>CM077304.1:59580156-69580156 GCA_039655065.1 Glossophaga mutica
CACGTAAATTTTTTAAATATTTGTTCTAGTTCTGTGAAATATATCATTGGAATCTTGATAGGAATTGCACTGAATCCTATAGGTTGCTTTAGATAGTATGGATATTTTAATGATGTTAATTCTTCCTATTCATGAACATTATACGTGCTTCCACTTATTTATATCTGCTTCAGTTTCTTTCTTCAGTGTCTTATAATTTTCCATATGCAAGTCTTTTATATGCTTGGCTAAATTTATTCCTAGGTATTTTATTCTTTTTGAAGCAATTCTCAATGGGATTGTTTTCTCAATTCCCGTTAGTTTGTTATTGGCACATAAAAATGCAACTCACTTCTGCATATTTATTTTGTATCCTCCTACTTTGCTGAATTCATTTATCAATTCTAGTAATTTTTTGGTGGAATCTTTGGGGTTCTCTACATACAGTGTCATGGTTACCTTGCAAATAATGACAGTTTTACTTCTTCCTTTCCAATTTGGATGCCTCTTATTTCTTCTTGTCTGATTTCTGTGGCTAGGACTCCCAGTACTGTGTTGAATAAAAGAGGTGAAAACAGACATCCCTGTCTCGTTCCTGATCTTAAGGGGAAACGCTTGTCGTTTTTGCCCACAAAGTATGATGCTGGCAGTGGATTTGTCATATATGGCCTTCATTATGTTTAGGTATGTTCCCTCTGATCCCACCTTGCTTAGTGTTTTTATCATAAATGGGTGCTGGCTTTTATCAAATGCTTTTTCTGCATCTATTGATATGATCAGGTGGTTTTTATCCTTCGTTTTGTTTATGTGCTGAATCACATTTATTGATTTGCAAATGTTGTACCAATCTTGCATTCCTGGAATAAATCCCACTTGACCATGGTATATGATCTTTTTGATGCACTGCAGTATTCAATTTGCTAATATTTTGTTGAGGATTTTAGCATCTATGTTCATCAGTGATATTGGCCTATAATGTTCTTTCTTTGTAGTGTCTTTATCTAGTTTTGGAATTAAGATAATGCTGGCCTCCTAAAATGAATTTGGGAGCTTTCCCTCCTCCTGAATTTTATAAAATAGTGTGAGAAGGAGAGGTGTTAGTTCTTCTTTGAATATTTGTTAAAATTCACCTATGAAGCCATCCTGTCCAGGGCTTTTGTTTGTTAGGATTTTTTTTTTTTTTGATCACCTCTTCAATTTGACTAGATGTAATCTGTCTGTTCAGATTCTCTGATTCTTCCTGATTTAGTTTTGGAAGATTGTATGTTTCTAGGAATTTATCCATTTCCTTCTGGTTGTCCAGTTTGATAGACACAGTTGTTCATAATATTTTCTTACAATCCTTTGTATTTCTTTTTTTCACATTTTTTATTGTTGTTCAAGTACAGTTGTCTCTATTTTCCCCCCACCACTCCCCCCCACTCCAGTCATCCCTACTTCCCACCCCAGATCCCACCCACCTTGGTTTTGTCCATGTGTCCTTTATACATGTTCCTGAAAACCCTTCCCCCTTTTCTTTGGTGTCAGTTATTCTTTCTCTTCTTTCATTTCTGATTTTATTTGAGCTCTTTCTCTTTTTCTCAATTAGTCTGGTTAAAGATTTGTCAATCCTGTTTATCTTTTCAAAGAACCAGCTCTTGGATTCATTGATCTTTTCTATCATTTCTTCAGACTCTATTTTGTTTATCTCTGCTCTGATCTTTATCATTTCCTTCCTTCTGTTTACTTTTTGTTGTTGTTCTTTTTCACATTCCTGCAAGTGTGAAGTTAGATTGTTTATCTGAGCTTTTATTTGTTTGTTTTTTGAAATAGGGCTGTAACGCTATGAATTCCCCTTTTAGGGTTGCTTTCACTGTGTCCCACAGATTTTGAATTGTTGTGTTCTCATTTTCATTTGTGTCAACGTATCTTTTGATTTCTTCCTTGATCTCATTGTTGACAGATTAATTGATTAATAACATGTTATTTAGCTTCCATGTCTTTGTGTGTTTTTCAATGTTCTTGTGATTAATTTTTAGTTTCATAGCATTGTGGTTAGAGAAGATGCATGATATGATTTTAATCTTCTTAAATTTATTGAGACTTATTTTATGTCATAACAGGAGGTCTGTCCTAGAAAATGCTCCATGTGCACTTGAAAACTATGTATATTCTGTTGCTTTGGGGTGAAATACTCTGAAGATACCAATTAAATCCATTTGATCTAGTGTGTCGTTTAAGGCCACTTGTTAAGGTCTCCTTGTTGATTTTCTGCCTGGAAGATCTATCCACTGAAGTCAATGGGTTTGTTAGAATCCCCAACAATGACTGTGTTTCTGTCAATTTCTCCCTTTATGTCCATGAAGATTTGCTTCACATATTTATCATTCCTATGTTGGGAGTGTAAATGTTTACTAGGGTTATATTCTCTTGTTGGATGGTTCCCTTTATCATTATGTAGTGTGATTCTTTGTTTCCTACGATAGCATTTTTTTTAAGTCTATTTTGTCAGGCTGAGTACTGCTACCCCAGCTTTTCTTTTCTTTCCATTTGCATGAAATATCTTTTTCCCTCCCTTTATTTTCAGTCTGAGTGTATCTTTCAGTCTGAGATGGGTCTCTTAGAAACAGCATATATATGGGTCTTGTTTTCTTATTCATTCAGCTACCCTATGTCTTTTAGTTACACCCTTTAATCTGAGGTGTCCAACCTTTTGGTACTTCTGCACCACACTGGAAGAAGAATTGTCATCTTGGGCCACACATTAAATACACTGCAACATGTAACCACAAAAAAAAAAAAAAAAAATCTCATAATGTTTTAAGTAAATTTATGATTTTGTGTTGGACCATATTCATAGCCCTCCTGGGCCGCATGCAGCCCACAGACTGCAAGTTGAACACCCTGATAAACCCATTTAAATTTAAAGTGATTATTGATAGATATGTGTGTAGTGCCATTTTACTGTTAAAATGTTTTTCTCCTTTTTTTCTTTCTCATTTTGTTCTTCTCTTAAAGCAAGCCCTTTGACATTTGTTGCAGTGCTTGTTTGGTGTTTACAAACTCCTTTAGCTTTTTTTCTTGTCTGGAAAGCTCCTTATTTCTCCTTCAATTTTAAATGATAGCCTTGCTGGGTAAAGTAGCCTTGGTTATAGGTCCTTGATTTTCATCACCTTGACTATTTCTCGCCACTCCCTTCTGGCCTGTAATGTTTCTGTTGAGTATTCACATGACAGTCTAATTGGTGCCCCCTTGTAGGTAACTATCCGCTTTTTTCTTGAGGCTTTTAGAATTCTCTCCTTGTATTTAAGCTTTATCATTTTAATCATAATGTGTCTCAGTGTAGGCCTCTTTGGGTCCAACTTGTTTGGGACTTTCTGAGCTTCCTGGACTTATGTGTCTTTTTTCTTCACTAGACTAGGGAATTTTTCAGTCATTATTTCTTCTTGATCCCTTGCTTGCTCTATTGTCCTTCTGGTATTCCACTGATGTGACTATTGTTACACTTCATGTTGTTCAAAATGTTTCTAAGGTCCTTTTCTTTTTCCCTACTCTTCCTAGGTGTTTTTTTCTACCTTGTCTCCCAAATCACTGATTCACTACTCTGCTTCATCTAACCTACTGCTTATTCCTTCCAGTGTATTATTTATATCAGACATTGCATTCTTTATTTCTGACTGTCCTTTTTTTTATGGTTTCTATGTCTTTTTTCATCCTGTTAAGTATCCTATAATCAATACCCTAAACTCTCTGTCTGATCAATTATTTGCATGCATTTCACCTACTTCTTCGGCTGGAGAATTCTCTTGTTCTTTTATTTGGGGTCAGTTTCTTTGTCTTCCTGTTTTGACTACTTCTTTGTGTTTTCCACCTTAGTTTGTTAAACTAATCATTCATTAAACTGATCAGTTGTTAAACTAATCAAGCTATAATCAGCAACAGGGCTTAAGCTCCATAGGGTGGAGCAGATTAATCTCTGTGGGCAGGGTTATTGCTTACCCTCAGGCTGATGCCACTTGAAGAAGAGTCTCTGCCCGAGGAAGATGACTTCTGCAGCATGGGGAATGAGTCAGCACAGGGATCCTGGTGGCTGTTCCTTCAGTTCTCTCCCCAGAGCCACCAACCTCAGACTCTCCTCAAACATCTCTAGTCCACTCTGCCCTTCCTCTGCCAAAGCCCAGGTTAAGTGGCTGCAAATGAAAGTTTGTGTGTTGGCCCTTTAAGAGGCTCTCTGCATCTCTGGCCATCTCTCCCTGGCAGATGGAAACTCTGCTGCTTTTCACAACTGGATGTTATCTGGGTTCCTTTCCTGGGTTCCTTTCCTCTGATGTTCTAGGTGGGGGAGCCAACCTTTGCGGTTAGACCTTACACTTCTAAAGGAGAACCCCCTGGCCACTGAAATTTCCCTCCAGCATTTCAGCTGCCACCCATGGGAGCCTAGCCAGCCCTCTTACATCTCCTCTGTACTCTCTACCAGTCTTGTAGTGGTGAAGAGGTTTCTTCTGTCTGTCCTTGGTTATAAGGCTTCTCTCCAGCTAATGTTCAGTTGGTAATTCAGGATGATTTCTCTACAATTTAGTTGTAATTCAGATTGGTCCTGGGAGGTGGTTAGTGTTGCTTTCACTTACTCCTCCACCATCTTGGATCTCACAACATTCTGACATAATAGTTATTACAATATTATTGACCATATTCCATCTGTTGTATTTTACATCCCAATGATTATTTTTATGACTGCCATTTGTACTTTTAAACCCCTTTCCCTTTTTTCACCCAGCCTCCCAACCTCCTCCTACCTGCAGGCCATCAGTTTGTTTTTTGTATCTCGGTTTGTACCATTGGTTTGTATGAGTTAAAAATAATTAAAGTGTTGAGAATGGGCACCAGAATTAATAGAAAAAAAAAATAGAAATCATTTCTTCAAAATGACAAAAGGCAATGATGGAAAAATAACCAAAGAGAACCTCAAGTAAATGTTACCAGAATCCTAGTTTCATTTGCATTATTTTTCCAAATAAACCATATTCTGTCTCAACAGTGAATTCTAAAAAATGTATAAAGGCATGTTTTCTTCAGTTTAGTCTATGGACCTCAAAATTTTTGGAAATCTAATTTAATGGAATTTAAATTAGTTTCCTAAGTAAGTCTTTTATTTGAAGAGGAAACTGAGATAGGAGGCCTGAAAGCATTATTTCATTAGGATAACATTAATATACTTCTTAAGTCTTCTCCATTTATCGTTCCCTCAGAGAAAATTCATAACATCACCCTCCTCTTTCCTTACTTAGTATACAAAAGCTCACCAGTTTATTTTGTTAAAATCTCCTGGATGACAGAAATAAGAATGCTACCAAATAGAATATGAATTGCTGTAGTATTTATTACATTATTATTATCATTAATATCTGCTAGATGCCATTAAAATTTTCTTTTTTCTCTATGTTGTTTAAGAAGCCATAAAGAATATTGCCTAAAAATCTCATTGTTTTATTTACTGTCTTTTCATGGATTTTTTGGCCATACTTTGTGAAAAGCCATAGGAAAGCTTTTATCATGTATCATTAATGTCTAATGTGTACATGATACACAGTATTTTGATCCATTCATTCACTGATGGCCACGTAGGTTGCTTCCAACACTTGGCTACTATAAATTGTGCTGCTATGAACATTGGGGTGCGTAGGTTCCTTTGGATTGGTGTTTCAGAGTTCAAAAATAAATAAATAAGACTTTGCTTCTGAGTAAAATTTCTAATGTGTAGCAAATTTTAATTATTTAGGAAATGAAGAAATCATAATGTCTCGATAGTTAAACATATATGGTTAAACCAACAAAGAACGATATTTTATATCGTAGGTCTGGCTGCTAAAAATACCTCCAATTAGTAAAATTTTTAATAATAATAAAATTATGACAATTGCCAGGCACATTAAATATGTAATCAGATTTAACATCTATAATAATACTATGGAATTATAAAATGTACTCCCATTTTACAAAAGGCAAAGTGTCACACTCAAATGGTAGACCCAGCTTTTGAATCAGTGTGGATGGAAATCCAAAGCCCAGGGTTTTAACCACTATTTAATATTACCAGGCATAGTTATATCAATTGTCACTATTGCAGTTGTACATATTGTTTTACTTGGTACGACTCATGACTCTAAGAGTCCCCGAAGACCTCTAAGAACTTTATTTATATTAATAATTTTGTCATAGTTGTGATACAGGGTGTGTTCTAATTCAAGGGCATCATTTAATTGAACATGGGCTGATCTAATTATGGATCGGTTGAAATATAGTGTGAATTGGGTCATTTAGGCTAACTTTTAAAGCTAACACACCTTTCTTTTTACATATGTTCTCAAAGTATTGACCTCCTTCGAACAATTCCTCTCCTATAATTTGGCTATTTTCCATTTTTATTTTAATTTCAAGTCTAAAAGAAAAACTAATAAATTCATTCTGATGGAATGTCATCAATCTGAAAAACATCAAGACTTAGCTTCCCATTTGCACTAAGACTATGCATGCTTTTCTCCCCAGGCCCCAGTTTTCCAAGTTTATATATAAAATCATCTTTATGCTGCTGCAGAAGGCTGGTATTTCACACTGTACTGATTTTTTTTCAATTTATGACAGCATATTACAAGTGCCATGGTAAGATTTTTACAGTTCATGAGTCTCTAGCCTTGGATCAAGCCATGCTGCAGCTCAATCTTTTTCAGTCCTTGTTAGCAGAGGCTGTTGTAACTAAACAGAAAGTACAGCACCAGGTCCAAATCACAGACTATAAACTCAGGTGATCCAGGAATACCACTTTTTGTATATCAATGTTTCTATAAGCATGGATGAAAATGTCATCTTGTTAAATTTAAAGATGCATCCCCTTATCTACCCTCATATGTCCTCCCCCACAGTCCTGGTTTCCCAGGGTTATATCTGATTTCTACCCTCTGGAGGGAGCCTAATTGTACCACAACCCAGGAAAGAGGAAAAGATTCTGACCCTCAAATGCCATTTATCTGCATTGGTATCCGCTCAGACATCCAATTTCCTTTCTTGTCCTTGGTCATTGGCCTAAAGAGGTTATTGCCAGGTATTCCTTTATGCTCATCCACTTTAGCCCCATCACTTCTAGAGGCCCCAGTTTCAACAACATCATTTGACTCTATTGTTTTCTGCATTCTTCCATGATCTAGCCTCCCAAATATAGGAGAGACCAAGGGAATAACAAAAATAATATGGAGAGAAGAAGCATGCATTAACTAATCTAGAAAATAACAGCCAACCACATTTTTAAGTAAAATTAAAGATTAGTGTTTTTGTCTTTGTTTCAGAAAATGAAAATAATTGAGCCAATTTTCACAAAATTAGGAAGGTATTCCAATGGCATTTTTCACAGAAATAGAACAATCCTTAATTTGCATAGAACCATAAAAGACCCCAAGTAACTAAAGGAATCTTAAAAAAAATAACAAAGCTGAAGGCATCAGAAGCCCTGATTTCAAACTATATTACAAAGCTAAGGTAATTTAAAAAGTATGATAGTGACATAAAAACAGACACATAGATCAATGGAACAGAATAGAGAGCCCAGAAATAAACCCACACATATATGGTCAACTGATATGACAAAGGAGTAAGTATATACAACTGGGAGAGGACAGTCTTTTCAATAAATGTTGTTGAAAAAATTGGATAGCCACATGCAAAAGAGTGAAACTGGACCACTATCTTACACTGTACACAAAAATTAACACAAAATGGATTAAAGATGTGAACATAAGACCTGAAAGCATAAAGGTCATAGAAGAAAATATAGACAGTAAGCTCCTCAACAGTCTTGGCAATGATTTATCAAACTGACACCAAAAGTAACAGCAACAAAAGCAAAAATAAACAAATGGGATTGCACTAAACTAAAAACTTCTGCATAGCAAAGGAAACCATTAATTTAAAAAAAGCAACTATTTGCAAATCATATATCTAATAAGGGGCTAATATCCAAAATAGATAAAGATCACCTAAAACAGTTACAAATGAGCAGAATATCTGAATAGATATCTTTCCAAAGACACACAGATGGATAAGAGGCACATGAAAAAATAATAGACATCTAATCAGGAGGAAAATGCAAATCAAAATCACAATGAGTCTTCCGAAAGACTAGAAATTAGTATTGGTGAGGATATAGAGAAAAGGGAACTTTTATACATTGTTAGTGGGAATGTACATTTCTGCAGCCACTATGAAAAACAGTATCGAGATTCCTCAAAAAATTAAAGATAGAACTACCAACCTACCCAGCAATTCTACTTCTGGATACTCAGCTGAAGAAAAAAAAAAAATTAACTCAGAAAATGTCTGCACCCCATATTCATTGCAGCACTATTTACAATAGCCAAGATATGGAAACAACCTTAGTGTCCATTGATGAATAAATGGATAAAGAAACTGTGATACATGCACACACCGTGGAATATTAGTTGGCCATAAAAAAGAACAAAATCTTGTCATTTGCAACAACATGGAGAGACTGCAAGAGCATTACAGTAAATGAACTGTCAGGCAGAGAAAGACAAATATCATATGATCTTTTTTATATGTGAAACTAAAAGAAAGAAAAGAAGAAAGAGAAAGAAAGAAAGGAAGGGAAGGAAGGAAGGAAGGAAGGAAGGAAGGAAGGAAGGAAGGAAGGAAGGAAGGAAAGAAAAAGGGAGAGAGAGAGGAAGGAAGGCAGGCACCTAGCTCATAGATAAAAAGAACAAACTGATGGTTGCCAAAGGTGGGGATGTGAGTGAGAAAAATGGGTGAACTGTTTTTGTTTTGTTTTTAGTTTAAATAAATTGAATTAAAAACAACCATTGCAAGCAGAGGTTTTCTGAAGAGTCCCAGGGAAAGTTTTGTGCCCATTTAAAAAAACAAAAGGCAGGGAGGGGGAAGGGAGGGAAGGAGGGAGAGAGGAAGGAAGGAAGGAAGGGAAGATATATAAGGAAAAGAACCATCCTCTCTGTTTGGGACACTGGTGTGGGGATATGATATCTGGGGCCATTTTTTTAATATAAAATGGCAAGTCCAAGGACCAAACATTGATGTGATGAAGAAGGCAGAGCAGAAAGGAGGAAACAGGTGGGATTCTTCATGACTTCACAGAGATGCCACTGAGACTCCGGCCATTCTTGACAAAATGAAGGAATTAAATGTTTTGCCGAACTGCTTGGACCATTCTAAACAAGCATTCACAGCCAAAAGCAAGTGACTGAATTAACCATAGATCATATTTATACCCATGCTTCTATCTTGCTGAAACTGGCTCTCTTAGTTCAGGGGTGAGGCTAGGGTGTGAGAGGAGAACACAGCCCTCAGTGCCCCTTCACAGGGGAGCCACCCTGTCAGCCCTAGGCTGCTTGCACTTTACTATTAGGTGTGAGAAAAGCTTCTGTCTTGTCCAAGCCACTTGTCTCCATTTCTGCAACATCATCTATTTCCTGCCTTAAAATGACCTATGTTCTCAAACAAGTACAGTAAGGTATTAGTTTGGGAAATATGACACAATAATCTTAGTTAGTCTTAGAAAAATGAAGGGTACACTTGAGACTCTGATTTCAAACCTGTGCCATGCAGCTTAACCAAATTTTCCTTTAAGGGACAGAGGATGGTCTCAAAAGAGATAGGTAGCCATCTTCTAGAATATCTGACACCAGGATGGAGAAGGTCCACATGACCACAGTTAGAGGAGACATACCTCAGGCATAAAGCACGACCTGTTTGTCAGCAAAGAAAACTCACTGGTTCCCAGTATGAGTCTACACCGGTGGTTGCAAGGACAGATGCCCCTAATCATAAGTGTTCTTATGCAATTAGGCTCCTGCCATGTGCTTAACTCCACACGGCGTGCTCTATTCTCCAGATTGAGGAGCAACCTGGATTTCTTTATATGTTTAAGAGTGGCTGATTCCTCCAAACAATTAAGGAGGTAGAGCCTATAGTCCTTAATAAAAATGACAGGCATTTGGGATAATAGTATTTGCAAATTTAATATCCTAAAAAGTTTCCTCTAATTTTCACTCCTTGCTGCTTTCTTATGGCCATTGTGAAGAGACTTTATGGTTTACTGTTACACCCAACACCTTGAAGAGGGCCTTAGCAAATAGCAAGCACTCACCATGAGACAGACTGTCACTGGGAAGGGTGTTGTTATGGGCTGAACTGTGTTCTCCCAAAATTCATGTGTCGAAATCCCAACTCCAATACCCCAGAAGGTAACCATACTTGGCGATCAGTTCTCTGAAGTGGCTACTAAGTTAAAATTGGCCAATGGGATTGAGGTCCTAATCTAATATGACTGGTGTCCCTAAAAGGAGAAGAAAAGACACTCGAGATGCGGCCACACAGAGGAAAAACCCTGTGAGGGCACAAAGAGAAGGTGGCCATCTGCAAGCCAAGGGAAGAGGCCTCAAAAAAAACAAACCTGCCAACACTTTCATCTTGGACTTCTAGACTCCTGAACTGTAAAAAAATTAATTTGTTATTTAAGCCATCCAGTCTGTAATATCTTGTTATGGTCGCCCTAGCAAACTAATACAAATATGAATAAGTATTTTGGGTTTCATTACAAAATAGGATTGCCTATTTTAAAACTGGCAGTTTTTAAAACTGCCAGTTATTTCTGTAAGCTGAAATTCCTATTGTTTTTATTGATTCTTTCTTATGTTTGTTTTGACTCTTGTATATGCCATGTATTTGTATTATATTATATTTACTATAATTCACAATAGATTTAATTTTGCTATTCTAAGATGCTTCCAATTTTGTTTTGTAAATGTAAAAAATCTGTATATACTTAGGAAATGTGTTTTAGGAAATAAAATATTTCTCTTTGATGTTCCACATACTCACCCAGAGTATTCAGCCCAAGACCCCACATCTTTCTAACAGGTATGATTAGGCTGATTATTTAAGTGCTTAGCACTTCAAATGTTCCCACTATCTCGTCTTTACAAGGCTCAAATACTTTTGCAGTAAAAATTGGTTTCAGATATTGCCTTAGTTTTCTTTAAAAAATAGATAAAAATTTTTTATCTATAATTAAAATGACCACCAAGAAAATGGAATAGAATGATTCTTATGTTTCTTTTTTTATGTGATCAATACAGATAATCTGAGAATAAACTTAAAAATGTTTTTCATGTAACATGATATAAAATTGCATTTATAAATATTATAACAAATAGTAATACAATATAGCCTACTATGCCAACTCTTTTTTTAATATATTTTATTGATTATGCTATTACAGTTGTCCCATTTCTCCCCCATCATTCCCCTCCACCCTACACACCCTCTCCCACCCACATTCCCCCCTTTAGTTCATGTCCATGTGTCATAAGTTCTTTAGCTTCTACATTTCCCATACTATTCTTGCCCTCCCCCTGTCTATTTTCTACCCACCATCTATACTACTCATTCTCTGTACCCTTTTCTGCCTCTCTCCTCCTCCCACACCCCTGTTGCTAACCCTCCATATGATCTCCATTTCTGTGTTTCTGTTCCTGTTCTAGCTGTTTGCTTAGTTTGCTTTTGTTTTAGGTGTGGTTCTTAATAGCTGTGAGTTTGCTGTCTTTTCACTGTCATATAATACAGTTAAATACTGAATTTCCTAAATACTCATATATTTTGGGAACTATTTCGTCTTTGTTTTTCTCTTTGTACCTCAGGTACACAAAGTTGGATTAATCTTGGCTCAAAACATACGCTCATCATTGGTAACTGCATGACCCACTTTTATTTATTCATTTATTTAATCATTTATAATAACGTAATAAAGGAACCATCAGATTCTCCACCCAAAAGGAATAACAGGCCTCTGATCACATACCACCCATGTGCAGCTCTGTGGTCACCTACATGACATGCTTTTCGATTCCTAGATCTGAGGCAATAATCACACTACATTCTGTAGTCGTCATTTGCTTAACTCTTTGTTGTACAGAATTATTACATTTACCTGTATTTTAAGACATATTTTAGTTGTTTTAACTTTATAAAAATGATAATTTGCAAATAATTTTTGAGCTTGCTTTGTTTTTACTTAGTGTATTATTTCTAAGGTTCACCTTTTTTGTAAATGCTGTACTTCATCCAACTCCTGTGTTATATTTTATTATGAATATATCACAGTTTATTCATCTACCTCCTACTGATATGCATTTGGACTGTGTCCAGGTAGTTGCTTAAATAGAATGGAAATAAACAACTTTGTACATGTTTTTTATTGTTCCTGTAAATGAATTTTATTGAGTACCTAGCAGTGGAATTCTGGAGTCACCAGATATATGACTATGCAATTGTATTTTAAAAATGTTCAGTGCTTCCCAAAATGAGGGCACCAGTTTGCACTCTGACCAGCAAGGGACATCTAGTGGATCTGTATCTTTTTTAACAATTTATATTATCAGGCTTTTAATTTCTTGCAAAAGAGTATAAAGTGATAATATATTCTTATCTTCATTTGCACTTCCATGATCACTAATGGATATGATGTGGTGTAATGAACATCTCTTCATATTTTTGCTGATCATGAGGTTCTCTTCTATGAAATGTCTGTTAAGGACTTTTGCCCATATTTCTTACTCATTTGCAGATGTTTTGTGCTCTTGTATATTGTGAATATCTCCCCCTAGTCTGTGATAGGACTTTTCATTTTCTTTAAGTGGTCTCCTGATAAACTAAAGTTTTTAATTTAAATATAGTGAAATTTATTTCTTATTTTTTGTAGACATCATGTTTTACATCTTCTTTAAGCAATACTTTCCTACTTCTGGGTCTAAAATACATTCATCTAAATTTATTACTAAATTTTCAACACTTTGCTTTTGACATTTAAATATTTAATCCATCTGTACTTGATTTTTTTAAATATAGTGTGAGGTAAGGATCTAACTTCATGTTTTTTTGACACTTAATGAACTATTTACTCTTCAATATTCAGTATTGATCTCTAGTTAGAGAAAATTTCTATTACATGATTCTAAAATAAACTATTCCAAAATTCTGATATGAATTATTTACACATTACCTTTATAAATGAAAGAAAATCTGGCACAATAGAAATTGCAGTTGCTAATTCCATCTCATATAGTAGGAATAACCATAAAAAGGAGGGAAACATGAAGATGGTTTTTCTGATGACCAAGCGTCTCCAATCCCCTCACCACTGCAATTTAAAATTCTATTTGACTAATTGAAGTTCTCTCTCTCTCTCTCTCTCTCTCTCTCTCTCTCTCTCTCTCTCTCTCACACACACACACACACACATACACAGAAAACAAGGACAGTGAAGAAAAGGCAAGCACAATCATCACTTCACATTATCAACTCCCATTTCCACTTTATATTCCTACTATGATTTAATTTGTTTTACAATCACTTTTATATTAGTGTTTTGAATTCTGCTCTAAAATAAAATTGAATTAACCTCTACCTTATATATAACTGGTTCACAAAGGAAGAACCCGCACATCAAAAGGTAAATTAATGCTGAACATCCATTATCTCAGAGGAGCTCTTATTTCTCTGTTCCTCCACCATGATATTCTATAAAAGTAAAAGGGCTTAACTTCCAATGCATTTAGCAAACATCTATTAAACATCCACTATGAACAAAGCATTGCACTAGATAATATGAAGAACACAAATTTGCTCCCTAATACAATCAGGGAGCCATAAATAAATTTAAAATGGGACTAACTATGGTAAGTTATGTAATAGAAGTACCCACAAATGTTGACTGAATTCAATTATGTTTATAATTACTAAACACCTAAGAGAATATGGCATTGTACATTTCAATGGTCTCATTACATAGGCATTTTTTATTTCTTTCAGAAGAGTCCCTTTAGTAATTCCATGATGTTGGAAATTTAGAATTGAAACAGTCAACAGTAGTAAAACTTGTCAAGCAAAATCCATTTGTAGGGATACCTCAGATGGCAACATAAACACAGACATAGAAGATGATGCTATGCTGTGCACCTGACACTAATACAAAACAATACTGAATATAAACTGTGATTTAAAAAATGTTCAATAATAAAAAAGATGATGAATGTAGCCAACATATTTGATGTTGTCCAAAGCCAAAAGGGAAGAGCAAGCACAAAGAGCAGGGTCTTTCCACGCTCTCCCCTCCCAGAGTGCGCGTGGCCAGGCAGTCCCAGCCTGCTCAGGCACTCGCCTTTAGGCTTCCACCTGACCCAAGTGCAGGATCAGCTCCACATAAAATCGTGAAGATTTTTAATGCCTGCTCTAGGTCCTCTATGTTCCAGGCTTCCCTATCTTGTATGTTTTCCACACTCCCACTGCCTTTATTCAGAACCTTCAGTGGAGCATCCCATCCAGGCCTCCCAGGTCCAATGCATGCATCATGATTTCTATGAACTATTCAAGGTAAATTTTAACTCGGCCCATTGTGTCTCCCACCTCATGGTTCTAGCCAGTATCATATCCTCTATGAGCTTCAGGGTATCTTCCAAAGCAATCCTAACCCAATCTCACACATAATGTACACCAATATGAGAAACTTAGAGAGGCCCCATCCTTCCTTGGGGAGTAAATATATCATGAGGCTTTCATTTCAGGTAGAAAAAAATGTATGGTGCCATTACAACCTAAAGAAAATCTTCAGTCAAGGGACCTCAGATCAACTCCAAAGTCCAAAATAATTTGCGTATGAGATTGAACCAGTCATTGAACTTTACTGAGGCTTAGTTACTCAATCTATTAAATGGAAGACATAATAACAAATTCACATGAATGCTGTAGGAAAGTCATGAAGTGTAAGAGTATTTGTATACTATAAAGTGATCTGACATAGAAGAGACTTTAATTTTCTGGCAGTGACAAGCCAGCAGGGAAGACATTTAATTAGACATTCCTTCACACATTCTGTAGACATGCCTACTCCACCTACTCTAGGAACAGGACTGCCAACAAATGTATAGGAGCAGACAGGGGCCATTTTTAAAATAGTGCCTGCATTCAATCAATGACCCATTCATTAAAAAAAAAAAAAAAGTCAATGCCAAGCACAGGAGGTACAGCCATGACTTCATGGAGCTTCAATTCTGTCCATGGTTCAAAACAGCTGGAAAATGTGGACACACTGCAAGCACAAGCAGGGCACCAAGTTCCCAGGTGAGCATCACTCTTACTCAGAAGGGTGTGATCTTTGTTTTTTACAGAAACAAAGGAGGCCATGCTACCTGATTTGCTTCCATAAATCGGCCTGCAAAATCAGCACAATCTTCAACATATAATTTGTTCATTCTCAACAAGCAAAAGACAAAGCAGTCATCTAGATGAGACCCAGAATTTTCAAATTTCTACACTTAAAAATAGAATATTTGCTTTCTTTTCTGTTTGAGTGACACATTAGGTCTTTGATAATAACAGGCACCTTAACTCAGGGCACACTAGGCTTTAGGTACTGTTTTAAGCAGATGACATTCTGCCTCATTTAAAACTATGACAACTCCAGGCAGTAGGCACTATTATTATCTTGCCATTTTATAGATGAGGGAAATAAGGCACAAAGGGGTTAAGAAACGTATCCTGGGTCACCCACCTATTTTCTGATGTGCCTAGCATTCAAATCCAGACTGCCTGATTCTGCAGTCCATTCTGTACCCGCTGTGCTCTACTGCCTCTTCAGAGATTCCCCTCAGTGGAGTGATTGATGGTTCAGTAGACAAAGGATGAGGAACCACTGTTCAACGCAATAACAGACGCTCCAGCACTCACTCCAAAGCACTGGGTACCTCCAGGAGCACCACTGACAGAGACTTGATGTGAATGGCAGTCCTCAGGGGTAACAGAACACAGAATGCATACTGTCTGCCGCACAGTGACCCATATTTCCACCATAAACCATACTTCCTTGCACACGGTCTTTCTCACGGTCTCCCTTGGTGGAGAAGCATCTCCACCAAGGAAAGCCCTGTCTTCTCCTCCCTTCTCCTCTCCCTTCTCCTCCCTTCACAAACCACTCATCATTCAGGCTCAGCCATGTCCTCCTTGAAGTCCTTCTGGGCTCTTCTGGCTCCCTTGAGGCTCTGCATGCATCTCTCTTCTAGGAACACCTACTTTATGTTCAGTTTATTTTGGGGTCACTTTGAACTACTGCTTAGCATTTGGTTGCATAATGTTTCGCTTTTACCGAACATATTTCTTTCTTCAGCTATCTGTAAGTTCATTGAGAACAGAGAGCAGTTTTGATTCTCCCTCCTGGCTGCACACACCCTCCTCCATACACACACACAAACACCCTGCACTTCATATAGTACCAGAAGTTCAATAAATACTGTTTGGACAGTCGGCCAACTAATTGATTAATCTATTGAATAAATATGCGCCTAAACTTAAACAGCCTCCATGATCTTCTGTGCTTAGACAGGAGTGCACACGCAATGTGCAGGCCAGTGAGCTAACAGACTGAAGGAAGACATTTGAAAAGCTTTTACTGGGAAATTACTCTAAATATAAAAATCGCAAGAAATGGAAATGTATCAGGATTCAATCTAAAAAAATTTTTAAAGGGAGAATTGGCTAACTGGAAAAGTAAGAAAAAGAAAGTCATTTATACATTTAGCCTTGAAGTGCTTCTCAGGATCTGAAAATCAAATGCTTCTTTCCAACATTTCTGTCATTTTCCTCCAGAAGATGTAATATATCTCCCACATTTTAAGTACACCTTAAAACGTACATGTCTTTCACCTTCTGTTTTACTTCTTCCTTCTACTCCCTCTCTAACACAGTTACATACACACACACCCACATATCCTGACTTCCCCCTACCCCAAGCCAGCCCCCTCCCCCAATCACCTTTTGACTAGGAATTACTGGTTCTGAGTCATCAAAACAGCTCCCGTTTCCTTCATTAACTTGAGCTCCCTCTGCTGGGTCTGCAGCAGTAAAACATTCAACTCTGTAGAATTGGAGGTTATAGAACTCATTCCCCCAGAATTTCTGTTTCAACTAAAATTAAACTCAATATCCAACAAAATATAGTAACAATAAATCAAGACAAGTGGTTTTTCATAAACTGCTACACAAATCAGTGTTTTTTCTCATGCTTTTTTTTTATTGGTGGTAGAATGGTAGAACTCAGCAGATCTCAAAGACTGCAGAAAGGACTTTGAAACTATGCAAAAGAAAATACTCACATAAATAAGATCTGAATTACGTATATGTTTGTCAGAAGCAAATACAGGTGAATATGACGAAAGGCCATATAAAGTCTCTAAGTGAGGTTTCTGAGGGAATAAAGAAAAAACAGCAGCAGCTAGGTCATATCAGTAAAGTATTAAAATTCCATTGCTTGGATTATATCCTAAGAACCCTGAAACACCAATCCAAAAGAATCTATGCACCCCTATGTTCATAGCAGCACAATTTACAATAGCCAAGTGCTGGAAGCAACCTAGGTGCCCATCAGTTAATGAATGGATCAAAAAACTGTGGTACATTTACACAATGGAATTCTATGCAGCAGAAAGAAAGAAGGAGCTCCTACCATTTGCGACAGCATGGAAGGAATTGGAGAGTATCATGCTAAGTGAAATAAGCCAGGCAGTGAAAGACAAATACCATATGATCTCACCTTTAACAGGAAGCTAATCAACAAAACAAACAAACAAGCATAATATAAACAAAGACACTGAATTTGAGAACAGTCTGACAGTGTCCAGAGGGATAGGGGAGGGAATTTCAGGGGAAAAGGGGAACGGTTTAGAGCAACAAGTATAAAGGACTCATGGACAAAAACTATGCGGGGTGGAAATGGGAGGAAGGTGGGGAGGGCTGGGGTGGTGGGCTGGGGTGGGGTAAAAGACAGAAAACTGTACAATATCAACAATTAAAAAATACTGATTAAAAAAATAAATAGATAGATAAAAATTAAAAAAAAATAAAAAATAAAAATCAAGGCTGTTGATAACATCACTGTTCCCAGAACCATACACCAGCAAACCTGATGCCATAGAAGACTGGCACCCACACACACACCCAAAAATCACAAAGTGCATTCACATTTACCAAGGATAATAGAAACATAATGTACATATCGAAACAAAAACGGTAGATAGTGTTTCCTATTAAAAGGAAATATTGTTTCTTATTTAACTGATTTGTTGCTTATTATAGAAGAGAATGGTTAAATTGACCTAAAATAAACCATAAGACCAGGAGAAAGAATGAAAATAGACCTAAGATTTTTAAGAATCTGGAAAACACTGTCTGTAATGTATTTTGTTTTCCTTTACAATAGACTGGTATTCTGCAACAACAATCTTAAATCAGTCCCATGGTGATTTTATACAATCACAAAATAATCTGGAAGTTGGATATTCTGCAGCCTAGAAATTTGAGACCCTAGCATCTCTCTCCAGAGTCCAGTGTGGATACAGGCAGAACCCCAAGTTAACTAAAGACCTTTACTTGTAGCGCTTCTGGTGTTGCCAGTTCATCTTCCTTCTCCACTGTCAGGTAATCAGCTGCCATAAAGGGTTAACCAGGACTTCAGCCCTTGACTAGTTACAAAATCTGAGAAGCACGTTATTCAAACAGCATGAAAAATTTCAGGAGAGTGACGTCAGAGCAGGAAACCAACTACATAAACACTTCTACGCACAGCCCCTCTAAAATGCAGAGCCCACGTGACTGCAGAAGTCACACACCCATGAAGTTGGCCTGCTCCAGCCTGGGTTCAGCTAGAGGTCAGCAATAGTGTCTTCATGGGTCCTTCATTCCCCACACCCACAGGCAAAAACGTTAACCTCGTCTCACCTTTCTCACAGAATCTCCTTGGCAAGACAGAGACATCTTCACTAAAACAAACGTGGCTCAGTTTAGTTCCTCAAATGCCTACTGGAACCTGTTAGGTAATAGGGCACATCTTGTTGTCTATCCAAATTCAGTTTTAGAGACAGAGCATCTGTTGAGAGAACCTAAGATAACTCATTGTCTTGCAGCCTTTCAAGGCTGGACAGGTTCCAGGATTTGGGATGTCTGACATGCCTTTATCCTAGGGTGGGACGACCTACCCACTCTGCAAGCCACATGTCACGGCAGCAGGGAGTCCCAGCTCCCTTATATACTAAATACACGCAATGCCGCAGGGTGACAAGATATTGTATAACAGGTGGGCCTCCTCAAGGTTATAGGAATGCTGCTTATCAGGCCAGTGAGGGAGTCTGACTGACTCTGTTTCCCCTACACTCATGCAGATTTTTTTCTTTCCTTTCCTGTGAGGGGCTATGTAACAAGTGGTTACAAAACACAACTGCCAGAGTCAAACCACCTGGGTTCAAATCCCATCTCTACCACTGAGCACCTGCTATTTCAGCTTTGAATAATTATTTCAGCTTTCTGAGTCTTTGTTTCCAATACCCGGTAACAGTACTACTTCATAGGGTTTGTTATGGAAATATACCAAAGCATTACTTTTAAAGAGTTTAACACAGTGCTTGGCACAAAATAAATGTTAAATTTGATATTAGCGTTATATAAGAAAATTTTCATACACATTAGAATCTGGATCAGTCTGGAAAAATGAGCTGGTTGTTTATGAGCTACCTAGTATTTAGTATTCAGTTGTCCTTAGTATAGTTTAATGGATTGTTTTACATAAAATCACTTTTAGTATAGCCCCATGTGCTCCAGAATTTTAAAGGCATTTATTTATTCATTTAATTTCTGCTATAAATGAGCTCACCAAACAGACACTTAAATGGAAAATCTTAATACCATGTGCCTTCCCACAAATCGCTCCTGTTCCTTCACTTTCTGAGCAAAGGCCCTCACAGACCCTTTGTTTTGGACTAAATGTTCAGGAATGCTTGTATACCAAACAGCTTGGGAAGATAGCATCTCTCTCTACAGGGCAGAGGGCAAGTTCATTTTCTGAGCAGAATAATGAAGATAATGTGTCTCTGCAGGGCAAAGCCTCAGCAGCTCTGTTAGCAGCCCATTTAAAAGACTGAGGTTTCCAACGTTTGGAATTCTTTCATTGTGCCCCAAACCCACTGTGCATGTACAGGAAGGGAAAGTGGATATTTCACTCAGAGGGAACCAAGATATGAAACAGCAGCATATGAATGCACAAGTATAAATAATGCCAATAAATAGGCCAGAAACAGGAAGTAGGGAATGATGAGGTTGGGAAGCTATGTGAGGGCAGAGCCTTGGGGGACTCTGTGTGCCACGTATAAACTTATGCCATGATGACTATTTGTCTAATGATTTTTCACCATTGTGGCTCTTGAAAGTTATGCCATTTTTTAATGAATCTTTCTTTTTAATAAAGCAACATTTACGTTCCACAATCCACCAAATAAATACACTATATGACAAGATATACAGATGTTACTGTTTTAGGGAGACCCACTCACCAACTTCCTTGACTAATCAGTTTTTAGCAGGCAAGTCTCTTGTGGAATACATTTGAATTAAGTGCCACATTTGGATGAACCCCAACATGTTTTGAGAGAGGTGAAGAGAAAGCATAGGCCTGCTGTGTGCAAGCCTGCAGTAGTATCATCATGGGTTCATGTATCACGTGTAGTCTTCGGTTTAGCCTTTCTTTTGCCCTAAAGGTGTTTCTCTGTGCTATCATTTATATGATTATCTTGCATAATCATAAGTCCAAAAAGGTTGAAGACTGGTGAGGAAAATGGGACAGAAAGAAGACTGGACCTACCAAAGAATGATTCCATTTCACTCTACGTTTACCATTCACTACCCACTCCCAAGTTTTTCTTCCTCCTTTGCTGAGTAGAATAAACCTTCATTTTGTGAAGGAATTGCATTTCTTTTCTTTCGAATTATTGTTTTTTATTTATATAAACTTGTTTTTGTTGTTCAATTTCTCTTTTCTTCTACCTGTGAAAAGTGTTTAGATATCTTACCTTGGGATGGAACTCATTATAATTTTTCTCATTAAAATTAATAGTTTTTTTTTTTTTACTTTTAGCTTTTCATTTAGCCATAGACTTTTTTGTTTTTAAACAAGTCAGTCACCACATAAGAGATAAGGCACTCATTCTGTGGTAGGCTCGGAGAAGACAATACACATCCTCACCAGGAGAGCAGAACATGGCAGTTATGACCTGCTGCTCCCAAGTCAGAATCCCGGGGCTATGTGCCAGCTCTAGCACATGTGTGTCACCTAGAGAAAGCTGCTTCTGCTGCCTTGGTTTTCTTGTCTGTACAATGGATTTCCTTTCTGAAATAATACTATCATGAAAATTGAAAGATTTACTATATACTGATCGCTTAGAAGAAGGCCAAATACATGGTAAGTACTCAGTTAACTGTTATCTGCTAATATCATTATTACTCCCTTCATATGTGTGGTTTATGTAGGTCACTCTGACAGCAATGTGGAGAACATATTAGACGGTATCAAAACTGACAAGAAAGAAATGCACTGGAGGCACAATCAAGGCAAGAAAAATGAGTAGGGAGGAAGAAGCAAGAAGATGATGGAAAGTAATGCATTCTGTTTTGGACATGTTGAGATTAAGGTGCCTGAGTTACATTCTTATTTCTTCTATCGCAGCAGTTCGTGCAGGCCCATTTTATCACTCTCTTCTAGGACAAGACAAAAAATATTTAAAAGTTGAATTGGGATTATTCTTTGAAATAGAAACTGCAAAATATGCAGTCTCAATAATGTTTACTGCCTATTCAATGTTAACCTATTCAGAGAAATGGCCCTGGAAGCCACATCCCTGTTATTGTTAAGTGTGACTAAATCAATGCACTGAGTTTGTCCATAGATAATTCATTTCCTTGGAAACTCAGAGATTGCAAAACAGACATAAATTAAGCTTTGTTTACCCTGCCCTTCCCAAAGCTAGTCATTCAACATAAGTGAGAGATAGAAGTGTCTACAAGAAAGGGTTAAAAACAAATAAATCCTGGTAAGGAACAGAAGGTCAGCACAGGTATAAGTGACAGATTTTAGGCCTTTTGTGCTTTCTTCATCCTCTGTTATTGCTTACAAAACATTACTATCCCCATGACTCATCTCCTCACTGCTCCCATCCCACTCAACATGCTCAATAGTCCCCTCTCTACCTCTCCGTTCCCCATCCCCGCCTCCTCCTCCTGAAGTTGCACAGAAGGGCAGGGACTATTTCTGATTCGTGTATATGTCCCTTCTTCCTCGAATAGCATCACACATATTGAGTATTTAATGTGTGCTTAGTGAAAAAGGAATCATTGATTGAATAAACCCACTTACTGATGATAAGCTACTTAATCACATCATAACTCAAAGACTGGTTCCAAGGATAAAATTCTGGTCACACAATATGAGGCTTCTATCATTTAAGTCTCTATAGTTGTAAATACCATACATTTGTGTATGCAACAAGTTACCACAAACATATAAAATTAAATTTAGTCTCATGCTTTCAACTTTTATTTTCCAAATAATTCAGTAAACATCATGAAAACTTCTACTTTAGCCCCAGAATGTGAATGAGACAGTCCTCAATAAATATTTAATTTAGTAACTAATAAATAAACAGATTCCTTTGTTTTTCTACCCAGAAGGGGGTGTTTTTCTTGGATTGTGCACACAAATAAACTTTACCCAAATAATAGAAGGAAAATCTTTCTTCTTTCTTATGTTCCTCCAGTGGGCTTAAAAAGAATGCATTGGGAATTGTAACAACAGCTATGCTAATTAATGTATTCTTCCAAGACAATGTCATTTATTACTTTTAAAGTATATTTAAAGCTCACCAACAAAAATCAAGTTATATTTCAATTGTGTTGTAACATAAAAAGTATATAATCCTCTCTATAAAAAATAGTAGCAATTCTAACTCAAATGACTGTTATGACATAAGAATTAATGGAGCCCCTGCAGATAACGGTACCACAGCATAACATCTTTACCTACAACCAGGAGTCTACATTTCTACACTCAACTGACACAGTGGTACTTAATGTTGATAAAGACACTGAATCTTTCTGCGATGCTAAATTATCATCTAAATCACCAAAAATGCTTGCTGTGTTCTTTAAGTTTAACTGAATTTTGTTGAATTCTAAGTTGATAAAAAGTGCTAACCTGCAGAGCAGAGTTTCTCAAACTCAGAACTTCAGACATACTGGACCAGATAATTCTTTGTTGTGAGGACTGCCCTGGGCATTGTGGGATGCTTAGCACTATCCCTGGACTTTTACTCCCTAAGTGCTAGTAGCACCTCTTCCTCCACCCCCTGGACAATCAGAAATGTTTCCAGGTATTGTCAAATGTCCCCTAGGGGGCAAAATTGCCCCAATGAGAACCACTGCTTATAAAGAGTGTAATGTATGGCAACTCTTGATGATCCAGAATACTATAATATTCCCCTTCCTAATTGTTCTGGATAAACTAGAAGTCTCTGTGTTATGCTTTAGTAACAATCTACTAACCAACAAGTTAAACGGACCCATAAATCCCATTTCCATGTCATAAAAAATGATAAACGTAAATCCAAAGTATTAACTTTTCATGAACTTTCTTCTATTTTAGCAGCTATTTTTAATCAGAAGACAAGGAAGAGTTCTTATTGTCTCCACTGTCCCAAGTGCCTGGGAGGCCTGAGGGACTCACAACCCTGGCTGTAGCCAGGGACAATACCCCGTCCCTTAGCTTTTCTTTTACTCTCAGTTAACATGGTAATAACTTTTCAATTGCTATCAAGAAGCCTTCAGAGTTTCTCCTGCTGTTGCTCAAACTCATGAAGTAGAATAAAACCATTACATTTTAGTTCAAAATTAAAGTGAGAAAAATGAAACACACAATTTAAGGAGATGCGGAATAAGTGAACATTTAACTAATATTGCAAATAAAATAACACGCTTTTTGACATTTTACTGGCTAACCCACTCCCTAGGATATACTGTGGTAGGAAAATGAGTGAAAATTAGAGTTTCTTATTAAACTTAGAAAGTGATTATTTGCATGTGTCCCTCATTTCCTCTCACTTGACAGTCTCAGAGGCCACTAAGTGGCAGTCGCTATGCTAGGGGGTCGACAGCACTTCCCTACATGGATATGTGACACCCTCTACATAATGGGCTTCTCTAAACGGAACTAGAAATCCACAGACCCATGTTTGATATGCGTTAGTTATTCAGAATTTCAAATAGATGTGTTCTTTGAGAGAGATGTACCTATTGGTAAGCTAGGGTCAAGAAAGGGAAAAGAGAATGGAAGGAAAGTGCTTTGTTTGGTAACATTTTATTAAACTGTAAAAATCTTTTTCTGAACAAAAAAGGGAAAACCATGTCAGCAGTTAGCAAATTGAAAACCTGACAAGTGATAACCATCAACAAACTGCTGAACAAAACGCTAGCTGATTACAAATGCTGATGGAAAACAAAACACACACACACAAGAAAAGGCAACTGATAAAAGCCAACATGTTAAAAATGGAAAACCTCACTAATGAAAAGGGACAACACTGTATAATAGCTCACTGGCTTTGTGGAAAAAATATCACATAGGAAGCAGTGAAAAAGCGTGTAATGCAGTTCACTAGAGGAGCTAGAAATTTAGGGGACAAAAGCAAAATGTCAGAGCAGCTCTCTGGTAAATAATTGCAACATAAAAAGATCGCCTGCCACCCCTTAAACTGTATGGACTCCGGGTGGCATCCACACACGGGCAGAAAGCAAAGGGAGGCAACATTTACACTTTCTCCACACACTTCAGCTGATCCAGCAGCAATAGGTAGATAGCTCCCTGCCTATTCAAAGGAGGTTTGGTATGTCAGTTGGTTGGTTATGTAATAGAAACTGAGTGGTGAGTCCTAGAAGTAGAGGGCCTTGGGACTGTC
Organism: Glossophaga mutica; assembly: GCA_039655065.1. Classification (NCBI taxonomy): domain Eukaryota; kingdom Metazoa; phylum Chordata; class Mammalia; order Chiroptera; family Phyllostomidae; genus Glossophaga; species Glossophaga mutica. The sequence continues at coordinate 59,605,014 of CM077304.1, forward strand.
ACCTAGTAGCCGCCCATAAATCCCTCTGTAAAAGGCACGACTCTCATTAGGACTCCTGGAGCACCCCAAAGGTACATGCCCGCTGAATCAGATAAATGATGACCAAAGCTGGAGGAACACCTTTGGGTTTTTCATTTAATTCAAGGAAACAGATAAAGGGTTTTCAGTGTGTGAATTTCAAAGCAGTAGGAAACCATCTAGGCCCATTATTTAAAATGGCCATTTTGCCAGTGTTCTTTTTTAAACCCTGCTTTAAATGAACCAGGTATGTTCATATGACTCCAATGTGAATTACAATGTCAACAATTTAGCTAGCTAAATTAACCAAACCACTATTTCCCATTTTTGCATTTGCTACCTTCCATTTTATCCTTTCATTGTTTCTATCTATGATGGTTCTTTTACTGGGAATTAGTTTTTCAGCCATTCCTATTCACAGCTTCATGGACAGGTCAGGTTTTACATGTGTGTTTAGTTCACGGTATGAAGATGGGGAGGGGTGTGTTAAAGCAGTGAACACATGAGAGATGACCACACAGAAATGAATTACGTGGAAAGAGAATCTGAAGTCCACATTGATAAAATCTGCAACATGAAATAAAATTTCTATTGCATTTCATCTCAGGTTAACTTGCTTTTTAAAATAAATAATATGAGCCCGTATTGACAGGAAGTTACTTCAATCTGGATTTCCCCTCGGAGTACATTTAACATTAAACATATTACATTTTAATCACTTCTGTATTGAGAAAAGCTGATGTTTAAGAATGAAATGAGTATCCGGTATATCATGGAAACTCCTCCATCTCCATTGCACCTTTTCCCTAGTGTCCATGAACCACACTGTGCAGGTACTGACCCCACCTGCAACTCCGGGGGTGGGCGCTAAGGGGTCCATATGGTAGTTTCAACCCAGTCAGACCCAACAGGCCCAGTATGCAATAAACATTTTGTAATGTTTCTTCCTCTACTAGAATGACATTCATAAGTAAATATAATTATTGCCATATATAATTTTAAAAAACAATATAATGATCAATATAAAACATAAAAGTAATTTATAAAACAAATGTATTTCAATAGGTAAATACTCAGGCACAATAATGTAGTCAAATGCCTATACCTCTGTATGGAATCACCATGACTGAGACACCTACAGATGCAAGTAATAAGGTACATTACATGCACAACTCATATACCCCAGCATCATCCCAACTGTTACGTGATTTTTTTTCAAATCGGTGAACAAATCCTGGGAAAATTTTGCATAATGTCCAATATTCACACAAAGCATGCAATAACTACATTTATTGAAAATTTAGTATGAATTAAAATTGTGCTCCCCAAACCCCACTGTGTTTAAATGTGAAACGGTTAAGTTTTAGGTTCAGATGATCACATAAAATTTTGCACCTATATCTTGTGCAGAAGTACATCCAAAAGGTAGACAGAATGTGGGACAATTCTTTGTGGTATGGGCCTGTCCCAGGCATTAAAGGCCTCTTACATCCCTGGCCCTTGTCCAGTAAATGTCGGTTTTGCTCCCCCTTCTTTCACTGTGACAACACAACACTCTTCTCTGCGCACCTTTCCTTCATTTTCCATGCACACACACACCCAAGGGTCGATACCTCTCCCTATTAAGAATATCCTTGACGCACACTTAGTTCAAGGATAAATATGGAAACCAGTCACCATGAATATGCTCCTGGTTCTATCAACAAGGTCAACCCAATCAACACAAAGCACAGGACTTATGATGGAAATCCTGGAACCCTTTTCTCCTTTTGGACAGCGTAGTATGTGGATACAAAATCTGGAACTGGGCAAAACTGAATCAAGAAAAGGGAAGGAAAATAGAGATGGAGATTTACTCAATCATCCTGAAGCCTTATTTCAATTACGTAAGTAAACAATTCTCCTTTAATATGTAAGCCATATTGATTTTTGTTTTCCTACTGCTTACAAATGGAAGCTCTCTTGTTTTTCCCTTGCCCTCTAAGGATGCAACATGACTCAGGGAAAAAAGCAAGACGGCCCCAGGAAGGCAAGGATCTTGACTATCTAATACAATATTATTGTGTCCCTGGAGCACAGCATGTTCCTGCCTGCCAATAAACATTAATTAGTTGAATGAATAAATCAGCGTGGGCTGGGACAACAAACATGGAGTCTGTAGGCTTTGCACTGCCTTCATAGCTTTGCCATTTACTACCTGAGATTACCCTGGTCAAATAGCCTCTCAGATTCCTTACCTGTAAATCGAGGAAAGAGTTCTACCTGCTCACCTCTCCATCTTCACCTCTCAATACACTACCCCTAGGTTATTATGGTTTAGCCACACCAGCCTCCTTGCAAAACTTCAAACATCTCACACTCTTTCCAGATACTTTTCACAAAGATTAGTCCCTGGTTGGAATGCTCTTTCTCTTCCTGTCTGATTTCTACTGTTCTGTCAGATCTTATCTTAACATCATTTTCATCCAGGAGTCCTTTTCTGGCCCCAAATACTAAGCTAAGACCTCCTACTCTCCAATGCAATAATGCCATGGCATAGTAGTAATCACGTGTACCATAATTATAATTTATCTCCTTTCCCTGGTACATTATGAGCTCTATGGAGGGAAGAAGTATATCTTGGCCACAGTTGAATGCACATAGTAGTCACTCAGCAAAGCCCATTTACCCTTTCCTACTCCCATAGTGCTGGTATGATATCTGAGGTTGTGAGTAAGAGCTGATCACAAAAAAAGAGTCAGTTGTTTTCCGAATGATCCAAGTGAAGCCATGTTCCTAGCAAAATCCGACTCATGTAGCTTGAAATCATGCAAAATGTCAGTTCTGAAGAGCTGGGTAGTTCCAATATATTGCTTAGTGCCCCAGTGACAGACATCACAAGATTATCATCCAATTTGTTTTGGAAACTCAACTACTCAACAAAAGTAAAATTCTATTCAGCATAGGGTTATAGAGCCAGAGGAGTTTTACTACTACAAGGTAAGATTTGGAACATTCATTACAGATACAAAACAAAGGGTTATTTGAAAATAAAAATAAACATCAGAAAAAAACAGGTCAAAAATAGATTTTATACATCATTGTAAATCAACCAAATTAAACAAGAAACTAAGCTTTTATTTTTAATATAAAGTTTATATATATATCATATATATATATTATATAGGAAGGAAGTTTATATAGGAAGTTTAGAGGCTGATTGACCACCTCTGAATTATTCCACTTATGAATATCATCAGCTCATTTAAATTAGTAACAAAGCTTGAATTCTACAATAAAGTGAAAAGACAAATAAAGTGCTATTAGAAAAGCTTATCTCTTGACTGCTAAGTCGCCAGTTAAAGAATGAGGATTTTACTTAGTCTGATGTGAACTATATACAATGTAAGTCTCAGGAGAAATAAAACACGGACAGAAGGAACCCATGGCTTCCTCACCCCGACTGACTCTGCTCTGCTTTCCATGTGTCTCAGGAGAAGAATGCCCTTTTTCATGCCAGAGGCACATTGATGAATGCTGATGAGACTACATTTGACTCATCATTGCCTAGACACTTACTCTGCATGCACTTTTTCAACTTTGTAAATTCATTGGCTTGCCAACAGCAATATTTAGAATATGATTCCTAGTTACCAAGTGGACAGGTTTTTGTTTTTAAATTACAGAGATTTATATTAGGAGAAAAATATATTCCTTTTCATCAATTTAGAAGCTCCATGAATCTTAGAACCTATTTTATTTAATACAGTAATCCACAATTGTTATGAATCACTTAATATAAATATGGATACAGACGGGTTAGATAGAAATCCAGAGTCAGACAAAATGTGACAGTTTTTGTCTCCTTTGTGATTCTTCCCTCAACCCTGATAATTTTTTTAAAAATACCTACTTTTTCCCTCCTTAAAACTGTTTCATTCCAATATTCAACAAATACAAATATCAGAGGACAAATCTTTTCAGGCTATGAATCGCCCTCCTGGGGCTTGGGGGAACGGTGCACAGAAAAAAAAACGAGCTATCCTTGTAATTCACAACACTAAGTATAAAGTAGAAAGGCATCCTAAGCCTTTTCTGTAAACAGTATGTACGCAGAAGTTTATAATTAGCAGTGGATGGGGAGTTGAAGACAGAAGATATTGACAAACTGAGAAATATAAGAAGCCAGGATAACATCATCTAACCACAAAGTGTTTTGTGGTGAAATATTCGTTAAGAGAATTAGCAAGAGTAGGCTACAATTTCTCTTATGATGCGGGGGAGGGAAGGTGGGGGACGTTTACAACACAGTAAAACTGTATAGAACAGGGATTGAAAATGTTTTAAGGTTCATGAACCTCTGAGAATCTTATAATCTTCCATTTCTTATTTCCAGAAAAAAAATATGCTAAAGCATAAAATTTTCATAAAATTGGAGGGAATTCCTTGAGCCCCTAAGTCTATCCTTGGAAATCACCTTCATCCCTCAGTAGAAGCCTCCGCTTTGGAGAGGGCCCTCACCTGAAACATGGGACTGAAACTTAAAGAGGAAAAAAGCAATGCATTAGAAATTTGTCTTCAATACAATTGCAACTATTTGACAAGTTCCTATTTCTCACCCTGCTTCCTCAAGGACAGATGTACTGGGAAATGTCTGCGCAGATTCTGCCCAAAGAATCAGAGGAACAAATTCATAGTTTGTCGACAAAGAAGCCATGATCTAATGAATTTACATTGTAAATGACCATCTCTAAGCTAATGATAAATTGAAGATAATACTTATGAAGCATTTAGATATGCTAAACCCTCTACAAGTTGTCTTCACCATGTTACCACATTAAATCTTCATTAAAAAGAAAAACCCTTGAAGTTAGTTATTATTTATTCCCTGTCTGAGTCCATTCTGGCTGCTATTATAAAATACCACAGGCTGGGTACTTCATAAACAACAGAAATTTATTTCTCATCACTCTGGAAGCTGGGGAATCCAAGAACAAAGCACCAGAAGTGTGAGATAGTCAAGTCGAGTCATGTCAAGGCAAGAAATCAAGCACAGACATGTTCTGGTGAGAACTTTTTTCCGGGCTCAGAGCTGTCACTTTCTGGCTACACCATCACAAGATAGAAGAAGGCAAGGGATCTCTCTGGAGGACACTCTTGTATGAGGGCACTAATCCCACCCATGAGGGCTGCACTCTCATGACCTAATTAGCTCTAAAAGGTCCCACCTCCTGATACTACCTTGGAGGTTAGGTTTCAACATATAAATCTGGGGAGATCACAAACATTCAGACTATTGCATTTCCATTCAAAAACAAACAAACAAACAAAAAAAAAAACCAGTGGCTATGAAAGATCACACCACTGGTAGGTGATGGAAACTGGATTCTAACTCAGATTTCTCTAATTCTAAAGCTCACATTCTCTCTATTATATTCCATTTCCCCACAGCTAATGGCATGGTTACTCACAATGCTAGGAATACAGTCAGAGGCCAGGGCCTCTTCCTTGGAGCACATACTAATCTGGACAAAACAATCCAAACCCTTTCTCACCACCTCGACTGCAACCACCCTGATACAATGGCCTGCTCACCAGTCTCCTTGCTCCCAGCCTTGCCCCTGTGCATTCTATTCTCAACAGAGCAGCCAAAGTGATCCTGTGAGAGCACAGGTTAGATAACAGCATCACTTTCCTCTAAACCCTGCCATGGCTCTCCAACATACTCAGAATAAAAACTCCATGTCCTAGAAAAGCCGACAAAATCCAAATCCATCGTGCATCCTCCCTGCCTCTGACCACATTTCAGATCTTTGTAATTCCTCCCTATGAGTCACTCCAATCTAGCTACACTGGTCCCCTTAATGTGCCTCTTGATTTCTGCACTGCTTATTCCCTCTGCCTGGACGTTCTTCCCCCGGATTCCCTATCACAAACTCCTGAGCATCTTTAAAGCCTATTCCTCAAAAGCCGCCTCCTCTGTAAGGTCTTTCCTGACCATGCTATTTAAAATTGCATACCAGCCCTGGTTGGTGTGGCTCAGTGGATTGAGTGCCAGTCTGCAAACCAAAGGGTAGCCAGTTCGATTCCCAGGCAGGGCATATGCCTGGGTTGTGGGCCAGGTCCCCAGTGGGGGGTGCATGAGAGGCAACCACACATTGATGTTTCTCTCCCTCTTTTTCTCCCTCCCTTCCCCTCTGTCTAAGATAGATAGATAGATAGATAGATAGATAGATAGATAGATAGATAGATAGATGACTGATAGATGATAGAGAGATAGATAATAGAGAGAAAAAAAGAATTACATACCAACTCCTACCTCAACATTCCTTATTCCCCCGCCCTTCTTTATCTTTCCCCATAGCACTTATTATCATTTATATTAATAAATATTAATGTTACTTGTTTGCTTATGTTCTGTTTTATGCCCCCTGTAGAATATAAGTTTCACAAAGGCAGGAATTTTTGTGTGATAGTTTACTACTGGAGCTCTAGTTCCTAGGACGATGCCCGACATATAGTGTGTGCACAATCACCATTTGATGAGTGAATGAATAAATAAATGGTTCCTGGCACTTCCAATCTCAGTTGAAAGACCAACAGAAGACACTGAACCCTGCAGTCTTCGAGAGCTGACTTGGACCGAGTACTTGCTGTACTGGGAAGGCTGTCTCGACTCACTCCACTGCACGCCAATTAAATGGAGGCTTTGAGCGTGTACGCAGGGCTCAGCAAAGTTTGGCTCCCCCTGGTACAACCAAATGTCTGCCTCACATCCTCTTTTCAGTTCAGTGCACCATTTAAGACATCTAAAACAATGGAAACAGAAATGCTCATTTCAATTTAAAATAACCTTTTTCAGAAGAGGTGTGAGCTTTACATTTTAAACAGGCTTGCCAACTGAATCCTTATTTCAGTAATGAGTGCCAAAAGAATTCATACATTTCATGCTACCCAAAGACAAGCGATGGGGTGAAAACATAATTTCTGTCCTTGCCCATGGAGTAACTTGACATATAAATGAAGAAGTCACATGATTTTATGAAATTGTTAGATGTGCTTAAACAGTAGGTGGTGGGGGAGGGCCTCTCCCAAAGCTGTTTACTTTTAATATGAACTTAGGTAGAGGCCTTGTCAGTCTCTTGTTAAAAGGTGGGCTTGGGGAAAATAAAATAAATACAAATAAGTAAGTACCTATGTTTTAATACTCCTGAATAAACTAACTGTGAGCAAGATAGTCATTATTATAATTACTCAGTGCTATCACAACCTATGGAGCCAACATTATAAAATGAGTACTCTTTATTAAATTGCTGAGTATAATAAAATTCTTAAGTATTTTGTAGGGTTCACTTTCCATACTTAGAGGTGGTAATTTACAAAGAAGCAGATAAACAAAGGTTCTACCCCAGAGTATCACCACTACAAGTTGTTCTTACTGGAAAAACAAAATACGAAATTTTATGACAGATTATGCCTACTACTTTATAGTTCACACATTGATTCAACATAAAATCAAATCGAACATAGCATTTTGAAGAATTCATTAATATGTTTTCTCTTGGTTGGGGATGAGAAGAGGTATATGTCACCCAATGTTGATACCAATGACATACATCATAGTAACAGGCATTGCTTGACACATAGCATGAGATAAAATGCTTTATCATAAAGCATGTCATAAAATGACTAAGGATCCAACACTTTGGGAAGAAGCTTGCTTATTACTTAAAAGTCATAATAAACTTACCAGAAATGGGAGGGATCTAGCCCAATGTTGTCATTCCACAGGAAAGATAATTAAGGTTTAGATTTGAGTGACTTGCCCAAGGTCACGCGATGACTGAGCCAGGACTAAAATAGAGTCTCCTAACCCCAAATCCAATCGCCTTTTCACTACATTGTGGGTACTCAATAAATATTGGTTTTCCTTTCCTTTAAGCAGCAGGAGGAAAGACAGAAAGGACACTGTCATTTATTATTGTTTATTTGTATTTCTTAATATAAAGCATTTAGAAAGACAATACCAGAGCAGCAATGTGTATTTTATTTCCCTAGAGCATGATGTGTTCTTGGGTAAATGTGTTTTATGAGGAGATTTGTCCTAGGAGCTTGGCAGATTTTACTGTAAATATTTTAGCAGTTTCCTATTATTTAGTTATGGGATTAAATTTTTATCCCAGCCTCCACAGGCCAATGTCTGTAGATTATAAGTTTTGTGAGGAGGTGGCTGCAATAGGAATGATGGCTTTTTTCATTAAAGAATGTGTGGTAGAAATCCCAAGGACTTCCTCTTACCAAAGAAGAAAGAAAAGTCCAGCTATCAGTTCCTTCAGATCCTCCTCAACTGCAGAAAGTGGCTTCCCCAGAGCTCAGGCCCTTCTGATGTGCCCAGTTCATACCATACCAATTTCCCAGTGCTGACTGTATACTACTAATATCAGAAATAGGCTATTCAGCCCTGGCTGGTGTGGCTCAGAGGATTGAGCACCAGCCTGAGAACCAAAGTGTCACTGGTTCCATTTCCAGTCAGGGCACATGCCTGGGTTGTGGGCTGGATCCCCAGTAGGGGGCACATGAGATGCAAACACACACTGATGTTTCTCTCCCTCTCTTTCTCCCTCCCTTCCCCTCTCTCTAACAATAAAAAAAAAAAAAAAAAAAAAAATTTAAGTGAAAAGATTCACTAAAAAAAGAAAAAGAAAAAGAAATAGGCTATTCACTGTAGGAACAAGGAAATTTGAGACCAGCTAATTAAGAACTATAGGCACTGCTCTACCAGATCAAAAGTTAGCACATGGGGCTAAGTGAAAACAGCCTTGACTGTAGAAAGAACAGACGGACTCCTGATGGGAAGGTACCAGGCAAGAACCCTCTGTCCATGTTTTGCTGCGATCAGTTTCTCATGTAGGCTTTCATCGTCCCAGTTTTGCAGTTTTGAAAACAGTCTCAGAGAAGTTGAATAAATCGTCCACAGTCATGAACCTCATCATAGATGCCTGAAATTTCTTTGACAATGAACAAAGTTTCTCATTTCACCCACAAAAGGTAGGCTTAAAGCCTCTGAGCATCTCTGCAGATGGAAAATTCAGAGAATGCCGAGGCCTGTGTGTTCCGTTTAGCCTGACCAGGTGCACTGCAGGCAGAGGGGCTGACTTATCTCAGCTAATGAGTATGCTTTTCTCTGAAGTGGTTCAGCGTTGTTGGTAGCTGCCTGGAAGAATCCAGCTTCTAGCACTGTTAATGGGCTCTCAGCTAGCCTCAGCTTTCAGAGCCTTTACCTGAAATCTTCCACATCTCTACTCCCCACTTAGCAGATAAACCTAAGTCTTGCTACCCACAGCATGAACGAGGAGACTTGGCCTGGTCCTTTAACTGCTGTTTCAACATTTACTAAATTTTACTGTATGTTGCAATTTCATGGTTTTGTCTTTTTCCATGAATTATCTTTGATTTGGCTTTAGATTACCTGGTTTTTAAATCTTTCTAACCGTAAAAATAAGAGAATGCAGGCAAAGCAACTTTGAGGAGAGCTGTGCCCCAGATAAAACTGATCTCTTATTTTCTATAGTTAGTTCTGCACAGACATTTACTATATCCTTAAGGGGATTCCTGGGCAAGCATTAGTAACCACTACACTCAGTCAGCTAAGAAAGACCGTCAGAGCCATGCTCAGCCCTGATCCTGCTCATTTAGAAGACTTGTAAACTAAAGTTTCCTATGGAAATGCACTGAAACTAACCTTCACACTGGATCACCATTGTTTCTGTTGCTATTACCAAGCACTTACTGAGTGCCCACGAAAGACAGACTTTAGAATTATCCACATCACCCAGCAAAACAGGCATTTTAATCTAAATATGCACTAGCTATGGTTGATATTATTTTTTCTTTTTATAAAAAAAAAAGAACTGGGGCACATGAAATTTAAATAACTTGCCACTTTATAAGCTTATGATCTTAGGGAAGCTATTTAACCCACTCGAGCCAGTTCTGGTGTGAGTAAAATGGAAAAAGTAATAACTACCAGAGCTTGGTGCTCTGCCTGGCCTACACCAGGCCCCCAATTAAGCTTTGTGGAATAAATGAAAGTCACTAAGCTTAAATGTCAGGAGAATTGGAAATACCATATGAACACCAACTAGGACATTCTGTGGCAAATGGCGGCTCTATTATTGTTACCCAGAGTTACACAACTGTTGGTAGCAGGCCAGGAATTCAAACTTTGTCTCTCAGTCTCCAAATGCCAAGTTCCTTTCACTTCACTGGACCACGTTTCAGATAAGGGCACTGTTATGTTTCCAGAACAAGCTGGATCCTAACTGAAGACCTTCCACAATGAAAATCCAGAGTGTCTCCCATGCGTGACTACACAGTACTACAGAGCAGCTGAGAAGTAGAAGAAAAGTTCTCCCCAAGTTAGACCATTCAATAAAATTCTCAGTTTGACCTATGATACTTGCTGGAAGAAATTGCAACAGTCTATAATTAAATTATTAGAATCCCTTTTACATTTTAGGTAGATTCTCAAAGAAATCCAATTAAACATATCTGCCTTTTGTCAAGGCAGAGTTCCTGAGATAATTTTTAAATGGTTTATATTTATTGAATTGTAACTGTTTTCTTGGCAATGTCTTAACCACTTCATATAGATTAACATCTTTAATACTCATCATAGCCACAGTACACAGGTACTGCTATTATCTCCATTTTCCAGCAGAGAAAAGTGAAACACACAAAAGGTCAAGGAACATGTTCCGAGTTCGATTGTCACTAAGGGCTCAGCCGAGACTTAACCCCAGGTGTCCCAACACCAGAGACCACTTGCGATACAATCTCTCTAGGTCTGTCTTTCCAGATCCCCTTGCTGTTAAAGAAACCTAAGAAGTGGCTCAGTTTAAAACTAACTAACAATATTTTTCAACAAGAGAGAGCTACATCATGTTAGATTGCCTTCCATTCCCCTCTTGCACAATCCCAGTCTTCCAAGACGAGACCTCCCACAAAATACTAAACCCCTTGTGTAGAAGAATCTCCCGTACATGACTTTTCATCTGAAGAAAGTCTTCTAACTGCATTTACAAACATACTTAGGAAAGAACCAGGTATTATTAAAGGCATGCCTGACCTCTATCAAGCAAGTAATTGGTACACAGAGCTTAGACCTTAGTAGAAGGGAACCGTATAGGGTAATTTTTTCACATGCTGAATTTCTCAAAGAATCTGACCAGCCCAAAACTACCGAACTAAGAACTTTTTTCATCTGTAAAATCTGTTGAAATCCCTAGAGTCGCCACACAGCACCACGCCACCCGGCGCTATGCACGCGGTCTGCGTGAAGGGAGCTGCGGGGGTCAGGTGGCACAGGCCCAGAGCCGCTGTGAGCAGCAGGCCCGCACATCTCATCATAATTTAATGACAATTTTCTCCGCCTGCCCTGCACTCTCATTCACCAAGTCTCTTCTTAATGGTATCTGCTTCTTGGACACCCTGAGTCAAACTGTCCTTTAAACTTTTAAAGCTCCCTTATGTTCACTGTACAACTGACCATTTTTTTTCCTTTTCCATGAGAAACAAATGGAACTGTCAGATCATGACTGCTGTCTGTAACAGGTTCTTCAGTAACAGGCCTGTGTCATTCTCTAGAATATACATTTTAATATGGACAGAATGAGATGCTAGCCAGGCTGCTGTAAGACACATCTCTGTCCAATATAGTGCCAGCTTCGTGTTTGATATTGCTACTACTTCTAAAAACTGGAAAGAAGCCTGCCTCTGGAACCACCTCTACTGAGGCATGTAATCATGATTGGATGTCATTCCTGCCAATCACTTCTGTTCAAGAAAGTCCAACAAAGAGTTAAGATCACTGACACCCTATGAAAGAATGTCCTTCTTCCTCCCTCACTAAGGGAAAAAAAGGAACAGGTCCAGATCTGGTTGGACATTTTTAGGAAAATTAAGAAAAAGAACTCACAAAGAGAGCTGTTGCCAATGTGGTAATATAAATGTGTGATATTGTTTTAGACACAGAACAAAGAAGCAGAAGAATAATCCTTTACTGATTTCCATCTCTGGGTGGGTGTCCTACATTTGTTTCTTTTCCTTAATTTAAAAAATACATTAAGATTAGCCCCAAATGAGATACCGTTAATATTCGGCATCATCTAAACAATATCCCAGACTCTCAAGTCGAGCCCCACCTGTACGCAGTGTCCTGGGATGTCATCACCTGTGGCTGGCAGTTTTTCACTAAGTCATAGTCCTCTAATGACAAGCTGGTCAAGGAGGCCTATATTCTTGTTTCATAAGAAATCTGTCTGGTAGTTATGCCTCAGCTTGATGGACTTGGCCTTGATGTCTAACTTGGAAGTGTTCGTAAATCATCAACTACATGTACCAGTATGTTGAAAAGCCTCTTTTTGGAAGGGTATAAACATAGTATGATTTTTCTTTCTCTCCAAAGCCTCCTAAGTGGCTCCTCCCTGCCTTAGTGTAGCAGATCATTTAACAGTATCGTGGGCAGGCTCCATAACTTCTTAACCTCATTTTGCAGTGATAGCTGACCAGTCTAATTTCTAACCTCATATCAGATTCAGAGCTTTTCCTGCACCCATCACTGTTCAGTTTGTGGTAGAAGGAACCTGCAAGAAGTGGAGAAAATATATTCCTTAGCTCATCTTCCTCTTTCACCTTAGAGTGAACATCAGTGGTCTCCTTCTGGAACATCCCCCTCCCCTACTGGGTCTCTACCTCTGCTGTTGTAAGGGGCAAGAGTCACTTACTTGCATGGCATTAGTGGCTACAACTGTATGGCCGCAAATGCCCAAGCTGAAGAAACTGTGCAACTCCTCACTCCCAGGAAGCACTCATCTGAATTCTTAGCTGACTCTGCAAAGTGTCCTCACTGTATAGTTCCAGCCTGACCTCATTGCTGGCCTGCTCTCAACTCCTGCCACCAATGGTTAGCCCAAAGCCTTTTGCTGTGAGGATGCCTCTTGTTCTATGAGATATGGGAAGACAGCTTAAGCCTAGCTACTTTTTGGTATCTATGTGACTAACAAGAAATTCATGTTCCCATCTTTGCCATACCTAATAGTGGGAATGATGGCTATTCCCTATCTGCCTCCTCTCTGCCTTAATATTTCACTCCCGTTTTTCTTTCCTCTACTAACATAAGCACAGGGATATACAGAAAAGCCCTTTGCCAAATTTAACAGGGAGTGACATTTCCCCTCCTTGCAGGCACCTCCCCCCTCCCCAGTCTCTAACGGAAGTTGTTCGGAGTCTCTCTCATTTCATCTTGAGAAGCTGAAGCACCATCCTTCAGCCTGGCACCATTCCCCCACCATCACAGCTCTGCACACCTAAGGCTGCTACTCTATGTGTCTGCAAATCTTACCATTCTCCCATCCCACCTTCCTCTATAGACTGGAACTGGGAAGGGGACGTGCAGAGTGCTAGGGACTGGAAGTAGCCACGCTTCTGCCCTTTAACCCCAAGTGAAGCATCTGGGTCCCAACTACAGTAGCTCTCTTAAGAATGGGAAGTTTAACCTTCCTGTCCCTAGCTTTGAGATCTAGTCCCTAAACACCAAACGAAAGAAATAGTGGCACTCAACATCCTCTTACATGTAGAAGCATGATCCAAGGCTTTAAGAGGCGAAGGGCTGCCTTTTCCATGATCCTGAAAGTTCTCTAGAATATATCTGATAAAGACTAAAAATTTTTAAGATGTCACAGGATTAACAAAAGAAAAATCAAATACAGACTCTGACCTGATCATTTTCTTCTGGGAGCTTTAAAACTCCAAAACTCCATTGTTTATTCAGAGCCTGAGATCTAGAGTGTGATTCTCTCTTGGAAAAAGTCTATGTCCTTTGTTAAATTATGACCACTAGGCAATGTAGAGACAATAGAGGGTTGTCTCACCGATCATGGTTAGTATTAGAGGGACTTTTCATAGTTATCTGACACACCCAGGTAGAAATTATTCCTTCTAATGCCAGAATGGCCCCTCCCCAATAAAAGATGATCTACTATATCAGTTTATATGCTGGGCTTTCCCTGTTGAGCTGTTCATAAATTACTTAGTCATCTGAATCTGAGAGTCTTCCAAATTTATATTTTCTATGATCCCATTAACTGATATTACAATCTCAGAGTTACTTAGGATTCTTTTCTAGACCATGCCTAATTCATGCACTTCAGCTAGAGTAGACACACCCTCAGCCTAATCCTTAGCACAGACTTACAACCTTTGTTAAGGTATCATTTCTTTTGATTCCATGACAAAAACACACATAAATCCACTAGGTATTTTGACATAAATCCCAGGAATATTCCTTTAGGTTCTTTATTATAACTTCTGAAGAATCAGCTTGTGTAGAAATTGGCTCCTGAGAGTTGAAATTGGGTCCTATAAATGGAGGAGAACAGGGATAAGACATAGATCTAAGCGAGTTTCTAAAGCTTTTAGAAAGAGGTTATAAAACCAATTTCTGCGGAGCTCTGAGATTCCATATAGGTATTACAGAAGGTTTCGTGTTGGTGGGAAATTCAGAAGCGTGGCTCTCCCCACTCTCTCACTCACACACTATCAACCAAGGTAGATCAGATTTCGTCTGCTTTGGATAATAGGGTTAAGATTTTCTATGAGGAAAAAATATAGTATTGCTGCCAAAAAATAAATATTTGCTATATACATTTTCTCTGTTCTTAAGAATCATTTTTATTACAAATGGGTTTTTTTAAAGATGATCGACTTTACTCATAAAAGGAGAAATGCGCTGACAAATATATTTTCCCATACGGTTGGTTCCCTTTTTATTTTGCTGATGCCTTCTTTTTTTAATGTATTTTATTGATTATGTTACTACAGTTGTCCCATTCCCCCCCTTCATTCCCCTCCACCCTGCACACCCCCTCCCACCCACATTCTCCCCTTTAGTTCATGTCCATGTGTCATGAATTCTTTAGCTTCTACGTTTCCCATACTATTCTTGCCGTCCCCCTGTCTATTTTCTACCCACCATCTATGCTACTTATTCTCTGTGCCTTTTTCCCCTCTCTCCTCCCACTCCCCTGTTGCTAACCCTCCATATGATCTCCATTTCTGTGTTTCTGTTCCTGTTCTAGCTGTTGGCTTAGCTTGCTTTTGTTTTAGGTGTGGTTGTTAATATCTGTGAGTTTGCTGTCTTTTTACTGTCATATTTTTTATCTTCTTTTTCTTGGATAAGTCTCTCTAACATTTCGTATAATAAGGGCTTAGTGATGATGAACTCCTTTAATTTGACCTTATCTGAGAAGCACTTTATCTTCCCTTCCATTCTAAATGCAGCTTCGCTGGATAGAGCAATCTTGGATATAGGTCCTTGACTTTCATGACTTGGAATACTTCTTTCCAGCCCCTTCTTGCCTGCAAGGTCTCTTTTGAGAAATCAGCTGACAGTCTGATGGGAACTCCTTTGGAG
The DNA here is from genome assembly GCA_039655065.1 of Glossophaga mutica. Lineage (NCBI taxonomy): Eukaryota > Metazoa > Chordata > Mammalia > Chiroptera > Phyllostomidae > Glossophaga > Glossophaga mutica. Next base: position 59,620,483 of record CM077304.1, read on the forward strand.
GTGACTGTCCCCTTATCCCTTGCTGCTTCTAGGATTCTCTCCTTCATTTGAATCTTGGCTAATGTCATTCTGATGTGCCTTGGTGTGTTCCTCCATGGGTCCAACTTCTTTGGGACTCTCTGAGCTTCCTGGACTTCCTGGAAGTCTATTTCCTTTGCCAGATTGGGGAAGTTCCCCTCCATTATTTGTTCAAATAAGTTTTTCACTAGTTGCTCTTCCTCTTCCCCTTCTGCTACCCCTATAATTCAGATGTTGGGATGTTTCAAGATGTCCTGGAGGTTCCTAAGCCTCTCCTCATTTTTTGGAATCCTTGTTTCTTCATTCTTTTCTGATTGGATGTTTCTTCCTTCCTTCTGGTCCATTCCATTGATTTGAGTCCCAGTTTTCCTTCCATCACTATTGGTTCCCTGTGCATTTTCCTTCATTTCACTTAGTGTAGCCTTCCTTTGTTCATCTAATTTGCAACCAAAATCAACCAATTCTGTGAGCATCCTGATAACCAGTGCTTTGAACTATGCATCTGATAGGTTGGCTATCTTTTGGTTGCTTAGATGAATTGGCTCTGGAGCTTTGATCTGTTCTCCTGCTTGAGCCATTTTTGGTTTTGTTTTGTGTTGTTGTTGTTGTTTTGTCTAGTTGTGCCTATTACATAGTGAGGGGTGGAGCCTTAGGTGTTCACCAGGTCGGGGCAGCCCAGTCACTGGGTTGTGACCCTGTATATGGGGGTGGGGTCCAAGAGGGAACAATGGCACTTGCTCCACTCTCTCTCGTACTTCAGTCACTTCCACTACTTCCCACATGCAAATCCGGCCCTTCTGGTGCTGATTTCCATGTAGGTGGGCTTGTGTACATTCTAGAACCTTGTGGGTCTCTCCAACAAACTCTCCTGTGAGGCGGGGAGTCTCTCCTGGCACCTCAACCCCCACAAGTGTTTTCAATTGGTGTTTGTAGGTTTTATTTCCCGGCACTGCAGCCCTGGGTTGCGCAGTCTGACTTGCTCCCCATTTTCGCCTGGATTATCTGTGCGTGAATGCGGGACCACCTGGTCAGCCTGCCACCTGTGCGGCCTCACTGGTTCTGCCCGTTGCTACCCTGCCCCCCGGGGTCCGCTAGCCACCACCTGTATGCCTGGGGCTCCTGTGTGCCCGGGTCCACCAACCTCCACTTTTTCCTGCCTCGACTCCACCCCTCTTACCAGTCTGGATGAATGGTTGTCAGACTTCCATACAGTTTAGTTTTCTACAAGTTCTGCTTGTTTTCTTGTTTCTAAATCTTTGTTGTCCTTAATTTTGGTTGGGCAAGGAGGCACAGTATGTCCACCTATGCCTCTATCTTGGCCAGAAGTCCTAGGTCCTGGTCCCTCTTCAGAGCCATTCTTTGAAGGTGAAACTGCTATATGAATTTCTTGATGAACTGAATATCTATCCTCTTGCCCTTCCAAATAAGAAGAGCTACCTGAAGGAGCAACTCAACTTTTTTACCAGTAACAGCACGATCATAAGAAACAGTATGTTAATAACTATGCCAAAACACAATCATTTTTGAGATTCACTCTTTATTATCCCGCTATACTGAATAACTTCCTTCAACTGTCACTCAGCCACAGAAATGGCTTCACAAAACTATAATTTAATATTATGCCTTGGTCTTTATCAGAGGTCAACATAAGGAACCAAAATTACAAATATTTCTGCTTTGTTTGTGAAAGATATTGCCCACGTCCCTTACATAATAATACATTCAATAAATTTCCCCTTAGAAAGACAGAAAAATCTTTTACATTTTCATTGTTTAAAATGCCAAGGAACTTGTAATTTAGGTTTGCCTTTAGCTGCCAGTAAACTGAAAGTTAAAGGCACAAGGTGTGCAAAGGCACAAGGTTGGGGGGAAAGGACCTATATGCAAGATGCTCTGTTTTCTGACCCAATTATCCATTATCATCCACTCTCCATTAAATTCAGCCAACATTAATTGAGTACTTCCATGCCAAGCCCTGCAGTATGTACACATCAAGCCTACTAAAATATGATGCTTTTCCTAAAAGAGACCTTGGTTAAATGGCTCATATTCCTTTTTTATTATTATTTTCATGATCTCTCTGTATATCTGTTTATTTGTAACCTGTCTCATATTTGTTTTTTGAAAACAGATATGGTATTATGGGTAAATAAATGAATTGAATTAATATGTTCTGGAAAGAGAAAGCATTGATTTAAATTTGCCTAGAGGGGCAGAAAACATTATATTCTTCTGACTTAGCCGTCTGAATCACCTTACAGACTGAGCCTCTCTTCAAACCCACCCTACAATCATCAGATTAATTTTCCTGACAGGCCTTTTCTGATCCGGTCAGTCATCTACTCAGAAATATTAATTGCCACACCACAGAGATTGCCCTCAAAATAAGTTTTTTTTTTTTTAAAGTTGCAAGTCAGAGATAGTTTGTCTTAAAGAATATGGAACCTACCCAAATCCTTTGTCCCGCCCCCATGTGTGCTTATGAATGGACAGAACTGGGTAACCCATTCCTAGAATAAAATGGGTGCACTCAAGTACTGAGGGCCTTGCGTGCTTTCACCTGCAGCTCCACTTACCTGTTACCCTTTTGGGATCTAATATAATCACCATGCAGGTTATTTACTTTATTTCACCGGTTTGTTCACATTCATGTCACCACCACTCCAAAGGGAGAGGGGAGGTAATTTGTGGTTTCAAATGTGCCCAAAATCTGACTCCCAGAGCCAGAGGGGCTCCAGGAGGTGCCCTGAGATACAGAAGGCCTTCCTTCTTTTAGGCAGGCAAAGTATTCTTTTTACCCTTTACAAATTAAACGTTAGCAAACCAAGGTGCAAGATCTGGCAGCCAATCAGCATCCTTCTGCAGTGCCTCCATGAAGGACATCACAGACCCATGAGCCAGTGTTGAAGGCAGTCCCCGGTGACTGTCCTCCACCCATCAGTGCATTCTTCTCACCACCTCTTGCAGTTTAGTCCTTAACTGAAAGCCTCCACAGAGAAACATAGTGTTTCTAGATTTTGGAGAGAAGCGGAGAAGCCTAAAATGTGCCCTCTATAAAAAGGAAGATCTTCCTTACTTTAAATCCAGAAGATCACCCAGAATGACATTATGTATGTCCCATTTGCAATATCTGACATGTATATAGATATTTAGTGTCATATAGAAAAGACCTGGTACTTTATGGCAAGACATTAGCAGGAATTTCGTAATGCAATTATATATTGCCTTGAAGAGGAAAATTCTTTAGCCAGTTTACTCTGATTTTGACTGTAGTTTTTCACTTTTCTAGCCATGAAAGTGTTTGTAAGCTAATTTCTTTCTCCTGCAGACTTGTGTATCTTGTACATAGAATAGAAATCTCTATTTCCCACACCCTTGAACCCAACGGGGCTTCTATGCCATACATTAGAATAGACTATTATTTAGAGAAGTATATTTATAGAGTTAGGAATACTAACAAGACTCACGAAATAAATTCTTCAGTTATATTTCATTTAGTTATCAGATAGAGTTAGCCAGTGAACAAGTGAAACGAAGTGATGTTAGCCTTTAAGATGTTTATGGTTCTAGGGAGGAATAGGAAACACAATGCGAGGCTGCAGTGCAAAATATTTTCAGTAAAGCAGACGTTTCTGATTTAGTACATTCCTCTGGAAGAACAGGCCCATCCGTAAAACACACAGCAGAATGGCATTGCTTTGGAAAATGCACAGACACCTTCCCCAGCAGGGGAGTGTATCTGCGGGAGAAGGAGGTGATGTCTGGAAGGTTTTCCCTGCCACACACACATCAGAGAGCATTTTTTAATTACACCCACATTCTCAGATTACTGATTGGTGTACACAGAGAATAAACTACAGGAAAAACTTAAAGCGAGTATGATTTGCTACAAAGTACTGGGAAAAGGTGAACTGATGTCAGTGCCTGACACAGGTAATCTGTGTAAGTTTAGGAGTCAGAAGATCCCCAGGAAGGTGAGGCACATGGACGCTCCTCAAACTCAGGAATTCACTCTTCACCCAAATGATGGCAATAAAATGTAACTAACTATTCACTGTTTCGAGAGTTTATGTACTTATTTGCTCATTGCCTCCGGCATAAAGAGGTCTCAAGTTCTCTGAAAACTTGGAACCCAAAACTGTCTAACCTGGATCTGAAGGACAGATATGAACATTCTGACAATGTTCTCCTTGGCATGATAACTCATCTTCTGTGTAAAGGTCTGTGCTACGTTATTCTTTAATCCACGGTCCCTCTCCCACAGAAGTGAGACGTAAGAGTTCTGACAGGGCCAGTGGGTAATTTTAGGCTATTTGTACACAGCTGCAGCTACTTGCATCGGTAATTACTTTTGCCCAAATCAACAGCATAATTGTGACTCTAAAGATAAAGATTTAAAGGCCATTGAAGTGTCAAATTATATACAATAGAGCCAGTTCTCCAGAAAATATTCATGTTTTAATTTTAATCAAGCTCCAAGAATGTGCGGAACCCTTGCTGTAGGGCAAAAAATGCCGAAGTGCTGTGATACACTGATGTCTATCAAGACAAACCAAGGAGAGATGCTAACAACATATACTGTAGTGATAATCTATTAATATTTATTATTCAATAACTTTTTGTACAATGCATGCAGACAGCTACTAACTTCTACAATTCCAATTAGAAAGGTGAGTTTGAAGGTAAAAGGGCCAGCTATGGTTTTTCTTCGGACGGGTGGCTGGTGGTGGCTGTCCAAAACAGCGGGGTGACTACAGTAGAAACAGACTTACCGCTATCTCTGCATACGTTTGGCCCACTGACCCCAGTCGATTACATCCCCTTATTGTATCAGGTAAAGAGGAACATTAATCTCTGGTCCAGAAAACATTCTCATCTAATTAGACAAGGTTTCTAATTCAACAACGAAGCATAGTGAAAAAGAGTCTGTGTTAGAGTATAAAGACTAATGTTTAATCCCAAAGACTGCCAACTAGGGCTGTGTGCTCTTAGTCCCTGGAACTCTAACATGAGACCACTAGTAATACAGTTTTACTAGTAATATGTAGCATGCAGATAAACTGCGGGAGTTACTTGTTTTCGTAATGTCAGGGACACGGTCACTAGGGTTCTCTTGGCCTTTCCATTGGTCCCAAGAAACCTGTGACATCTCTAATGATTATGTCTGTGATAAGAGGAGGAAAGGGAACAGGTGAACAGGGCAGAGACTTTATTGGAAGAGACAGAGCTCTCTAGACCCAAGTAAGACTTCTGTTTATAGTTCATTAACTAGAGTTGTGTCACATGCCACTAGTAAAGAGGGCGGTTAGAAAACATAGATTTTTTTAAAGCAGGACACATTGTCATTCCAGTCAAAATTGGGGTTATGTTAGTGAAGAAGGGGAAAATGGGATGAATAGGTAACTAGCAATGCGTGCCTCAGTATTCTCACAGAGTAGGTGTTAAAGATTATATGGCATAACATATTTGTAAGTGTTTTCTTAACCATAAAGGTAAATAATCTTCATTTTTAAGTGCAATAAATGTTATACTATTTTCATACACATACAGGATCATGGAAGAAGACCTTTAGATTAAAATATATATTGTATTTTAACTAATGTATAGATATATTACCTAATATAAACTAAGTTAATTCATTCACACTCATGTGCATAGATATGCTCACACACACATATGCACACACACCCTGAAGTAAACAGGAAGGATGAATTTCTTCTCCTTGTGTATTTGAGACAATGTAAATTTAAAACATGTGATTCAATTATGACCTATAATATTAAGGCAAATTATAAAAGCTTTTTACTCTTTATTTCTTTAACATTACTTACCTTCAATTGCTCAATTTTTATCTAAAATGGGTCATATATGATTTTACCTTATTGACATGTGATAAAATGAAATGGTAATCATGTAGTTTGTGAATTAAAATGCCTTGAAATACTATGCTTTTCTTCAAAAATGTAAATGAAAAGAACTACAAAAATTTTTAAGCACATATTTTAAAATTTTATCTTCAGTAGTAGAGAACATAAAATAGACACTATTTTTTTTATTCAAGAGTCTATGAATTTTTTTCATATCCTATAAGTAGTTTGGAAAAAGAAGGGTTTTTTAAAATTAAAAAGTCAGTTCAAGAAAGAAGAATCAGGAAAATATTCTGTCTCAGTGACAACATAATAACTGTGCCTTGTGAAGAAGCAGTTGGCACAGTAACTTGATTTTTGTTGAATATGAGAGCAGAGAGAGACGTTAAAATAGTGATGCTAAGGGGCCAATTGTTTGGAAAGCCTCAGAAAACACCTTCCATTCACCTACAGTTAAACCTACCTACACCTTTACCATGGCCAAGAAGACTTCTGAGGTCAAGTCCTGCCCTTGACTTCCATCATTATGCCTCTGCTTCCCTGAATCACACCAGTTCACTCTCTTCCCAGGGCGCTCGCACTTGCTGTCACCTCCCCACTTTTCCCATGGCTGTCTCCCCACTATTCTGGTGCTGATTCAAATGTCACCTCCATAAAGACGGCTTCTCTGAACATCCTGACCTTAAAAGAGTCACTTGCCATCACTTTGCTTTTATTTATTCACTGCATTTACAATTACCTGGCATATTTCATTGTTTCTCCTATGCCTTCCCTCTAGACTGGAATATAAGCTCCACAAAAGCAGGAACACTGTCTGTCTTGTTTATAGCTCTATCTCCAGTACCTTGAATAGGGTTCATCACAAAGCAAGTGCTCCATAAATATTTGTTGAGTGAAAAATATATATGCTAGCTCTGATGGTCTGATAGATTAAAATGTGTTCCCTATAAACTCTTCTGAAAAAAAAAATCAACATTTTAAGGTTTATCCCAAATAAGTTATTTAAACAGTATTTTATACTTAGTATAATCCAAACAGAAAGAATCTGACACATAGTAGATCTTGGTAATTATAAGCTGAATTGCATTAATTCAAACTTTATATTTAATCTGTAAATATGAAAAAGTAACAAAAGACACCTGGAAAGGACTAAGCTCCTACACACAGGTTTGCATAGTAGGTGGTATGTCAAATCATAAATTTTCTTCATATATTTCATTAAAACATTCTAACTGTATTCGTCTACTGAGAGGAGGATTCTAATTACCTCAAGGAAACAAGTAAAGAGCTAACCTAGACATTCTTCTGGTGAGTTCCTCACAATTTATGAGCACATAAGGACATATTTTTCCAGAGACTGTCAACTCTCCATGGGAACAGAGTAAAGTAAGTCTCCTTGGATCTCTAAGCTAAATTCCTTAGACTAAGGACTCTTAGATTGCTGTGTCCTCATACATCTGCATCTTGCATCTTAGACAAAGGTCTCTGTTCTTCAGATTCAGTTCCTTCCTACACAGCACAGTTATTAAGAAGTGATTGTGATAACAGAACACCTTATCTTGGATGTTTCTTTTTTTTTAACGGCAAATGACTATTCTCTCCCATTTAGTTTCCAAGACAAGATGTTAAAGGTAAGATATCTAGCTAAAAGCAAACTTCTAGTTTTAAAAATCAGACTTCTGGTCAAGATGGAGGAGTAAGTAAACATGCTTCACCTCCTCACACAGCTACAGAAAAAATTACAACTAAACTACACAACAAATATCACCAAGAACCACCAGAAAATCAAGTTGTATGGAAGTCTGATAACCGAATATTTAAAGAAATCACATTCCTCCAGATGGGTAGGAGGGGCAGAGATGCAGAGAGAGGTGGATAGGCGCACAAAGGCGTGGGGCTGCAGGAGTGGTGCAGAGTCAGCAGAATGGATGGCCCCACATTTACGTGTGGTGGATAAAAATGGGGAGGGATACGTCAGAGGTGAGGGGTCCTAGCCCCAAACCAGAGCACCCAGCAGCCCAGGGTTCCCGCACCAGGAAGATAAATTCCCATAATTTCTGGCTGTAAAAACCAATAGCATTGTGGGGTTGGAGGGGGTGGAGAAAACTGTGGGATTATCAGGAGTTTCCTCTTAAAGGGCCCACATGCAACTCAGACTTGCGTAGACACACCTTCTCTAGGATTCAGCACCAGGATAACAACTGGAAGAGCATAAGCAGCATATGGGGAGAAAGTGAAGTGACTGGAAACAGGGAAAGCGCCTGGAGGCAGTTTCCTCCAAGGCAAACCTCCAGAAGCCAGGAAGCAGCACTGTTCCCTCTCCAAACCCCTCCTCACCCCATCTCCACACAGAACCACAACCCATTTTGCTAAATGGGTTGCCCCACCCTGGCAATCACATAAAGCTCTGCCCCACACAATTTTCAGGTCCTCTGTTCTATATAATAGGCCATGCTACTAAGACACAGTATCAAAGCAGCTCTCCCTAATACACAGAAACAAACACAGGGAGGCTGCCAAATTGAGGAAACAAAGAAATATGGCCCAACTGAAAGAACAGAACAAAGCTCCAGAAAAAGATTTAAATGAAACAGAGATAATCAACATATCAGATGCAGAGTTCAAAACACAGGTTATCAGGATGCTCAAAGAATTCATTAAGTATGGCAACAGTATTAAAAAAAACCCAGGCAGAAGTGAAGGTTACATTAAGTGAAGAAAAATCTACAGGGAACCATAGTGGAGGGAATAAAACTGAGAATCAAATCAACAATTTGAAACATAATGGGGAAAAAAGCATTCAATAAGAACAGCAAGAAGAAAAAAGAATTCGAAAAACTGAGGAGAGAATAAGAAGCCTCTGGGACATCTCCAAATGTACCAACGCCCAAATCATAGGGATGCCAGAAGGAGAAGAGAAAGGGCTAGAAATTGAAAACTTACTTGAAAAATTATGGAAAGAAAACTTCCCTAATTTGGCAAAGGAAAGACATACAAGTCCAGAAAGCACAAAGAGTCCCGAACAAGTTGGACCCAAAGAGGACCACACCAAGACACATCATAATTAAAATGCCAGAGGTTAAAGATAAAGAGAGAATGTTAAATGCAACAAGAGAAAAGCAGAGAGTTGCCTGCAAAGGAGTTCCCATAAGACTCTCAGCTGATTTCTCAAAAGAAACTTTGCAGGCCAGAGAGGACTGGCAAGAAGTACTCAAAGTGATGAAATGCAAGGACCTACATCCAAGAGTACTCTGTCCAGCAAAGTTATCATTTAGAATGGTAGAGCAGGTAAAGTGCTTCCCAGAGAAGGTAAAGCTAACAAAGTTCATCATCACCAATCCATTATTACATGAAGTGTTAAAGGGACTCATTTAAGAAAAACAAGAAAATCAAAACTATGAACATTGAAATGACGACAAACTCACAACTATCAACAACTGAATCTAAAAAACAAAAACTAAGCAAACAGCTAGAACAGGAACAGAATCATAGATATAGAGATCACCTGGAGGGTTATCAGCTGGGAGGGAGGTGGGGAAGAATGGGAAAAAAGGTACAGGGAATAAGAAGCATAATCGGTAGGTACAAAATAGACAGGGGGAGGTTAAGAATAGTATGGGAAATGGAAAAGCCAAAGAACTTATATATATGACCCATGGACATGAACTAAGAAGGGATTGCTAGAGGGAATGCAGGTACTGGGCAGAAGAGGGCAGAGAGGGAAAAATTGGGACAACTGTAATAACATAATCAATAAAGTACATTTTAAAAATAGAAGCAAAACAGAAAGTTCATCTCCTTCATTGCCTCCATCACTTTAACAAGGTTCATGTAACTCCAATCACAGTCTAAAGATTCAGCGCAAAGGAAAAGGAAAAGGCACTGTGAGAGAAGCATGCGATTCCTCATTCCATTCATTTAATGCAAGAAAAAGGAAATGTTCATCTTCAATTGAAATACTCCAGTTTAAAAGTAAAAGGTAATAACTTTACAAATTATACAGGTATGACAACTGAATTCTTAATTCAATATGGAATTCTAAAAGAAATTGTTAGAGTTCAGGCTGTCAAAAGATTCATTACAGAAGAAATACAATTTCTTCCTATCCCACACTGTAATTTGACATAGCACTGAAGAATGCTTCTGTTTCTTTAAATGTGTTATATGTGTATAAAAGACACTTTTAATGCTCAACTTGTTTCCTTAAAGTATTGCCCCATATGGTGCTATAGTCAATCGTTCGCCAGAAAGTGGGATCAGGGATGAATAAAACAGAAACAAAACAACCAAACAAAGGGTTTTAATAACTCTGAAGACACTAACATTCGATGTAATGGCCATTAATAAAAAATATTCAAGCTACCAGCTGAACTGTCACCATAAACTGAGTAGACTATGGTGAACCACTGAAAATCATAAAACTCTTAAGTATCTTGTAAGATGAATTTCCCCCATCCAGGAATTATAACTCTGAAGGACATCTTTTAAAAGGAGCAGTCTGCTTCTCTGAGTGTGAGACTCCAAGTTTTGTTTTAATAGAAAGCAACCATAAATATTTCTTATGGTAGAATCTGAATGCTTGTATTTGCTATCAAATCCCAGCTTTTGAGCTAAGCTCAGTGTGATCAAAGTATAGTAAGAGAGAGAGACAGTGTTTGATGCTCTTAGCTTCCACTGCTCTGCACTCCTGGGATGCCTGCCTCAGGAGCTCTGTGCCTCTCACCTCTTGCCTATCAAGCTTCTCCTATCACCACCTCTCCATCCTTATCCACATCATTCATTTCAGGAAATAAGTACCAAACAACCTCTGTGTGCCAGGTCTATCTGAAACAAGTCCTGTGTTTTTAGCACTCAAAAAGGCAAAGCTGTTGGTATTGAGGCTGTATCTAAAGCTCCTTTTGAAAAATCTCTTGTGATTTCAACCATGCAATGACTTTTCCCCCCACCAGTGTGTCTCTCTTGGTCTTTTTTTCTCTCCTAATAGCGCTATGACCCCAGAAGATGATTAAGTACAAGTCATTATGTCTGAGTGTGCTTGTAGGCAGCCTATACAGATTTCTACCAAGGTTCAATGTACCCTCCTAGATTAGTCAGAAGGCTCCAGAGAAACAGAACCAATAGGATATAAAAGGAGATTTATCCTGAGGAATTGGCTTATGCAATCATGAAGGCTGAGAAGTCCCATGATCTATGCAAGCTGCAAACTGGAGACCCAGGAAAGCCAGTGGTATAACTTGGGCTGGTCCAAAGGCCTGAGAACTAGTGGAGCCAATGAGGGAAATCCCAGTCTGAGAGCAGAGGAAGATGTTACCTTCTAGATCAAGTGATCAAGCAGTGAGGCAGAAAAAGGCAGGGGTTCAAATTCCTCCTTCCTCTGCCTTTTGTTCTGTTCAGACCCCAAGACTGGATGATGCCCACCCACACAGGGGAGGGCAACGCACTTTATTGAGTACAGATTCAAATGTTAATCTCACCTAGAAACACCATCACAGACACACCCAGAAACAATGCTTAATTTGGGCATCCACGACTCACTTAAAATTGACATATAAAATTAATTATCACAACTCCTGAAAGAATCTTTCCAGAAATCACTCATTCTTTCCTTTAAGGTCTCAGAGCATTTCTTCATACTTCTCTTAAAAGCCTTGGCCAGTTGCACTGCAATTACTTGGTGTCTTCTAATAAACTGTGATTTCTCCATATTCATCTCTGTACCCCTAGCCTCACATACATACATACATACATACATACATACATACATATTACTAAACATAAATGAGTTCAAAAATAAGAAGAAATTGTTTCTCTCTGCCATCCATGGGCTTCAAGTCATACAAAGGAGATGAGGCATGCACATAAGTAGCTCTAACGCATCACAGAAAGCAATGTGTCTTGAGAAAGGATAAGTTCTTATTGCCAGTTTCTGACATACTCAGTATGACCAGCTGCAAGTGCTTATGAACAAGTGGGGAAGCAGGTCTGTCTCTTGTAGGTGTGACCCTAACCCATTCTGTGTCCCTTACCCACCTGTGAGAGGGGTCTGAAGTTAGTCTTTTTGCTCTCAGGCTGGTATTGTAAGGGAAACTAAAAATTTGAAATAAGAGGCTTAATAACTATCTCAAAGAGATATCTGCGCACTCCCACATTCATTGCAGTATTATTTAAAATAGTCAAGATATAGAAACAACCTAAGTGTCCATCGATAGATAAAGGGATAAAGAAAATGTGGGATGGAAGGATGGAGAAAATATAGATTGTATATATACACACAGACTGGAATATTATTCAGCCTTAAGCAAGAAGAAAATTCTGCTATTTGTGACAATATGAATAAATTTGGAGGGCATCATGCTCACTGAAATAAATCAGAGAAAGAAAATTGCTGATCTTACTTATATGTAGAATAGGAATATGACATACATATTCATATGTGGAATGTGAAATAAATAAATAAATATAAATAAATAAATAAATATATATATATATATATATATATGTGCATGCACCAAACTCATAGAACAGAATGTGGAATAGTTGTTACCAGGAGCTGGGCCATGGGGGGAAAGGGAAGATTTAAAAAAAAGAAAAGAAAGAAAGAAAGAAAAAGAAAGTAGAATGGTGGGTTTCAGGGCCTAGGAGGCAGGGATTATGGGAATTAGTATTTAATAGGTACAGAGTTTCAGTTTCACAAGATGAAAAATAATTCTGGAGATGAATGGTGGTGATATGAATGCACTTGACACCATTGAATTGTACCCTTTAAAATGGTTATGGTAGTAAGTTTTATACTTTGTATATTTTACTGCAATAAAAAAATTCAACATTCTGAGGTATAAAATACTACTGGAAAAGAAAATTACTTGAGAGCGAAGACTGTCTGAATGTGTATATACAGCAACAGCACAATCAAAGAATAACTCTTCTGTAAATTAAACAAAGTTTAAAATCTTTGAATTATTAAAAAAAGAAGAAAATAAGGGAAGAGACGTCTTTCCCCCACATTATCCTCTTCTTATTTACTTAAGAAAGCTTGTGATTACAAGTTCTTTTTCTGTCTCTTTGAAATACAAGATTTGGCACAAATAACATCCCTTTCTATTACATAAAAATCTTTTATTACAAAATCATAAGCATGTGATTCCGTAACATGACAATATCACACTCTAGCACACCATATGACAGTTCAGGTGAAATGTTCAAATTGCTGTCCATCTCACAAGAGACATTCAGGTACCCTACCAACCACACTCAATGGCATTACTTCTGCCGGACCCAGTGCTTATAACTCTTTAAAAAGCTAAATAAACCTCTTGCTGGCTTTAAGACCCAGGAGTACCTTTCTCAAGTACCTGGGAGCCCTCTCTCTGAAATATAAACATCAAGGAAGAAAGGTCCCCTTTCTCCCAGCATGTGGGGGAAGGCAGGAACCACATTTGGTGGGAGCCATGTGCCAAGTTGTAAAACTACCTCCTGTCAAGAAGATGAGAAGTTTATTTCCCCTCCAAATATAGCCAATTAGCTAACACAGATGCTCATCCCAATTCCAGGTGAATATAGGATGAACCATGCTTGACAAGCGGTGCTGTCAAGTCCTCTTACTTGTAAGACTAGTTACTATTTATCTAGAGAAGATGCACCTAATGATTTGCTCTCTGCTTGGCCATACAAAAGAGTGAGATCTCTCTCTGTCTTTGCAGATTGCCTGTGATGCACTTTACATTCGGATTTAATGCTTATCGAATAACAAAACTGTTTCCTTTCTCTTCTTTGTTGAGAGGAGATGTTGTTTTTAACTACATTTCCTCAACAGTATGCTGAGTGAACTATGGGCACTGGAATGCCCAGTCCGTTGCAGCCTGTCTCTGATCCCCAGCAAATTTGGCTTGTCCTTTTGGCTGGGATTCCTCCTTGGTCCCTGAAGTTATGAATAATGAAATCTAATCATTCGAAAGGAATTTAGATGTCAACTAACAGAATTCTACATCAACTATATGAATCTTTCTATGAGGCATTATACCAAAAAAAAAAAAAAAAACCCTACTTTTATAATGTCTAAGAAAGGGAAAGATTTCTCCAACGGTGGAAATAAAAAGATGGCATTGCAATAGAAGATGCAGGTTGAACAAAGCACAGGGAAGGAAAAACAAGGAGCGAAGAAAACTGAGAAGTCTAATCCCATTAAAATGTACAGTGTGTGTAGGGGCTTGGAAGACAGAACCAGTCTTTGAAGTTAGGACAATAGTGCAGATATCTCAATGCTAGACAAAAGAAGAGTTTAAAATATTTAAAAAGACTGTTAAAATGCTATCTAGCTTGTCTCTGAAAGGAGCAACATATATGAATTATCAAGGATCTTTCACGAAAAAAAATGAACGGCTATGCTCAGTGCTACACTCCCCTTAACAATTCTGTACAAAAGAGCCTCCATTCCACTCAAATCTCTAAACATGAGTAGAAAACAGGAATTACATTTTCTTGTGCTTGTGGAGACGGTCTTTTATCTGACCACAATTATCTATGTTATCTCCATAACAGCTAACAGCACATTGGGATGTTATTAAGATGACATGACTATTTAAAAGAACCACTTTTTGCCCTGGCAGTGTGGCTCAGTGGATTTAGTGCAGGCCTATGAGGCAAAGAGTTGCTAATTTGATTCCCTGTCAGGGCACATGCCTGAGTTGCAGGCCAGGTCTTCAGTAGCGGGTGCATGAAAGGCAACTACACATTGATCTTTCTCTCCCTCTTTTTCTCCCTCCTTTCCCCTCTAAAAAATAAATAAATAAAATGGTTTAAAAATGTTTTAATAAAATACTTTTAAAAAATAAAATACAATAAATAAAAGAACCACTTTTTTGTTCTCGACTCCTTATCTTCGGGGCCAGAGGCAATCATTGCTGTCACTTTTCTGATGCCGATGCTCACAGTGGCTAAGGACAGTGGTTCTAGTTTTATTTTGACCTTCCTTCTCATCTTCAGGGAGGTGTCTTACCTATTTAAAGATGATTTGTTGAAACCAAGTGAGCAATCACGGAAATGTAAGAACCCACAGAATGTCCTCTTTCATTTGTAAAATCTGCTTTCAAAGACAGATGCTTTTAGAGAGAGGCTGTTACTTAAGTATGGCAAATACATTTGTTTGTTTTCCAAGGAATGTAAATCTCTCAGTGGCCTAACACAATTGCAGTGGATCTTCAAAAAGCTGGGCAAGTGAGAAATGGACATCAGTAATAATCATTTGTATTAACATGTCACATTTCTTTTTATGGGTATATTAAAAACACAAGGGCTGGAACAAGGAGGAATGGGGGAAAGTTTGCATTTTAACTCTTTACCTCAACTTCATTAAAAGAATTTTCACTTCAACAGATGTTTCTATAAGAGGAGCTGAGATTTAATTTATTTTTGGAAAACAGAGAAAATAAAAAATGTTATGAATAGTCTTATTTCAGGCAATCAAAGAAAATGGAACAAGAAATCTCATATTTGATTTGTTTTTCACAAGTACGCTTCAAAGAACATCTGTGCTCATGCCATGAATCCTTCCGTATAGGCTGTCTCTTAGAAGTTTCAGTAAGAACTGAGTCCATTGATCTGTGATTTGGTAAACTTGAGGTTTTTGAAGGGCAGCCAAAGTTTCACTTAGTTTTTTTAACAATTCTCTCTCTCAAACCTGAGAACATCTATCTTGTTCCTAGAGAATTTAAGGTACATTTTTATACTCAAGACATCAATGTGCTGGAACTGGAGGACAAAAGCTAGGTAGACCTATTGAGGCACTGAGTTCTTTTTAAAGAAATACTTCATTTAGTTCTTTTTTTGTCATCAGTTTGGCTCAAATACGCTCATTAAATTTCTCTACAGGTTTGGATATTGATGCTTGGTAATGAAGATGGGACTGGCTGACACTGAAATTTATTGCAGGCACTCCCTATTCGTTTGGTCTCCTTTCCCTCTCCCTTACAATGTTCATTTCTCAGCACTCAGCGTCCAGATCCCCCAGAAAGAGAGTATCAACAGTGTCATGATTTCAAATGTCTGTAATTTAAGCAGGATCATAAGAAAACAATGAGTAAGTACTGAATCGTCTATCTGAGCAACTTTTTGTGGGTAACCAAGGAGAAAGGAATGAAGGAGAAGAAGTGAAAAGTAGAAGCAACAGAGCCCATCTGGGTGATGGTCTTTGCAAAGTCAATTCCTAGGTATCATTACAATGGCGCCTTTGTTGGAAGAGCTGCGCCACGGTGACTTTCCCAAGTGCAGCCTGATTAGACTACCGTCATTCAGCTTTTTATTGAGCATGTCTGATGTTAGTGAAAGAGACATGTCTAAAAATGCATATGCTGTTTCCCATGGGAATTTATAACTTTAAAATTTAGCCATGGGTCAGGTCTTAGACATTAATACACACGATTCACTAAAGTTTTAAAATAATTATTTTTTAAATCCATCCAGTAATTAATCAATTGGAAATTTGAAAAAGTAATCAGAAAAAAATTTAGACATAATCTTGGTTAATTCAGAGTAGTTTCCACTGTGAGTGCTTCTGAACATTCCTATTTAAATTATGAAATTCTAGATAAAAGCAATATTAAATATCACATAAAGAAAAGAATAGGTATAAAGTAATTAATACATGGCCAGGCACCAGGGGCTCAATAGAAAATAGCTGGCAATTTAATAGTTGATTAGTGACTATTAACAGTAGTAATCATATACCCTTGTCTTCACCCAACAGTTCATTTTACAGGTGAGGCCCGGAGAAATCAAATAATTTGCCCAAGATTACAAACAAAGCTCACTAGTGTAGAGCTACAATGAGAACACAAGTCCCCCAAAATGTCTATTACTGTGTCCCAATACTTTGGGGGGAATATTTTTTCAATTATAATGAGCTGTTTTGTCATATAAATTATCTTTACAAAGAAGAGCTAAGCCTCACTTATCTTCGGGTAGAAAAGCTTCTCGGTTTCTGTTCTGAACTTGTGACTTCAGAATGGACCACCTTTTTCTCACATTCTTTGTCTCATCTCCAGTTAGCCTCTCTGCTACATTTACTACCATCACCTCTACCTGAGCAACGTCATGTTAACCCAACTCCTAGCTCTCTAGTTACTCCTTCTGTGTTACCTTCTCCTTCCCTCCTCATGTACCTAGAGCATGGGAATTCCAAAGCTTTAGGTTTTGTGGTAGCTGGGTGATTTGGACACTATTATACAGCTAGTAAAGCAATAAAGCTAAAACTCTAGTCTTAGTTGTCCAGTTCCAAAGTCTATGAACTATTTGATACACTGAGATATTTCTCAAATGCACCGCACAGATCATTTGTAAATTAATGATTACCTGCACTACAAGTATCAGTGTGTTAGCTTTGCAGGGTTTTCTGTGCCTTAAATATGCATTTAGTAAAGGTTTTATAAGTGTATGTGGACTATAATAAAGAATGAAGCTAATTAGATGAGTGGTAAATTAGAAAACAGCCAAAAAATAGATGTTTTTAAATAAGTACCAGGTTTTTTAAATAAATGTTTGTATTAGTATATTCTATTTATAATTGATAAGACATAGTAGAAATCAATCTGAGATGTATAGTGGAAATGAGCTTACAATATAAGCACATACCTAAAAAATAAATTAAAATTCTGAAACAATGCATAGCTTCTATGGCTCTCTAACTTGTATACATGAACCATAACTGTCTTGTTCGTCTTGTTGTGCCAGTGATTTATGGAAGCCAGAAGAGAAAACTGCAGTCTCAAGGACCCCAGGGCAAGACTTAATAATACCCTCGAGGCCTAAAATAATTGATATCCCTTTTTAAAATACCAAACAAAGGAAACTATATGTTAGAGTCCAGCGTTATCATCATCGTGATTCTAAGTAGAGATATTTTTAAGTCGGGTGAATCTTACTTTAAGGCATTAGCCTCACACTGGGTGAGTACTTTAGACAATCTCTTTGAGGAAAGAAATTTCCTAGTGATATAGCTAGTGTCAAGATGTACCTCCCTCTGAAATGTTGCCAAGGCATGAAAGAAATACTGGTTTTGAAACTTGTCCAATTTGTACATCAAGTCAGCCAGGTTCCTGAGATAGATCACTCTGCTTTTATGTTCTTCTATTTCCACATTTGCTCTACCAGGGTTATGTATTTGTTTATTACTTCTCTATAGGGTTTTCTAAATAGGGACCATTGAGAGCTGTAAACCCCAAGTGCAATATGGGTTTTATCAGGTAGCAGACTATCTTGGCTATGGGGCCACTATTGCGGCTCCACCTAAGAACATTTTATATATACCTATGATTTTTAAAACTGTTTATTCTTAGTTAAATAATTAGGCTGCTATAGCATTTCTTGATTGATTAATACTTTGGAACTAGTAAGTGGTTTGCAACCTAGCAACTTTCTATTATTTATTTTGCTGTGGCCCGCAACATTTAAGATATCACATAGTTTCTTTAACAATATGTAGTATTATTGCTGTTATGATTTGAGTATTAATCACTGCTATTATTTTTAACATTAATCATCATCTCTCTACTGATAGCTGATGGATGCAGATGATCCATAGTAGTTGACCAGAAAAAAAAAAAAAAAGAGTTAACATAAGCAAGCAAATCCTCAAAGTGCAATTTTTGAGCTCCTCTCTGCTAAAATTTTACATTCCAAATAAATTCAAAATTATGAAACATAGGCCCTGTACTTCGATGGTACTGAAAGAAAATTATAGCTGTGACTAGAACCAAGTTGGAGCAATAACAAGAAACTTCTGCTGCATGATATTCCCTTGGTAATGAGTCATCAAGAAAAAGCACACCCAAAAAGACAAAAATTTCTTAAGATACTTTACAAGACCTCTTTTCTTCCACTTTAATGCACTGCATACTGGTAATGCTAAAATCAAGTAAAAAAATAAATATATAAGTCCATTATAATACTAAGAAATTGGCCACAGGCCCACATCTACCATTTTTTTTAAATCATGGAGGATTAGGAAGATGATCAGAGTACAAATGTATTGTTTCTCTTGCATATTTTTAATGGAAATATACTAAAGCAAATCACCACAAAATTTCTGTCAAAAAGAAAAATGGCATAGATCATACGGTAAAATGATACTTTAGAAAAGAAAACATTTCAGACAGTTTTAATATTCTTCTTCGACAAAATCATAGGTTTAGGAGATAGAAGACAAGTATGCTTTTCTTCCTTCCCTTCTTCCTTCATCCTGCAACAAACATTTACGAAGGGACCACGTGTCAGGGGGGAATAAAAAGAACACTCCCTGCCCTCAAGAGTCATAATCAGTGACTAAAGCAAACAAAGAAGTCATTCCATTACAACAAGCTGGCTGCATGAAAAGCTGTAAGTTAAAGTTGTGTGAGTGGCCAAAGGAGGCACCAACAGCTCCATCCAGACAGGAGACTCTCTTGGCATTATCTGCATGATAGATTCATCAAGGCACCAAAAAGATGTTCCCAAAATCATGTAACTACAATTCAGCAGGAAGAATGAGGTACTACAGGTATTAATTTTAGATCCAGAGTAGTTCAAAGTATCATTCCACAACCTTCATGATAAACTGGACAGCATGCTCAGTAAGACTGCGGGCAATATGTTAAAAGTTCTTTCAAGCCAAGGGCCGACTTCATCTTTGTACTGCATCTAATGCTCGGTTTAAACACAAAGTAGGTGCTTAATGCATACTAATTACACACTCAAAGCTAGATGACCATGCATTCTTAGGGTAAAATCTCAGCAGTGGAATTGCTGGGTCAAAAGGCAGTTCTACTTTTAGTTTTTTGAGGAAATTCCATACTGTTTTCCACAGTGGCTGCACCAGTCTGCATTCCTACCAATAGTGCACTAGGGTTCCCTTTTCTCCACAGCCTCGCCAGCGCTTACTGTTTGTTCCTTTGTTTATGATGGCCCTTCTGTCTGGTGCGAAGTAGTATCTCACTATGGTTTTAATTCGTATCTCTCTGATGGCTAGCGATGCTGAGCATCCTTTCATATGTCTCTGGGCCTTTTGTATGCCCTCCTTGGAGAAGTGTCTGTTCAGGTCCTTTGCCCATTTTTTAATTGGATTGTTTGTCTTTCTGGAGTGAAGACATGTGAGTTCTTTATATATATTGGAGATCAAATCCTTGTCTGAGGTATCATTAGGAAATATATTTTCCCATATGGTTGGTTCTCTTTTCATTTTGCTGATGTTTTCTTTAGCCATGCAGAAGCTTCTTAACCTAAGAATCCTGAAACACCAATTCAAAAGAACCTATGCACCCCAATGTTCATAGTAGCACAATTTACAATAGCCAAGTGCTGGAAGCAACCTAAGTGCCCACCAGTAAATGAGTGGATCAAAAAACTATGGTACATTTACACAATGGAATACTATACAGCGGAAGGAAGGAAGGAAGGAAGGAAGGAAGGAAGGAAGGAAGGAAGGAGGGAAGGAAGGGAGGAAGGGAGGGAGGGAGGGAGGGAGGGGAAAGAGAGGGAGGGAGGGGAAAGAAAGAGGGGGAAGAAAGAAAGACAGAAAGAAAGAAAGAAAGAAAGAAAAGAGAGAAAGGGAAAGGGAAGGGAAGGGAAGGGAAGGGAAGGAAAGGAAAGGAAAGGAAAGGAAAGGAAAGGAGAGGAGAGGAGAGGAGAGGAGAGGAGAGGAGAGGAGAGGAGAGGAGAGGAGAGGAGAGGAGAGGAGAGGAGAGGAGAGGAGAGGAGAGGAGAGGAGAGGAGAGGAAAGGAGAGGAAAGGAGAGGAAAGGAGAGGAGAGGAAAGGAGAGGAAAGGAGAGGAAAGGAAAGGAAAGGAAAGGAAAGAAACTCCTATCCTTCACAACACAATAGATGGAACTGGAGAACATTATGCTAAGTGAAGTCAGGTGATGAAAGACGAATATCATATGATCTCACCTATAAGTGGAACCTAATCAAAAAACAAACAAGCAAGCAAAAATATAACCTGAAACATTGATATAAAGAACAAGCTGACAGTAACCAGAGGGGAGGGGAGAGGGTGATAACAGGGGAAAGAAGGGGAAGGGTAGTCAAGGAACATTATGAAGGGCACATGGACAAAGCTGAAGGGGGAAAGGATTGAGGGTGTGATGTGGGGGTGCGTGGGGTGGAGGAAAGTGGTGGTGGGAAAATGGAGACAACTGTACTTAAACAAGAATAAAAAATGTATTAAAAAATTTTTTTTAAATATTTGTTTATTGACTGTCTCCCCCATTGGATTATGAACTTCAAGAAGCACACTTTCTGCTTTACTAAGTATCTTTATCATATAGCACAGTGCCTGGCACATAGTAGGTGCTCCATAAATAATGATTAAATGAATACAGATATTGAAAACAGTTTTAAACTCTAGAATAAATTATCAAATGAAATTTTAATATTTCTTTCTCGGTGGCTTTTTTCCTTAATTGGACCAATATTCACACAACTTTCTAAATCAGTATAAGAAAGCAAGATAGATTAGGTGCCTCTCAAACTCTCTTCCAGAACTTTGATTCTATGAAAAGCTGATGAACATTCCACTGGGAAATGAGGAAACCTGGGTTCCAGATCTGGGTCTGCCACAATTTCTCTGCCCTTCAGCAAATTGGGCTGCTTTTCTGGACCTTGGGACCTTACTTCTAGAGTGAGGCTTTTGAATTCTATATACTCCAAAGATTTTTCCTGGTAAAATTAAGATTATTGGGTTGGGAGAAATCAAGTATAAATGTTATAATAAAATGTGTAAAGAAAAATATTTAAGCCCTGGCTGGTGTAGCTCAGTGGATTGAGCGCGGGCCTGCGAACCAGAGGATCGCGGTTCGATTCCCAGTCAGGGCACATGCCTGGGTTGCAGGCCAGTTCCCAGCATGGGACACACAAGAGGCAACCATACAGTGATATTTCTCTCCCTCTCTCCTACCCTTCCCCTCTAAAGATAAATAAATAAAAATCTAAAAAAAAAAAAAAAAAAAAATTTAAAATGTCTACTTACTGCTCTAATTATATCATTTCTTCAAACTTCACATTTTCTCTTTCTAGTTATTGTTTATTTACAATAAGTTCCTTTTATATCACATTTTCACTTTGCCATGTCCTTAGTCATTTAATAAACAACCTGTCCTGTCATCTTCAACAAAGAGGACTCTCAAGTGAAACTACACTTGTTTGTTGATTTTAAATCTTATGCTTCACAAAGGCCTTTCTCTTAGCCCCATCTAGAAAATTTTGTTTCCATTTATAATTTTAGAGCACAATCTATAGCAATACTTATTAGCAATTAAGGCAAATTATCACCTATTACTATTCCATTCTACAAGCAGCAACTATAATTCAGACCAAGAAAGTGACTCATATACAAAGAGCATATTTTATATATATATATATATATATATATTCAGAGGTATTGCATTATACTGAACATTTTTAAAGAAA
The DNA here is from genome assembly GCA_039655065.1 of Glossophaga mutica. Classification (NCBI taxonomy): domain Eukaryota; kingdom Metazoa; phylum Chordata; class Mammalia; order Chiroptera; family Phyllostomidae; genus Glossophaga; species Glossophaga mutica. The sequence goes on from CM077304.1 coordinate 59,642,800, forward strand.
AGAAAATAGATTCAATCTGTTCCTATTCTTTTCCAACACTGAGTTCTAGAGACAGAGTCAAAAGAAGACAATGTGGCAGTAAACAGTACTCCCTCTGATGTTGTCATCATTTTTAAAACATCTGTAACACTCAAGAATAGGAACCTGCTATTCACGTTACCATAGAATGTCTGCTATCTGCATTACAATATTATTAGGGACGATGTCTCTTTACAGATATATGTACTGTTTACCCCAAAAGGGATCTTCTGAAATCCTTTCAATATAATTCATGTCTTCATGAGCCTTTGTCATTAATCAGAAAATTAGAAGACTGCCATGTTCCATATGCACTAAGCATTGAGCATCTAATCAGTTTCACACCGATGTTCTACAAATGCAACTGAGTGCTGCGAACAGGGCTGCTGCACAGGCTGTTCCCACCCTGCCCCCAAGATTCCCATTTCTTACACAGCAAAGAGCCTGAGAGAGATTTCAGTAAGATAAATACAATAGAATATTTCAGCCTGAATTTAAATTCCTGAAGAAGAGACTTAAGCGCATGTTTGATTAGGAGTTGGAATTGTTTTGTTTTGTTTTGTTTTGTTTTGTTTTTCAACTGAAAGGAATATTTGAGTAGGTAATTTTTTCAAATTTTCTTAAATAGATGTATATCTCATTCCTTAACATTTTTCATCAAATGAAATAGGAGAGTCATAAAATGTCATTTATGGGAAGTCTGTGCCATATTCAAAAATGCTATGGATGTTATAATGTAGTTTATAATTTTAAGCTTGAAGAAATAGGACACACTTAAGATGTCTAGATATAAATAATCTGAACCAAGACAATTCTCTAACCAGACTTCTGTTAAGGAGAATGAGCTTCATTTTCTAACCCGTATGATTGTGTTTCAGTACTGTATGATTAAAACTGAGCTCTGAAGGCAGGGTATGTGATACAAGACATACAGGGTATGTCTTTACTTCTTACAATCTGTGTTACCTTGGTCAAGCTACCTGTTTATAAAATATGGATAATAGCAGTGCTCTTCTCTGGAATTACTGTGTGATTTGAATGAGATAATTCATGTAAAGTGCTTAGCACAGTGGCTAGCACACTGTAAAAACTTGAGTTTTAAACTCTGTAAATGTCTATAGATTTCTACAAAAACCACAGGGACACCATCTCTGTTCCCTCACAGTATTCTTGTCTGTGAGAGTTATGCAGGGACACAGGCTTAGTACATAAAATATTCAGGGCATAGCAGAAGGAAAACACAAATAGGGAACTCTGAGCATGCTGCCCACTCTTCTCCATTGCTCTCTCTTCCTGCTATCATCAGCTTCTCCAGGCAGCAGATGATTGCAGGAAAGCTGGTGTCCATGGCTTATGGAGCCAAGTTGCTGCAAACCGGGCAAAAACCCAGAGAGAGAGAGAGACAAAGACCAACAGAGAGAAAGGTGACTCCTCCTGCTGATTAAGTAGAGCAGAGATTCTTCCATATATATTATTGTTCCCCAGGGATGTCTCCTTGGTGCTTTCTACATACTCTTCCTGAAAGGCTCATCCAGTTAGAAGGTTTCAACCGCCACATGTACACTGATGACTCCCAAACCTTTATCCCTAAACCATCATTCTGTCCTGAACTCCAGACTCAAATTCACCACTGTGTATTTAGATTTCCTCTTCAATATCCCAAGGACACTTCAAATTCAAAACGCCTAAAATAAAAGCTGTCTTATTTGTCTTCATCCAGATAGACTACAATGAATTTTGGGATTTTCTTGTCTAAACACCAGCTACGTAAGCCAGGACCTATTCTTGGCTTTTTTTCTCTCTCTCTCTCACACATTCATTCCATCTCTAAGACCAGTTGATTCCATCTTCCACCTCTAAATTGTGTCTTCTTTCCTCCCTTAATTCTTTTTCTTCAATCTCTTTCCAGTTCTCACCAGAATCACTAACATACCTCTCTAGCTGGTCTCCCTGGCTTCTTATTCTGCCTCACCCCCATGGAACCTGTTCTTTATACTGCCACTAAGGGATCTTTCTAAGTTTCAGAGGAAAATGGGCCTCAAGAGGAATCCCAGTGGGGCAGTACTAAAAGTGTGCCACCAGTAACAAAAGCACGGTCACTCACTTTTGTTACAACTTTAGAACAGATATGAAAGTAGGCATAAACTAGGCAAAGAAAAAGAGATATCATTCAATGTGACAGAAAATGCACTGTCAAGAACTATGAAGGGTTTGAGATTTTTACCCTACCTGCATTCTCACAAGTTAGTCTACCATATTTTATGGTTGCTGGCAGAAGACATGAGACTCCTGGGTCAGAGACAAAAAGCCTTTATTACTCACTGCACGGCAAGTAGCATGAATGTCATATTTTAGTTGGTTCCCTTGACCTCAAGTCCCACAGGTGTGATGCAAACCGGCCCACGTGGATGTCATGCATTCTTGCTTTGCAGAATCTTGAGCTAAGTGAACTGAAATATTTTATAATGGGCTATGTCCTAGAGGGAGACGTTGTTTTTGTTACACAAGACAGTAAGCAAATCTGCCTTGTGATTCAGAGGAAAACATTATCTTCCAAGACAGGTCACTTTTAAACATACTTAAAAAGATATTATGGAAGAAAAGGGCAATTAATGTCTTAAGAGACCCATGGAGAATTGTCTCCCAGCAAAGAGGCTTTAATTCAAACCAGCCTCCTGGCACTCAATAGCTGTATTATTTTTTATCACTCTCTATGAGAGTTTCCTCGCCCAAAGTTGAAGGTATCACTTACCCCTAACCCAAAACTGTTTCACAGTATCAAATGAAATCAATGTGTGAATGTACCTTTGCAAACAACACAGCACTATGCAAATATATTTATTATGTGTGCTTCTGGAACACACTTTGTTGTTTATTATGGAAATGAAAGATGAAAATAATTTGGACTTTTAGAATAAAAAATTAAAGATCAATTAATAAAATAAATATGAAATGTCTGAATCCATTCTAGATTAGGCTTGGGAGGTACGTAGTGAAGAGTAAGACACATTCCTTGACCTCTAGGATTTCACAGCATAGGGAAGAAGCAGAGAGAAAGGACAGTGTTCAAGACATGTTAATGTGACAGAACAGAAGCATAGGAGGATGACCTAGGGTCACTATTGACTTACAGAGCTTGGAGGGATTTAAGTAATCATTAAATCCAATTTACCAATGAGAAACTAAAGACAAAAATCTTCGGTAACATTCTTTCAGACTTTTAGTTTGGTAAAATGCCCTGAAGAAAATTTCTTATTCTGGGATAGAGTTTTTATAAGACCCAGGGATAATTCTGGTTTGGCGCCAGGCATTTTTCTCTACATTGCATTATTTCCATTCATTGACACTTTACCCCTTTGTTCCCCAACAATTCCAATGCATTTATTCTTCATTTAATTTCTAACCTCTCTCAAAGCTCAAGTATTTCCTCTTTTCTTTGTATAAAAGTGCTAGCTAGAAAAAACTTCCCTTCTGACCTCTATTTTCTCCCTGTCACTCCATCTGGCCTCCTACCTAATTCCTCTTCCCACCCATATTCTACAAAATGCAAACCTTCTCAATCCCTGACTGCCAGTTATTGTTGTCTTTTTTTAATTTCACTCCAGTCTGCCATACCATCTACCCAGTGAACTTGAAAGCAGATTTTTCAAAATACAAAATGAAGTATTAACCACAAACTCTAAAGTCCACCTTAAAGACTAGATGTAATTAGCTGCTAGGAAAAGACACTGTGTGGGGGGATGGCGGTGGGGAACATAGCTCACCCAGTCTTCCTAGAGCTATAACACAGACTTCGCTCCAAGGTAAAATTCACCAATATACAATAAGCTTGACTTTAAATCTATTGATTTTGAAACTCTTTCAGTCTGTAAAGTCCCTTAATTTTTCATTAATTTCATATTTGGGATTTAGTTGAAAAACAAATAGATCTTTTTTTTATTGGAATTAATTAATTATGTATGTATATATGTATGTATGTATTTTCCTTGATCATTTTTATTACTTGCTTTGTGTTTTTTAATATATTTTACTGATTATGCTACTATAGTTGTCCCATTTCCCCCTTTATTCCCCTCTGCCCTGCACACCCCCTCCCACCTACATTCCCCCCCTTTAGTTCATGTCCATGGGTCATACATAAAGTTCTCTGGCTTCTACATTTCCTATACTATTCTGAACCTCCCCCTGTCTATTTTCTACCTACCATTTACACTACTTATTCCATGTGTACCTTCCCCTTCCCCCTCCCCCTCCCCCTTCCCTGTTAATAACCCTCCATATGATCTCCATTTCTGTGATTCTGTTCCTATTCTAGTTGTTTGCTTATTTGCTTTTGTTTTTGTTTTAGGTGTAGTTGTTATTAACTGTGAATTTGCTGTCATTTTACTGTTCAATCAGATAAGGATTTTTATCTTCTTTTTCTTAGATAAATCCCTTTAACATTTCATATAATAAGGGCTTAGTGATGATGAACTCCTTTAACTTGACCTTATCTGAGAAGCACTTTATCTCCCTTCCATTCTAAATGACAGCTTTGCTGGATAGAGTTATCTTGGATGTAAGACCTTGCCTTTCATCACTTGGAATACTTCTTTCCAGCCCCTTCTTGCCTGGAAGGTCTCTTTTGAGAAATCAGCTGACAGTCTGATGGGACCTCCTTTGTAGGTAATTATCTCCTTTTCTCTTGCTGCTTCTAAGATTCTCTCCTTATTTTTAATTTTGGCTAATTATGATGTGCCTTGGGGTGTTCCTCCTCGAGTCCCAACTGAGCTTCCTGGACTTCCTGGAAGTCTATTTCCTTTGCCAGATTGGGGAAGTTCTCCTTCATTCTTTGTTCAAATAACTTTTCAATCTGTTGTTATTCCTCTTCTCCTTCTGGTACCCCTATAATTTGGATGTTGAAATGTTTAAAGATGTCCTGGGGGTTCCTAAGCCTCTCATTTTTTTGAATTCTTGTTCCTTCCTTCTTTTCTGGTTGAATGTTTCTTTCTTCCTTCTGGTCCACACTGTTGATTTGAGTCCCAGTTTCCTTCCCATCTCTCTTGGTTCCCTGTACATTTTCCTTTATTTCCCTTAGCATAGCCTTCATTTTTTTCATCTAATTTTCGAGCAAATTCAAACAATTCTGTGAGCATCCTGATTACCAGTGTTTTGAACTGTGCATCTGATAGGTTGGCTATCTCTTTGTCACTTAGTTGTATTTTTTCTGGAGCTTTGGTCTGTTCTTTCATTTGGGCCATTTTTTTCCTCAGCGCACCTGTTACATAGTGAGGGGCGGAGCCTTAGGTATTCACTGGCGCATTGTGATCCTGTGGCTGCGTTGTGATCCTGTATGTGGGGCAGGGGTCCAAGAGGGAATAATGGCATATGCTCCACTCTCTGCCAGTTTTCAGTCACTTCCCCCACTATCCACAATCAAATTGGGCTCTTCTGGTGCAGACTCCCCAGTGGATGGGTTTGTGTACATTCTAACACCCTGTGGGTCTCTCCAATGAACTCTCTTGAGGGGCTGGGAGTTTCCCCCTGCTGCCTCCACCCCCACAGATGTTTTCAATCAGTGGTTTGAAGCTTTATTTGCCTGCACTGGAGCCTTGGGTTGCATGGTCTGTTTTGCCCCCCAGCTGTTCCTCCCAGTTATCTGCACTCAAATGTGGACTACCCCACTCCACAATCTGTCACCTCTCTGGATCCTCCAGCTGCTGCCTTGCCATAAGTCCTCTCTTCCTGGCTGCCCATCTCCACCCTCCTACCAGTCTGGATGAATATTTCTTCTTTAATTCCTTGGTTGTCGGACTTCCATATAGTTCAATTTTCTGTTAGTTCTGATTGTTTTTTTATTTTTAAATTGTTGTTGTCCTTCTTTTGGTTGTTCAAGGAGGGACAGTGTGTCTACCTATGCCTCCATCTTGTCCGGAGGTTGTTTTGTGTATTTTTAAGTATATTTTATTGATTATGCTATTACAGTTGTCCCAATTTTCCCTTTTCCCCCCCTTCCCTCCAGCAATCCCCACCCTTAGTTCATGTCCATGGGTCATGCATATAAGTTCTTTGGCTTCTCCATTTCCCATACTATTCTTAACCTCCCCCTGTCTATTTTATACCTATCAATTATGCTTCTTGAGACTTCCAGCCAAGATGGAGGCATAGGCGGACACACTGTGCCTCCTCTCACAACCAAAAGGACAACAAATATCTAGAAACAAGAAAACAACCAGAACTTATAGAAAATTGAACTGTACGGAAGTCCAACAACCATTCATCCAGACTGGTAAGAGGGGCGGAGTCTCGGCAGGAGAAAGTGGAGGTGCAGACCCAGGAACGCAAGCAGCAGCAGCTTGCAGTTCCCAGGTGCACAGGTGGCGGCTGGCAGTCCCGGGGCCCACAGGCAGCAGCTGGAGGACCCCCAGCACAGGGAGGCAACTGTGCAGAACCAGTAAGGCCACACAGGGCAGCTGGCTGACCAGGTGGTCCCACATTCGTGCACACGGACAGTCCAAGCAGAGGGGAAGTGGCAGAAGGAACTGAATCCAGGAGAGAGCGGAGCAGGCGCCATTGTTCCCTCTCAGACCCCGCCCCCACATACAGCGTCACAACCCAGCAACTGAGCTCCCCACACTGGGGAGCACCAGAGGCTCCACTCCTCACTACGTAACAGCACGCGCGCGAGTGCCCTGATAATCCAGGTGAAGGGGAAGAGGCGGAAAGGGCCAGAGTCCAGGAGAGAGCGGTGCAGGCGCCATTGTTCCCTCTCAGACCCCGCCCCCACATTATAGCGTCACAACCAAGCAACTGGGCTGCCCCGCCCTGAGGAACACTAAGGCTCCACCCCTCACTACGTAATAGCTGCGACCAGACTAAAACCAAAACAAAACAAAACAAAAAAACCCCACCAAAAATGGCTCAAACCAGAAAACAAATAAAAGCCCCAGAGCCAATTCCTCTAAGCAATGAAGAGATAGCCAACCTATCAGATGCACAGTTCAAAGCACTGGTCATCAGAATGCTCACAGAATTGGTTGATTTTGCTCACAAACCAGATGAAAAAATGCAGGCTACAATCCGTGAAATGAAGGAAGATGCATGGGGAACTGATAGAGTTGGAAGGAAAACTGGGACTCAAATCAATGGAGTGGACCAGAAGGAAGAAACTAACAACCAAACAGAAAATGAGGAAGAAACAAGAATTCAAAAAAATGAGGAGAGGCTTAGGAACCTCCAGGACATCTTTAAACGTCCCAACATCCGAATTATAGGGGTCCCAGAAGGGGAAGAAGAAAAGCAAAAAGTGGAAAACTTATTTGAACAAATAATAAAGGAGAACATCCCCAATCTGGCAAAGGAAATAGACTACCAGGATGTCCAGGAAGCTCAGAGAGTCCCAAAGAAGTTGGACCCAAGGAGGAACACACCAAGGCACATCGTAATTACATTATCCAAGATTCAAATGAAGCAGAGAATTCTAGAAACAGCAAGGGATAAGGGGACAGTCACCTACAAGGGAGTTCCCATCAGACTGTCAGCTGATTTCTCAAAAGAGACCTTCCAGGCAAGAAGGGGCTGGAAAGAAATATTTGAAATCTTGAAAAGCAGGGACCTACATCCAAAGTTGCTCTATCCAGCAAAGCTGTCATTTAGAATGGAAGGGAAGATAAAGTGCTTCTCAGATAAGGTCAAGTCGAAGGAGTTCATCATCACCAAGCCCTTATTATATGAAATGTTAAAGGGACTTATCTAAGAAAAAGAAGATAAAAATATGACAGTGAAAAGACAGCAAACTCACAGCTATTAAGAACCACACTAAAACAAAAGCAAACTAAACAAACAGCTAGAACAGGAACAGAACCACAGAAATGGAGATCACATGGAGGCTTAGCAACAGGGGTGTGGGAGGAGGAGAGAGGGGGAAAAGGTACAGAGAATGAGTAGCATAGATAGTGGGTAGAAAATAGACGGAGGAGGGCAAGAATAGTATGGGAAATGTAGAAGCTAAAGAACTTATGACACATGGACATGAACTAAAGGGGGGGATGTGGGTGGGAGAGGGTGTGCAGGGTGGAGGGGAATGATGGGGGAAAATGGGACAACTGTAATAGCATAATCAATAAAATATATTAAAAAAAGAACATCAAAAAAAAATTATGCTTCTTAATCCTCATGTCTTTTTTCCTACTTCCCCCATCCCCCTGATAACCCTCCAGGTGATCTCCATATCTATGATTCTGTTCCTGTTCTATTCTTTGCTTAGTTTGTTTTTGTTTTTTAGATTCAGTTGTTGATAGTTGTGAGTTTGTTGTCATTTTAATGTTCATAGTTTTGATCTTATTTTTCTTAAATGAGTGCTTTTAACATTTCATATAATAAAGGCTTGGTGATAATGAACTCCTTTACCTTTACTTTGTCTGGGAAGCACTTTATATGGCCTTCCATTCTAAATGATAGTTTTGCTGGATAGAGTAATCTAGGTTATAGGTTCTTGCTTTTCATCTCTTTGAATACTTCTTGCCAGTTCCTTCTAGCCTGCAAAATTTATTTTGAGAAATCAGCTGAGAGTCTTATGGGAACTCCTTTGTAGGTAACTCTCTGCTTTTCCCTTGCTGCATTTAACATTCTTTATCTTTTTCCTTTGGCATTTTAATTACAATGTGCCTTGGTGTGGTCCTCTTTGGGTCCAACTTGTTTGGGACTCTCTGTGCTTCCTGGACTTGTAGGTCTATTTCCATTGCCAAATTGGGGAGGCTTTTTTCCTTTATTTTTTCAAATAAGTTTTCGATTTCTTCCTCTTCCTCTTTTTCTGGCATCCCTATGATTCAGATGTTGGCACTTTTGGAGATATTCTAGAGTCTTCTTATTCTCCCATTTTTTGAATTCTTGTTTCTTCATTGTATTTTGTTTGATTGTTTATTTCTTCTTTATGTTCCAAATTGTTGATTTGAACTCTGACGTCCTTCCCATCACTATGGTTCCCATTGGATTTTTCTTTATTTCACTTAGTGTAGCCTTCATTTCTTCCTTCATGCCTCTGCCCAAATCAAGGAGTTCTCTGAGCATCCTTATCACCAGTGTTTTGAACTCTGCATCTGACAGGTTGGCTATCTCCATTTATTGGAATTTTGTTCTGTTCTTTCATTTGGACCATTTTTTTTTTAGCTCAATTTGGAAGCCTCCGTGTGTTTATTTCTGTGTATTACGTAGAGCTGCTTTTACTCCCTGCCTTAGCACCTGTTGAGTTGTATGGAGCAGAGCCTTAGGTATTTACCAGAGCATGGCAACCAGCTTCACCTCTTTGTGGCTCTGTATGTGGGAGAGGGGTCAGGGAGGGTTCAGAGAGGGGTAATGCTGCTATCTGGCTGGTTGCTGGAGGCTTGGTCAGTACTTGCCCCATTGCCATCACTTGAACCCATTCCTTTTGCAACTGGTGCCCCTCTAGCTGCTGCCCCCATGGTCGTTCTCAGAGTCGGTGGGTTTGCATATGTTCTAGGACCATGCAGGCCCTTTAAACAGACTCTAAGAGACTGGCAGTTTCTTCCGCTGTCCCAATCCCCACTGGTTTTTACAGCCAGAGGTTATGAGGCCTTATTCTCCAGCTATGGAACACTGTGCTATACAGTCTGGCCTGGAACCTGGATCACTCGCTCCCAATGTGTCCCTCCTGATTTTTATCCACCACATGTGGACGTGGGACTGCCCATTCCACCTGCCACCTCCACCACCATGCCACTGCCACACTGCATCCTCTCTGCCCCAGTCCCTATCTCTGCCCCTCCTACCTATCTGGGTGAATATGGCTTCTTTAACTCCTTGGTTGCCAGACTTCCATGCATTTCTATTTTCTGGCAGTTCTGGGTGTATTTTATTTTGAGGTTAGTTGTGATCCTTCTTATGCTTGTACAAGGAGACAAACTATGTCTACCTATACCTCCATCTTGACCTCCATCTTGACCAGAAGTCCAGATTGAATTATTTAAAAGTCCAACTATAAGCTTTAGAATAAATATGCACAAAACCTCTCTTTAAGTAGAGCTGCAGCTGCTATTCCTGCTGTTGCTTCCTGATAAACACCATGGTGGGCGGGTGGGTGCCAGCGGGAGGGCAGCACACAGCCAGATCTTTTTCAGTGAGTTCCACAGTAGCCCTAGCCCAATAACCTTAGACCTTAATCATATACTCCTAAATGTTCTGGGACAGTACAGGAAAAAACGGGCTCATTCAATTCAAAACCTGTCTTTTGACTCATTGAGAAGATCCAAAAATCCCTTTAATACTTCAAAGAAGACATAATATTCAAGGGTTTTAAAAAACTTTTTAAGCATATAGGGATGCTAATATATACAGTTTAACTCAATCTTTTAAAATAAAGGTGACACAAAAAAATTCAACTAAGTTATTAAAAACTTAGTTGATCTAATGAGTTGACTTTTTTAGTTATAATACACATGGGTTCCCTTAATAATCAAATATAGTCAAAGAGCTTTAATTTTGTAAAATCTTCCATGGCAGTAAGCATTTAAACCTTCACTTGACCCAGAAGGACTCAAATAAAATATCTGAATGCATACTATCCATACTAAATAGAGTTTAAAATTTACACCACCAATAATTTGAAATACCATTAAAGCCAAGAACAATGGTATCACAGTCACAAGTGTTCCTGAAGGTGGAAAAAAGCAAATCTGGTTCATGATAAATTATGAAAATGGTAATTACATAGATAAGAATAAATGGCTTTAAATTCCCTAACGAATGATGAGTCAAGTCACTGACAAGAGCAATCAAAGTATATTCCATATGTGATTAGCAACACTTAAATTTGACATTGACAAACATTATTTAATTTATACAACAGTAGAATTACAAGCATATGTAGTTTCTAAACCTCCAGGTTACAATAAATCCTGGAATATCAGTCAGCATGCTTATTTTATTTTTGTTCTTCATGTTTTGACAAGAATGCATGTGTTTTTAACACTAAAATACCTTTCAGGGTATGTCAAAATAAATATCCTCTACATCTCTCTCTCTTTTCCAGTAAGCTCTCTCTCACACACACAGGCATAACATAAACACACACTCAGACAGAATAAATGACAATGTTTCACAGACTACTTCCTTACACATTGAAGAAATATGCAAAAAGACATTTTATCAATATGAACTCTTGATCAACTTCCCATTAAATTTATGGAGTATCTATTATGTGCCAGACACTGTGCTAAGCACTGGGAATCAACAGAAACATGATACACACGGCTCTTCCTAGCAGAGCTTGAAGTCCCACAGACAGAGTAAAATGAATTTGTACCATTACTCAGCTTTAAGCAAAGCTGTTTTATATACTAGAAACTTCTAAGCACTTAAATGAAAGAAATTGAGTAAGCTTTAATAGCATTACTATTGCAAACTATATTAATCATACAACTTGCAAGAAAACAAATTGCTTCACTCCCTCAGACTGACATGTCTAAATCCAATCTCAGTTTCTAATTAATATGCCAGCATAAGAAACATAAGAATTTCCAGGGCATTGATAAAACTGACAACAATATTGTTCACCCAGTAAAATAAGCTTGTGACATGAGGCCCAGGTCATACCGCAGTACAATAGAGTCAGAAACCTAACTATGACAATTGGCATTAGTAAAACTGGTTTAAGGAAAAAAAATACTAACGATATATAAAGAAGTTAGACTCGCTAAATAAGTTATGTCTTCAATCCAAAAGAGACCACTGTGGGAAGGTAGTTAGATTAGCAGAGAAAGAAAAAAAGAGATGTTAACTTTGAAGCTCTAAGGCATAGGAAACCACCTGTTTTCAAGTCTATCATTTTACCTACTCACAACAACTACTTAAACAGAACAAAAAAAAAAAAAAATCTACACATTGTGGCCAAAGTTTTTACACTTAAGTCATAAAAGGAAGCAAATACTGTTGAAATTCCAAAAATGATCTAGGGAGCTAAAATTGACTCTGGATATCAGAATATACTCATGTACATTATAATGTCCTACTTAAGAAGTAAACTTATTCTTTCAAGAAATAGGAAGTAAATCAAACTTGCATTAATATATGAGAAACAGACAATTTCTGGTAATACTTTGGGGGAAACATATGTACTCTAAATAAAAGGCTAGAAAAATAAGCAAATCACTTACAAATTCTGTGCTCAGATTACAGAGCCTTTGAGAAAAGCATTGAGAGGCAGTGGCCAGGTTTGGGCTGTTACTACAAGAAGAAACCTGTCAGAGAGGTCAGAGTAGGATGCCTCCCACTTTTCAACATGCATGGATGGGAATTAAGGGTAAAAAGCTCTCTAAAGCCTCTCAAGTCAACTGCAATGCAGACCAACAGCATTAGCTCTGCCTGGGAGCATGTTAGAAATGCAGAATCTCAGGCCCCACTCTAGAACCTGTATTTTAGCAAAATTCCCCTGGAAGACTTGTGAGCATTTTGAAGTTTACAAAGCAATAATCTAAAGGAATAAGGAAAAGAGAACTATAAAGCACATTCCAAATATTTAGCCTAAATTCAAACTTCTGCATTCCCAGCAGCTTTTTTTTTTAAATTTTTATTTTAATTGATCTTGTACAGTTTTCTGTCTTTTATTCTCACCCAAACCCACCACCCCAGCCCTCCCCTCCTCCCTCCCATTTCCACCCCCCCATAGTTTTTGTCCATGTGTCCTTTATACTTGTTCCTGTAATTCCTTCCCCTTTTCCCCTGAAATTCCCTCCCCTCTCCCCTCTGGTGACTTTCAGCCTGTTCTCAATTTCTGTGTCTTTGGTTATATTACGCTTGTTTGTTTGTTTTGTTGATTAGCTTCCTGTTAAAGGTGAGATCATATGGTATTTGTCTTTCACTGCCTGGCTTACTTCACTTAGCATGATGCTCTCAAGTTCCATCCATGCAGTTGCAAAGGGTATGAGCTCCTTCTTTCTTTCTGCTGCATAGAATTCCATTGTGTAAATGTACCACAGTTTTTTTTGATCCATTCATTTACTGATGGGCATCTAGGTTGCTTCCAACACTTGGCTATTGTAAATTGTGCTGCTATAAACATAGGGGTGCATAGGTTCTTTTGGATTGGTGTTTCAGGGTTCTTAGGATATAGTCCTAGCAGTGGAATTGCTGGGTCAAAAGGCAGATCCATTTTTAGTTTTTTTAGAAAATTCCATATTGTTTTCCATAGTGGTTGTACCAGCCTGCACTCCCACCAGCAGTGCCCTAGGGTCCCCTTTTCTCCACAACCTCTCCAACACTTGCTGTTTGTTGCTTTGTTTATGAGGGCCATTCTGACTGTTGTCAAGTTGTATCTCATTGTGGTTTTAATTTGCATCTCTCTGATAGCTAGCGATACTGAGCATCTTTTCATGTGTCTCTGGATCCTCTGTATGTCCTCCTTGGAGAAGTGTCTGCTCAAGTCCTCTGCCCATTTTTTAATTGGGTTGCTTGTCTTCTTAGAGTGGAGTCGTGTAAGTTCTTTGTATATTTTGGAGATTAAACCCTTATCTGAGATATCATTGGCAAATATGTTTTCCCACACAGTCGGTTCATGCCCATCAGTAAATGAATGGATCAAAAAACCCAGCAGCTCTCTTAAACCCTACAAAATACCACCAACTTCAAGGTGAGTTCAGCATCAACTGCCAAAGTGAGTCAATATGAAGAAAACTAAATACAGAGATGAGATTGAAGCGCTCCTCATTATCATTCAGCTGCTCCAGCTGAGCCCTTTACTGGCAACCAGCCTGACTTGAGATGCCAAGGGGTTAGAGGATTATGGCGAGAGATGGCAGAGGGCAGGCGTACACATATCTCCCTAACTGGCTGTTCTCTCATATCCCTGTCAACAGCTCATGCCCCTTAGCCTGAGTATGGCCTGCAGATATGTCTGTTGGCCCACATAGTATTTTTAACTTTGAGTTCATTACCATCATTTATAAATCTGGAGCTTTCACATCAAATAATCTGCACATCAAACTTCTATAAATCAGAAAATCTGGCAACACCAGACCTGCACTCTGGCATGGCAATACGTGGAGCCAAGGCTCAGCTGTCCCACTCAGATGTTGGCCAGAATCTCCACCGCTCCCTATGGTCTCCCCAACACTGTAGCTGAGGCAGAGTGTCAGCTGCCATTTGTCATCTTCCATTTGGTCTGTTTCACTCATTCACATTCCCAGCCAGACCCCACAGGCATTTGAATTTGCAACCCTTTTAAGAGGCTCTAAGGAGCATTACGTCACTGATCTCCAGTCATTCAGCCTCTCTGAATTTATTCTTTCATATGTGCAATTCACGAAAAGGAGCTACTGTTTGATTACCTTTGGTTTGATCATAGACCTTTTGAGCTGGAATCAACCCACTGAATTACATACTACTTCACTTTAAATAAATATTATGCTATTTTGCTACACAACTCATTACGACTTGGACATTTTAACTATTTTATGGTTAAAGTGTAAGAACTATACTGTACTTCACAGACATAAACAAGAATTAGTAGCAGCTGCAGACACAGCACAATACATTCTTAAACCACTCCTCCAGATTCATTTCAAAACTCCAAGTAATATACTGAAATGGTAAATTCTATGAAGACAGGTATCTTTGTGTTTTTTTATTTACTGGGAGATTCCCAACCCCGCAGAAATTTTTTAATAAATACTTATTGAATAAATGAATGCACTTTTACCAAGAATTATAAATTTTCAAAAAATCATACACAGCTTTTGAATGAATGTGTTTAACCATCAACAGGTATATGAAGATTGTATTCATTTGATAGTCTAGCTCTACTTTTGGTTGTTCATTTTATTTCAGCAACTATGAAAAGATATGTAACCCCAATAAGCCTAACACTCATGGCATATTACAACTTGTTTTGCAACAAAAACAGTATGATACAAACTAGACAAAATGGCTAAACTGAATTACAAGATTTAGTCTGATTCAATTTTATGTCCCCATGTCTATAGTCTTTAGTCATCACCATAATCATCATTATAATCATTATCATCATCTTCCCAATATTATAAAGCTGGACAACTTTTACAAATCACTTACTAAAAAGCATTTATGGAACATTTGCTGATGTGCTTGATGTCCTTGACTTCCCAACTAAAAGGTACGTCTTAGTGTTGTTACTGTACCTCTTATGGCATGATGCTTACTCAGTAGGTCTGAACACAGGGAGAAAAAATTTAATTTTTAATTGTCTTGAACATTTGACTGAAAAAAAATATATTGCTGAGAATCTGAGGCACAAAGAAATAAAGTGATTTTCTTGTGGTTACAGGTAATTTGTTGGTAGAACTACAAAAGCATCTCCAGAGCTCTCCCCACTGAATCATGCTGGTGTCATAACAGTCATTTTCGAAATTTATCTGCTAACGAAAATGCAAATCAATGAATTGTAACCACTCAATAAGTGATGGGGTGAACAAATACAGAGTCAAATAGCAAAATCTAAATGTTGCCGCAATTCTGGTATATTTATAAATACATCAACAATCAATCTAAAAGGTGTTTTCAATAATACTAAATATGTATCTTAACAGGAAACTACTGTGATATAACATTTTAAGAACTAAAACAGGAAAACATTTTGGTTAAAAATTTTTCTTGACCTTAAAACTACTGAATTAGGTTTGATGGAGTCTGAGACTACAGTGTCCTTTCACTATGCCCTTGGCCTTTTGATTACCTGACTGAAAGGTAGATCATCTACTTCCTTTCTCCTTGCACACCAAAAAGAAAAGACTTAAAGTTGGAGCTCTTTCGTTCAATTAAACTCAGCTTCCTGAGGAAATAGCAGGTCTGTCCAGAAAGTATCCAGCCATGTGCTATGAAAACTAGAGGCATTTGTTGAAAAAGGTACCTGATACAAGAAACATTGTACATAGGACACTGATGCCTCAGTCCCCTTCAATGTAGGCACCTTGGGACTTCACACAGTTCTCCCAAATGCCATCAGCTGCCTGAATCTCATCAAGAATATGACATCTCTTCCCCTTCAAAGGTGATTTTACTTTTGGGAAAAGCCTATGCTGTAGAGGGGCTGAGTCACCTGGGTGATTTGATATTTTGCCAAAAAAACTCTGCATGAGACATGATGAATGAGCGGGCATGTGGTCATGATGAAGCTGCCAATCACCAGTTGCCCACAGCTGTGGCCTTCTGAACCATCTGAATAGTTTGCACAGAGGAATGTTCAAGCTTAACACAAAATGTGATGCAAATTCATTGCTCTACTCACTCTGTCATTTTGAATGTGATGGCCACACAGTACACATGCTCACTCAACAGTGTCTACCACCCCTACTGACTAGTACAACTGAACAATGAAGTCATCATTGTTCACACATGTGCATTCCAGTCCACTCTTCTTGGCTGCCAGGTTACATTCATGTGACACAAACCATTCTCATTATATTAACAATGGCTGGGCTGGACTTTTTCTGGGAGAACCTCATATAGACAAAAGCAGGACCAGGTCACTGATATTAATTTGTCTGATAGCCATTCTAAGAAGAAATTTATTGAACTCTCCAATACCAACAAACTTGAGCATGCATTCACTATATACCTATAACAAAGTAAAACGAAAGAAAGAAAGAAAGAAAGAAAGAAAGAAAGAAAGAAAGAGTAAAAATAACCAACTTTGTCCACCTTAAATGAATTTGGAACTGTCCACAAATTAATACATATAAAAATGTAAGTGTTTATGTTATTTTCCTCAAATGGTCTTTATTGGGTATTTCTGAATTCTTGATGGATCTGAGTAGTGACAAATTCACTGCATCAGTACACAGAGCTGTATTGTTTGAGGGAATCAAGTTTTAGAGCTGTAGAAAAACTGCCCTCTCAAACAATAAATATATTCTAACAAAGTCTCCGTCCAATTACTACTAGCTTGAGGTTTTATTAAAATTTCCATGCCCTGACCAGCATGGCTCAGTGGGTTGGGCAACTTCCCACAAAGCAAAAGGTCACTGGTTTGGTTCCAGGTTGGGGCACAAGCCAGGGTTGTGGGCCAGGTCCCCAGTTGGGGGTGTGCAAAAAGCAACCAATTAATGTTTTTCTCTCCCACTGATGTTTCTCTCTCTTTCTCCCTCCCTTCCCCTCTCTCTAAAAATAAATAGAATCTTAAAAAAAAAAAAAAAAAAAAAAAGATTCCTATGACCATGTGACCCTTTTTCACTTCCCTGCTTTCGCTTACTTTACAACCCATAAAGACAAAGACTATGAAGCCAGGGGAAAGCAGTCTGGAAGAGACATCACACACTTCCTTCTCTCATATGGACGGTCTTTTCCATAATAGAGCAGGAGACAGCAAGCATATGTACTTCCTCCAATATCTAGGTACAATTTGCACTAGAATTTCCAAGAAGGACATTAAAGAAGAAGAACTCAGCCAGAATCAAATAACACTATGCACAGTTTTTACATATAGATAATAATTTTGAATGGTGGATCTTTTGTCCCAGAAAGAATCTGTCCATCTCCTCATAGCCCAGGCCATTCTAGCTTGAAAACTTTAGTACCAAAGCACAAATACATTTTTCCAAAAATCTTCTGTCATAGGGCCCACTATGAAAACCTTCATAAATGTGCTTATAAAGAGCTGCATAATCCACCACAGAAAGCCAAAGTATTAAACTCAACAAAAAGTGCAATACTCAGCAACAGGAGGCCATAGGCAATTAACACTGTAAATTGAAAGGCTTAGAATTTTTGCATGACCTTTAAAGGTCAACACAGTTGCCCATTCACATGCATGCAATTATACACTGACTAGTTCATAGCAGGAAAAAGCCATAAAAATATTTAGTAAAACAAACCTTGCATTCATCAAAAGCTACTTTGCGCTCTCCAGGCTCTACCTAAAGAGTTAGCTTCAGAGAGCGCAAGGAGATAAAAAGCAAAGGAGACCTGTTTGGCAGCTTGTCCCCACTTTACAAAAATACTAACCTCATACTACCACCATGATTGCAAAGAACACAACATTATCACAATATCAATCACTCAGTAAAGAGTTTCAAAAACAAAGATAAATTTAATTGAATGACTATGTTGTGCTATTGCTAGGGGAAAGGAAGATAGGCTTACCTTCACTAACTGGTCATTCGGAGGAAATCATAAAACAATTACAGCTACTATGGAGTAATTCAGGAGATTGAAGGAGGTGATTAAAAGGGCTTCATCTAATAAAAGTGCACTATCAGCTCTGATTCCTCAGTTATTTCTCATACCCCATATGGATCACTGTGAACAAAACAGAATGTTCTCCTTATAGCTAATATATTCACTTTTCATCTAAATCCCAAGTAACCTGAAAGTCTTGTAATATTTTTCAGTGGTCATAACAATTAATTGCCTAACTAGGACAGATTTTCACTGATTTCAGGGACGAGATTGCCTATCATTACAGCACAGGATGGAATTCAACATGTACATGTGGAATACACACTGGAAGTGGGTGGGTTTTGGAAATTAACACAAATGTGGGGTACAATATCAATATGTTTCTGGAAAGTGTGTAGATGTCATTTGTAAGCCAAAATAGTATGCTCTAATGTAATGCATGGTTTACGTTGGGACTGTGGAGGCACATATTTAATAAAGACGGCACACAGATATATTCGGTGTTTTTAATGTGTTGAAATTCCCAGTCATAGTGTCAATAAGCACATCCTAAAGCATCCCTACATAGAGGACAAAACTGGTTTATTTTTGCAATTGTAGCCTAACAATTAAAATGCAGTACACAGTAGACAGGCATGAGCAGAGCGAGGACGGTGGACACCCGGGCAGAAAGAAAGCCCCGGGTACCTGGATGGACAATTGTAGAGTAGGACGCTGCCCCCAGGGTGACCTTTCCTCCCCTAGTATATTGCTGGTCATTCAGTTTAGACCCTTGACCTCTTATATCACTGGTCATGCTGTTGGGACCCTCCCCAGACCTCTTCTCCCCTGGCATGTCACTAGTCATGTGGCAGAGTCCCTTGGAGGAAGAACAAGGGAGCCAGAGAATAGCCTCATATGGCTCCCAAACAAGCCCTTTCATGACCACTCCTTTAACCCTCAAGCCCTCAAGACAATGAGGTTCTGACTTGAATCAAGTAATCTTAGGAACAATGCCTCAGGTGTGTTGACCAGGGAGTGAGAGTTTTAGTCAAACTGGAGATAACATCTAGGCCTCAGCTGTGTCTCAGCTCCAGGCTTAGAAGACCAGTAAGGCCAGATGGGGCTACAGCATGGATGGCATCAGGACCAGCTTCAATGACTAATGACCCTCTGCCCTGGTGCCTACCAATCAGTGGAGACCACAACTCCAACCCTTTCCCTACCCTCTTCTTTCTCCAGTGCCTGCCCTCTCTGGATCACACCTGGATCTTTCATTCTCTTCTTCCCCTAGGCACCCATATCCTTGCTTCCCTTGTCCTAAGCTCCAAGGACCCTTTTTTTTTTTTTTGCTTCTGTAACTTGTTTCCTGAGCCCGAGCAGCCCAGCTGGCTCACTTCTTCCTTCTTCCACTGCTCACTTCTTCTACTTCTGTGACTTTCTAAACAAACTTTGCTTGTATTTGAGTCTGAATTTTTTCTTGGCCAGAACTAAAGTACTGAAGTTGCTGAACCAAAGTCCAGTGACATTGTAGGGCTGTTTCACCATTAACAAAACTACCTCCAAAAGAAAGACTACAGAGGAAAACTGTACTGCATGTAATAGTGGCTCAAACAGTAAAACTTAATTATAAACGACCTTGTCAAAACACAGATATAGCTGCACTGTGGGTCAAATCATATAAAATAGTGAAAAACTATGTACCCCCCAAAAATGAAGACATTTTTAAAAAACTGCTCTCACCCTCTTCAATACAAAACCAGCATTTCACATGGGTGCCATTAAAAGCATTTGTACATAGGTAGATGTAGAGATTGGATAGAGAAATGTATTTGAATAGCTATTTCCTTCATGTTCCAATAAATCTATCCATTCTTCTTAAAATTTCCATTAAAAGTAAGTAGAAGACAAGAATGTGAGTTCTATTTCACTGTCAAGGACACTGAATTCCTGTGCCAAATGAATAGAATCAGACTTTCTAAAAATTACCCAATAAATCAGTGGTCAATGACAACCGAAAAACAAACTTCTAGGTCTGTTTGCCAGGCCCATCTTCTATCTCCCCTCTTTCAGCCTGTGCTGAAAATGGTTTTCTAAAAAGGCTTAACAGGGACTTGTTGTTAAATTATCCCTCGTCTTCCAGTGGTTTAGTTCAATATGCTCCAAATATTATAGTTCAAAATAAAGTTAACCAAAGAATTTTTGAACAAAATGGCAAATTCATCATATTACACAGCATTAAAAAATGAAAGCAATGCTTCGTAAGCAAGATCATGTGAAATACTGTGCAAGTGTGTGGATCAAATATGAGATTGATTCAGCTAGTTTGGCCTTGATATCTCGCAGCATCTGTGTTAATATGTTTCTTCTCTGGGTTTCGATAGAGCCTTACTAATAACAAGTTGATGAATTGCATTTGTAATGTCAGGATATAGATCAAAGGGGACTGTTAGATGCTTATTTTTACTTCAACTTATGGTTTTTCGCCAACGAAACAAAACTGCATTGCACAGTAAAGTTCCTTATTTTTACTTGAATCTTTAATGAACAAAACAGCTGCAGAATAATGTGACTTAATGAGGCATCCCTAATAAAATACTGGAGAAGTAAAAGCATGGGCACTGAACTGTTTGCACTATGGTTGTTTCATCTTCTCAAATATATTAGAAATAACTGATGATGTTTTGGAACATTTCTACTTTAAGACATGCATTGGAGAGGCAAATGTTCATCAGTTTGTAGCCACAGCTGAACTTAGGCAGAATCTGACAGTGCCTTCTATTAGGGCCCATGATAAGAAATGCCTAGAAAATGTTGGAGAGACACATTTTACCCTACCTGTACAGAGTAATACATAACATGCAATTAGTGATAAGCCAACCCTAAAATACACTTTCAACACTTCAGTGTTCAAAAACACACTGTAAAAGGATCGTTTATTAAAATACTACATTGAAGATACTGATCCAAAACTTCTAAACTTTTCTAATAATATACAAAATAATTTTAATAGAGTGTATTACTGCCGAAGTTTCATTACCTCATAAATTTTTTAGAAGGAAAAGTAACTACGGCTAAAAACAGAACTTTTTACAGCTGTGTCATCTCATTTTATAACTTGGTGGTTAGTAAATACTATAATGCTGTCTCTAAGCAATACATATC
The DNA here is from genome assembly GCA_039655065.1 of Glossophaga mutica. Classification (NCBI taxonomy): domain Eukaryota; kingdom Metazoa; phylum Chordata; class Mammalia; order Chiroptera; family Phyllostomidae; genus Glossophaga; species Glossophaga mutica. The sequence goes on from CM077304.1 coordinate 59,664,103, forward strand.
ACTTTTGACATAGATCCACAGGCATCTCAATAAATCTTCATTCCCCAATTTGTCATTGTTGAAATAGCTAACGTTGTTCAGATTCCAAATCACATAAACTCAGAAACCTTCAATTCTCCTTTAGCACAACTTGTAGCATTAATGTCAAGGTTTCGGGTTCTTCTTTAAAAGACATGTATCATAGCAGTCACAGCACTATTATTAATATGTAAGTTAAGCATTCTAAACTACAAAATTTTACTAAAGGTGCAAAAAGAATCAAAATTTTGACCTCGAAAAATTGTCTAATAAAAAGCAACATGCTAAAACTGTGTTTTGCCTCCCAAAAGAGTCAGCGTGCCCGAGCATTCAGTTGGGTGACACTGCTCTCATGGTATGATATCTATAAATGACACGATCCCATTTTTTTCAAAATAGAACAAGCTCCAGTGTAGTTATCAAAGGACTTTCAGTGGCTATTGATGGCGTTGAAAATCAGCACTCCAAAGACATCAGTATGTAAATAATTGAGCCAGGATGAGAACCAGAACAGAATAAAGTAGAAAAAGAAAATATTAAATTACATGTGTCTGATTATTTTTAAGGTTCTTAGGTGCCAAATTTGAAATTGTAAAAGATTCACACATCTGAGAGTACATATGGAAACATAGAAAGGCTGGAATAAATACAAATAATGGTAATGATCTGGTTTTGAAAGGCTTTAAAAGTGTTTTCAGTCTCCTCTGCTGGTTATTGCCATTTGCACTTTACACAGATATCTAAAATTAATTACTCAATTGCCTTAACTTACATTGCCTAATAGCACAGTTTTAATGTGTTACTTGATAAATCTTAATGTTAACATCTCCAGCAACCTAGTTGAGAAGACAAGAACCAGATAACTATCATTCAGTCAATAGTTATTGAAATGCATCCTGTCCTGAGTGAAGGACTCTTATACTGACTGCTTTGGAGGTACTTTTCAGAGTCAAGGTTGCATATAGGTTTTTGTTTAAAAAAAAAAAAAAAACGATTTCCGCGAAATGCAAGAGGGGATTTATCACTCAGAAAAGGAAGATATTTTCTTGGCTGTTTCATTGCCACAAGCCAAACTCACTCAGCACAAGATGAAGAAAGGCTAGCCAGCCACTGTAGTAACTACACATTAGATTTCAGATGCTTCAGGCAACTGTTTTAACACTCCGTCAGGATGGGGAATACTGAACAGGAAAGCGTCGCGGCTATCCAGGGCCTTTGCCCGCGCCCCCAGTTCCTCCTTTTCCCGTGGGAACTAGAAAGCACAGCCTGCAGTCCTAGAAGATAGAAATCCGGCGGCGGATCTCAAACTTTCCTTTGCAAGAGCAGTTTCTGGAAACGACGCGTTCCCCACATGAAAGTGAAGATCGGTAGCCTAAAGAAAACATCTCTAGATAGGAACCCAGCCTTTTGGAACAGAAGGGACGAAGGGACAGCAAAGCAATGGGACAGAAAAACCGTGCACTATCATCAAGATCTGGAAGGCTTCTATTAGGAAATGAAAAACCATTAGCTTCTTGAAGCTTTTTTTTTCTTTTTTGAACACGGTTCGTAAAATGATCCTTTTCCTAAAGCTCGTTTGCAGTAACCTTTATTAAAGCGTCCGTTCCCAACTGGAAACAAACCTATAAATAGATGGGACCTCGGAACTTATAAAGATGATTCTTCATGAAAATAGTTAGAGGTGGAGAAATCGAGAGCCTCCTTGAAACGCCCACTGTCTGCAGACAGGCCCGAGAATCGGCTAATCAGAAGTGGACAGAAAGTAGGGATTTCAGAAAGGCGACCCGACACATCGCATTGATCCTGCCTCGAACGCGACCCCCAACTGCTTGTTAGGAGTTCAAAATGGTTAGGAAGCCGGATGGGTTTGGCTGAGGGATCGAGTTAAAACCCACTTTAATCTTCGGCCGGGTCGCTCGCGGTGTTAGAAGAAATGGGGCAGAAAAGGAGGGAGGGCACCGCTCTCGGAACCGTATCCAAGTGCTCTGATCCCCTCTCCGCGCCCCTCGACCCCCGCCCCTACCCCGACCGACCGCCTGCGAGGGAGGCGCTGGCTGCCCAACCAGCATCTGCTCTCACCTCTCTTCTTCCCCCGGCGAGCCCCCTACTGCCCCGGACCCGCGGGGAGGGGAGGCTTCCGGGCACCGGGTGCTCCAGCTGGCGCCCGAGTCCCCAGAGCCCGCGGGAGGCACCCCTCGCACTTACCTGCAGCCCGGCTTCCTGGTGGCCGCAACACCTAGCGATGCTCCTGCAGCTTCCGCGGGCCCGCGCCAGCCTTATCGCTCTCGCATCGCTTCCAAGATGCCAATCCGCCGTCCCCGTTCAGGGGCATAGGGAACCGAAGTCCGGTGGTGTGGGCTCGTGGAGAGCTGGTGAGTGAGGTCCGGAGCGTGCGTGTGTGCGCGCGCGAGTATTTCCTCCTCCGTTGGCAAAGGGAGCTCAGGAATCTCTTGACATTTACACTGGAATCCCCTTAAAGCAGGTGGAAGGTGGAGGGCGTGAGCCTCGTCTCTTCTTTCCTCCCCCTCTTTATTCCACGGTGTCAAAGTAATCGGAAGATTTGTTTTCGGAGGACAAGCCCAAGTCCCGCAGCCCGTGCCAGCGCCCGCGGTCGCCCGCTGTCCTCGCCGGACGCGCGCGGTGCGCTCAGCTCCCCCCACTTGGAGAATCAAGGCGGTCTTGCAGCAATTACCGCCCTTATTCCATCTCTGATTTGTTTGCTTTTAACGCCGAGTACAGACTTTTCTTCTCGCCTCGCGCCGTCTCTCCCTCTCACACACACTCACACATCCTCCGTTCCTTCTCTCCAGCCCTCCCTTTTGCTCTCTGGGGAAAGGCAATTGGTCGGAACGATTCACCTTCAGGAAAGCAGCCTCCGACACGTACTTCTTCTGTTCACTGGCTCTAGCAGGTCCCGGGTCTCCAACGTAGAGGAGCGGCTGGGGAGGTTAGGAGCAGGAAGGAGGAGAGGCTCTGAGCTCCGCAGCCTTCCTCCCGCAAGCTGCCCGAGCTCCTCGGATCAGGCGCCCGTGTTCCCGTTGTTAGCAGATAGGTCCCAGCTGGTGCCTTCTCCGAGACTTTGCGCCGGGTCCAATTAGCAGCAACTCCTAGCCAGCTGCAGCCCCTCAATCCCTCCTAGAAGTGCTGCTGGCAGAGCCCCACACTGCCCAGCCGCTGCCCCTCTAGGCATCGTGGGCTGGAAGGAAGGGCAACTGCTCCTGTCCACCTTTCCCCAGTACCTGACAATGTCACCACCGAGGTGCGAGTTCCAACATCCAACACGAGCAAGCAAGTGTTACCCGGGTCACTCCGCTAAAGGCGGGAGGGGAGGAAGAGGGGCGAGGGAGGGCGCTGAGGAAACAAATCCAAATTACCTATGGAAAAATAAAAAGGAAGAGGTTTGATAATCAAAGTCTCCTCTCCTCAGCTATATACTGTCAAAAGACAACAGTGGTATCTTTTTAAAAGTCACCGTAAGGGGCAGAACCCGCTGTTCCACCCACACCCCTTATTCCACCCAGCCTGGCTGTCCAAGGGAGTGCAGAGTGGCTGGCCTCCCTGTACTATGGAAGGAAAACACGGGGAGAGAATAGGTCCCAACACTCCGAGTTGAGTTAAGCAGAAAATGGGACGGCAGGTCCAGGGGGCGTTGCCTCCCTCTTCTCCCTGCCAACAGCCAGTTTTGTTAGCAGCCGCAGCTGCTGCTGAAAGCAAACTGCGGTCCTGCAGAAAAAGACACAGTAAAAGATGAGAGGGCGGGAATTGGTATAAAAGCTGGACTATGTCTCCCTCTAGAGGAAGAACGGGGTTAGAAAGAACTGGCTGTAACTACGATGGCAATTTATCCACAAAGAACAAGAAAACAGTATCTGGTTTCAGAGAATTTTGCATTTTTACCAGTTCCAACCTCTAATGGATTTATAGAAACGATTTGCATTGCAGCCCTATTTAACCAGAGTCCTTGGTAAAAGAACCTTGTACTATTTGCATAAATGTTATAGCAAGACCCTGAAAGGTCATGTCCTTCCAAGTTAGATCAAGTTGGGTATTGGTCTAAGGCGTATGCATATGAGCTCAAAGAAAGTCTTCTTTTGGCTCACTTTGATCCCCTTTGGTGACGAGCAAAACCTTAATCTAGTGATTAGAAGATTATGCGAAATGAGTAAGTATTAACAATGGATTTAGAAAAAGGAAACAGTATCTGAAGCAAAGAAATAGGATACTGATCCAGGAAATCTTACAAGTCCCTTACAAGTAAGGATATCTCAAAGATCTTGCTTTGGACCCAATGTTCACACCACTTATTCAACTAGACTAGTAAGTGTCGAGGTAACTAAATTTCTCCAGCTCTAAAGTTTTATGCTTTTATAGCTCTGATTCACTAAAATCACTGATGAAATAGATATCACATGTTCTCTCCAGTGACTAGAAAATAAATTACTAGGTATCATATTTACAAAGAAATATGGAATGTATGTTTCCCTTGTTAGTGATTTTATTTTAACATGCTATGTAATTCAACCAAACTTTGTATCTAAAAGACATAAAATATTTTAACTAGATTGGTGGTTGTTTTAATAACAGGTAGTGCCACAGATTTTATAATGTTTAGTCAAGTTCAATCTAGGTCCCATCTATAACTTTAATATTTAGATTTTACTTTCAAGGTGTTTCTATATGTTTATAAAGTATAAAATATCTATTAAAGTTATGATTAAACTCCTTCCCATTCACCATTCACTCTGAATTTTTGAGGTTGTTCTATTTTAGCTTAATAATCTACCTTAGTATAGGCTTAAAGAAAGAAAAGAATTTATAAGAAAATAACCGAGACTAACCGAAATAATTTAAAACAAGGAGCCAAAAGTATATCATGTGAGTTATACTGTTTTAGTTAGTTGTACTATAGTACAGTTAAATCAGGTTAGCACATGGCAATCATTTGAGATTCCTTTAAATGATCTTTCAAAAGATTTGTGTCACGTGACCAAAGATCTCCACCTCCACCCCCAGCCCCACCCCTGCCTTAACTAGCAGTTATTTCCCCAGGGAGCAAAGTTTACATTTTAAAATGCCTAGCACTACTATTTCATTGCAAATCTCATAGTAATTCTCTGTCTGCTGTTAAGTAGTGGGATGAAATCCAAATAGGAATGACAATTGGAAACCTGGGCCCTGTGCAGGGAAGAATAACCATTTAGAAAAATCACTTTAGAACGCTGGCCTTCCTTTCTCATAAGAAATATAAAGCATACATTATAGTTCTGCTAGCTTCTAATTCATTGGCTTTCTGTGGTTGTGGGGAAACTACAGGTTTATCACATTGTTAAAAGTTTATTTCTGGTCCTGGCTGGTGTGGCTTAGTTGATGGAGCATGAACCCATCATCAAAAGTTTGCAGGTTCAATTCCAGGTCAGGGCGCATACCTAGGTTGTGAGTTCAATCCCCAGTTCTTGTGCAGGCTCATGTGACCCCTGGTCTGGATGCAAACGATCCCCAGTGCCCACATGCCTGGGAGGCAACCAATCCATGCTTCTCTCTTGCATAGCTGTTTCTCTCTCTGTTCCTCTGTCTCTAAAAGCAAATATATATATATATATATGTATGTATGTATATATCTTCGGGTAAGGATAAAAAAATCTAAAATAAAATTCTTCTAATTACCCCGTCTGTTTTTACAAAAACATGATAAAAAGTTAATAAAAGTAATAAACGTATAAATTAACTGCAAAGTATATTAGAATTTATTATTCAAAGTCTTATGGTACTAAAATTCTCTGATTTTTTTCCTTTAGAAACATTCAGATAAGTAATTCCCAATGATTTCAGATCAAGGTATTCCTATTCCTGGCACCTTCTACACTTTAAAGCAACATTTTTCTTCCCTCCCAAAGGAAAAAAAATGGCAAATGCCTCCCTAGTTTAACAGAAATCTTGAGATAATACTTCTCTGCCTCCTCCTGTCTAAGCAGTAAAAAATAGTTGCATTGGATGCTAAACATTGCTGGATTGCAACTCCATGTGTAGCCCTCCATGTTCTGAGGGCTTATTAAAATGTCACTTTGGGGCTTTTCAAGCTTTCTGGGTGACCACAAATCCTCCCTTCAATTTCTCACATCACATAAAGTAGATGACGTTACCCCATGTTACATATGAAAAATATTGAGACAATTTCACTGTTATTAAGTGGCAGGACTGGAATTTGAACCAGATGTATCTAAATCTAAAACCAGTTTAATTGATTTGGCTTGGTTTTGGCTTTGATTTTTCTCTACATTCCCCAGCACCACCACTAAAACATGCTATCTTCTGTATTCCAGGGAATTGGAAACCACGCACACCTGGATGTGCAAAAGCCTTAGCCAGAAGACTTGGGTCCATTCATAATAGAAAAAAAAGTTATTACTAGACAAAAATATTAATGGCAGCTCCCTTCAGCATTCTGCCAAGATATAGGATATTAAAACAAATGAACAAAAATGTGATTTCTAGGGCATAAGGGAAGAAGAATACTACACATAAGCTACTCAGTCCCACTTGTCGCCTTTTATTTTGTTTCTCTGGTACAAAGAATCTTTTTCAATAATACTTCTCCCACTCATCTTTTAAGTGTTTTCCAAGTAATTAGGTGAACAGAAGGAAGCATAGAATTCACTCCATATAGCCCAAGGTGGCATGTTATTAACTTTTAGTATCCCCATCACGTAGCATAGTACCTAACATACCATAAATACTCCATAGATACTTTATGGTCAGTAATTAGGAAACCAAACAAGTCAAGAGAGCAGACACACACCGTGGAAATAAATCAAGAGAACTACTGAACAGAGCAATATGAGAACGAAAAGAGGCAAGAAAACTGTCTTGTAAGTACCAGGTAGTGTAGACAATGGCAAAAACCACCCCCAAATTTAGTGGCTTAAAGAACATTTGTTTAGTTCACATTTCTATGGATTGGCAATTTGGGTTGAGCTCAACTAGGCTCAGCTGGGCAGTTCCTCTGGACGCAGCTGAGCTGACTTATGTATCTGTGCTCACGTGCCTCCCTCACATTTTTGGCGGACTGTGCCCTGGAGAATTGGGGGCTAACTAGGCCACGTGTCTCTGATCATCTAACAGGCTTGCCTAGCTTTTTCACGTGGTGGCAGTCACAATCTTCCAAGAGTAGTAATAGGAGAAGCCTCAATACCCAAGCACTTTCCAAGTCTCTGCTGACATGGTGTCTGCTACAGCCCCCTTGACTACAGAGCTCATTGGGCCAGCACATGATCAAGCAGGGAAGAAAGACTCCATCTCTTAATGAGTAGAGCTACAAAAACACGTTCAATAACCTGGGAAAGGGAAACAATTTCTTTTGATTTCTGCAGTTTAGTACAATACTTTGCACAGTATAATATTTTGCATAGTACGATATTTAGCCATAACCCACCAAGGTGTCTTGCAAGATGACCTGTGAGGAGCAGAATATTCCCATTACAGATTAAAGGACACTTATCTTGGGTAAGAACAAGAAGTTCATCCAGATGATCAAGTCTCTGGACTCCCTCCCTTTATCAGTTTTATTTTTTAGCTTTTTTTTATTGTTGTTCAATATAGTTGTCTACATTTTTCCCCCACCCCAGGCATCCCCACTTCCCACCCTTGACCCTACCCGCTTTGGTTTTGTCTATGTGCCCTTTATAGATGCTCCTGAAAACCCTCCATCCAACAGCTCTCACCAATACAATAGAATGCATCCTTGTAATGCTTTATCTCACTAGACAGTATGAACTTGGTATACTTCCACATTAGTCATTGAATTAATCCAAGTCTTTAATTTATGACTCAGATTTATCAGTATTATACCATCTGACTAGCAGCTTTCACATGGCAGTGGTTGTGTTATAGTGCACAGACCTGACATCGTCTGTTTGGGTTATGCAGAGACTTTATTTGCTTACTTCCTGATCTTTTTACCATGTGCCAAAGAGTTGAGATAAATAACACCTGTTATAAATGGCTTTCCAAATGGACTTGATTGAAACTCTTGGCACCATCACACCATGTAGGTAAGTAATCTTTACCTAGTTAATTCCAACTCATTCAGTTATTCCCTCTAAGGATATCATCAAGGGTTACCATATTTTGCAATGTATAGTATGCTTCCATGCATAATGCACACCCACATTTTTGACCCAAACTTTCAGGAAAAAACCTTTGATTTCAATTTTTATTTATATTTAGAAACAAAACTAATTATCATATTCTAGGGTATTATTTTGTATACAGATATCATTATTGCATTCTAGAGTTACACTTTTAATGCATAAGCATAAATAAAAGAATTTTAAAAATTTTATAGATACAGAATTAGTACTACTCATATATAATGCACATCCATATTTTCCCCTCAAAAATGTGCATATCGTACATGGCAAAACATGGTATCTCCTCTAAGAAATCATCACAATTTTCTTAGTCCATTGGACTAGCTGTTTCTCCTGTGCTCCCAAATACCTGATGTTTCCCTCCATCTGAATAGTGATCACATTGTGTTGTAATTGATTCATTGTCTTATAGATTACCTCACATTAGACTATATGCCTCTCAAAAGTATACAGTCATATATATATATTTTTTTAATCTAGTAAAGCTGCAGGCATGAATGGATGGATAGATGAGTAATCAATAGGTCAATTCACAAGACTGTGGAATAACATATGATCACAATTATCCAACAATAATGATTTCAAGCCTCCATCCTGCTGACCACAAGAATTACATGCATCTAAATATTAGATTCTCAAGTGACTCTGGCAATCCTGAAAAATGCTGCCATTGTCTACAAAATTAGCCTTCTTCACTGCAGTGTGCGTGCACAAACACACACACCGGAAACGAGAAGCTCCACTGCACTCCTTAAGGTCTCTCCTGACACACTGACCTCCAGAGCCCTGCCTGCTTGTTTCTATTTCCTACGTTTAGCTGCTTCCACATTTTAGCTCTAAGCCCCATTTCAGAATAGTAACTGAAGTCCAATTTGCTCTGAGAGCCAAACAGTGGTTCCTAGGATACAAGGGAAGTTTTACTTCTCCACAATGTTTTACTCAGTCCCAGATCAAGGAAAAAATAGCCCTGGACTCCAGAAGCCCCAGATTTTCATGATTAACTCTTTGAAGTTGCAAGCACATAGACCTTTTTCCCAAGGTGTGGCCACATCGCCAGAGTAGCTAGGTAAGGAAGAGACCCAGTATTAGCTTCACGCTGAACCCAGTGCAAGTCCTTCCTTGTGACAACTTACACATGGTGTTCAGCCCAGGTCTCTAGGGTCTGGACATCCTGTCCCTTATGGACAGGAAGGTTGGCCACAAGAAGTGATGGGGTGAGATGAGAAATTTTGGTGTCACACCTGGCGGGATGCCTGCAGAGACCAGCAAGAAAAAGAGAGCCCTTCAGGGAATCTAACATGTGTTTCCCAGGATTTGGGGGCAAATATGAAATTACAGAGAAGTGCCTCTTTTTGTCTGAAAATTCTAAAAGTGGGAGCCTAACTGAATTGACCAAGAACAGTAGTGTAAAAAAGATGGGACATCTGACATAAGAGGAAAATCAATCATTTCATAGGCCAAAGACATTGGTCCCATGGACCAAATGGCCATTACACAAAATAGTAGCCTGAGACATCAAGGCAGTGAGAAAAAAATAAAACTATTTCTTGATTGCATTTAATGGTTTGTACCTATTTTTTAATGGACTAAACATTAGATTCTATGAATATCGGCTTTGGGACATTTCAGTGCTGTAGTATAAAGCAACAGGAAAACTGTTTACAGACATCACTATAGAATCATTCTGAACAGTTAGCATGGGGCTAGTACTGGGCAAAAACTGACAGACTCCAGACCTAGGAGAAATTAGTGGTCCAGATAATGAATATACCAGTCTCAACAGTATAGACTAGAGGGCAGGATCATCAGGACTGAGGATGTTGTCTTAATAACCATTCCCTTCCCCCATCAGAAATAAAATTTTCCATTGGTATGAGGTAGGAACTACAGGGTCTTCAACAACTTTACCTCATTTAATTCATTGGCTGTCTTCATTCATGGATTTTCATAACAGTCACCCAGAGCTGGCCGCCTTCAGAATCCACTGCCAGCACTACCAGCTCAAGATGATCTCTCTTGACTGTCACGCTTGTAATGACCGTTTACAGCTTAGGGTTCTTCTAATCCTCATTTTTCCTGCCTAGTTTGTCAGGTTATTAGATTGCATTTGGTATCTCTGTCCCTTTTGCCCTCTTTCCTTCTCCCACTCCCCTAATGCTTGTACAAGCAGACTGTGTCTTTAGCAGGGAATCAATGGTTTCACATAGCAAGATACAATCTGAAGGTACAGACCAAGATGAAAGTGAATTTTTAATACCGTAATTAAGAGGCCAGGTCTCCCAAGCCTTTTACTCAAAATCCCGTTTCACTGTATTATTTGCTAACTAAATAGATAATAATAATCCATAATTTTGTTCATCAATAGAATGTGGACAAAAAATGGAGAGGGATGAGATCTACTAATTGACCACACATCAAAAAGTACTTTTTAACTAAAGCTAAGCAGAGGGGAATGTTTTTACATTTTTAATTAAAAATAAAATATAAAAATAGGTTAAAAAATTAACATATCTCTTCTCTTAACAGTTATATAAGGTATTAGTTAAGACTATAAATAGTATGTGTAAGGTAGATATTATCTGATTTTATGACTCAGAAACTGAAGCTTGGAAGTTAAGTAACTTGTCCAAGTAATTACATTAAAAAAGTGAAGGCAGACAGAATTATCATTAGATTTTTCTTTTTACTAGAGAGCGTAAGCAAGAACTCATGTCTCCCACTTCTGAGACCAGTATTCTTTTCACTCTACATATTATTCTGATTTAATTATTTCTGGACACTCAAACCCTAAAATTCCTCCATTCAAACTCTCTTTGGAGTCCTCTTCAAAATTTCCTCCCATTTTTAGTATGATACAGGATGATTTCCGCCATCCAGCGTGATCAAAACAGTGCCTACGGAATTTTAACCCAGATTTGACTTCTCTCTGCATTTCAGTCATCCCGTGTCAGAACAGAGCAGCAGGCAGATGTTAAATGTTTCTACAGATGAGCCAGACACGGCCTGTTTCACAACAATGAAAATAAATCATGACGGGTTCCAGAGTCTCTGGGTGGTAAGTCTTGTACACATAGAAGTTATTCCCACAACAGAAAGAAGTTTATGAAAATGAGGAACCAAGTTTTTTAAATGAAACATTTAAATAGCATGAGTAAAGGTGTGCTGTTCCAAAATGCTTAAAAATAAAAAAGTAACAAGGAAATGAGATAATAAAATGTAATTCTACATAACATATCACTCAAAAATAAAAAGTTATTCAGGAGTTTTTGCATGTTTTTTAATGTAAAAGTAAATTAGATAGTATAATACACCACAGAAAGAATTAGTGGAATTGCCACTATTGATGGTAGGTATTCAGCAAAATCTCTAGCTAGACAACTAATGGGAAACCTATAGAAATCAAATTCCACCAAGTGGTAATGGCAAACCAAAGTGAACAATGTGCAGAAAGCAATCCGGAAGAGCCAGTATTAGAACAAGATCATCATTTACGTGGATTTACTACATACTTAATTGTACATAGCACCTGCCCTTTAGAAAGCACAATCTAATTAATCAAAAATAAAGACATCACCACAAAATAAAGCTATTAGTTTGTTCATCCAATTACATGAATGGCAAAGAGGAGTGTCGTTTAGAGTATATGTTTATTTTTAATTTAAAAAGTTAAAAAAAACACAGAATTCTGAATATAAGGACAAATTTTTTAATGGTAACATGTGTTCTTTCATAATTATTCAGCCTTGGTGCTTGGGCTCTCCGGGTTAACTTCTATTGTTGATACAGAGAGATCTGATCAGAGTAGAAAGGGGCGGTAGCAGGAGTTTGCTGAGGCAATAGTAAACTGTCCAGGATGAGATTAGCTGAGAAGCTGAGTGCCTCCAGAGGGCATGGAATTATGGGCAAGATTTGAAATAAAAGGACTCCCAGCAGGGTGGGCACTGGCTCTCTCTGGCTCTTGAGCCCTCTTCCTTGAGGACACCTGGACGATGGTGCTGCAGTGGCCTGCATTTCCCAATGGATGGGATGGTACTTTGGATGGGAAGGAATTCCAGGCACAGCCTAAGATCAGGCTGGCCTGGCAGAGGGTAGCAGCATTATTCTTTGGGTGTTCTAGAGGGGACAGGCTCTGAGGCAGAAGCCTGCCATTTTTCCAAAATTGTGTAGCTCCGATATTTTATGTTGTTTTAGTTTGTAAAGTAACCCTATAGAAATAAGATAATTAAAACAAAGGGTAATGATAGGACTCAAGTGTTAAAGAGTTTAGCCTTAACTAATAGGCTTAAGTGACTAATGCAGGTGGAAAGCTATTATTACAAAATTGTGAAGCTTTTGAATAAAACTCTTGTCCCTTATCACCAAACCTTTGCTTCTGGAATTTTGCCCAGAGGGCAGCAGTGTGCAGCAGGAGCCCAGACGCTGTTTGGTAACATTTCGAAATCCTATTTTTGTTCTCATGTCAGCCCCCCACACAGGGCACAAGGCTATAGAGTAGAGTAGCCCTCAACATTTTGATTACTTTCCATGTGCACAATAAAAAAATTTTTCATAAGTATATCAGGGTTATTCAAAAATTTTGGCTTCTTCCCTATAAGTCCTTTGACAAAAGCATACCTAATACAAATGAGTGAAAAAGGCAATTATGAAGGATAGTTAGAGAGATAACTTATCCAGTTTGCATTTCAAAAGAAACACTTCCCTGAGTTCAGTGCTTTACTAGTAGCAACTTTGTTATTAATGGCCTGCTTCACAATAAATCATCCAATTGTATGAAGTCAGTTGTCAAACAATAAATATTGTTAAAGATCATAATTTAAGGATCCCCTGTGGTTCAAGGCATATAACAAATCAGAAAAAAAAAAAAAAGATAGAAAGAGATTTGGTATATACTTACCATCAATTCGTAAAATTAGAAAGGAAGTTTTTGAAAGTGTTCAGTTTTCATTTCATTCTAAAAGTTTTCCTTGAAACTATCCCACACACAAAACCTCTCTCTCATTTTATAATATTCAGTAATGGAAATTCAACAATCACTCCAAGAAGCCACTGGGAGGTATTTGGTTGAACCCTCTACTTCACAATGAACTTACTTCTTTAGGTTTTTTCTTTTGTGGGGTTTGAATAAGATAGTCTCCATCTCTTATGATCAAGTTTGATATTGTCCAAGCACATCCTCTAGGAAATTCCTCGCTGCACCATTAAACACTTTGAAAGTTGACAAGATATTCAGCCTGGGCCCACACAAGTCCTCTGACATCTGTAGAGGAAGCCACTTTACTCCTCTCTGCTTAATAACCATTCTCTAAACATCAGTTCTTCTTTCTGTGGCAGATGTAATTGCTCTCCTTTAAAAGCCTGTCAGGGTAGTTGAGATATGCTGTGTCCTCAAAAAATAACTACTAATAAAAATGAGATATTTGAAATGCTTTCTTGTTTATTCATTTGGCACTCTAAAATATCAAAGGTGTGATCCAACTCTCAATAGAAAAAAATAAATTGCAACTGTGAAGATGCAATAGGTTTCTTAACTATTGGCCTATGTCAAGGAGAATAAAAAATACACTTAACTGCTTGGGTCCAAGAGGTGTAAATTTCAATACTATTAGAGTGCCTGAAGATGCCTGAAAATTAAAAAATCTAGACAAGATACAACTGTGGAATTGTATAAAACGAAGGCCCCAGATGATGTATTTTGTTCTCTTTGGTAGAATAATTATATTAAAAGTTGTGAAATAACTGTATTAGTAGAACCTATACCAGCAACCCAGGAAGTTTGGAGGCCAGCTGCTATCTCTGACTCAGTTCCCATAATGCAGGAGCCACTGTAAATGTCTGGCTCCTCTTCTGGATTTCAACCAGGCAGCTGCTTGTCACCACACATCCTTCAGTCCCTCCTCACATGGGTAAGGACGTAGTCATAGAAATGGTAGAAAGGAGGTGTGGCTTTAGAATTCAGAGAAGTCCCAGGTTGTACTCTATGACCAATCTGTCTAGTTTTATGGATGATTACTTGAACAATTTGAATAAGATCAATTTATTTAATAATTATTAAAAGTACAAGTTGTCATTAAGTACTCCTTTGTGTGGTATTGTGCTCTGTTAATACACACATGGTCTGATCTTTTAGAGTTTATAATTCAATCTAAAGAATAAAAGTGTTTATCAGACACTGAAGTCCTTAAACTCAATTATCTTTCATCCCAACTGTAGGCAGCTTCAATTTACAAATGGGATGTCTTTCAAGATTTTATATGTTATTTGGAACTCAGAATGTTCCCAGCCCATGGAAACAATGACTAAAATAGAGACTAGGTACCCAGATCTGTGTACCAAAATTAAATAGGAAAAAACCTATTAAACTCAGAGATATTAAATCAAATTCCCAGTTGACATCACTACTAGTATATAAATATCATTTGTACTCTTAATGTTTGGGGAAAGCATTGAGAACCTGATGAAAGCTCATACTCCTAAAATTCCAAAACCTATTTCAAGGACTCCAGTGATCCCCTGAACTATCCTGGCACACCAGGTAAAGAAGAGCTGATCTAGACATTTGAATGACATCAGCAAGATGGTGGAATAGGAAGTCCCAGTCCTTGTTCCCCTGTAGAGACATTGATGAAACAATACTGGCATCAAATTACTTTTACAAAATGTCCAGAATCCAGTTAAGAACTTGCAACACCCAAGTGGAGCACAAACCCAAGACAATCTTTGAAATGAATAAGTGATTCATTGGATCCATGTCAACCCTTCCCTCAGGCCACCCAGTCCAGAACTGAAAGAAATCCACTCAGCCTGCAATTTCTCCCTTGGGAAAAAGAAGGATTGAAGTTGCCCTCCAGCATCCCTAAAGAACTTACTCTCTCTCACCTCACTCAGAGTGCTGAGGCAACCAGCATAGTTAGAGCACCTAGGAAAAACTAAGGACAAAGAAAAGACAACTTCACCAGTGAATTCTACCCCAATGTTAAAGAATTAATATCAATCCTTCCCAAACTCTTCCAGAAAAGTGAAAAGGAGGTAACCCTTCAAACTCATTTTATGAAATCAACATTACCTGATATCAAAGCCAAACAAGGACTCTACAAGAAAAGAAAATCACCGGTCAGTATCCTGATAAATATAGATGCAAAAATCCCCAACAACAGAGATCCCCAACCTCCATCCTCCTAGCAGATCTGTGGACACTGCTGGCAGCACTGCCTGAGCTCTGCCTCCTGTCTCCTACCTACCCCTACTGTCTTCCACAAATCTGGTCCCTGGGGCCAAAAAGGTTGGGGACCACTGCTCAACAAAATAGAAGCAAACCGAGTTCATCAGCACATTAAAAAGGATCACACACCATAATCAAGGTGGATTTATCCCTAGGATGCACATAAGCAAATCAAGAAATGTGATATATCACATTAACAGAATGAAGGATAAACATCATGTGATTACTTCCATAGAAGTGGCAAAAGCATTTGACAAATATCAGTGTCCTTTCATAATAAAAACTTTCAACAAATTAGGCATAGAAGGAATGTACCTCAGTGTAATAAAAGCCATCTACAACAAGCCAACAGCTAATGCCATACTCAATGGTAAAAAGTTAAAACCCTTTATTCTAGGACCAGGAACAAGACAAGGATGCCCGTTCTCACCACAGCACCAGTTCTTAGACCCACTCTCTTGACTCAAGACAAAACATGGGCATATCTAGAAAGGGAAGGAATTCGTACAACTCTTACTTGAGACAGATTACTAAAAAACTAAATCATTATTTTTGCATAAGTGTCTTTTATATTCACATAGGAGGGTGAAAATTTCCAAGACAATCATAGCCTTGGGTTTCTGAATTGGGGAACAAAAGGCAGTTTCCACCTGCTCACATTTGGAGTTATTGATAAGTCAGTTTTTCATAAAGTATTTAATTGCCTACAGTCACCAAAAGAATCCCTGCTTGTTCTCTAGCTAGATCGTTCAGGATTTCCTGTCTCAGTAGTTGCCCTAACTGTAGGAATGCCCTGTAATGGAAGAAGACCAGGTTATAGGATAGAAGAATAAGAAAATTTGCAGCACATCTCATAGCCTGGGAATGTAGTGACATTTTCTCCTCTTCTTTCGCCCTTAGGTTTTGCTTTCAGACACAGAGTTATCTGAATGCAATCTTACTCAGGACAAATTTACACAGACAGAGCCTTTCCAGGATAGTATTTTGCTTGAGAGAGAGAACATGTTTCACAATACAAATACAGGTTTTACAACTTACTATTTGTGTGACTTTAAGTCCCTGAACCTTGTTTTCTTAAATGTAGAGTGAAGGTGCCTATGTAACAGCAGCTATCCTAATGACAAGATGGTAGAGAGCACAAAGAACAATTATAAAAGAACTGCTGTTTGTAAAAACCAGCAAGTTTTAACCATTGAAAGAGGGAGTCCCTAGCACCTGTCTCTCCATGGCAAATGAATAAGTTAAAAATTTCCTCAGTCCTTCCCCAAAGGGACATGATCTAAGACCTTTACTCAGCTAAGAAAATGCCCACACATTTCAAGGGCTTTTGGGCACAGGGTTTGAGGTGACAGTGAAGTATCATCATGTTCCCCCATTAGAGTGCCAGCACATGATGGTGAAGTAGTGCATGGAGGCCTGGCCAGATTCTTTTTTTTTTTTTAATTCTTTTTTTTTTTTAATTTTTTAATATATTTTATTGATTATGCTATTACAGTTGTCCCATTTCTCCCCCATCATTCCCCCCACCCTGCACACCCTCTCCCACCCACATTCCCCCCTTTAGTTCATGTCCTTGTGTCATAAGTTCTTTAGCTTCTACATTTGCCATACTATTCTTCCCCTGCCCCTGTCTATTTTCTACCCACTATCTATGCTACTCATTCTCTGTACCTTCCCCCCCCCTCCTCCCACGCCCCTGTTGCTAACCCTCCATATGATCTCCATTTCTGTGGTTCTGTTCCTGTTCTAGCTGTTTGCTTAGTTTGCTTTTGTTTTAGGTGTGGTTCTTAATAGCTGTGAGTTTGCTGTCTTTTCACTGTCCTATTTTTGATCTTCTTTTTCTTAGATAAGTCCCTTTAACATTCCTATAATAAGGGCTTGGTGATGATGAACTCCTTGAACTTGACCTTATCTGAGAAGTGCTTTATCTTCCCTTCCATTCTAAATGAAAACTTTGCTGGATGGAGCAATCTTGGATGTAGGTCCTTGACTTTCATGACTTGGAATACTTCTTTCCAGCCCCTTCATGCCTGGAAAGTCTCTTTTGAGAAATCAGCTGACAGTCTGATGGGAACTCCTTTGGAGGTGACTGTCCCCTTATCCCTTGCTGCTTCTAGAATTCTCTGCTTCATTTTAATCTTGGCTAATGTAATTACGATGTGCCTTGATGTGTCAGATTCTTACCAACAGTGGGTCTACAGAGCTACCCAGTGGTCAATTACCCTGTCCCTAACATATAGCTACAATGGGCCTACCTGCTAATCAGAAGAACCTCATATTGGTTCCTTGGATTGTGGGATAAGACCTAGGTAGTAGAGAAAGCAAAGTAAAAGCTTCTGAAACTTCCCCTCCCCCAGAATTATAAATTTGTTAAAAATATTTTAATCTCTGGATGGGGGAGGGTGGTAAGGGGAGTGAAAGAGATTAGTGCCACTTTTAAGGATCTTAAAGATGGGTGGTCGATGATTCTCATCATATCCCCATTTAATTAACCAGCCTGGAACCTAGACAAAAACAGACATATTTTGGAGAATGACAGTAAACTAAAGTAACCTCAATTAGAAAGTAATCCAATTGCAGCTGCTGTGCCAGATGTGGCCTCTTTGCTAGTGCAAATTATCATGGCCTCAGGTGCATGGTACATACCATTGATCTGATGAACATGTCATTTTCCATCTCTATTTGAAAGATCAGAAATTGCTTGAATTTACTTGAAGTAGATGTGTATCCAGAGTAGGGCAAAAGTAGGTTTACAGCTGTTTGTATGGAAAATAATACAATAATTAATAGATAATAATATAAGAATAAACTCTCGTGTTTCACATACTCACCACTATAAACCTATTTTTCCCTCACTCTGTATATTTCCAGTCTTAACTAGAGCTAAGATAATTCTTTCACCCACTGACTTATAGTCCAGAGATAGCTGACCTGGTCATAAGGCAAAATATCATGTTGGTTCACCTTGCTAATTGGTGGTACCATGCTAATTGGACTTTATGAGAAAGAAGTAGAATATGTATAACAAGCCTTGGTATAACATGTGAGTTCAAGAGAGTGGAAGTTAAATCCTATGAAGATTCACGGAAATGCCATAAAGCAACATGTAGCTAGAGGTCCAGCGGTCTGTGACAAGCCATGACATCCTTTCTAAATTAAAGAACAAATTATTGTACCTTGTATCTCCCTTCAAAGAAAGAAGCACAGTGTCTTGTATTCCTATTTCAGTTCTGGAGCAATGTGTTGCACACCCGCAGGCACTGCCCTGACCAGTTTACCTGGCAGCATGAAAGTCTGAGTGGGACCCAAAGCAGGTAAGAGACTGGCAGCAACTTCAGGTTTCAGTGCTTGGATCATATGATCTGGAAGGCCCTTTAATATTCAAAGTATTCACAATGGGAAAAGATATTATGTGGAGTTTATGGCAGGCCCCCACAGTAAACTCACAATGTAGACCCCTAGGGTTCTGGATCACACTAATATCATCTGCAGCAGTGAGTTATACACCATTAAAAAAAAAAAAAAATCCCTTTCTGGAATGCTACTGGACCTTGGCAGAGAAAGAGAGCCGGACCATGGGAGATGAAGCAATCGATGGGCCAGACTGATCGTTATGAGAGGGGTTCTGTCAGACCTCACATAAATCAGCCCAAGAGAACCGTCTGGGCAAAATCAAGCCCCTTTTCAGGAGACCTCCCTACCACCAGTGATATCACGGTGTAAAGGCCCAGCGCCTCCTTCAATGTGAAGCTACTCTAAAGGGCCATACTAGTCCCAGGGCTCCCCTTGAAATGGTTGAGGCCACTGTCACAGCTGCCTCACAGCTCAACTCCTTCCTTTGCCATTCTTACTTCCTTTGCTCCTCCATATGTATCGATCCCAAAGACATTCTTCTTTACATTTCTTGCAAACCAACCTGCATTTGAGAATCTTTTCCCAAAGCAAACCTACCTAAAAGATACATTTCAAAATTCCGTGGACTTAGGCAAAAGTGTGGGAGGAGAACAAAGAAGCTTTACTTCTGGGTTTCTCATAAGTAATCTGAATTGATTTCTAATTTATACAAAAAATTAGGAGAAGAAAGGAAGAGAGGGGAGTACAGGAAGGGTAAAGGAGACTCTGCTTCCCTCACTTGATGAACACATCTCCTGTTACTTAAAATATATGTAGGCAACTGGGGGGGGGGGGGGCAGGCTTTCACTTCCCAAGTTACTAAAGTGGAGGATAATATTTGCTCAGAGAAATACTACCATTTGCTATTCATCAATGAAGCTAAATATGTTAACCCAAACCACACTTGTTTTTAACCTTCTGTGAAAATATGAATTTCATTTATTCACTTAATAAATATTTATTTAGCACCTATAGTATATCAAGCACTATTCTATATTTTATATTATAGTACTGTTAGTTTTATGTACATGCATAAATCTATTAATCAAATAGATGCTTCAAATATTCTTGGCTATAATGTTGTTCCTGTGTTGTTCCTACACACTTATTCTCCTTCTCTTTTACATGTTGTTAGTTCCTTTTTGTAAGTCAAAGTCAGCAACGCAATGATAATCAGAGTAGATATCAAAAGGACATTTAAATTAGAATAATTTTCTAGGTACCAAAGATATTCTGAAGGACATTTTTTTCAAGAAGTTTCCCATTTACATAGGACATTCAGTAATATCATACTTGGAAAGTAGCTAAACATTTTGGATTTGAGATGATGGGATTAAATGGTGACATACAAAAACTGTGATTTGGTAACTGAGAAAAGGTGAGGACAAAATAACATTTCAATTACTGACAATGAATATGTGAAGGTGAGTATAGTAAAAGGAAAATTTCACTGGGAAACATTTTTGTTTCCCTGGAAAAATACAATGTAAAAATTCCTCTTGTTAATGTATCTATGTAAATTGCTGTGTAAAAATATTTTCCAGCTCTGAAAATAAATATGTAGATTAATGTATAAGAATTCAAATACAGAAATGAAAGAAATCAATCTGGTTCCGTGAAGAGTGAAAATGGAAAATTACCTTTAGTAAAAATTATAAGTGACACTGTAGGTCACTGTTTTATTTATATTTTGTAGAAAACTTGAAGAGGTCATTAACACAAGTGCTTTTGAAAATGCAAAGCATTGGATACAGGAGAAGGTTAGAGAATATTTATGCACAGTAACTGCAAAATAAATTAAATCTACACTTAATCTAAGCCAATATAAACCTGAATTTCTGTATACCAAGGACAAAAAGTTGTTCTAAAATATTCAAAGTTAATTTAATAGTAAAATTCCCAGGACTGTTGACTTGAAATACTTGAGATTTGCTAACAAAAACTTCTGTTCACTTCAAGTTGTAAGCAATATTTGTCATAGGAGTTGAATTTGCGCACCAAACTTATGATAATCAAATCACTATTAACCTCACTGCTCATATTATAAATGGAGCACCCCATATATAAATACTGTGACTCTTTCCATTAAGTTAGATCAATATCTGTGGGTCCTATCTTTGAATAGGTTATTAAAATAAACAAATAATTTTAACATATTAACTTTATTTTTTATGTTCTACTTTTTTTCAATTACAGTTGGACATTTAATATTGTTTTATATTAGTTTCAGGTATACACCACAGTGGCTAGACAGTTACATAATTTACAAAACGATTCCACCAATAATCAAGTACTCACCTGGCACCATACATAGTTATTAAAATTTTATTGACTATATTCCTCATGCTGAACTTTAAATCCTCATGACAATTTTGTAACTACCAATTTGTACTGCTCAATTCTTGTCACCTTTTTTTACTACCCCGCCCAATCCCTCTTCCCTCTGGCAACTATCAGGTTGTTCTCTGCAAGTATCCTTCTGTTTCTCTTTGTTTACTTTGTTCTTTAGAGTCCACACTGAAGAGAGATAATATGGTCTTTGTCTTTCTCTGACTGACTTTATTTATCATAATGCCCTCTAGGTCCATCCATGCTGTTACAAATGATAAGATTCCATTGTGTATATATACCACTACTTTTTCGTCCACTCCTCTATTAATGGGCACTTAGATTGCTTCCATATCTTGGCTATTATAAATAACTTTGCAATAAACATAAGGATGCATATATTCTTTTGAATTAGTGTTTCAGGTTTTTTCAGCTATACGACAAGTTCTGCCCAGAAAGTATCTAGTCACATACTATGAAAAATGGAGACAATTATTGAAGAAAATACCAGATACAAGAAAAGTTGTACATAAGACAATGATGCCCCAGGCCCTTTCAAAGTAGGCACCTTGGGACCTCACACAGTTCTCCCAATCACCGTCAGCTGCCCCATCATCTTTTCCTGAATCTCACTGATGGTCTGAAACCGCTTCCCTTTCAAAGGTGATTTTAGTTTTGGGGAAAGCCAGAAGTTGCAGGACACCAAATCTGGGCTCTAGGGGCTGATGAATCACCTGGGTGATTTGATGTGTCCCCAAAAATTCTGCAGGAGACGTGATGCATGAGCAGGAGTATTGTCATGATGGAGCTGCCAATCACCAGTTGCCCATAGCTGCAGACTCCGAATCATCAAAATAGTTTCTGCAGAGGGATGTTCAAACTTAACACAAAATTTGATGCAGATTCATTGCTCTACTTGCTCAGTCATTCTGAATGAGATGCCCACATAGTACACATGCTCATTCAATGGCATCTACCGTCCTCACTGACTAGTGCAGTAAAGTCATCTTTGTTCATATATGTGCATTCTTGTCCACTGTCCTTGGCTGCCAGGTTACATTGTTAATATAACCATTCTCATCATATTAACAATGGCTGGAGTTTTCTAGACAGACCTTGTATACCCAGAAATGGAATCACTGGGTCATAAGGCAGTTCCATTTTTACCCTTCTGAGGAACCTGTATTTCCATATGGAAATTGATTTCCATAGTGGCAACACCAATCTAAATTCTCACCAACGGTGCAGGAGGGTTTCCTTTTCTCCACTTCCTCACCAACATTAGTTATTTG
Organism: Glossophaga mutica; assembly: GCA_039655065.1. Classification (NCBI taxonomy): domain Eukaryota; kingdom Metazoa; phylum Chordata; class Mammalia; order Chiroptera; family Phyllostomidae; genus Glossophaga; species Glossophaga mutica. The sequence continues at coordinate 59,686,500 of CM077304.1, forward strand.
TTGATTTATTTTGACAGGTGTGAGATGATATCTCATTGCAGTTTTAATTTTCATATCTCTGATGCTTAGTGGCATTGTCTTTTCATACGTCTATTGGCCATCTGTATGTCTTCTTTGAAGAAGTGTCTATTCAGGTCCTCTGTCCATTTTTAATTGGATTGTTTCTTTTTTTGGTGTTGAGTTGTACAAATTCTTTATAAATTTTGCTTCTTAACCTCTTATTAGATGTATCATTAACAAATATATTCTCCCATTCAGTACATTGTCTTTTGGGTTTGGTTTTTTTTTTTGGTTTGTTTTTTTTTTTTTTTTTTTTTTTTTTTGATGGTGACATCTGGCTGCCACCCATACTAAGCTTAGCACAGGTTGGCAAAAGGCCAAGGCACCCAAGACCCACTGCCACCTGCCAGCTGCCCATTAGCCTCAGCCACTGAAAGCCTCAGGCAGTACGAAAGTAGCATGTGACAGGTTCTGAGGGAGTCACCAGGTAGGAGCAAGGGGTATTCATCAGATTAATAGAGTTTCAAAGTCAGTGCCAGTACTGGTTCTGAGGCCGCTCAGCAAAAGTCTCAGTGTAAACCTCAGCCAGCTACCACCCACCTGGAGCTTTTGCAGTGGGGCAGGACCTCAGGGATTCTTCAGGGTGGAGCTACTAGAGTTTACCAGGCTAAGGCAGATTAAGATTTGACCTTGCAGAGTGAGGATTTAACACAGGAAAAGTGAAGCCTGTTGACTGTGTGGGAAGATGACCCTCACCCTGAAGCCATAAAACTCACTTCCTCCTTGTGTGTCTCTGGCATTTCCTGAGTTTGCCTGAAATTCCTCAAGAGCTTTTCAAGAAAGACTGCAACTCGGGCCCAGGCTGGCTGCCATTAACAGAACTTGGCCATGGGTGAATTGGTCAGGGCCAGACCCCAGCAGTTATCAGGGTGAAGTCAGTGTAGCTCACCGGGATAATGCCCTGTGTGGGGAGTGCTTAACTCAGGAAAGACGGCATCTGTGGAACATGCAGTAGGAAGACTCAATACAGCAATATTGGAGGATGTCCCCCCAGTCCTTGCCCTGAAGTCACATAACTGAGTCTCTCCGTGTATGATTCTGACACGCTCAGAGCCACCATCCCCTCACCAAAGCCCAGGGTGAGTGCCTATGAGTGAGAGTTTGTGTGCAGCCCCTTTAAGAGGACACCTGTGTTTCTAGCAACTTTTTGTCTCACCTGGGTAGACAGAATCCCCGCTGTTTTTCACAGCCAGATGTTATGTGGGCTCCTCTTTCCATCACTGGTGCTCCAAGTTGGGGAGCCCAGACTGGGGCTGAGATCCCTCCTTCTCAGGGGAAACTTCTGTAGCTGAGATATATCTCCAGATTTTCAACCATAACATGTGGGTGTAGAGAGCCAGCCCATTTTGCATGTCTGCCCCTCCTACCAGTCTCGACGTGGCTTCTTCTGTATATCCTTGGTTAGATGATTTCTGTTCAGCTAGTCTTCAGTTGGTTGTTTAGATTGATCATTCTATAATCTAGTTTTAATTTTAATGTGATCATGGTAGGAAGTGAGTGCAGTTCCACTTACTCTGCCACCTTGGACGCTCAGCTAGGCATTTATGTCATTTATGAAGTCATCCCTACCTGGCACCAAGTAGTTATTTCAATATTACTGACCATATTTTTTATGCTGTACTTTACATCCCCAAGACTTCTAACATGTTAACTATGAAACACAGGAATTACTCAACAAGCTAACGTACAGACTCAAAAATTTTTTTAAATCTAGTGATCAGAGAATGTGAGATGAAAACTAAAAATTCCTGTTAAGTTTGTAAAAATAGAAAAATTATAGGATATTTTTAAATCAATAACTCAGAATAGACAGATAAGAGAAAGATCTGTTTATATATGAGCATTTGATATATCACAGGAGTAGCATGAGAACTGGGTGGGTAAAAGATGAACTTTTTAATAAGTGGACTTGGGATAATTGGAAAAATTGACATTGGGCCCCAATCTCACACCATGTGTGAATCAATTAAAGGAATTAGAGAAGCAAATATAAAATAATAATAAATCATTTGAACTTATATTATTTGTTAATATTCTAATATATAAAGTTTAGAATCAGCTTGACTAGTTAAAAAATCTTGTATGTTTTTTCTTTTGTCTCTCTTGCCTGGTCTATATCAGAAAATGTATTGCTACGAGCCATGTCTGAGATTTTACCACCTATGTTTTCTTTTCGGATTTTTATGGTTTGGAGTCTAACATTTAAGTCTTTAATCCATTTTTAATTTATTCTCATGTGTAGTATAAGAAGGTGGTCTAGTTTCATTTTTCTGCTTGTATCTATCCAATATTTCCAACACCATTTAGTGAATAAACTATCTTTTGTTCATATACATTCTTGCTTCCTCTGTCAAGTATTCACTGACTGTAAAAGTGAGAGTTTATTTCTGGACTCTATTCTCCATTGATCTATGTGTCTGTTCCTATGCCAGTATCATGCTGTCTTGATTACTATGACCTTGGAAAATAGTTTGATATTAGGGAGTGTGATTCCTCCAACTTTGTTCTTCTTTCTCAAGATCACTATGGCTATTGGGGGACTTTTGTGGTTCCATATAAATTTTTGAAATGTTTGCTCTAGTTCTGTGAAATCTAGTTCTAGTTATATCCTTGGTAACTTGATAGGAATTGGACTACAACAAATTTAAAAGTTTTTGCACAGCAAAAAAAAAAAATTTACAAAATAAAAAGACAACCCACAGAATGGAAGAACATATTCACCAATACATCTGATAAGGCGTTAATATCCAAAATTTATTTTAAAAACTTACAAAACTGAACATCAAAGAAAACAAACAATCCAATTAAGAAATGGGCAAGGGATCTGAATAGACACTTCTCCAAAGAGGACACAGAGATGGCCAACAGACATATGAAAAAGTGATCAATGTCACTAATCATCAGAGAAATGCGAATTTAAATCACAATGAGATATCATCTCACACTGGTCAGAATGGCTATCATCAATAAATCAACAAACAACAAGTGTTGGCAAGGATGTGAAGAAAGGGAAATCCTGTTGCACTGGTGGTGGGAATGCAGACTGGTGCAGCCACTGTAGAAAGCAGTATGGAGATAGCACAAAAAATTAAAAATGGAACTGTTTTATGACCCAGCAATCCCATTTCTGAGAGTTTATCTGAAGAAACCCAAGACAGTAATTCAAAAGGACACAAGAACCACTATATTCATTGAAGTGTTACTTACAATCACCAAAGTATGGAAGCAGCCCAAGTGTCCATCAGTAGATGAGTGGATAAAACAACTACGGGACATCTGCAAAATGAAGGAAATTTTACCCTTTGCAATACCATGGCTGGACCTGGAGAACATTATGCTAAGTGAAATAAGCCAGTCAGAGAAAGACAAATGTCATATGATTTTACTCATATGTGGAATCTAATGAACAAACTGAACTAACAAGCAAAATAGAGACAGACTCATAGATAGAGAGCAGACTGGCAACTCTGGGGGTGGGCAGTTAGGTGGTGGAAGTACTGAGCAAAAAGGAAAACAGACTCATGGACATGGACAGCAGTGTGGTGACTGCAGAGGAGAAGCGGGTGTAAAGGGGATAAATAGTTATGCAAAAAATACCCAACAAAATCACAGTTTTCTTAAAAAAAATCATGTTAGTATTCTTTTGGGGACAACATTAAATTTATATCTTAATGATATTTACTCTTTCTAACCCAAAGTATGCTATGCTTCTTCATTTAAGTCTTTTTATGGGGGAGGGGGAGAGAGGTTGAGGGAAAATCCCCTTTATTTGAGAACCCTGAAAATCCAGAGAGCCTGCATGACTGTTTTCAGTTGGTCCTCTAGCCATGAGTTCTCATAAGTCTAGGGAGGGCTCTTCCACTGTTACCTGGAACCTCCATTTCCATTTCTACTCAGCAGATTTGTTTTGACCAGTGTTGGTCTGTTGGATGTAGAGTTCTCCCACTGCAAAGGAAATACTTTAAAATCTCCAGTTTAGATCAACTCAGGGTCAGACATTTAATGAAACTGATTCCTGAAGCAGAACCACTCACCTTAAGTTTCAAGAAGAATCAGACACCCCCAATCAGGTCTGTCCATGTCCTCAGTCTGCTGCCTCCCAGGAGGTCCCAGACCACTGAGGGGATACTGCCAGTCCCACAGTGGCAGTGGTCACCATGGTGCTCTGATGGAGAGAGACATACACACCAGGACAATTGTCCCTATGTCTTTTTCAGATGATGAATTGAGGAGTTCTTCAGAGCACAGAGGATGGAGTAGAGTGAGAAGTTTCAGGGGACTCATCACTCCTTGGCAACTTTGATTCAGAGTGCCACCAGCCTGCCCCTGTCCTGGGCAATCAAACTTGAGTCCCCAAGGTAGGTGGTGATGACTCAGTTAACCACATTGTTAAATTACATGACGATGGCAAGGACAGTGGATGCCAGGTACTCCATGCTTCTTTTGTCCCATGAGAACAGATGGAGCCCAGGAAGAAAAAGAGAATCACCTTCTTGAGCAGCTTCTACTAAATAGCTGGTCCAGGATATGCTGGGGGGTGTTGAATGCTGGTTAGGTGAACATGTAGGTAGTCCTGTGAGTAATGGTTCTACAGAGGAAGGCTGGTACCATGGACACTACTGGATGTTTCTATACTAGGCTTGCCTGGAGTGCCCACAAAGTATAGGCCTCCTCCAAAAACAGGCATGCATCATCTTCACACCTGGACTCCAGCAGATGGAGGATGGAGTGGACTAGAATTGTGTGAGGAGAGAATGGAGTTTGTGGCTCTGGGGACAGAATTGAAGGGACAGTGGCCAAGGTACCTGTACTGAGTCCCTCTCCTACAACACAGATGACATCTTTCTTGGGTGGTTCGTGTAAGTCTTTCTTTGTGTCTTTAATAGAATTCTAAAATAGTCTTTATATAGATGTCACATACTTTTTATTTAATATATTCTCAGGTGTTCTTTATCTTTTTATTGTTATTATAAGTGAGATCTTTTCATCTTTGATCTAAACATAAAAGCTAAAATTAAAATCTTTAAGAAGAAAACATAAGGAAAAAGGTTAATGACACTGAATTTCACAATGTTTTCTTGGATATGACACCAAAAGAACAGACAACAAAAGAAAAAATAAATAATTTGGACTTAATCAAAATTTAAAACTTTAAAATATATGGCAATGGAAGATTTGACTTTGGTTGGTGAACACACAATGCAATGTACAGATGCTGTATTATAGAATTGTGTACTTAAAACTTAAATAATCTTATTAATCAATGTCATCTCAATACATTTAATAATATATTTTGAAAATTTTTAACTTTCCTGCCTCCAGGGTAGCTATCAACAGAACAAAGAGGGGATATAAAATGGTAAGACCACTGTGGAAAACATTATAATGATATCACAAAAAAAAAATCAAAGAGTTATCATATGATCCAGCAGTTCATCTCCTGGAAAAATATTCAACAGAGATGAAAGCAGGGACTGGAACAGAAATTTGTACACTCGTGCTCATAGCAGCATTGTTTACAATAGCCAAAAGGTGAAAGCATATGTAACAGAACATTATGCAGCCTCATAAAGGAAATTCTGATCCAGACTACAAAATGTTTTAATCTTGAAATATAATGTTAAATAAAACAAGCCAGTCACAAAAAGACAAATACTGTATGATTCTACCTATATGTGGTAACTGGAATAGTCAAATTGTAGAAACAGAAAGTAGAATCATAGTTTGCAGAGGCTGAGGGGAGGTAGCAATGGGGGAGCTGCTGTTTAATGGGCACAGAGTTTGGGAAGACAAAGAAGTTCTGGGGGTGGGTGGTGGTGATGCTGGTTGCACAACAGTAGGAATGTAATTAGTGTCACCAAACTGTATACTTTAAAATGATTAAAATAGTACATTTTATGTTATGTCTTTTTACCAAAATTTCATATTAAAATTTAAAAAATAAGTAACGGCCAATAAATTTCTTAAAAGGGGATCAATAAAAGGGAATTAGTTCAACCAATTAATTCAAATGGTTTGATACTAGAAAAATAATAGACCAATAGTTGGAAGAAATGGACTAGAATGTCTAGAAACAAATCAAATATAATGAGAATTTTGATGTTTCAAGTCAATAGATAAAGATGGGTTACTTAATAATCATTTGTTTCCAACAGTTTTGGAACAGTGAGTAGCCTTTTGGAAAATAATAAAATTTTATTTACATTTTCCATTTCATAACAAGAAAAATTTCAGATTGAGCAAAGACTCAAATAACAATAAATCATAAAGGAACTAGAAAAATCCTGTGAAAAAATTTCTGATCTGGAAATGAGGAACATCTGAGTGTGCTTTCCAGATTGAAAAGCTGTAAAAGAAAAGATTGATTAATTTGACTAAAATTATTTTTAAATATATGGAAAACCCCACCAATTTTTTTAAAAGAGCAAACCAAGAAAACAATTACAACTTATTCATGGAAAAATGATTAATTCCCTTATATTGTTAAAGTTTCTCCAAATCAGAATTATAGAAATAATATGAAAAAATGAGCTATTGGAAAATAATATGAAAAGATGCACAGACTTTCTCACAAGAAGAAACAACACATATATACAAATACACTGAAACATCAAGTTTTACCTTTAAGTTTGGCAAAGGTCAAAAATATAACAATACATTCTTGGCAAGAATGTAGAGAAGCACTAATTTTATACATTAGTGATTGGTCTGGAAGTGATTCAAAATCTGTGGAGAACAGTTTGGCAATACTTATCAAAATTTTCCAGGTTCATGCATTCTGATTCAACAATTCCACTTATAGCAACTTGTCCTGCAGGTAGATGATTTCAGACAACCAGCATGCACTCCACTCCCAAACGAGTTATTCAGATTTTGGTCCCCAGGCTATGGCTATTGCCCTTGAGGAGTTTACTTCGCTGGCTCTTTCCAAGATGTTCATAGTGTTCTCTCTGATTCCTCTTAGGGATAACTTTGCTCAATTTCTGAAGCTTTTACCATCATTTCCATCTCCTGGTTTGTGTTCTTTTATTTTCTCATTCTCCTTATTGCTTTCAGATAGTTTTTAGAAACAGAAGAGGAAAATGCCAACTATTTATGCCACCCTCTTCCAAATAGAAGTCTTCCTGATTCCTTGAATTCTCTAATGCTTTGGTTTCTGAAACATGAATCCCTAATGTATCTCCTTTTCCTGTATGACCTATCCATTTCATTTGCCTTCATAAATTCTTCCTATACCCATGGCTTAAATGCTATTACATTTTAGAATTCCACACCTTTCTTTTGATATACTCTTCTGAAGCAATGCCATCCCCTCTCTGGAACTCAACTATCATCAGTATGTTAATGGCCCCTAAATCTTTAACATTGGCCCCCACCTTCAGACTTTCACATCAATTCACCTGTGTGTTACCTAAATCCTTCAAACAATGAATATCTAAAACTAAGTTTATGCTACTTCCTTCCTAAATATATGAGAGTATTCCTCCTCTCGTATTTCCAATATCACCAAATTACCCAAGGCAAAAAAAAAATAGGAATCATCTTCAGTAATTCCCTCTTTTTTGTTTTTCACTCACAGCCGGTCATCAAATGGTACCAGTCGTTCCTCCTAAACATTTTCCAAATCTGGCTTTTTCACTGCATCCTTGTTACTGATGCTTTGTTCAAGCTCTTATCTTTTTAAACCTGGAATATTGCAACAGCTCAATAACTTCCATTCTTGTATCCACACGTGCCCCCCATTGAGGTCATCAAAGTGTTGTCAATCTATCTAAAATGCAGAACTGAACACTGACATGTCAACCCTCTGCTTAAAATCCATCAGTGGATCCCCATTGACTTCAGGTTAAAGCCTAACTGTTTGGCATGACAGAAGGCTTTCCTAACCCATTGCCCTCTCCTCATTTTTTATTGTTTTATACATGGCACGTTGTGTTCTGATAGTGCAAAATTTCTGGCAGTTTCCCCCTCCTATCACACTGTTTTGTACCTCTATCCTCTCCGTTTACCCTTTCACATTTCTTCTCTTTGGCTAAGTCTTATTGATCTTTTAAGACACAAGTCAACCATTATATCTCCAAGAAGCCCGCTCTGAAACTCTTGTGGGGACAAGCGTCCAGCCCTACTGTGTACAGTTGTGCAGTTCAGGCACTGCACTGATGTGCCTGGCTGAGGACACAAGTCGGGCCAGACAACTACCTGGTGGAAGGGGCACCTTTTTCTAATTTTCACAAAAGTACCACACAGGCAGAACAAGCGTCATGGGCATGTAGCCTATCTGGTTGTTCAAGACCTCAGACTTAGAAGGGGCCTGTGCTTGGTTTAATGCTCTGAGGTCACCTTGTTTACTTCATAATATTTTTTAACAAGAGCCCCATATTTTCATCTTGCAGTGGTTCTGAATATAGACTATCTCAGCCCTTTAAGTGTCCAATCCTCCGTGTCCTCATGGAAACTTGTGGACATCATAACTCTTATCATTTTTACTATATTATATAGTAATCATTTATTTTTGTGAGCAATATTCATGTGCTGGACACTGCGCTAAGCATTTTACCTGCACTATCTCATTTAACCATCCCAACCTCACTCTGAGGTAGGAAATAGTACTTTCCCATTTTATAGATGATGAACCTGACTGAGGCTTAACAGAGAGAAGCAACTTGCCCAGAGTTAGGCATTTAACTCTAAAATCCAATCAAACTTTTAATCTCCAAGGATTTTAATTGAAACTACTAATTTATAAATCTGATCATTTTACCACATTTAGAACAGGAATTATGTTTTATTCATCTTTATAGCCCTGGCAACTAGCATTGTCTGAACATTCTAATTACCTTTTAAATGTTTGTTGATCTAAATCCATCTATCATGATTTGTATTTGGAAGTTTACAGCAGAACTATATACGTAGTATTCATATAATAAAACTTCAATTCCAGTGGCATTATAGAGAGAGGTTTTTATGAAACAGAAGAGTGACACTTTTTCCAAATTCTCTTTGAAAACCTCAGAAATTTTCTCAGGCTTTTTCTATCCACAGCAGCTGACCTGTTGGTTCTTTTTCTCCCTCCGTACCAGTTTCAGTCACCTCTCCCTCCAGAGTCTTCTCCCGGACTATTAAATCTACCTGGGAGAGAACTGTGGTTCTTTAGCCTTCTTCAACTTCCATCCTCACTGTGGCAGATTGTATTTTCCAAAGAGTGCCACCACAATACAGGGGTTGGCAAAAGTAGGTCTACAGTTGTGAGTATGCAAACCAGTTTATTCTTGCATTATTATTTATTAGTTAATATTGTATTATTTATTATTATTAACTACCTTTGCCCACCCTGGAATATTGTATCCCAGAAGTCCACCCCTTAAGTACCATTGTGCTTAGGGGTTCATTGTTGATGCACATCTTTTTCTTGGCATAATCTTCTTAAGCAATCCCATCTACTCTCTGAGCCTCATCAGCCCACTAATCACCCCCAGGCTTCAGCACTGATTCTCATCTTCAAACTTTTACACACTTTTACGCAAATCTTATTATGGAATGACACCAATATTCCTCTCATTAAGGAATAGCCCTTCGTTTGACTCAGTGGATAGTTGTGACTACTTCAATCAATAGAGAATAGTGGGAATGATGCTATGTGACTCTCAAGGCTAGATCATAAAATGATATGCATTCCCCTTTTGCCCTCTTGAAGTCCTCTCTCTTCGAATCCAGCCACTGTGCTGTGAGGAGATTAAGCAGTCGTGATACAGAGAGATCTGATCAGATCACCGGGGAGAAGTAGAGAGTGGCTGTAGGAGGAGGTTGCTCAAGGCAATGGTAAACAGTCTAGGACAGGATTGGCTGAGAAGCTGAATGCCGCCAGAGCACATGGGATTATGGGCAAGAAAATCTAAACTAAAAGGACAGAGACAGGCTCTGGGGGTCTCTTCCTTAAGGATGCCTAGATGATTATTCTGTGTCAGCCTGCATTTCTCAAAGGATGGTATTCTGGATGGATTTTGAGTGGGAGAAGAACTTCCATGCACAGCCTAGGATCAGCTGGTCTGGCACAGGGTGGCAGAGTTATTCTTCTTTGGGTGTTTCAGAGGGGATGGGCTCTGAGGAAGAAGCCTGCTATTCTTCTAAAGTTATGTTGCTTTTGTATCTTACATTGTTTTAGTTTGTAACCTCACCTTATAGAAGTAAGATAATTAAAGTTAACAGGGGAAAATACTAGGAGAACTCAGGTGTTCAAGAGTTAAGCCTTAATTGAAAAGCTTAAGTGATTAAAGTTTAACTAAAGAGTTAAAGAGTTTAGCCTTAATTGATAGGCTTAAGTGACTAATGCATGTGGAAAGTTGTTATGCCAAAACCGTAACTTTTGAATAAAGACTCCTTTCCTTTATCACCAAAACTTTGCCTCCAGAAGTTTACCTAGAGTGTAGTTGTGGGCAGGAGGACCTCACTGCTGTTCAGTAACAGTCGCATGGAGAGGCCATATGTAAACGATCCATCTAACCAAGAGCCCTAACTGAAGTTCCAGACAACAGCCAGTGTCAATTGTCAGATACATGCGTGAGTGCATCTCCAGATGATTTGCATTCCCTGCCATCAAATTGCTCAAGCCACCCAGATGTCACCTCATGAAGCAGATATCCCCACTGTATCCTGTCCAATTGCAGACTCAGGAATAAAATGAAGGGCGGTTGTTGTTTTAAGCCACTAAATTTGGGGTGCTTTGTTACACAGAAAAAAGCAACCAAAACAATTATCTAATGTTTGTCTCAACACCAAACATTTACTCTCTATAAAGGACAGGATTATAAAAAAGTTTCCAGTCATATATATTATATATGTATATTATATATATGTAGTAAATATATATAATACACAATATATACTATGCAGTAAATATATATTTTATATATTATATATTTATATATACATTTAATATATATTTATACTATATATTACCATTCTAAACTATGATAATATATTATATTATATATTACCATTCTAAACTATCGAATAAGCTGCATTAAATTTACTATGCAGTAAATATATATAAATATATTTAATGTATATATAAATATATATTTACTGCATAGTAAATTTAATGCAGCTTATTCGATAGTTTAGAATGGTAATGCTCTCACATAAGCTTTTAATTTACTACAATATATTATTATTATTAGTGTCATTTTTATTATTATCATTAAATACTGAGATAAAATAAAGCCTTTAGGAATCATGATAAATAGATGTATGAATTGGGTAGATCTCATTCGAATAATTTTATTCAAATTTTGGCCTTTAGAGTGGGTAGACCGAAGGAGCAGCATCCATTATAAAATGTATCTTTTAAAGATTTATTCTGTCTACCTGTGCCACATGTTAGATAAACTCCTTGAGGAAGGATGTCTGATTTGGGGTTTGGTCTCCATCAGCACCAAGCAGTAAAGTGGAACTGATTGTGCTTCCTCTGTAGCACATCGATAATGATGAAGATCTAGGGGGCCTGGGACCACAAGAGGTTAAAGAAGCAGTAAGGATTGACAGTGCTGGTCATTGTTATTTGACTGTAACTACCACTATGTCTATTTTGATGTTATAAGACTAATTTGTCTTGAATGCTAATCAAAGGAAAGTATGACCATTATAGCACCAAGTATACCTCCAGTAGAGGCCAGACATAATTCTCAGATTCGGGAAGCTTTTAGCTAACCCTCAGCCCAGGTGGACTCAACAGGCAAAGGCTGGCTTGCTCAAGACGTATGAATAATGAGACTATTGCTTTGATATATTGCAGCATTATTTTCTGTTTCCAATGTTGTGTAATTTTTTAGTCAGCAAATACTACTTAATAGGTTCTCTAATTATTGTCTGTGGAGATCTATCATAATTAAAGGTGATTCTCATTTGAGAGTTGTTTTCCAACATAGGAAATTAGAAATTGTAGACTTGGGCAAACTCTTTGAGATTTGTATATTATGTAACTTCGTGTTAGAAACATTGTAGCTAGCCAGACTTTTAATATTTTAACCTGTACACTCAGACACAAAATAAGCATGCATCTGATCTGCCATTCATTGCACCTTTATTATCACATCCCATAGACTTCAAATCTCAGTTTTCTCAGTAAAAAACAAGCACCTCATCAAAAGGATTTGAATTACTCAATGTAACAAATGTTTATTGAGGACCCACTTATATGTAAGTCCCTGGGCTAGATGCTTTGAGAGATGTGAAAATGAATAGATAAATGCTCAGTCCATTCAGGGATCTACAGTACAGGGATGATGGAAATGGACAGTAAGTATAACTCCTCCATGTGGAAGAACATACTGTGTGCCTTAAGAAGTGTCCAATCAGTGGAGGAAAAAATAATACCCGAATAGGGCAATGGAGGGTGAAGAGATTCGAGCAGAGTTTGAGGTTGTTCTTGAGATGACCAGAAACAATGAGTAGAATCTGGCTACAGAGAAGCCTGCAGGGAGAAGAGAAAAGGAGTGGTGAGGACATTTCAGACCAGTGGTTTTTAATCCTCAGTATATATTAGATCACCAGGAGAATATTCAATTCTCAACACCCCCTCATCCAAAACACACAAGCCAAGGTTGAAAATTGTCGTTCTATGCAGTGAGAATAGCATCTGTTATTGTATAGCATGAAGATATGAAATAAAAATATAGTCTGGGAAACTGAAGGGTCCATTTTGGTATAAACAGGAAGGACATGTAAGAAAGTAATGAAATATAAACTTGTAAAATTAAACTGGGGTCATCTCATCCAGCAAACTTGCCTCCTGTTGGTACTTCCACTGTAAGCATTTAGATTTGACCTGCTTTCTATCTTCATTTGCTGTGGTTTGGAAATACAAATGTCTCTTAGTTGCATCAAAGATAAAGATTGGGTTTTATTACTTTTCTTCTCTTTATTGTTTTGAGGTGACTTTTCAAAAGGAGAATTCAGAAATATCTTTTTCATCTTGAAAAGCGATTGTACTTTTCTTTATTCTTACACTCATTTAATTTTTCAACATTATGTCCTTTTCCTACCTGATACAGAAATTTTATTTAGGTTTCTTGTTGTTGTTTTCAGGTAATTTCAAGTCTAATTTAGTGATGTCTTAGTCAAGTTCCTAATTTGGTTCCATCAGCTGCTGCCACAATAGTTATTTGGAATATGGAAGTCCAACTTCCGGGTCCTTAGAAGAACCAATGTACCATGGCAGAAAGACGGCAGAAAGAAGGGAAGATGTTTCTGCTTCTCCATTTCAAAATTACCTAAAGCAACATGGAGAACAAAAAACAGAAACCCAAGTACATCTTTGCATATACTGGTAGAAACTGAGAAGCAAGTTGCCTTACCCTCAGAACCCCAGAGATGCTCAAGACTTGGAGGCAGTGATGCAGAGAAGGAGCTGAAAACACAGGATTGTCCCTGAGACTGTACAGCTAGTAATTTGACCCCCACGTCCTCTTCCTCAAGGAAGCCAGGCAGCTGCCCTTCCCCAGTCCCTAAAGAGAACTGTTTGTTTTCTGGAAACACAGAGATGTATCAGTTTGAAGGTTATCAGGCATAGGTGAAGGTGATGAAAAAAATTCAAACTGAGCAGTGGGATCCTTTTCCTCCTCTTTCTCTGTCCAGCTCCAGAAGGAAGATGAAAGGAAAGCAAAGAGTATTTTCAAAAATGGTGACAAAGGGAAGTTTCAAGGCAACAGTGAACATCAAAGCAGAGACTGCAACCAATTCAGGTTAGCAGGACAGCAGATGCATTAATTGAAAATACAACAAATAAATTGTGTTAAAATGTAGGCCTAACAAAAATGATATTGAGATATATTTTATGGAGATTTTGGTACTATGGGAAACATTTAGCCAAATTTTCAAAGAAAACTAATGAATGAAAATGAGAAATCAAGCAATTATTAACTTCAGAAAAAGGAAACAAAGGAAAATATAGAAATAAAAGTATAGTTTAACACTTGGCTCAGTAGCAATCAACATTTACATAGTCAAAAAATGCAGACACAGGGAGAAATTTAATAACCAAAGTTGAGATACAAAATTGTATAGCAGAGTAGAAGGAAGAAATGAGAAGCTGTAAATGAACTAAAGTTTTATGTCCCTAGGCAGGAAGACAATAAATCTCCAGGATTAATAATCAAGCAATGCCAGTATATGCATATTATACTGAGTTGGCCAAAAAGTCCATTTAGTTTTTTTCTATAAAATAAATGACATATTCTTCATTTTCACCAATAACTTTATTCATTTGGATATTTTAAGTATGTTGACTATTTCCTGCTATAGGCTTCTAGTGGGTAGAGGGCAGGGGTGCTGCTAAACATCTTCCAATGCATAAAACAGCCCCACAGCAAAGATTATTTGGCCAAAATGTCAGTAGTATCGAGAAATTGCACAAATCACTTTGGCACATTCGTTCAGTCTAGTACCTTCTCCATACACTGCACAAGTCTCTTTTTGCTTTTTCAGTTGTGTTCTTACCTTTCTTGAAATAATAAAGCATAATATACCCAAAATGTTGCATATTTTCTTCAATCTTCAATATTAAAATGGCTGCTCAAAAATTTACTAATTTTGATGTTTTTTTAAACTCACACTGATATGACAGCTGTCACAACATAAGCTAACAAAATTGTTTTGAATGAAGTTAAAAACAACTTGAGCACTACTAGAGCCATCATATGGGAAAAACTAAAGGAACATTTTGGCCAATCCAACATTTAATGGAAATAAATATCAGAATCAACTCTGAAAACAGTTGAAAGTGGTGGCTTCCAGGGAGAAGCAGAAGAAAGCAGAAAAAAAGAATTAAATTATTATAATATATTCTTAACAATGTCCATTTTTAACTATACTACATGGGTATAATACTTTTAGAATAAGTAAATGAAGGTCAGAGAGGTTAACATGAACATTTCTACTTTTAGATAAATACTCTAGAGAAACTCATTCATGTTTATAAGGGGTTATATGTAAGGATGTTCATTACAGTATCATTTGTAAAAGCAAAATATTGGCCAAAACTGAAATATCCAGCAGAAGGAGAATAAGTAAATAAAACATGGTATGTTTAAATGACAGCATATCATATAGCAAATAAAAACAATCCATTAATTTTATATATATATTATATATCAACATGAATATATCACAAAAACAATGCTGGTTAATACAAGCAAATACAAAATGACTTATGCAGGATAAATTCATTTATATAAAGTTTCAAACATAAAACAATATTATGTATTTTATCTGAATACATTTTTATATGTGTACAACCACAACATTTTAACAGAAGGACATACATTAAGTTTATGGGGAATGGGGAAGTAAATGGGACTGGATTGGGGGCCAAAGACTCTAACTTATCCTCAATGTTTTAGTCACTATGTCATAAAAAGAAAGCAACATGACAAAATGTTAACTATTCAGGATTCTTTGCAGTCATTTCATAGGTGTATGTTTAATCATTTTGTGTAATTCCCTATATTTTTAAAATATTTTTAATTTTAAAATTTAACTTCACACCCACCTGTCTGTGACTACAAATCCGCAAAACAAAGTCTTCTTAGTTTGAGAGAATATAATACTTGATTGGAGCAAAGTTCACATAAATTTAAATTTACATATCCTATGTGAACATAATCTATAAGCAGTAAGAACTAACCAACTTGTAAAACTCTCATCAAAAACTTACTGTTTAAAAATAAGTCACTTTATTCTCAAGAGCCATTTTCATTTAAAAGTCCTTTTAAATGAGTCAGTGACCTGAAAAGTAGATAACAAATATGTGCTTTACATAAAATTGTTTGGAAACTATAAGCTAAGTTGTTCAGATTTTAAATAAATTATTCAGATTATAAATACTAAGATATTAAGAAAATAAAAACACTCAAAGTTACGGAAAATTTACATAATAAGAAAGACTATCAGGATATTGGTTTTTCATTACATATTTTCATATAGAGATTACATTTGAATGTTAAGCTGCTCCACTTAGTAAGATCACTGATAAAGGAAGCATGGCAAGAATATGCTTTTGTACTTATGATGCTGGACCTGCAAGGTAGCACTAGCAAATTTGGCTTTAAGAACTGCATTATTTTGTATTTATAAATGCATATCATGTACCTTCAGGCTGGAATGAAACCCTATAACCACTTCAGTTTATCAAGTAAATGAAGTTATTTTTTAAACATTATTCAGTAAATTAAACCAAGCAACAGTATAGACCATGATTGTAAAGGTTAACATTCATGGACTGATCATCTGTGTTGCTGTGTGGTTAAATGCCAGGGACTTGAACTCGCAAAAACTAACTATGCTGTGTAAATCCAGAAAACTGAGATGGTGGGTAGGTAGTGATCTTCTCTTAATCATTATAGCTATTATTTAATATTCATTGCACATTGGCAACATTCTACGCATTTTATAAAATATCCCTGCCTTTTCTTTTTTAAAGTTTATTTGTTTGTTTGTTTGTTTTTTTGTTTGTTTATATTGTTGTTCAAGTACAGTTGTCTCCATTTTCACCCCACTGTGCTACCCCAACCCACCCATCACTGCCTCACACCCTTGAACCTACCCTCTTCGGCTGTGTCCATGGGTTCTTTATTCATGTTCCTTAACGACCCTTCCTCTATCTTCCCCCATTATCCCTCTCCCTCTCCCCTCTGGTTACTGTCAGTTTGTTTTTTATTTCAACATCTCTGGTTATATTTTGCTTGCTTGTTTGTTTTGTTGATTAGGTTCCACTTATAGGTTGAGATCATATGGTACTTGTCTTTCACTGCCTGGCTTATTTCACTTAGCATAAGGCTCTCCAGTTCCATCCATGCTGTCGCAAAGGGTAGGAGCTCCTACTTTCTTTCTGCTGCACAGTATTCCATTGTGTAAATGTACCAGTTTTTTTATCCACTCATTTACTGATGGGCCCTTAGGTTGCTTCCAGCACTTGGCTGTTATAAATTGTGCTGCTATGAACATTGGGTGCGTAGGTTCTTTTGAATTGGTGTTTCAGAATTCTTAGAGTATAATTCCAGCAGTGGAATTGCTGGGTCAAAAGACAGTTCCATTTTTTAGTTTTCTAAAAGGGTAGGAGCTCCTTCTTTCTTTCTGCATACAGTTTTCCACAGTGGCTGCACCAGTCTGCATTCCCACTAACAGTGCACTAGGTTTCCCTTTTCTCCACATCCTCACCAAGGCTTGCTGTTTGTTGATTTATCATGATAGCCATTCTGACAGGTGTGAAGTAACACCTCACTGTGGTTTTAATTTGCAATTAATTTATTCTTCTTTTAAAATGGGAGTGTTTACTATATGCTTGTTCCATCATATATTGAAAATGTGCAAGTAGATGGTTTATCCTTTATGTTTTGAATCACAAGGAGGTACTACTCTAAACTGTATATAAATCATGTGATCCTAAAGTTTAAATTGGATGTCATGATTGAATATGACTTTGAGGTGTCTTGAAATGGGAATAAGTGTATTTTACAAATAGTTGATGAACAAATATTTGCGACCAAAAGAACAGACTGTAGTAGATTAGATATAAAACACAGTTTAACAAATAGTCATTCTCACCTCTTTCCTTTCCAAAGAAGAATATACTTCACCACTATTAGATTTGGGGCTTGGCCACATAACATCCTTTGCCTGATAGGATGTTGATGGACATGACAGGACCAAAGGCTTGCGATGTGCATCATGGCTAGGCCTTCTCCCTTGCACTCCATCTTTTCCAATCAGAAGAACATGCATCAGGCAGCCACTGGTCCTTGTAATGACAGAAATGTAGGCCATACTTGGATTCAACTTACATCTTAGAGTCAAAGCCAGTTGAGTCTAAACTAGATCTGCTCATTTCTAGTTGCAATAGATGCATAAGAAATAAATGCAAGTTCAATTGCTGAATACCACCAAGTATATGGATGGTTGGTTGAACAGCAGAAGCCAATTAATAGAGGGAAATTTTCTCAGATCAAGATTTAATACATGAATTTTTTCTTCATTGAATCTTATTTGTAACTTAACCTGTACTATGGACTAAAAGTTAGTGCCCCCGTTCATCTGTTGAACCCTTAATCCCCAATGTTATGGGATTTAGAGGACCTTTAGGAAGTAATTAGGGCTAGATTAATTCATGAAGGGCTCATCATAGGATTAATGTCATTGTAAAAAGAGGAAGAGACAGGAGAGCTCTTTCCAGCATTGTGAGCACACAGGCAGAAGGTGGCACCTGTGAACCAGAAAAGGGCTCTCAGCAGGACATGACCACCCTGATCTTAGACTTCAAACCTCCAGAACTGTAAAAAACAATCTGTTGTTGAAGTCACCCAGTCTCTGGGATTTTTGTTACAGCAGCCCAAGCTGACTAAGGTCCCTATTCATTGAGATTTTAATTTTATTAACCATATTTAAATTTATAAGTCTAGAGATTCATTTTTTAATTTGCGTTTTCATTTTTGCATACTCTTTTCTTTTACTGTAGTTTCTATTCTTTTGTTTATAATCATTTTAAATGTGTTTATTTCTGTAGACTTTTTCAGATTTTGCATTACAATTTTTAGGATACTAATTTTCTTGTTGGGTATGCTGACTCTTAAGTGGTGGGTTTTTTCCTAGTACACTGTAAGTTTTTATGTTATCTTCTGTAGATGGTATTTTTTCTATGGTATTCCATGAGAGCTAGAGTACAATAATGTTGTTATTGGTGATTTTCACTTGCTTTTGTTGGATTCCTATATCACTAGGTTAACAACCTCCATTCAGCAGGTTCTACATTCTGATCTGTATCCCTTCCCCATACATGTATAATGGTCATATATAATGACAATTTATACCTATTATTCTTTACATTTTGTTTTTGTTTTGATTTATGATACCTTGTTTTTTCATAACTGAATAATTTTAGATCTAATCTTATCTACCATTTCTATTGGTTCAACATGGATTAGATAAACCATGTTGACAAAAGTTTCCAGATTTCCAAATTCTTGTATGAGAATTGTTTCTTTAATCAGATATCAGGCATTACAGTGCTGCACCAGCACTATGACTTAGAATATTTTGTTAGTTCTATGTAATAAATGAGTGTTTGGAAGAAAACAGCACTTCTCTAGAATGACTGAGAAAGGATAGTTGCAAACAGATAACTGATAATCTAAGCACCAATGACAAGGATGAAAGTCTGTTAAAGTGGTCCAATTGATAAATTAATAATGCACATATAACAAATAATAACATTGCAGAACAGATCAGTAAGTGAATATTATTTTAATGTTACTTTGAAATTCTGTGTTTGAGGAATTGTAGTTGACTTAGGACTCAAAGTGAGGAACAGGTATTCAAAAATATTTGTTGATTGAATAAATGGTTCTTTTTTATATATAATATAGTTGTCATAGAAAACTAAGTATGATGGGGTGAAAAGTGCACTAGAGTAGCAGAAAACGTAGATTGTAGTTCTCTATGCTTCATAGCTAAATGACTTATAACAGGCCGCTTAACCTCTCGGAGCCTCATTTTCCTCGTCTATGAAATGCAAAACTATCATTCCTTCACACTTTACAAAGGTACTGTTAAAATAAAATAGGATGAATATACATAGACAATTTGAAAATCATAAACCACTATGCTGTTAAAAATATTATCTGTATTTAAATTTACATGGAAACGACACACTCTAATAGCAAAGAGAATTCTTTTAGGGAATATATTAGGCAGGATACAGGTTAGGCTACAATAACAAAATGACCCAGAATACAGTGCCTTAAGCAAGACAGAAACTCCTCTTTCACCTAGAAGTCCACGTACACAGTTGGGGTGCGGGGGACAGCACAGCTGGAGGCTCTGTCAGTATCACTAGGGGGCTTCCAATTTACAGGGAAAGATGGCAACTCTCTAGCTTCCATGACTATCTCCAATTTTCGGTCAACAGAAAGGGGGAAAGGGAATAGGGATGTGATAATCGTGGTCTTTCCTTTTAAGAGCATGACTAACAAGTTTTACATGTCATTTTCACTTACATTCTATTAAACATAACCTAGATCATGGCCACATATATTTGCAAGGGAGATTACGAAACCGTGGTGTGATCCCATGTTCGTGAATTGGAAGAAAACCTCATTAAGATGACAATACCTACCAAATCAATCTACAAATTTCAAGTAATCTTTATCCAAACCCAAGATGACTTCTTCACAAAAATTGAGAATCTAACTCTAGTATTAGTTTGTAATTTTAAGGGGCCCCAGAATACCCAAAATAATCTTGCCAAAGTAGAACAAAGTTAAAAGAATAACACTTCTCAGTTTCATAACTTATTACAAAGCTAGAGAAATCATGGCAATGTGACACTGCCATAAGGATAAAAATAGAGATGAATGGAATAGAATTGAAAGTGTTCACAGTTATGGCTAATTGACTTTCAAAAACAGTGCTGAGACAATTAAATAGGTGAAAAAATAATATCTTCATCAAATGGTGCTAAAACAACTGATTTCTACAATAGAAGAATTAAATTGGGCTTTTCCTTCACAGCACATACAAAAATTAATGCAAAGTGGATCAAACACTAAATGTAAGATCCCAATCTAAAAAACACTGAGAAGAAAACATAGGTATAAGTCTTTAGGACCTCGAATGAAACAATGGTGTCTTAGATATTACACAAGAAGAACAACACAAAGATAAAACTAGACATCAAAATTATAACTTTTTGCTTTTAAGACACCAACAAAAAAGTGAACACATAACTTATGGAATGGAAGAAATTTTTACAGGTCATCTGTTTGAAAAGGGTTAGTATCTAAATTATATAAATAACACAACTCAGTAACAAAAAGATAAATAACGCAATCATAAAATGGACATTTCCATTTCTCCAAAGACCTGGATAGACATTTCTCCAAGGCAGATACACACACAAATGGCTGATAAGCAAATGAAAACATGCTCAGTATCATTAGCTACCAAGGAAATGCAAATAAAAACCACAATGAGCTGCCACTTCACACACACAAGGTTGGCTATAATAAAAAAGATATAGTAACAAGAGTTGCTGAGGATGTGGAGAATTTGGAAACCTTGTAGACTATTAGTGACGATGTAAAATGATGCAGCCACTTTAGAAAACAGTCTGACAATTCTTCAAATGACCAAATATAGAGGGACCATTTGACCCAGCAATCCCACTCCTAGGTACATACCCAAGAGAAATGAAAACATATGTTCATATAAATACTTGTACACAAATGTTCATAGTACATTTTTCATAGTAGACCAAAAGTGGAAACAATTCAAATGTCCATCAATTTTAGGTAAATTAAATGTGATATATCTATACAATGGGATTATTATTATGATTCAACATTTAAATTAATGAAGTACTGACAAATACTAAAACATGGATGAACATTGAAAACATTATGCTAAATCAAGGAGGCCAGTCACAAAGTAACACATATTGGATGATTCTGTTTACATGAAGCATACAGAATAGGCAAATCTATATAGAAAGAAAATGGATTTGTGGTTATTTAGAACTAGGGGAAAAGGGGTTTGGGGTGACAGCTAAGCAATATGGGGTTTGGGGAGAGGGCAATGACAATATTCTAAAATTGATTGTTGTGATGGATGTGCAGCTTTGTGAATATACTAAAAGGCATTAGATTGTATACATTGAGTCAAATGTATGGTCATTTAAATCCATAGTGTGTGTTTATGTGGGCCATGTTGTTTAGCTGAAATTTCTATTGCCATGGAAGATGAGGTGAATATACATACATTTGGGAAAGTAAGACATCTTCACCATGGGGAGTACTATGAGTGATGGCATTGCCAGTACAGTTTCCAGTTTAATAGCTAATCGTGTTACACTAAGAATGCTCATATATGAAGTGACTGAATTAGTGTGATATTGCAGTAAAGGCAATGAAATAAGAGTCAAGTTATTTGAACGCTATTCTTCACTCTACCTTTTACTAGCTTTATGACCTTGGTAAGTAACAATTTCTCTAGGTATTACATTGCTCATCCAAAAGGTAAAGATTAAACAAGATAATTGCTATAGGTCCACTGAGTTCCAAGATCATTTGACTCTGACTCTACAAATTTATGTCTTCAAGTATTCTTTTTCTTCCCCATTTGTAATTTCAATAATCAAGCATTTGTTTAGATTGTCCCATTTACCCTCCTTCATGTATATTGGCCATTTAAAATATTATCTAAATAATATTTACTTCATATTTTCAAATAGTTGATCTTTAATTTTCTTTGTCCTTTCAAAAGTTTGCCTTTTACTATTTGAGGTACTTAAAGTGAATGAGAGCCTATCTCCTCAACATTTATTATAGACAATTAGGGCTAAATTAGATATCAGGATGACAAATCCAAAGCCCTGACTTTAAACAAGAAAACATTCAACTACAATTTTAAATACATTAATAAAGGAGATTCCCTGAATTATTCGGCAGTAACTCCCAAGCAGGAAATCTTAATTATTGCTAACCAAATTCCTTCAATTCCTTCTGTCTCCAGTTAAGGGATATGCAACTCTAAATAGCATTTTCTACATTTTTTTCTCTTAAACTTAGTTATATTTAATCATTCTTAGTTTAAAAGCCATCTTCATAGTGCCATAGTCTCTGCATTATCTAATAGTTTGTTTACTCAAGACTCCTTTGATTCTCATGTTGCATTTTCTCACCTGTCAAAATATGAGAGTCCAAAGGAGTTAGTTTTATAAACAATACATAAGAACTTTTAATACTTTTTAGGAAAGTCATATTTTCAATCCCATGGGTCCCCAAGATGGTCCTTAGACATGTTGTGCTAAC
This sequence comes from Glossophaga mutica, assembly GCA_039655065.1. Lineage (NCBI taxonomy): Eukaryota > Metazoa > Chordata > Mammalia > Chiroptera > Phyllostomidae > Glossophaga > Glossophaga mutica. The sequence continues at coordinate 59,709,413 of CM077304.1, forward strand.
AGAAGAAACATGGGCCCAGGAAGAAAAGACCATTTAAGCTCATTTGGGGGTTGAATAGGAGTGGGATCCAGCATCACAAAAAGAATAACTACCTATGCTTTCATCTAAACATGTTGTAGGCTTGCTCTCTAAAAGTCAAGATTTCTCAGAGGACTACTTAATTGCATAAAATCATCCAGGGAGCTTTCGACATTAAAAATTCCTAATTCTGGCCTCCTGATTTTCTGATTTGGGAGGCACCCAAGAATGTGCCATTTTTACATATCCCCTCTGTAATTTCTTTTGGCTTGTAAACAATAGAAATGTATTTATTTATAATGTTTAATGTTTTAAGAATATTTTATTGATTATACTGTTACAATTGTCCCATTTTCTCCTCTTTATCCCCCTCCACCCTCACACCCATCCCTCCAGCATTCCTCCTACTTAGTTCATGTCCATGGGTCATACATATAAGTTCTTCAGCTTCTCCATTTCCTACACTATTTTAACCTCCCCCTGTCTATTTTGTACCTACCATCCATGCTACTTATTCCCTGTACCTTTTCATCCATTCTCCCTATTCTTTCTCCCCACTGATAACTCTTCATGAGATCTCCATTTCTGTGATTCTGTTCCTGTTCTAGTTGTTTCCTTAGTTTGTTTTTGTTTTTCAGGTTCAGTTGTTGATAGTTGTGAGTTTGTTGTCATTTTACTGTCCATAGTTTTGATCTTTTTCTTAGATGAGTCCCTTTAACATTTCATATAGTAAGGGCTTGATTTTTATGTAACTGAAGTTTGAGCATGACAGTACCCTAAAAAAATCTTTTCTTCTTTTTAGTGTTCTCAAAATGAAATAAAATTTTAATAGTAATATTTTCTAGTGTGGAGATCCTTAAATGCAGTAATAAAGACTGTGATGCTTGCCCTGGCTGGTGTGGCTCATTGGGTGGAGCAAAAGCCAAAAAATCTGAAAGGTCACAGGTTCAATTCCTGGTCAGGGCACATGCCTAGGTTGCAAGTTCAGTCTCAAGTTGGTACTAGTCGGTACGATGGATGTTTCTCTTTCACATTGATATTTCCCCCATCTCTCCCTTTCTTCCCTTCTCTCTAAGGTCAACAAGCATATCCTCAATGAATACCAAAAAAATGAAAAATAAAAGATTCTGATTCTTAAAAATGTAAAGTGAACAGATTTTGATAGTCTGCACATTATTACACATTTAAATTGTCATAGATAAATATGTGTGGTACACGGTACAATTATTTAATTCCCTCTGCTTAAACATTATCTCTAATTATAAAAATCTATATGCTATAGTATATATTTATATGATATATTTAAACACTAATAGCTTAACAAATCTTAAATTAGGTGTTTTATATAGGCAGTACATGTCTTTCAATAGAAAAATTAAGTACTTGTACTAAAAATATTTATCATCAATCAAATACAGTTCTTAGTGTTTTGTGTTTGTGTGTTTTAACAGAAATACAGTTTATCTACCAAAAAAAGAAGCCCAAGATGGAGACATAGGTGGACACACTGTCCCTCCTTGCACAACCAAGATTAGAAACAAAAATACAATCAGATCTGACAGAAAATTGAACTATAAGAAAGTTCAACAACCATTCATCCAGACCAGTAGAAGGGGTGGAGTCAGTGGCCTGTGGAGAGAGATCACAGCAGGAGAAGCAGTAGTTGGCAGGTCCCAGGTACACGGGTGGCAGCTAGCAGACCCCAGACATGCAAGGTGGCTAGCTGACTTCAGACATACATCACGTGCAGATAAACCATGTGAAAATGGGGAGATGGACCCCACAGCCCAGGGCCCCAGCACTGGGTAGTGGAGCCTAGAGGCACCGATTGAGAACACTTGAGAGGGTTGAGATGCCAGGAGAGACTCCCAGCATCACGGGAGAGTACATTGGAGAGACCCACAGGGTCCTAGAGCATACACAGGCCCGCCCACCCGGGAGGCAGCACTAGAAGGGCCCAATTTGCTTGTGGAAGATGGCCGAAGGGACTGAAATATGAGAAAAGTGGAGCAGGTGCCATTGTTCCCTCTCTGACCCCACCCCCACAAATAGCATCATAACCCAGCAACTGGGTTGCCCAGCCTTCGTGAACACCTAAGGCTCTGGCCCTCACACATAACAGGGGCGACCAAACCCCCGTCCCCTCCCCCAAAAAATGGCTCAAGCAGAAGAACAGATCAAATCCCCAGAGCCAATACTTCTAAGTGACCAAGAGATAGCCAACCTATCAGATGCACAGTTCAAAGCATTGCTGATAAGGATGCTCACAGAATTGGTTGATTTTGGTCACAAATTAGATGAACAAATGAAGGCTACCCTAAGTGAAATGAAGGAAAATGCACAGGGAACCAATAGTGATAGGAAGAAAACTGGGACTCAAATCAATGGAGTGGGCCAGAAGGAAGAAAGAAACAACTAAATAGAAAAGAATGAAGAAACAAGAATTCAAAAAAAATGAGGAGAGGCTTAGGAACCTCCAGGACATCTTGAAACATCCCAACATCTGAATTATAGGGGTACCAGAAGGGGAAGAGGAAGAGCAGCAAGTGGAAAACTTATTTGAACAAATAATAAAGGAGAACTTCCCCAATCTGGCAAAGGAAATAGACTACCAGGAAGTCCAGGAAGCTCAGAGAGTCCCAAAGAAGTTGGACCCAAGGAGGAACACACCAAGGCACATCGTAATTACATTACCCAAGATTAAAATGAAGGAGAGAATCCTAGAAGCATCAAGAGATAAGGGGACAGTCACCTGCAAAGGGGTTCCCATCAGACTGTCAGCTGATTTCTCAAAAGACACCTTCCAGGCAAGAAGAGGCTGGAAAGAAGTATTCCAAGTCATGAAAGGCAAGGACCTACATCCAAGATTGCTCTATCCAGCAAAGCTGTCATTTAGAATGGAAGGGAAGATAAAGTGCTTCTCAGATAAGGTCAAGTTAAAGGAGTTCGTCATCACCAAGCCCTTATTATATGAAATGTTAAAAGACTTATCTAAGAAAAAGAAGATAAAAAATATGACAGTGAAAAGACAGCAAACTCACAGATATTAACAACCACAGCTAAAACAAAAGCAAACTAAGCCAACAGCTAGAACAGGAACAGAACCACAGAAATGGAGATCATATGGAGGGTTAGCAACAGGGGAGTGGGAGGAGGAGAGAGGGGGAAAAGGTACAGAGAATGAGTATCATAGATAGTGGGTACAAAATAGACAGGGGGAGGGCAAGAATAGTATGGGAAATGTAGAAGCTAAAGAACTTATGACCCATAGACATGAACTAAAGTGGGGGAATGTGGGTGGGAGGGGGGTGCAGGTTGGAAGGGAATGAAGGGAGGAAAATGGGACAACTATAATGGCATAATCAATAAAATAAAATAAAATATTTAAAAAAGAAGCCCAATGGACTATAAATGAATATTTAATATCAAATTGAAGAAATTGTTGAACATGTAACCAGTCCACTGATATAAGCCAGCGTCTTTACTGAAGAAATTATCATAATTTTTAATAATGAAAAATCCTAGATGAAGTGATGCCAGTTACAGTATCTGAGAGCTGTATGAGAGTTTGTTCATTTAATTTAGTGAAATTAAAAAATCCTAGAGAGCTGGGGATAGAAGTTGTTCCATTAAGAACTGACAATTACTACTATACATTGAGTTCTGAATTTCACACTCAGTATTTCATCCTCTTTTGTCTGAATCCTATAAAATAAGCCTATTATTCCCATTTTAAAGATGAAGAAACTAAAGTTTTCAGTATCACAGAACTAGCAAGCAGCAGAGTGAGGCATTCAAATATAGGTCTTTCTGATTCTAAAATGTATAATCTTTCCACTATATTCTATTAAATTTCCATAAACATTAAGTAACTTAAATTATAGGAAGAGGTGTATTATTATTTTCTACACATCTCATGAATCCCTTACTATAGAAACTAGGTCCCATGTATCACATAGTGTCATTAGGCCACTAATAATTCATAAATCTATAATTGACATAGTTCAAAAGGCCTAAAAAGAATCACGCTGGTTAGCAACAAAAAGCATTGGTAAATATATTTATGAAATCACTAGACTTATTTTATCTACATTTCTGATGTCTTCTAACAGTCCTTTAATAGGGTCTGCAGCGCCCTACTGCTTAGAGATACCTGGAAGATAACACTGTGAAAAAATGTCTCATTCAATGTTTATATCACTCCCAGAATATACAGTTATACGTTAAGCCCTGCTCTTATATTGTTCTAAAATTCTTTGTAAGCAGTTTAATCTTTTTGCTGTCTAAGCTAAAATGAAGAGAAGGAGTGTCCAAAAAGAAAACCAGAATAATTCAGCCCACTCTTGAAAGAAAACCAAGTTAACCTCTTCAGAATCTGTATAGTTCCAGAATTACTGGATCATTACACAACTCTCCACTTCACTTTGATGTGTAGATTTCCAGGATCCATGAACATAAAAAAATATTTTTAAACTCTTGCATGAAACTAGTTTAAGTAACGATGATTAAGTATGTAAAGTTAAGATCAATATTATGTGTAATTTAACTTGTCCTTTAAGACAAAAGGTCAGCATGTTTGAAACGATTTAGTTTTCTAAAGTCCATCCATTATTATGAAGTTTGGGAAAGGACCCAGAGGTTGCTTAATACTTTTTCTTTTTTCATGAAGTGGTTCTTTATCAACCTTGAAATTTGTCAATAAGTATAAATAATATATTTAACCTTGAAATCTGTCAATAAATATGCAAAGCAAATAACAAAAATATAACATGCATATCTTCCCTACTATCAACCTTGATTTGATCTATATATACCACCCTTGGTTGACAGGACATCCAAACTCTTGCTTGGAAAAGTTTCCTACTGTACAAATACATTTCATTTTAAATATCTAGGATCCAAAAACATACTGCCTATTAAGGAATTTTTTTGCTATAATCCTAAACCTATAAGACTGTTTGATTTATTTTCTCATTCAATTCCATTCAGTTCTACTATCTTTTAGTGAGTACCTACCATAGAGCAAACTGCCATCAACCTTCGGAGTGGTGTCAGCTTTCATAGCATTTTGCATGTGCTTCCAACACAAGAGACTATCTTGTAGCAGCTCAGATTAATCAATTTGCAGAATTCATGGCCATGTTAAAATGAAACTTTCCAGGTCCTTTAGGAGAAAAAACATATCATTTATGTTGTTACTATTTTGTAGTTTAAAAAGCTTTAGTTGGGACAGACAGTTCATCAGAGTCCTCACAACACCTTATTGTCTTACAATGGATTTGTTTCACCCGTTTATGTTAACTATATCTAACTCTTGCAGGCATGTAAGTTTCAGCCCTACAAGAGTCTAATCACCTTATTTTTAATAAGAAAACTAATGCTCACAGAGATTAAGTAACTTGGCCAACATTATCCAGCTAGTTAGTGGCACTGTGCCAGAGTCAAAATCCAAGTATACTGGCTCTTTGTACAAGACACTGTATTCATTTCACGGCTCTTTTTCCCTCTTTATCAGGACCTAGACTTTTTCTAAAATAAGGAGCCTCTGTATTTTTTTAAGTTTTAAATACTGCATGGCAACACTGAATTTTATTCCTATCTCATTTCAAAATATCATTGCCGGATTTAGCATCGCACTATGTGCTGCTTTGGTGTTTGCACACTCCCCCATCTTTCCGCTGCCTTTTGTTGTTCAGACTTTAAGGCAGAAAGGAGTTACAAAATTACCAAAGAGAAAAGAATGAAGGCTTTAGAGTGGTGAATCAAATGGGGGGTGGGGGGGATGAGGGAGTTATCAGAGGAAATAACTGTAGAAGAAGCACAAGGTGGAAAGAAAAAGTGAAACGGTGGTTTCTCCAGGCCAAAGTTAGGAAGAGTTGAGAAATAGATAGCTAGGTCATCAATCATGGTTCCTCAGGGGATGTGCTGATTCTGGCAGATTCTTCCCTGGGCTCATGGAACCAGCGCCAAACCAAATTGTGAGGTAGGCAAAGCATGCCCTGGAATTCTTTGTACTTTCTTCCACTCAGCTTCACTAAAAAACGCGGTGCTTTTTTTCTTTCTCTCATCCATCCAGGGCTGAAAAGTGGCTCTCATTTGGCACCTTAGTTTTTTTGTTTGGTTGGTTTTTGTTTATTTTTCATTGTCGTTCAAGTACAGTTGTCTCCATTTTGCCCTCACCACTCCCACCACCCCAGCAATCCCCACTTTCCACCTTTGATCCTACCCGCTTTGGGTTTGTCTATGTGTCCTTTATAGATGCTCCTGAAAACCCTTCTCCATTTTCCACCCATTATCCTCTCCCACCTCTTCTCTGGTTACTGTCAGTTTGTTCTTTATTTCAATATCTCTGATTATATTTTGCTTGCTTGTTTGTTTGTTTTGTTGATTAGGTTCCACTTATAGGTGAGATCATATGGTATTTGTCTTTCACCTCCTGGCTTATTTCACTTAGCACAATGCTCTCCAGGTCCATCCATGATGTTGTAAAGGGTAGGAGTTCCATCTTTCTTTCTGCTGTATGGTATTCCATTGTGTAAATGTACTGTAATTTTTTGATCCATTCATTTACTGATGGGCACTTAGGTTGCTTCCAGCACTTGGCTGTTGTAAATTGTGCTGCTATAAACATTGGGGTGCATAGGTTCTCTTGGGTTGGTGTTTCAGGATTCTTGGGGCATAGTCCCAGTAGTGGAATGGCTGGATCAAAAGTCAGTTCCATTTTTAATTTCCTGAGGAAATTCCATACTGTTTTCCACAGTGACTGCACCAGTCTGCATTCCCACCAACAGTGCACTAGGGTTCCCTTTTCTCCACATCCTCTCCAACACTTGCTGGTGATTTATGATGGCCATTCTGATCAGTGTGAAGTGGTATCTCACTGTGGTTTTAATTTGCATCTCTCCAATGGCTAGTGATGCTGAGAATCTTTTCATGTGTCTCTGGGCCCTCTGTATGTTCTCCTTGGAGAAGTGTCTGTTCAAGTCCTTTGCCCATTTTTTAATTGGGTTGTTTGTCTTCCTGGAGTGGAGTCATGTGAGTTTGCTATATATTTTGGAGATCAAGCCCTTGTCTGAGGTATCATTGGCAAATGTTTTCCTATATGGTTGGTTTTTTTCACTTTAATGCTATTTTCTTTTGCCATGCAGAAGCTTTTTATTTTGATGAGATCCCATTTATTTATTCCTTGCTCTGGGGGACATATCAGTGAAAACATTGCTGCATGGAATATCTGAGATTTTCCTGCCCATGTTCTCCTCTAGGACTTTTATGGTGTCACGACTTAAACTTAAGGCTTTTATTCACCTTGAATTTATTTTTGTGTATGGTGTAAGTTAGTGATCGAGTTTCATTTTTTTTTTTTTTGCATGTAACTGTCTAGCCCTCCCAACACCATGTTGAAGAGGCTATTTTTACTCCATTTTATGCTTCTGCCACCTTTGTCTAATATTAATTGACCATAGAGACTTGGGTTTATTTCTGAGCTCTCTAATATATTCCATTGGTCTATGCGACATCTTAGTTTTAAGCCTTACTCTCTCCTGGAGTGTTCACATTGAAGTCCTACCTCTTAATTTTTTAATACAAGAACCTCTATGAAAGAAATCATTGAAACATTGGTGAGCAGAGAGGGTAATTAATTGGAAAACCAAGGAATCTTTCCTAGAGCATCTCTAATTTCAAAATCTATTCTGTCTTTTTATGTAAGCTGCACTTTGCTCATAACAAGCCAATTTCTAAAGAACTCAGCATACTCCTTTCCTCAAAGATGTAGGTTAAATTTTTAATAATCAAAAAGGGCATCGAGCAACTTCCGGCCAAGATGGAGGCGTAGGCAGACACACTGTGCCTCCTCTCACAACCAAAATTAAGGACAACAAATATTTAGAAACAAGAAAACAACCAGAACTTATAGAAAACTGAACTGTACGGAAGTCCAACAACCATTCATCCAGACTGGTAAGAGGGGCGGAGTCGCAGCAGGAGAAAGTGGAGGTGCGGCTCCAGGAACGCAAGCAGCAGCGGCTGGCAGTTCCCAGGTGCACAGGCGGCGGCTGGCAGTCCCCGGGCCTACAGGCAGCAGCTGGCGGACCCCGGGCACAGGGGGGCAACTGTGCAGACCCAGTGAGGCCGCACAAGGCGGCTGGCTGACTGACCAGGTGGTCTCACATTCGAGCGCGCAGACGGTCCAGGTGGAGGGGAAGTGGCGGAGGGGACTGAATCCAGGAGAGAGTGGAGCAGGCACCATTGCTCCCTCTCGGGCCCCACCCCCACATACAGCGTCACAACCCAGCAACTGGGCTGCCCCGCACTGGGGAGCGCCAGAGGCTCCACTCTTCACTACGTAACAGCACGCGCGCGTGCGCAGATAATCCAGGTGAAGGGGAAGCGGCGGAAAGGGCCGGAGTCCAGGAGAGAGCGGAGCAGGCGCCATTGCTCCTTCTCGGACCCCGCCCCCACCTATAGCGTCACAACCCAGCGACTGGGCTGCCCCGCCCTGAGGAACATCTAAGGCTCCACCCCCTCACTACATAATAGCCGCGACCAGACTAAAACCAAAACAACAACAACAAAAAAAACCACCAAAAATGGCTCAAACTGGAGACCAAATCAAAGCCCCAGAGCCAATTCCTCTAAGCAGTGAAGAGATAGCCAACCTGTCAGATGCACAGTTCAAAGCACTGGTCATCAAAATGCTCACAGAATTGGTTGATTTTGCTCACAAACTAGATGAAAAAATGCAGGCTACAATCCGTGAAATGAAGGAAGATGCATGGGGAACTGATAGAGATGGAAGGAAAACTGGGACTCAAATCAATGGAGTGGACCAGAAGGAAGAAACTAACAACCAAACAGAAAACGAGGAAGAAACAAGAATTCAAAAAAATGAGGAGAGGCTTAGGAACCTCCGGGACATCGTTAAACGTCCCAACATTCGAATTATAGGGCTCCCAGAAGGGGAAGAAGAAAAGCAACAAGTGGAAAACTTATTTGAACAAATAATAAAGGAGAACTTCCCCAATCTGGCAAAGAAAATAGACTACCAGGACATCCAGGAAGCTCAGAGAGTCCCAAAGAAGTTGGACCCAAGGAGGAACACACCAAGGCACATTGTACTTACATTACCCAAGATTAAAATGAAGCAGAGAATTCTAGAAGCAGCAAGGGATAAGGGGACAGTCACCTACAAAGGAGTTCCCATCAGACTGTCAGCTGATTTCTCAAAAGAGACCTTGCAGGCAAGAAGGGGCTGGAAAGAAATATTTGAAATCTTGAAAAGCAGGGACCTACATCCAAGATTGCTCTATCCAGCAAAGCTGTCATTTAGAATGGAAGGGAAGATAAAGTGCTTCTCAGATAAGGTCAAGTTGAAGGAGTTCATCATCACCAAGCCCTTATTATATGAAATGTTAAAGGGACTTATCTAAGAAAAAGAAGATAAAACTATGACAGTGAAAAGACAACAAACTCATAGCTATCAAGAACCACACCTAAAACAAAAGCAAACTAAGCAAACAGCTAGAACAGGAACAGAACCACAGAAATGGAGATCATATGGAGGGTTAGCAACAGGGGCATGGGAGGAGGAGAGAAGGGGAAAAGGTACAGAGAATGAGTAGCATAGATAATGGGAAAAAATAGACAGGGGGAGGGTAAGAATAGTATGGGAAATGTAGAAGCTAGAAAACTTATGACCCATGGACATGAACTAAAGGGGGGAATGTGGGTGGGAGAGGGTGGGTAGGGTGGAGGGGAATGATGGGGGAGAAATGGGACAACTGTAATAGCATAATCAATAAAATATATTTAAGAAAAAAAAAGAAAAGAAAAAAAAAGGGCATCGAGAGTCTGAGACTGAGAAGGTAAAGACAATCATGAAGCAAATAATATGTTCTTATAAAATTACTAAGGCAAGCATCAAAAAGGCACTCATTCCAAATAAGCAGATGTAATCTCTGGCTTATATTCAATTATCTGTGTGATTAAAGGAAAGTCATATTCCTAATCAATAATCTACTTAGTTATTCTTTAAGCGATATGGACCTGAAACAATTTAGTATTTATGAACAATATCTTATTTCTCTTCATAATTGACAACAGAAGCAGCATATGTCAAATAAATAAAATTTCCAAAAATTAGTAAATTGAAATCATTAGAAAGCTTATTGTTATAATCAAGATCATAAAGGTCAGTAGAAAAATAAGAACTGCTAGAATCTGGAGCTAGACTGCTTGGTTTCAAATTTGGGTTCTGCCATTTGCTACAATTATTGATCTACAGAATGGGAATAATAATAATACCTCATATGGTTGCTATTTGTTAGGTGCTTGTTGATAAAATACTGTAGTTATTATTTCTTTCCTGACTCTGAAAGTAACTAGATAGGTCTACAAAATGACCTCATAAATCTGATGTATAATTGAAAATGACATTGAACTTGCATATCTAATACCCAGGTAACTCAGCGCCTTGAACATGGTACAAATGAAAGAAAGGTTATTTTACTTTGTTGCATGGTTACAGGCTTCAGCATTTCAAATATGCATTTTTTCTGAAAGGAAATTGGACAGCAGAGTGTACATAAGGCATCACTTCTCAATTATGTTTATAAAACGATAGCATGGTTTCACCTTCAAAGTCTGTAATGATTTTTTTCAACAGCTTTATTGTAATATAATTTGTATACTGTATGTTGTAATTCATCCTGTCATCAGGAAACAATATAAGTGTTTATTGACTGGCTACTATGTCCCAGACAATAAACACATATGTTTCATTTAATCTTCATAAAAATCCTCTAAGGTAGGTATTACTATCCTCAATTTTATGATTAAAATAAAAGTTACAGTAAGTACTTTGCAGGTAGAGGTTGAGGTGAGATTTGAACTCATGTTCATGACTCCAATATTCTTCCCATATCACATTGCCTCTCTTTGGAAATTTACTTGCCTATCTTTCAGAGGTTGGCTGGGAAAGGAGGTGGGAGTGGGGGAGCAAGAAATGTGACCCTTCGATGGTGCTCCTGGTTAGAGAAAGTCTAATTTTTTAACTTGTCAAAAAAAAAAAGTCAAATAATATAAGAAATAACAGTAACTGGAAGCTGTTTTAAGGCCCACAAATCAAGAATGACATGATAATGCAAAATATTATTATGAAGAAAGTAAATAATCATAATGCTGATATAAAAGAATCATAATGCCTCTCTATATATACTGCTTTCATTTAAACCAGTTCAGTACATCTTACTAGCATAATTACACCCACCTTTACTGCATTCCCACCAAATGAGTTGGTGTAGACATTAAAAATAGAAAAACATATAGATCATACCAGAATTCTTATCCATCTTTTGACTTTTCACATCATTTCTATTATCTTAAAGTAAAAGATCTGTATATCTTTATATTTGGAAATACAATTTTGCCACAATTAATTTATTAAACAAATACTTAGGTGGTTGGTATGTGAGGCAGCTCTATGGTAGCCACCAGGTGTATAGAGGTTTAAAAAAAAATGAAGCCAGTGCAGCTCAGGTTATATTTTAGTTCAGGTTTTCCTAAGAAATACTGAGTGTGCTATAGTTGATAAACAACACGTGGGCTTTGTAACTTGGGTTAAAAGCTTGCCTCTCTACTTTGTGACCTTTGCATTAGATTTTTGAGAGACTTGATTTCCCCATTTGTAACACCATTGATTTCAAATAAAAGTCGGTATTCTCTTCTCAGGTGTACACACATCATGGGAAGATGTGGCAAAGAAAACGTTACTTATGACATCCGAGTGATAGTGTTTCTTAGACGTCTTCTTCCCCTTTAGTACCTGGCATTATTCGATACATATTTTACGCCGTGTTCACGAAGCAACTGGAACGTGTTTTTCACTGCAGTTTAGCAGTCTGGGTGTGCCTGGGGAGGCAGCACAAAGAGCCTATAAAAGCTCTCCACCTACGGCAGGAAGGAGCCCAGGAAGGGCATTGCGGCCAAGCGTTGGTTTCGGATTGTTTTTTGCTTGGGCCAAATCGAGCTTAGGTTCTGTGACCGGCAACAAAAAGATTAGCCACTGAGCTGTTCAAATTTTTGCCATAGCTCCGCCGTCTCCACGCCCCCCACTCCACCCTCCCCTATGCGCAAATAAGGGTTTTCAGGCGTCGGTTGTAAAAAGGTAGGAGAAGGCAGAAGTCGAGGATGGACGGGGCAGTGTCAACGGTCAAACGAGAGCGGACAAAAGTCCCCATCGAGAGTTAAAACCCGGTGGTCCCGGGAGGGAAGGAGCCAAAGCGAAATGCTGGACGAGCGAGGCCCCAGGGCAGCAGACCAAGGTGCACTCAACTCGCTCCCAGGGTTAGCTCTTGTACCGAGTCGCACCACCCCCCTACGTCTCTTTTGGTTTCGACCTGCCGACTGGGAGGGGCCGCAGGACGCCATTCCCACAATGCTCTGGGGCGTGCCGCCGTCGCTGCCGCCTCCGCTACCGCTAGTGGAAGAAGATGGCGGAAGGCGGAGCGGCAGATCTGGACATCCAGCGCTCTGACATCGCGACGCTGCTCAAAACCTCGCTCCGGAAAGGGGACACCTGGTGAGGGAAAGGGGTTGAGGTGGCTGCGGTTGCCGGAGGATGGTGGAGAGCTGGGTGGGAACTGCGGGCTGGTATCTTTCGCTAGTGACAGGTGCGGGCAGGTCCGGCGGCGGCGCCCTGGGCAGCAGGGTTTTGGCCACTCTGGAAATATTGGGCAAAAATTGGACTCAAGATGAGGGCCAGGGTTCGTGGCTTGTCCGGACAGGCTGAGAGGCTGGTAGGGAGCGGCGGCGGCAGGAGCGGCGGCGGTGGCTTGGATTCGTGTAGTTCCCTTCGCCCTCCTTCCTCGGGTAGTGCCGCTCCCACTTCAGGCCTTCCCGAACGACAGGTTACAGGCGTTCGGCGTGAATCTCTAAATGTTTGACAGGTCCTGGCCCCGCCGCGTATCACCGTCTCACCCGCTGTACTTCTCCAGTCATTTCCTTTCCCGGCATTGTCGGTATCCAAGTTCCTTATTATTCTGATTCTTGTATTCTTCCGGGAGGCAGGCTGCAGGATGTTTGCGGTTCGTACTACACAGGTGGCATGTCTCAGGGCATCACTTAAGAGAAAGAAACCTTAGTTTCTAATTCCTTGACAAGAAGGAGAGGAAAGAGTAGGAAACCTTAGGCTTCGGAGAGATACCACGTGGTCTTGAGCTTTAGTAGAGGCTTGATAGAAACCGGCAGCATTTCTTAGAAGTGCAGCCTTTCCCTCCCTTTCGAAACATAACGTAGGCCTGCAAAAAGTAGATAAGTCCACTTGAGGCTTAAGTCACTTGCTAGTATAGAAACTTGTAAAATACCAAAGCATATACTTAATGTACTGAAGGAAGTATGATGGAGGTTTTAATACTTGTCGGCTGTATCAAGTGGTATCCAAACTAACAAATATATGAATGTATAACATAACCAGAAAGTGGTGTTTATTAGGAAAGATAATGTGCCTCTTTAAAAATTGTTTCACTTTCCATTATCACCATAGCAGTGGTGTTTAATTTACAGAGTTTTTTCGTGTACCCCAATATGGCTTAGTGGAAGCAGCATTACATTTAGACCTGAATTCGTTCCACCACCTAACTTGCAGTATGACTTTGAGGAAAGTTAATTTAAATCATTACACTTAAAGTATCTTCACCTATGAAAATGGACAATCATAATTTCATTATATGGGTTTTACCTTGATTCAGTGAAATATTCTAAAACATGATTTGTTCTATTTATGAGATAAGATTAAGTTTTAGTTACATTGTTATTACTGCCATTTACTTTTGATACAATGCTATGGTTTTAGTATCATTTTTAAGTAAGCTGGTAGGTGGCAGACTTGGGACTCGAATTTAAGTACTTTGATCTAAGTCTTGATACTTTTTTTCTTATCTAGTTAGGCTTCATACTACATATAACAAATCTCCAAGGATGTAAACATATACTTGTTGCATTGCTGCAACAAATATAACTTAATAATTGTTACTTATATTGGAGTGTTCCTAAGATGGTTATTACTTTGGGGAAATTGGACATTTTCTAGGACATTAATGAAACACCTTGGACCATGGATTGTTAAAGATTAAATCAATCCTTGTTTCCTATTGTTTGTTAAAGAACACTTAAATTATTCACCTGGACTATTACCACCGCATAAAAAGATAAATGTGGATTTCCATAAAATAGAAATCCGTTACTTAAAATATGAATATTATATGTCTGTTACTTCTCTTTAATGCAATGTTTTTGTTAATACTAATAATTGGTATTGACACTACAAGATGATAGCAATATATGTGGGCATTAAACTTTTTAAAATTTGATATTTTTATTTTATTATTAAATTTATTGAGGTGACACTGGTTAACAAAATTATACAGGTTTCAGGTGCACAATTCTACAACAGATCATCTGTGCACTGTATGGTATGTTCACTACCACAAGTTAAGGAGGGTATGGGAGTATTACCATTTATGCCCCCTATACCCTCCTCCACCTTCACCTCCCCACATCCCCCCCAGTCACCACACTGTTGTCCACATCTGTGAGTTTTTTCTCTTTTTGCTCAATTTCTCCATCCCCAGCCCCACCTTCCCATGGTCAGCTGTCAGCCTGCTCTCTCTGAGTCTGTCCCTATTTTGCTTGTTAGTTCGTTTTGCTCATTAGATTCCACATCTGAGTGAAATCATATAGTACTTGTCTTTCTCTGCCCGACTTATAATGCGCTCTAGGTCCATCCATGCTATTGCAAAGGGTAAGATGTCTTTTTTTTTTTTTTTAATAACAGCCAAGTAGTATTCCATTGTGTAAATGTATCACAGCTTGTTTATCCACTCATCTGCTGCTGGATACTTGGTATTGTTAAAGTGAAAGTATTTTTGCTTTTTGATAGAGTTAGGGTAAATCATTTTAAAGAGTAAATAGAGGAAATTCATAAATTTTAGTGTTTTCATTTTAAAGACAGGGAAACTGAATACTGGGTATGTAACAACAAAATTTTTCTCCTCACTCTGATTTCCCTACTTATTTTAAGGAAAAAAAATGCAGGAGCAAAATGATACTGGGGACTTGCAGAGACCAGTTTGGTTTACATGTGAGCCAGTTTACTTGCAATTAGCAGCTGAAACATATCAAAAAAAGAAACTAAGGTGGAGCAGAAGTTTGATTCAGAGTTTTAAGGTGAATAATTTAATTATCCACAAATACAGAACTGGTAAAGATATTTATAATTTAGTTATTACTTGGGTTCATGTTTTTGGAACTCATTAAAATGAGTGTTTAACACATTAAAATTATTTCTCTTTTTAACATTTTTTTCAATCTTTGGAATAGTCTTTCATGGGTATTTGGGCAAATCCTGTGTTATTTTTTAAACTGAAATGGGCCATATGCAAATGGAATATTGTCTTGGTATATGTATAAAACCATTTTGGAAAGACTGCTTGGACTGTGGACAAAAAAAATGGTAGGTTTACCATAAGTTTATTCTTGAAAGTTTATTACTGATGTTTGATTTTCTAGTCACATTATTAAAATGAATACATTTAGTAATTACGTTGTGAGCAGATAAGGACTGTCTAGTAGTACTCTGGAAACTAACACATGGGCAAGGGTAAATAAAGATTTTATTCTTAATGGATTTTGGAGTTTGTTTATTTGTAAATGGTGAATGATTTTTATCTGTAAACTGACTTTCTAGAGCTGAAAATACATTACATGGGTCTGAGATGAAGAAGAATAAATTTTATGATATGCTTGGTACTAGACTCTGTAGTGACAAAAAAGTCAAAATTGATACCTCTTAAAAAGGTAAGGTATGAAAATAACACTGATTTACACTAGAAAGAGTAAAGCAGTAGTCTCATAATGCTGTTTCTTGATCTGTATTTCAGCTACCGTAAACAAGACTGTTAGAATTTAAAAACTATAGAAAAATGATAAAGGATCTAGAGTTATTTAGTTTAGGATGAATGTAAAATAACTTAATCTTCAGATACATGGTGGTTTTTCCTGATGAGACAAAAGGAAAATTTGTTTAAAGTACATTCCATGTAAGTATGTTAGGGATAGAGGAACATTGTTAAAGGGATGGTAATTAAATAAATGAGTTTCAAAGACAAGTTGGGGGTTATAGAATAATTTCTTTGGAGATATCTTTTAAAATAGATCTATTATGTGTAAATAGATAAGTACAGATCATCCAAATCTCCACTTTATTTCCCCATTTTTATTAAATGCCATTCATTTATCAATTATTTCCACTAATTTTTATGTGCAAGTATGTTCAGTGGTAGCACATAGCTAACTTTACAAATTAAATTTTACATGTCAGAGTAACTGTAATTTGTATTAAGAGTCATTTAAAATGTATATATTTTTGTTTCAATAAATTGCCAAGGAACAGTCCATCAGGTCAGTGAGGTTTTTAGATAGGAGACATTGATTTCATTTTTAGAGCTTTCCTTCCATTCATACTCTTCTACTTAGAAATCTTTGAGGCTTTATTTTATATGGTCCCTTATGTTGTACAACTTTGGTTTACTTACTCTACCAGAAAACAACCTATAATCACATCAGTTAATAATGTAAATTGACACTGTTAATCAATATGAACTTCAATTTGTTTAGTATATATTTCCTAAAGAAAATTTTACATTACTGTAAAAAATTACGTTACTGCTAAAAATTTTAAGTTGTGCCAAAGTGTTTACCACTAAAATAAGGTATGATTACATCATTTTCAGGAATGAAACCAGAAAGCAAAACTTATTTAATGTTGGTAAATTGATGAAAATAAGGGCAGAAAAAGTGTCATTAAAGCATATTTTTCAAATTTTGGTTTCTTAAAATCAAGAAAAGCATTTTTTAAATTTAATTTTCATGTATTTTTAAAATCACTTCTGAATTGTTAGTGAATCCAAGATTAATATATCCTGTGTGGCCAATATGATCCAGAGCTTTAACCAGTGATTTTATTTATCTGTTTAGTGACATTTAGACTTAATTTTTTCTACATCGTACTGTGTCCCATTAGCACATGCAAGTTATTAAATAAATGGTCTTTTAACAAAATGGTTTTGTGATAACAATTAATCTGGCTTGCACATAAGTATAAGAAGAAAAAGTTTGTCTGACCATGACCTACAATATTACACTTAAAAACACCATGTTACATCCTGTTTTAAGTACTTACACATGTTAACTCACTTAGAACCACAATTCTGGGGTGCTAGAATGTGAATGTGCCACAATTCACATTTGACAGAATAGGAATCCTAGGCTCAGAGAGGTGTTCACACAGTTATATACCTGAGATTTGAACCCAAGTACATAGTCTAGGACTTTAATTCAGGCCCTAAAATCACTGTACTACACTGCCTCTTATTTTCAAGATGCATTTTAAAATATAGTTTCACTTTGAAAAGGAAAAAGTCACTATTTTTTTCTGTGTAAATGGAGTCTCTTTTAGTTTAGTGGCACAATTCTACCATTCTGTCTCCAGCTCATCTTTTGTGAATCTTCACTTTATGTATGACAGAATGCAGAGAGAATCTTAATATCTTGCTTCTTGAAATTAAAATATGTTTAAAGATTAATAGGCGAGCCCCAGCTGGTAGCTCAGTGGATTGAGCGCAGGCTTGTGAGCCCAAGGGTTACCGGTTTGATTCCCAGTCAGGGCACATGCCTGGGTTGCAGGCCAGGTCCCCGGTGAGGGGCACTCGAGAGGCAACCACACATTAATGTTTCTCTCCCTCTCCTCTTTCTCTTCCCTTCCCTCTAAAAACAAATAAAATCTTTTTTAAAACAAGATTAATAGGTGATTAACTGAATATATAGAGTGAATGTCATTTTGATCCAAAAGTGCATTTAAACTAAATTAACTGGGATCATTTGTTACTGAGATTTTGGATGTTAATTGTTTATCAGTAATCATAAGCTTTTATTAGGGACCCTGTGGCTCCTTCTCCTATAGTTTTACAGAAATAACATATCAAGCAGTTAATAAGGACTTGTAAGATATTGTTTTGGTACTTTGCCTGCATTTTGAAAGTTTACAGTAAGCCACAAATACTTATGTCTCTCTTTTTGGACTATGAGTCCAGAGGAACAGCCCGGCCAGAAAATACAAATATGAATGATTGGTGTTTTATGTTCCATGTTTACCAACTGATTTTATTCAGAAATAACTTTGAGTAAATTTTCAAAGTAAGAGACATTTGAATTAAGACATTAGAAGGTACATGACTTTATTGACACCTCTTTAATACTTCTGGAAAACTGACATTCTGAGTAGCATTACTGCTAGTAGAACAGTCAGTTTTTCCATCTTAGTCATTAGATATATCCATTTTATTACATGAATTTACTGATTTTTCTTTTCATTTTGAGAATCACTTTATTAATAAACCATGATTTTTATAAAAGTGAATTGAAACCATTAGCTATATTGGCAGGGAGATAAGGGGATGGTTGAGAAGTGTGTTTGTATGCAGTATTTGATTTGAGCCTCAAAATAAGGATCAAGTATATATTTATAGTCCTTTCTTTTAGATAAGGAATCTGAACTCAGAGAAATCAGGTGGTTTAACATGTGATTTGCAAGTGATGATACCACCACTAGTGAACATTTATTGAGTGCTTACTCTGTGCCAGCCACTATACTAAATGCTTTATACTATGTAGCCTTTAAAGTAAGTGCCCTTATTTACTTTTGTAGCTCTTTGATAATTTCAGAGCTGGTTTAGGTTTAAGTACATAGTTTATAGTGATTTAAAACACTGGGTATATTAACATCTTAGTTTTAAAAATGTTTCATGTTGTCAGTACTCAAATGTAACTCAAACAGTATTTCATTAAGTCATTAAACTAGTAACGTATTCTTTTTTAGTCCCCACATATAAATTTTCAACAGTTGACTAATATCCTTCCTTGACTAATACCAGTTCAGTTTTTGCCTTTTATTTTCATTTCCTCAGTTACCACTGTAATTCATACTCAACCTTAAATTTATTCCTGTGAAGCCATTTCTCCTGATTCTTTCTCCATCTATTCTTGAAACAAGAATGTATTTCCTTTCATTTTATCATCCAGGTTACATAGAAGTCACTACTAAAGAAACTTAGAATGAGACTGTTATTAAGTGACCTCAGCTTTGGATACAGATCAAAATGATGTATCTGAGAGGATGTCAAAAATGTTTCCTCAAAAAGAAGTAAAGAGGTCATCTTGTAACATAAGCAGAAAGCCTCTGTAGGATTAACCTGTATTTCGTTATGCCTAGAGCACTTCTGTATCCATCAGTGGGATTCTGCATGTTTTCCTTATAGTTCTCCAAAAAGAAAAGGAGAGTAATAACTACTTTTTCTTTTCCGTAGGGGAGCTAAGAATGCTAATGCCCCCTTCCTTTTAGCTCTGAGAAGATTCAGATATTAGCAGATAATTCCTTACTGTTAGGGAAAATTGTTTAGCAGAAGTACCCATAGAAAGGCTTCCTTTGTGAAGGAAGTCAAAGACTTACAAGCAGGTCTAAGAGTGACTTTGAGGCAAGACTATTCTAAGTTTTAGGGAGTCGGTTAAATCAAAGCCTGAGAGCATTAGAGACAAAATTAATTACTTGAATGAAGAGAGCATCAGGTTCCTTTAGTGGAAAACAAAAAGATTAGGAATGATAAGGGGCAAGTGATTGTGTGTGGGGGGCGGGGGGGGGGAACCTGATCATTTGGATTGCTTTATATTATTTAACAGTATACTTGAAGAGCTTGCTTGACAAAGTTTAACAGTTCAATCAAGATATTTATCTTTAAAAGAAGGAGCTCCTACCATTTGCAACAGCATGGATGGAACTGGAAAGCATTATGCTAGAGAAATAAGCCAGGTGGTGAAAAACAAATACCATATAATCTCACCTTTAACAGGAACCTAATCAACAAAACAAACAAACAAGCAAAATATAGCCAAAGACACTGAAATACAGAACAGGCTGACAGTGACCAGAGGGGAGGGAATTTCAGGGGAAAAGGGGAAGGGTTTGCAGGAACAAGTATAAAGGACACATGGATAAAAACTGGGGGGGGGGGGTGGAAATGGGAGGGAGGTGGGGAGGCTGGGGGTGGGCTGGGATGGGAGTAAAAGACAGAAAACTATACATGAACAATAATTAAAATTGTTTAAAAAGGAAAAAAGATGTTTGTCTTTATAGGTAGAAAACTTATATTCATAAATTTGAATGGAATTCAAGCTGAGGAAACTTGATTCCCACGGGAAGTATAGCTAAGTATTATGTGGACCGTATAGTTTTAGCTATGGCTACCACTCATTTACTATGTTAACAGTTTTATATATATATATATGAAATGAGTGAGTATTCTCATTTTGCAGTTACAGAAACTGGGGTACAGATTTCACTACACATGGCCATATAATCAGTCAGTGGTAGAGCAGGGATTTTAACTTAGCTGGTCAACTCTAAAAGCCTGCGTTTTCAACTGTGCTGCCTGCATATGAGTGATAGAGCCATACCCATATTATGGAAGCAGCTTTTTGAGGGATGAATACTTGGAAGTATTAAGATCAATAAGTGACAGCTTTGTCGTTTAGTAAAACACCATGTTCACCATGTTACTCATATGAGGAGCCTGTAGAATTTTCTGGGGCTCCTTGGGTTAGCATTCTAGTCTTAGTAGTTTCATTTCTAACTAATATAGCTCTAGTTTATTATATACAGATGGTGGTTCCCATTTCCTGCAAATTATTTACTTATTCTTGCCTTATACATCATTCATAGTATTTCAAATACATTTTACCAATTCCTGACTTCAAAACCTACTCAAAACTAATCTCTGTAAAATCATTTTTAATAATCCTTTAAATCCTTTTAAAAGCTGTTCAACAGCTTTATTATGATGTAATTCACATGTCATACAATTTGTGTACAATTCACCAGATTTGGATATATTCACAGAGTCATGCACCCATCACCACAATCAATTTTGGAATATTATCATCTCTAAAAGATACCCCTACTTAGTAGTCCTCCAGCTTCTCCCCAACTCCCCCTACTCTAGGCTAAGCAGCTACTAATCTACATTCTGTTCTATAGCTTTACCTATTCTGAGTATTTCATATAAATGGAATCTTGTGATTTTTGTGTCTGGCTTCATTCACTTAGCATAATGTGTTTTGGGTTTATCCATGTTGTAGTATCAATATTTCATTTCTTTTTATTGCCAAATATTTCATTGTACAGAGAGAGCACGTTGAATTTTTCCCTTCATGAATTGATGGGCCTTTGGGTTGTTTACATTTTTTGGCTGTGAACATTTGTGTGCAAGTTTTCGTGTGGTCATAGTTTTAATTTCTCTTGGTTATATAGTTAGGAGTGGAAATGCTAGGTCCCTATATTTAATGTTTTGAGGAGCTGACAGACCCTTCCAGAGTGACTGCAGCATTTTACATTGCCACTAGCAGTGCATGAGGCTTCTGGCTTCTCCACATCCTTGGAAGCATGTTGTCTTTTTGATAATAGCCATCTTAGTGGGTGTGTGGTAGTATCTCATTGCTGTTTTGAATTGCATCTCCCTAATGGCTGATGATGTTGCACATCTGTTCATATGTGCTTATTGGCCATTTGTATATCTTTGGCAAAATGTCTGTCTCAATCCTCTGCCCATTTTAAAATTTGGTTATTTGTCTTCATATTATTGAGTTTCAAGACTTCTTTACAGATTCTAAATAGAAATTAATTATCCAGTGGATGATTGCAAAATTTCTTCCTTGTCTGTGGATTTTCTTTTCACTTTCACAATCTTACTTGGCCTCCTTCTAGAGTTCCTTATTCGTGTTTTAGTTTAGATGTAAAAAAAAAAAAGAGGTCATAAAAAATGAGTTCCTGCTAACTGATGAATTTAATGTGCAGAGCAGGAAATAGGTTGGAAATGCTTGAAATCTAAAACTTAAGATATAAAGGGATGATTGATCAAGCCATTTGCTTATTTAAAATAACTTCATAGATTTCTTTGGTTAAGTTTTACTGAAACAATGAAAATCTTAGTTTTAGTTTGTGGTACTAAAGAAAATTCAATGAAATATTTGGTAAAATGCTAGACATTATTGACGTCTCCTTTATTAAAAATAGTTTAATGCTATTACTACTCAAATTTAATTTACACAGTATTTCATTAAATGAGAAGATTAGTCATAGAGTGAATTAAAATAACATACAGATTTATTTATGCCATTAATTTTGCACAAGAAAGTTCTATATATTGTTCTGAGATTAAGTGTGGTACACTGGGTTAGGTTGATAATTTTGTGAATTTTTTTTTGTTGTAAAAGAATGACTATCTTATGCCTACTTTGCTGAGAGAAAGGTAGGATTTAAAAAAATAAATGATGTTATATTTTATGTCAATATTAGGTAATTAAGCATTGTGGACTTCTTATCTGAAAGTTGTCAGCGTGAACATATACTTAATAATAATAATAATAGTAATAGTAATAAAAACTGTGGTTTCCTAAATTCTGCTATTGGGATTTACTCATTTCTCTGTACTCCTTTTAAACCGTATCAAGGACTATTTCTGAATCATTTATTGGTCCCTATATATCTTTCTTAAATTTGCTTCTAGTGTATCTAAAAACACTAAACAATTTTTGAAACTCTCTGGTCTTCCCTCTCCCCACAACCTCCCCCACGACCCCCGCCCCAAATCTGGCCTTTTTAGTTTTTAATGTAGCTTTTCTGCATTTGAAGACTGTCTAAAACTTAACTCAGATTTATTTGGAGTACTAAAATTCACCTAGCTTCTCTGGAGCCATTTAATCATTCTATACAGATTGCACTAAAATTGTCTTTTTTGATACCTTCAGAGTATTTAGCACCATACAATTTAGACCTTTTAAACTACTCATAACATAACTTTATGTGAGTTTTTTATTTATTAATCATTTCACATGTATTTGATCCTCTCAACCATCACGTAAAACATTCTCAGTGATCTTTATGAAATGCAAGTCAGATCATATCTCTTCCCTTCTAAAAACCCTTCAATCTTTTCTTATTACATTTAGGATAAAAAATCCTTATCATACCTTAAAAGGGCACTATATATATAGTCTAGCCCCAGACCACTTCTCCAGCCTAGGATTTCTTTGCCCCTGGTCATAAACGCCAACCTCATTTAGTAAATTCCTCCAAATACCAAATTCCCAAAGTTGTTCTGGCCCAAACACATAGTGTTCCTTCATTATAGACATCTTTTTTTCCCCCTTATTCCTCCTGAAATAACTCCTATTCATATGTTAAAATGTTACTTCCTCAAAGAGACTTTCCTTCTAAATAGGGGCTCTTTTTTATGCTTTCATAGTTCTTGTATTTTGCTCACAGCATTTACAATTAATATATTTTACTATATATCTTAATTTTGTACTGTTTCTCCACTGGATTCTGAATTCCATGAACGTAGGGACCTGCACTATTTTGATAACCACCTATTCATATGGAATAGCATACTAGACCTCCAGTAAATATTTTTAGAATGAATGAATTTCCATTTCTAAGATACACAGTCTGAAGGTTTTAGTGCTGAATAACTTCTTTAAGACCTCACAAGTAATATCAAAGGAAGAATTTTGGTCTAGTACTTTCCTACAGTAAATTTAGAGTTCATATCTATTGAAGTCTGATTTCAGTAGTTAAGATACTTACAAGCAAAAATAATGACCACAAATTGAGAATGGGTGTGAAAAAATTATTCTGCAATTTAGTGTTTACCACAACTCAAGAAAACTCTTATATTGTTTTTTCATGTAGTCTTAATTGAGGTGAAAACATGACTGTCATATCAGGCTTTACTGCTAAGTTCCTGATAAGCCCTCTTTGAAAATACTTATTTTGTTGATAAGTAAAATGGATAAAAATTTCTAGACCACTTTTAATTAGATGTGTCCATTCTTATTTATAACTTGGTGATAACATTGTATTTTTTCCTGCTACTTTACTTTATAAAAAGGACCCTTAGCATTTCATAAAGAGGGGATGTGATGTGTGATTTTTACCAAGTATCTGTTATACCTCTAGTCTTTGCTAAATACATGGGATTTAAAATAAAGTTGAATATGATAGAAAGCATGAATCTTAGAATCTGAAAACTAGAGTACATGCTGAAAACTGGCCCTGCATACTCACTCCGTAGTGTCGTGTGACCTTGGTAAAAGTTATTCTAATGATGAACTAATGTGAAAACACTCTATAGAGAAAAACTTAATATAAATATAAACCATGTGTAGTTATGTGATATTAGAATTTTAATTTACACAGAGGACTGATATTTCTTTTTACAATGTCTGTGGCTTTTCTGGTGGTGGCTGTTCTCCTTCTGGAAGGCAGGTAGGCAGCAGCCATGGCACCCAGTTGAAACAGCATGATCCTGAAACCCCACTTCCACAAGGACTGGCCGTGGCACATTGCCATGTGGTTTAACCAGCCCGTGTGCAATGTGTGCAGACATAAGGCCAGGCAAACCAAGAGCCCATGGCCCTGTGCACCCTATGGCAGGACCTATCTGACCCATAGTGAGATGCTGAGGTACCACACCAAAGTGCTATCATCAGGAGCTGCAGCCTCTGTTAGGGGTGATTGGCATCCACAAAACGGTGACCCAGAACATTGGGTCTCTTTGGATCCGAGGAGGCTGAACGAGACCCAAGTCTCTGCAGGCCAACGCACAGCAGCTGGGAGAGTATTGCTCTACTCATCCTCTTCCCCAGATAGCCTGTGGTCCCAACAAGGAAGATAGTTCTGCTGAAGACCTCAAGTTGGCTACTGAGCTGACAGGACTAGTCATGACCATAAGGAATGTCTACAAGGAGAAAGCCAGGGTCATCACAGAGGAGAAGAACTTGAGGCTATTTAGCCAGTTTCTGCATGACCTGTACCAATGCCTGACTCTTTGGAATCCAGGCAAAAAGAGCCAAGGAAGCTGCAGAACAGGATGTTGCAAAGAAAAAATAAAATGCTGTTGGTGACTTGTGATTAAAAAATATAATAATAAAATGTAGCGGCAGAGTAGAGGAGCAATTGAAAGAAGGCAAACTTAAACAGAGAGACAATTTGAGCAGCGGTTACAATAATTGATGCCATTACAAATAATGGGGAAGGGCAGATACAAAACTAAGGTGCTTTTCTGAGAATGAAGAGGAAAGGGACAGATTTAGCTACTAGGTGTTATGGGGTGAGAGAGGAATATAGAATATTTCTGGTTTCTGGCTTGGGATGTTCAATTACTTATGACACCACTTATTAAAGGAATACTAGGGAAGTACATCTGAAAGTAGGAAGATCACTGATGAGTCAAGGTTGAAATGTCTGAAAACTCCAAGTTGACATGGATTAGTAGAAATTAGAAATATGGTTCAAGAACTTAGGGACTGGCCTGGGGACACAGATTTTGGAATTATTGATAGGAATTACAGTATTATTATA
Organism: Glossophaga mutica; assembly: GCA_039655065.1. Classification (NCBI taxonomy): domain Eukaryota; kingdom Metazoa; phylum Chordata; class Mammalia; order Chiroptera; family Phyllostomidae; genus Glossophaga; species Glossophaga mutica. The sequence continues at coordinate 59,734,956 of CM077304.1, forward strand.
TAGACATTAAGAGAAAAGGAAATTAGAGAACAACTACTAGCATTTAAACAGGAAGAGAATGTTTTTTAAAAAGTATCCCCTCAAAAAAAGTGAAATTACTTTTTTCCTTTATTTTTATTTTTGACATTGATGTTGCAGATGTCCCCATTCCCCCCACCATTCCCTCCTCTCAGCCCTAACTCCCCCTTCCCTCTGACCATCACCACACTATTGCCTGTGTCCATGGGTTATATGAATATGTTCTTTGGCTAATCCCTTCACCTTCTTTTATCCAGCCACCCTCTCTGCCCTCCCTCTGACAGCTCTCTGTTCCAGGTCTCATGCCGGTGTTTCTATTGTGTTCATCAGTTTATTTTGTTTGTTAGATTCTATATATAAGTGAGATCATCTTGTATTTGTCTGTCTCCGACTGGCTTATTTCACTTAGTTTAATAATCTCCTGGTCAGTCCGTGCTGTCACAAAATGTAAGATTTCCTTCTTTTTTTACAGCTGTGTAATGTTACATTGTATAAATGTACCACAGCTTTTTTTATCCACTCACCTGCTGATGGGCATTTGGACTGTTTCCAGATCTTAAATACTGTAAATAACTGCAAGGAACACAGGAGTGTATATTCTTTCAAATTGGTGTTTTGGGATTCTTAGGATATATTCCCAGCAGTAGGATTACTGGGTCAAAAGGCAGTTCAATTTTTAATTTTTTGAGGAAATTTCATACTGTTTTCCGCAGTGGCTGCAACAGTATGCATTCCCACCAACAGTGCACCAGGGTTCCCTTTTCTCCACATCCTTGCCAGCACTTGTTTGTTGATTTATTTCTGGTAGCCATTCAGCGGGGAAGGTGTGAGGTGATATCTCATTGTGGTTTTAATTTGTATCTCTCTGCTGTTTAGTGACAATGAGCATTTTTTCAATATCTTTTGGCAATCTGTATGTCCTCTTTGGAGAAGTGTCTATTCAGGTCCTTTGCCCATTTTTAAATTGGATTGTTTGTCTTCCTAGTGTTGAGTTGTAGAAGTTCTGTACATATTTTGGACATTAACCCCTTACCAGATGTATCATTGGTGAGTATGTTCTCCCATTGAGTGAGTTCCCTTTTCATTTTGTGTATGGTTTCTTTGCTGTGCAGAAGCTTTTCATTTTGATGTATTGCCATTTTTTTCCCATTGCCCTAGAAGATTTATCAGAAAAAATATTGCTCCATGGTATGTCTGAGATTTTACTGGCTATGTTTTCTTCCAGTATTTTTATGGTTTCGTGACTTATATTTAAATCTTTTGTCCATTTTTTAGTTTATTCTTGTATATGGTGCAGGTTAATGGTATAGTTTCATTTTTCTGCATGTAGTTGTCCGATTTTCCCAACATCATTTATTGAAGAGACTGTCTTTACCCCATTGTATCTTCTTGTCTCCTTTGTCAAATATTAATTAACTATATAGGCATGAATTGATTTCTGGGCTCTCTGTTCTGTTCCTACTATCTCTGTCCCTGTTCTCATGCTGTTTTGATCACGGTGGCCCTATAGTATAGTTTGATAGTATTGTTATACCTCCAATTTTGTTCTTCTTTGTCAAGATTGCTGAGGTTATTGAGGGTCTTTTGGTTCCATGGAAATTTTTGGAATATTTGTTTTAGCTCTGTGAAATACACCATTAGTGTTTTAATAGGAATTGAATTGAATCCTGTAGATTGCTTTGGGTAGTATAGACATTCAAATAATGTTACTTCTTCCAATTCATGAACATGGTATATGCTTCCACTTATTTGTATCTTCCTCAGTTATTTGTATCTTCCTCACTTTCTTTCTTCAGTGTCCTATAGTTTTCTGAGCACAGGTTTTTTACCTCCTTGGTTAAATTTATACCTAGGTACCTTATTTTTTGTTGTTGCAATAGTAAGTGGGGTTGTTTTGTTGCTTTCTCTTCATTTATTCTAGTAGCTTTTTCGTGTAGTCTTTAGGGTTTTCTATGTACAGTATCATGTTATCTGTAAAAAATGATAGTGTAACTTCTCCTTTCCAGTTCGGATGCCTTTTACTTATCCCTGTCTGATTGCTGTGGCTAAGACTGCTAGTACAATGTTGAATAAGAGTGGTGAAAACAGACATCCCTGTTTTGTTTAGAAATCACTTTTTAAAAAGGATTGACAAGGTACATAAAATTACGGATCCTTTGGATTTGTTAGGGTGGTAGTTGGTGACTTTGTGAGTATCTTTTTTAAAAAAGATTTTGTTTTTTAGAGAGAAAGGAGGGGAGGGAGAAAGAGAGGGAAACCTGGATGTGAGAGAGAAACATTGATTGGTTGCCTCTCCTGTGTGCCCAGACCAAACCTGCAACCCAGGCATATGCCCTGATCAGCAGTCAAACCTGCAACCTTTCACTTTGCAGAATGTTGCAGAATGATGCCCAACCAATTGAACTACACAGTCAGGGCTGCGAGAGCCTTTTTGAGGGCCCTTTGAGGTAGAAAGACCTATCATACCAGGTTGAAGAGTGAGGGTTGAGAAAAGATAAACTTGGTTGCAAGGACAAGTCAGAAAAATGGGAGTAAACAGAAGAGGAAATAACTATGTGAGATGGAAGGTGGTTTGGAAGGAAGGGAAAGTCAATGGTTGTTTTTATATGGTGGTGGAATAGAGAGAGAAGGAGAGAAGGAAGGAGGGAAGAGAGGAAGGGAGGGTGGGAGGGACGCCCACTAGATGCTGGGGTAAACAATAGGTAGGGGCTGTTAATTGTGGTAAGTTTTCAAGAAGGTAGAAGGAAATTAGATTCAGAGCATTGGAACAAAAATTATTAGTCTTGGATTTAAGGAGAAATATATCCTCCATGATATACAAGGGAATCAGGTAAGATTGTTAATATTAAGATGTGGAACAAGAAAAAAAGTTGAGGCTTCTGACTTCCTTGAAAAGTAGGCATAAGGTTGTCTGTTGTATCTAATGGTTTAGAGACTTAGACTGGCAAAAGTTCAAATTATTATTGAAAGTAGAGAAGACTCTACTGGACGTATGCTAAGGATTGTGAGTCATCTTTGAAGGACTTTAGAGGTCAAGACTATAGATCTTTAATGTCCATGAGATTTCCCTTAGTAATTTTTGAACCCAGATAGTATTAACGTAAGAAAACTTTTTATATTGATATACTGTTATATGGGAATCATGAGTAATGATCAAGTGTGAGGCACCCTCATAAAGTCTTGCAAACAACTGAAACAAAGGGAAGTGGTACTGATTAAAGAGGTCTCAGTCATAAAGTGATCTTGATCATATTTTAGTATATTTACTTCATAGCTTTTCTTATACTGGGAACATAGTCAAATGGCTCAGTGTTATTCAGAAATATTTCACCTTTAGTCTCATCCATAAAGTATAGATTTCTTTTGTGCAAAAAAAAATTGCCCATTTGTATAAAGCAGTTAATTACTAGTCTGTACTTCAAGCCATCTAAATGTTTGCACATTAGTATTTAGGTGAATTTTAGATGGTTGCAAGTCTATAGTTTATCTAATATTTGTTACTAAAGGTTGATCAGCCTAAAATCAATATGTCAGTTTTGGGGGGGGTTTTTTTGAATGATTGTTTTGCTTATATTATCTTCCCAAATATCAAGAGTAATAATCTACTTCCTGTACTTTGCTTTGCTTTTCTTGTGATATGTCATCCAGTTATTTTTACTATTCTGGCTTACTTACTGGTTACTCTAGTTCCCAAAAGGAAATGATTCCTTGAGAATGAATATATTAGTATATATCAGAATCATAATTTGATGCATTGAGAAAAAGTCAAATAAATCATGCTTTTCCAAAGGAAATTCTTCAGGGCTTATGTAAATTTTTATTAAAACTTAATGCAAATTCATCAGTTTGGAAGAGAGCATTTATTATAAAAAATAAATATGAGATAATGTAAAATTATGAAATTTTTCAAAATAAAGTAAAACTAAAACTATGCATTTTATATATGTTGCTCTACATACTTTTATCCCAGTTTTTAAAAACCTAAGCTGTATTTATAGTTATTTTACTTATTTTTAGCTTTAGATTTCTCTTCATTTGTTCACTGTCATTGTATCAGTTTTATTGGCCTGAACATTATTCATAGTGTTTACATTTGTGTGCATGTATGTGAATATATATACCATTATTCTGTGTTAAATAGAAAATATTAATCATATTTAATGTCATGTTCACAGACAGAAGAGTACAAAAGAGAGTATAACAAAGTATCTATGTACACCTCTTAGTTTAAAAAAACAACATAATGTTATATTTCACAAAGACAGAAGAGTACAATGAAAAGTGTAACAAAATATCTCTGTACACATAGTTTAAAAAAAAGATACAGTTGAATCTTTTTGTATATTTCCCTAATCCTATCCCCTCCCCACCTTTGACAGAGGAAGCCACTACCCTGAAACTGATTTTTATTATTTTATTTTATACTTCTAACATACATGGATCTGTAAATAATATGTATTATTTATGACATGAGAGTTTATTCATGTTAATACATGTAATTGTATTTTTCATTTCAGTTCTTGTGTAATATTTCTGGGTATGAATAATGAATATTAGGTTTTTCTCAATTTTTTATTCTTACAAATTATTCTGCAGTATATATTCTTACAGTTGTACTCATGTAAATAAGTGCAAGAGTTTCTGTAGGATAAAATTTAGCAATGACAATACATGATTATATGGTATGCACATCTTCACTTTTAACAGGTACTGCCAAATTACTCTCTCAAGTGAGGGTTCTAATTGACATTCCCATTAACAGTATATGCATTTCTATTACTACACATTTTTTCACTCTTACTGTTCTTAATACATGTGCATGCATGTGCCTGTTCACTAATTTCATGAGAACGATACGGTATTATGTTAATTTGTATTTTTCCTATTGATAATGAGATTGAACATCTCATAGGTATAGAGGCCATTCTGTTCCCCTGCTCTGTGAATTACCCTTTTTTTCCTTCCTTTTCTTTTTAATTAAGGAATTCATGTATTCTAATCCTTTGTTGGTTACATGTGATATAAGTATCTTCCTGTGTCTTATCTCTACTTGGTGTTATATTTGCTGAAAAGAATCTTTTCATTTTAACCTGGACAAGTTTATCAAACTATCTTTAAGGCATTTTGCTTTTTTGTCTTAACTCGTCATCTATTCTGAAGTAACAAGGATTTTCTCCTATACCTTTTTAAAAAATTATACTTTTGCTTTCACATTTATGTTTTTAATCCTACTATAATTTATTTTTACATAGTTAGTTTTTTTGTAACACAACATGTGTTCCTAAAAATCACCATGCTATATATATACAAAATCATGCAAAAAAAGCCACTGGGCATATGGAGAAAATGGGGTTGGTGCACAACACTCAAATTTTTTTTCAGTGACACATTAAAAAATATATACTTAAAAATGGTAGCACAGTTTTACATATATTTTGTTAAATGGTCAAGAAATGCATAAGTACCACAAAAATATATTTTATTTTGAAAAAGATAAAGCTTGTTTGTGGAAGTGGGACTCGGAAGGTTTGCAGCTTATATAAGTTATGAAGTGGTGGAGGTAAGTTTATGTGAAATCTGTCAAGAAGTTGCAGTTGTAGAGTGTATGGCTCATAATGCATGTGAATTTAGGTAGATGATTAAAGTGTGTGTGTTTTATGCATTCGCATGTGGCTCAGGACACCCACCTAGTAATTTTGTATATTCACCTAAGGTTTGTTTCAGAGTTAAGATTAGGGGATGGCAAGGAAAGCACCTGGGGTGTACAATTTAAGGAGACACTCCTTGTTAGGATCCCTAGGCATCTATCTTACTTGCCTCACCTTAATGCTAGCCCTCCTTGTGGATGAAACAGTGGTTAAGCATACACTGAAATTTGTGTTCATACTCCATAATACATTAATCGCTTTGAACACATTCAATTTTTTGAAACAAGCATTAGAGTAGAGCTGACTGCATGTGCAAAGTAGAGCTCTAATTTTTTCCCATGTACATAGCCAGATCATTCCCCACTAGTTTGTAATGATACTTTTGTTGTACATCATAGTTCCACATATATGAGCCTGGGTCTTGTTTCTTTGCACTGTTTTCAATGGTATTTTTGCTTCTCCCTATGCCAGTATCACATTTTCTTAATCACAAGCCTGGCACTAACTTTGTAACCTTGGGCAAATTAATTTCTGTGTGCCTGTGAAATTTTTAAAATGCCTACCTCATTGGATAGAGTAAATGAGCCAATATAGTAAAGTACCTAGAAGTATGTGTTTGGCCCAAGGGTAAAGATCAGATGTTAATAAGTAATTTCTGTAATTTAATAAAAGTCTTGATATCTAGTAAACTGAGATTGCCATTTTGTTTTGTTGGTTTGCTTGCTTGTTTTGTTTTCTCCAGATTGAGAGGAAACAGGGAGAGGCTCGTGGAAGGACTCCCCAAGAAAGTGACATTTAGGCTATCTAGAAGATGATAGTAGTTAACTAGGTGTTGAAAGCAATAGAAGAATATTCCAGGCAGAAGGAGCCCTGAGGCAGGACATTGTCCAGAAATTGAAAGAAGGCTCTAGGTCTCCCCACAAAGATAAATGGTACCAGCTGAAACTAGAAGGGTAGGGGGGAGCAGATCATGTAAGACTTACTAGACAATGTTAAGAATTCAGCTTTCATCTTAATCATAATTATGACTATTTATGAAGAATAAAACTCATGAAATATCAGTCTTCACAAACAGTTACAACTTTTCCAAAAAAGAAAACTCAAGCTAAAATTTAGCTTATCTGGGCCCGAAGAACATAACCAAAGATTAAAAGTGCTGTTAATAATGTATAAATTCAGGTCTCTGTTCACTCATTTGTCATCTTGGTGAGCTATTGATTCTGTTCTAGGCTTTTATTGGCTTTAATTGAAGAATTGGGCCCTGGCCAGTTGGTTCAGTCTTTTGGAGTGTTGTCCCATACACCAAAAGGTTGAGGGTTCAGTCCCTAGTCAGGGCATGTCTGGGAGGCAACTGATCATTGTTTCTCTCTCTTCTCTTCTTTTCCTCTTCCTCCTTCCTCTCTCTCTCTTTCTCTCTTCCCCTTTCTCCTCTCTCTCCCTCTTTCCCTGCTTCCCTCCCTGCTTCCCTCCCCCTCTTCATCTTACTGTCCCTCCCCAGCCCCTTTTCCTCTCTCTCTCAATAAACATATTCTTGGGAGAGGATTAAAAAAAATAAAAAATAAAGAATTGGGATTGTGGCAGCTTCATGGATTAGGAGTAGTGTTTTTATAGGACAGCACATCTATGTATTAATTTCTTGAAATAAAATTTTGTATTTGCCTACTTATTGTTGTCTTTCATGAGTAAATACAAGAAAACTAAACATTATTTCTGTAATAGATGCTCGTATTTTTTTCTACTTCCCTCATATTTCCATGCCACAAAACTCCACAAGTAAGTTATAGGTGGCCTGTAAGATAAGTATGGTGCCCCTTTGCAATCAAAGGTAGTGTTGAAAGCAGCTAATTATTCATCAAATGGAAGAGTTTGATAGTAGTATCATGTCACGGCATCAGATGAATACTGCCCAGTGCAAATATCCACTATAACTGTGAAGAACTATTAAATACTTTGGGAGATAAAGTCTCATCATTTAGAAATATCTTTTAAATAAATAAAAATAGAATTTTGATAGTATACCTCTAATAGTTTTTAAAGTAAGTTTTATAAATGACATTTTAAATTATAATATTATTATTAATCTATAAATTCAACAATTCCAGTCAGAATCTTAAACTGTTTTTTGTATGTGGGTATTTGTGTGGAACTTGATACACTGTTTCTAAAATTCAGAGCAAATGGACAAAGATAGTTAAGACAATTTGCAACACAAACAAGCAGGGGAGATGTGCCCTAAAAAATATCAGGGTTAAAGTAATTAAGACTATGAAATTGAAATACTGATAGAAAAGAAGATGAATGAAATAGGAGAAAGGCTACTTAGTATGATATTTATTTGCAAAGAAAGCAAATGAAATGTCTGAGTAGTTTGTTTAAATTGCAGTGGAGAAAGTAAAACATTTTTAGTGGGTGAAATACAACTTAGTAAAATTTTCTTTATTATCAATTTAACATATAAACTCGTTGCTAGTCCAAACTATTTTATTTTAGAAACGGTTTTCTTATGACTTAGTCTCTCAAATTTTTTTTTCCTCATAAATCTCAGATTTTACAATTTGAGGGCTTTCAGTTACATAATCGTAAGAGTAGCTTTGGAGTACTCAGGCATAGAAATTCTGCCATGTCCACTTTTAGGGAATTAAACAGTTAATGAATATTCTGTAAGAACTAGGGGTTTTTGTTAGGTTGATGTATTTGCCTCAGAGACTTTCAGACATAATTATAGCATTATTCTTATAGTGCTATATGTAGTGAGCACAGAAACATCAGAATGGTGATCTAAAACCTTGGTTACCTGTGTTATTATACATATGGGCTCTATACATCTTGTTAACCTTTACTTTTGATTCTGTGGTTAAACCTGGTTCAATATGGGGAAATGTTTCTGGAAAAGAATTAAAATAATCATGAACTAGTAACAAAGTAGTATTTCATAGTAGGTATAGTGTATTCGGAATAAATGAAATTTATAAAGGTTTTTTTAAAGATTTTATATCTTTCTTTTTAGTGAGAGGGGAAAGGAGGGAGAAAGCAAAAGAAACATTGATGTGCAAGAGAAACATCAGTTGGTTGCCTCTTGCATACCCCTAAGTGGGGACCTGGTCTGCAACCCGGGTGTATGCCCTGACTGGGAATCAAGCCAACAACCTTTTGTACCACAGGCCACTGCTCAGTCCACTGAGCCACACCAGCCAGGGCTAAAGTCCTTTACATTTATGATTTTTTTTTTAATGTTCTCTTTGCTGAAGAACCATTGTTTTACTTTTTCTGTCACTGGTCATCTGATGAAAAACTAAACTTAGGTATTTGAAAATAATACCAATATTGTTTCATTAATGCTTAAAATGCTTGGTGTAAAACTTTTTAAATCAATCAAAAATGCTTGTCCTGGTAGATTTACTACTGTACAAGAAACAGTTGGATACAGTATTATTGCTATTAACATTTTTTGGTAAGGAAGCTAATTATTTTTAAAGTTATTTTTAAAAACTTTGATGGTAATTATTATAATCAGTCTTGCAAACCTTTAATAATTGCTTTTCTTACTCCAAAAAAGGTAAAGTAAAATATAAATTAATATACCTACCGTATTTATAACTTTTTTGCAAAAGAACCATTTTCTTATTTCTTTATATTTTATCACATTGCGTTTTAAAATTTGTTTTGATTTTTATGATTACCTTTGAAATTTTTCTTCAGTTGGCAGATATTTTAATGAAGAGCTGTTACTTGTATATTTAAAAGTACTAATAAGTAATTTTTTAAAATGTTTATGTTACTACCTATCTTCTAGTAACTGATATTTATAGAAATAATACTTCATACAAGTGAAGATATTTTCCTTTCAAATATTGTGACATTGAAATTATTCTCTTTGAAGTAGTTACATACTTTAATATAAAATGAAATATCAGAAATAGCTTCTGTGCTGTTCTATAGTTTCTTATTTTCCTTTACTGATTTTTGTTGTTTTTTTTTTTTTAGGTACCTGGTTGATAGTCGCTGGTTCAAACAGTGGAAAAAATATGTTGGCTTTGACAGTTGGGACAAGTACCAGATGGGAGATCAAAATGTATATCCTGGACCCATTGATAACTCTGGACTTCTCAAAGGTATTATTTCATTCTTTCAGTGAAGTTGTAATGTGTTCATTTCAATATGTTATAGTCAATGTATGTAATATAGAAAATGTTAATGTAGATAAATCAATAAATTGGAAATTTCATTGTATTATAGATTTGACCCAGTGAACTCAGATTATTCTGTCAAAATTAGTTGGTATTATAACAAAATTTTTTCATTTATGATGTAAGGTTTATCATTTAAACCTTCAAGTGGAGAATATAAATTAGAAAGCACTGTCTTATTATTTAGGGGAAATGTTTTGTTGTACATTGTTTTTTCTGATGGATACATTTATTATGTATGTTAGGGAGCACTGATATTCTTGGTATTCTTGGATCTTTGCATTAGTAAAATCCAATGGAAAATGTGGGCAAAGGGTTTGAACAGATGGTTTCACCTGAGAAGTTTTCAAAAAGCATATGCGAAGATACCCGAGATCATTAGTTATTAAAGAAATAAAGATTAAAAGCACAATGAAGTACCACTATACATGTATTAAAATGATTAAAATTTGAAAGACTGACCCATACCAAGCATTAAGGATGTGGAGCAAGTGGAACTTTCATACGTTGTTTCTGGGAATGAAATATACTGGCAGTTTCCTAAAATGCTGACCATATAACCATAGGAGCCAGCCATTCCACTCCTAGGCATTCACCCAAGAAAAATGAAAGCATGTATCCATATGAAAACTTGTACACAAATGTTCATAGCAATGTTATTTGCAATAGAGAATATTGGAAACAACCCAAAATGTCCATCAATAGCCAAATGGATGAACAAATTATATTTATATAATCAAATCCTACTCAACAATTAAAAGGAATGAACTGTTGGTACATAAAAACATGAGTGGACCCCAAGATGATGATTTGGCATAAATGAAGCCACACAAAGCTGTACATATTATTTTTATTTAAGAATATAGAAACTGCAGTTTTGCCTATAGTAACAGAAAGCAGACAAAATTTTCATATAAAATTCTAAAACATGCAAAATAATCTGTATTTGCAAAACACAGATAAATGGGTTTTTGGCAATAGGGTGGTAGACCTGGATGGACAGAAAGGAGAGATTTCAAAAGGCCACGCGGATGTCTCTGCAGGTGGTGGATATGTTCATAATTTAGGTAGTAGTGATGGTTTCGCACTGGTATCAATATGTCAAAACTTATCAAACTGTATTTTAAATACGTGCAGTTTATTTGTATGTATGTAAACACAAAAGTAACAAATATCCGCCATTCTGTGTTTAGTTTAGGGGTGTATTCCCCCCTTAAAATAATCTATTTTGTCCACTAGATACAAATAACTATTTAGATTCTGGTGTACAATAAAATCACTTACTCAAACTCTTATTGTGGAAAAGAGCATAGAAGTCTTAATTTTAAACTTAATTTTATTTTTTTGAGGCATTTTGTTATAGTGAAAAAATGGATGTTACAATAAAACAATTTGTGTTTGAATTTAGTCTATAATTTTCTGTCTGTGTAACCTTGGGCAGGTTAATCAATACATGAATCTGTTTACTAATAAAAATGGAGATCTTTACTTCATAGTAGTATTTTAAAAATCAGTTGAGATAACAGGGTTTATTTTCTATAATAACATCTTTTTCTGTACCTTCAGTTTTCTGTATGTATGATCTTGGGCAAGTTATTCAATTTCCCTGAATATATTTTTCTAATCTCAAATGGAGATACCTATTTTATAGGATCACTTTGATGATTGACTGAGATAATATGGTATTCTGTTGTATCATGTCTCATAGTACATTTATCCATACAGGGGTTTAGAATATTTAAGTTTCTCCCACCTTCAGAACATCCTAAAAATATGCTGCAAATTATCAGTTTTCATCAATAATTTAAAAATTACAACTAAGGTTTTTAAAATCTGAGCTTAAAAATATTTTTAAATATATTTTATTGATTATGTTATTACAGCTGTCCCATTCCCCCCCTTTATTCCCCTCTGCCCTGCACACCCTCTCCCACGCACATTCCACCCGTTTAGTTCATGTCCGTGTGTCATAAGTTCTTTAGCTTCTACATTTCCCACACTGTTCTTGCCCTCCCCTATCTATTTTCTACCCACCATCTATGCTACTTATTCTCTGTACCTTTTCCCCCTCTCTCTCCCTCCCACTCCCCTGCCGATAACCCTCCATGTGATCTCCATTTCTGTAATTCTGTTCCTGTTCTAGCTGTTTGCTTAGTTTTTGTTTTTGTTTTTGTTTTAGGTGTGGTAATAACTGAGTTTGTTGTCATTTTACTGTTCATGGTTTTTATCTTCTTTTTCTTGGATAAATCCCTTTAACATTTCATATAATAAGGGCTTGGTGATGATGAACTCCTTTAACTTGACCTTATCTGAGAAGCGCTTTATCTGTCCCTCCATTCTAAATGAAAACTTTGCTGGATAGAGCAATCTTAGCTGTAGGTTTCATGACTTGGAATACTTCTTTCCAGCCCCTTCTTGCCTGGAAGGTCTCTTTTGAGAAATCAGCTGACAGTCTTATGGGAACTCCTTTGTAGGTAACTGCCTCCTTTTTCTCTTGCTGATTCTAGGATTCTCTCCTTAATTTTAATCTTGGGTAATGTAATTACAATGTGCCTTGGTGTGTTCCTCCTTGGGTCCAACTTCTTTGGGACTCTCTGAGCTTCTTGGACTTCCTGGAAGTCTATTTCCTTTGCCAGATTGGGAAGTTCTCCTTCATTATTTGTTCAGATAACTTTTCCACTTGTTGTTTTTCCTCTTCTCCTTCTGGTACCCCGATGATTCAGATATTGGAACATTTAAAGATGTCCTGGAGGTTCCTAAGCCTCTCCTCATTTTTTTTGAATTCTTGTTTCTTCATTCTGTTCTTTCTTCCTTCTGGTCCACTCCATTGATTTGAGTCTCAGTTTCCTTCCCATCAATGTTGGTTCCCTGTACATTTTCCTTTATTTCATCTAGCATAACCTTCATTTTTTCATCTGATTTGCAACCAAATTCAACCAATTCCATGAGCATCCTGATTACCAGTGTTTTGAACTGTGCATCTGATAGGTTGGCTATCTCTCAATCACTTAGTTGTATTCTTTAACTTTGATCTGTTCTTTCATTGGGGCCATTTTTTTTGTCTCAGCGCGCCTGTTACATACAAGGGACAGAGCCTTAGGTGTTCACCAGGACAAGGCAATGCACATGGCTGAGTTGTGACGCTGTATATGGGCGAGAGGTCCGAGAGTGAACAGTGGCACTTGCCCCACTCTCTGCTGGATTTCAGTCACTTCACTTGGTACCCACAATCAAGTTGGGCCCTTCTGGTGCTGATTCCCGCGTCTGTGGGTTTGTGTACGTCCTGGGACCCTGTGGGTCTCTCCAACAAACTCTCCTGTGAGGCTGGGAGTTTCTCCTGCTGCCTCAGCCCCCACTGATGTTTTCAGTCAGAGGTTTGAGACTTTATTTCCCCATGCTGGAACCCTGGGTTGTGTGGTCTGTCTTGCTCCCCAGTTGTTCCTCCCGGTTTATCTGCACTCGAATGTGGGACTACCCCACTCCACAATCCGCCACCTCACTGGGTCCGCCAGCTGCTGCCTTGCCCACCAGCTGCAGTCTTGCCTGCCCAGGTCCTTCAGCCACTGCCTTGCTGTGAGTCCTCTCTGCCCAGCTGCCCATCTCTACCCCTCCTACCAATCTGGATGAATGTTTCTTTAATTCCTTGGTTGTCAAACTTCCATACATTTCAATTTTTCTATAAGTTCCGGTTGTTTTTTTATTTTAAATTGTTATTGTCCTTCCTTTGGTTGTGAGAGGAGGCACAGTATGTCTGCCTACACCTCCATCTTGGCCAGAAGTCCCATGAGCTTAAAATTTAATACTTCATTTGCATCCATTATTGAAGTGCATATAATAAAATTCAGAGATTTCCCATTTCTGCTCTAGATGAAACCTATTTTCTCAAAGTATAGTATGACTCTGTGACTGCAAATTAATCATAGATAGAATAAATAACTTTCTCTTAATCCTTTCAGCATTTTTCCTGCTTCTTGCTTAATTCATTTTTTATGTCTAATAAGAATAGTATGGTCTTATAATTGAAATGCTACCAAAAACAGTTTGTTTTTACCATGTTGGATAATTTAAGACTGTCTCAGAATGAGAAAACCTCCTTTATGTTTTCTGTAACTTAATAAGCTGTTTCTGTGTGTGTACTTTTGAAATTGAAATAAAGGACTAGATTATAATAAATGAATCTTAGATTAGGACTGTGATATAGGTATAGTATAATTCAAGATCTCTGTCCTGCCCTGTATTAAATTTTTAGTTTAAACAGCATTTTGAAAGTGGATCATAGAATTAGAACCACATCTGAAAAACTACTTCCACTTTAGCTCTGAGGACAAGTCTAGATTATGGGCCTTCTGGAATAATGAGTTGGTTCACAAGATGTCCTTTTGTGATTTCCATCATGGTTTCCAGCTCTGTGTGCTTTGGCGTCAGGGATAGGATATTAACTTGCTTTGAACTTCCTTCATCAGCTAATGCTGGAATGACCACTATTACCATGTCAGGGTTCTCTGATACTTAAAATATTTGGGAAACACTCTTTTTCAAGGTTACTTGGGTAACAATTACACTTTATTATATTTTTAAGAGCCTAATACAAGAAAAAATATGTTTTTAAACTCTTTTGCTTGACTAATGCTAATCACTGTAATTTTTTTAAAGCAAGTTTATTTTGGAATATATAGAGTTAGATATGAATCTTTTCAGTGCTTTCTTCAAAATTTATTTAAATATTTAAATTAGTATTCATGAGTTTAAGTAATTTGTGATGTCTGTAACCAGAGTATTTAGAGGTATGTACCATTGTTTTTTTTTATATATATTGAATTTGTTTTTTTTCTTTTGTAGATGGTGATGCCCAGTCACTTAAGGAGCATCTTATTGATGAATTGGATTACATACTATTGCCAACCGAGGGCTGGAATAAACTTGTCAGCTGGTACACATTGATGGAAGGTCAGGAACCAATTGCAAGAAAGGTACGTATTAAAAATAACTGATTAAAATGTTTTAATAATTCATATTTTATTGTTAATTCAATGACTTTTGAAGCATTGCCCATTATATTTGAGATAAAGATTATCATAATGTTACTGTGCACTGTATAACAGCTAAATCATATAGAGGAATTACTATTTACCATCCACTATTAATAAGCATATAAAAATAGTCCCTCCTTATTTGTGATTTTACTTTATGTGGTTTCAGTTATCTGCAGTCAATCATGATCCAAAAATATTAAATGGGCCCTGGCTGATGTGGCACAGTGTATTGAGTACCGGCCTGTGAACTAAATGGCTGCCGGTTCGATTACCAGTCAGGGTACATGCCTGGGTTGCAGACCAAGTCCCCAGTGGAGATGTGTGAGAGGCAACCACACATTAATGTTTCTCTCCCTCTCTTTCTCCCTCCCTTCTACTCCATCTAAAAAGAAATAAACAAAATCTTTTTTCAAAAAAAAATAAAAATATTAAATGGAAAAATTCCAGAATTAAACAATTCGTAAGTTTTAAGTTGCATACCATTCTACATAGCATGTTGAAATCTCACATTGTCTCACTCCATTCTGCCTGGGATGTGAATCATTCCTTCGTTCAGCATAACCATGCTGTATTTGCTGCCTACCTGTTACTCACTTAGTAGCCTTTTCAGTCATTAGATTGGTTAAGAGAGAGAGAGACCACGTTCACATGTCTATTTCAGTATATTGTTTTGTGTTCTATTTTATATTGGTTATTGTTCATCTCTTATTGTGCCTAGTTTATAAATAAACTTTATCATAGATATGTGCATATGTATAGGAAAAAACATAGTATATATAAGTTCAGTACTATTTGTGGTTTCAGGCATCCATGGGGGAGTCCTGGAATGTTTCCCCCATGGATAATAGGGGACTACTGTATACATTATTAACTAAATTAATTCTCACAGAAAACCCTATGAGGTTAGTATTATTGTCTCCATCTTATAGATGAGGAAATGAGGGAAGTAGAGACGTTCAGGGCTCTTTAGAAAGTCACATAAGTTTACAAATTAAGGCAGCCTGACTCTTTTCTTAACTACTGTGCAGCACTACTTTTTTAAAAAAAATAAACATTGATTTTAGAGAGAGAGGAAGGGGGAGAGAGGAAGGGGGAGAGAGTGCACAACATCGATGTAAGAGAGAAACATTGATTGATTGCTCCTCATACGTGCTCCTACCAGGGATCAAACCAGCAACCTAGGTATGTGCCCTAACCGGGAGTCTAACCCCCAACCTTTTGGTATATGGGACAATGTTCTAACCAACTGAGCCATACTGGCCAAGGCAGCACAGCTTTTTTGATGAAACAATTAGAACATAAAAAAGAAACTGAAACTTGAAGAAAAATATTGCAGCATAATTTTTTTTAAAAAACTTGAAAATACATTTATCTTTGTCATTCTTTATTTTAAAGCTTTACAATTATAGTCTAGAAGATTTTAAAAGGAATGATTTTCTTTACTTTTTTGATCTAAAAAATCATTTATGAAAGTGAGGGTATTGCAATAGTAAAAGAATACCAAATGTTTAAAGTAGATCTGCCAGCATTACACAAGTGTTTGATAATGTATTTGGGTGAGGAGGGGAGTGAAGGGAAAAGTTGGAGGAAGAACCAGAATCTCTGAGCATAGTTATTTGGGGTTTTCCCTCTACATGGAAACAATTAAAAAGATGAATTATGTAACATATAGGTATACACTTCTAGTAGACCAAACCATATTTGGATTTATTTGGAACTGCTGCTACAAAATTGCTATATTAACTATTTTATTTGTATTTGTATATTTATGCTTTAGGTTAGGATCGAATGTTGTTTTCTAAGTAGAATGTGACTTTGATTTAGTTTACTTCCTTAATTTCTCTCAGCCTTTCTTGTAGTCATTTCAAAATTAGGATTCCTCTCTTTTAGGAATGCTAGCCTTATATGTATAAAAAGATCTATAGTTTTATCTATATTGCTGAAGAATTGAGTGTTTGAACATTTGAAGGACAAACTAATTAGCTGTAAAACTGTCTAGAAGAACTTCATTTCTGGCATAAAGGAAAATCAGTGTCTGAAATATCTTCTTAATGTTTTAAACTGTATTACTTTTAATCTGAATGATACATTTTTTTCCTAAATAAATGTAGCATACTATAGTACAAACCATTATTATTAATGGTAAATAGATCAACCACAACTTCATTGGCATTATGTTTTCAAATAGGTTTTATTAGCATTTCTTGAGATCTGTGTCCAATAAGCAAAGTTAAGCAAAAAAGAAGAATCATGAAAGCTTCACACAGGTAGAAAGAAAAACGTCTACCAAGTCTGCTAGGAAATCATACATTTATTTTTTTGTTTAAATAGGTGAAATTTGCTCAACTTGTTAAGCAATTTTCAGACTTTAGTGTACTTAAAATTACCTGGCATTTTTATTAAAATGTGTCTTCCTCCAAAATTAAATCAGTAATTCTGGGAATTTCCATTTACAGTATGCCCCTCATGACTCTGATGCTAGTGGAACTAGTTAAAGAATAGACTGGCCTTCAGACTGGGTCCGAAGCCCAGCTTTGACTGTTACTAGTCTCTAATTGGAATCTAGGCTTGGTAATACCCCTAGCTGTTATGCAGAAATAAGTTAATCATCTTTCCGGGTTTCAAATCATCTCTAAAATGTTTCATTTCTAATGTCATACATTCAATTAAAAATTAAGAACAGACAAATGAGCAGGCAATACAATGAAATTAAAATCCAAGAGAAACTGTAGACAACAGAAACAGACCCATAAGAATCCAGATAATGGGGTTATCAGACAGAGACTTTAAAATGCTATGTATACTACATTAAAAAATATAAAAGACAGAGTTGAAAAGAAGGACAGAATTGTTAGGAACCAAGTGTAATTCTAAAACTGAATTATGTGAAAAAATTAAGAATTAAGGACAATATTTAGGTAAAATACTAAATTCAACAGAACCGAAGACAGAATTTGTAAAGTAAATGATAATATCAGTGTAAAATATACATACTAAAGCTTAGAGAGACTAAAGAATGGAAAATATTTAAAAAGGCAAAGGGACACGTGAGATACAGTGAATAAGTTTAACATACATATAAGTGAACTCTTAGAAGGAGAGTAAAGAAGTAGAAGTAGCAGAAGTAGAAGAAGTAGAATGGGTTAGAAGTAGCCCTGGAGGTAATGATAGCTGAGAATTTTCCCAAACAAATGAAAATTATCATGCTAAAGACTCAAATTCTGTGAATCCAAAGCTGAAAAAAATATCAATAGAACCACAGCCAGTAAATATAAACATAGCCATAGCCAGCAAAGGTAAAAAGATATTTCTGTCAGGAAGGTGGCTAGATTGCAAGAGGTGGAGAGATTGAGCAAAAAAGAAAGAAAAGTGAAAAAACTCATGGACATGGATAACAGTGTGGTGATTGCTGGGTGAAGGGGGAGAGGGTTAGGAGGGGAGGGGAGGGGGAAATTAAAGGTGATGGACAGGAGACTTACTTGACTTGGAGTGATGAACAGACAATACAGTATACAGATGACTTGTTGTAGGATTGTGCGCCTGAAACCTGTATAATTTTATTAACAAGTGTCACCCCAATAAATTCAATGAGAAGGAGAAAAAGAATTTCTGTAGTAGCCAGCAAAAAGATATATTGAATATTACTTTCAAAGTAAGGATATGGCAAAGAAATGATTTCTCAAGAGAGATGAAAGCAAAAAATTTTCAACATACTGAGAAAAAATAACTGGTAACCTAGAATTCTATGACTAAAGAAAAGATCCTTTAGAAAAAGCCATTTTTAAATAGACAGATAGATAGAATTTGTTACCAGGAGACCTGAATTAAAGGAAATACAAAACAGTCTGCAGAATGGAAGGAAAACTACTTCATATGGAAGCTTGGAGGCACAGGAAAAATGTAGACTGATAAAAGTAAATATGAATACATCTTAAGGCAGCCTGTTTAAAATAGTAATCATTTCTTACAGGGATGAAAATATATATAAAGTTTTAAGTACATAACAATATTAGCATATAAGCTAATATAGTAGTTTCCAAGATGACCCCTAGTGATCTTTACCTCCTATCTTCCTCATATCCATATCCTTGGGTAGTTCCCTTTAACTCTGTACCGAGCTCTTGGTATCGTATTGGTCTGTGTAGCCAGTAACATGTAGCAAGATGTTATGGCATATCACTGTCAAGACTAGATTTTTAGAATGAAGGGGATAAAAACAAAGAGACTTCCAGTTATTAAAAAGGCATGGGGATATAGTAGTGTACAGTATGGTAACTGTAGTTAAAAATACTGTACTTCATATTTGAAAGTTGTTGAGAGAGATCTTCAGAGTTCTCATCACAAAAAAAAATTCTGTAACTCTGTATGGTGACAGATATTAACTAGAATTACTATGATCATTTTGCAATATATACAAATATCGAATCTATGTTGTACACTTGAAACTAACAATATTTTATGTCAATTATACCTTATTTAAAAAGATTATAAAAGATACCTCATTTTACATCCTGGATGCACACACCCTCATGCTCTCTCTCATTTCTCAATATGGAAAAGTCATTTGCATATTCAGCCTGTGAAGGGCCTCATATGGTAAGGAAAGGAGATCACTGAACAAGAAGGCAACCGAGGCCTATCAGCAATCATGACTGACCTTGGAAATGAATCCTCCTATTTCATTCAAGCTTCCAAATAATTGAAGCCCCAGCCCACACACAACTTGACAATAACCTCATGAGAAACCCTAAGCCAGAACAACCCAGCTAGCTGCTCCAGATTCTTGACCTGAGAAACTATGTGACATGTATGCTTTGTGAAGCCACTAAGCTTGGGGATAATTTATTATGCAGCAATAGATAGGTAATACAGACTTTGGTAAGTAGAAGTAGTGTGCTGCCTATATAACTTGGAATGTGATGATGGTTTTGGAACTGGGTAGTGGATAAAAGCCATTAAAACTTAAAACAGTATTAATGAAAGCCTAAAGACCCTTGAATAAATTGGTAATAGAATTTCAGAATTCGAGGAAGGTGCCAATGAGGACTAAAAAGAAAGTGAGACAAGTCTTATTAAAACCTAGAAGAAAGTGGTCTTTGTTATAAGGTGGCAGAAAGTGTAGCCACATGATAATTGTAGTAAATTGAAAGGTAAAAAAATATCAAATGAACTGAACAATCTGCCAAAATGTTGAAAGTACTGCCTGGTTTCCTCTTCGGCTGCTATACTCAGATGTCAGAAGAGAGAGAGAAGCTAAAGAAAGGACTGTAAATAAAAAGGAACAAAAGACTTCCTAGTTTGAAGATTCCTACCCTCTCCAGAAGACAGGCTGCTAAAACTAAGAAGTTCTCTGAGCAAAGATCAAACTCAAGTCACTCTCAGGAAAGTATGGTCTAAAGTTGAAGCCTAGGTATGATTATAAAACTCATTCTTACGACCTCAGAAAAGTCAGCCCTGGCTGGTGTGGCTCAGTGGATTGAGTGCTGGCCTGCAAATGAAAGGGTCACCAATTCGATTCCCAGTCAGGGCACATGCCTAGGCTGCAGGCCAGGTCCTCAGTAGGCACGTGCAAGAGGCAACCACACACTGATGTTTCTCTCCCTCTTCTCCCCCGCTTCCCCTCTCTCTAAAAATAAATTAATAAAATCTTAAAAAAAAAAAAAGACTCAGAAAAGTTGGTGATGGTGCCTCACAACTCTATTCAAACAAAAGGCCTTTCTCCTTTATCTAGTGAAGTTGAAAAGATGCTAAACTTCACTAGCTAAAAGGGAGGTGCAAATGAAAACCATAGTGTGGAACTGGCTGGAGTGGCTCAGTGGATTAAGCATCGGCCTGCCAACTGAAAGGTGGCTGGTTTGATTCCTGGTCAGGGCACATGCCTGGGTTGCCGGCCACGTCCCTGGTTGGGGGCATGTGAGAGGCAACCAATAGATCTATCTCTGACACATTGCTGTTTCTCTCCCTCTCTTTCCCCCTTCCTTCCCCTCTAAAAGTAAGTAAATAATTTTTTTTAAATGTGTGATACCATCTCATACCTATTACAATTGCTGTTATCAATAAGACAAAAAATAACAAGAGTTAATGAGAATATAGAGAAAAGGGGACCCTCACACACTGCTGGTGGGAATGTAAACTGATACAGCTGCTATGGAAACAGTATGAAGATTCCTCAAAATATTAAGAATAAAGGTACCAGATGACCGGCAATTCCGTTTCTGGGTATCTACCCGAAATATTTAAAAACATATTCGTAAGGATATATGTACCCCTCTCTGTTCATTGCAGCATTATTCACAGTAGCCAAGACGTGGAAACAAGCTAAGTCCTTTGATGGATGATTAGATAAAGAAGTTGTACAGATATTCAATGGAATACTACTAGCCATACAAAAGGATTAAATAGTGCCATTTGTGACAACATGGATGGATCTTGAGAGTATCATGTTAAGCAAAATAAGTCAGACAGAAAAGGACAAGACGCATATGATTTCACTCATATGTGGGATATAAAACTGAGCAAGAGACACCACCTCACCTGAGTTCTCCAGGTTAAGGCCTGCTCTGGTCACCTTTGAGCATGTCATTGGATGGGGCAACTGTGGGTCACAAAGGTTAAGTGATTTGTCACAGCGCACACAGCTATCCTGCATCAATACTTAGATATACATCTGGACGTAAACCAACTTTCAAATAAACTTCTGATTACCCTCAGAAGGACTCAGGTATCTAGGCCATCTGACACCCCTCTGGCATCTATTATCCAGACCACTGGACATGACCAGCCCTCCCGATATCTGACTTGATAATCATCCTTGACCAACCCTAGAGCTAAGAATGCAAGAATGATAATTTTTTAGAATGTACTTTTTACTATAAGAACTCTTAACTTTCTTCTTTGGAACACTTCTGGGTTTTTGTCTAGCTGTTTTCTCAGTTTATAAGACCCTTGAATAAATCTTTATATCACTTATTTTTTTACAGAAGAAAGCAACAAATGAACAAAACAAACTTATGGGCACATACAACAATATGAAGGTTACCAGAGGGGAAGCAGAGTGGGGGAGAAGACAGGGGAGAAGGGGGTGAACTATATGGTGATAGACAGAGACTAAACTGTGGATGGTGAGCACACAATGCAGTATACAGATTAGGTATTACAGAATTGTACACTTGAAACTTACATAGTATTATTAGCCAGTGTCACCCCAATAAATTTAATTTTAAAAAATTTCTAATAATGAAGGTACTTAGTATTGGTAAATATATTATAAATACCTAATTTTAAGTCTGTTTTAATCTACATCTTCCTTCCCACCTCTTCTCCCATCTTGCATTTTATTTATGGAATAATCTAGGCTGCATGATTGATAGGAAAAAAACCCCATAATTTTAGAGTATATTTCACCCGTCTCTCAACATTCAGGCTTCTAAGAACAATAAGGCTTGTAAGAAGCTTAAAGGCTTTGTGCTCTTCAGCATAAACTCCAGGCAGAGAGGACTTCTATGTGTATGACTTTTGTCTAATGGAATGAACTCCAATGAGAGCCACTGGAAACTTACAATGTTTTCAAAAACCACTGCCATCTTGAACTGCAAAGACAATGTAAAATGGAAGAGGCTTTTGACCTCCCAGACTTCTACAAACAGAAATCAAACAAAGAATTTACTCAACTGCAAATATGTATTAGCTTTTTATGAAAAAGACATGACCCAGAAAGCAGAACCTAGTGTTATGAAGTGGGTCCTATTGAAGGATCTTTTCAATATTTGCCCATGTGGGTTTCAGAATTGCTATAGGCCATTGACTCCTTCGTACCTCCTCTTTTCCCCGCCTTTTACAGGAATATATAAAAGATTATCTTCTGCATGTCCCATCATTTTATTCAGGGTATGTGTGAGATAGAAAATTTATAACTTAGTCCACATGCCTGTAGATTAAGGGGAACTGTACTCAAGATGCTTAAGGAACTACCTCCAAGGATCTTTGTCTACACCCAGATTAGATATAGATAACAAGTTTCTGAACTTCGAGTTGGTGTTATAATGGGATGAGAGTAGACTGTGATAGCCAGCTGCAAAGATACTCTCCAGTGATCACCACCACATGGTATTCACACCGTATTGTAACCTCCCACATTGGACCACGGTTGGTCTGTGTGACTAGTAAAATATGGCAGGAGTGACAGTATGTCAATTCTGAGATTAGTTTACATGGATAGTTCTAACTTTAGGAATGCTCATTTACTGTCTCTTGGGTCAGTCACTCTGAGTGAAACAATATGCTATGCAGGCAGCCTATAGACCCACATGATGGGAAAGTGAAGTCTCTGACAACAGCTAGAGAGGAACTGAGGCCTGCCAGCAACCACATGAGTGAGCTTGGAAGCCAATATGAACAACATGATTAACTCATGACCTGATGATTGCATAGCACTTAGTGCATGCAGAAGACAAATTTCTTCTTTATTCTAAAATTGTCTAATATGTACAACTGAAAAAGAATAACAATACAACATAAAAGGGTGATTAAAGCCATTCTTAGAAGGAACTGTATATAGCTTAAATGAATATATTAGAAAAGAAGAAAGTCTGCAAATCAAGAAGTAAAGGAAATTAAACCTAGTCAAGAAAGAATAATGTGCCCTGGCTGGTGTAGCTCAGTGGATTGAGCGCGGGCCTGCGAACTGAAGGATCGCGGTTCGATTCCCAGTCAGGGCACATGCCTGGGTTGCCAGGCCAGTTCCCAGCAGGGGACATACAAGAGGCAACCGCACATTGATGTTTCTCTCCCTCTCTCCTTCCCTTCCCCTCTAATGATAAATAAATAAAATCTAAAAGAAAAGAATAATGTATAGTAGACACTAATGAAGTTGAAAAAACATACACTAAGTTAACAAAGTTTACTCATGATAAAAACAGTGAAATGAGACTAATAAAATGACTCCTATCAAGCCTGATCAAAAATAAAAAGAGAATAGGCACAGATAACCTATATTAGTAATGAAAAGGGGACATTATAGCAGAGCCTAAAGATTTTTTTAAATATTATGTTTTGAACAACTTTATGCAATAATTTGAAATTTTAGCTGAAATGGACGAATTCCTACAAAAATACAACTTAATGTTGAAACAGTGAGAAATACAAAACTGAATGTCACTTAGTGATTAAAGAAATAAAATTATTAAATGAAAATCTTCCCACAAAGAAAAATGCAGGCCCAGAAGGTTTCATTAGTATATTCTACCAAATATTTAAGGAAGAAGCATACCCATCCTATTCTCTTTCAGAAGATAGAAGGCTTCCTAACTTATTTTGTGGCTAGCATAAACATGACACAAAACCTTGAAGGGCATTACAATAAAAATTACAAGTTAGTCTTACTCATGAACATAGATGCTTAATTTCAAAACACAATTTAGCAAGCCAAATCAAACAATAAGTAAAAAGGGCAATAAATGGCTAAACTGCATTTTTTTTCAGATGCTACTTATTTATTTATTTTTTAATTTTATTTTTAGAGAAAGGGCAAAGGAGGGAGAGAAACATCGATGTGTGAGACAAACATCAGTTGGTTGTCTCCTGCATGCTCCCTGATAAGGGATGGCCCCACAACCCAGGCATGTGCCAGACCAGGAATCCAACCTTGAACCTTTCGCTTTTCAGGAGAATGTCCAACCCACTGAGCCACACTGGTCATGGCTCAAATGCAATCTTGATTTAACTTTGAAAATTATAATTTTGGTAGCAGCTGAATAAAGAAAAATAACCTCAATAGATGCAGAAAAACATTTGATAAAATTTGGTATTCATATCTGATTTTTTTAAACTCCTAGAAATGAAAGACTAGGAGTAGAAACTATGCAGATACACTTACTGATAAAAATATTCAAAGCTTGCCCTCTCAGATCAGGCACAAGACAAGGATAACTGATTAGAAGTTTTAGCCAGCCTGGAAAAGAACTTAAATAAATAAGGGTTGAAAAAGAAGAAATAAAATTGTAATGGTCTAGGAGACTTAATTTTATATGTTGAAAATTTTTAAAAATTGTACTGATACACAATTAGAATTAAGTTTAGCAGGTAGCTGGATATAACCAGCAAATAAAGTTGAATTTTGAAGTTATGTTTATAACAGATCAAGATACTTAGGAATAAACCAACAAAAACAGCTTTTCTGCACTGAAAATTACAAAATGTTACTGAGCAGAATTTAAAAAGACCTGATTAATTAATTAATGGGCAGAGGAGTCACCAGACTTTTTTCTGTAAGGGGACAGATGGTAAATATTTTCAGCTTTGTGTTTCAAAATAGTCTGTGTGGAAACTACTCATCTCTACTGTTCAGGGTGCAAAATCAGCCATAGACCATACATAAATGAATGGGTGTGACTGTGTTCCAGTAAAATGTTATTTAAAAAAAAAATAGATGGTGGATCAGATTTAGTTTGTGGGTTGTAGTTTGCTCACCTTGATCTATGCACTGATTAATTTATGCCTACCACCATCACAAAAAAGGGATAACTAGATAGCATTCACATCATCTTTAGAATATATTTCACCATCTATGAAGTAGCCTTAATAAAAATTGCAAGAATGTAGAAATGGATGGTCAACTGTTCAGTTCTCTATTTAAATGACTTTATCTGTTATTTGTAATGTGTAGGTTTAATTTGGATCCTGATTGAAACACTATATTAAAATGAGACAGGAGAGACAATTTGAACATTGACTATATATTTGATATTAGGAGATTCAGTTGAATTATTTGAGTTGTGATAATGCTATTATGGTTATGTTTCAGACCTTGTTTTTGAAAAATAAAACACATCCTGTAATATTTGTGGATAGAAGATAATATGTAGGATTTGTTATGTATTAAAAACTATTATTTCATCTTTGTGTTATACTTCTGTGCTTTTCTGTCTTTACCACTAGGTGCTCTCACTCTTGACTCCAGAGCCTAGGTCTAATGCACCTGTTATGCCTAGCACTAAGTATAGATGCTTCGTAAGTGCTGCAAAAATGAATGTAGCTAATTCCTCAAAGATAGTAAATGTATCCATTAGGCCTAGTGTTATTAAATTGTTGTAGAGGAACAGATTTCTTCATAAAATCCTTTCTATTTCCAAAAGAGAACAAATAAGCACATGGAATGCAGGCCTTGAATTAATGGAAATATTTTTATATAGCCATAGGTCTTATATTTTGGACAGGGAGCTATTTCATCTTGTGCTTGTTCCTTGTTTATAGGAATATAACATTATAATTCACTTACAAAAAAACATTTTAACTGTCACCTGTAATTCTGAAATATAACTTTGAATATTCACCTTCAGTCTTGAATTTCAAATGTATTATTTTAATGGTTATAATAATAGGTAAATATAACTTTACCTCCTATTTGTGTAAGCCAGTTTCTTTCTGTTAGTCTTCATAGCCATTATTTTAAATTATTATTTTCCATGCAAACATTTTTAATGAATAGGAGACTTTAAGTAAACAAAGGTGTTACATATAAACAAATAATTAAATAAAACTATAACACTAATACATAAATACGATTATTTTCTGTGCCATGGTGCCATTGCATTCAAGCTTCAGTCATTCATATAGTATGGCCATTTCAAATGGAAATAGTTGGAGGATGAAGATATTTTCTTTAAAAGAACAGCTTTTTAATACACTATTTTTAGAAGTAGTAATATAATAAATATGTTAGTATTCTAAGTAGTGATAACGAGTGTTTTAGTAATGTAAGATATTGCTAGAGAGAAGAAAAAGTGGAAAAATTCTGAATTCCAATAAAATGTAGATTTTGAAATCCTGATGGGTTTTTTTTTTTCACTGTTTACACTGACTTTTTGACAGTTAAATCATCAGGCATTTTTCAGGAAAATATTAGTGTTATGAAAATTATCTTAAAAATATTTTGTATACCTCAATATAAATCATTATGTGGGATTTTCATATTTTATCCTGTTTCTTTATTTCATTACCTGACCTGTTGTTGCTCATTTCATTTTTTTCAGATAAAAATGAGGCCTGTAGTTTTTAGCAACTTATCAAAGATTATAGCTTTCTTAATATAATATTATTTTAGGATTGCTACTTAGATATTGAGTCTTAGAGGAGAAGTTTTTGATTGATGCTAATATTTGATTCCTAGTTTTTCTACTTAAATACAGCTACGAGCAATATCTTTTGCTACATTCTTAACTTCAAAGTAAATGAGCATAAGATATAAAACATTACATTAGTTAAGAGAAATGATTTACATATTGGTTTGTAAAATGAATTAATTAATAGAAATAGAATATGTATGACAAAGTATCATAAAAATTGTGTTGAGTTGGACATTAATTGCTAAATAAACTAAATTTGAATTTTTTGATCTTAAACAGTTTCCCTACAAGTAAAAGAGAAATTTTTAAGTTGCTTACTAAATTGATGCTAAGCTTGTGAGTACAAGAGTCATTTGGAGCCTCCCTTTTGCCATATTTGTCTAATGTATCACATATCAGGCTGATGACTATTTTCAGCAACAGTATTCATGACTGAAATCCTACAGTTAACCTTTAGAAGATCAAAAGGAAATATACTTATTAAAAAGGTGACCCTGATATGTGTATATTTTCTATATTTCTGCTTTATTGCTTGCATGCTTAGCAGCTTTTTTTTTTTTATTTGTTGCATGGAACTACTAAGTGTACATTTAAAGGTCAAACAAAGTCATCTTAGGATGAAAAACTAATATCAGTTACAGGGCATAGATGAATATTTTGGCAGCAGTAGTTTGGAGTTATTTGAAAATATTTTAACTTAAAGAGTGATACAACTATTGCTAACTTAAATTGTATAAAACTTAATTTTACAAGGCTTTTTGCTTAAAATCAAGTATGAAAAGCTGTAAGTTATGTCTCTATATTTAATCAGAGCTATATTTATATTTTGAGTAGACTTTTTCATCATAAATACTGAATGTATTCATTATGCACCTAACTATCTTCATAGTCAGTTGAATACTTCCTAAACAAGTAGTGTTTAATATGATTATTCATATTCTGCTAAATGTTAAATTTAACAACGTTTCTTGCTTTTTCAGATATTCAGTATATTTTATCTTATGTTGGTATATTTTACTAGTTACTGTTTTTTGTTGGAGATCTATGTTTTTTTCCTATAGCCTCTCTAGAGAAATGTATTAGAGACAATGAAATTGTAGTGCACTGTAGCTGACACTTTTGTTTTGTTTTTTAGGTGGTCGAACAGGGTATGTTTGTCAAGCACTGCAAAGTAGAAGTATATCTCACAGAATTGAAGCTCTGTGAAAATGGAAACATGAACAATGTTGTAACCCGAAGATTTAGCAAAGCTGACACAATAGGTAAAGCAAGATCCTCTCTGTTAAATCATTGCTATTAGAAATTTAATTATGATTCTATTTATTGTATGCTGTTTATTGTATGGTGATTTTAAGGGTCTATACATAACATTATAGATTTCCAAGCCTGATGCAATATATGTTAGCTTACAGTTAAATTATTTATAGTTACTAAATGTATTTTACATTATTAAATGAATTTAACATTTGTGCCATTTTACTTTTTTTTTAAAAAATCAGATAATTTTAGTTTAGCACTGGAAATGTGCATTTTGCTTGTAACAGGATTATACATTAAAGTAGAACTTTTATAGGGAGTAGATTGGGGAATTATACTCTCAAATATAAGTGTACCTAACTCCCTTTATATATTTATGTGTCTACATATCTATATATATTCATATGTCTACATATGTAAATGGAAATATACATAAAGTTTTTCATTCTATTTAAAAGTTACATTTTAATTTCAGTTCAAGAATATATTGAATAAAATGATTTTTAAATAAATGATTAGTAATTTAATGACAAAATTATAGTACTTTTTGATTTAAAAAATTCTAAAATAAAAATTATAAGCGGTAGTTACTGGAAAACAAGATCGATGGTAATAATTTCATCTCGTTGGAAAATGTAAACATACAGTGGTGGTAACAGTTAATGCAGCACACCTAAGTGAGGAAGAGAGGTTAGCACATTGATGAGTTATAGCACTGTATAGTTTTCCTTGTTGGAACCACTCATTAAGTACACTTTGATTAAAAGTAAATAAATGTATTTGTGAATTTCATAGGTCATTTAAATGATTTTTTTACCACTTATTTCACAGCAGGAAAATACTTTTAACCTATACTGTTCATAAAATTAATATCATCTTTCAATACCCAATGCTTGGTTAATCCAAATGTTTTCACCAAATAAAATATTATGTATGAATTTTTTATCTTCACCTTCTTTATTTTAGCTAGGACATTTATAAGTTTGAGATGCAATTTCAGTAAACTCAGTCATCTTTTTTAAATGAATGCTTAAAATATTAGGAATTCCATATATAACTATCATATTATCAAAAAAGTAAGTTTTTAACTTCTAGATTTGTGAAACATATTTACGAAAAGAAAACATTTCCACTTACTAAATACTGAAAGTTTTCAACATAATACAGTAGTACTCCCTTATCAGTGGGGCATATGTTCCCAGTACCCCAGTGGAAGCCTGAAACCAGGGATGATACTGAACCCTATATATACTTGTACTATGTTTCCTTCTGTACATGCCTACCTATGATAAAGTTTAATTTATAAATTAGGCACAGTAAGAGATTATTAATAACAGTAATAACTATAATAGAATAGCTGTAATAATATACTGTAATAAAAGTTGTGTGAATGTGATCTCTCTCAAAATATTTAATGGTATTATATTCACCTTTTCACTTAAAGGAAACACTTTATGGGCTCTCTTTGGCATTCCATATTTTCAGCATCACTACTCCTATACTTTGAGACCATAATTAAGTAAAATAAGGGTTATTTGAACACCAGCACTGCAGTACCATAGCAGCTGATCTGATAACTAAGACAACTGAGGAGTGACTGGATGTCAGGTAACATATCCTGGTAGGATGTGCCAGGTAGGGAATGATTCACGTTCTAGGCAGGACAGAGCAGACAGCATGAGATTTCATCATGCTACTCAGAACTCATGCAATCTAAAATTTAAGAATTGCAAGTTTTTGGAATTCTCTAATTAATATTTTCAGACTGCAGAAAGCAAAATTGTAGATAAGGAGGGGACTACTGTATATAAAATTACATTAAACATGATATGAAAATGTGCACGGTAAGAATCTAAGTCTACCCAGGAGAGTAGTCTATTAAAATTAGTTCAGAAAATAATCTCTGAAATGTTCAGCCAATTGGAATATAAATGAGAAGCTACCTCTTAAAATACTTGATACACACCTCAGGCCAAGATGGAGGCATAGGTAGACGCACTGTGCCTTGGCGCACAACCAATATTATGGACAACAAAAATTTAGAAACAAAAAACAACCATATCTGACAGAAAATTGAACTGTAAGGAAGTCTGACAACAATTCATCCTCTGATAAGAGGGGCGGAGTGATGGCTGTCGGGGAGGGTTCACTGCAGGAAAAAGCGGTGGTTGGCGGTCCCAGAGCGCAGGTGGTGGCTGGCAGACCCCAGGCACAGGGTGGCAGTGGGCATACCCAGTGTGGCGCACAAAGTGGCTGGCTGACCGCAGACACACATTCCTGTGCAGATAATCCAGGCGAAAACGGGGAGCAAGACAGACCGTGCAACCTAGGGCCCCAGCGCTGGGAATTAAAGCCTAAAAGCACCGATTGAAAACACTTGTGGGGGCTGAGGTGCCGGAACAGACTCCCAGCCTCACAGGAGAGTTTGTTGGAGAGACCCACAGGATCCTAGAATGTGCATGGGACCATCCACACAGGAATCAGCACCAGAAGGGCCCAATTTGCTTGTGGGAAGTGGTGGGAGGGACTGAAATATGAGAGTGGAGCAAGTACCATTGTTCCCTCTCGGACCCCACCCTCACATACAGGGGCACAACCCAGCAGCTGGATTGCCCCACCCTGGTGAACACCTAAGGCTCCACCGCTCGTACATAACAGGTGTGACCA
Organism: Glossophaga mutica; assembly: GCA_039655065.1. NCBI lineage: Eukaryota > Metazoa > Chordata > Mammalia > Chiroptera > Phyllostomidae > Glossophaga > Glossophaga mutica. Next base: position 59,765,888 of record CM077304.1, read on the forward strand.
GACCCAAAAGAAAAACAAAATGGCCCAACCAAAAGAACAAATCAAACCACCAGAGCCAATACTTACAAATGACCAAGAGATAGCCAACCCATCAGATGCACAGTTCAGAACACTGGTGATCAGGATGCTCACAGATTTGGTTGATTTTGGTCACAAATTAGATGAACAAAGGAAGGCTACACTAAGTGAAATGAAGGAAAATGCACAGGGAACCAATAGTGATAGGAAGAAAACTGGGACTCAAATCAATGGAGTGGACCAGAAGGAAGAAACAAACAACCAAACAGAAAAGAAGGAAGAAATAGGAATTCAAAAAAATGAGGAGAGGCTTAGGAACCTCCACGACATCTTGAAACATCCCAACATCCCAACATCTTGAAACATCCCAACATTATAGGGGTACCAGAAGGGGAAGAAGAAGAGCAGCAAGTGGAAAACTTATTTGAACAAATAATAAAGGAGAACTTCCCCAATCTGGCAAAGGAAATAGACTTCCAGGAAGTCCAGGAAGCTCAGAGAGTCCCAAAGAAGTTGGACCCAAGGAGGAACACACCAAGGCACATCATAATTACATTAGCCAAGATTCAAATGAAGGAGAGAATTCTAGAAGCAACAAGGGAGAAGGGGACAGTCACCTCCAAAGGAGTTCCCATCAGACTGTCAGCTGATTTCTCAAAAGAGACCTTCAGGCAAGAAGGGGCTGGAACGAAATATTCCAAGTCATGAAAGGCAAGGACCTACATCCAAGATTGCTCTATCCAGCAAAGTTTTCATTTAGAATGAAAGGGCAGATAAAGGGCTTCTCAGATAAGGTCAAGTTCAAGGAGTTCATCATCACCAAGCCCTTATTATATGAAATGTTAGAGGGACTTAGCTAAGAAAAAGAAGATAAAAAATATGACAATAAAGAGACAGCAAACTCACAGATATTAACAACCACACCTAAAACAAAAACAAAAGCAAACTAAGCCAACAGCTAGAACAGGAACAGAAACACAGAAATGGAGATCATATGGAGGGTTAGCAACAGGAGAGTGGGAGGAGGAGAGGGGGGGAAAGGGTACAGAGAATAAGTAGCACAGATGGTAGATAGAAAATAAGCAGGGGGAGGACAAGAATAGTGTGGGAAATGTAGAAGCTAGAGAACTTCTGACACAGGGACATGAACTAAAGTGGGGGAATGTGGGTGGGAGGGGGGTGCAAGATGGAGGGGAATGAAGGGGGGAAATGGAACAATTGTAGTAGCATAATCAATAACATATATTTTAAAAATACTTGATATAAACAATGTTTTTTAGTTTGAAATTCAATATTTTCTTCTCTTACCTCATTTCTATAGGAAAATTATATATAAAATGAGATCATCAGAATCTTAGTTTAGAACATTCGTTTACTGAGTAATATTTTAAAACTTACATGAAAATTAACAGTTAGTTTGATTTCTAAATTCAGAGCAAGCAATATGGACTTTTCACATTAAGTTCTAAGTAAGAATTTATTAAGGAAATATGCTATTTGTAAAGAATTTCTGCTTCAAAAAGTTTGTGATTTGGCCCTACCCACTGTGGCTTGGTTGGGTGGTGTCCTGCAAACTGAAAGGTCATAGATTTAATTCCCAGTCAGGTCACATGCCTAGGTTGTGGGTTTGGTCCTGATAGGGGTGTGTAGAAAAGGCAGCCAGTCGATGTTTCTCTCTCACATTGATGTTTCCCTTCCTCTCTTTTTCCTTTCTTTCCCCTCTGTCTCAAATCAAAAAGCATTATATCCAGAGGTGTGGATAAAACATATAAACAAGAAGTTTGATTTTTATAGACTTAATCAATGTAATTTACATTTACTAATACTTTTCAATACTACATACATTGAATATATGCCTTAAAATTGTATATGAGCTGAATTTTTGTAGCTAAAAATTTTTTTTATTAGCACGATGGTTTCAAACTGCATTATTAATACTTAGTCATTAAACTGTGGAATAAAGAGAATGGGATAGAAAATACTACAATAGAAAAATCAATATGTGTACGAGAGTACTAGGTCACAATTTCTTCCTGGAAGTCTTAGTTTTAAAAGTTTGAAAGTCTAGATTAGAGCAACTTTGCTTTCTGTGCAAAAAGTTTTGCAGAAATTAGCAAAGTTAACCAAGTTGGGAATTTTAGAGATTTTATGGTTGTAGTTATCATAGTACTTAGCAGTTATTGAATACTTACTCCATACTAGGAATTTTTAATTTAAACTTCAACAACACTGTATTGTCATCTTATAGGTGATAAAGCTGAGGCTTCCAAAGGTTATGTAACATACCTACGTTCACCCTGGTTCCAAGTAATAGAGCCAGTATTTTAATTCCATAATGAGGTATTTAATAACAGACCCTTGTGTCTTAATTGCTGCTGTACACCATTTGTGCAAGTGTTAATTTGGCTGATTTTGTTTTTCTGAAGTGAGTTTTGAAACAATAAAGAATTTGGATAGTAAGAAAGAAAACATAGAATGTAGTATTTCCTTTCTAGTCTTTTTAAAAATTGTGATTAAAAATGATCAAAATAGCTATGTATGTAAAATATAGCTATATAAATATATAAATAGAATTAAGAAATATAAATACCTGTTTTTTGTTTTTACCAAATTAATAAAGTATTCCTTTTTCAGCTAGTACTACCTACGTTGATTTATAATTAAAATGATAGTGGCCATCAGAAGAATCTAATTAATTTACCACACTCAGAAACAAAATACTTTGCCTTAGAATATTTTTCTTCCTAAATTAATATACTTGTGTATTGAATGTTCCAATAAGAAAGATAAATTTTGGCTTTATTTTTTTTTTTAAGGATAACACTAAAAAAATAATTTTTTGTTACAAAACTTCTTGAAAAATGCTTTATGTTTACAGGATTTAATAATAGAATTGCCTAACTTTAACATCAAATGTTTTTGCTAGAAATATTTATCACAGTTTTCTCTTATCTGTGTTAATATTTTTCTGCCTCTGTATGCTTTTTATTAACTGCCTAATGGAATCAGATTAATATATGGGGAAAATATACACATGCTCTCAATGCCTTGATATCTTTTTTATTGAATTTGTTGGGTGACATTGGATGATAAGATTATATAGGTTTCAAGTGTGCATTCTTTGATACATGATCTGTAGATTGCATTGTGTGCCTACCACCCAAAGTCAAATCATCTTCCATCACTGTATATTTGGCCCCCTTTTTCTTTGCTACTCCTCCAACCCCGAACCCTCTGTTAACCACCATACTATTGTCTGTGTCTATCAGTTTCAGTTTTATATCCCAACTACGAGTGAAATCACCCTCCAGTGATCTTGATCTGCACCCAGATTCAGCCGCCAATTCCCATAGACTATCACTATCTAAAAGTGCACTCGCCAAATCTCAATTTGTGCATTCTGCTTTCTGGTTCCTACTTCCTCTGCTGCCATTCTCTATTCTGCTTAATACATCAGACATTCAAGCCTACCACTCCCTTGGTCCTGTTTCTGTGATAGTTTTTAATACCTCTGCATTGATAAATGCCATGTTAATTTCAAAGTCTTCCACATCTTTGTAATCTGTCAGGAAAATTAACATACTAATTATTCCATCTATAAACACTCTCTCTTCACGTGGCTTCTAGGGCATATGTTCACACTAGCTGCATCTTCTCAGGATCCATTGTGAGATACTCTACATAGTCCTGAACTCAAAACATCAGAGTCTCCTGCTTTGTCTTTGAACCTCCTCTCTTTTTCTTGGTGTTTTCCTCCAGTCTGCTGGCTTTAAATAATTTTCTGCATATTGATGTCTCTTAAATGTATGTCTTCTATCCAAAACTTTTCCATAATTCCATATCTTCACTTGTGTCTTACAAGAATCACCAAATAAATACGAAATTAAACTCTTTTATTTTTCACTCTGCCTGTAATCTAGGAGCATGTCTTCTTTAGCAGTTCTTTCAGAACCTAGTCTCAGATAAAGTAGGATAATTTCATAGCTTACAAGGTTCTATATGACCCTACATGAGTACCTTTATGTTCACACTTTTACCTTGCTTTTCTAACTTAAGTCACATTTGTGCACAATGCTGTTCTAAAAAATGCCAAATACGACTTCCAGCCAAGATAGAGACGTAGGTGGACACACTGTGCCTCCTCTCACAACCAAAATTAAGGACAACAAAAATTTAGAAACAAAAAAAAAACAACCAGAACAGATAGAAAATTGAATTGTACGGAAGTCTGAGAATGATTCACCCAGACCGGTAAGAGGGGCGGATTTGGCGGCTGGCAGAGAGGGATCATGGCAGGAAAAAGCAGTGGCTAGTGTGGTCTGGGATGTGCAGGGAGCAGTTGGCACACCCTAGGTGTACAGACAGCGGTTAGCAGACCCCAGGCATGGGGAGGCAACAAGCAGACCCAGCGACGCGCACAAGGTGGCCGAATGCGGTCACACATTCAGGCACAGATAAACCAGGTGAAACAGGCAGTGATGACAGACTGTGCAACCCAGGGCCCCAGCGCCAGAAATAAAGCCTAAAAGCACCAATTGAAAACACCTGTGGGGGCTGAGGAGCCAGGAGAGACTCCCAGCCTCACAGAGGGGACTGAAATCAGAGAGCAGAGCAAGCGCCATTGTTCACTGTCGGACCCTGCCCCCACACATAGTGACAAAACTCTGCGACTGGGTTGCCCCACCCTGGTGAACACCTAAGGCTCTGCCCCCATACATAACAAGTGTGACCAGACCAAAAAGAAAAAAAAGAAGAAAAAGTGGCCCAAACAAAAGAACAAATCAAACTGCCAGAGCCAATACTTTTAAGTGACCAAGAGATAGCCAACCCATCAGATGCACAGTTCAGAACACTGGTGATCAGGATGCTCACAGATTTGGTTGATTTTGGTCACAAATTAGATGAACAAAGGAAGGCTACACTAAGTGAAATGAAGGAAAATGCACAGGGAACCAATAGTGATAGGAAGAAAACTGGGACTCAAATCAATGGAGTGGACCAGAAGGAAGAAACAACCAAACAGAAAAGAAGGAAGAAATAAGAATTCAGAAAAATGAGGAGAGGCTTGGGAACTTCCAGGACATCTTGAAACGTCCCAACATCCGAATTATAGGGGTAGCAGAAGGAGAAGAGGAAGAGCAACAAGTGGAAAACTTATTTGAACAAATAATAAAGGAGAACTTCCCCAATCTGGCAAAGGAAATAGACTTCCAGGAAGTCCAGGAAGCTCAGAGAGTCCCAAAGAAGTTGGACCCAAGGAGGAACACACCAAGGCACATAATTACGTTACCCAAGATGAAAGTGAAGGAGAGAATTCTAGAAGCAGCAAGGAATAAGGGGACAGTCACCTCCAAAGGAGTTCCCATCAGACTGTCAGCTGATTTCTCAAAAGAGACCTTCCAGGCAAGAAGGGGCTGGAACGAAGTATTCCAAGTCATGAAAGGCAAGGACCTACATCCAAGATTGCTCTATCCAGCAAAGTTTTCATTTAGAATGGAAGGGCAGATAAAGGGCTTCTTAGATAAGGTCTAGATAAAGGCGTTCATCATCACCAAGCCCTTATTATATGAAATGTTAGAGGGACTTAGCTAAGAAAAAGAAGATAAAAAATATGACAGTGAAAAGACAGCAAACTCACAGCTATTAAGAACCACACTAAAACAAAAGCAAACTAAACAAACAGCTAGAACAGGAACAGAACCACAGAAATGGAGATCACATGGAGGGTTAGCAACAGGGGAGTGGGAGGAGGAGAGAGGGGGGAAAAGTACAGAGAATAAGTAGAGGGAGAAAAGGTACAGAGAATGAGTAGCATAGGCAGTGGGTAGAAAATAAGCAGGGGGAGGACAAGAATAGTGTGGGAAATGTAGAAGCTACAGAACTTCTGACACATGGACATGAACTACTGCCGGGAAATGTGGGTGGGAGGGGGTGTGCAGAGTTGGATGGGAATGAAGGGGGGAATAGGACAACTGTAATAGCATAATCAATAAAATATATTTTAAAAAAATTAAAAAGTAAAAATGCCAAATACATTCCCACCTCAGGGCCTTTGCATTATACCTTCTGCCTATAATGTTCCTTATGTATGAGTAGACTGCAAAATTCCCTAAAGAAGAAATTCCAGTATGTGTTTGTACATTTATATTATGTGTATAAATATCTCTGTGTTAATAGAAAAACATATCTGGAAGAATAAATATCAAAATGTTAACAGTGCTTATCTTTAGGTAAACATTTTACTTTTACTTTATTTATACTTTCTGAATTTTTGCAATGATCAAGAATTATTTCTCCAGTAAGGAAAAAGTATTTGGTTTTATAGAAACACTGCAGTGACTTTCCTTCTTCAGCTTTCTCCTCCATCCTCCTTCCTACATAATGTTCTGTTCCTTGACTCGGGTGCTGTTTACATTGTATGTCCACTTTGGAAATTTTTTTTTTTTTAAAGATTTTGTCTATCTATTTTTTTTTTAAGATTTTATTTATTTATCTTTAGAGGGGAAGGGTAGGAGAGAGGGAGAGGGAGAGAAATATCAATGTACGGTTGCCTCTCATGCGTCCCCTGCTGGGAACTGGCCTGCAACCCAGGCATGTGCCCTGACTGGGAATCAAACCGCGATCCTCTGGTTCGCAGGCCCGCGCTCAATCCACTGAGCTACACCAGCCAGGGCCTGGAAATTTTTCATGATATACTGATAACTTGTGTATTTTTCTGTATACATTTATATTATACTTCAATAAAAAAAAAAATTACCCCTCCCCCAAAATAACATGCAGTATATTTACTTATGTAATTATTTAAATGTTCTAATTTGCTCTAAGTTACACTGTAAGATTTACTGCTAATTTAATGGCCTAATCAAAATTGCATTGACTGTAAGACTATTAAAGAACATTAGCTGCTAAGTAGAAATAAACAGTATCATTGGACTAAATTTAATTGTGTAAAATAATCAGGGGTGTTTATATTTCTTCAGAGAAAATGTAGGCTTAGTATTTTGTAAATAACTTTTTTTCAAAACTAATCAAGTATTCTAAAATTTAGAGGTATTTTATATTTCTTCATATTTCATATTTTAATTAGTATACTTGAGTCTTAGTCAAGCAAGTTATTGACCAGAATTCAGTAGATTTAATAGTATTTTCTAATATCTCTTTCTAATGCTTAAAATATTTTTAAGGATTTATATAACTATATGGTACTGAAGCTTAATTACATCTGTACTCTCAAATATGTTGATATTCCTGTCTTATTTTATAGTAGGTTAAACTGCTCCAGTTTAAAAAAAATAAAAAAGACTTCTTCCACTTAGATAATTGATTTATAAATAAGTAAAATACATGGTTTTACCTTCAAAAAAAGAAATGTTGACCAATACAGACATCCCTTCAAAGAAGGCCCTTTCTTTTGTGGCCATGTATCCTATTTTTAGTTAGCTATTTAAACTGTAAGTTATATTCAATTTAATATTAATCGTTCTAAAATTGGTTATAATTAAAAATATTTTTCATTTATAACATCTCTGAATCATACTTTATTTTATTCTAACTCCTATATAGCATCAGAAAAATTATGTTGCTTTATTATAAAAGTGAAAATTTATTACAGTGTATAGAAATTTAAAGTTTATCTTGTGCAACATAAAGTGTGATGTTATATGATTGAACTCCTATACCTTTTGAGATCTCAGTTTCCCCAAGTAATCATCTGTCAGTTATAATTACTATTTCGTTCTTTAAAAAGCACACTTTATTGGTTTTTATGTATTTTTTTACATATTCATCTATTTTTACTATCATATCAATATTTCAAATTTAGGATTTTTATGCTGGTGACCACTTAGCTCTGTGTGGTATATATTTGAAGGTTTATCATATTTACATATCTTTTCTCCTTAAATCTAGATACAATTGAGAAGGAAATAAGAAAAATCTTCAATATTCCAGATGAAAAGGAGACCAGATTGTGGAACAAATACATGAGTAATACATTTGAACCTCTGAATAAACCAGACAGCACCATTCAGGATGCTGGTTTATACCAAGGACAGGTATTGTTTAGCAGTACTATTTATCTTAAGTATACAACTTGAAACTTTCTGGAGTCACAAACCTTTTTTGGATATCCTGATAATCTGTATGGGGTTCTACTGGCTCTGACTTCCTTTATCTAACTCATTTCTTCTCTTTCCCTGCTGGACCCTAGCCATACCTTCTGTTTCCCTTCTTCAACTTGAATATAAAAAAGAAGTCATGTTCCATCCAAAAAAGCTAATAAGAAAGGTCAGCAAACTTTCTGTAAAGGAGCAAATATTACATATTTTTCCTTCTGCTGTCCATATGATCTCTGTCACAACTACAACTCTGCCATTGAGGTAGCACAAAAATAGCCACTAGAGAGGATATGTAAACATGGAAATGGCTATGTTCCAACAAACTATTTCCAAACGCAGTCAGTGAGCTAAGGGAACGGTAGTTTACCAGCTCACACGGAAGGTATCAACCTCTTCTTCTTTCTTTATGATATAATCCAAATAAATGAATGTGTTGAGAAATCAGCAAGTCTTACTGATTCTATCTTCTGATTGTTTCTTGAATTAATCTCTGTGTCACTCCCAGCCCCTGTCTTTCTTAACACATCCCTCTGCCTCTGGTGTTTTGCATGTCCACTCTCAATATTCTGTATTTCTGTCAGAATCCTCTTTCTAAAATGTAAACCTTATTATTTTCTTTTCATAAGCCTTTCCTAGGTCCTTAACAATTACAGAATAAAGTCCAAGCACCTTAACACAGCTTATAAGTTATGGTTTGACCTTTTGCCAATCTTCCATCATCTTTAGATTATCCTTGTTTTGTGATTTACACTAACAAAACCAAACTGAACCACTTGTGCCCTAAACATTACTGTGTTGTTCATCCTCTTGTGTGTTCCTGCATATTGTTTCAGAGGCCTTCTTCCCAATCCCTGCATCCAGTCAGCAAAAAGTTTTTTTAAACATCAAAATATTCATAATAACCATTAGTTCTGTCATGTAATGTAACCAGATCAGATTATTAGTCCTTCACTTACGGCTCAGATGTAAAGTCATCTCTTCAGCCTTTCTTTTCTTTTTTTTAAAATATATTTTATTGATCATGTTATTACAGTTGTCCCATTTCTCCCCCATCATTCCCCTCCATACCCCCTCCCATCTTCAGCCTTTCTGATCTATTTTTATCAATATCTCTTTGAGGTGCAGGATTTTCTAGTTCGGAGAAAAAGTTACTCCCTTAACTTCCATAATAATTTATGTATGTCTTTTGTATCATTATGTACTTGACTTATTTTTACATTGAGCTCCCCTACTAGACTATGAGGTGTTGACCTTGATTGGACTTTCTGACTTATTTATTTTTGTTTTTATTATTTTTAGTACTTAACACAGAGCCAGGTGGTCCAATATATGGAAGACTTTGTCTTATTTTGTTTTGTTTTATTTAAAATTACTATTGACATCAGTAATATGATACAAGTTGTTAAAAATTCAAAGGAACAAAAGGAACTTAATTTTTAGTAAATGTTTACTATATGCCAAATATTGTAATAAGATATAAAAGCAGTGATTTTCATACTTATTTTAGCCATTATATTCATAAGTGAAATATTAAAAATTTAATGTGTTTTACAATTCAAAGGAGAGTTGCTTGACTGAAGCTGGAGTGAGGAACTTGGAACTTTACTGGTTAGTCAACACTCCCCTTTTGCCAGCCAACTCTCTCTCTCTTGGCTGCCGATAGACATAAATCTCTCTCCTTGGTTACCATTCAGCAGGCCTTGAGGTAGCTCATATGTAGTGTTATTTCTTTAACTCTTTTCAGTGATTGATCTTATGTGATGGCTATTATTTCTATCATGTACATTAGAAAACTGAGGCTTTAAGAATTTAAATAATTTTATCTTCTTGCTAGGAATGCATTTACCAGATTTTGAAATAGGGATGTTTCCCAAAATGTGCATGAAATTTTCCAGATTTTGTTATTTTCTGAGTAATGATAAATGAAATAAACACTGTCCTAGACTTTTAAATTTTTTTTACTAAAATTGTAAGTATTCTTATTAGGGAGTGAAACAAAAGTACAATATTGAAGAGTTTGTCTCCCAAAATGAATGATCCTTATCTCTCTTCCTTGTGTGTGTTTGCAGTTCCTTGTGTCTTATAACTGACTTCTTAAATTTTGTCTCCTTTGCCCAGCTTTGGAACCAAAATGCAAATGTCTCTTCACTTTGTCTACTGTGTCCTTTAATTATTCAACAGGGTTGCTTTAGTTTTTTAGTGAATCCAGTTAGTCTTCTAAAACTCTTTTAACATTGGGGTTAAGAAAAACACTCTTTTATTGTGTCATATTTTTAGGTGTTAGTGATAGAACAGAAAAATGAAGATGGAACATGGCCAAGGGGTCCTTCTACTCCTAAGTAAGTGCTTCCACTTTTTATGGCATATTGCATGATTTAGAAGCCTTTGATTTGAGGTGATGAAATCCAGAATGATAGAGTCTAATTGTGTGCTGTACATATATTCTTTATGTTGTAATATTTTATTTTCAGTATAGGAGTTATCTAAATTTGTACCTAAATTAATATTCTATTACTAAAAAGGCTTCCAATTCAAATTTCTTACAGAATGAGGTATAGTATAAAGGTTATAAATGTTATGTTACATTGTCTAATACAGTTAAATCACTGTTAAACATTTTATTTAATATTTTCTTTTAAGTTTTTGATATTCTCAGGTGTCTGTTAAAAGAATGTTCTTTATCATAATGATTCTGCTGTGAAAGTAATATTTTTATTAAAATAAATGTTTTAGAATATAGAAGCACAAGTAGAGATACCAGAGTGTAAGGATTGCTTTTGATAGTAAATGAGGGATGAAAAAATTAGAAATCTTTTTAACTTTGTTTAAACTGTGGTAAGAACACTCGAAATCTATCGCCTTAACAAATTTTTAAGTTCACAATACAGCATTGTTAACTCTAAGCACATCATTGTACAGCAGATCTTTAGAATTTGTTCATCTTGTATAATTGAAACTGTTCCTGTTGAACACTAACTTTTCATTTCTTCCTTCCACCAGTAACCACCATTTTACTTTGTTTCTATGAGTTTGACTAGTTCAGATACTTCATATAAGTAGAATCACACAGTATTTGTACTAATGTGACAAGCTAATTTTACCTAGCATAGTATATCCCAGATTCATCCCTGTTATCACACACAGCAGGTTGAATAATATTCCAGTCTATGTATATACCACATTTTCTACAACCATTCATTTGTTGATGGACATTTAGGTTGTTTCCATATCTTAGCTGTTATAAATTGTACTGCAGTGAACATGGGAGAGAAAATATCTCTGTGAGATACTGATTTTGTTCCTCTGGATAAATACCCAGAAGTGAGATTTCTGGATCATACTGTATTTCTATTTTTATTTATTTTTAGTAACTTTCTACTGTTTTTCATAGCAACTGCATTATTTTACATTTTCATCAACAGTAAGGATTCCAATTTGTCCACATTCTTGCTAGCACATATCTTTTATTCTTTTGATAAAAGCGCCCTAATAGATGTGAGGGGATATCTTCTGGTTTTGATATGAATTTCTGCAGTGATTACTGATGTTAACCATCTTTTTTATATACCTGTTGACCATTTGTATGCCTTCTTTGGAGAAATGTCTATTCAAGTCATAGGCCCATTTTTTAATCTGGTTATTTGGTTTCTTTTGCTATTGAATTGCAGGAGTTTCTTATATTTTTTGGATATTAATTCATAATCAGATATGTGGTTTAAAGATTTAAAAATAAAGCCCAGATCCATAAAACTTCTAGAAGAAATCGTGGGGGAAGAGCTTCATGACATTGGTCTAGGATCTATACTCCATTATTAAAAACACTTAGGGCTAGTTATATCTTTAAACCCTTGAGCCCTGGCTGGTGTGGCTAAGTGAATTGAGCACTAGTCTGAGAACTGAAAGGTAACAGGTTCAATTTCAGGTCAGGACACTTGCCTGGGTTGTGGATGAGGTCCCCCCAGTTGGGGGTGGGGTGTGAGGCAGCCGATCCTTGTTTCTCTCCCTCTGTTTCTTCCCTTCTCCTCTCTCTAAAAATAAATAAATAAAATCTTTTAAAAAATAAATAAGCCTTTGAGAAGTAAATAGGGTGCATATGCCACTTATTATTTTATATTTCTGTAGAGTTCAGGGGGACCTGTCATAATCAAACACATTAATATTCAGCAAGTATTTACACTAAATAGGATAATAAGGACTATAAGTAGTCTCATATTAGTTCATGTTAGATTACAGTCAAATGAACTGTGAAAAAATTTTTAAATTTCTAAAGCTTTTGGAGTTCCAGGTTTTCTAATAAAATTGTAGATCAGTATTTTGAAATGCTTAAAACAATGACTCAACTAAATTAATGATAATTTTGTATTTGCTAATCTAGTAAATCAGCAATTTTCAACTGGTATGCCCCACGGCACACTGTTTTGCCAAAAAAATTTTTTAAAACATGCCATACCTGACATTTACTCAGGGGCACTGACCTTTTTTCCCTTAGATTGCCAAATAAAAAAATAAAAACAACCAACACAAAAATAGCCTTCTGGTGTGAATAAATCAAAATTATACCTTTTTTTGACAAATTGGCAAAAAATATATTTTTTGATGTGCCGCAGAATTTTAGTAATTAGTTTGATGTGTGCCATGAGATGCAAAAGGTTGAAGATTGCTATAGTAAATAAAAGAGAAGAAAGATCTGGTACTTACTTTTCTTCAAAACTGAAATGAACTTTACTGAATGGTTCTCTATCCTTTTTACCTTGTGTAAAGTTTTTTAATTTAAATTTCATGAGAATGTGCCTAAGTACATTATTTACATTTTATTCTTACTCTACTCAGTTGGATATAATACAAGGGTAGAACTTACTATAAGAAGACTATAAAAAGTACATGGTAGAATTATGTAGATTTCTTAACGAAGTTTTAGAAGTTAGGAATATCTTCATGAATATTCACATTTAGTCTTTAAGATTTTATTTATTTTTAGATAGAGGGGAAGAGAGGGAGAGAAACATCAACGTGTGGTTGCCTCTTGCACACCCCCTACTGGGGACCTGGCCTGCAACCCAGGCATGTGCCCTGACTGGGAATCGAACCGTTGACCCTTTGGTTCGCAAGCTGGCACTCAATCCACTGAACCACACCAGCCAGGGCCACATTGAGTCTTTGGATCAGATCTACTATTTTTCTTTCTAGCTTGCCTTTAGATTGTTATATACTTGTTATAGCTTTAAATAATTTTGATGTTATAAAATTGCTTGTGGGTTAACATAAAGTGCAATGAGTTCCAAACATTTCAGAGATCTTTTGGCCCTAAAATTATTAAATTTCACCTGAAAAATTGAACTAATTACATATTTTCTTTTATTATCTCTATCTGCTAGTACAATACCATATTTATTTACTTAAACAGCTGTAATATTTTCTTTTCTATGAGAAAACACAATTTCTTAAATAATACCCAACACACAATACATGTGCAATAAATGCTGGCAAAAGACGGTGTACTACACTAGAGATACATGAAAGTACAATTAAGTCCCAGTCACTGAATTACCAGTTTAATAGGGAACCCAAATATTAAAATATGAAAAGTTAAGTATTCATTCACTATAAAATAAGAGAAATACCATATAACAATATGTCATTGTCAAATGAGTTTATTAGAATATAAAAACAATTTTTGAAATTATCATTTGTGTATGACCAGACTCTAAGAAAACTAGGGATAAAAGGGACTTTTGCTCATTTGATAAAGCCTAAATGCCCGAAGTGTATAGTAACATTATATTTAATTGAGAAATTTTGAACACAAGCCAAATAAGACTGGAAGTTAAACAAAGTAATAAAATTTACTACTTACATATTATGTGGTCATCTACATGAAATGCAAATACAGTCAGCAAACTAGAACTCAGAAAATTAAGCAGGATACTCTAACATCAGATTAAACTAAAAATTAATAGGTGTTTTCTATACAGAAGTCAGCAATCTTTTTTTATAAAGAACCAGATATTAAGTATTTTCAGCTTTGTGAATCATAATATCTCTGATTCAACTGTAATTCTGCTGATAGAGCTTTAAAGCAGCCATAGACATTGTCAACAAATGGGTATGGCTACATTCCAGTAAAACTTTTTTTTTTACAAAACCATGTGGCAAACTGAATTTGGCTTGTGAGCCATAGATTTCTGATCTCTGCTAAATGCCATTAGTAACCCACTTAGAAAGTAGTACAATGAAAATTAACCTAATTAGAAATGTATAAAACCTTCATAGGGGAAATGTCTACCTTTATTAAAAGACAAAACATTATGTACTATATGCCTTTTTTAAAAAGCATTATTATATATGTTTTTCTTTTTTTATTGTTGTTCAAGTACAGTGGTCTCCATTTTCCCTCAAACCACCCAACACCACCCTAATCATACCCCCTTTGGCTTTGTCCATGGCTCCTTTATACATGTTCCTTGACTAGACCCTCCCCCTTCATTTCCCCATTATTCCCCTACCCCTGCCCCTCTGGTTACTGTCAGTTTTTTCTTTTTTTCACTGTCTCTGCTTATATTTTGCTTGCTTGTTTTGTTGATTAGATTCCACTTACAGGTGAGATCATATGGTTATTTGTCTTTAACCGCCTGGCTTATTTCACTTAGCATAATGCTCTCCAGTTCCATCCATGCTGTTGCAAAGGGTAGCAGCTCCTTCTTTCTTTCTGCTGTGTAGTATTCCATCGTGTAAATGTACCACAGTTTTTTGATCCACTCAATTACTGATGGGCACTTAGGTTGCTTCTAGGTCTTGGCTATTATAAATTGTGCTGCTATGAACATTCAGGTACATAGGTTCTTTTGAATTGGTATTTCAGGATTCTTAGGGTGTAATTCCAGCAGTGCAATGGCTGGGTCAAAGCGTAGTTCCATTTTTAGTTTTCTGAGTAAATTCCATACTGTTTTCCACAGTGGCTGCTCCAGTCTGCATTCCCACCAATAGTGCACTAGGGTTCCCTTTTCTCCACAATCTCTCCAGCACTTACTGTTTGTTGATTTGTTTATGAAGGCCATTCTGACCAGTGTGAAATGGTTTTAATGCAGTGTGGTTTTAACTTGCATTTCTCTGATGGCTAGTGATACTGAGCATCCTTTCATATACCAATCGGCCCTCTGTATGTCCTCCTTGGAGAAGTGTCTATTCAGGTCCTTTGCCTATTAACCTAGTATTGCCTGTTTCTCTAAATCTGTCATGTCAGTGCCTCCTATTCAAAATTCTAATTTAATTTTTTAAAAAAACTTTACACATGCACTTTGAAATTAAGATACACCTTAAAGGTCTAGGAATAGCCAAGTAAATTTTGATAAAAGAGGAGGAAGCACTAGATCTACTAGATAATAAGTCCTACAAAGCTGTAGTAATAAAAGAATATGATGCTAGCAAAAGACAAGTAGACTGGAACAAACTAGTAGCTTAGAGGAACTTATGTGTGTGTATATGAGAACTTGATAAGTTGTACTACTAGGCAATCCAAAACAGGTTCCTAAAGCAGATAGGTACTTAAATTTTATTAAAAGTGGAAAAAAAAAGAAAAGAAACCAGGATCAGTATCTTAGACATTAAATACTAAGACAGACTGCAGAAGGAATAAAGAGTGAAGTAAGAAATGTAAATCTTTAAAACTGATAAGAAAATTTGGAGATCAGCTATGTCTTAGGGGTCACAGAATCAAATGGGAAAGCTAATGGATTAGATTACATCAAAATTAAGTTTTTCTGTTAAAGGTACCATACACAGAATTAAAAGTCAAATGTCAGTTTTGAAAAATTTAAAATCTGCAAGGTAATAATACTTACAATATATAAGGACTGCTATAAATTAACAGAGAAAAAGAGCAAAAAAAAAAAGCTTTAAAAAAAATAAAAGGTAGTGCCTGGCTGGTGTGACTCAGTGGATTGAGTGCCAGCCTGCGAACAAAAGGGTCACTGGTTAGATTCTGAGTCAGTTTACATGCCTGGGTTTCATGCAGAGTTCCCAGTTGGGGGTGGGTGAGAGGCATCCGATTGATGTATCTCTTGTACGCTGATGTTTCTCTCCCTCTTCTCCCTTCTTTTCCTTCCTCTAAAAAATAAATAAAATCTAAAAAACATGTATTAAAAATAAGAAGTAAAAGATAGGAATAGACAGTTTAAATAAGGGGAAGTCCAAGTGCTAACAGGTAGATGAGGATATATACAAATTCACTCATAATTAGAAAAATTGAAATAAAACGTAAGATTGAACCGTAACAGTCATCAGAATGACACAAATTTAAACGATAGCCAATACAAAGTGTTTAGAGGGTTGTATGAGAAGTCTTCTGTATAATGGTGGGGAATATAAACTAGTACCACCATTCTATAAATCAGTCAGTGTTCAATTAAATCAGGAATGCTTAATCCCTCTGACCCAGCACTCTGGAATTTTTACACAGGTCCCTGATGGCACAGTCTTTGTAGCTGTACTGTTTGTAGTAGTGGTAGGGGGAATTTGGAGGTGGCGTAACTTAAGTATCTGTCACTGACAGTGATTAAGATGCAGTGTACGAATGATGTTTTGTTAAGTTGTATACTTGAAACCTGTATGGTATTGTGAACCAATGTCAACCCAATTAATTCAATAAAAGAAAAATGGTGGTGTACTGTGGATACCAGTGTAGCAGATAGAAGTAATAATGGTGCAATCTTTAAAACTGGATAAGTTTTAAAACATACAATTGAGAGAAAAAAATAACAACAAAATTAGATTTTAATTCAGTATCATTTATGTAAATTTAAGTTTAATGCAGTACCATTTATGTACATTTATGTTAAAGAATAGAATATTGTATAAAAATGTTTAAGAATATAGAAATAGCACTTAAAGTGGAGGAAAATTGGAGTACTGGTTAGAAAAGAAAAAAATGGTCGAGGAATCGTCACTTGTTTTTATTTATATGTGTATAATTGAGATAAGGATGCAGATTTTTTTCTGGATGAATACCTGTTTCAAAGAAAAAGTGGAATTCTGTATGTTTATTGAAGTCATATTATAAACACATATAATTTAGACAAATTCAGCTCCAGCATAGGGCATTTAATTTTAGGACCTCAAGAAAGAAATTTCAAGATATCGATATACAGAACAGCCTGTTTTGTACACTCAAAATTTCCACCATATCTGTCAGGAGACAACTCCTGGTCCTTAATATGGTATGGAGACACTAGTTCTAATAAAACAACCCTAACTTGGGATCTGTTGGGTGCTCATACGGGTTAGCACATAACCAGTTCATACACAGAGCATCAAAAGTTGAGGAAAAATTGCCCTGACTAGTGTAGTTCAGTGGGCTGGGCATCATTCCACAAATCGAGAGGTTGCTGGTTTGATTCCCAGTCAGGGCACATCCCCAGGTTGCAGGCAGGGTCCCTGGTTGGGAGCATGCAAGAGGCAACCTGTCAATGTTTCTCTAGCACATTGATGTTTCCCTCTCTTTCTCACTCCTTTCCCTCTAAAATAAATAAATAAAATCTTTTTAAAATGTTGAGGAAAAGTTATTAAAAGCTGCAATATGGTGAAAAAAGGATCACCTGTTGAGTTTGTTAAAACAAGTTTTCTAGACCCATCCCAAGAATTTCTGATTTGGTAGAAATTCTGTAGGCAGCGTTTCTTAATGCGTGATATGTAAACTACCATAGACAGCAGCTTCCAGGGTCCTCACCCCTGACCAGCAGAATATTAATCTTTTGTGGGCCCAGGAATCTGCATTTTAGGTGCTGCTATGAACAACAAAATGTAAGAATACCACTACAGTAAGCATAAGAGAAAGTATGTTAGTGTCTTAATTGTCTTACTTTTTTATACTGCTGAAAACAGAGGAACTTAAGTGCTTTAAAGATACTAAAGTTGTACTAGGCCCATATATCCTTAGCTGAAGCACAATTTTTGGACTACTTCACTGAGAATAAGTGTTACATATTTTAAAATGTTAAGGGTTGACTGTAATTTTGTTTAAAGCATGTCCTGAACTTTTAAAAACATATATAACCTAAAAAACTCAAAATCTTACTAGAAATCTAAAACTTACCTTAAAGAAACGCAAGTTTTCTTTCTGGATTTTTCTGCTAGATATCAAAATGCTGCTTGAAATTTTTATCTTTATATTTAAGTTATATTTTAAAAATACTCAAGTGATTAGTTTTTTCCAGAACTCTCATTTCTAATCTACTTTGAAGTGTATAATTTCTTATAAGTTCTCAAAATCACTGTCTTTTCTAATGACACCTTAGAAAAATTATGAATCCTTTGAGGTTGCTTTTCTGTTCTGTTAAAGTATGACCATTTTCCAAAGATTTTGTTATCAGGTGATAACCTATTTGTTGGGGATGTGTAGCTAGTTTAAATTGTATTTCTAAAAAAATATTTTAAAGTAGAATAGTTGTAGAAGACTGGATGGTATTAAAGAAAGGAGAAACTAATCAGTAGATTACCCCTTACTAATAGAATTCCAGAAAATTTGTTTAATGTTACATCTTCTTCCTTAGCTATAACTTCCAACTAAGGTAAAACTTTAAGAAATTTTTACTAAGTTATACTATTTTTTTCTTATGGTTTCATTTAGGTACAGTTATTTCAAAGAATGCCTTAGAGATTATTAATATAGAAAAATTGCAAATGTTGCTGGTTTTCTGAAATAAGTAAAAATTCCTCTTGTGAGAGTATCATAGAAAGTTGATTTAATTCAGACATCTTTATTAATTGCTCAAAAATATTGACAAAAGACATTATTGAGTATCTGGTGAAAAAAAGGTAAGGGTCACTGATGATTGTAAAAAGGCAGTTTTCATGGGCTAGAAAACAACCAGAGAAGAAACCAAATCAACCAGATAAGACATGAGAGGCTGAAAAAAATCAAATGGAAAACTAAGCCAGTAGTCTTACTCACACATTCTCCCTCTACCATCTGTGTTGTCCTGATTAACAGAATTCCAATTCGGTGACTGAAACACTAACTATAAACTATAAACTGTATCTAGTGCCATTTAGTATTTTTGCAGCACTCTGTCCCTAAGTGCCTGGAGAGAGGGAGCACTTTATAAATAAAACCATTGCATGCTACATTTGATTAGGATAAATAATAACCACCTAGGTGACTCTGCAGTATTCTGTTTCTGGTTTGGGTTTTTTTGCTTTTTTTAACACTGTTTTAGTATTGTACAATACCTGTTTAAATGCAAATAGAAAAATTTAACGCATGCTTTAGAATTTTTAGAGAATAATTAAGTCCAATTTGCATACATAATTACTGGATAACTGTAGAAATGGATTTAGAAATAGTAGATAGACCTATTTGATTGAAAATTATTAAAATATAAGGAAACTTCTATCATGTATTGTTTTCTTTTTAACAGAAATTGTATTGAGACATTTTAAGTATTTGTAAGCAGGTTGGCCTCTGCTTATTTGAAACATTAGTAGATTTAGTTATGCAGTTCTGTTTTTGATACTAAAAGGTATAATTCACAGAAATCACATTCTTAATGTTTCTATGAAAGTACATAAATTTAGCCCTGGCTGGTGTGGCTCAGTGGATTGAGTGCTGGCCTGTGAACCAAGGAGTCACCAGTTTGATTCCCAATCAGGGCAAATGCCTGGGTTATAGGCCAGTGTGGGGCACATGAGAGACAACCACACATTGATGTTTCTCTCCCTCTCTTTCTCCCTTCCTCTCCCTCTATCTAAAAGTAAAATGGATAAAATATTTTTTAAAAGGTCATTTCCAAATTTAATTGAAGTTAGAAAATTTAGACAGTTATTTTATGCATAAATGAATATAATATAAGTGCACAGTTCTCACATAGATGCTTGATATTCACAGGTACTCACAGATAATTCTTGGCTATATTAGTTCTTCCCTTCTCCCCTGATTTGTTCCAAAAAGGAATTGAGCAATTTACAGTAACCTATGTTAGTCAAAGTTAACTATAGGAATAGACGCAGAAATCGGGACAAATGGAAAATGGACATAGTCACAATAAGATGAAGTCAGAGGAGAATTTAGTTGACAGGAGCAGTAAGGGCTTTGGAAGATATTACAGCTAATCTGCAAATGTGTGGACTTTTTTAAGATTCTGATTCAAACTAACCCGTTTCAGGAGAGAATTGGATAAAATTGAACATGAGCTGACTATTAGATTGGGATCAACAGCGGTATTAAAAAAAAGATCTGTTACCTATTATGGTTGAATATTGTAGTGTTTACAGGTGAACTTATGAATGTCTGAGATTTGCTTTAAGATACTACAGCAAAGAATGGGGGAAGGGAGGCTAGGGAGATTATAAACAAGAGTGACAGTGTTAATTTTGAAGCTGAGTAACTGATATAAGGTATATGAGGGCTTGTGTATGTTGGAAATTTCTATAATAAGTTGAAAATAAAAATGCCATAACTAGCAGTCAAAAAAAGGAACAAAAAATAAAGTTATAAGAAACAATTTATATATAAATTCCCTTCAACTCACTTTTGTTTAAGTTCCTAACACCGTTCCTGACATTAGCAGAGACAAATGTAGCAACTGCTTATTGAACTGAATTAATCTGTATCTCACAGCAGTAAAAGTGTTTAATTTTTCAAGAAATGTCATGTTTTTTTTGCCAAGAATTTATCTTAGCATAATTGTTAAAAACTGGGAAAGTTTCAAGTTGCTCTTGGTTTTTTAAAGATAATTTTGTTTTATAATTGTTAGATTTTACAAAGTTGGGTTATTATGTCAGAGTTGAAAGTAACTATAAAAATCTTTAAATAATTGTTTTTGCTATATCAGCTTTCAGACTTAACCTCTCTCTCTCTCTCTCTCTCTTTTTTTTTTTTTTTTGTTTGTTTATTTCTTGGTTCCTCAGCATGGTATTAGATTTACTAGTATGTTAAATATTCAGTTAATTTACCAAGAATGAGCTGTATTTTTCTATTGAAGTAAGAAGTTTAACTTGGTCTTGAATTGCATGCTTTTCATCAAAACATCAAGAATAGGGAAATTGAAATAGTGCGTTCAGTTGTCAGGGATAGAGTTTAATTTTCTCTTTGAAATCATTTTAGCTACATTTATTTTTACCTTTTTCTGTCTTGTTAAGAGATAAATCACCGCCTTATATCTGCCTCAAGCTAGCAAAAATTAGTTTAACACTAGGTTAATTAAATTTAGTATTTAATGTATGGCTTAATAGCTATGTGTAATATTCTAAGCATTTTTGCCTCTTCTCTTTAGAAAGACACTAGAGCAGAATTGCTAATGATGTAATCCAAATTACATCAAAGGAAGAGAGCTAAAGGGCTCAGGTTATAATCCATAGACTGACTAGTCAGCCCCTAAAAAAACTAAATGTTAAGTAGATTGGGCTATTGTAGTAGGTCAGAAGTGAAAATAAGAATAACTGAGTGATCAATAATAATATCTGTAACAGCATTTAAAAAATGTTATCATATTTTAAAGTGACCTGTGGACCACATCTCTCCTCTCTGTAATCTCCATGATACTTGAGAACAATCTCTCCACCATTTATTTATCTTAATCTAATGCTTCCTTTGCTTTGCTTTTTCTTTTATCTTTTCTCTCATACCTATACAAATGCTGAGCACTCTACTACAATATAGTAGACAAATAATGCTCACTTATTCTTTTTTCTTTTCCAAAGTCATCTTCCCCTAGCCTATAAATACAAACAGATCTCTCCCATCTTTAAAAAAAAGCCATAAACTTTGCTCAAATATCATTCTTCCATTCTTAAATTTTTGTTTTGACAGCCAGTTTCTTTAAAAAGGCCATACTTAACTATTCCTTATTAGCCTTTTTTTTTTTTTTTAACCTAGTTTATTTCACCTCTCTTTAAAATTTCCTTTCGGTAACTATCTTCTAAAGAATTTCTCTTAATTTGAATCCATTATACCGCAGTTTTTCAGGTAGTATTTTCACCTCTCTGACCAATCCTCTATTTGGTTGGCTGTCTTCCTCTCCTGGGCTGCTGTGTTTGGTTGTACAGGTAGTATACCACACAGCTCTTGAGGGTATTGTTCGCATTGCAATCTGTGTAAAAGACTTTTTCCTTGGCACTGTGCATTATATACAGTTTCACTGACTATATGCAGCAACTCTTCTCAGGCTTTAAATGAATTGATACTCCACAAATTTCCATCTGAGGACCTCTCCTTTCATACCATAATACACTCAAAATCAGTGGATGGACTCTGCGTTAATCCTGTTCGGCTCAAACGGACACAGATGTGCCTTTCTGTATTTCCAGCGGAGCTCTCTTCTGAATTTCAGATTTTTCCTAAATGTCATAGAGGACTTACCGTGTCAGATTGAACTCAAAATCTTTTTAACCAGCATTCTCCAACCCCCTCAACCTAAACTATATCCATATCCTGTCTTCTTTATTTCAGATACTATCTGGAGTTCTTCCTTTAACTTTGTTTCTCTTATTTAACTAGTCACCAAGTCTTACAGATTCTGCCTCCTAAACCTAAAGTTTTCAAAAGTTTTGATCTCAGTACCCTTTTACATTCTTAAAAATTCAGGACCTAAAGAACTTCTCTCATGTGCTTTATACCTGTTGATACACATATTTTAGAAATTCAAAATAAAATTTTAAGTATGTATTTATAAATAAGGTAAAACTATTATATTTTGACATATTTTGTGAAAAATAACTATTTTCAAAAAAAGATGTACTGAGGACAACAGAATTGCTTTACCTTTTGCAGATTTCTTTAATATCTTACTGAATAGAAGATAGCTAAATTATCTTAAGTGCTTCTGCATTCAATGTATTGAGATGTATAGTTTGGGTTATATATCTAGCCTCACAGAAATATATGGTTGGTATAGGGAGAAGCTTTTCAGGTGATTGATACCACATCAGAACTCAGCTGGTGGTGGTTTAATGATTAAAGTTTAATTACAATGTGGAATTTAAAGTCCTGTCAATGAATTTTTTTATACTATTACATTAAACTCTTCATGCTGTGGAGAATGTTGATTCACTGGGTAATGCAGGTATTCCAAATGATGATATATTTTATTATACAATATATTTTATAAATCATCTTGTTAAAAAATCACCAATTTTATGAGACAAGTTTGAGTAGTGGGAAGCTATCAAGCTCACTGTGGCCAAGTCACGTTTTCTAAAGTTCTGTTTTTTGGTTGAACATTTGATTTTGATCATTGGCAACAAATACTTTTAAGTTGTTTTCCTTGTAGTTACAGGCCCCCTTCCTGTATTTTTGACAAAATGTCCACCAGATAGCCTTTTATGTAAAACAGTGAAAAGAGTAGTGTCATGAGAAGAAGGGCTAGTTTGCTTGAAATTCAGATAATCACACTACTTTTCATGACAACCATGTTACTTTGGTATGTAGCAGATATGCTTTTTGAAAACTTCCTAATTTGTTACACAATATTAAAAGAAGATTAGGGTCATGATTTAATAAAATTAATAAATTTTATTTTTCAACATGGATATTATTAAGTGAAACTGTATTTTCTACTCCAGGGGTGGTGATGTAGTAAAAAATACAGTGATTCTACTATATAGCTTGGTGCTACTGCTTTAACTCATGCTAATATGGCAGCAGTTTTACCCAGCTTTTTTTTTTTTACATTGTCATTGCAATTATTCACCCAGTGAAAAAGGTCAAATAACATTTTGGTATTGTCATGAAAATAGTTTTGACCTCATACGGGTGCCCTGAAGGGACTTTAGAGCCCCTGGACTTTGAGAAGTGTTTCCTAAACATTCAAGACAAGTTGCCCTTGCCACTCAACTCTCTTAGCCCCAGCCTTTATTAATTCTTACCTTTATTATTTTTATGGTATCCTAAATGATCTTCCAATCTTAAGTGTCTTTGTTTTCTCCAGGAGTTACCTTTCTAGAACACAAATCTGATTACGTTGATACCCTATTAAAATCTTTCTACTTCCGCTAGCACAATTGGTTAAAATCCAAATTCCGTCATAGAACAGTGAAAGATTGTTTGTTATTATACCTATCTTACTAACTTCTGTTCCTATCACTCCATTCTTCCTGCTCTTTCAGCCAAGTTGAATTTATTAACTCCCTAAACACCTTATATCTCTAGTTCCCTATATTTGTATGTGCTGTTCTTTCTACCTGAAATACTCTCAGTTCCCCCCCTACTCCTCTGTGCACATAATTTTAAAATTACTGCATGTTACTGCAGTAATTTTATATTCCACAAAATTTTATGTTCTGTTATAATTTTAAGATTTGCCATAGGTTTTATAGTGTTTTATAGTTATTTTGCCTATGTGTCATTTTCTTTTATTAATTTGTGACCTATTTGAGGTCAGGAACAATGTCTGTCTTTGTATTCCTACTGCTTACCAAGGGTGAAGTCTTGGTAATCATTTAATCAATGCTTGAATGTTTTAATTAATTTCATAGAAACTTCTAATACTATCCTTGGATAGAGTAGTTAATGAACAGTAAAAAGGCCACAGATGGGCAGAAAAAGAAAAAAAATAACATATAGGGTGAGGCAAAAGTGAGATTACAGTTTTGAGTACACAAAACAGTTTATTCTTATATTATTAATATTGTATTATTTTCCATATGAACAACTGAAAACCTACTTTTGCCCTGTATATGTACCTCAACCACTTTATTGGATGGTGTGATTTATCTTTATTTCCATAATTTTTTCTATAAGTAAAATCCCTGGATACATTTTGGTTTATATCTATATCCCTGAAAAGTTGTAATGAATCCAATTAAAATACAGTCAAACAGGTCACATTTTGAAAAATGAACCTCCTTAATTTATTATACCTCAATATCTGATAAATTTAGGGTTTTTTTCTAATTTAGCATTCCAAACATAAAGGAAAAATGCCTGGATACTCCTATATTTTTATTAATATTTTAAAACTTTTTAAGTACCTTAAAATATTAGGATTATTAAATGACCTTTTAAATAGGTCCTCTACCTTGTTTTATATTAAAATTTGGTTGGTTGTAAGGGTCTTCTGTTCAGAAAGGCACCTAAATAGAAGTCTCAACGTAATCTACAGCCTGCATCAACAAAAAGAACCTCCTTTAAAATGAAAAGTTTTTACCAAGATTTTATAATATATAAAATGTCAAAAATTAAATTAAAGGTTTTATATGTAAGAATTTTATTGCCCACCATTTATTCTGCATAATGTATTCCAAGTATGTAGATTTAAAGAAATCCAGTTAGCTAAAAGCTGAACTTTCCTGCCCATTGGCCATTTCATTGTTCATTAGCACCTGAGTAGAGGAAATAAAATAATTTTTAAAAAACTGATCACTTTGGGGCCTCACCAATTTAGAATTTATGATGACTGAGATACTAGACTGAAAGTTGTCTTTTTACAGACTATGGCTAAATGTTGCCTAGTAAATTTAAATTGTTTATAAAATTAAAATGGACTTTTAAGTACTTTATAGTGGGTTTGTTGATTTTAAATTAATGCCTTTAAAGCATTAGTTGATTAAAGGCTAATTGGGATTTCTCCAAAAAGATTCTGAATTAGTGAGGTATGCAACATACAATCATATTTATGTCTCTTCTGTATTTGCAGAGATAACTTTGTCCAAATACTACTTCTGGGATTATGTTTTAAATTCTTGTGCTGTTCTCTTTCTGTTCCCTACATTGTAAAGAATTGGTGCATCAGAGGTATCTCTGTGCCGATGTATATAATTAGAATGTCATGGCACCTACTGAGACACAAAATGCGTTTTATTTAGATTTCCTTAAAAATTAATATTTTAATTCTGTTCATTTAAGGAAATTATTGATTGCAATATATTCATTGTGGTTACCTGAACTCATAGTGTTATTGGGTTAGCAAATATTTGGGAATAATATCATGTTGTATATTTAACATCATAAATTCCTTTTGAAAGTACTTCCCTTTGTACTATTATTTTTTATATAAAAGAATACATTGGCAATTGAAAACCAAAAGATATATAATGATTTTACTCATAAATCTGTTTTTCAGCATTCATTTACTACATACATTGTCATCTATTGGTTCTTTTCTTTATTTCATAATTAATTTTAAAATTCCGCATTTTTATCTAATTTAACATTTTCATATTTTTAAAGGTCCCCAGGTGCATCCAATTTTTCAACTTTACCAAAGATCTCTCCTTCATCTCTGTCAAATAATTATAACAACATCAACAACAGAAAGTAAGCACTGAATCTTAAGAACTCTTTGTTTAATTGATCGCCCTATTGTGGTTGCAAAAAAAAATCTCATGTATCTAAAATTTAGGATAAAACTCTTAATGCATTAAAACTGATTTTTTTTTAACTTACTGGTCAGATCTTCTAGGAGTAACTTCTCAGGAAAGAACACATTATAAACTTTTCCTTGATTTAATACAGTAATTTACTAAAAGAAATAAAACACTTTTAGAATTTTACATTCTAAACACCTAACTGAAATACATATAGAAATCTGTTAGAATTCAGTTTTTTTAGAAGGGATATAAATTTCAGATGTCATTTTAGAACTAGATATGTAATCACCTGCAATATACAGTATTTTTTGAAAGTGTTTATCAGTGATTTACAACTGTAAAGCATACACAAGTTTTTACATTCATTATAAAGGCAATCAATTTTCTTTTAAAACATTCAGAGAAACAGGTTTCCTTGCCCCATCCTGAATAATATTTGGAATCTTGGAATTTATAAAAGTGAGTAAAAGTGTGTGCTTTATTGCTGAAATTTTAAAAAGTTGAAAATCACTTGGACCTTACCAGATCCACTGACATGGGTGTATTACCTAGAAAACTGGCGTGGTTTTTATTTTATAGAAAAGGATATAAAAAGAAAGCTTTATTTTAATTAGTACAGTCAAATTATGAGAAGAACTTTAATCCAGACATGACTGTTCTCTTTTTATTTCTTGGTTAAGTACTTTGTGGTTTATGTATTAAGTTAACAGTATTTATGTAATTAAATGTCTGTACTGCTTACCAGTTCATAAATGGCATCTGATTATCCCAAAGAGGAAGTTCAAAAAGACTAAACCTATTGGATGAATAATCTTTATAATAACACCATTAATTGAATGTATAGGTTTAATTAGTTTTCCCATAAAATTCATATTTAGGGGAGCATGGGGATAATTGACAAAGTCATTTTAACATGAATCTGGATTATAAATATGTAGTAAGAGTAGCCAAAATAATTTGGAAAGGAAATATGAGAAAGGAGTCATCTTACTAAATATCACAACCTATTATAAAGATACAAGAACTCTAACTGCATACTGCTGACCCACTAATACACTTACAGATCAGTAGACTAGAAAAGACTGCCAGAAATAGACCTTTATATATAAATGAGTTTGATGTAATCAGAAAGCATTCTAAGATTAATGGAGAATGGAGCAAGTTAGCCAGGAAATGTAGGGAAAATTGAATCGCTATTGAGAATTTTCCTTTGAAACTTTAAATTAAATTATTCTTCATCAAATACAAGAAAATTAAAAGGCAAATAAATGGAAAAAATACTTGCTGCAACTGAAATACTAAGGGTTAATATTTTTAATATATCAAGTTCATAAAAATCAGTGAGAAATTTTCTAAGACAATTAGAAAAATGGGCAAATGATACAGCTGGACAATAAAAATAAAAAATTAAAATATATAAACATTTTAAATGTTCTAATTCACTAGTAACTAAAGATATGCAAATTAAAACCATAGAGATCTCCATCCACTTCTCCCATCTCAGTCTCATTGGGAAAAATTAAGTGATGAATATCTATAAAGGATTGTTTGTTTGACATACTAGTTCAGCTTTTCTAGAGAAGAGTTTACCATTATGTGTTAAGATTTAAAACATTCATTCCCTTATTTCAGTAATTCGTAGTGTAATACATAATATATTGTAGTATAATAATGAAATATGAAGACACTATGAATATCCAAAATTGTAGTATAGTATGTTCTTTTCTATTTAAAAGTGTTTATCCACAGGTAAAAGACTAAAAAGAAATATTTTCCTTTAATCTGGTTTATGTTTTATATTATTAAATTTATCAAAAATAATTTTATATAGGAGATAAAATATTAATTGTGTTTTTACAGTTGCAGATGTCTCCAATATTTACTATAAAATAATTCAGTTCCAGGTATAGCATGTATTTATAGTTACTCTTTAGAGAGATTTTTAACCTTGTATATAGACTATTGAACAGGGACTGTATTTTGACTAGAGTCACTATGTTAGTATATGTGGTCTGGTGTGTTTCTGTTTTGTCTTACTTCCCTCTCATAGGAAAAATATGACAGTAAAATCTGATCTCAAAACAACTCTGACTGCAAAAAATATTAAGAGAAGTATTGGAGTGTTTTCTTATTTTTTAAACCATGATTAACTAATGACTCTACTCCTATGACTAAATTATATTTTTAACTTTTTATATTTGTCTATTTTAGGTACTAAAATAGTTCTTTCATATTAGGAAACCTTAAACAAGTAGCTGCTGAGGTATCACCCTGCCTAAAAGTTACGCTTGTCTTTTTAAATAAGGAGTAAAATTTAAATATTTATAATATGCAAAGTATTTTTTCCATTTTCAAAAAGTGTTATTATCATAAATATCTAAACAGTTATTTCACCTAAAATTTATTTCTTAATTTTCTGTTCAATTTGTGTAAATAAGTAGTAGCTTAAGACTTCAAATGGAAATGGCATCGTTTCTTTAATTAAAAATATGTAAAGTGAGCAATGACCTTTTTAGATTATGGGCATTTTTGAAACTATGTGGAGATATTCTACAAGTAAAAGTATATATTAAAGTCAATAGTTTTAATACGTTTTTATGAAATGTATTTATAAACTTAAGATTTGAATTAAACTGATACAGTACCGAGATAGGCCATTTTCATTTCCAGAAATAAAAATATTGCTTATAAAGGTAATAACAAAGTAAACTTGGAATTATTTATGTTTAATAAAGATTTTATTAAGGACTAATATTCTGAAGAACAAGTTGCTGGACTATTGTTTGTTTACCCTATGTAGTTATTTTACCTGTTAGTTCATACAGCATTTGTTCTTGCCCTAATTATAATTTAAGAACATCTTTAATATGTACCTAATTCATTCTCTTTTTTTGTTTTCTGCATTTTTCTCTCTTGCTACATTTGCCTTGATTCAATGCTGCCTTTAAAAAATCTTCTTAATGTATTCATTGCCTCAACTCTTAGCATTCCACATCAGAATACATTTCTATTTTTCTGTTAATGCATTTAAAGCTCTTATTTGAAATGGAAATGACTCCATGTAAGAGATTAAGCCAGGAAAAGGACATGGATTTTTGGAGAGTGCCAGAACTAGCTAGCCATCTGGCTCTTAACAAGCTACTTGCTGCAAGTGTCATTTCATTAACTGCAAAGTGAGCATAATTATAATTTTGAGGATTAAATTATAGATGTATAGTGTTTATAATGTCAAATGTAAGTGCTAATTGAAAAGTCAATCTGAAATTTTTATAGAATGATAAGGGCTCAATTTTACAAAAAAGGTTACACTTTTAATTTATATTTAAGGTGATAGAATAAATCTAGTATAGTAGTTCAATTTCTGTTAAGATTAATGGCAATTGTATTTATTTTTGAAGTAGCATAGCTTTATAGGATGGAGGACTCACATACTTTTTTAGTGAAAAAAAGCAGAAGTAGTTATTAAAAAATAGAATCTCTTTCAAGTCCAAGTTTCCATGTACTTTGTCAAAGTATTTAAAGAACTGCTGGTTTGGGTATTTCCCATTACATACTTTAATACTTGATTTAGAAAGCACATAAAATGTAGATTGTAAGTGACCAGTCAAGATAGTATTAAAGTATTTTAAGTTCATTAGTTTTTGTCATTGTGCATCTAAACAATCTGAATCTTTGGGAATCACTTATACCTACCCTGTCACTTAAACTAAAATGTAGAAATTCTTTAAGGATTCAGATTTTAAAAGACAAAAACAAAAACTGAATTTGTAAATAAATTTTTTGTTCATTTCTCAGTAAATAGGAAAAGCTACTGCAGCAAATCACATCCTGTTGCAACAAAGAATAATAGTTTCCAGCACCCATTTGTGTTATGTGTAGGAGAGACAGATAATTGAATATATACTTATGGAATAAGCATGTAAATGTACTTTTAAGTCTTTTTACTTGCATCTGTGTATGTGCATGTGTATGCATACATGTATATAGGTGTAGGCATGAGCGTACACTGGGGCATACCTTCCCTGTATACTTGTAGATTGCTTAAATTTTATATTTTAATACCCAGAATATATGTGTTTTTAATGTGTAGAATGTGTACAAAATACAGGCCTTGCCTCTTTTTTAGTATATAGCAGACCTTGATTTTTAGCACTTAGAGAATTTTTTTTAAAAAATAGGATTCAATTTTTTGTTGCATGTCTTTGAGATTAGATTCAAGAATTCAGTCATCAATCATTGAGTGAACATATTTTGAATTCCTAATAGTTGCCTTGTACCTTATTAATTACTGGAAATATAAAATATTAATTATAAAGCTAATGATCTGTAAAAACCAGAAGATGCTTGAATTCTATTTGTTTCATACTTTTTTTTTTTTATTTAAAAAACTTGGGCATATGGCTGCAAGACTAGCAATTCTGAGTTTGATGATCAAGGTTGTATTTGGATGCTGCTATTTTTGTTAATCCCAGGGCAGATTGTTTTTTTAGTCAGGGAGTCAGTCTTTCTGTTTTTAATGGAGGGGTGTGTTTTCTTAAATACAAAAATATTAGTGGGCTAGCATTGAGTGTGTAATTTTGGTTGATGTGATTTTGTGTGTTTTACCTGTTTAGCTTGTTGGGGTGAGTTTGTGTGTGTGTGTTTACTAGAGGCTTTGTTAGAACAGCTGTGGCACAGTCCACTTAAGCTGTTAAAATAATGAAGTGGGAGTATAGAAGCTACAATACAATGTATTTGAAATTAAAAGTAAAAACAACTTGTAAAAAATATAAACAAATTATAAAAAATTGAGATTGTTATGTTTATTTGTAATATTTTTTGCTTTTTATTTACATCATCATTTGCTTTTAGCGAATGACCTCACTGAGTCTTATTCAGGTTTGTACTAATGAAATAAAAAAATTAAAAGTATGTTTTTGAATTATATACAAAGTATCCATCATAAATATTTTATAAGATAATTTGTTAAAAGTTAAGGGAGAATCCATACTTTTCAAGGAAATTATTTTTTTCACATATAAAAAGAAAGAGGGGCCCTGAACTATGTGCCTCAGTTGGTTGGGCATCCTTCAAAGCAAAAAGTCATCACTGGTTCAGTTCCCTGTTAGGACATATGCCTGGGGTACAGGCCCAGCCACCAATGGATGTTTCTCTCCATTTCTCTCTCCCTCCCTTCCCCTCTCTAAAAATAAATAAATAGAATATTTTTAAGAAAGAAAAGAAAAAAATATTTCACTTATTGACTTTTCTTTCTTTTTTCTAAAATTACATCTATTCACTAAGATTGAAGATTGTATATTTTTTTAAGATCGGTATTTATTATACTGATAGTACCAATTATCCTGAGATTTTATTTATCTAGTTAAATAGACTGCATTATTCTAACTAATAGAAAGAGAAGCCAAATAATACTGGAATGTACTTGCTTACAATCATTTTATTTTTGCATTCCTCATCTCCCCTGGCTTTTTTCCACATTTGAATACAAGATTTTGCTAGTCTAGCATAGCAGCTATAAATAGAATCTTCAGAACAGTGATGTCACAGAGGCCTTGTAAATTCTGCTCTCACCTGTAACTAAAGTACAACTCCTCATGTTTCTATTGTTCTCTTACAGTAGCAGGATATAAAAGGGACATAAATGAGATGATTTATTGCTGCGGGTGGTGTTTAAAATCTGAATGTTTTAAAGTTGATGGAGCAATGAAGAACGGGGCAAGCTATGAAGCTGCTCCATTTAATCAAGGGTAGAAAGATATAATAGTGGTTTGTTTTTGTTGGTGTGGTATATGCCATAGTGATTTTGTTGATTGTATAAGTAGTATCTTAATAGAGTATTTTGATTTAGGTTCACGTCTTAAGAAGAACTTGAGTTAAGTGCTTTATAAAAAGTTTAATGACTGACCACCTATATCAATATGTTTAAAATACTCTGTTCATTATAACTATATTGAATAATTGGGTGCATTATAAAAAATATTTTTTGTTTTCTTCCAGTGTGAAAAACTCAAATTATTGTCTCCCATCATATACTGCTTATAAGAACTATGATTATTCAGAACCTGGAAGAAACAATGAGCAGCCAGGCCTCTGTGGCCTAAGTAACTTGGGAAACACATGTTTCATGAACTCGGCTATTCAGGTAGGTATTTCCAAACAATATGAAACTTGTGTGTTTCATGGAAATCAGGGTACAAGAAGAGTAGAGTTGGGTTTTACATGTCACATTATGAATATTATATGTGCTTTGAGAGTTTCTTTTTACATGGAATATTTAAGCATACACATTTGACTCATTCATTCTAGTGCTGGTAGGAGAGTATCAGTATCTTATTCCTCAATTAGGTGGCATATGATTACCACATAGTAAAAGACTAAATATCAGTTCATGCAAAAATGTAATTCCAAACAGAAAATTTAAACTCTCTGAAAAGAAAGCTATTGAGATCTCTGCATATTGAATAGAAGTCTCTTGGGTATTTTTGGACATTGGTGGAAATGTTAGAGAATAAATATTTTGTGGTTACCAGTCCTCTAACTCTAAATAAAATTATTTTAAATCTTTTTTAATTGTACTGTGAAATTCAGATTTTAAAAAGAAAATTTTATGGACCTCCTTTTATATATATGCTTTAACATCACTTTCTCTTAAAGATCCTTAATTTGGGGGTATAAGAGATCACGGCCCTTTTTTTCCCTTTGTCTCTCCATGGAGCTTCCCTTTTTTTCTTGTTGTCTATACCCTCTTCCAACTTAATTTGTTAAATATTTATGTCTTTGATGGATTTTGAAGTAATGAGATCCAGGTATATTTTAATATCACTATCACTGTGTATAAAATTAGAGCTGGTTTTTTACTACCCCTTTCACAAATGAAATTCTTTTTCAAAAGCCTCAAATAATGATATACTGTTTCTGATATTTAAATTTTTTTCTGGTAAGTCTTCTCTTTTTTTTCTGAATTTTTATTTCTAAATCTGCCATTTTTTCTGTTCTCTATTCATACGTAATACTGAATCTCCTATGCCTAGGAGGCAGACTCATAGGTGGAGAACAGATGACAGCTAGTGGAACGGGCAGGGGGTGCAGTTAGTGGGTAGAGGGATTGAGCAAAAAGGAACAAGGACTCATGGACATGGACAACAGTGTGGTGATTGCTGGGGGGGATGGAGTATAATGGGACTAAATGGCAATAGGAAAAAATATATATATATGATCAAGATTATATATTAAAAAAGATAAAGTGCAGAGTATGGATTAATAAGGACATTATTGCATATCTTTTTGACTACATGAGAAAAGTATAGGACTGTTCACCATCAAGAATTCTAAATCTTTTTGTACATTACTGTTAATCCAGTTGTTCCCTAAAATAACCATTGTCTTTGTAGCATTCTTGGGAAATTATAATTAAACTGTCATAACTCTGCAGACCAAGAAGCAGTCTTTTAAAAATGTAATCATAGTTGGTTATTATCTGATTTCTTGGTTTACAGTTGAACCATTCAGGAAATAGCCTATCTGTTCAGCGTATACTGTGTACATTAATAAACTCTTTCTTTAAACCTTCTTTGATGCGTAATATTGTCTATACCTTAATGTGAGTTATTCAAAATTGTTTTTTCTAGGATTCTAGCACTAATTAAATAACAATTCCATTTTTGTTTTTATTTTTCTGGAAGAGGAGAAAGGGAACTCATCTGAGAAGAGCAAGCCAAAGCAAATTATCCTTATAGTTATACTTAGATAACAATGTAAAGGCATTGGTGATGAGACTTCAGGGATAGGATTGGGTCACACAAGTTGTAATTTTTTGTGTGTGTATCTGTCTGTTGGACTGCTCAGCCTGAGCACTGAAAATCATCTTTAGTACCATCTCTGGAAGATATTTTATATAAATGGTCGAAGTTAACTTTGGTTCTAGAGACTTTATGTTTAGTATTCTAGTGTAGAAAACCAATGTTGGTGCTTTTTCATAGGGATTAAGAAAACATTTTAACAGCATAGGCAATAAATACTTGAGTCTTTCAGAAGAAAACAAGAGTATTCATGCTAATCATTCATGATTAGCTTGCATTCCTTCTAAGGCAATACTGCATTCTAGTTTCCTGTGCCTTTTTTATATAGTCCATATACTGTTTGTTTCCATATGGTTAACTGTAATTTCTCCATAATGAGTATTAAAGTTAAATATTCACCCTAACCAGTATGGCTCAGTTGGTTGGGCATTGTCCCACAGAGCCAGAGGTCCCTAGTTTGATTACCCAGTTACCGATTATGGTACGTGCCTGGGGTGTATGTTAAGGCCCCTGTCTGAGCGCATGTGAGAGGCCGCCAATTGATGTTTTTCGCCTGATGTTTCTCTCGCTCTCCTCGTCCCTCCTTTCCTCTCTCTAAATAAATAATTAAATATAATTTTAAATATTTTAAAATTAAATCATCTAATCAGCTATATTGAGTTGGTTTTGGCATTTAACTTTCTTTTTAATTCTTTTATTATTATTGCTTTTAGAGAGAAAGAGTAAGGGGGAGAGAGAAATCAATTTGTCATTGAACTTATTTATGCATTCTTTGGTTGCATCTCCTATGTGCCCTGACCAGCGATCAAACCCACAATTTTGTCATACTAGGATGATGCTCTGACAGCTGAACTACTCAGCCAGGGCCTCTTGTATATCTTTTAAGGTATCACATTTCATTGTGTTAGTCTTTGCCTCTGTTCACAGCAATTTCATTACAATAAATTGGTAGAGGTAATGCCGTCCCTCTCAATATGTTTCACCTTCACAAGTAATATTTCAGCTGAGAGATCACCATGAGGGTGAGATTTGTTAGGGTTATAGTTTGTTATTCTCTAGCAATAATCATAAAGTAAAAAAAAAAAATGAATGAAATTTCAGTAAAGTATTTTAAGCAGTGGATATACTTTATGTCTGTATCTTGGTTGGAAATTGTATTTGTCTAAAATAAAACTCTTCAAACATTTGGGGAAGAGAGAATATGAGAGAATTTTTGCTACTTTTGACTTTTAATTGAAATTTAAAATTAGAAAAATAGTACTTGAGTTTTATTTTCTTAAATCTTCTGTGATTTTTAATTGATTTACATGTAAGCTCTCAAGCTGAAAAATGAAAATAAGAGAGAATACAAAATGGTGGTAGTAGACTTTTTTCTGTCTTATAAACACACATGTTCTTAGGTCAACAGATGAAAATGATAAAAGATAATTAATAGAGTAGTTTTTTTCTCAAGTTTTTTTATAACTTCTGTGAAATAGAAGACAATTAATGAACATCAGAAAATATTATGAAATAACATTTATAGTGATAATTTAAATTTTAATGTAATTTCTTAAGTTAATTTAGTAATCCCAAAAATGTGAGTGGACATTTTAGTACATCAGAATGTATTGGTATATCTAAAAATAAATGAGTATGAAAAGTAAACCTATTTTTTTATGTGACAACAGGTTATGCTTAACCCATCAATAGCCTTAAAGTAATGAAATCTTTTGATCACTCATTGTTAAAAATTAAACAACACCAATCTCAGTGCATTTTGATGTTATTATTCAGTTTAATTATATTGGTGTTTAAGATTTTCTCTGATATAAAGGTATTTGTATTGTTTCTCTGATGAGTATAGTACTGCCACATAGTTTCAATTTATTAAGTTAATATTTAAGATAAAAAATATGAGGTGCTTTTGGACAATATATTCTCATCTTACAGAGATTATTAATTATTACTGTGAGAAGTTTATTTATATCATCTATATTTAAACAGAAGTAATGAAATTGCTTTGGTTGGGTGAAGTGCCCAGAGTCCCATCTGCTTTCTGTTACTTTAGTTAATGGCCCAAGAAGCATTCTTATGGGACCTCACTTCTCTAAAGAATAGTTTAAAAACCATATTCTGGCTAGAAAAAAGGAAAGAACACATCAAAAATTAATAATACAGGTTAGGAGCACAGACTATGGAATTACACTGCCTGGATTAAACACACATCTCTCCTACTTACTAGCTGTGTTATCCTACACAAGTTATTTTTATAACTCATTTTTTCCTATGAGGAAAACAATAGTACCTATACCTTAAGGGTTTTGTGGGTATTAAGTAAGTTGATGGATATGAAGGTGCTAGGATAGTCACTGGTACATCATAAAAAAACTAGGTATGTATTGGGTTGTTATTATTTTGTGTTTTTAAACTCAAGGAGTTAAGCAGAGTGACTCTGGAAAAATTCTAAATTCCATGGCCCCTGTATATGTTCTTTCCTACAGGTCTTATTCCACTTTGGCTAGACTTAGTGAATGAAGAAAGAATTGAATGTACTTTTAATTCTTTTTCACTTAGTATTATTCAACAATGGTATTTATCAGATGATAAGTTTTCTAAACTGTGTTAGTATAGTTCTCCCTACGCAAACTGATAGGCAAGAGATATAATAACAAGGAACTGTTATTGTATGAATATTCAATCTACAAGGAACTCAGAATTCTTGAGTTCAGGTTTTCCTTGCCCTCAGCTTCCTGAGTAGTTATGATTGCAGGCACACACCACCATGTCCTCATGGTACAGTTCACAAAATAGTTTTCTAGTGCCCTAAATGTATTACTCCATTGAGAAAATGTCTAGTTCTTTCTAATTGGATGTAATTTAAATTAGCGTTAGTTGAGTAGATTCAAGAGCACTCCAACCTTGTCTTTTTCATTGTCAAGGCCTAGGAAGCTTATGATTGGCTTCCTGGAAGAAGCAACTCTTCAAATGGATTTGAAGCAGGGGAGTGATGTGGTCTTTTCCACTGGAAAGCAGCATGGTGTAAGATGGTTGTTTTCAAACTTTTTACTTGGAATTAATAGGGCTTCTTAAATAGACTCTAGAAAGTCATTGAAAAAAATTATTGTAATCAAGGACCTATTATTCCTGTCATACAATGTAAAATCAGCTGTGATTCCAAGCAATTTTTAAAGTCACTTTTTTCCTATGGTCTCTTGGATTAGGAAATAATTTATTCAGTAAATTCAGAAGAATGTTAAATAGAAAGTTTTAACATTTTCTTAAAGACTTAAAGAGAATGAATAATACTACACAGAAATAACACTCTTTTAAGAAACTAGGTTCTCATTTTATTATAAAAACAGTGAGACAAGCATTACTGAAGCTATTATTTCTGTGTTCCAGTACTTCATAGCTTTGAATATGTTTAATGTAATGCTTTTCTACTCTCACCTTAAGACACTCTTTTTATATTTATTGGAACAAATTCTTGGAAGCCCAGTTTAACATGAAGCTTTCTAATTTTATTCAACTTAACCAAACTTGTAGTTAAATAAATGAGTATAGTTTCCATCAAAAAAAAAAAAAAGGAAACATTTAAACCCCTGAGACATAAGAATTTTAAAACAGAATCTTGAAGAAA
The DNA here is from genome assembly GCA_039655065.1 of Glossophaga mutica. NCBI lineage: Eukaryota > Metazoa > Chordata > Mammalia > Chiroptera > Phyllostomidae > Glossophaga > Glossophaga mutica. The sequence continues at coordinate 59,803,741 of CM077304.1, forward strand.
ATTGCTTCTTCTGATAAACTGAGAATGTGGCTAAAATTTTAAGTATTTTTTCCAAACGCAGATTTTGATCTAATCCAAGAAATTAAACTCAGTTATTTGAGTTCCTTCCGTATTATGTGCCAAAAATTACGTGGTATACTATCATCAAAAATATGTTAACTTAGAATCAAATGACAACTTGATCAGGTCTTCTTTCCATTTTGATAAAATACAGGGACACTACCTTACTTCTATTAGAACCATTCAGTTTCTCAATGCATATGCTAATGTTTTTACTTTTCCCATTGTTTAAACTAGGGTAAGGGAGGAGGATCCCATTTAAAAGGGAAATAGGAGTGATAAAAGAAAATCTGAATTCTCAGGCAGATTATTTTGGGGAAGAGTTTATGTAGCATAACTCTGTAAGTATTTATTTTTATAACTGGGGGAGAAATTGTGTCTCTAAAAGAATGCCTTGCACCTGTGTAACTCGGATAATAATTATTTTTGTCATGGAAACATGCCTTTCTTAACCTCAGATATAGGGGCAAACAATCTTTTTTGTGAGCTCTTCACATTCTTCTGAATTAATATACAAATTTCTCTAGTATTAATGCCTCTTTTTCTGATAATAGTGGCTTTTAAATATTTTCTCTGACCCTAATTCTACAATAGGAAATGGCGTGAGTATAGTATACAGGGAAATAGAGGAGTTATTTCAAGGAGTTGTAAATAAGTACATATGGTTCTAATACAGAATTGTTTTATATTACATTGGCTGTAAAAAATCAGTACTAATTTAATATAAATATACTTATTAGTTAGGATTACTTACAGTGATCACATCTTACAACAGTCATTGAAATGATTAGACTGAAGTGTTCTGTGTTAATTTTAATAATTGTTCAAATGATTTTTAATTATAATTGAAAGGAAGACATGAGAAGTGTTGATCTGTGATTTATAATAGCAACTACAAATTTGCCCTCCTTCAAAAAATCAAAGGGAACAAAAAAGTGGTCTGGATTTACTTTTATTACCTAAAAATCAAAACTATTTCTTTGATGTCAGAATCTGTACTGTTTTCCTCCTTCGTTAAAATGTATACTAACATCAGCCCTGGCTGGTGTAGCTCAGTGGATTGAGCGCAGGCTGTGTGCAAACCAAAGGGTCATAAGTTCGATTCCCAGTCATGGCACATGCCTGGGTTGCAGGCCAGGTCCCCAGTGGGGGCGACATGAGAGGCAACCACACATTAAAATAAGTAAATAAAATCTTTAAAAAAATATACTAACCTCATTAACATTTTATGATTGAACCCTTCTAAAGTGTGTCAGGCTTATAGTCTAAATTTTAAATTGGTATTATTGAATGATAGCACTAGAAAATACAGAATATTGGTCTAATCAAACCTTTAAAAAAAAGAAAGCCATGCTAAATCCCCATTAAGGGCTTGTTTTGTTTACATATTTGTTTTAATACACATTTATATAAGTTAATATGTAAATTTAAATTCCAGCCAATTGAAGTTGCTATATATATTTATATTACTAAAAGTCCCTTATCTATTGTGTTTCTTTAATGTCATTTATCTTAAGATCTCTTCTTTATATTTTAGTCTGCGAGTAGAAATAGTCTATGGCACTGCTTGTTACCCATGATTAATTTTATTAGTATTGTCACTTTGCCAATAATGAATAATTAGTTCAATATTCTCTTAGTAGTATATATATGGAAATCCATTGCTCATAGAGAAGTTTAAGTGACTTGTTATTCACTAAGACAAGTTAATTAATGAGTTAAAACTGGGTTGTTGTCGCTTCTGGCCAAGATGGAGGCGTAGGTGGACACACTGTGCCTCCTCTCACAACCAAAATTAAGGACAACACAAATTTAGAGCCAGAAAACCAACCAGTGACAGATAGAAAATTGAATTGTACGTAAGTCCAATGACGATTCACCCAGACCAGTAAGAGGGGTGGAGTTGGTGGACTGTGGAGAGGGATGGTGGCGGGGGAAAAGCAGTGGCTAGTGGTCCCAGATGCGCAAGGCGGCTGACTGCGGTCACACATTCGCGTGCAGATAAACCAGACGAAAATGGGCAACCAGGGCCCCAGTGCCGGGAAGTGAGGCCTAAAAGCACCAATTGAAAACACGTGTGGGGGAGAGACTCCTGGCCTCACAGGAGAGTTTGTTAGAGAGGCCTACATGGTCCTGGGACGTACACAAGCCCACCCATGTGGAAATCAATACCAGAGGGACCCAATTTGCTTGGGGAAAGCAGCGGAAAGGACTAGAATCCAAGAGAGTAGAGCAAGCGCCATTGTTCCCTGTTGGACCCAACCCCCCACATACAGCGTCACAACCCAGCCACATGGGTTGCCCCACCTTGGGGAACACCTAAGGCTCCGCCCCTCACTATGTAACAGCCCCGACCAGACCAAAAAATAAAACAAAACAAACAATGGCTCAAACAGAGAACAGATCAAAGCCCCAGAGTCAATTCATCTAAGTGACCAAGAGATAGCCCACCTATCAGATGCACAGTTCAAAGCCCTGGTGATCAGGATGCTCACAGAATTGTTTGATTTTGCTCACAAATTAGATGAACAAATGAAGGCTACACTAAGTGAAATGAAGGAAAACACACAAGGAACCAATAGTGATGGGAGGAAAACTGGGACTCAAATCAATAGAGTGGACCAGAAGGAAGAAACAAACAACCAAACAGAAAAGAAGGAAGAAATAAGAATTCAAAAAATGAGGAGAGGCTTAGGAACCTCCAGGACATCTTTAAATGTCCCAACATCCGAATTATAGGGGTACCAGAAGGAGAAGAGGAAGAGCAACAAGTGGAAAACTTTTCTAAACAAAATAATAAAGGAGAACTTCCCAATCTGGCAAAGGAAATAGACTTCCAGGAAGTCCAGGAAGCTCAGAGAGTCCCAAAGAAGTTGGACCCAAGGAGGAACACACCAAGGCACATCGTAATTACATTAGCCAAGATTCAAATGAAGGAGAGAATTCTAGAAGCAGCAAGGGATAAGGGGACAGTCACCTCCAAAGGAGTTCCCATCAGACTGTCAGCTGATTACTCAAAAGAGACCTTCCAGGCAAGAAGGGGCTGGAAAGAAGTATTCCAAGTCATGAAAGGCAAGGACCTACATCCAAGATTGCTCTATCCATTGAAGCTGTCATTCAGAATGGAAGGGAAAATAAAGTGCTTCTCAGATAGGGTCAAGTTAAAGGAATTCATCATCACCAAGCCCTTATTATAGGAAATGTTAAAGGGACTTATCTAAGAAGATCAAAAATATGACAGTAAAAAGACAGCAAACTCACAGATATTAACAACCACACCTAAAACAAAAGCAAACTAAGCCAACAGCTAGAACAGGAACAGAAACACAGAAATGGAGATCATATGGAGGGTTAGCAACAGGGGAGTGGGAGGAGGAGAGAGGGGAAAAGGGTACAGAGAATAAGTAGCATAGATGGTAGGTAGAAAACAGACAGGGGAGGGCAAGAATAGTGTGGGAAATGTAGAAGCTAAAGAACTTATAGACACATGGACAAGAACTAAAGGGGGGGAACGTGGGTGGGAGAGGGTGTACAGGGTGGAAGGGAATGATGGGGGAGAAATGAGACAACTGTAATAGCATAATCAATAAAATATATTTAAAAAATAAAATAAATTAAAAAGAAAAACAAAAAAACTGGGTTGTTATTCAGAACATTCTTAGATAATCTATCTTGAAAATTATACTAATCAACTTATAAGAAATGCTTTAAAATGTTTTATTTTGGTTAAATGTGCATAACAAAATGTACCATTTTAACCATTTTTAAGTGTATAGCTTCTTGGGATTTAGTTTAATAACATTGTCATGTGAACATGAAAATTATTTTTAAGTTTATGCCAAATATATGGCCTCCATAAAACAAGATGCTTCCATAAACTAGTGTGACCGTTGTATAGTTCGAAACAGTTTATATAGGAAGTTATATACGATACTCATTTGATGGTAAGAGTTGTAAACAATTCAAGAACTCTTAGAATTGCTTTCATCATTCTGAATATTACTGATGGATATTTCTCTTCCTTTGATGATGAAGTTTATATTTAACAACTGAAGTTTTTCAGAGCATTATCTTCAGAATATGGTAGGTGATTGAGCCAGGTAATTTTTTTTTCAGATAGTCTTATGTGAAGTATCCATTCATTTATTCAACAATTTTTCCAGAGCGTCTACTAAGCGCTTTTCACTCTGAGAGGTACCAATTATACCATGGTGAATGAAAGAGTATCTGTTTCCATGCAGTTTAGTGGGGGAGATAAACATTAAATAAGTCACAAATTATGGTCAGTATCCTGATGAGGAAAAAATAGAGTGCTGTGAGTCAATAATAAGAACTTGGAGATTACCTAATTTATATTGGGAGTCATTTAAGTAACATTTAAGCTATTACTGAATAATAGGTGTGAGTTAGGTAAGGGAGAGTTGATGTTAGGTAGAGAAACAGCATATGCAAAGACCCTAATAATGGGAAAGTTTGAGGAACCAAAAGTTAAGTAACCTATGGAATAATATTTGAAGGGAGTGGTATTTTGAAGAAGTAAGCAAAAGCCACATCATGTAGGAGGAATTGGATTTTGATGTATTACAAAAGCATTGGACATTCAAGGTTATCATCTCATCTGGATTATTGCAATTAAACTCCTGACTCATTTCTCTGCTTATACCACTAACCCCTATGGTCACTCTTCGAAAGAGTGACCAGAGCAATTCTTTTCAAACCAAAGGCATATCCTGTTACTCTTTGTCTATAATACTAAATGCATTTTCATTTCATTCAACAAAAGCTAAAGCCCATAAAAGGGAATATACGTTTTATATGATCCAGCCCCTGCTATCTTATTTCCTACCACTTTTGAACAAGTGAACCTACCACAAGTGAACGCAGAGAAAAGTATTCACTTTTCTCCATCCTCACCAGCCCTCTTGCCAAGAATGTTTCTGACTTAGGGTCTCTCATCTTTAAATTTCCTATACCTGGAAGGTTTTTCTCCAAATATTTTATATCTTTTCTCTTTCACTTCTTCAGATTTCTATTATCAGTCATATCCTTTCCTACTGTATATAAAATAGTAAGTGCCCTGCCTACATTGCATACATCAGTCATGACATACATGAGGGAAGACCCAAAAAACCCAGACTTCATTTATAAAAAGTCGCATATTCATTTTTACATGTTTAAACTTAAGTCACCTTCAAAGTACTCTCCATTTGATGCAGTACACCTATGGAGATGTTTCTTTTACTCCCCAGAACAGTTTTTGAACTTGTCAATTTTGATGCCTTTTAGTGCTTCTGCCATTTTTTGTTTCACCTCTTCCACATTGGAAAGTCATTTACCTTTGAGGACTTTTTTATCAGGGAAACAAAAAAAGAGGGTGAAATCGGGTGAGTGGGGAGGATGGGGCATGCAGGTCAGGCCATTTTGGGTCAAAAACTGTTGAACACTAAGCACAGAGTGGGCAGGTGCGCTTGTAAATCACCCATCATGAAATGGGCAAATGCCTTGAGTCTTCCAAAAAAAAATCCACTGAAGCTAAATGCACCCTCTCACACCACCAGCAGCTGATACACTGATACAGATGGATTCCTAGAACACTCACCTAGCAGGGGAAACCTATACTACAAGAGGCCTGCCCTCCAAAGATAATTCTGGTTTTGGGGGGTTCCTCCTCATCTCTATTTGTCTATCTGCCTCCCCCTACTTCCAAGGTACACACATGCGCCATGAACTCAGGGGCATTGTTTTAATCATTGCTATAACTCCATTACCTAGAACAGTGTCAGGCATGTAGAAGGCAGTGAAATTAATGAAAAGTGAAGGAAATCATATGTGTGTCTCTATTTTCTGACTTATACATAATGATAACCATTTAATAAAATTGAAGTGGTAGGAGAAGGGACACAATTGAAGTAGATTTGCGGTGAGATTATGAGTTAATTTTAGGCCTATACAGTTTGTGACAGCCATGAAACATCCATGCAGATATGTCATAGGCAGATGTATATAAAATACAGACCAGAACCTAGACTGAAACAGAAATCTAGCTATTAGAGATTGTATTTAAATCAGGGAAAATGCTGCATCTAAATGAGAACATCTATTAAAAAAGAGGCTCCAGGACTAAGCCTTACAAATATATTTCAGTGCAGGAAAGATACTGCTGTTGCAACAGGAAAGAAGAAAGAAATTATGAATGCTAATTTCTGGATTTTTGTGATGACTTCCATTATCTTGAAAATGTAAGACCAGATATATTAGCTAAAAATGAAAGTAAATTTCTTGGCAACATTGCAATCTCATCTGAAGTTGGAGATCTATTTAGAATGGTATAAATTTGTTCACTTTAGATTTTCTCTAGTAGTGTTCAGCTACATGGTGCGTAAAATAGATTACTGAATTCATACAATAAATAAGTGGGTTCATCTCGGATTAGAGAGAGAAAGGGGCAAGGGAATTAAGAGCAACTAAACCAGTTTTCTTGTTTTAATTAGACTAATTTATTTAGCTAATCAGCAAATATTCATTGAGTCTCTACTATGTGCCAAGTATTATTGTAGACATTATTGATATAGAGTTGAAAAAGACAGTGCCTGTCCTCTAGAAGTTCATGGTGTAGTGAATAAGATAGACATATAAATAAATATGGTAATACTCATGATCAGCTAAATGTGGAGACAAAGAAAGCCATTGGGAAATAAGTAAGGCTTCACCAAGAAGGTGACATTTGAATTGGGTCTTGATTTTATGTAGTAGATTACATTATTCATTATGACTTATGTTGTGATCGCGTACTCATAAAAATAAAAATGGATTACCAGAGGCACAACTATAACATAACTTACGCCTTTTCCAACACAGAAATCTGTTTTATCATAACAAAATATAGTGTTCATACACTCAATAAACACATATTGTCACCTCCTGTGTGCTAGATGATACTTTTTCATATATGTACCAGCTCCAAAAAGAAGTACCCAAAATATCTTAAGCCATGACAATATCAAAGGAGCAAATTATAATCTCCTAAAGTAATTATACCAAAGATGACTGGAAAGTCACTCTGTTTTATAGTTATGTCTTCTATATAATTAAAAATACGTCTCTGGCCTTCCTTTAGAGAGATCAAACTGAATCGCTGACACATAACACACTAATATGCATACACACATATCTATTCATTACGTATACGATGGGGGACCCAAAAAAAAAAGAATTACCTTCTGGAGGGTGGGCCCCTTGTAGTACAGGTTTCCCCCACTACGTCAGTGCTCTACAAACCCATCCGTATCAGTGTACCAGCTGGCATTGTGAGAGGCTGCGTTGACTTCAGTAGAATTGGTTTTGGTTTTTGTTTTTTTTTTTTGAAGACAAGGCCTTTGCCCATTTATTTCATGACGTGTGATTTACAAGCGCACCTGCCCATACTGTGCTTGACCAAAAACGACCCGACCCCCATGCCCTGCTCTCCCCATTCACTTGATCTCACTCTGAGTGACTCGTTTTGTTTCCCCGATAAAAAAAAGTCTTCAAAGGGAAATATTTTGCCAATGTGGGAGAGGTGAAACAAAAAACAGCAGAAGCACTAAAAGGCATCAAAATTGACAAGTTCAAAAACTGTTGTGAGCAGTGGAAAAAATGTCTCGATAGGTATATTGCATCAAATGGAGAATGCTTTGAAAGTGTCTGAAATTTAAACATGTAAAAGTAAATACACAATTTTTTATACGTAAATTCTGGGTTTTTTGGTTCCCCTATCATATATGCATGAGTGTGTGTGTGTGTGTGTGTGTGTGTGTGTTCACAGATTTGGTATATAATTGAGGTATTATAAATCATTATTTAGTAACTGACCAGGGCTTTTCTCAGCATATATATTTTGGCCAGGAGAAGGATTTCAGTAACTGTTTTCAAAAGAAATTAAAAAACAAATTTTTGACAAAATGTTACTAGTAGTTTAGAAGGAAATTCTTGATAATAAGATAGGTATACTATCTTACTATAGTATAATAGTGACAGCTTGTATTCAAATCCTAGTTCTGTCACTTATTGTTGATCTTGGGTATGAAGCTTCCTAGTCTTCATATGTTAAGTGAGAATAAAGTACTTGGCACACAGTAAGCAGTACATAACTATTAACTGCTATTATGTTATCATTGTGACTGTCATACCACCCCATAGAAATTGTTTTTTATTAGGATACTTTTAACCTACTGTTTGCTGGGTCCTTTGAGAAGTTGACATCTACTTAGAACTGACAAGTCACAAATCTGTCTCAACCATAATTCTCTCTCCTTAGTTACTGTAACTCAGTAAGACTGAACCTATTTCCACAGAGACCTCATTCTTTTCTTACATTCCCTTGTAGGTACAACCATGCACCCAGTAACTCATATCAAAAACCTGAGACTTACTAGCCCAAGTCCTGCTCATTCTACCACCTCTTAAATATCACTTCCATTATTTTCTCCTCTCCTGTCAGTATACCGTTTGAATACTTGGGCATCTTTTATGTGAACTATCGAAATACACCTAGAACTCACCTCTTTGTTCCATCATTTATCTTTCTTCCCTTCCATTTAGAAGACTGCTTTGAGTCATTATTTCCAAATGAAAGTAGATTATGTTACTTCCTTGTTTAAAACCCATTCCCATCACCTAAAGTATAAAATCCAAACTGAACACTATCTACCTCTCTAGCCAAAACTGAATATTTTTGGAATGCCTTAAGTTTCAAACCTTTTTGTGTATAGTGTTTCCTCTTCATTAGTTTACTTCCCTACACTTCCCCCATCCCACCCTTCTCTTTCTCATTTTATTCTGACAAATATTTATTACTTAGTGAGAATCATGAAAGTTGAGACTGTCTTTGGTTTTATTTTATAACCCCTAATGATTGGTATTCTCTCAGATAATAGTAAGTACATTAGAACATTGTTTCTCACAATGTGTCTATGAATGAGACAGTGCTTGTCAGAAATAAAATAAGTATAGAAATTAAGAAACATGATCCAAAACTTTTATAACAGTTTGGATAATTTTACATCTACTAAATCTAATTTTAAAAATGGAGCTTTTGGGGGGTATTTTTTTAATTTCATTTCCCTAGTGGTTCATTGTTATTGTTTTTACAAAAAGTATCTGTCTTGACAATTTGGAAATTAAAAAAAAAAAAAGGTACTTCTTCCACATAGATGGTTTGAGAAATACTGCATTAGAAAAACTTGCCAGGAATGTTTATAGCTTGACCGGGACCAGATTAATGATATTGCTGGAGCTTTCTTGAATTCCTGAGGAGCACATTAGTTCTAAAAAGAATTATAGCACATAATATATATATTTACTTATTGCAACTGAAGGCTCAGAGACCTACCAATATATATAAAGGCCAAGAAATACTACAGTTTAGGTTCCACCAGTGTAACTGACCTATAGCACATGGATTGGGCCACTGTTGCGTTAATCACAGCTTCCCACAGCATACCCCACCACAACCGTGCAAATAGTTCCTTAAATGAGTTCAGTGAATGATAGGGAAAACAATTAAGAACATTATTTCTATATTTCTTGAGACTCTTGAAATAATCTTTTGTTCTTAATAAATATTTGTTGAATGATTATTTAGATAAATTTAAAGTTATTTTTGATTGTGGAATTAATCAGGAACCTTCATGGTTCATGCTGTTCATACACATGGTTTTTCAATTTCTTTTTCAACTCACCTTAAGTATTTATTGCATATAGGCCTAGGGTGATGAAATGATAGAGAACTGTGTGACTTGGTTTCTCTTAAAGAATGAGATAAATCACTTAAACTTTTAAAAATCTTTTTCTGCCCTGGCTGGTGTAGCTCAGTGGATTGAGCGTGGACTTGTGAACCAAAGGGTCGCCGGTTTGATTCCCAGTCAGGGTACATGCCTGGGTTGTGGGCCAGGTCCCCAGTTGGGGGCGTGTGAGAGGCAACCATACATTGATGTTTCTCTCCCTCTCTTTCTTCCTCCCTTTTCCTCACTCTAAAAACATACAAATAAAATCTTTTAAAAAATCTTTTTCTTCCTGCATGTCTCTACAGGAGAACTAAAAGATCAACAAGTCACACAGTTCTTAATAATCATTTATTTTAAAAATTTTTTACTGAATATTAAGTGCAAGAGACTGAACACAAACAAAATTATAAAGAACTATTGTTTTTTCTTTATTTTTAGGTATTTTTATTGATTATGCTATTATAGTTTTCCCAATTTTTCTCCCTTTATTCCCCCTCCACCCTGCCCCCTCGACCGTCCTGCATTCCCCTCCACTTAGTTCATGTCCATGAGTTGAACATACAACTTCTTTGAGTCTTCTGTTTCCTATACTATTTTTTTAATTTCTCCCCATCTATTTTATGCCTACTAATTATGCTGCTTCTTCCCTGTACCTCTTCCCCCTTATTCCTCCCTTCTCCCTTCTCAATGAAATCCCTCTGTGTAATGTCCATTTCTCTGATTCTGTTCCTGTTTTAGCTGTTTGCTTAGGTTTCATTTTCACTGTTTTTCTTTTCTTTTAGGTCCCTTTGTTGATAGTTGTGAGTTTGTTGCCATTTTAGTGTTCATATTTTTTATCTTCTTTTTCTTAGATAAGTCCCTCTAACATTTTATATAATAATGGCTTGGTGATGGTGAACTTCTTTAACTTGACCTATCTGGGAAGCACTTTCTCTTCCCTTACATTCTAAATGAAAACTTTGCTGGATAGAGTAATCTTGGTTGTAGGTCCTTACCTTTCATGACTGAATACTTCTTTCCAGCCCTTTCTTACCTGCAAGGTTTCTTTTGAGAAATCAGCTGATAGTCTAATGGGAAGTTCTTCGTAGGTAACTAATTCCTTTCCTCTTCTTTTAGGATTCTCTCTTTGTCTTTAATCTTGGGTAACTTAATGATGAAGTGCCTTGGTGTGTTCCTCTTTGGTCCAGTTTCTTCAGGACTCTCAGCTTCGTGGACTTCCTAGAAGTCTGTTTCCTTTGCCAGATGGGGGAAGTTTTCCTTCATTATTTTTTCAAATAAGTTTTCAGTTTCTTGCTCTTCCTCTTCTCCTTCTGGCACCCCTATAATTCAGATATTGGAGCATTTCAGGTTGTCCCAGAGATTCCTCAGCCTCTCTTCATTTATTTGGGTTCTCGTTTCTTCATTCTGTTCTGGTTGGATGTTTATATTCTTCCTTTTGTTCCAAATTGTTGCTTTGAGTCCCGGTTTCCTTCCTGTCACTGTTGGTTCCCTGAATATTTTGCTTTATTTCACTTTGGATATCCTTCATTTGTTTTTTCATTTTTTGACCAAGCTCAAACAGTTCTGTGAGTATTTTGATTATCAGGGCTTTAAATTCTCCATCAGGCTGGCTATGTCCTCGTCGCTTCGGTTTCTTTCTGAGACTTTGCTCTGTTCTTTCATTTGGGCCATATTTCTTTGTCTTGATTACCCTGGTAAGTTGTAAGGGGGCGGGGCCATAGGTATTCTCCTCCACCTCCTGCAGGGCAACCCTCCTTGCTGTGCTGCTGCCTGCGGGGGAGGGGCCAGAAAGGAACAGTGTGGCTTGCCTGCCCGGCTGTAGCCCACTTTTCAATTCTCATGTGACACTGGGAGTTTCTCCCACTGTGGCAACTGCCCAAAGTCCACAGTCAGCTCTGAGTCTCAGTTTTGCCTTCAGCCAGCCCCACCTGCATGGTCCACGGTCTTACCAATCTGGTTGATTTGGTGGTTCTGGTTGATTTTTTCTTTAATTCCTTGGTTGTCAGAGTTCCATGCAGTTTGATTTTCTGGCACTTTTGGTGGTTTATTGATTTTAGATTGGTTGTTATCCTCCTGTTGGTTGTGCAAGGAAGTAAAGGGTTCCTACCTACGCCTCCACCCTGATGGGAACTACTGTTTTTTTTTCTTAAACCTTTTGACTGTCTTGCCTGCCTAAAATACTGACATTCATTTCACTATTAGCCAGTTTTGCATTATTAATGGGATAGTAGAGAAGATACTAAACATTAAAATTGAGTTCACAAGCTTTAGGTTTTAAAATAAATATAACTTACACTGATGTTTATTAATGTTATTAGGACCATTTGGTTTTAGCAGCTTCCCATCAAGTGAATATCTAAACCTAAAATCCCTCATTAAAATCCCGTCACTTAAAAAAAAGAAATTAGCCAATTGCTGTTACAGTTTAGTAATTTTAAAACCTTATTGAAATACACATACCAGAAACTTTATAGCATTGTTGTTGGTGTAATCATTATCATAGAAGCTTTCAAATTTACGTGTATTGAAAGTGGTTCTTCTGTCCAATTTCTTCATTTAGCTTTTAAAATGAAAATCAGTGGTCTTTACATAATGTGGTTTTTTTAACACTGATGTCTCTAGTTACATGATGTACCCATGTAGTCTTTTCAACATACCTAGAATTCTCCTTCCTCAGTTCTGTAGATGAAGGGGAAGGGGGAACATTGGCATTTCTTTGCTAGCCAACGAAATGTTTCCCATTAGTTCTCATATTTTCTAGAGTTTTCATACTATTCTTTATTGAATTCAAGTTTTGTATACAGAAAAAATTCCATAGACTTTGAAGAGGAGGGTGACAGCAGGGACTTTAAGTGAAGTTTAATTTTATTCATGCCTTATACATATTGACCATATTCATGATATATGTTATAATGTTACAACATTCTTGTTCAGTTCAAAAATGCTGTATTTAAAACTACTTTACATAAAATTCCAGTATTTCAGGTAGAATATATGCCAGTTCTCTTTTCACTGACTAGTTGGAGGAGGGGTAAGCATAGTTAAAATAAGGTACAAAATAGACAGGGGGAGGTTAAGAATAGTACAGGAAATGTAAAAGTCAAACAACTTATATGTACGAATCATGGACATGAACTAAGGGTGGGAGTGCTGGTTGGAGGGGTGGTTCAGGATGGAGGGGAATAAAGGCGAGAAAAATGGGACAAATGTAATAGCATAATCAATAAAATATATTCTAAAAATAAAAATAAATAAATAAAAGGAAAGTTACATTCACATATTTTATTTACCTACATATGTTCTTTAAAGAACACTTGAAGAGAGACTTGGCAATGCAAAATAGAAAACCAGGGCTATGGTTGTATTTGCTTTCTCAAAATAGGTGGTGAAACTTCTGAATTGATCTCATAAATATATTGAGATTTACCTTTCCCAGGGAAAAAGGTAACAAGATAAAACAGATATCTTAAAAAGAACTCATTTTTAAATTCTACTTGATGAAGGGGCAGGCTTCTATTTGTAATTCTTCATTGTAAAAGTCTTTATCAGTTTCCCGCCTCATCTATTTAATTACAGAACTATAGCCAGTACCCCCGTATTAACAGAATGCTTCAGGATCATATAGTTCCTGTTCAGAATATTTTTACTATCATCATGACAAATTGAAAAAGAGAAACATGGCAAATATGAAAGTTCTTTATTCATCTAATCTTAAAAGCCAGAAAAAAAATAATTTTGGGTGTTCTGAGGTTACTTTAATCATGTATTACTTCAGGTTTTATTTTTTAAATCATAATAAAATGTTTTCCTCATTTTAGAATGGGTTTTTATTTTTGGTATTGATTAGTTGAAGGTGTAGCTACTTTTTATTAAAAAGTTGTGAGGGGCATTACATTTGAATCAGTTACAGAATGAGTTATGCAACTCAAAGGCTTTAGGTAATCAAAAATTAAGTTTGTTTTCTTTCCTGTTCTAGTTACCGGTTTACTAAAATAGTGAGCATACATGATCACTTGAAAATTGGGCTTCTGGAGCACCTGAACAGAAAGGGAGTGGTTCATATTCAGCATTACAAAAGACAACTTTCTCTTTTTGAAGGGGATTACTTTGGCTATTTTCCAGGTACTGGGGAAATTCCAGATTCATTACAAATTATTGGGATGGCTACTAATTATTCATTTCTTAAAACATGTTGATTACCAACTTGAGATTTGACAATATAGTAGAACTTTATTTCACTTCATTAGTTTTTTTTAAAATTATGTAGAACTTTATAGTGAAATACAAAAATTAAGACTATGAGTCACTTTTTTCAGAGAGCTCTAGAAACATCAGTTTTATTAATGAAAATTACTTAAAGGGGCAGTTTTTGAAAATAATGTAGAGCAGCGAGATCTGTGCATGTGTGTATAAGGAAAGGTTATGTGCAGAGCACTATTGCTTTTCCAGATGATTAAAGAATGAAAGAAAATTTTATATAGTATTCTAACTTTAAGAAGTTGGGTTAAAGATGAAAATTTATAACTAGAGAGTTTCTCATGAAGAATTAAAATGTTATAAAATAGTGGAATGGCACATGCATTTTAAAAAAATTCTCATGGTGGCAGTGGTTAAGGGTCTGTATGCATTGAACTATCTAGCAGAATGTCTGCTCAATGAGACATTTGTTATTTAAAAGAATTGTCCTTAGAATTTTTATGTCTTGTTCTAGATTGAAGATTTGGGGGAAAGAGTCTTCATAAAAATATATTTCTATTTTTTCTTCACATATCGTTTATTTACATGGATTTATCTTGACAGTTTTGGAAGCATTCACAATACTAGTTATTTTCCTTAGTAGGCAAGCCTCTTCTGGCGTTATTTGGACTTTTAATTTTGAATTGTGGAACTTTTAGATAGGTTATAGTTATATAACAGGGTGCAATTCAAATTTCTTCAGTCAAGTGTTTTCCTTCTGCTCTCAGCCTCTGTAAGGACTGCTTCTAACCTTTTTACCATACAAGTTTTCGTTCATTCAACACTTTATTGAGGTATGTGCCAGGCACTGTGCTAGATCCTGAGGTACAAAGGAGAATAGGACATGGACTCTGCTCTTAAGATAAATTCAGCATAAGTGAGTCCAAGATATGGAGTTTTCCCAGAGGAAGGAATATTAGTTCTTCCTTGAGGTGCTAAGATGTAACATTTGTAAGAGGTGCTCTGGTGAGTGTTAAAGAATAAGTACATTCTAAGAAGGGGAGGAATACATTAAGACTCAGTCTTAATACATTAAACCAGAGAATATGTCTTAAGATCCTAATTCAAATCAACATTCAAGAATACTCATTACTTAGAGTTTCTGTTTTATATGCTTGTGTAAACATAAGTAGAGAACCACAAAGCCACTTTGAAGAAGATGTAGCAGTCATGTCTGCTCACAAAATGATTGGCTTGCATATACGCCAGCCCTTTCATCATTTCTTATGAATCAGCAACTTTTCATAACATCTCATGTCCTGAACCTTCCAGTTAGGTAACTAGTCATTAAATCACAGACGCTAAATTAATGAATGCCAAAAAAGTCTACCATATAATAAATAGGAAATTTCGTTTTTTAATCCTTAGATCTTCAAATGCTCTTGTCAATTTTGTACATTATTAACTTGCCTAGAGATCATAAAAATATTTAAATATAGAAATATTTAGCCTAGTTAAAGAGTACATTTTACTGTTCATTAATGTAAATTTTTTTTTGTCTTTTTCATTAAGCATTGTAAATACTGGTACAGAATCTTTTTCTTTAGACTGATTATTGCTTTACTTTTAACATGGTATTTGACAAAATTGCACTCAATTTTAGGACCAGCTCAAGGCCTAACTATGATATAAACAAAATGTGACTTAAGATAGTGTATTGCATGATCAGGCACATTGCTTCATATGTGGATGGGATTTTTTTTCATGATGAATTATAAGAGCTAGTTCTCCCTATAATATTGAAGTGTTAGCATTTGTCAATGTCAGGCAGTTGAAATCAAATGAATTAACAGAGGCGAAGTTAAAAATGATAAGTGACCCATGTAGTGTCACAAAACTCCTAAGTAGCCACAAAAAAATAGCATATTAATACTGTGTACACAATTTATTTTGGTTTTGTGATACATTTGTATGGATTCTGTTTTTGCTAAGAAAAGCCACATATGTTAAGAATGGATGACTTTTGCCCTATTTTACAGTTTTAAGAAGCATTGAGAGTAAGAGATAGATCTGCATAGGCAAAACACATTGCATGTGATTTCTAGTCCATATTATATTACTCAGCAGAATATCTCACAAGTTAAAAAGGAAAGTTCCTGTGTCGACACATGTATGAATTTTGATATAAGTATGTCTTAAGAAAGGAATTTTTTGGGAAACAGTCCCAGATAGAAAAGTGATATTTTTTATAGAAGAATCTTTGAGAGAGATGCTTCAGACTCTGGTTATGATTTTTATTATTGAACTAATGAAAATTACTTTTAAATATATTTAATGGCACCAGACTGCATATCCAATAATCTTGTATTTGTCAAAGCTGTTTTTAAGACAGCCTCATATTAAAATATTGAATAGTGAGTTACATAAATTACAAATAAAGCTTTGTGAACAACTATAAGAAACTGCCTTCTTTCTTCTACCAGAGTGATGGTATTTAATACTGATATCACCTGGGGCATGGAAATATTTTAGTTGTTTTAACTATATTCCAATTATACCATGGAATTTATGTCAGAAGTTGTAAGAGAATTTTTAATATTTTAATTGGTCTTTATATAATTTCAAGAATATAGTAACTCATCTCAAATGTACATTTCTGTGATACAAGATCTGTATATTGCATTGTGTGCCCACCACAAAATAATGTTATTTTCAAGAAGAAAAAAAATGGTATTTTCAAGATGAGGAAGAAAAGTCTGACATCATTTTAGTTGTTAAACTATTATGATCTCTGCATTAGTAGAACAATTAAATTGGCTATGGAATTTCTGTATTTATATATGTATTTGTATAAATTTTTAGAAAATATAGCTTGTGAGTTTCTTAAAACATTATGTTCAAATAGTGTGCTTTTGGCAGCCATTTAGGACTTAACAGCTTAAATATAAGGTTTATCTCAAAATATATTGGTTATGATATGTTGATGGGAATTTACTTATCATAAAAACTATTTGTGTTTTGTTGTTGTTTAGCTTGTAATTATGTTCAGTGAAAAACTGGCATGTGTCACTATGAAAATAAACTCTAGTCTCTGTGTCAGGGACATTTTAAAAATCCAGGCAGACACACTACAGAGATGATAGTGAACTGAATGAAAGTCAAACAAAGGGGTTAGTAGGTGATGTTCTTCTTTTGGTATAGTATTCAAAGATATGGGCTTGAAGAAACTTGGTATTATTTATTATAAGCAAATATGTTATTGCCTTGCTTAGTACTAGACTACTCTATGCCAAACATTGAAAGAAGAGAGTAAAAAAACCAAGAGGATAAATACATTAGTAAATATAGGCAAAAACACTTTTATCAAGCATACATTTATTGTGCACGTGCTAAGTGCCAAGGGACATGGGTGCCCAGTACTGGAGATACAAATTATATCATGATTTCTGCTCTCATGAAGGTCTCAGTCCATTTGGCAAGACAGACAAACTAAAAACTAAAGTTACAGTATATTATAAAATAAATGGAAAACTGTACAATATCAACAATTAAAAAATACTGATTAAAAATAAAATAAAATAAATGGAAAAAAAAATAAATGATGTAATGGAAGTGAGCGCTAAGCAATGTGGAAACATACAAGAGGAAACACTGTAAGAGAGTCAAGGAAGGCTTCCAGACAGGGTACTGAACCTTGATGGCTTAATAGAAGCAAGATAAAGAAGGGACATTTTGCATAGGTAGAGTGATGTTGCAAACTTAGAGAGAGAATGCATGGAGCCACAAGTAATCAACTAAGGCTGGGATGGAGGTTTTAAAAACAAAAGTATTGACAAGGGATGAGGCTACAGGGGTGGGGAAGATAGACTCTTCTAAAGAGCTTGGTTTTAATCTCAAATTGCTATTAAAGAGTTTATAACAAAGAACATGATTAGACATAAATTTTAGAAAGATCACTCTGGATGCTACTAGAAAACTAAGAAATTTTCAATATTTGGAAACTCTTTGCAAGATAAGGATACATGTGAATAATTAAGTGAAAATGACATTCAAGAATTACGTTTGCACAGCTAGGTTCTTCGAGGTGTTTCGTAAAGCCATAAATTGAGTTCTTTGTATAACTGTGTTACAGACAGAGTGGAATATTGTTAGTATAACCCTGAGCTGTGATCAAATGTAAGGATTTGAAAAATGAATTGATGATTGTTGGAAATGCTGTCTGATCTCTCCTTTGCTTCATTGACTGTTTAGTTTTGATCCTCTTTATACTAAATCAGATTATACTACTAAGTGATAGCATTTAAGCCCTGGGTATCCCCAGTATATTCTTGGTTGTCTGGCCCTATCTGTAGTGCTGGGTTTATAAGAGAACAATCACAAGGAAAAGTGAAAATGAAACTCAGAAGGCATGTAACATTATGAAAGGTTGGGATTTAAAAGGAGTTAAGAAGAAAGGTAGAAAGGTATCCTTTCCCTAATTGCCTCGAGTATTGTAACCTACCTCTACTTGCTCACATAAGATTTTTTTTTTCTGCTGAAAATGGCATGTTAATGATTTTAAAGCTTATATAGCCCACCCCAAATAATTTTAACTGTTTATATTATTTCTATTGCTTAAGAATTATACGACAAATTTCATATTATAAACAACCTTCCCTTTTGCCTTAACGTAGGGGCTAGATTACTAATTTGGACAGTGTTATTTTTATTATATAAAAAAATTCCAAAATGGATATTATGGTTAATTGAGTAAACATAAACTGATTTATAATTGAAACCATGATATAGAATGCAATAATTTATTTTTAAAAATTGAATATGCTTAATTTTGAACATTTAGCCAAACAGTGCATGGTGTATAGTCAGAGCTTATAGCATCCCAGTTATCAGCATGAACTCAGCAGGCTAAACCCTTCATAGCTATCAAGATTATTTAACTTAATCCGAATGAGTGGTGAGCAAGCTTTGAAAACCTCTGATTTCCATTAATATAAATTCAAATTCTCATAAGAGTGGGTGTCTACTACTTTACCTACAACCAGCTTTACTTAAAGTACTTTGCCACCTGACTCTAAGACAGATATCTTCCTGCAGCAAAAACGATAAGTTACCTATATGACTGTGTGTCTATATCATTCATTATATATTCCATTTAATGACTCTAGACCTTATTATCAACTTTAAATTATTCCATCTTGAAATACAGTGAAATTCTACTTAGCCGTAAAAAAGAAAATTTTACCCTTTGCAATGGTATGGATGGACCTGGAGAACATTATGTTAAGTGGAATAAGCCTGTTAGAGAAAGACAAATACCATATGATTTCACTCATATGTGGAATCTGATGAACAAACCGAACTAACAAGGAAAACAGAGATAGATTCATAGACAAAGAACAGATGACAGCTAGTGGAGTGGTGGGGGCGGTTAGTGGATAAAGGGATTGAGTGAAAAGGAAAAAGGACTCTTGGACATGGGCAACAGTGTGGGGATTGCTGGGGGGAGGGCTGTACAAGGGGACTACATTGTAATGGGATAAAACCACAATAAAGATTAAATTAAAAAAACAAAAATAAAATATTGTGGAAAAACTGTACTTCTGCTGTTTATTTTAAATCCTAGATTATTTAATTCAGAATGGAAAAGAGTTGGAGAAGTAACTTATAGTTTTAATCTGGCCATAAAGGAAAATTGGATTATGATATTGAAGAAGAGCTTGAAGAAGTAAGAACACACTTAGCCAGAGTTCACATAACAAAAGTTTATTTTTTTAGGTTCATCTAATCTGTACTATTCCATCTACAAGTGGTAGACCAAATGGAAAATTGAAAGGCTGCTCTTTTATGATAAGGAATTGACAATGAAAGCAGTAAATACTCTTTTAAGTTAATTTCATACTTGCACTCTATCTCAGTTTTTACCTACTGAGGCTAATTTGCAGGTGCCTGGGATGAGTAGACAATCCATAATTTCTACCAATCAAGTAAAAGAAGGAAAGAAAACTCTGAGCTTCCCTCCCAGTTAACAGGTAGTTTGCTGTGGTTAAAATTAATGCAGCGTTTACAGCAACAAATATAGCATTATCATTTATTATAAATAATTGATTTGAAATTTGGGAAATGAATGGTTGAGTGCATCATGTGAGCATTTATATGACCAGTTACTTACTAGTGCAAGAGGCTATCATTTAAATTTTTCTCTGTATGTTATGGCAAATCAGTTTGTTTCTCTCTTGATTTTTAACATGTTTAACATATGTGGTTACTTTGACTTGAAAATACATTTTATTCTTTGCAGTGTTTGAGCAATACACCTCCACTTACTGAATATTTCCTCAATGATAAGTATCAAGAAGAACTGAATTTTGACAATCCCTTAGGAATGAGAGGTGAAATAGCTAAATCTTATGCTGAACTGATCAAGCAAATGTGGTCTGGAAAATTTAGCTACGTCACACCTAGAGCCTTTAAGGTTAGTAGAGTAAATTACATTTTCAGAGATGGCTATATCACCCCCAAGAGGACAAAAATGGCTTTGGAGGGAAAGGGTAAAAAATCATAGCTATTACAGTGGTTCGTAGCCCTGCAGTATTACGTAGCACATAAATAAATAAACAGTATTATTTGTGGTATTAAATTTCTAGCTGGGGTATGGGACAGATGATTAGTTTTAAAATGTCTTGTAAAGTCTCTGGGGAGTGGGAAGGAAAGGGATGAAATAATGAAAAATTATTAAATGTCATGTATAATTCTTAAACTTTTAAGTTTATTCTAATTTTCAAAGTGGTTACTTCTTAGAATCAAAATCTCAAGTAGTTGAACATCATTAAAATTTCGAAGAGAATAAGCAGTTTTCAGCCATTTTTATACAAACATCTTAAATGACATTCATGTAGAACATCTAGGTAACATTTTATTAACTATATTAGTTCTTTAAAAATAAAAAACAACAATAAAGAAACTTCTGCATAACTTTCTAAACTTTGGACAAACTAGTTTAGACAAACCATTTCTCAGCCCTTACCCGTGATTAGTTTCATGAGTTTCATTTTGCTAGATAATTGTCTTTTAAAATTGTGTGAATTTGCTTTTGATATGTTACTTTTTTTCTTCCACAGTTTTAAGTCTCATTAAAAATGTACATAGTGCTGCAAAGACTAGGGATATTATATGCCAACATGAATATTCCTGTTAGCTCTATGAGATTCATCCTCTTTTTATACATAGAAACTGAATGAGATCTTTGTAACTTTTTTCTAGTGACCCAAAAATATTATTGAATTTTAATCTTATAGTGGTTCCCAATTATTTGTAAAAAAAACTTTACCATATGCTTTCCTTATTCTTTCATCAGGTCAGCATTTCTACTTTACATATTAGTTATTTTAAAATATCTTTAGTTATGCAATTATATGTATTTATGTTGTTATATCTGCAAATGACTGTAAAAATGCTATTAGTTGATTTGGGGTTTAAATACATTTTAGCAAGGAGGTAATTCACAAATGTGGAATTCATGAATAATGAGAATTGACTACATATTTTGTTTTGTTTTGTTTTGTTTTGTTTTTAATGTCTTGTCCCTGGAACTGATTTTATAGTTTTGCTTGTCTTACAGACACAGGTAGGACGTTTTGCACCTCAGTTCTCTGGATACCAGCAGCAGGACTGTCAGGAACTATTAGCTTTCCTGTTAGATGGACTACATGAGGATTTGAATAGAATTAGGAAAAAACCATATATACAATTAAAAGATGCTGATGGAAGGCCAGATAAGGTACATTTAATGATATTATTGTCACCATTGTTTTAATAATGTGATATCTCTGTGTAATATGTGTGTGTTTTCTTCATAGGTAGTTGCTGAAGAAGCCTGGGAAAACCATTTAAAAAGAAATGATTCTATCATAGTAGATATATTTCATGGCCTTTTTAAATCAACTCTAGTTTGTCCTGAATGTGCTAAGATTTCAGTCACATTTGATCCTTTTTGTTACTTGACACTTCCATTACCCATGAAAAAAGAACGTACCTTGGAAGTTTATTTAGTTAGAATGGACCCACTTACCAAACCTATGCAGGTATGTAATGATTATTTTTTTGCATTTGCTATTTTTTATAAAAAATTAGTATTTATTCCATATGTCACTGCACAGTCTAATAATAATAAGTTTGTGTAAGATTCTATAAGCTAGACACTTTGGAAATTAGTACAACTTTTTAGAAACTTGAAAGGATGAGGGATGTACAAAGTATCATTATTTGTCATGTACACACAAAATTCTCAAAGGTTTTTTCTTATCAAAGAAAAGTGGGAGGTGGTTTGATTTTACAATGTGAAGTTGAACATTAGCTTACAAAGATTATTAACATAGTATTATTTCCCAACTTTAAATTTCTTTAATGTTAAGCATAATTTTCCCTAGTGGTTATTGCAAGTAAAACTAATTCCTATTTTCATTCATTATATAAGATAATGGTAAATTTAAATACATGTACCTTTTATGTATCTTAAGAACTTGGAAGAGAAATAGAAATATAAACTAAAAATACTCCCTTCAATAACTGGCTAATCTTTTAACAGTTTGGAGTATCAGATATTGTTTATTCTATTCAAGAGCCCTATGCTAGGTCTTAATATCAATTGTCTGCCTGATTTCATTTCCTGGTGTTATAATTGGATTATTTTACATTTTGTGGGGCAAAGCACTCTTTTAATTATCAATTAATTCATTTCTGACACTTGACCCACCCAATAAAAGTAGTTCCTTCTTCTACCTTCTGTTCTCCTGAATTCTTATTATAGCACTTATCAAATATCATTATGACTTGTGGTTTATACTTTCATCTTTTCTCCTCTAGACCATGAGTTCTTTGAAGATAATGTAAATATCTCTGGAGAGACTTTGTAAATCTTTGTATTTCCAACCCTCATGATTGGAGGTACCATTGCAGCAGTAGTGTTCAAAAAATTTATTCATTCATCTATGTATTGGACACCTGCTTAGTATAAAGCTCTGGTAAACAAAGCAGACATGGTTCCTAATACAGAAGATTATTTACTAAAGATCCTTAGTTTATGCTTACAGCCAGATAGTACAGTTTGTTGGAACATAACTGTATTACTGTACTCAGGATGCCATAACAAATTACCATAGACTAAGTGGTTTAAACAACAGAAATTCATTTTCTCACAGTTCTGAAGACTAGAAAACTAAGATAAGAGTGCCAGCGTGGTTGGTTTCTAATGCACTCTCTTCCCGGTCTATAGACAGCTGCTTCCTCAGTGTGCCCTCATACAGCAAGGAGAGAGAAAGCACATACACAAGCTCTGTTGTTTTGTATTTGTTTTTAATCCTCCCCTGAGTATATGTTTATTGATTTTAGAGAGAAAGGAAGAGAGGGAGAGAGAGAAACAGAGGTAGAGAAACATCTATGTGAGAGAGAAACATCATTCATTTGACTCCGTATGCGCCCCAACCAGGGACTGAACCCACAACCTAGGTATGTGCCCTGACTGGAAATCAAACCCGCAACCTTTTGGTGTACGGGACAGTGCTTCAACCAACTGAGCCATCTGGCAAGGGCAACATAGAAATATAGAGGGGACACAATTCAGCCCAAAGCAATATTCATGAAATCTATTCAAAAGGTAAACTTTGAACAAATTTGATGTTACCATTCATTTAGTGGAACTATTTGGATTTACTATCAACAAGGGTGCAGAGTATGAAATGTTTATAAAAATAGGGTCTTTTCATTAAAAGTAATTAAAGTTTAGTAGAGACTAGTTATTTACTCAGTTAAGCAAATTTCACCCATTTCTTTTGCTGCAACTTTTTGTTTCCTTCATGAACTCATTGAATTTGGTGTCCTCATGTCAGTCTTTCATCCAGTAGTGCTGAGAGTATTGTAGAGAGCAAGAGAAACTTGGTACTTGCCCTTGTCCATGAGCAGGGCCAGTAGAGACCTGGTTTTTCTTTTTAGCCAGGGGATATGTTCACATTTCTAAAATCATGTCCTTTAGATACTCATTTATTCACATGTTTATAAGATTAACGTCTTTTTCAATGCAGAAAAACTGTAGCAATACTAAACTACACTCTTGCCTCTCTCATTTGTAATTTACAAATATATGCCAATAAGTGTAATGGAATAAGAAAAATATAAAACAATGAGTAAAAATTTTATTATAACACCAAAACCTGCTGGAGAGGAAAGGGAAATTAGCTGAGTTAGCCTACTTGCGTTTTTCCATCACTGAAGTTTTTTTAGGTCATCAAAGTTTATTGTATTGAACATGTATTACATATTAGACTGGAATTGCAAGGTGCTAGAAATACAAAGGTGTTCCTAGTCCTTGTTCTCAAAAAGTTTTTCATACAGTGGTAAAAGGCCTATGAGTAAGTGCTGTATGAGTACACAGAAAGAGTAACCTATCCAAACTGGTGATGATTCCTGTGTTGAATCCTGAAGGATGATTAGGTTTTAAGCACATGAAAGGTAGAAAATCAAGCATTATAGGCCAAGAAGGAGGAATGTACAAAGGGCTGATGGCAAGAGAGAGAGGACATGACCCACTTTTGGAAACTGGTAGATAATAGGGTGAGCAGAAGCTCCATCACAAAGAAACTTGATGTCAAGGTCGGAAGTTTGGACTTCACCCTAAAGACTAAGGAGCCATTAAGGATCATGAAGTAGAGAGATTAAGTGGCCAGATTTGTATTTGAGAAAGAAGACTGGCTAGTGCAAAGATTGGATTGGAAAGGCTTAGATCAGATGGGCTAAGACCAGGGAAGAGGTTTTTGCAATAATCAGATGACAAATGATAAGGGCTTGAACTTTTAACATTAAGGTTAGTGTCAGGGTGAATCAGTTGACTATAGGACATTAAAATGTTGAAGAGTATTCAAAGATGATGCCAAGTTTGTTGGACTGGAAAACTGAGACCATAAGGCACAAATAACCCATATGGACATTATCACCAAGGGTGATGGTAAGACTGGAGACACTGTGAGCCAAATGCCTAGTGAATGTGAGGAAGCAAACATGAGGCCATTCTCATCTACTGAATTTTTTTTTGCAAAGTAATCAATTCATTATAATTTTTTTGTGTTTTAGTACAAAGTGGTTGTGCCCAAAATTGGAAACATACTTGATCTTTGTACAGCATTGTCTGCTTTATCAGGAGTACCTGCAGATAAGGTAAGATGTTTCTGAGTTCGAAGTATATAAGTGCAAGTTCAGTTTTGCAGTGTTGTAAAACCAGCTCAATAGAAATATGTTGGTTTTTTTTTTAGATGATAGTTACTGATATATTCAATCATAGATTTCACAGAATATTCGCAATGGATGAAAACCTTAGTAGTATTATAGAGCGGGATGAAATTTATGTGTAAGTATAAAATTCATTGTGTAAAATATTACTTGATGAAAATTTAAGAGAATAACAAAAGTTTTCAGAAATTTATAGTCAGTTTTATCCTTGTAGGTTTGAAATTAACATCAATAGGACAGAAGATACAGAGCATGTGATTATTCCTGTTTGCCTAAGAGAAAAATTTAGACACTCAAGTTATACCCACCATACTGGTTCTTCACTTTTTGGTCAGCCTTTTCTTATGGCTGTACCACGAAACAATACCGAAGATAAACTTTATAATCTCCTGCTTTTGAGAATGTGGTAAGTGTCAGATGATTCTACATTAACAATATAAAATAGGTAAAGAAAGTAAATGTGCAAGGTACTATCAAAATATAGTTAGATAAGTCTGTATTGTCTTAACTAAGTTTGGACAGATAGCAATTAAAAAAACCCAAGTATAGTCTCATCCAGATTCTCGATCATGTAAAACATTACTAAGGTAATTTCAAACCCCCAAAGCATGAATTCTTTTAGCTGTTCTACACCAAAAGTTAACAGTTGGAAGAAAGTAAAAGTTTATTATGTATACACTCTGAAGTCCTAATATCAGATGTTTTATTTCTTTATACCTACTGCAAGTTCAAGAACTCGTGAAAATAAATAGTTTTATTTAAAAGCATAAACTTTCATGGTTGATAATATTGTAAGGCAACTGCTTTCTGTCTTCCGAAAACCTTGATTTGAATATTAAGTTAATCAGGAGTGTCACTTGATCCTTTGTAGCTGACATATTTAGTATTCTTAGATATCTATTTTAATCATTGTAGTCCTATATAACCCATAAAGATTGCATCATCAACAATAAATGATCTTAGCAATAATATATATTTCATCTAAATAAGGATTTTTATATAATACTTTTTTAAACTGAGGAAATATTTGCCACGTATTTTAACACATAAAAACATGTTAAAATGCAAGAAGAACAAATTAATTTTTTATAAAGACAATCAAAACAAATGATTAGTCAGTTGTACTTAAAGAACTTTATCTTGAGTCTGAACTTATCCTTGAGTCTACTAAATGACCATTGTTAGTGCATTAAAAAGTTTTATTGAAAGAAAACTTTTTTTTTAAGTTCTTACTTTTACAGAACTGAACTTGTTTGATTTCTAATTTTATTTAAGCCGATATGTCAAAATATCTACTGAAACCGAAGACACTGAAGGATCCCTACACTGCTGTAAGGACCAAAATATTAATGGGAATGGCCCAAATGGCATACACGAGGAAGGCTCACCAAGTAAGACTTTCTTACTAAACTATAACTTGGATTATTGCCTCAGAGAAAAGTTGAGAGGTTGGGGATTGAGGAACTAAAAAAATATCTGCAAGCCTGAGAAAAATAACATTAGTATTAATGATTTTTAAATGTAGCATTGAGATTATTTAAAGGTTTCTAATATCTAAAATTAGGTGAAATGGAAACAGATGAACCAGATGATGAATCCAGCCAAGATCAAGAGCTTCCCTCTGAGAATGAAAACAGTCAGTCTGAAGATTCAGTTGGAGGAGATAATGATTCTGAAAATGGATTATGTACTGAAGAAACTTGCAAAGGTCAACTCACGGGACACAAAAAACGATTGTTTACATTCCAGTTTAACAACTTAGGCAATACTGATATCAACTACATCAAAGATGATACCAGGCATATAAGATTTGATGATCGGCAGCTTAGGCTAGATGGTAAGTGTTTGTGAAAAATGACTTGATGGAACACTACATTTGAGCAAAGTACATTACTTTTTTTAGGTGAAAACCACAAAGTTCAACACATGAATTTTAATACTTTCGCGTCTATCTAAAATCTTAAAAAGAAAAGCCTTAATTTCTAAGTATACTAAAACATGTGCTTATTAGGTTTTATTTTATTTTTTTAACTCCTAAACTATTTTAATGGCTTGAAAATTGCCCTGATCACCTAATAAAAGTAAACATGATTGCTATTTGTTTATTCTCATATATATCTTAACGTTAAAATACACTGATTTTAACATTAAGGCATATTAAATTTTAAAGAAAAAATATATTTTCCACTTTAGAAAGATCTTTTCTTGCTTTGGATTGGGATCCTGATTTGAAAAAAAGATACTTTGATGAAAATGCCGCTGAGGTAAGTCATCATGTACTACTTTTTTATCTTTTCCATGCCGATCACCACTGTTCTGTTACATTCTTTGGCTTCTACCAAACATGTTTATTTTGCCAGTATAAACTTGGTTAGTTACATACTAGAAAAGATGTGTTAGTTTTGAACATGTTTTCTTTTTATACTTTCTAATTGTTTTAGGTGTTCGTACAGGAGTTATTTAGAAGGGTGGTATAAATCTCAGCTGAAATAAGCTTTATGACTCTTTTGAGAAAGTTTAGGAGTTTTTCATTACTATTCATAGTAAGATGGTATCACTAAAATGAGTTTTGTTTCATTTGTTTTCTTAACGCAAGAAATACTTCTCTTTAGGATTTTGAAAAACATGAAAGTGTGGAATACAAACCGCCTAAAAAACCCTTTGTGAAATTAAAAGATTGCATTGAGCTTTTTACAACAAAAGAAAAGCTAGGTGCTGAAGATCCTTGGTAAGAAACAAAGTTAAATAATTGCTTCTAATATTTTTTTAAGGATTTATACTGAGGTATGTGCTACATGGAGTTAGAAAGGTGATTACTAAATTCTCTTTCATAGTTTAAATACTAAGCACTTCATATATGATAATGCTATATTAAGAGGGATGAGAATGTTTATGAAAGTATTATAACATTAAGCTTTAAACCTATTATTATATTTTGCATAATATCCATTTTATTATGAATAATTCATTTGAGTTACTTTTTCTGGAGAATTTTTAGCTGTGCTGCCATTTTAAGACAAACTGTTTTAGGAAAATTGTAACATATTTTGTTATATTATTCCATAACAGCCCAGAAACTTTGAGATTTTTCTAATATATCTAACTCAGCACGGCTTTGTGATACACCCATGTCTTTTTAGCATACTGAAATGTAAATAATCTAGCCCTCATCATTTATTTGAATACTTATTTACATACTAGTTTATAACAGTTAACTCTATTTGGAAATTCTATTGAAGATAATAACAGGAATTCCTTTCAGTCTGGTGTATATTAGGCATACAATAACTTCTCACTGAAACAATGTAGAACTTTTCAAACTTTTTTATATATAGTGTTTTAATTGCTTCTACCAAGCTTTAAATGTTTCTTTTTATTTTTAGGTATTGCCCAAATTGTAAAGAACATCAGCAAGCCACAAAGAAATTGGATTTGTGGTCCCTGCCTCCAGTACTTGTGGTACATCTCAAGCGATTTTCTTACAGTCGATACATGAGAGACAAGTTGGATACCTTAGTTGATTTTCCTATCAAGTAAGTTTTGGTTATACTTCCTAAACATTGGACAACTCTAACTTTTTGTAGACGTTAGGTAGGTAGTGTTGGGCCCAGTTTCAGTTTTTGAGTGGATATTTCAGTAGTTGTAACAATCCGTAAGGATCAGTAACAATTTTTATTTCTACTTAGAGATTTTTTTCAAAGAACAAAAAGAAAACATACTTTAAAAAAAGAATAAAACTCATTCTGTATTACGTTATTATGGGTTCATTGGCTTTGTTTATAAATCTAAAGATATTCATGGGACCTTAGTGATTGTTTCTTTTTTTTCCTGAGAATTAATCAACCATTCCTAAATATGCTTTTTTTTTTTTTTTTTAAGATTTTTTTATTTACTTTTAGAGAGAGGAGAAGGGAGGGAGAAAAAGAGAGAGAGTAACACCAGTGTGTGAGAGATACATCAATCAGTTGCCTCTCACACTCCCTCACCTGGAGACCTGGCACACAACCCAGGCACATGCCCTCACTGGGAACGGAACCAGTGACTTTTCAGTTTGCAGGCTGTTGCTCAATTCACTGAGCCATACCTGTCAGGGCCTAAGTATTCTTTTTAAAAATTAACTAAAGTGATATATAAAACCAGAAAAATGGAATTGCTTAGAAAAATAACACACTAGTGTTATTGTGTCACCACCCTTTAGTTTTCTTATGGCATTGTTGGGAGCATGACATCATAACCATAGGAAGGTATAAAGCAGTCTGGAGATAACACATTTGTAGTCCTTTTTTAAAGCTTTCAGTGAACGTAATTGAGATTTCAGAAGGACCAAAAGGGAATACTGTGTTCTCATTTATGTAGTCCAGGAAGGACTTTATCAAACAAAATTTTGCAGCAAGAGCTTGATACTCTCCCATGTTGCTAAAAGGATGTTGATAGATGCTGAAAACAGGTATATATTACAGAGGTGATTGTAAGGGAATAATTACTATAATATTAAAAATTCTGCGGATTGCTTGTTCTAATTGGTGATTATGAATTTAAAGTTGAAGTTGTTTTGCAGTTACAGAGCCAAAAAATGATAATTTTCTCTTTAGCAAAATTGTGCACTGTCAAAGTTCTCAAGAATATAGCATATTGAAAATATAATTATAAGAAGAACTGGAAGTAATGATAAGGTAGAACCTATTAGAGATGTATTAGAAGTTTAGAGTCATTATTGCTTTTTAATGAGGCAAGTACAAAAAGAATAAACAGAAGTAATCGTAAACTAGAAGATGGGCATATTCCAGTTTCATGAATGACAGATTATAAATAGCTGCATTTCAAAGACTGTTGCATATATACATATATGTCAAACAGTGTTGATAGTAGGGAACAGAGTGCATTTAGAGAAAACATAAAACTAACTTGGCCTGTTTTTAAAACAGTGACTTGGATATGTCGGAATTCCTAATTAATCCAAATGCAGGTCCTTGTCGTTATAATTTGATTGCTGTTTCCAACCACTATGGAGGGATGGGAGGAGGACACTGTAAGTTGACAGTTTCTCTTTTTACTAAAATTATGATGTTTTGATAACTCGAAACTTTTTTTCTTAAGGTATCTATTACATCTTAAAGGAAAACGTGAGATGTATCTTTCATGTAGTAGTTGTTCAATAAATGTTGATTAATGAATGAATCTGCTTTTGAATGTTTTTTGACATCAGGGTGAGAGGATTGAATTATTCATACTGCTTATTTAAAAGAACAGGAAGATTACAGGTCTATTCAGGGCTCCTGTCCTTTTCCATTCTCCTTCCCCTTCTTTCTCTAATGTGTTTAACATGTGTGTATCTCTCTTATAAATCATGCATCATTGTTAAATTACATGATTGCTACTGTGCTATAAATCTTACCCTTTTCTCTTAACACTTAACATGTGTCCATATATTCTGTTGCTTCTAAACTCATGACTCACATGTATCATATTTTATCTCTCTACTAAATTAAAGTGGACATCCAAATTGCCTTTAACTTTCCACCACCATAAGACTGATAAAAACATTGTTTATGGTCCCCTTTGTGAGAATTTCTTTGAGCTATGCTCCCAGAATAAGTTCTGCCACCTGGCTGTCTAGGATCGTTATACCAGTCTACACTCTTCAGTGGATTTTTCTATTGAACCATCTTTGCATTCCTGGGAAATCTAGTTGGATTTGGTTAATTAATTTTATTTAGGGTTGTTGCAATTAATTTGTAAGTGCAATGTCTACTCTAATAAAATGGGCTAGGATTCTTTATGTTTCCTGAAGAAGGCAGAGCATTGTATAGGAGTTAACTATTCATGAAAGTCTAAGAGAATTAACCTGTAAAAATTCACCTACTTGGGCTCTACAGCCTTAAACTTTTCTATTTATGTCATGCTTTTGAAGTCTATTCAGTTTTCTTTGTCCAAAATCTATGGCATTTTCTTTTTTTTCTAAAAATATACTTATGTTTTCCAATTTATTTGAGAATAATTGTGTATAATACTCTATGCTATTTTTTTATTACCTTTTATCTTTTTTTTTAATAGGTCTTCTCAGGTCTATCTTATTACTCTTCAAAGAATTAGCTTTCCATTATATTAATTTTCCCTATTTGTTATTACATGTATGTATTCTATTTTATTGATTTCTTCCCTTTGGTATTTTTTCTTCTTGTTACTTTGGGTTTGTTCTGTTATTCTTTTCCCAGTCTTTGGGGTTGAATGCTTTTTGCTTTTTCCCCCCCCTCTTTTGAAGTCTATAGTAAAAGATCTAAATTTCCTTCTAAATACTGCTTTATCTGTATCCCATAAAATTTGGAATGTAGTTAATTTTCAATTATATTCTTTTCTAAATGGTTTTAATAAAACTCTCCTTTTTGGGGGCATTGTCTGTATTATATCAAGCCATACAAATTTATTAAGGCTTCTACATGGCTTAATAAATGGTCTGTTTCTTAATGTTTGTGTGCTTGAAAAACAGGTATTTTCTATTCAAACAGAGTTCTGTATTGCTCTAATAGTTTAACCTTATCAATTCATATTATAACTGTCTCTGATCATTTTTCATGTTCATTCTATTTCGGAGGGGAATTTGTCAGGAATTCTATTAAAAGTGTTGATTTATCTGTTTCTTTTAACAGTGTTATTAGTTTTTTGGCAGTATTAGTTGCATTTATATTTAGAATGGGTACCTCATCTTTCTCTGTTACTCTTTTCACCAGGAGTTGACATTCGTTTTTCCCTTTTCTTCTCAAAATTATAAGTGTTAATCTAGCTTTATCTTGATACCATTTATTTTGCCAACTCTATGAGCCTTTTTGTAGTATTTGTTCTCTATAAGCCATATTGCTATTAGATTTTGTCTTTTTATTCAGTCTAACAATATGTTTCTTTTCATTTGTGAGTGCAGCAGCAGTCGTGAGTTCATGTTGACAAACTTACGGCCCACAATAGCGTTCACCCAGAAGAACAATAAATTTATGTGGGGGGTGTGTGTGTGTGTGTGTGTGTGATAGAATTATTTAGAAGACACCTGCCTATAAAGTGTCACTTTTTAGAAGCTATGACAGCAGATAATTGCTTGGAGGCATTCTACCACTTTGTTTTCTCAGTTTCTAGGTAGCTTATACAAAGCATGGAATGGGAAAAGGGCTGTTTTTTTCAACTTAAAGATGAAGCAAATCTTTAAAAATTGTGGAAATTAATTAATCGCTTTGTACCTTTCTCTTGCTCTGTACTTTTGTTTAAGACTGAAATGATTTTGGTGTAAAAACCACTACAAATTAGTGAGATAGAAGTTTTGCAAAAACATTTGTCATAGAAACTTTAAACTGTGGTTGAAGTTTCAAACTTTGGAGTCAGAGACATAACTGGGTTTGAATCTGGAGTCTGCTACGTAACAGCTATGCTGTTGGAAAAATTAAACTTCTTGATACCTCACTTTCCCATCTCTAAAATAATAATAATACCTTCATTATAAATAATGCATGTAAATTGCATGGCATTGTGCCTGCTACATGATAAATGTTAATTACCATTTATTGTCATTAATATTGTTATCCTGTGAATTAAAAATAATAAATTTGTTCTGTTTGTCACTGGGATGAAAAAAGTTATCTTTCATGAAAAGTATTTTAGTCTCTTAGATTATAAGAAATTATTCTAAAAACCTTTAATCAATGGAATCAGTTGAATGGGTAATAGATAGGCCTTATATAGATGATTCTCCTATGATTTTAATAGGTATTCCTCACAGAGATTATTTTAAGGTTTTAGGGTTCCCCCCAAGAAACCATAAATCATTTCAGTTATAGAAGTGATTATATTTTTTCATTAGATACTGCTTTTGCAAAAAATAAAGATGATGGAAAATGGTACTACTTTGATGACAGTAGTGTCTCAACTGCATCTGAAGACCAGATTGTGGTAAGTGTGTCTTTTATTTCCTAAAATCAAGGAACCCAGTTTTAAAAGCCCATAAGAGACACTATAGTCCATATTCTAGCAACTCTAATAGCTAAGAGACACTTGCTCTGATTTTTTAAAATGTAAAATTGTCTCCTAAGTGGACATTTGTTTTCTGAATTTGCCCACTAACAAAAACATAAACTGTAGTATGGAAATTTTCCTAGTAGTTTTCAACGTGAAAACTGGGGTTTTCTACAAAAAATAACATTATTTTATAATAAAAAAAATTTCCTCCAAGAGTAGGCTCAGATATATCTAGACATTGACTACTTAAAATCAGAATGCTAAAATAGAAAAAAATATTTTGCCCTGACTAGGTGGCTCAGTTGATTGGAATATTGTCTCATACAACAAAAAAGATTGTGGTTTCGATTCCCAGTCAGGGCACATACCTAGGATACCTAGGTTACAGGTTTGATCCTCATTCAGGGTATGTACAAGGGGCAGCCGATACCTACCTATCCCCGCCTCTCTGTGCCCCTCCCTCTCCCCGCCTCTTCCCACCACCCCCCAAATAAATCAATAAACATATCCTCAGGTGAGGATTTTTTTTTTTAATTCTTTAAGGGCCCTACCGTGTATGTGATTTTAAAAATAAAGTCTACTTAAAGACAAAAAGACAAAAGACAAAAAATAAATTAAAAAAAAAGTCTTACCCTTTATGACAGTTAAACACTTAAACTCAAAATGACCTGATTATATAAAAGATTATAGATTTGTTCACCCTGGCTGGTGTAGCTCAGTGGATTGAGCACGGGCCTGTGAACCAAAGAGTCTCTGATTCAATTCCCAGTCAGGGCACATGCCTGGGTTGCAGGCCAGGACCCCAGTGGGGGTCACGTGAGAGACAACCACACATTGCTGTTTCTCTACCTCTCTTTTTCCCTCCCTTACCCATCTCTAAAAATAAATAAATAAAATCTCTTTTTAAAAGATTATAGATTTGTTAAATAACCCTGTGTATTTGTTACTTTGATATTTCCTATATAGTAGAGAAATGAGGAAGTTACATTCATTCACACTTGCATCGGTTTATCAGCCACAGGCACAACTAAAATATTGGTGTTTGTTTTGCTTCCCATCAGAGCATTTTTTATTAAAAGATATTGATTGCTCTGGCTGATGTAACTCAGTTGATTGGGTTTCCAGTTTAATTCCCCATCAGAGCTCACTCGTAGGTTGCAGGTTTGGTTCCTGGTCAGAGCACATATGAGAGGCAACTGATCAATGTTTTCTCTCTCACACTAATGTTTTTCTCCCTCTCTTTCTCCCTCCCTTACCCTTTCTCTAAAAAATAACTAAATAAAAATTTTTGTAGAAAAGGTATTGACTAATGAAAAGATGACTAGTATATTCTAAGAACAAAGTTAAGACTTGCTTGATAGTTTATTTTTCTATGAATTTTTTTGCCTTTCTATATATTTTACTTATTGATCACAATATTACAAAGAGTGAGAAATATATTTGCTCATGTGATATTTCCTATTGTCTGTTAATGTGGGAAGTACTGACTGCTTTACTTTTTTCCTAAAGTTTAAATTATATAACCTCTGAGCACAGAGACTAGCATTTGTTTTAGCTTATAATACTTTAAAATCCTTCAACTTAAATTGTTCAACTTTATAAATTAATAAATTTCTGAGCCCATTTATTAGCATAGTTTTAATCTGTCATTGGATGAACAGATATAATTTTGCATTGTTTCCCTACAAATTTTTTAATCTATATATATACATATAAACTTTGTACTGTTGCTTATCTCCTTATAGCTATAACAAAGAACAGACTTGAACTCTTAATATTTTTTAAAATGTGCATATGCCCAAATTAACTACATTTCCAGTTTGTCTAAAACTCCTAATTTAAAGTTATATCTCTCACTTTTCAATTCTGTTTTCCTGTTTAGTCTCCCAACCAAAACATTGTAAAACAGCCAGTTATCCTCCTTCAAAGACTCTCTGACAGTACTGCCCTAACTTGCCTTCCAATAAGTAATATATCTTGTTTATATACACTATATGAATTAGATGTTACTTCCATCTTAACAGTGTTTCTTTATTTAGTCAACAAGTATTTGAGCACCTTCTACATTTAGGATTTTTTCAAGGTTAAAAGACAAATATCTGATTTTAAGAGACATAATGTAAAGATGACAGACAAGCAAATTAACAGTTACATATGATAAGCACTATTAAATATCTGATTTGGGGTTAAAGCAGATAGGACCACTGCAGGGAAGTTTACGTAGAGAAAGTAGTGTTTAACCTGAGTCTGAAACAAATAGGAGTTAGACAAAAGAAGCAAAATATTCTGTACAAAAAGAACAGTACCTACAAAAGTAAGGAGGCATGACAGACCATGTCATTTAGGGGAACAGCAAATAATTTGGTATTACTGAAAGGAAAGACTCTTGTTAGGATTATGGGGCAGAAATTAGCTAAATTTGGAACTCAGATCAAAGATGACATTCTTGGGTATTTAGACTTTTTTTTTAAGTCTGAGAAGCATGGATTGTTAAGCAACAGAAGAACATTATTAAATTTTCATCTTAACATTTGTCTGAGAACACTAGAAGATATATTGGAAGGCACTGAGAAAGGCAAAAAAGGTCATCATAGTCTGCCCCCAAAGAAAGGACACTGTCATGTAATTTAAGCACTTAAGGACTTCTAAATTTACTACGTTGTACACCTGAAACTAATAGAATATTGTATGTTAACTATAATTGAAAAATAAAAACATTTGAAGTAACAATAATAATAAATTTAAAGCAGTGGTAGTAAATGTACAGAAAAAGGAAGACAACTTATGAAATTTACTAGATAGGATTAAAAGAACTTGATTAAGCTTAGATATAAATGAAGATACAGATATAGAGATGCAAAGAGGAAAAAGTTAAAGAAAATTCTTACTTCACAATTCACCAAAATATGAACTATAGGAAAAATTTGTTGTTGAAGTCTGAGGTACCTGTGTGACAGCTATGTGAATGGCAATTTTCCTTAAGTAGTTGGACTAGAGTTCCAAATTCTTTAAGTTTGAGCTGTGGGTCTTTAGGTAGCAGTTGAAGCCATAGGTTAAATGAGTTGCCTGGTAAGAAGATACACAGAAAGAGTGATGGCCTAAGGATGATCTTTTTAAAGCGCTGGATTTAATAAGCCCACAGAGCAGTTAGAAGAAACCATAGAGATAGAAGACCTAAGGAAAAGTGGTATTGCAGAAGCTAAAAATCGTTGGATGCAGGAAGGAGGAGTAGTAAAACATTAAATGCTATAGAGAGATTGACTAAAAGAACTTTTAAAAAGGCATTTATTTAATTTGTTTATAGGAGATTATTGACCCTCGTGAAAACTATTTCATTAAAATGGTTGGTGCAACAGTTAGGTCATATTGAATTGAGGAGTGTGCAGAAGAGTGAATGATGAATAATAGACTACAAGCCGGGCTGTGAGAAAGACTTAATTCTAGAAGATAAGGACTCACTGAAGGTACAGAGTGATGATTGAAGGAAAGTTGGACTCGAGAGCAAACATAGAATGTTGTGATTAGAATTTTAAAAAGCTTATCTTTTCCTTAGAGACAGGAGGGAAGAAGGCATAGAATTCTATGCCATGATAGAGTAACTGGGTTAATCTGTAATATAGTTGCATTTATTTATCTGTCCAACTAACTTAGAAGAGAATAAAAATGTTAAAATTACAGTGACCATTCTTCATTTATAAGTAGAAGTCCTCTTATATTTAATCAGTGTTCATAACTTCCATCTGACCTTGTGTGGTTTTTGAATTTGATTTTATGTCCTATCCCCAAAATTGGGTACCGGCTAAAAATTCCTACTATATTTAATGTGACCTTTGAGAATCATGACCTTTTTAACATCCTTTGTTTGTTTTGACAGTCCAAAGCAGCATATGTACTCTTCTACCAGAGGCAAGACACTTTCAGTGGAACTGGCTTTTTCCCTCTTGATCGAGAAACTAAAGGTGCTTCAGCTGCCACAGGCATCCCGTTAGAAAGTGATGAAGATAGCAATGATAATGACAATGATATAGAAAACGAAAACTGTATGCACACTAACTAATGAAAGTCCTAGAAGCCATAAAAGAGAGACTTTCCTGCTGGTGGTATCTATTGAAATGAAGTTATCCACCACATTAAACAAAAGTCTGAGATGGGGCGTTTCAGATAACCGAATGTAAATCCTTTATCAGATTTTAACTTGTGCAGTACTTGAAGTGAAACACAATGAAAACTTTAACAGAAATTGTCTCTTAATACATTTACAGTCTTGTATTTACAAGCTAAATATATATAGGAAATCACAAATAAATCCCTTTTAAGTTTGCTGCTGTTTTGATGAATTACGTTTTCTTTAATTTTTTGGATGTGAGTTAATTGATGACAAATGTTAAATTTGTGGATGTTGGTCATTTATTTTGCTCTAATAATACTGCAAGAAAACTATGGCTGAACTTAGTTTTTGGATAATCTAGTTCATGTGCATTAGGCTGCCACATATACTACTACAATATTTAACTGCAGTATCAATGCGGCGTAAATACTGCAGTAGTATTCTTGGAAAACCAAATTTTCAAACTATCCCTGGTAATCAGTGTGGGCCTATTAAAAAAAAAAAATCATTATATAAGAAACAATCTTGAAAAAGTTATATCCTTTTGTAGTATCATTAAATATCATCTTACTGTGGAAACAGGTTCTAGATTTCATATCCCATCTAAAGTAATTTTTCAGTTAAATGTAAGTTTTTTTATAGCTATTGGGATCTATTCCTTAGATATTCAAATTCTTGACTTGTTTTAAAATGCATATCTTTAATCTGGTGTTGGTTCAAAATTAAAATTTTTGCTGTCTGTTTTTCTCTACCCCATTTTTTTTTTTTTTTTTTTTTTTGGTAATTTGGCAACTTTTAGCTCTCCCAATTATTGTAATGTAAGGACAGGCTTAATAGTATTCTGTATCCATAGTAATAATTACATCAAGGTTAGGATGAGAAATTTTTTCATATACTGGCCTTTAAATCATTAATGGACAATTGGCTTTAAAGGTAGGTCTGTTAACTTTCTTTGTGTGTTCCTGATGGAATTCACCATAGCCTTACAGCATTTCTCAGAAGGTAACTTGCTATAAGAGAATTGGCATTTGCATGTTCCAGAGTTAGAACCTGTATAGTATATAAAGCATACAAACCTTGAATTTGATTTTAGTTCACCACATTTAAGGATCCAGGATGCCAAAAATATGTGTGAACATTTGAAACATTTTTCATTCGCTGCTTTTTCCCTTTGATCTAGTTCAAAGAATGTATTGTCAATTGGCATACAATACTGCCTTTAATAGAAAATCTAAATGCTGGGGCACATTTCACATATCGACTACCTGAGAAATTGCTTTGTGTCCCACTGTTATTAAAGCAAAAAGTATAATGTTCTTCACTTGAACTAATCAAATACAATAGATTATAAATTGTGTATTGTAAATAAAAGTTCACTCTGTGAGTGCACATTTTGGTAAATTATTTATTTATGTTAGCATTTAAAGTTTAAAAAATAATGCATTTGACCAGGATAATAAATAAATAAGGTATGTTGATCATGGCTTTGCTTTATACCTTGATATTAAAGCTGGTTTTTCATCCTGGTATTTTAAAAGCTGCTTTGGGTTTGGGTTTTTTTTTTTTTTTCTTTTCTTTTTTTTTTCTTTTTCTTTTTTTTTTTTTTTAATGTAAACTAACCTCCAGCATGACAGAGGTTAAAATTTTGTCTGCACTTGAGTTCACTTGAGTTTACATTTGAAATGTGCATGTTTATTTATACAGATTTCAATAAAGCTATTCAAGGCCTTATTTAGTCTTTTATTTCTTACTCTGAATCTTTTGATAAAAATGGGTAGATGACTGACTATATGCTAGACTTTATAGTTATCATGTAGTTAAAAATGGAAAAGAACACATATCAGAGCAGTGAATCCTACTGTTTAAGGACATGTTTTAAAGTTGATTTTTTTAATTTAAACATTCATTAAACTGATGTTTGCGCACCTACTAATCTTCTGCCATCTCGAGAGTAAACAAATATTGCTGCAGTCACAGAGCTTGCAGTCTTCCGCTACCAGCTAATAGCCTATATTTCCATTTTTCTGAGGTTTAGAGAAAAGCCAAAATTAACTTTTTCTAGCCTAGATTCCAATTTCCACCCTAATTATCTATAAAGACCATTCTTTTTTAATGCCCGTAATTCTATTCCCACTAAAAGAAGTGTTTTTCCATTGGAAATGATGTTAATGCCATTGGATTTGTCAAACTGAAATGACATTATCAACTGCAGAAAATAAACTGTAAAATTCTTGCAAAGGCTAATCTATACTCTAAAAGTAGATACTCATTGGTAATACAGGGTGGTAATAATATATTCAGTAGAATATATCTAGAATTCTACTTCTGGCTTTGCTGCCTAGTAGTCATAGGACTTCGAACTTAATCTCTGAGTCTGTCTCATTACATGTAAAATAATGATAACAATAAGAGTAGCATTTATTGAGCACTCACCACAGACCAGGTACTATGTTAAAGTGTTATATGTATTATCTCATTTGCTACAATAGCTGCGAGGTAGGGACAGTCACCATCCCCATTTTTCATATGGAGAAACCAGGGTACACAGCAGTTAAGTAAGCTCTCAAGTTCTCACGTGATTACTCTGTGGAGGAGCCAATAGTTTGCCCTTATATGTATGTAACACCTCCCACTGTTGACAGCCTCACAGGGTTGTTGAGAGCTCAAATGAGCTCATGTAGTTTATGGGAAGGTACTTTGTGAACTGTGCGGTATAGTCATTACTTATTTCTTCAGTCTAAATGGAAAGTCATCTTGAAGTCTAGTAACTTTATCTCCAGCTCAATATTTGAGTACTGAGTAAGAAACATAACAGGTAGAATATTGATTAACCTTTCACTTTTAAAATTCAACTTGTGTACATTTATTACAATTTTAAATGTTATATGGCATTTTTTTCCTTATCTTGTTCATCTAACTTAAGGGTTCATCGAAATGTAAAGAAACATTCACCTGACCCTTCTTTACATTTCCCCCAAATGCAACCCTGATTTTCATGACTTTTTCTACACCTGTACTTTAATTTTAATTAAACTCTATAAAGAAGCTGTTCAGATGTTTTGCTTTCTCCTATAACCTGCATAGTAGTCCTATTTTAATCTTTGCTTTCCTGGCAACTAGATAGGAAAACCACACAAAATATTGATTTGGGCATGAATATCAGTAAGCACTAAAACCATTGGTACAGTATGAAGACAGTGATTTTTCATCAACTAATTTCACTGAGGTGATGACATAAGAAGGAAGCTGGGAGACTCTGAGAGAAGATGAGGGGTTCTCATTCAGTCAAGGGGTTGGGGGCAGCGTTCTGGTAGGGGTCTTCAACCCCAGGAATGTACATTACTGGTGCATTGTGATAATCAAAAGCAGGCCAACTTTTAGTCTGTTTTATTTAAGTTCTTTACAGATGAGGTGTTTTCATTTATTGCCTGCTTTCCACCCACCCCCTACTTGGTATGCTTCTGGTCTTTGCTTGTACAATGTAGATGAGCACATTCTCTCCGGTTTAGTTTTTAAGGTAGAAAGAAATATGAAGAATTCTTGTACATTAGGGGAAGGAATAGTAAGTTTTCTAAAATCTCAGAAGAGTGAGAAGGAAAGGAAAATTCCATTTTTAAAGCCAAGGAAGAGTATTGGAAATCTTTATTCATATTTTTTTACTCTACAATAAACTTTTTTCCCCTTTATTTTAATTGTTGATCTTGTACAGTTTTCTGTCTTTTACTCCCACCCCAGCCCACCACCCCAGCCTTCCCCACCTCCCTCCCATTTCCACCCCCCATAGTTTTTGTCCATGTGTCCTTTATTCTTGTTCCTGTAAACCCTTCCCCTTTTTCCCTGAAATTCCCTCCCCTCTCCCCTCTGGTGACTGTCAGCCTGTTCCCAATTTCAATGTCTTTCATTATATTATGCTTGTTTGTTTGTTTTGTTGATTAGGTTCCTGTTAAAGGTGAGATCATATGCTATTTGTCCTTCATTGCCTGGCTTATTTTGCTTAGCATTTTTTTTAACAACTTCTCTTGAAAATACAATTTGATTGATAATTGACAATTCTTTAAGTGCCAGAGGATAGAGAAAGAAAAAAAGAATTGGTTTATATCCTGCTGACTTATGTATTAAGTTGCAGAGCTATGTTATATTGTTTTGTTATCAGATTTTTCTAATGAAAAATACGTAGAATTTTTTGTGAGCATTATTCTAGCTTGGGGAGCATTTCAATTCAGTTTGTATGTTTTGCATGTGTTTAATTGATATTTACTGTGTATTAAGCAAAGGAATTTCCAAAATGCTCAGGCAACAAAACTGGATTAGTATATTCAAAGTTTTATAAGCTGCATAGAATAGGTTTCTAAATATCAGAATTGGCAAGAAAAAATGTACATGGTAAGAATTCAAATACTGATGAAGCCTAATTTGCACTAATGATGGGGTAAAGAATTTTAAAATGGATAATATGAAACAGTACAAAAATTATTTTTGACAAATATATGCATTCTCACTCCACATCACACGTGGTCTATCTAATTATATTCTATCTCAGCTCTGCCTTTGGGAGCCTGGAAATTGCCAGGGTTGGGACCCAGGATATTAAGAGAATCCAGAAAGTGAATAAACTGTTAAAATCAAAATTTGACATAATATTTTGGACTAGACTGTCAAAGAACAGAAAAAATGAGTCAAATGTATTTTATGTCTTTTTTTTCCTAGAAATGTCTATACAAAGCAGCTAAAAATGCAACTATTTGAAAATTGTTCTTTAAAATGGAAATGGTGAAAAATAAGACTGCATATTTTTAATATGCACAAAATCAAATATTTTAAATGTTTCATTTGTATTGCTAATTAACTATGTTCTACTGTAGAAAATCATGGTTGAAGTTGGTGCTCATTTTGCTCAAAACTTTCCCTCAGTGGGAACTTTTGGCTTGTTCTATATAGTTTGGTGAAGGAATGGAATTTAATCTATACTAGTAAAACTAAAACAATAAATATGGAAACATCCCAACAGCCTTTTCCCATCATGCTTATTCTTAACATTTTTCTCAGTAATGACAAATTCTTGCACTTCCCAAGTTGTTGTTTTAAACCTTGAATGATACCTTGCTTAATTCTTATTTAAAATCTTTCAGGATTCCTAAACTTTGTAACATGTTAATTGAAAGTAACATTAGAACTTTTTTATAGTACTTCTCCTTTAAACCTTAAAGGAACACTGGAGGTTAACAGACTGTAGCTCCTTATTCCTCCTCTGAATTGACTCTTAGGGGCACTAGGCTTTAAATAATTCAGCCTGTGCTCTGCTTATGTGTGGCCTTAGGTGCATGCGTTTACTCTTTCACTGCTTTCTTCTTCCCTTGACCTCTCCTTGTAAGTAGTGAAAGTATTTTATTTTCTTTCTAGTGAGAACCATCTTTATATCAACTGGGCAATTTTTTTAAATTTTATGAGTTGAACAGAATTAATCTTATCATGTCCTTTTAACTCATTTCCTGCAAGAAGCTCAAGATGCCCAGGTCATTGTTCACCCCCTGAACTCCCAAATTCCTATGGTGAATTAACAGTGTCCTGAAAATTACTAAGACAAAATAACCTACAAACATGGATTATTTTAGAATTGCTCTCATTTAGGAAAACCCAATAATGTTAAATATGAAAAAATTACAATTTTTTAAATTTAAAATGGAATTCCTGTAGGACTTTCAAATATTGAGTGACTTTAGTAGGATAAAACTTCTTCAATTTATAAAAGTCAGAGTTACATTGAATTTTGAGCCATGTTTCTACTGTGTGAGTTGAAGTAATCCTGCAGATCAGAACAGTGAACATCAGTAATCGTAGAAACTTGGGTAGTGTTTACTGGGAAGGAGTGAGATGTTGTAGGAAACATTTTATATTTAGAACCTTGTCACCACAGCTAGCTCTAATTGCTTCTGAATTTCATGGTTGAATTTTCTCAACCATGACACTAGTTTTTTGTGAGGATTAAGTGAGTTAATGAATGTGGAGGTAGGAACTTCCAGGCTTTGCAACATAAGGCAGTGTTTTCTAGCATGGACAACTAGAAAGCTCTGTTATTGCCCATGAAAGACTTCTTCAATGGAAAGCTCAGATCCAGCTTTTGAAGTTATTAAAGTATATATGTTTTTAGCAAGAGAATCAGTATGAGTCAAATTAGTATTTTGTTCATTTG
Source organism: Glossophaga mutica (assembly GCA_039655065.1). Classification (NCBI taxonomy): domain Eukaryota; kingdom Metazoa; phylum Chordata; class Mammalia; order Chiroptera; family Phyllostomidae; genus Glossophaga; species Glossophaga mutica. The sequence goes on from CM077304.1 coordinate 59,847,314, forward strand.
TGTACATTTTTCTTCTAGCTCCTATGAAAGACTTAGAGCAGAAGTCTTGGAATGATGGTAAGCTTGAAAATTGAAATTTCTTCATGGATACTAGAATCTAGTTACATGCTAACAAATAAGATTTTTAAAGGTATTTATGAACCTAACTTCACTGCATTTACATTTAGAATCTTTTCTCTGCCTTCAGCAGACATTTTGTTATCTTTTTTCCCCCAATTTCATAAGTCATCTAAAATTATATGAAATAATCCAAACTCCAGAGATTATGGCTCTTACTGTGTTTGGATATGTTGAGCAATAATTACAGATATTTCAATTTAGTAGTAAATAAGTTTGCATGCCATGGCAGACTAAGATGGGGCATCCCTTTTTGAAAAGTACACAATGAGATCCACTCACCAGGATTGTGTCTTCTGGCCACCAGTACCTTTGTTCTTCAGTCCATTGTCTGTTCTTCAGCCAGCATGATCTCCATTTTTTAAAAAATAGTTTCTGTTCTTCTCTTTAACTTAAAGTCCTCCATGAATAAAAACAGAGAAGTTTGACTCATAGACTCAGGAGTTAAACCACCTGAGTTCTGGTTCTACCACTTTCCTGCACATCATGTTACCTCTCTGACTCTCACTTCTCTGTTTTACAAACTAGAGCATCTCCAGGATTTCCTTCTAGGAGGTCTTGGAATGAACTGTCTGATTATAAGGAAGTGTGAGACTCTCTTACAGCTGTGTATTTGCTTAGCAAGCACATGATTTTTCTCAGAATAAACTGTTAAATTGTGGAGGCTTGTTAAGAAACACCCCATCCACCTAAGCCATCCACTCCTGGCACGGAGTATTACCTACCTTTCAAAACAAGAGGTTTAAATTATGTCTGGAGCATTATGAAGAATGCAGCGGGTATTATTACGAATAAAGAAGTACGCAAGTGTGGGAATAGTTCTCTTTATAAATGACAGCAGTGATCACTATTCAATATCATTCACACTTATGTTCTAATAAGCTTTCTTGAACAAGAGAGCCAAGAGTATGCTAACAGTTCACCCAGATTACCTGTTCAGCTGGTTCTCACTTACCCAATTCCTCACCTTCCCTCAAACTTACTGTACCGTACAATTTGACAGCTTGGTTTTCTCACATGGTATTTAGTTTTTATGACCTGTCTTATCTCACTTGGCAAACTCCTGTACACATTCTTCAAGACCTATTTGAACACACACTTTCTTGGTCTTTCTGACACCACTTGCCACTTTGGGATATAATTTATGCATCTTTTCCCCCATTAGACTGAATGATACTGTGGAAAAATCTTGCTTATAGATGTTACGGTGGGCATGGTATGTGCTTGTTATTAAATGAAGAAGTTTGCTCAGTATCTGAAACCTCACTCTGCAGGGCGGGTGGGGCAAAAGCTGGTTTACAGTTGTGAGTATGTGAAACAGTTTGTTCTTATATTATTATTTATTTATTATTGTATTATTTTCCATATGAACAACTATATACCTACTTTGACCCCACCCTGTGTTTATTGTGATTTTGTTTTATCTCAGATATATCACTGAGTACATATTTCTAAAGACCTAAAAGTCAATTTGACTTCTGACTGGGCATTAAACAAATATAAGTTTAAAATACAGTAACATTCAGTATTATGAAATTTGACCTTATTTTAACGAATTACATCTGCAATGATCCTATTTTCAGATATGGTAACATTCTGAGGTACTAATTAGGACACCAACATAAATGGGGGGGTGGGCACAATTCAACCTATTAAGGATAAAATCATAGATAATAAATCAAGTCCTAACCATGTAAGTTTCCCATGAGAAACTTGCCTTAAATGTACACATATAAATAGGTGAGCCCTGGCTGGTGCGGTTCAGTGGATTGAATGCCAGCCTGCGAACCAAGAGGTCACCAGTTTGATTCCCAGTCAGGGCAAATGCCTGGGTTGTGGGCATGCAAGAGGCAACCAACTGATGTTTCTCTCCCTTTCTTCTCCCTGCCCCCTCTCTGAAAGTAAAATGTTTCTTAAATAGGTGAAATGTGAAGGAAAAGATATAATGTGCAAATAACTATTTGAAAGAAAACCAGGGTAACTATAGTTATATCAAAAGTACACAAATCTATAATTGGAGATACCATGATGCCTCTCTTGTAACTGATAAAACAAGTACACCGAAAGTCAATAAGAATGTAGATGTGAGTAACACTATCAATCAACTTAATTCATAGTTTTAAAATATTCCACCTAACAGTCAACTATACATTCAAGTGCACATAGAATATTCACCAAGATAATCCATATATTGGTCCCTAAAACAACCTTAAGGGATTTTCTGAAATTTAAATCATACCAGGTATGTTTTCTGAACATAATAGAATTAAACTAGAAATCAATTTAAAAAATCTTTAGCCCTGGCTGGTGTAGCTCAGTGGATTGAGCGCGGGCCTGCGAACCAGAGGATCGAGGTTCGATTCCCAGTCAGGGCACATGCCTGGGTTGGAGGCCAGTTCCCAGCAGGGGACACACGAGAGACAACCCTACATTGCTATTTCTCTCCCTCTCCCTTTCTCCTACCCTTCCCCTCTAAAGATAAATAAATAAAAATCTTTAAAAAAAAATCTTTAAAATTTTAGAAATTTTATAACACATTTCTAAATAACCTAAGGGTCCAAGAAGCAGTAACAAAGGAAATTAGAAAATAGACTTAAGGGATAGGTAAGTATGACTCACCTCCTTACACAACCACATCAGAATTACAACTAGCCTTGGCTGATGTGGCTCAGTGGGTTGACTACCACACTGCGATCTAAAATGTCACTGGTTCAATTTCCAGTCATGATGCATGGCTGGTTTGCAGGCCAGGCCCCCAGTTGGGGTCAGGTGTGAGGCAACCAATTGATGTTTCTCTCGTGCATCTGTTTCTCTACATCTTTCTCCCTCCCTTCCCCTCTAAAAATATTTTTTAATTAAAAAACAATTATAACTAAACTGTAAAACAACCATCATTCAGAAACATTAGAAATCAAGCTGAATGGAAGTCCTACACTACAGAATTAAAGAAGAAACTACATTGAGACTGGTAGGAAGGGCAGAGACACAGAACAGGGTGGTACCACTCCCACTGATAGCAGATAAAAATCAGTAGGGATATTTCAGGAGCAAGGGGTCCCAGCCCCACACTAGGTTCCCCAGCCCAGGGTTCCAGTGCCAGAATGGTAAGTCCCCGTAAATTCTGGCTGTAAAACACCAGCGGGGATTGAGGCTGTGGAAGACAAACTGCTGGAGTCTCAGGCAGTTCCTCTTAAAGGGCTTATGCACAGACTTACTTGGACACATTCCCTCTTAAGTCCCAGCATGGGATCGAAAGGCATCATAGACTTATGGGGAGGAACTGAATCATTCAGCATCAGGGCAAGAGCTAGGGGGCAGCTTTCTACCAGTTAGAAGAGCTGGCAGAGGCCATGGTTTGTTTTCTAAGCCCTCCCTGTACAGAGCCACAAAGCTGGCAGGAAGCACCGTATCTGAGATTCCATCAACCTGGCTCACACTGTTTGCCTCACCCTGGTGATTCCCTGAGGACTGTTCTCCCCCTTGACTTTTGAGCCCACCCAAGCTGTTTCCAGTGCTTTTTTACACAAATGGCTTGTCTTGGCCCATGCTTCAGATTTTCCTACATTTATTCAAACAAGCAGCATCTGGCTTCAGTGAGCCCAATACCTCTTGCTAAATTTTTCCAGGCCCAACACTACCAGCAGCCAGCCTTAGTCCAGAGCTTGACCTCACTTGGGCACCTCTAAGCCCAACAGAAGTAGCAGTCATCTGCAGATAGCTTTGTAGCTTACGCTGAGTGACCCCAAACAGAGCGCAGTCAGTGGTTGATCTTGGTTGTGCCAACAACAATCAAGGCTCAACTACAAAAGGAGAATGTACTCTTGTAGCCCACATGGAGTCATACCTTCAGAACCCAGCTTGAGTAAACTGGGAGGCTGTGTCACTGGACCCTTTAGCACATCTACTACATAGGCCACTCTACCAAGCCTGGGAGATGTAGCAGCTCTACCTAATAATACATAGACATGAATGCCAAATGAAAGAACAGAACATGGCCCAAATGAAAAAACAGAACAAAACTCCAGAAAAAGAACTAAACAAAATAGAGACAAGCAATCTACCCGGTGCAAAGTTCAAAACACAGGTCATAAGCATGCTGAAGGAATTTAGTGAGGTCCTCAACAGCACACAAAAAAATTAGGGCCGAAACAAAGGATACATTAATTGAAATAAAGAACTATTTACAGGGTATCAAGAGTAGACTAGATAAAACTGAGAACCAAACCATTGATTTGAAATATAAAGAAGCAAAAACAACTAATCAGACGAGCAGGAAGAAAAACATTTTTTTAATGATAATGTAAGGAGCCTCTGGGACAACTTCAAGTGTATAATATCCATATTATGGGGATGTTGGAAGAAGAGAGAGCAAGAAATTGGAAACCTATTTCAAAAAATGATGACAGAAAATTTCCCTCACTTGGTGAAGGAAACAGACACACAAATCCAGGAAGCACAGAAAGTCTCAAACAAGATGAACTCAAAGAGGCCCACACCAAGACACATCTTAATTAAAGTGCCAAAGGTTATAGCTAAAGAGAGAATCTTAAAAGCAGCAAGAGAAAAGCAGTTAGTTACTTACAAGGGAGTTCCTATAAGACTGTCAGCTGATTACTCAAAAGAAACTTTGCAGGCTAGAAGGAATTGGGTAAGAAATATTCAAAGTGATGAAAATCAAGGACCTGTAGGTCCAACCAAGATTGCCCAGCAAAACTGTCATTTAGAATTGAAGGGCAGATAAAGAGCTTTCCAGACAATAGAAAGCTAAAGGAGTTCATCGCCACCAAACCAGTATTATATGAAATGTTAAAGGGTCTTCTTTAAGAAGATTAAAAATATTAATACAATGGCAATAGTTGTATTGCTCCTCTCTTGCTCCTCTTGCTCCTCTCTTCTTCCCTCCCTCCATTCCTCTCTTTCAAAATCAATAAACATATCCTTGGGTGAGGATTAAAAAATAAAAAATAAAATAAAAAATGTTTAGAACAATTGAACTCAAAGGAAGCAGAAGGGAACAAATAATAAGAGCAGAGATTAGTAAAATGAAAAACAAAAACAATAGAGAAAATAAAACCAAAAGCTGATTCTTTGAAAAGATCAATAAAATTGATAAACCTAACCACAGTGATGAAGAAAAAGAGAAGACAATAATGACCAATATAGAAATGAGAGGAGACATTGCTACAAATATACAGATAGTGCAAGAATAAAGGAATACTACAAACAACTTTAAATTTGACAGATTCAATGAAAAGAACAAATACCTGGGCAAGGAAAACTAAAAAGCTTCACTCAAGACAAAATACATAACTTGAACAGTCCTGTAGCTACCTGAAGAATTGAATTAGTAGCAAGTCTTCCAACAGAGAAAACCTCAGATCCAAATAGCTCCACTGGTGAGTTTTATCAAACACTTACCAAAGAAATAATACTGATTAGATTCTATAAATTTCTAGCAAAAGAAGAAGAAGAAGGAGGAGGAGGAGGAGGAGGAGAAGAAGAAGAAGATCTTTGTTGCTAGGCGTTAGGCAAAAATAATCATAGTTATGACACCAAAAGCTGATGCAAAAATTTATCACTTTAGACTTTATGAAAAGTGCAAGACTTTTTTGAAAAAAAAAAAAACTGTGAAAGAATTAAAAGAAGTGACAGACTGAGAGAAAAATCTTTGCAACTGATATACCTGGTAAAAGACTTGTACCCAAAAATATAAAAGGAACTCTCAATATTTAACAATAGGAAACACCTTAGTCTTGTATAGTATAGTATAGTATAGTATAGTATAGTATAGTATAGTATAGTATAGTATAGTATAGATGGCCTTATAGTATAGTTTGTTATTAGGTAGGGTAATTTCTCCAACTTTGTTCTTCATTCTCAGGATCACTGTTTCTATGCAGGGCCTTTTGCAGTTCCATCTAAATTTCTGAAATATATATTCTAGTTCTGTGAAATATGTCATTGGGATCTTAATAGGAATTTCATTGAAACTTAATAGGAATTTCATTGAAACTATTGCTTTGGGTAGTATGGACATTTTAATGATGTTAATTCTTCCTACCCGTGAACACAGTATGTGCTTCCACTTATTTGTATCCTCTTCAGTTACTTTCTTCAGCGTCTTATAATTTTCTGAGTATGAGTCTTTTTTATCCTTGGTTAGATTATTTCCTAGGTATTTAATACTTTTGAAGCAATTAATCAAAACATCATGGTACTGGCATAAAAAACAGACGCATAGATCAATGGAAAAGAATAGAGTCCAGAAATAAACCCACAACTTTATTACCAGTTAATATTCAACAGAGGAAGCAAGCACATATCATTGAGCTAAAGATAGTTTATTCAATAAATGGTGTTCAGAAAATTGGACAGACATGTACAGAAAAATAAAACTAGACCACCTTCTTATACCATACACAAATATAATTTTAAAATAAAGACTTAAATATTAGACCCCAAACCATAAAAATCCTAGAAGAAAATATTGGCAGTAAAACCTTGGACATGGCTTGTAGCAATATTTTATCTGATATACCTCCCAAGGCAAGGACAACAAAAGAAAAAATAAACAAATGGGACTTTATCAAACTAAAATGTTTTTGCAAAGGAAACCATCAACAAAATAAAAAGACAACCCACAGAATGGAAGAACATATTCACTGATACATGTGATAAAGGGTCAATATCCTAAATTTATAAAGAACTTCTAAAACTCAACACACACAGAAAACCAAACAAACAATCCAATGAAAAAAAAAATGGTCAAAGGACCTGAATAGACTTTTCTCCCAGTCGGACATACAGATGGCCAGTAGATATATGAAAAGATACTCAATGCCACTGATCATCAGAGAACTCCAAATTAAAACCACAATGAGATACCATCTCACACCTGTCAGAGTGGCTATCATCAATAAATCAGCAAACATCAAGTGCTAGTGAGGATGTGAAGAAAGGGGAAGCCTTTCACACTGTTCGTGAAAATGCAGACTGGTGCAGCCACTGTGGAAAGCAATATAGAGATACTTCAAAATATTAAAAGTGGATCTGCCTTTTGACCAGGGGATCCCACTTCTGGCAATATATCCAAAGAAACCCAGAACACTAATTCGAAATAACATGAGCGGCATTATTTACAATTGCCAAGATATGGAAGCAGCCCAAGTGCCCATCAGTAGATGAGTGGATAAAACTATGGGACATTTACACTATGGAATACTACCCAGCCATAAAAAAGAAGAAAATTTTACCCTTTGCAACAGCATGGATGGACATGGAGAACATTATGCTAAGTGAAATAAGCCAGTCAGAAAGGAAAATACCACATGATTTCACTCATATGTAGAATCTGATGAACAAATTGAACTAACAAGCAAAATAGAGGCAGACTCATAGATGGAGAGCAGAATGATGCTGTGGGGTTTGAGGTTGGTTACAGGGTGGAGGGATTGAGCAAAAAGGAAAAAGGACTCAAGGACATGGACAAGAGTGTGGTGATTGTGTGGGTAGGAAGGTATAAGGGGGCTAAATGGTAATAGAAAAAATACAATAAAAATTTTTAAATCAAAAATAAATAAAAAATAAAAATAAGAAAGAGATTTGAACAGGCATTTCACCAAAAAAGATATATGGATGGAACATAAACATATGAAAAGATGCTCAACATGTTGCCATTAGAGAAATGCAAATTAAAACCACAAAGTAATACCACTATACACCTACTGGAATGGCTAAAATTAAAAAGAAAAAAAAAGCTAAGTTTCAGTGAGGATGTGGAGCAGCCGGAATTTGCATACATTACTAGTGGCAATGCAAAATAGTGTAGCCACCTCAGCAAAGAGTTTGGCAGTTGTTGTTTTTTTTAAGTTAAACATATATTAACCATGCAACCCAGTAATCCCACTTCTAGGTATTTACCTGAAAGAAATGAAAGCATAATTAATTTTTGGTTCAATGAATTTATAGTACTGTATACCAACATATTGTTAATTTTAGGCATTACTCTATGTAATACCTAATTTTTTAAAAACTCCCCCCCAAAAAAAACAGCTTTGAAGAAGTTTCACTGTTTTTTCCTTCAGCTAAGACAGAAGAGGTTAGTTATTATACGCACGACATTCAGCCACAACTGAGAACAGATTCAGTCTAGAATGTCACAGGTGCAGGGCAAAGGACCAGGAAGGACTGTTTTTGTAAGAGTAGGTGGGTCTCTCAAAAGGCAGTCGCATTGATCAGGTGGCATTTATGTTCTAGATTCATTGAGAAGTTCTAGAGAGCAGGCATGCAGTCCACAGTTCATACCAGCATCCCTGGCCTCTGGCTTCCCTTATTTCTGCTCCTGTGGCTTCCATGGGTACACAAGCTAGCAGTTTACGTGGACCTCTGCCTCATCTTTCTTCTTCAGTGCTTCAGCCTGTGCATTCGCTTCTTCCTCCACTTGGTTCTCACGGTGTGCAGACTTCTAAGACCATGGTGCTAAGACCAGAGCGAACTTTCACTGTTAAATTCTTTGTCACACACTTAAGGATGAAATAATACTAACTGTACACAAACTTTTTATTCTCAATTTTATTTATTTCTACTCTGATTTCTTTTCCTTCATTGTATTAACTTTGGGCTTAGTTTATTGTTTTAGTTGTTGTTCCTTGAGGTGTAAACTTGGGTTGTTCATTGGGGGGGTTTTTCTCTCACAAAGGCATTTGTCACATGAACTTCCCTCTCAGGACTGCTTTTGGCTGCATCCCATAAGTTTAGTGTGCTGTGTTTCCATTTTCATTTGTCTCAAGATATTTGTGATTTTTTTTCTTTTTTTTCTTTTTCGACCACTAATGGTTCAAAAGCATGTTGTTTAATCTCTGCATATTTTTTGAATTTTTCAGTTTTCCACTTATATTAAATTTCTAGTTTCATATCACTGTAGTCAGAAAAGATAATTGACATATGATTTCAATCTTAGATATATTAAGACTTCTTTTGTGGCCTAAGATCTATCCTGGAGAGTATTCATGTGCACTTGAGAAGAACGTGTACTCTGCTGCTACTGAGTGAAATGTACAGTAAATGTCTGTTAGGGACTTCTGATCTAATGTGTAGTTTAAGTCCAGTGTTTCTTCACTGATTTTCTGTCTGGATGATCTACCCATTGTTAGAAGTGAAAAGATTTAATAAGTTTTTAGGTTATAATAAAAAAACTATTAAGAAATTTTTCCCATTAGACTGTGGTAGGTCCTCTAAGCCTCCAGTCCATGGATGCTTTACCCACCTATGTGATTAATTCCCCTTTTGTGATCAAGTATGAGAAGCACTGAATTAGTTAATTTGATTCTCTCTATAGTGATGTCATCTCTGATACAAATATGTTGTAGCTGACAGGTGAGTTACATGGAAAGATTGGTCCAATACTCCTGAAGCTATTTTTCTTCTTTGTTTCACTCTCCCCTCTTTGTCACATCCTTCAGAGAGGCACCATACTGCTGGTTGAAAGTGTGAGCTGTGGAGCCAAACTTCCTGGGTTCAAATCCCAGCCATATCACTTAGTAGCTATTTAGCTTGGGAAATTTACCTTAACCTCTTTCCCCTTGAGTCTCCTCATCTGTAAAATGAATATAATAGTGTTCATTTTATAGGGTTATTATAGAGACTATAGAAGAATATTTTTCAAATGTGTATGTGTGCCAACTTAATTGGGTTTCTATGTCCTCTGCCTAGAACATACTAAGTGTGGTATTAGTAGTTTTGAAATAAGCCTTTCTCTCAAAGATAGGTGGAAATAGTCCTTGAAATAATAGGTCCTGTCTCTTTTCCTCCTTTTTCTCAACCTCTCTCCAGTTTTCTCTCTGGCTGCCACTCATTTATTCAACATAAATTTACTGAGCACCATCTTATGTATCAGGTATGATTTTAGGTGTATTATATTTTGAATAAAAAAAGTATTGTTTCTGTCTTATTAAAATATAATGAAACAAATCAGTACTTGAGCAGTCTATTACAATGCAATAAGGTGGAGAGAGGGGAGGGGAAGGCAGAAATGCCAGTTATTCCGTTATCTATCAGTTTGGTATTTCCCTTTCTGTCTCTGTGCCTCTCTTTTTCTCTTTCTGTCTCTGTGTATGGCTCTTGAAGGAAATAAACTAAGGAATTTCCTGGTCAACATAGAGGAACAACTAGCTATCTTCTCTTAGAGAAGTTGACAGGTATCCAAAATTACTATGTTAGTACAACTAAACTGAGATAGTCCGGTTGCAGTCAACTCTAGCCAGCAGAGGGCAGGAGTGTCCAGCTGTATAAATTACTGCATTTATTCTGATTTTTCCAAGACCTACATTAAAGAAGTGCTTCTAATTAGACATGTGAAATCTTTTACTTTTTAAGCTGTATAACTGATGCATAGCAAAAATGAATATTTCTATTGTCATGTTAAAACAGGTAAATTGGAATAAGTTTCTGCTGCTATGACTGCCGATTTTGTTTTCCCCAAAACGAAGATTTGGCTTCTCCTGGGAACTCCAAAGAACAAAATTTTCTGCCTTGACATTCAGCATATATTCTCAACTGAGGATGGAGCTGGAAGGAAAACCATATACTCTCCAGGCATCAGGCTTCGCCAGCCGGGCAACCTTGGGCTTGATATTTAGCTTCCCTGAGTCTTTAATTAAGACGTTTGAAAAGTCTGGAGTAAAGGCGATATAGGACTACCCAGGGAGCCACACCCTTCAAGGACAGTGGACATTATGGGGACATGACTAGTTGACACTGAAGAGCTAAGCAAGGGACATGACTAGTTGACACTGAAGAGCTAAGCAAGGGTATCACCTTGCTCTCCGACCTCCTGGCTTTCTGCACTCACAACTGGAGGAGGAGGAGAAGAGAAAGCAGAAGGAACGGAGGAAGAAGTAGTTCTGAGTACATATGATGAGGTCTGTCCTGAAAAAATCCAGCCATTGTTAATATAACAAGAGTGGTTTGCATGACATTAGGGCCATGCACTCCCAGAAATCAGATTCAGTTCAACTGTGTTAAAAAGTTGCATTTTTTGTGTTTTTCCAGAAAACTTACCTTTTCTCCCTTCATTTGATCATTGAAACAGAATGACTCTCAGGGTCATCGTCATCCCTGTCCCTACCAGGACTACCCCCACCCTCAGGGCCTGCTGGATATGGCACTTGTCCCTTTTCCTTTGATCTGGATAAGGGCCTTGCAGACACAAGGTTTCCCATGTGAAAACCATGCCTGGAACTGGAATTCCTCATTGTTCTGACTTTTCTCAAATGCTGTAAAGTTCTACCTAAGACCCTGTTTCTTTCCGTGACTTAACCCCAAGACTTCACATGTGCCTCTTGAGTTTCAGGATCTCAAAAGCCCGTAACATCAGCTCTACTTTCATCTGAATTTGGGCTCTGCACAGCAGCTGGTACCAACTGGGTTTTTTGCAGTAGGCCTTCATGCCCCTTGCCTTTTTTTATGGAACCAAAGTCACTGAAAATAGCTTGTTGTTTTCCCATTTTCCTTTGGAAGGACCCTGTCTGTTCTATGGCAGAACTGGTGGGATCTGGCTTGGGCAGGTTGCTTCTTCCCTCTGACTCGGGGAATCCTTCAATCCTTTCTGCCCCTGACATGCCCTCCTCTGCCATCCAGATTGCATTCTTCTTCTGGCTCTTTCTTGCACCCTAAAGTTGAGCATGCTCCCACAAGCACAGGTTGCTCTCTCTGGCCTCCCTGTCAATGGCGAGCACCTGGGGAGCTGCTGAGTCTCTAATGGCCCCTCTACTGGCCCCACTCTGAGATGACACTCAGAGACCCAGAAGTCAAGCTGTCTGAAAGTAGGGGCAACATAAACAGACCTGGGCTGGTTCTCCAGCTCCGTGTCCAATGTTAATAGGAAGCTGCTCTTTAAAGCATGGCTATCCTGAATGTGGATCTTCGGCAATGAATGTGTTTAGTGGTGTGGAGAGTTCCTTGCTTACTGAAGCCTCTGGACCACATAGATGCCTATCTACCATACACTTAATTTCCCAGGTCACTAGTTTTTACAGTCTCCCGAGAGTTGTTAAGAAACAAGGAGCTATTTGGACTTGACTATTTTCCTGGGTCTGTCTTTTTCTAAAAAAAGATTTTTTAATTTATTTATTTATCTTTAGAGAGGGGAGCAGAAGGGAGGGAGAAAGATAGGGAGAGAAACATCAATGTGTGGTTGCCTCTTGCACATCCCCTCCTGGGGACCTGGCCCACAACCCAGGCAGTTGCCTCGACTGGGAATCAACTCTGGTTTGCAGGCCAGCACTCAATCCACTGAGCCACACCAGCCAGCGCTATTTCCTGGGTCTCTTTAACCCCTGAAATCCCTAATTTTCTTGGTAACATTTTCATCCCTAAAGAAAAAACTCAATGTTTGTGGAGACATGGCTGTCCTGGATGAAGGTAAGCCCACAATCTTTGAGGTGAGAAGTCCTTAGTTTCTGAACTCTATACAAGGTCTGTCTAGAAAGTATCCAGCCATGTAATATGGAAAATAGAGACATTTATTGAACAAAATACAAGAAACATTGTACATAGGACAATGATGCCTCAGTCCCATTCAGTGTAGGTACCTTGGGACCTCACAGAGTTCTCCCAATCTCCATCAACTGCCCCATCATGTTTTTCTGGCTCTCATCAAGAGTCTGAAATTTCTTCCCTTACAAAGGTGATTTTAGTTTTGGGAAAAGCCAGAAGTCTTCAGGGCACCAAATCTGGGCTGCAGGGAGACTGAGTCACCTGGGTGATTTGATGTTTCCCTTAAAAAGTCTGCAGGAGATGTGACATGTGAGCAGGTGTGTTGTCGTGATGAAGCTGCCAGTCACCAGTTGCCCATAGCTGTGGCCTTCTGCATCATCTGAATAGTTTCCTCCGAGGAGTGTTCAAGATCAACAGAAAATTTGATGCAGATTTGTTGCTCTACTCACTCAGTCATTTCAAATGCAACGACTACACAGTACACATGCTCACTCAACAGCATCTACTACCCCCACTGTCTAGTACAGCGAAGTCATCATTGTTCATTCATGGGCATCCCAGTCCACTTTCCTTGGCTGCCAGGTTACATTAATGTCATGCAAACCATTCTTGTTATATTAACAATGGCTGGATGTTTTCAGGACAGACCTCATCATATATACTCAGAACTACTTCTTCTTCCTCCATTCCTTCTGCTTTCTGTTCTCCTCCTCTTTCTCCTTCCCTATCTTCTTTCAGTTTTCCACCTCATCAGCTTGGGATCACTATGACTGTGGCTGAGAAACAAGGGGGTCTTTCCCCAACTTTTCCCCAGACTCTTTGATCATGATAGAATATCTAAAGCCATCTCCACCAACTTCTTCCAGACATAAAAACTGAACTCAGAGGGAATGCTTCCCTTCTTTTGGGGGCTGAAAAGGGCAGGCTTGAATCCTCAATGCCTGAGATGGTTGGGAGAGAAGAGGCCAGTCAGCAGGGCTGGTAGATCTGACCACCATGTAACAGGGAGGATTAAGTCAGATTGAGCCACAGTGAAAGTAGAGGCTGCTAGTGATGGTGTAGAAAGGATCAGTGGTTGGGGAAGAAAAAGATCAATGAATCACCGAGATTCATAGGTTGGATCATGGCTGGTAGATGTCTATGTTCTGAGAGAGCGTTCCAGAAGGTGAGAAGATGTAGCTTACACAGTGAGGTCTCAGGAGGGAAAGGGCCAAGAATTTGAGTGTGCTCTCATGGAAAAGGGGGAAAGGTAGGCTGTAACTGAAAGTCTATTACAAATGTAGAATCTGGGGCAGAAAAAAAAAAACCCAAAATAAAAAAACACACCCACTTCTGCTGTAAGAGTAGTTCCCAGATTTAAGGATAAAAGCAAGGAAAGTGAGAGCATTGTCAGGTCCAGAGGCAACAAAATGCTCAGGTGTCAGAGAGAAGCCCAGATTTAAGAAAGAGAAAAGAGAGAAATGGAGGGAGTCAGGGTCTAAGGACAGAGAGGACTCTAGTGGCAAAGATGAGAACTGGTGGAGGAGATAAAATAAGTGGAAAATGAACAGAGCCACATGGCAAGGGATACCTTGGAAGCAGAGGAGATAAGACCATTGATGGGAGTATGAATATGGGGCCAGGGTCAGAGGGGCTGCTAGACGTTGGATTAAGGCTGGTCGTGGACATGAAAGCCCAGATGTAAGGGCAGAGGCCATTGTGAAATAAGGGTGGAATGAGAAAGGAAGAAAATGAGAGTGAAGAGGACAGAGCAGGGAGTGATAATGGGACTCTGCAGGCATCCCTTGTCAAACAGCTGTCAAATAGAATAGTGGTAGGGGTCACCCCCAGAGGGGTTGTTAGCTGGGGTTCTAGGTAATTTCACCTTAAACATCTTTGCTGCAAGTATTTTTGCTGCACAAACCTGGCTGTAAGACATTTTTTCCATAAAAGAGAAGATAACTGGTTGACAGTTTGGTTGACATTTGACAGACAATGTTTTTTGTCAGTTTGGTTTTATTTCTCCAGTGACCGAGTTCTCACGGTACTCCTATTTCTATATTAATAAAATTTATATTAGCCCTCAGAATTGTTTGTACAGTGACAAGTAGACACAGTGGTCTTAAAGTAGTGAACAATAACAACTACATACAAATCCAGATTGCAAAGCTACATGTAAAGCCAGATTGCAGAAAATGATCACATACCAGTCTGCAAGTTCTTCAGGGGGCATAGTCATCCCTCCCACCCCTCAAACCAAAAGATTACCAGGTTATGGCAAGTATAAAAGAGACAGCTACTAATTTGCAACATTCTTCCAGGGTATTAATTGTGGATTATTTAGTTGGAAACTGATACCTCTCTTAATGAAGTAAGAAATTATAGTGAAAAGGGGGGGCCAGAATGCAATGTTGAATGAGAAGATGGATCAATAAGTAAAAAAATAAAAGTATAATACTATGAATGAGACTTTGAAGAATTATTCTTACCAGGTAAATTTGTGCTGGATCCTCAAATCGTTTGTTTCCTCCTAGGCTGGGGAACTGGAGATTCACGATGCATTATTGAGGATATTGAGATCCTCAGCTGGCTAGGGCTGCCATAACAAAATAACTCAAACTGGGTGCTTAAACAACAGAAATTTATTTTCTCAATGGAGGTTGGGAAGTTCAAGATTGAGGTATCCGCAGGTTTGGTTTTTTCCGAGACTGCTATCCTAGGCCTACAAGAGGGTTGCCTCTTCAGTGTGTCCTGAAATGGTTGTCCTTCGGTTGTGTTAGTGTTTTAATCTCTTCTTTTATAAGGATGCCAGTTTTACTGTATGAGGGCATGCCCATGTGACTTTATTTTACCTTAATTACCTCTTTAAAGTCTTTATCTCCATATCATCACATTTTGAGATACAGAGAGTTAGAACTTCAACATATGAATTTTGAAGGTGAAAAAATGTGGCCCAATAACACAGTGGTAAATCACAGCTCCTAATTCAGTCATTCAGACATTTGTCTCTTGTAACACAATAATGAATTACTTTGATTCTATTGAATGGGGCTATTCTTGATTCTTTTCTGTTTGATCAAGAATCTTCCTGGACAAAAGTCATCTTGGCTTTTTTTAGGAATTTAAAAAGACATTTAATTATAGTAAAATATGCATAACATAAAATTTATCATTTAACCATTTTAAGTATAGGTTAATATATTTGACCTACTTAAGTATTAAGTATATTCACATTGTTGTGCAACCAACCTTGAGAAGTTTTTCATCTTGTAAAACTGAAACTCATACCAATTAAACAATAGCTCTCCACACCCTCTACCCCCCGCCCCCAGCCTCTGGCAACTACCATTCTACTTTATGCTTCTATGAATTTGACTACTCTAGATACCTCATATAAGTGGAGTCATATGGTATTTGTTGTTTTTGAGTGCCTTAGTGTCCTTAGCATAATGTCCTCAAGGTTCATCCATGTTGTAGCATGTGTCAGAATTTCCTTTTTTTTTTTTAAGGCTAATAATATTCCATTGTATGTATGTACCACATTTTGTTTATCCATTCATCTGTCAATAACGATGTGGGTTTCTTCCACATTTTTGGCGATTGTAAATAATGTTGCTATGAATATATATGTACAACTATATCTTTGAAACCCTGCTTTCATTTCTTTTGGATATATGCCAGAAATGGAATTGCTGGGTTATATGGTAAATCTATTTTTAATTTTTTGAGGAGCTGCTGTACTTTTCCTTAGAAACATCTCAGCACTTTTTGAGTAGAGATTTCATTCCAGAGAGAAATTCTTCCTGGCTCTTCTCTGTTTGAGAATTTTCCTGAATGAAAGTCATCTTGGGTTTTTGTGTTTTTTGCTTTGTTTTGGTTTGTTTTGTTTTTGTTTTTGTTTTTGAAGTGTGGATCCAATCCCTGGCTCTTTCTGTTGAATGAAATTCTTCCTGGCTTTTTCCTGTTAAGTGGTAACCCTCCTAGATCTTTTGTGAGGTCTCTTCTTTATTTTAATACCAGCCTAATTCCATGAGAAATTCTCACTCCACTGGGTTCCTCTCCTCCTGACTATATGTTCCATCACTATGGCACCAACACAGTCTAATATGTCCAAAAATGTCAAAATATTACAAAGGATAGTTTGGAGGTGCTGTGTCCTCTTTCTGGGGTTCTTGGGCTCTCTGGAGGTAGGTTCATTTATGGAAGGCCCTTGCATCCTAAGTATCTGAAAGCCCCTCTTAATGATGATCTACTTATTTTTCTTGATATGAAGAAACTAAAAAGTGGCTTTCTCAGTCTTACTTTTATCATGCCATTCAACAATCTCAATCTGCTTTACCTGTAGCTATTCAATCCCTGGAGGATCCACTTGTCCTCCTCAACCATCACTCTCTCATCTATTCCAGCCTCAAAGGCATTCATACCTGCCTCCTTTTCCTCTCCTCAACTATTTGCATGTCCTTCCTGTCTCCCCTTCTACCATGTCCTGACCCTCCTTGTATCTCCCCACCCTTCCCCAAACCTGTTCCTACTTTGCTGATTCCCCAGTTTTCTATAGTTACTCAAGACCCTGGGCCTCCTTCTCTGGTACTTGGACCTGACGGAAGGAAAGTTAAAGGGCCCCAATTGTCCCTCCTCAACAAGTGTTTTTACGTATTGGTCTCAATCTGCCTTATATGATAAAGGACTTCCCTGAACCATGAAAAACCAACCGATAATTTACGCAGTTCAGATTTGTTTTAGAGGCATATTCTCCAGGACTTTCTGACATCTATGAATTAGTTGAATGATTTGGTGGTCCTGCAGATGCCTCCTTATGGTTTGAAAAGATCAACAAAGGCTCCTCATTAAATCAAAATAAAACCTAGGTCAGTCATACAGTTAGGGAGAGTGAAGAGTAACTCTTAGATTCCATCCCTATGGCCTTCCCATTTGAAATGGACTGGTCAAGGATTCAAGAGTATATACAGATAATAAAGAGAGAAATCAATTTCTAATTATAGGTGTATTATTATATTATTGGAAAACATCTGGGAGATTACCCAGGCCTAGTCCTGATGACAGCATACTTTAGTCACCAGCTTTGTTAATGAGCTTTGCAGAACTTTGAAAAACTATTCTAAAATGTCAATATTAATTGGTTGAATGCTCCTTTTTCTGAAATCCATGCATAGGATGATACATTTAAATCCATATAATGCAAGCTCATGGCTCTTCAACTTAAGTAATTTGAATAATACAGAAGGTTGGAATGGCGCATCGGAGAGGACAACCCTTAAGTTAAAGAAATGACAAAAAATAGTGAAGACTCCTCAGCCAGGGCCTGGATAAAGTTGGACTTTATCAAAATTAAGGATTTATTTTCGCCAAAGAACCTTGTGAACAAAGTTAACACACATGTAGCAAATTTGAAGATCTCATTTATACTGTCCAATACTGGTGAGATGCTTAACATCTAGAATATATGAGAAAGGTCTCCAAGTCAACAATGAGGAAACCCAATAGAAACATGGACAAATCTAGTAAGTGCACAAAGAGATGTACAAAAAATCATTACTAAGTAGATAAATACAAATTAAAACTGTGAGACAAGACTTTAAATCCATCAAACTGGTAAGAAGTCCAATAATGTGAAGTGTTAGTGGGAAGGTGGAGATACAGGAACCCTCATGTGCTGCTGGCGAAAGATCAGGTTCCTTCTCCCATCCTGTAAAGCAGCTGGCAGTTTGTGGCCTAAATATATGTATGTTCATATATGTAAATATGGTCTAAATATATATATGTAAATTATATTTATGTATTTTATATCTGTATATAGTCTAAATATATATAATTTATAGACATATATTTACATGGGTAGATATATAAATATTTAGACTATATTAAATATTCAAGAGAGAGATTCCTAAGTTTGTTCATTTGCCTTTCAATGTTTTCAAAGAATGCCCTGGCTTAGCAGTTTTTCCACCCTGAAAGAGTTCTGAGTCAGGTGAAACAAAAGCAATTGTGTTGGTCTGTCCTCCCAGACAGATCAGAGCAGACAGACACAATTCCCTGGGAACAAGGTCCACTCCACTCGTTCTGGCACCAGGCACACTGTCATCTAGCAGACTCCCAGCTAACCTGGGGAAGTGGATGGGACAAGGCTGAGCTAAAATACCACACAACTCTCCTGCTGGTTTAAGTCACTTTTTTCTTCATTCAGTGTTCTGTTCGTAGCTATAAATCTTTGACTATTTATCAGAGTTCTGGCAAAGTTGATTCTGAGAGTTTTATTCTTTTTTTTTTTTCTTTTTCTGTGAAGGCATAGGCCCTGGGAGCTCCCTACTTGGCCTCATCAATAATTTTTTAAAAATAAAACCAGCTGCCCACAAATGTCTTACAATAAAAATGTGCAATTCAGTGCGTGCATGTAATTAGGGAAAACAGTTACTGGCTATTCTTGGCTATGTATTAAGAGGACAGAGAATTCTGGGTTTTTGAGCACCAGTCATAATGCAAGCAGTGTGCTAGGAATTTTACACTTATGCTAACATCACTGACTAGCTTGGGTTATCTGTCCCTTGGGCATTTCTGTAAAACAAGTGGGTTAGATGATCTCTAACATCCTTTCTACCTCTAATCCCTTGTAACTCTAAAAAGATTTTGTATTATTTCTTGAAAAGAACCAGAGTACATTTACCATTGAAAAGAAAAAAAGAAAAGGAAAGATCAATTGGGGATAAGTAAATTCAGTGCTGTACCTGTTTCAGTACAGATGACTCCGAAGATGTGGGTCTGGCTAATGGTTGAGGCAGGCTGAAAAAGCAAGCAACTGAGAAGCAGGACTGCTGGGAAAAGGGAACCAAAAAACCCAAACCCCATTAAATCCCTGTTTTTAATTCCTTTTCTTTCCTTTTGCTTTGCAGAACAGATAACACATCCTGGGGTATTGAGGACTGCAGGTGGAGGAATGGGGAGAAATTAGAGGGAGAGGGGAGTTAGATAACAAAAGTCATCTATTACTGCATGTAAAGTAACCAAGTCTTGGTCAACCATCTACAATGTTTTCATTGATCACAGAAGAATTCTGGGTTGTCACTCAGGTTTTATTTCAAAGACTTGAGACATTTACTTCTGGCACACACCATGTGCTACGTACAGTTGTTTTTACAATGGCCAGGTATGTTAATTGTTGAGGTCTGAAGATTTGAATAAAGAAACCTCATCCCAGTCACAGCATTCATTTACTTACTCGATTACTCATTCACTCACTCAATCACTTAATGTTTCTTGAGGGAAAAAAGCAGCTGTTCTGGAAAAGGTGTATGGTGGCAGGTACATGGCAGCCTTCACTGCACCAGACTTAGTCTTCTTTGTGGGAGCAGGTTGCCCAATGCATATACCCTAGTCCTTTATTTTGTTTTCCTTTACTTGCATTCTTGTCTGAATAACTTCTCAGTACCTTTGTTCCTCTATGATTGAGGACGAGAACCTCTATAACTAAAACAAATGTTTACTGGAGCCTAGTATATATATGCCAGTTGCCAGGAATATAGCTATAAATAACAAGGGCCTTTCCACTGAAGACAGAAAAATAAGCTTATAGTTAAATGAGATATATGTTATTCCACGTAGAGAAATGTATTGAATTTCATGAAAAATCTAAAATTCTTTCCTCCTAAACAAATCATCAATCTGAAAGATAGATTCCAACCAATAAGATAATCAGGAAATACATTAAGGGAGGAGACAGGCTTCAAGTTTCACCAGATTTTTCATGGGACAACTTGTCACTTCTAAAATACAGAAGTAGGAGAATACGATTTCGAATCAAAATCCTGAGGTGGAATTCTGACTCATACTCCCTAGCTACAGGACCTTCAGTAAGTGAATTAATCTCTCTGAGCCTGTGTTTCCTCATCCGTAAAACAGACAATGATTCTTAATTCACAGGACTTTTTGCAAAGATTAAATTAAATGAGATAGTAAATGAGTTTAGTAGACAGCTTCTCACTCAGTTGCTCCATAAATGGCAACTCTCTTCAGACTTAGAGAGAAAGCAGACTCAGACTTAGGCTGCTTTGCATAGCCCATCTCTCTCCTGATTTTGCCAGTTAGGAAATACTGAGCTAACACAACATGACTTCCTGCCTCTGTAAGTGCCTTGATGGGATGTCTTTTAACTCGAAATCACATTTTGAGGTGTCTAGTCAAGCAGCTGCACATAGATGTGTTAACTGCATTAAGATGGGTCTAACTAGGAAGGATAAGACTATGAAACTGTATGTGCCCATTTGGTGAAAAAGCAATAGGTTGAGAAGCGGGAAGAACCAGTCAGAGGAGAACAGATTAAACGGAGGCCATAGGAAGAAATCTAGCCAGGGAGGCAGAGTACACCAGTTCCTTCTTTGTTACCTCACTGTTACTGTCATTCCACACGATTCAAAACAAACTTTGATGTATCACATACAAGAATCATTTTTATGTCCTGAAAGCAGTTATAATAAAGACAGAAAATAAAATGTTTACAAAATAATTTTGGAGAGTAGCTATAAGAAACATATAAACAACTTATTCTTACATCTAGGAACACAGAGTTTGAAATAGTAAATTTTAGGTTCTCTACTTCTAATTTGTCTTGTGTTATCATTTCTTTATTCTGTAAAAAAATCTCCAGTCAGCATGTAATTTAAACCAGTCAGTAAGTTATAACTTCTAATTCTGAATATTAAAGCTTTAGGGATTCTTTGAGAACAAATTTTAGGAAGTACAGGGACAGCACATACCAAGATGTATTAAAGACTAATCACTTCTGGACTAAGTAAAATTCTTTGAAAAAGAAAACCATAAAAATGAGTTAATTTCAAGAAAGGTAAATCAGAGAGAGAATGAATGATGACAAAGAAAAAACAATAGAGTGAGACTAACTAAAGTAAATCTAAAGTTAAATTCATAGTAACTATTAATTATGAGTTTAACAGTTTTACTCTTTAATCATAAAAACTGAATAATACTTAAAATATAATTACTCAAAAAATGGGTAAGAAAACATCTATAAATACATTTGATATTTCTTATTAATTCATTCAACTACAGATCTGTTACATTTTCTTCACTACAGCTGCTCGTGTTCTGTACTATGTGACCCCCTTATCCTGACCACATAAACCAATTGACCTTTCCACAACAGTCTGAGCCATGGTGTCCCATGTTTCAAGGACAGCTAATCTGTATTCTTGTCAGTGACTTAGGAGGTAGTCTGAAAAAGAGCATAGCACAACACAGTACACCATCTATATTTTATTTTCTGAATTATTTAGATTCTTTTTCTTTAGAAACTTGAATGTGATACATAAAGACAAAGTATATAGTTGGTAGGATAGTGAGATGGAAGTTAAATAGACACAGAGAAAGAAGAGAAACAGCAGAGGCCATGAGGTAGCCAAAGACATGAAGAAGCAGGAGCTATGAGAAAGTAGAATCTCCATACATATAAAATTAAGAGTGAGGCAATTGGCTATCAGAAGTAGGAGAAATCTTAGCAGAGACATAGAGTAAATGTGTCTTGGTGGTACTTAAGCACTGGAGAAGGGAGAAGCAAGCAAGCAAAAACATATCTACTGCTGAGATTAATCAAGCAATTAGTAATGCTTAGGTTTTCTGTATTCCCATAGGGCCTGGCTTTGTGAAATTCCTTTCCTCTGTTTTCTCATGCATTATTTCTTTGAACCCCTACTGCTAAAAGAATCTAAAAGTTAGATTAAAAGAATCTAAAGCTTAGATTCTTTTAACAGTAGGGGTACACCATGTAAAGGAGTTTGAACTTTAATGTGAAAAGAATAGAAAATCATAAAAGAGCTTCATATTTTCACTTCAGAAAGAGGACTCTGTGATCAGTGTGGGAAATAAATTGAAAATGGACTTAGAGGTAGGAATTGTACTTGTTTTACAAGTGCAATTGTACCTCTTGTTTTACAAGAGGTAGGAAACTTGTTTTAAACTGGAGATGATGATGATGGCCTGAATCAAGATAGTTGAAAATGGAGAAAATTGAATGAGTGAACAGAACTGATTCCCCTTAGATGCAGTGGATGAGGGAACTGGAAAAGTCAAATTTGATTCTTAGGTTCCTGGTTTGGACAACCAGTGGATGATAATGCCTTTCATTGGTAATGTATAGAGAGGACTAACTGCATTTGCTGGGAAAAGTGTTAAGTGCCAATGAGACTTTCAGGTAAGGTGTAGAGTAGGCAATGTCTGGATCTCACATAAGAGCTCTGGAGTTGTAAGTTTGTAAGAGCTTGATATCATGATTATTTATTTATTTTAAAGATTTTATTTATTTATTTTTAAAGAGGGGGAAGGAAGGGAGAGGGGGAGTGAAACATCAATGTGTGGTTGCCTCTCATGTGCTCCCCACTGGGGACCTGGCCACAACCCAGGCATGTGCCCTGACTGGGAATCAAACCTGCAACACTTTGTTTTGCAGGCCCGTGCTTAATCCATTGAGCTACACCAGCCAGGGTGGTATTATGAATTTTTAGGTATCTGACAACAGTTTCTTGTTTTATTCCCATAGTCCTAAATTCAGGAACATACTTGGACTAGGCTGTGTTAGTCTAGGGAAGCTGAGAATAAAAGATTTGTTTATGTCTGAATATCCTCTGTACTGCAACTTAGCTATCATGTTGGGCATTATATAATGTAAGACTGATGAGCTACCTTGCCTAGATGAGGTGATCTCTAGAGAATGCTATGTATAGCACCAATGTATGTATAATATGTATAGTACTTTGTGTATGTAAGGCTAGGACCAGAAGGGGAAGTGAAATTTCCAGGTCTGATGTTACATATTCCAGAAAGTTTGAATATCTGGATGGCTCAGAAGCTTTTGTTTTTATCTCTTGGCAGATATTGCATCTACATTCCTTTCTGTGTCCCTTAGATAAGTAAACCCAAGTGGTGTCTCTGTTGTGATATTTCTGTTAACCTGAACACTCTGTTGGTATTTGTCAATATGGAGGTTATACAGGGTGCTATCAACAGATTGGTAGTAGTCGAGCCACTTGTGTACATAACATCATTCTGGGATGATAAATGAAGAAAAGAAAGCAGAGAACAGAATTCTAGGAAACACTAATATATAAGGAGTAGATAGAAGAGAGAAAAAACCAAGAGGAGAATAAATGAATGATGGTGAAAACTGAAGGACTGAACAACTAGAAAGGTAGACTGGGCAATATTTGTATTTCATCATTGAGCTGAGATAGATATTAGACAAGTTTTCTTGTTACACATGAATACTTGCTCATGGTAAAATAGGTTAATTTTCTTTTTTTCAAGATCGTATTTATTTTATTATTTTTTTTAGAAAGGGGGAAGGGAGGGATAGAGGGAAAGAAACATCAATGTGTGGTTGCCCATCATGTGTCCCCTACCCGGGACCTGGCCCGCAACCCAGGCATGTGCCCCGACTGGGAAGTGAACCAGGAACCTTTTGGTTTGCAGGCCCGCACTCAATCCACTGAGCCACACCAGACAGGGCTAAAGAAATTTTCTAAAAGATTCATAACAAAGGCTCAGAAATATACATGGGTTTCCTAATTTTCAGCTAGAAGGTTAAATCTTGCTGATAATTAAGTCTAGTTAGAAGTTAATAAAAGAGAGAGTGAATGATGATTGCAACAAGTTATTTTTTTCCACTACCTACTTAGAACATTTACACAATACTTAATTAATGTGTGCCAGGCATTGTACTTTACCAGCAATATCTCATTTAGAGGAAAGCACTTGTACTGTCTTCTTTTAATGATGAGGAAACAGAAGATTAGAGAGGTTAAATAAATTGCTAGAACCACCCAGGTACTAACAGGGCTGAGATTCAGAGAGGTTTTGACTTCAGGGCCTGAGGCTTAACTAGTACTTGATATTGACATGAAAGCATTACTTATGGTAACACAAGATTAAGTTTATTAGGCATTTATTAACGTAATTTTCAATGAAGACAGATTTTGTAGCCACAGAAGACCATTCTACACTCATACCAACATTTATAAGTGTGTTATGATTTTAAAAGTACTTCTTTTGCAACAGTATGGATGGACCTAGAGAATATTATGCTAAATGCAATAAGCCAGTCAGGGAAAGACAAATACCATATGATTTCACGCATACATGGAATCTAATGAACAAACTGAACTAACAAGCTAAACAGACAGACTCATAGATGGAGGGCAGACAATAGCTATTTGTGGGGAGGTTACGCGGTGGAGGGATGGAGCAAAAAAGGAAAAAGGACTCATGGACATGGACAACAGTATGGAGACTGTTGGGAGGATGGGGGTTTAAGGGAACTAAATGGTAATGGGAAAAATATAATAAAGATTAAATAAAAAAAAGAAAGTACTTCTTGAAGTACTTAACACTATATATTTGAATTTTGTTTTTACTACTAAAAGAGAAATGATTGTTTTTAGAATGCTAACTACTGAATTTAGCTCATTTCTTAACTTATAAAACCAAAAACTGTTTTTACCTTCGCTAATTTGCTTGGTTTGGATATAAAACCATGCACTGTTTCTGGGGTAGGACCATTTCTCTTGGCATATGTATGTAGAAAACTACTTTTAAAAAGAAATTTACAGAATACTAGATATAGGTAATAGTTTCACCTTAAGTAAATATTGTTTTTTCAATCATTGAAAATACTGTTTTTTAATGAATGAATTCCAATTGCATTCCCTCAACTATATATAATAGAGATGTAAAAGACTCTTAAGGAAGTTGATTTTGAGTCAATAATGACAAAATTACTACTAATAAAAAATTAAATTTTAAAAGAAAAAGTGGTTACATAGGCAAAGACACTGGGTAAACACTTGATCCTAGACTACTGGGCCAATTATTAGATCATTTAAAAAATTTTTTTTAGTTTTAAAAAAATCCTCACCTGAGAACATTTTTCACTGCTTTTAGAGAGAAAGGGAGAGAGAGAGAGAGAGACAGAAAAGCATTGTTTAGTTGCCCTCTCATAGGCACTCTGACTGTGGATTGAACGGGTAACCTGGGTAGATGCCCTCATTGGCAAGCAATATCCCGTCTTTGCGAGAACGCGCCACAACAGGGCAGGACTAGAAAATCAATTTAAAAAGCTCCTTGAGCCCTGGCTGGTGGGTCTCAGTGTACTGATTGCTGGCCTACGAACCACAGAGTTGCTGGTTCCATTCCCAGTCAGGGCACATGTCTGGGTTGCAGGCTAGGTCCCCAGTTGGGGGCCATGAGAAGGAACTACACACTGTTTCTCTCCCTCTTTCTCTAAAAATAAATATATAAAATCTTAAAAAACAGGCCCTGGCTGGTGTAGCTCAGTGGATTGAGCGCGGGCCTGCGAACCAGAGGATCGAAGTTCGATTCCCAGTCAGGGCACATGCCTGGGTTGCAGGCCAGTTCCCGGCAGGGGACACATGAGAGGCAACCGTACATTGATATTTCTCTCCCTCTCCTTCTCTCCTACCCTTCCCCTCTAAAAGATAAATAAATAATAAAAAAAAATCTTAAAAAACAAAAACAAACAAACAAAAAAACTCCTTGAGGCCTCAAGAACAATGCCTGCCACATATTCCACCTAAGCTTTTTTTTTTTCCCTAAATTCAGCTTTTACTACATAAAACTTCTATCATAGGAGCTGTGTAATAGGCACAAATGATCCACATTACTCTTCTAGGAGCTTACTACTCTTACCTCATGCGCTACCTTCATCCATTTTTACTTTGCTGCTTCTCAGAAAAAAAATATTTTGTTTACAAAGTAATTGTGGTGCAAGTCCTTATTTTACAGATGATGAACATTGCCACACACTGACAATCTCAGTCTTCCACTCTATAAAGGTGTCAACAACTCAGTTGTATAAAGGTGTTTATTTCTTCATTTCCTACCTCTACCCTGGTTCAGGGTTTCATGCTACCTCTCTCTACTTCCTACTCAAATGTCTTGGACAAAAGCATACTG
The DNA here is from genome assembly GCA_039655065.1 of Glossophaga mutica. NCBI lineage: Eukaryota > Metazoa > Chordata > Mammalia > Chiroptera > Phyllostomidae > Glossophaga > Glossophaga mutica. The sequence goes on from CM077304.1 coordinate 59,873,894, forward strand.
ACCTGGATCTTCGGAGAAGCACAGACGACTTTGTTTATTTTTCCCTCACGTGTACTTGGCACTTCAGACTTTACATCATACCTTATTAGATCATCAAAACTCTGTTTTTAGTAGGGTAGTCATTCATTCAACACATATTTATTGATCATCTACTGTGTGCCAAGGCACTCTAAATACAGCAGGAAACGAAGAATCCGAACGCTCCTGAACTTTCATTTTAGCAGGGAAGCGGATAGGCGGTGAAGGGGGAGGGACAGATCGCGTAGCGCCTGGTTCTCGAACTCAAGAATTTTCGCCTTCACTTTCAGCCAGTGGAGTGTCTGGAAGTTTTATCTCCAAATAAGAGATAAGTGGGGCTATTCTGCAGTCAGTGCACCTCTATGGAGGAATTACAATTTAGGTGTTTACGGAGGAAAAAAACCAAAATATTAAAAGCAGATAGGTGTTGATTTGGGGCCACTAACCCGGAGATTCGAAGGCATAAACGAAGGACACGACAAATGAACATAAATCCAAAAGGAAGCAAACTGTTTACGCCAAGATATAACTTAACACAAACATACGCAAAGAGATACGCCAAGGAATACCGGTGCTCCGTTCAGACACTTTTCACCGAAAAGGAAGCAAATTTTGCTGAGGCAAACAGAGAACTAAGCCCCCGCCGCTGCTGTCACCCCCTTCCGGAACCGAGCCTGCCCCGAGCGTGTCCACGCCCTTGGCCACGCCCTGCCCGCGGCTCGCCCGCCCGGGTTGGCCACGGCGGGGGCGGTGGCCGCGGTGCCCGGAAGTGCTGCTGACGTGTCCCGGCAGCGCTCAGAATTGTGGGCGACTCGGCTAATGGCGTTGGCGATTCCGTGGGGTTTGGGGAGCTAACGCTGAGGCTCTGGCCGGCCTGGCTTGTGACAACCGGTGTGGCTGGGCCCCGCGGCAGCGAGAGGGACCTGCCCACATAGTAGGCTCCTCGGCCGGAGCCGGCGGGGCCTAGCAGTGCGGGAATACTGCGGGGGCGCCAGGAGAGGAGTCGGGGGATTTGCGGGGAGCACTCGGTCTCGCTTGGGTTGGCATCCCAGGCCCAGCCGAGTCCGCGCGGAGCCCCAGAAGCGCGCTGCGGAAGGTCCAGAGGTGCGTGGAGGGAGCTGCCAGAAGCCCCAAGGACCTGACAGTGTCGGAGTTTGCGCCGTTCTGAAATTGTCTCGGAGTGTGGTGGATCATGTCCGGCACCAACAGCCCCGAGGCGGTGAAGAAGCTGCTGGAGAATATGCAGAGCGACTTAAGGGCCTTGTCCCTGGAGTGCAAAAAGAAATTTCCACCTGTCAAGGAGGTAAGCTTCGGGCGACGTCTGGAGAAGGCACGGTGAACTTGCCGGTTCCTGTTAGACCCAGTCCAGTCCTTCACAGCCATCCTCCAGCCCTAATTTTCATTTAGCCTTCACCTGTCCAGGTTTGCAAGTCGGTGGGTTGTTCCACAAACACTTTTTACAGTTTTCTTTGGAGAGGTCTGAGGCACTTTGGTTCTCAATACTCCTCTGTTCTCCGGAGTTAGGAATGAAGTTCGCGGTATGAGCCGATTCAGCCCTTTCTGGCCTCGCCTTTTCTGGCCGTTTTCAAACTCGGGAAAGCCAAGCCAGGACTGAAAATTTTATGTTTGTTGCTTCTAAAAGCTGATATTCATCGTGTGGTGAAATCTATGCTCCTCACCTTTATCGTGTGTTACCCAATTAAAAGTAGCTTTTCTTGTGATCTTGTCATGCAGTTTAACTCTGTATAATTTGTAAAGTTATTTAATAGGTTATCCAGAGACACCTAACTTACAACATGTATTGAACCATGTTGTAATCCGTATTACAACCCATAGAACCATGTTAAACTTTGTTATGAGCAATACTGTGGTGGGAAGCTTTTGCTGGGAATTCAACCTCTTTGAGCTTCAGTTTTATTTCAGACGCAAAATAGGATTAAAGGGTGGATTTATTAGATTGTGATGGGAAAGATGTCAGAGCAAAAATGTTATTATTAAAGAGGCTCAAGTTAATAATATATATGAATTAACTTATGCAAATATTTCCTGAATTTAAATTTTAAACATTTAGTCATTGTTGGCGCTTTCTCTTAAGCTGCTATTTGATTTCTCTTAAACTTTAAAAGAAAAATGTTGTTCAATACCTTTCCTCATTTCTGAAATAAAATAGTTCAGTGACATTTTGTCAAAGCAATTATTTTTATTTCTGTTTAATGTGGTCTGGTATACCTGCAATTTCATTTACTAATTGTCCTAAACATTCACCAAGGAATTGTGTAATAGTTTAATAATTATATAAATGTTTTGCCTTTATTATTATAAAGAGTCTGAAGTTAGAACTTACCCCCCAAAGTTTGGATTTTAGGCTTCCAAGGAACCTTAACTGTTCTGTAAGAGCTTTGGTCTCATCGATTTTTAACAAACACCATCTAGTATTTCTTTACTAAAGTAAGCAACTAGTACTCAATGATGGGAACCAAGTGTACCACGTTTGGAAAGATGACCATTATGATTGATTTTATTTCAGATATTCAGTAGTTCATTTTGATATTGCTTTTCATTTTCTCTATATCATCTTCTGTTGAAAGTAGTAACAAGTAACTTCTAAAATTAGGCTGTTCCAGTTATAAGAGAAAGGCTCTTATTTAGAAAATGTCAAGTCCTATTTTATAATTTTAACAATAATTTATAGAACTGACTTTCCTTATAACTAATATAAAAACTTGTGCTTCCTCTACATTGTAGGCCTCTAGTTTGGGATTTTTGTTTTTGTTTTTGCCATTTATTACATTACTTCTATTGGAAAAAGCATTCAGATTTCCAAACAGGTAACTTACCAAGTTCTAGAACTTTCAAAATAGCTCATTAGCTTTTTTACTTCAACACTGGCTAAAGAGATTGTGAGTAATTGCACCTAGTGTTGAGGGAACGGCAAAAGTAAATGTGATTATCTCTGATACATAATTTCATAAATAGTACCTGTTCTGTAAGAATTTATTGAATGTAAGAACTTTGACTCCTTAACCAATGGCATTTCTAATATGCTTAAGATTCTACTTTAGGAATTGAAAAATGACTTTGTGTCACAAGTTTAAAACAAGAATGATGTAATTCGCTTGATAGTGATGATTTGCTAGGAATGAGCCTTAACTTTCAAGACACTGTACAAGTCTGGTTGAATTAAATTTTTCCTGGAATTTAATAGCAGAGCCAACTTTTGGCTTTTGTTCTTTAAGGAACTGGTAAGTTTCTAGTTTTATTCGTCTTGGGGGTGTGTTAGTGGTGCTTGACAGACTCTAAAACAAAGCCTTTCTTTATATGAGAAGCATTTCCACATGCACACTAGTTTGCTAGTTTACACTCTCCCAGTATCTATCTTCACATGTATTACCTGAAAATACTTGTTAGGCTGCTCACAAACTTAGTATGCTACTTGCATGTGTGCTTTGGAAGAGATATCTCCTTCTCCAATGCTGTTTAAACAAGGTAGAATGAAATGATGCATTCTGTATTTAGTCTTTATTTTAAGTTTTTAGTAATTTCTATTTTTTTGGCCACAGTGCTTGCCTATATATATTTTTAAATTAATGATAAGCTGGATATTTTTAAAATTTCAAATCTGATGGAAAAACAGAAGAAAAAGGGTGTTGATAAAGGATAGTGTCATATTTACTGGTATTACTTATCTTTGGATTTTTTACATAGTTTTCTCTATCTTAATTGTTTTCATTTGTAAATCTATCCTTTGCATATTAAACAGTTTTTATTCTGTCATTTATTTTATAATAAGGGGAGAAGTTAAATAATAACAGTAATATATTTCTTCCTCTTTTTTTCCTGCTTATCTTCCTTAGTCCTTAAATGTAAGTCTTCATACTTCAGCTGTGTAACTTTTTTTTTTAATTGCACAGATATACTAGCTAATTTATTGTGGACTATTTGCATGACAATTCTTTGTCTTAAAAATCACTTTAAAGCTTTGTAAAATCACTTCTATGTAACTCATATTCAGTGACCTTCAGAAACAGTAACCTCTGAAACTTTATGTTTATGTATTTAAGGAATAAAAACTTTTTGGTCATTTCCTATTTGCAGGCACAACTCTGTGGAAACAGATGAGGGGGATCTAACTGAGTGTGGAAGCTTGGTCAGAGTTTGTAAATCTTGAGCTGGATCTCTTTATTTTTAAGACTTTATTTATTTTAGAAAGAAGGGAAGTGAGGGAGAAAAGGAGGCAGAGAAACATCTATTGGTTGCCTCTCACATGCCACTAGCCGAGGATGCCCAACCCACTGAGCCACACTAGTCAGGGCTCGAGCTGAGCCTTTATAGCATGAGTAGACGATAGCCAACAGAAGAAGGTGGTGGTGATGGTGGGAGTCATTCTAGGCAGAGAAAACATCACATGTTTGTCTTCTATGTAAAATAAATGTGATGCTTAAAGTGGTTAGGAGCCATTAATCTTTTCTGTTGCTTTTTAAGAGGGAGCGTGTGATCAAATTCATCTTTAGTAACATGACTGTAACAGTATTGATGGGAACAATTAGAAGGGATTGAGAATGAGACAGAGAGAGCAGATTTTAAAAAGTGATGATTACCTGCAATGAGGTAGCAGTTGAGGGAGACACGAAGTTGCTTGCATTGAGTGAAAGAGAGAGTATGGATTAAAGAGATTTATCAGATATAATTACCAGGGCATAGTGACCTTTTGTATATGTGGAGAGAAAAATCTACGATACCTCTCTGGTTTCTGGTTTGGGAAACTGAGTGGATCATGAAGAGAAAGAATACAGGAGGGAATACTGGGGGAAAATAAGTAGTCACAAATATATTAAGTTTAAGATTTATGTGTGACATCTCAGTGGAACTGACAAGTAGGTATTTGAAAATGATGGTTTGGTACTGAAGAGGAAGGTCTAGAATTTCAGATTTAAGAGTATCAGTTTATACATGATAGTAGAAGCGATAGGAATAGATAAGATGGGCCAGGAAGAGTGTATAAGTTAGAGATGGGATGAAAAAGGAACTTTGGGAAACAGAAGCGTTAAAGGGACAGAGCTGGGTAGACTAAGGTTAAAGATATGAGAGAGAAAGGGAATACTTGCTACAGCAAGGTCCCTGAAAAAGCTGGAGTTGTAGGAGCAGAAATGCATGAACTGGCTTTCAAGTTGAGACAGGACACAATCTCTTCTGCCAGAGGAAGGGAAAAAGAAAAAAATGGTTTTGAATATGATAAATTTGTATAAGGGGCATAATGGAGAGGGGAAGTTGTGGAGAGTTTGACCTGTGACCTCTGTTTTCTTGGTAAGATAGGGAAACAAGCTTATTGCTATGATTAATTAGTAATGAAAGAAATGATAGGTAGGAAGTTTGAGAGGAGTAGTGGATCACTTCAGAGAAGAAATTGATTGGAATACTTAAGAGTCTTGTCAGGGAAAGTGGTTGAGTGATGATGGATCATAAAATATAAGTTGGATTCCTGAAGAAGGAAATCCATCAGAACTTTGATTGATTGGAAGAAGATGGAAGGGTTAAAAGACTAGCAGCATGAATTAATTCAAAGATCAGTGGAGCTGGGGAGAGAGCTAGAAGGATAGGGGTTGGGACAGTAGTGGGGATATTGGGTTTTAGAATACCAAGTCGTACTTACTGCCCTAGAGGATGATGAAGTCCAGGGAGTGGGTGGTAGAAGAGCAAAGGGAATGAAGGTCATTTGAGTTGAGGTGGTCATAAATAGGGTTTTAAGTGTTTTTTTCTTTTAATGAGGTGGACTTGGTAAGAGTGTAAATAATAAAAAAGTGCAAGTAGTCTTTGTAGGCTGTGTGCTCTAAGTTTCCTCTTGCCCATTCAGTCCTGATAAAAGTTGGTTGGCAGGGAGTTTTACCTTAAAAAAAGGTCCTGTGCTAGAGTTCCTCAGTGTCCAGTGCTAACTAGCTGAGGGGGCTGTTTGGTGAAAAAGATGCCTTCTGCTTACCATGACAGGATTCTCCCTTAAGCCAGCTATTTTGGGGACTGAGGCCCAAGTCAAGTTGGCTCTTCTGGTAGGCAAATGATCTCATTTTCAGGACGTTATGACAGTGAAGAATGAGAGCTGGGTAATTTTTTTTTTGTTTTGTTTTGTTTTTTACACATCTATTTTAATTTTGCTCACATTCTTATTTGGAGGAGGAGAAAATCACTAGTTAGCGACCTGTTCAAATCTCAGGATAAGCCCATTTTACCTATGACAAAATTGAATTCACTCAGTTTATAAATGACAGAGCAGGGATTAAACCAGAGTTTAAACCCAGACTCCTTGCCCTATTTCTGTTCCTTCATGCTGCCTCTTCAGGTTGGAATTATGTTGAAGAAAGGGAAAAAAAATCATAGTCAAATTATGTGATTCCAGTTAGGACAATTTATGGGTTCCCTTAAGTCAACTTCTGATGTCTTGCTTGCTCCTAGGCTATCAGTTCAGAAAAACTCTTTGGTCTCTTCCCATGAGGTATATTCCAAGATGGTCTTCTTATGACCCCTGCTTTAATCCAACTGATTCTGCACAACTATTATTTTCATTTTTGCCTCCTCTTCCAGTTGGCATCCATCTATGCAGTTATACTGATAAACCTGCAATCACCATGTCCGTAGATTTGGAATTTTTTCTCTCACTCGATACTTTAGCTTAAACATTTTCCATGTATATAAGTCTTTTTAATTACCATTTCAATGAGTGCAATATCTTTCACCATAGTTCATGCACAATAATTTACTTAACATCATTCAGAATGCTTGTTTCCAATTTCTTCTTGCTGATATTGATAATGTTGCTGATTAACCTCTATACACAGCTGTTTTTTTCCCTTATGAGTTACTGATTCTCAAAGGGAAAAAAAAAGCCCTTGTGCATTTTGGAAATAACTACTGGAATCTGTGAAGCAGTATTTACCTCCTTGAAATATGGTTGTGTATAACTTCCCCTTGTTGCCAACAAGAGAGGAAGGTTTGGAACACAGATTTTATCATCTGTCCTTTTTGAAGAGACTTGTTATAATTTAATAAAAATTTATTAGTTTCCTAAGTGTAAGGCATGGCAGGAAGTACAGAAATGAATGAGAAAAATGCCTTTATCTTCATGAAGATAACTCAAAATTGAGTATAACATTGTCTTTCCACTAAGTTAGAGACTTTGCATCCTTGACTCTATTGCAACATGCCATTTCAGTTTCACATGTGAGGAACTGTAGTTTAGAGAGGTTCAGTAATTTGTGTAAGGTAGTAAGTAAAGCTAGAAGATGGAAGAACTGGAATATGAATTCATGTGCATCCACCCATTTCTAACTCCTCTCCTTTTTTTCCCATTATATCATGCTGCACATGCCTTTAAAACATGCTTAGCTTGTTTTTATCATTGTTCCCATTTGTACGTCTTGCTTCATTATTTGAAGACAAAGAGCCATTCTTTCCATCTTGGAATTCTTCCATTTTGACGTTTGGAACACTCTACTTCCCTATTTCTTCTCTCTCTCAGTATTCCTTCTTTTCTTTATGTGCAAGTGTATCCCATGTTCTGTCTTCAGAGCTCTTCTTTCTCCACGCTCATCCCCTTTGCACTGTCATCTACTCCCATTGCTTCTGGCCTTACCACAATGCTGTTGACTCCTAAATCCACTTCACTAACTGTAAACCTGTATTTCCAGTATCTCTCACATACTTCAGGTAGAACTTCTTGTAATTATTTCCTCCCATTTCACTTGTTCTGTTAAATGGTATTTATCACTATTGCTTACTTTAGTCATATTGGCTATCTTCTTTCCCTCAGCTCTCCTTTATTCATTGTCAGCTGTCCCTTTCAGCTCTGCAATTTCTAACATACCTATCCTTTTTTTCCTATTTTGTCAGCTATCATTAGGTAAATATTTTTCAAGGCTTTGGGACTGTAAACTAATTGTATTTTACAGTAAAAAATCTTACTGGTTTCAATGTAGTAATTGTTTTATGAGTATATTGTCCTCTAGAGAGTGTTCTAGCTCTGTTAAGTATTCCCAAGTGTGGGCTTGACTTTAGGTCTTTTGATTTTACCTGCCATCTAAAATCATAAGTCTTCAGGAAACATTATACCTCCCTGGTACCACATGAGTACATTTTCTTCTTTAGCTCTTTTTTCATCCTATTCCTCTGAATAATTAATTTGGTCCTTTGGTAAATTTGTTCTAATTTTGAGGCTCTAGTCTCATAGATGTGAAAAATGTGTATGTATCTTAAAAAACATAACATAGGAGCTTTGGTAAAAGGAAGCAGCATTTAATTTTTTTATATGCATAAATTTGTACATAGTTCTAGTAGTGGATATTTATTAATTCCCTGCCTAGCCTTCATTCCCTCTTGTTTCCTTCAGTGGTAGGCTGCACTCTTCCCTCATTTTCAACCCTTTGGATTTAAATGCATTAATTTCATTTCTTGCTCCAAGGTACCTTGATTAGTTTATTTCATTCAACTACCTCATTTCTGTTCTTCATTTTTCACCTTAATTTCTGTCCAAGTCACATGTAGCCAGTGAGCGCTCCTGGAAAAGGAAAGTTTCATTTTTCTTCCTTAAGAACTACTTTAAGAGACACTTTCTCTCCTTCTAGATAGTGTCATATTGAATTTTATTGCCAAGATTGGAAGCAGCCTGAGGATGAATCTAACCATGGAATGGCAGAGAAGTGAAACTGCAGGCCTGATGGCATTAGGAGTTTCTGGATCAAGTATCCCCTGGACTTTTCAATTAGTGTGCCGTAAAGTCTCTCCTTCTATTTAGAAATTTTCGTTTATTTGTGTAGAAACATTTATTATGTAGCAACTGTATAATAGGCACTGTGATAGGCATTAGTTATATGGAGGAATGAATGAAATATGTTTTTTATCCTCATGGGGCTTCTTGTAGCTAGAATGGAGAAGGAGGTATGTAATATGAATGGGATAAAATGTTACAGGGACAAACCATGAAAAGCCCGCAAGATGTAAAGTCTTTTCAGTAGTAGCCATAGAATAAAGTGATGGAAGAAATGGTTTCTGTCACTGCTTATGGTTCTGTAAGAGTGCCAACATCAGAAGAACCTGCACTAAAACTCTACAGCTGTCTTCATATTTAGCATTGGTTTAATTTCAGCAAAATGTTATTTTCTACATTAAATTAGTGTTAATTTGTATTTGTATTTAATTTGTGAATTTGTTGGCTTTGTAATTTAAGAGCTATAAAAATAAGTTTATTTTAAGTTTTATTATACATTCTTAAATTTTTCAGTGACTGGGTAGGTCCATGAGATTTTTTTGATTGTTAAAAGATGTCCTTTCACTACGTAATTTTGAGAAACACTAGTAGGGCTGAGTGCTGGGAAACATTGAATTGAGACAGTGGATGGATGGAAGATGAGATTGTAAGTAGAGAAATCTCTAAGTTTAGGTTGATAATGAGAAAAGAAATTTGAAGGGTGAGAAATGGGATTTGAGAAGAAAAAGAATGCAAGATATATGTTCACTACATGGCCGCCTTGGCTGATAAGATTTGTGGGATGAGGGAGAAACCCCAGAGTCCTGGTCAGTGACATCTGATGGATGCTGCTACTGCTGCTCAGAGAAGTAGAGATTATGGGCAGAAAAAAGCAGTGTTTTCTCTTGTGCTGAGGTGGAAGTTGGTCTGTGTGTGTTTAAGAGAGATGACATCTATTTTGAATATTTTGAATTTATGATGTTTTTCAAACATCTAGGTTAAAAAGTTCTATAGTTTAGTAGACAGGTAAGGAAGAGGAGTATAATTTACTCCTTAGTAATCTAGAGTCTTAGTAATTTAGAGAGTCTTAGTAATTTAGAGAGTTTAAACCACGGAATTGTGAGTTTGCCCAGGAAGATTTTATTTAGTGAGAAGTGAGGCCAGGGATATTCTAGGTGGTCTTGGAAGAGGAACCAACATTCTCTTCCCTTGCTGCTTTTCTGTCTCTGGCCTCTCTGTTCAGAATCCCTGGTGGGTGTGTTTATTTTGGTAAGCAAAGAATACTGAGAAAGAGAAAAAAATATTTGTCAAGAGAGTAATTTTAAGAGTAACAAGTATTAAATGCTATAGTGTATTTAAGACTTTTGCCTTCCCCAACTTGCAGATTGCCCTCTGGAATAGAGATATTAAACTACCCACCTTAACTTACTCTATCCAAGTCTGCAGAATGTGGCTATTTTTTTCCCCATGAGGGTCAATTCAGAAAAAATAATTATTTTTACAATTACATAATTTCCCTAGGGGTATACAACCTATCTGATCAGAGTAGGGGATATTTTTAAAGCAAAAAGTTAAAAGACTCTTTCACACACATAATCCTTGACAAATGTAAGGAAATCGGAATCTGAATATTTCCATTTATACAGATTTCTTTTTTTAAAAAAAATTGATTTTAGAGTGGGGGGGGAGGGAAGGAGAAGGAGGGGTAGAGAGAGAGATAGCAACATCATTGATTTGTCATTGAACTTATTTATGCATTCATTTGCTGTTGCTTGTATGTGTCCTGACTGGAAATTAAACCTGCAAGCTTGGCCTATCAAGACAACGCTCTAACCAATTGGGCTACCCTGCCAGCAACTTATAGAGGCTATTCTTGAAGATGTGGGCTAGGCCTAGGTATGAAGTTAGACTGCAGTGGTTAGGGGGACCCTGATATATAGGTGTTGTCAGTAAACATTGATAGTTCAACTTTTCAGCAACATAGGGTGCCTATGAAAATAAGATGTTACAGTTTCAAATTTTACAATCAGAATATGGGTGTAGAAAATGAGGAGCTATGAGATAGGTCTAATTATATCTAAGGCTACAAACAGTCCTTTGGATGGTTCTTGAGTTTAGGAATGAAAATACCAGTTATTTATCTATAAAAATATTACTTTGGAACTACTTAAAAAAACCGCTCCATTTTCCTCTTCCTTATCATGCGTATCTGTAAAAATATTTGTTAAACATATTGTATAATTATTTATAACTTGATTTATTTATACTTATTTATGATACATATATGAGTCTACTTTTACTTGTCTTAGGAAATCAAAATAGTGTCTGGCAAATTTGACATCCTTTACTGACATCTAGCATGCTACAGGACTGATTTTGGGAAACTTCAGGGATTTAGAAAGGTCATACTGACTAGAATCTAGAAAATTAAGACAAATTACATTGGCATTTATGGTGGTTCAGTTTGATGTTCTTTTGACTGAAGCAGAATAAAACATTTAATTTGAGCGTATACTGGGTATGTAGGGCCATGGTGAGAAGGGGGAGAGGTTGAACATTTGAAAATAATGGTGGAAGAAGTTTGCATGACTGCAGATTAATTTCAACTGGCCCAGTAAGAAATTTACCCAAGAGAGTTTGAGATGGGATATGTGAGTATACATGATTATGTAAAGTATACATAATAATTTCAGTGTTCTTTAGTTTTTACAGTAGTAAATTTGCTGTTGGGTATATCTTCAAAGTATATTCAGAACCTGACCACTTTTTACTATCTCAATCACTATCACCTCTGGCCTGTCCATCATCATCGCTTACTTATATTATTGTAATAGCCTCCTCAGTATTGCTGCCTGTTGAAATCATTTGAAGATTTAAAAAATTCTTATTCCTGGCTTTTACTGGCAGTCATTCTGATTTTATTGGAATGGGTTGCAACCTGGGCATCAGGGTTTTTTTTTAAACTTCTGGTGTTTCTAATACGCAGTGCCCCCAAATAATCAGAAAAATCAGTACTCTTTCCCTAAAGCAGACCCTTTATTTTATTTTTATTTATTTTAAATAATCCCTTTACTTTTACTATATTTCTGTAGTAGCTATGGTCTTTTAATTTGGGACATTTCCACTTAAAGTTATTAAGTCCTAATTGTATCCCTTAGTCTCCTTAGTTGTGAGCAGTGAAAGCTGATGCTAGCTGATTTAAGCTGAAATGAAATTGAATGGCTCACAGCATTTGTAGAAGGCTTGATGGAGCCACCCTTAGAAAAAGTATAGGAACAAAGGGAGTCTGAACAGCTAGAACCACGCACACTGTGCCAGTGAGACTATTAGTGCTGTGTCTGCTGAACAGTGACTCGATGCCTCAGATTGCCCTACTGGTTGTGCTGGCTAGTTCATGCCACCACTGCTTCTGCTGCCATCACTGCTCTTGGAAAGTACATGTTGCCTTCACTATGGCTGTTGTGAGAAAGAATTCTCTTTCTCTGCTTTTCTGTAAACTAGTTTCCATATGATAGACGCGTGTATTAGAAAAGTGTAAACTGCCAGAGCATGTGGGAAAGTAAGTACATATCTGGCATTTTCAATTTTCAATAATCTTGCATCAAAACTCATGAAGTTGGGAATTCTCCAAACACAAGCAAGGGCTTGGTTGGAAGCCAAAAAAAATTACAAAGTCTACCACACAAAGTATAGCCAACAATATGTTATTTATTTTATGTATTAATTCACTTGTCCTCAAACTAAGAACCTGTAGGACACTGGTGTTTTTCACAATTGTTTTTAGACATTTAGAGCATGCTACCACATGTCCCTTTGCAAGTAATAAGTAACAAAATAAATGAGCAAGTAGCAAGAAAATTAACTTGGACATATTACTCATAATGTGTCCTCGTAAACTTGGACATATTACTCATAAGTATTTATATATTATTTTTTGAGGTGTGGAGAACAGTATATGTAGAAAATGGGCATGTTTCTTGATAGTTAAAATGTTCTGAGTTTCTCTGATGAAAGTTATATATCAATATTATATGATAACATTGTCCAGTAGCAGAATAATGTGAGCCATAAGTGTAATCCATATATATAATTTTAAATTGCTTTTAAAAAGTAAAGATTTTTTAATAACATATATAACCCAATGTGTTTATAATACTGTCACTTTAACATTCAATATAAATATTTAAGAGTTAGTTTACATTTTTTTTTTATTACACTAAGTCTTCAAAAAAATCTAGTTTGTATTTTAAACTTAGATCCCTGACTGGTATGGCTCAGTGGGTTGGGCATCATCATCTCACAAACCGAAAGGTCACTGGTTTGATTCCTGGTCAGGACTCACGCCTGGGTTGCTGGCCGGGTACCCTGGATGGGGGCATGGAAGAGGCAGCCAGTCAATGTTTCTCTCATACATCGATGTTTCTCTCCTCTTTCTCCCTCCCTTCCTGTCTCTCTAAAAATAAATAAATAAAATCTTAAAAAAAAAACTCAAAAACCTTAAAGCACAGCTCATTTCAGGCTGGCCAGATATAAAGTGCTCAATAGCCACATGTAGCCAATGGCTATTGTATTGGATATCACAGTTATGTGGCATTTTATAAAATGCTATATGATTTCTGAGTACTGCTAGATAAATATAATTATGATGAAGTGTTTAGACACCTTATGAAATCTGGCTCTTTAAAAGAAATGTAATTTAAAAGTATAGCAAGTGCTTGGTTATCCATTCTTTTCTAATCCAAAACAGTTTTATTTGATATTGCATTGTTGTGTCATTTTTATGGTGGGGAGAAAAGTGTGAAATGGGGAAGAGAAATATATTTTTTATTAGACTTTGGTTTTATTTGTTTTTATTTTCTGCACATTGAAATTTGTGAGGCATTAGGGTATTCTAGGTATGCCTTAACACAGAGAAAGGAACATGCTGTAGTGCAGAGCTTGCATGTGAACAATTAAATTAATGATATTGTATTACTATGTATATGTGTATGTATATATATATATATATCACTGCTGGGCTTTAGTGTCTGGAATTTTGGAAATAAAAAACATAATAGTGATTGTGCTCTAGATTTTTCTATTATATGATTTCTTTTCCCTAGATAATTCATATTGATAGTAAGTTTTGTGTTCTAATTATTTTTATTCTTACAGGCTGCTGAATCAGGAATAATAAAAGTTAAAACAATAGCTGCACGAAACACCGAAATTTTGGCAGGTAATTTTTTGCATTAAAAATTCAACAATTAATGAAAATTTGACTAATAGAAGTAGAATCTTAAAAAAAAGTTTTCTGTAGCATAAAATTTCTAACTTATTAACTAACTGGGTTTCCTAGAGATGAATGCTATAAAATTCTCTGAAATCAAAAGCATAAAAACTACCAACACCTTACAGGCAGGATTTTTCTTACTCATCTTTTCATTCTCCTCCATCTTTTTGTCAATCACCGAAGATATACCATACCATATAGGACATTCAATTAATATTTGTTGTATTGAATTGAATGGTAGATTGGTTCTCAGTCCACCTTCTAAGATCTATTTTATCTTTAATATAAACAAGTCATAATGTAATATTATAATAAATTTAGTGCTACTGTATGAGTTTTGAGTTCTGAGACTAAGATGATATAGTCATGAAGAAAGAATGGGAGTTGGGGTAAAGAAAAGAAAACAAGCATTTTCTTACATTTTCTTGATTGAACCTGGTGTTCAAGAAGGAATTTTAAGAGTTTCTCTTTGGTACCATTTTGATACAGTCTACTTCTTCCTTTTCTTTGGTGCCTCTCTGTTCTTACCTCAATAATGACATAGAAAAGAAGAAAACTGACATTTTTGAAAATTTGTTATATGTCAGGTATTTGTGCCACTCTTTTTATATAAGACAACCTTGTGGGGAAATATTCTTTATAGTAGAGCAAGTTGAGATGCAAAGAGATTAAGTTATTTGCCAGTGGTCACATAGTAGGTGGTTGAACCAGATTCAAATCCAGGGCTTTTCAGAGCTAAGTTCTTCCTGCTGCGTTGTGCTCCCATGGTATTGTGAGGTTTCCACACCAGCTGCTCCCCCACCCCTTGCCCCCAGTGTTTCTACTTAACCATTGCTTACTTCACTGATCCTTCAATTTGCTTTTCCAGTTCCAATAGTGCTATTGGTCTCAGCTAGTTGTAGGAGAAAAGCAGTCCTGTAAGTTAATTTATACAAAGTCTAAATACTAGTAAAGAATCTCTTTAATTCTCATAAATCTCTTTACATTTTGAAAAAAAAAAGATACTACTAAATCCCTAATTGGTAGAATTTCAAAGAGTATTACAAATGAAATGAAGGCTTTTAGGGGCAGTTAAAGGGTGGGAGGTGAGAGTGGATTTCATTTAGACTCTCCAGCTTTGCTGGAAATTTGCCCTTAAAGTTAGCTCTCCTAAGTTACACTTGTTTCTCATAGCCTCTTCTCTGATTTTGAACATTCTGTCAAAACACCACATAGTTTTCTAACATTATTCACAGCACTGAGTAATGCTCTGTGTGCATGTTGAGAAGAGGTAAAGTGAAAGTGATAGGTAAAGACCAAGGCGTGAATTGTTGGATTGGGAGGGTGGGCAAGTGGATTTTGGGAGATGCATGTTGGGGGATTGGTTACTGTGAGAAATTTAATGTTTAAAGAACAATTATGACTTGGATATTTTTAAGTTGGATATATGATAGGCCAATTATATTAGAATATCATTGTAAATATTTACTTTTGCTACTATCATTGCTGATGTTATGGTAAGTCCTTAATTATCCTTCATTAATAAAAGTTTTCATTGGGTCTGTAGTTGATGGAAGATATTTTTAAAAGACTGATTTCTTTGCAGGATCACTATCTATTACAGACTTTTATACTAAGTAAAATATCTAATTAGTTAATCTTAAGGATGAGTAAGAAAAATTTTGTCTCAGTCGGTATGAGTTTAGTATATATGTAAGGCTATTAGCTTTATTAGCTTTTATTAGGCTATGCAGTTAGCTTTATTCAAGTCAAGGTAGAACAAATTTTTATGCACATATAATTAATTGTTCATGCTTTAATATCAGTAGTATCCAGAGTCATCCATGTATCCAATAAGCTGTTTTAGCATTCAAACTTTCTCCTGGTATTTTTTTACCAAGTATTTATAACAATTGATACCTCAAATTTCAGTTATTTTTAGACCACTGTCATCTTGAAAAATTAAAGGCTTTTAAGAACAGAGTTTAAATTTGTCAATATATAGTTTCTAAACTACTTAATTTGGAATACAGTTAGTTAATACTGAGAAAAAAATTTTAGTTTGATATTTTTTTATTTCCTATAGGTTACTATTTTTGTGCTGTAATGAATGTTAAAGATATACAATTGTGGAGTCTTAAATTAGATGAGATATTGAATTCTCAGATATCTCTGCATATTCAGAAAACATAAACGGTTGCTATAAAAATCAGAACCCTTAATTAGGATCAGTCTCATTAATGATACTCAGTATAAATTTCTAGCCAGCTTTAGTTTCCTTAGATTTATTTTCCAAGGGAAGATTATTTACATTGCAGAATAAATCTTTGTTTTACATCTCCCCTTCTTTTAAGCATTCTCCTTTAATGTTTACTTTTCTTTGTTTTCACTGCTGTCATGAATGCTGACATAAGTGGGAATGCTATGCCAGGTAATGTCAGCATTGATTCAAATATACAGATCATTTTCTCAAAATTTCCTTTTTCTGTAGAGATAAAGCTCTGTTAAGTGAGAAGTAGCAACATAAAGTTTTTTGTTTATGAGGCCAAATGCCTTAATCTTATATTTGACTACCATGTTACAATATACTTGAAATTGAGCAGTCTTGTGCTGTACAAATTACATAAACAGAGAATCTGCTTTTTGAGCAAATATTTTGAAACAAGGAAATCATTGAAGTTGTGATATATTTTAAAACTGTATATTTAACCTCTATACCAAACCGTAACAATTACATCTACCTATGGCTACTTTTAGCTAGTGTCAGTATACATATAGAATTTTTACATAGATAATCATTATGTTTGATTTGTGTTCTTTTCTCACACAGTTTCCCTTACCTTTTTCATTTTTGCGTGGTCTTATTACTAAAAGGTCTCTAAGTAATTTGAGTAAATATAGTTTGGAACTTCCCCCAACATTAAAGGGTAATTTATCTGCTGATTTTATTTAGTATATTCTATTTTATCAATACATATACTTGTGATATTTCATAAACATTTACAGAATATCATACAACATATTCTTAGTAGGAAATAATTATGTAAGAATTACCAGGGGAGATACAAAGATAGTTATTATAGTTCACCTACAATCTATATGGAAATACAAAAAATATACTTGAACAGTATGTTTGAGCCATTCATGCTGTTTGTCTTGCCCACTTTTTGAAATCTTTTGCCAGAAATTTTCCCTTTCAGATGACTTGTTTCCTGAGGTCAGGATCAATATCTTATTCTTCTTTATATTGCTAGTAGTTAGAACATTACTTGTGAAGAAGTAATTCCTCATTAAATGTAGGCTAATGCTTGAGTCACTCCAAAATTGCAAATAAGTCTCTTAGTGCTGCCTCTAGTAACTTTTCCTACCTCTTCAATTTTATGTTATGATTACTTAAGTACATAAATTTTGTCTTAATTTAGTTGATTTCAGCCAGATAACAGAGTAATGAAGGAGACAGACCTTAAACAGAGAATTCTAACATGAATTCTAACATAGTATATGCCCAGATGGAAATATAGACAGGCTTGTTATGGGAATTTAGGGAAGGTACCTAATCCATCCTGAGAATCTGAAGGTGAGTCTTGAAACTTGAAAAGGAGACAGACAGGCAAAATAGGTATAGTAGAAGAAAGTAAAGGAGATTACTTAAATACATGAGGTATAAGAAAGCTTGGTCTATTGGAGTACACTATTCAAGTGTTGCCATTGTGTAACATCCTGAGCTTGGCCTGTTGGGATATATGATTCAAGTATTGCCATTGTGTGACATCATGGAAATGACACATTTGTACTGATATTTTTATATAAATTACTCCGAGGTTCAGAAGATATGTTTCCATGTACCATCGCTAAGGCAGAGGTCTGTTGGTAGGCTATTCCTATAACCCAGGCTAGAAAACACAGGGGGCTTTAACTAATGCCATGCTCACAATTTGCCCTCATAGGCTAGAGTTTCTCTGCAATATAGTGTGTTCTTATGTATTACTTTTTCCTTGTCTTTTTTTTTACTTTAAAAAATTTTAATTTGTATCCTGCCGTTTATTATATCATTAGTACTTTTCTTTGATGCCATATTTTCTATTCTTTTTAAGTTGCTCTATAATATTTCAGTAAGCAATTGTAATTTATTCAATCATTCCTTTATGTTAGGCATATTTCATTATACTTTTTTAAGATTAATTTCTAGAAATGAAATTATTTATTTAAAGGGTATGAACATGTCCTTGGAACTTGTCACCACTCTGCTTTCTTAAAAGATAACCGTTTATGCTTTTTACCAACAATACATGAGTGTATTTTTATAACATCCTTGCCAGATTATTATTTTAAAAAATCTTTTTGGTAATTGGACAGATAACTTCTCATTTTAATCAACATTTCTTTTTAATGTTGAACACTTTTCTCTGATTAAATTACTTTTTATTTTGTATTTGTTTGAGTTTTTGTATCTCATCAAATTGTTTGAGTTGTTTATGTAGCACAGATATTAAATTCCCGTTGTATGTATTATAGTTCCTGAAAGTCATTTACCTTTTAATTTTTTATCTTGATCCCTTTTATTTTTACATAATCTAATTTTCTAATTTGTTGCTCTCCACTTAGGGAGCCCATCTCCTACCACATAGTTGATAATCATTTTTTATTTTTTTTCTACAGTTTGACTTTTTAAAATAATGTATAGGGAAACTTGAATATCTAGACTTTTTCCTTTGTGAAATTACTAACTGTATCTACATCATTTGTTGAATAATCCTTCCTTTAACAATAATATATTTTTAACATGAGATGGCCCATACTTTTATTTGTCCTTCTATTTTTGAATTATTTAAAACATTTTCAGACCTTTTTGAACCATTAAATTTTTTTTTTAATTTGGGAATATCAGTCTTTTCCCTAAGTAGATTTTAAGGGTTTTGAGGATAGCAGTTGTTTCCACATTATATTTCTTTCACAAGAACTGTAATTCGTTATTTATTGATCATTAAAATTTATTATAATAAAACCTTTATTAACCCCTATAAATATGATTTATAGTGGGGTATCCTAGTTTAATTCTTTTTTTCCAGGATAAAAACTGCAATTATGCAGTGAAACTCCTCAGAGCAAGGAAACCCCTAGGATATGGGGACCTGCTGGACCTCTTTCAGGTGTGTGAAAGTGCATCATTTAATCTCACAGTTATAAAACTTGGAAGTAAAATATATTTAGCAAACACCTAGTGTTACTTTGTTGGAGTTCTGCTTATTAAGGGACTTAAGTAGAAAATAACCTTTTTTTAACTCCCAAAACTGTCTTTATATTTTAATGGATATTGAAATAGAGAATTTTGATTAAAAAGAGTTGACATTTTCTTTTTTTCCTGGGATGATAAAAACAATGGTTAAAACCAGATAGATGTCTTTATATTGCTGTACAGCCTTTTCTTCCATGTGATTTCTAGAGTCTAAAACCATAAGGCTTTTATATAAAACTATGTTTAAATATTTAATAGTATGTCATTAAAATTATTATATACAAAAGTAGAGCACCTATCTCTCATATAGAAGAGTAAAATTAATTTCTGCTTCTTAGAACAGCTGTCATTTTTAAAAGAAGACAAAGTCAGTAGTTTTTTTTTCTGGTGATCTTTATCTTACTGCATTGTGATTTGGATATGGAGGATATATTTTTGTTTTTCACACTATATTTCAAAAGACAGAATAGTTCAATAGGTTTGCTTATATTTTTGTTGATCATTTATTCTGTATAACATAGAAACTTCTCTGTTGACCATTATATTTTCGTATAAACCAGGAGGAAAAAAGTGGGAAGGAGATGGAGAGAGATGTTTGATTCCTTTGAGTTACATTAAAATAAAGTTTTTAAAAATTGTTTTTATTACTATCTTAAGTTTATCTCAGCTTTATAGACCTGGATAACTGTGACTGACCTGTATATAACATTTCATTATTACTCACCTTATTCTACTCATTTGAAGATATAGTTTTTTTCACATTTTAATATTTCCCAAATGGGTATGCCTTATACAGTTGATGGCATCTAAGAATCACTGTGGGCCAAGTAGTGTTGTATTTGCTTTTGTCAGTGCATGTGTGATCTTCTTTATAGTTGCTCATATCAGCACATCTATTATGTGCGTTGTTGATATCACCTAAGTTTGCTATTTAAAATGTTATCTTAGTTGTTGCACAAAACTTTCTGTTCATGTCTTATGATAAGTAAAAAAGAGCACCAACATCAAAACATGGGTGTCATTGGTTTAGAAGATCTTAGAGACAGTAGTGAAGTACTCTTTCTCGAAATGAGGCATCACCAATGCTCTCAATGGCCTAAAGCAGCAGTGCAACCTTTTTGGTACCAGGGACCGGTTTGTGGAAGACAATTTTTCCACATTCATTGAGGGTGGGGAGGGGGTAAGACAGGATGTAGAGCCCAGGCTGTAATGTGAGTGAAGTTTCACTCACTTGCTGCTGCTCACCTCCTGCTGTATGTCTCAGTTCCTAACAGGCCATGGACTCTTACTGGTACACGCCTGGGGGTTGGGGACCCCTGGCCTAGGCAATGAAATTGAAATGAAAATTTTAAGTGATTAGTAAGCATTGTAACAGTTTAGTTGGCACTGATTTTCTTTCTTGTGGTTTTTATATTATGGATGTGCCTTACAATTATTGTCATTAGTGACTCAGTGGAAGTACATTGTTTTTCCTTCTATAAAGACAGGAGCCCTTTCATTTATTTATCTGAAGATTTTATGCAGACAACTTTAAAGTGCACATCACTGGTTCTTCTTAGATACTTTTAACTCTTGTTATTTTCATTTGTATCAAGTTGTATTTACTTTAGGGAGTGGCAACAAAATGTTGTGGGGGAAATAGTGAACCAGTGAACCAGGAGTTAGAAGACATAGTTTCAAATTCTGGCCATACCATATACTTATTTGTTGGCTGGGCCAAATTATGCCCTATTAACTTTATTTCATTATTGTGATACTCAAATGAGAAACACATGTTAACATCATAAAAAGTATAAATGTTACTTGTTACTATTGAAAACTTTTATCTGCCTGAACAACATTTAATAATTAAAAATGTTCAGGCAGGCACACAGCACCAACACACTGATAGTCAGGAGTGCAGTGGTCCTCTGCAGGCTCCGCAGGTCCTGAGAGCTGAGCTGCTTCAGCTGCCACTGGCAACTTGTGTTTGCAGAGGACTGAGGAAAACCCACCAGGAACTAAAAATACTGAAACCAATCAATGCCCAAGTTAACATCATGGATGTGGAGCTGGTGTTCACCATCCAGCCAAATACAACAGGAAAACAACTTTTTCATCAGGTGGTTAAGATTATAGGCCTGCATAAAGTGTGGTTCTTTGGCCTCCAGTGTGTAGTTAATAAAGGATTTCCTACCTGGTTGAAACTTGATAAAGAGGTGTAAGCCTAGGAGGTCAGGGAGGAGAATCCTCTCTCCAGTTCAAGTTCAGGGCCTAGTTCTTCCTTGAAGATGTGTCTGAGGATCTTATCCAGGACATCACACAGAAGCTCTTCTTCCTGTAAGTGAAGGAGGGCATTCTTAGCTAGCCGAGGACCACCATGGTGGTCCTCGGCTCCTATGCCGTGCAAGCCAAGTTTGGAAGCTATAGCAAAGAAATGCACAAGTCCAGGTACGTCAGCTCTCAGAGTGGCTGATCCCAAAGGTAGTCATGAACCAGCACAAGCTCACCAGAGACCAGTGGGAGGACTGGATCCAGGTGTGGCATGGCAAGCACCGCAGTATGCTGAAAGACAGTGCAATGCCAGAATATCTGATTACTCAAGGCCTGGAAATATACGGAATCAACTATTTTGAGATAAACAAAATGAGAGAGGAACAGACCTTTGGCTTGGAGTGGATGCCCTTGGACTAAATATTTATGAGAAAGATGATAAATTGACCCCAAAGATTGGCTTCCCATGGAGTGAAATCAGGAACATCTCTTTCAATGACAAAAAGTTTGTCATTAAGCCCATCGACAAGAAGGCACCTGACTTTGTGTTCTACATCCCCCACATGCGCATCAGCAAGAGAATACTGCAGCTCTGCATGGAGAATCACGAGTTGTACACATACACTGCAGGAAACTGACACCATCGAGGTGCGGCAGATGAAGGCCCAGACTTGGGGGAAGCACCAGAAGCAGCTGGAGCAGCAGCAGCTGGAAAATGAGAAGAGGAGAGACACTGGAGAGAGAGAAAGAGCGGATGATGTGGGAGAAGGAGGAGCTGATGCTCAGGCTCCAGAACTAGGAGCAGAAAACTAAGAAGGCTGAGAAAGAGCTCCAGGACCAGATTCAGAGGGCCTGGCAGCTGGAGGAAGTGGAAGCGGGTGCCAGAGGAGGCTGAGGGCCTGGAGACTGACTGCCTGGCTATGGTGTGTCCCAAGGAAGATCTGGAGAGGCAGGTGGCAGATCAGATAAAGGGCTGGGAGCAGCTGGCTGCAGAGCTCTCAGAGTACACTGCCAAGATCGCCGTCCTGGAGGAGGTGCTCAGGCGCAAGGCGAATGAGGTAGAAGAGTAGCCTCTCCCCAAGCCAAGGAAGTCCAGGATGACCTTGTAAAGACCAAGGAGAAGCTGCACCTTGTGATGACAGTGCTCCCACCCCCTCTGCTTGACATCCCCAACCCCCTTACCCCAACCAGCCTGTGGGCTACCATATTCAGGAGAACCTGCAGAAGGAGTGCACAGAGTACACAGGCTACAGCATGGAGCTGTCCAGCAAGGGCATCCTGGATGACCACAATGAGGAGAAGCGGATCACCAAGACTGAGAAGAATGAGTGTGTGCAGCAGCAGCTGATGACTCTGTCCAGTGGGCTGTCCCAGGCCAGAAACGAGAGCAAGAGGACTCATAACTCCACAATGAGAACACGAGGCAGATTTTAGCGGAGCAATACCAAGCAGTGCATGGATGAGTTCAAGGCCGTGTGACCATTGGGTGGGACTGGGCAGGGCAGGGTCTCGAGCCTGGGCTCTGCTGAGGGTCACGTGCAGAATCTGAAAGTAGTACTTGTAGTTCTTTAAATCTAGACCCCTCCTCGTACTCCAGTTCCTTTGAAAAGAGAGTTGCTGTCTTGGTGGGAATATTCTGGGGCTGGGACCAGCGGAAGGTTCCCTGGTTTATTTTTCCCATTTGTATCATAGTGCCAGATGGGCCTGATATTATTATTATTATTATTATTATTATTATTAATATCATCATCATGATCACTTCCTGTCTTGTGCTTGGTGCAGGGCTGATTACACTAAGGAGAGATGTCTGTGAAGTCTGAGTAACAAACTCCATGCTGGCATATGTGATACAAAATTCTATTTAAAGAAAACCACAGCATGAAAAAAAAAATGTTCAGCAGAGTTAGGGTTAGCTTTATATTTCACTGATTTTGGCAAGATTAAATATGGCAGGATATTTAATGCTTTAGAACTTTATTGACATCTTTTAATAATTCATAAATGGTTTGAAACATTGTTATGGAAAATTTATATGTCCATATTTGAATCAAAACCTTTATGCACAAGAAAGCAAGCAAATAAGGCAAAGGAGCCCTTTTGGAAACTGTTCTTTGGGAGTCGTATTTGCCATCTTTTAGGTGTTCTAACTCACTATATTGTCATACTGAGGGACTTTACAGAGCATGGTATAAGAAATTGTAGTCTTTATTTACCATATCGTAAAACACAGATTTCAAACACAAGGCCCGTGGGCCGAATCCAGCCCTCCACCTTCTTTTATCCGGCCTGGCACCTTGTTTCTACCTGCAGCGCTGAGCTCTCACTTAACTGTTAAAGAGTAGTTACATTTATACAGTCCTAAAATTACATTCGAACCTTTGAAGGCAACCAAAGGGTTGATGTGGCCCCTGGTGAAAATGAGTTGGACACCCTGCCATAAAGGGAGGCTTGGGAACAGAAAGGTAGGGATTTAAGTGATAAAATTAATGTTAAAATTGTTTTCATACTTACATTTTTTTAAAGATTTTATTTATTTATTTTTAGAGAGAGGGGAAGGGAGGGAGAAAGAGAAACATCAATGTGTGGTTGCCTCTCACATGGCCCCCACTAGGGACCTGGCCAGCAACCCAGGCATGTGCCCTGACTGGGAATCAAACTGGTGACCCTTTGGTTCACAGCCCGCACTCAATCCACTGAGCTACAGCAGCCAGGTGTTTTCATACTTTTAAATGGCTGTTCTGGATGACATTCTCAGAATTTCTTTTGAAAAACATGTTAAAACTCAGAGTTGTGTGTCTTTATCAGAAGTCTTAACCTCAAAAAATAATTGCTGGGTACAGCACCTTTGAAAGCATATACCAAATGCATAAGTTTAATATGCTCTTGATTCAGAATTTCATATTATTTATTCATATTCCCTGAGGATGACAGACCTTTCTTATCCATCTTTGTGTAGCCATTCAATGTGTATTGATTTAATTTTACTTTATAAACTTAATTATATTCAAACTGAACAAAGTGGTTTTGGCTGTCTAGCAGCGAAAACTCCAGAGACAGGTGCTGGTGCAAAACCAAAGAGGTTTATTCAGTTTCTGACCTGGGAGAATGGTGGATTCCTGTATCAAAGACCACCTCATATTCCTGCCCAAGCCTGCAATTCTTGTAGGGATAGGGAGAGGAGGGCTTTCTTTCCCTATCCTGTCATCCTACCAGCTTTTGTTGTGCTGAGGCCCTGTCCATTCATCTTTCTTGCTTTTGGTGTCCTCGGTGTAAGAACCTCCCCCATGCCATCTTGGCCAATGGGGGAAGACTCCCTGGTATTACCTGACTCTCTGTGGTAACAATGTATAATTCAGTTTATGCATTTTTCTATCCTCTTACATTTTTGTTGCTACTTTAAAACTTCTGAAGAAATTGACTTGGTAGAAGGAGTTAAATTAAGATCTGGAATTACAGCATGTGTACCCAATTAATTTAAAGTAATGTTTCATTAATAAAAGGAGTCATGTTATTGTTTTTAATGAGCTTATTTCTTGAAGAAATTAAGGTTATGTAAATTCAAGGCATATAATACAGTTATAGGGAATTTCTGAACATTCAGAGTGTGGTGGGATGATGTGTATTCTATTTTAAATTACTTTTTCTGCTCTATAATATGAATTTTTATCAAGTTTCCTTCTGCATTGTTGAAGAAATAGTATGCTTCTCTGAGGCAGCACAGAACTTCTGAGAAGTTGACCTTAAAGAATATAGCAGAAGAAGAATAATCAAAGGATAGAGTGCCAGGAGAAAGGCGTGGCAAAGCTGTAGTTAAGGGGTATAGTTTAGATACGGAGTTTGTGTCATCTATTTGAAATATTTTAACTCTTGATTTTTATTTTGGTGTTTATTTTACATAAAGTGTTTTTCATTGTTTTTACCAGTTGTGATAATATAAAAATGTATTGCTGTTTATGAATTAGATTTAATAATTTATTTTATATGTGTTCTAAATAAAGCATTGAAAGAGAACAGCTCAGAGGTTGTTCAGCCTTTTCTCATGGGTTGTGGAACCAAAGAACCGAAGATCACTCAGCTATGTTTGGCCGCCATTCAAAGACTCATGTCACATGAAGTTGTGTCTGAGGTAATGTGAATATTTTATCTGAACTATGCACCCAAGAATCAAATCAGGAGTTTTTATAGGGGAGAATGAAACATACCTAATATTTAATGTAAAACAGTTTTATGACTAGCAATATGCTTGAAGGATGTGGCTTAATTTTAAAAGATTAGCAAATTATTTCATTATTAAGCACTTATAAATAAAAACATGAAGTGCATTTTTTTCAAATCTTTATAAGTAGTCATAGTTCAGTAATATAGATAATTTTGGGAACAAACAAATTTTCAATATCATTGCAAAGAATACAAGGCATAAAAAATTTTAAAGGTAGGAAGGAAAATCATGACTGTTTTCTAGATTGTCTGCAGTGATATTTGTTGTTCATTAAGTATATTGTTGTATCTAATCTTATGATGGTAAAACAAGGAAAAACATTTTGTCACTGAATCTGCATCCTGTTTTTAAATGTAATGCTGTTACCCTTAACTTTGTACTTCATAAGTTACTTTAGTAGAAGTGGTAAATTCTTTTGTTTTTAGTGTAGCATTCCAAACACTGTTAGATTTAATTGAGATTTAAGTATATTGTTAATTAAGATGCAGTTTTTTTCCCATAACATATTGTAGATGAAATAAAAATAAGAAAGCTGTAGCAGACACTTAGGTAATTTGCGTATGTCCATATTTGTGTACAGATGAATTATTGTTGTAGACATGAGTTTTGATTTTGACTAGGTATTTCAGGATTTCATTCTATTATTTGCAAATGTTCAAGTGGTACATTATTTTTTAAAGAAATGCATTTTTTGAGAAGAAATTTAATTGGTTTTGTCTCAAATTAGTTGAGAGACATGTGTTTGGATCTGTATATATAGAAACATGGGCCTTGTTGTGATCAAGAAATTCTCTCCGGGTAAGGTAATATTTGTATACCTTTTCTGATTAGGGACTTAAGCACTTACATTTTATTTGTTGACAGTAATTAAATAATTATTTTACAGACTGCAGCTGGAAATATAATTAACATGCTTTGGCAGCTAATGGAAAATAGTCTTGAAGAACTTAAGCTACTTCAAACAGTTCTTGTTCTTTTAACAACCAATACAGTGGTTCATGATGAGGCCCTCTCTAAGGTAGGAGTCCTGTTTAACCAAGTTCATAAGTGCTTTGAGACAGTACTTGAATAAGTTGGCTGAAAGACAAAAGCCTAATTTGAACCATAGGCAACTTCCCTGTAGTTATTGTAATAAAGGATATTGCAGGTTAAAAACTCTCAGTGCCTCATTTCCTCAGATTAGAGTTGAAATTAGGACAAGGCAAAGCCCTTTGAGTGTAGGTGACAGGGTTAGTTATAAGTGGGAAATGGAAAAGTAGCAGAAGAATAAGAATAGAGAAAGAGGGAAGTAACAGGGGAAAAATGTGTTTTGAGGTATCATTATTGTCCACAACTGCCTTCAGTATTTTCTCCGATAGCTCTCCCTTATCCCTCTTCCCCTTTTTAAAAAAATTTATTTATTTTTAGAGAGCGGGGAAGGGAGAGACATGGAGAGGGAGAGAGAAACATCGATTGGTTGCCTCTCGCACGCACCCTGACCAGGGACCATACCTGCAACCCAGGCATGTGCCCTGCTTTGCAGAATGATACCACATTGGTCAGGCTGCCCTTCCCCTTTTTAAAAATAATTTCACATATATATGATATGTAAGCAGGTAGTTTAAACCTGTCCATTAAGTACCTGGAATGTGTCCTTTTGGCATTTATGCTACATAATGCTGCATGTATGATAGGTATTTCTTGTTTCTTACTACTCCCACCTTCTTTGGAATATATAATTGCTAGTCTATTATTTGTTTTATTCTTTAAAAACTTTTTGAAAATTATTAAATATGTCTAAAGAATAGAAAGTACAGAGAGTAATATAAAGAACAGTCTTCAATTAATGGTTTATTGTTTAAGGAATTTGTTGAACTTTTACTAATAGTTCTATTGTAATTAGCATGTCTTTAAGAATGCATGGCTTACCAAGTAGAAAAGCATACTGTCAGATTAGGTTATATATACAATCATTAGAAAGTATGTCTTTTCTAGTTATTGTTTGATGTGCTTAGGTCACAATGAAATCTTATTTAGTTACAAATAGCTTATTCTTTTAAGCTCATACCTGCTCTATAAAATATGTATTTTTTTAAAGAGGGTTGGACAAAAGTAGGTTTGTAGTTGTATGTGAAACACAGAGTTTATTTTTGTGTTATTATTTATTAATTACTGTATTATTTGCCATACAAATAACTGTAAATCTGCTTTCACCACATTCTGTATATAATTTTGTTGCATGTAGTTCCTTATTTGTAGCTGTCAGATTATTGTTCTGAGATATATGTAATTTTTAAAAATTTTATAAAAGATTATTATTTGACCTACCAAAGCAATAAGAACTGATTATAATTTTATAAAGAAATATAGACATTAGTTTTAGTATGCTGGTTAATTTGGAAATGTAATATTTTGGAATAAAAAATGAAGGATAAAGAAATAATACAAAATTGAGTAATATGAAAGCTTCTGTACATTTGGAATTTAAAGAGTGGTAGTGATAGGCTATTTGTTTCCTTAAAAGCTTTTAATATAATTAATTTAATAGGTATAGAATTTAAACTATCATGTTTTGTTCAAAAATGTTTCTTTTAAAACTGTGAAACATGTAGAAGAATACATAGAGTAAACTACCATGGGTAGACAGACATTTCTTAGGTAGAGCAAAATCCATGAATCATAAAAGAAATAACAGAATGGAGGAAAATATTTAAAAATATCTGACAAAAGAGTTTTATCTAGAGTTTATAAAAAATTCTTACAACTCATTTGTAGACCCAGTAAAAATGGACAAATGATTTCAACAGACACTTCACAATATAAGATATTCAAATGGCTAAAGAATAGATGGAAATTGGCTCAGCAGCAATATGTGTCAGGGAAAAGCAAATTAAAACCATAAGGAAATATTACACATCCATTAGAATAGCTAAAATTTTAAAAGACTGACCATATCAAGTGTTCAGGATGTAGAGTAGTTCTGAACTCACACAATACTGCTGGAGGGAATATAAAATTGTAAAGCCATTTTGGAAAACTAGCTGTTTCTTTAAAAGTTTAACCTATACTTATGATATAATTCAGCCATTTCACTACTAGGTAATTATTTAACCAAGGTAAATAGAAAGACTTGTCTTCACAGAGCCTTGTATATGAAGGTTCATAGCAGTTTTATTCACAATAGCCATAAAATGGATACATATCAAGTATCAATCAGCAGGTGAATGGATAAGCAAGAATGTATAAACCCATGACATGGAATACTACTCAAGAATAAAAAGTGCAAACTACTGATACAAAGAACAATATGTATGAATATCACAAGTATTACAAGTGAAAGAAACCAGACACAAAAGAGTACATATTGAATGATTCTATTTATAGAAAATACTAGCTGACCTATAGTGAAAAAAGCAGATGGGTGCATTGTCTGGGGCCAAGGGCAGAGGAAAAATGGCCTGTAAAAGAAATAAACATGGACTATAAAAGAACACAAGGCAGCTGTCAGGGTGAGGGAAATGTCTCATATCTCAATTGTGGCAGTAGTTTCAGGGGTGAATAAACGGTCAGAACTCATCAACTATTAATTTTAGAAGAGATATTGTTCATTGTATATAAGTTATACTTTAATGAAGTTGATTTTAAGAAGAATGACTGCTTTTTAAAAGTTATAGTTGTATCTGTTTATATGCTTAACAAGTCTATATAGTATTTCTCCAGATGATTTAGTGATGTAAGAAACTTTGAATACTTGTTATTTGCAAAGCAAGTCATTCTGGGGTAATATAGCACAGCATGTTATTATGTAAATGTTAAAAGAACCAAATTGTAAATGGTGTATTTCACATAACCTTAGCTAACCTTACGTGGCTCTGTATTTGTTAAGAGTTTGAACTATTTCAAAATAGAAGGCTACTCTGGCTGGTGTGGTTCAGTGGATTAAGTGCTGGCCTATGAACCAAGGGGTCGCCAGTTCCATTCCCAGTCAGGGCATGTGTCTGGGTTGCAAGCCAAGTCCCTAGTTGGGGGCGAGAGGCAACCACATATTGATAGTTCTCTCCTTTTCTTTCTCCCTTCCTTCCCTTCTATCTAAAAAACAAATAAACAAACAAAAATAAATAAATCTTTTTAAAAAATAGAAGGGTTTTTGTAATTTTATTGTATAAAAGGGTAGGACTTTTAGTATCTGTGACTAAGATAGCTGAACATAAATTACTTAAATTTGAGTTACATCAGATAAAATATGGTAGTCATGTTCTTCTGTCTTATTTCACACTAAATGAAATTTTTTTTTAGGCAATTGTTCTTTGTTTTCGACTACACTTCACAAAAGATAATATTACCAATAATACAGCTGCTGCTACAGTGCGACAAGTTGTTACTGTTGTTTTTGAGAGGATGGTTGCTGAAGATGAACGACACAGAGGTAAAGTGACAAAAGTTGTTTTCTTTTGACAGTGGGTGATTTTTATATCCATGATTATGTTTTATTGATTTTCAACTTTTTTCCTGTGAACTTAGGCTACCTAAAAATGAGAATACTTTAAAAAGTATTTATTTTAGCAACATTATTTTATTGATAATAGAAATTTAAAAAATATATCCCCTACAATTTTGTCACTTCAGAAATCAACTCTTTATTTTCATTTATATTTCTCATATATGCATAATTTCATAATAAAGATAATTTCACATTTTATACCAAACATAACATCATATATATTTTTAGCCAAACATTACATTATACATATTTTTCATATTACTCTTTTATTTTTGTTGTTATTCTGTAATTTAAAGAACTAGTTTCCTAGTATATACTTACATTGTATTTGACATACTAATATTTAGTATCTTATATATATTTTTTCCATTTGAATTATTTATTTTAGTGTAAATCACAAGAGTGGGCTTCCTCATGTGACTTTTTGTCTGCCTATTAATATGTATTAATACAGAATATGTAATGTAAAGATTAATCATTTTCTATTTTTATCAGATATTATTATTATGATTTTTTATAATCTTTTTATGTAATTTAAAAAATTTCCTAAAACTTTAGAAACATGTCCTTTCAAAGAGCTGACAGATAAACTCTTTATTACAGCTTTTGTAATTTGGTGACTTTTAGCGATAGAAATTATGATTTTTTTCATTTATTATCCTTATTAGATGAAAAGCTGGTTTTTTTATGACTAGTTGAAAGATCATAAGGTGCTACCATTATGAACAATTTTTCTGCTTTATGTAGTCAGGAAATAAAAGATTAAACTACTTTTCCCTTTACATATTGTTTTTTTTCTTAAACTCTTGATATCATACAGTATTTCATTTTATTTAATGTTTTTTTGTTAATACTGGTAAAGTTGAAGGTACTAGTTAAGTATTGGTAATACTGCCTATTCTAATAATTACTTCACTTCTTCTAGAATTAACCATTGGTTAGATTTTTTCACATTTAATTTCAGGTATTCTCAATCTGTTGGTTTATTAGAGTATTTCCACTGCCTTTGATATTTTGATTTTTCTGCATATTTACTATAGGAAATACAGTTGGAATTCTAGTAGTTTGAAATATTAGGAAATTAAACTTCAAGGATAAAACAGGGCAATTCTCCAATGTGAATGTCATATATATTCATAATCTCAATAGAATTTCTAGATTGGTAGTTTCATCTGTCGCTAAAGATGGAGGGCTGGGCTGGGGCAGTGAGCTGGGATGGGAGTAAAAGACAGAAAACTGTACAAGAACAACAATTAAAATAAAAAAAGATGAATATCTCATTTAATGCTTTCTAATAAGATAGAACATACTTTCAAGTAGTTATTTAGTCAACAATTATTCAGAACTGCTTGTCATAATTTATAGTGAATGATATTTTATTAGTATTCAAAGAAATGCTGAGTTGGGAAGCAAACTGACTCTTAACTAGTTAATACCTAAAACTGCCATAGTAATTGGGACAGATCAAGCAGTTAATTCTTGTGAAGATGATAAGATGATATAGGTGTTAACTATGGTTATAAACTTTTATATATTTGATATTTAAAGGTACATTCAAAGATCATGTGAATTTCAAGTCTATGAATTAAGGGGCTGCATAATGGGAGAATGGGAAAATCAAACATATGGATAAAGATACTAAGCTTATTAAAATGAATGTAAGGTAGTAAACTGATTTTTATGACATTTTGTATAAAAATAGAGTACCATTTTTTTGCATTTTGGAGATATAGTTCTGAACTTTCAATTAAAGTATACATTTCTTTTTTAAACATACCTTTTAAATAGGATGCAGTAATCAATTTATTAAAGGTCATTATAAAGCCCTAAAACCTATCTTATTTTGATTGCAGATATTATAGAACAACCAGTACTGGTCCAAGCAAATAGTAACAGAAGATCTGTCAGTACCCTCAAACCTTGTGCTAAAGATGCATATATGCTTTTCCAGGTATTTCAGTTAATAAAAATAATTTTCATTATAGAATATAATTTTGAATTTTTATTTTGGAATTTTTATTTTTATATGTCTGATTTATTTTCTTAAGTGTAAATTTTTAAAATTGTCAAATTTTAAAGTGTGAAAAGTAGTATTTCAAAAAAATTCTAAAACTTTAAAGAGCATTTATATAGGTAAGTAGCATAATAAAATATGTTTCACTTTAAGGAAATAAAATAAGGTAAATATACAACTAGCAAATAGGTAAATATACAACTAGCAAATTAAAGATGACTAGTCTTATAAAATAATTTCTTTAATAGGAAAATTTAAGTAATAAGTGGTCTACTTAATATAATTTGATATGCAAAATACCTGATTTTTGCATTACTTGCCATGAATAAATCTTTTAAGTAAAATAATCTGTACTGCACATTTCATTGATTTTTTTTTTTTTTTAAATATTTATTTATTTATTTATCTTTAGAGGGGAAGGGTAGGAGAGAGGGAGAAGGAGAGAAATATCAATGTATGGTTGCCTCTTATGTGTCCCATGCTGGGAACTGGCCCGCAACCCAGGCATGTGCCCTGACTGGGAATCGAACCGCGATCCTCTGTTTCACAGGCCCGCGCTCAATCCACTGAGCTACACCAGCCAGGGCACATTTCATTGATTTTGATCAAAGGTCATGTTAAGTGGATTTTCATTGAATGAACATTAGATTAACCATTTGTCTTTGTACTATATATATATATATTGTCAATAGTTGCAGTTCATTTATCTGTATACTCTATATATTGTCAATAGTTACATGATTCATTTTTCTTTGTACTATATTGTTGATAGTTATGTGATTCTTTAAAAGTTTTCTTATATAATCCAATTTGTCAAAATTTGAATTACCAATGCTTTGTTTCTAAAGAGTAAAAACAACTGTGTAATAAGAAATAACATTTAAAATTTTTATGAACTATGGGTTTTGAAAAGCATCTTTTATTCCAGCATATGAATGTATTCTTTATTTATTATTTATTATTTGACTTATTTTCCCAGGACCTTTGTCAGTTGGTTAATGCTGATGCTCCTTACTGGCTAGTAGGCATGACAGAGATGACTCGGACATTTGGCCTTGAATTACTTGAGTCAGTCCTGAATGATTTTCCACAAGTCTTTTTACAAGTAAGCTACTTGTAGTATCTTGCAACAAAATTAATCTTTAATTTTTTTCACAGATTACCTAAATTATTGCATTAGCTTACTAACTGGTCTCTTTGCACTTGTACTAGCCCCATTCTGTTGTAGTTGCTTATCATACCGCATCCATAATAGTCTTTTAAAACAAGTCAGATCTCTTCAGTCTTTTGTAAACTTGTTTCTGTAAATGTCATTTTTGCCCAGAGTAAAAGAGGAAGTCCTAATAATGGTGTATGGAACCTTTAATGATCGGTCCCCAAAATTCTTTTATCTTATCTTTTTTCAGTCTTCCCTATGCCATTACTTTTTAAAAGCACTCTGATTCTTGCTGTTTCTTAAGTGACCCAGGTGGACTCCTGCTTCAGGCCTTTGTACTGTTTTGTGGGTCTAGAATGCTTTTCTCCAAAATGGCTTGTTCTCTTTCTTTTTTGAGGTCTTCGCTCAATGGTCAACTTATCAGACAAAACTTCCCCAACCACTTTGTATAGAATGACAACTTTTTATTCATGCCAATATCCTTATCTTTCTCACCTCTTTATTTTTCTTTTCAGCACTATTACCTCCTGACATATATGTATTTGTACATTAGTTTAATTTCTCTCTTTCTCTATAGGAAAGTAAGGTGTATGAGATAGGAACTTAGTTCTCTGTTTTACAGATGCCTATAACAGTGCCTGGCATATGGCAGGTCTTTGATAAATATGTGAATGAGTGAATGAACCAATGAATGTGTTGGTAAATGAATCTAATTAGAAATTTCTGTACTTGGGATTGTGTTTTCTGATTTTGTAGGAAAAGATTTGAAAACCTGAAACTGTTTTACATTTCAGATTTATTGTGCCCACATAATTCTTAACTCTATTTTACTCTTCCTGTTGTAATGCAGGGGGTGGGGGTAAGAATTATTCTGTGTACGATCCTAGAATTTACTCTTATAAAGTTTTCATTGAGAGAGAAATATTTCTTTTCTTTCACACATCATTTACTCAATTCAACCAGAATTTACCAAACACTTAGAGTGTGCTGGTCTATGTGTTCTGTGCCAAGGATACAGAGATTAAATGACAGATAAAATTTTGGTCCTGTGGTGATTAAAAGTCTAATTTGTAGGAAAATGTTAACTGAATGATAAGATGTGATGAATGCTGTGAGGGGAAAAGTATAAAAAGTGCTATGGGAATGACTAACATAGGTACCAAACCTGGTGGGGAGTTGGTGATGAATCAACATACGAAGCTTTTACCTGAAGGATGAAGAGTAGTTAGCTGGGTAAATAGGTAGAATAGGAAAAGAATACTCCAGAGCAGTGACCCTGAAAAAGGATCTGTGTCTAGAAAATAAGCTCAATAAGGACAGGGACAAAATTAAAACTTAACTCTGAACCCCTTTCCCTAGCACAGGTTTTGGTACATATTAAGCAGCAACCCAGTAATTGCTGAGTAAATCAATGAAATGTAGGTGAGGAAAAAGCAAGTTTTTTGCCATCTTCAAGATAAAAATCAGAGAATTATATAACTTACTATACTTTATGAGTCAAATATGACTTCTAGCTTTCTGGTTTAAGCAGTGAATTACTTGCTAAGGTGGAATAAATCTGTGGGTAAAGTTTTCATTACAAAGCATAAATTACTCAGCTTTAAACACACTCAGATACTTCAGAAAGAGATACTGCAATATGTTAGTTGAATTTACCCATCTTGAGCTCAGAGTAAGGTTTTGGGCTGAAGTTATATTGTAAATTTAAATGTCAGTGGCATATAGTAGTTAATCGAAGACATGGGAGTGAATAAGATCACCCATGTTGATGGCATAGACTAGGAAGCCAGGGCCTGCTACTCTGGAGCTCTGAGGTATCTCACTGTTAAATGGCTAGGCATAAAAGGTTAAGAACATAAAAAAGATGAAGAACATGAGGCCAAAAGACACGAGTGCATCTGAGACAGTGAGACATAATAAAACACAAAGGCAAAGAAAATTTCAAGATGAATCAAGTAATCAGTTAAGTCAGGTGCTTTGGAGAGATCTGGTAAGATGAAGACTGAAAAGACAAGGTTTGCTTGGTCCACAGATATCACGATGAATATAATGAGAATAATTTCAATGGAGTTGAGGTGGTTCATGGTGATTACAGAGGAAATCAGTTGTAATCAGTTGAATGATGAGGGATAAAAGTGAATAGATAAGACTTTAAGAGTTGTCTGTAATATTTATAAATTAACCAATACATAAAATTATTTAGTAAAGTGTGAAAATGACCTTCATTATGCCGTTAATTTTGGCAGTCAAAGAAACTAACTGTAGATATGAGTGTAGAATTTCAAATCACTAAACTCTGAAGATTCCATTTTGGGGGAGAAAGAATTAGAAAGTACATTAAAATGAATATAAAAGTCTGGAAAGAATTAATTTGGAATTAAAAGTGACTAACTTAATTTTTCTCTAGGAAGTAAAATTATACAAGGCTTTTTATCTTTTTATCCATATTTTTTTCTCAAATGAATCTGATTTTTCCCTCTGATCGTTTTCCTTGAATGAATCTGTTTTTTTTTTTTTAATACATTCAAAATTTTGTGGTTTCTTTAAAAGATTTTATTTATTTATTTTTAGAGAGAGGGGCAGGAAAGGAGAAAGAGAGGGAGAGAAACATCAATGTGTAGTTGTCTGTCACATGCCCCCTATTGGGTACTTGACCCACAACCCAGGCAGGTGCCCTTACTGGGAATCCTACTGGTGACCCTTTGGTTTGCGGGCCTGTGCTCAATCCAGTGAGCTACACCAGCCAAAAATTTTTTGATTCTGAGCAAAAAATTTTGTGGTTCTGCTCTGTGCCTTATTCTTTTTTCATAAGATTAAAAGATTAGATTGAATGATATTTATGATTGCATCTTTGTTCTTAGCCTCAACAACATTTGAATGATTAAAACAACAAAATAATATGCATTTGAGGTTAGACATTAAATGTTGACTGGGCCTTCCATTGTCAGTAAAATGGGATTACTTATATAGGGAATTAACAGGTTAAGGGAGGTTTTCTGCTTACTATATTATGAGTATAAGTAAAACATATGAAGTCTTTGCAAGATTTTTTTAGATTAAAAAAATTGTATTTTTTATCAGCTTATTGTGTTCAGTTTAAGCAGTCTAAGTAGAATAAAGTTCTATGTTAATTAATGCATCCATGCATGAATATAATTACTTTTGCACAAAAGAATCAATAAATTGTGTAACTTTTAATATTTACTTTATTAAGGTTTCTCTCGGCTGCCTGTTTCTTAATATATTTTATTGATTATGCTATTACAGTTGTCCCATTTCTCCCCCATCATTTCCCTCCACCCTGCACACCCCCTCCCACCCACATTCCCCCCCTTTAGTTCATCTCCATTGTCATAAGTTCTTTAGCTTCTACATTTCCCACATTATTCTTGCCCTCCCCCTGTCTGTTTTCTACCCACCATCTATTCTACTTATTCTCTGTACCTTCCCCCCTCTCTCCTCCTCCCACTCTCCTGTTGCTAATCCTCCATGTTATCTCCATTTCTGTGGTTCTGTTTCTGTTCTAGCTGTTGACTTAGTTTGCTTTTGTTTTAGGTGTGGTTGTTAATATCTGTGAGTTTGCTGTCTTTTTACTGTCCTATTTTTGATCTTCTTTTTCTTAGGTAAGTCCCTTTAACATTTCCTATAATAAGGGCTTGGTGATGATGAACTCCTTTAACTTGACCTTATCTGAGAAGCTCTTTATCTTCCCTTCCATTCTAAATGACAGCTTCACTGGATAGAGCAATCTTGGATGTAGGTCGTTGACTTTCATGACTTGGAATACTTCTTTCCATCCCCTTCTTGCCTGGAAGGTCTCTTTTGAGAAATCAGCTGACAGTCTGATGGGAACTCCTTTGCAGATGACTGTCTCCTTATCCCTTGCTGCTTCTAGAATTCTCTGCTTCATTTTAATCTTGGCTAATATAATTACGATGTGCCTTGGTGTGTTCCTTCTGGGCTCCAACTTCTTTGGGACTCTCTGAGCTGTCTGGACTTCCTGGAAGTCTATTTCCTTTGCCAGATTGGGAGGTTCTCCTTCATTATTTGTTCAAATAAGTTTTCCACGTGTTGCTCTTCTTCTTCCTCTTCTGGTATCCTTATAATTCGGATGTTGGGACATTTCAAGATGTCCTGGAGGTTCCTAAGCCTCTCCTCATTTTTTTGAATTCTTGTTTCTTCCTTGTTTTCTGTTTGGTTGTTTGTTTCTTCCTTCTGGTCCACTCCATTGATTTGAGCTCCAGTTTTCCTGTGCATTTTCCTTCATTTCACTTATTGTAGCCTTCATTTGTTCATCTAATTTGTGAGCAAAATCAACCAATTCTGTAAGCATCCTGATCACCAGAACTTTGCATCTGATAGGTTGGCTGTCTCTTGGTCGCTTAGAGGAATTTGCTCTGGGGCTTTCATTTGTTCTCAAGTTTCCTCCATTTTTGTTTTTTGTTTTTGGTCTGGTTGCGGCTGATACATAGTGAGGGGTGGAGCCTTAGGTGTTCCTCAGGGCAGGGCAACCCGGTTGCTGGGTAGTGATGCTGTATGTGGGGGCAGGGTCTGAGAGGGAACAATGGCACTTGCTCCTCGCTCTTTCTAGGATTCCAGTCCCTTCCGCACTTCCCCTTCACCTGGATTATCTGCCCACAAATGTGGGACCACCTGGTCAGCCAGCCACCTTGTGCGACCTCACTGGGTCTGTATAGTTGCCACCCCATGCCCCGGGTCTGCTAGCCACCACCTGTGCGCCCGGGGTCTGCTAGCTGCCGCCTGTATGCCTGGGAACTGCTAGCTGCTGCTGCCTGTGTGCCCGGGTCTGCACCTCCACATTTTCCTGCTGGGACTCCGCCCCTCTTACTGGTGTGGATGAATGGTTGTTGGACTTCCATACAGTTCAATTTTCTATCAGTTCTGGTTGTTTTCTTGTTTCTAAATATTTGTCGTCCTTAATTTTGGTTGTGAGAGGAGGCACAGTGTGTCCATCTATGCCTCCATCTTGGCCGGAAGTCTCAGCTGCCTATTTTAAAAGCTTTATCTGAGTTGGTGTAATCTGTTTTTTTCTTCTGTTCTTTGTTTTTTTAATTGTTAATGTCCTGCTAAAATTGAAATTCCTAGCAACAAGCATCACTAAATCCAAAGTCATTAAATGTTTGTTTTTAATTTAGATTCTTAAAAAAAATCGATTGAAATATTGTCATTTTTATCTTACACTTTTAAACAGCAATACTAATTTCAGAATTGCTTGTAAACAATAAAAATAAAATAATAAATGTATAATAAAGCTTAACTATACAGATTATTAAGAAGTTTTCTTTAGTAGTGAAACTGTTTTAGCATTAAGTACAAACTAAGTTAATTACTTTTTTCTTCTTTTTTTTTAAATTTTTGCAAATAGCACCAGGAATTCAGCTTCCTGTTGAAAGAAAGAGTATGTCCTCTTGTGATAAAGCTCTTTTCTCCAAATATAAAGTTCAGACAAGGTTCCAACACTTCATCTTCTCCAGCACCAGTTGAAAAACCATATTTTCCTATCTGTATGCGTTTGCTGAGAGTTGTATCTGTTCTGATTAAGCAATTTTACAGTCTTTTGGTAAGTGCTCATTTTCATATGCATTTTTGTGTGTAATTGCAAGCAGTGCTCTTCTTGAAGATGATCTGTTATAGTGTATTTAGCTGTTTCACTTTGGTTAAGCAGACTTTTATGAGGTATTCTCTTCATAAAAGTATTCTATAGGTATTCTCTGAGAGAGTATAAAAGTTCATTCTCTCCTTTCTTAAATCTTTCTATCAATATATTTATATAGTATTTTTAATGTACATTAGGGAGAGTCATGGCCTATTATCTGAAAGCAAATAATTTGATGAAAATTAAAATATAGTATCTTCAACTTATTCTGTTTTCATTTACACTATTTCATATATATAAACAAATTAAGAAGTTAAAGATTTGGTGAACTCCAGGATTAGACATCAGTTTTGACTTCCAGTTCATATTGTATCTGTTTCACATAAATTTATGGATGCAGAATATGTTGTGATATTTCTGATCGTAGTTTTATCAATGTAATGGCTTACTCTTAAACATTTAAAAAATATTTGTCAGAGAAAATGATGTATTATATTTTTAATTTTATGATTAGTCAAATTTAGCATTGTATGATTTTTTAGCATTTATATTTTTCATTTTAATTTACAAAAATAATTGGTTTATCACCCACTGTGAGTGGTCAACATAGTAAATGTTAGAGATAAGCAACAACATTACAAGCTAATGAATAGTGTAGATAGTTTTTATACTATATTCTAAGGATAGCTCTTTAAAATAAAGTTTTTTCTATATTTACAATATACTTGTTAGAAATTTTCTTTTCATATTCCAAATCAATTTATGCAAAATGAATTCAGAAATAATCTTTATAAGCACTTACAGTATTTATGGCCACACGGGATATGTCTGTAATTCACTTTGATGTATATAATGCATTGTTTAGAAATATCTGTAGAAAATCAAATCATTTTACAATGTGTTGCTATTTACGGATACTGTAAGTTATCAGGGTTTGGTGCCAAGGGTTTAATAGTCTTTTAGTATACTCATAATTGTTGGCTTGGACTGTTTTGTTCTACCAGAATTAATAATATATAAATGAACTGTAGGTGCATACGTTTACGAACTTAGGTCATAGCTCCATCTTTCTCTGTAAGGATTAACTTTTTAAAAATTAAAATCAGTACTTTCTGCAATATATAAGGTACTTGATATAATTTCCAATAATTATATTGAATTGAAAAACCAAGACTTTGTTGTATAATTATGTACAATGAAAATGGAGGAGAAGAAGAAACCCAAAACACTAATTGGAAAAAATACAGATACCCCTATGTTAATGGCAATGTTATTTACAATGCCCAAAATATGAAAGCAACCCAAGTGCCGTCAATAGATTAGTGGATTATAGTGGTGGTACATACACACAATGGGATATTACTTGGCCATAGAAAGGAATGAAAGCTTACCAATTGCAATAGTATGGATGGACCTAAAGAGTATTGTGCTAAGTGATATAAGTCAGACATGATTTCATTTAAATGTGTAATCTAAAGAACAAAATAAACAAACAAAATAGAATCAGGTTCATAGATACAGAGAACACACTTATGGTTGCGAGAGGGGAGCGGGGATTAGAGGGCTTGCTGGAAAAGGTGAAGAGATTAACAACTACAAATTGGTAGTCACAAAATAGTCACAGAGATATAATGTACAGCATAGGGAATACAGTCAATAGTATTGTAATAATTATGTATGATACTTGAAATATCAGGGGACCACTTTGTAAAGTATATGATTATCTAACCACTATGCTATACACCTGAAACTAATACAAAATAATATTGAATGTAAAATGTAATTTAAAAATAAATTTTTTTAACAGAGGAGAAATTCTGTGAGTCTTTACATTGAAAACTCTTAGAAACCTTTAAAGTTGAATTGGAATTCACTGAAAATGAATGAAAAATAGCTTAGTTTCTCCAAAGATTAAAAGTTTTATCAGCTATTACACATGTCAGCTATTATATTTTCTGTATTATATTTATTTATAGTGTGTTTCATTACACAAAGAAACTTTTAAAACATGTAAACCAGAGTAACATCAGCAAGATGGTGGAATAGGAAGCTCCAGGCCATTTGTTTCCCATGGAGACACTGATTTAACAGGAGTGTATATATACCAGATTGTGAAAACTTCAGAAGCCAGTTGAGAGAATACAGCACCCCATGCAAGTGCAAGAGCAAGGGCAAGAAAAGAGGGTCATTATAGTAGGTAGGACAGCCCATTGCGCTTACCTGCTATACCTCCTTCTACTCCTGGCACAGCACAGAACAAGCACATCACAGCACAGCACAGGCATGATCAAGAGAAAGTTTGAAACTTATGGCTTCTCCTTCAGGTGGGAAAAAAAGGATGAAATGTGTAACCAGCATTCTGACTTTTTGCAGTACTACCCAAGGGACTTTTTTTTGTTTTGCCTGATTCTTGGAACACTGACAAGGAAGGTGGCAAGCACCCTTGAATGCCTGGGGGCCTGTTGAGAACAAAGGCAAGCCGTAAGGCTGGCTACAGTACCAGAGACTGCAATACTCCAGATATACACCAGGGGAGCTCCTGAGTAGAAACAGGCAAACCTCTTTAGCTCTGAAATTACACATACAAGCCCAGAGGGAGACACATCAGCAGAAAAGGTGTGTGAGGATCCCAAAATTCTGTAGCTGGATTGATGGGTAAATATCTTTTCTGTATAAAACTAATCCATAAAGAATAACAGTTTATTATATTCTCAAATGCCCAATTTAAACAAAATACTGCGTACAAATAAAAGGGAAAACATGGCCCAATCAAAGGAACAAAATAAATTTTCAGAAACTGGCCCTAAAGAAAGGGAGCACCATTGGTTACCTGGAAAAAATTTAAAATAACTACCATAAAGATGCTCAATGAGCTAAAAGGGAACAGACAATTAAATGACATCAGGAAAATTGTGTATGAACAAAATGAGAATATTAACAAAATCATAGAAACTGTATTCAAAAAAACAAATTCTGAAGCTAAAGAATACAGTAATGGTTGTGAAAAATTTACCAGATGAGATCAACAGTGGACTGGATCAAGCAGAAGAAAGAATTGACAGACTTAAAGACAGGCCATTTGAAATTGTCATGTCAGAGGAGCAAAAAGAAAAAAGAATTAGGAGACCCTAAGGGACTTATGGGAGCAGATCAATATATGCATGTCTAAGAAGAAAGAACTGTGTTCTACTCATACAATACCTCTGACACCGGATGTGGAGATTTTTTTCCTGCACTTACCAAGTCTCTGACAGCCAGGTGTCCTACATTTCAATTCCATAAAAGTGGGTAACCAGGTAACCCACAACTTCTGTCTAATTGGACTACAAATGGAAGCTTTCCATGATACTCACTCTGGTTTAAATAATTTACTAGAGTGGTTCACAGAACCTAGGAAAACATTTTACTTGTTAGAGGTATCCCCCTACCTTCTGAAAGTTTGTGTTAAGCTACTTCACTTTTCTGAGACCCTACATTAGTGCCTGTTTTTGTTAACTGAAAGAACTATATAAAGGATTTTTGCTTTGATGAAAAATGTTGTTGTTGTACTAATGTTGGTTTTTTGTAAAAGCAAAGTTGTGTAATACAAACTCTTGGTAAGTAGGGGATACTCAACTTTACTCCATTTTGGCTTACTAATATTTTCTTAGAAATGCTCTACTTTAGATAGTGCAGGTAATGTGCATTGCTGATTTATTACAAAGGCTATTTTAAAGGATAACAATGACCAGGCAGATAGGGAGATACACAGGGTATATAGTCTGGAAGGGTCCTGAAAGCAGGAGCTTTTGTCTCCATGAAGTTGAGGTGTGCCATCCTCCTAACACGTTGATGTATTTGCTAACCTGGAAACTCCCCGAACTTCATACTTTTGGAATTTTTATGGAGGTTTCATCATGGAGGCATCAATTAACTCAATGTCCACTTCTCTTCTCTCTCCAGAGAATTGGGGGGTTGTCCTGAAAGTACCAATCTTCTAATCATGGCTTGGTCTTTCTGGTAAACACCCCTATCCTGGCTTCCACTGAGAGTTACCTCATTAGAACAAAAGATGCTTCTATCACCCAGAAAATCCAAGGGTTTTAGAGCTCTGCCCGATGCTCCTGTCACTTAGAAAATTAATTTTAGGTGATCTTTGTCAGGAATTAAGTGTCGAAGAGCAAATATTAGAACCCTGTATAAAAGGGTTTTAGGAGTTCTGTGTCTGGGGCAAAGATCTATTTGTATAATATCCTGTAATTTCACAATGCATTATGGAGACTAAGAGAGAAAGTGGCAGAGAGCCTGTTTGAAGAAGTAATGGCTGAAAATTTCTCAAATTTGAAGAAAGAGACAGAAATACAAATTCATGAAGCTTAAAAAATTCAAACTAGAATTAATCCAAAGAGGTTTATTCTGAGACATAATCAAGCTGTCAAAAGTCACAAAGAATCTTTAAAACAGCAAAAGAAAAGCAAAAGAAAGCGTACTCTCAGAAGATACTAATCAGATTTCTCAGCAGAAATCCCTTCAGCCAGAAGGGAATGGAATGACGTATTCAAAGTACTGGGGTGGGGAGGGGAGCAGTCAACTAAGAATATTATATCCAGCAAAACTTTCCTCCAAAAGTGAAGGTAAAATTAAGACTTGCCCAGATAAACAAAAACAAAGAGAGTTTATTGCCTGTGACTAGGCCAAATATATGTCACTTCCCTACTTACTGTATTTTGCTGTGTATGGTATGCTCTGATGTATAATGTACATCCACATTTTTGACTCAAACTTCCAGGAAAATATTTTTCATTTTAATTTTTTAGTTCAATTTTTTTATTTATATTTAGAAACAAAACTGTTGTATTCTAAGGTATTATTTTGCATATGGACATCGTTATTACTTTCTAGAGTTACACTTTTAATGTGTAAATATAAGCCTAAGTAAAAGAATTAAAAACATTTATATAGATACAGAATTAGTACTACCCATGTGTAATGTGTTTCCTTATTT
This sequence comes from Glossophaga mutica, assembly GCA_039655065.1. Classification (NCBI taxonomy): domain Eukaryota; kingdom Metazoa; phylum Chordata; class Mammalia; order Chiroptera; family Phyllostomidae; genus Glossophaga; species Glossophaga mutica. The sequence goes on from CM077304.1 coordinate 59,917,853, forward strand.
TTCCCTCAAAAATTTGGGCAAAAAGTGTTTATTCATGGCAAAATATGATATCCCTTAAATATTATTGAAGTTATCTTAGGAAGACATTTTCCTCTTCCCTCTCTAAAATGTTGCTTTAACTAATTAACATAAGGCTATAGAAAGAGAAGTCATTCCTCCCTTTCCTTTTTAAAAAAATTCTCGGCTGAGGATATGTTTATTGATTTTAGAGAGGAGAGAGAGAGAGAAACATTGAGTGGCTGCCTCCCATACACTCCCCAACGGAGAATTGAACCCACAACTTAGGTATGTGCCCTGACTGGGAATTGAACCTGCAACCTTTTGGTATATGTGATGACACTCCACTCAACTGAGCCACCCTGCCAGGACGTCATTTTCCTTTTCGTTTCCACTAGTCAGTCATGGCAACCAAGTCATCTCTTCTCAGTAATAATGTGGCATGTTTACATATTCATCATAACAAATGCAGAATTCACATTTTATTTCTGTTCCGAAACCAAGAATTACCAAATTATCTTTTATTTTCATAAAACTTGGTGCTAAATTGTATCCCCTCCAATACGATGGTATTTGAGATGGGGTCTTTGGGAGATAATTAGGTTTATATGAGGTCAGGAGAGTAGGACCCTCATGATGGGATTAGTTCCATTACAAAAAGAGACACTGGAGAGCTTGTGCTGTCTCTCTCTCTCTCTTCCTTGTGAGAACCAATGTACTAGAGCACAGGTGGCAAACACAAGGCCCTTGGGCCAAATCCGGCTCTTCACCTCGTTTTATCAAGCCTGGCACCTTGTTTCTACCTGGAGGCAGCACCAAGCTCTTGCTTAACTGTTAAGGAGTAGTTACATTTATACAGTCCTAAAATTACATTCAGCCCTTTGAAGGCAACTGAGAGGCTGATGTGGTTCCCCGTGAAAATGAGTTTGACATCCATGCACTAGAGAATCAGCGTTCCCCTGCAATATTCATCAGCATATTGTGTTCTGTTGAGTAGCTCAGAGTTGAAGATAACTAATCTTCAAAAGTTAGTACTATTAACATATCTAGATTGCCTAGAGGAAATTAGAATGCTCCCAGTCATTTAGGTACAGATAAAACATCAACTGTACCATATTCTTACCCTTTCTAACATCTAAGCTAGATTCTTCTCTGCCCACTGAATCACTTAAGCTCCGTGCCTAGATATCTTTTTAAGGAAGATATCTTTAAGGAATTTATGAAACATAACTATAACTGATGACCCATCAGTTATATCATCACATTTGTACTTTACTTCCATTCTAAAGCAAATAGAGCACAATTTAAAAGACCTAGTATATCTCTTCTCTGAATTTGACTTACTGCTTCTAAAAAGGAATGAAAAGGGCTAAATTGACTTGTCCAACCTCATTTTCTAATGCACATACATTTCTTATCACTAATAATTCCACGACTCCTGCCTTTAAATATTCTACCTGCTTTCTTCAACCTCTCATAAGCCAACAGTTATATACACGAATCCTTATTAGGCCTTTATTAGTATTTCCACCAGGATGACTTTGATTCATCTTAAATGTCCATTATTTCTTGACTGTTATCCAGTAGCAAAGAACTATAAAAATTCAGAAACATTCATCACCCTTCATGCTAGTATATAATGGAGTTTGTGAAGTATCTTCGTACCACAATTGGATTTAAGCCATAGGTACTAAACTTAATACCTGTTTCCCTATGACTGCAGCCTCTAGGGGGAAAGGCTTAAGAGTTCCAAAATAGGGTCCTTTCATTGATGCCCTTGAGAACGATTCAGTGTCCTCAACACTAGTTCTCTGATGAGACTTTCACACTTGGCAAGAAGGAAGAGCAAAGTTCCAGACTTCAGAAGAGAGGCTCTCTCTTTTACTCAAATCATAATATTTCAGTGGCTATAGCATAAATTAAGTGATTGTTTGATTTGTATTGGAGTCACTCTGTCACAGAAGAGATGATGCACTCTTTAAGGCAAGTTTTGTAACATTAGTAATTTCTTTGGCTGTGATATACTTAATGATTCTGAGAGCCTTTGTTTTCTGGCCTGAAAACGTAACTGATGAGCCATCAATTGTATCACCATGCTTATATTTTACTTCCACTCTAAAGCAAATAGAGCACAATTTGAAAGACCTACTAATGTTAAAATTCTTTCATACATATAACTGTTGCCCATGATTCTTTCTTTTAAGAGTTCTTCACTAAAAGAGGGTAATTTTATTTAAAAAAATAATAATGCATTCTGTATTTGCATGCCACTTTGTTTGAGAGTATATTTTTCTCATATTATTTCTCAGGAAGGTGTAGGTCCTTTAAAAGAAGGTTACCTAGCTTGTTGTCATCCACAAAGTTGGTGTTTAAAGAAGCTGACCCATCCAACTTCCAATCTAGTGCTTGTCACCTACATCATGTTTAGGACAGTGACAAACCTCTGCCTTATGACTTCCCCAGTCACAGCAGTCTAAGAATAAAGTTGGTTTTAATTATCCCTCCTTTTTTATCCTCATGATAATGTCCTACTTTTCAGCATCCAGTTTAAAATATGGAAAGGCATTAAAAATTACCAATTGCTGCCCTGGCTGGTGTGGTTCAGTGGATTTAGTGCCAGCCTGTGAACCAAAAGGTTGCTGGTTTGATTCTGAGGCAGGGCACATGCCTGGGTTTCAGGCCAGGTCCTCAACAGAGGGCCTGTGGGAGACAGCCGATCTGTAGTGCATTGATATTTCTCTCCCATTCTTTCTGTTGCCCTTCCCCTCTCCCTCTGTAAATAAAATCTTTTTTAAAAGATTACCAACTGCTAAGACTGGGCTAAAATTCTGAGGGCTGCTATATTCCTCAAATTTCTTGCCCCATGGTATGATGAGGTCTGTCCAGAAGTTATTCAGCCATGTAATATGAAAAATAGAGACATTTATTGAAGAAGATCCAAGGTACAAGAAACATTGTACATAAGACAGTGATACCTCAGTCCCCTCAAAGCAGGCACCGTGGGACCTCACACAGTTCTCCCAATCACCATCAGCTGCCCCATCATATTTTCCTGACTCATTGACAATTTGAAATCTCTTTCCTTTCAAAGGTGATTTTAGTTTGGGAGAAGTCAGAAGTTGCAGGGCAGCTTATCTGGGCTGTAGGGGTGCTGAGTCACCTGGGTGATTTGAGGTTTCCCCAAAAAACTGTAGGAGAGGTGATGTATGTGTAGGCATGTTGTTATCATGAGGCTGCCAGTCACCAGCTGCCCATGGCTGTAACCTTCTGAATCATCTGAATAGTTTGCACAGAGGAATTTTCAAACTTAACGCAAAATTTGATGCAGATTTATTGCTGTACTCGCTCAGTCATTTTGAATGAGATGGTCACACAGTACACAAGCTCATTCAATGGTGTCTACTGCCCCTATTGACTACTACAGTGAAATCTTCATTATTCACATGTGCATTCCAGTTCACTCTCCTTGGCTGCCTGGTTGCATCCCTGACGCTCAAACCAATAGTGGGACTTTTCCAGGACAGACCTTGTATACTCACTGATTTCAGGGTATCCTTAGATAAAACACTCAAAAACTAGTCACACTTAGAATAGAAAGAAGATTCAGTTCAGCCTAGTGATCACTGATGTCAGGTTAATTCTTACCTCCCAGAGGTCCTGTTTGTCCTCAACTAATATGTAATAGAAACAATCCTCCAAACTCTGATAGATTGGTTACATTTTGTTCATTCAGTCATCAGACATTCAATGAATAATGTTGAGAAATGGGCTTTAAACATTATTCATATACAAACAGCTTGCAGAACAGATGGTTTGTTATTAATAAAGGTAATGATAACTGATATTTAATAAATATGTACCAAGCTTTGTTCTAGGTATTTCATGTATCTCATACCTGTCAACTGCTGAAGGTTCTTTTTTGTTTTCCTGCTAGAAAACATACACTAAAGGTGTCTTGGCTTATTTTCTGTTTGTTTTTAAACAGCTAAAGAATACATGGAAAAACCATGTGGTATTACTGAAGGGGTAGAGCATATCCTATCAACAGTTTACCAGCCAGGAATGAGGGTGGCATGATGGTGCATAGTATTTTCTAAAGAAAAAGGATAATAAATTCATCACATTGGCAGATCACTATTGTATGTTTTTAGGGATGTATTTAGAGAGACACTTTTTTTTGTTTGTTTTTTACTCTTAGCTTTTCCATATACAACTATTTTTTCTTTTTTTCTCCCCATTCAGAATTTTTATTTAAAAGTAAAAGATTTTATTTGTCCATAGGACCAAGTTAAGAAAAAGAACGCAATTTATAATACTTATATTTAAAGAAGTATTATTTAAAAATCTTACACTCTTTAGGTAACTGAATGTGAGATATTTCTGTCACTTCTGGTGAAATTTCTGGATGCAGATAAACCACAGTGGCTCCGAGCTGTTGCAGTAGAATCAATACACAGACTCTGTGTGCAGCCTCAGCTGTTAAGGTAAACCACAGCAACATTTTGTTAAATGTATAGGTTCATATTTATGCTAGTAGGAAGAGTTTAAGTATTCCCAAATATTTAGTGATTTTTTTTTTAAGTATATTGTGTACATTTGGGGAGGGTAGGGGAGTGGCTATAGAAAGAACTGGAAAGTGGCATAAAGTGTGGTTAGTGAGAGCCATCGGCCAAATTTACTGAGTTAACATGGCCAAGATAAATTTTTTAGAACATTAGCCTCAGTCTGAACCTTTGTCCTAAATTAGTAAAATCACTCAAGTATGAAGTTTTAAGTATAGCACTAAGACTGACTTATCAAAATTACTTGATATAAAAAAAGTCAAAAAATTTTAATATCTCTAAATATTTTCCTCAGAAATATTTAAAATTATTTTACAGGTCATTTTGTCAGTCCTATGATATGAAACAACATTCTACCAAGGTTTTTCGTGATATTGTGAATGCACTGGGATCTTTTATCCAGTCATTGTTCCTTGTCCCTCCTACTGGAAATCCTGCTACAGCAAACCAAGCTGGTAAGGTTTATTCATATTTTTATCCTCTGTCATAATTTATGATATTCACCAGTCCTAGCAGATGTTTTATAGAAATCCTGTGACTAGAGAAATTTGGATTACCTAAATGTATGATATCTGTTTTATAATGTGTTATATTTATTTATAATATTTTATATATAAGTGTAAAGACTTAACATTTAAGAAATGTTAAAGAATAATTAGATCTCACTGAAGCAACTGTGTGTTTCTCTCCAGAATACGCTTTCTTTTCTGATATAGTTTCAGTTTCTCTAATAACAAAAGTTTAGATGCTAATCTTCATTTTAGAAGAAACCTCATTTGTTGCCTCTCTTTTAAAAAGTCTGGTTACTATGTCAGGAGATCTTTTAGTCCTTCTTTTAACAAAACAGGTGAACTTGATTTAAATTTGGAAATCAATGTCTCCTTGTTTCCCTTTACCTTCTTTGTCTTCCACTTTTTATTTTCTAATTCGTGGCTTTTTATTCTTTATTCCCCACCTCTAATAAAAAGTGATTGATGAAAGGTACATTATAAAGTTTGTCTGTAGACCCTCTAATAGCCAAAGCAGGATTGTTAAATTTCATTTATTTGTGTGATATCTATTCCTATAGCACTGTTTTATTTTTTTTTTTAAAGATTTTATTTATTTATTTTTAGACAGAGGGGAAGGGAGGGAGAAAGAGGGGTTTCACTATCAATGTGTGGTTGCCTCTTGCCCACCCCCTACTGGAGACATGGCCTGCAACCCAGGCATGTGCCCTGAATGGAAATCGAACTGGCGACACTTTGGTTTGCAGGCCCACGCCTATAACACTGTTTTTAAAAATTGACCAGGTCTTTGACTACTAGTGATTTGTAATTAAGTACTGAAATAGTATCTTTGTTATCTTCCCCTTACATAATAGGAAACAATAATGCAGGTGGCACTGTCTCAGCACCAGCTAACTCAGGAATGTTGGGGATTGGTGGAGGTGTTACTTTACTACCAGCATTTGAATATAGAGGAACTTGGATACCTATTCTGACTATAACAGTACAAGGCAGTGCTAAAGCAACCTAGTAAGTAGTAGTAGCACTATTTTGTAAAAAATGATATTGTTGGGAATGATATTGTATCCTAAAATGTTACTCTATTATATTTTAAATTTTAGACCTAGTATTTCTAACACATTTTTAGAACTTATTTTCTTGTGCTGTATTTTGAGAAACTAAGGTAGGGGCTGGCTTTTTTATTTTTATTTTTTTATTTTGGTTCTATTTGGAGATTAACAGCATTATAAAACAAATTGTGACTTTTTACCTAGGGACTTATTCAGCTATTTTGTATGGTATTTTGATTGAAATATATGGCTTGATTTCAGATCCTGTAAACTTAGGTCTTCTAATAGTACTGAGTTACCCTCAGCAAATTAGTTCACCTTTTTAAATTTTATTTTCCTTTTCTATAAAAAGAGAGTAGTGATATATCAACTTTTCAGCCAGAAAACATTGGTTGTTCTTTTGCACATGGATTAATTAGCATGTTCATGTTGGAGCTTCTCTGTTGATTGTGATTAATTCATTGTGAGGTTCACTATAAAATTATTTTCATTACTTTCTTGAAGCCTCACATATAAATCTTAATTGTGTATTCTGTTCTTTTTAGACTTTTAAATGTGTTATAATTTAAAAAGTTAATTGGTATATACACAGAAGTAGTCTCAGCATAAGTATTGTAACAGTATGTTATTTTTTAAAGTATATTTTATTCATTGTGTTATTACAGTTGTCCCATTATTTTTCTCCCCCTTTATTCCCCTCTGCCCTGCGCCCACTCCCTCCAGAATTCCCCCTCTTAGTTCATGTCCATGGGTCATACATTTAAGTTCTTTGGCTTCTTCATTTCCTCTACCATTCTTAACTTCCCTCTGTCTATTTTTTACCCACCATGTATGCTACTTATTCCCTGTACCTTTCCCCTCTTTCTCCCTCTCCCCACTGATAACCCTCCATGTGATCTCCCTTTCTGGGAATCTGTTCCTGTTCTATTGTTTGCTTAGTTTGTTTTCATTTTTGTTTTTTAGATTCAGTTGTTGAGAGGTGTGAGTTTTTTGTCACTTTACTGTTCATTGTTTTTGATCTTCTTTTCTTAGATAAGTCCCTTTCACATTTCACATAATAAGGGCTTGGTAATGATGAACTCCTTTAACTTGACCTATCTGGGAAGCACTTTATCTGCCCTTCCATTCTAAATGATAGCTTTGCTGGATAGTGTTATCTAGGTTGTAGGTCCTTGCCTTTCATGACTTCAAATACTTCTTTCCAGCTCCTTCTTGCCTGCAAGTCTTCTGTTAAGAAATCAGCTGATAGTCTTATGGGAACTCCTTTGTAGTTAACTGTCTCCTTTTCTCTGGCTGCTTTTAAAATTCTCTCTTTATCTTTAATCTTGGATAATTTAATTATGATGTATCTTGGTGAGTTCCTCCTTGCATCTGATTTCTTTGGGACTCTGTGAGTTTTCTGCACTTGCATGTCTATTTCCTTTGCCAGATTGGGGAAGTTTTCCTTCATTGTTTTTTCAAATAAATTTTCAATTTCTTCCTCTCCTCCTTCTGGCACCCCTTTAATTCGGATGTTGGAACGTTTCAAGTTGTCCCAGAGACTTCTAAGCCTGTCTTCATTTTTTTTCGAGTTCTTATTTTTTCATTCTGTTCCAGTTAAATGTTTATTTCTTCCTTCTGTTCCATATTGTTGATTTAAATATGGTTTCCTTCTCTTCACTGTTGGTTCCCTATATATTTTTCTTTATTTCACTTTGTATAACCTACACTTCTTCCTTTATTTTGCATCCACATGCAATCATTTCTGTGAACATACTGATTACCAGTGTTTTGAATTCTGTATGTGATACGTTGGTTATCTCCTGTTCTTAGTTCTTTTTCTGGAGTTTTGATCTGTTCTTTCATTTGGGCCATATTTCTTTATCTCAGCATACCTGTTCTGTTGTAAAGGGTGGAGCTTTAGATATTCACCAGGGCCGGGCAACCTAGGTCACTGCCTTGTGTTGCTGTATGTGGTGGAGAGGTCCAAGAGGAAACAATGCTGCTTCGCTTGCTGGGTTCTCCACTGGCTTTTAGTCACTTCCTCAGCTGCCCACAAGTAAATTGGCCCCTTCTAGTGCTGATTCCTGAGTGGGTGGGTTTGTGTATATTCTAGGACCCTGTAGGTCCCTCCAACAGACTCTGCTTAGAGACAGGGAGTTTCTCGCACCCACGCAACCCCTACAGGTTTTTACATTCAGACGTTTTGAGGCTTTATTTCCCTGCGATGGAACCCTGGGTTGCTCTGTCTGTCTCGCTCCCCAGTTGTGCCTCCTAGTTTATCCCCATGCCAATGTGGGACTGCCTGTCCTCCAGTTGCCACCTTGTCTGCCCTGTCCTCCAGCCACTGCCTTACTGCATGTCCACTCCACCTTGGCTGTACATTTCTGCCCCTCCTACCAGTCTAGATAAATGTTTCTTCTTTAACTCTTTGGTTGTCGAACTTCTATATGGTTCGATTTTCTGGCTGTCTGGCTTTTTGTTTTTAAATTTGTTGTTGTCCTTCTTTTGGTCGTATGAGGAAGCAAAGCATATCTACCTATGCCTCCATCTTGACCGGAAGTCCTATATTCTTTCAGTTCTCTACAGTGGCTCCTTTCAAAGTTGGGCTTGTAACAGTTTTTGCACCTTGACCTTAACTTTTAAATATTTAAATAAATGTGTTATGTCTTATAAAAATGGAATTTATGTAGTAATTCTAATAAAATAGCACTGAAACAGAGGTAAGAAACTGTGTGCTTTGTTTTACATTTGTGGTATAAATAAAAAGTATAAATTACCTTTGTTTCTTAACTGTTTTAGCACTTAAAGTCTGTACCATAGAATTTGGGAATTAGAGTTTCTGATATTTAGGATTATTTTATCTGTTACAGATGTGGTTTCCCAATAGATCATATGTTCTTTAAAAATAGAGATTTGTCTAACAAGATGCCTAACACTTATTAGTTTTTTTTTTTTTTTTTTTTTTGTGGCTCTATAAGGCTAATTAGTCAGGTAAAATTAGACCCAGAAACTTTATCTCTCCATTTGAGCTTAAATTTCTTGAATAATAATGTAAATATATTTTTATTGAATACCTAAATTTTAAAATGCTCAGAGTTGGTACATATTAGAGGTTAACTTGATAGGCTTTAGGGTCTGGCTTGGGTTACAAACTGATTAATAAGTAACTGTTGCCTTAGTCCTCAGTTTCATCATCTATCTCTTAGAGTTTTTGTGAGGAGTTAAATGAGAACGTATACAAAAAAAATGAGGAGTCTCAGGTTGAGAGTCAATAAATGATAGTTATTCATAGGTATTTTTATTTTTTATCTCTAGTTTTATATTTTTTAATAAACATTCTGCCTTATTTAGTCTTGATTATGATTCAGGAACTTTTAGAATTTAAAATACTGAACAACTTTTATTAACTTTTCGTAGTGATTTTAATTTTGTTTTTGATACATAATTCATATACCATAAAATTCACCCTTTTACAGTGTTCAATTTATGGTTTTGTTATACTCAAAAGTTATGCAGTCATAAACACCATCTAATTCCAGAACTTTTTGTCCCAGAAAGAAACCCCATATTCATTAGCATTCATTCTCCAATCTCCCTTTCCCCACCCCGAAGCAATCACTGATCTACTTTCTGTCTCTGTTGATTTGCCTGGTCTGCATATTATTTCATATATACGGAGTCACACAATAAATATTCTTTTGTGTCATGCTTCTTTTATTCAGCATAATGTTTTTAAGGTTCATCTGTGTTGTAGGTACTTCACTTCTTTTTATGGCTGAATAATATTCTGATGTATGATATATTATTTTGTTTATCTCTTCATTAATGATAGACATGTGGATTGTTTCCACTTTTTGGCAATAAATAATGCTGCTGTGAGCATTTGTCTACAAGTTTTTGCATAGACATATGTTTTCATTTCGCTTGGATACATACTTAGAAGTAACATTGTTGGGTCATATAGTTACTGTATGTATAACTTTTTGAAGAACTGCCAGACTATGTTTTCAAGTGACCACACCATTTCACATTCCCACCAACAATGTATGGGAGATCAAATTTCTCCACATCGTCAACAGTGCTTGTCATTGTCTGTCTTTTGGTTGTAGCTATCCTGGGCGGTGAGTGTTTTTGCTCATGTTTTCTTCTAAGAAGTTTTAGTTTTACCTCTTATGTTTAGATCACTGGTTCATTTTGTGTTCATTTTTGTTTAATATAGGGCTCCAATATCACTCTTTTATATGTGAATATCCAGTTGTTCTAGCGCCATTAATTCTTTCCTCATTGAATTGTTCTTTCTACATTGAATTATCTCAACACATGAAATTAAGGAAATTAAAACCATAATTCCCTATTTGCCATGATTTAAGACAAAACATTTGTTGTCTTTTTTTTAAAGGTTTGTCCTAACCATGGGTAGAAATTCCTCTAAAATTTGAACTTGACACATGGATGCTCTAAGTGTTATTCTTAACATGTTGGCAGATTGTATCTGAGATAAGTGACCTTGATATCTCACAGTGATAAATACTTTTTCCCCAATGTGAAAGCATCTTCTCTTTTATAGGATTGATTTGATTTGATAGCACCTTATTTTAAAAGCTCCAAGTCAGTGTTTGAGATGTTTTATAATTGCTTTAAGTCTTACTCTACATTGTATGTAAATCTTGATTTTTTAAATATTAACAATTCATAAAAATATTGGCACAATTTGAGGAGAGGCAAAAAAGTAAATTATTAAAATAATCAGTTATGGCAGTAGTCAGGCTGTAACTTTTCTAATGAGTTTCTTAGAATACCATGAAGGAGGAGGAAACAAACTCAGTAACATTCATTTACTTTTGCTATTCTGTTAATAGCAAACCAAATTTATTTCTGTAATCTACAGATTATAGAAATAGTTTAATATATTTTCTTCACTGAGGCTTCTAATTAGTGTTCTGGTTTTTTCACAATTTCAGCCTAGAGATGTTGGACAAAGTCGAGCCCCCAACTATACCAGAAGGTTATGCCATGTCTGTGGCATTCCATTGTTTGCTAGACCTTGTACGTGGAATCACTAGTATGATTGAAGGAGAGCTAGGAGAGATTGAAACAGAATGTCAGACTACCAGTGAAGCAGCTTCTTCACCAACACAGTCATTGGAACAGCCAGAATTACAGTCAACATCAGACCAAATGGATAAGGAAACAGGTATATTATTATGATCTATATTTTTAATTACTAATTTGAAATAACTTGAAATTTACAGAGAGGTTACAAAAATAATAGAGTTTCTGTGTATTCTTCACTCTGATTTCCCAGTAGTTAACAACACCCTATTTGCATTATCATTCTCTCTGTTTATATATATGTCACTGTCCTTTTTTTCTGAACCATTTTAGAATAAGTTGGAGACATGAGGCCCCTTAATACTTTAATGTGTATTTTCTGAAAATAAGGGCAGTTTCCTATATAACCACAGTGCAGTCACCATTGGAAATTAAGCATCAATCCAATATTACCATCTAATCCCAGATCACATTTAAATTTTTCCAGTTGCCCCAGTAACATCCTTATGGTCTGGGATCACATATTGAATTTAGTTCCATGACTCTACACTGTCTTTTAACCTTGAAAAGTTTCTTAATTCCTTCTTGTTTTATATGGCCTTGACATTTTTTAACAGTATTGGCCAGTCAGTTTGTGTTTGTCTTCTGTTTTTTCATAATTCAGTTCAATTTAATCACTTTTGGCAGAAATGTTGCTGTGCTATTATTGTGTTCCACGTATCAGGAGATATACAGTATCAGTATGTCACATTATTGGTGATGTTAACTTTTATTATTTGATTAATATGTCCACCATGTTTCTTCAATGTAAAGATAATTTTTAACTTCACGTAGAGAAATACTTCGAGACCTCTACTGTAAAAGAGCTTTCCTTTCTCCCTCATTTATTATTTATTTATTTATTCATATTAGTATGAATTCTTGTATTCCTATTTTATTCAAAGGATTATACTTTGTGATTATCATTACTTGGTTTGACACTCAAATTGTCCTTGACACAGCCAGTGGGGACTCTTTCCAAGCTAGCTCATGTGCCCTTTTAATCTATCCTTGTGCCCTTTTTTTTTATTTTTTGAGCATGTTCTTACTGTCTGATACAACAAATAGTTCCAAGCTCATCTTGCATTTTTCTTGCCCAGTTATTTTTTTCAAGGAGCCCTTGTTCCTTTTAGTGCAGAATAGTATTTAGAAATTAACACATGCACACTAGGTATGCTTTCTGGTACTTGCATAGAAAATACACAAACATGGGACTGCCAGCCAAGATGGAGGCGTAGGTAGACACATTGTGCCTCCTCACACAACCAAAAGAAGGACAACAATGAATTTAAAAGCAAAAAAACCAACAAGAACAGAAGTAAAATTGAACCATATGGAAGTCCAACAACCAAGGAATTAACGAAGAACTATTCATCCAGATAGGTAGGAGGAGCAGAGACGGGCAGCCAGGGCAGAGAGTACTCATGGCAAGGTGGTGACTGGAGGATGGGGGCGGGCAAGGTGGCAGCTGATGGAGCATGGTCCCACATTTGTGTGCAGATAAACCAGGAGGAAGAACTGGGGACTGAGACAGACCACACAACCTAGGGTTCCAGCATGGGGAAATAAAGCCTCAAAACCTCTGACTGGAAAAACCTGTGGGAGTTGCAGTGATGGAGGAAACTCCTGGCCTCATAGGAGAGTTCATTGGAGAGATCCACAGGGTCCTAGAAGTACAGAAACCCACCCACCCAGGAATTAGCACCAGAAGGGCCCAATTTGCTTGTGGGTAGTGGGGAGTGACTAAAAGCAGGCAGAGAGCTGAGCAAGTGGCATTATTCCCTCTCAGACCCCTCCCCCACATACAGCATTACAGCACAGTAGCTGGGTTGTCTTACCCTGGTGAACACCTAAGGCTCTGCCCCTTACTACACAACAGGTGCACCAAGACAAAAAAAATGGCCCAAATGAAAGAACAGATCAAAGCTCCAGAAAAAATACAAGTTAGCAACAAAGAGATAGCCAGTCTATCAGATGCATAGTTCAAAACACTGGTAATCAGGATGCTCACAGAATTGGTTGAGTATGGTTGCAAAATAGAGGAAAAAGTAAAAGCTCTAAAGAGTGAAATAAAGGGAACCAACAGTGAAGGGAAGGAAACCGGGACTCAAATCAATGGTTTGGACTAGAAGGAAGAAATAAACATTCAACCATAACAGAATGAAGAAACAAGAATTGAAAAAATATGAGGGCAGGCTTAGGAACCTCCAGGACAACTTTAAATGTTCCAACATCTGACTCATAGGGGTGCCAGAAGGAGAAGAGGAGGAGGAATAAATTGAAAACTTAATTTGAAAAAATAACAATGGAGAACTTTCCCAATCTGGCGAAGGAACTAGACTTCCAGGAAGTCCAGGAAGCTCAGAGAGTCCCAAAGAAGTTGGACCCTAGGAAGCACACACCAAGGCACATCATAATTACATTAGCCAAGATTAAAGATAAAGAGAGAATCTTAAAAGCAGCAAGAGAAAAGGAGACAGTTAACTACAAAGGAGTTCCCATAAGACTATCAGCTGATTTCTCAAAAGAAACCTTACAGGCAAGAAGGGGCTGGAAAGAAGTATTCAAAGTCAGGAAAGACAAGGACCTACAAGCTATATTACTCTATCCAGCAAAGCTATCATTTAGAATGGAAGGGCAGATAAAGTGCTTCCCAGATAGGTCAAGTTAAAGGAGTTCATCATCACCAAGCCCTTACTATATGAAATGTTAAAAGGACTTATCTACGAAAAAGATGATGATAAAAAATGTGAACAGTAAAATGACAACAAATTCACAACTATTAAAAATTTAACCTAAAAAAAACCCTAAGCAAACAACTAGAAGAGGAACAGAATCACAGAAATGGAGATCACACGGAGGGTTATCAGCTGGGGGGGTGCAAATGAAGGAAAAGGTAGAGAGAATAAGTAACATACATGGTAGGTGAAAAATAGATAGAGGGAGGTTAAGAATAGTATAGGAAATGTAGAAGCCAAAGAACTTATATGCATGATTCATGGATATGAACTAAGGTGGGGGCTGATGTGGGTGAGAGGGATTTTATAGGGTGGAGGGGAATAAGGGGGAAAAATGGGACAACTGTAGTAGTAGCATCATCAATAAAATACATTAAAAAAGAAAAAAAAGGAAATACACACATACATAAGCACACATCTCTCTACATTATAAAGTATTTCTTTATGTTAAATACCAAGCGATCACAACATTTTTTCCCGTTACAGTTTAATATGTCAATGTTTTTATTTTACTTTCCATATTTATAATTTCCTTCTTTCTCAGTGAGAAACTTGATCCCATTTTACTCAATGTGTTTACTTAATTTGCTCAATTCCTAATGTATGTAACCAATCTTCTAGCTGAACCAGCTTATTACATTGACTAACTCCCAGCTGTTCACATAGGGTTAAGGTTTGGTGCAATTAAGGGAAAGGGAATAGGAATTGATCTAATATATAACTTCCTCAGTGAGGAGTTAATGTCCCTGAACTTCAGTGTCTTCCATCTTTTTAAAATAGTGGAAATGAAGGTAGGGGAGAATAATATCAATTTTAAACAGTAATGGAGAGGGTAAAAGAAGATGTCTAGAAATCCTTTGTGAATTATACGCTTGAAACAGTGGTTTTGTTTTATATATATATATAAAACATATATCTATATCATATATATCAGTATGTATATATCATATGTGATATATTACATATATGTGTATATATACATACATATGGCATTACATATATATCATATGTATATGTAATATGTATCAGTTACCTTGTATACAAAAAGATCTTGCCATTGATATTTTAAAATAACTTCATTTTAAGACATTGATTTCTGAAACTATAATGTGCTTTTTAAGTTTTTGTTTATTCAGATATATTTTAAGTATAAGAGCTGTAGTATTGAATAATTGAGTTGTCAATGGAATATTTGATATATTATCACATGACCTGGGAGATTTTAGAATTTGAAATATTGTGAAGTACAGTGTCATCTATAATTATCATCAGATATTGTGTGTGTGTGTGTTTTTTTTTAAGTTAATAGAGCTGTTTGGGAAGAAATGGTGAATGCTTGCTGGTGTGGTCTACTTGCTGCTCTCTCACTCCTTCTTGATGCCAGGTATTAAGTTTTTATAAGTTTTATTTTGCATGTCACAATTAACAAAAAAACCCACTAAAATGGTTTACCTAAATTTTCCCTAAGAATTATTTTCTAATTTTAGTGTTTTGTTTGTGTATAATATTATTCTTTGAGGTTTTTTTTAAAGATTTATTTATTTTTAAAGAGAGGGGAAGGGAGGGAGGAAGAGAGGAAGAGAAACATTGATCAGTCACCTCTCGCACGCCCCCAACCAGGGTCCTGGCCCGCAACCCAGGAATGTGCGTGACAGGAATTGAACCTATAACCTTTTGCTTTGCTGGATGACACCCAACCCACTGAGCCACACCAGTCAGGGCTATTCTTTGTTTTGATTCTTGTCCCCCATCCCATTCTTGCCCTGTTCCCTACCAGAACTATTGTGACTATTTTAATGGAAAATACAACCCTAAAATTATTTCAAGCCTTACTGCTGCTTTATAGTTATGGTAATTAGTTATTCAATTTCTTTGATGTTTTTTTCCAAAATCTCAGAACTCACTGATTTTAAAATGCTTGATATTTTTAATTTTGACCTATATATTAGTTAAAATTCTCCTTTCAAGTATATTGATTTTGACAATTATTAATAGATTTTCTTAAAATTTCACTGAATACCTAATTCCACATAATGTTTGTCCTATAATTAAAAATAAATCATATTAATCATATTACATAAAATACTTTATTTTTTTAGCACAGATGAAGCTGCTACTGAGAATATTTTAAAAGCTGAACTGACTATGGCTGCTCTTTGTGGAAGACTGGGTCTAGTAACGTCAAGAGATGCCTTTATAACTGCAATATGCAAAGGTTCCCTGCCTCCGCATTATGCTCTTACAGTATTGAATACCACCACTGCAGCCACACTTTCCAACAAATGTAAGTCTTCAGTTTACTCAAAGTTCTGTTCATCTAGTTGGGGGTACATGGCATAGAGAAAAGATTATAGAAATTCTGAGTTCAAGCCTCTGCTTTTCTACTCACACACCCTGACCTCTGTGAGAAGTTAATATCCATGAACTTCAACTTCTTCCATCTTTTTAAAATAGTGGAAATGAGGGTAGGGGAGAATAATACCAATTTTAAATAATAATTGAGAGGAGCCCTGGCTGGTGTAGCTCAGTGAATTGAGTGCCAGCCTATGAACCAAAGGATCGCCAGATGGATTCCTAGTCAGGGCACATGTCTGGGTTGTGGGCCAGGTCCCTGGTAGCGGGTGCAGGAAAGGCAGCCACACATTGATGTTTCTCTCCTCTTTCTCCCTCCCTTTCTCTCTCTCTGAAAATAAATAAATACAATCTTCAAAACAAAATAATTGGGAGGATAAAAGATGATGTCTGGAAATCCTTTGTAAATTATAACATAGGCTTGAAGTGGTAGTTTGTAGAACAGTAATGTTTGCAACCACTTAGATTAAGTTGATATCAGAAAATTTTTTTCTTGTGGGGTACTTTCAAACCATTTGTTTTACATTTTTTATTTATTTTTTTATGTATAGCTGTTGCCCAAATAACGAAATCCCAGATCCAGGTGTCTTATAGTAGAAAGTATTAAACAGAGTGAAATAAAAAAAAAATCAATAAAATATATATAAATATTTTATATGCACATAAAATATAACTTTAGGATTATATTGATTTTACTGATTCATGGAAAGAAAAAAGTCAAATACTTCTTTGCCACATAGTGTCTTCACATAAAGTTTTGGGAATATCATCTGGTATGAAACATGATTGCTAATTGGAGTTTGTAAGACTGTCTTTTGTAAGATTGTGTGATGTTTTGAAAGTTTTCCATCTCCTACCTTATGAATATAGTTTTTTTGCTAAGTATGTGGAAAGGGAAACTCAATTGTTAAATACTTTAAATAAGAACACGAAGGTTTACATTTCTTTCTCCATATTCAATTCTACCTGGACCATCCTAGTTTTCCCACACAGTTGCTATTGAGTTGCAGGGGATAATGGGGGTATGGGGGTGGGGGCACTGAGATTTTTCTTTGCCGTATTGATAGGGGGGCTGAGATTTTTCTTCTCAGTGTTGACAGGAGGTGGAAGGGGTGCTGAGGTTTTTCTTCACTATGTTGTTGCCTTGGGAATCACCAGTGATCTTTGTAGCCAGCTGTGGGAAGAATCTATGTTCTCCCAGTATTCCAAAGGGATCCCTGTCCCTGTTCTGCCTTCCCTAGGAATCTGAAGAATCAAATTCATAAAAAGTACAATCAATTAATTTGCTTTTAACCTGGGAGGCTGATTGGTTGATTGATTGATTATTTCACAACACCCCTGGGGGTTCCATAAGTATTAGTATTTTGGCGTCTGGGTATTGAACTGAAATGAAAAGATTTGTCACTTGAGTGGAAGAGAACCCTGGGATGTTAATATGGTATTAGTTCGTTAATTTTCAGGATTTGGGTAAATGTTGATACCTTGTTTGAAGCCAAAGAAACTTTAGATTACAAAAAAAGCTGTTGACACCGAACATTTATCTGTATACGGATGTGAATGTATATATTTGAGAATTACTTTGAAAACTAGGAAATGCAGAGGATACATTTGACCCAAACTGCTAATCTCTTGCATCAGGCCAATATTATACAGTTTGCTATTATATTTAGAGTAGTCCCTTACAATTTGCAGATACTGGTCTGTGACCAAGTTCATTATATACTTTTTGCTTTGTTACATGCAATATAAATGATAATTCAGTTTTTATACTGAAAATGTGAATTTTGGTCTCTAACTGAAAAGTTTACTGAGAATACATGTTTAAAGTAGTGTCTTAATTCCAAGTGCTTTTCAAGAAATCTACCAAAATTTTATTGTTAAAATTACGTAGAAAATTACTTAATATTTGCCTAATTTGTCTTTGTTTCTGCACTTCCTGAGTTTTAAAAATGTTTGCATATAGGCAATTAAGTGTCATAGTTGAACTTAATTTAATCAATTTAATATCTTAAAATAAAACATTACTTTGCAACATAAAAAGTATTTTTGAATTATTTTGGTATTCTTTTCTGTTGTAGCATATTCCATTCAGGGCCAAAATGTTATGATGATAAGTCCATCAAGTGAATCTCACCAGCAAGTTGTGGCCGTGGGTCAACCCCTAGCAGTCCAGCCTCAAGGAACAGTAATGGTAAAGTACTTGCTCTTTTCTTGGTTACCAGTTAACTTTCAGGGAAACTTTTGTACCTTTTTTTGTATGTTTGCCCAAATTTATACTTACTTACTTTCTTTAACCTGGGTGTTATCATTAGAAAAAATTAGATGAATATGCAGTTGACATTATCATACCCATCAAAGTTAACAGCCAACTTTAAGTAAATGAATTTGTTCTATACAAAACCATCCAAACTTATTTTCTTAATATTTTTAGTTTTTAACAGTTTGAATATGTTAATGCTTCTTTACAAGCTTTTAATTTTCAAGAATGCATAACAGTTCTATCTTTTTAAAATATAGTTAACTTCCAAAAATATCCAGTGTATGAGGACTTTACTTAACTTGGCACACTGTCATGGGGCTGTTCTTGGAACATCATGGCAACTTGTCTTGGCAACTCTACAGGTACGTTGTAATCTCTGGGTCAGAAGTCAGTATTCTTTTTCTATCTAAGAGCTAACAATAAACTAAGCAATGCCCACTGATACTTTGAACAGGCTGAAGGAATAGGCACTAAATATGAAAAAAGAGAAGTTGGAAAGGAAAGCAGACATGGCTTATGTTGTATGAAATAATGGAATACTTCTCAAAATGGCCTAAGTTCTATTGCTTATGCTTAACGTAATAAGTATTTTATAGGTATATTAATTACTGATTTAAATTTAGTTTTTAGAAGCCTAGCACTGTTTTTAATTTTAGTTATGAAAAGTTACTACTGGGTTTTAATTTTAGTTGTTAGGATTTTTGTGTTTGTAAATTACTTTGTTTTGATTTTTAAAAAAATTTTTACAGCATCTTGTATGGATTCTGGGATTAAAGCCTAGTAGTGGTGGTGCCTTGAAACCTGGGAGAGCTGTAGAAGGACCCAGTACAGTAAGTTCTAGTCATTCTTACTCAATTAGTGCTTCCCAAAATGTTTATATATTACATTTAATTTTTTCTCTTCTTAGGTTCTAACAACAGCAGTGATGACAGATTTACCAGTGATTTCCAATATCCTTTCAAGATTGTTTGAAAGCTCACAGTAAGAATCAGGTTTTTAAATTGGTAGTAACATTATTATTAGGTGTGTATTTTGATCAGAATGATTTATTTTATTTCTTATTTCAGATACCTTGATGACGTATCATTGCATCATTTAATAAATGCACTTTGCTCCTTATCCCTAGAAGCAATGGATATGGCCTATGGAAATAATAAGGTATGCTATTCTACCTTTTTGTTTTAAATATGGTGCATTATTTAGTTATTATAAATAAGGTGTATACTCATTATGATGTCAGTGTTTTACTAATGGGACACTAATTAAGTAATACCTTGTAGGCTAACCCTACTCTGTCGAGTTTTTATCATTTATGATTGTTATTTGTTGAGGGAGTAGTAAAAAGAACATGATTTGGCTTATGATATGTCATAGTCTGTACAGGAAGAGGCAGAAGGAGGCTTATAGTTCTTCATATGGAAAATAATAATAGAAAAATAAACTGTGTTTCATGTGCTTCTTAATTATTATATTGCTCAGTCCTTAATTATAATTCTGTATACTATGGCTTGTCATCATGGCTCATGTGGCTCATTTAAAGATTAGCCAATAGGGTCTTATTAAGGCTGTGTTTTATAGCACACAGCTAGAGAATTACATAGACATCCAGGTGTTTGAAAATATGTATTATAGTTTACTCCAGATCAAGGCAAGGATAATATAAAATATAGTGAAGTAATGTTTCTTGTTATCCTTAATAATTCTATATCTTTAAGATTAATTCTTAAAACAAAAGTAAAATATTTTTAATATCTTAAACTATTTTAATGAAATTTTAGCCAGTTTCTATGATGATGTCTTAAGAATTTATGCATTCACTCAACGAGTACAGTGCTTACTATGTACATGACACTGCTAGAAAATACAAGATTTCTACTTTCAAAGAGCATATTAATTACTTGGCTCATGGTTAAATGGCAGTTAAGGTGGTACAATAGTCCAAGTAAATAGTATAGTATTAAGTGATGTAACACTAATTCTCTGAATCCTTATTACCATTTTAGACATTTTTGGTACACATTTCTACTAAACTGAATTAAGATTTATCAAGATGAATTAGAGCTGGACATTGAAAGAATGGTAGGATTTAGATAGGTAGAATAGGGCAGTATCATGGAAATCAAAAGAGAAAAATGTTACAAGAAGTCAAGATCAGCCTGACTGGGTTGCTCAGTTGGTTGGAGCATCATCCCGATATGTTGGGATTGTGAGATTGATCCCAAGTCAGGGCATACACAAGAATCAACCAACGAATGCGTAAATACGTGGAACAGTAATTGGTGTTTCTCTCTCTTTCTCTCTCTCTCCCTCACTCTCACTCTCTCTCTCTCACTCACTTATTCTCTTCCCCTGGCCCAGCTTTCTCTCTCACTGAAATCAATTTTCAAAAACCTTTAAAAAAAAGGAGTCAAGACCAATGAGGACTGAAAAAAATACAAGATTTGATTATTATTAGTTTATTATTAACCTAGAGTGGTAGAAATAGGTGTCATATTTCAGAGATCCTTGGAGAGAACAAATGGTGAGAAAATGGACACTGGAATAGAGATAACTTCTGTGAGAATGTGTTCACATCTCTGCATTTTAGGCTTTAATTTTGCAAAATAGAGTGCTAATTATTGAAGGGAAATAAAAATATTCAAATATCAACTGTATAAAAATGTTTTTTCATGGAGGCATAAGAGAATTTATTATTCAATTATGCTTTCTATAAAAATTATTATAAATATGCAGATGTGCAAATAAATGGAAACTTCTCCATTTTTCTACATTTTTAAAAGTTTATCAGTATCAGCTGTTTGAGTACGTTAAATATTATGGGTAGTAAAAATGTGTGTATCAGTGTTATTTAGCTGTGGCTTTAAAGTAACCAGTCATCTCATTTTGGGCCTCATTTCAGGAGTTTCTGCTAATGTATTGAGGAAGTAGCTGATGGTAAAGCCTGTAAATTCTTTTAGAAGGAGGTGATGTTGATTATACTTGTGCAGGCATATTACCATGCTCAGAACAGTAACGAAAATAACAAAGCAAAAGGAATAAAGCATAATATGTAATAATAAAGCAAAATAATCGTTTGTTTACTATATGTCAGATACTAACTTACATTATGTTATTTAATTGTTTAAGATAACTCTGTAACTTGTCTTAATCATGTTCTCTTACTGAACTCTGTAAGGTTCAGTACTTGTATCTGTATTTTATAGATGAAATAGCTTAAGTAATCTGCCTGAGATCACCTATTTTGTAATTGGTGAAGCTGAATTTGAATCCACCTATGTCTCATTCCCAAGCTCCATTCTTAACCATTTCACTTGTGGCTGTAACTGCTGTGTGTAGCAAAGTCAGCTATGGGATTTTTTAAAAATACAAATGTCAGGGCCACATTCTAGGCTTCCTGAGTAAGGATCTTTGAGTATGAGGCCTGGACATCTATACATTCTTTTATTTATTTTTTAATACATTTATTTTATTGATTATGCTATTATAGTTGTCCCATTCTCCCCCATCATTCCCCTCCATCCTACACACCCCCTCCCACCCACATTCGCCCCCTTTAGTTCATGTCCATGTGTCATAAGTTCTTTAGCTTCTACATTTCCCACACTATTCTTGCCCTCCCCCTATTTTCTACCCACCGTCTATGCTACTTATCCACTGTACCTTTTCCCCCCTCTCCTCCTCCCACTCTCCTGTTGCTAACCCTCCATGTGATCTCCATTTCTGTGGCTCTGTTCCTGTTCTAGTTGTTGGCTTAGTTTGCTTTTGTTTTAGGTGTAGTTGTTAATATCTATGAGTTTGCTGTTTTTTTACTGTCATATTTTTTGATCATCTTTTTCTTAGATAAGTCCCTTTAACATTTCCTGTAACAAGGGCTTGGTGATGATGAACTCCTTTAACTTGACCTTATCTGAGAAGTGCTTTATCTTCCCTTCCATTCTAAATGAAAACTTTGCTGGATGGAGCAATCTTGGATGTAGGTCCTTGACTTTCATGACTTGGAATACTTCTTTCCATCCCCTTCATGCCTGGAAAGTCTCTTTTGAGAAATCAGCTGACAGTCTGATGGGAACTCCTTCGTAGGTGACACTGTCCCCTTATCCCTTGCTGCTTCTAGAATTCTCTCCTTCATTTGAATCTTGGCTAATGTAATTATGATGTGCCTTGGTGTGTTCCTCCTTGGGTCCAACTTCTTTGGGACTCTCTGAGCTTCCTGGACTTCCTGGAAGTGTATTTTCTTTGCCAGATTGGGAAAGTTCTCCTTCATTATTTGTTCAAATAAGTTTTCCACTTGTTGCTCTTCCTCTTCTCCTTCTGGTACCCCTATAATTCAGATGTTGGGACGTTTCAAGATATCCTGGAGGTTCCTAAGCCTCTCCTCATTTTTTTGAATTCTTGTTTCTTCATCCTTTTCTGTTTGTTTGTTTGTTTGTTTGTTTGTTTGTTTCTTCCTTCTGGTCCACTCCATTGATTTGAGTTCTAGTTTGCCTCCCATCACTATTGGTTCCCTGTATGTTTTCCTTCATTTCACTTACTGTAGCCTTCATTTGTTCATCTAATTTGCAACCAAAATCAACCAATTCTGTGAGCATCCTGATCACCAGGGCTTTGAACTGTGCATCTGATAGGTTGGCTATCTCTTGGTTACTTAGATGAATTGACTCTGGGGCTTTGATCTGTTCTCCCGTTTGAGCCATTTTTGGTTTTGTTGGGGTTTTTTTTTTTGTTTGTTTGTTTGTTTTGTTTTGTTTTTTCCTGGTCTGGTCAGGGCTGTTACATAGTGAGGGGCGGGGCCTTAGGTATTCCCCAGGGCGGGGCAGCCCATCGCTGGGTTGTGACACCATATGGGGGTGGGGTCCAAGAGGGAGCAGTGGCACTTGCTCCACACTCTCTTGGATTCCGGTCCCTTCTGCCACTTTCCCCAAGCAAATTGCGCCCTTCTGGTGCTGAATTCCATGTGGGTGGGCTTGTGTACATTCTAGGACCCTGTGGGTCTCTCCAACAAACTCTCCTGTGAAGCTGGGAGTCTCTTCCAGCACTTCAACCCCCACAAGCGTTTTCAATCGGTGCTTTTAAGCTTTATTTCCCAGCGCTGGGGCCCTGGGTTGCACAGTCTGTCCCACTGCCTGTTTTCACCTGGTTTATCTGCATGTGAATGTGTGACCATGGTCAGCTGCCTTGTGCGTCTCACTTTGCTCGTTGCCTCCCTGTGCCCAGTAACCACCGCCTGTGCACCTGGGGTGTGCCAACCACCATCTGCATGTCTGGGACCACTAGACACTGCTTTTTCCTGCTGCAATCCCTCCACCAGCTGCCGACTCTGCCCCCTTACCGGTCTCAGTGAATCATTGTTGGACTTCCATACAATTCAATTTTCTATCTGTTCTGATTGGTTTTTTGGGGGTTCTAAATTTTTATTGTCCTTAATTTTGGTTGTGAGAGAGGCACAGTGTGTCCACCTATGCCTCCATCTAGGCTGGAAGTCTATACATTCTTTTAAATGAGAGAGGGAGAGGGAGAATACACTTGCAAGCTCTTTGGTATCTCTTCTAAGGATGCTAATCCTGTTGCATCAGGGCTTCATCCTTATGACTGCATTTAATGTTAATTATCTCTTTATAGGCTTTATCTCCAAATACCATAACATTGGGCATCAGAGTTTCAACATAGCAGTTTTAGGGGCACAGATTTCAGCCCATAGCAGAATTCTAATCAGAAGACTAGCTATTCTCTGTATCTGGTATAATTTTTTAATTTACTTTTTCCTCACTAAAGCAGCCTCTTTCCAACAAATTTTCCAATTAGGAGCTATTCTGGATACTTAAGGGTGGGTAGAAAGACTTGTCTCGTGATAACAGAGGTTTTGTTATATTTACTGCTAACTTTATACTAGCTAATCATCATACATTAATTTATGGTCATGCTCTTTAGCGTATTCTTAGTTTTATTTACCCAAATTCTTCTTCTAATGTTAAAATGAAATATGTTTTCTCTCTAGGAACCATCTCTTTTTGCTGTTGCTAAATTGTTAGAAACTGGTCTAGTTAACATGCACCGAATAGAAATTCTATGGAGACCTCTAACTGGCCATCTACTTGAGGTAACCTCTTTTTAAAAATTATTATATTTATTTATTTTTTTAAGAATAAAGACATAGACAACGAGCTAATGACTCTGGATAACCATATGAAAATCAGAATTAACTTTTTTCCTGTACTTGTATCTATATATTTTATCAGAGACTAAATGAAGTTCATTGCCTTGCAGAGCAATAGGTTCCTTTTCCTTTTGGCTGAAAATGGGCCATATAGCAATGAAATCTCTGCATTCTCCTTCAGCTGTTAACTTGAGATCCATTTTATTTTATAATCTTTTACTAACCTCATTATCAGTTAGTTCTGAAACTTCAAGACAATTGGGGCTGATTTAGTAGTAAACACTGCTCCTTTATAGCCTTTCACATGATTATGAGATCTTCTACAAAGGGAAAAATCTGTGTAGTATCATTAATAATAGATAACGCCAAGGGATTTTGTCTGGATTTGTATTCTCTTGTATTCAAGTTAGAGTGATTCTTAATAATTAGGTGCTTCTTAATAATAGCTCCTCCTGTCAGTATACATGTGTATGTGCAGTTTAGGTTTAGGATGCTGTAATCATTTTATATTAGTTTACTAACCAAAGAAAGGTAATATTCTTAATAAGAAAAACAAATGTACCCATGCTTTTCCTTTTTTTCCATTTTATTGGGGTTACTTTTATGAGCTATTACAGTACATATGCATATTTCTTTATTATGGACATTCTCAACAGGCAAAAAATATGCTTTTCAAATTGTAGCACATTATTTGTGAGGGTGGACCTAATTAGGGATATAAGTGTCTGCTTCTTTTGTTTACTCTGATGACATCATTTACTTTTATGAATTCTTCTATTTTTTGTGACTTGTTTAGTTTCATCTTTTATCTTCTGTCTCTCTATTGCTTCCTCTTGCCCATTATTCAGAAGGTAAGCTTACTTATATTTTGGATATAATATTTTCTTCAACTGTTATTGGTGAATATTTTATGTAATGTTTTAAATGTGAAAGAATAAAAAATGTATTGTTTTCGCAAATTGATGTGGGAGCTTAAGTATACATATTATATATTTAATTTTGGTCAATGTATTTACCTTCAGGTCTGCCAGCATCCAAATTCTCGAATGAGAGAATGGGGAGCAGAAGCTTTAACTTCACTTATTAAAGCAGGATTGACATTTAACCATGAACCTCCACTTTCACAAAACCAGGTAGAAAAAACTCTTTTTTAAAAAGAATATTTAATGTGAAATCATCTTTTTCCATATGTAATTTTTTTTCTTAACCTATCAAATGGCTGATATTCTAAAAGTGGGTTTTGTTGCTTAATAATCTATTATTATATGTAGGCTATGCAGCCCTCATGGAAGGTTGATATGCCTAATTTTGGGGGTTACATTTTTCTAAAACTGTAAAAACTTCCTTGTGTATGATATTGAACTAAGTTAATAAGCTACCTAGAACTGGTCTCCCAGTCTAGAAGTTTCAGTGCTCAGGCCTCACTTTGGTGCCCTACATTATTAGTCTTTGCCTTTGGTCATTACCTGTCTCTGATTTTTTTCCTCTCTCATTATTCTTGCATGGGGAGAAAACAAGTGGCAGAGGAGGCAAACACAGTTATATAGATTTTTATTTTTCAGTAATTTCAGAAAAGGTATTTTATACTTTTAGCATTTACATTAGTCTTGAGTACTTTGTCCTGATTTACCTAATCATTCACGTGTATCTTACACAGTTTTTCAAAAGTACACCAAAGTTTTGTTGTTTGAAGATTGATTATGAATGAGGCATTTAATAACTATTCCCATTGCCCTCATTAGCTTACTGTATTGTAATTGCATTCTACCAATTTACTCATCAAATATTTATTGAATATATACTGTATGCCAGGTAGTATTTTAGCTTTTGGAATAAAATGATGAACGAAACAGAAAAGTTCTACATTTTTATAGAGGTTTTAGTTTAGTGATTTCACATTTTTTTGCCTACTGCAATTTAATTTTTTTGAATAGAAAACCCTTGTTTAGGGAAGACTCCTAAACTCTTTTTACAAGGTCAGTATAATCCTTATTCCAAAACTGGGTAAAGATACAACAAAGAAAGAAAACTACAGGCCAATATCTCTGATGAACATAGAAGCTAAAATTCTCAACAAAATATTGGCAATCCAGATCCAGCAATACATCAAAAAGATCATATACCATGATCAAGTGGCATTCAGTGAACTGAATAAATGATTCTTTGGAGAGAAGAAAGTTGAAAATGAAGCAGCACACATTGGCTGATGTGGCTCATTCAGTTAGAGCATCATCCTGTACCGAACGGTTGTGGGTTTTATTCCGAGTCAGGGCACATGCCTGAATTGTGGGTTCCATCTCCGGTTCTGGGCATGTATAGGAGGCAACCAGTCGATGTTTCTCTCTCTCCCTTCCTCTCTCTAAAAGCAATGTAAAAAAGTGTCCTCAGTTGAGGATAAAAAAAACTGAAGCATGTGCTTTCAGATGCTGAAAGTTAGAATGGAGTTCGTTCCTTCCTTCCTTCCTTCCTTCCTTCCTTCCTTCCTTCCTTCCTTCCTTCCTTCCTTCCCCTTTTTAATTCTCCAGCAGATTTTATGCTTATCTGTCATCTTTGTTTACCAGTCATTCATTTTTTAGGAGTATTAAGAATTTTAAATTTAAATAAATATAGTATACATTCATAGACTAAATGAAAGGCAGTTTTAGAAATTGGAAATTGTTTCCCTTTCTCCAAATAGAGCTAGATATTGCTTAGATATATTTCATTTTGTGAGATTCATTTCTATATGGGTCTGTAATTAATATCTTTTAACATCTTAAAGATTGATTTTATTTCCTCTTATTTAAAAAAGATATAGATGATAAAATAATCTCTAATGATTAATGTTTGAGAAGTTAGAATCAATGTTTATTTTACTAAAAAACTTCTATTTACCATTATAGTCTGAGTAATGGTGAATTTAAACTTAAAAAGCAACAGCAGAGTCTTTTCTGTCTTTTGGGGCTTCTTTTCCTAATTAGTGTCTTGCCCCCTTTTCAGAGGCTGCAGTTGCTTTTACTGAACCCATTAAAGGAGATGTCCAGTATTAACCATCCAGATATTCGACTCAAGCAATTAGAATGTGTGTTGCAGATTCTTCAAAGTCAGGGAGATAGTCTTGGGCCTGGATGGCCATTAGTGCTTGGAGTCATGGGAGCAATCAGAAATGATCAAGGGTAAGTGTTTAAAATTAACATCCAAAAAGTAATATAAAAGGGGAATCTATCCTAGATTCTTGTAGTAGTGGTAATTTTTTATGTATGCCCTTCCTGCTTAAGTTCAAGATTTATAGTTTTTCTTAGTTCTACCCTCAAGTGACTACATTGAATTATTAGGGCTCACTTTTGTTTTGGAAAGATTGAAAAATTGCTGTTTATTTGATATTTGTATAAGAATACAAGATTCTTATAATAAGATAAATATATCAGTCTAACAAACTTTATAACACATTCAAAGATTGGGCTTTTTTTGTTAAATATTTGCATTTAAGGTTTAACGTCTTTGCATATATTACATAGTCTAAGAAATTGCTTTTAAGTGACTTTTTTCCACCGATTTGTTAATTATTAAACATTTATTCTGTGCCTAGTAGATTCTAAATATTATGCTTGTTAGTTATTCTGATTATACAGATAAGTAGTTCCTGCAGTAAAAGTGGAACCCAATGGAAAAGGAATAAGCCCTGTAAGTAGGATATTGTAGTGAGAGAGTAATTCCTTATGTCGCAGAAGAACAGGACTCCAGTGGGAGGGACTATGCCCCTGGAGAAGTGCAGAGCCAAAATTATGAATGATACTATATGCCTTTATAAACTATTTGGACTCACTCTCAATATATTTGTGAGGCATTTTAGGATTTTAATCAGAGGAGTGATGTGATCTGATGTGCATTTGAGATGCATCACTGTGTCAAGCAGCATGGAAGAGTGGATGGGAAAGCCTACAGTGCTCTCTAGAAATAGAGAGGAGGAGCTACTAAACAGATTAACTGTAGGGGAAAAGGGAGAAATAGAAAATAGAATTAGTAGTGACTCCCAGAATTCTGACTTAGCTCAGTGGATGATAGTATCATTAACTAAATAGGGAATACACATTTGGAGTAGACGTATGGATTTGTTTAATTTAAGATTGACCATTGCAGTGGAGTTAGCAGACATTTAGATATGTTTGTGTGTAATTCTGCAGGATTCACAATATCTTGTTTTGATGACTAATTTAGGAATTTTACATGATTGAGTTGCTCGAGATTATTATGGAAATCTAATTTTTAAAATTTATTTGTAGTAATAAATTTTTTTAAATCCTACAAAATATTGAGGTAATTAACTTAAAAAGATCAGCCATAACTTAAATGAAGCTGAAGTTTCTTCTCCCAACTTGCAGTGCAGTTATAAGATAGGATGTTGTTGTTAGGATGAAATTAGTATATGTAAAACCCTTAGGAAGTGCCTGGCATAGTAAACACTCAATATGTTAGCTATTATAATTTGTTTTCATCATTATTTTTCACTACCAGAATTTATTGTAAAAACAAAATACTTCTTATTCTTCTTATATGAAATTCAGTTACTCTTTTCTTTTATAGACTAGATTAGAATTTTAAAATAAGATATAGATATAAAAGAATAAGGAACTAACTTTCATGCAGTGTGTATTTACATGTGCTAGGCATGCTAGATATTGGGGATACAGTGGTAAGAAAGTAGCTGTAGGGAATTTTCTTTCTCATTCAGTGTCTTAAGTTTTTTAGGGCTAGTTGACGTAAAATACAAATAGAAATAATATGGCATTAGTACACATTTTCCTTTCCCTTTTCTAGTCCACTATTTTTATTTCTTATGTCTGCAAAGTTTTTAATTATTTTAAATAAGTATATCTTTCTAAAATTTATGTAAATATTGAGGTACAGTACTGTATAATCTATAATAGAGAAGATTTTGTTCAATTTTTAACACAATTTCGCATGGTATAGATTACTGTAAGGTATGTATTTTCCCTTACATTTCTTTTAAAGCATGGGTATAGATTTCTTTTGTGTTTTCAGAGAATCCTTGATACGAACGGCATTTCAGTGTCTTCAGTTGGTTGTGACAGATTTTCTACCGACCATGCCTTGCACTTGCCTGCAGATAGTTGTAGATGTTGCAGGTAGCTTTGGACTTCATAACCAAGAACTTAATATTAGTTTAACTTCCATAGGTTTATTGGTAAGTACCATTGCTTTTCTTATAATATGTATAACCTAAAGAGTACTATTTGCAGTTGAGAGCGAATGCTAAGTAAATTTGCTTTTGGCTCTAGAGGAGTCATTTAAATGATTCTGAAATACCAAACATATCTTGCATAAAGGATTAAATGACATCACTTAAGAAATAATTCATTAGCCCTGGCTGGTGTGTCTCAGTGGATTGAGTGCTGGCCTGCAAATCTAAAGGTCACTGGTTCAGTTCCCAGTCAGAGCACGTGCCTGGGTTGCAGGCCAGGTCCCCACTTAGAGGCATGTGATCTCTCACACACTGATCTTTCTCTGCTTCTCTTTCTCCATCCTTTCCCCTCTCTCTGAAACTGAATGAATGGGATCTTTAAAAAAAAAAAGGACGTGGAAAGAAATAATTCATTAATAGCAGACTATTTGGAATAATTTTGATATATTGAGCTGAAATTTGGCTTTTATGAGGTTCGGGAGGATTTAGTAAACAAATAATAGTACATGCAAGAGACCAGTTGACTCTAGTATAAAGGGTAATGGATTTTGAATATTATTTTGGAAATTTTCATATACTACTTATGCGGTAAATAAAGCTTCCATAAAAGGCTTTCCCATTTACAGAGTCCTGTAGTTTGTCAACACTGCTTTGTTAGCTGGAAGGAGACAGCATGTGATGATGAAGAGCCTAGACTATAGAAACAGATATGTGAGGTCTGTCCAGAAGGTATCCAGCCATGTAATATGAAAACTAGGGACATTTATTGAAGAAGATACAAGATACAAGAAACATTGTACATAGGACAGTGATGCCTCAGTCCCCTTCAAAGTAGACACCTTGGGACCTCACATAGTTCTCCCAGTTGCTGTCAGCTGTTCTGTCATCATCGACAGTCTGAAATCTCTTCCCTTTCCAAAGTTGTTTTAGTTTTGAGAAAAGCCAGAAGTGACAGGGCTCTAAATCTGGGGTGTAGGGAGCTGAGTCACCTGGAGGATTTGATGTTTCATCAAAAAACTCTGCACAAGGTATGATGCATGAGCAGGTGCATTGTTGTGATGAAGCTGCCAATCACCAGTTTCCCCTAGCTGTGGCCTCCTGAGTCACCCAAATAGTTTCCATGTAGGAATGTTCAAGTTTAACACAAAATTTGATGCAGATTCGTTGTTCTGTTCACTCATTCATTTTGAATGTAATGGCCACACAGTACACACGCTCTCTCAATGGCATCTCCACCCCCACTGACTAGTACAGTGGAGTCATCATTGTTCACACAAGCTCATTCCAGTCCAGTCTCCTTGGCTGCCAGGTTACATCAGTGTCACACCGTTCTCATAATATTACCAATGGCTGGATTTTTTCCAGATAGACTTCATATATGTATTTTAATTAGCAATAATCACACCTCAGATAAACCTCATTGGCTACGATACTGCCACTGCGCAAAGCTTGTATATGTATTTTAATTCTGTCTGCTTCTTGTTAAATTACTGACCTCCTGAGCCTCATTTTACTTATTTTGAATATAAAAGTAATAAAATCTAAGAGTATTGTTAAATATTACACAAAGTAAACATGTACAGTTGTCAATATAAATTTATTTAAAAGCAATTATTAGACACTTTTAAATGTATATCATAACTCAGAATATAAATATACTTTATATTTATAAGTAACTTAATACTTTACTATGAAAAATATAACATGGGGAAATACCATAGGCATGTTATATATGTTGATAATTGCTCCCAAAGAGTGGTTGTTAATTCATTGTTGATTTCTGCTAGATATTGCCTCCTTTATTTTATATTCATGTTCATAATTTTTGGACTTTACATTTTCACCATTGATATAATTCTCATTAATTTGCATACCTTACTGGGTTGAGAATGAAGTCATAAGATATGTCTGGGGATACTGATTGCTCTTGTATGAAATTACAAAATGTTATTCAGTGATATTAAGGAATTGGAAACAATTTTGTTAGGGTGATAATGGTATCGGGGTAATTTTTTTAAAACCCCTTTCTCATAGAGATTATAAAATAGGTATAAAGTAAATATGACAAAATATTAACAATTTTATATCTAGGTGGTGGGTATATCAACACATTGATATATTCTCTCTACTTTTTTGTGTTCTTGAAATTTTTCATAATAAAATTTGTTAAAATACTAATGTTAGCAAAAGATTTCTCCCCTATAGTCTTCTGAAATCAGATAGAGACACTTGACAGAGGAAGAGACATTTTCATTAAATCCCTTTTACTAGATTTCTGAAGTAGTTTTTAGATGTTTTATTCTGAAAGGTAAAACAACCATAGGTTGCATGTTTGTTTATATCTTTAAAATAAAATCTTGAATAAAGTGATATTTTTCTATTTTGCTTTCTAGTGGAATATTTCAGATTATTTTTTCCAAAGAGGGGAAACTATTGAAAAAGAATTAAATAAAGAAGAGGCAGCACAGCAAAAGCAGGCAGAAGAGAAAGGAGTGGTTTTAAACCGGCCGTTCCACCCTGCACCACCGTTTGATTGCCTGTGGTTGTGTCTGTATGCAAAACTGGGTGAACTGTGTGTGGACCCCCGTCCTGCCGTCAGGAAGAGTGCAGGGCAAACTCTGTTTTCAACGATTGGTGCACATGGAACCTTATTACAGCATTCAACATGGCACACTGTTATTTGGAAGGTATTGTCAAATAGCTTCAGTAACCAGCTTTTAACTGGGATACACATATACTTTTTCAATTAAACTTATTCCTATTATTTTTTAAGGTGAATTTCCATGCATTTGTGCACTTCACAAAACAGAAAATGTTAGCTTTGTCATATTTTAAATTGCACCTTACGCAGAACATTAAATATTTACAACCTCATCTCTTTTTTGTCTTCATTGCTTATCTCTGTCTCTGATTTCTACCTTTGCCCTTCCCTTTTTACCCTGTTTTCCCAAGTAAAAATAGGAGTTGCTAAACCACTACACATAATTCAAATAGTATAATATAATCAAATAAGAATTTTATGAATAAAAGAATATCAACAACAGTGAAATTTACTTGCAGAATCACCAAACGAAAGTAGCTTTCAGTTGATTAATTCTACATGTCTGCTCATTAAATATACAATTTTTTTTGTTCTCTTTTATCCCCTTTTTAAAACTTCAGTACAGTCAATAGCCTTAGAGAGCAGTTCTTCTTTGCTAAAAGGCTCTCCTTTTTTGTTCCATCTGTTCCATTTTAATAAAATCATAGAATTTTTTAATGAATAAAATTCTATTAATTTTATTAAATGTCATCTTCTAAATGTCTTCTTAAAATTAATAATGTATCTTCCCTAATAAAAATAAGTGAAAGCCCTGCTCCCTTCTGTGTCTTTTATTTCAACTTTATCCCTTGGCTCCTCAGATCACAAACATGCTTAAGTTTCTGTTACTGTTTAAAGCAAATTGATATTTTTCCTGATTCCTGTTTTCCTTTCAGACAGCCTCATTGTTAATCTTGCTGGCTAATTCTCAGTGATTTACTTCTTCCGCACCTCCCCTGCACTCCTTTATCTCTTATAATTTGATTTCCATATTATTGTACTTTAGAGTTTCTTAAACCTTATGAGCAAATAGCAGAACCACCTAGAAGACTTGTTAAAAGCACAGATTGCTGAGCCACCACCCCCTATCCTCTTGTGTTTCTCACTTTTTTCTCCTTAGTGTGGGGCCTGAGAATTTGTGTGTCTATGAACTTCCTGGATGATGCTAATGCTGAGGATTCTGAGGCCATGTGTGAGAACCGCACAAATTGTTCATAGGTTACAGGTGGTCTTCTAACTGCCAAGTTCTTAGCATACTCATCTTTTTTGTAGCATTTAACACTATTGATTAGTTTCTCCTTGAAATTTCTTTCTTTGGTTTGTTTCATAGCATGCTTCTGCATCTCTATTCACTTTGTTCCTATTCCTTTCTCTGAATCTACCCTTTAAATGTAAACATTCTCCAAGTTGTAACTACTTCTTGTTTTATTTTTTCAAATATCTTCATCTAATCCTGAAGCATGAGTTATAACTTCTATCTAGATGTCTCCCATAATTTGTATTTTTTGCCCAGACCTTTCTCATTAGTTTTGTTTCTTTTTTATACATTACCCCGTAGATACTCCACTGATATTTCAACAGCCTTAGGCAATATTCTATGTAATTCATTTTAATTTTTCATTTTCCATGACCTTAAAGATAAATTTAAAAATATCAGAATACCTCAGTTGTTCAATTTCTTCTAATATATGGGGATTGATCAGATTGTCAGGTATAATTTTTGTAACAATTCCTAATTTCCTCTGCTATGTTATCAATTATTTTCCATACGTATTTTTATAAATATTTAGGTTCTCTTTCATCTATTGGACCGAGTTCGAGAATCTTCTACCACTGCAGACAAAGAAAAGATTGAATCTGGAGGTGGCAATATTCTCATTCATCATTCAAGGGACACAGCAGAGAAGCAGTGGGCTGAGACCTGGGTTTTAACATTGGCCGGAGTAGCAAGAATCTTCAACACTAGAAGATATTTACTGCAACCTTTAGGTATGTATGTATTTTTTTCCTGGTGGTACAAGTAATTGATGTTAAATGAAATTTGAAAACTACAGAGTTTTTTGAAATTCATATACAATGCTATTTCCCAAGAATAATCTTAACTACCAGTCTTTGTGGTTATGTGTGGTGTGTGCATAAGTATGCACATTTTCATTTGAGAAAATATGTATTGGGTAACCTACTACGGGCTAGCCTCTAGGGGGATACAATGATGAGCAAAATATACATCATCCTTGCAGTCATGGGCATGAAGGAAAAAGTATAACTACATTAAAAATTCTAAATTGCTACAATTATAAACGCTACAAAGGAGTGATGTATGGTAAGCTTATAATAGGTATTTAACCAGGTCAGGGAGGTCCAGATAGGCTTCCCTATGAAAGCAGTATTTTACCTGAGATCTGAAGGGTATGTAGTAGCTCATCAGGCTAAGGTAAAATGAAAGGTGAAGCGCCTTATAGATAGAAAGAACATGTAAAAGAGGAGAAAATTGAGAAGGGGACGTGAGAAAATTGAGAAAATTAAGGACCCTAGTATGCTTGAAGGTCTGGAATGAAGATAACAAGAGAAAGTGTGATTCCAGATTGTAAAGTTAGACAGAGGCCAACCATGCCAAGCTTTGGAGGTCATGTTCATAAGTTGGGACTTCATCCAAAGAGCAGTGAAGATCCACTAAAAGATTTTATTCAAGATGTGACATGATCAGATAGGCAGTTCTAAAAGATCACTTTGGATGGTGTGAAATGGCAGCAAGCAAGGATGGCAGGACCCTATTAGACTAGTTAGGAAGCTGCTGGTGTAAATCAGTGGTTTGCAACCAGGGCCAGTTTTCTCCTGCCCCTCTTCCCTTCAAGACATTTAGCAATGTCTAGAGATGTGGGGTTTTTTTCATTGTCACAACTGGGGAGGGACAGGTGCTGCTGGCATCTGGGGACTAGAGGCATGGGATGCTGTTGCACATCTTACAATGCATAGGATAGCCCCCACTGCAAAGAATTATCCAACCCAAAATGTCTGTAGTATTGAGATTGAGAAACCCAGATGTAGATTGCAGTACCATCAATTCTGGTAGTGATAGGGGTGATAGAAGAAAGTGAACAGAAATACTTTTGCACATAATTGTGAGCATGTTTTACATATTATATTTTTTAGTTTATTTATGTTTGGCTTCTTTTTTTGTTTATATTAAAGCAAAAGCATATTTTAGGCTTTTTGGTATGTTCTTCACATGTATAGTTTTCCTTTTTTTTTTTCAAAAATAACTTACAGTGCTTGATTTCTCTTGCACTTTAAGGATATATCCATCTATTTATCTATCTGTCTACACACAGGAGATATATACAGTCTGGCAGAAGTAATGCCTGTTTGAGTGTACTTGGTAGGGTAATATTGGTGTAATATTTTAGTTTTAATTTGAACATTTCACTTAAAATGTCATATGGTGTGCTTGAGTGTGATATTGCTATGGTACAGAATTACATGCTTATGATTTTGTAATAAAAAGGGGGCTTTATTTGTGCCTGACCATGTGTGTGTGTGTGTGTGTGTGTGTGTGTGTGTATGTATGTATATATATACACACACATACACATACATACATACATATGTATCTTTAAATCTTATGTAAAATGTTTGTACAATGAAATGTACCAATTTTAACTGTACTCGTGCTGAATTTCGACAAAATAAGCATCATTTTAATATCTCCATAATAGTTACTTTATTTTAAAAGCTAAGAACTAATAGATATAGATTTAGACTTTTAAAAATGAAGACATTAAGTAGTTTATGTTGCTTTGGTAATTTTTTATAACTTGAAGACTAGAAATGTATACCTTAATTTTGAATAAAAGAAATTAGTATAGAGAAGAAGAGGTGCATATCTGGGAAAGTGTTATGATTTGTCTTGTATAGGTGGAGTCATACTTATTGTTTCATACCAGACCTACTTCTAGCTTTTCCTATTAACTGAATGCTTCCCTGGGTGTATGGGTTCATCTGTTAAAAAAAAAATCAAGTATGGTGCCAGGTGGGTGCTGTATTTATTGGGGAGATCACTTTGTAAATTATATGTATCTAAGCATTGTGCTGTACATATGAAATTTTCTAAGTAATATTGTATGTCAACTGTAATTGAACAATTTTAAAAGTAATAATTATAAATAAATAGGTCATTTGTAGCCTTTGCAAAGTGGAAGACTTTAAACCTCAATTGTTTATATATTTCATAACCTACTTATGTTATCCTGCTTTGGAAAATATCAATTCTTGTGGTTTTTGCACTTTTTAAATGCAAGTGCGTAGGCATTAAGCAGCTCTTAAAATAAAAATGGCTATTAATAAAACCATTGGTCTAGATTGCTTAGGAATACGGTCACTTTTGTTGGGCTTCATAGGAACAAATTACACCTGGCCATAGAGAGCTTTATTATAAATGTGTTTAAGTTAGTTACAGAAGTAGAGCAAGAGATTGAATTGGTCAGTGGAAACCAGTAACTATCATTCAGCCCATGCTCTGCTGTGCTAATGGATCAGCAGACTCAGTTTTACTTGAAGGAAACAAATTTACACTCATTGTAAAAGGACAGTCTGTTCTTTGTGGTGCATTTTGTCCTGGTACCTAAATAACTGTTACATGTGAAAATGTTTAAGAAAGTTATACAACTGTGAATTATTTAAATATGAAAACTTTAAAGTTAAGGTTTAATGGAACATGACATAGTTTATTTTAAACATTTAGACCTATAAAAAAACATGTATTATGCTGTTATAACTTGTAACTTTCCAATTTAAGAATAACATTTTACTTAATCATTAATAAAGGTAGATAGATAGTCTGAAGATGTGACAGAAAAGCTTTTGTTTTCACCCTCTTAAGTTTTTTTCTGTTGTCCTTTGGCAGAACTACTAGGAGATAGTATAAACATGTATACTCACTTTTATAGTTTTGTTTTTAAAACCAAAATATTGCTTGATATATACCTGTTATGCAGTCTCTTTGTGGTGCCCTTTGTTCCTGTATCTGAAAAAAGTTTTCTGGATTTTCAGATTGTAATGATTATAATTCACATTGTTAATACCCTAGTACTTAAGCAGTTTTTTTCTACTTCCATAGGAGTTTAAGCAAAAAAATGAAACAAATGGCATTTAAAATGTCTAATAGAGAAGATTTGATCACTTTTGTGATACATATATTTTTTTTCTTCCTCATATAGGAGACTTTTCACGAGCATGGGATGTCCTTCTTGACCATATACAATCAGCAGCACTCAGCAAAAACAATGAAGTATCTCTGGCTGCACTGAAAAGCTTTCAGGAAATTTTACAGATTGTGTCCCCTGTCAGGGACTCAGATAAGCCTGAGACACCACCTGCAGTTAATGTTCCTGTGCCTGTCCTTATAGGGTCCATATCAGGCCCTGGCCTGAACAGGCCATTTGTAAGAACAGATTCCATTGGAGAAAGACTTGGAAAATATAGTAGCTCTGAGCCACCCGTAGTTACTGACGAGCTTGAAGATTTGAATCTCTGGTGGGCTGCATGGAATACCTGGTATAGAATTGGATCTGAAAGCACTAAGCCTCCTATTACTTTTGATAAACTGACTTTCATTCCCAGCCAGCCTTTCCTTACAGCTTTAATTCAAATATTTCCAGCTCTCTACCAACACATAAAAAGTGGTTTCAACATGGATGACTTGCAAAAATTGGGGGTAATATTGCACAGTGCTGTTTCAGTCCCAATAAGTTCAGATGCATCCCCCTTCATTCTTCCATCTTATACTGAAGCAGTTTTGACAAGTTTACAGGAAGCTGTGCTTACAGCTTTAGATGTTCTCCAAAAGGTAATTGAATTCTAGTGGCTCTCTGAGCAATAATGCATTTGATTCTTGGAATCTTTTACTTTGCTATATATTTTGAGGGGATGAATTCTGGATCATCAAGATTGTTGTGTATGTATACTTCGGGATAAATTCAGTATTGTAGAGATCTAGCTATTTAAAAAACATGTGGTTTTCTGTTGTATTTTTAAAAGGTAATTCAGGTTTGTTTTGAGAGTCTTTAAGACACTGCCTGCATCCTGTTTTTATTCACCAGCATTTTTTATTTGTTCATGCATGTCTTCATAAGAGGATAATACTTTTTGGAATAACTACTTCAGTAAAGTACTTATATAATTAGAAAATTAATAAGCAATGGTATTATACTTTGCTTTTTTTTTTAATTTGCACTTAAATTTAGCTCTGGAATTGTTGGAAGCTTATTTTTTAAAAAGTAAGGATAAACTTACACAGTATTTCAGAGAAATTTTATAAAGCTATAATTTTACCTGTGTGTGTTTTGTTACTATAAAGCATTATTAAAACAGCCCTGGCTGATATGGCTCAGTGGCTTGAGCACCAGCCTGTGAACCAAAGGGTCACTGTTCAATCCTTAGTCAGGGTACATGCCTCAGTTGTGGGGCAGGTCCCCAGTGGGGGAGCATAAGAGGCAACCACAAATTGACATTTCTCTCCCTTTCTCCCTCCCTTGTCCTCTCTCTAAACATAAATAAATAAACAATATTTAAACAAAAAATTATTAGAATAGACCTGAAAATCACTGAGTAAATCCCAATTAGCAAATGACACCAGGTCAAAATCAAAGAATTCTTTAAACTTTAAGGTAATTGTTAATGTAATTCACAACCAACATATTAAAGGAAAATAAAAAGCCAGCTAAGGAGCCAGCGATTCCAACAAAGTAGCTGTGACATTCTAACAATAGTAGAATGGAACTAGAACCTGATACACTGATGTGATCAGTAACCATTTGTGTCATATAGATCAGGTTTTCTCCAAACCCATGGCATGTATCCAGCTGGAATGATGGAAATTTTCACAGTAAGAATGGTGATTTTTGCTACATGATAATACCTCTTAATTGCCTCTGGAGGAAGTCTAGCTGAGCAGTAATTCTTTAATCTCTTTAACCCTATTATACAGAAAAATGAATTATGTAGAAATTTAAGAGAATCTGGCATTAAAAATGTGTATTGTAGGGATATCAGTTTCTCACAATCAAAATCAAAATAGCTGTTTTTAATTGCAGTGAGGGGGGAGTAGCTTCTCAATAATTACTTTTTTCCCCTTGATTGATCATGCTCATAAATTGCTTATAGACTGCCCTAGAGGGAATGGAAAAGTTACTCCATCAGGAAAGAAAAGAAAAGCCACAGGCCTTGTGGGATGCCTGTAATTTACAACTCTCTTTAAGATGTTAGATTCAAACTTCTATATATGAGTATGATAAAGAAGAAACAACAAATGCCAAAAATTCTTTTAAAGGGAAAAAAAACATAATTTTTTTATAAAACGTTTGCTTTAGCAATAAGACAGTAAGTGGAATCTTTCCTCCCAATTTCTAGGAATTTGTCCTGAGCTTTTAATGGCTTTCAAAACAGCATTTACTTTCAACCTGAAACTTAAGAAGCTTTATTGTTTTCCATTTATATCAATGGATATTTTGCATTAATAATTTTCACTGTATGCATCACTTATTACTTATGAGGTTATCTAAATGATGTTGCATAATACTTGAAAGTAATACAACATGGGGTCTTTAATTTCCTAACAGAGAAAAATTAACATATTTTATTATCTTTAAGAGTGCTTTTATATTTTCCTCCAAGGGTATTAGAAAGTGTTTTTGCTTTGGGACTTTAAACTAATAAACTATTCATCAAAGCATTTTATTGATAAAATGCTATTTTCCTTCTTAAAGGAAAAACTCACTTTTGATTCATGATTACCCTTATATTCAGGGTCACAGTCTTTTAGTTCTCAAATCACTAGTTCCCAACAAAATTGACTTCGTTTTATGTATGCTAACGTTTTTTTTTTCCAAGGTATTTTGACATATTTGGGGGCAACTTACCAGATAATTTGATAACAGATAACAGATAATTTGATTATCTGCTTTTGTTATCTGAGAGGAGGAGACTGCATCTGTCTCATTTATTGCCAAACTTCCTAAAGTTAGACAGCTAGATACCTTATCCGCCTCCATCATCCCAGTGGCTGAGTTGCGCTCCAGGAGGCACCATCACATTGTGTGTGAAGTGGTGTCATTGGCGTTTGCAATGAAGCCGAGTGTTCTACTTACCAGGGACAAGTTTCTGAATCTCTCTATACTTCAGATTTCTCATCTATAAAATGAAAATAATAAATCAACTTTTTTTCCCTGTTAAATGAGATAATATTTGTAAGATAGTTAGTGCCTGGCACAGTTAAACATTCAGAAAATGTTACTTTAGTTGTTACTATCTTTATCATAAAGTTCTTTAGCAAAGGCCTTAGTACATGGTAGGTACTGAATGAAATATTGACATGACTCAATGAGAGAAACCTTGAATCATCCAAAGGTTAGTTATCCAGTTTTTTTTTTCTTGTTTTCACATACACAGTTTTCAAGGACTGATAGGAAATACTGTTTAGATTGCTTATTTATTCTCAGCTTTTGGACTAAAATCTGTTATCAGATTTATATGGTAGGTTTTTGAATGCTGAAGACTTCAGAATACTGAAAGAGAAAAGCCAATGATAAATTTTTCTTAGATGGAGCTTGTTGTTAAAAAAAAAGTCAACTCCATATTGTGTACTTTAAGATCCCAGAATAGCTTTATAATCTATAACACTATTTATATGTTTTCTTTGTACAAAAAAAAAAGAAAGAAAATCACAACATATAGTTAAAGACATTATTTGCTGCTAAGATAATTCCAGAGAAGTTGTGATACTTAGTTTTCTAAGGTATCCACAAAGGCTTTTTGGTTGTTTATTTTTTTAGTCATTGAAAATAAAGGGATTAATTTAGGATACTTGTCTCATTTCATAGTAATTACTGCTTGTTTACAGACTAAGCAAGAAGTTAATAAAGAAGAAGGTGAGCCCTGGCCGGTATGGTTCACTTGGTTGGAGGATTGTCCCATAACTGAAAGGCTGTGGGTTCAATTCTGGTCAGGGCACACACCTAGGTTGCGGATTCGATTCCCGATCCTGGCACGTATGGGGCAACCAGCCAATATGCTCTCTTGCATCAATGTTTCTCTTTCTTCCTTCTTCTCTGTTTAAAAAAAGCAATGAAAAAATGTCCTGCAGTGAGGATAAATTTTTTTTTTAAATGGAAGTACTAGAAGCAGTCAGTAGAGAGATTTTTTTTTTTTTTTATCATTCAGGTTCACCATTCACTGTTTCTGGTAAAAGTAGCTAAATATTGAGAGATGGTATCATTTTTTTGTTACATTGTAATTATAAGATGATCTAACTAAGGTTTGGGCAGCACTATGCTTGCTGTTTTCTATCTCAGGACAGTTTTACCTCAACTTGAGTTACAGCTAAATTGCTACATTTTCTGTGAGAGAAAATAGAACTAATCTGTTATCTGATAGGTTAAAAAGCCAGAGATTACATAAAAATATAAATGTTGTAAATATCTTTTTAGAGAAATTCCTGAAAAATTTGAGTGGCTTGAATTTTGACTTAGTATTTTGAGAGTACCTGAAGTGTAGTGACCATGTGTTTTGTGTTGTAGAGCATGGATATATTTCAGACATTCTATAAATAATATCATTAAATATTTTTCCCACAGAGAAAAATAAACACTAAAACAGGGAAATATGGAAGGGTGAGAGGAGAAAACACCATTTGTGGCTAGAAAAAATAAAAAACATAAGATTTATTTTAAGAACTTTTGACATATTTGAATTGGTAATTAAAATCTGTAATGTGAAGATGTGCATTTTATTCTGTTTTATGAAATTATTTGTAACAATAAGTTGAATTCTGTTAAAATATTTTAAAATTTAAAAATCAAATCTATATATTCAGGTACATTAGATATTATTACATATATAGTATTCTATTTAAAATGATAAATAGATTTCTTTTAGAAACAATTTTCCTACATGATTTATTTTCCCAAATGTAATGCACGTGATTGTTTGTTAAAGCCAGTGGACCAGGCATAGTGCAGAAGTCCTCTGTCATTTCAATGAACTCATCTCATCACTTAAATAGAAGTCAATATCATCTTGGTCTGTGAAGCATTCTTAATAGTCCAATGGCTATATTACTGCACAAATGATCAGATTGTAGAACCTCAAGACTGCTTGGGACTTCTCTTTAATTGCTTGACCTATTTCCATTCTGTTAAGTAAAATATCACACTTTTTGTTAAAAAATTATTTTTAGCTGATTAATACACTTAGCACATACCTTATTCAATAATAGTTTAAAATAGCTTACATGTCCTTCTGGACTTATAAAAGGTTATATGATATATAAAATAGGACAGTATTTAAGATTATTTGGTTAAACAAAAGCATACAACTGTAAAGAACTTAATGGAGTTAAGATTATGCATTCTACTGTTCACATTTTGTTTTTATAGGCCATCTGTGTAGGACCAGAGAACATGCAGATAATGTATCCAGCTATATTTGACCAGTTACTGGCATTTGTAGAATTTTCCTGTAAACCTCCACAGTATGGACAGCTGGAAACAAAGCACATTGCAAATGCAAAATATAATCAGGTAATTTATTCTAAATTATATTTACTCTGTAATATTTCATGGCTTATAAATACAAGTCAGTTCCACTTACAGTGGACTCTGATTATCTCAGAAACTTTTCATTCACAAATAAACTTTCATATGTGTGGTAACAGTTTTAACTGAAAAGAAGTACTATTTGGAAAATCTTTTCTGTGTTTCTTTTTTTCTTGTTTATGATTTCCATTTCCCAAGTGATTCTCCAGGAAGTTTGGCCTTTGCGTTACTCTGTAGTACACCTTCTTCGAAGTTCCATTCTTGACTGCCCATCACACTACAAAGTGGTTTCTCAGTCCCTAACCCTAATCTTACATAAAGTAGATTCCCGAAATGCAAAATGAAGATACCTGTGTGTGTTAAATAATAAGTCTACTACTGGTGTGAAATTTAGTTGGATTTTACGTAAAAGATTCTTATAGCCATAATTGGCAAATTTTAACTTTGTTTTGGCTTACAAGAAAAGTAAATTTCTGAATGCATGCACATGCTGATTTTGTTCAAACAACATAAAAATTATAATTTTACATGGTCCGAAAAGTAGTTTTAATGTGTATTAACGTTTTTCATTCTATTTGTCTTGCAACACAATGGAATCACAATAGATCCAACTATTTGCACCGGTGAGTTAAATTTCCTAAAATTGTCCTAACCTATAGCAGCAAAGTATATCTTTTCCAGTTCTTGATAGAATGCTCTATGTGCTTTTTCTGATAGTTTTAATTTTTGCCTGGCTGAAAATTGTTATTTCATGAAGTACATATCTCTTTGAAAACTTTGCATGTAATATAGTCTTACCTAATACCAAGGCCTGAACTTTAAGACAAGGAAGCTTTTTCTTTGAAAACAATACAATTTCATTTAATCTCATTTATTTTAACTCTTTGTGAAAATATTACTTTTTAGGCGGAATGGGTAGCCTTGAATTATGTACCATTTGCTGAAAGATCTTTAGAAGTAGTTGTGGATTTATACCAAAAAACAGCCTGTCACAAAGCAGTGGTGAATGAGAAAGTACTCCAGAATATTATTAAGGTATTTCTTTTTTTTTTAATTTTATACTTTTATTTGATGATGACAGTATTGTTGAAATTACTCTTTAGATAATATTTTATCATATATAGAGATTAATTGAAAATATAATTTATATTATTATTTATAGTGGTTTTTCTCCAATGTTCGTGAGTAGTACTTAGGAACCTGTTTTTATAAAGTATGAGAAGGTTTTTTTAATGAAAAATATTTTAAAGTCAGTATGCATTAGATTTTTTACAATTCTTAAATTTTGCCACATAAGACAATGAGTTGATGGTCCTATTTCTTGGGATAGTACTTCTCATACTTTGAAGTTGATGAGCATTCAGTGAGAAATTCGAAGTGCGGCCCATTGATTCAACTGATTA
Organism: Glossophaga mutica; assembly: GCA_039655065.1. Lineage (NCBI taxonomy): Eukaryota > Metazoa > Chordata > Mammalia > Chiroptera > Phyllostomidae > Glossophaga > Glossophaga mutica. Next base: position 59,962,302 of record CM077304.1, read on the forward strand.
TGCATGCTTTTAACAATTACTTTAATTTTATTTTTCAAATACAGTAGACATACACTATTATGTTAGTTTCCAGTATGGACAATTATTTTAAAATTCAAGTCTTGTTCAAGTCGTGTTACATTCCTCCAAAAGTGTATTTTTTGTTTTTCTTCTGTTTTGAAGGATGGACTTAAACTTGCTCTTTCCCTAGCGCAAGGATGTATCTTCTATTTACTGAACAAATACAGACCAATATAAACAGTCCTCCCTCAAAGAAGAAGGCCTTTCTCTGTTTCGAGGTTCATCCCTCTCTTTGTGTGCAGTCCTTTTCCCATCTTTTTTTGTTGTTGTTGTTGTTGGTAATTCTTTCTTTCATTTTCCTTTTGGCTTCCTATATTTTATCTTAGAAAGATGACAAAGCCTAATAAGAACTTTCCATTTACTTCCTACTCAAATTGCCATCCTCTTTCAGCTCTTCTTTACTTCTAAACTCCATTAAACGGCTTGTGGCCTTCACCTAGCCACCAGTCACTTTTAACCTATTGCATGCTGGCTTACTTCCATATTGTGCTACAGAAACTACTTACTCAAAGTTACAGAACATCAAATCTTCACATCCTAAGTCCTTTTCTAATTCTTTATCTTCTCTGTAACATGGTACTGCCCTTATCTCTTAAAAAACTCTTTCTTGCCTTTATTTTTGTTGTACTTCTTTTTGTCCCTCACCACTTACCCCATTACAACTGTCCCTCTCTCATTTGTTGAGAATATTTTTTAAGCACCTTTGTTGCCAGGTACTAATTAAATAGTAAAAATTAAAAATGAATAAGATAGTCCTTACATTTAGTAGTTTAATATAAAGAATATAGAAAGGTAACAAATAACAATGCCATGTGTTAAGTGCTAAGTGGAGGCAGCTCTGCATTCAGATAGACCTGGCTTAGATTAGTGCACTTGATGCTCTATGATTTTGGACAAATGAACTAGCCCAGGGATGCTTCTCATCTATAAAAGAAGGATAAAACCAATACTACTGATATGTCTTAACTAAAAAGAGAATCAGTTGAGATACAGTATTTAATGGTATTTGCCAGGTAGTCAGTGTAGAATAAAAAGTTCCTCCCGCAGACAAAGAAGTAACTGAAGTGGCTAGGGGATTTTGGCGAGGATTAACGAAAGGGACTCTTGAAGAAGGAGTAGTAGAGTTTGGTAGATAAAAAGGGAAAGGTAGGTTTTATAGGTAAACTAAACAGTGTAAAAGATCATGATATATTTTAAAGAAATGTTGAGAAATTTAGTTTTGGGAGATGGCAAGGCCTGGAATAAGTCTGAAAAGGTACTTTTGGGTTTTATAACCCATCATAAGGAATCAGATTTTATTCCTTAACCATTGAAGTGTTGAACTTTTAAGAGTGACATGAATTAGCTTGGCATGTTTAAAAGATTTAAATAATTCCTTTTTGTACTCACTTTGTTGGTGCCACTTACTACATTGTATTGTGGTTAATTACACAAGGCTGTCAAAGTGTGAGCTTTATGGCAGCACGCACTGAAGTTTCCAGTCCCACATCCATTTACTGCATATGCACTATATTCCAATCCTTGTATTAGTTGCTTTATTTTTTTAAATGTATAAATTGAGTAGATCTGCAGTGTTTAATGTTCCTTTGATTTCAGTAAAATACTAATTGTAGCAGCAAACCATACTTTTCTTTTATCTAACCTTGAGTTATAAAATGTTAATTCAGAATGTGTCCCTTGTGTAATGTAGTATTCCCTTGTTTGCAAATGACATACATAGGCTGTAACTACCGTCAACTATAAAGATTTATCGGCATGCTTAGTTGGAAAATTCAGAGATGGGGGCTTTAGAATTGGTTGATTCAGGGATTCAGCACTATCACCAAAACCCCAATTTTTTTCTCTCTATTCTGTTTACTGAGGGTTGACTGTATCTTAACTGTGTTCTTCCTCATAGTGGTAGGCTAAAAATGGGATTATGTGTCCAGTAGGAGGGATATATGTGTGCTTCTATTACATTGTTATTTGTAAGTTTCTTAAATGGGCCAGTGGTAGTCCCGTGTCTATTCTTGGACTGGTGCTTGTCCCAGGGAAATGGAGTAGATTAGTTTAATAACCTAATCATCTCCTTACCCTGATTCCCAACTGGAAGTGGAGTTTGCTTCCCCTAAAGCGCATGGGGCAGGGAAAGGGATAAATATATCCCGGACAAGCTACTTATCTGTTAGGAGAGGAGGCCCCTTTCGTGCTAATATGTAATGATTAACATGTGCACTCAGTAATGTTTGTTGTGGAGGATGATGAAATAGGGTTTTATATTCAGGACATAACATTGACGTATGAAAATTTATCTCTTCGCTTTTTATCTTTCTCTGACTAGAATTGTTTTATAAAAGCAGAATGTTCACTCTAATGCAAATTAGATGACAGTATGCTGACCCTATTAATTGGTGCTGCTCTGGGATAATCACTCTGGTAGTTAGGTCAGTGTAGTCTTCTAGTTGCATGATAGACCTGTGACCAGAGAAGTCCATTCTGAACCAACCAAATTAGTTCTTCCATGGTTAACAGTCTCAAAGTTGACAAAAAGTAAGCCTCAACATCTTAGTCGCTATACATAGCACAGACGCTCTACTCCTGTATCCTCAAGGGTTAAACATAAAGTAAACCATCTTCTTGAATGACCAACTTTACTAAAATTTTTAGAAAAGAAAAAGTACATTAAAATGTTAAACTATAATATAAAAATCCATAGAATTTTAGAGCTAAAATATGACTTCAAGTTATTGATACTTTAGGCTATGTTTATCCGCCTCTAACCATTAGAGGGGAAGCATAAGCAGTATTGATCTTTCTTGGACAGGAGAGCCCTGACTGTCAGGTTTGTTTTTGTTTTTGTTTTTGTTTTTAATCAGAGAACTGTGGCAGAATGATCTAGTTCCACAATATTGAGCTGAGGGAAGCTGCAAAATTTAAAGTTTCCTACTCCTACTGTTAACTTTTCAGATAACATCTTATTTTTTAGGATGAGAAACTGAGGTTCAACAAGGTTGTTACTTTTTTAGGGTCATTGGTTATAAAATGGACACAAGTAGGATTTGAGGCCCATGACTAAGAATTGGTCTTTCTAGAAAATAACATCCTTCTTTAAATGAAAATGCCTATGCTATTATTTTTTCCATCTGCTATCATTTTAAAAAATAATTAAAGTCATGTGTACATGTTTTAATGAATACTTATGTTAAACTATCTTTATTTTCACAGACCCTTAGGGTTCCTCTCAGTTTGAAGTATTCCTGCCCTTCTGAAAGCACATGGAAACTAGCAGTATCTTCTCTCCTCAAAGTTCTTTCTATTGGGCTACCTGTTGCCCGGCAACATGCTTCTTCAGGAAAATTTGACAGTATGTGGCCAGAACTGGCCAGCACCTTTGAAGACTTTCTCTTTACTAAAAGGTCAGCTCATTTATTTTTGCAAGTAGGACAGTCTTTCAAGAAGTATACATTATACCTGTAATTGCTCTAAAAACAGTATTTCTAATTATTCATTAACAGAGTTACTGCTTATTGAGAATCCTAGGTTGTATACAGGGCACAACTGGATTAGGCATTTATCCATTTGGTACATTATCTGTGAGCAGTGGATATTGTGCTCTTTATAGTGGTTTTGGTTGTAAGACAGGACTCTATATAAAGACTATGTGAATGCATCATAATTGAAGAACCATGGTTTTAACTGCATGAAGCCAAAGGTCCTTTTTTAAAAAATATTATTTATTTATTTATTTATTTATTATTTTAAAAATATATTTTCTTGATTATGCTATTACAGTTGTCCCATTTCTCCCCCATCATTCCCCTCCACCCTGCACACCCCCTCCCACCCACATTCCCCCCCTTTAGTTCATCTCCATTGTCATAAGTTCTTTAGCTTCTACATTTCCCACATTATTCTTGCCCTCCCCCTGTCTATTTTCTACCCACCATCTATGCTACTCATTCTCTGTACCTTTTCCCCCTCTCTCTTCCTCCCACTCTCCTGTTGCTAACCCTCCATATGATCTCCATTTCTGTGTTTCTGTTCCTGTTCTAGCTGTTTGCTTAGTTTGCTTTTGTTTTAGGTGTGGTTCTTAATAGCTGTGAGTTTGCTGTCTTTTCACTGTCATATTTTTTATCTTTTTCTTAGATAAGTCCCTTTAACATTTCATAGAATAAGGGCTTGGTGATGATGAACTCCTTTAACTTGACCTTATCTGAGAAGCACTTTATCTGTCCATCCATTCTAAATGACAGCTTTGCTGGATAGAGCAATCTTGGATGTAGGTCCCTGCTTTTCAAGATTTCAAATACTTCTTTCCAGCCCCTTCTTGCCTGGAAGGTCTCTTTTGAGAAATCAGCTGACAGTCTGATGGGAACTCCTTTGTAGGTGACTGTCCCCTTATCCCTTGCTGCTTCTGGAATTCTCTGCTTCATTTTAATCTTGGCTAATGTAATTACGATGTGCCTTGGTGTGTTCCTCCTTGGGTCCAAGTTCTTTGGGACTCTCTGAGCTTCCTGGACGTCCTGGTTGTCTATTTCCTTTGCCAGATTGGGGAAGTTCTCCTTTATTATTTGTTCAAGTAAGTTTTCCACTTGTTGTTCTTCTTCCCCTTCTGGGACCCCTATAATTCGGATGTTGGGACGTTTAACGATGTCCCGGCGGTTCCTAAGCCTCTCCTCATTTTTTTGAATTCTTGTTTCTTCCTCGTTTTCTGTTTGGTTGTTAGTTTCTTCCTTCTGGTCCACTCCATTGATTTGAGTCCCAGTTTTCCTTCCATCTCTATCAGTTCCCCATGCATCTTCCTTCATTTCACGTATTGTAGCCTGCATTTTTTCATCTAGTTTGTGAGCAAAATCAACCAATTCTGTGAGCATTTTGATAACCAGTGCTTTGAACTGTGCATCTGATAGGTTGGCTATCTCTTCACGGCTTAGAGGAATTGGCTCTGGGGCTTTGATTTGGTCTCTGGTTTGAGCCATTTTTGGTGGGTTTTTTTTGTTTTGTTTTGGTTTGGTTTTAGTCTGGTCGCGGCTGTGACGTAGTGAGGGGTGGAGCCTTAGGTGTTCCTCAGGGCGGGGCAGCCCAGTCGCTGGGTTGTGACACTATAGGTGGGGGTGAGGTCCGAGAGGGAAGAATGGCGCCTGCTCCGCTCTCTCCTGGACTCCAGTCCTTTCTGCCGCTTCCCCTTCGCCTGGATTATCTGTGCACGTGCGCGTGCTGTTACGTAGTGAGGAGTTGGAGCCCCTGGCGCTCCCCAGTGTGGGGCAGCCCAGTTGCTGGGTTGTGACACTGTATGTGGGGGCGGGGTCTGAGAGGGAACAATGGCACCCGCTCCACTCTCTCCTGTATTCAGTCCCGCCCCCCCGCCCCCCCCCCCGCTCCCCCCCCCCCACCTGGACCATTTGCACCTGCGAATGTGGGACCACCTGGTCAGCCAGCCGCCTTGTGCGGCCTCACTGGTTCTGCACAGTTGCCCCCCTGTGCCCGGGGTCCTCCAGCCACCGCCTGTGCACCTGGGAACTGCCAGCTGCTGCTGCTTGCATTCCCAGGTCCGCACCTCCACTCCTTCCCGCCGTAACTCTGCCCCTCTTACCGGTCTGGATGAATGGCCGTTGGACTTCCGTACAGTTCAGTTTTCTATAAGTTCTGGTTGTTTTCTTGTTTCTGAATTTTGTTGTCCTTAATTTTGGTTGTAAGAGGAGGCACAGTGTGTCCGCCCATGCCTCGATCTTGGCTGGAAGTCCCAAAGAGGTCCATTTTTTAAAACCATTCCCATTTGGCATTACACAAGGAAAGAAAATTTCAGAAAATCAGTGTTTTATCAGAATAAATAAGAGCATTGGCAGTAATGATCACTTCTTTAAGATGTGTAGGTTTGGAGGTTCCTTAAGCAATTAAAAACAGAAATACAGTTAGTCTAAGACCCCCTGAAACCACAGATAGTACAAAACCCTACGTTTTGGCCCTGGCTGGTGTAGCTCAGTGGATTGAGCGCGGGCCTGCGAACCGAAGGATCGCGGTTCGATTCCCAGTCAGGACACATGCCTGGGTTGCCAGGCCAGTTCCCGGCAGGGGACATACAAGAGGCAACCGCACATTGATGTTTCTCTCCCTCTCTCCTTCCCTTCCCCTCTAAAGATAAATAAATAAAATCTAAAAGAAAAAAAAATTTATTAAAAAAAAAAACCCTACGTTTTGTCTTATACATGCATGCTCATAATGAAGTTATTTTATAAATTAGGTACAATAAGAGATTAACAGTGATAGCTAATAATAAAGTAGAACAGTTACAACAATATACTGAAATAAAAATTAGATGAAATATGATTTTTTATTGTTCATGTACAGTTGTGTCCATTTTCCTGTCATCACTTCCCCACCTCCCACGCCCACCTCCCACCCTCAATCCTTCCCCCCTTTCATTTGTCCATGTGTCCTTTATACATGTTCCTTGACAACCCTTCCCCTTCTTTCTCCTGTTATTCCCTCCCCCCTCCCCTCTGGTTACTGTCAGTTTGTTCTTTATTTCCACGTCTCTGGTTATACTTTGCTTGCTTGTTTATTTTGTTGATTAGGTTCCACTTATAGGTGAGATCATATAGTATTTGTCTTTCATCACCTGGCTTATTTCAGTTAGCATAATGTTTAGGTTTGGCAAAGAAAAATTGAATTTTCATTGTATGATATCCAACTGAGAGCATAGGTTAAGGATACTCTTTTGACCCCTCACTGAGTGAGCATGGGATAATTGGAACACAGACTAAATTTTTTTCATGAGGAATCTGCTGCTACTTATCCAAAGTTGTACTATCCAATATAATAGTCACTAACAGTTATTAATTATATTTTTTAACTAAATAGAATAAAAAAACTCAGTTTGTTCTCACTAGCCCGGTTTCAAATTCTCATTGCCATGTGTGGCTAGTGTCTGCCATGTTGGGCAGTGCAGATTATTGAACATTTCCATCATCACAGAAAGTTCCTTTGGGACCACTGATCTAAAAGGAGACACTTTACTAATGATGGACTTTAATAGCTGTGATAGCCAGGTAGTCTTCAATTAGATTAGTTCTACAATCTAATTTTCTTTTGTGCTGTGGTAGTGAAATTATGTGGCAACAAAATTTTTTCAATTTTTTTATCCATTAATCATTGTTAAAATTATAGAATATAATCATTTAAAATTATTAGTTTGCAGTTACTTACTTTATGAATTTGATATCTTTGAGGGAAAAAACCTACATTAGCACATTGATAATGATCCAGATGAGTCCACAACAGAATGATTTAACTGAAGAGATTCTATCTTTCTAATGTTTAGTTAGTTCTTAAAAAAAAAGTAGATAGAAACAGACTTACAGATAGGGAGAACAAACTGATGGTTCCCGAATGGGAAGGGGGTTAAGGGACTGGGTAAAATAGGTTAGTAAGTATAAATTGGTAATTACAAAATATAGGTGTGTAAAGTACAGCATAGGAAATATAGTCAATAATATTGTAATAACTACGTATGGTGCCAGATGGGTACAACTGTGGAGGATCATTCTTAAAGTAAATGTCTAACCACTGTGCTTTACACCTGAAAGTAATAGAAAATAATATTGAATGTCAATTGTAACTGAAAAATAAAAGTTGTAGAGTGTGGAAGTGTTAATTTACTTTTTTCTCTGTAAAAGCTTCTCTGATATTTCAGAATTGAAACTAATGATATGTGGTTCTAATTTCTGTTTCTGAAAATGATCTTTGTTTTGCTTTCTTATGTATTTCTCTCCTCTAAAAATGTAATTGTTACTAATGCAAACATACTCTTTGTATTTGCAAGAAACAAATTGTGTTTTTGTCTTTAAAATAACCCTGAAAATTTTAGCTTCTTTCACAATGTTAATTTATGTAAAGCAAATAGATTTGGAAATTCAAACTTTTTCTTTTTTCCTCCAGTTATGTCTGTATATGCATGTTGCTCCATAATAAATTGAATAAGCTGTTTTAAAAAGTTGAGGTAACATTGGTTTATAACATTATATAAATTCCAGGCATATAACATTATATATGATACCTGTATACATTATAAATAGCATGTTCACCATCAAAAGTATAGTTTCCATCTGTCACCATACTTTGACCATTTTTTCTTGTTTTTGCCTCCCCCACCTTCCTTCCCCTCTGATAACCACCAGTCTGTTGTTGTTATCTAAGAGTTTGCTTTTATTTTTGTTTGCTGTTTCTTTTTTCTTTATATTCCACATTCGCGTGAAATCATACAATTTTTGTCCTTTCTATCTGACTTATTTTACTTAGCATAATACCCTCAAGTCCATCTGTACCATAAATGGCAATATTTCATCTTTTTTTGTGGCCAAGTAGTAGTCCATGGTGTGTGAGTGTGCCCTATCTTTTTTTTTATTATTTTATTATTGTTCAGTTACAGTTGTCTGCATTTACCCACCACCAATTCCCCCACCCCTACTGCAGCTATCCCCACCACCCCCTCTTGCTTCCACCCCTGCTCTTGGTTTTGTCCATGCATCCTTTATAGTTATTCCTGAATGCCCAGTCTTTTTTATCCAGTCATGCACTAATGAACATTTAGTTTATTTAGATATCTGAGTTGTAAATAAATCTGCAATGAACAAAGGGATGCATATTATATCTTTTTGAATTTGTGTTTTCATATTCTTTAGAAAAATATCCATGGGTAGACTAGCTGGATCATATAATAGTTCTATTCTTAATCTTTGAGGAACCTCCATACTGTTTTCCATAGTGACTGTACCAGTTTACAATTCCAGTAACAGGGTATAGGGGTTCCCTTTTCTCCACATCCTCTCCAACACTTGTTATTTCTTGTCTTTTTGATAATAGCTATTTTAACAGGTGTGAGGTGATATATCACTGTGGTTTTGATTTGCACTTTCCTAAAAATTAGTGATGTTGAACATCTTTTCATACACATCTTTTGGGTATAGATTGATTTTGGCCACCTGTTTGTCTTCCTTGGAAACATGTCTATTCAGATCTTTTGCCTATTTTTTAATCACGTTTTTTTTTTGTTCATTTGTTGTTGAGTTATATGAGTTCATACATATTTTTTTGCATATTAACCCCTTATCAGAAATATTATTTGAAAATATCTTCTCTTATTCAATTGGTTGCCTTTTCATTTTATTGATGGTTTCTTTTGCTATGCAGAAGCTTTTAGTTTGATGTAGTTTTGTTTGTTTATTTTTGTTTTTGTTTCTCTTGCTTTTGAGGTCAGATCCACAAAAATGTTGCTAACTGATGTCTAGGAGCTTAGACATCAGGACCTCTGTTGTCTTCTGTGTAGTATGTGGTTTTGGATCTTACATCAGTTTTTAATCCATTTTGAGTTAATTTTTGTGTATGATAGTCAGTGGTCTAATTTCATTCTTTTACATGTAATTGTTCAGTTTTCCCAACACCATTTAATGAAGAGACTTTCTCCATTCTATGTTCTTGGCTCCTTTGTTATATTTAGCTATCTATACATGTGGGTTTATTTCTGGGCTCTCAGTGCTGTTCCATTGGTCTGTATGTCTGTTTTCCTGCCACTACCATGCTGTTTTGATTACTGTCACTTGTGGAATAGTTTGAAAGCAGGGAGTATGATGCTTCTGGCTTTGTTCTTTTTTCTCAGGATTCCTATGGCTTTTGGGGGTTTTTTGTGGTTGTATGCAAATTTGAGGATTTTTTTTGTTCTATAACTGCAAAAATGCCACAGGGATTTTGGTAGGGATTTTATTGAGTCTGTAGATTGCTTTGGGTAATACGGACATTTTAACATGTTAATTCTTCCAATTCCTGAGCATGGAATATTTTTCCATTTCTTTGTGTCATCTTCAATTTCATTCATATCTTCCATTTTCAGGGTACAAGTCTTTTACCTCCTATATTAAATATACTCTTTGGTATTTTATTCTTTTTGTTGTGATTGTAAATGAGATTCTTTTATTGATTTCTCTTTCTGATAGATTGTTGTTAGTATATAGAAACACAACAGATTCTCACAAACTGATTTTGTACCCTACATCTTTACTATATTCATTTAGTATTTCTAATAGTTTCTTTTGTTGTTGTTGTTGTTAGAGCCTTTAGGGTTTTCTATATATAAATCATGCCATCCACAAATAGTGACAATTTCACTTCTTCCTTTCAAATTTGGATGCCTTTTATTTCTTTTATTGTCTAATTTCTCTGGCTAGGCCTTTCAATATACTGTGGTGAACACAACTGCAAGAATAGGCATGTTTTGTCTTGTTCTTGATCTTAAAGGAAAAGCTTCCAGTTTTTCATCATTGCTGCAATGCTAGCTGTGGTTTTTGTAATATTTAGCCTTTATTATGTTGAGCTATTGTACTTTTCCTTCTATACCCATGTTATTGAAAGTTTTTTTTTTTTATCACAAATGGATGTTGGATCTTATAAGATGCTTTTTCTGCATCTGAGATAGTCATGATTTTTATCTTTTATTTTGTTAATGTGGTTTATCATGTTGATTGATTTGTGGTTGTTGAACTATCTTTGCTTCTCTGGAATAAATTGTGCTTGATCATGGTGTGATTTTTGTTTTGTGGTTACCATGAGATTGGTATAAAATATCTTGTAGATAAAAGAGTCTTTTTTCTTCTGATAGCATGTTATTTTCATTTGCCTATACAAAATCTGCTCTTTTCCTCCTTCCTTTTATGTTTCCGTTGTCACAAATTACCCTTTTTTTATGATATATATTAGCTACCAAATTGAAGTAGCTGTTATTTTTAATGCTTGTTTTTCCCTTTAACCTTTATGCTATAATTGTCTGAGACTCTAGTTTCTAGTAGAATTTTCTGATTCTTTCACCTTACTGCTTTTGTTTTTGTTTTTACAGTAGAATATGCTTTTGTTTTTTCATTTAAAGTAGAACAGCTAGCTCCCTTCAACATTTCTTGTAAGGCAAGGAGTTGAACTCGTTCAGCTTTTCTGTGTCTGGGAGAGCCATTATCTCTCCTTCATATCTGAAAGATAACTTGGCTGAATATATTCTCGTCTGGCAGTTTTTATCTTTCATTATTTTGAATATGTCCTTCCACTCTCTCTGACCTGCAGTGTTTCTGCTGGGAACTCTGATGATAGCCTGTTGGGGTTCATTTGTAGGTTACTGTCTTTTCTACCCTGGCTGCTTTAAGAATTCTTTTTTTTTTTTTAATCATCAGCTTTAGAGATTTTTTAATATAACATGTCTTGGAGAAGGTCTTTTACATTGAGATAATTAGGTATTATATTAGCTTCTCATGCTTGTATGTCCAGTTCACTTTTCCAGGATTGAGAAGTTCTCATCTATTATTCCCTTAAATGTCTCTGTTCTCTTCTCCTTCGTTTCTCCTCTTGAGATACCCATAATCCTATGTTGCCCTTTCTAATGGACTCAGATAGTTCTTGTAGAGTTCTTTCATTTTTAAAAAATCTTAGTTCTCTCTTCTCTTCCACCTGAATCGTTTATAGGTTTCTACCTTCAAGCTCACTAATTCTCTCTTCCATATGGTCTGTTTCATTTCCAATGCTTTCTAATGTAGTTTTTAAAAGACTTTTTAAATTTTATTTTTAGAGAGAAGGGAAGGGAGGGCGAAAGAAAGGGAAAGAAACATTGATCAGTTGCCTCTCACACATGCCCCAGCCAGGTTCTGAACCCACAAGCCAAGCATGTGCCATGACTGGGAATTGAACCAGCAACCTTTCGCTTTGAGGGATGATGCCCAACCAACTGAGCCATACCTGTCAAGGTTCCAATGCATTCTTCATCTCATTTATTGAGTTCTTTAGCTCCAGAATTTCTTTTTAGTTCTTTTTTTAGAGTTTCATTCTCTTTGGTAAAGTACTTCTGTTCATTGTATTCCTGAGCCCATTGAACTGCTTTTCTGAGTCTTTTTGTATCTTGTTTAGTTTCTTCATGACAACTATTTTTGAATTTTCTGTCATTTAGATCACAGTATTCTGTGACTTTGAGCTTGGTTTATGGAGAATTGTCATTTTCTTATTATACTGTGTTTCCATGATTGTTCATGGTGCTTTATGGACCATTCCTCGGCTGGTGCATTTGAGGAAGCAATAACCGTTCTTATTTAGGTACAGCTTTAATTTAACAATTCAGCAGGTTGATTGAGTCCTCTCCTTTAGTTTACCAGTAGGTGGCACTACAGCACAAGTTTTTGGTTTCTCATATCCTGAGCTGATTGTAGTTATACCTAAGAGTAAGCAGTTTTGACATTCTCTGCCAGAAGTGTCAAATGTGCCATCTTCCTCACTTTTTGTGACTCTAGGGTTGCTGGTGACTTTAGGCTGCAGTTGTAAGTTTCCTTGCTGTTGCAGGCAACGCTGTCAGGGTCATGGGGATGGCCATGCTTGGACTGGCTAGTCAGAGATGTGCGCATAACCTCTGCTGCTGTTAGCTCCATGCACAGTGAGTAGCTGGTGAGGCACTTCCACTGCTGAGAGGTGCTGGAGTTGCAGCCTTAACTCTACCACTTCTGCAGTGCTCAATAGGGCTGTGGTCTCCACCACCACTTGCTGGGGACCCAGGTTACAGGCACTGTCCCTGCCATTCCTTCATTTTTGCCTATCCTATGCATTCCAATCCACCACCTTCAGATGTACAGACATGTGGGTCTCTCAGGCATCCTAGTGTGTTGAGCACAGGAATCTTTGCTCAGTTACAGATGTCCCTCTAATTGTAGATAAAAGGGGAGAGAAAAAGAGAATGTTTTATTTCTTCATAATGCTGATTTCACCTCTGTATAAGCTTTTAGATAAGTTTTGTTTTTGTATTTTTACAGAGTATAACTTAAGAATTTCTTTTCTGTCTTTCCACCATCTTTCTTATCTTCGAGTTCCCTGTGGAACATTCTTTATTTTCCAAACTATGTTTTCATTTTATTATATTCCGTTTTCTGAAGTACCTTTTGTACAGAAAAGTAGACAGTGGAATCAAAGACCCAGTAATAGAGAATTTACATTACTGTAATATGTATTAATGCAGTTGTAGTTTAATTTTATTACAGTCTTTTACCTGAGGCCCTACTTATATTAAAGAAAGGTTTGAGTATATTGGATATGTTGAAAAATCACATTGGCTAAGAAGCAGCTAGCATAGTGGATAAGGGCACTGACTCAGGAACCAGACTACCTGGATTCAAATCTCAGCCATACTTTGTAAGTGTGATGTTTTGGACAGGTTATTTTTACTTTCAGTGACTCATTTCCCTCCTCTGTTAAATAGAAACAATAATGCTACCTATCTCACAGGGTTATTGTGAGAATTAAATCACTTAAAGTAAATGAATGCTCAGAATAGTGCCTGGAGCAGAAATGCTTTTAAAATGCCTTCTACCACTGTTACCCTCTTTACGATAATTTCTTTTCCTTAAGATAAACCGACATTGTCCATGTCTTTTCGCATGAAAAAGCCATGTTTTAAGCTAAGCTAAAAATTTAAAGACCAAAACTCTAAATAATTTGGGTCAGGAAATTTACCTCTAAATTTGGCTAGAAAAAATAAGGGTATGAAGTTCCGCTCTCCTGTAACACAGAATCATGTTCTAAGTTGTGGTTACCCTAATGACAAATTTGAGCCTTCTACAGCATGGAGTGGCAGAAACAAACTCCGTGTGGAGAAGGAACCTGTGGGCTACTTGTGACTCTGCTGTGTACTTTCTGTTGACCTTGAATTTGTCATTTCCCTCACTAGGCATCATTTTTTGTAATTGTAAGAAGAAATCATTGATTAGACTAATTGTAAAAGTTCATAATTTTATATACTTTGCTTTAATGTTTTAATCAGTGTTTTTAACTGAAAAGCTTACACGATATGGATAAAGCCAGTTTAGTTTTTGTTTCATAGTCCAAAAATACTTCAAGGCCCAAAATGAAAGTTTTCATTAGTTAGTTGATACTAAAAATGAAGTGCTCACTAAGAGAACTTAAAAACCATGCACATTTTCAGTTTTCTGAGGCCTTGTCTTTGTTTTTATTTTCTAAATAACTGATCACTTTGGAAATCCCATGATGTTATATTTTTAATTTTATTTTATGCTACATATATACTGTGTTCTATAACGGAAGTCCATCAGGAGTATTTCAACAGTAGGAAGAGAATTTCAGAATATTGCTTGGAATAGCAAGACTTAGGTTTTCAGATCATAATGAACTTTCAAGGATCTTTTATATCAAAACATTTTTAAGTTTATAAACCTGATCAACACGTACTCTAAGACTCTGAATACCTTTCTCTGTGATGATTCCCAACTATTTTGGTCTGCAGGCTGCTTTGGCATGGTAATACAATTATGAAGAAAATACAAATAAAACCATAATCAAATAGAAGAAAGGCCTTGGACATCATTGAGAACTATCATAAGTAAATAATTTAAATGAGTAAAAGAAATACAATTAAAGATGTAAAACATAAGGCCTGTAATCTGGTAGACATTTGAGGTCCATTAGGAATTCATTTAGCCAAACTCTTGAGTACCAAAACTTGGTACTTGTCCTCTAGAAGACATGTGGGCTAGTATGACTTCATACAATTAATGGTCTGTGGACCTTAAGTTAAAAGATCACTAAGTACTAACCCAAATAATTGAAATGAAACATGTTTGCACAAAAACTTGCACACTGATGTCTATAGCAGCATTATCATAATAGCCAAAAAATTAAAACGGTCCCCAAGTTCATTGACTGGTGAACAGACTATTCTGCCATAAAAAGGAATGGAATGTTGATACATGCTACAACATAGATCAGTATTGAAAACATTATGTTAAGTGAAGCAAACCAGACACAAAAGGCTGTCTATTATATAATCTCACTCATATAATATATCCAAAATAGGCAAATCCATAGAGATAGAAAATAGATTAATGGGGAAGCAACCTAGGTGCCCATCAGTTAATGAATGCATCAAAAAACTGTGGTACATTTACACAATGGAATTCTATGCAGCAGAAAGAAAGAAGGAGCTCCTACCCTTTGCGACAGCATGGAAGGAATTGGAGGGTATCATGCTAAGCGAAATAAGCCAGGCAGTGAAAGACAAATACCATATGATCTCACCTTTAACAGGAAGCTAATCAACAAAACAAACAAACAAGCATAATATAAACAAAGACACTGAATTTGAGAACAGTCTGACAGTGTCCAGAGTGGGAGGGGAGGGAATTTCAGGGGAAAAGGGGAACAGTTTAGAGCAACAAGTATAAAGGACTCATGGACAAAAACTATGGGGGGTGGAAATGGGAGGAAGGTGGGGAGGGCTGGGGTGGTGGGCTGGGGCGGGGTAAAAGACAGAAAACTGTACAATATCAACAATTAAAAAATACTGATAAAAAAATAAAAAATAATAATAAATTAAAATAAATAAATAAATAAATAAATAAATAAATAAATAAAAAAGAAAATAGATTAATGGTTGCCAAAAATGGGAGGAGGGAAGAATGAGGAGGGACTACTATAAGAAGTCACTAGAATTAGAGATGATCATTGCACAATTTTATGTATATACTGAACAGCACTGAATTACACACTTTAATAGGGTGAATTTATGGTGCTGGAATTATATATCAATAAAAAAATTTAATGTACCATACAGAGAGAACTAACAAAAAATACAAATAATGCTTCATCAATTTCAAGGCTTTTTTTAAAATTTCAAATAAAGACTAATGAAAAGAATTTTAAAAAAATTACTCCTGTACACTTCAAACTTAGTGAATATAAAAATCTTATATGGCTCATTTGTACCTGCAATATTGACCATCTCCCTTAATAATTTCAAGGTAAATTCTGCTAATCATCAGTGTGTTTCAAAGCTCAACCAATTTTTTTGATATGTTCAAAATATTTAGTAAGGGTACTAACTATAAGTTAAAATAAATCACCATTAGTTTGGTTTCTGATATCAGATAATCCAACCTATGCACAATTGAATAGTTTCCTGATTTTATTGATCATTAAGATTAGAAGAGGATGGCTCAGTTTTTAGCTTTGTATACTACTCTTCCCCATTACAAGATATTTTAAAAATGCAATGAAGTGCTTCTGATATATGATCCCAATTATATTAATATTTTAGTGTATGGTCTTAATAAGCTTTTTTTTTTTTAATTTTTTTAATTTATTTTATTTTATTTTTTTAATATATTTTATTGATTATGCTATTACAGTTGTCCCATTTCTCCCCCATCATTCCCCTCCACCCTACACACCCTCTCCCACCCACATTCCCCCCTTTAGTTCATGTCCATGTGTCATAAGTTCTTTAGCTTCTACATTTCCCATACTATTCTTGCTCTCCCCCTGTCTATTTTCTACCCACTATCTATGCTACTCATTCTCTGTACCTTTTCCCCCTCTCTCCTCCTCCCATGCCCCTCTTGCTAACCCTCCATATGATCTCCATTTCTGTGGTTCTGTTCCTGTTCTAGCTGTTTGCTTAGTTTGCTTTTGTTTTAGGTGTGGTTCTTAATAGCTGTGAGTTTGCTGTCTTTTCACTGTCATATTTTTATCTTCTTTTTCTTAGATAAGTCCCTTTAACATTTCATATAATAAGGGCTTGGTGATGATGAACTCCTTGAACTTGACCTTATCTGAGAAGCGATTTATCTGTCCATCCATTCTAAATGACAGCTTTGCTGGGTACAGCAATTTGGGATGTAGGTCCCTGCTTTTCAAGATTTCAAATATTTCTTTCCAGCCCCTTCTTGCCTGTAAAGTCTCTTTTGAGAAATCAGCTGACAGTCTGATGAGAACCCCTTTGTAGATGACTGTCCCCTTATTCCTTGCTGTTTCTAGAATTCTCTGCTTCATTTTAATCTTGGCTAATGGAATTACGATGTGCCTTGGTGTGTTCCTCCTTGGGTCCAACTTCTTTGGGACTCTCTGAGCTTCCTGGACTTCCTGGAGGTCTATTTCCTTTGCCAGATTGGGGAAGTTCTCCTTGATTATTTGTTGAAATAAGTTTTCCACTTGTTGCTCTTCCTCTTCCCCTTCTGGGACCCCTATAATTCGGATGCTGGGACGTTTAACGATGTCCCGGAGGTTCCTAAGCCTCTCCTCATTTTTTTGAATTCTTGTTTCTTCCTCGTTTTCTGTTTGGTTGTTAGTTTCTTCCTTCTGGTTCACTCCATTGATTTGAGTCCCAGTTTTCCTTCCATCTCTATCAGTTCCCCATGCATCTTCCTTCATTTCACGTATTGTAGCCTGCATTTTTTCATCTAATTTGTGAGCAAAATCAACCAATTCTGTGAGCATTTTGATGACCAGTGCTTTGAACTGTGCATCTGATAGGTTGGCTATCTCTTCACTGCTTAGAGGAATTGGCTCTGGAGCTTTTATTTGTTTTCCGGTTTGAGCCATTTTTCGGTGGGGATTTTTTTGTTTTGTTTTGGTTTTAGTCTGGTCGCGGCTATTACGTACTGAGGGGTGGAGCCTCAGGGCGGGGCAGCCCAGTCGCTGGGTTATGACGCTATAGGTGGGGGCGGGGTCCGAGAGGTAACAATGGCGCCTGTTCCGCTCTTTCCTGGACTCTGGCCCTTTCCTCCGCTTCCCCTTCACCCGGATTATCTGCGTACGCGCGAGTGCTGTTACGTAGTGAGGAATGGAGCCTCAGGCGCTCTCCAGTGTGGGGCAGCCCAGTCGCTGGGTTGTGACGCTATAGGTGGGGGTGGGGTCTGAGAGGGAACAATGGCGCCTGCTCCGCTCTCTCCTGGATTCAGTCCCTTCCGCCACTTCCCCTCCGCCTGGACTGTCTGCGCGCGCAAATGTGGGGCCACCTGGTCAGCCAGCCGCCTTGTGTGGCCTCACTGGTTCTGCACAGTTGCCCCCCTGTGCCCGGGGTCCGCCAGCTGCTGCCTGTGGGCCTGGGGACCGCCAGCTGCCGCCTGTGCACCTGGGAACTGCACGCCGCTGCTGCTTGCGTTCCAGGTCCACACCTCCACTTTTCCTGCCGTGACTCCGCCCCTCTTACCGGTCTGGATGAATGGTTGTTGGACTTCCGTACAGTTCAATTTTCTATAAGTTCTGGTTGTTTTCTTGTTTCTAAATATTTGTTGCCCTTAATTTTGGTTGTTAGAGGAGGCACAGTGTGTCCACCTACGCCTCCATCTTGGCCGGAAGTTCCTTCCTGGTCCTTAATAAGCTTTTATTTAAAAAATTGGTAGTCAATGAGTTGATATTTGTGTGTGTGTGTATTTTCTTTTCTTTTTTTTTATTCCTCTCTGCCCTGCACGCCCCCCACTACATTCCTCCCTCTTAGTTCATATCCATGGGTCGTACATATAAGTTCTCTGGCTTCTACATTTCCTATACTAGTCTTAACCTCCCCCTGTCTATTTTGTAGCTACTGTTTATGCTACTTCCCTGTACCTTTTCCCCCATTCCCCTCCTTCCCTTCTGATAACCCTCCATGTGATCTCCATTTCTGTGATTCTATCCCTGTTCTAGAGTTTGCCTGGTTTGTTTCTGTCTTTGTTTTTTTAGGTTTGGTTGTTGATAGTTGTGAGTTGTGACCACTGCTTTTTAAATTTATTCTTTATTGTATTTTTTCCATTACCATTTAGTCTTCTTATACCTGCCTCCCCCCAGCAATCACCACACTGTTGTCCATGTCCATGAGTCCCTTTTCCTTTGTGCTCAGTCACTCCCCTACTGTCTCCCCCAATCTCTTAGCTGTCATCCTGCTTTCTAACTATGAGTCTGTCTCTATTTTGCTTGTTAGTGCAGCTTCTTCATTAGATTCCACATGAGTGAAATCATATGGCATTTATCTTTTCTCTGACTGGCTTATTTGATTTACATAATGTTCTCCACGTCCATTCATGCTGTCATGAAGGGTAAAATTTTCTTTTTTACAGACTAGTTGTATTCCATTGTGTAAATGTCTCAATTGTTTTATCCACTCATCAACTGATAGACACTTGGGCTGCTTCCTGATCATGGTGATTGTAAAAGTGCTCATTCTTAATATGAACCACAGGGTCTAGAATTCACCTTGGTTCTCTCAGAACTATCAATTTCTTCTGATCTTACTGGAACAATTCTCTGCTTTAGAAAGCCAAATCAGTCCTCCTCTTTTAAGATGTCTGTATCTTTTATTGTAAAGATCTTTACTGTATTGGATCTGTTAAAATTAATGACTTATGGGTAGTGCTGTGTGAATAATTCAGCAACCTGACCAAGGCTCTCTTAAATCACTGGAAATATAAAGGAATTCAGGTATTCTCACAGTGGTACTTTTTGCGATACCTGCAGATGATAGTACTTTTCCTTGTTTTTGCATCCATAGTACTGAAAGAAGTTTAGTACTGCAGATTCTATTTATTCAGGATTGGATCGAGTATTTTTGTAGCTGGAATTTCATGTTCATAATTAATTTATACTAATGACTTTAATTAAAAATACTGTTCTTTTAAAATGGTAATGGAAAAAATACAATAAAAATTGTAAAATACTGTTCTTTTAAATAAATAGTAATTTCCTAATCTGGTAAAAATATAATTTTTTTGTCATTTGAATACTGTTTATTTTCTATTTGCATTTCCAGGGAATATTTTGCCTTTAAAAATAAGTGTTTTATCTATTTTTTTTAGCATACCTCCAGATAACCTCTCTATTCAAGAATTTCAGAGAAATGAAAGTATTGATGTTGAGGTGAGGAAGCTATTTAAAACATTTTCCTTTGACCATTTGTGAAAACCACATAGTAGAATGTTGAAAATATAAAATTGCTAAAAGAATAAAGTGAAGTAATAGGTTAAGCTTGAACCAAAAGCATTAAAACTCTCATAAAGGTTAAAGGTTAATTGTAAAGCACTGAAAATTTTTAAATGACTTCCTTATATTTGTTAGCTTGTGCTGTGTATATGTTTTCTAGGTACTTAGTTGTATCCATTTAATAATTTTAAATAGCAGTTGATTCAGTAAAATAAATCCATTAGTCAGCAAGCATGTACAGTATTTAAGAGCTTACTCTACAGTTTAATAAATCAGATGTTCAAATTAATCCATGAGTTGCTTAGATTTCTTTTTGTTTGTTTTTAACCAGCCATAGAGATGGCCTCTAGAATACTTCTTCTTCTTCTTTTTTTTTTTTAGATTTTATTTATTTATTTTTACACAGAGGATAAGGGAGGGAGAAAGAGAGGGAGAGAAACATCAATGTGTGGTTGCCGCTCATGTGCCCTTTACTGGGGACCTGGCCCACAATCCAGGCATGTGCCCTGACTGGGAATGGAACCGACAACCCTTTGTTTCATAGGCTGGCATTCAACCACCGAGCCATACCAGGCAGGGCACCTCTAGAATTCTTGAAGCAAATGAGTTTTAAAGAATATATGTTGTTGACAATAAATGGAGTTTAAAGAAGTAGTTTTTGATCGTGGACTTTTTTTTGTTGAAGAAATCATTATTTTGTTTTGTTTTTCCTTTAAGTGAGGATAGGGGAACTTTTAAGTAAATCAAATCAAATACTTTAAAGTGTACATAAGAAGCATAAGCATTATCATATAAATACAAAACACTGCCTTTTATCCAGTTACTATATTAAAACTTTTGTAAACTTTTCAAAGTTTCCTTCTTTTTCTTCTAAAGGAAAAAATAGTACATTATATATTAGAAATAAGCTATTGAACAAAAATGAATATAACTTTTGCTTTTTCTTAAAGCTCATTTTTATGGTTCTAAAAGGTGATATAAATCTTATTTTTAATTCTGTTTTGGATATTTTATTCTAATGTGGATAAATTTCATATGCTGATTCTTTCTCTAGAGCACTATTTGCATATACCATGTTGAAGATCAACATTTACTAAAATTGTTGCATAGTAAACAGTTTATAGTATTGATTACTTTGTGATAGTTATTTACTAAGACTTGTGGGGGAAGAAGACTAGTCATCCTCTGTATTAACATTAAAATATTGGTGTACTTCTGTTAAGGAAGATTCTTTAACTGATTTTTAGAGATGATCATTAGAGTAAGTCTTTTTCAAGAAAAAAATGCATTTGAGTTTGCCTCTTTTGTTTTAGGTAGTTCAGCTTATCAGCACTGAGATACTACCTTATGCCAATTTTATTCCTAAGGAATTTGTTGGTCAGATAATGACCATGCTTAATAAGGGCTCCATACATTCTCAGTCATCTTCATTTACAGGTATGTTATTTCAATGACTTTTTAAAAATGTTAGTAAGTATTGGAATACTTTTGAAGACACCAAATGTAAAAATGTTTACTCCTATGATTGTGGTAAATGTATGTGGGAGAACAGTAAGGTAATTTTTAAGAATGTGATTTAGAACACTAAGCTTTACAAGAGGAGAATGTGGTAAATATTCCGTGAATTATATGCAATGAATTAAATTGCAAAACACTTAAGGAATCCACTTAAGTCTTGCAGGGTGACACAAGTTACCAGTTTTGTGAGGTCATGGATTATTAGGAGGTAATAAGTGTGTATTCTGCCACTTAGTAGTTGGTTAACTTTGCTGAGTTTTGTCATCTGTAAGATGAAGATATTAATACCAACCTTTCTGGATTATAGATGCAGAGTTAGTTCATTTAAACAAAAAAGATACCTTGACATTAGTTAGAGAAAGTTAACACTTAGTAAATACTTACTATGTGTAGGGTTTTATGCCAGAATATTAATCTTACTGCTTGCAATCTTTCTGTGAAGATAGGTTTCACCATATTACAAAAGGGGAAATGGGTTTAAAAAGCTTGAAAAGACTGCCCGCAATTTTAAGGCTGGAAACCAAAGTTCATCCTTAAAAAGAACTACATACTTCTTTTAATTGTATCATGCTGCTTTATTGAGAGATAATATATAAATTGCTTTTTGCTGTTATTTCTCTTTGTCTAAACCTGTTCTTAAGTGTTCAATGTAACTGTGGCATCATAATGTGATTTTCCTGTTAGATGATTAAAAATTATTAATACATGCCATCAGTACCTATCTTTAATTCCCAGAATTTACCCAGAGCCATGACTGACTTCTACTAAGCTGTGCTGAACACTTTCCCTTTTTAAAAAACATTTATTTACTTTTAGTAGAAGGAAGGGAGGGAGAAAGAAGGGGAGAAACATCGATGTGTGAGAGATACATTGATCTGTTGCTTTTTACACGCCCCCAGCTGGGGAGCGGCCTGCAACCCAGGCAAGTGCCCTGACTGGGAATCAAACTGGTGACCTTTCAGTTCACAGTTTGACACTCAATCCACTGAGCCACACCACTCAGGTCTGTGCTCAACCCTTTAAAGAGCATACACGTGCACAGCTTGACCACTAGATGTCTCTCCCATTGCTTACTTCACAAACTAGTTTTCTTCCCTAACCCAGACAGTTTTTAAAACTGGATTTAACACACATGAGAACCTCAGAGAAAAAGATCTTAAAGTCCATTTATCTTGACGTAGTCAACTTTTTATTATTGAGTGTATGAAAAATTTTAGATAGCATTTTTATAAAATACACATTGAGAACAATATCATTGTTACATGTAAAAATATTGTAGGCTAAATATGGACTACTGAGTTACCATGCATACTTCTTCAGTAGTATGCTGATGATGTCTCTTGCCATTTACACTGTTAAATGTGTACCCTAATGAGGAAGGTACATGGACATTCTTCCAGTGACTTTGACTTCAAGTGTTCTTTCAACATATATGTAGAGAGCCTTCCTTGCTAAATAAGACCAATCTGTAAACACAGAGGTTCCAGTGATCGTTTTGGTCTCCTGCTCTTAAGTATGATCTGACAGCCAAAACTCACAGACATTTGAGGAATTCCTCCAACATGAAAGATAAAGACCAAAACAAATGAAGGTGGGTGAAAGAAACTGGGAGGGAAGAGATAATGCAGTCATAGAAAACATTTTTAAAAAGAAAAGCACAATTGGTATAATTAGGATGCTCAAAGAGATTAAAAAAAACTTTACATCCATGAAATAAGAAAAATGTTATTAAAAGGGAATAATTAGAACATTAAAATAGGTCATAGAAACTAAAAATGTAATAGATGAAATAACAAGTTCAATGAAGGGTCGTAAGAAAACATTAATGAAATAACCCAGAATGTACAGTAAAGACAAAAATGTGGATGATATGGGAAGAAACAAGTAAAATGAATAAAGGGGTGTAACATTGGATACTAGGTCTTCCATAAAGAGAATAGAGAAAAGCTAGGAGAGGAAATTCAAAAAGAAATAACGTGAAGAAATACATCTCCAGATTAAAAATGGTCATTCAGGACCCTGAACAGTGAAAGAAAAAGGACCCACAATAAAGCATGTCATCATGAAATACCAAAACATCACAGATAAAAGATCCTAAAAGATTTCAGAAAGAAAAGAAAAAGTTCCACACAAAAGAATTGTATCAAAATAACATTGGAATTCTCAGTAGCCACATTGGATGCTAAAAGACATTAAGGCAATGGTCTCAGATATAAATAGAAAGGATGTTTAATACAGAATTTTATTCCTAGGCTTACTGTTGGCTGAATATGAATGTAGAACAGTAATTCTCAAATGTCAGCATGCTTTATAATCAAGTGGAGGGCGAGTAGTTGCTGGGATATACCTCCAGAGTTTTTGATTCAATAGGTCTGGTATGGGACACGAGAACCTACATTTCTAACAAGTTCTCTTATGATGTGGATGCTGCTAGAAACCACACTTTGAGTATCACAGTAAAATAGTGACATTTTCAGAAATGTAAGTTCTCAAAAATTTTACTTCCCATTTACTCTTTTTCAACTACTGCAGAATATGCTCCATGAAAACAAAAGAGTAAACCAAGAGATGGGAAGGCATGAGAGCTAGGAAGTAGAATATAACACAAGAGAGAATAAAAACAATTCACAGGGTGAGGGCAAAGTCTAGTTCCAGGATATAGCTGGTGTGCAGCATGTCTAGATAGCAACTAGTTTAGACTGGAGCAGAATTCAGGCTTCAGGAATGTTGTTGCTGAAGAAAAAATAAGCAAGAAAGAAACAGGTCATTGCAAGTTTGACCATGTAGAATATTATTGATAGGTATTCTACTGTGCTGTTGAAGGGTATAAAAAGGCCATGACAAGAAAAGTGCTAAGTAGAAGAGATGAGAGTGGATGGTCTTGCCTTGTTTTTGATCCTGCTAGGGCGAAGTGTGTGTGTATAGATATACATATGCACACACATATATTCTAAGAGTTATCATTAAGGTATATTAATTTAACTGTTATTAACCATCAAAAATTATTTTACAGAAGCTGAGATTGATATCCGTTTGAGAGAGGAATTTTCTAAAATGTGTTTTGAAACATTGCTCCAGTTTTCCTTCAGTAATAAAGTCACAACACCTCAAGAAGGCTACATTTCACGAATGGCACTCTCAGTGCTTTTAAAGAGGTCACAAGATGTACTACATCGGTATATAGAGGATGAAAGATTGAGTGGTAAATGCCCCCTTCCAAGGTATATATTTTATTTTATTAAAGAATAAAATATACTACTATAGTTATTAATAATAAACACTCTGAAAACCAAGTATTTTCATAAGTGATCTGAACTTTACCTGAGGCTATTTATAATTCTAAAATAGACTATTTTCACAAGGATTTCTGGATAAGGGCTTATGGATTTGTATGAGTGCATGATTGTATATCTCTCTGGACAGAAACTAATCAATTATACTTTAGGAACTTCCTAGTTTGTTTAACACTCATTTCTAGGTTTCTCTGTAAGTTAGCTAATCATATCATAGATCTTCTTTTATCTAATATGCTTATGTCCTTGCACCTAAACTGATTTACTTCTCATTTAGCTGAATTATAATAGTGGAAGGGACTTTAGGCCTTTCTGCTAAACCAAAGCTAATCAAAATTGGGATATAGGGTAAGAGTCATAAAAAAAAATGCATTCATAAATTAGGGTTATATTGCCAATCTACTTTCTAATGTGGAAGCTAGAATTTAAGGAAAAACAAATGAAGCAACCAAAATAATGGAAGACAAAGTTATTAAAGTCAGGAAGGAGGGAAATCACTGTGGGTCTGATTTCCTAATGTAGTATTAAAGAGGTAAATCACTATCCCTAAATCTTTGTGTACATTCTCACTTACTTATAATAAGTTTCTGGGGTTGGAATCAACTTATCAAAAGATGTAAACATTATAGAAGCTTTTGTTGTGTATTACAAATTGCCTACCAGAGATTTCTACCAATTCAAATTCTCTAAGGAGTACATGAATGTCCCTTTTTTCAATTTTTAGCATTTTAAAATTATTTGCCAGTTTATCATTTATTTACATTTTCAAATTTGATGAATGAAAAATAGTAACATACTGTACTTTGTTTTTGAATTATCAGTGCTTATTAGTTATTGTATTTTTTTAGGATTCATTGTATTTTGAATTTCTAGGGCATAAAATTATACCTCATATTCAGATTTTTATACAAAAGCATTCCAAAGACTAGTAACTTGGTTATAGTTGTGATTGAAAATTGATTTATCAAAATTGATCTGAAGTATACTTGCATAAATGGTAATAAAGTTGCTTTGCTTGGAATACTTATATTTATGAGCTTATAACATTTGATTTCAAAAATAACTTTTTCTTCATTTTTAAATGTTTTGTATTCTATCATTTTTTAATTGAGTCTTATTTATACTTGTGCTGTGAAGTGATATATTGTATCATACTATGATGTGGTTACCATTACATTATTTTCTAAAAAGCTACATTGCAACAGGATAAAATACTTCAGTGCTTACAAAGGGTGGCTTGAAATTGTACCCTTACACAGCATTAGGAAAATCTTATTTGTAGAATTATAACACTAATGCATACCAGGAATAGGGTTGGGGCTCTGTTTATAGTATAGCAAAAGAACTTTATTTCTGTAGGAAGAAACAAGGGACTCAAGCTACTCTTGTTCATATTTTAGTGCAAGCTCATTCTTCATTGCTAATGTCTCCCAGTAGTGCCACCTTAAAACTGATTTTGAGCATATTACTTGTTGTATTAGAATGTGAAATAAAAACACTCTTGTAACTTTAAACATACTTTTAAACAGGGAGATGAAAATATGTGCTAGGAAGTAATAGTAGCCTTTATTTCCATTTACTCTTTGGGAAATCCTTTCTAGTACTAATTAGCTAAAAATTAAAAAAAAAAAAAAACCTTCCATGGTAAACTTTTAAAAGCATATATTATAAAAATGCTTTAGTTTTAAGTAGTTACATGTAATATTTTACAAATAAATTTAGATTTACATGAGTGGATTGCCTCTCCCCTTTTTAAAATTGATAATTAATGGTTAGAATAACTGTATATCTTATACACACATTAAAGTATGTATGTTAATGAAATTATTTTTCTTTTATAGGAATTTAAAACTAACATTAAGTGTGCATTACACTCTGTTTTTCCCAAAGTCCATCTGTTTGTATAAACACAGTAAAAAACACATATGACATACCTTAAAATCTTGATGGGAATAATTTCCTATTTCTTTTTTAGGCAACAAGTAACTGAAATCATATTCGTTTTAAAAGCAGTCAGTACTCTCATTGACTCACTTAAGAAAACTCAGCCTGAGAATGGTAAGTGTTTAGAAACTCGGTTATTCTAAACTCATAATATTTATGTTCAATTTGTGATGTACTTTTGTATTATTATTAAGTTAACTGCATTTTAGGAGAACAACAGCTTTTAGACTTTCTTTTTTTCTAGTCTTTATGACAGCTAAGAATCAAGTCCATTAAGATGTCAGTTAAGTGCCTTGGCTGGTGTGGCTCAGTGGATTGAGTGCAGGCCTGCGAACCAAAAGGTCGCTGGTTCGGTTTCTGTTTAGGGCACATGCCTGGGTTGCCGGCCAGGTCCCCAGTTGGGGGCCTGCAAGAGGCAACCTATCGATGTATCTCTCACATATTGATGTTTCTCTCCCTCTATTTCTCCCTTTTTTCCCCTCTCTCTAAAAGTAAATAAAATCTTTTTAAAAAAGTAAAATAAGTAAAATTAACTTGTAATGTTTTTGCTTTATTTTTTATTTTTAATTTTTTGATAAATTGGTCTGAATTCAGGGTGTTACATGGACAATTTATTTTTTAGGGTAGGGGGAAGCTTCCATTCCATATTTGTACTGATTTACCGTATAGAGATAAACTGTATAACTAACTATGAATCATTTTTATAGCCCTTTTTCATTTGTTTTCCCTTTCTGTTACTCATTCCTATCCAATCTATTCTTTACATTATTGCCAGAAATGATTTTTCCAAAAGTGTATCTGACCATTCATTTTCTCATTCATGTAAAACAAAACAAAAATATCTGTTTTTACTTACCATTACCTATCAAATGTGTGAAGAGTACTGTCTGACTCCATTCTTTCTTAATGCTTGATTTCCCACCAGACCTCCTGTGCCCTATGCTCCCAGTAGGGTACATAAGGACTAATGGGAAATTCTGAATGCCCAGGTATTCCCAACCCTTAGCTTATTTCATTCTCCTGCCTACATGCACCCATTCAAATATTACTCCACTTTTGAGCCTGTTTTTAATCCTTAAAGGTAAATGAGTTCTCTTTTTGTTGAATTCCTAGCTCTTTTATATGTACCTTTGTCTTAAAGCACCCTGTTTGTATTACAGTTGTACATGATTCACTGCCCTTAAACTGAAAAGTTTTTAAGAGGCTTTTTGGACCATGTTTTGTTCTAGTATTTTAAATCCTCTACAACTGGTTTGTTGTACCAGCCACTGATTCTAAGAGTTTGGTACTGATCCAGGACAAGGTAAAAAGCTAGCACCAAAATATAAGTCAGTTGTGTCACTAAACACACTGGTTCAGCTGACTTTTTTATACAACCAAGACTTTGTTAAATAAGGAAGTGTATTGATATACATTTGGGCACCTTGGCTCACTGGCACTTTAAGCAGCATTACTTTTAATACCCAAGAGAAAAGGAAGTTCCTAATAAGTGAGTCACAAGATATTTGTTTCTGTCAGTTTTTATATCATTAAAATGAATATACTTCTGTTTTCAAAATCTATCCATTGGTAACTTCCGCCTAGAAAAGGGGTGAGTGTGATATGAAATCTTAAGAGGCAATAGACTTATAAATATAAGTCTCTTATAAATATAAGTCTCTTATAAATATAAGTTTGTTCAACCCAAAGGGAAGGGTGGAATTTCTAAGAAAAATCCTGGAGCAATGTCCTGAATTCATCACATCAATTTCAAATTTGAATTCTTATAAAAAAATATTCTGGTTGATTTTTCAGAGAGGGAAACCATGCTTTGACTTTCTAGAGATCAGTCAGTAAAATCTTTATTAGATTACAAGATACAATTTGATTATTTAAAATATATTATACTTAATTTCCATAAACAGGACATTCTCTATTTCCCATGTTATTGCTATGGATATATTAAATATAACCAGTATATTTCAGTGAATAATACTTTCATTGTTTCGTATGCTCTTTAGACAGCTGTCAAGAATTTAACGAGAATTTATATAAAGGAAGAAAAGGGAAGGAAAGAAGACTCAGCAACCTTTTTATTTTTATTTTTTTAACAAAGCCAATGGGCCATGGATAGGGCACTGTAGTTATTAATGTTAAAAATTGCTTAAGAGAGTTTGAATTATGCCTCTAGGCATATGAAGGGAAAATTTAATTTAAATATAACCATAAATGATGATGATGATATAATAACATATAAGAAGGTATGATAAGCTTCATTAAGAAACAGGAAAAAAAAAAGAAGATAACTTAAGCAAAGCCAGGCCTTCTCAGCAGAAATATGTTGGACTGCTCATAACCAGCTCAAAATGAATTCAGGAGGATGGCTATAAGGTTGGAACCAGTGTATAACCAACATCTGTTTAGCACATTGGTTATTTGTTTTAGGTTTTCTACTGGAAGAGGAGGCATTTGTTGGACTTATTTTTAGTTGATCTTTATTTAAAAGTTTGAATAAGGAGTAAACATACACATGGTTCAAAAATATGAAAAGATATAGAAGGAAACCTTTTAAAAGTCTTAAGATCTTTCCTCTATTCTATATCTGACCAGTTCTTTTTTTTTTTCTTTTTTCTTTTTTTATTTTAATTGTTGTTCTTGTACAGTTTTCTGTCTTCTACTCCCATCCCGGCCCACCACCCCAGCCCTCCCCACCACCCTCCCATTTCCAGCCCCCCTAGTTTCTATCCATGTGTCCTTTATACTTGTTGCTCCAAACCCTTCCCCTTTCCCCTGAAATTCCCTCCCCTATATCTGAGCAGTTCTTACATCACCATAGGCAACCATTTTTATTAGTTTTTGGATCCTTCCATAAATTTAATATATAAATACAAAATATATGCTTCAATATGCCCCTAATCTTGTTTGTTTTAAAGATCTTATTTATTTTTAGAGAGAGGGGAAGGGAGAGAGAAAGAAAGGGAGAGCAGCATCAATGTGTGGTTGCCTTTCACATGCCCCCAACCTGGGACCTGGCCAGCAGCCCAGGCATGTGCCCTGACTGGAAATTGAACCAGCAATCTTTTGGTTTGCAGGCCAACTCTCAGTCCACTGAGCTACACCAGCCAGGGCCAATATGCCCCTAGTTTTTAACACATATGAATATGCCCCATATTATACCTACTGTTCAGAACAGTTTTCACTTCATAAAATATCACAAAGAAGCTTTCATATCAATGTATATAACTCTCTTTCTTTCTTTTTCTTTCTTTCTTTCTTTCTTTCTTTCTTTCTTTCTTTCTTTCTCTTCTCTTCTCTTCTCTTCTCTTCTCTTCTCTTCTCTTCTCTTCTCTTCTCTTCTCTTCTCTTCTTTTCTTTTCTTTTCTTTTCTTTTCTTTTATAATTAAGTCCAAAGTGCCCACCAATATCTATGGTGAATTTTTAAAAAATATTTTAATTTAAAAAATTTGAGTAGCTTCTCCAGAGTCTAAGATATTATCTTAAATGATGTATTTCTGTATTTTCCTGTAATGAATCATTGGGGCAACCTCGATAGCTTTCAATCTGTGCAATCTTTTTTCTTTTCAATTTTTTATTGTGTAAGATACACATAAAGTTTATCATCTTAGCCATTATTAAGTGTAGTGTTTAGTGGTATTAAATACATTTATAATGTTGTGCAGCCATCAGCACTATCCATCTCTGTAACTCCTTATCTTGTGGCTGAAACTCTATGCTTATTAAACAGTAACTCCGCATTCCCTGTTCTTCCCATCTGGCAGTGACCAGTTTACTTTCTGTCCCAATGATTTTAACTACTCTGAGTATCTCATATAAGTTGAGTCATACATTATTAGTGTTTTTGTGACTGGCTTATTTCACTTAGCATAATGTCATGAAGGTTCATCTATATTGTAGCATATTGTAGAATTTTCTTCCTTTTAAGGAAGAAAAATTACATTTCTTTAAGGAAGAAATATTACATTGTGTGCATGTACACACCCGCCCCACTGCATTTCCCTTATCCATTCATCCATTGGTGGACACTTGGGTTGCTTCCATGCTTTAGCTATTGTGAATAATACTGCTATAAACATGTGTGCACAGATATCTCTTCAAGACCCTGCTTTTGATTATTTTGGGTATATATATCCAGAAGTGGAATTGCTAGATTATATGGTAATTCTATTTTTTATTTTTTGAAGAACCATGATACTGTTTTCCACAGTGGCTGTACCATTTGATATTTCCACCAACAATGAACAAGGGTCCAAATTCTTCATATTCTTACCAACACTTGTTCTTTTCTGTTTTGTTTTTTTTTATAGCAATTCTAATGAGTATGAGATAGTATCTCATTGTAGTTTTGATTTGCATTTCCCTGATGATTAGTGATGTTGAGCATTTGTTTATGTGTTTTATTGGCCATTTATATATCTCCTTTGGAAAAATGTCAATTCAAGTTCATTTTTTAGTTGAGTTACTTGGTTGTTGAAGTCTCTGTGTCTGTATCTCTGTGATAAGAAGCAGTGGTCAGAGCACAGAAATCATGGTATTTGGAGGATGGTGTGGGGTGGTCCTTTTCATCTACATTGGCCTCCTGGAAGCTGTGGGCAAGGTACTTCAGGAACATGTGCACAGCTGCCTACCACATGGCTGGGGTGAGGGCTGAGTAGTGGCTACTGTGCTAAGAGCTGACACTGACCAAAATTAACTGCAGTAAACTGTTCAAGTCTTCCTCTGGAAGTTGCAAGCCCTCAGTAGACTTCAGAGTTCCATTCATAATAGTGGCATCAAACAGATCCTGCCAGCGAC
Organism: Glossophaga mutica; assembly: GCA_039655065.1. Lineage (NCBI taxonomy): Eukaryota > Metazoa > Chordata > Mammalia > Chiroptera > Phyllostomidae > Glossophaga > Glossophaga mutica. The sequence continues at coordinate 59,993,645 of CM077304.1, forward strand.
AGATTTCTGGTACTTGCTGCTCTGCCATTTCCCCGGAATCTTCTCCATGCAATCTTTTGTCAAATTAGTAATGGAAAGTTTCACAGAAGGCAGCTAGAGTAGACTGTTTAAATTTTTTTTTGACCAGTGGTTATTAAATGCTTTGTTTGTTTTCTATTAAGCAGCAAAATTCTTTTTATAAATGAAATCTGATATGGATTCCCAACATATAAAGCAGATAAAATCAGAACAGCTTTGGCCTGATTATCTCCTCCCTCATTAATACCCATCAGTCCCACTCCCCTTTTCTTCTTCCCACCCCTACTCCAAGGAAGCTCCTATTTGGGTGGAGAAGGGATGAAATTAACAGATCAGCATTTTCCAGCATATGTACTAAGGAATGAATATTAATGGTGATGAATTATGTCAGTAGGTACCGAATGAAAAAAAATTGTAATCAAATTAACTTTGGAAACCCTGCATTAGATAAAATTAAAGCTATTCTTTTACTATAAGCCTTTAATAAATTCATGTGAATTATGAATCCGCAATATAGACATTTGCCAAACTTACTTGACTATGAATTTTTTAAGAAGTCAACTTTAAGAACACTGGTTTACCTTCCTTTATTCTACAGCAGAGGTTGAGATAAAGAGAAATTATATGACTTGATTAGGGATACCTAGCACTGCCTTATTTCAGAAAGGTTTTTAGGCACTCAGTAAGCTGGAGTGAAGAATAAAATCAAAGCTCCTTAAGCACAGTATAGTATTCTTGCTTTCATACTATATTGTGTCCCAAACTTAGAGTTGTTTGTTCCACAGTGTCATATACATAAGTAAGAAAAATGTATTACAATGTTTTATTATTATCTTCTCAATAATATGCACAATACTTACGGGAAAATGGAAGTGCAATATGTGATCTCAGAATATAAGGAAATTACAAACTAATTGGGATATAACAATTTTGTCCATTCTCTAAATATTCATTCAGCTGTACTAGTTGTTCATGATAGTCCCTCCCCACTATAGTTTAAGTCTAATGATATACATCAAAGATTATCAAACAGCACTAGAATGAATCTGTGTGTGGTCATTTAAATTAAAATCAATATCAAGGACATTATAGGGAAAATAATTTAATATGCTTATATTTATCACATAACTACATAAAAAATAAACTGTTTTCTAATTGTTCTTGAAATGTATACTATATTCTCTGGCAGTTATATTGAAAATGACTAAGGTTTGAATTATCTAAGTTACGTGAGTTAGCTTCCAAGCCCTTCAAAAATTACAGTGTCATTTAAAATGTAACAAATGTGTTGGTATTGATGTATCTGCCCACTGACCGTATTTTATCAAATATTGCAGGAAATCTTCCAGAGATTAAAAAAGATTGTGGAATCTCCATATAATTTAGAATCTTTTTCTTTACATTGAATTTAAAGGATTGTGTTTATGTTAATTGGATTACCTCTGATATTTAATCCACCTTTTTGAGGTTTTTATGCTTTTTGCATTACAGTTGATGGAAATACTTGGGCACAAGTAATTGCCTTATACCCAACTCTAGTAGAATGCATCACCTGCTCATCTTCAGAAGTCTGCTCTGCTCTTAAAGAGGCACTAGTTCCTTTTAAGGATTTCATGCAGCCACCAGCATCCAAAGTTCAAAATGGAGAATCTTGACCAGCTACAATAAATTTAAAGAAGATATCTAACGAATGTTTGCTCCTCAGCGAGTCTTCTGTGAGAAGACATTTCTTACTACAAATAATTCTTGGCAGCTGTTGTTGGCCTCCTTTAAACTGTACTTACCTGAGTCCAGTAATTCATACTACAAGCTTATCAACAAAGGTTTCTGAATAAGTATCAGTGTAAGCCTTTAATAAATTGAACTGATGAGAGGGATAGTTACTACTACAACATACCTGCTACCGTATCTTCAACTGGTGATTTAAAAGTGAGCTTATGTACAGTTTGTGGTGTAAGTGTTAATGATGTACTTTTTAAAAAGAAAGAAAAGATATTTCATTCAGTCAGATTTATTAGGCTGGTGTTTTTGTGCCCTTTTTCAAATACAAAAGTGTAATAAAATTTTATGCAAGATGGTACTGTAACATTCCATATTATCTATAACCAGCCTTTGTAAACAAAAGGAACTGATATACTTGTGTGTATAATAAATGGTACAGTTCTGTATAAAATAGTTGCATTTATTATTTAAAATTTTAAAATACTGATAATGTTAAATGCTTAATGCTGTATTTATTATTAATATAAAATCATTTGCTTACATTTTTACTTATAATTTGCCTTCTTCAGCGGCACATATGCTCACCATATGATCATGCAGTTAGCTTAATGATTATTTTAAATGTAGTTGTTAGTGACTACATCTGACCAGAAAGGCCATGTGAATATAGCAGCAAATAATTTATGATTTGCTGATTTTGCAACTTCGAAGTACAGGTTGTTAACCTAATACACTGAGATATATTGTAGCACTATGATTCCATCATACCTCATTTCTTTAAATATCTTTCCCAGCTTTTACATAAGTCTGTTTTTATATTTGCTGTCTGGATTTTAAGACTTCCATATTTTACATTTCTACTGATTTTTCCCCACTGACTAACATTTGTCACTGCCCTTGAATTCGAATCAGGCAAAATGATTTCAGATATCCTAAAATTTTACTTGTAAGGTTTTGTTCATTTCAGTACTTCATTTTGTAGTGTTTTCTCAAGAAGAAAAATAACTATGCTAACCCACAAATATAAAATGTGTACGTATTCTAAAACAACAAGAAGTGTATTTTTGGAGATAGAGAAGCATTTAGAAGTACTGTAAACTTTCTGTTGTGGAGGAAAATGCTAATTTTGTTTCACTTTCCTACCCTAGTGAAGAAGGAAAGTGCTGCTGAGTACATTGATTTAACTGGTCCTTAAAAAACTGACCTAGCTTACTGTGTTTTCTATTTTATGGATTATGCTATTATATTTTTCTTCTGAGCTAAATTTCCATAATCATTTATGTAAGACTCAAGGACATTTAAAGTAATTATTTTTCATAAAAATCATAATGGTCTCATCATTTTAGTGTGCTGGGAGGCCTTTGATTTTAATAGTAAGGCCTCTCTGGCATATTTATAAAACTATGAGAAGATATTAGAATTAAATAATGAATGAGATAAAACTTTGAGGCTATTGTAGTTGTGTAGTAATTTGCTCTATTATCTGTAAACACATGGTTGGATCTTTTTTTGAGGGGATAGTATTTTTTTACATGAATTAATGAATTTCTATTTTACAATTTCACGTAAAATATGGGATTTCCTAGATTCTGTATTCAGCATTTTCCTTAAAGAAAGTTGTAAAGAATAGTTGCTCAAACTGTGTATTTAGTTTACTTTCTATATTTGGTTATGTTAAATTGGAAATTAGAAAAATATGCATATCACTGATAAAGTATTGAAATAGAATAACAAGGGTAGTATACCAGTTCAGTAACATGTTAAAAATACTGCCAAGAATTTAGATGAAGTAAAAATATGTCTATTCTTGAGAAATAACAGATCAATTGCAATTAGTATTATACTCTAGTGCAAGTTGAATGTGAGTCAAAGATATGTACATATATTTATATAAATCGAGTGGTTTACTAATATTGTATTAGCTTTCAATACCAAAACCATACCCTACAGCTCAATACTTAAATTTGGTGAATGTATAAATACCATATACTATAGTAATCAGTGGCAGTCTTTTTTTTTTTTTTTTGACCTTTAAGTAATGAGTTATTTTTTTAAATTTTATTTTATTATAATTGTTCAGTTACAGTTTTCTGTCCTTTACTCCCATCCCAGCCCACCCCCAGTGGCATTCTTAATGACAAGCAAAGTGGGCCACCTGCTTGGCGGTATAATTTGACAGGTTTTTCCTCCTGGAATATCTCTCACTACTGGTAATTTATTCCCTTGAGTCAAGCAGTCCTCTAGGCTACATCTTCTAAAATATCCTGATACCTGGGAGGTTAACACATTGCCCTTGTCTTGTTGATATGAATTGAATTCTTTAGTGACTAGAAGAATGGGCTCTGAGAGATTACCACATAGTAGGAGATTCAAAAAGCTGCCCAGGCTAAGATCATTTTGCAGGACAATTGAGACCCTGATTAGTCCACGAAACAGTAGTAATAATGTCCTTTAGGCATAACTTTTAAGCCTCCACATAATACCTTTTGTCACTGACAGTGCCTATCTTATATGAAGGACTACTCCACAAAAAAAAAAAAAAAAAAAACAGAATAATCTTCTGGAGGTGGGCCCCTTGTAGTACAGGCTTCCTCCACTAGGTGAGTATTGTAGGAACCCATCTGTATCAGTGTACCAGTTGGCACTGTTATGAGAGGCTGCGTTCGGCTTTAGTGAATTTTTTTGAAGACACAACATGTTTACCCATTCACAGTGGGTCATTATGATCACACCTGCCCACACCGTGCTGAGTGTTCGACAGTTTTTGACCAAAAATGGCATGGCCCCCATACCCCGCCCTCCCTATGCACCCAATCTCACCCCTGGCAACTTTTCTATTATTTCCCCTTAAAAGGAAATGTTTTGCCAATGTGGAAGAGGTGAAACAAAAAAAATGGCAGAAGCACTGAAGGCATCAAAGTCAACGAGTTCAAAAACTGTTTTGAGCAGTGGGAAAATGTCAGTAGGTATATTGCATCAAATGGAGAGTACTTTGAAGGCAACTGAAGTTTAAGCATGTAAGAATACACACATAATTTTTTATAAATAAATACTAGGTTTTTGGGGTCCCTTCTGGTATATAGATTGCTAGACAACAGACATCTGCTAACAATTGGATTAAATTTCTTTTCTGACTATTGAATTACAAAGGAAACATTAAAAAATTTTACTTGGAATAGCTTCCTTTTTATTCTTCATTTTAAAAACATTTTTTAAATTTATTGACTTTAGGGAGAGAGAGGAAGGGAGAGAAGGAGAAAGATTTGATTTTCCACTTATTTATGCATTCATTGGTTGATTGTTTTATGTTTCCTGATGGGGATCAAACATGTAGCTTTGGCATATCAGGATGATGCTCTAACCAAGTGAGCTACCCAGCCAGGGAAGAATAGCTTACTTTTAAGGGTTTTTTTTTTTTTAATGCTACCACTGCCAAAAAAAGGAAAAGAATAGGTCATTTTGTAGCGTCTTATTTAGTACTTCTTCGTAATCGGTGTTAACGTATTTTAGTTTTACTGTATTACATTTATAACACTTATTAGGAACCTGTTTAGGTACCAAAAGAAAAAGAAAATGCATAAAAGTCTGCTTTAGAGAGGACCAGTGTTCACTTGCTTTCATTTTTTATTTTATTGTATTAGCAGCTGTATTGTTTCTTACCTGTTTTCCCCCTATAGGATTAATCGATTCAACCCTTGCTAAATTCCTTAAATTATATGTTACACAGAAGGGAAAGATGAACAATTAAGCATATATATTTTATTCTGAAGAATGGCATATGTGTACTTGCCCTGATCGGCTTGGCTCAGTGGGTTGGGCGTTGTCTGGCAAAGCTAAGGGTCACTGGTTCGATTCCTGGTCAGGGCATGTGCCTGGCTTGTGGGCCATGTGCCTGGTTGGAGGCGTGTGAGAGGCAATCAATCATGTTGCTTTCCCTCTCTCCTTCCTTTCCTTTCTCTCTAAAAATAAATAAATAAAATGTTTTTTTTAAAAAGAATAGCATATACATAATTCTGTAACAAGCTGATAACAAAACAGCTAAGTTATTTTTCCTTTCTTATAAATTTAGAGTATTTTCTTCATTGTCATAATTTGGTACCACTGGTCCCAGGTAAACATTTGGCTAGTGTGAGTTGAGAAACTAAGAATGAAACAGTATAAATTATTGAATAATGTTAGAAAACAACTCAAATATTAATTACGTGTGTTAATGAAAGACAGTGTAGTTATTGTATAATGACTAGTATGTCCTTATTAAATGTAGAATAACTTAAATGGGCAACCAGATTCTCAAAAATGGACTGCTGTAGGTGAAGTCTCTCTGGCGAAGGCAGAATACTTTCAGGGACCTATCTACCTTTGATTGCTAAAGAAATTAATAATAGTGGAGATTTAGAAGCCCCTGGAATGAATCAATGTCCAGACCAAGAATATTGTGAATTTCTGTTTTGTTTTGTTTTGTTTTTTAATAGAAAACTACCACAGATGTGGACAAAAATGGTCTCCTGAAAGCATTACCTTGTATGTTCTTTAGATTTCTACTTAAATAGGTTTGGCATTTTAGCAGATATGCTGATCTTGTGTAAAGTGCCACCTTTCATGTATACTTAGTGTTTTTGAGTTGCATTTATCTACATTATTATAGTGACACTTGCTTTTTTAAAAAAAATTACCATTCATAGAACGAAGGAAGGAGAGTTCATAGCACATGGTATGTTACCAATTTATGTATTATGGGAAAATGGTTAATACTTCAGAAGCACTTTAATTAAAATTTTTGTATCTCTGGCAAGTACACTGGTGCTAAATTTGAATGAAAAGTATTTATAGATTGGTAAAAAAGCTTATAATGTCTTTGTATCTTAATTTATATAAAAAGTATTTCAGAGGAGTTAAATATTAATTCATTACATATCTAGTAATTTTGAATGCACTGGCAATATTGGCTTTTTTAAAGGAGCATGAAGTCAGTCCTTTTGTGAATTTTTCTTAATTAATCTTAAGTAATTATGAGGCAGTGAGGAGCAGAGGCTCTGCATCTTATTTAACTTTAAGCATGTTAACTTTCCAGAGAGGCTTTGTTTTCTCATCTTGAAAACAGATGACAGTCATTGAGTTCTCACAAAATTTTTGGAGAAAAAAAGACATAGTTTGATTTTAGAGTTGATTTCATGACATTCTTAAGGTAAGTGTTCAAGTTGTTTTTTTCTTAAGTATTTTATTTTATTTATTTTTTATTCAGTATGTTATTATGCTCGTCCCAATTTCTCTCTTTGTCCCCCCTCCACCCAGCACCCCTCACTCCCTCCAGTGATTCCCCCCTCCTTGGTTCCTGTCCTTGGTTCATGCATGTAAGTTGTTTGACAACTCCATTTTCTATACTTACTCTTAACATACCCCTGACTGTTCTGTAACTGTCAGTCTGTACTTAGTAATCCCTTCACCTTTTCCCTCATTGCCCCAGACTGCCCCTCCCCACTGGCCACCATCCCAATGTTCTCCATATTTGTGATTCTGTTTCTGTTCTGCTTGTTTGCTTAGTTTATTTCTTAGATTTAGTTGTTGATAGTTATGTATTTATTGCCATTTTAATGTTCATAGTTTTGATCTTTTTCTTAAATGAGTCCCTTTGGCATTTCATATAATAATGGTTTGGTGATGAACTCCTTTAGCTTTACCTTGTCTGGGAAGCACTTTATCCACCCCTCCATTCTAAATGATAGTTTTGCTAGATAGAGAAATCTAAGTTGCAGGTCCTTGCTTTTCATCACTTGGAATACTTCTTTCCAATCTCTTCTTGCCTGCAAAGTTTCTTTTGAGAAATCAGCTAAAAGTCTTATGGGAGCTCCTTTGTAGATAACTCTCCACATTTCTCTTGCTGTTTTTAAAATTCTTTAACTTTTGGGCCCTGGCTGGTGTAGCTCAGTGGATTGAGCGCGGGCCTGCGAACCAAAGGATCGCGGTTCGATTCCCAGTCAGGGCACATGCCTGGGTTGCCAGGCCAGTTCCCGGCAGGGGACATACAAGAGGCAACCGCACATTGATGTTTCTCTCCCTCTCTCCTTCCCTTCCCCTCTAAAGATAAGTAAATAAATAAATAGATAATAAAAATAAATAAATAAAATATTTAAAAAAAAATAAAATAAAATAAAATTCTTTAACTTTTGGCATTTTAATTATAATGTGTCTTGGAGTGGGCCTCTTGTTTGGGGGACTCTGTACTTCCTGGACTTGCATGTCTATTTCCTTCACCAAATTAGGGAAGTTTTCTTTCATTATTTTTTCCTATAGATTTCCAGTTTTTTGCTCTTTCTCTTCTCGTTCTGGCACCCCTGTGATGCGGATGTTGGAATGCTTGAAATTGTGTCAGAGGCTGCTTACACTATCCTCATTTTTTTTTTTTTTTTGGATTCTTTTTTCTTCTTGTTGTTCTGATTGGTTGTTTTTTACTTTCTTATGTTCCAAATCATTGATTTGATTCTCAGCTTCATCCACTGTACTGTTGTTTCTCTGTAAGTTGTTCTTTATTTCAATTAGTGAATCCTTCATTTCTGACTGGATCTTTTTTATGCTGTTGAGGTCCTCACTAATTTCCTTGAGCATCCTAATAACCAGTATTTTGAACGCTGCACCTGATGGGCTTCTTATCTCCATTTTGTTTAGTTTTTTTTCTGGAGTTTTGATCTGTTCTTTCATTTGGGTCATGTTTCTTCGTCTCCTCATTTTGGCAGCCTCCCTGTGTTTGTTTCTACCAATCACATAGAGCTGCTATGACTCCCTGTCTTGGTAGTGTGGCCTAATGTAGAAGGTGTCCTGTAGGGTCCAGTGGCACAGCCTCCCCTATCATCCAAGCTGGGTGTTCAGGGTGCACCCTTCATGTGTGTTGAGTATACCCTCCTCTTATAGTTGAGTCTGATTGCTGTCGGCAGGTCATTGGGAGGGGTTTACCCAGGCCAGTCAGCTGTAGGACTAGCTGTGACCTCTGACCATGAACCTTCGAATTCTATGGAGGATCAGCTGTGCAGGAGCAGGGTGGTAGTGCTCTGATGTGGTCTATAGCTCTCCACTGGATGCACAGGCTCTGAGGTTTCCCAAGTGGTGCAGGGCAAGGTCAGCCCCCACCTGTGTTTGGTCCGGGGCCACCCTGCCTGGGCTATAAAGCAATCTGAGATGGCTGCTACTTATTCTGGACTTGGAGTTTCCCAGGCGAAGTGAAACTGTGAAGCTCAACTAGTGGCTCCTAGTACCAGGCCTGGGACCATTTAGTAAGAGGTACAGGGGCTGGGAGCTGACTGAGGCCAGCTGTTGCTTCTTTTAGAGGATTTAGAAAGTTGTGAAGCCTGTGCTGAGACCAGCCATTCATATGGAAAAACCACTGTTAACAGTTTGAGTGGGCTGGTAAACTAGGTGGGACAGAATCTCAGGGGATCTGCAGGGTGGGGCAAACAGTGTTAGCCAGGTTGATGGAACTCTGTGGCTCTGTTGGGGGAGGGTTCGGAAAAGTGATGATGGCCTCTGCCTGCCTCTCTGTCTGAGAAAGCTGTCCCCCAGCTCTCTCCTTGATGCCAGACACTTCACTTCCTCCCTGTGTGCCTCTGGCTTTCCTTCCCATCCCATGGTTGAACCAATGAGCCATTTACAAAGTTGCAAACAGTCTGAGTTTTTCTGCCATCAGCTGTGGTTTCTTCAAACTTCTCTCCCAGGTTACATGAGAACTGTGTCATTTTCAATGTGCTCTCAGTTTTTACAAGGGAGATTTTTGCCATCAAAAGTAATGGAACAGTCTAGTTTGGCCATGGCACCCATTTTCCAAAGAGCCATTTCTGCACCTAGTTCCTTTATGTACTCATTGAAGTCTTTGCTCTCCACTAAGTGCCATCTTCCTACCAGTTGCTGAATGGTGGCCATGGTAGGTGTGGGAGGGGTGCGAGCAACCAGAGAAGAGGAATCCTGTTCTAGGAGCATGGCGGGTCAAGTTGTTTTTGATAAATGTAATACTATATCCTAATTAAGACCTTTGACTATATATTTTTCTCCCTTTTTATCCCATCAGTTTCTTTCCCTTCTTCCTTCAAAAAATTTTTTATGTTTATCTTACCTTCTTTTTTATACATTTACCTGTTTTTTCTAATTTTCTCCTTTCATTCATCTCCCACGTTCTTTGCCTCTTTTCTTCCAGCTCTTCCTCTAATTTCACCAATACCCTATTGAAGAGATATCACATGTTAGTGGTAGAACCACTGCCAACTGTCTGTTGAATGAGACTCTGGTAATACCTTCTGCTTTAGCCACTGTTGCTTTTTTTTTTTTTTTCCTTTTGCAAAGGTGAAGTCTCCCTGACATTATAAAATAGCTGAACAAGTTAAAGTAATTTGTGACCAGAGCTCCTACTATCTTTTGAAGCCACAGGATCACATGATTCAGCACCGAGGATGCACACAAAATGGGATTTGCTCTGAGTATGATGAATTCAGCAGCTAAACTTGGAAATAATCATGTCTTTTCTGTTATGTGGATAGAGAGATCATAGCAGTTTTCTCAAAAGGGAGCCTTTAAAATCAGTTTACATTAGGGTTTGTTTTTTTTTGTCTTTTGTTTGTTTTTGGCGGCAGATGCTTTGAGCTATTTTAGACTTGTGTTTTCTAAATACAAGGACTTGACGTAGCATATTGCCTATGTCTTTCAGCTGTCTTGATTTTTCTGTTACAGAGCAGTATTCTTCTGACAGCAGACCTAGAATATTATAGTATTCCTCTCCAGGTGTTTCTAGGGTACCTTTGGTATCCATGCGCTTGGTGCTTGCAGTGGTAGAGATATGGTCAGTTGAAACGTTTCTAATTACACTGTGGGATTGATTGATTCTAGCCTCTCAGATAAGAAAAAGAAAATTATTGTACCTTTGAATTTTGATACCATTTTCAGTTGCTGCAAATTTAGTGATGTGGTTTTATTTTAAATTAACATTCAATAAATAGTACAAGCAGGAAAGATAAAAATCATGCCATTACTTGGGAAATTATTGCAATATAACAACTCTGCTTTCTATGAAGTTTACAGCATATGAGAAAATTCCAAAGCTATAATATTACAAACTTACTCTTTTTATCTAGAAAAATAAAATATTAGGCTTCAGACCCAACTGTGCAAATTGCACTTGCTTTCTAGCCTTTACTACTTCTGTGTCATAATTTTAACATAAAACATACAACTTCTGTCTGTTAATGCAGTTACCCATATGGTGTTTATGTCAGACTGGATATATTTATCTAATTTTGTGAGTTTCTTTTTTAGCTCCCAACGCAGTTCTTGAAAGTAATACTGCTGTTGTTAAACTTTCTCCTGCAATTTTTATGTTGTTGAGATGTATCAGTTATGTGTTATAATCCTGAAAGTCTCTTGGCCACAAACACAGATTTTCTTTGTGGCCAAGAATAGTTTTTCCACAAAAACTGCATAGTTATAGCTGTGATTGTATAGATCCTTAATTTGCTTTACAGTTACCACTCAGCGTGACTCTAAATTTTTAATTATGGTCTAGCAGTACTGCTTTTCTCAGTATAACTCAATATCATAACCACTTTGAGAATTTACTTTCAGATACGATAAATGAGTCACTTTTTCTTTAATCTACTTTGTGTTTGCTTTCTCATCCTCACTAAGTTCAACTCATTAGTAATACCCCAAATCACTGAATCTGTTTAACAAAGACTTAGTGAGTAATGATTTAAATATGTTTAAGATTTAATATGTTTCAAATTAACATATGCTGTTAATTTGGAAAGAAGTTGTATAACATAGAATAAGAAAGGTGTGTTTTCAAGAGCTTTGTTGAAACTATTAATATATAAAATGAAAAATAAAAGAATACAGAGAAGGACATCATGAAATATCTCTATCATTTAGGGAAGAAGGCAGATATAGAACTTTGTATTAAAATTCCAGGCCAAAAAACGTTAAACTTAAAAAAAATTCTAGGTCAGGTCAAAAACATAATCCTCTAGTGGATTAGACTCTTATAATTATTTCTTTTGCTTTACAAGCATTCCTACTTATTTTTAATTTAGCAAAGCTAATTTTAGTATTGCCTGTCAGCTAGAGCATCTCTCCACCTTGCAAAGAAAAATCAGTTGTTTTAAATTTTCTTTTTCTGAGAACCTGAATTGTGTAATAAATGTATGATATTAAAAAATTTCCACAAAATATTTCCAGCAGTCAGGTGTAGTTATAATAATTTTTCTAAGTTCTAATTTTAATCTTTCTGAAGTACCTAGTATGTATCAGCCAGGGCTTTACCTATATTAGTCCTATAAGGAATAATAATCCTCACAGAAATCCTGCAAGGTAGGTGTTAGTTACTATACTTAGTTTACAGAGAAGGAAGTCAGGGTTTAGAGTCAGAGATAAGTTGCCTAGACTCACACAGCTAAAGTCTGTGTGGATTGGCATGTCTTGCTTCAAAAGCAGTTCTCTCCACTACGTACTAGTCTCACTCCATTAAAATCTAAGTCTTACCAGAATAAAGTTAAAAATTTTTTATACAACTACTATTTCTATGAATGGGTGTTGCAACAGACACTTAAACATAACGAAGAACTTCAAATACTGTGAGGAAAAGAATTGTCTAATGGCTGCGATCTCTGGAGCTGCATTGGGTTTTTATTAGTAGTCCATGACAGTTTAAAATAGCTTACTGATTTGTTTGTTATATTATAAGCATTGTGATTAAGACTCTAGTCTGGGGCCAGACTTCCTAAGTTCAAATCCTAGCTCTGGCATTTCCTAGATGTGTGACTTGAGCAAGTTAGTTAACCTGTTTTGTTTTATTCATGTAAAATGGAATTAATAGTAGTGTTTAACTCATAGAGTTCTTTATTAGGATTTAAAAAGGAGTGTTATGAAGCATTGTCCCTGGCACATGGTAATTGCTAGGTGGGTGTCACATAAATAAAATACACTTTTGGTACATATCACTCAGAGATGGGCAGAAGAACTATACTTTCTCATAAAGGGACCCGTTTCTTGCCTTTTACTGGGACAAGCACTGCATGTTAAGAATCTACTATATGCTTATAACTGTGTCCTTGCTGTATGCAACAGACGTCCTTAGGTTCGCTCAGGTGCTTATAGCTAGTTGAGGGAACCACATACATAAAATAATACTAAATACAAGATTGTATATAATAAGTACTCCTGTCATTAACATTTTAATTCCTATCATGTTAGTGATTGGTTTACTCTCTGCTTTCATAGAGTTTACAGTTTTGCAGGGAATGTAAGACCTTAAACAAGTGTTCAAAGTATTGTGGAAAACAATTACTGTACAAGTTAATAGGGAATCATAAAATAGTGAACCTCAGCCTAGTCCTCTGTGGTTCAGGTTATTATTGTTAGTATTAAGAAGGAAAATCAATAAAGAAATGAAAAGGCTCAGGGGTGGAGACAGAACTTAAAATGGGCCCTGATGGCAAGCGAGATTTTGGATGGTTTCAAAGGAAATTGCAGGATATGTCAAGTAAAGACAAATAATGTGAGCAAGGCATATCCGAGCCATGAGAAAACTGGTAGTACATGTCCTTATGTTGTGTGAACCAAGGTTGCCGGTGAAGAATTAAGGTCCATTCATAAAACTCCTAGAAATCCATGCAAAATAGTTTAGATTTGAGATGACAGGAGTTTTGAGTGATTAATTTTAGGAATAAATTATAAAACTAAGGAAGATAAACTTGAAGTTATGAGCAAGACAGTAGAGGGACTATAGGGAAAGCTAAGGTAGAAGACTGTTGCAATTTTCCTTCTGTGAGGTCATGATGAAGGATTGATTAGCTGCAGGTAGTCACATTTGGAAAGGATGCTTAGATTCTGGATATTATGGGTGGAGAAAAATAAAGAGTTGCTAGTAGCACATTGTGTCTGGATGATGAGTGCATTGGTGTTAGCACTGTCAAAAACAGGTTAATTGTGGAAATGAATCTTATACAATTAAAGTAGGGTAATGACTGCATTTAGTTGGAAACTTCATTGCTGTAATATATCTGTATAGTATCAACCAAACAACTGTTTAAGGGCTATTTGAAAATCTGTACCATTATGCTAAATGACATTTGCTATGGTGCAGGATAATGTGGTCCACAGTGCAGTGAGAGGAACAGTCAGGGGTGATATTTTGGCAGTCCAGTCATTGCTTATCAGGACTAGGTGGTGTGAATCATAATGAAACTACTGGTGAAGTTTCTATAAACTTAGTGGTAAGCATCTTTGTGATGCACAGTCTTGTTTATGCATCGTCAAATAAAGCATTTAATGGCAGGTGTGTCCTATGATACACACAAAAATAAATACATAAATATTGTTAACTGGAAATAGTTTAGAATGGACATCCCAAGCAAACTACCTACAGCAGTTGCTTTAAAATATGAATAAGCATAACATTGAGATGTGTCAGTGGGCACGTATTTTTTTTCTTAATTTGCATGTTACATTTATTTTGAAATATGTTAGGCAGGATGCTTTTAATTTGAAAACTTGTTTTTCAAGAAACTGTTCCGTCACTAATACCATATAGAATAGAGAAGCAAAGCAAAGACAGTATTAGGTAATTTTTAATTGTCAACAAGTCTCTTGGCGGAGAGGATGTTATTAAGCATTATGTTGTGCTGGTTGAAGGGGGAAAAACCTTGTTTTTCCAAAGAGGAGTTTCACATGGATGCCCCTTTATGCACTGTTGCCAGAACTTGTGGCCCTCCAACATCCATGAAAAGATCAAAGTCTCTGTGCACAGTGAATCCCAATCTGAACTCTCCAATTCCTCTATTCTGTTAAGGGTAGTCTAGGTTTTCTGTAGCGTGATGACAAATGGGATTGCCAAGTTTAGCAGATAAAAATACAGGACGCCCAGTTAGACCTGAAGTTAAGGTATATATTTTTAAAATATAGGGGACACACATACACTGAAGTATTTGCCTATCCGAAACTTGAACTTAATTGGACGTTCTGTTTTAATATAGCAACCCTTGCTTGCTTTTTCTTTAAGATGATTTACGCCAAAAATCCCTATGTGGCAGGCAAAAGTAATTTGTGTGGGACTACAGCAGATCTAGTTCAGGGAAGTCGGCCTTCTCCCAATCTTGGCCTTTAAGAAAAAAGGCAACCCACAAGTCCCGGGAGCCTGCGCATTAAAGCGAGCTGTGCAGCAGCTTTCCCGCCGGTTTTCTGCGGAATGTAGCACTGTGGCCACGCCGCGGGGTGGAGCGCCAAGGGTTGTGTCCTCGCCGGATAGGAAAGGAGGTGCCGGAAACTTTAAACCCCGTCAGAGTACAACGTGTCCACTTAGACGGCGGTAAGTGCCGCCATTTTCTTTGCGGGCAAAGACCGGGAGAAGTTAGGGATGTCACTTTGCCCAGTTAAGCGGACTGGGGTGCGTGGCCCGTGGCTTCAGCACTTTGGTGACGTGGAATTGGGGTTCCCTCTTTCGGGGCTGATTTCTAGTGACACGTCGAAGCTTGCCAAGGCAGGGAAAGGGACGCTGCTTCTATCCCGGATGTAAGATGGCGGCGCAGGCGGGGGGAGAAGTGTTGGTTGGGGTGGTCACGTGTTGGGGAGTAGCGCGCGAGCCTCCTTAAGGGATCTCTAAGGTTCGTCCCGGCGCACTGGAGCAGCGGAACGCGAGGCAGTCTAGTGTCCGCGCGTGCGGAGCCGCCGCCGCCACCACCACCGTCCGCCATCCGGCTCGGTTTCAGTTTTTCGGCGATTTTCGTTTCTTCTCGCCTCCTGCAGAGGTGTGCGGGATTACCCCTTAAGGGTCGTAGGGAACGCGTGGCTGGGGACTTCCGGACTGTGCCTCGGTTTCTGGTCGCGGCGCCCGAGCCGGTGTCCACCTCTGCGGGAAGCGCCCTGGGCGTTCACCAGTGCGGAGAGCCGCCCGCGGCGGATGTGGGGAGCGCGGCGCCCGTGGGGCCCCGGCCGCCGCCCAGCCCCCACTGTGGGCTTGGGGCGTGCAGGGGTGCGGGCGGCGCAGCCCGGAGACGTGGCGGGAGCGCGGCGGGGACGGTCCGAAGCTCCGAGAGGACGGAGCGCGGGAACGCTGCTCGCTGCCTCACGGAGACCGTCGGATCCAGGTGGCATCTGGTTGCGCTTTGGCCGCCCATTTCCTGAGTGGCCCAGGGGACGAGCTCCCCTCGGCAGCGGAGGGAGCGACTGCCTCTGCCACGACCCGGGCGCACTTTCTCTGTTTCTAGAGAGGTCCGTTACGTAGAGAAGTCCGGTCCCGGCGCCGCCTGTGATCCCCGGAGCTCTCGGGGCGCTCCCGCGGCGGGGCGCTGGGCGGGGTCTTCGCCGGGCGGCGGGGAAGGGCAGGGGTGCCAGCCGACGTCGGCAGCGGAGGAAGGACGGAGCAGCGCCGGAGCCTCTTCGCTCGCCCTCAGCGTGGTCTGGTGCCTCCCCGACACCATGGTCCTGGCTGAGGTAGTAGTTTGTGCTGTTGGTCGGGTTGTGACATTGCCCGCTGTGGAGATAACTGCGCAAGCTACTGCCTTGCTAGTGCTGGTGATGCTCAGCGCGGCGGAGGACAATGGCTGGGAATCCCCTTTGTTTTCCGGGGCTCAGGAACAGCCCCCCGGCGGCCCCGGCCGGCTCGGCCACCGCGGACACCGTTAGTTGAACGTTTTCCTGGAGGGGGGAAGGAATTTCAGGGAGAGGGGTGGACGGAGACATTTTTAAAGCGGGTTTAAGAGCCAAACCTTGGGGTTCGCTTCTTACTCTAGTAGGAGTGAAATTGTGTAAGATCATGACACAAACTTTTCCAACCTAATTTCAACGCTTCTTTCAGTACTTGATGCAGGATTTGGTTTGCACCTATTTACTTCATGCTTTAGTTGTAGGTCGGAGTAGGGAGAACTGCCCTCATCCAGAACTGGCATTGGGAGCAGAATGGTAGACTCATTAATTATAAAGTTTATGCCTTGTAACATTTTAAATTTGGCTTTTTGATGTGTTCCCTCGGAAAATTTAAGAGTTTTAAAAATATAAATCTGAAGCAATTAAAAGTTTCTATTTAAACTTTGCAACTCCTTGAGTGAGAAGGTTGCATTTAGTTAAATGCACTATTGAGATTTTTTTAATGAAGCAAATAAATTCTTTTTACAGTGTGCTGTGAGTGGTATTTTTTTTTTTCTTTTTTAGTTTAACTTCAGGGGCTCAAAATCTGATGGTGTGGGGGGGTTGGCCTTTGATTCTCATGTACATGATAAATTTTTATATCATTTTATTTTTGCATTGCACTTTGTGGGCAGAAAGAATCTAGCTAAGAGTTAAAAAGTATGGTTTCTGGATATTGGGGCTTAAAATCCAATTAACTCCCATTTTGATTCATGAGGTACCACTATTCCAAATAGGAGAATACAGTTTTTATAAAGAGAATTTAATTTGGAGAACTAATTAAATTACTTGATGTTACTCTGGAGTCTGGGTGGAAAAGAAGAAAATTGTATTTTTAAAATTTTAATTTCATTGAGATACATTGGTTGTAAATTTTAGTACTTAAACTGATCTGGTTTTGATTTGTGTAGACTTTATAGCTTTAAATGTAATGTAATCACAAATAACTTTCCATAGTTTAATTTTTGATGCTTAATTGAAAAAGGCAATTCTCTACTAAGAAGGCACATACATTTTAAAAAGAAAAACTTTAAAAACTAACTGAATCTTTTCCATCCCCTTCAATAGTAGTCTGATGCTTTTGTAATTCAAAAGTGATCTAATAAGTGTGCCTTGATTTGGTTTGGTTTAGTTGAGCTTTGAGCCATTATCTTATTCAATCTGTCTCATTTGGATGGAGCTGCCTTATTGTGGGAAGGACAGGGAAGAAGGCGACTCTTACTTTGAATCTTGAAATGTAGGAAGAAATACTTGAATGTTGGCTCTGTGAGCATGCGTTTATTGATATAAAAGAGCAAAGTAGATTCAGGACTTTATTAAGTACCAGTTCTTACAAATGATGAAAATCTCAGGATGCTATTTCAAATCATTTTGGAAAGAAGATTTATGGAGAAATAATCATCAAATTTTAACTGAACTGTAGTAACTTTCATTTTCCAAAATATTCAGCCAGTTAAGGTAATCCTCATCCAACAGAGAGTATCATCTTTCCCACTACACTGTTTAACATTTTAGAGAGGATCAACAGTTGTTATTCTGTACCTCAGAGTATTACAGATTATGCCAATAAATTTACATTAATGGATCAGTAGATAGGAAACTACCATAATGATAAAGTGTGCATAGTTTTACACTTGGCTTTTAAAGTAAATCTCATCCAAAACTTTATTGCCCACATAGTAGGAACATTTTTGATTTGTTAGATGTAAGGTACTTCCATGTTACTGTTTCCTGAGTTACAAAAAAATCACTGCTACTGCCAGCTTGTCTTTGGTACCATAGTTCTATTTCTGCTTTAATCTCCAATCTTAAAATGCATCAGCCTTTCACTTTTACATTACTTTACACACTAGTGAAAATTACCTACTGAATATTTTTACCATTGACAATTTGCTATAAGATGAATTGGTCTCAAAAGTACAACTTTCCAGTCTTGGTATTTTTGACATTTATTTGGCACAGTTAACTTTCTGTGTTAAAGACCTGTTGTCAAGAATTTAGGTAAGTTATATTAGTAAAAGGCCACTAATGGGAAAGAATACTGCAGTATTTGGGGTGCCCTGGTCAATAAGTACCAGACCAAAGGAAAGCTGGGTTATGCTAATGACATTTTAATGAATGTCACCTGCAATTATTGGAAATACAGATGTTACTCTATATGGACCACCTGTAGAATATTCTTGGAGAACAGTTTGGTTCATGCCTCAAAGTGAGGGTTCCTGAATGTTAATTATATATATGTATGTGTGTATACACACACACACACACACACACACACACACACACACTTTGTAAGTTTTTTTAAAAATTACCTTTTGGCAGGTAGGCAAGACAGACCAGAAAGGGTGCACGCAGGATGTATGCGTACTGTGTCTTACGGAGTAGCTCTCAAAGAATTCTTGCCAGAGGAACATGACAGCACAGCCAAGAAAGCTGTGAGATTTCTTAATAACTGCATTCTTTCCACCTCTTCTTTATTATACCTCACCCCTCCATAGTACAGAAATCTGACATGAGGTAATATTACTTCCCCCACTGAATACTTCTCTATAATTTCTGCAACAAAAGGAAAATAGGACAGTTGTCTTCAAAAGTGAGTTAGAACAGATTGGTAATACCCAAGAGGAGAATTATTTCCATTGTCATAAAACCTAAACAGCCATAGGTGCCACTGATATGTAGGTAATTGTGACAAAAATGTTAAAATCACCCAAATGATTAATACAGTTCATTAGGTGTTTTTGTTATGATATTACTGTTAGGTACCATGGGAAGAGCAATAATTGTATGGTTAGGTTGCTGCCCCAAAAGAACACAGAAACGGTATAACATGAAGTGCTTAAGAAGCATAATGTGGGCTGATAAGGAAAGCAGTGACCTACTTCATCTTTGAGACCTGGCAGGAAAGAAGTGGGTGAAAGCTGAGGGGAGAGAAGTTTGGAGCACTTAGATAGGATCTTGGAGCGCTATCTTGATGTTTGTAATCTCCTGTAGTCATTCTAAAAGTGGAATTGAGATCTAAGAGATGAGCAATACAATTGTACTTGATAGTGATTCACTGGGTGGCTTACATTTTAAATTTGTTTTATGTGCTACTAATATGCTGGGGTGGTATCTGAATTCAACAGAAGTACAACTAGTTCCACATGGAATATGGGTTAGTATGTTTTCATAAGTTGAGAGTTGTACATACACACATACATATATTTTTGGTTAAGTTTTCATTTTAGCTGCCTTTCTTTAAAAGAGCTGTTTTTGCTGAGATACAATGGAATTGTGCCTACACAGATTTCTGGATGCTGAAGTGAACAGGATCCTTTTAAGCTGCACCATTGACACCCAACAGTACAAATTTTGTCTTGTAGTCATATTAAATTATGAACAAACCTAAGATGTCTTGTGTTGATGAGTTGATATGTTGATGATGTTTTCAAGGATGAGTTTCTAGTTCTTTTTCAAACTCAACACTATGAAAATAACACCATTTGCTTTTAGTCCGATTTCTAATTCCATCAGCTCCATTATAATTGTGGGTGTTTTATCATGAGGGTCAGAGTTTCTCAAAAGGCCATATAGTGTCAAATGTCACAGAAAAGTCAACTAAATTAGTGACCAAAAACTGTCCCCAGACATTGGCAATATAGGTCATATATTTGTAATGCTGTGTTTTCTGTTAGGAATGAAAAATCTCAACTGCTCTCTGGTTGAGTGACCAACTACAATTGCATGATCTAAATTATGTGTGTTTAATACCACTTAGAACATAACTAACAAATTAAGATTCAAAGGTTCCTATTTCAATATTCTACACACAGTCTATTTAAAAGCCCTCATTAAACGAAAGTGTTATATAGATACACAGCATGGGCTAATTGTAGTGGTAACACTAACTCAATGTTACCCAAATAGATGGCAGAAAGCTGACTAAACTAAAAACATAAGAGAATGGAAATACATTTTCCTGTTTTAAAACATTTACACATGATTTGCCCTGGCTGGTGTAGCTCGGTGGATTGAGTGCAGGCCTGCGAACCAGAGGATCGCGGTTCGATTCCCAGTCAGGGCACATGCCTGGGTTGCAGGCCAGTTCCCAGCAGGGGACGCATGAGAGGCAACCGTACATTGATATTTCTCTCCCTCTCCCTCTCTCCCACCCTTCCCCTCTAAAGATAAATAAATAAATAAATAAATCTTTAAAAAAAAAAAAAAACATTTACACATGATTTAATAAGATTAGGTAAGTTATCAGGGAAAATAAGAATCTGACTTTAATTTCTTTTTCAGTGAATGAAACTCATACAGAATAAATATGTTCCAGATAAATCCATTCATTTTATTTAACAAGGGTATTGAGTACCTACTATATAACCAGGGGCTACACAGTGGACTAAACTGAACAAATCTCTGCCCTTAATGGAAAATACTCTAACGGGAACACATTCGTCTACTGTAATAATAACACATGTATTGAGCACTATGTGTGGGCCACCTAGGTTGTTTGTAAACCTGCGTTCCACTCAGGCATCTACTCTAAAGCCTTTGCTCCAGAACCACTGGTGGCCTTGTGGTTGTGTTTTTAGCAAAAGCCATTTTTACCATTGATTTTTGTTATCATTGTACCTACATTAAAAAAATTAAAATAGTTCAGTCCCAGTAGAGCATCACAAAATATGATGTCTGGCTGTGCACAATCTTTAGATTTCTTCACAGGGTAGTCAGATGTCGCATTTTATGATGCACATTTTAAACATCGTAAGAGCTTCAAGGAGGAATACTGCCCACGAGTATGGTGTTGAGCTGGCTTCATAGAATGCACCTTCCTAGAGCAGGAGTGTCAGATTACTGTGATGGTACAAGCCATGGAGAACTGATTAGGAGCCTTGCTGGGACTGAATATGGGATAGAGGATCAAGTATTTATCCTGCTTTATATGAACTACATCTCAGGGTAACTAAATAGTTGTGAGGGATATTTTCTCATCAGAATAATTCCAGCTTAAAAATAGAGACAGTATGATAGAAATAGGATATTGACATTTTGTAACAGCTAATGAAATAATCAAGCTAGGCTTCCTCAATGGCTGATAAAACAGGTGGACTACCCATGGGGAGCTATTCTGTGCATGTGTCAGTCTGACAACACCTGAACCCACTGATCAATGTTAACATCACAAAAACGGACCGCTAGAGGTTCTCTTCCTCCTGAGTTAATGCAGTAGAAGTACAGAACACCGTACATGAAGTTCAAATCATTATTCCCCAAGCTTCTAGATCTGACACCAGTTTATAAGAAATTTAAGATACAGATGAACACATCAAATCACCACAGGGTACAATTAGCAAAATCCACATGGGAAAATTCCACAGGGCAAATGACCTGATCTTTAAAACTTCCAAGAAAAAAGGGGAGCCTATAGAGAATAAGCGTTTTTTTTTTTTGTTGTTGTTGTTGTTTTTTAATTATAGTTCTAGTAATAATTCACTGTGGCTTTCTAATACATAGTTGACCTTTGAAGAACATGGGTTTGAACTATGGGGTCCTTTTATACACATTTTTTTTTTCAAAATACAATCAGCGTTCTGTTCCCAGGTTTCCACCCATGGATTCAACCAACTGTGGACGAAGACAGTATTTTCTATCCACCATTGGGAATTCTTAGATGGGAGGGTTGGCTTTATGCATTGATCTTTGCCATTTTAAAATAGAGGACTTCAGCATCTGCAGATTTTGGTATCTGTGGATACCGAGGCACAACTGCAATTAAATTTGAGGGGGCAGAATCAAGAGTTATACATAGATTTTGGTCTATGTAGGAGTCAGCACCTCCAACCCCCACGTCCAACAGAGGAAATGCATAATTACTAACATCATGTCACATTAAATCATAAGAGCCAAAAGAGGCAACATGTGGAGGATGTACTTTATTCTCTGATCGTTCTCTTCTAGTCCCTCTATATCCACACAGACTTTTTTCTTTATAGTTGAAGTAAAAACCTTTGTGAATAAAGGGGCATATTGAAGAGATGGCTGTTGTCAACATCTGATTCCTTCATACCCATAACTGATACCTTTGGAAACAACTAAGATGTTCTGGGCTAAAATCATTACCTAGTGGACCACTAGAGATTTCCAACCTTACTTCCACATCTTTTTTCTTAATAGTAGCTCACCCATTATGCATCATTTTTGTCTCTGTGTCTTATTAGCTCTGGTATCACCTCATATAATCAACCCATTCTGTTTTGCCTTTCCATCTTCAAATTGTGATATAATTGACATATACCATTATATTAATTTCAATTGTACAGCGTAATGATTTGATATTTGTATATAGTGTGAAATCACCATAATAAGTCTAGTCAACATCCATCAGCATGCATCAACATTTTTTTCTAGAAGCTTTTGAGATTGAATTTCTTAGCAACTTTCAAATATGTAATACAGTATTATGTATTATTAACTGATTAATTATAGTCATTATGCTGTACCTTAAGTCTCCATGACTTATTTATGTTATAACTGTAAGTTTGTACCTGTTAACCCCCTCCCATCCACCCCAGTCCAACTCTGCCTGGCAACCACTGACATACTGTCTGTATCTTTGAGCTCTGGTGTTGTTTGTTTAAGATTCCATATATAGCTGAGATCATAGGGTACCTATTTTTCTCTAATTTATTTCACTTAGCATAATGCCCTCAGGTCCATCCATGCTGTCACAAATGGTGATATTTTATTCATTTTTATGACTGAAAATTTCACTTTGTATATACACACATTGCGTATTTTATCCATTCATCCATCAATAGTCACTTAGGTTGTTTCCATATCTTGGCTGTTCTAAATAATGCTGCAATGAATATGGGAATGTGGGAGTGCATATATCTTTTAGAGCTAACGTTTTCATTTTCTTAAAATGGACTTAAAGAGACTTAGCAACCAGTTGCGATGTGCAGAACTTGTTTGGATCCTGATTTAATCAAAGCCAACTGCAAAAATACTTGAGACCACTGGAGTAATTTAAATACTGAATAGTTGAAGTTGAAGAATTGTTAATTGTTGATAATGGTATTGTGGTTGGTTTTTTAAAAAAGATTTTATTTATTCAGAGAAAGGGGAAGGGAGGAAGAAAGAGAGGGAGAGAAACACTGATGTGAGAGAAAAACATTGATTGGTTACTTCTAAAGCACCCGAACTAACAACCTTTCCTTTTGTAGTACAATGCCCAACCGAGACATGTCGATCAGGGCTTATGGTTGTTTTTTCTAAAAAAACAACTAAAGGCCCTGACTAGCGTGGCTCACTGGATTGAGCGTGGGTCTGTAAACCAAGGGGTCACCAGTTTGATTCCCGGTCAGGACACATGCCTGGGTTGCGGGTCAGGTCCACAGTTAGGGGCGTGTGAGAAGGGACCACACATTGATGCTTCTCTCCCTCTTTTTCTCTCTCCTTGCCCCTCTGTCTAAAAACAAATAAATCTTTAAAAAAAACTGAAGAATTTATCAATGAAAGGATATGATGTGTGGAATTTGCTAAATGCTTCAAAATAATCCATAGGGTGGAGGGGACATGTGCATGAGTGGGAGTGCACATGAAACAGTGCCCCTGTGCTGGTACTTGTTGAGCCTGGGTAATTGGCATATGGGTGTTCCTTATACTATTCTACTTTTGTGTTTGTGTGGAATGTTCCATGATAAAAACTAAAAAAAAACCCACAAAAACAGTAATGAAACAAAACAAGAGAAAGAAAGGATCCTGTGACTGAGAACCAAAGGAAAGAGTAACAACCCACATGAAACCACACAACGCTTAGTAGGACACATACTTGAGCATCTTCTGTTTTAATCCTGGGACTTCAGTTGTCTTAGAGGAATATTAAAGATAATTACTGTTGTGTAGACATTACAATTACTAGTACCTTTAGCATTCTCTGGTGACTGTCCATGAACCCTATGGAGTTCATTAGACTTGAATTGACTAAATCTTCCTTAAACTCTTCTTGATTCTATGGTATGACCGCTCCCTTGTTAATTGAGTGTCTTGTTAGCATTTTATTTTAGGAAACTGAAGCCACCATTTCCAAGGTTAGGAATTCTCCAATAGTCAAGTCAGACCATAAACGAGGATTGGAGAAGCAGAAAGGTCTTCCACTACTCCTAGGAAATCACACACCCAAGAAAAACACCTCATCCCAAAAGTTAGCATGCAAGTTCCAAAATGACCTCTTGGCATTTTGATCTGGTGTCCATCTTTTTTCCTTAATAATGTCTCTTTTTTTCTTATTTTCAATTAATAGAATAATTTTATGTCTTTGGTAAAAATAATATTCCCCTTCTCCAAAAATCATGGTCAGTTGGATATATAAAGGTGGTTATGATGAGATTTCAGGTCTTACGTATTTTTTTAATGTAAGAAAAGAAGCAAGAAAGTTAAGGTAGTGGCCTTGTAGGGATTCATGTGGTTTGTGTACTGTGCAAACTGTTGGAAAGAGCGAGAACAAAGAAATGAATACAATCAACCTAGGCTGAGTGGAAAGTTATATTGGGGGATAGATGGAGTTTCAAAGTGCTAAGAAAATGATTTAATGAAACTGGGGCCATGAAATTTTTAGAAAGAATACAGAGTGATTTCTCCCAGAATTTTAGGAGCTCTGGGAATAGAAAAGCCGTAAGAGCAGAAAAAGGAGAGAGCAATCCGAACACCAGAGCTGCATCCCTAGACGAACGTGGGCAGGAAAAATGAAAGAGGATCTTGGATCATTCACTCACCCAATCATTTTTTAAAACAATTGTTTATTTGTGTATTTCTTAGATATCAAGATGAATGGGAGCTTTTCTATTTGAGGAAATAGGCATGTATATAAATCATTGAAAACAATAAAAAAAAGTACTTCATAGATCTGTCTGTGCAGCAATATACCACGGGGGCGCAGAACACTGAGCAGTCAGCATCCATCATGCTTATGATCAAAGGGTCACCCCAGAACACATGAGGAATAAATATATTCGCACTGTGACATGAATGAATGAATGGGTATTTCTGGATATAAGAATAGCATGGGAGAAGGTGTAGGTACACAAAAGCACATGGACTTTCCAGGAGCATATAATCTAACATAGGTATTATTTAGGTTCTGGGGTTAGGGGAATGGATGTTGGTATAGGCAAAGGCTGGGAGTATGGTTATGGGTGAGATCATGAGTAACTTACAAGAGTAAGGAGTGTTGACTGTTTTGTTATTGGGATATAATTGAATATAACATTAGTTTCAGGTACACTACATAATAATTTGATACATGTATATACCTATTGCAAAATGATAACCACAGTAAATCCAGTTAACATCAACTACCACACATTGTTATAATTTTTTCTTGTGATGCAGCCATCAATCTGTCCTCTGTATATGTGAATTTGTTTTTCTGCTCTTTTTATCTTTTTAGATTTCACATGTAAGTGAGAATGTATAGTATTTTTCCTTCTCTGCCTGACATTTCACTTAGCAAAATGCACTTAAGTTTCATCCATGTTTTGCAAGTGGCAAGTTTATTCTTTTTTATGGCTGATTAATATTCCTCTGTGTGTGTGTATATCACACATTCTTTATTCATTCATCCATCTGTGGACACTTAGGTTGCTTCCATGTCTTGGCTGTAGTAAATAATGTTACAGTGTACAAGGTGGTGGGAGCATATATCTTTTTGAGTTAGTGTTTTTGTTTCCTTTGGATAAATATCCAGAAATGAAATTGCTGAATCATATGATAGTTCTATTTTTAATTTTTTGAGGAAACTTCATACTGTTTTCAATAGTGGCAGCACCAATTTGCATTCCTACCAACAGTGCATGAGGGTTCCCTTTTCTTCACCTCACCAACACTTATTACTTATCTTTTTGATAACAGCCATTGTAGAAGGTAAGAGGTGATATCTCACTGTGGTTTTAATTTGCATCTCCCTGATGATTAGTGATGGTTACCAGCTTTTCATGGACCTGGCCATCTGTATGTCTTCTTTGGGAAGATAACTATTTGGATCCCTGCCCCACCCCCATTTGTGCTGTTGAATTGTATGAGTTCTTTATGTATTAACCCCTTACTAGATATGTAATTTACAAATATCTTTTTCCACAGTTGATTGCATTTATGACTGTTAGGAATAAGAGACACTTTTATGGCTTTTGAGGAGAGAAGTGTTATTCAATGGGAAAAGAAAATTGCATACAAAAAACTTGAGGAGTACAGGAGGAAGGATTGTTTATTATGAGGAAGTGAGAATGTTGTCAGGTGGATGGAGGATAATGAGAGGAAATAATGGAGATTCGAGATTGAAAACACAATAGAAATGGGATAATTGATAGGACAAGGCCCTGTGTTATTATAGTATCTATCATGCAAGGAAAATCTATGTATTAAAAGCATCCTACAGGTATATTTGCTGCTTTACCTATGGTAATCATCCGCAGACACATTTGGAAGTGCTTTAGAACAGGGATCTACAAAGGTTTTCTGTAAAGGGGCAGATAGTAACTAATCTTGGCTTTGCAGTTCCCATATGATCTCTGTAGCATATGCTGCTGCATCTCCTCTACCTCCTTCCCTCACCCCTCTCTGCCTCTTCCCTTCTCCTCATTCCTCTTGGAGAACATAAAATTGTTCTCAGCTCATGGGCCACACAAAAAACAGACCATAGGATAGATTTGGCCTGCAGACTATAGTTTGCTAACCTATTTTAGGACATAACTTTCTTGATGAAACTTTGTGACTCTCCTTTCTCTCTCTCAAATACCTGAAGAAAAAAAGCCCAGGTCTTTCCTGGAGAATAAAAGGTTTGAATAATTTAATACATTCTAATGTATGTGATTCCTGACCTGCTTTTGACCATCATCACTCAGATCTGTGACTATAACTACCAAAGCATGGTTTCAACAAAATGGTAAAGCCTTCCTTTCTGTCCTTTTCCCTTTTTCCAGTTGTGGTAGTTTAAAAACATGTCCACAAATAGTTTGACACTTTTTTCGTTAAAAAAAAATAGTCTATGTTTCTTTCTCTTGAACCTAAGTGATGTGTGTGAATGTGATGGAAATGACACTTGTGTGACTTCTTAGGGTCATAAAAGGTGGTTGAGCTTCACCTTCCTTTCCTCCTCTCACTTGTGACACTTACTTTGGGAGTTCTAAGCTGCCATGTAATAGCAGATATCTTGAATCTTCCATGCTGGAGAGATGGGGGTGGGGGGAGATCACGTAGAGATAGGGAGAAATATCTGAGGAACCCCAGGTGTTCCTGTCCCTAGCTATTTAAGTCTTCCCAGACCAGGCGCCATATGCAATGAGCAAGCCTTCAGATGACTCCAGCACCAGCTACCATCTGGCTTCAAACTCATGAGACATTGCAGCAAGAACTGTCTAGTTAAGTTTAGTCAAGCCTCAGAACTGTGAGAGATCATAATATGGTGGTGGTGGTTTTAAGCCAAAGTTTTTGGGTATTTGTTACATAGCAGTAGATAACCAGAACTGATTTGGGGACC
Organism: Glossophaga mutica; assembly: GCA_039655065.1. Lineage (NCBI taxonomy): Eukaryota > Metazoa > Chordata > Mammalia > Chiroptera > Phyllostomidae > Glossophaga > Glossophaga mutica. The sequence continues at coordinate 60,021,561 of CM077304.1, forward strand.
TGGAAATGGAATATTAATAGAACAAAACCTAAAACGTAGGGTAGTGGCTTTGGAACTGAGCTATAGGCATAAGTTGGAAGGGCCTTGGAGAGTTTAGTAGCCGAAGTCTGATGGCTCTTGAGGTTCTCTCTCAGTAGGGCTTAAGGAAAGTGAAGGAGAAATTACTAAAGCTGGAGGAAAAGTCCTTGTTAATAAAACTATTGCCTGTGATAATGTGGAAATGGAAAATATACCCAATGGATCAGCCTGAAAAATTTTCAGGCCAAAGGGTAAAAGTTGCATCTGGTTTCTCATAGTTGTGTATCATAACATACAGATAATGATGAGCTTTAGAAGAAATTACTCAGTTTTAAGCAAAATTCTGAGAGAATATAAAGGAATCAGGACTTGCTGGGTTAGAAAATAAAATCTTTTTCTAATGATCAGTCTCTCCCAGCAAAATATTCTCGAAGTAAAAAAAGATCTCAGGACAAAAGTCAAATTCATGACCCTGTCACAAAAGCTTCTCAGGGTAAAGACAAAGCTAAGCATATAATTATAAAAGTACTAAGGCCCCAGAAAGATTTAGGGTGGTGCCTTCTGAATCCTTGCAAACAGACAAAAGCTTAAGGATCCTTTCCATTAAACAAAGGAATTCTCAGACCGATAAAGGCATTGATCCACAACAGCTTTACAGGGAGCCCCAGGTAGACAAGATTTGTTGATGTGACTGTGTTGTCTAATGAAGTAAAGTCTAGTAAGATCAATAAGGTAGAAAACTTAAAAGCTTTTAAGAAAATTATACTTGTAAAAATACTACTAGCTTGGCCTATAAGGAACAGAGATGGCTTCAAAATGAAAAGCTTTTAGACCCTGAAACTTGTGCAGGCAGGAAGCAGGCTCATCAAACTATTGACCTTAAATTATAGGGTATATTTTATGGAATAGGAAGGATAACTCCAAGGATGGAGCCAAGAGCTGATGAGAATCACTGCAGGCTGTAGAAGTGAATCTTAATCAAGGAATTGGCCATATGCGCCCGTCGGATTGCTGCGGACCAGAGAGCACTGCATGCCTTGTTTTCTCTGTTTTTGAACAAGAAAGTTCACAGTGGTTGTCCTGTTCTGCCCCACCATGGGTATTAGGTATGTGGGGCACGGATAATTTGTCTCCAGCCTACAGGTTTTTAGAACAAGAGGCATAGTACTTTTTCCTAGAGAAAGGGAACCATTGCTTTTCTTTCTTCCTTTTTAAAAAACATTTTAAATCACATAATAAAATGACAAAATATATTTGAATATAGCTTGAATGACTGTAAATAAGCACAGAAATTCTCCTTCCTCCTCAATCTCATATGGCAGTATATGTTCACTGCCTGGTGTGTAGTTAGTTTTTGTAAATGTTAGCTTCCTTTATTATTATCTTTGCCCACAGTATCCAGTGCCCTGATGCTGACTTCTAGTTCACCGCGGCTCTCTCCCCCTACAGCACCTTCCCCCTCCTACCCCAGGCCTCTCTATATGCTCCAGACATTTTCTAGAATTCTATTATCATCTAAACTCTGAACTTGCCTACCTAACTTTAAAACAATTTAGAGTGCTTAGACAGCCTGTATGAATAATGCATGTGTTAGCACAACAATCGCACTTGAGTGATGGCAGTAGCCACCTTCAGTGTTGACCCTGTGGAGTAAGTAGAAATTTCAAGCACTTTTATAGGCTGCTTGAGTTTATTTTGGGTAAGGACCCTTAAGTTGGTACTCAGGTCATGACAGTCTTGTTCCTTACTGATGAAGAGTTCCATTTTAAGGGATATGATATAGTGTAGAAAACTGTGCTAAAGTCTGTTCTGGCTCCTCACCATGTTATGGGCCATCTGTCCAGGATTCTAATCTAATGAAAATTAACATAACAATGTTAAAGATGAAAACCTAAAAGGAGGATTTCTAAAGGAAAGGGGCCTAGAGAAGGAGGGTGGTTTTGCCTTGGAAAATAAGTGTGCTTCTGGAGTTCTCTGAGTCAATGTGTACAAGTACAGTGAGCCTTAAATGACATAGGTTTGAACTGTGTCTGTCCATGTATTCGTGGATTTTCCCCCCAAAATACTGTAATTGTGTTTTTTCTTTCTTATCATTTTAACTTTTTTCTAGCTTGCTTTATTTAAGAATACAGTATATAATAAATATAACGTATAAAATAAGTTAATCATTATATTATTGGTAAGGCTCCTGGTCAGTAGTAGCTATTAATATTTAAGTTTTGGGGGAGTCAAAAGTGATTTCTGACTGCATGGGGCATGAGTGCCCCTAGCCCCCCCATTGTTGAAGGGTCACGTGTGAACATGACTGCACATGTGTTTATTTAAACGGCATCACTATCACTGTGTGACTCAGCATACTGGCTGCTGTGCGGACAAGCTAGATGAGGGAGAACACTCGGAAGGACTGGTGCTGACAACAGTTGGCACTGTACTGTGTGAGACCTGGGAAATGCTCTGATTTGCCTTACCTTAGGGAAGGCTTTTGCGTAATATTGGAGCATGTCTCTTACTGCAATACATATGCATTCTTATATTAAAAAATAATACTAGGTTCTCAGGAAAATTTAATTCCATCAACAATAGCATCTTTCCATAAACTCTTGGGTTGGCCAAAAAGTCCATTTAGTTTTTTCCATAAAATAAAAGACACATTTTTCATTTTCACCAATAACTTCATTGATTTGGATATTTTGAGTTATGTCGGCTGCCTTCTGCTATTGGCTTCTAGTTGATGCTATTCCATCAACAATAGCATCTTCCAATGTTTAAGACAGCCCCACAGCAAAGGATTATTTGGCCAAAATGTCAATAGTACCGAGAAACTTCACAAGCCACTTGGACACGTTCAATCAGCCACAGCACCTTCCCCATATACTGCACAAATCTTTTCTTTTTGCATTTCAATTGAAATGCCTTTCTTGAATTAATAAAGCACCATATGACAAAAGTTGCCTATTTTCTTTTATCTTCAGTCTTAAAGTGGCTGCACAAAAATTCACCAAGTTTGATAAGTTTTTTTTTAAATGCATGCTGATATGACAGCTGTCACAATACATTTAACAAAATTGTTTTGAATGAACTTAAAGACAACTAAGCGGTACTAGAGACAGCATATGGAAAAAAACTAAACAACTTTTTTGCCAACCCAGTAAAAGCTTGTATAGCTTTAGTAAGAAAAGAAACCATCTAACTTTAAGAATGAATTTACTACCAAGTGAATTTAATTCACACAAGAAAGTTTCCATAAAATTTAAGTTTTGGTGTGTTTGGTTTTAATTAACATTTTTAACTGTTTGGTCAAATATTGAATTTCAGTTCAAAGATGTATCTCCCTTGAGGATGAAATCTAAAGAGGCCAAGTAAATACACAAAAGTCAGAATTGCCAAGTTCCACAGTGCAGTGAGCGCTCTAGCCCTTCCATGGCAAACAGTATGTGGCACTTTTTCTTCTACAAAATTAAGCTCCTTCCTACACAAATTCCTCTCATTTTTATCTTTTTTTTCCTCCTTTGCTCAGTTTTTTCTTGTTTGCCTAGTTTCCTCATTTCTTCCTGTGTAACGTATGGCTATCTTTTGTGAAGAGCTGATGAGGCACCAGAAGCAACGGTAAACTCCCGATTCTTTCCTGGTGCATCATGGTACTCTAGGCCAGCCACTACTCAGGAAACTGGGGGAGTCAGTACTGGTTAGGGAGTTAGTTGCTGGAGTTGACTTTGGGTCCTTGGGCAGTGGAACTCCTGTTGCTACTGTCTTTCCGTTGCTACCACTTACCTTATAGGCAGGTGATTCAGTAGTGAATTATTCTGTGCAAGAGGAGGTAAGAATTTGGAGTCAAGTAGCCAGAGGGTTACCTTTTTTCTGCTATTTAATAGCTGTGTGACCTCAGGTAAATTTCTTAATCTCATTTATCCTCCATTTCCTTGGTTGTAACACCTACTGTGAGGGGTTGTTCTGAACACCACAGATAATATAACTGAAGTACCCAGCAAAGTCATCAGAGAAATGGCCCTGTTGGTACTTTAAAGAATGTTCAGGAAGTGTCTCAGAAAAACATAAAAACCATAAATGTATCATTTTCTTTATGTATGTATTTTATTGATTATGCTATTACGGTTATCTCAATATTTCTCCCTTTGCCCCCCTCCACCTTGTACCTGCCCATCCCCTCTGGCAAACCTCCCCTTTCTTAGTTTGTGTCCCTGGGTCATGCATACAAGTTCTTTGGCTTCTCCATTTCCTATACTGTTCTTGACAGCCCCCTGTCTATTCTGTACCTACCAACTTGTTCTTAAAAAAAATATGGATCACTTCACAAATCTGCCATGTCATCCTTGCGCAGGGGCCATGCTAATAATCTTCTCTGTATTGTTCCAAATTTAGTATATGTGCTGCCAAAGCAAGCACTAAATGTATTATTTTCTTTAAGAAAGTCTTTGGTAATTTTTAACTCTTTATCTCCCATGCCTAATTGTGATCTCTAGCAACGTTGTCAAAAACAATAGTCCATCTGAGTCTTTTCTTGTTGACTGAAGTCTAGCCTGTGTAAGGCTGGAAACCCTTGCTTGTTTGCAATTGCAGCAGCAATTGTATTACATTACTTGGACTGACAAATAAATAGCCAGGAGTCATTTTGCATGACGGCCATCAGTTGTACCGAAACTATAAAATGGACCCAGACAAATAGTTGGGTTCCCTGGGACTGTGGATCTGTGTATTTCCCCCTTCATTAGTGTCAGATGCTCTTGCCTGTCTTTCAGGGCAAAGATGCATGACCACCAAGAGCATCTCTGCAGCATTGGTGAGAAGTGGGGGGGCCAGGTGACGGTCTGATAGTATGCTGTAGTCCCTGCAAGAGAGGCTGTCTTTGCTGAAGGGTGTAGTATTGCTATTGTTCAAGTACCTCTTTAGTCACAGCAGCATATCTTCCATTCTTTAAATGGCAGATGGTTAGGGTTGTTACTTCTGTTTCCAACAAACCCAGAAGAGGAAAAACAAACAAGTAACTGACATTGAGTACTTGGTTTTCAAGAATGCTAGGAAAAATAGTTTCAGCAAGGTTATACAGTGTTTGTGGTGAATACCCCTCACCCCCAGGATGTCCACACCCTAATCCCCAGAACCTATGCTTATATTAGGTTACATAGCAAAGGGGAATTAAGATTGCAGATGGACTAAGATTGCCAGTCAACTGACTTTAGGATAGGGAGGTTATCCTAGATTATCCAGTGGGCCCAATATAATCACAGTGGAATAGGGAGGCAGAGAGCCAGAGTCGGAGAAGCAGATGAACTTCAGAAGCGAAGTTAGAGCGATGCCATGTGAGGGTTCGTCCTGCCATTACTGGCTTTGAATAGGAATGAAAGGGGCTATGAGACAGAAGATACAGGTAGTCTCTGGGAACTAAAACAGGCAAAGAAACACATTCTCGTCTGGAACCTTCAGGAACCCCTTCCGATACCTTGATTTTAACCCAGTGAGACCCATTTTGGGCTTTCGACCTCCAGAACTATAATTAGCTTTTGGTATTTTAAGCACTGAAGTTCATGATGATTTGTTACAGCAGCAGTAGAAAACTGATATAACCATAAACTAAGTATCTAAAATTGATGAAACCAAACTTCATTCTCTTTCCAAGAGAGGTGCTATTACCAGTAAAATGACAAAGCAAGGGAAAGCAGAGGAAAGCCACAGGGCTGGGGCCAGCTGGCTGCTATTACCACAGTTTCTGTTCACTTCCTTCTTAATAGTTCTTAACACTTCCTGTGCCCTGCCTTAGATTGCCAGGGCTCTTCCTCAGCGCCTGGGTCCTCGCGTTGCCTCCTCCTCTCCTTTTTTTGCTTGCCGTGATCCCCTCCTTCCTCACTTTTCTCTTTTCCCATTTTCCCAGTTGTCTTCTCTCCTCTTCTACTCTGAAGGAGCTATCAAATGGCCCAGCTAGTAAGAAGAAAATGAACATTCCTACCAATTCCCTCCCTCTCCATACCTACATTGTTCATGGGGAAGGATCTTTTTTTTTTTTTTTTAAAGATTTTATTTATCTTTAGATGGGAAGGGTAGGAGAGAGGGAGAGAAAACATCAGTGTATGGTTGCTTCTCGTGCATCCCCTGCTGGGAACTGGCCTGCAACGCAGGCATGTGTCCTGACTGGGAATCGAACCATGATCCTGTGGTTCACAGGCCCGCGCTCGATCCACTGAGCCACACCAGCCAGGGCGGGAAGGATCTTTAATGAACACTAGCAAAGAACAGAAGGAACAGATAGGAAAAGAGGCACCTGAAGACAGTTAAGGATTGAAAACAGGACATTGCCACCTCATCTCATTGACTTAACAGTCACTGTTTTCCTTTAAAAATAATCATAATGTGCTGTACACCAGGGCTGAGTGTAATTATTCATGTGCTCTTGGTAGTAGGGTGGCAGCGCCTCCATTTCTCTAAATGGTTACCTAACCGCACACTTAGAGCCCTTGGCAGAGGTTAAGAGGCAGAGTTAAGTACTCAGAGCATACTGAGCCCCATCACCATCTGTGATCTGTACAAAATTTCATACACACTTGAAGTTAGTCATATCTTCTGTGAGTCTTCACATGTACTTGGCAGTGCACCAGATACAGTTAGGGGTGGCGACAGCAAGCAAGCGGCAGGACCAGTGCAGCCTGCTTTCTGGTGGAGAGGGATCTCTGGGGTGTGGTATGCAGTTGCTGTTCCCTTGGTATACAGTATATAAGCAACTTACTGCAGGTGTTGTCTTAAAGACGTGAGCTTATATAATTGGGACAAGAACAACAAAATCAAAGTTTCTTGCTAATGGTTAGTCAGTGCCTCTGTGCCTCCGAAGAGTACAGTAAGTTCTTCCTTTAGTGTCAAGGAGGTGCTTCTGGGGCTCGAGGAAGGGAACACTCCACTCCACTGCCTTTGATGTGGTCTCCTGGGTGTGCCAAGTAATGTCTTGGCATCATTTCAACCACCTCTTGTTATTTTATAGGTTTTATCAGATGGTTTTATCGATTGGGCAGAACCAAATCTTTAAAGGGGTATGACAACTTTCACATCCGTCATGATCTGGGCATACCCCCTGGCAGGGCTACATCTTCGTTCATTAGAGATAGGGGAGATATAAAATGTCTAACTCTAATCACCTTTATTGCTGCAGCCCTCTAACTGATCTCCTTGGCTTTTTTCTTTTCCTCCTCTAATCTTGCCCATGGACTTTTGTCAGAGGGATCTTTTTAAAACAATGCTGACAGCCACCCCCCTCTCTCCTGCCTCCTTATTTGAGTTAGATGGTCTCGTAACACCCTCCGCTTTACGCCTGTTAGCGGTCATCACACCAAACTGTAATTGCCTGTTCACTTAACCTGCATCTTCCACTAAACTCTGGCCTGTGGTGGTTGGCCCTCCCTTAGCCCAGATGTCGGGAGGCAAACAATTCATGTGCCTGTGTTGAGTGAGCAAAAGCCGCTTTGCTACCTAAGAACTAAAGTGATTCCCTATTGTTCATCAGATCAGACCCAGTCTCTGTTTCAGTTTCAGCTACAATTGACCTCTTAACTATGCAGGTTAGAACTGCGCAGATCAATTGAAAAGTCCATGTATAAGTAGACCTGCACAGTTCAAAACCGCATGGTTCAAGGGTCAGCTGTACTCTGATTTTTTTTTGTATATACCTTTAGAGCTCTTCTTGGTTCTCTTCTGGTTCTCACATCGTCATTCTGTGGATTGTTTCCTCTGCTCATCTGTGGTAGCTCATCTTCAAAGATAGTTGCCATCAGTTTCTCCTCCTCTGTATGCACATACTGTCCGCCACCCCCCCACCCCCCTCTGAGAGATGGAGTCTGTCCTTCCATGTCCTTGAACCTCAGCTGGCCTGTCACTAATTTCACCCACAGAATATGATGGCAGTGGCGCTGTGCCAATTTTGGGCCTTTTCTTTAAGAAGAATGGCATTTTCCACTTCCTATCTCTTGAAGCCCTGAACTTCCAATAATGCATGCAGGCAACTCTGTTTTGGAGAGAGAGACCACATAGAGGAGGTGAGTGAAGAAGCCATCCTACACAACCAGCCCCACCCCATCGAGGCCTGAGGTGACAGTCCCAGCTATTACGTGACTGGAGCGGCATGAGAGGTCCCAAGAGGACCACCCAGTTGAGTCAGCCTATAGAACCATGAGAGAGCAATAGTACTTTTAAGCCGCTAAGTTTTGGCTGGTCTGTTGTACAGCAGTAATGATCCTAATGCCATTCTTTCAGGTCCCAAACCTAGAGTTTCTATAAAGCTTTTCCTTGCTAGTCTAGTTGACATTGATCTCCCTCTCTCCCTTTCTAATTCCCATAGAACTTATTGGTACCACACACTGTTATCCAACTCTACAGCTATGTATCCCTTAATGACAATACTGCATTCTGAGAAATGAGTCATTAGACGATTTCGTCCCTGTGTGAACATCGCAGAGTGCTCTCACACAGACCCAGGTGGTGTATGGGAGAGCCTATTGCTCCTCGGCTGTAAGCTCTTACAGCATGTTACTGTGCTCGATACTACAGGCAGTTACAACACAGTGGTAAGTATTAGTGTGTCTAATCATATTTGAACATGGAAAAGGTACAGCAAAAATACAGTATAAAAGATAAAAAATGGCACTAACCATGAATGGAGCTTGGAGGACTGGAAGTTGCTCTGGGTGCGTGAGTGATAGTGAGTGAGTGTGAAGGCCTCGGGCATTACTGTGCACCACTGTAGACTCTATAAATATTGCACACTTAGGCTACACTAAATTTGTAAAACAACATGACATTAAGTCAAGCACAAGAGAAAACGATGCAATTAAGAAACGCGGTAAATGGTAAACTTGAGGTATATGAGGCTGCCACCAGCACAACACGGCATAGTGATTAGGTAGAAAGCATGTACGCTGAAATAATGATAAAATGTATAGTGTAGTAAATACATAAACCAGTAACATAGTCACTTGTGATCATTATCAAGTATCATGGACTGTACATGATGGTATGTGCTATACATTTATATGACTGGCAACACAGTTGGTTTGTTTACACCAGCGTCACCACAGACACGTGAGAGAAGAGTTAGTTGCACTACGATGAAACGATGTCACTGCAAAATAATTTTTCTGCTCCACTGTAATCTTCTGGGATTACTGTCATATTCATGGTCCGTTGCTGACCAGAACGTTGTTGTGGTGCGTGCCTGTATAGATTATTTTCCGTTTCCTGTATGCTAACCTGGACTCTGACTAACCTGTGATCGCTAAAGATACCGAACAGTAGCAGTATGTCTTTTGTAATCCTTTCAACAAATCCTGGTACTGGACGGAAATGTAACTAATAAGCTGTTGAACTGAATTAAAGGCATTCTCTTGGTCATTTTAGTTCTGAAAACAGAATGTTATAGTAAGGGGGTTCTCAAAGTGTGGTCCAGATCAGCAGCATCAGCACCACCTGGGAACCTGTTAGAAATGCAGGTTCTCAGGCCTGCCCCAGTCCTTCTGAACTAGAAGTTCTGGGTGAGGCTGGACTCAGCCAAGCTTCTATGTTTTTAACAAGCCTTCCAGATACTTCCAATGCACGCTCAAGTATGAGCGTCACTCTTATAGTAGAAGGAGTCCTGATTTTAAGGTGAGAAAGCCTAGGATTCTTTCATTAAATAAATAACATTTATTAAACATGCATCTACTTGTGCCAGGCTTTGTGCTCAGGGCAGGAAATGCTAAGATGGCTATAGGTTCACCTCTGTCATTTTGGGTTGAGGGAGGGAGGGTGGCGGTGGTAGCAGCAATACATATAACCGGGACATACTCCAAATTACCTCTACAGAACTTGCCCACTGAATGAGATACTCCTAGTGTTTACCCTCAACTTTTCTTCATACGGACCAGATGTCATGATCATGAACTTAAACTTTAGAAACTCTCTTTTTAGAATGTGTTTATATTAAAGATCACTCAATTAGTAGCACATTAGTTTATAACCACTGTTCATGCTCACTGCAGAAAAATCCGGGTAAGTAAAAAGAAAGTTAAAATCATTCATAATCCTACTCATAGATAACAAATTACAGTAAACATTATTTTAATGTATTTTCTTCCAAACCTTTTCAATGCCTGCGTCTTTTATTTTCTCCTTTTGTATCTGCCTTACGTTCTTAGGGGCATATTGTGAACATTCTATGTCACTTTGTTTCCTGAAGCATCAGCATTTTTTGATGAGACGGACGGAGTCATAATGACGGTTGCCCAGGGAGTGAGCCCGGTTATTCCAGACAAGGGTGCAGCTCGGTAGTGGTAGAGACAATTACTACTTCCCCGTTTCACTCCTGCCTACCTTCCCACTTTGTTTATTCTTTCTTTCTGTCAACCCTATGGAGTCCTCCCTCACTTCTGTCTCCACCTGTCCTAATTGTTCTCTCATTTGAGCTTTGTTTTACACCCCTGGCTAGCGTATCCTCTCCTCTTGACCAGTTCTTCTTCATCCTCCGAGACCCGCTGCAGCAATCAGTATGTGCAGGAAACATTTCTTGATCCTTGAAGACTCAAACACATTCTTCTCTGATCTTCCACAGTGCTCTCTTCATATCTCTATTACTGTACTGTATGGGAATGTTCCACATTTAGGTATCTGCTGCCTTAGACCAGAGGCCTTTATTTATCTCCACATTTCCTATGATAAAGAAAATGAATTAAAACAAAACAAAACAAAACAAAGGCATGTCAGTTACAAGCACAGGATCTACTCATCAGCAAGCCCCAGGGCTATATAGGCTTCTGACCTTGATCCACAGGCACTGTGATTCCTTCAAGGAAGCCTCTCAAGAAAGTTCAAATCCCAATTGTAAAGAGAGGTATTGAACATTACAGCCAAAAAAGGGAGGCAGTACTTTCAAATAAGATCAGAAATGGACATTGTATGAGAATAGAGGTCTTGGAAAAACTAATGGAATGTGTTCTCTAAGATGAGATTCCGTACCCACAACTTCTTTAAGAGAAAACTAGAGCTGCGACAAGACGTAGCCTGTGAGATTCTCTGTAAGACAAAAGAGGTGTTTTCTTTTTCTTTAACTGAGGGCAGCAGTCAGTCCTGCAGTCATAACTCTGATACTTGACAATGAGTGGTTCAGAGGGAGTGGGAGGGGATTGGGGGGAAGAAAGAGAAGCACCCACAGAGTGGCCTGAGAGGAAGCCTCCCAGAGAGCAAAAGAATGCAAACGAGGGGACCCGCTCTGTGTTGTGATGACAGATGAGTTTCCTGCAGTGTCCTGAGAGCAGCCCAGCAGGGGGAGGCTGACGGGCAGAACCAGACCTTTGTGCGGATGTAGGGAAAGCGGCTGGTTAGCTGCCAGCTCATCTGCCCTTAGAGAAAACCATGCAGCAGTTCAGGAAAGCTAGGAAAACAGCCCTTCGTATTTGTTTCTTGTGTCACCTGTCATTATAGTTGCGTGGGATTATTTTTAACTAAAACAATTATACTAGGATTTCTGAGTTTAATTCTTTTCTGTCATTTTTGGCTTGCTCTGCAGTCATTATGGTTAGATGCGCTTAAAGACACATATACAGTTTTCCATTATGTTCTTTAGAAAATTAGAGTAGACACCTGACTGCTAGTCTTTATCAGGGAGTGGCGTTTCTGCCACCTTGTACACATTTAGTTTCACAAAGAGTTGAGATGCAGCTTGAGCTCATATACCTGGTGGCAGTGAAAATGAGACTGGAATGTTACTGGCATTTAGACCTCAGTTCAGCAACTCTGTACTTCAGGTCTGGCTGAGACATCGTTCAGAGCCAAGACTCAAACACAAGCAAAAGTTTATGTAGAAAGTCACAGAGGTAGAGGGACCAATAGAAGAAATCGGTTCAGGAAACAAGTTACAGAGGCAAAAGAAAGGCCTTTGGAGCTTGGGCAGGGAAAGGTGCTGTGTGTTCCCCAGAGGGAGCTGAGCTGGGTCCTGTCCTAGGGACTTTTAAGGGCTTGTATTTTAGGGAGGGTTCCAGGGGAGGATCTCAGTAGAGTATTCATCAGCTTTTCCATGTGTGTCCTTTCAGGGTCATGGTCTCCACTGATTGGTCAGTGCCAGGGCAGGGTTCATTAGTCAGTATAGCTGGTCCTGATGTCAGCCATGGCATGGCTTGTCTAGTTTTGCTGCTTTTCTGGGCCTGGAGCTGAAACACACCTGAAGCCTAGATATATTTGATGCAGGTCAGAACCTCGTTGTCCTGGGGCTTAATGGCTTAAGAGCTATTCTTCCATCCCCTTGTTTGATCCCCCTGTGAGGGGGTCTAACTTGCATAACTACCAGGGAAGGAAAGGTCAGGGGAGGGTCCAAACCACACGCCCAACGATATGCAAGGTCAGGGGTCTGAACCACATGACCAGAGATATGCTAGGGGAGGAAAGGTAACCCTGGGGGTGAGGTCCTGTTTTCCCTCTTTTGCCCCTTGATAGGCACCCAGGGTTTTCTGCCCTAGTGACTTTCTGTACCTGGCCCATCATCCTTGCTATATTCATGTCTGTCTGACTGCCTGCCACACACCTAGGATCCTTTATTTTGCTGCCTGAACCAATGAGTGGTTGCCTAAAATGTCATTGAATTGGAAAGTTGTGCATTTCATTCATGGCTAGGTTACAGGAGGCTTTGAAGCAGGTCTAGAAAGCAGCTAGTAATTGTCCTGGCACCTTTCAAAGTGGGCAAGTGCAATCCTGTTGTCTGTGCCTCCTCTCCTTTATGCTCTGTGATTCACCATGGCTAGCATGACTGTAGCCCTCTTGACCAAGCCCTCCTTATCCTTCGTGACCCAGTGTAGTGGGCGAGTGAGGAAAACTTTCCATGACCCTTACAGACTCTTAAATTCTGATTCTACACCATACTGCCTTCATACTTCTATTATTATTCCTATTTCACATGAATGTTACGCGTTTAGGAAGCTAGACACAGATCCTGTGTGTCATATTTGCATGTTGCGGCTTGTGGCCCAAACAAGTCTCCACTCGTGACTTCAAAATCCATTTTTGTTGTTCTGATCCACCTTCTGCTCTGCTTTGCTCTTGTAATAGGACTAAACAGGCCACCTTTGTTTCTACTCAACAGCATTTGATGAGACTGGTCAAGGGTGACAGGCAGCCCTCATCCCCCACGGAGGCAATTCTGTGCAGCAGGATTGTGCTCACCCACCTTGATAGGTGCCAGGACAATTACTGGCCGCCTTCTAGACCTGCTTCAAAGCCTCCTGTAATCTAGCCATGAATGAAATGCACAGCCTTCCAACTCAGTGACATTTTAGGCAACTATTCATTGGTTCAGGCAGCAAAATAAATTGGTACTCAGCTGCACCCAGTCTATTTTTCTGGTTAGATCTATAAATAAATGATTGTGCCACTGCATGTGACACCAGTCTGCCCCCTCCCCAAGCAGTCACATTCTCTCGTGCTCTCCCTGGCTTTGTTCTGGTCCCTCTGAGGAACAGAGCGTTAAAGATTGTATCTGGAAGTTGACAAGTGCTATGTGTCCACATTTGAGTTCTATACACACAAATATAATGAATGGGTGTACATTTGAATTGCATGCCCACCCCTACTGAATTTGTCATTCATTCATATGAAAATATTTTCCAGTAAATAATATAACCCCCAATATTCTTATACAGTCTCTTTTATTCATGAGACTAAGTTACATCACTCAACGGTGACATTTAAATGACAGTTACTACAGTAACCCAAAGTAATGCCCTTGTGAAGTGTGGTGCACTGGTGTGCTTATCCAGTAATTTATAGATGCCATAAATACTGGCTGTAATGTCTGAAGATAACTCAAAAAGGAAGAAAGATTTTTTTCCACACACATGTGATTGTGAAATACAACATTTTTAGAAGCAGGTTCTAATACTTTCCCCATGATTCCCTCAAATTCCTTTCCTTTTAAGCCATAAGTGTTGCATTCCACCCCTCCCACCCACCCCCACACACAATACTCAAAACATTAAAAACAAGAAAACACCCTCCTGCCTGCCTTCTCACCTCCAAGACACATGGATACAAAAGAATGTCAAACCAAATGATCTTCACTCTTTCAAACCAAGTCTGCTTTAATCTATCTGCTAGCACATTCTGTCAAATTCCCCGACTTTTTAAGCAATATATTAGTCCTGTAGTTTCAACAAAAGCTAGACCTTTGTCAGTCTGAAACTGGCTCTTCATGGAGGCTGTTGCCAAATTGACTTCCCTGTCTCAGTCAAGAGGCTGCTTCCCACTCTGCTCGAAATTAATAAGGCCAATCAGAAATGGACAAAGCCCGCATGGCCAATCACTCTTCAGGGGTTTGCCATCTCCTCTGCCGTCAGATAAATCACCTTAAAGCTATTACACCAATGACCGTAAATTAGGGGGTCTAGTGGTCTGTCCCTTCTGAGGACACAGCAGACTAAGGCTATTTCAGTGCACAGTCCTCCCCTTGTCGGGGGAGGGGGGCTGGTGCGATGGAGGGGACAGGTTCCTCAGGGTTGGAGAGGGGAGGTAGGAGCTCTAGGTCCCTGCTTATCAGTTGTCACAGAATGTCCAAGTTGGACAAGCAAGGTTTCCCCCGGAATTCGAGTGTGGGTAGCACCCAGGTGTTTGACAGGGCACTGCTGGGCGACAGCTTTGCTCCCCAGATGCAGGGACTCTGTCTGTGTGGCTCTGCGAGACTATTTATGGCCGAGGTTAGGCGGGTGATTGCTGGCATGGAAAACTCATTTCTTGGCCTGGCTTTTATTTACGGTCTTATTAAGGTGCCTTTCACCCACATTGTCAGAATGGCAGTGAGTGGCTGCGGGTGAGCAATAGGCCAGCGATGCAGGCTCCCTGCAGGCGCTGGCCACCCCTGGCCAGGAGAGTAGAGAAAGCACAGTGGGCAAGGCAGGGACAAAGGTGACTGGGAAGCCGGGTTGCCTCAGTGGCTAAGAATAATAATGCCTTTGGACCTCACTGGAAAAGTTCCGTGGCTTTGTGGCTGGATTTCCCCTGCAGTGTTGGCTAGTCACCTTCCCCCCACCCTCTTGTCATGCTCTTTGTAAACGTCCAGCATGGGGAAAAAAAGCTGTGTGCTTTACCCTCTGCCCAAAACCCTAGGTAAAGAGTTCACCGTCTCCCAGACCACACTCCTAGCCAGAGCCTGCCCTGGGCTCTGTGGCCCCAGCCCCCATTCAGCGGGGATAGACTCACAGGACTCTGGGGGGAACTTTCCGGCTATTCTTTGCTTTGGCACTGCCTAAAACCAGAACGGGCCTGTGCAACCTTGGCACATTTGGGCTCCTAATCATGCATATTCATATCCAAGTGCAGTAAAATCCAGGTCAGCTGCTTGGAGACAGTGAATTGTGTTCTTGAAGGCTGACCAAGCCTGAGAATTCAATAAAATGAAGACTGGGCAGTCTCCTCTCAGAGTCTTGTGCAAACAGTCTTATAATGCTTGAGGAAAAAAAAATCCATCTAAAAGGGACAAAGGAAACTGGTAGGAGGCTTGCTTTTTGAGGGGAGGGACAGTTTCAGCTGGTCTTCCCTTTGCTATAGAAATCGTCATTTGTTTCTTGTATCCTACCTACGCCCTTTGTTCAAGTCCTCACCCTCTATAGTGAATAATAACTTTGTATTTCTTCTACATGTGGTCGCTCCTCTTGGTTTAACACGTTCTCCTTCCCTTCCTCTACCACCCTCCCATCTGCTACCACTCTTCCCGCTTCTCTCCTTTTCTTCCCAGAAAAGAGTAGACGCCTCTTCTGCCTCACTGACCCTCATTTCTATCACTTCTACAGAAATGCCCCTTTTCCCTTTGCTGGTCACTCAGGGGCACAGTCCCTTGGGCTAGTGTGGCCCAGGGAAGAGCACATCAGAGCAAGAATGCTTGACTCACTGTGTTCCCACAACCGCCCCACAGGACTGCGGTCCTGTGACAGGCACTGTTGTGGGCTGAACTGTGTCCCCCAAACTCATTTATCAAAGACTTAAACCAAAGTACCTCAGAATGTGCCTGTATGTGGATATAGGACTTGTAAAGAGGTAATTAAGGTAAAATGATGACTCGTGTCCTCATAAGAGGAAATTTGGACACACAAGGAGATACTAGGGGTGCATGCACATAGCTTAAAACAAAACAAAACAAAACAAAAAACCAGCAAAAACTGTGAGAACACAGGGAAAAAGCCAAGCCAAGTCAAGGAGAGAGACCTCGGGAGAAAAAACAAACCTGCCAAACCTTGATCTGGAACTACTTTTGGCCTCCAGAACTGTGAGAAAATAAATGCCTGTTGTTTAAGACATCCAGTCTGTGGTGTTCTGTTATGGCGGCCCTAGCAAACTCTCACAGGCCCCAAGGAAGCCTGCCTAGAACATTCCTGCGGCCCTCCCTCCTCCTCCTCCATGACTTGATGACTTGGGAACTCTTTCCTTTGGGATGGCTTTGGCCTGGAACAACCTTTTTAATGTACTATGTGATTTTTTTTGGTGATAACCTATGATATTTCTCTGCTGACAGAGCTTTATTTCTACCCCTTCAATTTAATTTTCAGTGTTGTCCTGTATAGGGAATACAGGACACCTATTTACATTTGAATTTCAGATAAACACCCAGTAACTTCTAAAGTATGTCTCAGATATTACACGGGACATACTTATAGTCTTAAAAATTCTTTGTGAAATTCAGGTTTAACTAGGTGTCCTGTAGTTTTTTATTTGCCACATCTGCCAGCACTAGTTCAGGGGTGTATGTCCTTAATATCTTTACACAGTGGTTCTCACATTAGAGTCACCTGGAGAACAGTTTGAAAGTACTGACGGTTGGGCCCCTCCCTGGAGAATTCTGACTTAAGTAATTGGTCGGAGGCAGGGCCTTGTTGACAAGATTTTTTGTTTTAAGTATCCAGGTGATTTGAATGTGCAGCCAAGGCACAGAACCCCTGAGAATGAGGTCAGGTATTGACTATTATGTGCTCGTAGCTACTGCATTGTTGGATCTAGGGCCCATGAATCTTAAATTCTTTGGGTTTTGTTCTATAAAAAAATGTCATCTTGTCACTCTGCTGAACCCAGAGGCGAAGGTCAAGCACATCACTGAAAACAGCCCTGTTAGTGTATGAGATGGTCTTATTTCGGGTTAACTGCGCCCGTAAAGAGCGGGGTCCGGAGCTGTAACACTGGGCTCACCGCAGCTGGGGAGGGACTCTCCATCCCAGCACCCTGGGGTTTGCAGCACTGTGGCTGGGCACCCGTGACCTCTTACCATGACTTTTATTACAGGTCGGCGTTGGAGAATGCAAGATCTATTTTAAGAATACTTGTAGTTCAAGAGGAATTTGAACATAATTTTATTCCATTCTTCCAGACCCTGGGTATCTGTTCTTCAGCTGTTAATTGGCACATAGAACTAAAGGTTACTTGCTGCTCACTTGTTAGTGAAAAATTATAGAAAGTTCAGATACTAAGGCTAATACCCTTCGGGTAGTATGTGATTTATTCTGCTTGGGTTGGGGCTGTATATTTGAGTCTGGTACGCAGCTTCATTCTGAAGATAAGCCTTGCCAACATAAACCTTCACACTAAGTGCTACGCAGAGGTTGACATAGAGCTCCGGCTGAATAAGAGTGAAAACCAGAATGAGAGAGAAATAAAATGCCTCTGACAGAAACACATTTTAGAGAAAATGGTGTTGGGGGTCAGCAGATGACATTGGTCAGTGCGAAGTTCAGTGATAGAGATTTGATGTGAAAAGGCTGTGTTAAAAAATGCCACCCAAATAAGGGTGTATACGATGGAGGTTTTGTACTACAGAAGTCCCCCTACGTACGCAGTTTTGCTTTCCACGGTTTCAGTTTCCTGTGGTCAACTGTAATGCAGAAATATTAAGTGGAAAATTTCAAAAAATAATTCATGTTTTAAATTGCACACTCTTCAGAATAGTCTTATGAAATCTTGTGCCATCCAGTCCCACCCTGCCCGGGGTGTAAATCATCCCTTTATCCATCATGTCCACACTCTTCACTACCCGCCATTAGTCACTTGGTAGCTGGACCGGTTTTCAGATCGGCTGTCGCTTGCATTCAAGTAGCCCTTATTTTACTTAATAATGGCCCCACGTTGTAAGAGTGCTGATGATGATGCTGGCAATTCGGATGTGCCAAAGAGAAGCTGTAAAGTATTTCCTTTAAGTGAAAAGGTGAAAGTTCATGACTTGGAAAAAAAAATCAAATGTTAATGTTGCTAAGATCTGCAATAAGAATCTTCTACCTGTGAAATTATGAAGAAAAAAGAAATTCATGCCAGTTTTACTCTTGTACTTTGAACTTCAAAAGTTACCACCACAGTGCATGGTTAACTGTCTAGTTAAGATGGAAAGGCACTAAATCCGTGGGTGTAAGACATGAGCAGACAGTGTGTTCTGATTAATGGCAATGTGTTGCTTCAGAAAGCATTGCGCCTATACAGAGACTTCAGCAAGAGGTGCCCTAAAACAAGTGATACCAAGTCATTTACTGCATGTAAAAGATGGTTATAGGAGGTCTGGATTGAAAAACATAAGAATTACTTGAGACAGATCACATTCACTTAACTTTTTAAAAGTATATTCTTATAACTTTTCTATTTTATTATTGTTAACCTCTTACTTTGCCTAATTTATAAATTAAGTTTATGACAGGTAAGTATGCATAGAAAAAAACACAGTATACACAGGGTTCAGTACCATCTTTGGTTTCAGGCATCCACTGGGGGTCTTGGAATGCATCCCCTTAGATAAGGAGAGCCTGCTGTGCTGCTTAGTATTTAATGCGAAGTTTCAAAAACTTGTTGTAATGGGACGCAGGTGCATGTAAATTGTAAGTGTTGGTTTTGAAATCTTGGCTTTGGTGTTACTTGGCTCTGTTTCCTTGGGCAGCTACTTGATGTACCTGAACTTTTACCTTATTGGAGAAGGACTTCTGGAATGTCAGAATAAGGACCTCTTAAAATCTATTTCTCCATACAAACAAAGAGAATGCTGGCAAAAATTGTCCAAATCAGTTTTTTTCAGAACTCTGGAAATTAACCAAAGGATTGCAACAATCCAAGGAGTATTTATTCAAGAAAAAAAAAAAAGCTGAATCTCAGTAAGAATAGGGAGCTTTGTGGCATTTTAACTTAACCAATTTCCTTTCCCCTCTCTTCAGATCTGTGGTAGCACCGAATACCACCAACACCCTCACAACCACAGGAACTCCGAGACCCAGCAGACTAGCAGCCCCTTGCAGTTGCAGGGGCAGAATGGGTTTGTAGTTACCCCAAAGTCCACATCCCTAGAAACCCATCCCTATTTGACCTGCTCTGTGTGAAGAGCCCTATTTCCAGGGCTTTAGTCCAAAACAACCTTGTTATGAGTTAAGGCTAACAAGAGGCTGACCAAAAAATTGAAAAAGGAAATGCTAGTGAATGAGATGTCCACAGAGGGCTTTGAAAAGCCCCAATATTACTGGAACCTAGAAGTCCTCACACATGTGCAGGGCAGTACCATGCCCAGGAAAGACCTGAGCAGGCCTAACCTCTCATCTCTGGTTGACCTTAAAGCTCTGCAAAAGCAGGAAGTGAAGGCCAAGGCAGAGTGGTAATTTGCCTTCCAGAGCACTGAAGATGTGCCCCAAATTTGATGAAAAACATTAATCTACATATCCAAGAATTTAAGTAAACTCCAAGTAGGTTAAACTCAAAGAACTCAAACCTAGACACATCATAGTCAACCTCTTGAAACAGCAAGAGAACAGTGGTGAATCATGTACAAGGGGTCCTCAATAACATTACTGTCCCATCAGAAACCATTGTGGCCAGAAGGTGGTGGGATGACTTTAAATAATGTCCTATAAGAAAAAAAAAAATAGAGCAACAAGTATAAAGGACTCATGGACAAAAACTATGGGGGGTGGAAATGGGAGGAAGGTGGGGAGGGCTGGGGTGGTGGGCTGGGGTGGGGTAAAAGACAGAAAACTGTACAATATCAACAATTAAAAAATACTGATTAAAAATAAAATAAAAAATGGAAAAAAATAAATAAATTTAAGGTATGAAAACTAAAAAAAGAAAAAGAAAAAAAATACCTGTCAATTCTATATCCAGAAAAATGATCCTTCAAAAAAGAATGGAGAAATCAAGATATTCCCAGATAAGCTGAGAGAGTTTGTCCTGAGCAGACCCCTTTTACAAGAAATACTAAAGGGAATCTTTCAGGTTGAAATGAAAGGTCACTAGACAATACTTTGAATCCCCAAGAAGAAATAACACCAGAAAAGGTAAATACATAGGAAATATTAAAGATAGTATAAAGGCCCTGGCCAGGTAGCTCAGTTGGCTAGTGTTATCCCCATATGCCAATATTGTGAATTCTATCCACAGTCAGGGCACATACAAGAAGCAACCAATAAACGTGCAAATAAATGGAACAATGAATGGATGTTTCTCTCCCTCCCCTGCTTCCCTCCCTCCCTCCCTTTCTTTCTCTAATAAAAAAAGACAGCATAAATGTATTTGTTTGTAACTCTTCTAGATAATTTAGAAGACAGATTATGTATAAAAATAACTATTAAACTTTTGACAGGTGCATACTGTATAGAAATAAAATTTGTATGACAAATAATAGGCAAAAGAGGAAGAATTAGAAGTATACATTGGAGCAAAGTTTTTATGTACTTTTGAAATTGTGTATTAATCCAAATTAGATTGCTTTAAGATGCTAACTGTAACTTCCAGGGCAACCACTAAGACAGTAACTTAAAAGAATATAGTAAAGAAGCAAGGGAATTAAAATGGTGTATAGAAATTATTTAACACAAAAGGGAGCAGTAATGGAAGAACAGAGAAACAAAAGGACATAAGACACATAGAAAACAAACAATAAAGTAGCAGACAGAAGCCCTAGCTTATCAGTAATTATACTAAATATATATGAACTAAATATTCCAATCAAAAAGCAGAGACTTGCTAAAACATTTAAAAACATAACCTAACTATATTTTCTTAATAAGAGACACACTTAGATTAAAAAATACAAATAGGCTCACAATGAAAAGATGGAAAAAGATGTATCTTGCAAAAAGAAACCAGACAAAAGTGAGAATAGCTATGTAAATAGACAAGAGACTTTAAGATCATTGCTACTAGAGACAAAGAAGGACATTTTACAATGATAAAAGGGTCAGTTCATCAGAAAACTACAGCAATTATAAACATGCATGCACCTAACAACACATTCCAAAATACATGAAGCAAAACAGTTACAGACTTGAAAGAGAAACAGATAATTCAACAATAACAGAGACTTTAATATCACGCTCTTAATAAAGGTTGGAACACCTGGGTAGAACAACAGGGAAACAGAAGACTTGGAGACCAACTAACTAGAGATAACAGACAACTATAGAGCATTCCACTTCACTACAGTAGAAAATACAGTCTTCTGCCCTGGCTGGTGTAGCTCAGTGGATTGAGCGCGGGCCTGCGAACCGAAGGATCGCGGTTCGATTCCCAGTCAGGGCACATGCCTGGGTTGCCAGGCCAGTTCCCATCAGGGGACATACAAGAGGCAACCGCACATTGATGTTTCTCTCCCTCTCTTCTTCCCTTCCCCTCTAAAGATAAATAAATAAAATCTAAAAAAGGAAAAAAAAATCTTTAAAAAAAAAAAAAAAGAAAGAAAATACAGTCTTCTCATGTGCACATGGAAAATTCTCCAGGATAGACCATATGTTAGGCCATAAAATGAACCTCAATAAATGTAAAAGGACTGAAATCACACAAAGTAGACTTCTGGCCAAGATGATGGAGTAAGGTAATGCTTTGCTCACCTCCTTCCATGACCATATCAATGTTACAACTAAATTATAGAAGAACCATCACTGGGAACCACCTGAAAGCTAGCTGAATAGAAGTTTTATAACTAAGGATATAAAGAAGAAGCCATAATGAAATGAGCAGGTCCCACACCCAGAGTGTGGCAAATAAGAATCAGGAGTAGTATCTCAGCTGCAGAGGTCCCCCCTGAGCGCAAGGGGTGCCAACCCCACACCAGGCTCCCCAAACCAGGGTACCGGTGCCAGGAAAAGGAGTCACCATAACTTCTGGCTGTGAAAACCAGCAGGGATTGTGATCTGAGTGGGGTGTTGTTGCTCTTCAGGGGCCTTCACACAGACTCGTTTGCTAATTACCTCTGGGCTGAAGCTGAAAAAGTGCAAGGGAGACATACGGAGAGGAAATGAATTGCCTTGTTTAAGCATGAGGGCTGGAGGGGCAAGGGTTAGGGCAGCTCTCTCTGGGAAGTGTTGGCAGACACCCCTGTTCCATTTTTTAGGGCTTCCCCCAACCACCCAGCTTGTATAGGTAGGCACCAAATTTGTGCTCTCCATTAACCTGGCCTAACAAAGTTCGCCATGACCTGGTGATTCCCTGAGATCCCAAGCCACTCAACTCTGTGCCTGGCCCAACATGCTTCCAGAGGCTGTTTCACACAAGTGGCCTTCCTCAGCTTGCTCTGTGGACTTTCTCAAAATCTCTCAAAGGTCCAAAAACCCCAAACAAGCACCTACTGGCCTTGACATGCCCTATACCTCTTGCTAAGCAGTCCCAAGCCTGGCAAAAGTGGTGAAAGGTCTCAGCTCATACCTTGGTGCCCATTAAAGGGCTCCAAGTCTGACAGTAGTGGCAGCCAGCCTCAGTTTATAACATATCCTCTCCCAAGCACTTTCAAGCCTAGCACAAGTGTCAATTAACTGTAGATCACTTTGTAGCTCCAATCAGGCTGCCCCAAGCGAGGCACAAATGGCTGCTGACCTTGGCCTGCACCAGAGCCTGTTCCCACAGGCTTTAGGACTAACACATCCAATGGCTGGCTTTAGACCCCCAAGAGCACCACCTAACCAGCTCTGCAAACAAAACACCAGAGCCCTGCTAAAGCATACCCTGATCCTTATGGTCAGTCCCCACACAATAGCTCGTCCACTGTCATCAGGGCCAGCCCTTCCAGCCAGTCAGCTGAGGGTCAATCCCGCCCACTGATGGACCATCAGTAATCAAGGCTGAACTATAGCAGGAGGGCAAACACAAGAGACCCCCCGGAGCACCTGGCTCAAGTGACCAGGGAGACTGCTTGACTGGGCCTT
The DNA here is from genome assembly GCA_039655065.1 of Glossophaga mutica. Classification (NCBI taxonomy): domain Eukaryota; kingdom Metazoa; phylum Chordata; class Mammalia; order Chiroptera; family Phyllostomidae; genus Glossophaga; species Glossophaga mutica. Next base: position 60,044,732 of record CM077304.1, read on the forward strand.
ACAGGACACCTACAGCACCAGGTCACTCTGCCAAGACCAGGAGACATACAGCTCTACCTAATACATAGAAACAAACAGGAAACAGCCAAAATGAAGAGACAAAGAAACATTTTCCAAGTGAAAGACCAGAACAAAACTCCGGAAAAAGAACTAAACAAATGGAGACAAGTAATCTACTAGATTCAAAGTTCACAACACTGGTTATAAGTATGCTCACTGAACTTAAGTGAGTAACAGATGAACTCAGTAGGAACTCACACAAAGAAATAGAAACCATAAAAAAAGAACCAGCCAGAACTGAAAAAAACAAAAACAAAAACAAAAACAAAACACACACACATTATATGGAGTCAATAACAGATTAGATAAAGCAGAGGATCAAATTAGTGATGTGGAAGATGAGGTACCAGAAAACACCCAATCAGAAGAGGAAAAAGAAAAAGCAGTTTTTAAAAATGAGAATAGTTTAAGGGACCTCTGGGACAACATCCAGCATACCAATATCACATCATAGGGATACCAGAAGGAGAAGAGGGACAGAGCAAGGGATTGAAGACCTGTTTGAAGAAATAATGACTAAAAGCTTTCTAACCTTGTAAAGGAAATAGATGTACAAATCCAGGAAGCACAGAGAGTCCCAAATAAGATAAACCCAAAGAGGCCCATAGCAAGACACATGATAATTAAAACGTCAGGTTAAAGACAAAGAGAAACTGTTAAAAGTAGCAAGAGTAAAGGAGTTTGTTACCTACAAGGGAGATCCGGATATAAGGCTGTGAGCTGATTTCTCAATAGAAACTCTGCAGTCCAGAAGGGTATGTATGAAACATTCAAAGGGATAAAAATCAAAGACCTACAACAAAGATTGCTTTACTGAGCAAGGCTATCATTTAGAAGAGCTAGAGGGATAAAATGTTTCCGAGACAAAAAAAGCTAAAGGACCTCATCACCACTAAGCAAGTATTACAGGAAATGTTACAGGGATTTCTGTAAGTAGAAAAGATTAAAAAATGTGCACAAGAAAATATCAGAAAAAAAATTCTCACTGTTAAAAGCAAACATGTAAAAGCAATGGATCAACCCACTGTAAAGCTAGTACAAAGGTGAAAAAGGCAAAAGTAGGAAGATCATGTGTCATTACAACAATAAATAAAGGGATACACAGAAACACATATAAAAGATGTAAAAAAAATAACAAACATAAATGTGGAGGGGTTGAATAAACATGGTAATGATTTTAGAATTATTTCAAACTTCAGTGACCCTCAACTTAAAATAGATGACTGTAAACACAGCTTGGTGCATGTGAAGCATATGGTGACCATAAACAAACAGAATCTTCAGGAGGTATGCATCCAGTGTAGGAGCACCAAAATGTATAAAGCAAATACTGAATGACATGAAGGGAGAGACTGACAGTAATGCAGTAATGGTAGGGGACTTCAGCACTCTGTTCACATAAATGGACAGATATTCCAGACATAAAATCAACAAGGAAACTGTGGTCTTAAAGGACCCATTGGACAACATGGACTTAATTGATATTTTTAGGACATTTCACCCAAATCAGCAGAATGTACAATCTTTTTGAGGGTATACAGAACATTTTCTAGGATAAACCACATGTTAGGCCAGTAAACAAGTCTTGGTAAATTTAAGAAAATTGAAATCATTATCAAGTACCTTCTCTGATCACAATGGTATGAAACTAGAAATCAAGTGTAAGAAAAAAACTGAAAAACATACAAACACTAAATAATAGGCTACTAAACAATGTATGGGCTAACAATGAGAGCAGGGAAGAAATTAGAAGATACCTTGGGACAAATGAAAGTGAAAACACAATGGCCCAAAATCTGTGGGACACAGAACAGTTCTAAGAAGGAAATTTATAGCAATATAGGCCTCCCTCAAGAAGTAAACTCAAAAAACAAACAAAACCTAACCTTACAGCTAAAGGAACAAGAAAAAGAACAACAAAGTAAGTAGGAGGAAGCCCAAAGTAAGTAGGAGGAAGGAAATAAAAATCAGGGCAGATATAAGAAAAATAGAGTCTAAAAAAAAGAAAGACCGATGAAACCAAGAATTGATATGTTGAAAAGATAAAATTGATAAACCTTTAGCCAGACTAATTAAGGAAAAAAGGCAAAGAGCCCAGTAAATAAAATCAGAAATGAAAGAAGAGAAGTGACAACTGACACCATGGGAAGAATTACAAAGAAATACTATCAACAATTATGTGCCCACAAATTGGACCACCTGGAAGGAATAGATAAATTCCTAGAAACATAATATAACAAGGCTGGATGAGGACAAAGCTGAAAATCTGAACAGACAAATAACTCTTAAGGAAATCAAATCAGTAATTTAAAAACTCCCAACCAACAAGTCCTGGACCAGATGGCTCCACTGGTGAATTTCACCAAACATTCAAAGAATTAATACCTATTCTTCTCAAACTGTTTCAAAACACTGAAATTTTATGAGGCCAGCATTATCCTTATATCAAAACCATACTGAGACACCACAAAAAAAATTATAGGCCAATATCCCAGAATAATATAGAAAGAAAAGTCCTTAACAAAATATTAGCAAACTAAATTTAGTAACACATTAAAAAGATCATATACCATGATCAAGTGGGATTTATTTCTGGAATGCAAGGTTGGTTCAATATCCATAAATCAATTAACATGGTATACCACATAAACAAAATGATGGATAAAAATCATATAACCATATCAATAGATGCAGAAAAAGCATTTGATAAAATCCAACATCCATTTATGGTTAAAATTCTCAGCAAAGGGGAATAGAGGAACATAACATAATAATGGCCTTATATAACAAACCCAGAGTTAACCTCATATTCAATGACGAAAAGCTAGGCTTTTTTGTTAAAATCAGGAATAAGGCAAGGATGTCCACTTTACCATTTTTATTCAACATAGTATTGGAAGTCCTAGCCACAGCAGTCAGACAAGAAGAAATAAAAGGCATCCAAACTGGAAAGAAGTAAAACTCATTTTTTGAAGATTACATACTTCATACAGAATCCTAGATTCTGCCAAAAAACTATTAGAACTAATAACTGAATTCAGGAAAGTAGCAGAACACAAAATTAGTACTCAGAAATGGTTGCATTTTTTTATACACTGATAGTGAACTATCAAAAAGAGAAATTAAGAAAATAATCCCATTTACAGTTGCATCTAACAGATAAAATAGCTGAGAATAAATTTAACCAAGGAAGTAAATGACCTGTACTTGGAAAACTGTAAGACATTGAAGAAAGGTATACCATGCTCGTGGAGAGGAAGAATTATTAAATATCCATAGTATCCAAAGCAATCTACAGATTCAAGGCATGCCCTATCAAAATACTCATGGCATTTTTCACAGAACTAGAACAAATTATCCTAAAATTTACATGGAATCACAAAATAATCAAAGTAGCAAAAGCAGTCATGAAGAACAAAGATGGAGGTATCACACTACCTTATATGAAAATATACTTAATGTCTATAGTAATCTAAACAGCATGGTACTAGAAGAGAAAGACACATACATCAATGGAACATAATAGCCCAGAAATTAACCCATGCCTAAATGTTCAGTTAATCTACCTCAAAGAAGGCAAGAATATACATTGGGGTAACAATAGTCTATTCAATAAATGGTGTTGGGACAACTGGACAGATATATGGAAAAGAATGAAACTGGATCACTTTCTTACATCATATATAAAAATAAGCTAAACATGGATTAAAGACTTAAATGTAATACCTGAAACTATAAAACTCCTGGAAGAAAACACAGGGAGTTAACTCTTTGACATCACTTTTAATAACCTTTTTTTGGATATGTCTCCCCAGGCCAGGGAAACAAGATAAAAAATTTAAAAATGGGACTACTGTCTTTTTCGGACTATAAGACACATCCCCCCACCCCCCAATTTGGGAGGAATAATGGTTGTTAATGCTGCTGTTGAGTTCTGTTTACATTTACATTGGTGAAATATGTTATTTATGTTATTAAATATTTTACCACATTTTTTGCTTCAAAATTTTTTTCCCTATTTTCCTCCTCTAAAACCTAGGTGAGTCTTATAGTCTGAAAAATACAGTATATCAAACTAAAAATTTTCGCACAGCGAAGTAAACCATTACCAAAACGAAGACAACCCTTTGTTCACTGGAACATTAATTACAATAGCCAAGATATGGAAACAACCTAAGTGTTCATTAATAGACAAATGGATAAAGAAGAGGTGGTACATATATTCAGGGGAATATTAGCTATAAAAATAAATGAAATCTGGCCATTTGCATATTATGCTAAATGAAATAAATCAGAGAAAGACAAATACCATAGGGTTTCACTTATATGTGGAATATAAAAAAATTAAAATAAACAAATGAACAAACAAAAAGAAACAAACTCATAGGTAAAGAGAACAAATCAATGGTTGCCAGATAGAAGGGGTATTGGCGAGATGGGTGGAAAAGGTGAAGGGATTAAAAAGTACAAATTGCAAATTAAAAAAAAAGACCAGATGGGCCCTGCCTTGTGTGGCTCAGTGGATTGAGGGCCAACCTGTGAACCAAAGGGTCACTAGTTCGATTCCCAGTCAGGGCATGTGCCTGCATTGCAGGCCAGGTCCCCAGTAGGGGGTGCAAGAGAGGCAACCACACATTGATGTTTCTTTCCCTCCTTTCCCCTCTCTCTAAAAATAAATAAATCTTAAAAAAAAGAAAAAAGACCAGAGGGGATTGGAGGTGTGGAAGAAAGGATGAAGAGGTGAAGGGATTAGGAAGTACAAACAGGTAGTTACAGAATAGCCATGGGGATGTAAAGTACAGGATAGGAAATGGAATAGCCAAAGAACCTATATACATGACCCATGGACATGAATAATGGTGTGAGGACTGCCTGAGGTAGTGGTGGGTATTGAGTGGAAGGGGGGAATGAGGTGAAAAGGGGAAAAATTGGGACAATTGTAATAGTATAATCAATAAAATATAATAAAAAAATTCATGGGGATGTAAAATACAACACAGGGAATATAGTCAATAGTATTGCAATAACTGTGTATGGGGTAATCACTTCATAAGTTATACAAATACTACTCAATATGATGTACACCTAGAACTAATACAATATTGTGTCAACTGTAATTGTAAAATTTTCTAAAAAATAAGACATCATAGAAAGCATGTCCTCTCATCACAGTGGTATAAAATTATTTCTTTTTTTGTAAATTGTGATACTATCTTCCTGAAAAGGTTATAAAAGACCCTAGATCTCAGGTTCCCAGCACAGGACCTAATAAATAGTAATATAATAAGGGTTTTTTTTTCTCCCCTTCTTGCTGGAGTCGGATAAGTGATGGGTTAAATACTTCTTGAGTATTTGTGAAAACTTTTAACTGTTTGGAATGGCTGACAGATTACATAACTGAGTATTGAGGAAACACAGTTTCACAATCCCAATGCACCCACTACCATTGTGGCTAAAGGCTTTTAGACTCTGAGCAATAAAGAACTGGCAAGTGTATAAATTATCCTGTACAAGATAAATGATTACTGAGCCTGCCTATTTTTTTTCTGATAGGCCATTGGTGTTCATTAATATGTTTGATGTTCTTATTTATTTCACACCAGAGAGAAAAGATTAGGCCATATTTTCCTGAGTTAATTTTTCTGATCAAGATATAAAGCTTTACTTTTAACTCTTTGGGATAAATCCTAGCTCAGATGGTCTATGGTTTCTTTCATGCAATGAAGCAGAGTTGAGTCATTTTGACAAGTGGCCCATAAATCCTAACCTTTGATAAACTCCAACCTAAGAATTAGATAATTTTTAGATGGGGGGCCTGGTAGATGTTATTCCAAAAAAGACATATAATAATAATGATAGCACTTATCTTTGTCACTGTTAATTTTCCTTCAAATTCTACTGTTCAATTAGTAGATTGGCCATATATGCCCTAACTTATATTTTGGGCTTCCAGGAATTAGAAATTGCATTTTTGCACTGAGCACAATGACAGTAGAGATTTCACAGTTCTCTACAATCTTATCCCAATTTTTTTCCCCATTGACCAAAACCAATAGGCAGGTGATGTCTAATTTATAGCTTCTAAGACTATTTTCAGGTTCCATAGTTCCTTAGTTTAAATCAGAGATGTCTTATTACTAATATATACTAATAGTGCCTAAAGGGTCTGAAATGACTTGATTAGGGACATTTTTGCTGCTTCAATTTCTCTTTTCTGTCTTCATGTCCACCATTACCCCACCCCCACCTCATCTCACAACAGTGCTTTCTGAAAAAGCTCCTCTACTTTTACTTTTTACTGATGATATTTCTAAATTAAAATTTTAAAAGAGAGTAAAAGAGAAAGCTCTGATTTATATGCTCCTTTCAGAGGCGTGCTGTCCCCCAGGTCTGTATTCAGACCTTCTGAGGCTCTGTCCAAGGTCCCTTCGGACGAGCAGTCCTCTCAGACCCGGGTCCTGGGGGACAATCAGGGTGTGCCCTGCCCACACCTCGTGCTTGGTCATACCCGGAATCGATAAAGCAAAGGAGGTTAGCTGGCTAGAAAATCTCGTCAGAAGTAAAAGACAAGAGAATAAGACAAGTAGAGAGATATATGGAGATTAACAGGCTTTACAAGGCTCTAATTACAGAAAAAGCAATTAAAAAGACCAACTAACTGCTAGAATATATAATTCACTCTTTGGCCTGTCATTTAATTGAAGGAAAAAATTGGGGTGGCAACAAGTTTGAAGAATTTTATAGATGGAGATTTTTAAATGAGAATTTTTACACCACACACATGCAAATATCCACAACTTAAAAATTGTCTTGTTTTCCCTGAGACATAACCTAACATTTTCAAGCAACAGTTTTGGGAGCCAAAGAATCACTAGACTCTCCCAAGAATCCTTAATGGTGCGTACACACCGGATAGTCTCATCTTAAGTGAGGGGTTAAAGGCCTTTCCCCCTTCATGGCTCATGGCCCCAGAGGCTGTCACTTTCCTGACTCACTAATGGTCAGTATAGGCGCATGAAGGAGCCAAAGCATAGGTGTGGAGGAGAGCTCCTGCTGAAGTACCAACACAGCCATCAGTTAGAGTCTCTGCATTACTGCTATCTTAAGTTTCTTCCCCCCACTTCAGCCACTCTACCAGGTGCCATATGGAGGATGATTTCCCAAGTTACAAATGTACTCTCTCAATGCCATTTCCTTCTCTTTTTAGTTTATATTTTTAACCACTTTACCCCAAATTCCCCAGAGCCAGATTCTCTGTCTCAGTAATCTATTGCTTTGTAATAAATTATGCAAATGTTAAAACAAAAAAACATGTTATTTGCTCATGTTTCTGCAGGTCTGGCCAGAATTTGGGCAGGGCTCCGTGTGGATGGTTCCCCTCCGACCTGCGCTGTCTGTGGCCCCAGATGGAATGGCCTGAACAGCCGAGAGGTGGCAGGGCTTCTTTCTTATGGTACCGCCTGGAGTGTCTCAAGTGGGGCTGGAGGATCAAAGATGGCCTCACTCCCAATGTCTGGGCATTTTGGTTACTGGTGGCCTCTCATCATTCGGTAATCTAGTCTGACATTTGCAGGTGGCCAGCTTCCAAGAGGGAAAGCAGGTGCTACAGGCCTCCAGAGATCTAGGCTTGGAATTCTCAGAATGTCACTTCTGCATTCTATTAATGATAGCAAGTCACAGGCCAAACCACATTAAAGCGGTGGGGAAACATGCCACTTCTCGATGGGAAAAGGAGCGTTTGTGAACAGGCACAGGAGGCACTACTGGCAGCCACCTGTGTAGACAACATACGTACCACAGCTCTCAAGGGCTAATCTGATCAGCTAAACACTGCTCACGAGAGAATGCTAGAAGACTCCTCTAATCTTCAGGAATCTACTCCAAGGATTGATCCTTTTCATGAGCTTGTACTGCTGAATGGGGGCAGGGGACATTAGGGTACAAGTGGAAGTGCAAAGAGCTGGGAAGGTTTTACAACAAAAATCATTCTTAATATGAGTAATTTATACCTAGTCGGCTCTTTTGAACTAAGCTTTCAATAAGCTATAGCCAACTTTTAGCTTTCTTTGTGAAGCAATACTTAATTTAAACATTGTATGGCTATTTTTTTCTTTAAAAAAAGATTTTATTGATTTGAGAGACAGAGGAAGGTAGAAAGAGAGGGAGAGAAATATCGACACGTGAGAGACACATCAATCGGTTGCCTCCTGCATGCCTCCAACTGGCGACCTGGCCCGCAACCCAGGTATGTGCCCTGACTGAGAATCGAACCAGCGACCTTTTGATTCACAGCCAGCACTCAATCCACTGAGCCACACCAGCCAGGGCTGTATTGATATTTTCTAGATTACTTTTAACTTCCTGAACTCTAGAACTAAGTAGAATGAACATTCTTTGATCTCTTATCTCCCCTGTTAAGGTTATTTTATAAGAGGGTCCATTTTACTAACACTTTGTAGTATTTAAAATATTTAAGTGACTAAGGAGAGTCTTTACTCTTCCTGTCTTCAGCAAGGATATTTAGTCACTAGCTTTCTCACTTAAGAATACCTATTAGGATAAGGGGTCAGTCCCACCAGAGGACATACATTTGTAAATATTTATGCACCAAACATAGGAATACCTAAATATGTAAAACAAATATTAACAGACTTAAAGGGAACAACAGATAACATAATAGTAGTGAACTTTAATACCCTACTTACATCAATGGATAGATCATCAAGAAAGAAAAATTAACAATGAAACATTGGCCTTAAATGACACATTTCGACTAAATGGAATTAACAGGTATATCCAGACCATTCCATCCTGAAACAATAGAGTACACATTTTTCTCAAGTGTCCATGGAACATTTTCCATGACAGATCACCTATTAGGCCACAAAACGCTTAAGAAAATTTAAAATCATATCAAGCATATTTTCTGATCACAAAGGTATAAAACGAGACATCAGTTATAAGAGGAAAACTGGAAAATTCACAAATATGTAGATATTAACATGCTACTTCATAAACTGGGGTAATGAAGAAATCAAAAGAGATATCAAATACCTTGATACAAATGAAAATGGAAATACAACATACAAAACATGAGGTGCAGCAAAAGCAGTTCTAAGAGGGAGATTCATAGTGATAAGTGGCTACCTCAGGAAACAAGAAAAATCTCAAGTAATAATGAAGACTTGGAAAATAAGACCTGAAACCATAAAACTCCTGGAAGAAAAATCATCGGTAAGCCCCTTGACATCAGTCTTGGCAGCAAAAGCAAAAATAAGCGTGGGACTATATTGAATGAAAAAGCTTCTTCACGGCAAAGGAAACCAACAACAAGGTGAAAAGAGAACCTACTGAGTGGGGAAAAATATTTACAAATCATGTATCTGATAAGGGGTTAAAATCCAAAATATATAAAGAACTCATACAAGTCAATAAAAACAAACAATCCAATTAAAAAATGGGCAGAGGATCAGAAAGGATATTTTTCCAAAGAAGACATACAGATTGCTGACAGATACATGAAGATACTCAGCATCACTAAGCATCAGGGAAATGCAAACCAAAACCACAGTGAGATACTACCTTATACTTGTTACATTGACTTATCAAAAAGACAAGTAACAAGTGTTGACGAAGATGTGGATAAAAAAGAACACTTGTGCATTGCTGGTGGACATATAAATGGCGCAGCCACCAGGGAAAGCAGTATGGAGATGCCTCAGAAAAATTAAAAACAGAACTACCACATGATCTAGCAATCCTACTTATATTTATCCAAACAAAATGAAACACTGACTCAAAAAAGATACCCACCCCATGTGTTCACTGCAGCGTTATTTACAATAACCAAGATATGAAAACAACCTAAATGTTCACTGACGGATGAATGGACAAAGAAAATGTGGTATATAGTCACCCACACACAGGAATCACAGGAATATTATTAAGTCATAAAAAAAAGAATAAACACTGCCATTTGTGAATAAAACACTTCCATTTCTAACAACATGGATGGACCTGAGGGCACTATGCTAAGTGAAATGAGACAGAAAAAGACAGGTACCATATGATCTCACTTAGCTGTGGAATATTAAAAAAACATGTAAAAAGGAAAAAACTAACTCATAAATGCAGAGAGTAGATTGGTAGTTATCAGAGGTGGGGTGGGGGATGGGCAAACTGAGTAAGTTAAAAAAGTACAAACTTCCACTTACAAAATAAGTCATGGGGCTATAACGTCCAGCATGGTGATTATAGTTTGGTATATAGTTATTAATACCAAAAACTGTATTGCATACCTGAATCTTGCTAGGGGGGCAGAACTTTAAAGTTCTCATTGTAAGGGAAAAAATCTTGTACCTCTGTATGATGACAGATACTAAGTGGACTTACCGTGGTAATATTACAGAACATCCAAGTATCAAATCATTATGCCGCATACCTGAGACTAATATAATAATGTATGTCAAGTATACTCGGTAATATAAAAAAAGAATATCCCTTGGAAGTAATATCCATAGTCGTTCTTCTAGTGGCATTGTTGAAATGTGTAGGCCCTACTGCTATTCCTGTGAAGGTTAACATCGGTGTCATCCATTCCTTTTTGATTAGCTTTTGGGTCTGTTTACAGTTGGCAACTCCACACTAGGCCAGGACACTCTCACATCCTCCCACGACCTGATGTGAAGACATTTCACAGGGAATTAAAGAAATGACACAAAAAAAAGTTTTGCTGAAGGGGTTCTATATACATATATATAATATTTTATTTCAAAATGTCATTAAGCGTGTACATTTCTTTAGCTTTTTCCAGGGAACACTGCACCTAAGTTTCAAAACACAAAATAGATCCCCATTACTAAACAGTTGTCACTTTGGGGCTACAAAGTCCAGGATTCACAATCACGGAGCATAAAGGTACATGGTTCTGAAGCCATTTGCAGGCAGATTCCTCTCATTCACTGCACATGGGGTTTTTCTGGAAACCCAGACCTTATCATACATCCCTTACACATGATCTCCATGGTGGGCCTCCCGAAGAGATCAGGAAAATGAAGGCAAAACAGGAGGAAAGGGGTAACCTCAGGACACCCCAAACACAAAGTACTATGGAAGATTGGAAGAATGGAGGGCACGAGGTTCTCATTCAAGTGCACCACAGTAGAAAACAACACCACATACACAGCCCCGTTTGGTTGATGTCTACCTGGTCTCTACACGAACAAAACTTTAAGACACAAAGGAAAAATTAAAGCTATTTACACAGATGACATCATGGAATAGAAAGTGCAGTACTCCCCAGACTAGAGCTCAGATCTGACAGAGGGTTGCCAGCAGCGCTCAGGTAAGAGGCAAATCAGGCTGCTCAGGTAGTGTCTTTTGAAAAACCCCAGTGCAAACACGGTCACCCACACAGAACTACAATTTGCTCAGCAACGTGGCTGATGGTGTGCAGGCTGTGAAACTGCAATCGTAAATCCTCAAAAACCCAAGTTCCTAACGGATGCTTTTTACTTTTTTCTTAGATCTGGTAACTTTTTGGGTCAGCCTTGTTGTTCTTTGCATAGACAGTTACTCTCACTGCTTTCTCCAAGTGTCCCAGAAGCACTAACTTACTGAAAATAGAATCTCATAAAAGCTTAACAGATTCACTCTGAAAAGAGTGGAGCTGCTGCTGCTGGGTCATTTAAGGAAAGGTTAGATCCTCAAACTGTGGTGGAAAGAAAACAACTGACCCCTTGTGGCCTTGTAAATCAGGTTGATCAGCAGATGAGAATGGAGGTGACAGCAAGAGGAGAATCAGAATTTTAAAGCTGTGGATGGTTTTTCTAAGTGTTTTCATGCTAGTCCTGTTGGTAAACCAAAAAACCCTACCTGTATGGCCAAGGTCCGAGGCCAAATCTGGGTCCTAGGACTCATCTCTGCCTACCAACAGGTCTCCCAAAAAGTAAATGAGTAACGAGAAGAGTGAGAAGAGAGCAAGCACACTTAACTTCACACAGCCCCAAGGAGGTAAGTTGCTGAAGATTTAAAAGTTAAACACCCTAAATTTCCCAAAGCTGAATAATGTGGAGAACTGAAACCCGCACTGTTTTTGGCTCCATCCTGTTAGCCAGCTGAGTACTTGGCCTCACCTGATTCCCAGGTCTCCCTTCTTGCCCCAAGGACAGCAGCTATGTAAGCACAACCCCCGAGAACATCCCTGCGTCCTCTCTGACGGCTGGCACTGCTCTGAGTTCAGGTGTTCTGACAACAAAGGCGTGGTTGTTACCTGGGAAAATGCTGCAGTGTGGGATGGAGTGGGAGTTCTCTCTCTTTAAAGAAGAGAGTGTCACCAAATATTCTAAAGGGCAGTGGCCAGCCCAACAACGAGATTTAGAAGTGAAAGAGTCTTTCATTAAATGAAGTGGCTTGCATATACCCCAAGACAACCATAAAGACTTGACTAGGAAATCGAACACTTTTTATTAAACAAGACTTCCTCTGAGGCTATGATGGCAAGCAGATTTGGCTATAACTCAGATACACAAGATTTCAGAACCATGTATAAATATGTTTTGCAGAATTTTGAGCGTGTTGACTTTTGACCTTTCCAGAAACGCTCCAGGGGCCTACCTGTTATATAGACACAGTTACTGCTCCGGGATGGGATGAAAAGGAGCCTGAGAAAAACATAAAGCCAAAACTGAGTAAGCTCAATTCACAGAGCAATATCAGTACCGGGCAGATTTTCTATGAGTATTAACAAATCATTTCCCCCACATTTGATTTACTCACCTCATTTGTGGCTCTCCTCCCATCCCCCAAACAGAACCATGGCTTCAGCTTGCTACTGAGATCTTTCCACCCAAGGGGGCTTATGAAAAGAATTCCAAAGTACCTTTCTAAATAAAACCAATAGGACTAAATGCTCAAGACTTTAGGATGAATTGAATAATTCTGGGGGTTCCAGAGTTTTTCCTGAGAGAAGGTGCCTTGGTAGAAGGTGTTATGACATCTACATGTCTATACCTGACTCACAGCTCAAATAAACCTGGAGAAACTCAAGATAGAGCCTACATTGAAGCCCAGGAAAGGGAAAGAACGAAAGGCAATGGAAACATGGGGAAGAAGTGACTGCTTCCTTTAGGAAGGAAGTCACTCTGGTGGCTCAGAGTCCTCCAGGGAAAAATCTCAGGTTTCTAGTCTGTCCGAGGCGTTGACAGTCAGGCAGGAACAGAAGCGGGCCACACTGCTGTAGGGTGCCTGCATGCTTTCCACAGCGCTATGTTCTGCCAGAGCAGCGAACTGTTCACCACAGCCTTCTCCCCACAGACACAATTAGCGTGACTAGGGCTTACCGGAGGACGAGGGAAGCTGTCAGAATGAAGAGGACTCCTGACAAGGCTGCAGTCCAGTTCTTACCAGGCAACATTTTGGCAACCACCCAGTGGGTGAATTCCCTCAGTACTTCCCCTGCCAGACTGGGCACTGGTTCCACCCTGCGAGATGGACACAGACTGGGAAGGCCCCAGGCCATTCCTAAGAAAATATCTGTAATTCCAGGAACACCAGTGATTAATGATCCCAGAGGAAAGGTTCCTGTCCTGTCCTGTGGGGAAGGGATTCAATCAAACGTGAGAACTGGAATTGGCTCTCCAGCGTTTTGGGGGAATCACACCAATGACTTTTTCTCTACTGAACGTTTTAATTACAAAAGTTGTCAAGATGCTCACCATACTGTGGGAGCTCTCCGAGAAGACTCAGTAATTGGATATTACTTTACAAGGTCCCTCAGTTCAGAGAAGCAGTCTCAGAGATAGACGTGATTTTTAAAAAATCTATTTGACCATGCCTCCTGGGATTGAAACAACAGGTAGATCTGTTCACAGCTTTGGCTGATGCTCCATGAGGAATACTTAGAGTCATATGACAGTGGGAATAAGGGTCTCAGTGGTTGGGTGGCTGGGACATGATTCTGTGGAGAAGGAGCAGGTATAGAGCATGAGAACGACCAGTTACTCCAATTTAAATTCCGTGTTATCCAATTCAGTCTGGGTGAGCCTTGTCCAAAGATGAGGGGGAGAGTAGGCCTGCTGTTCCTTGCCAGAATTCGATACTTATACATTGTTTGAAGTTAGCCTGGGGACAGTTACAGCCCATGGAACCTGGACCCCAAAATGGAGAACCAGTCCTGAAATGAGGTATGGTGAACTAACTGATACAGGGACTCCCTACACACCTATTAAATACTGCTTCACATGTGTCCTCATGGCACAGTGGGGGATGGGTTGGGAGTTGGGAGCAATCAATCCCAGAAATGAAAACTCAGATTCAGAAACAGAAACCTCAAGCCACATCAGGGGCACCCTTGAAGACAATGGAGGAACTACTGGTCCGAAGAAATACCCCAAATTTCACAAAAACACTGATTTAGTGGGAAAATTCAGCTCAGGAACAAATCATTACACAACAAAGACAGCTCTCTTGTGAGCCAGGGCAGTGCTCCAGACGGCTGCCTGGGTGGTGTGGGCCACAGGATATGGCGACAGCCAGGGCTGGACTTTGACACACAAATTCCTCGGCAAGAAGCTGGAAAGTCCCAGGCCTGTTCTATGGAAACAATTAAGATTCAAGGACTTAAAAAACAAAAACCCCTGCCTCACCCCATCATTATTACCATGAAAGAATAAAGAGAGACTGACAGACACACACAGATAGCATTCCCTGAAATAAACCTCAGGCTGACTAGAAGATGGACCTTCACACTTTGAGGCATGATCCCCAACTGTCAATGCAGCACTTTTAACCCGTAGAGAAATCGGCAGCTTGACCGGCTGAAGAGTCTCCTGCCAGTTACACCTGAAAGTGGCTGCCCCAGCACTCCAGATAAATAAATATGATGTGTGTGCACAAAACAGGCGATGGCCACCTAGGAGGCCTGATAAAGGAACCAAAAGAAACAGTACTCAGTAGCAGCCTTTATGTTTCGCCTTTGCTGAGTGTCCAAACCTGTTACTAAAGAGGAAACTGAAACCTAAGGATCCTCTTGAAGCACAGCCGGAGGCCTCTCAGGAACAAACTCCCATCTGGGCTGGGAAGAGGTGGCATCATCTGGAACTCCTCTGGGGCACTTCCCAGCCCTGCCCTGCTAAGAGGCATCCAGCTTCCTTCTGATCTTCTGGTCCCCTGAGTCGTTTTCATGATAGTTTGTTTCCATGTATTAAAGGAATGACATATACGGAAATGTCGTCTCCGGAGCCTAGTCGGTCATTAGATATCCGCCATCCTCTGTCCTTCAGGACGCCACGGGCACGCATCACCAGGTCCTGAGCTGCCAGTGTGTACCTGTGCAGGGAGAAGCAGGAAGGAGGCATCACTACAGCTATCTAAACAGTTTTCAGATGCCCTTAAAGTCTCAAAAAGCCTAGGTCTTTTTCTCCCCACATGTGGGATGCCTAATGTAAATTATTGTTTAGATAGAGATGGACAAGATACAGGGTACATTAAACAACCTCCTAAATTTTTCCATTGCTCAGTTTTCTTTTGAGGTTTTGATGACTTTAAGGAGAGTCTCAGTTTGGTGCTAGTGTATTAACGCGGATCTGCTCAGGTTCAGGGTTTTCCATGGCAAATAGTGTCTAGCTAAAAAAAGTACATGGGAAAAATAATAAAGAGCTTTTATGTTCAGTGTTCATCTTTAGGAAAAAGGATAGTGATTTTCTATTTATGGTAAACCACCTTTTAGAATAAATTTGCTTTTGCCCTGGCTGGTGGCTCAATTGGTTGGAGTGTCATCCTATACACCAAAAGATTGTGGGTTTAATCCCTGGTCAGGGCACATGTCTAGGTTGTGGATTCAATCCTGAGGCAACTGTTCAATGTTTCTCTCTCATAACAATGTTTCTTTCTCTAAAATCAATAAATATATCCTCAGGTGGTAATTTAAATAAATAAAATCTAATGAACAAACTGAACTAACAAGCAAAACAGAGACAGAATCATAATGGAGAACGAATGAGAACTAGCGGGGGGAGGCGAGGGGGTGGAGGGATCAAGCAAAAAGGAAAAAGGACTCGACACGGACAAGAGTGTGCTGATTATGGGGGAAGTTAATGGTAATGGGAAAAAATCCAATAAAGATTTAAATAAATAAATAAATAAATCTTTTAAAAAGTGAGATGATTTAAAGAAAAATATTAGTGATATACATGTAGCATAGGAATACAGTAAAAATACAAAGAATTTTATTGGTAAACTACTGATAAACCCTGGTGCGGTGAGCTGTCGCACCCACCCTTGTCTATGCTACATTCTCCCCTGACCAATGTGAGTACAGTGAGGGATGCCCCCAAAATTTGAAAATAAGGTTATCCCTTGAGATTTAAACTGTAAACTTAAGCAAAAGAATAACCATGGTATAAGCTGATGGAAAGTATTAACATCTAGGGAAAAACTCATGTGGGAGGTGATTTGGGTGGGTACATGGGCCTAGGTTAGCCTTAAAGAAGGAAAAAAATGAGACAAAACATTGGCAGGTGTCTATCAAAACACCGATCAGGGCAGAGAGAGCCTTAGCTGGCACACTTCAAAGAAATTTAGTTTCCCTGGTAGAACTGTGGATGGATTACTCTCTTAGTCCATGCCGTTAAACATGATTCACCTTTATTCTGATGTCATGTTCGCCAAATAACCTGTTTATGATCTGCCTCCCTGTGCAGACCTGCCCACAGGGAAAGAATGAGCTAATCATTTATACTTTAAGAATATGAGTCAGTTTTATTTTTCTGTATAGATGTCAACCGGCATTTTGGTTTGCAGATCAATCTTATAAGCTTGGTTAGGGTGAACCCAGCTCTGATAATGAATCTGTTCTATGTTGATTAAACTAGTTTCTGAATTGAAAAGCTAAAAGCCAGACTCTGGTAAATTACCAAGATAATAAATGTCACGCTGTAAGGAAGGCCTTTTGGAAGCCAGCCTCTGGGCCTTTAATAACAGACCATGCTGATATCACTAGTGTTCTTTCCCTACTTGGAATAGCTTTGCCTTGCTTTCAGAATGGTGAGTTACAGTATTTACAACACCAGAAACTCTCCATTTATTCATTTAAAACCCTTTATGAATTTATCAATTCTCATGTTAAGAGAGACCTACCTCTAGCCCTATCGTTGCACTGCTTAAGACCAAGGTCTATAGAAAATGATCTCAGGATTGTTAGTCTATGAACCTCAAGTGTACTTGTACAGACCAGGTAGCAGACAGAGGTGGCAAAGCAGAGGCCATTTTAGTTAATACACAAGACATGCTTTCTCTTCTGGAGCATAGGTGTTAGGTGGGAAGGAGAGACCCCTTTTTCTACCAGTATGGAGGGAATTATCAGCTTAGAGAGGCAGAAATCTGTTACACCTGAGGGAAAATACAGCTAGCTAGCAAGCACTCTCTGAGGGTTCTTTTGTGGAGATCAGTAAATAAACAAAAGCCACCGAAGAGGTCTCTGGCTAAGAGACAAATACAGGTCCCTAAATTTACATACTGCAGTTCATTACTATATTCAAAAAGAGTTTCTCAGATGCTCACCCCAAGTTACTCTTGGTTTTTATATTAAATTATATACAATTATATTGTATAACCACATAGGGAAAGGCTACCACAACTATCAGGGTGATGCTTATTACCCTGGTGACTGGCCAAGGTCTGGACCTTAGCCTTTCAAATTCAGAAACTTGGCTGAGTCAATATCCTGAGTATATTCATCTGTCAGGGCTGAATACACCCTTAATCTAGTTTATGAGCAGACTAGACAGTAAATTATGGCAAATTATGGGAAAGATTGCTGGAAATAAAAGAAAGATATTCAAAGATGTCAAAAAACAAAAGAATTCAAGATAGCTCCTGTGGCTAGTATAGAGGCGAACCAGGTCCTGCAGTCAAGGGGCAAATGCTGAGAGATCAAGGTTAAATCATGTCTAACGGGTTTTATTTAAGTCATGAATGAGTATCACTTGTAGTTAAAGGCAATAGACCACCCTGATATATTGCTATTGCTGGTGACCTGGGGTACTATAAAAATGGTCAGAACTAGCTTTGGTGTTTTAAAAGGCAGCATTAGGTCACCTAGAAAAGATGGTTACCCAGGAAACTAACTCATTTCCCCGAGGGCTCTAGATAATAAAGGTTTTATTCTTAAAAATGGTCATTGCCAATTCTAAGATAACTTGAGCCTGCATTTCTCTTCACCATCCATCCTGTTTTTCTTTCAGTGTCGAACTGCTTGAGAGAGAGAAATCCATTTTGCTCCCTTGGTTTCTTCCCATTTTCTTCCTTAATCTCTTACCAGTAGGCCCAACACCCAATTAGTTTATTCTCTTGAGGCTTCATCTAAAGGCTTCTTCACAATACTCATTCTGCTCCCCCTTTCTCCAGCACAGAGATTGCTGACCACTACTTTACTGTGTCCTTGAAGTCTCCTGTCTGTTCTTCTTGAGTCCTCCTTCTCTTCAGCACTTCCATGCCACCACACATTTCAAGTCCTCTTCCTGTGTCTGGGCTTCCACAACACATTCTTCCAATGCCTCTTCCTAATTTCCTTTGTAGGCCCCAATTAAGACTTAGGAAGACGTCAATAAAAACTTATTTTCACTTCCAAAATGGGTCTTCCCCATCTATCATCCTTAGTTAATGGTATCCCCAGTCTCATAGGCAAGAAACCATAGTCATCTTGAATGCTACCTCTTGTCCTGATACTTTCCAATGATAAAATTCACAAGGCAGAGAGAGGACTTCTAAACTTATTATTTTAAGTATATTTCACTAGTGGCACCTGGATAGTTAAAATAAAGTTCATCCTATAGCAGTTGAGATGTATGTTGTCTTCTGCCATTGTTCACACACACAGATAGACACACACTTATTTTGTGCTTTCTATTTATTATGTTTTCCTTCATTCCTGTTTTCTGTTGGGTTGAGAACTTTGTTTAATACCTTTTTCTTCCCTCTACTGGTTTAGAAGTGTTAGTTTACTATTTCTGTTCTTTTAGCAGTTATGCTTAAAATTTTAATGAGTTAATCAATGTTTATGTCCTCCTCCTGAAAAAGAATCTTAGAATGCCTTCTTTCATCTTCCATGTTATTACCTACTATTTTAATTTCACCTTGTTTTTAAGACTATTAGCCATTATTATCACTTATATAAATAAACCAACATACTAACTTCTTTGCTTTTTGAAGTTCATTCCTTCATTCTGGATTTTTTTTTCTGTTGAAGCACATGTTTTAGTAATTCTTTTAACAAGGGCTTGTAACAGAGAAATTCACCCAGTCTTTGGACCACAAAACTCTTTATATTTGCCTTTAATCTTGGATTATAGCTTTATTGGGTATAGAATGCTAGATTGACCACTATCTTCCCAGCAGTTTGGAGGTAATATTCCATTTACTTCTGACTTCTTTTGTTGAGAAGTCTGTCTTATATAATGTCTTCATACATAAGGGTCTTTTCTCACTGGCAGCTTATTAAATTGTTTTTGTTTTATTGTTGATGGTATGAAGTTCCATTAAGACATAACAATAAGATTTTATTTTTCTTTATCATAGTTAGATACTAGTTTTACTTCTTCAAACTGAGAAGGTATTTGTGGAAAATCCTCAGCTGTGAATTTTTTAATATTTTGTCTCTATTTTTCATATTTTTTCCATAAACTCTCACCTTCTAAATTTCAGCTTCTTTTTTGTTTTCCTTATTTGCTGTGATATCTTTTAATTCACCTACTCCTGCTTCAGCAGTTTTCTATTCAGTCCATTCAGTGAGTTGTTTTATTTCAATGTCATGTTTTTCATCATCATGAATTTTTATTTTGTTCTTTGTGAAACCCACCTCTTACCCTCTGATTCTGATGCACATGTTTCAAGTTTCTCTCAATCTGTTTTATTAGGTTTTGGGAGAGTACTGGAGGAAAGGCTCCATTATATCTAATTATGCTTTTTCATGGTGGATTTGAAGGGAAGATAAAAACTTCTCTTTGATGGGGGTTAAACACAGTAAATACCATGTGCCCTGGGTTATCTATGGAGACTTCAAAATTTGGGATGCTATGGGTTTTTCCAGCCCTAGGACGTTTTGTTAATTTCTTGGTTTAGGACCTCCATAACACAAGAGTGGCGTGAGGTTTCGCTTCATACTTTTACTGTGTGTTGGGCCTACCTAGCCACTTCCCTCTCCTTTTAGAACTTGAATTTCATCAATTCAATTTTAGAATTTCATCAGCATCTAGCCATCAGCCAGGTACCCATGTACTTCAGGGAAGGCCAACTTCAATGTAAGTGGGAAGCTTAGGGAGAATCCCTAGGCCTTCTTCTTCCAGCACTGTTGCCAGGAGCTCAGACTCTTCCACGAGACTTCCCTTTGCCAGGTTTCTCTAATGAGCAGTCTGCATGGATAACTGAAGGGACAGATTAGACGCTACATTAAAAACTTAACAATACAACTAAACTTAAGCCCAGTTTCTTGATGTTTATTTCTCACTACAGGAGACCCAAGTATTACATATTAAAGGTAGAAACAGCTTTCTGGAAGAATGAGACCACTAGCAGGGAGTTTTCTTTATAAACTGATCAGCTCAACACCTCCCCAGGAATCCAACTCTTGCGAGGTTTTTGGCCCTGGCCCCAGTGTTCAGCCAGGCTGGTTGGAGCTCACTAGCACTCATATTCCAGAGCCAAGTTGCTCCAGGCATGAAACCATTAGCAAGCTTCTGTATGTCAAGGCTGGTACAAGAAGAAACAACTTCCTCTGGAGGAAAGGAACTGCTTCCCCTCCCTTCCACTTTGTTCTCAAATTTCTGTCTGACAAGGGTGGCCTGGTTTGGTGACAATGAAAGAAACTGGTTAATGCGGCAGCAAAATAAGAGGGCTCTACGGTTTGGTACTGAGGCTAAACAGGCTGTGCACGTGCCGTAGACTGAGGGGTCCAGAGGGTGGCAGGAGCAGATCTGCGTCAAAACACACAGGAGAGTAGCAAAGGAGAAGACAGTGCAGCCGAGGGCAGTAAAAGGGAAGTGGATTTCATGATACACCGGCCAGGACTCTGGGGCAGGCTGAGGAGCCAGCGATTCTGGAAGCTGATGCGGAGCAGTGCAGGGCCATTACTGGCTGCCATATTCAGAATGCCAGTCAGACCGCATTGGGGAAATTCTGGAGTGGTTTGAAGTGCTCCCTCTCTCCTGATGAAGAGTCTCCCTGGGAAACAAATTTTGTGTTTTGAGAACATTTTTCTTTTCCAGCTGAAGCTTTCAATATTGATCAGCAAAACTCTGCTGAAAGAAATGGCTGCCGGGGAGGGATCTGACTTGGCACACTTCTCAGGGCTTGGCTCGAGCCTCCTTGAGCTCCGAGAGGGAGGAAGCAGAGAAAGGCCAGCGGGGAAGGGAAGAAAAACAGAAAAGGAAGAAGGGCTGAAGAACTATGGGAGGGCCAGAAGCTCCTTTCACAACCACTGCCTCTAACTAATGTCAGGGTGGAAGGAGACTGATAAATCCTTGATTGTCTCTGCTGTCCCTGCCACTTCTGTGGCAGTCCTTAATTCTTTCACCTCCTCTGTGGGGCACATAAAGCACTCAGGGGATGGGTGTGGGTTGCCTATGGTCCAATCCTGGCTTTACCACAGCCCAGATGGGTAGCTCTGGAAAAATTCCTCAGCCTCTTAGGGCCCCTCTTTTCATTCCTGTTAAGTCTGGAATAATGATAGTGCAGACCTCAAAGGATCCTGCCAGGAGTGGAGGAGGTCCTTCCATAAAGCATTCAGCACAGTGCCTGGCACTTGCTCAGGGGTCAAGAAAGGTGAGCTCTCATTCTCCTCATTAGACATAAAATGGCTTTGTCCGCTGCACAGAGTTTTGCATTAAGTCATCCACCTCTTGTAGAATCTTGTTTCCCACCAGCCCACATCTGAATCAGCACTGGACTGTCATAAATAAGTCAATTTCAAGCCTCAGGCTTAAAGTCTTCAATAGTTCTAGCTGGGTGGGAACTTCTACTTGCCATTTGGATGGTATGGACAGGGTCTTACAAGAGGGAGGGTAGGTGGCAGGAACTGGGGGATTAATGGGTTCCAAATATTTGCATATAAAAGGCAGCCTCCATCTGCTGATGCCCTGAAGTAATAGAGTGTGATGGGAAGAGGAGGAGGAATTCTCTTTGCATTCTGAGCAGGCCTCTTAGTTTTAAGAGGTAGAAAAGCTCTCCCAAGCTTCAGAACACTGGCAGGGATCTACGATGACTGGGTGGGTGGGGGTGGGAGGTGACTTGGAGAGAGCTCTTTGTTGTGCTCAATCCCTGGCAACTCACTCCTCCTGGAGGACGCCTGTCTTAGGCTCACTGCTGGGAGCTGAGCCACGCACGTGTCCTTGCCCAGCTCCGAAGCCACTCGTGTCAGCTTGTCCCCTGCCCAAGTTGCAGGGATTCCATTAAGACAGAATATACTGATACATTGGAATGAATAATGAGCTGCTGTCTGCAACGCTGCCACTGTGTCCCTCAGAGGTTTGTGTGCCAGCAGGGACAACGTCACAGACTGGGGAGAGGTCCCCACTCCCACAGGAGAGGGCAAGAATGCCCGTTAGGCACTGTCCACCTCTTTGCCCCTGGCACCAGCTCCCTGGTTTCTTAGTTTGTGCATGTTTATTTTAGTTAGAATCCCAAACAGCAGCATTTCAGTATGAGTGTTCATAACAGACCATTTCCTTCTCAATCCTCCCTGGCAAGCCCTTTAAAATGCCCTGATGTTCCCACTAAGTGGCTGCAGAGCTGTGCTCCAAGGCCATGTGAACAGCACTGGGAAAGAAGGGCCTGGCAGAGAGATACGCCCAGTCTGTGGGAGCAGGACCTTGCAATTCCCAGGGATCTGAATATGCTAAACACTGAAAAAGAAACAAAAATGCAGACATTATCTAGTTTTCAAACTCCAGATCAAACACAAATGATGTTGCTTGGAAAATCTGTAATTGATTGGTAGGGGGCGGGGGTCTTCCTTTTTGCATGTGAGGCATAGTGTTTGAAAACCATATGGTGCTGGTGGAAATCAGTTCAGCTAACTCAAGGAATAATTTCATAAAAGAACCGTTGTCTTCTGTCAAAATAAATTTCATATTATCAAGTAATACAAACTAGTATTTGATAGCTAGATGAGTATCCTGCTGTCAGTGTTTGGTGGGTGTTTTACTATTAATTTTCCACTGATTACTCTCTTTTGTATCAAGGCACAGTTTTCTGAGCCTCAGATAGCATGGATGTGAAGAATGGCATTTGAAACGTGACCATCGAGAAAGCTTCTCTCATTAGGGAAGTGCTCTCCGGAGTTCACAGTATATTGGTACTTACGGACTTAATGCCCCATAATAAGCCCCTCGAGTGTCATGGAAGGGGGACCAAGGGCCATTAGGTCCAAGTTACAGAGATGAGATTTGCACAGACGGGTCTTGGGAAATAAAGGAACGGGCAGCAAAGCCTTGCAAAGTGTTGCCTGAGCATTTGGAATGTGAATCTGCTACTGTAAAGCAGTCAGTCAGAGTGCTGAGGAGTCTCCCCTTTGGCCAAGATGGCAGCAAGGGGAGGTTCTTTGATCACACAAAAAGCTAGCAAGATAATTGTATAGAGAAAACAATCCTTTCCTTTTCCTTCCATTAACAGACTGGGGGTGGGACCAGGGGAAGGCAGGCACATGCACCATAAAAGTCCAAACGGTACAGGGGTGGCAGTGCTGGACCAGAGACCCATCAATCTAGCCTGCGAAAGGAAGAGACTAGTTGGAAGGTGGACCAAAGTACAAGAAAGTTTGGGGAAATTGGTCATTTTGATAAAGTACCTGGTCTGTCCCAAGCCCAACTTAATGTAATCCGAGGGGAACAAAGAAGCTTCCCCCTGCCCGCTCTCTCTCTCTCTCTCTCTCTCTCTCTCTCTCTCTCTCTCTCTCTCTCTCTCTCTCTCACACACACACACACACACACACACACACACACACACACACACCCTGCACTGGTATGGTGTACTCACCTGTTCTCCCCATGGCTATGTGGCCTCCAGAAGGGAGCCCCTCTCTCTTTTGCCCACCTGGTGATGCATTTGCCAGTGGTTTGCGTGCTCTCTTGCCCAAGGGCATGCAACCATGCAGCACTGGCAGCTGTGTGGCCTATGGCCATGTGGGTTCCAGGTGGACAGCAGCTGGGAACAAACGAAGCTACCTGGATGGGTAGCTTAGTGGCTGCCTGCAGGTTCCAAAGGACTGTACTTTGAAATGGAGCAGGAGCTCTCGACACTGGCTTTTGTCTTGGCCTTGCTGAGGATGGCTGGACTTTTTCCATGGCAGAAAGAGGAGATGGTCTTTGAGATTGGAGTCCACCATTCTCCCAGGTTGTTGTGGCACCTGAAAAAAAAGTCTGTCCTTCTGCACCAGCATCTGTATCACAAGTTTGGCTTTTGTGGTGCTAGGCAGTAGAACCTCCATTTTTTGTTAAGTCACAAATCAATGCCACATTTTCATGTTTGGTTAACTGTTCTTTGGCCCTTGTTCCTCTTGGCTTTGCCCATGTCCTTTCCTTTTAGTAATATTAGTAATTTATTCACTGCTGATAAAATATCAAGCTTCCTTCTTCTTTGAGTAAAGTACTTGCCTCCGTTGTGAATATTCTTTTCAGGAGAGTCACCCTCGAACCTCTAGCCTAACGGAGGGGATGTGTTGCCTCAGAAAGCAAACCCCTTCCAGGTCTCTCTCTAAGCACCTTCTACAAATTGTGCAGGATATTTAGGCCACAAAAGAAAATTGTACTGAAATTACAGAGAACTGCAGCACAACCTCTGTGACTTTGGCAGCCCCACTTCAGAATGTTAGCTTGGTATATTTCCTAAGAATAGTTCATTTCATAGCCCCTCATTCACAGAACTGCCAGCTCCGCCACACTTCAGGGCAAACTCCAATAAAAAGGAAAGAAAGAAAAAAAAACCCCACCATACTCACATTTTGGCTTGTCCACAAAGCCTCTTTTTAAAATTTCCCAGTTTCTTTGTTAAGACAGTTCAAAATAGCAAAAGGATTTAATACACTGAGGTCAAGAAGATTATGTGGCTAATTTTTACCCATCTCTGCCCGAGAGGATGGCGTGAGGGTCAAAAATTCACAAACCTATCTTTATGCTAACCATCTCCCCTCTCACCATGTACTCTGGAGTGTGAGATGATATTTTAAATTTTTTATTGGAAATGATGTTATGAGAGGAAGACTGCTGGCAGTTTGGTGAGAATGGCTGTTCCTAAGAGGAAAAAGAAAAAAAGCAAAGGAAAAAACCCCCCCTACATATAATATAAACAAAGCCAAACAATCGAAGAACAAAAGCCAAAAGTCTTGACTGTCACAGGGCTAAGGCACTGCCCTTTCTGTCCTGCTAAATTTCTAGATAAAACTGGGTGAACTTGGCAAAACTCAAAGTCAAACAGGCCCATTCAAAACCTCGAATGAAGAAACACTTCGTTCGTTGTTCTTCTCACTTGCTTTGTCGTTTCTCCTCTTAGGCTGCCCACCCTGGGAGAACATCTCTCCTTTCTCACTTTCTATCAAACACCAGGCTGACCCATGTGGCCGCCTTCTCGGGCTTGGACCCAGGAGCTCTCCAGCCCCCAGCTCCCATGACTGAACAAGCAACCTGTGGTTCTGGACTAGATTTGGGGAGAAATGAGTCCTGGCTGAGGGAGGGCTCATACAGCCTCTGGAACTATAGTGGGTCTTTCTTCATCACAGAAATTATGATTTAGGCTCAGATTTATGAGGATGACTGACTTCCACTCATGTGTCTATTTTGCATGACAAGATAGAACAGCTCCCTGTCAAGAGGGCTCCGTCAGGCAGGCTTCTGCCACCAGGGCTTTGGGACTGCGCCGCGGCAGGAGTGCAGTACCTTCCTTTCGAGTTACACACAGTTACGTGCAAATACGTCACACATGAAAGAGGACATCATTTTATATAAATAATTCCTAAATTGTGCTTTTAAAACAAATTAAGTTTCTCTGATTTTCCGACATGGTTTAAATCACTAAGGAGCACATACAGGTAGAGAAACAACTCACATGTTTCTGCTGTCAGATTTTACAGAATGTTTTCTGATTAGGGATAAGGGTGAACAAACTGCATAAATTCTCTGTCATCACAGACTTCCTTTCCTACAAATAGTGTTCATATTAGAAGGTCCAACATAATCTGGCCTGCTCACCTCACATTTTGGCCGCTGACACGACCGTGCAGCGAGTCAGTCACACCGACTGTGGGGTCCTCTGAATGCGCCGTGTTCTCCCACTCCAGGTCCACCTCAGCTTGACATTTCCTGGCTTATCTGTAC
The DNA here is from genome assembly GCA_039655065.1 of Glossophaga mutica. NCBI lineage: Eukaryota > Metazoa > Chordata > Mammalia > Chiroptera > Phyllostomidae > Glossophaga > Glossophaga mutica. Next base: position 60,071,152 of record CM077304.1, read on the forward strand.
TTATCCACTCACCCTGTAACTTCCTTATGCTTCTGCAACCCGCTCTGGCCTTTGAACTCCAGGAGGCAGGGACCAGGTCTGTTTTTCTTCAGATTCTTCCCCAGGGTCTAGCAGGCCTTGGCTCATAAAAAGGTTCTAACTATCTCCCTAACTATCTCAAATGAATGAACTTGAATGACGGTCTTTTAGCAAAGAGCAGCTTCACCCCAAAGTTCCAACTGTCTTAAGATCTCAAAAAGCAGCCAGAGTTTTTCTGACCTTCAGCCTGATATTCTGTGTTACCAATAAAACTGTGCTCCTTTTGTAGCTTTTCCTTTCAACTCTTTCATTTGTCTGATACAAGATTCTTTCTCTGGCCTTGGTTTGCAGTCTTCCCTGAAAGGCACAGTGAAGATCTTTTTGTTTCAGCCTTGTCTGTTCCATGGAGGTCACTGTAAGTCCTGCTGCAATGGTGACATTTCTCACAAACCAGCAGCCTGCTCTGGCCTGGCGTGCACCTACCCAGTGACAACACTGCCCATAGGTCACCACTCCCTGGAGGGCAGATTTGTTGCCATGGAGAGGAACAGGCTGGTGAGCAAAACCAGGCCAGCTTGGAGAGATTTAAAAAAAAAAAGTGTTGGGTGCCTTTTCATCACTCATACCTGTCAGCTCGCTTTGCAAAGCTTTATAAAAATAATCACAGTAGAGAAAATCAACATAAGAATGTTGCTAACAAGCAGGGTATAAAACACAGATTAAAACTAAAAACTCAACAGGAGAAAAATATATTCAAATTTAAATAAAAGAATCCTTAATTGCAGTACTGTTAATTCCTTTGCACCTGAGCAAAATTGTTATGCCAAACAATTCGAGGAACCGAGACGATCTGGCCTCACTTTTTTCCGAAGCATTTTTTGTTATTGTTGTGAAATATGTGACATATACAGAAATAGGAACCAACAATGACAACGGACACTCACTGGCACTTACTAATACGGCAGGCACTTCACTTGATACCCGTGTGTGAGGTTGGTACTACTGGAAACCCCATCTTACAGATGCAGAGTCTCAGGCACCAAAGGAATAGGAAACTTCCCTAAGGTCACAAGTATAAAAGGAACGGAACCAGAATCTGAGCTCAGGCAGCCTGACTACAGATTCCATGCCATTAACCACTAGACGACACTGCCTCTCAGTCTGCGCACAGACGAATGTATGGAACATATGTGCGGTTTAAAAATAACATGAATCATCACACACCTGTCAACTAGCTAAGGAGCAGACATTACCCATAAGTACCTAGAAGGGAACCGTGTGCCCCTCCTCAAGCACATACATATCCCCCTCTGCCACCTCTCCTCCCCAGGCAGCCACTATCCTGAATTTTGGGTTAATTCTCTTGGTTTTTGTTAAAGTTTTAATATCTATACCTCGAAATGACACATTATTAGTTTTCTACTTCATGTATATAGAATCATAATATGTGTATTCTTCTGACTTGCTTATTAAACTCAACATGGTTTTTGAGATTCTGCCCTGTTAATGAGCACAAATTTGGTTCATGTTCTAGCTGTAGTCTACTCTTTGTTTATCTGTTGTATGATTGGACATGTACAATGGTTCATTTTTGTAATAAAACAATTCTGTGGATATCTTTTTACATGACTCAGATTTTAGCAGTACCAGAATCCCCTGTATGGCTTGGGAGAACACACACCCCTGGCTCCCACCACTGGGGTTCCATTCAGTAGATTTGGAGTGGGGTCTGAGAATTTGCATTTCTAACAAGTTCTCAGATGATGCTGACACCATGTGGCCCAGAGATCCCACTTTCAGGCCCACTACTCCTGGGCGTAGACCGAGGAGGAGGACAGGGTGCGTGTGTGCTCAACTTTACCACGCGTGCTAATGTCTGCGGAACCTTTCTACAAGTTCACAAAACCATCTTCAGTCCTCCACATATTTTTAATTTGTGCTGCTCAATTTAAGTTGAACGTTCTTTTTCATATACTTATTGGCCATTAATTTTCTTCTGTGCGATGACTGGTTCTATGCTGATTTTTCTATTGTTTTTTTAAATTATCTTTTTTGATCTGTCAGAGTTCATTGTATTTCATGGCTATCATTCCCTCTTCTGTTATACAAGTTGCAAAAATCTTCTCCCAGTTCATGGCTTGCCATTTTACTCTCATTATGTTGTCTTTTGAAGAACCAAACTTGGTCATTTTAATGTAGGCAAGGCTACCAATCGTTCATTGTTTGTGCTTTCTGTGTCTTAAGAAATCCTTCCCAATTCTGCCATCAGAAGGATAGTCTCCTACAATATATGCTCTTTTCTAAAAGTTGTATTTACTTTACTTTGCATATTAAATCTTAATTTGTCTGGACTTGATTTTAGTGTATGGTGAGAGAAGGAAGAAATTTTATTTATATATATATATATATATATATATATATATATATATATAAAAGATTTTATTTATTCATTTTATTTATTCATTATTTATTCAAGGGAAGGGAGGGAGAAAGAAAGGGAGAGAAACATCAATGTGTGGTTGCCTCTCCTCCTTCTGGGGACCCAGCCTGCAACCCAGGCATGTGCCCTGACTCGGAATTGAACCTGCAACCCTTTGGTTCACAGGTCTGTGTTCAATCCACTGAGCTATACCAGCCAGGGTGAAATTTTGTATTTTTTCCTACACTGTTTTAATTGTTCTGATTTTGTCTAATATGTAGAAGGGTAAACCCATACAAAAATGTCACAAACATTCTTGGCACTTTGTTCTTCCATGTACTTCTAGAACCTGCTTATGAAGTTCCTTCCATGAAAACTCCATTGGAATTTTGGTTATAACTGTACTGACTCTATAGATCAATTTGGGGATAATTAATATCTTTCAAATGTTCTTAGATTATCCTCCTAGTCTTTTAATCTCATTTTGCATGTTTCCTTCTCTCTGTCTCTTTGAGCCATACTCGGGGTTAGTCGGATCTATTTCCCAGCTCACTAGCTTCTCTTGATGGTCTCTAATCCCTGTAATCCAGTGGCCTTTTTAGTTCCTATTTTTATATCTTTCATCTCCAGAAGTTCCATTTCCTTATTTTAAAAGTGCAGATATTTTATAGTCTTTTATCCTTGTTCATATTTTCAATGTTTTAAAAATATTTCTGAAACGTTAAAATATTTATTTATATTTTTCATGGATAAATCCAATGATGAAGCGTTTACAGGTCCAACTCTGCTGTCTGTCATTTCTGCTGGCTTTTGTTCATGGTGACTTGTGTTTTAAGTGAAAACTATGTTTCTCCAGAGGGGATTTCTGTTTATATCTGAGAGTCACCTAGGGTTGTTTAGGACAGTTATACTGCCATTACGCTGTAAGAAAATATCTCCTTTAATTTTCTCCTTTCTCAGTGTTTTTCAAAAGAAACAGTTCCCCAGTAGATAAAAATATATACTGGGAACATTTGCTATCAGTCTTGTCAGGGGGATCACGAATTATCCCCCCTTTGGAGGATATGAACTAAGATATTCAAATATCTTACAAATCAAATTCTTCACTGCTTGGACCTATATTCAATTTCAGGAGGATTTTTATTTGGCTGGGATGGACCTCTAATAGTAAGTGTAGTCCCTCCTATTGTTTGGTTACTAAACCCTCCCTGTTAGCTCTACTATGCATCATGAATGTTGACAACGCACCATTATTACTAATTTCAGTCACATTATAAAACACCATCAAGAAGCAATCTTGTAATCACAGAAATGCACAAACCTGTGAGGGTCATCTGGGTCACAGTTAGGAAGAAACTGAGTGACTGCTTCTGCCACTTCTTCATTTGATAAAACATCCCACAGTCCGTCAGTTGCCAGGATCAGCACGTCATCTGCTCCATGCTCGTATCTGGAGAGATCGTACACTCTTACCTGAAACGAACGGGAATACTCCTGCTTAAGAAGTGAGCACATTACTCCCCCTAACAGACGGACTTCTGATTTCCCTTCCCTTGTCCCACCCAGCCCCATGGTTTGCAGGTGTGCACCGTGAGGGACTTGATCGTGCAGCAAGCCTTGTGGCCAGGGTAGCCTCCTTTGGAGACTTGCAGTACAGACAGATGGGGCCCGACCGTTGGCCTCAGTAGTTTGACCATGAAGAAACGTGATGCCTGAGACGTAGCTGGAACACTGACCAACAGCAGATGCCGTGCTGGCCAGAAGAGCGGCCAGAGGCTGGCTTGCTTCCTTCCTTTGCACATCCATTCCACAAACGTTAATTAAGGGCCAGCTCTGGGCCAGGTGCTCTAAGCACAAAGATGAGTAGCAGATTTCTCTTTGAAGTTCTCAGTCTGTGGGGGAGATAAGGCCACTCTAGGATCCTTAGTAGTTGCTTTATATGTTTTGGTCTGTGACGAAGGAGGCACAGTTCATTTAATGCTCAGTGGTCTCCATGATGTCTACATAGCCCATCCCCAGGATAGGCTATAGAGAAGGTAGCAAATGTCACTCCTGGGCTCCCAACTTTGAGTCCTGGCTCACTGTGTATGCAATAACTTTGCTTAAGAGAGATTGCTAGCTCATATTGGGGTATGTCTGCAATGAATTTCTCTGATAATTTGAGCTCCATATGATAGAAAATGTTAAGTAAAGGGAAGTGGGTAGATGTGGGTGTTAGGTGGCCCAATCTTAATGCTTGTAGCTAAAGAGCAGATTCTATCTGCCTTCCAGCTCCTTTGAAAAGAGAGGTTTTTAGGGGTGAATATAACACCCATTTAATTTCAGGACCTGCCCTGTGCGTAGGATGCCAAAATTTCTTCAGCTACTTTCTGCTGGCCCCCAAAATGCGGAGATTTGAGTTGTTCAAGCTGAAGTTTCCCTGCCCACTACTCAACTGGAAATCTGGTGAACAGAATGGGTGTAGGCTGATAAATAGAAATATGTTAGAAAACATTCCTTTTCAATTCCATAGAAAAATTGAATCCTCCCTTAATTCCACTATTCGAATTTTCACACACAATTCTCTAATGCAGTTTCATTGGGCAACATGAAAATCCCTTTCAGTACTACTCCCCAAGTAATTTTTATGTAAATAATAAAAAGCTGGTCCCAACCATATCCCCCAGGCACTCCCTAATTAACATCCTTTTAGGTTTTTACTGCTCCCCTTTGTTTCCTGCCCTTTAGCCAATTTCCAAAGCATGCCAACTTTCCACTTACAACTCCGTCTTACACATGAACCTGTGATGCAGAACATTTTGTAGAAAGGCTTTCAGGAAAATTAGACTTCCACGCAAGACATCCCACTGCCTGCTCATCCTCCCCAGTGGCAAGGGCTTCAAAGGACTCCAGTGGGCTCAGGAGTCCTGACCTCCCCTCTCTGAAGCCGTATTTGGCCCTCCTCGGTCAGGCCACACTCATCTCCTCAAAGTCCCCTGTTCAATTCCTTAAATAGCTTCTCAATGTTCTGAGAAGCCTCACATCAAACTAATGGGCTCTGCAGCTCCCCGGGATTCAGAAATCAGGAAGTGAGTTTCTGCAGGAGATGTGTATTATACCAAGCTTGTCTGAGGGGACCTGTGGAAAATGGTCAGGGCCTCTGGTGGCTCCTTCCCTATGCTACCATCTGCCAAGGAAGGGAGAGAAAGGCCACAGGAATCCTTGAGATTCTTGCAGCTTCTCAGAGCAATTTAACTTGAGCAGCTGAGAGATGAGGCCCGTGTGGATCTATCTGCCCTCCAGGAGCCTTCATTCTTTGTTTACTGAGCATTTACTATTCTCTGTTTACTGAGCATTTACTACGTGCCAACTACTTCTTCAGGCACTGGAGATACAGCTGTGAACAAAGGTGACAAAGTCTCTCATCACTTCTAAGCTAGTAGATGAGAGACAAATTCCAATGTCAGATGGTAGGCACTCTGAAGAATCAGGCAGGGTAAGGAGAGTGACACCAGAGTCATTTTAGAAGGTGTGGTTTTGATGGCCCTCTTTAGGAAGCCTCTATTTGAAGAGATCTGAACCAGTGAGCTGATTTCCTACAGTTCCCTTCTCATGCCTCCCTTCTTCCTCGGGGCCCATCCCTCCTCTGGACAGAGTGTGTGTCTGGCACCCTCTGCTGCCAAAGCAACCCTGCGTGAGACCAACAAGCAGCATCCTTCTTTGCCGTGGCCCTCTGCGGTCACCATCCTTTCATGCCCACTGACAGGGTATTTGCCTATTTATACCCACCTCGGTTCACCAGTCTCATCCACAAGGTCAGTCTTTCTCCAATTTTAATGTGTTTAAGAATCGCTCTGTGCTAATTACATTAAGATTCCAAAGGTCCACTTTTAAAAATTCTGATTGTGTAGCCCTGAGCCCAAGCATCAGCCTGTTTAAATACGGACCAGGGAATTCCAACGCAGGTTGGGGGGCACACCTGGAAAACTCACTGTGTGCCCTTCCTCAAGCACACAAGCCCCTCTGCCACCTCTAGACATTAAGCTCCTACAGGCAAGTTCCAAGTGTCCTATTTGTTTCTGTCACCACAGCAGAGCCAGAACCCTGTACTTGGTGACCATTCAAACAGTAACGGGGGGAAGCATTTTCCTCATTGGACACTCACCCTTGTCCTGCTTATAGTGAACACCCTGGGAGTCAATTATCTCATCTTCCCGCCAGCCCAAGTTCACCCTCTGGAAGCCAGAAATAACTATTTTGCATTTTTTTTCTGTGGGCCCAGCGGTATCTTTCACAGTATAAATCATAATAAATCTGCAGGACACATTTGCTGAGACAAAGAGTAAATAGGGGGCAAAGAGAGGAATGAAAAAACTCAACATAGGAGATCCATTCAGAAGACCCCTAAGCTCAGAGTGACCCAAAACACTTGTTAACTCCAGCAGTCGTGAAAATGTAACATGCTGACATTTAACAGAAGTAGCAGACTAGTTCCTTCTCCTCTCCTGTCCTCAGTGGAGCTGCTAACAAACACCCATCAGTGTTAGGGAGGGAGCAGGAATGAGTGCGGGGCGGGGGAACACGGGGTCCTTGCTTAATGTGCCGAGAATGAGCCACGTGCTGACTGCTCCTGCAGGGCCCTCGGCTCCAGAACACCCAGATGTCCTTGATGCCATCACTGGCCACCTATTTTACACAAGAGCCCGTGACAAGCAACTCTTTAATATACCACCTCCATTTAGTGTTCAGCTGCAGGCTGCTGTTTCAGCGTTTGTCTAATACATGCTCACATCTTTGCTCTATTACAGATGAAATTTCGGTGGCATGTTAGGAGAGCTCACGCTACTGTAAGCTGACGCTGGCTTAAAACTACTTTCAAAAAGAATCCATCGGTTCTTTCATTTGCCAAATCTCGGCTGCTTCCCTAGGATGCCCTAACAGCTTTCGCATCTTGATCAGCTCAGCGGATTCTCCAAGCCCTCCTTCCCTTTCACATCCTCAATGAGCTCCCGCAGCACAGGCCCCACTTTCCGGAGGAGCAAGAGCCCTGGCTCTGCTAGCAGAAGGCCTCGCTTCCGGTCTCTGCTTCTCACCAGTTCTGGGACTTGAGGCAAGCTGCCGATTTTCTCATCTCTGAAATCATTGTTAAAAAAACTGAAAAAAACATCAAGAAAACTAACAAATACTGTACTACCTGTGTCTACCTCACTCACAAAGCTGTTATAAGGAGCACGTGAGATAATGTGGAAGGTGATTACAAATTCTCATGTGCCGCATATCACTTCTTAAGGTGCTGACCTCAGGGAGATGCACCTGAAAGTGACCCAGCTGATGAAAGGAGGTGAGTAAGAGGGGGCTCAAGGGGCCTGGGGTTCAGTTCTAAAGGTCTCATTTAAAATAACAGTGATCGGGCCTCCCAGTAGTGTTCCTGGCAGAAAAGTCAAGTTGTTCCCAAGGTAAAGGCTGCCATTAGGTCATGGAAAACAGAGTCCCAAGTCTTGTCCCCTGTACCCCTGTGGCCAACCCCCAAAAGCTCCACCTTTAGAACTTTGAATGTGGCACTTGTATCAGAAGGAAAAAAAACTCTAGCCTGTCTCCTTGTGGCCCTGTAAACCAAGTAGAGTATTTCAGTACTGGCATTCTGGCACCAAGATTGCATCTGAATTGTCTCTTGTGATTCTGTCTCCATTATATGATGTCATGAAGCGCACCTGAATTTGGTGGCAAAAGACTTGGGTTTTAGACCCACCTCTGTCCCTTACTGGTTGGGTATAACTACCATGTTTACTTGCATTTCCATCTGTTGACCCCTGCTGGGAATGCAGAGTAAGGTAATGATTCATCAGATGGAGAGTGTCAGGGAGCAGAGTTGGACAGCACATGCCTTACACGGCAGAGCTGCAGGGGCCAGAGGCTGGGGTGTGAGAGAGGGCTGCGTGCTTGGCGGACTTCCATGGTTTGGTTCGGTTTGGCTAACGTGCTAGATTTCTGCTGGAAAGTGGGGAGGGACGAGGCATGACTTCTCAAATCTGCAGTGTCTCCTTGTGTGCAATGAAAGATTAGGACTAGGTGGCCACAGGGGATGCTTACGGCTCTAACATTCTCCTACTCTGTCATCATAGGATGGGTTAGACCTTGATGTGACCGACCACATGACCTCAAAGCGTCTGACTGTAAATGAATCAAGGAACATGTAAGTATTACAAATATGTTGGCTGCTCATGCAACCCGAAAGGAGCTGGTTGTTTTGGCTGTGGGTATAACTTTATACTTTAAATATACCACAGATATGCTTGAGGGTTTCTTTTTTCTTTTGGAGTCTACAAAATAAACATTGGACCTTGGAGGGTGGCTACCATCTAATAGCTCAGGAAGTCTATAAAGCATCTAAAATGTTAGGTCGTATGAAGAGTAGCCTGAAGGGCACTCAGGGAATGGCTGGCCGCTAAGCGTGGGCTTCTGTTTTCTCCATGGGAGTCTGGTGCTCTACAACTCAGGGGGGTCAAGAAGCTACAGGGAGGACTGTGCACCTCACATGGTGGGGTGTTCCTGTGGTCTGTGCCTTTTTCTGGGCCTCCAGTGGCTTGTTCATCACTGAATCAAACGCTCCTTGAGTAATCAGTGAACAAATGGGCTTGAATCTAGCTCATTAATCATTTGAGGAGTGAGTCTCTGTCTACTAAAATGCCCATTTACAGAGATACGGGTCGAAGGAAATCCCAGCCTGTGAGAGAGAGGGCAGGGGCGCTATGTAGCCAGCCTGAGGTGCATCATATCCATTCAGGACGCCGGTGAGGCATACACAGAGACCGTATGTCCCTGTTTGCCTGAGAGAGCTTTGGTTTGTGCTGTTTTACTATTAATAGTGTCCCATTTGATTCTCAAAAATGCCCTAAGAGGATACATTATATGGTCACCTGACGTATTAATAATGAAATGACTGCTGCTCTTAATTCTTCTAGTTGCTACTTCTGGCCATCAGGACAAAAGCAACCGCAGCGTGTCACTACTTCCCAGGGCTCCTCACAATGGCAGGTGTTCAGAGAGCTCGGAGAGCAGGTTACTATGCACCGTGCCTTAGAAGAGGAGACACAATCATCCCTGCTGTACTCTGGGACACTGTTGGGTGGCAAAGTCAACCCCACTGAGAGCAGTTATTCTGGCAGCAAGCAGCCCTGGTCTCAGCAGCCCTGTGTTCTAGTGGAAAAGGAGGTGTGTAGACTCTGTCGGCCTGACAGTGAGCCGCGTGCACTAAGAATGAAGCACGGACATATCACCAACCCACTTTAGGGTCGTGAAACTGAACATCCTGCATCACACTGAAGAACGGCTTATGACAGTGTTATGGGAAGAGAGGCCTTTGGAGCACCTGTTTCAAAATTGTCTAAAAATGTGAAAATTCCTAGGACCCCCCCATACCAAGTGATTTAGATGTTCCAGGAAATGGATTCCAGGGGTTTGTATTTTTAAACAAAGTTCTCAAACTATTCTTAGATGCATTCATGTAAAAAGAAAATACCGCATGTTTAACTGTAAAATTCAAATGAAATTATTTTTAGGAGGATAACCGAGGGAAATAATTTCCGATGAGAGGAAATGTCCGACACAGCATACAGTTTGGCTCCCTTGGTGTGGCCGTGAATTTTACAAGTCGCCAAACTAATTTTTTTGGGTGTGGGTCAGAGTAAATTTCAAATTTGGTTTTATTCAAATAGTTGATTGGCAAGTCTCAAGTCACTGCCCAATGGGAACAACCCACATAAATGACACACGGATTTTCATCCATGTAAATGACATACAAGCGATTTTCACAGAGACTCGTGAGCTAGAGATGTAGATAGACAGGCTAAGTCATGAAGTCTGTCCTGTGGAAGGACAGAACTGAATAAAGCAGCTTCTCCTCACTCTTCCTAAGTGATTCCCTGCCCCCAGACATTTTCACAGGGCTGGTGGTGGGAGAGGATCACATAGCCCCAAGCGTGTATCACCCCAACCGAGATGACAGGTGCATGAGATGATGCAGACGCGTGGGACTGGAGAGAATAAGAAAAACGACAATAAGTGACAGAAACAGGAAGTAGATTGGTGGTTACCAGGGGGTGGGGTGGGCAATGGAGAGATACTGGCTAAAGACTGTAAACTTCCAGTTAAAAAATGAGTAGGTTCTGGGGACTAAAGAACAGCATGGTGATTATAGTTAACAATACCATATTATACATTGGAAAGTTGCTAGGAGAGATCTGACATGTTCTCACCACAGAAATTGAAGGGTAATTATGTGGGGTGATGGAAGGTTAGCTAATGCTATATATGAGTGTATCGAATCAACACGGTATACACCTCAAACTTACACAATGTTATATATCAATTATAGCTCAAGAAAGCCGGAAGAGAAAAGGAAACTGCCAAATACAACTTCTCAGACTACCAGCATCTCCTTTGGAGATGGAACTCAGCATTTTCCCTTTGCACAGGAGGATCCATGGTTTATGGGGCTTGCATTTTATTCAGTTTGGGGAGCTCTTTAAGGAAAAAAACAAAAAACAAAAAACAACATATGCCCTGGCTGGTGTGGCTCAGTGGATTGAGCGAGGGCTGTGAACCAAAGGGTGGCTAGTTCGATTCCTGGTCAGGGCACATGCCTGGGTTGCAGGCCAGGTCCCCAACAAGGGGCACATGAGAGGCAACCGCACATTGATGTTTCTCTCCCTTCTGCACCCTAAAATAAATAAATAAAATCTTAAAAAGAAAAAACACAAATAATTATGAATACAAACTTAGATACTAATGTGAATGTTTATTAAGAATGAGAAAAGAAATCACATCAAGTTACAGGAATCTTGGGAACTAAGGTCCCTTTCTGTTGAGAAATGCTTACAAAAGAAGTAATTCCTGATAGTAACCTTGCTTTTCCTCTCTAGAACATTCTACCGCCCCCAGCAACAACCAGAACTCAGTAATGGCTGGTATCAGTGAAGGGCCCTGACACATAACTTCAGTTAGTTTCTTTTTAAGTCTGCCTCTACATTTCAAGCTACATTCCCTTTCTTAAGTAACTAAACAGCTAACTCATCAACCTCTGTTGGTTTGCACTGGAAAGATAGATGGTCATTTCTTTTATCCTCAAGATGTCGCAGCACGGAGCACACTTCCACAGGAAGGTGGTGGCAGAGTCCCCAAGACGGCCGCCATCAGTTCCTTCCCTCCGTACACAACAAGCCTGCTGCTCCTCCCTTCGACATGTGGATCCTAATTCCCCTCTCATCAGATATGGGCCAGCCTCATGCCTTCCTGGACCTCTGGAACGTGGCAGAGATGTTCTGGCACTTCTGAGTTGGTCTTACAAAACCTTGTAGCTTCTGCCTGGGACGTCTAAATCACTCGGTTCTCGGGATGTATTCTCTCAGAATCCCGCTGCCAAGCCATGAGAAGCTGGGAACCAAGGGGGAGGCCATGCGTAGCTGCCTCAGCCAAACTCTCAGCAGGCAACTGACATCAACTGCCAGCCATGCGAGTAGGCCGCTTTGGACTTCCGGCCCATCTACTCTCCAGATGACTCCGGCCCCAGTGAACATCCACTCTGCCCACGTGAGACACCCACAGAGAGAACCACCCAGCTGAGTGCAGTCTCAGGACTCAACCCACAGGACTTTGAAAGATGATGATAAATGGTTTTGTTAAGCTTCTAAGTTTTCGGGTGGTTTGCTTTGCAGTCAGCAAAGGCACAAAGGCGGTGTATTGTGCTGTAACACTGCCCGGCTCCCTCTCCCTACAGGTTCAGTGATATAGGACCCTGGACATTGAGCCCCTTGGAGATTTCTCTTTGTTCCCTACTTGTCCATACGCAGCATTTGCTTGCTCTGCTCCTGTCTTCTTGCAGGTGGGAAACTGGGGATGGGGTGAGAGGAGATGACTGCCCCCAGCTGTCCTCTAGGTGGGTTTCATTTGGGGGCTGGAGGAGGAGAATAAGTCCATTTTGGCTTTAAATCCATGGTTTCTCATCTAACTTTATACTAGCTGTAAAGTTATTTTCATCTGACTCCTAAGTGTCCTCCCCCCATTGGTTTAGAAAACTCAGAAAAAGGCATGGAATTATTTTTCCTCTTCAGACTGTAATAAGCAACAATCTTCCTTTCTCATAGGCTAAAAAGCAAAGTTTAATGTTTTTTAAAAAAACTTCACTCCACTTGTCCTTTAAACCAAATCTGCTATCAGTTCTTGTTACATTGTTTTTTGTGTCTTTTTGAAACGTCTCTCAGGCCTCCTCTCAGTTCTCGCAGTCCCTGCGGTCACTCAGCTCCTCACTGCCCCAGAGTCTCGGAGCCTCATCTCCACAATGGCCTCCCTGTCTGCATCTCTCGCCCACCCACTCCCCCATCTACCTGCTGTTACAGGTGGAGACTCCCACCGCCACCGTTATCATGCTGCTCCCCTCGCTAAAGACCTTATCTACTGCTCTGGGTCCAGGTCCTGGCCCTCCACAATAATTAGCTTTATTATGGCTCATAGCCCTTCAAGCCAATCTTCCAAGTTTTATGACCCTGTAAGGCACGTTTTACTTCACAGCAGACTCACTGCTGCTTCCTTCTTTTTCCTGTGCTCCGTACTTGCCCGTCTTCAGATTGCATACCTGTCTCCCTTCTCTGAACTCCCCTGGTCCCTTAGGCAGCAGGAATCACAGGCTTTATGGCTAATTATTCTTTGGCTAGTCTCACCTCCCAACTGGCCAAAAACTCTAATTCCCTGAGGACATCTTCTCCAGTGTTCTATTCGATAAACACTACTGGACCCTTCACCCCTAAGTAAAAAGCCAGGGAAATTTTGTGGTTTCAATGGAATGTGAAGAGAAACTAGGAGCTAATATTTATTATGCCAGCTTCTGTGCTGAGTACTTTATGTATGTCCTTTGTTCCTTAGGTTCTTGAGTATAACAACACCATTGCCCTCTTTTTATGGAAGAGGAAGCTGAGATTTAGGTAAACTAACTGTCTCATGGTCACCCAGCTCGTAAGTGAAGAGACAGAGCTCGAGCCCAGACTGATTACCAGTCTGAGTTCCCAACCAGCACATACACCGCCTCGTAAGGTAAGGAGGGGTCTAGGGAACTTTTTAAAAAAACGAGTTTTTCCTCTTCTACTACCCAAAGACAGTTACTGCTATCACTTTTGAAAATTTTAAGATTTACATAAACATAGACACGTATATGTGCATTCGTACACATACCCTTTACCTACTTATGATCACACCTTTCGTATATACCGTCCTATTATTTCACTTAACGGAGCACAGCCCTGGTCCATGCCGTCATGTGCCAACACTATTTCCTATAGATCGGCCAGACCGTAGAGTACACGACAAAGTAAACCATGCTCTTCCCCAAGTGGGATTTGGGCTGGGGACAAGAAAAGCTACCAAGAATCGAAGGCTATAAATGTTAAGGTGACAATTCGAGATCTTAATTATCGTCCCTGTTCTCCTGGGAGACAACAGGGGAGTCCCAAGCAAAAGAGTTGTTCTCTCTCAATGTGGAAGCCCGTCCTGGGAATGCCTAACGTGAATGCCTTCCAGAAGCCGGTGGGGAAAGGAGATTGGAGTTTACTGACCACGTAACAGGCCTCGTGCCAGGCAGTTCCAGAGCCTGCCATCTGCTCTTCCCAGCGCCGTGTCAACACAGGCGTTTCACCCCACCTGAAGGGAGGCGGAGGGCAGGTAAGGTGTGAGGCCACGGGTGGGGCTGGGGCTGGGGCTGGGCTTCAGATACCGAGTGTAAGCTCCTCCTTGTTTGAGAAGGCCATTTCTTTTGGATAAAAGGAAAAATAGTATCTCAGTGAAGAAAACCAAGAATGAGCTAAATAAGTGGACCAGAGTTACAAAAACAGCTGCCCGGAATCTGTAACACTGAGGAGAGGAAAAACAAAGCCGAGAGAAAATCGGGCTCCTTGTGGTCCAGTTTGGCAGGGTCGGGAGGAGGTGACTGCTGAGTTGAGGAGGGGGTGGTTTTGCAAACTGGTCCCATGCAGCAAAAGACCTCGTTCTTCTGAGAGCTCAGAAGGGGGCTGAAAGCAACAGCACAGTCTCAGAATGGAGGCCGAAAAGCATGAGTAACACTAAGAGGAATCCTAGCTCTAGGGAGGACCTGTCACGAGCCAGAAGGGGGTGTGGAGCACAGAACATCTGGAAGTTTGGCTCAGGCCTGAGCCAGGCTGTCTGTGCCCTACGACTCGATGTATGTGCTGGCCTGGGAGAGCTGAAGAAAAGAAGATGCGGAGGGTCTGGGCTCCCGTGCCTTTAGTTCACAAACCCTTTCTTCTCCACTTGAATTCTTTTAGGATGGTATGAAAAGGGTGAATGGTGATGAGGGATGGGCCTGTTTCCCCTCATGGGGGAGAGGCCTGCATCTCATGTTGCTGCGCAACAAGGTGCTGGGGCTAGGGGAGAGTCAGCCACCTCCCACCTTTGACCCACAGGCCTGTGCTTGGTTGGTGGGGGCCTTGTGTGGAATTTGATTCTTGGCCAGAAAGCCTGGCCATGGCCCTCGGGAGATCTGAGGGAGGCTCAGCAAACCTGGCGGCTGCTCTTCGGGTTTGGCACACTTGAGATTTTTCCAGCGCCTTGTGTTCAGCAAAACTGAAAATGTGTTTGGCTAAAAACCCCCCTCTAATTTTTAAACCCCTGTGCATTTTTTACGTAAATTTGATCCACATGGTTTTGATTTATTTTTATTTAACTCTTCAAATGGAATTTGGAGCTACAATGATGAAGGGAACAATGCTGATTTCCAAGAAGGTTTCTGAGCCTCTTTTCTTAGAACTAAATCACCTCTCCCCCACCCCACCATTAAAGCTACCAGACTGAGCTGGGTTTGAAATTTAGAACCCAAATGTGAAATAAAGATCCATGCTTGGCAAAGATCAAGCATAGCACAGGAATGTTCTTAGGAAGTCACAGTTAGAAAGCCAGGGTGGGGTGCAGTAGGGGAATGAAGACAGGAAGGGAGTCAGTTATTCCTCATCAGATGGTTTAAATCAATTCACCTGGCCTCCCCGGCTCCTGGCTGAGGCCCCAGCTGTTTCTCTGGGGCCTGACTTTACCACTACCACCCAGGGCTTGGAGTTGCTGTCCCAGGACTGGAGATGAGGGTCCCCTGTACTTTTTTTCTGCATTCCTCCACACCAGCCAATTCAGGCTGCTCCTCCTCTTCCCTTTAACTTCCTCCCCCATTCTTGGATCTGGCTAAGGCCTCTCCATCTGGAAGCATTTAAAATGTACAAGTTTAATCTCATGCAAAGGAATATTGGGATCTATGCTACGTACCCATTAAGCTAAATTATAGGTACACAATCTTATTTTGCACAATTCTGTCTGGCCTAGGTTGGCACGCGCTAACAGCCATTACCGTCTTTCCCCATTACTTCTTCTACTGTACCATCATTTCCTACAACTTAGGTCTAAGGGAGTACTTCTCTGAAAAACTGGCCACTGAGGCCCCAAGGCAAAGGTGCCTCCTCAGAGCCTCTGGAGCCAGATCTCTGCGGGTCCTTAAGTCATGTGCAAAGGAATTTCCTTAAATGCGGCTTCTCTCCCCCACACATACTGATCAAATCATATAGACGTTGGTATAAGTACTGTCTTGCTGCTTAATAACTGTACAGTGTTGGGGCACTATTTCACTTCCTTGGAATGCGGCTTCTCTCCCCCACACATACTGATCAAATCATATAGACGTTGGTATAAGTACTGTCTTGCTGCTTAATAACTGTACAGTGTTGGGGCACTATTTCACTTCCTTGGGTCTCGCTTTTCCATTCTGTAAAGTGGGTTTAAAAATCATACATATTTCACAGAGTTGAGGATTAAACAAGATGCTGTGTATATTAAAAAAACAAAACAGTATGCTGTCTGACCCAGACTTGTTTGTGTAAAAACTCTACAGTTCTCTAAGCCCATTTAACATTTTCCAGAGTTGCCAGTTTCCTTTTGAATCCTTTCTATTCCCCAGCAGTGTGGAAATGACCCGCCCACTCCCCTGCAAACCTGCATCATGGAAAACAGGTGACCCGAGGTGTCTGATCAACCAACTGGGCCACTTCACCAGCCCTCCGGGAGTGTCCACAAAGGCCCACGTTGTGAACCTACTGTCTCTTCTTGGGGTCCACAGTAACAGTAGCAGAATGATTAGAAGAGCTATAATTTATCTGCAGAGAGATCACTCTCCTTCAAACCAAACCAAACCTCTTCTCGCTTTATACAGAAAGCATGTGTGTGTGTACAGGGGCGGGGAGGTGAGAAAAATTTTTACTGTGCTCTAAGAAGCAAAATGATTAGTTAGTGTTTCCTGAGACATTCTCCACCACAGGAACATGAGTGACCCTTCACCTGTCCCTCTGGAAAGGAGCAAGGCGATGGCATCATTTATGCACTCATTGGCTGCTTCCTGTCTGAGCCCTGACCAGGGATCAAACCCACAGCTTTGACCTGGAACAACACTCTAACCAACTGAGCGACCCCACCGTTTAGTATGTCTGATAAATGCCTCTCTCCCAAGGGGGCAAACATAGAAGGCCATAGGTCTAATATTTATTGTTTTTCTCTGGCTAGGAATAGTTTCCGCAGTAATACCTGGACCCTGATGTGGGCCAGAATTGAGGGCCCAGGGATCCCCAGTTTCCGGGGGACCTTGGACACTTTTATGTATAATGGTCCACATTGTGCAGAATTGCTGCGGGGGCTAAAGGACAGATATTTGCAAGCTCTTGACAAGTGATAGTTATTATTTCTACCCAGCTAACTTTACCTGAAATCCTAGGTGATTTCAGGAAATCAGTGTGTCTTCCATGCCTGATACTTCCTAGAAATCTCCTGCTCAGTGGCCTCCCCACCTCAGTGGCTAGGTGTGCTGTGGGTGCCAGCCCCAGCAATAAAAGAAACTAGCCCTGCTCCCCGTCCTGCCAAAGGGGTAGGCTAGGTGACTGCCTACCCTTGGCTCTGGCCTGCATGTGCAATCTGAAGGGGCAGTCTATGACGGCAAAGACTCTTGAGGCCTAGTATCTGGGGTGAATTGGGCGGGTGAGGTCCCTCCCTGGTCATGTGGAACTGGGAGATTGAGAAACTGGGTTGACCAGTAGCAGAGACATACAGAACACGGCTGGTCACATTAATGGCAGAACACGCTCGTGAAGGTGATAGACGCCCTCTGCTGAAGCTGTTTGGGACCACCTTGGTCCAGAACCACCCTTCCATAAAACCTGGCTGTCCAAGGTTTCTGCTTGTAGACAACATAAACATCTCTTCCCATATCAGCAACATAAACATTTCTTTTTCTGAGTTAGCTGGAGTGGGTTTCTATTTCCTCCAACAGAAAGAGCCTTCACTAAAACAAACAGCACCTACCCTTGGGAAGAATATGCAGATGGAGCTACGGCTACACATTCTGGGCATTCCCAGGGCCAGGCATTGCTGTAACAATTGATTACACAGGAGGCAAACACCGCTGCTTCCCTTCTCCCTCCTCCCAGGCTCCCTCCCACTGTAGAAATTGGAAGAGTTAAAGCTCTCTCCCTCCCAGCCTTCCTTGCAGCGAGGGGAGGTCATGTGACACAGTTCTGGCCAAAGAGATGGAAGCGAGTATCTGTTCAGACAGCCGCTGCCTCCTTCCGGCCCTGCATGAAGGTGCTGTGCTTGGAGCTGCCGCCACGGCCTTGTAACCACAAAGCGCAAGTCAGATGAGGGTGTCCCAGACCTAGCATAGTGGGGATGCTGTCACAACACTAGTAGCCACCAAATTACAGCCTCCTTGTTATGTGAAGAAAATATACCCCTACACTACCATTAGGTTTTTCTATAACTTAGAGGCAAAATCTTTTCTGAGTTATATACTCTGAAATAGAACTTGATGTTGTTTCTTGTAGTGTAAGAAAAATGATTTTTTAACTAAATTTATGACTTGTTCACAATTTGCTTCTCCAAACGTCAACTGAATGATACCAGCTCTCCAGGTAATTAAAAATCTAAGAAGGAAGAAAGTATATACATCAACAACTATGCTATGAATATGCTATAAAAATGCTGTAAGAGGCAGATATAACCCGTATATCTGGAGTGGGGTGAGGACTTTACTTCTGGTTGGGGGAGGGGGAAATCAGGGAAGTCTCCACAGAAGAAGCATTTAAGTTAAACCCTAGAGAAAAAAATAATTTGGATGTGCGGAAATGGACTGGAAGGGCATTGTAGGTAGAAGGAATAGTTTAAGTAAATATGGAAAACCGAAGGTCATATATGGGAAATAGTAAATTCCTCCTGACTGTAGTAGGGGAACAAAGATCACATTAAAAAGGTAGACCAGTTTAGCCCTGGTTGGTATGGTTCAGTGGACTGAGTGCTGGCCTGTGAACCAAAGGGTCACTGGTTTGATTCCCGCTCGGCACATGCCTGGGTTGCAGGCCAGGCCCCCAGCTAGGGGCATGCGAGAAGCAACCTGTTGATGTTTCTATCACATATAGATGTTTCTCACCCTCTCCTTCTCCCTCCCTTCTCCTCTCTCTAAATGAAGAACGAAAATCTTTAAAAAAAAAAATGTTAGACCAGTTTATAACAAGCCTTAAATGCCAAGACAAGCAGCCTGGGCTTTATTCTCCAAGTCATGAGGTGCTGTTTACTGCTTCTAAGCAAACAGGGTCAGAGTAGTTGTTTAGGAAAATGTACTTGATAGCAATACATGAGGTGGACTAGGGAGGCGGGGGATGCCAGCAGGGAGGGGGCTATGCAGCCACAAGGACAAAGGCAATGAGGGCGTGAAACAGGACAAAGTGCGGATGGAGTGGGGGAAAGAAGCAAACGTGGGAGACGCTACAAAAGTACAGGCAGCACGAGTCCGCTGCTGTCTGGATACTGGGTGTGAGTCATGGGAGGCGTAAAGGAAGGAAATATTTTGTTGTACAAAATAGAAACAAAAACCTCATGTGGTACCTCCGGAGCTGCAGACAGGAACGGCTTTATGTAGATGTTGGAGTCGTGCACCTTCAGGTCGTGGTCCCCCAGACCTCTGGTCACTCCAATAGTCGCCATTACCCGGGCCTGGGAGTGAAAGCAGAGGGTCATGAGAAACACTCACACCGACAGAGAAAGGGCGCCCATTACGGCGCAGCCGCGTGGGCGAAGAGAGAAGCAATGATCTTCCGATTCCTCTTGCCTCTCTCTCTGTGCCCCTTGCTACTAACGTATGTAGGCAGCTGTTTGCAAGGAAGGGCTCACCAAGTCACTTATGTCCTTACGGAGTGGCTTTTCCACCAATTATCTTAAGTTCGGTGGGTTGCTGTTGTCTCTTTTCAGCTTTCTTTTGTAGACACTGGAGGAATGGTGTCCAATAAACTGTATCTAATACACGTATGATGTCTACAGCACTAAAAGTAGATGATCAGCACCCATCTGTCCATCTGTCTGTTACATACCCAATCTACTAGCATTTGCTGAACACCAGCTATGTCTCTGGGTCTGTAGCAGGCTCTAGTAAAACATGTAAAGAAGTCAGTAGCAGCCCCTGACCTCCCGAAGCTCATGTATTATACTTCATGGCTGGAAAAAGCAAACCATTAAGTGACTCTATGACCCACCCTGTCTCTGCAGATTCCCACACTGGGTGGAAAGGAATAACAGGTCACTTTGCTGTAACCACACAGTCTTGCTTCAAGGAAGCAAGACTACTATTCTAATGCCTACACGGTCAACCTTAATACCTCCCAGGATGCCACAGGTTTGATTTACCCAAACATTTAGTGAGCACCTGCTAAGTGCAGACACCATGCTGGTGGGGACAAATGTCTATGGACTTGTCCTTAACATAAAGGAACTCCGTAAGGGAGGTGAGGGGCATGTGTGTAATGATACATAAAATATGGCCCAGTGTTGAAAGACATACAAACAACGGGCAACATGAGTTCAGAGAAGGTAAAACTCCTGCTGAGGAGGTTCCCCGGAGGTGGCACTGAACTCCTGTGCAGAAGGACGCGCAGCCTCAAGCCAGGCAAACACAGAAGGAGGGAGTGAAGGTCATTCTGGGTGGCGTGAAGCCCAATGGCTTAACACCTGGATCGCCAATTACGTGTCTGGTGTAGTGTCACAGTTCAAAAGCCCAAGCTTGAAGCCCCACTCTATTACTTGGGTGATAAGAACAACTTATAAAGCCCAGACCACCGTGGCTGAGTTGGCTGGGTGCCATCCTGCAAGGGGAAAGGTCCCTGGTTTGATTCCCGGTCAGGGCACGTGCCTAGGTTGCAGGTTCGGTCCTCAATCTGTGTGCAAGGCAACTGATCAATGTTTCTTTCTCACACTGATGTTTCCCTCCCTCCCTCTCACCCTCCTTTCCTCCCTCTTTAAAATAAATAAACAAAATCTTAAAAAAAAAGAATAAAACATGCTAAGAGGCATTATAATCTAACATATTACCATCATACTCCTCTTTGTTTCCCCCCAAATCTATAGAGTTTGGAACTGGTTTCAGATTACAAGGTGGGTAAATTTGCATTAGAAATAGAAGTAAAACCATAAAATGCTTTTTTAAAGGCAAGACTCGAAGGGGGCAAAACGCAGACACCGAAGTGAGGTCCAGAGACCTCTGGTCTGCAGGGCTGCAGACCCTCTGCTCTGCTGGGAAGCTGGACCGGCTCTCTTCCTCGAAATGCAGGACTTCGGAGTCCCTGCTCTCCCCCCTGCAGTGGCACCTTCTCTGTGGGCGTACTGGTGCAAAGAAATCTGATGTTTCTGCTGGTGACTGAATGTGTTTACGAAGCATATAGGCGTCACCCACCCAACTCCTTAGAAACACTGGCAGAAATAAATGGAAAGTAATGGCCGCCCAGGTAGAAGTATCCTGAAACTTCTGGGTAGATGTATGTAGAGAGAAAAGAGAAAACCCCTGTAAAGGATCTAGACAGAACTAACGTACTGCAGTTGTAAAGCCGTTTCAAGACGCCGTGGAGTCCACTAACAGGCTGGTGTGCTTCTTTGGTGTGGGGCAAGCCTAGTGCCGACCAGAGAGAACCCTGGTGGCTCAGAAACAGATCAGTAGCTCCAATGACAGAACTTGCCGGCTCCGTTCACAGAGCTGTCCAGCCCAAATTCACTGAAACACCTGAGGAGCATGATGTCCGCATACACTGAACTTTTTGCCTAACTGGGAAAACCTTGCTCCTTTAAATCTGAGTGTTGATAACCTTCAAAGAACACATTTATCCATTTCTCTGTTGTATGAAGGAGAGTATACTGAGCATCACTGAATAGCTTATTTAGTATTCATGCATTTATTGAAGGCTTGTCAGGTAGCAGGCTAGATAGGTACTAGGGACACACACAACAGGATGTGGCCCTGAGCTCACTGGGTAGAGCAGGGTAATACTGAGAATCTCAGCCGCAGAGTGCTCTAGGTGCAGGTGGAGGTCCCTGGGCTGAGCGATCCGCATGAATGGAACTTATCTATCAGGAACAGAGCCATTCCTTGTCATGATTCTCAGCCACGGACAGTGAGGCAGAAGCTGTCCTATCTCCAGGAAAGGGGCAAATTAGTTTGAGAAGTGATCCCTACATGGGTCAGATATTCATCTTTCATTTCCCTCCAGGAAACGCCTCCTTCCAATGAAATCACTGCGGGGCCACACTGAGCCCCCAAACCTACCTGTTCTCTCCCTCAGATGCACTCGCATGCACACACACACACACACACACACACACCAATACACACTCAAGTTCTGCTCAGGAAGGCGTCCTTCAGTTTTCTTATGAGTCACTTCCTCCTGCTAAAAACTATCAAATGCTAAAAAAAATTTCAGTTGAACATTCTTAATTTGATCACATTTTTCACTTCTAATTGGAACTCTCAGCACCTAGTTGAAATGTATCTGTGTCTGCAGGAAGAATGCAATGATTCAGAAGGCGTTTGTTCTGTGGGACACAGCTTCAAAGCTTCCTCATCTCCGCTCCGGGACTGCAACCGCCCCCACTCTCTGCTCACAGCCCACTTGAAGGCTGACAGCTTCCCTTCGCTGCAGCACTGTGCCTGCTGCTCAGTGTGCGATGCTGACTGGGGCCCTGGGAGCTGGTGATGAATGGTCAGTGCAGTATGCGTGGGCTTGAGTCCAGGTGACCCTATGGCTTAGTCACAGTGAGGCTCTGCATCCCCTTTACGGGGCAAGTGGAGAAGCAGACTTGCAGGGTATGAACTTCCACGATGGAGTGTGAGAGCCAGAGAAGGAGGCAGAGGACTCCACACCTGGAACCACCCCTTGCTGGCTGGGTGACTTTGCCTAAGCAGTTTGAACTCGAGTGTCAGCTGCCTTGTGTACCAAATGGACAGCATAAAGCCAGCTCGGCCTGCCTTATGGCTTGTTATCAGGTATACAATGAGATGTACGTGGCCCTGGCTGGTGTGGCTCAGTGGACTGAGTGCCGGCCTGTGATCCAAAGGGTTGCCGGTTTGATTCTGGCACATGCCGGAACATGCCTGGGGCACGTGTCTGGGTTGCAGGCCAGGTCCCCAGTATGGGGTACATGGGAGGCCGTCACACATTGATGTTTCTTTCCCTCTCTTTCTCCCTCCCTTCCCCTCTCTCTAAAAATAAATTAATAAAATCTTTAAGAAAAAACAGAGATGTATGTAAACGTGATTATGTTTACACACTATAAAAAGTTATGCAAATGGGTTGAAAAGGGAAATGTTATTTTCATAAAATTGACTTTTGCCCCTTGAGCTTGCCACATCCCTCCCCAGCCCTGCAACTTCTTGGACCCTCAAGACAGGAGGCCTGAGGGATGATGGAGGGGATATTCTTTCAAGCTGTCAAACCTATAAAACCAGGAGCTGCTGAGTGGACGCACAGACTACCACGGCTAAGCAGAGCCGGCCTTGCTGTCGGGTCTGGGGGAAGTGAGCATGCCTACCTTCTTGCCTTCTCCATATATAAGGGGGAACTTCAAGTCATCATCCTCAATGGTTTTGTATGCCCTGTAGGAGGATAAATAACATTTTTAAAAAGGTTTGCACTCAGTTAGTGACCCTGCCCTGATCTCTTTTCCCTGAGACTCCACCCACTCACCACACTGGCAAACTCCTTCTTCAGAGTTATCCTTCCTACAGAATTGTGTGTCTGTGTGTACACACTTTATCAAACCAGAAAAGAACAAGGCTTCATGTGTTTGAAAGAAAGTTGGTATATTCATAATGAGCAAGATGGGGAGATGGGTTTCTGTCCTGAGCGTTTAGTGCCTGTGCGATAATGAAGTGCCCCAGCAGCAGGTACAGGGTGCTTGACAGGGTGGTTGTCATTAATCCGAAACTGTGAGAAACAGAGCGTGGATGGATGGTGTGGGAAAATGCTGCAAGAGCCAGTTCTCACCTTCAGGGGCTGTTTACACCAAAGCAGCCTTGTATTGGCATGGCGGGAAAAGGAATATTTAGAGCCGGTTTGACCTTAGTATGATATTCAGGATTGGCGGAAAATTCTCTATTTCACAATAGCTATTAAATGGCCATCTGACACACAGAAAGAAAATTCAGTTTATACTTTGGTGGTTTATTCCTGACATGGTTGTCCAGATGCCACCGCACACACACCAGAGGCTGGCCTGGCCACGGCAAGACAGCAGACGAAGCTGTGCCTTTCCATTTTGCTCGTAAGGAATGTAAAAACCAAGCAAGTAGCCCTGGCTTGGTGGCTCAGTTGGGTGGAGTGTTGTCCCACACACTAAAAGGCTGTGAGGTGGGTCCCCATTTGGGGCGTGCATGGGAGGCAACCCATTGATGTTTCGCCTTCCTCCCCCACCTTTCCTTTCTCTGCGGGGGGAGGGTAGAATTAATAAACATATCCTCAGGTGAGGATTAAAAAAACTTTTTTTTTAAATCAAGGAAACAAACATGGCACCCAATTACTAGCCGCACCCTGGGCAAACAGCTCCACTTTTTTGGTCTAGTTTCCTCATCTAGAAAATGGGGATAATCATACAGGATGTCAACACCTTGGTACAGCACCTGACACTTAGTAAGCACTGAATTTGTGATAGCTGTTGCTAATATTTAGTAGATCGTTAATACTTGGCACACCAGTTCCCTTTTCTTCAAAATGGGGGTGGTACTGCCTATTCACCACCTCAGAGAAGTTATTAGGAAGATGAAGTAAAAGCTGGGGTAGGTTCTACTAGATTAGGTTCTAGAAGCAAGATGCTTTTCTAAAATAACGTCTCCTACGTGCATGAAAAAACTAAGTTGAGAAATGGTTTCCAAGTCCTGGATATATCTAGGCAACTTGAGAACAAAGCTGAAATAAAACTTATGGATGCTCTTGATATACAAAAGAATGCAACTCAATTTCAAAAGAGTTCAACCCCAAACCTGAAGCAGGTGCATCTTGATTTTACCGGAAATTGTTCAGTTAAGTTGGGGTAGAGTGTGCTCACGTTTAGCACTGCTTTCTGGGAAGGGAGATGAGCCTCTCTGGACCTCGGGACCCTCGGACATCAGAGAGGGCAAACACCAGGGCGCGCACGCACGCGTGGGCCTGCTGGGACCCTCTGTCACACTGAGTGTGACAAACTGAAGAAGCATCTAGCACAGTGCCAGGCTCACGCTGCTGCTGCCATGAGGTGAGCCCAGAGGGGCTCTAGAGTTGGATTGTCAAAAACAGAACCTCTCGCCCCTAAATCTACCAAATTTACATAATGTGGAAACAGCTACTTAAATTTTTTTGATATTCACAGGAACCATTTAAAACGCTTTGGTATACAAGGCATGGGGCTATTATTAGAACACAGACTCAGCTTGGGGGGGTTGAATGTGTTTGCAGACGAGGGCTTCTCAACCTTGGCCGCACAGTCAGTCACTGGGAGGGCTTTAAAATATCCAAATGCCCAGGTTGCACTGCGCAGCCATGCAATCCAAACCCCCAGGGTGGGACCCAAGCACCGGGAACTTCGTTGGGCTTCCCAGACGATGCCAGTGTGCAGCCAAGGTTGAGAACTACTCCCGTAGACCCCGTGTCATTAGCTAACAGCGATGGACCCCTGTCAAGTGGACCCTACAGATGACAGACTATATGAGTCAGGGGAGAGGAGAGAAATGGCCTGAGTAAGGCTCTGAAATGAGTGGAAGCAGAACTTGGGGACCGTGGAGAGGAAGTGCGGACAGTGGGAAGACAGGCTCAGGCCGAGAGGAGGACGCAGTGGGGACAGTGCCGAGGGAGGGGCTGGGGCCTGGGCACAGGAGCCGTGCTTGAGTGGGAGGCGGGAGGTGGCAATTTCAGAATCGACAACTGGAGATTACTTAGAGCTGAGGAGAAACAGACTAAGGGCAGTCTTTTTTTTTAAGTATTTTTTTACTGATTATGCTATTACAGTTTCCCCAATTTTTCCCCTTATTCCCTGTCCCCCCTGCCCCCCTTAGTTCATGTCCATGGGTTGTACATATAAGTTCTTTGAGTCCTCTGTTTACTATACCATTTTTTATCTTCCCCCATCTACTTTATGCCTACTAATTACGCTTCGTCTTCCCTGTACCTTTCCCCGCTCCCCCGCCCTTCCCCCTCCTCGCTGAACTCCCTCCATGTGATGTGCATTTCTCTGATTCTGTTCCTGTTCTAGATGTTGCTTAGCTTTTGTTTTCATTGTTTTTCTTTTCTTTTAGGTTCATTTGTTAATAGTTGTGGTTAAAGAAGTTCATCATCACCAAGCCCTTATTATGTGAAACATTAAAGGGGCTTATCTAAGAATAAGATAAAAAATATGAAAAATAAAATGACAACAAACTCACAACTATTAACAAAAGGGCGCTCTTAACAGGCTTGAAAAAGGCAGTGAGAAAACAGTTCTCCGACTCCACCACAGCCCAGGGAATCGACTTCTCTGAGGGCAGAGAATTTCAGGAGTGTGAAGTCTGTGGCACCAAAGCTCTGAAAGACAGACATTCATCCTGGAATTTCACACACAGGATCAAGACAACTGTAAATTCTAACATTGTATTTTAGCTTCTGTTTCTCTGAGAACAACAACAAAACCCCTAAAAATAGAAAAGACAACTCTGGATAAGGAAGGGTTAATCTGTTCCTGCCATGTTGGTTTTCAATCAAGTGTGAGTCCCCCCTCCCCCTCCCCCACAGGTTGCAAGGTGAAGGACTACAGATACAGAGAGAAAGCACAGCCCCTCTCCCCTGTGACCTTTCGGGGTCCTGAGTACAGTTCATTATGAAGGTAGCTGCACTTCCCTCGACAGTTAAAGTCTTGAATAACAGAGAATAAAATACTCAAGAGTTAAAACTGGTGACTTGATTAAAGTCTGTCTAAATTAATGACAGCTAAAAATAATGACAGCAGCTAAGATTTACTGAAAACCTTCTATATGCCAAACACTGGGCTCGGTGTGTACTTACGTTGTCTAAAAATTGCTCAAAGGCCCTGCGATGCTCTTTCTCATAGATGAAGGGACTGAGGCTGAGAGAGGCTAAATTACTCTCCCAAGATCACACATATCAGTGGCCCGAAAACTCAGACTTTCCCAGAAAACACACCAATGTGACGTCAGGGCTCAGCTCTGGGGATTTCTTGTTCTAGCTGACGAGTCTCCAGGAGACCGTTGTTGCCCACCTCTCAGTGAGTGAAAGGCAGGCATTTGATGGAGGAGGACTTTTGGCAAAAGAAGAAGGAGAATATTCTCTACGAGGCAAAACAACAAAAGGTGATCACGTGTGGGCAAAACTAGCAGCTGTTGTACTACACGGTCTACAGGGAAAACCAGAGAGAACAGCCGGGGATGCCACCGCCCATGTCCTCAGCCTGCCACTGCTTCCCAGGCCATTGTGTCTGTGGCCAGAGTCCGACGGAGCCCCGTCCCACAGAGAGCAGGGCTCCTCCGTCTGTTCTCGCAGTTTAAGGGGCTACCGCAGGCTCTGTCCGCTTGAAAGGCCCTGCTGCGCACATTTCATTCCAGCCCATGTCTGGGTTGTGGGCTTGAACCTACACTTGCAGCTTGGCTTGGCCTCCACCCTGTGCAGCTGGGGAGGTGAGCGGATGAGGGCAGCGGCTGGAAGCTCGAGAGCTCCGGGCTATGCACAGAACTTGCGGCTGGAGATGGACACAAAGTGTTTCTTCTTTCACACCAGATCCTACAATTTCTGAGCTCCTGATTAAATTTAAAAAAAAAAAAAAAAAAAAAAAAACCTCCAAAATAGATTACTCGCTAGTTTTACAATAATATAACTGGTCAGAGATCATATTCAAATAATTACTTGAAGCACAGCTGAAAGGCTTCAGAAAGATTTTTAGAATAACTTATTTTGGGTCAATTCCTCTATGAATATTTATGAGACCAACTGACAAAAAGATGAGAGGAGAAAAAAATGCGAGGCTTAAAAATGGCCAAATTAAAGGGCTTTCTCTAACTGGAGGCAGTATCCTCTTAAGATTGCACCAAACATTGTTTTTAGAGCAATAGTTGCCCTTGCAATGTTGATTCTGCAAAGCTGTGAAAACAAGGCACCAGCTGTCTGGGACGCACCGGGAGGAAAATCACTGGAACGAACGGACAGACTGCTAAGTTGGCTCTGCCTCCCCCCCCCCCCGTCCACCCCCCATGCAGGAAGCCTTCCTCCAGTCTACCTCATGTCAGGACGTGGCCTCTGTCACGAAATGGGCTGTTACAGCTAGTCACTGTCCTGGGACCTACCATCCGCCCACTCTACTGAAGAACAGCCCTGGTCAATTCGTAAACTGACCCAAAGAGCCAACCCACTGGAGTCTTTGGTCTGTCTTCTGGAAAAACATGAAATGAACCTAGTCTCTCTTTCACTTGAGAGCTCTGGAAATACTTGATGAGAGCTATCTCAAAGTTCTTCTTTCCTAGTTCCTTCAAAGGTCCTTCACAGGACCTGGGGCACCGCCCCTAACCACTCGAGTTCCCGTCCATTCAAGTGCCTATTAACTGAGCACCAAACACCGTGGGAGGGGCTGTCTGGGCTTTAGAGTTTATCACTGTCCTCAGAGAATGGCACTCAGAACTGAAAACACTTAAAATGTGGTCCATGTAAGAATGAAATGATTACTTCTTTGATAAAGACCTCATTTTTTAAAAAATGACTGCAGCTTATATTTGCATCACATGCGTGTACGTGTGCCTGGGTAAGTGTGGTTTAGGGTCACAGATTGAAAGATGAGTGAAAACAAACAAGCCGACAAAACTCCCTACCAGTCCAGTCAGTCCACAAGGAAAATGTCTTGACAGGTTCATGGTCTCCTCTAGTTCACTCTTACACAACACGTTTTACTTTGAATGGAAAGTGCCACTGCCTTTATAAATTGCATCTTGCTGGTTTCTGTCCATTGTTCTAACCCACCCGGAGACATCTGAATTCATGCTGTTTCATCAAAAATATCAGCTCTTCTCCTATGCTATATTAAATTCTTTAAGTAAATTTTATTGATTATGCTATTACAGTTTTCCCAATTTCCCCCTCTTTATCCCCGCTCCACACTGCACTTCCCAACCCCCCAGGATCCCCACCCTTAGTTCATGTCCGTGGGTTGTACCTGTAAGTTCTGTTTCCTATACCAGTTTTGACATCTCCCCATCTATTTCATGCCTACTAATTATGCTGCTTCTTCCCTGTACCTTTCCCCACCGCATTCCTCCTCCCCACTGAAATCCCTCCATGTGATCTCCATTTCTCTGATTCTTTTCCTGTTCTACTTGTTTGCTTAGCTTTGTTTTCATTGTTTTTCTTTGGCGATGATGAACTCCTTTAACTTGACCTTATCTGGGAAGCACTTTACCTGCCCTTCCATTCTAAATGACAGCTTTGCTGGATAGAGTAATCTTGGATGTAGGTCCTTG
This sequence comes from Glossophaga mutica, assembly GCA_039655065.1. Lineage (NCBI taxonomy): Eukaryota > Metazoa > Chordata > Mammalia > Chiroptera > Phyllostomidae > Glossophaga > Glossophaga mutica. Next base: position 60,100,428 of record CM077304.1, read on the forward strand.
CCTTTCATCACTGTGAATAATTCCTTCCAGCCCCTTCTTGCCTGCAAGGTCTCTTTTGAGAAATCAGCTGACAGTCTGATGGGAACTCCTTTGTAGGCAACTCTCTCCTTTCCTCTTGCTGCTTTTAATGTTCTCCTTAACTTTAATCTTGAGTAATGTAATTATGATGTGCCTTGGTGTGTTCCTCTTTGGGTCCAACTTCTTTGGGACTTTCTGGGCTTCCTGGACTTCCTGGAAGTCTATTTCCTTTGCCAGATTGGGAAAGTTTTCCTTCATTATTTGTTCAAGTAAGTTTTCAATTTCTTGCTCTTGTTCTTCTCTTTCTGGCACCTCTATAATTTGGATATTGGAACATTTCTGGTTGTCCCAGAAGTTCTTAAGTCTCTCTTCATTTCTTTTGAATTCTTGTTCTTTCATTTTGTTCTGGTTGGATGTTTATGTCTTCCTCCCCCCCCTCCCCCATCATTGTGTTGAGTCCTGGTTTCCTTCCTGTCACTGTTGGTTCCCTGAATATTTCGTTTCATTTCACTTTGGGTATCCTTCATTTGTTCTTTCATTTTTCGACCAAGCTCAATCAGTTCTGTGAGCATTTTGATTACCAGGGCTTTAAATTCTCCATCAGATAGGTTGGCTGTCTCCTCCCTGCTTAGTTCTCTTTCTGAAGTTTTGCTCTGTTCTTTCATTTTGGCCATATTTCTTTGTCTGGGAGCACCCATCTGGTTGTTCTGATTGACTTTTTCTTTAGTTTCTTGGTTGTCAGAGTTCCATACACTTTGATTTTCTGGCACTTCTGATTGTTTATTGATTGTAGATTGCTTGTTATCCTCCTTTTGGTTGTGCAAGGAAGCAAAGGGTTTCTACCTACACCTCCATCTTGGCCAGAACCTGTTTTATTTAATTTGATTAAGTAGTTCTGCTATCTTCCTCCAAAATTTGGGGAAAATGCTAAGCAGAACCAAGTCATCAAAGACCTTCCTCCAGGCCAAGCTCACCAGACGAGGAGTGTATGAACATTTCTTGAAGGCATGTGTATTAAACTGTGTACATTTGAAAAACTGTATTCCTGTCTGGTGGAAAGGCACAGAAGATAGATTCAACAGTAGAGGGCAGACTATAAGATCTGAATGTTTAAACAGGGGTGGAAGGGATTTAAGGTTTGAAAAGGCTGAAAACACTGATCCGGATAGACAGTGTCTACCTTCGGTACAGACTCTGCGGGCAGAGCTCTTGGGCAACCTATAAAGCAACTTAACTGCTATTCACACAGTGTTTCTCCATCTTGTCTAAAGTACTAAGTCAATACATCCATGTACACCATTGCCATGATCATCCAGTCTAGAAAGCCTGTTGCAAAGGCAGAGATTATGAATCGAGCTTGACCAACTAGTGAATCCAAGCTGTTTCCATGGGATTCTGCTCCTTCAGACCCCTGACCCCTAAGGAAAGAGGCACTGGTTGCTCCTTCTACAGTCCTGCCCTTCCCGACTGACTCTCACTGCCACTCAGTCAGCCGTCCCTTCTGTTCACCCTCCCCCCTTTCAGAACATTCTCCCATCTTCCCTGATGACTTCAGCCTAGGTTCACGGGCTGCTTTTCCACTTTTCCTTGATGTTATCCTCAGGGACTTTGCATGTTTTGATGGTGCTTCTGGAATCCTGACTTGCAACTCCTACCTACTTGCCTGACGGCCTTCCTCACTGCTCTGTGTCAGCACCCTGGTCACATGGGCCGCACCAAAAACACGATCTCCTCGAGATTCGCACTCTGAACCCTTCGCCTTCTCACTCCCTTTGGGGCTCCCAGCCCCACCGTTCTAACTACCATCCATCCGGCTATACTTGCTCCTGACCCAGCTTGCACTTGTGGCAAATCTTTTTTAATACTTCTCTTGTGTGCAGCCTGAATTCCTCAGTTCTTGTTCTTAAAGTAAGAAGGAAACAATAGGAATTGAGTATTTTGTCTACTAACATTCTACCAAATATTATAATTTCTACCTTCCAAACGGCTTTCAGAATTGGATCTTTTCAAACCTTCCCGGCCTCCACCCTAGGGCTGGCACCCCTGCTCCAGCCGACGGTGCTGCCGTTGACTCATCAGGCCTCTTGACGATCGATTGTCTAGGCAAGAGAGGGCGGTGCGGGGATGAGGGGGACGGCAGGGACAGTGTTGAAAACCATTCGGTTTTGTCCTTTACCTTTATTCTCAGAGCAACCGGAGTCATTATTTCAAAATGTCAGATAACATCATTACCCTACTCTAACCCTCAATGGTTTTTCTATTAGCCTCTATATAAAAGCCAAGTAATAAAATAACCTTCTTTAAAATCACTCTCCTCCCTGAAATTCCCTACTCCCCTTCTCTACTTGTTTTTTTCCATGGCATTTACCACCACCTAACTTTTTAAGTATTTTGCTTCTTTTTTTAAAAAAATATTTTTTATTTATTTTTATTTTTAGAGAGAAGGGAAGGGAAGGAGAAAGAGAGGGAGAGAAACATCAATGTGTGGTTGCCTTTCACCACACCCCCTACTGGGGACCTGGCCAGCAACCCAGGCATGTGTCCTGACTCAGAATTGAACCAGCGACCCTTTGGTTCACAGGCCGGCGCTCAATCCACTGAGCCACACCAGCCAGGGCAGTATTTTACTTCTTTATGGTGTTTCTTTTCTCTACTGGTCCCCTGATTTGCCCCGTTTCCCTTTAAGTTCTATGAGGACAGAGCTTTTTGTTTTGCTACCTCTGGTATCACAATGACCAAAAAGTGTGCCCACTGTACAATGGGCGCCCACTAAACATTCAGCTGAGTGAGTGAATCAATGAATACTACTCAGCCCAAGCGGTGTCTTTATTTTCCGTGTTTTCTTGCACAGTATATGTTTACAGAACAGAAGTAAAGCACCTTCTTGCTCTGTGACTGCCTTCTAAGTGTCAGGTGTGCTGGTCACAGCCGACGATCACTAACAGGCACGTCCTCTCCTTGCCTCTGGTCCCGGCTGCTCCTTGGAGCCTTTCGGACACATTCCCTGACACCTGCATGGAGAGGTCCCCATGCAGACCCACGGAGTCCCTTCACCCTCTGATGAGGAATAATTTTAGGACTCCTCCAGGAGGAACATGTCTTGCCTCTGTGTCAGTTTTGTAATTTTTAATCAGAAAAGGCTTTGCTTGTATTTTTAGCCTGGCTGAGAGGGCTGTAAGCAAGCCTCCCACAACCATTTCTTTCTCTTTTAATCCATAGGCATCGCTCCTCAGATTAAATTTCGCCATTAGTTTTCTAACACCTTAGACTATAACCCAGCGACGGGGCCCTCCGCCATCTGATCTCTGCATGCCGGTCTGGTCTGACATCTTCTATCACTCGGCCATGCACTCCTAACTAACATGGCTTTCTCGCTCTTCCCTAACCAGGCCGTGGAGCCCTGTCCTCCCGGCTGCCCGGGCCATTCTTCCCACACTGCCTCCCATAGCTGGCTGCCGAGCACCACTCACGGAGCTCTGCCGATAGGCTCCCTGCCTTTTCTATTTCAGCTCCAAATGGCATGTACACAGCACAACCTGAGACAACTGTATCTATTCATGTGTTTATTTGTTTAATTCTGCCCCTCTCCCCACCCCGAACATGAGCTCCTGGAGGCAGGGGCTCTGTCTTATTTACTGGTACATCCTCATTTCCACAACCATGCAGGCTCATTATGGATGCAAAGTGGTTACGGGTTAAATGGATAAATGAATGAATGAAGGCTGGCACTTCCTCTTTTGCACACAGGCTTCCCTCTAAAGCTACACCGTGCTTCACACCCCCATTCATTTTGCCTAAATGGTAAGCTTTCCTATGGCAGAAATTCAGAGTTGAGTCCTGTGGGTGCTACCATGGACTTGTGTTTTTCATATTAAATTTTTAATTTCCCTTGTATCACTAGTGCAAGGGGGGATGAGAGTAGGTTTACAGTTCTTTGTATGCAAAGTAACACAATAAATAATAATACAAGAATAAACTCTGTGTTTTGCATATGCACAACTGTAAACCTACTTTTGTCCCACCCTGTGTATATTAGTAGAAAGTCATAAACTTATTTAAATAATGGCAGTGTGATCCTCTTGCCTTCTCCTGATAATTCCGGAATGGGAGTTTTCATTGCAGGAGGTCCCTTCTTCCATGTTAACTCTGGTTAAAGTGTAGTTCAGAAGACAAGTCTCCTCTGACACAGGAAAATTCTCCCATCTTGGCTGGATTCCTCCCTTCCCAGCCAGAGCTCCCGCCCGGACTCCCTAACCCACAGGCCACGAACTCGAAGTTCATGCTTCGACGCTACCCACACAGACCACTTCCCACAGTGTCCCTTCTCTCCTAAGTCATGACCTTTAATTAGAGAAAAAGACAGAAATACACTTGTTTCCCTTAGTCTTAATTTCCTTAGCAGTACTTCAAAGTCATTTAAAAAGGACGTGACCCCTTCTGGAGGAGTAAGGACCTTCTTCCCCTAGAGACTGCCTGGCCTTGTCCATCTACTCAGGCGACCCCGACCGACACGCACCCCGTGAGTCACATTCTTCCACTTGCGAACCTCTCCACACGGCCTCGAATGCCTCCCCTCCCCTGGGGAGCCGCCTTCCTGGATTCTCTCTTCCCCGCTGGCGGGCCCTACATTCAAGAACACCAGGCTAGAGTCAGAGGTTTTGAGGTCACATCTCAGTCCTCACATGAACTAGCTGTGTGAACTTGGGAAAGTCCCTCAACTGCACTGAAATTGTTTCTTCGGCTGTGCGCTCGCTTCACGGTAGGTTACAAGGATTAAAGGCAAATGAGCCTGGCAAAGTCCTTGGAGAAGGAGGAGGTGCTATTTAACTGTAAGTTGCAGCTATGAAGGACCTTGGGGCCCCCGTCTTTCTTCAGTGCAGATGTGGAGCACACATAACTGGGGACCATTAGCAGGAAGACAGCACATCCCCACAGGAAACCCACCTCTTGCTGAGCTCCCAAGACTTCGTAATTCATACTTTTTCTACTGTTGCTAAAGATATCGACACATGAAGGACAGCACTTACGCCACTTATCCAGAAAAGTCCATGGTTCTGTTCTATAGTGAAGACTCAGGGTCTCCAAAGCATATCTCAGAGCTAATAATCTCAAGGAGGTGTTTGTGGGTTGGTCTGAAATTGTCAGAAAAAAAGAATTTTCCCCCTCTGCTAGGTGCTCTGATTCCCTCTAGGAAGGAAGTAAAAAGCACAGGAAGTCTGCTGTTTTTTTTATTGTTATGCTATTACAATTATCCCAATTTTCCTCCTTTGCTCTCCTCTACCCAGCCCCCAACCCCACTCCACAGTCAATCCCCACACCGTTGACCATGTCCGTGGGTCATTTACGCATGTTTTTGACTAGTCCGTTCCCTTTCTTTCCACCATCATACCTCCACAAGGATCTTGGATCTCTCTGGATAAAATGTCAATATGCTAAATAAATGGTCAGGGTGAATCTGAGCCCATCATGATGACATCGAGCTTGCACTGAGCTGTGGAGGAAGGATGACCAGGCAGCCCGCAGGGCCCCAGAGTGAGGTGGAAAAGGCCCACGGGGGGGCGGGGGGGGGGGGGCTTTTCATATACAGCAGGTCATTTGAGGGTTAAGAAATATCCTTTATAATGTTTCTGCCACAGGTTTGCCATTGTATAACAGGCTCAATTACTTGCAAATTTAACCTTTGGGTGATGGGGTCACCTCTTGACGGACTAGGTCCCTGGATTTACGAGCTGGTTGTTGCTGTCAATCTTGATGACACGATTCCTTGGAAGGTTTCCATACGAGGCCAAGACTCCGCCAACCCATGCCACCCTGTTTTCTCCTGTTGTTCCTCGGAGTGCTGTTTAACTTTGGTGAAGCCTGCGGGCCCTAAGCTACTACACAAGCTAACGTGCTTGTGCTAATATAATGCAACAGTCTGGATCCAGGCACAAACAGTATGCATGAGTTCCAACAGTGGGATCGGCGTTAGGTGATACGACTGAAGAGAGCTGGTGGGTGCAGTGTAGCTGGCTGTGAGGAGAGAAACAAATGAAAAGGGGAACCTTCTGGCTACCTCTCCAGGACAACTTTTTCCATAACGGGACCCCAGTTCTGTTCCCTGATATTACAGTTACCCTTGAGGAAACCCATTGATTAGCAGGGCCAACGCACAAGACCTAGGAATATGCCTACCTGTCCCCTTCCTCCTGCCAGCATATCCACCGCACCAGATCCTGCCTGGAGTTCTGGGAGCTGTAACCATTCTTTTCTTTGGGCTTGAAGACTCCTCCTCCTAACACAGGCCTATGGATGACAGCGAGAAGCAACAGAGCCAACTCTCCATTCACTGGTCCATGTTCTCTGGGACACTGGACTGGGCTGGAGCAGAGTTCACACTTGGTGACCCACAGTCAGAAATGTATCAATCTCGATAACCCGGTGTACACACAAACACATCTCAGAAAGCAGTATTTACCCTTACCCTGTGATACACTTTGCTATTTTCCTTCTCCCTATGCTACTTAACTGGTTTAAAACGCTCACTTCCATACACTAAAGTGACCTTACAACCCAATAATGAGCCCCCCCCCACCCACAGGTGAAAACTTGGGTAGAGGAGCAGCACCTGCTCCCTGTATGTAGCTCCAAACCAGGAGCTCAGGCTTTGACCAGATGAAGCCAATGGGCTCTACTGGATTCATTCGTAAATATTCACTGAGCACCTACTATATGCCAGGTGATAGATAGCACAGGTGGCGGAGGTACATAACATAAATGAAGGTCATCTTTTCTATTTTTATTTTTTAAAGATATTTTATTGATTATGCTATTACAGTTGCCCCATTTCCCCCTTCACTCCCCTGCACCCCCTCTCCCACCCACATTCCCCCCCTTTCATTCATGTCCATGTGTCATAAGTTCTTTAGCTTCTACATTTCCCACACTATTCTTGCCCTTCCCTGTCTATTTTCTACCCACTGTCTATGCTACTTATTCTCTGTACCTTTTCCCCCTCTCTCCTCCCACTCCTCTGTTGATAACCCTCCATGTGATCTCCATTTCTGTGGTTCTGTTCCTGTTCTAGCTGTTTGCTTTTGTTCTAGGTGTGGTAGTTAATAATTGTGAGTTTGCTGCCATTTTACTGTACATGTTTTTTATCTTCTTTTTCCTTAGATTAAGTCCCTTTAACATTTCATATAATAAGGGCTTGGTGATGATGAACTCCTTGAACTTGACCATATCTGAGAAGCGCTTTATCTTCCCTTCCATTCTAAATGAAAGTTTTGCTGGATAGAGCAATCTTGGATGGAGGTCCTTGCCTTTCATGACTTGGAATACTTTTTCCAGCCCCTTCTTGCCTGGAAGGTCTCTTTTGAGAAATCAGCTGACAGTCTGATGGGAACTCCTTTGTAGGTGACTGTCCCCTTATCCCTTGCTGCTTCTAGAATTCTCTCCTTCATTTGAATCTTGGCTAATGTAATTATGATGTGCCTTGGTGTGTTCCTCCTTGGGTCCAACTTCTTTGGGACTCTCTGAGCTTCCTGGATTTCTGGGAGTCTATTTCCTTTGCCAGATTGGGGAAGTTCTCCTTTATTATTTGTTCAAATAAGTTTTCCACTTGTTGATCTTCCCCTTCCCCTTCTGATACCCCTATAATTTGGATGTTGGAACATTTAAAGATGTCCTGGAGGTTCCTAAGCCTCTCCATTTTTTGAATTCTTGTTTCTTCCTTCTTTGCTGTTTGGTTGTTTCTTTCTTCCTTCTGGTCCACCCCATTGATTTGAGTCCCAGTTTCCTTCCCATCACTACTGGTTCCCTGTGCATTTTCCTTCATTTCACTTAGGGTAGCCTTCATTTTTTTCATCTCATTTGCAACCAGAATCAACCAGTTCTGTGAGCATCCTAATCACCAGTGCTTTGAACTGTGCATCTGATCAGTTGGCTATCTCTTTGTTGCTTAGATGTATTGGCTCTGGGGCTTTGATCTGTTCTTCCGTTTGAGCCATTTTTTTGGGGGGGGGGTGGTGTCTGGTCACGCCTGTTAGGTATAAGGGGTGGAGCCTTAGGTGTTCACCTGGGCAGGGCAACCTAATTGCTGGGTTGTGATGCTGTATGTGGGGGTGGAGTCAGAGCGGGAACAATGGTGCTTGCTCCACTCTCTCTCATATTTCAGTCCCTTCAGCTGCTTCCCACAAGCAAATTGGGCCCTTCTGGTGTTGGTTCCCAAGTAGGTGGGCCTGTGTACTTCGAAGACCCTGTGGGTCTCTCCCAGCACCTCAATCCCCACAGGTGTTTTCAATCAGTGTTTGAAGCTTTATTTCTGCAAGCTGGGGCCCAGGGTTGTGTGGTCCGTCTCGCTCCCAGTTTCGCTTGGTTTATCTGCATGCAAATGTGGGACCACCTGGTCCACCAGCCACCTTGTGTGCTGCGCCCCTCCACAATCTGCCGCCTTGCTGGGTTTGCCTGCTGCCACCCTGTGCCCAGGGTCCACCAGCCACCGCTTTTTTTGTCGTGAGGCCTCTCTGCCTGGCCACCCGACTCTGCCCCTCCTACCAGTCTGGATGAATGTGTCTTCTTTGACTCCTTGGTTGTTGGACTTCCATACAATTCAATTTTCTGTCCATACTGTTTTGGGTTTTTTTCCTAAATTGTTGTTGCCCTTATTTTGGTTGTGCAAGGAGACACAGTGTGTCTACCTACGCCTCCATCTTGGCCGGAAGTAGAAGGTTATCTCTTGACTCATGGGCCCAAGGTTAGCAGCGGAAAAAGATTCACACAGAAGAAAATGCTTTGAAGCAGTCTTTTGAAAAGATAATCAAGCATGTAAAACAGAACCAATAATATTTCAGGGTAAAATATTCTGGATGATTTTTAGAGAAATTTCAGATTTGGAAATGATTTCTGATTCAGTATCCACTTGGTGTGCACTAGCACTTGGCTAGGAGACCTTGTTTTAATCAGTAACATTTAGATCACCCACAGGTATGAATCAGAGATCCTTACTTTATGAGCACATAAATTTGGAATTATTTCTGCTTTCTCAGAGACCAGTCATTCTGAAACAAACATGAATTTCATTCACACTGTCCTCTATACTGTATGAGACCAAGTCAATATATACAAATTAGAAGTTAACCAAAATGGACCCCATATCCATGGATGGTGAAGAGAAAAGAGCAAACAGATTGTTCTCTGCAAAGAGGGAGTTACTGCGGAAGCCCGTTCCCCAGCCCTTTGCACGCAGCCCGGCCTCACTCAGCAGTGATGACCATATACTGGTATCCGGGAGCACCAGGTGCTGCAGCGTCTCCCGGGAGAGGCCTCTCTCCCGCACGCTGGCACGCTAACCCACGCGAGCTTAGTTCAAACTTTCCATTCAAGTGCCCTTGAACTGGTGAGACCACAGGGGACAGGGCTCAAGTATCTCCACGTCAGCATCCATGCTTTTTCAACGCTCTTATCTTAAAAAGGCATGAAAATTTAGCAGAAGCATAGACATAATCAACATGTATTTCAACACAAAAACACCCTCCCCTCCCCCAACTATAAACTTGATGTTTATCTGGTAGATTCTCATACTCTTCTGGAATCTTCTGCTAATGCCCACATTACTCAAGCCCGGCATAAGAATCATGGGTCTGGGCGAAGGTTGCCAGTCTTTACCAACAGGAGAGATTCTCAGCTTCTGCATCAAGGTGGCCCAACCGTCTTAGACGGAGAGCTACCAGGACAGCAAGTGTTCATTTCTCTGCTGTCTCTCACCCCTGACGTTACCAAGTTCTAATAAACCCAACATTTATGGAATACTCACTTCATTCTAGGAACTGTTCTGAGCATTTATATTTTTTAAACTTATTTACTTCCTATAACAACATTATAGGACAGATATTAACATTAACCCCTACCACACAAATAAGAAAATGGAGGTCACACAACTAGGACACATGGAGGTCAAGCTCACTTCCAGGTTCTCCCCAAAGTACCTGGTCCTCTGCCAGCCTCAAAGAGCTATGAATCTGTGTAAACACAATAAGATGACATGCTATGCAACAGGAATGCTTAATTACTAATTCCCATCCTCAGAGCAAATCATGAAGAAATTTTAAGTCTTTTTCACCCTCTGAACGTAAGTTTTTACACTGAGAAGTCACACACAAGTTTAAATAAACCACGTCCTTGGGCTTTTTCTTCTCCTGACACATGGGAGGTATACAAGGTCACTGTATATTAGGTTTAACCTGAAGTTTGGCTTCAAATTGTTTGGTTATTAATAAATTAAGACTCTTAAGTCTCTAAACTTAGGTGCCCAGTTCTTCACAGGGTGATCCAAGGCTGCCTGGAAGGATTAAGCAAAACTGGGGAGAGAGTATCATTTACTCAGGATGAACAGGACGCAGAAACCAGCTAGTCAGATGCCCGGTAAGCGCGGTCTCCTGACCTGCTCCGTGTGCTTCTGCTGTGCCGAGACTATCCAGGTTACGGGCACAAGCATCAGCAGGAAAAACGAGAGGCTCGATGGGACTCTAACCCTCTGCTGGCACCTGCAGGTTTAATTACCCCTTATCTTCAACCGCCGGTCCAGTCCACAGCCCCTCCTGAACACCAGCCACCCTGGTGGGCAAAGAGTCACAAACCTGTTTAAGGGCCTGGGCTGTCCAATGCTCTCTAACCAATCATTTCCGTAAGCTCTTGCTTACAGCCGTGCTAAGAATGTCTAGTGCTGCCCAAGGTCAATGTGTAAGGATATACAGCACTCACCTGAGGGGCTTAAAAAATACAGATTCCAGAATCTCAGGGATCTGGATTTACCAGTAAATCTGGATTTACTTTACCATCTCAGGGATTAATAATCACCCCACATGAGACAGCTTCACTGTGGGTAAACGTTTCTCTCCAAGTTTCGGTATAAGATTGCAACCATCCGCCTCTGACTCTGTCCTGCACTTGACTATCAGCACCGTGAGGGCAGGGGTGATTTTAATCTTGTCTCTCCAGTGCCCACCAAAACACCTGGCTCAGACTGACAACCCCACAGCCGTAAAGCCCTGCACTCGGTCCTTCAAGCTACTGAGCACAACACAGAGCCCATGGTTTACTCAGGGAGACAGACAAGCCAATCTAATCGTCGTGGAACCAGTGCCTAGAATTTGGAATTTGGCAGTGTTATTGACTTTGCCAGAGCAACATGATGAAGAACTGATACAAAACCTTGTGCCTGCGCTGAAGGGGTCTTGGATTTACTTGTCTGAAGGAAAGGGCAGTATGGCCACAGGAGGAGACCCTTTGGAGTCTGGAGCAGTGGTGCTCCAGCTCTCGTATGTGGGCTCCTGGGCAAGGCAGGGGTTCAGATCAGCACCCCAGCTGATTCTGGGGAACATGCTACCACAGGCTGCAGTGGGTTTGCGCCTTTGTGGGGTTTTCAGCTTGAAACCAGCAATGTTGCTTTTTTCCTACTCAGAAACCTGGTGGGCAGGGAAAAGGAAAAACTTTACCAAGCTCTGGTAAATGAAATTTCGTAACTGGAAGAGTGTAGGCTGGACACAGGAAAACGTTTCCTTGGCAGAGTTGTACAGTGCAGAGTTGGCGTGTTGAAGCACTCACTTCTCTGGAATTCTCTTAAAAACAGGATCTTATGAATAGGTTGAGGATTGAACCACTTGTCCTTCTGGGGACACTGTCAACTTTGTATTTCTATCCTGGTGTATTTCTTCACCTTCACAGGTTACATACGAAAACTGTGGTCATACCATCCTCACTGTGGCATTCAAAGTTCCCGGGGAGCTGACCCCACCCAGTCTACTGCCCCAGTTTGATCGCTCACGTCAGGCCCTCCCCTTTCCCTCTGCACATCCTGTTAGGGTAGCACCAGGACTGCCAGCCAGCGGATACACCCATGTAACAAGTAAGTGTGTACAGGGGGTTGAAATATTAAAGTACCTCCATGCTCATTAGCAAACAATGACTCAGCCAGGCACAGCGGGTGGTGGGCGGGGGGAGGGGGCTTCTAGGATGCACTGCAGCCCCACTGGAGCCCGGTCCTCCATGCTGACTGTTAAAATTGTTTCAATATAACCTCTAGCTTCCACACTCTCCAAACATTTATTTTTATGCCTCTGGGCTTCTATTAGTGCTGTACCCTCTACTCAGAATGCCCTTCCCTCCTGCCCTCAAACCTCTTGAACTCCCCCGTATTTCAGACCTTCGGTTCAAATACAAGCGTCTCCAAGAAGTCTACCCGAACCCTAACCTCCCTCTTAGAAACCACTGTCTGCTCTGCCGCAGCCACGTGGCTTTGCTTAACCCCCTTTTTACAAGCCCCACAGTCTGTCTCATTTTAGTTATTAGTCACAAGTTCCAACAGATCTGCTTCCCTCACTCCTGAGATTTTGGGAATAGATGTGCAGGTAAAGTTGTATTGCTCCATACATTCCGGAAAGCCAGCTGATCACCTCCATGATGCTAACTGACACAGTCCTATCTGAGAAGGTCCCCCATGCGAAGACACTGCTGTGCCACCGAGGTGCTCGGCATCCCGGACCCTTGGCATGGCTCAGGAGGGCTAGGGGACACCTTAAAAGGTCCAGCAGCTAGGACTAGGAAGGGAGACGGAAAGTCGCTGTATGGACCTCAAGCCCCCACAGATAAAAACAAAAAGGCTGACACAGCAGCCCCCAGATGGAGGGGCTGGCTCAGGACAGCTTCCTGGTTGTGCTGACAGCATCTCTTCTTGCAGATGACAGCCCCTCCGGGCACGCTGGGGAACAGACTCAGTGAGCAGAAGTGGTCAGCACACCTTGATCTTACTTCAAACTGCTCCCTGTTTCTTTTTGGTTTCTAGCCTCTCATTACTTTGAAAAACAAGCCTCTAAACACATACTAGGTTTAAACCTCCTGCAACAAGGACCATTATCTTGCTCACCCTTCTACTCTCCATAATGTCTAATGATTCTATTACTAGACCCATGTAGCACTTACTACATGCCAGGCTTTCTTCAATGCACTCGGCTACACTGAGCCATGATGTCCAATGATTGGGTCTTATCATTAGCCCCATTTACAAGTGGGAAAACTGAGGCACAGAGAAATGACATCATTTTTCCAAGACACACCTGGGGACTGACCCTGTTGGCAGCCTGGTCCCTGTTCTTTCCTACTCCCTGCACAAACAAAGGTTTGCCAAATATCCAATGAGTGTGCCCTGGGTTCCTTGGCTAAATGGACACTGGCTATTTTAACAGGGATGTTTGCAAGCACCTGACATCCTGAAACTTCCTGGGAACACTTGGAGCTAGTCAGCACCACACAGGGACTGTTGAACGCTGCACAACGGTCACTCTCGAGGAGCGGTGCGTGCGCCCTGCGTCGGGGTGTATGAGTGGGCACAGAAAAATGCTGCAACTGTGCAAAGGCTCCAAGGGCAAAAGAAAGGCTCGGAGGTGGTTTGGCCACTTTAGGAATGATAAATGTGCAGTTATTAAAGCAGAGGGAGGTGAGTGGACCATGGATAGGGAGCATGCTGGCTGAGCACCTCTCCTCTTTCTCCTCCCGGTGGCCTGACAAAGCCTGTCTGTCCCGGTTTCCAGCCATTCGTAAAGACCTCAGAGCTGCCACTGGCCTCGTGGGCAGAGCGGCGGGGAGGGCTGGGGAGCAAGGTGCCATTTGTCACTGTCAGGAGATGTGGTGCACGCAGCTCGGCAGGCTTTCTTCCCTGCTGCTCCTGCAGCTAGAGCTGCAGGTCCTGAAAAGATGCAGAACATGCACACCGCAAACAACCGTGGAGCATCTGGGCCTTAGGAGCCCAGCAGAGCACGCGCCTCCCGCCTCCCCCGCCCCGCCCCCTAGGCTGAGCGGCTCTGACTTCGCTTCCAGGAACTTAGAACACCAGGACTTGTGGGTGCCTGATCTTTGTCCCAGCCAATCTCCATCCTGGACAGTCTACTGGGGTTTGGGGTTAACATTCTCTGGAATGGTATCCAAGCCCCTCCTTTCTCTCTATAAAGACTTCCAGATTGCTTTTAGTAATCAAATTGCTGCCAAGGTGGCTCATAATCATTAAGTTATGAAAATATAAGTGGCCAGGAGGAAATTAATACCAGGTTTAACTAGGGAAAGGCCCATGTTCCTGTGAAGTAATTATAAAATTAAACTGTGATATTTCTCTGGTGAGTCTGAAAAGCCTCCCCGTGAGGTCTGTGGCGCAACATGAAGGGCAGGATTCGCACCAAGGCAGGGCCGAGAAATCCTTCCGCAGCCAACCCTGCTAGTCAGGGACGTCTGCGGGCACGTCTGCAAAGACTGGGTTAGAAGTGATTAAAAACAAAAAGAAGGAAAAGGACAGGGTTTGAATTTTCCAATTACTCTTTAAAACTCAAGAGTCAAGCTGTTAGAAAATGCAGGCTTTCCCAGTAAGACTAATAATGCCGAGCTAATTAGACCCACAGGCACGGCCAACATATAAATTCAGGCTCAAAAGAGGGACACTATCCCTTTAAAAACTGCCTGGGGATCAGTGGAAAAGCTAATAAGAAGCGTCAGTTGGGGCTGCTTTATTAGGTGGCCCTCTGGAGGATAGAGCCTGGGGTTTCTGTAACAGGGCTTCTGTGTTTGATTCAATAAATCAATTTATATTAAATGCGGTGCAGCTCTGGAACTGGCTTCACAAAGCACTCTGCGGTGTTTCTCAGGCTGCCTGCCCACGTCGCCGCCAGCCTGCCTGGTGGTGCCCTCGGAGGGTGCTGAAACGAGCACCACGGAATAAGCTAAAGCTGGAATGAGAGTGTTTATAAAGCTTGACCCAGCAGCTCCAGAGGACGCTGGGGCACTGCCTCTAGTGAGTTTCTCCTCCCAAGAATGTCTGGATTGTTGGGAGGGAGCCCAGTGCCTGGGGCTGTTGCTCTCCCCTACCCCCCCAGCTGGGCTGCGGGCTGCAGAGCGACAATGGAGGTCACCCCACACAGAATGGGAAGGGTTGGCAGGGAAGGTGCTTTTTTCTACAATCCTCAGGGTCTGAAATACTCTCCAAAAAGTAACAGGGAGAGCAAGAGGAAGAGAAGTGCCAACGTGGCACCAGTTTAGGAGGCAGTGGGGCAGCTAGGGGGGAAGGGGTGCCACTGACCAGGGCCAAGGACGTGGGTCTTCCCTCAGGTTGACCAGTGAGTGATGGCTGGAGATGACTCATCCCTAAACATAAGGACTGATGTGCCCGAACATCGGGAGAGTGTTCACTCAATCCCTCAGGTGATTTAGAGTCACAGTAGTGGGGCCAGAAGCCATAGGATGTGGGCACACCATTTCCTTCTCCCTGGTTGTGCTCAGCTATCCTTTAACATCTTTTTTTGCTGTCGGGATGTTCAGTTACAGATGGCTCCCGCATAGTCCTGCACCCCAAGGAGACCCACACCTTTATATAATCTAGGGTGCGGTCGCCACCCACCCAGGAGAACTTTTTGTGACAAAGGAAATCTCTACGCCCACACTGTCCAATTCAGTGGCCACAGGCCACAAGTGTCTGCTGAGCAACTGAGATGGGGCTCGTGCACCTTGGGAAATGAATTTTAATTTTATTTAAATTTAATTTAAAGTGAGAAGGCCACACGTGCCCAGTGGCTGCTGTGCTAGAGAGCAGCACACAGAACAGAAAAGACTTCCTTTGTCTTAACAGAAGTAGTGAATGCTGAAAAGAAAAAAATGGTAGTTGATCCCACTCCATTCCCAGTGGAAGATCCTGATTTGCTCCTAGTTTTAAGGGAAATGCAGGAGGGAAAATTACCCTGCTGTGTCATCAAGACAGAATCACAAGGAGTAAGGGCTAAGGGCTGTAAGAGATAAAAATGAAAGGTCACCATCTCTGGAATCTTTCTAATGGAAGCTGTCTTTTCCAGAAGCTCTGAGAAGCAGAGCAAAGCCCATCCCCCCACCAGACAAGGAGGTTAGCAGCAAGGCTCCCAGTTAGCATTTTACAAATAAATGAAAGAGCACGGCCCAGGATTTGCCCATGGCCCCAGAACCTTGGCAGAGCAAGGGCCAGTGCCAAGAAGCCTGTCTAACAAGGCTGTAAGCGAGTTAGAAGCCATGCCATCTCAAGTTACGTCCCGCCTGTGCTCTGAAATAAGACCATCATAAATGTTAGAAAGGCTTTGCTTAAAGAAAGAATTCGGGTGTACTTTACGCCTAACCAGAACCATCTGGAAGCAATCTCGCATTCACACGATGGACCTCTCTTCCTCTCTGGCCCTCGCTCTCTCTACAAATCCCATCAGCCGGAGAACAGCTGCCGCAGCCTCTGGCCTGATGCCAGGGGTGAAGAAGCTACAGCTCCCTCCCACGCGAATGTCCTCCTGGGCCCCCGGCTTGCTTGTCACCCCATGTGGCTGGACAAAGAGCACAACGAACACTGATATTACATGGGAGAGCAAAATCGGCAGCAGGCGCAGGACTGCGGACCTGGTGCTGCAAAGCCAGCTGTGAGAAACTGTTGTCTCAACTCCATCGCATAGACGCTTGCCAGCAAATTAGGGCCTGAGACGGCTCCGGAGGCTTCGGGTCAGGACACAGGGCTCACAATGCCAGCTAGTGTGCATCCAGCAATAACGGCTCGGCACAAAGGGCTTGGGAGGAGGGGCACCGGCTTGCATTGAGTTCAAGGCTGGGAATCTGGCACCAGGACCAATGACACCAGGCTCAGAAGGTGAGAGCTGGGCCACATCAGGGAACAACTCAGTGCTGGGGGGTTCTGTGAAGAAAATGCCTTTGTAAATCAAACCACTGGGCAAACTATCTGAGGAGAGGCGGAAAGGGAGGTGGGGGAGCCAGGGAAGAGACTGATTTCATTACGAAGGTCCTGGTGACAATAACCTTTTGTCCTCTATACAATCTGGGCCTGCCAAGCTGCTCCACAGTCTCTGAGAAAGCACGAATGTGGGAGAGAAAGAATCCCCGCCAGGAGGCAACAGACTCATCCTTAATTATGAGACAAGGCTTTCCAGGGCCGACGTCCTCTCCCAGCCTTCCTCCCCGCTGCACATGCATCACAGAACGCTTGCAGTATGCTCCCCACGGAGAGCGGGCCATTTTCCTAAGTGTCGGACCTCTGGTTCTTTGGGGATCTTCCCCACCAGCACACCCCAAATTCCACACAGGCTCTTAGTGATGAGTGTGAAGCACCGTGCTTCGATGTGGCCGACGTCCATTGGGTCAGAGTGAAAACTGGAAAAGTAATTGCCTATGTATATAATGTACTGCTCCTGAAATGCTTTGTTTCACCCTCTTGACAAACCCTAAAGGACTCAAGGAGACACTAATCCTGGTAGATAGAGGTCCCCTGCTTAAATTTATGTCACAGCTCAAAACAGAACAATGGTGCCTGATCTTGCCTTGAAGAGAAGTTGACTGGTGCACTGTATCAGAAAGGGCCCCAAACTGGAGTCAGCACTCTGGGTTTTAGTCCTTATTCTGACACGTTTGCATTGGTGGGAGCTGAGAGAAGTGCCTAATCCCTCTGAGCCTCCATTTGGTCAAGTGAGAAACCAGAATGAGGAGGAGGAGCCACCAGCACCTGGGAGCTCAGCACGGGAGTAAGCAACCTACCGTCTGAAATGGTGCTACCCGGGTTTGCATCCCTGCTTCTCTTACTACAGTGTAACCTTGAGCAACTTAGCCTCTGTGCCTCAGTTTCCTCATCTGTAAAAGGTATCCAGCTCATAGGATTGTTAAGTATGAGAAATCACATCAAGTTCTCATCACAGTGCCTGTCCCTTAGCTTTCCCAGTAACTCACAGGGACCCCCATTGCTATCATGATTTGTGGGAGAAAAGGGGGAGATGGGAATTTCCACCACTGGGTTATTTGCTGCAAGGATTAAACAGTTTGCAACAGGTGAGAACTTTACTCAGAAGATTTCAGAGAAACCAAGTTTGGGGCAAAGCTGAGTTCTGAGGCCAAGAAACACAGAGGCACTGGGCAAGGGCTTCTTTGTGTCTGGAGCACGACACATTCCAGATACTCACCTGCTGACCCTTGAACAGCAGGTCAAGGGTTTAGGGGCGCCAACCTCTGCGCAGTGAAAAATCAGCACGGAACTTTTGACTCCCCAGAAACTTCACTGCAGTCGTCCCCTGGTGTCTACAGGGCACTGGTTCCAGGACCCCCACGGACACCAAAACCCGCGGTGCTCATGTCCCTCATATAAAGGGTGCAGAACAATGCGTGCAAGCCAGCCCTCTGCATCTGTGGACTCCCAGCTGCAAATCTGTTTTCAATCCACGGTTACTTGAATTTGTGGAGGAGACACCCTGGGATACAGGGGGCTGACTGCACATTCACTGAGAACCATCTGCATCTATGTGGACCTGTGTGGCTCCAGCCCATGCTGTTCCAGGGTCAACTCTAACTTAAGGCTGCCAACCCTCATCTCCTTCTCCATGGAATGGCCAGCTTAGAAAGGCACCAAACAGAAGTCCCATGTTTTATAAGTCCTGAGAAATAACTGCTAGATCCCAGGTTTTCTTTAGAGGTTAAAAACATTTTCAAAGGAATTCATTAATGTTGGGGGAGGGAGACTAGGTAAGCAGTGCTCTAAATTGGATTTAAACTTCCCAACTTCTTCCCACAAAGATGTAAAGAGCTCCCCTTTACTTCATCATTTTCACAGAGGCATGGAAACAAGGAACAGACCGACAGAGGCCAGAGAGGGAGGATAAGGGAGGAAGGAAGGGGAAGGGCCTAGGTAAAGAACAAGTAAGTGTACACGACCCACGGACCTGGACAACAGGGTGGGGACTGACCGTGGGAGGGGAGAGCAGGGGACAGCAACGGGAGAACTGGGACAACTGTAACAGAACAATAAGCAAATAAATATAATTTTCAAATAAAAAAATAACTCAAAGGTGTACGTAAATCTCTGCTCAGAGCCCAAGTTGGGAACCAAAGCCACACAGGGAACTACGCTGAATCAGCAAGTCCCGTCAGAGAGAGCCATTCTCGGTGTGGCTCCTGGCTGGTTCCCTGTGGAGTTCTGTACATTAAATGCAGCCGCTTACTGGCTGCTTGCGGGTTGCTTGCTTGCCTCCTTAGGACCATGCTGGCACTCTGTGAGTGTGAGTGTGTGTATAAAAGAAAGAGAGCATGCGAACTTGGATATAATCTAGTCCAGAAGTTATGAAACGGATGTAACATTTTGCCCTTTGTTTACCAAGTCAGTCTTGACTCCTCAGACCTCACTTGTGTTTCTGGCATAGAAAGGACACACAAACAGCCCTGCCTCAAGCTTGGCCTGTTTCTCATGCAAGCTCCTCGTTCCTACCCTCCCCATGGACCATCTACCCCCTCAATTCTGCCAATTACACCCCCTTCTTCCTTTCACTCAATAGCAGCTTCCGGTCTGTGTCGGGCACAGGACTAGGCATGGGGCTCCCACTCCAGGGGCTTAACGACTACTTGAAGAGACCCATTTAAACAGACAAGTGACACAATGAATGATTTACCGCTTACATTTATCCCGTGGCCTATGTAATCTATTTTCTTGTTCATTTCCTTTCCCTCTCTGTTTTCTGCTTCTATCCCTCTATTTGGCCCTGGACACCTCACACACGTATTTCTATGATATTCCCCCGGGCACCTGCATCCACTTTCTCTCCTAGTCAGTCTCCTTGAAACCCCTCTTAGAACCACTTTCCTAGACCACTGCTCTCATCACTCATTCTCCTTCTCAGAAACACACAAGAACAGCCTACCACTTCCTGTGGTAAATCTGAATGTCTCTGCCTGGCTCCCCTTATCCTTGATGATGTTCCTTTGATATCAGGCCAGGCTGATTTCCTATATGCTCCCCTTCTTTGCGGTCATTTTGCTCGCTGTCTCTTAGATCGACTCTTTTTGTAGATGAGTTTACAATTACATGGTTCTTGCCCTGGATGCCCTTCCTTTCATTGTTCCAAATTCTGCAAAATCCACACCAAACCACACCATGCTTTTCCAAACTAGGGTAGCCCTCACCTTAAACTTTTCTGTAAGAGTGCTGATTTTGCTGATTGAATATAAACAAATTTACATGGAACACCCGGTTGGGTTAGGGCAGCAATTTTCAATCTTTTTCACCTCTTGGCACACAGGAACTAATTATTAAAATTCTGCAGCACACCAAATAATATGTTTTTTGCTGATATGACAAAAAATAAGTATAATTTTGGTTGATTCACACCAGACAGCTATTGTTGTGTTGTCTGCTGTCATTTTTCAATTGGACAATGTAAGGGAGAAGAGGTGGGTGCTCCTGATCAAATAGTCAGATACCACAACTCCCAAACTGAGAGATGTGAATGTAGTGGAGTTTTTTTCTTATTAATACAATACATTCATGTTTTAGGAGTAAATATGTTAGACTTTGTGAGTCATATGGTATCTGCTGCAACTATTCAACTGCCCTGATGCAGTGTGAAGGTAGCTAAAGATCGAATACACACAAAGAAATAGGGCTGCATTAATTTTTTTTTTTTTTTAATAAAAAGGGGTGGAGGGTAAAATCTGGTGTTTTGGGCCATGGTTTGTTGGCCTCGTTGTAGCAGAAGAGTGGATACTGGTAAGGATTTCTTCTTTTGGATGGGGAAGAACAACAGGAAGTGCCTTAGATCAGCCCCTTATCTTCCCTGGGTAGCTCAACTGTTCCTTTAAGACAGTATGTACCACAGAAGATTCCTAGCCTGGAAGTCATCACCATGGGAATTTGGGCTGTAACCATCTGTTGTAGCTATTTTGGTCAATGAAGAAGAAATAGTGGAATCTACTTCTTTGCCTGTGTTAGAGCTATGAAAAAGAAGAAGTCCACTGTCTCATTCTCTGGCTATCCTGGCAGGACCACGGACCGAAGGGCAAATTTTCACCCATATGTCTATGTGCCCAGCATGACTCTCTCATTTTAATCCTTACACCAACCCTAGTATGTACAGGTGCTTTATCTTCATATTTATATTTCAGGTGGAAGAAATATATGAGGTTCTCGGTCACCATTAGCTACTGATCCACAAGAGAAATGGTCTTGTGCTTGGGCAAGTGTGTTTTGCGAGTAAGACGCCTTCTGCCGAGACTTCTTATTTCACTTTGAGTGTGATAAAATAATGAGCACAGCTCATTACTTCTAGTCCTTACAAGGGCCTTGCAAAGAGTATATATTTTTTCACTATATCCATGGAAAACTGAGTGCATGGGGGTGAAGTAGTTTATGCAACTTTGTCCATTTAGAAAGGTCAGAGTTAGGGTTCAAGCCAGGACCAGTAAACCACTGGTCAATCCCTTCAAGCCCCTGACTTAAAAAACCAAGTTTAATGTGTTTTAAAATCCTTCCAAACACTTGCTCTGTATCAAGAAAGGAATCATATCAGCTTTGAGGGTGCTAGTGTCCCCAAAGAGAACCTCAGAGAAACAGACAGGCAACCAGCCCCTGTCTGGGACCTGAGAAGTGTGCCCAGGTGCAAAGACCAGAGGTGGTGGCACCCCTTTCCCCGGACCACACCCCCGGGCCGCTGGTGCACCTCCTGATCCAAACTGCATAATGCTTGTCACAGGGGTGACACTTCCTTCATGCACGCCTGGCAGTAGGGCGGAGGGAGGCATGTTCTTACCAGCCTGTCATATTAAAGTCCCTGTAGAGCATCTTCTTTCCAAGTTCCTTTCTCTGCACTCTCCTTGGAAACTCCAAATGTGTGAATTCATTTCCCAGCAAGTGAGGCTGCATGAATGCCTAATAGCAAAAAGAAAAAAAAAAACCCCACACACAGATTTAGAAGAAAAAATAAGACTCAAGGATGTTTTGCAAATTGCAACAGACTACATTTCAAAAACAACAACAAAATTCTTTCTCGTGGGTTAAGGAAAAGAAGTAGATTTAAGACTCAATGCAAATAAAAATCACCCACTTAACTGATTGAGGGAGGTTACTTTTTCATTCAATATCAAAAATTAATTGTAATCAAAAGTAAGTACTGCCAAAGTCCTCAGGAAAAGGGACTGCATTTCTCCCAAGGTTAGCTTTTTCATTCAAATCCAAGATGGTCTCACTTTCCTGACTCTCTTCACCGTGGCTTTCTCTGCTGTCCTCTTGCTCACACTCTTAGCTACTACGGCCTTGTCTTTGAAACCTGCGAGTCTCTGCGTCCACACAATGGGCTGAGAGCACAGGCTGGGGATGGATACAGCAGACAGAACTTTCTGTTGGACGCCCTCCATTTTGCTCTGCGGTAATTTGATCATGTAATTGGAAGACTTTTCCAGAGCAGATGGCTTCTTCCCCTCCCCCAAATCCCCGTTCACACAACAAAAAGTATTGAGCAAACAGCCACTTAGGGAATTGCTTTGAAACAACAAACAGTCTCATTGTCACGTTCAAAATTCAGATCCAGCTACCCAAAAGATGAAATGCTCACGTGCTAACTTGCGGGCTCAGAGGCTGCACACCATAAGCAAACCTGAGTTTCCCCACACCAAGCAGTATGCCCGTTAGTAGCATCGTGGTGAAGTGACTCTTCTCTCTCTTTTTGGCAGGGAAAAGAGTGGGCAGAGCAACTCATGGCCTGGCACTGCAGGAAAGCAAGGGATCCCTGCCGCAGGACAGATGGCCATGTCCTCAGTCCACTGGAAATAGGCACCTCCCACAGTCTCTTTCCCAGGGCCTGACACCAGCACCTCTCCCGCTGATTCTCACAGTGATTTAGGGGGTATTTGTTGGGTGTTAGTCATCAGAAGCTAAGGTATCAGGAATAAAAGAAAGCTAGCTGAATTGTCACCAGGCTGGTCAGACTGGCCAGAGAAAGGAACTCAGAGCCAGCGATTCTGAGCAGGCTTGGGGGTGTGACAGAGGACAGGCCTGGGGTGAGAAGGGAACTGCCCTCCCTTACTGTCTGCTGCAGCCCCAACAGGGTCCAGGTCTGCGGGGAATTCTGGGCCCTCTCTGAGGGGCTCTGAAACCTCTGCCCGGGATGACGCTTGGCTGCTGGTGGGGACCAGGGACACTCAAACACTGGGTTTTACAGGGAGGGAAGGAAGGGAACTCATATTTAAGAGGGCAGGTCGATGGTTCGGGCTTTGGATGAGAGGGACTTAGATTTGAATCCAAGCCCTGCCTTTATAAGTTATAAGTGTGTGATTTTAGGGGGTTACTTAACTTCTCAGGCTTCAGTTATTTTCTTTAATCTATATGATAGGATTAATTACATATTTATCTCACACTATTTTAATAATGTCTATAATGCACTTATCCTAGTTGTTTCTGTTCATAAGAGAAAATAATTATATCCACTTAACCATGGAATCCTACTATATCCTGACTACTATGCTAAGTGCTTTGTGAGTTCTCATTTCACCCTCCCAACCTTTCTGGCTACACAATTTGTGGGGCCTAGCACAAAATGAAAACATGGAGCCTATGTTCAAAACTAAGAATGTTAAGACAGTGGCCGCAGAGCATTAAGCCAAGTGCAGGGCCCTGTGCAACTGTACAAGTCACACAACCCATGAAGCCAGCTGTGCGCACAGGGCATCTACCTATACCTTCTCCTTTGTTTTAGTCCACCCATGAACATTAAGGAACAGAGGCATAAAGAAGTCAATAAAAAATAGCATCATCTTGGCTGCATGGCTCAGTTAGCTGGAGCATTGCCCTGTACACCAAAAGGTTGCAGGTTCAATTCCTGGTCAGGGCACACGCCTGGGTTGTGGGTTAGATCCCTGGTTGGGGCATATATAGGAGACAACCAATCAATGTTTCTCTCTCTCTCTCTAAAAATCAGTGGGAACAAGTCCTTGGGTGAGGATTTAAAAAAAAAAAACAAACAAAAAACGAGTAGCATCTATTATGTACCCTCTAACACCTCGGAGAACTTCAGGACTGTATCAGCATGGAGTTTTTCTGTCTCACCCCTACCTCCCAAGTTGGACTAGCACTGATTAGCAGTTACTACGTACAGGACATTTGATGTGCCTAATATTACTACCCCAACAATCCTTCAAAGCATGTGCCATAGACTCAATTTACCAACAAGGAAACTAGGCCCGTAGAGGTTAAGACACCTAGCTCAAGGGTTATCAGCCAGGACTGGGTGGCTCTAAAGCCTGAGCTTAATATCATGCCCATACCCCAATCCTAACCCTTACGTTGGTCCTTTAACCTACCCATACACTCTTTTCAAAAAACAATAAAGGGGCAACAAAAGGCCTGTGATCTTGCTGCTCCTAGACCACAGAGAATCTCAGTCAGAGAGAGGCATCCATGTGGGTCCCGCTCAGCAACAGTACAGAGCTGCACACAGCCTGGCCACAAAGGTATTCCTCGCATTATTTTATGACAAGTAACTAGAAGAAATTATTTAATGACACAGTGATTAAATAAACTAGTGTGAATCCATACCAGAGAATTCTGTGCTGCTGCCTACAATGATGCTGTAGAGAATATGGAGGAACCCAGAAAGAGGTGGACCATCTGTAAAAAGCAGGTGATCAAACGACATGTGTGTGTGTGAGTGCGAGAGCTCCTGTGCACCGTATCATACACACATAGCTCTCTGTGTAAGACACACATGCACACAACCAGCCCTCAGCATCCACGGACGGTGACCGTGCACGTGGTCCTACGTCATTTTGTGTAGGGACCGGAGCCTCCGCGGGGGTTCTGGAACTGGTCCCTCAGACAGCGAGCACGATGGTACATAAATGAGCGTGTGTGTGTGTAAACACAGATACGTGACACACACGTATTATTAACAAACAGATTAGGATGCAAAGGTCATTCCCAAGTACATTTCCTTAAGCCCAGTGACTAAGAGGAGTGAATGTACAGAGTTCCAGACGCTTGTTTGCCTCCTAACTGGAGAATGACGGGGCCCTGTGCCGAGCTTCCTCGGGGCCCTCGCACCCAGGTGCACTGGCACGGCGGCCGGAGCGGAAGACCTGCCGAGGCAGGTGTCTGTGGGGTGGCTGGGAGCTCCTCAGCGGCTTTGCCGTCTGCAGCAGCCACCTCACCTCGCCCTCCGAGGACGAACAGGCTCAAAGGGGCCTTAATACTGTGACATCTGTAGCCCCCTCACATGCAAAGCCTTTCAGGGTCTCAACAAACTGCCTGCTTCCCCAGTGACAACAAAAGGCCACTGTATTTCATCAATCTGGAAGCCCTTTATGAGCTGGGCCATGGTTTTGTTAACCTCTAAGGGGAAAAAAGCCTGCCAATTAAACTATGTGCAATGCTTTCTTACTAATATAAATTTTTATCTTATTCTTTTTGAAAGAGCTCCTTTAGACTTAGACAAACCTTTATTATCTATCATTATCATGTGTATTTAAAAAGGAATACACGAGCGAAGTACACTGGCTAAGGTTTTCCAAACCTGTTTCACATTTAGAATCCATGGGCTCTCATCAGTTGTCAGCTCTGAGCCATTCATGTGCGTGCTTTTCCACACAATAGTGGCCTGTGTTCCGCGGAAGCACTGGTGATGCAGCGCGTCTTAAATAATCCACAAAACAATGACAAGCCTCAAAAGTCAGGGGTGTGAAGTTCTTAAATCAGCTTTGCGATGATCTCTGAGTCAGCTTACTTCTGACTCGCACCGCCTGAATGTGACTGAACAAGTCTCATCTGCACCTCCTGAGCCCCTGCCTGTGCACAGCTACTTGGATGCAGAAAGGTTCAAAGGCACTTCGTGTCTGACTGCAGGGTTTTCTTCTGAGCGGCTGGGCTCCCACCCCACAGGTCTGATGCTGCTCTTTTGATGTTCGCACATGCCCAGGAGATGACATCCACGTCATGCCTGCCATCTGGCCGACAGCAGCAATCAACTGTAAAATATCCCAGCCTCAGATATGTCAAGAGAAAAAAAGGCATCTTAGCTCTGAAGAAATACTCTAATGTTCAGCTCCCATTAGTGCTGATGTCACCCCCTTCGATTTCTCTAGCGTTACAGTCATTTCTTCTTGTCTTGCTAATTGCCATAGCACACTTCCCGTGTTGCATGATACATTTTCTGTCACAGTCCTGGCTCTCACAGAATCTGCTTCTTCCATGTGCACCTCTGACCTATTTTTACCCTTTTTTAAAATCACCATCCACACCCTAATTGCAAGCCTCCTTCTTACCAGCACTTTCCACACTCCCAACCATTGCACTTGTTGAACGTGAGGGAGTCACTGGTGTTGAAGACAAAAAAACAACTCAAGAACTAAGTGCAAGTAGAGAAAATAGGTGGTTGACTAATGAAAAAGGAGATGCTAAAATATAACAGGGCATATATGTTGGTTTGCAAAGGCAAGTGCACTTCTGCGCATTAGTGTATCTTTTTGTACAACACTTACGAAAGCTTACACAAATGATCTTAACTGCTATATCAAAATAATGAAGGGTTTAAACAACAAAAACTTATTTCTCACAGTTCTGGAGACTTGGAAGTCCAAGGTCAAGGTGCCAGCAGATTGGCTACCTGGTAAGGGCTCTCTTCCTGCCGCTTCTCATGGCCTCCTCACAGGGTCTAACCCTCTCTGTGGTCACAGAGAGAGAAATTGAGCTCTCTGGTCTCTCCCCTCACCAGGACGCTAATCTTATCAGATCACGCCCCACCTCCCACAACCTCATTTAACCTCATTACTTCTGTAAAGGCCTTGTCTCAAAATTCAGCACATTGGGGGTTGGGGCTTCAACATATGAAACAGGGCTGATACATGCACAGCTCTCAAACTCATCAAAATGTTATGACATGAATCTTTCTACCATTGAATATTAATTCCCTTTGCTTAAAAAAAAAAAAAAAAAAAGAATTTTTTTTGAGAATCTGATGTTTAAACTAGGTTTTAGAGAATTGTTGATAAGCACTCCAATGCCCCTTCTTATCCCAATCATCTGAGGGGACGCAAAAGTCACAGGGTAGGGCCAACCGGGGCCCGCTGCTCCCCAACAGGCCAGCACAGAGGCATCTGTTCTGAGAAGCAGAGAGGCTTGACCACCTGGGGACTCAGAAGGCTCTTCTCAGGGGCCTGCCCAGCATCGGGGGTTGTGACTGGTCAGTGTGAGTTCATCAGTCCTGGTCTACCCGTGGGAGACTTCGCTCAAGTCATCACTGTGGAATCTCCAGTGTCGAAGGTGATTCTACCTCTAACTCAATGTAAGCAACCTATTCACAGTTCAAAGTCTGAAAATGTGGAAGTAGGAGTTTGTTAGGTTCCTTTCAGCCATAAAACCTAGTGAATTCCCGACTCCAAACTTGCAAGATTGCTGGACAACTGTGGCATGGTTCATTCCGCTGCTCAAGCCTGGGTGGCTCATCAATGCGTGCATGTGAGTGCGCCACCTTCCCAATGCACATCTCACGTAGGCACATTTGCCAGGGTGAAAATCCAAGAAGGGAGCAAGTAAAGACTCTGAACACTCTCCTGAACATCCCTTATTTACTGGATATGCGGGATATATTTCATTACTCTTTGGTGATGCTATTTGGATATATGTTAGAAACACCTGCATGGTGATGCAAGTTAATACCAGCTATACTTAAATATGTTTGTTATTTTTAAAACCTTAGCTACACTCTCGTGCCTGGCAAGGCACCTAGTGCAGTAAAGGCTCTAAATAAATATTTCCTGAAAGAATGAACACAGAACATTCTGACCTGTTTTACACAACTGCATTTTGTGATTATTTAAACTGTAAAAAACAACACAATATGGCTTTCAATCTTTTCAAAAAGTTAAAACTAAGGTCCATGGCACATAAAAACAAACTTGGACACACATTACCATATTTTGGATTTATCTAACATCTTATAATTTGATAGATTCCTTCCTGTAAAACCACATGTGTATTGGTGGGCACCGCTATACTACTTAAAATTCCCATAATAGTACATGACCCTAAGAATATCTGAATAATGTTATTTCTCTTCTCTACCAATAAGCATGCCAACTACCAACCTAGAAACATAGTTCATAATAAAGTCTAATTTAAAGCGTGCTGGTATGCCCCATGTGAAAAAAATGGACTGCTTTTTGTACTTCCATTTCTACCATAAACTTTGAGGCTTTCCCTCCAAGACAGGTAACAGAATGCTTCTGAGAGGATGGGGGGTGGGGGTTGGGGAGGTGCACCTTCGTTCATGCGTGTGCCGCGAACAGCACCTGGGGGAGCAGCTTGGTAACCACTGCCCTGGTGACACCAAAGGCAGGCCCCCTCTGGCTCTAGAGAACACAGGGCTGCCCAAAGGAGGACACATCCTTGTCACTTAATGTCTGGGCAGCTAATGAGAATAAACTTCTAGATGCGATTCCCTCTGGCCAGTGACAAGAAGAAGGAACATCTCTCAGGAAAGGATGCTCGAGTACCCTTTTGTGCCAAGAAGTGGCCAGACACCAGGAATGGGGGAGGAGGGCTGCACATCTTTTTCTGACCACTCTTCTCTCTAGTCCTGGGCAGACACCAGCTTCACAGGAAGGGGAGAGGGGCAAACACTGCACTGGGAAGAAACAAGACCATCCCATCCCCATCCTGCTGAGAGTCTCTGTGTTGCAGAGGGGTTGAAACAGAATAGGAGGGGAACAAGCTGGAAGAACAGACACCTTTTGGAACCTTCCAGGAAGCCTCTCATGAGAGCAAAGTGGATGAGAAACCTTAAGCCAGGTCTTTTGGCTCCGGAGCACATGGACCTGACCTCCACCCTCCTGGGCTGGGGAAGAGCTTGAAGCACCTTGGAAGGCAGGGAGAAAAAGGTAGTGGAAGCCGTAACCCAGATCCCAGAGAGTGATGTGTATGGAAAGGCTAAGAAAGGAGACTGAGCACCAGGCTTCCCGTGAACACTGAAAAGATGGGTCCTAAGCTTACTCAAAATTACCTGCTGAGAACATAAAATGCTTCCTCCTTTCAATGATTTTTTTTCTGCTGCCTTGTTGTCAGCTTACCAGTGAGTGGTGTCAACCAATAAGGAAACTATCCCAGGTTTGGGGTATCTAGCCAAAGGAATTTGTGCAACTAACGTGAGATCTTGTGCAGGCAAGGTGCTATGGGCTATGAATTAAAAAAATAAGAAAAGAAGCCCTGGCCAATGTGGCTCGGTTGGTTGGAGCATCATCCCGTAGACCAAAAGGTCATGGGTATGATACCTAAATCAGGGCATATACCCAAGTTGCGGGTTCAATTCCTGGTTGGGGTGCATACATGAAGGCAATCAATCAATGTTTCTTTTCTCTCTCTATCCACCCCCTTCCTTTCTCTCTAAAACAATAAAAAAATGTCCTTGGGTGAGGAAATAAAGAAAGAGAAAGAAAAAGGAAGGGAGGAAAGAAGGGAGGGAGGGACACCTCTGGTCAGAGCTCACACACCTGAGGAAGGCTTACACACCGAAATAGAGATATCCCCAGGGACTAAGGCACAAAGAAAGGGGAGAGAATCTGACAAGGATCTTGGGAGCTGGTTAGGCAAGGGCTCCAGGGTGAGTACAGTGAGAGCAAAGGCAGGAAGCAGGGGGTGGACTGGTGTGTGGAGGGTTGTGGGAGCTGCTCCTCGGAGAGAACAGCGTGGGACAGAGAGGCAGCTGGAGTGTGGCTTCCTGAGGAACCTGTCCTGCCACTTCACCTTGGGCTCCTGTGAGGAACCAAGGAGAGCCTCTGCTGCAAAGGGTAATTACAGTTAAATAAAGTAGAAGTACTTTCATTGATAAGTGGAAAAACTTATCAATAAAAAGAATGTGTGTGTGTGTGTGTGTGTGTGTGTACACACACACACACACAGAGTAAAGTTCTTCTATCATGGTGTATAGGTTGGTGAATTTTCACAAATTGAATGTACACCCTTGTAACTGGCATCCAGGTCAAGAAATAGAAAATTACCAGCACCCTGTGGTCAGGATACCGTCCAATCACTGCTGCTCCCCCAAAGAGGAGCACTACCCTAACCTCCAGATTGGGTTTGCCCATCTCTGTGGAATCCTATCCGCAGTCCCCTTCGCTGGAAGCCTGTGAGATTCACCCCCGCTATTGTGTGCAGCTTCCTCTGTTCACTCCCAGGGCTGCTCGGCATTCCATCCTGCGACTCGGCCACGTTTGTTTACCCGCCCCACTCTCTGGGGGCAGGTAGGCAGTTCCTGTTTCGTTTACTACAGAGGGTGCTGATGCTCACCCTCGTCTCTCAGTGAACGTGTGTACACACCTCAGAGTGGAACTACTCAGCTTTAGGACTGACTGCCAACCCCTTTTTCAAAAGAGTTGTTCTAATTTCCACTCCCATCAGCAGAAAATAGAAAGTAAAAAGACATGTGTTAAACGAGAAAGCAGATTCCATAACAGGAAATAATCTGTAAAGTCCTCTAACTAGCAAACTTTTATCTGCATTAATTTTTCAAATATTCAGATTGCTCAACATTTGAAAGGAAGTTATCAAAATGAGGCTTTTAAAAAATTAAGTAATTTATCCTCTTTCTTGCCCTTAAGGAGGGAAAAAACCTCCTCAAATTATAAGAGAGGAGGACTGGAAGCCTTCCATTTCGGGATGACTTATCACAATAGAAAGTCTAAAGTCTAAGAGGCAATGAAACGAGTAACGGCAGCGAAACCACCACTGCCGGCCAAACAAGACGGCCCTCCATGGCTGGGGCTGCCTGCCTGGTGTACGGGGCAGACGCAGAGCATTTTGTTTTAGTAAAATGAAGCATTTTAATAAAATGAAGGAAAAATATGAAATGGCTGAGATCTAAATATACATGGGTTGACGTCCTGCATAAAGAATTCTCTCAGTCTTAATGCGTCCTTAAAAACCTCAAAGTAACAAGAACTGAATTTGTGTGTATAAGCTATGACAGAATTGAATACTGATGAAATCCTGTCTAGTTTATGTGGATGTCACGAAAGGTTCATGTTTAAATTTCGCACGGGACTGTGCTGATCAACCAGAGGGAAGTAGCATGCCCCTAAAATAAGTTTAAAGTTGTAAAATTTATAACTTATGATAAAGAAGCCACATGGAAACTGGCATGCAAATGGATATATTAAACAAAATTGCTAGATTTGTCAACTCTACAACAGTTTAATGTATAGAATAGGGGGTAAAAACTATTCCTTCACATAAAACATATAAGGTTTCCATATTCATTTGCCTAATGCTTTCTCTTCCTAAGTAAAAACCCGAGGAAAGGCATTCATTTGAAGAGAGAACAACTCATGCCAGCAAGACAGAATACACCTCCATCTCCTCTTCAGTCTCTTTGCAGATGCTAATGGACTTAGAAATTTTATAAAAGGCCACAGAAGTAATCCCGATGGCAGGATGGCCATGAAAAAGTTCTTCCTGCATAGATTTGAAAATGAAGAGATCTAGGCACTATGGTGAACACATTACAAATACCAATTCATTAATTCTCATACCAATCCTGTGAGGGTCCTCAAATCACCATTTCACAGAGGAGGTATCCAGAGCAAAGCAAATATTTCATGAACAGCCAAGTGTGTGCCCTAACAAGCCCCGGTGACTCCAGCGTGCCTCTCTGAAGGCGTATTTAAATTTAATACATTTAAAGGCTGCATGGTATTATCTTGCTGCTTTACACCAAGATCCATTCTGAAGGGACCCTATGGCATGAGATGCCCAACTTTTTATTCAGTATGTTGGGTGGTGGGGACAGGGGGCTTTAGAGTGTCTAAGCATTGTATATGCGTACCAACTGTGCAAAAAGATCAATGTGTTTTGTTTTGTTTTGTTTTTTAAAGAAAATTTAGGGATGCATTCTCATGATTATTTCGTTCAGTGGTATGGAACCCATTTTCTTAGCTCTGCATAATAGGTTTATGATGCTTCCCTGTCGAGTCTCTGGCCCCACCTGACCTGGAATGAACCGAACATCCACTGACACTCTTCTTCACAATCAAGGATCTGGAAGTACTGAGGTTCAGTGACGAGGGCGGCATCTTCCGAGCCTCCCCTGAAGCCAGGCAGTGCTCTGGGGACAGCACACAGAAGCTCTGCCTCTGAAGCCCGGGCAGGGCCCAGCACGTGCTCTCAAACTGCCCCGGTTTCTTTGTGACGCCTGGGACAATGGGGTCTATAGTAAACGCGAAAAACGCCAACCACTTCAGCCTCCCGCTTTCTCATTAGACATTTTTAAATTCACAGGCAATTCTGCGAAGGGGGTGTTAAACGGGGGTTGGAGTAAATTTTGCCATGACTCAGTCATCAGGTGAAGCAGAGTGGCTGTGAAGTTGCTTCCCTGTGACTAGCGCTGGCCTCTCAGACTCAACAACGTGCTCCCAAGGTTAAGGGAGATGTCAAGGTGGCTGCTCAGTCACTTTTACTCACTGGCATACTTCACCCTCCCAATTATAGCCTCCTGTCTTAAAAGCAAGTTCAGGCTTGAGGAATATACTCTTGGGAAGATAACTCTTGACACCTTCCAAGCCCAGCACCAGGGAAACGACAGGCAAGCAGAGCAAGACTCGGTGCAGGAGGTTGGGGGCAGTGCCAAGGACACCGAGAGAAATCGTCTCAGATAATGTTGCACTCGTGTGTCTCACATGTGCATCTGAAACCCACTTTTCTCTCTTCTGGGTTTTGCCCTTGATGAAAAACAGCTGCAGAGTTGGATCATCTACAAGGACAGAAGTACATTATTTGAAGGTTTGATGATACCAGCACATCTTAATGTAATCAAATCAGAGTTTAAAATATATCTAGCAGAATGGAAGGGGAGCCATCACGCTCACATCTACTGGCTAGCGAGGTGCCCCTGACAGAGACCCATTTCTGGCTGTCACCAAAAGCAAAGGTGGGGGTGGCTTCCTGGAGGCCACAGCAGAAAACTCTGCTGAGAAATGCTCACAGACCAGATCGCTTTCCCTCCCATCTGGGCCTTGACTCCATCAAAACATTCTGTCTAGTTTGGTGGACCCCTTAAATGTTTTATTTCAATTACCCTGGAAACACTAAAAAAAAAGAAAGAAAGAAAAGAAAACCAGTGACAGAATAGCAAGGCTTATTCACGACTACAGGATCGTCATACCTCCCTAGCTGTGGGGGCAGAAGTCACAGCCCCCGACCCCTTCATCACACACCTGCCACAGTCCGTGTGAACACGTCAAACCCACAGGCCAGCTTGATTAATCACCCTGTCCCAGAATCTACGGAACAAAGTTCACGTTACCCTGAGAGCTGCAGGCAGGGCCCTCTGAGGTCAGGATGCAAGACCAAACAAAATTAATGTGCCTGCCACATCCATCATCTTGTAATCTGCTTCCAGTTCTATAATCCCCCCAATCCAGACTGTGCATACCAAGAACATTCCTCTTCCACGTAGATCAAAACAGTTCTTGTGCAAAGGGCTCTCAACTCTCCCTACCTCCAAGAAAATCATGAACTGTTTCTACAAGTCAAACAGTCCTGGAACTGGGGACAGCTGCTCAAATTAAGTCCTGAAGGACCTGGAAGTTTTAATAATTCTGTCATAAATGTTTCTTCATGCATCATAAAAATAAAATTTAATTTGACCTCAGAATGAAAAATACATTATTAACTTCCCAGCTATGTACTAACTTGTTTAAATCACATAAACAATACAACTATCCACGCTGGCTGGTGTGGCTCAGCAGATTAATTGCCAGCCTGAGAACCAAGGAGTCACTGGTTCAATTCCCAGCCAGGGCACATGCCTGGGTTGCTGGCCAGGTCCCCCAGTGGGGGGTGGGGTGTGTACAAGAGGCAATCACACATTGACATTTCTCCCCCACCCTCTCTCCCTGCCTTCCCCTCTCTCTAAAAACAAATAAACAAATACAAATCTTTAAAAAATCGTTTTTTTAAAAACGATACAACTATCCTCACACTAAATAGTTTCACAATTAGTTCAGGAAAACTATTAAAAAATGAATTGGTAAAATCAGATGCACTAGAAATTATAAGATATACACTGTACTTTATATTACCACGGGATTACATCTCGTTCCAACTTTGGAACATCTCATGAACATCTCAAGGGAAGAAGAACTCCCAACATGTCGCTCGAGAGCGGGGCGATTCGGAGACACTGTGCGAGGGGCGTAGGGCCGCAGAGCCCAGAGCTGGAGCTGGGCTGGGGAAAGTCCACGCCACACTTCCCCGTCCCTCCCACTGGAGTCACTTTCAAGATTTTACCCTAAAAAGTCCTAATTCTCTCAATACTTAAGATTTCACCACGAGGTTACGTTATGTCATAAACCCTCTGATTCAAATACTTCACAGGGATTTGCATCATTGGTCACGTGACTGTTACCACTGGGTTTGTCTGATTCCAAGCCTGTGTTCTTGGGCTCCTAACAAAACAGGAAGTTCAACAACCAGGATATTTTATGTTCTGTTCATTTACCCTCCTGTTGTCTGGGAAGAAAAGTTTTCATTACAGAGAAACTTGCATTGCTGAGGAGTAAAGAGTACAAAGAATGGGGACAGTTTTACTACTTTTTAGAAATTCACACATTAGACTCAGTTCTGCGGACTAATAGTATCCACGCTGATCAAGAGTGACACAAAATATACCTTAATCTTAGGAACATTAGGAATGATTTGTTTCAAGATTTTATTTATTTTTGGAGAAAGAGGGGAGAAAACATCGATGTGTGAGGGAAGCACTGATTGGTTGGCTGCCTCTTGCATGCACCCCAACCAGGGACCCGGCCCGCAACCCAGGCACGTGCCCTAACCGGGAATCAAACCAACAATCTTTCGCTTTGCAGGATGATGCTTAACTAAGTGAGTCACGCTGATCAGGGCAACAGTGATTACTAAGTAAAAACAAGGAGAAAAATATCACTGTGCTTTGTGGTCCAGTAGGATTTGAAGTGGCAAGACTTTGATTCATCAAACAAATAACCAATACTAAGTGCTGCAAAAGAATTCTGCATGCAGTATTCCATTTAACCCTTACACTGCCTGCTGAGGTATTCTACCCATTGCCCATGATGATGACGCTGGGGATCAGTAAAGGGCCTTGTTGAAATCACAGACACAATTGTGCGACAAAGCTGTTATCTAAAGGCATGCACATCTTATTCCAACCATCTCAAAACAGACACCTGATATTCAGGAACCTGACAAATGTCAGCATTCCCACCTGGCCTCAAAAGTCAACACTGTGAGCTTTGGTTCCATTCTGGTAACATAAACATGTGAAATTGTTTCAAAACAAAAAAAAAAGGTGATCCTGTCATTACCCACTGCCTCCAGCAAGAAAACAGGAAATAATTTCCACTAAGGGGCAAGGAGGTGATGAAGACAGGGTGCCACCAGGCAGGGAGGCAAACCACTAGTGCTCGCTGTGACAGGTCTCCAGGGAAGGTGGAGGGGAGAGTACTGAGCAGTGACGATCCAGGTGTCAGTCTGAATACTGGTTCATCCTCTCAGTCACTCAACAGAGCCCCCCCTTCACTACTTCCTCTGTCAATATGAAGTGACTAACTAAGTAAGGAGCCTGTCCTCCAGGACTCAGTCTCAGTCTGTAAGGCGAGGCGGGACTGAGGTTGGTACACGCAGTACAATACTGTATGCTGAAGGCCTCCACGCAGTGCTGTGTGAGTGCTGGGGACCGACCCCCTGGGGAGGCGGGCCTCTTCCTGGAGAAGTGACATTTGCTTTGGGGTCTCAAAGAATCAAGTGGAGTTTTCCTGGCAGAGAAGAGCAAAAGGGTCATCCAGCCAGGGCAAATTTCCAAAGGCATGGAGGCTAGAGAGATCGCGGCGTGTCCTGTAAATGGAAGACCGTTGTCTGTGGCTGCCGCCTGGGACACATGGTGGTGTCGGTGGGGACGGCAGTGTGATGATGCTGGAAAGATGGGAAATTCTGGGTCTGCCGAGTGTGGCCTGCATTCTATTCTGTGCACTGGGGAAGCCAAAGGTTTTTAGGCAGGGAAGTGAGGAGGGCTGTGATTAGATCACTCGTGTGGTTTTGTGGGAGATGGATTGGAGAACATCAGACAGGTGGCAAGGGGGGCTGCTGTGATAAACTCTATCTGGAAGACACCCTGGGGGATCTAAGGCCCTTGGTGACCCTCTAATCTAGTTTTCCATTTTATAAGTGACAAACCAAGGTCTGGAAATGTTATGAGACTTGCACAAAGCTACCCAGTTGGCAAGTAACAGAGCTGGGACCACAGTGAAGACCTTCCATGGATGCTACAGTATCCTTTCCATCTGCCCGGACTGCCAAAGAAAATGAAGAGCTCTCAAGCCTGGGTTCCGAGCCCTGGCCAGTGTGGCCCAGTTGCTTGGGCATCAGCTGCAAACCGAATGGTCGCTGGTTCGATTCCCAGTCACAGCACATGCCTAGGTTGCAGGTTCAGTCCTCAATCTGTGTGCAAGGCAACTAATTAATGTTTCTCTCTCACACTGATGTTTCTCTCCCTCTCTTTCTCCCTCCCTCCCCTTCTCTCTAAAATGAAAAATGAAATGAAATGAAATGAAGAAAGAGAGAGAGAGAGAGGAAGGAAGGAAGGAAGGAAGGAAGGAAGGAAGGAAGGAAGGAACGAAGGAAGGCAGGAAGGCAGGCAGGCAGGCAGGCAGTCTGGGCTCCTAAGAGCGGCTTCAGGTGGATATGCTTGAAAACAACAACAGAAAGATTAGAAAACAAAAGTTCGTAAAGGAGTGAAGAAATGTTTTCACACTGGTTCTGGATTCCTGCTGTTTTATGTACCAGATAACTACCCAAAGCAACACAGCTAGTTACTGAGTAAAACAAACAAAAAGACTTGAGAAAACTGAGGGAAAGTGTCTTAACTGACCCAAGTAATCAAATCCTGGCCATTCACGCATGCGGAAATTCAGACGCAGGAACAAAGTCCTTTCAGTGGGGCCTGGATCTATTCTGTCCCAGGAGCAAAGGGTCGCTGCTTTAGCTATGCTGTCTAAAAAGAAAGCCAGCTGTTGAGAAAATGTTTCATCCACAGAACTATTCACACAGTCAGTCCCCAAAGATGCCCCGCCGAAAGGAATCCAGGAGGATGAGCCAAGTCACTGAGCTGAGAGTCTAACCCTAATGCCCTACCCCTGTCATTTCAGGGCAGGGAAGTCTGTTCTGTTTTCTAGAAAACTCAACTCTTCAAGTAGAGCAAAAATCCTCAAGATCTGAAAAACCAAACACCCCCCATACCCACAGCCCTCCCATGACTTTACCCCAAAGACAGTGATCTATATGAAGAGTTTATTTTCAGGGTATTAACAGATTTTCTGACACCTGCATCTCTTCCAAAGAGACCTGGTATCTGAGCATGAGGTAAGTGGCGGTGCTCTGCCGTCCATCTCGAGATGTGATTCAGACCGAGCCCCTCTGTTTAAATCAGAGTGAGAGGCAAGGCCAGCTAAGGAAGAAGGTGTCTTCATTCTTCAGCACCACATTTCACATTGTGTGTACCAAAGCATTAAAAGAAACAGCACGCTGTGGCTTCGACTGGCCACAGATGGCAGAAAATCAGCCACCACAATAAATTCACGGGGGTGGGGGGTAGCAGCACACACGGAGCCAGGACGTGCGCTCCAGAAGGTGTGTGGGGGCGTTCACACCATATGTCGTTTAACTGCTGTGGGCCTGCTCTGTGTCAGTAGCGACACATTCCTCTGAAATAGCCCCAATGCCAAACCTGACGCCGGGGCGCTCTGCCAAACCTACGTGACTCTTACCAGGTACTGAAGTCTCTGGCGCTCGGTCTCGGGGGTGAATTCCGAAGACATGGGGATGATTTCTCCATTTCTGATGATTATGGCCCTGAAATGGTGAAAATGCATTGTCAGCAGCCAATCTCACAGGTGCCCGATTTTGTGTTAAAGCCGCAGGCTGGCTGAGAACACAAATGAAATGCCCAGGTGATATTTCTCCTCTACCCTACACGGCAAAGTTCCCTGCTACCAACTCCAGGTTCCCATCATATTGCACATTTGTACTTTAAAAACATCACATTCTAGGGAGCTTACATGTACTTTCCCTGCTCCCTGGACCCATGCATTAATGCTCAGCCCCAGGCATACTACTTGGCACATCATAGATTTTCAGTGAATAAATGAAGGATGAAAACAGAGGCTCACTCTAGACTACTGTTCTCCAACAGAACTTTCTTTAAAAAAAAAAAAAAAAGATTTACTTATTTTTAGGGAGGGAGAAAGAGAAGGAGAGAAACATCAATGTGTGGTTTCCTCTCCCACATCCCCTATGGGGACCTGGCCTGCAACCCAGGCATGTGCCTTGACTGGGAATCAAACCAGCAACCCTTTGGTTCACAGGCTTATGCTCAATCCACTGAGCCACATCAGCCTGGGCTCCACTAGAACTTTCTGTGATAATGGAATGTTTTAACCTCTGCAGTCCTACCTGGCAGCCATGTGTGGGTACGGAGCATTTGAGTTGCAATCAGGGCGGCCAAGAAATGGAATTTTCAGTTTTATTTCATTTTCATTAATTTACCTTTACGTTCAAGCAGTCACAAGTGGCTGGTGTTTAATACAGTCAACAGTACAGTTCTAGACCCTTGTTACTCAGTGTCAGTGGGCCAGGAGCACCAGCCTCACCTTGAAACTTGTCAGAAATGCTGACTCTCAGGTGCCACCCTGGACTTACTGCATCAGAATCTGGATTGAGCCCTGGCTGGTGTAGCTCAGTGGATTGAGCACGGGCCTGTGAACCAAAGGATCTAGGTTCGATTCCCAGTCAGGGCACATGCCTGGGTTGCAGGCCAGTTCCCAGCAGGGGACACACAAGAGGCAACCATACATTGATATTTCTCTCTCCTACCCTTCCCCTCTAAAGATAAATAAATAAAAATCTAAAAAAAAAAAAAAAAAAGAATCTGGATTGTAGTAAGATCCCCGGGCGATTCATAGGCTCCTCAGAACCTGAGGGCACCTGACCAAGGCCCCGAGTTTCTAGGGTGACAGTCTGGGTCCAGGAAAATCCACTCTCATCTCATCTTCAAGCTCAGGAAATTCACACACTCCCAAAAATGCACCTAAGAGCTACTGCTAACTCAAGGACTTTTGAGAGAACAGTTTCCCGAGGCAGACGTCTAAAGGAGAGGCTGCAGGATCAATAACCGAGGAACGACCTTTCCGACGCCTATTCCCAGCGGGGCCTCCTGTGCTTAGACCTCGTTCCAAAGTGGTTCCTGACAGCTACTTCCCAGCTATTGATCGCTTATGGTGGAGGGTTGCCATTTCTATGACACATGGAAGTGGCCTGGGGAATTGCATTCTGTTCTAACCCAAAGCTCCCTGTTACCAGGCAGCACCTGAGACCTGACACACTTCTCTGTGAAGATCCACAAACACAGAAGTGCCTGTGATGAGCTCAGCTTTGGGCGATGCCTCACTGCCTCTAGGAGAGACTGTGTTCTCTGTGCCAAGAAGCCCCCGGCACGGCTCCCTCCCGCTGCAGAGGCAGCCCTGCAATGGCCACAGCTGTCATGACCTCCCACCCCCAAACCACTTACCACCTGTGCCCAGCTGCTGCTTGCCATAGACTCTAGTGGTGGTGGTGTGTAGGAGGGGGAAGGCAGGCAAGGGAGGAGATGACAACAAAAATCTTGGGGACTTTAGAGAATTTTGGGTCTTGGAGAAAAATGGTGGAAGCTGTGAAAAATGGAAACATTTAAGGGAGCCGATTCTACGAAGAGGATGGCTCCTGCTTTGATATTTGTGTCACTCCTTTTGGTATGCCACCAAAAACAGGACAAATTAAAGATTCCTTCTTATAGAGCCACTTGTAAAATGCAACGCTCCCCACTCAAAGGTGGTATCCACCATTCGCCTATCAGTGTGAGTTCATTGAAGTCCTGGTCATCTGCTGAGAACAACTACAATAAGGGAGTAAGTACTTTGACAGAGGATGGAGAAACCTGAAGGTCTAGGTTAGGGCCGACTCTTAAAGTAGCAAGAAGGGCCCTGAGAACCTGGAGAAGGAGAGCTAAAGTCATTAAGTCATAAATGCCAAAGGCAACCTTCTGTTTCAAGCTTTTACTTAAAGCTAGCCTTAAGTCTTTTTCTTCCCTTTCTCTACGGCCCCTGAATCCCAGCTTCCAGGCTCAAACTAGAAAAATGGATATCCAGGAAGGAAGTAAAAGATAGTGGAAAAAAAGAACGAAGATAGGAGGTTAGATAGGACGCAGGAAGTCTGGAGGAGGAAGGCAGTGTAGACTGGCCTGCAGGGAGGAGCCAACACACCCTCCCAGGGCACAGAAGCTTCTCCTCCAGGACCTACTTGTCAAGAGGTCTGGGCCCTTGTTTATCTAGTGCATTCTTTTACTCCAAATGCTTGGCATTGTGCCTGTCACACAGCATAAGCCTGATGAGTATCTATTAAACGGAGGAACAGATGAGACAATTTAGGAGAAACTCTTCCTTGAATCTGAGGCAAAAAGAGAGAACTAAGAGGCAGCAGCCGTTCACTTACACCAGTAAAGTGGGGCCGACTTCACAGTCATGAGGGGCCTCACCCAAAAAGGCACCGGCTCCCTCAGCTATCCTTCCCTCTTCTCTTCCTGGCCAAAGCGAGTCTGCCCATCACTTCCCTCCTCAGACTCTTCCCTACGGCACTTACTCCCAAACTCTCTCGCCACGGCTCTTCGCCCACAGTTCAACACCACGCTCGAGGCACTTTGTGATTAAAATCCAACCAAACCAAACCAAAACCAAACAAATGATACTCTCCTCACCCAGAACCCACTTTCGGAGGCGGTTCTTTTTTCTTTCCTACTAAGCCAAGGTTTATAAATAATGATGTACATTCAGGGTCTCTATTTCCTTACCTCCCATGGACCCCTCGAGTTCATTCTTGCTCCTCTCTTTACCCAACTGCTCTCACGAGTCATCAAATGGCCTCTTGGTTGCTATATCCTCTGGGCACGACCACATTCCCATGACCACAGACTCCTTGGCAGCATCTGACAACCTGTCCCAATCCTAGCATCGGAGACACTCATTCTCCTGGTTTCCCGCTTATCCCCAAGGACACGCCCTATCAGACTTCTCAACAAGCCAGGGCTCTGTCTCTCTAACCCCTCTCCCTCCGCAATCTCGTTTCCCAACTCCTTAACCCCTGGGATTAGGTTCAGAGATCTCTCCTACATGCTCCCTTACTCTGGTCCTTCTAATATAGAACCACCACAATCTGTTCTTGATGACTTACTGTCTGCCTTCCACACTAGTCGGCTAACTCCTAAGGCAAGAACTCTGTCTGTCTTGCTCAACATTGTAGCCCCACCGCTGTACACAGGACCAGGCCACTGTAAGCAGGCCTGGCTACACAACTTCCAGGGCCCCGTGCGAAATAAAAATGCAGCATCTCTTGTGAATGAGAATTTTAAGCTGCTGACAGCAAAGCATTAAATCAGTTGCAGGACCCTTCTGAGAGTGGGGCCTGCACGACCGCGTGGGTTGTACACCCCTGAAGCCGACTCTGACTGCATGCCCCTACTATTTACTAATAAATAAATGGCTTCAACAGCTACATTTGCTGATGATTCCAAATATCCTCTCCAGCCCACACATCTCTGCTGTGCTCCAGCCCGGAACAGCCACCTGCCAACAGATATCTCCTCTCGGGTATTCATCAGCATCTCAGATTTGGCATGCTTCAAACTTAAGATCCTACCCCCACCATGCCCCCGATCTGTCCTACCACGTCCCCTGTTTCAGGAACAACACTACTTTACTTTCAGCTGGTCACCCCCACCACCCTGACCAGGGAGCCATCTCAGACCTGTCATGTTCCTCGCCCTACAAATCTAAATAGGCACCAGTGCCAAAGATTTTTACCTTCTCAATAGCCTGTGAACCTATCCCTGACCTTGACTTCTACTGCTACTGCCTTGATTCGGGTCCCCAGTAGAACTTGTCCACAGGACTCAGAAACTCTCCTCTGCTCTCCCTGCTCTCAGGTCCACCCTCTGGCCCATGGCTACATGGTCACCAAGGTGACTTTAAAGTATTACTCTCAACGTGTCATATCTCCTAATGCCCCTCAGGGGCTTCCCAGAATTTCTGATTTCCTTCACTGTCTGGTTTTTGCCTCACTCTAGCTATTCCTTACACTTCTACCTCTCCCTTCTTCTGGCCAACCTATCCCTCCCTGAGAAACAGTCCAGGAGACTGCCTTCCTGGTTTGCCTTCGACGCTCCTTCCCTGTGACCCACCCCATGATGTCGTATGCCCAACTGTACCACACCTCTTACCAGTCCTCAATGCACTGGCTGCCTTCCACAGCTGGCTAACCACCCAAGGAGCTTTCCCAGGCAAGGCTAAGTCATCGTCTCTGCATGTCTAGCGCTCAGTGCCTGGCCTGCGGCGGACACACAATACCCATTTGCTGATGGATAAGTGACTAAATGAATGAAGAGTCAGCTTGACTTGTGTGGATGAACAGATTTATCCAGAGCAAAAACCCTGAACAAAAACTCTTCTTAGTGGCAACATTATTATTTCTGACTGTCTAACTACATACAGT
The DNA here is from genome assembly GCA_039655065.1 of Glossophaga mutica. Classification (NCBI taxonomy): domain Eukaryota; kingdom Metazoa; phylum Chordata; class Mammalia; order Chiroptera; family Phyllostomidae; genus Glossophaga; species Glossophaga mutica. The sequence goes on from CM077304.1 coordinate 60,142,879, forward strand.
CTGAGACCTCAAAAATCTATAATGCCTTTTCACTGGTTTTACAAAAAGACAATGGACCTAAAAGGATGTTGTTCTGGCTGAGTCACTTCTGAAAAGTGACTCAGAAAATAAGGGGAACTGAGGCAGGGTCTGTGGCCTCAGTGGGCAGCAAGGAAGCATCAGCCCAGGTGGTGGCCACCGACCTCCGTGCTTACTCTGTTTTTCAATTTCAAATTCACACACAGGGAGGTATCAGCATTCAATTCCAATGTTCGCTGCTGGGGTAACCCGAGCAAATGACTTTTTAAATAGATCGTTATATCCAAATCCATCTGTGTACAGAACGTTCTTCACTCCTGTTTGAACTATCGAGCTCTTCCTTTATGAGACATCCGTGGATTAAAGCAGGCAGCGTTTTTGGCAGCCAAACTTTCAAGTCCCTAAGTCATGATGCTTCTTCCTCTGTGATTCCTGGCTTCCTTTTGATCTTTCTCTCTTTCATCCTCGGGTCTTGGGGTCAATTTGCCAGGGCGCAGGTCTCCAAGCTGAAGCAGGGCAGTAGGAAGGAAGGGGTTTTAAAGGGAATGGAGAGCACGTGAAGGCTGACCAATCTTGTACCGAACCACCAATAATGCAGGGACATGACTCTCACACTCCATTCTGTCATGAGAGGATCCTGTATACCTTGTATCTTCTACTTCATTATTTTATGAAATGTTTTTCCTAAGGAAAAGTTTTAAAAAGCCAGCCAGCTGTGGCAGCAACGAGAGTCAAGGAGAGTTAGGCACACACCCTGACCTTTCTTTTGGGGCCTCAGGTCTAGACTGTGGATACGACTCTGGTTAGAAATTGAATGACACCCTATTACCTACTCAGAGTTTGGCCAGAGATTAAGGAAGGAAGTTACCAGGGATTGGGCCAATGTCATCAACTGGCAACTGCCTCCCACCTGGTACTCTTTATGGTACAGAGGGGATGCTTCCTAAATATATTCCCCAAAGTTAAAGCTAGCCTTTCGTTCATAGAAACGGAACTGGAATGCATATGCTTTATTTAATATCTTGTCCTATATAATGGATGTAGCATTGTTCGTAATATGGTGAATGATGAGGTTGAAAGTGTTTTTGAGTCACCTGCACAGATGGGAGTTAGGAGGTAAAGCAAAGATATAAAGTTTCTTACATGCTCCCTCTGCACCCCGTACCCCAAACATTAGCCACAGGAGAAGATAAAAGCAATGTATACCCGACTTAGGGGAATTTTGAATTCAGAGAACAGTTCCTAGAAAATCCTGCTACTTACTCCAATGTCACAATTTGGGGTCAAAAGACCTACATTTCGTTCCTCTAGTCAAAATGGTTAACTGGTCAAAAGAAAAATGAAAAGAGGAAGGTTCTGCAGTATGGACCCTTACTGGACATTGGAGGTTCTGGAGGTTTACACAGGAGGTTTTCATGTGAGAGCCAAAGCACTAAAAACAGGGAGTGTGGACAGTGGGCCACTGTCACCCTCCTTCCCGGTGCAGACAGTCCACGGCCTAGAGGGATTCACCTCCAGATGCACACTGGCCCAGGAGTCAGAATGTACAGGTGACAGTCCCACCTCACCACTAATCTTGAGCTCTGGGACTCAGTGTCCTCGCCTATAAAAAAAAGAGGGGGGAGGACCAGATCACTTCCCAGACACCTTTCCGGTCTAAATTTAAATGATTCTGAAAATAAGCCTAACATATGTGGGTGGAAAAATCCGGACGACTACTACAGTTACTGCTTTTCTTCTCAGGAGGTGGCAATCACCACGAGTTATATTCTAATAAATATAAACCAAGACAGAAGTGCCAGGATGGGAGAAGTCACCCTTAGCACATCTCGTAAATCAAGGGCAAGGAGCCCATTATCCAGCAAGCCCCTCGATGTAATTTCGCTGTGTCACCAGTCCCCGTGGAGCAGGGCTGCAAACAAAAGCCATCTTTAACGCTGGTGGGCGCATTCATGGGATGCCCTGATTCCATTGCACACTTTTCGGCTGAAAGTGATTCGAAACGCAACATTAAACTGCACATTTCCAGCATGGAGGAGAAAAATCTGGTACAAGGTGACAAAAGAGAAACCATTTGGAAAACCCTTTTTGACAGAGAGTGTGTCCATTCGAAAGTATAAGGAGGAGGTATCCGTTTTGTCAAATAGCGCCAGACCTCGTGAATTCTGTCCGGACGCAGCAGGAGTGTCTGTCTCCTTCAAAGGTATCGGAAATGTGTCGATGGAAAGAAAAGCAGGGCAGCGGATGGAATGAGCCCTGGCTACCACCATCAGAGGACAGCCAGGCTGTCAACGCTAATTAGAGGTGTCAAAAAATAGCTGAAGGGAAAAAAATAACCCCAGGAGCCTAGAATTAGCTTCGGTGTGTTTCTAGTCACTCCATTTTCAGAATGAATACCGAAGGAAAAGTTCGCCGATAAGATGATTCATTGAACAGAACTTCAAATATCTAAGTTTCTCAGCAAGCACTATAGGGGGGATAAATGGTAACAGAAAAAAATACAATGAAAAAGAGAATATTAACCAAAAAATGGTCAGGGAAAAAAAAAAAACTCAGACGAAGCTTTAAGTAGCAGCAAAAACAAGTGACCACACGTGGAGCACTGACTGAGTCAGATGTTCCTCGCTCCCTTCACACCCAGCTCAGCCTGTGCTCACACCACCCAGGGTCATTTCTCAACGTCATAATCCAGCCACTTTCTGCAAACATCTTGCTATACCAGCAACATTCATGAAACCCAATACACCAGCACAATATTTTCCAGACCAGGTAAAAGCCTCATGGTCATTAAAGAAAACTTTTTTTGGTATATATTAGTGAAAAAAAAAAAAAAAAAAAGAAGGGATCCATCTGTAAGTTAACACTGGGACTGTCCTGCTATCTTTTAAAAATATAATCCATATTCCATAAAATTCACCCATCTAAGGCGTATAACTCAGTGGTTTTTGGTATATTCACAAGATTGCTCAACCATCAACATTTTCCTCACCTCAAAAAGAAACCTCCAGGGTTTCTCCAGGGCCCATTAGCCGTCACTCTCCACTCCCTCTGCCCCCTGGAGCCCCAGCGACCGCTAATCTGCTTTCTGTCTCCATGGAGTTGCGTATTCTGCACACTTCACAGGAGATCACGTACAGCCTTTTGTGCCTGGTTCCTTTCACTTACCATAACGCTTTCAAGGTTCCTTCTTATGGTAGCATGCATCGGTATTTCATTCCTTTTTATGCTAGCTGAATATTCTGCTGTGCGGATACACCATGTTTGGTTTGCCCATTCATCAGGTGATGAACATTTGGGCTGCTTCTCCTCTTTGGCTATTGTGAACAATGCTGCTATAAACATTCACATACAAGTTTGGTCTCTTTCTTTTTTTGGTGAATATATGGTTTTAATTTTCTTGGCTATATATACGTACACCTAGGAGCGGGATTTCTGAGTGCAATGGTAACTCTACGTTTAACCTTTCAAGGAACTGCCAATGGGTGTTCCACAGTGACTATATCATTTTGCATTCCCAATTGGTGGGTTTTAAAACTTTCTTTTAAAGGACCACCGATGCCAAACCAAATTTATTTGTTAAAATCCCACAGTGGTTTATTATTTTTTACAGTTTTAAAAGCACTTTGCTGGAAAAGTTTTGCCTGCTTGCTTCAATTTCAATGCACATAATGCACACCTAACGGTTCATTTCCCATTTGCATCCAAGGGCGTGTTTTCTGTCCTTCTCAGGTGCAGGGTCGATACCTGCAGTCCACAGCAACGCGCTGTCCCCTTACACAAATATATACAAACACTTCTCATGCCCCAACACGAGCATATTCTTCTCCCTGTAGCAAGCAGCCAGACTGGGTGAGGCCGCCGGATATTTATCTTTTTCTCTAGTGTAGTCATTTTTGGAGCAGGATGGATTTTTCCTCCCCCACCATTTCTTTCTTAAATTAACTGATGACTGCAACAGCTCACTGTTTGTGAGCTCAGGCAGGTAGGACAGGCAGAGTCTGGGAAGCAATCTATTTACTAATGCTCTGCATTAGGCACACCCTTGTTAGAGTGTGTCCAGTTCTGACCTCCTTACTTTAAAAAGGCACAGCAATGGAGCAACTGGACAGAATCCCAAAAAGAGAAATAAAAACAATTCAAGGACTGGAAAATAGATGCTTTGAAGAAGGTTAAAGCAGTTTTGGTATTTTGGCCTGAAGGAAAGAATAAGTGATTGGATCATATTCTCCTTCGTGCAATTTGAAATGGCTTTGTTCAAATCATGGTGGGTGACTAGTTCTTCATGCTCAGAATAAAACAAGCAAGAGGAAATTCTATTTAAATCAAATCAGTAAGATTCCATGGTTGGAAATGGCAAAAGAATTTCCAGATCTTCCCGTCATACACTGACCGAAGCCCATGGGTCTCCACCCCTGGAATTCTTCAAAAGGACATGAGGGAGCTTTGTCTATATTCACCTGCCAAGAGTCTTGAGGCAGCCTTTGCTGTTGTTTCTTTATGATGCTATAAATCAGGAATCACATCTGCTGCATGAGAACAAAGCCGAATCCATGAACAATTTATTCTAGACTGTAAAACGCATGGAGAAGATCTTACGACGTACACTGTGTGAGTAAATAAATAGGGCATCCTGCTTGCCACAGCCCCTGTTCAAAATAAGCCACATGGCTCCACCTGGCAGGGCAGGTGGTCTTACTTGTGGCCCATGGTTAGGTTATAGGCTGGATGCTTTACCTCTCTGCCCTCTCTGCCTCTACCTGCTGATGGTGACCCCACATCAGTTCCTTATGTAACAATGGCTTGGAAAGCCTCTCTCCCATCCACTGAACACAACCATCAAATGGGTTTTGGGAGCCACAAGATGTGTAGTGGAAAGTGATCAGGGCTTGGAGTCTAATTCAGGCTACGAACCAGCACAATCAGCCATTCTAGGACTCAATTTCCCCCAGACGCAAAATGGAACAATACCACTTTCTTTAGATTAAATGACTTTACGTGCAAAATGACTTTGTAATATATTAGTGATGCCAATGGAATTATTTTAAAGGAAACTCACATATCCAAAAGCCCAACTAGTACAGTCAACGAGTTGAAACTGTTTTGTACAATAACTGTCCACAATTGTGATCCTAAGGAACCGAATGAATAAAAAAACAAACTGCATTTAGTGACCTTGCTTAGGCTTTAATATAAAATGATATGCCCATTTCCCATTGTCTTTCCAGGCATGTGTTTGGGGACCCCCAGAATTCCACAGGAAAGGGGGGAGACTGCAGTGCAGTACCAGAGCATCCCTTCCTCTCCTGACTGCTAGCTTTGAAATCCTGTTCATTAATATTAATGCCGCAACCTCAGCATTTCCCCAAGTATCTCTGTAATTGAAGACTTTACCCTGACAAACAGTTATAGGAAAGGTTTCCGTGCCAAATCCCCTTTCCCAGCAAAAATTCTGCTTAACCCTTAATATACCCAAAGCTACTGCAATTGTCCAAACGAAAAATGAGAGTCTGGACTATGTCCATGGGAGCCCATAGCGGAGTCTTGGAAATAAAATGCATTCGAAATTTTACATTCTGTGTTTTTACTGCATGTATATAATTTTAACATACATTCTCCCAAGTAGAGAGACAAAATGGTCTGCTGAGGTTCCCAGATTGGTCAATGGAGGGTGACGATGTTACTAACAGGAGAAACAGAAGGAAGCCAGTCGGGAGAAGATGACGTTGTGCTGTGATGTGGGCCCGCTGAACTCGTGGCCAGTGAGTACAAAGATGGCAATGTGGACGTGGCACCATGAGGAGAGGTCAGGGCTGGAAAAACAGACCTGAGAAGAATTATGTTTATATCATAGTTAAAACTGTGAACTGAAACAAGTATCCCAGTGAATGTACATAGAAAAGGTGGTCATACATGTTAAGTGAAAACATGAAAAGATGGCCTCATTTACCAGGTGAACTCTCATCACAGAAGAAATCAGTGGATTAAAGTTGGCCTGTATGATAGTTTCCATGGAACACTCTTCTGCATGATAATAGGAAACCAAGCCCCCCAAAAATGCATGTTCCAAAAAGTTTGGAGAACACTTTTCTCTGTTACAGGACTTCCCTGCACATTCGATATATTAACATGAATTGTTGTTCTCCAAGACTAGATATCCGTGTAATCGTGCCCAAATCTGACCAGGGGAGGCACCTCTCTTACCATCTCTTCATGTTTCTACCCAGGGTGGCTCAGACTCAGGACGGATGTGCCTGAATGAGTTACAGCCTAGGGACACAGAGAGCTTCGCCCTTGGAAGTCCTGCCCCCTACTCGCAGGAGCCTTGTGAGGTGAAAACTCAGGGCTGCTATCTCTTGGGCAAAGGCCATAGCCTGCGTTTCTCTCTTCTGATTCCTCTTTTTTTTCTGAGATGCACTTCATTCACACAACTGCAGAGGTAAAGGGAACTGAGGCTGAGGTGGGAGCTGCCTGGGAGAAAGCTCAGCTCTCTCCCCTTCTTCCTCCACTCTGTCTCTTCTCTTAAACAGGCTGCAGGTCCTAGGGCTCGGGGCGTGCTCCTGCCACTCTGACTTCAACTGGTTCTGACAGGAAACTGGGGGGCTTTCTTGCTCTGGTTCTCATTTTATTTTTGGATTTGCTGCTTCTCTGGAATGACTTTCCCTCATCACCAGGACTAGGGGGAAGGAGGCAAACGGGCTGCCTGGTCCTAAGCACTGGATCTGATTCTAGCTTAAATGAAAAGAGACTTTGACTCGTTCCAGCCTGGCTCATAAAGGGACTGCCTGGGACTTAAGGGCCAAAATGTGTTACTTAGAACATGTGTTCCTCTACCTCCCACTCTGCCTACATATTTCTCCATTTCACTTTCGGGGATTGGCAGGCAGGGTCCAGAATGGGACTTAAGAATTAGAGTTTCTCCGCTGTGCAGCTAATTCTTCCCTGTGCCTTCCAGAAACCAGGTTGGGTTTTAACCCATCTCTGCAAAATGTTGTTGATGCCTATGGCTTCCCTAATGAACCTCATTCCACATGCAGGAATCTTTTTGACATTTATAGTTGAAGAAGTGTATATCGGACTTTACATTTTTCCCATTTTGCACACACTCAAACTACTAATATGGAGTTAATTTAGGATCCCATTTCTTCTGATGGGAGGCCTGAGGACACACAGTACCACCAACCTATCAAAAGTGTTCAGAAGGCTAAAGTCAAGCATAGATTTATACTTACAGAACATGCTGAAGACAACTGAAATGACCTTTCTTCGTTATACGTATTGGGAAAACTGAAGTGAATGAGGAAGAGACTCATTAGGTGCATGAAAACAAAGCTGTGACACTGAGAGATGACAAAGCAGAATTAGTACTATTGGGTTTCAGATTGAGACGGGGAAAATGACCATGAGTTTAAAAAAAATTAAAAAGTAAAAGAAACCAAACAAACTGAGGCCCAAGACAGGTGAAAATGTTACAGAAGAAAGTTCTGTTGCAATAAATGGGACGAGCCCTTTGGCTTCAATGGATCACACACATCTTGGGGCCCTAAAGTCCTTAAAATGAGGCTGCCACAGCTCTGTCAGGAACCTGGGAGGAGTGGCAATGAAAAAGAGATGTGCCCAGAGATTCTCAGGTCAGGCCCACTTTTCAACAAGGGCGGCAACCGATTCTGTAACTACGGATATCAATCTGGACTAAGATTCCACAGCAGGTCATTAAAGGAAAGGTTTAGGAGGACTAATAAGGGAGCAGGGGTCACTGGTGGCCTTCCTGGGTCCTCTTAGAGAGTCAACCATGGCATTCCTAATCCTTCCCCCACTCCATCCCTTTTTTGGTCCAAGTAAAAGAAATGCCAAAGGTAGAGTATCTATCTGAACTTTAGAAAACAAAAAATCTTTCATAATCTTTTGGTTGACAATGAAGGACCTAGAACAAGTGAAAATAGGCAAACTAAAAATGGTTGAAATGTCCACAAAATCGAAGAGTTGTGGTTCATCGGACAGTCTCCATTGCCCAGTCTCGGCTCTGTGGCCTGGCGGTCGGGAAAAGTGAGGGTGGGCTGAAGGATGCTACCTTTACAAAGGAGACCCCATGGGTGAATTCAGTTCTGGGCGGTGCCATGTATAAAAAGGGAGATTTCAGAAGAACGGGGACAGGAGACCTGAATGCCGAGGGCTCCCACCAGCTCTGAAGAACAAGTAAAGGAAATCAGGGATGTTTGTTCTGAAGAATAAAAAATTTGTGAAGCGTACAGTAGGCGCCTTTTAGTATCTGAAGGACTGTCAATTGGAATACTGAGTGATCATCTCTGGGTGGTAGGAATATACCTCTCTTCTCTTAATCTTATTTATTTGTATTTTTTTAACTGCACTTAACACATATTCCTTATGTAATAGTAAAAGTTTTTTCTTGTTTTTTGTTTGTTTTCATGAAGTAAACATGTACATATAAATACACAAAATAAATTCCTGAAAAGGAAGCAAAGAGGAGGTTCAAGCCACAGAGTAGAGACACTGCTGAGCGGGAGACAATGGGACTGTGGTTATGAAAAGGTGAAAAGTATTCATTGAGAAATATCAAGAAAAAAGCAGAGAAGAAGAGGGAGGGCAGCTGAATCTTGGAGAAGCTGATGGACCAAAAAGGTGATGGCCCCCGGAAGAATGAAAACCTGCGGAACGATCTCTACCAGGAACCACGGCGATGGGAGGGAGAGAAAAACCAGGCTGTCTCACCATGGACCAGCTGGACTTAGTGCAGCTGGCCAGGGGGTGGCTGAGATGTCAGTCCAGATTTGACCGAAGCCAAAGAGTATCCCAAGGACTCAAAGAAGAAATATCGCCTTCTTCCAGGTCTTAAAAGGAGCCCTCAGTGCCATTATCAGTCTAGCTGGGAAATGGAAGCAGGTGAGAGAGTGGACCACCTGCAAAGGCAACCTCACCTGTGGCTAAAGGGCAGCTGTCAGGCTCTGTAAGTATCTTAAGTACATTGGCAACTGAGTCATTTCAACTGCCCGTGTGAGATGCCTCAGCCATGTGACGGGCTCCCCTGAATCTCCCCCTCATGCCCTGGAAGGGTCAGTTATGAATCTGAATCACGCCAGTGTGGAAGGTACGGGACAGAACCAGAGGAGGAACATCACCAACAAAATCAGGGGAGTGACTTGATAGATAAACCAACTTCCTGTTTTTGCTGGGACCAGCAGTGCCCAACACAGAGACTTCCATAAAACAGTAGAAAGAACATTCCCATTTTCAACACAAGAATGGATGGGAAACATTTGTACTATGGGCTAGTACATTAAAAAAAAAATAAAGATATTCAGGTGAATTAAAACATCTTAAGCTCTACACAAATGAGTTACTTAGAGTTTAACTTCTTCCTCAGACTGTACAGTAAAATTAAACCAGTTCACTCTTACAGACCACACAGAAATGAAGAAAAAAAGTAACGAAGAGGTAAATTCACTGGAAGAAAATGCACTCTAGTCAATCCACCAAAAATGTGTCATCACAGACACAGCATTTTCAAATGCCCACCCCTGCCCCCCGGGCAAGGTTCAAGTTGTACGCTTGTTCTCACAAGGACCCTGTTCAAGAGGCACTTCCTGCCCCAGCACCACTCCACCAAACACTCAAGAGAAATACAATCTGTCAAATCCCCTGTTTCTGTGTTCCGATTTCTACGGACCTATTCAAGTTTACATTTCGAATGCTTAGCATCTGTCAGGAGGTCGCACACTCCATGGAACAAGAGGCTCTCAGAGCACGACCGTCCTATTCCCATTGGCTGGCCCCAGTCACAGCCACCTCTCAAAGGAGCGGAGCCGACGGAGCCTTTCCACAGGCAAGCCTTCAATGCCTCAGCCTGCTGCAATCCAGGAGCGAGGCTGAGAAGCAATTAGAGCATTAAAAGAGACATGTGTTATAATTCGAAACGTGAGTTTGCTGTTCAAAAGGCTAAACTGCAGTGCTTGAAGTGAAGTGCTTAAAACTGTCCCTGAACCCTAAAGTAATGTATCCTAATTACAGTCACATTCCTCCAATCATAGATGAAGAAGTTAACACTTTCATTTGGCTGGGATCACTTAGCCTTTCATTGCAGTTGTGTAGCTCTTTCATGAGAAGCAACATCTTCATTTGGTTTCCACATGAATAATTCTTGGAAGCTGTGAAGTCTTTGAAGGGCATCTATTTTTGCCTTGAGGTCTGGTGGCGTCAGACTCACACGAACCCCACAGATGAAAACTGTCCGGGTGTGATTCATCTGTGCCTACAGTGTTCTCACCAAACAGGCCCCTGCACGTGCGGGGCTTATGCATTTATACAACTTACATGTTTAGCTGTAGTTAAGACTGTCTCACCAGTTTCTGAAGTCTAAGGAATTTAAAAATGATCTGCAAGGCACATTCACCGGAGAATGAATGTGGGAGAATACTGGGGGATAGTTAACCCAAAAATCTCAGCATCTTGACCAAATCTGTGTTTGCTCTACCATGGCACTGGGACAAAGGCTTGGCCACAGTCTCAAACTTCTTATCTTTCTGCCTACGATTATAATCTTTCTCCCCACACTGGCTACATTTTGCTGATACTTTTACATTGAGGAGCAAAGGAAAGGGGACCTGACCCAAGAGATATTTCCCAGAGTCAGGAATTACCTAGCAGCTAAATGAATTTCTTTTTGGTATGAAAGATGACTTAAAAATTACTTTTTCTATACAAGGTGATAAAATGGCCAAAAGACCTAGAGTAGTTCTGACAGGTAAACACAGAGTCTCAGGTTAAAGACTTTTTCCATCCACATGCCAGTCAGACCCTACCACGCAGAAACCTTACCTACTGCGGGATGGCACGCTGTGGAGACAAACGTGAGTGCCCCTCACGGGCCGCGCACGGAGTCAGGGCAGAGTAAACCCACGTAGGACGGACACTGATTTCAGGGCACCGCTTCACGGGCGGTGGACCACTTGTCAGCTGCGAGTCTAACTATTCGTAACCTGACAAAGCATTTGAAAGCTCATAAACGGGCACAACCTCTCGTTAGTCTGTTTCTTCCTCAGTTGCCCCTCTCTCTGGGGAAAATTAGAGAGAAGGCATGTCAAACACAGAAAGGTGAAATCACTTGTGTGACTCCAAAACTCAGGCTGGAGTCAACATTTACGAGAGGTGCATAATGTAGAGCTGTGGTAAACGGCATTTCTTCACGGAAATGTTTGCGCTTAGAAACCCTGTTAGTGGAATCACTTAATTTCAGGGATGAAGAAAACCATGATCTAGGGAGCTTAGCGGTTTGACCAGACTGAAACCCGTGTCTTAATGTTCACCTCGGGGTAGACCATTACTTCCCATCTCCACTCCCGTTTCTGAACACCGAGGGACGCCCCCCGACGCATTCTGCCACCTCCCGACAAAGGTCCGGATACGTCCCAGGGCTGGACCCCCACCTTCTGCCTGCACCGGGCTCCTGCCCATGCCAGTGCCGGCCACCCACTCTCTCCTCTTCTCTGTGAAATCCAATGACACTGAAAATGTTAAACTCTGGCGAATTTCCCTCCAGACAATTACCAGGGACAAAAATAGTAAAATGAGAACAAATGGGAGTGACCCAGAAGAAGTGAGAGAGTCTGCACCCAGAGAGATCACTTACTCTGGAGCCAGTATGTTGAGAGGTACCTCTGGGGACGGCCAAGTCCCCTGGCTTATGTCCTACATTGCCGCGAGGGGAACACACGCACTGGAAATCTAGGTGTGCCCTAAATTAGTGAGAGGCGACGACGGCTGCAGCCACCACGCAGAGCCAAAGCAGCACTCTGAAGCGAATCCGTCTCAACGGTCGGGTGATAGCTACAACTGAACAAAAACACCCTGCACACACGGAGGACCCAGCCTCCGAAGGAGCTTGAAAATTTTCACCATAAGCAATTGACTAAACGTAAGCCCAAGTGACCTTGAGTATAATGGGAGTCCCAGTGACACCACACTTTTACTAGTCCAATCAGAACTTCTGAGATCTGTCTTTCTCCCTGTTTTTTTTTTTTTCTTTTGGCAAATATCCCCCGAGTGTCCATCCTGTGCCAGGCACTGGACTCTGGCAGGGAAGCCAAGAGCTCAGCCTCAACTGCACGGAGCTCACAGCTCGGGAAAAGCAGTGATGTGGGTGGGAGGTGCTGGGGCGCTTCAGACAGGGAGGCCAGGAGGGGACAGTGAGGCCTGAAGGGCTGGCGGCGGGAGCCACGTGGAAAGGGAGGGAGGTGCATGTCAGGCAGAAGCAGCTGCACACGCAAAGACTCCATGGCAGGAGCATGCATGCACGGCCTAGGCGAGGAGCTGGATGAAGGGGTCAGTGAGGAAAATGAGACGGGCTAGGGGCGCCAGGGGGTGGGCAGGGGCCGGTCTCAGGACATGGCAGGTGTCGCAGAGTTCAAACAAAACCAACAATACGCTCCAAAGGACTCAGAGTGAAGGTCTGACCTTGTACAAAGTGTATTCCCATTGGGTGTGGAAAGCAGTCTGTGAGGACAGAGCTAAAGGAGGGAATGAGAGTGTCGCTGAAGTTTCAGTGAGCGAAGTGCCAGCCCTGATGGAGGCGGGGACAGTGGAGCCAATGAGAAGTGATGCAGTGCTGGTGTTGCCTGCAGTCAGAACCAACAGGACACAGGTCTGACCGGAGTGGGCATGTTTATTAGGGGCCTCTATGTGCCAGGGACCCCGAGGGCTAGTTCCCACAATTGGTCATCCCCTTCATAGTCCAGGTCGCTGTGCACCTCCCCCCCATTTAGTGTCATCCTAGACGAAGTGCACCTACTTGCCCAGGCCCCTTTAAAGAATGCACTAGAGCCCACAATGGTACCAACATTATCATGGTCTTTTCAAACAGCAATCCTATTTATAAACAATTTTTTGATGCGCTTAAGCAGACTTGAGCCTGCTTCGAAGAGCTCTGAGGGGATACAAAGATAAGATGAGATTCCTGCCACAAATGAGCTCTGGCCTGTTAGTGGAGAGATGCTCAGCCGTGCTGCAAGGTGAAAAGTGGAGCCGCCGCACAGAGAAGGGAGTCTCTGGGCCCCTGGCACCCAGAGGGCACCCGTGGACAGGGAAGGGACAGGATGGATAGGAAGACCTCCAGGAAGAAGTAAAACAGAAGTCAAGCCTTCTAGAAGACATTCGGGGGCGTCGCTCGGCAGACAGAGAGGGATTCAGGGGCCTGTTATCACATCAAGGCGCAGAGGACAGGGCAGTTCTGGGAGGTGCGAGCGTGAGGGCTGGTGCTGCCGGGCGGGCGGTGTGAGGATAAGAAGTGATGGGAGATAAACATGGAGAGAGGCTGACGCAGGAAACTGGACTCGGGACTTGATTCTGAAGATGAGAAATCGCTGAGTGGCTTTAAACAAGGAAGGGGTGTGGCCACGAGTGTTGCAGCAATGAATGGGCCCCTCGAAAGAAATGGGATCCCTGTAAGGCTCCCGCATGGAGTCTACAAAAGATGCTGTTGGCAAGAACTGGTGCTAGACACAGGAGGGCAGAAGGCAAAGGGCAAAGAATGGGCACCACAAATCATCCCAGGGTTCTAGTTCTGAGTAATGGGATGCTTAGTGGCACCTTAAAACGAAATTGGGAATAGAGGAAAGGGCACCATTTGGGAAGAGAAAACTCCGTCAGTTTTGGACATTTTAATAGCATAAAAAGGTTTGTAAAACATCTTGTTTATTCAGGCTTTACCTTGATCCAGGAAGGATCTAAAGGGAGATTGCACAAATGCACACAAAATAAAAAAAATAAATATATGGGGAAAATAAAATGAGGGAAGATCAGAGGAAGCTAGGAATTAACATAAAAATACATGTACTGTAAGACTCTTAACTCTCCAAGAAGCGGTCCCAAAAAAGAGATTGTTTGCAGAAGGGAAAGGTTGAGTATTTACAGCAGCGGACTTCCGTCCCTTCTGTAAGTAGAGGTTTTAGTTAAGGTAGTACTAGCTGGTAATAGATAAACCCTATAAACGTCAGTGGCTTTAGCACCATACCTGTTTACTTCACGTGTGAAACATGAAGCCCACTTAGCAACTTGGGAAGGTGGGGGTAAGGGTCATAGGCAATTGGGTGGTGGGCGTCCCACCCGCTTCAGCACGTGCTTCTGAGGAGCCCACCTTGGTGTGCTAACCTCTAATTGGCAGAAAAGGGTAGAAAGAGAGGATGGTGTGCGTACCAGTTTCCTAGGCCTGGCACAAATTCCCACCACCCTGGTAGCCTGAAACAACGGAAATCTTCTCTCACAGTTGTGGAGGCTAAAGGTCCAGCACCCAGGTGTGAGCAGGGCCCTGCTCCCTCTGACGCCTCTAGGGCAGAACCCTTCATTCTCTCTTCTTAGCTCCTGGCAGTCCTTGGTGTATCCCGACTTTTGTCAGCTCGGCCCCAACCTCGGTCTCGACTTTGACACATCACATTCCCCGAGTCTTCTCTGTCACCACATGGCCTTCCTACAAGAACACCAGTCACCAGCTTTAAGGCCTACCCCAATCCGCTATGACTTCATCTTCACTTCCATCTTAATGACATTTGCAAAGGGCCCATTCCCGAATGAGGTCACCTTCACAGTAAGAGGGTTAGGACTTGGACACATCTTTGGGGGGAACTCAAACTGTTACTGTGTGTAAGAGGAGTTCACAGGCCAGGCCTGAGAAGTGGCTCGAAGCCCCCTGCCGGGATTAGCTACACAGCCCCAGGCAGGTGCGCAGAAAGCCGAGGAGGGGTGGCCCCCAGCACTCTGCCGGAAGAGTGTGTGGAGAGCAGCTGGCCGGCTCCTCACTTGCAGGGCAAGGTGGGGAAGGGAACTGGACTGTAGGGGAGGGGTGGGGACAGTCACGACTGAGGTGAGAAGTGGAGCCAGAGAATGCTGATCCCCTGGAAGAAATCAGTGTAGCCCTGAAGCTAAAAATAGCCAGGTGTAAACGCCAGTGAAATGTCAAATGATTAAAGAAAAGATAGCTGGAGGTTTGTCTGGCTTCTGAAGCCTGGTGCCTGACCTCTCTGAGGCCTGACCTGGGACACACTTATTCTGACAGCTCGTCACGCACTCTCGGGTACTGCGCACATTAGGCACGGACATGCTCCGAAACCCATGCACGCCATTCCTCTCCCAGGCATCCCCGGACAATCCCCCGCCTGAGAGTTCGTAAAGAAATGTTGGGTCAACCACGAGGCTGCCTGCTGATAATGTAGTGAAATAGTGACTAATGCTTTGGCACACGATTAAATATTCACTAGAGAAAGCACAGCGGCCCAGCAGAAGGACATTCTCTTCCTGGTGTAGCAATGTCATGGCAAAGAGGCTCTGACCTTCAGACCCACACTATTTTGGGACAAGGAGGTTGCATGCAGAGCCCGGGTTCATGTGACACATAGAGGAGGTCTGATGCAGCATCCTTGGAGACATCACTCAGTCCTCAAGCAGAGGGCAAGGGCCTGCCGTTGCCCAGTCACGGACAAAACCCACCTCGTGGCCTGAGCAAACTTAGCCCACTTGGAAGACTATCTGTAAGCTACCATAAGTATCCCGTCTAGAATACAGCGTGAGGATTGGTCTGTTGGGTCTCTTGTATTTGACATTGATTCAATGCCTCCTGTAGGTAAAAAGCACTATGTGATGTGAAAAGTCTGATGTTGAAATTATAGTACTGTACCATGGTTTTTAACAACTCCATGGAAAACCCTAAGGAACAACTGATGGAGGATAATAATTATGTTAATTATTATTATTTTTATAATTACAAAAACAATTTACTGAGCAGTTACTACATTCCAGAAACTATACTTAGCATTATACACACTTATAATCCTTCTGACCATCTTATTACAGATAAGGTCTCTTATTATCCCCATCTCACTAGCAAGGGAACAAAGGCACAGAGGGGCTGGGTCCTCTGTTCACGGTCATGGCACTTTGATGGGCAACAGAGCCAGGACCAGAGCCCAGCCAGGCAGCCTCTAGAACCTGTGCTGTTACCACCATGTAACCTTCCCCAACACACCTGCTCTTATCTGTTTTATATTCAGGGCCTTTGTTACCAGATTCTGTTTAAATGAAGGGTCTGAAAAGTGACTAATAGAGTCGAGCCATTTTTTAGATGACCTATTACATTGGGAACTGGAGCAGCCCAGTTGGAAAAGGGACCTCATGTCTTTGAAACACTGGTGAGAATGATTCCATGATGTGCCAGTTCAGAGTCACAAAGAACATGACTGAGAGAGGAGAGAAAAAGCTACACATAAACTTTGATAGAGAAAAGAACCAGCCCTGGCTGGTGTGGCTCAGGGGTTTAGCATCGGCCTGCAAATTGAAAGGTCGCTGGTTTGATTCCCAGTCAAGGCACATGCCTGGGTTGCACGCCAAGTCTAATGGGAGCATGCAAGAGGCAACCAATCAACGTTTCTCTTACACATCGATGTTTCACTTCCTCTTTCTTTCTCCCTTTCCCTCTCTCTAAAAAAATAAATAAAATCTTAAAAAAGAAAAGAAAAACAAAACTTCTGGTTTCAGGGGGGTGGAATGAAGGGGAAGCAAATAGATGAATTTGCATGATCCAATTTTTCTTGACAGGCCTGGTGGCCCATGGTTGAGACTGAGTTCCCACTCTGCAAATTCAAAAGCCTCTTTATTGCCTGGGAGGCCTCTGGAACAGAAAAAAGCAAGGGTCCAAGAGCTGAGTGGCCAAACACAGCCTGATGCAGAAGGCTAGGCAGGCTCTAGATCAAGCAGCCTCACTGAGGGCTTCTTGTGCCCTTGAGTTCCATGGGACGCATGACCTTGACTTCACAGCTAAGCCTTAAAAGAAAAAGAAAAAAACTTGTTTGTCGCATGCCTGTGGCTTTCTAAAGGCCTTGGCTGAAAGAAGACTTTTTCTGTGTTACTGAGAGATACCCATTGCTTGCCAAAACACTGGGTAAAACCCAACAATGACATTAGGGGCTGCCTAGCAGGCGCCCAAAGCACCGAAGGTGTAACCGTTGATCCCACGAAGCCCCGCCAGCCACGCCAACGGCCTCACAGAGTGTGCTGGAGTGACTTCAGGATGCTGCCCAGATCCACTCAGGTAGGAATACAGACTTAGAGTCCAGAGCTGAGACCTGGCAGCACTGTTGGCAGAGGTGGGTTTACTCCACTCAGGCGTCCTGAAACAGCTCAGGACGGCTATCTCCACAACACACACTCGACATCTGCCCAGGAGTTAACGGCGCCCTTTCACAGTCAGGTCACCTACACTGCCGTGCAAAAGTTACTTCACCTTGCACCATATTTTTATTATAAACTAAGCTATGTTAACTCAATCCTCACAATGACTCTATGACATAGGGACTGTTACAATTCCTACTTTACAGATAAAGTTACTGGCACAGAATGGTTAATTAACTTGCTCAAGGTAACACATTAAGTGATGGAACTGGAATTCAAACCCAGGAGGCTTGCTCTTCATCCTGTACTTTTAATCAATATCTAGTCTTTCTGACTTTCTATTTTAATACAGGCAATAGCTAACGTGTATTACTGTGTGCTTACTATGTACCAGACAAACATAATTGCCAGACAAACAAGATATGTGTACTGTCTGGTGTAATAACTCCCCATAGGAGACTATCATTATTTTAATCTAATGGATGAGCAAGCCGGGTCTTGGCGAGACCCTGCATCTTGCCCAGAGCCACGCTGCAGTCGTGCAGCCAGAATTCAAACTCAGGCCGTGCGGGTTCCTAGCGCCAGCGCATGGCCACCACCCCGTGGTCCTCTGCCTGGAGGGCCGCATGCACACTTTAGCTCAGGTCTCCCTTAGCCACTCTCTGAAAACTTTACTTCGGATTTGCAAGTCATTTTTTATTTCACATTTTTTTTGATAACCCACATGAGTCTTGGGTTAATACAAATGATTACCGATCACAGTGCAGCGACACCAGTCCCAAGGAGCAAAGCTGACCGGAATCGAAACCACATCGACCCGAAAAAAGAAACCACCTCTACTCTCTCAGAAGGAAGTGCTGCCAACTGCTCTTCAGATCTGCAGCGCCTGGAGTCCTCAATGGGGGCTCTCGGCAGCCCCTCCCCTTTGCAGAGGTGCGGAGGGGCGGGGTGGGGGGCTGGGGTGGAGCACTGGAGAATAAATATGCGAAACTGATCCCACCCCAAGGCTGGTGCCAACTGAGGGGCAGCAGCACCAACTGAGGGGCAGCGGCACCAGCAGCAGCTGTAGTCCTAGTGATAACGGGAACAGCAGCGGTGGCGACGGCAGTGCCAGTGCTAGTGCAAATGCTAGTAGCAGTGGCGGTGCTCGCGACAGCACTACTAGTAGCAGCGGTACTGGTCGGGGCAGTCCTAGTAGCAGTAGTACTAGTCCTAGGGGCAGGACCAGCGGTGGCAGACAGTCGCAGCGGCAGTAAGTACTGATGGTAGTCCCAGTAGGCACTGCAGACACGCAGTATTTTAAACAAAGGGGTAAGAGGCAGTCTGCTGCTCATTTGGACGGCAGGATGTGGTACTGAGGGAAAATGGGTGGCCGCAGGTCAGACCCACGTGCTGCCACTAACCTGTGAGGTCCTGGTTCAGAATGAGAGACCAGTGGAGCTAGGAAAACCGCTCTCCCTGGATATCCAGGTGACAGACACAGTGTTGGAGGCAGCAGGCAGGGCATCTGGGGCCTGGAGGAAGTGAAGGTGGGTGCCAGGCAGGAGCCTGGGGCGGGCTTGCCGGAGGCTCGGCCCTGGGGAAGCCCCAGAGCGCAGGTCCGCATCAGAGCCCGCACAGGTGGCAGCTGGAAATCTTCTCTGGGCTCATGGTTTGGGGCATCGTCTGCCTACTGGGATCTAAGCCAATAAGACAAGGGAGGGAAATGGATGGAGGCCTCCAGGTGCAGGGAGCTGAGCTGGCTGGGCCAGTCTCAGGCTGGGGGGTCACTTAGTGGTCACCAGATCTCAGAGCTGTTGGACATCCTAAGGTTAACAAGATCTTGGCAACTCTACTTGTTTTTAAAGCAGGGAACTGAAGCTCAGTGAGTGGTGGGAATTTTCTACAGTTTGCAATTTAGGACAGGGTTGTAGTTTATCGTCCAGCCCAGGGCTCTTTCTTCTTCTGTCTCACTGAGGCAACTAACTAACAGCAACATCAGACATCAGCACTCTGAAAAACTTTATTTAAGTGCTTTGGCTCATGCCTTACCTCCTTCGGACCTTTACTCAAAGCATCCCCCACACCCCTTCAGTGGTGCCGCCTTTGGTTCTCCATCTGAGGTTTCAGCCCACCCAAGACTACTGAGCTTCTCCCTTGTCCTACTTTTCTAATAACCATCACCACCTGGCACACTCAACATTTCACCTACTTGCCTTGCTTATTACCTGTCCTGCTGATTCATCTGCAAGCTCTGCGATGGCAGGGGGTTCTGTTCACGGGGTTTTTGTTCCTGGTACGTAATCAGGATGAGCGGATCGTGTGCCATGCTCTGTCCAGGGTAGTCCCACACAGTACCTCTAACCCACATGGGCGATCCTGACGAGTATGTCAGCCCTTCCGCAAGTGGGAAAGCTGAGGTGCTTTCTGTCAGGGTGAGGGCTAGCTTTGAAGCACCCCAGCACCCCAGGCTCACCCCCTTTCACCGTACTGTATTGCCCACAACACTGCTCACTTCCAGGGGCTGACACCTCCCTTCCTCCTCACTTGCTGCTAACAGCTACGCCACCTTTGATCCCGCAGAGTTTGTCAACTTGCTCACACAAACAAGGGCCAAGTTGCAGCTTAAATGCCCATCTGGTCCAGTTAACTTCCCAGAGCAAACTAACCGCCTAATAACCAAATATGGCCCCCCCAATAAGAACTGCTCAGTAAATAGCAACATCCTGCCATGAAACCGGAAAGACCTTTGTGTACCATTTCCCACTAAGGACGGATGGCTCAGTGAGGCTCACAGTTCACAGAAACAAGTAGGGTACCACCAGAAATACCTGTACAGCAAAGTGATCCCGGGTGCCCACCAAGTTTTCCAGTGCTATCACAACCACAGCAGTGACACTGTGGAAGAGCAAAGTAAGGGGGTCGGGCCACAGAGCTCGCAGCAAGAGATTCTGATCTGCGAAGGAATCTTGCTGATGCAGTTCCAGTCATTCGTATTTCAGTAGCCAAAGAACACACTTACGTGTGTACTAGAGTTTCCCCCTTTAGCCCATGGGAGACTTCACTTGTCAAAGCCCAGAGCTTATCTGTCCCCCCAAATCCTGCATTTGTCCACCACACTGCACTGGAAATGGAGACAGAGCCCTCGTCTGCCTCATTCGCCACCACGCTGCCCCGCACACTCCGGGCTCAGGGCTGGCACCCGAACGCTGGCTGAGCCCTGCTCCTCCAGGGGACTGTCAGCCAGCTCCTACTCGTCTGCACTCCGGGGCTGTGACAGTATAATGCACACAGTGAACCACACAAGTTTAATGTAAATTAACTTAGGATGGAGTGAGACATACTTATTAATGATTCGTCTATAGTAATTATTTTGACTCTATTAAGGATGACCTCAAAAAGAGGAAATGTGCCCAAATAAAAAAATAGAGTGACGAACTATAGTTTGAGAGTAGATAAGAGTAGATAATGTTAAATTAAACTGGTATGTCTAAATTATTAAACTGAACTGGTATGTCATTTAAAAATCTTTTAACATAACTAGGACAATTTAGAAATAATCTTAAAAGAACAAAAATTGAGATAGAAAAATCAGTTTTAATAAAACTGATAAAATCATAAAGCATCAGCATATTCATACACTACCTGGTTAACATAAACTTTCTTCTTCCGCATGAAATGAATATTAGTTTTCCTGAAGGACTTTCCAAAGGCAAATATTTGGTATGCTGTTTACTTGCAGGCTTTTGCATTATCCAAATGTGTGTTTTTTTCTGAGATAAAACTGGATCGTATTGAGATAGCTATTTCTTCACTGTCTTTGACCATCTCAGCTGAATTTACTATACATCTTTCAGGACCAGCAGGGACAAAATTAAAGTAACAAAAGAGGTAATTGGTGGTTGGGCTTTAAAAGAGATAACTATGGCAGCTTCCTCCACTCAAAAAGGAAAAAAATGTAGCAATGAATAAAGACACCATCACTAATTAAACTGACGAGGAGCGCCCTTCTCAATGCCCAAAGATGTTTGAAACTGTGTCCCTTGGGCCTGGGGACACAACTTTGACTGAGGGGATGAAAAAGGGGCTCTGTAATAAATCTGACTGAAAGTGACCTCACCGGGTGATCTGACCATAGACTCCTCCCTGGGCCGGTCAGGGTGGGCAGCGACACCCCAGGCCTACAAAAAGGTTTCTCTTCACTTTAAACAATCCCTGTCCATTGTTCTTGTGCAGCTAAGTTCAGACACTTTAGAAATGCCAGAGTAATCCTCTTTTTCAGACCCTTTGGAGATAAAACTAGCACTGTGACAGGAGCTCATAGCCCTATCCTGTCCAACACCTTCTAATTCAAACTCCCCCGCCCCTGCTTTCTCCCACCTTCATGTAATAATCTCCCACAAACTCCCTCCTTGACTCCAAATGTATAAAAGCAACTGCAGCTGTCCTTCTCCAGAGCATTTTCTCGGTCTGTTGAGATCTTGCTTCTACGTGTATCCCCTGTTTGACTCAAATAAACTCTTAGAAAAAGTTTCCACAGGTCTGGACGCTCTTCTACCAGCCAGGGACTGCATGCCCCTGCAGCCTCCCTCGTTTCTCAGGAAGCCAGGTAGTTCCCTCCGGTGGAAAGCGTGCAGGTGTGCTGTGTGCCTCCTCCGGGCCGGGCCAGGAAAACCCTCCGAGTGCGTGCTCTCTCCGGGGTGCTCTCCCGCCTCCTATTCCCTTCCAGCTCACTGGATGGAGATCCCCCGACCGCCCACCGACCGCCCACCGACCGCCCACCGACGCCAAGTGTTAAAGGTGGCAGACCCTCCTCCATCCTCAGGTCCCCAAATGCCTGCGAGACGCAAAGCCATTGCTTCTCCAGGCCAGTGAATGTGGGGGTCTATAGTTTCCATACTTAGCCTACCTGACACACCACTGCACAGCAGGGAACTCTTGTGCTTTTCCTTATACAAACTTGGAGGTCATTAAACTCATAAGAAGAAAAAAAATAATCACAATATTTTTAAGATTCTCCTAAAGTCACCGAAATGGTGCTTAATGGGGAACTGTGAAAAACCAAATTACTTAGTAGACTGTTCTTGCTGGTGGGAATACACAGTTGATGCATACATATCTTCCGTAAGAGAGGACCCGCTGCCCCCACAGTGGCCCCTGCACCTCTGGACAGCACCCACTGAGCACGGCCGGCTCTCACGGAGCTGTGCTGGCACAAGGACATTACCGGCAGTGACCCAGCTCTGGGCAGTGACCCAGCTCTGGGCAGTGACCGTGGCCCCGGCCCTGTGAGCCGGGCTATCCGCACATCGGCTCACCTACTCTTCACCTGGGAAGAGGGTACTCTCCTCACCTCCATTTACAGATGACAGCACCGAGGCACAGAACACAGGTCACCGGCCCCAGGTCGCACACGGGTAAGCGTGGCAGAGCCCAGATCGGCGCAGGCAATGCGAGCCCTTGCTCCTGCCCACCGCTCCACCCGCTGGTGGCTGTCACCTCCGTCCCAGACCCATGGAGAGCGAGCCTCACCAACGCCCCCACACCTGCCAATACCCAAAGATCTCCTTTGTATCAACACGAGTTATTTTTCCATGTGGCCAAAAAAAAAAAAAAAAAAAAAACCCTCTGAGTTTTTGTCATCCTTTCAAACGTGGTTCAAATCTGTTCACCATTCGGCCTCCCTTTGGAAGGTTCCTGTTCATTCCTGTGCATGGTGCACTGTGTCGCTAGAGAAGGACTTCATGCATAAAGTCAGATTAATGACAGGACTTCCCAAAAGGGTCAGTGAGAAGATTAATCAGGGTATTCATGTAAAGCCCTAGAAATTAGAAACGGAGCTTGAGACAAAGCTAGCCAGACAAAACCATCAGCTACTATGTGGCTTATACTTCGAGCCCTGTGGCCTACAATTGTATCAGGTTCCGGTGTCCACAGCACCCTGCTGACCAGACTGAATTTGCTGTCCACTTAAATGCAGCTTTTATAAAAGGGGAGCCCATAATAATTGTCTCCCCTATCCTGACGGTGCTTTCTCCCACTTTTCCACAGGCACTACACTTCACCTTGACTACGCTTAAGTTTCTCCTGATTAAGGTCAGCCCACCTTCCCAGGGATTAAAGGCCTTTTTCAGTGCTGTTAGTTCACCTTACCTGGTTTCACATCCTTAGCAAACCAGAGCATTAGGACCTGAAAATCCTGGAGTGGCCTAGAGTGCTCCCCAGATAAAGTTGTGCTGTTCTCTTCTAGAAAGTTCTCCCTGACATGGACTCATTGCTTCATCCTATCTCAGCAACCAAGGATACATAAGGCCTCTGCCTTGACCACAATAATCTCATGCCAACATTCCTGAGTGCAAATATTCCATTCCTCCAACCCTATGAGACTTCCCAGCCCAGTTCCGCGGTGGGCTAGTGGTCCAGGGTTGTCATTAGAAGCGTAACCTGGGTGGGATGGGGAAACCACAGCCAAAATGCCACTCTCCCAGGGGCCCAACCGTACGAGGTGTGGGCTGGGATGGGGGCTTCAGAACTTCGCAGCAGTCAGTGGGAGTCTGAGATAAGGAGCTGGGTCATGCAAGGAATCCTTACCATGTTTCAAGGAAAAGGACCTGTTTTAGGTTATCAGGATGGCAAAAAGAAACCCATAGCCTGGTGACAGGTGTAGGCGGGCCCCCTCCCCAAACGCTGTCCTAGGAGCTCCCCTGCACGTGGGGACTGCTGGACGCTGGGTAGCATTCAAAGTATGCCATGTTAGCCTCAGGCCGGGACAGCTATGATTTTTCAACCCTGAGGACACAGGGCTCCTTCTGGGCTCTCCCAGATGTCCAGGGCAGCCCTTAGAGCAGTGATTCCTACTCACATCAGAGTCGCCAGAAGGGCTTCCTAAAACAGATTGCTGGGGCCCCTCCCTGGGTTTCTCTGGGGTAGAGGCCTGGAATTTACTTTCTAACAAGTTCCCAGTTGCTCCTGTTGCTGGCTTGGGGGCCACACTTTGAGGACCACTGACTCAAAGCAAGGGAGTCAGGGAGAGGTTCAGGGGGAAAGAAACCCAAGGGGAGGAGAGCGGGGGTAAGTCCAGAGAGAGAAGGGCCTCTCAGGGGCTGTGGTACAGGCAGTGAGTGGACTGACAGGACAGTAAAGACCGGTCTGAACCAGCACACGGTCTGTCTGTCTTCTGTATTTGTGACCAGCTGGCAGTAGTATTTCCTTTATTCTAAGCCCTTCTACAGGTTACCGGTATGGCTAAGAGACAATGTAAATGTACACTAAAGAAGATGGGTCCATGCAAAAAAAAAAAAAAAGGCAGAAACAGCGATTCAACTTTCATAGTGGAGAACGATGGTAATTTTGGTTTCTTGCTGTTTTGCAGATACTTGTCACAGAAAGAGAGAGGGGTGGTGAACAGGACGCAGTCCACGGAGGAAGCTCGCTTATCTTCCTGGACTCAGAGGAAAGCTACTGTCAGAGAAGCACGTCCCGGGCAGGTATGGAGAGGCGAACCACTTACTAGCAACAAGCGGTTTCAGGAAGGTTCTGTACTGGCCATTTATGTCCATGAACATAAAAAGGAATGAATACTTCTTTACATTCACTTGGGTTGGAGGCAGTTCCAGTGTATTTTATTATCTTACCACTAATGATGGGGAAGAAACCTGAAGGAGAAGACACTACAAATTTTAATTGGTTTTGAATTTAGAAATGTAAGTTGAATTTAATTCCTAACTCCTATCCTCAGGAGAATTCAGACTTGCCAGAGGAATTCACCTCTAAATAAACAGAGAGAGCTTTAACATAAATGGGGAGAAGGGGACTCTAGAAAATTAAAAACGAGGAGAAGAGAAATGAATGAAAACCAACCTGGCTGGATTATGCCTTTGCCTAAAGGACAATTTGCAGAATGCGTATTCACTGCTTTTACCCAGAGATGCTTCGCAAGCACATTCGACCTTCCCGCCCTTTTCCTAGGAGGACCTTCAAGAACGTGAAGTTGACCCTGTACCCCTGGAGCCTGTGACGCATTCTGAAAAAGTCTACAAGACACTTGCTGCCAAAGGAACTGTACACACGACAAAACGGAGGTCTGAGATTGTAGCAGTACTCATTTATAAGACAATCATCCAGAAAATCCAGAAACACTTATGGTTATTTTCAACAGATTATCACTGAAATGAAAACAAAATTTAAAATGGTCTCCTAGAACTTTGAGACCTCTGTAAAGGGACAGCAGCCCTTGTTTCGAGAAAATATCATATCATTCCCCGTATCACTGGTGAATGTACCTGCTTCGTTATTGCAATGTATCTAAATGTATCTAAATAGTTCCCAGTGCAGCCGCCCACTCACTACACCCCATAAAGTTTTAAGTGAAATCAAAGATGCCACTGATGATAAGGTATACCATTATTTTACACGCAAATAGGGAAGAAAAATCTAATTAGAAACTGTTGATTTTAGAGATATTCAAATGTGAAAAACGAAACAAAAAGCCCTGTGTCTCAGCATGGACGGGAAACCGTACCACCGGCCCACGTGCCGGGTGCTGTCTGAGAACAGGGCGGTGCTCTGACTTCTGTCCTGGGGCTGGACAGCAGCCCTGCTCCTCTGAGCTGCGGGACCCTCGGCGAATGACTCCACCTCACTGAGCCTCCTATACGTATCTGATGTCAATGTTGCCTACTTCTCACCACGTTGCTGAGAGAATTAAATACGATTCTTTTACAGTATTTAATATGTGCCTAACACTTATTAGCTGTCTTATTCCTGCTGTTACTAAAAATCTGGCAAGAGCAAAGTCATGAATTTAACCAACATTAAACGGTTTCTTCAATGCGAGTAAGTTCACCTAATCTCAGTTGCCAAACCTTTACACGTTGCCTCCTCAGTGCCACTGCTCCAGAAATAAAAATGAAAAAATCTAAAATGGAGTCAAAGCATCTTCTTAAACTGAAGAATCAGCCGGAGCCCTAAGGAGCTGGTGACTCAAGCACAATGGGTGAGCGTTTGCATATTGCTTTGCATGACATTTGCATGCTACCAGTTCATTTTTACTTGAAGTGAAAACCCGCCCACCATCTGGTTCGTTCCTAGTCCCTTATGATCCCCTAGGTGTTGAGTTGGCTGCCTTTGCCTGGGAAAAAATAAAGCAATTGGCGTGCATTAAGTAGTTATCGCCTGTGCCTCCAAGGGCTGGTTACCCCAGCTAAGAGAAGGGTGAGCCTGCAGCAGGCTGTGGGCCTAGCCCGCTGTGAGCATCCTACCGGGAGGGTGGCCGCTGACTCAAACCCCAGTGAGCCACAAAGAGCCTCAGCCTTCACCTGGATGCAGCCCCCAGCACAAACGCACCTAATGGGAACATCACATGACTCACAGCAAAGTGGCTCCTGGCCACCAGAAGCTTCCATTTCAAACCAGTGCAAAGCTTCTCTTTTCCTGAGTGTGAGTAATTACGTGGTAGTGAACCTACCACAAGGATTTGCTTTTGCTTTCAAAACTGTCAAGATTTAAAGTAAACACAAGGCAGCCAGTATCTGGCAATAAAGAACAAAAATTAGCACTTGATTAATTAGGGCCCTGTTGCTAGAATCCTCTGTCAGCACTAATCATTTGTGTAAACCGAGCCCCTGATTCATGATTGCACAAGTAGTAATGGACTGTACTTGCCTAGGTCCAGTCCAAGTTCAATGAACTGCTGTTTCTTGGGAATAACTGGGTATTTCTGTAAACTCCAACACCTATAATAATTATTACTATGTCAACTAGGCAATGATGCTATGTAAGATGATATGAAGTGTCTATTATTCATACAAGAACTGAAAATAGCAACTCAATGAGTAGGTGTCCTCTAAATTATCCTTTGGATGGTGCACACAAACACCAGCTCACATTTCTCTTCGGTCTCTATGTGACACATGACCCTAAGTGAACAGCAAACCCAACCAATCAGCCATAAAAACCCAAATTCACATCCAGATACAGGGGGCCAGGGTACCATAAATGTAGTTATGTTTATTAAGTCTTAGAGATGCTATTTTGTCATAGGATAATTTTTTTCTTTCAGTGCTTTACAGCTTTTGTAAGGATAAAAGGCTTTTTAAATTATCGGAAAGCACATGTAAAACCTTACGCTTTTATGGACACTCAGAAACATGGGAACCTCAGTTATACTAAAATTTCAAAAAGTGACACCAGGGTAGTTAAATAACCAAAAGAACACCCTTTATAGCACCACTTTACTTTCCCAAAGTGCCACTCTTCATAGGATAATCGTTAGAATGCCAGAAATTTTAGAAATCACTTAGGTCAATACCTACCACCATTTTTACAGATGAGGACATTGAGATCAGGTCTAGAAATTGGCACTTAAAAAAAAAAAAAAAAAAAAAAAAGCAAGAATCCAGATGACAACTACTTGGGGCTGGCTGGTGCTGGACAGGGCACTGGCGCTTCCGGGAAGTGGGATCAGAAGGCCTGGCTGGGTGGTGGCCTTGCTAAGGAGCCTGGAGTTTGGAAGAAAACCATGTCCCAAAACGAGAAAAAGGCACTAGGGAGAAATTGCGCCTATAAAAAGAAGAGCCAAACATAAAGATATTCTGGGACAGAAGTTGTGTTGCCTCCAGAGTCTAAGGTCACCTGGGGTGAGGGACGGCCTGTCCCTGGGAACCAAGGCCCTCAGGCACCATCGTAGCACCTGGGAGGTCTAGAAGAGCAAATGCACTTCAAAGGACACAGACCCAGACGTAAAGACAAAAGGTGCACAGGAGCGCAGCAGCTCCATCACCAACTCAGTCTTGCTCAGACCAGAAGGGAATCATCTGGTTTTCTGCTCATCTGTCTCCCAAAAGCTCGAGATCCAGAACAGAACAAGAGGCCCAGAAGCTGGCTCCTGAGTGTGCGCCTGAAAAGGCCCCTGAAGACTGAGAGCTCCTCTTTTTCAGAAGCTCAAACCCTGAGGTGGGGAAGAACAAAAGCAGCAGCCCCCACCCAAGACGCAGCCTTGGCCTCTGCCCTGCCCTGGCCAGCTGGCCTGCAGGACCTGCACTCCCTGGGCTACTTATCACCTGGCCTCCAGCTGTGCTCCTCCAGTGGGAGGCCCTGGCAAGACAAAGGGGCGCGGGAAGAGAGAGAAGTCAGAGTATTCCTTCCCATTCTCTCCCGCAGCTTCTGCCCAGGTCTCAGTCTCCCCAGCTCCGCTCTAGTATTTTTTGTAGCATTTGCTCCCGGTCCCTGCAGGCCTAGGGTGGTAAGCACCTTCTTGGGCCTCACCTGCCCTGGCTGGTTCCCTTTCATTTCTTCATTCAGTTGACCCTGACTCTAAGTTGGAGTCTGTCTTTTGCCAGGACCCTGAAGAGACTCTAGGGAAAGGAAACCATGGGATAAACATGTTGTCTCATACAAAATCTTACGTAGAAACTGAGATATCTTACAGAGAATAGAAACCCACATATACTTTAAAGATAAACAGACCTCCAAAAACATCAACCTTCAAACCCCAAATACTGCTGCCTTGGATGTTCACTCTCCTTTGGCCTGAAGATCTTTACTGGCAAGATGGGGAAAGGATGCTCTGCTGGGGGAATGGACCTCCCTCAGACTCTCCCTGCTTTGTAAGCGGAAGTCAAGTCATGAGCACCACAGATATGAGGTGGCCCATAAGACTACACTGGATGGCTTAGTCTGTAGTGGGCTACGCCATCTAGGTGTGCCCAAGGGCACTCTATGGTGTTTGCACAACAACAAAATCACCCGGCAATGCATTTCTTGGAATGTATCCCTACTGTGAAGCAACAGCATGACGGTAAAATAAGGGTGAATTCCTTAATTGCCCGAGGGAGTCGGTCTTCCAGGTTACAGAGGTAACGGCCACAACCTGATGGAGGCAGGGAAGGGGCGGGGTGGGGATAGCCTCTTCACACAGGGTTGCTGAGAAGAGACACGTGACCTGGAGGATGGAGACAGAGGAATGGGAGCATCTTAAGGTCACAGCCTGTGCAGGAAGTGGCTCCTCCTCTGAGGACTCAGTGGTTACAGTCCACTACCCGGCTTTCAGAATAAAGAGTAAGTCTTTAGCAAAAGCTCTGCTATAAAGCCAACATCTTTTGTCACTGAATGGACAGAGAAGTGTGTAATACACATTGGAACACTTTCCACAATGTCTGTAATTAAAAAATTCCCAGCACCTCAAGTGAGGACACGTCAGTTATTTAAAATAAAAATAAAACACAAGGTTGATCTTACTCCTCATAATGTTGGATAGATAAGGGTTAACCATAATCTCCTGGCCTTGCAGTTGAACCCGGAAGAGAGGACAAGGCAGCTTCTAAGGGCATGTGCATAAAAGGAAACTCCTGGGCTTCTGGGCGGGGACAGTGCAGAGTCACTGAGCTGAAGCGGAACCGGCTGGGGAGCCCTTCCATCCCCTCCAAACACCCACGTCATTCAAAGCCCTTTCCTCCCTCCTCGCCTCTCTCGCGTATGGTACCTCTGCTAAGCTTTTGTGAAAATTCAGGTTCTGGAATCAAAAGCCGTGTGCATACTACTGGCTTAAATTAATCAAAGGGGTGTGTGTGTGTGTGTGTGTGTGTGTGTGTGTGTGTGTGAACTGTTACCGTGGACAAGAAGAACACAGCCTTTGCCTTTTAATACCAGCCTGATGATTCTTTTGAATACATTTTTATGCAGATGGAGAAGACTTATCTTTATCAACACGTAATTCCAAGTGGAAATATTTTATTTCTAACCATTTAAAGAAAGATAAAAATTATCAAAAGGCAACGGAAGTCAGTGAGAACCAGAAGGCCAGTTTGCTTACCTGCTGTCTCCAGCATTCGCCACATACAGCTTCCCCAAGAGGCAGACCACGATGAGGGCTGTGCAGCCCCCAGATATATTGTAGGAACTCCTCTCTCGTTCTATTTGTAGGTCCTGGAGAAGAAAATAAAGTTAGTGCTGGTTGTGCAGGAACACGTACCACAGACTTTCTTAGCATCGCTCCCCAAGGGCCCGAATGTGCTTCAAAGAAGAGACAAGGAATCCTCAGTACTTGTTTTTCTGCCACCTAATGAGCATTTCTGGAGAGGGCCCTGGCAAAAAACCGCCGCCTGCCAGACCATCTGCGAACCAGAGACAGGAAACAAGGGGTGGCAAATGGATATAATCAGGCAGAAATGAGAAGAAAACCAACTGTATTCAATAAATATCATAGCTTATGGAAAACTTAGTCTTCCACGGATTGCCTGAGCTGCCACATGGAGGATGCCACAGAGAGACAGATAATGACAAGAACTTGGACCTGGTCCACGTCTGTAACCCCAAAGTCTCCAATCAAGACTTCCTTTTACAGCTGGAAAAGAGAAGTGACTGGAAGGACAGTGTCCTCTATTTGATGCAGGCAGGAGTCGCCCTCCTGTCTTGCTGATCAAGGACAGAAGCTCCTGACCTCTCTGGTCGGACCTCCTCTTCCCGCCAGCTCACAGCAGTGAGGCGCGAGCTCAGTAGCAGCCCCCTTTCGCTGAGCACACCCTCTGCTTCAGGTAGCGCGATGACCACTTTACATGTAGAATCTCATCTCGTCCTCGCAACTGCGTTACTAGCCTCACACTGTTCAGATGCAGAGCAGTGGGGTAGCCTGCCCACCTTTACTTGGCTGGAGTCTGGATTCCAATGCGATTCTCTTCCTCCAAAGCCTATGTTATTACTTGTCACCTAATGAGGCCTCCCCAAGAAAATTAAAAACGCACACTTCTATTGACAGGTAGGCATCATTCTCAAGACGGATATCTTTGTAAAATTCTGTATCAGTGACAGATGCAAGGATTCTGTCACCTCAAAAACGTGAGCTGAGTTAGGAAAATAAACTAAATGCTAGCTAAAATAATTCCAAACATTCCAGTAGCAATCTCCTGGTGGGGCAGAGGGAGGGGAACGTGGGCTGGACGATAGGCAGAGAGAAGGAAGGAGCAGTGCCCTGGCCGATGCTGAGGGCGCCATCAGCAGACCAAGGGCCAGGGCACTGCTGGGATTCTTAGAAACCCACCGGCTCAGAGCTCAGTGGCTTTGACCAGCTCCTCATGGAAAGGGAGAGAGAATTTAGTAGTGCAGCACTTATCAGCAATTGCTAAATCACCAATGGGAAACTGAAAACAGGAGAGCCTGGGCTGAGGCTGGAGAACAGGAACGGCAAATTGGTTAAAATATAAGGAGAGAAAAAGCACAAAGACGGGTGCTGGGAGAAACCACCATACTGGAATGAAGTAGGGAAGGGGGAAGGGAGTGGGCGGGCTGAGGAGCCATGGGAAGGGGTTAAGAGTGTGTGTATGTGGGGTAGGACAGTCTAGAAGCAAGTGAAGAAATATTCCAACAAGGGCGTGAGTGAACGACGGCACCAAAAGCTGCACAAGGCTCCACCATGTCTTCTCACAAGACTTTCCGGATCAAGAGGCTCCTGGCCAAGAAACCAAAGCAGAATCGGCCCATTGCCCAGTTTTCGGATGAAAACTGGTGGTGAAATCAGATACAAATCCAAGAGCAGACACTGGAGGAAAACCAAGCTGGGTCTCCGAGGAATCGCACAGGAGAGACGGCTCACACACCTGCCTGCGCTGCACCCAGGCTGCCTGCAGCTTCCCGGAGCACCGGCCAGATCCCACTGTCTGGACTGTTGGGCATTTTTATTGGGAAGTTATTGGAAGAGTGATTTTTTCTCTTTGACTTTTTTTCTGTGCTAGCATGTTGGTTCAGTAATAAATACGTAAGACCTTCTTTAAAAAAGCTGCACGAGGGTCAAGCATGAAGACTACCCTCAAGGACTATGCTGGACTTTAAAAATTTACTTAAACTGTATAAATCAGCTTTCTTGAAGGACTGTAACGAGGATTAAATTAGATGGTGTGCATGAGGTGCTTTCAGGCCACCTGGATCCTGCCTGCAGCCCGGAAACTCCATGACTGAGGGCAGAGACCTGTCTTACTCACTCACTGCTAGACGCTCAGCACCTACAGTAGGCCAGGTAAAAGGCCGTTTAGTAAGTGCCTAGTAAGTGGGCAAATAAAGTCACACATTTGAGAATGCCTGGGTTTCAGAATGATCTCCCCACCACCTTACCTCGCCCGTAACGTGAGAAACGTGTTCCATGATCCACAAATGCAAAACTTAAAATGTAAATGAGTGCTCGAGGAGGTGGTAAGCAAGCAGGAACCCATGCTTCAGTTAAAATGAAGTCACATGACAAGAACACATGAATGGTCCTCAGAACCTACACTGGGATGGCTGGACGTGAAGAGGAGGGCATGGGGGGTGGCAGCCAGGAAGGGTTGTCACAAAGAAGTGAATGACAGGAGAAGGAAAGCATCAGGCTGTTAGGAGTTTTGTCTGCTTAACCTCCAAACTATGCATGGAATAGAACCAATAATTCTATCCACAAAGAAGTGTGTGGGTAGATTTATTCATTTTTTTTGCATTTAAATAAATAATATAAAGTCGATATTATGATAGATACATATTTCATCAAATTAACATATAAATTGGTATGTAAAGTCCACATCTAATATTACTGTTTTTAATATATTGGAAGGAACTGCTCTAGCTACAGAAACAATCCTTTCACATCCAGAATCAATATTTGTTTAAATACCTAAAATCTGAATGAAAAACAACTTTTAGTACAAATCCCTGAGCACCCAACTGCTTGCATGCTGTATGTGGAGTGGAGTATGAACGATTCTCCACGGACCTGTGTCACAGGCACGACCCAGGCGGGGGGCAGCGCGAGGACACACAGAGTCTGGGGCGAAGGCGTCTCCTGGGACACAGCAAACAAGCATGCTCTCCATCGTACGTGCATTATCATGGGTTCCGTCACAAGAAAATCAGATTCTAAAATTATGTAACCCTTTCTTGAAAATCCAGGCAGTATTCAACACTGAGACTTTCTGCTATGGCAGAGTTCATACTGGCCTTTGATTTTTTAGGGAACACTCTAGTTAACTTGCCCAGTGAGCCCTTGCGATGGCACGAATAGTGATCCATAAATAGTGCCTTCCTTTTCCAGTGGTCCCACCACGCTCCCTCTGCAGCTCCCCCCGCACGGGGAACACTAAACCTGGTGGCACTTTCACACAGACAGTGGACTGCAGCCTAGCCACACTTTGTCCAAGAAACTCTGCTGGTGAGTTCACGCTTTCAACCACCGCCCCCACTTGTGTGGTGATGCACACGTATGCAAGCACAGGCACACACACGTATGCACACTCTAACTACATGGGTGCTCTCTAGAGTCACAGTGACAAGGATTTGAAAGCCGTGTTTCTATAAACTTTGTCATCCTGTAGGACTCACTGACATTAAAACACACTCTTCTACTTCTCCTAAAATTGGGTGTAACTAGAACATATTCTAAAAATAATTGCTTCCCTCTTCCCTCCCTAAGAAGCCAAAATAGCACACTTATTTTTTTCCTGCACCACCTATTCCTCTTTAAAAGATGTTTCACAAAATGCCAGCACAGAAAGGACCATTAAAGGACGGCCTGGGCAGTTCTTTTACTACCGACGAATGAAGTCAATACGGGTACGTTTACCATCGAATCAATTGCCTGTTTTCTTCAAACTCTCAACTTTCCCTATTAACTTAAGCTTCTCCCATTCTAGATAAAATAGACAAAAATATGTAAAATTATAATTTATTTTAAAAGCCCTCAGGCTTGGGTACTTTTTTTTGGGGGGGGGGGGAGCAATGCAATCATGGAAAAAACTGCCCACTGCTTTTTGCTAAACAAGGACCAATCTGGAATATTTCCTCATTTTAGCTAAAACCATTTCACTAAACTAGTTCAGCTAAAATAGTTTAAGGAAATCAGCAAACCCCAAGACATAACTCTAGTAAAACTAGTAAAAAACATGCATGTGTCATCATTCCTTTTCAAGTACGGTCTATCCTTTTGGGGGTCTCTGCATCACACTGGAAGAAGAGTTGTCTTGGGAAACACATTAAATGTACTGTGATGTGTAATCACAAAAAAATCCTATAATGTTTTAAGTAAATTTATGATTTTGTGTTGGGCCACATTCACAGCCATTCTGGGCTGCATGCAGGCCACAGGGTAGACACCCCCTGGAAAAGGATCAACTTAAATGACTTGAGATTCAATTAACAAGATAACTGATTTATCTGCTCAGTCAAGAGTACGGCAGGCCTCTCCAAGCTGCTTTCTACTCAGAAGGACTGGTTTATCCTGTGTTATGTCTGCCTAAATATTACATTTAACCTAGGCTTATCTAAGGTCTAGACTTAGCTAAATCAAAGAATTAACCCAATTTTTATGACCTCTTAAAAATTAAGAGGGTTTTATTTTGCTTTTTGTTGCAATTAAGACTAGGAGTAATAAAGGGAAAAAAGAGATGTGTATCAAATGAGAGTAATTCAGCAGAAAAGCATTGTAAGACAAAGAAAATACATTGCTCTGGATGGTTGTAATTTGGTTTGAAAGTCCCAGCGATGACATGATCCCAGGATCATTCTTTGTTTCCGACGAATTTCAGGATGCAAAAGGAAAAGCATCATCAGACAGCACAAGGGAGCAAATGCTGGGCAGTTTCAATAGGCCTTGGCAGCTCCCCCCAGCTTGGTTAAAACATAGATCTGAACATGCTTCTAACAGTGTCAGTCACAAATAATAAGATTCTGCATGGTTTCAGTATCTGGGTCTGATTTCAGTTTATTTTGAGAACAAGCCAATCTGTCAGCCAGGCAATGAGAGAGGAAAAAAGAAGTACTGCCTAATATTGCCACCTGCTGGCGCTTAGTGGAATCACATGCTCATTCCTTCCTGGAGGAACTTCCTGATACACCAGAAACAAAGACAAAACAAAACTAGCTTAAGTACACGCAGACTCACAAGTCCACAACTTACTGTGAATATGCTAATTTTTAAAACACTATGACTTCTAAACTATAAATAAGCTTTGCACTCATCCTCCTCTTTTTCACCATATGGTTTTTACCAACAAAGGCAAGCTGAGTGGTATTTCCAAGCATTTAGCCAGTAATAGGAAGAGAGAGGGTAGTTATACAAGTTAAAATATTGCCACTTTTCTCCCGCATAACAACCAAATTTCTAGAACATTCTTCACTGTAGTGAGCAACATACACCTGCACTGCAAGGAAACGAGACAGAATTTTAAGCCTCTCCTGACTGTGTTTCCAGACCTCAAATCCCGCAGGTGGCAGGCTAAGAGGCCAGTCACTGCTAATTGGCTCTTACTCCTCGAAGGGCAAATGTCTCCTTCAACTATGGCAACAACTGAAGCGAGTGAACCTCTGCCTGTTCAACCATTTTTGTAGGGTGGGAAGGTAGGGAGGACACTGAAATCAGGCCTTAGAGGTCATTTATTTAATCCACATCTATCATCTTGGGCCAAACGACAACCTAAACACAACAGGTGACCAAACTTAGCTGCTGAAGCTGGCAACGCATTGCTGGGGAGCAGCACTGAAGTATGTCAAAAAGCCCTGAAATTCCGGTCCTTCTGGAAGGTTCACGTTCCAGCATGGTCACGGGAAGCACTGGCTATGCCGCTTTCTCACAGCGAAGGTAGACCCAGGACAAGACCCAACAGGGCGCTGCAGGGAAAACCCGCCTCTGCCAGCACGCACGGTGAGTACTGGAGGCCGGCGGTCAGACGCCACCTTCACCAGAAGCCACCGCTGCGCCAGGCAACCCAAGGACAGGAAAGGGAGAAGCCGAGTGCATCCTCAAAGCCTCCAGTATTTGATGACACTGCTACCTCCCCTTGTTCAAGGCATTCCCCACCCCCGACTTGCTAGTCTATGTTTTTGACTAGCACCTAACTTGTTCCTGGAAATAAGTACTATTTATTCTATCTTGGTGTTTCTGAATCTTTTTAACCGACCATCCCTTCCAGATAGATATTAACATTCTACCAGCCTATTTAATGCAGGACCTCAAAGCAAATGAGATATTGTATATTTCTACAGTCATATAATGTGTGATTACGAATGCCCCTAAACATAAAATCTAATCTTTTACCTCTAGACTCCCATGGTGTGTAGGAAAATTCTGGTTATAACATATTAGCTCAATCTATACTAGTAATTGAGAAGGGAGAGGAAGAGAGAAATACAGAAATGTCATCAATGAGGCAAATTTAAGGTGTAGGTGCTGGCCGGGGAAATTTTAGGGCTTAAAAGTGACAGAAAAAGCAACAAAACCACAGAAATGAAATTACTAAATCTTATTTGATACTGAGTTTCGCTATTCCAGAGGATCAGAATGGCACAAAAACTGCGAGACCTAAAGGATGCCTAGACACAGGAAAGTTCAGAAGTGGCTGACTATTGTAAGGAAAAAAGTTAGGCACGGCTGGGAAATTCCAAACTGGCCCGTCTCTGCAAGGCCTGAGGAGGAACCAGCAAGCGCAGGCCAATAAGACAAGGAAATCAGCTGTGTGCTGGGCATTTCCAAAAACCAAAGTTTACCCTGAAACAATGACTCTCAGAGACCAAACATCGAAAGGGACAGGAGAGAAAAAATATTTCGTGAATTGCCAATGGCGTTCCAGGCCCTTAAGTCAAGAGTATACTGTTTTATTTCTGTGTTATGGCTTCTGAAGTTCACCCCAAGCAATTTAATGGCTAAGTCGTGGGCTGTTTCTATGACACTGGAGTAGATTTTTTCTGAAGTCCCTGACTGGGGAAAACAAAAAGCAAAGAAAGTGTATCTCTGTAATTAGTCTAAACATAAGACAGCATCCAAACAGGGACACTCTGAGGGTGTTAGTGATTACTCTGGGCCAACAGGCATCAACTGGCTTAACTGCTAGCAGGGCAGGAGGTAGGGCCACCCCATGAAACACCATGAAAACCAAAGACGAATGAATGTCTCACTTACTAAGGCCACGCATGGTGCAAAGTCCAGGTGGGCCCCTGATGTGCTGGGAGCTACCAAGACAATCTGGGAAAAACCAAAATGTGAAGAGGAAGCTGAGGGGTGGGATGGATTAGAGAATAAGAGAAAATCATAAAGCCAAAAATGTGTAATATGGCACATCAGGTCCTCCAGAGGTGGGTTCTAGACTGCCTGTCCAGTTCCCCTTATATCATTCCTGCCTTTGAAATCTATCTGCTAACCATGCTGAATGTCAGCATGTTGCCTGTTCTTTCTCTGATGTTCACGCAGTAGTTTTCCTCTGCCCAGCACACTCTCAGCCTCCCAGGCCTTGTCTGCTTCACCCCCCGCCCCCCACAAAGCATCGCTTCTCCAGGGAACCCACACTTGACGTCTTTATCAGACTCCTACAGCACCCACGTTTCTCCTCTCAAGGTCCTTCCCATTCACATCGAACCTGTTTAATACCTGGCTTTGCCCAATTGTTCAATGCTCTTTTCCCAGTTAAGCCTGGTGTATAGTTAATTCTCAACAAATACAGCGGTGGGCAAACGTAGGCTTACAGTTGTTCATATGGAAACTAATGCAATAATCAACAAATAATAACACACGAATAAACTGCATTTCATGTACTCACAACTGTAAACCTGCTTTTGCCCCACCCCTGTATTTATAGATTGAATGAATTACACAGGAAAGTGAACCAATCTTGTCGCAGGCGATTCAGCTTCCAAGAAAAATTTCAGGTAATGAATTGGCTAGTTAAAAGCTGAAAAAATACAAGCAACAAGAATGAGGCTCTTTACTAAGTGTTTTTCTAAATGGGCCTCTCATTTCAAGTCGACTTGCTGCTGGTAACCCTGAGCCATTTAGTGGGCAGAAAAAGCCCAAGGCCCAGGACCTGTGGCAGCCTGACTCAGTGTGACAGCGGCCTCTGGTGGATAAAACTGGGAATACAGCCATTCCCGATCAAGTAAGTGAACGATGTCAGGGCTCCGCAATCACAGAAAAATGACAAACCAAAGTTTCTTTTGCTTTTCCCTTTTCTCCCATTAGGGCTATAAGCAAACTGTCAGATTTTTACCCGAATTAAATATTAGCACTCTGAACACCAGTGTCTAGAAACACACATCAGAGCTTCCACGACAGCTGGAGAACAAGAGTTGACACAATACGAGCCTCAGTACAAGTCACTTTTAGTACTTGCATTCCTGCTTTCCTAAATTCTTTTCCAGCTTCCTGGTGTTTTTTCTCGGCATTGAAGCCGATCAGACACTCCTGAGATAGAGGCACCTTTTAAACGGCCTGCCACTCGAAGGGTCAACACTGTCTGCATGACAGGAGAGGGACACCGGACCGAAGAAGGGACGAGTTAAAGTGAGGAAAGGGTTTGAGTTTGAGGAGCAAACACTTGTCACCTGCCTGCAGGGTGCTTGCTACTGCTCCAGAGAGAAAAACCTTTGGAACCAAGTCATTGCTTCAGTAGACAGTGAGCTCAGAGAGGGACGATGGGGTGCAGCACCGAGCAGGGGCCCACCATCACTGTCTGCTCTCACGAGGCACAGGGACAGCAAGGGACAGGGAGCAGCTGCACTCTCCCCGAGTGTGTTCTCAGCAGTGAGGCTGACGG
Source organism: Glossophaga mutica (assembly GCA_039655065.1). Lineage (NCBI taxonomy): Eukaryota > Metazoa > Chordata > Mammalia > Chiroptera > Phyllostomidae > Glossophaga > Glossophaga mutica. The sequence goes on from CM077304.1 coordinate 60,181,575, forward strand.
GGAAGGGGGCTGAATGCGTCGATCAGACACATTCACATTTAAATGTACAAACAAACTCATGTTCCCAAGCAAAACAAATGATTCCTGGATACTGGCCCGTACATTTTTAAAGCAGTGAAAACCACATTGCCAATCATGGTAAAATAGCTGTTCCCAGATCAGATTTGTAAAAAGGGGGTAATCTTGAGCACTTTACTGAAAGCTCTGATTCCCCAAACACCTGGAATCCAGACACATGTACATACCAGATGGCAGCCATGCTCATTTCAATTATGTGGGATTGTACCAGCTGGGATCGAGATGAGTCTGCCGAAGGAGAAGCAGTAATGCATGCATTTATTTAATTAGCTTATTGCTGCATGCACCATCCCTCACTTTCATCATCTTTTTAATTTTGGCCAGTTCGCACGGCCAGGAACTCCATCTCACTGCCAACTTCTACTGAGAACGTAAAGGGGAGACCTCAAGCAGAACCACCCAGCAAGTGGACAGGCCAGAGACGTGCCTCATCAGGCAGGGAGCCTTTAAGAAACAATGGTTTGGTGTGAGACACCTTCCTGCCCCTGCTGCCCTGGGCTCTTCGGCCGCACCTACCATTTCCTTGAACGCACTCTCAAGAGCTCCGATGACCAGACACTCGTGCGCGATCTTCTTCTCCGTGAAGAAGCGCGTGGGTGGGGTGCTGGGGGAGCCCGGGGCCCCGACCCCGCCGCGGAGTGAGGCGGCCCGGGTCAGAGTGCGGCCGCTGGCGGGCGTGTTCTCGGGCTCATCGCCCAGGCAGGTGGGCGGAAGGACGGCGGAGTTCTTCAGGATGTCCACGATGGCCTGCAGCTGCTCCGTGACGTGGTGCTGCAGCAGGCGGGACGCCACCACTGCGGCCCCAGACCCCGCATGGCCATCGAACAGCGACCAGTAGTGGCAGGAAACGCCTTCTGATTCCTGCGGGGAGAGAGGGACAGGAGGAGTGAGAGCTACAGTGGCTACTGCCCTAGGTGACACTGACATGGCCGGGCCTCTAGGGGCGCAGCAGGTCTACTGGGCTGTCTGGCTTTAGTCTGCACTCAGCAAGGGGGCCCAGTATTTGTCAGCACTGCTACTACCACCCAAGGTGTGAAACAGTCCCTGCCTCTCCACCTGGGCGCAGAGACACAAATTACTTGGTGCTCAGGTACTTCCTGGGGGCAAGAGCTGCGTTAATTTGCTGTGTAGGTGTTTGAGGTGGAACTCCATAGGACCCGATGTGTGTTTAGAAGTCTGGCTTTATCGTCTAATCCTCATCTGCAGTCTTTGCAGAAAGGTTTGCAGGTGCTTCCCGGGGAAACAGATGGACTCATTTCCCCCTTTGGGGCCCCTACATTCTCAGATGACTGCCTCATCTTCTTTCATCTACATCCTGAATTTTTAGAACACGCTCTTTCCTTAGATACCCAGTATAGTCCAGGCTTCACAACACGCAGCCAATCACCTCTCCCCCCACCCGTCTGCTGCCTCCCACGGTTTCCCAGCTGTCACTTGGCATCTGTCTCCTCATCCGACCCTGAAGCTGCTCACACAGCCACGTGCGGCCCACCTCCCCTCACCTTCCATGGGTTCAGTGCCTACCGCTTCACTTCTAGACAATTTCAAGATGAGCAGTTTTAAAAACCGTGTTTGAATCACACAAGCCTAAGATCTTAGCTATGGGGAAAAAAAGCTCAATTATGAAATATCTACAGGAGTAAGATATTAAATACTGAGATTAAAAAGTTAAGGTGCATGGAACATCTACCTTCTGACCGCTAGGCTTATCTATCCAGCAACAATGAACACTGGACTCTTTTTTTAGCTGAAGCCATTAGAGATATTTTGGTTCACTTCATTTTTAAAAAAATTGAAATACATATGACATGCAGCATTGTGTATATTTAAGGTGTACCTTATGCTGACATGATACACTCATATATTGTATATGATTGCCATTATAGCAATGGCGCCTCTACCATGTCATAGAATTATTTCTTTTTTTGTAGTTAGAATAATTAGCAAGTGCAGTTATTATAGTACAGTGTTTACTACACTGTGCATCGTATCTCATTGCAAGTTGGCTCCTTAGACAGCATCTCCCCTACCCTCCACCCTGATAACAACCCCCATTTTTGGTCCATCTTAGATCGATGCTGGAAGATACTGTACAGGAACGGTGACGTTTATAAACCATCACTCTAACCGTGCCCTTTGAAACTTTTCACTCATTTCTTTTTTTAATTTTTATGTACTGATTTTAGAGAGATACACAGGAGAAGAGGGGAAGAAAGACAGACAGACAGACAGACATTAATTTGTTATTCTACTTATTTATGCATTCATTGGTTACTCCTCATAGGTGCTCTGACCAGGGTCCAAACCCACAGCCTTGGCGTGTTGGAACGACACTCTAACCAACTGAGCTACGGCCAGGGCCTTTTCACTCAATTCTGTGCTAAGTGCTAAGAGTTAACACAGTGGGGATTTGTTTGTTCATTGGTTGGTTGGTTTTTTAGTCAACAAATATTTACCGAGCACTCTCTACAGGACACATGCAAAAAAGTAGGCAGTGGGAATAAACGACTAGGTCAAAGATATCAGAGGTGGTCTAATATCAGCACGCCAGTGGGAGAAAGAGACAGTGATCAAATGACCACAAACAAACATGAGATCGTAATTCTGGTGCGGGCTACAAGCGGAAGTTCTTGGTGCTGTGAGGCCAGCCTGCACAGGCGCACCGTGCAGGAGGCTTCCTGAAGACATGAGGACCAGGCCAGGGCTGCTGGGAAGGACACAAGGGAAGGAAAGGAGGGGAGAGGATGCCGGGCAGCAGCAAGAGCAGGTGCGAAGTCTCTGAGGTAGGAAGATGCCTGATAAGTACACGGAGCTGGAACCATGCCCTTGTGCTGAACAGGGGAGGCAGGAAAGGAGCGGGTGAGGCCACGCTGGAGAGGGAGGCAGCAGCTAGACCAGTCAGCCCTGCCGGGGCACGTGAAGAATTTCTGCTGTAGCCTGGGAGTGACAAGAAGCCACTGGTTGAGGTGGGAATGACAGAGTTGACTCACGTCTTTAAAAAGAGCGCTCAAACTACGCTGCGAGGGTTGGAAGAGAAGAAAGCGTGCAAGTGCGGATGCCGTCCTAACGAGACACTCAATCTGAATCAGGCAGGAAGAAGACACACTTATGAACAACTAAACGTGCCATGAAACAGAGGACTACCCCCTCTCAGTCAGAGGAAAATCAGGTAGAAAGGACAAGGATGCGAGGATTAGAAGAATCTCCGACACCGCTCCACTGAGTGGGGACAGTGCAGGCATCAGGCCTGGGCGGGTCACTCTGGAGCTGGATGTCCCTGCTGCTTACCATCTCCGTGCCACGCTGTCCTGTAAAATGCGAGCTGTGGCTGTCTTTGGGGGAGGGGTACTCGGGAGGGTTAAGGGGTCATGCGCGCCTAGTGACCAGCTAAGCAACGCAGCGTGCGCCTGTGGGAAGCTGCCATCGCTGCCACTGCAGCACGCGGTTCTTCAGCAAAACGAGGCACTATCTGAGAAGACTCGAATGCTTCTACTAATTCTGAAAGTTCTGCATTTAAGAGTATAGATCAGTGTGGGCTGGGGATGTGGAGGAGGAAGTTGGGCCTTGAGGACTGAACAAGTAGAATTTGGATGGGCTGAGAGGTGATGTGTGGCCCAGGAGAGGAAAGTACCGGGATGCTTAAACGGCGTGGCGGACTCTGGCAGACACTTACCTGGCATCTAGTCCCCCCTTCTGCCTCAGTAATGATTCTGTCTGGGGCAGCAATGGATCCACTGAAAACACCTCCCCAGACTCCCCCACAGACGCAGCTGTGTGTGGTAACAGGAACCTATACTGTCCAGTGGGCTGCAAGCGGACGTCTCCTGGGTGCAACTTCCAGAAAAGCCATAGTTTCCCTGATAAAAAGGACAACTCAACTGGCCCAGTGCTGTGCCTTTCCTCCTTCCCCCTCCCTCCTGCCTGGGTCCCAGAAGAAACACCTGCAGGTGAAGTAACCCTCTTGAAAAAAGGCTGAAAGCTGGAACCCAGCGTGGTGAGGCAGGAAGTGAGAAGGAGCCTGGCCCTTGATGTCTGGCCCAGCGTGCCACACAGGCCCTGGACAGCGGGCCTCTGGGCGTCCTGTTGTGCGGGCTTCGTGACATTTTGATAAGCTGCTATTGTCAGATTCTGTGAGAAGAGGTGGGGACATGAAGAAAGGATACGCATGTTTATATGGTATCCGGGGATCTGGGCATGCATAGCAGGGAGGAAGCGTGCAAGACAAGTAAGGCAGGAAAGAACGGGAAGGGGGCACACGGAGGTAGAATAAAACTGGACCCCCAGGAAAAGGTTCTTAATTTAAGGTATCCTTGGGCAGAATTCAGAATCCATGAATCTATCTTTATTTTCACAAACTTCTGAAACTTAGCATTTCCTCCTATTATGATGGTGGGGCAGCAAAGCACAATGGTACCAGCATCACCTGTGCCTTGGTCACCAACAGAAACGAGCTACCGTCATTCCACACATCCCGGTGTACCGTTTGTGCTCAGTGCTACCTGCACAACAGCTGCAGTCACTAAACCCCTGGCTCCTGTCATTGCTGCGAAAATGAAGTGCACGTTGTCATGCGACATCTTCGTAACTGGGGAAAAGCGGCAAAATGAAGGGCATTCTTGCTCATTGCATCTAATTCTCCAAAGCATCCAGGCTGTTTGAGTAACACCCATACATACAGTCCTTCTGCGCCCGATTTAAAGGAAATCCCAGCAAACGCCTGAGGAAGCTGGGCAGGGGCAGGTGAGGGACGGAAGAGGGGCAGCCGTCTCAGGGGCCAGGCACAGGGTCTGTTGCACCGAAGGTCATCGTGTTGCTAGAGCCATGATTTAAAACAAAGATCAAACCCTGAGAAAAATAACAAGAGCTGCACTGCAGTGGAATGCTACTGCATTTTTTTTAAAAAAGCAACTCTGGCCCTGGCTGGTGTGGCTCAGTGGCTGAGTGGCGTCCTGTGAAGCAAAGGGTCACCAGTTCGATTCCCAGTCAGGGCACATGCCTGGGTTGTGGGCCAGGCCCCAGTGGCCAGTGGCCAGATTAAGGCCGACTTTGAGGGCTAGGTCAGTTTGGACTGAGATTCTGGAGTCTGGCAAGGGGCTGTCCTGGGGCAGTGGGAGGGAGCGGTGAGATGCCTCTAACCAATGGCAGCCTGCAGGTGTCCAGTAAGAAGGAAGCAGGGAAATTTAAGGGCTCGAGGAGGACCGGCCTGAGGCTAAGAGGGCAGTATCAATGGTCCTGCAGAGGAAACTAATGACTTCCCAAGGTATTTCAAAGAACAGGAGAGCCTGCAGTGGGCTATGTGTTGTTTGAAATGGGACCGAGACATGAACAGAGATTGTCGTGGTTGATAAAAATCTACCTGTAAAAGTGGTGTGATTAAACAGGACATACTGTGCATTTATTTTAAAAGGACCCCATCTCTCCCTCACCATCTTTTCTCAAAGTGCTGCCACAACTGCTGTCAGCTAAGAATGTGTGGTGTGATGCATATGGTCAGATCCAAGAGACTTGAGGAATGAACACCTCCTTGACGTCACACAGACCGAGGGCCTACATCAATGCCAAGAAGTCAGGGCAAAGGCAGCTGGGGGATGCAGCTGAATCTTCGAAAGAGGACCGAAAATCACAAGTTGTATGAACACAGTGCTTTTAAAGCATCTCTAGTCTGTGATTCCATTGCAAATACATCTGTAGTCCATCCTGGATAGAACTTTCCATGGCTCCCTACTGCCCTTAACATACTTTTGCTCCCCCCGATGCCTATATGTGGGTCGTGGACCCTGCAGGATGTAGTTGCTACATCTTCTCCAGGACCCTCTCTTTCTTTCTCCTTGCCAACAATCCCGAACTTCTCTCATTCCCTCACTTCTAACCCCCAGTCCCCTCTGGGTCTATGAATGTTGGGCTTCTCTTCTGTCTAAAACACTCATTCCTTGCTCTTTGCTTGAAGGACTATTTATCCTTCAGGTTCCAGGGGAAGCATGCCCTCCCCTCAAGGCTGCCTGGACCCCCTCCGCCCCTGTGCGCCCCTCCCCCCAGCGGAGTCCATGCCCCTGGAGTGGAATTTCTGACGCTGCCAGTATTAGTCCAACTCAGACTCGTGTGCATCTCACTGACCGTGATACTCCCAGGGAGTGCCTGGTGCAGAATAAATTTTCAGTAAATATTTACTAAAAACACAAAAGAGGAAGAGAAAGAATGGATCTTCTTATGTTTTTATTGTTAAAGAGCAATAGAGCAGCTTGGGAAGTAAGAATTGTATGTCAGACATGTTGTATTAGCAAAACCAACAGAATGTAATAAACCTAACCTACTTCAGGACTGGAGCTGACTTACCTAACTTTATTCACAACCTCTCAGCCCTCTGAGGCCAGGAGTGCGGGGCAAACAAGCAGCCAAATCTAGGGTCCTGGAACCTCAGAGGTTCTCCAAGGAAACCAAAGGGACAGGACACTGCCTTCTCTGGTTGTGCATCGTGTGCTGGGTGTGGTGGCCCCACATGGCCAGTGTAACACACACACACAGACACACACACACAGAGACACACCCCCACCTCATTTTCCTCTATGCTAAGGCCTGTAACTTTTTAAAAAGGATAATTAAACACACACACACACACACACACACACACACACACACACCCCACACCCCGCATTCCTCTTCCTGAACTGTTGAAAACCATAGTTGTTGTTTTGTGTTTTTTTTTAGCTCTTGTACCCTGCTGGGATGTACAATCTGTTACTGCTTCATCCTTTGAACCAGTGACTGAGGGGCTAAGGCATGCACGTGGGAAGCTGGAGAGCTAGCGGTGTTCCCACTACTCAGCTCAAGCAAAAGAACCAATGGAGGGGCGTGAAGGACGCAGCTCCGCTCAGCAGCCCCTGCCCGCCCCGCCACGCACACCCACTGCCCTGTGTATCCTATGGTTAGTCACTTTAGAAGAGAGAACACCTTCTCAGTTCGGTATCAGCTCAGGGAAGATTTTGAGTTTATATGGTAAACAAACAGGGTTTTAGATTTTACATTACCTAACAGTCCAAGGGTAACTCTGTCACTAGTGCCAATGCACCGTGGTTATTTTAAAAGCTGGGTAACACACCTGTGCACTTTGAAGTGAGTTAACACAGACAAAGCCTGTCTGTCCTGTGTCCAAGCAGAGAACGAGAACAGGCTTCACAGCAAGGCAAACCTGGGTTCTGGAATCTGCTACTACGTGATCTTAGACAGGTGTCTTACCTACTCGCTACTGTCTCCTTATTTAAAGAACAAGATAAAACTAGGATATAGACTGTAGGGGTTCGTTCGTGTAAAGACGTGTCTCGGGGTCTCCTCTCCTGCGTGCACATTCATGCTGGGTGCTGGGGCCGTGGCAGAAGAAAGAACATCGTGGTTCCCAAGCTCCGGAAGCTAACGATGTAGAATATGAACAGGCAACTACAAGTGTGTCAGAAAGGAGAAGTGCGTGGTGCCCCAGGAGCGGAAGATAAGCATTAGCTGTGCAGACGACACAGGTTTGGGGACCGACTGCAAAGGGACAGTGTGAGGGAGCGATCGCAGTGACAGCTGCTGCCTCCTCATCGCGGTGGTGATCACATGACTCTGCACATGTCAAAACTCATAAAACCATATACCAAATGTTACACAGCACAATAATTTTTAAACAACAGATAAAATGTGCAGCACTACGCCCAGCACGTAAGAGACACAGGAAGCTGGAGGTGAGCGTAATTCCTTACACGTGCTACTGAATGGCTCGGGGTGGGCGACAGTGGGCAGGCAAGGACACCAAGACGCACACGCTGGCACCTTATTTTCAGCTCTGCCAAACGGGAGGCTCACCTTCCCCTGCTGTGCAGTGCTGGTCACTCTTATTCTTCTTAAGTTATTTTCCAAGGGAAATCTAAGTTCACAGGCCTCTACTGAGTACCTACTGCGTTTAATCCTCACACCGCCACCATAAAATGGGCGTTGTTATCGTGCTTACCAATGGTTCAACGAGGGCTCAGACAGTCCAGTATCTCACTGGTATGTGGTGATTCCAGACACCAGAGACTAGAGAACCCACTTCTTTGGATCCCAAGTTAGAAATCTTTCCAAATTCCCAATACGCCCAACTTGGTCTAATTAATCTCCCTGGCTTCTGTCACTCCGCAGCCTTTAGCACCTCAGCGCTATTTTACTTTGTTTGATGCCTACTAGTGACCACACACCTGTCCTGGGCTGTGAACGGACTGGTGACACGTCTCAGCGGAGGCCTCGGATTAGTCTGTGGTAGGATCAGAAACGTCTCCAGGTCACCAGCCCACCATGCAAAGTTCTACACCTGAAAAGTCAAACCCTTTAAATTCAGACTAATGTACTCTTGATACAATGAATTTTAAAATTACTAATATTTTACTTTAACAGACATTTACCTTGTTTTTGCTTCAGATAAACAAGAGTTAAAAGTGCACTCTAAGGAAAACATAATCAACCCCTTTCCTGACTTAACCACATAATTAAAATTGGCAGCTATCACTTCTGCCTCACGAAAGAGTAACTTCGAAGCCATTTCCCAGTCACATTTTTAATTATTTCATATCTGTTTTAAAAGCAGCCTTATATGTACTTTGCCACAAACACACACATTCCCACCCCCTTTCAGGAGCACAGCTGCAGCCCAATCAAGGAAGATTCCAGAACGTGACAAACTGGGAGTTTAAAGTCCGCAGTTTCTCTTTTAGGAGTTCACTACAGTAGGCTCAGTGCTGCATCCTCCTTTCTCAAAAGTTCTAGAAACTGCTTTTTAGTAACATATTTTCCTTTTCCTATTTTCATGATTACCTATAATGCCAGAACTCAAATGAATGAGCTACAACTGGGAAGAGCGTCCTGAGCATTTTAACAAAGACAACGTGCTCCCAACAGAAAGGTGTCCAGGGAGCGGGGCACGGAGACACGCCCTGACACGGGCCTCGCGTGTGCCTTTCGGTTCAGGTGCGAGCATGGCACAGCTAACCACAGGTGCCAGCAATCAGTCGCCTACCCCTCAGCCCCACTGAAACAGGAGCCTCGTCCACTCTGGGGATCCCACGGGAAACCAGCCTCGTGAGCCGCCTGGGAGGCAATGGGGTGCTCCCTCTCAAGGCCTGCTGACAAAGAAAGGGACATCCTAAACAAAACCTAGATGCTTCCTTCGGAGTCCGACAGGAAGGCTGAGATGTCAAGGCAGGAAACACAAAGAAAAGCGAGGAACGAGGTTTGACAACGCTTGTGCCGATTTAAAGAAGCCGGGGCTTCGCCGCCTTCTACTGCACAGGTGTCTAGCAACCAGCAGCCCCCTTTGGGCTCCGCCCTCCCAGATGAGCACTCTCCACAATAAAGTGCGAGAAGCTGAGGGGGCGTTCAAAACCATCAGTCGGCATGTGGGAGGGCTGTTAGAGATTCTTTCATGTTTTTTTTTTTCACCCAAAACTACAGAAATTAAGCTCTGCTAATATTTCGCACACAGACCGACTCTGGCGCCCTCGGGTGGTAGGTTTGTCAACTGTCTCCCGGCAACGGAGATGCTCCCTTGCACCCTTGAGCCACCCCCCTCCCCCGCCCCGCACATTCCGACCCACCCACGGCGGCCCACCTGAGCCCCCACTAGGTGGTCTTGTCCAATATAGTACTCAGTCTTTAAATTATCTCTCACAAAGTGGAAAACAGGTTTAAGAAACAAACTCCTGCAAAGAAAGTGCTGATAGAAAACATGAGCAAACAAAAAACATGTCACAGCTGGCACTTCACGAATTCCAAGCAAAGCCAGTCCAGTGGTGTATGACAAGAATAATCCTTTCAGCCGAGAGTACCCGAGATACTCAAGGAGGGAGCCCAATTACGGAGTTATACTCGCTGTTGTTAACGACGCAGTGTGCCTCGAGATGTTAGCCAACGGGAACGTGAGGTCTCTGCTTTCGGGGAGGAGACGGTAAACGAGTCGCTGTGGAAAAGGCCGAGCCCAATGCCAGCGTGTAACAGACACCGTATAACCGTTAGCTGCTGTTATTTTAAATGTTGCTTTTTTACCCTTACTGCCTTTAGTTTTTAAGTGTATAAATATACGGGATATAAAATGTTTATTAACAAATAAAGTATACTGAAGGTGCCTGTTCAAGAACACTGTCTTTAGCTGATGGTTTGGAGACGGCGACTTAGAAACAGGGGTTCCACAGGAAAAGGGACGTCCTCCTCCCGCTGCCTGGCCTCCAGACACAAGCACTCAGCTCATCTGGTACCCATCCCCCTACCCCGCCGGCCAGGTACTCAGATACCTGAGGAGGGGCCCTATCTATCAGCAGCACGAAAGGAATATCACAAATGTGGAAATCCCACTTTGAGTCAAATCCCGTGGCTGATTTCACAAAAGGCTGAGTACGAGCGTGGGACGCACTTGGCTCCTTCCTTTCTCACGGCCAAAGAAAAGCGATGACTTCCTTCCCTTGGGGAAACACAGGCTTGGCCTAGTCTTCACATTCCCCACTCTAAGCTACTGCCCTATGGCTTGATTTCCATAAGGTTTCTAGCCAGTTTTCCAGGTATCACAGGGAGGAGGATAATTCAGAAACTGGAGTCACTGTTTTAGGCATTTCAAACACAGGGCTGAGTCCTCTCCAGGTCTTTACCTGATCCGCGCAGTGACACAGCAAGGGGGAACGGAAGACACCGAGAGGAGGGGAAATCTGACCCACCTTCTACTGCTGCCTACTTGGAATCATGCCCGTTGTGTGGTTTGCTTAAAAAACAAAAGCCAGAACAAAAACCATACCTCTCCTCCTCACTAAACTATTCAAATATCCTGCCCTCCAGTGGGAAGAACACTTAATTGCATAGACCTCGGTGAGCACGCTGCTACCTCCCTAGGAGCTGACAATGCAGAAGGCAGATCTCCTTGGTTCATTTCCTCCAAAACTATGAGGCAGTAAGATGTAACGTAGGCTTAGTTAATTTGGGGTTTCTCTCTAACTAGCAATTTAATCCCTTATCTTAAAATATACTAAATAAATATTAAATTAATTTCTGAGAGACAGGAAGTATAAAGTTCGCAACAGTTTTTGGTTTAGCTGTAATGTGCTTTATTCTAGACCAACAATTTTCAACCTTTTCATCCCATGGCACATATCGACTAATTACTAAAATTCTTCAGCACAGCAAAAACACGTTTTTTTGCCGATCCGATAAAAAAATAGGTATAATTTTAATTCGTTCACACCAGATGGCTATTCTTGTGTTCACCGTTGCCATTTTTTTTTTAATTTGACAATCTAAGGAAAAAGAAGTCAGTGTCCCTGATTAAATAAATAGTCTGGTATTGCATGTTTTAAAAATTCTTGTAGTACACTGATTGAAAAATCACTGTTCTAGAATGATAAATTAGCCCAGAAATGTTCACAAACCATTACGTTATACCTCAACAATTTCTCCCTAAATTAGTTTACAGTAAAACGTAAGTAATATGAAATAATAATGAAATGCAGCTGCAAACTCCACTATTAGAATAACAACAGATACTATTTACTGAGCACTCACCACAGGTCAAGCACTATTCTAAGCACTTTCCTAATTTCTAACTCATTTAATTCTAACAACACTATGAGGCCGAAGCTATTATTCCCAATTCACAGATGAGGAAACAGGCCTGGAAGAGCAAGTGACTTGCACGAGGTGACACATCTCACGAGCAGCACAGCCGGGATTCAAACGCAAGATGCTCATCATTCAATCAGGGGCTTTTCTTTTTGCCATGATTTTATGCAAATTACGGTAATTTAGCAAGACGAAATGAACTAAAAGGACAGTAAGATGATGAACAATTTCATCTCATTTCAGTTCTTCACCTGAGTCGGGAAGAGCTGCTATCCAGTTGCTGTGTTGGCAGGGCACACCACTAGAGTACTCCTAAATTATAATGGATATGAGAAAGTACTGAGTATCAAATGACACTGAAAGTATACATTCAGTGTACTGAATGGAATGTATACATGACAATATACTGAAAGGAATGTTGGGAGTCATTCTTCTTCACTTCAGACTTTTCCAAAGAGATGCTCCTGCCATATTTCCCAAGTGCTAACGGGGAGAGAGAGGCGGCAGGTTCCAAGTACAAGACTGAGGCCAGCGTGCCTGGGTTGAAATCAAGCTCCACAGTTTCCAGTTTCATGCCTCAGCTTCCTCATCAGAAAAATAAAGAAAATAGTAGTACTTACTTCTATACATATTATGAGGTTAAATGAATTAATATTGGCAAAATACTAAGATCAGTGCCTGGCACATCAATGCTGAGGATTGTGTTACTTAAAAAAAGCAAGGAAGGCCCTGGCTGGGTGGCTCAGTTGGCTGGAGCATTGTCCAGAACACCAAAGGTCGTAGGTTCGGTCCCCAGTTGGGGTATGTACAGGAGGCAACTGATTGATGTTTCCCTCTCACATAGATGTCTCTCTCTTCTCTCTTTCTCCCTTCCTCTCTAAAATCAACAAACATATTCTCAAATGAGGATTTTTAAAAAAAGGTTAAGAAGAAAAGAAAATCTCAAGAGCTTATTGCCCTTGGCAATGTTCCTCCTACCTAAATCAGTAGGGAAATCAGACTACAAGTGAGGCAGGGAGAAATTTCTATTTCCTTTAGCTTTAACACTCACTACAGCAGGAATACTCAATACCTGCTATTGTAGAACCAAATTTTAGTTATGTTCTCAGCTCCTGTGTACATCCTTGGTCAAACTTGGTCTTCAGAGTAAACCAACACCCACCGACGAGGGAACTGTAAAGCCACTCTAACTGACCTTTGCCTGACATTTCCTGGTGGTAAAGTCATCCTTCTTAATCACTGGTGAGAGTCCCCAGAACTAACCAGTTTTGAGAGAAACCACTGTCCCACAGCTTCAAAGAATCTAAGTCAATAAATAGAAAGGTTATGTTCTTTTGACATGCACAGAACAAAGACTGTAATTAAAAGGGAAAATTTAGAGTAATAAACACAATGAGAGAAATTAAAGACCACTCCTATTGTTTCTTTCTTTTTCTTTTTATAGCTGATGTCATTGCAGGAAGCAGACTGCCAACCCAAGGCCAAATACCCCACAGGGACTGCCACCCTGGAAGTGGGACCACAGCAGCCTTCAGCTAACGTCCCGGGGGTGACTGTCCTCTCAGCACACAGAGGAAAAGAACAGCAAATCTTCACTCCCGATCCTTGAAGTAGCCCCTTCGCATTTCCCTTTTACTCTACCCCCCCCCCACCCCCAATTTGATCTGTTTGCCTTGAATCCCCACAGGGCTGTCCTAGCCTCTGCTGAGAAAGATAATCCGCTTTCCTCTCCCCTGCTGATGAACTTGGCCACAACCGGGACACAGCCATCTCCTGTTATTGTAATTAGACACTGAACTAATAGATACGGAAACCGCATACTTTGATGTGTTTTGACTAAATTACACAACATGAGGGTGCTCCTAGAAAAACAGACTTGGAATGCACGCCTCCTCAGTCTAATCTTAAACCCAAAACAGTCTGTATCAAACAGGCAGTCAGATGTGGGTTACTGCTACAATGGCCTATCTCCCCCACAACACACACATCTCACACACAGAAGGACGGGAACTTTTATTTTTCCATGACAGTTGACACCCAATACTATGTTAGTTTCAGGTGTGCAACACAGTGATTAGCTGTTTACATAACTTAGGAGGTGATCCCCTGGATAAGCCCAGCCCCCGCCTGTCACCATGCGTAGTTATCACAATGTCATTAACGGTATTCCCTATGCAGCAGTTTACATCTCGTGACCATCTTGTCACTGCCGACTTGTACCTCTCAATCCCTTCACCCAGCCCCACGAACCCCTCCTACCTGACAACCACCAGTTTATTCTCTATGAGTTTGTTTGATTACTTATTTTGGATTCTAGATTCCACATATAACTGAAATCATACGGTATTTGTCTTTCTCTGTCTGACTTATTTCACTTAGCAAATTACCTCCTAGGTCCCTCCATGTTGTTGCAAATGGTAAGATTGCATTCTTTTTCAAGACTGAGTAATATTCCATCTCATATTTGTATATTGCCACTTTTTTATCCAATTACCTGTTGAAAGACACTTAGGCTGTTTCCATATCTTGGCTAATGTGTATGAAATGTCCTTCTTTGTCTCTTTGGTTTTTTTTTAATATTTTTTTAAAAAATATATTTTATTGATTATGCTATTACAGTTGTCCCATTTCTCCCCTATCATTCCCCTCCACCCTGCACACCCTCTCCCACCCATATTCCCCCCCTTTAGTTCATGTCCATGGGTCATAAGTTCTTTAGCTTCTACATTTCCCACACTATTCTTGCCCTCCCCCTATTTTCTACCCACTATCTATGCTACTCATTCTCTGTACCTTTCCCCCTCTCTTCCTGCCACGCCCGTTGCTAACCCTCCATATGATCTCCATTTCTGTGGTTCTGTTCCTGTTCTAGCTGTTTGCTTAGTTTGCTGTTGTTTTAGGTGTGGTTCTTAATAGCTGTGAGTTTGCTGTCTTTTCACTGTCCTATTTTTTATCTTCTTTTTCTTAGATAAGTCCTTTTAACATTTCATATGATAAGGCCTTGGTGATGATGAACTCCTTTAACTTGACCTTATCTGAGAAGCGCTTTATCTTCCCTTCCATTCTAAATGAGCTTTGCTGGATAGAGTAATTTTAGATGTAGGTCCCTGCTTTCAAGACTTCAAATATTTCTTTCCAGCCCCTTCTTGCCCGTAAGGTCTCTTTGGAGAAATCAGCTGACAGTCTGATGGGAACTCCTTTGTAGGTGACTGTCCCCTTATCCCTTGCTGCTTCTAGAATTCTCTCCTTCATTTGAATCTTGGCTAATGTAATTATGATGTGCCTTGGTGTGTTCCTCCTTGGGTCCAACTTCTTTGGGACTCTCTGAGCTTCTTGGACATCCTGGTAGTCTATTTCCTTTGCCAGATTGGGGAAGTTCTCCTTTATGATTTGTTCAAATAAGTTTTCCACTTGTTGCTCTTCTTCTTCCCCTTCTGGTACCCCTATAATTCGGATGTTGGGACGTTTAAAGATGTCCCGGAGGTTCCTAAGCGTCTCCTCATTTTTTTGAATTCTTGTTCTTAAAGTCTATTTTGTCTGAAATAAGTATTGCTAACCCAGCAATTTAAAAATCCATTTACATTTACAGTAATTACTGAGAGCTGTGTAGTTATTGCCATTTAATTATTCATATTTATCACCCCCTCTTCTTCTTAAAGACGTATCTTCAACATTTCTTGTAGTTCTAGTTTGCTGGCAATGAACTCCTCCAACTGACTTTGCCTTGGCTGGAAAGGATAGGAACTTCTTAGTGCTGTACTAGGTTCATAAGATGCCCTCAAAAGTGAACTCACCTGGTGTCCTCTCTTTATCTCATTCCTAGAATCAGGTACTGGGGAACTGAAAAGCAAAGCTGTTGGAAAGGCTATGTCTTCACATGTGGCTGGCAATCGGTGTGATAAAGAAAGGCTCCTTAAAACTTCTCAGATCAAAGGCAGGAAAACCCAGTGATGGCGATTAGCTCCCACAAGGCATGGGGGGCAGGCAGGCGACTGCGAGGAACAAGGTGCTGCCCAGCAAGTTTGCAGCGTCTTTCCTAAGGGACAATCTTATGAAGGCGTCTTTTGAAAATACCAGCATTTTAGATTCTCTTCTTTCCTAGCCACCCACCCTATGTCCCCAGACAAGTTATCAGAAGCACATAAATGGTAAGAGGCTTGCACTTTGTCATGGAATATCTACTTCCAACCTGCCTGGCTGTGGCCTTGCAGTTCTTCACACATAAACCGCCCCGTGTGGTCCTGGGGCAGGGGAAGTTCCAGGCCTGTCTCATCACAGAAACTATCCTCCATCTCCACTTCGGAGATTTCAAATCTTCTTTCCTATTCCTCAAAAGAGAGACGTTTATTTCTTTATTTCACTAATTATATCACTAATCTCTAAATTAAAAAAAGAAATTGGATCCATTCCTGAGTTGTTTTGTTTTTTTTTTTAAATCCTCACCTGCGGATATGCTTATTGATTTTAGAGAGAGTGAGTGAGCGATATACTGATGCCAGAAAGAAACATCGATTGGTCGCCTCTTGTACCCACAGAGACCGGGGACTTAGCCCACAACCTAGGTTATGTGTCCTGACCAGGAATCAAACCCAGGACCTTCTGGTTTATAGGACAATGCTCCAACCGCCTGATCCACACTGGCCAGAGCATTACTGACTATTTTGTAAGAGAGGATACAATAATTCAACCAAGTCCCCTTGCATATCCTCAGGCTAAAATACTAGTGTAGAACAGTTTGAAATTCTTTCATTTGTATCCCTTTTAAGTTTTATGACATCTTTCAAACATTGCTCCTTTAGCTCCTGACATTTTCCTTATGTGCAGATGGAACCTGAAGTTAATTTGTGTCTCCTTTCTTATAAGTCAGGTGCTGCTGTTAAGAGCTCAGCCAAATACAGGGAAACGACCCTCCTTCAGTAAATGCCTTATGAGAGCTGGGCAAGGCAGAATACAGTGTATGCCATTTTTTTCCACCAAGTTTTTTTAATCCTCCCCCGAGGACATGTGTATTGATTTTAGAGACAGGTCCTGGGGACTGTACTCGTCAGCTGGGCATGCACCTTGACCAGAAATGGAACCCACAACCTTCCGGTTTGCAGGACGACTGCCACCCAAGGCACACTGACCAGGGCTCCACCAAGACTGTTTTTAAGTTCCCCCCCCCCCCACACAGGAAGATTATTTTGACTTCTTTGGCTAAAAGGTTTCTTTATGACTTGGCATAAGAGATGACATAAAGTTGTCTTAAAATCTTTACACCAATTAATAATTATCTGCAGGACTAAAAAAAATCATCTTACTGCTACCCAGTTACCCTATTGCCACTCAGTACAAGAAATATCATCAAATATACTCGTAAAGTTAGACTTCTAGTAAATTCCTCTGCATATTACCAATGTTCCTAACACAGAAAAATCACGTACGATCATTCCTTTTGTTCAATGTAAATTCAATGTTATTTTACAGGAAATTTTAGGTTTTCTTCCATATCCAATAAGAAGGTGATACTATACATGAAAGAAGTCTGTGAAAACACTTACTTTGATTTTACTAAGTTTATTGGGGATGAAGAAGTCAAGAAAGGAGGGAGAAATTGATCGCACTCATTCTGGCGGGAATCCCTGCATCTGTCTTTTGCACCCTCTGTTTGCCAGTGAGATAGCGATGTCATCGTTTCCCTGGTGGTCCCATTTCAAGCGTACAGCCCTTGCCTATTTTTTCATCCTTATTGTTCTGACCTCTCTGTGGCCCACAGCATAGCCACCTCCCCCCACTTGCAGCTCCCCTCTCTTCTTGGAACTTCACTGGACTTGCAACTCCTGAAATCTAAGCCTCCCTACAGTTGCCCCAGAACTCCGAACATTTCCACCTGGAGAGTTGAAACACTCAAAACTCAAGTCATTTCTGCCGGTCCCCTCACCTTTACGCCGGAGCCTGCTGCAGTGGCCCACTTCCACCTGGTCATCAGGTCACCTGAATTCATCTCCCACATCATCTCTTCTGAGCCCTCCCCCTTGCTCTAATCACTGCCGTATTTCTACTTTCCTTCATTTCTCACCCAGATTTCCATTTGAGCCAGTCTCACGGGTGTCCCAGCCTCCAGTCTGCTCCCCTAGCCTTCCCAAGCGAGCTTCCCCACTGCCATCACTGTCTTGTCCATTGAGCTCTTGTCTACAGTCATCTGGTTAACATTGCAACCTATCAGGGCACTAAATGGTTCTTGTGTGTGAGACCTGCCGCTGCTTTGGCCTCACCACACTCCGCAAGCGACCACCCATGCTCCAGCACCAGGAGACATGCCTCAGGTGCTCTGACACCACCGGTTTTGGCATATGCATGCTCCCTCTGGCAGAAACTGCCCTTTCTTTTATTTGCTTGGTTGATCCCTAATTCACTTTT
This sequence comes from Glossophaga mutica, assembly GCA_039655065.1. NCBI lineage: Eukaryota > Metazoa > Chordata > Mammalia > Chiroptera > Phyllostomidae > Glossophaga > Glossophaga mutica. The sequence goes on from CM077304.1 coordinate 60,199,656, forward strand.
CAAAATGGCAGCTCAAATGTCACTTTCTCCAGGAAACCTTCCCTAATTCACCCTACCCCCTCCTCTGTTGTTTCCCAAACTACCAGTGACCAGTCTGGGTTAGGCTTCCATACACTCTCAGTTTTTTTCATCTTTCTCCTAAAACTCACTTCATCGTAGTGCTGCTGCCTACTGACCCTGTCTGCCTCTTCAGCTCAGCTGTAGGAACTACACTGAGTTCATTCCTTCTCCCCAAGCCTAGCATGCTGACTCAGCGCTCAGTACCAGTCTGATGAATGAAGAAAGGGATTCACAGCGGGGAGGGGGTTGAGCCACCTCACTCGACTCCTGCAGGTGTTTCCTTACTCTGGGCCCTTTGTCGCTACCTTTCCTAAGCACCACCACATTCAAGTTAAGGGGATGTCCTCAAGATGGAAAAATCTCTGTCTTCTGCTAATAAACTGTTCATTCCAAGTAGAAACCAAAGAACTGACAAGGGGCCTTTTGGGTCCTGCTAGATGGCCTCGCTCCACTCTCAGTATCACTCTGACATCCTCTTCTGTAATCCAGGCTTCACTCTATCTGCAGCAGCCACATGGGCCCTGCTGCTGGTTCTTTAAAACACCAGGCCTGTTCCTGTCTCAGAGCCTTGGCAATTGTCTGGGATGTCAGAACGCTCTTCTCCCAAGAGCTGCACTTCAGGTCTCTGCCCAAATGTCACCTTCTCAGTGATGCCTTTTTTAACTGCTTCTTGCACCTCATACTTCCTATATTCCTGCTTCCCTATTCTGTTTTTCTCCGAAAGCTGATCATCTGCAACACTACGTATTTTAATTGTTTGTCTTCCTCAATGAATATAAGCTTCCTGTGAGTAGGGCTTTCTGTCTGGTGTACACCCTGCTGAATCCTCAGCACTTAGTTCCCAGCACATGGCAAGCCCTTGGTGATTCATCTGGCACACTAGATTACAGTATTTCAAGCTTTTAAAAAGCAGGGCAAGCAACAACAATAAAAAAGGCAACCTAACTTAAAAATTGGCAAATAACTTGAATAAACATTTCCTTAAAAAAGACATACAGCTGGTCAATAAGCACCCGAAGATGCTCACTAGGTCATCACCCCTGATCACTAGGAAATGCAAAACCACAAGGAGGTGCCACTGTACACCCACTAGAGTGGCCACTATTTTTTTAAAAAAGTAATTAGTGAGTGCTGGTGAGGAAGCAGAGAAAATGGAACCCTTGTGTGTTACGGCTAAGAATGTAAAATGGCACAGCTGATGCAGAAAGCAGTGTGATGGTTCCTCAAAAAGTTAAACAAAATTGCCGTATCATCCAGCAATTCTACTCTGGGAACAGATCCAAAAGAACGGAAAGCAGGGACTTAAATAGAGATCTGTACACCACGCTCCCAGCTGCATCATTCACAATAGCCAAAAGATGGAATCAAGCGCTCATCGACGGGTGAATGGATAAACAACATGGTGTGCGTACATACAAAGGAGCAGTAGTTGTATTCAGCATTAAAAAGGAATGAAATTCTGACACATTCTACATATGGATGAATCTTGAAGACATTACGATAAACGAAATAAACCAGACGTAAAAAGACAAATATTGTATAATTCTATTTACATGAGGTACCTAGAGTAGTCAAATTCAGAGACAGAAAGTAGAATGGTGGTTGCCAGGGGCAACCTAATGGGGAGGGAGGACCAGGAGAGACGTTCTGGAGATGGACGGTGGAGATGGCTGCATAGCAATAGGGATGCATTTGATGCCACTCTAAACTGCACAGCTAAAAACAGTTAAGATAGTGAATGTTGGAAAATATAGTACATAACAGTAAAAAGGGCAGCACAGTGTGCCTAAGAACAGGAAGTTAAAACGGTACTCCTGGCTGCACTTACAGGAGGAACTTAGCAAAGGAAAAATGCCATCGCCAACTGGCCCTGGGCCAAGTGTCAACACTGACTTATTTTTACAGAAATCACTGTACATCCCAGTGGCAGGGAGAAATAGCAGGGAAAGGGCAACATTACATTACTGGCACCCATAGGAAATTATCATCAATGCCGTACATTTTCTAAGCCCTTTTCCATGATAACGCAATCCTCCCAATCTGTCAAGCAGGTATGAAAGAACTTGTGCCCTCTCCAGATGAGCAAATAAACAAAAGCACAAAATTCAGCGGACACTGTCCACAGAGAATGACATGGGTGGGACGAACTCAAGGACAGTCATCACTGATATTTATCAAGGGCTGATTAAGTAAGACACTGGCTCAACATTTTCTGTGGGCTTTTGAATGTTATACTTCTGGCCAGCTTGTTCTAACCATATTAGTAATTACTACAATTATTATTCCTTTTTATAGGCAAGAATACTGAGGTGCAAAGAATAACTATCCCTACATGAAATAACTAAATAAGTGATGGACAGCACCGAAATGTCTCACTACAGCGCCTGCGCACTTCACTGCTATTGCTGTCTGCTGCCTGTCTGACTGGGTGCAAAGTCGAATCAATGCTTCTTTCAGCCGGGACACCGGCACTGAAGAAATGCAAGCAAAATAAATCAGTACTCTTAGGTCCTAAACATAAATGCAATGAGACACTATTTCTTAGTCTACAAAGAAGATCCTAGGTCCTTTGCAAGCCTATAAAAATTTATGTACAAAAATATCCTCAAGACTGTCAGAATAAATAGTCACATTTGGGTCATCCATCTGATGTCTCTTTTCTGCAGGACCAAATAAGCTGCTGTGCACAGAGTGCCAATCATTCCCCATCCCCTTCTGAGAGTTTCTTCTGAATTTTTTGAAGATATCTGCTTTATCCTCCAGAAACTGGAGAGAGGAGAAACGCTCTGTGGTTTGCCTGGAGGGTCTCCCCCTGGGGTGCCAGGGCTTTGGGCCAAGAAAAACAAGTACTGACCTGCAGCAGCACCAGGCACAGGCCCCGACGTGCGGGAAAGGGGAGGAAAGGGGCAAAGTCACAGCAGGGCTGTGAGCCAATAGTGTCGGTTATTTCCACCCCTTGTCAGTGGAAAGGAGCCAAACTAGCTCCTTTGCAAAACCCGTGCACCGGCTACCTTAAAACCTTCAAAAGTTCTTTAAACTAATTCTTGCAATAAAATCTATATATGATTTGAGTGTTTTATTTACTTTCAAGGTTAAAAACCGAAACACTGGTTCCTCATGCATATGTCACCTTCAGCTTTGACTGACAGCCTGAGTAGAGACCCACCACTCCACTAACTCTGGGGACACTGCTTCTCTCTCTTCCACGACAGACCTGGGTGCAGCTTGAACATCTCACAGTGGGGCCAGAGTGTGTGTGCTCTTCTCCCCCAAGAACCAGGGGTAAAGGAGGGTCTTACCGAGTTCTCCTTCAGTTGCAGCCCCTCCCCGTTGGGAAGGGAGGAGCGTCTCTTGGTGGAGTTCCTGTTGGGGGTGGATGTAATGGCCCCTGCTTTCTTCTTCACAGTGAGCACTTCACAGCTGGCTTGGTCCTCATTGTGCGTGCTCTTCCCGGCATTGATAACCCTGGAGAAGCAGCCAGAAAAGGTGGTCAAACAGAGCGATTTCCAAAAACCCGAGAGCTTGTCTCTGGAGTCAGCCAACCCCATCTCCACACCTGGCACAAAACTATCGTCCCACTTAATGCAAAGGTCCTTTCGTGTTCTGGAGTGCACTGATTTTTCAAAAACGAAGTTACATGAACACACATGAAACATTCACTGAAGCACAGTTCTGAACTCAGCTCACCTTCACAGGTATCTGATAGATGTGATCAACTGCACTGATCCATTATAGCCAAAAAAAGAGAAGACAATCACTCTTTTGGCAATAACAAGAGATCAGCTGGCTCAGGGAATTCTGTTGCATTTCTCCAAGTGATAAAGAGCAAAACTGCCATCAATCTTATCAAAGAGCAAGACAGTCATTTACAGCACACTGGAAAATCCAGGGGAGCAGAGACCCACAGTTCGCTACTGCCTGTGCCCTTTCCCTTCACACACAGAGAAGTGAACGGATCAAAGGCTCACTCTTTTTAGTTACTTTTAACCCTTGTCTTTTCTCCTGTGGAATATTCATCACAGTGTGTCACCAAGCCAGGCTACAGGAGACTGATTTGTACGTGTGGTCACATTATGATGTCACGGCATGTCGACACTTCTTTGGCCTCATTACTAAATGTTTTAAGCACAGGAAAGCCTCCGAAAAACACGCTACATTATTCATATACCTTTCTGTGTATTCGGTGACTGCAGATGGAGCTTGGGTTTCAGCACCGTTTTCCTATTAAGTAATTAAGCAGCAGCTAGAATAGATTTCCCGAAAGAGCTCTCCTTAATGTGCCATTGGCTGTGTTTTCTTTCCAAAACATCAACAGTGTCACAGTCAGTGACAGAGTGAGTGTGGAGGGGACAGAACTCAGTGGCGGGGAGAGAAAAGATGCTTTTTTTTTTTTCCAGGTAAGATAAATGAAAATCCCCTCTGCAGGTGTGCTGTGCTCCACCGCTGTATGAATCGGGCTATGCTCCCTCCTAACCAGCACAACTGTCTTTAAATGACTTCTTCTTTACTTTTAAATTCTGAAATAATTACAGATTCAGTGAAAATTGCAAAAACAGTACTATACAGATGTACCCTTCACCCAACTTCCTCCACGGTAACATTTTACATAACCACAGCGCAACATCAAAGAAGCACTCAACACCGACACAGCACTGTCAACCAGGCTGGAGATCTCATTCACATTCCAGCACGTTTTACGTAAAACGTGAAAACGACAACTGTGCAGATCTCCATGAGCCAACACATACACACCACTACCAAACAGGAAATGGAGCAAATCGAGATTGGAGTGCCATGAGCCCTAAGGGAATGGGGTTCAAGCACTCTTGCGCCAAACCTTGGGGTTCTATGGAGGTGTTTCATACCTTTTAACATTTACTTTAAATTTCTTTTTTTAAACAAGTGTAAGTATTTTGGAAAAAAGGCAACAATTTGAAAGTTCATTCCCATCTGTTACATGTGAACACATATGTGCCAGTTGATTTATTTTGGGCAGCCTCAGCATACATAATAAGCCTTCTACCCTTCCTCTTTAATTGACCAGTATCACTTGATTGGAAGATGGGCGGATCAGATCTGCATGTCTGCAGAGAAGTCCATGCGGTTGGTCAGCGGGAGCTCTTAAGACGCAACATGCACTTGACTGGAGTTTCCCTTTTACATCCACCCTGAGAGAACAAAACCAGGCAGAAGGAGATTCAAAAATACCACCCGCCTCTTCTTAGTCACTGGTAGTGACGTCCAAAGCAACATAGTCGGCATGGACTGTTTACTGGATGGGGATGTTACGCCCCCATGGCCTCCCACATGAGCGCCTTCCCTAGGGACAGCTGGGGAAGTAGGGTTCGGCTGGGAAAACCAGTTCATGACAACTGTCCCCTCTATATTGTCCTCTGCACAAGAGCCTAACTGCTATTCCTGGAACTTGACGTCACACTGACCACTGCCTCCTAAACTTATGCTGTTGTCAGGTCTTTAAAAAAAAAAAAGCATCGCTGATCTCCAATAGCTACGTGCCAGGCTGACTCATCTGCCACTGCCGTTTTCCAAGTCAACAAAGCTGCTATAATTACATCAATCACGAAGCACTGTCCCCTGAAAGTGCTTTATCTTTTCTCTCTCTCAGCAGATATTATTAAACTCCAGAGTGGACCAAACTTCAGCAAGAGACCCTAGAAACTTTATTTTATGTGGGAGTAAACCGGGGCCCTGGAAGGCTGTGATCTGCACAAGGTCACACAGCTGAACACGGCAGGGCTGGGGACACACTTCTGAGGTCCTGGCACTTTCGGCTTCAGCTCTCGGTAGTGTTATTTTCTTATTGGGTGTCTATTCCCATGAGCCCTTGGTGCAGAGGGCTGTACTGCAATGACTCACGAAGCTGGAGAACTACGAGGGAACAATCATGGGTGGTCTTACTTGGCCATTTCATGTTGAATACAGCTTGTGAGTGACACTGATGAAATACTGCAAAGTCAGAAATGGCAAACTAGTGCACAGACAGGGGTCCCAACCCTGTAAACCTGAATATCTGATTATTATTCAGATGATAAAGCCACAGTAATTTAAAGACTCTGCCTTTTATTTTATTTTATTATTATTTATTTATTTTTGGAGAGAGGGGAACAGAGGAAGAAGGAGATGGAGAGAAACATCAATGTGTGGTTGCCTCTCACGCGCCCTCTACTGGGGACCTGGTCTGCAATCCAGCCAAGTGCCTTGACTGAGAATCATTCCAGCGACCCTTTGCTTCACGAGCTGGCACTGAATCCATTGAGCCACAGCAGCCAGAGGCTAAAGCCTCTGCCTTTTAAAAAAATACAACTCTTATCCCATATTTTATATTATTTCAAATTCCTTATACCATACAACTTTAGGAGAAAGTCCTGATTCTTCTCAGTTTACTCTGCTTTGAAAAGCCTGACCTCTAGCAACTTACTTGTTTGATTTTGTTCAAAGGCAAAGGCTTTGCTTACTAAAAGTAAATGAACCCTTTAACTGCATATAAACTGAGGAAAACTTCACTTCCCAAGCTAAGGAGCATCGTGCTGTTAAAGACTTGATAATCTCTTTAAACGTAACAAGCAGCTGTATCAGTAGCTATGCTCCCTCTCGTCCTACGCTCCAGCGTAAAGTCAGCGCTCACTTCAGATCAACAGGAACGACTATTAGGTGTGCATTCTTTACCTGAACAATACCTACCCATGATGCTTAACTGTAAGACTTTTAAACAAAATCCTAGTTTGGTGGCCTTATTTTCCAACTTCATACAAAGCAGGAAAACAGCTTCTCCGACGTTAAACCAGAGGTAACAGAACACAGTAGCTGAGAACACAGGCTATCTTCCCAGCATTTAGCAACAGAGCAGTTGCTCAACAAATGTTTGTGGAACGAACAAACGGAGTCAGGCAGAAATCAGTTCTGCTACTTCCTAGACATGGAGCCATAATAGTGTCTGACATTTGTTGAGAACTAACTATGTGCCAGAGACCGCTGTTAGCATTTTACATTTAGAAATGTAACTCATTTAATCCTCTTGTCAGCTCTACGAGTTGGCCACCATCACTCTCCCCTCTATAAAGACAAGTCACAGCTGGTAAATGGCAGAGTGTTCGGTCAAGTAACTTAACTTCAGGAGACCTCAGTTCCTTAGCAGTAGTTCATGGATTAAATTCTGGGAATTGCTAAGGGGTGTGCATGCGTGCATGAGTGTGTATGTGTATTGAGAAGGGGAGATTTTAGATATCTAAAACCAGGAGGAGGGCGACTTTGTAATTAGAATTAAAACTCAGGCGGGAGAAACGTTAGAGGATGAAGGGAAAGAGTAACCACTGTCTCTTAATAAAGAAATCTAACATCCAGGTCTCTCAACTCAAAAAATCATGATGCATTTGCCCTGGGAGAGAGAGACAGTACAAAGTTACATTCATTAACAGACTGTGTTAACCTACCAACCTACATTCAACTGAACCAAAGCACCTAGGTTTTCTCCCTTGTAAACCAGGTAAACACAAAATTTTAAGTACTTGGAAGTCAAAAATCCTCTGTGTATACCAGATACAGCTTGAAGCGATGACCTGGACACCAGGTATGAATGTGGCCGAGACCTGAGATCACAGCAACAGCAGAACCTATTCAAAAAGAGCAAGCGAGTCACTCTACGCTCCTGTCTGCTTGCTCCTCTAAGCTTGCGAATCCTGGTTTTCCTTCTTTCTGTTTGCGAAATACTTGAGTCACAAATTTTTAAAAAATCAACTACCTGAGTTTTAGCAGAAAAGTCCTGCCTTTCTTTGCGACAATTAAATTATCAAGTTATCTGCCTTCTCATTTGCTCAAAACCTTAACTACAAGGACACTCTCTGACAATGACACATAGAGCAGGTCCCTGTTACTGAAGAGAGACAAGTCAGTATTCTCAAGTAGTGAGCCCTTGTCACAAAGGCCACTGGTCCAGAGAACTCACAGTGGAACAGTTTTTCAAAAGGATTTACAAAAGACAGTCAATCCGCAGAGGACAGGCACAGCTGACATGTTTTAAAGGATGTCCATGTGTCGTGTACTATGCTAAGCATTTGGTAGGTGTCAAGTCCTTTGTCACCAACACCTCTTCCCGCCTCCTCCCCACCATGAGACACTTGGGGGAGTGAGGAAGGCACAAACAGGGACGATGGTCACACAGACCTAGTCCAAACTTGGTCTCCACTAATGACTACCTCTAGCTGTGTGTTCTTGCCCAAGTTGCTTCCTCGCTCTAAAATGAGGATGGTAAAGTCACAACTAACCATGAAAGAGTGGTAAGAATTAACTGATCTAGCATGAGAAGTATTTAACAGTGCCTGGCACATAGTGAGCATTGCACACATATTATTAAATAATAATAATAATATATCAAATACAAAGCTGTCTACCTGTTCTGTTGGGCCCTGGTAACTTTCCTCAGCCATACTGGCTTAAAGAGCATCTCCCCCTCCCATCTCCATCAGTACCAGCAGGCATACAGAGCCTTCGCGTGGCGCAGCACGACACTCCTTAGAACGGGGACCTTGAGCAAGGCTACCGCTCCTCTGAGTCCTCTTCTCAATGTTATTGCAACATGCAACCCACATATGTGAGGGTGAATTGTGCACAGAAAAGCACGCACACAGTCAGGAACGTGCCGCTTCCAGATTCCTCCCCAGACCTGCGCGCAGATGCTGTCTCTGGGCCCTGAGGCTCCTGGATTCAGAAGCTCTAGTCCCAGACTCACAGGAAAAAAACAAATAGAGAATTATATTTTGTTTAATTGGGTGGGAGTGGTTGTTGTTGTTGTTGTTGTTGTTACACTGTTTTGTTTTTAAAGAAAATAAAAACCTGAACAGCCTACAGCCTAGGCTACTAAAAAGTTTACACTAAGTGTCAATACTTCTAAGTAGGCAGGAATGACACAAGGTAAGAAAGAGGAAGTGTTTTATAAAGGTCACGAGGGGATAAGATATGCTGATTCAGGTACAACTGAGAAGCAGAGAGCAGTAAGGCTGTAAGGAGAGAAAGAGAGGTGGTAAATGAATCATTTATGGAAGACCAAATACAGCTATCAATTATTAAAATTCTCTTTTCTAGGTAACCTCTTAGGCAATGTCTCTTGTGATTCTCTGAGATGGTTAATGACCACCCAGATGGGCTGGAACCCAAGGGCAACTTAATTCCTAGGCCCAAGGGAGTTAATAACCTCTCTTCCTTGGTGTACTGGAAAACCACAGATCTGACTAGGACCCTAAGCCTTTAATAACAGCCATTAGCAAAAGCAGCCAGACATCCATCAAGGATAACAGCTTCTCCCTGACAGTTTCAGCCACCTGGTTGAAAAGGCAGGATAAACAGAAGCCAGTAAAAGACCACATAACTGCAGGTCTTCTCCCATCACACAGACTCACACCTTCTGGGTGCCAGGCCCCATCTGTGGCTGATGGAGGGATGTGACCCATCAGGGGCTGCAACCCGGGATAGCAGGGTCCACGTTCAGCCCACAGAGAGGTTGCTATTTTTAAACTTTTGCCCACAAAGTCTTTTTTTTTTAAAGGTGAATTACTTACCAATACTTACAAATTTGGATATTTACATTTAAAAAATCTTAACTTTTCCCATTCCTCTTGGAAAGAGAAATGCATCAGGCTACACACCTGTCATACTCCTGTGACAACATTCAGCTGGACCTGAGGGGAGGCAGTCCCACTGGATACGAAATGTTTTCCCTAGCTCATCCCAGACCTCACTCTGTCCACACCCACCATTTAAATAACCAGCCTGGCCCCAAAGGCATCTGATTCTGCAACTGGGCAATCAGGTCTCTGTGACTTTATGAATAAATCAAGAAAACTATTAGATAAATAGCATCTATTCACCATATTGGTTGAAATAATTATATTAAAATATTCATTGTGTAACTCAAAAGGGATAAACCAAGACTAGGACATGCTTTCTGCTTTCAAGCAGCCCAGAGTCATCGACAACAGGGAGATTTCCTTACAAATAACCACCTCAGTTTGCTCAGATTGCTGCCACGCTCGAGGTGCGTGCCACAAGGGGTGTGAGGAGGCAGGAGATGGGACAACTCTGCAAAAGTGTCACAGATGAGACTTCTGGTCAAGATGGAGGTGTAGGTAGACAGGCTTCGCCTCGTCCTACAACCACAGAGAAAATTATAACTATTTCTCAAAACAAATAACAACCAGAATCCTCAGAAAAATCAACATGTGTGGAAGTCCAACAATCAAGGATTTAAAGAAGCCACATTCATCCAGGCGGGTAGGAGGGGCAGAGACTCAGAGAAAGGCTGAGGCACCGAGATGCCACGTGCCACATGGAGGGGGCACTGGAAGCAAGGGGTCCCACATTCAGGTGTAGCAGATAAAAATCGGGAGGGATACCTTGGGAGCGAACAATCCCAGCCCCAGGCCAGACCGCACAGCCCAGGTTCCCAGCACCCAGAAGATAAATCCCCATCACCTCTGGCTGTAAAAATCAGTGGAGGCTGGGGCAGTGGAAATAACTGCTGGATTTTCAGGCAAGTTCATTTAAAGGGCCTGCACAGACTTAGAACGTAAGCAAACCTACTCATTCTGGGAATGAGCATCAGAGAAATAGCTGAAAGGGTGCCAGTCGCATACTGGAAGTGGGTAAAGTGACTGGAAATGGGGCGAGTGCCAGGCAACCTCAAGAAGCCAGGCAGTGGCACTGCCCACTCTATGAGCCACAAAGCAGTGAAGCAAGTTGCCACACCCTGGCAATTACCTAAGGCTCCACCCCATTCAATTTACAGGTGCCTTTTACAGGGAGTCAACGCAACTCTACCTAATAGACAAAAACAAACACAAGGAGGCTGCTGAATTGAGGAGACAAAAGAAATATGGTCCAAATGAAAGAACAGAAAAAAACTCTCAGAAAAAGAACTAAATGAAATGGAGATAGCCAACCTATCAGATGCAGAGTTCAATACACTGGTGATCGGGATGCTCAACAAGCTCACTGAGTACGACAATAACATGAGGAGGGAAGAAATGAAGATTACACTTGGTGAAATAAAGAAAACTCTACAGGGAACCAACAGTGGCGAGGATGAAGCCGAGAATCAAACCAATGATTTGGAACACAAGAAGGAAAAAAACATTCAATCAGAACAGCAGGAAGAAAAAGAATTAAAAAACAAAACAAGGATAAGCTTAGGAACCTCTGGGACATCTTCAAACATGCAAACATCCAAATCACAGGGGTGCCAGAAGGAGAAGAGGAAGAGCAAGAAATTGAAAACTTATTTGAAAACATAATGAAAGAAAACTTCCCTAATTTAGTGAAGGAAGCACAAAGAGTCCCAAACAAGATGGACCCAAAGAGGAACACACCAAGACACATCATAATTAAAACACCAAAGATTAAAGATAAAAAAAGAATCTTAAAAGCTGCAAGAGAAAGAGTTACCTACAAAGGAATTCCCAGAAGACTGTCAGCTGATTTCTCAAAAGAAACCTTACAGGCAAGAAGGGACTGGCAAGAAGTATTCAAAGTCATGAAAAGCAAGGACCTACAACCTAGATTACTCTATCCAGCAGAGCTATCATTTAGAATGAAGGGCAGATAAAGTGCATCCCAGATAAGGTAAAGCTAAAGGGTTTCAACATCACCAAGCCATTATTACATGAAATATTAAAGGGACTTATATAAGAAAAAGAAGGTCAAAACTATGAACATTAAAAGGGCAACAAATTCACAACTATCAACAACTGAATCTAAAACAACAAACCAAGAAAACAAGCAGAACAGGAACAGAATCATAGGTATGGAGATCATTTGGAGGGTTATGGGCTGGGAGGGGGAGAATGGGGGAAAAGGTGCAGGGATTAAGAAGCAAAATTGGTAGGTACAAAATAAACATGAAGGTGTCAAAAATAGTGTAGGAAATGGAGAAGACAAAGAACTTACATGTGCAACCCATGGACATGAACTAAGGTGGGGAGTGAATGCTGGTGGGAATGGGGGTACTGGTAGAGGGAGTCAAAGGGGGAAAATTGGGACAACTGTAATAGCATAATCAGTAAAATATATTTTTACTAAAGTGTCACAGATGAGGTGGCATCATGCTCAGTCGTGTGGAATAAGGGAGGAAATCAGCAGTCAGAGAAAAAATAAGAAAGGACTCTCCAAGCACAGGAACAGCCTGCAAGAATAGGGTGATGTGAATTTGGTAAAGAGGGGAGGGGTGTGACCTAAGTGCAGACTTGCTCAGGGATCTACACCTGAGCCCAACCAGGAATTTCTACGGGAACTTGATCCTGTAGAGCCCATGAGCAAAGGGAAGCGTCTAAGAATGCTTAAACATAGGACTGGTATGATCAAAATTATTTAGGAAAATAAGAATAGTGGTCTAACAGAGGATAGATTATAGAAGATAAATGACAAAAGGAAAAGAGATCCGTGTAACAGTCCCAGTGACAAAGAGGCTGTGACCAATAGATGGTGCTGGGTGGAGAGAAGAGAGGGTTTGAGAGGAGGTGAATGAACTGAGCAAAACCTGCTTGACATGGGTGGTGGGGCCAAGAGGAACAGGGAGGATGGCTCTCAGGTTTCTATTGGCAGAAAGAGCGAATGAGAAACACTGATTTTACAGGGAGATGAGGAAATGAAACAGGTCTTGAAGGTAGGCAGTTCTGTGGGATGAGATAATGAGACAGGTTTTAGGCCAGTGAACAGAAAGTTCCATGACTACAGAAACTACAGAGGCGGTGGCAGCCACCTGCAGCTTAACTAGGTCAGCAAACTGGCTCCCCGGCCAAATCCAGGCCGAAGCCTGGGTCTGTATGGCCCCCAAGCTAAGAATAGTTCTTTCATTTTTGAGTTGTTGGGAGAAAAAAAAATCAGAAGACTATTTCATGAAAATTATATGAAATTCAAATTTCAGTGTCCATACAGTTTTATTGGAACACAGCCTCATTCATTCATGCACATCTTGTCCATGGTAGCTTTCCAGGTACAATGACAGAGTTGGTAGTTTTGACACAGACTGTCTTGTTCACGAAGCCTGTACTATGTACTAACTACAACTTCATGGAAAATGTGTGCTGACCCCTGAACTTAACAATTGGGCTGAACTCTTTGAAACTTGTTTCTGTCCAGAAAAAGCCCAGCCATTGTTAATATAACGAGAATGGTTTGTGTGACATGCCTGTAACCTGGCAGCCAAGGACAGTGGACTGGAATGTGCATGCATGAACAATGATGACTCACTGTACTAGTCGGTGGGGGCAGTCGATGCCGTTGAGTGAGCATGTGTACTGTGTGGCCATCGCATCAAAAATGACTGAGTGAGTAGCACAATGAATCTGCATCAAGTTTTGTGTTAAGCTTGAACATTTCTCCACGGAAACTATTTGGATGATTCAGAAGGCCGCATCTAATGGGCAACTGGTGATTGGCAGCTTCATCACAACAATGCTCCCGCTCATGCATCATGTCTCGTGCAGTTTTTTGCAAAACATCAAGTCGCCCAGGTGACTCAGCTCCCCTACAGCCCAGATTTAGCACCCTGTGACTTCTGGCTTTTTCCAAACCTAAAAGCACCTTTGAAAGGGAAGAGATTTCAAACCGTCAATGAAATTCAGGAAAATATGATGGGAAGGCTGATGGCAATTGGGAGAACTGTGTGAGGTCCCAAGTTGCCTACTTTGAAGGGGACTAAGGCATCATTGTTCTATGCACAATGTTTCTTGTATTCTGTATCTTCTTCAATAAATGTCTCTATTTTTCATATTACATGGCTGGGTACGTTCTGGACCAACCTCGTACTTTGCTGCTAGCATTCGTTGGCCACTGATAGCATCTACCCACTGTACCAATATCACTAAATAACTTAAGATAAAAAAATAAACACTAAAGATCAAAAGAAGATACAGTGTTGCTCTACAGCTCTCCCCACACACGTCAATGTTTTCTTCTTCTTATCTATCAGCTGCTTAGGGATGAGTTTTTAAGGTAGTAGAGATAAAACTCAAACAACTGCCTCCGGGCATTTCCTTGTTGTTCTTGTCTGGGTCCTTTTGTGAAAACAATTAATATCACCAAAGTCCAACTTCCGTATTTAAATAAGGAAGTCTGTGTTCTTTCAGAGGCTGGAGAAATTCCTACATGAGGCCACAATGCTCCTCTGTTGGGGCCAAGTGAAATGAAAATAAAGGCCTTCCCCCCAAACATTTTAAGGTTGGTAGTTTTAAATTAAATAAAGCAGAAAAATACTTTTTGTCGGTTCAGAACAATATTACTTGCATGTAGCTGTCAACTTCCGTTGGGAGTTAAGGAACGAAAGGCAATATGCTCGAAGCTCCTACATTTCTAAAGGTAAGGCTTCCTCTCCCTATTCACCAGATGCATCTGTACCATCAGCAATGTGAGAGATGCATTTTTTAAAAAACAAAGTGAAAGCCAATTTCAAATGTGTAATTTAAAAAATGTGCACTTTAAAAAGCCTGAAACTAATAAAATGAAAGCAAAAGATAAAAGAAAATCTCAAAGACATCAAATAAAAGAAATCAATTTTAATCAGCAGTTTCTTTTTAAAAATCCAGCTACAACCTTAGCTTTTTCCTTGCTCTGGGAGGGCGGATTCCCGCCCTCCACCTTATTTTATCCGGCCCTGCACCTTGTTTCTACCCGGCGCAGCACCGAGCTCTCACTTAACTGTTAAGGACTAGTTACATTTATATAGTCCTAAAATTACATTCAGCCCTTTGAAGGCAACCGCAAGGCTGATGTGGCCCCCAGTGAAAGTGAGTCTGACACCCCTGCACTGGTGCCTCAGTTTCTCATCAATAAAATGGGAACGATTAGTACTACTTTCATTACTGGGTAGTTATCTGACTGTTGGAAAACTAAACTGTTTAAAGCACAGTGCATCTAACAACTTTGCTAATGCTTGTAACCCTGAACCCAAGAATGGTGGTGTCATTATCCTCATTTTCTTCATTTTATTGGCCCCAACAAGATCATAGGCAAAATCACTCAGTTAAACATCTGAGACAAGCCATTCTGGCATTTTCCCATAGCAACTGAGGTTTGAAACAATGCATTGTGCTCACAAAAATGATGCTCTTGTAATTAGTTGTACAACCGCCTATAAATAGAACGCAGGTAGCGCCAGCAGGAACTGGGATGTGTCACATGGTTCCAGCACGCTTTTCCCGAGGCAAGCACAGTGTTACTGCAGGTGTACATAAGAGCAATACTTAATCTCTCCCTCATTGTACCTCAGTCTCTCTCTTTTTTTTAAACACATGCTTTATTTTAACTGAAAATAATCTGCTTTGGAAAATCTTCACCCCTGTCAATAACTTGTAGAGAAAGTCTGTCTTGTTTCCAAATTTAAGCCTGAACAATACAAAAAGTAGCCCTTTGGAAGCTGGTTGTTATCTGATCTAACATTTTTTTACCTTTGTGCTCAGACCCAGGTCAAATCTCAGTGAACAATTGAAGTCTCCCTAGTTTACAAGGGAAAGAACCAGCCAGTTTCAACAGAGGCCTTGGAAAGGCCAGTGTGGGTTCCCTTTTAGGCTAATTGATCCCTTCACCCTCAGAAAACTAGAAGGTACAGTGAGACTGCTTTGGCCTTGTAGAAGGAAAATGTATGGCAAGAATGTAATCTATTTTAAACCAGATGTCCAATATTATCCTTAAATAAAAAGAACACAGCAGGCCGCTGATACACTTCAGTGAGTCAAAGACAGGTATGCTCCCCGATGCTGTCTGCTGATTTTGGTCACGCTCTCCGCAACCTCAAACCACGCAGGGGGAGTGGGCACTCAGGCAGTGTCAGCTGAATGGAATGAACAAATGAATTCACATCCTCCCACAGGGGAGACGGGAGTGACTGAGTTCTAACCCTGCCTGTTTATTTCTTAAAGCATAAAACCCTGCCTATTTGTTTCTTAAAGCATAAAGCCATCCGTTGGCTTCAAGGAAAATCAGTCTATGTTCCAAAGGAAAAATATATTTTATAACAAGCGCTACTGAACCCGGAAGCAGGGCATGTGAAGGGAGCCCCAAACACGTGCAGCAGAGCAGGGACTGACGTCAGAGGCCAGCGCCTCTCCGGTGGTGGAGTCTTCATCTGAGTTCCACCGTCTGCCTACAGCCAAGGGCTCACTCGGTGACAGTGCTCTGTTAACAGGGAACGCCTCCCAAAAAGGGCTGGGAGAGCCAGGGCGCCCCTGCTCCTGACACTGAAACGCTGCTGTGCAGCAGGGAAGATCCAGAGGCCTAAGGGGGACCCAGAGGTAACAGACAGGCAATGCTGACACCGTCGGCATAAAGCTGCATCGCAAAGCAATGCGTTAATTCAAAAAGTGGGAATTCTCTTTCTTGATATGTCCAAAAGCTGGTTTGTCATCTTCCATGGATACTCTGAGGATCCCCGCATTGAATGAGAAGGCCCTAAAAATTCTTTTCCAACTGTTCCATCTATAATTGTCCCCACCCTCACCTCCAGTTAATGCAAAACCTCAACTGCCTTCAGAGCTAAAACTAATTTACATGGAACACAGCCTTAGAGAGGTACTTGTCTTGCTCAGATAATTCTCTGATACCTGCTAAATCATATTTGACTTACAGCAAATTGAAATGGAAATACGATTCACTGAAACTTCCTATCCCAACCAGCCATTCAACATAGGGTCCTCATGATCTGGCCCCTCTCCATGCCCTCAGCCTCCCCGTCTGCTCACACCCTCTATCCTCAACCATAAAACACAGCCTGTGGTGTACGGAAAGCGGTATTAAACGCACAATCGCCTCACACAGGTCTTTCCCTCCACTTAGAATGATCTAACTTCCTCTTGTCTGACAAGTGGCCCCCTGTCCTTGAAGTCTCAGTTTAAGTGCCATTGTTTTAAGGTTGCTTTATTGTAGTTTTTAACCATTAAAGTAGTTAGTAGTCACTCTGATAAAAATGACCAGAAACCTGGACTAGTTTCCTAGCTCTACCACTTACTAGTTGTGTGACTTAAGTAAGTTACTTCCTAAAACTCAAGTTTCTGTAGCTATCCGCTCGGGGTACCGTGTAGATTAAGAAAATAAATGGATGGGAACTCCTCAGCGAAGACTGGGCAGAGACTTGTTGCATCTGTTCAGACCCCCTTCCTTGTAGACATTGTCTCTGCCTCCTACCCTCCCCCACCATGTTCGTAGAGCTGTTCCCCGGCCACAGCTGATTTATCAAGAGCTGGCCACCTGACCCTAGTTGAGCCATTAGGGCCGTTCAATGGAAAAGGAAAGAGAAAATAGGTAGGGGGGAGAGAGACAGAGACCAAAAAAAAAAAAAAAGGACACAGAGAAAGAGAATCTCAGTGGAGTTTGTGTCCTTACCCTAGTTCTAACTGTTCCCCAGACCCATTTAGCCTTGGAACACAGGGTAACCCCAATATCCTATGATAAATTCCCCTTGGGTGGCTGTCAATTGCTGGTTGAATCTAACAACACCCAACTCTCATACACACCCATTTGTACTATTATTATAGTAATAAGTACGTACCTGAAAGGCAGAGGTAGAATCTTATTTGATTTTGTATTCTCAGACTAGTGTAGCACCTGATTTACACAGCAGGCAGCCAAATATCTACTGAATGAAAGGCTGACCTTAGTTCTCCCCTAAATAGGAACTTGGGGTTAAAATTCTATCACAAGCTCAAGAATCTCTAAATACCTGTCCTAAGCAGCAAGAGAGACACCTTTAAAAAAATAGCAAAATTTTGACAGTTATGACCAGAAAGAGAACCTGAGATAGACTTCCAAGAGTCACCCTCAATTTCTTTAATCTTTGACTTGTTATAATTAGCTGAGCTAATCAATGTTTATTGGGAGGACTTTTCTTAAAAGCTGTAGTCTATGAATACATAATATAAACTAATATAGAAAACTATTCCTGAAGCTTACCATAAGGAGACAGTAAAATGTTCAGTTATTAGAAATTTAGCAACTGAGGAGAACTAGTCACTATTCCCAGCCACGACCCTGGATACAGAAGGTCTTTCATAAGTCTCGGAAATTGCTGGAAATTCCACATACTTGAAATGAGCTGTTTACCTTCTTACTGCATTTCAGTCTAGAGAATAAAATAGATCCCATTGTTCTGGAGTCCTGGCTATTGTAAGAAATAGGCTCTAAATGGCTGAGAATGAATTTTAATAGGGGAACCAGGTCCATGATGGAGGAAATCAGGAGGAAGAATTGTTCTTCACAAACAGGGTCATGAGCCTAATTTTCATTTCATTACATTTCTAAATTGCACATATTTTTGTATGCTAGTTGCAACATATCCTTTCTGCGTGGCCTCTAATTATGAATTAATCAGTAAATAAAAATAGTGCAATATTCTTACATCCTACATTTTCAAAATACTTTTTAACTTACTAATTCATTTCTAAAGGGCTACAGTCCAAAAAGCTTGTGAAATAGATGACTGATTAACTTAATGTACATTTAAACCAAACTACGAGACCCACTTACAGGCTTAACTGGAAATTTTACTAAATCATAAACTAATGAAGCACAACACTGAATAACTAAAAACGACACTGTTTCTGTGGGAAATGACATTTAGAATTCCAACCTCTGTTGTTTATAATGGTTTTCAACCTTTGTGTACCTTCAAGTCCCTTACTAAATCATTAGGTCCCACTCCCAGAGATTCTCAATAGATTTAAGGTAGGACCTGAAAAAAAGCCCTTGAATGGTGGTGATCCTTTTGACTCTCTAGTGACATGGAGCAGCACTGGCCTAGATGACACACAGCCCCTCCGGTGAGGCCAGGGACTGGACTTCTCTTCAGTGGGGGATGAGGCACCCTAAGCTATAGAAGAGTATGGGATGCTCAGTTTACAGCCCACTGGTGCTGGTTACTATTGCTGGAGTCAAAGCGCAGAGGCTTTTAGAGAGGGAAAGGGGATCCCAGAGAGGCATGGGGTTGTGGTGGCAGGAACACGAACTGGAGGTTGGGTCGCTGTGAGTGTGGCAGGGATGTGACGGGAGCCGTGGGGACCCTCAGTGAGTGAGCTGAGCATAAGAGCCTGGGCGGGGCTCCGTGGGGTGGCTGGCTGCAGGGGGAGTGGGTGTGCACAGTGGTGGCTGAGAGTCTACCACACGCGGGACTTATGTCGGAATGGTTGGCAGTGAAAACAGAATGGTAAGGGGAGGTGGAGGAGGGAAGGCTACCCAATGGTGAAAGGGGGGGCAATACGAAGGGGTGAAGGGCATTCTAATTACATAGCATATCGAACCTGGAAGGTAAATCTCCTCGGGGGTAACTATTCTCTTAGCAAAGATAATTATACACTATTTATATTCTAAATTATTAACCACAAGATACTTTTCACCATTAAGAAAAACGACTAATATAACACTTGTCAATACTTTAAAACTTAATTGTACATTATCTCATTTGAGCTCCCGAACAGTAAGTCAGATGGGAAAGGTGTTATTTGTCCCATCAAAAACAAAACTGAATCCAGAAAGTTGACTAAATAACCTGGGTTCACACAGCTACTGAGTGGTAAGGCCAAAGTCAGCTCCCCACCTGACTCCAAAGTCGATCTCCACAGCTGCTCTATGCTGCAGAGAAAGGGAGCTGAAAGTTCACAGATCCAGAAGGAAAACCTGAGGTCTGCTGGCATCACCGCAACCAAGACCATGAGGAGTTAAGGCAAAGTGTCAGGTGCTAAGAAAAGGTCAAGTGTCTACCAGATCTGGCATTTAAGAAGTTGTCGGCAAGGACTATATAAATCCAAAGCACTAAAATACTCCTCTCCCAGAGAAAAGGAAGTTGTAAGGTGATAAAATGCACTAAGTCTGAGACTGAATTTACTTGGTTCCAAGGAAGTATTTCACTTGCCTGTCTTTTTTATGAATAAGCCCCCCCAAAAAACTTAGCATCACATCCATACCTCTCCATAAATAGGCTTTAACTCTAATCCACAGGGAACACCATCAACTGCTCCATGAGGCTCTCCCAAATTCCAAGAAATTACAAAGAGCCATTTATAGAGTAACCTGACCAACACACAGCAACTTTTAATGAGTTCCAAGCTCCAAAGCTGTACAGATGTTTCAGATTTTTACTGCAGGTGTAACTGCAGTCAAAGACTTACAGATAATTTATAGCTTCGTACTTTCATATTATTCTTTTGAAACTCAGACTTAATTTCTGGTAAGCAGAAATTTTACCAAACATTTCATGAATGGAAGTTTTTTGTTATCATTGTTTTAAATCTGCATCGTTACGCAATCCCTAGTATACGGTAAATGAAAGAAAGCATTATTATACTGCCTTTGGTATAAGAAAAAAGAACGCACACACTTGCACATCAAAAAACTGAAAGAATGCACTAGGGACTATTAAAAACGCACCTGCAGGGGCTATGTGTGTGTGTGGGGGGGGGGGTAAAGAGCGATATGGAACTACTTTTCAAAGTATGTGTATGTTTTTTTAAAAATTTTGACTTTTGCAAATTAAATAAAAAATGAAAACACAAACCATAGAGTTGACAACGAACTCAAACTGCATATCAGGTTGGTATTAAAATCATGCAGGACATTTATTGCAAGTGCCTTTGAACAAAGGGGATATAAAGGAAAACCCTCTGCATTTTTTTTTTTAAATTTGCTCTGCAGTTTTTCTGCTAAGCAGAAATATTGGTAACGAAGTTTTGCAACTATGTTATGTATAATATTAGGACACAGAAAACATCAATGTTATTTATTACGACCCAAGATTTTTAACGTAAGCCAATAAGTTAAATTCAAGTTAAAAAAATCTTATGTTAAATTTGAGTTGGAAATATCAACAGGAACTCAATAGTAGGAATGCAGGTTTCATAACTCTGTCCACCGTAAGGGCCCGGGAGCAACAACACGCAGGACTGGGAACGCTCCGGGCACCCAGACCATGGTCTCTACACGCCATTCCCGCTGAAAGAAACCAGGCCTGCTGGGGAAATGGCCGATTCTTGATACCAGTCAGTGAAGTACAAGGTGAATCAGAGGCAGTTTTTTGAGCTGAGAAGCAAAGAATCAAAGAGAATAAGGAGCTGTAACTGGTTAACTTTGAGATAATCTAAGCATCAAAAAGGAACAGATTTTTTACGCAGAAAAAAAATCCTAAATCCACGGTGAGTTAAAAAAAGAAAAAACTAACATTAAAAATGACTATTATGCTAGAGACTTATTTTGAAAATTGATAATTAAAGGGAAATTAAATGATGATCCTGTACCTTTAAGGAACAACTGTAATTCACTTCTAGTTAATAAAGAAAAAAGTTCTTTACAGAAAAATGCCATAAAGTACATGGAATAATTACTATTAGAAAACAATTATTTGGCAGCACCAATGATATAGCTGGTTTGGGCAAAGATCATCAACAATGCTAAGAACTGTAGGTGAATGACTACTGGCAAAACATAGCACCTAAGAATCACCTCAAGGACTACGTGCTCATGTTACTGGGATAAACACACCTTCACAGGACAAAGATGGGATGACTAAATGACCAAAGTTGTATGAGTGGGACAACCTGACATTATACAGCTCCTGCCGTGATATAGTATGAAGCTCAATGTCACCAATAAAGTATTCTGCCCACTCTAACCTCGCCTTTAGGCATAAATTTCAGTTTACTGAAACAAAAGGGACGGAGAATCTGCTTAGACACCACAAGGAAATGACAAAACATAGGATATTTTGTAGACAACTAGTTGGGTATCTTCAAAAAGTCAACCTAATAAGAAAAAAGCCATGAAGAACATGACTGGTATAGTGGGAAAAAGTGAATGTGGACCACACGCTAGATACCTCTGCATTGATGGGAAGGTTCTTGGTGGTAATAATGATTTTGTGCAAGGAGAATGTGCTGTTCTTAGGTGATTCCAATGGAAATATTTAGGGACAAGATATTTTTAAAAGATTTAGAGAAAAAAATGTATACATATAAAGCAAACTAGCAAATTGTTAATAAACTGAGAATCTAGGTAAAAAGTCATTTGGGTATTCACTGAGTTAGTCTTTCAAGATTTCTGTCTATGTGTAATATCTGCTAGAGTAAAAAGTTGAGAAAAGAATCTATATCCTGCTTTAACTCTCTGAGGATGAAAGCTTTTGCAAATGCATATAATAAAATGGGGAAAAACCCCAAATATGTAAAAGTCAAGATAATGGGGAAAAGAATAAAATGAAAGATCAAGGATGGAAGGGGTTTAAATGCCCATAGACTTACTATAGTTTATACACATTCAAGTGAAGCCTCTTTAGTTTCCTGGCTGCCACACCGGAGAGGAAATTAAGGTCACTGCCACAATCTCCCATCATCTACAGGTTGTTAGGTCTGCAGGGAAACCAGAGCTGACTCAGAAGGGAATTTCTCTGCCCAGGGTCTTCCTATGGGGAAGACTTATTGACACAGGGAACATTCTCATCATTGTTCCTACAACAAATGCAAGGGGGCGGGAGGCTATTTCTCCTATTGTCTGTCTATCTGACCTAAGGGATGGTTCCACAGTCAAGTGCACTGAAAGCCTGAGTTGGGGAGTAGGGATGGGGGATAAGGACAAAGTTCACAGAGTATTTACAGAAATGGACAGGCTGCATATTATTCAAATTAACTTCCACAAACACCATTTGGTCCAGAAGGACTTTTGATAAAAATCTGGGCAGCAAACAACAGGTACTGGCAAGGTATTTGGAGAAAAGGGAACCTTTGTGCACAGTTGGTGGGAATGCAGACTGGTGCAGCCACTGTGGAAAACAGTACAGAGGTTCCTCAAAAAATTAAAAATGGAACTGCCTTTTGATCCAAAGATTCCACCTCTGGGTATATATTTGAAGAAACCTAAAATGCTAATTTAAAAGAATACATGCACACCCTGTGTTCACTGCAGGTTTATTTACAATAGCCAGGCTATGGAAGCAGCCCGAGTGTCCATCAATAAATGAATGGATAAAAAAATGTTGATACATAAACATGATGGAATATTACTTGGCCACAAAAAAGAACAAAAACTTACCATCTGTGAGAGCATGGATGGATGAACTTAGAGGGTATTATGCTAATGAAATCAGTCAGAGGAAGACAAATACCATGTGATTTCACTTATATGTAGAATCTAAAGAACGGTATATATACATGAACAAACAAAACAGACAGATACAGAGAACAGGCTGATGACTGCCAGAGGTAAGGTGGGTTGGGGAATGGGTGAAAAAGGTGAAGGGATTACGAAGCGCTAACTGGCAGCTACAAAGTTGTCACAGGGTAGTAAAGTACAGGATAGGGAATATAGTTAGATATATTGTGATTACTATGTATGGTGCCATGTGGGTACTGGAAATATTGGAGGGAACATTGTAAATTATATGATTGTCTGACCACTATGGTGTACATATAAAACTAACACAAAATAATATTGAATACATACTGTAATTGAAAAGAATTAATTCAAAAAAATCTGGGCAGCAAACAAAAATAAAAAATTCACTTTCTGTTCATTGCTCATGAATAGAAGTAAAATTAATTCTGTATGTTAAAAGAGAACTAGATCAATATTTTTAAAAAGCTAAGCAGCTCAGTGTTTAGTCTTACATTGCAACAAGAATGTGTAATGCAGAAAAAATAAGAGTGTTCTGGAAAAACTACCATATTTTCGGACTATAAGATGCACCCCCCAATTTGGGAGGAATAACAGTTGTTAATGCTGCTGTTGAGTTCTGTTTACAGTTACATTGGTGAAATATTATGTTATTTATGTTATTAAATATTTTACCACATTTTTTGGCTTTAAATTCCCCCTCATTTTCCTCCTCTAAAACCTAGGTACGTCTTATAGTCTGAAAAATACAGCAGACAGCCTGCCGACTCTTACCCTAATGAACAGCTGGCCACCCCACCTCCCATGCCAGAGTTCTTCTTTAAAACCCCTCTGGTCTGCTGTAACCCCAACAGGAGCTAGATTCTAGAAAACGGTAAAGTTGAATGCTAAAAAGCAACATATCCTAAACTGTAATCATTTTTCATAAGCTTCACAATTTTGCCTTATCCACATACCACTTTTATTACTTCAGGTGTAGGGGAGGAGTGACCTTGGGCAAGTTACCTCCAGCTTGGTTTCTCCACCTAAAAATGAGGATCATTTAGTACCTAAACTCTTAGGGTTTCGAAGATTAAATGAGTTTTATAACAACCGGTAAACAACTGCCTGGCATCCTGTAAGGTCAATAAGAGACGTTTTGATGACCCACTTGTTTTTAAGGTACATTCATCCTAAGAACCACCATGAAATTTCAGGTATCTTGTGGACACTTGACTTTTAGCTAACACTGAGATAACGTGCCTCATAAATAATTTTGTATTTATCAGAAATAGGTAAATATTTGTCTTTCTTCCAAGGGGTGGAATGATGCAAAAGTAGTATCAGATACTTAAAATAATTTTTTAAGTACTTGTGTTTAGAGAAAGGAGGAAGACAGACCTAGATCTTACAAGGGCCACGAGCTGATGCCTGCGGCCCTGACCCCCACGACAGTGTGGGCTCTGTGTAAGCTCCAGGGACCAGGTATCCGCCAAACGAGTGCTGCCGCCTCTGACCAACCACTTCCAGAGTCACATGCAGAAGAGAGGTCAACTAAAGCCACTGTGTTCAGGATGTTCCGGAAACACATCCCCACACATAATAGAAAATACAGTGATTCAAGTCAATAGCAGAATAAGTAGGCCTAAAGCCAGGGTGACCAGCTGTCCTGGCTTAGCCCTCAAAGTCCTGCCTCATCAATTCCTATAAACCAGGATGGCAGCTCTCTTGCTCTTAATGTAAAATATTAACCCAGGACCAGCTTTACAGGTTACTACCCACACGGTTATTTCAGTGTGACAATCCATTCCACCTTCTCGGCTATGCTAAGGTAGTAGGTTTCCTAACAATTATGTTGTCTTTCTTTAATTGGGTGTACGTGACCTCACATGTCTATGTGTTCATCAGAGCACCTTACCAATTGGGCTCAAAGGTATGGGAAAGTCTTTTGAAATCATGTAACCCTTCCTGCCTCCAACTTCAGAGAAGACATGAGCTTCCTATGTGTCCACACACGTGCACTCACAAGCGTGTGGGAGGTGGAGATGGATGTAGCAGTGGAGAAAAAAGAGGAAGAGACGTCTTATTTATCAAAGCATCCCTAGCACCTAGCAAAAGTTGACAAAAAGACGGCATCCAATATTTAACAAATGAAGGAATTAAGGGATGCTACTAAGATACTAGATGTATATAACACAATTCCTTTCAGTGGTCTGAAGGTGTCCTGGGTCAAATGTGTAACCTTTCTTCTCTGGCTTTGGTTAAGGGTGCAGGAAGGAGGAGCAGTGGCCGGTGTGCAGTGACAGCAAAGATGACCAGTTTTGCGGCTGTTACCCAAATGGTCCTAGTTGGGGTTTTTTTTTCACAATTATTTTATGACTGTATTTATTCCTGTAACAGGTAAGACTATAAATCACCCTAAGGAGATAAAATCTGATCATAAAAGGCTTTACAAGTGGCTCCAAATTGAAAAGTCTCTGGAAGCCTTTACGATGGTGCGTCAGGAACACAGGACCTGGGTTCCACGCTCGCTGCATGTTGAGGCTTTTTTTTTTTTTTTTAGGTCCTTCATGATGAAATTCAAACGCATCATGTTGCCACCATCAAAGGTCCTCCTCAACCTCTCTTTTCTTGCTCCTTGTATTGGGTTGGCCAAAAAGTTCGTTTGTTTTTTTCCTGTAAGATGGCTCCAGTAGCACTTAGTTGTCTTTAACTTCATCTGAAACAATTTTGTTAGATTGTGTTGTGACAGCTGTCATATCAGTGTGCATCTAAAAAACAAAACTTATCAAACTGGTGAATTCTTGTGTAGTCATTTTAATATTGAAGATGGAAGAAAATACACATTTTCAGCATATTATGCTTTATTATTTCAGGAAAGGTAAAAATGCAACTGATATGCAAAAAAAAAAAAAAAAAGATCTGTGCAGTGGATGGAGAAGGTGCTGTGACTGATGGAATGTGTGAAAAGTGGTTTGTGAAGTTTCATGCTGGACGATGGATTTCAGATTTCTCACTGGACGATGCTCCATGGTCTTCTAACCCAGTTGAAGTTGATAGCAGTCAAATCAAGACATTAATTGAGAACGATCAATGTTATACCACATGGCAGATAGATGACATACTCAAAATATCCAAATCAATGAAGTTATTGGTGAAAATGAAAAAATGTGTCTTTTGTTTTACGAAAAAAACTAAACGAACATTTTGGCCAACCAAATTCTTTGCCTCTCACCCCTCTGAATTCTACACAAAACGTGTATTGTACATAGTACTTCCTACTGTTCTTATGGGAATTCACACTTAGCTCCCCTTCAGGAGGGTTTCACCACACCAGCCATCCACTCAGCAACGTGCTTTGCGTACATATAGTGTTTACAACCTAATCCATTTGTCATGAGTCTCCAAACTCCTTTCTTGGATCTCATCTGACCATTCTTTAAAAGTATGTCCCAGCCCCAACCGGTGTGGCTCGGTTGATCGGGTGCTGTCCTGCAAAGTGAAGGGTCGCTGGTTCAATCTCCAGTCAAGGGCACATGCCTAGGTTGCGGGTTCAGTGTCAGGTCAGGGTGTGTGCAATTGTTTCTCGCATCGATGCTTTTCCCCTTCGCTTCCTCCCTCCCTTCCCCTCTCTCTAAAAATAAATAAATAAAATCTTTTAAAAAATAGTAAGTCCCAGTGCATATTTGCTACAGATCCCAAAATGGATCATTACCTGCAAGTAAAAAAAGCATATACATATATTTTTTAAGTAAAATTAAAAGTAAAAAAATTGCAAATTCCTAAGTCCCACATTTAAGAAAAGTTTTTAATATTCCGAAGTGATGCCATATAATCGGACAGCACAAAGAGAAATAGTTTCACGATCTTCCTCTCTCTCCAAATATTGAAGCACAACATATCCTAATGGATAGATGTAATTCTGATGATCGATAAAAGTCTTTGCAGAATCTCTTACACAGCATTCGCAAGGGCACTATTTTTAATCCCACATAATATGCATTATTACATCAAATGTTTCATGGTAATAAAAGTGCTAAAGAGTGAAGAGAAACAAACTGTTTCACATGCAAACCATTATAAACATTATTGGTTATCGTAACAGTGAGATTTGAAGTAAAGTGTCATATACTGCACACAAATGAGAGGCAATGACTATTGAAAGCAGGGCATCTCCATCTTTTCATGACTGTTTTCCTAAGGAAAAAATTTAAATTTAAATTCTTCCCAACATGAGCAATGAAATAGTGGGAAAAAATATTTTTCTGGAAGCGCTGCCCTGTGGAGGGCCACAAACCATTGCAGTGTGCGTCTAAAACTTTCTGCCCTGCCCCGAGAACTAATTTTTGCCCCTGTAGGGGTTTTATCACCCCCACTGAGAATGTATGATATAAAGGACTCAGCAGTGTGTTTTAATATTAGTAAAAAAACTCAGTTTGGGCTGCAGGAACAACACTTAGTAATCCAATAAATTAACATGCTCCATATATGAATACAAGTGTCACAATGATGGAGTCCCTGAGCATTTCAACACTCTCATACTCTCTTCGAGGCCAACTTAGAACCACCTCAAAAGACATCGTCCCCGCTCCTCTCTCACTGGTACTTCCCACTGATTTTTCTGACCCTTTCAGAGGCTGCCCGAGATCACCCTGTGTTATAATGACACATCCAGGCTACCTTTCTATCCTATCAGACGGACAAGGGCCCGGACAGTAGAGACTCGGTGCTACCCATCTGGTGTCGCCCACGGGACGCGGCCCAGAGATTGGTACACCCAGAGGAAGGTGTATGTACCAAAGACAGGTACAAATACGCTGCTATCAGACAAGGCAGTGGAGACTGGCCCTTTCCCTGGAGTTTCTTGCACAACTGGCCAACTTGGGCTCCTTTGTCATGTATAACTGTGCAGTGGAGAAGCCTTGTTTATTTGCTTTCATAACTGACTACACAACATTCCTTGTAAAAGTTCGCTTTTTGGCAACATCTGCAGATGAGCAAGCTCTCTCCCTGTGGCCCCAGCTCCCCCGGCCCCCTCGCGCAGTCTCCAGCCAGGTCTGCTCCTGCTTTAGAAGGTGATGCCTAACTTTTCCAGTCTCATTTTGCTCTGTGTCTATTACCCAGTTGAAAGGAAAAATGAAGCGCTGTCCATCCAAATGTTCTTAAGGCCTTAACCAAATAAGGAAATAAGTGTAAATATTACTACATACTTCAATGCAGATAATAACACCTTTATAATTTACCTACTTTGGTAAAACAGAGGAGCTTTAAATATCTCCCCCCACCCTTGCTGGATAGGGAAGGTGAGCAGTAAAAGGGTACAAAGTAGTTTTTTATTGATAGGATTTCAAAGACAATATAATCTAAAAGCCAGTTTTAAGAATTTCGTATCTTTCTTACCTATAATCTTCACACATAAAGAAGTATCATGAATTTCTCATTATTTGCTTAAAATTATATATAAATACAGATTAGTTAAAATTGTATAAAGTGATAATCTAAGCTGATAATCACTATGGGTGAAACACATCCCTGGAAGAGATACTGGAGGTGCCTTTTAAGGAAGTAACTCAATTAGGAAATGAGCCTCCAGAAAGCATGTGATCTTCAATTCCAGTTCCTCATTAACATTCATCCAGAAAACTTGGGCGGGGATGGGGGGGGGGCGGGTATAAAAAGCAAGGTCAGAACCCAAATCTATGCTGGTCACAACTGCACAACTAGTTATGGAATCAGTCATTTGCTCACATGCCTGCCCCTCTTCCTGCTCCACAGGTTAAACCAAGACACTAAGGCTATTTTCAAAATGAACCCTGCGGTGACTTGCATTTTAAACAACGTGATGCATTATCTTTAATAACAGCACTGGCCACATTGTGGAGGAAGTTAACTGTCTCAGCAAATGACAGGAAAAGATTCATTCGCATCTGCTGCAGCTAGTAATCTAAGCTCGGAATAGCTGCTCATTCACATTAGCGAGCCAAACACTGGCCTCACTCCTCTTCCAAATTCGAACTGCTCATTGTCTCATGGAACAATCACAGATGGAAAAAGCCTCCAACACTTTGCATTTGAAACTCCGAAGCGAGGAAGCAGATCACCTGCAGGAGGAGAAGCAAGGCAGTGACCTGACGCCCACGCTTGGCACCAGGCCCTTCGATGCCCCAGATACAAAGCCCCACCTCAGGCGTCGCTGTTGGGGCCTTCTGGCTGGGATTTCCTCCATAGGCTTTGCTTTCACTTATTAAATGACGTTCCAAATTTTTAAAAATAAAGCACATGCTAACAAATCTTCGTAAGCACAAGTGGCTGGAAGAAAAGGCATCAAGTGTGTGTTTGTCCTCTGAGGAGATGAGAGGGGCTGTTGAAGCAACAACTGAAACCTTTGAAAGTATTCCTTACAAGGCTAAAAACCTTGATAAATATTAACTATAAAAAAAATAACTAACAAGAAAGGCACACAGTTCAATGCCACTTAAACAGACGATTGTGGAAAATCAGAGTCGGGAATTCAGAAACAATTTGGGATGAACCATTTCAACTTTCACATGAAGAAACTGAACTACAGAAAATTGTCCAAGTCGTTCACGGTGTTAACCGTGATTATAAAGTGTGGACCCCCTGTCTAACGTCACTCCTACAACTTACCACCGGAAGGCTTCCTACTGTGAAGGTTAAACTTAGGACAAGACCCCGACCACTGCCTCTAGAGGGTCATGTTCCCACATCTTCTCCAATTTACAGACACTTGAATTGTTGTTACTGTTTCCTGGCCATGACACTGGCACACGCAAACATGCAGGTGGGAAGACGGAACTGCGCCTCCTCTTCTGGTTGTTTAGTGCTTCGTCCTTCACCCAGCCCTTCCACAGACATCACCTTGACTAACACTCCAACAACCTGCAAAGGAGGAAGGGTCAAACTTACCCCTCCACCTTCCCAGGCAATACGACTGAGTCTCAGGCCCAGCTAATCACGACAGTGTGAATAAGATGACATCAGAAACTTAGACAGGCAGAGGGGTTTGCTGACAACAGCATCAACTTAAACACCAAATAAAACTGGGTGAAATCCCAACATGCCCCCTCACTAGCAGAATAAACTTTGAATGTCGTTTCTTGCCTCTGTGACTTGGGGCTAATCACCTTCCTTCCAAGGGGGATGAAGAGGATGAGCTAGAGCTTTTGCCAAGTGCCTTGGGCAGCTGCGGTCTCGCTGAGTGCTGGTTATCATTATAAAGCACCAAAATGAAATATTCTAATTAGCTTCCAGTCCTGGCAACTGTAACTAGATAAGGTAACTTCCATTTAAACTACAAAACCTTCAAACATGGAGTTGACAACAGGCAACATTTGTGGCTTCCCCTTCTCTATTTGTTAAATTGTTTCCTGCTGTATCAACTTTGTGCTGCTACTTTTTGTGAGTTGTTTTCTCCTTCTCCCCAGCACATTACACACTTTATATTTTCAAATACACATCTCATTACTCTTCATTTCACTCCGAATAGTATATATTTCAATTCCAGAGGAGAAAGCATATAGTTGTAGAGAAAGTGCCAGATGAGGAAGTGAACCCTCACCACTAAGACTTCCTGGAAGGAAAAGCTCCCTTTCCCTCAGGGCAAGGCGAAGACCCAAAGGCTTCCCAGGCCAGGATGTTTATTCTATGAAGAGTAGTGCTTGCAGCAAACTGAAGTGCGCGTCCCTTTAAAGGGGGGCGGCCTCAGCCCAGCTCCAGCTGATTATGGAATACAGCTCAGTATTGCCAAGTCCCCTGGCATTTTAAAAGAAGCCAAGAATCTACATTACGTAAATTTTCTAGATTTTTCAAGACATAGTGTGGGCCAAATAGCATACACCTACAAGCAAGTCTGGTCCATGGGTCACCAACGTTTCCCACTGTTGCCTGAAAGCCTTTGGAGATGAGGTATACCAAACTAGAGCAAGCCTGCTCTGGAATTCCCCACCCGGAAAGGTAGTCAGAGAGCAATGGTCATGCGTGACAGGCCTAGAAAGTGGGCTGCAGAGATACAACAATAAAATCTTAAACAGAACCCACTGCTGGTCATGAACGCTGCCCCCAGGAACAGCAGGGACTCTGGTGGTCAGAGGGTAACGGTGATCAGAAGACATTAACAGTCATTAGCTGAAAGAGAAGACCTTCACCCGGCCAGTATGGCTCTGTTTATTGGAGGGTCTTCCCATATGCTGAAGGCTGCGGGTTCAATTCCCCACTGGGGCGCATACCTAGGATATGGGTCAGGGTGCATACAGGAAGCAACTGACCAAAGTTTCTTTCTCAGCTCGCTCTCTCTCTCTCTCTGTCTTCCCCCACTCCCTCCCTCCTCTTTCTCTCTAAAAGCAATTTTTAAAAAATGTCCTCGCATGAGGATTAAAAAAAAGAGATCATCTTCCAGAGAGGTTTTTCCCCCCACAACAGCACAGATACAAGGGTGCCTGACAAGAAATCGGTGCTCTCTTCTGAATCAACTGGAAGGTCTGCGAGTGACAAGCGCATGCGACAGTTCTGAGCCCTAGTGCCCATACTTCAGGGCTTCCAGGCACGTGGAATGATGCATATCTTTAGGCCTTTTTCAGAGACTTTGTTTCTGATAAAACAACTCATGCTTTTTAAAGTGTCATCTCTGTTAGGGCAAAATTGAAAAGAACTTGAAATAAAAGTAAATGTAAAAAATCTTAGTAAGCATACATTCAGCTTTCAGAAATATGTACAGACAGCTACCTTCTCTGATGAAATAAATCTAGTGATAGTAAAGAAAGTCAGCCACTTTAGTATTTTCTTTAGAAACACACGACTCACAGAATAGTCAAAGTGTGCTGGGAAAATCCATTAGTCAGATACTTCAGTCATTCTCGCCTAAGAGACGTAATAAACCACCAATCTGTCCTTTATTAACTTAACACACATCATTCTTTTAAAAGTGTGTTAGGGAAAATCCAACAATTTAATGAAGTTTTTGTTGCTGTTGTTCTCCAAGGTAAAATGGTATCATACAACCCTAAAATACTTAAAGTTTTAAATTCACTGAAATCCATTAGATAAAAGGAATTCCACTTACAGAGCTGTTTAAAAAACACTAATCATAACTTTAATCATCTTCTGTTATTTAGGTATGTAAACCTCACAACCCAAATATTCCTATTCAGAGATATTCACCAAAAATGCTCAGTGGTTCTGATTCTACGCCTAACTTGCCAATTATATGCATTTAAGTTATCAGGGGTGAAGTCTCAACTGATTTTCTTTCATACATACGTACTGATTCTATGCCTAACTTGCCAATTATATGCATTTAAGTTATCAGGGGTGAAGTCTCAACTGATTTTCTTTCATACATACGTATGGAAATGTATCCACTGTATTAACATTCTCCAAAAGAAAGCAAGTGTGGAAATGATACTGTCATTCTCTATAAACCTAACAGTGCAAGTTTTTAGATTTGCTTGTTAAGTAAAAACTAATTTGGCAATGTAGGATTATTACTGCAGTTGTTATTGTTGTTTTAAGTCATAGCTTCAGTCAAAGTGAAGTGAAAGGGAGAACTGAGATTTGGGGAAAGAGGCAGGTTTAATTTTAAAGCTGTAATAAGGTTTAGGCAAATTCTCTCCTCTGACAGAGATAGGAAACAGAGCCACAGATGATAGCAAAGGTCATTCCCCAACTAGCCAAAAGAATTCAGGGATCTAAATTCCCAAAGCTTTCCCCTATTTAGGCTCCCAATAAAAAATTGTAGAATAATACGCACACCTACTCGTGGGACACGAGGACCTTTTCTTGCCCCATTCACATGCATCAATGTTGCACTCATTTCCACACTCTCCTTCCAGCACTGACCCTTAGTTTTTAGTGGTTCCACTGCAGGGCACGCTGGGGCTGCAGCAGCCAGGGGAGGGGATGCTGCCGGCATCTTGTGGGCAGGGGTCCGGCATCTTGTGGGCAGGGGTCCCGCATCCTGTCAAGCCCCCCACAGCGCACAAGACAGCTCCCCACAACAAAGAAGTATCCCACCCACAATGCCAACAGTGTCAAGGTTGAGAAACCCTGATCTGGAAACAATAGAAGGTGGCAGGCATTTCTTCTACAGAGCAGGTTTGCATTAAAGTCAGATACAGCACTGTAGGTGAAATATGGTGATTTGGAAGACAAATCAGCTGGCTGAAAACACTGGAAACAGGTATCACATGTGAAGAAGTAAACATGATGTAAACCTAGGGTGGTCGGCTACTCAGCCAACATTCTCATGTACACAATTGGGATTCTCTATTAAAATTTGCTTATTGCATCTGGTTGCATTCAGGACTTTGATGATATTTAGCACGTTCTGGTCATTGTAGAGCAACCAATTTATTTTTATTTTGCAATAAAAATGTACTTAAAATTATATTAAATTTTTTTCTCACTGAAATCCATGTAGGAAAATCTTGCAAATCTAAATCTCTTTAGCCCTTAAATTTCCTTTCCTACTGAGAAAAAAGTTCTTAATATAACCTCCCCTAATATAACCAGCATTACCACACGCTAGTGAAACAGATGTGCAAGCGCCGGTGTGATGCGGGTGAAACAACTCCGAGTTGTGCTGAGAAGCAGGCTCTGCACGTGCAACTCGAGGAGGTCAAACCAGCAAGAAAGGGCACAAACTGGAGTGAACTGTCTCCCCTACACGGCCTTGGAAGATAATTTCTATGTCTAAAAAGCTGCAGTAGACTATTCTGGGATTTTTTTTTTTTTAAGACTAAACTTTAAGATGATAATGTGAACACTCATGATGGGAACTGACGAGCTGCCAATGATTCAGAGTATTTGGCAATGTGGGCTCATGAAATGCCTGCTCCGCATCAGGGCCAAATGAAAGCTCCTTCGGCAGAGGTGAGGAGTGTCCAACTGACTTGCTAAACCTAGTAGATGACTGTTTTTCCTTTTGTTCATTTCCTCCAATTAAAGTGGGCTTCTCACTGAAAATGTATCAGCTCAGTTTATTTAGGAGCCTCACAAGGAAGGGTCTGGTCCAAGCGTTTCAAAAGCACTTCACCCAATCTAATTTGTTCCCAAGAATCACAGCTCTGCCAAGCAGGTGACCTCCGACCTCCCTGCAAACTGCCATCCTGAGACCCTCTTATTCATGCAGCCCTCCCCTCTTCTGTTGCTCCAGCCAAACTGCAAAGGCCCTTCAGGGTGCAGCTTCTAGTTTTAACCTCCCTGCTCCTGAACCTTCTTCCCACGTAGATCTCACCTGATCTGAACTACGGCATCCCTCTGGTTCTGGCCCTTTATCCTTTCTTCCCTGTTTTCCTGATTATTAAAGGCCTTCTAATAGGCTTTGCTCTCCAGTTAGAGATACATATGAAAAAGTACATACTTCAGACTTCCTATAAGGTCCAGCTGAACATCCAAATTGTTCTTGACCAGAGGTAACTGTTTCACACATGAGGAACGGAAGAGGGTTGGACTAGAGCGGCCGTGTAACTGTGGGGTCTGGGTGACTTTATAAAGCTAATCTTTCCACTCAGCACCGGAGCCCACCCCCCCACCCCCCGCCGTCGGCCCCAGTATGTCTTTATCAAAGCCAGAGTCTATGATGAAATTTAAGTATCCCCTCTCTTCCAGGTGGTCTCATCCTCATGGCCAAGGGGAGGAGGGGGTCACTATAATATGAACAGCCTAGGGGGAGAGTCAAAAGAAACTTGTGTAGAATTCTCTGTTTTCTTCTTCCTGTGTCCCTTGGTTCCAGCAAGGCTCTCTGATGCTCCCCATCCCACTGGGATGTCAATGGAACCTGCAAGCAACACCTCTGATGACTTTTAAATCTGTCCATACATTCCTCAACACCCCTCCCTCCAAAAAAAAATGGAGGTTACTTCTCTCCCTCCTGACTTTGGACAAGACCTAATGACTTTCTTCTAGTGTATAGAGGATGGCAGAAATGATGGCACAGGGATACATAACAAGAGGCACCAAGGCTTTCCCCACGTTGCTCGCTCTTTGGGATCGCCCACTCCGGGGAAGCCAGTTGCTGCGTATTGAGGACATGAGGGCTGAGGTTCCCTTCTAAAACTGAGCACTAATTTGCCAGCTACAGGAATGAGCCATCTTAGACATGGACCCTCTGGTGCCAGTCAAGCCTCCAGACAACCGGTCCCAGCCAATACCTCGCACAGCAGCCTCGTGGGACTCAGCCAGAACCTCCTGGGCATGCTGCTGCCAGGTTCCTGACCCAGAGAAATAACGTGAGATAGTAAACATGTGGTGTGCGCCACTAAGACGGGTGTGACGTGTTGCACAGCAAGTGACACAGCGCTCTTCCTCCTCCTCCATTCCATCCCTTAGAAAGGAGTCCTGGACCCTCACCCCTAAGGGACGAGCTCCTCTGACCCTGGTCTTGACCAGTACTTCCTAGGTCCCCCTGCTACCCCCCACCTCCCCCTGCCTGCCCCGGGGCTGCAGGGACAGCGCATTCCACAACTGTTGGTGCAAGAAATACCTCCCAGGGCAGGTGGGGCAGCCTTGTCTGCGGCCCAGAAAAATGCACGGAAAAGCTGAATTGACCCTCAAGTGCTCACAGAATTTAAGGCAGAGTGTGGTCATCTGTAATCTGCCTCCTGATTTTATGAAGCATTTATGACTCAGATTGAATATAGGCTCTGGGTTTGGAGCATTAAATTTGGCTCAGACTTTTAATCTGCCCATGCTAATTTAATGCTAAATCCTCGCTCTGATGCCTTTGTCTCCACAGTACTCATATCAGAGAGTCAGTCCCTTGCTACACAACTGGGAGTATGGAAATTTTTATTTTACACCAAATCAAGGGCCCCTCAAACTTTTTATCCTAAACTCTATGCTTGGACTGTTTTGCTGCCTTACCTACCTCGCTCCCAGGTTTCCTTTCCTGCCTCCTCCCACAGCACCAAATATAATTCCAGGGAAACAAAACGTTCTATGACATTATCATAGCCAATACAATGACTTTAAACCAGCTTCCCCTTCCAGGAAGGTCTTATGAATACATTTATCCAGCAACGAAAGCAAACACTGTCCTGGAATTTACTTATGATGTCCAAAGGGCAGTGTTCGCAGCAAAACCCACCGCTGCTCCCCGGGCTCCAGCGAGCTGTTTTAACGTGCCCACATTACACTCCAGGCTGGCGGCAGGGGGTTGGTTCTGTTATCATTTTGCTACTGTGGTTTCAGGTTCTCATCAACTCCAACAAGATATAATAGGCCTTAGAACTCCGCCAAGGTCAAGAGCAGTGTAGGTTATCAAAAGTCTGCCAAATACACAAAGACCCCCTTATATAACTTTGACTTGCCCTAAACCTGCAGTGCAGTTGCTATGGCCTAAAAGTAATTTTTATTTTTTCCTTAATACCAAGAACAGCTCAAGGTCAATCAAATTTCTCATAAGCCAGGTATAGACAGCCATGGGTCTCTCTGTCCAACATACGTTCCCTTCAGAGAATCTAGAAACTTAAGGATTCATGAGATACTTCCTCCAAGGACCATGTAACATTTGAACTTGTAGAACATGTGGGTTCCAGGCTGCTTTGGCCACTGCCATGGTGACAGCCATCCTCACTCACTGGGCTGGCCTCTCACTGCTCTGGCAGCAAGGGGACCGGCTAAAGGGCAACCGCTGCACCTGCCATCATACGGACAGCTGTTGAACATGTTCTGTTTCTGTAGTGATGAATCTCAGTAGAGATGAGCTTGAACTTTAACTTATGAATACTACTTTTACACTTCCATTAAAATTACCATGTACAGTGCAAATATCACCGGGAGAAGATGCAGGACTGGAGCGCGGGGAAGTACAAATGGGGGTAAGAACTGCTCCAGCGAAGACGGAAAAAAAAAAAAGGCAGTGGCCACCCCCACATGCTGGAGTATCTGCACGGGACAAACACATGACAAGTGCTCTTGCACAGCACTGTGTGGCACCTCAGTGCCCAAAGGGCTCCGGAGGCTGCCCCTTCTCCTACTTAAAGGGCTGAGGCTCCCTAAGCCTGCAAATCTTGCCCAAGTTTGCAGTAAAAAAAAAAAAAAAAAAAAAAAAAAAAAAAAAAAGGCAGGGCCTGGCTCCAAGCCAGGTCTGAATGACTCCCATCCCCTGGTCCCAAACGCTCCCTGTACGCACCTACTACAGCCACAGAGCCCACATGGTCACAGAGGACAGTCCCACTGGCACCGCTGGCTGCGCCCTGCAGCACAGTGTCACACACAACTTTCGCCACCAGTTTTTGGCTCTGGGTATTAAAAACAAGGGTGCACAGCACAGTGAAATGAAAGTAATCACATTCCTAGTATTTATCCTAGGAATTTACATCACATTAACATCTTACTGCCTATTTTTAGTGCATTACAAATGATGTTTTGGCAGTGTTAATATGGTCATTGTTTTAAAAAATTTTACTTTAAACGGTGGTAATAAAGAATTTATTTGATCATTCATGCTGAAATTTGTTCTAAATGCTATACACATACAACTAACCCAAAGGGAGAAGTGACGGGTATGCAAACTGAGGCCCAGAGAAGCTGGGCACCTTGCCCGAGGCAGACAGGAACAGGGGCAGGACCTGAATGCAGGCGCTGCGGCTCCAGAGTCCCGGCTCAACCGCGGCCCCACACTGCCTCGCTGCGTGTGTCTTTAGCTCTGTCTTCCAAAACAACCACTAGGTGTAAGAGCTCCACGGGGATATTCTCACGTAAAACACACACAGCAGGACCCTGTCTCCGGCTCAAAATCCTTTCAGTAGTTTCTCAAGGTACTTGAGACAGAATCTGAAGTTGCTTAGCAGGACCTAAAAGCCCTGTGTGACCAGACCCCGGCCTCCCGCAGCAGCCTCCAGAGTGCTGCCTCGAATTCTAATCTCTGGTCTTTTTTTCAGTTCTTTTAAACATACTTTTTTTTTTTTTTTCACTTTTTTTACTTCAGGCCTCTAAACACTGCACCATTTGTCTGGACTACGGTTGCCCCACCTCTTCTCTGGGCTGACCACTGCTCAGTCTTTCCAAGTCACCTTTCCCGGCCTCAGA
Source organism: Glossophaga mutica (assembly GCA_039655065.1). Taxonomy (NCBI): domain Eukaryota; kingdom Metazoa; phylum Chordata; class Mammalia; order Chiroptera; family Phyllostomidae; genus Glossophaga; species Glossophaga mutica. The sequence continues at coordinate 60,237,891 of CM077304.1, forward strand.
GAGAGAGGCCTTCCCACCCCTGCATCCACAGGCAGGGCCGGGTCTGGCCCCCGGGCACACTCAGCACAGGGCCTGGCACACGGTGGGGGCTCAGGGAATACGTGGAGAAAGAATATTTTAGGGCAGGGGTGTCAAACTCATCAGCCTTGTGGTTGCCTTCAAAGGGCCAAATGTAATTTCAATTCCTTAACAGTTGCACAGTCCTAAAATTACTTCAGCCCTTTCAAGGCAACCGCGAATCTGATGCGGCCCCCACCCCCGGTGAAAATGAGTTTGACACCCTGTTTTAGGGGTTACTTTAACCCAGAAACTATGAACATAAAAGCATTGAGGGAGGGAAAGAAAAAGAAAAACCAGAACCCACTAGCACTGTGAGATAAATGCTGTAACAGAAGCAAACACCACCAAGGCTGGACATGCCTTTCGGGCAGGACGGGTATCCAGAGATGAAGCCAAGTTTGATCTGTGTTCCAGAAATTCTGGACTAGTAAAAGGGAAGGGGGCCAAGGCTTAGAGGCTGCTTTTAGGAGTCTGGCCACTAGCCCACATGATTTGGGCAACCCTGGAAGGACTTCCAGCAGTCAGATTCACTACAGGTAATGCAGTGGAGCAATGAGTAGCAAACCAAAGGGAGGAGACCAGTGAGGGTCACTGCAGTTTCTCAGGGCAGGTGGGAGGAGAACTTGAACCAAGGAGCTAACGGTGCAGAGGGCGAGAAGAATGGATTGGATAGGGAGGAAGAATCCACAGGACATACGAACAGATTAAACATGGTGAACGGGTGAGAAAAGACCGCGTCCAGGTTCCTGGCTTTGACAACTGGACAGCATAGTTCTGTCAATGGGACAGGTAGGAATATGGGAGGATGACGGTCTCTTAGGCTGGGGAATGCTTAGGGGCTTAATTACAATATTAGGTTCTTAAAGAACATAGGAGCAAAGAATCTGAATAGACATTCCCACAAAGTATACAAATGTCCACTAAGCACACAAAAAGATGCTTGACATTTATTTAGTCATCCCGGAAATGCAAATCGAACCCACAGTGAGATACCATGTCTCACACACTAGGACAGCTGTAATAAAAAAGATGGAAAACAACAAGTGTTGCCAAGGACATGGAGAAACTAGAACTCTCATCCACTGGTGGTGGGAATGTAAAATGGTGCAGTCACTTTGGAAAACAGTTTGGCAGTTTCTGGAAAAGTTACATAGAGTTACCGTAAGACCCAGCAATTCCACTCCTAAGTGGGTAGCCAAGAGTATTGAAAATATATGTCCATACAAAAACTTATATAAAAATGTACAACAATGACATTATTCATAACAGCCTAAAAGCAGAAACAATCCAAATATGCACCAATTAATGAATGGATAAAAATTGTGAAATATACATACAACAGAGTATTACTGAGCCATACAAACAAAGAAAGTACTGGTACATGTTACAACATGCACGAACCTCGAAAACATCATGCTGAGTAAAAGAAGTCAGACACATTAGACCACATATTGCATGAGTCCATTTACAGGAAATGTCTAGAACAGGCAAGTCCCCAAGGGCAACAAGGAGCTTAGTGGTTGCTGGAAGCTAGGGAGGGGAAAATCAGGAGTCACTGCTAATGGTATAGAATCCTTTTGGAGTGAAAAAAAGTCACTGGAATTAAACAACAGTGATAAAAGTGATGACTGCATTTATACTAAATATATTAAAAAACATCGAATTGTACATTTTAAAGAGATGAATTGTATGGTATGTGAATTACATCTCAATTTAAAAACAACAACGAAAAAAACTTACGGGTGACACAGGGCAGACCTGCAGCGTCTATAAGATTCACTGTGCGGCACAGAATTTCATGTTAATTTCCAGGATCTGTAAAGTCCTACTACAAACTCTTACTAAGCTTTGGAAACTTAGACTATGGAAATAACTGCGGCACTTCATCTCTTGCCAAACATTTCTACATGAACTTACATGAGGCTTTTGCAAATTCATCCAAATTTCTGAGATACGGTGTAAACATGTCACCAGCAATTGAAAGAACAAAAGGTCAATGATTTTCTGTTCTAGCCTAAAAAACTCACACATCTGTGTAAGCCATTTTCATTCATAACAAGAGACAGAAGCGCTACAATGTCCAAAGTGACATCCGGGCCCAGAGAGGTGCTCAGAGAGAAGAAAGAAGTGCCCCGTGGTTCTGGACTCAATTACAGCCTGTCCTTAACTGCCAAGTCACCAGGATACAGCGCCAGCCGCGAGGGGCGGGGGAGCAAGGTGGGGTCTTCGTCTAAGATCTGACTTTAATATTTTAGTTCTCCTGAAACCAAGATGAATTTTACAAATGGGACAGGCTGAGTATGATGTTTGTTGGGTTTTTCCCCCATGAAAACACTATCATTAAACTTCTGGTATGATTTAAAACCAGTGGATGTCAATGGGTACTCTACTCAAATGGTATGAGCTGGAGGCACACAGCCCAGCTCGGTCTCTCCACCAGATGCTTTTTGCCCTACACTCATGATTTCTCTGAAAAATTACATGTGCACACATTTTAGACGTCATCGTGCAAAAATAGTGAGAACTGCTCTTTTGCTAGCAAATGATGACCAAAATATACTGCCCTTAGACCAATCAGGGTGTACGGACATTCTTTTCCCAAAGGAGCCTTCGAATCCGCATATAATAGTTTCTGCATTCCTAAGTACTCTAAGAGCGAATGAAATTATTCAGTTAACATGTACTACCAAGAAATTTACATAAAAGATACATGCAAACAAGGTATTTCATTTTAGGCAGTTACTGAACGAACCCTTCCGCAATTGTGAATTTAGACACTACTTTCTGCTACAATGCCTTACACTGGGTTGGCAAAAAAGCCCATTTAGTTTTTTCTGTACAATAAAGGACACATTTTTAATTTTCACCAATAACTATTGATTTGGATATTTTGAGTATGTCAGCTATCTCTCGCTATTGGCTTCTAGTGGGTAGAGGCCAGGGGTGCTGCTAAACATCTTTCAATGCATAAGGCAGCCCCACAGCAAAGAATTATTTGGCCAAAATGTCATTCGTATCAAGAAACTTTGCAAACCACTTGACACACTTCGTCAGTCATCACAGCATCTTCTGCGTACACTGCACAATTCTTTTTCTGCATTTTTACCTTTCTTGAAATAATAAACATTAATATGCCAGAAATGTTGCATATTTTCTTCCATCTTCAATATTAAAATGGCTGCACAAAAATTTCACCAATTTGGTAAGTTTTTTTAATGCACACTGATATGACAGCTGTCACAATACAATCTAATAAAATAGTTTCAAACGAAGTCCAAGACAACTAAGCACTACTAGGGCCATTGTATGGAAAAAAACCAAACGAACTTTTTGGCCAACCCAATACATTTCCAAAGCACATTTACATACATTATTTCATTCAATCCTTCCTGATAACAACCCTCTAATAAATAAAAATAGTACTATTTTTCTTGTCAATCTAGTTTACAGTTAAGGAAACAGAAACACAGGTCAAATACGTTTCCAAGGCCACAGACCTGGTCAGTGGCAGAGTGAGGCCTGTACTTCAAGATGTCTCTCTCGGAGATGAGGGTCTTCCCACTACAGCCCACGGCCTCTGTGTGGAAGTGGTATGGAAATTACTACGACTAAAGTGCCTGTCTCACAACATCCTGCGGGCGCCGTACCGAAGAAGACCTCAGCTGCGATGACCCCACACAGTCTGCATATCCTCCTTAACTACACACACTCCTCCCAAGACTGGTGTCCACCGTGTCCCCAGCCTTTGCACTGGCCCGATTCCAGGTCCTTCAGTTCTCATCATCTTCTGCTAGTCATCTGCAAGGCAATTACATTAAGGAAGAAAAAGCACTGTTCCATGCAGTTCCCAAGTACTTTCACCTACGAAATGACTTATTTGATCTTTATAACATCTCCCCAAGGTAGGTAGGTCAACACCATGACACCCAACTTAAGCCAAAAGGCATATGGAGCACAGGAAGGTGAAGACATTAGACAAAGCTGTGAAATGCCAGAAAAGGGTCTAGATTCTACATATTTCCAATGCAATGCCAGCGCGCCTTCTATTTCCCTGTGTCCGGTAAGGTGATTTGGCACTCACCTAGTCATCTATACTCACGTATTCATTGGGTAAGTATTTAAGCGCTAAGCATACATCAGGCTGTGTAAAAGGTCATGGGGGCTAGAGTAGGACACGAAACAAACATGAACTCCAGCCCCCATAAACCTAACAGTGTGTGAGGACACAGGTTTAAGGAGATAATTACAAATTGTGACAACTGCCAAGAAGGAAAGTAATCAAGAGCTATGAGAGAATATAACAAGGAGCCCTAACTTAGATAAAAACGTTAGAGAAAACAACTTCAAGGAAGTTACATTTACACTGAGGCATGAAGTCAGCCAGGTAAAGAGGGAGGGAAAGAGTAGTCCTCCCAGAGGGAAGTAAGCAGAGGGAACACGTGCAAAGGCCCTGAGGCAGAAAATATCTTGGAAGAGGGGTGTGTGTTAGGAGATATGACTGAAGAGATATTCCAGAGATAGATAACAGGCCTCCCTGTAGACTATAGAGAATGCGGGGTTTTATCACAAATGTAATAGGTATGTACTAAAGGGTTTGAAGCAAGGGAATGCTGTGATCTGACTTTCAATTTTAGAAGAATATTTTGGCTGATGTCCAGTACAGAAAATGAATTGGAGGGGGACAGAAATAATAGCAAGGAAGCACTTAGACCATGTGAGATGGTGTCTGGTACCAGATCATAGCAATGTGAAATGGAGAGAGGTAGCTATTAAGAGAATGAAGCCTGGCCCTGGCTGGTGAGGCTCCGTGGATGGAGCATTGGCCTGCAAACTGAAGGGTTGCCAGTTCCATTCCTGATCAGGGAACAAGTCTGGGTTGTGGGCCAGGTCAGGTATCCAGTGCGGGGCATGCAAGAGGCAACCACACATTAATGCTCCTCTTTCTCCCTGCCTTTCCCTCTGTCTAAAATAAGTAAATAAAATCTTAACAAAGAGAGGGAGAGAGAATGAAGCCTGATGGGTCAATCCAAAGGACCAGGGCACTGGATCTCTGAGAGCCCAGGTTATATACCTTTAACACCCTAACCTCAGATAAAGTTTAAAAGCAGGACATGAATCTGAAGTGAAGAGGTGGTCAAGTTCCCTAGCTGTCGGTGGCAGCTGCCCACCTTTAGTACCATCAGCTATCCCTATATTACTCTGAGCCAAAAGCAGAAGGCAAACTCCTGACATTCTGCAACAACCTTTACCAAGTTCTTACTAAGACCTGGGACCTCAGAAACTGGCACACAGCTGACTCAAGATTGCTGAGAATCATTTACTAAGAGATTATTTATTCCGTTTAGGAAATGCCCAAGACCCAAACTGACAGACATTCTCATCTACAGAGGCATGCTTTCAAAGGTCTCTTTCAAAGAAAATTAAGATAGCATTATCTTAAGAAAAGCACAAAAACATTTACATAGCTTCTTGCTTTATGTTAATTTAGGGATGAGAAATAAACTGCCTTACCATTTTCAGTCCCAATATGGAAATGTGAAACACTGGAACCGTCACCCTTGGATTTCTGCAGCATGAGAACTGAGGAGTGGAAGGAACATGTGGGAGTAGGGGAAGAGCCGCAAACGCTCGCAGCCAAATCGCCGCGGGTCCGACATCAGCGAACAGACAACGCAGACCTGACTCTAGGGCAGCGATTTTCAACCTTTTTCATCTCCTGGCACACACAAACTAATCACTACAATTCTGCAGCACACCAAAAAATATATTTTTGCCGATCTGACCAAAAAGGAAAAAGAAAAACGGTATAATTTTGATTCGTTCACACCAGATGACTGCTTTTGTACTGGTCATTTTTTTATTTGACAATCTAAGGGAAAACAGGTCAGTGCCCCGACTAAATATAAAGTTAGGTACTACATGTTTTAAAAATCCTTATGGCACACCAGTTGAAAATCGCTGCTCTAGGGCATGAAATTCTGAAACAGTAGAGTGTTCATGGAGTGTAGAAGCTCTGATTAGGCAATCCCCAAAAAATCCTAATGAGAAGTGAGTGTTGCTATGGAAACCAATGAGGGTGCTGCCATGCTAAAAGGAAGGAAGACACAGAACCAAAGACAAATGCCTTGAAGGAAAAGCATGCAGGGTGGACACAGCAGGACGGTGTGGACACGTAGGTACCATACGTTCAGTCAAGAATCCAAGGCCAGAATAAACTGGGGATTTCAGAAATTTTACATACAATAAAATTAGGTTTTTAGGGGTGGGCTCGTTTGTTAAAATTATCTTGAACTTTTAAATAGCAAAATCAAGGAAGCTGTATTTCTACTACTTGAGGTTAATGGAACTTATAGCTGGTTTCTTTAAAGAAAAAATTCTTCAGAGTAAGTGAACGCTGCTAAGGTAGAATGAAAATCCAAGATGAATAAAAAGATTGTAAAAGGCTGGTTCAAAATGGGTTCAAGTCACCTGGCATGGTTTTATCCTTCGTTCCAACAATGTGCGCATGTTATTGCTGATTCACTGTTGGTGAACTTCTAAGGGAACCATAGGGAACTGGGCTTCACCAAGGCCTCTGACAAGGTCCTCATGATATTCTTACTGACCAGACGGTCAGTTTGGAGAATTAATGAGCATGTCCCAAGCGTGCTGATGAGTACCCAGCTTGGGGAGGGAGGGTGGCACTGACTCCTCCTCCACTCAGCCTGAACAACATGATCTTTGACTTGATAGCAACACAGAAGGCAAGGTTATCACCTATGGGGTTCAAAGAAAGCAGGGGTGAGAGCGAATTTCTTGTCCCACTGAATCGGGATTCAATCATCTCCACAAGCTGCAGAACTGTAACAGGGATCAGTAACAGGTCTGAACTTGGGTCGTTAAAAACAAAGAGTGCAAATACAGGAAGAAGAGAAGAAAAGTAGAAGACGCTAGTTAAACAATCAAGAAACAAAACAAAACCATTTCCATAGTTCTTAGAAGACAGGTAAACTCAATATGCCGATACCAAAACCTCCAGTGTGACCTTAGGCTCCCGTGACAGAAACAGTTGAGGAAGGTGAAGGTGGTGATCCACCTTGCTCTATTCGAGGCAAATCGGGCCATGTGTTGAACGATGCATTCAGTGCTTTACATCACTGCTATTGACTGAGTACACGTGTCACCCTAAATTTCCTCTGTGGCAATCCTAGCTGCCAGTGAATGTGATGCTATTTGGAGGTGGGGTCCAGGGGAGGGGATTAGGTCATGAGGATGCAGCAATCAGTACTCTTAGAAAAGAGATCTCCAAGAGCTCCTTGCTCCTGCCTCCACAGAAGGACGGAGCAAAAAGACAGGTGGTTGTTTATGAACCAAGAAGTAGGATCTCAACCTGACACCAATCTGCCAGGGCCTTGAACTTGGACTTCCAGCCTCTCAAATTGTGAGCAATAAATTTTTATTCTTTAAGCCATCTAGTTTGATATTTTTGTCAGAGCAGCCTGAGCTAAAACATCTACCCATAAAAGAAGCAGGGGAAAAACTAATGTATGGAGGCAAGTAATCAAGATGGTCAAAAGACTTGAGACCATCTTCCACAGGGATGCTCAACTCAGGACAGAGAAAACACAAGTGAGCAGGCCTGGAATGACATGCTGTCACATGGATGAGGGTCTGTGCAGGACCTCAGCCATATGTCTCGGAAAGGTAGAACCAGCCTTTGGACCAGAAGCCCACCGTCCAAGGTGAAACGAGGCGGCTGCAATTCTGAGTCCACCACTGTATGAGGGTGCCAATGGAGGCTGGGCGCCATAGAAATAATGTAGAAAAGACTGGGTAGATTTGGACGCTCTTCTCGGTCCCTTGCACACAGTAAGTCTGGTGACGTAACTGCCACCTCCCACTTTTTCAGCACACGCTCACACACCATGGCTTCCCTTTAGCACAGCACCGAGACTGCTTGGGTCAACCTTATACCTGCATTGAGTGAAAATTTAAGTTCCGCTCCTGCAAACATGCCGTTGCCAAGTTCATCTCTTGCAGTCTCCCTTCTCAGAAATGGGCATAGGGTGTTCCCTGACCTAGACCATGTATATTTTGCTCTGATCAAAACTACAGTCTATGCTCAGTCTGAGGCAACCATTCTGGAGGCATACACTTGGCCAAATCTTTTTAAATCTGGCTGGGTCTCCCTCTAAGGACTTAAATACTATGTGAGCAGCCTGCTATTATGGGCTGTTCTTGTGGTGGTTGTATCTGCAAGTGCACTGGCCTTCCTGATTATTGAACGCAAATCAGGAAATACCATCAGCACAGCCTCATGCAGTGCGGTGCTAAGCACTCTTGCAGAGAATGGCTGCCCCTCACCGCAGAGCAGCCAACACTCTCAGCATGGGCTTCTACCGCTGCCTGAGTCACCTCTCAGCCTCATCCCTCACTACTGACCTGTTCACAGATTTTCCTTTCATGAACTCTGACACCCCTTCACCACCTATGGGCATGCCCGACAGTCTGAAACGCCTTCCCTACCCCTGTCCTCACACCCAGTTGAGGGGATGGCCCAGCTCACAAGCCATCTTCCCTGTGCCAGTGCGCCCCACCTGCTTCTATTCTCCCCACGGGTCGGTTCCAACAGAACTAAGGATTTTCTGGCAGAGCCCCTGCTGCCTGTTTCATCCCACAGCTGCAATTCCAGCCCCTCATCCAGAACTTGAACCGGAGCAGGCTATCAGCAAATATTTATTGCATGAACAAATAATTTCCAAATGCTCAGCTCCCCTACATTATAATAAACTCCTCGAGGACAGAAAGCATTTTGTTCCAAGGTAGGGAACAATAATAGTAACTAATATCAGTTGAGCTTACCATGGACCAGGCACTCCACTAAACACATTACATGAACTGTCTCCTTTAATTTGTCCCAACTACCTATGGTATGTATGTAATTATCCCATTTTGAGATGAAGTAGGGAAGTATTCGGGAGGTTGCTTAAGGTCATGTGGTCAGTGAGTAGCCTCGCAGAGGTCCAGTCTCAGAACCCAGAGCACCTGTGATCTGGAAGCACTCTGTCAGCCCTGCACTTGGTACCACCACCTCGGGGAAGACATGATTCAACAACAGTGGCGGAGGGAAACCACACAGATCACACAGAAAACACGAGAAGGGTTAACAGGGGCTTGCTGTACCAGACATGAGGTTCCCAGTCGAGACCATAAAGTGATTACCATTATTTGTCTTCGCAGGGATGGCAGCTCAGACAGTTTAAACAAAGAAGGAAGGAGTGAGTCTGATGCATGCAATGTTAATGTCTAAAACTAAATTTCATTTAGTTTTCAGTACCTATTTCCTGTTTAAAAATGTTCTGCATGCTGAAGGAGAAAAATGTTCCTCAGCCCATCAGGGGGTGTCACACGGTGCTGTGATGGAAAGATACTCAGGGCTCCACGGGAGGGGAAAAAACCTCAGGAGGAAATAATAGACCACGGTTTGAGCGCTTGTTGTGAAGCAGCTGGTTTCAATTTGATGCTATTTTTGCTTCTACTCAAGATAGAAGTAGCTTTAACACTTGATGCTTTGGTTTTCAAACTGTGTTTTGAGGAACCCTAGTGTTCCTGAGATGGGTCTCAGGGGAGGGTGGTGGTTGGGGGGCGATGGTTCGAGTTACAAGAAAAACTTGTTTTAAAATAATGTTTCTTGCAGGGGGGTGGGCTGGGATGGTGGTAAAAGGCAGAAAACTACTTGAACAACAGTTATAATAAAAAATTTTTTAAGAAAAAATAAAACAAAATAAAATAAAATAATGGTTCTGCTGTTTGAAACAAAACAAAAAACCTGAAAACCCTCACTTTGAAGGTTTTGGGAGACATGTCCTCTCTTCTTCGTATCTCTGTGGAGGCAACGGGGCTGTGTCCTGCCCGAAGCCCACCCATCAGTCCACCAGCCGATTTCCATCAGACAGGCTAGAGTGAGCCCATCGGCATCAGCCTCTTGTCCTCGCAGGGGAGGAGCGAGGGAAATGCACTGTTCTAATGAGTCACCATTTAGGGGGAAGTGTTTCTGCTACTGTCTTCCTTCCCTATCCTTCTCAGGAGGCTGTGGTGGGTCTTCTCTCCCTCCACCTAAAATGGGTATCAATGCTCTAATTAAACTAGGGGTTCAACCCTGGCTACATGCTAGAATTTTCTATGGCACTTAAAAATTTTCTATCGCTGGCCAGGCTCCTCGGCAGATGAATTAAACTGGACCCTGGGGAGTTGGGGCTGGCCTCGGTGACAGGGGACGGGGACGGCAGCCAGGGTGGAAGCCTGGGTCAGCCATTCATTCTGCAGTCACCTTTGCTAGAAGAAAATGTCCACAGGACTGTAAAACTTTTATTACTGAAGGTCTTTTGCAAAGTCTATCAACTTTAAAAATGGACCTTTGGAGTCAAAATAAATTTGACTCGAATTTAAGCATGCTCCTAAATAAAAGTAGAGAGAAAACATGATTTAAAATGAACAATTTTACACACACATAATTATATATACAAGGTTTGTCCAGAAAGTCTCCAGCCAGGCACTATGAAAAGAGAGACATTTATTGAAGAAGATAGAAGATACAAGAAACATTATACATAGGACAATGACACCTCAGTCACCTTCGAAGTAGGCACCTTGGGACCTCACACAGTTCTCCCAGGTTCTCTTCCACTGTTCAAAACACTCTGCAAAATCCTTTGCTGGAATCACCATCAGCTGCTCCATTGTATTTTCCTGAATCTCATCGATGGCCATTTTGAAATCTTTTCCCTTTCAAAGGTGATTTTAGTTTTGGGGAAAAGCCAGAGTCACAGGGTGACAAGTCTGGTTCATTGGTAGTGGTTTGAATCAAGTCATTAGCAACTGCAGAACAGTGTTCCTTCTGTTCTGGTAGCAGAAGCACAGAACAAATTTTGCCCCAGCATGCTTCATGCCAAGGTCCGGCGTCAAAATCTCAGACACAGTAGTTTTCGGAATCCCCAAATCAGCTTCTAGTTCTCACAGTCAATCACTGATCTTTGTTGATTGCATTCTTGTTATATTAACAATGGCTGGACTTTTTCCGGACAGGCCTCATACACATAAAATACACACGTGATACAACTTAGCTGGTGTAGTTTAGGAGAAAACAGACATCCACTGGGAAGATACATAGCAGACTACATTGTGAAACCCTGCTGTGAAGAGGTAAAAAAAAATAAATTTTCAAAGGTCAAATTTGACTGGGATTGTTGGGGAGGCAGGGTATCAGGTCTCCTTTTCACTGGGCAAATTCCTACCCATGCCAGAGATCTTAACTTTCATTATTTCTTCTGTAAAGCGTTCCCTAAGCCCCCAGTTGGACTAGGGTGTCTCTCCTCCAGGACAGGCTGTGCTGGCCTTGGAGTTTGCAGTTCCTGGCCTAGAGGCAGCACAGAAAAGGCCCTCAGTGCACTCGAGGGGACACCAGGACTATTTGATGGCACGTGTGATTGCTCAGGTCAGCTGTCATCTCCACTTCCTCCATACCCTCCTGTGATCATGTATCAGTTGCAAAGGCAGCCTCATCTGCTCCGCCACCCAGGCCGAGAAGAGCATATTGTGCCATTCTGCACCCTGTGCCACCAGCACGCCTTCCACTCCTCTGCGTTCAGCTCCAGCTCCGGAGGCTTCTAGCTCAGCCTGTTTTGGCCCTGCTTCCCTCCTCAGCCCCTCAGGTGCAGACGTTCCCCGCCCCAGGCTCTCTTCCAGCTGTCCCTAGATGATGAGCGTAGCACTTGGCTCAAACTACCGTGCATATGTTGAGGACCCACCATCTGCGTTTTCCACCCAGATCCTGAACCCAGATTTATGAGCTGATATGTGCTAGTCTGCAGCACTTCAAAGCCTCAGCAGATCAAGAATAAATGCATGTTAGTCCTCTCAACCTCAAATGTTCTTCCTTTCTTCCTCTTATAACCCTGATCTCAGTTCACTTAACACAATTACTCACACCACTGCCCTGGTCAGAAAACTGGGAGTGTCTGTGATGGCTCTGTGGTGTTCCTTTGGCCAGGGTAAACTGTAACCTCCAGAATTCTCCTTCGAATGTGTTAGCATGGGCTGCAAGGAAGTCACTCTCGTGAGGGATAGAAGGGAGGCACAGCCATCTTGCAGCATACACACTCTCCCAGTACACGTCCAACATAATCTACGTGCTGCTGGGAACGAATTCTGCAGATATAATTAGTCCCTAATTAGCTGACTTTAAAGGAGCTTATCCCGGGTAGGCTGCCTTAATCCAGGGAGAGAGGGAGAGATGGGAAGAAAAAGGCAGGGAGAAGGAAGAAAAGAAAGGAGAGAGAGGGAAGAGGAAAGAGAAGGAAGGAGTGAAGGGAAGAGAAAGAAAAAGGAGCCAGGGGAAGGAGAAAAGGGAGAGGGAGAAGGGAGGAGGAAACGGGAGAGAAGAAGAGAAGGGGAGAGGAAGAGCGAGGAGGGGAGGGAAAGGGTGTGGGAGAAAGAAAGGAGAGAGAGAGTAGGCAGGGAAGGAAGAAGCAGTGGCTCCCACCAGTGGGCACCAAGCTTCAGCGTGAGCCTACGGGAGCCCAGCTTGCCTAGCCAGCCCTCAACTGCCTAAGCCAATTTCTTGTACTAAATCCCTTTAAAACGCACGCGCGCGCGCGCACACACACACACACACACATCCTTCCTACCTATTTTTCTGCTTCTCTGATTGATCCCTGACTGCAGCTTTACCCCTTCCCTATGCCTCACCTCAGCCCAAAGTAAGTTGATTCTCTCCCCAAAACCACTCTCAGAGTCAGTGCCGCCTCTCCACGAACAGGCACTGCCTAGCGCATCACGCCATCTCATGCTCCGCCCACTGTGAAGACGGCCTAACTGGTCTGGGCTCCCTGCCTCTGGCTCTTCTCCCCGCCAGCCCACCCTCTGGGTCAGCTCTGTCCACTGATGACTTCAGAGATGATGGAGAAGTTCTACACCTGCACTGTCTAACGTGTGAGCCACTAGCCCCAGGAAGCCACTGAGCCCTTGAAATACAACCAGTTATCACTGAGGAAGTGACGTTTTAATTTTAGTTATTGAGTTGACCAAAAAGTCTGTATGTTTTTTACCATAGAATAGAAGACATATTTTTCATTTTCGCCAATAACTTTATTCATTTAGATATTTTGAGTACATTGGCTATCTCCCTCATGGTATAATGTTGATTGTTCTCAGTTACTATCTTGATTCGATTGATATCAACTTCAACTGGTCTAGAAGAGCGTGGAGCATTGTCCTGGGAGAAATCCCCAGCACAAAACTTTGCAAACCACTTTTGACCCATCCGATCACTCACAGCACCTTCACACACTGTACAATTTTTTTTGCATATCAGTTGCATTTTTGCCTTTCTTGAAATAATCAAGCATAATGTGCCAAAAATGTTTCATGTCTTCTTCTATCTTCAATATTAAAATGGCTACAGAAAAATTCACCAAATTTGGTTTTTTAAAATGTACGCTGATATTACAGCTGTCATAATACAATCTAACAAAATTGTTTCAGATGAAGTTAAAGACAACTAAGCACTACCAGATCCATCTTACAGAAAAAAATCGAATGTACTTTTTGGCCAGCCCAATACTTTACATTTAAACTTAAATGGCCGCATGTAGCTAATGGCTCCTATTGCTATGTCTAATAGCAAAGTTCCAGACTCCAGGGTTATTGTTCTAAAACAGTGCAAACAAACATAATAATACAGACATTTCTCAAAAGCCAAGAAAACTAATTTAAAAATTAGCATTATTGAATTAGAAAATTCAAATAAATGAACAAAATTAAGTTTTAATTTTACTTATTGACCAATAAATAAAATTAAGTATTGACCAATAAATAAAATTAAGTCTATGCATATAAAAAGAAGGAGGGAAGCCACTCACAGCAATTGCCTCTGTGTATTGAGACTCTTCGTTTCATTCAACAGCGGTTGAGCGCCTACTAGGTGCCCTGCTAAATTTGAAACTGGACAGTCCTGGTCCTTCCCACTTTAGGAGAGCGGAGTGTCCAACCCTCGGCCCAGGATGGCAGTGAACGCAGCCCAACACAAAATCATAAAGTTACTTAAAGCATGTTGAGATTTTTCTGTTTTCTTTAGTGTTTGTGTATTTAATGTGTGGCCCAGAGACGCCAAAGGGCTGGACACCCTTAGCCCTAGATTAAGGACTAGTGCAGCGGAGTCCTGCGTGGCGGGAGTTAGAACAGATGCCAGAGCTGGGAGGGGCAAGGCTTTGCCCCAGGGCACTGCAGGAACAAGGGAGGCAAGAGGGTGCACACACAGACCTGGGGCAAGCATTTCTTCTCCACAGTTTGCTATGCTTTCTGATATCTTTGTAACAGAAAAAAATACTTGATTTCAGAAATACAAGTCTGATGTCACTGTTTTGAAAGTTCTTCAGGAATACTGAACAATCGCTTCAACTCCCTCTCCCACACACCCACAAAGCAGTTCCTAGCTCAGTGCCTGTGCACGGGAGACTTCTACTGCTTGGCATGCCCACCCTCCACCCCGACCCACAAAGCCCCAGTGACGTCGGTTTGGGAAACGCCTCCTTATCCTCTGCATTCAACCCAAATAGCTCTTCTGTGGAATGATTCCTCACTTCGCTCCTCAGGGAAAATGTTCATGTATTTATTTCTGTGAGTGAACTTCACCACAATTTACACTTCTTACGGTCAGGAGCTGTTTTTTACATCCCACCACCTCTCTGATCTGGTGTTGTTAACGAAAGAGGTTTCAGTCCCACTCCTCTTGTCCACCAGGCTCACGTCTGCCCACCTCTGTTCCAACTCCCCTCCAGACAAGCCAGGGAGGGAGACCCTGCTAATCCATGTCCTCTGAATGCGCCACAATGACAGGCCACCTTTACCAGTCACGGCATCACTGGGTCTAAGAAGCAGGAATGCCTGACTTCCAGCTGAACCAGTACCATCTCCGTCCCATCCATTCATTACCTCTGGTTCCAGGTGGCCGGGTAGGTAAATGGACAGAGGTCCCCTCCGGGGGCTCTGCCCTCTCTCTCCATGGTCACACCTCCCTGACATTTAAACCAGAGCTAAGGGCCTTTACTCTGACTCAGCACTAGGACCCTGGATGCCTTTGAAGCTTCTAATCAAGTGGAATTCTGACTCCCCTGGGGGGAAAGCCTCCCAGAGCCTCACGGTGGGATATGGGGACTGGCAGAGCACAATACGGGCATTTCTTGGATGAACTCCACCAAAACAGTACCCAAATCCACCCTTGACCCCTTCCACAGGCAAGATGACAGACTACCTTTGAGAAGACTGACCTGCTGACAGCAAGCACAGCACCACACAAGGGACAGGAAGGCCTACATTCTAACCACGGGAACCACGCAGCCCCCGTGCACCTTTAACCTCACAATCTCCTCTTCATCACCTGTGAGGTGACGGCACTGCGTACGGGGTCACTGCCAGGACTGTATGGCCATCTGAACATTTCCAAACATCTTGCCAGGCCCCAAACCAACAATTCAAAGCCCAGGAATTTGAGCCGGCGGGAGCATTTCTTCACATAACCGCATTCTTCTCAGACAGCTGGAGCCTGTGCAGTTAGAAGAGGAAACGGGACAGCAGGGCCTGAGGCCAATTCCTGGAGCCCTGTTGCAGCTCTGCACCCGCAGGACACGGAGAGTATGACACGTGCTCTGATAGAGGTGGGACCTAACCAGCAAAAAACGCCGGGTCCTGGAGCAAATCTCGCCACACTCAGTGGCAATGTGACAACCCTGGGTCTCTAATGTTGAGATTACACCCCCCACCCCAGTCAGTGAGATGAAATCCCTTCAAGACGCCTGATCTGCACAAGTTGGTTGCTTATCATGAAACATCAAGGGTGACTTCACCTTGACTTGTTAGGAATGA
The DNA here is from genome assembly GCA_039655065.1 of Glossophaga mutica. Taxonomy (NCBI): domain Eukaryota; kingdom Metazoa; phylum Chordata; class Mammalia; order Chiroptera; family Phyllostomidae; genus Glossophaga; species Glossophaga mutica. The sequence goes on from CM077304.1 coordinate 60,253,851, forward strand.
GAGCATTAAAGAATCATGTGTCTGGATTAGATACTAAAACAGGAAAAAGTACATTAGCAAAAGTACAGACAACTGGTGAAATCCAAACAAAGCCTACACTTTTGTTAATAGTATGGCACTGTTATCTGTTTTCTATTGCTACATGACCAATTATCACAAAGCAACACACTTTTTAAAAAATTTAAACCAACACAGATTTGTTATCTCAGAGTTCCTGCAGGTCAGAAGTCCAGGCACAGGGTAGCTGGATTCTGCAGGGCTGAAATCAAGGTGCTGGACCCTGTGGTTGTCCTCTGGAGACCAGGGTCCTCTTCCAAGCTCACTGTTGGCAGAACTCAGTTCCTTGTGGCTATAGGACTGAGGTCCCTACTTTCCTGCTGGCCCCGTTGGTTTTAGCTCCTAGAAGGTCACCTTCAGGTCCTAGCCATATGCCTCCTCCACAAGTCATTTGCAATAAGGCTGTTGGCTTTCTTCAAGAGTGTTTCTGTTGCTGCTGCTTAAGTCTTAGGGCTCATCTGATTAGGTCAGGCCCACCTGGGATAATCTCCCTTTTGAACACTTGAAGTCGCACCTACAAAATCCCTTCTGCCCTACAACATGCCATGATCACTGCATGCTAACCCATCATATTCACAAGTCCTCCCACACTCAGGAGAAGGGAGCAATGATACAGGGCGTGTACACTGGGGTTGGGAATCTTGTGGCCATCTCGCAATTCTGCCTACTGCAGGTACCAGTGTTAATTTCTTAGTTTTGGTAACTGTTTTAGGGTTATGTAAGGTGTTTACAATAAGGGAAACAGAAAAACTCTTGGTACTTTTGCAATTACTCTGTATCTCAAAAGGAAAAACTTAAAAACATGGGATAAAAATCACTGGCTTTGGAACAGCATAATAATTTGCAAATCTGTAATATCTTGTTCTCTGACCTATGTTATGTTGAATTTACCGAAAGGAAAAGTTACACCAGGGCTATAAATCTTCTCTAAAGCTACATATCAAACCAAATTATTGGGATGAGAATTACACGATGCCACAATACTTACTACTTCTTTATCTCCAAATGAAGGTGAATCGCCCTGAATTTAAGATCACTCTCAGAAAGTGACTATGGAAAAAGTCTGCTGTGCCTCTATACTCAATATTTATCTCAACTTTAAAAGTTTCTCATTAATGAACTGCCTTTTTACTCTGGTTTCTTTTATGTTTCACCACCATTGTCTTTGGACCTTCATGTCTCATATGGCTCCTGATATTCTATCACTGCTATTATCTTCCTCAAGCAAGCATCACCTTACACACATGTGCACATACAGCGACTCTCTCTGCACATCACTTCTGAGCGTCAAATCTCTTAACTGGAGATGATGCCTCCATAGTTAATGAACGATCCACACTATGCTATTAAAGGACAATGTGTTTTTCTATTTTCAATATTTTTTTATTGTTCAAGTACAGTTGTCTGAGGACAATTATGTGTTAATGATCAAAGCTAGCGTGTATATTTTGGATATATATAATTTCTCCTGAGTAGTCTGATTAAAGTACTTTATTTTTTAACCATAAACAAAAAGACCTGAACACCGTCACTAAACACACACAGTGGTACGCTGTCCACAGCCCCTGTCTTGGGGGTACTTATCAGTGCAGAGCACAGTGCCTGAGTATGCTCCTCAATCATCTGCAAGCACGGTGGTGCCATTTGCTGAAATCTATAGAACAGAAGGAGGGCAGGATTTAGGGGAAAGGGAACATAGGCATTGGAAACTGAGCCTTCTAGCCTTGGTGAGGAATCCAAGACAAGGGGTCCAGTGCCTATGTCTCTAAGGGCCTTGGGCTCAGGCCTGGGGACTAACATTCGGTGGTCATCAGCATATAAATGGTATTTGGAGACAATGAAGTAGAAAGTCAAGAACCTAGAGCCAAACCCTGGTTGATTACACAAAAGAGGAAGAACAAGCAAAGGAAATTCTGTAAGTAGCATCCCAGTCAGGGAGAAGGAAACCAGGAGGCTGTTACTGGAGAAGCCAATACAAGAACAGAATGTTTCAAGGAGGTCGGGGCCCACTGAGCCACAAGCTGCTTAGCAAGAAGTCCGTAGGGACCACCATATTTTGCCACATGGTAGTTAGTCATTGGTGACATTGTGAAAAGGAGTTTCACGAAGCAAACTGGGGAGGAAGTCAGGAGAAGGGTGGAGCGAGGACAGAATGGAATACGGAATCAGGATTTACAAACAACTTTCGAAGCATTTACTTGATTAATTCATTTAATCCTCAAGTGAAGTCCACTTCACAACTAAGAGGTTTATTTGCCTAAAGTCCCGTAAGTGATACAAGGCAATACCTACTAGAAACCCACAACGGGATTTCAGAGCCTGCATTACTGAATACTAATGCAGAACTTCAGGAAGTTGAATGTGATCTTAACAAGGGTCTCTTAGTGGCCGCACCCATGGTTTTCACACTAACCTACCCAGAACCTCATGCAGCAGCTCACTGGAAACCATGGCCCGAACTGGGGACAGATGCCTGGCCCCGTGCAGCCTCAGCCTACATCTATTCTGGAGCTAGAATTTCAAAATTTCAAAATGAAAATGTTCTCAATATTGAAGACTCACTATTGTCAAGATGTTGATTCTTTCAAACTTGATCTATAGATTCAATACAATCAAAATTAAAATCTCAGGAAGGTATTTTTGTGATTGTAGACAAACTGATTCCGAAGTTTACACAAAGAAGCAAAAGACCCAAAAGAGCCAACACGAAATTGAAGCAGAAGAACAAGGCTGGAGGATTAATACTATCCAACTTCAAGACTTACTATAAAGCTGCTATAATAAATCATTGCGGTAGTGGCGAAAGAAGAGACAGGTTCATGGAGCTGAACAGAGAACCCAAAAAGAGACGCCATAAATAAAGCCAGCTGATCTTTAACAAAAAGGCAAAGGTAAAACAACAGACCAAACACAGTCTTTTCAACAAATGGTGCTGGAACAACCACACATCCACATGCAAAAAAAAAAAAAAAAAAAAAAAAAAATCTAGACCCAGAGCTTACACCATTTACAAAAAAAATCACTCAAAACGGACCACAGACATAAATGTAAAATGCAAAACTATAAAACTCCTAGAAGTAACATAGAAGAAAAAACTAGATGACCTTGAATTTGGAACAATCCATGAAGAACAGATAAGCTGGACTTCAATTAAAACTGAAATTTTCTGCTCTGCGAAAGGCATATCAAGAGAATTAGAAGACAAACCACAGACTGGGAGAAAATATTTGCAAAAGACATATCTGATAACAGGCCTGTTTTCCAACATATATAAGGAACTCTTAAAACTCAACAAGAAAACAACCTGATTAAAAAATGGGCCAAAGACCTTACCACTCACCTCACCAACAGACATACAGATGGAAGTCAGCACATGCCGGGGTTGCGGGTCAGGCCCCTAGAAGGGGCCTGATGTTTCCCTTTTTCTCCCTCCCTTCCTCCTCTCTAAAAAAGAAATAAAATCTTTAAAAAAAGATCTACAGAAGGCAAATAAGCATACAAAAGGTGCTCCACATCCTGTGTCATCAGGGAAATGCAAATTAACATAACAATGAGATGCCACTACACACTTATTAAAATAGCCAAAATCCTGACAACACCAAATCCTGGGGAGAATGGGGAGCAGCAGGAACTCTCATCCACTGTTGGTGGGAATGCAAAATGATACAGCCAAAGTGGAAGACCACTGGGCGAGTTCTTATAAAACTAAACATACCCGTACCATACAATCCAGCAGTCACAATCCCCGGTGCCCAATATTGTTGAAAACTTATGCCCACATGGAAGCCTGCACATGGATGCTTATAGCAGCTTTATTCCTCATTGTCAAAGCTTGGAAGCAACCAAGATGCTCTTCATTAAGTGAGTGGATAAACTGTGGTACATTCAAAAATGGAATATTATTCGGTGCTAAAAATGAGTGAGCTATCAAGCCATGAACAGACATGGAGGAATCTTAAATGTATGTTATTAAATGAAAAAAGTCAATTTGAATGATTCCAACTATATGATATTTTGGAAAAGGCAAAACTATAAAGACAGTTAAAAAGTCAGTGGTTGTCAGGGGCTAGTGGGTAGGGAGGGGTGAATCAGCAGAGCACAGAGGGCTGTGGAGGCAGTGAAGCTATTCTGTATGACACTGTGCTGGTGGCTACACGCCATTACACACTTGTCAAAACCCAGAGAATGTACAACACCAAGAGTGAACCCCGATGCAAACCATGGACTTTAGGTGACAATGTTGTGTCCATGTGCACTCAACAGCTGTGACAAATGCACCACTTAGGTAGGGAATGTCGATAATGAAAGAGGCTATGCATGTCTGCAGGAAGCATGTGGGAAATCTCTGTACCTTTCAATTATGTTGTGAGCCTAAAACTGTTCTAAAAAGTTTAAAAAGTCAAAACGTTTTCAGCATTTACCATCTGACATTGTTGTGAAAAAATGAGGATGCATTTTAGCAACCCCTGAAAAGTACGTAGCCATTAATAATTGAAAGTTTCACAACTGACTTTGATTTTGAAATCTTTCAATCGTTACTCATGGGACCTATCCAATACTCTCATGACCTACTGATTAGCTAGGAATATATATATATTCTCAGATATATACATATGCATATATATATAAATAAATATAAAATCTATCCATGAAAATAAGTCTAACACTTAATGCCTTTAAGATTTGACTGTTTAGAATTTGGAGCTTATTTTTCCATAAAAGTGATGCAAATGCCTAAGAATTTTTTCCCATGCACACCCTCTCTGTGAAAATGCATTTTGAAATGCATGCTGGGACTAGAATAGAAATCCTCCCTGTTCCCTAAACTGGGAACTCCATGAAAGCAGCAAATTTAGGCTCAGTGCCTGGCACACAGTTATCAAGCCTAAGGTGCAAGCAATGATAAAAGAAGCCCTCTGTTTGCCTTCCCCTTAAGAAAAATGCTGCCAAGTAAAATACAACACAACACTTTCTTGTCACTCAGAACTATTTTCTAATTATTGGAAAAACTTTATATAATTAGATTTGTCATTTATCTCTCTTGTACCTACATTAAAAAAAAAAAAAAAAGCTGGTTAAGTTATTCTTAACACTTCTCCACATGCCAAGCTGACCCTTCTGAATAACTTTAACTCAGATGCTGACGCCCACCTTTTCTCACCTGAGGTGCTCTGCCGTCTCTGGGACAGTCCTCCAAGTGCCAGACACTCGAATGCCAGGTTTGAGGCTAGGGCCTTCTTGTTCTTACCAGATGCCCCAACAGAAGGCTTTTCACATAGCCAAGACTCGTATCTTTGGTGACTAAAAAGTGCCACACACATGAACACATGTGCATGTAGGCGCAGTGATGTCCTGAGGGAAGAACTCTTTCTTGGGAACTGCTTTAGTTTATGATTATCCCAGCTCCAACTTTCAACCACCGGCAACTGGGCAAAATACCACAACAATAACTGCTTTCACAGCGCATGCTCATGACCTTCATCTCTTTTTAGCACCTTTAACATTACAGAAAAATTTCAGAGTCTTTTAAAGAATGCTAGGGTGTTATCAGCATTTCCTATCTGTCTAAACTCAATTTTTCCCTCAAGTCACAAATCACTAGAAAATAAGCAGCTGCCATTCTAAATTGGTAGGCACTTTTGATAAACGGGTGCTCCATGCCTCAACAACAGTCCTGTGCAACTTACGAATTGGACACACCGGCCACTCACTGCCTTGAACATTCCTTTCATCTCTTTGAAGGGCCCTAACAATCTCTCCTGTTTTCAAGCTGCATGATTTATCATCTGGAAGGCAATATTTTTGCCATAACTCTATAACACAGCTTCAGCTACTTATCTTCCATCTCAGGTCCAGCAAAGCTCTTGGTTATTGCTTTGCAAAAAAATATGAACTGTAGTCATTCCTCGAACAAAAATCTGCTTCACTGATATCAAACTGACAGCTTTTTGCTCTGTTTCTATGACCTTTTATGCACACAAGAACTTTTTGTTCCAGTGTTGAATCATGATTTAATATTTCTGAAGACCTTTCATACGCTATTAACCTGGACATTTGTATTACCAACAATATACATAAAACACAATTGCCACGTTCACACCTGCATAATCACAGGTAATGGCAACAATGTGTCAGGGGCGTCCAGCCACTGGTGATGAGATGGCACCATATAAACACATCCTGACTTCAGAGATATTAAAACATGGCTGGGAGTGGCTGTGCATCTCAAAATAGATGGAATATAGTACCTGAGACATAAATGAATACTCCTTTAATTTACGCAAAAATTTATTTCCAAAGAAGGACACCAGAAATTTCCCCCATCCCTGTGTATGCATGCTGCTCCTCTCCTTAAGGGATAAATTCACCACCACTACTACAACCACCACCACCCCACCCCACTTCTATCTGAGTTGGGCTTGTGGCTTGCTTTCACCAAAAGAATGTAGCAGACAGAGCAGCCAGGGTCCCTGCTGGATTTCTCAGCCCAGCCCAGCAAACAGCCTCACTATAAATCTTCCCATTCTACCCCCACTCACTATTCCTCACAAGCAAAGGAACTAAGCTATAGCTTAATTAGCCTTCTGCGGGGGCAGCAGCCACTTCTGCATTTCCTTATCTAAGGATTCATAATGGATGCAAAATGTTTCCAAGGTTAATTAAATAAATTATAGATTTTAAAATGAGGGCGAATTCTGTTTTCTCTTTAAAACTGATCCTTCTGTTTATCAAGGCAATGTCTTCTAAGTTAATTAAATATGGAGCAGAAAGTCCTCCATGCAAACACTTTTAATTAATTCTTAATTATGAATTCCCACATATGTCCTCCAAGGGGGCAAAAATGTAGTGTGGGGAGACAGGAAAAAAAAAGGTACAGAGCAGGAAAAACACACCATTCTTGTTTTTGTTACTTTTTAAAATTTATCAAATGTTATAAACAACTTTAAAAAATACCCACCTTTATTTAGAGTGGTTTTCAAAACAGAGCATACACAAACCACTACACACTTCTTACTTCATTTGTTCCTCTTCATCCTTCCATGTTGCTAAGAGACTGTCTTTTTCAAGGCTCAAATACACAGATTTTTCCAAATTTAGAAAATAGGCAGACTTGCAAAAAAAAAAAAACCAAAAAACTTGAAAAGGCAGCCACTTCAGAGGTAAAAATTTTATCTGGTAATGGTCAACCCACATTTCTCTAAACAACTTGAATGCTTGGGTAACTCATGCAAACTCCAAAATTTATCATCTCTAGTATGTGGTTTTCTCAGTTTATATGTGAGAGAACTTGTGATACCTCTTTACTCCTTACTGAAGTGAAAACAACAGGAAAGTCAACCTTTAACTGAAAGGCAAACAGCCTTCAATTGGTTTTCAGACAATCAGGAGGCTGGCGAAAGGCTCTGCAGGCATCCTGGTTTCTGATGGGTGTTCAGAGCATGTTGATCACAATTAGGGACGAACTGTAAGCAAAGCATCCATATGGGGAGTCGGGAAAGATAACACGTATCAGCAGTAATAATTTTGTTCCTTAATTTAGAAACTGAGGCATGCAGTATAACGTGCTATTAAACAGAGAAATTATAGGATCATGATATTACAAAATACTTTTCATCTTTCCCTTAAAACTCCTGGGTGTACTTATATATTTGTTTACAGTCTATTAACTTCCTGACAGATAGCCTGTGGAAAGAAACAAAGAGTTAACAGGTGCCCCTGACAACCCAAGATGGAAAAACTCCAGCACAACTGATACTGGAATATAAATCAATAGGAAAATGATTCAGTTTACAAAATGCTGACAGACAGGCCTCACAGGCACATACCTCTCTTTAAAAAGGATGCATTTTGAACATATCTTTAACAGCCAAGTACATATTAAAAGAGTTTTTATAGTGGTACCTCTACACTAACCATAGTGGATCACAGGAGCAGGCAGCTTTGCTGAGACAAATCAGCTGCTTTTATTTGCATGTTAAACAACACAACCAGACCGAACTAGGAGGATGAGAAAGCTCACACAGCCTTGCGCCCCAGCCCCACAGGGCCGCCCAACTGTAAAGCACACAGCCTCCTTGGGAGGCGGAGATAGCTGGACTAAAAAGATTCGAGTGCAGCCCCAACTCTGCCACTCAGGCAAGGCCTTTCATTTCCCTGAATACTGATTTCCTCCTCTGGGTACGAGAGAAAAGATGGGTGTGGGGAGCGTGGGGTGTGGGGGAAGGAGCCACTGTCTTCTGAGTATATCCTCTGTGGCGGGCCATTAACCTCACATCATCTCGCTTAATCCTCACATCACTTTCCAATTTTATGAAGAGGGAAGTCAGGCTAGGGAAGGGAGTACAGGTAGGATTTAAACCCTGGTCTCTCTGACTTCAAAGCATGACAGCCCAAACACCAGCCACACTTACTTAGATTCTGTTTGCAGAGTTGGAGGTGCTTCCCAAGTACTTCTATCTCTGCATGCTGGGCCATCGCTTCTGAGTCACATCTTGGATCCCGTCCACTCCAGCAAACTGCCCAGCCTTCTCCCCTTGCTGCCACCACCTAAACCCACGCATGTGAGGGGAGTGGAGTTGCCACCCCAAAATATGCCTCTTTGGGATATTGATTATGGTAAGCTAGGCATTGTTACGAAATGAAAAGACTGAGGAAAAACCTTTGACCTTCCCCCTACTTAATTGCCTAAAAGAATTAGACAGAGGACCTGCTCCAGGAAGGAAGCTCTATCATCACAGGTAACAGTGGTTCAATACGAACGAAGTGTAACAGACAGGGAGGAGCCTAGCCAGGCCCCTTTGATCAAAGTCCCCTCCGTGTCCCACTGTCTAAAGATGGCCCAGCAAATGCTGTTTTACCAAACATTTGCTTTTCTGTCTTCATGTAAACTGCTTTCCTGCCCTTTCAAGTCCCAAACCACAACACCCCTTTCTCCTTAGCTCCAGATGACTTATAAGCCTTAAATGCCCAATCTGTCAGCCTCGGTTCTCATATTCTTATAGAGCTACTGTGTGTACAAATGCAATAAATGTGGACATTTCTCCAATTAATCTGTCTCGTGTTAATTTGATTATTAGTGCTGCCAGAAGAACTTAGAAAGGTGGGAGGAAAATTATATTTTTCCCCTCGCCCCACGCACCTTGGTTTTCTCGGGGCCAGTGAAAATGCCACATCCAGAGAGCACAGAGAACTTGGAGGCTGCGAAATGCCAGGGTCACCCACCTCTCTGTCCATGTAACCTAATCTGTTTTCGTGACAGGTAGTTTGCTCAGAACAGAACAGAGGAGAAGATTCCAGTCCTGCCAGTTCGGTGCCTTTGGACTCCAGCAGAGGGCTTTCTGTTACACAATGAAAACTAGTCCTCAGTGATCCCATAAGCCCCAGTGGCACCAACCAAGTCTCCAAAGCCACTTTTCAAAAAACACTTAGGAGATGACTGTACATTTATGATGAAGGAATGACAAATATCAGCACCCAAGTCCAATTCGTTCGCATAGTTCCATTTTTAAACTGCCTGACTTAGAGGAAAAGACTGAGGATCACTAATAATCAAACTCGCAGTCTAGTTTCATAAAAAGTTTGCCATTTCACAAATAAAATCTGAAGCAAGCCAAAGAGAAACCACACCAGTGTATGCCCTAGACAACTGAGGCCTTTTTGGTAAAATTATGTTTCCATGCTGACAGAAACTGCGGGCGGCACTCGCTCTAAAGTTGGACACATCTTCACAGAAGTTGCCTCAGCGGAAGTGCAGCCATGGAGGTGCAACCATGGTGGTGCGCGGGCACTTAACACGATGGCCAGCCCTGGAATCCAAAGGGCAGAGCTATTCTCCAAGGGAGACATAGCTTTACCCCTCCCAACGGGTAAGGAAACCCTTCCCGCCCACAGTATCCAATCGATGACTACACCAGCCACCCACGACTCACAAGTTTGCTTTCTGTGGTTGCAGCTACCCAAGGACAACTGCAGTCCGAAAACATTAAATGGGAAATTCCAGATATAAACAATTCATAAGTTTTAAGTTGCCCGCCATTCTAGTAGTGTGATGAAATCTCTCCCTGTCCAGCTCCACCCTGCCGGGGACATTACTCGTCCTTTGTCCAGCACATCCACGCTGTGACACCCACACCCATCCATCACTTAGTAGCGCTCTGTGTTGTCAAATTGACTCTCTTGGTTTCACGGTGCGTACTCAAGTAACCCATATTTTACTTAACAATGGCCCCAAACCACAAGAGTAGTGATGCTGGCGATTTGGATATACCAAAGAGAAGTTGTAATGAGCCTCCTTTAAATAGAAAGGTGGAAGTTCCCAGCTTAATAAAGGAAGAAAAGAAATTATATGTTGAGGTTGCTAAGATCAATGGTAAGAATGAATCTTCTATCTGTGAAATTGTGAAGAAGGAAATTCCATGCTAGTTTTGGGGTGGCACCTCAAACTGCAAAAGTTACAGCCACAGGGCAGCATAAGTGCTGAGAGTAAGATGGAAAAGGCATTAGATTTATGGGTAGAAGCCCTGAACAGAACATCTGCTCTGATCAACGGCAACGTGTTGCACCAGAAAGCACTGAGCCCACATGAAGACTTTAGCAAGTGATCCTCTGAAAAGAGTAACCACCTTCACACACCTTTTAGTACAGTATAACTTCTATTTTATTGTAGTTTTATTGTTGTTAATCTCTTACTGTGCCCAATTTGTAAATTAAACTTTATCACAGGCATGTATGTATGCACAGGAAAAAACACAGCATATACAGGGTTCGGTTCTACCCATGGTGTCAGGGAACATACCACCTCACAAACCGTGGAATAAACCGTGGGTAAAGGGTGCACCACTGTATTAACATGCTGTCACGTGCCGTGGTGGCAAGTGCCTGACAGAGACTTTGAGGAGACAGAGTCTCTGTCCTAGGCATCCCTGAAGCTCTTGAATATCAGTCACCCTTGAGGCTGGGAAGTGCAAGTGTAAGGAGGTTTTGGTTCCTAATGAAGGCAAGAAGGGGAAATTCTGTCAGCTACTAATTCTGACACAAGCTCTAAGATGAGAATAAAATAGGATAATAAAACAAAATAAATGAGAAATATAACTGTACCATGGTTTATTTACTTTAGATGATTCCTTTCAAACAAATTCAAAGGGCTGAAGAACCAAATATAAAATGCTCTTTTAAAAGGTTTAGGATTGTTTCAAAATTCATGCAGCAGAAATACTCTGCACTATTTGTGACAATGTCTTCCAGACAAAGCCCACAACCACTCTGGCACAGCTTCGTGAGGACCAGAGTCAGTGGCCGGGGTACCCCCACCCCGCCCTGGTGGCCGTCTATCTGAACCAGCATCCTGGCTTCCCCTTGCTAGCTGCGACCTTGGACAAGTCATTTAACCTATAAGAATCACTTCCCATCCACGCAGTAACAACCCTGACTGATGTCATTGAGTTACTTTGAGATATTAGTAACTCTAACTCTATCTTACACATGTATAAGATACATTCTATGTATAATTCTTAACCCAGTGCCTGGAACACAGAAAGGACTCAATATCTGTTGAGGCTCTCATGGCTGCAATAATTATTTTTATTCCTTAGAATGATAGAATGGTAGTGGATATAGAACCAGTAACGATCTACAGCAGATGGAGGACGTGTTTATAATGTGAAATACCAGCCACAGTTTGGAGATAACCATACAGGCCAGCCTCCTATGCCAAAGGAGCACCTCCCCATCAAGTAGGCTGAATGAGTCTAATTAGATGGAATATGTGACCACTGCTTTTTTATGGGGTACTTACGTAGCAACCAAACTGGTGGGTTTGCGGGGGATACAACCATGATGCCTGCCCATTACGAATAGTTCACTTTGTAAGGCAACTCTAAGGACAACTGCCAATCCCCTCCTAAATGACGCATGGACAGACTAGAAAATGCACTCATGAAGCATCAGGTTTTATGGCCACTGCATTTGAGGCATCACCGGGATCCCAGCTCTTCCTGTTTGAAGCAATCAGTACAATTCATTTCTTTCTTTTTTTTAATTTAATATATTTTATTGATTATGCTATTACAGTTGTCCCATTTCTCCCCCATCATTCCCCTCCACCCTGCACACCCTCCCACCCACATTTCCCCCCTTTAGTTCATGTCCACGTGTCATCGTGTCATCAGTTCTTTAGCTTCTACATTTCCCACACTATTCTTGCCCTCCCCCTGTCTATTTTCTACCCACCATCTATGCTACTTATTCTCTGTGCCTTTTCCCCCTCTCTCCTCACACTCCCCTGTTGCTAACCCTCCATATGATCTCCATTTCTGTGGTTCTGTTCCTGTTCTAGCTGTTTGCTTAGTTTGTTTTTGTTTTAGGTGTGGTTCTTAATAGCTGTGAGTTTGCTGTCTTTTTACTGTCATATTTTTTATCTTCTGTTTCTCAGATAAGTCCCTTTAACATTTCATATAATAAGGGCTTGGTGATGATGAACTCCTTTAACTTGACCTTATCTGAGAAGCACTTTATCTTCCCTTCCATTCTAAATGAAAGCTTTGCTGGATAGAGCAATTTTGGATGGAGGCCCTTGCCTTTCATGACTTGGAATACTTCTTTCCAGCCCCTCCTTGCCTGGAAGGTCTCTTTTGAGAAATCAGCTGACAGTCTGATGGGAACTCCTTTGGAGGTGACTGTCCCCTTATCCCTTGCTGCTTCTAGAATTCTCTCCTTCATTTGAATCTTGGCTAATGTAATTACAATGCACCTTGGTGTGTTCCTCCTTGGGTGCAACTTCTTTGGGACTCTCTGAGCTTCCTGGAAGTCTATTTCCTTTGCGAGACTGGGGAAGTTCTCCTTTATGATTTGTTCAAATAAGTTTTCCACTTGTTGCTCTTCCTCTTCCCCTTCTGGTACCCCTATAATTTGGATGTTGGGATGTTTAAAGATGTCCCAGAGGTTCCTAAGCCTCTCCTCATTTTTTTTTGAATTCTTATTTCTTCCTTGTTTTCTGTTTGGTTGTTAGTACAATTCATTTCTTAAGAGAGGCCTCCCTCAACCAGCATGTCCCAAAGCCTCTCCGAGGCCTGCAGACTAAGATGAAAATGGCCGGGGAAGAGGTGGCAGAGTGACGGCGGGGCATGCTCTAAAATAGAGCACAGGGCCCGGCAAAGCACACAGCAACAGGAAGACGGGCACGCTCCCAGTCCGGAAATATCCTGAAATATTATTTTAAGGTTTCCACCCTTGATGTAATCTCGTCCTTCATATTTTAGTGCTACCGTGACATTTGAAGGAAGGGGCGGGAAAATAACAATGCTAGAAAAAATGGATTTTGGTTAAGTAACAGCCAGGAGGGAGACCAGTTGTCACTTAGCCACTGAGGATATGAATTCCGTCCACACTTTTAGATCCAGCTGGATAAAAAGATGATCAAGAATATCTACCCACCCAAACCCTTCCAATGGCAGAAGTAAAAATAAAACACTAACAGTCAACTTCACTTAAGATTCGCAAACTTGGTAAGTGCCAAGGAACCAGCACTGTGTCTTGTGGTCCCTGCAGGGAACAGAGAGGGAGAGCAGAGGGGTGCAGAGTCTAAGAAAATTAAAGCCTTTCAAAAATAGTTCTTAGGAACTAGGTTACGTGTAAATATTTATTCAAAACCAACTGGCTAGGGGCCATCAATTTCTAGAAAGGAACTGAGATATGGAAGGGCAACTCCAAAATTTGGTGTACGTTTGCACATTCGTGTTCTCATGTTCAACCTAATTGAGTTCTGAAAGGGTTTCCTTCTTTCGGAGTTGCCCTGAAACAGGAAGTCCTGGTGGTTGAGGAAACCTCACACCATAAGAATAGGGTGTAAAAACATAATGCAAACTTGAATTGGTTACACTTGTTTGCATTGCCACCACTTCAACTGACTGGCGTGCACTGTGGGTACTTCTCATGTGGAACTGAGATGGCATTGAAAAAGCCTTCAGAGGGTGATAATCCACTCAGACTGAAACAGAAAGAGCTTGTGTGCTCACAAAGTGCTCACACATGCACAGACACAGGCCCACATACAGAGCAGGGGGGTATAAAACTCATGTTGTCAAAGCCAGTATCTGTTGTGCCATATTTTCTTGCAACGCTCTAACCGACTGCTCCACGAGACCTCAGAAAGGACAAAACTCAGCAGTAGGGAAGGAATTTCAAAGCCACTGAGGTGGTATGATCCGTTCAGGAGTCGCCGGGATCCTCGGTATGAGCCCTGCATCCCAGTCAAGTTTGCTGCGTTTGTTTCTTTTCTTAGTAGTTCATAAAAGAAGAGTTTGTCTAAAACTGGTGGTGTTTTATAGTATATGAAATGTTAATTTCTTGGAAAAAATCAATTCAACCTATAATAGACCTAGATAGAGCTTCATAGCTATAACAGCTTCTCACCACGCCCACAACATTCACGCACACACTCAAGCAGCAGAGACAAGCTCAGAGCCACTCTTCCTGAATTCAAATTCGGGCTGGGCCACCTACTTGTTGTGTGACCCTGGGCAAGCTACTTAGCTTCTAAGGGCTTCAGTTTCCTCATCTATTAAATGGGGATAATAGTGTTCACATCACAGGATTGTTACAATAAGTGAATAAGATCTGTCAAGAGTTTAGAATAATACTTGGCACGTAGTCAACATCATGTAAGAACCTATTACATAAAACTAGCACCCAGACTTGGGTTTCAAGCTATTCTCCAAAGAAAGGAACCAAGGTTTTCTCAGAGGACAAACAATTACAAATCTTGGCACATGGGAACTGAAGGATGGGCAAGGCCCAACCTGGAACTTGCGGAAAGGTAGAAGGTATTCAAGGAGGGCAGGATAGTGCTGAACGGACAAATCATGGGTCAAGACAGGACAACACAGGCATCACAAGTGGTAACACTATCCCAATGGGAAAGGCATGACTTCCTAATGACGCCCCAACAAGAAAAGTATACAACTGTTATGCAAGAGAGAGAAGAGTATCAGATCAGTGGGTTTTTTTTTTATTGTAATAAATGAAAGAGTGCTAAGTGTTTTGCTCCATATTAAAAGTTCTTTGTTTAAACAGAGAAGGGTAAATGCAGGGAACTTAGTAATACTATTCCTAGCAAAGGCAGAGTATAATGATAATAGCAAAGTCCTTGGCACTCTTTATAAAACCAGAAGGAAGAAAACTGAACCAAACTGAGGTGAGGAATTAGCTAAACGTTCTAACTACAGGCTTCCCCCCTCATGTCCTAGGAGATGACACCTTAGTTGGCACTACTAACTGCAGTCAGTCAGTCATAAGCATATATATACGATTCCAATGACGCAGAGACCTGGCAACCATCAGGGTGACAGGGCAATGGTCCATGAAAATGCTGGCCAAGCAAAATTTGGAGAATAAAATGTTCTGGGGGGAGCAGCATGCCTCCAAAAACTAGGACCTGTACGGGAAGCATGGGTCCAATTCTCACCGATGTAACAACAGAGGAGAAATACAGGGTCCAGCAAAAGTTAAGGCCTGCTTGGGTATGGTTGGTAGAGTAATAATATGGGTGTAATAATTTATAGTTTTAATTTGAACATTTCTCCTAAAATGTCATATGGTGTGCTCGAGTTGTGATATTGTTATGCTACAGAATTACATGCTTATGATTTTGTAATAAAAAGGAGACGTTATTTGTGCTAGCCCTGTATAAAAAAGGGCCTAGCCAGATGATCAGTTGCTTGGATGTGATGAACATAGAGATTACCGAAAATCAATCAACTGATCACTACATCCTGTCAACTCAGCTGGACAGGCCATTTTTCTGGCTCTGATAAGGTTTCTGTATTGTTGTATCCCTAGGAAAGTATTAAAATGTGTATTGTTCTAATATGAGAAGTTATCAAAATATATATTACTACAGGCCTGAGAAAAGTCAACACACAAGTTTCAAAACAATAAATGAACCCTCATGGCACTGGCACTTTAGAAAATAGGTTAAAGTGTGTTATATGTTTTCTAACCACTGGCTCTTCATTTGCTGTTTACAGGGCTTGGGGTATTCAAAAAGATCATCACTGTTGTTTAGATTGCTAAAAGAAAGTTAAGTCTATAATCATGCTGAAGTAAAATGAAGAATTGTTTAAGAAACTAATTCTTAAAGTTTGATTTTAGATATAAATTTAAGTTTGAACACTAAAATACACATGGTAGAAAGGGGTCCTCTCCACGAACATAAACCCTTGGACAGTGAAGAATGTAAAAAGTGGGTCAGCATCAGAAATGTTCAGAGTGTATAAACTGTACTTTTCCACATCAAAGACTGTCCAGAAACATAGGAGTCCACTTCCTCCATCACAATGACCCCAAGGGAAACAAAAGATAAAGGCAACAATAAAAGCAGATATGAGAAGTAAATGCCACACCGCTGCTTAAGAGTGCTTCCATTGGCTTATCTATGAAAAGTAGGACATGGGAATAATGGGAAATTAACCACAACAGACTCCAGCATCAGTTTGTCACGTAAATGTAATTAGACATGTATGGCATAACAATAAACTCCCTCAGCTCTGAAACAAAATGAATTTAAAATGATTAGGAATGCTAATGTGTCTAGACAAGTTAGATACCATGGTGGAGTTTTGGATGTGGAGGAGGATGAGAGGCGGAGGAGGCTGAGGAAGCTCTCGAGATTCTACTGGCCTATTTATTTCTTCCTGAAGAAGGGCTTGAACCAAAACAGATCACCTCCCAATGCTTGGGTCTGTTCACACCTGGCAACTACCCACTCTCCTTAGAACCACTGTGTTTTTCTTTTGAAAGCTGGATCTGTTTCTTCCTACAACACTCCTGTTCTCCTGCCCCTTCCCCTATTTACAACCAGCAATAGGAATGAGTGCCCACATAGACCAGGCCCTGTGCGGGAAAACTTCCATGAATCTCATTTCATGGCCATGAATCTTGGGAGCTGGCTATCATCACCCTCGTTCTAGGGATGGAGAAACTAGAGTTCTGAGAACACAAGCAAACTGCGCAAGGTCGTCGGAACAACTGAGTAAGTGTCCAGCTCTGCAGCCAAAGCCTGCAGGCTCTTCCATGGTCCTGCGTTCTTTGTGTTCTGGGTTCTCGGCCCCACTGTCTATGGGGGTTGCCTGTCAACAGTTGTTTCTCAGACAAATTGCTATGTCAAAACCTTGACTCTGAAACTCCACACACACACACACACACACAAAAATAAGCCTGTGCTCTGATTCCTTGTTTATCCGATGAATCGTTCTCCTGTCAGGAGTGCCAGTGGCCACCTTGAGGAGCTGGAAGAGGCACAGAGTGGATTCTGCCCAAGAGCCTTCAGAGGGGGAGCATGGTCCTGCCAACAACAACCTGACTTCAGACGTCTGGCCTCCAGAACTGTGGGAAAATAAATTTGTTGTATTAAACCATCCCGTTTACAGTAATTTTTTCCAGCAGCCCTATAAAGCGAATACATTAAGCACCGCCTCACAAGCACTTCCTACACACTGCTCCTCTGGCTCAAATGTCCCAACCAGGCGGAGGACACAGAGCTGACCCACCCACCTGATAACTAAACTGATGTGGACAACCACCATGCCAGAACGGTGACCGGTGACCAGGGAGGATTTGCATCTGCAGCCAGACACAGGAAGTCCCAGCCAGCTGGCTTCCCAGAGCTGCCCCAGCTATTTCTTGACCTTTACAATAATGCCCCTTGATTTTAGGCAATTGAATTCTCTTTGGACCTGAAGGGAAGCAGAATAGAACCCCACCCCACAAAATATGCCTCTCTGGCATAAGAATTACCTGGTTACTTTTAAGAAGCAGCAAACACAGGAAAAGCTCTGAAAACCTAGTAGAAGTTACCCTTTCGTAAAAGATATTTACATTTATAAGGGAAATTTCCATTTGTGAGGGTGTCTCCCTCTCTGCATCTCAACAGTAAGGACCTCTGAATGTCTACAAACTCTTATTAATGAAGAAAGGCCATGATTTAAATCAGTATAACGGCCTTACCCTTGATATCGCTTGCCCTGGGAACCTCCCATCACGGGCTCCCCCACCACCATCACCTCTCCCTCGAAACATCTTTAGTCTTTTGCTGAAGAAGGTATTTAAAGTGATATCTTGGGCCATTTTGGGGAATTACTGTTTTCCTGGGCCTCTTCCATGTAGTTAAGAGGTATACATATTATTAAATTTCTGTTTTACTCCTGTTAATCTGTCTTTTATTATGAAGGGAGGTGGTGGGCTCGGCCAGGAACTAAGAAGGGTAGAGGGGAAATGACATGTCCTTCTTCACAGAACTCCCCCCCCCCCCATTTCATTATTGGACGTTTCACTGCACCTCTGTGCCCAGCCTCCACCAGGGCTGGGAACAGAGCAGCAAACGGAACAGACCAGACCTCACCCTGAAGGAGCTCCCAGTAAGAGTATACATCAAACAAATAATCACAGGTAATCATGTACCCATGTTTTCTTTTTCCCACATTTGTTTCATCCTCACAAGCACCCTATGACAGCGGTCCCCAACCTTCTGGCACCAGGGGATGGTTTCGTGGAAGATAATTTTTCCATGAACCAGGGTGGGGGATGGTTTCAGGATGATTCAAGCACATTACATTTATTGTGCACTTTATTTCTATTGTTATTACAATGTAATAGACAACGAAATAATTATACAACTCACCATCATGCAGAATCAGTGGGAGCCCTGAGCTTGTTTTCCTGCAACCAGTGTCGGATTCTGACTTAAAGCCTGCCACCAGATGCAGCTTAATTGTCACTTGACACTCACTGACACACTTTTGATACAAGTCTAAGAGCAATTGATTTATTATGTCTCTGTGCAGTCAAACCTCTCTGCTAATGATAATCTGTACTTCCAGCTGCTCCCCAGGGCTAGGATCACTGCCTCGGCTCCACCTCAGATCATCAGGCACTAGATTCTCATCAGGAGCACACAACCTAGATCCCTGCATGTACAGTTCACTGTAGGGTTCACATTCCCATGAAAATCTAATGCCACCACTGATCTGACAGGAGGCGGAGCTCAGGCGGTAATGGGAGAGATGGGGAGCGGCTGTGAATACAGATGAAGCTTCCTTCTCTCACCTGCCGCTCACCTCCTGCTGTGCGGCCTGGTTCCTAACAGGCCATGGACCAGCAGCGGTCCATAGCCAGGGGTTGGGGACCCCCACCCTATGAGTTATGACTAATCTCCAGCTCGCACATGTGAAAGTGCCATTAAGCATCAACTAGGAGGAGCTGGCCTGGGATGGGAATTCGGGCCAGGGGACGCCAGGGCCCTTTCCTTCAAGGGCAACACTAAATCAGTCCCTACACCTGTCCTTCCTTAGAAGGGAATTGGGCCCAAAACTCTGAAATCATCCTTGACTCCTCTTTATCCCCCCAACAATATTATAAGCTATAAAACCACCCTAGTTTGTCAAATGTTTAAATCCTATGATATAAAAGTTCTCTTTATTCTCCCAAAAGGAAACTTCTAATTTAACAAGTTTCTCAATCAAATGTAGAATTCAAAATCTTTATTCTTTTTTTTTTTTTTTTTTTGGAATAAGATATTACGTTTCCAGGAAAAATGTTTGTTATCTTGTACAATTAACTTACCGGCCACTACTTAACAAGCACGTTTGCAGTTCTTACTGCGTGCGAGGCTGTTCGTCCTCTGATCCCTGGCTGCTCTCCAGCCTCATCGTAGGCCCCCAGCCTTTGCACACAGGTGGCTCACTCCCGCTGATCGCCACTCACCCCTCAGTCTCAGCACTGACCCACAGCTCTGCAAAGGCAGGTGTCATGCTGTTCTTCTCTGCCATCATCTCCAACATCCATCACGTTCCCTGGCTCACGACAGCAGGTGTATAACGAACCTCAGCTGAAGAAATGTCGCCTCCCCAGGAAAACTTCCCAACACCACACAACTCAGGGGTAGAATCCTTCCTTCCTGTCCTTAACATCGCAAGCTTCCCCTGTAATAGTATTTATCACCTGATACTTTAATTGTGGTTTATTTCCTCTGCTAGGTTAAATTCTTGAAAGCCCACATTTTATCTCCGTTACTTTCAAATCCCAAAGTCTTCCACAGCATCTGGCAACATCTGTTGACTATCCTTATTAAATATTTCAGTAACTCACCTGTTTCCATTTTTCAATAAAAAAGGGAAAGATTACATCTATTTTATAATACTCATGAGAGCCTGTAATGCCACAAAATGGTGATTATATTAAAGGACTCTCATTAGAAATTCAGATAACAGAGTGAAATCAACCCAAGCTAGAATATCCATTCACCCACCAGAGAATTATTCCTTCATGGTACCAACATACAGCCTGGGATACTAAGAATATCTGAAACCACTTTTATACCCCAGGCAATCATTAACTTCAATTTTCCAAACACTCACAAAACTTGTAAATGTGCATCAGTAAGGATCGGCTCTATTATGCTGCAGTAACACCGTTTCATTTCTCACACACTCTGCACATCCATTTCGGGTTGGCTTCATGTGTCAGAGCAAGGAGGTCAGACACCACATCTCAAGGGTCACCAGCTGGCGAGGAAGGGGCGATGTGAGTGGCCTTGTGCCCGGGAAGAGGAGAGTTGCGGATAACTGGGGCACCGTGTTAGTGACCACACCACTGGAGGTTTAGCAGACATGTCAACATTCTAAAAAGAGTGGTTAACTTCCTACTTGGGGCATCCCAAAAGGTAACTTTGAATTAATACACAGACTCAATTTTTTGCTGTAACAAAGCTAACAATACAGATGCAGGTCATTTCTCATTATATGGCAATTCGCCAAAAAGAAGACTCTACAATAATGTAATCAAACAAGAAAAGAACCATGTTCCCAGAAAACACACACAGGTCTTTATCAACAGCCCGACATAGCTCTGGAAACTAAAAGCAGATGCGTTCCCCAGCTGTCCGCAGGTACAGGCACATGGAGGTCTCGGCACTACCGACTGCCTCCACCCGGCACCGTCAAAAACCATCAGCTTGTGAATGACTCAAGGGCATGGAGTATCGATCACATTCTTCACAACGCCTGTAATTTACATTCACATTTTCAACTAATATATATACAGACTCATGCAAAGCAAATGATGTAGTATGGCACAGTGAAGAGATGGCTAGTCACAGCAGAGAGGCAAGACTGAGGTAAATTCAAATTCCAAAGTAAGTTGTATAAGGTTTGTTTTTTATCCTCACTCAAGGACATTTTTTCATCATTTTTTAGAGAGATAGGGAGAGAAACATCTATGTGAGAAAGAAACATCGACTGGTTGCCTCCCACATACACCCCAACAGGGGATCGAACCTGCAACCTAGGTATATGCCCTGACTGGGAATCAAACCTGGAACTTTTTGGTGTATGGACGATGCTCCAACCAACTGAGCCACACTGGCCAGGGGAAGTTGTATGGATTAAAAAAGACCTACTAATGGAGAGAGTGAAAGAAGGAGAGAGATCTAGAAAGTTTGGGAACACCAGTATTTGAGAGAGATTTCTGGAAAAAGGACATGGTTAGCAAATTTTAAAAAGGACCAGAAAGTAAGAGTCTTCAGAAGTTAAGAGATGAAAGAATTCATGGACTAGAGAGTGAGCAGCAACACTAACTGGTCCAGTGAAGACATCTGAACCCAAGAAGTCACTGTTGGCCTCCAGTAAGCCTCGTTCTAGGTAGCACTGAAACAGCAACAACGTGTGGAGACCGCCCACAGATTCTGAAGTCCACCCTGCTCTCACCTGTCTGTGCATCCCACACCTGTTCTCCTTCCAGCCCCTCTGGCTGGCTAGCTTCTTTAAAGGTCACTCATCTCCTGTGGGAAGCCTTTTCTGATGCCCCACACCTAGGCCTGTGCTCCTGCTTGGCACCCCACGATGCCCTGTGCTGCTGCTCTGTGCTGTTGCCCAGTGCACTCCTTTGCAGTGGCTGCTCAGTTGAATGGATCATCCAGTTGGAAAAGGTTTATCTTATTTATCTTTGTGTCCCTGGCACCCAGAAGAGTTCTTGGCTCAGAACAGTCATTCCAAAGTTTCTGTAAGGAAGGAAATAAAGGTGTCAAAAACAGAGCGATGGTAACTTAAAGGGGTGATGCAGACTCAAGGGGAGATAAGTTGTCTGACCCGACAGCAGCGACTTCGCATGTCTATACGCAAAAGGGGAGGAAATGGAGAGGAAAAGACTCAAGATGCTGGGATGACAAGTAGAGGAAGTGGAAGACAGGGCACAAATGCATGTGTGCAGCAGAGGGAGGGGATGTTAACACTTTTGGAAGAACATTTCTCCATCTGAGACAGCAGGGAATGAAAGGGATGATGTTAAGGGTGTCTGGAGGTAAACTGGGAGGGGAGCTCACATCTAACAGAGATTCAGTACGGTGGAAAGGTAAGACCTTCTGGGCACGCAAAAGAAAGGAACAAGGGCCTGCAGAGGCACTGTGGAGGCTGGTGAGGAGTCAGCTGGAAATGAGCTGGTGTAATGGAACGGTGGACCCCCCCTTACTCTTCCTTTACCCATCCACGAGGTCCCACTCCTGCCAATCCTTCCTTCAATGTCTCCCTCAAATCTACCCTTCCCTTCCAGTCGAGGACTCTTCTTGGTTTCTGCAATGAGCTTCATGCCTAGACCATTACAATTGTGTAAGTTGGTACCAGTATTTCCTTAACTGCATCCTCAAAATGTCAGTGCACTTACTGAGAATGGACAGAAAAATGGATTCCACAGTCAGGTAAGTTTAGGAAGCAGTGCATACTGTCCCTTAGCTTGGATTTTCAAAATTCACCATACCATATCAAACAATCTAAGATATCCTACAGGGATACCTACTTAACTCTAACCCAACATGGCTGCAGGTTTTTTTTTCCTCACGTGGCACCTATTCAGTATAGGGGAACACAATAATGTAAAACCCATTTTTCCACTTTAGGTTCCATCTACAAATGTATGCTACAAACAGCACCATGTATTGGTCAGGATATGCTAGGATATGTTGTGATAAGAAACATCTCTTAAACCTTAGTAGCTCCCTACAACAAATGTTGATCACAGTAGACCTGAACAACTCTACAGAGCAACTGTCCCCGCTACAGGGGCTCAGCTGACTGAGGCTCCCACAACCTGTGGCTGAACCATCTGTAACACACGGCCTCCTCATCACCATACAAGAGGAAGGTGCAGCTGGAAGGTCTTCCAATGACAATTAAATGCTTCAGCCTGGAAGGGACATTTGGCTTCTGCTCACAATACACTGGCTAGAACTAGCCACATGGGCTCACCTTGACGAAAGGGGAGCAGAAACAAGTAAGACTTCTATGTGTCCAGACAAGAAGAGAATCAGAGAAGAGTAAACACTGGGCATCTCTACCACACACCTCTTCCTCACTCACAATCATGTAAATCTTAAATCTCATTGGATTGTTCTCAATATCTGCTTACAAAAAAAAAAAAAAAAAATCCTTTGTGGCTGCTCACTGGCTGTGGTCTACAGCTAGTCCCTTACCATGAGATACAAGGGCCTTCACAGTTTTCATCCCAAGCTACCTTTTCAGCTTTCAGCCCTATTCCCTGGTCTCTTTGTACTTTTTTTTTTTTTTTTTTAAGATCTGACACTTCGTGAAATAGGTCTTAACTCTGATTTTAATTGCAGTGAGTCAGAAGTTCCAGGACAAAGAACTGTCTTAGGGTTCCAATGGCCCTTTTTCTTGTCTAACACAGGCGGTATCAGAGTGTCTGCATCCCTGTCCTTAACGCAGAGCCTTCTGGAGTTCTAGGGTCCTGCACTGCAGAATGAGCTCTGCTCCCTTGGTGATCCTCAGTCAGCATGTGGAGGGGGTTGGGGGTGTTTGGCAGACTGCAGCAGAGCTTCTGCAGGACATCCAGGTGATCCTATCAGCAAATGAGGGAGATGTGCCTCGTTGTCACCTTCCTGTAGCAAAAGTTGTGGTCCATAGTGAATTCACCTTAGACCGCCATCCATGACAAATCCCACAGCATCTGAGAAGCAGGTAAGATCTCACTTCCCTCCCATCTCCCCTCCACTCCTCAACACATAACGTACAGGTGCACATCACATGAGCAGCCCAGTGGGATTCCTGAACACAGAGGCATCATTCGGACATGATTCCTTGTACCATAATGAAGGGAAGCACAATCTTACAGGGAGGTGCCAGAGGCCATGCCTGGCAGACATGAAGAGCTGTCAAAACTTTATCAGCACCCACTGTTTCTGTAGGAAGGGGGAACTACCCCACGTCTAGGCCAGGTGGTTCAGGCTCCAGGTGAGGATTTTCTCTGAGGAGCCTCTAGAAATATATAAATACAAATAGTATTCTAATTCCCAGAAATGGCCACTTTCATACCACGCTTTCACTCATGGAGTTGTCTCCCTCATAAGCCTTCTCTAGCCAACGCCCATTCCTCAATGTCAGCTTGGCTAACCCCCCTCCTATGTTCCCCAGAAAGAACTAAGTCCCTCCCCCACCCACATTTGCTGGGTTCCCACTGCATTTCATCAATTTGTTTACCATAGCCGCTCACTGTATCATAGTTACACACACATAGAATCTCTTCTGCTAACTAATCTGTGAACGTCTTGAAGACAGGATATGCATCTTTTAACTATCACAGCCTTGCATTCATTCAGTAGGTAGGGGTTTAATAAACATTAACTGATTAAAGACTGAATTAACTTAATGTTTTGTGCCAAGCTAGTTGAAATAGTCTGTTTCACTTGCACCCACTAATGGACGTAGTTGATTATAAATTATTTTCTTTAATAAACACACTTAAACTATCAAATGGTTTATTTTATTAACATAACGCAATTAAACCCCTTCTATTTTGGTTATAATGTCTGTCCTGTAACATACTCTGAAAGCTTGAATGCCATATGAATTGAAATGAATATGGCTCACCATTCAGTTTATAACTACCTAACCAATTATATTTATGGAATAAAATAACTACTTAGTATTTTATAAAGCTGCAAAATTAGTTTTACAGGTGAGGTGAATCATTGCTTTGAGACATGGTAAAAATAAAGAGCTCAGGAAAGGAGATGTAAGTTAAGTTCAAACACTAAGAATGCACTTTTTTTGTGAGAAAAAAGTTAGCATACTGTTTGAATAGTACCCATTTAAATTAGAATAACACTACCACAGGAATGGAAGTTCAAGCAGTTGTGGTATGAACAAAGATACTGATGGGTAAAACACATCAATCCTATAAGGGTATCGAAAAGCTCATTAGGGAAGAAGCTGAGGTAGGCAGAGTCCCAACCTCTCACTCATCCTCAGCCACTTACCCCTGATGACCTACAAAGAATTACTGATGTTAGCGAGCTGTTGGTCCTTCATGTTTGAAATGAGCACACCAACTAGCTATCTTCCACTTCAGAAAAATGTAGCATAATAAACTTCAACTCACAAAGAACCAATGCTGATTAAGAGAAATATTCTCAACATTGTGAAAATACGTCCTGCAGAAGATATTAGCTTCCAAATATTTAAGTAGCAAGCATCCTAGTGCTTTTAAAGTATAATTTGACTCACATGAGTTTTCAAAAACCAAATCTCAAGCAAGACACTGTGTCCTTCGCTCTTAGGTCAGAGACAGTGAGAAGAGCAGAGTGACTCAGTGGCTACAGGGCCACATATTAAGTACAAGGTATTGATCAAAATTACATCAAATACAGCTGCTTCCACAGCAATTTAACCGCCAAAGCAGAGGACATTAGCTCTGCACCAAGTGACAGCACAGTTCTGGGAACATCGGGATGTCCTCAGCTCACCTGCTGTCAGGCCACCAGAGAGACCAAATGTAAAACTGGTTGTGATCTTTTTTCCTTTTTTTTTCTGGATGGGCTTGTAGGAGGTTTCAAACAATTTCACTTTTTTTTTTTCAACTTTTCATAGACTCAGTTCAGACATCTACATAACTTTACAAATTATAATTGACTGCTGCCTCAGAAAGGACATCTCAGAGGGGGACCTGCAGGGATAATGGTGCTGGAATCACCACCACCTTAATTTCACTCGCTCCACCAATAACATTTTGAAGCATTTCTCCTTCCAGAAAAATAGTTCAAATCACGTTTCTGGATACTATAGTAACTATTATTACTCTGAAAGAATTAGGAAAAAAGCCCCAAATTTTAGCCCCAGAATAGGCTGTTTATTTAAAAGTTTATTTTTATTGTGTTTGTTGTAGAAACAGTGCTGCTACCATCTGCACTTGGTGTCCATTCCCACAGTGCTGGGTGGGGTGGGGTGGGGTGGGGGAGGGAGGGCTACCCTCCAGGCAAGAGGCTCAGTCACGAATTCACCATAATCGGTTTACCATATTGTTAGATTCCTACATCTGCACCATTAAAACAGATGTAATTAGATTTTCAATTCCCTTTCACCTTGACTAAAATGCACTTTCAGCCTGCAGATCCTTCAGGGATTTTAAGATAACACAAATGAAAAGGCGTTCATTTTTATGAATGCCTTATGAACAAGTATCCCGCTTAAAAATAAGCAGAACTTAACTAACAGGTACACAACTTTCGCTGTGCTACTTACCCCCTCAGCACCTCACAGCCGTAAAGCTGAGGACTAAGTAGCTGAACCAGGTTGCAGCAGTCACAAGCTGGTGAGGAGAGGAGCCGAGAGGACCTCCAGCTGCCCCTCAGAGTTACTCCTCTGGCGCACTGCTTAGGTTTTAGTCTCTTCATGAATTTTGCTTCCCACCAACAGTCTAAGCCTCTTTAGGCTAAAATCTCCGATCTTTTGTCCCTTCAGCCCATGTGAAGTGTACAGTAAATGCATGAAGATACAAAGAAAATCAGTGAAATACTACTAATAATAATTTGAGAGTTGCTATGACCCAAAAGTACTCAAAGATTTGTCCTCTCATTCTAGCAAATTCTGACCCCTACTGTTTTCCTTACTACCTGTGAAAGACAGAAAATACTAACCGCCCTCACCTTCAAACAGTCTTTTAAACATCCCAAAGTCTGGAGAAGAAAAGTACACCTGGAAGAACGACCTCGGGGGGTACAGCAAAGTGTCCTCCTGAATCAGGACAAACATTCCTTGCAAGTGGAAGCACTACATTCCACCATAACTTTTTAAAAGTGGTCTAACCTCTTCCATCTATAAAATACAGTTAAAAAATAAGATAAAAAGTGATGCTAATTCTTTGTCCTCTGCACCAACAGCTCTCAAAGTGTAACCTGAGAACCCCTGGAGGTCCCCAAGACCTCTTCAAAGGATTCCTAAGGTCCCAAGGACTCTTACCATAAAGCTACCCTATGACTTTCCTCTGCACTCTCATTCTTTCAGGAGTATGAGCGGGGTTAGATGTGAGTGTGATAACACACAGATTAAATACAGAAGCAGGGAAGAATCCAGATATCTTCCATTAAGCCAGACACTACAGAGATTTACAAGTGTACAATGATGCTACTCTTCTCACTAAATTGTTTTTTTTTTAAATATGGTTATTTTTCATTAAAATGTTTACATATTTATTTTTAAATAAATGTAAAAAATGTTTAATTTCTCAGTTTTAATTTCTAATATGGTAAGCATTATTTATATGTAGCTGACAAACACAAAAGGTGTTTAGGTCAGCTTCAGAACTAATGCCAATATAGGAGTAGAAATTAATTACTTTAATTAAATTTCATTTTTTCAAATTAAATTTTAATACAGGTTTTCTTTCTTCTAATTGGTTCATATCTACACATAGATGATTTTAAATAAGTGGCTTGGGATTGAACAGACACAGAAATGGGCCAGTTACCGTGGGTGACTAAGTTTTTGTATCGAAAGCAAACTGCAAGCTTCAGTATAAATAATGCGGCCACAGATGGACTACATCACAGATCGTGCCTTATTTAACAATGCGTGAGCTTGTGCACAGAGAAAGGATTAATGAGCATGTGTCTCATGAATACACTAAAAAAAAAAAAAAAAAAAAAAAAAAACCTACAATGGAAAGAAAGTGAGGATGAGAAAAAAAAGCTGAACAGGTGAGCGGGCAGAGAAGATTGGTAATGTTCAGAAACTTCAATGGCTTTCTGAACTCAGTATCCACACAGACCTCCCACTGCTAGCCACTCATTCATATATACCAAGAAATCTATTTTTTCTGGTTGAATCTGTTCCTACTGCTTACCTCCAGCTAAGGGTCAGAAACTTAGATGTATGTTTTTCCCTGCTTCCCCATGGGGCAGTCCATATACAAAGAATACCAGGCAATGCCTCTGACAAACACTGAGCAGAGAGATATCTGAAATGTTGTATTGTGATAACTGTTGTATTCCCAGGAGTTGAGCACATAATTTGAAATCAGCCTACGGAATAACATGATCTTTCCTTCATTTGAAATTAAGAGAACTATATTATGTCCCCACTATATCAGGCTTATATATTTGAGTATACATGTATATGGATTTAAATTAAGTATTGGAGGAATTCAAATGTGTATAATAATGCTCACATCCTCAAGATTATTGATTAAAAGTTAAAACAAAATGAGAGATCATGGATTATCTATTAGATGCATGACAGCCAATGAGCACCACTAGTACTGGAGAAAGCCAGGTTCACTGGGCAGTTCTTCAGAGTAGGGCCTTAAGTTAGTTCTTAAGGGTCATTTTTCTACAACTCATTATTTAATCCTGAATATAAAAAAGAGCAGTACTATTTCTTAAATCAGTAATCCTGTCTTGCCAAAACACTACTTTGGTGAATATTTTAAAATCAAGTACATAACTCAAAACTATTTTCAATCTTAACACTGATCTTTTCAAATCATTAAATAATGTCACTAAAAATATTAGAACAGTCCAATTTGAACACTTACTTCCCAAAAAAATGTCACTTTTCAAATTAAGGTTTAACAAAGGTTTATCCACAAAGATATTCATCCCAGGACTGTTTTTAGTAGTAAAAACAAAATGGTTGCCACCAATGAAAAAAATGTATGTTAAAACCATAAATGAAATGCAATGCAGCTATTGAAAATGACAGAGTACAATATTTATTTACACGGAAAGATAGTCACACCATTTAAAGTGGAAAAAAACTACTAATCAGTATGCAGAGTCATTCAGTTTTGTAAATAAATATAAATGTACTCAGAGATACATGAAAATTATCAGTTGAAGCTAATTATGATGAAAGAATTTATGGATATTGTTTATGTTCTTCATAGTACTTACGAGAATTTGAAAGTGCCGCCTATAATGAACCCACCAATTCTGCAATGAGAAAAAATATACCATTTTAAAAATTAATTCTATGTTCCTGACTGATCAATGCCTTCCTCCACCTTGATAAATTTGTAGACACCTGAAAATGTGTTCAAGTTCTTCTCACTCACAGTCATTGATATAAATTTCTACAAGATAAACATTTGCCCAAGAGTCAAAAATCTGCTCGAAAAAGAATATTCTCAGCATGAGTTTAATTAAATTTGCAGCTGACAAGCATCAAGTCTGTCGGGCAACTAGCAGCACTGTGTGAGCCACGGAAATAAAACAGAGTTTTTCAACAGGAAAAGGACGTTGGGGACTTTGAAGTAATGTGCTGAAGGAAGGTGTTACACTTTTGAATCCCAAACAAAACGATTTGACAGGAATTTGAGCACACCTGGCTGAAAACCCAGGGGTGATGCTAAAGCCAAGTATATTGGCACAGCTTCAACTTGTGGTCCAGGCTCTGGGAAGCAATAAGAGTCTGGAGCTATTTTAAATACTGAAGGGATAAAAAAGCTAATGAAAAATAGATTGTGGGCAATAAGGATTCACACCTTTACTGAAACAAAGGTTAATCCTTTGATAGTGGCTGAAATGTTAGTTCAATTTCTACACACACTGTTCCTGCTGACTAGAAGATACTACAGGTCTGGTTCAAAAAAAAAAAAATCTTTAAGGAGACAGCTTAGTACTTATTTCTTATAGTTTGCTGCACAAAATCTTTACAAGGGATCCATTTCAGAAAAATTTAAAAATAAAAGGGCCCATCACAGTGAGAAGGTTAGGGGCGAGGACTGCCCCCAGCTGCACCAGAGACCTGCCACCCTGGCATGCCAGTGAGGCCGCAAGCAGGGCTCCAGGTGGTGTTGGAGGTGGGAAAGGGCCAGTGTGGCCAGATGGCCTCACTCAGCACTGACCTGATGACCCGGGGGCACAGGGAGAGGAGGAGAGACAGGGCTTCAACTATGGGCCCATGCGATTCCCATCTAAGCACCTAGATATTTTAAAAAATAAACACCAGCTGCTGTGGTCCGAGTTGCCAACTCTTCCCTTCTTCCCATTTGCTGCTGCACCAAGTCACCAGCCCAGCGTGGACACCTGGTTCTAACAACAGGGCAGCATGGCCCATTAGGAGCAAGCGCAGGGAAGGGTGCCAAGAGGCCATTTAATCTGGCTCTCTAAAGCCACTTCCCAGGGTAAACACAGTCCTAAAAGGTTGATAAAATTGCTAATTTTTTCCAAACCTACATTTTAGAGTTCAATCTGATAGGCTATTTACTTGCAACAAAATATGGTAGCTATTTCCTTTTACCTTCGGGAGGGAAAAGAAACCCAAACCTCTAAATAGTTCTTTCTATAGCAATACCAGTTTGGTTTGCTCCCTCTCCCCACATCCTCTAATGGGCTATTCATAGTCACTGTACCTTAAAATTTGCTTCCTACTAAACATTTATTTTCTGTCTTTTATCCTTGCCAGTTGTGTGTTCTAAATATAATCTGTCAATGTTCACCTTTTCAAAAAGGCTTAGGATAACTATTAGTATACCACAGCAGACTATCTAAATATAGTAACTCAGTAATCCACAGCATTTTTATTTAATAAAACAATCTATCACTTGAGATCTTTTTTTCTTCCAGTAATGACATGAAAAAGTTGATACAGTAAAGAGGCACTATTTTTTTTAATAGCTTAAGTGTCTACTTGTCAACTCTCTGAAAAGACAGGAGGGTACACAGAAGGCTCTGGTCCTCTCAGCTTGGTGAACTGACTCTCCGCCCACAGCCACACCACCCATCCAGCAAGACTCCACTAGGCCAGCAAGTCACTGATGACACAAGACAGTCACTCAGAGCCCGCGATGCTGAGGACCAGCAAAGAAATGCTACACTGGCACTGCCAGCCTTTCTTGTTGGCCTCCAAAGTTCACTGAATTAAAAAGTTCCCTTGAAACTTGAAAAATTGGATTATGCTTAAGTCAGGCAAAAACTTAGGTAACAGAACTCCCCAAGTAAATCTCAAAAAGGGCTCTCTCAAAAAACGTGACTTATAATTTGAGTCCCATCATTTGGAATCCCTAAGTATATTTCCTCCCTTCTAAGTATTTATTGTAAAACACATGATCTATTTATTAACTTTAGAAAAACACCACTATAGTCCTGGCTGGTGTGGCTCAGTGGACTGAGGGCCGGCCTGCAGACTGAAGGGTTGTCAGTTCAATTCCCGGTTGCAGGCTGGGTACTCAGTTAGGGGCGAGCGAGAGGTACTCAGTTAAGGGCGAGCGAGAGGCGTCAATGTTTTTTCTCACACATCGATGTTTCTCTCCCTCTCTTTCTCCCTCCTTTCCCTTCTCTCTAAAAAGAAAGAGAAGAGAGGAGAGGAGGAGAGGGGAGGGGAGAGGAAAGGAGAGCAATCAAGCCACCTGGAGATTAGGCCTTATTAGTGTCCTTTAAGTTACAAAATACATTACATTGTCTACTGTGACTTTTGTTTATAGGGATACAATGTGTTTTTATTAATAAATAAATTCTCAAAATGAATGGTCAGTTCAATGACTCTGAGATGATCACCAGGATATGTGATTCTAAACTAATATAGGTTTGCTCTGGGCCTTAGTTTTTCTTCAATTAAACATGGATAAAAGTTCCTTATATTTAAGTGTACATGGTAGGGCCTTAATAATCATCCAGAGCTATACAGATGTAAATGGGTGGTATCATTATTCTCACCTCTAAATAAGGAATCATAAAGCCCACTCAGAGAGAAGATATAGGTAAGCACTTAAATTTTACAACCATTTAGAAAAAACTAAGTCAAAAAAAGTATTAACAAAGAAAACACTACGGATTCACATTCGAGAAGACCCAACTAATCTGACCACTCCAGAAAAAGAGCAATTAAGCAGGTATTGTGATTCCCCTGAGGCTCCTAGTGGACAATATCTACTTGGAAGTATGGAGAACACAGCACAACAGTGTCTTGTCTTCATTCATCACAAGTACTTTCCAGACAACACATTCTGAAGTCTTTACTAAAGTACCCCTCAGATAATATTCAACTGACTGGCTATCGGCTAAAATGGGGAGTGACTCAAGTTGTAAACAAATTCCTACTGATTTAAGTAAACCAGGGCATAGCAAACTCCTCCTTTCCCATTTCACCCCAGGTAAAGCTCCCAGTTGTGTGAATACTAGGCTATGAACAGTGTATGGGCTGACGGAGCTTTTGCAGAGTGTCAATGTCGTAAAAGGTAAATATTGGATGAGGACTCAATTCTTAGGTTGTTTTCTCAACTGAATGTCAAAGCTACTCAAACCTAATTTTTAATGTACTGTGGAAAATAACTTAACAGAATAAATCAAAGCCATTGGACTAAAAGAAACATAAAAATAACAAGACAGTTTCCCTGGCTGAGTAGCTCAGTTGGTTGGAGTGTCATCCTGATACACCAAGGTTGTGGGTTCCATCCCCCATCACCACACATACAAGGGGCAACCAATGAATGCATAAATGGGTGGAATGGCAAATTGATATGTGTCTGTCTCTCTGTCTTGTCAAACAAACAAACAAACAAACAAAAAAAAGGATAACAAGACTGTATTAATGGATAAGCAAATATAGCAAAATGTGCATCACACAATCTAAATGGTGGAGATATAGGTGCTAAATATATCATGGTTTCAATGTTTCTGCATGTTTGAAAATTCTCATAGTAAAGCACTGGGGGAAAATAATTCAAAATTGTAATCATGGTGATAGCAGGAACTGCTGGGGGGAAAAAAACTTGGCCTGAAAGGAAACTAGTTCTCAGTCTAACTCCAAGTACTCACAGAGTTTTCAACTGGAAAATGCTTGGGAATCCACCTGGGTAGATAAATACAAGATTTTATAGTTTTGTGAAAAATTAGAAAACCAGGAGCAATATCACAGCATTAAAAAAAAACAAAACTGAAAACAACTTTTTGCCTTTACACTGGTTCTAATGTTGGTGATAGTAAATAACAGGTTTGTTTTTTTTATATCGGGATTTAGCAGTCAAATTTGATCATCCTTGATATGTAATCAATTGCCTCATCTTCTACCTTTGATGTCTAAGTCCTTAACCTGCCTTCAGGAAGAATCCTCCTGCCTTTGGAATCTCCTCTTAGTAATTTTCCATCCACTGACCTCCTCACTCTATTCATTGGCGATAAATTCCCATTTGTTTTTGATGGATTTGGAATTGAGTCTAATCTCTCTCCTCTATTACAGTGTCCCTATTGCAATAGTTTTCAATAAAGTCTTTCTTAATATTTTAACAAGTATCAGAATAATTCTTTTCTTTACTCGTACCTCTATGCAGATACAGAGAGACCTTGGCAGCTAATCACAATGCTTACTGGAGAAAACAGCTTGCTTCCTTAATGTGGATTAAAGGAGGTTCCAAATACTGAGATTTGTAATTGTTCAGAAGCATTAAGACATCAGAAACAAAACAACACCCCATCACCACCACCACCACCACCACTTCTCAGTGCAAATCTTTCAACCTCAATAGCTCATGATTTCATTTCAGTTGAATTTCAAAAATGACACTAAAGCCCTGACCAGCACGGCTCAGTTGTTTGGGCGTTGTCCCCCAAAGTGAAAGGTCACCAGTCTGATTCCCAGTCAGAGCGCATGCCTAGGTTTCTGGTTCAGTAACCTTTTGGGGTGTGTACAAGAGGCAACCCATCAATGCTTCTCTCTTCCATGGGTGTTTCTCTTCCTCTCTTTCTCCCTCCCTTCCCCTCTCTCTTAAAAAAAAAAAAAAAAAAAAAAGACACTAAAGTGAGAAAAACAATTGCACGAAATTTTCTTGAGGATGATGACTATGCCATGTTAGGGAGCCAGCATGGGACCAATGCCTGACACACAGGGTAGGAATGCAATGATTTCACTGGTTGAGTGAGATAACTAACAAAAGCAGATGAATGTTTATTACCTGAAAGAAAACACCATACATTCAATGGGGAAAAATATCAATCCTCTGTTCAAATTAGACAAATAAGAGAGAATTATAAAGGCACTGATTTTTAATTTCTACCAAACATCAAAAATTAAATATCTTCCTTTAAAAATAATTTGTCCTATCCTCTCAAAGTCTTCCAAAAACCAGAGGAGAGAATACTTCCAAAGTTCATTTTAGGAAGCCAGTATTACCCTGATAGCAAAACCATACAAGCACAGCTTAAGACAGGCCATCTCTCATTAATATAGATACAGAACTCTTTAACAAAATACTAGGTAACCAAACACATTAAAAGGATCATGCACCATTATTAAGTGGGATTTATTACAAGGATGCAAGGATGGTTCAACATACACCAATCAATGAATGCAGTTGATGGATACATCAATACAGGGACATACTACTGCATTAATGAAGATAAAAATCATATAATCATCTTGATATGGAAAAAGTATGACAAAATTCAACATCCATTAATGATAAAAACTCTCAATAAAGTGGATACGGAAGGACTGTACCTCAACATAACAAAGGCCACATATCACAAGCCCCCAGCTAACTCAACGGTGAAAAGATGAAAGCTCTTCCTCTGAGAGCGAAAGTAAGACAAGGATGCCCGACTCTTCCCAGTTTTATATTTTAATAATGGAAGTCTTAGCCAGAGCAATCAGGCAGATAGATAGATAGATAGATAGAGTCTCATAGCCCTGGCTGGTGTGGCTCAGAGGACTGAGTGCTGACCAGCAAACCAAAGGGTCACTGGTTCCATTCCCACTCAGGGCGCATGCCTGGGTTGCTGGCCAGGTCCCCAGTAGGGGGTGTGCAAGAGGCAACTACACATTGATGTTTCTCTCCCTCTTTCTCCCTCCCTTCCCCTCTCTCTAAAAATAGATAAATAAAATCTTTTTTTAAAAAAGCATCTCACAGATATGAAGCTGTGAAAACTGTCACTATTTGCAGATGAAATATTACACATCATAAACCCTAAAGACTCTCCCGAAAAACTGTTAGAAACAATAAATTCAGTAAAGTTGCAGGATATAAGATCAATATACAAAAATCAATTATGTTTCTATACACTAATAATAAACTATCAGAAAGAGAAAAATAAGAAAATAATCCTGTTTGCAACTGCATCAAAAATACCTGAGAATAAATTTAACCAAGGAGGTGACAATGAAAACTGTAAGATATTGATGAAAAAAAAACTGAAGCAGCAAATAAACGGAAAGCTGTTCTATAACCATGGATAGAAATAATAGTAAAATATCCACACAACACAAAGTGATATACAGGATGGGGCAAACATAGGTTTACAGTTGTGAGTACTCAAAGCACAGAGTTTAATTCTTATATTCTTATTTATTAGTTATTATATTACTTTCCATACAAACCACTGTAAACCTACTTTTGCCCTACCCTGTATAGATGCAATGTAATCCCTATCAAAATTCTAATAGCATTTTTCTCAGAAACAGAATGAACAATCCTAAAATTTGTATAAAACCACAAAGAACCCCAAAACAGCCAAAGCAATCTTAAGAAGAACATAGCTGAAGCCATCATGCTTCCTGATTTACCATTACAATATAAAACTATAGCAATTGAAATAATATGGTATTGGCAGAAAAACAAACATAGATCAATGGAACAGAATAGAGAGCGCAGAAATAAACCACATCTGTGGTTAATAAATTTACAACAAAAAAACACAAGAATATACAATGGGGAAAGGTCAGTCTCTTCAATGAGTGGTGCAGGGAAACACTCGAAAGAATGAAACGGACCACTATCTTACACCAGATATAAAAATTAACTCGAAGTAGATCAAAGACTTTACTATAAAACTCCAAACCGTACAACTCCTAGAAGAAAACATAGGCAGTAAGCTCCTTGACATCAGTCTTGGAAATGATTTTTTTTTTTTGGCCTTGAAACCAAAGGAAAGGCAGTAAAACTAGACAAATGAGACTACGTCAAACTACAAAGCTTCTGCACAACAAAAGAAACCATCAAAAAATGAAAATGAAACCTACCATATGGAAGAAAATATTTGCAAATCATATATCTGACAAG
Source organism: Glossophaga mutica (assembly GCA_039655065.1). Classification (NCBI taxonomy): domain Eukaryota; kingdom Metazoa; phylum Chordata; class Mammalia; order Chiroptera; family Phyllostomidae; genus Glossophaga; species Glossophaga mutica. The sequence goes on from CM077304.1 coordinate 60,290,232, forward strand.
AGGTTAATATCCAAAATACAAAAGAACATACACAATTCAATAGTAAAAAGACAAACAATCTGATTTTTTAAATGAGTAGAAGATTTAAATAGACACTTTTCCAAAGAAGACATATTGATGGCCAACAGGTACTTGGAAAGGTGCTCAACAGCACTAATCATAGGGAAAATGCAAATCAAAGCCACAATGAAGTACGACCTCATGCCTGTTAGAATAGCTAATACCAAAAAGACAAAAGAGAACAATTGTGGATGAAGATGTGGTAAAAAGGGAACCCTGGGGCACTGCTGGTAGGGATGTAAGTTGGTGCAAACCCAGTATGGAAAACAATATGGAAGTTCCTCAAAAAATAAAAATAGAACTACTGTATCATCCAGAAACTCCACTTCTAGGTATTTAGCCAAAAGAAAGTAAAATACTAACTCAAAAAGGTATCTACAACCCCATGTCCATTGCAGCATTATTTACAATAGCCAAGGCATGGAAACAGCCCAAATCCATTAATGGATGAATGGATATAGATCTATGTATACACACATACACCATATATTCATACATATATGTACATGTATCTATATAAAATGGAATATTATTCAACCATAAAAAATAAGGAAATCCTGCTGCATGTGACAACACGGTTGAGCCTTGAAGGCATTATGCTAAGTGGAATGAGCCAGGCAGCGAAAGACACATCCCATATAATATCACTTATAGGTGGAATCTAAAAAGAAAAGAAAAACAAAAACAAAACCCGAAGTCATACAGAGAACAGACTGGTGGTTGTGGGGAGAGGGAAGGGCTGGAGATGGGGGGAAGACACTGGTGAAGGTGGTCAAAGCTATAAATTTCCAGTTATAAAATCACTAAGTCTGGTGACTATAGTTAAAATCCTGTACTGCCTATTTGAAAGTTGCTAAGAGTAAATCTCAAAAGTTCTCATCACAAAGAAAAAATATTTTGTAACTGTGTATGTTATGGGTGTTGAGTGTTAACTAGATTTACTGTGGTGATTACTTCAGGGTATATACATACATCAAATCATTACGATGTACTCCCGAAACCAATGTTCTATGTCAATTACATCTCAATGAAAAACTGTCTTCAATAACATATGTTTAGGAAACAATTCTAATACCCATTTTAAATTATTAATTGGTAGTGTGGTAACCATACTGAGGAAGCACCCTGTGGCGGGGCAGTATCAGAGATGACCGTCTACCTAGCTGGGGATGAAACACAGAACGAACACAACCCTTCAGATCAGCCCAGTCCTCTGCCTGAAGCATCACTAGTCTTTGAAGGAAACTGATACATTTTCCTTATGAAAAAAGACAGCCCAGGAAGTTCATCTTAAAGGGGATGACTTCACTATACTGTCAAATTTGAAAATGGGAAGAGAACTTAGCCACCTCCTTTAAAATAGGAAAATCAGTAATTTCTGCAAGTTACCAGAAAGGTTAGAGAAATATGTTAGGTGACTTTGGACTTCACTGCTATGGCGAACTCTGTTGAATGAGACACCACCCCCAAGCCCATGGCTTTTTCATCCTTGCAAAGCAAGAAGTGGAGAACCTGGAAGTTCTTCAGTTGCAAAGTCAAACAGGAAGTTCTCAGGCAGGAGCCCTGCTAAGAGGTGACAAAGGGCTGGGTGTGCTGGACAGGAAGGGAAAAAGAAAGGCCAGGGGATTTCTGAGCTGCGGAGCAAGGGAGAAATAGCGGTTTCTCTGTCACCATCACTGCATAGGAAGGTAATGCAATTTATTGGTAATTGCTAATTAGTGTCATTGACAGGAGACAAACAGCATAGAGATTCCAAAATAAACGTAAATACTTATGGGCTGTTTGCGGGATTTAAGTAAGGTTATTTCATCCAAAATTTCACAATTTTGAATTTTGCAAGACACAAAGAACTTATGTAATGTTCATTTAATCGAAACTTGCAAGGTAGCTTGTTCTATTTGTTTGTTTGTTTGTTTTGTTTTGTTTTGTTTTTGTACCCATGTCCAAGGCACTATTATGAGAAAGGTACTAAAAAAATTTTTAAAGAATTGCATAGTTACAGCTATTGCCTAAGTAAAATCATGCTATAATTATTATTCTTTCTGTGCAAACAAAGGAATTTACCACTAATAAAAACCTGGACATGATGCTTTCATATTCAGAGTCCTGCACAATTCTCCAGCATTCTCTACTGCTGTAGTTTCAAATGCAAATTCAGTACCCACTTTTATTTCTAAGTTCAAGTGACCATCAATAGGAGAAAAGTGGGCAAACAAGTCATGAAGAGAAAAAGATCAAACTGGGCTCCTAACCTATTAAAATTTGAACTGATGTTCACAGGGACCACCTGAGTGGTATTTAAACTTGTGGAAAGAGAAAGGAAGGAGCTGCCCAGTAGAGTCTCTGGGTCAGACTGTTGCTTCCCATGGGCTGGCTCTGCGCAGATCTAACAGGCTAAGTCAGTGATTTCAAAGTCAAACTAAAATGCAAGTTTTAGGGGAAAGATTTAAGCTCTGTGGATGTGATCCGTGACCACAGTGCTTGTAAATGGAGCACACAGCTCTTACCCATGCCGCTAAATTTTTCGACAATAGGACACTTTCAGAAGAACCAGGAAATTCCACCCTGCGCAATGCCAACAAATATTGAATTAATAAATGAGGGTCTTCAGTTTCTGGATTCCCCCAAAATTTCACAGGGATTGCTTAAATTACCTCTCTTTCTCTATAATCTACAGAGTATCTTTTCTTCAAAGGGATTAATACTAAGTGGCAACAAATACACCATTTCTCATTTTTTATCTACCATCAGAAAGGTCTTCAAGTAAACCAGGCAGTGAGAGACAAATACCATATGATCTCACCTATAAGTGAAACGTAATCAATAAAACAAACAAGCAAGCAAAATTTAACCAGAGACATTGAAAGTAAGAACAAACTGACAGTAAAGGGGGGGATAACAGGGGAAAGAAGGGAAAGGGTCTTCAAAGAACACATATAAAGGACTCATGGACAAAGCCAAAAAGAGGTAGAATTGAGGGTGGGAGGTGGGGATGGATGGGGTGGAGGGTTGTGGTGGTGAGAAAATGGAGACGACTGTATTCAAACATTAATAAAAATGATTTTTAAAAGAAGTTCATCAACACTAGAGCTCAACTCTCCTGTAACTCCTCACTCACTCACCCAAGTGATGCCAATTCTTCCTCACCAGGAAAGCTTAGAAAGTAGCTCACTTTCTAGAAAGATAAGTAAACCACTTCTGACTCAGGCCTTGACTCATTAGCATCTCTCTTGTTTCCACTCTCTGAGCAATCTTCCTACCCATGCTACTCCTTCTCAAATACTGAATACCTTCTAGAACAAACTGAAGATAATTTCTTCTCCCAGTACATCCTGTAGTAAGGGGCAGTATTACCAGTAGCAGCCTTTAATCATAGCCCCAGTTCCTACTTGTCTTCCTCTCCCCTTCTCTATTTCAGCCTTTTTTGGTCATTGGAGATATATTTTTGCAGGAAGATAAAATTACATACAATTCAAGGTTTGAGGAAGTGGTACAGTGCAACATCTGACAGAGGGAGGTGGCAAGATGACGTTAGTGGTTAATCATGGGAACAGATGGATGTCCCATAATATCACACACTGTATAAGGAGGGAGTTTGTTGTGGGCTCCAGAGTCAGATTGCTTGGGTTCAAATACAGGTTCTGCTAAGGTGGTATGACTCTGGGCAAGAATTTTTAAAATATGCAATAGCTGAATATTTTGTCAGGGGCACTGACATCTTTTCCCTTAGATTGTCAAATAAAAAAAAATAACAACAACCAACGCAACAATAGCCATCCAGTGTGAACAAATCAAAATTATACCTGGTTTTTGTCAGATTGGAGATATTTATTTAGGTGATGCAGAATTTGTGTATGCCATGAAATGAAAAAAGCTAAAAATCGCCACCTGAGTTGTGAGAATCAAATGATATGATACAAACTTGGAGAGAGTGTCAGAACTAAACAGCAAGCACTGTGTTATTAGTACTATGTATATTTTACAAAGTATACATAGTAATATACATAGTACAGCTGTTATTAGTACTTTGTATACATTTTATCATCAATGCCGTACATTTTCTAAGCCCTTTTCCATGATAACGCAATCCTCCCAATCTGTCAAGCAGGTATGAAAGAACTTGTGCCCTCTCCAGATGAGCAAATAAACAAAAGCACAAAATTCAGTGGACACTGTCCATAGAGAATGACATGGGTGGGACGAACTCAAGGACAGTCATCACTGATATTTACCAAGGGCTGATTAAGTAAGACATATGTATACATTTTAAAAGAATGAAGATATTCCGCATGTACTGACTTACAAAAAGTCCATGACACTGTTTTATGAAAATGCTACTGTATAACCCTACAACCCAATTAAAAAATGGGCAATGGACCTGAATAAGATACCTTTCCAAGGAGGACATACAGATGGCCGACCTATAGACATATGAAAAGATGCTCAACATCACTAGCTATCAGAGAGATGCAAATTAAAACCACAAAGAGAATCACCTCACACCTGTCAAAATGACTATCATTAGTAAATTAACAAACAACAAGTGGTGGTAAGGTTGTGGAGAAAAGGCAACCCTAGTGCACTGTTGGTGGGAATGTAGACTGGTACAGGCACTATGGAAAACAGCATGGAATTTCCTCAAAAAATTAAAAATAAAACTTCCTTTTGACCCAGTAATACCACGACTGGAATTATAGCCCAAGAAACCTGAAACATCAATTCAAAAGAACTTATGCACCCCTATGTTCATTGCAGCACTATTTACAATAGCCAAGAGTTGGAAACAGGCCTAAGTGCCCATCAGTAAATGAGTGGATCAAAAAACTGTGGTATGTGGTACATTTACACAAAGGAATACTACGCAGCAGAAAGATAGATCTCCTTCCTTTTGCGATAGCCTGGATGGAACTGGACACTATCACGCTAAGTGAAATTAAGCCAGTCATCGGTGAAAGACAAAAACCACGATTTCACTTTTAAGAGGAATTTAATAAACTAATGAACAAAATAGAACCAGAGGCATGGAAACATGGAACAGTGGCCAGAGGGGAGGTAGGAGAGGGATAATGGTGAAGAGAAGGGGAAGAGACTAGTCAAAGAACATGTATGAATGACCCATGGGCACGGACAACAGTGTGAGGACTGACTGTGGGAGCTGGGGGGTGGGCTGGGCAGAGGATGGCAAAGGGAAAAAAACTGGGACAACTGTAATAGAATAACAATAAAAAATTTTTAATAAAAAATACCATTTAATCTTTATTTTTTTAAAAAAGAAAATGCTACTGAAGAGCATGCTTTGTAGGGCTCTGATTGGGGAAGAAAGAAGAAATGAATGACACACATTTATAGGTGCATCCAATGAAGTCAGCAAGACACACACACCAAGCACTGAATTGTCATTACCTCTGGGGCATGGGAAAGGGCTTACATTTGTATACTGGTCTTTGCTTGAATTAACAGGTCTGTTCTGTTTTTATAATTAATTTTTATATTCCTCACATCCTGGTCTACGAAAAGATAAGCTTCTTAGAGATAAGGAAACTGAAGCCCAACTAGGAAGAGGCAGAGCCCTCTAAGTACAATCTCTCCTACATGTTTCACTTCAGATTCCCTTATAATCTTTAGAGCAAATCATGTGCCTGACACAGGATCCAAACATTCTGAAACTGGTGGTTTTTCCCCCTTTCCTTTCTGTCCTGTTAATCTGAGGTACTCCTTTTATTGTGTCCAAGTGGAGTCCACATTTCAATTCATGTTTTAACAACTTCCTTCCTATCTGTTATAATTTTCTCACCATTTCTCTCTCTACCTGTCTTTCTGCCCCTCACACAGGTGCTCCAGCTCTGGAAAACCCATTGGAATAATAACTCAGCCCTCCACTTTCAGGTTTTTGGCAGGCACAGGGGCCCCCATCTACACGATTGCAGGACAGAGCATGCTTCCAGGTTGCTTTGTATTTTGCAAGGGGTCAGAATGTGCTTTTAAACAATGTTTTCTTATTTCAGTCAGGAAACTGTGCTTGGTATATTTTGGCAGGCACCTTTTCCTTCTTTAGGTCTTTCCTTACACAGGTATTTACTTTCGCTTTGGCTTTCTCCTGGAAGTTACAAAGCTATTTTGTACCTCCCCACCCTCAACGTTCTCTACTGTGCTTATCCTTTATTGTGTTAATTTTATTGTTTTAGCACCCATCAGTTTCACTTCTGCTTCTCCATTCTCACACTCCAGCCATCAATCCCCATTTATACACATTTTCTATTTCAGCCCATGGAGAAATGGCTATATGTTGAAAGAGGAAGAAAAAGAGAATTCCAGGCTCTAAGCAGGGCATCTTCCAGGCCATCTCCCGCACAGGAACCCGGCGTGTGGGGAACCAAGCCTGCCCGGGGGTATCCGGGCCACCAGAACAGGGTCAGCATCAAAGCGCCCAGGCGTCGGGAGAGCTGATTGGTTCCGGATGAACCAATCAGAGGGTGAGGCTGTGCACCGACTGGGGAGGGCACTGTTACGGAGCGGACCCAGTTAAAGCTAAAGGGACAGGTGTGCCAAGGCACCGGGGTTTCACGTGCACTTTTGCACCGACCAGGTCACTAGCAACCCTTAACTTCGGTCTGCTCAATTCCACCTTCAAAGTTTCCCAGTTCCATAATGCTAAGTAGAAGGAGAAACATTACTTACCCTACCATTCATAAAATGGTCATTAATAGTCAATGGAGGGGAAGCCGTATAGTAGGGCAGAGGCCATTAAAATCCTCCATCTCTCCTTTCTCAGTTTCACTCCAAGTCAACAAAGGTCAATCGGTTCTTCAAATAGTAAATCACTCAAATGCTCGCTTATTTGCTCAAGCTGATTACCCAAAATGCTATCATTAAACACCTGGAATAAGTTTGCTCCTCCCAAAGGACTGGAGGAAATTCTATCGGCATTTATTTAACGAACGCGCAGAAAGAAAGGAGAAGCGAATGAGCTATTAGGCTGCAATCAAGAAACTAAGACCTTCTGAAATGTGCTACCACACAAGCGAACGCGGCTGCGTCCAGTTCTCGGACGCCGCGCCGGGGGGCGGGGGGGGGCCTCCTCCTCCAGGCTCTCCACCCCACAAACTTCGCGCAGAGGCACAAAGACGCGGGCGGGAGGGGAAGAGTGCTGATACCAGATTTCCCTGCTGTTTCAAACTTCAGCAGAACTGTTCTAAGCACTTTCAAGTGTCACGGCCCCCGGAATCACAGATCCGTGATAGCTTTCCCACGGTCCAGCGCTTCACCCACCTATCTACCTCCATTCCAGGGCTGGAGACGCCGCGTCCTTGGGGATGGGGGAAGGGGGAGTGGAGAAGACAGAAAGAGCCAGTATAAATTAAGAGGTACCCGCCGAGGCCTGGACGCCGGCATCCAGAGACCCCTGGGGCTGAGGACAAGAAGAGAGGAGGGCTGGAACCGGGCGGGGAAGGGCCGCGAAGTGAACGGGGGAGCCGCGGGTGTCGCTGCACTTACTCTGCGTAGCCAGTTGCCCAGGGCAGCCGCCGGGTCTCCTTGAGGATGAGGATGGGGCGGGCGATGTGGTCGGCGCTGCACTCCACCTCGTCCTGAGACAGCCCCAGGAACTCCGGCCGCCCGTAGGGGAAGCGCAGGGGCAGGTCCGAGCCTCCGCAGCCGCCGCCGCTGTGTTCGGAGCCTGAGCTGCCAGCCATGATGCCGCCCATGAAATTGGCCACGGCAGATTTCACTCGAGTGAGCATATTACTCCGGCGCCCCGCAGCAGCGGGGCGAGCAGCAGGAGGTGGCTGGGGCCCGGCGAGGCGCAGCGCGGAGCATACAAGCTGCGGCGGGTGCCGGGCGCTCTAGCAGCCTGGCCGCCCGAACGCGCCGCGCCGCTCCCAGAGCCTAGCGCTGCAGGGGGCCGAGCCCCGGCCTCCCGCGCTCTCAGCCGCCGCCGCCTCCCCCGGCTACACTTCCGCAACGGAGAGGCATGGAGCGGGCGGGCCGGGCCGGGGTACGCCGCGCACTCCGGGAGCGGCCGGGTGGCGGCAGCTGCAGCAAGTCCCTTCCCAGCCCGCTGCGCCCGACTCCTAAGTGAGCGGAACTGAGCCCACCAGGCCAGCCCGCGGAGCCGGCGCGCCCGCTGCCACGGCTACGGCCGCCGTGGAGTCATGTGATAATCAGGCTGCACGGGCTCTAGCTGCGGCTTTGGCCGGAGCTCAGCCCCTCCCCTGCCGGCCCAGCGAGGCTCGCGCTGGGATCTTGACCTCCTAGGGGAGGGGGATCCGGGCAGGGTCTGTTACTGGCGGAGGGGATGGGGGCGCTGTGAGCTGGAGCGGGTACAGGTGTTAGGGGACGTCACGTGGGGCCAGGCAGCCTGGAAAAGGCAGTTAGGAATCCGTTCTCTGAGGAATGCTGCCGACACCTCTGGGAAAGGAAACTTGGGAGCTGGAGGGGAAAGAAGGGAAGACAGGTAGGATTCTGGTGGGATGTTCCAAGACTTGCAGTGGAAACGAGGAATACTTGGTGTAACAGACTTTTCAGAGCTTAAAAAACAACCACCTACAATTAGCTGCAAAAGAATCACGAAAAGTTTTTCCCTAGACATTTCTAGAATTACTTTACTTGTTCATTATCACCACACGCATCAGTATCTACCGAGCAAACCCTGTTTCAAACCCAGAATAAGTTTAACGGCGAAGAAAAATAAAAAGAACTCTTAAATCAGAAGTAAGCCCTATTTTACCTAATACTTAATGTTTAATAAATGTATACAAGCATTTTCTTCCAAAATAAGAACAGAAGTATCTTTTCAAAGCTGTCCGTTTACCATTGAGAAACTTAATGTAGCCTTTTATTTTTTCGTATTTTGAAAAGTTGTTACAAAATTAAGGGCCTTTTAAAACTAAAGGAAATAAAATAGAATATATCAACTCAACGAGATGCTAAAGGAAAAATGAATAAATGTTTGCAACGATAAAAATTTTGGTGGTCTTGTATATTAAAACAGAAAAAAGTGAAAAACGAATGTGCTTCACTAGGTGTAATATTTATTAAATGTTGGACTTAAAGAATTATTTTTGCAAGAGAGCCGTATCCTGTTCATGTTTACTTATTCTGTATCCTGTTCCTGTGTTTAACTACCATTTAATTTGCCAGGATTCTGCATTACTTGTAGAGTTATGTACTGACCGCTCGCTTGGAGTTAAGGAGGAAATACAGGGTCTCGTTTTTCTAAGGGAGTTGTGGGGGTGGGCGGGAAGAGCAGCCCAGGTGTTGGAGCTGAAGCTAATTCTCTGAAGCTGAATTGGAATCTTTACTCTTGGGGGAGGGCTGGGTAAGCTTCATTGATTCATTTTATAATTTTGGGGGGTATTTTATTTAACCTTTATTGTATATTTTATATTACCTTTACCCTTATACCCCTCTCCCCCCAGCAATCACCACCTTGCTATCCATGTCCATGAGTCCTTTTTCATTTTTGCTCAGTCCCTCCACCTCCTAGCCTCCCCCCACTCCCACTAGCTGTATTTTTAAGGCATTCTCCTCTTTGGCTGTTGTTTTTCAATTAGTTTAAATTCAGTATTACTTTGTATTAGTTTCAGGTGTACAGCATACTAGTGGACAATCACAAATTTTACAAAGTGCCCCCCCATTGGAAAATTCCAGTACCCACCTAGCACTGTACCTATTTATTATAATTTTATTGACTACATTTCCTATAATTACTTTATATCCCCTTGACTATTTTGTAACTACCAGTTTGTACTTCTTAATCCCTTCACCTTTTTCACCCAGTCCCCCAAACCCCCGCCCCTGTGGCAACATCAGTCTGTTCTCTATATCCCTGAATCTATTTCTAGTTTGTGTGTTCCTTTATTTCGCTCCTCAGATTCTACATATAAGTGAAATCATATGTTATTTGTATTTATGTGTCACTTATTTCACTAGTCATTAATACCCTCTAGGTCCCTCCATGCAGTTACAAATGGTAAGATTTCATGTTTTTATGGCCAAGTAAGATTCCTTTATATGTATTTTTTTAAATTGGTCTGTCCAGAAAGTATCCAGCCATGTACTATGAAAAATAGAGACATTTATTGAAGAAGATATAAGAAACAAGAAACATTGTACATAGGACAATGATGCCTCAGACCCCTTCAAAATAGGCACCTTGGGACCTCACACAGTTCTCCCAATCCCCATCAACTGCCACGTTGTATTTTCCTGAATCTCATTGAAGGTCTGAAATCTCTTCCCTTTCAAAGGTGATTTTAGGTTTGGGAAAAGCCAGAAATTACAGGTCATCAAATCTAGGCTGTAGGAGGGGCTGAGTCACCTGGATGATTTAACATTTTGCCAAAAAAACTCTGCGTGAGACATGATGCATGAGTGGGCATATTATTGTGATGAAGCTGTGAATCGCCAGTTTCCCGTAGCTGCAGCCTTCTGAATCATCTGCATAGTTTCTGTGGAGGAATGCTCCAGCTTAATGCAAAATCTGATACAGATTCATTGCACTACTCATTCAGTCATTTTGAATGCGATAGCCACACAGTACACATTCTTACTCAATGGTGTCTACCACCCCCACTGACTAGTACAGTGAAGTTATCATTGTTCATACATGTGCATTCCAGTCCACTTGCCTTGGCTGCCAGGTTACATTGATGTCACACAAATTGTTCTCATTATATTAACAATGGCCGGACTTCTAGATATACACACACACCCCACTGCTTTTTTATCCACTCATCTATTGATGGGCACTCATGTTGTTGCCATATCTTGGCTAGTGTAAATAATGCTGCAGTAAACATAGGGGTGCATGTATTTTTTTTAATTAGTGTTTTGGGTTTCTTTGGATATATACCCAGAAGTGGAATCACTCTTGGACTTTTTCATGAATCAGTACTCCAATTTACTATATAGGAAATAAACATGTAGAAAACAACAATATCTAACCTTTAGTGAAATAGCGTTCCTGTCCATGAGTCCTTTTAATAGTTTTCACAAAACAGCAATGTAATTTTACTTGGCCTCTTTAACTTTCATTTTTGGGGCTGGATTCTAAATGATACAAAATCTAAATGAGCAAAACCAATCCTATAGACCTTTGCTTTGTTAAACTATATTTCCAATGGGAGATCTCTATGTAGTGGCCAACCATCCAACCAACCGATAAACTTACAACCTCTTTCTCAAGCTTTTGTTGTAGAACAAATACCTTTTAACCATGTCCTTTGGATACCTCAGTAATTAACTTTGGCAGAGATTATGTTCTTCTCTTTATTTCACTTTATGGAAAGGCTTTAGTGAGTTCTAAAAATTTCATGTCTGATTTATTTTCATTTTAAAAGCAGTGCCTGATCATAGTTGGTAAACAAATTGCAATAGCACAGAACTAACAGTGAGATAATAAAAGACTCCAAAACATTCCCCAGGGTGGTCACTACTATTAGTATTTTCTGTAGGCTTCCATGCTTTTTCTTTAATAGGATACTTAGCATAATTAAATTTGGTAATATTAGCCAGATTTGTGAATCAATGCCTTTGTAAGGAGCTATTCTACTCTTTCTTTATAACTTGATTATTTTTCGTATGGGAAAATGTTGCTATATCTTTAGCTTTGCACAACAAACTTTGTTCTACCAACAGCAGGCAAACAGGCATTCCATGCCTGTTCTCCATATTATGAGTGTTCACAGTTAACTAATAAATCTGCTGCCTTATTTTTATATACACCTCTAAGGTCAGTGTCTCATCCCAGGATTTTCCAGAGAAATATTTTCCATGAAATTTATTCATCAATGATGTCATTCATGAAGATCAGTGTTTCAGCAGGGAAGTGAGGGGTGGGAATCCTGATTAAAATGAAGCAGTAATCCATTTTAGGGAGCCCTGGAAAAAGTGCATTTTCACACCTATTGCAGGTGCAAATTTGAGAGTACCAGTGCTCTCAGATGTAAGATTAGTGATTCACTAAATTCTAACGGTGCACTGATCAGAAACAGACCTTCAATGTATTTTTGCCCCAGTATATGCCCTAGTCATCAATAGGTACCCTTCATTCTTGTCTCTCTGTGTTGTCCTTCTCCCTGGAAAAAGTGGATTGAAGATTTCAATAGAATATTAATTTACAGGCTAGATACATAAACCTTATAGTGGGATGTTTTTTATACAAACTAATCTCATTTCTGGGCCTATAATGCTATGTTTTTGACTACTCAATGACTCTGTCCTATCAATAAGACAGTTTTTAAAAAAAGCCCTGGATAGATAAGTAACCACAGAAAAGAACCAACTAGAACAAAAAAGTAAAGATGGTCAAGATGGAGGCATAGGTAAACACGTCTCACCTTCTCACGCAACTATAGCAAAAATTACAACTGGGCTACAAAACAAATATCTCCCAGAATCATTAGAAAATTGAGCAGTATGGAAATCCAACAACCAAGGATTCAAAGAAGCCACACTCATCCAAACAGGTAGGAGGGGCAGAGATGCGTGAAGAGTTCCAGCCCAGGGTTCCAGTGCCAGGAAGATAAGTTCCCATTTCCTCTGGCTGTAAAAATATTGAGGGGGGAGGGGTTGGAGAGGTAGAAGAAATTGTGGGATTCTCAGGAGATTCCTTTTAAACAGCCTGCAATGGACTTAGGACTTAAGCAGAGTCACTCTGGGATTCAGCACCAGGGCACCAGCTGGAAGGGCACCAGTGGCATACAGGGAGAAATTGAAGTGATTGGCATTAGGATCAGTTCCAGGAGACAGCTGCCTCCTGGGCAAAACACCAGAGGCCAGGCAGTGGCATTGTCCCCTCTCTGAGCCCTCCCCCACACAGAGCCACAGAGTGGTGACTGGGTTGCCCTGCCCTGGCAATTACCTAAGGCCAGATCTGCCCCATACAACTTATAGGTGTGTTTTTCTACAATAGGCCATGCTACTAAGGGAGTCAAAGCAGCTCTACCCAATACACAGAAACAAACACAGGGAGGCTGCCAAAATGAGGAGACAAAGAACTATGGCCTAAATAAAAGAATAGAACAAAAATGCAAAAAAAAAGAAAGAAGCCCAACTAAATGAAATGGCGATAAGCAACCTATCAGAGGCACAGTTCAAAAAACTGTTTATTAACATTCTCAAGGACCTCTTTGGATACTTCCATAGCATAGAAAAGACCCAGGAAGAAACAAAGGTTACACTGAGTGAAATAAAGAAAAATCAATTCTCGGACTTCCGGCCAAGATGGAGGCATAAGTAGATACACTGTGCCTCCTCACACAACCAAAATTAAAGACAACAAAAATTTAGAAACAAAAAAACAACCCGATATGACAGAAAATTGAACTGTAAGGAAGTTCGATAACCATTCATCCAGACTGGTAAGAGGGGCAGAGTTGGCAGCCAGCAGAAAGGAGTCGAGGCAGGAAAACGTGGTGGTTGGTGGCCTAGGGCACACAGGCGGTGGCTGGCAGACTGGGTGGAAATGGGCAGACCCAGTGAGGCACGCAAGGTGGCTGGCTGACTGCAGACACACATTCTCGTGCAGATAAACCAGGCGAAAACGGGGCGTGAGACAGACCGCACAACCCAGAGCCCCAGCACCAGGAAATAAAGCCTGAAAGCACCAGTTGAAAACACTTGTGAGGGTTGAAGTGCCAAGAGAGACTCCCAGCCTCACAGGAGAGTTCATTGCATAGACCCACAGGGTCCTAGCCCACAACTACACAAGCCCACCCACTCAGGAACCAACACCAAAAAGGCCCAATTTGCTTGTGGGAAGCAGTGGAATGGACTGAAATGTGAGAGAATGGAGTAAGTGCCATTATTCCCTCTCAGACCCTGTTCCCACATACAGCCTCAGAACCCAGAGACTCAGTTTCCCTGCCCTGGTGAACACCCGAGGCTCCACCCCTCATACATAACAGGCTCGAACAGACCCCCCCTCCAAAATGGCTCAAACAGAAGAACAGATCAAAGTCCCAGAGCCAATACATCTAAGCAATCAAGAGATAGCCAACCTATCAGATGCACTGTTCAAAGCACTTGTGATCAGGATGCTCACAGAATGGGTTGATTTTGGTTGCAAATTAGATGAAAAAAAAATGAAGGCTACCCTAAGTGAAATGAAGGAAAATGCACAGGGAACCAGTAGTGATGAGAAGGAAACTGGGACTCAAATCAATGGAGTGGACCAGAAGGAAGAAAGAAACAACCAAACAGGAAAAAAATGAAGAAATAAGAATTCAAAAAAATGAGGAGAGGCTTAGGAACCTCCAAGACATCTTTAAACGTTCCAACATCCAAATTATAGGGATACCAGAAAGGGAAGAGGAAGAGCAACAAGAGGAAAACTTATTTGAACAAATAATAAAGAAGAACTTTCCCAATCGGGCAAAGGAAATAGACTTCTAGGAAGTCCAGGAAGCTCAGAGGGTCCCAAAGAATTTGGACCCAAGGAGAAATACACCAAGGCACATCAGAATTACATTAGCCAAGATTCAAATGAAGGAGAGAATTCTAGAAGCAGCAAGGGATAAGGGGACAGTCACCTCCAAAGGAGTTCCCATCAGACTGTCAGCTGATTTCTCAAAAGAGACCTTCCCGGCAACAAGGGGCTGGAAAGAAGTATTCCAAGTCATGAAAGGCAAGGACCTCCATCCAAGATTGCTCTATCCAGCAAAGCTTTCATTTAGAATGGAAGGGCAGATAAAGGGCTTCTCAGATAAGGTCAAATTCAAGGAGATCATCATCACCAAGCCCTTATTATATGAAATGTTAAAGGGACTTATCTAAGAAACAGAAGATAAAAAATATGAACAGTAAAAAGACAGCAAACTCACAGCTATTAAGAACCACACCTAAAACAAAAGCAAACTAAGCAAACAGCTAGAAAAGGAGCAGAACCACAGAAATGGAGACCGCATGGAGGGTTAGCAACAGGGGAGTGGGAGGAGGAAAGAGGGGGAAAAGGTACAGAGAATAAGTAGCATAGACGGTGAGTAGAAAATAGACAGGGGAGGGCAAGAATAGTGTGGGAAATGTAGAAGCTAAAGAACTTATGACAGGTGGACATGAACTAAATGGGGGGAATGTGGGTGGGAGGGGGTGTGCAGGGTGAAGGGGAATGAAGGGGAGAAATAGGACAACTGTAGTATCATAATCAATAAAATATATTTTTTAAAAAAAGAAAAGAAAAATCCACAGGGAACCAACAGTGGAGCAGATGGAGCCAAGAATCAAATCAACAATTTGGAACATAAGGAATAAAAAAATCACTCAATCAGAACAGGAAGAGGAAAGAGGAATTTTTAAAAAGTGAGGATAGGCTAAGGAGCCTCTGGGGCATCTTCAAATATACCAACATTCAAATCATAGGGGTGCCAGAGAGAGAAAAGGAAGAGCAAGAAATTGAAAACTTATTTGAAAAAATAATGAAAGTTATTAGGGAAGTTCCTTCCCTAATTTGGTGAAGGAACTAGACATACAAGTCCAGGAAGCACAGAGAGTCCCAAACAAGTTAGACCCAAAGAGGATCACACCAAGACACATCGTAATTAAAATGCCAAAAATTTAAGCTAAAGAGAGAATCTTAAAAGCAGCAAGAGAAAAAGCAGCGTTACCTACAAAGGCGTCCCCATAAGGTTGTGAGCTGATTTCTCAAAAGAAACTTTGCAGGCTAGAAGGGACTGGCAAGAAGTATTCAAAGTGTTGGAAATCAAGGACAGACAACCTAGATTACTCTATCCAACGGAGCTATCATTTAGAATGGAAGGGCAGATAAAGTGCTTCCCAGAGAAGGTAAAGCTAAATGAGTTCATCATCACCAAGCCATTATTATATGAAATGTTAAAGGGAATAATATAAGAAAAAGATCACGACTATGAACATTAACATGGCAATAAATTCACAACTATCACCAATTGAATCTAAAAAAGAAACTAAGCAAATAAGAAAACAAACAGAATCACAGCTATGGAGGTCATTTGGAGAGTTATCAGCTGGGAGCAAGAAGGGGGCAAATGGGGGAAAGGTGTAAGGATTAAGAAGTATAATTAGTAGGTACAAAATAGACAGGGGGATTTTAAGAACAGTATAGGAAATGGAGAAGCCAAAGAACTTATACGCACAACCCATGGACATGAACTAAGGGGAGGGATTGCTGAAGGGAATGGTGGTACTAGGTGGAAGGGAGCAAAGGGGGAAAGAAATGGGACAACTGTAATAGCATAATTAATAAAATATATTAAATAAAAATAAAAAAGGTCTGGATAAATTATTCAGTCAAAACATCAGGGATTCTCCTTAAATAGTTTAATTACAATGGAAAAGCAATTACAGTGAAGAAAACCTGACAGACATCACCTAAAACAAATGATCAAGATTAGCACCCCCAGTAGGGAGACAGTAATATCCTTTACCCCCTGACGTCATGCACTGAAAAGGGCGCATCCCTTCTGTGATATTTGTCCTCAAATTATTAACCTCACTATAATCATAAGAAGCATGAGTCAAACCCAAACTAAGCATATTCTACAAAACACCTGACCAGGTGTCTTCAAAAGTGTTAAGATCCTGAAAGATGAGGAAGTGTGAAGTACTGTCACAGATTGGGGACAAAGAAGATACACCCTACTAAAATCCTGTACCAATGTTAATTTCTTAGTTTCGATGTCAACATGAGGGGAAGCTGTATGAAGGATATGCAAAGATAGCATAAAAAGGACCCAGGTTTTAAAAAACTTTTTAAAAGAACCAAGGACATGTTTGGTTCAAGTAGAAAGCAGATAGATGCACATCTGGAAGGCAGGCCAGGGGAACGGTGAACAGTGCCTTCCCAGGATCTCACCCCTCCCGCCATGGACTGACGCCTTCGCGATGGCGCTGCTCTCCTGGTGTTACAACCAGCACTTTACCCATGTCCTCCCACTAGACGGGGAAATTCTGTAGGGCACGAGGTTTCTTATCACTGTATTTTCAGTGTTTAGCCTAATGCCTAGCAAGTAATAGGGTGTAGTGTGTAAATTAATTCTTAAAAATTTCATTCAGAGATGAAAGAACATAACTTCTTTGAATAATCAAATAAGTTATATGTATACCTTTTGTGTTCTTAAAGATCTTTCTCACCTTATTCCCTAAGATCTGTGTTGTGTATGAGTGGAACTTCTTCACTCTGTGATATCTAATAAGGCTTAGCTGACTTTAGTCAGTATCCGGATTGGCAATAACATAGCTATACAGTTGTATGGGGGTCTGCTTCACACCACACTGCTGACCTGATATACATAACTGGGATGTGACATTAAAATAGTTAACATTAACTTGTTTTTGCTTCAGAAAAATAGTTTAGATTCTGGTTTCATATGTAGTAATGTATTTGCTGAAAATTCCTGACTCTTTGGAAAGGATTTATTTATTTCTCCATCGGAAACAAAACCACTTATTTATAAATAATTTCCTTGTGAACCAAAAGATGTATAAGTAAGGAGTTACAGAGTATTAGGAAATTTTCTATCCATCAAAGACAAACATTCCCTAGATTATAAACACTTGAGTTTGGAATGGCTGGCGCAGTCAACCAGTGAGTTACACCCGACTTTTCCTGTTACTTTCACATGGGCCACCTGTAGACCATTCTGTCCTGTGCCCATGTTGTCCTAGACTGAAACCACTGCTCTGTAAGTGGTATGGGAATTGTATAATCCTGAATCTCTTCTACATAATTCCTGGTCCCATTACCTACTTTAGATTAAAATCTAAGTAACAGAATACTTATATTAAAAATGGAAAAAAATAATCATTCTAATATCATAGGGTAGTCGCAATGATCAGCAAGATAATAATTCTAAGTATGATATAACTAATGTTGACCCAGAGTATCACCCTTCTCTAGTTAAATCTTTCTTTTTCCTTAGGGACTAATTTTTAATATTAAAATTTTAAACCATTTTCTTTTTCTATTCTTCACTTACAACAATGAAAATAGCAACACCTACCTCATAGAATTATTTTACAATTAAATGAAATAACATGGATACTCCTAGCACTCTTTCTGGTACAGAATGTGTGGTTACTAGGTGCATAATAAGTGTTGTGATGCTGACAGCACCCTGCACTGTGAGGAAGGGGGAGTTTAAATACAGTGTTCCAATGCTCTTAACCAACATTGTATGTTAAACATTTGTCCTAATGCTCTTAATCAACACCGCCTATTTACTATTAAGGACACAAGTGGGATGAAGGTAAATGATTTGCCCAAACCACACAGCTAGTAATGAAGCAGTACTGTGTCCTATGGGTCCTTTTTAAAATATGTCACGAAAAAGAAAGTTTACATTACAAAAGGTTTTTTTCTACCTTTTCCAAGTAAAGAACTGTTATTTCAGTTAAGGATTTTGAAGGTTTTCTGTGGATTTGGAAATTTAAAAAATCTCATAGCAATCTTAGATAGAATGTTATAAGTATGATAATGTCATTTGGAACTTGTTCCAAAATCCAAACAAACTACTTTCCAGTGAGGTTTTTAGATAGAACTTGTTTCTAAATTGGGAGCTGCCTCAGTCATACTAAAGTTGTATAAAAATTCTAAATGCTATTCAATTGAAATATCTTTTAAAAATATAATAATATCACCCATCTGCTTCCAAGCCTTGCCATGTTAACTTCTCTTTTTAAATATGATTTATCTCCCTGCTCTCCTGTTATTTTGAAATTCCTGCTATCGAGATTATTCTTCCAAGGTAATAGTGGCCTGAGTGAAGTAGCTACTTATTCACTGAATGAAAAGTCAGTGTTTGCTCAGAGAAGGGCACATGGTTTGCAAAAATTCAGAAATCAAGCAGTTAGAGACAGCTTCTTAACTAAGAACTGTGGACTCAAATTACTTTATTCTCTCTAAGGATCAGTCTTGCTCTATGCTAGTATGTGTGACAGCTATCTAGCAATGTCTTGAAATGTGGAATCAGTTGCTTTGTCCTTTTTGTAATCAACTGCATTTTGAATAAAAGAAGAGAGACTTTATGATCTCCTATTAATATTTTTAGGGTCAGCTTTTTAAAAAACACAACAAAGTAGAATGTCATAGCAAATAATTTCATATTGTATTCAAAAGAATGACTGCCCACACTAATTACCCTAGTTATCCTTTGATAATGAACAAATCCTACTTTTATCATGTTTTCCCTACTTCTACTTTAGCAAATTTAGAAAATTAATTTATTGTTTTGATTTTCTTCTAATGGTTTTACCTGAGGAAAAGTGGCATATTAGTTTTCCAATTCCTGGACCAGCAACAAGAGGATCACCTGTAAACTTGTTGGAAAGGGACATTCTCTGGCCCCATCTCAGACCTATTGAATTAGAACCCCTGGGGGTGGGGGGCCAAAAAAAATCTAGCTTAACAAGCCCTACAGAAGATTCTTATAGAAACCATTTGAAAAACATGGCATATGAAAAACATACACTATTTACTTAATGGACAGATAGTCACAGAAATGCAGAGAATATATGAAATAAGGAAGTATCCAGTGGTCCAAGTGCTTTGATTCTAAATGGATATAGAACAAGAGCAGCCATGAATGAGACTCATGAACTGGATCTATTCGCACACATATGAACTGCCCCTTTCTGCTTGATTTCCATGGCTTATGTTAGTGTAAAAGCCTCAGTACATTTGCTGTGGGCAGACAGGTGAATTCTTCAGCATGGGGGAAGCTGCAGAGAAGGAAGTAGGATTGGCTGCTGCATGCCGATCAGCCCCTAGGCAGGATGCCCTATAGGCAGTCCTTCTCTGCACATGTTTCTGCCATGTGCCAGGCAGTGGCAGGAAAAAAAGTAATATATAAATACAGTTTACAAATGAATATTTATATTGAAAATATATATTTTAAAAAATCTGCATTTTTGGTAATATTTTTAAAAGTACCAAAGTAGTCATTACTGGAAAAAATAACCTATTTAGCCTTCCTTATATTTGTTGTACAGTTTTATATTGCTTTTTAGTTTAATTGCTGGGACTAGTGCACCAAATATAATCTTTCAATGCCTAAGGGTTTTAATATGGCTCAGAATTCTTGTATATCTCCCAGATACCTCAAATTTAACATGTCACAAATAGAATTCATTATCTTCCCATGACTCTGCTTCTCCTACTCCTGAGACTTTAGTCTCACTAATGACATCACTATCCATTTACTCAACCTAGAAATCTGAGAGATATCCTCTAATCCAGGAGTCCCCAAACCCTGGGGCTACTGGTGGCCTGTTAGGAGCCAGGCTGCAGGCAGGATGTGAGAGGTGGGTGGGGGAGTGAGCGAACAGGTCACTGCTGCCACAGAGGATGTGGACAGCTGCTCCTTCCTCTTTCTTTTCTTCCCATATCAGTCTGTCAACCACTTTTGTTGAGTCTGCCTTCCAAATACCTCCCAAGTCCACTAATTTTGCTTAGATCTTCATTATTTCATATTCAGACTTCTCCAGCAGATTCTCATTGGAGGTCAGATAGAGCTATCTTTCACACAACAGCTATGAGTTGCTTTCACCTGATGATGTTATTTCCTTCCCAGTTTAAATTTCCCAACGGGCTATTTGGTTAAAATTCTTACCCTCAGCCCTCACAATATGTTCCTGATCTATGTCCTTTCTAGTCACAGGTTAACCTATCTTCCATCCCAACAATTTTGCTTCAGGCTTTCTCATGACCTGTTTCTAGAATCTGATGCCCTGGCCCCCACCCTCTTATCTCACTTGTCTTACTCATGACTTGTTTTCTTTTGCTTGAAATGCTGCAGTCCCTTCCTCCTGCCCCTTCCCCCTCACCTAGTGGCTAACTCCTATTTTTTTCATATCCCTCACATCCTTTTGGCAGTTAAAAGATTCCTTTTCTATATTCCCAAAGCACGTTTACAAAACTCTGTCCATAATTATAGCATATCACATTGTGTTAAAACTATTTGGTTCCTGCAATTTAAGATAATTGAAGTATAGGCTGTTTCTTTTACTCTCTTTGAATCTACAATACTTGCCAAACATTACATGTATTATTAAATAAAGGTTGAATAAATAAATGAGGGAATGGCAACAAGAAGTGTGTCATTTAAAGACCAAATTAGAGAAATTTTAGTAGCACTTTCTAGAATGAAAGAAGATAGAGTTAAAAGAAAGGTTCATAAACCCTGATGACTGTCCATGGCATCCAAATTTTGATGTTCAGGAGTTACTAGATTTGGTATAAATATTCTCATATGTTGAAGGCATTTTATTTAATACATCAAAAAAAACCTATGTCCTAAATATTAATAATAAATTTATTTCAGCCCTGACCTGTGTGGCTCAGTTGGTTGGGCATTGTTCTGAAAAGCGAAAGGTTTCCAGCTGAATTCCCAGTCATGCATAGGTTGTGGGTTTGGTCATACAGTGCAGATGAGAGGCAACTGATCAATGATTCTCTCTCACATGGATTTTTCTCTCCTCTCTCTTCCCCACTCTCTCTGAAAAAAAATAAATTTTTAACAAAATTATTTTGAATGCCCCTATGTTAATACCATTAGCCTTTCTATTACAGCATAAATAAATGTGTGGGAAATGTCTGTTACTGAATTTTCAATTTGAAATTGAAAATTTCAAGAACAATTTTCACAAATATAATGATTTTCAAGAATACCACCCATATATGAATGATTTCTATCTGAAAATAATGATACTATCCACCATTTTTTCTTTCCCAGTAAACATTTGTTTCTCATTGTTTTACGATTATTTGTGAAAACAACAGAAAAAAATATTTTCAGAAATTACCAAAGATTACAAAGCATGGCAGTTAAAAATCAACTTAGTTTTTAAAAGAACTAACTTGAGTTGTTATAAAAGGTGTTGGGTGAGAAGTCTAAAGAAGCTCACTAATAATTACTGCTTCTATGTGTCAGAACACACATAATATTTTTTCCCAGCAATGAGGCTGATTAATATTAGGTACTGAACTTTGTAGAATAATTCATTTCTTTATTCATATTTTTTATCATTGAGATATTCTAGAATATCTAGAATAAATATGCTGAAAGTGCCTACAGTGTGCCTGGCACATAGTAGGCATTTAAAAAATAGCATCTGTCATTTTCACTGACAGCACCCTGTGTAAAAAGGCAATTAAATGCCTCTCTCTAGCCTCCAAACATACCAAAAACTTACTCCTCACAAGGTGGCTAATTCTTAAACCTCAATTATGCAATCAAATCAGATACTCATGCCTCATTCCTTCAGCCACAAGAATACAAAAATATCACCCATATTTTTTCCCACAGAGGGAAATCACAGACAACTTTTAAATCCTCTGCTGGGGCTCTCACGACCTTTCTTATTTGTTTGTTTGGTTTTGAATACATTCTGCATTACAGCAGGAGCTTGACATTAAAGCTTTGAAAGTCAAGGAGTTTATTTACTGTGTCTCAGATCCACAATTCAAATCAGCCACTTGCATTACCTTTTCTTTTACCCCTGTCTCAACTACCCAGAAAAGCTTTTTAAACAAAGCAGTTCATTCCCCTCATCTTTCTTCTTTTTCTCATTCCATGAAAGGTGTTTTCTAGAAAAAAGGAGTTTGGAGAGAGGAGGCAGGCCTGCTGGTCTGAGTTAAGTCTGTGAAATGATGGGAGAAGGGGGCACAATTCCCTCCTCAGGCTTCAGTGCTGTTCCGCTGGTTTATTTGAGAGATTATAATTCCCTCCTTGAACTAGATTCAAACAGAAATAAAAGACTATTCATTGCAAAGGCATAGGTAAGTAATTTGGAGTTACATGTATCTATATATCTCTGATTATTATCTTTGAGTGTCTGCTATTGGAAATCAAAACATTTGTTATTAACTTTTTTTTTATGTTCTCATCCTTAGTGCAAGATTAGAACTAGGGAAATATAAAAGACCAAAGCTATAATTGACTGAATCAATTCTCTGAAAATAAAAGAATCAAAGCAAATAATAACTCTAACACTTGAGTTTCTATACTTAGAAATCACCAGTCCTCATTATACACTATGTGGAAAGATGAAGGGATTTTGGAAAAAAAATTGTCAACATTTACTGATTTTTCAAAACAAACAACTAAGTACTATATTTTTCAAAAGACCTTTTATCTGTAGTTTTAACATATTCCTTTGAGAAGTCTATGTAGTGCTGTGTCCTTTGCTCTCTTCCTTTTACCAAATTTTTTAAATAATTTTTTTGATTGATTTGAGTGAGAGGAAAGGAGAGAGAAACACTGGTTTGTTGTCCCACTTATTGATGAGTTAATTGGTTGCCTTTTGTGCATGCCCTGATGTTTTTTGGAGGGGGGGTCGAATGTACAACCTTAGTGTATGGGGAGAATGCTGTAACCATCTGAAGTACCTGGTCAGCACGGCTTTTACGAATTTAAAATTTGTTTTTCATTTATCACGCAAGACACTACTTTTCCATGATTTTACAGAAAAAAAAGGATGAGGTTTTCATTCTTTAAATATTATCTTCTGACTTCCAGCCAAGATGGAGGCGTAGGTAGACACACTGTGCCTTCTCGCACAACCAAAATAAGGACAACAAAAATTTAGAAACAAAAATACAACCAGAACTGACAGGAAATTGAACTGCACAGAAGTCCGACAACAAAAGAGTAAAAATAGTCACGTTCATCCAGACCAGTAAGAGGGGCAGAGTTGGCAGCTGGAGGAGAGGGGTCTCAGCAGGAAAAAGTGGTGGCTAGTGGACCCCAGGTGCGGGGTCGCAGCGGAAAGAAATAAAGTCTCAAACAACAATGAAAACACCTGTGGGGGTTGAGGTGGCAGGGGAGACTCCCAGCCTTACAGAAGAATTCGTTGGCGAGACTCACAGGGGTCCTAGAATGCACACAAGCCCACCCACTTGGGAATCAGCACCAGAAGGGCCCGATTTGCTTGTGGGAAGCAGTGGAAGGGACTGAAATCTGAGAGAGAACCAAGCGAGTGCCATTGTTCCCTCTCTGACCCCTCCTCCACATACAGCATCACAACCCAGAAACTGGGCTTTCTCACCCTGGTGAACACCTAAAACTGCCCCCCCTCATACATAACAGGCATGGTCATATTAAAAAAAAAAAAAAAAAAAAAGGCTCAAATGGAAGAACAGATCAAAGCCGCAGAGCCAATGCAACTAAGCAATCAAGAGATAACCAACCTATCAGATGCACAGTTCAAAGCACTGCTGATCAGGATGCTCACAGAATGGGTTGATTTTGGTTGCAAATTAGATGAACAAATGAAGGCTACAATAAGTGAAATGAAGGAAAATGCACAGAGAACCAATAGTGATGGGAGGAAAACTGGGACCCAAATCAATGGAGTGAACCAGAAGGAAGAAAGAAACAACCAAACAGAAAAGAAGGAAGAAACAAGAATTCAAAAAAATGAGGAGAGGCTTAGGAACCCCCAGGACATCTTTAAACATTCCAACATCCGAATTATAGGGGTGCCAGAAGGGGAAGAGGAAGAGCAACAAGTGGAAAACTTATTTGAACAAATAATAAAGGAGAACTCCCCAATCTGGCAAAGGAAATAGACTGTCAGGAAGTCCAGGAAGCTCAGAGAGTCCCAAAGAAGTTGGACCCAAGGAGGAACACACCAAGGCACATCGTAATTACATTAGCCAAGATTCAAATGAAGCAGAGAATTCTAGAAGCAGCAAGGGATAAGGGGACAGTCACCTCCAAAGGAGTTCCCATCAGACTGTCAGCTGATTTCTCAAAAGAGACCTTCCAGGCAACAAGGGGCTGGAAAGAAGTATTCCAAGTCATGAAAGGCAAGGGCCTCCATCCAAGATTGCTCTATCCAGCAAAGCTTTCATTTAGAATGGAAGGGCAGATAAAGGGCTTCTCAGATAAGATCAAGTTAAAGGAGTTCATCATCACCAAGGCCTTATTATATGAAATGTTAAAGGGACTTATCTGAGAAACAGAAGATAAAAAATATGACAGTAAAAAGACAGCAAACTCACAGATATTAACAACCACACCTAAAACAAAAGCAAACTAAGCAAACAGCTAGAACAGGAGCAGAACCACAGAAATGGAGATCATATGGAGGGTTAGCAACAGGGGAGTGGGAGGAGGAGAGAGGGGGAAAAGGTATAGAGAACAAGTAGCATAGACGGTGGGTAGAAAATAGACAGGGGGAGGGCAAGAATAGTGTGGGAAATGTAGAAGCTAAAGAACTTATGACACATGGACATGAACTAAAGTGGAGAATGTGGGTGGGAGGGGGTATGCAGGGTGGAGGGGAATGAAGGGGGGGAAATGGGACAACTGTAATAGCATAATCAATAAAATATATTTAAAAAATTAAAAAAAAGAAAAAATTATCTTCTGGGACTTCAGGTCAAGATAGCAGAATAAGCAGACATGGCTCACCTCTTTGCACAACCACATCAAAATTACAACTAAAATATAGGACAACCGTAACTCAGAACTGTTGGAAATGCAGTTGAATGGAAATCTGACAACTAAGAAATTAAAGAAACCACATCCATCCAGACTGGTAGGAGGAGCACAGGTGTAGACCAGGCTGGTCCCAAACCATAAGTGGTGGATAAAAATTTGGAAGGGTTATCTTGGGAGTGAGGAGTCCCAGCCCCACACCAAGCTAGTCAGCCTAGTGTTCCAATGCCAGGAAGATAAGTCCCCACAACTTCTGGAGGCAAAAGCCGATGGGGATTGAGTCAGTGAAAGAAACTTCTGGAACCCCAAACAGTTCCTTTTAAAGAATCCACATATGGACTCACCTACTCAGACTCACTCACTCGCTCTGAGCTCCAGCACCGGGGAAGCCTCTTGAAAGGTATCAATGGCGTACAGGGAGAAACTGAAGTGTCTGACATCAAGGCAATCAGAGGCCATTGTTCTTTTTCTAAACCCTCCACCCACAGAGCCACAGAGCCAGCAAGATGATGCCGTATCTGAGACTCCATCAACCTGGCTAACACTGTTTGACCTGCCCTGGAGATCCCCCGAGACTCTGCCCCACCCAACTTACTGGCCAACCCAAGCTGCTTTTCGATATGGAATGGCTGGTCTTGGTTCATGCTGTACAACTTCCTAAATCTTTTCACGCAAGCAATAGCTGGCCTCAGTGAGCTCCAGATCTGGCACTAGCAGCAACCAGCCTATATTTGCAGTATGGCTTTGCCTGGGAATCTCCAAGCCCAGCACAAGTAGCAATCATTTCAGGTTGCTTTGTAACTCAGGCAGGGTGGCCCCAGGCAAAACACAGGTGGTGTCTGACCTTGGCCTGCAGCACCCAGGAAACCCCAAGACCAGTGCAACCAGTGGACAGCTACAGACCACACTGAATCACTACCACCCTGCCTCTGCACAGCTGATCCTCCACAGAGGGCAGAGGTTGCTGGTCAGTTGTCATAGACAGTCCATGCAACTGAGTGCCCTGGGTAAATCCCATCTTTGATCTGCCAACAGCAACTAAGGTTCAACTACAAGAGGAGGGTATACTCAGCCCACACAAAGGGTGCACCTTGAGTACCTAGCTTGGGGGACAGGGATGGCTGTGCCACTGGACCCTGTGGCACACCTACTACATTAGGCCACCCTACCAAGACAGGGAGTCATAGCAGCTCTACCTAATACATAGAAACAAACACAGGCTGCCAAAACAAGAAGACAAAGAAACATGGTCCAATGTAAGAACAGAGCGAAACTCCAGAAAAAGGGCTAAATAAAATGGAGATAAGCAATGTATCAGGTGCAGAGTTCAAAACACTGGTAATAATGATGCTCAGGTAACTTAGTGAGGATCTCAAAAGCATAAAAAAGATCCAGTCATAAATAAAGGATAAACTAGTTGAAATAAAGAACAATTTACAGGGAAACAACAGTAGAGTGGATGAAGCTGAGAATCAAATCAGTGATTTGGAATGTAAGGAAGAAGAAAAAAAAACAAGCAATCAGAAAAAGAAGAAAAAAGAATACAAAAAAATGAGGCTAGCATAAGCAGCCTCTGAAAAAACTTCAAGAGGTCTGACATTCGCATCGTAGGGGTGACAGAAGGAGAAAAGAAAGAGCAAGAAATCAGAAATCTATTTGAAAAAATAATGAAAAACTTCCGTAACTTGGTGAAGGAAATAGACAGGCAAATTCAGGAAGCACAGAGAGTCCCAAACAAGATGGATGCAAAGAGGCCCACTCCAAGACACAACATAATTAAAATGCTAAAGATAAAGAGAGAATATTAAAAGCAGCAAGAAAAAAGAGTTAGTTACTTACAGAGGAGTTCCCATAAGACTGTCAACAGATCTCTCTAAAAAAATGTTGCAGGCTAGCAAGGATTGGCAAGACGTATTCAAAGTCATGAAAAGCAGAGACCTACTGCCAAGATTTGTCTACCCAGCAAGCCTATCATTTAGAATTGAAGGACAGATAAAGAGCATCTGAAACAAGAAAAAAACTAAGTGTTCATCATCACCAAACCATTATTATATGAAATGTTAAAGAGATGGAAGAAAAAGAAAAAGATAAAAATTATGAACAATAAAATGACAAGAATACTTCCCTATCATCAATTGAATCTAAAAAACAAACTAAGCAAACAAGAATACCAGACACAGAATCATGGATGTGGAGAGCATTTTGGTGGTTGCCAGGTGAGAGGGGGTGTGGGGGCACAGGTGAAGAAGTGAGGGGATTAAGAAGTACAAATAGGTAGTTACAGAATAGCCATGGGGCTGTGAAGTACAGTACAGGAAAGGGAGTAGCCAAAGAACTTACAGACATGAGCCATGGACAGGAACAATGGTGGGGGACATGAACGATCCTGAGGGAGTACCGGGTACTGGGAGGAGGGGGTCAAAGAGGGAAAAATCAGGACAAATGGAATAGCACAATCGATAAAATATAACGAAAAATTATTTTCTGCTCATCCTCACATTTAGAAAAGATCATCAGACTAAGATTATTTCCCACCCCTTTCCTTCCTGAACCTAGTTTGTTCATTTTTGTCATGTGAGATGGTGTTGGGTTCTTCCTTCCTTTCAGTTTTCTGTTATTCCAATTGCTGTTCCACCACTTGCTTAGCAGGGTTACAGAACACAATTTGTCCACCCAGTGCTGGCAGAGGCAAGCACGAGGCACCAGGAATCTCAATGGAGAAAAATAGGCTATTTTATTATGAATGGCACCACCCAGGAGAACATGAAGCTAATGCTCAAAAGCCTGAACTCCCTGGTGGTGTGATAGGTTACAGATTATATAGGCCAGAATCACAAGACACTGTCTGTTAGGGTTTTGGGGTCATGCTGGGATCTGATTGGTGGAGGTGAGGTAAGGGCGAGGAACCATTTCTTCAGGTCTTGGGAACAACTCTGAGGTCTTTCTGGGTATCCTTCTGTCCAGTTTCATGGGAAAGTAGCCAGGGGGTTGAATCCACTTTAGAGCTCAGGAACTGAAACATAACTTGGGTCAGGATGTTATTTTTAGCTGGCCAGAGGTCCAGATCATGTGACCACTAGTCAGGTACCACTTTGTCTTCTGATGCCTCAGGGGTTGCTGATTATCTTGGGGAAAGGCTTGGTCTCTGCAGCGGGGAGAGAGAGGGAGAGAGAGTGTGAGAAGAGAATTTCTAGAGTTAGGATTTAAAACTAAATTTAATCAAAGTCATAAGGACTGTCAGTTTCAGTAGAAGCATTTTCTTTGGAAACGCTTAGGAAAAACATATCTGCTTCCTTGTTTGTTTTAGCTTGGGAGTCCATAAGAAAGAACCCACTGCTTAGTCAGCAGCCCATTCCAGGGTTAGATTATGGGAGGATGGCAGACCAAGACAGGTGGCAGTTAGCTCTCCATGGCCTTGTTCAAGGGCAGAACATAAATCACAGCAGCACGGCAACAACTCTGCATGGTGGGCCAGTTTTTCTACAGAAACCAAACAAAGGCGCTTCAGTCTCTGGTATGCCATCTTGTTTTCTGGAAGGAAAAAAACCACACCCGGTGACCAAGGAAGATAGTATCACCCACTTAAACAGCTGCTGTGTTCCTTTGAATCAGATATCACAAACATTTGCATAATGTCAGAACACTCTGTGGGAGAGTTACTAGCCTGTGTTGTCTATTGGTGATGAGGAACAAAACATAATTTTGAACTGATGTAGAATATTTGACTATCTTACATTACAAAGAATACTGACTGCACACTGGGTGGTTTTATTCAAGCTTCCTGTCAGTAACTAGGTTAAACTATTTAAATACGCATTAATATTTTGGTCAAGTAGACAATTGTGCTTGTTTTTCTTTTTAAGAAAATTGTTTAGGTTACTAGGAAAAAGATAGAATCTTATTGTTGGTTACAGTTGAAACCAAACAAATCCTGTCTTTGCTTTGGGAATGCCAGCAACAAAACTGCGATGAACTAAGTTTGCCCTCTATGCCTTCTGCCTAATTGTACCTACTTCCATCCCGAGAGACCATCCTGAGGCCTGTGGAGATTAGCCTTTCCCAGTCTCTGGCCCCCTCCTGGTTCCCTGATCATTCAGACCTTTGTCTCGGCTTTTCCTTCCCGTGGCCTCATACCCAACCCACTGAGTCTTGCACCCTAATGTTGAGTTGGATACCAAATCCCTTGTATTCTGGTCAAAAAAGGAAGTCACGAGCCACTTTCTCAGGCCAGAAAATATATATCTAGTATGTTGAACAAGCATATCCCAAAGATTATGATCAAAATGTAACCTTGTTTTTGTCCTCCACAGGCCTCTAAAATTGACCAGGCGTAGAGAGAAGCTAATTACCCCTGATCTTTATTAAGGAAAACTGTTAAAAACTTGGAACTAAGGCAAGAGGATGGCTACAGTTTCTTTCTGTGTCCTACCGGAGTATTGCCTCACTTGCCCACCCAAGGGTCACTTAATTGTCGAGAGGAATATGCCATCTGTTACTCATTTGGGCCCACATTTTGTGATATTGCATGTTAACTTTTAGATTTTTGTCCAGCAGAGACACAAATTATTTCTGTCTGATAGAAAAACATTTACACAAAGGCTCTGGTTTTCTTGCCATGTAGGAGTTTAGCCATTTTAGTTTCTAATGTCTCAGTCTTCCAATATTCTGTCCTCATTCTGTTTCCACAAATACTCAGTTTCTCAAATGCTCATTGAACCAGCATTGACATTCTTCTGGGTCTCTCTCCAATGACAAATAAATCTTGACACAGTTATTCTAGCTTCTAGGAGAGTCATGTATTTATCTTTTGAAAATTATATATTGCTACCCTACATGAAGACTCAGGCAGGCATATCTTTTTTGGAAACTCTCAAAAAATAAAAGTCCTGCAGTCACTTTTGGTTTAAGAAAAATAGTTTCAATTCAGTAAGTACAATGTCTAATCTTGTTTAACTGTCTAAACTCTGAACTTCTCTTCTCCAGCCTGGGCCAGCCTCAGGACCGAAATCTGCAAGCGGGGAGGGAGTGTGATTCTTCTGCTCTATTGTTTTGATACTCACCAGGTGATTTGCTGTTTTGGATTCCACAAGGGTCAAAGGTGAGCAGGGCACATGGAAAGAGGTAAGGCATTCAGCCAGGCTTGCTTGGCTCAGTGGCTTCATACTCTATACCTGAAGCTAACAGTTCGTGCTGATACTACCTCCGCTAGGCCCTTCTCTCATGCAGGTCCCTTGACCTGGGCAGACAAAAATTTGTTGGATTCCTTCATCAGTCCCTGGGCAGTCAGAGGTCTTCTACCTCAGCTTCTTTCTGCGAAAGATCTCAGTCCACTCTGTATGGCTCTATTGGTCAAGACCCAATATAGCTCAAATCATTGGTCCTTGAGAAGACATGTAGTTTGACCCATACAACTCTGGGAGTGTGGGATGATCCTACAAGAGCTGCCCTCTCCTGCCTCCCTCTCACTGTCTAGATTTCCCAGGTGGGAATGAGGTGCCTGTCCAGAACCACTTTAAGCTTTCTCATATGTGAGTCAGGCACTGGTACTCTGTGTCTCCAAATTTAGGCAGTTTTCTGAAATGGTAATCTTTAAGTTTATAGTTAGAAGTTCACAGCTCCCCATTCAAGGTGGAAGTTGGGTCAAGGCCAGTGGCCTCTCCCAAGGAATCTCTTCACCAATCCGACTCCTGGCCTCTTTATGTGGTTTTCAGCTGACTAAGGGGATTAAGGGCTGTGGGACAACTTCTGAGGTCCATTTCCTTTGTAAGTCTGCATACGGCAAATAAGTAAATATAGGAAGAGAGTCACAACCATATCAGGAGAAGTGTTGGTATGAAACACACCCAGCAAACAACTATCTTCTCAGTCCAGGAGTCAAGCTGCTTTTGAAATATAAAGGCAGAAGCTTTATGAATATGGCCATTATTCAGCAAAAGGCACACCTTTTTCCTCCATACATGTATGGTAGATATATGTGCACACTGACAGCCCATATTTGTCATGGGCTTAGCATGGTACATCCAACTCTACCTCCATCGTCTCAATTTTCATTTCATATTTGGGTACTGATTTAACAAGCAGGTGTTGTGCTAGATGCTGAGGTATACAGTGGTGAACTGAACAATTGTGCCCCTAACTTTCCAGAAGCTTCAGGATACTGAGCATGTGTCATGTTTTATCAAATTCTCATATCCCTCTCCTCCTCCTCCTTACTCACCTTTCATTTGGAGAACTCTTAAGTAAGTGAACAGGTTTTCACAAGCTTCTGACTTTTTTTAGTTGTATTTATTTTTTTGTTTATGCTGTTACAGTTGTTCCCACCATTTTTCCCTTTTCCCACCTCCACCCAGCCTCACCTGCTCCCCATCCCAAGTCAGTCCCCTATTGTTGTCTGTGTCGGTGGGCTGTGCATAAATGTTCTCTGGTTAATCTCCTCACTGTCCTTCATCCCGTTCCCTACCCCCACTCCCCTTGGTCCCCTTTCTGGCAGCTGTCATTCTGTTTTATGTACCTAAGCTTTTGTTACTTTTTAGTTCATTGGTTTATTGTGTTCATTAGATTTCACATGTAACTGACATCATGTGGTATTTTTCTTTTATCTCTTCAGGTCCATCCATGCTGTTGCAAAAGATAGGCATTCCTTCTTCCTTTCTGCTGAGTAGTATTCCATTGTGTAAATGTATCACAGCTCTTTTACCCACTCATTTCCTGATGGGCACTTAGGCTCTTTCCAAATCTTGGCTATTGTAAATAGTGCTGCTAGAAACATAGGGGTGCATATCTATTTTTTTGTATTGGTGTTTCAGAATCCTTGGGGTATATTCCCAGAAGTGGGACTGCTAGATCAAAAGGCAGATCCATTTTAAATTTTTCAAGGATACTCTATGTTGTTTTCCACAGTGGCTGCACCAGACTGCATTCTCACCAACAGTGCATTAGGGTTCCCTTTACTCCACATCCTTGCCAGCACTTGTTGTTTGTTGATTTATTGATGTTAGCCATTCTGACAGGTGTGAGGTGATATCTCATGGAGGTTTTAATTTGCATCTCTCTGATGATTAGTGATGTTGAGCATTTTTTCATATGTTTATGGGAGCTCTGTTTGTCCTATTTGGAGAAGTGTTTATTCAAGTCTTTTGCCCATTTCTTAATTAGGTTGTGTGCCTTCCTGGCTTTGAATTGTATTAGTTCTTTGTATATTTTGGAGATTAAACCCTTGTTAGATATATGAATGATGAAATGTTCTCTCATACTGTGGGTTCCCTATTTGTCATGCTGATGGTTTCTTTAGCTGTACGGAAGTATAAGCTTCTAACTTTTTCCCCAACATGCCCTTGCTTCTCCTTATATTGTGTTTTCTTAACAATTATGACTCTTACACACTAGACTTATGCTGGAAATGATTACATTTATTACTCTTTCCTTTGCATCCTTGGGACTGTAGTAGAAAACCACTCACTTTGTAATTAGTCCTGGATTGGAAGGCCAAATCTGTTATTTATTATTAGCTGTATGACTTGGGCAATTTACTATCTCTCTGAAACTTGGTTTCTTTACCCACATATGGGACTAATACTGTCCAGCTTCAGTCACTGTACTAATTAAGATGATGTTTTCAAAATGCTAGCAAGGAGGGGATACTCCGTAAGTGAATTCTCCCAGGAGTTTCCTTTCCCTTCATCCTGTTTTGAAGCACATCTCTCAGTTTGGGTACAGGGCCTAGTTCTTAAAACTAAAAGTCATTCTTTGTATTTCCCACTAGGAGCATGAAGTTATCCACTCTTGTTTTACACAACAGAATTATGGCTATGCATTTACTCACATTCTAAACAGCTGCTTAAATAACAATGCCACTTCATAGACATGAACCTGATTGACTACTCTGCTGTTTCTTATCTGTTCTCCCACTGTACCCTTTCTCCTGAGCATTTCTTTAGGATGCTTGTGAAGACTCACATCTTTAGAGACCATTACTTTGCTTCTTAGAATGGAGTAAATAATATATTTAGCCTTTAATCACAAAGTTAGCCCAGGATTTGTTCAACAAACAGCTCATGTGTGATAATTTGTGACCAGTTATTGATTAAGTGGGATTTCTTTTTTCTTTTTTTGTTATATTTTATTGATTATGCTATTACAGTTGTCCCATTTCTCCCTCATCATTCCCCTCCACCCTGCCCACCTCCCCCACCCACTTTCCCCCTTTAGTTCATGTCCATGTGTCATAAGTTCTTTAGCTTCTACATTTCCCACACTATTCTTGCCCTCCCCTTATTTTCTACCCACCGTCTATGCTATTTATTCTCTGTACCTTTTCCCCCTCTTTCCTACTCCCACTCCCCTGTTGCTAACCCTCCATGTGGTCTCCATTTCTATGGTTCTGCTCCTGTTCTAGCTGTTTGCTTAGTTTGCTTTTGTTTTAGGCGTGGTTGTTAATATCTGTAAGTTTGCTGTCTTTTTACTGTCATATTTTTTATCTTCTGTTTCTTAGATAAGTCCCTTTAACATTTCATATAATAAGGACTTGGTGATGATGAACTCCTTTAACTTGACCTTATCTGAGAAGCCCTTTATCTGCCCTTCCATTCTAAATGAAAGCTTTGCTGGATAGAGCAATCTTGGATGGAGGCCCTTGCCTTTCATGACTTGGAATACTTCTTTCCAGCCCCTTGTTGCCTGGAAGGTCTCTTTTGAGGAATCAGCTGACAGTCTGATGGGAACTCCTTTGGAGGTGACTGTCCCCTTATCCCTTGCTGCTTCTAGAATTCTCTCCTTCATTTGAATCTTGGATAATGTAATTCTGATGTGCCTTGGTGTGTTCCTCCTTGGGTCCAACTTCTTTGGGACTCTCTGAGCTTCCTGGACTTCCTGACAGTCTATTTCCTTTGCCAGATTGGGGAAGTTCTTCTTTATTATTTGTTCAAATAAGTTTTCCACTTGTTGCTCTTCCTCTTCCCCTTCTGGCACCCCTATAATTCGGATGTTGGAATGTTTAAAGATGTCCTGGAGGTTCCTAAGCCTCTCCTCATCTTTTTGAATTCTTGTTTCTTCCTTCTTTTCTGTTTGGTTGTTTCTTTCTTCCTTCTGGTTCACTCCATTGATTTGGGTCCCAGTTTTCCTCCCATCACTATTGGTTCCCTGTGCATTTTCCTTCATTTCACTTATTGTAGCCTTCGTTTGTTCATCTAATTTGTGACCAAAATCAACCCATTCTGTGAGCATCCTGATCAGCAGTGCTTTGAACTGTGCATCTGATAGGTTGGTTATCTCTTGATTGCTTAGTTGTATTGGCTCTGGATCTTTGATCTGTTCTTCTGTTTGAGCCATTTTGGGGTGGGAGTCTGGTCTCGGCTGTTATGTAGTGAGGGGCAGAGCCTTAGGTGTTCACCAGGGCGGGCAGCCCAATTGCTGGGTAGTGATGATGTACATGGGGGTGGAGTCTTGGTGTTTTTAGGTTTTATTTCCCCGGTGCTGGGGCCAAGGCTTGCAAGCACCATCTTGTTCCCCGTTTTCACCTGGATTATCTGCATGTGAATGTGGGACCACCTGGTCAACCAGCGGCCTTGTGCCTGGGGTCCATTAGCCACCACTTGTGCACCTGGGGCCTGCTAACTGCCTGCGCACCTGTCCGCCAACCTCCACTTCCTCCTGCCGGGACTCCACCCCTCTTACTGGTCTGGATGAATGGTTGTCGGACCTCCATACAGTTCAAATTTCTCTCAGTTTTGGTTGTTTTTTTAATTTCTAAATCCTTGTCGTCCTTAATTTTGGTTGTTCGAAGAGGCACAGTGTGTCCACCTATGCCTCTATCTTGGCCAGAAGTCCCCTTAAGTGGGATTTCTTAAGGGGAGATAGAAAATACTGAGATAGTCATGAGGCATTGTTATAAGAACATGCAACTTGATTGCCTCAGTATTTCCTGGTTTCAAGTCTAAAGCTTAATGAGAGTCAGAGATTGTTAACTCCCACTGCACCCTAGATTATCATCAAATTGATCTAGTTTTTCAGCCTATCTCTCATTCATTTCTTATTCTCCACCCAACTCACTGAGACTCATTTAGCACTTTACGTGGGGAACAACGAGATTCATGTACTCACCATAGGACTGACAAGAAATCGATACCTTTGAATATTATTTATTTAATGCCACTAGTCATCAAAACAAAAGTTACAGCTGTTCTCACTGGCCTTTGGCAGAAACCAGATGCCTCATAACAAGACAAATGGGCAACTGTCAAAGGCATTAGAGATCATCTAGGGTCAATATGATATTTGACTTTCTAATTGATATTAAAAAATCATTAAAATATTTTAAAAAATAAATGTAAGAGAATCATCTTAAAACCAATAAAAGATGGTTAGTCTTGTTAAAGCAAGGTGGGGGATCCAAAGCTGCACCCATTCGGCCCTCTCTTCTCTGAGTTATTTCTGAAGACCCCACATGCTGTGCAGGTCGTGGCCTGAAAACTACTGACCTAGGTCAATCCATTCATTATGCAGAAGAGGAAACTGAGGCTCAGAGACATTTATTCAGATCCTACCCAAGGTTTTCTGCTTTTGTTGTTGCTGTCATTTACATCATTCTGTCCCTTTGCATGATGGCTAAAAAGAGCTAATGGGCCAGGTCTAGGATAAGGCAAGTAAGGTGTCTAGGGTGCAGAATTTGAGGAGGCACTCCCTCTCAGGTCTGTGCAAGTGTTGACTTTGCACTTGTAGAACATTGAGAGAGCTTTCTTAAATTTTGAGCTCCAATTGTCTTGTTTGCCTCCCTAACCCCCATCTTGCCTCTGCTTAAAGTTAACATAGAGTCCTGGCTGGTGTGGCTCAGTTAGTTGGAGCATTGTCTTGTAAAATGAAAGGCTGTGGGTTCAATTCCCAATCAGGGCACATGCCTAGGTGGTGGGTTTAATCCCCAGTTGGGTGCCTACGAAAGGCAAATGGTCAATGTTTCTCTCTCACATCTATGTTTCTCTCCCTCTCTCCTTTATCCTCTCTCTGAGATCAATGAGCATGTCCTTAGGTGAGGATAAAAAATAATAATAAAAAATAGAAAATATAAGTACGTATACTTAACAAATATGCCATGTGCTCCCTCTTACTTCCTGTTGTTTCTTGCCCTTTACTCTTTGTCTTCCCTATTGGACTGTGACTCTTGGAGATCGAGAGCAATATCTTTCATCATTGTATTCCCAGAGTTTGGTTTACTATTGGGAAATAATAACTACTCAGTATTGATTTAATGGACAGATACGTGGGTGTCTTTTATGCAGGCTTTTCTGACATCTCAAATTCATCCTGATCTCTTCGTTCTCTGAACTCATAACACAGTATATGAATGACTCAGTTCACATATAATCGTGTATGATGATGTAACTTTTATGTTTATGTAACTCTTATACAGAAATTTAACTTTCAACTGTTCCATCTTTATGCTCAATTAGATTTTAGTTAGTTAAGAGCAAAAGACAGCTTTTAAATTCTCTCAATATGTAGCAGAAGATTCTACACACTGGCGGCAATGCAGCAAATGGCTCTTCACAATGTGAATGAAGAATGAATAAATAAATATGAATCAATAAATGGCATTTTCTCCGTTGAAAACAGAGTTTATAAAGTTTGGTAACTGTTTTAAGTATGAGCTCATCTATTAACTAGCTAGGTGACTTTGCACAAATCATTTTAACTCTTTGGCCTCTGAACATTTCAGCCCATATTTCAAGTCCCCTCCAACTGTATCATCAGGCTTCTTCATGCCTGTTCAACATAATTTATCCCAGCTTCTAGCCCTTTGGCCTCAATCTATAGTAGCTAGTTATTATGGCCCAGCGGGCCTTTTCAGAAGATTCCATCTGTATTTGTACTGGAACTTTGTGAGAGATAGCTGAGATGGTGGGCCATGTCCTCCAGTGCCTAGCTTCCTTCTCCTCCTCCTTCAACATTTGTTCTGCCAACGTACTTACTGCAGGGCACCATGCAATAACAGCAGACATGACAACAATATTTTCATTACTGACTACTACTATCTCTGGGACTGAATTATTTTGTACATGTCATCTCTGCAAAAATAACATGATTAGGTAGATATGGGTATTATTATCTTCTTTTAAAAACAAGAAAACCAAGGCTCAAAGAATTAAGAAATTTGCACAAAGTTATACAGCTAGCAAAAGTCAGAGCCAGGTGTTGGAGTTGGTCATTGAGAGGATGGAACTGCCAGTTGACCTGCCAGATGGACCTGGGCAATTGGAGGCTCCTCACTTCCTACCCTCGTCCTTGGACTGTAGGTTTCGGTTGCCTTCCCTGCACTAGAAGCTGCCTTAAGGACAAACCTTGAGAGAACAATGTGTTATTGAGACCATCTGGACCCAGTTAAAGTGTCTGTATAAGCTTGAAAGCTTCTGGCAGGTGAGTGTGAGATCTACTTCTCTTGTGGCCTCCCAACACAAGCCTCCTTTAGAGTGGTCTGCTTTGTTCTTTGGTCTCTCCATGTCCTGTGTATGCGTGTGTGGGGGTGGTATATAGATTTCACCCAGGGAACCCGTGAGGGTTCATACTAATCCCAGGATTCCACCAGTTGGTATGACTCCAAAGCTTTTTATCTTAACCATTATACCTTGCCAGTTCTCACAAATAACAGTGCACTGTGAGGAATGCAAAGATGTTAAAGATCCAGCGTGTGCACCACAAAGTTGACTGTTTAGTGTGGTACAAAAGAGATGCCCACCAATCACTGTCCTATAAGGCAGTGTGTGCGAAAAGTGCTGGAAAAGTCACCCTATGGTGCAGCCAGTGTTAGAGTTGGGAGAGGCCTTCCCAGAAATTATGATACTTTAGGCTTTGAAATACCAGTCGTATTTTAATGGGTATCTGAACCATTCAAATTTACATGTAATTTTATTCTGACTTGGATGGTTAACTTCATTTTATTTTTATTGGTCTTTGTTTCAATTAGATAATTTTTAAAGCAAGTTTCACATCTATACATCTGTATTTCCCAATATCATTTAGTACAGTGTAATGCACACAGTAAATGATAAACAAGTTGTGATTAATCACCTAAAGATAAAATTGATTCATGAAATCAATTAAGTCAGGCTTCCTCACAGTGCATTGTACCAAACATCATCCTCTCTTAAATGTTCTCATGGCAGACTGCGCTTAGCCTTTCATCACATTCATCAACTTTCAAATATGAGTTTTGTGTGTGAGTCTTCTCTACTAGACTATAAATCCCATGAGGACAAGGACTGACTTTGTCCTACATAACAATGAATCCTGGGTGCTTGCAACATGTGCACAGAGTGTTAAATAAATATTTATTGACTGAATGAAATAGATTTTTTTGAGAGTATGTTTATTAAAGATGGGGACAGTGAAACATGGAAAGGCTTAGGATAGAAGGAGCAACAGGAGAGAGCCTAGTAAAGTGGGTCTTTGAAGGGCTCTCTCAAAAAAGGGTTACTTGACCCAGTGGTTTTAGAAAATGCTGCATATTAAGCCATCCTCTTGAATATTCCCAGTTGCCCATCAGCAAACAAACTTTCCAAGAATCATGCAGTAAAGAAATCTGCTTAATATTGATTATATAGTTTCTTAAACTAAATTGACTAAAAAGCCACTCCTCCCCTTTATTTCCTGCAAAACAGTCTATTAATATTCTGTGAAATCACTGTGGAGCAGTCACTCTTCGGAAAGCCATTTTGGGGGAATCTGGATGCAGCATCTGCCATACACTGTTGTTACAACTATGCATTCCAGGAAATATGCTCTGTTCTTGATCCTTTTCTAGCCAAAGGCACTGTGAATTCTGAAAGATGCAATCCAGGATGATAGCATCCTATGGCAGTCTTGTCATCTACACAGAAGAGGCAGCTCTGTCCTCTAATTCCTTAGCATGTAACCATCAAAGTCTTTTATTTAACATAGCCTGACTAAGGGGGATTATTTTATTTGTCCGCCTCTGATATTTAGCTACGAGCCTCACATTTCTTTATAAGGACTGGGAGAACTAACTTCACAGGGCTCACAGACTAATTATAAAGATCGGAAGCAATGTCTTTGAAGAAAGTTTAAATGAGTTGAAGTGATTTTCTTTAAAGGAAACACACATATGAAGGAAGAGCATGCCTAACGAGAGAAGATTCAGCCTGCTACGGGAAGCAGGGCTGTGTGCAGGCCGCCTGGTTTTTCATCACTGTACGCCTGTAAGAGCAGAGGCTGGTCCTGTCTCATGCTTCCCTCAGGTCCCTCGTTATCTCCGATTCCAGAACCTCTGCCAGCAGTCATTCCCTGCCTCCGTAACAATATCAAAGCTATACTCACTCCTTTAAAAAGACTTATATTAAATAAATGCTTACTGTGTATCAGGCAATGTTCCAAGTGCATTTCATGCATCATTATTCATTCATTCAGTAAATATTTTTCAAGTGCCTCCTGTGTGCCAGGGGAGCCCACCCTTGGTGCCAGGCGAGCCCACCCTTGGTGTTGGGAATATATCAGTGAACACTACAGACCAAAAAAATCTTGCCTTGTGGAACTTACACAATAGTAAGCAGGGACAGATAATAAACAAAAACAATAAGTAAATTATATAGTGTGTAGACAGGTGATAAATGTGAAAAATACAGAGCAGAGAAAGTGCAAAGAGTGTATGTGTATAAGGGGGTGGTGTGAGCTGTAACCTTAAATAGGTTGGTCAGGGTGGACCTTACTGAGCAGATAATGTTTGAGCACAAGGTGAAGCCCATGAGCAAGCTGACGATGTGGGTATTTCAAGGACGAAAGTATTGGCCAGAAGAAACCATTAACTTAAAAGCTCTGAGTCAGGAATGTGTTTATTGAGTTGGACAAACAGTAAAGAAGTCAGTGTGGCTGGGCAGTTTGGGGGCGCTGATTTCGTAGGGCCTTCTGACCATGATAAGGACTTTAGCTTTCACCTGGAATGGAATAGGGAGCCATGGAGGACTTTGAGCAGAGGTGTCATGTCTGACTTACCAGTGTGCTTCAAAAGGATCACTCTAGCTAGGAGGATGAGAGTGGAAGCAGGCTAATGCATTAGAAGGTGATTCCTGTTGTATAATAATGCAGGTGAGCAAAAATCAGGGCTCAGAGCAAATGATAATGGGCCTGGTGAGAAATGAGCAGGTACTGGATATCTGTTCTGACAGAGCAATGTGGTTAGCTGGAAGTGTTTGTGAGAAAGGAAAGAGGGAAGTTAAAGATGACTCTAAGACTTATTAACGTCAACTAAACTTTACAGCCAGGGAGATTATATTATTATCTCTATTTTCTGGATGAGGAAACTGAAGCTTAGAGAGAGAGATGAACTTTAGGTTATTTAGGTAGTAAGTAGCGGAGCTGGGATGCAAACCCAGGGTTGTTTGAGTCCAAAGGCTGGGCTTCTTAACCAGGTTGCACAGCACCTTGAAGCGTGTGAACTGTTACTGTGAACGCTGCTCTTAGATCTTCAAGAAACTGACTCTGGGCGTGTTTTCTGGTTATTTAACACCTACTGCGAAAATCAGTTTCCATTAACATGTATCCATGCCTTAAGCCCTAACTCATTAGTGACTATATTCCTGTCCCCACCCTCTTTTCTCAGAATCTCCCACTTCTGAAGCTTGTTGCCC
This sequence comes from Glossophaga mutica, assembly GCA_039655065.1. Classification (NCBI taxonomy): domain Eukaryota; kingdom Metazoa; phylum Chordata; class Mammalia; order Chiroptera; family Phyllostomidae; genus Glossophaga; species Glossophaga mutica. The sequence goes on from CM077304.1 coordinate 60,331,336, forward strand.
AACTTTCCTAATCTCCCTGACCACCAAAACATCCATAATTGGCTTGATTTTCCTCCAGACCTTGGACTCTGTTTGGACCTCTGCCACAAGCTTTCCTTTCTCTGTTGGCATAGCTTCACATTCCAGAGCTATTTTCTGATATTTGTCCTCTTAGACAACTTTAGGTTAATTGACTCCTGACTACTTAAAGTTAAAACCATATAATTCTCCATTAGGATGAGGGGAGCATGTGATAAGGAGACAGCTGATTCTGTAGGGCCTTCTGTGCTGACAGCAACCTTGAGTCTCTTTATTGTTGCCAGTCACAGTGGGAGAGAAAGGTATGGCAATGGCAACAGCAGTTTGCCTGGAGGCTCCAGGCATGACAAATTTTGATCCTTTGGAGAATTACACCTGCCCTGAAGGACATCTTCCCCAAGGTTTACCTTCTCCAACCTGAGCAACTTAGTGTCTTCTTTTATCTCCATTTGCAGCTTCAAGCAAACTTAATGTGAGCCAACAGCATTGCCTTAACAACCAGCACGGAAATTCCTCCTACAGAGGAAACTGTCAACACTGGGGAAAATGTTTTGATATGTGCTTATGGGGCAGAAGATGAGTCCTCCAATGGCTGGGATGTCAGCTGGCACCCAGGTCTCAGAGGAGGGTGAAGCTGCCAAGCACAATGGAGAGAAAGTGAAGCTTCTGGTGTGATGGCAGAGGATGCAAAGGGAAAGAGCAGAGGTGAGCAGAGATAAACAGAGAGGGACAAAGGAGAGGGAGATAAAGCCATCAGATTGGAGGAAGGCTGTTCAGGGCACACTTTGCCACTACAATCTATAATCGCCAGCAAAATTGCTCATCCCCAGAAAGCTTGGTGTGAATGAGGGTTGTTGTGGATCCAAAGAAGAGGCTTGTGGCCTTTATTACGTTGCGGTGCTTTCCTTCCGTACTATTTTATTGAACCTTTAATCATAAATGGATGTTGTATCTTATCAAGTGCCATTTCTGCATCTATTGATATGATCCTTATCCTTTGTTTTGTTAATGTGGTATATTATGTTGTTGATTTGTATATGTTGAGCCATCCTTGTGCCCCTGGGAAGAGCCCCACTTGATTGTGATGTATTATCTTTTTAGTGTATTGATCTAGAAGTGTCACTTGAAATCTATATGATCCTGTGAACCAATGTCATCCCAATAAGTTTGGGTTAGGGTTTTCATACTGTGGGAGAGAGGCGTTGTGTGAAGGAGAAAGAACTCAAGAAATGCAGGAGGATTTTTGGGTACCACTGGTCACCAAATACAGGAGTTCAATGAAATTTCATCTAGATCTCATAGGCAAGGAGGTTTCCAGTTGATAGCAGCCTTATTTCTATGGTACCTCAAATGAATTTAATCTTCTTCCATTTATTTTATTATCTGTGCCTGAAAACACTCCAGTTTCAACATTTTTTTTTTACTCAATAATAGTTCAGTAGTTTCCCTAGGATCATGAAATTTAGGTAATTTCCTGACAATAAGAATAGTTCAGTTAAGAGTGACTAACATTTACTAAGCTTCTCTTACTGAGTCAACAAAATATGAGATGTGATTTTGATGAGTTTATGATCAGATTGAATTAATATAGCAAAGAACGTAGGTAGGTTCTTCCTATTTAACAACAAAATAAAATTCAGTGAATTCTATAAAAAATAAGCAATTCAGTAAAAAAATGTAGTCAGGCTAGTTTTGTGTCATGCACGTTAAACATTTAACTGACTTTTGTTTTCTTAGCAATTGTAACATTGTGTGATGATATTCAGGAGGAATTTTCCCACTTCTTGTTGATGATAATGAAGGTATTTACCATTTATAAGCACAGATATTGACTTATGAACCAGGCACTTTATAGAATTACCTTGTTTAACCCTACAACAACAATGTGGAAAATAATTAGATAATTAAGCATTCCTCTTACATACAGGGTCCAGCAGAAGTAAGATTTTTTTGAGGGTGGTTGGTAGGGTACGTCAATGTCTCATACGAGATGGACAGCGATTTGAACATCTCACCTAAAATGTCATATGCTGTGCTTGAATGTGATATTGTTATGTTACAGAATTATATGCTAATGATTTTGTAATAAACATGGGGTGCTATTTATGCCAGACACTATCTATGAGAAAGTATGACTCAGAGAAATTAATGATTCAGCCAAGGTCATACAACCAGTAAGCGGTGGAAGCAAGATTTAAATACATAGTTGACTTCAAATTGAAGCACAGATTTTCTATTTTTATAGCTCCCAATATCTAGGATTGTCCTTGTAGAAATGCCATGGACTTAATATTGCTAACTATTGTCAAACCAAAATGCCAATTCTCCATGTTTTTGAAGGGACAGGGAACAAGGATTAAAAACAGTTCCCTGTTTCTTCATATGGGAGCTATAACCTCTGTTTGCACTGCACAACCCCACACCCCCTGCTGCAACTAGAACATTTTAGCATTTAATGACACTTGTCTCCTTCAAAGCATTTTAATTCTCCTATCTCTCTTTAATATACATTTTATGCCCAGGTTACTAAGTAAAGTATATTATATCTCTGAAGCTTTCCCTGGTTCTTATCTAAGGCTCCAGTAGGTTCAGACATTCTCAATGTGACCTGGAAATTTCTCTAGAGCCAAATCTGTGGTATCTGGCATAATTATATGGAAATTTCCCTTATGTGGGATTCCTCAGATATTTATATTCCTTGATTTCTGCCCAGTCTTTATCTTCATTTTTTGTATCCCCCACTGTGTGCAGATGATGTTTTATTGAGTTTTACACTTGAAACCTGTACCCCATTTAATTTAAACACTTTGTGAAAAAAGAAAGAATATCTAGATGCAAGTGGAGGGTAGGAGACCATCTGCTTTCTAACTAGTGTGCTGGGCAGTGTCAGGGCGGGAAATTGGCTGCTCAGAGTCTGATACACCCTCAGTCAGACAGTGTGCACCTGGGTCCTGCACAGTGGATGGCACACACACACACAAAACCATGCAGTAAATATGTGTGGAATCAATGAAAAAAGTTCCCCGCTGTGACTAACTTTGTTTTTATAACCACATGAAAAACAACAAAAACCATCTCAGCTTACTTAAGGCACCAATGATACGAACAGCTTCCCAGAGCTCGTAGTAACCGTTTCTCTTGTTATTGCAGCAGATCTTAAAGATGGAAAGAGAAGGCAAAAATGAGGTCGGAGCCCAGCAGCCCTGGCACTGAAACATTAATGTTTTGACATATTTGTTTCAGATCCTTTAACTTAAAAATTCGTTGATCATACAGGTGTAACTCCACTTGAACTCTTCCATGCAATTCCTCACTTCTGGGCCCCGAGGTAGCAACTGTACTTAGGTTCGTGAGTCCTCTTTCCTCTCGTGGTTTTACCCATATGCCGCTCTGTGTTTTCATCAGTAGATGGGAATGATCTGGATGTTTCTAGTGTTTACTGTGACAAGAGGTATACTTGTCTTACTTGCTTTTATCCCCGACTCAATATTGTTTTATAGATTTAGCCACACATATCCATGTCACTATTTTTAATTAATTTTACCTATGAAATAGCTTTCCATTATATGATATACCTTAAATTTGTAAACCTTCTTCTGCTTATAGGCAGGAAGGTGAAGTTCAATATTTTGCTGTCATCAAGAAAGCTTCAGTAAACTTTCCTGTGCACATTCCCTTATGCATTTGTGTTAGATTTCCCCTAGATCAAACAACAGAATTTATCCAGAGATAGGAATTATGGATTGTAGAATGTGTGGGCATATCTTTATTTAATTTAAAACATGTTCCCCAGATTTATTGATGCATAATTGACATATAACATTGTGTAGGTTTAAGATATACAACATGTTGATTTGGTAGGCTTGTGTATTACAAAGGGATTACCACCACGTTGAAGGAGAGTACGTGATCACTGGCAGACTTGTGAGCTGGACCCAGGCAACAGAAAGCTCCTCACCCCTTCCCCTGTCCTGGGAGTGTACATTCTGCCAACCATTCCTATAGCTACAGCCGTCTCAAGGACAGAACCCTGAGAGAGGAAGTTGTTGTTAAGGCCACCTGGATGGTAAACGTGACTGAACCCTTTCAAAGCCTATGTATAAATTTTTAAGATTCTGATGGGCAGGTGCAAAGATCTTGTCTTGAGGCCATCCGAGACAAATCTCATATGTAAGTTTCTTTGCTTATTCAACCCGCCACCTATCTGTCTGGAGTGGGCTGCCTCTTTCTTAAATCTCTCCTTGCCCTTTGTGCAAGGGGTTGGGGGCAGTTTCAGATTTCACCCAGGAAGCTCCTGAGTTTCTGAATCAACACATCCTGGTTTTAGTTAGCATCTCTATCACTACACTTAATTACCTTTGTGTGTGTGTGTGTGTGTGTGTGTGTGTGTGTGTGTGTGTGGTGAGAACAGTTAAGACCCATTTTCCTAGCAAGTTTTGGATAAGTGAATAAAGATGTGGTATACATATTCAATGGGTTACATATATGTATATAACATGTGCATATTGACATATGTATATAATATGCACATATTCAATGGAATATGTATACAAAGAAGGGAATCCTGCCATTGGTGGCAGCATAGATGGGCCTTGAGGGCTTTAGGCAGCCAGACAGAGAAAGAGACAAATACTGTATCATACCACCTAATGTAGAATCTAAAAAAAAACTGAAACCATAGAAACAGAAAGTAGAATGGTAGTTACCAGGGGCTGGGGGGTGGAGGAAACGAAGAGATGGTGGTCAAAAGGTACAGACTTCCAGCTAGAAGATGAATAAGTTTTGGGGGGTCAAATGCATAGCATGAGAAATTATAGTTCAATAATTATATACAGAAATGGAAGGTGTTAAGTGAGTGGATCTCAAGTGTCCCCTCCACTTTTCCCTGCTGGAGGGGCACCTCTTCCCCAGCTCACCCCGATGTGCTGCTATCGGTACCTGATAGACTTCCGCAAATCCCTGCTGTAACCAGTGACGGGGGTCTGCCAGCTCTTTAGTTTTAAGTGGGGAAAGCTTGCCTTCTGGGCTGAGTGCTTCAGAAGTTCTTTGTTACCACTTGTCATATTAAATATTTATTCATTTATTTGATTTTGTCTGTTACTACTTAGAAGCCCTTTCCTTATAGTTATTCTTTAGCTCACTGTCTAATGTCCCATAACACCCAAGGTTTCAAGCTGTCCACTTGGAACAAGATGCTGCTGCTGCCTTTTGAAGACCTAAAAAAAAAATTCAGTTGCTTTATGTCCCTCAGGTAAATTAGAACTTGAGATCTCTAGAACACCATCTTATTTGATAATTCCCAGGTAATTATCTTATTTGGTTCTCTCAGCTTCCTGTGTCCCCAAGGTGTGTCACTGTAATCCAGGGAGAGGACACGGAATGGAGGAACACTGTCAGGGGAGGGAGTGTTTGATTGGAGTAATTAATGTTACCATCACCTCAGGCTTCTGATGTGGTTTCTCATCTGAGAGTGTAATTTGGAAAATGTCTGACATGAGAGTACTTGACTTCTAAAATTATACCTAAGGTAGACTAAACACCATCAAACCTATCAGAGGGGGATTTGACTTCCTAACGTAGGCATAACTTCAGATAAACAAACTCGTGATACTTTTAGTACTGTACTCAACTCACTTTAGACAAATTCCATTATAATAAATTATTTATTGAAACCCATCTGTGTACCTAGGCCTTCCTTAGGGGCCCCCAAGCTAAACTCTGTTGGTTAATATCCTGGTATTATTGGACAATGGATTGGTATAAAGCTCAAAAAGAAATTCTCTGGGGTTGACATTCATCATGAAAACCTTGAAAAGTTATTATCTTTTGTATTAGCTCTAAGCCAAACTTAGAATCATTTATATTTTAAGTACCTAATACGGTTGATGGGAAAGCTCTTAGGTTATACTTCAGAGCAATAATATATGGATAATCTTGGTTTATTGATTAATGATCGATGATTAAATGAAAGTCACTTGCCTTCCCAAAGGACAAACCCATTAGTACTTATGTTTATACTTCCAATGTATGCAATAAACTGGGCCACTAAGGAAGTTTTGGTCAGTGTATTGCTACTATAAAGCAAACCATTCCAAGTTCAATTTTGCTAACTTTGGTTTAGTGTCCTATCACCTGCAAAGACACAGCACAGCAGTGTTCTAGGACTTAGCTATGAAAATGTGGTCTGACTGACCAGCAACTTTGACATCACCCAGGAGCTTGGGCAGGCCACCCCAGACCTGCTGAATCAGAATCTGTATTTTTAACAAGATCCCTAGATGATTAGTATGCACTTTCAAGTCTGAGAGACATCGTGTCCAGTTAAACCTCAAACTGTTACAGCTGTGAGTGCATGGAGGCCTCTCACCCTCCCTGCATAGAAAACGAGGCCCAGAAGACTCAAGAGGTTTACCCAGTTACTATAGGGCAGGTAGCAAGTGGCAGATATATAGTCAGGTCAGGTTCTATACCTGGTGCTACTGACATTGGCTTTAGTTGTCAGCCCAGCAGATCATTCTCCCCTCTCAGTAAGACCCTGAGCACTGGGAGGTCCCATCTGCACTGTCAGTCAAAGGAGACTTCCTCTCATCTCTCCACTCTACCCCCACCCACAGGGGGTGTGACTTAAGATGGGTCAATCAAACTTCTGGTCAAGATGGAAGTGCAGGTAAACATGCTTTGCTTCCTCACACAGCTATAACAAAAAGTACAACTAGACTACAAAGCAAATACCACCCAGAATTGTCAGAAATTGAGTGCTGTGGAAGTCCAGCAACCAAGGATTTTTAAAAGCCACATTCATCCAGATGGATGGGGGCACAGATGCGGAGAGGCACAGAGATGCAGAGCTGTGCAGAGAGTTGTGGAGATGGGAAGAGGCAGTTCCACAGCGATGTGTGGTGGATAAAAATTGGGAGGGATACCTCAGGAGCAAGGATCCCAACCCCAGACAAGACCAGCTAGCCCAGGGTTCCAGTGCCAGGAAGATAAGTCACCATAACTTCTGACTGTAAAAACCAGTGGGGGTTGGGGCACCAGAAGAAACTGTGGGAGTCTCAAGAGACTCTTCTTAAAGGGCCTGCAACAGACTTAGGACTCATGCAGACTCACTCCCTCTGGGATTCAGCACCAGGGCAACAGCTGGAAGGGCACCAGTGACATATGGGGAAAAAGTGAAATGACTGATATCAGGGCAAGTACCAGGAGACAGCTACCTCCTACACAAACACCAGAGGCCAGGCAGCAGTACTGTCCTATTCCCAAGTCTTCCCCACACAGAGCCACAGAGTAGTGACATAGATTGCCCTGTCCTGGTGATTACCTAAGGCTCTGCCCTGTACAACTTACAGGTGTACTTTTCTACAATAGGCCACACTACTAAAATGAGGAGTCAAAGCAGCTCTATGTAACACAGAGAAACAAATACAGGGAGGCTGCCAAAATGAGGAGACAAAGAACTATGGCCCAAATGACAGAACACAGTAAAACTGCAAAAAAAAGAACTAAATGAAATGGTGATAAGCAACCTATCAGAGGCACAGTTCAAAACACTGGTTATCAGGATGCTCCAGGAACTCACTGGTTATTTCCACAGCATTAAAAAAAACACAGGCAGAAATGAAGATTGCATTAAGTGAAATGAAAAATCTACAAGAAACCAACAGTAGAGGGGATGAAGCTGAGAATCAAATGAATGAGTTGGAACACAAAGAAGAAAAAAACATTCAACTAGAACAGCAGGAAGAAAAAAGAATTAAAAAAAAATGAGGATAGGTTTAGGAACTTCTGGGACATCTTCAAACATCTTCAAATCTTATCATAGGAATGCCAGAAGGAGAAGAGGAAGAGCAAGAAATTGAAAACTTATTTGAAAAAAATAATGAAAGAAAACTTCTCTAGTTTAGTGAAGGAAATAGACATATAAATCCAAGGAGCACAGAGAGTCCCAAACAAGATGGATCCAAAGAGGACCACACCAAGACACATCCTAAATAAAATGCTAAAAGTTTAAGCTAAAGAGAGAATCTCAAAAACAGTAATAGAAAAGCAGAAAGTTACCTACAAAGGAGTTCCCATAAGACTCCTTCGTTATCTGGTCAGCCAATCTCTCAGCAGAAATTCTGCAGGTTAGAAGGGATTGGCAAAGTGATGAAAAGCAAGGACCTACTACATAGATTATTCTATGCAGCAGAGCTGTCATTTGGAATGGAAGGGCAGATAAAGCACTTTGCAGACAGGGTAAAGCTAAAGGAGTTCATCATCACCAAGCCATTATTATATGAAATACTAAAGGGAATAATATATGAAAAAGAAGAAGATCAAAGCAATAAACATTAAAATAGCAATAAATCTACATCTATCAATAATTGAATCCAGATAACAAACTAAGCAAACAAGCAGAACAGGAATAGAATAATCAATATGGTGATCATTTGGAGGGTTATCAGTTGGGTGAGGCAAGGGGGAGGATGGGGGAAAGATGCAGGAATTAAGACGCACAAATTGGCAGGTACAAAAGAGACAGGGGAATGTTAAGAACAGTATAGGAAGTGGAGTGGCCAAAGAATTTATATACATGACCCATGGCTATGAACTAAGAGGGGATTGCTGGAGGGAATGGGGGGTACCAGGTGGAGGGGCCCAGAGGGGGAAAATTGGGACAACTGTAATAGCATAATCAATAAAATATATTTTTTAGAAAAGATGGATCAGTTAACTCTTGTCTCTAGAGCATGAAGCCTTGAGCAGGGACACGCAGGGATACAAGGAGCTTGCAGTGAAATAATCTCATGGCAGTTCTGCAGAGGAAGGCCCCAGTCCCCGGGGGGATGAACCAGTTCCATTGTTAATAGACTTGTTCTACTCTTTAAAAATAATTGATGTAAATTCTTTCTTTATAAAAAGTATATATTCCTTTCAGAATTTCCAGGCATCAACTGGCATGTGTCTTTTTAAATTGTGCAAATTGGATCATCTGAACAGACTCGAATCTGCATCTTGTTTGTTCACTTAATGCCAGCCATGATTCCTTGCTGAGGGCCAGTTGAGTTTAGGAAGTCAGAATTTTTGGATTTTCGAGTAGTGATACTCTGCATATACCAAATATCACATAACACTGCTGGTGGGGTCCAAGGCAGCTCCCCATAACTAAACACATTAAATTGTTTTTCACTGGAAGGTGTGAATATTCTGTTCACACCATGTGAGATCAATTAAGACTACATATTTTCATGTGGGGACAGGGAGATATTTGCTGTCAAATGAGTTTAGGACTGGTTGGGTTTTTCCACCTACTGTGTTTCAAAAGAAGCTTTTAGTTTTTGGAATGTTTTGGATTTTGTAATTGTGAATAAGATACTGTAGATTATATAATATATCTTGGAGATATGACTTCAAAATTAGTACTTATAAATTTACTTCTACCTTTTTCATTTTTGCAGAAGTATTTCATTTTATGGCTGCAACATAATTTATTTAACTTAAGTATTTTAGATCTCAATTTAGCTGTCTTTCTTTGAGTGAAAATTTGTTTGATCTTGTCATAGCATTTAGAAAAGTCACAGCATGCCAATTTTCTGCATTCTTGTAAAGTTCAAACACATTACCTTTTGTAGGCAGGTGCTAATTTGTGTGAGGAAGGCAAAGGAAAAATGGATTCAAATGACTTAGCTTCAGAAATATGCTGATTAATAGATTTTCTAATTGGTTTTCCTTTTTTCTTTCACGTTTGCCCTAAGTCTGCTGATTAGTTATGATTGCTGTGTTACAAGACTCTGAAGGACATATGAAACATCACTACGTGGGGAAGGAGGACCTGGTTTTGGGGACTGATTGGTTTTACGAGATGTTAAAGCAGTGCCATCCAATAGAAGTGTAATGGGACCCACACATGAAACTTTATTTTCCAGGAGTCACATAAAAAAGTAAAAAGAAATCAATTAGGTTAACTTTAATAATTGTATTTAAGCTGATATATCCAAAATATTTTTATATGGAATCAATATAAAATATTTAATGGGATATTTTAAATTTTTTACTATTAAGTCTTTGAAATCCAGTGTGTTTTATACTAACCATGTAAGTTTCAATACAGGTACTAATTTTTCAATGATTAAAGAAGAATATCATTCTTCTTACACAATAAATTTATATTTAATGGAAACTGCTTCAGTTTTTAAATACAAATGAATTAAAATGAAGTGAAATAAAAATTCAGTGTCTCCATCTGCACGAGCTCCACTGTGCATGCTCAGTAGCCACCTGTGGCTAGTAATCATTGCATCAGACAGGACAGCTTTAGAAGGTGAGATTTATGTGACCTGAAACCACAGTTGAATCTTCTGTCAGGGAGTTTAACTTAAGAAGGACTTTTATTATGAATAACCCCCCGCTGTTAGTGCTCAGATGTCACTCAGAACTTGCCAGCGGTTATCTGGTCTGACCCTCCCACTGCAACTGCCCCAGTCACCTGCTGCGGCCTTCTCACCTGTCGGGGCTCTGCCACTCAAACTTATGAGTCTGTATCTTGCTCTGGTGCAGACTTCCTTGTAGTTTGTTCCTCAGGCTGTAATCCTGTGACATCCCCCGTGACTTTAAACTTGAAGATTAGCACATTAAAGACTCTGAGAACTACTACAGCTAAGGAACTTGCTTTACTCTGCTTAATCCAGTGTTTTCCAAATTTGGTTGACCTCAAGTTAAGCATCTGCCTGTCATCTGAATGCAAAGACCTTCGGAGAATAAAAGGCACAATTTCACTTCTGTCTCGCAAAACACAAGTTCTTTCAGTTCAGGCTAACTTGAAACCAAATAGGGCAAGAAATTCCGGAAAATAAAGTTTCTAGCTTGACTAGACTGACTTTTGAACAACCCAACCCAAAGTGTATCTCTAGGTGGTGATACTCAGGCAAATCACAGCACCTAGCAACGAGGTACAAGGTAGAAATGCCACAACTCGGCCTATTGAGAGCAATCCAGGTTACTATACCTGGTTAACGCTTTCTCTGCATCCTGACTCTTGGGGTCTTTAAGTAGATCCTCCACTTAGACTTCACCACCACAAAGGGGTTTCTGATCTCACCTGTCGCCCTGTTCTTTCCTTGCCGTTGTATTGTTAAAACTTGACATCTTGTTGCCTCCTTTTTGTAACAACAAATTGTTCAGCTGTGGGAATTTGCCCAAGCCCTGATCTAATTCTGTTGGTCCTGCTTGTTTAGTCTGGACCTAGACAGGCTGGGGATGCCCAAGACTCTTGACAGTGGCTCCTGGCTAAACCCCACTCTCTTCCACAGCCGTGACTACAGGGTTCTGTCACCTCAGTCTCTGGGGAGGCCAGTCTTTCTTTAAGTTTACCGAATGAGTGTACCAACTTTGGTTTGTGTACCAGCTTTGACATTGAAATCTTGGTATTATTAGTGATTTTTTTCTGCAGTTAGCAGGCTTCCCCTTACCTCAATAAACGGTTTTTCTGCACTTGAGTAGGAACTAAGTAGATGGATTTGACGAACATAAGGAGCTGAGGAAAGCACATGAGTTTGGTGCCAACAGACTAGCTTTCATATGTGTATTATGGTAGTTAAGGAAACATAAACAAATACACAAAAAAACCAACAAAATGCTAGGAACAACACTGGGTCTGGCTCTAGACCCACCCTTTAGGTCATTAGGACATGAGTGAGAATTCAGGGGTGGGATTAGCCTTCTAATAGCAGAGGCTGAATTAGGAAGGTTAAGAAATAATACCTTGCTATCCTGCCAAGTAATGTGTACCTTCTTCACTCACATTTCATTCAAACTAGACTAGTGACTAGATTTGAATCACGATTCTAGCTTTTATTAGCATCATGATTTTGGATGCATCATCTAACCTCTCTGAGTCTCAGTTTCTTTACAGAAAATAAAAAATTCTAACCTTTTGGGGTTGTTGTAAACTTTAGTTACTGGAACCAAAGTATCTGCAATTCCAGGCTCACCATAGTTTGTGATGGAATCGAAGCCCTTATTGCACTGTCAAATTCTAGGGCCTTGTCTCTAGTTTGGCGAGTACTGAAACTTCATCACTAAATTTAAGGAGTTTTCAAAGACCTACAGCAGAGGAAGCTGACAACAGTTAATTCTGGCAGGTCTCTTGATTGTACAGGTTTGTTCTTGTTGAGTGTTCAGGGTTTGGAGTGGAATAAACTGCTCTAGTGAAACAAATACAGGAGGAACTCAAAGCCCCATTTTGACATGAACACTCAGGACTTTGTCTGAGCTAATACACCAAAGTCTGAGGATTAAATGCAGTGATCTGGGGTCTGAGGTCCTCTCATGGACAAAACTCAACCATACTCATAGCATGTCTCCTCACACCTGGCACGAGGACTTAATGATACTACAGTACCAGCCCTGGAGGGCTACCTCTGGACTTCTTACCAGGAACTGGTTTAAGCCACTGTTTTCTCAAACTTTATTACAAGCAGCTGCACACAAATCCCATATACAAGATGTATACCACTGGGATCCTATACAAATTCTCTTGTAGCAGCATTTTGGAGCTGAATTCTTACATGTGGAAGAAATATCTTTGCAGTTGAACAACATCTGGATCAGAAAGGCTAAAAAAGAACCAGGTACTGTAATAAATAGTCTACCATACCTATGTGGAATTTGAGCATCTGTGTAGCATGTGTGAACTCACCCAGACCTGACCACTGTGGCTCAGTTGGTTGGGTGTCATCCTGCAAAGCGAAAGATCACTGGTTTGACCCTGGTCAGGGCACATACCTGGGTTGCTGGTTTGGTCCTCACTTGGGGCACATACAAGAGGCAACCAATTGATGTCACTCTCACACATCAATGTTTCTCTCCTTCTCTTTCTCCTTCATTTCCCCTCTCTCTAAAAATAAATAAATAAAATCTTTAAAAAACAAAACAAAACCTCACCCAGTGTCTGATCTGACCTCTGTCAGACACTGGGTGAGCTGACCTCTGCCTTGAGAATCCAAATAAAAATGGAATTCTTGACTTGGCCTGGAGAAATTCTGGCTTGATAATTTGGGCATCATGTAACACTTGCAGGCATTGGGCAATTTCTCTGAAGGGTTGATAAAAGAATGGCATTTATTCATGCCTATTATTACCTCTTGATCTCATTGTCAGTGAATTTTCAATTGTTGTTAACTGGTTTTTGCAGAACTATCAGAGGATTTTATTATGGGTCGATTGGCCATCAAATTATAAACTGTTATTTTAAGCTCTCAGTTACTCGTTTACTGTTGACACACAACTATAAAACAACTTAAAAAGATATGGCTCTCAAATGATGGCGTATATGTCAGAAGGTTAGTAATAACTAACATTTTAAACTATACATGTCTGTGGAAAATCTTTCAGATGAACACAGTTTCAATATCACTTTTAATAGATTTAAATTATATGCATTCTGGAACGAATAACAGCATTCTTGACTGTGACTCATTATAAGGTATTGTATTGGACGTCTATAAATGGAGCAATTGTTTCTTACGATAAGCATCATTTTCCTAGTTTGCCTATTCATCCAGAGATTTCCTTATACAGTTCTATAATTTGTCAATTCCTTCTCCAGTAATTGCAGAGATAGGGATGATAATGTCGGAATTCCATTGTCCTCTGTAGAATCACGTTTTTTTTTTTTATTTGCTTTCAAATAAATGCAGAGAATCTTTAAGTTTGTGGAGTTGGTTCATCAGTACATGAAACTTATTTTGGCAAGTATACACAATTTTTTCAAGCTCAGGCTTTAATATTGTAAATGCATGATCTGCAACTGCAGGTATTGCATGAAAAATTTAATTTAGCAAATAGGATTTTTTCAGCATTTGGGAATCCTGCAAGGTCTATGTGTTTTTAGGTCAAGGTGAATTATTTGTTTCTGGTCTTTCAATGGTAAGAAATTTGTAAGGAATTTTCCATATCATTTTAAGGTGCTGGAACATTCTGTTTTCTCATTCTAAAACAAGGTCTGCTGACTTGATTTCATCTGTTTTCCCAGTGTCTGATAATGTTTTTGTTGACAAAAGCAATAGAATCTGTCAGATTAAGTAGTAGGGCTCTTTCCTTTTTTTCTCTGAATAAAATTATGGTGTACTTGTCAGACTTCAAAGACATGATGGAACATGATATAAATGTGCCCTAGATAATTGTACTGTGGTAAGTGAAAGGTCTAGACAATAAAAAATAAGAGCCAAGAATATTTTGAACTCAAAATGGATAGGAATATTTTTATAACTTAGGTAGTAGCTAGAGATGGATCAATAGAACGAGGATGTTAGTGGGTTTGGTATCCATTTGAGTGTTTGGGGGGGGTTATATGCAATAAATATATTATGCATTCATAGGTCCATTCCTGCCTGTAACCACTGCCCAGCCCATCAACTGTCACCTATACAATGACATTAGCTTTTTTTTTTGTTTGTTTTAATTCTTGCCTGAAGATATGTTTACTGATTTTTTAGAGAAAGAAGGGAGGGAAGGAGGGGCAGAGAGAGAGAGAGAGAGAGAGAGAGAGAGCTTTATGCGACAGAGAAATATCAATCGGTTGTCTCCCATACATACCCTGACAAGGGACTAAATCCACAACTTAGGTATATGCCCTGTATGGGGATCGAACCCACAACCTTTTGATATATAGAACAATGCTCCAACTAGCTGAGCCATACTGCTAGGGCTGATATTATCCTCTTGATCCTCATCGTCTAGGTCAAATTATGTTCCCACACAACCATATTTACTGATTACCCATTGCCTTCAAGATGAAATCCAAACTTGGTCTGCCATCAGGGTATACATTGTTGTAAGCATTGTACAAGATAATACAAACTGATTCATTAATTCACTCATTCAGTACAGGTTTATTGACATCCTGCTGGCCCATTCCCTGTACTATACCTTAGGCATACATGGAGTTTGTGGTTCCTACCCACAAAGCACAGTATTCACTTTTCAGAGAGTGAGACATATAACCAAAATATCATTCCCAATACAATGTGGTAAAGATGTAATAAGAGTTAAGTGAGGATACGGTGGAAGTTCAGAGGAAAGATACCAGCTTGTCTAACTTAACTCCTACTACTTCTTTATTCAAACTCTTTGTACCAGACTGAGCTATTTGCAATTCTCCTAAATCTCATGCACGTTCCCAACTCTCGGACTTGGATGATACTGTGTTTTTCATGCTCCAGCTCTTCATTTTCTGTTTATTCAACCAACACAGATTGAAAGTGTTGCACGGCTGAGAAGCATTGTGAATGGGAGTAGCACAGCCTCACCCTCACAAAGCTGGCAATGCTGACTTTCCCAGCCTCTCCCTCCCCTCTAAACCTGCCTCCCCTCACCACTGAGCCACGGTGAGCTCTTTTATCTTGAGCTCCAGCAAACTGACCGTCTGTCACACATCAAATCTTATGGTTATGGGCAGATCAATCAGTATTTACTAGTTGGTTATGCATAGTAATAGAAAATGCAAGTATCGTGGGGTAATAAAATTTTTAGATTACTTAAAAACTCTGTTTTTATTCCTTTAGTTGAATGATGGTTGGCAATACTTGTGAGACTTGGTCTCGTCATCTGTTAATGAGTGGAATGAACAGGAAATATAAGTCCTCTTTCAAGTATGCAATTACATGTTTTTCAATCTACAATTTTTGAATGGATTTAATAAACTAGATTGAATTTCTTTACATTTTATTTCTAATGCTCATGGGTATCTGGAGCAGGGGGAAGGAAGCCAAGGTGGGTAAGAAAGAAGATGAAGAAGTAAAGGAGAAGCAGCAAAGGCTCCATCAGGAAATGGGTTAGAGACTTACTTAAATAAAGGCAAAGACCTTTCTTTGCAGAAATATCCCCTTTTCTGGGCTTTCTTTTTCCTATTCCTCATGTCAAATCTTGTTAAAAAACTGTATTTGTAGGAGCTTCCAGTCAAGATGGCAACAATGGTAAATGTAGTACTTAGAACTTCCCACAACCATATCAAAATTACAAAATGAAGAAGTCACATTGAGATTAGTAGGAGGGGTGGAGACTCAGAATGGGCTGGTCCCACACCCATGTATGGGGCATAAAAATGGGGAGGGGTATCTTGGCAGCAGAGGTCCTCCTGAGGAGCGAGGATTCCCAGTCCTACAGCAGGACACCCAGCCCAGGATTCCAGTGCTAGGAAGAGAAGTCCCCATAACTTTTGGCCATAAAAACCAGTGGGAATTATGGCTGAATAAGACACAGGGCTGAGGCAGTCCAAGGCCTTCCTCTTATAAGGTCATGTAGGGACTTACTAGGACTCACTCGCTCTGAGCTCCCATGCTTGGGAAGCAACTCTAAAGGTTCTGGGGACACTAGAGGAGGAACTGAATTGTCTTTGTCTAGCTTCAGGATAAGAGCTGGAGGGGTAGCTTTCTCCCAGACTGAAGTGCTGGCTGAGGCCATTGTTCCTTTTTTGAGCCCTCCTCCCACAGAACCAGCAAGTGGGTACCATATCTGAGGCTCCATTAACTTGATTACCATTGTTATCTCTGCCTTGGTGATTCCCTGAGACCTGTCCATTGCCAACTTGCAGGCCCACCCAAGCTGTTTCCAGTGGCTTTTCCATACAAATGGCCTCTCTTGGGTCATGCTTTGGACTTTCCTAAAATCTCTCAGACAAGCAGCATCTGGCCTCAGCACACCCTGTACCTCTTGCCAAGTGGCCCCAGTCCTGGCACTAGTGGCAGCCAGCCCCAGTTTACAGCTTAGCCTCTCCTCGGCACCTCCACACCCAACACAAGCAGATCTCTCCATAGCACATGCCGGGTGGTCCCAGGCAGGGCACAGGCAGTGGTTGACTATGCACCTCCTGGGAGGCCTCAGAGCCAGGGCACCAAGTGGACAGCTTCAGACTATGCTGAATTACAACCCAACTACCTCCATGAGTGACGCACTCAAGGGGTGAACTCAGTGGGCATTTAAGCCCCACCAAAGCAAGTCCTGCTTTGTGGGGTTGGCCCCTGCATAGCAGTTTTCCACTGTAGTCGCAGCTGGTTCTCTAAACCATTTGGTCTTGGGTGACATGCAAATGGCAGTCAAGGCCAACTACAATAGGACAGTGCACACAGCCCACACAGGGGTGCATCTGGAGCACTTAGTTCAGCTGACAGGGGAGGCCCTACAGGACACCTGCTACATAAGGCCACTATATCACACCCAGTAGAAAAAGCTGCTCTACAACTGTTTGTAGAAACAAACACAGGGAGGCTGCCAAAATTATAAGACAAAGAAACATTCCCCAAATGAAAGAACATGAGAAATCTCCAGAAAAGGAACAAAATGAAATGGAGGCAAGCAAACTACCAGGTACAGAGTTTGAAACAATGTTTATAAGGATGCTCAAGGAACTCAGTGAGAACTTCAATAGCATAAAAAAGGACATAAAAACCATAAAAAAAGGGCAAGTCAGAAATGAAGGATACACTAACTAACATGAAAAATAATTTACAGGGATTCAACGGTAGAGCAGATAAAGCTGAGAATCCAATCAGTTATTTGAAACACAAGGAAGCAGCAAAAACCCAATCAGAACTACAAAAAGATACAGAATCCAAAAAAACTGAAGACAGTATAAGGACTCTATAGAACAACTTCAAGCGTACCAACATTCACACCATGGGGGTACTGGAAGGAGAAGAGAGAGAACAAGAAATTGAAAATCTATTAAAAAATAATAACAGAAAATTTCCCTAACCTGGTGAAGGAAATAGATACGCAAGTCCAGGAAGCACAGAGAGTCTCAAGCAAAATGAACCCAAAGAGGCCCACACCAAGACACATCATAATTAAAATGCAAAAGGTAAAAGGCAAAGAGAGCATCTCCAAAGTAGCAAGAGAAAAGCAGTTAGTTACCCAAAAGGGAGCTCCAATAAGACTATAAGCCGATATCTCAACAGAAACTTTGCAGGCTAGAAGGAGGTGGCAAGTCATGAAAAGCAAGGGCCTACAACCAAGATTACTCTACCCAGCAAAGCTATGATTTAGAATTGAAGGACAGATAAAGAGCCTTCCAGACAAGGAAAAGCTAAAGGAATTCATCACCACCAAACCAATATTACATAAAATGTTAAAAGGTCTTTTTATAGAAGTAGAAAAAAAATAAGAATAATAAAATGACAATAAACATATGTCAATAATTACTTTAAATGCAAATGGATGAAATCCTCCAATTGAAAGACATGGTGAATGAATGGATAACAAAACAAGACACTCACATAAGCTGTCTACAAGAGTCTCATTTCAGATCGCAAGACATACACAGAATGAAAATAGAGGGTTGGAAAAAGATACTTCATGAAAATGGAAATGGAACCAGAAAAGCTGGGTTACCAATACTTATACCATACAGATAGACTTTAAAACAAAGACTATAATCAGAGACAAAGAAGGAGCCAGCAACTCTACTGGATATTAATCCAAAGAAACCCAAGACATTACATCTAAAAGGCATGTACATCCATGTGTTTACTGCAGCATTATTTACAATAGCCAAGATATGGAAGCAACTTCAGTGTCCACTGGTAGATGTATAAAAAATGGTGCATATACACAATGGAATATGACTCAGCCATTAAAAAATGAAGTCTGGCCATCCACAACAACATGGATGGACCTAGAGGATATTACATTGAATGAAATAAGTTAGACAGAGAAAGACAAATGCCAGATGATTTTACTCATATGTGGAATCTAAGAAACAAAACAAACTAACAGGCAGAACAGAAACAGACTCATAGGTACAGAGAACATTTTTCTGGTTATCAGATGGGAGAGGGGTTGGGGGAATGGGTGAAAAAGATGAAGGGATGTAGAAGTACAAATCGGTAGTCACAGAACACTCATGGGGATGTAAAGTACAGCACAGGGAATATAGGTAATAATACTGTAATAACTCTATATAGTGTCAGGTGAGTACTAGATTTATTGGGGTGACCACTTCATAAGGTATATAAATGTATAATCACCTGAAACATAATATTGGATGTCAACAATAATTTAAAATTAAAAAATAAAAACAATAAAATTTTAAAAGCTGTATTTGCAGTTAATCTTTGTACAGAATTAATATATTGAAAAGCAAGGTCTGGATTTCGGAGTGGGAACTGTATGACTGACTTCCTAAATCATCCAACACACTTCTCCTATGGCTGTGTAAAAGAAAGCTTTTAAGAAGTGATCCAGAGTATAGCTTTATAAATATATTTCAATAAGATTCCATTTTAACATCTTTAAAATCAAATAAACAAAATGTTCTGGGTTCTCATACGTTTCTGATGTTAAAATAAAAGTTTCCTTCCATCACCATTTATTCCTGCTACACCCTCTTCCACCGCTCTCCACCCCCTCCCTGGGCAATCACCACTCTGCTGTCCATGTCCATGAGCTTTTCTTTTTCTCTTGTCTAGTATGCTCAATCCCCCCACTGCCTCCATCCAGCCTCCCAAAGCCCCCTTGAACGGGGTGGTGAACACACGGTACAGTGTAAAGATGATGTGTTGTGCAATGGTGCACCTGAAACCTGTAAAACTTTGTTAGCCAGTGTTACTCAAAAAAATTCTATAAAAAGGAAAAAGATAAAAAAAACAGGACTATGAACAAATTCCATATTTTTCTTAGATGTGTGATTTTAGACTGGATCTACTGGGTGATTCACTTTATTACAACATTTATTTTATTGAGTACCTACTATATGCTAGAGAAGGAGTTTATATAACCAGTAAATGAAATGCAGTTTCTATTCCCAAGATGTTTATAATCATTGGGAGTACCTATCATTAGTCATAAAAACAAGAATGTTATAATTTTATATGTCATACATATCTACATTTATTTCAAATTTCTTCATGCTTTGTGAGTGTATATATGCATATACTCATATATACATATACTTAAATATTCATAACATGTTAGCACATACATATATAAGCATGTAGAAAAAGATTCATTTGTGTATATTTATAAACACAGTTCTACATGCCACACAAAAAGACAATTTTCACACTTATGAGAGATTATATCTGTGAGGAAAGTTTTGTAAGTGATCAGTGATGTTATTCAAGATGCTATATATTTTGAATTACCCCCTCTTGCAAATTTGGTGACAGCTTTGAAAACTGTCCTAAGAAAGAACCTGATGAGGTGAAATGTTAGAAGGTTGTGAGCACCTTGAAGCCTTCCTCTGTACTCTGGGCTGCGACCTCAGACAGGCAAGAGCAGAGTTTCTTCTAAAAAACTTTGAAATTACAGAGTATTGTCCTGTCCAACAGCTTGATGCCCACTTTTTAAAATAAAATGTTCACAAATCCCTATTAAAATACAGGTGGAGCACCTAAACCCTGCCCAGTTTAAGTTCTCTGCAGTGATTTCAAATAAATATAAACAGCCTAGTGAATTAATCATTCACAGGTATATTTAATATCATGTAAATTAATATTAGTACATGTAAATCTTATTTTTTCTGGTAGCAAATCAGGTGGAGACTCATGGGTAGGCTCATATAGTTATTGTTGGAAAGATCTGTCTCCTTAGGGGAAGGGTAACCTCGCTTGATGGGATATTGAGAAGTTGATTTATAACTTGCTGTTTTAAGGATCCTTTCCCATAAACGTCCCTGTATCAGATCTAAGCCCCGGCAATCAGACTGGCAGTCTTCTGTTTTTGATAGCAGCGACTGCTTTTCTGAACTGCCAATTTCAGTACCAGCAGCATCATCTTGGCCTCTGATGTTATGCAAAACACACCTGCATTTTAAATTGCTTGATCCGAACCTCACTTACCATATGCATTTTCCACCCTTTGATCCCTCTCTGCAATGCTATTTATCAGTATCAAAAAGCTGGAGCTGACTGGTGGGCAAATTCAAAGGCTTTTGGCCCTGGATCCACAAAATGAAGTCAGTCATGCGTCTGGAGTGTTTTCTGTACCTGGACGGCGTCCATCACAAGAGCATTGCTTTCCTCTTTATTGAGTCATGTGGAGGATTGGATGTGAGCTTTATCTTTAAAATAAGTAACTTTCCCCCTACTCATAGCACACAGCAACTTAGTTATGTAAATGAGATTCTTCTCAATATATCACTGTATAAGTTTCCTTAACAATTATCATGGTTTTCATTTTATGTTATATTTGTGTGATTATTTTAGTAATAACTTTCTTTGTAAGTATCATACATCAGGAAGCATGTCTAGATGGCTCATCTTTATTTTATTTTTTTAAATATATTTTATTGATTATGCTATTACAGTTGTCCCATTTCTCCCCCATCATTCCCCTCCACCCAGCACACCCCCTCCCACCTACATTCTCCTCTTTAGTTCATATCCATGTGTCATAAGTTCTTTAGCTTCTACATTTCCCACACTATTCTTGCCCTCCCCCTGTCTATTTTCTACCCACCATCTATGCTACTTATTCTCTGTACCTTTTCCCCTTCTCTCCTCCTCCCACTCCCCTGTTGCTAACCCTCCATATGTTCTCCATCTCTGTGGTTCTGTTCCTGTTCTAGCTGTTTGCTTAGTTTGCTTTTGTTTTAGGTGTGGTTGTTAATATCTGTGAGTTTGCTTTCTTTTTACCTTCATATTTTTTATCTTCTTTTTCTTAAATAAGTCCCTTTCACACTTCATATAATAAGGGCTTCGTGATGATGAACTCCTTTAACTTGACCTTATCTGAGAAGCCCTTTATCTGCCCTTCCATTCTAAATGAAAGCTTTGCTGGATAGAGCAATTTTGGATGGAGGCCTTTGCCTTTCAAGACTTCAAATACTTCTTTCCAGCCCCTTGTTGCCTGGAAGTTCCCTTTTGAGAAATCAGCTGACAGTCTGATGGGAACTCCTTTGTAGGTGACTGTCCCCTTATCCCTTGCTGCTTCTAGAATTCTCTCCTTCATTTGAATCTTGGCTAATGTAATTATGATGTGCCTTGGTGTGTTCCTCCTTGGGTCCAAGTTCTTTGGGACTCTCTGAGCTTCCTGGACGTCCTGGAAGTCTATTTCCTTTGCCAGATTGGGGAAGTTCTCTTTTATTATTTGTTCAAATAAGTTTTCCACTTGTTGCTCTTCTTCTTCCCCTTCTGGGACCCCTATAATTCGGATGTTGGGACGTTTAAAGATGCCCTGGAGGTTCCTAAGCCTCTCCTCATTTTTTTGAATTCTTGTTTCTTCCTTCTTTTCTGTTTGGTTGTTTGTTCTTTCCTTCTAGTCCACTCCATTGATTTGAGTCCCAGTTTTCCTCCCATTTTTATTAGTTCCCCATGCATCTTCCTTCATTTCACGTATTGTGGCCTGCATTTTTTCATCTAATTTGCGAGCAAAATCGACCAATTCTGTGAGCATCCTGATCACCAGGGCTTTGAACTGTGCATCTGATAGGTTGGCTATCTGTTAGTCACTTAGAGGAATTGGCTCTGGGGCTTTGATTTGTTTTCCGATTTGAGCCATTTTTGGTGATTTTTTTGGTCTGGTTGTGGCTGTTACGTATGAGGGGAGCCTTAGGTGTTCCCCAGTGCAGGCAGCCCAGTTGCTGAGTTGTGACGCTTTACGTGGGGGTGGGGTCCGAGAGGGAACAATGGCGCTTGCTCTGCTCTCTCTTGGATTCCAGTCCCTTCCACCACTTCCCCTTCGCCTGGATTATCTGTGCGTGAATGTGGGACCACCTCGTCAGCCAGCCGCCCTGCACAGCCTCACTGGGTCTCCACAGTTGCCACCCTGTGCCCGGGATCTGCTAACTGCCGCCTGCACTCCTGGGAACTGCCAGCCATTGCTGCCTGCATGCCCAGGTCCATACCTCCACTTTTTCCTGCCGCGACTCCGCCCCTCTTACCGGTCTGGAAGAATGGTTGTTGGACTTCCGTACAGTTCAATTTTCTATCAGTTCTGAGTGTTTTCTTGTTTCTAAATCTTTGTTGTCCTTAATTTTGGTTGTGAGAAGAGGCACAGTATGTCCACCTACGCCTCCATCTTGGCCCTGTCTCATCTTTATATTCCTAGCACTGAGCACAGTGTCTGGCATAAAGTAGGTGATAATACAGGGTCCAGCACAAATAACGCCTCTTTTGTTATAAAATCTTTTATTACAAAATTATAAGCACACAATTTTCTAATGTAGCAATGTCACACTCACGTACACCAAATGACCTTGCAGGTGAAATGTTCAAATTGCTGTCCATCATGTACGAGACATTCATGTACCCTACCACCCACACTCAAGCCTTACTTCTGCCGGACCTTGCGTGTGCTGAAAGAATGTAGCCTTACCCAACAATTTTGGGAGTTTCTCCTCTGAAATTATCTTCAGAGACTGTTTTCCAGAAATAAGAGAATGGCTTTTTTGATTTTGTTTGGAGAACATCAAAGCATCTTGTTCTGTCTGCTGTTTTCTTTTTTCCCTTTGCTCTGCTTGGCTCCTCTAATTGGCCGCCTTTCCCTCCTCTTGCAGTGCAGTTGAAGCAACCACTGATGGTTACCTGGCACAGCTGTGCAGAGGCTGATCTGGACCCCAAGGAGGGGATCCTGCAGCAGGCTGATGGATACAGGTAAAATAAAACCTTTGGTGAAATACTCACTGCATGGACTAAATTCACTTGGGTGCTGCCAGCCTGCTTCATTGCTGAAAAGCCTTATGTGGATGCAATTTACCAAACATTATAAATGTGCACTGCTGAAGGTTTAGGACTCAAGTTTTAAGTGAGTTAATTATAACTGAGATGGTTTAAAATGATTTGATGGTGTTGATAGTTATTATTTATGGTGGGGAGGGGCAGAATTTACATAGGACTGTAATTGTCTTTTTTAAAGTATTTAGATTTGTCTCATATATATTTAATGTTTTAGTTTTTTTACACCAGGGTTATGATTACTTTAGTGATTAAAGAAGATATATACGTATTTTTAAATGTCATAGGGACTTCATGCCCTTAAGCCATTTAAAGAATTTACCAATTAAAAAATCTTTAATGGTGCCTTGGCTGGTGTGGCTCAGTGGTTGAGTGCCAGCCTGCAAATCAAACGGTCACTGGTTCAATTCCCATTAGGGCACATGCCTGGGCTGCCGGCCAGGTCCCCAGTAGGGGGCACGTAAGAAGCAACTACACTGATATTTCTCTCCCTCTCTTTCTTTCTCCCTTCCTGGATCTAAAAATAAATAAATAAAATCTTTAAAAAAACTTTAATGGCATAATATAAAATTGTAAATTTATAATAAAATATATACAGATAATTAAACTTATTGAGCTGTCACTATATTGCTATTATTACTGGTTATTTTATATTTCAAACAGTGTATATCTACATGGCAAGAGATTTTGAAATATTAATTCTCTCTCACAGCTTATTGCTCACATATACAATTTACAGTTGAAAAGAAGTAATGATAACTTGCTTGATATCTATAGAGTTTGTCCTTGTTCCCTGATTATAGACATTCTTTATTAAGTAGTACTTTGACATGTTTTTTAAGTGTGGTGTCCACAAATGTTTGGTCAAAGGAATGGCGGTTTTGGGGCTGGTCATCAGGTACTCTGAGAAGAAGCAGTGGTCTGGCATGGTGATGATAGCAATGACGATGGCGATGATGACACTAGAGGTTAGATACCAGCTCTACTACTTGTGTCCTAGCTGCGTGACCTTGCACAGATCACTCAATCTGTCTGAGCCCGTTTTCTCATCTCTGAGATCAAGATATTCTCAATTGCGTTCAGTTGCTGTGAAATAACATCTGTAAAAATGCTTTGTGAACTTTTTGTTTCTAGATTCAGTATGCCTGTCCCACCTTGGGAGCCATGTGTCACCTGTATGTCCCTGAGCCTTTCACTGACATGACTCCTTCCCCTTTCTCCCCTAACCTTCCCCTACTTGTCCACATCCTCTTTGAAGTTGTATATTTATTTCCACCCAAGGCACTCAATCATGTATTAATATTTGTCCCACTTTTCTTTCTTACTGGTCCTGCCACTAGTTTAAGACATGGAAAGCCAGGGAGGAAGAAATGGTTTCAAAATTCATTGAGACACAGCTTAAAACAGGATGACCCACCTTGTTAACTGGAAAACAACCACGGCAACAGCCCCTTCTTTATGGGCTAAAAGCAATAGTGTTCTCTTTAAGTGAAAGCAATATGCAAACATGGATATTTAAGAGTCATGAACATCTATGGGCTTTTCAATATTGACATTAGTTTTAGTGTTCAGTAAATATTTATCCAGCACTCATAATGGTTCCAGGCAGGGGGATCAAACAGAAAACTGAGAGTCATTTGTGCCTCTTGGTATCCTATGTTCAGATATAATACTCAGAGGCACAAATTCACGTTCAGTGTAGGAAGGGCTGTTAGCATATCAGTACACACTCACACACGCACATTCATTGTTTTTGGAAAACAAAGCCATGTGATCACGTGGCCATGCAGTTGCGTGCTATAAACATTGTTTAACTCCTTGAACTGTTGGTTTACTTTGTATGCAGTACCTTAGTAAGAGTCCAAGAGTTGAAATGCAAAAGAATATTTTAAAATTGAAAATACTAACTTTGAAAACCTCACATACAGTTTTTTCATTGCCACAACTTAGTCATTAAGACTGCTCAGACTGTATTCCCAAAATAACCTAGTTCACATGCACTTCATTTATAAAAAGTCTATAAATTAAAGGCCTTTGCTTTTAGAGCCTCAGGCTATACTTACCATTCAAACATAAAGACCCTGCATTTTTAAAACAGTCCATCACAAACAAGGAACATAATGTTTAAGCTTTCTAACACACACACACATACACACACACTTTCGGAATTCTAAAATCCATCAAAACATCCAGAAGTAATGTTCCATTGCATATTTCCAACTTAAAGGGTCTTGAAGTTCATTCTGTTGTAAAATATGCACCACATTATATGGCTCACTGGTTTTGCTGTTTCATTTATTAGGTGACTGGGAGTCCACACAGATTGCTTCTCTGCATCTCCTTCATCAGTCTTAGACACTGAAATGACCTGGGGCCTGAGAGCACGCAGAGGCTGCTTGTGACTTGTCCCGTGGTTTGCGAGTTCCTGTTAATAGATTGTCTTCCTCTTTTTAGTGGATATTCAGAAATGTTTTACTTAGTAAATTGACAACCCTTGTGGAAATCAGTACAATTTAGTTCGAAATCCTGGTTAAGTGGATAAAGAAACACTCTCTGGCCAGATGAACTAAGAGATAATAGTTGTGTTAGTGAAGTAAAGGAATGGTTTAAAAAATTCCCTCGAATGATATTGGAAACTAGGTCAAGTTTCAAAAGGAGTGATTTAATTCTACTACTTGGTGGGAACTATAGACATCTGGTTAAAGGTTAAGCCCATTAGAATTGCTAGACCAGCAACTGTGGTTGGATATTTTTCAGCTCATCTGAATTACGAAGAATAAAAAGAACCATTAATATGAAGTGTACTTTCCAAGAAGCTGTTCAGAAACAGAGAGAGAGGCAGAGAGAGGGAGAGGGAATGAATCAATGGAGGAGCCATAAATGCTCCATGAGTCAAAATGTAAAAAACAGAGTAAAAGCAGTTGCTCCTTAAAATGACAGCATCATTGAGCTTCTAAGTGTCAATTTCTCTTTGTGTGGTAAGTGACCTGGTGAATCAGGACACACTGCTCTTATTACCAGTGTTCTACTGTTCCAGGTCTAGGTATCTAGCTTGGTTATTCATACTTTCTACTTCTCTTTTTATTTTTTGGCTTGTGACAATGGATATGAAAGTCAAAATCAGTACATTTTTTTCATTATTAGCAATCCTTGTAAATATTTGCAGGGGAGGAGGTGAAAACTGATAACTAAAATAAGATTTTTTTCAATTATATCTGATATTATTTGCCAATATAGTTCCTAATTAGCATAGATAATTACAAACTAGTGGATCACTATTAAGTAATAGTTTGAGGTTTAATATTTGGATATGTGATATGGGTGTGTCCTGTCATAGTACTTCCTATTACTTCAGGGGATCACACGATCCTGCAAAATAGTCTTAAAACAAGATTTAAATTAAACTTATTAAATTATTGCATAACCTAATAGGTGTGCCATGTATCTTAGAGTACCTGCCCAACCCCCCTGGGGATCTTTTGGGTTGGGGAAGAATGAAAGAAGACTGTCATGTTGTGAATTCAACTTTATTTTTCCTTTTAGACCATCAAAATCATTTATTGAAGACCTCCCATGTCCCTGCCAATGTATGTTCATGAGAGATACAGTAACCCTGTAAACAGAAATTACAAATGAAGAAACCGAAACTGAAAAATCCAGACCTCTGGCCCAGGTCATATAGCTTTAAGGAGCAGTTCTATAATTTTAACCTAGTTTCTAGAACAAAAGTCTTTACTTTTGCTAGTTCACCATATACGTTCTCCAGCAACTTAGGTTCAGGGCTATGTATATCCCACAGTATAGAAGTGGAAACTCAGAGTCAAGGACAATTTTAAGTAACTGTTTAGGTAAATCACATGACATCTCTGGGTCTCATATACTCCATCTATGGGCAGGTCACAATAGGTAACATCTGTAGACTACTCACTACTCTACAGCAGGTATTTTTAAGTACATTCCATACATTAGCTTAATTACCCTCTTGACACTCTTTTCTATGTCACAGATATAACTAAACTTTTTATACAGAAGAACAAGAGACTGAGAGAGCTGATAGTTTGGACAAGTTCACAGAGCTGAAATTGTGGGACCTTGATTCAAACACAGGCTCTGTGACTGAAGGCCGGAGCAAGGGTCCTTAGCCACAGGCCCTTACAGCCTTCCATTTAAGGACAGCCCCTGGCCTCTTCCAGCTCTAATGTATAGCCGAAGGCATTCTCATCTTTTGATTCCCTAACTCTTGCTTTTTAGAAACTTTTAAACTGTCATAATTTTAGAGGAGAATCCTCTACAATTAAAATAATTCTCCACTGGTTAAGCCCTAGTGCTGCTCTTCTGTGCTTATTCTATCATTCTCTAGTGCTCCTCTAGCATAATTTACTATCCTCTCCAAATGATCTACACCAGCCAAGTCTTATATTTACATATACCACATTTCTCCATCTGCAATGCTCTTTTGAAAAATATAACACCCGTACCTCCTGCCTTTTAAAAAATATGACCCAGTGCGGTACAAAAGACAATTGTATATCATATCAGGAGACCACGTCAGAACTCTTGTTTCACAGTGACCAGCTGTGATGCTGTAACAGTGGATTACGCTTTAAAGGTGAGGAGCAAGTACCAGGAACAGATGATGCCTAAACAAACAACAGTCCTGCTTTTGTTCCATCTGTGTTAGACACATCTGTCTTAAGAGCAAAAGCAAATGAAAATAATAATAAAAAAAAGGCTACAGGCCAAATATTTATTCCTTCTCCTTGGTGACTGTAAATATACTAATCAGCATTTTAAATATTGAAGATTCTGGGCAAATAATAACTTATATTAATGTTAGAAACTAAATGTTTGGTCTTAATTTTCAGGATAAGTACAATTATCTAATTAGAGGTGATGAGAATACAGACAAATAGTAGAAGAGGAAAACAATAAAACAGTGAAGAGATGATGAAAAACAGTTTTTGTTAAACTAAATGCTCAATATATTTTATTGAGATTCCTTATTAAACAATTAAACACCATTTCTTACATTTAGGATGTTTATTTTAATGGCTCAAATTTAAAAAGATGAAAATTTACAAGTACTTCATAAATATGCTACATTCTGTTTTATTGCTTATTTTGCCAAAATGCTGCCTTTTTCTAGCAGCATATTTGAAATCAATGAATTTATGGGGAAAAATACAAGTAAAATGTTAGAGCATTTAAATTTTGTAAAAAAACAAACAAAACTAGGAAATATTTTTTATATTCAGTAGTTTTCCTTATTTACTATTTATCAACTTAAAAATAATACCGAGAAACTAGCAACCTTATTTAGTTTCTAAATATTTCACATTGTTTAAAACTGGTCTTTTTTTTCCCCTGGAGCATCTGGTAGGGTAGTGTAAGTAAAACATTTCAGAAAATTTCCCCTGACTTACTGAGAATAACAGAAGAATTCACGTGAAACTTACCCTCATATTTTCTGAAAAACTTCAATCCACACCCAGAATGGTTCTTCCAATAGGAGTGATGTGTTTCTCTCTTCAGGAATTAAAGGGAATGACAGGTGCTCCTTAAATAGTGGTCTTGTCTTCTAAGAAAACATTTTTAAAGATCAAAGATTTAATGGGTTCAAAAATTTTTAAAAATCTACATTGAAGTGAATGTATTTTATACATCATTTTTGCTGCTTTTGTATTTTCTGGCATTGCCTACCTGCTTGCCTCTTGGTATTTCTGAGTTCTTTGCAGTCATTGCTTTCTAGTCATTTTCTTTACATTATTCTATTGAAGTTTTGTTGAAAATGATCAAGAGGAAAATGAAAAATGCAGAGCATATTTGTAATTGTCAGAGCTGTTGATGCTAATACATGAAATGTTCTAGAGCTCAGGTCAGGGTAGAGGATCGGTTCAGACACTCCACAAGCCAGTGAGTGGAATGTCCTTAGTTTAATGACTTCTTGCTTCTTCCCTGGGGCAGTCCCTGGGGCTGTGTGGGAAGGAAGTGTGGCTCCAGAGGTTTGCCTGTCAGGCTAATCTGTAATCAGGTAATTACAGGCCTGAATTCTGGAATCTCATCTTTACTTGTCTGCTGTGTATTAGCTGAATGAGAAACCATGTGTATCCTGCTAGTCCAATAGTGTGTGTGTGTGTGTAAAGGGAGGTAAATGTACTAATACTAAGCTATGTGTCAGGGATGATTTAGGGGCCATGTATGTAGTAGATATCCAGATAGACAAGGACCCTGCTCACCTGGAGCTGATATTGCGGGGCAAAAGTATAGAGATGAATAGAGAGAGGGGAAGAAATGAAAGAAGGAAAAGAAAGAAGTGAGAGATATGATAAGTACCAGGGTGATGCAGTGAAAAGATACTAATGCTCAGGGACTACTGCAGATTGGGTGGTCAGGAAAGGTCCCTTGGAGGAGGAAAAACTGGAGGTCAGAACTAAATGACAAGAAATATGCAGTTACGCAAAGAACAATTGGAAGAATACTCCGAGCAGAGGGAAGAGCCAGTGCAAAGGTTGAAATAGTCTCAGGGTGTGCAAGGAATGTTTTTATGGATGGAATGGGGTGGATGAGGAAAGCATGGTAAGAGGTAAGCAAGGCTAAATGATGATGCATTTTGCTGATTAGTGTTAGAAATTTAGGTTTTTTTCTATATGTGGTTGGAAGTCATCCAGGAGTTTTCATCTGGGATAAGGACAGGGAGTGACTTGATCTGATACACATTTTTAAAAGATCACATTTTAAAACATCACACAGTAATGTATGTTTTTATGTTATCAAATATTTAAAAAAGAAAATATTATGGAGACTATTTTTCAGGAGACCATTCCCATTGGAATGGGAGGATCAAGTCCAGGTGAGAAGAGATGTTGGCTTACCCAGGGATTTGGTTAGAGGAGAAGCAGGAATAATGGATGTTGTGGATACAATTTGATAATAGAGAAGACAGGGCTAGCAGATAGAGTGGATATAGAGGGTGATTTCTGGCTGGAGAAACTAGAAGGATGATGGTGTCTTTTGCTGGGATGGGTAAAGCTGGAGGAAAATTGGTTTGGGGAAGGGTTATAGAGTTGAGTTGTTTTTGTCATGCTTTTTCTTTTTCTTTTTTTTACCGTTTTTTTATATTTTTTAATATATTTTATTGATTATGCTATTACAGTTGTCCCACTTCTCCCCCGTCATTCCCCTCCACCCTACACACCCTCTCCCACCCACATTCCCCCCTTTAGTTCATGTCCATGTGTCATAAGTTCTTTAGCTTCTACATTTCCCACACTATTCTTGCCCTCCCCCTGTCTATTTTCTACCCACCATCTATGCTACTCATTCTCTGTACCTTTTCCCCCCCTCTCCTCCTCCCATGCCCCTGTTGCTAACCCTTCATATGATCTCCATTTCTGTGGTTCTGTTCCTGTTCTAGCTGTTTGCTTAGTTTGCTTTTGTTTTAGGTGTGGTTCTTGATAGCTATGAGTTTGCTGTCTTTTCACTGTCATATTTTTATCTTCTTTTTCTTAGATAAATTCCTTTAACATTTCATATAATAAGGGCTTCGTGATGATGAACTCCTTCAACTTGACCTTATCTGAGAAGCGCTTTATCTGTCCATCCATTCTAAATGACAGCTTTGCTGGATAGAGCAATTTTGGATGGAGGTCCCTGCTTTTCAAGATTTCAAATATTTCTTTCCAGCCCCTTCTTGCCTGTAAGGTCTCTTTTGAGAAATCAGCGGACAGCCTGATGGGAACTCCTTTGGAGGTGACTGTCCCCTTATCCCTTGCTGCTTCTAGAATTCTCTGCTTCATTTTAATCTTTGCTAATGTAATTACGATGTGCCTTGATGTGTTCCTCCTTGGGTCCAACTTCTTTGGGACTCTCTGAGCTTCCTGGACATTCTGGTAGTCTATTTCCTTTGCCAGATTGGGGAAGTTCTCCTTGATTATTTGTTCAAATAAGTTTTCCACTTGTTGCTCTTCTTCTTCCCCTTCTGGGACCCCTATAATTCGGATGTTGGGACGTTTAACGATGTCCCGGAGGTTCCTAAGCCTCTCCTCATTTTTTTGAATTCTTGTTTCTTCCTCGTTTTCTGTTTGGTTGTTAGTTTCTTCCCTCTGGTCCACTCCATTGATTTGAGTCCCAGTTTTCCTTCCATCTCTATCAGTTCCCCATGCATCTTCCTTCACGTATTGTAGCCTGCATTTTTTCATCTAATTTGTGAGCAAAATCAACCAATTCTGTGAGCATTTTGATGACCAGTGCTTTGAACTGTGCATCAGATAGGTTGGCTATCTCTTCACTGCTTAGAGGAATTGGCTCTGGGGCTTTTATTTGTTTTCCGGTTTGAGCCATTTTTGGTGGGGGTTTGTTTTGTTTTGTTTTGGTTTTAGTCTGGTCGTGGCTATTAGTATGAGGGGTGGAGCCTTAGGTGTTCCTCAGGACGGGGCAGCCCAGTCGCTGGGTTGTGACGCTGTATGTGGGGGCGGGGTCTGAGAGGGAACAATGGCGCCTGCTCCGCTCTCTCCTGGATTCAGTCCCTTCCGCCTCTTCCCCTCTGCCTGGACCGTCTTCGCGCATGAATGTGGGACCACCTGGTCAGCCAGCTGCCTTGTGCGGCCTCACTGGGTCTGCACAGTTGCCACCCTGTGCTCGGGGTCCACCAGCTGCTGCCTGTGCGCCCGGGGACCGCCAGCCACCGCCTGTGCACCTGGGAACTGCCAGCCGCTGCTGCTTGTGTTCCTGGGTCCGCACCTCCACTTTCACCTGCCGCAACTCCGCCCCCTTACCGGTCTGGATGGACGGTTGTTGGACTTCCGTACAGTTCGATTTTCTATAAGTTCTGGTTGTTTTTTTGTTTCTAAATATTTGTTGTCCTTAATTTTGGTTGTGAGAGGAGGCACAGTGTGTCCGCCTACGCCTCCATCTTGGCCGGAAGTCCTTGTCATGCTTTTTCTGAGGCATCTAAGTGGAGATACCCAGTAGGCCATTGGATGTGTACACCTAAGGACTTAAATTTCATGACTAAGACAAACCTGGAGATTTGCTTCGGTTTTCATCATCTTGTGGGTGTAATTGGAGATGCAGATTGGATGAGATCTAAGCGAGTTTGGTATACAGCACTAGTCCACACCAATATTGAAAGTTGGGGAGAAGAATAGTCAGAAAAGTTGTCTAAAAAGCAGCAGCAAAGCAACATAAAAGGAGAACCAAGAAGGTGTGATGTCATGGAAGCCAAGGAAGGAGGTATTTCAAGGATGGAGTGGCCAACTGTGTGGATTGCTGTGGAAAAGAAAAGAGAAATGACCTCCGGGTTTGGCAACACAGAGATCGTAGCGCAATGATCTCTGCGGCACAGTGCAGGCTGAGGCATAGTAGAGCCGGTTAAGAATGTGGAAGTAGAGTTCTTGACTAGAGGCAACTCTTCGAAGAAGTTTATACTCAAGGGAGTTGTTCGTTTTTAAATTAGGAGATTAGAAGTACAGTGGTCCCCCATTTTTCAAGGTTTTGCTTACCTTGGTTTCAGTTATCGGCCAACATCCATGGTCCACAAATATTAAATGGAAAATTCCAGATATAAACAAATATCAATTTTAAATTGCACATCTTCCTGGGTAGCGTGATTAAATCTCACACGCCGTTTTGCCCCTTCTGGTCCAGGACGTGAATAATTCCCTGGTCGGTGTCTCCACGTCTCCATGCTGCAGAGGCTCCTCCCCGACCCCTAGTCACTTAGTAGCCATCTGGGTTATCAGATTTACTGTTGGGGTATCGCAGTACTTGTGCGCGAGCAGCCCTTGTAGTAACCTAACACTATGTTAGACGCCTAGTCAGACACCTCATGTCATCTTGTCACATAGGCATGTGTCATCTCACAGCATCGCAAGAAGGTTGAGTGCAGGACAATACAGTATTTTGAGAGAGATACCACATTCACATAATCTTTATTACAATATAGCATTACAAACTTCTATTTTATTACTAGTTATTGTTGCTAATCTCTTACTGTGCCTAATTTATAAATTATTTATCCTAGGTATGTATGTATAGCAAAAAACATTCTACATAGGGCTCAGTACTGTCTGAGGTTTCAGGCATCCACTGGGAGTCTTGGGAAGTATCCCCTTCAGATATGTTCTTTTGTACATTTGTAAACCAATGGCTGTGTAAAGTAAAATTCCATAGAGCAGACCCTTGAGTAATGTTTTGTTCAAAGTTGTTCCTTTGTAATGTTTACGAGAAAAAAAATTGCCAGCTGGGGCCACTGTCTGTGTGGAGATTGCACATTCTCTCCCTGTTGGTGTGGGATTTCTCTGTGGACACAGTTTCCTCCCATTTCCCAAAAATGTGCACATGAGGTGAACTGGCGTGTCTACACTATCCCTGTCTGAGTGAGTGAGTGAGTGAGGGAGGGAGGGTGTGTGTGTGAATGCACTCCACGGCGGAAGGGCATTCTGTCCAGGGCTGGCTTTCGCCTTGTGCACCAGCCTCCGGGATTGGCTGTGGTTGCCCACTAGACCCCGAAATGGGATAAGTGGGTTAAAAATAATGATCTTACTTATTTTTATCTTTCTTAAATGTATGTGTAGCTCACATTTATTTCAATGTTTAATATTAGAAATGTTTGGGATCTTAATTAGAAGTTTGGTGGTGCTTTTTTGACCAGAAATATGCCCTAGAAACTTAACTTTTGTTTATATCAATTAGACTATGGTAAAATTGGTTTCATTATATGTCATTTTGCTTGAAATCGCAGTTTTGAAGAACCTAGTGATGACATTAAGTAAGGACTCACTGTATTTGGAAAACATAGTTTTTGTAGAAATACTTGGAAATTTAAAGTGCCACTTGATCTCTTTCAGTGAATTAGCATTGTTTTGGTAGAAATTGTTTCTTTTCAAATGTAAAGAGTTTATTAGTTCTCAAAAGGATGAAGCCAAAAAAATACCTTGTGAGAGAGTACCTGAGAGGTGAGGCTTGGAAGTTCATGGTATATTTTTTTTTTACACAGGAAACAGAAAGAATGGAAGGTTCTCATACTTTTCAAAGATTATGTAGAACCATAGACACTGAAAAAAGAAAGACAGTATTTTCACAAATATCTAGAGAGGTTTCCAATTCAAACCCTGGGAAAAGGCACAAATAAATCTAACTTACTTATTTTTAAAAAAGTAAACATGCATGTTAAATCTTCTAGACAGACCGGGGAAGGCAAAGTGAGGCGCTAAGGATGCAGAGGTTATGGAGAGGTGCTGAGAGCCAATAGAAACCTTGGGGAGTGGTGAAGGAGAGAAGGTCCCATATTTAGGTGGCATGACCAGAGGCAGAAAGCCATTAGTTCTGTATTATTCGGGGGAGCAGTGGGTAGTCAAGACTCACTGCAGCAGAGGGACTGTTAGGAAGAATGCATACGAAAATAAGTTGGGGCAATGTTGTAGTGGGTTTGAATGCCAAGGCAAGAATTTAGTTTTGCAAGGATTTTGTACAGTTGCAAGTTTTTGAATAGAGGAGTAATCTTTTTGATATTAAAGTACACATTCTGGCTTAGACTTTCTCTAAGCATTTCATAATATAAGCTTTTGAAGTGGTCAGGTTCACAAGTGTTTTACAGAATATGAAAGCTAAAATACTACTAATAATACTGGCCACCATCTGTTTTTAGAGTTATTATATGGGAGGTACTGCGCTTGGTGGTTCCCATGTAGCCATCATATCAACCCTGTGATATAGGTGTTGCTGTCCTCATTTTAGAGATAAGAAGAAAGGCTCGGTAATGTTTAATAGTTTGCCTGCTAAACATAGAGAAGCCAGTGTGAAAATTCAGTGGGCCCTGCCTGAAAAGCTGGCCCTGCTCTTGAAAAGTCTATATTCTTGTTGCAGAGATAAGGGTATATTACTATATGAAGTGGTAATGACTTCCACACTTACTTTTTCTTTCATTTGTTTGTAACTTAGCAAGTACTATCTGTGTCTCTATAAGTCAAAACTGTGGAATTACCCTAGGCCCTTATACTTGATTTTTGTCTTAATTTCCACCTTAAGACTGCTTCTTTATGGACTGGGATTCTACTTTAAAGTTAGCACACTTAGCTAGGGCCTTAATATCTTGTCCAGGCCTGATTCATCTTGTTCCCTGTCTGTGTTTCTGACCATAAGGAACCACAATGCCCAGCCCAGGCCACTAGTTCACAGCTCCAGGGACATCAGTCACACTGTGGTCAATGCAGTTGATACTAAGTCATTCAGTTGTCTGGCCCCACGTCAGGTCTCTTGTGCTGAGATTGGACCTGCACAGCCCCTGAGGCCTAGAAGCCCCAACCCAAGTTTTCTATGGTCCTTTCGACTGTTGACTTCATAGTCGAACCCCTCTGGCCCACTTTTTCCTTCTTCTAGGTCATCCCTACATGCTTAAACTGCTGAGAATCTAGTATGCCTCCCACCTGAACTTAGTGTAATAAATAAGAAAATGCTTTAGGAACCTGAGCAACTCATTCAAAGGAGATGTCCGAAACACATGGCAGTAATCAGAAAGCAGTTCAGAGATGCATTCACTCACTCACTCACTCACTCACTCATTCATTCATTAAATATCTATTGAGCACCTAGATGGGCTAGACAGACCCAGCGTCATAGGTAGGTGACCTGTCTTTTTATAGAGGCTCCCACACTCAGAAGGGCTGTACTTGGTTTAATGCTTTGCTGTTGTCATCTTAAAGTTCTTAATAATTTTATGGTTGAATATGTGTTTTGTAAGTGAAGTCCAATAGAACAATAGAGCATGCACGTGGGCAGAGGAGATACACACGTGTGTCTGCCTCGTTCCTTACTGCCCCGCCCCCATACAGCATACACGATGCCCATGGGTACAGAATTGCAGTAGGCCTGTACTGGATACGAGTTCATTGAGACTCAAAGGAAGTACAAGGCAGGCATGTTAATCCAGGATGAAGTATGCAGGGGTGCCGACAGCTCCGAGGGGCCGCACATTCAAACCGGAACTTTCTAAGAAACATAGATGATCCCGGTACCTTAGCATATACTTTCTTAGTTTTGTTTCACTGAAAATAATGATATAGAAAGAGAAAGATAGTTCCTTTTCCTTCCAGCCATTCCATACTCATTAGTAAGCTGAGGGTAGATGGTGTTAGTAGGGTGGGCAGATATAAATGAGTGAAGTAAAAGAGTTGAGTTAGTTGCGTGCAGCATTTCTGCTTTGCCGGAAAGAATATACATTTGTGCTTGTGAGCCTCAAAACACAAATTGCAACTTTGGTGATCACACATGTGCACCAAATGAGCTTACATTCGCCTTTAAAGCTGGCAACACACAATATAAAGATGAATGTTAAAAATTCATCCGAACAAATTCCAACTCCAATTTTTCTTAGAGCAATCATTAGTAGCAAATAAAAACACCACGACAAGTTAAGAGAGAGAGAACGTGGAAAGAAAACACTTTATATTTTAATACTTTTAATACTACTTCTGTTCTGCATTTTGAACAAGTCGCCCTGCTTGCCATTCTGCATGGACCCTACACATTATGTAGCTGGACCTGGGGCCCAGCCCTATGCTTGGAAACAGAAGTATAATGATGGACAAGGAAGACAGACTCTGCCCTCATGAAGCTTGCATTTCAAGGAGGTAATTACATAGTAGCAATTGCTATAAGATGCACAAAGGAAAGGTACAGGGTATTATTATGAGGACCTATAAATGGAAGAAACTGCTGTGGTGGGCACTGTTGCTTGCCTGCTCAACAGCCTTCTTTGCTAACAAAATTTGCCTGCTTTAGAGACTACAACTCCCAGACCCCCCAATTCCCTGGTGTATAGAGTGTGGGCATGTGATTACATCATGTCCATTCTACTTGACTGGAAGTCTGCGGGGACAGAGGCACTTGCGGGAAAGATTTTTTCCCTGCTAAAGAGAGAAACATGTGAGGAGAAAATGCTTTTCTTTTTTCCTGCTTTAGGTATTTGTGTGAGAACAGGATGCTTGGAGCTGTGGTAGCCATCTGTAGCCATGAGGGAAAAGTGGAGAGAATGGCAGGAAGCTCACCCCTGGCTCTACCATGACTTTGAACCTCTGAGTCCATCCAAAACTACATGCCTATGGAATTATTGTTAGGTGAGGAAAATAGATTCACATTGTTCAAGACACTTTCAGTTGGGCATTCTGTTGCTTGCAGCCAAGACTTCCTACATGATCAGAAATTAAGTTTTCCTAGATTTGAGAAGATCAAGTTCCAGGCAGACAGAATAACCATATTGGAAGGCCCTAAATTAGGAAGGTATGTGGTGTGTTCGAGAAACAAAGATCCTACAGTAGGTGTTCAGCATCCTGGACATCTGGTTCTGGGATACTTCAGCAGATACAGGACTCCACCCTTTCCTTCTGGAGGATGGTGATGAGGTTGTTGCTGCTACTCTGTAAACTGTCTGAAAAACCTCAGGCTCTGGCACTCACTGTATTTGTTTTCCCACAGCTAGCTGGTAGCAAAGTTTTCATTTTCACTGATGGTGCCACTCGTGGGAAGTGCATGCCTTGTCTGCATACAGCTACTGTGAGGAGTGACACAGAAATTATCAGAAGTTTTAGCAAACTGTAAACCCTTTGGCACATAACCCTCCTTGTTCTGGTAGATAAGCAAAACAATGTGGAGGCGACAGAGAGCAAAGAGTAAAATCTGTGGAGGCACACAGCAGCAGATATACTTAAAATATTTTTATGAAACATTCGAATGAGTCCCCACAGGATAAGAATAATGAGAAGAGCCAAGTTATCAAGAGTGTATAATCGCAGAGCTAACAGTTAGAATGCAATCAGCCTCTGTGACTACGGTGTGGCCCAGGTGCCCGGTGATTCCCACAATAATGACACCTAACGGAACAGACCGTCAGGGCCATGATCATCATCGTGTTTATCAACACATCCCCTGCTCAGTGTCAGGAGGCAGGGAGAGCTGGGGTTTACAAAACAGACACTTACCTCAAAGGCCCACTGAAACTGCAATCATATAATGGGTGATTTTCTGTAATTTGTGGGAGGGAGGAGATGAAACCTTGGACCCTGTGTTAGAAACAACAACAACAACAAGAAACAAACAAGAACAGAAGAAAATAGCATGTTGATTATGTTTTAAAAAATTACATGGCACCTGTCAGCACTACAGAAGCATGGTCTCACCAACACTCGCAATCGCCATGTAAGTGCCACAAGTTGAGAAGAGGACATTGAAGTGATGGGATGTTTAAGAGGCTTGTCCACAGCATGAGCGGACTAGTGACATCAGGGAAATAAAGCCAGTACTGTTCATTTAACAAGTGGTTCCTCTCATCTTTTCTTCTGGTTTTTCAACCTCGACCCGGGTTGGGCAGGAAATAAAAGAGAACACCCAGGGACAAATAACTGCTGTTGACCTTGTAATAGTCAAGTGGAAACACCCAGCACGATTTAGTCACACAGTAATCTTCTTTAAAAGAAGATTTCTGAGTCTATACCAGTATTTCAGTGAATTTTCAAAGAAAATTCCAAAAATATCTAACTGGAGCTTCAACAGGCATTTGCAGTTTTCCTGTATTAGTGTTCTCTCATTCATTCATTCATTCATTCATTCAACAAATCCTGATTGAGTGCCTGTTATGACCGGAAAAGGCAAGGTTGTGTTCTCATGGAGCTCACCTTCTACAGGGAAGGAGACAGTCAAACGTAAGTAAACAATGAATGAAAAAGAGCATACCAGAGAGTGGTGCCTGCTAAAGGAAACAGAACAAGAGAAAACTAAAGAATGAGTCTGGACGGTAGGGTTCCTTTGGATAGGTAGCTGGGGAAAGAAACCTTAACACAGGAAATAATGAGTGGAGACCTGTGGGAAAATTGGGAACAGATTCTTGGTGCAGAATCTGCAAATGCAAAGGCCCTGAGTTAGGAACAAGAAACGCCAAAGGAAACCAGTGTGACTGGGTTGTAAGGAGAAAGGGTGAGTTGTAGGAAATGCAGTTGGAGAACCATTCCATTCATTCATTCACTCATTCATTCATTCAAAAAAGATTGAATTCTACATGCTAGTCAGTGCACTAGCTGCTGCCTCAGAGGAAAGTTCTATGCCTTTTTGTAGGCTCTTTTGCAAGATTCCCAGAATTATAAAATTGAAGAGAGAACACCCTGCCTAATGGGCCTCAGTCCCTTTTTTCTCTCCTGCCTGTTCTGCAGGGAGGTGCTTAATGTCCTTATTTGCCTTAATGCACTTTCATAGAAAAAACCATAAGACATTATTCCAAACCTATTTTTAAGGGAGTTTATGAAATAGGAATAAATACCAGCATACTTTGTTCCAGTGAATCTCGAATAATCAAATGATCTCTTACTTGGCATATTCTGGCCTCCACAAAAGGATTCTAATTGGGAGGATTTTTTTGCCAAATCAGATATAATGTTCTGAAACACTTGTTCAGCAGATGCTTTGTTAGTATAAAAGACTTCGATGTATAAAGTAATTTGAAGAGTGGTTCTGAAAAAAAGACTCCAACCGCTCTCTGGGGAGCCTGACAACCGAAGCTGTGGAAGGTGTCCATCCAAATGGAATCAGCACGTACCTGGGCATTTATGGAATTAGTTTCTGTGTATAAGTTTAAACCACTTCACTTAAATCCTGGATCAAAGGGTACATATGACATCTTGTTTTTGCTGTCGTTAAAGTGCTGATAATGCACTAAACTTCAGAAATCTCAAAAAGGCTGACAGATCAAATATTTCCTTCTTGTGTCATTCCTCTTCGCTTTAGATTTTATGGTCCCTTGAGCCTCTGGGGGTAACGCTAGCTACACCTACATTATTTTAACCTAGCTGCATGGGAAGTTTTTCTAGGAAGAAGTGAGGAAGGTTAGCATAGTTGAGTAACATACTGGATTTGCAGATATTGATACACGCCTTATTTTTTTTAGTGCTCCTTGAAAACAAATGATGTCTGTCTTGTTGGGATTACAGGTACGTGGAGGGTCACATTACTTCATTATATAGCAAACTT
Organism: Glossophaga mutica; assembly: GCA_039655065.1. Classification (NCBI taxonomy): domain Eukaryota; kingdom Metazoa; phylum Chordata; class Mammalia; order Chiroptera; family Phyllostomidae; genus Glossophaga; species Glossophaga mutica. The sequence continues at coordinate 60,372,018 of CM077304.1, forward strand.
GTTAATCTCCATTCCCCACCACTGTCAATGCCTTGGGTAGACAGATGCCATATCTTACAACATGTGGTATACCCCTGGCATACAGTAGGTGCTCCTTAAACATTTGTTAAGTAAATGAAATATCAATAAAAATAGGAACCAAAAAAAAAATAGGAGGAATTTGTTATAATTAAGACAACTTTCTCTTTGTGCGGAATAAAACAGTTTAAAATTTTTCTGGTATATTCTCTTATACTATTTAATTTTCTTTTTACTGGTAAAAATGGCTTTAGATACATATACTCACATTACAAATGTATAAATGTGATGATATTGTAATTGTTTTCTTCATTCAGCCATTTCTTTCCACATTCATTTAGCTTCTTCCTCCTTCCACCCTCTGGCTCTCTGCCTTCACCTCGAAATCATATTAATAACCTAGTAATGTGTGTAATTAAGAGCATGACTATGAGAGGTAATATCAGCTGTGTGACCTTGGGGTAGTTTTACAAGCTTCCTGTGACTCCGTTTTTTATCTATAAAATGAAGATCATAAAACTTGCCTCAAAGAGGTCTGAGAATTAGATGAACTGCTGTGTGTAAAGCTCTTAGAAGAGCGTCTGTCACCTGCTCACACACACATGTGTGAACTTGCTGGGCAGAAGTCTGCAGTTCCTCTCACGGCGGCCTCTCTGTAGGGCTGCTCACAACGTGGTATCGAAGCCCCTCGGAGTGACTGATCTGAGAGATGGAGAGGAGGAAGTTGCAGGGTCTTTAATGGCCCAGCCTCTAGTCTTTATAACATTAAAGTTTTAAATTTGCTTATATTTGCTTGTAAATGGCTACATTTAAAATATCTCCAGAGTTTCCAGTCTTGATTAAAAAGTAACTGTTCTTGTATATATTCACCAACATTTCTTATAAGATTTGTTTTATTGCTTTAAAAACAACTCTTTAATCCACCTGCAATTCATTACTATGTATGATAGACGGTTCTAATTTTATTTCTTCTTAATGGCTAGATAGTTAAATAGCCAAAATTAATTTTAATCTATTCTGAATTGCATTTGTATCTTTATTGCTAACTGCTGTAACATGTATATACCCTTCAATCTCCGTGGTTTAAAATCATAAAAGATTATTTCTTCTTTGCTAAACTGTCTAATGTGGGTGTTTCTGGGTGGAAGCTCTCCTGGACTGCCTCTTCCAAGCGGTGATTCAGGGACCCAGACTCCTTCCATCTTGTGGCCTCTCCATCTTTCACATTAGGCTTCTAGGCCTGCCTGGATAGTTGTCACTATTCCAGTTAGCCAGAAATGGAAAAGGAAGTGGGGAATCAGGCATGCAAGATTTTTATGGGCCAAACTTGGAAGTGGTAAATGGCATTTGCATGCTCATTCATAAGCATGAGCTCAGAAGCGTGGCTACCACTAATTATGAAGGAGAATGGGAAATGCATTCCAGTGGTGCAACTGATCTGTTTATCACTTTCTATGCTGATGCCATATTGTTTTGATCACCATGACTTTACTGTGTATTGTGATATTTCTGAAAGAAAGTCCCTGTCACTGGTTCTTTTTGTTATTTTCTTTCACATTTCTTAGGTATTATCTTCTGTACAAAGTTTAAATCAATTTTGTTCAATTCTGAAATCAAAATGAAATAACCATAACAAAATTCTGTTGGAATTTTAATTGAAAATAATACAATTTAATTTGTAAAAGAGGTGATATTCTGTGCTGTTGAGTCTTCTCAACCAAGAGCACACATCTCACTGTGGTGTTAATTTGTATCGATCAACTAATGGTGTTGATCATGTTTTCGGTGCTTGCCATTTGTATATCTTCACAGGAAGGCCTACTCAAATTCTTTACTTATTATAAGCTGGGTTATTTGCTTTTTATTATTATATTGTAAGTGTTTTTTATATGTTTTAGGTACTAGATCCTTATGATGTAGAGGATTTGCAATTTTTTTTTATTCTTTTCACTTTCCTTTTTTTAAAATATATTTTATTGATTATGCTATCACAGTTGTCCCATTTCTCCCCCATCATTCCCCTCCACCCTGCACACCCTCTCCCACCCACATTCCCCCCATTTAGTTCATGTCCTTGTGTCATAAGTTCTTTAGCTTCTACATTTCCCACACTATTCTTGCCCTCCCCCTGTCTATTTTCTACCCACCATCTATGCTACTTATTCTCTGTACCTTTTCCCCCTCTCTCCTACTCCCACTCCCCCATTACTAACCCTCCATGTGATCTCCGTTTCTGTGGTTCTGTTCCTGTTCTAGCTGTTTGCTTAGTTTGCTTTTGTTTTGGGTGTGGTTGTTAATAGCTGTGCGTTTGCTGTCTTTTTACTGTCCTATTTTTTATCTTCTTTTTCTTAGGTAAGTCACTTTAACATTTCATATAATAAGGCCTTGGTGATGATGAACTCCTTGAACTTGACCTTATCTGAGAAACCCTTTATCTTCCCTTCCATTCTAAATGACACCTTTGCTGGATAGACCAATTTTGGATGCAGGTCCTTGCCTTTCAAGACTGCAAATACTTCTTTCCAGCCCCTTCTTGCCTGGAAGGTCTCTTTTGAGAAGTCAGCTGACAGTCTGATGGGAACTCCTTTGGAGGTGACTGTCCCCTTATCCCTTGCTGCTTCTAGAATTCTCTCCTTCATTTGAATCTTGGCTAATGTAATTCTGATGTGCCTTGATGTGTTCCTCCTTGGGTCCAAGTTCTTTGGGACTCTCTGAGTTTCCTGGACTTCCTGGAAGTCTATTTCCTTTGCGAAATTGGGGAAGTGTTCCTTTATTATTTATTCAAATAAGTTTTCCACTTGTTGCTCTTTTTCTTCCCCTTCTGGTACCCCTATAATTTGGATCTTGGGACATTTAAAGATGTACTGGAGGTTTCTAAGCCTCTCCTCATTTTTTTTGAATTCTTGTTTCTTCCTTGTTTTCTGTTTGGTTGTTAGTTTCTTCCTTCTGGTCTACTCTATTGATTTGAGTCCTAGTTTTCATCCCATCTCTCTATTGGTTCCCCATGCATTTTCCTTCATTTCATGTATTGTAGCCTGCATTATTTCATCTAATTTGTGAGCAAAATCAACCAATTCTGTGAGCATCCTGATCACCAGGGCTTTGAACTGTGGATCTGATAGGTCGGCTATCTCTTCGTTGCTTAGAGAAATTGGCTCTGGGGCTTTCATTTGTTCTCTAGTTTGAGCCATTTTTTGGTGTGTGTGTGTGTATGTGGTTTTTTTTTGGTCTGGTCATCGCTGTTACGTATCAAGGGGTGGAGCCTTAGGTGTTCCCCAGTGTGGGGCAGCCCAGTCGCTGAGTTGTGATGCTCTATGTGGGGTGGGGTCCGAGAGGGAACAATGGTGCTTGCCCCACTCTCTTTTGGATTTCAGTCCCTTCCACTGCTTCTCCTTCATCTGGATTATTTGTGCGCAAATGTGGGACCACCTGGTCAGCCAGCCACCTTGCATGGCCTCACTGGGTCTGTACAGTTTCCACCCCATGCCCGGGGTCTGCTAGCCAGTGCCTGTGTCCTGGGGTCTGCTAGCTGCCGCCTGCATGCCTGGGAACTGCCAGCCACTGCTGCCTGCATGCCCAGGTCCGCACTTCCACTTTTTCCTGCTGCGACTCCTCCCCTCTTACCAGTCTGGATGAATGGTTGTTGGACTTCTGTACAGTTCAATTTTCTATCAGTTCTGGTTGTTTTCTTGTTTCTAAATATTTGTTGTCCTTAATTTTGGTTGTGAGAGGAGGCACAGTGTGTCCACCTATGTCTCCATCTTGGCTGGAAGTCCCCTATTCTTTTCACTTTCTTGGTAGTGCCCTTTGAAGCACCCAATTTTACATTTTGATAAAGTCCAAATTTATGTATTTTTTTCTTCTATTTCTTGTGCTTTAATGTTATATCTAAGAAAACATTGCCTAATAGGCCATAAAGATTTACACATATTTTTTCCTAATGTTTTTATATATAGATTTTGTTCTATTTTTTTAAGTTAGTGTTTGATTATGATGTGAGGTAGGGGTTCAAATTCTTCTCTTTTCTTTCCTTCCCCTCCCCCCATGTAGATATCAAGTTATCCCAACACCATTTGTTGAAGTCTCCTCTGTCCTCCTTTGGACTTTCTTGGCCCACTTGTGAAAAACCAACTGCTCATAAATATATGGATTTTTTTCTGGACTCTCATGATATGCAAGTCCTCCAACTTTTTTTTTTTTAAGTACTGTTTTGACTATCCCAGAGTCCTGCATTTTCATATGAATTCCACCTGTGAAAAAACCAGGTGGGATTTTGAGAGTATTTGCACTGAATCTGTAGAACAAGTTAGGTAATATTGTCATTTGAACAAAATTATCTCTTCCAGTTTGTGAATATGGATGTCTTTCTGCTTTCTTAGGGCTTCTTAATTTCCTTTAACAATACCAATATTGCACTTATTTTGTTAAATTTATTCCTCTTTTAATTTTTTTAAATTCTATTCCTATTTTAATTTTTTGATACAATTATAGATGGAATTGTTTTATTGATTTCATTTTTGGGTTGTTCATTGTTAGTGTATAAAAATACAATAGATTTTTATGCATTGGTTTTGCAACCTGCAACTTTGCTAAATTAATTTATTAGCTCTAACATTTTTGTGGGTTCCTTGGGATTTTCTATAGAGAACATTATATTATTTGCAAATGGGGATAGTTTTACTTCTTACCCAATCTGGATGATTTTATTTCTTAATCTTGCTTAATTGCTCTATCTAGAACCTCTGATATAAAGGCAAATACAAGCATCAAGATTGAACATTCTTGTTTTGTTCCTGATCTTAGGGAGAAAGTTTTCAATCTTTCACCTTTAAGTACAATGTTAGCTATGAGATTTTTGTAGATGCCCTTTATCAGGTTGAGAGAGCTTTGTTCTCTTCCAAGTTCACTGAGGGTTTTTATGATGAAAGAGTGTTGGAGTTTGTCAAATGCATTTTCTACGACTATTGATATAATAATGTAATTTTTGTTCTTTATTCTACTACTATGGTATATTATTATACATTGATTAGTTTTTGAACGTTGAACCAACCTTACCTTCCTGGGGTAAGTTCTACTTGTCATTATTTTTATTATTATTTAATTTTTTTAATTTTATTTTTAAATCACAATTTACATTGAATATTATTTTATGTTAGTTTCAGGTGTATAACATAGTGGTTAGATAATCAGATACTTTACAAAGTATTCCCCTTGATATTTTCAGTAACTACCTGGCACCAAACATAGTTATTACAAAATTATTGAGTATATTCCTTATGCTGTACTTTACAGCCCCATGACTATTTTGTAACTACCAATACTTGTCATTGTTTTTAAATGTAGGTTTTATTATTCAGGGTAATGAGGCCAACAGATCAGGAGACAACTGCCATGGAAAAGGTAGTTTGTAACTCACAGCGCCCAATAAGAGGGGGCATGCTATGCCATGGGGGGGAGGGGCGCACATGGGGGAAGCACCATGTTCAGTCCGGAGATGGAGAAAGGGGAAAATGTGGGCAAACTTTTTACTGTGGTGTCCATGGGAAGGAATGGACAAGGCAGGACAAGAAAGTTTAGGGCCGGCTAATTTGAATGATTTGGTGGGCTCTGGGAGGTAGAGGCTCTTGTTAGTTATCTGATACCTGGCTGTGAATATTTAGGGTAGAGGAATAGTGGCCCAGAGTATGGAGCCTGATAAAGCAGATGGGTGAGGTGCAGGCCCCAGGTTGGTTGGTTTGCTTATCTAAGGAGCACTGACAATGAGTTGTTTACTATCTCCAGGATTTCAATGAGCTGTCCAGGGAAGGACAGCCTCTCCAGAGTCAGCAAGTCCTCAGATGTCAAAGCGCCAGGATAAAAACACATGCTTAATATAGTCATGGTCTATAATTCTTTTGATATGTTGCTAGATTCAGTTTGCTAGTGATTTGATAAGGGTTTTTGCGTCAATTTTCTAAGGGATATCGGTCTGCGTTTTTTCTCTGGTGTTCCCTCTTCTTCTACTTTTTTTGGAAAAATTTGTAAAAATATAATTGGTGTTAATTTTTAAAAGCCTGTTAGAATTCACTAGTGAAGCCAGCTGGTCCTGGGCTTTTATTACTGGTGAGTTTTTTGATTACTAATTTAATCCCTTTACCTATTAAAGGTCAATTCAGATTTTGTATTTCTTCTTTAGTCAGTTTTAATAGTTTGTGTCTTTCTAGGAATTTATTCTTGTCATCTAGGTATTTGATTTGCTGGCATATAATTTATACATTTTATCATTTAGATACACCTTTTTATAAATACATCATTTTATACAATGAAGTAAAACCAGATGAAAGTCCATGTTAAAGTGCCGGGGTGTCATCTCAAAATAAATCCTACTGTTTGGGGAGGCAAAAAAATTAAATTATCAGAGTTGATCTGCTTTTTAGGGATGATTTGGTTATCAGAAACCCACTAAAATAGACTCATGTGAAAAGATGAGTCATTGCAAATATGACAGTAAATTAAAATAAAAATTCCAAACACTACAGGATATAAAGTTTACGTTATTGAAAATGAAGGAGCCAGAATTTGTCACAAGTGTTTCTTAGAGCTGTGCTGTGTGCTTTGTTCCCCTCGCCCCACAAAGGGTGGAAGTAAGTGGTTTTTTATTCTCCCTTTAAGCCTAGGAAAGGTGGTTTCAACAAGATTAATTGATAGAGCAGAGGAAGGACTCTGACCATTGTTGTCTGCCTTGACTTGTGCCAGAGCAGCATGAGAGGCAGTGAGTTGTTTTGGTGTTAGCTTGCACTCCTCAAATCTGCCAAGGCAAAGAAAATCTGCACACATGTCTCCCGAAGATCAGGGGTGAACCACCCACATACGAGAGGCAGTGTGATGTTGGATTAGGCTCTGTTCAATAGGGCCATCATGATGGGAGGTGGGATTGCAGCAGACAGAGGCCAAAGATGGACAACAGAATTCTTTGGAGCTGTGAAAAAAGCAGCGGTGTCATCCTGTTGAGAGATGCATTTATCTGAATTAGAGGGACTTCAGGAAGAGCTGTCTAGCAGTGAATTACTTTTATTTTTTTTTTAAATGGGGCCATTTTCATGTTCCTTACAATAGAATAAATAGTTCTCTTGATGACTGCAGATATGGAAGCTGTTCGAGAGCACTCAGAAACATCACAGTAAAGCAGTTTTTCTGATTGATACATAGTCTTCAATCATTATAAGGAGTTACTTGTGTGAAACTGCTGTCGAACCAGTGAGCCTGCATTTATGCATCCACCATTTTCAGGATTGTTGGAAACTGGGCATATTTTCCCCAAATAACCTACATCCTTGTGTCACAGGGCCCAACTTGCTCACATTCACCTTGATGACAGTACCTCTGGTAACAACACCCGAAGTTGTATAAGGCGGAGATGAGGGATTCTCTTTTACACTAAGTGTTGGCAGGAAAAGGTAGCTTTCAGTTCAGGCTGTGTGGCATAGGCCCTCTTTAAACGTAAGCCCAGTGGCCTAATGTATCTTTCATATTTAGGTGGTTTTCTGGTAAAGCCACCTCCAACACAGCAGACTTTAGTAACCATCCTCTTCCACACTTTCTTCTTTCTCTTTCCTGTTTGAACAAATTTTAGTACCTCTCTTTTTCCCTGGGCATGAACTTTGGGCAGAGGGACTTCCCATTTTCCCGTTTTTTCTTTCTGTTTGTGTTTAATCATATTGGAAAGTACTTTAGCTCAGACTGTCCCTCTTTGTCCAGTAGCTAGGCAGGTACTGCTCCTTGTGGAGTCTTTCCATCATTCTTTTGTTTAGTGTTTCTATTTTCATGTATCTTGATAGTGTTTTTCATCTGTATTTTCTCAGCATGGTGGTGTTTATGGTAGAACTTAGCCTTCAAACTGATCGTCTTTTTTGCCTTCTTTGAACATTCATGAGCCTCTTGACTTTCCTTCTTTTTCTTTTTCTCATGGTAATCCAAACAGTATCCATAGCACTTGTGGTGTAACTCAATACATTCATTTCGTGGCATGGTTACCCACTCGGTACATTTCTCTGGGCACCAAGAAGCTCTTAACTTTCAGGTCTCAGACATCTACCCTATGATTCCAGCAACTTGCAACAGGAAAGGGACATTCTAACAATGGATTCTTTAAAGAACCCATACAAGTAATGCAAACATATGCCAGGCTCCCAGTGAGGTAGAATCCAGCTTTTGATAGTAATAGGTACGTATTTTCCTTTCCCTCTCTACTCTCCCACTGACCACTCCCTTCACCCTTTAGGGATCAGAAAGTAGTCGGCGAGTAGATGAGGAGGTCGAGAGCACCGATGAAAGCTACTACCACACTTTCCCCAGAGCAGAAGTTCCTGCCTGGAGGGAAGGAAGTGTCAAAACTGTGAAGGGTCTAGGGGTTTACCCTACTCTAGAGTTAGCATCCTATAGTTCATTGGATGCTGGTAGGAGACAAAAGACTCAGACCAGAAGTAACAAACAACTTATCATTTACAGTAATGGTACTTGTATGATGGTTCCCTGAGCCTCAGTTTCCACAGGGTGATGCAAAAGGGGCCAGATTTCACCTGTACATGTCGTAGATTATGGGAGAGAAAACTCTAAATTGAAGGAGCCTGAATATTTTTATAATAGGTAGCAAACATGCCTGCCTTTTCTCCAGAGAGAGACATTATTATACTGGACAGCAATCAGTCTGTTCTTCCTCTTGAGGAAGATGCTATCTCTGTCTTTTAAGCCTGTTTACTAGGCAAAGATCCTCGAAAAGATAGATACAGAACAAAGGAAAGTCAGGGCCTTTCCAGCAAGATATGCAGAAGCAGGAGAGACCCATGGGGAAGAATCATCCCCCCACCCCACAGGAAGTAGCTATAAAATTTGGAGTGAAGTTGGAAGCTTTGTTCCTAACTTGGAACAGGGTCTTTTAAATAGCAAGATTTGAGAATTTTGTTTACTGTTTAAATTGACCATAGGATGTTATGTTACACTGAAATGAGCAGAAAAGATATTTCAAACAGATAGTAAAAACGTCTCCACCCCAAATAAAATATACGGGGGAAACAGGAGAAAAAATTTAAGTTGCTTTATGATTAACTCCTAACACTTATATTTGATTAATATACCCATTGCATATAAGAACTTGATGAGTTATCCTAAAGTCATCTGTGATCTAGAAATCTGGAAATAAAATATAGCCAAACATCTTGCAAACTGGAAAGAATTGCAGTATCAGGATTAGACCAATTCTCTCTTCTCTCTTCTTTCTTTTTCTCTTTCTGCTTGGTCTTTCTCCTCTGTTTCCCTTTACTTTCTGTAGGTCACCTTCCTCTGCTCACTCATATTTTGCAATCTTCCATAACGTCAGTGTGTGAGCAGCTCTAACCTGCCATGGCCCCGAAGCTGGCTTTACCTCTTCATGAGCTTTTAGTGCTGGATCCCTGTACCATTTTCCAATAGTCACTTTGCTTTTTGGCTCAAATTCTCTAGAGAGGGCATCATACAGTTATCATTCAGTCAATGGATTAACTTCTTCTAGTCAAATGTCCAACTTCATCCAATAACCTGGTGGTGGGGTTGGAACTGAGCTCTGGTGAGGTCGGGAGGCAATAATGAGGCCGCAGCAGCTGCAAACATGGGTTTGTTCTGAGAAAAGATAGCTGAGGGAGGGGCACGTGGTCCAAAACTCATTTCTGAATTCTGACTTGACTATGATCTGAATTCAGGAGAATTTCTAGGTGTAATACATATAATATGATTTTAAATAGAAAGTCAAACTCATTTGTTGATGATGTCTATAAAATTTGTAATTGAATTCTGTAAATAACTGATACTGGTCATAAGAGCTTGGGGAGTAGAACTGAGTCAAGTCAAACTCATCCAACTCATAGAAAACCCAGAAAAGCACGTGTGCAATTGATGGGGGTTATGTTATCCCTCCTGACAAAGAGCAAATGGCCTAAAACAAGTGATAGAGACAATTAGCCACCATGCCTAAAATGTACACCAAGGACGTTTTTCAAGGTCATTTTCTTATTGTGGTTAAATCTAATGTGATTGTGTCATTAATGTTATTTCTATAATAATTTAAATCTCTTTAAAAGATACCAAGCAAGAAAAGACAGGCATCTTTTTATTTCTGGAAGAACTAAAAATTTTGGATAATCCTAAATTTTCTTATTAGCCAAATTAATTTTTATGAGCACATGTTACTGTTGGCTTAAGGAAGATTGTAGCTTCTTAAATAACATAAAACAGAACTAGGAGTAAAGATCAGGCTAAAGGTAAAGTAAGGGAATGACATAGGGCATCAATTTTGCTAATTCTTCTTAGAATTCTTTTTTCTCCTCTGCTATTCCCATCTAGTTTTTTTTTTTTTTTAAACTGGTGTAGCAAATCAAACTTGCAGATTGAGTTAAAAGAAAAACAGCTTTGAGAAGCTCATAAATTTGCAGATGTTCACTTATACATTTCCATTTTAACCTTTTCTTCCAGAGAAAAGCCTTCTTATTGTAGGGGACTATGGTTGAAATAATTATATGTATAATTATGTAAAGAAACAAGCATTACTTAAAACATTAGGAAACCATTCTCTTGCTTTGGGGTGAATGCTTGTCTGTTCAATATACTTTTTTGTGTCTCTCTGAAGAGTCTACAAGAAGGTTTTTCAGGGGAATGGCAATCAGTTATGCAGGCGCTTTCTAAAATGGTGAAATGTGTAGTGAGCAAGTATTTTCTCCAGAGGAAGAATTCTTTTGTTGTCTTGTTTTTTCTCTTCTTGAAAAGAACTCCTTCTCTGCTATCATAATTTTAAGGGTCACATAAGACCAAGCTGCTTCAGGCCATCTTCCATTTTCTTATAGATTTATTGGTCATTTTGTTTGTTTGTCCTGAAGGAGATTTTGTTCTTTGCCCTAGGGCTGACTTTGAAAACGAAGCTAATCACATAAGTAAAAATAGCCTACTATACTGATTGGCTAAATCCAATATATTATTGGTTTCCTCACTGCTCTGTCTGGCTGTGAGACCCCAAATCAAGGGCAGAGATGCTTAACGGGTTTTGCTTGGATCTGGTGTGTGTGCATAAGCATAAATATGTGTGTGTGTGCGAGACTGGGAAACAGACCTGCAGAAAAATTACAGAAGACAGAAAAGAGCTCCAAATGTAGAATTTGATTTATAAAGAAACACAATTAAAATATGCCGAATTAAAAGTTGATCTAGTAATGCAAAATGGTACAGCCACTTAGAAACGTTTACCAGTTTCTTAAAACGTTAAATGTAAGACTCCCATAATCCAGCCTTTCCCTAAGTGCCTGCCTAAGAGAAATAAAAACATTTATCTACAAATACACTGGTAGGTGTATGTGAATGTTCATGGCAGTATTATTCATGATGTTATCGGATAGGACACCTGGCCCTGAGTGGCCAGCTATAGTGTGTGGGTTCATGACTTCGTGTAGGAAAGATTTCACAACACGAGTCCAGGTGACCATGAGGGTATCTTTACTAATGCAACAGGACAGCCTAGGCTGGGCTGCCTCAGCTCACTGGGGAGTCAAAGAAAAGGGGGCCTTGGAGACAGGGGCAGGGGTTAGCCTGGGATGAGTTGCCACTGCCCATTGTTCCCCTGGCTGCAAGTCTGTGGGGACCCTTAGAGTTTAGGGGATGCATGCCTGTGGGGAAAGAAAAGAGGAGGAGAAGGAATGGTGTGGCTGCTCCCCAGTGGGTGGTTCCTTTGTCTTGAGGTTTTTATTTCTCTGTTGTAGGAGGAAACATTAGGGGAGGTCTCAGGGGACAGTTTCCAGCAGAAAATTCATTAGCTTTCCAGGTGCACCCTTTCAGGGTCATGTTCTCTACTGATTGATTGGTCAGGGCTGGGGAAGGGGATCATCAGTCACTGCAGTTAGTCCAGGTTTTGATGCTTTGCCGGGCCTGGAGCTGAAATACAAATTAAGCCTAGACGTCATCTCTAGGGAGGTGACCTTTTGTATCTGCCTGAAAATTGCTTGGCCAGTTTGTTTAGCTCTCTGTTTCAGTTCTCCTATTCTACTTGCCAAGGAATTTTCCTAGCTTCTTACTATCCTGCCTCAATAATAGCCATGAACTAGTAACAGTTGGATGCCTATCAACTGATAAGTAGATCAATAAAATGTAGGTATTCTTATTCAATGGAATACTGTTCAGTAATAAAAAGAACTAAACTACTGACACATACAACAACATGCATGATCTCGAAAACTGTATACTAAAAGAACTACATCAGATACAAATAAGTACTTAACAATATTTCTTAGTCCATTTGGGCTGTTACAACAAAAGACTGGCTGGTATTTCTTACAATTCTGGAGGCTGGGAAGTCCACCGTCAGGGTGCCAGCAAGGTCAGGGTCTGGCGCAGGCCCTTGTCTGAGTTGGGGACAGCTAACTTCCTGTTGCATCCTCCCATGGAGGAAGTGACTGGGGAAGATCCCTGGAGCCTCTTTTAGAAGGGCACCAATCCCACTCATGGGGGTGGAGCCTCATGATAACTCAAGAAGTCATTTTATTTGTTTGTTTCTTTGCTTATCTAATTACTTTTCTTGGCTCCTTTACCATCATTGAAATCAATTTTGCAGTAAGGCTAGCATCTAATATGTTACATTTTTCAGAATGCATGGAAAGAAAGGTTGGAAAATGGCCCTTTACTGATGTAAGGACAAAGAAGAGCTTATTTGTTAAGTTATGAATATTTTTGTCACTAAATTATTCCTTCTTATGCAGAATATTTATGAACTATTGATATTATGAACTATGAACTATTTCACATGGTTTCTCTGTACACTTTTGGGTATGTTAGCCTTTTGCTTTCTGATGTTTTTGGAATCATATTCTACCCTACCTATACTTCTAGATAGATCTGTATTTCATATTGGAAGTTAAAATAAAACATAACCCTCCAAAATTGAGACATTTCTTTTGGCTTTATTACCTTTACTTGAAGAAAGTTGGCAGCTACATCTCAAATTCTAGATTGTTTGTAGGCGAGGAAAGAGAACTTCAGAAAAGGCAACTGACTAGCTCAGCACTCCCTGCCGTTGGCCCAGCCAGCTCTCCATCCTGTTCTGGGCCTGTCCTTGCGCTCTCACTGTGCCTGGAAGGCACTGCTTTCTTCAACTATCTCAAGTTGAGTTGATTACTCATTTTGAAAAGATGCACTTATTCTTATATGTATGTGTTGTTTTGGTCCCACGTTGCAGAACAGAGCAACAAATAGAAATTTCTTTTAGTGAACTGAAACACTGTGAGACAGGGTATGTGGCAGAACAGCTGCAATTGATAAAAGCTACAGCCCACGGGCCACGGATTCATGACTTAGAGCTGGCAGAGACCAGCTGGATCCAGCATGGCAACTCATTTCACCTACTCATAAACCCTAGCTTCATTATACACTTATTGTAATACATTAGCATACTAAATGGCACGCCCATGTCACCATCACTAGAAATGGAAAGCCCACACCGAATGGCTGCTAGAGCTCCTCTGAGAAATCTCCACTCCTTGCCTGGGAAGATCCTCCCCCTCATTGAATACCCTACCCTCCAATTAAATGAACCTCAGTAAAGGAAGCAAATTTCCCTAAAGGGGGGCTGCTCTGTCTGTGGAGTAGCCCACTTGGCCTCACTGCTTTGCTAATAAACTCTCACTTTTAACTCTACCCTAGCTCCCCTGCATTTGAATTCTTCCCTGTGCAAAGCCAAGAACTTAAAGAGGAGTGTGGGCTCTCAGGGCCTGGGCCCCCCCGGAACACTCCCATCAGGGGGACCATTCTGTGAACAGGGTGGTTCTCCACGTGCTCCACTGTTCTCGGTGAGAAAGAATGAACAACAGCTCTGTACCAGAAAGCAGGGCAGGTTCTAGAACTGATGGCAGGGCTGGAGCTGGAGTGCAGGGAGGGAAAGGTGTCAGTGAGCGGGACCTTGTGATTCCTGGCCACTTGGCCTTCGTGCCTGCCATTGCCGTTTCTGCTGTGTATTGAACTGACTTATTTTCCCTCTCACAGTTCTTCTATAACACTTCTATGCCTGCACATGTGGTGTTCGCCACACCTTCTTTTTGCTTCCTCACTTCAACCTTTCATTCATTTTTCAGGTCTCAGCTCTGAGAAGCTTTTTCTCACCTGCACACATAGAGCTTACAAGTTCCTCTTCTGTAATCCAACTGAATCTTACATAATTCTCTGTGTCACTTTATCCCCTATTATAAATGTTTATTGACTTGTCTCCCCATTCTTTGAGAATTTGTATCTGTAGTACCTGGAGGAACGATGGGCAGATTGTCGGCCTCTTAGTGACCAGACAGATAAAAACCTAGCAAGAGGTACTTAGTGGTTGCTCCAAAAATATTTGTTAATTCAGTCTTCCAATTAATGCATAAACACAGAAAGACAGAATAAGTATTATTGTCAGAAACTAAATCTGGGCATTAAGAGTGTGACTGAGATGTCCGCCTTTGCTGGTTTGAGGGCAGGGAATATGTTACGTTGTCTTCAGTATTCAAATGACAATGATTTATAGACTCCCCATTGCTGAGATTAGCAAGAAATTTAGGATTTCCGCAGGGTTTCCCTCTTCAAATATTCCTAAAGCCCCATGAATCAGTCTTCTACTTGTTTGCCTTTGCTCCTTGATCTGAATTATTGAATTTAGAAGTGCTATGGGGGTCAGTTTCCCCAGCTGTAGCCTCTGGAGGAGCCTTGGGCCCTGGCTTCTGTTGTTTTCAGCCACACCTCAGGGCTGGGGAGGCAAGAGGCCTGGGTGGTCCAGCTATTCTGCAGAAATGCCCAGAACATCTCCTCTGTGCCCAAGGTTGCTTATATGCCTGAGGAGGATGATTGTTCCGGTGTAAGGGTCACTCAGGGGTATTGCCCAACCAAAAAGCTCTGACATTTACAGCAGTGTTTCCCAAATTTCACTCTTGGGACCAGGATGGCCGAGCGAGGAGCAGCTGAAGCATCGGTTCTCACTGTCCCAGAGTGAGCTCATAACCAACCCTGGAACGAGATCCTGCTCTCCCACCTCTGAAGGCTCACATCTTGTTCCTTCAACACTTGCCAATGAAGCCAGAACTCAGACATGTCCCTTGAAATCGGAGGTCTTTGATGAAAAATGGATTTTTTCAATGACAGAAATGTCATTGCTGATAAAGCTGCTTAATAACCAGGCCTTTCTCTATTAAGCAATCAAATATGAACACATCTCCTTATTACCAGAAACAAAGGGAAGAGGCTGGCTTTCTGAAGTCCAAAGGCGGATGCAGTTTAAGGCAGTGACCTGCCTGGAGCAGGCCTGGAAAGGAGAGGGATGGTAGAACGCTCACCCACGAATGATGTAGGCCAAGGAGAGCAGAGAAGAGGCAGAAAGAAGAGTTGCTTCTTAAAACTTGAAGTAATGGATGAAGGCTGACTCCAATTCTCAGAGCCATGGTGGCTCTGCAGAAGGGGGCCTTTCCAATAATGGTCACAGTGAGCTCATCAGCAAGACACCTGTGGTCCTGGGTTCTGATGACCTTATTCCATTATCAGAAAGATTTAACTGTGAACCAAAAGTGGCATGTCTTTTCCCTGTCATTTTCATTTTATAATAAAAACCTTCCTGGAATTACTATGAGAAATACCTACGATGGTGACAACCTTCTTTAAAGGTCATTATTTTAGGCCTGGCTCTAATTTCCAATACCTTCTAAATTTATTTCTTTGTATTTTACAGTGAGAGCTGCTATTCAAAATTAGGTGTTTCAAGATACTAAACAACTCATAAAGATTCTTTTAAAAAATGGGTAATTATTTCTATTCCCTATTTTGTAAATAAAGAGACCAAGGATTGGAGAGGCTGCATATCTGAAGTCATACAGCTATGGGCACAGGACTTAAATCCAGGTCTGTGCCATTCAAATATGTGTTCTTTCCCATTATCTTAGGACTACTATAATAAGTATTAAAAATAAAGCCAAAACAATTCTATTTCAGAAAAAATTTAAGCTACATGGGTAAAAATAGAAATAATTTTCCCATTACCAACCAAATGGTATAATATGTGTGCAGATAATACCTTCAATGAGGGTCTAATATCCCAAATATATAAAGAACTAAAACAACTCAACAGCAAAAATAATATAATAAAAACAAAACAAAAAACAAATAATCCAATAAAAAAGTGGGCAGAGGACCTGAATAAACACTTTTTCCAAGAAGACATACAAATGGCTAACAGATATATGAAAAGATGTTGGACCTCACTAGCTATAAGGGAAATGCAGATCAAAACCACAATGAGGCACCACCTCACACCTGTTAGAGTGGCTATCATCAGTAAGACAAGTAATAAGTGTTGAAGAGGATGTGGACAAAAAGGAACCCTCATTCCCACAGCTGGTGGGAATGTAAATTGGTACAGATACTCTGAAAAACAGTACTGAGGTTTCTCAAAAAATTAAGAATAGAGTTATCTGACACAACAATCCCTCTTCTGGATATCTACCTGAAAAATATGAAAATGCTTATTTGTAAAGCTATATTTACCCCTATGTTCACTGCAGCATTACTCCCCATAGCCAAGACATGGAAACAACCTAAGTGTCCTTTGATGGGTGATTGGATAAAGGAGGTGTTGTACAAATCCACAATGGAATACTGCTCAGACATAAGAAAATAGGAAATGTTGCCATTTGCAATATCATCATGCTAAGTGAAATAAACCAGAGGGGAAAAGACAAGAACTATATGATTTTACTCATATGTGGGATATAAAACAGAAAGCAACAAACTAATAAACAAAACAAACAAACTCATAGACACAGAGATAGAATGGTGGCTACCAGGGGGAAGCGGGGTATGGGGAGGTTGAAGAGGGTAAAGGGAGTCAAATGTATGGTGACAGAAGGAGACTAGACTTTATGGTGAGCACACAATGTGTTATACAAATGATGTATTATAGAAGTGTATACTTGGAGCTTATAGAGCACTGTTAACCAATGTCACCCAAATAAATTTAATTTTAAAAAAGGAAATAATTTTTCCAGATGAGAAAATTTAATTCACCATATTATAGTCACTAAAGGTCCTGTTTTACCAATTATTGTTCGAGGCCCACAGACAAAGCACACGTTCAATAATGAATAAGACTATGATTTTGGAGTCAGAACGCGTTAACCGAAGAAGAGTCCGAATGGAGGATACATACCCTGAGCATCTCACAGCGCCCATAGCAGAGTTCACTGAAAAAGAAATGAAGTCAGAATTTTTTTGTAATGTTTCTCTAATGATTAATCATGATAGCTAATATAGATTAAGTGCCTAGATTTGGCAGACATTGTGTTAGGCCATGTACATGGAGGATTTTGTTCAATTGTCACTTGAACATTTTACATTAAGAACATTCTTCATCATGAAGACCCCAGTGTACAGACGGGTAAAGTGGAACTTACTAGTTGAATCTCTCCTAATGTCATGCTCACTCTAGTGAGTCCAGAATTGACACCAGAACCTGCTCTCTCAATCAAAAATTTATTATGAAAATTTCCTGGCAACAGTCAACTAACAATCTATTATTTATCCTTCAAATGCACTAATTTTTTACAGTGAGAATTTGTTGTTACCAACACTATAGCACCAGGATGCATGCTTAAGATGAAATAAAAATGTCTTTGCTTAGTAAAGAGTTGTCCCCACACACCTTTTCTTCCCAATTGAAATTGGAGGATTGGTACGTTTTGTTCATAAATGGAAACTGGCAAACAGGACTTGATTTTGAGTAAAAAGACAGATTAGGCACATGCTATTCAGTACTTGAAAAAGAAGAGTCTTCAGATACTACAACCAGAAACTTTCAAAGAAAGCAGAACACCTCTATCATTTCCATATAAAAGACACCGGGGGTGGAATTCAGTAGCTATTTTTCTTCTTTGGAGAAAAAGAATGTAGCTTTTGCCAGCTGATAAAAGTGGAAACCTGGGTCTAAGAAGGGCTCCTGTGCTTCTTCCAGGTGGAAAATAGTTTCTGTGCCTGTTGTTTTGTCCTCAAGGTCTTCCCATGTCATTCTGTGTGTCTAGAAGATGATGTCATTGGCCTCCAGAGCAAAACAACTAAGGGCATCAGTAGAGTTGCGTGGGGTGGGAAGGTCATGCGTGTCTTCTAAATTTGCATTACTGAGGTATAGGCCAAGTTCTTCACTTGTTACTCATTTTGCTGGATGTAGAAGGCCAGACTGATGTGCAAGATTTGGGAGGTTACAAGTTACTGAGAACAAAAAGGCAAAACGTCAGGGCAGGAAGCCGCTTTAGTGTGTGAGTACAAGTGCCTGATTTCATGGGTTTTATCCCAGCTTCCACTCTTTGAGGATGTTGACATTGAGAGGGTTCTTAAGCAACGGTTGGGTGTGTTATATATAAAGCATCAGAACAGCACGAAACTCTTAGCTTCACACACATGTGTGCACACACATTCCAGGCCAATTCAATACAGGGGTTTCGGTGTTCTAGATTTTCATAAAAAAAGGTACATCTTTCTCTCTGAGGTTATACAGGAAGATTTCCTAGGGAACGTGAGCTCAAATTTGGTCTTGAAGAATGTGTGCCTCTTTTGTGGCCAAGTATGGGGCGTGTGGTAGGGAGAGTTTCTGGGTAAAGAAAATATGTTCAGCAGGGATAATGATCTAAATCCCTAATTGTTGTCACACAAAGTTATTAGCCACTAAAAATAATATTAACTAAAATGGAATGAGTTTTCTTTTCTCAATATAATTAGGCTGCCTCTTTATTATAAGCCAAATGCATTTATAGAAAATATTTAGAAAATCAGACAATACAATAAAGAAAATGAAACTACTTATAATAACTTCTTAATAAAAATTTTAATTGTGGTAAATACACACAATATAAAAATCCCCCATCTTGGCCATCTCCAAGTGCGCAGTTCTGCAGTGCTGAGCACACTCACACTATGGCACGCCCACTCTCCGGCACATGCTCGTCTCCCCTGTTGGAGACTGTGCCCATTGCACGGTGACTCTCCACTCCTGTTTCCCAGAGCCACTTGCAGCCAGCATTCAACTTCTTCTGTCCACGAATTGCGCTACTTTAGGTACCTTATATAAGTGAATCAGATGGTATTTGTCTTTCTATTCCTGGATTATTTCACTTACATTGATACTTTAATATAGATTTATTACCTGTTTTTGTATGAAAATGTTTGGATCTATCATTGTTTATTTAACTATTTCCATGCAGTGGGGCAGTTAGGGGTTTACAATAAACTAACACTGCAAGTGTTATCCTTATAGCAAATCTTTAGGCACATTCATTGTTAGTTCTTCAGAATAAATTTCTACAAGTCCATTCGCTGGGTATGTACATAGGGTGGCACCTGCCCATTCTCAGTCACGTGAGCACCAGTTTCCTTCTCCCTTTCACTTGTGTTCTTATTTTCAAGTCAAACTGGAACCAGTTTTTGATCCCTTATCAGTTATTGCTTAAAGCCCAGTGAAGTTCAGACTTCACAATGAGTATACCAGACAGCTCACTTGCTGTAGCCCAAAGAATGAGAGAATCAAACTGAGAAGTTCTCATTGTCTCAAAAAAAGTTCAGGGCAGTTTAGCTAATCCTGCTTAACCACAAAATCCCAGGCTCGTTGGTTTAGGATTCTCTTGGTCTTTGAAAGTACAGAGAATCATGTTATTTCTGGCCTAAGGATATAGTTTGTATTGCCTGAAACTACCTGGGTCATTGTTCTTGAAATTTAACTCCTAACAATCCCTGTTGTTGGGAAAAACAATTTAGTTCAAGTTAAAATTCGAGGAAAAGAGAAACCATGTCTAACTCAACAAATGATCTTCCTACTAAAAGAATCAGTATACAGTGAATTTTCTTGAAATGTGATCTCAGAAGGTACTTTAATCACTTCATTTAGAAAATCAGAGTTATGAGCACACTAATTTCCTATGGTTAGATTTTTTATTATATCATGGGATAATTATATTTTCAAATACATACATATAGGTACTAAATTTTCTTGAATGCATAAGTGCAAATTTAGCTTATCCTTGGAGGTTTTATTCATTATGTCATTTCTTCAACAATCGAATCGGTTTTAGGAATTTTTTTGTTTTCTTTTTTTAAAATATATTTTATCGATTATGCTATTACAGTTGTCCCACTTTCCCCCCTACTCCCCTCCACCCTGCACACCCTCTCCTACCCACATTCTTCCACTTTAGTTCATGTCCATGTGTCATACTTGTAAGTTCTTGGCTTCTACATTTCCCATGTATTCTTGCCCCCCCCCCGGCCCCCCGCCGGTCTATTTTCTACCTATCGTCTATGCTACTTATTCTCTGTACCTTCCCCCCGCCCTCCTCCTCCCACTCCCCTGTTGATAACCCTCCATGTGTTCTCCATTTCTGTGGTTCTGTTCCTGTTCTAGCTGTTTGCTTAGATTGTTTTTGTTTTTGTTTTAGGTGTGGTTGTTAATTATTGTGAGTTTGCTGTCATTTTACTATACATGTTTTTTATCTTCTTTTTCCTAGATAAGTCCCTTTAACATTTCATATAATAAGGGCTTAGTGATGATGAACTCCTTTAACTTGACCTTATCTGAGAAGCACTTTAACTGTCCTTCCAAGCTTTCTAAATAAAAGCTTTGCTGGATAGAGCAATCTTGGATGGAGGTCCTTGCCTTTCAAGACTGCAAATACTTCTTTCCAGCCCCTTCTTGCCTGGAAGGTCTCTTTTGAGTAATCAGCTGACAGTCTGATGGGAACTCCTTTGGAGGTGACTGTCCCCTTATCCCTTGCTGCTTCTAGAATTCTCTCCTTCATTTGAATCTTGGCTAATGTAATTCTGATGTGCCTTGGTGTGTTCCTCCTTGGGTCCAACTTCTTTGGGACTCTCTGAGCTTCCTGGACTTCCTGACAGTCTATTTCCTTTGACAGATTGGGGAAGTTCTCCTTTATTATCTGTTCAAATAAGTTTTCCACTTGTTGCTCTTCCTCTTCCCCTTCTGGCACCCCTATAATTTGGATGTTGGAATGTTTAAAGATGTCCCGGAGGTTCCTAAGCCTCTCCTCATCTTTTTGAATTCTTGTTTCTTCATTCTTTTCTGATTGGATGTTAGTTTCTTCCTTCCGGTCCACTCCATTGATTTGAGCCCCAGTTTCCTTCCCATCACTATCGGTTCCCTGTACATTTTCCTTTATTTCATTTAGCATAGCCTTCATTTTTTCATCTAATTTGAGACAAATTCAACCAATTCTGTGAGCATCCTGATCAGCAGTGCTTTGAACAGTGCACCTGATAGGTTGGCTATCTCTTGATTGCTTAGTTGTATTTTTTCTGGAGCTTTGATCTGTTCTTTCATTTGGGCCATACTTTTTGTCTTGTTGCACCTGTTATGCAGTGAGGGGCAGAGCCTTAAGTGTTCACTAGGGCAAGGCAACCGAGTCGCTAGGTTGTGACGCTGTATGTGGGGGAGGGGTCTGAGAGGGAACAATGGTGCTTGCTCCCCTCTCTGCCGCATATCAGCCACTTCCCCCACTTCCCACAAGCAAATTGGGCCCTTCTGGTGCTGATTCACA
This sequence comes from Glossophaga mutica, assembly GCA_039655065.1. Taxonomy (NCBI): domain Eukaryota; kingdom Metazoa; phylum Chordata; class Mammalia; order Chiroptera; family Phyllostomidae; genus Glossophaga; species Glossophaga mutica. The sequence goes on from CM077304.1 coordinate 60,393,629, forward strand.
TGTGGGTGGGCTTGTGTATGTTCTAGAACCCCGTGGGTCTCTCCAACGAACTCTCCTGTGAGCCTGCGAGTCTCTACTGGCACCTCAACCCCCTCAGGTGTTTTCTTTTTTTTTCTTTTTTTAATATATTTTATTGATTATGCTATTACAGTGGTCCCATTTCTCCCCCATCATCCCCCCACCCTGCACACCCTCTCCCACCCACATTCCCCCCTTTAGTTCATGTCCATGTGTCATAAGTTCTTTAGCTTCTACATTTTCCATACTATTCTTGCCCTCCCCCTGTCTATTTTCTACCCACTATCTATGCTACTCATTCTCTGTCCTCCTCCCACACCCCTGTTGCTAACCCTCCATATGATCTCCATTTCTGTGGTTCTGTTCCTGTTCTAGCTGTTTGCTTAGTTTGCTTTTGTTTTAGATGTGGTTCTTAATAGCTGTGAGTTTGCTGTCTTTTCACTGTCATATTTTTGATCTTTTTCTTAGATAAGTCCCTTTAACATTTCATATAAGGGCTTGGTAATGATGAACTCCTTGAACTTGTTCTTATCTGAGAAGCACTTTATCTGTCCTTCCATTCTAAATGACAGCTTTGCTGGATAGAGCAATTTTGGATGTAGGTCCCTGCTTTTCAAGATTTCAAATACTTCTTTCCAGCCCCTTCTTGCCTGGAAGGTCTCTTTTGAGAAATCAGCTGACAGTCTGATGGGAACTCCTTTGTAGGTGACTGTCCCCTTATCGCTTGCTGCTTCTAGAATTCTCTGCTTCATTTTAATCTTGGCTAATGTAATTACGATGTGCCTTGGTGTGTTCCTCCTTGGGTCCAACTTCTTTGGGACTCTCTGAGCTTCCTGGACATCCTGGTAGTCTATTTCCTTTGCCAGATTGGGGAAGTTCTCCTTGATTATTTGTTCAAATAAGTTTTCTACTTGTTGCTCTTCTTCTTCCCCTTCTGGGACCCCTATAATATGGATGTTGGGATGTTTAACGACGTCCCGGAGGTTCCTAAGCCTCTCCTCATTTTTTTTGAATTCTTGTTTCTTCCTCATTTTCTGTTTGGTTGTTAGTTTCTTCCTTCTGGTCCACTCCATTGATTTGAGTCCCAGTTTTCCTCCCATCTCTATCGGTTCCCCATGCGTCTTCCTTCATTTCACGGATTGTAGCCTGCATTTTTTTCATCTAATTTGTGAGCAAAATCAACCAATTCTGTGAGCATTTTGATGACCAGTGCTTTGAACTGTGCATCTGATAGGTTGGCTATATCTTCACAGCCCCTCAGGTGTTTTCAAACGGTGTTTTGAGGCTTTATTTCTGTGTGCTGGGACCATGGGTTTTGTGGTCTGTCTCCATCCCCAGTTTCACCTGGTCTATCTGCATGGGAATGTGGGACTGGATGCACCGAACCCCTCTACAATCCGCCACCTCACTGGGTCCGCCAGCCGCTGCTTTGCCACGACCCCTCTCAGCCCAGCTGCCCGGCTCTGCCCCTCCTACCAGTCTGGATGAATGTGTCTACTTTAACCCCTTGGTTGTTGGACTTCCATACAGTTCAATTTCCTGTCAGTACTGTTGTTTTTTTTGTTTCTAAATTGTTGCTGTCCTCATTCTGGTTGTGCAAGGAGGCACAGTGGGTCTACCTACACCTCCATGTTGCCCAGAAGTCCAATTTTAGAGATTTAGCAATGTGATATATCAATAAACTTGAAAGTAAAAAACTGCCCTGGCTGGTGTGGCTCAGGGGTTGAGTGCTGGCCTGCATATCAAATGGGCGCTGGTTGGATTCCAGTCAGGGCACATGCCTGGGTTGCAGGCCAGGTCCCTGGTTGGGGGTATGCGAGAGGGAACCACACATTGATGTTTCCCTCTTTCTCTCTCCCTTTCCCTCTCTAAAAATAAGTAAATAAATAAAATCTTTAAAAATTTTTCTTCTGGAAATTAGATTGACTGGAGCTTATTACTGGGTGAGCTTAATAAAGTATAAGATACTAGAAGGCTTCTAAACACTCATCAGGAGGAAATACCAATACCTCAGTTATGCTTAATTGCTTCAAAATGCACATACACTGGCACACACACACTAAAAAGAAGAAAGATCAGGAAACTGCGGTATGGCATTGGTTTGGAAACTATTTCCTTTGCAATTCATACCTTGCATTTCTGTAAAGGTGAGCATGGATTTTGTTTGGGGCTTTGATGGTTCTGGAGGGTGATTCAGTCTGTCTTCAGTCATAACTGGTGATTTTTTCCCCTTTGGCTCGTGCCTGTTAGTTAAGCCCTTATTTGTGAAATTCCACTTGACTTTTTCTTCTTTCTTCCTCTTTTTATTTTTTTGTCATGTGAAGACAGATTGACTGGTGTCAGCAGCTCCTGACTTATGATTAAAACTGAATATAGGCCAGTCCTGCCTTGACTCAGGGATGGTTGGGGACTGGAAAAGAAACTTCTCTGAGAACTGTGAGCATGTATCCTGAGGAGGGCAATCTCGTCCCAAGTGGGGCACAGCTGGTTGGTAAAACTTGGGGCTAAAAAATACTACAGTGTGTTTACGTACGGAGCACAAATACACGATGTAGCTGCGGTGGTAAAATTTCATGAGGGTGACAATTAGGAGAAAAAAGTCTAAAAAAGCTGGGGAGAGCATAATGAGAAAAGGTTGAGATATAATTACTTAGATTAGCAATAGTTCTTTATAAAGCATTCAACTGCCTAGGAATGACTAAATTTGAGAAACTTTGTTTTTTTTTAAGGGAAAAATATTTACCTTTATAGAGTGTCTCCAATGATTGTGTTTTAAGTGGAAGGTATAGATTAAGGTTCTCTTAATTTATTTTTTATTCCCACCTTTCTAGGGTTTCCAGTGCAAAGAACAGCACAAGATAAAGGTCTGAATCAGAAATTATAACCTGCCTATATTTGTGAAAACTTGAATGTCTTCAAAATGATGACCCAAAGGATTGGGAAGGAAGAACATATTCACTGACTTTGTACCATGTGTTCCTGTAAAGTAGCGCCATTCATAGCTTCTCTTTTATTGTTACTTCCGGTCCAATAAACACTCCGCAGTTTTCATTTGACTCCACATCATTTCTGCTCTGAGTTAGCTGAGCCTCACACGAGAGGCATCAATTTTATTTTTCTAATATGAAATATCAGAAGGTTAAGAGATCAAGTACTCAATAGCTACACTCTTCTTGTAACACATATTGTTTTATTTAGGAGGCAATATGCTAGCCATCCTAAAAAGAAAGCAGGCTGTATTTTCCACCTTCAATCTTCTTTTCCATTATTTTTCAGCTGGGGTGGATGCTTTCTTATTTATATATTTTTATTTTTATGTAGCAACTGATAGTAGAGTTAGCCAGAGGCTTTTTGAGAGAGGTTTTATACACAATGGGAAACCCTCTTCTCCCTTTTTAAAGATGATAAGATAGTTTTCTTGGATATCTACAGCATTTTGTTATTTTAGAGAGAAAAATAAATGTCACAGATAAATAAATTCGTTCTCTCTAAAGCATAATGCTTTGATCCACAAAAAGTATAAGGAAACAAACCAATTATGAACTTTGTAAAAGTATGCCTCTTAAAATTTACTTTTCTGTAGCTATCAAAGAAACAAATGGCTTAATTAAAAGACAAATTAAGATATTTTTAAAATATACTCTTCAACTTTATTGAGGCATAATTGGTGAATAAAATAAAGTATATAGCACAAGGATTTGGTGTACACTGTGGAAGGATTCCCACAATCAGGTTAATCTGTATATTCATCACCTCATAGAGTTAATTTTCTGTTTTCTTTTGGTGAGAACACTTAAATTATACTCTTTTAGCAAATTTTAATTATATAATATAGTATTTTAAACTATAGTCACCATATTATACATTGGATTTTCAGATTTTATTCATTTTGTAATTGAAAGTCTGTATCCTCTGAGCAACATCTCCCTATTCTCCCCCACCCCCAAGTCCCTTCTACTCTCTGTTTTCATAAGTCAACTTTTTTAAAAGAAGATTTCACATATAAGCGATACCTACCACACAGCATTTCTCTTTTTCTGTCTGGCTTATTTCACTTAGCATAATGCCCCACAGGAGGCTTATGCATGTTGCAAATGGCAGGATTTCCTTCTTTTAATGGCATATATGTAAATACATAATATATTATATATATAATATATAATCATATATTTAGCCATTTATCCATCGATGGATACTTAGGTTGTTCCACACTTTGATTATTGTGAATAATGATGCCATGAACATGGAAGTACAGGTCTCTCTTTGAAATAATGAGTTCATTTTCTCTGAATGTATGTTCAGAAATGGTATTGCTGAATCATATGGCAATTCTACATTTAATTTCTGAAGAACCTCCATATAGTTCTCCATACTGGTATACCGGTTTATATTCCCAACATCAGTGGCCAAGGGTTTTCTTTTTCTATATCCTAGCCAGCATTGTCTATTGTCTTTTTGATAATAGCCATTCTGTTTACAGCCATGCCACCCTGAATGTGCTATGCCCCATCTTGTCTGATAATGGCCATTCTAACCAATGTGAAGTTGATAGCTCATTGTGGATTTGATGTTCATTTCTCTGATTAGTGATGGTGGGCACCTTTTCATGTACCTTTGGCCAGTTTGCATATCTTCTTTGGAAAATGTCTATTATCAGGTCCTTTGCTTATTTTTATTCAGGTTATTACATTTATCTTTTTGGGTTTTTTTTTTTTTTTGCCATTGAGTTGTATGGGTTTCTTATATGTTATGGATATCAACCTCTTATTGGATATGTGGCATGCAAATATTTTTTCGTATTCTGTAGGTTGTCTTTTCAATTTATTAATGGCTTCTTTTGTTATGTAGGAGCTTTTTAGTTTGATGTGGTCCCACTTCTTTGTTTCTGGTCTTACTGCATTCACTTTGGTATCAAATCTAAAAATCATCACCAAGATCAATATCAAGGAGATTACACCTTATGTTTTCTTCTATGAGTTTTACAGTTTCAGGTATTATGTTCAAGTTAATGCATTTTGAGTTGATTTTTGTGTGTGATGTTAGATAAGTGTCCAGTTAATTCTTTTTCATCTAGATATCCAGTTTTCCCAATGCCATTTGTTGAAGAGACTATCCTTTCCCATTATATAGTCTTGGTTCCTTTGATATAAGTTAATTGACCATATGTGTGGGTTTATTTCTGAGCTCTCTATTCAGATTCATTGATTCATGTGTCTATTTTTATGCCAAATCATACTATTTTGTGTATTATAAATTTGTAAGATAGCTTGGAACCAGAAAGTGATGATGCCTCCAGCTTTATTCTTCTTGCTTAAGATTGATTTGCTTATTCAGGATCTTTTGTAGTTCTATATGAATTTTAAGATTGTTGTTTTGATTTCCTTGAAAATATCATTGGAATTTTGATAGGGATTTTATTGAATCTATTATTACTCTGGGTAGACTTTTTAACAATACTAATGCTTCTGATTCATGAACTTGAGATATTTTTCTATTTATTTGGGCATTCTTCAATTTCTTTCACCAGTGTTTTATAGTTTTTAGTGTACAGATCTTTTATCTCCTTAGTTAAATGTATTTCTACATCATTTATTCTTTTTTCATGCAATTGTAAATTGAATTGTATTTCTAATTTCCCTTTCCAATAGTTCATTGTTAGTGTGTAGAAACACAACTGATTTTTTTGTATATTGATTTTGTGCACTGTAACTTTACTGAATTCATTTATTAGTTCTAACAGTGTTTTGGTGGAATCTTTGCAAACAGAGAAAATTTTACTTCCTCTTTTCTGACTAGGATGTTTTTTATTTCTTTTCCTTGCTCAATTGCTCTGGATAGGACTTTCAGAGAAGTTCAATGAGAATGGTGAGAGTGGGCATCCTTGTCTTGTTCCTGATCTTGAATGAAGCTTTCAGCTTTTCTCTGTTACTTATGATATAGCTGTGACCTTATCATATAGTGCCTTTATTATGTTGAGTTAAGTCCCATTTGTATGTAATTTGTTGAGTTTTTATTATGAAACGATGTTGAATTTTGTCAAATACTTTCTCAGCATCTATTGAGATTATATAATTTTATCCCTCATTTTGTTAATCCAGTATATCACATTAATTGGTTTGTATAGTTGAACCACTTTGCATCTCAGGAATAAATCCTACTTGATTATGGTGTGTGGTCCTTCTAATGTACTGTTGAATTCAGTCTGTCAATAGTTTGTTAAAAATTTTTGCATATGAGTTCATGAGGAATATTGAACTGTAATTTTTCTTTCAGTGTTCTTGTCTGGCTTTGCTATCAAGGTAATGCTGGCCTCATGAAATGACTTTGGGGTGTTTCTTTCTCTTCAGTGTTTTGAAAACATTTGAAAATTTTCATTGTTAATTGTTCTTTAAAAGTCTGATAGAATTCACCAGTAAAGCAATCTGGTCCCATACTTTTCTTTGTTGGGGAAATTCTTTTTGATTACCCATTCAATCTCCTTGGTAGTAGCTGGTCTGTTCAGATTTTCTATATGATTATTATGGGAGACCATTCTGCATGGTGTGGGCCCAGCTCCCACTTGGAGATGCATAGGACCCATGCCCATGGATGGGTTCTCCTATGGGGAATCAGGCCTGTATTTGTAGCTAGGCCACTTTGAGTCTTGCTTTTGCTAAAACTCCCTCACCCTGATTTGAGACAGCAAGTACTTACTGTAACTTCCTTAAAATCCATACTAAACCTTCCTGGGATGAGTTTAACTGGCTCAGCCACTTTTCCCTTTGCAAATATCCTTCTGTGATGTGATTAGCAGCATCATCTCCTTTGTTGTCTGTAAAAGGTAACCCCCTAAAGTGAACCTGTGCATAGTAAATGAGGACCATCATGTAATGTGAGAGGAAACCCAATAAATGCAGTCATAGCAGAGGCTGCGGGCTTTTAGCTCCCCTTGAGAGAAAGGCCATGCTTTCCTTTTTCCTCCGGTGGACTCAGTAGTCCATGTGAATGTTTTATTTCACCCATAATGACGCAGACACTGCGGGCTGGTGTCTGCATCAATTATGATTCAGCAATGGTAGGATGTATGTTCCTATGAATTTATCCATTTCTTCTAGGTTGTTTTTATTGTTTTTAAAAAACATTGAATAAAATGGCTTCTCATGGCTCATATGAGAGTAAGAAATAGGCTGAATCTAATTCCAGAACTCAGATTTATCTATCTCCAAGCTTAGTACTTTTTCTTTGATGTAAAACAACTCCCAAACAAAAACAAAAACAAAGTACCCCTCTAACAAAAGGAAAACATAACACACCCCCAAACAAGGCAAACACAACTCCAAAAACAAAACTTTCTACTTCTGATCAAGATGGAGGCATAGGTAAATACACTTTGCTTCCTCACAAAACTATAGCAATAATTACAACTAGACTACAAAAGAAATATCCCCCAGAACTGTTAGAAAATCAAGCTGTAGGGAAGTCTAACAGCCAAGGACTTAAAGAAGCAACATTCATTGAGATGGTTAGAAGGGTTGTAGATGCAGGGACTCCTGAAGAGTTGCAGAATGTCGATGGCATGGAGAGGTGCAGAGACATGGAATGGGAGGTCCCAAATCCACATGTAGTGGATAAAAATTGGGAGGGCTACCTTGGGAGTGAGGGATCCCAGCACCACACCAGATCACCCAGCCCAGGGTTCTAGCGCCAAGAAGATAATTCCCTGCAACACCTGGCTGTAAAAAAACAGTGGGGGTTGGGGAACTGGAAGAAACTGTGAGATTCTCAGGAGACTCTTCTTAAAGGAGCTGCAATGGACTTAGAACTTACACGAATCACCCACTCTAGGATTCAGCACCATTGCAACAGCTGGAAGAACCCCAGTTGCATACAGGGAGAAATTAAAGTGACTGACAACAGGACAAGTGCGAGGAGACAGCTTCCTGCCAGGCAGTGGCATGGTACCTCTCCAAGCCTTCCCCTACACAGAGTCACATATTGCCCCACCCTGGCAATTTCCTAAGGCCCTGTCCTATATAATTTACTGGTGCACTGTTCTATAAGACCATGCTACTAAGAAAGAGAGTCAAAGCAGCTCGACCTAATACATAGAAACAAAACCAGAGTCGCTGCCAAAATGAGGAAACAAAGAATATGACCTAACTGAAAGAAAAGAATAAAACTCCAGAAAAGAACTAAACAAATGGAAATAAGCAACTCAACAGATGCAGAGTTCAAAACACTGGTTTATCAGGATGCTCAAGAAACTCATTGGGTACTTCAGCAGCATAAAAAAGACCCAGGCAGAAATGAAGGTTACACTGAGTGAAATAAAGAAAAATCTATGGGGAACCACAGTGGAGAAGATGAAGCTGAAAATCAAATCAATGATTTGGAACATAAGGAAGAAAAAAAGCATGCAATTAGAACAGCAAGACAAAGGAATTCAAAAGAATGAAGATAGGCCAAGGAGCCTCTGGGCATATTCAAATATACCAACATCTGAATCATAGGGGTGCCAGAAGGAGAAGAGAAAGAGCAAGAAATTGAAAACTTATTTGAAAAAGTAATGAAAGAATACCTCCCTAGTTTGGTGAAGGAAATAGACATAAATCTAGGAAGCACAAAGAGTCCCAAACAAGATGGACCTAAAGGGTCCACACCTTTGGATCCACACACCAAGGAACACATGAAGACACATCATAATTAAAATACCAAAGGTTAAAGTTGAAGAGAGAATCTTAAAAGCAGCAAGAAAAAAGCAGAGAGTTACCTACAAAGGAGTTCCCATAAGACTGTCAACTAATTTCTCAAAAGAAACTTTGCAGGCTAGAAGGGCCTAGCAAGAGGTATTCAAAGTGATGGAAAGCAAGGACCTACTACCTAGATTAATCTATCCAGCAAAGCTATCATTTAGAATGGAGGGGCAGATGAAGTGCTTCCCAGACAAGGTAAGTTTAAAGGAGTACATCATCACCAAGCCATTGTTATATAAAATGTTAAAGGGTCTTATTTAAAAAGAAGAAGAAGATCAAAACTATGAATATAAAAATGGCAATAAATCCACAACTAATTCACTGACTGAATTGAAAGAACGAACTAAGCAAACGAGCAGAACAGAAATGGAATCATAGATATGGAGATTATTTGGAGGGTTATCCACTGGGAGATGGAAGGGAGAGAATGGGGGGAAATTGCAGGGATTAAGAAGTACAAATTGGTAGGTACAAAACAAACAGGGGGAGGTTAAGAACAGTATAGGAAATGGAGAAGCCAAAGAACTTATGTGCATGACTCATGTACATGAACTAAGGGGGGTTTTGCTGGAGTGAATGGGGGTACTGGATGGAGAGGGGCACAGAGGGGAAAACTGGGACAACCATAATAGCATAATCAAAAAATGCATTAAAAAGCTTTCTCTCAACAAGAGCAAAATAACTGCTATAGTGCAGTAGCTTTCTTATAGATACATTTTCAGTTGTATTTTGCAAGTTCCATATTATTTCACTTTGACCTTATATATTTACGGAAGATCCTATAATTGAGTATATTCAGTGCACCTGTGATTTTTCTTCGCATGGAATTTTTCTGTAAGTTATAAACTACTGGTATAGTTATTTTCTCCTCTCTCATGGGCAGTGGATCTTCTCTCTTCTTACTGTACTTGTAGAGTTTTAAGACTTAATTGGACCTAATTTTGTAGGTCATGCAGTCAAGACTCAGTGAATCAAGCAGCATGCCTAAAGTTACACAATGAGTCTATGAACAAGAACCAGTGGACAGGGAAACCCAGCCAGAAAAGAGGAGCAATAAGGTAAGACATTTTACCATTTTACTGTACTAATGGAGAAATATTTAAGCAAGATTTCAGGACTTTTAAGATATATTTAGAAGATGATTGAAACCCAGAAAGAATAATTGGTATTTGTTTACTGACAGAGATGGATATTTCTGTTGAACCTTGTTGTATAAATTCAATGTCCATCCAGGACTCCAACCTGGATTGAAATCCTAGCTCTGTTCCTTTCTATATGCTTACAAACAAATTAATTTACTACCTAATTTTCTATTTTCACATCAATAAAATGGGGATGATAATTTCTTGCCATAGGATTATAGTGAAAATGAAATATAATATGTGTAGTATTTTTTTATTATTATAAGTGGCACATTTACATGCTTAGTGAGTGAGTTTCCTGCCTCTGGTCTTTTTGTACATAGGAAGACTGTGTAAAAATGCACCCAATCCTGTACCATTAGTATAGTAAAAATGACTGACCCAGTAAGGTAATCTAAAATGTTAGGTCAGAGAATAAAAGAATAAAAAGAGAATAAAAAGAATAAACATTGTAAACCTAGGGAAAGTAAAGTGCTCTGTGATATTTCCATCGCTAGTCTTTGAAGTAGTTTAGTTTGAATAATTAGGATTAGATTTCCAATAAAAGAAAGAGGTTAGGCAAATGAATAGGAAAAGTATGAATCTTTTTTATCATCAGGCAGTTACATAATATAAAGAAGTAGAATCACATTTTTTTAATTAGAAGGAAGAGTGTTAATAGAAACAGAAGGGGGAGGATTTGTTTAAAAGTATAAATATAACAACCTAAATTTAAAAACATATTAAATAGTGTTGAGAAAGATCAGGGCTTCTGAGTCAGACTGATGTGGGTTCATATCCTAGCTTTTTCATTTGCTGTGTATCATGGGCTGGTAATTAACCTCTAAAAATTAGTGTCTGTATAATAATGGTAATATCAATGAGATTAAATCATTGACACTGCCATTTTTTTGTTAAAACCATCACATACTGGGTATTTCATATGATTCGACCTACTTGTTGAAATAAAAAGATAATATATGAATGCTCAGGAGTTCTGGCTGCTTAGCATGTAATGAGCTTAGAAGTTGACACTCCTCCCAAAAAACAAGTAAAAAGCTGAACAAACTAAAAATATCAACAATTCTTTTTAGATCCATAAGAAAAAGTGAGGTCACAGGGCAACCCACTGCCTCCAAAACTAGAGAGATAAACAGGTAAATAGAGAGAATCACAATTTCCCGGGGCAAAAACCCACAGCAGAAAACACCGCAGGAACCACTGCCGTTGTACGGAGACCTGAATGTAATTTATGAATTGCTGGAGGCAAAACTCCAGAGGATCCACTCATGGGGGATCCTACACTTCACTGAGTTTTACTTGAAGGGGTTTGACCTGGTTCTCACAGTTAACATTGAAGGAAAATCATCTTGTGCTTCCAGCAGGGAAAAGAAACCTGTTAAAAATATGCCAGAGCATTCTGCTCTTCCTAACAAGGTCTGCCCTCAGGTATACTCAGCTGGTTCAACATCTGAAAATCGATTAATGTAATCCATCACATCAATAGCCTGAAGAAGAAGAAATCACATGACCATATCAACAGATGCAGAAATATCATTTGACAAAATCCAACACTGATTTATGATAAAAATCTCATGTAACTGAGAATAAAGGGGAATTTCTTCAACTTAAAGAATACCTACAAGAAACCTATAGCTAACGTCACACTGTAAGGTGTAAAACCCGAAGCGTTCCCAGGAAGGCTGGGAACAGAGCTGAGCATGTCCTCTCCCACCACTGCTTTTCAACTCTGCCCTGGAAGTCCTGGGCAGGAAAGGAAGACGTTCTGTCTTTGAAGATAACATGTTCTTCTGTGTAGAAGATCCAAAATAATTAATAAAAGAACTTCTGGAACTAATAAACAGTTATATCAAGGTTGCAAGATACAAGGTTAACATATAAAAGTCAATTGCTTTCCTATATACCAATAATGAACAAGTGGAACTTTAGGTTAAAAACATAATATCATTGACATTAGCATCCCCCCAAATGAAATACTTAGCCACAAATCTATCACAGTATATACCAAGATGTATATGAAAGAAATTATAAAATTCTGGTGAACAAAAGATGTAAATCAAAGATGTAAATAAATGGAGAGATATTTCATGTTCATTCATAGGGAGATTCAACATTGTCAAGATATTGGTTTATCCTGATTTGGCATATATATTTAATGCAATACCAGTTAAAATCCCAGCAAGTTATTCTGTGGACATGGGCAAACTGATTCTAACTTTTCTATGGAGCAGCAAAAGATTCACAATAGCTAATGCAATGTTGAAGGAGAAAAACAATGTTGGAGAGCTGACACTACCTCACTTTAAGACTTACTATAAGGCTACAGTAGTTACATCAGTACAGTCCTGGTGAAAGACAAGACAAATAGATTGATGGAATGGAAAAGAGCCCAGAAAAAGCTCAACATAAGTACAGTTAACTGATTCCTGACAAAGGAGCAAAGACAAATTAGCACACCTAGTTTCAAAATATGGTACTGAATGATGCTAGACATCCACAAGCAATAAATAAATAAATGAAATGAAATGAAATGAAATGAAATGAAATAAAATAAAATAAAATAAAATAAAAGTGAATCTAGACCCACACCTTACACCCTTCAGAAAAATTAACTCAAAGTGGATCATAGACCTAAATGTAAAATGAAAAACTATAACATTTGTACAAGACAACACAGGAGAAAACCTAGGTGACCTTTGGTATGGCTATGAGTTTTTAGCTACAACATCAAAGGTACAGTCAGTTAAAGAAATAATTAATAAGCCAGACTTCATGAAAGTTAAAAAGTTTGTTCTGTGAAAAATGTTGAGAATGAGAAAACAAGCCATAGACTGAAAGAAAATATTTGCAAAAGAACACAACTAATAAAAGACTATATACGAATAACTCTTAAGGCTTAAATATTAAAAAACAAACAACATGATTTAAAAATGGGCCAAAGACCTTAATAGACACCTCATCAAAGAAGATATACAGAAGGCAAATAAGCATAGGAAAAGGTCATATGCCATTAAGAAAGTGGAAATTAAAATAATGAGATACCACCACATACCAATTAGGATAGCTAAATCCAGAATACTGACAATAGCAAATGCTAGTGAGTACGTGGAGTGACAGGAACTCTGTTTGATTCCTTGTGGGAATGCAAAATGGTACAGGCACTTTGGAAGGCAAGTTGGGTGGTTTCTTATAAAACTAAACATACTCTTACCATATGATCCAGCAGTTGTGTTCGTCTATATTTACCCAAAGGACCTGCAAACTCATGTCCACACAGAAACCTGCAGATGGATGTTTATAGCAGTTTACGCATAATTGCCAAACTTGGAAGCAAACTTAATGTTCTTCATTTTTTTGTGAAATCAGTTATGTAATTTTTTTATTATTGTTTATTCTATTACAGTTGTCCCTATTTATCACCATCTGCCTCCTCCACCCAGCCTACCACCCATTCCCACAGTCAATCCCCATACCATTGTCCACGTCCATGGGCCATTCATACATGTTCTTTGACTAATCCCTTCCGCTTCTTTCTACCATTCCTCCCTCCTTCCTCTCCTCTGGCAGCTGTCAGTGGTTCCATGTTTCCATGGCTCTGGTTCTATTTTGCTCATTAGTTTATTTGGTTCATTAGATTCCTCTTATAAGTAAGATCATATGGTATTTGTCTTTCACTGACTGGCTTATTTCACTTAGCATAATAGTCTCCAGTTCCAACTGTGCTGTCGCAAAAGGTAGGAATTCTTTCTTTCTGCTGCGTAGTATTCCATTGTGTAAATGTACCAGAGTTTTTTAATCCACTCATCTGATGGGTACTTAGGCTGTTTCCAGCACTTGGCTATTGTAAATAGCACTGCAATGAACATAAGGGTACATAAGTTCTTTTGAATTGGTGTTTTGGGTTTCTTAGGGTATAATTCCCAGCGGTGGAATTGCTGGGTCAAAAGGAAGTTCCATTTTTAATTTTTTGAGGAAATTCCATACTGTTTTCCACAGTGGCTGCACCCGTCTGCATTCCCACCAACAGTGTACTAGGATTCCCTTTTCTCCACTTCCTCACCAGCACTTGTTGTTTGTTGATTTATTAATGATGGCCATTCTGACAGGTGTGAGGTGATATCTCATTGTGGTTTTAATTTGCATCTCTCTGATGGCTAGTAATGTTGAGCATCTTTTTATATGTCTCTGGGCCATCTGTATGTCCTCCTTGAAGGTGTCTATTTAGAACCTTTGCCCATTTTTTCATAGGATTGTTTCTCTTCCTGGTGTTGAGTCATATGAGTTCTTTATATATTTTGGAGATTAAACCCTTGTCCGATATATCACTGGTAAGTGTGTGGTCCCATACCATTGGTTCCTTTTTCGTTTTGGTGATAGCTTCTTTAGCAGGGAAGCAACCTTAATGTTCTTTAGTAGGCGAGTGAATAAATAAGCTGTGGTATATACAGACAATGGAATGTGATTCCATGCTAAAAAGAAATGAGCAATCAAGCCATGAAAAGACGTGGAAGAAACTTAAATGCATATTACCAAGTGAAGCCAATCTGAAAAGTCTACATGCTGTATGATTTCAACTACATTACATCCTGGAAAGGTGAAACTACGGACACAGTAGAAAGGTCAGTGGTTGTCAGGGTTTGGGGGAGGGAGACATGAGGAGGTGGGGCATAGAGGACTTTTAGGGTAGTGAGACTACTCTGTATAAAATTATAATGGTTAATACATATCATTATACATTTGTCCAAATCCATAAAATATACACCAAAAGTGAACCCTACCTAAGGTAAACAATAGACTTTGTGTTATTACAGTGTGTCAATGTAAGTTTATCAGCTGTGACAAATGTAGTACTTTGGAGGGGAACATTGATAGTTGGGGGTGGGGTGGCTATCTAGGTGTAGAGGCAGCAGGTATAGGAGAAATCCTGGTACCTTTCTCTCATTTTTTCTGTGAATCTAAAACTGCTGTAAAAAAGAAAATTTATTAAAAAGAAAAAATCCATATGAAGTTATTGCCACAATTATAAGCACCATCTAAGTCTTCGTTAAATGATAGTTCTTATTATGTTAATTTGCCCAACAATAAGAGAATAAAAATTACATCATAATTCTCCAATATAATGTAATAAGATAAAACCATTAAAAATCATGATTATAAAAATTAATTATATGAAACAGTTAAAGAGTTGATGAGAAAATGTTAAATTAAGAAGTGAGGATCTAAAATTATATGCACATTTCATCTGAGTTTTGAAACATACACAAGCGTATTTGTTCATTTGTATAGAAAAAAGTTTGGAAGAAAGTGTATGAAAATGTTAAACTTGATTAATTCTGAGTAAGTGATAATGTTTTCTCCACATGCTTTCTTCCCATTTACTATAAGGTCAGGCTACTTTCATAATCAGTAAAAAAGTACACTATTTCCTCCTATTCTCCAAAAGACAAAATACACTCACAGGACTTCTTGCTATATATAGGAATATCATCCTACTTGATTAATGCTGTTCTGTTTTCTAAAAATAAGTGCCTTAGGTGTTGATTCTTCTTTGCAGTTCTATATTTTGATTGGGGCAGCATTTATGTATATGTGTGTTTTGGGAAGAGCAGAATAGAAAAATAATTAAAATTGGACAGTAAGACAATTAGAGAAAGAAAAATTTAGGCAGGTAAGATCTGGCATAAAGGTAGAGAATTTAAGAAAGGAGTGGTGATTATTTAAACCCCATCAATTAGGAATCAACAGACAACAAAAAAGGTTTGGCGCTCTGTGTCTGCTTTGAGGATTTGCTTTCTCAGCTTTGTGTGACCCTCTTCACCGACACATTTCCTAGAGGCACAGTTTCAGGGAATTCTTTTGCATGTGGCTTCCTATTGTCATATCTTACACCAGAATCTGCCTTATCAGAAACTCATCGTGGTTGTAATAGATCATAGTTCTATGATGGTTATGTCTGTAAACTCCTTTGACACTTATCTCACCGTGGACCTGTGAGATAAACACAGCGTGGGTTATTTTATTTATCTGCAGAAAAAGAAGGCAAGGACATTAAATGAATCGTGTCTTATATATAAGCCACAACTAGGGCATAGGAAGGATGAGCACCTTGACTCCTCCCTCCCCAGGCGTAGACACCTCAGTTGTGCAGCGATTTTAAAGATTATCTTGTAACGTAAACAAGAATACAGGGAAAAGAGAAAGTAAAAGGTAAAAGAAAGAAGCAAAGATGATTGAAAATTATAATGCTTGATTACATTTTATTACTTCCTGTCTCTGAGAACACAAGTTTGAAGTGGTAAAAAAAATACAAATATTCAAGTCCTGATCCATGTCCTGATTCATGTATAGATGTGTATGTAATGCTTGGGTTTTTAAAACCACTTGAGGAAAACAGCTAATGGGAAGAGCTTTTTGTGTAATTATAGCTGTGCTTCCTGCCAGCAATACTGCTATAGTCAGAGGTCTGGCAGCTTTTTCATTTTAGCTCTTATAGAAATAGAGACATAAGTACAGAATTGATTTTCAGAAAGAACATTTACCAATATTATGAAAACACTTTACCGTCAAATATTTCCAGCATTAACCCTTTTCAACTAAAACCAGCCCTTAGCAGAGCTGTTAAATAATGGAGAAAGCACTGGGCATCTGGTCAAGATGGCTAAGTTCTTTGTCATTAGAATCTGAGAGATTCTAGACCAGGGCTGTCAAACTCATTTTCACTGGGGGCCACATCAGCCTCGAGGTTGCCTTCAAAGGGCCGAATGTAGAGCTCCTTGCCCCTAGTTAAGGAGTAGTTACATTTATACAGTCCATTTATATTTGGCCCTTTGAAGGCAACTGTGAGGCTGATGTGACCCCCAGTGAAAATAAGTTTGACACCCTGCTCTAGACAAATGACATAAATTCATTTGGCCTGAGTTTCCTTTGCTTTAAAGTAAAGGATTTGGATTAGGCTAGTGATTTGTGACTCAGGGTAAATGGTGTAGAATATATGTTTTCATAAATGCTGATGTTGACCCAACCTTCAGAGACTGGCTTAATCGATCTGGCTGAATCTGCAGGTTTAAGAACCACTGGTTTAGGTGACTTCTGAAAGGCCTCTAGCTCTCGGATTCTATGCTATTGTTCTTCTATTTTTTCCTCTCCATAGCAAACCAGTAGGTGTCATATTATCCTACGTCTGTCTCAATTTCTTGTACTTCTGGCCTGTGCCTAGAGTAGTGATTTTTAAGCTTCAGTGATAAGTAGTGAATAGCTGTTTAAAAATGCTGATTCCTAATTCCATGAAATTCAGATGAAGCCAACCTGGGACATTGCCCGGGAATCTGTATTTTTCACAAGCACCCAGATGATCCTAAGACCATTGGTTGAGAACCATACTTGAGAAACACCAGTGAGTAGTGTCCGCATCATTATGGATGAAATAACATACACATGGACCACTGAGTCCGGTGGAGGAAAAAGGACGACAGCGTGGCTTTTCTCTCAAGGGGAGCAAAAGCCAGCCTCCACCACGACAGGCCTTTATTCTATATCTCCTCCCAGGCCTTTATTCTATATCTTCTCCCATTACAAGATGGTCCTCACTCACTCTGCCCTAGTTACAACAAAGGAGCCAATGCCCCTAATCACATCACAGAAGAAGGATATTAGCAAATGAAAAGGCAAAAGTGGTTGAGCTGGTTACACTGGTCCCTGCAAGGTGGAGCACTTGCAGGGTGAGGGAGTTTTAGCAAGAAGCAAGCCTCAAAAGCAGCCTAGGTATATTGCAAATCTGATTCCCCAGGAGAGAACCTATCTGTGGGCGTGGGTCCTGTGCATCCCGGAGTGGGAGCTGGGCCCACGCCATGCAGAAGGGTCTGCCACAAACCTGGGACATTGCCCAGGAATCTGTATTTTTCATAAGCACCCAGATGATTCTAAGTATTGGTTGAGAACCATACTTGAGAAACACTATCGAGGATGTAATTTGTAACTTCAAGTTTGGAGTTTTGTCTGGGGAATCTTTTCCTTTTGACGACAAATGGTGATGTGGCAGACAAAATCTGAATGTGGATCCCATGAACCCCCACCTCCTGGTATTCACGGTACTGTGTGGTTCTGCTCCTCTTGAGTGGAGGCGGACCTGTGACTTGCTTCTTACTGATAGGGCCAAGGTGATGGAATTTCATGGTTATAAGTTTGTGATCATGTGATTGCATTACAAATATTTGTAGCTTTGGTCTTGCTGGATTGTCTCTCTCCCTAGCTGCCTGTAAAGAAGAAAAGTAATTTAGCTGAGGAATCCCAATTGGCAAGAAGCTGTGGGCAGGTTCTAGGAGTGGAGAGCAGTCTCTGGCTGAGAGCCAATAAAAACCTGACCACTCAGAGCTATAGTCACAAGAACTTGAATGCCATCAACAATTGTGCGAGTGAGGAGGTGGATCCCTGCACAGCCAGTCCTCCAGGTGAGAACCCAATCCTGGCCAATACCTGGATCATAGCCTTGTAGGGCACTAAAGTGAGCCATGGCCA
This sequence comes from Glossophaga mutica, assembly GCA_039655065.1. Taxonomy (NCBI): domain Eukaryota; kingdom Metazoa; phylum Chordata; class Mammalia; order Chiroptera; family Phyllostomidae; genus Glossophaga; species Glossophaga mutica. Next base: position 60,412,035 of record CM077304.1, read on the forward strand.
AATTGCTGTCCCAGGTGTGTGAGATAATAAATGTCTGTTGTTTTAAGTCACCAAGTTTGCAGTCCTTTAGTTATGCAGCAATAGGAAAAAAGGGTCTTTTTCCACCTCTTTGGAGCCTGGAACTGCTGTCACCCAAGAGGCCAGCTTGTGGAGTTTCTGTGGGGTTTTTTAGATATATTTTATTGTTTATGCTATTACAGTTGTCCCAATTTTTCCCCCTTTGCTCTCTCTGTCTATTCTGTACCTACCAATTTGTAATTCTTAATCCCTGCAACTTTTCCCACATTCTTCCCCTTCTGCCTCCCAATGGATGACCCTCCAAATGATCTCCATTCCATGATTCTGTTTCTGTTCTGATTGTTTGCTTATTTGTCTTTTAGATTCAATTGGTGATAGTTGTGAATTTATTGCCATTTTTATGTTCATAGTTTTGATCTTCTTTTTAAATAAGTCCCTTTAACATTTCATATAATAATGGCTTGGTGATGATGAACTCCTATAAATTCACCTTGTCTGGGAAGCACTTTATCTGCCCTTGCATTCTAAATGATAGCTTTGTTGGATAGAGTAATCTAGGTTGTAGGTCCCTGCTTTTTATCACTTTGAATACTTCTCGCCAGTCCCTTCTAAACTGCAAAGTTTCTTTTGAGAAATCAGCTGACAGTCTTATGGGAACTCCTTTGAAGTTAACTCTCTGCTTTTCTCTTGCTGGTTTTAAGATTCTATCTTTAGCTTTAACTTTTGGCATTTTAATTATGATGTGACTTGGTGTGGTCCTCTTTGGGTCCATCTTATTTGGGACTCTCTGTGCTTCCTGGGTTTGTATGTCTATTTCCTTCACCAAATTAGGGAAGTTTTCTTTCATTATTTCATAAGTTTTCAATTTCTTGCTCTTCCTCTTCTCCTTCTGGCACCCCTGTGATTTGAATGTTGGTAAGTTTGAAGTTGTCCCAGAGGCTTCTTAGCCTATCCTTGATGTTTGGAATTCCTTTTTCTTCTTGCTGTTCTAATTGCATGCTCTTTTCTTCCTTATGTTCTAAATCATCGACTTGATTCTCAGCTTCATCTCCTCCACTGGGGTTACCTGTAAATTTTTCTTTATTTCACTCAGTGTAATCTTCATTTCTGCCTGGGTCTTTTTTATGCTGTTGAAGTACCCAATGAGTTCCTTGAGCATCCTAATAACCACTGTTTTGAACCCTGCATCTGATAGGTTGCTTATCTCCATTTTATTTGTTTCTTTTTCTGGAGTTTTGTTTTTTTCTTTCACTTTTGCCATATTTTTTTGTTTCTTCATTTTGGCAGCGTCTCTGTGTTTGTTTCTATGTATTAGGTAGAGCTTCTTTGACTCCCTGTCTTAGTAGCATGGCCTATTGTAGAGAAGTGCATCAGTAAGTTGGATGAGGTGGAGCCTTAGGTAATTGCCTGGGTGAGGCAACCCATGTGAACCAGATTGTGGATTTTGTGATATGATGTCACTGCTCTGTGGTTCTATATGAGGTAGGGGTCAGAAAAGGAACAATGCTACTGCCTGGCCTCTGGAGTTTTGTCCTGGAGGAAGCTGTCCCCCAGCACTTGCTCTGATGCCAGCCCCTTCAGTTTCTCCCTATATGCCACTTGTGCCCTTCCAGCTGCTGCCCCTATGCTGGAGCCTAGAGGGAGTGAGTCTAAATAATCCTAAATCCATTGCGAGCCCTTTAAGAGGAGACTCTTGAGAATCTTGCAGTTTCTTTTGCCACCTCGACCCCCACTGGTTTTTATAACCAGAATTTATGGGGACTTATTTTCCTAGCACTGGAACCCTGGGCTAGGTGGTCTGGTGTGGGGCTGGGATCCTTTGCTTCTGAGGTATCCTTCCCAATTCTTATCCAGCATACATGAGTGTGGGACCATCTGTTCCACCTCTGAGTGCCTTTCCTGGCACTCAGGAAAGTCTCCACCCCTCTTACCTGTCTGGATGAGTGTGACTTCTTTAATTCCTTGGTTGTCAGACTTGCATATGGCTCAATTTTCTGACGATTCTGGGTGACAATTCTGTTGTTTTGCAGTCTAGTTGTAATTTTGCTGTGGTTGTGCAAAGACGTGAGCCATGTTTACCTACACCTCCATCTTGACTGGAAGTCCTCGAGTTCCTGTATTTAACTGGACCCTTCTTCTAGCAGTGCATCATCAGGTGGGGGAAGTGTCAGCATTAGGTGTGGAGAAAATGATCCATTATTGTGTGAAAATAGTTGCATTTTTATTTCTTATTTCCCTAAAATTATAAAAAGGAATCTAAGTTTTGGAATATTCTATATATAGCCTGCAGGTTGGTTCAGTTCATATGTCGCATGGTCACAAACTGTGACAGTAGATTAGGGACTTTTAGAGCAGAGTGGGAGTCCGTGGGAAGAGGCTCGAAGTGGTGCTCTCACTCCTTCCTTCCTTCACTTTTATTGCCTTGTGGCGTATGGCAGTTCATCTAGCTTAAGTGAAATCATCTTCCCTAATGGACCAGTGGCTTAAAGAGTTTCTTACAAAGAATGTGAGAAACTATAAGACAACATTAGTAGTGCAAGCATAAGTGATCTACAAGAAAATTGTAGTGCTGACATTTTTAGTAGCATTTTTATTATGAGATTAAAAACAATGACAATATAACTTATATAATAAAATGCAAAATTATTAAACATACCATTTGAAATATTATATAACATGTTTTTGTGGAGTTACTTTTCAGCTTCTATGGCTATTAAAACCAAGTATCCAAATAAACTCAAATATTTGAATTGCAGTAATCCAAGAAAAAAATGATATGAAAACAGAAAGGTGTTTTGTAGCATTAAACAGAAGATATATAAGTATTTAAAATGTTTTACCACTCATTAGCTCATTTTAAATATCTATTCTTATGTGTTTTAAAGTGTTTCTATATTTTTAATTTATAAATAAATCATAAACATGGAGGTGATAGTTTAATCATATTGATATCATAAAATATAACATGTAGAGAGATAAAAATATTTTTGTAGCAGTATAAAGGAAATATATAATTACCCAAACATTTTTATTTCACCTTAATTTTATATTTATTTTTATTGTCTTGAAATGTAAATAAATATTAATAGATATACATATTTATAATTATAAATAAATCTGTATGTTAGGGATGAGTACTTATGTATTTTTGCTGCTGGGATAAAAAAAATCAATTTGTTTGAAGATCTGCTCTAGTGAACCACAATGTCTGGCTGTGTCCAGATTTGAATTGGTGGGTTTCTCTGATTTTCAGGCTTATAATTCATGCAGGGGTTTCTCTGGGTTGGCGTTGACATCATTGCGTGTGTGTGTACTGCAGAGTGCACAGAGAACAGGAGCAGGAAATGGGAAAATTTAATTTAGATATTTAGTTATCAAATTCAATTCTTTATTAGCTCTATTCCAATCATTGTGGGGTAATAGAGAAGGGACTGGATTTCTGCCCCAAGGGAGATTATAATGTCATTGTCATTGGAGAGAAAGACATAAATACGCACATGTGTGGTGTAATAAAGATATAAAGTCATTTGTAATGGAAGCTAGAGAAGGCAAATATTTTGAGGGCTATGGACTGCAAACTAAGCTTGGGACTTCAGGTTAGTTTCCTGCTGCTGTGTGTTACTTTCCGAGTCTATATAACAATTGCAATAACACCTCCCTACATACCTCAAAGATCATTGTGAAGTTAAAATAATTAAAAGTTGAGAACTTAATACAATGTATACAAGTCACAGGAATTATGTTTCATTTTAGAAATCTATATCCTTTTAAAAGCTTTTCTTTTCCTTTTGCTGCAAATGAAAATAAATTCAGGCTTACTCTGTTAGAATTTATGCAGAACCTTTTATTTTAAGCTATATGTAAGATGTAGGTTGCAAGGGAGAAATAGTCTTCTGTACATGGCCCAAGCATTTCTTAAGGTCTTTGGAGAATTATTTCTTTACTTCTTTAAAGATTAGGAAAAACTCTCCCATCTGAATATAAATGAATTGATAACACCCTTTTTTCCTTAAAAACAATTTCCAATGGAAAATATTGAGTATGTAGGAGTTCACTGACCTCTAATGGCCAGGCTTAAAACTGCTACTTTATCAGGGAGCATTGTATGACAATATAAAGCCCTATATAGAAGCTGCCCAAGTGTGTATTGGAAGGCAGTCAAGAATCACTGGCTGAGAAGAGGAAGACCACAAGATGTGAACTGGTCAGCCTTCCTTTCCCCAAGCAGGCTTTTCTCTAAGTCATCCTAGGCTGACACTCTGTTAAATCAATGTAATTCATTTAAAATTGCTTCAGCATTTCAGTCAGAGTAATGTCAAAGTGTGTGCCAGTTTAATCTACACCTAGGAGTGATTAGAACATTCGAAATATTTCAATCAGAAATCCACACTCCTTGAGTGGTTAATTAGCATTTGAAAGACTTCAGAAACCCACATTACAGAAATAACTGTGTGCAACATTTAAAATGTTTCTACCTAAATCTGAAATAGCTTGTTAATTAGCATAAAAGATATCTGAAACAATGTTTCTTTGTATAATTAATGGCGCTTGAGATATGTGGTTGGCTAGAAACATTACACAAGTATCTTAGCTCTTGTGTGAATAGGGTATAAGGATCTGGCAATACATTTTTGTAGGTAGAGCATACTTCAGTTCAAATTTTGCCGTCCTTGTAGTGTTCCTGCAGCAAGGCTGTGAGGGAGGAGAGCCATAGCTCCCCCTGCTGATCTTTGGAGGCATGGAGAGTCAGTCACCCCAGAGAAACCGACAATTGGGGTGGCTAAATTGCCTTAGGTGGGTTTGTGGCTAGGCACCCATTTTATTCTTAAAGCTTGACAGAAGAAATGATTGCAAAAGTGCTTCGGTAATTTCTTTCCCTATGTTTTACACCATCTTCAAGATACTCCTTCTAGATTTTATCCCAAATCTCATCTGTTATAATTGACATATGGTTCCAATGAATGTATAGGTAAGAGAAATGAACTAACCCCAACCAATATATTGATATTTTTTGGATGGAATTAGCTGGGGAAAAAAAAGGTCTATGGTCAAAGACACTTGTTATAGGGAGTAGTTAGAAGGCAGCATTGTTCTCTGCATGGTTAAAGATAGCTGGAAGGCTTTTTGGATGTTTAAGTAGATGCTATTAGTTGCCTAAAGTGTAGTAATCATTTTTGTGCACAGGAAGCTTGCTGTGTTAGTACCACTGTTCTGTCAGTTCACTACAGGAAGGGAAATAGGTGATAATGTAGTTGAGATGATGATATTCTTTTCAATTTTGTTTTATATGAAAAAGTTATACTCTAAAATGAATTCATACCATATCACCAAGAAAATGGATTTGTGTTGCTTTGAAACCTGCATCCAGAACTCATAAGTTGGCCTGAAGGCCATATAAGGTGTGGTCTCAGGGAATCTCGGGACCTTGCCTCCTCTCCCTTCCCCTCATTTACCCTTCTCTGACTCTCTGGTCTCCTGTTGCTCCTTGAATTCTCTCATCACACCCCCACTCAGGGCCTTGTCGTTCCCATCCCCTGGGATAATCTCCCACGTCTTCGACAGCCCCTCATTCAGATCTCTGCTCAGATGTCACTCTGAGAGGTCTCCCCTCACAACCTTAGCTAAAGTATTAGCCTCCTTTATCTGCTTTCCTTCTCTTTCCACCCTCCTTATCTGCTTCCTTCTCTTTACCACACTTACCCTTCAGTTACCTATCTTTCTGTTTACAGTCTCTCCTGCTAGAAAGTAAGCCCTATGAGGGCAGAGAAATTTTGCTCTGCTGTGGCATCTAGTTCAGAGTGAGTGATCAGTAAATAGTTATATAGTAGCCGAGTGAATAAATGACCTTTTCCATGTCAATAATCACCTGTCTATATTATTGTCAACTTTTTAAAATTACAAATAAAACACAAACGCCACAAAGGACACAGAACGTGTATAGCTTTTTAATCTAGCCACCCATTCAGCTCTTCCATGACCTCATTCCAGTCACACCATCTGCCTCCCCATGGAAGTAACCATTACCCTACCCTGACTTTTTTATAGGAATCACTTCCTCACGTTTCCTCAGAGTTCTAGCACCCAAGTTTGCATCCCTAGATATGTTAGTTTAGTCTTGCCCATATTTGGGGTTTGATTGTCTTTTTAATTTTCATCGAATATATACATGTTTACCTGCTATTCCATTGTTTTTCTTCTCACTAATTCTTTGAAGAACTTGGGCTGTTTTACCCATAGAGGTTCCACACTGGTTTAGGGCTCCATTGAGTGCAGTTTTCACTCAGCCAACTGCACAGTCCTTCTAACGAGTTTTCACCTGTAACCAGTGTGTGCAGTGTGAAATCCCAGCCAGCGCAAGCACACCGCAACATTTGGCCTGATCTAATAGCCTTCTAGCAGCCTTAGAATTCATTTCCGCACACACAATACTGATACCATGGTTTCTGCCCGGTATCACAATTAGTTTGGCCTTCTCTTCCAGCATCGGGATCTGTACTCCCTTTAGGCACACTACAGCCCCAGCTTCTGGTTGATTGGGGCCTGAGAGAGACCCTGGAGCCAGGAGCACCCAGCTAGGCTGGGTCCAGATTCCTGACCCTCAGCAACTGAGAGATGATGAAGGTTATTTTACACCACAATTTTGGGGTAATTTGTTATATAGCGACTGATAACTAATGCTTGGGGAGTTCAGAGTCACCTAAATTCATGCAGTGATCCTATTCCAGTTCTTAAACCCCAGTCTTTGCAATCAATATCCAATCTTTCACATAAAGAGCCTGATGAGCATCTGAATTAAAGTTAAATTGTAATTCTGTACTCTTCAGAATCATATTCTGATTGATTTTTCAGGCCCATGAGCCCTGTGGTATAAGAAATTTGTTTAGAACAGTCAAAGAAGATTCCTGGTTTTCTCACCATGTTTTAAATAAAAATTAAAAATCTCTAAGTTCTTTAAAAAAGTTTGTATTACCCAATGGCAGCTGTACCAGACTGCTGGGCAGGCCTACAGTAGGAACTTCATTCTGAGAAACCACAGGTGATAATTTAAGAAATCACTTAGCTAATACATGAACAAATGTCTCATGTTTCATACTCCTAAAATAATCTGTCTTCAATCCAACCAGATGAGATAATCCAGGACATGTTTCTGCCCATGAGGGTCTATTCACTGCAACTGCTTTGGGTTTCTCTGACAATCCAGATTTAGTGTAGGAAACAGTAACTAATCTAGGCATTTTAAGCAGAAAAAGATATAATACAGGAAATAAGGTACTTAAAATATCCTAGAAAGGGCTGATGGAGTGGAAGTTAGGAGGCACCAATGGGATGACTGAGTTCAAGATCACAGTGGCATAGAGCTCTCTCTGCCTCTGGATTCTGGTAATGACCCCTGTTCATGATCTGCATGCCTAGAGAGGTAATTGCCATGACCACTAGCTTCGGAGTACTGTTTACCCCTTTTTAATAGTCTCTTTGTTGAAACTCTACTCAGATGTTTCCTGTTTGAGTCTCCTAGCTGTCCCCTTCTGATTTGCAAATCTAATCTTTTAGATATTCAAATATATAAAATTTTCTTTAATATTACAAATATTTTAAATAATAACTATGCTAAAACCAAGCCATCAATTACAAATATTTATTCATGAATTTAACACAAATGTATTAATATTCTCCCTGGAGGCAATAGATTCCCATGGAGACCTATGGCTCCCTATGGCTACATGGATGGTTCCCTGCACAGCTCTGGACCAACATTCGCATCAACTACTGCCTAAGAGGTGGACCAAGAGTTGGGGGGTGCACACCCAGCACAGTTGCATGTGGTGGCCCTGTGCCCCTCAGAAAACATTTTACTATTCCAGGTATGTGGAGATCATCCTCTTAAGCAAATTGAAGTAGGAAAAAAAAAATCCCAGCACGCTGAGGCTGCTGACTGGGCAGAGAATTTGGTTCACTTTTAGGTTTGATTTTCTCCTTGCCACTAACAATATGAGATTTTTTTTCTTTTTAATTCCATGCTCTTCAGATAGTGTGGTCTCATAATTCACATATCCTGGATCCACAGTGAACATTGTCTGATTCTAAAGATCCCAACCCAGGTTACTTCACCATCTGATTGAATTAAACTAATTTGTTTATCGCCTGTCCCTTCTCAGTTCTTCCTGTCTGGCCAGGCCATAGCCTGCAGGCTGTCTAAAATCCTCAGGTTGAATCTCAGGTCTCTGTCTGGGTCTGAGGATGCAGCCAGGAGTGGCTGGGAGTGAGGGGACACAGCACAAAACGAATGAAGAGGTGGGCAGGGGTCAGATGGAGAGAAATGAACCTTTGAAAGGTGTTCTATTTTCACAGGAAAATCTGTATTTTGTTTTATTTTTCAGCTTCATTGACATATAACTAACATAAAATTGTAAGATATTTAAAGTGCATGTTGTGGTGACTGGATATATGCAGACACTGGGAAAGGGTTCCCACAGTTAAGCCAGCTGACACATCCATCAGCTCGTGTATTTGTCTTTTTGTGTGTGAGGGGAAAGCTGCATGTCCTCTCTTAGCAAATTTCATTTATGCACTACAGCGTTGTCAGCTATGGCCAGCACGTTTTACATTAGGTCCTCAGAACTTGTTCATCTAATAGCTGAAAGTTTGTACCTTTTAATGATGTCTCCCCATTTCCCTCACTCCCCAGCCTCTGTCACTACTGTTCTACATGGTTTCTATGAATTTGACTTTTTAAAAAAGTTCCACATATACAAAATATTATGCAGTATTTGTCTTTCTCTCTGGCTTATTTCACTTAGCATAATGCCCTCAAGGTCCATCCATGTTGTTGCAAATGGCAGGATTTTTTTCTTCCACATAGCTGAATAATATATATATGTATACATACACACATACATATATACATATATATGATGATATATATATATATATATATATATGATCTTCTTTATCCACTAATCCATCGATGGGCACTTGGCTAGTTTCTATACCTTAGCTATTGTAACTAATGCTGTTGTGAACAGAAGAGTACAGATATCTCTTCAGTAACCAAATTTCCCTTCCTTTGAATGTATACCCAGAAGTGGAATTGTTGGATCATGTGGTCGTTCTATTTCTAATTTTTTGAGGAAACTCCATACTGTTCTCCATGCTGGTTGCACTAATTTACATTCCTACTAACAGGGCACAAGGGTCTCTTTTCTCCACATCCTCACTGAAAGGTTTTAAACAGGAGGCTGACTTGCTTTAGTGTGAATTTTAAAGAGATCTCTCTGGATGAGTTACAAAGAATAGGTTAGCGGAGGGCAAGTGTGAATGCAGGGGGCTGAGTTAAAAGCCTATTGCCAGGTCCAGATAGAAATGGAATAGCTTGGATTAGTGATAATGAAAACAGAGACAGGTGGATGATTGGAGAAGGATTTTGGAAATAAAATGTATGAGACTTGGTAGTGATTATACCTAGGGATTAAGGATAAGGGAGACATACAGGAAGATTGCTACAGATAGCTGATGTTTACTGAGATGGGGCACACTGGTGGTAGGGGTGTTGAGAAGGGGAGGGAGCAAGGAAAGACCACAGGTTCAGTCTGAAGTGTCCGTAAGACAGTTATTCAAGTGATGATGTTGAACAAACATTAGATGCATGGTTTGAGAGGTCACACTGGTTATTGGAGCAGACAGAGAGTACTTAATTTTTTAAAAAATGCAGTCTTTAATGAATGGGGGTAGAGTGGGAAAATGTTAAAATATAAGGTAAAAAAATCCTATTTTTCTGTCCATCCTTGCTGCATTCATTAAAATAATATTCATTGAGGGCTTTGCTTATAACGAATATTTTAGGTTTTGAGTAAAGCGATGAACCAGATAAAGTCCCTACTCTCAAAGTTTCTGCTCTCAGTGGAAATAAATTCAGAATGCTGATATTAAATGGCCCATTGTTCCTTTCAGAAACAAATAAACAGATAAAATTTTGTTTTTGTTTTATTTTTTTTAGACATTTTACATTTTGTTTTTTCCATTATTTTGTTGAACTTTTTCTAAGTGCTCTATTGGCTTCTATTTAAGTTTGCTAATTAATTTCCATCAGATATTTGTATATCTGGAAATGCTGATTGATAGAGTATTCTTTCATATATTCTTTCTTGAACATTATTAGCATTAAAGCCACCTAACAATACAATATACAAATGATGTGTTATAGAATTATACACATGAAACCTATGTAATTCTATTAACCAATGTCATCCCGTAAATTCAATAAAAATTTAAAAAAAAAACTGAAAAATCAAAGTCACCTAAATCTTACTAGATGAAGAAATATGTCACAAGGAGAGGCTTTATTTGTATGTGTGTGAACTAACTTTATAACCCAAAACATATTACTGAAACGTTCTTCATAAACAGTTTTGCCAATGTAATTTTAATGTATTCAATAGGGTGTGATGGAAGCAAAAAGAACACAGCCTGGCCAAGCTCAGGACCCGCCGTGCCAGACAAGATGCAGGGAGGAAGGAGGCAGCAAAAGGGGTGCCTGGCGACCTGTGTGGAGCTGCGGGTGCTGGAGGTGGTACCAGAATACCCGAATGCTCTGGGCTGGTTTGCAGCACAGTGGAAATGGAAGGATAGGAGTTCCTAGACTGCCAAGGGCTCTTCATTCCACTTTCTTAAATTACATGCTGCTTCAAAGATTTCAGAAGGAAACTGTGAAATGAGGACACTAAAGAAGCATTAACTTTTGGAGATTACTGTTCAATAACATCTTTATCCCATATTAATAATTTGACTTAACCACAATGTTTGTCAAATATCCCAAAGATCCATTTTAGAAATGTTCAGAACTTCTACATGGCAGTGTGGGTAAATGCAGAACTTGTATCTGCCTGCAACCGCATTAAAATTGCAGCTAAGCTACAGAACAACCATCATTCAGATCCGCCTGAAATCTAGCTGAATGGATGTCCTACAACTAGAGTTTTAAATAGGAAGCCACACTGAGACTGGTAGGAGGGGTGGAGATGCAGAACGGACTGGTCCCACACCCATGTGTGGTGGATAAAAATTGGGAGGGTTGTCTCAGCTGCAGAGATCCTCCACTGAAGAGTGAGGGGTTCCACCCAGCCCCACACTCGACTCCCAGCCCAGAGTTCTGATGCCAGGGAGAGAAGTTCCCATAACTTTTGGCTGTGAAAACTAACAGGTAGTGTGGCTGAGTGAGATGGAGGGCTTCTGGAGTCCCAGGTATTCCTTTTGAAGGGCCCATGTAAGTACTTACTCAGAATCACTTGCTCTAAGCTCCAACATGGGGGGAGCAGCTTGAAAGGCACCAGGAACTTACAGGAGGAACCGAATTGTTTGGCATCAAAGTGAGAGCTAGGGGTGGCTTTCTCCCAGACAGAAATGCTGGCAGAGACCATTGTTCCTTTTCTGAGCCCTCTCCCTCAAAGGCAGCAGGTGGGCTCTGTATCTGAGTCTACATTAATCTGGCTCACTCTATTCATGCCACCCTGGTGACTTCCTGAGACTCTGCCCACCTAATTTGCAGGCCCACCCAAACTGTTTCTGATGGCTTTTTCATATAAATGATCTGTCTTGGCTCATGCTTCAGACTTTTCTAAAATATCTAAAAAAATCAGCATTTGGTCTCAGTGTGCCCTATACCTCTTGCTAAGTGGTTCCAGGACCAGCAATAGCAGCAGCTGGCCATGGTTTGCAGCTTGGCCTCACCTGGGCACCTCCAAACCTAGCACAAGTAGCAGCCATCTGCAGATCGCTTTATAGCTCGTACTAGGTGGCCCCAGGGAGAACACAGGTGGAAGCTGACCTTGACTTGCAATTCTCAGGAGGCCCCAGAGTGCGCACACCTGAGAACCTCTTTCCTCAGCCTCTGTTTAGCAAAGATGCGTGGGTCCTAACACATTACCTGGTGCACATGGCTGGGAACTCTCGCCGATATTTACCCATTTCTACCTGGTTTACATTTTCATGTCTGCATAATCCTCCTGTTAACATTGCTGAGAAGTAAAGTGTCATATTTCCTAATGTTTTGGATCTCCTAATGGTTTGGATAACTGGTGTCTAGTAACATGTCAGTCAGTGTTCATTTAAGCAACCAGAAGTTGCTCATTGCATTTTAATGTAGGGAATTAGAGGTTGCACACCGGTCAGATGGTAAGGAAAGGGCAAGCCGAGAAGCCCACTGTCAGCAATCTCAGCCAGCAACACTGAAGTGGGTGGTCCTCAACAGCAGGAAAGACAGCACTGTCTTTCATGGGCTTCTCATCCACCATCTGCTCAGCATCTGCAGCTAGAGAATAACAACCCCTCCTCTCCTTGGGAGCCTCCCCAAATGCCCCATTGCAATTCTCATGGCCCTGTTCTTTCCCAGTTCATGTCCTAATTTTTGTAAAAGAGGCTTGACCAAGTTCACTGTGAGTTCAGCTTTCATTGCTATTCAGCCAACTGTAGGATCACATTTTTTATTTGATTTTCAGATATCTCAACTCTGCAGCTACAAGAAATAAAAGGGTCTTTCAAGACAGTCCTAAAGGCTCTTTGGTTCTCTCTCTGTGCTTGAGGACTGAAAGGCTGTCCTTCAGTAAGCTACAGTGTTATGTGTTCAGCCAGCTCCGTAGTCCTTCTTGTCAAACTTCCTACTAGCACGGTCACAATCACATGGTCTTTCAACACTTAGCTTTCTATAGCCACTTAATTCCAGGCAACTAGTAGTGGAAATTTAAGGAATTATTTTGCCATTGCATGTAATGCTCCAAAAAGTCTCACTTTTACTAGCAACGAGGTTATTCAGATTATACAATACATCCCAGATACTCTTCTTTGAGGTTCTGTTTTCCCCAAACTGCTGCCAATACTAAATGTTCTAAGCACCACAGTTTGGTCACTAAAGCAGAAGTCACTATATCGTCTGATACTGAAGGGTTTTGATACAGAGAACTGAAGATCTACAAACCATTGAAGGGCCGGGGGACCAGAAGCAGAGAAGCCTTTTCTGTGCAGACAGCACTGTGAGTCTTCTGTCTGTGGACTCCATGCAAGGGGCTGGCTAGCTATGGCCCCTGGGAAAAGTCTGACCCCTGCTTTTGTGCAGTGTGTGAGCTAAGCATGGATTTACACATTTAAATGAATGAAAAAACCAAAAGCAGAATAATATTTTGTGATGATTGCATGGAATTCAAATTTTACTATTAATTGGATCACGACCAGGCTCACTTGTTTATATATTGTGTGTGGCTGTTTTTTTTTTTTTTTTTTTTTTTTTTCTACAGTGACAGAGTGTAATAGTTGTGAAAGAGATTGCATGATCTAGGAAAGACTAAAATATTTACTTGCTATTATCTATCCCTTTATAGAAAAAATTGGCTGGTCCCTGGTCTATGCATCTGATTACAACTACTTCTGACAAATAATGGCTTCTCTTTCATTCTGCTTTCCATGTCTCATAAGAATGCCACTCAATGGCCAGTCCTCAGAGTCATATGGGAAATTAATTTGGGGGAATTTTACTCTTGGTTTCTCCTCTGAATTTCAGAGAAGTAGTAGTACTTAGTTGACAAATAATAATTGAGAATAGTTATAATAAATAGGAAAAGGTGCTTAACATCACTAGCTATAAGGAAAGTGTAAATCAAAACCACAATGAGCTAGCACCTCACAGTGCTGAAAATGGCTATCATCAATAAGAGAGAAAATGACATGTGTTGGAGAGGATTGAAGAAAAATGACCCTTATACTCTGCTGGTGGAAATTTAACATGCTCCGGCCACTATGGAAAACAGTATAGAAGTCCCCTGAACAACTGAAAATAGAACTAACACATGACCCAGCAACCCCTCTTCTGAAAGAAGGATTTTTCAATCCAAAATCTTTGAAAACACTTATTTGTACAGATATATGTATCCCTATGTTCATTGCAGCATTATTCACATTAGCCAAGACCTGTAAACCACCTAAGAGTCTTTGATGGATGACTGGATAAAGAAGATGTGGTACATACATACAATGGAATACTACTCAGCCATAAAAAGAAATACTACTCTTTGTGACAACATGGATAGATCTTGAGAGTATCATTCTAAGTGAAATAAGTCCTGTGGAAAATGACAAGACCATATGATTTCATTCATACGTGGGAAATAAAACAGAAAACAGATAAAACAAACTCATAGATAGAGGCAACAGAATAATGGTTACCAGGGAGTAAGGGGGGTGAGGGAGGGAAGGATGAAGAGGGTAAAGGTGATCAAATATTTGGCGATAGAAGGACTCGAGACTCCTGGTGGGAGCATGCAGTAGAGTATACAGATACTATATTATAAACTATACAGCTGAAATTTATAATAATAGTATTAACCAGTGTTACCCCAATAACTGTAATAAAAAATAGAAAAATAAAGAGAATAGCCATGATGTGTCTGGGGAATCCCAGGACCATTTCAGGTAAAATGATTAGCTAGAAGGAGTGACAGAACTCAAAAGAGCAGTTCCGCTCCCTGTTACGGTTCATTACAGGAAAGGGACACAGATCGAAAGAAGCAAAGGAAAAGGCTCCTGTGGAGAGTCCAGGAGAGACCAGGTGTGAGCTTCCCAATGTCCTCTTCAGGAGAGCTACACAGACAATGCTTCCTTCTCTCAGCAATGATGTGTCACAACACATTCGACATATTTTCTGCCAGGGGAACCCAACCAAACCTTGGAGTTCATGCTTTTTATTGGGGGTCAGTCACTTCAGTGCGGCTCACCACCCACATGGCTGACCTTACTGACTTCGTCTCAAAATGATACCACATGGTACGTGGTCCCCCCAACACAGCTTGTTAGCATAAACTATCTGCAGTGGCCTAAGATCCCGGGCAAACAAATAGCCTCTTATCAGGCAGGATGTTCCAAAGTCTTAGGAGGTATCTCCCAGGGGCCAGTCAAGGGCCAAACTTTTCTTTGGAATGTGCAGGGTTTGGATAAGCCAGGTGTGCTGAATTGAGCCTTTATTGCACACAGACTCACTGAAATTCGGATCTCAAGGTACCTCATTGATTATCTGATTAAACCTCCTTTTTTTGTAGATGAGAAAATGGAGGCTTTGATATCAAATAGATGTGGATTTAAAACTCTGATTTTATTACTTACAAGCTATGTAGCCTTGCAAAAGTTAACTTCTCTGAGCCCATTTTTCTCACTGATTCTTTAAAAAATATATTTAAATTCTTAAACTGGGAAAGGTCCTTAGTCTTTTTTTGTATTTTACCTTTAACATTGTTGAGTAAAAAATTTGGCATTTTAAAATAATGCAGACTAGTTATTTTCTAGAATGTTCTCAATTTGTGTTTCTTTTAAGACATTAAATCTGGAGGTATGCGATATTTACTCTTTAGTGATATTAATTTTGACTACTTGGTTAGGATGTTTTTTGATATCTTCAGTTGTCTAGTTACTCTTAATTAATTTGGGGGGGTGCTTTCAGATTATCTTAAACGACCTATTCCTCATAAATTATCACCCTCTAGATTGATCATCAATTGATGATTCTTGCCTGAATCAGTTTTATTCTCATTGTCACGAGATGGTGATTTCTTCCTAATTGTTTCCTGTATTTATTTTTTGTTATATTGTTAGGAAGAGCTTTCCTCAAAAAATTTCCAATACATGGATGGGTACCAGGAAGAGCATAGATCAAGACAGAGAATGAGAAAGCCCAGGAGGTATTTGAGAGAGATGGCCCACAGACCAGGTTATTTGGTGCATAAAATAAATATAGGAGAGAAATAGGCTGAAAACATTGGTCAAAGACAGATTGTGGAAGGCTTTGAAAGCCACGCTATGGCATTTGGACTTTTTCGTACTATATGTGAATTCATCGGAGGGGCGTGACATCATTGCATTGAGAGGGCTGTAAGTGTAGTTATTTATTTTAATTTTTAATTTAAGTTTTTGGCTTCCCATGATAACCTATTTCTTTTTCGTTTCTTTTCCCTTTTCTTGAATATATTGAGGTGACACAGGTTAACCAAATTATGCCAGTTTCAGGTGCACGATTTCACAACACATCATGTATACACTGTATTGTGTGTTCACCACCCCAAGTCGAGTCTCCTTCTATTATAATTTATTCCCCACCCACTCCCCCACTCCCGCCCTCCCAAGCAATCACAATACTGTTGTCCCTGTCCATGAGTATTTCCTCTCTTTTTTCTTTTGCTCAATCCCTCTACCCCTTCCACCCAGCCCCCAATCACCCCACCCCTAACAGCTGTCAGCTTGCTCTGTGTGAGTCTGCCTCCATTTTTCTTGTTAGTTCATTTTCCACTGATTCTTCATTAGTAGGGTTATAGAAAGTACTGAGAACTTGTAAAAATGCTTAAGTCAGAGTAGTGGTTAAAACATGGTAAGTATAAAAGCAAGAATTATTTTTCATATGTTCAACAAGCTCACTGAAAACCTATTATTATTATTGTACTGATTTAAGTGAAAGAAAAAGTTGCCATTCTTAAAAATGAAGACTTTGATACACTGGTGCCGTGGAAAAATTGATATCAGGAGAGATGTCACTTTGTTTTGGAAAGTGCCCCAAAGGCTCCTTTGAGAGTGAAAAGTAAGGCTCTCCAGGGCTTAGCCTGCAAAGAAATGGATGAATTGTTCTGCAAAATAATGGAATGGGAAGGCAGCAAGATAGGAGAGAAGGAGAAGGGAAGAAGATTGGAATGAAGGGTTAAAATGAGAAATTGACAATATTTCTTGAGAAGCTGGTTGGTGCCAGATTGTTAAAAGCCTTCAGTTGCACATAAATGAGTTGCCCAAAGTTGTAGAGCTAGTTAATAGCAAAGCTGGGATGAGAGATCTTTCTACAAAGCTACACTGTTTCTGTGAAGACCAAAGTTTTTATTCCAACCACTTTCAATGTGAAATTATACCTGGGGATAGTATACAACTCTTTTGCTAACATTAGAGATTCTTATAAACTGTCCATTGACTATCTGGGGTAATATTGTATTTCAAATAGCTGATTAAATATTTACTTGAAAAATAGAAAATAGTTTACAGTTAAGTTTCAGGAAAGGCTTATGGGGAAATAGCCAGGAAACACAGTATCATTAACAAACATTATAAGAGAAAAAAATAGTGCTTCATGCTTTGTTCCTTTCGGTGTTTTCTAATAAGCAACCAGTTTCTTGAGATTATTGTTATTTCTTTGAACTGTTAAACACCAATTGGTCTTCTTTAGCTGACATTTTTATATAGTAACAGGGGAATGTAAAACTTTCTTAGCTTTTGGAAACCAGCAAAACCTGAGTTTTCCAAGTATTCATATTGAACATATTATACTTCAGTCAGGCTACAGTTTAGTCAAAGAACACATATGATAAAGAAATAAAGAAATTTGCCCCAGCTGGTGTGGCTCAGTGGGTTGCATGCTGGCCTGCAAACTGAAGGGTCACTGGCTCAATTCCCAGTCAGGGCACATGTGGGGATTGCGGACTGGGTTCCCAGTTGGGGCACAAGTTGCTTCTCTTGTGCCCCTGACTGGGAACCCAGCCCGCAATCCCCACATGTTTCCCTCCCTTCTGCTCTAAACAAGCAAACAAATAAATAAAATCAGTCTTTAAAAAAAGGAAATGAAGAAATTTTCTTTTTGCAACAGTGAGCAATTCTGGCCCCTGTTAGATGTACCTGGAGCTTCTGCAAGGACCAGACTTTCAAGGCTTATATACTAGAATGAAATCCTTGTGTTGGTCCCAAAGTGAACTGTAGATCAAGCCCGTAGTAGTGGTTATCCCTATTCTTTCCAACTTGCATCCCTTGGGATTTCCTGTTTTATCTTTTCACCCACTTATCCCTAACCTCTTGCTGCTCCAGATCTCCATGATCTTGATACCATCTTCTGTAGCTCTGGAAATCCTTCCTTTGCTTCTTTGTTTGTCTAAGGTTTGGGTGTGTAGATTAAATTATTGGTCACAATTCTATATCTCTATTAGTATTATACACCCTTCACCATGGCCTCCTGGTGAAGTGACTCCACTCGTCTGCTTGCGTTTGGGCTGGGCGGTGAGTCTTGCTCTGGCCAATGGGATGTCAGCGGACGTGATACAAACACAGGCTTGAAGTGTGCTTGTGTGGTTAGGCTTGTGCTCTACTGCTCATGTCAACACCGTGAAGAAAACATGTGCCAGCCAGCCCTCTGCTTTGGGAAGATGAATGGCACAGACCTGGATCCAAACTTGCACTTGGAGTGAAGCCCAGCCAAACCCAGCTCAGGCCAGCTGACCTGTACACAGGCACACATGTGATTGCTGTTTTCAGCTATTGAGTTTTGCAGTGTTTTATAACATAGCACTGTCATCGGTGCTGACTGTTACTACAGGCAACGTCCGGACATGAAGGCGAGACAGCAGGAGAAGAGCAAACTTTCCAACATCTGCTCTCCTTTTGTCAGTGGTGTGCTGCTTTTATCGTCAAGTCAGGCAGCAGCCCACTGGTGACTGGCAATACTGAATTTGACTTACGGTGTTACTACTTACTAGCTTTGGACCAGGACTTTTGAATGTGAAAAGTGAATAGATCTATTAGGACTCATGTGAACATACAAATAATGTCAAATGTCTAGGCTCAACATATGAGAGGTATTATCACCATGGTGATGATGATCATCGTCAGTTGTAGCAGCAGCAGAAGTAACAGGAACCCTGAACTCACCTTTCACCACATCTTACCCTTTCCTTCTTCCAGACATCTTCCTGCACGGCACTTCCTCACAGGGCTCTGGTAACTTCTGTGAAGTAGAATGACAAAGGAAGATACCCATGAAGGAGTTGTCTGATATTTTCTCTGAAATGTAAGATTTCTCGTCTCTTAGAGAATGATAGTTTTCTCTTATCTTAGTCCTATCTTGTATTTCTGTTTATGCTGGGCTTGGTAAAAAACAAAAAGAAGAAGAAGAAGAAGAAGGTAAAATAAGCATTGGAAAGGATCCTTTTTATCCAGGGGAGAGAGACTCAGGCCCGTATAGCCCAGGCTAACAAAGGTCTAGATGGAGGTGGATGAAGTTTGTGAGAAAATCAATAAAGATAATTTTCATCTCTAAAGACAGTTCTTGACTCTCTGGAGAATGTCAATGGCAAGTTGTATTGTTTATTTTTAAAAGTATACTGAAACTTTACTTTGTCCTCTGGTTTTTCCAGTCGTCATAACTCTAAAAAGCTATGGGACACCTGAAAAGGGAGTTCTACTGGTCCTAGGGGCAGAGGAAGGGAGAGGCTGAGTGTGTATAAGGGTTTGGTAGTGAGTTGAATCAGAAACAAAAGGTGTTGGCACAGAAGAGAAGGGCTGGGGCTTTTCCTGGAATAAATAATGTCTGCAGGCTGGGAGGCAGGACTTCTTACCAATCTTTTACTGTTACTCTCTACCTCCCCTTTCCACAAGACGCCTGACCCAGACTGTAAGAACATTTACCAAGCTATGCTCAGAAAATTAGTAGGCTCCAGATGTCTATTTTTTTTTTTTTGAGTGACTAAAGAATCTCCTGGTGCTGAGCTCACCTCTGGGTGCCTCTAGCTTAATCTAGAAAGGCAAAAGTGAAGGGAAATTCTGAACACTTTGTGTTGTTGGTCCTTCCTCTCTGTCCTTAGTCCAATCCTTATGGACTAAGAGGTAAGTGGGATCTGAAAGAGCTATTTTGCAAAAGCTCCGTTAGACCTTAGGGTACTAGGGTAAATATCTTGAGACTTCATACCACTCTCCCAAATCAGCTTTGGCCCCTAAAGGGCTCCGCTGGAATAGTGGTGGGTGGCCTGCTGGGAGGGAGACTATGGAAGCTGTAGGACACTGGGAGGTGAGGGGAGTAAGTTGTCAGAGAGCAGGAGCAGAGGGAAGAAACTGAACAATTTCAGGGCAGCTAAATGGCCAGTGCACTTCATTGTTTGTGGCAGGTGGAGTTCTTCAGGGAAGGCAGGAAAAAGAGTAAGAACCTTATGAGGTGCATACTGATTTGTCCTTATTGTCTGGATGAGACTTTTGAGGAAGATGCAATTTAAGTAAGTTTGATGACACTTGGCCAGCCAGTGTCAGATGCAGGTTTAAAACTCAAACGATGTGATTCTCGAGCCCTCACTTTCAGTCATTTCTTCGTGTGTGCCCTCATATTTGTGGGAGCTGGAAAAACCAAGGTTGGATAATCACGAGGTGCAGTTGGCTTGCTCTGATGCAGTTTACAGGGTTGGAAATCCCCTGTTTCACAACGAAGTGCTGAGGTAGAACCAAGCACATTCCCAGCAAAGGGCAGGCATGCTGGCTCAGAAACTCCCACTGAGCGTTTTATAATTATCCCATGGCTAGTTAATCATTTTAAAAGACATTTTCTTCAGAGAATTAGCATTACACTGAGACAGACATTAACACAACAGCAAAAGCGCTTTTAGCATCTGTAATTTTTTTTGACTGTGAAAGTTTTAGACCAATAAGTGCAACTTTCCCATCCTCAAATTTTTCCAGATGACAAGATATCTGTAGGTGAGGGAACAGGCAGAGAGCTGACTGACTTCTTGAGTTAATGAAATGAAATGTGGGGTAGGTGGGGGGAGGCCAAAGTGAGTGTTCTATTTTTTAAAGATTTTAACTTTTTCTCCCCCTCACTGGAGGACATGGCCTTGATTTTAGAGAGATGGGAAAGGATGGAGTGAGAGAGGTGGGTAGAGAAAGAGAAGGGGCGGGGGCGGGGAGGGAGAGAGAGAGAGAGAGAGAGAGAGATCAATGTGAGAGAAAAGCATCAATCTGTTGCCTCCCATACCGACCAGGGACTGAACCAGCAACCTAAGGATGTGCCCTGACCAGGAACAGAATCTGGGACCTTTCAGTTCAGGGATGACGCTCCGCTGACAAAGTGAGCCGCACACAGGCCAGAGTGTGACTGTCCTATTTTTGTCAGTTGGTGCTACCTACTTAGAGAAGGCCAAGGTCAAAATATGCCTAATAAAACTTAATTTATGCATTATCTTTCTTCTGAAAAATTAAAATGACTTCATAACTAGACTTTTCATCATCACATATTCCTTTGAAATACCATTTACTTTCAGTCAGTAAACATTTTTGAGTTCCCATATTATGCAAGAGTCACTGGGCTAGAAGCTACTGACATAAAACAAGAAAACACACCATTCCTGACTACTGGCTTAGAGAACTGACGTCTAGTGGACGAGAGAGGTGAAAGGCAGATAATTACATCAGGCAAAATATAGGTAAATGTGCTAGGAATTATGGTACTGATTTGCACGGGATGTTACTGAATTACTTAAACTCATCTCTAAGGATGGCTAAACAAGTAGGTGAAAGTTAGACACTGGTTCTGAGGCTCGAACTCCTTTTCTGAGGCTATGGGATACATAAAGGTAGCCAAGCAGAGCAGAGGCATGGTGGTGGGAAGCAGTAGTCCATCCGCGCACAATCCACAGAGGCAGCCTGAGCAGAGTGGAAGGTTAGAAACGTCCCACTGGTGGTGGGTGAGCTACGAGCCATGAAGAATTTGTTGCTGGAGCTTAGGCTGGGAAGGTTGAGGCTGAAACGGCAGCCAGGAGGCCTGGTAGCTGTGCTAGACTCTGCAGACTGGAGCCGAGCTGAGGCAAAATTTTTACTGCATTGGGGGTGTGTAGAGAGTTCTTCAAAGTTAAATTGATTCGATGGAAGAGATGGTCCATTTTTCTGAGATTACACTATGTGTGTGTGTGTGTGTATGTGTGTGTATAGTTTTAAACTTTCTTTTATGAAAGGATTCTGATAGAAGAAAGTTTTTTAAAAATTATCCTTCTTTAACAATGCAAATTTGGCACCTTTCTGTAAGTTTCTACTATTAAAAAAAATTATCCTGGTCCATAAGTTGAAGAGCCTGAGAACTACTGCTGCAGACAAGGGAGCTATCGAGGGGATGTTGTCATTGGTATCATAGCTTGGTTTATATTTTACACAATTTCTTCAGCCGTGTGGAGAGTGAATTTGAGGGAAACAAGACCAGAGGCAGGAAGATTATTTATGAGGTAAACACGCTGATGTAGAGTAAACATAGCGAAGACTGGACCTAGTGCTGGGGCAGCAGGGCTGACTGGGAGTAGGAAACAGATTTTAAAATATATTTATAAGGTAAAATCAGCAGGACTTGGTGACTTAGTGTGTGGGTACAGGGCTGAGGGAAAGGGCTGAATATCAGTGATAGAGTGTTTCCTCATGGCAGACTAAGTTCTTTAATTCTATATATGTCTGTCCAATACAAGTGACAGAAAGATGGGGGAAGATGGCCTTCATTTAAGAACAGTTGCTTTCCAGGTAACATCATTTTGAAAAAAGACCCCACAGCATGGTGAGCTGTAAGTTGGGTGTGAATAGAAGCTCTTTATGAGGGGTGTCTGGTGCAGAGCAAGGTGGTGTAGAGTGGGTATTAAGTGGTCAGGCAAATATGAAAGATGTCATGGAAGCCCAGCAGCGGCCCAGGACGGATATGATCCATGTGTGTCATGCCTGCTCTGGTTCCTTTTTTAATATATCTATATTTTAACTACATTTTTCCATTACCATTTAGTCTTCTTATTCCTCACTGCCCCCTCCCCTGCAATCACCACACTGTTGTCCATGTCCATGAGTCCTTTTTCCTTTTTGCTCAATCCTTCCCCCACTACCTTCCATTCACCTGTAGCTGTCATCCTGCTCTCCATCTATGAGTCTCTCTCTATTTTGCTGGTTAGTTCTGTTTGTTCATTAGATTCCACATCTGAGTGAAACATATGGTATTCGTGGTTCTCTGACTGACTTATTTCACTTAGCATAATGTTCTCCAGGTCCATCCATACTGCCCCAAAGGGAAAAATTTTTTTCTTTTTTTGCAGCCAAGTAGTATTCTTTTGTATAAATGCCCCATAGTTATTTTATTCACTCATCTATTGATGGACACTTGGGCTGCTAACATATCTTGGTGGTTGTAAATAACTGCAATGAACATAGGAGCTTATGTTCTTTCAAATTAGCATTTTGGGTTCTTTCGGATATATTTGCAGAAGTGGGATTGCTGGGTCAAAAGGCAGATCCATTCTTAATTTTTTGATGTATCTCCACACTGCTTTCCACAGTGGCTGCACCAATCTGCATTCCCACCAACACTGTACAAGGGTTCCCCGTTCTCCACATCCTTGCCAGCACTTGTTTGTTGATTTATTGATAATAGTCATTCTGACAGGTGTGAGGTGATATTGCATTGTGGTTTTAATTTGCGTTTTTCTGATGATTAGTGACATGGAACATCTTTTCATATGTCTATTGGCCATCAGTATGTCCTCTTTGGAGAAGTGTCTATTCAGGTTCTTTGTCCATTTTTTAATTGTTTGGGATTTTTTTTTTTTTTGGTGTTAAGTTTTGTAATTTCTTTATAAATTTTGGATATTAACCCCTTATCAGATGTATCAGCAAATGTGTTCTCCCATTCCCTGGGTTGTCTTTTTATTTTGTTGATGTTTTCCTTTGCTGCGCAAAACCTACTTGTTTGGTTTTCGTTTGTTCATTTGCTTTCCTTGCCTAGAGAGATATAGCTGATAAAATATTGCTATAAGCAATGTTCGAGATTTTGCTGCCGATGTTTTCTTCTAGGAGTTGTATGGTTCTGGGCCTAACATTTAAGTCCTTGATCCATTTTGAATTTATTCTTGTGTGTGGTGTAAGAAGGTGGTCTGCTTTCATTTTTCTGCAGGCATGTGTCCAGTTTTCCCAACATCATTTATTGAATAAACTATTGTTAGCCCATTGCATGTGTTTGCTTCCTCTGTTGAATATTATTTGACTATAAAGTTGTGGGTTTATTTCTGGCCTCTCTATTCTGTTCCATTGATCTATGTGTCTGTTTTTATGCCAGTACCATGCCGTTTTGATTTCTATGGCCTTATCACATAGTTTGATATTAGGTAGCATGATTCCTTCACCTTTGTTGTTTTTTCTCAGATTGCTATTGCTATGTGAGGCCTTTTGTGGCCATACAAATATAAATATAAATTCCATATAAATTTTTGAAATATTTGTTCTAGTTCTGTGAGAAATGTCATTGGAATCTTGATATAAATTGTGTTGAATCTATACATTGCTTTGGGTAGTATGGACATTTTAACAATATTAATGCTTCATGTCTGTGAACATGGTATGTGCTTCCACTTATTTGCATCTTCTTCAATTTCTTTCTTCAGTGTCTTATAATTTTATGAGTACAGGTCTTTTATATCCTTGGTTAGGTTTATTCCTAGATATTTTATTCTTTTTGAAGCAATTATAAGTGGGGTTGTTTTCTTAATTTCCCTTTCTATTAGTTCATTATTTTTTGCGGACCGTTCAGCCTGGTTTCAGGAGTTGTAACCCTCACCCCATGGTGGGCTGAGTAAGAGCCTAGGGACCCGCTTCATCTGGGTCTGTTCTGTCAAGAGGACGTGACCTACTAAGGAGACAAAGCTTATCTCCCTGGCAGGAGTGCTGCTTCTACCTCATCCATATCTGGCCCCAATGCTTGGTTGGTTAGTCAATGACGGGTAAGACTCCTCATGGGAGGGGCAACCTAAGCCAGACACGACTACTTGGGAGGCCCTCATGGAAGGACTCGGGGGGGCTGCAGCAAAGAGGGAGTGTTGGACCCTCACCCCCTGGCTATTCTGACATAGCCCGAGTCCCCATTTGTGTCTGGGAGATGTCTTCTGCCTCCTGGGCCTAATCGGCTTAAAGCATGAAACTATGAGGGCGAGCGGTGCAGCCCTGTGCCAGCCCTGTGCCAGCCAGAGCAGTTTCCTGGGTGATCGGGCATAAGAAAGAATTCATAAAGTCCTGTGAAACCTGCTTTGCTAAGAGTGCTCTCATTTAAATGATAAGGGTCCAAGGAGGAAATGAGTATGTCTCCCAAAGTTTGGCAACCCCCTTTCCTGACAGACGCTGACTCAGATTTCTTTGAAATGTTAAACCTGTATTCCTGTGTATTTGAACCCAATAAAAGCCTAGTAAGGAAGGGGCTCTGGGTCCTTCTCCTTTGAGAGTTTGTCCACCTCTCCTCCCCAAGCAGATCATGTCTTGGTAGTTTTATTTTCATCCGTGACAGAGGGATGGGGCTCTGTGGGTGGAGGCCCGCCACAATTATTGGCATATAAAAATGCAACAAATTTCTGAATATTAATTTTGTATCCTGCTACTTTGCTGAATTCATTGATGAGTTCTATATTATTTTGGTGGAATCTTTGGGATTTTCTAAGTACAGTAATATGTCATGTGCAAATAAAGACAGTTTTACTTCTTCTTTTCCCATTTGGATGCTTATTATTTCTTCTTCTTGTCTGGTTGCTGTGGCTAGGACTTCCAGTGCTATGTTGAATAAGAGAGTTGAAAGCGGACATCCCTGCCTTGTTCCCAACCTTAAGGGGAACACTTGTAATTTTTGCCCATTGAGTATGATGCTGGCAGTGGGTTTGTCATATATGGCCTTTATTATGTTTATGTATGTTCCCTCTATTTCCACTTTGCTGAGCATTTTGATCATCAATGGGTGCTGGATTTTATCAAATGTTTTTTCTGCATCTATTGATATAATCATGTGATTTCTATCCTTCATATTTTTTATGTGGTGAATCATATTTATTGATTTGCAAATTTATACCAGTCTTTCATTTCCAGAATGTGTCCCACTTGATCGTAGTGGATGATCTTTTTGATGCATTGCTGTATTCGGTTTGCTAATATTTTGTTGCAGATTTTAGCATCCATGTTAATCAGGAATATTGGCCTATAATTTTCTTTTTTTATAGTTTCTTTATTTTGTTTTGGTATTATGATAATTCTGGCCTGGTAAAATGAGTTTGGGAGCCTTCCCTCCTCTTGAGTTTTTTGAAATAGTTTGAGAAGGAGAGGTGTTAGTTCTCAGAATGCTTGATAAAATTCACCTGTGAAGCCTTCTTTTTTTTTTTACAAGTCTCCAACCTCATCTACTTTGTACTCCAACACCTATTTTTATCTTCACTATTTTGATCAATGAAAATGATATCTTGAATTAATTTGCATTTCTTTGGTGACTGGCAAGGCAGGATATCTTTTCTTTTTTTTTCAATTTTTATTTTAATTGTTGATCTTGTACAGTTTTCTGTGAAGCCTTCTGATCGGGGCTTTTGTTTGTTGGGAGTTTTTTTATTACTGGTTCAATTTCACTAGGTATAATCTGTCTATTCAGATTCTTTGATTCTTTTTCTTTTTTAAAAAAAAATTATTTTATTGTTGTTCATTTACAATTGTCTGCATTTTCTCCCCACCATGCCCCCTCACCCCAGCCAAACCTCCCTCCCTCCCTTGCTTCCACCCTCCCCTTGGTTTTGTCCATGTGTCCTTTACAGTAGTTCCTGAAAACCCTTCCCCCCGCTGTCCCCTCCCCACTCCCCTCTGGTTATTGTTATTGTACTTAATTTCAATGACTCTGGTTATATTTTGTTTGCTTTTTCTTTTCTTTGATTCTTTCTGATTTAGTTTTGGAAGATTGTATGTTTCTAGGAATTTATCCATTTTGTCCAGGTTGTCCAGTTTGTTGGCATCTACTTGTTCATGATACTTTCTTACAGTTCTTTGTATTTCTTTGTGTCAGTTGTTGTTTCTCTTCTTTCATTTCTGATTCTATTTATTTGGGTCCTTTCTTTTTTCTTGATTAGTCTGGTTAAAGGTTTGTGAATATTGTTTATCTTTTCAAAGAGCCAGCTCTTGGATTCATTGATTTTGTATCATTTTTAAAGACTCTTATTTCATTTATTTCTGGTCTGAGCTTTAGTTCCTCCTTCTACTCACTTTGGGCTTTGTTTGTTGTTCTTTTTCCAGTTCCTTTAAGTGTAAAGTTATATTGTTTATTTGAGCTTTTTTTAAATTTTTTGATACAATCCTGTAATGCTATGAATTTCCCTCTTAGAATTGCTTTCCCTGAATCCCACAGATTTTGGATTGTTGTGTACTCATTTTCATTTGTTTCAAGGTATCTTTTGATTTCTTATTAAACAATGTCATTCATTGTTTAATAACATGTTATTTTGCTTCCATGTTTTTGTGTGTTTTTCAGTGTTCTTCCTGTGATCGACTTCTAGTTTCATAGCATTGCGGTCAGAAAAGATGAGTAATATTATTTCAATCCTCTTAAATTTATTGAGACTTGTTTTATATCCTAACATGTGGTCTAATCTAGAAAACATTTCATGTGCACTTGAAAAGTAGGTATATTCTGCTGCTTTGAGGTGAAATGCTCTGAAGATATCAATTAAATCCATTTGATCTAGTGTGTCATTTAAGGCCACTGTCTCCATGTTGATTTTCTATCTGAATATTGAAGTCTGTCCATTGGAGTAAAGGGGGTGTTAAAATCATTGACTATGACTGAATTTGTGTAGATCTCTTTCATTATGACCATCAATATTTGCTTCACGTATTTAGGTGCTCCTGTGTTGGGTGAATACATGTTTACTAGGGTTATATCCTCTTGTTGGATTGTTCCTTTTATCATTGTGTAGTGTCCTTCATTGTCTCTTACTATAGCCTTGATTTTAAAATCTATTTTGTTGGATATAAGTACTGCTACCCCAGCTTTTTTTCCTTTCCATTTGCATGAAATATCTTTTTCCATCCCTTTACTTTTAGTCTGTGTGTGTCTTTTGATCTGGCATGGGTCTTTTGGAGGCAGTGTATATATGGGTCTTGTTTTCTTCTCCATTCAGCTAGTCTGTCTTTTGGTTGGAGCATTTAAGTCATTTATATTCAAGGTGATTATTGATAGATACATATTTAGTACCATTTTATTTTAGAATATTTTTCTTTGTTTTTTTTCTTTCTCTTTTTCATTCTCTTCTTAAAGCAATCCCTTTGACGTTTGAGGCAGTACTGGTTTGATGTTAACAAACTCCTTTAGTTTTTTCTTGCCTGGGAATCTCTTTATTTCTCCTTCAATTTTAAATGGTAGCCTTGGTTGTAGGTCCTTGCTTTTCATCACCTTGTGTATTTCAGGCCACTCCCTTCTGGCCTGAAATGTTTCTGTTGAGAAATCAGGTAGCAGTATAATTGGTGCTCCCTTGTAGGTAACTACCTGCTTTTCTCTTGCAGCTTTTAGGATTCTCTCCTTGTTTTTAAGCCTTGTCATTTTAATTAGGATGAGTCTCGGTGTAGGCCTCTTTGGGTCCAACTTTTTGGGGACTTTCTGAACTTGTGTCTTTTTCCTTCACCAGAGTAGGGGAGTTTTCAGTCATCATTTCTTCAGATGAGTTCTTGATCCCTCACACACTCTCTTCACCTTCTGGTATTCCCATGATGTGGATGTTGTTACACTTCATGTTATACAAATGTTTCTTAATTTCCATTTTTTTAAATTCCTTTTTTCTGCTCTGCTGAGGTGTTTTTTTCTACCTTGTACCCCAAATAACTGATTTGATCCTCTGATTCATCTAACCTACTGTTTATTCTTTCCAGTGTATTATTTATTTCAGATATTGCATTTTCTGTTTCTGACTAGTCCTTTTTTTTAATGGGTGCTATATCTTTTTTCATGCTGTTGAGTATCCTTATAGTCATTACTCTAAACTCTCTATCTGATAAATTGCTTGCCTCCGTTTCATCTAGTTCTTCTTCTGGAGAATTCTCTTGTTCTTTGGGGCCTGTTCCCCCCCCCCCCTTCCCACTTTGGCTGCCTCTTTGTGTTTGTTTCTATGTATCAGGTAGATCTGTAAAGACTCTGGTACAGACCTGTATCAGAGGCTGCATGTGTCTGGACCTGGGCAACCTATTTGGAGCTATCAGTGATTCCATTTGTGCTTCCTTTGCTGGGCCTGGGTGTGTACAGAAAGAACCAGGCAGTGCACCAGGGCTGGTTTTTACCAGCATTGTGCCTGGGGGCAGGGGGGTCAGCTAAAGTCTCAGCTCCCAGAGACTTGCCTACACCTGCAGGCTTTCTGTTAGGCTTAAACAGTAAAAGTCTTCCAGCTGTACTCCTCAGCAGCCTGGCTTAAGCACCACAGAGTGGGTCAGAGCAACTCCTGTGGGAGAGGCTATTGTATCACCTCAGGCTGATGCTGCTTTGAGGGAAGTGCTCTGCCTGAGAAAGATGGTTCCTGAAGTATGAGGAATGATTCAGCACAGGGATCCTGGCAGCTGTTAACTTTAGTTCTCTCCCCAGAGCCACCAGGCCCAGATTCTCTTCACAAGTCTCTAGTCCACTCTGCCCTCCCTATGCCAGAGCCTAGGGTAAGTGACTGCAAACAAAATTTTGTGTGTTGGCCTTTTAAGAGGCTCTTTGCATTTCCAGCTATCTCACAGAAACCCTGCTACTTTTCACAGCCATATGTTATTTAAGTTTCTTTCCTGGTTTTGGTGCTGTAGACTGGGGAGCCTAGCTTGGGGTTTAGACCCCTCACTTTGCAGGGGGACCTCCTGGCTACTGAAATACCCTCTGGAACTTCAGTGGCTGCCTGGGACCCTCTCGTGTCTGCTCTGCACACCAGTCACACTGTGGTGATGTAACTTCTTCTGCCTGTCCGTGGTTATAAAGCTCCTCTCCAGCTAGTGTTCAGTTGGTTATTTAGGATGATTTTTCTGTAATTTATCTGTAATTCCAGTTTGGTCTTGGGAGGAGGTTAATGTAGCTTCCACTTATTCCTCTGCCATCTTGGGTCCCAGTCCCACCCTGGTTCTCACACAATCTATGCAAGTGTCAATGTCTTCTCCCTTCTCCTTGCTGAATTAATCTTGTGTTTTGTTCCTGTATTTTATGTGCCTTTGACATCTCAGGGTCTTGCTAATCCTGGAGAGACTGCCCTCCTGGGGCTAGCAAATTCCATGAGATAGTAAACAATTTGCCTGTGAGCCTTTCATATGCAAGCCAACCAATCCAAAGGCCATATCACCAGCCACCTCCTTTATCTGACTTTCATATGTCAAGCCAATATTTTCCCTGTCCTAAATCACTCAGGGCCAGTACCATAGCCAGAAACCACTCATAGCTCAGAGCCCCCTGAACTTATTAAACCACCCAAAACTCAGCTTGCTCAAACTTACCTATCCTGTCTCACCCATTTTATCTTTCCTGTAAAAACTGCAATAAAGGCGTTGGACCATGCTTCCACTCCCCTTACCCCTCCTGCCTCCCGACTGGCCCTGGTATCCACCCATGTGGCTCCATGTGGCATTGCATGCCTCTCCTCTAGGGAATGAAGTAACAAACTCTTCTTTCAAAGGCAATTGTCTCTGTATTTGGTACCTTGCATTACCTGATCAAAACAAATTCTGGGGACATTTTAAAACACTCCCATATTCTTCTATACCCCATCTCAGCTCCTACAAGAAGTTAAAATTATCAGCCAGCTCTGGTCAGGAGTCCTAGCTCAGACAGGGCTTGGTGGCAAGGGCAAGCATAAACCTTCGGCTACCTTAGAACCCATTGGTTCTGACCATGGAACTGATTGGAACAACCTGCAAAGGCATACTGCTCTTACTACTGAGGTGCAACCACACCCTAAAGGTAAGTTGACTGCTCTCTACTTACATGTCTGAAAAAGAAATGTAAATGTGGTGAACTAGTAGAATTCAAATTTCGGATATTTTGACCCAACCATGTATCATGCTCAGCAGAAAGTACTATTATAAGTTAAAGTACACAGACCCTCTGATTAGGAGCTGGTAAAAGATACAGCAGAGCCCCCAGAGGACTGCTAGGAAAAGATTCATTGAATGAGAATAAAACAATACAAAGTCATATCCCCTGAGTTTTGATTCTACTTGGCCCTGGCAGAAAGCATGCTTGAAATGTGGAAAACTCTCAGTTGGAAATGGACCTAAATTTTGGAAGGCTGCATCCTATAATGTTACAGCAGGAAATTAACTTTGATAGGATCACAACATGGAAATAAGATTAAGCCAGAAAGGTCCTGAAGATGAAGCTGCTGAAATACTTTGTTCTTTTAAGTGAGTGGTATGCCTTTGAATGCAGCAACCATAGTTAAACTGAAACACTAAATAACCATTCTTAAGAGTTTGCATTTAAGGAGCAGGAGGCAGCATTGTGTTTGTCTCTCCGAAATGACTCCATCTTATCATCTTAAAATGCTTGATGCTGCTATGAGGCAACAGGAGATTAATCTTCAGTTGCATTAATCTTCAGTAAGCGAATAGTGAACTTAGAGGAAATTAGTTGATAAAATTTCATAAAATGACACATTCATCAGGAGTATATTGACCTCCTCCACTCTGTGAAGACTGTGTTGTGGATGCAACACACGTCATTTGTCACCTATGCACCATCAACCCATGTTTTCATTCTAATTGTACCCAAATTTTTCTTTGGGAAGCCACTGTTCTTCTATTGTGTAACAGCTCTGCAGTTTTGGTGCGATTGACCCCCCTCCATCTGCTTATCCCTAGCAGGGTAATCTCATTTTCCATGCCACAGGGATTGGTTGAGGGATCCCAGATTGAAGCCAATCAGTGAATGATTTTATCCTGGCCAGAGCATGGTCCAATCTGAGTGAAGCTCAGAACTTTTGTCCTGAACTCTCCTGAGTTTGTCTTACTCTTCCTGAGGTGAGTGAAGAAGCCTGCCGTTCTGGGTGCTGCAGGAGCTATCTTGTCATCGTGACAGCAGCTAGTCTGAAGACTAAGTCAGTAAGAAGAGAGGAGAGCCAAGGGAGCTGTGGAAAAATAGAGCCAGAGCCCAGATGAGACCAGGCTACTGCCTGTCTACCCTCTGGAATTTCCAGGTTCAGGATCCAGTAAATGCCTGTGTGGTTTGCTAGTTCGTTTGCTTGTTGGTTGGTTGTTTGCTTGCTGAGGGGTGAGGAAGAAAGGACTTAAAAGTGTTGGTTCTTCATCTTTACATTTATATAAGAAACATAAATCTTGGTTCTTTATACTTAAGGTTAATTGCTGAATGACTGGGTTTCCTCCCTCACCCTTTTCTGGCAGGCAATATTAGCAAGAGAAAGATTCTTTCTTTTTTTTTTAATTTGGAGCTATTTCACTCTGAAGAACCTGACATTTTCCTTCAGGCTCTATCGAAGGAAACAGGAGATGGTGAGCATTGCCTGAGAGAGCTGGGAGAGAACTATGAAGGGGGACATGGAAGAAAAATGACCCTAACATCCCTGATTCAGTCCCCAAACAGAACAACCCTGTTACCAGGCTTTCCTTGGTGTTCAGACATCATTTTACACATATGTAGTAAGAGGTTGGTGCTTACCTTTCAGGCTTGTCTACCAATGGGAGCAGATTAGTAGAAACATGCCTGCCCAATTAGTGAGGTGGGTCTGCCAGGGGCTTCGGAGTATGAAGGACCGAGGGGTCTCCCAGGAGAGATGTCATTTTCTGGAAAGCCCAGGCGGCAAGCTGGATGTAGTGAACAAAGCCTTAATTTTTAGAGCAGAAAAATAATTTAGTGCAGAGCCCCAAGTGGAGTCACATGTGGTTCCTGCGATAAGAAGAAGAGGGCTGTGCGTAAAAAATGAAAGAAGCTAAATGAGGAGAGAGGGAGGGAGGGAGAGAAGGATGTGGCTACACAGGAGTGACCTCAGGTGCTGGCTCTGGCCACTGTCTGCAGGAACTTGGGTTTCAGCTGCTTTTCTGTCTCAGTCTTGCCTTGTCTAGAGTGCAGGCAAAGCCAGAATGAGGTCCCAGTGACTGGCCAATTAGAGATGACACATCAGTCTTCAGACAGCTTGATTTGTACCTTATGATTTGGTCCTTCAGTTACTTTACCTTTCATATAAATATTCTTGAGTGTTCTATCTTTTAAAAAACCCTACATTTCATTCTTTCTATCTTTATAACATGCCTTTCTGACCGCCAACTATCTATAGTTAGCAACACATCTTGTGAATGCTGCTCGTGTCTCACAAGCCACTTGCTTTGCTATTTTTGTTTAGGGCATCTCGTGAGTTCCACCCACCCTACTTGCTTTTTCTCATCTGCTGCAGTAGAACTGAATATTCTCAATTAAATGCGTTGTATGAGACACGCATTACAGAGCACATACATACGCTTCATCTGCCTCACACAGAGAGTGTATCACTGGTCTCACCATCACCTACGTGTCAGTGAAAGAAATGAGCCGAACAAGCTAAACCTGTGGTTTCTGTCCTTTAGCGTCTCAGACGTGGAGATGCTGCTGCTGCCCTCATCTTTTATCAAATGTCACTCTCAGCTGCACATCTGACATGCACGGGTGGGACAAAGGCAGGTTTACAGTCGTGAGTGCCCAACACAGTTTATTCTTGTATTATTATTTATCACTGTATTATTTCCCATACAAACAACTATTAACCTGCTTTTGCCCTACAGTGTATTATCTTATCCAGTCTTCACAATGAATCCATGTGGTAGGTATTATTACATCAGGTCTCCAGGCAAGACAACCGAGGCTAAGAGAAGGAAGGTGACCTGGCAGGGTCACGTGGTATGAAGGAGCAGAGGAAGGAAAAGGGTCAAGGGCTCTCTGACCCCCAAATCCTTCTTCTGGTTGGACTAGGTCATTCCCAGAGTCCCCTCTGGAACCCTATTCTACTCCCTCATGCCCCTCCCCATCCCCCACCTCTCCATCTGTGAGTGTTTGGCTCCCATAGAGACCTCCAGGATGCCTTATTCTTCATGCGTTTATTTCAAATAATGATGTGGCATTAAAATTCAGGTCACACATCAAGCAAATTAAAAGGGATTACTAATTTTAAAATAAACCAAAGACCTGTATGGCATAAACAAGTTGTGAAAGCGTTGTGTTGGAAGAAACGGACAAATTGTTTAGTTAGCAAAGAGGAAAATGTAGCTGGACAGGGTGGCATTGTATCCATGCAGGACAGCACTTATGTAGTGAAGAGAACAGCCACGCTTTTCCGAGTAGTAGTATGGGCTGGATGCTATGCACATATTACTTCAAATCCACACAACCACGCTGAAAGATGGATAGACAGAAAGGAAAGTGAGTCTCAGGCTGGTTCATAACGGGCTCCGCACCGCTCAGTGAAGCAACAGTGGGGCTGGGTTTGATCGCAGGTTCTCCTGCTCCTTTCCCCTGACACCTGGCCGAGCCGGCACGCATGGCGGAGAGACTGTGGCGGCTCCAAGGGCCGTTTGAGGTCTACAGAACTCTGCGTCTGTTTCAGGGGAACAAATGAAAGCCTTTGAAAATGGAATATGCGACATCAGAATTATAAAAGGTCCTTTGGACAAATGCAAAGGAAGAACCTCTGTTCATCCAGGTTTACCCATGTGCAGTACAGTGCATTTTCTGTTGCGGAGTGCTTAAAGTGTCCTGCGGGTGGTGTACAAGGATCATTAGATGGATTGATTAAGGAGGAAAAAAGTCTAAAGTCAGATTATTAGTGGTTAAATGTTCTGACCTTTCTCACCCATGGTTCAAAGAGATAACTGTTAGGTGTATACAGCATATATTTTTATGTGTTCAAAAATACAAATCTCAATTTCTTTGCATTCATGGATATCATGTTTTCTAAAACATAGCTTAAATAACTATAAAATGTCATAAAACATGATTTTACTAGAAGGTAGAAATATTTTATCAGTTGGACCTATTGTCAATCATTACAAATATCTAACTACTCCAATTGAATTCCCTGGGATTCTTGTCACATTTTTTCCCCACTGACTATAATATATCTTGGTTTAACTTCTGATGGCTGTGGTAGTTGTTATAATTGATGTCTCTATGCCACAGCTCTTTTTGACAAGCTTAAATTAAATAAAAACATATCTGACAGTTTCTAAATCCAATCACATTATTAAGTTGCATCCTTCCACAGGACACAAAGTGGCTTACTGGAAGAATGGGACTATAGTTGTGGTAGGAGATGTGTAGATCTGCCATGAATTTGCATCCAAAGAAAACTAGTTCTGTATCTAGTTTCTGTAAAAAAAGAAAGAAAGAAAAAGAACAGAAAGAAAGAAAGAAAGAAAGAAAGAAATAGCACTCTAAAGCAAAAATTCTCATTTAAGCCTTAATCGGCTTAAGCAATTGGTCAATACATTTAGTTACCCAGGAGCACATTTTTTTCAGCTAAATTATGTTGAAAAGCTCACCTATAAGTTACGTTATTTAAAATGTAACATTTCAAACCATTATTGAGTTTTGATGGCTGTAGTGGGAAATGAACTGCTACTTTCAAAATTTCAGGCTAAAGGGATCATTTCTGAGCTTCGATTGTTAAATTTTTGTGGGTGGAAGCAGCACCAGAACTATTTTCTGAGGAAGGCAGGCCCTGCGCATGGGACCCCCTTGGCCCGCTTCTATGGCAGAGGTAGGGGGGATCTCTGTAAAGGGCAGGAGCCCTCCTTAGGCATTTTGATTTTCACAAGGTAACAACAACCTTGTTATCTT
Organism: Glossophaga mutica; assembly: GCA_039655065.1. NCBI lineage: Eukaryota > Metazoa > Chordata > Mammalia > Chiroptera > Phyllostomidae > Glossophaga > Glossophaga mutica. The sequence goes on from CM077304.1 coordinate 60,447,445, forward strand.
TTTCTCAGCTGCTTGTCTAATCTTACTGAACTCCCGATGATCAACTCTCAAAGCAGGGTCACGAGGCCACCAGCCTCGTGATTGATGCCCTGGTGTTCTGAATGCTACCCTGAATCAGGCCAGACCACGGGGATCACCTGGTGCTGGAATTGCGCCATCTTGGAGGCTGCGCTCATTGGGATATTAAACTGCTATGGCTTGGTCACAGTTGAATTTATAGCTCCCTAGCAAGGCTTCTTCTTTCTGTTTTGCATAAAACTTTTTTCCTACTCTGGCTTTGTTGTGAAACAGTGTTAATAGCAGAAACCAGGGAAGTTTGCTTTATGATCTCTTTTTCTGCTGATTGGGACACACCAGTGACTGGTAATTTACAGCAGGTGGGCTTGTGACAGTGGGATGTTCATGGAGCAATGGCCCAGCAATTTCGACTCAAACATCTTTCCACTTGAGTGTTGGTTCATTCCCTAAATATCTCCTCCCACACCCCTTGTCCTGGATTGCTTCCACAGTCTCCACTGTCTAGTGCTGCATCCTCTTCCCCAGGACAACGATCTTTCACTTAGAATAACAGAATTATGGCCCAAGGTCCTTCTTCTTTCTGAGGTTTCTCTTGAATCTTGGCAGTCTCTTTATCCACTCCAGCTCCTACTGACTTCTCACGTCAGGAAAGTGGGAGGAAGTAGTGGATGGTCCAACTCCATTTGAAGTATCTAAAATCAACACATTTTACCATCAATATTTTTGTTAGCAGTATGGTTTATTAAGCTGAGCCTTAGTACAGGAGCTGGGCTTGCCCATGATACTCTTGATGTATAAAGCCTCGACTTCTGCCAGTTCTTTCAAGGAATGACACCAGGAAGTTGACAACTAAGTGGATATTGTACACAAGCTCATCACCTGTCACCTTCATGTGACCAACAGCCAGTGCCAGACTGTTGGGAACCACCCTGCCTGGTTTCAGAAGCTGTAACACCCCCCCCCCCCCCCCATGGCTAAGGCTGAGTGAGTGACCTTTGGACTGTGAGCCACTAAGGAGACAAAGCTTATCTCCCTGGCAGGAGCGCCGCTTCTGCTTCATCCATAACTGGCGCCCAATGCTTGGTCGGTTAGCCAATGACAGGTAAGATTCCCTCAAGGTGGGTCACCTAAGACAGGCATGATCATGTGGGAGGCCCTAAAGGAAGGACTTGGGGGGCTACAGCAAAAAGGGGTGATGGACCCTCGCCCCTCGGCTATCCTGATATAGCCTGAGCCCTCATTCTGTCTGTGAGAAGTCTCCTAATCTCTTAGCTGCTTTGCTTAACTCTGCCTGACTTAAGCCTGAAATAATGACAGAGGGTGGCGCAACCCTGTGCTGGATAGGGTGAGTTCCCTGGGTGATCAGGCCTGAGAAAGAATACATAAAATCCTGTGAAACCTGCTTTGCTGAGAGTGCTCTCAACTAAATGATAAGGGTCTGAGCAGGAAGTGAGTTTGTTTCCCAAAGTTTTGTAGTCCTTTAGTTGACAGACCCTGACTCAGAATAGGCCTTCAGAATTCTTTGTGTGTTATCTATCGTTTGATCCTTACTGCCTGACAATGATTAATGAGCCTGTATTCCTGTGCAAAATGAACCCAATAAAAGCCCATTGAGGAAAAGGCTCTTGGCCCTTCTCCTTTGACAGATCGGCCACCTTTCCTCCCCAAGCAGATCATATCTTGGTAGACGTATTCTCATCTGTGGTGGCCAGGGGGGACCTGTGGGCAGAGCCCACCCCCCCCCACCCCCCCCACCCCCCCCACCCCCCGCCGCACCAGACATAGCAGCTTCTTCATCTGGAACTTGATGGTGGATGAAGTTCATCGACTGTGGTCACCATGTTCTCATTACAGGCGAGCGAGGAAGAAATCTGCCAGCCTTATTCGGGCCGGGGCCCAGGACTTGTGGGATGTACTTGATCACCAAAAAGGCATCATACTTCTTGGCCAGCTTCTTGACCAGTTTCTTATTCTTGTTGGGTTTCTTCATCACCTCAATATGTCCACGTGGGGGATGTTCACAGCCTGGGCCTCATCAGTGTGCTGCTGGCCCCCCAGAACACACGTGGAGAACTTGGGGCAGGGAGTGCATTTAAGCCTGATGGTGCCTGAGGGCCACAGTTCTTCAAGCTGATCTGCAGCTCTGCCTTCTCCATAAACTTCCTGCCCATGCGCTGGCTCCCTGCAGGACTTCCCATACTGCCTCATAGAGGGTGTCAGAGGGGACTTCGCTGCTCATGGTTCCTCAGGCTGCAAAACCCAGCAAAGAGCTCACCTACAATCTAAAGTATTTATCACATATAGATGTGACGATGTGACAATGTGACGATGTGACTTCAATATGCACTTCCAGTCGACCTGAACCAAGACCACTTCAGTCTAGGCTCACAGCCAGTTCAAGATACGGGTTCTAAATTCACATCCTTTCTGTCCTAAATGTCAGCTCTATATCCCATGAAACTTGAGCCATTTCTCAAAGCAAACCTTACAGGAAAAGTTATAAAACTTTATTAAGAGATATAAAAGAGATCCCAAGTAAATGAATGGACATCACGTTTATGGGAAAGAAGATGATATCATAAACATGTCACTCTCCCCAACTTGAATAGTTTCAAAGCAATTGATTCAAAATCATGGAACTTGCTAAGCTGATTTTGCAATTTATATGGAAGAGTAAAAGTCCCAAAATAGCCAAGATACTTCTTGAAACACTGGATATCAGAGTTTAATGTGAAGCTGTGATTAAGACAATGGTGTAACAGTATGAGGGTAGATATGGGGTAATAGTTACATTGCAGCAAAGGACAGCCGATCCTCAAATAATGTTGTTTATTATGTTGATGAAATGCCATAGGAACTTAACTCTTGTTTAAATCAATTAGCCTATGGTAAAATTTGTTTTGGTATATGTTGTTTCACTTAGAAATCACATAACCTATTGACAACATTAAGTGAGGACTCACTATACCCCTGAATGTTTATTAACTAGATATTAATAAGTTCAAAACACTTATTATATAAGATTACAGTAGAGAAATTTGACAGACACCAAATTAACCAGCTCATAAAAGCTAACTTCCCCAGCAACGGGACACATCAACATCACACTCCTCCATACAGGATTCACCGAGAAGGATGCAGAATCCCTACGGTGGTATTCTGGCCAAAAGGGCCTAACCTAAAGCTGATTATGAGGAAACACCAGGCAAATCCATAAGGAGGGACATTTTACTAAATAACTGTCCCATACTCTTCAAAGTGCTGAGATGATGCAAGACAAAAGACCAAGATGCTGTTCCAGACTGAAGGAGACTGCACAGGCATGGCAGGTACACACACGTGGCCCTGACGACATCCAGACGTGCGGGAGGAACTGTTGGGACAGTTGGCAACATCTGAATGGCGTGTGTGAATTTGATGGTAGCATTATGTCAATGCTCCTCTCTTGATTTTGGTGGTTGCATTTGACTATTAGGAGTCCATCTTTGTTTTTTAGGAAATACATACTAAAATGTTGATAAATAATGGAATGCCATGTTTGAAACTCTCTGACATGGTTCAGAGAAAGAATCACACACACACACACACACACACACAGGAGGAGAGAAAGGAGGAGAGAAAGACAGAGAATGAGGATGATGAGGAAAATGTGATGGAATGTTAACAGCTGTGAAGTGGGTGAAGGATAATTTGCGGTAGAAGTGCTTTGTATTTTTCTCTCAACTTTTCTCTAAGTTTAACTTATTTTAAAGTAAAGAGTGAAAAGAGTACTTTGGAACTCCTTCAAACAATAAGGAAAGCATGAATGACACAACAGAAGAACAAGGGGAAAGATGAACAAACCTTTCACACAGGAGGGTCTGCATGTGGCCGGCAAGGCCACAGTGACACGTTTGGTATGATTCATGGTGCCAATCAAGACCACGGCGAGATGGCACTTTGTATCCATTAACCGGCCCAAATTAAAAAATACAAAAATATCAAGTGTTAGGATTTCGTTTCAAATGATCCCTCATACATTTTTGGAGGGAGCACAATTTGTTACTGTCACTCAAAACAATAGTGTGTCATTATATTGAAAAAAAAAAACCCACAAACATTTATTCCCATAGGAATAAAACTCAGCCATTCCATCCTAGTACATAGTGAAGGCAACCTCCAATGCACGCCCAGCTGGAATGTGCCCAGCACACTCACAGCAGCGCTGTTTAAATAGGAAAACCCTGGAAAGGGCCTGAGCGCCTGTCAGTTGAAGAGTGGGTAAATGAGCTGTGGTACATTTGCACCATGGAGAATCTTAGCAATATAATACCAAATTAAGAAGGAAGCCATCCTTCGATCACGTACAGCATGATATTGTTTTCAGAAAGTGAAAATAACTAAATTTTAAAATTAATGGCCCTGGCTGGTGTTGCTCAGTAGATTGAGTGCCAGCCTGTAAACCAAAGGGTCACCAGTTTGATTTCCAGTCAGGGCACATGCCTGGGTTGTGGGCCAGGTCCTCAGTAGGGGGTGTGTGAGAGGCAACCACACACTGATGTTTCTCTCCCTCTCTCCCTCCCTTCCCTTCTCTATAAAAATAAATAAAATCTTTTTTAAAATGCAAGGGGGCAGTGGACACACAGGATAAGTTTTTGTTACCACAGAGAATACCTGCCTTTTAAAGGTGAATTGATGTTTCTGTCGTTAGAAAATAAAAAAAAATTGGTAACTTTTAATTAAAAAGCTTTTTTTTTCGCTTTTATGCACCAACTTCCTAAAGTCTTAGGGCTCAGCCTTATCTAGGATGCGTATTACACTGACATGGCCTGTAGTTTATTATGGTGAACCAAATAAGAAATTTTATACACTAAAATTTAAGTTCCAAGAGGAAAGAAAGTTTTGCCTTCTGTGTCTACTATTGTATCTCAAGGGTCTATAACAGTTTGTGGCACTAGAAGACAATAAATAATATTTACCAATAATGAATAATACTGAATGAATGAAAACCTCTATTTGCCAGTGTTTACCGGTAACATTGCAATAACATGAAATGTCCAGTGGGTGGAGCCCATGTTGCATTTTGGTTACAGTGTACACAAAGCAAGATTTGAAAAATTTTTGGATGAATGCTCCCACATCCTTGGGTGAACTTCAGGTGGTCTGTGGGAACTCTTTAATAATCTTATATTTTCTGTGAAGTATTAATTCAAAGCACCAAGTTTCAACTATTTTAGGGTTTATCAGCTTTCTAACAAAAAATTTAAATCATTTGGTTCTCAAGGTAATGTGAAATGGAAAGTTTTTCCTCTCTACCAGATTCAACTAGGCTGTTAAAGTTTGTTGCACTTATTTCTGGGTTTAAAAAAAAACTAAGTATGTTAAAGAATGAGAAGATCTGTTCAAAAGAGAACGAGAGGTTAAAATGTAAAAAAAATATAACACGAATGCCAACTCTATTACCTTCCCAAGGACGATAGAGTCGAAGCAATTTCCCCTGTCCCTTAGATGCTCGTCCTCATATGGCTCCGTACATCTGTTAACTGGGCGCATTTCGCTGCCCTTCCCACTTTGGAAGCCTTTGATTGTGTTCTCTGGAACTCAGGAATCTGTCAGATGCAGAATTTGCAGGGCCTCCACTTCTCTGAATATTCATGTTAGGGTTTTGCTCAGTGGAAACCCAGCTCTTGGTGAGCACCCTGCTTCCCTGATGCTCTCTCTCCCTCCTGCTGTGCTCCCTCCTGGGCACTGGGCCGCGAGGGGTGCCCACCAGCTCCTCGCTGCCATCCTGACCAGCCCTTCTCCCTTCCATCTCCTGAAAACTCCCGCTTTGAAGTCCCTGCTTCCCACAGTCATCTACTTCCTGACTCTTCCCTTAATTTCCTTAATATATTTAGCTTCTGGTTCACTGCCCTTTTCCTCTTCAAATTCCTGTAATAATTTTTAGCTATTTCAGTACCCGGATAAATGATCCTTTCAACACTTCATGCTCTTGGTTCCGTAGCTGACTCTCCTCCATGGATCCTGTCCCTTTCCCTCCCTCAGTCACTCTCTCCCATGGTCATACCCTTGCCCTTGTGTTTTCCAAAACAGCGTTAAGGGAACCTTGTGAAAGCACCCGCATTCCTACCACCACACCCCGTCTTTCCAGCTCACTCCCTCTGCGGTCCTGGCTCACTTCTCCAGCCCACCAGACCTTCGCTCCAGGGATCTGACCACATTTTCTCCTCTCAGTCCCCCTCAGTTTACAGCCTGGCCTGGCCTGGCTCCCTTGCTTTGACGTTGTATGAAGCCCCTTGCCAACTCGTGATGTCCTTGCTTCATCCTTGCGTCTGGAAAACCCCAATGCTAGTTAAATCTCACTCTCTGCTCCCTCCATGCCTGCCTCCTTGCAGCTGAACACGATTGGATAAAAACCCACAGCCGTGGCCACTGGGCTCAAGTGAAATCTATCTCCATCAACCTCACATGGATCCATCCTGCTGCCTGGCTGCCTGTTCTGTCTCCCTCGTCCATTCCTTCTCCCACTCTTCTAGGCGAATTATTCATCAAGCTTCAAACCGTGCATTTAAAAAATTGAATAGGTTAGAGCAGACTAGAAAGTAACAGAGCTCATAAGGGCAAATATTATTTCATGGAATGTTTGTTTCAGCTATATGTACACATATACATATGTGCTGGGTTAGGATGTAAGAGGTATTTTTGTGCTAAAAAGTTTTAAGGAATACTGTCTTAGACAATTATTTCACATCTCTTCTTAATTTTTTAATGACTTTTTTCCTTCGCCTGAGGACACGCTTATTGATTTTAGAGAGAGGGCTAAGAAAAGAGTGAGAGAGTGAGAGAGAGAGAGAGAGAGAGAAAGAGAGAGAGAAAGAGAGAGAAACATCAATCGGCTGCCTCTCCTATGTGCCCAGACTGGGGGTGGAACCCTCAAACCCACGTGTGTGCCCTGACCAGGAATTAAATCTGAAACATTTTGGTTTATGGGATGATGTTCCAATCAACGGAGCCACAATGGCCAGGGCACTCCTTAAGTTTTTATCATTTTTTATCACCTCCTTCATCTCCTGGCTGTTATTGGAAGGCATTTTATGAAGAGATTAGTAGAACTTGTTCACCTGCCTGTAACCATTTCCCACTTTCCTTCTTGTACTCTGTGTCTCTCCCTATTTCAGCCCAGTTCCTTCATTTGTCTCCTAGATCACCTCAATTCTAAACTTCTCAAAGACATTGCTTATTAATTATGTAGTAATTAGTTAGCACCTCAGTCCGGTTCTTTTCTACTGCATCATTAATTTTCTTCTTTCTGCTAGATCATTCTTAGTGATGTGGAACATTTTACAATAGCTCCCTTCTTAAAAACAAGTATCAAAACAAAATGAAGCCTTTGGTGATTCCACTCTAGCCACCGTGTCATTTTTCTCCTCCTCTTTATGGCAAAACTCCTTTAAGGAGTCAGCACCTGATTTCCCTGAGGCCTCTCCTCCCATCATAATCTGTCCCTACTCCAATGAGGCTGTTACTCTCACTATCCTGTCAGAACCTTTTTGTAAGGTTGTCAGTGAACTCTCTGAAATCCAATGAACTTTCCTGAGAGATCACTTTCCCCTCTTTGAAACACTTTCCCCACTTAACTTTCAAGATACCAAGTGCTGCGTCCTGGTGCCCCTGTAGCTTGCCTCCCCCTCCACAAGTCATGCCCTGTGGATGTCGGGGTTGCCCATTTGGAGTCGGAGTGCCTGAGGCCTCAGTCCGTGGACCTCTTCTCTTGTTTATTTGTGCTTATCCCTTGGAGATTTCATGTAGTCTCATGACTTTAAATAGCACATATATACTGATGATTTCCAAGTTTATAGAATGCAGACCTTTTTCCCTGAAGCTCTGACTCATATGTCCAATTGCCTCCTCAATCTCTCCACTTCGGCGCTTAATAAGCATCTCAGATTAAAACTGAATGCTCGCCTTGCTCCTCCCGAAGTCTTCTCCATGTCTGTTAACAGAAACTCTGCACTTTTATCGCTCAGGGTAAAAACCTTATTGCCAGCCTTGGCGCCTCTCTTTCTTTTGTACACTACGTACATCCAGGTGATAACACCAAATCCCATTGGCTCTGTCTTCAAAATATAACCTGAACTGAAGCACTTTTCACCACCTCTACGGCTTCTACCCTGGAACCAAGCCTCTGTGTGGGGTAGGTATTGGGGACACAAACATGAAAAGGCATGCTTGGTTGAACTCAACTGATTTATAATTATAACACAGCAAATTAGTATCATAATAGAGGAATAATCACTGCGGGGTGAGCATGGGGTTGGGAAAAGCTTTGTAAGTAAATTGGCCTTTGAACTGGATCTTGAAGGAAGGGTAGAGTTGGCCAGGTGAAGACAAGCAGAAGAGAGTTTCTGGCAGAGGGGGCAGGGCGTGGAGGTATGATGTGATCTGGGAATGGTAAGGGATTTGAGAAAGTTGAAAACATTTCCCTGTTTGTGCCATGCCCTAATGCTAATGTGAACCAGGAGGTAGATGTTTTCAAGAAGCATCTTCAGTTCATTCAATGACCATTTTGAAGGCAAATTTGGGTTGAACATGTGTTATATGGTCACATATATACTGTCTTGTGAAGGTTATAAACTGTATGACTCCAACTATACGACTTTGTGGAAAAGGCAAAACTGTGGGGCAATAAAAAGATCAGAGGTTGCCAGGAGTAGGAAAGAGGAGAGATGAATGGGAGAAGGTGGGAAATTTTTAGGGCAGTGAAAATAGTCTGTATGAGACTATAATGATCAATACATGTCATCATTCACTTGTCCAGACCCACAGAATGCACAGCACTAAGAGTGAACCCTATGATAAACTATGGACTTTGGATGATTAAGATGTGCCATTCTTGGTTTTAAAATATATGGTTCTGGTATATTGATGAATGACATTGATAATGGGAAAGGCTATGCACGTGTTGGGGTGTTCACTATATAGGAAATCTCTTTTTTTCTCTCTTTTGTTGTAAGCCTAAAACTTCTCTAAAAAGTTAAGTAAAAAAGTCAAGATTTATGTTTTTAAGGGGTTTCTTGTCTTTAGTGATACAATAGTAAAATAGACTAGAAGGACAGAAAGAATATATTTTACCCTCCTGAAAATGTTCATTCAAGAAATGTTGAAACAGTAAATAAAACAATCTCATAACATTTAATTAGAAGTTTTAAAATACTCAATACTTGCATTCACCAGTCTTCAAAAATTAATCTATTAATGTGAGAAAGCTCTGACCTGGAAATCCATTTTTTCCCCTAATCTCTGTTTCAGAGAATGAAGTGTCTTTTTCCTTCTTGGAGGTCAGCCTCTTACCCTAGTCCTTTGACCACTTTCTGCTTGTTTCCTCTGGGGTGTTGCTTCATCATTTACTCACTCATTTACTCAGTTGGCAAACATTGGATCCCTCTGTCAGGCACTGTGCTGTGAGGAAGAAGAAAAGAAATAGACACAGTGCAAGGCCACAGGAGGTCGTGTTTAGTGAGCTTCCTTTGTCTTCCACCTTTTGTTGTCAGTGGCTTCTCCCTAGTCCTCAACATGCTTATACTCTCCTATCCTAATATACTTTTTCCTGTGACAATGGAACCATTATTTCTCTTCCCTGCCCACCTCCAATATTACTCTATTTTTTTTCTTCCCTTCTCACTCAGGCTTCTTTAGGAGCCATCCTACACTCACTCACTCCCCTTCCTCACCTGCCTTTCACTTAGCATTCTCTGCAATTTGGCTTCAGTCCCTGTCATTCCACTGAATCCCCCCTGCCAATGGAAGCGTCAGCCCAATGGCATGTATCTTGCTAAATCCAATGATTATTTTTCTGTTCTTATCTTTTTGGACCACACTGCTGCAATTATCACTCTTGATTTCTTTTTCTTGCAAACTCTGTGCCCTTGACTTTGATGAACTACTCAATGCTGGTTATGCAAAAACTTCCTGCTTTTTTTCATCATCTTCCTGGGCTATTCCTCCTTGGCTTCTTCCCTGTGGCCCTGAGCTCTATTTTTGGTTCTTCACTGCTTCTTCCGTATATGGTTCTCAAACAATCTCATTTGCTCTTATGGCCTTAGATTTCTTACTCTGATTCTGAGTCTGAGTTGCCAGCTGCATATATCTGCTTGTATGTTCAGACTGTCTACTGCTTATAACAGTGGCTCGATGTCTGTGAGATAGGTAAACTCTACATGTTAAAACTGAAAGTCTTTCTTCCCCATCCCACCCCAAAGCTGCTCCTTCTCCATCAACTCATTACTTCTTCTCTCTCCCATTCCTTACAACTCCATCATCATCAAGGATGCTGATCCTAGGCTATTCACTTCCTGCACTGATCCCCTCCCCTCCATCTCTATTATGATTGCTCTAGTTCAGCCCACCACCATCCCTTGCTTATATCATGTACAGCTTTTAGCCTCTGTAATACCGTTTCACACCTCCACGCCTTCAGTCATTCTTGGCTTGAAGTGCCCTTTCTTAAACCGGTAGACTTATTCATCCTTCAAGACTTGCTCAAGAATCATCTTTTCTAGGAAGTCTTTTCTGAATTATGCAAACTTTTACTTTAGTCAATTTATTTTATTGCATTCACTTTAAAAAAGAAATTATCTACTTATATGTCTTTTAGCCCATTATACAGTAATTTCTGTGAGGTAGGGACCATGCTCTATCCTTTGTTCTCCTTGTATCTTTCTCAATGCCTGGCATATGGTAAGCTATTGGACCTAAACATAGCTAGACTTCCCCACTCAGTTGCAGTCTGTAAGTTTTAGTATATCACAAGGTGCTTGGCCTTTTCCTCTTATTCAGCAAATGTAGACTGAGTGCTTCCTCTGTGTGGGCAACGTGAAGGGGTGATCACAATGTGCCCTGAGAATGGCAAGTGGATTGCTATGGCCAGTATGGGACATGGGGGCAGGGTAGTGGGAGGAACAAAACTAAGAAGTAATCCAGGTCGTGAAGGGCTGTGCTCACAGCGGGTTTTGTTCAGAAAGAAGAGCGTTTTACCTGGCAGAGTGAAAAAGGGCAATGAAGGCAAGATTAGAAGCAAAGAAGTCTTTTACAGAAGCAAATTTGTTATTTAAATCGTATGTCATTATGATGTGTCTACTTGGGTTGTACTAACTTTCTGATACCAGATTGTTGTTTTAAAGTGTATATTGAATTGTATTGATTCATGTATTCATTCCATAACCCTTATTAGTGACCATCAGTTACACACACACACACACACACACACACACATATATGGAGAGAGCAAGAGAGAGTATTTGGGGTATCCCAGAGTACTAGACACCGTCCTTGGCCTCAGGGAACTTGTGGTCTAGTAGTTGTACTGGACACAGGAAAGAACAAATGTGATTCGGCATCAGTGCTGTGGGAGGGGTGAGCACAGATTGATCATGGAGCCCAGAAGGGGACTAACCTCTTGGATGGGAGTCAGGGGAGCCCAGAGAAGGCAGTCTGGAACAGTGACTTTGAGCTGAATTTTGATGGATGAGTAAGAATTAACCTTTCAAATAAGCTGGAGGCCTGCCAGGCCAGCCTAGGCAGTGGGAACAGCTGTGCAAAGACTCAAATGAGGTCCCAGAGTTTGCAGTGGCTGGTAGGACTGAGGGTAGGACCAGGAATGAGGTAGAAGGGGTGGGCCATATTAAACTTTAAATTTTATTTTGAAGGAGATATCACAGAAGAAAATGGAATTTTGACCCACTCTCATTAACAAATTAGGGTAATAGCTGTGCTACATATTTAAGAAACTGAAGCATAAATAATAAGATAAATCATCTTGAGAGAAGAAAGGTTAGGGAGTCTTTCGCTAGTCACTGGTCCATATTTCTTGGTTTGGATCTACCTCTGGCTCACACTCAAAACTTGAATCCAAGAAATCCTGTAATTTCCCAGAGGGCCAATAGTTCCTGTAATAACTACTCTCAAGACATTTCCTGGATATGATAAACTTTCTAGTCCCATAGTTAGAGATGTATAAGTCAAAGATTTTCCTCAGAGTTCTTCTTCGACCTGAGCCCTGAGATCGCCCGTGCTGTGCGGATCGAGGCAGAGCAGTGACTGGCCCGGCGGAGAGACCCCCCCCCCCCCCCCCCCCCCCCCGCGGATCTCCACAGGTGGTGTTTCCTGACTTGGTCAAAGTTGATTTTTCGTTTCATAACGACTTGAGTTCCTCAGAATACGGTACAATGTGCTACAAAACAAAATAATTACTCAGCAAAAGTGGCTGGGTCGCACCTTCTGGTTCCATACTTCTGCCTTCAGGCTAAGAGATGTCTGAGAAGGAGGAGGAAAAAATAGACCTTTACAATGATAGATGCACAACATCCTGAGGGTGACTGATTATCTTTTCTGTCCTGGCTTTCCAGATTGCTGTGAATTAGAACACATTCTTTGCAGGTGGAAATGATCCCACTAGCTCCCCAGTCACTGGTGTTCATTTCTGCCAATGTTGCTTCTGCCCTTGGGGCTGAGGAAGAAGCCAAACCCCTTCCTCTACTGCAGAATAAACTTTGGCATGTTTAGAGTCTTGATTCTTTGAGTCAATTTTGGTTTCTTTTCAATCTTCTACCCGGAGGCTCTTCCCCCTCCACACCCCCAGGATGAGTGTGTCTTTGTCAAGCACTGTTGCCTTATGAACACGCACGTATAAGTGTCCAGACATCTGAGGTCCAAAATGCAGGCCAAATGCTGTTTAAAGGAATATAATTATTTTTATTCAAATTTAAAGCATATTAACTTTACCTGCACATTAGCCTTTGATACTTAAGCATGTTAAAGAAATGTTAAGTAATAAAAAAGGGTTCTCCACAAAGACAGGCATTGATAATAAGGTCAAACTGTTGAAGATTTATAAAAGTGCACAGTCAGTGAGTTAATACCAAGTATCTCCACATAGCTGTTACTCTGTTAGTCTCAAATTTAGCACGTCCAAAACGGAACCAATCGACCTCTCCCCACCTGACAGAGGCATCGCGCTTTCGAACCCTCCAAAGGAGGGCAGCACAAGGACTGAGGAAGGGCAGGGCTTTTTGACTCAGGCGGAACTAGTCGTGTGTGCCAGCTTCAAGGCCCTTGCAAGGTGGTTACCTTCTCGATCCTCTGTTTCCTCATGTGTGGGAATGAAAGGTTTCTACTTCCCAGGGCTGTAATGAGGAGAAAAGGAGCTATCAAATGTAAACCAAGCAATAAAACATCGTGAGATCATGAGAAATCCTGGTGTTATCTCTTACTCTCCTCTTCTGTCCCTGCCTAATACCTAATAGCCGATCTTCAACAATGTCCTGGCATTTCTTTTCTTTGAAATACTTTATATATATATATATTTTTTTTCCTTTGTATTTTTATGGCTATGAGCTTATTACATTATACCTGGATTATTGCAAAAATGGTTAGCTGGTATCTGTTGATTCTCTTCTCTTGCACAAATCATTTTTTTCTTAATACTAAAAGGTAATTCTGAAGCTTTCTTAGAACACTGATTTCCATATGCCACTTTCTTGTGTTAGAACTTTATTGGCTTCTTCATTTTTTTCAGAATCATGTCTAATCACCAGTTGGACTCTTGTACCTGGAGAGGAGGCAGTGTGTTCCAGGGGAAAGAGCGCAGACCTTAGATTCAAACAAAATTACATCTAAACCCTGGGTACCGGGTCCACACCCACTTGAAAAAGTAACCTAAGCTTTCAGAGAATCAGTTTATACAACTATACATAATGTCTATTTGTGCAAAAATGAATGAACTGCTGCCAGACAGGTGAATCCCTCTGAATGGGCTTTCATGGAGAGAATGAGGCGAGCAGATTCAATCCGAAGAATATAGATGAACTACAAAAACAAACTGAAGTTGCGGAGTCTGGTTTTCTTTCAAACTGTGTGTGAAGAGAAAAAGTATTTCAAGTTTTATCAGACTTAAAAGTCATAGACATTTTCTTCTCGCATTCTTTTAAAGATATCACTTCTGATCCAAGTACATGACACTCTTGTGTAGAGAATAATGGGAAGTGTTAACTATATAAATCTTTTTTTCTTTTACAAATCCATTGAAGCCACATATTCTTAATGGCTATGAGTGGGGGGACCACACAATACAACTAGCCTGAAGTGAGCATTCGTGATAGGGAAGGACTGGACCGGTCTCCACTTCGTTGAGCTGCTCATCCAGGGCCTGCTGTGATATGGCTTCCGCCAACTCCCCAGCACGGTCCACTCCGATCAGCTTCTTTACTGTTTCTCAGATGCATTCTGCCCCAAGGCGTTCTTGCTTATATTCTCTTTCCCCCCATCCAATGTTTAGATTTTAGTCAAACACAATGGAAGGATTAGTTCCAACGTAAAGGCATTCTTGATTACTTCAGCTCATATTAGTTGTGTGTGTGTGTGTGTGTGTGTGTGTGTGTGTGTGTGTGTGTGAAATTATGGAATCGACTGTCCATATAGGATTACCAAAGAGTGGAGAGGTCCAATGTCTGGGGAACCTTCAAATGGGTCACAGTTGTAAGGATAGCATCCTCCACAACCTTCCCATTTTAACTTCTGTAGTTTTCTGGGGTACCTAGCAACACAATGATCACATGATAATAATGTAACATTTTTTTTTGAGCACCTACTCCATGACAGGCCTCACACTAAGCTCTTTCTATATATTACGTTATTCCATCTTTCTAGCAGTCCTACGAGAGGACTATTGGTGTTATCATTCCTATGTTACAGGCGAGGGAACTAATGCTTAGAGATATTCAGTGACCTTGGAGTTATTCAAGTCCATATACCTAGTGATGGACAGATTCTGGATTTGAAAATGAGTGGGCCTTGTAGGTCACTGGGACCGGGACTTTTTCTCATCAGTCTCGGCTTCTCCTGAGGTGGTGGGAAGGTGAACATTTACTCCTCTGTGAACAATAATGGAGGTTTCCTGACTCGTACCAGTCATTTTTCAAGACCACACTGCCTTAGACAATTGTTTCCCTTTTCAAAGCATAATTCCCTCAGTTTGTTACAAACTTCTGCAGGGAAAAGCTCACTTTCATACCTCACTTTCTCCATGATGACTAGCAAATACCTTGAAAATAATAATGGGGAAAAGTATTCGCTACTTTTTGCCTTGCATTAATTGATCTGCCCAGACCCACTCTGAAGACACTTGTTTGCTCAGCTGGGGCCGTGGGCGGACCCTCCCCCTAGACTGGCGAAGGCCTCTGAGGAGGTTCTGTGTGCCTTACGAAATCATCCCAGACTATTGCCATGGATGTCCTAAATGGTTCAGGGCCAGTGAACAGATACATCTAAGAAGTAACATTTATTTTTTTAAACAGAAATTCTCTAGTAATCCTTTTTCATAAATTGAATAAAATTATAAAAGTTAGGGCCACTTCTGGTGCTTGTCATGAGAAGTGACCTTTTCATCTTAACTACCACCATAGGGTCCAGTTCACACAATGTATGATACCAGGAGTATGTGCGATTTTTTAAAGGAAAACTAACTATTGTGCAATTTAAAATTATTTTCTATAAAATATCTAACAGTATACAGCCTGCCAAATTTAGAAAGCCAGTAAGAAAGATAAAGCTAGTTATAATTGCTTCCCACCCCCTACACTTTCTCTGTTTTAAATGATCATCATTTTTAATTGAATTTATTGGGGTGACATTGGTTTCCCAAACCATACTTCTTGATGCACCCTCAAGATGTAAAGTACAAGAATAACAAAAAGTTTTCCTCTGATTGAGTGATGGTGGTTTGGTCATTGTGTCCAGAAGGATTCTGAAGCTGTGCTCTGCCTTGGAGAGAAGGAAAGCTATAATAGACAGGGTCTGGCACAAATAACACCCCCTTTTTACAAACTCTTTTATTACAAAATGAAGCATGTATCATAAGCATGTAATTCTGTAACATGATGATATCACACTCAATATGACACCATATGACATTTTAGGTGAAATGTTCAATTGCTGTCCATCTCGTGCAAGACATTCATATCCCTGACCAACCACACTCACGCAGGCGTTACTTCTGCCGGGCCCTGTGCTAGCGGTTTCTGACACACACAGGAGGGAAACTGGCAGCAGGTGTGCCAGATGACTGTTTTACCTGGACCAGCATTTCAGTCCTTAGTGAAGAAATACCTAGTAGTTATTCCTAGGGAAATAGCTTTTCCCTTATTTATGGTCTATCCTACTTTTTTTCTCTTGATAAATAGGCCATGCCTATAAGAAGACTCAAGTGTAGCTACCAAAGAGCAAAATGTAACAAGTGCACACCCAGAGAACCAACTCCTGACCTTAGTTTCACTGTGACTGAACTTAACTACCTAGACTCAGTTAGCCAGAGACTAGCAAAGGAGACAGTTCAGGACGTGAATGGGGGAAGCTGGGTCACAAAGCAGTGCCTTGAAGCCACCTTCACCTGCACTCCCTGTGTCAGCTTTAAGGCTAATAAAATATAGTTTGATGCTGAAAACCACTGCAGAACCAGTGTATTATAATAAAAATTGGGGCAAGAAAAAACTGTGCAATATTCTTTTTTGTGTTTTGATTTGAAAGCAATTGTCATCCAAATCCAATTTCATAATCATTATTTTTGTTGAAAGAATATTAAATATGAAAAGGAGGAGGTCACAGCTTGAGTTCCTGATATAGTGCTGGGTTTATTCAGCCAAGAAAAGAGCTGACATTTGGGGATGCTCTTATTTACCTGTCCACCTAGAAAACTGTCCTCTAGAGACCTGTGCTGGAGGGGCCACACAGTCCTGGCTAGTTTTCTGATGTGATGTGTACGGTCGCTGTAAAGATTCAGGCCCAATGTTCCAAAGTAAGTAGGAAGGGAAATTATTAATTTGTTTCCTTATAATTTCACTCAGAAGGTATTTTCTTTTTCAACCTCATTCCTAACTTTCTTTAATCTTTAAATTTCGTGTTTTGGTAATTTCAGAAAATTTACTATTAGCCAAAATTATTTTACAGATAACTGTATGTATTCTTTGTATTTCCAAACATTACTTGAAAAGTGTAGCGATTACTTCTATTTGACTCTCTAAGGAGGCAATATACTCCTGTTCTGATAGTTCTTAAATGTATTTTTTGTGTTCCTGATCTTCTTTGCCCTCCACCTATCCTATACTCTCTCAATTAACTTTTTTAAATTTTAATTTTATTGTTGAAATTATTACAGATGTCCCCATTTCCCTCTTTTTGCCCACCTCCACCCAGCCCCTACCCCCTTCCTTCAATTAACTTTATACACTACTAACTCACTAATACCATACTTTTTCTACTTGTATTCCATTGTTGTTTTTAGTTGTTTTTTTTCTTTTCTTTTCTTTTCTTTTCTTTTCTTTTCTTTTCTTTTCTTTTCTTTTCTTTTCTTTTCTTTTCTTTTCTTTTTTCTGCTCAACAAACCATCTCAAACACTAAGGGCTATACTCTCTCTTAGTTCTGTAGATGGACTGGGCTGAGTTGGGTAGTTTTTGCTTCTAGTTTTCACATAGTTGCAGTCAGATTTCGGCTGGGGCTGCTACCATCAGAAGACTGCTGGGCTGTGGGCTAAGATGACTCCCTCCGTGGTTGAGAAGACTGATGCTAGTCAGTAGCTGGGAGCGCCGCTGAGGCCGTGGACTAGAGCGCCTGCGCAGAGTCTCTACAGGTAGCGCAGTGTCTGGGATTCAAGAGGGAAGTGTCTCAAGACCAAGCATTTCCTGAAGCCCAGGTGGAACCTCCAATGATTGTTCATGAACTAGCCTTGGAAGGTGAATACTGTCACACCCACCACGGTCTATTGGTCAAACGCCTCACCAAACCCGCCCTAGATTCCAGAGGAGGGTGCTTAGACGTGATCTTCCTGATCTTCGGCAGGGGCTGTGATAAGGTCACCTTGTAGAGGGATATGTGGACTGGGAGATATTTTGGAAAAGATATACCGCCAAATCCATACTTACTTTTTAAAAAAGGTATGAGTCATATTTTTACCCTAAAAATTTCTTGGTCAAAGTACCTAGGCCCTTGGAGGATAAAGGTCAGATTTCTTAGAGACCTTAAAAAAAATTGAGAAGTGAAACTCAGTTGCAGGCAGAGGCCAAGCGAAGTGCACACAGAGGACAATGGAGCTACGTATTCGGGGAAGGGGCGTTGGGTTAGGAATTAGGAGTTGGGAGTTCTAATCCCTGCGTCCTAAATTCTTTCTTATAAATTTAAACAAAACTTAACCTCTAAATCCCATACTCCTCGCGGATAAAACAAAGCTTAAAGTTGACCAGTACTTCTCTACCCTGGCTGCAAGTTAGAATCAGGTGAGAAGCATTGAAAAAATATAATCCATCATAACCATCTTCAACAAATTAGGGGTGGAGAGGTTGATGCCAGGATTTCTTTTGTTCCCCCTGCCCCCAATCAGTCAGGGCTGAGAACCCTAGATTAGATCTGTAATATTTTATCAGCCACACTCACCTTTATTCAGAGCCTCAATTATGAACCTTGATGGAAAGTGAAAATCACTGGCAATGGGTTAAAAAAAAAAATCTGGGGTAGGGCATAGGTGTTGGTGTTTGCAAAAAGCTCCCCAAATTATTTCAATCTAAGCCAGGGTTGATAACTTCTGCTTCAAAGAAATAATTTTAAAACATTAGCATGCACCAGAATGTATTATAAATATATGTATTTTTAGTGTTCTGTATATTATGATGTTTTGACATCTTAAAAGCCTTTCTGGCTGGGGACAGACTGACATTCCCAGGCCAGCTAACACCTAACAATAACTTCACACATAAACCAACCAATCCAGACTTTAGCCCCCAACTCCCTCCTTATCTAAATCTCACATACCAAGCCAGTATTTCTCCTGCCCTGAATCATCCCAGGGCCAGGTACCAGATAAGTAGAGGTTGCACCTTAGCGCAAAACCCATCAGAATTGTTCAAACTAGCCAGCCCTAAACTGTTTGCTCTGCCCTGTCTTGACATCCCCTGGAAATCCCAGTAAAGGCCCTACCTTAACTTACTTCTGCCTCCTGCTCCCTGACCACCTAGTGTTTCCACCTGTGACCCTGCATGGCATGAGGTGTCTCTCTAGGAGTGGTGAGATTAATGAACCCCTTCCAAACCTTGCTGTCTTCTCCTTTTTGGGACTGTAACACCTTTACCATACCATATACAGCAAAGATTACTTGAAGGACTTTTTAAAACACAGACAGCTGGGTGCCACCTACAGGGTTTCTGATTCAATAAGCCTGAAATAGGGCTGGAAACATGCAGGTCTAACAAGTCCCCAGGTGAGGCTTACGCTGCTGGTCTAAGGACCCTATTTTGAGAACTCTGTCCTAGAGATCTGCTGCACTGTTGAGCTATTATTATTGATATGAGTGGATGGGGGAAGCCCCTCAGGCGTGTTGGGGAAACTTACTAGAACAGTGCTCCTCCAGCTTGAAGGTGCATCACCTGGGGATCTTATTAAAATGTAGATTTTGCATTTCTCTCTTTTTAAAATATATTTTATTAATTATGCTATTACAGTTGTCCCATTTCTCCCCCATCATTCCCCTCCACCCTGCCCACCTTCCCCACCCACTTTCGCCCCTTTAGTTCATGTCCATATGTCATAAGTTCTTTAGCTTCTACATTTCCCACACTATTCTTGCCCTCCCCCTGTCTATTTTCTACCCACCGTCTATGCTACTTATTCTCTGTACCTTTTCCCCCTCTCTCCTCCTCCCACTCTGCTGTTGCTAACCCTCCATTTCTGTGTTTCTGTTCCTGTTCTAGTGGTTGGCTTAGTTTGCTTTTATTTTAGGCGTGGTTGTTAATATCTGTGAGTTTGCTGTCTTTTTACTGTCGTATTTTTTATCTTCTTTTTCTTAGATAAGTCCCTTTAACATTTCATAGAATAAGGGCTTGGTGATGATGAACTCCTTTAACTTGACCTTATCTGAGAAGCACTTTATCTTCCCTTCCATTCTAAATGAAAGCTTTGCTAGATAGAGCAATCTTGGATGTAGGTCCTTGACTTTCAAGACTTCAAATACTTCTTTCCAGCCCCTTCTTGCCTGGAAGGTCTCTTTTGAGAAATCAGCTGACAGTCTGATGGGAACTCCTTTGGAGGTGACTGTCCCCTTATCTCTTGCTGCTTCTAGAATTCTCTCCATTTTAATCTTGGCCAATGTAATTATGATGTGCCTTGGTGTATTCCTCCTTGGGTCCAATTTCTTGGGGACTCTCTGAGCTTCCTGGACTTCCTGAAAGTCTATTTCCTTTGCCAGATTGGGGAAGTTCTCCTTTATTATTTGTTCAAATAAGTTTTCCACTTGTTGCTCTTATTCTTCCCCTTCTGGTACCCCTATAATTCGGATGTTGGGACATTTAACGATGTCCTGGAGGTTCCTAAGCCTCTCCTCATTTTTTTTTCTTCTTTTTTTTAATTTGATTTTATTTTTTATTTCTAAATATATTTTATTTCTTCCGGCCAAGATGGAGGCATAGGCGGACACACTGTGCCTCCTCTCACAACCAAAATTAAGGACAACAAATATTTAGAAACAAGAAAACAACCAGAACTTATAGAAAACTGAACTGTACGGAAGTCCAACAACCATTCATCCAGACCGGTAAGAGGGGCGGAGTCGAGGTAGGAAAAAGTGGAGGTGCGGACCCAGGAACGCAAGCAGCAGCGGCTGGCAGTTCCCAGGTGCACAGGCAGCAGCTGGCGGACCCCGGGCACAGGGGGGCAACTGTGCAGATCCAGTGAGGCCGCACAAGGCGGTTGGCTGACTGACCAGGTGGTCTCACATTCGAGCGCGCAGACGGTCCAGGCGGAGGGGAAGTGGCGGAGGGGACTGAATCCAGGAGAGAGCGGAGCAGGCGCCATTGCTCCCTCTCAGGCCCCACCCCCACAGACAGCGTCACAACCCAGCGACTGGGCTGCCCCGCACTGGGGAGCGCCAGAGGCTCCACTCTTCACTACGTAACAGCGCGCGCGTGCGCAGATAATCCAGGTGAAGGGGAAGCAGCGGAAAGGGCCGGAGTCCAGGAGAGAGCGGAGCAAGCGCCATTGCTCCTTCTCAGACCCCACCCCCACCTATAGCGTCACAACCCAGCGACTGGGCTGCCCCGCCCTGAGGAACACCTAAGGCTCCACCCCCTCACTACGTAATAGCTGCGCCCAGACTAAAACCAAAACAACAACAACAACAAAAAAACCACCAAAAATGGCTCAAACCGGAAAACAAATAAAAGCCCCAGAGCCAATTCCTCTAAGCAGTGAAGAGATAGCCAACCTGTCAGATGCACAGTTCAAAGCACTGGTCATCAAAATGCTCACAGAATTGGTTGATTTTGCTCACAAACTAGATGAAAAAATGCAGGCTACAATCCGTGAAATGAAGGAAGATGCATGGGGAACTGATAGAGATGGAAGGAAAACTGGGACTCAAATCAATGGAGTGGACCAGAAGGAAGAAACTAACAACCAAACAGAAGACGAGGAAGAAACAAGAATTCAGAAAAATGAGGAGAGGCTTAGGAACCTCCGGGACATCTTTAAACGTCCCAACATCCGAATTATAGGGGTCCCAGAAGGGGAAGAAGAACAGCAACGAGTGGAAAACTTATTTGAACAAATAATAAAGGAGAACTTCCCCAATCTGGCAAAGGAAATAGACTTCCAGGATGTCCAGGAAGCTCAGAGAGTCCCAAAGAAGTTGGACCCAAGGAGGAACACACCAAGGCACATTGTGATTACATTAGCCAAGATTAAAATGAAGCAGAGAATTCTAGAAGCAGCAAGGGATAAGGGGACAGTCACCTACAAGGGAGTTCCCATCAGACTGTCAGCTGATTTCTCAAAAGAGACCTTCCAGGCAAGAAGGGGCTGGAAAGAAATATTTGAAATCTTGAAAAGCAGGGACCTACATCCAAAATTGCTCTATCCAGCAAAGCTGTCATTTAGAATGGATGGACAGATAAAGTGCTTCTCAGATAAGGTCAAGTTCAAAGAGTTCATCATCACCAAGCCCTTATTATATGAAATGTTAAAGGGACTTACCTAAGAAAAAGAAGATAAAACTATGACAGTGAAAAGACAACAAACTCATAGCTATCAAGAACCACACCTAAAACAAAAGCAAACTAAGCAAACAGCTAGAACAGGAACAGAACCACAGAAATGGAGATCACATGGAGGGTTAGCAACAGGGGTGTGGGAGGAGGAGAGAGGGGGAAAAGGTACAGAGAATGAGTAGCATAGATAATGGGAAAAAAATAGACAGGGGGAGGGCAAGAATAGTATGGGAAACGTAGAAGCTAGAAAACTTATGACCCATGGACATGAACTAAAGGGGGGAATGTGGGTGGGAGAGGGTGGGTAGGGTGGAGGGGAATGATGGGGGAGAAAGGGGACAACTGTAATACATAATCAATAAAATATATATAAAAAAAGAAAATATAATAAAGGTATATTTTACAATTTAAAAAAAAATAAATATATTTTATTGATTATGCTATTACAGTTGTCCCGTTTCTCCCCCATCATTCCCCCTACCCTGCACACCCTCTCCCACCCACATTCCCCTCTTTAGTTCATGTCCTTGTGTCATAAGTTCTTTAGCTTCTACATTTCCCATACTATTCTTACCCTGCCCCTGTCTATTTTCTACCCACTATCTATGCTACTCATTCTTTGTACCTTCCCCCCACTCCTCCTCCCACGCCCCTGTTGCTAATCCTCCATGTGATCTCCATTTCTGTGGTTCTGTTCCTGTTCTAGCTGTTTGCTTAGTTTGCTTTTGTTTTAGGTGTGGTTCTTAATAGCTGTGAGTTTGCTGTCTTCTCATTGTCATATTTTTTATCTTTTTCTTAGGTAAGTCCCTTTAACATTTCATATAATAAGAGCTTGGTGATGATGAACTCCTTCAACTTGACCTTATCTGAGAATCGCTTTATCTGTCCTTCCATTCTAAATGACAGCTTTGCTGGATAGAGCAATTTTGGATGTAGGTCCCTGCTTTTCAAGATTTCAAATATTTCTTTCCAGCCCCTTCTTGCCTGGAAGGTCTCTTTTGAGAAATCAGCTGACAGTCTGATGGGAACTCCTTTGTAGGTGACTGTCCCCTTATCCCTTGCTGCTTCTAGAATTCTCTGCTTCATTTTAATCTTGGCTAATGTAATTACAATGTGCCTTGATGTGTTCCTCCTTGGGCCAAACTTCTTTGGGACTCTCTGAGCTTCCTGGACATCCTGGTAGTCTATTTCCTTTACCAGATTGGGGAAGTTCTCCTTTATTATTTGTTCAAATAAGTTTTCTACTTGTTGCTCTTCTTCCCCTTCTGGGACCCCTATAATTAGGATGTTGGGACGTTTAACAATGTCCCGGAAGTTTCTAAGCCTCTCCTCATTTTTTTGAATTCTTGTTTCTTCCTCGTTTTCTGTTTGGTTGTTAATTTCTTCCTTCTGGTCCACTCCATTGATTTGAGTCCCAGTTTTCCTTCCATCTCTATCAGTTCTCCATGCATCTTCCTTCATTTCACGTATTGTAGCCTGCATTTTCTCATCTAGTTTATGAGCAAAATCAACCAATTCTGTGAGCATTTTGATGACCAGTGCTTTGAACTGTGCATCTGATAGGTTGGCTATCTCTTCGTTGCTTAGAGGAATTGACTCTGGGGTTTTCATTTTTTCTCCGGTTTGAGCCATTTTTGGTGGGGTTTTTTGTTTTGTTTTGTTTTGGTTTTAGTCTGGTCGCAGCTATTACGTATGAGGGGTGGAGCCTTAGGTGTTCCTCAGGGCGGGGCAGCCCAGTCGCTGGGTCGTGAGGCTATAGGTGGGGGCGGGGTCCAAGAGGGAAGAATGGCACCTGTTCCGCTCTGTCCTGGACTCCGGTCCCTTCTGCTGCTTCCCCTTCGCCTGGATTATCTGCGCACACGCGCGTGCTGTTACGTATGAGGGGTGGAGCCTCAGGCGCTCCCCAGTGTGGGGCAGCCCAGTCGCTGGGTTGTGACGCTGTATGTGGGGGTGGGGTCTGAGAGGGAACAATGGCGCCTGCTCCGCTCTCTCCTGGATTCAGTCCCTTCCGCCACTTCCCCTCTGCCTGGACCGTCTGCGTGCACGAATGTGGGACCCCCTGGTCAGCCAGCCGCCTTGTGCGTCCTCACTGGGTCTGCACAGTTGCCCCCCTGTGCCCAGGGTCCGCCAGCTGCTGCATGGGCACCCGAGGACCGCCAGCCACCGCCCGTGCACCTGGGAACTGTGAGCCGCTGCTACTTGCGTTTCTGGGTCCGCACCTCCACTTTTTCCTACCACGACTCCGCCCCTCTTACCGGTCTGGATGAATGGTTGTTGGACTTCCGTACAGTTCAATTTTCTGTAAGTTCTGGTTGTTTTCCTGTTTCTAAATATTTGTTGTCCTTAATTTTGGTTGTGAGAGGAGGCACAGTGTGTCCACCTACGCCTCCATCTTGGCTGGAAGTCCCCTCTCCTCATTTTTTTTGAATTCTTGTTTCTTCCTTGTTTTCTGTTTGGTTGTTTCTTCCTTCTGGTCCACTCCATTGATTTGAGTCCCAGTTTTCCTCCCATCTCTATTGGTTCCCTGTGCGTTTTCCTTCATTTCACTTATTGTAGCCTTCATTTGTTCATCTAATTTGTGAGCAAAATCAACCAATTCTATGAGCATCTTGATCAGCAGGGCTTTGAACTGTGCATCTGATAGGTTGGCTATCTCTTCATTGCTTAGAGGAATTGGCTCTGGAGCTTTGATTTGTTTTCTGGTTTGAGCCATTTTTGTTTGTGTTTGTGTGTTTTTGTTTTTGTTTTTTTGGTCTGGTTGCAGCTGTTACATAGTTAAGGGTGGAACCTTAGGTGTTCCCCAGGGTCGGGCAACCCAGTCGCTGGGTAGTGGCGCTGTATGTGGAGGCGGGGTCCGAGAGGGAACAATGGTGCTTGCTCCACTGTCTCTCAGATTCCAGTCTCTTCTGCCACTTCCCCTTCGCCTGGATTATCTGCATGCACAAACGTGGGACCACCTGGTCAGCCAGCCGCCTGCGTGGCCTCACTGGGTCTGCATAGTTGCCACCCCGTGCTCGGGGTCTGCTAGCCGCCACCTGCATGCCTGGGAACTGCCAGCCACTGCTGCCTGCATGCCCGGGTCCACACCTCCACTTTTTTCTGCCGTGACTCTGCCCCTCTTACCGGTCTGGATGAATGGTTGTTGGACTTCCGTACAGTTCAATTTTCTATGAGTTCTGATTGTTTTCTTGTTTCTAAATCTTTCTTGTCCTTAATTTTGGTTGTGAGAGGAGGCACAGTGTGTCCACCTACGCCTCCATCTTGGCCGGAAGTAGATTCTGCATCTCTAACAGGTGCCCAGCTGTTGCCCATGCTGCTGAGCCACAGACAATACTATGCAGCAATGCACTTGAAGAAGTAATCATGTTTAGAAGCCTAAAGCCAGTCCCAGGAAGACTATAGTAAAGGGAAGACCAGGTGGACAGATGCATGTGCGTTAGCTGTGTAAACAAGATTGAAAAATGACAGGCGGTACTGAAGTGACCTGGGTACAGACACAGGAGCTCTCAAGAGTGACCCTGGCATCTTCCACATTAATTGGACCTATGATGGACTTTCCTTGCCAGTGTCTTGATTTTAAATATATTAGGTTTTTGTTATGAAATTTATTGTGTATAATGTGTATGAGGGACATAGAAAGTTTACAGAAGAAAATAAGACATATAGGCCCATTTTAATAATAACTGTGACCCAGAATCAAAAAAGTTCTACAAGCAGGTAAAAATAGAGTCAGTTCTATAAAGCTGGAAACTTCACTAACACAAAGCTATTCCCACCATATTCAAGGCTCCCTGATGCCTAAACCCCCTTAGGGATTCATTTCATTGGGTTGAGGAATTCTAACATGCAAATGTTCCTACATTATTATTACTGGATTTGTGTTCTGAACCAGACGACACACCAGAAGTACACATGTCTTGACCTTATCCTTAGAGATTCGGATATAAGGATTTGATGAGCCGTAAGTCTATATTTAAAAAATATCCCTGGGTGAGTCTCATGTGCATCCTCAGTTGGGACCCATTGCCTTAGTGGGCCCTTTCCACCAATAACATTTTTTAATGAGGCCAAGTGGAGTAGGAGGCAGGGGAGATGTGAGATTTAGTTTCAAAAGTCTTTGGTTTGAGCCTTAGTTCTGCCCTTAAAATATAGTCTTTGGTAAAATGTCTCTACATCTGTAAAAAGAGAATTATTCATAATAGATTCCCTACACTATTGCCAGAGTTAAGTAAGCTGTTACTTAAAAGCACCTTGTATTATAAATTCTAAAGCACACAAGTATCAGTAGTGTCATTGCTGAGCTATATAAAAGTAAAGTGCTGATGATGGGAGAGATGGCAGATATGCCATTCGTTGTTTTAGGAGCTATTTTTTTTAGTTTATTTTTTGATTATGGTTGGCATCCAGTATTGTGCACTGGTACCTTGGTACTCACTGTTAATTCATTCTGGAACTTGTGGCGGGTGTGGAAACTGAGTACCCAACAATGAAACATTTTCTTCTGCCAGGAGGCGTTGTGACTCATACACGTTCTAGCAAGTGCAACGAGTCCTGAGCAGGGGTCGAGTGCTGAAACATTTTTTTCTCATCAAAATGTGATGAGTGTAGAGTTTAATGAGTTCTAGAGACAACGAGTACCAAGGTGTGACTGTATTAGTTTCAAGTGTACAACATAGTGATCAGACACTTTCATAAGTGGTCACCGTGATAAGTCTAGAACTCATGTTACACCATACGTAGTTATTACAGTATTTTTTACTATATTCCCTATGCTTACTTTATATCCCCATAACTTTTTATAACTAGCAGGTTGTTTTTCTTAATTCCTTCATCTCTTTCACCCAGCCCGCAAGCCACCTCCCATCAGTTCTCTATATCTATAAATTTGTTTCTATTTTGTTTGTTTATTTATTTTGTTCTTTTGATTCCACACGTAAGGGAAAGCATATGGTATTGGATTTGTCTTTCTTGGTTTTATTTACTTCACTTAGCATAATACCCTCTAGGTCCATCCATGTTGTCACACATGGCAAGATTTCATTATTTTTTATGGTCAGGTAATATTTTATTGTACATATGTACCACTTTTTCATCCATTTATCTACTAATGAAACTTAGGTTACCTTCATATCTTAGCTATTGTAAATAATATTGCAATGAACATAGGTTTGCATATATCTTTTTGAATTAGTGCTTTGGATTTTTTCAGATAAATACCCAGAAGTGAAATTGCTAGGTCATGGGTAGTTCTATTTTAAAATTTTTGAGTAACCTCTATCCTGTTTTCCACAGTGGCTGCACCAATTTACAATCCCACCAACAGGGCACGAGGGTTCCCTTTCCTTCACATCTTTGCCAACTTTTGCTGTTTGTTGATTTATTGATGATAGCCTTTCTGACAAGGTGTGAAGTGAGATCTCATTATGGTTTTAACCTGCATTTCCCTGACTGTTGGTGATGTTGAGCATCTTTCCATGTGTCTATTGGTCATCTCTACTTGGTCATCTCTACGTCCTCTGTGGGGAAATTTCTATTCAGGTCTTCTGTCCATTTTTAAATGGGATTGTTTGTTTGTTTGTTTTTGGTGTTAACCTGTATGAGTTCCTTATATATATTTTTAAAGTATATTTTGTTGATTATACTATTACAATTGTCCCAATTTTTCCTCTTTGACTCTTTCCACCCGATACCCCCCTTCCCTCCAGCATCTCCCCCTTTAGTTCATGTCCATGGGTCATACATATAAGTCCTTTGGCTTGTCCATTTTCTGTGCTATTCTTAATATCCCCCTGTCTATTTTGTATCTACTAATTATGTTTCTTATTCCCTGTACATTTCCCCCCTTCTCTCCCTTCCTCCTCCCCACTGATAACCTTCCATGTGGTCTCCATTTCTATGATTCTGTTCCTGTTCTACTCATTTGGTTAGTTAGGTTTTTTTGTTGTTGTTGTTCAGTGGTATGAGTTTGTTGTTATTTTACTGATCATGTTTTTTTATCTTCTTCATTTTCTTAGATAAGTCCCTTTAACATTTCATTTAATAAGGGCATGGTGATGATGAACTCCTTTAGTTTATCTTGTCTGGGAAGCACTTTATCTGCCTTTCCATTCTAAATGATAGCTTTGCTGGATAGTCTTGGATGTAGGTCCTTGCCTTTCATAAATTTGAATAGTTCTTTCCAGCCCCTTCTTGCCTGCAAGGTTTCTTTTGAGAAACCAACTGACAGTTCTAGGGGAACTCCTTTGTAGGTAACTGTCTCCTTTTCTCTTGCTGCTTTTAAGATTCTCTCCTTATCTTTTATCTTGACTAATGTAATTATGATGTGTCTTGGTGTGTTCCTCCTTGGGTCCAACTTCTTTGGGACTCTCTGAGCTTCCTGGACTTCCTGGAAGTCTATTTCCTTTGCCAGTTTGGGAAAGTTCTCCTTCATTATGTTTTCAAATAAGTTTTCCATTTCTTGCTCTTCCTCTTCTCCTTCTGGCACCCCTTGATTTGGATGTTGGAATGTTTAAAGTTGTCCTGGAGGTTCCTAAGCCTGTGCTCATTTTTTTGAATTCTTGTTTCTTCATTCTGTTCTGGTTGAATGTTTATTTCTTCCTTCTGCTACAAACCATTGATTTGAGTCCCAGTTTCCTTCCCTTCACTATGGGTTCCCTGTACATTTTCCTTTATTTCCTTTTCCATAGCCTTCACTTTTTCCTCTATTTTGCCACCATATTCAGCCATTTCTTGGGCATCCTGATTACCAGCGTGTTGAACTCTGCATCTGATAGGTTGGCTCTCTGTCCATCACTTAGTTGTATTTTTTCTGGAACTTTGATCTGTTCTTTCATTTGGGCCATATTTTTTTTTTGTCTTGGTGCTCCTGTTATGTAGTAAGGAGTGGAGCCTTAGGTATTCACCAGGGCGGGGCAACCAGTGTTGCTGTATGGTATACTGTATGTGGGAGAGGGGTCTGAGAGGGAACAATGCCACTTGCTCAGCTCTCGGCTGGCTTTCAGTCAGTTTTTCCACTACCCACAAGCAAATTGGGCCCTTCTGGTGCTGATTCCCTGGATGGGTGGTCTTGTGTACATTCTAGGACCCTGTAGGTATCTCCAACAAACTCTCCTATGAGGCTGGGAGTTTCTCCTGCCACTGTAACCCCCACTGGTGTTTTCAGTCAGAGGTTTTGAGGCTTTATTTCCCCACGCTGGAACCCTGGGTTGTGTGGTTTGTCTCACTCCCCAGTTGTTCCTCCTGGTTTGTCCGTACATAAATGTGGGACTGCCCAGTCTTCCAGCCACCACCTTGCCTGCCAGCCACTGCCTTGCCGTGAGTCCTCTCTGCCTGGCTACCCATCTCTGCCCCTCCTGTAGGTCTGGATGAATGTTCCTTCTTTAACTGCTTGGTTGTAGAACTTCCATCCAGTTAGATTTTCTGAAAGCTCTGGTTATTTTTCGTTTCTAAATTTGGTGTTGTCTTTCTTTTGATTGTACAAGGAGGCAAAGTATATCTACCCATGCCTCCATCTTGTCTGGAAGTCTACTTCTGGTAGTTCCTTATATATTTTGGATATTAACCCCTTATCAGTTGTATCATTGGCAAATATTTTCTTTGATTTAGTAGGTCACCTTTTCGTATTGTTGATGGTTTCCTTAGATGTGAAAATACTTTTTAGTTTAATGCATTCCCATTTGTTTACTTTTTCTTTTGTTTCCCTTGCCTGGGGAGACATGTCCAAAAAAATATTGTGAAGAGCAATGCCAGAGAGTTTATTACCTATGTTTTCCTCTAGGTGTTTTATGGTTTCAGGTCTTACATTTAAGTTTTTAATTCATTTTGACTTTATGTCTGTATATAGTGTAAGAAAGAGGTATAGTTTCATTTTTTGCACGTGTCTGTTCAGTTTTCTTAATACCATTTATTGAAGAGACTGTCTTTACCCAATTGTATATCTCTCGCTTCTTTTGTCCTAGATTAGTTGACCATGTGTGTGTGTGCTCTCTATTCTGTTCCATTGATTGATGTGACTGTTTTAAAGCTAGTATCATGCTGTTTTGATTACTATGGCCTTGTAGTATAGATTATGACCAGGTAACATGATACCTCAAATTTTGTCCTTTCTCAAGATCATTTTGGTTATTTGGGGTCTTTTGTGGGTCCACATAAATTTTAGGATTATTTGTTTTAGTTCTGTGAAAAATGCCATTAGTATTTTTATAGGGATTTCATGAAGTCTGTAGATTTCTTTGGGTACTATAGATACTTTAACAGTGTTAATTCTTTCTATTCATGAGCATGGTATAGCTTTCCATTTATATCTTCTTTAACTTTTTTCTTCAGTGTCTTATAGTTTTTGGAAGACAAGTCTTTTACCTTTTTGCATAAATTTATTTCTAGGTATTTTTCTTTTTGATGCAATTACAAATAAGATTGTTTTTTAATTTCTCTTTTGATAGTTTTTTATTATTGTATAAAATACAACCAATTTCCAAATATTAATTTTGTATCTTGCTACTATACTGAATTCATTTATCGGTTCTAGTAAGGTTTTTTTTTTTTTTTTTTTTTTTTTTTGGTGGGGGGGAATCTTTAGACTTCTCTGTATGCAGTATCATGCCATCTGCAAATAATAACAGTTTAACTTCTTCCCGTCCAAGTTGGATGCTTTTATTTACTTATTTTTTGTCTGATTGCTGTGGCTAGGACTTCTAATACTATGAAGAATAAAAGTAGTGAAAGTATACATCCTTTTCTTGTTCATGATCTTAAAGGAAAATCTTGCAGCTCTTATCATTGTGTATGATATTAGCTGTGGGTTTGTCATATATGGCCTTTATTATGTTGAGGTATGTTCCCTCTATTCCTATTTCACTGGGAGTTTTTATCATTACTGGATGTTGGATTTTGTCAAATACTTTTTCTGTATCTATTGATGGGCCTATACAATTTTCATTCTTCATTTTGTTTATGTAGTGTGTCACATTAATTGTTTTGTGGATATCAAACCAGCCTTGCATCCCAGGAGGAAATTCCACTTGATCATGATGTATACTCTTTTTAATGTACTGCTGAATTCAGTTTGCTAATATTCTGTTGAGGATTTTTGAATCTTTGATCATCAGGGATATATATTGTCCTATATTTTTCTTTTTTAATAGTGTCTTTGCCAGTTTTGGTATAAGGGTAATGCTGGCCTTGTCAAATGAGTTTGGGAGCCTTCCCTTCTCTTCAATGTTTTGGAATAGTTTGAGAAGGGTAGGTATTAATTTTTCTATGAATGTTTGGTAGGAGCTATTTTTATGTATATTTATGAAGAAATATAGAGGGAATAGGGATCATTTAGCCTGTAGAAACAATGTTTCTCAATGTCAGCTCTACTGACATTTTGGGTTGGATAATTCTTTGTTGTGGGAGAGAGGAGGAGAGGAAATGGAAGAGAAGAGGTGTTCTCCTGGGCATGTAAAGTCTGTTGCTGCATCCCTGGCCTCTAGCCACTAGACTCCAAGAGCACTGTCCCACAACCCACAGTTATAACCAAAAATGTTTCCAGAATCGCCAAATGTCCCATAAATAATCACTAATGTAAAAGCAGTTACAGTCTTCAATTATGTGATTGAAAATAAATGATCAGCCTAATGAGCACTTATTTTTCAACTCTACTTCACAAAACAATAACAAACAGTATTCGTAACTTTAAGAAGGAACAAATAGCCATATATTTAGTACTTGGAATAGTTTATCAAATGCAACATTTTGAACGACAAGTCCTGTTTGCCCAGGGCGTTAGCATTGAAAGTCCTAACTCTTAGGAATCACTCCCCTCACTCTTTATTTTTGATTTTTGTAGAACTCAGAGAAAGGGATCATTCTACATTTGTTGGCAAAGAAGGGAACTAACATTTGTTGGGTATTTTGTATTAGTCACATAGCATCATCTTCACAGCTACCCTGCAAGGTGGTCGATTCAATATGACAGATGAAGAAGCTGAAATCCAGAGTAGTGCAGAAACTTTCCCATTGTCACGGAGCTAGCAAATGCAGAAGGAAAGGTTTAGCACCAGGTGTTTCCTGATCTAATGTCTGCATTCTTGCCACCATTCTTACTGATGGTCTTGATTATTTCTGAACCTTTAGGTTGAAGTTTTATTTTCTAGGGTCTGTGGGAAGTGTTTCTAAATGAGGGGAGTGGGAACATAATTTCTAGCCAAACAGTCAATTACAGTTGAGCTCTAGTTAGTAAATTTCCAAGATTAGGGTTGTTTGGAGTAAACTCCCCCCACCTTCTTGCTTCTCTCATAATACAGAAAGAGAACCTACAAAGCACTAGAGCATCCTGTCCTGGAAGCAGAACCAAAGTCAAGGCTACTGTAAGAATCCATGTTCACTAGAGTCCCAGAAACTACAGTTGGCATCCATTAGATTCAAGCAATCTACAATTTCATCTAGGTGAGTTTTTCAATATATTGGTTAATTATATTGCACAATGGCCCATCTGCTGTAAAAGATACATTGATTAACAGCAAAATTATATTATAGATATCTCATTATGTTAGAAATGCTATCATTTGTCTCAGTTCACTCTAATAGGACACAGTAAAGTAGCTTAAAATTGTCCTTCAGTCATGGGAGAACCTCAGGGGAGAGGAGGTTAGGAGAATGACATAAATGGCTAAGTAAATCACGGAATGTAGCTTATAGGGTCTGGAATGCAACTAAAAATAGGCTGAATGTTTCTAGACTGGAACTGAAATCAAGGCAACTGCAGGGTTGCATAATGCTCTTCTAGGAGTGGGACCTTTGCAATTGCCAATGAGAAAATTAAAGTAATTAAAGATTGCTAGTTCTCACTTATCAATTGAGCATGACTTGTCAAAGGAACAAATTTGCTTAATAAAATCAGTTATTCAGGAATAACTTTATATCTTTTCAAAGTTTAGAGAGATCTATGGATAATTTTTAAATAGGATAGAGAGAACAAAACTGAGATGAGGAGAACTCTTACGTGTGGGGGATAAATTCTTCATGTAATAATACTTTTCAGCATTTGGCAAACCATTACATTTATTGGAAACTTAAAGAAGTATAAAGTTCTGTATTGCCACATGTTCCTGTGACAAAGTAGCATGTTAGCAGATTTTGACAACACTGACCTTTTATTCCTAATCTCATAGTTAGTTGTTTTTTTGTTTGTTTGTTTTTTAAACAAACAATTTATGGATTACTAATCTTCATGAGGGGCTGCTGGTTTTCTAAGGAACTCAAAAACATATCATGCATTAATGCAGTATTAAAGATATTTTAGATGATTCAGTCACAAGAAACACTTCAAGGGGCATGAGAATCATCAAATATTTGAATAAGTTGTGAGTGGAACACAGATTAAGTTCTTGTAAGTAGCAAAGGAGCACATACTCGGGATATTGGATGGAAGTTACATGGAGACAAATTTCAATGTCACTAGAAGGCAGAACACTAGGCTGTTCCAAAAATGGAAAGGGATGTATGATGAAATAATGAGTTTTCAAGCGCAGTAAGTTTATACAAGGGGGGACCTCCCCCAAAACCTGGATTTTTTATTTATAAAAAATTGTGTATTTATCCTTACATGTATAAACTTCAGTCACCTTCAAAGTACTCTCCATTTGATGCAATGCACCACCTATCAAGACATTTTTCCCACTGCTCAAAACAGTTTTGATCTCCTTGATTTTGATGCCTTTTTTGCCTTCAGCTGCTTCTAGTTTCACCTCTTCCACATTGGCAAAACATTTCCCTTTGAGGACTTTTTTCATCCAGGGAAACAAACAAGGTCATGCAGGGTGAGATTGCATGAATAGAGAGGGTGGAGCATGGAGATCTTGCCATTTTCTTCAAAAACTGCTGAACGCTCAGTGTGATGTAGGCAGGTGCGATCATAAATCACCCATCGTGAAATGGGAAAACACATTGCGTCTTCAAAAAAAATTCAGTGAAGCTGAACACAGTCTCTCACAACGCTAGCTGGCACACTGATATAGATGGGTTCCTAGAACACTCACCTAGCAGGGGGCCTGTACTACAAGGGGCCCACACTCCAGAAGATAATTTGGTTTTGGGGGATCCCCCTTCCTATGTATTTGTTCATTCATTCAAACAACAAATAATCACAAATGACTACTATGTGCCAGGCAAAAGTCTAAATTTTGGGAATATAGTTATAGACAAGAAAAATAAGATAAGGTCCCTGCTCTCATACAATTTATGCTGTAGAGTTGGGTTAACACATTTTTTTTTTTTTCTGTAAAGAGCCAGATGGAAACTATTTTAGGCTTTGGAGGCCATGTGGTCTTTGTTGCAACTACTGACCTCTGCCATTTTTTTTTTCAAAAGCATCCATAGGCCAGGAATTGGCAAACTGTGTTCCACTGGCCAAATCTTGCCCGCCATCTACTTTCATAAACAAACTTACAGTGGAACACAGCCACACTCATTCATTTCCACGTTGCCTGTAGACATCTACCGTTAACAATGGAGCTGAGTGCCTGTGACAGGCACGGTATGCCCTGTAATGCCTAAACTATTCACCATCTTACCCTTTACAGAAAATGTTTGCTGATCCCTGCCATAGAAAATATATAAACAAAGGATCGTGGCTGTGTTCTAATAAGACTTTATTTATGGACACCAAAATCTAATTTGATATAATTTTTACATCAGAAAATATTCTTTACAATTTTTTCCATCACTTAAAATGGTAAAAAATATTCTCAGCTTATAGGTCATACTAAAACTGAGGTGAGCTGGATTTGGCCTGTGTGTTGTTCTAAAGTATTTTAGTGAATTCACATATCTTAAATAGCTCTATTTTTACTGGTGAGAGTCTATTTGTAATTTCATTTATACTGATAATTACAAATTTCACCATCAGGCTAATTAACAAAATGTCTGTTGTTGATCAGAAAAGGTCACCAAAGTGCTTATAGCTGTTATTTCTGGAGTGTAGAGCTTTTTAAAATAAAAATCTAGCCACCTTCCTCCACTCCCTTCTGCCACTTCACTGTGAAATCCCGTTGGGAACATCTGACTGTGCCAGGGCTGGTTTTTAGCCTAACTAATACGTAATGTCTCACTGTCTATGCTGATGTATTTAAAAGTAAGTCACAGATGTAACACTTAAATATGCAGAAGCATTTAACTTTCTTTTGCCTCAGTGCTCTCTTTATGTGCTTTTGGGCATACTTTGCATAATTAAAAAGGCCATTCATTTAGGAGATGGTATTTAAAATTGGCTGTAATTTTTCTTCTTACCTCTGAATGACAATTTTTCCCTCATGTCATACGTCAAAAAAAACTACTCCTAGTCAAATGGAAAAGAGTAAAAGTATTTAACCAGGTATTTGAGGTGACTAGTAAGTTTAGTTTTTTAAAAAGGATTTTACTTTTTATTTTTAGAGAGGAGAAGG
Organism: Glossophaga mutica; assembly: GCA_039655065.1. NCBI lineage: Eukaryota > Metazoa > Chordata > Mammalia > Chiroptera > Phyllostomidae > Glossophaga > Glossophaga mutica. The sequence continues at coordinate 60,482,945 of CM077304.1, forward strand.
GAGGGAGAAATAGAGGGAGAGAAACATCAATGCGTGGTTGCCACTCCTGCACCTCCTAGTGGGGACCTGGCCTGCAACCCAGGCATGTGCCCTGACTGAGAATGGAACTGGTGACCCTTTGATTTGCAGGCTAGCACTCAAACTACTGAGCCACACCAGCCAGGGCGTAAGATCAATTTGAAATGGTTGTCCTGATAAACACTTTTAGGTACCACCTGAATATTTTGTTCTGAAATAATTTCTTTTTTCTCTAGGATAATTTTTTCTTTCTGACAAATATGCTGCCTCTATGTCGAAGTTTTCTGAGGCAAGCTATAAAGCATCCTTTGATTCTATTGTTATTGATCTCCTTCCCTCAAGCCATCTTTTAGTCGTTGAAAGACAAATCATTGGTCCCTTCTGTTTTCAGAGTCTTTTTTCTGCTTCTTGTTGCATCAGTAGATTTAACTCTGAAAACCAAAGTTCCTTTTGAGTAGTAAAATCAACCCCCACCCCCCACCATTTGGTAGCTTAAACATGTGTTTCATTGTGTCCTTATTTTGTCAATGGATGGGCTAGTGCTGCTGTCGAAGAGATAAAGCCAGTAGCTCTCTGGCTAAGAGAGCAAACGCCATGGCTTATTACTGGAAACTCCCAGTGAGGGGCAGCTAGGACTCTAAATAAAACCTTGGCAATGATCTAATCATTGGAAAGATCTTGAACCAAATCATTTAGAGCTGCATTGTCCTCAAACACAAAAAATTGTCTTGGCCTGTTTATTTGACTTGTTTATTTGCTTTGAAATGAAAACAAATCTGTGTTTTGTGAAATGAAGGACAGAATTGGGATTTCCGTTGACTTCAAGCACTGACTGCTTGACATTCTCTGCCAAGAAGCTTGCTAGAGAATAGTCAAATCATCTTGACTAAAGGGACCACTGCTCCATGTGGCCAAATCCTTATCTGAAAGTCCTTCATGGTAAGGTTCTTTTTAATTTTTTATGTGAAAATGTGAGGTTTTATTGGTAAAATTTAGTGTGGGTTACATACATAAAAAACACAAACTGAGTGCTCCCCTAAAGCACTGACACCCCATTCTCCCTCATTTCCTACAGAAACAGATATTAGTTTTAAAAGTAAAGAAAAAATGACTTCTGTTTTGGGGGTCCTACATACAAATCCTCTGAAATTGATGTTGATTTTGGGGCATGGAGAAAGGCAAGGTCGGTGATGTCAAAATTTGTAAAACAGTGATTATAGTTATTTCATTCACTATGGTCTGTTATGCACAGCCTCAGTTCCCTTAACCTGCTATTACAAGGTTATATACTTTGGTCCAATCTAAACTCTGGTTAAATACAACATCCTGTTGTATTTACAATAACTGCCTGGACCCAAGCAGCTGATTATGGGCAGGAAAATACATATACTTGTGAGAATGATGTCATTTTCATTTCATTGCCCTAATCTCAAGTTGGCCATTGATATTCTCAGCAATTCCAGCTCACATGTCCCTTTTGTTCACCTTTCTCCTTTTTCAGACTATTTTCTTACACACAGAGGAGTTGCTGAGAACTGTTTATGATTGTGCACCGTGTGGACTGGGATTGAGGGAGCGGGCATAAATTACTACAGCTGGTTTAGAGGGGATCAAGGTCTATAATCAAGTACAGTATCAAAACTTTTAGTCAGTCTCTAGTCTTTTAAAAAATCTGAGACCAAATCCTTCAAGAGGTAATGGTGCATAAAGATTGGCCTGGAAGAAACGGAGTAATAAAAGAGGCCATAGCAAATTTGTAGATCAGTCCTTTAGAGTAAGATTAAAAATCAGCAGCCAGATCCAACATTTAACGAATAATTTCAATATAGAAGGTTTTTAAAAAAGATTTTATTTATTTATTTTTAGAGAGAAGGGAAGGGAAGGAGAAAGAGAGGGAGAGAAACATCAATGTGTGGTTGCCTCTCATGTGCCCCCAACTGGGGACCTGGCCGACAACCCGGGCATGTGCCCTGACTGGAAATCGAACTGGCAACCCTTTGGCTCACAGGCCAGCACTCAACCCACTGAGCTGCACCAGCCAGGGCTCCACACAGAAGTTTTTAAAGCATATCTTTATTATTGTTTTATAAAGTTTCAAAAAATAAAGTGAAGTATTAATTTTTTAGGAAAATACTTTTGAGATAAATTAATAATGTGATTACCATTTCTTTCAAAATTAGGCTAACTCCTTCTATCTACTTGTGATAGCTGGTGTTGAAATTTTAGAGCATGCATTAATTTGAATTGTATCTATCCTGAAATTCTCTCTGTATGAAATCTGACTTATTTGTTAAGACCTACCTCAAATGATACCTGTTTCACTAAAAATTTTTCTAAACTTCAATTAGAATTAATCATTCCCTGCAAGGTAGAGTTTTACCCATATTTTCATTTTGTCATCTTACAAAGTGAAGTATTTTAAAGACGATTTTTTATTATCAATATTATAGGAGATCTCTGCATTTTAACCTTTTCTGCAGCACATAAGCTCACAGTGCAGATGGCAATGCCATTTTCATTGAATTCTTCCATCTTCTCATATTATCCAGAAATGAGCCCCTTATTTGGAAGACACACTTAATAGTTTTTGCAAGACTACTACTGATTGAAAAAAATTACTCTGAAGTGTGATACAGTTCTCTTCAAAAACTATAAAGCTGTTTATAGGACAATAATTTGAATTTTTATTTTGAAACTTCATTATAATTGGCACATACATCATTTGCTCCACATAGGGGTCTCTACACCGAATGGCATTACAGCGCACCTGTTGGCTCACCCTTCTTCAGTTTGTAAAATAATCTGTTATTCAAGATCACTCTTGATATAATGCCACTTCTAACAACACTCTTTTGTCTGGGGAGACATTCACAAAGATTATTGCTAAGTTTTGTTGATAAATATGCAATTAAATGCTAAGACACTGGGTGCTACTTTTTGTAAAGGTTAAAACCTACACTGTCAACCAACTAGCTTTGGGCATCATTTTACACAATTAACAAAGTTGAAAAAAGACAGATTTTCAATAAAATAATTTTGTTTTAATATTGACAATCCCTTTGTAATCAAGGCTCATAATTTTGAAGGTGATGTTTTCTGACTTTTTATTCCATATGATACTTATATATATGCAAGCAATAGCACTTCATCCTACTTTATCCATTTGTAAATCAAATTTTCCCAATTGCTACTCATTGCACAACCTTTTTGACATTTTTGACATGTTCTCAAAACAATACTATCACTAAACAAAACAGAAGAAATGATTCATTTGTATTCTTTTAGCTAGACCATAACCTCTTGTATAGATGTTAAGATTATTTTAAATGTTATATGCCTTACTCTATTTTGTAATCATTTATGTCATTCTAAAAGAAATAAGTTTTATTTTTAATCTTTTTTATTGTAATGTATCTCTCCATTTATTCATTTGGTTTCAAACAAATTACATAAAGTTTATGCAGTGTGCTGGGTGTCATTCTCGGTGCTAGGAACCAAGTAGAAACTAAGAGGCAGAAGTCTCCGTTCCCTCCAAGTCACCTTGAAATTCTTGCTTGTACCAATGAGTATTGATTTCCTTAGTAAGTTTTAAACTAATGCCTTATTCCTGAAACTCAACTGTTTCTTAAAAAAAAAAAAAAAATTAAACGTATTGGGACAACATGGTTTAACAACATTGCTTAAGTTGCGAGTGTACTATTCCATAACACACCATCTGTACACTGCTCTGTGCGCGCCACCCAGAAGCTGGTGTCCTGCTGTCACCGTGCATTCAACCCCCTTTACCCTCTTCACCCCCCCACTCCCCTTCCCTCCAGCAACCTTCGTTCATACTGTTATCCGTGTCTGTGAGTTTGTTTCTGTGTTCATTTGCTGCTTTCTATGTCCCACAAATTGGTGAAATTGTGTAGATTTTGACCTCCATCTGACTTACTTTGCTTTGCATGATATTCAATATCCATCCAAGTTATTGAATTCTCTGTAATTTAAATCACAGTCTTCCATGTCTTTAAGTTTATTTTTTGAAGATTTTTCACTTTCTTTCTGAATTCCTTTGTTACTTTGGTTATTTATTGTGCTTAAAAGATTATAAATCTGTTGGGCATCTGTGGGGATAAAATTTTTTTTTTAAGTACATTTGACTCAACTGTTTAACTGGTTGATAGGATGATAAGTAAAGGTCTCCCTTTGTTTTCTGGCAGCACAAGTTTCTGTTTTCTCTTACCTGCACAACTGGGGCTGCTGGGATCTTTGTGGGGTGATGTCACCTCTGCCATGGAAAACTTCCAGTGTCCTCTGAGGAGGAGGGTGGCCTCTTCATGACTCAGTTGCCTCAGTCTCAGGGCACCACCCACACGGTGGGGTGTGGTGGGCTCTGGGTCTCCTGGACCGTGTGTTCCCAGCGTTGACTTCCTGCAGCCAAAAGCTGCCCCCAGCCTCGAGTTCTGAGGTGTCCTAGCTGCTTCAGGCTCTGCTGCGAGGGGAGGGAAGGGGAGGGAAATAAGGAGCAGATTCACGCATCTGCCCTCTGTTTTTTTCTTTTTTTTTCCCAGTGGGTTTAGCTACAGTGAGTACAGACCACTTAGACTGGAAAGTTGTTTCTGTGCTTCTGCAGTCTGCTGAATGAAGATTTTCCTGCCAGGGCTTCGTTCGTCCGATGGTGGTGATAGGTGGGATCTTTCCACCCTTTGAACTGCTTCTCCACCCCTGACCTTGGGCTCAGTCTCAATGAGTACTGGGCACCCAGGCCTGATTGCTGCCTCTGCCCCTCTAGTTTTCCCAGTATGGTGGCACCCAACCCTTCACTGCTGTGGTGTTTGCTGAGGTCACGGCCAGCTCTGGGGACTGTGTGTGTGGCTCCCATCTCTGTCCTTCATTCCGCCTGTCCGGGCTGATTGATCTCTGGTATACCCACCTACAGATGTCTCAATGCGCCGGTCCCTCAGGTGTGTTTGTGCGCTGAGCAGCGGGACTCTTGTTGAATTACAGCCGCCCAACTTACTGTAGCTTGAAGGGGAGAGATCTGGAGGTCCTCTCGCCACTATGCTGTTGACATCACTCTCCTCAACTCACTTAATCCTTATTGATTCATTTCTTCATTAGAAAAACATGTTGGTAGAGTAGACATATCCATAAATGTTTATTTGTGGTTGAAACCATAAAACTCAATGTCAATTTTCAATGAAATATTATTAAATTTAAAAAATATTTGATATTATAAAATATGGACCAAAGTATATTCATAGCCATAATACTATGACAGCTACAAATTTAGACTGAAAATATGTGATATTAGTGTTATCAAACATTTTCTGCTATTGAGGAAGTAATATTCTGAAACGTTGAACATGTTTCAGTGACGTTTTTCTTTCTTTGATTTTCATTGCAGTTACTTTTCTGTAAAATTTATTGTGTGTTAATACTGCAACACAGTACTTCACCTGGCTGAGGAAGGGCTTGCCAGGATTCCCTGTTGTAGTTACTCTTCTCCCCCTTTCCATGCCACACTCTTTGGGAGGAAGTCACTGTGCAGACCACACCGAAGGAATGGGCAGTTATGCTCTACTTTTTTGAAGGTGCAGCACCTATACTGATTCCTTGGAATTCTGTATGGGAGATTTGTCTCTTCTCCCCTACTATTTATTCAATCATTTATTTATATTAGCAAAGGTTCATGGGTATTATTTTATACTTTGGCTTATAATTCAATAAGTACTTTGTTGCTCTCCTGTGTTTCTTTGATATACCAGCATCAATATAAGTTATAGTTTTTTATTTTAATTTTCATTTTTTTAGCACTTTCTTACTTTTGGGCACTATATGATGCTCCAGGCTCATCTTCTGTATTTCTTGCCCCAATCTTTAGATATTTCTTTGGGGAGCACTTGCCGCTTCTTTTGGAGAATGGTATTAGAAACAAAGATCTGGGTGCTGGGTGTACTTGCTGCTTTTGAGGTGTCATTGCTGCTAGGCCCTCTCATCTGAGAGAGCAAAAAATATATGTGTATAAACTAACTCATGTGTGTACACATTTCTATATATAAATATTTGTATTAATACTTAGCTAAGCAAGATTTTATACCGATTCCTTCTATTCCAATCTACTACCACACAGATTATTATAGCTCCCTCTGCTTGCTTGTCTGTAATTTCCACTCCAGCAGTGAGAAACCTGACTTCCGCAATCCGCCATCCATTTATTTAATTGTTCAACCTCAGAATAAGTGTATAGAAGTATCAGAATTGTTAACCCATACCCTCATGGGAAACAACTTTGTCAATTAATGTATACCCTTATGGGCAGTTTCTTTTGCCCATTTGTTGAGTCTAAGAGTCTAATACTAAAGTTACTTAGGTAAGCATCTTTTGCCCCATCCGTTTTAGTGAAATTGTTTCGTGCATTTGTAATACAATTTGATTATTTTTGTCATATTTTGCATTCTGTCCTGGGTTCCAGCAACTTCTAATTTTTTTTTAATTACATGGTAAGATTCAATCTTTGTGCTATTAAGTTCTATGAGTTTTGACAAATGTATCATGACACATATCCAGCATTACAGTATCATACAGAATCATTTCACTCCCTGAAAACATCCCCTGTGCTTCACTTATTCAATCCTTCTCCTCACACCTAAATCCTTGGCAAGCGCTGATATTTTTACCATGGCTATAGTTTTGCTTTTTCCAGAATGCCATGGAATTAAAATTATACAGTATTCTCTCTTCTACCTTGCTTCTTCTGCAAAACCTTATGCATTTAAGATTCATCCATATCTCTTGGACATCAGCGGGTTTGTTAGTGTTAGGAATATCAATGATAAAATGAGTACTCTGTAAAATATGTGTTGACTAGAAAACTTGTATATCTTTAATAGATTCTTGGAAGTGTGGCAAAATGACATATAATAAAGCCAACTTTACCATAAGCTAACTGATATGAAGAAGAGTTAAGTTCCCACAGCATCTTTTCAATGTTATAACAAAACAACATGGAACCAGGGGATGTTATTGGAGGACCCGCTGTACTCCCCTCACCACACCCCCCCTTCCCATCCCATGAGCCCATATAAGGAGAAACTGGGAAGAAGAGAGGTGGAGTTGAAATGTTTCTTAGTCTTGTAGAAAGATGATCTCTTTGGGAACTTTATTGGTTTTATTCATTGTTGTGTTCTCAGTGGTTAGAACAATGCCTAGACTATAGTAGCACTTAATGTTTATTTGTTGAATGAATAAGTGTTACTACCCCCATGGAGTTGTGGTGTTAGAGAAAATAATTAAGAGCAATGTTACTTGTATTGGTTTCTGTTTTTTTTTTTCATTGCCATCAAAAATTGGACTTAGTAAAGTATAGATTTTCAGAATTTTTTCACCAACTGAATAGACTCATTAAATATTCTTTATAATCTTGAACTATCTGTGGCCATGCACGGTTTAAATTTTTTTCTCAATTAAGCCTTTTTTCCCTGTTACTAAAGTATATGAGTATTCTCTGAGAGAATTAGACTTCTTTATCAAATAAATTTGGGAATTGCTCTATAACTGGAAGCATTAACTTATGTGTGTTGTTTCCCCTATCTTTCTCCCTTCCTTTGTTTCTTCAAAAAACAGTCAACTTTGTAAATACTTTACTAGCTTGGGTGAGGGGCGGGGCATGTAGTAGGGCAGAAAGTAGAATTGGTCTACAAATCCTTTAAGTGTTGTGCCAGAAAGTGAAAGGAGGCTGGAGAAAGAGGAAGAGTGCCGTGGGATGCGGACAAATGTTTAACGACCAGATCTCTGTTGAGGGAGAGGCAGGAAACCCTGACTTGTGGCATTTGTTAACTCCCATACTGTAAATACTTGCACCGTGGTGCAAACACTAACAACATAACCAATAGGAAGCTATCAAGATGAAGTCTGAGTGCTTACAAAGGTCCTGACTATTTAATGATTCGCTCTCAAGAGCTGGTCTGATTCCAGGGTACAACTGAGAGTAGGTATTCCATCCTTTTCATCCTCACCCCTCCCCCTCTAGCCCAGTTAAGAGAGGGATTTATCTAAACTGGGCAAAACAAAACAGAAGTGAGTAGAAGGACCTGAGAAATCATTCTTGGCATATCTAGATAGAAAGAACCTTGGGCAGCTTTATGAAATATTCCTGGGTCTCAGCTGGGCCTTCCCTAAGGAGCGAGAGAGAAGAGTGACTTACAGTTCAATATCAACTGGTGTGCATCGATGACCTGGGGCTAGGGGTCTGGATTTGCATCATGCACTGTCCCGCTGCCCCCATTCCCTGACACCCCACCCCCATAGGCCTTAACGTTGCCTGATATTCCAAAACTATATCCCAGCTCCAGGGAGTAGGGGCGAATTCCAGAAAAAACTTAGGGTATGTTTTCCCCTTTATTTAGGTTGTTGGATTGCAAGGAAACTTGGTGTCATACCTTAAGTTGTTTTCTAGAGAATTCTTTTTGTAATGTGAGTTATCCCATTACAATTACATGTTTTATTATATGTTTCACAATCATTATATTACAGATTGAGGTAGCTCTGCAGGAAAGAAGTATGCTTACTTCTTTTATGTGAGCATTTCACCATCTTAAAATGACGTTTTTAAAAAATAGCACCATTTTGAAAGAACTCCTATGTTCATTGCAGTGTTATTTACAATCATCAAGATATGGAAGCAGCTCAAGTCCATCAGTAGATGAGTAGATAAAACAACTATGGGACATTTATACAATGGAATACTAGTTGGCCATAAATAAGAAGAGAATTTTACCCTTTGCATCAGTATGCATGGACCTGGAGAACATTAGGCTAAGTGAAATAAGCCAGTCAGAGAAAGACAAATACCGTATGATTTCACTCATATATAGAATCGAATGAACAAGCTAAACTAACAAGGAAAATGGGGACAGATTCATAGATAGATAGCAGGAAGACAGCTGGAGGGGGGAGATTAGGGGATAGAGGGATTGAGCGAAAAAAGAATAAGGACTCATGGACATGGATGACAGTGTGGTGATTTGTTGGGGAGGGGCAGGTAAAATGGAGCTAAATGGTAATGGAAAAATACAATGAAGATTAAATTTAAAAAATAGCACCACTTAGCATCTTAAAGAATTGGTTTTCCATTGAACAAAGTTTGTTTTGAATGTGTGCATGTATGTGTAGAAATATGAACAATATAAAATAGGGATTGTAATGTTAACACTATTTCAAAATTTTCTTTTTTATTTAACATACTGTGACTACATCCTTTTGACTTTTTTGATGAATGTGTTTTTTTGCCTTCAAACATTTCTATGATGTTCTCTCTCTTCCCCCTCCCCCTCTCTCTAAAAATCAATAAATAAAAATTAAAACATTTCTGAGAATAATTTGGAGGCAAACTGAAGAATTAAAGGCATGATGAATTCTCTCTCTTCAACTCTTTCCATGAATCATCTCACAGATTTGGAAATGGCCCCTCAGCTACCCCAATAGAACATCAAAACAGTAACTCAGCAAGCACTCAGCTAAACAGAAGAAGCTGCTTCTTACTGGAGAGGCCCCAAGACAGAAGTTTCTAATTAGTAGATTAGGATTTACTGGTGGATTTTAAAGACTTTCTTAAAAATGTCTCTGAGCTAGTCACATCTTCTATTTCTTCCTGTTTGTTGAGGTTTCAGAAAAGAGAGAGCATGGTTAGCTGTGATCTCCCCCCTCACCAGCACAGGCCTGCCAGCGCTCTGTGCGCTTGCACTCTCTCGTACATACACATTTTCTTATCTTTATGGAAGGAATCACATCATTTGGAGTTTGCATTAAAAAAGATGGCCCTGGCTGGTGTAGCTCAGTGGATTGAGCGCTGGCCTGGGAACCAAAGGGTCACTAGTTTGATTCCCAGTCAGGGCACATGCCTGGGTTGCAGGCCAGGTCCCCAGTAGGGGGCATGTGAGAGGTAACCACACATTGATGTTTCTCTCCCTCTCTTTCTTCCTCCCTTCCTCTCTCTCTAAAAATAAATAAATAAAATCTTTTTAAAAAGCTGCCAGTCATATCAACCCCTATAGTCTATCAACTTAAAAAAAAAAAAAACAAAACTCTATCAACTTTTCTACAATTATACCAACAAGAATAGATTAAGAAAGTCTCTGTCATCCTGTTGTTTACCTCATTCAATGCATCTTAAACTCAAATTACCCAATAATGTTATACAAATAAAGCAACAGAAGTAATAAATATCTTAAAAGGAAATCGACTTCTATATCTTTGGAATTTCCTCCATATTCCAATTTAAACTATATCCCAGTGTATATCTTTAAGGCATTTTGACAAAGTGAAAAAATAATAATAATTTTCATTTTTATCTAGATACAGGTAAAGAAAAATTTAGTTGGGGTGGGAGTTTTGTGGTAAAGGAGGGAAAGAGACAAATCTAAGGCTATGAACCAGAATTAGTGCTTTTTAAAGCCCTCTGCACACCCCTGTCTTAGCCTGTGTAGTTCTCCATTCATCACAGCTCAGCAGCCACTGCCAGTCACATCGACTTCTACAGTCTATCAACTTAAAAAAAAAACTCCATCAACTTTTCTACAATTCCTTGCTGACACTCCGGTGACTCTGATAACTGTTCCATTCACTTAATGAGATTCGTACTGCTGGTTTAGTCAAGAAATAGAGAAAAAAGTGTTTAAAGTAGATATTCAAACTGAGGGCACCGTAGAGGGTTATTCCAAATTTTCCAGGGTTTGTGGTTAAGTAATGTAAAATCACCTTAAGTGGAGTGGGATCACCTCCACCTCAGTCTGCAGTGAAATAATTGTACAACATCCTGAGAGTTAGGACCTGTGAGTAAGTTGATATTTTATTAAATCCAGAGGTTTTGAATCACTTTAACATGACCGGGTAAAAACAAATTTAATCTAGGGGGTTACACTTTCAACCTATAAAGTGCAAAAACCACGTCTTACTTGCTTTTCTTTATAAAGTGCTAAATGTAGTGCCAAACAGCTGCTGGCGCTCTATTTATAACTAAGTAAATTGTAGATATAGGTTCTCTTTTTAAATATGATTATAGAATCATAGTTTTGAAACAAATGTAGCAAAAACAAATAAACAAACAAGCAAAACCAACTAAAGAAAGAAGTAATTTATCTTCTTGGGTTTACTTGAAGGCAAAAGATTTTTGAAATTGTCCAAAGAGAATAAATTCCAGAATCTTCCTTAGTCACTGCTGAGCGGTGATGAATGGAGAACTACACAGGCTAAGGCAGCGGTGTGCAGAGAGCTTTAAAAAGCACTAATTCTGGTTCATAGCCTTAGATTTGTCTTCTTCCTTTATGACAAAGCTCCCACCCCAACTAAATTTTTCTTTACCTGAATTTCAATAAAAATAAGAATTATTATTTTTTTACTTTGTCAAGATGCCTCAAAAATATACCCTGGAATACAGTTTAAAATGAATAGCTCTTTCTTCTCTTTTAAATTTTTCTTTATTATCAGAGATTCTATGATATTCAGTTACTCCTCCATTTGTTCTTCCATCCAGTCATTCACTTACTTACTCATTTACAGACAAACATTTATTAACAACCCTTTGTATGCCAGGCATGGCCCTGAAACAGGCATGGGAAAATACAAACAGATCACAATACCTGGTGTCAAGCGCAATGATATATATGTCAATATACTGGGAAGATACAGAAAATGAAACAGTAATGAATCATAGGAGCCACAGGACTTAAGATCTGGACAAGGAATGAGAGGTCATCTAGTCCAATTCCCTTGTTTTATGGATCTGGAACCCAAAGCCCAGGGACGCTGAACACCCTGCACCTCGTTCGTGTAGTCATGGTGTCGATGTCAGTCATTAATCATGTACTTAATTAACTTTAAAAACAATACCCAAAGGTAGTTAATATTACCCCACTTTACAAATAATGAAACTGAATTCAGGAAGATGAAACTGCATCCAAATACACTATTAGTCAGTAGCAGATCTCCGATTCAAGCCTGTCTCTGTCTGAATGTAGAACTGAGCTCTGGAACGTCCCTTTGTTATTAGCATCGGAGTAATGTCTCTTAACATCTAGTTCAGTGATTCTTCTACGTGAGATTTTTTTCTGTGTATTCCATAATATAGATGATCTAAATTTAACCTAAATTTATGCCCCTCAAATATGAACGTAGCCATGACTCACATTATATATACCCTGTAAGCCAAATTTTAAAAAAGCTCCAGTATTCCTTGTCAGAATTATTCTAAAACTAGTGCAATGCTTTACAAATTCAAATTTCTAGTAGTTATTTGAGATTGGGTATAAGGACAAGTCAGGATTTTCAAATATGCTAACTTCCTCCCCCAGTTTTTGGGTGCACTATTTCTGTTCCAGATAATGGTGGAAGAAAAACCTCTCATTTCTCCGTGTCAGACGAGCTGTTCTTCTCAGGAGCAGCTGGCCTGGTTTCACCTTATGAACATCGTGAATCTTGTAATGGAGCACGTCTCCTCCCCTCCCCTCCAGGGAGCTGCGATGTGAGGCCCACTTCTGTCGGCCCCACCGCCCGGACGGCAGACGGCAGACGGCGCGGCAATTCTTCTCATGGGTGAGCCTACCCCTGGCCTTATTTTATTTCTGAAATTATTTCCCCATCATTAACAACATTCCTTTGTTGATATATGAATTTGGCGGAGCAGCCATGAGTTCCCAAGAGAACAATACATGTGAATAAAACATATCGTACTTTTTCTGAACTGCTCTTTGTAGATTTACAAGCCTTGTAAAAATATCCGTATAAAAGGAAACTGTCACAGTGAATGGAGTCACATAAGCAAGTCGTTTAATTCCTGGAAGGCAAACCTGTAAATCTTTTTGTACTGATTCAATCAACATAGTAATTGGAATAGAATGGGGGGTTTCCCTGATAGAAAGACCACATTCTTTAAAAAAAATAGAGGCTATATTGCATAGGAGGTTAAGAGTATGAACTCGGTGTGAAGCTGACCTGCATTTCATTCCTGGCTATACCACTGACTAACCATGACACTCCAGGAGAGTTCTTCATCATTCTTAATTCTGATTTTTTTTGAATCAGCCAAACAGGCTAATAGTTGTTCCGACTTTATGTGGTTGCTGAGAGAATTAAGTGAGCTAATGCATGTAAGATGCTTAACCTGCGGTGAATTTAAGTACAGGATAGTATCACTGCTGTCACTTCTGTGACACACCAGTCTGGTAAATACCATGAAATCTATGAGGAAAGTTGTTGGTTTGTACTGCATATGCTGTTTGGGATGGAAACCAGGATCATATCATTGTCAGCACAAGACTTCCTAGGGGCAAAATGAAGGCAGAGAATAGTGGTACAACTGTCAAACGGTGATAGAAAACATACTGTATTTATTCCACAGTTCTGTTTATCTCAGGCCCTATATTTGATAATATATACACATTCATGTTTATGAATAATTCGGTATCAATGTCAATGATGCTAAAAATTATTTTCTTAAAAAAGTAAGATTTGACCCCAAGTGATATGACGACAGATGTTCCAGTTGGGACAGCTTCAGGCACAAATGCAGATGACTTATGCATAGTAAGTAAAAGACCTGAGTGGGTAGCTGCTTAAATAAGAGAGGAAAGTTTACTTTTCTTACATCACATGATACCCAGAGGTAGGCAGCTCCAGCGATGGTTGAAGAGCTCAGGTATTCTAGACCTGGGCCCCTATATTCACTTGTCCAAGTTGGAAAGCAGAAGACAACACAGGGAGAGAGCTTCTGTTCCTTCTTCTCCCTTGTCTTTCCCAAAAGCAACAAATCCACTCTCTACATCTCAGTGGCTGACCCCATGGGCGTGAGCCATCTTCCCTGAGATCAAGGGACTCTGCCCGATGCCTGCACACATTTTATCCTGCTGCCCTGTGAAGAGGACAGATGTTCCCCTGAGTTCAGCCTTGATATAAGCCATTTGCTTAATAGACGTTAGTTGGATTTTTTGAGTAGTGTCTTTGTGCATGTAATTCCTTCATCAATGTATAGCTAGTGCGAGCCCAGAACTGCAGGGACTAAAAAATGGATTCCTGCATACTCCCTGCTTTATAATTAGATTGACTTACGTTGTTTTACATAATCTTCATTAAGTAATAGCTTTCTTTAGGCCCAGAGTTCCCTGCTCAGAACTACAGGACTACCTAATGAGTTAGTAAAGGGAACTCCAGCCAGGGAAGGTGAGAAGAAGAGAAAGCCGGTGCAAGTGGGAGTTGCTCTGAACAGTAAAGCCATTTGTTTTTATTTCAAGAATAAAGTCCTCTGCTTTGTTAGCCAATAATTAAAGTTTCTTTACAAGGTCATCTATGAGACGAAACTTTTGGAAATATGCAAACTTCTAACATGTAAGGTTATCTCATGTGGAATGTAACTTTTAATTCCAAAATATTGCATGCTAACCGGTTGTTATGGGTAACAGTATTCAAATTGCTGTTTATAATTTTCAAAGTTATATGAAGTTTTCAGTTTTTATTTTGCATAAGAACCTCAAAAACTTTATATATGTGTTTTTTCCATGTGATCAAAAGAACATTTAAAGTTAGAACATTAAATCAATGACAAATGAAAACAATACATGAAAGAGACTTTTGTTTTAATAATGTGAAACAACTGGAAAGTTAGTCTGCCATCATACACAGGCAAGCCTAAGACCACATGCATGCCCCCTGTCCCTAAGGGCTGATGGCTTTCAGAATAAAGGAAAGGCCGGGGCAAGGAAGGTTTTGCCTGGGGAAACTATAGTGAGGTGCTTCTTCGACTTCAATGGGTAAACATGGACTTTAAATAGGAAACAACATTGGAATGTTTCAGAAATGTAGGATACAATCAGTGCATGTTTTCTCATTGGGAACTATAACTAAGTTTGAATAGACTGTGAGTAGTTGAATGTCCTCTTCACCTGCTTATGCATCAAAGCTCAGTTCAGTCCTTATGGCCCCACAGTCTCTCTCTGACCACCAGTGTTTGACTTCACGCCCACTCTTTGGGCTTCCTAGGTTCCTTCTATATTCTTTGGTCTTATAGTTTACCAGATTACATATATATCACAGTGCCTGCTTGTATGCCCATGTAGTCCACTATTTTTAAAGCCATAGTCTGTGTTTTATTTATCTATGCTGATTCCAGTCCACTGGCTTGAAGGGCTTTGAATACCACAAAGATAATTTGGACTTACTTCGAGAGTCCAAAGGAGTCTTGTAAATTCTTGAGCTAAAAAGCAATACAGGAGTATTTCTGGAATATTAGCTTTTGAACAGTGGGAAGTCTGGATTAGGAAGAGAAGATAGTAGAAATGGGAAGATAAAGAAGTTGATACAATACACAAACAATAACACTTCATATGTACATAACTATTTTGTGCAAGATGCTTTCTGTGTGACTTCTTGGAAATCTAAGCATTGAGTTCTAAGTACATTAATGTTGTGAATAGATATTACTAACTTGTTTTAAGGGTGTGGGAACTTGGACAGGACAGTGACTTGGCCAACATCATACAGAGAAAAGAGACAGGAATTAAAGCCTCTTCAAGTCTGCGTTCAGGATTATTTGTGTTCTTAAGTGAGGAGGTGACGAAAGCTTTATCTAAGTGTTGGCAGTAATAGAGAGAGAAAATAAATCACCTGCCAAACCATGAGATTGATAAACCTGCAAAATTAGATTACAGGTTGCAGATAGAATGGAGTGAAAAGGGAGAAGTCAAAGAGACTGCCTGGAGTGCAGCCCTGGGAACAGTGTTCCTGCTTAACAAACTTGTTCCATAAAAAAGAAAGTGAGTTTGTGGGGCGGTGTGCAGGCAAAGTGTTCCTAGGTATGAATAGTAGTTTGTGAAAAAGACACTGAAAGTTTGTTTTTGTCACCTACTATAAATCTGCAGGATCGGAGTCAAACGTAATGATACCCATCATGCATTTCCAACAAACTGGTTTTTAAGCAGTTTTCTCCTCTGTAACAGACCTTTTAAATGGCCTGAGCAACTGTTTTTGACCCTACCTTTCGTGTCTAGGACAGAATTGCCAATATGTTTTCCTAAAGGGCAGGATGAAAAGCTTTCTTCTAAGGTTCCCCTGGACTATCTTTAAGGTCACACAGTGTTTATTCTTCTATGTTAATTTCAGTTCTTTGAGTCCAAGGGCACCTATTGCCAGGGAGATTGTTTCAGTTTAACTTGAGAGCAAAAAAGAATTATAAATATTTGACTCAGACTGTACTTTTGAAGATGAATTTTTGAGCAGTGGTGAGCAGGGATCAGGAAGGGAAGATGATAAAGGTAGAAATACAAGAGGCTTTATATGAATGGGAGAGTTGTGTATCTGGGGTCAATGCTGTAACAGTTTTTGAAACCAAATTGCTTCAAATAAGTTCAAGATTTGTTGTTAAAAAATCTGATGTCAAAGGAGAGAACAGAAACCTAGTTTGAGTGCTTAGATCCAACCCAGGAGAGAGAGCTATTTCCTCTGTGTTGACCTTGTCAATTTTAGGCGGGATAAGATGTGGATGCCCTGGGAAAGTGGGGCTCATCTTCATGCTCCCTTTAGAGTCTCATCTGGAGCACATTTGCTGTGTGAAACAGAACAAGTCAGAAATACAATTGGTTTGGGAAATTAAATTGCATTAATTGTGTATTTCCTCCCTGGGTTCTGTCTGGTACAACATCTTCTCTTCTTTGCCTCTACCCCCGAGGTGATCTCCTGCTCCAGCACTGCTGCAGCAGCTGGCCATAGTTTCCACTACACTTGCAAAATCATCCTCGGTGGGCATGTTGGGTCAGGGCTGAATAGAGAGAATGAAGTGTTTGACCAGATGTTTATCTCTGGTCAATTTATAATTGTATTACTGATGTCCTCATCTTCAGTCTGCCTTGGACAAAAAGATTGGAGGTGGAGTTCAACTAGAGGTTAAGAATATTGCCACATTATTAACACTTTCCACCCTATCAGTATGATATGTAACTCCCACTGTTTCATGCCGGAAGTGGGGATTGGAGTTAGTTTGGTTGTCAAGAAAATGAACAGGACTTGATAAAATTCAGTCTATATGCCTACCACAAATCAAATAGTTGGTCTAAGAAATTATCTACCATGTAATTGATTTTATGCCCATTCTTTGTGCTTTCTAGGCTTCCTCTATATTCTTCTTTCTTATAATTACATGGATATCCCTGTTCCTGCTTGTATGTCCATGAATTACACTATTTCTAGGGCCAGATTCAATGTTACCTATATTAATTCCAATTTACTGAATTGAATGCTTGGGTGCCATTGAAAAACACTGATTTACATACACTTTACATAGGCCTCAACGGATATGACTCAGCTCTTCCTTCCTATCACTTTATCCTCTTTTCTATTCTCTGCTTGTCTCCTCAATTCTTACTTAAGACTGGTGCTTCATATTGCTCACAGCCCTCAACTTGGTATCTATCCTAGTCTGTCTACTCCATGGTCCGATGCCTTAGGCAATCCCTGACCTTTTTTCTCTGTTTCTTGAAGGATTATTTGCAATTGCCAAGGCATAGAAGCAGACCAAGTGTCCATCAGTAGATGAGTGGATAAAACAATTATGGGACATTTACACAATGGAATACTATTGGCCATAAAAAAGAAGAAAATTTTACTCTCTGTGACAGCCTGGATGGACCTGGAGATTATTATGCTAAGTGAAATAAGCCAGTTAGAGGATGACAAATACTGTGTGATTTGACTCATAAGTGACATCTAACAGACTGAACCAAGAAGCAAAATAGAGACAGACTCATAGATGGAGAGCTGGATGACAACCATAGGGGTGGTTAAGGGTTGGAGGGATTGAGCAAACAGGAAAACGGGCTCATGGACATGGACAACAGTGTGGGGATTGTTAGGGGGAGCGGAGTGTGCAGGGATAAATGATTATGGGAAAAATACAATAAAAAGAATGCAATAAAAAAAAACCTAGATCATGCATTTAAGCACCCACTCCATGAAGCTGGCAGTGCTTAATAAATGGGGACTCTTAAGAGCTTCAGTTCTCAGGAATCTCATGGCCTGGTATAGTTGTTTTTAACTCTTGTTGTATATTTGAACTACCTGGGAAGCACTTTTTAAGATATCAATTCCCAGATGCCTCTTCTGAGATGGATGTAATTCTGGTCAGGGTGGGGTATATTACCTTTTACAAGTCCCCTGGGTGATCTAAATGTGCACACAGTGGTTGAGAATCTCTAGTGGGAAGACATATTTGTAAATTTAAAAATATCTCAAAACCACATTATAAAGATTCAAAATCAGAGTAAGCTAGATACAGATCAGATATAGTAGGCATAGGACTAAGAGAAATAGTCAAGATGGAGAGGGTCTGACTCCCTTTGGCATATGACCCAAATCACAATGTCAGTGGGGACACATCCAATTTGTGTTTGGTCTGGAATGAGACTGAGAAATGCCCAAGGAGTCAGGTCTGGCACCTGAGGTTCGGGGGTTCCTGAATATTATTTTGGAAGATACTGAATGTCAAATGAGCTCTACAAAATTGTATTTAGATATAATTTTTAGGGGAAAAAGTCTCTGTTATTCAAAAGAAAATTTCAAGTAAAATTTAAAAACATTGTATAAAAATATCTGCAATGTTGTATTCAAATACCCTCAAATTCAACTCCATTTTGAATTATTTCATACGTTGCCTTCATATACACTCAAATCAGAAAATACAAAAATCAAAGAAAGAGAGAAAATACAAAAATCATAAAAAATATATTCTCAATCTGCAGTCATATTAAAAACAAGTAGAGAGATAAAGGCTCTTTTGCCAATTCAACTGTTTTTAATCAAGGAAATTAGATCTTAGTTTTAGATGAGGTCTGACTCGTGCTTTTAATTTCATGGATACAATCAAAATACCTTTTAGTAAAGAGCTGTCATTCAGATTACAGTTCAGCTTTGTAGCCCATCAAATTTGAGAAGATGGGAATAGATAAACACAAAACAGCTAAATACAGTTTTAGAGATGAATTTTAACAGAATATGTTTATTTTTTTAATTCTTAAAATTTGAAGAAAATCTCACACAAAAAGAGAATTTTATAGGCTGCCTGCTGTTGACTTGTCCCCCCAGAATTCATATGTTGAAACCTAATTTCCAACGTGATTGTATTTGAAGAGTGGAAACTTTGAGAAGTGATTGATCAAGTCTTGAGAATGGAGCCCTCATGAATGGGATTAGCACTCTTTAAAAAGAGGCCCACACAGCTAAAGAAAACAGCATTAAAATGAAAAGGGAACCAACCATATGGGAAAATACATTTGCAAATGATACCTTGGACAAGGGTTTGATCTCCAAAACAAATAAAGAACTCATATGACTCCACTCCAGAAAGAAACAATCCAATTAAAAAATGGGCAATGGACCTGAACAGACACTTCTCCAAGGAGAACATAAAGAGGGCCCAGAGACTTATGAAAGGATGCTCAGCATCACTAGCCATCAGAGAGATGCAAATTAAAACCACAATGAGATACCACTTTATGCTGGTCAGAATGGCCATCATAAACAAATCAACAAACAAGTGCTGCCAAGGTTGTGGAGAAAAGGCAACCCTAGTGCACTGTTGGTGGGAATGCAGACTGGTGCAGCCACTATGGAAAACAGTATGGAATTTCCTCAGAAAACTAAAGATGAAACTGCCTTTTGACCTAGCAATTCCACTGCTGGGATTGATTATACCCTAAGAATCCTGAAACACCAATTCAAAAGAACCTATGCACCCCAATGTTTGTAGCAGCATTATTTACAATGCCCAAGTGCTGTAAACAGCCCAAGTGTCCGGCAGAAAATTAGTGGATCAAAAAGTATGGTACGTTTACACAATAGAATACTATGCAGCAGAAAGAAAGAAGGAGCTCCTACCCTTCATGACACCATGGATGGAACTGGAGAGCACTATGCTAGGTGAAATAAGCCAGGTGGTATGGCAGACCCTTCTGCATGGTGTGGGCCCAGCTCCCACTCAGAGATGCACAGGACCCACGCCCACATATAGGTTCTCTCGTAGGTAATCAGATTTGCAATATACCTAGGCTCCTGTGAGGCTTGCTTTTTGGGGAAAACTCCCTCACCCTGCAAGTGCTAAACTTTGCAGGGACCAGTGTAACTGGCTCAACAACTTTTGCCTTTTCATTTGCTAATATCCTTCTTCTGTGATGTGATGAGGGGCTTTGGCTCCTTTGTTGTAACTGGAGCAGAGTGAGTGAGGATCATCTTGTAATGTGAGGAGAAATAAAATAAAGGCCCGTCATGGCAAAGCCCATGACTTTTGCTCCCCTTGAGAGAAAAGCCACGCTGTCATCCTTTTTCCTCTACCGGACTCGGTAGTCCATGTGTATGTTTTATTTCACCCATAATGACACAGACACTTCTAGCTGGTGTCCGCATCAAGGTGGTAAAGGCAAATACCATATGATCTCACCTATAAGTGGAACCTAATCAACAAAACAAACAAGCAAGCAAAACAGAACCAGAGATGCAGAAATAAAGAACAAATTGACAGTGACCAGAGGGGTGAAGTAAGGAAGATAATGGGGGAAGGAAAGAGAAGGGTCAAGTCAAGGAACATGTATAAAGGACCAATAAACAAGGACAATAGAGGGGTAGTGGGGGAGGACTGAATGTGGGAGAGGGGGCTGGGCAGGCAGGGGAGAGCCATGGGGGGAAAATAGGGACAACTGTGATTGAACAACAATAAAAAAATGTTTAAAAAAAATTTAATCCATATGTACTATTTAAATAAATGTAGACATTTAGAAAATCTTAATATTCTTTTATAAATAATAAAATTATCATTTCCCCAAATGACAAATATCATAAATGATAAAGATATTAAGATTTATTAATGTTTAAAAAAATACTGCATTCTTTAAATAAATAAATAAATAAATAAAATGAGAAAAGGCCCCATGCCCTGGCTGATGTGGGTCAGCAGATTGAGTGCCAGCTGAACCAAAGGGTCACTGGTTCGATTCCCAGTCAGGGCACATGCCTGGGTTGCGGGCCAGGTCCCCAGTTGGGGGCATGGGAGAGGCAACCACACGTTGATGTTCCTCTTCTTCTATTTCCTTCTCCCAGCCTCTCTCTCTAAAATTAAATAAACAAAATCTTTTTTTAAAAAAAGAGGCCCCAAGAGAGATCACTCACTCCATCCACCATGTGAGGTTACAGGAGAAAGACAGCAGTTTATGAACCAGGAAGTGGGCTATCACCACACACTGAATCTGCTGGTGCCTTGATCTAGAATTATGCAAAAAGCATTTCTGTTTTTTATAAGCCACCCAGTCTATGGAAGTTCGTTAAAGGAGCTCAAGCAGACTAAAACACTACCTAAAAGTAAAATTTTTTCCGTGTTTGAGAAATAGCTATTTCTCCAAATACCCACATCAGTTGTACCTTTTAATATATGCCAGATGAGGTCACAGGAAAAAAGTAAAAGTATTGGCTTTGCAATCAGTTCCAAGGCCAAAAGAATCTTGTCAGATGTAATTGCTGACTAGAGAGCTATCGTGGAAACTGTTTTTATCTTTACCTGGACTACCTGTTCTTCATTTCCTGTGCAAATTAAATGTAGCCTGATGGGGCATTTTAAACGTCTGCAAATCTGTATATTTTTAAATGTCGTGTTTGTTCTGAGTACACCCATGGGCCATATGCATGATGTTCCCTTTCTGTTTTTTACAAATAATCTTTGGTTTTACCTCTGTCTTCTGAGAGAGCATATTTCAGGGCTATATAGGAAAATTTCAGACATGAAAATTAATTGGAGGCTATAATATATTTAAATATGTCTTATGCCTTACTTTTGCTTTTCATTTTCTCTTAAGAGTGCTAAGAGAAATTCGAAAGCTACTGTGGTTAAATCTTTTCATCTTTTACTTTGTATTTTTTCCCATTATAATTTTAGGCTCAGAGTATTCTCCTCACTCCAGAATTTAGGTAAGGGCTCAAGTTTGTTTTATTCTACCATTTAATCTTTCAGTCTTTCCACATTTAATATGTAAGCATGGAATGAAGTGAGAAAATAAATTGATTTTTTGTTCTGAATTACTAAATTGCTTTAGTACCATTTATTAGAACAATATTTCTCTCCTTTACTGATTTGTCAGAACTTTATCATATAAAATTCATATGAAATGTAAAATAAAACCCATTCTATTTCATCATTAATTTTTCTATTTATGTCTGTGCCATGGCCTTGAAATATGTGTCGGCATGTGAGAGGGCTGGTATTTCTTTTAAAGATCTTATTCATTTTTGCTAAATTACTCCTTAGATAAACTTTATTTTATATGTTTGTTAATTCTTAAATTATAGTGATTTAAAAAATAAAATTATTTACATAAAAATAGGAAAAACTGAAATTCTATGTTCTTCCTCGCCCTCACTTTTCCACTTCCTCCAGTCCCTAGGTGTAACCCACATTAGCATTTTGGTGTGCTCAGTTCTACTCTCAAACATTATGTAAAGCTCAAATATATCAGTAACTTTTTGGTTGTTGAAATTGTATTAAAGCTTTACATTAAGCAAAATCGACATCTTATATTCAGCCTTCCTATTCAAAAACATATATCCATTTATGTAAGCGTCATTTTGTAGATCTCATTACAACTTAATTTTATGTATATATAGATTCTAACATTTTGCATTGTTTATTTCTAGACAATTAATATGAAGGAATTGCTTTTTCCAATATCCAGTTGACCCTTGAACAACACGAGGTTGAACTGCATGAGTCCACCTAAGCAGATTTTTTCAATAAATTTACATTTGGCTCTCCATATCCTTGCATTTTGCATCCACAAGTGGGAACCTGCAGGTGATGGGGAGGGTGCACTAAGTGCATTATTCTATGTCATATGTAAGGGACACGAGCATCTGTATTAGGTGGGGAGGGGGAGGGAAGGAGGTATCCTAGAACCAACACCTAAGAACTGTGCCTAGGGACTATAGTTAAGTTTTGGGGGCGTCAAAAGTTACACATGGATTTCCAACTGAATGGGGGTCAGGGCCCCAAACCCCTGCGTGGGTCAAAGGTCAGCTGTATGACTGTATTGTCTTCCTTATCACTGGTGATATAAACAAATGTTCCTTGTTTCTGTCTTTTATTCATTTTAATAGCTTTGCAACATATAATATTTTGGGTTTTTATACTATATAATTACATAATGAAAAAAATAGGATAACTCCATATCCTCTGCATTTGTGCATTTGTTTCTACTTAAAATTTTTTTTGCTTGTTTGAAAACTTTTAGAACAACATAAAGTAGCAATGGTAATAACAGAAATTTTTATTGGTTCTGATGATAACCAGACTGTCTCCAGCTGTAAGATTTAGTATGAAACTGAAAGTCTTTGAGAGGCAGAATTAGCTACAAGTGGAGTCTCAGCAGCCTGATTGCTGAGTTCAAATCCTGCTGTGATCTTCCTAGAGGAATAAACTTAGGCAAATTTCTTCTACTCTTTAGGCCTAATTCTCCTAATGTCTAAGATGGGGGTAATAGTAGTTTCTACCTCATACACTTTTTATAAGGATTGAATAAATATTTTTAAGCACTTACAGGAACTTTGACACCAGAGTAAGCATTGAGTCTAGGAATGGTGCTTTTTCATTAGTACATTTTAAACACATTCAATATGCACTTGTAATTCAAAAACAATAGCAATGCGTTAGTTTAGAAACATTCAACTACTGAAGTGTAGTATTCAGGGTTTTTCTTTTCTCTCCCCCTTTTTTCCCCATGATGAAGTCTGTTAAATTAGTTCAATATTTTCTATTTCACCATTTCCCAAGGAATATTGTTTATTATTTAGAATCTGTGTAAATTAGTAACACTGGTGTTTCTGTAGATGCAAACTGCTAGAAATGAAGTGTGGGTTTTCAGTAGTTCTGTTACAAAGCCCTGGTGCTTAAGCTGACTCCACTGCCTCTTTACCATTGATCCAAAAGCTGGCTCCTTATTTTTTTTTAAGCAATTGGAAGTTTAAGGTGTCCCCTGTGGTAGTCTCTGCCATACATATGGCTCTGCCTCATTAGCATGGATATGATTGGATGTGTGTGGCACACGGCTCCAGGAAGACGAGACAAATAAATATTAGAGCGTATCAGCCTCCAGCTTCCCAGATATTCTCTTTTTTGTAGGTAGTATTCATGCCACATAAAGTGGTCCCTTTTCTCTGCTTTAGTTGCTCACTATTTATGATCTCTGTACCATTTTCCTACAGAGCAATTATTTTCATTTAACACATTTTTGGTTGTTTGCATGCCTGTCTTATTTACTAATTCCCTAATGCCTAGAAAACTTGAGAGCATCTAGTAGGTCGGTATTTAATACATGTTTGTCAAGTGAACACCATTATTGTATGATGACAAAATGTATTGTATTGTAATATATTTTTAATGAACAATTTAAAGATCTGAAAAGGCATGGAAACACATATGTATGATGTGTTTCCTGGGTGCGAGCCCTGTGCTAGCAAGTTCATATAGAACTTCTGTGAATGGGTGAATTTATTATGTAGAATTCAGTTTTTATTTAGAGATTTAACTATTCAAGGATCAGATTAATACATAGAATGATTATAGAAATATTCTCAAAAACAAAAAGTTAGTAAAGTCCACTGAGACCTTAGATACTTTTAATAGAGGGGAAAGCCATCCATTTCATTCACGAGGAAAAATAATTAACATGTTAATACTTCATTAGAGAAGAGACATCTACTGAGGTGTGACTGAGAGTATAATTGTTTGTTGAACACATTTTTGTAGAAGAGAGGGAAATGACACAGAATCAATGAGCAAAATAAACTAATGAGCAAAATAAAACCAGAGGCATAGAATCATGGACTAGACTGACAGAGGTAAGAGGGGAGGAGGGAGATGGGGACCGTTGGAAAGAAGGTGAAGGGACTAGTCCAGGAACACACATGAAAGACCCATGGACATGGACATTGAGGTGGGGATTGACTGTGGGAGTGTGGGGCAGGCTGGGTGGAGAGGCGCAAAGGGGACATAATCAGAACAACTGTGACAGCATAGATAAGAAAATATTAAAACATTAAATCAATAAATAAAATTTAAAAATTAAAAAATAAAAAATTGTTAGTAAATAAAGTACTTAAAAATATTTTAATATTAAAAAATAAATTTTAAAAAGAGAAGCTGGGGACTCCAGTGGCAGATTCCTTGTTCCAAACAGCACAGCCTCACTGGTAAGGGAAAATAAAAGTCACAGAGACCTGGTTTTAAATTCTTGTTCTGAATTTGGTGCCTCCATGATCTTTGGCAAGCTGCTCTGAATTTCTATCTCTGAATTTAAATAATAAGCTTTTCCTAAGTATTAAGGGTAAAACTGTAAGGGTAATACTGCCTATCAGATTTAAAAAATGGCCAATAAGTGGTAGGTATTTTTTATTTTTCTCTAGGGCTGGGTTCCATTTTGTAAAGATGTTAGACTCTTGTTGAAGAATGAGTGCGGCACATCAATAATTAGCTAAAACATTTAGCATTTTATTATCAATGAGATCCTTAATGTTTTGCTTTCCTGGATGAGCACTATGATTTCCCATGTGTTCCGCATGTTTTACTGGACAAACACTGTAACTTTATTCAACTCTATGCTTTCAGCACCTATTGTAAGTCTTTTGAAGCTCATTATTTATAGTTCTGGGTCCAGACTAAGGACTATGCAGTCTTCTTTTCCCTACCAGAGTGATCCAGGCTCCTCCAGTCCTGGTGATTACAAGGCAATGCTTGGAGGGGGGTCTTAGGGTCTTAGGTTGTCCTCATGTCAGAAAGGAAGCCTGCATGATGTGTAAGTTTTGGAGCCCAGAAATGGGGTTGTCCAGATGCTGGCTAGTGAGCACCCCCCTTCTTTCTTCCCCAGCGAAGTTCTTGTAAATAAGTAGCATCTTCTTTTAAGTTCTGAGTTTGTAATCTTGCTTTCTAATCCTAATGATATAACACTGATTATTGAAATAACTGAAATATTGATATGACTATATTTGGAAGTTTGAAGAGAAAAGATGAAGGGGAGTATACTGAATCTCATAAGAGGAAGTCAAAAATGATTTAAGTAAATCAACAAATTTAAGACTAGTATATTATTTAAAAAGTATGGTGATACTTAACCTCTGAAAAACAATAATTTTTTCATCATCTTAGTACCATTTAATTTTTTAGATTATATGCATGTATTACATTGTTAAAATAGGAAAAATAAAATAAAAAAGAATAAACAATATAGACATTGTAAAGATAAAGATATACAGTTATCAGACAGGAAATTTTCAATAGATTAATGATGCTACTGTGAGATGACTATGTCCAGGTGCTATGGGAATGTAGCTTAATCTTCCTGCCTGCGGGGAAAGAAACTATTATGAGAGACATACTCAAGTGTCCGTCTTAGAAACAGGAGGTTTAAGGGATGGGTTTATGGGACAGATGTGGTCATAGGGAAGATGGCTAGGGAAAATCTTCTGTACTGGTGGACAGTGTTCTCCTTGTTTCAGCAAAACATAGGCTCTCTTTCTAAAATAACTTTTACTTTAGCCTTTGAGTTCCCAGGTCCATTCTCTTTTTCTGCTTTCTGCATCTGGAATCTGGTAACTACAAAGGGAAATTCTGGGGACAATATTCTGGTGCAAGAAACAGAGCAAGGAACTTCAGAGAGCATTTCTCAGGAGGTGACCACCTTGGACAATTTGATTTTATCTTGCCATTTCAGAGGCTACATATAACAAATATGGGACCAATCTGGGATGAAACCCTGAAAATGGTTAGGCAGTGCTTTTCATAACCATGTAGGAAAAAAGCTCCAAGACCCTCTAAGGCCTTGCTCCCCAAAGTCTGGTGTATGGATCGGCAGCCGTCATCACTAGGGAGGCTGTTGGAAACCCTCAGTCTCACCATCAGCCCCAGTGAATCACAATCTGCTGGATCAGATCGTCTCTATTTGAATAACATCCCCAGGTTGTTTGTAAATTCAAGTTTGAGAAGAACTGGTCTGAGGAACTAGGATTCAGAGGCCTTCAGGTGGGCTGGGGAGAACTGTGTGAGCAAGTGTTGAAAGGCCAAGCTGAAAGGAGTTTTCTCCAGGTACAAGTGGGCTGAAGCTGCACTGGGTAGCCGAAGCTAACGAGTTCGAGGCAGGGCTATAATAAAAGGCCTGGATCAGCCAGCATAACGGGGTGACATCAGTGTCTAATGCCACTTACTGGGAAGGAGAAAGAATTTACACATTAAGAAATGAAATATTCTAGTTTAGAGACTTATCTTTAGCTCCAGCGCCCTGCCTTCCACTCAAACCAAAGTTGAACAGGCAAATTGGAAAGGAATGCACAAGTCGGCTAGAAATAGGGACCAGTTTTAAGGTAAAAATAAAAGTTACAGCTGAGGAGAAATTAGTTCTCCCCTCTTCCTAAAATGCTCAGAGACATATTTTCTGCATTTGAATAAGAGAGAAAAATAAAATGTAAGAAAGCCTAAAATATTCAGAAAGAATGGGAAAATTCAGGAACCCTAACCATAGGTGTCCCTTCATCTCTCATTTAAAATGGAACCATTGAGCTGGGCACACACTTCTCATTTCTACAGAGAAGTTCATTAGTCAAAAGATTAGAAATTTTAAAGATAAACTGTGGTAGCTCTTTATTCTAATGAAGTATAAATCATATTAGCATTTTATTTGCCAAAGATCCTGAACTTTTTATATTTCCTCTAATGGGAGTGCAGGCCTTGAAAATCAGACTTATTATACTCCATAACACAAACAGAAAAAGCAGTGAATGGTTTTGGAACAAATTAACTCCAACATTCTTAGCCTATGTTTAACACCAAAACAGTAATTTATTAGTCTACACAAAACATTCATTCCCACGCTATTTACATAATAACCCATTGACAATATAGTGAAGATTTCCATATATTTTAAAGATTACTTTTTTAAAGGGAAGTTTATATATTTGTTTAAGAAAATGACCAGTTTTGCTTAGGTAAGCCATTTAAAAAAATTCCTGGAGGCTGATTTTTATAGTCATCTAAACTGTAACCATCTTATTGAAGTTCTTTGGGATTTTTAGCAGATTGGTTGTAATTTAGAATAAAAGTAGAGGGGAAAAAAAGAACCTATGTACCCCTATGTTTATAGCAGCACAATTTACAATAGCCAAGTGTTGGAAGCAACCTAGATGCCCATCAGTAAATGAATGGATCAAAAAACTGTGGTACATTTACACAATGGAATTCTATGCAGCAGAAAGAAAGAAGGAGCTCATACCCTTTGCAACTGCATGGATGGAACTTGAGAGCATCATGTTAAGCGAAGTAAGCCAGGCAGTGAAAGACAAATACCATATGATCTCACCTTTAACAGGAAGCTAATCAACAAAACAAACAAACAAGCATAATATAACCGAGGACACAGAAATTGAGAACAGGCTGAAAGTCACCAGAGGGGAGAGGGGAGGGAATTTCAAGGGAAAAGGGGAAGGAACAAGTATAAAGGACACATGGACAAAAACTATTGGGGGGTGGAAATGGGAGGGAGGAGGGGAGGGCTAGGGTGGTGGGTTCAGGTGAGAATAAAAGACAGAAAACTGTACAAGATCAACAATTAAAATAAAAATTAAAAAAAAAAGTAGAGGGGGAAAAAGACATTTTTGTTTATTTATGAAAACTTCCAAATGGCAAATTCTCACCTTCTATCTCTGTTATTAGGATCCCTGTTTCCATCCCAAGCCACTTAATCATTTATCTCCACTGTTTTGGGTCAGGGGTTGGGCAGATTATTTGGATGCCGTAGTAAATGGTGTTTCTACAAAATGCAACACTTGAAGGATAACTATCAGTTGCAATACCTCGAACATGTTCATATTTTGTAGTTTTTTTTTTTTAATCGAAGTTAGGTAAGAATCTTATCTGAGTTCTTTGTTATCTCCAAATACAGTTTTGGGGTCCTTTGGCTTTTCTGAAGGTGCTCCATATGATCACCCATAAGTGGAACCTAATCCACAAAGCACACAAGCAAGCAAAATATAAGCAAAGACATTGAAATAAAGAACAAACTGGCAGTAACCAGAATGGAGGGGGAGACGGATAATGGGGGATATTAGAGGAAGGTTCATCAAGGAACAAGCATAAAGGACACATGGACAAAGCCAAATGGGGTAGGATTGAGGGTGGGGCCGGGGGGGGGATGGAGACAACTGTACTTGAACAACAACAGAAAAATAATTTAAAAAAACACCAGAAAAAAAGGCTCTCACTGTTTATAGGCTGCTCTGCTTTCTTTCTTTTTTTCTTTTTTTGGACTAAATTAATTTTTTTTTAATCAGTATTTTTTAATTGTTGATATTGTACAGTTTTCTGTCTTTTACCCCGCCCCAGCCCACCACCCCAGCCCTCCCCACCTTCCTCCCATTTCCACCCCCCATAGTTTTTGTCCATGAGTCCTTTATACTTGTTGCTCTAAACCGTTCCCCTTTTCCCCTGAAATTCCCTCCCCTCCCACTCTGGACACTGTCAGACTGTTCTCAAATTCAGTGTCTTTGTTTATATTATGCTTGTTTGTTTGTTTTGTTGATTAGCTTCCTGTTAAAGGTGAGATCATATGGTATTTGTCTTTCACTGCCTGGCTTATTTCGCTTATCATGATACCCTCCAATTCCTTCCATGCTGTCGCAAAGGGTAGGAGCTCCTTCTTTCTTTCTGCTGCATAGAATTCCATTGTGTAAATGTACCACAGTTTTTTGATCCATTCATTAACTGATGGGCACCTAGGTTGCTTCCAGCACTTGGCTATTGTAAATTGTGCTGCTATGAACATAGGGGTGCATAGATTCTTTTGGATTGGTGTTTCAGGATTCTTAGGATATAATCCAAGCAGTGGAATTGCTGGGTCAAAAGGTATGTCCATTTTTAGTTTTCTTAGAAAATTCCATACTGTTTTCCATAGTGGTTGTACCAATCTGCAATCCCACCAACAGTGCACTAGGGTCCCCTTTTCTCCACAACCTCTCCAACACTTGCTGTTTGTTGCTTTGTTTATGAAGGCCATTCTGACTGGTGTCAAGTGGTATCTCATCACAATACCTGATACCAAACTGTATTACAAAGCCACTGTAATCAAAACAGCCTGGTACTGGCACAAGAACAGACACGTGGACCAGTGGAATAGAACAGAGAGCCCAGAAATAAACCCAAGTCTCTACAGTCAATTAATATTCGACAAAGGGGGCAGCAACATAAAATGGAGCAAAAATAGCCTCTTCAATAAGTGGTGCTGGGAGAACTGGACAGCTACATGCAAAAAAATGAAACTCGAGCACCAACTTACACCATACACAAAAATAAATTCAAGGTGGATAAAAGATTTAAATATAAGCCATGACACCATTAAAATTCTAGAGGATAATATAGGCAGGAAAATCTCAGATATTTCACGCAGCAATATTTTCACTGATACATCCCCTAGAGCAAGGGACATAAAGGAAAGAATAAACAAATGGGATCTCATCAAAATAAAAAGCTTCTGCACAGCTAAAGAAAACAGTATTAAAATAAAAAGAGAACCAACTGTATGGGAAAACATATTTGGAAATGATACCTCAGACAAGGGATTAATCTCCAAAATATATAAAGAACTTACAAGACTCTACTCTAAGAAGACAAGCAACCCAATTAAAAAATGGGCAAAGGATTTGAACAGACACTTCTCCAAGGAGGACATACAGAGGATCCAGAGACACATGAAAAGATGTTCGATATCTCTAGCTATCAGAGAGATGCTCTGCTTTCAAGAGTTCCATGGGACTAAGTGTTTTTGGTGTGTTGTGGACCCTGGATTTCTTACTGATGAGCTACAGGTTTGAGGGGTGAGATGCATCATTCAAATCAGATTGCAAAAGGGGTGCTGTTCCTTTGAAAAAAACTGTGCTGTTGCCTAAAAATTGAGCCATGGCTGGAAAGTGAAGCCTGGTAAACGGAGGGTGCTTTTAAATTGGTATGAGGGGGCGGGAAAGGAAAAAGAAGAGAGGGGTACAAAAGCTTCCAGCCGGAGATTTTGACAAATGTCTGGGCCCAAGTGCAAGGCTAACTGTGGTTGGATTTTTTTCTTCATGTTTTCATGTTTGCAAATATCTTAGAGTTGTTGATGGGTCTATTTTATATGCTATTGTTTTACAATAAAGTAATAGGTAAGCTGGAGCAAAGATCTGGGCCAGGCAGGGCATTAAGGGCACCGTGGTTATTAAAATGTGACACTCAACACTATAGACAATAAAAAAGTAAGTGCTTTCCAGAGGCTGGGGAAAGGGAGGGTGGAACACAGGATTTTTAGGCAATAAAAATACTATAAATGGTAGATACATGTCATTATACATTTGTCCAAAGCCATAGATTGAACATCAAGAGTGAGTTTAATGTAACATATACACTTGTGGTGATTATAATGTATCAGTGTAGGTCCATCAGTTGTAACAAATGTATAACTCTGATAGGAAGAGAGGGTGTATGGGAAATTTCTGTACCTTCCACTTAGTTTTTGTGTGAACCTAAAACTGCTCTTAAAAAAAGTATAGGAGTATCTGCATCTATATCTCTGTATCTATCCCAATAGCTGGTGCTTTTGCTTATGCATGACTGCTACGGAAAGGAATGTTACAGAATTTCCTCTAAGAGTGTTGTGGGAAAACGTCAGGTAGAACATTGTGAGATGGTCTTGCACAATAACTGCCCACTCAGGGGAACAGACTGCAATGCAACGTGGAGAAACATCAATTGTGTGAAAGTTACACGAGTGCATTAAAAAGGAAGAATCTGAACTTTTTAGGCACCATACATATGTTTTACAACTAGTTTAAAAGAAATGAAGAAAAAGAGGTGACTTAAAAAGCTCGACACAGTTTGAATTCTTTGATAGAGGAAAAACAACATGACTTTTAGAATGAGAGTGGCTCTTATGCTTGGAGAAAACACCTTTAGAGACAATGGGCTGTTTTGAAAAGCACACTCTAAGTGGGAGTGTTTTCGACAAATAAAATCAAAATCATTCTACAAAACAAAGTGGAAGAAATGTTAATTTCTGACAGTTGGAAAAACCAGGGTTTTGGGTCTTGGTAGTGAGAGGATTGAGCAAGATAGCAGCCAGCAAGAAGGTCCCAAAAGGGAGGACAATTAGAGACTAATCCCCATTAGAAGGGACGACCATGAAACTGTAGGGGAGCGCATATGATTCACGTTCTCTTCTGAGGCATAATCTAAGCTCCCACTGGCCCCTCAACCTTAAGGGGAACCCCGTGTCCACATACAGGGTGGCCACATGTCCAGGATTACTGGAAGAAAAGGCTCAGGGGAATGAATGAAGAAAAAGCAGTCACGAGACGTGAACTAATGGGCTATGGATTCGGAGTTGAACAGAGGCAGGAATTCATAACAACACGATTCCTCTTCAATCTCGGGCAAGACACAGACTTGGCCTTGTTTTTCCAAATGCTGCTAGTCATTTGTCTCTAATACATAAATGTCATATGTGTAGCATCTACACTAATTCCATTAAGTAAGCATATATTATAGACTGCTACTATAATATGAAGATTCAAAGATGAAGAGGAAATACTTCCTGTTTTTAGGATAAACATGTGATTGTTGTGAAGACAGAGCAATAAATCAGCATTGCAACCATGCTGATACATGTCATAGTGAAGGCATTCAGAGGGCTTTTGAAATGAAGCAAGGAAGAAATGATTAGCTTTAGAGATTATGGAGGATTAAAGACAGAAAAATGAATAAATTCCACACTAGCACATTTATCTGAGTCTTCTGGTATACAATGGAACTATTAGTTGAATTTTACCTGATTAATAGGACCTTTTAAAAATATGTTTTGGTAGAAATCCTGTTTATTCTGAAGCATTTATAAATCTTTTAAAATAACAGTGAGTTTTAAAATAACAGTATTTTAAAATAGAGACTTACTTCCAATTCCCTTTCTTCCATTCTGGGTATTCACTGTTTCTAGAGTGTAAGCCAAAACCAAAATAAGCCTTTTAGTCCATGCCATTAGGATTTAACTTATAAAAGAAAAAAAATAAATTGAAAGTTAATGTAATTTGAATTTATTAGCCCACAGGGTAAAGAATTCCAATTTTAAAGACTGTGAAATGGGAAGAGGCTTGCTCCACGAGCCAAGAAATCAGTCCCACCACTTCTAGAGGCAAGAAGACAGAGTGATGCGTAGTCCAGCTAGGGAGGCACACAGGACCTCAGCTAACCGATTACTTTGGTTGTGTTAATAGAGACTAAAATATAATTAGTTCAATTTCATTTTGGTAATTTATTGAAAAGGCAGTTAGGAAGTTTCCTCTGTTCTTGAGATAGAGTATAAACATGAACTGCTGTGTGCTCAAATAGAAAGCTGTCAATGGCAACCAGCGGTAAAACATTTCTTTGTTTTTCAAAATCAGCATAATTAAACTGAGATATATTTCCTTATTAAAGTAGATTGCAGAAAAATTCTTTCAAGCAATTTTGAGATTTGTTTTTATTTATGGAATCATACCAATATGCAGTAAAACTAAGATATCAATTAACCAGTAATTTAAGTGTAATACCACAAGTCACTTTTTCTGTAAAGGACCAAATATTAGGTACAATCACAAAACATTTCAACATCCGTCAAAACAAGAATCATATAATTCCCCAAGAAAACACATTGAAATTATTCTGTATATAGCACATTAAGCTTGGGGATATAGAACATTTGAAAAACAATTCTAAAATGGAATATTAAATATACAATATTAATTCTTAATATATTTACTATAA
Organism: Glossophaga mutica; assembly: GCA_039655065.1. Lineage (NCBI taxonomy): Eukaryota > Metazoa > Chordata > Mammalia > Chiroptera > Phyllostomidae > Glossophaga > Glossophaga mutica. The sequence goes on from CM077304.1 coordinate 60,516,822, forward strand.
TAATGAACTAATACATTATAGGATGTGTCATAAACCCTGTGATGTAAATACAACTATCTTCACATGTGGAGATGTTAATTATTTTATTCAATAATAATTATCAATTATGTTGATATTACTATCAGATTTATCCTCAGATTTTTTAACTTGACTCTGGGACACGAAATTATTTAATTCACTCTATGACATTTTGTTTTTATTTAGAATATAAATCAATGTAAAAATATGTGATTTTATATTTTATAATATAAAAAAGTAACAGCATTTAATTTTTAGCTATATATTTTTAATACTGACATACTATAGGTCAAATATATTTTTTATTCATGATAATTTCCTATACCTAAAAAACTGAATTAGAATAATATTACTTAAATGCCTATGTATGCAATGGAATCACACAATTTGTGTGACTCAACCCATTTAGGCTGCCTTGAGGACATCTAACTCATAGACAGTTCTTCAATTTTGCTCAGATGGTCTGAGGTCAAATCGTAATGAAGAATTACTCTCTAATCTGCATTGCCCTTGGTTACTGATGATTGCAACTGTTGCCAATGATGCTGCGAGCATTAAAAGGGCCACAGGGAAGGAGAGAAAGGAAGGAGGAAAGTGGCTACTTCTGCACCTCTGGGACTGTCATCCCAGATGGCCCTGCCCTGGGCTTACTCTAAGTAGAGCTGTTGCCTCCAGTGTGAAAATTCAAAAGGACTCAGTTTATGTGGACCTAAAGGAGGCTATTCTCTGATATTTGGGGTGAAGGACTAGGCTCAATGTCTCCCTATATAGCTCCAAATTATGATTTGGTGGTAGAGAAAACTCTGAAGCTGTAATTTAAAGCACCTGGTGTCCAATTACATTATGAAAATGTAGGTTTTAGGATCTGAAAAACATAAAACTTTAATATGATTGGATGGCTTTACTTGGGTAATAACAGATTAAAGTTGTGTTTCTTAATCATCAATGGTTTGTCCATTCCAGGAACTATAATAAATTTAGCAGGGTACTACAGGTTATTAGGACTACTCAATATTTTTTTCTCTTCAAAACCCACACCCTTCTCTTAATCATGGCTGAAGACTGCTTTGCTGATGATAGAAATTCTGCATTTAAGGCAAGCATATAATTAACCATGGAATTTCACTAATTTTCTTCACAGTTATGTTCCCAGTGGTATTTTAGTATAAAAGCTGGGTAGTTTTATACCTTAAGAATACATGCCCAAAAAGGAACATATTATGTAATTTAAATTTTTTTCCATCATCAATTAATAATTATCAAATGCCCAGCACATAATACCACGAATTTTTCCTTATAGGTCATTATTTATCGATCACTTTCCCATATTCACATAGACACATTAATATTGTGTACTTGCAGGATCTTGCCACAGATAACTGTGCAAAAATAAGGTGGTACAACACACTCATTCTTGACTACAAGCTTTCATTTGACATTATACCTCAGATCTTCTCTTTGGCCAAGAAATGGAAATCTCTTCCCCAAACAGTCTTTTTCCTTAAAACCCACTATTTCCTTTCTTCTGAAATACACAGGCAAAACTACTTCAATTTGGAATATTGTTTTGGGACACATGAGTATCATTCATGGGTATATAACATTAAGAAAATTTAGCAACTATAAAAGTTAAGTTTCTCAGCCTAAACCACAGAGAATAAAACCATATACCTGCCTAGTGCAAAACTATCACTAGACTGCCTGGTGTCTCCCCAGACCTTTCTCCCCTGTCTTGCCTCTTCATGCATTTAAAAGGAGAAAACACAGCTGGGCGGGTTGGCATGCACCTTATTTGACAGGTGCTCCTGGCAGTAAAATTCAAACTGAATTGCTTTACATTTTGACAATCCACAAGAACCATGTGGTTATTATTTTAGAAAAAGATAGATTTAGAAAAAAAATGGGCTCATCTTTGTTCTAACCCAAAAAGCTTTAGCTTTTGAACTCAGTTGTCAAAAAGGCCAACAATGTTACAGAGGTCAGGGTTACTGAGATGCTGCTGTGCCTCTGATAACAAAGAATTGATCGGCTTAACTGATGGCTCGTATTGGACAGTGCCCTTTAAGAAATATATTTGTTATTTTTGAAAAGCAGAATTCTAAGACCTCAGGGCTTAATCTCTATAAAACATTGGCAAGCTTTTTTTTTTTTTTTTTAGGCATATCAATCCAGAGAGTAAAAGAGCTGAGAATTTAGAAAGGCAAGAGAATGAAGAGGAGTGAAATTGATGGTTCCAGGTTCTCACAGCGCCATCCAGTCTTCAGTTTCTTATCCAGGGAGTTCATTCCAAGAACCAGCAATACTATTAAAATAACTGTCACTTCCTTTAAGAGATGCAAAATATGCATGATGTATCCTCAAATCTAAGAAGGAAAAGGAGCCAGACAAAACACTCGGAAAAAACCCAGTACCATTAATAAAAATGCAGTAACAGCAGCCAAATGATGTTGTAATTTATCTGTTTAGAAATGAAAGAAATGGATCCTCTTGGCTGGCTTTGGTTCACCTGCAGTCAAAGGAGAGCAAGTTCTATCTTTAACTTGCAAAACTGAAGTTAGGCAGAAGTCAGGCTTAGTGGTCACTGGCAGTATTTTCCAATGAATCAGCGAAGCTATATTTAAATTTTAGGATTTTATAACCCCGACATGAAACCAACAAATTCTGGTTAATGAAAAGTAAACAGAAAAGGGCTGAGCAATTCGGAAGGCCCCAAGACTATGATAAAAGCAACTGCTATCATTTGTATCGCACTTGGCAGTTTATTTATGAAGGTCTTTCACGCACTTGGTTTCATATAGTCCTCACAACAATCTCGGGAGCTAAGTGTTATCAACTCCATTGTACATCCAAGGAAATAGAAGTTTCTTGTATGTTTAAGTGATTTGCCTAAAGTCATGAATTTAGTAATGAAGGAAGCCAGATGATGTGCAGAGGAGTTTTCTCTCCATCTCCATGGCATCAAGGTCAAAACCCTGCCTCTCTGCTACTGACACTGTTGGATGGGTGGGAGACCAGAAGGGAAGCCCAAGCTATTTTTAATTAAATGTGAGGGGACACAATGTATCCTGAACCACTTTTTAGCAGACTCTCTTATCTATGAATCTGGATTCCCCAAACATAAAGCAATGATCACGTTAATATCCAGCATGCTGTTTTGTTAAAGGGCACTGTCCAATAGCACAGTGTTGTAGTTCCACACTGGTCAAAACATGTTTACGACATTCCAGGGACAGTCTGCATAGCACCTTGGACTCTTCTCATAAAACCGAGTATTCCTGATAGAAATCTGACTTTAAAATGACCTTGCAGTGGGAGAAAAAAGAAAATATCAGTGAATTGACACCTTTTTTTCCTAGCCTGCAGCATCTTAGTCCATTGGCTTTTCACAACTGTTAAAACATCAGGAACCTAAAGGAGGGAACTGCCAGTTTTGAAGTTCCTGTTTTGAAATCTAGGTGATTTATAGCTTCTAACAGAACTTTCCTCTTTCCACTCTGAACCAGACTCCACCTGCTCATATATGCCTCTAGCACTCATGCCTCTCCAAGGCACCATCCCATGTCTAGGCCACTGTTTGAGGCAGCATTTTCTGATGTATAAGTTGATTGTATTGGATGCGAACAATTTGTTTCAAATCTCTTCTAATTTCTTTCAAACACTAAGGCTGATTGAGGATGAGCTCACTTTGTTCAGAAATGAGGCCCCTACATTATATGACTTTTAAACCAATCAAACCTTAGTTATGTCAGTAATTAAAAAAAAAAAAAAAAACAGGAAAAAACCAACAACAAAATATAAAGTCAGGATGGTTATGATTTTTCCTTTAGAAACTTGTCATATTTATTTCTGGGAATTAGACTTGGAAATTTCAGTGTAGCATTTTTCAGTACCATTCTGTATAAAACAATTCATAGCTTTTGGTCATAGCAATGGGAAAATGCAAAATGAAAAGAAACAGAATCTTGTACCCAACGAATTGATTTATGCTTATCTCATGTAGTTCATTTGTTCTCATGACTGCTAGCTGGATTCAGCCAATGGGCCCCAAAGTCTGTCACAAGAGTCAGCTGCATGATTAAGGGGCTCAGGTTGAAATAGGAATGAATCTGATGAACTTGGAAGATTTAGGCGAGTCCTTCCAAGTACTCATACTGTTTGTTGGGCTTCGGTTGTAAGAAGTCTGTCTTCTGCTCATACTGTCAGAGTCTTCTTTGTTGAATGCTTGCTTCATGTTTTGGCAGCACGGGAAGCTTCGGACGAAGTCTTGTAGGAGATGGCCACTAAAAAACATGTATATCCAGGGGTTGCAGCAGCTATTCAGGGAAGCCAGTAACGCAGTGATGGTGATGGTCGGATTTTCTGACTCTAAGGAAAACATAAGAGGAGATTATTCAAATAGTCAAATGCAAATAACTGAGCACTGGGTACATTTATTTTTCTATTGACTAAGGAAAGCAGAAAAATTTTATGGGTTAATAAAGAAAATGAAGTCTTTTGTCAATCATTTAGGGAAAGAGGTGCTACATGGAAATTGCTTGGTTATAAAATATTTTCATAAGCAAAATGCCTTGAAATTCATTCAAATATTTTAAAACTCTATTAAAATATTTAAATAGAATAAGTGGAACTTTTAAGGGGTTAAGAATATTAAGTAATTCATTAAAAATTTTTCGTGCCCTTTATACTAGCACCAGCATGTGCGAAGGGACACAGCACTTATAGAATGGCTGCAATTTCAATGACATTTCGAGCCAATAACCACATACACCAAATTGTATTCATCCCAACAACTCGGGAAAAAGTATGACATCATGGACCGTGTTTAAAACCATGGACCATGTTTGAAACCAGTAGTTTCAAATTTTTTAATATTAAAACATAATTTGTAATAACATAACTATATAGAAGGGGATAGCTAAAATAGGTCCTTGTAGGATACAATATTTAGTTGTTTTTCTTTCGTTAATTAGAAAATTCTTTTGATTTTAAAAGAAAACTATCTTTGTGGTTTAAACAATCAAATTATATTATTATTAAGAACAGCTGAATTAGAAAATTCTGGTCAGCTTTTGAAAAATGTTACTTTGTACTGGTGAACTCCATACATACTATAAACTTTCACAGTGGAACAGATAATATGCCTTTTCTGAAGGGAACAATAATCAGCAAGTACTGACTTTTCCTTGATTATAGAATGTAAGTATGGGTCTTCTCACTCATGCTATGCCAGAATAAATTACAGGTTATTTCGTCATTCTATACTTTTAAAGGTGGTCATGATCCATGACTAATACAATTTTAAAAGAAGGAAATCATGAACATACCTTCACTCATACTACATGAGTGAAGTTTTTAGTACCATGTCTAAATCCCAGTAAAATAATTATTAAACTGAATTTTTATTTGATTGGGAATAATTAAGAGGCTGCTAACACCAAGCAAGAGAGGAAATGGTAAACCAAAAATATAGCATTTATGTTGTATTTTTCATGTGTAATTTTATAGCCATACAAATATTTTCATTTGTTTGAATTAAATTCACTCTCATATGTTTTATCTGCACCTATAACTTCCAAAGTATTTCACATATACTTCATACCCAATCCCAAATAACAAGACAGGTCTTCCCAGATACCCATTTTCCAAGTACAGCTGGTAGGTGTAGAGAATATTCTCGGTGAACTACTGCACAGGTTGCACGCAGAGGTGTGTGGGTGTGTGGTGAAGATATTGCTGAAAGACTAATTGATTTGTCTCACAAATTTAGAGTTTTCAAAAATAATTCTCCTGTGAAATACCAGAAAAAAAGAGTGTTGAAGTAACTGTTAGAAAAAAAACTTAAAAAAATAAGAAAGGGAACACTAGCTAAATGCCAAATTAGAATTATTGACTTCTTAAAGAATTCTTCCTTCAGAAAAAGTGTGTCTATTTCACCCTTGCCCTTGGGGCATTTCTACAAAGTTTTTGTACTAATTGTGATGTTTTTCACAAACTAGCAAAAGCAGTTGTGACAGTAAAATTATTTCCTTGAATCCAATAGATTGGAAAGCAGGCAGTTAACACAGAGGTTAGTGATTGGCAGCAAGTCATTTTGTTTTTGTAGTTGTGTGGCTGCTCACTCTAGGGCGCAGTTTCTGGATTTGTGGTCTTGGACCTGGAGCTACAGATGCAGATTACTGGGCCCCATTCCAGAGCTATTGAATCAAAACGTCTGGGGCAGGGACCCCAGGAATTTGCCTTTTTGATCATTTCAGGCAAGGTGTAATTCTTGTGCACACAGAAGTTTAAGAAGGACTGTCCCAGAGGATGTGACAAAAAGAACCCCTGCTCCCGCGGCTCCAACCCTGCGCCTTCCTCTATTGTCCCGACACCTACCGACCCATCTGAGGTTCTCATCCCAGACAGACCACATCTGGACGACGAAGAAGGGCGCCCAGCAAACGATGTAAACCGTCACGATTACGAAAGTCATCTTCACCGTACGGATCTTGGCGCGGGAAATGGACTTCACGCTGCTGACACAGGGCTCGAGCAGGAGCCCGTTGTGGAAGGCGCCGCCGGGGCCCTCGGCACCCTTGCCCCCGCGCAACGCCGTCTTGCCGCGGAAGTTGCGCCAGATGTGGTGGCAGATGAAGCCGTAGCAGGTGCTGAGAATGACCACCGGTCCCAGGAAGATGCCGCCCGTCATCCAGGTCACGTAGGCGCGGGAACCCCAGGGCTGGATGAAGTTGGCCCAGCAGTCGTAGGCCTTGGTGACGTTGTCCACCTGGACCATGGAGAAGACGAAGTACTGCGGCGTGCTCAGCACGAAGCTCAGCACCCAGGCTGCCGCGATCATGAGGCGCGCGCGGCGCGCGGGCTGCTGCAGCGTCTTCAGCGGGTGACACACGGCGATGTAGCGATCGGCGGTCATGACTACCAGCATGTAAGCCGACACGAACATGACGAACACCTGCAGGTGCTTCACCACGCGGCACAGCCCGTCGGATCCCCGGAAACGGTAGGTGATTTCCCAGCACAGCTGCGGCAGCACCTGGAAGAAAGCGACGGCTAGGTCGGCCAGGCTGAGGTGGCGAATGAAGACGTGCATGCGGGACGTCTTGCGGGGCGTGCGGTGCAGCGCTAGCAACACAGTACTGTTACCCAGCACGCCCACCACGAAAGTCACGGCTAGCACAGCGATCTCCAGCTTGGCTAGCTCCTCGTCGCGCTCGTCTTTCTGCGGACCTCCGCCTTCCCCGAGCGCCTCCGTTTCCCGGCTGGTGTTGGCCTCGCTGGTGGTCAGCGACCACAACAGGCTGGAGTTGCTCGGGGACCCTGCAGCAGCGGGGCGTCTGGCTAAAGGCATGCTGTCCGTGCGGCGTCCCTTCGACTTCTGCCGAGGCTCGCTCCCTTCACGTGCGTGGGCTCCTTCCCGAGGCGTCCTCTCCTGCCCGCACTCGCCGCTCCTCGGCTCAGCTATTCCTCCCGCAGGCGTCTCCCCGCGCAGCGTCCCACCCAGCAACTGAGCTGCTCTCGGTCCGCCGCCCGCAGCTTTTCCTGCTCAGCCCTGTCAACTCAGACGAAGCTGGGGAGGTGCGGCCCAAGCCTCTAAAAAGGACTGGGCTCCAAACTCGACTATTTAGGCGAGGTTTGTTTCCCCAGAAAGCGCTCCCTCTCGCCCCTGCCCCCTGCGGCTGGAGACTGCTCGGTGCCTACTCTCCCCACCTCCCCACCCGCTTCCCGGCTGGTTGTTTATTTTCCCTTCCTCACGTCGGTGACTCGTCCTCTTTACATCACTACTGCAAGGGCGGGGCGGGGAGACTTGCCTATTCCTCCCCGCGATAGGCTGGATCACAGCGCTTTCCCGCTCCTCTCTTCCCAAAGTCTTGGAGAACAGGACGTGTCATACCATTTCCTTGAGCCTCCCTCAATGGCCACCTCGACCCCACATTTTGACTTCAACAGATGCATTCAGTGCCTCACCTAGAGACCGCGAGTTCACCACCGGGCGCGCGAACTCTTGCGCCCGAATTTGGCGCAGGACTTCCCCTCCTCCAGCCCAGGTTTCTCCCGCCACAGCGAGCCCGAATAATTTTCTTCCCAGGGGAGTTTGGCTACGGGAATTCCATCTCTCCCAGCCCGTCACTCTCCCTCCTCCTTTGCAGGGTAACAACTGGGTGACTCAGAGCACGCTCTCTCCAGCAACTTCTTCCCGGTGCTGTTACCCCCCACCCACGTTCGTTCGTGGTCAGCAAGGACGCACTCCCTTTCCCAATGCGGCCTCGTGGCAGCCGTGTTTGTACTTGCATCCGGGGGAAGGAACCTCTCACGGCTTTCCAGTTTCTTGGGGGTCGGGGGTGGGAGTTGGGGGAGAGGAACAGTTTTCTCTTAGATCCTTGGGGTTTTCTCCAGGGAAAAGCCTGATTCTCACAGAGGCGACAGGCGGGAATTGGGCCACAATAGTCCGTGGGGACCTCTTCTCGAGTGGACAGAAAGCAGCTGCCGGATAACAGCCACCCAGGCAATGCTGGCCGGGGCACCGGAGCGGAAAACCTGCCAGGCCCCTGCATAGGGAAGGGGTCGGTGGTGGTGGTGGCGGTGAGAAAGAGTCAGCCGTGGCAGGAAGGAGGCGATATGAAGAGTTCTAGAAAAGAACACCTACCTGTTATGAATTAGTTTCTCCGGGCAGCTGGAGCTCAGCTGAGGGCCCAAGCAAGACAGAACTACTCCGTGAGCTCTGCGTTTCAACTTTAGTGAAGATACGCTTTGAAGGACAGCAAGGGGGAGCTGTTTCCAGGCTATTTCACGAAAGAAAAAAAAAATGAAGCAGCACTGTAAGGTTACCTAGACTTAGAAACAAGAACATGACTTTTTAAATATTTTAATTGTTCAAGTACAGTTTTTTTCCTTTTGCCTCCATCCCAGCCCCCCCCCACCCCAGTTTTTGTCCATGTGTCCTTTATACTTGTTACTGCAAACCCTTCCCCTCTTCCCCTGAAATACCCTCCCCCTCTCCCCTCTGGTCACTGTCAGCCTGTTCTCAATTTCAGTGCCTTTGGATATATTTTGCTTGTTCGTTTTGTTGATTAGCGAACATGACTTTTTGATCAGAATGTTTGTGTATTGTGGCTGTGGTATAAATTTGATAGTCTCACAAAAATATCTGTAAAATATAGAAAAGGAAACCACAGATTTTTCTGAGGTGCATTTCTCAGTGGAAATTCCACTTCACTTCCCAGTTTGTTCATGCAGAGTCCCAAGGTTGTGTGACATTAAGGTTGCTGGACTTGACCTTTGGAGTCCTGCTTCACTCCGGCTGTATAAGCCTCGGTTGATACATCTTAAAAATGGGAATAAAAGTACTTGCTTGACCTACTATAAGGTTATCGTGAGGATCAAGCAAGACAATGTTCTGTGTGGGGGAATGCTCTCAAAACTACAAGCTATCTTTCCTTGGAGAAAATTCTGTTCTCCAGGATATTTAAGGAGAAAAAGATTTTAAAAGTTCAGAGATGCCAGTAAGTAAAAGGTTTCCAGACCACCTGCCTGGAAAAATCCTTCAAGCAGTTACATAGTGGTCACTGACTTGGAGAGGCGACCTTCTTTCAAATCACAAATTATACTATCAGTGCTCCTTATGAGAAATAATATCCAACCCTTGTGTCCCTGGGTATTGCAGAAGCGGTCCATTGACCAGAACCCAGCAATTTTATTGCCCTTGGCCCTACCCCTTTGAGAGTTTAGATTTTCGAAGGGGAGGGAACCTGCAGCGCAGCGTCACAAATGTCCCTTTGGGTGTTCCTATTCCAGAAACATGGCAGTGGCCTCTCAGGAAGCCACTCATCTGTGTCGAGCTCTCTGATCCAATAATCAACCATATCCAATTTATAAAATAACTTGTTAGGTTACATCAGTGGGCACATTTGGAAGATATTATTCAGTGAACAACAGTACTAATTAATTACCCATATGTATTGTATGTGTATTTGACACATATAGAGATATTATATATAATATAAATCCTATATTGTATATACAAGATATAATATAATATAAATTTTCCTGTTGAAATAAGTATATATTTCAACAAAAGTTCAACCCAGATTCCAGATTCTACTCCCTCTTTTAATCCACATAGCTTTAAAAATGTGTCTGTCTTAATTTTAATGGTTCTATATTCAAAGGAAACTAGGACCATTGAAATACAGACTCAGGATTCAGGAACCTCACTGGAACCGCTATGAAAATTACTCAGTGGAGGTAAAGAAATTGTGGTCCTAAAATATGAAAAGAACATAGTATTTTCTGTGGCATCTTGTGCTTTTTCTTAGAGCAATTTGCCTTTGTTCTGTACTTCTTGTATTAAGACTTACTGCTTTTTCCCTCTTACTCGCAGTGGATTTCAGTTAACATACTTTCGGGGCGGGTATGAAGTGATGAAAAGAAAAATATGCAAGTTGTGCATATATGTCTGGAGTCATCTTTCTCTTTCATTTGCCAGTCTTTCTCCCAGTTTGCAATTCCAGATACTTTGAGAAGTATTTCAATTAATGGAAGCTCCTACCTCCTTCACTTACTAGCTGTGTGATGTTGTTTTAATCTCTGAGCCTTAAATTCTTCTTCAGCTGTAAGATCTTGGTCATAAAACAATGCAGTTCCTGTGTTATTTACATATTTGGTTGTTTAAGTTTCTGGCATTTTGTAGGATTCAAAATGTTAATTCTACCTTTTAAAAAATATGTAAATATCCTCCACATTACCTGTTCTTTGCCAACAAGGTTTTTCCTTTCAGTTAAGCCAGCATATCCCCAGCTCCCTTCTGTGCAATAGAAGATATAGACAGCATTCTATGAGAAAAGAACTCCATGGTCCAATACATTGGAGGAAGTGCTGTTTACGCATCCCACTCTCTTTTGGAGATTTATATGTAAAAAAGCCTCTGAGAAACCTGCTCAGCTTTGTTTATCTATGTTTCCCAAAGCTATTTGACGAAGGAAAACCTTCATCCTTTTGCTTTCCCCAATGCAAATTTGACGGACATGTCACAGGACAAGGGACATAGTTTGAAGAACACTGAGTAAAGTACTTGGAGTTCCAGAGCGCTTAGCAGCCACCACTGGACTTAGTCAGGAAGTTGAGGGTGTGAGTCAAGAATAACCTACTCTCCCAGGGGCAGGGATTCCCAATATAAATGGGTTATGTTTAGTTTATCATATTACTTTATATATTTCTTTATAACTGCTATTCAATGTGTCTCATTTCCTTTTCTTATACTGTCAGTTTTCTTCCTGTTAGTGAGAAAATGGAAGAAATTGGGTGTCTGCAGGAGCATCCATTTTACTCCTATAGCCCGCGAAGACTCCTTCTCCTTCAAATGTTAGTGAATGACACTGCAGTTAGAGGGCAATGGTCTGGTATTCATACCACTGCTTCTAGCAAATCAACAATATCAGTGGCGCCTCACTAGGTCTTTAGTTGGATACAAAGAAGTATGTAAGGATCACTAACGTTTATTAAACACTTTTTCTGTGCCAGGCACCGTCACAGGTGCTTTATGAGCGTTACTTCGTTCAGTCCTCCCAGTGACCCTATGAGGGCCATTTAATTTTACATTTGAGGAAACAGAGGCACAGGGAGGATAAATAACCAGCCTCAGGTAACACAGCTAGTCAGGAGTAGCGGAGCCAGGATTTGAACAGAAGCAGTTGACTCCTGCAGAGTTCACAGTCTTGAGCATTACACTGTGCTGCCACCTGTGAGCCTCATGCTCCCAGGGTCTTACTGATGCAGACGGGGCACTGGCTTGGCTATTGGATGTTTCACTCCTGCCTGATATGTTCTCCTTCAGGACTGGGAGAGTCCGTAGGATCTGCACTGGTTATTCTATACCTTTGGTTTCCTCTTTAGTAAACCAAGTACAGGACAATAATAGTAATAGTAGTAATAATAGTGGTAATAATAATAGCTACTATTAACATTTATCAACATTGATTAAGCTCATAATGTATGAGCTGAGTTTTAATTCATTATTTCATTTAATATTTAAGATAATATCTAAAACTGTACATAAGAATGCACATATTGTTATCCCACTTTATAGATGAATAAACAATGGTTAGTGAGGGCAAGCAACTGAACCAAGGTCACAAGGCTCCTAGGGGCTGAGCTGAGTCTCACGTGGTCCACTTGAAGTCAAAGCTTGGGCTCCAACCTCTGTGCCCTGCTGCCTTCCGCGTACATCACAAGTACTTAACACATACTGCAGAAAGAATTAACAAATGTTTTAATACAAACAGAGATTTTAAAAATATTTTTTGCTTCTTTCCTTTTTCTCAGGGTTTGACAGAGGGTAGTTTTGAAAAAAATACATTTTATTTCTATTTTTCATCCATTCCTCCTACTGCGCAGTCTGCCACCTCACACACACTTGCCAGATGCTTCTAAATTTTCTGAAAGTTCTCGCCAGCAGGGGGACTGGGATAAATATGGAATATGTTGCATTTTATTTTCCATTAGTATTTTTATGGTGATAGTGACATACTTATGATTAATTGATCCCTGGATAGAGCAATACAGCAGACATGCTGCCCAAGAAAAGGTTAAATTCATTGAACTGTCACTTCAATGTCTATATGAGAATCTCTATGGTTTACTTTGTCCAAATATTTTAAAGATATGGGTGTAAAATGGAATCCACTTGAAGTATTTGGAGCTTTACCTCAGTGTTCCTGAATAGACTTTTATCTGATTACATGGTAAGTCAATAGAATGAAATAGCTATAAAGACATCATCGTTCCAATTTCCTGGGAACCTGCAATCAAATGGACATGTGATGCTCTTTATTCGTTCTGACACGAAATATAGTGTTAAAAACAACTAATATGTAACCAATGTTCATAGAAAACTTTCAGCATTTTCCAGAATCTCTGTTTAACTTTGTATTTGAAAAGCCAGTCCATCTTGTCGAGAATTTAGCTATTCTTTCAATGAGGCTCTCTCACTGCCATGTGGCACTTTGGAAAGCTGCTTTACACAAGGAAATCCGTGTGCATTTATTTTTTCATGATGGAATGATAACTGAGTGTACGCAACCACAGAAGACCTGGGCAGAAATAAAAATCTGAAACGTATTTTTAACATTACTTTTACTGTGGTTATGAGTAGGGAGATGAAAAAAGGAGAAGCTATATGCACTCAATTATAGTAGCTATATTTTCCTGCTTAGAACAATATTCTTTTATAAAAAATTTAAAACAGAAAAATATGAAGAAAATTAAAAATATTTCATATTACACCCGGCATTCACAGATGATCACAATTATGATTTGCTTGTGCCTCTCCAGTTCTTTCTCATTGTGTATTTTATAAAAAAACAAAAATTAGACCATATTATATGTTATAATCTGATTTTTCAAATTTGCATCATAATGTGAGCTTTTCTCCATGTCATTGAATAGTCTCCTATATGATCAATGTCATGGCTCCATAGTTCCCCATGGCACTGATGTATCTATATTTATGTTATATTTATTTATTTTATATATTCCCCCTTTTTTCCTAAAACTTTGGCCTCCTAGTTTTCTCACTGCCCTCCCCCCACCCCCTTATGCACAATGCTGCTAACAGACACCACTTCGCTCACCACCGATAGTCATTTCCTAAGATTAAATTTCTGGAAGTAGGATTACTGCATGTAAGGTTATATAAAATTTTAATTTTATTGTACAATCCCAATGTATTAGTCTAATTACACAGTATATAGTTATTACAGTTTAATCAGCAGTGCACATGAGTGCTGATTTCCACAGCTCGATGGACATGGAATCTGTTCTCTAAAAATAGAATCCTCTTTTTAAAGATTTTATTTATTCATTTTTAGAGAGAGGGGAAGGGAAGGAGAAAGAGAGGGAGACAAACATCAGTGTGTGGTTGCCTCTCATACACCCCCTACTGGGGACCTGGCCCGAAGCTCAGGCATGTGCCCTGACTGGGAATTAACCTGGTGACTCCTTGGTTGGCAGCCTATGCTCAATCTACTGAGCTACACAGGCCAGGGCTAAAAATAAAATCTTCATATACACAAATATTAAATCATTATGCTGTACACCTAAAACTAATACAATGTTATGACAATATACTGCTTAAAAAAGAAGTTTATTGCATCAAAAAAGAAAGTCTTTTCAGATTTGACAAATAAATAAATACTTGTTTTAACATATATAGACTAGATTAATAATGAAGTTAAATATTTTCATAAAAATCTAGTTCTATTTTTTCTTTTGCAAATTAGTTACTCACATTTTTGGTCCATTACTGTAGTGTTTCTAGTTTGTTTTTTTTAATTTGTAAGATGTCTACATGTTTGTGCTATTTTTTTGAGTTTATCATTGGCCTTATTTAATTTGCTTTTAAATTTTATTTATTTTTCTTCAGTTTCTAGTGAGGCTCAATATCTTTTCAAATGTTTCTAACTTTGTGTGTTTCTTCTTTTGTGTACTGTTTACTTATATCATTTGATCAATTTCCTATTTGGCTGTACCTCTTTTTGATCTTGATTAAAAAGAATTATATACAGAAATATATATGAGTATACATATTCCCATATTTATACAATGCATAAATTTTTAATTTTCCTCAGGTTAAAATTATGAAATATTTTCTTCAATGATATGCTTAGAAAATCTTCCCCCAAATTAAAATTGTAGTTGCTACAAAAAACATATTTATATTATTAGATTATATATACAGCATTTTTAACTTCTACATCTTCATTTGGAAATTATTTTGGTGTAAGGAGTGATTTAGAGATTCTACTGTCCTATTGCAAGAGCTAGCCAGTAATTCTAATACCATTTACTGAATAAACAACTCCTATGTACCACAAGAGCCTCCAACCCATTAACCTGCCAACTTTTACTGTCCATCAGTGATTTTTGTCCTTAACAATGCAAAATAATTACGTCCAATAGAAATGTGGTTGATTTCTGCCCTACAGTAAAGATAATATCAAATGTTGTGTTTTATGATCCTATAAGAAATAGTCTTGTATCTGTTAGCAAATTCAGTTCAACATTCCTGGCTGCCTTCTTCAAATTCACCCCTGAATGGATTTTAACATCTTCGTGGTATTCTCTTTAATTAATATGTTAAGTAAAATTTTAGCACATGTTTATTTTATATTTGCATGAGCCTTGTGATTTTCTTTTAAAAAATTTTGCATTAGCAGCCCTAGATGGTCTTGGAAATATGACTGTCTTTGCTACATCCCATGGTGAGGTCCATGGCTTTTCTAGCTGGTCTTCTGTTCTCCTGTGACAGGCAAGGCAGGTGACCGTTCCATGGTAGCGGTCTGGCAGGAGCGCTCAACGTTTTCCCTTGCTTTGGTCCCTCTTCTCTCTTGCCAACACTGCTCATCCTCGTAGACTTACTCAGATCCACCATCTGTCCCCAGCTTGACTGTTCACCCTATACTTTAGAGTTCCCTGCCCTTCACGAAGACTGACTGCCTGGCTTCCTTCATAAGTCCCCCTTGGGTGCGCAAGAACTTTGTTTTATCTCCTCTATGTCCTATGGAGGCAGATACGGTGGGCCATGTCATTCTCTCTGCTTAAGCAAACTGAAATATCATGTATACTCTATTGATTTAATCCTGGGTGTGACTAGTGACACTCTGTAAAGCCTTCTCCTTGCAGAATTCCAAGCTGGAAATGGGTTACAGCCCTCTTCTACTTTTGGGTTTCCAAATATACTTAGGAGTTTCTATTTCTTCCTTCCTGGGGTCTCAGAGTTAAAATGTAGTGGGCAAAAAGGAGGTTCCTACACTAAGATCTAACTTTTTTTTACTCTTTTCCCTGAACCATCTCTACCTGTGATAAAGCGTTTCTAATAGGTAGAAAGCTCATCTGCAGTCTCACAGTGCAGAGTCCTCTTCCACTCTGCGGTCTGAGATATGGTGGGCTTGATTCCCTACACCAGCCAGGGTTTTCTCTTGAATGCAAACCCAGGTTTTAAAATACCTAAAAATTTCTTTTTTTTTTCAAGATCCTGGCATTTTAAAATTAAACATTCTTTGGATTTTATACGTTTTATTTGCTCTGGACTTAGCCCTATTTTAAAGTTCAAAGCTGCACAATGACCATTTGATTTCGGGATGGACTTGCACCTCCTCTCTTTTCCTCCCCGAAGTCCCTTTCACATGCACTCACAGAGCAATGAAGATGCTTTCTCCTCTCTGAGAAATGCTGCCGGGAAACTTGGAGAAGCTAGAAATTACTGAATAAAAAATATATTGTTGGTATTTTCAAGTACTTTGGCATGCATCATCGCTTTTCAAGATACGAGATAGTATCGTGCACTTTCTTATTGTTGTTCTAAATACATCTCAAACACATCTTTTTGAACTTCACATGAGGAGTTGCACAAAAGCTCTGTTACTATGTGTCAGATAAGAAAATGAACCATCAAACCTTCCATTTGGTTCCCCAGACTTTGTGCTTTGTCTGAGAGTATTAATGTTCTTATTGAAAAAAATGAATTGAACTCTTTCAGAGGATAGAATTTGAAAATAATCCTGTCTTAAGATATGGAAATGAATGAGCAGTACAAACTCTTATAAATGATGTGACAGTCTCCAAGTGTTTCTTGTTAAGAACTATAGGATTTCTCTTTTAGAAGAGGTCTAGATGTTTTAATATGTTTTATGGGATAACATACGCCAGTAGTTGCCAGTTTCTCCACCGCCTCCCCCCTCCAGCACCAAGAGACCTGACACTTACCTAGCAATTGCTTCAGGACAGTGATCTCCATGTAAATGAAAAAGGAGAAGGCATAGCAGAATTTCTGGGAAACTGTAGAAAGAGAGACAGGACTATGAGATCTTATGCATTTGGAAAATGATTCTAAAATATTTTCGGAACTCCTCCCATACACGCCCACTAAAGGAGTCCACTCTCCCAAGATTTGTAATTTCAAGGAACTGTTTTTAATCCTTCCTCTTGTGTATATTGTGCTAAGCAAAACATTAAAAGCTGCAGGCTTTTAGAAAATTTACTTAATAGCAAATCCAACATAAAGGAAAAAAAGTCCCTATGTTCCCCCTTTCCCGTAACATTTGAATATTTTGATGGAGTCTTTTCTGAAGCATTTAAATAAACATCCAGCATTATGAGAGTGCTTTATTTTGGGATGTTTTAATAAATCTTAAGTACAGAACATTGCTAATCCATTGCTCTTTATTTTGTTTCCCTTTTTTCTCCTCATCTCAATTTCATGCCCCCTCCCATCCCCATAGCTAGCGTATTGTGGAGGTACCATTCTGACGTAAGACTCTTTTTTAATAAAACATATTTTTATTTCTTGGTAAAGCAGGAAAGTCCCTTCAGAGGCCAGAAAAGTAATATTTGTTTGCGGTATAGATCAGTAGAAAGTGAGGGAAATTGTATTTAGATGACTAAATCCATGTCTCCCTTAAGAACATTCAGACTGAAATTTAGAAAAGCCACGCTGTTCTGGTCAAATGAAACAAGACTACAAAGGCATAAATTCCCCCTCCGGCACCCCCGTTGCAGCATACACTCAAGGAAGAAATCCTAATGCTTCTGAATTTTTGCCATTGCCAGAACAGCTCTCACTTCTTTCGTATCCCTCTTTCCTGGTGCTTTCACTGATATTTCTTAAAATTCAACAGTATGCTTATTTGGTTATAATGGTCCCCTGAGTTTTGTATTGTGAATATTTTGGCTGGATTCTTCTGTGTATGCTGTTGCAATAGAAAATTTGCTCCTTGTAAACTTTCTTATATCACTCTATATTCCATCTGTTTATTAGTTGGAATATTATTATGTTAACAATATTTATTAACACTGGAGAGTCTCCTTTCTTATTGTCATATGAGTCTAAAATTTTCTTGCCCATCTCGTTTCTTTTTTATTTTTGTCTCTTTTTAAAAATTATTTTATTGTTATTCAGTTACAGTTGTCTGCGTTTTGCCCCGCCCTACCCCCAACCCCAGCCAAACCCACTTCCCTCCCTCCATCTTCATTTCTTAAATATTTGGCCAGTGTTGTCTGTGAATGTCAGTCCCCTTTGACTGTAGCAGTCAGTGAACTTTCAGCTAATCGCTAATGATTCCCCAGTGAGTGAGCTGATTTGCTGCTGCAGGATCTCAACAGAACGTCGTCCTGACTCACTGTCCACTTCCAGCGCTGCTCACTCCTTCCCTGTGCCATCCAACCTCGTGGTCCCATCAGAGTGCTGCCCCACATAGGGAAATGATTTGAAGCGGTTGTTATGAAGGAAGGAGAAGAGATTACTTTGAATTAACTATTGAAACTTTAAGAAAACTTTTTCTTTTGGAATTTTTCCACATGAAATTATTTCACTTACAAGTGCTGTTCGCTGGATGACTGGCTGTCTTCAGTTCTATTGGCCTCCTTGAATCAATGAAAGAATCTCTTTTTTTAAAAGAAATTGAATTTTAGCTTAGTCTGAATAAACCATCCTTTTTTGAACTACTAGATATCTAACAAGGTTTGAATTTTTCTGTAACTTCTCTCTTGACGTTACCAACCAGGTAACAAATGATAACTGGTGTTTCGTTCAGAGAGATCTTATTTGAATCCTGTTTCTGGCTAAATGATTTTTAAACAAAACTTAAGCCTCTTTTTAAAATAAGGATGCTAATACCAATTTTATAATAATTTTAGAAAGACCTAGTGCTATACCAGCTAAGGAAAGTGTTTTCAGTAAAAAAAAAAAAGTGTCCCCCCAAATTCCTGCTTTAAGTTGGGGCCCCTCTTTTCTCGTTGCCATTGTCTGGTGTCTGTATAAGTCAGGATAGGCCAGGTTCTAAAGCAGCAAACAACTCCAAATCTTAGGGGCTTGAAGCAATCAAGATTTGTTAGTGTTTATCGTGGTTAGTTGGGGCTTCACTCCCTGTGTTCTTCATTCAGGGACCCAGCTGAAGTGCACTCTGTCATCTACAAGGTCACCAGCCACTGCGGCAGAGGGAGGGAAAGAGGGAGAGTCAGGCAGAAGGCCTTATAAACAATTTTGCCCAGAAAGGACAAATGTCACTTTTTCTGATACCTTATGGACAATAGCTAAATCAGGGAAGTGAAAGATTTCTGTGTGCCCAGAGCAGGGAAGAGAGAACCACATGTACTGTGGACCAGCATCAATGTCTATTGCCATGTATTCCTTGTTCTCCTTCCTGAGTTCAAAAATGAGATTGCTTGTTACCAGGACTCTTCTGCTAATGATGCTACAAATGTTTTGATTTGTAAATGACATAAAATGGAGCCAGAGTACATAACTCTGCTTTTTATTTTCTTTCTTGAAATTATTTGAGAGGATATAAGGTTGGCATCGTCTGACACACTTCTAGATATTTGGATTGCTTACTCACGACAAGTGCTTCTTTCAGAGGGAAAGGGCCTGGAGAGTAAGAAAATCAAAATAGTGCCATTAAAAATATCTGTTTCTTCTTAATCACAAAAACAGGCAAATATTTCAATGTGCGTAACTGGCAACCTACATGGTTCATTCTGGGCAAGGGATTATTTACTTTGTTTTTTGTTCTTTTTTATTTAAGCATGGTTGGAATATAATCTTATATTGGTTATATTAGTTTCAAGTGTACAAAGTAGTGATTCCACATTCTTATACCTTATAATGTGATCACCCCACTAATTCTACTAATGATCTATCATTGTGCAAACATCACAATATTATTGACTATATTCCCCTTCCTCTTTTCACCCATCTCCTCACCCCTACCCTTTTGGTAACTATCCCTTTGGTCTCTGTTTCTATGAGTTTGTTTTTATTCTGTTTGTCTTTAGATTCCAGGTATAAGTGAAAATGTATGGTATTGGTCTTTCTCTGCCTGTACTTATTTCACTTAGCATAATACCCTGTACATCCAGCCATATTGCTACAAATGGCAAGATTTCTTTTTTACTGCTGTGTAATATTCCACTGTGTATATGTACTACATCTTCTTTATCTACTCATCTATGGATAGATGCCTGGGTTGCTTCCATATCTTGGTGATTGTAAATAATGCTGCAATGAACAGAAGGGTACCTGTATCTTTTCTTTGAGTAAATACCCAGAAGTGGAATTGCTGGGCTATATAGTACATCTATTTTTAGTTTTTTTTGAGGAGTCTCTGTACTGTTTTCCACAGTGGCAGATCAAATTTGCACTCCCACCAACAGTGCACAAGGATTCCCTTTCTCCACATCCTCACCAACACAATTTATTTTTTGACTTTTTGATAATAGCCATTCCGACAGGCATGAGGTTGCATCTCATTGTGGTTTTGACTGCATTTCCCTGAAGATTAGTGATGGAGCATTTTTTTCATATGTCTGTTGGCCATTCGTATATCTTCTTTGGAGAAATGTCTTTTGATGCCTTCTGACCATTTTTCAATTATATTACTTATTTTTCATGTTTGAGTTGTATGTGTTTCTTATATATTTTGGATATCAACCTCTTCTTGAGTATATTCTCCCATTCAGTAGATTGTCTTTGTTTTGTTAAAGGTTTCCTTCACTGTGCAGAAGCTTTTTAGTTTTATGAAGTCTCATTTGTTTATGTTTGCTTTTGTATCCCTTGTTCAAGGGATTGTGTCCAAAAAAATATTATTCAGACTGATGATATACAATGGTCACAATGAATCAACCATTTGAAAAGTTATTAAGAAGGTTACAAGACAATAGTAGCAAAATTAAATATAACTATAATAAATAAGAGATAAAAAACAAAAAGATATAAAGCATGACATCAAAAACGAAGAGTGGAGAGGGAAGCAAAATACAGTATTTTTAGAATGTGAATGATCTTAAATGCCTATCAGTTTAAAATAGACTACTATAAATACAGATTAATATATAGGAACATCATGGTAACCAAAAACCAAAACACAAAAAAAATACACACACACACACACACACAAAAGCAATCCAATAGAAACACTAAAGAAAACCAACAACTTGCCCTTGCCAGTGTGGCTCAGTGGGTTGGAAAATCATTTTGTACACCAAATGGTCGGGGGATCACTTCCTGGTCAGGGCATGTGACTGGGTTGGAGGTTCGGTCCCTGGTTGGGGCACGCATGAGAGGCAACCCATTACTGCTTTCCTCTTGCATTGGTATTTCCCTCTCTCTCTCCCTAAAATCAATAAATATTTTTTTAAAAAGAAAGAAAACCAACAAATCAAAAAGAAATAGATCTGCCTTTTGACACAGTGATCCCACATCTGGGAATATATCTGAAGGGACCCAAAACACTACTTGGAAGGAACATACTGTAAGTACCCCTATGTTCATTGTAGCGTTATTAACAATCACCAAGATATGGATGCAACCCAAGTGTCCATCAGTAGATGAGTGAATAAAACAACTATGGTATATTTACACAATGGGATTCTACTTAACCATAAAAAAGAAGAAAATTTTACCCTTTGCAACAGTATGGATGCACCTGGAGAACATTATCCTAAGTGAAATAAGCCAGTCAGAGAAAGACAAACACCATTTGATTTCACTCATATGTGGAATCTAATGAACAAAATGAACTAACAAAGAAAAAAATGACAGACTCATAGATGGAGAACAGGATGACAGCTGGGGAGGGGAGGTTAGAGGGTGGAGGGATTGAGCAAAAAGGAAGAAGGACTCATGGACATGGACAACCATGTGGTGATTGCTGGGTGGAGGGGTGTGAAAGGGGACTAAGTGGTAATAAAAAAAAGTACAATAAAGATTAAATTAAAAAATAAATAAAATATTTTTAGAAAGAAAGAGATCAGAAAAAAAAGGAACAACAATTAACAACAAAAACAACCAAAAAACAGTTACAAAATGGCAACAAGCACAAACCGATCAATAATTACTCTAAATTCAAATAGACTAAATGCTTCTATCAAAAGTCATAGGATGGCAGAGTAGATTTTGAAAATTATTTACCCACATGCTTCTTATAAGACAATCACTTCAGATCAGAAGACACACACAGACTAAAAATAAAGTGATAGGAAAATGATATTCCATACAAATAGAAATGAAAAGAAAGTTGGAGCAAATACTCATTTCAGACAAAATAGACTTCAAAACAAATCATGTAAAAAGAGGAAAAGAAGAACATCACATAAATTCAAAGGGGTGTATCCAAGAAGAGGAAATAATAATTAGGAGATTTATACACTCCACATAAGAGCACCCAAACATATAAAACAAATGTTAATAGACATAAGCACAGAAATTAACAGTAATAATATAATAGTTGAGGACTTTAATACTCCAGTTACCCCAATGGGTAGATCATCCAGACAGAAAACTAATGAGGAAATAATGGCTTTAAATGCTATATTAGATCAGCTTGACTGATAGACATTTATAGCACATTTCATCCCAAACTGCAGGTTATACATTTTCTCAAGTACACATGGAACATTTTCCACAGACTGGGCCACAAAACAAGCATAAATACATTTTAAAAGATTGAAATTATATGAGGTATATTTTCTGACAACAATGGCATGAATCTAGAAATCTTAAAAAAAAACTGGGAAAAAACTATAAAAAACACAAATATGAGAAGATTAAACAACATACTTCCAAATACCAGTGACTCAAAGAGGAAATAAAAAACTACTCTGAGACAAATGAAATGAAAGCACAACCTTACATATTTTATCCATTGGTGTGGCTCAATGGATTGAGCACTGGCCTGCGAACCAAAGGATTGCCAGTTAGATTCCCAGTCATGGCCCATGCCTGGGTTACAGGCCAGGTCCCCAGTAGGGGCCATGTAAGAGGCAACCACACATTGATGATTCCCTTCCTCTATTCCCCCTTCCTTCCTCTCTGTCTAAAAATAAATAAATAAAATCTTTAAAAAAATTATATGGTATGCACAAAAACAGTTATAAGAGGAAAGTTTATATCTATAGAAGCCAACCTCAAGAAGAAGAAAAAGTCCCAAATAAAAAATCTAAATTTATACCTAACAAAACTAGAAAAAGAGAAACAAACAAAACCTGAATTAAGTAGAAGGAAAGAAACAATAAAGATCAGAGCAGAAATAAGTAAAATGAAGAGTAGAAAATAATAGGAAGGGTTAGTGAAACTAACAGCTGGTTCTTTGAAAGGATAAGTAAAATTGACAAGTCTCTAATAAGACTCATTGAGCAGAAAAGAGAGAACACAAATTTAAAAACTCAGAAATGAGATATTCTCTCAACTTCCTGTCAAGAAAGAGATATAGTTAGACATGGTTGGCCTCCTTATGCCACCACAAAAAGAATTACAACTAAGTCTCAAAACAAGTAACACTTAGAACTGTCAGAAAATCAAGCTGTATGGAAGTCTGTCAACCAAGCATTTAAAGAAGCCACATTTATCCAGACAGAGGAGGAGCAGAGACATGGACTGGGTGGAGATGTGAGGAGACAAGGAGAGGCAGTGGCAGCAGTGGAATGGGCATGGGAGGTCCCACAGTCTCGAGTGGTGGATAAAAATTGGGAGGGATACGACCCCAGTCCCAGGCCAGATAGCACAGTCTGAGGTTCCAGTGCCAGGAAGATGAATCCCCATAACTTCTAGCTGTAAAAACCAATGCATGTTGGGGTGGTGGAAGAAACTGCTGGATTTTTGGGAAACTTTGCTTAAAGGGCCTGCATGGTCTTAAAATGTATGCAAACCCACCCACTGTAGGATTCAACACCAAGGCAACAGCTAGAAGGGCTCCAGTAACATACGGGGAGTGGGTGAAAGTGACTGGAAACAGGTCAAGCACCAGGCAAAATTCCAGGAGCCAGGTGGTGGCATGGTTCCCTCTCCAAGACCCTCCCCTGCCCCCCACAGAGCCACTAAGTGGTGAATTACCCCACTCTGGTGATTACCTAAGGCTCTGCCCCACCCAATGGACTCCCTGTGAAAGGTGCCTCTTACAGGGAATCAAAGCAGCTCTACCTACTGTTGTGGACCGTTCAGCCTGGTTTCAGGAGTTGTAACCCTCACCCCATGGTAGGCTGTGTGAGAGCCAAGGGACCCACTTCATCTGGGTCTGTTCTGTCAAGAGGATGTAAGCCACTAAGGAGACAAAGCTTATCTCCCTGGCAGGAGTGCTGCTTCTGCCTCACCCATCTCTGGCCCCATTGCTTGGTTGGCAGTCAATGACAGGTAAGACTCCTCATGGGAGGGGCAACCTAAGCCAGATGCGACCACTTGGGAGGCCTCATGGAAGGACTTGGGGGCTACAGCAAAGAGGATGTGATGGGCCCTCACCCCCCGGCTCTTCTGACATAGCCCGAGTCCTCATTTCCATCTGGGAGATGTCTCCTGCTTCCTAATTGCCTTAAAGCCTGAAACTGTGGGGGTGAGTGGTGCAGCCCTGTGCTGGCCAGGACGGCTCCCTGGGTGATTAGCATAAGAAAGAATTCCTAAAGCCCTGTGAAACCTGCTTTGCTAAGAGTGCTCTCCCTTAGGTGATAAGTGTCCCAGGAGGAAATGAGTACGTCTCCCAAAGTTTGGCAACCCCCTTTCCTGATAAACACTGGCTCAGATTAAGCCCTCAGATTGCTTTGAAATGTTAACCATTGTTTGATCCTTGTCGCCTGACATACCTGTATTCCCAGGTATTTGAGCCCAATAAAAGCCTAGTGAGGAAGGGGTTCTGGGTCATTCTCCTCTGAGAGTTTGACCCCTTTCCTCCCCAAGCAGATCTTGTCTTGGTAGTTTTTATTTTCATCCGTGACGAACAGTGGGTTCTACGGGCGGAGCCCCCCCACAACCTACTACACAGAAACAAACACAGGGAGGTGCCAAATTGAGGAGACAAAGAAACATGGCCCAAATGAAAGAACAGAACAAATCCGCCAAAAAAGTAGTAAATGAAATGGGGATAGCCAACCTATCAGATGCAGAGTTTAAAACACTGGTGATCAGGATGCTCAAAGAACTCACCGAGTATGGCAACAACATAAAGAAAAAGTTACATCGAGTGAAAAAAAAGAAAATTTTCAGGGAACCAACAGTAAAGGGAAGGACACCAGGATTCAAATCAACAATTTGGAACAGAAGGAAGAAATAAACATTCAACCAGAACAGAAAGAAGAACTAAGAATTTAAAAAACAACAACAACAAGGATAGTATAAGAAGACGTTGGAACATCTCCAAACATGCTAACTTGTGTATCACAGGGATGCCAGAAGGAGAAGAGGAACAGCAAGAAATTAAAAACTTATTTGAAAAAATAATAAAAAAAAACTTCCCTAATTTGGTGAAGAAAACAGACATACACGTCCAGGAAGCACAGAGAGTCCCAAACAAGTTGGACCCAAAGAGGACCACACCAAAACACATCATAATGAAAATGCCAAAGGTTAAAACTAAAGAGAGAATCTTAAAAGCAGTAGGAGAACAGCAGATAGTTACCTACAAATGAGTCCCTTAAGACTGTCAGCTGATTTCCCAGCAGAAACTTTGCAGGCAAGAAGAGACTGGCAATAAGTATTCAAATTGATGAAAAGCAAGGACCTTCAACCTAGATTACTCTATCCAGCAAAGTTATAATTTAGAATGGAAGGGCAGATAAAGTTTTTCCCAGACAAGGTAAAGCTAAAGGAGTTTATCATCACCAAGCCATTATTACATGAATGTTAAAGGAATTTATTTCAGAAAAACAAGATCAAAACTACGAACACTAAAATGGCAACAAATTCACAACTATGAACAACTGAATCTAAAAAGAAAAAAGAAAAAAAAACAAACTAAGCAAACTAGAACAAGAATAGAATAATAGATATGGAGATTATTTGGAAGGTTATCAGCTGAGAGGGGGAAGGATAAAATGGGGGGAAAGGTACAGGGATTAAAAAGCATAATTTGTAGGTACAAAATAAACAGAGGGATGTTAAGAATAGGAAATAGAGAAGCCAAAGAACTTATATGCACCAGCCATGAACATGAACTAAGGTGGGGATTGCTGGAGGGAAGTCAGGTACTGAGCAGAGTGGGCAAAGGGGGAAAATTGGGACAACTGTAATAACATAATCAATAAAATATACTTTTAAAAAAGAATTGAAAGTGGAGAGATTACACCCAACATCACAAAAATGCGAAGGATCATTAAAGAAAACTATGAATGATTATATGTCAACAAATTCGACAATAAAAGAAATGACTACATTTTTAGTAACAAACAACTTTCCAAGACTAAACCAAGAAGAAACAGAATCTGCATGGGATTATTTTCAAAAAAGCACAGTCCATCAGTCAAATTGGTTAAAAACAAATTCTGATTTTGCTATGCCTTAAAGAAAAATTAAAAGGTTTAATTTAAACTCTATAAGAACCTTTACCCTTCTCCCAAATTGTTACATACTCAGCTACTCTTGAATTTTCCTTTTATTAACCCCTCATACTTTGCCATGAAAACTTTCTTCTCTTTCTCTTCTCTATACTCATTATCATATGTGCATCATCTTAACCCCTATGGACACATACTATTTTTAGTTTCATTTCTGTTTTGCTCCTTATTCAAAATCTCAACAAAACTCTGACATCTCTGTGGCTTTCCACAAAAATGTATGTCTCGTCCGTGCAAAGTCCAGTGCAAGTTGGGTGCTTTCCTCCAAGTAGTGACATAGAGGTCCAGGCTTCTTCTATCAAGGGCGTTCTTGGAATCTTCCACTTCCAGACTCATTCTGAAGTGGATAGTAAGTTAGGAAGGCAGGATATAATAAGCCAAGAATTTCAAGAAAAAACTTAGGGGCCTGATCTAGAAGTGGCATACATGGCTTTTAACCACATTACAGAATTAATCCCACAATCTCAACATACCTGTAAGGAAGGAAATGTCCTTCTTTGTGCCTAGGAAGGGAAATGAGATGGGGGCATCTAGCCAGTCTAGTTCACAAAAGCAAGTGAGCTGTAGTCTTACTTTCTTTCTTCCAAAGAAATTAACAACAATTAATATGACCTCCACATTCCCTTCCACTTACTATAGTTTATAATTCTATGACATTACATATGTTTTCTTGGGAGTCCTATAAAAATAAATTATTAGCGAGGCTTTGTGTTTTAGATGAGTAAGTGTAAACAGGGTTTACACCAAGTCTACATCTCATGAAGTCTCATCCAATTCAATAATGGAATTTTTTAGAGGTCCTATTGTATTAGTAAGTGCCAGTCTATCCAAGGGCAGAAACTCAACATCAACTTGCTTCAGCAAAAACCGAGAGCTGCAGAGGCACGAAGCTTCATGCAAGGCTGGATCCAAAGGCTATACAATGTCACCAGAACTCCATCTCCGTCTTGATTTTTTTTTTTTTTTAGATGCTCTTTATGTTTCCGTCAAAATGGTCTTCGAAGCCCAAGATGCATGTCTTTGTATCTTGGCCTGAAAAGAGAATCATTGAAAAGAGAGGATATTCATTACTACACCTAATAGAAACTTCTCAGGGAGAATTCTGTTCAGGCTGCATTATATACCCATCCTTAGACCGATCATAGTAGACAGTAGAATGGAGTTCTGTGATTGGCTTAGCCTGGTTACATATCTAATCCTGTGGGCATGGAAATGGATGAAAACAGCTTTATGTGAACTACACGAAATAGATCCTCCTAGGAGATAATAGTCCTATTTCCAGAAAACAGTGAGCACATACTAAGATGGCAAACAAACAGGTGTCATTATCACAAATTAAAACCTACCTGTTGATCTCAGAGTTACCACAGATGGCTGAATTTTATCCAGGTGATCTTTGAATAAATGAAGAGAGGAAAGAGGCACTGACTTCACTTCTTTTTTCAAAATAATTCATGGTGATGCTTACCATATTAGTTAATTAGATTGAATGAAAGAAATTCCAACTTTATGAATATTTTGTCTTACTAACAATAGCCAATAAATGTTTCTGGAAATTACCCACACATCTATTGCATGTTGAATATTCTACTGTTGAATGTTTATTTGATTTCAGCAAGTCAAGGGTGAGAATCTTACAACTAGTCTTCAGTAAGCCACATCACATCCAATTCACATCTGGTATGCATTACACCTTAGCTATGCTGGTCTTGATAGAGGATTACGAATATATCCTGTCAACTTCAATTGACAATGAGTACATTTCAAAAACAGAAAGTTAAAAAGGAAAAATTGAATGTAGAATCCTCTGGCCGAGTGGTTCTTAATCACTTTCAGGGAATGAAAAATGCTCAAAGAAGTTGATTAAACTGATAGTTCTTTGCTTGAAAAAATGCATTTCACCAAGTTTTGTTTTTGCAGTTTCAGGGGATTCTGGGTCTCTGATGTCTTTCTTTGAAGAACCAGGAATTCCAACTTACAGATCTGGCCTACATAACATTAAGACACAGGAAAGACTGATGCTTTGGGAGTAGTCTGGGTCAGTGGAGAAGAGGCAGCTCTTGGTCTTACCTACTTCAAAGAAGTTCTAGAAAAGTTTTATAGGTTAGCCCAGGGAATTTGTTTAACCTGAATATGACCATTCATTTGGGCATAAGCTCCAAATGTGTCCAGAAGCTCATGTGTTCAAGATAAACCAAGCTGACAATTTTAACACAGAAGCCTAATTTTATAGGAAGATGGTAAACTCATGTGTCAGATTTTAAAAAGGTGTAATTTTTCAGTTTTACTTTCATTGAAAAGAGGGGATCCTTTTCCTTGAATCAAGCAAGCTCCATGATTGTTTTGACCAAAAAAACAACAGAAGTGATTCTGTTAAGTTTCAGGCCCTGACCTGAAGAGACTGACATTTCCCCTTCCTCTTTCTTGGAACACTGTTGGAGGCCAGCTGCTCTGTAAGAGATCTGACTACACTGAGACCACCATGCTGTGAGGTGAAGAGACCCTAGCAGGTGAGATAGCATGTAGAGAGGAAGACGGGCTGAAGAGCACCAAGGCACCAAACCTGTGAGTGGACAGACCACCTCGTATGTGGGATCACTTAGCTCCTACAGACCTGACCACACCACATGGATTAGGGACAAGCTACTGATGAGCCTTTCCAGCATTCCTAGCCCAGAAGATTGTGAGCAAAATAAAATTGTTGTTTAAAGCAATTCATTTTATGCAATAATAGGTAACCAAAACAACCCAAATCAAGGAATGCCTGTGATGGAGTTGATGTGTATTTATAGTTTATTCTGGTATAAATCTGAAGAGGGAATCTTCACATTGATCACTGAACATTTTGGTTTTGCATAATAAAAGCACAGGCATATGAGTTCTTGGAAAATACATTCATCCAAGCATCTTAACTCTGGTTATGTCATTAGTCTCATTATTACTTCCTCTCTAAAAATGGTTTCAGCTGTGTCACTCCCATATGAAGAATGTCATACTTCCTGCTATGTTATCATTTGTTTAATCAGATTCATCAATTTTTATTTAGGGCCCACTGTGCTTGAGACTAGGGGGTTATATGACCCCCCGACACTAGAGTATATGGTCCTGTTTTCAAAATACTTCTCTACTAATTAAGGGAAACAAGGCATATACACTTAATGCAAGTAGAGAATATACTTTACAAGACAAGCAACTTTGAAAATGTATGGAATGGGTAATAAGCACTTTGTAAATATAAAATAAAGACAATGAGTGACATAGTAATAATAAAAATAGTACTCACGCTTTTATGAATTCTAAGTAAAGGCCTGAGATGAAGAACAGATGTGAGAGGACAGTTGTGAGGTACAGCATTGTTGCAGGCAGAGAGAACTTTCTAGTTAGAATTCTGAACAAGAAATAATGACTTTGTGGGAGAGTTTTATAGCTATTTAGAAATAAAGTTGATTGTGTTTCTTTTAGTTATGGCTCTTCTAAAACACTTTCTTCTTGGCATAAAAAATGTAGCTAATTTAGCTTAATGGTTGATGAAAGTGGGGAAAACACTGCTCCAAATTTCATGTCTAAAATGGTTGTTCTGAAATGATAACAACAGTTATTCCTGTCTTGAAATTTCTAAAACCTTGGCAGCTGTTTTGTTTCCATCAACCTTAGTGTGTTCCACTTAAGTTTAACTGATTTGGGGGAGTCTAGAATATTCTCAATGAATGCTTTCCTTTCAGCTCCCATTTTTTCACTCCCTTTTTACTATTCATTGACTCAACCAATGTTTAACGAGCATCTATTCAATGCTGGCCTTTTATATGAACTCCACTGGTTGTGCTTCTGCACGTCAACTCTAATAAATTATTTAAAGAAGTATTTATGGATTAAGGATACTCATGAAAAATTCAGTATCTCTGATTTTTTTTCTAAATACATTATTGCCTTTTCTGAGTGTACCATCCACTGGTCATAGCTCAGGGCAATATCCTCAGACCAAGGGATTCTTTGAGGGGATAGAAAGACCCTTGTTAGGAAATTTGAACCATAAATTAAAAGAAAATTTACCTAAAAGGCTGAGTTAATCCAATAAAATAAAAAAGTCTACCAACACATTTATATTGATATTGGAGGAACAGTAGGGACTTTAAGCTGCTTAATGCCTGGCCTATAGTTTCTAGCATGGGAACTCATATACATCAAGCCTGTAATAGGTGTTTGCTGACTCTTTAATTAAAAAAAAAAAATCTCAAAATGAATTTCTAGATCTAGAAGGCAACCAATTACTTTTGTCCAGGCTGATTCTTTCCTAACTACTGAGACAAATATTTTGAGAAACTTTAGTGTTGCTTTTCCACATCGCATTTTTGGAGGCAGGGTTAGGCAATCCATTCTGACGTGAGGTAAAGAATATTTCTTCATAAAGCAGCCCTCATTATCACAGACCAAACTGCCAAATGGATTATCTGTAAATTAAAAACAATTTGCCAGACATCCTTATGTAATATAATAATACTTAAAACGCCTTATACAAGAGAGTAATTTTATAGATAGGAAAATTAAGTTGTCAAAGAGATTAATATTTTTGTTCTACACTAAAATATATGCATTTATTATGACCATGTATGTTTACTTTGCCATGGAGAGTAAAATATATTGCATACTAATGCAATTTTCTAATGATGTTCTGCATCCCAAGAGCAGGTTTAAACACTATTCAGTTTCTTATATCACTGAGATTTCTGCACCTCCTTATAAACTTCCCTACCATGAATTGTTATGATGTGGTTTTATAATCTAAGTGACTTTGGTAAACAGCTGTCTCGTGAAGTTTGTGCTTGTTTACTTTTACCTTGCATGTCTCAGCCTTATCTGATTCCTCTTAAGCTCCCAAAGACGTTGTTGCCAATAGTGGTGCTCAGTCTCTAACAGTTGAAACCAATTTGGAATTTCTAGAGCTCCTATCCATACAACACACTAAAGGTTAAGATAGGGCATATCTGGGTTGTCACAGGGCAAGCGATTCTCAACCCTGGCTGCACATTAGAACCACCTGGAAAGTCTTTGAATCTGCAGATGATCATAATGTGTAGCTGGGGTTGAGAACCACACTCAGAATGGATCTACTCCAAGTAGAAATCTGCAGACAGGAGTCACTGAGCTGCAAAGTAAGACAAATTCTTTTCTCTTCCTTCCTTCATGTACATCTTCTTCATTCTATTTCCCTACTCTGCCCCAACAGGTTTTTTTTTTTTTTTTTTTTTTTTTTTAAATAGAGAGCACTATCCTAATGTGTGCCTTTGTATGGACATATTTTCTGTCAGGGCAGAGGAGAGAAGGATGGTAAAGAATGAGAGTAGAGAGGGTGTTGGGGTGAGTAGATGATATTATGATGAACCAGACTGAAGACTCCATATTTCTATCTGACATTGGAGGATTATTTTAAGGTGAGAATGTGTAAATCTGAAGAACCCAGGAAAAAATAAGGGGACAAAAGAATTATTAATACAATTTTATAAGTTTGAAAGCTCAAAACTAAATGAAGAGAAAAAAACATAATAATGTAGAACTTTGAGTTAAAGAAGAAATCATTAGAGACATAATGAAATATTTAGAATCAGATAGCAAAGTAGTACATGGCAGATTATGTGGAACAGAGATAGAGCAGTGCTCAGAAAGAAAACTTACAATAAAGCATTTGTTGAAAGGATGAATAGGATTAATAAATCTCTTATAAGACCATTCTGTTATAACAGGAATGTGCAATATAAATAAAAAATACAGAGTGAACATATGAAATAACCATATGAAATAATATCTAAAATTTAATTCAAGATTATAGACATCTATTTGCACATAAATATTATATTTCAGATGAATATATAAATTTATATAAAAACACAAAGTTCTAAGTTTTTCAATGATAAATAGAAAATTATTTCCTATTGACTCAATAAATTTCTACCATATTTCCGAGGAAGTCGATAAACACATTCTAAAAAGTATATGGAAGAATAAATTTTGATGAAAGGTTAATTTTGAAACTAAAGAGCAAAGTGGAGAGGTTTACCCACTAAAGGACTATACAAAATCATAGAAATAAGAACAGTATCACACTAGTTCAGGAACAGACAAGTAAACTAATGCAACAGAATAGGTACCTCATAAATGGTTCCATGTATAGTTGGGTATTTGCTATTTGACAAACGTGGTCCCTCAAAAACAAGGGAGAAGGATGGTTTGTTTAGTAAGTGAGATTGAGAAAAGCAGCTCATTATATGCACAAAATTAAGCTGGGTTCCTCTACCTTGCTGCATATCTTAAAGGTATAATCCAGCTAATTAATTACTTAAATATGAAAGATAAAATTACAAACCTAATAGAAGGAAAATGTAATAGAGGATCTACATGACCTAGGGATTATAACAATACTTCTTCAGCAAGACCCCAAAACCATTTACCATAGCTAAAATAATGGATGCTTCTGATTACATAAAATTAATAATTTCTCATCAGTGTGTTCTACTGTAGACAGATTTAATAGAAGGAAGGGTAGAAGAATTTTTTTCCATTGTGTAAACAGTAAGGAACTAATATCTAGAATAAACAGGAGTCTCCTCTAAATCAAAGGCAAATGTTCAGAAAGCAGATAGAAAAATAAAAAGTAGATATGATGAGATACTTTGCAAAGGGGATATAGCTAGCTGACATGTACATGAATAAATACTTAAACTCAATAGTAATTAGAAAAATGTACATTTTAGTGTCTATAAGATATCACTTTATTCCAATTTAAATGACAAAAATCAGAACATGGATAATATAACAAATGCACACGATGTGGATAGAGTTTACTTTTGTGTGCGGTGTAAGTTGGTAATCTAGTTTTATTTTTTTTTGCATGTGCATGCACCCCTATGTTTATAGCAGCACTATTTACAATAGCCAAGGTTTGGAAAGAGCTTAAGTGCCCGTTAGTAGACGAGTATATTAAAAAGCCCTGGTACATTTATACAATGGAATACTACACAGCAGTAAAAAAGAAGAAACTCTTACATTTTGCAACAGCATGGATGGACTTAGAGAAGATTATGTTAAGTGAATTAAGTCAGTCAGTGAAAGAAAAATACCATGTGTCTCACTTATATATGAAATATAATGAATGCAATAAACTAATGAACAAAATAGTAACAGAAGCTTACCATATTTTTTGGGCTATAAGATGCAGTTTTTTACCACATTTTTTGCTTCAAATTTTTTCCCCTATTTTCCTCTTCTTAAACCTAGGTGTGTCTGGGGTCTGTACCATAAGAAATATAGTAATTACATAAAACAGACTGACAGCTGCTGGAAAGGAGGAGGGGAAAATGGGCTAAAAGATGGTGAAGGTACTAACTAAAGAGCATTTATGTACCACCCATGGACATGGACAACAATATGGGGATTAACTTGGAGAGGGGAGAAAGGGGGGCTGAGCAGAGGTGAGAAAAGGGAGAAAAAGTGGGAACAACTGTAATAGCATAAACAATAAAAAGGAAAAAAATATGTGGATAGGTAGGAACTCTCATGACCTACTGGTGAAGTATAAATGGTTACAGCTACTCTGGGAAGAGATATTAGAGAAACAAAATATGTCTGTGCCCTGTAGCCCAGTAATTAACCTTCTGAAGTGTATGTCAGGGAAACTCTTGCATAGGACCACATAGGATAGATACAAAAATATATGTCTTCATGATGTCTGTGGTGACAGGTATAGGAAGCAGCCTAGTTGTCACTTGCTGCAACATGGGTAAGTAGAGTGTGGTGGTTGCATACCATGGGATATTACATAATAGTTAAAGAGAAGCTCCAGAGGTGAAAACAGCCAAATTGGTCTTCAAAACGGTGTTGAATTAACACAGTAAGAAATAGAAAAGATTTATAGCTCAACAATATGTGCACATTTAAACATGCACCCAACAACCATCTACTAGGATACATACATATTTGAGGACATATATCAAATGCCTCAAAGAGTGTGTGCCAGGAAGAGAATGAAAGTGGTGTTTGAGAACAAATGTAAGAATTATATTAAAATGAAACAGGAGTCTTGTTTAAACTGATAATGATACTGTGCTATGAACAATGGTGCATTAGTAAATAGTAAGTAATTCAACTTTCTAAGCCCGAGGTGCCAAAACTGAGTTCAGAAAGAGAAATGTACACGCATTTACTAACGAATGTCTTCACTGTGCTATAAATACCAGTTATGAGTACACATGGTTCTCTCTGTCTCTCGTCTGAGTGAAGTGATTATGTCTTGACATCTTAACTGGATGTTGAAAGGTTTCAAAAACTGATTTTGCTCTTCAAAGATATGACACATTCTTTTAGTACTGAGAGCCAAAGCCACATGCTGTAACGCAGCTTCACCAAATTTCAGCGTTGATTATTAGGTGCAGCTGCCAGTGAAGTGGTGTTTTTGAGTCCCACCGTTCAGCGTATTGAGAACAGGGAACAGACAGGAAGCCCAGTTTTGTGCACCACTACTTTGTGTCTTTGACAAATAACTTACCCCTTCTATTTAATCTATTGGGAAGAATTGGAGATATGATTGCTAATGTATTCTCGGGCTCTCAGCCAAACACCTTAACAATCCCACCTTGATAATGAATCCATAGTGTGCTAGATACTGGGCATTATGAACTTTCCCCACTTTATCATTTTAAGTCATCAACAAAACCTTGCCTGAGACCTTAAATGAGAATCTTATCCAAGGTTCTTGATATCAAGCAACAGAAATGAACCCTGGCTATCTTGATCAGGAAAAGAATTTATTGGAAGTGTGTGAAAAAGACTGGAGACCCAGGTTCTGAAAATGAGCAGGTGCCATTGGAGGCTGGGTGGCAGGGACCTGGTTGGATGTTGTCCTGAGCCCTAGCTTCCCGAAGTACGAAGAGCAAGGATCATTTTATCCTTTAATGTTTGTAGCACAAATTGGCCAACACCAAGAGTCATGCAATGAAAACTTTCTCATAAATAGAAAGAGGAGTTTGGAAGTGGGCCAGCCACTAAACCAATAGAACTCGAATGCACCAAGCACAGAAAGGTTAAGTCATTTGTCAAAGACACAAAATAGTAAGTAGGTGACAGAAGTGACTTTAAAGTCTGTTTTCTTTCTACTATAATGTGTTTCTATCAAGAAATGAGTCAGAAACACTGAAAAGTTCCTCAAAATCCAAATACGTTAGAATAAAAGAATAGTTTCTAGTCCTCCCCTCAATTTCCCGACTCCTCACTTCTCTCTCATCTGAGGACCCATAACCCTTGTACTGACCTCTATAATATCGAGTCACAGTCGGCCTCTAATTCTTGTTTATGCATCTCTCATTCCTCTTAGACTGCCAGTTAACTATGATGTATTTGTGCAGTATACTACTGGACACATATTGGGAACTCAATGAAATTATGTTGAACGAACCAGTTCATATGTAAATGAAAGGAAGAATGACTGTAGAAAACCACCTTGACTTAAAGATCAGGCACCAAAGCATTAGTCCTTAAACAGAGGGTATGAAGGAGTGACCTCAGTGAGACCTGAAACTAAAAAATTTTAAAAACCTAGTGTTTTTGCTTGAGATTAACTAAGAAAACAATTTGTCCTTTGCTCTCTGTTTGGGTAAATAGAAAGGCTAACAAGGACAGCCGTAAGGCTTTTCAAATGATACTGGAAAAGATCCTATCGCTGAGTTGTTGTGAAAATATGCCTAGGTGACCAGACAAGAAAACATGAAAATGTTTTTTTTCAACAGTCAATCCACACAGACTCTCTGTACAAAGTGATCATTATCAAGGATGTCATACAACCTTCAGCTATTTGAAAATTTGCCAAACCCTGAAATTTAAATATGTTCAAAGAATCTGCCATGCATTAATGCATTAAATGACTACGTCAATAACACTTGGATAAAAACTTAAATGCTTAAGGGAAAGCCAGACTTTTTCCTGTAAGTTATCTTTTCACTAGGTGAAAAAGAATTTGGTTTCAGAATAAAATGAAAGAAAAATGTAACTCAAGCCCAGCTGGGTAAGCTGTGTTGGATTTAGAATTGCTGCTTTAAAAAGAAACGTGGCGGCATAGGCGGGTGCGGAACTTGCTCCCTGCCGTGAGCACGCCAAATGCATACCTATATTTAAAGCAATGCCTCCTGAGAGAAAACTGAGGGTGATTGAACAGCTTCTGCACAGCAAACAAGAGAGAAAAACCACACAGAGAAGGCTGGAGACCTGTGGGAGCTCTCTGGAATCTGAGATGATGCTCTGGGATTAATGTGCTGCTGGACGCCATTCTGTGTGGGTTTCTTCTCCATCAAGAGTGGGTGGGCGAGTGGGAGCCCTACCCAGGTGCTCTGGCAGAGCTGCAAGGCTGCTGCATCCTCGTCCCTGCTGCTGCGCCTGCAGCGCCCTCCAGCAGGACCAATGGGGAGCTGAGTTGTGGGTGCGTAGTCACATCAACACACCAAAAAATGAAATAAAACTGAACCAAACTAAAATACAAAAATAAACTCAAAATGATTAAAGACTTGAATTAAGACCTGAAATCATAACATTCTTAGAAGAAAACATAGGTAGCATACCCTTTGATATTGGTCTTAGCAATACATTTTTTGATATACTTCCTCAGGCAAAGGAAACAAGAAAAAATAAACCAATGGAACTACATCAAATGAAAAAGTTTATGCACAGCAAAGTAAACCATCAACAAAATGAAAAGGCAACCTACTGAATAAAAGAAGATAATTGCAAAGGATATATCTGGTAAGCAGCTGAAATTCAAAATACATAAAGAACTCATACGACTCAACATCAAACAATCTGATTAAAAATTGGGCAGAAGACCTGAATATATATCCTCCAAAGAAGACATACAGATGGCCAAAAGACATATGAAAAAAATGTTCCATCACTAATTATCAGAGAAATGTAGATTAAAACCACAATGAGATACAACCTCACACCTGTCAGAATGGCTGTTATCAAAAAGTCAAAAAATAACAAATGTTGGGACTTCCGGCCAAGATGGAGGTGTAGGTGGACACACTGTGCCTCCTCTCACAACCAAAATTAAGGACAACAAATATTTAGAAACAAGAAAACAACCAGAACTGACAGAAAATTGAACTGTACGGAAGTCCAACAACCATTCATCCAGACTGGTAAGAGGGGCGGAGTCGCGGTAGGAAAAAGTGGAGGTGCGGACCCAGGAACGCAAGTAGCAGCGGCTCGCAGTTCCCGGGTGCACGGGTGGTGGCTGGCGGTCCTCGGTCGCCCAGGCGGCAGCTGGCGGACCCCGGGCACAGGGGGGCAACTGTGCAGACCCAGTGAGGACGCACAAGGCGGCTGGCTGACCAGGGGGTCCCACATTCATGCACGCAGACAGTCCAGGCAGAGGGGAAGTGGTGGAAGGGACTGAATCCAGGAGAGAGCGGAGCAGGCGCCATTGTTCCCTCTTGGACCCCGCCCCCACCTAAAGCGTCACAACCCAGCGACTGGGCTGCCCCACCCTGAGGAACACCTAAGGCTCCACTCCTCATACGTAATAGCTGCGACCAGACTAAAACCAAAACAAAACAAAACAAAAAACCCCACCAAAAATGGCTCAAACTGGAGAAAAAATGAAAACCCCGGAGTCAATTCCTCTAAGCAGTGAAGAGATAGCCAACCTATCAGATGCACAGTTCAAAGCACTGGTCATCAAAATGCTCACAGAATTGGTTGATTTTGCTCATAAATTAGATGAGAAAATGCAGGCTACAATACGTGAAATGAAGGAAGACGCATGGGGAACCGATAGAGATGGGAGGAAAACTAGGACTCAAATCAATGGAGTGGACCAGAAGGAAGAAATTAACAACCAAACAGAAAACGAGGAAGAAACAAGAATTCAAAAAAATGAGGAGAGGCTTAGGAACTTCCGGGACATCGTTAAACGTCCCAACATCCAAATTATAGGGGTCCCAGAAGGGGAAGAAGAGCAACAAGTAGAAAACTTATTTGAACAAATAATCAAGGAGAACTTCCCCAATCTGGCAAAGGAAATAGACTACCAGGATGTCCAGGAAGCTCAGAGAGTCCCAAAGAAGTTGGGCCCAAGGAGGAACACATGAAAGCACATTGTAATTACATTAGCCAAGATTCAAATGAAGCAGAGAATTCTAGAAGCAGCAAGGGATAAGGGGACAGTCACCTACAAAGGAGTTCCCATCAGACTGTCAGCTGATTTCTCAAAAGAGACCTTCCAGGCAAGAAGGGGCTGGAAAGAAATATTTGAAATCTTGAAAAGCAGGGACCTACATCCAAAATTGCTCTATCCAGCAAAGCTGTCATTTAGAATGGAAGGACAGATAAAGCGCTTCTCAGATAAGGTCAAGTTCAAGGAGTTCATCCTCACCAAGCTCTTATTATATGAAATGTTAAAGGGACTTATCTAAGAAAAAGATAAAAAATATGACAATGAAAAGACAGCAAACTCACAGCTATTAAGAACTACACCTAAAACAAAAGCAAACTAAGCAAACAGCTAGAACAGGAACAGAACCACAGAAATGGAGATCACATGGAGGGTTAGCAACAGGGGCGTGGGAGGAGGAGTGGGGGGAAGGTACAGATAAAGAGTAGCATAGATAGTGGGTAGAAAATAGACAGGGGCAGGGTAAGAATAGTATGGGAAATGTAGAAGCTAAAGAACTTATGACACAAGGACATGAACTAAAGAGGGGAATGTGGGTGGGAGAGGGTGTGCAGGGTGGGGGAAATGATGGGGGAGAAACAGGACAACTGT
This sequence comes from Glossophaga mutica, assembly GCA_039655065.1. NCBI lineage: Eukaryota > Metazoa > Chordata > Mammalia > Chiroptera > Phyllostomidae > Glossophaga > Glossophaga mutica. The sequence continues at coordinate 60,556,006 of CM077304.1, forward strand.
AATAGCATAATCAATAAAATATATTTAAAAATAAAAAATAAAATCAAATTAAAAAAATAACAAATGTTGACAAGGATGTGAAGAAAAGGGACTCCTTGTGCATTGTTGGAGGGATTGGAAATTGGTGCAGACCTTATGAAAGGCAGCATGGAGATTTCTTGAAAAATTGAAAATATAAATTTCATATGATGAGCAATTCCACTTCTTGGAATTTATCCAAAGGAAAGAAAATGCTAATTCAAAAAGGTGTGCAGTGCACACCTATGTACATTGCAGCATTATTTACAATAACCAGGATATGGAAATGCGGGGGCCCCTGTCCTGGGCGCCAGATGTGGGGGGGGGGCTCCACTCGCAGAGCCCCATCCCTCCGTCATGGATGAAAATAAAAACTACCAAGACATTTTCTGCTTGGGAAGGAAAGGTGGTCAAACTCTCAGAGGAGAATGACCCAGAGCCCCATCCTCACTAGGCTTTTATTGGGCTCAAATACACGGGAATACAGGTATGTCAGGCTACAAGGATCAAACAATGGTTAACATTTCAAAGAAATGTGAGGGCTTAATCTGAGTCAGTGTTTGTCAGGAAAGGGGGTTGCCAAACTTTGGGAGACATACTCATTTCCTCCTGGGACACTTATCACCTAAGGGAGAGCACTCTTAGCAAAGCAGGTTTCACAGGACTTTAGGAATTCTTTCTTATGCCCAATCACCCAGGGAGCCGTCCTGGCCAGTATAGGCCTGCACCGCTTGCCCCCACAGTTTCAGGCTTTAAGGCAATTAGGAAGCAGGAGACATCTCCCAGATGGAAATGAGGACTCAGGCTATGTCAGAATAGCCGGGGGGGTGAGGGTCCATCACATCCTCTTTGCTGCAGCCCCCCTGAGTCCTTCCATGAGGCCTCCCAAGTGGTCGTGTCTGGCTTAGGTTGCCCCTCCCATGAGGAGTTTTACCCATCATTGACTGCCAACCAAGCATTGGGGCCAGAGATGGATGAGGCAGAAGCAGCACTCCTGCCAGGGAGATAAGCTTTGTCTCCTTAGTAGGTCACGTCCTTGTGACAGAACAGACCCAGATGAAGTGGGTCCCTTGGGCTCTTACACAGCCCACCATGGGGTGAGGGTTACAACTCCTGAAACCAGGCTGAACGGTCCACAACATGGAAACAACGTAGGTGTCCATCAATACATAAATAGATAAAGAAGATGTGGTATACGAGGCCTGTCCAGAAAAAGTGCAGCCATTGTTAATGCAATGAGAATGGTTTGCACAACATTGTCGTAACCTGGCAGCCAAGGAGAGTGGACTGGAGTGCATATGTGTAAACAGTGACAGCTTCACTGTACTAGTCAGTGGGGGCAGTAGACACTGTTGAATGAGTTTGTGTACTGTGTGGCTGTTGTATGCAAAATGACTGAGTAAGTAGAGCAACACAGCTGCATCAAATTTTCTATTGCGCTTGAACATTCCTCCCTGGAAACTATTCAGATGATTCAGAAGGCCACAGCTATGGGCAACTGGTAATTGGCAGCTTCATAAGGACAATGCACCTGCTCATGCATCATGTCTCATGCAGTTTTTTGGTGAAACATCAAATCACCCAGGTGACTCAGCCCTCCTACAGCCCAGATTTGGTGCCCTGCAACTTCTGACTTTTCCCAAAACTAAAATCACCTTTGAAAGGGAAGAATTTTCAGACCATCAATGAGATTCAGGAAAATACAATGGGGCAGCTGATGGTGATTGGGAGAACTGTGTGAGGTCCCAAGGTACCTACTGTGAAGGGGACTGAGGCATCATTGTCCTATGTACAATGTTCCTTCAATCTTGTATCCAAGGGGAAAAATTGGGACAACTGTAATAGAATAACAAAAATGATTTAATGAAAAAGAACAATAAAATATAAGTGTCTCTTTCATATTTCATGGCTGGATACATTCTGGACAGATCACACACACACACACACACACACACACACACAGGGTGGAGCAAAAGTAGGTTTATAGTTGTGAGTATGTGAAATGCAGAGTTTATTCTTACATTCTTATTTATTAATTACTGTATTATTTTCTATATGAATAACTAAATCTACTTTCCCCCACTCTGTATGTATGTATTTGTGTGTTTAATACATATGGTTGACCAAAAAGCCTGTTTAGTTCTTTCCATAAAGTAAAAGACACATTTTCCATTTTCACCAATAACTATTGAATTGGTAATTTTGAGTATGTCAGCTATCTCCAGCCATTGGCTTCTAGTGGGAAGAAGCCAGGGGGTGCTAATAAACATCTTCCAATGCATGTGACAGCCCCACAGCAAAGGATTATTTGGTCAGAATGTCAACAGTACCAAGAAACTTTGCAAACCACTTGTACCATGTTCAATCAGTCACAGCACCTTTTCCATACACTGCTCAAATCTTTTTTTGCATTTCAGTTGTGTTTTTACCTCTCTTGAAATAATAAAGCATAATATTAAAGCCAAAAATGTTGCGTATTTTCTTTCATCTTCAATATTAAAATGGCTGCACAAAATTAAATAATTTTGATTTTTAAATTTTTTTAAATCTTTATTTTTTAAATAGATTTTATTTATTTATTTTTAGAGAGAGAGGAGAGGAGGGAGAAAGAGAGGGCGAGAAACATCAATGTGTGGTTGCCTCTCATGCACTGCCTACTGGGGACCTGGCCCACAACCCAGGCACATACTCTGACTGGAAATCAAACCGACAACCCTTTGGTTTGGAGGCTGGTGCTCAGTCCACTGAGCCACACCACCCAGGTCTTGATGTGTTTTTTTAACGCATGCTGATCTGACAGCTGTCATGATACAATCTAACTAAATTGTTTCAAATGACATTAGAGACAACTAAACACTACTAGAACCATTGTAAGGAAAAAAACTAAATAAGCTTTGTGTGTGTGTGTGTGTGTGTGTGTGTGTGTGTGTGTGTGTGTGTGTATAAAATAGAATATTACTCAGCAATAAAAATAGAATGAGATCTTGGTATTTTGAACAACATGATAGTCCTAGAAGATATTATGCTAAGTTAAATAAGTCAGACAAAGACAAATACCATATGATTTTACTTATATGTGGCATCTAAAAATAGATGAACAACAAAAATATTAAAACAAACTTACAGAAACAGGGAAGGAACTGATGGTTGCCAGAGGGGCAAGGTGGGGGAATAAGAGCTACAAACTTCCAGTTACACAAGAAATAAGCCACGGACATGTAGTGTACCAGCACAGGGAATATAGTCAATGATATCGTAATTACTTGGCATTGTGGCAGATGGCTACTAGACAGTGTGATCATTATATAGTAAGGTATATAAATGTCAAAACACTATATTGCACATTTGAAACCAATATACTATTGTAGGCCAACTATATTTTAATAATAAAAAGGAAAGAAATGTGTTTTTAGAGCATTACAGGATACAAGATACCTGCAGAAATTTTTTTGTCTGTCAAAAGCACTTCTAATAGAAACCATGCACAATGAACATATTAGCAAAATGCCAAAATAAGACCAGCAACAATAGTAGCAGAGCTGTATCACCAAGCATTATGACATGCCAGGAAGGAAGATGTTAGTGACAGAGCTCCCTTTCCTGCCATTCACTTCCATTCAAGCCGGAATTTAACAAACACTGTGTCTTTTACTACAAATATGAATAATGCATGTTTAAAGAAGTACTCTTGATACATTAAAAACAGAGTAATGAAAGAGTGTAGGCAATTTTCCATTCTTGGCTCAGAACATTTTTGTTCCATTTACTCTAATGTTCGTTTGTATTTCTGATTTTTTTTTTTTAAAAGAGCTGAACATATTGTTTATGGGTCCTATTTTAGTTGTGGAGGCTTTACAGAAAGCATATAGTAATAAAAGGTGGAGATGGGTTGGTTATTACTGAAGCAACACTTTTCTGCTTTGTGAGAGTCTATAGTGGAAAGATGCTCAGGACTTTTTCAAATAAAGCTTGTATTCTCTCAGCTGGGGTTTCTTCCATCTATTCATTCGCTAATGCATCCACCCTCATTTATCTGTCAGTCCAACAGATATTTACTGGGCTTTGATTGCATGTGAGGCATCAAACACAGAGAGGAGTGCAAAAGGAGGGTCATGCAGAAGAGGCAGCATGTTTTGGTGGCTACAAAGGTGAGCTTTGGAGGGGCCCACTTGTGTTCAAGTCTTCACCAGCTGTGTAAACCTTGAACGAGTTACTTAATATTTTTATGCTTCAGATTCCTCATCTGTAAAATAATTCCTCACAGGTTGTTGTGAGAATTAAACAGGTTAGCATGCTCTGGAGCACTTCAAAGAATGCCAAACACCCGTGTGCATTAATCATCATTATTTCCTGGACCACCTCAAATACTGTGACAGAGTTTCCCCCTTTAGGGCAGAAGGACAATTTTCAACTCTGATAAAGGGCTTTGTATTGAGGACAGATTAGTTTTAAAGGAAAAAGTAATAAACTAGAGCCTTTATCATGCTTCTTCCAGGGCAGCAATTCTGTGTTTCATGAGTCCCTGTCTTCCCCAGACACTCCAACCTGGAGTCTCAGTTCTCTGTTTTCTGATTTGATCCTGACTGATGCATCCTAGAGTGAAGTCTCAAGGTAGTCCCCCCGCCCCCCGCCCCAATTTTTGCCTGGTAAGTGATAGGGAAGGGCATTCTTCCAAAATTGTGTAGCTTTTGTATCTTACGCTGTTTTAGTTTGTAAACTAATTGTATAAAAATAAGATAATTAAAACTAGCAGGGGGAATGATAGGAGAACTCAGGAGTTAAAGAGTTTAGCCTTATTCACTTAGGCTTAAGTGAGTAAAGCCACAACTAAAGAGTTAAAGAGTTTAGCCTTAATTGATAGACCTAAGTGACTAATAAATGTGGAAAACTGTTATTCCAAAATTGTAGAGCTTTCAAATAAAGATTCCTTTCCCTTATCACCAAAGCTTTTCCTCTGGAATTTTGCCTAGAGAGTGGCGGCAGGCAGTGGGACCCCAACTGCTGTTCGGTAATGAAACCACTGGCCACAGCTGTCCCTGCTGAGAAATTGTTCCATTTTTGTGGCCACACACTGAATCGGATCCTCATGATGCCCACACCAGGAGGGACAATCCCCCTTTGGAGACTCCTCATGAACTGTTTTTTAAATTTTATTTTTCAATTACAGTTTACGTTCAATATTATTTTGTATTACTTTCAAATGTACATACAGCATTATAGTTAGACAATCGTACTTTTCATAAAGTGGGCCCTCCAAGTACCCACCTGGCACCATCAATATATTATTGTCTATATTTCCTATGCTGTATGTTACATATCTGTGAATGTTTGGTGACTACCAATCTGTATATCTTAATCCCATCACCTTTTTCAACCATCTCCTACAAGCCCTCCTTCTCTCTGGCAACTATCAGTCTGTTCTCTGTACCCATGAGCCCATTTCCATTTTTTGTTTCTTCATTTATTTTTCTGTTGAGATTCCACATAAAATGAAATCATATAGTATTTGTCTTTTTCTGACTGACTTACTTCACTTAGCATAATACCCTCTCGGTTCATCAATGCTGTTGCAAATGGTAAGAGTTCATTCTTTTTTATGGCTGGATAATATTCCTTTACACATATGTACTGCCTCTTCTTTATCTACTCATCTACTGTTGGGCACTTGGGTTGCTTCCATATTTTGGCTCTTGTAAATAATACTAATATGAACATAGGGGTGCATACATTCTTTTTAAAAATATATATATTTTATTGATTATGATATTACAGTTGTCCCAATTTTTCTAATTTTACCCCATCCACCTTGTACCTCCATTCCCTCCAGCAATCCCCCCCTTAGTTCATATTGATGGGTTGTGCGTACAAGTTTTTTGTCTTCTCCATTTCTTATCTGTTCTTAACACCCTTCTGTCTATTTTGTAGCTACCAAATATACTTCTAAATCCCTGTGCCTTTCCCCCGTTCTCCTCCTTCCACCTCCCAGCTGATAACTCTCCAAATGATCTCTATATCTATGATTCTGTTCTTGTTCTGGTTGTTTGATTAGTTTGTTTTTCAAGATTCAGTTATTCATAGTTGTGAATTTGTTGCCATTTTAATGTTCATACTTTTGATCCTCTTTCTTTTAAATAAGTCTCTTTAACATTTCATGTCATAATGGCTTGGTGATGATGAACTCCTTGAACTTGACCTTATCTGAGAAGCACTTTATCTTCCCTTCCATTCTAAATGACAGCTTTGCTGGATAGAGCAAACCAGGTTGGAGGTCCTTGCATTTCATCACTTTGAATACTCTTTGCCAGTCCCTTCTTGCCTGCAAAGTTTCTTTTGAGAAATCATCTGACAGCCTTATGGGAACTCCTTTGCAAGTAACTCTCTGCTTTTCTGTTGCTGCTTTTAAGATTCTCTCTTTAGCTTTGACCTTTGGCATTTTAATTATGATGTATCTTGGTGTGGTCCCCTTGGGGTCAAACTTTTTTGGGATTCTCTGTGCTTCCTGGAATTGTATGTCTATTTTCTTTGCCACATTAGGGAAGTTTTCTTTCATTATTTTTTCAAATAAGTTTTCAGTTTCTTGCTTTTCCTCTTCTCCTTCTGGCATCCCCATGTTTTGGATGTTGGTAAGTTTGGAGATGTCCCAGAAGAACTTAATACTATCCTTATTGTTTAAAAATCAGTTTTTCTTCAGAGACATTGAAATTAAGAACATACTGACATAACCAGAGGGGAGGTGGGAGGGGATAATGGGGGAAAAGGGGAAAGGGTTTTCAGGAAAATGTACAAAGGACACTTTGACAAAACCAAAGAGGGGTAGGATCAAGGGTGAGGAGTGGGAATGGCTGAGGTTAGGGGGAATGGTGGGGGTAAAATGGAGGCAACTGTACTTGAACAGCAATTAAATTAAAAAAAAATAAAATAAAATAAAAATTATTTTTTCTTCTTTCTGTTCTGATTGAATGTTTATTTCTTCCTTATGTTCCAAATCATTGATTTGAATCCTGGCTTCATCCCCTCCACTGTTGGTTTCCTGTAAGTTTTTATTTCACTTAATGTAACCTTCATATCTTGCTTTATCTTGTTGCCATACTCAATGAGTTCTTCAGCATCCTGATCCCAGTGTTTTGAGCTCTTCATCTGATAGGATGGCTATCTCTGTTTTATTTAGTCCTTTTTCTGAGGTTTTGTTCTGGTCTTTCATTTGGGCCATATTTCCCTTTCTCCTCAATTTGGCAGCCTCCCTGTGTTTGTTTCTGTGTATTAGGTAGAGTTACTTTGACTCCCTGTCTCAGTAATATGGCCTCTTATAGAAAAGGCACCAGAAAATTGTGTGGGGAGGAGGCTTAGGTAATCACCAGGGTGGGGCAACCCACTTCATTGCTTTGTGGCTCTGGATGGGGAGGGCTTGAAGAGGGGACAATGCTACTGCCTGGCTTCTGGAGTTTTGCCCAGCACTTGCCCTGTGTGACTGGTACCCTTCCAGCTGTTACCCTGGTGCTGAATACATTTTAACAGAGGGAATGGTTCTGCATACATTTTAAGTCTATGTGGGTCTATTAAGTGGAGCGTAGTGAAAATCCAGCAGTTTCTTTTACCACCCCAACTCCCACTGGTTTTTACAGCCAAAATTATGGGAATTTATCTTCCTGGTACTGGAACCCTGGGCTGTACAGGCTGGCCTGGGGCTGAGGTTGCTTGCTCCCAAAGTATCCCTATTTTTATCAACCATATGTGATTTTGGGACCACCTGTTTTGCTACCACCACCTCTCCATACCACACCACATCTCTGTGCTTCTCTGCCCGTCTGTGTCTCTGCCCCTCCTACCCATCTGGATGAATGTGGCTTCTTTGAATCCTTGATTGTTGGACTTTCATACAGCTCAATTTTCTGATGGTTCTAGGTGTTATTTGTTCTGAGGTCTAGTTGTAATTCTTTCTGCAGTTGGGTGAGGAGGTAAAGCATGTTTACCTACACCTCCATCTTAACCAGAAGTCACAATAAACATTCAGAGTTTGTCTTCATTTTATCTGAGACATTTTGAGGTTTTATCTTATTCTCTTGTGTGTAACATATTCCTTTGTTTCTTCATTTTGCTTGCCTCTCTGTCAGTTTCTATGCATTAGATGAGACAACCACCTCTCCTAATCTTGAAGGAGTGGCATTGTGTAGGAGATAAATCTTGCCATTTCATCTTCCACTACCTCTTGGTTGTCTCTCAACCTTTGTGATTATCCAAGCAGCTTATTATATTCTCGATAGCTCATAGTATTTGAGGGTGTGCCACAAACAGTGTCCTAACAGGGCATCTCAGTCAGCACCTGGATGCAGGTTGATTGGAAGCCAGGCTCTTAGACAGCAGCTTTTTAAATATGCAAATACATCACATATATTCTTTTAAATTAGTGTTTTGGATTTCTTCTGCTAATGGATTTTAGGAACCAGGAGCATTCTTACTAGCCTGGTTAGTTTCCTCAGCCTTGGATTTGGGATTATTGAGCTGTGATAACTCTCTGTCCATGCACACTTCGTCACAGCAGACTTTTAAAAACAGACAAAGTTGTGTTGGGTTGAAATCTTTTGATACTTTAGAAATTAAATGGATAAGTTATTCAATATGTCACAATAAAGAGTATGGCTTCAAAAGTTCATGACCAGTTCAATAGATTAAATCCAACAAATAGAATTTAATAAGGGGACTTTCAGCCAAGATGGAGGTGTAGGTAGATACTTTACTTCCTTGCACAACTAAAAGAAGGATAACAACCAATTTAAAAATAAAACAAATCCCCAAATTGCTAGAAAATCAAACTATATGGAAGTCTGACAACCAAGGAGTTAAAGAAGACATATTCACCCAGAGTGGTAGGAGGGATAGAGACAGGCAGCCAGGATAGAGAGGATGCCTGGCAAGGGAACAGCTGGCAGACCGGGCAGTCCCCACATTCATTTGTGAATAAGCTGGGAGGAATAATTTGGGAGTGAGACAGAACACGTAATCCAGGGTTCCAGGGTGGGGAAAGAAAGCTTCAAAAACCTCTGGCTCAAAAAACATGTGGTGGTTGTGGTGGTAAGAGGAACTGCTAATCTCACAGAAGAGTCCATTTGAGGGCCCCCTGGGGACCTAGAACATGCACAAGCCCACCCATTTGGGAATCAGTACCAGAAGGGTGCAATTTGCTCGTTGGTAGTGGAGGAAGTGACTAAAAGTGGGTTGAGAGCCAAGCAAGTGGCATTGTTCTCTCTCTGACCCCTTCCCCACATACAGTGCCACAACACAGGGAAGTGGGTTGCCCTGCCCTGGCGAATACATAAGGCTCCACCCCATACAATGTAAGGTGTGTGGAGGCAAAGAAATATGGCCAAAATGAAAGAACAGATCAAAACTCCAGAAAAAGAGCTAAGTGATGAGGAGATAGCCAACCTATCAGATGCAGAGTTCAACACACTGGTAATCAGGATACTCACAGAAATGATTGATTATGGGCAAAAAAATAAAGGAAGAAATGAAGGCTATACAAAGTGAAATAAAGAAAACTATACAAGGAAGCAACAGTGAAAGGAAGAAAACCAGGACTCAAATCAATTATTTGGAATATAAGGAAGAAATAGACATTCAACCAGAACAGAATAAAGAAACAAGAATTTAAAAATATGAGGACAGGCTGAGGAACCTCTGGGATGATATTAAACATTCCAATATCTGAATCATAGAGGTGCCAGAAGGAGAAGAGAAAAGCAACAAATTGAAAATTTATTTGAAAAAATAATGAAAGAAAAATTCCCCAATCTGGCAAAGGAAATAGACATACAATTCCAGGAAGCTCAGAGAGTCCCAAAGAAGTTGGACCCAAAGAGGACCACACCAAGATACATCATAATTAGATCACCCAAGATTAAAGCTAAAGAGAGAATCTTAAATGTAGCAAGAGACAAGGAGACAGTTACCTACAAAGGAGTTCCCCTAAGACTATCAGCTGATTTCTCAAAAGATACCTTGCAGGCAAGAAGGGGCTGGAAAGAAGTACTCAAATTCATGAAAGGCAAGGACCTACATCCAAGATGACTCTATCCAGCAAAACTATCATTTAGAATGGAAGGGCAGACAAAGTGCTTCCCAAATAAAGTAAAGCTAAAGGAGTTCATCATTACCGAGCCATTATTATATGAAATGTTAAAGAGATTTATGTCTAAGAAATGAAGAAGATAAAAAACATGAACAGTAAAATGACAACAAACTAAAAACTGAACCTAAAACAAAAACAAAAAACAAACTAAGCAAACAACTGGAACAGGAACAGAATCACAGAAACGGAGATCACATGGAAGGATATCAGTGGGGAAGGGGAAGTTAGAGAATGGAGGAAAAGGTGCAGGGATTAAGAAGTATAATTGGTAGGTAGAAAATAGACAGGTGGAGGTTAAGAATAGTATAGGAAATGGAGTAGCCGAATAACTTATATGTATGTCCCATGGACATGAACTAAGGATGGGGAATGCTGGAGGGAAGGTGGGTACAGGGCAGAAGGAAATAAAGGGGAGAAAAATGGGACAACTGTAATAGCATAGTCAATAAAATATACTTAAAAAGAATTGAATAAGGGTATTGATTATCTGGTTTTCACTTGAGTAGTAAAATCCACGTGCATGAGTATCAGGTAAGGGAGATGCCTCTTAACAACATATATAAAGAATTTTGAAGGTTTTAAAAAAGATGTTATGTATTTATTTTTAGAGATATGGGAAGGGAGGGAGAAAGAGAGGTAGAGAAATATCGATGTGAGATAATAAGTTGCCTCTTGTAGGCACCCTGACTGGGGACCAAACCTGCCACCTAAGCATATGCCCTGACTGGGAATTGAACCATTGACCTTTTGCTCTGAGAGACAATGCCCAATCAACTGAGCCATACTGTTCAGGGCAAGAATTTTGAAGTTTTATTACCAATAAATTTAAGTTTAGTCTGAAGTGTAACTATATGGTTGGTTACATAATGGCTTCTAAGGATATCCAAGTCCTAACCCCTGGGACCTGGGAATGGCGAAAGGGGCTTTGTAGGAGTGATGATATTCAAGTTCCTGAGATGGGGAGGTTTTCCTGAATTCCCCAAGTGGGCCTTAAGTATAATTCTTATAGGAAGTATCTTTATAAAAAGGAGGCAGACAGAGACTTGACTACAGAAGAGGGAAAATGTGGTATCACGACAGAAGCAGATTAAGAAAAGGCACTGTGATATTAAGAGGTGCCAGTAGCTGAGGAAAGTGCGTGGACTACAGAAGCTCAAACATACAGGAAAACAGGTTCTCTCTGAGAGTCTCCTGGAGGAATTGTACCTGCCAGCACCTTGGGACTCGTTTAGGGCTTTCAGAACTGTAAGATAATAATTTACATTATTCAAAGCCACTAACTTTGTGGCAGTTTATTACAGCAGTCAGAAAACTCACACAGACAGCTGTTTCAGTTGACCATATCTGAAAAAAATGACAACTCCATTGACAGGAAGTAACATCAGATGGCGACCTGGTCATAAATTCCTAACTGGGCAGGTCATGATGGGTAGAGATGTCTCAGGAATTACAACATCTTTAGTAAAAGGTTTATCTTTGCCTTAAGCAGACCCCTCTTCATTGTTCTTGAGCAATTTAGGTTAACTTCACTATGTGAAGTGCCAGAGCAATCCTCCTTCTAGACCCCTCACAGAGAGCACATGATCTTGTCAACTACCCTGCAATCCAACCCCGACTTTGCTTTCTCCTACCTTCATATGCTCTTCCTCATTCCAAATACATAAAAGAAACTTCAGACTATCATTCTCTGGAGTGTTAAAGAGCATGCTTCCTGGCTTATGTTGTCATTTTGGCTCAAATAAACTCATAAAAATTCTTTCCAGTCTTAGATGTTTCTTCTGTTGACTCTTTCTTCATTTATTTGAGGTTCTCCCTCCCTTTCTTTAAATATTTTCTTTCTTTCCTTTGAAACAATCCCCCAAAAGGTAATATTTAGGTGCTTTTAGGCTAAATTTTATTTACTAATCTTCATTGTTCTTAATAAAATCAGAAATGATATTTATCTTTTCTATTACAGTAATTTAAAATATACATATATACGTACTAAACTGATTGCCACCATGAAGTGTATTTAAACCATGTATATTACTGTGATTAATTCATATTATTTTTATTATTTTACATTGATAATTTAGATTCATTGGCACATTTTTTCAGGAAGATGATTCTATTCAATTGCATGCAAAGCTGTTATTCAGAGGTAGTCTATGAAACGATGCAACTTGTCACTGTATTAAATACAGAATCAGTGACAAACTTTCCACCAAATGCTCTAACAGGAAACAATTATTATTGACTCCTTTTATAATTTACCTACTTGTAATTTATGAAAAATAGAATAAAGACAATGAACAGAGGTTTATGATAGATGAATTATGATGATAGGTTTTTGAAGAATTCTGTGCTTTGAACTTTTGGGGAAATTATTTATATATATGAGTTGTAGTGGTAAAATCAGAACTATCTTATGGTAATATTTTCTTTTTTAATTAAAATTTTTTGTATGGAGGAAGAGGCTCATGAAGGAAAAAATGCCTACATAATACAGTAAAAACCTCTCAAGTTACAAACAAAAAATGTTGAGGAGGAATTACTAAAGTTTTTCATACAGGAGATATTTCCTTTGGTCAATTTCCACCTGTTTTTTAAAAAAATATTTTTATTGTTGTTCATTCACAGTTATCTCATTTCTCCCCATTCCTCTCCCGTGCCCTGTCCACACGCCCCACATTCAATCCTCTCATCCCCTGTCCTGGTCCATGGGTCCTTTACATATGTTCCTGAAAATCCTTCCCCGTTCCCACCCCCCCCCATTATCCCCTACCACCTCCCCTCTGGTTCCTGTCAGAATTGGATTGTTTGTCTTCCTGGTGTCGAGTCGTGTGAGTTCTTTATTATGTTTTGGAGATCAAACTTTTTTCTGAGGTATCATTGGCAAGTATGTTTTTTCATATGATTGATTCCATTTTTATTTTGCTGATGTTTCCATTAACTGTGCAGAAGCTTTTTAATTTGATGTAGTCATATTTGTTTATTCTTTCCCTTATATCCCTTGCCCTAGGGGACATAGTAGCGAAAATTTTGCTGCATGAAATATCTGAAAATTTCCTATGTTCACCTCTAGAACTTTTATGTTGTCACGATTTGTATTTAAGTCTTTTATCCATCTTGAGTTTATTTTTGTCTGTGGTGTAAGTGGGTGGTCTAGTTTCATTTTTTTCATGTACCTGTCCAGTTCTCCCAACACCATTTGTTGAAGAGGCTATTTTTACACCATTTTATGCTCCTGCCTCCTTTGTCAAATATTAATTGACCATAGAGACATGGGTTTATTTCTGGGCTCTCTATTCTGTTCCACTGGTCTATGTGTCTGCTCCTATGCTGGCACCAGACTGTTTTGATTACTGTGGCCACACTGTTTTGTAATACTGTTTATGTTACATAGTTCGATATCAGGTATTGTGTCCCTCCTACTTTATTCTTCTTTCTCAAAACTGCTGAGGCTATTCAGGGTCATTTATGATTCCACATAAATTTTTGAAATGTTCGTTCTATATCTGTGAAGTATGTTATTGGTATTTTAATAGGGATTGCATTGAATCTATAAATTGCTTTGGGTAGTATGGACATTTTGATGATGTTAGTTCTTCCAATCCATGAACACAGTACATGCTTCCATTTATTTGTATCTTCCTCAGTTTCTTCAGTGTTGTATAGTTTTCTGAGTACAGGTCTTTTATCGGATTGGTTAGGCTTATTCCTAGATACTTTATTTTCCTTGTTGCTGTAGTAAATGTGATTTTTTTCCTGACTTCTGCTTCTGATATTTCATTGTTGGTGTACAAAAATGCCTTCAATTTCTGAATAAATGCCTTTGATTTTTTACTTTGTATCCCACTGTTTTGCCAAATTCACTTATGAGGTCAAGTAGTTTTTTTGGTGGAGTCTGTAGGGTTTTCTATGTACACTGTCATGTCATCTTTAACCAAATTGATGCCTCTACACTTTTATTTATAATGTTTCCTACACTCTTAAATGATACTGATTGGCAAGTAATATAGGTACTGATATATATTTTTTCAATTAGCTGCAAACAAATCCTAATTTTTAATGCATATATTCCTGTTTAACCACTTACTATACTACTTCAGAATTAATCCTCCTACAGAAAGTGACCATCCCAAGTGAAAAAGACATTGCAGAGCTTTATCATTTCCTTAAAGATTTTCAAGTATTATAGGAACACAAATGCATGGAAAACTAATGAAAAACTTGACATTTCACCTCGCTTTACTGATTATAGAATAGTATAAAGAGAAGTCAACAAATGTTATTTTCTATTTCTCTGCTTAACATAATGCTATACTAAGAGCTACTCGGTTTATGAGCTGTTTTCTAGCTTCTTCAAGTATGGGACACAACTGCAGTTCTATTAGTGAGGAGAAATGAATAATCAATCTTAGGTCAATCTTAATCAATCTTAATCAAACTCAAAAGAAAAATGAGAAGCACAACAAGATAAGCTGACTTTGGCTTTTAAGAGCCTACACTGTTGACCCTGAAGTGCCAGCTTCAACAATAACAACAAAACCAAAGATTACAGCAGTAAACCATGACTTCGCCACATACTAAGAATTTTGAAAGAGGCAGTAACTTGTTATTCCCTCTTCATTCATCTGTTTTATCTTCTTTTTGTTTTTCCTGGTGTTTTGTTACAGGCAGTTCAAGGCTCGCCCATTGCATAGGTTCAGCTTTTCTCATGGTTATCTCAATCTTTGTTGCAGTCATAGTTACATAACTTCACTGCACATCATTTGCACCCCATAATTTCACATATTGATGACATTTCTTCTCTTCTTTGAATACAATGTGCACATTTAATGATGTACTATTTGCTGCTACCTAAGTTCTGGAAGTGAATTTTTAGCATATACTGAAATGGAGGCTTCACCCCCAGTTTGATGCCCTTTGTGTCTACATAGAACAACTTTTTCTTAGCATCCTTTGCAGTCCACATGTTGTTTTCCTCTTGGGCTAAGAATGTATTAAAATCAAAAGTATTTCTTCTACAACGGCTTCAGTATTTCATCCCTTAATGGAAAATAGGTCCTCCAGAATGACATACACAGACTTTTTCTAGACTCTGTAGACCCTGGTATGTCTTTGAACGCCCTCCATTTTTACATGAAGTGCCAATCTTAATTTCATTACTATCTTCATCTTTATTTTTTTTCATTCCCCAATGATAGTTTAAATTTATCAAGTGCTTGTTTAAGGGAGGCAGATACTTTTAATGCCAAAATGTCATTGGTTCTTCTGGGCTTGGCCTCTTTATTGCTTCTACTGGTTTAGGGGCTTGAATGATGTGCTCTTGAAATTTGGGTTTCAATTCAGATGGTTCTTTCTTCTCAGTAGTCTTGACTTCAGGTTTGACTTGGCTTTTCACTATTATGTCTTCCTTTTGTGCAGCCTATGATGCTTTAAAAATCAGAAAAATCAGTTGTTCTTCTCTCGCAGCAAGACCAACCCTTTAATGCATCACGAAAGACTGGATCACCTGGGTGGTATGTGCAAGCATCATCAGAATTGGTCTTGGATTGAAGCGCTGACCACAGCGCTGGATGTAGCACAGCAGGGCCAGTTTTTTCCCACCCATACAAGTCAGGCCCAAACACCAGGACTGTAAGTCAGTGTGTTTACAATCCCTCCTTGCAACCACTGGCCTCTGAGTATGCTTTAATATTTTCCAGTATACCTTCGAAATATATCCACTGCTTGCATATCCTGGTCTAGCTTAGTCATCTTTGACTGGCTCATTGCAGAAACTTTCTAATTTGTCTTTCTGCTTCAGTCCCTTTCTCCTTAGGTCTGTTGTCCAACATAATTATTTAAAAATCTACATCAGACCAAGTTCCTCCATGGCTTTCCATCTTACTTAGAATAAAATCTAAAGTCCTTGCTGTGGTTGGCAAAACTCTATTGTATTATTTATCAGTTGCTGCATAACAAATTAACCCCCCCCCAAACTTCTGCCTTTAAACAACAACAACAATAACCATTTCTTATCTCACACAATTTCTGTGGGTCAGGAAGAGTGGACAGACTTAGCTGCGTTAGTCTGGTTGAGGGTATCTCATGAATTGAAGGCAAGATGTCAGCTAGGACTGCAGTCATCTGAAGCTCACAAGGCTCGCAAGTTGCAGCTGGCTCCTGGCAAGAGGCTGCAGTCCCTCGCCACATGAACTTTTGATTGTCCTCAAAACAGGACAGCTGACTTTCCCCAAAGTGAGTGGTGCAACAGTGAGCAAGGTGGGGACATCCCGGAGGCTGCCTTTATGATTTCATCCCCCATCACTTTCCTCCTCACTTTACTTCCCACACTAACTCTGCTCTTTCTCAAACATGTTATATGCGTCCTCACCTCAGGCATTGCACTAAACTGTTCCAACTGCCAGGATCACTCTTTCCTCAAACAGCCAGGTGGCTCTTTCCCTCACTTTATTCATGGTTTTGCTCACATGATCATTCCTACGTTTTAAAAAAGCCTCACTCCAAGTTCATGCTGTTTAGCCCGTAACTTGCTTTATTTTTCTTCACTAAACCTCTTACCACTCAACATATTATACATTTTTTCACTACTTGTCTGTCTCTCCCTCTGAGAATAAGGAACTGGGTCACTATTCTTAGTTCCTAGAATACAGCCTGCATATAATAGATGATCACTAGGTATTTTTTGAATGAATGAATAATTAACTCTACAATAAATTTCTAATTATGGGTTGGCCAAAAAGTCTATTTAGATTTTTCCATAAAATAAAAGACACATTTTTCATTTTCACCAATAACTTGATTGATTTGGATATTTTGAGTATGTGTCATAACATGGATCAATTTGATTGCTATCAACTTCAACTGGTCTACCTGTCTGTGGAGCATCATCCAGAGAGAAAGCTCCAGCATGAAACTTCACAAACCACTTTTGACACATTCAATCAGTCACAGCACCTTCTCCATACACTGCACAGATCTTTTTTTACATTTCAGTTGCATTTTTACCTTTCTTGAAATAATAAAGCATATTATTCTGAAACTATTGCTTATTTTCTTCCATCTTCAATATTAAGTATCTGTACAAAAACTTACCAATTTTGATAAGTTTTTTAAAAAATACACACTGATATGACAGCTGTCACAATACCATCTAACAAAATTGTTTCAAATAAAGTTAAAGACAACTAAGTGCTACTAGAGCCACCTTACAGGAAAAAACCAAATTAACTTTTTGGCTGACCCAATATATATCATCAGAAAGAGAATTTTAAAATTCATCCTAGGCCCAGGCATCATGGGTACTTTTTAATTTAGTAATATTGATAAAAATGACTTTATCAAATCACTAAGACAGTTAAGGATGAGAAATATTAAGTACGAGCCTACGTAAGAAATGTAATGAAACAAGAATTATGTGGGTGACTTTTGTCTGTGATTATTTATTCTTTATGTAGGAACAGGATTTATAGTTTCAGTGAACTAAAGTAGATTCAGGGAATTATTTACAATGTAGCAATCAAAAAATTAGAAAATTTAGGATTATATATAATGTTTTGTAGAGCATAGAAGATGCTTAATTCTCCCACATTTTCAGAATGATATTATAAATAATTTTAGTAACTATAATGAAAAAAAATCTGGTCAGAAAATAAGGACTCCTATGCAAGGGACAAGAGAGCTTAGCACATGTCACCTGCATTATCACTAGAGATTTGTTATCTGAAGAAGTTACAGCATTTGTCTCCTTTAATTAACCTTTGTTGAGCCTCTCCAATTTTATGCAGGAAAATTGGTTCTATGCAGCCTAAGTGACTTTATACAGGTCAAAAAGAAAATGTCTCAGGAAATTCTGAAACACTATGGTATATTTTCATCTCTATGTAGAGAAACTCAAATATTGGCTTAGTTGGAGTAATTACATTTTTCTTTGCTATTCTAGCCCTCATCTTAGTCTGAAGAGCATTTGAAATGATCTTGAAAATTCTACTACCCCTTGAGAGAGAGCCAATTGAGATGTTTGGAAACCTCTGCTCAGTTTACAAAATGTTAGGTTACGTGGTCATGTGTCTTGTTGCCCGCATCCCTTGATTTTACCTGTTCTTAATAGAAACTGCTTAGGGCCTATTTGAAGCAGTAAGAAAATAGGAATCTCTTTCCATGAAGCAATTAAATTGAATTAACTTCCTTGTGTTCCCTTCTAAAAAATGTAGTGTCACTATTTTTGGATACCACTGAAATGAATCCTGAAAAGATAGCCTTTCTCAACATGAAGATCATTGAAGTGGTATTCATCTACGCCAGACACATCAGTTGTATGGTCTCAAAAAGTAAAAAATGAGCAAGAAAAAAAAGGGAGAGAAAAAAAAGAAAGGAAGGAGAGAGGAAAAAGAGATGAGAGAGAGAATTTTCATTAATCTGAAAAAGTTTTAGTTCAAATGTCTAGTCCATCTTTGGTGGACTTAACTTAAAGTCATTTACTTACTTGAATTTCAAAAGGATCTCACTGAAAAGGC
The DNA here is from genome assembly GCA_039655065.1 of Glossophaga mutica. Lineage (NCBI taxonomy): Eukaryota > Metazoa > Chordata > Mammalia > Chiroptera > Phyllostomidae > Glossophaga > Glossophaga mutica. Next base: position 60,574,654 of record CM077304.1, read on the forward strand.
AGTCACCTCCACAATGGGGACCTTGCTAAAGACTCCAAAGACCTCATTAGAACCAAAATACAAGTTTATAATACTCCTAGTTTCTCATTTTGGAATATCTTTCTTTAGGAGTTTTCTTCTCTTTTTATAGTCCCTGGTTAAGGCCTTATGAAAAATGCCATCACAAATGATTGGAAAAACTATGACAGTTACAAATAACAGCTTCTTTCTATCCATGACATTTTATACATAGATAATTTATAATTATTGTTGAATTTTTTAATATTATTGTTTCCATAAACTGAATGTGTCACCCAAAAATTCATATGTTGAATCCTGAGTCTCCTTGGTGATGATATTTGGAGGTGGGGCTTTTGGGAAGCAGTTAGATTTTAATGAGGCCATGAGGGTGGAGCCCCAGTGATGGGATTAGTGCCTTTGTAAGATGAGGGAAAATAGCTCTCTGTCTCAGCCTTTGAGGGAACAGCAAGAAAGCATTCATCTGCCAGCCAGGAAGGGCCCCCACCAAGACTTGGATCTGCCAGCACCTTGATTTTGGATTTTCCAGCCTCCAGAACAGTTAAAAATAAATATTCCTTTGTTGTTTAAGCCACTCGGTCTACAGTATATTTTTATAGCAGCCTAAAATGACTAAAACGGTTTTCCTTGGCAGTGCATGTGGAATCATTGTAAAACCCCATTTGTGTCTCCAGATCTCTAGTACAGGCAAGGATCCAATATGATGAAATAGAAATTATCTCTTAATAGCTTTATAGGTTCTAACTTTATAAGGTCCCCATAATGTTAAGAACAAAACAATATGTAACATAGAACAGGGGTACAATTATTCAGGATAATTATAGTAATAAATTTAAAAATAATCTGGAGGGTGCAAAAAATGTTACTAGTGGCAATGATGGTTGTCATCATTACCTATTATGAATATTTATAGATAGGATTATCTGTAGAATATTTATTCTGAATGTACAGAATTTTGCTCCTTGGAAATCCTTTTATCATTGAACCATTTTCTGAGATGAGCTGGGCCTTTGGTGGGATTAAAAACACATAGTCATGTATGTTTCCTCTAGGATTTTGTACACCTACCAGGTCTGCTCATCTCTCATGAGATTTCTGTTCTGGTGACCCACTGATGATGGCGAGATATGTGGGGAAGGGGAAAATGATGGAGAATAGGTTTCCACAACCAAAGGGACTGCTACTTTTCTTCCATTGGTTCCATTACAACAGTTTTGGTCAGTGGGGTTATAAAGGAGAACCTCTCCATCCAGTTCAGTCATGTGGGAACATGGTTTGGTGCAGACCATACAGATATCCTGAATCCCGATACATGGGCTGATGATAATGACTGCAAGTAAATACCCAGCCGATCTCCTCTGCTGTCATAAATACAGCTGGACTGCTTCCCCTTTCTACTGGGTTTTCTGGCACAGAAAATAGAAACTGATTGTAGACTGCTCTGAGAGAACTCAAATCAAGAAAGCAAATACCATGCAAAAAATTTCATATGATATACTCCAGAACCAAACAAAATGATATAGAATTAGTCACTATTTACTGTCCAGTGTCAGTATGATTCTTCCTGAGCACAGCTTGAACTTGATGTCACTCCATTTTTACAAACTGAATACTCCTCTAGATCATTTCAGAATATATCTCTACTTTGACTACCAATTGATAATATGCATGCACATTGTATCCTCAGAATCAACCCTCATTTAATTCTTATTATTTATAATCAAGGTTTCCAAAAATATCACTGCATATTGACTTTGCCTTATATGTTTTCTGTTCTACCTAAAAATTCAGAACTAATTTAAAACACTTAAAATAAGAATACCAGGAATTCAAGATCACTAAATTGACACTTATTTTTAATTAGATAATAAACTGTGAAATATTTTCAAAGCAAGAACTCATAATGTTTATATAATTATACAATATTTCAATCATTATTTACATATAGCCCAAGTTATAGAATTGTGTATATACTCCATTCATTTGCATATTTAAAATGTGCTGTGGCAAAATTTCTTAGCATAGTATAATTTTAAAATTCACATGAAGGTTAGGGTTACCATACAGTGAAAACTTGGGGTAAGTTCATCATCACCTGCGAGAATCAGTCGAGTGGGCACCTGGGTTCAAAGGCAGACCTACCACTTATTAATTATGAGGCTAACAACAGTACCTACTCAGTGGCATTGTGTGAAAACCATTCAGCTAACTCCTCAACACCAGGTTTTATTTTTTGGTTGTATGTTACTTGGAGACTTTATTTTAATGAATAAATATTTGAGAATGATTTCATATTACTACTGCAAACATGGACCAAACATTAAGACCATTTCCTCCACTGGCATAAAAGTATCAAGAATTGAAGGAATTAAGGAAGAAATGATTATTCCTTCTCTCTAAAATAAACCAAACAACCCCCTTGATTTTGGTTCTGGTGAAAATGACCCTCCCCCTGCACCCATGACCATATAGGAATTATCTGAATATTGAGGTAAATAAGAAATCATAAAGCTTTTTGAAAGAGCAAAGATTTTGGAATCAATAGGCCTGAATTTTGAGGTGCTTCCTCTTAACAGCTATGTGATTTGGGGACATAGGAGACATGAACAAGCATGTAGTTGCGCTGCACAAGCAAGCGCAGAAGAATCCTCACCTTGCCCTGACTGGTGTGGTTCAGTGGATTGAGCACGGGCCTGTGAACCAAAGGGCTGCTGGTTTGATTCCCAGTTGGGGCACATGCCTGGATTGCAGGCCAGGTCCCCAGAAGGGGGTATGCAAGAGGCAACCACATCGATGAGAAACCACATTAATGTTTCTCTCTCTTTCTCCCTTCCCTCCCCTCTGTCTAAAAATAAATAAATGAAATCTTAAAAAAAAAAAAAAAAAAAAGAATCCCCACCTCTACATACTTGGATGTCATCTTTGCCACCTCAGCTTCTCTAAAACTCCTCCCTGGCCTTTGTTCAAAGAGCAGCATTTTCTTTTTCCCTTTGAATGCTGTCTCCCTCAGTACCTGAGCTATAATAAACCTCTCACCTGAGTGTTGTTTTTTTTGTGGCATTTCTATCTCAAGAGTTCCCAAGGACCCCAGATACTGGCAACCCAAATAGAGACACCACCACAGGTCTTTATAACTCTGATGGTTTTACTTAAGTGATGATCCTGATATATCCTAAAAGTAGAATTATTAGGTCAAAGGTATAAATCAATGATATGTGATTAATGAATGTCAAATTAACTTGGAACTTCTATGTAAGAAATTCATTCTTTGTATTTCTCTTTTCCTGAGGGGTTTCTGTTTTTGAATAGTTCACCACATAAAGAAAATATATTGCTAAGGGGACTCAAGAGAAAAAAAAATCCTTCAGGAACTTGAGTTCTCCTTTGCAGGGTAAACAGAGGCAGTTTGGCTTCCTTACCCAAGTATCTGGGTAATTAAGGGAAGCGGTCTTCCCATAGCCTTGAAGGGGCCTGATAAGTAGTGTTCTCAGAGCCGTGAGTCTGGGTCCCATAAGCTGTTCCCAGAACATGAAGTGGGCTCGCATGCACAGAATCATGCTGTTATATAATTTTCTGGCTCAAAGCCAGCTCTGTCTGCCTCTAATACTTAAGGCAGTAGGGGCTCCCTGCTGGGTGCCAAGCCAGGGACCAAGGGCTACAACCGGTGCCATGCACAGACATGCAGGGAGACACGCAGCTTGCAGCATGCGTGGCTCACCCACCCATGAATAAAGGCATGCCAGACATGCCAACGGCTCCGTGAATATTCTTCCATCTGCCCGAATACCATGAACCTGTCAGGCCTTGAATGGCTGCAATGCATCCTTGTTTTTGCCTCTTTATATTGAAGCTTTCTCCCCTGATGCTTATAGACCTTAAATATGAATCAAGCTTATTCAATCTGATTACAAAACAGTGGTTTAAATTTATTCTCAAATGCTGTATTTTGGATGATTTAGTAGCAAGTTTCTAAAATGTTGGTAGGTGCATGTGTCTGGTCAGCCTAATTTCTGAATGCCTAGCCAATCTTGTAAAGAATCAGGATTATAGTTACTTAACACTTTAAAAATTAGACTTCTTTTCTCTCTGGGGCAGTCTGATTCCAATTCTGTAAAAGGAAAACAGATGTGCAATTACCAGATTCTACAATGATTGCCTGCTGGTTTTCTGAACACAGCAACCTGGACTGCTTGGCCATCCTGACATTGGTTACTGGTTTTCTGACGAGATGGGCTAGGATCCAGTTTTCACAGGGACACGAAGAATGCTAGGCACAATCCTCCCTCTTCTCTACTGGCAGCACAGCCAACCTGTCTGAAGGGAAGAGGGCTAGGTTGGGGTACCTTTCTTTCTCACTGGCCCTGGAGACAACATGTGTTGGCATCAGAGAGCTGTGTGTGTGTAAATCCCACCCATGAGAGGCAGGGTACCATACTCTCATTAAGCAGTGTTCTCTGGTGCCAGGCACTTGGGTTCACAACCCCACTTTCACTACACAGGAACATTAATTGCCACGGACAAACTACTGAACCCATCAGCCACATTTTGTCTCTATTTCCTCATTCCTACAAGAGGGATCATAATAATGATGTCTACCTAATAAGGTTGTTCTAAGGATGAACTAAGATAAAGAAAGTAAAAGGTACAGAACAGGGCATGCTTAATAAAAGCTAACTGTTAATTTTAGAAGAAAAAGAACATACTAACTTTCATATGAACAACCTGAAATTGAGTTTATATGTCTTTTGTTAAAGACTTTTATTTATTTATTTTTAGAGAGAAGGGAAGGGAGGGATAAAGAGGGAGAGAAACATCAATGTGAGAGAGAAACATCAACCAGTTGCCTTTTGCACGCCCACAGTCACAGGCCTGGCCCGAAACCCAGGCATGTGCCCCGACCAGAAATGGAACTAGAGAACTTTCATTTTGCAAGATGATTGATGATCACCCCACTGAGCCACGTCAGTCAGGATGAGTTTATATGTCTTAATCCCTGCACTCATGCACGCATATATTCATTCAACAAGCATTGTACTCTGCTCAGTGCTAAGATAAGAGAACATAAGACAGACACAACAAAAAATCAGATTATGTGTGTAAAGAATATGGTTCCTGTACTCAAAAAGTGACGGTGTGATTATTATAAAATCGTAAATAATGTTTCAGTGTGTTACAAATAGTCATGTTACAGAAACTGAATTATAAATTGTTCTTCTAAGGCAAAACATTTTAGAATAAACTTGGAGCTAGAGGAGGTATGGATTTAGTGGTGCTAAGAAAATTTGCATCTTACAACGCAGTACTCGCCTCTTCCCACAACCACATTAAAATTACAACTAAACTACAGAACAACCATCATTCAGAACCTCCTGGAATCTGAGACCACCATGAGACTGGTAGAAGGAGCAGAGACATGGAGCAAGAAAAAAGCAGTCAGTTACTTACAAGGGGGTCCGCATAAGAATGTAGCTGATTTCTCAGCAGAAACTTTGCAGGCCAGAAGGGACTGGCAAGAAATATTCAGAATGATGAAAAGCAAGGACCTACAACCTAGATTAGTCTACCCAGCAAAACGATCAGTTAGAATCAAAGGACAGAAAAAGAGCTTCCCAGACAAGAAAAAGCTAAAGGAGTTCATCACCATCAAGCCAGTATTACATAAAATATTAAAGGGTCTTTAAGAAGTAGAAGAAAAAAGATAAAATATGAACAATAAAATGGCAAGAAATACATATCTATAAAGAACTGAATCTGAAAAACAAAATAAACAAACAAGCAAAACAGAAACTGACTCACAAATACAGAGAACATTTTCGCTGTTGCCAGATGGGAGGTGGGTTGGGGAAATGGCTAAAAAAGGTGAAGGGATTAAGGAGTACAAATTACTGCTTACAGAAGAGTCATGAGGATGTAAACAGAAGCATAGGGAGTATGGTCAATAATATTCTACTAACTATATGTGTGGAGTCAGGTGGGTGCGAGCTTTATCGGGATGATCACTTACTTATGTAATGTCTGATCACTGGGATATACACCTGACACTAATATAATAATATATGTCAACTGTAGTTGAAAAATAAAAAACAATTAAAAACAATAATAAAATAAATATGTAAAAATCCCCCCAAAGAAACTTTTTATTATAATGGGTACTCTCTGGCTCAAATATTAACATACAATGTACATTTTAATTAAGCTGATGAATTTCAGGCCTGGGGAAAATCTGTATGTTTGAGAAAGAAGTATGTTTTATTGAAAAAATATATTTATTTGTGGAAGAGCTTGGTTTGTAAGTCATTTTTGCAGGTAAACCATGGGGTGAGGTGGGGTAAGAAAAGCATGGGCAGAGAAATATGTAAGTTCTCCCTTGTGTGGGGGATATTCCACATAGGCTTGAAGTACTTTCTCAAATGAATGTCAATGGAAGGTAAGAAGTCAGAACAGCATTATAGAACATAGCAGACATATGAAAGAATGAACAATATATTGCTCTCTGATATTCTCTGAAGAAATGAAATTTTACATGCTTGAAGAAAAAAAAGCTTATCTGGATCTAGCCTCTGATTAAATTCAACTGAAAGCTAAAATACTTTAAGAGAATAAAAAATGATTATCTAATTAAATGGGGGTGATATAATTGTTTTGGCATTAAAAGCTGATTGTAAGGTAAGATTGGTCAAAGTACATTCAATAGAAATTTTGAAAGTATGATATTTAGAAGGCTAAATTTCAAGAAGATAGCTTAGACAAATTTGGCCACAGGTACAATGTTTTATTGGATGTTCTAATTCCATCACACAAATCATCAAAGTTATTCCCAAATTTTATATTTGATTCTTATATTTGTTATAGATGGTAACATTAGCCAGGAACCAGATTCCCAGCCAAACTGAAATAAAGGACAGCAGAGTTTTATCTTCATATTATTGATGCGGAGAGTTTCTCTCAAGTCTCCCTTGGTTGCTGATTTGATTCCCAGTGAGGGCACATACCTGGGTTGCAGGTTCAGTACCCAGTTGGGGTGTGTATGAGGCGTTTCTCTCTCACATCAATGTTTCTCTTTCTCTTTTTCTCCCTCCCTTCACCTCTCTCTAAAAATAAATAAAATAAAATACATTTTCTACAGTCTTTCTTGGCTCTTTTATGACATCTTCATTGTCATTTTAGCTCAAACTAATGGGCTATAGTCTTATGCTTCTGAACTTTCAACATATTCTGTCAATTTTTTGATCGATGTTCTGATTGCTCTTGGTGAAGAGAAAAGGATCTTCTGCCAAGTTACGCAACACCCCACACTTCTTTCCTCCATGATTACTGCTCAGGCACTTGGAATGAACCTCATACTAATTCTCAGAATCCTTTTAATTAAAAACATTTTGATTGATAAACTTGGGTTTATACTTTATTATACTTTTACTCACTTTTCAAGTGTACCTTATATAGGTCATACTTACAAATTTTAAAATACTTTTCTATATAATTAATCTAATATTTTATACTAAAATCATCTTTGCCTATAGCTACAATGATTAAACTATAGTGCCTCCCAGACATAATTATTTATTGTACTTTACCCTCAATTATTTATAATTAAAAAATAGTCTTTATAGCTTATGAGTATATGCTCTGTGCTTAATTATTTACATGTGATCTCATTGAATCACCATAACAGCTCCTGAAAAGGAACTGAGTTTCAGATAGCAAGAGACAGAAATGAGATACAAACACATGTCTTCAGATTTCAATGCCCCTGTTTTTCACAACACCGAGGTTATTGCAATCAGCTCCTTTCAGTTCCAACTAAGGGGAAAGGTATTTGACAAACCACAGTCTGTCAAAGTTAATCAACAATGGATTGCTGATGATGCTACTTCTGCATCCAAATAGTTACCAATCACTAACTGACATTCCAAGCCAAGTTATTTCAGTACAGGATTTTCAATGCATGAGACATTTTCCTATGTTTCACTGAAATATTTTTTTTGGATCCTGATAATGGAAAAAGCAGAGAAAAAACTCACAGAAGGTTTCATAAAACATTACACCGTTTCACTAGACTAGGTGATGGTAAGACAACCCTTGGAATTTGACTGCTGATGTCACCTTCATTGGCTAACACATACTATAAGGCACATGTAATACAGAACTTCATTATTGACTTATTTATTTATCCAGTACTGATATCTTGAGCCCCTTCTCTATTGTTTGGCTCTGGGTTAACGCCATGATGAGCAAGATACCTCCAAGATTCTCAGAGTTTATGCAAAAGGACTTACCAGGACCTGAGTTTAAAATACAGATTTCTAAGCTTCACCCTCACTAATTTAGATTCAGTAGATAAGACAATGACCCAAGTATTTTTGTTTTGTTTTCAATAAGTCCCTCAGACGACTCTGATGCAGACTGATTGGGACTATTCTCTGAACATCAATAATCTAATGGGAAATATAGACAAATAAATAACTACAATAAAATATAAGTTCTAAGGTGGCAGTAAACACAGGGTACTATGGGATACATGAGTACCTTCTAGTGCAGACTTGGATTAAGAGAAAAAAAAATCTAGAGTTTCAAGTCTTTCTATGGTGTCTGTTTTCATCATGGTTTTCTAACACAACCCCTGCTGAGACATCTCATAAAAATACAAAAGAAATAAAAAAGACATATCAAGAAAACATTGGTGAAGAATCTGGTCTGGAGGAAAATATGCCCCAGGAAACAAAAAGAATTTTCTGTAAGTGTCTTCATGTCTTGGGATAAATGAGTGAGAGACAAAGCCAATATAATTAGTACTTAAATAGTAAATACTGATGTGGTTCAAAATACACTACCCCTGACAGTCACCAGAGGGGATAGGGGAGGGAATTTCTGGGGAAAAGGGAAAGGGTTTACAGGAACAGGTATAAAGGACACGTGGACAAAAACTACAGGGGTGGGGTGGAAACGGGAGGGAGGTGGGGTGGGCTGGGTTGGGAGTAAAAGACAGAAAACTGTACAAGAACAACAATTAAAATAAAATTAAAAAAAAAAAGAACACTGAAAAAAAATACACTACCCCAAAACATGGCACCTTGGCATACTAAATATTTTAAGATGAAGGACTTTGAGAAAACAGCAGAAGCAGTTAGGTCACATTGACCTTCCTTCTACCCTTCTCCTTTGGAACAGTTATTAAAATCCTCATGTGAGAGGTGCCCTGTCTGTACCCAGAGAAGCACCCTTACCTCCTTTGACGAAGGGACACCTAGAAGAATCCAAACAAACAAGCCTTGCTAAATCTCTTCCAATTTACTATAATTACCTCCTACTCTTTGACCTATCATATGCCTCAACAACTATTAGCTCTTCATCAAATGTAGCATAAAAATACTCAGGTCTGTTTCTTTTAGTCTTCTCATTTCCTTAGGAAGGCACCTGTGTCATGTAAAATTTATAGGGAGAACTTTGTATGCTTTTCTTTTGTTAATCTAACAGTTTAATGTTCACTCATCCAGGGAGGCCTGAGGAAATTTTTTACTCCCTTACAAGACAAAACAACAGAATAAGACAAAAAGAACAATGAAGGCTTAAGGAAAAAAATTAAAGATCATCAACATTATTATACAACCAACAAAAATTAGAAACAATAAAGCAAAATATACAGCTAAAAATACAATGATTGATGTGGAAGTAGACTTCAGTGTATGAAAACACAAAAGACCCTAAAATTAAAGAAACAGAAGAAAATAATAAATGTTCAGGTCAGATAAAGAAGAACCAAAATGATAATCCACAAAGTTAGGGAAGTAAATAAATGGAAGATAAAACATTCTAATATATAATACAAAAAAATGTCTCCGAGATGAGGAAAATTTTAATTTTTAGACTTGGAATTCTATGTTCCAAGAGGAAAAAAGACAAGTTTTTGAGCTTTATAGATAAAGAATATCAGAGCAAACACATACCAGGGAATTGCCACCTCTAAAAAACAGGACACGATATCAATATCAGAAAACTTCGAGTTGCAGACAAAAAGCAATGAAAAAAAATGAAGAGAATTTATAATGATAAAAGGTACAATTTTCAATGAAGATTAGATCTTAAGAATGTTTATTTATGTAATGACATCATCAAAACTACTAAGGCAAAATCTGCAAGAAACACTAGATAAATAGATATAATGATTAGGTACACAAAATATAAGGAAAAACATAAAGAATTTATATTAAAAATTAATAAAACAAAAAGTATAAATATGTATGTGGGCATGGATATATGCATATCTATCTTCTGATCTACTGCTTTAACCTGATTCCATTCCATTTTCATTCTCATTATTTCCTAAATATTCTGCCATTTTAATTTTTATTTTGAATGGGATTATTAAGAGAGATTTTTTTGTATTGCCTTTTTATTATTACTTGTTAATTAAAATTAGAAGTTATACTTTCATTTGTATTTAAATTTAGAAATTACTACAGTAATCTTTATGGATTAATTTATAATAATGCTATATGCATACAAATTTTCTTATGAATTATTTACAACCCACATCTATAAAATATCAAAGACTAAGTTATAAATATATACATATTTATAACATTTCCCTTATCAATTACACATACATCAATGTCAAAGCTATAACCTGAAAATATAGAATAACCCTTTTTTGTTCATGCTTCCAATTTATAAAAAAATGGGTCATAAATTAGGTCACAACCAATAGCTCAATAATTGCTAAAATTTCAGTGTAGTACAAAGTTTAGTTTCTGGTTATAAAAAAGCCAAAAATTTTATAATAAATATAGAAAATTTTTTTCTCTTTTAACTAACCTCATTCAAAGTAGAAATGAAAATTGCAACTGTAAGATAGTTAGAAAATAATGAATATGAAAATAGAATCAATAGGATAAAGCTAAAGTAATGCTCTTAGAGGATAGAATATACATGTATCATGTATGTATTATTTGTGATTTTATGTTAGTATGTAATAATATATACTGTGTTATGTTATAAAATATGTAAGTATGTATTTTGGTATATGTAATAAATAAAATACATATGTATTTTATATGCCCAGAGAGAAAAATTTTAGACCTGATAAATTTACCAAAATTCTCTGGAGAGAAAATTCCTGAAACAGTAAAATATATAAACCACAATGAATCCCAATTAAGAATAAAGGGAAGAAAGCATAAACATACAAAATAAAAAGTGAAGCATAAAAAATCAAAATTAAAAATTAGCTGGAGTGGTGGATTAAAAAGGCAACAGATTCTTAGCTTCTCCTGCCATCGCGGGGCAGTCTAGGTCCTCTGGAACATGGCCTCTGAGGTTTGCCACGCGGCTTGCTTTGTCCAACGGAGAATGAGCAAACGTGTCAGGGGCAGGGTTGGGAGGGAGTGGTGGTGGGGTCAGAGACTTGATATATGCTTTTGCTTTGGGGCTTGCCTTCTTGGGACTGGGGACCACCAGGTTGTGAGGAAACCCAGGATAATCTACTAGGGGATGAAAACCCATGACGGGGAACCATGGTGTCCCAGTGAGCAGCCGGCACCAGTTGCCAAATGCGTGAGTGAATCCATCTGGACTCTCCACTCCTGTCAAGCTGTCAGAACTGCAGGCACGTGAGTGATCCCAGGAAAGACCAGCAGAAAGACTTCCCAGATTGCCAACCCACAGAATGATGATCAACAATGAACTATGGTTTTAAGCCATGATGAACAATGAACTAATATTTTCCGTTTTGAAGTGATTTATTGTACAGCAATGAATGAGGGACATTCAAGTATTCATTAGAAAATACTTTAAGTTCACAAAAATTAATTTGATCAATAAAACACAATAGTTCAGACAAAAATGAAGACAAGATCATTTTGGAATTCAGTATATGATAACAGTGGGATCTTATGTCAATGGTAAACAGACAAAATACTCAATAAATGTTGTGAGAGCAAAGGCTACTCATTTGGAAAAAATTAACTTGGCCCTCACTTCTAACACAAAACATTTCCACATGACTTCAAATATTAAAGTAGAAATATGAAATTGTAAAATTAGTAAAACAAGCAAGTATTTTCATAATGCTAGATTGGAGAAGGCCTTTCTGAGCAAACCACAAAAGCTTAGAAGCCACAGAGGATAAAATGGGGAAATTTGACTACATGATAATTAAATTTTTTACTTGACCATTGGGAAAAAAGCCATAAACTAAATTTAATCGCAAAGGGGAAAACATTTAGTATTAATTTTCTTAACTACAGCAAAATTCCTTAACCTATGAAAGTTAAAGAGCTTTATAAATCAATAAATAAGTGTAAATAACCAGGTAGATAAATAGGAAAAAAGACGTGTGTTCACACAAAGCAAATACACATGGTTTAGAAATATATATAATGTTTCCTAAACATTTATAATTCAGAAATGCTAGTAAATAATGTGGTTACCCTATCAATTAGCAAAAATGAAAACATTTGATAATATTAAGGCCAGTAAGAACATAGAGAATCAGACCTATTTATACAGTCTTCATCAGCTCTCTTTGAAGAGAAATTTGGCTCATCAAAAACACTCTGCTCTTTGGTCCAGTAATACAGCTTCAGGAAATCACTGCTCTGCGAACATGCAAAGATGCTGCACAAGGGTGTCAACTATGAACTACTGGGAATACCTAAAGGCTCATCAGAATAAAATTGGTTAAACTAATTATAGCATACTCATAAATAGGACTTTATTAAAAAAAACTAGGTGAGAAAAGCATTTATGCATTACACTAATATTTCTTAGAGACAATTTAGATGTCAGCACCTAGAGACCTGCTTTATTCTTTTTAATGGTTTTAGAATATTCCTTTATATGAGTAAGCTTTATTACACATGTCTACAGGTATATCCATATCTACTCATCTACCTCTCTATGCTTATTAAATGGAAAATTTCAGAATAGGTAAAGGGAAACTATTTTTCATTACAAATTGTTTTGAGCTGTTTAAAACTTTTAAACATGTGGATATTTCAGTGGCATTACAAAAAGGAAAGCCTTACTGTCTTGTCTGTGATATGCTATGATGAGCTTAAACAAGTAAGTTTTCTTGGCTGCAAAACAACACTTCATGCGGGCACCAAATGCTTAATGCTTAGCATTTCATAGTCCTTAAGAATGGTAAAGTGGTACTTGTTGTGATGGTGGAAACAATTTTGATGTTTTCTCTTCCACAACCCTCACAGGGAGAAGGAACAAACCCTGCTTCTAATGACTGTCAAATGGAATCTGAGCAAATAAAGCTTTCCAAATTGGAATTTCAAAATCAGAGCCAGGCAGGGCACAACAGTTTGTAAGTGCAAACTTCTACAAGGGCAGAGGGTACACAGAAAACCAGGTCAATAATTTCAAAGATGTCTACGCAAGCCGAAGCATGAGACAGGTAGAGATTGGGGGTGGGGGGGAATCTCTGTGTCCTATTTTGAAGTCATGTTTAAAGCTTATTAGCACAAAGCTCACATGGTATTAAATTAATACTTAGATGTGCAGAAAGTACAAAAGGCAATGAAATTATTAAATCATTCTCAATAAGAAGCTTACTTTTGAATGAATTAGGTCATTGAAGGTTACTAAAGCTTACAAGACGGTAAGATTGGTGTGGTGTTAGGGTAAACATTTATGGTGCTTGTTGCCCAAACATATTTTAGAGGCCACATCAAACAAAAAAAAGTATTTCAAAAGACTAGCTCAGACCAGAAATAAGTAAAGTTAATGATTATGCAAATTTGAACCTTTGGTTTCCACAGGTGAAAAAATACATTTCAGTGCCTGTTTTTCTCCAGCCTATTGTCGTCTCTACCGTTTGGCTAAGAATTCTTAATTACATTTTTATTTTTAAAAACCAGTACTTTAATTAGTTTTACTTTACTATTTGGTTTGGTTTAATTTTTTTTAAAGAAAAAGTGTACAATTTGATGTTTGTTGACAAAAGGAATATTTACAAAGTTGTGCTGAGAGATCACTGAAAATTTTTTTGCCACTTGAATTAACTTGTCTCCAAATGATTCTTGGTCAAAGATGACTGAATGGACATCTGTGGAGTTACAGGACATTTACAAGTCAGAAACACGCAGCAATAAGAAACACAACACATGAATAAATTTTGTGCAATCTTGGCAGATGACCTCAAAACCTAACATGTTAGCTTAAAATAAAATAATAAACATGTTATAGTAACGCTCTCCTTTCCTATTTCTACAGTCTTTCCGAGTACCTTCTTCCAACACATATTTGAAGTGATTGAGACATCATTTGAATAAATATTCTGGAGGATGTTGGCCATCTATAGGTATTTGAAGGGACACAAAGCTATTTGACTTGGGCTGAAAAATATATCCTGCTGGTAGAAACTAAATAGGAACTAAGTTTGAGGTTGGAAGTTGTGGTTCCCAGCAGGTCCTTGCCTTTTATGGCTTCAACCTCTCAGTAGGCTAACAAACAATATTATTGTCTTGCTTTACCTCAAAACTATGCTGTTTCCCCAAGAAAGTGCTCAAAATGATCAAGGGCAATAAGCAAATTAGAGGTAAGGCAAAGAAGTGTGTATCATAGGAAAGAATTTTCAGGATAAAGTACTATTTCTCTGTGTCCATAAGATTTTAGATGCAAGTATTCATACAAACATCTGAATAACGAGCTCTACAACAAAATCCTGGTGCTAGTCTCTGAAAGGTCTGAAAGGTCACCAGAAGAATCAGGACAGATCTTTCATATTGTGCAATGCACCAAGTAAATGTCTGGTTAAGGATTTTTCCAAGGCAAAAATATCTGTGTTGTGAGCCAAGAAGACTCCAGTTACCGGGATGTTATGCCAGGATTCAGATTACTGCGGGAGTGAATCTGATAAAACAGGTTGTTCTTAAAAAAATAATGGTTATTATTGCAAATAGCAAATAAAACATATAAATTTAAAAGTAAAAATAATAATAAAAAGAAAAGGATTTGATTGGTCTAAAAATTTATGACAAAATTTTATTTAACTGTTTTAATGGAAGACTTTAAATATATATAAAACAGAAGAGTCCAATGAATCCCCAAATACCTATCAACTCACGGCAACCTTGTTTCATTTATATCTCCACTTCCTTTCTTTCCCATATTATTTCCAAACTAGATCCTATATATTCATCAATATTTCAGTATATGCATTTTAATGGTGTGTTGCGGACCATTCAGCCTGGTTTCAGGAGTTGTAACCCTCACCCCATGGTGGGCTGTGTAAGAGCCCAAGGGACCCACTTCATCTGGGTCTGTCCTGTCACAAGGACATGACCTACGAAGGAGACAAAGCTTATTTCCCTGGCAGGAGCACTGTTTCTGCCTCACTCATCTCTGGCCCCAATGCTTGGTTGGTTAGTCAATGACGGGTAAGACTCCTCATGGGAGGGGCAACCTAAGCCAGATACAACCACTTGGGAGGCCTCATGGAAGGACTCGGGGGGCTACAGCAAAGAGGATGTGATGGACCCTCGCCCCCTGGCTATTCTGACATAGACCGAGTCCTCATTTCCATCTGGGAGATGTCTCCTGCTTCCTAATTGCCTTAAAGCCTGAAACTGTGGGGGTGAGCGGTGCAGCCCTGTGCTGGCCAGGACAGCTCCCTGGGTGATTAGCATAAAAAAGAATTCCTAAAGCCCTGTGAAACCTGCTTTGCTAAGAGTGCTCTCCCTTAGGTGATAAGTGTCCCAGGAGGAAATGAGTATGTCTCCCAAAGTTTGGCAACCCCCTTTCCTGACAAACACTGGCTCGGATTAAGCCCTCAGATTTCTTTGACACGTTAAACCTGTATTCCCGTGTATTTGAGCCCAATAAAAGCCTAGTGAGGATAGGGCTCTGGGTCATTCTCCTCTGGGAGTTTGACCCCTTTCCTCCCCAAGCAGAAGATGTCTTGGTAGTTTTTATTTTCATCTGTGACGGAGGGATGGGGCTCTGTGGGCGGAGCCCCCCCACAATGATGCTTACTTAAAATAACTATAAAGCCATGCTATACAACCAAGAATAATTTTATATTATAAAAATCCAGACAATGTTAAAAGCTTCAAATATTTCATGAATGTTACTAATTTTTATAGTTTCTTTTAATCAGTATCCAAATGAGGTCTATATTTATTGCTGGTTAATGTATTTCTTAAATTTCTTTTTTTTTAATTTATTTACTTATTTATTTTTAGAGAGGGGGAAGGGAGAGAGAAAGAGAGGGAGAGAAACATCAAAGTGTGCTTGCCCCTCACGTACCCCTAACTGGGGACCTGACCCACAACCCAGGCACGTGCCTTCACTGGGAATCAAAGTAGTGACACTTTGTTTCACAGGCTGGCACTCAGTCCACTGAGCCACACCAGCCAGGGCCTAAATTTCTTTTAATCTATAGGTTCCCCTGTGGTGGAACTTTTAAATGCAAGGTTCTTGGTTTTTCTTTCTTCCTTCCTTCCTTCCCTTCTTTCTTTCTTCCTTCCTTTCTTCCTTCCTTCCTTTCTTTCTTTCTTTCTTTCTTTCTTTCTTTCTTTCTTTCTTTCTTTCTTTCTTTCAGATTTTATTTATTTTTAGAGAGGGTAAGGGAGGGAGAAAGAGAGAGAAACATCAGTGTGTGGTTGCCTCTTGTGTGGCCCCCACTGGGGACCTAGCCCACAACCCAGGCATGTGCCCTGACTGGGAATCAAACCTGTGACCCTTTGGTTCGCAGCCAGCACTCAATCCACTGAGCTATGTCAGCCAGGGCCTTGGTTTTTCTTTTCAAAAAAATGAAGATAAGTATTGGCAAAAAATTGGAATCTGGTACACTATTGGTGGAATGTGAAATGATATAACTGCTATAGAAAAGAGTGTGGTGGTTTCTCAAAAAATTAAAAATAAAACTGCCATATGATCCAACAATCCTATTTCTGGGTAGACATCCAGAATAATTGAAATAGGACTTCAAAAAGATATTCACACCCCCAGGTTCATCATAGCATTATTCACAATAGTCAAGACATGGAGACAACTTAAATGTCCATCAGCAGATGAATGGATAAAGAAAATGTGGTATATAATGCAATGAAATTTTATTCAGTCACAAAAAGAAGGAAAGCCTGCCATAAGCAGCAACTTGGATGAACCTGGAGGACATTATGCTAAATGAAATAAACCAGACACAGAAGGAGAAATAATACACAATACCACTTACGTGAGGTACCTCAAAGAGTTGAATTCACAGAAGCAGAGTAGACTGGTGGTTCCCAGGGACTTGAGGGAGGGGAAATGGGGAGCTGCTCTTTGTGGTGTAAATTTTCACTTATACCAGATGAACAAGTTCTACATATCTGCTGCATGACATAGCACCTACAGCTAACAACAGAGTATCGCACAGTTAAACATTTGTCAAGAGGATAGAGCTCATGTTGTCATTCCATAATTTTATAAATGAATGAATAAATAAATAAAGGCAATATGAACTTATTTTAGAAGATGTGAAATATTTAGAAAAGTGAAAATAAGAGAAAGTTAGGAAATCACTCATATTTCCTAGTCTAATATGTGTTTGTTTAATAGTTAGAGAATTTTGTAAGAAGTGGCATTTACTTGGTTTTGCTTACTTTAGTTCTTGAAAGTAGAGTACAATGAAGATAGATATCTACCTAATATTCACCTACATATTGTTTACATTAACATTTAGGAACCAAATAAAGGAATTTTTTAAAAATTTTGTTGTTGTTCAAGTACAGTTGTCTGCATTTTCCCCAACCCCAGCCATCCCTACCTCCCTCCCCTGAGTCAACCCCCCCTTGGTTTTATCCATGTGTCCTTTATAGTTGTTCCTCAAAACCCTTCCCCCTGTTCCCCCATTATCCCCTCCCACCTCCCCTCTGGTTACTGTCAGATTGTTCTTAATTTCAATGATGGTGTAAAACAGGCTCTGGATAAAAACCATATATTATTTTGAACCTAACACATGCTACTAAATAAAAAGATATATTGTGTGGTTCTGATACTGTGTGCACTTATGAGAGGACCTCAGTCCATCTGCCTGCATTCTGCTTGGTCAGGGCCTACTCATCCTCTCCTGGGTCCCTGGCTGGTCTCAACTGGGGTGGATCATTTTGCTATGAGAATGTACCTACGGTCCACTTCTGCTGATGACAACATAGAGCCCATTTTGTGAGCTCTTTACGACTTTAATAAACTGCAAAATTATTGTCATCAAGTAGTTAGCTAATAGTTCCTGTGGAATAGCTATGTTTTCTATTTAGGGGCCCCAGCTATGTAGCTTCAAGTAGCATTTGTTCTGGCCTGAGTGCACTGTTTCTGTAAGGCAGTGATGAATAGGATGCTGTGTGTTTCACAGGAGCAGGCACTTCTTAGTAGATGCTTAAGTTGAAAATGAATTCCCCCCATTGGACAAATATATGGAGCCTTTAAGACTTCTCATACAAAACCCCTAATCCTCTATTTTCCTCATGGTGCAGAACCTCAGTGACTGTTTCTATGTAATCAGTTCCTGCCTGATATCATGAAAATCACATTTTAGTATCCAAAGACAACCAGGCTTATTTTGATACATTTAGCTCCCATCTTTTTAGAAGTTCTTTGTTGTAATAATGTAGTTGTTAAGATTCTGTATGTTTCTATCTATCCATCTATCTACGGACTTTTGTATCCCAATTTTTATAACTAGTACTTTAATAAGTATCTTTCACTTGAAATACTTTGGTGATTATTTCTTGTTGATATACAAGAAAAGATAATAAAGAAATTAGGCCCTGATATCTAGCTTCTGAAGTTATTTTACACAGTAAAACAGCTTTAAGAAAATATTTTTCATATTTTAACATAAACATGACAACTTAGGGATCTTGTTGAAAAATAAAGATTCTGGCTTCAGTACCTCTGGGTTGGAGATACCAGATCAGACCCCATATTTTGAATACACTCCCTAGTGATGCTAACAACACTGGTCTTAGGACCATACCTTGAGTATCAGGACTTTAGACAAAGTCCTTTATCTACTATAATTGACTACAACATCAGAAAAACCTTATTTCCTTTTCTCTATAAGGCTGTTATAATAGTGTGAGCAATGTCACTGGATTTCAGCAGGATGCTTGACAAATGCTCAAGACTCTTTTTGGAATAATGGAGGTGGCATGATGAGTGAGACAGGTATGAGAGGAGAGGGTAGTTGGAAGGATACCTAACTGGTTGCTTGACCAAATCCAAATCATTGTTATTAATGGATTCATGTATCTCTGAAGGTTTCTAGAACTTTGCTGAAGACCTCTGTCTTTGAATCCATCCTGTGCATGAACATCCTGTGCAATAAAAAGTCTTAATAGTGACTTGGGTGAGGAAATGGATGAGATGTTTATGAACTCTGCAGTTAAAATAATCTGAGATGGAACCCAAGCTAATAAATGATGATGGATAACAAGTACACTGTAAACCACAAAGTGTGGTTCAAATGACATGGTATTTTGGGTATATTTTAAGATTGTGAAGTTTTAACTATTGTTATGACAAGGCATAACAACATGACTCTGGTAAGATTAAAGTTCCCCTGAAAAAATATAATAGGGCCTCCTACTGGTTCAAAATACAGCTGGACAGCATATAGGGGAGAACATTGTTCCAGGAGGAAGGGCTCTGTGCTCTTCTATCCCCAGATCTGTGTATATTAGCATGTCACTTCCTGTCTGAATCTCAGTTTTCTAAGGTGGCCTTAAAATTCTATAATTCAATAATAAAGCATCTTGGAATCTATACAATTTTATTAACTGATGTCACCCCAATAAGTTTAATTTAAAAACTCTATGATTCAATATGCACTGATAAGGGAGACATGGCTTCACCACATTTCACGAGAGAAAAACTGGAGAGTTTTAGCTGACAGGGCTCCGAGTGAGTCTATATTCTGTTTTGTGCTTTTGGTGAGAACTGAATAGAGGGGTGTGCTGCCTCAAGAGACTATGGGTCAGAACCCTCTACAGAGTAAGAACCATGATGAGGGGGCCAAAAAGGAGTGATTTCAACAAAGAGCTAGCATAACCTAAAGGCAGAGTTGAGAGAGAAGGGCCAGATAATCCTGCCTGAACCTGCTCTGGCTCAACCATTTCCAGCGTGGTTTTAGCTCTGTGTACTGTACTTTTAAAGAACCACAATAAACCTGTGCCCAGAGGATAGTGAAAGAACTAGAGTCTGTTATTTGAAGAAAGGATGGAAATAATGGGAAGGTTTACAAAATATGTAATTTGGTAGTGGTGTGGGTGTATGTGTGAGTGTGTGTGTGTGTGTGTGTGTGTGTAAGAAAAAGAGAGTAGATGAAGTGTTTCATGCTATATTTCCAAATATTTGAAGAATATTGGGGTAGGTGGGATTGGCTTTGCAGTTTGCGAACCTAGAGAACCACACTAGAACCCTGTAGTTGGTAAGCATAAGGAAAATAATTGCCGGTCCACATGAGGAGCTATCTATAGCAGTTGACGCGTGCAAAAGTGAACTGGCTCTTCAGAAGGCAATGAATTTTCTCTTCAGGGTGGGCATTGAAGCAGAGGGTGGGAATGGCATGGAAGATAATGAAACATTGAATTAAGTGGGTTCTTGTTACTTCTTGGCTCCTTTGTTCATTCATTCATTCATTCATTCACTCACTCATTCATTCATTTATCAGTTCATTTATGTGAAAAAGGACTGTGCCATTATGCTATCCATGTGAAAAGTTTAATAAAAACGTTTTCACAATTTCAGCCACTCTGTTTAGCTGAAAGGGCAAAAGTACCACAAAATTGGTCAATTATTATAGTTTATTAAATTTATCTCTTTAAAATGATTAATGCTGAATAGTTCCACAAAATAAGTAGCTTATTGTTTTACGGAAATTCTGGGTGAGTGATTCTGTTGCTTATTAGCTGCAACCTGTTAAAATTCAACTAAGGGCAATAAATGTAAATGAAGAGGAAGGTGCTGGGTTCATTTGCAGAAGGGGTTTCTGCAGATGAACCATCCAAGGGCAGATCTTTCTTCCAATACACAGTAG
Organism: Glossophaga mutica; assembly: GCA_039655065.1. Taxonomy (NCBI): domain Eukaryota; kingdom Metazoa; phylum Chordata; class Mammalia; order Chiroptera; family Phyllostomidae; genus Glossophaga; species Glossophaga mutica. Next base: position 60,595,700 of record CM077304.1, read on the forward strand.
GAAGGAGGTAGTACATAGGAATGGTACGTAGGTAGATATTGGGGTTGTATTAAAAAAAAGAATGAATTAGCAAGAAATTTGAAAAACTTACATGATGTCTTTTGCTATCAAAAGGATATGTAATGTTCACATATAATTCATCTTTAAAACATTGAGTTGAAAGTTAAGTGGGTGTTCTCAATATCTAAAAAAGTATTTTCTAAATTAATACCTCTTTTTTTATTATTCTTATCCTATGTTACAGCCTGATAGTGTTATGTTTGCTGCTTTTAAAACATAAGCAGGGATCATCCTTTTAGTTTGATTATCAAATAATCTCTTGAAACTTTAAAGTCAACTTGATTTTCTGCTTAAGCAAAGGAGATGCATACATTTTAAAAATGACAGCATGACCCAAAACAGGAAAACTGACACTAGACTATGTTTTGGGTTTATTTTGATTTTTTTTCCTGAAAAAAAAATCTGATTTAATGTAATATGTTTTGCAAAACCATGTTAAATGACACTACAAAACTGTCATAAATATTTTTTCAGCGGTGCGTGTCTGTGTAAAATATCACATACACAGGCGAGTGCACCAAACTCATATGCACACTCCTGAGCAGCACTGTCCCGTGGAACTTTCTGCAGTGATGGAAGTGTCTGATATCTGTGCTCTCCAACCTGGCAGCCACTAGCCATGTATTTAGGGATAAATCTGTTGAAAGACAGAGAAGTCATGTACACTCAAAACCACAAAACATTACTGAGAGAAATGAAGATATGCCATGGACTAAGATAAAATATTTGCAGAGTATATATCTGATAAAGGACTTATATTCTAAATATAGAATGATATCTCAACACTAAAAAATGTGGTTGATAATATGATAATAAAATGGGAATAATATTTGAACAAACATTTCACCGGAGGAGATGTGCATATACAAATAAGCACATGAAAAAATATACATCATTGTTAATTGAAAAAAATGTACATTACAACCACAATGAAACAACCCTAAACACCATGAATTGAAAAGACTGACCACACCAAATTTTGGTGAAGATGTGGAGAAACTGGAACTCTCATGCATCACTCATGGGAACATGAAATAGTACAACCACTATGGGAAGCAGTTTGGCAGCTTCTTAACAAGTTACGCACGCACCTACCACATGAACCAGCTATCCCACTTGCAGACTTTTCCCCAAGGGCCATAAAAGTAAATGCCCAGGCAGTGACTTGTACCTGAGTGTTCACAGCAGCTTTATTTATAATAGTCCGAAATTGGAAACTGCCCAAATGTTCATCAACAAGTGAAAAGATAAGCAAATTGTGATATGCCCATCCAAGAGAACACTAGTCAACAATTTAAAAGTGAATTCTTGATACATATACTTACAGAGATGAATCTCACAGTGATTTTGATGCATGAAAAATCATACAAAAAACACCATTATGTTGTGAGCTTAAAACCCCAATGGGGGAGAAATTGATAGGGTTACCATAAAAGATTGCTGTCCCTTTCCATTATCTTTCTAAGTTCACTTCGAATGTCACTCCTTGCCACCCTGCTAAGATCTCTTTTCTGATTCTACCATACCTCACTCCAAGTAATCTCCCTGCTTAGAACTCACACAGTTCATCATCAGTTTGTTGCTATTTTACTGAGTGTGTATGTCACCCACCTTTACTAGACTGCAAGCTACTTGAGGGCAATATCTGAATCTGAGTCACTTTTCTACACCACAGGTCTTAATAATGAATTACCTCCCCTACAGGGTACTAAGAAATGTCTGTTAAATTCTAGTCTGGGTGGAGTAACTAACTGGGGTCAGTATTCAGCAATTGGTCAACATTTGCCCAGTGCTCCCTCTTTCCATTGTACTGTGGGTTATTCAGCAGCAGCCTGCCATCTCTGTGTGTGTGGGGAGGTCTGGAGAGCAGGGACAAGGGAGGTTTAAGGTCAGCACAAAATAACATTTTCCACCTTGTGCCCCCTCCCGTGACACATCACAAAATTGTTTTCAAGTTAGTTTTACTATAGTGAGGAATTTGAAATGTTCTTGTTTGGGAGCTTGATGCTTAAAATCCACTGGCATGCAGTTTCAATTTAAATAACATTGATTTTTCTTTGATTTATGCTTCCATAAATAATGTTAAATATAGAATTATAAATGCGAGTCAGTGATGTGAGCTTCAGGGCTTCCCCTTCAATAACTTTATTGCTATTTGATTGCCTTCTGGCAGCCACATATGACTGAGGGTAAACGAGTTCCCTCACCCCACATTATTGCTGACATTAATTAGCTCCAATGAGGTATTGGCCAACTCAGCCTCACTACATTTAGAGCTAAAGATTAATAATAAATAAGATACATATTTATTTTTATCTTGGAAAATTTGAATTGGGATATTTCTGTATATCAGTTTTTTGTAATGTAATTTTGTTACAGATGTTATTATGCCTAAAATGAAAAACTCTTCTTTTGTTCTATATTTAACAATGACAATAAAATGTAGCCCATTTTGTACACAGCAGTTTTAGAAAAGAATTGTAAAAGAATTTGCATTTAGAAACTTATGAATACTTTACAAGTTATAGCCAAAGGTATATGAATATTGTACAAGCAGAAAAAGCATCAGTTTATCTTACTGAAGGTAGAGCATTCTACAAATGAGTTAAAGGGTAATTTTCCTGCTGGTTATATAATACCTCTGAAAACTTACAATTAAGCTGCGACTGGTGTGATTCAGTCAGGCCTCATTATGCAAAGGGAAAGGTCACTGGTTCAATTCCCAGCTGGTTGGCACATACCTAGGTTGTGGGTTCGGTCCCCGGTTGGGTGTGTACAAAAGGCAACTGATTGATGTTCCTCTCTCACATCAATGTTTTTCTCCCTCTTTTTCTCCTTCCCTTTCCCTCACTTTCTAAAAACAAGTAAATAAAAATCTTTAAAAAACATAAATTAAATTTTTATTCTGAAGGTTAATTTACAATTAAATGAGAACGGATTATATACTAGGTCAAGTAATACAGTAAACAGTCTGAATATATTAAGATATTTTAAAAAGTACCTCAATCAGAGGAGAGTGAGGATAACAATGGAAGCAAGAGAACTGTGGTAAAATAGGCACACGTTGGTGGTGCCTACCCAAGCATTTTCTAGGGAAGAAGGTGCCTGACCCAAGGGTAAAATTGACCCATATCCTTTTTTATCCATTTATTCATTCAGTCAAAATAACTTATGGAACACTTACTATTTGTCAGTTATTATTTAGTTTCTGCAAATGCAACAGTGAAAAAATCTGTGGCTTAATAGAACTTACATTCTAAAAGGGGACATGTGAAATTTAATTCTGTCAAACAATTGCCCATGTTCTGAACCCAAGTGCACCAGACAACCTTCTAAGATTAAATCTGGTTTCTATGTAGCTTATATAGAAGAGAGAAAGAACCAGCTAGAGTATCCAGATATTCTTGCCAGCTTTATTTCTCATTATAATAGCAAGCACTTTCTGAGTTACTAATAGTGAGCTGATCCCAACCTATGTCTTCCTGATCTCAAAGCCCATCGACAATGACTCAGTGAATGATAATGATTATATCTTTATAGCAGTGGTATTTATGGAATTAAGGTGTTGAGTTTTTGTAAAAATCACTTAAAAAGTGATATATATTTTCTATAATATCTGCCTCTTTTTCTCATCTTGCCTCTACAATCTTCTTTATCATTGTGCTGGTTCCATATTAGTTTAGGTTCTTGAGTTCTGCAGTCAACAAGTAGACTTCTACTACTGAGAAGCACCTCCAGGGTGTTGGATATCAGGCTAGAAACTTCATAGCCATCATCATAACCACACTTATATAGGGCTTAGTATGTGCCAGTCACAGTATTCTAAACACTTCACATCCATTGATTGGTTTAAACTTCAAAACAACTAGGTAAGGTAGGGGTTATCATTATTCACACTTTGTTTAAATAAACTGAACAACATAAAATTTAAGGGATTTGCCTGAGATCACACAGCTGGTAGTAGTAGTAGAGACAGGATCTGAACTCAAACAGGTCTCACTTCAGAGTTCCTATTCTTTACCACCGTGCTGCCCTGTCTCTTGTTGTTACATAATTTCATGTCATCTTCATGACAATTCTGTAAATTAGCCAATATTTTCTTCATATCACAAATAGAAAATGGAAACTCAAGGACATTGGAAAACATTTTCAAATGTAATACTAACAAGCTGTGGAGATGGGATTCGAACCAAAGAAAGTTTTCATCCAGAGAATGTATTTAGCATTCTTGCTTATCCATCAGTCTCACGTGAACTGCTTCAGTCAGTATGCAGCTCTCCCAACTCATATAAATGCTGGGCACTGATAAGATTAAGTCCCTGAACTTGCATGACTGTGGATTATATGGAGTTCATACTATAATTTGGAGCAGTGAGTGCACCATCAAATCAGCTTTGTAAATTTCAGTTTGTTGTTATTATAGGTAGGTATTATTAACAATGAAATCATCTAGTAGCTTCCTATTTTACCTATGCATTCTTTATAGCTAGATGCCAAACTCTTGTGTTTCTCTCTCTCTCTGTGTGTGCATGTGTGTGTGCTACCTGCCTTTAAGTTGGCTCGGATTCCTGGTGACTCTATACATGAGTGATGTCCACCATGTCCTAAACTCAACAGTACTGCTCAGCTCCTGTAGACTCACATTTATGGCTTTTATGGAGTCAGTCCATTTCATATTTGATCTTCTTCTTTTTCTGCTGCTTTCTATTTTCCCCCGCATTATTGTATTTTCTGAAGAACTCCGCCTTCTCACAATGTGCCTGAACTTGGACAGCTTCAGTTTTGTCTTCTTTTTTGCCTTCAGTGATGTTTCAGGCTTAATTTGCTCTAGGACCCACTTGTTTTACTACTGCTGGGAAAGCATTTACATATAATTTAAATATTAACTGTTTTCTAATTCCACAATGTAAAGGAAAAGGAAAAGATTTTGTGCTCTAGCCATGAGGGAGCAATAACTCCAGATTGCTCCCCTGCGGTGAACAATTTGAAAACTGGGCAAAACATGAGGAACAACTATTTTCGGATATTGAACAACAGGCAATGTAGAACTGTGATCCAGAAAATAAGGGGAAAAAGTAAAGTGAATCTTCCCATTCATTGCCCAGGCTTCCTGGTTGGAGGTAATTCTGGAATGTGTTGTAGAGACAGGAAATGCAAAGGGAGCCTGGAAGTCACATGTGAGGAGCAAAAGACTGGAATTTGGGAAGGCCAAGGTAGCTAAAATTTGGGGGTATAGTACCCAAGAGGAGGAGTTCCAGAAATCTGCATAGGAGACCCCTCGAAGCACTGGACAAAAATCAGTCTGCACATGCATAGAGAAAATGCCATTGTTTTGGGTCAGAATTCTTTCAGGGAAATTACTAATACTGGGGAGTTGTAGGCTAAACAATTCCCAGGCTGACACCAGGACGAATCATTCAGGTTAACACAAGGCAGAGTGAAGAAAACTTTTTGAAGCATTATTATTATAATATACTATCAATAAACCATTTACAATAGTATCCAGGAACATAAGATACTTAGTGATAAATTTTTCACAGTACATGTAAAAACTGTAGAACAAATCTATGAACATGGCTGAGAGAAATTAAAGAATATACAAATGAATGAGCAGTACTGTGTTCATAAATTAGAAGATCCAGTATAGTTTAAAATGTCAATTTTATAACCAACCTACCACCTATACATATTGTCAATGTAATTCCCCCAAAAAACGTTTACAAAGAATTGTTTGTGAACATTGTGACAAGCTGATTCTAAAATGTTTATTGAAATTCAAGAACATAAAATAGTCAAAAGAATTTTGTAAAAGAAGAAGAGAGTTAGTGGACTTACACTGCCTGATTTTAAGACTTATTATAAAGCTACAGTAATCAAATAGTATGGTGTTAGCATGTAAGTAGATACATAGATTGATGGAACAGAATAGAAAACCCCAAATTGGACCCACAAATATATTATCAGTTGATTTGAGACTATGATGTTAATGTAATACAGTGGGAAAGAATAATTTTTCAGGCAGCTGGAACAATTGGGTGTCCACTATAGAATGAAAAAGGTCCTTACCTCACATTATATCCCAAAATTAACTGAAAGTGAATCATACACCTAAATATAAAAACTAAAACTCTGAAACACCTAGAAAAAGAAATGCAAGAAAGTTTGTGACCTTAGAATTGCCAAAAATTTCTTACAGAGGAAACAAAAAGCAAGAACCTAAAAAAAAAAAAAAGTATCGGTAAATTGGATTTCATACCCAAAAAACCCACATACCAACAACTTCTGTCCTTCAAAAGAAACAACTAAGAAAATGAAAAGGCAAGCCCCTGAAAAAAATACTTACAATACATACAGTTTACAGAGAATTTGTATCTAGAGCACACACAAAAAGTCTTGCAACTTAATAGTAAAAACACAAACGTACAACTTAAAAATGGACAAAATGTTCAAAATGAAACTACACAAAAGATATTTGAATGGCCAAAAATCCCATGGAAAGAGGCTCATTATTATTAGCCAATTGGGAAATGGAAAGTAAACTCACAATGATATACCAACTCCTCACTAGAATGGCTAAAAGTAAATCCATGGACAATGCCAAGGGTGTGGAGCAACTGAAGCCTTCATACATTGCTGGCTGCAATGTAAAATGCTACAACCTCTCTGGGAACCAGGTGGGCCATTTCTTATAAAATTACATCCCTTACCATGCAAAGCAGAAATTCCATTTCTAGGTATTTACCCAAGTGAAAGGAAAACTTATTTCCACGCAAATGAAGACTTTATATATGCCCCATAACTTGCTTAAGATCCCTGAGGCAGGGCTAGAATATACGTAGTTCAGCTGCAAGGGCGACCTTGAACCGGGACTTGAAACATGTATAGTGACCAAACCTACACAGTAGTCAGTTTAATACTCTGGTGCTTATCTATTTGGTTCTGTGTTGAGGATGAGTGAGTTAATTCTGCTGCTACAGAACAGTCCTTACCCAAAAGAGGTGTTCTGGGTGCTGAGTCCCAGAGCCAGGAAGCCGTCTCTCCCCAAGGCCTTGTAATGGAGGCTGCACCCTAACACATCAAACACAACTTGCTAAATGACCCCTGACTGTGCAAGGGAAAGGGCACTCCTTGGAGTGACATTTAGTTAAGAGTCTGTAAGGAAGGTTAAATACTCATACTAGTTTAATTTGGAAATTAAAGAGTAGGTTTTTACAAATAACTATGATGAAATTTTCATGCTACTTGGAGTCAAACAATCTAAGTTCAATCATGAAACTATTACTAATTTGAGTTAGTGTGACATGGAGTAATTTTCTGAACTATGGGATATGGTTTTCTCACTTCATAGATAAGGGGTTTGAAATGGATCCAAAGGTCTGTGCTAAAATTTTGTTACACAATTTAAAACTTTCTCAACAACTGGAAAATACTCTTTTAATTAAAACTCATATTTGAATCTTATGGTCTGTAAACATACACTGAAAACCAAAACACCATCATTTAATTTATTAAAATTTCATCAAAACTCATCCAAAATCTAAGAAGAGGGTTGGAAATGCCGATAAACATAATTTAAAATATATTTTATTTAAAAAATAAATATATATAATATATATTTTATTTACCCTGAAGAGTAAAGAAAGTCTTTATTTAAAAATATGATAATAGAATTAGAATGCCATAAAATTCTCATAATTCCTTGGAAAGGCATAAAGTTTAGAAAAAGTCTATTTGAAGCTTACTTGTGTATTTGAGTCATATACAATTATTCAATCAACTTGAAAATTTTTAGACCATTTTATAAATGAGTATTTTAATTTTTGAAAAATTGATAAAAGATTACTCTAATTGTGTCTCTGAAGGATATAACAAGGCACCTTAAAACACACTTCTCACCCTGGCTGATGTAGCTCAGTGGATTGAGTGCGGGCCTGCGAACCAAAGAATCGGGTTCGATTCCCAGTCAGGGCACATGCCTGGGTTGCAGGCCAGTTCCCAGCAGGGGACACACAAGAGGCAACCATACATTGATATTTCTCTTCCTCTCTTTCTTTCCTACCCTTCTCCTCTAAAGATAAATAAATAAATAAATAAATAAATAAATAAATAAATAAATAAAAACACACTTCTCTTTTGGGTAAACTGTCATCTTAAAGTCTGTATCTTGCTACTGTCAAATAACTTTATTCTTTTCTGCATTAATTTATCTTCATTTTAGAAATGCAAATGTTCCATCACTGTCCAAATATAAGTGAGCATTACTAAAATAGGTATGTTTTAATGTTTTCCCAAAATAGACCACTTTGCAATTTTTAAAACAGAGAAAGTGTGTGGGGAGACCATTCTGCGTGGCGTAAGCCCAGCTCCCACTCGGAGATGCACAGGACCCACACCCACAGATAGGTTCTCTCGTGGGGAATCAGATTTGCAATATATCTAAGCTGTTTTGAGACTTGCTTCTTGCTAAAACTCCCTCACCCTGCAAGTGCTAAACCTTGCAGAGACCAGTGTAACTGGCTCAACCACTTTTGCCTTTTCATTTGCTAATATCCTTCTTCTGTGATGTGATTAGGGGCATTGGCTCCTTTGTTGTAACCTGGGCATAGTGAGTGAGGACCATCTTGTAATGTGAGGAAATGTAGAATAAAGGCCTGTCATGGTGGAGGCCGAGGCTTTTGCTCCCCTTGAGAGAAAAGCCACGCTGTCATCCTTTTTCCTTCACTGAACTCGGCAGTCTGTGTGAATGTTTTTATTTCATCCATAATGACGCGGACACTGCTAGCCGGTGTCTGCATCAAAAGTGACATTTTATATTTTATGCTTTTGTAAAATTAAAAAGTTGATATAGTTAGTAGTTATGGGCTTAGTGGCATGAACTTTATTCTTTTGCCATATCCATGTTAGTAGTTTTCGGAGTCAATCAGTGAATTTTGGAAATAAACAAGGCAAAAACAAGTTACCTATTTTCCTCTCTTAGATTCAGCATAAAACATTAAAATGAAAAAATCCTAAGAAGAATTATTGGGTAACCTAACTTCATTTCTTGGAAGAAATTGCTGCATGCATCCTTAAGTGTTCTATTAATTATCATTAAGTACCATAGGATTCAAAGGAGAAATGATCTAGAATCACCAACAAAGTTCAAATGTGTATTTGAGGGGATCACTGAATGCATTAAAATGCACCGAATGAATGAGCTTTCACTCTGGTAGGGTTTCCAGGAAAGTGTCTTCAATATGCCACTCTACTGAGGGGGAGGGGAAACTCATTAAAAGGGCCATAAATATGAAATCATTGAATCATGCCTTTGTGTTTGGTTGTCTGTGTGACCTGTCTTGATCTGTTTTCTAACAACAAATTAATTATTAATTCACCTATACACACACATTCATTAAGTGTTTACTAATAATTGTGCCCTACTTCTCTCACAGGATACTCCTTGGCTTAATAACTAACCTAACAGTTAAAAAGATGTGGATAGAAATTTTATGTGAAAAAAAAAAGGCCATGAGGGAGAAACTGAAGGTGAGTCACCCAGAGAGGGCTTGCTGACTGCCTGTAAGGCCTCACTGGGTAGGGAGAAGCTGATGATGCTATCCACATGTAGCCTTAGGTCCTCAGTATTATATACTCTAAGACTAAACTTCCAGTACCTTTTGGTAAATTGTCTGGTCAATGGACCAATGCTAACCAAATCTTACTCTAGACTTGCATGTAAATCAGAATACAATGATTTCTTTCATAGTGAGGCTGGTAATCCTTTATTGGTGACCCAAATGATCAATTACGCCACTCAAAGCACCTCTTTCCCCAAAATATTAATCAGAATGTAGCTGTCTTAGTAAGGTATAAAGCAAAAGAAGGCAGAAATTCCTAAGAATTTCATGAACTGAAATGTGCTAACCTTACAGCAGAATACAGCTATAGAACTCTCAAGTTCCCTGAATTCACACACTGCTTCATTTTCTTTGTTTGTCACCCAAGTTCTGTCGAAACTTTCTTACTTAGACATAAATATTTCGCATTGAGCCAACTGAGCTGTCCCTAGTCAAGGAGCTCTTCCGGAGCTAGGAGACATTCTGTCTCCTCCCATCATGTGCTGATTTAAGTCATTTATTTCTTAGAAGACAATCTTGTCTCCTTTATCTCTGTGCTCTCAGAGTCACCTCATTTTGCCCTCGTGGCCTATCTGTAAAAGTTCTCAGCATGTTATGGGAGGAAATTGAAAGACACACAAAAGTATAATTTACAGCACATAGTTTTGTGAAAATAACAAATAAATAGAATAAATAATTTACAGTAAGTTCTGTTTGTTGGAATCCTTAAATCATGAGTTAAGGTAAAAGAAATATTTGAATTTTGGCCAAGTAATGGTTTTTTAAACATTTTAGGACTGAGTTTTAGAAGCAAAGGCACGCTGGTACTGGTACTTCTTGTGGCCAGTTCTCTTAGTTGAATCGAGAAGCATAACCTGAACCACATAAATTAAATGAATTTACACCTGAGACAGAAGTGGGACTCATGATTATTGTCTTATACGTTGGGATTTGTAATAAATTGAAGAAGAGTATTCAAGAAATTACTTTGATCTTACAAAAGTTAAGTAGAGCTTCCAGCTCCTGCCTGTGGTGACATTCTGTGTCGTGTTCCAGCTGAGGGAGCCAGTGCATCTCCACTCCCTCACTGGGAGAGCTGGAAAAGTAACAGGGAATCTGGCCTTGCTTTCTTTTGCCTGACATACTCAGTTGGCCTCGCCTGACAAAACATGAGCAACAACTATATAAACAGACCAAAATGTTTGTGTTTTTTTTGTTTGTTTGTTTTTAATTGAAGGACCAGGGAGATTTCAGAAGTTTTACAATGGCTGAAGGACAAATATTGAGACTCTAATCTTGTAAACACAAGAGAAAACTCTTTAAATCTTAAAATTTTGAAGGAGTATGTCAGCCAACAAAATCTCCCTCCACTACTAACCTGTATCTTTCTTCTGGTGTCCTCTACACCAGTTAGACAATGAAAAGTTAAGTGGAAGAGCACAGTCCCCACAATAAAGTAACCTCTCTTCTGACACCAACTGCAAGTTCAGAGGGTTGCCAAAACCACCTCAAGACTGATAATTTGCTGGGACTCACAAAACTCACTGTAGACAGTTATACTTACAGTCATGGTCTATTATAAGGAAGAGCTACTGATTAAATTCATCTAAGGGAAGAATAGACCCCAGATATTTTGGTTTTGGTTTTCGTTGTCATTTCCCTCTGGAGTGAAGACACATGACTTCCTCAGCATTTGTGTGTGATGATATGCTTGGAGTAGTGGCACCTGGGAAGGCTCACCAGAGTCTCTGTGTTCTAAGCTCTTTCTGGGGCTTCATCGGATAGACATGATTGATTGACTGGCGGATTGATTGCCCACATGGTTAACCTCAGTCTTCAAGTCAACTGATACCATGTGACCTAAAGCCCCCACCCTAAATCCCACTGTTACCATCTGGCTTGGAGAAAGAACTGTCCTAAATTAGGTTGTTACTCTCTCACTTCACCCGTCCCACTCTGAGATCCAGGATGGCTAGCCCTGACCCTAAATCACATTGTTAGACCATACAGTGTAACTCAAGGACCCCAGGCAAACAAGACACTCCTACCAAGAAAGATGTTCTTACCATCCAGAAGCCAAGGTTAAAGGCCAGATCTCTTTTTGAGCAGGCCTAAAGTCTTTACTACATGTCTCTGACGGGCATTAAATCCCTTCCTCAAGCCTCTTTCGGTTGTACTTACCTTCAGAAACGCCTCACTTTCTCACAAATAAGACTTTGTCCTCTGACTTCTTTTAGCATGATACACACTAGAGGAAAACTTCAGCTTTATATTTTATGCTGCTGCTCTCTCTGCCCAATCTTGGCAGACTGGGTCGTGGCAAGGTAGAAAATGACTCTAGCCTCCAATATAGACAGACCATAAATTTAGAAAATTCTCTATAGCTGAACTCAATTTGTTCACAGTCTCTCTATTCAGCAGTAAGAACAAAATAGTCCTGGCTGGTGTGGCTCAGTGGATTGACTGCCAGCCTGCAACCCAAAGGCTCACCAGTTCAATTCCCAGTCAGGGCACATGCCTGGATTGTGGGCCAGGTCCCCAAGGGGTGGAACAAGAAGCAACCACACATTGATGTTTCACTCTTTCTCTTTCTCCTTCCTTTCCCCTCTCTCTAAAAATAAATAAATAAAATCTTAAAAAAATAAAAAATAAAGTCTTGAATATATCTATATCAATTATGGAAATTAAATTTGTAATTAAAAATCTGTTTTGGAGACTTCAGACTCAATGGCTTCTTCAGTGAGTTGATATGTTAAACAAAAAACTTTTACAGATAAGAGCTTTTCTAAGGGAAAGAGTTTATTGAGCCATATGCTAGCCAGAAAAGGACCAGGTCCTGGGGCATGCAATCTAAATCACTAGCAGCAGGGCTGGGTAGAAGAGACAAGCAGGTCCGAAGTCTTGGAGCTGATGGACACTTTTATACATTATACTTTGGGGAAGAAATATTTAAGTTATTTTGAGAGAATTTACATTGGTTATATACAAATAAGGGGGTGGGATAATGTGAAGCAGGGGTAGTTCTTATAGGTTCACATCCTATAAGGAAGACATATTTACTACTTTTGATTGGTTACGGGCAATGGTCCTGAAAGCACGTGCGTATGCGTGGTGTGGTAGCATCTATCTGTCTGCTTATAGATGCCTGGAGGGCAATTCAAAGTTGCAACATACATTCAGGCATGTGAGCAGTCTTCTGTTAGATGGCCCACAGCTATTAGCTGATTAACTATTCTTGTCCTTCTTTCTCTTCTGCTGCTGTAATTTAATTTAGACAACTTCAGAATTTTTCCCTTGTCACTACCAAACATTTAAGTAAGAAAAATAAATTAATCTTACACAGATTTTTCAGCAAATGAAAGTAAACATTTCACAATTCATTTCATAAGCTAACTCTTACCCTAACACCAAAACCAAGCAAAGATATCACACATACACACAAATATAGATAAATATTCTTCATTAACACAGACTCAAAGGTCCTTAACAAAATATTAGCAAAAAGAATTCGGCAATATGTGGAAGGAATAATACACCATGACCAACTGGGGTTTGGGGTTTATATCAGGCATGCAAGGTGGTTTAAGATTTAAAAGTCAATAAATACAGTTCACTATATAAATAGAACAAAGGAGAAAGCTACATATGAATATCTCAGTAGATGCAGAAAAATTTGACAGAAATTATTGCTCATTTATTTTAAACACCCTTAGTTAACTAGAAATAGAAGAAAAATTAATCTGATTAAAAACATTTATAAAAAACATCTATTGCTATCATCACACTCCATAGTGAGTGATTGCATTCTTCCCATTTAAGAGAAGGAACAAAATGAGAAAATCTCTTGTTGCTCTTACTTGCTCTAGTCCTAGAGTTATAGCCCAAACAATAGGGCTAGAAGTAAAAATCATGAAAAGAAAAAAGTGAAATACATAACAGAAAGAAACAAAAAATAAAACTGTATTTGCAGATGACACTATAGCATGTATAAAGAATCCTGAAACATCTATTTAAAAATGCTACTGAAATAAATACACGAATTTAACAAGGTTGTGAAATGTAAGGTGAATGCATAAATTATTTCATAAACTATATACTATAAAGTGAAACTAAAGAAACAGTTCCATTTACATTAGAATCACAAACATAAGGTGCTTAGAAATAGACATAATGCAAGATGTGCACAACGTTTATGCTGAAAACTAAAAACACTGCCGAGAAGAATCCAGCCATTTCTGTTCTGGAAACATTCTGTTTCCGCTTCCATTCGCCTCAGCTTCTCCCAGGGTTCCAGATCCTCGCTCAGCCTTGTTGCTGCTGACCCAGAACTCCGAACAGTTCATGCAGCAGCCCTTGTCTACATTCCTCACTCCATTTTCAGCTCTTTCCCCGGCTTTCTCATGAGGCCCTTAGAGCTTTTCTAAATCCTTTCCAGAGGTGACTGTGCTGATTGACACCTGGGAGGAATGAGTAGCCTATTTCAAGTTTTGTCTTCTCTTCTTGGAACTGCTCTGCTCTATAATTTTGTTGTAGTGTTTCCACATTGAGGGTAAGGAGAGGTATTCTATAAGCCTTCCTCTCAGAGTTCCAGGTAAGAAGCTGGTCACATGATTGTTTACTCATGAATCATCATCTGATGCCCTCAGCACCTGACTTGAGGTCTTCTCTTGGAAGAGACAGAGCCAAAGTCCTTTCAGAGACCTCACCTACATCTATCTGATCCTCTTTTCTATTCTCCCCATTCTGGTCTGAACTGTATCTCCTCAGAATAAATATGTTGAAGTCCTAACTCTAATGTGACTATATGTAGCGATAGGGTCTTTAAGGATGCAATTAAGATGAAATGAGATCAAAAGGGTAAGGCTCAAATCTAATAGGACTAGTGTCCTTGTAAGAGAAAGAGACACCAGAAATCAATCTCTCTCTTTCTCTCTCTCTCTCCCCCACCCCGCTCTTTGCATGCATGGAGAAGAAAGCACATGAGAACACCTGACAAGGTGGCTCTCTGCAGGCCAGGAAGCAATGCCTCAACAGAAACTATCCCCTCTGGCACCTTGATCTTACACTTCCAGCCTCCAGAACTGTGAACAAATAAATGTCTGTTGTTTAACCCACCTAGTCTGTGGTATTTTGTTATGACAGCCCAAGAAGACAAATATACTCCTTTTCTTTTTCTCTTTAAGAAGATGGTGTAGCCAGCAAGATGGTAGTGTTTTTTCTCTGGAACTTGCTATACCAGAAACTACTCACATATATCCTTCATTACTCTCCATGATGTATAATTGTAATGAACTCTGATTTAATCCTCCAAGATTTGGCTCATATTTTCTAGGTCCCTTTGGACTTCTAAATATAGTCACTTCTTTTTTATAGTTGTTCTCATAAATCGAAAGCCCTTCATTTACTTCTGTAAGTAAAAACAAACAAACAACAACAAAAACCCTTCAGATTAGTCCTTAGTCCAAGGCTCTATCTGGCCTTCACCTTTCCCCTTCCTCAGACGCAAGCAATGTCATTGATTTACTAGATGCAAAGAGCCACAGAGCAACTAAAATGGTAAGTCACCACACTGGCCACCAGAGAATGTTTTCCTGGTACTTTGCTGACATCAGAAATGATGCCATTTTCAGTGCACCAACTATGATTATTTTTTGGAACCTAGTGTGCTTCTTCCCTCTCTAATAGAAGGGCTAAATGAGGATTTTTCCAGTTCATCTTTCCCCCAAATAGCTGTACAAGTGTTTCCCATTCAATCTAGAAGGTCATGGAATTATTGAAACAAACCGGTGAATCCATATAGTATTCCAATCTTTGATTACAGACTAAATAGGCAGAGTGTCTCATGAAAACGTAAACCTCTATCTTTCAAATGTATGTAGATGTTATTGCAATCAACCAAATATCAATCATTTAAAGTATTCCCGAACTCATAGAAACCATCACCATTACTGTCATTTAGATTTCGTTGTTGCCATTATGAACAAAGCCATTTTCATAAGTGAAAGTTTGAGTGCCCTAATTTATTCCTTTTGCTTTATCTACATAAAGAAATAATTCTAGATCATGCTTTATTGGAAAGATTCCTTTGTTGAATCACCTTTTTAATTCTGTATGTTATTCTTTCCTAAATCTTAATTCCAGCAGCAGGAGCTCTTAGTCTCCTTTGGCAAGCAGAGCGCTCTCTGGAAAGGCAATCTTGGAAGATTTGTTGCCCAAAGGAATTCCAGAAGGGGAATTTTTAAAAAAATCATATTCCCAGTCTGCCCATTTTAGCCATCAGAATATTTTTCATATTGTGTTATGGAGAATGTATTTTCAAAGTTTTTATACTATGTTTTTTGCCATATGATTAGATGTAATAATTTTATTCCTTTTAAAAACTATTTTTAGTTTTTTAACTATTGTAAGTAAATAATAATAAGTATCCTAATGTGTGTGTGTATATATATATATTTTTCAGGTAAATTAATGCCAAATTTACTCAGTCAAAAATATAAATATGTTTAAAGCTCTTAAAATACATTCCTAAATTGCTTTCCAGAAAAGTGGTACATATCTAAACTCTCACTAGGAACTAAATTTCCACTGAATTTTATCTTCCACAGAAAAGCTGATTATTTTCATTTTTAAATTGTTGGTAATTTGGCAAAAATATTATTAGAAAGGTGGGATTTACTCATGATTTATTGTCCTTTTGCATTTCTTCTTTTCAGAATTATCTGTTCTTGTTCTTTTTAGCACAAGAACCTAGTTTTCCTTAGAGCATTTTTTATAGTGTTCCTTGTTCTGCATAATTTGCAGCTAATTTTCTATGTCCTTGCACTAAAACAATCAATTTTATCTCAATTGTAGAATTTCTCCAGCCCTTTTAACTACAGCTGCCCAGGGCTCACATTTTGGAATATTTTTCTTCTTGTCTATATGTATATTTTTATTAATTTTTAAAATTTTATTGATTCCAGAGAGAGAGGAAAGGAGCAAGAAAGAGAGGGAGAAAAACACTGATGTGAGGGAGAGACCAATCAGCATGCATCCCAACTGGGGACAGAACCCCCAGCCCTGGCATGTGCCCTGACAGGGAACCCAGACCACAACCTTTTGGAATGCAGGACAATGCCCAACCAACTGAGCCACACTGGCCAGGGATCCTCTTTTGTCTACATCAGAAAACTTGTTTCTTTCCCATTACAGTGCAAGATTGGAAAAATGCTGGAGCTTCTCCCCCAAATCCCTGCTACCCATTCTGTTCTGGAATGGCTTTCCTACCTCGACTGTATCTCCACTTCAAGTGCTTTCAAACTCATTCATACCCATGAAGGCTGTGATAGATTTAGATGAGAAGGCGATCTTTTCTCTGCTCAACTCTTCGATGCTGTCTCATGCTATTAAACATACCTTTTGAGACAACCACCTGAGGTTTGCTATTTATTTTTCAGTGGTACACTTCCAAATGCAGTCTGTGAAATCCAGTTTGTAGTCACTGCCATGGCAACCTTTATGGTGCAGAAAGAAAGAATTTGGCAATGAAAATGTAATACAAATGTTTTTACAAACACCCCTTGACAATTTATATTGAAATTATCTTCTTTGCTTAAAGTATTTCCGATGACTGGATATTATGTTGGCAGAAATATTATCAGTTATCTCCAGTGCAGTATGAATGAGTTAGTTTATCAGCCCAATGTTGAAAATTGATGAACATTGAGAAAAATCATTCATTTTACAGGCTAGGAATTAATTTCTTATTGCTCTCCCAGATATGAAGAATTTTGAGTAATGATGACATCCTATAAAACCACTTCCTTAGGTGGCAATATGCTATCAAAGAGAACCTTGTAGAGGTGAGTAATCTCAAAGCAAGTTATTGGACACAAGGTCTATTGGCTCACTCTGTTCCCTACATAAATAGAGATTCAGAAGCTTTCCTCAGAGAGTAGAAACCTTGCTGATATTCCAAGAAGAAGTGTGAGTTTTCAAAGTTGAAAGACATGAGGAATGTGCTTCAGGTCTTTGGAGGGAAATTATTAGGAAAAGGTAGACTCCAGGGAGAGAGTGTCTCCCATGAAAGCCACACAGCTGCTCAGTGAGACAGGAGAACTGAGTTAGCAGGGAGTTGATTGGAAGGAAAGATCCCCAAATTTGTCCCCATCAGAATCACCAGGGAAACATGGTAAATATGCAAATTCTCAGGAGCTACCTTAAAAGTTTTTAATTTAGTGGGTGATTCAAATGGAACCTTGGAACCTGCACTTCAACATGTAGCTGATTTTTCTGATGAGATGGTCTGAGAAACATTTTTTTAAACTTTTTAAATGTATAGTTTTTTAATTTAAATTATTTTATTGTTGTTCAATTACAGTTGTCTGTATTTTCTCTCTTCCTCCCCACCAAACCCAACTCCCTCCCTTGCTTCCACCCTCCCCCTTGGTTTTGTCCATGTGTCCTTTATAGTAGTTCCTGAAAGCCCTTCTCTGCACTGTCCCCACCCACCTCCCCTCTGGCTATTGTTAGATTGTTCTTAATTTCAATGACTCTGGTTATATTTTGTTTGCTTTTTTTCTTTTGTTGCTTTTTTCTTTTGTTCCAGTTAAAATTGAGATCATATGGTATTTGTCCCTCATTGCCTGGCTTATTTCACTTAGCATAATGCTCTCCAGTTCCATCCATGCTGTTGCAAAAGGTATAAGCTCCTTCTTTTTCTCTGCTGTGTCGAATTCCATTGTGCAAATATACCATAGTTTTTTGATCCATTCATTTGCTGATAGGCACTTAGGTTGCTTCCAGCACTTGGCTATTGTAAATTGTTCTGCTATGAACATTGGGGTGCATAAGTTCTTTTGGATTGATGTTTCAGGGAGACACATTTTAAGATATGTCACTTATCTTAAAGATTAATCTTTTAAAGTATCTTAATCTTTTAAGATTACTGCTCTCAGGGACTTCTGGCTGTACCAAATCCAGCCAAGTGTCTCAAACATTTATTTAAAGATTCATCTTTATCCCATGGATTTTATGTGGTGTCTTTATTGTATACTAACTTTTTCATATGCATTTGGGTCTATTCATGAACTTTACATTTTATTCTATGTACCATTCTATTTACATTTCACACTGTGATAATTATTGAGGCTTTATCATGTGTTTTAATATCTGACACCTTCATTGCTGTGCTAAGAAGTTATCTGGGTATTTTTTCTCGTTTCATTTTTTTTATGGGAACTCTAGACTCCCCATATGTTCTTTCCATCCTCATTCCTTCCCTTTCTCTCTTTCACTCCTTTTTTTTTTCACCCTTCACTAGGAATGTGCTATTCTACTGATCCTCATCCTCATATTAGCCCACATTCTGACTCAGTAGAGGGAGAAAGGAAATATTTGAGAAGCCATTGTCCTACTTCTCAGGACAAACTTGATTTGCTTATAGTCAAGAGAAAGGCAAGTCCAAGGGAAAAAACTATGAATATTTTAATGGCAACCATTTAAATTTTAAATTATCTTAGGTAGAACTTAAATATTTACAATTTTAAATATTTTTATTCAAAAACATAATATACTAAAAAATCTGTGTGCATATGTTCTTTAAGGATGCTTTAATGTTTTTCTTATAAAGGTTTTATACATTTCTTGTTAAATTTATTTCTAAGTGTTTTTTGTTGCCATTGTTGGTGAGATTTTTCCTTCATTTCATATCTCAGTTATTTGTTGCTTATATTTCTGAAGGACATTAATTTCTGCATGCTATTTTTCTTCCACAATTTTTAATTGAAGGCTCTTTTTACTTGTAATGCATTTTTAGTTGAATCTTGCAGGATTTTCAGCTTTATAATGAAAAAATCTAGAAAGGTATGATCTCCAAGTTTCGTGGCTCTTGTTTATCTACTTGTTTAAATTGCATTGAATAATACTGCCTATATCAAGAATTTACGATGTTGAGAAACTATTGATTTTATTAAGATTTGTTATTAATAATGGGTGTTGAATCTTGTTAAAAGTCATTTAAAAATCTATGGAGAAGATCCTATGATATTTCTTATACATAATATTAGTTCTTCTGATAAATATATTCTTTAATATAGAACTATACTTACATATTTCTGAAATAAACCCCATATAAGGCAATGATGAACTTTGTTTACTAACCTTTTACTTAAAATTTTGTCTTATATTCATACACAAAATGCAGTATAATTTTCAAAAATTCAGCAATGTTTTAGGGTAATTTGGCCCTGATCATAGATGGTTTGCTGCTACTCTTCTCAGAGTCCTTGGCTGCCCATACTTTGAGTTTATTTCTCTTTCTTGTCAAAACACGAATCTGGCCTAGACCTTGTCTCTTCACCAACCCGATTCTGGCTTTTACACATGTGTTTTGGGACCTTCGTACCTTTCTCTATACACTCTTCCTGGTTTTCCCCGTTTAATGATCATCATGGGGTTGGTTTTGCTTCCAGTTTCTGGATACTCTTTAGACTGAATTCCAAATAATTCTTGTTTATTTCCTTCCCACTTTCTGTGTCCAACTTACCCATAACCCTACCCCCAGGGTCCGGGTGACAAAACTTTAAGGACCCAATGTTAAATATTGATACTCTGGTTGGTGATATTAACAACCAGGCTTCTACTGCCTCCTTTGAGGGCCTTAGCCACCACACCCACTGTGGCCCATCTTCTCCAAACAGGCTTGTACTCCTTCCTGGCCTTCTCCCCTGAACATGTACTAGCTACAAAGAATGAACTGTGCTAAGCCTTGGAGAAAAGTTAACATCGTTCCTGACTTCTAAGAACTCAAAGGCTAAATGGACAGAGGGGAAGGAAGCTTGTGTGTGTGCATTTAAAGAGTGAGGGTAGAGAGGGTCAGTGATGTTAATCAGGTACAAACATTAGTGAAAAGATAACTGTATGTCCTGGGAGCTGAAGGGCAATAAAAAGATTGCTATAATAGATGGGAAAAGGAAAAACAGGGGTCACTATGACAGTGATGGAAGACCTCATGGAAGACATCGGAGCTGGGGCTGAAGGGAAAAAAGACATGCCTGAGCCAAGATGAAGGGGTCTCTTGTGGGAAGAACTGGCTTAAGTGCAACCACCAGAAGCAGAAGTGTGTGAAGCACAGGAGAGAGATATTTTTGCTAGTGTGAAGGGTTTGCATGGGGCAGCAGGATGAGAGAGAAGATAGAAAGGTAGTTTGAATCCAAGTTGTAGAGGAATTTACATTGATTCCATCACTAATAGGTTTTCCCTGAAAGCAAAATTTCTTAGTAGGTGAAGAGAGAGGGAGTTAAGAGGTCAGTACAAGGAAGGATCAAGGATAGAGGGAACAAAAGTTTTCAGAGTAAAATGCTGTGTGGTAGGGAGATGGATAAAAGAGAAAAAATGTGAAACCTACAGATTTTTTAGAGTCTCTTTATTCATGTACTATGGAGTATATAAAAGGATTAGATGCTACATGAAATATGTGATATAATCTATATCTTTGGAAATAAGTTCTGTAATGTATAAGAGGTACTCACACTACAAAAATCCTCCAGAAGAACTGGGATGTGTGTGTTTTAAACTAGGAGTCCAGAGCTTAAAGCTTTTGTATATAAACAAATATCTGCCATTGCTTGAGCCAGCCATCGGGGTTTTGCACACATTTCCCTGATCACCAGATATGTTCATCTTTCCAGTGTTTGGTGATTGCATGTAGCAGCAAGAGCTTCTAAGCTGAGCTCAGTCCTTAAATGGATCTTGTTATTCTAATAGATGTTCAGATGAGATCACCAGTTGGTTGTTTCAAACAAAAAGTGATGTAAAATTTTCAGTTAAGTGAAAATAACAGCATACCTAACTTGTATAGTAATAGTATGATTTACGGATTGCCACAATAACAAAGTACCCCAAATTTAGTGGCTTACTACAGTACTAAACATTTATTATCTCATAGTTTCTGTGGGTCAGGATATCACAAGCAGGTTAGCTGGGAGTGTCTTATGAGGTAGTAGTCATCATCCATGGCTGAAACCTAAAGGCTTGACTGAGCTGGAGGAGCTGCTTCTGAGACAGTTGATTTATATGGCAGGTCAGTTGGTACTTCCAGGATGGTTGATTTATATGGCAGGTCAGTTGGAGACTTTCCTATAAAACTATTTGACTTACAGTCACATGTCATATGACTGGCTTATCCCAGAGTGAATAATCCAAAGAGAAGCCTCGATGTTTTTTATGATCTAGCCTTGCAAGCCCCACATCATAATTTCCACTATTCTTCATTGCAAAAGTCAGTCCTAATTAGCATGGAAGGGGACTATACCAGGACATGAATACCAAGAGGCAATGCTCATTGGGAAGCATTAAGGACTATGGTTACTATAGTTATTGTACCATATAATGGTGTTGTATGAAAAAAATCAGTTTCTCAACTAAATTACTACAGTGGAAAAATTGTCACATAAGTATGTGACAGGTTAGTGCATTTAAAATAATTTTCTGTTTGGTATTTAAGATAAAAATGACTTTTTAAGTAAACACAAATCCAAATGATGAAATTCCAGTTCCAGCTTGGTATCTCTTTTGAAGTTAAACATTTTTAAGTGCATTTGTTTGTTGCATATTGGCTTACAATAAGAATTCCTTTACAAATACATTGATAAGTTTTAGACTTCATGTTTTAGCAATATTGTAGACTAGATTATGAGGGAAAACTTCTCAGTACAGCTCTTACTAAAATAATGAATAATAAGTGCTTTAATGTATGGCTGAGTTATAACTATATTAAAGAAATTTCAGAAACCAGAAGTCACAAGAAAGAAAGAAAAATCCATCAAGGTGAGCATGTCCTTGTGAGGATCTGGTGATCCCTGGTGGTCCAGTGCTAGGGCTACTGGCACCTGAGATGAAAGAGAAATCTGGGGTGCGGGGGGGGGAGGTCAGGCATTTGGCGGGTCAAAGACCTCAAAGGCAGAAAATAGAAAAGATAAAATCATCAGTGGCTAAATGAACAAAAAGAAACATTCTGCCAAGAGACACAGTTCCTCTAGAAGAAAATAGTCACCCTGCAGAGGGAGACAGGTTTCCTGTCTTTTCAGAAGTTCTGAAGAGAAAGCAGATAATGTCTCCCATGAAAATCTCTAACCATCTCTCCCAATAGGTCTGGGCCTGAAACCATGCAACCCATGTGGCCCCCAAAACTGCAGGTTATAATTTCAATTTAAAGCCACTCAAGTTGATAGTGTTCCCAAGTTCCTAGCAAAAGCAAACACAAACCCACTTTGGAAGGATGTGCTAAACAAAGTTTGAAATAATCTCCAATAATGAAATGCCAAGAAACAAGGGCTTAAAATAAGAACTCACTAAACTTGAGGAAATAAATTTTCCTGAGTAAGCATCAGCTGCAACAACAAACTACAGATTTAGGCCCTCTGAGGATGCAGTTTTGGGAATTATCAGGCAAAGACTTAAATAAGTCTATGTAATATGTTTAAATAAGTAAAATAATAAATTGAAAGTGTTATTAAGAAAAAAGACTATCATAATTGTCAAGAAAAATTTGAAAAAGTAAAAACAAATATAATATCTGAAAAATACAATAATTCAAATTAGAAATTCAATGTGATGAATTAAATAGTAGATGGAATAAGCTAAAGAGAGTAACAGTGAACTGGAAGATGGAAGTGAAGAAATTACATAAAATGAAGGACAGAGGGACAAGAGAAAGTAGCAAAGATAAGTAAAAGAAAACAGGGTAGCCCTGACTAGTGTGGCTCAGTAGATTGAATGCTGGCTTGCAAACCAAAGGGTTGCCGATTCTATTCCCAGTCAAGGCGCATGCCTGGGTTGTTGGCCAGGTCCCCCATTGGGTGCACATGAGAGACAACCACACAATGGTGTTTTTCTCCCTCTCTTTCTCCTTCCTTTCCCCTCTCTCTAAAAATTAACAAATAAAATCTTTTTTAAAAAATGAAGACAGGTTAGTGAAGGTTCAATTTACATCTTGCTAGATTTTCAAAAGGAGAAAATATAGAAAATGGGAGAGAGACAATATTGAAATAGATAATGGCAGAAATTTTTCCTGATCTAATCAAATAAATCAATCCTCGGATTGAGAAAATCCAACAAATTTCCAGTAAGATGAATAAAAAAGGAAAACAATAACCTTCAATCCAAAAGACTAAACTCAAAGAAAAAGAAACCAGAATATAGAAAATACAAGACAAATAGAAAATCTGAAAAGGAAAATAAGAGGATATAGGTAAATCCAAATGCATCCATACTAATAGGCAGTGTAAATTGATTAAACTAGTTAAGAGGCAAAGATTGTCACATTTGGAAAAAATAAGTAGTTCAGCTATACATTGTTTAAAGAAGACATGTCTAAAACATAAGAACCTGGAAAAGTTGAAAACAAAATAATGGGAAAAGATTTACCAGGCAAAGAAGGAGCAGAAAAAGGAATACTAATACTTAAAAGTGAAATAATAAAAGTGATTTTATATTTAAGAAAGCAATAACCACTTCTAAACAACATTTTACTAGATTTCTTTTTTAAAAATCCTCACCCAAGAACATGCTTATTCATTTTAGAGAGAAGGAAAGGGAGGGAGAAGGAGGGGAAGAGAAACACTGATGCAAGAGAGAAACATTGATTGGTTGCCTCTCCTATACACCCTGATCAGGGACCAAACCCTCCACATAGGCATGTGCCCTGACTGGGAATGGAACTCATGACCTTTCAGTTCATAGGATGATGCTCCAACCCACTGAGCCACACAGGCCAAAGCATTTTACTGGATTTCTTAGAGAAAAAAATATTAAGTATTCAAAATGTACAAATCCAGCTGCCTTTATTCATAGAATATCATTTATTAAACATTTCTGGAGAATGATTTTAATTAAATTTATCGTAACTAGTAAAAGTTTAGCATGATTGCTGAATTTAAGTTTACTAAAGTCAAAAAATTTCTATATAATTATGTTACAACAGCTACTCTTAGACATTCTTATGCCCCATATCCCCAAAATTCCATTTCTACTCATATACTGCAGAGAAACCCTGTCATATTTGCATGAGACATGTTCCAGAATGTTTATTAAGTAAACCCTGTACTTTCACAATGAGAAAGGAAAAATAATTCTACTACCTAGGTGATATAGTATTACAATATGTCATGCACAACAATAACTTTAAAATTGAGGTATTATTTTAACTTATAGCCTGATATTTTTTAAAGTTTTATTGAGTTTATTGGGGTGATATTGGTTAATAAAATTATGTAGGTTTCAGGTATACTACTCTATAACACATCATCTCTATATTTTGTTGTGTATTTACCACCCAAAGTCAAGCTCCTCCCATCACCATTTATACCCCCTTCACCATCTTCTGCATTCTTCTGCCTTTCCCTCTGGTAATCACCATGCTGTTGTCTGTATCTATGAGGTGTTTTATTTTGTTTTGCTTAACCCCTTCATGTTTTTCACCCAGCACCTCAACCCCTCCCCTCTAATAGCTGTCAGTCTGTTCTGTGAATCTGTTTCTATTTTGTTTGCCTGTTTCTTTTGTTCATTAGAGTCCACATATAAGTAAAATTACATGGTACTTGTTTTTCTCTGACTGGCTTATTTCAATTATCATAATGTTCACCAGGTCCATCTATGCTGTCACAAAAGGTAAGATTTCTTTCTTTTTTATAGCCTAAAAGTATTCCATTATATAAATGTACCACAGCTACCACAGCTTTTTTATTCACTCATCTACTGATGGACACTATTCTTTCTTTCTTTATCTATCTATCTATCTATCTATCTATCTATCTATTTATTTATTTATTTACTTATCTCTGCCAAAAGCTTTTTTTTTTTCCATTTGGCCCAGTGCATGGGAGAGGGCTCCAGGGTGGTTAAAAGGATGTGCGGTGGCTTCAAGAGTCAGATACCAGAGGGTACAGAGGGGCCCCTCAAAGGCCTCTGGGCTTCAAAGGCTCATAGTCATACTTGAAGGTGAGCCTTTTGAAGAAATACTTGCCCAGCCCAGCTTGGGGACTAGCCAGACTGCTGAGATTAGTCAGGTGGTTGTCCAGCTTCTTCATGAGTTTCATCTGCCCATCCAGGAAGTCACAGACATGAGGGTCTGTGCAGGTAGAACCCTGCAGATCCAAAATGGCCTGGTCAGGTCTTTCCCAATGACCATGGCATCTTCCATGGCATCCTGAGTTTCACCCCACTCATCTTGGAAAAGCACAGCCTTAAAGAGAACAAGGCCACTGTGCTAGTTTTGTATCTTTAAGAGATACTTGGTGCCCTTATGCTTCTCTTTAGCCAACTTTTGAAATAGCCCATGCCCTCCAGAGCTACATTGTCCTGGTTGAAATAGAAACTCAGAGAGAGGTAGATAATGGATGCACATTTACCAGGTGATTGATGGCAACCTCCACCTGGGCAGAATAATTCTGATGAATTTGGGAGCTCGTGGTTGCTCTGCAATAAGAAGTTAAGGTCAAAAAATGGTGTTGAGTGACTTCTGGCCAAGATGGAGGAGTAGGTAGACACACTGTGCTCCTCACACAACCAAAATAAGGACAACAAAAATTTAGAAACAAAAAAACAACCAGTACTGACAGAAAATTTAACTGTATGAAGTCCAACAACCAAGGAGTTAAAATAGACATGTTCATCCAGACAGGTAGGAGGGGCAGAGATGGGTGGCTGAGTGGAGAGAGGTCACAGCAAAAAGAAGCGGTGGCCGGCGACCCTGGGTGCACAAGGTGGCATTGGGCGGACCCAGCGAGGCAGTGGATTGTGGAGGGGTGCAGCACACAAGGCAGCTGGCAGACTGGGCAGTCCCATAGTCACACGCAGATAAACCAGGAGAAACTGGGGAGTGAGACAGACCGCACAACCCAGGGTTCCAGCACAGGGAAATAAAGCCTCAAAACACTGATTGAAAACACCTGTGGGGGTTGAGGTGCCGGGAGAGACTCCCAGCCTCACAGGAGAGTTCGTTGGAGAGACCCACAAGGTCCTAGAATGTACACAAACCCACCCACATGGGAATCAGCACCAAAAGGGCCTGGTTTGTTTGTGGGAAGCGGTGAAAGGGACTGAAATCCGAGAGCGGAGCAAGCATCATTGTTCCCTCTCAGACCCCTCTCCCACATACAGTGTCACAATGCATCAATGTAGGTTGCCCCATCCTGGTGAATACCTAAGGCTCCACCCCTCACTACCTAACAGGTACCTCAAGACAAAAAAAAATGGCCCAAACAAAAGAACAAATCAAAGCTTCAGAACAAATACAACTAGGTGATGAAGAGGTAGTCAACCTATCAGATGCACAGTTCAAAGCACTGGTGATCAGGATGCTCACAGAATTGGGTGAATTTGGTTGCAAATTAGATGAAAAAATGGAGGCTACACTAAGTGAAATAAAGGCAAATGCACAGGGAACCAATAGTGATGGGAAGGAAACTGGCACTCAAATCAATGGAGTGGGCCAGAAGAAAGAAAGAAACAACCAAACAGAAAACAAGGAAGAAACAAGAATTCAAAACAATGAGGAGAGGCTTAGGAACCTCCAGAACATCTTTAAACCGTCCAGCATCTGAATTATAGGGGTACCAGAAGGCGAAGAGGAAGAGCAACAAATGGAAAACTTATTTGAATAAATCATAAAGGAGAACTTCCCCAATCTGGCAAAGGAAATAGACTTCCAGGAAGTCCAGGAAACTCAGAGAGTCCCAAAGAAGTTGGACCCAAGGAGGAACACACTAAGGCACATCATAATTACATTAGCCAAGATTAAAATGAAGGAGAGAATTCTAGAAGCAGCAAGGGATAAGGGGACAGTCACCTCCAAAGGAGTTCCCATCAGACTGTCAGCTGATTTCTCCAAAGAGACCTTCCAGGCAAGAAGGGGCTGGAAAGAAGTATTTGAAGTCTTGAAAGGCAGGGACCTACATCCAAAATTGCTCTTTCCAGCAAAGCTTTCATTTAGAATGGAAGGGCAGATAAAGCGCTTCTGAGATAAGGTCAAGTTCAAGGAGTTCATCATCACCAAGCCCTTATTATATGAAATGTTAAAGGGACTTATCTAAGAAAAAGAAGATAAAAAATATGACAGTGAAAAGATAGCAAACTCACAAATATTAACGACCACACCTAAAACAAAAGCAAGCTAAGCAAACAGCTAGAATGGGAACAGAACCACAGAAATGGAGATCACATGGAGGGTTAGCAACAGGGGTGTGGGAGGAGGAGAGAGGGGGAAAAGGTACAGAGAATAAGTAGCATAGACGGAGACGGTAGGTAGAAAATAGACAGGGGGAGGGCAAGAATAGTATGGGAAATATAGAAGCTAAAGAACTTGTAAGTATGACACATGGACATGAACTAAAGGGGGGAATGCGGGTGGGAGAGGGTGTGCAGGGTGAAGGAGAGTGAAGGAGGGGAATGAGACAACTGTAATAGCATAATCAATAAAATATGTATTTTTTTTAAATGGTGTAGGCTGCTCTTGGAGCCTGAGGATGGCTGAAGTGGTTCCAAAGGTGCTGAGTGGAAAAGTGGCTGGAGGGTGGCGGGAGGCTGGAAGAGGGTCATCCCTGGGTCTGTTCCTTCCAAACACTATTGAAGCAAGTGACAGATCCGGTGGATGGCCAAGGGCACTGCCTTGGCACTCACTGGGAGGACCTGAAAGAGTGGCAGGGATGTCCAGGCTTCGCTGACCAGTTAGCACAGGTGAGATTATATTTGTATTAATTACCTAATAATCATGCCTGTACATTCCCACCTGTCATATTAGATGTAACTCAATCCCTTTAGGTTTTCCTCTCTCTCCAGCATCTCTTGGAGGGTCCTCAGAACAAGAGTGGTAGAACCTTGTTTTGTTCCAAAGCCACACCATGTTTTGTTTCTGCTACTGGGCCACTTCACTGCACCCTCTCGGATGTGTTCCCAGAGCTTTAGGCCTCAGCGCTGTCTTGACTGAAGCTATGACTATGACACAGAGCGGGTTAGGGAGCCGATGGGCAACAATGTCAATGTTTCTCTCCCTTTTAGCATTGTTTCCATGTCAATACTTAAACAAAAGTAAAAGAAGTAAAAATACCTATGGCTCAAATTGTTAACGGAGCTCTCCATTATACCTAAATGTGAATAAGTACAAATCTGCTGCTTGGACAATATACCTCAATAGGGACAACATCTCCTGTGGAGAGTACTCCTAAATTTGAGTCAAAATACTTGAGGAAGCCAGCAACCTCTCAACTTACCAGAATAAAGCATGGATTTTAGAACTGGATAGGATCTGCATCAAGACTTTGCCCTGCCTCTGCTTTTTCTTAGCTGGCTACATTATTTGACGTCTCTCTACCTCAGTTTCTTTATCTGTAACATAAGGATAATAAAATTTTCCATTCTCATAGGCTTATTAGGAGAGTTTGTAAATATGAAAAGGGTTGCCCTGGCCTGTGTAGCTCATCACACATCGATGTTTCTCTCTCTCTCTTTCTCCCTCCCTTCCCCTCTCTCCAAGAATAAATAAATAAAATCTTTTGTAAAAAAAAAAAAAAAAACAAAGATGAAAAGAGTTTAGCCCAATAAGCCTACCAGACAGTACCACTTTCCTGTTGATTATTACTAAAACTATTAGTATATGAATGCTGAGACAGCCAAAACTACCTAATGAGTATAAGACTTCCTAGGAAAGAAAGAGCCCAGAAAGTGTACTCTCCACCTGGGTACCTGGAGGTCTCCAAAAGGACTCTGCACACATAATTATAAGCACACACAAAGTTGTGTTTGTGCTTATAATTTCTATCTCAAGGGATTCAGCAGAGCAGAAGAGGCTACTATGGACCTGTACACTTCATTTCTTATTTAGTAGAAGTAGTTTCCATGAAATGTGGATATTTCTTTGTTAGCTGTCAGGTGCCACTCTACCCCTCTTTCTGCATGCCTCCCATTTGCAGTGTGGCCAAGGCTTTGAGTGAAGGGAAAGCGCAGCACTGACCATGTTCCCCTTTTTATTAGCCAAACACTTTTTCTGTCTGACCCCGTGATTGGCAATTGACATTTGTTGGCAGCAATCTGTCACTGCAGGCAGTAAGAATGTCAGCAGAGTATCATGGAAAGGAATTCTGAGTTCTGAGAGTATTAGGCCTTTTTTCCTCTTTCCTGTGGCAACGACAAGTATCTTCAGATGACAAAGAGGGGATTCTTCTAGTGCTTTTAGGACTTGAGTTGCATGTTTATGTCTGCAATTAAAATACATCATGTGCTGATATGAAATTGTAAAGAAATTTCTATTATTTGTGCCTAGAAAATGTCTTTCGTTTTCACTGAGTATTTACTTTAGGGGTGTGGGTCTAGTGGAACATGACAGAAAATATTCAGAAGATTTTGATTAAGAAGATGTGGATAAAGGTGCATTTTCAAAAATTGTATGGCCAGGGTCCAACGACTAGAAATAAACAAAGACCTCCAGAATGAACTTGTTTTTCAACTTTATTCCAGTGTTTTCTACATTCCTACAATTACATAGTGACTGTACAGTGTAAGTCATTGTGTTCTGAGTTGTCTGGTTTGTGTTGAGAAGAGTGAGGGGATAGATTTAAGACATGAGAAGGACCTTAGAATGTCGAGCCAACAAATGTCAAGTGCATCAACAGTTTAATGGTAGGTCCTCAACAATTTGGGATAATCAAGCACACTGAGAGAGGGAACAGATTGTTGTTGCTGTTACGTTTGCTTTGTTTTGGCTCGGCTTGAAGAAGATGGGCCTTCCTACATGCTAATATGATAAGCAGTGCTACATGCTGTATTGTTGAGGTAAAAATGAATTTATGTTTGCTTAGGCTTAACTACAAAAAAAGTGGCAGGTGATGGGATGTTTCTCACACACCTGGTAAAATGACTACAATCAGAAGTTACATGGCTTGGCAAACTAAAGTATATTAGATAGATTTAAAGCTAAAGAATCTGAATACATTAAGCTACAGGATTTTTTAAAAAGATTTTATTTATTTATTTTTAGATAGAGGGGGTGGGAGGGAGAAAGAGAGGGAGAGAAAGATCAGTGTGTGGTTGCCTTTTGCATGCCCCCAACTGGGAATCTGGCCTGCAACCCAGGCATGTGCCCTGATTGGGAATTGAACCAGTGACCCTTTGGTTCACAGGCCAGAGTTCAATCCACTGAGCCACACAAGCCAGGGCAGGAAAAAGTAGCAAAAATTTATTCAAAAAGTCACAGTGGTAGGAAAATGAGCCAACGGGGCATGGGCTTGGGAAACAAGTTGCAGAGGCAAAATGAGACTCTTGGAGCTTAGAAAAAAGAAGCAAAGTACCCTCAGAAAGAAGATTTGAGTGGGCGTGCTCCAGAGAGCAAGAGTGCCTGCAGGAAATTCTGAGTGTTGAAGTGCTGAATTTTAGAATACCAGGCCTTGTAATTTTGTACAAAGTTATACTGAGAAGTAATACATTTCAGATGATAGTGTTTGAGATCAGTTCTGTGGGAAGACACTGAGGACTCAGTCGGTCTGAATGCAGGAACAAGATTACATGTTTCCACAAAGAGCAGAGAGCTGTGTATCTCATACTGACCATCATAGCTACTGGTAAGTTTGTTTTAAAGGGCTCACTGCAGAAAACCATCTGGGGATACAGCAGCTGAGCAGAACTCAGCCAGCAGGCATCTGTTGAGTGTCCACAGGGAGCAAAGTGCCAATCCAAGGACCACACAACAAAACCTCCCATTCCTAGAAATGATAGGTGGGTTTTCTTTGTTTAGCAGACACACATATGATATGCATATTTGTGGCATATTTGGAGTGAAAAACTATCACATCACAAATAGAATATACAGTAAAATATCTTTTGTGGAGTTAAAAATTGTATAGATGATACAACAAAATAAAAACCGAGGGTACCTCTGGATAGTGAACATGTTAGTGATTTTTCTTGTTTCTTTATATTTCCTGATTATTCAACAATATACATTTTTGTGTAACTTTAAATTAATATTTTTAAAGGACAACCGAGTCATTCTACAAACCTAAAAGTAAGAGTCCGTGACCTTATACTACTATAGGAAATTCTAGCATAATTGATGGACTAAGAGACTGAAAACAGTGAGAATAAATTTGGAGCCAGCACATCTGTGTTTAAATATCTGACAATCTTGTTTCTCATTCTGCCTGCAAAAAGGCAAAACTGTTATGTTTTCTTTCTCATTTTACTTAAAACTGAAAAGAGTCCTCGCACAACAGGAATTTTGATGAAAACATTGTCAGCATATGAAGCAAACAGTAGATTGTAAGGAAAGTGGTTTGTTTTGTTTTTTTTTTTTTTTTGCCAATGACACACAGCTAAGAATTTAAATAAAACAAATCTTGATAAATATCCCAAGAGTAGGTTGCCAAATTGAGGAAATGGCTTTAGGGATTTTAAATAAGGAAAACACTATGATGATTTCATTCATTAATTCAGCAAATACTTATTAGGCAACAAGGTAACCTATTTCAGGTGCTGGGGATAAAGCGGTGAACAAGATAGACATACTTTCAGCCTTATGGAGTATTCATTTTAGTTATAGAGATGAACAGTAAGCAAAAAGAACTCAAATGCTTATATAATTACGGATTTAAGTTCTGTAAAAGAGGAAGGGCAGTATGCTATGTATCCATTCACCAGGGGTGACGATCCTACACAGAGCTATCAACGAAGACATCCCTGAGAGATTTCATCTGGCCTCTAACAATTAGCGGGAATTGATTAAAGCAATAATGGTGATGGGACTTTGGAGAAGAGGGAATACTAATGCAAGATATGTTAGACAGTAAAGAGAGTTCACTGAAAGAAGGAAAGTGAAGCTGGAGTATGCTGAAGCGGGGATAGCTAAGCTTAGATATGGTCCTAAGAGCAATGGAAAGTCTTTAGCTGGCAAATGAAGACAAACTCAATTTTTGTTCAAATGGCAATGACGTTAAAATCATTGTATCTTTTGCTCAGCATTAGGACATAGAATTCCAGAAGTGTTAGAAAATGTGTTTTCCAATAAGTATGGGAGAAAAAAAATCTACAGAGGATTAAAATCTACTGGTGACATCTTATTTAACCAGTATAACCATTTTACTAAGTAGACATGTACAAAATATAAACTTGTCTTTCTTATTATGCCAGTTTACTTTCAAGCCCCCACTGTTTCTTATTGGTCAGAATTTCAGGATATCTTTCTGGGAGCTTTTCCCACACTTCAATTTATCCAAGAACTCCAGGGACTTGATTCAATTTAAAGTGTGTTAGTCCAGCTTCTAAAACATCAAATGGGTAGGTGCCAGAGCCTGGTCTGTTTATTTGTGTCCCACGGTAAGCTGTTAAAGACGGGCCCTGCACAGACGGACAGACTGTGTCTGCTTACTCAGTGCTTGGATGACCTCATAATGACCCAGGTCCTAGCCCAGGCTGCAGGGTGCCGAGGCTGTGTGCCAGAGCTGCGAAGATTTATTAGCAAGTCTTTACTATTTATCAAACACAGACCGAAGTACAGTGTATCCACCACCTATCTTCAACAATTTTCAGCTCATGGACAATCTTTTTCTTCTATACTCTTCCCTACTCACCCTACCTAGTCTCTGTCTCCCCCTTGTTTTGAAAACAACCCCAGACATCATATCGTTTCATTTGTAGTAACATTTATAGCACTAAAAACTAAGGACTATTAAAGAAAACTTAAACCCAGTTATCACACTTGAAATATTAAGTCCTTTATATCATCAAATGTCCAGTAGTCAAATTTCCCCAGTTGTCTCAAAAGTATATTTTAATAATTTATTTTTACAGTGTGTTTGTTCAAACCAGAATTCAAATAAAGTTTATACATTGCAACAGGCTTCTCAAGTCTATTATACTCTATAAATCCTTCCTTCGCTTCTCTTCTTTATCATTTGCAATACATGTCTTCAAATAAGTGGTGGGGG
The DNA here is from genome assembly GCA_039655065.1 of Glossophaga mutica. Taxonomy (NCBI): domain Eukaryota; kingdom Metazoa; phylum Chordata; class Mammalia; order Chiroptera; family Phyllostomidae; genus Glossophaga; species Glossophaga mutica. The sequence continues at coordinate 60,629,307 of CM077304.1, forward strand.
CTGTCCAGTCGTGCTCTGTATTGTCTGGGTTTTGCTGATTGCATCCCAGTGGTGTCACTCAACATGCTCTTTGTTCCTCCTATAGTGTCGGGAAGTTGGTAGAGGCTTGATTAGATTCGGGTTGGATTATTTTTCTTTTTTAGTGCAATACTTTATGGGTATTATTGGCTACTTTCATCAGAAATATTTAATTGTCTTTTTTGAAGATGTTGGCAATTGTGAATAATCATTGCTTGGATTCATTAATACTTTAAATATGGTTTGAAAAATAGAAATATTCTTTTTTTTTTAATATTTATTTATTTATTTATTTACCTTTAAAGGGGAAGGGTAGGAGAGAGGGAGAAGGAGAGAAATATCAATGTGCAGTTGCCTCTTATGTGTCCCATGCTGGGAACTGGCCTGCAACCCAGGCATGTGCCCTGACTGGGAATCGAACCGCGATCCTTTGGTTCACAGGCCCGCGCTCAATCCACTGAGCTACACCAGCCAGGGCGAAAAATAGAAATATTCTTAAGTATCTTCTTCAGTCATTAGCTTGAATATATCGATAAGGAAAAAATCTCCCCTCCTCAAATATTTGGTTAACTTGAAATGCATTTGTAGAAAAGGCAGGATAAATATTTAACTCTTTTCCTTTACCAGTTTTCAAGATAGCATCCTGCAAAGGCAACCAGTAAGTTTTATTTTTAAAACATGATCATGAACTCCTGGGTTTAAACACATTGGTTGTGTTTCAATTTGTTGAAGCTATGATCTTATTTATGATCCAGTTATTCTATCTTTGGTTCCTGATTACTTGACGTGGTCCTACTGTTTTTAAATAGCTGCCTGGGTTCCTGCTTTGACAAAATGTTCCAGGCTTATCTTATAAATGTCCTGCCCCAGACAGAGAACAAGCCATTTCCTCAAGAAGCCTGATTCTTTTTATTAAAAACTGGTATTTATTGACAACAATCTAGGCACTGGGGTTCTCACTGCCACTGGGTTTGTTGTTTCTTGCCCACTTCAGTAGACAGAAATAGAAAAAAATATTTTTAAGATAAATAATTCCATGAGTTCATATTATTTCCAACTCAAATTCAGAACTACAAGGTTTTTTGTTTGTTTGTTTTTTACTTAAACCTCATTGAACTTACATGTTTATCTTCTCTCTCCTACGCTAACATTCCCAGTTTTCAGTGACAGCAACTTAATTACCCAAATGAGTAATTGTTCCATAATATACGCAAAGGGTCCCAGAATAGCACCACCAACACCTGAAGATGGAGAGTCCAGGTGGAGAACATAAGTGTACCAGCCTGAAGACAGAAACAAGCTTCACGTGTTTGAGAAACAGGGAAGAGACCAGTGTGACCTGAGTGTCAATAACAATGAGCAGACTGGCCATGGGAGATGCAGTTCTGAAGTAGGTAGGGGTCAGCTTGGATGCTAAGCTTTGGTGCTTTCTGTGTGGATGTCTACTATGCATGTGAAACAATGTAGAGCTGTGCTGTGAGCCTCACTCCTCTCACCAACTGCATTTTGAGTGAGGGGGGTCTCTTGGTGCTGCTCAGGGAGCCCATTACTCATAGAGCTGGGCAGAGTGGATGGGGACTGGCTCCTGTCTGGGACCCCAGGGCACAAGAGAGTCATTGACTGGTGGAGCTGAGAGGGAGCTACTGAGCTGGGCTGGGCCCTCCCCATCCTCCCCAAAGGCTTGTTAGGGAGAAGGTCATGCAAGAGTCAGGTGATGAGGACAGTCTTGGACCTGCTCTGTTAAGGGGTTGTGGACCCCAGCATTAAGAGGCTGGAAGACGTTGCTCAGGGGGTTTAGGGAGGGTTCCAGTGACCACCAGAATAGAGATGCATCCTTTTCAGAAAGGGAACTGCAGGAGGAGGTGGCTGCAAAAATTTTCTGTAAAGGAAAGCACCACCTGTGAACTCTACCAAACACAGAGCAGAAGGCAGCTCAGGGTGCTTTCAATCCCAGTGAGCTCTTTCCCGCTCCATGCCCCTCCTGTCCCCACAGGCCAGCTCTAGGGGGAGGCGGAGGGAGAGACACAGCAGTGGGCCTTGCCACCCACCTCTGCCCACTACAGCCTTCCTTCCAGGGGGAGAGGACGGAAATTTTCTATTTCAAACTAAGACTGTTTTCAGTTTATCCTCACTGTAGGGCCGTCTATGATCTAAGAGTGAACAGGAAAGTTCAGAAGCTTGCAAAGTTTTTATTTAGGGTGGAGAGGAAGATTGCTTCCACTAAATAAAGTAAAAGGAACAGTGATATAGAACAGTAGTAATACAAACGTTGTATTTCAAGTACATCATAAATCAGGCTAGTCAGCACATTGGTTGTAGCTTTCGGCAGTCTGAGCTAACCCTGACTGACACGGCAGGCCCATCCCGAGGGTGGGCGTGTCCTGTGGTGTGCTGCTCGCATCAGTGGAGCCAGCCTGCCAGGGTTTGACTTTGCTTGTGCCACATATTAGCTGTGTCACCTAGGGCGATTTACTTTGCCTCTCTATTCCTCATCTGTAAAATGAGGGTGCTAATAATAGTACCGCCTTCATATTGTTGTGAGAATTAAATAAATGAACACCTGTAAAACACTTATAGCAATCCTTGAGAATCACAAACTAGCATTAAGTCCATTAGAAACAGTCCTATAATTCATGGCATGTAAAAATCATTCCATGTTCAGTTAACTAAGAACACACTCACCAGCGGTAATTGCTCTTTGTCGGCCCATTTTGAAGTCATATACATTCTGGCACATATGGGGTTCATTAACACAGAATCTAGTGGGGCACAGAACATTAAGTGGTCTTCTAAGGTTTTCTAACTAAAGGCTAATGCTCATGTGAGATGACTGCTCTAACTTCCCAGAGGTTCTGTGCATGCCCAGAGTGCAACCCAGCACATTGGAGCATCAACAGCCGGTTCAGTGATGACTCAGTCTTTCAGATATGGACTTACCTTTAAGGGCTTGGGAACTGGTCTGAAAAATGGTGTGTTCCAAAGTGTGCTATAATTAGCAGGGTATTATGTGTTAAGGAAACTATCAGGGGCCTCATTTGGAATTGCCAGCTGACAAGACATCAGGAGAAAGCTATGCTTTCTGTCTTTATTCCCGAAACTACTGACTTACTGTGCATGGCCAGAGTATGCAGACAGAGTCATGAGTAAAGGGTGTGAAAGATGACCCAGATAATTCTATTATTAACACAGACCTCAAAACCATATTCTTCTTGCCCAAAATATTCAACATAGCTCCAGTCTAAACCGTTGCTACTGCCATGTGGGATGGACTAAAGGAATTCTATTTTGTGTTTTACTTCACATGCTCAGATAGGATCAGAACATTGTTGTGCCTTTAATCTTATTATTAAATAAATTTTCTTAAATAAATATGATAAAACCCAATTAATAAAATAATTTGTTTATGAAGAAGTCTGTTTGTCTTCCAAAGTTGAAGTTTTAAAAATAACTTAATTAGCCCTGGCTGGGCAGCTAAGTTGCATAGACCTGATACACCAAGTTTGTGGGTTCAATTCCCAGTCAGGGCACATGCAAGAATCAACCAATAAATGCATAAATAAGTGGAACAACATAGCAATGTTTTTCTCTCTCTTTTCATTCCTCTCTCTCTCTAAAACAATCAATAAATAAGATACTAACTTAAACAGTTCTTTTTACTATTTTTCTACTCTGTGCTTTTGAGGCAAGAGCTAAAACATTAAACTTATGCTAAACAAATTTGACAAAAATTGCAGCTTGTTGCAAAAACACTCTTGAAATAGTTTTCAAAAATCAAGAAGACTTTGTATGTAAATATAATATTAGTGCAACAGTCAAATAATAATTTTATTACTCAGTCTTCAACACCAAGCTGAAATGATAGGCATGCAGAGGAAAAAACACTTCATTTAAATTTAGTACAAAGCAGTTATGATTCTTTAAGAAAATTATATCTGAATTATTTCAAAATAGCATTTAAAGGCTTATTGAACTTCATAAGCATAATACATACTGACATAGAAAACTGGATATTCCAGGATCCCATGAGGAAAATTTATATTTATTGCATATATTATATATTTATTGCATGAGGAAACATAATTATCACTTTCTAATAAAAGAGTCAGAGCTGTAGATCAGGTTAATTTATACATCTTTCGGTAAATCGTGGTGTAACAAGATAGAAATCTAATACAGTCCCTTGTTTTTATTTCCAACTCTGACCCTGACTCATAATGTCAAGTTGAGCAGTCATTTGTGTTCTATTTTTTTCAATTTCCGCATCTGCAAAATGAGGGAAAAGATGGAGTTGTCTCAAGGGAATACTGTGCTGCTTTCTCTCTAGTCTTTAAAAGTAAGACTGAACTAGGGCTGTTTCCTGTTCGGTATGATTTGTCATCCAAGAGATTTTATGAGGACACCATGCCCTAAAATTTCTCTCCTGTTACCATGAGTATCATCCCCAGAGGCTCAAAGCAGGTAAGTTATGTGGAGATCTGTCACTAAATCACCATGACCTGCTCTTATTTGATCAAGATACAGTTTGAACAAGAGAAGTAGTCCTGGTGACAATGTCTCAGTGGGAATCAATAATCTCAACCAGCGAACAGCAAAATCACCCAGGCACCTGTGATGAACACAGTGAAAGGGAGAGTAGATTGATTCTGGAGGCACCTTTTCCCATTTAACAATTTCACTCAAAGATGTTTGTGCTTGAAATTTTAGCTTGAACCCTAGAATTCTGTACTCCAGCTGACAAATTGAGCAAATGAAATAACCATTTATAGAGTCTCTCCTATGTGCCAGTCACCATACCAAGTTCTCAGAAATTAGAGACAAAAAAAATGTGGTAACAAAGATGAATAAGACAGAGTGTTTGTCCATGAAGAACTCATAATGTGATATAATAGTTCAACTTTGGAACATTCAAGAAAGCATATTTTGTTTGTTTACCTGAGATCACTCAGAAAAAAATTTTGTTTAATTGAGTAGCTGTTAGGAAAATGAAGCTATAAACAAGCATTTCCCAACCTAGCTGAGATTTGGGGGTTCTCTTTTTCTGAGGAATCCTGGAAACATCCTTCTCTTCCTATTTCTTCCCTTAGAAGTGTTACATTGTCAAAGTACAACTTTGCTACAAAATGTGGTTAATTGATTTCATATTCCATAAACAGCACAACATGACAAAATGCAAAATGCATGATACAGACCTGCCCTACCCCCTTTAGCTGAAACAAAACAGATTCCAACTCACATTACGTAAGCCTCAGGGCTGGGAAAGAAGCACTCGTCACTTCCCCTGTGACCTAGGTCTGTGGAGAAGTAGCTGAAGGGACCCACCACCCCTTCCAGGTGAACATAGAAGCAAGAAGCTCAGTGGCCCAATACCCGGACCTGTTTTCTTTGTTCATGAAGCCCCTGTTAAAACTTGTTGCTCTTACTTAGGCAGATAGTCACCCATCTTGCCGACGCAGATATTCTTTGAAGACATTATTGGCCAGAGTGCTCAATATGTGGATAAGTAGAATGTAGAAGTGTACTCTGGATCAAGTAAAATCAATATTTAAGTGTCGATTTCTATGTGTCTTGCTTCTCAGTAATCATAGCAGACTCTATGTAAAAATAGATACACAAATTGCTTTTTCAGAGAAACTCCAAATATAATCTTATTAGAACTAGGAAGATGCTCTTTCTAAAAAAGTTCACTTAATTCCTTTATCAGAAACTGAGAGGAAAAAAAGTTAACTGAAAAATATGGCAACCCCAATAATATCAACATTGTGGAGAAGGATGACTTCTTGAGCAATTTAGAGGCAGATAAACTCACTTTATTGTACACTTCTTCAAAGCTGGGATTTCTAGAGAGATCTAAGACTGATATGTCTCACGAAGTGCCTTTTGTATAGAGATCCTTGTCAGCCCAGAGACTTTCCTAGGATGAGGTAGAAGAAAAGTTGAAAATAATAAATGAGTCAAGTCTCCTGGGAATTTTAGTTTTTCTTGGTTCCTGCCTGATCAGAAACCGCATAAGGGCCCCCTAACTAATGTTATTTCAGTATAAGTCTTTCCATGTCCAGTTCCAGCTGGAAGCAAGCACTGTGGACCATGTGAAAATTCAGCAAATACACACAAAATTAGCCCTCAGTTTTTGAACCTTTAAAGGCTTGGGTCAGGGCTGAATTTATTCAGCATTATTTACAAGTCCCTAAAGATCAAGAGTGTCATTCTCAAGCAGGGTGTCTTTAGCCCCCAAACGTCTATTTTTTACATTCAGACACAGCCTCCTGCTCACTCTCTCTTGGCTTTGACTCATTGACTTCCCGGAGCAAAAAGCCTTTAAAGACATAAATATATTTTAGATGCAAAAGAAGATGTAAAAAAGCCTAGAGAAATCATTTCGTGATAATATCTGATATTGGAGCCCCAGGTACCTTGGATAATTTGGGGAAGGGGAGAGTGGAGAAGTGTAAGAACCTCTCTTAAGATCAATTTAAACTGAGAGCAAAATCAAAGTAAATCAATGAAATTTACTGAAAAATTTCATAAAACCGCATTTTAACGTTACTTGTCATTACAAGATGTATTTGTAGCCTCAACTTTCCAACAGGCTGGTTTCCAAAAGTTTGTTTGGAAGTTGTTTTTCTAGATCGGAATAGGCATTTCTGTTATAAACAATGTTCTGAATTAGTAGCTCTTAGGCTTTTTGTGTCATGAACCCCTTTGAGAATTTATTAATAGTTGTGAACACCCTTCCTACAAAAATTCTCATGTGCACGCATGCCCTAATTTTCATGCATACCTGGTGCCTTCGCAGGTCCAGTGAAGTCGCTTCCTCTTAGGAACCTTTTGTTCTGAGGTGCCAGGCTAGCTCAGATGCTGAAATCCATAGACACGGAATGGATTCAATAGACTTTCACACTCTGGTCTGGAGATGGGGCCACCATTTATGGTGACATTAAACAGTCCACTTGTGCTCATGTCTCTGAACACCAGCACCACATAACTCCGAGTTAGCATCCCTGAGAGGCCTTAAGTTCCACAGGAACCAGAACTTACTCTGTACACAGAAAGAAGGCAAAAACAGGTTTGGACAAATGACATGTATCTGTTCTTATAGTGTCAAAAAAAATAGAATAGTTTCACTTCTCTAAAAAAAATCCTCTGCAGTCCACCTACCCATTCATCCCCCTTCCCCACTGAACCCTGGCAACCACTGATCTTTTTTACTATCTATAAAACTGTAGTTTCTACTTTTCTAGAATGTCTTATAGTTTAAACCACACAATAGGAGCTTTTTCAAATTGGCTTCTTTCACTTCATAATAGGCCTTTACATTTACTTATATCAAGTACAACACCAAGAGAGAATACTACTGTAAACTGCAGACTTTGAGTGATTCAGAGGTGTCCTGTAGGTTCCTCAGTTGTAACCAGTGTACACCTCTCCGGAGGAGGATGTTGGTGGTGGAGGAGGCTATGTGTGTGGGGGGGCAGGAAGCATATGGGAAGTCTCTGTGCTTTCTGTCCAGTCTTTCTGTTACCATGAAACTCTTCTAATAAATAAAAGCTACTAAGAAATTTTTTCAATGGCAATGTTCTAAGAAACACGAGCAACCAAGGATCCCTGCTGTATCCTTTTTATTCACATTACTCCCCTGTACTAGCTGACCACTTAGGCTAAAAACAACACGGAAGAAAGGAGAAAGATTAGGTAACCCACATTTCCTTTTCCTTTTAGTCCTTCCTTATGCATCAACAGGCCTAAGGTAGAGCACACTGGTAGAATGAACAAGTATCAAGAAGTGAAATAAAAATAATCAAGTAAGTTTTGTGTAGCATTTCTATTGTTTTGGCAAGAACGAAGTATAAGTAGAAGCTACTAATTATGAACTATGCAATTTTGGAGATTATGTATAAAAATTAAATGTTCTTATATTTGTATTTTTACTCTGGCACTGCACAATACAAAGATAAATGGTAAAATTCAAGCTAATAATTTTCAGTTTTAACTTAGAACAAAATCAAACAGCAAATTAGAAACTCTCATGACAACTCAACAGAGAGACCACAGAAGAAACAGAAAATGCTTTTATACTTTAGTACCTTTAATGGCATTTTTTTCCCTGCTTTTTGAATACGGAGGCTCACATTTTCATTTTGCATTGGGCGCTGCAAATTACGTTGTTGGTCCTGCATGGGGTAATAGTTCAGTGAGCAGTAAAAAGTAGTGTTTGGTAAAGGAAAATTTAACAGATTCTATAACTACACTGTCAAATACAAACTAAGCCAGTAGTCACATGTGGATACTGAAATTGAAATTAAATTAAAAATTCAGTTTTTTTCTTTGGCACTTCAAGTATTCAATAGCCATAGGTAGCTAATAGCTACTATATTGGACACTGCAGCTACAGAACAGTTCTATTGTCATAGAAAATTCTATTGGACAGTGTTGTTTTATAGTTTAATTGCTTTGGAAAATGCTGGATTGAACAACAGTAATTGGAGTTCTTTAATGCAGCATATTTCAGAAACTTAGACATGGAAATGTGAATCTCAAGGAGGGGACTATCACATGAAATATTTCCAAACTTATTTAATCAAAGCTTGCTTTTCTTCAAGATACTAAACTTATGACTCAGAGCTATCATTTTTAAAAAGGAAAAGAAATCTTTTTAAAGGATTAGAAATAGAAAAGATAGTATACGTGTTATTAATAGATTGAAAAATAGTTTGAATAAGCAGCAAAAATCTTATGTTATAGAACTGATGGTCCCTGGACCTAGTTCAGGAAAATTCTTATCTGGAAAAAGAACACTTTAGATGATCACATTGCCTGTTAATTCTTTTGAGTTAATTTTTCAAAATAAAAATATTGGTTCTGTGAGCTACCAATATATATGACAGCATGCAAATTTCAAAAAAGCATCATGCTAAGTGAAACAAGCCAGACACAAAATGCTACATACTGTATGATGTCATTTATGTGACATTCTAGAAAACATAAAACTATGGGGACAGAAATTAGATCAGTCCCTTTTGTGAGGAAAGAGATTGAATATAAAGGAGGATTAGGGACATTTGAGGGGTGACAAAACTATTCCATGTCTTCACTGTGGTACTGCTTACATGACATGTACATTATATCTTAATGAACTAACTTAAAATACATACTCATATGTGTGTATATTTAGAGAGTGGAGCAAAAGTTAGGTTGGCGGTTGTTCGTGTGGAAAAGGATGCAATTAATAAATAATGATACAAGAATAAAGTGTGTTTTGCGTACTCACAACTATTAACCTACTTTTGCTCCACCCTGAATACACTCTGTTTATATTATATTTGTTCTACTTCCTGAAATGATGAAAAATTAGAGTAGTTGTTGCTTACCCCTCACCTTAGACATACCTCAGAAGCTGTCTCAGAAGTTGATGGGTCTGTCAAACTAACTTTAAAATTCTGAGCAATTCTTGAGCCAACAAAATATGGATTAGGTCCCAGTATGGAGGAGGGAGTGGGGTCAAGGGAGAAGAACAGCTGAGAGCGGAAGAGGACCAGGTACAAAGGAAAGGATAATGGGGGGAAATGGAAGGATTTAGTATTTGGTTTGCTCTGTTCTCCTGCCTACACAGCCCTGGGTGGTACTACACCATGTGCCTCTGTACCGCCATGAATTTAATAATAAAACAAAAAAGTAGGTAATTCAGAGTCGAGTGGGAAAGGGCTGGAAAAAATTACATGCTACCATAAGCTGGCTGGGATAGGGACACATAATGACAGGTGCAGATGGATCGGCTGAGCCTCACACACTTCCTCCTTTCTTCACTTTCTGGATCGCAAGCACCATGTGGTTAGAGCTAAAGAAGAAAGGTTTAAAGAAAGAGCAGTTTAAGATAGGGAGACAGATTCTAACTCAAGACTTTGTACCCCAAGCCATATGTACCCCCAGTACCCTCACCCCAACTTCCTCCGATAAAAGAACTCATCAATAGGGGCTCTTTTATGAATTTCTTTCAGGATCATAAAAAAAAAATACATCCAACTCTTTGTAGAAAAGTCTGGTAGTTTCTTACAAACAGAGCTACCTTGTAATCAACACTGTAGTCCTAAGTATTTATTTAAAAGAAATAAAAACACATGTCCATAAAAGCACTTGTATAAGAAATGTTCATAGTAGTTTAAAACTAAGAACATTCCTGGTGTTCATGTTCATTAATATGTGAATGAATTAACAAAATATAGCATATTTACACGATGATGTGCAACTCAGCAATAAAAATAAATGAACTGCTATATACAGTAATATGGGTGAATTTTCATAAACTTATGCTACATAAAAGAAGCCTCAACAAAAACAAAAATCAAACAAAACAACAACAAAAACCCCACTACTTTCCTCTTATATGACATTCCAGAGCAGGCTAAACTAAATTGTGATGAAAAAAAGTTAGAACTGTGGTTGCCTTTGGGGTGGCAGTGGGAATTTGACTGGGAAGAAACATGAGAGAACATTCTCTGATGACAAAAATGTTTTGTATCTTCACAGTGGATGAGTTACACAGGTGTATGCATATGTCAAAAATCATAGAATGATAAAGGTGTCTGCATTTTGCTCTATGTAAATTTTACTTTAAAATCTATAAGCAAAATATTAAATGCTGAACTGTTTGGATCAAGTATACTGATGTCTACAACTTACTTTAAAATGCATGAAAGCAAAGATGAATGGATATGTTTTTTAATATTTTATTTATTTATTTTTAGGGAGGGGAAAGGGAAGGAGAAAGTGAGGGTGAGAAACATCAATGTGAAAGAGAAATGTTGATCAGTTGCCTCTCCTACTGACTGGGGACTGAACTCTCAACCCAGGCATGTGTCCTGGGAATCGAACCTGAGACCCTTTGCTCTGTGGGAGATGCTCAACCAGCTGAGCCTCACTGCTCAGGGCTAGATGTGTTTTTAATAAAGCAAATATACAAAAAGTTAACAAGTATAGTATCTACATGATGGGTATATGGACAGTCAATATATAATTCTTTCAAGTTTTCTTGACTTTGAAAAATTTCTTACCAGAACATCATAAAAATGGAAGCTTTAACATGCAAAACAAGCAAACAAACAAACACTTGCACCCTAGTACTGCTGCACTAGGTCATTTGGACTAACTCTGGTGAGAACAACTAGAGAATTGGTACAATATGTATTCTTCAACAATCTGCTTGAAGGCATCAGAGAGCTAACAGATCAGTAAAGATACAGGAAAAGAAGGAAGTCCTGAGAGGTTTCTCCAACATACAGAGGCAGTTCTTTTTTTTAGATTACTTTATTTATTTATTTTAATTTTTTTGTTTGTAAATCACAGTTGACATACAATAAATATATTAGTTTCCTGTGTACAACCCCATGGTTAGACATTTATATAAAGTACAAATTGGTAGTTACAGAATAGTCACAGGAATAGAAAGTACCTCATAGGGAGTATGTAAATAATACTGTAATAGCTATACACAGAGGCATTTCTAATCCTAAAAACATCTGCTGATTGTTACAGAGGTCATTGAGATGCTCAGGAGAATTCTTTCACATTTTCATGGGGCTAGAGGGCTAAGAAATTACAGACCAGAGTCCAGCAAGCAGGCCCATTTTGCCTTGACACTTAGAGTTGGGATCCCAAAGACTGGAACTTAGAGGTAAGAAAGAATAAACTGGCAAGAGTAAAAGTCAGAGTAAAACCAGAAAAAAAAATTAATCTTTTTAAAAGGAGGCAGTACATACTAGTTCAAATTATTTGTACAGTTTTTCATATAATGTCTATTAGCCGATGAAAATTAACTAAAGACTTCTGCTTTTTTGGTTAACATAAAGTAACAGAAACTGAATTAATCCTTTTGCATAAAACCGCAAAAAAATAGGCATAGTACATTAAGTAATGATTTTCAACACCCGGAGCAGCAGGCAGTGGGGGACAGCGGTCGCTGGGAGAGGAGGAACGACCGCAGAGAGCTCCGCGAGCGCCTCAGCCCCGGCCGCGGCCGGGACCGCAGAGTGCGGTGCAGGGTGGAGCTCAGGCAGAGCCTGGCCGATGCCAACCACATGGAGTGTGCTGTTTGCCCAAGTCTTTTCAGGTTGCGGTAACAGAATGCCGTAGACAGGGTGGTTTATAAACTATAGAAATTTATTCGTAATAGTTCTGGAAGCTGGAAAGTCCAAAAGCAAAGTGCTAGTAGACTGAGTGTCTGATGAAAGCCTATGTCCTGGTTCGTGGAAAGCATATTCACAAATAAAATCAGATATTTAACATCCCTCTCTAAACAATTGATAGGATAAGTAGACAAAATCTGTAAGGATGGAGAAGATTAAATAATATTATCAACCAATTTGGCCTAATTCATATTTACAGAACACTTTATCCAACAACAGTAGAATGAATATTCGTTTCAAGTATGTGTGATCACACTGGAATTAAGTTAGAAATCGTAATAGAATATTTATAAAATATTTTCCCCAAATATTTGTAAAATAATTAAACACTTCTAAAAACACTTATTGGTTATTAGAAAGTAAAAGAAATTAGTATCTCATGAACATGAACATGAAAATGCAGCAAGTAAAATAGTAGGGTGAGAGGGAGGTTTTTGTTTTCCACTGTTCCATATCCCTATTGTGTTAGTAGTCACACAAATCTGCACGCGGTAAAACTCACAGACCCGCACATCACTAAGCAAATTAACAACAATCAGAGGTAATGAACACTCAAACTCTATCACTTTCCAATAATGTTGCTGCATCCTGCTGGTCAGCAGCACTTGCCTGGCTCTATAAACCCTTACTAAGAATGTCTGCTTATTCCAGTATTTCAACTCCAGGTTTCTCTACTATCTAGTAGTCTGAACGGAGTTAAATACTCTGCACCCAGAATACAGGATTTATGAATGGTACAACAGTGCAACCAGACTTTGCTGTCCTGGTTATGCACAGTCGAAATTCAGGAAACTAGTTCTGAAGAAGTGGTATTATAGGATTGGATATAAGCAGCCAGAGCTAAGATGGGGGAGCACTGGGAATCTGTCTTTGATCCCAATACAGGATGCACAGCAGGGAAGGGAATCCTGCTTTATTTCATTTTATTTCGTGATAACCGATGAGACTAATCAGTATCAAGTTACCCATAGTATCTCGTGGGAAAGGATATGTTAACAATTGACTTGCTGGCTTCTTTCCTAATGTCACGCATTCAGGAGTAACAAATGACCTTTTCAAATTCCTTATCCCTGGAATATTGAAAAAATTCTTATTCACACACTGCTTTTGCCTCTTTGTTCCTCATTGAATTTTAGTTAATATCCCCTAGATCAGACAACTGGGATTCGGACATTTGCTATCCCCAAAACTGCGTATCAAATACCTGTCCCTTCTTTCACTCTTTTAGTCAGCGATCACGGGCACCTGAATAAGGTATCACCTTCATTGGGATCAGGTCTTCAAACACGAAGTCTGAAAATGTAACAATTATACACTACTGTTTTTCTCACTATTTGTTTCATGTGCATTCCTGTGTTTTGTGGTTTGTTTTCAACAATGTGAAGAAAGTTGCAGTTGATCTAGAGACACTTGGTAACGGACACAACGCCGTGGGAACCCCAAGCATCCTTTCTCACGGCAGGCAGTTCACTTAATTCTCCTGTGTCTGCACTTTTTATTTAACATTTCAGGAGTTACTGGGCTCCCTTGAGAAGTTAGAGGAGATATAGCGGCTTTTATTAATATAGTCTTCCTATAAAGCCTGAAATGTGTTTTCTTGGCCTATACTAATAATAAATCAGGGCCTAAATTTCATAGTTTTTATCATTATAAATATCTGGTAGTCCAGAGGCAGGTAATTGTGTTTGTTATATGAGAATGGCTTAGGGGAATTCATAGCAGGGCCTTTGTAATTGTTTCTTAGATAAAGGATTTAATCTGTTTTCTTCCAATTCATCCAAATGACTGATAAAACTCTCTTCTAGGACGTGTAATGTCATGAACTATAGACAATGTCAACTTTTCAATTACAAAGAAAACTCAATTTACTAAACCCCCTTGGAGTGACAATTGATCTGTTTTTGCTACAGTGACATGATTAATTAAATGAGTTTTAAAGACACCCAATGTACATTTCTACGATTGAAGGGGACAGCACATTCTTTGGAGGTCCTAGAACCTATGTTCGAATTGTTACTTAGCTTTGTGACATTAGACAGTTTGCCTAATACTAGTACCCAGGAATGTTCTTTAACTACCCAATTGCCATATATTGTCTCCTCCTTGCATCTCTTGGAAATAGATGTCATTCTAATGACAGAAACTTTACTTGTCTTCTGGGGTGAAGTTCTACTTCAGAAGCCATCTGAAAGAAATCCTAAATTTTTTCAGTTGCCACATTTGTTTTGCGGTTAAGTTTTTTGATAAGAATTACCAACTCTTTCCACCAGGACTAAGATTTTTAGATACAAAAATCATAGTTTTAAAAATTTTGGTCTAAAGTTTTTTTTTTTTTTTAAAGATTTTATTTATTTATTTTTAGAGAGAGGAAGGGAGGGAGAAAGAGAGGGAGAGAAACATCAATGTGTGGTTGCCTCTCACGTGGCCCCCACTAGGGGCCTGGCCTGCAACCCAGGCATGTGCCCTGTCTGGGAATCGAACCTGCGACCCTTTGGTTCGCAGCCTGCGCTCAATCCACTGAACTACGCCAGCCAGGGTGTTTGGTCTAAAGTTTTTAACTGGAATATTTTTATTTGCTTTGCCCTTACCTTCTGGCTAATCAAATTGCTAATGCTTTGCCCATCTTAAAGCTAATAGAATGCAAACATTTATTGAAGCAGATCTATGAATACTTTCTGCAAATAAAGCCATCCTAAGAAAATTCAAATTGCAGAGAGAGCTAGCAGAGAAGCTAGCTCCTTCATTTTACATACAAATAAGTAGAGAGATATGATAGTGTGAACTATTGTGTAGTAAGTATTTACTCCCCTTCCACTGTGATAGAGTGTACTTCCAGGCCCATTGATATGGGGCTTGGCCATGAACGTTTGCCAATAGAATGCAGACAGAAGTAACAGGGTGTAAATTCTGAGCTAATTGTTTAAGAGGAATTGTGTGTTTCTGCCTTTTGTCTCAGATAGCTGCTGGACCATAGAGGATGAGAGACATATGGAGCAGACTTAGAGACAAGCCGTAGACTAAATCCAAGCCAAGCCAATCCCAGCCTCAATCATCTGAATCCCCAGTAAACCCCAACCCACCACATACGCGAGAGCATGAAGTGATTCTGTTGCTTTTGCCTCTGAGTTGTGGAATAGTTTAACAGCATTATTGTAGCAATAGTTTTCTGTTATATTTGTTATCATATGTTATAGTAGTAGGTTACTGTGTATGTATCCATATACATTTTACTTCATTTAATGGATAAGAAAATCATTCATTCATGTTCATAATTTGCAGAACTAAAGTTGTAAAATTTTTAGTTTGGTGGAGACCATATTGATGATCAACAAGTTGTTTAAAAGGTGATTGTTTATACTCAGATTGCAGGAAATTTAGTCAGAACAAAGTTCCAGGTCTATAAGTGTAATATCAGAAAGACAGGAAAATCCAGCATTAGGAAAAATGGTAATGAAAAATTAGAAAGTGAGATGGGAAATATATAAAGCTGTATCTGTAGGCGAAGGATCATCATTCCCTGCATTTAAGGTTAATTATAAAGTCCTTAACAGGTCAAAATTCAATCTTAATCCCTTTATCTCCAAAATTTTCTGCTCATTCTATAACCAAGTAATTTTATAGCTA
This sequence comes from Glossophaga mutica, assembly GCA_039655065.1. NCBI lineage: Eukaryota > Metazoa > Chordata > Mammalia > Chiroptera > Phyllostomidae > Glossophaga > Glossophaga mutica. Next base: position 60,645,125 of record CM077304.1, read on the forward strand.
TAAAAGACCTTGAAAATCAATTTAGTTTAGTCATTTATTTTAGAAACAAGAAAAGTGAAGACAGAAGCTCAGAGAGTCCCAAAGAAGTTGGACCCAAGGAGGAACACACCAAGGCACATCATAATTACATTACCCAAGATTAAAATGAAGGAGAAAATTCTAGAAACAGCAAGGAATAAGGGGACAGTCACCTACAAAGGAGTTCCCATCAGACTGTCAGCTGATTTCTCAAAAGAGACCTTCCAGGCAAGAAGGGGCTGGAAAGAAATATTTGAAATCTTTAAAAGCAGGGACCTACATCCAAAATTGCTCTATCCAGCAAAGCTGTCATTTAGAATGGATGGACAGATAAAGCGCTTCTCAGATAAGGTCAAGTTGAAGGAGTTCATCATCACCCAGCTTTTATTATATGAAATGTTAAAGGGACTTATCTAAGAAAAAGAAGATAAAAATATGACAATGAAAAGACAGCAAACTCACAGCTATTAAGAACCACACCTAAAACAAAAGCAACTAAGCCGACAGCTAGAACAGGAACAGAACCACAGAAATGGAGATCATATGGAGGGTTAGCAACAGGGGCGTGGGAGGAGGAGAGATGGGGAAAGGTAAAGAGAATAAGTAGCATAGATAGTGGGTAGAAAATAGACAGGGGGAGGGCAAGAATAGTGTGGGAAATGTAGAAGCTAAAGAACTTATGACACATGGACATGAACTAAAGGGGGGAATGTGGGTGGGAGGGGGTGTGCAGGGTGGGGGGGGGAATGATGGGGGAGAAATGGGACAACTGTAATAGCATAATCAATAAAATATATTAAAAAAAAAGAACCAAATCAGCGTCATACAAAATGAGAAAATATTTCTAATGTTGACTAGTTTATTCATAACATTACTTCATAAGTAGATCTTCTATTTAAAAACACAATCTTTTTTCCACTATATGGCACCATCTCATTACCAATTTATATGGGATTAGTCTTCTGTTGACAATTTTTTTGAATTCTATTATTTTTTCTGTCATTGGAACACTCTGTTACATAATTGAGACAGTAGCTGAAGGTTTTATAATGAAATGATATATAATGCTATGCATACCATAAAATCGGTGGTCCTTAACTTTTGTCACATATGAGGATCACTTGGAGAGCTTCACAAAGTTCTGACATCTGGGCCCACCCCTTGGGGTTCAGACTCAAATGGCCTATGGAGCGGCGTAGGAATTAGAATTGCTAAAAACTGCTGTAAAGAACTATAAATTGCTTCTTTTCCCCATTTTTCCTTTTTAGCCTTTATTCTACGCATTTTAAAATATTTATTGAATAGAAATGTTAAATCCTATCAGTTTCCCTCTATATCACTTTTGCTCCAACCCCATAATAATTATATTGGTATGTTCATTAAAAACAAACAAACTTTCCCTTTAACTAAGCACTATTTATTAAGGTGAAAAATGTTTACTTTTCATTTGACTTATAAGTATAACAAAAAACAATTCTGGGCAAACCAAAATTGCCTTTGCATTTTAAATATCTCATTTTCCTAAACTGTACAATTTAAATAAAATACAATATGTACATGATATAGAGATAAAAATATAATAGAAATAACTCACAAAATTCATATGAAAATAATATTTACAAAACACTATTCTGAGAACTAAGTTTCATGAAGTTTTATTTTGAACTCAACTTTGGTCTCATATCATCAGCTCTTAAAATAATGAATGAGATTAAAATTTCTTTTGAAGAGAGACCATTTTAAAGAGTCCCAAGTTTCTTGGTGTATTTCTGTAGTTCCGAAAATGATTCATTTGAAGTTTGAATTAACCTTAAAGGAACTCACATCCGTTTTCCCAGTGTGAAGTTGGCAACAACAACAAAACCCACTCCAGTCTGCAGAGTGCTTCCCAGGAGCACAGGCGGCCAGGGGGAAGTAGAGGACAGATGCTGGTAGCACCAGGGGTCTGAGTTGAGGAAAGGGGAAAGCTCTGCTCTGACCCTTAGTGAAGGACACAGGCTCCCAGTTACTGCAGTGTTTGGGAAATCTTGTGAGGTGATGGCGCCCAGGTCATTTTCTGGTGACTGCATCATTCTTATAATTTCAGCTATCATCTCCTTTTGTCTTGAGGACTTGGCTCTCTCTTTATTTACTTCTTTTTCCTAAATAAGTAATTTCTTCCAAGATCATGTTGGTTCTCTTCAACTGTCCATATGGATCCACCGAGGTCTGTATTTTTGATGACTCTTTTTCTAGGCTGGTATCTTCTGAGGGTGTCTCAGTATCTAAATAATCCTTTTGAATAGACATAAGCACTTCAAAGAAAATTAATGAATTTCAGCCAGTATTTCTGCAATTCCAATTTTCTTTTCAGGTAAATCAGCTTCTAATTTAATGTCGAAGTCTGAACAAATATAAGAGACTCACCAAAAAGCCAATGACAGATACACATACCACTGACTCCCACTGAAGGCTATTATAGACAAACCCTGGCCTCCTGTCATCTGGCAGCAGCTCTGCTACCACTTCTTGTGACTTCCCAAGGATTGGTAAAAAGCCAGACTCCATAATGGCTCACAACCCCTCCTATGGAACTGCAGTCCGCCACAGAGTTCCACTGGGTAGTCATGGCTCCAACAGCTGACCACAAACCGCTGAGCAACTGCAGTGTTCCACCTGGAACCCGGCTCACACTGGGCAAACCAAACGGTCTACCAGTAGAACTGGACAAAGTGGAGAATGGGTACGATTTCTTTTGAGATGTGCTTTTGGTCATGGTGGCCTTTCTTTTCTCTTTATTTTTTTAACTTTTTCAATTATGAAACTTTTATTAAAGTCATTAAGTATAGTACAATTTTTACATATTTTAAGTGTACAATTTGATGACTTTTGGCAGGTTAGATTTGTGAAACCAACATGCCAATCTAGATTAGAATATGTTCATCACTCTAGAAATTTCCCTTGTACCTCAATCCTTCACCCCAGAGGCAAGCACCATTCTGATTTCCATCACCATATATTATTAATAGACTGTTCTTGAACTTCCTATAAATGGTATCTTTCAGGAGGTAATCTTTACAGTCTGACTTCTTTCACTCAATACACTGTTTTTTTAATTTTATCCATTTTGGTGAGTGGAAAAGCTTGCTCTTTTTATTTTATTATTATTTTTTATCTATTTTATTGATTATGCTATTACACTTGTACCATTTTTTTCTTGCCTTAATATTCCCCTCCACCCTGTACCCCCTCACCAACCATCATTCTACCACCTTAGTTCATGTCCATGGGTCATACATATAAGTTCTTTGGCTTCTCCATCTCCCATACTATTCTTAACCTCCCCCTGTCTTATTTTGTACCTACCATTTATGCTTCTTACTCTGTGTACCTCTTCCCTCATTCTCCCACTCCCTCCCCACTGATGACCCTCCATATGATCTCTATTTCTGTGAATCTGTTCCTGTTCTACTTGTTTGTTTGGTTTATTTTTGTTTTTGTTTTTGTCTTTTTAGGTTCAGTTGTTGATAGTTGTGAGTTTGTTGTCATTTTACTGTTCATAGTTTTGATCATCTTCTTTTTCTTAGATAAGTCCCTTTAACATTTCATTCATATAATAAGGGCTTGGTGAAGATGAACTCCTTTAACTTTACCTAATCTAGGAAGCACTTTATCTGCCCTTCCATTCTAAATGAAAGCTTTGCTGGATAGAGCAATCTTGGATGTAAGTTCTTGCCATTCATGACTGTGACTCTTTCCAGCCCCTTCTTGCCTGCAAGGTTTCTTTTGAGAAATCAGCTGATAGTCTTAGGGGAACTCCTTTGTAGGTAACTGTCTCCTTTTCTCTTGCTGCTTTTAAGATTCTCTCCTTATCTTTCATCTTGGGTAATTTATTTATGATGTGCCTTGGTGTATGCTTCCTTGGGTCCATCTTCTTTGGGACTCTCTGAGCTTCCTGGACGTTCTGGAAGTCTATTTTCTTCTCCAGATTAGGGAAGTTTTCCGTCATTAAGTTTTCAAATAAGTTTTCCATTTCTTGCTCTTCCTCTTCTCTTTCTGACACCTATATGATTTGGATGTTGGAACATTTAAAGTTGTCCTGGAGGTTCCTAATTCTCTCTTCATATTTTTGAATTCTTGTTTCTTCATTCTGTTCTGGTTGAATGTTTATTTCTTCCTTCTGCTCCAAACCATTGATTTGAGTCCCAGTTTACTTCCCTTCACTGTGGGTTCCCTGTTCATTTTCCTTTATTTCACTTTTCATAGCCTTCACATTTTCCTCTATTTTGCAACCATACACAACCATTTCTGTGAACATCCTGATTACCAGTGTTTTAAACTCTGCATCTGATAGGCTGACTATTTCTTTGTTACTTAATTGTATTTTTTCTGGAGCTTTCATCTGTTCTTTCATTTGGGCCATAATTTTTTGTCTCAGAGTGGCTGTTACATAGTAAGGGGAGGAGCCTTAGATATCCTCCAAGGTGGGGCAACCCACCTCCCTGTGTTGTGGTGCTGTACACAGGGGAGTGGTTGGAGAAGTAACAATGGCACTTGCTCAGCTCTCGCCTTCTTTCTGTCACTTCTCCCGCTGCCAACAATCAAATTGGGCCCTTCTGGTGCTGGTTTCCAGGTGGATGGCTTTGTGTACATTCTAGGATCCTGTGGGTCTCACCAAGGAACTCTCCTGTGAGGCTGCAAGTTTCTCCCACCATCTCAATCCCTACAGGTTTTTCAGTCAGAGGTTTTGAGGCTTTATGTCCCTGCACTGGAACCCTGGGTTGTATGGTCCATCTTGCTCCCCAGCTATTCATCCCAGTTTATTCACATGCAAATGCAGGACAGCCTGCTCTGCCAGCCACTGCCTTGCCTTGAGTCCTCTCCACCCTGGCTGCCCAGCTCTGCCCCTCCTACTGGTCTGAATGAAAGTTTCTTCTTTAACCCCTTGGTTGTTGGACTTCCATACAGTGCAATTTTCTGAAGGTTCTGATTATTGTTTGTTTTTTAAATTTGTTGTTGTTCTCTTGTAGTTGTGTGAGGAGGCAAAGTGTATCTAGTTACGCCTCCCTCTTGGCCAGAAGTCCCTCAGCTCACTCTTTTGAATTTCCTGTTATGCGATTATATAAATATTCCATGATTTATTTATTCATTTTCCTATTGGTGAAATTTTAATTCCCATTTCTCTTAACTGAATTCCTAGGAATGGAAATGGTTATGTAAGAAACTGCCAAATAGTTTTTTAGGGTGGCTGTACCATTTTACACTATTATCTGCAATGTATGAGGCTTACATTTGCTCTGCATCCTTATCAATATTTATTTTTTCAGTCTCTTTTTTAATGTTAGCCATTTTTGATACATGTGAATTGATCCTAATGTTTTTAATTTGCCTTTTCATATGCCTATTGGCCATTGTATGAATTCTTGTATACAGGATGTTTTGCCTTGTTAAAAAAAAAATATATTAGGGGGGCCTTGGCCAATGTGGTCCAATTGGTTGGAACATTGTCCCATGGACAAAAAAGTTGCAGGTTCATTTCCCAGTCCAGACATATACAAGAAGGCAACCAATTGATGTTTCTTTCTCACATTTCTCTCCCTCCCTCCCTCTCTCTCTCTCTCTCTCTCTCTCCATCCTTCTCTCTCTAAAAGCAATGAGAAAAAAATCATCACATGAGGGCAAAAAACAAATTTAAAAAAATTCAGGGGGTTGGAGGGTGGAGGGATTGAGTGAAGAAAAGAAAAAGAACTCAGGGATGTGAGCAACAGTGTGGTGATTGTTGGGGAGAGCAGGGTGAGTGGAGGTGGAAGATGGTATAGAGAGAGATAGATGGTAATGGAAAAAATATAATAAAAGTTAACTAGTAAAAATAAATAAAAGTAATACCTGGTTAAAAATAAAAGTAGAGAAGGAAAAAGAAAAAATTAAGTATTTATCTTATTCTCATTGATTTATAGAAGTTCTACATACATCCTAGTCATAAGGGTATTTGTCAGATATACTACCTTTTCTTCATATGTTTTATAATTTTAACCTTTACATTCATTTTGGATGGTGCGACATAGGAGCTGAGGCTTATGGACTCCTTTTGCTCTTGACTATGGGTCACATTTTCCTACTGATTTGCATGCCATAATTTTTATTTTCTTTTTTTTAAGATTTATTTATTTTTAGAGAGGGGGAAGGGAGGAAGAGAGGAAGAGAAACATCAATGTGTGGTTGCCTGTTGCAGGCCCCCAACTGGGTACCTGGCCTGCAAACCAGGCATGTGCCCTGACTGGGAATTGAACCACCAATCCTTTGGTTCACAGGACAACGCTCAATCCACTGAGCCATAGCAGCCAAGGTGCATGTCCATAATTTTTCATAATCCACTAGATGTTGTGAATAACAAATTGTAGAGAATCTGGGTTGATTATCTTCCTTTAATCAGTGCTGCATGTTGTCAAGGAAGGGTTAAGGGTTAATTTAATCCATTTGTTGAGGCTTGGATTCATTTATTTATCTTGTTAATGTGAGTATATTTCACTTTGTCTTTAGTCCAGGGGTGTCAAACTCATTTTCACTGGGGACCACATCAGCCTCATGGTTGCTTTCAAAGGGCCAAATGTAATTTTAGGACTGCATAAGTGTAACTACTCCTTAACAGTTAAGCAAGAGCTTGGCACTGCAAATTCTGGCCAAGATGGAGGCATAGGTGGATACACTGTGCCTCCTCGCACAACCAAGATTAAGAACAATAAAGATTTAGAAACAAAAAAACAATCAGATCATACAGAAAATTGAACTGTAAGGAAGTTCAACAATGATTCTTCCCGACTGGTACAAGGGGTGGAGTTGGTGGCCCTCAGAGAAGGATTGCGGCAGGAGAAAGCAGTGGTTCACGGTCCCAGGTCTGTAGGTGGTGGCTAGCAGTCCCCGGGCATGCAACGTGGCTAGCTGACCACAGACACACATTCATGCGCAGATAAACAAGGTGAAAACGGGAGACAGGCCACAAAACCCAGGGCCCCAGCACCCATTAAAATAAAGCCTAAAAGCACCCATTAAAAACACTTGTGGGTGTTGAGGTGCCAGGAGAGACTCCCAGCCTCATGGGAGAGTACGTTGGAGAGACCCACAGGGTCCTAGAGTGTACCCAGGCCCACCCACCCAGGAGGCAGCACCAGAAGGACCTAATTTTCTTGTGGGAAATGGCTGAAGGGACTGAAATACGAGAGGGAGCAGAGCAAGCGCCATTGTTCTGTCTCTGACCCCGCTCCCACATACAACATCACAACCCAGTCACTGGGTTGCCCCGCCCTGGTGAACACCTAAGGCTCCGCCCCTCATACATAACAGGAGCGACTAGACCAAAAATATATAGATGGCTCAAGCTGAAGAACAGATCAAAGCCCCAGAGCCAATACTTCTAAGCGACCAAGAGATAGCCAGCCTATCAGATGCACAGTTCAAAGTACTGGTGATCAGGATGCTCACAGAATTGGTTGATTTTGGTTGCAAATTAGATGAAAAAATGAAGGCTACGCTAAGTGAAATGAAGGAAAATGCACAGGGAACCAATAGAGATGGGAGGAAAACTGGGACTCAAATCAATGGAGTGGACCAGAAGGAAGAAAGAAACAACCAAACAGAAAACAAGGAAGAAACAAGAATTCAAAAAAATGAGGAGAGGCTTAGGAACCTCCAGGACATCTTTAAATGTTCCAACATCCAAATTATAGGGGTACCAGCAGGGGGAGAGGAAGAGCAACAAGTGGAAAAGTTATTTGAACAAATAATAAAGGAGAACTTCCCCAACCTGGCAAAGGAAATAGACTGCCAGGAAGTCCAGGAAGCTCAGACAGTCCCAACGAAGTTGGAGCCAAGAAGGAACACACCAAGACACATCAGAATTACATTAGGCAAGATTAAAATGAAAGAGAGAATTCTAGAAGCAGCAAGGGATAAGGGGACAGTCACCTCCAAAGGAGTTCCCATCAGACTGTCAGCTGATTTCTCAAAAGAGACTTTACAGGCAAGAAGGGGCTGGAAAGAAGTATTCCAAGTCATGAAAGGCAAGGACCGCCATCCAAGATTGCTCTATCCAGCAAAGCTGTCATTTAGAATGGAAGGGAAGATAAAGCGCTTCTCAGATAAGATCAAGTTCAAGGAGTTCATCATCACCAAGCCCTTATTATATGAAATGTTAAAGGGACTTACCTAAGAAAAAGAAGATTAAAAATAGGACAGTGAAAAGACAGCAAACTCACAGATATTAACAACCATGCCTAAAACAAAAGCAAACTAAGCAAACAGCTAGAACAGGAACAGAAACACAGAAATGGAGATCATATGGAGGGTTAGCAACAGGGGAGTGGGAGGAGGAGAGAGGGGGAAAAGGTACAATGAATAAGTAGCATAGACAGTGAGTAGAAAATAGACAGGGAAGGGCAAGAATGGTGTGGGAAATGTAGAAGCTAAAGAACTTATGACACATGGACATGAACTAAAGTGGGGGAATGTGGGTGGGAGGGGGTGCAGGGTGGAGCGGCATGAAGCAGGGAAATGGGACAACTGCAAGAGTATAATCAAGAAAATAAAATTAAATTAAAAAAAAAAAAAAGCTCGGCACTGCTGCCGGGTAGAAACAAGGTGGAGGGCTGAATTCGGCCTGCAGGCATTGTGTTTGCCACCTGTGCTTTAGTCCTAGGGTGTGGACTTTCTGGGGTCTCAGGAGAATGTCGAAAGTGGTCCACCTGTCCTGGATACACTGGCTGAGCTGGCACCGTACATCCCCAGCACTGAGCTGTCTCTGGTATCTCCTTTCAGTTTGTAGCTTTGCAGTGGTCACCCTCTGCCCTTGGCTGACCACCTGCACGGAACTTCCTGATACAATTCTGACCCTACCTCCAAGCGTCCCTCACAGTTTCCCTCTCCTGGGCTCTGCTTGGCCAATTCCAGCTGCCTCAGCAGCCCATTTCTGTCTCCTTAGTACAGGGAGACCTCAGAGCTCTGCTTGGGTTGAGCCAGGCCTTACTTCGTGTGCTTCCACTCTAATAGGACCTCATTCCTGAACTAGGACTGAAAACAGTCGTGGAATGTATTTTGTATAGTTTTATGTTTGTTGATGTTTTATGGGTTGAATTTTGCCTTCCACCCCTACCAAAAAAAGATCATAGTTGCACCTCAGAACGTGACCTTATTTGTAAATAGGGTTGTTACAGATGTAATTACTTAAGATGATGTCACGCTGAAGTAGGGTGGGCCCCTTATTCAATACAACTGGTATTCTTATAAAAAAGAAATTTGGAGACATGCACCCATACAAGGAGAACACCATGTGAAGATGAGGTCAGAGATCCACAAGCCAAGGAGCGCCTAAGGTTTCAGTGAACTACCAGAAGCAAGGGCAGGGGATGGAACAGACCCCTCTCCCACAGACCTCAGAAGGAACCAACACTGACAGCACCTGCATCTTGGATGTCGAGCCTCCAGACTGCGGGACAATAATTTCTATGGTTTAAGGCCCCAGCTTTTGGTACTTTATGATGGCAGCCCTAGCAAATTTGAACATGCTGTTGTAGAACAATAGCCATAGCACCAGTGCATGAATTTCTTGCCTCTACTTGTGGCCCTTTATCCTGGGGTGCTGTGTGGGCCCTGCACCCTGCATTTTTCCAGCCTCAGCTCCATCTTCAGGCTCTAGCACTCTCGCAACAGCTGCTGGTCATCACAGGAAGACACCGGGAAGACTTCCAGGGGTGTCCAACCTGTGGCTCACAGGCCGCATGCAGCCCAGGATGGCTCTGAATGCAGACCAACACAAAATCGTAAATTTATCTAAAACCTTTTTTTCCTGCTCATAAGTTTATGTTAGCGTTTGTGTGGCCTAAGACAACTCTTTTTCTTCCAGTGTGGTGCAGAGGTGCCAAAAGGTTGGACACCCCTATGCCAGACCCCCATTTCCAGAGACTCTGCCTTAATCAGTCTGGCATGGGCCCTGAAAATCCATTTCCTGTTCATCTTTCCCAGGTGATTCTAATGTGCAGCCGGATGGAGAAGCCCCGCTCCGAACCTCGCAGCACAAGTCGGTCGCCAGATTTTCTTGCCATCTGGCTTTGTTTCACACTTACACCCGTACTTATTTTCATGGCAGATGAAATATATTTATTATAATATCTTTCATTAAAATAACATTTTGGCAAAACTGAAAGATAAAGTTGTGCCAAATGGTTAATTTCATTCACTCAAAGGAAAAACCAAAATAGGTTGGGCTACTGATATTGACTCCCCACCATGTTTTAGGCGTGGTCATGGTGACACAGGTGACGCAGTAGTGAGCAAGGCAGCTCCAGCCCCTGGGCTCAGGAAACTGAATCTTGGCAGGTGGGAGCACAACAATAAATAGGTAGACAAGCAAATAATAAAGATAATTTATAAAGAAAATGGAATAATGTAATGGGATAGAGTGGCTGAAGGACTGGGAGGCAGCTTTTCAAGGAGGACCAGGGATTGCCTTTCAGAGGAGGGGCACCATTTACCCTTGGACCAAATGAGGAGAAAGCACCTGCTCAATGAAGATCTGTGGGCACAGCACCCCCAGAAAGGCACAGCAAGTGCAGAGATCCCAAGGGAAAAACAGATACGGCAAATCAAAGAAACAGAAAGGCTAGTGTGAATGCAACAAACCGAAACAAGAGAGAGAGGTAGACTTTCCATCAGGTGGGGCTTCACAAGCCAGTGTGATGTGCAAAATGGTCCTGCAAAGATGTCCACATCCTAATATCCGAAATCCATCAGTATGGTAAAAGGGGCTTTGCAGATATAATTAAGTTATGGACCTAATGAGAGAAAAAGTATTCTGAATTATCCAGGTGGGCCCAATCTAATCACATGGGCCCCTCAACACAGAACACTCTTTCCAGCTGGTGGAAGGTCAGGAGATGAGGTAGACGGGAATCAGGTAGACTGTAAGCCTTCGAAGGAGGGGGAGATGTGAAGAGTGCAAGCAGCCTCAAGGAGGCTCTGGCTGATAACCAGCTAAGAATCAGGGACCTTAAGCCCTGCAAGCTCAAGAAACTGAATTCTGCCACCAACCTGAATGAACCTGGAAATGAGCCCTCCCCTGGAGCCTCAGGTAAGGGCCCACACTGGCCAACCAACAACTTCTGTGACCCAAAACAGAAGAACCAGTCAGACCTACCTGGACCTCTGACTTCCAGAGCTGAGAGATAATGTGTGTTGTTTTAAGCCGCTATGTTTGTGGTAATTTCTTACGGCAGCAAGAGAAAACCAATACAGCCTGACATTAAGTTGGTTATTTGTTGGTTTTATTTGTTGTTTGTTTTCTTAGTGGTAAGTACAAATTGACTCAGCTATTTTAATCACCATGCAGTTGACTTCCCTACAGACTGGATTCTAAGCATGTCAACGATTAAGCCAAAATTGTCTTTCTTCAGCAACAACAGCAGAGACACAAAAGTGGTACAATTATTTTGTTCTCTTAGGTCAATTTTTTCCTATGTTTATAACTGTCTATTTTTATAATGTTTGCTTTAATATTTCACCTATAAATTTATATTTATGCTTGACTTGGCACCAGGTAAATTTACATAAGAATGTAAGATTATTAGAAGGGAAGCATTAAGTAAATACTAAGTGGATATTAGGATAACAGGAAAGTGGATGCTGTCTACAGATCGTGGTGAGGATGTCTGCGGGCTCTTTGACACTTCGGAAATTAAATCGTCATAAAATACTATTGCTTCAGGCAAGAAAACATGAGGATGTAAAAATAAAGACTTAATAGCCTTTGGAAATAAAATTGGATTCCAACATTCTTCTCTCATCCTTTGTTGATTAACAAAAGAGACTTAGAAAATACAATTCTTTATTTGTCAAGGCCATCATGGTTATTAAGAAGGGGTGCATCATTAGAAAGTGTTTTCATAAAGAAAGCAATACTGGAAGGCCAATTTCTGAGTAGTGGCCCTAATATTTATTGAAGAGCTCTCAACTTTTTAAAGGAAATTAATTTTTCCTCCCAGGGCAAATTCATTTCTGTGACAAATTATCTTATTTTTCTTCTCTCAAGTCTTTGGCCATAGCTTTCTCCTTGGAAGCAAAATTCAGAACTCTGCCTGGTCTCTTAATAAATTTAGGCTGATTCAGATTCTCTGATAGTGGAATGCTGTGGATAATTATGAATACCAGCAAAGAATGAGCAGTTTATATTGCAGCAGAGAATATGGTGTTTGTTCTCATATTTGGATGCAGAAAATGGGAGGTGATATTGACAAGCAACTGACAGCTAAGCCTCCTTTCCAATAGGTGCTTTTCATATCGTGAACCAAGAAGAGCACTAACAATTCAGTAGAAATAGTCAGAATTCTCCAAATATGAAAACAAGTGTGATGGCAGGACTGAACTGTTCTCACACTGAAAGAACCAACGGTGATAATCATAAAGTAAATACTTTTATAGGTCTCAAAAAGCCACTGATAAGGGAGTCACCTTCAGGGTGTGGGGACATATGGAGAATGATAGAAAAGATTATTTTCTTAGTTTGGCAGTCCCAGAGTCCTTGAGTTTCCAAGATCATGCTAGGCTGTGGGAAAGTATCTGATTAAAAGTGTTTGTAAACAGAGATTTAAAGATATATACATTGCAGTATTTTTTCATCAACAAATATTTACTGAGCACCTACTAGGTGCCAGGCAGTTTTGTAAGCACTAGAAATACAATGATGAACAAATCAGAATTCTTGCCCTTGGGGAACTCACAAATAAATCAATAATAAAAACTTAAGATAATTTCAGTGATGGCTAGTGCTACGAAGAACATGAAGCAAGACACTGGGACAGAGAGTGACTGAAGGTAGAAAGGCCACTGTTGGCTGACTGGCGAGGAAGGTCCTCTCAGAGAGTGACATGTGGAAAGGACCTGCATGATGAAAAGGGGGCATTCAAACGTAGCTCTTAGGCAGAGTTTTCCAAGTAGAAATAACCACAAGTGTACAGGCTTTAAGATTATAATGAGCTCAGTGCTTCAAGGACAAAAGTTATTTGTGCTCTCTTATAACCCTTTTAGCATGTTTGAAACAATTCTTTTGAATTCTGTTGGACATTTTCTGTATCTCCATTTCCTTGTGATCAGTTACTAGAAATCTCCTGTGTTCCTCTGGTGGAGCCGTGCTTCCCTGACTCTTTGTGATCCCTGTAGCCTGTGTGGATGTCTGCACATTTGAAGAAGCAGTCACCTCTTCAGACTATATGGACTGTGGTTAAAGAAAAATAGCAAGTCCTTCATCTACGGGTTGGGACACCCTGGAGCATGCTATGACCCTGGGTCTAGCAGTACAGAGTGCCAACCAAGTACAGGGGAGTGTGGCAGCTCCCTGTCTGGTGGCCAGAGGATGGGTGGGGCATGGTGGTTTGTCAGCTCAGGCCACTGAGGTCCACAGCACTGACAACTGTTTGGTCTTTGACAAGAACTCAAGGAAATCCATGGAAGCTTCAAGGATTCTTGGGGTTCTCAGTGGTGCTTCCAAGTCCAGTGATTGGCGACCAGAACCAGCAGTAGTGGTGACCAGAGCTGGTGGTCTGCACATACTGAGCTTTAGGGGTCAGCTGCAGGTGCTGGTGGTGACAGAGGCTGATTGCAGACATAGTAATGGGGACCAGACCAAGCAGCACAGGCTGGGGCCAAGTGCAGATGCACTGGCAGTTGAAGGGGCCCTGGTTGTCAGTGTGCACTATATGTGTATTGGGTAATGCCATGGGCAACACTGCGATGGAGGCCAATGTCGGGAGTCAGGCCAGGGGCATCTAGGTATATAGTTGGGAGGCCTAGCTGCAGGTGAGCCCATTAGTACAGGCCACTGACAGGAGATAGGGTTGAATTCAGGCACAAACAGCTGTCAGTGTGCCCTCCTGTGGCTGCACAGTCTCCACATAGGCATGCACACAGCCGTGGAGGCCAGTGATAGGTTCAGGCTGGAGCTGTGCATGCTCATAGCTGGGAGAACAAGTTGCAGGTGAGCCCAGGCATATAGGCCAATGACAGGAGATAGGGCCAAAGCTGAGCCCACAAGCAGCTCTGTGGGTCTTGGCTGTCAGTGTGTACTTCCATGGTTACAGTATTTTCCCATGAGTACACACACATTAATGGAGGCCAGTGACAGGTGTCAGGCCAGAGACCTGCAAGTACACAGCTGAAAGGGGAGCCCCAAGGGGGTGCACACACAGTGGTGAGCATCAGCTGAGGAGGTCCAGACTGGAATCTCAGACTCACACAGCTGCAGAGGCCTGGACTGGCTGCCTGAGCAGGTCCTGGGGTCCCTGGGGGCAGACAGAGGAGAGGAACTCAGAGGAGAGTGACTCAGGTAACTGCAGTCAGTGAGCAAGAGTATCAGGGGCCAAACCCAGTGAAATCTGCAGTGGGTCTGTGGCAGTTGAGCTGGCCCTTGGTCTCTTCAATGAAGAAAGCTGCCAGGGTCATCTGTAGAGCAGGTCACTGGGAAACACAGTTGCTGCTGCTGTGTGGCATACATTGGTAGGCTCTAACTTTTCTCTTCCTTGTTCCTGGCTGTTCCTGCACTTCTCAACTTTGTCAGTCTGGTGGCGGGGGGGCACCAAATGGAGGCATCTTCGTGTGGTACCCAAAAGACTAGGGGAGTTCAGTGCTCACCCCGCTCTCCCTTCCCCTTTCCAGTTGGAAGTCCCCTCCTGGTGCTGAGCCATGCCAGCCTGGAGCATAGGATGATGCAGGCAAAATGAGGCTGTTCTTCCTTCCTTTTTTTTGCAGTTGTTCTCAGGACTTTTGTTTCACTGTGGTGCTGAAGTTTCTTATGTGGATTCCAGAGCTGTTCTTGTTGGTGAGTAGCTGTCAATTGTTAATCTTAGTAGGGAGAAGGAGCCTGGGCTCTCCTCCACTGCCGTCTTGGTGACATCTAACTCCTAGGTTCGTGTCCAGAAAAACTGGATATACATGTATGGTGAAATCCTTCACTGAAATGAGTAAAGACCAAGATAGAAACAAACTGGAGTTGTGTTTTGACATGTTACCTTTGAAATGTTTAATGGATGGCCAAGGATATCCTGGTGGAATTATCAAACAAGCATGTGGACACTTGATTCTGAAGCTCAGGAGCTTAATAGATATTTCCTGCCGTAACAGGTCTTGTTTCTATTTGGAAACTGTGGACCAGAGAAATTAAGTGACATGATCAAGATCATAGCTAAGAAATGACAGATATCCAGACTCCCAATCTGTGCTCTTTCCAAGAAAAACATGAAGCCTGAAACAAAAAAAATATGATGTCCCACCTGTCCCTCTTCCACTGAGCTGCTTGGAAGGGTTTTGGGAAGTTCACTTGGAGACTGAAGGAACTTGCAGGGATGGAGCTGTGTACTGGTGATTTACTTTTCTCCCACAAAGTGATAAGTAGCAAAAAAGGGAGGAGCTAATTAGTGTTGGGTAACTCACCCTAAATATAGTGGACTTTAGCATGCACAAATTTAACCTTCATGGTTTAATCACTTATAAATGATTCCGATTACCATGATGGGTTGTGATTTTGCTAAGGTTACAAATTTGCATCAAGGTACTATCTGGCTTATATGTGTGAGCGAGACTTTTCACTACTGAGTGAGCCTAGCTGTCCACACAGTATGTACATGTCAGGTTGGCTTCATTGTTTCTACTTGTCTTCCTGTACATGAAGACTTTTGTAAATGCTAACCATGTTTGATTCAAAAATGCATAACAATTAAAAATGAACGACAAAAATAAAAACCTCCCTAAAGAAAGAAGTTCAAATGATTCAAGCATAACTTCAGTGTGGTAGTTATTAAATTATTAGAGATTTGAAGTAATTCTTTAAATAGTTTAGTGCTGCCTTATTGCATTTTGTGAGGGAAATCATATTTGGGAATCACAACATTCTAAAATGTATTTCTTATAAACTTTAGGAACTCATGTTATTACTTAGTTAAAAGCCAGGAAATCTCTTGATTCCAGACTGAAAAGACATTCATTTATCATGAGAAAATTTTAAGACATTCATTAACATGGAAAGTGATGAAGGCAAACTATGAACACATTTGGTATCTCATAGTGCAGCTTTTGGCCAGCTACACTTGGTGGTCACTGGCTGACCAATACTGGGAATGGTCCAGTGAGTAGAACAATTGTTCCAGTTTCAACAGACATTCACCCAGTTTAACAGGACTTACAGATCAATGCAGTTGATATTCTGGACCAAGAGAGCATGTTGCTAAAGAAAATTTCAGAGAATAAAATATACAAATCTTGCCTTTTTTTATGATTTAAAGATTGTATTTATTTATTTTCAGAGAGAGGGGCAGGGAGGAAGAAAAAGAGGGAGAGAAACATTGATGTGTGAGAGAAACATCAATCGGTTGCCTCTGGTATGTCCCCATCTGGGGGCCTGGCCCACAACCCAGGCACGTGCCCTGACCGGGAATCAAACCAGCAACCTTTTGCTTTCTGGGACAACACCCAACCTGCTGAGCCATACCAGTCAGGGCCACATGTTGCCTTTTTAATTAAAAAATATAAAATCTAACCCAGCAGCAAATTTTTGAATTCAAGGAAACACATATATAACAATGGAAAATTAAAAGCAGACTCTCAGCAAGTGCAAGGGATTCTGACGAGAGTACTGAAGTAATAACACAGGATGAGTCAGCAGGAGCTTGGTGTGGGCTCGCAAAGGCTGCTACACAAACTGCTGCTGAGGCACATTCACCCCCACCAGTCTACATTTGAAGGATCCTCCTTTTTCTTTTCTTTTTTTATTGCTGTTGAAGTACAGTGTTCTGCCTACCCCCCCACCCCTTCCTACCAACCCAGCCCTCCCCACCTCCCTCCCCTGTTTCCACCCCCCCTTGTTATTGTCCATGTGTCCTTTATAATTGTTCCCGCAAACCCTTCATCCTTTATTCCTGTAATCCCCTTCCCTCTCCCCTCTGGTCACTGTCAGCTTGTTCTCAATTTCAGTGTCTCTGGTTATATTTTGCTTGTTTGTTTGTTTTGTTGATTAGGTTCCTGTTAAAGGTGAGATCATATGGTATTTGTCTTTCACCACCTGGCTGATTTCACTTAGCATGATGCTCTCCAGTTCCATGCGTGCTGTCACAAAGGGTAGGAGCTCCTTCTTTCTTTCTGCTGCAGAGAATTCCATTGTGTAAATGTATCACAGTTTTTTGAGGATCCTCCTTTTTGAATTTAGACCTTGAGTCTACACAAATAGTCCAGAGCTGAACTTTGATCTTCAGGCTAGGTAAGGATAATGGGGAGGAAGAAATAGAAAGGTACTAAAGAGAGAGATTACAGAATTTACCTAGACTTTAGTTTGTGTATGTGGTTGTCTGTGTTTGTGTGTAGTTAAATTTTCTTCCTCATTGAAAACAACAATCACTGCAAAAAAATCCAAAGAATTAACAAATTCATGAAGTAAAAAATTTAGTTGTCCTTTCTCTCAAGACCTACTTCCAAAAGGAACCACAATTACCCCACGGTGTACATTTTCACAAACATTTTTCTCTGTGCTTTCCCGTACATGTATGGATACATGCTTATATATGGATAAGGAGAGGGAGAAAAAGCTTTATATTTCTTTCCAAAAGTAGGATCGTACCGCACATGTTGTAGTGTAGCTCTCTGTTTTCACCTAATACAGCAGAAACACCATTCCATGTCCATTCATGGAAAGCTACTTAACTTTTTAATGCTTTGAAAACACCAAATAAATATTCCATAGATTGAATGTGCCATAATTTATGTAAAGAACTCTGGATTGATGGTCCTCCAGCTTCTTTCCAACTTTTCGTCCTCAGTATCACAAGCAATGCAGCATGGTAAATTCATGTAGCGATGCCTGCCAGTGCAAGTATTTCTGCAGGACCGATTCTTGTAAGAACTGCTGGACCAACATGTCCCCTTCCATCGTGACTGCAAAGCCAGAAGCAGCAGGTGCACCCTGATTTCTCCCACTCTCCAGAACCCAGCACCTCAGCAGAGGAATTCAGGACACACAGGTAGAGAAACAGGCTACCCCTCCGATAGGGTGGGAGTCTCTAAAAGCTTCCTGGCTAGAATGAATCTCTTCTCTGACCTGTCCAAAACCTGGGAATTCCCAGAAAAAATAAAGTCCTTAGTAGTCTTCTGCATCTCCTTGTCAGTGGAGTGATAGCCTCACACAATTGGAGAGTGGTAATATCCTGTATAGCTAAAATGTTGGCAGGAATTTATGTATCTAATTTAATCAGCACATCTTTCCCTTTTAAGACTTGATAAAAATATAAAATTTTATTTTTCTGTCCTTGTGAATTTAGGGTACTAGGTTAATTTGCCTTTTTAAACCTGAAGAATCATTCTTATAGTAATATCATATTTTCCTCAGTACATAATAGCTCGATATTTTAGATACATGGGCTTCTTTTAGAATAGCATTTCATCTCCCTCCTACCTGTCCACTAAGTCAGGCACGGCAAAGAGGAGGTTGATTTTATAAATGAGAAAATTGAGGCTCAGAAATGTTAAGGGACTGGTCTGGGACACGTCAGAATTTATCAGTGATGGGTTCATTACATGATAGGTTTAGAAGCTATTGAAAATAGGACTGAATTTGAACTGATCTTATGAGTTCAGATATCCTGAAAGGTTTCTGAGCGTTTTGCTTAAACACCGCTGTTTTCTCCTTACTCAGTTCTTAAAATATGATGGTGTTATGTTTATTTACTTTTTTCTTATAAAAACAAAGTGTTTTTAATTATATTAATTAAAAGGCCTGATTAGCCTCATCATGCTTAAACTGAGGTTTTACTCCACTAAAAACACTGTGACTAAAGCACAGATACATGCAAGTGTATCACCAATAGATCCATCAGCCCAGTTAACACAGCAAGCTGGTGCCACCAGCAGTAACACTAACAAGTGCTACCCTTTCCATCATTGGTTACCCATCAAGATTTATTCATGTTAACTCATTTAATCCTCACTATAACTCTGTGAAGTGAGTTGTGTTATTATCTCACTTCATACCTTTTGAACACAAAGAAAATTAACTGCTGAGCCATTGAGTAATTTGTCCAACGTCATGTAGCAAGGAAGTGGAAGAGGTGGATTATAAACTCCCTTGATCCAGCTCCACCACCTGTGCTCTGAAATTGCGGAGCTGCACTGCAGTGTCAGATGGCAGTTTCTCACTGTCCTGTGTCATGCTCAAGTGCTTCAGAAAGCTAGTGGCTTCAGGAAGCAAATACTTGAAGCTGTAATTTGTATGTAGTAAATTCAATATAAACATAACTCTGGCCAGCCCAGAGAAACTAAAAAGACATTTGTAAAAATTCTATTTCCTCAAGACCCCTACACTTTGTTGAAAGTGACCGAATGTGACTCCATCATACTTCAGCTTTCATTGACTTTCCCGTGAGCCAAGAAAAATAATGGAAGGAATTCATTCAATTTTATTAGATTAATATTCCCTAGTGAGCTGTATAATAGGCTGCTCATTCTTGCCCACTGGTTCAAATTTCATCTAAATGAGGCTTTTGCAACAACATTCTCTTTTTATCTAAAGTAGTGTTTAGTTACATAGTTGTAGGAAACTTTTGTTCTTTTTCTTTTGAGGCTTAACTATGTTTTTATCAGCAATAGTCATATTTCAAAGTGTTTTTATGGAGTATTCAATATCATAATAAACTTGAGATCTAATCTTGACAGTGCCACTAAAATTTAATCAAAAGTTCTTAAATCTACTGGAGTCATTATATATACTCTTTAACCACAGTTGCCTGGGTTCAAATACTAGCTCTGCCACTTACCAGCTCTGTGCTCTGCGGCAAATTACTCCATTGTTTTGTGGCTTTATTTCTTCATCTATAGTATGATTTGATATTAAGATTAGTCAAGGTTCTACAGAGACAAAGATCCAATATGATATACATAGATCCAAATGTAGACAGAGATTTATTATGAGAGATTGGCTTATGCAATTATGGAGGCTGAAATGTCTCATGACCTACCGTCGACAATCTGGAAGCCCAGGAAAACTGCTGGGGTAGTTCCGATGAAACACAAGGATTGAGAACCAGGTAGGGGAGCCAATGATATGAGTTCCAGTCCAAGTCTGAAAGCCCAAGAACCAGGAGTGACCATATCTAAGCACAGTAGTCATGAGATGTCCTAGTTCAAACAAAAAAGGCAGCAGATTCATGCTTCCTCTGTTTCTTTTTTTTAATATTTAATCTTTTATTTTTTCTATTTTTCCATTACCATTTAGTCTCCTTACATCCCCCTCCCTCCTGCAGTCACCACACTGTTGCCCATGCCCATGAGCCCTTTTCCCTTTTTGCTCAGTCCCTCCACCCACTAACCACCCTCTACTAGCTGTCATCTCTCCATCTATGAGTCTGTCTCTGTTTTGCTTGTTAGTGCAGCTTTTTCATTAGAGTCTACATATTAGTGAAATCATATGGTATGTCTGTCTCTGATTGGCTTATTTAACTTAGTATAATGTTCTCCAGGTCCATACTGTTACAAAGGGTAAAATTTTCTTCATTTTTACAGCTGAGTAAAATTCCATTGTGTAAATGTCCCATATTTGTTTTATCCATTCATCCACTGATGGACATTTGGGCTGCTTCCATATCTTGGCAATTGTAAATAATGCTGCAATGAACATATAGGTGCTTATGTTCTTTCCAATTCATGTCTTGAGTTCCTTTGGATATACTCACAAAAGTGAGATCCCTGGGTCAAAAGGCAGATGCATTTTTAATTGTTTGAGGTATCTCTACACTGCTTTCCACAGCAGCTGCACCAGTCTGCATTCCCACCAACAGTGCAAAAGAGTTGCCCATTCTCCACATCCTTGCTAGCACTTATTGTTTGTTGATTTATTGATGATAGCCATTCTGACAGGTGTGAGATGGAATCTCACTGTGTTTTTTATTTGCATTTCTCTGATGATCAGTGATGTTGAGCATCTTTTCATATATCTATTGGCCATCTGTATTTCCTCTTTGGAGAAGTGTCTATTCAGGTCCTTTTCCTATTTTTTTAATTGCATTATTTGGATTTGGGGGTTGAATTTTGTAAGCACTTTATAAACTTTAGATATTAAGCCCTTAACAGATGTATCAGCAAATATGTTCTTCCATTCTGTGAGGTGTCTTTTTGTTTTGTTGATGTTTTCCTTTGCTTTGCAAAAACTTTTTAGTTTGATGTTGTCCCATTTATTTTTTTCTTTTGTTTTCCTTGCCTATGAAGATATATCTGATAAAACATTGCTACAAGCAATGTTCCAGATTTTGCCACCTATGTTTTCTTCTAGGATTTGTATGGTTTGGGGTCTAACATTTAAGCCTTTAATCCATTTTTCATTTACTCTTGCATGTAATGTAAGAAGGTGGTCTAGTTTTATTTTTCTGTAGGTATCTGTCCAGTTTTCCCAATGCCGTTTATTGAATAAACTATCATTAGTCTATTGCTTGTGCTTGATTCCTTTGTCAAATATTAATTGACTATAAAATTGTGGGTTTATTTCTGGGTTCTCTATTCTGTTCCACTGATCTATGTCTGTTTTGATGCCAGTACCAGGTTGTTTTGCTTACTATGGCCCTGTAGTATAGTTTCATATTAGGTAGTGTGACTCTTTCAACTTTGTTCTATCTCAGGATTGCCATTGCTATACAAGGTCTTTTGTGGTTCCATATAAATTTTTGAAATATTCTAGTTCCGTGATACATTATTGGAATCCTGATATGATTTGCATTGAATCTATGCATTGCTTTGAATAGTTTAATGATGCTAATGCTTCCTATCCATGAACATGTTATATGCATCCGCTTATTTGTATCTTCTCCAGTTTCTTCAATGTCTTATAATTTTCCATGTATAAGTCTTTTACCTCCTTGGTTTGGTTTATTCCTCAATATTTCATTCTTTTTGAAGCAGTTGTGAATGGGATTGTTTTCTTTTTCCCTTTCTGTTAGTTCATCACTGGTATATAATAATGCAACTGATTCTGGATATTTTGTATGCTGCTAATTTGCTGAATTCATTTATCAGTGCTAGTAGTTTCTTGGTGGAATCTTTAGGGTTCTCTATGTACAGTATCGTGTCATCAGCAAATAAAGACAGGTTTATGTGGCAGACCCTTCTGCATGGTGTGGGCCCAGCTCCCACTTGGAGATGCACAGGACCCACGCCCACAGATAGGTTCTCTCATGGGTAATCAGATTTGCAATATACCTAAGCTGCTCTTTGCTAAAAACTCCCTCACCCTGCAAATGCTCGTTGTAACTTCCTAAAATCCATGCTAAACCTTGCAGGGACCAGTGTAACTGGCTCAACCACTTTTACCTTTTCATTTGCTAATATCCTTCTTCTGTGATGTGATTAGGGGCATTGACTCCTTTTGTTATAAGTGGGGGGTGGGGGATGGTGAGAGAGGACCATCTTGTAATGTGAGGAGATATAGAAAAAAGGCCTGTCATGGTGGAGGCCATGGCTTTTGCTCCCCTTGAGAGAAAAGCCACACTGTTGTCCTTTTTCCTCCACCGGACTCGGTAGTCTGTGTGTATGTTTTTATTTCATCCATAATGACGCGGACACTGCTAGCTGGTGTCTGCATTAGCTGGCGCCCCGGAACAGGGACTCAGAGGCCACGAGCCATCATCATTATGGACAACACACCAACTGGGTGGGAGTATGCACACATCAGCCCAGGTAAGGGCGAGGACCCCAAGTTCTTTTCGGGAATGCTGTCGGGTGTGTTGGATTCAGAGGAATAGGATTTTCTTCCTAGGTCCCTCTCTCTTGCAACCGCTTTGCAACTCTATCTTCTTTAGTAAGCAGAGGCTTTGCTCCCTCTCCCAGGCTTTTGCCAGGAGGTGACCTCAACCAAGGTCTGGGCTTGGGAGAAAGAGCAAAGATTTTCCCTTTAATCAGCTTTAAAAACATCAATTAGTTATAGGATAGTTTACAGGCATCTCAGCAAATTCTTTTAAGCCAAGTTTTGCAGCCCATTTAGTTTTGTCTTTCCCCCTACCTGCCTGCATAAGGATTTAAAGGTGCACGTGGAGAGAAAGCAAAATTGAGACTGGTTTTGTAATCGCTGTGCTTGTGGTGGGAGGAATTTCAGAAATAGTTTTTTTTATTTGTTAAAAAAAATTCTTTGAATGTTTTTGCGCTTCCTCAACCATGAGGAACAGGCTCTCTAAGAACAAGAGCAATGTTTTAGGTTCAGCAGCATCTTGAGGCTGCTGATTGTCTCCCAGATAAGGGATCTTTACGTTTTGGAAGTATGCAAGGGAAGGGACCGATACACACTAGCTAGGCCCTTCTCTCACGGTTCGAGCTGGCTGCAGTTAGCCTCATGATGCCCGTGGCCTGGGGCGGTGTGGGGTTCTGCACCCTTCATTGGGGCCAGCTCTCGCCACGCCCCGGATGCATGCCCCTGACGCTGAGTCTCTCACCCGCTGCTGTGTGGGTCTTTTTGCCCAACTGAGCAGCTGCACGGAGAAGAGATTGGTTTTCCTTGCCTCTTTTTTCTCCCCAGTCGGATGCACTCTGGAGGAGACCTTCCCCACGCCCCGACACACCTGCGTACTTGCGACCATTTTTTTAAAAAAGTAAATGTATTTGCCAGTAGAGAAAAAACTGTTTCTGGGGGTTGTGAATGTGTTCATAAATTTGTCAATCTAATGCATGCTATAAGTGGGATGGGGGTGCCACATGTTAAAAAAAATTTTTAAATCCTCCTTTTTTATGCCAGAGCCATAAACTTTAATGTAAAAATGAAATACAGGTATATTGTCTTCCACGTAAAACTAGCCCTTTTCTGCGGAAGACAAAGTACCATTTTTTGACTCAGTACCTGTAAACACTGATCGTTTCCTTGGGTAAGAACTGGCTATTCTCCTGAAGGAACGGTTAATCTGTCGAGTCACAAAAGGCCCTTAGCGCGCAACCATTTTTTGTCTGAAACATTTTTTCAGAGCACCACCCCCCCTCCCATCTTTCCCACTTTCCTTGAAAACTGAATGCATTGCAGCTTGCAGAAACAGCAAGGGTCCTGTCTTTCCAAGCTAAGCTAAAAATATACAAGCCCTCTGGCTTGAGGCCTTTAGTCATTTAGGATGGCCTCAGCAAATTAAAACTGATAATGGCCCTATATACCTTGCCCATTCTACTCAGGTTTTTCTTCAGCGTTAGAATATCCAACATAAAGCAGGAATATCTTACAATCCAACTGGTCAGACAATTTGTAGAATAGGCTCATCATATTTTTAAAAAATCTTAAACAGAAGAAGGGGGAGTCATGAGTCCTTCCCCCCGAAAATTTGATTATGTTAGCCCTGTTTACCTATAATTTTCTAAATTGTGGTGAATTACTTTGTATTCCAATTGAGAAACATTTTCAGAAGAAGGAGCCAAAGTCATCTTATTCTCAGGTTTTATATAGAGATCCGCTGGGAGATGGCTCTTGGCAAGGTCTTGTAGATCATTTAACTTGGGGAAGAGGGCGTGTGTGTGTTTGTTTCCATCCCTACAGGTCCTGTCTGCCTGCCAGCCAAAAGAGTAAAGCCTTACTGTGAGCGGGACAGACAACAAGCTCTGCTACCTGGAGCTGAGAACCAATACACTGACAGACCAGATGGCCCAGCTGACCCTGAACAACCAGAAGGAAAACAGACATTTACACCATCACTCATGGGCCTGGGTCTGCCAAATGAGGAGGATGGGGCCTGCCCCAATGACAGGGGCCCAGGCTCAGGTGCCTCCTGCAGAGAGGAACAAACCCTCGATGCCCCAGAAAGTCCAATGGTTGAACCCTAAAAACTGTTTCAATGTACTGGACTTACAAGTTTGGGTCCTAGCAGCCCTTGGATCCCCCTTTGTCTTAATCCTTATTTGTGCTTTATGATATATATAAAGGGTGTTTTCTTAAGATTGCATTCGGGAACAGCAAATAGTAGGTGTCACAGGTTTAACAGCTACAATTGCATTTACAAATGAAAAAGCTGGGAGATTATATGCTGGGAACTGCCCTGCCTGGTCTCAGAGGCTGCAGCACCCCATAGCTGAGCTGAGTCTAGGGAACTGCAGCCTAGGGAACTGCTTCTTCTGGGTCTGTTCTGCCAAGAGGACCTGAGCCACTAAGGAGACAAAGCTTATCTCCCTGGCAGGAACGCCACTTCTGCTTCATCCATATCTGGCCTCCAATGCTTGGTCAGTTAGCCAGTGACGGGTAAGATTCCCTCAAGGGAGGGGTCGCCTACGATGGGCATGACCACGTGGATGGCCCTCAAGGAAGGACTGGGGCCGGGGTGGCCACAGCAAAAAGAGGGTGATGGACCCTCGCCCCCTAGCTATCCGGACACAGCCTGAGTCCTCATTCTGTCTGCAAGAACAAGAAAGCTCCACCTAAGCCTGAAACAATGCTGGAGGTGGGTGCAGCCCACAGGCTGGAAAGGGCAGATTCCCTGGGGCAATAAGGCCTAAGAAAGAGCATAAAATCCTATGAAACCTACTTTGCTGGTACCCTCAACTTAAATGATAAGGGTCCAAGCCTGAAATAAGTTTGTTTGCCCAAAATTTTATGGCCCTTTAGCTATTTGACCCTGATTCAAAATAGGCCCTCAGAGTTCTTTGAATGTTATCTATTTGACCATTACTGCCTGACAATGATTGTTTGGACTTAATCTGAGAATGCGGGTCCTTGGAACCACTGGTTGCTTACTAATTATAATAATGTTCTATGTATTTTGATATACTTGCAAATTATTTTCTCAGGGTTATGTGGGAAACCAGCAAGCTTTGTGGGATCATACCGGTTCTATTAAAACAAAAGGGAGGAGATGTGGCAGACCCTTCTGCGTGGCGTGGGCCCAGCTCCCACTTGGAGATGCACAGGACCCACGCCCACAGATAGGTTCTCTCGTGGGTGATCAGATTTGCAATATACCTAAGCTGCTTTTTGCTAAAAACTCCCTCACCTTGCAAATGCTTGTTGTAACTTCCTAAAAATCCATGCTAAACCTTGCAGGGACCAGTGTAACTGGCTCAACCACTTTTGCCTTTTCATTTGCTAATATCCTTCTGTGATGTGATTAGGGACATTGGCTCCTTGTGTTGTAAGTGGGGGGGAGGATGGTGAGAGAGGACCATCTTATGATGTGAGGAGATACAGAAAAAAGGCCTGTCATGGCGGAGGCCGTGGCTTTTGCTCCCCTTGAGAGAAAAGCCACACTGTTGTCCTTTTTCCTCCACCGGACTCAGTAGTATGTGTGTATGTTTTTATTGCATCCATAATGACGCGGACACTGCTAGCCAGTGTCCACATCAGTTTTACTACTTCTTTTCCAATTTGGATGCCTTTTATTTCTTCTTCTTGTCTGATTGCTGCATCTAGGACTTCCAGTACTAAGTTGAGTAAGAGAGGGGAAAGCAGACATCCCTATGTTGTTCCCAGTCTTAAGGGGAACACTTGTACTTTTTGCCCATTGAGTATGATGCTGGCAGTGGGTTTGTCATATATGGCCTTTATTATGTTTGGGTATGTTCCCTCTACTCCCAGTTTGTTGAGAGTTTTTATTATAAATAGGTGCTGGTTTTTATCAAAAGCTTTTCCTACATCTATTGTTATGATCACGTGGTTTTTATCCTTTATTTTGTTTATGTGGTGAATCATTGATTGATTTGCAAACGCTGTATCAACTTTGATTTCCGGAATAAATCCCACTTGATCATGGTGTATGATCTTTTTGACACATTGCTGTATTTGATTTGCTAATATATTGTTGAGGATTTTAGCATCTATATTAATCAGGGATATTGGCCTATAATTTTCTTTCTTTGTAGTGTCTTTATCTGGTTTTTGAATTAGGAAATTCTGGCCTGGTAAAATGAATTTGGGAGCCTTCCCTCCTTCTTGAATTTTATGAAATAGTTTGAGAGGCAGAGGTATTAGTTCTCCTAGGAATGTTTAGTAAAATTCACCTGTGAAACCATCTGGTCCAGGGCATTTGTTCATTGGAAGTTTTTTTAATTACTGTTTCAGTTTCATTAGGTATAATCTGTCTATTCAGATTCTGTGATTATTTCCAATTTATTTTTGCAAGATTGTGTGTTTCTAGGAATTTATCCTTTTCACCCAAGTTGTCCAGTTTGTTGGCATATAATTGTTCATAATATTTTCTTACAATCCTTTGTATTTCTTTGGCGTCAATTGTTATTTCTCCTCTTTCATTTCTGGTTTTATTTATTTTGGGTCCTTTCTCTTTTTTTTTTTTTTTCTTTTTTGTTTTTTGTTTTTGTTTTTTTTTAATATATTTTATTGATTATGCTATTACAGTTGTCCCATTTCTCCCCCATCATTCCCCTCCACCCTGCACACCCTTTCCCACCCACATTCCCCTCCTTTAGTTCATGTCCATGTGTCATAAGTTCTTTAGCTTCCACATTTCCCACACCATTCTTGCCCTCCCCCTGTCTATTTTCTACCCACCGTCTATGCTACTTAGTTTCTGTACCTTTTCACCCTCTCTCCTTCTCCCACACCCCTGTTGCTAACCCTCCATATGATCTCCATTTCTGTGGTTCTGTTCCTGTTCTAGCTGTTTGCTTAGTTTGCTTTTGTTTTAGGTGTGGTTCTTAATAGCTGTGAGTTTGCTGTCTTTTCACTGTCCTATTTTTATCTTCTTTTTCTTAGATAAGTCCCTTTAACATTTCATATAATAAGGGCTTGGTGATGATGAACTCCTTGAACTTGATCTTATCTGGGAAGCACTTTATCTTCCCTTCCATTCTAAATGACAGCTTTGCTGGATAGAGCAATTTTGGATGTAGGTCCCTGCTTTTAAAGATTTCAAATATTTCTTTCCAGCCCCTTCTTGCCTGGAAGGTCTCTTTTGAGAAATCAGCTGACAGTGTGATGGGAACTCCTTTGTAGGTGACTGTCCCCTTATCCCTTGCTGCTTCTAGAATTCTCTGCTTCATTTTAATCTTGGCTAATGTAATTACGGTGTGCCTTGGTGTGTTCCTCCTTGGGTCCAACTTCTTTGGGACTCTCTGAGCTTCCTGGACATTCTGGTAGTCTATTTCCTTTGCCAGATTGGGGAAGTTCTCCTTTATTATTTGTTCAAATAAGTTTTCCACTTGTTGCTCTTCTTCTTCCCCTTCTGGGACCCCTATAATTCGGATGTTGGGACGTTTAACGATGTCCCGGAGGTTCCTAAGCCTCTCCTCATTTTTTTGAATTCTTGTTTCTTCCTTGTTTTTTGTTTGGTTGTTTCTTTCTTTCTTCTGGTCCACTCCATTGATTTGAGTCCCAGATTTCCTTCCATCTCTATCAGTTCCCCATGCATCTTCCTTCATTTCACGTATTGTAGCCTGCATTTTTTCATCTAGTTTGTGAGCAAAATCAACCAATTCTGCGAGCATTCTGATGACCAGTGCTTTGAACTGTGCATCTAATAGGTTGGCTATTTCTTCATGGCTTAGAGGAATTGGCTCTAGGGATTTTATTTATTCTCCTGTTTGAGCCATTTTTGGTGTTTTTTTGTTTTGTTTTGTTTTGGTTTTAGTCTGGTCTCGGCTATTATGTATGAGGGGTGGAGCCTTAGGTGTTCTTCAGGGCGGGGCAGCCCAGTCGCTGGGTTGTGACGCTGTATGTGGGGGCGGGGTCTGAGAGGGAACAATGGCGCCTGCTCTGCTCTCTCCTGGATTCAGTCCCTTCCGCCACTTCCCCTCTGCCTGGGCCGTCTGCGCGTGCGAATGTGGGACCACCTGGTCAGCCAGCCGCCTTGTGCGGCCTCACTGGGTCTGCACAGTTGCCCCCCTGTGCCTGGGGTCTGCCAGCTGCTGCCTGTGGGCCCAGGGACCGCCAGCTGCGGCCTGTGCACCTGGGAACTGCCAGCCGCTGCTGCTTGCGGCCACATCTCCACTTTCTCCTGCCGCAACTCCGCCCCTCTTACCGGTCTGGATGAATGGTTGTTGGACTTCCGTACAGTTCAATTTTCTATAAGTTCTGGTTGTTTTCTTGTTTCTAAATATTTGTTGTCCTTAATTTTGGTTGTTAGAGGAGGCACAGTGTGTCTGCCTACGCCTCCATCTTGGCCGGAAGTCCTCTTTTTTTTTTTTTCTTGATGAGTCTGGTTAAAGGTTTGTGAATCTTGTTCATCTTTTCGAAGAACCAACTCTTAGATTTATTGATCTTTTGTATCTTTTTTTAGACTCTATTTCATTTATTTCTGCCCTGATCTTTATTATTTCTTCCTTCTACTCACTTTGGGCTTTGTTTTTCTTTTCCAAGTTTCTTTAAGTGTGAAATTAGGTTGTTTATTTGAACTTTGTTTTGTTTATCTGAGATAGGCCTGTAATGCTATGAATTTTCCTCTTAGGATTGCTTTTCCTGAGTCCCACAGATTTTGGGTTGTTGTATCATCATTTTCATTTGTTTCAAAATATCTTTTGATTTCTTCCTTGATCTCATTGTTGACCTATTCATTGATTAATAACATGTTATTTAGCTTCCATATCTTTATGTGTTTTTCAGTGTTCTTCTTGTGATTGATTTCTAGTTTCATAGCATTGTGTTCAGAGAAGATGCTTGTTATGATTCCAATCTTCTTAAATTTATTGAGACTTGTTTTGTGTCCTAATATGTGGTCTATCCTAGAAAACGTTCCATGTGCTCTTCAAAAGTATGTATATTCTGCTGCTTTGGGGGTGAAATGCTCTGAAGAGATCAATTAAATTTATTTGATCTAGTGTGTCATTTAAGACCACCATCTCCTTGTTGATTTTCTGCCTGGTAGATCTATCCATTGAAATCAATGGGGTGTTAAAAATCTCCCACTATGACTGTATTTCTGTCCATCTCTCCTCTTATGTCCATCAAAATTGCTTTACATATTTAGGTGCTCCTATGTTGGGTGAATAAATGTTTACTAGGGTTATATCCTTTTGTTGGAATGTTCCCCTTTATCATTATGTAGTGTCCTTCTTTGTCTCTTACTATTGCCTTGGTTTTAAAGTCTATATGTTGTTGCATATAAGTACTGCTACCCCAGCTTTTTTTTTCTTTTCCATTTGCATGAAATACCTTTTTCCAACTGTTTACTTTTAGTCTGTGTGTATCATTTGATCTGAGGTGGGTCTCTTGGAGGCAGTATATATATGGGTCTTGTTTTCTTATCCATTCAGTTATGCTGAGTCTTTTGGTTGGAGTGTTTAAGCCATTTACATTTAAGATGATTATTGATAGATATGTATGTAGTGCCATTTTATTGTTTGACTGTTTTCCTCCTTTTTTGTTTCTCTTTTTATTCTCCTTCTTCTTAAAACAAGCTCTTCAACATTTGTTTGGTGTTAACAAACTCCTTTAGCTTATTCTTGTCTGGGAAGCTCCTTATTTCTCCTTCAATTTTAAATGGTAGTTTGGCTGAGTAAAGTAGTCTTGTTGTATGTCCTTACTTTTCATCACTTTGAATATTTCATGCCACTTCCTTCTGTCCTGAAATGTTTCTGTTGAATAATCAGATGCCAGTCTAATTGGTGCTCCCTTGTAGGTAACTACTTGTTTTCTCTTGCAGTTGTTAGGATTCTCTCCTTGTCTTTAAGCCTTATCATTTTAATTATGACGTGTTGATTTAGGCCTCTTTGGGTCCAACTTGTTTGGGACTCTGAACTTCCTGGACTTGTGTGGCTTTTGCCTTCACCAGATTAGGGAAGTTTTCAGTTATTATTTCTTCAAATAGGTTCCCAACCCTTGCTCACTCTCTTCTTCTAGTAGTCCCATGATGTGGATGTTGTTATGCTTCATGTTTTCCAAAATATTTCTTAAGCTCTCCTCATTTTTTAAAATCGTTTTTTTTTTTTTTCTTTTTGCTGCTCTGCCTGGGTGTTTTTTTCTACCTTGTCTTTCAAATCACTGATTGTATCCTCTGCTTCATCTAACCTACTGTTTATTCCTTCCAGTATACTATTTATCTCAGATATTGCATTCTTTATTTCTGACTGGTCCTTTTTTTATGGTTCCCATGTCTTTTTTCATGCTGTTGAGTAGCCCTATAATCATTACTCTAAACTCTCTATCTGATAGATTGCTTACTTCCATTTCATGTAGTTATTCTGGAGAATTCTCTTGTTCTTTCATTTGGGGCCTGTTTCTTTGTCTTCCTATTTTGACTGTTTCTTTGCATTTTCTGCCTTAGATATGGAACTGATCAGTCACTAATCTGTTTAAGTGCCACAGGGTGGGGTTGGGTAATTCCTGCAGGCAGGGCTATTGGTTCCCCTCAGGCTGATGCCACTTGAAGAGGACTGCTCTGCCTGGGAAAGATGCTTCTGCAGGATGGGGAATGACTCAGCACAGGGAATCTGGCAGTTGTTCCTTCAGTTCTCTCCCCTCACCCAGCAGCCCCAGACTCCTTAAGCAGCTCTAATCCACTCTGCCCTCCCTATGCCAGAACCCAGGGTAAATGGCTGCAAACGGAATTTTGTGTGTTGGCCTTTTAAGAGACTCTGTGTTTCTAGCCATCTCTCCCTGGCAAACAGAAACCCTGCTGCTTTTCAGAGCTGGGTGTTACCTAGGTTTCTTCCTGGCTCTACTGTAAGCTTAGGAGCCCAGCTTGGGGTTTAAACCCCACACTTCTCAGGGGAGACCCCCAGCTGCTGAAATATCTTTCTAGCACCTCAGCTGCAGACTGTGAGAGCCAAGCCAGTCTTTTCACACCTCTCCCCCTTCTCTCTACCAGTTACATTGTGGTGAAGTGGTTTCTTCTGTTTGTTTGTTGTTATAAGGCTTCTCTCCATATAGTGTTCAGTTGGTTATTCTGGATGATTTCCCTACAGTGTAGTTGTAATTCCAGATTGGTCCTGGGAGAAGGTTAGTGTAGCTTCCACTTACTCCTCCACAATTTTGGATCGACCTCCTCTGTTTCTTTGTTCTACTCAGGCCCTCAAAAATTAGATGATGCCCACAGCATCAGGTACAGCAATCTTCTTCACCTGGTCTACTGAGTCAAACGCTAATCTCTTCCAGAAAAGTCCTCATAGAAACAAACATAAACAATGTCTTACTAGCTATCTGGGCATCCCTTAGCCCAGTCAAGTGGACACATGAAAAGGCTGAGAATTTATTGAGTGTTTACTATGCCAGGAACTGGTCAAAGCTCTTTATATGTATTACTCATTCAATCCTTACAACTACTGCAGTACTAATATTACCCCCAATTTAGTGATGAGGAAACAGGCACAGAATGGTTAAGGAACTTGGCTAAAGAAATAATCAAAAGCTAGTAAGCAGTAGAGTCTGGACATGAACTTAACCTATCTAGTTATAAATCTATAGTCTTAGTTGCTGCTACATGCTGCATTTTTAAAAAATCTGTTTGAAATAGCAACAAGCTTCCAAATCCACCTTTCAAAGGCACACATGCTCTCCCATGGTTTTCCCACTCAGACCTTCCGTCTATGAATAGCCAGACCAACCCCAGTTTGCCAGTCAGATGGCCCTCGTGGTCTATCCACACAGACTATGATTAAGATGACTTAACATCAGGTTGATTTATTTCTGTAACTCCAACTCATCCAAGTCCCTTTGTCTGCCACCTTAGTAATACTGTTTGTTCCAGTAGATGCCTGGTAAGGGCTCATGACAGAACAGGATTCCTTACTAGGAACCCACGCAGTAATGGAAGCACTGTAAAAGTTTTCCCCGCCTCTGATACAAAATTTTGCATCAGAAGCCTGAAGGAAAAAGACTGGGAAGTAAAACCTTACAATAAAAATTCTAAAACTCAAAGATATTTTTTTAAATATTTGATTATTTATGGTTGATTTTATAGGAAAAAAACAAAAACGGTAATTTGCATTGTTAGTTTGGATGACACAAATACTTTATTTTCATTACTCTCAAGCCTTTAAACCAAAATATGTAAGCAGATCAACTTAGAGGACACTATCTCAAAATATATTTTGCTGTTTGCTACAATAAAACTCAATTTTCTCTTTTCCTTTTGATAAAACCAGTTAGTTGCCCAAGTACCATGCTCTGCATGCTCCTTGAAGTGAATCAAATCCTTTCAAGAAGAAAGCTTTGATTTTTGAAAAAACTGTGGAAAGTCATTTTTTAAAGCCTAAATATTGTATACTAAATTTTGATCAGTCTTTGTAATTGTATAACAGTCTTTTAGTGAAAAATCATGCTTCTTAAATGAGGCTTTAAAAAAAGAAAATGAATAAAAACAATGTTTTCTGGGCTGATGAGAAATTATATGTTTAAAAGCACTGATTAGTACTTCTAAGGAAGCATTTCAAATCCCTCACAGTAGGAAGACTCCAGCTAAGCTTAGAATTGGCAACTGCAGAGGCATGACATGAGAATTCTGAAACACCTGTCTACCTCTAAAAGACGTACATGGAAGCTTAAAATCATAGAATCTCAGGTTTTGAAGAAATGTAATGGTCAAAGGCTGCAACCAATCTGTCTATGCTTTAACTCTCTTTCTCTATAGTCCAAATATGTCACCACCAGCCTATGAATCACACCCCGGTTGACAAGAAACTTCCTTCTTCATTAAGCTCTAAATGCTATACAGTCATTCCTCGTAAGGACCAACTTTAAGACATTTTCTAGCTCACAAGTGTTTCATTCATATTTGTATCCTCAATGCCTAGTAAAAAAAAACAGACGTACAAGTGCTCCATGAAGATGGTTGAATTAAATTGAAATGAATTTCCTCGGGTCATATACTACCTTCATGTTTTATTTCCCCAACTAGATTGTAAACTCTATGAGGTATTTTGTTTCATATGTCCTTGTATCTTCTGTATCCTATAACATTCTACATAGAATAGCCCAACTAACTATTTGTTGAATTAAAAATGTGAATGAATGAATGAACAAATGAATAACAGAATGAATGAATCTTACTTCTAGGCTATTCTCCAGGAACATGTTTTTATACTGCTTTTCAAAATCAGGGACTAACATTTAGATTCTATTTCCAAGACTTCAAAGAATAACTTCAACTACAATTTTCCCAAACTAGAAATTTCTTCACAAGCAGCCTATAAGAATGTGTATTAAAACTGGTACTTAGCTCCTTGATATTTGAAGCTATTTATTTCCTTCTTAGGAGTATGCAAGGGTTTAAAATATATAGTTTAATAGAATTGAAAGGCTTTTCTGTATCTTATTTCTATTACTGTATTTTGAATCTATAAATATAACAGACTGAAAAAACATTTAAAAGCAAAACTAGATTTACATCTCTAATGAGATTTTCACATTGTTTTTGTACTCGGGAGACACTGAATATGAAAATGAGCAATTGAAACTGAATAGAATCAAAAATATAGTACAGGGTATAAGAGTTCTAAAAAGAACTTTATCTTTTCAGCATAATAAATAGAAGTCTTTGGTTAAATATTTTTGAAAGTATAGAAGTTGACATTTAATTATGCATATTCCAAACTCTGTCACTTAAGTACACCCTTTTGAACAAAGTACGCCCTTGTTCAAATTCTGAGTCTGCTACAAACAAGCTGGGTGGTGTTGGACAAGCTACTGTGTTTTTTGGACTATAAGACACACTTTTCCCCCCAAATTTGGGAGGAAAATGGGGGTGCATCTTACAGTTCGAATGTAGCTTACCTGGCTGGTAAATGTTTACATTTACATTGGTGAAATATTACGTTATTTATGTCATTAAATATTTTACCATATTTTTTGCTTCAAAACTTTTTTTCCTATTTTCCTCCTCCTAGGTGCATCTTATGGTCCAGTGCATCTTGTAGTCCTAGAAATATGGTAGTAAAACTTTCTGTGCCTCAGTTTTCTCCCTGTAAAGAGAATTTTTGATGATTAATACATATAAAGTATTTAGCACAGTGGAAGTGATCCATAATTATCAGCTATTATTATTAATACATGCACAGGGAATACTGCATGGCTGCTGAATGAAAAAAATGATTTCAAAATACTCTCACTAACATTTATGCAATGAGAAAGCATATACTTTCAAATCAGTCACTTTATGAAGCTATTTAATTATGTAGGAAATATTGCCTTCGCTCAATTAATTTTGGAGCTTTTTTTTGAAATTACCTTACAACTACTTTATAAGCAATTTAAAGCAGAGACTTAACATCATACTTTGCTTTTTTAAGAAGTAGTAAAACCCCCACCATATTGCTCAACTTGTTCACAAGACTTGGCTGTGAATAACTTTGAGATGTTTACAGAAACCTAACAATTTACCAAAGGAAAAAGTTTTCCATCATTGGTAAAATCAAAACAAGATTCTGAAAATGCAGAAAATTATTTTAGAAGGTATTTTGCACAATGGTATTAAATTTAAGGTCTGTTACCCTAAGACTTTCTAAAGATGAATGACATACATTTGGCCATGTAAGTTTTATGAATATTTTCTTTATTATATATTTGACTTACATATTTTGTTCTTGTAGTGCTTTATTACCACAATATTGTATTTTATTATTATGTAGGAAAAGTAAGTGTTTAAGGCACGATTAGTAAAAACCAAGACGGATGGTAGGAGTGCCAGGTCCTGTGCATGCCTGAGCTCTCTGTTCAGGCTCTAACACACACTAGAGTGGTCCAGGAAGCTTGTCCGAGTGCCAGAGATTACCTTTTATTTTGCTCAGGACGGGGAAACATGGCAGGAAAAGCAAAACCCTTTCTAGACTCTGACATGCTCCTGTATACTGGGGAAGGAAATTCTCTCCTGGATATCCATATAAGGGTTTCCTCACCTTAATTTCTTAGGTATAGGTTATAAGTCAGAGTAGTCTTCATTTCTACATCTGTTCCTAGTCACCAGGTCTTGCATATGATAACTGTTTTGCAGAAACAGAAGAACTGTGTTTCATCTTGTGAGCAAGACAATGATTGCTCTTTGTTCCAAGTTATCTTAGTTGTGTAGCAAAGACAGAGTATCTCCTTTCAGAGCAAAGTGCAGGTTTACTTAAGCGTTAGAAGATACAGTATCACCTTCCAGAGCAAAGGGGAGACTTGCTTACCATCCAGTACAGTAACGATAATGCATCCCTTTGGAGCAAAGGCTAGGCATGCTAAGTGATCACTATAGATTAGATTTGAGTCTCCTATACTCAGGATTCTCCTGTAATACCACCCCTTAGGTGTGTAGGTATTTTTATATTGCCAATGGGAACTGGGACTTGGGTAGCTAATGCAAAAAAAAAAAAAGGCTGTTATTCTGGCTACTGCTATTGTTATAAATAATAAACTATTTTTTATCTTCGATCCACGTGTTTCATGTCTTATACCAGCATCTTTGAAACTGTGTCAGGCTACTTGTTAGAATGCAGATGGGATAAAGCTTCAAGACCCTTCACAGTTCTTAAAGACCACCTAGAAATCAGAGAGAACACTAGGCAAAAAGGATAGTCAAGAGCAGTGCTGTACAACAGAAATACAATTATAGCCACATGTAAATTTAAATTTCTAGTAGTTTTATTAAAAATTTTAAAGAAATAAGTAAAATTAACTTAACATTTTATTTAACACAGTATACCCAAAGTATTGTTTTAATATGGTAATCAATATAAAAATAGAGATATTTTACATTCTTTTTTTTATACTAAGGCTTTGAAATCAAATGTATATACTCACCCACAGCATATCTCTATTCAGATCAGCCAGACTTCCCAAGCTCAACAGCACGTGTGCCTCCTGTCCCAGCACTGGTCCACGTAGGTCTTGGAGAATGAGGCACAACTAGAGCAAGCTGACCCGAGAATGTTCCATGGATATAAATAGGGGTTCTACAAAAAACAGGGCTGCAAGTTCACTTAAGTTCAAGAAGTTCTCAATTATGCAAAGTCCAATTTTTTTTTTAACAAGACTCCTCATAGACTATAATACTTTAAAATATTGTTTTCTTCATTTATTTGGCTGGCGAAAATGTTTTTCAGAGCATTTTGTGGGATCAGTGTTCTGTGTAATACACTTGGGAACTGCTGGCACAGACGGGGTTTTCTAGGTCAGCCGTGATTTCGCATGTTCTGTCCTGTGGTCTGAAGGATTTGTGTGCTACGACTTTAGGTCTGGAAATTTTAATCACCAAAATGCACTGCTCTGCGAACTCAAAGTTCTCTCCATTCTGCTGCATTCCCATTTTAGCCCTCCCGACTTCTTACTCTCCAAACCACGCCACGTACCACTATCCGATTAATTGGTTAAGTCACAGCTTTAACCCTTTCACAGTCTCCCTATTTTTCCTAAATATACTTGTATGTGTATTATTTCCTAGTGCTGGCTTAGCGAACCAAGTAGCTTAAGCAACAGAATAACTGTCTCATAGTTCTGGGGCCAGAAGTATCAGACCAAGGCATCTGCAAGTGGGTCCTTCTGAGGGCACTGAGGTGGGATACGCCGCAAACCTCTCACCCAACTCCTGAGCGCTCGCTGGCCATCGTCAGTGCTCCTCGGCTGGTGTTAGAAGCATTGCCCCCACCTCTGCCTTCATCTTCTCCTGGTGCTCTCCTTCTGCATGAGTCTGTGTCCATACTCTCACTTTCGGTAAAAATCCCAATTGGTTTGGGAGCTGATTGTTAATATATTACCTCATCTTAACTAATCACATCCACAAGGATCCTATTTCAAGTAAGGTCACATTCTAAGATGCTAGCAGATTGGGACTTTCACATGTGAATTTGAAGGAGACACAGTTCAAGCCATAATAACATGTAAAAAATGCAGTTAACAGATATTATGAGTGTTTACTGTATGCCAAGATCCCATCCTCTTTTTCCCAACCTGCAGATTCAGCCCTGTTTCCCAATGCTTCCCTACAAATACCTTAGATCATATCTAAACTCACTATTTCCTTAAAAAGCTGTACTTTCTCGTTGTATTAGTTTCTCATTGCTGTTGTAACAAATTAGCACTTAGGAGTCTAAAAACATAAATGTATTGTCTTATAGTTCTGGAGGTGAGAAGTCAGAAATGGATGTTATAGACTGAATCAAGGTGTCAGCAGAGGTGCCGTCCTTCTTAGAGGCTCTTCCTTCTAGAGCGGAGAATCTATTTCCTTGCCTTTTTCAGCTCCTGGAGGCCCAGCAATGTCTGGCTCATGGCCCCTTCCTCCATCTTCAAGGCTAGTTATATAGCAGCTTCAGGAATCAATCTCTCTCTCTCTCTCTCTCTCTCTCTCTCTCTCTCTCTCTCCCCCTCTCTCCCCCTCTCTCTCCCCCTCTCTCCCCCCCCCTCTCTCTCTCCTTCTGTCATCATATCTCCTTCGGTAAGGCTGACCTTCTGCATCCATTAAGAACCTTTGTGATTACATGAGGTCCACTCAGGGTAACCTCCCTATTCCAAGAGCCTTAACTTAATCACAACTGCCAAGAACGTTTTGCCATATAAGGTAACATATTCGCAGGTTTCAGGCACTAGGACATGGACATCTTTGGGAGACAATTATTCCCTGTCCACACCCAGGTGGTTGTTTCCCCCTGAAAGTCCCCACAACATCCTTGTTTTTTAGACCTTCATCATTTTTCAAGTTCAAGATAAAATAAATCTTTTTTAAAAGATTTCTCCAATCCTCTAGTTAAATATGCTTCCTTCCTCCCCTGATCTCCCAGAATGCTTTGTCTGTACCGCCTCTCCCTTACTTTCTGGTATACTAGAGTAATTTCTGCTCTTGTCCTATCTCTCCTATTAGCAGTAAGCTCTAGAAGGCAGGAAACATATTTTACTCCTTTGTGGATTCCCATGATCTCTCTCAGTTGTTTGTAATTATTAATAGTAGTTGCCCCATTTTTTAATTTACTGATTATTAATAAGGCTGTTGGGTCTGAATAGAGACAACTTGGATTCTCTTGGCAGCCAAGAAGCAATCTGGGCAATGTGTTCAATTTCAATTTATTTCAACTACTTTACCATTTCCTGTCTTTAAAGAGAGGCAATAGGTGCAGATAAAGACCATGAGCTTCAACATCAGACTGACTACATGCTATACAATCCCATTTGTATAGAATTTTAGAAAAGACCAAACTGGTGACAGAATCACATCAAAAGTTGCTAGGGGTATGCCATCAAAAGGACTTGAGGGAACTTTCAGGGTGAGAGAATGTTCTAGATCATGATTCTGACGACAGTTACAATACTGTATGAATGTGTCAAACATCAAATTTTGCAACTTATTATATGCAAATTATACTTTAAAAAGCAGATTTTAAAATATTGAGCAAGTTAGAGACAGCAGAGATAAAGTAAAATTTTAGATACAAGTGGCAGAAGGGTACAGAGCAAGAAAAACCCAGAAAATATGTAAGTCCCCGTTTAAAAGAGGGGGAAGCAGCCCCAGCTGGTGTGGCTCAGTGGGTTGAGCACTGGCCTGCAAACCAAAGGGTCGCTGGTTCAATTCCCGGACAGAGCACATGTGTGGGTTGCAGGCCAGGTCCCCAGTAGGGGGTACATGAGAGGCGACCATGCATTGATGTTTCTCTCCCTCCCTCCCTCCCTTAACCTCTGTCTAAAAGTAAATAAATGAAAATCTTTACAAAGTAAAAGAGGGGGAAGCAAAAGAGGGAGAAACTGAAAAGTTTAGAATAATAAATTCACATGAGACAAGCAACCTTCTAGGCACAAAAACAGTAAAAGGAAAATAGTAACAACAGATAACAAAATGAACAAGGTGCTACATTTTTTGCTCATTAGTAGTTTAAGTTCAGCAAAAACAGCACACCCTACTAGCCAATGACACAAGAACAGCTAAAATGACAAATAGCACAGTCAAATGTAATAATTGAAAATAATAAAGTACAAAGGAATTAGAAGGATGGATTTCCTGTAGATGTGTGCTCTGAGCCAGATTTTGAAAAAAACGATTGCATTGGCAGGAGTAATACTCCAGCTAGGGAAGAATATAATGAGCAAAGAATTGGAATCGGGAAATATTAAACATGAGAAAATGTTATTGATTTTCTGATTACTGTATATTTCTTACTGTAGTCTTGAAATGACACTTGAAGTCTGTCACAAGTCACGACTCTTCCCTGAAAGCTTCCCTGTCACCTCATCCCCAATCAAATGCTCTAACTTCGTGAACGCTTCATTCCGTGCCTCACAAATTAGCATCCTGCTTTGCTTTCCAACTATTCAATGCGTTCTACTACACTGTTCCTGGGGGCAGGAATTGTGTGTATATCTTGTTTCCAAAATGCCTAGTATATTTCATGGCATAGAATAAGCACTAAATAAGACAAAACATTGATTAATAAAATCTAAGACCTACCTCCAAAAGAAGTAGGAACATGTTATTTCTTCAGCAAAAGCATTTCACCTTGAAGTACAGAAATGTGGTGAATCCTACAGGGAGTCATCAGGATGGCATTGCTGTTGTGGCCTTTCTGTCCTTATCCCTTCTGCTAATATCCCTTGAAGGGATGAAACATACCTGTGAAGTGGATCCATCTGAACTCCAAGCCCTGCTGTGGTACCCACAGGGGCTGCAAAATAAAAACCCTTCTCTCCACGGTTAGTGGTCATTGACTGCTATCATGCCGGGGCTCTACAAGCTGAACTCTCTTTAACCTTGAAATCCATGGAGCAGAAGTGTCTCCAAGTGGGTCTAACTGCAGCTAACCTCGTTGTTATTGATGTTTCTCTTTGATCTGATTTTGCTTTTTTATCATTATTTATTCTCATTTATTTAACCCAAGTTTCCTAGGAGTTATTGGTTTAAAAGAAACAACTTTAATATTTAACGAATCTGCTTTCTGCAGCCATATTGGCTTGTTCCTTTGGATTAGGCTAGTTAAGTTGCAATGTAATAGGCTTATTCTACTCCTGTATTTTCTTTTTTGTCCTAACCATTTTTACTGCCAAATGGTCTGTCTACCAGGGTGTATTTGTCAGTCTTCACAGGAGTGCATGGGGAACACACAGAGATATTTTTCTGGATAAGGTTTTTCTACATCTCACATTTAGTTCAGAGTGATTTTATTCTTTGTTTTGCTCAGAGTTTAACAATTCATATTACAATCTACTCCCACAAATACAATTAGGAAATGGTATTCTAAGGATCCCATAAAAATGCAAATCACAGGTACAGTCTGCCTTGGAATTAAAAGCAAGATGTTTTCCTTTACTATAGCTCTCTCTTTGGTGACTCTGATACAAGATCATTAGTCATCATTTGGGTATATTTTACTCTACTTAGCATTATTCCTCCCAAGAATATCTAAAAAATATACCCAATATCAAATATCTATGTGAAAACATCCCTTTGATAAACAATATTTTCAATCCTTCAGACATGCGGTGTTACAGAGACCCCACCTCACTTTTCTTGGAATAACATGTATTTCTTGGGATTTCATATGACATTACTAAAGTCTTAGTATAGTTAGATGTGAAAACCCCAGAAATAAGTTTGGAAAATGATGTGTACTCTGCATTTCAGGAAGCAAAGAAAATGGACTAACTCTCCTAAATGTTCTCCTAACAATTAGAAATGATTGTGGTGTTTCTGTATCCATGCAACTAAGGTTAGCATAGCAGAATCAGCAATACATACTGACAAAAAATATATCATCAAACATATAGTTCAAAGGATTTTTCTCAGCTTCTTCATGAAAATAGGAAAAAGTTATACCCCGACTAGATAGAACAAGAAAATTTTTCCTTCCATGACTGAGTGCCATGTATTAAGAATCCCTGAGCTAGGTTTTTAATGCCAGATGTCAAGACGAGCTTAGAGAGATCCTTTCTCTTCTAATTCACCCTTCTCACATGCAGAGCCAAGATTCAAACCCAGGTGATACAGCTTCTTACATTTAACTACCACACTTGGGATTGGAAATGCAATTAGAGTTCAAAGAAGAAATCAGGCTAAAGCAGCTGGGAAAAAAATTCACAATGGAACTGGAGCATATCTTTGAATGCCTAGAATATTAAGTGAACCAAGAACAAGGGTTAGGGTACTCAATGCAGGAGGAATAGTGTGAAGAAAGGATGAGAAGCAAGAATACACAGGATGAGCAGTCTTAGTATTCCATCAATAATAATGCTATTATTATTATTATTATTATTATTATTATTATTATTTTATGTTTTTGTGCACTAATTATATGCCAGGAAGTTTGTTGAGTGCTTAATATGAATTATTTAATTTCATTCATATAATAACTTAGATAGAGGTAAATATTCTTACTTTCCCAATTGTTATAAGGAAATTAAAGTTCAGAATGTTGAAGAAACTTCTTTAGGGTCAGAACTGAGATGCATACTCTTAAGCATTATATCATAGTCCAAGTAAATGGACCCACTGGGTGGCTTTTCAGCCATTAAACAGAATGTACAAACCTCAGAAAAGGATAATCACAATCATATCATGTTCATCTATTTTCATTTTTAGTCACTTTTTTCATTTTTCAACATGCAAATTCCAAATTCTACTATCCCATTGGATGTATTATGTGCATTGAATAGCATTCACAAAAAAAAGTTTATTTCCAAAAAAATGAAAACAAGAAGAACTTAGCCACAGAACACGCACAGACCTGGACTGTCTCCATGTAAAGATAATTCCAAGGAAAAACATTAACTTGGAGAGTACTCAGGAGGTATTAACTGGCCTGAAAGATATATACTCACTCACCCAAGTCACAACCTTACAAAAATTATAGTAGTGTGTGTCTTCACTTTGGATCAGATTCAATTGTTCAATCTTAATTGCCCAATCTTAAGTAAGCAATGTTCTGCCAGAATACAAAGCCTTTCCAAAACGACTGCATATTCTCCTTGACACCACTCAGATATCTTCCAGAGCATATGGGTGGCAGAAACATGTAAAAATTATTTTGCCAAAGTGCTCAGAGAGCCCCGTCAAATCGCCTCATCTAAAGCACTCTTATTCTCTCTTCCTTCAGCTGTTTACCCTGTAATTGCATTTCATTTTCACAAAAAAAAAATTAATATTGATTTCTCACAAAGTGCTTTCAGTATGTAGACTTGGTCTCAGCAGACTGTAAGCTTCTTGGAGATACAAGCGATGGGTTCTGCAGCACATACACAAGCCTCCCTCCAGGGCTCTATATACAGCTAATCATGAGCCACCTCCATGAAACTGTCCATGTCTTTGGTCAGCTACCAAATTAGTTCTTCACAAGGTGGAAGTAATTTAAAAAGGAATATCTTTGAGTCATTTGGGATTTAGACCATGTGAAAAAAAAATAGAATTTTCATTGGGCTATAAAAAGTCCTCCTTTGACCGATTGCCTTGTCTTGAGTGTGAAAACAGACAAAAAGTGTTGTAAAGTTTGGAACCGAGGCAAGGGTGATGAATGCTCCAAGGGCATCCACGTTGCCCAATTGTCATAAACTTCTGTTTTCAAGCAAGAAGTAAAAATGGAAATAAGAAAACACTTCATAGTTGTCTTTTGTAAATAGTTATCCATTCACCCATAGCAACATAACAAAAATTTGGGATAATATACTTCAGAAGAATTCACCTGGCCAGAATTAGAAGGAAGAGTAGATGTACCCTGGACACCAGGGACATAAGTTGTTCTTGTCTGAATTCAGCCATTGGCAGCTGATTCTGTCAACCAAGATGACAAGCATATTGCTCATCACATTGGGAATATGGTTATGGACATGCAGATTCACATTCCAGTTTGGTCTGGTTTAAGTCAATTCTATCATCCACAAACTGACAAACTGAAAACAGCCTGCAACCTCTCTGACATGCTGCAACTCCTCTTCCTCAGGGCAGGTGTTCAAGGGCTAGGTCACCGACAGGCCTGGTGACAAGACACCATATCACCCACAACAGGGTAGAACACTTCAGCTGAAGTTGTTCCCAAACTTCCAGCCAGGGCCGTGGGCAGCAGCGGCAGCGGCAGCGGCAGCGGGAGCCCCAGCTGGGATGTGACCCAGAGGCCCCCTTTCCGTGCTGCCGTTTTGTTTCTCTTTGTCTCAGCAGCTCAGTTTGTTGTTTAAATGAGCAATGGGTTTTAAAGAAG
This sequence comes from Glossophaga mutica, assembly GCA_039655065.1. NCBI lineage: Eukaryota > Metazoa > Chordata > Mammalia > Chiroptera > Phyllostomidae > Glossophaga > Glossophaga mutica. The sequence continues at coordinate 60,689,162 of CM077304.1, forward strand.
ATTCTGCAAAAATTCAAAATTAAATTTCTTTCATATCAGCAGATCTTTAGCATAAAGATCTATCTACTAAGTATGCAATTAGATTGGAAAAATATTGTATAATGCCTACCTAGAGTAATAGCTTTAAAATCGCACTTTCCAAGAAAAAAATACTGAGCCTGGCATTACACTGGAACTAAAAATGCACACTGAAAAAATGAACTCACAAAGTTTTATGGTTTGTATTAGTATTTTCATCTCTCATATTCCCCAGAGAAAAGCAGCTTTTAAGATGGTCTCTGTCTCTTTTCTTTATGCAAGGACAATCAGTAATTAACAAAGCTGCTTGAATTCCAATTCTGATTCATTCCAAATGGGTGACACCCAAATTCATCAAACACTGAATCACAATCAATTAACATCAGGTGATTTTCAGCATTTTGTAGATTAGATCCAAATAAAAAGGTATGCATAAAACAGGGTGAGCAAAATGGCATTTTAAAACAATTATAAAACTGTTTGTTTTGATTTATTCATGCTAAAATGACTTTTTCCCTGAAGATTTTCAAAGAAAAATATTGACATAAAAGGGTATGGAAGTGACTTGAGATAACATACATTCTAAACAACTGATTTTTCTAGAGTAAAGTTAGTTTTCTTCCCAAAGATAATTGAAGCTTTCAGTTTCCATAAGATGATGGCAGGCACATAAAGTTTGATCCCTCTTACACAACTCTCAAAATACCAAATGGATCAACATAGAAAGCAAATAAAGTCACCATAGCCCTTATGCCTACCACACAACTAGAGAAAACAAGATAAGAAATATGAACAATAAAATGGCAACCATACATATCTATCAACAATTGAATCTAAAAACAAAGTAAAAAAAGCATGCAGAACAGAAAAAATCTCATAGATACAGATAACCTCCTGAGGGTTGCCAGATGGGAGGAGGGTTGAGGGGGGAGGATGGGTGAAAAAGGTAAAAGGATTAAAAAGTACAAATTGGATCTGGCCCAATGGCTCAGCTGGTTGGAGCATCATCCTATACACCAAAAGGTTGCAGGTTTGATTCCTGGTCAAGGCATGTATAGGAGGCAACTGATCAATGTTTCTCTCTCTTCTCTCTCTCTCTCTCTTTCTCCTTCTCTCCCTTCCCCTCTCCCTCTCTCCTTTCCTCTCTCTCTAAAACTAATAAATATATCCTCAGGAGAGGATTCAGACAAAGTACAAATTGGTTGTTACAAGAATAGTCATAGGAAACATAGTCAATAATATTCTAGTAGCTACATAGGGTGTCAGCCGAGTGTGAGATTTATCAGAATGATCACTTAGTAAGTTATGTAATGTCTAATCACTGGGTGTATACCTGAAAGTAATATAATGATGTATGTCTGTCAACTGCAATTAAAAAATAAAATGATTTTAAAATGAAAACAAGTTTTATACAAATTAGGCAATTACCATTTTTCTAATTCTATGTCTTGAAGTAATGCCCTTAAGTTCCTTCCAGTTTCCTGCGGCAGTTAACATGAGCACTCTCCTTTTCCATGTGTGCCATTAAATAAAAAGCTCTAGAACAGCAATTTGCAATCTTTTTCATCTCATGGTTAATTAATAAAATTCTTCACCACACCAAAAATATTTTTTTGCCAATCTGATTAAAAATGGGTATGATTTTGAATCACTCACACTGGATGGCTGTGGTTTTGTTGGCTGCTGTCATTTTTTTATCTGACAATCTAAGGGAAAAGAAGTCAGTGCCCCTGACTAAATAGTCAGGTACTGTATGTTTGAAAATTTCTTATAGAACATTTTGAAAATCACTGATCTAGACCCATTGCTTTGGTGAAAGCTACTTTTGTGTCTGGGTTCCAATCCCCTCCCCTAACCATCACCAAAGCGGTGCTGCCCTCTCCTGCACTTGAAAAGCGTTCCCTGTGCTGAAGAACATCACAAACTGGCCCCTGAAGTACGCTGAAGGAAGCTAAAATCACCTTTGACAGGCAGGGAGTGAAGGGCCAAGTTTGGAAAGTAACCATTGTGACACTTATTGTAGTAAAAGGAGAATATGAGGTGTCCTCCACCCCCCACTCGGAACAGATGCAGGTCATGTGGGAGAAGGAACAGAACTGAAGGCTTTTTAAGTCAAGGAAAGGGGACCCACTGTCAGGGTAAGGGCACTCCAGCAAAGACGGTCTGTGTAGAGCAGACCTTTGTCCACCAAGGGCAATGGAGAGGCATCATCCAGGCTAAGGGAGGGCCCAGCAGAGGGCTTGAAAGAGTCTTGGGAGACCAAGAAGGTCAGGTTAAACTTAAGCCAGCCTCCAAGATTCCAATTGTCACTTTATGACAGAAAGCCAGCAGACAAGTAAGAACTTTCTTGACCTGGGTTTCTGCCTTCATTTTCATTCCAATTCTAAAGTCACTAGAAAGCTGGGGTCAAGGGGAAGGGAAGGAGTGAAGAGCCTGCCATCTCCTCTTGCCTCGCGCAGGCGTTCGTGTCTACAGCCTATAGCTGATTTCAACTAGCAGGGTGTATGTGTGGTGTTTGTGGGTTATATATGTTGACTATGGGTCTTACTTTTGACTTAAGGCTGAAGTGTTGGCTAATACATTGAACTGCACCATTTTAAGTGAAAAGTGGGGACTGTGTTTACAACTTAAAATTGGCAGAGGACTTTTTATTACCTTCAAGCAAGTGGTTGTTCTATGGTATGCTACGGGGCTAGCTCTGGTGTCACGCATCATCTCACAGAAGGGAAAGTTCATCCCCACCAAACATATTTTAAGAAACAACGCAAGACAAATAGTGCTTCTCGAGAGTTTCACTTGTTCAGTGTATCAATTTTCAAATATTAATTTAATGTAATAAATGTAGTTTGCTGAAAACAAATCAATAATGCTGAAGTTAATAACAAAGTCTATCCCTCTTGGCCATGTCAAGATTTAATCTGTATTTGTATTTTGACTTAATGATACCGATACAGAAGATGCTTGTTCACAAACAGAGAATATGTAAAATTGTCTTTACAAACTTCAAGACTTTATTGGCTGGTTCAAAATAATCTCACTGCAGATGTATTACCCAGCCAGACTTCACTCCTCAAATGCAGATTTAATTCATTGTCTCTTAATAATTACATCAGTCCATTTAGTTTATTTTAAATTAGCTTTGCTGTATAATTCAACTCTGTATTAAATTCTAATCCAACTGTAACTGAAATCACAATGAGGATACTTCTTCATCGTTCATTTACTGCCTTACTTGCTGTTAATTACAAGCTCCTCAGTACATCGGCTCCTAAAATGAACTTGGTAGAGACTCCTGTAGTGTAGGCTGTCTGGAATTTGGCATAGTTCTGACAGTCCCAACCTTGTGCTGATTTAGTTCTCCCTACGCTTACCTCTGATTTTACTATCACAAGTCTTTGTTTATACAACAAGCCTTAAAATCCTTTAGCCTTCTTTTAACGTAAATGAAAACAAAAACACCAATGCAATTAGGAGCACAAAAACCTTAGCAGGGTGTTCAGTTATAGTCATCCAAAAGATGCATAATGTGAGATACATGTGTGTGTATAGCCCTTATGTCTCCATTTTGGAAACCACTCCTTATTAGAAAGCCATTGTGTATTAGGAAGAAAATCCTATAATCTAGAATCAGTTCTAACAAAACACCTAACCTCTCTGTACCTCATTCTTCTACCTATACAATGGGTAAAATTACATACCTCTTATGTTATCAAGATGAGATTATCAAGAAGAGAAATGCCTTAGAACAAAATAATGTAAAAATTCAAAGAAATAGTTTGTGAATTTTGATGTATTAACGTAAGCTATGTTAACTGACATCTGAGATTGTTGGCAAAAATCAGATTCTCGTTTTCTTTCATGTTCTTATCACATGAAGTAAGACTCTTATTCAACTTAATTTAAAAATGGAGTCATTCGAAGAGAAGAAAAATTTTACCTGGTTTATCACCTCGTTTCAAAGACGTCTTGAATAGGCAGCAAATGTAACTTATTCATGGAGATACTTTATTAGTCCACTAAAATTTCCACTGATAAGCAGTATTTATTTCCTTTCATCATTTAAAATTTGCTTAGGTGCTTCAGCTCCAATTGGAAATTCAAGAAAATTACCTCTGTAGGATATATTTTTCTTCACTTAAATCAAAAAGCCTCAGGTCTAGTTTAATGCTATGTAAGGGTAAAGAGATGGTCTTTGTAGTTGCTTCAAGTCCTATAACTCTATTGGATCACAGTTGTCCAGAAAATTATTTTACGTCTTCTTAGTCTTCTAATATTAGGTCAGTTCCAGTCTTTTGAGTTGTGAAGACAAAGGTTTTGTACATTATCTTATCTTGTCCTGTCTACAGTAAGTCTTATAAAAATTCACTTCAAAGCTCTCAAAAGGGAAATATGAAATTCATTCTAAGACAAAGAGAAAAATTATCCTATCTACTCTTGCTTAATACAGGGTCTGGCAGAGAAGTAGCAGCTGCTTGAGTGTGGTTGGTAGGGTAATCACATGAGTGTAGTAATTTAGTTTTAATTTGAACATTTTACCTAAACTGTCATAGGATATACCTGAGTGTGATATTGTTATGTTACAGAATTATATGCTTATCATTTTTGTAATAAAAGATTTAATAATAAAAAGGGAGCGTTATTTGTGCCAGACCCTGTATATTAAAATTCATTTTAAACAAAGATGAAATTTGATGACTTTAAAAAAAAATGTTTTATTGTTGTTCAATTGCAGTTGTCTGCATTTTCCCCCCACCATCCCCCCGCCCAGCCAAACCCACCCCTCTCCCTTGCTTCCACCCTCCCCCTTGGTTTTGTCCACGTGTCCTTTATAGTAGTGCCTGAAAACCCTTCTCCCCTCTATTCCCTCCCCGCTCCCCTCTGGTTACTGTCAGGTGGTTCTTAATTTCAATGTCTCTGGTCATATCTTGCTTGCTTTTTTCTTTTGTTGATTATGTCCCAGTTAAAGGTGAGATCATATGGTATTTGTCCCTCACTGCCTGATGACTCTTTTTTATCCTTACCTGAGTATAGTCTTTTATTACTGACTTTTGTATTTAGAGGGAGAGGAAGGAAGAGAGAGAGAAAGAAACACCCATTGGTCACCTACCATACATGCCCCAACCAGGGATCAAACTCGAAACCTAGGTATGAGCCCTGAGCCGGAATCGAAACCACAGATTTTTGGTGCATGGGATGATGCTCTAACCAAACCAGCCACCTGGCCAGGGTAAAATATGATGTTTTTATTACAGTGTAACAGGAAAGAGAATTTGTAATTTTTTAAAAATATTTTATTCATTTATTTTTAGAAAGAGGGGAAGGAAGGAGAGAGGGAGGGAAACATCAGTGTGCAGTTGCCTATCTTATGCCCCCTACTGGCCTGCAACCCAGGCATGCACTCTGACTGGGAACTGAACCTGTGACATTTTGGTTGGGAGGCCCAGGCTCAGTCCACTGAACTATAGTAGCCAGGGTGAGAATTTGTCACTTTGATCGGTATTCTTTCACTTTGAGCACCAGTAATATTTTAAAATATATAAACTGAATGCATATATAAAATATACATGTTCCTTGAATTAAATGTATTTGTGCTATATATAGAGAAGGAAACATAATTTGTCTCAACGACCCAAGGAAACTTTCAGTGGTAGTATGGCTATAATGGAGAAGAGAAATGCCAAAGTGTTTGATCCTTTTGTGAAGTACTCCACTGTGCTTCTGTGACTGTGTTTGTGCTTAAGGGAAATAATATAGAAGAAAACTTTGAAAGATTAATACATATCATAAAAAATTATTTTAAAAAAATTTCCAATTTCCGGCCAAGATGGAGGCATAGGTAGACACACTGTGCCTCCTGGTGCAACCAAAATTAAGGACAACAAAGATTTAGAAGCGAGAAAAGAATCAGAACTGATAGAAAACTGAACTGTACGGAAGTCTGATAACCATTCTTCCAGACTGGTAAGAGGGGGAGTCTTGGCCGGAAAAAGTGGAGGTTGGCGGAACCGCCCTGCTGGCAGTGGTTGGTGGATCCAAGGTGTACAGGCGGTGGATAGCAGACACTGGGCACTAGGTAGTGGGCAGACTCAGTGGGGCCACGCAGGGTGGATGGCTGACCCAGCAGTGCCACATTCACGTGCAGGCAATCCAGGCGAGAATGGAGAGCAGGACAGACCTTGCAACCCAGGACCCCAGAGCCAGGAAATAAAACCTAAAAACACCAATTGAAAACACTTGTGGGGGTTCAGGTGTTAGGAGACATGCCCAGCCTCACAGGAGAGTTCGTTGGAGAGACCCACAGGGTCCTGGAACGTACACAAGCCTACCCACATGGAAATCAGCATCAGAAGGGCCCAATTTGCTTGGGGAAAGGGCGGAGGGGACTGGAATCCGAGAGAGAGTGGAACAAGTGCCATTGTTCCCTCTTGGATCCCACCCCCACATACAGCTTCTCAACCCAGCAACTGGGCTGCCCCACCTGGGGGAACACCTAAGGCTCCACCCCTCACTACATAACAGCTGTGACCAGACCAAAAAAAAAAAAAAAAACAAGGCTCAAACGGGAGAACCAATCAAAGCCCCAGAGCTAATTCTTCTAAGCAACCAAGAGATAGCCAACCTATCAGATGCATAGTTCAAAGCACTGGTGATTAGAAAGCTCACAGAATTGGTTGATTTTGGTCACAAATTAGATGAACAAATGAAGGCTACAATAAGTGAAATGAAGGAAAACACACAGGGAACCAATAGTGATGTGAGGAAAACTGGGACTCAAATCAGTAGAGTGGACCAGAAGGAAGAAAGAAACATCCAATCAGAAAAGAATGAAGAAATAAGAATTCAAAAAAATGAGGAGAGGCTTAGGAACCTTCAGGACATCTTTAAATGTTCCAACATCCAAATTATAGGGGTACCAGAAGGGGAAGAAGAAGAGCAACAAGTGGAAAATTTATTTGAACAAATAATAAAGGAGAACTCCCCCAATCTGGCAAAGGAAATAGACTGCCAGGAAGTCCAGGAAGCTCAGAGAGTCCCAACGAAGTTGGACCCAAGGAGGAACACACCAAAGCACATCAGAATTACATTACCCAAGATTCAAATAAAGGAGAGAATTCTAGAAGCAGCAAGGGATAAGGGGACAGTCACCTACAAAGGAGTTCCCATCAGACTGTCAGCTGATTTCTCAAAGAGACCTTACAGGCAAGAAGGGGCTGGAAAGAAGTATTCCAAGTCATGAAAGGCAAGGACCTCCATCCAAGATTGCTCTACCCAGCAAAGCTGTCATTTAGAAGGGAAGGGCAGATAAAGCGCTTCTCAGATAAGGTCAAGTTCAAGGAGTTCATCATCACCAAGCCCTTATTCTATGAAATGTTAAAGGGACTTATCTAAGAAAAAGAAGATAAAGAATATGACAATAAAAAGCAAACTCACAGATATTAACAACCATACCTAAAACAAAAGCAAACTAAGCAAACAACTAGAACAAGAATGGAAACACAGAAATGGAGATCATATGGAGGGTTAGCAACAGGGGAGTGGGAGGAGAAGAGATGGGGAAAAGGTACAAAGAATAAGTAGCATAGACAGTGGGTAGAAAATAGACAGGGGGAGGGCAAGAATAGTATGGGAAATGTAGAAGCTAAAGAACTTATGACATATGGACATGAACTAAAGGGGGGAATGTGGGTGGGAGGGGATGTGCAGAGTGGAGGGGAATGATGGGGGAGAAATGGGACAACTGTAATAGCATAATCAGTAAAATATATTTAAAAAAATATTATCTTCCTCCTCTTCCACACTTTAATTGAAGCAAACATTTTTTCTACAAGATCTCCTGAACTAGGCCATGTAGCCATAAATTTGTAAGTTATTCTTTTGATAAAAGTATTTTTCCCTGAATCTCCCTTCTGAACCCTCTCATTTAATTTATTGGGGTTTTGACTCTGCTTTTCTAAAATATCATAAAATTTTTTAAACATTTTATTAACTCTGGATGACATGTACCGAAGATGGGAACATAGGATTTAATTCTCCCTTGGCCATGAACTAGCCGGGTGGTCTCAGAACCCCGGCTCCTCATCTGCCAAGTATAAATATTAATACCTTAGCTTCATAAAGTCAAGCAGCTGTGACAAATCACCTCCCAAGTTCTTCCTAACTTTCTAACTCTGAATTATTTCTACCTCTAACTTCTAGATTTTCTGTTATTCTGTCTAAGCGTAAGATATTTCCTGTACATTAAATTGGGTATGCCAACTTTTGATGAGCACATTTACCATGCTTTTTATGGGGTGGGGGTCAGGATAGCCCTTTTCTGGTACAAACCCTTCCATAGTCTCCTTTTGATTAGATCTTTGCATGCATGTTTAACTCACATAATTCGGTGTTTTGGCTAAGTCTTGGGCTTTCCTTGAAGGAATGGTCTATAAAAGGTAATTTTATTATTAAGCATGAGGGCAAGATACAAGCAATATAATAGCTATAATTGTTGTTTGTGGTTCCAAATTAAGAGAAATAGGATAACTTCTGGAACTATTCTGAAAATTTTTTTAGTACTAAAAGGGTTAGGGAGGGGGACATTGCCAAAATAATATGCATGCACTCAGTAAGAGGTAGTAGAATTAGTTAAACCACAATTAAATACAACAAATTGAAATAGCTTCTTCCCCTATCCCTTATTATTTATCTGTATAGATCAGGGAAGTTCACTCAAAAACTATATGAAATTAGAAAAATGTTTTCCAAGAAGAGGTCTCATATCACAGAACTGGATGAGTCAGAAGCAGATCACTGTTTATTTTCTTCCTGGGCTGATGCGCCACAGAACACCCTGTAGTGCTTTTCATTTGCTCAAATGACCATCCTGTCAATTCCAGCCTTCTATTCAGATAAACGTATTGTTCCTGAGACTTTTTATGCCTGAGAAGCTTCTGAGTTGCTTAGATTTTATCTGCGTTCTTCAGATCTATGCAGATAAGCCTCTCTCTTCTCCACCCTCTCCGTTTCTCTCTCTCTCTCTTTCAGCCATGCAAAATACCCCTAGCCATGAGAATTATTATGCCTGTCTCATTCCTTTCTACCCCTTCATTTTTATTTCTCAATTTCTATTTTTCTCTGTCTCAGAAACCTCCAACTCAAACCTTTAAAAAGAGTGCATATTTCCTCCCTACAGTGCCTACATTGATTTTTTGCTGTCCTATCTCTACCACAGATAGCAAAAGGATTTTCAGAACCAAGTCCTCAGTTCTAGGGCAGTCACTGTTCTTGCTTCCAGGACACTCATCCTTTAAGCTAATGAAGCCTTTGGACCTGGGCAGAACAAGGAAGAAAGAGGGTCACTCTCACTTCTCTTATGGAGGATCCAGCTCCATCTCTTCCAATATCCTTAAACCTCTTGCTGAGCAGAAACCCTACTAAGGGTCTGGTGCTCATACTGCTCTGGCTCCCAGAGGCCTTCCTGTGGGGTTTCACATCATCTGTTCTCTCTGGAAGAACTCCAAGCTTGAAGTCTTTTGGATCTCCTTCCATTCCATTCCTCAGCAAAGGGTACACTGTTCATTCTGGTCCTTTAGACTCCTGATGGCTTCCTGATTGCGCCTGCTAAACCTACTTACTACTAAGGTTTTAAAAACTATTAATGAGTTGAGTTTTCATCTTTTTTGTTTTAATAGTGACTTACACGATCTTAGCCCTGAAGATGAAGGGCCAGCAGCAAAGCAGCAGGAAGGACACAGATGACACTGATAATGAGATGAGCAACTGCATGTACACGTGCAAAGATGTTCCCATGAGGCTTCTCAAAGCGTTCTTTCAGTCCCATTGGGATGTATGAGCTGCATTGTCCTGGTAGAGAGAAGGTTTTAATAATATTGATGATGACACTATGCACTTACATAGAAGTAGAAGTATTATTAGTAAAATACATCGCTGTAAGAATTTGAATAACAGATGACTTCTTAATACTAGAGACACCTAGGTGAAACATCATCCTTATTACTAAGCATTACTAAACTTTGTTAACAAAAGGAAAACAGGGAAAAAAAGGAAAAGAACAATTGTGGCAAATAATAAGTTTCTTCCTTCTCTGAATAGGCCTTGGGAGGAAATAAAATAATTAGGTATAATCAAACATCCTCTCTAATTCATTGCTTTCCCTCCTTCTATTTATTACAGGCTTGGGGAATAGACAGCAGGAAGGTTTCTTTGATTTTTTGTTTTTCTTCTTTTTCTTGCCACTGAAAATTGATCAGCAATGGTAGAAATCTCAGGCACTGTGATGGAAAACTTGGGGTCAGTAGAGTAAGTTAAGGGACCCTGAAAGACAAGTCCTTTCATCACCAGTGTGGCTGAAGGTGACTGCAGTAGGTCACATTTCCTAGTGGGAAGAGAAGAGGTCGCAGCAGCCTTGCTGCAGGCAAACTGAGAAACTGTCACAGGACAGTTATTGCCTGTGGCTATTAGGTATAGACACCTAATTCCTCCACCCTGAGGGATTTAAACAGGGTAGTAAACCACTGGAGGGTCTTCCTCAGTGCCCCAGAGAACTTGATGTTCAGAGAAGAGCCAAAGGTTTGTTTTTTAAAGATTTTATTTATTTTTAGAGAGCGGGAAAGGGAGGGAGAAAGAGAGGGAGGGAAACATCAATGTATGGTTACCTCTTGCACACCCCCAACTGTGGACGTGACCTGCAACCCAGGCATGTGCCCTGACTGGGAGTCGAACAAGCAGCCCTTTCATTCACAGGCCGGCACTCAGTCCACACCTGCCAGGGAAGAGTCAACGTTTTTGAAGAGCCCGTTAGACTTAGGCCCTGCTGCACGGCAGCACCTAGGCCAAGAGGAGAGGTCTCAGTCCTGTGGCTTCTGGAGGTGACCTGCCAGAGGCAGACAGGAGCTCTTTCCCGAAGTGCAAGCAGCATCTAGATTACATATTCTTTGGAATTTTTTCAGGCTCTCCTGAGGTTTGCAATCTCCAGTCTGAAGAATAATAATTTATTTTAATATCACAGTCTTCTCACCATACAAACTTCCTAGTTTCCATGTATCGTCACTTATTCCAAAGACTTAGTTGGCCACCCTCTAAAATGTTTGCCTTCTGACCTCGGGAACCTCTTCTGCTTTGTAAACAAACTCTCCTCAATCCTCAATCTCTTGAGGATTATGTGAAACACTGTACAAGAAAACTCTGAAAGATGAATGTATTTGTCAGGTTTCTCCAGAGAAACAGAATCAAAAGGATGTGTGTGTGTGCGCGCACACACACACACACACACACACACACACACGGAGGGAGAAAGTTTTATTATAAGAATTGGCTCACAGAATTATGGAGATTGGTAGATTCAAAACCTGCAGTGTAGGCTGGCAGGCTAGAGACCCAGGAAAGTCCCTGGCGCAGACAATGTGCCGTGGCAGTCTGCTGGAGAATTCACTCTTACTGGGGGAGGCACTCTTTTTGTTCTGTTTAGGTCTTTAACTGATTAGATGAGTCCCATTCACTGTTATGAAGGGCAATCTGCTTTACTCAAAATTCACTGATAAAAAATGCTAATCTCATCTAAAAACATACTCTGTGAGTTGACACAGAAAACTAGTCATCACAATGAAAGAAAAACAGCCCTGGCTAGTCTGCAAACCAAAGGGTCGCTGGTTCGATTCCCAGTCAGGGCACATGCCTTGCTTTCGGGCCAGGTCCCCAGTAGTGGGTGCTTGAGAGGCAACCACACATTGATGTTTCTCTCCCTCTTTTTCTCCTTCCCTTCCCCTCTCTCTAAAAATAAATAAATAAATAAAATCTTTTTAAAAATGAAAGAAAAACAATAAGTAGTTATTTTTAAAAATGTTTTCTTTCCTTTCTTACCTGAATAGGGCCTGGATTTCCCACAACAAACCTGTTTTCCTTGTCCCCTCTTCCATGGAGGCAACCCATCCTCCCATACACCACGATCATGGACTCAGAGCCATGCTGGCATTTGCTTAGCAGCCCAGTGTCTCTTCCAGATCATTTCCCACCCTACCCCCACTCTGTGCAGAAAGCTATCTTCCTTCAACCTTGTGTTAATAGGTTATGACTCCTCTTCCTGTCACTGTCAGTTTCCTGCTGGTCAGTCCCCCACATCTATTTAATGTTCCCAAACCCAAATAGCAGTACTTCCTCCTTAACTCAATTCTACTGTTCCCATGGGTGGCCTCTGTGCCCATGGTGCTGACTCATCTTTAATTCAAGAGTTTCTTTATCTCCTTGATTCCTAAGACTTCATTCCACCCCCTCTTCAGCCATCCAATCTACATCCTAGGCCTGACCCTTAAATGTTAGTCACTATTTTTCCTTCATCAACATTCCCTAATAGAAGCCATTTTGTATTGTCAAGTCCTAAATAAAAACATCTGTTGAGAAGGACACTTAGCCCAAGAATCTGAATCAGGTGAATCTAGAACAGAGCGAGAATGGAGTAAGCAAGAAATTTCCATCCAGTCTTCTACTCACCAATCAATCCTCCTCAGTCCTTCCAAAACACTGATCCAAAACTGATATTTCCTTACACAGAATATTTTAGTGGTTTAGTAAATAAGTCCTAAATCCTTCCGATGACATTCAAGGGGCTTCATGATTCTTCCTAAGTCTTCAACCTTTATTGCCTACATATTCTGCTGCCTATTTAGTGAAAGACTTCAGATCCCATAATTAAACATGCTTTCTTGGATGTGATTCCTTTGCACGTTATTCTTTGCCTGGAAACTCTACTGTTTTTATACTTTTGTTCACATAGCAAACACCGCCTTATACTGTAATAACTAAGGCAACAGGCACTTCCTTGGACAAATCTTCCCTGAACCACTGGCCCCCAACCAGAGATGACATCCACTGCCCCCCACCCTGATGCTACACTTACCACATAGTTTCTATTGCTTTATATTGCAATTTACTTGTTTATGTGTCAGTAATCTTTCCCATACTCTGAGTTTTTTGAGGGTGAGATTTGTGTACTGCTCAGTCCTCAGCGCCCTACATGGTGAGTGAATAAAAGCTGATTTATTTAAGTCTACTTAGAGCAAGTTGACCTCCAGCATGGCCAAGAGACTCGGACACTCCCAGACCATTGAGAGAAGTTCTGCTGGGCCCTCCTACCCTGTTCTTCCCACTTGGGCCCTGCGGTTGTCTGGCATCTAATCTCTTTTGCTCCATCTCTCATCTCCCAGTCTGTGTTTCTCCTTTGGACAAGACAACAGAACTCAGATTTTAAAGCTGCTCAGGGCAGCAGTTCTAAACCTCCATGTCCCAAATGTGTTGTCAGAGAGCAAAAAGAGAGGAAGGGGTAGAGTTACTGCAAGCTTTCTGGGAATGCAAAATTAATACCACATGCCGCAATATGCATGAATCTCAAAACCATTATACTGAAGCGAGCAGCCAGACATACACAAAAAAATGTAACTTATACTAAACTAACTTATGCTGATAGAAGCTGGGAAAGCAGTTCATTAGGAGTGGCGTGAATTGAAAGGAGCATGGGAATGGGTACTGGCATACTTATAATACTCTGCTTCTTGATCTGACTGTTCATTTTGTGAAAATTTATCCAATTGTACCCTTAGTGTCTATGTACTTTTCTGTATTACCTAATACATAAAGAGGAATATAAAGTTAAAAAAAATTAACGCTACAATGGGGAATCATAGTATGCCCAGGAGAATAAGAAACGTGTTAAAGCCTGACTATGCAAAGTTTTATCAGAAATGTGGAAAATGGGAAGCCATTTTTAGAAGTGTAAATTGGCAAAAAAAAAATCTTTGACAAACAATTTGGCATTATCTTGTATGGCTGAACATGTGCATATTTTACAATTCGGTAATTCCATTCCCAAACCAGAGAGATTCTTATCTGCAGCAGAAAGTACATAAAAGAATGTGCTTAGAAACATTGTTCACGGATTAAAAAGAAAAAAAAGATAGAGACATTTGAGATGACCAGCCATCGGGAAGTGGATAAATAAATGGCAGTGTATCCACACTACACAGCAGTGAAAACTAAAAGAATACAACCACTCACATCAAAAGAGATTATTTTAGAAACAAAATGTTCAATGAAAAAAGCAAGTCACAGGAGATTATATATGATTCAATGTTTATAAAACCTTCAAAATAGCAAAATGCATATGTGATATAGCCATTAAAGAAAGCGGAAGTACAGTAAATGCACAGTCTAGAACGGTTGCCTCTGGAGTGGAGGGAGACATAGTTGAGGAGGGACATCTAGGAGCTTCACCAGAATTGTCCATGTTCTAAGTCTCAGGTGAGGGGCTGGGTTAAACATTGTGCTTTATAATTTGCATATATACTATCAATATTCATTTGTATGCACAGATAGTAACCAAGGAAAAACTTATCTAATTCCTGTTCCGTATGAGCACCTGTTGTTACCTATCTCCTTTCTAAATACTCATTACATAAAAATAAAAAAGCAATAATAAATTTTTAAGAAAAACACAAGGCAAAAAAAGAAGAACCATTAGCTGACAAAAGCTTTCTACCCACTTTTGAGACATAAGGCTGGTATAGAGGGTTGGTGAGGAAGCGTAGGGGAAACTGCAGCCAGAAGGTGTGGATTGCAGCAAAAAGCTGAGGGGAGACAGTCCCACAGAACCCACAGAAACATCTGGCCCAGGGAAATGGCAGCTGTGGTGCAGCAGGAAGGAGAAGGAGAACAGAAAACAGGGAGGTTCTTTGGACATCTCTATATAGAGAGTCTGATCCATTTCATGCCCTGCCCCCAACCCAGGTAGACAATTCCTGGATGGAAAAGTAACACACTCCTGGAGAATGCAGCCTCGGGGGTCCCCGCTTGGTGAAGGCAGGCGAGTCTGGATTTGAGCACTTCTTTCAGAGGCAACTCGGGACTCAGTTTCCAGAGTTTGTCTGAGATTCTGTAGCAGAAAACATTCAGCTTCTGTGCTTTTCCCAGGGAAAGGCTTTGAGCTAAATCTGTTATCACTTGTCCATCTACCATCCAGCTTTTAAAGGGTTGTTGCTATTTTTTCCTCTTAGCCCTTGTGTTTTGCCCTTTTATTTAAATTCCATTATCACAGTGCAGGGTGGATGCAAGCTTTTTAGGGAGCTCCAGCAAATTTGAGTATTCAGTGTTATGTTTAACCAAAAGTCTCTATAAATTTTACAACAAGATAAATATTCTAAAATTGAATTGGGTTAAGGAGACAAAATATATACATGCATGTTTAGTAGATGGTTTAAAAATTAAACAGGACAGAAACATGACACTATGTCTTATATAGCAAGAGTAAGTATCTTTTCCTGAAATGTATTATGATATTTTATAACAGGGTGTAGAGCATATCCCCCACAACCCTTGATTGGGAGGAAGGAGGAGTAGATGATACTGATACAACGTTTAGGGTACATTTCATGATGATGGGAAGTTCACAGCCTTGCCTTCCTGAAGAGAAGAGGGCTGCCGCTCAGGGTGAAATGTGTAGTGACTGTGAAAACACCCAGGGACTCATGACATAGCCAGGGGAGCTCATACAGCACCTGTGTGACAGGCAGGGGACAGATGCCCACCCTGGATGTCCATGCATCACTGGGAACTTTAGCCCTGACTAAAGATGGCAGCCACAAGAAAGTAAAAGATATGGGGGAACTGGGGAAAATGGTGGATACTAATACATCCTAGGAAGGGCTGGATATGAGGTCACATGGTAAGTTCTGGGCTGAGCATTTAAATGAGGGTGAGCTGACAAGTGCTGGAAGCAACCTAAATGCCCACCAGTAAATGAATGGATCAAAGAACTGTGGTACATTCACACAGTGGAATTCTATGCAGCAGAAAGAAAGAAGGAGCTCCTACCCTTTGCAGCAGCATGGATGGAACTGGAGAGCATTATGCTAAGTGAAATGAGCCAGGTAGTGAAAGACAAATACCATATGATCTCACCTTTAACAGGAACCTAGTCAACAAACAAACAAGCAAGCAAAATATAACCAAAGACATTGAAACTGAAAACAGGCTGACAGTGACCAGAGGGGAGAGGATAATCGGGGAAAAGTGTGAAGGGTTTGCAGGAACAATTATAAGGGACACATGGACAATAACAAGGAGGGGGTGGAAACCTAAGGGAGGTGGGGAGAGCAGGGGTGTTGGGGAGGGGTGGGAGGAAAAGGCAGAAAACTGTACTTGAACAACAATAAAAAAGTGTTATAAAATAAAATAAAATAAAATAAAATAAAATAAAATAAAATAAAATAAAATAAAATAAAATAAAATAAAATAAATGTGTGCTGAAAGAGGAGCAGCCATGTGGTCTGGAATGAGAGAGGAGGTAATTCTGCTTCACTGAAGGAAGTGTGGAAAAGCCACTCTGTTAGGATGTGTGCCTTCCTGGACCCCGCCCCACCCCATGACCCAGTGTAACACGGCACGTGTTTTCCTGAACCACTGCATGGAGGCTGAGAACAGTGCACCCCAGATCCTGAAGGGGCGAGGCTGGTGACTCTGAAACCCACGGGCGCGCATTCCACAGAGGGTGGAGGGCTGTTTGCTGGACTGGCGTAAGGACAGATGAGCGTATGGGGATCTCCTGGGCATGGTTTTGGCTTGTAGCCTTTGGGGAAGCAAGCGGGGCTCATGGGAAAGGGGGCTCTGTACAGGAGTGCTCTTGGCCCTCCACAGGTTGGAACCCTGGGAGCAAAAACCTGTTTTCTTTAACACTGAGTGTTGGGTTACATGTTAAGGAACCAAACTGCCAAGCCCCAGTTTGCTTGGTAACAATTTAAAATGTATGTGTTTAAATACGATTCTTACCGTGGGTTGTAATTTTTTTGAACTTTAAAAAAAAAGTCAAATAATCGTTGATTAGCTCCCAAAGGCCAGAATGGGACTTCCAGGGTCACGGAGCTGGGAAACTGCCAGGCACACCCTAGTTCCAAGTCAGCTGCTAGGTGCCCACCTAGGAGCCGCCCCGTGGAGGAGGAACTGGGTGGCCAGGGGACAAGGTTGAAGCTAACTTTGTATAGGATATCCTTTTGTAAAAATATCACCTATTCATAAATAAACAGACACATTTATGAAAGGGCAAATACATCTTTCTTAAAGTTGACTGATTTCTTACGGTGTGCCAGGCACCGCCTTGAGGTTTTGCTGAGATAACAAGCTGCCTGAAGGAAAAAAATACTGCATTAAAAATCAAAGGAGGTGGAAGGGTGAAAAGCAGTACTAGTGTGCTTCAGTGATACCCACCCCAACCCCCAAGCAGAGGATGTCGTTTATTTGTTGATTTGTTTAATTGTTTATTTACATTTATTTTAATTTGGAGGCAAACCAAAATGAGAATCAAGTGAAATCATGCAGAAGATGGTGTTTTGAAAATAAGAATAAGTAATACAATTTTAAAGAAAGGTAAAAATCTTACAAATGTGTGGTCCTGTAGGGTACGAGAAAAATGAGGACTTTTCTATCGCAGAATGAGTTCATGGGGACATGTACAGGATTATATGTGGTTTTTTTTCATACTTCGGGATAGGATTCTAAATAACCTCAAAGGTTGAAATATGTCCTGAATGTCAGAAATGCTGAAAGGTCAGCTTAGCAAGCCACAGAGGTTGTTGCTCAGCCTGACACAGCTCTTTGTTTATGGCATCAGCTGTGCGATATTTTTATCATTGTCCTTCCAGCTGGGTGATCTTAGACAGACAATGCGTTCTTACCTGTTTCCTCATTTGTAACTTTAGACTTACAGAATTACAGCCATTGAACCTGACACAGAAGATCCCTTCCAGGGCTAACAATTGTTGGACTACCTCTGCCCACTGAGGTACGTGGGCCCCTTTTCCCCTTGAAACCATTACTCACACCATTTTCAGGAACCCATCCTCAGAGCAGTTTAACCGTGACAGCCTCCCAGAGCCGTGCTCCTTCCCACGGTTCCCAGATCAAAAAGGAACAATTTCTGCTGGAAAGTATTTCTGGCCACTTCCAGAAAGCAGTCATTGGCACACTGTAATGCTCCAATAACGTGAGAAAAACCAACCCACATACCACTATATTTTACATGCCGATTTAGGAGAGCTGAGGTCTCGGCCCATGGCAGAAGAGGGGCTCTCCATGTGCACACGAACTGAAATGCTCAAAACCACCCTGTAATCCCAAATGCTGAGGTCAGGAAGAAAACGCTTGCACTGATTTTTAACACACTGTTAAGTCTGCATAATTGCACTTACCTCATACATAAATATATAAATGGGAAATTGAAGTTTTAAAATATTTGAAGAAAATATTGACATTTTAAATATAATTTGTGGTAGTGGAATTTCTTCTAAGCAACAAACAACCCCAACATTTTAAAAGAAAAGACTTATAGATTTGACTCTCTACAAATTTCTGGACAAATGTAAGGAAAGTGTGCCCTGCCCAGCATGGCTCAGGGGTTGGGCGTCATCCCACAAACCAAAAGATCACCCGTATGATTCCCAGTCGGGGCACATGCATGGGTTGTGGACCAGGTCCTTGGCTGGAAGCATGAGAGGGGCAACTGACCAATGTTTCTCTTGCACTTCAATATTTCTCTCCTTCTGTCTCTCCTCCTCTTCCCCTCTCTCTAAAAATAAATAAATAAAATATCTTAAAAAGTGAGGAAAGCATATGTTTATGTGTAGGTACAATTAAAATATACTTTAAATATCTTATAATTTTAGTTGTCATTTACACCTCAGTAAAGCTAAGAAATTAAAAACCAACAACAGATGGGAAGAAATATTGACAACATATTAAGAAATACATAGTTAGTATCTAGAAAATGTAAGAGCTGTATAAATAAGAGTAAACAAAGCAATAGAAAAATGGGCAAAGGATACGAAGAAAACACAGAAAAAGGAACAGCCAGTAACACATGAAAAGATATTCAGCTTAACAAAAATCATATAAAAATGCTATATTGTTGGCCATTAGATGAGCACACTAAAAAACATATAATAACAAGTGTTGACATGTGGGGACACATGCATTCAAACATGATTGGTGTATGTTAGTTGCTACTGCCTATTTGGTAGGTAATTAGTGGTTTCAATTAAAATTTGCCACTACACTCTCAGACCCAGCAATTTTACTCCTAAGTGTCTATTTAAAAGAATAATTCATATACACACAAAAATTTATGCAAGTTTATTTATTTCAGCATTCACTAAAATAAAAAGTATAATATCTAAATATAATACCTATAAGATACATATTAAATAAATATAAAATATATAACTAAAATAATAAATCTATAATATAAAGTATATTTGGTATATAACATTTTTATTGTATAATAAATATAAAATTATGCATAAATTAACTCATTCATTATAGTTTAATGAATTATGATGGGGAACCAAAAAAACACAAAATTATCTTCTGTAGGTCAAGTCCCTTCTAGTACAGGCTTCTCATGCTAGGTGAGTTTCTAGGAACCCAACTGTATCAGTGCACTAGCTGGTGTTGTTGTGAGAGGCTACATTAAGCTTTGGTGGATTTTTTTTTTTTTTTTTTTTTGGAGACGCTTTCAGCATGTTTGCCCATTTAATGATGGGTGATTTATGAGCACACCTGTTCAGACCACACTGAGTGTTCAGAATTTTCTGACCAAAAATGGCATGACTCCCATGCCCCACCCTCCCTATTCACTTGATCTTGCCCCAAAAAACTTTTTTTTCAAGTTCCCCACATAAAAAAAGTACTCAAAGGGAAATGGTTTGCCAATGTGGAAGAGGTGAAACAAAAAACAGCAGAAGCACTAAAAGGCATCAAAATTGATAAGTTCAAAGACAGTTTTGATCAGTGGGGAAAAATGTCTCAATAGGTGTAACAAATGGAAAGTGCTTTGAAGGCGACTGAAGATTACATATGTAAGAATAAATGCACAATTTTTTATAAATATTGTGGGGTTTCGGTCCCCCCTCATATGATACATTTATATTTGGATATGCAGAGTAGTCTGAAGGAATGAGAAAAATAGATATTTAAGGTCTACCCAGAAGGTGTCCAGCCATGTACTATGAAAAATAGAGACATTTATTGAAGAAAACACAAGATACAAGAAACATTGTACATAGGACAATGACACTTCAGTCCCTTTCAAAGTAGGCACCTTGGGACCTCACACTGTTCTCCTAATCACCATCAGCTGTCCGGTGTCATTGACAGTCTGAAATCTCTTCCCTTCTAATGATGACTTTAGTTTGGGAAAAGCCAGAAGTCACTGGGTGCCAAGTCAGGGCTGTAGGGAAGGCTGAGTTACCTGAATGATTTGATGTTTCACCAAAAACTCTGCACGAGACGTGATGCCTGTGCAGGCGTGTTGTCGTGGTGAAGCTGCCAATCACCAGTTGCCCACAGCTGCAGCCTTCTGAATCATCCAAATAGTTTCTGTGGAGGAATGTTCAAATTTAACACAAAATTTGGTGTAGATTTGTTGCTCTACTCAATCATCTTGACTGTGACAGTCACACAGTACACATGCTCACTCAAGGGTGAGCACGCACCCATGCACATCCCAGTCCACTCTCCTGTGTTGCCAGGTTGCATGGATGTCATGCAAACCATCCTCATTATATTAACAATGGCTGGGCTTTTTCTGGACAGACCTGTATACCTACATAGAAAGAGCCCCAAGGTAGACTGGGGGCTCTTGCAAAAAGAAGTCATGTTATATGCATGTTGTATGATTACATTGTGCTAACATGAGTACACCAAAGGAAAAATCAAAATATATAATTGAATAAGTACCCATAGTCCTAGAAGAAGTTCTGAATGGAGCCTCACTGCTGGGTGAGGTAGCGGGTAGAGAATGGTGTAGGGGGAGCATTAACTGTTTAGGTACTTTTGCAATAATAAATATTTACAAGGACATATTGGTGTGTTATTTGCAGGGTTTTAAAGAGAATAAAATTAAACAATACAGAAAAGGAGAGAAAAGGGAAGGGAAGTAAAAGTTCTGCATATATCAGGCATTAGAATATCAGGGTGGGATGTATCTGGTCTTTTTAATAATGATTTATCCTTGAGAAGCCTCATTGCCTTTATCTAGATTTCTTTTGCCTAGAGAAATAGAACAGTGATTTACAGCCCAATCTCTAGAACGAGGCTATTGAATTCAAATGCTACTCCATCTTACCAGATGCACGATCTTAGTCCAGTTACTAAACCTCTCTAAACTTCAATGTCCTCATATGAAGGGGGGGGCAGTGATGTTAATACGTACTCCATGAAGTTCTTGTGAAAATGAAACTCAAATTCTAGGAACAATATTGACACATGGCAGACAATAAATGCGAGTTATTGTTAATACCAATGAGCATCACCTATATGTTCTGGCTGAGAACAACATAAGACAGCACTGCTCTCTTTCGTTGCTTAGTAAACAGGGAGAGAAGGCTGTGTTGGAAGCCAACACATGTATGAGTCAATCCAGGGAGACAGCGCAGCCCCTGGCCTCAAACAGTCTACTGACCCAATAGTTAAGTTATTAAGCCAAAGAGCAAGCAGGGCTTGCACGGTAGCAAAAGATTTGCCAGTATGTGTATGACTTTTCAAGTGCTTTCAGCATAGTAGGACTTCAGTAAATGTGTATTGATCAACTTGGGAACAATGTTATAGGATAGCATGTCTTTTTGGACTCAAGTTCTGGTTTACAAGCCATGTGATATTAGATGAAAACTTAATCCTTCAATTTCTAATCTGAAAAAAATGTGGACTGGAATGCCTCCTCTGCACTGTTGTAAGTTAAAAATGGCATTTTCATAGTGCTCAATAGTTCCTGGAGTAAAGTATGTGTTGGGTAAATGGTAGCCAAGTCTGTCTAAGCTGGCTCAATTTTTAAAATTTTGGAAAACAATTACACAAAATATATCTCAACATAGGGCTAAGAACCAAGAGGTTGTTCTAACTTGGGCTCTGTTGCAGATTTAAGTGCCCTTTAAAATTCAATTAAATAAAATATTTGTTAATGATAATAAAGTCTGTAGCCAGAGCACATTCACTGGCAGAACCACTCACTGTGATTACGTATGAACTCCATTTAAAATTCTTAGACTACTGTTCAATGCTCAATGAAGTCATCAAGCTTGAACTTTACCAAAACTTTCACCTATAAATTTTCATCTGTTCTGGTTCCTCACAGCGCTTCATGCCAATCTGCTAGCATTCCTGGGCCAGCCCACGCATTTTCTAGTCTTCACCGCCCCCACCTTTTTTTTTTACCTCCTTTGCCAAAGGTGTCACAGACGTTGGACAGGGTAGTTCTTATTCAAAAATTGCATTGGTTAACTGAAAGGAACAGGACTAGAGTATTCCTTCCCTAATATTTCATAATTGGTTATCTGTCTTTTATTAATTCCCGTTGGTTCACCAACTTTTCTTTTGCAAGTGACAGTGGTGACACACCCACTCCATCCTCCAAAAGGAAATGTCTCTGCTCAACCTGAACCCCCAGAGCATTTTCTCTCTAACCACTTAAGGTGTGTATGGCTTTCTACCCCCTGTTAGGATGGCGTGTCTTTCCTCTTGGGTTATAGATTCCTTGGGGGAGCAAAACTTATACAGCCTCATGGGCCTAATAAAGTTTATAGACTTAACTTTTTTTTTCAATATGATGAATTAGAGAAAAAAGTCTAAAAATATCACCTATTTTATAAAGAAGTGTCAAAAATGTAATGGTCTTATATGGTGTGAATGCATATATGTACAGGTCTGGCCCTGGGCAATATTTTAAAAGACATTACAGTCTCTTTTAATCTTTTTATAAAAGTGACTTTCTTTAAACACTTAGCATATGTTATTTAAGCTTCAGAACAGATAACCCTAAAAGTAAGTCATTCGTACATTGATTCATTCATTCAACAAATATGAATGGGGACCCTGCTATATACCAGATACACTTCTGAGTACTATTATTAGGAATAATAGTAGTGACAAGGTTGCCATGCTCATGAAACTTATTAAAGGAAGAAAGAAAGAGAAAATAAATAAACATATACTAGAATATAAAGTAGTAATAAATGTTATTTCCCCCCCTCAAAATAAAAGCTGCATGAAGCAAAGGATTTGGAGGAGGGAGGGGAATACTATTATTATACTATGATAGTATTATAGTATAATACTGTTATAGTAATACAATAATTACTATTATTGTTTCTCTTCCTATTTCTCCCTTTAGGTCTGTTAAAATTGCTTTATGTATTTTGGTGCTTCTAGGTTGGGTGCATATATATTAATAAATGACACATCTTCCTGGTGGATCATCCCACACCCTGACTTTTCCATGGCTGCCACATTAGCTGGAGCCACGGCAGCTGGGGAACTGCATCCACGAACACCGTCCCTCTTCCTGCCCCTACCCTGCCTCCCCAGCAAGTTCCAATATGCCCACCTTCAGATGCTGCAATATGTGGGTCTCGCAAGAATGTTGGTGTGTTGAACAGGAGAACTTTTGTTGGATCATAAATGCCTGGCTAGCTGTAAATTTAAGGGGAGATTCAGGTGGTCTTCTCACCCCACCATGATGCTAACCTCAAAGTCTAAAAACCATCCTGTATTTCTCTCTTTTCATCACTCCCTACAAACATTAACAAGTCCCTTGATTTTTTCCCTTTCAAAATCAAGTACATATCGAATAGTTTTACTTTGCTCTATCTTTGTAGCCACAACCTGAGTCATCTGTCTTCTGTATCTGTAATAATCTTTCACCTGGTTTCCCTACTTCAGCTCTTAAACATAACTTTACAACTATTCTAGCCTCACTTTATACCTCTCTCCTGTCACTCGCTAGAGTTCAGCCATATTTGTTTTCTGTCAGTTCGTAGAATAAATGTGCCACTCTCATTCCTGTCTTTGAGTTTTCACAGAAAATGTTCCTCCTGTCCTGGGAACTCTTTCCTTTGGAATTGACAAGCTCCCAGACCTTTATATCTAAGCTTAAGTTGTGACCTCCTCAGAGAGGCCTTCCCTAACCATTTTATCTGTAATGCTTCTCCCCCAGCTGTCTCTGACAGTCTCTAGTTCCAGCTACTTGTCTTCTGCACTGCATTTACCATGATTTCAGTAACTATTTCATTTATTCTCTGTTTGTTCCTCTCTGGGACATCAGCTTCATGAGGGCAGGGTCTATATATGTCTTGGACTCTTTATTGTTAACCGTTGTAGCAAAGTGCCTGGCACATAAAAATAGTCAATAAACATTTTTTAAATAATTAAGTAAATAAATGAGTAAAAAATAAGTAAGTTCCAAGTAAAGAGATGAACGAGCAAAAACACAGGTTAAGGAAGTCCAACATATAGCCCTTGCTGGTGTGGCTCAGTTGGCTGGGCATTGTCCTACAAACCAAAGTGTTACCGGTTTGATTCCCTATCAGGGCACATTCTTAGGCTGTGGGCTCAGTCCCCATTGGGGTGCATGGGAAAGGCAACCAATTGATGATTTTCTCTTATGTTGATGTTTCTCCCTGTCTTTTTCCCTCCCTCCCCTTCTCTCAAAAAACAAAACAAAACAACAAAACAGGGTTCTGCAAAAATTTGATGTGAAAGAACAGCATGTAAAAAGAGGGAATTATGGGAGAAAAAGTGAAAAAGTCATTTCTGACCAAATATAACAGATAAGGAATTGGAATTGTATTTTTTAACCAATGAGAACCCATTAAAATTTTGAGCTCTGCACCCTATTTCTGATGGTGAGCCTTAGAAAAGACAGAAAAAAACAGAT
This sequence comes from Glossophaga mutica, assembly GCA_039655065.1. NCBI lineage: Eukaryota > Metazoa > Chordata > Mammalia > Chiroptera > Phyllostomidae > Glossophaga > Glossophaga mutica. The sequence goes on from CM077304.1 coordinate 60,713,922, forward strand.
CAGATACAAGTGTTGTTGAAACCAAGTTTTAATGAAACTGCACCCAGAAAGTTGTGAAATTAGCAACTGATTAATTTACAGCTTTTCAGAGTACATCTTACGTAAGCCACCAAGTAGTTTTCCAAGTTTCTGAAAGAACTTGAGCACCCAAGTCTAATAAGAAAAAAAAAGATTTTAAATGAGTTCTACTTTTCAATTCTGAGCAGCTCAAAGTATTATATGTGGAGGATCTCAGCCTCATACATAGCCTACAATTAGAGTTGATTTTCTCTGATCTATGGTCATTAGCAGGTCATGTTAGTCTCAATAAATGCTAATAAGCTATGCAATTATAACAGTATTTCTAAATGTCCAGTGGACTCTTTGCAGTTAACCATCTGTTATAAACATGTTTTAAAGTCTGACACTTAAAGCTCAAAAAAGAAAGCAGAAATAGTACCTTAGGAAGCTGGAGGGAAAGTAAAGAAGCATATTATAAATGACAGTTTCTAGACATAATATTTTGAATTGAAATCATAACCTTGAGGTTCTCCTCATGTTATTTTTAAAATTAAGAAAACAAAGTCTTATGAATAATTTTAAAATTAACTGTAGCTCATGGCTAAAGCTTTAGATTTGCATTTTTTAAATTAAACCCAGAAAAGAAAACTTCTTGAATGAAAATGCAATAAAAATGTCAGTCATCCCTGGCTACTGTGGCTCAGTGGATTGAGCACCAGCCTCTGAACCAGAGGGTGTCTGGTTCAATTCTCAGTCAGGGCACAGGCCTGAGTTGTGGGCCAGGTTCCTGGTTGGCGGCATACAAGAGGCAAACACATATTGATATTCCTCTCCATTTCTCTCCCTCTCTTTCTTCCTCCCTTCCCCTCTCTAAAAATAAATAAATATAATCTTTTAAAAATCCTGTTGAAAATTTTAAACATATTGGAAATTTCATAGTTATTGTTTACATTAAGGAAACATCAATTTTTTTTCTGCTAATAATTTTGGGAGTGGTGTGGGTGGAAAAACAAATAACCAGCAATCAATTCTTTCAAAGCAATTGGGGAATAAAAGAAAATTTGTCTATTTTTTAAATTTATTAATAAATGAAACAATGTTTTCAGCAAATGTTTGAATTGAATAATATACACATAAATCCGCATCAATAGCACCACCAGCACCAGGAATATGAAGATGAGCAAAAGATAGCTTCTGTTAAGGAGCTCATTATTTCTCAAGATACACATTAAATGTATAGAAAACTTTAACTGAGTAAATCTGATGGAAGAAGGGACCTGCTGGGGAAAGGGCATGGCTGGAACAAAGACTTTTGAAAGAGTAAGAGGTTCAATTTGACCTATGAGAGCCATGAAATAGAACTAAAATCCAAGAAGGATACTGGAATTTTTAATACCTGGCAGAGTAGTTTGGCCTCCATTCTCATTATTATTTCAGGCAATGAAATGATGAAAGACTATTAATTAGGAATGTGATGTGATTTAGGCTATATTCTTCCATAGAATGTAGGACCGATCTGAACATGGAGAAACAAAAGGCAAGCAAACCAGTTAAGAAACACTGAATTCATATTGCTGAGGAATAGGAGGCCCAGATTTAGGTAGAGGCTTGTAGAAAGGGCAAAAAAATTATTAGACTCTTTTTTTTGTTTCAGGTAATGCACTCTAAATTATAATATGTCACTGACTCCTTGCAAGGAGTTAACCCAATTGAGTAGCAGTGTTATTATCCTCTTTTTATATGTTAGGAATCTGAGACCCAAAGAGGTTAAATGACTTCTTTTAACTTCTCAAGTTAAGGTCTCACAGCTCAAAAAAAATGGAGCTCTAATGGGGGTGTAACAAAAATCTTAGGAACTGATTGGATGTCAGGGTGAGAAAGATAAGTAAAAGATGAGACTCAGGTAGTCAGCCTGATTCATTTTGGTGGCAAAGTCAACATGAATGGGCAAGTCTTTAGGAGGAGCTGGTTTGAGTGGCTGATGAGGAATTCAGTATTGAATGTAATGAGTTGGTGCTCCCAGTGAGATATCTTGATGTACAGTTGAAGCAGTCTGATAAAAATAGGAATCTGGACCTTAGGGGAATGGTCAGGGGTGCAGATAGGAATTTGGAAATTCTTCTCTTAAAGCTGAACAGTGAGACTAAATGATATACAGAATGAATATAGTAAGAAATTATAATTATCCCTTTGAAGTGATAGAGAAAAAGAACAGTATAAGTAAAAAAAAAAATATGCTTGTTGTTTGGCAAAAAGAAAGACATTTTCTTTATATTTTCTATTTGTAAAATAACCCAACAATGGAAACTCATACAATTATTATCATATAGTAAAAAGAGTTATTTGCTGTTTTCTGGAGGTTCTATATAAAACAATCTTTTTTCCTATGGGAAATGAGCCTAATTTTCTTGTGAGAAGCACAGGGAAATATTTACTTCACTCAATTTCATTCTTCTGGCCTCAGAGTCTTTCTCTTGGCCAAGCTTATTTTATCTGGGGAATAGCTGCTGGTTGATGGAAATCTGTCCCCAAGATCTCTTCTAGTTTCAGCAGCCCATCTTTATGCTTCCAGAACAACTTGTGGATGTTTTAGAAGCACTGAACAGTATTCCTTTTTTAAAAAAATATTAAATTTATTGGGGTGACATTGGCTAATAAAATCATACAGGTTTCAAGTGTGCAATTCTATAATATGTCATCTATATTTTGCATTGTGGGCCCACCACCCAAAGTTAAATCTTCTTCTGTCCATTAGCAACAACATGGATAGATCTCGGGAATATTGTGCTAAGTGACATGAGTCACACAGAAAAGGTTAAGAACCATATGATTTCACTCATATGCAGGATATAAAACTGAAAGCAACAAATGAACAAATAGAAACAAACAAATAAAAACTCAAAGACAGTATTACTTTTAACTTACTCTTTATTTACCTAGATTTCTCCAAGGGTCAGGGGGTGTGGCCGTTAAAATCAGCTCCTCAATGCTTTTGCTGAAAATCTGGGTGCCAGCTGCTGTGTGTTGGGGATGAAGGGAGGAAGGAGGGAGGAGGAACAGTTCCTTCCGTGCAGAGTCAGTCTCCCCACTCCCTGTCCGGATGGTACTTAATCAGAGAGGTGAGCATTATCTCAAAGCAGGGAAGAACTCAGAGCAGCCCCAGGGAAGCCAACCTAGGGAAACCCTAGGTTGCCCTGTTTTTTTGGCAATTTGGGGACCATCACCTCTGTTCTGGAATTTTGCAGTATCCTTCTTCCCAGAAATTTATAAAAATACTGAATATCTGTTAAGACAAAATTATTGCTTTGCTGGAATAGTAAAAATTTTAAAAAAATAACAACACCAACAACCAGATCCTAGTAATCCATCAATTCTCTTTTTCTTTGTTTGTTTTCTTCTGTGTGCTTGTTATACATAACTTTCAGGGAATTACCTTGTAAATCAGATATTTTGTTGATGATAGTGGCAAAATAGAATTACTTAAAACAAGTAACCTCTATAACTACTCTATGGTTCTCAAGAACAAGTCAACACAGGTAGTCTTAGGAAATGTAGTTCCAGAAATTTGCTGTTCAAAAACAGTGCTGCCCCATAGCAATCGATATTAACTGAGAGGTAAAATAATACTCTACAACTATTATTGTGACATCATATGCAGTGTATACTCATGGAAAACTGGAATTCTGCTTTGAAAAAACATCACAGAGAAAAGCCTGCTAGTGAGAGCAGCGTGACCCACCAGATTGAGTGACAGGATCAAACAGGATGAGGTGGGACTCCAGCTCTGCCATTTACTCTGTGGCCCCATGCGAGTAATTTGCATGATCTACAATAACACCCCCAGACTGATGTGAGTATTAAATACTAAAATGTACTTAAATGCCTGGCAGATTCTTTCAAGAAATGATTATTGAGCATCTACTAATCCCACCATACTGAATGGAGGGAAAGGGAGGCAGGAGTAGGGATAAATGAGAAATACATGGTCTCTCTTCTCAAAGGCAAACATTGAGCAAGCATGATAATTTCACAAGTAATGCACTTGAAAAAAAACAAGTACAGGATGCTCTTCAGTAGAGGCTCTGTAAATAGTAGCTGATAGCATTATCATATGAGTGAGGTTCTGAATTATTTTAATTAAAAAATAGTCACTGTATTGGAAAATAATTTATATTTCAAGGGAAAAACAAGCTATTGTTATAAGATATTTTAGTCTATTTATGAATAGAAATAAATTGGTTCAAGTAACAAAGTTAAGATACATGTGTGATAGGCTGTTAAATCTATGTTGCCAAATTAAAGTTCCACCAACACTCCTTTATGTGTTTGTACCCAGGCTCATCCTGAATCAAGAGAATGATCTTTAGAGCACAACATGCTTGCTTTTCACTGTTAATTCTGACAATACTAGCTGAATAGCCTTGTATAAACTTTTAACCCTTCCTACCTTCACTTTCCTTATCTGTAAAGCAAGAATAATAAAAATGCTCTCCAAGTTGTTATAGACAGAGCATTTAGAGTGAGTGAATAGCAAATAAAATGATGACTTTCACTATTGTTACCCTGTAGCAGGCACTATGCAAGAGTGAATAAGTGTGTCCTTAAGAGTTCACAGTACAGTAGAAGAGATGGGTATTTATTTATTTATTTATTTATTTATTTATTTATTTTTAATTTATTGAGAACAGGCTGACAGTCACCAGAGGGGAGAGGGGAGGGAATTTCAGGGGAAAAGGGGAAGGGTTTGCAGTAACAAGTATAAAGGACACATGGACAATAACAGGGTGGGGTGGAAACAGGAGGAAGAGATGGGCATTTAAATTGGGAATCATAAAGTGGTATGTTAATTGCTACAATAGAAAGAGCACACAGTGCTATTTGAGGATGCATTGTCATCCAAGAGCTAGGACAGAGAGGTGAATAAGGAAAAGTCTCTGCCCTGTGAACTTATGCTAAGGAAGAAGGAGGAGAAGCAAGACATGTACCTAGTAAGTACCCAAGGAAGCATAACATGTATAAGGTGGTAAGTATGTTAACGAAGACCAATTCATTCTAGAGGTTTCATAAAGAAGACTATCTCACGTATGGTTTATGAGCTAGTCCGTACTTCTAAAGAACATTGTCTATAAAACTTCAAAACTAATGGAAATTTTATTGGCATGAACTGTCCGTTGTGCCTCTAATATGAGATAGGAAGCCCCTCTTATGCATTTATTATCTTGCTTGTTGTGCCCACAAATATAAAACTCCATTGAAAAGGTACTTGAAGCTGGCCTACAATGATTAGATCCTGATTTTCATTATTCTCTTTTGAGAAACTCAAATGGCAGGAAAAATTCAGAGCAAATTAATTTCTAGATCATAATGATATATTTAATCCTTTTTCAAGTAGAAATAGATCACTCAGCATGTCAGAATTGGCACAGCAATTGTTAGAGCAAAAATATTCAATACTCTGAAGTCCATTACATATTGAAATGATTATTTTTTCCACAGAATAGGAACATGCTCAAAATTCATGTTTCACTTAAAGAGAAATAAAAATATGAAAACAGAGACTTATGTGCATTTGAAAGTTAATTTTTCAAGTTTGTTCATTATGGTTTGCATGGGCAGTATGTAAGTTTTATTATATTGCACACTTTACAGTGGAGAGCTGTAATGCAACTGAAGATTTCCCAAACTATAGGATGAATGTGTGTTTTGACTCAAGTCACTTAAGTTCAAGAAGCCATTTGACTGTTTCTGGACCATAATTTTGGTTTTCCACAGCCAGTGGGGCAGATGGAGGAATATTTTAAATTCAAACCAAATATTTTTGGCAACTTCATAGTTTTAATAAGTTCAGTAAAACAAAAAGGTGAAACATTTGACCAAAAAGAAGCTCATAAGTACCTACTTTTATGAGCCGAATTGTGTCCCCCTAAATTCACACATATATTGGAGCTCTAATCTCCAGTATCTTAGAGTACAGCTGTATTTGGAGATAAGGTCTTTAATTAGGTGATTAAGTTAAAATGAGGTCATTAGGGTAGACCAATATGACTGGTGCCTTCATTAGAAGAAGAAATTTGAATACAGACCCATACAGGGGAAAGACCTTGTGAAGTCACAGCAAGAAGACTCACATTTTCAAATAGAGCCAGTCGTTCCTCCCTGAATGCCTTCCTTTCCTCCCCGCAGTGATACACATCTAACACTTCAGCTGCCGTTCTCTTACAATATTCTTCTTACTTGCATGTTCCCTTTCAAAAAGAGCTCTGTGCTCTCTGCCTCCATGGAAATGACACTGCCTCTCTCTGAAATAAAACCGGTAGTAAAGAAATTGATTATTGATACCAAAATCCATCCGGACAATTGATCCTGTTCGCTTTTCTTTAACTACTCTAATCCATGACTAAAGAAAGTTTCTCCCTAATCCTACACATTTATTCAAAAAAGATTTAATAAGTGCCTGTTCTGTGCTAGGCACTCTTCCAGGTATCGGGAATACAGAGGGGAATGAGAGAGAAGTCTCATGGATTTTAGTACATTTGTAATTTAGTACTTTTAGTACATTTAGTACATTAAATGTACATTTAGTACATTTAGTATCACACCCCCATACTCCTACCTAGATAATCAATGCTTATGGGCATGAGGTAAACTCGACCATATCCAAGTGTGGAAAATTACTTTAAACTGAGATTTCACAGATAAACTGAGTTTCTGTTGTGCTAGCACTAAAATGTCATTATTAGAGTGAGGCCTGTGACTGAGGGCTGGGAGGGCACAGTACCCACACTCTGACAGCATATTGCGCTCGCTCTCTCTCTCTCTCTCTCTCTCTCTCTCTCTCCATTCTCCAGTCTAAAATTCACTGGAAAAATCATCTCCAAAAAACTCATCAAATACGTATTTAGACATTCCATGCATGGAATGCATGTGCATTTTTATTCACTAAACTTCAGAACCAAGAAGGGCTTCTGAAACATATTTGGCCCTGGCTGGTGTGGCTCAATGGATTGATTGAGTGCTGGCCTACAAACCAAAGGTTTGCTGGTTCAATTCCCCAACAGGGAACATGCCTGGATTGTAGCCAGGTCCCCAGTAGGGAGCCCATGAGAGGCAACCACACATTGATGTTTCTCTCCCTCTCTTTCTCCATCCCTTCTCCTCTCTATAAAAATAAATAAAAAATAAAATCTTTTTTTAAGAAATATATTTGGGGTTTTTTTACTTGTAAGTTTGTTATCTTTATGGCTACTAAACGCTTTCCTATTTACTTTTTTATTAGATGCATTTCAAAATTGTAACTCTGGAAATACCCAGAGATATTAGTTTCTAAACATGCTTTTGAAAGAAAGAAAGAAAGAAAGAAAGAAAGAAAGAAAGAAAACAAAAGAGAAGAAAAAAGAAAAGAAAAAGAAAGAAGGAAGGAAGGAGGGAGCTCCAACACGTGCTTTGAAAAACAAGTATGAGTGGCTCATGAGTGCGGGACAGCATTGCCTCCTCTTAGGGACCGTTACTGTGAAAATAGACAACAGCCTGCAAGCTCCAGCTGTGACAGAACTCATGACTGACCATTGGAAGCGGACAGTGGAAAGTGTTAGAATCAGCATTTGAAAAATACAAATGAAATTTAGGTACTATTTCAGGCCCTTTGCCTCCAGGTGCTTGAAGTATATCTAGATTTCCACCAAATCCATGAGCTGGTCAAGCATGAACCTTCTCTCTAGATTTTATCAGCTTTCCAGGGATTTTTTTTTTCACACCTTCTACTACCTCCAAGTCCTAGCACTCTGTGTTGATTCAGATGTCTAAAAGACCTCTTCACTGTTTTCTGCATTAAAACTATTTCTACCAAGCATTTTATAAACACAAAGAAAACATATGCAGGTCACAAAAAGATGAACAGAATTATGGACCATTTAATCTTCAATCTTCTCTCTCAGTCCTTTTGCTTTACTTCCTTCTCCTTTCAAGAATAAAGTGAGTCCTTCTCTGCTTCCCATACAGCAAATAAGCAACTGTTTTTTATTGCTTAAGAACATCCTTGGGGTCTCACTGTCCATAGCAATAACTTGTTAAATTGTCTTTCAAACAAATACTATGCTCCCCCCAAAAAGAGTAAAATGTCCTCTAGATATCCCTCAAGTATTGATCAAGATATCCCTCAAGTATTGATCAAGCCTCAAGTATCTGCCAGACCCCTCACATTATATATGCCTTTCCCTGTCCTTGATACTAGGATGTGATGCAGAAGACACACAAAGTCACTGCCCTCACAAATCCTGTATCCTGTGCAGGGAATGGGGTGACAGACAACAATTACATACAGATGCAAACACGAGTACAAAAATGGAATAATTTTCTATAGTGATCATTACTATGCAGACAACAAAACTGTGCAGTGAGACGAGGAGTAGGCATGCTGCCCGTGGGTACCATGGATTTGGCAAATATGGAAAGCACTTTCAGAGGAGGTGAGGTTTCCATTGAGACATGAGTGTTGGGAAGAAGACAGTTGTGCAAAGGTCTTGGAGGGGAACATTGCAGGCAGAGAAGATACCTGGTAGTAATGTCCTAAGATGGGAATAGGAATGTCATGGTCGAAGGACAGAGAGAAGACTCTCCTGACTGAGCAGGAGTGAGCCAGGAAGAGAGGGTAAGAGATCAAGGAGAGAGAGGGGCCTGGACACTAAGAGGCTTCTGGGCTAGAGCCAGGAGTTTCAGTTACATTCAAAATTATAATGAAAAGTTACCTGAAGATTTTTAGGAGGGAAGTGACACCATATGGCTGTTATTTTGTTAACCACTCAATTGCTGTGTGGTAAAAAAAATATAGGGGGTATGTACTGGGAACTTGCTAAGAGTAGGTTTCAGGTGCTCTCGCCCCACATACACAGAGACACACGAAGTGCTAACTATGTGAGAAGATGAGCAGGTTAATTAGCTGGACTGTAAGAATTATTTCACTGTGTACATCGAAACATGCTGTACACCTTACATATATACAATTTCATGTAAAAATTTTTAATTAAAAATAAACTTTGACTTACTTGTAAAAAATATAAAAAGAAAGAATATAGAAGGAAGGCAAGAGCAGCATCCAGGAAACCACTTCAGGGGCTGCTGTAGGATCACTTGGTCAGGCATGGTAGCAGCAGAATTAGCAAGAAGTGGTCAATTTAAGTTATACTTTTGAAGTGGATCCTATGAGCGTGGGGGAACACTGCCTCCTACTGGGCGCTGGCAGCAGAGTTGCTGACAGATTGGTGGCGGGTGATGAACAAAATCAAGAATAACTCCAGGGTTCTCCTTATACAACTCAAAGAAGCATTATAATTGTGGCACATTTCACTTTGGTAGAGCATAACAGTAAGGTTTTTTTTTCCTTTCTTAGCCTTCTAATATATGACAGATACTGCTCAATGCTATCAAAAAGTCCCTGGCTGGATATGGCCATTGGGCACATATGTGATTGTTAGTATAGAGTATAACCTGGCCTAAGACTTGTTTCCCAGTCTGAGCTGAGGGACTTGTTTCTCTGAAATTTTAATGAAAATAATAGATTAGTAAGGATGACTGAGCTCATGCTGCAAAATAAGAAATATACCCACTTTTACTAAATAGCTACCCTGAATGTTATACAGTGGAATGAGTCACATATAGAAGATTCGTCTCTGTTCTGACGCAGCCTGTATTCTTCCTTCTTGCGTAGTCCGTCTCCTGCTGATTCCCCTTGTATATGTTTCACGTGGTTCCTACTTTATGGAGATCAGGGTCCTCGTTTTCTGTCTTTAATGATGTACTTGCTCAACTTTTACATTAGGAACAATTTTCTTCCATCGTGTCTTGAAAGGTGCTTATTTTCTCCCAACTCTTGGCAAAATTCCTCCTATCAATTTCTTATTCTTTTGCATGCACTTAATTGGTGAGTGAGGTTACAGTCCAAACCCTTTAGTAGAAAAGCAAAATCCATTTTGGTGCCCCATGGGCAAACGGAACTGCAGCGTGACCTGACACACTGACACTTTCTGACAGCACTTAACCACCCTCCCTGGTAGCCAGGCCTCAGGCTTCACCGTTTAACCCTTCCCTGCCTCTTTGGTGCACCTACTGATGTGGTGTATATTAAAAGACATTCTTTTTGTGTTTAACTAAAGATCACTCACACACACACACACACACACACACAGAGTGTTCCAATTCCAATTCAGGGAGCTCCGAAATCAAAAGCAGAAATGTACACTGAATATGAATAAGCTGGATTTTAATTGAAAAAAGCTGTGGTTATAAAATGGCACAACGCTGCCAACAAATGTCTTAAAAAGTCCCAGCTGTGAACTGACACCTGCTGGGCACAAAAAGTACAACTCTGACATGAAAACGTGATGTGACTAACTTGTTAAAAATAATATTGAAAAAAGAATACCACTGAAAGCAAAACAGGCTCCAAAATCATTTTAACACCCACAACATCTCATTACTGCTGTTTGGATAATTGCATTTACTTCAGAATGTGCGCTCACTGTTCCTGCTGCAGGAACAGTTTGCCAACATTCTGCTGTTCCACTTCATGAGTTCTTCATTCTGAAAGGCTATGCTCTGTTTCCTCCAGAACGCTGTCATTGGGTTGATGGCTCTCATGCCATTTTATAGCACCATGGGCAGGAGGCACCTTGCCCAGTGCCCGTACATGTCCTAGGCAACTGACAACCCCTGGCATCCTGTCCACACGGAGCTCTGTGTGCACACGCTCCAGGGACTCGGGATGTATTTCCTGTTCTACCTCTTCCCTTCCATCATGGACCCTCTTGCTCAATTTCTGTGCCATTTTCCCAAACCAGATTGTTTCCCTGCCTAGAATCTTTGCACTAATACAATATTCAGACTATCCTCTTGGTTTTACACTCAAAACTCTGTCCCTTGGACCACCCTGCCTTGTGATATACAACTGGGGCTCCCAGTGACCTAAGTCAGACCCACCACCCCAAGTTTACTCTTGTCTGAAAAGGAGTTTAGAAATCATGTTTTCAAAGGTCTGCAGGGAAACCTTCTCTTGCCTTCAACTTCTTTCCTCACCTGTTTGCTAGCCCCTGTAATTGAATTATAAGCATAACATGACATTTTCTCATTATTCTAGAATCTTTGATACTTGCTAAAGTTTGAATTATCTCAGGCCTGGCATTTTAATAACCTGGGACATGCTCTGATGAAGAAACAGAACCTTGGGGAGGAGCTGAAGGGACTGCATCTAGGACACCAGACATGTGTGCGCATGCTCGTGCGTGTGCTTATACCTGCTCAGAATTAGGCTGTTCTTTCTGTCTCCGAGTCACAGAGTCATCCTTCCCTTTGCTGAAAGTTTTTATTCCTAAAAGGGTACAAAGTTAAATGAGTGCAGTTTTTCTGTAGAAATACTTGGGACAAAGGAGCAGAGGATGGTTTCATCTAAGTGCAAATCATATAGACTCTGATTTCTCAGGAAAGAAGCTAGGAACTGACATTGCTTAGGCACCTCGACATGTTAGAAGCACCACAAACATTACCTTAATTCTTCCAACAACTGAGGGCAGGAAGATGGTTATTATTTTCCCCAACTTAGTGAGAAGGAAACTAGGCAAGATCACAGATCTATAATGGCACAGGCAGGATTCGAATCTAAGTCTTTCTGACATTTCATCTCATATATTTTTCACATTCTTTTTTTTCTTTTTAAATATATTTTATTGATTATGTTATTACAGTTGTCCCATTCCCCCCCCTTCATTCCCCTCCACCATGCACACCCTCTCCCACCCACATTCCCCACTTTAGTTCATGTCCATGTATCATAAGTTCTTTAGCTTCTACATTTCCCACACTATTCTTGCCCTCCCTCTCTCTATTTTCTATCTACCATCTATGCTACTTATTCTCTGTACCTTTTCCCCCTCTCTCCTCCTCCCACTCCCCTGTTGCTAACCCTCCATATGATCTCCATTTCTGTGTTTCTGTTCTAGGTGTTTCCTTAGTTTGCTTTTGTTTTAGGTGTGGTTCTTAATAGCTGTGAGTTTGCTGTCTTTTTACTGTCATATTTTTTATCTTCTTTTTCTTAGATAAGTCCCTTTAATATTTCATATAATAAGGGCTTGGTGATGATGAACTCCTTTAACTTGACCTTATCTGAGAAGCACTTTACCTGATCTTCCATTCTAAATGAAAGCTTTGCTGGGTAGAGCAATCTTGGATGTAGGTCCTTGACTCTCATGACTTGGAATACTTCTTTCCAGCCCCTTCTTGCCTGGAAGGTCTCTTTTGAGAAATCAGCTGACGGTCTGATGGGAACTCCTTTGGAGGTGACTGATCCCTTATCTCTAGCTGCTTCTGGGATTCTCTCCTTCATTTGAATCTTGGCGAATGTAATTATGATGTGCCTTGGTGTGTTCCTGCTTGGGTCCAACTTCTTTGAGATTCTCTGAGCTTCCCGGACTTCCTGGCAGTCTATTTCCTTTGCCAGATTGGGGAAGTTCTCCTTTATTATTTGTTCAAATAAGTTTTCCACTTGTTGCTCTTCTTCTTCACTTTCTGGTACCCCTATAATTTGGATGTTGGAACATTTAAAGATGTTCTAGAGGTTCCTGAGCCTCTCCTCATTTTTTTGAATTCTTGTTTCTTCCTTGTTTTCTGTTTGGTTGTTTCTTTCTTCCTTCTGGTCCACTCCATTGATTTGAGTCCCAGTTTCCTTCCCATCACTATTGGTCCTCTGTGCATTTTCCTTCATTTTACTTAGTGTAGCCTTCATTTGTTCATCTAATTTGCGACCAAAATCAACCAATTCTGTGAGCATCCTGATCCCCAGTGCTTTGAACTGTGCATCTGATAGTTTGGCTATCTCTTGGTTACTGAAAAGTGTTGGCTCTGATGGCTTCATTTGTTCTTTCCTTTGAGCCATTTTTTTCTTTTCTTTTCTTTTCTTTTTTTTTTTTTTTTTGGTCTGGTCATGCCTGTTATGTATGAGGGGCGGAGCCTTAGGTGTTCACCAGAGTGGGGCAACCCAGTCACAGAGTTGTGACACTGTATGTGGGGGCAGGGTCAGAGAGGGAACAATGGGGCTTGCTCTGCTCTCTCTCGGATTTCAGTCCCCTCTGTGAGGCTGAGGGTCTCTCCCAGCACCTCAACCCCCACAAGTGTTTTCAGTCAGTGCTTTTGGGCTTTATTTCCTGGTGCTGGGGCTCTTGGTTGTGCAGTCTGTCTCGCTGCCCGTTTTCACCTGGTTTATCTGCACGTGAATGTGTGACCGCGGTCAGCCACCTTGAGCTCTTCTCTGGGTCTGCTTATTGCCTCCCTGTGTCCAGGGTCTGCTAACCACTGCCTGTGCGCCTGGGGTGTGCCAACTGCCACCTGAGCATCCGGGACCACTAGCCACTGCTTTTCCCTTCTGTGATCCCTCTCTGTCAGCTGCTGACTCCGCCCCACTTACTGGTCTGGGTGAATCATTGTCTGACTTCCGTACAATTCAATTTTCTGTCTGTTCTGGTTGTTTTTTTTTGTTTGTTTGTTTCTAAAGTTTTGTTGTCCTTAATTTTGGTTGTGAGAGGAGGCATAGTGCATCGACTTACGCCTCCATCTTGGCCAGAAGTTCTTTTTTTCACATTCTGCATACATGTTGTACACAAGAGGGGATCTAGTATAGTTAAGAGCTCAGATTTTGAAGTCAGGCAGATGTGAGTTCAAATCTTCCCTTGGCCCTTATTATGCCTGTGGCTGGGGATGAAACAATTTAGCAATGAGCTTTGGCTGCTAACCAGTTTTATATGCTTTCAACTTTTGTCCTAACTTTCATTGCTGTTGATTAGTGTCTATCATTGTTTCCATTTCTCATCATCCAGAAGTCATCGTAAGCCTATGTCTCCCTGCTCCACCTGCAATTTCCATCACTTTCTCAAATTCAGATTAATTGCTGGTATCCCTAGTGCTTGAAGGGCTGACATTTTGACATTATCACACTGTCATTTTCATTCATGCTAAAGAATATTAAGTCAATAATTATATTTTGAGGAAATTATCGTGTTTACCATGTTACTATACACAAAAGATATTTGTGTAGTTTATGTATATTACCGATGTCAAGTGTGATTTCTTTATATCAAGTGAGTAGAGCAAGTCTAAAGTGCTGGCTCTCGAAAGGACCATTTCTCAGGTGGGCTAATAGATGATGCAAATAGGCACCAACCATTAAAATTGTACATCCTTCATTTAAAGATTTTTGATGCATACTTATTTCCAAAGAATATTGTTGATATAATATTATATATAATAATGACCAATAAATGCATAGCACTAGCCATATGCCAGTTATCATATAAGTGATATGCATATACACATATATGTAGTTTATTACTCACACTAAGACTATAAGGAAGTTATTGCTATCATCATCATCATCATCATTATTCCAATTTTACAGAGACATTAAATAACTTGCCCAAATTACACAGCTAGAAAGTTAGGGATCCACTTCGTATGGCATGGAAATGGAGGTCAGCCCTCACATGGAAAACCAGTGGGGTGCATGTGGCACACAGGACCACATCCATGAAGAGGTTTTCCCATGGGAAATCAGGCCTGCATGATACCTAGACTGTTAAGAGGCTTGCTTTTGCTAAAGCTCCCTGAATTGAGGCAGCAAGGGTTTACTGCAACTTCCTAAAATCTGAGCTAAACCTCCCAAGTATGGAGTGTGACTGATACAACATTTCTCCCCTTGGTCTGCAACAATCTTCTCTTTGAAACAACTAGCAACATTCTTTCCTTTGTTATCTGTAACAGGTAATCCCCTGCAGTGAACCTGTGCATAGTAAATGAGGACCACCCTCCATGTAATATACCCAGAGAAGCAAAAAAAGCCTGTCCAGGCAGGGGCCCCGGGCCCTCTCACCCTCTCTCTCTCAGAGAGTGGCCATGCTGTCCCTTTTTCTCCATGGGACTTCTGTTGTCCGTGTGAACTTGTTCACGATTAGTCACAACATACACAGATCCTGCCAGCCAGGATCCGCCACAAGAAAGTAGTAGGGATAACATTATAAATACATGAAAAGAAGACTCTTCAATATGACATTGGGACTGTTGGTTTATTGCCTAGAAAAAATAAAATTAGATCTTTATCTTAATAAGTCTCAGCTACATTGATACGATGAAACAATTTAAACAGAATAAAATATAAAATTAAATTCATGATACTGGTGGTAAGAAAGATTGTCTTACATAAAAAAAACAAAAAAGGATAAAAACACATTTGATAAATTTTACATAAAAATTAAAATGTATATTTCATAAAAACATAAAATAAGTTGAAAGTGGGAGGCCAGAAAGATAGAAAATAACCAAATTCATACACAGAATATTTTTGAAACATCAAAAATCTACTAGAAAAAGAAAACCCCATAGAAAATGGACAAAGGGTATGAACAGCTAATAGTCCCAAGAGGAAATAGCCTGACAAAATGCTCAAGTATTTGAAAATTGAAGCTTCAAACAACAAGAAGATAACATTTCTCATCGTTAAATGGTCAAGAACATGGAAGTGCTGGCAAGAGCGCGCAGAACGAGCAGGAACTCCCCACACACGGCAGAAATAGGGACAATCACTTTGGAGAGCAATTTGGCAATATCTCATCGAACATTAAAATGTAATTTTAAGTACAGTTGTATGTTCTAGAATGGTTCTTTCATTTATGCTCAAGGAAACTGTAGAAAGCTACTGGGGCAGTGTTTATAATAGCAAAATAGAAGAAAAAAGAGAAAGCAACTTAAATGCTCACCAGAAATGAACAGGTAACTAATGTGACTTATGTTCATAAAACAGAATTTATGTAGCAGTTAAGAGAAATTATCTACTTTTATACTGATATATTTCTTTATATCAACATTGAAATATTTCGAAACCTAATCTGTGAAAAAAAATTCACAGCTCATATTCATATTATATATCTTTTTAAAGATTTTATTTATTTATTCTTAGATAAAGCAGAAGGGAGAGAGAAAGAGAGGGAGAAAAACATTGATGTGAGAGAGAAACATCAATTGATTGCCTCTTGTGCACACCCCAGCTGAGGACCGAACCCACAGCCCAGGGTACAGACACGTGCCCTGACCAGAAATCAATCCTGCAATTCTTCGCTTCGCAGCATGATGCCCAACCACTGAACCACACTGGTCAGGGCCACCTTATATTTTTATGTATTGTTTCTTTAAAAAGATAAAAAATAAAAATTACTTTATTGATAAATATCTACACAAAGTAAAAATTGATGATTTAGAAAAGTATTTGTATTAATTAAAGTAAGGGTAATATATCTATAAAATACTAAATATTCTATTAATTTGAGTAATTCATTAGGATAATATATCTATAAAATGAGATTAATTAGAGAGGTTAATTAGAGCAGTAGATCTACAAAAATAAAATATGACAGTCAATTAGGTAACTGATTAGAACGATTAATCAGGGTAATATAACAAGAGAATTCTAAAATTTTGGTGGATTAACCCAATAATTTATTTCTTGCTCATAAAACAATACCAATTTTTTTTGTCATCACCTATCATATTACCTCATGAAGTGATTCAGGGATTCAGAGTCCATCAACCTTTAAACTCCAACACTCAAAATAAATTAAACTCAAACATATTCTACAACCTTGTCCTCTGCATCCAGCCAACAGAAAGGAAAAGAGATATAGAAGGAACGCGCTTCTTAAAAGCTTTGGCAAGCAGTGGCTTCTGATCATTTCTTTGATAAGAAACAGTCGTAAGGCCACACCTACACAGAAGACCAACATGGACATGGAACCGATGGTGGGATGGCCATTTCCTGGGGCAACTCTAAACTATGAAAAGACTGGGAATTTTAGCAAATGCTGGCCACCGGTAACTCACCCAATGTAGCGTGTCCCTATAAACAGAAGTGGGTCCAGGAGTGGGAGAATGGAAGCAGAACAAAAAAATTTAAACTTAATCTCTATTGTTTTGTAGGGAAAAAAATGATGTAAATAAAATATGGTAGTTCATAATTCTTCATTCTGTAAGTACATGAGTGCTGTTACAATATTCACGGTGCTTTTCTCAATTTTAAATATTTTCAAGGAAAAAACCCTGTTCCATGACTACTAATGTAACTGTGTCATTACTTAGGACATCACTGTATCACTGTCACTCTATCTTTAGATTTAGTGCAATGGCACCAAAACAGAGGCAAGACTTCCTATAATGAGATTATTCTGGAAGATCCTGGCATGTAGCTCAGCAAGATAAACGGATAAAATCTGAGGTCAGATTAGGTTTTGAATCCCCGCTCCACTACTTCACCGTGTGATCTTAGACACTATTTGACCACCCTGAGCCAACAGGGATAATAATAATCTCATAAACTGCTGAGAGAACTCAGTAAGATATTTTATGTAAACTGCCTGCCAGGGCATAGAGATTTTAAAATCTGTTTTGTCTGATAATTATTATCCCAAAAGAGAGAAAAATAAAGTGGAATGATAACATATCTTAATTGCTTTTTATATACCACAGTACTAGGGTACAAGCTCATTTGCACAAACTGTTCCTGTTAAATTGCTCGTGTTTTGCCACTTCTGGAAATCCATTTTCCTTAATATCTGTGTTGTCTAGTTTAATTACTCTTGAATTTTCTTCGTGTGGATTGTCTTCATATTTCCTACTTTGATTTCATATTAATGAGTTGTCCTCAGTTGTGTGGTCTGATGTCCCCTTTGCTAGTCATGATTATGGCTTTACAACTTTCTCCTTGACACTTTTTTTTTTTTTTTTGCTTAAAATTGTCCTGTGTCCCATGGCCCAGTGTTCCTCTTTTGCATGTCTCTGTTCACCGGGCCAGAAAACACTTCAGTTCCTGTCCAGGCAAAAATATATACATATGTATCCTGGAAGTTTTTAGACTCTAATTACTTAAAAGACACGTGCGTCACTCAGCCCATGTAAGCTCTACCTTTACAATTGGCTTCCTGGCAAGTAAGCAGTCACCTGGGAAGATATAAGAAAATGTATAGTAAGGTCTACCCAGGAAAGGTATCCCAATTTCCTTAGAGTCATTTCAGTAACCACTTAGAAACAAAGGCCGGAAGAGTCTTATGTAACGGGCAGCACTGGCGGGCTGTGCTGATGATCACAGCAGACTCACTGAACCAGCCAGCCCCGCGGGAGACCCCACAGAAAACACAAGGGAGAGATGCAGTGCTTCTCTTCCCAACTCCCATTTCTTCTCTCAACTTCAAAAGCCTTTAAATACACATTTTTCACTCATTCTTTCATTAATTCATTTATTCTTTAAGAAACAGAGTAAGTACCAATCATATCCCAGGTCTTACGGGACTGAAAATCAGTAAATTCTAATCTGTGCCCTGGAGAAACGCAGCGAATTGGAAAGATAAATTATTGTCTTATAGTCCTGTATGTTTAAAGAAGATGGCAGCAGGAGGTGAGGAAGCAGCAGAGAGCAAGGAGACATTAGAACAGCTTGGAGAAGGAGATGACAATGGCATTGAGATTCAAAAGATGTGCAAACGTGCAGGCAAGGGAGAACATCAGAGACAAAGGAACATAGGAGCAAATTCACTGCATATTTAGGGATAGTGTAGGGTCCCCTGTGAACAGAGACAAGAATTGTTCATGAGGCTGAAGAAACAGGTTTTGGGGAAAAGGTAAGAAAGTTATCCTGGGAAATTTAGATTCAGCCAGTTCTTTAAAATATCATTTGCACACTAAGGGATATGGCATGCAGAGATGGTAAAGGATTGTGGTTTTGTATTCTCGTGGGTCTTTTTAGCTATGTGCACTTGGACTTGCTACCTCTGAACTTAGTATCTTAACCCTAATTTCTTTACTTGTCAAGGGAGGATGACATTCAGATGAAGCTAGAAATGAAAGATAAAGTTATTATAGTCACTGTAACTACTATTTATTGAGTATGTACTATGTACAAGTATTTTGCTTTACATTGATTACCTCATTCAATTATCAGACAAAAATGTTATACCTTGGATATTATAATTGTTTGTATTCTACCACTGAGGAAACTGAGATGAAATAACTTTCTAGGTAGTGGCATGATGGTATTAGGGTTCTAAAACATAACCCTGGAAGAACTGTTTGCAAAAAAATGCATTTTTGGAGAAAGTTCCTAGAGCTTCAAAGTTTATTAATAAATGGTTTCCTAAATAAGGAGATTGTTTTATAGTCTGATGAGGGGTTATGAGCACTGGACATGAGAGAACACATTTAAGGAATATTTCAGAAATAAATACAGAAATCTTAGGGTATCATGAATATTGGAGTGAGATAAAGAAAAGTTGATGCTACCCATGCAAGATTGGGACACAAGAGCAGAAACCCACAGACAGTGATGCTTTTATTTGGGAATGTGTTGATAGTGGGACATTCAGGTGACTGTCCAGTGGGTGGAAGACCCTGGGCCACTGGGCTCTGGGTAAATATAATGTAGTCCTCCTGGGGGGGTAAATAGGGGCACCTGGGAGGTGTTGAGTAAAGAGATAAGGGGACTCAGGACAAAGCCTTAAGGAGAGTCATTCTTTGTGATATGTAGAAGACTTCAGAGAAAAAGCAGGGGAGGAAGAATGAAAAGGGGAACTGGAGAAGGTAAAGACAGATTTTGTCACTTCCAGTTTTGATGGAACTGACACTAAACTCATGTGAGCACAAAGATTTTTCTTGCTATTGGTGTCTGCTCTCATATATGCCATTGCAGAATATTATAATCCCCATAAAACCATCCACAAAGAGAAATTGAATTTTTACATTTATCTGATTTTTGTTAATGTAAATTTAAATTTAAGTGGCCCTGTGTTTCTAGAACAGTCCAACTTCTAGAACTAGCTAGAACAGTGCAACTTCACTGTGACAAAAAATAGCTACAGTGGAAGAGATAATGGAGAAAATAAAATGAATGAAAGCATTGATTATTTCAAAATAAGGCAGAAAAAAGACAAAAGAATAAAGAAACAGATGGGGAAAATATTTAAAAAATAGAAAATTAGTTAACATAAACCCATATCGGTAATTATATAAAATCTATCTAAATAGATTACATATCTAATTAAAAGATAGATATTGTCAGATGGGATTTTTAAAGAGACTCAATTATTCACCACTTCAGGAAACACATTTTAAGCATAAAGATACAAATAGATGAAAGTAAAAGATTCTAAAATAAAAAACCATATCCATCTAAATAACAACCATTATTAGGAAAGTACTACTCACATCTCAAAAATATTTGGGAAGAAGCCCTAGCACAAAGAGCACACGCTGTATGATTCTGTGTGTACAGAAGAGGAGGGAAACCTATTTATGCTGGAAGTCATAACAGAGGTTACACGGAGGAAGTATTGACAGGATGAAAGGCATGCAGACGCCTTCTGGATTGATGATAATGTTCTGTATTTTGTATTGGAAGGTTACAAAGATCTATGTGTAGATAAATATGAAACTATACAATTACTATTTGTAAAATTAACTGCCTATTAATCCTATCTCAATTTAAACTAAAATTTAAAGCAGCATTTAAGGGGCACGTCTCATATGAAAAAAATAAATGTATTCAGATGTGTTACCTTTGAGATAATGCATTAGATGAACAAATGGGGAGGTTAAAGTCACAGTCATTAATCATTTCAGTGCAATCGTGACATGAAACCCAAGTGAAATTAGGTTGAGAAAAAAATAGGAAGCCACCAAAAAGACGACAAATGCAGACCACATTTTGAGAAGTTTTGCTGTATGGCAGAATAGAGACACGAGGAAAGACAAGAGAATAGAGCGAAGGGGGGGAGAATTTTATGAAGAAAGGAGCATTTATTTCATATAGGTGAGTCAGGATGGGATCTAACTAGAGTGTGAGAGCTTAGAGAAGAGTGAGGACAATTTTCCACTATAACAGGAAGAAAAGGAGTTATGGTAGGTAGCTACACATGCTAGTAGGTTGACATAGTTGCCATTGGAAAGATGATGTAATTTCTCACCTGATTACTTCTTTCTCACTGAAGAATAAGATGAACTTATCAACTGAGAGAGAGGAAAAGAATGTGAAAGATTTGAAGACCGAACTCATCAGCTGAGAGAGAGAAAAAGAGTGTGAGAGATTTGAGGAGAAAGGAGAAAGGAGAAAATGTAAAATAATCATGTGAGACAACACAAGTAAATTTATTAGAGGAATGTCAGAATTTGGACCCATTTCAGATTAAAGGTAATAAATTTTAAATAATGCATAGTTGTGTAGTTTTTTCCAACAATGTTTAGTTGTTATAAACCAAGTGCTATTTTAGGTACCAGTTGGATATTCTCACATAGAATAATTTTATCTTAATGGATTACTCAGACAATTACATGTTAAGTCTTAAAATTCAGCACTAATTTTACTGTCCACTTTTAAAGTATATTAAATGGATTAACTTAATTATTCCAGTCACTCTCACTCGATTTTTTAATTTTTTACTTTTTATAAAGTTATTTTTATTGAAAATATTGGCATACAGGTTTCAAGTGTACAACCCAATGGAACATCATCTGCACACTGCTTCATGTGCCCATCACCCCAAGCAAAGTCTTTCTGTCCCCATTTTCCTCCCCTTTGTCTATCTCCACCTAGCCCCACCCCCTTTTCCCTCTGGCCATCACCACACTGTTGTCTGTGCCCATGGGTAATGCATATATGTCTTTTGGCTAATTCCTTCACCTTCTTTCCCCAGCATCCCTTCCCTGACAGCTGTCAGTCTGTTCCATGTATCTGTGCCTCTGTTTCCATTTGGTCCATCAGTTTAGTTTGTTCATTAGTTTCCACATATAAGTGAGATCGTATGGTATTTGTCTGTATCTGACTGGCTTATTTTGCTTAGTACAATAATCTCCAGGTCCATCCATGTTGTCACAAAATTTTTCTAAATTGTTAGTTGTATTTTTCATGAGGAAATATTAAACTGAAGTATCCTAAAACTGTGAGTTCCTCTATCACATCAATGGAAACTTTATATTTTGAATCAAAAGGACTAAAATGCCAAAACTATAATTTTGATGACCTAATAAATGAATCTGTAAATATGTAAGCCAGAAAAAATATGATCAAGAGATCACATTAATAAACTATTATTTATTGTATTACATAAAATTATGATACCCAAAATAATCGTTTTGCAGTTCATGTAAATGTCTATTGTTATTCATCTATCACTATTGCTCTTATTGTGTTTTATAAGTAATAAAACATTTTTAAAGGAAAAAAGGACTAAAATGAAATTTTAAAGGATAAATATATTCATAAGAGCTTTTTAATTTTATATATACTTGTCTAGTTTTATTTTAAACTTTGATATTTGAAGTCTCCAATATGTTGTAAATTCAGTCTATGCCACAAGTATAAGAAGTATAAAATAAAAAAGATCTCAGAAGAAACTATAATGTGTATTTGAAATAAAGTAAACTTTCCAGCCTTGGTTTCATGTGAATACTATAAAGAAAAATAAATTTTCATCATAATTTAATTTAAATGTTTCTTCAAGTAAGCAAACCTATACCAAAGAAAAATATGAGTCCATTCTCTAAAGCCAGGAGAAATTTCTCTAAAAGCAGTGTAAAATTAAAACACAACCACCTTGGGAAAAAAAAACATAAGATGTTTATGAAATAAGGGAAATTTTTTAACCTCAATTTCATATTGATGCTATCAGTGAAAAAATATTTATTTTATAATTTAATTTAAATAACTGTTACAGCACATAATCCAAAGAAAAATATACAAGACAATTCTCAAAAACAGGAGAAAATGGGAAAAGGTAATGCTGTAACTTTCTGCAAGCACACACTTTGTTCTAGGCACTATATCAGGGTTTTTAAGCAATTCATTGAATACTCATATTTCTTTCCTTTAAATTTTTTATTGCTATTCTATTACAGTTGTCCCAATTTTTCCCCCTTTGCCTTTCTCCACCCAGCCCACCCCCTACTCCTACAGTCAATCCCCACACCATTGTTCATGTCCATGGGTCATTCATACATGCTCTTTAACTAGTTCTTTGAACCCTTAATCATACTGCAAATCAGGACAATTTTTATTAATCTGTAAGCCTAATCCAAACTTTCCAGGGAACAGTTCACAGTCCTGCCTTTAGCCCTAATAAACAGGGCTATTGCCATGTATTGTCCATTAAAGCTCATGAAAATAATAAATAATAATAGTTTAATTTTATCTTTACTTTTGTTTACTATTGGCTTCAATTTGTTTACAGGTTGGCTTCAATATGCAATATCTAATATGAGCATTCAGAAACTCCATGATACTTTGGTGACAATCTAATACGTAAATAATAAATATCAAGTAGCTAAAAATTTGAAGTTACTAAGCATTTCTCCATTTGGGGAATTTTGAGAGGAATAAGTAGTCTTTTAATTTTCTTTCTATATGTGATACTGGTAGATTTTTTTGCAAATTTTAAAATTTCTTCTAACCACTGTAGTGTCCTATCCCGTAGTCTTAAGTAGCATACATATAATTATAAGGTTTTCCCAGCAAGTAAGTTTAAACATATTTGTCTTGTCTGGAGTCAGAGAGTCTAAAAAAGATTAATAATCCACAACAGGTTGTGTAGCAGACACGACTTCCCTGAGGAGTAACTTGTATTGCCAAATACTTAAAAAGGACTTTCTAAGAATTGGGGTCCATAAAAGTCTAAGAATGACTGAGTCGTCTACTTCCCACATACCTCAAATCCCCAGGCACCTTTGTGGGCATATAACTTTGTGATTTAAGAAACTTGTTAAATCATTCTTTCTAAAAATGCCTTCAAGTTTTAGACCACTATTATACATCTCTAGCTGAAACTGAACTGCCTGGTAGTAAGGCAGAACTTCCTAAAGAATGTTCTGCCTTCATGTATACATTAAAAGGGAGTTCTGTAGTAAATGCATTAGATAAAGTCCAAGTTGAAGTTTAAAAGGCCTCATTACTATGGGATTTCTGAGGGCCTTTAATATACACATGTAAATTGTGAATCTTCAGGAGAGAAATAAAGTTTGCAGCCTTCTCTGAATGATTAACAAAGAATCCCTTTCATGATAGTCACTAGCTCTCCAAGGAACCACCAGCTATTGGGATAGAAGCCATCATCTCCCCATTAGAAAGTTTCCTATTTTTCACTGATTAAATAACACTTTCATTTAAATAATAAATTTTCCTATAAATAACTCAAATATAATTGCATGTTAGTTGGACTCACAGTGGATTTCGTCCCTGAGCTTGGGACTTAGCCCCACCACCAGCTATGTGTACTTTGTAAGTCACTCAAACTCTCTGAGTCTCTGTTTCCTCATCTATAAAATTAAGGAAATGGTAGTATTTTATAGAACTTGTATAAAGACTAAAATAACAAATGTAATAGTGACTTTTCAAATTATAAAACAATTACATCTGTAATAGTATTGGAAATAGAATCCATTAACCTTGATAGGAGAGGAAATAGACCTTTGCACAGAAAACTGCACATGATGAAATGAGTTTATTCATAAACTGATTAATATAATCCACATGGAACAGTGAAGGTAGAATCATTTTTTTTTACATAGGGACATTTTCCTATTCTATTCCCCCAATACTCCAGTGCTATGTTGATTATTGTATTACTTCTATTGTATTAACTGTTAAAGAAAACTCAAAATAATAGTGACTTAAATAAGACAGGGGTGTGTTTATCTTCTATGGAAGTATCTGAGCATGAGCAATTGAGAAATAATACTGTGTCAAAGCTTTGGGCACCCTCCTTCTGGCTGCTCTGCCAATTCTTGAGTCATCTTCACCCCCATGGTAGACCTCGCAGCAAAAGAGCAGTCGCACACATCATTTCTGCTCACGTCTTATTGGCAAAATTTAGATGTCACAACTACCTGCAAGGAAGGCTAGTAATGTGGATCTTTATTCTTGGTTACCTGTTGGGAACTGCCCTGCCTGATTTCAGAAACTGTAACCCCCTGTGGCTAAGGCTGAGTAAAAAGACCTTGGGACCATAAGCCATTAAGGAGACAAAGCTTATCTTCCTGGTAGGGCACCACCTCTGCCCCCTTTTACTTCACTCTGCTTGGCCCTGAGCAGATGACTGGTTAGCCAATGACGGGTAAGATTCCTCAAAGGAGGGATGACCTAAGACAGACATGGTTTTGAAGGGGCCCTCAGGGAAGGACTTGAGGGGCTACATAAAAAAGGGAGTGATGGACCCTCACCCCTCAGCTTTGACATAGCCTGAGTCCTCATTCTGTCTGCAAGAAGTCTCCTAATCTCTTGGCTGCCTTACTTCCCCTGCCTGACTTAAGCCTGAAACAATGCTGGAGGTGGGTGCAGCCCCGTGCTGGAAAGAATGGGTTCCCTGGGGCAATCAGGCCTAAGAAAGAATGCATAAAATCCTGTGAAATCTGCTTTGCTAATACCCTCAATTTAAATGATAAAGGTCCACGCATAGAATGAATTTGTTACCCCAAAGTTTTATGGCCCTTTAGCTATCTGACACTGACTCAGAATAAGTTCTCAGAGTTCTTTGAATGTTATCTATTGTTTGATCACTACTGCCTGACAATGATTGATGAGCTTTATGTATATGCCCTGTATTCCTGTGCAAATTAAACCCAATAAAAGCCCACAGAGGAACAGATTCCTGGCCCTTCTCCTTTGAGAGATGGGCCACCTTTCCTCCCCAAGCAGATCATGTCTTGGTAGATTTATTCTTATCCGTGGTGGCCGGGGGTGGTGGTGATAGGGAAGTGGGCCCTGCGGGCGGAGCCCCCCACAGTTACCACGTGCCCCACTGAAATGTGAGGGTCTTTTATAAAAGGAAAAGGAGAGAACAGATAGTGAAGGGCCAGGATTGTTCTCTACTACAGCCATATCCTTCAATTCCAATTAGTTTAAGATCCTAAAGATCCTGTAAATATTTGCACTAAATTTCAATATCAGCAAGCATTTTGCAAACCACTCTTATGCTCACTAACCCTTGGGGACAGAGAGATTACGTGACTTGATGCTTACCCTCTTTATTAAATACCTCAACCTAATTTCTTCCCTATCAGAAATCTGAGGTGTCTGATCTATTAACTTTCTTGTCAGTTGCATTGCTGAAAACCATCTCTGTTGATTCTTATTTTGATGGAAAGTTAATTTTGACTCAAATTAGTCAGCACGACCTTTTCAACACATGGTAAAAACTGAATAGCTCATGATCAGATAGAGTTCACACAGCTTACATTATTAAAACTGTATTATTAAGTTTACTCATGTATTTTGTACAAATAGATTTTGTATCTCTGTCCCCCATGGATGGAGGGAACAAGAAAAGTAGTTAATAATGTCTTGATTTTTAAAGCATTTTTATTAAATTTATTGGGGTGATATTGGTTAATAAAATTATATAGGTTTCAAGTGTACAATTCTATAGTACATCATCTGTATACTACATATGTGTTTACCACCCAAAGTCAAATCTTCTTCCATCCCCATACGTTTGATGCCCTTCATCCTTTACTACCTCCCCCACCACCTTAAAAAACTAATCATATTGTCCTCTCGTCATGACTGTTGAATAGAACTTTGTGGAAATGTTCTGTATCTGTGCTCTTCAGTATGGCAGCTGCTAGATGCATGTGGCTATTGAGCACTAGACATGTAGCTAGTGTGACTGCAAAAATGAATTTCTGATTTTATTTAATTTTAATGTAAATAGCTACATGTCCCTACTGGCTACTATATTGGACAGCATAACTTGATGCCATGTATCAAACAGGACATTTCTAAATTGGAGAAATATTGACAGACACTGGGAAAATTGAATTAAGTCCTATTATGATATAAAAATGGTGAGTCTGTCAATAACTCTGAGAGACTTCTGTGTGAATGTGTGTATTGTTTAAATCCAGGGCATTAGTAATGACTGCCAAATGAGGAAGAACAACATTGTCTTTCATACTTCTCAGAATCAAAAAGTCTTTATTTAGTTTCATTTGTTCAGAGAGAATAGTCCATCACTCTAGAAA
The DNA here is from genome assembly GCA_039655065.1 of Glossophaga mutica. Lineage (NCBI taxonomy): Eukaryota > Metazoa > Chordata > Mammalia > Chiroptera > Phyllostomidae > Glossophaga > Glossophaga mutica. The sequence continues at coordinate 60,740,997 of CM077304.1, forward strand.
ATAAAAATGATTCTGTAATAAATGAAAAGTAATACAATAAGTGGAGGAGTTATATTCTATTAATTTTCAACGCAGGGAAGAAAAATAGAGATTGCTTTGGTCTCCACGGAGACCCAGGGCAGCTGGGGGTCATGTCACTGAGCTCTTTGAACATCTAGGGAGAAAATCATTGTGAACTTTAAGAAACCCAGTAGTTTTCTGAAAAGAAACACTCCATTGGGATACTGGAACTGGCTTTTTAAAAAATGATGAATGGGAAAGAAGTACTTTGTAGATACTAGTTTGTCATTTTTATGTATGTTATACTTATTAATCCACCTCAAAGAAGCCTTTATTAGTATTAGTCAAAAATTATTGGAAAGAAAAGAACATCACTCATCTTTCAATTCTAAACAAGTCTTCCATTTCCTGTTTTTTAAATAAGAAAATCTCATTCTTTCAACCATCTTATCATCAACTTTTACTTTTATTGATTTTACTTTTATCTGTATTCAATTTATTTTTTAAACTTAAAAAACTGATTTACTCTTCCTAAAAACCCTTTTTCATGTTTATTATATTGTAGCAATAGAATTTTAAAATAGTTCTAATATTCAATGAAATGGGCAAGTCTTCTCCAAGATTAGGCAGAAAAGAATCTAAAGAAAGAATGAGTGGAATAAGATTAAAGTACTTTATATTAACTTTGGGAGAAAAAGATCTAAGATATGAAACCTCAACAATCTATTATCCAATTTAGGTATCCAAACTAGAGTTACTTTGTAATTATTTCTAACCAGCAAATAAACAGATGATATTCCAATTTTAAAGTTTCAATGTTCCCAGAAGGCAGAGAAAGAACCCAGTTATCTTTCAAGGTCGACTCCATTGTCCGTCATTAAAGCCATGCTCGTATTTGCCTCCCATGAGGTTAAAGCTCTATGAGAGCAGGGTTTTGAGGATTACGTTCACTGCTACACACCCAGCTCATGGCGGGTATTCACTGTATACTTGTTCTAGCAAGTATACTCTGTTCCCTCTGCCCAAACTTCTCTCTGTGAAGCCAATCAACCTTTTCCAGAGTTTCTGTTTACAGGCAAAAGGCCTCTTCAGTGTCAGTGGACAATAGTTGATGCTTTTCGTTTTTCTTCCAGGAGGTTTACAGTTTTGGGTCCTATATTTATGTCTTTGGTCCATTTTGAGCTGATTTTCATGCATGATATATGACAAGGGTATGATTTCATTCTTTGCATGTGGATATCCATATTTTAATCAAGGCAGTATTACGTGGTTCAATAAAAATATGTGTTTGAGAAAATTATTAGAAAAGATAATGTCTCCCAAAAATGTGTGATAAAATATTTATCAGTTCACAGATTTCTCTCCAAAGAAGCAGTGATCTGCGTGGAAAGCAATAGCTTTGCCCTCATTTCTAATGAGCTGGACCAGTACATCTCAAACTTGAGAATTCTTTTACTTTGAGAATATCTTCACTGACCCCCATGATGACAAAAGTCTATTCCCCCAGCAAAATGTAATCAACATCACCTAATATGATCCCACAGTCAACACAAAAACCAAAAATGAGAACAGAAATTGCCACATTTGCTTATAAGATCGGCATGCAGACAACCCCAAATATACTTATATTTTTAAAACATTTTTATTGAAAGAAAATACAAAATTTAAAAATTCTTATATCTGTGGATCACAGTGGCCTGGGATTCTAGTTAAAGAAATATCCTGCTAGGTCGTGCCAGGAGACAGTTAATCTTAAAATATTTTATTACACCCATAAGTGATACTCTTGCATCCTAGCCAGAGCTGAAATGGGAACCGAAAACTTGAAATAGACTGTGTGGGAATGGTGATGAGTGCCAACAGTATTGGAGTGGTAATGTTTACTACTAAATGCTATTTCTCCATGGAGATATAAACTTGTCCACCATACTGGTTTGTTCATTTTTAACATTTATTACAAAACTTCACAATGATACTAATAACTCTATTTGGGCTCTGGCTATTCCAGACCAAAACAGGTACAAAAACTATTGTGGCACATATGTTTTCAAGCCACTAAAAAATATATCTAACATGGGAAGATTTTTAATGCATCCTCTTTTTCTTACTAAATTCCATTTTTATAAGTTAGAGATGAAGAAAACCAAAAGGATATGATATAATAATATTGGGTATCTGTTTACCGATGGAGTTACCAATACACATGGTGAGATTAAGAAGACAAGTCACTTGTTCTTCAGAGCATTTTGTAATAGTACCTATTGAATCAAGTAGCTATTAAAATATATGTATATTCGAGTATATTGAAGTATTAAACTTCACATGCTTGAATTTAACAATAAAGTCCCACTCAAGAAATTGAAAGAGGAATCACAGGAATTGTATCAAGACATCCAAAAATAGAACCCATCCTACACTTATTCTTTTTCTGTAGTTCCTGGGTCAGCAAATGTCAGGAAGAGATTAAGAATTATGAAATAATGCTCAATTTGAAGAAATCATTGTCACTAAACAGTATCTGTGTTTTCCCTTGAGAGAGAAATGAATTGACCTGGAGGATATGGAAAAAGTTACCTAAGTGCTTAACTAGAATTATTTGCTGTTCATCCTCATTTCAGATTTAAAGTACACCTGAAAGAAGATAGGCACGTTTCACTGGGAGAACCTGACACTCTCCACTCTCCCTTTTCTCTGTGTCACATACTAGTCTGGGGAACTTAAGCTAGAAATTTGACTACTCTAGGCCTCAATTCTTCCAGAAAAATAAATGGATATAATAACATCTGTCTAGAAGCATAGAACTTTATCAAATGAGATTTTGAGAACCCTTTCGAGGTAGATTTTTTTAGTTCACAGATTTCATTAATGAAGCTGGAAATTCAACCTACCAGAAATTAAACCATTCTATATCAAATTGTTAATTATAACATGTAGATTGATTGCTTGGAATTCTTTAGATTAGTTCATAGAGAATGCTCACTATAAACAAATAATAGTCTAGCTTTAGGATTTATAAATAATAGGAATATTATCTGTCTATTCTCTACCCACCATCTATGCTACTTATTCTCTGTACCTTTTCCCCCTCTCTCCTCCTCCCACTCCCCTGTTGCTAACCCTCCATATGATCTCCATTTCTGTGGTTCTGTTCCTGCCCTAGCTGTTGGCTTAGTTTGCTTTTGTTTCAGGTGTGGTTGTTAATAGCTGTGAGTTTGCTGTCTTTTCACTGTCATATTTTTTCTCTTCTTTTTCTTAGATAAGTCCCTTTAACATTTCATATAATAAGGGCTCGGTGATAATGAACTCCTTTAACTTGACCTTACCTGACAAGCACTTTATCTGCCCTTCCATTCTAAATGACAGCTTTGCTGGATAGAGCAATTTTGGATGTAGGTTCTTGCCTTTCATGACTTGGCATACTTCTTTCCAGCCCCTTCTTGCTTGGAAGGTCTCTTTTGAGAAATCAGCTGACAGTCTGATGGAAATTCCTTTGTAGGTGACTGTCCCCTTATCCCTTCCTGCTTCTAGAATTCTCTCCTTCATTTGAATCTTGGTTAATGTAATTATGATGTGCCTTGGTGTGTTCCTCCTTGGGTCCAAGTTCTTTGAGACTCTCTGAGCTTCCTGGACTTCCTGGAAGTCTATTTCCTTTGCCAGATTGGGGACGTTCTCCTTTATTATTTGTTCAAATAAGTTTTCCACTTGCTCTCCTTCCCCTTCTGGTACCCCTATAATTCGGATGTTGGGACGTTTAAAGATGTCCTGGAGGTTCATAAGCCTCTCTTCATTTTTTTGAATTCTTGTTTCTTCATTCTTTTCTGTTTGGTTGCTTCTTTCTTCCTTCTGGTCCACTCCATTGAGTCCCAGTTTTCCTCCCATCACTATTGGTTCCCTGTGCATTTTCCTTCGTTTTACTTAGTGTAGCCTTCATTTGTTCATCTAATTTGCGACCAAAATCAACCAATTCTGTGAGCTTCCTGATCACCAGGGCTTTGAACTGTGCATCTGATAGGTTGGCTATCTCTTGGTCACTTAGATGAACTGGCTCTGTTGCTTTGATCTGTTCTCCCATTTGAGCCATTTTGGGGAGGGGTTGTTGGGTTTTTTGTTTGTTTGTTTGTTTTGGTTTTTTTTTGTCTGGTCATGCCTGTTATGTAGTGAGGCACGGAGCCTTAGGTATTCATCAGGGTGGGGCAGCCCAGTTGCTGGGTTGTGATGCTGTATGTGGGGATGGGGTCCGAGAGGGAACAATGGCACTTGCTCCACTCTCTTCCACACTTCAGTCCTCTTTGCCACTTCCCACAAACAAATTGGGCCCTTTTGGTGCTGATTTTTATGTGGGTGGGCATCCTGCAAAGCAAAAGGTTGCCAGTTCGATTATTGGTCAGGGTGCATACCTGGGTGGCAGGGCCACGTGCATATGACAGGCAGCTAGGTGATGTTTTCCTCTCACACCCATGTTTCTCTCCCACTCTTTCTCTCTCCCTTTCTCCTGCCTCTGGTATTAAATAAATAAAACCTTTAAAAAAATGAAGCTGATAGTATGTCCTTCAATATACTTAACCTTTTTTTACTACCTCAAGAGACTTATAGTTCTTCATATTCTGGTCTGTTACAGCTTTGAAAATAGTTAATGGAATATATTAAAGATAGCTTTTATCTTTAAAAATAGTTTTAGTCATTTTAATTGCACATGATTTTTAAAATTGAATACCACCAAAAGTCCATCCAAAATGAGCAATTCTTCCTCCCACCACACACCATTTTCAGTTACTGTTGCTGCCCACCCCCCAGGGACAACCACTCCTGTGGGCTGTTTTCTATTTCCTCTAGATTCTTAAATATGTGTATGCTGCCACTTACTGATTTATTGGTTTTTTTAATTATTTCTGACTCTTTGCTATGGTCTCCTTCGAGTCATTCCACTTGCCCCATGGGGTCATAGTTGATGCTTACATTACCATCACCTGTATATTTTGTTGGCATAAGCAGAGTGCCACAACTACCTTTTCTTACAGAATTTTAATAGAACAGATACATATTTAGAATTTAACTAAAAACATAAAAGTTTTATTGGTAACACTTTAATGTGTTTAAACTGAGTTTTTGTATGGAAATTACAAAGCTTTTTGTGAAGCATATTTGCTAACATGAAAAGCATATTTGCTGACTGAAACTACAAAATAGAATGCACACTCTGATGCTATTTTTGGTGAGTATTTAGAAGTTAAAAATGTCAGAAAAGCTGTATACTAAAATGAATTTGACTCTCACCTCCAGGCCTTAAAAGTTATGTGGCCCTGAGGCAGGCACTTGACCTGTATTTGTTGATTTCTTTGAAATATAAGCAAACAGAGAATACAAGCAGAAAAGGTCATCAGCTCTGGAACCAATTTGCAAAGAAGCATGTTTGTAACCTACTTTTTCCCTTTTGGTAACCAGCACATGACTTAGGAAAGCTAAATAAATGATGTATTAAAATGAATATGGTTGGATTGAAAGGATGAAATTTGTGTGGGCATTTTATATTAAACAAGATAATGGATCAAAGCCCTTTGCATAGTGCCTGATCAATAAATTTTAGTTATGATTATTATCATTATTAATATTTTGCTTATAAGACTTATAAAAATTCATAAGACTGAAATTACTGCAAAATTTCCAAAGGAGTCTGAAAATACTAGAAGTCTGAGAATATATCCTAAGGATCCTGAAACACACTGCAAAAAAATATGTGCACCCCTATGTTCATAGTAGCGCTATTTGGAATAGCAAAGATTTGAAAACAGCCTAAGTGTCCATCCGTAGATGGGGGGATAAAAAGCTGTAGTACATTTACACAATGGAATACTAAGCAGCAGTAAAAAAGAAAAACTCACATTTTGCAACAGCATGGGTGGACCTAGAGAACATTATGCTAAGTGAATTAAGTCAGTCAGTGAAAGACAAATACCATACTAAATCTCACTTATATGTGGAATCTAATGGACACAATGAACTAACAAACAAAATAGCAGCAGAAGCTTAGATACATAAAACAGAGTGACAGCTGTGGGAAAGTCGGGGGTGGAGGGGATGGGATGAAGTGTGGTGAGGGGATTAACCAGAGAACGTTTACCTCACAGCCCACGGACACGGCCAACAATGTGGGGACGGACTCAGGGAGAGGAAAGGGTGGGGTGGGTGGAGGTGGGGATGGAAAGAGAGAGCAGTAACAAGTGTGATAGCTTACACAGTAAAATTGTTTTAAAATTTTAAGTGCCTTACTAAGATAGCATGAACAATAAAATTTTTTTTAAATGTATGTGGCTAAATTAAAACCTAGCAGCCTGAGGATCTGAAGAAAAGGAAAAAATTAAAACTCATCCATTATCTAATGCCATTCTTCCTGAATTCAAGACTTAAATTACTTAGAGCCAAGTATTTTAATAAGGACTTATTCTCTATAAATGGGGGTTTTTATAAATTTATTTTTTAAACCTTTTTCTTGTTTGTTGTTATAGTTTTCCCAATTTGCCCACCCCCTGTTCCCACAGCCCATCCCCACACTGTTGCCCGTGCCCATGGGTCATTCATATGTGTTCTTTGACGAATCCTTCTGCTTCTTTCCATGGTTCCTGCCCTGCCCCCTTTCCTCTGGCAACTGTCAATCTGTTCCGTTTCCACCTCTCTGGTTCTGTTTTGCTCATTAGTTTGTATTCGTCATTTAATTCCTCTTATAAGTGAGATCGTATGGTATTTGTCTTTCACCGACTGGCTTATTTCACTTAATATAATAGTCTCCAGTTCCACCCATGCTGTCACAAAGGGTAGGAATTCCTTCTTCTTTCTTTCTACTGAGTACTATTCCATTGGGTCAATGTACCAGTTTTTTAATCTGTTCATCTATTGATGGACACATAGGCTGTTTCCAGCACTTGGCTATTGTATATAGCACTGCTGTGAACATTGGGGCACATATGTTCTTTTCAATCGGTGTTTCAGGATTCTTAGGGTATATACCCAGCAGTGGAATTGCTGGGTCAAAAAGCAGTTCCACTTTTAGTTTTTTGAGGAAATTCCATACTGTGCCTGCTCCAGTCTGAATTCCTGCCAACAGTGCACTAGGGCTGCCTTTTCTCCACAACCTTGCCAGCACTTGGTGTTTGTTGATTTATTAATAATAGCCATTCCGACAGGTGTGAGATGACATCTCATTGTGGTTTTAATTTGCATCTCCGTGATGGCTAGTGATGTTGATCATCTTTACATATGTCTGTGGGCCATCTGTTCTACTTGGAGAAGTGTCTATTCAGATTCATTGTCCATTTTTTAATTGGATTTTTTGTCTTCCCGGTGTGGAGTCATGTGAGTTCTTTATATATTTTGGAGATTAAACTCTTGTCAGAGGTAACATTGGCAAATATGTTCTCCCTTTTCATTGGGTTTCTTCAGCCATACAGAAGATTTTAATTTGATGTAGTGCCATTTGTTTATTTATTTCTTTATTTCCCTTGCTCTAGGGGATATATTGGCAAAAATATTGCTATGTGGGGTATCTGAAATTTACTGCCTATGTTTTCCACCAGGGCTTTTATGATTTCATGACTTATATTTAAGTCTTTTATCCATTTTGAGTTTATTCTGGTGTATGGTGTAAGTTGGTGGTCTATTTTCATTTTTTTGCATGTACCAGTCGAGTTTTCCCAACACCATTTATTGAAAAGGCTATTTTTAATCCATTGTATGCTCATGCTCTCTTTGTCAAATATTAATTGACCATAGAGACATGGGTTTATTTCTGGGCTCTCTATTCTATTCCATTGATCTATGTGTCTGTTCTTATGCCAGTACCAGGCTATTTTGATTACAGTGGTCTCGTGGTATACGAAGTCTGTCCAGGAAGTATCCAGCCACACAATAGGAAAAATAGTGACATTTATTGAGAAAGATGGAAGATACAAGAAACATTGCACATAATACAATAATGCCTAGGTCCCCTTCAAAATAGGCACTTTAGGACCTCATACAGTTCTCCCAATCACCATCAGCTCCCCGTCAAATTTTCCTGAGTTTCATCAATAGTCTGAAATCTCTTCCCTTTCAAAGGTGATTTTAGTTTTGGTAAGAGCTGGAAGTCACAGGGTGCCAAATCTGGGCTGTAAGGGGGCTGAGTCACTTGGGTGATTTGATGTTTCACCAAAAAACTCTGCACGAGATATATGGTGCATGAGCGGGTGCATTGTTGTAATGAAGCTGCCAATCACCACTTGCCCATAGATCCAGCCTCCTGCAGCCATCTGAGTAGTTTCTGTAGAGGAATGTAAAGCTTAATGCCAAATTTGATGCAGATTCATTGCTCTACTCATTCATTTTGAACACAAACAGTGCACATGCTCACTCAAGGCATCTACTGCCCCCAGTGACTAGTACAGTGAAGTCATCATTGTTCATGCATGCACATTCCATCCACTCTCCTTAGCAGCCTGGTTACATCAATGCCATGCAAACCATTCTTGTTATATTAACAATGGTTATACTTTTTCTGGACAGACTTCATAGTTTGATATCAGGTATTGTGATTCCTCCCACTTTGTTCTTTCACAAGATTACTGAGGCTATTTGGGGTGATTTTTTGTTCCAAATAAATTTTTGAAATATTTGTTCTAAATCTGTGAAATATGTCTTCAGCATTTTAATAGGCATTGCATTGAATCTATAGATTGCTTTGAGTAATATGGATATTTTATTGATGTTAATTTTTCCAATCCATGAACACAGTGTAGGTTTCCCTTTATTTGTATCTTCCTCAGTATTTCTTCAGTGTTCTGTAGTTTTCTGAGTACAGGTCTTTTACCTCCTTAGTTATATTTATTCCTAAGTACTTTATTTTTTGCTGCTATAGTAAATGGGATTTTTTTCCTAGTTTCTATTTCTGATAGTTCATTGTTGGTGTACAAAAATCAATTTCTGAATATTGGCTTTGTATCCTACTACTTTGCCAAATTCACTTATTAGGTCAAGTAGCTTTTTCATGGAGACTATAAGATTTTCTATGGACACTATCATGTCATCTGCAAATAATGACAGTTTTAATTCCTCTTTTCCAATTTGGATGCCTTTTACTTCTTCTCGTCTGAGCACTGGACTTCCAGTACTATGTTGAATAAAAGTAGTGAAAGCAGACACTCTCATCTTGTTCCTGATCTTAAGGAGAAAGCTTTTAGATTTTGCCCATGGAGTATGATGTTGGCAGTAGCTTTTTCACATATGGCCTTTGTTATGTTGATATATGCTCCCTCTATTCCCACCCTACTGAGTGTTTTTATTATAAATGGATGCTGGATTTTATCAAATGCTTTTTCAGCATCTATTAATAGATCATGTGATTTTTGTCTTTCATGTTGTTTATGTGATGTATCACATTCATTGATTTGCGAATATTGTACCATGCTTGCATCTCTGGAATAAATCCCACTTGATCCTGTTATACAATATTTTAAAATGTGTTGTTGGATTGGGTTTGCTAGTGTTTTATGGAGGATTTTAGCATCTACATTCATCAGAGATCTGGTCTGTAACTTTCTTTGTTGTGCCTTTACTTAGTTTGAGAAATAGGATAATACTGGCCTCATAAAGAATTTGGAAGTTTTCCCCTCTCTTAAATTTTTTGGAATAGTTTGAGAAGAGGTGTTAGTTCTTCTTTGCGTATTTGGTAAAATTTACCTTTGAGGCCATGTGTACCAAGGCTTAAGTGTGCCAGTAGTTTTTTTTATTAGTACTTCAATCTCACTAGTTCTTGGTTTATTCAGGTTTTCTGCTTCTTCCTAATTCAGTTTTGGAAGATTGTATGTTTCTAGAAATTTGTCCATGTTTCCCAGGTTGTCTAATTTCTTAGCATATAGTTGTTCATAGTAATTTCTTACAATCCTTTATATTTCTGTGATATCAGTTGTTACTTCTCCTCTTTTATTTCTGATTTTGTTTATTTGGTTCCTCTCTTTTGCTTAATGAGTCTGGTTAACAATTTGTCCATTTTGTTTACCTTTTCAAAAAACCAGCTCCTGGATTTGTTGATCCTTTGACTTGTTTTTTTCTTGTTTCGATGTCATTTAATTCAGCTCTGGTCTTGATCATTACCTTCTGTCTATTCGCTCTGCCTTTCTTTGATGTTGTTTCTGTAGTTCTTTCAGATGTAGGGTTAGGTTGCTCCTTTGAGATTTTTCCATTTTTTTAGGCAGGCCTGTATTGCTATGAACTTCCCTCTCAGGGATGCCTTTGCTGTGTCACATAGGTTTCGGATTGTTGTGTGTTCATTTGCATTTGTTTCCAGATACTTTTTGATTTCTTCCTTGATGTCATTGTTAACCCATTCATGATTTAATAATATGTTATTCAGTCTCCATGTATTTGAATGATTTTGAGGGTTTTTTGTTGTTGTTGTTGAGGTTGGTCTCTAGTTTCAAGCCATTGTGATCTGAGAAGAAGCTTGGGATGATTTCTATTTTCTCGAATTTGTTAAGGCTTGTTTTGTGTCCCACCATGTGGGCTATCTTTGCGAATGATCCATGTATATTTGAGAACAATGTGTATTTTGCTTCTTTGGGGTGAAACATTCTATAAATATCCATTATGTCCATGTGGTCTAGAGTGTCATTCAATTATGTAATATTTTTATTGATTTTATTTGGAAGATCTATCTATTGTTGACAGTAGGGTGTTAAAATCACAGTCACAGACCTGACTATTTCTGAGAGGGCTTCTGGTAGAAACAGGCATCTCTGATTCCTGGAGCTCCCATGACAGGTGCCTTTTCAGACTTCAGGCTTCAGGGGAGATAGTGGATTTGTCCCCTCTCCCTGGAGCCACTGGTCTGGGTCTGTCCAGGATTATTTCCCTGTATATGGCAGGGCAGGGCCCCTAGTCATCTTCCAGAGCCAAGATTTTTGGTCTGCCCGATACCAAGAGGGTGTTTCTGTGGCTCTCCCATGAGGGGGAAGCACCAGTCTGTTTTCCAGGATAGTGTACAATTGGCTGCACCCTCTAGCCAGTCTCTGATGTCCCCAGAGTCTCTTTATGTTGCTGTCTCTTCAGCAAGGGTTAAGATGCAGATGGGAGAAAAGAAAAAACAATCAAACAAAACAATACCAAGACAAAGTAAAACTGAAAAAAAAAACAACGAAAAAAGTTGCTGAGTGGAATGAACAGGATTTCAGAGGTTGTGGCAAGGGAAATTCCAGAGGATAGGGAAAGCAGTATTGCACAGCATAAGGAAATTGCTTTTCCCCTGGGAGGGGCTAGTTCTCAAGAAAGATGGCTACTTGTAGTCCAGGTATATCCGCATCCGAAAATCCCACAGCCACTGCCCCAAGACTCTCCCTTGTGCCTCCCACTCCAGACTCTCCTCACACAACTCCAGTCTGCACCACCCTCCCTTCACTGGGGCCCAAGGTGGGTAGCTGTGAACACACGACCTGTGCTTTGCCTTTTTAAGGAAAAAAAAAGATAAGGGGTTTATCTCCAGTGGTTTTCATCTCTCCCCAGAACAGAGACCTCCAAAGGTATAGACTCCTTGATCTCCTGATCTGGGTGCTCTAAGATTGTCCTTTGTGTGGCTTATGTGGACTCTCCTGTTTTATTTGGAACCTGATTTTTCATTGGCCCATTTGTTGGTGGGAACTTTCCTCCATCTAACTAAGGGGCTCAGCCCCTACCAACCTGCCTCTGCCTTGCGAAAGCTTCTAGGTATGGGTTGGATCCCCAGTCAGGGCATGTAAAGGATGCTACCTATCAACTTCTCTCTCACACTGATGCCTCTCCCCCTCTCCCAAACCAAAAGAATATATACTGTGTGCATCATCTCAAGTCTCATATTATCCTGATGGGGTGGGGGACAGGGAGGGAAGAGTCCAGCATCAAAACTGTAACACGGGTCAGTGACAGGGCAGTCACACCACTCCCTCCAGTGAGTCTCAGCTCAGACTCCTGCCATTGCCCTCCCGCTGCTGTGCTACTGCCACAGTCCCTGCCACCAGCGCCACCCCAGCCACTTCTCTCCATCCACAGTGCTCCCAGCTCCTGGGCTGATCCACAGCCTCCTCAGTCAGACTCTGTCCTGTTTGCAGTTCCAGTAGCACCCAGGGCCAGGAGGACTATAGCCCCCTCCACCACAAGTACTGCAGTCCCCCGTACCCTGGCCCTGGGCAGCGGCAGTGTATGCAGCCTGGCCTGGCAGGTATGGAGATGACAGAGAAAAGTCCAGGTGTCGTGGTGCAGCCGCTCTGGTGGCTTTTTCCCAAGGAGGATATTGAAAATTCCACAAAATAGTTCCTGCTCCAAATCTGCACAGCCAGAAGTGCTGGTCTGGGTGTCAACTGTGGCAGCAGCAGCAGTTCCGCTAGGAGAGCCTGGGCAGCCCATCCCCCAGTGTTCTCGCAGGCGGGCAGGCACTTGCACATGCACCTACACACTCTTCCACACACATGCTCACTCACACATGCCCTCACTCACACTCAGCTGAATTTTCAAGTCGATTGCTCTGTGGTTTAGCTGCAAGGCTGGTGTGGGGTTGGGAGCAAGTAGAGGGAGCTTCTAGCTACACTGCAGCCCTCTTGGAACCTTTTATATATGAGGTTTTTATAAAGTCACAAATCAGTAAAAGCTTCACAACTGGGCTCAGAATGATGTGTTTTCAAGGTGCAAAAAAGCAAGAACAATTTGTAAATGGATTCAACAGGTAGGTTGTTCGTTTACCATATTTGGATTCTGCTAACAGTCTTGGCTATCAGTTACTAGAAAGAAAAAAAACTTATGGTGGATAAATCCTGATAGCTCAGGTTTGCTGGAAAGACAAAGTAAAATACACGTAGAATTCAAAGGCCCCAGTGAAATGTCAGGAATGTTCATATAATAGAACAATATAATAGAACAGGAGAAGCATCAGTGTGAGAGCCCTCTGTAGGCTGATGTAATAGAACCTACAATCACCGCCCATACCATGTGGCAGAGGTTGAGCCTCTTACTCAGCCAGCAGAGGTGAGTTCCCACCAACGAAGGGGCCAATAGCAATCAGGACAATATAAAATGTTAAATCTCTAGGTGGAAAAAGGAAAAAGCCCAATATAACCCAAATATTATTACAGGTTATAAAAAGTGGCCTTTCTCTGTAGCTGTTCTCAGGCATTTATACCACTACAAAGGAGTCATGTAGTTATGTTTTCATGGAGAATTAATTCATCCTTTAGTGACCCTTAATTCCATATAAGAACTCACTTAGAAATTATATAAAGAAGGAAATATCTACTTTGCAGAATGAGGGTGGTTATTTGAAGAATCAAACTAGTATAGTCATCACCAAAACCTCCTTCATGGGGTCTGTCAAAAGTCCCTTAAAAACCACGTGAGTGTTCTAAAGCTCTAATGAACGAGGAAGAGGTACTCCAATTCCACCGAAAAATCTCACTATGAGAGTAAGAAATAACAAAGGAGAGAGAGGAACACATTTTTATAGGCAGCTGAAAAGAGGAGTTACAATAACATAACAATGACAATAAGGAGAAAATCCATTGAACAACTACTGTATGCAAAGCACTGTGCTCACATTATTTTCATTTCCACAAAAGCCCTATACAAGAAACATTATTTGTCCCTATTTTTCTGAAGGAAATGTCAACTCATACGTACTAATATTATCTGCTCTGATAAACAAACCTCAAATCCCAATAGCTTAATACAATAAAAGTTTAAGTCTGTCTCATATCACAGTCCAATGCAGGCATATTGGTTGAGCATTCCCCCACGTGGTCATACCGGAATTCAGGCACTTTCTGTCTTGTGCGATTAACATACCCTAGAGCCTCAGAGTCTATGGATCACATCACTTTTGCTCATGTTTCATTTCCAGAACTGTCACATCTAATTACAAGGGAGGCTATAAAACAAGACCTTCTGCTTACAAGAAAAATGAAATGGAATGAGCCTTTTTCTAGCATCAAGTAAATTGTGCATGCTCACAGAGCCAGTGGGCATTGCTCTCATGGAACTTACACACAAAATCAGATATTAATTACACACAAAAGTAAAGTTGCAACCATAAGGAGCACAATAAATTAGGACATGTGTTATGAAAGTTTATGAAGGAGACTAGGGGGAAGTAACATTTCAATGAAATCTGAAAGATGAATGAAAGAGGATTCTATGCAAACAAAGCAGCATGTGCCAAGGCCCTTAACAGGAGGGAGCCTGGCGAATAGAGGAAATTTAAACAACACCTTGTGGCTGGTGGAGAGGGAGAACAAAAAAGAGTGGAAAGAAATGGGACTTTGTAAGTCACACTGATTAATGCTACCTCTATCTTTAGAGTAAGGTGAGCCATTTAAACGTTTTGAGCAGAGAGTTGAATTGATTGGATTTGTTAGCTGAAAGCACCAGTCTATATGCATCACAAAGAACCGGTTCAAGATGGTGTCCATGGGTGCACAGAAACCACTCAGCTGATCAAACAAGACAATGGTGGTTCAGACTAGTGGTGATGCCAAAAAAAAGCCTGGAAAAAAGGAAAAGGATTTGAGAAACATTTAGGAATGCACTGTACAGATGACAGAGATTTGTGAATACTTTCTTTTTTTGTGAATACTTTCTTAAGCCCAACATTAAAAGTAGCTTTACTCACATCATTCATATAAAATAGAAATAATTAGATGCCGTTTTAGAATCTGAACTATCATGATTTTTAAGTAAAAATAAAGACATTAAAATAGCTTTACTCCTTACAAGTCCCTCTCTTATTTATGTTTCTTTTAAATATCAAGATAGGTTTCCCTTCCCTTAGTCCCTCTCCCCTTTTTTTTGTAAGACTCTTATTGTTTTAAGTTTTCAATTTTTCATTGGTTTTTGAGAGAGAGAGGAAGAGAGAGAAAGAGAAAGAGAGAAACATTGATTTGTTGTTCCCCTTATTCATGTATTCATTGGTTGATTCTTATATGTGCCTAGACCGAGGATCAAACCTATAACCTTGGCATATCAGGATGATGCTCTAACCAACTGAGCTACCTGGCCAGGGCATTTTCATTTTCTTTAAACGTAAGAAGTTCATGGGAGATCCAAAAACATTTTCTAAATCTACTTGAGAAAAGAAACATTTTTTTCATTGCATCTGAATGTCCTAGACAGTTAAAATGGGACAATTTTGTGGATGGAAAATTGGATAGGTAGAAAATGTCTCTAATGTTATTGTGATTACTGAAATTAAATTTATTATGTGGCATGTCCTTCTAAGTAAACAATGCCATGTCCTGAAGAACAGTGTTTTCATCTTGTCTTGGCAGTGGACATACATTAGTCATTCAGGTCATGGCCACATGATTCAGAAGTGATCTGTATTTGATTGCACTTTTTTATTAACACCTGAACTGCCTGATGAGTTTTTTTTTTATTTTTAGAGAAAGGGGATGGGGAAAGAGTGGGAGAGAAACATCAATGTGTGGTTGCCTTCTGCGTGCCCCACAATGGGGACCAGGTCCGCAACCCAGGTATGTGCCCTGACTGGGAATAGAACCTGCAACCCTTTGGTTTGCAGGCCTGCGCTCAAACCACTGAGCTACACCAGCCAGGGCTCCTGATGAGTTTTTAATTATTACTTTTCCCTTCTATAAAATAAATACCTGCTTATTAGAAAAAGTTCAGAAACTATAAGAAAATGTAAAAAGAAAAATATTATGTTCATTTTAGGTTATTTCTACTTTTTGCTCTGAAAAATAATATAATGAATCTCTCTGGGAAGATAAGTCTTTGTGTTTCTTCATTGATTAATTCCTTGAGTTCCAAGCTATTGAATTACTACATGAGACTTTTTATATATTCTTAAATTGCCACTAAAAAAGTTATGCCAGTGTAGATATGTATCAGCAGTATAAAATAATAGTCCACTCTTGAAAGCATTAAATATCATCTTTGCTCAGTGTCTGCCAATTTGAACTATGAAGAATAGTATATTTCATTGTTTAAATTTTAATTTCTTTGAATGCTAGTAAAGTTAAGTAGTTTTCTACCTTTTCTTTCTGTATACAACACTAGTCCAAAGATTTTAAATTGAGGCCGTATTCCTAGTTCATGTGTCCATTTGCTATTGTGCGATCACAGTCCTTTAAACAGCTGCTGAAAATGCCTCACAGGAGAAGGGACACAAGCCTGCCCCGGGTCATCATCACTCAGCCTCTGTTGTTTTCTTCTTTCTGACTTCCTTCAGAAATACAGTAAGTCCTCCAATAACACTTTGTTCAATGTTGTTTTGTTACAACATCGTCGAGATGCCGTGGAACTTAACTTTCGTTTATATCAATTGGACTATGGTAAAATAGATTACACATCATTTTACTGCAATTTCAAGAACCTATTGATGACATTAAGTGAGGACTTACTGTATCTGTAGCCATGGTCTTGACTGCCTGAGAAACTGCTTGGAGGGCCTTCGTCAATAAACCAGGTGTCCTTAAAAAGAGCTTCCCCCCACTAAGCAGTAGCAATCCAGGGAAGCTTCTTCCTCCCTAAGTCACTGCTGCCCCCTCCCCTGGGTGCCACTGGGCTGTTTATGTGGGAGAGGAGGGCCTTCCTCCTGCACCACTTGTGTGTGGTTCCCCCACCTCTGCTGGTGATGCTGATGCACTGTCCTCGAATCATCAAACATCTGAGGACTTTATCACCTCACAGAGGGTTGTTGACCCAAAAAGGAGGAGCCAGAATTCTAGGCCAACTCCTCAAAGATCCACAGTCAAGCCTAATTATCTTACTTCCTTTCTGATTCTATTTATTTAAATCTCAGGTCAGGAAAAGCAAATATCTCTTTTTCTGTGTCAAAGGAAAAAAAATAAATGGACAAGTATTTTTCAAACCTGTTATTTTTATTTTAAACTTGTGTGTCTTTAGAAGGAATGAAGGAGTAAATTAAAGAATTGAAGGGACCAAAAAAACATGCCAATATTTCATAATATCACCTCTTAACTACAAAGACTTAGATATATTTAGATATGCATGAAATTTTGAGCCTTTAATGGAAGGCTCAAATCTGCTGGTACTTGGGGAAGTTCAAATTAAAGTGAAACACCATATTTTATCTATGAGCTCAGGAAAAATATATTGAATAGAGCTGTAGAACTTATTACTGGTAGATGTGGGGAAAGGTATACTCCCATGCATTGTTATTAGTTGAATTATTTTAGCCTTTAAAGAAAGCTCTCTGGAGCTCTATTAAAATTAAAACTACAAATACCCTTTAACACAGTAATTTCATTCTTGGGAATCAGTCCCGTAGACATAACAGCCAGTTTGTGGGAAAATGCTTATAGAAATCATTATTACAACATTTACCTGAAGAGTTTAAGCATGGAAACAAAATGAAAGCCCATCAATAGACAAATAGCTGAGAAATACATCACGTAGCAGAATATTATGAAACCCTTATAAATAACCAAAGAGATGTATCAGATAAATTACAGAAATCTCCAAGAGATATTATTGACTGAAAAATCAGGAAGCAGAAAACTGTACATAAAACCATATTTTTGGAGAGAGAGGAAATCCTGTGTATGTATATATGTCATATATATGTGAGAGCAAAGAAAATTGCAAATTGATACATTGGATTCATGGGAGTGATTCATACTGAGTTATTAATATGGATTACCCTGGGAGTGGGTGGAGGAGGTGATATAAGGGGTGCAAAAAGAAGAATTATAAGAAAATCTAAGCCCGAAGAGAAAAAAACATATTTGCTTTAAAAAAATCTGTGAAATGATTATATTTACATTTCAGTAAAATTATATGAGTGTTGGTAATGGTTTTCAAAGTATAAAAAACTTCTTAATGGATATCTCATTAATAAATGCTTTCCTAAAATTGACATAAATCCAGTATAATAATAGCTGGCTATAAAATATCACATAAAAATATAGAACATAGTCAAGGGGAAATTTATTCTACTTTGCTTTATATCAAGGTTATTAAGTGGGTCAAGGCTCAAAAATACTCAGTCATAATTTATCATAATTTATCATGATGTTAGCTAATACAATACATATGTCAAAGATCAGTATGAACTACCAAAAAATTTGACAGAGGTTTTGAAAGGTACTGTGAAAGAAAAAAGTATTATATGAAAGTCTCCTATCAAACCTCTGAAATTTAAAATCTTTGTTTTTATAAAGTATATTTTATTGATTATGCTATTACGATTGTCCCATTTTTTTCTCCCCTTTATTCTCCTCCACCCTGCACCACCCTTCCTTCCCACCAGCATGGTGGGAACTTACATGGGTCGTACATATAAGTTCTTTGGCTTCTCCATTTCCTATACTATTCTTAACCTACCCCTGTCTATTTTGTACCTACCATTTATGCTTCTTATTCCCTGTACCTTTTCCCCCATTCTCTCCCCTCACCTTCCCCATTGATAACTCTCCATATGATCTCCATTTCTCTGGTTCTATTCCTCTTCTAGTTGTTTGCTTACTTTGTTTTTGCTTTTGTTTTTGTTTTTAGCTTCAGTTGTTGATAGTTGTGATTTTGTTATTATTTTGATCATCTTCTTTTTCTTAGATAAGTCCCTTTAACATTTCATATAATAAGGGCTTGGTGATGATGAAATCCTTTAACTTGGCTTTGTCTGGGAAGCACTTTTTCTGCCCTTCCATTCTAAATGATAGCTTTGTTGGGTAAAGTAATCTTGGATGCAGGTCCTTGCCTTTCATGATTTGGAATACTTTTTTCCGACTCCTTGTCTGCAAGGTTTCTTTACAGAAATCAGCTAATAGTCTTATGGGAACTCCTTTGTAGGTAACTGTCTCTTTTTCTCTTGTTACTTTTAAGATTCTCTCCTTATCTTTCATCTTGGATAATGTAATTATGATGCGCCTTGGTGTGTGCTTCTTGGGTCCACCTTGTTTGGGACTCTCTGAGCTTCCTGGACTTCCTGGAATTCTATTTCCTTTGCCAGACTGGAGATGTTCCCCTTCACTATTTTTCAAATTAATTTCCAATTTCTTGCTTATGTTCTTCTCCTTCTGGCAACCCTATGGATATTAGAACATTTAAAGTTGTCCTGGAGGCTCCTAAGCCTCTCCTCATTTTTTTTAAATTCTTGTTTTTTCATTTGGTTCTGGTTGAATGTTTATTTCTTCCTTATGCTCCAAATCAGTGATATGAGTCCTGGTTTCCTTCCCTGCACTGTTGGTTCCCTGTACATTTTCCTTTATTTCACTTTGCATAACCTTCACATTTTTCTCTATTTTTCAACCATACTCAACCATTTCTGTGAGCATCCTGATTACCAGTGTTTTGAACTCTACATCTGATAGGTTGGCTATCTCTTCCTTACTTAGTTCTATTTTTGGAGCTTTGATCTGTTCTTTCACTTGGGCCATATATATATATATATTTTTTGTCTCAGCTTGCCTGTTACATGGTAAGGGGCAGGGCCTTAGGTATTCACCAGGGCAGGACAACCCACTTTGCTGCTTTCTGGTGTTGTATGTGGGGGAGGGGTCCAAGAGGCAACAATGCTGCTTGCTTGGCTCTCGGCATTTTCAGTCACTTCCCCTGCTACCTACAAGCAAATTGGGCCCTTCTGGTGCTGATTGCCAAGTGGGTGGGTTTGTGTGAATTCTAGGGTCCTGTGGGTCTCTCCAATGAACTTTCCTGTGAGGCTGCTGCTGCTGCAAACCCCCACAGGTTTTGAGGCTTTATATTCCTGCACTGGAACCCTGGGTTGTGCAGTCTGTCTCGCTCTCCAGTTGTTTTTCCTGTTTTATCCTCACGTGAATGTGGGACCACCTGGTCTACCAGCTGCAGCTTCTCCCCGCCAACCTCCCCTACCCCTGTCCTCCAGCCACTGCCTTATTGCAAGTCCTCTCCACCCCAGCTGTCCATCTCCACCTCTCCTAACAGTCTGGATGAATGTTTCTTGATTAACTCCTTGGTTATTGGACTTCCATACAGTTCAATTTTCTGAAAGTTCTGGTTATTTTTTGTTTTTAAATTTATTGTTGTCCCTTTTTTTGGTTGTGCAAGGAGGCAAAGTGTACCTACCTTTACCTCCATCTTGGCCATAAGCCCCTAAAATCTTTAATAAATGAACTTTTTGAGGAGAAATGGAATGGCATTTATAGAACTGATTTAAATTAAATGATTTATAGATTGTTCATAATAATAAAATTGAAATGGTAATTAGGAATTTCAGTAATAAACTTCAGGTTAAATCAGGCCTGAGGCTAATTCCAGATTTCAGGGCAATCAAAAAAAAATAGATATGCTTAGACTTTCTGAGTTAATTGGTCTTTGCAACTAAGATATCACTTGTCAAATAAGATACGAGAGTAATAATACTGTGGACAAAACGAGCTTGACAATAATTTACTTTTGAATTATATGTCCCTGGCTAGAGAAAACAATTTGAAACAAAAATGGTACTGAGAGAAGAGCCTTTTAAAGGTAAAATAGCATGCAATGTTTTTTTAAATAGCATGCACTTTTGAGCCTATGAAATAGAAAGGCAAGAGTACTAAGAGACAAAACTAAACTATGAATCACAGGGATGAGGTTTAAAAAGAATCCAGCCCTAGCTGGTGTGGCTCAGTGCATTGGCTTGCAGCAGTTGGAGTGTTGGCCTGCAAACCAAAAGGTGGCCAGGAAGATTCCCAGTCAGGGCACATCCCTGGGTTGCAGGCCAGGTCCCCAGTAGGGGGCATGTGAGAGGCAACCACATATTGATGTTTCTCTCCTTTTTCTCCCTCCCTTCCTATCTCTCTAAAAATAAGTAAATAACATCTTAAAAAAAATAAAAAGTATCCAATATGTTCTCAAAAATGTCTCACGTCTTAAATTAAAAATAATAATAAGGTTCAGTTTCCAAAAGTTGCATTCAACTCTCCTTTGTTGCATAGCTTCTCTTTTTCACTCTCCCTGCCTCCAGGACTGCATTTACAAGTATTTGGCAGGGTATGAGTGTGATTGGAGGCCAAAAGACATCTTCCCCACTGTTCTGCCATGGGAGGGCTCTACACTCCTACCTGACTTGAAATTCTCAACATTGGAGTCATCTGTTTCCCTTCAGAGACTGGACACCATATTTATTAGATGGTCAAAATCATTCCTCATGCCTGACAAAGTCATTTCTCCCCTGAAGAGAAGATTCTTTTCAGTGGACATTCTAACTTGGCTATCGAGAAGAAGGGAAGAGAATACCACCTGTTCTAGGACAGCCAGAATTACTTAAATCCAGCTTTCTAATGACATATTAAGCTTGTCCAAGTCAAGTGGTGCTCAGAGATCACTGAACCCACCATGGAGTGCAATGGGTAGTGGGTATCTTCTTTACTTTTCTCTGGAACCAGTGGGGAGTGGATAGGAAGAGTGTTCAAATATCACTCTAACTCCTTCAAGTGACTCTCCAGTAGGGGATTTCCATTTGTGCAGTTGATCTTCTGGTAGCAGCAGCTCTCCTGCAGTGTAACAGGCCTGTATAGCCCTAGAATTGAGGAAGCTGACCTCATGACACCTAATCAAAAATCTACTTCATTTTTCCCACTGCCTTTCAGTGGGACTAGGTATTTCCCTGACCTTGGACAAATTTAGAGCAAGTTCCACCACTTTGCTGGTCACTCTTATGTAACAAGGAGTTTTTAGTAACTGCTAGGCAAATATATAGTCTTCGTTTGGTAAATATGTTCAATGAAGTAAAATAGTCAAAAACTTCTAAATCTTGAAGGTTAAGCTTCCTCTCCCTAAGTCTGGACCTCTAGAAGGAAGAGGGGACATGACCAGTTCTTTCTCTTCAGGCAGACTGCTAACTCTGATGGTATTTCCATCAGAGGCATGTGATTTGAAGGAGAAATAAGAAACAGGAAAAATCTTTCTTAGCTTGACACCATTTATTTTCTCACTGAGCACCTGCACTGGGTCTTCCTAGCAGCCAGCCACAGGTAATCTCACCAGCATTCTCTCTCTGAGAATGAAAGCGGTTTTTCTGGTCGGTCCCTTACAACTTGTCCCTTCCCCCTTGGACTTGGCATACATTTCCACTTTTCAGTTCCTCTGCTCTCACATCCTTGGATGGAATGAATGCAATTCTGCAGCTGAAGGGATGTCTAACGCATGCACACCTCTGCCTTTTGAGAGGATGATTCTGGACCCACCCTGGAAAACAGCAACTCTCCCAATAGTCTCCTCTAATCTTCCAATCCATTTATAATCTTACTTGGAAGAGTCGTTTAAGCATCATGAAATGAGTTTTTGTCCATCTCTTTTGCAAGTCATATTGGTGACCTCATATTGCCCATCGGAGTATAGCATTTATCATCTTGTAAACTTAGCCAGAACTGACCTAAAATAATTACATTTAAACAACTTTTTATCCTTGTTAATAAGCAGAATTCTCAGTTAAATGTTAGTACCTGTTGATTGTGCTTTGATGTCTGTACATGAGAGATCAGTACGTTTTGAAAAATTTTTTCATTAGACTTAGCCTTCATATTATATTATACTGTTCTGAATTTTTAATTCTATTGTGTTCATAAAGTTACAATGGCCATGGGGCAACTAATTAATCTCAATTAGATCAGTGGTGGTTTGCAATTATTTTCTGTAGGTGCCTTCTCTACTATATTTAGCAGCTAGGAATCCACAGGGCTTTAGATACTATGGCAAATTATCTGGTATCTCATTCATCTGTAAATAATACAG
The DNA here is from genome assembly GCA_039655065.1 of Glossophaga mutica. Taxonomy (NCBI): domain Eukaryota; kingdom Metazoa; phylum Chordata; class Mammalia; order Chiroptera; family Phyllostomidae; genus Glossophaga; species Glossophaga mutica. The sequence goes on from CM077304.1 coordinate 60,763,707, forward strand.
AAAATGGGATGAATTATAAATGTAGCAAAACATTTTAATCCATAGATTTTTCAATTATTTTTGTTTTCAACAGATAAAGGGGAAGAAATTCAGCACAGAAATGTGTTGAGCGTTTCAGTAGTGGAATTATGCACCCACCATAGCTGGGTATTATGTTCAAGCTTCTGTCCATTTGGGCAGAGGAGAAGTTAACAGGCCAGCAGGGCAGACTCCAAGAGTGGATTGCACATGGTGATGGCACTCATCTGTGGGAGCCCCATTCCTGATCATAACTCTTTCTTCCCATCTCATTCCCCTTAGTGCCTCCCAGTGCCTAGGGAACTACGGAATTGGTGGCCACTGTCTCTCAAATTCTTTGAAGCAATTATGTAATTATGTAATTATGGAGGGCTACCTCCAACACTCAGTGTTTCTCCCTGATTCTAACTCTGAAAAATGAGCAAATGGAATTAAACAGATGTAAGGATCATTTATCTTAAACTTACTTTGAATACTCATCAAGCTCATACTGATTACTTTTAGACTTGAGCCCACAGGAAAATGTTTTTCTCCCCCATGCTGGTTAGCTGTGAATTAATGGTTCTCAAATTTTGCTGCACTTAAGAATTGCCTGAGAAACTTTTAAAAATCCTGACACTCAGAACATATTCCAAACCAATTAAAGTACAACTCCTGGGAGTGGACCTCAGGCATCAGTACAGTTTTAAAAACTCCCCAGGTGATTCCAGTATAGGGCCAACCTGAGAACCAGAGCCACAGTGTAAGCAACTCTGGGTCATGGTGGGGCACTTAGGGAAGTTCCTCCCAGCTCTTACAGATGGCAGTCACTTAACATCATCAGTGTGTGCTGCTTTCAAAGCCAACAAAGGAAAACCAAAATTTAGAAAATAAGCGGTGTATGATTTACATAAAAATATCTTCTTTTTCAAAAAGGATTCACCAAAGTCTCCTTAAAATAGTAAATGTGAATAGCCATTACATGTACAAACGTAGCATGTAGTGTTTTAGGAAAACATGTATATTCTACTATCACCTTAACAAATTATGTATCAAATCTGAATTTGTTATCTCCCCAATCACTCTCCTGCCTTCAACAATTCTGTCAGTAATGAAACATGCACTGTCCCTGGTCTTAACCTCAGAAACATGTTGGTCTTTATTGTTTTATTTTATTTATCATTCTTAATAAAGTCCTATAAACATGTTTTATTATCAATAAACAAATTGAATGTATTGAGATAACATTAGTTAATAACATTATATAAATTTCAGGTATACAGTTTTGTAATAGGTCATCTGTATAGTACATTGTGTGCTCACCACCCAGAGATTGGTCTCCTGAACATCTCTTTCAAATGATTTCCTATTTCTGTATTACCATCTTAATGCAGGCCCACCTTTATTCCAAGATTATTGCTAGAGCTTCCTAATGTGTCTTCCTGCTTTCAATATGGGTTAATTTTCATAAAATACTACTTCTAACATGTTCTATTCTTTTCAAAAGTATTTAGTAGTTTGCAGTCACATAAAGTTTATACTCCTTAGCCTGGCCTACAACCCTTCCACAATTTGACTTTATATTCCTCTCTTCCACTTCTCCCATTGTAGGTTTATTCTGTTCACGTCTATGACTTTTTGTAAATTTTTTCTCTGAAGAATATCTTCCTTACTGTGTCCTGCCTATTTTTATTGTATTCTCTTCTAGGCCTCAAACCAAATCCACTGTTCTGCAAGACATCTTCTGGGCCAGGCCACCTCTGTCCATGGGAGTCTCTCTCTCTCTCTCTCTCTCTCTCTCTCTCTCTCTCTCTCTCTCTCTCTCTCTCTCATTACTCACTATCATGTGCCCTTCTAGTGCCATCTTTCCATTATTGAGTTTTCCATGTATGAAAATACCATGTCCCCATCCATGGTATAAGCTTCTTGAGAGTAGACACCTTCAGTGTTTCCTCCACATAGATTAACACTGTCCCATTCACATAACAGATGTTCAATAAACATGTATTGAACACAACATTTAATAAGGAATATATCAAATACCACTAATATCTGTCATGCTTCCTGTGTAAAGAATTTCTGTTTGTTGCCCTGGCTGGTGTAGTTCAGTGGATTGAGCACAGGCTGCAAACCAAAGGGTCATCAGTTCGATTCCCAGTCAGGGCGCATGCCTGGGTTACAGGCCAGGCTCCCAGTGGGGGCCACGTGAAAGGTAACCACACATTGATGTTTCTCTCCTTCTCTCTCTCCCTCCCTTCCCCTCTGTCTAAAAATAAATAAAACCTTTAAAAATAAAAAAAGTTTAAAAAAAGAATTTCTGTTTGTTAATCTTGCCTACATGTGGGGCTCTGTGTAAATTCTAAGGATATGCTTGAGCTAAGAAAAGAGAACTGAAGCCATGAAGCTTGCCCATTTTATCCAGATCTTGTGAATTGTGTGGCTGTGTAAAAACCATAATCATTTACAGGAAGAAAAACAATCTTCTGCTAATTTCTGCCTCTCTTACTAGAAAATTAGTTCTTTATCAGAGTAATATATCTAATTTTGTCTAATTCTTAGTGATATTGATAAATCCTATAATTAACAGTCATGTGTTTAAGACTTGTGCTTTCATTTTAGGCAGTAAATCATCTTAATTTTAAAAGATCATTTCCATTAACAAGGTTCTCTCAGAAGCTTTCCAGATCTGGTATAATTTGTAGCTGCCAATAAGAGGAACATCTGAGTAGATATTTCCTAGAATCATGGAGTAGAATCATCACTGTCCACACAGGGATAGAAAGAATTCGACAAGGGAATGTACAGCACGTGCCATGCTGCTTTTCTTTTCAGAGTTTTTTGAGATATTGTTCAACCTCCAAGTAGGCACCAGACTTCTTTCTAAGCACTCATTTCCTGGGGATGCATTTATATTTCATTCATATGTGTGGTTTTAAGGATCCAAGATATATCCTAAACAATGAGAGGGTGAAAAATACAAAATAGAAATTCTATAGGAATTGTTTTTTTCTAGGTGGTATTCCTCAAGTATATTAATTTCATCCAATATTTGGTAATAAGTAAAGTGTTCATTGTTCAAACCAGGAAGGTCAGGCACCTACTCTACCTGGATGCCAATGCCAAGATCATCCTTGTCTAGCTATGTGCTTAGGTAATGAATTTAACCTCAGGTTCTCAAGTTTTCTGATCCATAGATGGAATATTTTTTCCTTTGAGGGATACACACACACACAAACTTACACACCATGTATTCATGTGTGTGTGTGTGTAATTTCCTTGGATGGGGTGTATATTGTTTCTTTTAGGGGAAATATATGTATTAACTCCTCTAAACCACTTAAAACTATGGCAGAGAAAAGCACTAATCAAAAATGTTAATTATAGGTTGGGGGCAGTGAGTGCCTAGAAAAGAAAAGGTACGTACAGTGCTAAATAAGAACCATCTGTCAAGGCAGAAGGCCCAGAGTACAGAGCAAATAGTTGGGGAGGTCCTGTGAGCAGATAAGGGGATGGAGACTTCACCCAGGGTGGAGGGCCCTGCCGCTGGGAACAAGAGCCCAGTCTTCTGGCTCTCACTCTACTCACCAGACACACTTTAAAAAAGAATATTTAAAACCTTCAGGAAACCAGCCCCAACCTACAACAGCTTCATTAACACAAAATCTCAAATTCTAAGACTTGCCTGTTTCTCCATTGGCATTATTAAATCATTCAAGAGCCAGTAATGAGCTCCATAAACCTGCTCTTCCTTTTCCCCCTTCTCCCATTTTGTTCTCCTCTAAATGTGTAAAGGAGTACAATAAAGTACCTTTTAGGGAAGCTCAGTCTGCCTTTGTTCTAAACACTGTCAATGGACTTTGAGTAGAACTGTCTTTCAAGGTGGAAACAGAAAGGAATCCTAAATAAAGGTTGGTTTTAAAATTCAAAATTAATGTAGCTGTCAGGAGTATTGGATGTGATGACTTACTTGAAGTGCTTAGCAGGGTGGGCAACCTGGTCCCCTAAAGAAATGAAGTCCCCATCAAGCAGAAATCACTTGATCTCTTTGCATTAGAAATATACTGCAAATGCTTTTCTTTTCTAGCTCATAGCCCCAGGAAAATTAACTCTCATGTAGAGGGGGTATGGAAGTCTAGAGTATCAGATGCAAAGATTTCTAGCAGGGAAGGGCTGGGCTCTCCAGAGGACTCAGCAACTTTAGGTCAGAAGCCAGAGCTGACATGCACTGTGGACAAATCTAAAGAAAACTATATGTCAGAGCCTGTTAAGACTCCAGTTCTACCTGGTGATGGTCCAAAATGTGTTCTGGTGACTCAGCAATTTCCTCTTCAGCATCTGTTAACTGCAAATAGTGGCCAGGCTCAGAGGGTCTTGTGTCCTTCAAATTCCTCCCAGTGAGTTCCTTCACAAGCACAAAAGCTTATCTCCAGCCATAAACCAGTTTAGAATCTGAAACAGAAGCAATTGCAGGCAACCAGTTTCCCTCATCCTGTTCCCAGGCCACTGAACAATATGCAAAAGAGTGAGCAGCCCCAGGCACCAGCCCCTGGAATAAATTCTGAAAAGGAACTGACATCAAAAAGGAAAACTGCCCTGGCTGGTGTGGCTCAGTGTATTGAGTACCTGCCTGGGGAACCAAAAGGCTGCCAGTTCGATTCCCAGTCAGGACAGATGGCTGGGTTGTGGGCCAGGTCCTCAACTGGGGGTGAGAAATAGATCGCCAACCAATGTTTCTCTCGCACATCAATATTTCTCTCCCTCTTTTTCCTCCTCTCCCTTCTCTCTAAAAATAAATACATAAAATCTTAAAAAGAAAAAAGAAAAATGAAGAATAAAGACAATGGGCTTTGGAAGATTTAGAAATTGGTCACCCTCTGGTAAAGGCAAGTTTAAAAATGTTTACCTGGTGAGAGAAAACAAAGCAAGTTTATCCTGGCTCTGATGGTCTTATTTAAAGCTCAACTGGAGAAAGCAGGAGTTGAGCATCAGCTGATAACAGAAGTAGAAATACAGTCCCACCTGTGGCACCCTAATATTCTCAGACTGTACGGCATTTCCATGATGCCACCAGAGTTTACTTAATTCTAGAATATGCACCTCTGAGAGCTGTCAGTAGCAGTGATTTTCAACTGTTTTCATCACTTGGCACTCATAAACCAATTACCAAAAGTCTGTGCACACCAAAAAATATAGTTTTTGCCCATCTGACAATAAAATAGGTATAATTTTGATTCATTCACACTAGACAGCTATTGTTGTGTTGACTCTTTTCATTTTTTTTTATTTGACAATCTAAGGGAAAAGATGTCAGTGTGCCTGACTAATAGTCAGCTATTGCAGGCTTTAAAAATTCTTGTGGCACAAGTACATGATTTTCTAACCACTTTACTCTACATCTGAGACTAACATAGAATAATATTGAATGTGAATTGTAATTGAAAAAAGTTTAAATAAATAAATTAAGCTTTATAAATCCAGTCATTCACTGTTCACATCCTATTTTCTTGGATCCATGCAAAATTGAAAACAATTACCAAGGCTTTTTAAAATAATTCAACTAATAGTGGTGGACTGTTTCCATGTTATTGTTTTTGTTTTTGTTTTTTAAGATTTTATTTATAGAGAGAGGGGAAGGGATGGAGAAAGACGGAGACAAACATCAAATAATTGCCTTTCACATGCCCCCAAATAGGCATCTGGCCCACAACCCAGGTATGTACCCTGATTGGGAATCAAATCTGCGACCTTTCAGTTTGCAAGCTGATGCTCAATCCACTGAGCCACAACAGCCAGGGCATGTTTCCGTGTTTTTGAGGGCTGAGGGGATGTCTTCCCAGCACCTCTTCCTCCTTTCTAACAGCACTCAAATTTTCTTTTCAGGAATTAACTCTACCCCAGCAGATATGGTCTGGTGGGACCGTAATGAGATGCTCTAGCTTCCCCATGACAAGGGACAGACCAACACCCCACGATGGGCCACTCAAATATTCTCTCCCTGAAATATGTTTCTCAAGTAGGATGACATAAAAATTGAAAGTCACTAACTTTTGATTTTCTTTCCCCATGTAACAGGGTCCCAACCATACTTTTCTTATAATAAGTTCAATGTAATCCTTCTATTTCCATAGCAACCTTCGATGAACCTGTTTCTCAGCTTCCCATAAATTATGAGCCCATGCAAGCCTTTCGATAGATTTCTTCTTCCTTGAATGAGTCAGAATCATCTATTTCTGCTGTTTACAATGAAAAAGCCCCCACTGGTATATCAATCTACTTTTAGTTAATGTTTTCTCAGAGCAAGCACTAAGCCAGGACATTGAGGGGGTTACAGAGGTTCGGAAAGCATGGTGCTTGTTTCTAACTCACTAGTAAAACAGAACATAGATCCGCAAAAAGAAATTACTGAACAAAGCAATGGGTAATAATACCAAATGAATTGTAAAAACAATATTTCATAGATGTGCAGAAGAGAAATATATTTCTGAGAAGCAGCTTTTTATTGTGGTAAAATATAAAATTTGGAGCCAGATGATGGGCTTCTGAGTCCCAACTCTGCCACATTTTATCCATGATAGGCACTTTACTCAATGACTTGGACACTTCTCTCCTGCTGTAGCAAGTAAGGAAGTAGATTTTGGACCATTTTGTAACCTCAAAGCACTGCACACATATTAGTTTCAAATGATCAGAAGGAGCTAAGCACAACCAGCCATTTCACAAGGTGAGCCGTTTTATGTAAGAACTAAAATTCACTGCATGCCTAAAATACACTGTCCCTAGGCCCTGGCTGGGTAGCTCTATTGGTTAGAGCCTCATCCCAATATGCTAAGGTTGCAGGTTCAATCTCCGGTCAGGAAACATACAAGAAACAATAAATGCATCAATAAGTGGAACAAGTCTCTCTCTCTCTTTCTCTTTCTCTCTCATCACTAAATAAAATTTTAAAAAATAAAATATACTGCCCTATATATAACTTGATCCTATAAGGTATATATAATTAATACTCTTTTATAGATTAGAAAATTAAGACAGATGGATGGTTGGTAATTTGCTAAAGGTCATGTAGCTAGCAATTGACATATCATGGATTTGAATTACATCTGACTCCCAGTTCTACACTATTTCCACAAAATGCTACTTCCCTGATGGTATTTTTAGGATAAAGCATAGGATTCCAACCAAGTGTAATACTGTGAACAAACTGATGTATCTGGGCCTGTCTGCTCTCATTACCTACACATGTTAATGCCTCTTCCTAATTGCCTCATCAAACTCTCCACTCTCAGAGACAGGGAGAGAAGTGCCATAGTCATCAGTTACAGGAAGCACAGACTTTGTGACAAGGTCGGTTGGAGCAAGATGTAGTCTAGATCAGTAGTACTAGTGAGAGCAAGAAGTGGGTGCATCTCCTTGGAGAATGCTATGTTTTACTCTGGCATGTGGACGAGAAGTGGGTTCAGCAATGCCTCAATAGCCACATAATGCCAAGAATATGCTACTACTTTACATTCTCTTTTCCTCAGTTGAAATACAGTATAAGCCTAATACCTAACAAGCTGTGGGAATACAAGATTCCTGTTGGCAAAAGTCAGCCCGTTAACTAAAAGTGAACTACTAACTTGACCTCTTCTGTTTAGATCCAGAGAGACAACCCAGGGCACTTCAGCAGCAGCAAAGCGAAAGGATCTGAGAGAGAGTCCAGGTGACTTTGGATCCTGACAGCCACATTTCCACAGGTAATATGATGGAACGAGGGCCTGGGCTTTTTCCAGAAAACTTGATGGAATGAAGTCTACATCTTGTCAAGGCTAGAAATTAGAAATCTCTTCTAAATTATTAATTAATATCTAATAGCATCTTCTCACTTTTTTCCCCAGAAGCAATTTTGCATTAATTGCAGTCAGAGGCAGTACTGTTTTTTGGCGATTAGAACACCTTGAATGGCCAACAATATAGTTGGGATTTAACATGATTAAGAAACTAATCATGTTAAATGTCCTTTTCTGATTATTATTCACAGGCTTCTAAAATCAATTATTTAGTGGCACAAACTTATCAATTACTTGTGTTATAATGATTATGCAACTAAATGTGGTAATCAGTCATTGCTCAAATTTTATGAACAGGATTGAATAGTTTAACAGATTGAATGTCAGTTTGTACATGTTACTATAGAACTTAATATAAATACTATTCATTTATAAAAATACCCAGTAGCTGTACAAGATAATGTAGCAAGCACAGTCTGAAGCTAACAACCATCAGACTTATGCTGTGAGAAGTATTAGACCTCTACGGAATACACCAGAATTCTTTAAATCTGGTGTCTAACATTTGTTGAAATGAGACAACATCCACACACTGGAGTCATTCTCTTCAGATCCTTTATTGTTGCTGTCAAAAGCAATAGATTAATGTTTAAGTGAAATATCAATGCTTCCATGTATTACTTTCACAGGAAAAGATGATGAGACCTAATTTAATTCTTTTTATCTAGTTTATTTAATCATATGACCAATACTATTTGTTCTTAGAATTTATCTTTATAGACGTGAAAAATGGATGGATTTAAGCATTTATGACCTGGCCTAAAAAATATCACTTACAATTCAAAGAGTTACAAAACTAAAGGCAATATGAATGCAAGTGATGTGCTCACTTGTTGCCTGACCCAGACTTCTTCAAGACTACAGGACCATCGAGTTGTGCCCTCGTGCATCACATTCCAGGTAGTCACCACCTACTCTTTAAAGCATCATTGATCTATGAAAAGACTTAAAGAAAGAGATTTTTTATTTATATTTAATATCGCAACCTTGATTTACCTATACATTTTTTTAGCTTTATAATCGTCATCTTTGCATCTACATTTTTATCCATTGTATTCATTCTGTATTGCTACTTAACAAATTACCCCCAACATGCAGCAGCTTCAATCAACAAACCATTAGTAACTCATAGTTTCTGTGGGTCAGAAATGTTTGTGCAGCTTAGTTGGGCCCTGAGACTCACATTCTCAGTCAAGGTGTTGGCTGGCACTGCCATCATCTAAAGACTCAACTGGGGAGGGTCTACTTCCAAACTCACTCAGATGGCTATTAGCAGGATTCAGTCCCTCCTGGGCTATTGATTGGAGGCCTCCCTCTGTTCCATGCTTCTCAGTAGGGCCTCTTCATAAGACATTTCTGAATTACAACATAACATTTGGCTTCCATCAGAGAGAGCAAGTAAGAAAGGAGGAGCAGGTGAGGAAGATGAAAGTCAGAGTCTTTTTGCAATCTAGGTCCCTAGGACAGTCTACACTCAATGGAAGAGGATTACACAAAGTCGTGGGTATCAGGAGGCAGAATTATTGAGGCCATGTTAGGTGCCTCCCACATCCATCAACTCAGGAAGTGCAGTATGCGATCTAATTATAATCAAAGTCACATGTAAAATATTTAAGTACACTAAAGAACAAAGTGAAATTTTTACTTAATCTGGATTCCCCATCACTTCAAGTGTATCTGTCTCTCTGTTTCTTTCTTCTTAACTACTCCAGCAAGAAATATGGATTTTGATCAAATTCTTTGTATTACTAAGAATCAGGATGTAACTTAAGCATCTTCTTAAAGTAAAATGTTAATAAAAGGATTTCATATATATAATGATAGCACTGTCAGTTTAAGTACAGCTTATAGAGCCTTAGGTTCTACCATTATTTTTGTATTGTTTTTCAATTTGCTTCTCTAGTCATTTTTAATTCTTCAATTTTAATGAAAATAAAGTTTGTTTAATGGGCTACTATAGGATAGGCAAAACATTTTGAGTAGTAAAATGTTTGTTTACATTTAACTAAGAACACTTTCCTACTACTCAAGGAAGAGGTGAAGATTACATAGTAAAAGAATATCAGAAACTCAGAGTATTTCTTTAGGACTCAGTTTTTTTTTAATGCAGCCTTTTTTCCTAGACAATTCTAAAAACACTATAGATGTCACATATATCTTAGGGAATACTTTCATCAGTGTCATTTATGAGCTACACTACTCCTAAGGTAAAATAAATATGTATATGATTTGAAGGACACATATCAATATTTATCATACATGTATACACACACATCCCTTTGTACTTGACCAACTCCTTTACGTATACAATTCATGAAGCTCTAATGACTCACTCTCCACTCTACTAAATGAAGGTAGTATGACCAGTGCCCACTCTCACCTGTAAAAAGTGGTATATAGTCAGGGTACACTAAAGCATAACAAGTAAACCCAAAATCTAATGGCCTAAAACAGTAACAGTTTATTCCTCACACTGGATGATTTCTGTCACCACTCAAATAGGACAGCCCAGTCCTGCTGCTAGAATACTGCCACCGTTGGTTGCCTTGGGTGGACATTTTCTGCATGGTGCTTCTGAAACAGCCAAGGAAACAGAGACAGCAGTATTTTGGCTTCCTGGGAGAAGGGAGGTGCGGGAGTAGTAAATAATAAAGGGAGTCAAATATGTGGTGACAGAAGAAAGTTTCACTCTGGGTGGTGAACATATAATACAACATACAGATGATGTATTATAGAACTGTACACTTGAAACTTATATAATTTATTAAGCAATGTCACCCCCCCCCCAAATTTAACTAAATTAAAAACAAAACAAAAAAGAAACAGAGAGCTAGGACTTTATCTAACTTACAGGGAAAGTTGCAAGGCTGTTTTATGTCAGTCTACTAACAAGTATCTGTTAGTGTGTCAGTATGTGGTTTGGTAGTAATATAACACCAGGTGGAGAGGATGGACTAGAGAGGAGACCTATAACCCTCATATATCTTTAAATATTGGATATTAATGATCTCAAGAAAAAAATAAAACTAAGAATTATAAAGACCCAAAAGGTTTTTATCAGTTTGCAAGACAATGATGTACTCTACGTATTTATTTTTAGACAGAGCATCTTTCCCAGCTTTCTTTACTCACATGCAAGTTCAATGATAAGAACTGTTCCCTCTACTTTTTGGTCATTATTTACTTGTTCTCTCAAGACAGAAGAATAACTTGGAATCTCTGGGATGGTGGGTTCCAGTAACTGTTTACTACAGATTCCATAATGATAACTTTTAATGTGCTTTGCCACTCAGAAAATTCAGACATCTCAATAACAATATTTCACTTTATGTGACGGCAAGATACTGCATTAGTCTATGCTCTTCTGGAAAGTTGTTATTGAAATAACAGCAAGTGTGACTTTGAAAGCTTTTTCTCTTAACCAAAAGTGAAATATTCATCTCTGTTGTCACCAAATCCAAGAAAGTCTCAGATCAAATGTACCCTCTAGCAGCCTACTTTAATTTCTCTAACACTGAATATATTCCTTTCTTGAACAGGTATCAAAATAGTAATATGCCTTTCATTATAGTTTATTCATGGATTCATAAAAACAAAATTTACACACTGATATTTCATTTTTTGAAAGAGGGTACATTAATATTCTGTTATTTCCCCTACCTTATAAAGTAATGGAAATCAGAACTTTAAAACATTTAAAAGTTGAATCAAATAATTGTCTTAGGGAAATTGCTGTAAGTAAATCTAACTTTGTAGCTTCTTTTTATATTTTTTGGCAGACCTTATCCTAATATATTAGAATGTTCCTCATAATTCATAAAGGTAATTTTTCTATACATTTACACTTCTACTGATTTTATTTACTAGTAAAGAATTAATAACAAAGCTGTGTAGGCCCACTGGAGACATAAGTAATAATTCAAAATCTTCTTTAAAATCTAGACACAGTCACAACAGAACTGTCACTTTTAATTCAATAGATATTTGCTCTTATGAAGGCTTCTGACAAGCATTTTCATCTTTTGTATCTAAAATGCTATTTGATTTATGTAGACAAAATGGATGAATGAAATGACTTCATTTTCTCTAAAGACAGGGTTAAAAGTTTTGTTTAGTACCCTCATGGAAAAATTCATTCAAAAATATGTTGTTATATAATTCATTCCAGTTCTCCTTGTGATTCTGGAAAGTGTGGTGTACACACCATGAGTGGCAGAAAGGATGGAATTTCTTACTATAACTCCCCTTCTCTCCTCACTTGCACCTTCGGGGATTGAGATTGGGTTTAAATTTCAAAACTCTAAATCAAGATTCTCAGTAGTTTCCATTAAAACAGGTAGTTTGCTTCAGGGCTGATTAGAAATTGAAACAAAATTTAGAAATACCACTTTTCTAAAAGATTGCTTTATTCCTTTATATGAATGAATAAAATACATCCCTCCATGTATGTGGGGTGGGGGGGGGAGTTTTCAATAGAAGAAGGAAAAATACAAAGGATCTTCACTTCAGGGTCATAGCATGAAATATAGAGCCCCTGCCATCAACAACCCTCCTTACAGACATCCTCAGGGATCCCCAGGCTCTCACAGGCAGCAGAGCAGGCAAGTGGGGTGTCCTGTCAGAATTCAAAAGGGAGGGATTGGTGAAGCTGCTGCATGTGGAATCTAAAGAATAAAACAAATACAACGGAAGTGGGCTCATAGACACAGAGAGTGGACTTATGGTTGCCAGAGGGTAGGAGTGGTTGGGTGAAAAAGGTGAAGGGATTAATTAAGAAGTACAAATTGGTAGTTACAGAATAGTCACAGGAATGTAAAAGACAGTATAGGGAATATAGTCAATAATATTGTGAAAACTATGTATGGTGCCAGGTGGGTACCAGAAATATCAGAGGAACACTTTGTAAAGTATATGACTGCTAACCTCTATGCTGCATACTTAAAACTAATACGAAATAATACTGGCTGTAAACTATAATTGAAAGACTAAAAAATAAAATAACATGTTATGCTTGAGATTCAGAAAAACTTTACACAGAATTTCTGATCTTACTTTTGACAGAGATAAATTTAAGTAAATTAGCAAATATGTACTGATTTTAATGATGCCTCACTAATACACCATCAAGGAAAATTAATTTCTTTATATGAATTTATGTTCATCTGACATGCACTGACCTCATAGTTGTGTTCTTCTCCTTCGAGTTCTTGCATCTGCATTTACAATCTTTTCTTCTCCTTTGGCACATAGTTACTCCTTTCAGTTTCCAGTGTGTCTCTTCTGGTAGATTTTCTCAAAATTGCCTTCTAATTTCCTACCTTCCATTTGTTAAAGGTTAGGGAATCAGTTGAAAAAGTGGTTGAATTGCACGTAAATGGAGCATGAGTAGGCTCTGAAAAACACTTGTGCCCTCTCTTAGAAGCTGTATATAGTAGGGTTAGTGTTTGGGTCAAATGGTCATTTTTGGCTGCTCAGAAAATTTTATTCAGGAATCCCTACCATTAGATTACATCCCAGGAGATTGAGCTCCAAAATAAGTGATTCTCACTTAAGAAAATGATTGCCAGACTTCTAGCAAAGATGGAGGCATAGGTGGATACACTGTGCCTCCTCTCACAACCAAAATTAAGGACAAAAAATATTTAGAAACAAGAAAACAACCAGAACTAATAGAAAATTGAACTGTATGGAAGTCCAACAACCATTCATCCAGACTGGTAAGAGGGGCGGAGTCGCAGCAGGAAAAAGTGTAGGTTCGGACCCAGGCACGCAGGCAGCAGCGGCTGGCAGTACCCAGGAATGCAGGCCGCAGCTAGCAGACCCCAGGCACACAGGTAGCAGCAAGTGGACCCTGGGCACAGGGGGGCAACTGTGCAGACCCAGTGAGGCCCTGCAAGGCAGCAATTTAAGTGTCCATTGATGAATGAATGGATAAAGAAAATGGGAAGGATTGATATATTGGTATATCATCCAGATAGATGATATAGATTGTATATACATATGTATTTATATGTTTATATATGAATATTATTCAGTCATAAAAAAAGGAAGGAGAGCCTGCCATTTGCAATAACATGGATGGACATCGAGGGCATTATGAGAAGTGAAATATGTAAGTCAAACAAAGACAGATACTGTATGGCCTCACTTATTTGTGGAATCTAAAAATAAAAAATGAATTCAGAGATACAGAAAAGAGATTGGTGGTTGCCAGAGGCAGGAGGTTGGGAGTATGGATGAAATGGGTGAAGATAGTTAAAAAGTACTTGCAATTATAAGATAAATAAGTCCTGGAGATGTAATGTACAGCATAGTGACTATAACTAACAATACTGTGTTGTATATTTGAAAGTTGCTAAAAGAGTAGATCTTAAAAGTTCTTATCACAAGAAATGTGTAATTACGTGGTGATGGATGTTAACCGAACTTATTTTGGTAATCGTTTTGCAATAGATAGATATATCAAATCATTACAATGTACATCTAAAACTAATACAATGTTACATGTCAATTATATTTTTATTTTAAATTTCTATGAAATATTTTTATTTCTTCCTAGAAAAATCACAAAATTTTTGTTCCTCATTCATCTCACTATCAACAAAAGGAAAGTATACAAATCTGCAATCTTCTTCTCAAGAAACAAAATCAAGTTTAGATATAAAAACATTCAACATCTCAAGATTCATATGTATGCTAATGTGAAACAGATGGTTATCAAAATTTCTTCCTAAAAAGGCAAAATAAGCCGAATAAATCCCACAAAAAAATTTTACCCATCATTTTTTCCTATGATGAATTCTGATGCTCCTCTTACATTCACAGCAAGTTCCCTTTGCTCCAGTTCACAGCATCCATTATCCAGTGCACAGAGGAGATCACACAGAGCATAATTTTAGTAAAACGTATATAATATGTTTTTGGATACAAGAGTCATGTAAGCTACTACCCAAACCCACATAATGTGAATAATATTTGTTGAATGTACTTAAAAGCATCCATATTAACACAATCTCAGGTTGTTTTTTCCTAAAAGGGATTCATGCTTCAGAACCTCTTATAAACCAGATAATCTCACAAGTTTTGTTTTCTGTTACTTGCTTCAATTTCAAACTACCTGAATACAATTATTTTTCTTTAGCTAAACTATTAGAATCAGTCTCTTAAAAATATTTTGTATTTCCCAATAACTGACTATATTTGGAGAGTTCATAACATTTTAATTTTTTTAGACTTTATTTATTTTTAGAAAGAGGGGAAAGGATAGAGAAAGAGAGAGAGAAACATCAATGAGCAAGAGAAATATTGATAGGTTGCCTCTCAAATGCACCCAACTGGGGACCTGACCTGCAACCCAGGTATGTGCCCTGCCCAGGAATCTACCTGGTGATGGTTTACAGGATGATGCTCAACCCACTGAGCCACACCAGTCAGGGCAAGAGTTTATAACTTCATATGTGAGACAGAAAAGTACAATGCCTAGAATTTAAATTGTCTGCTCTATTTCCATATGACACATTCATACTACTTCTATCATAATTATTTGAGGGTATTTTAAAAGGTAGAAACCATCTCTAATTCTTATATAACTCATAGCATAATACCCTGCAACACTGTGGTTGCCCAGTAAATATTTTTGCATACCTTATTAGTAAAATTCATAGACTTTAATAAAACATATAACAAAGTAGAGAACTGTTCAGTTTTACCTAATGCTAATTAGTTGTTTGGTTCTTCTCTGTTCTGTTCTGGGCACCACATTTTTTAAATCAGTTTTATTCAGGAACAATTTGCATACAATTAAATGTACCTATTTTAAGTGTTAATGAGTTTTGACAAATGCATACATGTCAAGCATAACCACATAGCATAATCAAAATATGTGTATGTATGTATGTATTTGTATGTATAGGAATAGACATATATCAATATATATGTATATATGTAGGTATATATAGTATGCGTATGAGTGTGTATACTTGGAAGAGAGTATTTTTAGTGTAAAGTTATTTGAGTTTCAAAAACCAGTATAGACTCATGTAACCATCTCCAAAATCAAGACACTGAATAATTCCATAACTGTAAAAAATTCTTTCATGCTACCCCTTTGTAGTCGATCTCTTCCCAGAGCCCCAGCCCCTGGCAAACTCTGTTCTATTCTGTATCACTATATTTTTAACTTGTCCAGAATGTCATTTAAATCCAATCATATAATAACTTTTTGAGACTGGCTTCTTTCACTAGGCATAATGCCTTTGAGATTCATACATGTTGTATGCATCAATAGTACATTCCTTTTTATTCTTAGGTAGCACTCTACAAATGTACCACAGCTTACATATTCACCCAAGAAAGGTACTTGGGTTGTAAGTACCTTTTCACACTTTTATTCAACATGGTATTGGAAGTTCTAGCCACAGTGATCAGATAAGAAAAACAAATAAAAGGTATCCAAATGGGAAAGGAAGAAGTAAAACTGTGATTTGCAGATGACATAAGAGTGCACATAGAAAACCCTACAGGCTCCACCAAAAAACTACTCAACCTAATAACTTAATTGGCAAAACAGTGGGATACAAAGTCATTATTTAGAAATCAAAGACATTTTTGTACACCAACAATGAAATATCACAAACAGAAACTAAGAAAAATATCTCATTTACTATAACAACCAGAAAAATAAAGTACCTAGGAATAAACTTAACCAAGGAGGCAAATGACCTGTACTCAGAAAACTACAGAACACCGAAAAAAGAAATTAAGGAAGATGGAAATAAATGGAAGTGTATACCATGTCCGTGGATTAGAATAATTAATAGCATTAAAATGTCCATTCTACCCAAAGCAATCTATGAATTCAATGCAATCCCTATTAAAATACCAATTATATATTTCACAGATTTAGAATAAATATTTCAAAAATTTATTTGGAACCAAAATCAACCCTGAATAGCCTCAGCAATTTTGAGAAAGAAGAACAAAATAGGAGGGATCACAATACCTGACATTGAACTAACTATACTACAAGACCATGGTAATCAAGATAGCCTGTTACTGGCATAAGAACAGACACATAGATCAATGGAACCCAGAAATAAACCAATGTCTGTACAGTCAATTAATATTTGACAAATGGAGCAGGAACATAAAATGGAGTAAAAATAGCCTCTTCAACAAATGGTGTTGGGAGAACTGGAATGGTACATGCAAAAAAAATGAAACTAGACCACCAACTTACACCATATACAAGAAAAAATTCAAAATGGATAAAAGATTTAAACATAAGCTATGACACCATAAAAGTCCTAAAGGAAAACATAGGCAGTAAAATTTCAGATATCTCACACAGCAGTGTTTTCACAGATATATCCTCTAGGGCAAGGAAAATAAAGGAAAAAATAAATAAAAGGGACCGCATCAGATTAAAAATCTTCTGCACATCTAAAGAAAATATCATCAGAATGAAAATGGAACCAACCATATGAAAAAACATTTGACAATGATACCTTGGACAAGGGTTTTATCTCCAAAATATATAAAGATCTCATACAACTCAACACCAGGAAGACAGATAATCCAATTAAAAAATGGGCAAAGGACATGAACAGACAGTTCTCCAAGGAGGACATACAGAGGGTGCATAGGCATGTGAGAGGATGCTCAGCATCACTAGCTATCACAGAGATGCAAATGAAAACCACAATAAGATACCACTTCACACAAGTCAGAATGGTCATCATAAACAAATCAATAAACAACAAATGCTGGTGAGGTTGTAGAGATAAAGAGAACCCTAGTACACTGTTGGTGGGAATGCAGACTGGTGCAGCCACTGTAGAAAGCAGGATGGAATTTCCCAAAAAAACTAAAAACAGAACTGCCTTTTGATCCATCAATTTCACTGCTGGGATTATACCCTAAGAATCCTGAAATACCAATTCAAAAGAACCTGTGCACCCCTATGTTCATAGCAGCATTATTTAAAATAGCCAAGTGCTGGAAACAGCCTAAGTACCCATCAGTAAATTAATAGATTAAAAACAAACAAACAAACTGTGGTACATTTACACAGTGGAATACTACTTAGCAGAAAAAAAAAGAAGGAGCTCCTATGCTTTGTGACAGCATGGATGGACCTGAATCTTTTTTAAAGATTTTCTTTCTTTCTTTCTTTCTTTCTTTCTTTCTTTCTTTCTTTCTTTCTTTCTTTCTTTCTTTCTTTCTTTCTTTCTTTCTTTCGTTTTTAGAGAGAAAGGAAGGGAGGGAGAAAGAGAGAAAAAGAAACATCAATGTGAGAGAGAAACACTGATCAGTTGCCCCTCATGCACACCCCAACTGGGGACCAAACCCCCAACCTGTGCATGTGCCCTGACCAGGAATTGAACCAGCAACCTTTCACTTTGTGAGACAATGCCCAACAAACTAAGCCACACTGTTCAGGGCTATTCTGTTCTGGGTTTTGCCAGTTTTTGTTCTCTTTGCTTTTTGGTTTTTGAAGATTCTATTGATACATCTCTGATTCAGAGATGCTTTCCTCTGCCCTTGATTTTTTTCTATTTTTTAATCTTCATGCTGAGAAGCTTACATCTCTTTCTTTAAGAATCAGGGACTGTGATGAAGTTCAGATTTTTACTTTACTTAGAAGCTAATAAATTAGCCTGCCACACTTCTGTGGTTGCTGGCAGAAGGCACAAGACTACTAAGTCAGAGACATAGTCAGTGCAAGCAGCCTGAGGACATGTTTGGACCAGTTTCCCTTGTCCCCTTAGTCTCAAGGGGCACTGCAGAGTGGTCCAAGTGGATGTTGAACACACAGAGTGTTTTTGTCAACTATAGAAACCTTGAGCTTAGGGAACTGAAATCTTTTGTAGTGTGCAGTAAGCCTGCCTGAACCATTTGCCTGAAATGAAATCATTACCTTTATAATACTAGACAATAAAAAACTCTGCTTTTTGCTCCAGAGGAAGATACTATATCCATCTCCCAAGGATGTTTGCTTTACAAACATTCCCAAAAGGATAGTCCAGAACAAAGATGACCAATGCCTTTGCTCATATGAAACTGGGAAGAAACAAAAAGAAACTGGAAAAGCTGGCATCTGTGCTGCCTGTCACTTACCAGACCCAGTAAGCAGAGGCAGGGATTGAATCTTTACGGGAGCTTTATTCAGATGGCCGGCAATTTGAGAAGATGGTGGGTTTGTACCCTAAAAGACTGTCTTACATTTCCTTTCAAGCCAGCCTTTTTTATAAGGGAGCAAAAGTGTAGGTAAGGGATTTGGAATTCAAGAAAGAGGTTAATCAGATTAAAGCTGCTGTCTGGCAATTTCCCTTGCATCCTTTCATCCACTGACCAGTCATTTTCCTTGTCTGTAACCTGTGTCCTGTGTCCTCTGTCCTGCATGATTTTCTTTATACGTGTCCTGGATGGCTGACTGTCTCTCCCTGGAACATAAAGCTCAGATACCTCCTTGATTGCTTTTGGTCTCTTCTAGAGCACAAAGGTCAATCACTTGTGGTCTTCTGGAGTCAGTGCAGACCATACCTGCAGTTCCTGAAATAATTGCTTTTTACATGCATTAACTACTAGGCTTATTAACTATTACCTTAAACTGAAACTTTCCAACTCTTGAGTCCCCCATCAATAAGACATGTAGAAATGTGAAAGATTCATGGAGAATTGTCTTATAAGAGAAAGGAAGTGTGTGTGTGTGTGTGTGTGTGTGTGTGTGTGAGAGAGAGAGAGAGAGAGAGAGAGAGAGAAAGAAAGAGAGAGAGAGAGAGAAACAGGAAAGGGGAGAGAGACGGGAAAGAGAGAAAAAGAAAGGTGGGGGGAGAGAGAGAGAAGAGAAGAGAAAGAGAGGAAGAGATAGAGTTCAGCATTTGAAAGGGGTGTGTGTGTGTGTGTGTGTGTGTGTGTGTGTGTGTGTGTGTCCCTTTGTTCCAAAGGGAACAAATTACCTCCAGAGGTGAATGTTGTCTGCATTAAACTTGTTCATATACATAGACTAGAATTGGTGAGACCCAGAGGGCAATATCACATAGCTCTGTGTATTTAAATGACAAGATGTTTATAGATGGGTTATTTGAAGAATGATTGCTGAAAATATTTTTATCCTCACCTTCAAGAGCAAGTTCAGACTAGACTGTAGTATATTATCTCTGATACACTTAGCAATAGGGGTTCCCCCTCCATCTCTGACTTTTGCAAATAATGGTGATAGATCACCCTGAAACATTGTTAGATCACATTTGATTCCAAACTGCCTTTATTCTAGAATATAAGCAAGGTTGAGCATATTTTGAGGTCTGATGGAAATAAGACTAAAAGTGAGTAGAAGATAAAAGAGCTGTATATAAATGGCCTTGGTGACAGTGTTTGGTATAGTCAGTGAATACCATGCCCGCAATATTGGCAGTGATAAAAGACCCTTGGCACAGATAGCAGAACCACCCACATCAATGGAGCAGGGCAGTATCAGTGTAGATGTCTCCTGGAATCAGTAGTAATGGCCCCTGCACTGGGCCTTATGTAGGTGCTGCACACAAAAAACATCATCAGCAAACAACAGTGAAAGAGAAGGCAAATAGCAAACATCGTAGGGTACCAAGTGTAAGACACTTTTAGCAGCCACATCAAGGAGACAAGTGTCCATGCAGAGAGTGGATGGGGGCAGAGCAGAGAAATCTCTCTCTTTTTTTCAATTGTTATTATTATACTGTTTCCCCCCACCCCAGGTTGGAGTAACCTGGGAAACATGGTTTACTTATAGAAGAGTGACCTCGTTTCTGAACGCAGATAGCTTTAATAACAAATTTAGAATTAACCCCATGACATTCTTCCCCCACCCCAAGCAAACACTGCCAATTCATGGGTACAGAAACATGCAATTTTGTGTGTAATACAATTTTAATGTGATCATTTACATTAACATATATCAAAAATGTCTAATATTTATTGTATTCACATAGTTAAAATTATATCTGCAGCTCCCTCCTCTGTCACTTTCTTTAAATACAGTTTCCCTTCTGCCTGTTAAAATAATTCATCTTGACAGCATTGTTTTATTCCAAAATTTTCAGGAGATTTTCTTTGAACAACTGCATTTCTGTTAACTAACATTTTTCTTTTTGCTAAGTTAAAAAGCTACAATGTCAGAGCAAAGAACACAAACTCTGTTACAAAGATTATATCAATTTCTCTCATCAGACCTCTTATTTATTTATTTTAATTACAAGATAGATTTCAAGCTTGTAATATTTTTAGTTTAAATTGGAATATTGGCCTGTCTCTTTCAGATATTGTTTTCCTTGGCTGGCTGTATTACACGTCTTGCACATATCTCCATACATCCTTGTGGAATGGAACGAACTGTACCACAAACTGGTGATGAGAATGTTCCCATATTAACTTCTAAGGCAATCAGCAAGGGTAATCCTATCAGAGACTACTGAGTTGTCTGAGCTGGCATTACCATGGTGTTGGGGACATGACTTCTCATCTTGCCACAAGGAAGGTTCGTTTAAGCAGGAACTCTGTTTTGCTCACAGCTGGTGACATCACTAAAAATAGTGAAGAGCACAAAGTCATTGTCCAATACTTATTTGTTGAATGAATAAATGAGTGCTTAAGACCATCCACCAGATTCCTGATACCTTCAAGATGAAGACAAAATTCTTCATCGTTGAATACTTGGCTCTCGATGGCCTAACTGTTATCTCTTCAGGAGACCACTAATTTCTGTTCCTATAAAGCAGAATTGCTTTGCCCCAGGACAATTCTTGGACATTCTAGAACATGTTTACAAAGAATCTCTTGCTTGACTACCAAAATAGACAAATCACCGTATTGGGGATAGATTTTATTAGGTTAATTTTCTGGAGGTGAACTCATTCCCAACCTCTTGTTGGACACTGTTTCAAACATGATTGCATCAGTCTGTGGAAACAAAGTAATGCTGAGGTAACAAGTAATTCTAAAGTCTTTAGTGACCTATAAACCTGAGGTTAGTTGTTCTCACTCACACCCCATGTCCACAGCTGGTCAACAGTGGGGTCTGAGCATAATGGTCCCCCTCGGTCCAGCTAGCGATACATCCACACTGAAAAAACAGAGATGCAGCCAGAACATGCCGGTCACAGTGGCAGAGGAAAAAGAGAGAATGGCAAAGAATATCCTGGTCCTCAGCTTCCGTATTCCAGTGCCACACAGCGTGTCTGCTCAACATTTCATTAGCCAACACAAGTCATGTGGTCATATCTGAAATCAATCCACAGGCCAAGAATGTATAATTCTCCTCTAAGGAGGGAATGCAAATATTGGTAAACAGTAATGCACTGAACCAAATATTGATAAACACATGCACTGAAAAATAGATTATAGAATATCAAATAAGTCACTTAACAGCATCTGGGTCTAAACCCAAGTCATCCTCACCAAGACTAGAAAAAAACCAGACCAAAGTGTGTCACTTAATTTTTACTTTAATATTTGGAGAAATATAAGCTACAAGTTCTTTTCCCTATACAATAACTTACAAAAACTATTATAAAATTAATTAAACCAGTTACAGAATTCCTTTCCAATTGATGGAGAAGATAAAATTCATATAGCAAAAGATTTGTTTAAAAAAGCAAACATGTACAAAAGATATAAAGCTTAACAAAATATGGGAGAATTCCACACACTGTATTATCACAACACACAGGAAAGGTTTCAGGTCCCATAATGAGAGGCAAATACTACTCAAAAAGTAAAAACCAACCATGAGCCAACTGAGAGACAAACTTACAGTACAATAAAGCAAAAATGGTAAAAATAAAGGCATAAATAATTTAAATTGTAAGCAAACAAAAAGAAAGCTGATAGTGAAAATATCAATTCAAGAAAAGTAGAGTTTAAATAAAAAAAGAAGTAAATATGATAAAGAGGGTAATTTAATGATGATAAAAAATAATTCACAATGGAGAGAGAGTAGTTACTAACTAATATATATCAGATATGTCTCCATAGAACAAGTGACACAACTTCAGTGCTGTGTGGATAAAGGAGTAAAATTAAACCCCTTGCATAAAATCTAGAATTCAGTTTATCTCATCTGTAGAAAAAATGTGGTATTCTGCCCATAGTCCTAGAAAGCTGTGAATTAGTTTATCGGCTGCTCAGAAACTTGGAAGAAGAGCAAAGTTACCCAGAAAAATAAAAATCTAAAGCCTGCTACAGTCACATATGTGGGATCCAAATGTACAAGACTTGCTTAGAACAAGAACCACAAGCTAAAATAACATTAAAATTAATCCAGGTAAAAAAAAATTGTATTATCTTCTCACATTGAAATACAGCAAGGAGAATGATCAACAGCACCACATAAAATACAGGTGAACCTCACAAATACAATGTTGAAGGAAAGAAACCATTCAGAAAACTACATAAAGTTTAAATACAGACATACCTAACCAACGGTGATAAGGATGGTATAAAACTAACAGTAACCCAAATCTGGAACCGAACCCTAAATCTGACCCTACACATAACCCTAATCCTAAACTTAAACTGAACCTTAAATCCAACCCTAAACCTAATCTCTAAATTTATATCTAAACCTAAAAGGGGAAAAAAAACCAACTGAAAGGGGCCCAAGGCCAGCTGCTGAGGTGCTGGTAATGTTGTTTCTTCGTCTTGGGGAGAGTCACAGAAAGGGTTCACTTTGTGAAAATGTGTGGAGCTATATGCTTATGATATTGCCCTTTTCTGTATGGAGATTATCTCTTATACTTCCATAAATACCTCCATTATATATTATACTTCAATAAAATGAAAGGAAACTAGGTCCTAATCTATTGAAACTCAATTAAAAACAAAATCTACCCTCTAAAGACACTTTCACAGCCCAGGGCAACTGTCATTTGTCCTTTACCCAGAACAAATGAGACTCCCTCAGGAAAAAAAAGTAACAGCCTTTGCCTGATGAAGTCACAGAACAAATTACAAACATTCAAATATGACAGATATCAACAGTGATGTTGATGACAGCATTTGTAAAAGTAAGTTTGAGTCCCCAAAAAGAATACCTGAAGAACCAGTTGCTCAGTGAAAACTATTGATCAATAAAAACTATGAGAGTTACTGCAGTAAGAAAGGACACAGTCTTATAGAGACTGAGGAATGTCTCAGAAGAGGAATATCAAGATAAGATGCATGTAGGGTTTTAGGACCTGGGCTAGGTGATTTTAAGGTGAGTCTCGGAGGGCAGGCAACTGGTTAGGATTGGGTAAAATTTAAGATATAGTTGTGTTGGACAGATGAACACAGTGAAACTGGGACCTTGAAGCAAGTTCTTGATAAGTAAGCTATTTTAGTTGGTTTACAGTCTTAAACTCTGGGAGCAATTATTTCCTGGACCAAGTAGATTGGCCTGGTCCCAGTACTGGGTTGTCAAAACCAGGAAAATATAATTTGGTCCAAAATTGATTAGCACAGGGACAAGAAGTATGTTGTTTTCAGTGATGTATACTTATATTTTCAAATAAAATACAAAATTATGTGTGTATACATGTATATATATTTTCAAATTCAAAAATGATGTATATTTATATTTTCAACTGCAAAACAATTATAACCATAGTGAGTAAAAGTGTAAACCAAAAATATTGTTACAATAAAATATTGTTGCTCAAATATACATTAATAATAAATAATTTTAATAAAAGTAAAATGTTCAATAATAATAAACATTAAATAAAAATAAAACAAAACTAAAATTAAAAATATTCAAGAACTGCCCTTTTTATAGATCGTGAGCTGTAGTTTGTTTCAAAGAATGCTTTTCTGGCTTTTTCTTTTTTAGCTTTATCACAAAGAGATTAAGATGCCAGTTCAGTTACTAGGGTCATTTTCAGTTCTGTCATGCTAATATGCTTGTTCAAAAAGTCTTTGATGAAAGTACAGATTATTTTTGCAATAAATACATTGGTTAATTTAATTTTTTCCCCTGCTCCTTGGAATTATGGAGATGTATAAAATTACTCTATGAATTCAATCCATTTTTAATTAACATGCCAACGGAATTATCCGGGTAAGTTTTCCTTAAAGCATGCACACCCGCATACGCCCAAACCAAACTGTAAAGGAAAAGGTTGATAACTTTAGCTATATTAAAATTTAGAATGTCTTTACAATAAAAGATAATATAAATAAAATCAGTAGACCAGCCAAAAGCTGGAAGAATACTTTAGCAATATATACAACCAACAATTGATTGCTATGTAAAGTAAATAAAGAAGTTTTATCAAATGTAAAAGATAATAGAAAACTGTACAAAACAAACAATTTACACAAGAAAGTAAAGAAGAACTATATTTTTTATCATTTTTTAAACCTTCACCTAAGGACATTTTTCCCCATTGCTATTAGAGAGGAACGGAGAGAGGAAGGGGGAGAGAGAAACACTGATGCAGTAGAAGCATTAGTTGGTTGCCTCCTGTGTGCACCCACACTGGGATTGAACCTGGAACCTTCCAGTCACGGAACGATGCTCCAGTCACGGAACGATGCTCCAGCCACCCGAGTCACACCAGCCAGGGCAACAATACCTATATTTAAAGACAACCTGAATATTAACTAGGGAAATGATAATTGAAATAACAGAATATTATTTCATCCATCCCATTGATAAAATTAAAAAGCCAAATCAAGTCTTTACCACTTGGAAATCAAAATATCACACTATCTCTTATAATAACTACTATATTATATAATCCCAAATAACAGAGAGTAAAAACACTGAATTTCAGAATATAACCAGCGCTGTAGAGGTATATTAATAGGTCTTCATGATTTCATTATTCGAAAACAATGATAAAAATTTTAAACCAACTTTCCAATTTAAAAAGTTTGGGAAAAGGTCAAACAAGCAGGAAAAAGAGAAGAAAGAAAATAATCAAAATAATGAACAATGTAGTAACTGCAAAATAAAAAAAATACTGAGAAATTCAGTATTTTCTCAGTATAGATGGTTATAAGGGAGAGGGAAAACAAATCAAATCAAATTAACTATAAAATATAAAATCTGAAAAATCTAATGTAAAAGAAAAACAAAAAATTAAATTAAGAATGAATAAAGGGAGATATCTGAATATTCTTGAATCACAATGAAGTACATTGTTCTCTTGGAAAATTAAAATTGCCAAAATAGACTCAAGTAGTACAGACATGAATAAACCAATGAAATGTTACTAAAAATTATGTCCAAAAATATTGAGTTGGCCAAAGATTTCATTTGGTTTTTCCATATGATGGCTCTACTAGTGCTTAGTTGTCCTTAACTTCATTCAAAACAATTTTGTTATTGTGACAGCTGTCATATCAGTGTGCATTTTTTAAAAAATCAAAATTTGTGAATTTTTGTGTAGTAGCGATTTAAATATTGAAGGTGGAAGAAAATATGAAACTTTTTAGCATATTATGCTTTATTATTTCAAGACATAAAAACACAACTGACACACACACAAAAATTGTACAGTGTGTGGAGAAGGTGCTGTGACTGACTGAACGTGTCAAAAGAGGTTTGCAAAGTTTCATGCTGGATATTTCTCACTGGATGATGCTCCACAGTTGGGTAGACCAGTTGAAGTTGGTAGCAATCAAATCCAAACATTAACTGAGAACGATCAACATTATACCACATGGGAAATAGCCAACATACTCAAAACATCCAAATTAATAAATTTATTGGTGAAAATGAAAAATGTCTTTTATGGAAAAAATAAAAGACACATTTAGTTTCATATTTTTATGGAACTAAAGGGACTTTTTGGCCAACCCCATAGTTCTAGGTTCAACAAATATTACTGGAAAGTGCAGCCAAACTGTCAAGCACTAAGTGTTTTCTATGCTTAGAAACTCTTAGGGGCCTAAAAAAAAGCTTGGATGTCATCCAATCCTTTTGAGGTAGCTAGCAATAACTCTGGTATAAAATAAACATGGTAGAGTTTATAAAAATAAAAGTAAACCTCAGACTACCGAATATGCAATATTAATCAAAGTGTCTGTTTTGTTGGATTGCCTTGTGATGGAAACTCAAAATTAGGAAGGAGGGCATACCAAATGTCTACATACTTGGAAATGCTAAAATAAGAAGAGCAAAATATACAGAAAGGTTTAAATAAATGGCACTAAAAGAAGTAGAAACAGATTTACATCTCTTCTGGGGCCCCTTCAGTAGACTCCTTTTTCAAACTGATGATAATAATGCAGAAACAGCACATATAATGAAATCAATAGTAAGTTAGAGATGAGCCGTGTAGGTTCCAAATGTCATGAATCACTCTCTGTGGTTATCACACAGGATGATACCCACCCAGAGGGCTTGTGGTAAGACAGGGTCCACAGATACCTACAACATTTATGATATAAAAGTAATCATCCTAAATGGATTTTGATTAAAATTGGTGGATCACATGGAATAAATAAACAAAAAATTGTGACGAAATGTTACAGCAGTGATGAAATTGTGCATAGAGCTTAAAGGCCGTGGGGGGTGTGGCATAAACGAGAGAAAGATTGACAGAAGAAGTGGCATTTGCACATATCTGCTTTTACCCATTTAGCTTCAATTTCACCTCCCAGTTCTGCCATCTCTAACTTTTATATTCTAGTTTTGTTTGTTTGGCTATTCGTTATTTGGTTAGTTGTTTTAAAAAAAATTACAATTTGCTTACTGTTTCCTAAGGTCAATAAATTTCTGTAGTTTATCTTTGTCATCATCATAATTACATAGAAAAGAAAAAATGTATCTTATTGAGAATAATTTTTATAAATTTATTAAAATATATTTAATGGCTTATTGGTTGTTAGGTAGCCAAACCGTACTAGAAGTATCTTACAAATAGTTTGAAACAAAGGCTTGTGGCCAAGCTGTGAAAAATCTCTCAAAGTAGTTAATACATTTCTACAGTATTACTGAAACCTTGCTAAACTTAGGAAAGAATTTTGGCCAGATATCACAAGAAATTTGTACTTGTGGACTTCAAATAAATGTGTACTGTTTTCATGCAGCTAACCATATGCATTAGGGCTTATCAATATTGGACCCTAATGATTAAATGATTAATAGTTCTTCCTTTTGTACACATGGAAGATAATTTCACCAAATATGATTTGAGTTCATTACCAGTATCTGATATTATTAAGAAAAAAAAATCGGGATGAGATGAGGAGCAAGGATGCAGTTACCATACTGTCAAGAACATGGGACTAAGAACAGATGCAGAGATTCTAGTCCCAGCACAGCCATTTACAACATAAACAATTTTGGTCAAGTCACCTCACCTCTCTGGACTTAAATTTCCTTCCAGTTATAAAATTCTCCTTATCAAATTACCCATGGTGTCACTTTGAAAGACAGAGACCTGACCTTAAGAGCATCAAATTCAGGAAACACAAACTTTTGCTAATAGAAGGGATGGAAATTTTATCCAAAACTATTGAGAACTCTGCATCAGGGTAGAGAGTTGAATCAGTCAGGGCACAGCAACTATTCTAATGGCTACTCCACACCTCTCGCACAAGCTCTCTGGCTACCAGGACTGCCAGACAAGTTGAGCAATATTGGACACAAGTGACAAAAAGTTGTAGCCCAATTTGGGAGTCAAAGCAGCTCTACCTAATGCACAGAAACAAATACAGGGAGGCTGTCATATTGAGGAGAAAAAGAAACATGGCACAAATGAAAGAACAGAACAAAACCCCAGGAAAAAACTACATGAAACAGAGATAGCCAACCTATCAGATGCAGAGTTAAAACACCGGTGATCAGGATGCTCAGAGAACTCATTGAGTATGGCAACAAGATAAAGGAAGAAATGAAGGTTGCACTAAGCAAAATAAAGAAAAATCTATAGGGAGCCATCAGTGAAGGGAAGGAAGCCAGGATTCAAATCAACAATTTGGAAAATAAGGGAGAAATAAACATTCAACCAGAACAGAAAGAAGAAATAAGAATAAAAAAACAAAAACAAAAAATGAGGATAGTATAAGAAGATCCTGGGACATCTCCAAACATGCCAACACCCAAATCTTAGGGATGCCAGAAGGAGAAGAGGAGGAGCAATAAATTGAAAACTTATTTGAAAAAATAATGAAAGGAAACTTCCTTAATTTGATGAAGGAAGTAGACATACAAGTCCAGGAAGCACAGAGAGTACCAAATAAGTTGGACCCAAAGAAGAACACACCAAGACACATCATAATTAAAATGGCAAAGGTTAAAGGTAAAGAGATAATCTTAAAAGCAGCAAGAGAAAAGCAGAGAGTTGCCTTCAAAGGAGTTCCCACAAGAAATCAGCTGATTTCTCAAAAGAAATTTTTCAGGCAAGAAAGAACGAGCAAGATGTATTCAAAATAATGAAAAGTAAGGACCTACAACCTGTGCCACGCTACCTAGAAAAGCTATCATTTAGAATGGAAGAGCAGATAAAGTGCTTCCCAGACAAGGTAAAGTTAAAGGAGTTCATCATCACCAAGCCATTATTACATGAAATGTTAAAGGGACTCATTTAAGCAAAAGAAGATCAAAACTATTAACATTAGAAAGGCAACATATTCACAACTATGAAAAACTGAATCTACAACACATAAATGAATGAACAAACTAAGCTAACAATCAGAACAGAAATAGAAATAGGTATGGAGATCATTTGGAGGATTATCAGTGGGGAAGAGGAATTCGGAGAATGGGGGAAAAGGTGCAGGTATTAAAAAGCATAATCAATGGGTACAAAATAGACAGGAGGGTGTTAAAACTAGTATAGGAAATGGAGAAACCAAAGAACTTATATGCCTAACCCGTGGATATGAACTAAGGGAGAAGATTGCTGGAGGGGAACAGGGGTACCAACAGAGTGGGTAAAGGAGGAAATATTGGGACAACTTAATAACATAATCGACAAAATGTCCTTTTAAAATATTTTTATTATGGTAAGGTGTATATATCACAAAGTTCACCATTCTAATCATTTCTGTGAGGCATTAATCACTTTCACAATGTTTGCCTCTATGACCACATAATTTTTTTAATGGATGTTATATTCATTCATCTGTCAGTGCTGGGGGCCCTATGCTAAACTCTGGGGATTACATGTTTAAAAAAAATTGACACAATCTGTGCCTTCAATCAGGCGATCTTCCAAAATCCAATTCTGGAATCAAAGACTAGGGGGGGCTGTCTGTGCCCGCCAAAGGAAGAGCTACAGGAGGGGCTCGGAGACACTGTGGGCGGGGCTGAGGCGGGGCCTGAGTTGGGCTCTGACCGGGGAGGGTCGACGGAGCTGCGGGCGAGGCTAGGGCGGGGCGTAAAAGGCGGGCCTGTTCTGATGACTCCCTCCGCCTGCGCCAGGACCTGTCCCGGATGCCCCTGGGGCCCGGGCGCTGAGTGGGGGCATTTCCTCCAGCCCCGCTCCTGGGCGGCAGTGGCCCGACCGGAAGACTGAGTGGGATGCGGCTGACGCGCAAACGGCTGTGCTCGTTTCTCATCGCTTTGTACTGCCTCTTCTCTCTCTACGCCGCTTACCACGTCTTTTTCGGGCGCCGCCGCCGGGCACCGGCCGTGTCTTTGCGGGGCCCTAGGAAGGGGGCGGCCCCGGCGCGGGAGGGGCGCGGCCGAGGTAGGATACAGAGCAGTGGCCTGGGTCCCTGGCTGCGCGCTCCAGCGCGGGGGTGCGGGCTTAGTGGGGGCCGGGCGGAGCCGAGCCGCGTGGGTGGGGATCCCGCTCTCGGGGCCGGAGCTGCCCCGCGGTGCGCTTTTCGTGCTCCAGCTCTCAGTAACCTGCCCTGGGCGCGGGAGTGGAGGGTGTACGAGTACCTCAGTGCCGCCCGAGTCCCACACGCTGTCCCCATTTAGCATCCTCAAAGGTGACAGACGTGCACACCTTTGAAACTTGTCATAAACATACAAGACGTTGTCACAAAATGCCAAAGATTCGCGGGAGTGCTGCTGGGTGTAAGACACCTATTTCCATATTGAAGCAGACTCTTCTCTAATCATGCAGCGATTTCGGAAGGCCAGCACGCTTTACCTCCAAGTACTGGTCCCCTGGCCTGTATTTTGACCTACGTCAGGATGGGACAGACGCTCATCTCTTTCCTTTTCAGAATTTTGCACAATAGTATTTAAAACCGTTGGACACTTTATTCGTAAGTCAAATTTTTGTGTATAGGTTACGTATACACAATCTATAAAGAATTGCAAAAGTTAAACTTGTAACTTGATACATATTCAGTTATTTTAGGTTTTTGTTTAGGAGAGATAATTTTATCTCTTCAGATCTTTCAGAGTAAGGGATTAATAAAAATTAGATTCTGACTTCCTTTTTTTAAAAAAAATGTATGTTTAACCAGTCCAAATTCTGTTGCATTGCCTCTTTGAAAAATTAAAGTTAGGGTGAAATTAGAACTCTCTAATATCTAATTTAAATGGCTTGAATTTACAACTCCAGCTCTACCTTACTTACAAACACTGTTACTTTTTTTTTAAACACAGAACCATCTACTTTGGGAAGTGAAGAATGGAATCCTTGGGAAGAAGATGAAAAGCAGGAGCAACAACACAGATTTAAAACTAGCCTTCAAATATTAAATAAATCCACAAAAGGGAAAACAGACTTCCGAGTGCAAATCTGGGGCAAAGCTGCCATTGGTGAGTTAATGTGTACAGTTAAGACATGTAAAAAGCATCACAAAATGTACTCTATTAATAATAGATTCAATTCATTTAATACATTTATAGCTTATCACTTGTTAAAATAATGCATTTTTTCAATATTTCATTTCTCCTTTTGTTAGGCAATATCTGTGTAAATATAGGCACACACATTCTATCATTGGTCTTTAGCCAAGCACAAGTTGATTTGTCAATACAAAGAATGGGTTGTGTAAGCATTATCAGAGTTAAATGCATATGTCAACTAAATTGTCATGAATCGGTGTTTATTCATACTTGATACACAAGTATAAGTTGTGGCCACTGCCCTTGATGGCCAGACAAGTTTGGGAAACATTGAACCACACAAAGTTAAACCAGGTTCTTTATTGATTTCTCAGAGCCTTTCGTAGGCCAATATTTACTGTCAGTGTACAAGAAGGGGATATAGTATGTAGCTGATTAAACTTGATTGCCCTCGAAAGCATTTTCCTCTGAGTAGCCTAGCATTCCAAGTTATATATTATGCTCAGTTAGAGAATGGAGCCCTCAGTTCTTAGAAGAGTCAGAAAGAATTGAATTAGAAGGGGTTTTATTTGGCCTTTAAATATGAGTTGGATTTATATGGGCAGTAAGGGGTATGGATAGAAAGTACCAGAGGAG
Source organism: Glossophaga mutica (assembly GCA_039655065.1). Taxonomy (NCBI): domain Eukaryota; kingdom Metazoa; phylum Chordata; class Mammalia; order Chiroptera; family Phyllostomidae; genus Glossophaga; species Glossophaga mutica. Next base: position 60,795,891 of record CM077304.1, read on the forward strand.
AGGAGAGGAAACAGGGCAAAGCCTGGCCCATGGAGTTTGATAAATTCATTCACACTTGCATGCAAATATACGTCCTTGAAGATTACCAGTAACTTCTAAATTTCAGGTACCCAGAAACAGGCCTCCAATCATCAGTTTCTAACAATTTTTTCTTTATAAAATCTCTAATATTAATTTTTGCTTTTAAATGATCATTTTCTCTAGTTTTTAATTATCATGATCAATTTAATCAATTAAATGATCATTTCCTCTAGTTGTTAATTAAATCTACATCTTAACAAGTTGTAATATATCTAGACTTCCCTCTTTTTAATCAGTAAGCACAAAGTGACTGCATGAGTTTAGTCAAACTCTACTTTCATCAACCTATTCCCCAGGTATAGTAATAGCATACCAGTTATAGACATTCCTGTTAAAAGGGAGAAAATGGAAGTAAAATTGAGTCACTGGTCCTAGCAATTTTGAGATCCAGGTTTCAAGGCCTGGGGATAATCTGTGGCTCAAAGCTTTGCTTCTGGCCTTTCAGCTCTGCCTTCAGCGTCATCCTTCCTTTTTGTAAAGGGTAGAATGTGTTTTCAGATCTGTAGTGTTACAGTCTGTTTCCTGAAGATAGCCTTCTTCACTTCAACCTCTCTCAGTCCCTGGTAGTCCAAGCTGCCACTGTTTCTGCTGAGACAACATTCTCAAGAACCTTTTGGGTCTCCTGTGTATGTCAGGGGGTTTGCTGCATTAGAAAAGAGCTCCTCCACAGGTCTTTCCTGGACAATCCCTTCTCTACTTCAGGCTTCTGCTAACATTACTGAACAAGGTCCATTAATTATACATCTGATATCTTCAAAGAGCCCTCTATATGACTAAATATGATCTTTTTAATCTTCTGGGGAATTGGCCAAAAGGATATCAAGTCACATCCTTGGGCTTCTTTCAAGAACATGCTTTCCTGACAGTGAGTCTCCTAAATTTTCACGTCTTTTGCAGTTTGAAGAGGCTGAGAATTTCCCAAATCATCAAATAGTGTTTCCTTTTTACTTACCAGTTCTTCCCTCAATCTCGCTTTCCTTTTATGTTTTACTGTAATCAGCAAGAAGAAACTAGGCCACAGCTTTCACACTTTTCTTAGAAATCTCTTCAGCTAAATTTCCAAGTGTGTTGTTTATGAATTCTGCTTTCCACATAATGTCAGGATGCAATTCAGCTAAGCTTTCTGCTGTTACACAGAAATGTGCCACTTAACAAAGGGATACATTCTGAGAATTGTGTCATTAAGCAATTTTGTCCGTGTGCAAATATCACAAACCTAAATGGTATATCCTACTGCTGTACAGTATATCCTGTACTTTTCTGTGACTAGCAGCACAGAAGCTTTGTTTACATCAGCATCACTACAAGTACACGAGTAATATGTTGTACTATGACTTTATGACATGGCTAGGCGTAGGAATATTTCAGCCCCACTGTAATCTTATCACCTACTGCAGTCCCTCATTGACTGAAATACCATTAGGTGGTACATGACCGTATAACAAGGATCCCCTTTTCTCTATTTTCTAATATCGTGTTACTCATTTCCTGAACCCTCACCAGCAATGCTTTTAACATACATATTTCTACCAGCTTATGATTTAGGCATTCCTTAGGATGATACGGGTTTTTTCCTACCGTGCTCCGAACTTTCTTCTGCATTCTCACTAGCTGAGTCATTAACATCCATGTATCTACCTATAAGTTGTTCAAAGCCATCTAATCTAGGCTTTTTTTCCCTCATACTCCTTAAAATTCTTTCAGCCTCTTTCCATACCTAATTCCAAAGCTACTTCTGAATTTTAAATATTTGTTACATTAGTACTCCATTTCCAGGTACCCATAATCTATAACTACATAATCTGTAGTTCCTATAGCAGCTATACCCTATTCCCAGAAATTTAATGGCTTAAAACAACACAAATTTATTATCTTACATTTCTTAAGGTAGAAGACTCAAATGTGTCTATGAGGTTGTATTCCTTTTGGAGGCTCTAGAGGAGAATCAGAATCTCTTACTGCCTCTACTGGCTACCCACATTCCTTGACTCACAGCCCTGTATCGCTCTGACCTTTTCTCCCATCCTCACATCTCCTTCCCTTACTTACTCTGACCCTTCTGCCTCCCTCTTGTGAGGACCCTTGTGATTACAAAGAGCCCACTCAGATGATCCAGGATAATCGCCCCACCTGAGCATCCTTAATTTAAGCACATTGAGAAAGTCTCTTTTGCCATGTAATGTAGCATATTCACAGGTTCTTGATACTACATCCTTGGACCTTTCAGAGTCAGGGCCACCATTCAGCCTACTGCGATTAGAAAGCTTTACTTCATTGGGCAAGTCTGTGTGTGTGTGTGTGTGTGTCCTTTAGTTCTGGGATGTCATAAGAATGAAACAAACTCATCTTTCAGTGTAACTAAAATAGGGTTCTCAGATTTCTTCATTGTGTGACACTGCTTTCCTCTACTCAGAGCTTCCATTCGAGTGAAATTGTGTAAAACAGCAGAGGCTGCCCTAAGGGGAAAAGGTGCAATGGCACTTGTCTGCAGAGGGCTTCAAGCAGTGAGAGATGTGTGTTCAAGTGAGAAGGAAGTGATATCTCCTTGACATATTGAAGGGATATGTACACACTGGGCTTCTCTGATTATGTTTGCCATAAAATAGTGAATCCTCTCAGTTTGTTATAAAATAGAAATAGTTCTAATCACATGCAGAAGGTCCTCCTAATATCCTTTAATTCAGGTCGTTTTATTGTCATGTTGATGAGCTTCCATAGGAACTTAACTCCTGTTTATATCAATTAGCTTACAGTAAAATTGGTTTTCTTTTATGCCCATCCACTTACAGTCACAGAACATATCAAGGACACGAAGTAAGGACTTACTTCAGTAAATTACATAGTACTACAGCACACTTCAGGATAAAATAGGTAGTAAAGGTCCAAAGACGAATAGGCGTTTCTCAAATTTAGAGTAAGAGAGGTTATTGTCTGTCACCCACATTTTGCCACACTTTACACTGACAGCCTCTGAGTTCTGTCCGTCTTGCTGTAACCGCCATGCCAATGGTTTTGAGCTATTGCTTGGTAGCACTGCCTGCCAAGGGACCAAGATGAAAAAATTTTGGTTCCCTAATCAAATGATATAAAAGAGCAGAACATAAGCTCATCCCATACGTCAGAGTAAACCAGACAGTAAATGTTTTTTTTTTAATTACCAGGTTTGTATCTCTGGGAGCATATTTTCGAAGGCTTACTTGATCCCACTGATGTGACCGCCCAGTGGAGAGAAGGAAATGCAGTTGTAGGAAGAACACACTACAGGTATTAGTGTACAACGTTAACCTTTGCTGTGTTGCCATACAGTGTTTTATGCCATTACTATAAGAAAAAGAAGAAGAATCTATATTTGTAGAAAATATTTCCGCTTCAACTTGTAAAGAATAGAGAAATAAATCTCATGAATACATATTCATAGTTAAAGCTTATCTTGAACATTTTCTTATGTAATTAAGTACAAATACTCCTCTTTTTTGAATTGTGTCTGTTTCATTTTTATCTAAACATTCTGATTACATGAAAAAATTCATGTTCCAAATTTTGTAACATTTATTTGTTGATAAAGCATTTAACATTTCATATCTTGGAGGAATAATGTATAAACTTAAAATCTTTTCTCAGTTTTCCTCTTTCGTATAATAGTTTTGTTCACATATTTTTTATAATAATAGGTGGTATAAAAGCTCTTGCTATGAGTTTAAAAATATTTATTAAAACACTTCATATATGAATTCTATAATGATTTAATGGTGTAAGTTACCATTTTATTGCAATACTAGAAATCTGCTTTTTACACTCAATAAAACCAAGGCATTGTTAAGACTTTTTTGAGCATTTATTTTTATAAAACTTTTAATTATGATGGCATGTTTTCTAAACATTTTTAATAGGTAGAATTAAGATTTTATTTAGAAAAATTATAATTTTATCATATGAAAGAATGCTGTTTGTATTACATTTGCTTTTTTATTGAAATAAATAAAATATTTAAAATTTTTTTATTTTATGTAAAAATTATATTATTAGGGGGAAAATGTGAACCAAAGATTCTGTATTGTATTAGGATTCAATTAGAGAAATGAAGAGGAAAAGTTATGTTTTTAGTTAATCTCAATTTTATTTGAATTTTTGCTGCATCTTTATTTTTTTATTTATATACACTTAGAAAGTAATTTTATTGCATGAATCTTTTCAAAGTAATCATTCTTGAAAAGTAGACAGGCTTTTCATGTCATTGGTAATGATTATTTTTCCTTTCATCTCCAGGCTTCTACTGATAATTTAATTCAAGAGTTTATACATAGTCCTTAACTGACAATAGTTGGATTTGTGTATTTGAAAGTAAATGTGTATTATGCATGTATATCTAATATTTTGATATTTTAAAAGTAAATGTGTTATGAGTATTAGTCTAATAGTTCTACCCACAATATATAGAATTTTCAGAAAAATTCTTAGAAATTTATAGAAAAGTTAGTATATACTGTTACTATAATGTTACTAAAGGATTTGAGCAAACAGCATTAATTCCTAAAAGACAATCTTCCCTTCTGAAATTTTTGCCTGAGATTTTATGTTGATGATCAAATAGAAATGCTATTTTCTCTTAGGATTTAAGAGAACTGTGTATTCGAAGAAGTTAACTATTGTGGCAGATTTTCTTAAACAATTTACTAAAATTTTAGGCTCATGAAAAGTAGTGTTCCTAATTTATTTATCCAAAATTAATAAACTTTTTTCTTTTTTAATTAAATTTATTGGGGTGACATTGGGTAATAAGATTATAAAGGCTTCAAGTGCACGTGTCTATGATACATGATCTGTATGTTGCACTGTGTGCCCACCACCAAAGTCAAATCATCTTCCATCGCCATAAATTTGGCCCACTTTATCCTTTAGTAACCCCCTCCTTTTTCCCTCTGGTAAGCACCATACTATTGTCTGTGTCTGAGTTTTTATTTGTTTTTCTTGCTTGTTCATTTGTTTTCAATGCTGTATCCCACATGTGAGTGAAATCATATAGTTAAGTTTTTCTGTCTGACTTATTTTCACTAAATTAATAAGAAGTTGCAAGTTTTGAGTTGACTTGAACTACATGAGAACAAACTTAAATGTTTCAACACATTGATCATTATTTGACCAAAAGTGAATCAGAAGTAATGGGTCATCTTGAAGAAAAAAATGGAAAGAATTTCTAAGTCCTCTCAGGGTACTTGTAAATTAGTGTAATATATTTTGTTTAAATACATGTTTTAGTTTACAAGGAGCTTATATCATTGACTTTTAGCCTCATAACACTTCTGAGGCAGAAATAAAAATGACATCATTAGTGTTCCAGGGTTGATCAGGCTTATGAATGCTGATTCTTATCAACTTGTAGGCCCAAAGAATGTAATCCAGAATACCAAGTAATAGCTAGAATGGAATAGAACTATCAGTCCACATGCTTATATTGACTTGACCAGCACATTCTTTCCCTATAGGCAGGCTGCAATTGATACCCTGTCATTTGAGGCTTGTCTGATTAAATATGGAATCAAAATACGGGATTTAACAATATGTACTTCCAAACTGTGTGTTTCAGAAAGGAATAAATGACTCGTTGATTGTTCACCAGTGGATCAGTACTATACAGTCTGTCCTCAGCATGTGACTACACGTGCATGTGGGGACACAGTGAACTTCTGAGTGAGCCTCATGAAGCCCTGTCAGCTCTGGGCAGTGTCGCAGTGTGATTGAGTTGTAAGAGCACAGCCTTTACAGCCAAATATCTCAGTTCACATTCTAGCTTTACTTCTTATTAGCTGTCTGACCCTGGGTGAGTTTCCTATCCTCTCTGTGCTTGAATTTCCTTAAGTTTAAAATAAGGCAAATAGATTCTACATCACAGGGTTGTTGTGAAGATTAAATGAATTAAAAGTTGTATATTGCTTAGAACAGTCTCTGACACATAGTAATCACCTCAGAAGTCTTGTTTTTATTAGTTTTATTGTTTTTACTGTTATTAAATTGGTACTGCCACATCTCCCTCCCTTCCAGTGCTCCTTTTTCTGTGTTTCCATTATTGTCCACTATCTCTCCATCACCTGCCTCCTCACCAATGCCTACTGATATATTCTTTTTTTTTTTTTATTTTGAGTGAACAATTTTTATTGAAACCCTCAAAGATTAAAGAGGACTAAATGCTGACTTTGGGTACCATGACAGAAAGTCTCACATAACTGTACCATCATTTACAGGAATGAACAAACCCAAATGTGACAAAATTCAGATTCTTGTGTAATTGCTATAAGTGAATGTAAATGAACTAGTCATTCACTCACAACCTTTCAGTAACCATTCAAAACAGAAGGGAGTCCACATGTCATAACAAAAGGTGCAAAGCTTAATGAAATAAGTTTCTCAAACTTATTTTTATAGGATGCAGCATGCACTTCAAGTGATTAAATGACTTAAGCTGATTTTTTTTAATTGCAAAGTCTTTTAACATCAGGGTAACTTCAATGCATGGTATTCAAAAGGAACACAGCTTTGGAACTAGGAAGATCACTTAAGTTAAAATGAGGAATTAAGTATTGTAATTAGGAAAAGGCTGGGGGGGTGGGGTATTGAAAGGAATCTTCAAGTACCAGTAAGTACAGAGAAAGAATACTAATTTTGAATACATTTTCCCCCTTACTATACAAACTATTATACCTTTCAAAATAAAATACCCACATAGAATAACTTTAATAAGAAACATTCAAACCAGGTCTTTGAAAAACATTAACCCAAAAATTTACTGGGCCAATCATGTCTTAGTTTGTGATTATTCAAGCATTTTATTTATTAAGTGTTTTCTGCTGCAGAGCTCAGGTTCTCTCCCTTTTTTGGTCCCTGCAATTAAGAAACATTCAGTTAGCCCTGGCTGGTGTAGCTCAGTGGATTGAGCGTGGGCCTGCGAACCAAAGGATCGCGGTTCGATTCCCGGTCAGGGCACATGCCTGGGTTGCAGGCCAGTTCCCGGCGGGGGACACACGAGAGGCAACCGTACATTGATGTTTCTCTCTCTCTCCCTCTCTCCTACCCTTCCCCTCTAAGAATAAATAAAGAAAAATCTTAAAAAAAATAAATTCTTTAAAAAATTTTAAAAAAAAAAAGAAAAAGAAACATTCAGTTAGCCATGCTATTGAAATTGATATATTCTGTATGTTAATGTGTTCAAATAGGTTACAAACTACCCTGGGATCCATTCTGTCTCTTAAAGGAGCTTTGCCTTTCTCTGTTTAGATCCATCATATGTTGACCTACAGTTTGATTTTATTAGGCAACTTTATTTTTAATTTCTTAAGAGGAATCTTATTCCTGCTCACCGTGGCCTTTGCTTATCCCCTGAAGACTACCTTCAGAATCCTGTAATTTCCATATGCAGGCCTATATCTGTATGTCTACTTCATTTTTTTCTATGTACATTGTTATATACTGTATTTTTTGGACTATAAGATGCACTTTCTCCCCCCGCCCCAATTTGGGAGGAATAATGGTTATTAATGCTGCCGTTGAGTTCTGTTTACATTTACATTGCTGAAATATTATGTTATTTATGTTATTAAATATTTCACCACATTTTTTGCTTCAAAATTTTTTTCCTATTTTCCTCCTTTAAAACCTAGGTGCGTCTTATGGTCCAAAAATACAGTAATTAAGATAACAGTGCAGATATTATACTGTTTCCTGCTTTAACCCATTGCTAATCTCCATCTAAATTAGTTCTGCTGCCCATATGTAATCTCATTCTCCATATACACCCTTGGATCACAAGCTTATCTGCTTCTCTACCTTCGTTCATATGTTTCCCAGAATACATTTCAACCTTTACCTTGCTCCTCTAATTCCCCTTTCACTTGAATTACCTTAGCAGTTTTATTCTATATCACTTAATATAGCATTTAACATGTACTCTTATGCTAATGCTTATTGAACTGTAAAACACTGAACACTGTAAAACACTGAATCTATTACATGCTAATATAAAACAATAAATATATATATATTATTTGAAAAGTGGCTCATACCTTAAAGTCATACCCTATACATAATACATTAGAACAATTACATCAGCCCTGGCTGGTATGGCTCAGTGGATTGAGTGTCTGCCTGCAAACTAAAAGGTGGTGGGTTCGATTCGTGGTCAGGACACATGCGTGTGTTGCAGGCCAGCTCCCCAGTTGGGGGTGTGCGAGAGGCAACCAATTGATGTTTCTCTTCCTTCCTTACACCCTTCCTCTCTCTCTAAAAAAAAAAATAAATAAAATTTAAAAAAATAAATAAAACAATTATATCAAAGATAAGCAATAACATAAAGATACACCTTTTAGGGCATAGTTAAAGACTCATGGTATTATTAGATGCTCTTATAAACTATTCTGATAAAAATATTTTTAGGTACATTCATGTCTTATGTAGTTAGAAATCGAAATGAAATATTATTAGATAATTGTCAGTGTTATCCATATTAAAATGTTTCATATCTTTTTAAAAAATAACATAAGTATATATATGGTACTCCTTAAAATAGTTTGAGCATATTGTATGTATGGGCTTAATGTCAAATAACTAAGTTCATGTCCCATCTCTACCATTGCCTATCTGGTGACTGCTACCTTTATGCAAGTCACGCAGCCTCTCTTGATGTTACGTTTTTCCTTCATAAAATTGACCTTGGGTTGGGGAAGGAGGGCTGGAAGAGTTCTTGCGCTGTAGAGATTATACTTGCCTATAATTCTAAATGAAAGTATTTATATACTACCAAAAATAAATATTTTAAATATATCATAATTATCATTTCTAAAGCATTTTCTAGCTCCTTTGATTCTTCCAGATTCTCTTAAATTACTAAATGATCACTGAATCATTGGCCACCTACAATGCTAGGTTCTCTCCAGGGCAAACTCAATATATACTTCTTATCCCTACAGTTCATTATCATTGTAGAATAATGTCATAGAATTTATATAGTATATTTACACACAAGCAAAATAGATAGATATTTAGGTTTTATGTTTAAACTAATACATACTAACTCTAGTATTTGTTAAGCCTCATGTCAGGGGAACAACTTAAGCTCTGAAGTTAGACTGATTTTAATTCAAAATTCAGTGTTAATAGAGAACCCAGAAATAAACCCATGCCTATACAGTCAGTGACAAAGGAGACAAGAATATACATTGGGATATTGTCTCTTTAATAAATGGTATTGAGAAACTGGAGATAAACATGCAAAAGAATGACACTAGATCACTTTCTTACATCATAGGCAAGAATAAACTCAAAAAAGACTTAAATATAAGACCCAAAACCATAAAACCCCTAGGAGAAAACATAGGCAGTAAACTCTTTGACATCACTCTTATTAATATTTTTTTGGATATGTCTCCTCAGACGGGGGAACAAAGAAAAAATAAACAAATGGCACTACATCAAACTAAAAAGGTTTTGCACAGCAGAGGAAACCATCAACAAAATGAAAAGGCTGCTTAGCAAGGGAAAAGATATTTGCCAATGATACATCTGATAAGAGTTTGACATCCAAAATGTGTAAAGAACTCATTCAACTTAACACCAGGAAAAAAACAAAAACTCCACTTTGATTAAATATGGGCAGAGGACCTGAATAAACACTCTCCAAAGAGGACATACAGAGGGCCCATGGACATATGGAAAGGTGCTCAATGTCACTAATCATCAGAGAGATGCAAATTAAAATCACAATGAGATATCACCTCACACCTGTCAGAATGGCCATCATCAAAAATGAACAAACAACAGGTGTAGGTCCAGATGTGGAGAAAAGGGAACCGTCATGCACTGTGGGATTGCCAATTGGTGTAGCCATTATGAAAAGCGGTATGCTTCTGGGTATTTATCTAAAGAAATCCAAAACACTAATTCAAAAGATATATACATCCCTATGTTCATTGCAGCATTATTTACAATAGCTAAGATAATGGAAGCAACCTAAATGTCCATCAGTGGACAACTGGATAAAGAAGTAGTACCATACAAAATGGAATATTACTTGACGACAAAAAATGAAATTTTGCCATTTGCAACAACATGGATGGACCTAGAGGGCGTTATGCTAAGTGAAATAAGTCAGACAGAAAAAGACAAATACCATATAATTTCCCTTATATGTGGAACCTAAAAAAATAAATCAAAAACTTATAAGGAGAAAAGTTGGTGGTAGCCAGATGGGAGGGAGGTTGGGGGAAAGTTTGAAAAAGGGGAAGGTAGTAAGATGTTCAAATTGTCAGTTGTGAAAATAGTCACAGGGATGTAAAATACAGCATAGAGAATAGAGTCAATAACATTGTAATAACTCTGTATGGTTTCAGGTGGGTACTGGACTTACCAGGGCGATCACTTCATAAGTTATATAAATGTACAATCACTACATTGTACACCTGAAACTAATATTATAATAGATGGGGTTTGTCCAGAAAGTACCCAGCCATGTAATATGAAAATAAATAAAAAGGCATTTATCAAAGAAGATAAAAGAAACACTGTACATAGGAGAATGATGCTTCAGTCCCCTTCAGAGTAGGCACTTTGGGACCTCACACAGTTCTCCCAGTTACCATCAGCTGCCCCATCATATTTTCCTGAATCTCTTCGGTGGTCTGGAATCTCTTTCCTTTTAAAGATGATTTTAGTTTGGGGAAAAGCCAGAAGTCGCAGGGCATCAAATCTGGGCTGTAGTGGAGCTGAGTCTCTTGGGTAATTTGAAGATTCACCAAGAAACTCTACACAACATGTGATACATGAGCCAGTGCATTGTTGTGATGAAGCTGCCAGTCACCAGTTGCCCATAGCTGTGGCCTTCTGAATCATCTGACTAGTTTCTGCAGAGGAATGTTAAGCTTAACGCAAAATTTGATGCCGATTTGTTGCTCTACTTGCTCAGTTATTTTGAATGTGGTGGCCACACAGTGCACATGCTCACTCAATGGTGCCTACCGCCCCCACTGACTAGTACAGCAAAGTCATCATTGTTCATACACGTGCATTCCAGTCTACTCTCCCTGGTTGCTGGGTTACAGTGATGTCATGCAAACCATTCTTTTTATATTAACAATGGTTGGAATTTTTCTAGACAGACATCGTATGTCAGTGTTAATTGAAAAAAAATTTTTTTTTTAATTTAGCCCTGGCTGGTGTAGTTCAGTGGATTGAATGTGAGCCTGTGAACCAAAGGTTTCCCAGTCAGGGCACACGGCTGGGTTGCAGGCCAGATCCCCAGTCGGGGGCGTTCGAGAGGCGACCACACATTGATATTTCTCTCCCTTTCTTTCTCCCTCCCTTCCCCTCACTCTAAAAATAAATAAAATCTTAAAAAAAATTTTTTTAAAAACTCAGTGTTGCCATCATGGGTTTAGCAACTTCAGCCTGATTTCCCAAATGCCAAACAAGAAACTAATGTAGTCTGGAGTTGTGGATGTTAAATGATAACCTGTGCAAAGTGCCTGTGTATCATGTATGTAAAAGGCATTTAATAAATGTTAGTCTTTATTTCCTCAAGTTACAAGCAATAAAAACAGGATTTCAGGATATTTATACTAAAGATTAAAAGATTCTAGCAGGTTATAAAGAAATGTTTGAGCAGATTGTAAAGAATCCAGGACCATTGTGGCTAATTTTAAGATAGATTAAGTGGTATTTTTATATTTAATACAAATCAATTAAAAATATTTCAATGGTATTGGTTCTGAGTAGCACATAAGATAAAAGATGAAAGAAAATATTGTTTATGAAACGTGTCTATTTCTTGACAGTTTTTTAATACTTTAAAAAAACAGAGAGTAATACAACAGATTCTCATTTACCAACCACACAGAATAACACATCCCAGCTCTCTGTCATATTTGCTTCAGATATTTAACTTTCCTCTTAAAAGAATTAAATACTTTCAATAAAAGTACAGCTCTTTTTGTACTGTTTCCCCAGCCCTTTTCTCTTCCTTCCTTCTCGGAGGCAACCATTGTCATGAATTCGGTGTGTACCTTCTGACTCAAGTTTTTATGTTTATACCTATGTTAGATGTATAAGCATAAATTTTTCTGAATTTACCTTAAAATTTACATAATTATCATATGTTATGATTATTTTGCTACTTCTTTTTTTAATACTATATGTTTGAGGCTTAACCTTCATGGAATGTTTATAATGCCATCTTCCATTTCTTAATTTATCAACACTTTCCCATCCATTGATTCAGACATTTCATTCAGATGGACAGTATAATAGCAGCTCACACCATAAAAGGGATGGGAGCTCCTGGCTTAAACACCTTCCCAGTATGAGCTACAGAGGGTTTTACAATATTCAGCTGTCTTTGTTTACTTAATGCTCAAATTCCAGCTAGCACTTATTTTGAATGCGATTTAAAAAAAGGGGGGGTACCACATTTCTTAGTACCATCTGCAAGCTGATCTGTCTACAACCAAAGTTGATGAACCTAGAGCAAAGCCCCATCACCCAAATTTGTTCAAAAGAATTTCTGTTACAGAAATTATGTTTCCAGAAAGAATATGGATTAAATCTCCGTGTAGATTTTTTTTAAATTTATTATTTATTTATCTTTTTAGAGGGGAAGGATAGGAGAGAAGGAGAGGGAGAGAAATATCAATGTACGGTTGCCTCTCGTGTGTCCCCTGCCGGGAACTGGCCCGCAACCCAGGCATGTGCCCTGACTGGGAATTGAACCGCGATCCTCTGGTTCGCAGGCCCACGCTCAATCCACTGAGCTACACCAGCCAGGGCAGGATTTTATATAAAATGATTAGTAACTCATGGTGCCAAATATATTCATTCTCTTTTTTGTTCATCTCTTGTTGTTTTGTTTTTCACAGCTTCATTACTGGTCCTGCTGTAGTCCCAGGGTACTTCTCAGTTGATGTGAATAATGTGGTACTCATTTTAAATGGAAGAGAGAAAGCAAAGGTCTTTTATGCCACCCAGTGGTTACTTTATGTACAAAATTTAGTACAAACTCAAAAAATCCAGCATGTTGCTGTTGTTTTGCTTGGAAATGAACATTGTAACAATGAATGGATTAAGCAATTCCTCAAAAGAAATGGAGGCTTTGTGGAGCTGCTTTTCATAATATATGACAGCCCCTGGATTAATGACATGGATGTTTTTCAATGGCCTTTAGGAGTAGCAACGTAAGTACAAAATTTTAGACATGACTCTAGACTTTCAGACCTGAATTTCAAGATCAGGAAGATTGTGTTTTAAATTTGCAATAAACATAGTTCTTTTGAGATCATTGAAGTCAGGTACAATGTTTTCCATGGACAAAAATATAGTTTGTTCTCATGCTTCAGTAATAATAATGATGTTTTTAGAGTATTTTATTTAGCCTTTTACAAAGAAGGCAGATGAATTATCTTTTGGTGTTTTAAAACTGCAAGGCATAAGATGAATTTTTAAGTTTATTAGCAGTTCCATAAAGAGATGGCTAGCATAGGGTGGTGGACAAACAGGACTTCTTAAAACAGTGTTTATAAAATCTCTGTAACAGTGTAAAAAAAAAGAAACCCTTCCTTAAAGGCAATATTAAGTCAGAAACACGCTGTACCCTTGGGCCTGGAAGCAAATGATACGATCAGATCTGCCACCAAGACTATTTGAATTTGCACAAATTTCTATTTTAAAAAGGAATTAATTAATAACTAAGATTTCTCAGTATGTCATATATAAGGTCTTTCTTTAAAATGAAAAACTTATTTTTAATCTTTCTGTTAATGGAGAGTTTTGTTTTGTGTTTTTATTAAGAGTAAGTTGGCTTTAAAAAGGGTTGCCACTGTAGTGAACTTCCTGATGGCAGGGATTTTTATCTCTTTTCATTCACTAGTGTATCCTCAGAGCCTAAGTTTTGTGTGAATGTAGCAGGTTATTTATACTTTTAAGGTCTTGAATTCAACCTGCCTTACAACTACAGGTGTATAATAAAAGTTGAAGAATATAAAAAACAAGGCACTTTCGCACATAATCTCTATAGCAATTTTGTGAAAGATGTCATTGTGAGAATCTTTTTTTAAGTCAGATTCCAGGACTTTTCCAAAGTAAGCATGAAAAATTACATTTTGGGGTCTAGAAAGTCATAATTTAGATCTCTTCTTTCTACATCATCATGCTAAGATGTTGGGTTACGGGAATTTTGCCAATTTTCTTGTCACATATTACTAACTCGTATGTGCTTGCTTTTATAGATACAGGAATTTTCCTGTGGTGGAGGCAAGTTGGTCAATGCTGCATAATGAAAGGCCCTACTTATGTAATTTCTTAGGAACTATTTATGAAAATTCATCCAGACAAGCACTAATGAACATTTTGAAACAAGATGAAATTGATAAGCTTTGTTGGGTTTCAGTAAGAGAACAGTAAGTTACTTGATTCATGCACTTTGTTCTCCAGTCTGAGAGTTGCTTTATGTGGCAGCACAGGTTTCCAAAGGGACATTGTTAACTCCAATTTCCAGTGTATCAGTCCTTCCCCGGGAAATGAATTGGTAATTAAAGCTATGAAGAACTGGGGTTGTATACGTTTAAAACGGAGAATCTCCTATAGGCTATAGTGCATCTTGAAGAAGAGCACTAGTGACTGCAAATGCCAGTAGTTTAGGCTTGCTCAATAATATTTGCTAGTCAGACTTGACACACAGGAAATTGTGAATATGACAGAAAGGTCTTACTTTCATCCTGAGATGTTCTGCAGACCAGATCATTGTTCCATTAATGACATGGAGTACTCCTCACAGCTTCAGGAACCTGGCATCATCCTGAGGACAGGGGCCACTTACTATTCTTCTTCGAATGCCCAGGTCAATATGGGACCTTGCATAAAGTAGGCCAGGCTAAGTGGGGCAGTGGATGCATGCATGCATGCATTGATTTAATAGGGCTGACATTCTTCCATTTCTTTTCACATGGTAATCATGAAATAGGTGTTCATGAAGTGAAAGAAGAAATTTTGGAATTATTTTGTCTTAAATCAAATGCAAGGATTTACAGGAACAAGTATAAAGGACACATGGACAAAAACTAGGAGGGGTGGAAATGGGAGCAAGGTGGGGAGGGCTGGAGGGGTGAGCTGGGTTGGGAGTAAAAGATAGAAAACTGCACAAGAAGAGCAAAGTAAAGTTTTTAAAAAATCAAATGCAGTTCTGTGTGTATGAAGCAGAGTCATCAGAGTGTCCTTCTAGATCTAGAAATGTATTCATTGTAGCAGATACTCTCTTCTAGAAAACATAACTCCCAGCTCTGCTATTTGTGTAACCATATTATATCCATTCAGTCAACAAATGTTTATCAAGCAACTGTGCCCAAAACTGTTTCAGCCATGAGGGATCCAACAGTGAACAAAACGATCATAGTGCATGCCCTCTTAGAATTTAGATGCTTGTGGGAGGAGACAAACCAGTAAAATGTATTGTGTGTCAGAAGACAATAAATGCCATGTAAAAAAAAAATGAGCAGAAGAGCTAAGTAGAGAGGACCAGGGATCAGGGGTAGAACATTTGCTGTTTGAGAATGGCCAGGGCAAGTGCTGGTGAGAGGTTACATTTAAGCACAGACTTAAAGAAGATGCAGGGGTGAGCCTTGTGTGTGTCTGGGAGAAGAGCAGTCTAGGCCGAGGGACTGTTTACTATCATGGTTTTTATTTCTAGACCTTATTCATACACATACTGCTTCTCCACAATCTCAAGCTCTAGCATCTCTCTGTAACCACCAGTTCCTGTAATTTCCCGTAACCATTGTTCCCTGTAATAATCTACAGTGTAGCTGGGACTTAGAGCCTATTGTGCCTACTCCCTTTTCATTGTCTTTTCGCTTACCTCGTTATTTTCTTCTTTACCCCACTTACATGACATAGTCAGTCATGACTGGATATACGTTGAGCTCCCTAGTCCCCTAAGTTAGCAAACCCTAACTCTGCTTAAATCCAGCTCTCACTTGCCCCATACCTGTACCCATGCAACCAAACACACACGGAGAAAGCTGCCAATCAGCTTCACTTTTAATGCATGACCTTGACCCTCAAGTGCCCAATCATCCATTTCCCTTCTCTGTATTCTTCCACTTTCCTAGAAGACTGTTTTATACCTTGTTCTCTCTTCCAAACCACTCTTACCTCATGACCCTACTGGTCATTTCACTGAGAACATAGGAACAGCCAGGAGAGAACATCCAGCTTTCTGACGGGCATCTCAGCTTCTGCCCTTGCCCCCGTATAGTCTGTTGTTAACACAACAGCCAGAATGATTTTGATAAACATACATCAGGTCAGTCACCCCTGTGATCCAAACCCTGCATGACAGGATCCTCTGACTTCACCTTCTCCACCTTCCCCCCCAGTCACTCCCCTTCAGCAAGGCTGGCTTCCCTGCTGTTCCCTGAGTGTGCAGGACGCGCTGTCTCTGCACTCTGTTCACCCCCCACCCCCACCCCAGATATTTGCGTGTTTTGCTCCCTCACCTCCAGCTCCTGTGCTCAGATGCCCCTGTAATAAAATATTCCCTGATCACCTATTTTCAAATTGCAACACTGTTTCCTCAGAAACTCCCTCCTCACACTCTGCTTCACTTTTCCTGACAGCACTTAACACCTTCTAAGTAATTTACTGACTTGACTTGGTGGCTACCCGACTTCACCCACTAGATCTAGACTGTAAGCTCTGAGGGGGCAGGAGTTTGGAGAGTGGGGTAGAGAGAGAAGATCTGGACTCAGAAAATATTGGCTGAATTAACATTCATTCAGAAAATTTATGGTAACCACTGGATTTTTAAAATGTGTAGCTGTGAACTTTTCAAAATCTGAACTATTTTCAAGAAATCTATTTGGGCAAGATTTCATTTATCTTTCCTGCCTGTCATCTCTATGATGGGTTCATTATTGCCTGTAACTGACATTAAAAGGTGAAATCTTTTCTTTCACAAAAGGTATGCTTAGTAAAGTGAAAACTATAGTTGTTTTTCTGATTTTCTAGGTGGCAGCCCCAAGAAACAAATGAAAGCCTTAAGAATTACCAAGAAGCGTTGCTTCAGAGTGACCTCACATTGTGCCCAGTAGGCGTAAACACGGAATGTTACAGGATGTATGAGGCTTGCTCCTATGGCTCCGTCCCTGTGGTAGAAGATGTGATGACAGCTGGCAGCTGTGGAAATACCTCTGTTTCCCATAATGCTCCTCTGCGGTTACTCAAGTCCATGGGCGCCCCCTTCATCTTTATTAAGAACTGGAAGGAACTTCCCGTTGTGCTAGAAAAAGAGAAAACTATAATTTTACAAGAGAAAATTCAAAGAAGAAAAATGTTACTTCACTGGTATCAGCACTTCAAAACAGAGCTAAAAATGAGATTTACTAATATTTTAGAAAGTTCATTTTTAATGAACAATAAAGGTTAACTATTAACTTTTTGAGCTAAGATCTGGTTTTTCAAATCATTTCTAACATCGGGTGTCTGTGGGGCGGGTGATAGTTATTTATAAATACGCTTCATGGTGCCCTGGTAGGCCCTAGATATGTCTGTCATGGTTAACCAAGTGCCCCCTTGCTGGGCCACTCCTGAAAATGAAGCTAAAACGTTACTCGACTCACTTTTAAAAACATGGATGATTCAATATTAACTCCTTTCACCGATTAAACCCGCTCTAGGGGAGCAGCCTTGTGTAAGTGGAAAGATGGGGCTTTGGAGGCAGACAAAACCTGAGTTAAAACCTTGCCTCTGCACCTACTATCTGGGGACCCCGAGGAAGCCACCTAATTGCTGAGTCTCAGTTCCTGTCTGTGTGAAGTGGAGATAATGGCACCTCATGGGATAAGTTGTAAATATGAAACGAAACAATGGATAAAGTACCCAATATGTGTAGCAAACTTTAAATAAATAACAACTTCTAATTCATTTTTCCTTCCTTACTCGTTAAGGATTAAATTTAAATATTTTATCACATTCTCGTTTACATAATTTGAGTAACCATGCTGTGTTGGAAATGTACGTGGACAAATCGTGTGGAGTTAGACTTTTAGGTGACTTGGGCTTTGTTGGGTTATGTTGAGGTGGGTGTCTGGATGCAGAAATTGGTCATAATCCATACAAACCATGGCCCAGGGCAGTCAGAACTAGAAAATCAGTGCCTAAACTCTACAGAAGGAGTCATTGAAGGACAGAGAAAGACTAGCCAGCTCAGAAGAGGGCTTCCTGCGAAGGCCAGCCGGTGCCCTTGGAGAGCAGCGGCTTGGGTTCAGGCGATGAGTGGTCTGTATGTTTAGGTCCTTGGGCTCCTGAGAGGATGAAGGGGAAGATGCGCTCCATCTGTTGCTTTGCCTGGCTTATTATTTCCTCAGGGGTCCCGTGGCTTAATTTCTGTGAAACCAGAGGATTAACATCATTGTTAATGATGGGTTTGGGTTTTGATGGGTTTTTTTTTTTTGTTTGTTTTTGTTTGTTTTTTTTTTGTCTTATTATATGAATGGCCATAGGTATTCAGTAGGTATAAATTCCCCCACAAGTTCATGGACCTGGAGCTTACACAGAGGTCTCCACATCATAAGGTCTGGCAGCCTGGAGATGAAGGACCTTACTTAACGTCGCAGCGAAGACTCATGGAGCCCACCACAACCCTATTCAATTCTGAGGAAACTGTCCCTGCTAATACGCCACATGTAGGGAGCCAGTTTATACTATGTATCTCTCCTCCGTTGTGACACACTTCAAGTGACAACTTTGGACACTGTATTTAAGGGTGCCCCATCAATAAGCTTCCTGATGACCCTGAACATTAGTACCAGAAAATAATAATAACTGAGGCAGATAGCTAGTTCAAAGCCTTTGTGAACTAGGAAATCCTGAGAACCTTGGAGTCAACTGCAGGAGCAGAGACTGAAAGGATGCAGTGGGGTGGGAGCTATAAGGTAGATCGGGGTACGAGAGAAGCAAAGATACCAGGACCAGGCTCAACGAGAGAAATCTGCCCCAGAGCTGCGGTGACGGTGCCGTATGGGTTTCCAGCTCCAGTGTGTGTGAATTTTGAGATTGCTTTTTTATTTCCCCATTGTGTACCTTCAGAATTATCTCCTTTCTTGAACCTTCATCCCTCTTCGCTCCTGGTTACTTGAGCTGACTTCTGAACCAAAAGAGCCTACCCAAAACCATTATGACCTTGCACTTCATCTCTGAGTCCCCATTTTGTCTTTTCCTGGAACAGGAGTGCTTCCAGGTCCAAGGTGGTAACACAGTTCTCCTGTGACTAGGTTGAAGAAGTCTCTGTACTGTAGTTCACCAACAAGACTGGGTCATCTTTCTCTTTATGTGGTAGTACTTGCTGTTGCCCATAATCCTTTCAAAGAATACTTTCTGAATTGATGTATTTGTTTCCAGCAAAGCCTTTGAAATGTCAAGACCATGGGGCAAGGCAAGTGAATCACATCAAAAGAAATTTTTTAATGTCCTCTCACATTCTTTCTTACCATATGGAGTTTGTGAGTAACTTAGTAAGAGGCCAACTCTAAGCCGTCAGTTGTTTCTAGAACTAGTTGGAAATCTGCCTAAATACTTCTGGTGGTTTCTGTTACAAAGTTGGAGTCCATGAAGTTTGAAGCTCCAGAAAAAAATATCCAGGTCTGAATTCAAACTTCATTGAACCAGAAAAACAGTTTGAGACCAATGCTGGAGCAGGACCCCACTGTTACAGGCTGCTTTTCTATCAACACCAGATAATTTTCCAGCTAAAGAAGTAACCAGGCAGCAGAATGCACTTATACATTAAATACTGATATTTTGTAACATGCACTATGTATCAGGAACTTGCCTAAGTGTTAAGAATAAAAATTTAAATTTAAATTAAAAAAACAAACTAGTTATGTCCTGGTAGCAGAGAGAACTATATAAATAATTACAGAATATTTATGCTAAGAATTCCAGTAAATATATTTACAAAGATCTATGAGAATTCAGAGAAAAATCTGTCCCAGAGTGAAGCTTTCAGACTTGTCTTGAGTCGAATTTAAAGGATATATAGATTTAGTGGCATCTTTCAGTAGCAGCAAAGGGACATGGGGGCAGCATTTTTCCCCCTCTAAAATCAGCTGAGCCTGAGACTCTCCAGGTACACCAGTTCAGGAGGACACTGAGGCTCCTGGGGTGCTAGGCTAGCAAGTTAACTGCCTCTGGAGCTACAGAACCATCGACTGTGCAGGCAAAGGGTTTTTCAGTCATCTCCTTCCGTTAGAACGAATTCATCACAGAAGGGATCCCTGAAAATCAGTTCAGTGGGGTGGTAGTTCCTGAGTACCCTCAGAAGGAAGTAAAGTCCCACTTTGCTTCAAGTTGTTTGGCATCTGACTGTGTCACTGGTCCTAAAATGACTCTTTGAGCTCCATTTAGATATCTTTCACCCATATTAATCTATATAACTAAACCTGTGTTTATTATCTTCCTCTTCCAAAGCACACATGTACAAACCTATTTCCTCTCAATCCTTCTTAATCTCAGTAAATGTGACACGGTCATTCTAGGAAGCATTCTCCTCTGTTGAGACCCTGCTTCCAGATGTGCCCTCTGCCTCAAGTAAATTCTTATAAAAATTCTGTACAGGTTTGGATGTTTCTTACATTGACGGCATTAAAACATAAAGAATACTTAGTACATAAGGAAAAGACATCATCAAGGATGAATTATCAGTTGATAACGTTTTAAAATGCTTTATTGTCACACAGACTTAGGAGAAAAGAGAGAAGGAAAACAATCCAAGTTCTCTATCAAGTGCTTACCTATATAGTTCTGTCTGTAACGGATGTGAGACAGTCAGTAGATACATAAAATTCAGGGTGGGGCAAAAGAGTACTGAGAACAGAGTTTGTACTTGTATCATTATTTATTAATTGTATTTTCCATACAAACTGTAAGCCTGCCTTTGCCCACCCTTTATATCATTTTGAATTTTTTACGTACATATTTTTATAGATTTGGGTTATAAAGTAGAAGAAATACAGAAACAAAATTTTCACCGTAGTAAGCAGTGGAAGATGGATGGCATTCATGGTGTGATTTCCGCTTTGTCCAGAAGAGGGAGCAGTGAAACCCATGGTTTCCTGAGTTTGCTTCTGTTACTTCTAAACCGAGGAAGGGAGGGGTGTATGGAACTGGGAAAAAGAATGCTACTGAATTTTGGACAGAGGGGCTTTGTGAGTGAGTGATTGTCTCCCACACTGCATTTTAGAACCATGGAACAGAACGCGCGGCCAGCACCGCCCAGGCGTGATTTTTTTTTATCAAGTCTCTTTCCTTGACAGAACTTAAGAATCACGTTGACATCCATTGTTAGGAGCTTTTCATTCTTTTTAAATGAACTGGTTAGAATCCAGAATGTGTTCATTATTTAATGAAAGATGGGTTTGTGTTATTGAAGTTTGACTGCACAATCAGAAACCCCAAAAGTAGGACATTTTTGTCGAAAGAGCAATGTTCAAGTTTCTCAGAACTTGAATAGTTCTTAAATTATTCTTAACGTGAAAAGACAAATGTGATTACTTATACTTTATCAAATGTAGTACATGCATGAGTTCCTCATGTACATTTCACTTTAACGTTATGGAAGTTGAATATGTCCTGCTTAAACAACCATCAAAGCCTGCGGGAATCCAGTGACATGCTCACATGCACACATCCTGTACAAGTGAGTGTTTCTCCTGCATTGTTTCACATTGCTCAGACAATTCAAGGAAGGGGAGAGACAAACAGCCAGTAAACACATGTAAACATGTTCATCCTTGCTAGTAATCAGGGAAATGCAAATTGAAATAAAAAGGAGATACCAGTTTAGATTCATCATGTTGGCAAAAATTTAGAAGTCAAATTTGGGCACCTTCATGCTCTGCTGTAAGAGTTGAAGTGGGTGCGACCCCGTTGGAGAGCAGGTTAGCACGTGCAATGAAGTTAATGATGCACAGCCCTGCGGTCCAGCAGTTCCACTCCACTTAAGTGCAAAACGTGGCTGCATGTTACACTCATTATCCCTGAGGGTTATCTGCCCACCTCCCTATAGGAAACTCTTGCCCATGTGTGTAAGGAAAAAAATTCAAATATATTCATAGCAACATGGTTTATAACAGCAAAAAAATTGAAAACAACATATATGTCCATCAACAGAAGAGAAATGAAATGTGGTATGATTATTCAATATAAAACTAATGAAACTATACAAACTACAAGTATATGCAGCAACATGATTGAATCTCCCAAATAAAATTTTGAGAATAGGCAAAGAACACATACAATGGAATTCTACATCACAGTTAAAATGAATAAATTAAGCCTATATAAAAATCTTGTATTCATTTTCTACAGCTGCTATTAAAAAATTGTCAAAAACTTAATAGCTTAAAACA
This sequence comes from Glossophaga mutica, assembly GCA_039655065.1. Taxonomy (NCBI): domain Eukaryota; kingdom Metazoa; phylum Chordata; class Mammalia; order Chiroptera; family Phyllostomidae; genus Glossophaga; species Glossophaga mutica. The sequence continues at coordinate 60,818,405 of CM077304.1, forward strand.
ACACCAGACTTTTACCTTTATATTTCTGGAAGTCAGAAATCCACAATGGAGCACACTGGGCTGAAATCAAGGCGCCAGCAGGGCTGTGTTCCTTTCTCAAGGCTATATGGGAGGGTCTGTTTACTTGCCTTGTCCAGCTTCTGGAGGGCACTGACCTTCCTAGGCTCGTGGCATCTTTCCTGCAACATTAAAAGCCAGCAACATCGTGCTGAGCCTTTCGCATGCTGCCCTGTCTCTGGTTCTCCCCCTTCTACCTCTCTTTAATTTAGAAAAACCATTGTGATTACATTGGGCCCACCCAGATAATAGAGCACAATCTCCCTCCTTTAAGGTCAATTCCATCTGCAGCCTTAATTTCCTTCTGGCATGGAAGGTAACCTGTTCACAGGTTCCGGGAATTAGGACTAGGAAACCCTGGGGTAGGGTGGCACAGCCCAGGTGTGGAGTGGGCATTTTCCTGCCTACCACAAATCTCAAAAATAATATATGAATAGAAGAAAGCAAATTAAAGAGTGATATGTACTATATGATTCTATTCATATAAAGTTTTAAAACAACACTATATTGGTTTAACACTATGTTTTATTTATTTTTAAATATATTTTGTTGATCATGCTATTACAATTGTCCCAACTTTCCTGCTTTCCCCCCCTCCACCCAATACCCCATTCCCTCTAGCAATACCCACCTCCTTAGTTCATGTCCATGGGTCATGCATATAAGTTCTTTGGCTACTCTATTATCTGTACTGTTCTTAACATCCCCCTGTCTATTTTGTACCTATGAATTTGTAATTATTAATCCCTTCACCTTTCCCCTCATTCTCCACCTTCCCCCTCCCAACTGTTAACCCTCCAAATGATCTCCATATCTATGATTCTGTTCCTGTTCTTGTTTGCTTAGTTTGTTATTTAGCTTCAATTATTGATAGTTGTGAATTTATTGCATTTTAATGTTCATTGCTTTGATCTTTTTCTTATATAATTCCCTTTAGTATTTCATATAATAATGGCTTGGTGATGATTAACTCCTTTAGCTTTACCTTGCTTGGGAAGCAGATTATCTGCCCTTCCATTCTATATGATTGCTTTGCCGGAGAGAGTAATCTAGGTTATAGGTCCTTGCTTTTCATCACTTTGAATACTTCTTGTCAGTCCCTTCTTGCCTGCAAAGTTTCTTTTGAGAAATCAACTGACAGTAATATGGGAACACCTTTGTGGGTAACTATCTGGTTTTGTCTTTCTGCTTTTAAGATTCTCTCTTTATCTGTAATCTTTGGCATTTAATTACAATGTGTCTCAGTGTGGTCCTCTTTGGGCCCATCTTGTTTAGGATGCTTCTTGGACTTGTATGTTTATTTCCTTCACCAAATTAGAGAAGGTTTCTTTTATTATTTTTTCAAATAGATTTTTAATTTCTTGCTCTTCCTCTTCTCCTTCTGGCACCCCATGATTTAGATGTTAGGACATTTGAAGGTGTCCCAGAAGTTTGTAAGCACCTCCTTGTTTTTGTTTTTGTTTTTTAATTCTTTTTTCTTCTTGCTGTTCTGATTGAATGCTTTTTCCTTCCTTGTGTTCTAAATTGTTCATTCGATTCTAGGCTTCATCCTCTCCACTGTTATTTTCCTGTGGATTTTTCTTTATTTCACTTAGTGTAACCTTTATTTCTGCCTGGGTCTTTTTTATGCTGTTGAAGTACCCAGTGAGTTCCTGGAGCATCCTGATAACCAGTGTTTTGAACTGTGTATCTAATAGGTTGCTTATCTCCATTTTGTTTAGTTCTTTTTCTGCAGTTTTGTTCTGTTCTTTCATTTGGGCCATATTTCTTTGTCTCCTCAATTTGGCAGCCTCCCTGTGTTTGTTCCTATGTATTAAGTACAGCTGCTTTGACTCCCTGTCTTAGTAGTGTGGCTGATTGTAGAAAAGGCACCTGTTAAGTTGTCTGGGGCAGAGTCTCAGGTATTCACCAAGGTGGGGTAACTTGTGTCACTGCTCTGTTGCTCTGTAATGCTACATGTTCTATGAGTACTGTGCACTAATTGATTGTGCCACTAGAGCTCCAGCAGTGCTACATGTTTGAAACACTGCTACTACGTACTGCTTCTGAGTACATATGCCTGTATTAAAAGTATAAAAGCATGTATGGGAAGGACAGCACATAGATTTAGGTAAAAATGCCTCTGGAGAAGGACAGACTGGCAGAGGAATACAAAGGAGCTTTAATGATATAGCAATGTTTATTTCTTTCAAAAAAAGAGTAAGAAAATGAGATGTAAAGCAAATACAGCAATATTAGATTTGATAAAGCTTGACAAAAGAAAACATGGATATTTATTTTGTTATTCTCTATGCTTTCTGTATGTGTGAAATAGTTCATCATTTAAAATAAAATGAGAGCATGCAATTCCATTACACTCTCAGTAGGATGCCCATGTAAATTGACCAATACTGGGGGAATTTTATATCAGTGAACGTGACTTCTTTGGTCCCTAAGGGTTAACAGAAAATTCTCAGGACGTAGAGTCCAGAAGCCTGCGTTCAAGTTCTAGGGACTTCTACTAGTGGACAACCATATGCAAGTCCCTTTACCTGTGCTTTTCTACTACAAGGTAGTTTTGTTTTTTATTGGTTTTTGGGTTTTTTTAAATTGCGGTAACATTGGTTAATAACATCATAAAAGCTTTGGGTGTACAACATTATAAATTGATATCTGTGTATATCATAGTTTGCTCACTGCCAAAAGTCAAGTTTCCAGCTGTCACCATGTAGTTGACCCCCTTTACCCATATTGCATATGAAAGCCCTATGAAAATGATAAACTAGCTGCCACATTGGGAAGTAAATTAATCAGCATATCTCCGGAGTCAGCAACGCCACCCTGGCAACGGGGCTGAGTCCATTGACACTTGCTAGCTTGCAAACACCGGAAAACACATCTCAACCCAGCTTAAAGAACATCAACCACACAGGGGAATCTGCTCGCTCACAGGAACAAAAGTCCAGCAATCTTGGCAAAGTCTGGTGCAGACTGGTCTAGAGCCTCAAATCATGGCCCTAGGTATGGCTGCACTTCTAGATTCCACACCTGTGCCTCTGGGCTACAGCTTCAGGATGGATCTCCTGATAGAAGCAAACCTTAAGAGTTTCAAACCACTGAATCCAGGAGAAGAAAAAGTTTCTCTCCCTCTCTCTTTTCACTAAAATGTAAGACTCCAAAAACCTTCTCTGTCTCCTGTCATCACTGGATCTCTGGCACCTACTACAATGCCCACATGTAGAATTTGCTCAGTAGACCTTTAGTGAATTACAAATAAATAAACCTTAATAATGCTGAATGACTTCACCTTCATCTTCCCCTTTCTTTCATTTTTTAGTTTGTATTTGAAAATACATATGTGGCAAACAATAAAACAAACATGGAAATAGAGTCACACACACATATGTATGTGCACATATATACACATACTTACGATGCATAATGCTATAATTATCACCTGCAAACTCACCACCCGGTCAGTTGCATCTACCAACATGCTTCCCTTTCTGATGCCTGTTTCCTCCTTTCAAAAATAACCACTACCCTGAATTTTATTTATAATTTTGTTGTCTTTTTAAAAAAATTATGTGTATGCCTGAACACATGCTATTGATTATACATGTTTGTGCACTTTATAAAAGTGGTTTTGTTTTGCATGTGGTCTTTTAGGACTCGTTTCTGTCATTTTTACTCAACATCATGTTTATACGAATCATTTGTATTATCAAGTATAAGCATAGTTGTTAGTGTATCACTGCTGTAATAAATTTTATTGTTAATAGATCAAAATTTATTTATGCTCTCTTATGTTCCCTGCCCTCTGTAAATTTAAAGTGGCTACAAAAACTACACAAATAAATAAAAAAAATTTAAAGACAGCATTGGTTCTGATTGGTTTAAGAACTACCACTTTAAAGAAAGACCTAATACATAAAAGTTCAAATTTATACCAAAACATTAGAACAGAGAATAGTCATTTTCCAAAGATGTTCTTTGCTTTGCAAAAGACTACACCTTGGGATTCTTTTAAGGAGCAAATGTCTCCATTCTATTTAAGCAGAGTTCTATTTACCAACCCAGGCTTCCCTGGTTCCCTCACCAGGAGCACATCTATGTGTAAAGTGAGAAATGACTCTGTGTTCAGACAGGTGACAAAATTAGGCGACCTTAAAATGTGTGTTGCCAAGGTGTAATGTCAAGAAAGGAGGATTCTGTCATTCATTTCCTAAAATATAAGCATTAGAAAATATCTATTTCTTGGAATAATAAATCCTTTTGTTGGAGCTGACTCCACGCACTAAACCATCTTTGAGTCTGACAAATGAATTGCAGCTACCATTTCTTGCCTAACTTTGGCTGTTTTCCACTGAGTGATAATACCATCTTTTATTTTTATTTTTTTTTAGAAGTGGTGGGTTTAATACTTTCATCAGGATGTGCTCATTGAATATTTATATCCTGCTTATATTGTGCAGCAGCCACACAGGAAGTTGTAGAAGGATTTCAAAGCAAAAAATAGTAACTCTGATGAGAAGAGAGTTATGTGTGGGAGTCTGGAAATTATGGACGTGAGAGTGAACACAACAAGGTCTGTTTTACTGCTGTTTTGTACAAAATGGAACAGGTGATTTCGAGCAGTTGATCAAAAATATTATAAAGCCGTTTTAGCCAAAGAAAATTAAAGGTATTTAAAAGTCCCGATTTACTTTACTTGAAAGAGTTTTCTTGAAAATCAGAGACAAGTTTTTTTTTGGGGGGGGGGAGGGGAACTAAATGATACGATTGAACATTTTAAAAGAATCATTCATCTTATTGTTCTCTGTTGCTTTTTCTATCCCCGTGACCTTTAGTTTCTCCACCTCCTTTTTTTCAGTCTGTTCTTTCCTGCTGCTGCCTGAGCATCTCTTGCACTGACTGCTCTGAGGCCTCATTTAAACTCACCCTCCTTGTCGCATCCTACACTGTTCCCTACCAGGGGAAACCTGTTAGAATGAAATTGGCAAGATCTTTTGACAGCTTTTCTTTGCTACTCTGATGCCAGAAAAGGGGAAATGGTTATTTGCACGGTCCGTTTCCACAAGCTGTTGTTACATTATGGGCCAAGTTTTTTTTTTTAACAATAGTTAATATTTCTGGACTGACTACCTGGGAATTCACACTGGATTAATCCAATTTATGAGTGAGTGGGATTTCTTTAAATCTGGGCAGGGTTCAATTGAGCCTTCACTTGAATGTTTGGAAGTAGGTTTTTAATCGTTGAATTTTGTTTATACCATTGTAGAGTGTGGTGTTCTATTTCGTTGATTCATATGGCATTGCCATCTTTTATGTTGAAAATGGCCAAATATCAGCAATGTCTGATAGTTCAATTTAGTAAAACCAAGTCCAAGCTCATACCACTCACTGCACGACAGCCAGTAAGTTGAGTGAGAGTGCTGAGCACAGGGAGTGACTTTATTTGGAAAGCCAGCAAGCCAAGAAGATGGGAGCCCGAATGACTTATGGCTCAAGTCCATCTTAAGAAAATACAGAATTCAGGCTTCTTTTATGTCAAGGGAAGGGGAAAACAGAAGGTACAATAGGTGGTTAATGACCTCAGACATCTGAGTGCTAGCAGGGGTTCGAGGAAGACCAACTCTAGTTGATATGAGTCTGGTTAGGAGGTTCCTGTAAATCTTTGATAAACAAAGATTTTTGTACATGTTTCCCTCATGTGCTTGGGAGAGGCACTTTCTGTTTCTGAAAGAATAAAAGAACCTTTCTGCTCAAGCTGCAGGCGGAATTCCTCCAATGAGTAGCATGTCTATAGCAAGACTAAGCAGAAACTATTGACCTGAAGGGCATGGGAACAGAGCAGGCTTGAACAAGATGGAGTCAGAAGGCTAAGAATTTCACTGTTACATTAATAGATCATAAATATTTGTTGATTAGAACTGAATAGACTATAGAAATTCTATAAAAGATTCGAGGTATTATATAGGAAATACAGATGCAGTCAACCAATAAATTACAAAACAAACCCATCAAGACCAAATAAATTCTCAATTAAGATAGAAGGTCTAAACAATGAGATAAATAAGACACAGATAAGCATGCTATAAGATCCTTCAAGGTTGCCAAAGTTTCGCTCTAAACTTGGAAGTTAACTTGCTGCACCAAAATAATGACGATGACAAGAACAACAAATGTTCACTTAGCACTTGTGTGTGCAGCTCGGCTGCAAGTCCTTTCCGCACACTTTGCATTTACTCCTTACCACAACCTATTTGAGTAATTGTTATCTCTATTTTATTCATGAAAAGGTTAGAACAAAATTTTTATTATCTTGGAAGAGAAAACAGTCTAGTTTCTCAGAGCTACACTAAATTGAAAACAAAAAAATCTTAACAGGGTCAACATTACTTGAGTAAATGCAGTGAATCTTTTGTAAGGATATTCTTTTACTACCCCTTGGCCTTGGGCAAAGATTCTGACTCAAGAATCAAATAAGGAATTCCTCCTCACCCAAAATTTGGACCCTATGGGTCCTTGCTCCTCAAATTGTGGTCTTAATGGCAGTATTATCAGCATGGCTTAGATTATTAGAAACGCGGAATCTCAAACCTCACTCCAGAAGGCATCAGAACCTTATTTGAACAAGATTCCTGGGTGACTTGTGGGCACATGGAAGTTGAGAAGTGTAGCTTTAAGTGTAGAGGAGGTCCCAAGTGTCTGCATTCTAAACAGACTGCAAAGTGACTGATGTAGATGACTAATGGGAAGGTCATGCTTTATAACACACTGCCCCAGTACGTGGTACCAAAATGGATTCTCTGAAAGCACTGCTGCAAGCATTTGAGAAGCCAAGGGGTCAAGAAGTCCAGACAACAGAAGACATGATTGCACAACAGGTGCTGTTCTGCTACGCTGGCTGGATCCAAGAACAAAACATAGGACGTTGGCAGGGCCACATCCACTTTTCCATCCCAACGGCTAGAGGAGAACACATCCCTTACATAAAGGAAAGTAGAAGGATGCCCTATCTCAATCACGAAATTCTTAGATGCTGAAACAATGGCTTAAAAAATTGTGTGAGTTTGGCATTGAATCTTCAATGTGTTTGTATTTAACTTTTTTAAAATCCTTACCCGAGGATATGTTTTTATTGTTTTTAGAGAGAGAAAGAAAGGGACAGAGAGAGAGTGAGAAAGATCGATGTGAGACAGGAACATTAATCAGCCGCTCCCATACACACCCTGACCAGGAATCGAACCTGCAACCTAGGTACGAGCCTTGATGAGGAATTGAACCTGCAACCTTTGGGAGTACAGGATGATGCTCCAAACAAGTGAGCCACTCAGCCAGAGCATTTTTTTCCCCCAGAGGGGAAGGGAGGGAGAAAGAGAAGGGAAGAAACATCAATGTGTGGTTGCTTCTTGCACGCCCCTACTGGGGACTTGGCCCACAACCCAGGCATGTGCCCTGAGTGGGAAACAACCGGCAACACTTGGGTTCACCCGCCGGCATTCAGTCCACTAAGACACACCAGCCAGAGCTGTATTTAACTTTTAAAAAATGATTTAAATTACCACTGGGCCAAAGTGGAAACTGTAGTTATGACGCATGGTTTACTTTGTGGCTGCAAGGATCTCTACCTGCTCCATGGTATATGGTCAGAGGGTACAGTAATTTCTACTTCTGGAAATTTGGACTGGCCCTGAAAGAAAAATACTAGCAAGAGGTGGCTCAGTATGTCATATGGATCCCACCACGAGGCCCTCCAAATTTCTCACAACATGCCCCTTAAAGAGTGGGAGTGTGGCTCGGGTGGGAACTTTAGGAGGCAAAGTGCAAATAAGCCATCCCAGTTTTATAGCTACCACAAGGTGGAGCAAAGTCACAGAATTAGAATCACAGTTGCCTGTCTCCCAAACTTGGATCTCCCTTGGCTCTCTAGATTTTAAATCAGAGGCATTCTCCATATCTAGCTTTGTGAGGCGAAGTGGAGTCTTAAATATGGGAAAGATAAGGAGAACCTGAAAAAGCGAAAACTATGAAAAGAATAACTGACCTGTTAATCAGACTGCATGGCTGGATCAGAAGAGCTTCACCAAGAGAAAACCATGAATCAGTCACACACATTTCACTGTAGGTGAACCTGTTTCACATGTTTAAAGGGACTATAAGTTCAGAGGAGACAGAATGGAAAATTAGGAAAACTGACTTTGGAGGCAAACTGATACAGACTAGAATTCTGGCCTAGGCAGGCCTTTACACATTTACTGAACTTTGCAGGAGCTCATCTGTAAAATCAGGACAATGCTGTCCACCTTGTAGGATTCTTGTAAGAATGCATGCAAAATGCTTTCCTCAGCAACAATGAAATGGTGGGTACTATTATTGAGACATTAACGTTCAAAAAATTTATTGACTCTTATTGGATACCATGATGACATCAAATATAATTAAGATACTGCTCCTGAATTTTAAATATTAGCTTTCTTTCAAAGAGGATTAAAACTGAAATAACAATAAGTTGCACTTCTTGAGTGCAAATATAAAATAAATTCCAGTAGCACCATGGATGGATGATATGAATCACATATAGATTTGGCCACAGTAATCACCAAAGCAAGATGCTTGCCTCTGATCTCTCTCTCCCCATGCCCAACCCATTCTTCCACACTGCCAACAGTTATCTGTGTGATTTTGACACTTCTGCACTTAAAAGGCTCCCTGCTGTCTGCAGAACGGAGTCCAAGAGCTCAGCACAGAAGGCCTCTCCCAGCTGGCCCTGACCTTCCTTCCCAGCCTCTGCTTTCAACATTCTGGCTCTTCACCCTACACTCTTACACAAGAAATCAGGGTGTTCAGGGTTCCATAGTGAATCTCCTGTGTGGCAAAATGGAAAAAAAAACTTAAACAAAATTTTTAATTTTTTTCTTACATTCTATTCTGTTACAAAGTAAAAAAGATTTGCTATTTTTTCGAAGCTGTACAATTAAAATCAATGTGCACACACTATCAGTTGAAACATGCATATATATTATTATTTTTTACCTATCAGAGATCTGGTATTTTAGCAGAGGACATCTTGTAATTCCATTTACAATTAATTGCCTGGAGTATTCTGCCCACTTTTCCCTGTGGAATGCAACCCATAACTCTCTGGGATGGCAAACTACTCACTATTCATCCATTAAATCCAGTTCAAATACCACTACTCTGGAAAGCCTTTCTCCCCAAATCTCTTATTCTGTCCATTTTTCCTTCCTCAGGGCTCCCAAAGTTGGGAGTATTTCTCTCTTACAGCACTATTGTACTGCCTGCAATTATTTACTTATACAATAGACCGTGAGATGGTTTAGGGCAGGGTCCTTCCTAATCACTGAATTCCTTCCTAGCTCTTAGCTTGGTGCTTGGTCCACAGAAAGAACTTGAAAGTTTATCTATGGACACATGAATGGATGGTCAAACCCTAAAATTCCCCACTCTCTTCAGATCTTGCGTGGGGGGGGGATATTCATACTGGGCACGCCTCTGGACACATCACTTTGATAAATCAGGCCATAATGTTTGAGAGGGGGTTGAAAGGAGTTCAGAAAAGGTCACAAGCGGCAAATGTATCCTGTGGAAAAGCTAGTGAACTCCTCGGTGAGACTTATTCCCACACCCCGCCTTTCCCACCATCCTAGCTCCCCGAGCTACTTCTAGGAGGAAGAAAATATTGTGTTCGAGATAGGTATTTTTTCCGCTTCGATTGAGGAGATTCACCATCCTTTGATTTTTAAGAGCCACATCGGTCACCATTCAGTCTCCAGTTTTCCTACGGGGGTCCAACATCTCAGGGTCACATCCTTTTTGTCATGGAGACATCCGACTCGGGGTTTCTGCAAATGGAGTCTCAGAGGAACCCCCTTCAGATCTACCATCCTCGGCCAAAAACAGTCCCCCTGCCCGGGAAGGGGTTTCCCAGGTGCTGGGGATGCGAAGCGGGCGCGCGCAGAGCACAGCGGAGGGAGCGCGGGGGACGGGGCGGGGCTGCGCTTGGCCACAGCAGGCGTCCATCTTCCCGGGGCAACCCGGCGTTTCCTCACCCGGAGGGGCGGGGACAGAGAATGGCCAGGGCGACGGCGCGGTCCCCTCCCGCGAGCCCCGCCCCGTCTTTCCCAGGGCCGCGCGGTCGGCCCGGCCGCCGTCGCCGCCCGCAGCTCACTCGCCGGGCGCTGGGAGCCGCGGGCTGTGGTCGCGCCCGCAACTTGGCGGCCACTGGGGGCGCCGCTCCTCCCCGTGCGAGTGTCGCGGGCGGCCTCCTGGGGGCAGCAGCGGAAAGGGAGAGGAGAAGAAGGAGGCAGCCTCGGCGCCGGTTGGCCGAGGAGGCAGAGGCCCCTCGCGGAGCGGGCTCTGGAGACCTAAACTCCGGCGGGGCTGCGCCCAGGACGCGTTCTAGAGGCGCTGCAGCCGCCCTCCTGTGTTCAGCTGAACTCGCTGTAGGACTCTGACGCCTTCTGTCCGCCCGGGTGGCAGCAACAGCCTTGGCCGACGGAAGAGCGCCGGGCGCAGCAGCAGCATCCCCAGCCCCGGCGGGACCACTGAGCGCCGGAGCCGGCGTCTGGAGCTGGAAGGGAGGAGGGTCGCTGCGCCCGTGGTGAAGGCGTTCCCCGGCGCCCGCCCTCCCGCGCTTGCCCAGCCCCTGCCCCGAGCGCACTGTGCGGGTTTCTAACAATGGTGCGGAGCGCCGGCGCGAACCCCGCGTCCGCCCAGCGGTCGTAGAGGAAGTGGCCGGGCTCCGGGTGGGGTGAGCAGGGAGACGCCCCCCGCCCCTCGCTCGCTGGAGTTTGCCTGCGCGCCGGGCCTCTCCGGCTCCGAGCCCCGGGCTTCCCTCCGGATCGCCGACAGCAGTTCTATACGGGGAGTATGGTGCCAGCGCCCGGGTTAATCTAGTAGTCGGCTCGCTCCCTTTTTCCTCCTCTCCGCCCTCCTTTACTGCCTGTCGGTGCTGCCTCTGGGTTCCCGGCGTGTGGGAGTCTAACTCTCCGCCTTTGCGAGGAGACTGCTTTGTGACCACCTAACCGAACCTGCCCATTGAAAGCAAACCCAGAACAGCTGGATAATGTCCACTCCGAGCAGATTCAAAAAGGACAAAGAGATCATAGCCGAATATGAAAGTCAAGTCAAAGGTAAGGATGGGAGCGGCCGCCTTGCTCCTTTTGTGTGCTTTCTTGTCATTGTGCTCTCGGGGAGTTGCATTTATAACTTGGGGTCTGCGTTGGAGAAATGTTGTGAGGGACAGACAGCTCAAGCCCCTGGCTGAGCCACCCGGGTCTTCGAACGAGCCAATCCCAGCCCTAATCCAGTCCCGTCAAACCCACGGGGAGTTGGAAACCCGGTGGCTTTCCCTGGCTGCCAGCGCGCACCTCCAAAAGGGAGAGAACTGGCTTTAACTTAACCACCACCTTCAGCTGGGCAACTTACACCGGCGGCAGGCAGCCCATGTAGAGCCTCCCAGTTATCATCATCACCACCATCATCATCCTTATTATTCTTTTAAAATGCTAGCATTGTCACAACATAAAATTTTTATGGAGTCATTTTTCTGAAGTCTGTATACAAAGTGGTCTAGAGCTTCACTGAGTGCAGGCAATTTTGACATTTCCACTGTTCACTCTTAATTTATTAGGGCGAGGCCCCCTTTTATAAAACAACTCCCTGGAAGCCTGGCAGTTAAACCAACCGGGGACTGGTGGAATCCGACTCCTCCTTTATGAAGGACCAGAATTCACTGCCATCTTTCACACGCACACTGGAATATTGCTTTATCATTTACTGGAAGCCACTTGCATGTAAAATGAAGGTTTGAATACTTAAGTAGTAGTTTCCATCTATTTACATTGTCAAGTGTGGAACCCAATTAAGGTTAATTAAACATTTTTGCTTGGCGTGCTTTGCGGTTTGAAAAATATATTGCTTTCTAGAACAAGTATTTTATGTGGCTGTTAAAGTGTTTCATAAACCTTTGTTTATTGTTTTTTTTTCTTTTGTGGTCTCTTAAGGGTAGCTTTCTCCATCGACACAATGGGTGGCATGCTGAGGTTGCTACTGTTCTTTGGAATATTCGATACAAAGTTCATTAAAATTGCTTTGTAGATACCTGTGTTTGTACAGCTACAATCTCACGGAGGGGCTGCTGAAAAAGGCGTTCCTGTACTTGCCTTGGGTGTTCTTTTGTGTGGTCAAGTTGTGAAAATGCCTGGAGTCCTGTGAGAGGACCTGGTGGGGGAACCCTCTATCACCTGAGTCTGGGTTTAGACCAACTCATCATGTGCAAGCCAGGGGCTCATGTCTCCTTTATGCTGACCCCTACGATGGAGTTAAGCTAAACATGGCTCAGGAAGATTTTTATCTCCTTGTAATTAAGACAATTTATAGTTACAGGAACTGGCTCCATTGACATGGACATTTTATTAACAGGGAAGTAATTATGTCTTTAGAGACAGGTAAACTTTGTAGTGAGCATAGCCTTTCTTTTCTTAATGAGCCCAACACAGCTTAAAACCTTTCATTCTAAGATAGAACTCTGGTTCATTATCACTGTTCCTCTGTTCAGTTTTCCCACGTGGCTCTTGTGTGGCAGGTCTTCCATGGGTGGCAGTCTGGCTTTGCTGCTGCATGAACTTCCTGGTATTGGTTTAGCTATTTCTGCTCTAAGGTCATTTGTCTGTGATCAAGTTCTTATTTGAAAAATATTCTCATGATTAATTTCTTTCGGAGTGTGAATTCTATAGTTATATGGTTACTTATATGCTTGAGAGTATAGACCCTCTACACTAATTAAAAATCAGTCAAATGAGATATGTTGCAAAGTTTTATATGTGTCTTGTCAAACCAAATACAAGGACAAATTATGAGCATGGTGTAGATTATTTCTGGAACAAATTCTACCCCATCAAAAGTGATCTTTCTACTCCCTTCAGCCCTCCTCACTTGTACACCCCGGAGTCCTCGGGCTGCTTTTTGACTCCTTACTGCACTTGACCTGCCCTTCTCATGAGGGCCTGTGTTCAGACTTTAATTATCCCTCTTGCAGTACGTACACATCTCAAGTCTAACCCAGATCATTATATACATATGCAAATGTGGGAGTAGGGTAACACAGTGAAGTCAGATCGTGTTTAATGGCCCAAATTCGCCTGCACTTACAGGCAGAATTGAGAGGATGGGGGAGAGGAGTGGCAGGTACATGCGTGGTGCATGAGGCCAGCTATGTTACACAGTGAGAGCAGGCTGCTTAATGAGAGTAGAATGAGAGTCAGGACTCCGATTTCCTGTTTCATTTCCCGAGTCCCTCTTTAAGGCTGAATGTCTTGCCCTGGCAGAGTGCTAGTCTAGTGTTTAAAGACAGGTGTTTCTGGAACAGCCAACTTTTAATCCTATCCAGCTATTTCATCTGATGAAAAACAAAAGAAATGCGGCCTATTGTATTGCAGGAGGAAAGCGCTGTGTTGGCCTCGTTAGAAGAGATAGGTCTGTTCTCAATGAATAAAGCCACAGATATTGGACTCTCTGGGTGATTTAGGAGTATGGGTGATTTCAAGAGTCATTTTTGATTATGTGCGATTTTTTTACCTACTGACCTAGAACCTAATATTCCGAAGTATTGTTTTTTTCTTATTCTTTCCTGTTTCCCTAAACCAGCTGCATTTATTTCAGAATTTCTGAGATAATGTTTTGATCTAAAGGAATGACTCCAGATATGGGATTTTGCCTCTTGGCTGCCTGCACATGTCTTGGGAACAGACTTCATGGAGCTATTCTCAACTGTTAGAAGGACCATCCTAGGTGATACTGTGTCATTTTATGTGTCTGATTATAAATGTATCCAGTTAGAGATCTTGTATTGGGCAAGTCACATAGCTTCTCTCTGGGTTTAGTTTTGTTTTTATATAAGATAAGGAGTTTGGACCCTTTCAATGTTAGGGTCATTGAGTCTAATCGAAGATGTCATGTCAGTTGTTTTAATCGCCTAGTAAAATTTCAAACATTTTTGCATTTTCTCTCAGTTGTCGCTTATTGGGGAGAATCATCTTTGCTTTTACTTTTTTCATAATGAATTCACAAACACTGTGTATTGTTTGAGTACTCAGGGAATTAAAATGTGATACAACAGAGAATACATAAAAATAATAGCCCTGGCCGGGTGGCTTAGTTGGTTGGAGTGCACCAAAAGGTTGCAGGTTTGAAACCTGGTGGGGATGCATACAGGATGGCTGAGGGGGGCAGGGAGCGGGGCAGGGGTGGGGGTGGGAGGGTTGGGGGTGGGTAGCACAGCTCATTGATGTTTCTCTTTCTGTCTCTAAAATTGATAAATATATCCTCAGGTGAGGATTAAAAATAATAGTAATAATAATAAATCATGTTCAGTAAAGTGTAGCAAAATTGTAAGAGGAGAATTAGGAATTATACATGTAGTTAAAGAATAGATACGTTTAGCCCTGACCAGTGCGACTCAGTTGGTTGGGTGTTGTCCTCGCAAAGCAAAAGGTCCTTGGTTCAGTTCCCCATCAGAGCACACACCTGGGTTGCAGCTTCGGTTCCCAGTTGGGGCACGTACAAGAGGCAACCTCTCTCACATGGATGTTTCTTTCCTTCTCCTTCTCCCTCCCTTACCCCCTCTCTAAAAATAAAAATAAATTTAAAAGATCTCTTAAAAAGATTTTATTTACTTATTTTTAGAGAGGGGGAAAGGGAGGGAGAGAGAGAGAGAGAGAAACATCAGTGTGTGGTTGTCTGTCATGCATCCCCTACTGGGGACCTGGCCTGCAACCCAGGCATATGCCCTGACTAGGAATTGAACCAGCAACCCTTTGGTTCCCAGGCCGGCGCTCAGTCCACTGAGCCACACCAGCCAGGGCTAAATAAAATCTTTTTCTTTTTCTTTTTTTTTTTTTTTTAAGAATAGGTGTAAATCGGGGACAAAAGGACCACAAGCAATAATTTAAAAGGAGCATGTTAGCAAGGAAGAAAAAGACTGACCATTTTAGGCATTTTGGTCAACTTCCCAAAGATGCAGAATCCAGAGACATTAATGTCTTGTTTGTGCGGGCTCTTAAAAAGCAAGCTTGTCTGGAAAAATGTGTGAAACGCAAACCATTTGACAATGCTACTTGTTAACATCTCTGGCAAAAAGCTTAACAGTGAGAAGATTGTTACCAAGTAGCTAACAGAAGATTTGAGGATTACCTATGGGTTTTAGTGATCTATGAATTTTTGAATTCTGCCCAGAAATATTGTGGAGCACAAATAAAAAATACTGATTCGTGTATGGGAGCCAGAAGTACCAAAAAACATCTCATGAGGTGGGATGCATGAATGGGAAGTTGTGTTTGCTTTTAATAATGCATTCTATTAGTTGCTAAGAGTCAACAGCTGTTATTTGCAGTATTTTCCTAGGAATAATCTCATACTCCTCATCTACGTGCTATTTGTACAGGAAGTGCCAAGAAAATCTGTTGTTCTTTGACTACTCTATTGCCTGAACTACAAACAATACATTTTGGTAGCAGATGGAACATGAGGAAATGCCAGTTCCATTTGAACTGACCCCATGTCATGCAATAGGCTTTAATAGGGAAATGAAAAGTGCTATTGTCATTGACATGGAACCTACATCTACATCTAATGTCAATAGAAAACAGCAACAACTTAAGTTATGAATTAAAACCTTATTGCTGGGAGGGACTCGAAGCACTTCCTGTCCAACTCGCTCATTTACAGGAGGCATAATGCCATAGTTGCACAGTTAACTACTAAGGACTAGAACCCAGGTCATCTGCTTTTCTGTAGCAATGGTTTGTTTTTAGAATCCTCACAAAGTAGAACAGAGATAGAACCTTATTTTGACTTTACATTCATTGAAGGAATCATATTTGGACCTAAAAGAGAATAGCAACTCTGGTCTGTTAACAGGAAGAGTTAATTATACTGATGAACTGTAACTAAATTGGTTTTGTTTTTTTTTTAAACCAGGATCATTTTTAGAAACTATAGTGCCCATCCAGCAGCTTCACATGCTGGCCTTCAGATCGAGAAAAACGACGGCGAATATGTACAAATGCAACTTGCTTGGTATTTTGGTCAGCCTACGTGCAGCCATTGCAATAAGCCCTCTTATGTTGCCCAGAAAATCGGATTAGTTAGATGGAGTTCAAAAAATAGTAAGGAATAGTTTTGGAGAAATTTTTGAGCAAAAGCATGTCCTGAAACACAGTGAGGGTGGGAATGTACTAAGGATGGTAAACCTCAGCTCTGACCACGGAGTTGGGTTTGCTTATTCCTGTGCTATGTTGTCCAGTTTAGAAACTACACACCCTCAACTCTGGTTCCGATTTGAGAGTTTACTTTGTGGATTGACCAAACAGACCCTTATTTCATTCATGCTATCTATCTTTGCTTCAATCCAGACAACTAAGAATTAGAATAAAGAAATGGGACTAAGCTGTATGTCTGATCACTTCGTCTATTTTTGTTTTAGTTTGAGGGCAGAAGTGGGGATTAGAGATAGTTACTTGAGATTTTTTTGGTTATGTGAAGGTGTTTTTGTTTGTCGGCCGTGCGTTACTTTCTTATTGACATTAGATAGATGTGCTCTCCCATTGATATCTTGAGATGGGAAGAAGTAGAACATAGTGTTTAAGAGCAGAAACTTTGGTGTTAAGCCACCCGGCCCTGCCACGATTGTTTCATTGTAAAGTGGGGTTAATAACAATAGTACTTGCCTCCTTGTCTTCTTGACGCTTCAGTGAGGCGACTTGTAGAAAGCATTTATGACAGGCCTAGCATGTAATAAACAGCAAAAATTAGCAATTGTTTTCTCTGTTTAACTTTGGTTTTCTTTCCATCTCTGCTGCTTGTTATATTCTGACTTAGATAAGCTCTTTGAAATTCAAATGTATAACCTCCAATCTGTTACTTGAATAGATCCCAAGGTGGCCAAATCTTGAATTTTCATGATAAATGCCTTGTCCCAGAGGCTGCTTACACTATCCTCGATTTGTTTATTTGATTGTTTTTGTATTCTTTTTTCTTCTTCTTGTTCTGATTGGTTGTTTTCCACTTCCTTATGTTCCAAATCACTGATTTGATTCTCAGGTTCATCCACTCTACTGTTGTTTCCCTGTAAATTGTTCTGTATTTCGATTAGTGTCTCCTTCATTTCTAACTGGGTCTTTTACATGCTGTTGAGGCCCTCACTAAGTTCCTTGAGCATCCTTATAGCCAGTGTTTTGAACTCTGCATCTGCTTGATTGCTTATCTCCATTTCCTCTAGTTCTTTTTCTGGAGTTTTAACCTGTTCTTTCATTTAAGTCATGTTTCTTTGTCTCATTTTATTTGTTTACCTATGCCCTCATTGTATTTTATCTTAGTATAAGTAGTAGAACCTAAAAACACATTTCCCGGGCCTGGGCTGCTATGTGTTTGCTGACAACTTTAATGTTAAATTTTCTCTACCTTTTGTTCAGCATTGTTATATGGAAAGTGAAAACTGAAGTCCAGTCAACGGATCTTATTTATCTATGGTGAAAAGGATTCTTATTACATCAGTTAAAGTCACTGACTTAATTTCATAGTCTTAAGAAAAAGATTTTCTTTTAAGATTAATGTAGAAATCAAATTTTTACTTATAACTGCTTATTTGCTTCTTCTTCATTAGAGAGCACTTTGATTTTTTTCAGCTGTACTGAGATATAATAGATGTATAACAGCACTTTGATATTAAAAATTATCTATGTATCTCTTGGTACAGGGCTTTATTAAACATTTATTGAATAAATAGAATAATAGTTCTAGATTATTATTTCTTTATAGTGTTAATCAATAAAGATTTGAGGCTGTAAAACAAATAAAAAGTTTATTTGGGGTCTTAAAGGATTTGAATCTAAGAGACACACATTCAGGTAGCAACTGAAAATGTTCTTTGCAGAGAACAAGGAAATGCAAGGTTTGTTCGTAAGGCAAAAATCACAAAATGAAATTCTTTCATACAAATGAAGGATTGATTGCTGACTAGGTTAACAGGGATTGGTTTGTTCCAATATCCAAACTGGGGAGGCGAAAACTTCAAAAAGGAAGTCCAGTCTGAGTGTGTTTAGGCAGCAGTTGTTCTAGGACGCGTGTGGCCGGGCCTTGAGCTGAGTTTAGCAGCAGGTTTAGCAGTGTAACAGCAGCCCTGAGAACTGAGGCAGGGTATGCACAGGGCCCGCTTCCCTGGTAGCCTCGTGGCTCTATTTTAAGTGACTCTTTCAGCAATGCCTATTCCATTTTATTTTTTAAATTATCAATAGTATACATTACCATGGTAATCATTCAGAAATATCTAGGGTGTCTATCCAATGAAGTATTGCCATAAAATTAAACTGAATTAAAATTGTGTAACTTCTTTAGAAAGCCACAAAGCTGGAAACAGTCTGCATGTCCAACAGTGGGGAACAGTTAACTAAGTTCCACCGGGGAACGATTAACTAACTCGTACCCAGGGAATGTTACACAGTCATTAATGATGGTTTTTGAAGAACATTTTATGGTGTGGAGAAATATCTTGTAACAGTAATTTTTTTTTTAAAAAGAGACCATGGTTTTAACAAGCCAAGTAGACACATAGCTGTGCCAGGTACGTTCCTGCCACATCTGGTGGTGTGATTTCAGCAGTAGGAGAAAATGCAGTCAGACCTCAGTTTTATATGTCATTTACAAGTAAAAGAAAATGTCACTTCCCCAAGTCAGATGTTCTATGAAGCTGAAAGTTTACAATAATCATAATAGCATCCAACAGTTACCGAATGCTAGTGGTGTGCAGTCCCTGTTGTGGTGCTTTGCCCGGGCGGACGGAGCTTCACATGTCCATTCCAAGCTGCAATGCATGGCACGAGGAACTTCCAGCTGTTTCTCCCGCTTAGCGTAGGTTGTACTTCCCGTAGTTTTGGACCACGCCCCTTGAGAGTTTTCCCGGTTTAATGCAGGGATCTCACTTTGAGTTCCACCAGAATGGAGCTGGGCAAAGTAAATCCAAGGAGAATTTAGTCTTTGGATCGAACCTCAGATAACTGAAATTGACAACAGGGCAATAATACTTCTTGTTTGCTACAACTCAGTGATATACCTTGGTTTTTCCTTGCTTTGAGTTCAGCCAACATGGGTGTGTATGTGTTTTAATATTTTGCTTTTGACATAAGTTTTTAATTCATCCAAAGTTTGTTTTTCATATTGCAAATTAGGGATATGTTTTCACATGGACAACTAAATTATTTTAGTTCCATTTGCTAACTAGTCACTTTCTTTAAATAGTGGTCTTCTTGTGTCCTGATCAAATTTTCATATATATGTGAGTTTATCTCTGCACGCTATATTGTGTTTCATTGGTTAATTTATAGATTCTTGCACCCACTATACTATCTTAATTACTACAGCTTCATAATGTTTTTGTATCTAGTAGGCCAAATCCCCTTTATTTTCTTTCCAAAGTTTCTTGGTGATCTTGGTACTTTCTTTTCCAGATGTATTTTACAATCGGTTTTTCCTTCCATGGAAAATTCATTGGCATTTTGATTGAAATGGTGTGAAATTATAAATCAAAGAGAATTGGCATCTACATGATATTCTTCCTATCCATGAACATTGCTCCATTTATTTAGTTGTTTTTAAAGTATTCTAAAGTTTTATATTTCTTATATTTTTGTTAGATTTATTTAATGACATATTACAGTTTTTATTACTAATGTTTATGAGATCTCTTTAAAAAAAGATTTTAGAAATTTATTTATTTTTAGAGAGAGGGGAAGGGAAGGAGAAAAAGAGAGAAACATCGATCAGTTGCTTCTCATATACCCACAGTGGGCTGCCTGGCCTGCAACCCAGACATGTGCCCTGACCTTGAATCAAACCAGCGATCTCTTGTTTTGCAGGATGACACGCAACACACTGAGACCCATCAGTCAGGGCCATGAGATCTCTTGTTTTCTAATTGTTTCTAGTATACGGAAATGCAGTTTATTTTTGCATATTGGTCTTATATGCTTGTCTATTATTATTTCTAATAAATTTAAAAACTTTTGTAAAACTTTTTTGCAAATAAAGACAATTTTATTTACTCCTTCCAAACTTTATGGGTTTAATTTATTTTTCCTGTATTTTGCCCTAGGTAGAATTTTGAGTGCAAAGTTAATAAAAGTGGTGATATTGGCTTTTTTTTTCTTTTTTGTCTTAAAGGGAATGCTTTTAGGCTCCTCTTCCATTGAAAGGATGATGACTGCTTTGGTTTATTATAGGTACTCTTCATCAGGCTAAGTAATAATTATTGTATTTCATAGAATTTTTTATTTTTTAATCTGTTAATATGAGTAATATTTGTAACTTGTCTAATATTAAAGCATCTTTGCATCCCAGCATTAAACGTCTCTTCATCATTGTATCATATGTATATATTTGGGTTCAGTTTGTCAATATTTGTTTTTTATCTCTAAATTGAATGAAATAGGCCTAAGGTTTTCCTTTCTGATCATATACTTGGGTTCATATCTAAATTATATATGAATACATTGGACAGTATTGCTTTTATTTCTATTTTGTGGAAGAGTTTGAAATTTTGGAATGCTCCTTTGTTTGAAAATTTTGTAGTTTTATTTGTGTCTAGTTATTTTGTGTGTGTGAAGAACTTTTCAACTACTAATCAGAAGTTATTTTCTTCATTAGTTGTAGGTAGGATTAGTCTTTCTATTTCTTGTTCTTTGGAAAGTTATATTTTCCAGAAATTTATCTATTGTGAGTATTTTCAAGTATATTGACATAATATTGATAATTGTATTCTTATATTTTTAAAGTGGCTTATATGTATTGAATTTAAAATATTATTTTGAAACACTTCTGTCTTATCTCTTTCTTGATGAATATTAAAAGAGCTTGAATTTTTTTGACTTTTTCTTTTCATTTTGATCTGTTATTTTAAAAATATTTTATTTATCTGTTTTTAGGGCAAGGGAGGGAGAGAGAGAAACATTAATGGGCCATTGCCTTTTGTGCACCCCCTACTGGGGACCTGGCCCACAACCCAGGCATGTGCCCTCACTTTGAATCAAAGCAGCTTACCTTTCATTTTGTGGGAGGACACCCAAGCTACTGAGCCACACCAATCAGTGCTTGATTTCTGCTCTTATCTTTACTACCACCTTCCTGATTTTCTTCGTGTTTATTGTTTATTTTCTTAAGTTGGATACATACTGCATTTACTTTTATGTTTTTTTCACTACTATACACATGGTTTCTTCTTTGACCCATGAGGGTATATAAGAGTATGCTTTTACATTTTTTAAATGTGGGGAAATTTAATTTATCTTTTTAAAAACATGTAATTACAATATGATTTGAGAATAATAGTGTTTGAAATTAGTTGGGAATTGTTTGCTCTTTTACTATTCTCTGGAGTTCATGTAAGGTTAGAATTATCTGACTCAAGTGTTTAGTAGAACTCCTCTTGAAGTTATCCATGTCTAGTGATTTCATCAAGAAAAAAATTACCATTGCTTCCAAATTTACATATTTTCAGATTAACTGACATAAAACTGTTTATTTCATTCTCCTATCTTTTTTATCTCTGCAGCATCTGCAGTTGTGCCTTTTCTCTGTTAATAACAATTGTGTGTCTTCACCCATCTCCTTGACTGACCTTGCCACATGGATGTTTATTAGTCTTTTTCAAGAGCTAGTTTTTGCTTTCTTGGTTTACTGTATTTTATATTTGTTTTCTATCTCATTAGTTTATTCCCCCTATTGTTACCTTTCTTTAACTTTTTTGGTGAGCATTATTTTGCTAATTCTTTTTTTAAAGTTCTCATTTATTTTTCTTTTTTAATGTAAATATGTAAGGTAATAAAATTTCCTTTACTGCTATACTTACACTCTACAAATTTTCGTGTGTTGTGTTTTTAATCTTTCAGTTCTGCACGTTTTCTAATTTGCATTGTGATTTTTTTCTGTGACTCATGAGCTGTTTAAATTGTGTTTTAAATTTTCCAGGAATACACAGTTATTTCAGTTATCTTTTAGTTACCAATTTCTGACTTAATCCGATTGTCATAGAATATGGTCTGGTTATACTGATCTTTTGAAATTTTTTTCTAAATGACGTTTTGTCTGACTATGTGCTATTTAGGAATATTAAGGCTTAACTGCCACTGGCCCTTCCCATCTTCTTTCTCATAGCACTTTTTCTCATTTGATCTCTTTTATACTGACTTTATTTTGTTTGGAGGATTTTTAAATTCCTATGTGAAAGTTGGTTCAAATCACATTTTTAAAAATATTTTAGGCTCTGGCTGGGTGGCTCATTTGGTTAGAGCATCATCCCAATACACCAAGGTTTCGGGTTCCATCCCTGGTCAGGGCACATATGAGAATCAACTAATGATGCATAGATAAGTGGAACAACAAAATCACTGCTTCTCTCTTCCCCTCTTTTTACCACTCCCTTCCTTTTTCCTCTCTCAAATCCATAAACAAAAATTTTTTTTAAAATAAATAAAAATATTTTATACAATAGTTTCAATCAGAAGGGCCATGTAGAATTACCTATCTAAATTTACTATCCTGTAGGAAGTACAGGTCTTATATTCAGTGTTTTTTTCTTAACCCATTAATACGTTACACTTTTTAAAATTGAGATGTAATTGACATGTAACATTATGCTAGTGTCAGGTGTGTAATGTAGGGAGTCGATACTTGTAAGTATTGTGGAATGATCACAATGAGCCCAGTTAACAACATCCATCACCAGACATAGCTACAATTTTTTTCTTGCGATGAGAACTTTTAACATCTACTCCCTTAGTGACTTTCATGCAGTTATATTTAATATATCCAATATCGAGTTCTGTTTTAAGAAGAGAACCCTTTAGCCTCTGTGAGTATAGTTCAAGTTATTATGGGGAAAATAAGTTTTTTCTTCATAAAGAGAATTATAGGGATCTGGATCCACACACTGAGGAGGATACACAGACAAGAGAGCAAATAATGTTACACTAAGATTTTTAAGTGCTTTACATATAGATATGTGTCTGCACATTAAAAAATCCAGGATATGTGGATTTTAAGGATGGAAATGTGTACTGAGGACCAATGAAAACCTCTCATCTATGTGAGAACATCCAAACCTGTAAACAATTGTTACGAGTTTATTTGAGCCAACCTGAGATCATATGCCAGGGAGTAAGATCTTAAATGGCCTGGAGAATAACAGCTTTGCAGCTTCTTTTATGTATTTGAAATTAAGGAGGGAATGTAAGGAAGAAAGCAAGGCCAGGATCAGGTTTCAGGATAGTTAACATTCTGTGCTCTGTTGAGGGTTAATATCCCCTTTGAAGGATATTACTTCCAGCATTTGGTGTTTCAAAGGTGTGTTAACCTAGCCGCCCAAGAAAAATGGACAGGGCTGGCGTAAAACATTTCACTAAAGAAGTTATAGGCCTGGGGCATGAGAACCCACCATGAGATGCCCAGTTAAGAATTTATGATTAGATCATCTGTGAGGTTAGTCTCCATACAACTCTCTTCTCCCCAACACCCCCACCCCATCCACACTTTCCTGATTAATCTGAGATTCTGTTGGGAAATCTGGGGTCTTGCTGAACATTCAGGTCTGGTCTTTCGTTGTTGCAGCTTGCAGGCGACAACTCTCCTTTTGTTGCGGAGCTGCTCCTACCACTCTTACCCCTTGGAGTTCTACTCCAAAGCTGCCTGCAGTGACCTACAATAATTCGGGACTCCGTGGAAGACATAGCACCCTCCAGCCATCTTGGCATCATAGCTGATGTGGCAGAACAAGAGCATTTACAAAGGTTCTAGCAGTTCTCACAGTGCTTGATGTCCCAGTTTCTGGGCTGTCATTTCTGACTCCCTCCTCAGCTGGTCTGTGGAAGACCTCTGGACTTTTGCCCTTCACTTTTATTATTCCAAAGGTGTGGTTTACAAAAACAGCTCCCTCCCTCAGACCTCCAGCAATTAAGATAGAACAATAGTTGTCTGCTTATCTGAAGTCAGACAGTGTACTCTTCTGAGGAAGTTCAAATTTTAGAGTGGCTGTGAAATTAGCTTGTGTAAAAAAAGGAATTAAGCCTCCAATCCTTCTTTTCCAAGGAGAGGGAGCAAGAAGTCAGTCTGCTCATCTTGCTTTACATTTGTAAATGTGCATGGCATTATTTTGACATGCAAGTTCTCTGGTGATGATTTTTTCTTGTATTCATATCAAATGTCCACAATTGAGTACAGTTCAGTCAAATTATCATCCATAAACTCCATGAAAAAGTGAGAACTCAGAGCCAGAAGTGTGACCATGGCTGTGGGACCGAGCCCTGCCTGTCCCTGTGCTCAGAGGACGGGAACATAAAAAGAGGGGGGTCAGAAGGGCCCGACCGGGCATCTGGCTGACCCCCTGGCTCACTTAACTTGCCCTCACTTTGCTGAGCCCAGTTTGCACTTTTCTTTTCATCGTTACAGACAGTGGACCCATTCCTTGCTAGTAACAGGGCACGGAAGACTGATACAAGAATTCAACAAAGAGAATTTGAAGATTTTGTGTTCCTTAGAAAAGAGGTTTCTGATTACAATATCCCCTCATCTGTGGTTTGGCTTTTGTGGTTTCCTTGTGGTCAGTCGTGGTTTGAAAATATTAAGTAGAAAATAACAGAAGTAAAGCATTCATACATTTTAAATCATGTGCTGCTCTGAGTAGGTGATGAAATTTTTGGGATGTCCAGCCCCTTGAGCCCAGGAGGTGAATCATCCCTTTGTCCAGCACATCCAGGCTGGGTTCGCTTCCCGCCCCGTAGTCAGTAGCCATCTCAGTGTCAGATCCACTGTCACGGTATCATAGTGTTTGTGTTCTAGTAACTCTTATTTTAGTTAACAGTGGCCCCAAGAGGGTGAGTATTGATGCTGGCAACTTGGATATGCCAAAGAGAAGCCATAAAGTGCTTCCTTTAAGTGAAGAGGTATGTATGCATAGGAAAATTAAAGTATATATAGGGTTTGAAACTATTCGAGGTTTTAGGCATCCACTGTGGATCTTGGAACAACTGCCCTGAGGATAAAGGGGGGCGGGGGCTACTGTTACTACAAAAAGTTCTAGAAGAAATTAATGATGCTTTTTCAAATGACTGCTCCTTTTCATTTGAACTTCTATTCCCATTGTATTAAAAATGTTTATGGGAACTCTCAAATGTTTCACCAAAAAGCCCATGTTTGAAAGATTTTCAGATACCTAATCTACAAATACATCTCTCTTGTTTGAAGCTGGGAACTCCACTTCCTACAGTTGGGTCGGCACAGTTGCCTTTTCTGTCAAGCTTCTCATATTTCCTCTAGTGGTCTTGGAATTAAATTATGAAATCATTTAATGGCATGATTTAATCAGACTTCTGGGGTCTGAATCCTGGCTCAGCCAGCCAGCAGCCATTTAACGGCAGACACACTACTAACCCTCATCCTGACTTCCTTTCCTTGCCTATGAAATGGGGATAATAATAGTACTTAACTTCAGAGCGTTGTTGAGACAGGTAGAATGTTGAACCAAAAAACTGTCTGGCGCACAGTAAGTGCTCAAAAAATGTTAGTATGTAAGCTCTGGCTCTGAAGCAATAACAATCAGCCTTAGGTCACAAAACACTGAGTAGCCAAGAGGAGCCTCAGGAGACAGGAGAGCTGAATGTAACTCGGCGTCCTGGGTGGGATCCAGGAACGAAAACCGCACGTTAGGCAAAACTATGGAAATCCAAGTAAAGTATGGGGGTTGATGGATTTAAACAATGCTTAGTAAGAGTGGGAAAATAAAACATTTTTGTTTTAAAAAATCTCACACGTATAACTTTTGTGGTTATGAAAAACTTGCTGGCCAAAGGACCGAATGGGTTAGGCAAAAATGGAAATCCTGAAATGGATTGGAATATGTCTTTTCAGTGGCATCATTTCTGTCTGCATTTATACCATTTATATATTTATTCACTGGATAAATGTGATCATTTGCAGAATGGGTAATATAGACTTTCCTTTTGCTCAACAATGTCACCTATACCAGGCTACTTAGAGTTGGCCCATAGACCAGTGCTGCTAAGTGCACTGTTTATTACCTGGAGGTAAGGTAAATCATGGTACAGCTTCCTTTATCCTGAAAGTCTTGTTACAGAAGAATGTCAGCCAAACTAAACAGTGCTTAGTGATGTGCTGATTTAGATTCTGAAAGAAGCTCATGATCTCACTGGGGATCTGCCATACACAGCCCACTGGTCTTCGGTTGAGTAGTACTGGACTGCACCGTTCCATAGAACCACGTCAAGATCTGCCTTATCCCTTTAATAGCTGTCACTATCACTTGTTCTTTGTCGATTTAGAGACAAGATTGTTCTTCAAATGGAATAGTGGCGACCTTCACCATTGGTCACCCGTGTACTTTAATCTTCACCAGTTTCAGTGATTAGGCCTCCTCTAGGAAGACAACATGTGTAGCTGTTAATATTTTAGATAAATCTAGTTCCAATGATGGTTCCTTTTGGAACCTCAGTTTTCTAATTTGAAAATGACTATGACGATTGTATCTATTTTTAAGATTGTTGTGACGGTTAAATGAGATTATACCTTAGCCCCACTCTCAGTAAATAGGGCCCGATGAAAGTGAGTTTTTTCTTATTCTTATTTACTACTGCTTGAAGCTGTTGTCTTAATTAGTGAGAATTTTGTTCTGAAATAATTTAAAACTCACTGATCTCCAGAGAAATTAATTTCTTAACAGACTTAAATTTTACAAAGCAAACACTAAAAATAAGAATTTTAATGGTTCTTTAGAAAAGCAATGGGAGACACCTACCCATC
Organism: Glossophaga mutica; assembly: GCA_039655065.1. NCBI lineage: Eukaryota > Metazoa > Chordata > Mammalia > Chiroptera > Phyllostomidae > Glossophaga > Glossophaga mutica. The sequence continues at coordinate 60,845,327 of CM077304.1, forward strand.
CACCAGAAGCTATGCAGGGCCCAATCTTAAAAGATTGTGTTGGTTGGCTTCCTAGGACATTTAGCCTCAGAGACACACTTTGTAACAATTCCTTGTATCATCACTGTTAGAGAACCTCCAGAGCTAATGACTTCTATTATCTGTGTGTGTGTGATTGCCACTGTAGATGCAGATTGCTCACCATGAACTGCATTGGTTGTTCATTAAGGATTGCCAGAAATAGGTCATTGGCCACACAAGTGACGAGATTTTAGTTATTTCAGCCACTGTCAAGGCATAATCTTCTCACTTGCTTCCAGCGAGGATGTATCTGTGGGACGTGTGTGTGCATGTGTGTTTCTGCCCTTCCCCGGGGCATGGCAGCGCCCTTCCTAAAGCACACTCCAGGCAGACTCTTACTGCACGTCCTTGGTCGGCAGCTCACTGTCAACAAGTCTCCCAGTAATTTCACTCCGCCTTCTCCTTTGTGTTCACCTACAGGTATTCACTCTGCCATTAAAGTCTTTATAATTTGATTGTTTGGGAGTAAGGTCTGGTCTCCCCTATTAATGAACCAGAGAAAAGTTTGGGTCCAGATTGATACTTGTGACCTGATGCAGAGTGCCTGTTTATCATGTAAATGTTGCTTGCAGTTTTTGCGCTTACTGTTTACAGTGCCAGCAGCTCACATTTACAGTGTGTTGCTTTTGAGAGAAGTCATTTTCATATTTACAGGGAAAACAAAACTCAAAACTTAGAAACCTGTAGTTTCCCCAACATAGATACTAAAAGGTGGAGCCACCAGGGTTCAAACCTGTGTTCCAGCCATCCTACAGAGGTAGGTAAAGACTTACAAAAAGTTAAATGCTTCGATTTCACCTCAGTCATTCTCTTTAAACTTCCAAAAAGCTAGGAAGAATAATTGCCATCTTCGTCTTAATAAGAGTTTATATGAATTCAGATAAAAGCGCTTTTTGTTCAACAGTTATGTACTGACATTCAATTGTTGCCTTATGATTAGCTCAATGGATTACTTGATGAGGAAACTCATGGTGGAGTTGCCCCTTTGTATGCAGTAGAAAAGGCATTTTAGGGGAGCAATATTTAAAAAGTCCTAAACTGGAACACTTGCTAAATATAGTGCCCTGTTGCTGGGGGTAATAAAAATCGCTGCCTCATCTCCTTTGTTATTCCGGCTGAAAGACCATGCTGGTTCCCAAGTGAAGAGGCCCCTTCCTTTCTTGATTTCTCCAGGGAAAGAAGTTATATCTCCTTAGCCAACTCTCTAAATTTACTTAACGAAGCTAAGTTGCTGTTGTTCCTCTTTGAGTAGTGTTAGAACTTCTGGTAGAACCACTTAGCATGTGTTAGAATCACTTGGAGTGATTGGTTAAACATTGTGCTGGGCCCTGCCCCAAGCCCTAGAATTTGCATTTCTTACAAGTTCCCAGGTGGTGCTACCACTGTGGGTTGAAGACCACTCTTTGGGAACCATTGCTATAAAAATCAAAGCAGTTTTGTAACATCCTTAAGTTAGCCAATTTAGATGCAGAATTGCTCTCAGTTCCTGTGTATGGACATCAGATCATGGCAATGCAAACTAAGATTGCAGAAAATGCATGCAGCCTCCGGCTTCTTGCTTTGCTACTGCCCCTTCTTAATTTGGTAGTTTTGTAAATTATAAAGAGCCTTTGCATGACACACCTGAGTAAACTGAAAACTAAAATGGGGACATGATGAGCCCTCGAGGAATAAAGGTACAATTTCCCTACAAATCTGCAGGAGCTTTTGACCTAGGTAAAAAGAAGATAAGGCAAAGCACCCTCTTTAGGACTTCTATAGCACAACTCCATTTTCTATGGTCGCTACCAACTCTTAGGACAGTCCAGAGATTTGACAGCTACCTGTGGAACAACGATGTGCATCGTTCTGTGAGTTATGGCTAATTCCAGTTAGTTTAAGGGTGGGAGTTTTTCTGTAATGGGTAATTATATTATGCTTCATGAGAGCTTTTATTTGATTTTAAAAAAATCCTAGGTCCACTGACAGTTAATGAAATTCCTGTAGTAGTAGTTACAGGAGAATTGCAACTTATATGAGGGTTAGGATCTCAAATCAAACAGTAAGGAGAAAAATTAAACGAAATTATATTCTTTTTTTTTTTTTTTTTTAAATTAAAATTTATTTATTTATTTTTTTAATATATTTTATTGATTATGCTATTACAGTTGTCCCATTTCTCCCCCATCATTCCCCCCACCCTGCACACCCTCTCCCACCCACATTCACCCCTTTAGTTCATGTCCTTGTGTCATAAGTTCTTTAGCTTCTACATTTCCCATACTATTCTTGCCCTCCCCCTGTCTATTTCCTACCCACTATCTATGCTACTCATTCTCTGTACCTTCCCCCCCTCCTCCTCCCACGCCCCTGTTGCTAACCCTCCATATGATCTCCATTTCTGTGGTTCTGTTCCTGTTCTAGCTGTTTGCTTAGTTTGCTTTTGTTTTAGGTGTGGTTCTTAATAGCTGTGAGTTTGCTGTCTTTTCACTGTCATATTTTTATCTTCTTTTTCTTAGATAAGTCCCTTTAACATTTCATATAATAAGAGCTTGGTGATGATGAACTCCTTGAACTTGACCTTATCTGAGAAGCGCTTTATCTGTCCTTCCATTCTAAATGACAGCTTTGCTGGAAAGAGCAATTTTGGATGTAGGTCCCTGCTTTTCAAGATTTCAAATATTTCTTTCCAGCCCCTTCTTGCCTGTAAGGTCTCTTTTGAGAAATCAGCTGACAGTCTGATGGGAACTCCTTTGTAGGTGACTGTTCCCTTATCCCTTGCTGCTTCTAGAATTCTCTCCTTCATTTGAATCTTGGCTAATGTAATTACGATGTGCCTTGATGTGTTCCTCCTTGGGTCCAACTTCTTTGGGACTCTCTGAGCTTCCTGGATGTCCTGGTAGTCTATTTCCTTTGCCAGATTGGGGAAGTTCTCCTTTATTATTTGTTGAAATAAGTTTTCTACTTGTTGCTCTTCTTCCCCTTCTGGGACCCCTATAATTCGAATGTTGGGACGTTTAACGATGTCCTGGAGGTTCCTAAGCCTCTCCTCATTTTTTTGAATTCTTGTTTCTTCCTCGTTTTCTGTTTGGTTGTTAATTTCTTCCTTCTGGTCCACTCCATTGATTTGAGTCCCAGTTTTCCTTCCATCTCTATCGGTTCCCCATGCGTCTTCCTTCATTTCACGTATTGTAGCCTGCATTTTTTCATCTAGTTTGTGAGCAAAATCAACCAATTCTGTGAGCATTTTGATGACCAGTGCTTTGAACTGTGCATCTGATAGGTTGGCTATCTCTTCACTGCTTAGAGGAATTGACTCCGGGGTTTTCATTTTTTCTCCGGTTTGAGCCATTTTTGGTGGGGGTTTTTTTGTTTTGTTTTGTTTTGGTTTTAGTCTGGTCGCAGCTATTAGGTATGAGGGGTGGAGCCTTAGCAGCCCAGTCGCTGGGTTGTGACGCTATAGGTGGGGGCGGGGTCCGAGAGGGAAGAATGGCGCCTGTTCCGCTCTCTTCTGGACTCCGGTCACCTCCGCTGCTTCCCCTTCACCTGGATTATCTGCGCACGCGTGCGTGCTGTTACATAGTAAGGGGTGGAGCCTCAGGCGCTCCCCAGTGTGGGGCAGCCCAGTCGCTGGGTTGTGACGCTATAGATGGGGGTGGGGTCCAAGAGGGAAGAATGGCGCCTGCTCCGCTCTCTCCTGGATTCAGTCCCTTCCGCCACTTCCCCTCTGCCTGGACCGTCTGCGCGCACGAATGTGGGACCCCCTGGTCAGCCAGCCGCCTTGTGCGTCCTCAATGGGTCTGCACAGTTGCCCCCCTGTGCCCGGGGTCCGCCAGCCGCCGCCTGTGTGCCCCAGGACCGCCAGCCACGGCCCGTGCACCTGGGAACTGCGAGCCGCTGCTACTTGCCTTCCTGGGTCCGCACCTCCACTTTTTCCCACCGCGACTCCACCCCTCTTACCGGTCTGGATGAATGGTTGTTGGACTTCCGTACAGTTCAATTTTCTATAAGTTCTGGTTGTTTTCTTGTTTCTAAATATTTGTTGTCCTTAATTTGGGTTGTGAGAGGAGGCACAGTGTGTCCGCCTACGCCTCCATCTTGGCCGGAAGTTGAAATTATATTCTTGAAAATCCCTAAGTCACCATGTTATCAAGAACTATATCCATGAAAGCTCAGAAGCCAGAAATTAACTTAAATCTCTCTTTGCTTGTAGAATATGGTCTCACCCTTCCATATGGCCAAGATCTAGTTGAAAGAGCAAAAGGACATGAGGAAAATACGATTTTTCCCTTCGTCTCTCAGTCCCGTCCAAGTAAATGTGGACATGTAGTTAAATTCCAATAAATTAAATGTGCTTATAATGTGACTCCATTATATTATTAAGAAAATTGAAACATTTGATTTGGAGTCACCGATTTAAATTCTTTTATAGTCATGCAGGAATTAAATTTCATTCATTCATTCATTCACTCATTCAACAAACAGCTATTGAATACCTCCTTTATCATCTACCCCAGGGGTAAATGTTTTTTAAGGCACCTGCCTTAGCTTATAATAGTTGCTCAGGCAGAGTTTATTGAATTAATAAGTAATGAAACACAGCCTATGTTTTTTTATGGATCACAGCCTGGCTTTAGAGATGGAGAAGCAAACAAAGATTTGCTACATATTATGTCAGAGGTGTTTTAAATTTATGGGAATGTGTGCAGGAAAAAGTCAGTTCTGCCTGGACAAGTACAGTATGGACTCATGGGACAGACATTCAGGTTAGCCTTGATGGATGAGCAGGTGTTCTCCAGGAAAGAAAAGGCATTCTGCCTTCTTCTTCGGGAAGAAAAAGGGAACTCTCCTTGAGTGATTCTATGTTTTTCCATTTTAGGAATTACTAGCTTGGTGTTTTAAATGCTTTGAACAGAGGAACAAGATAAGAACAGAAAAGTAATACCGAAAATAGCTAACAGGTGTTATGGGTCTGGCAGGGTAACAACACTTTGTAGGCATTATTTTGTGTGCATCTCACAAGAAACACTGAGGTAGACACAGCTGATTTCATTTTCCAGAACAGAAAATTGAGAGAAGTTTATTTTGCCAGAGATGACATAGTGAGATGACCACCACAATGTTTATGTTCATCTGTGGCGCTCAGCAGTTTAAACTGTGACTGTGGGGAGCCATTGGGGGTGATATGGTCAGAGACAAGGATGGGGAACCTTGCATGCAGGGAGGCCAGCCTAAAAGACTTCTAGTCCTCCACAGTGGCATACTGAAGGCCTCAGTTCTGTCCTTGACCTGGCGGTGGAAATGTTGAGAGATACAAAGGAAACATGAGAGGTGGAATGAAGAGGGCTTTGTTGACTCATGGGAGGAAGACGTGAATGATCAGTTTGAAAAAGGAGAAGAAGATACACAGTGATGTACTAGAAGAAATATATCCAGTGATGTACTGGATGTATTTTTTGTCTCCTTTAAAATCTTGTGTGTGTGTGTGTGTGTGTGTGTGTGTGTGTGTGTGTACTATCCAAAATATATTAACATACCAGTATGTGTACATAACTTACAAATACAGAAATGGAAATACATTGAGTTTATGTTCATTTTTTAATGTGATGTACCATCAAAAAAGTGTGGAGGCCGCTGCTCCAAACATATGCAAGAGATGCATGACTGTCCAGAGGTGAGTAAGCCTATGGCAGGAAAGATGGAATAGTTGAGGAGAAAAGATGACTGCTTGTACTTCCACTTTAGCTGGTGATCATTTTCTTCTTTCTTTTTGAGCCATTTGTCTTTTTCTTTTCAGAATAATCCAAAACATCTTTGAAGTTGGGAGTAGAGGTACCAAAGGGGAAATGTATTTCTTTCCTATGGGAAAGATTCTGTTCTAAGCTGTTCTTGGCATTGAAGAATGTTAGAAGTGGAGTGGACATTGAGGCCACCTAATCCAACTTCTTCCTTCCCATCCCAAGTCTCAGACAGACGAGTTGTCCTCTTGTTTGAGCCCTTCGAGAGATAGGCATCCCAGTCTTTCACAAGGAAGTTTGGACAGATGTCATGGCTACAAAGTTCTTCCTTGTACAAGGTGCAGTTTGCTTCCCTATATGCAAGCAGCTACACATTTGTCCTTTTCCTTCCCTGAATGTAGTTTCAGAGCCAGTAGCATCATATGTGGTATTTTATGGTAGCAAACACACATGCATGCGTAGTCACGCTTGATGCTCAGAGCCCTCCTCTGGAGTGGGCAGACATGTGTTTGTTCTGATTTTAAAAATGAGGCAGTTGAAATTAGAGTCCCATGGAAGAGCATCTTAGTTATTTTCCCCATAAACATTGGTTGTGCCTAATTTGCGTATTTTGTATAGGAGGCACTGAAACACCAGCAGCCATCTGACCTGAGTTTTAGTTCTGGTTCCACCACTTTCTAGTAACATCACCTTGGGCAAGGTGGTGTTGCCTTTGCAAGCCTCAGTTTCCATCTCAGAGCACTGTTGGGGAAATTACATTAGGTAAATCTTGTAAAGCCATTATAAAAGCCTGGCTTAGAGTTAGTTTTGCAACAAATGTGAATTTACTTGCTTTTCCTACGCTAATTCAAATAAGTTTTTAAAAACCTATTTGTAGTTCAATAATTATCTTTTTTAAACTTTATATTGGTAGTTCAGTTCTGTTATATCAGTTAATGGAGGTTATCCTGTTTTTCCTCAGCTTTATTGAGATATAACTGACATAAAACCTTGTGTATGTTTCATTTTGTGTGTGTGTGTGTGTGTGTGTGTGTAATGAAATGATTACCACGGTAATGTTAGTTAACACATCCATTACCTCACATGTTAAAATTTTATGTGTGTGGTAAATTTTTAAGATTTACTGTCTTAGCAACTTTCAAGTATGTAATATAGTGTTAACTATAAGACAGTATCATCATGCTTGTATATTACTTCCCTAGGACTTATTCGTCTTATAAATGGAAGTGTGAACCCTTTGACTGGTATCTCCCCATTCCTCTCTGCCCTCTAAGCTCCTGGCAACCACCAGTCTAATCTCCTGTTTCTAAGAGTTTGATTTTTAGATTCCACATAAGTGAAATCATGCAGTATTTGTCTTTCTTTTTTATTTTAAGATTTTATTTATTAATCTTCAGAGAGAGGAGAAGGGAAGGAGAAAAAGAGGGAAAGAAATATTACTGTGTGGTTGCTTCTCATGCGCCACCCCACTGGGGACCTGACCCGCAACCCAGGCATGGGTCCTGACTGGGAATCGAACTGGCGACCCTTTGGTTCTCAGGCCTGCGCTCAGTCCTCTGAACCACACCAGCCAGGGCAGTATTTGTCTTTCTTTGTCTGACTTATTTCACTTATCATCCTGCCCTCATATCCATTCATGTTATAAATGGCAGAATATCCTTTTTTATGGCTGAATAATATTCTAACATTATATGTATGTGAGTATCATTTTCTTTATCCATTCATTGATGGACGCTTAGGTTGCTTCCATGTCTTGGCTATTGTGAATAATGCTGCACTGAACATAGGGCTGCAGATGTCGTTGAGATAGTGATTTCATTTCCTTCAGACACACACTCAGAAGTGGGATCATATGATAGTTCTATTTTTACTGTTTCAGGAAGTAATGGAAGTTACTTTGGAATTTAAAACTTTTCATTTTGGTTATCTCATAATAATCATTAATGTTACCTGATTTTTAAAAAGAATTTTATTTAATTATTTCAAAAGTCATGAAAAGAGGCATTATCAGAAAGAAATTTAAGCTATTTCCATTTTGAGAAAAAAAGTTAAGCCTACATTGACTCCTTTGTAACCATTTAATTCTGTATGACTTCACATGGATTACCTTACTGCACTGCAGCCAGTTGGTATTAAATGGGAAAGGAATGAGGGTAGGTATTTTTTTTTAATTTGGAGTTCTTTTCTGTCTGGAGTTATGTGATAAATGCATGTGAATGTCTTTGCAATTAAGTGTTTGAAGAGGTAGGATCAATTCCATTTGACTCTCTTTATTCTTTCATTCTTTTTATGTTTTGTCTGGAGGAAAAAAAATAACATTTTTATTTTTATCCTGAGAAATCTTCCACTTTCCAGGGTTTTAAATCATAATAATGTGAAAGCCCTTCGACAACTGCTAGCTCATGTTTAAGTGTACATTTAGTTTGCCAAACTAAGCTTTCTAAGGTCTGGGATCCAGGGGGAACTTCTCACTGTGTTCCTGGTCCATAGCACAGTGCTCATAATGACTTACTAGCTATCTTCTGACTATTAAATGTTACTTATTGCTAGCTCTGTTGAAATTTAGTGAGGGCAGTTTTATTAATATATCTTAGGAGTTTCCTGCTATATCTTTTAGTTCAGAAACATACACTTGAGAAAAATATATAAATTCAGAAAAAAAAATTTCCAAAAATCTACAGAATTACATTGAGTGTCTTTCTCTATATAGAGACAGTGCAAATAATTCAAATACTTTATTATTGATGTTAATGGTACTTTGGACTTCCCTAGAATTTTCCCTTTTGAGGAGTGCCTGTTTTCCTTTGTTCCCTGACACTTGGGTGATGGGGGCGGTGCCAGAGGCCCTAAGTGAACTTATGCAGTCCAAGGTCCATGTGAGATACTGCATTCCCACAATTCCAGATCTCCTCTTCAGATTTAGCCCCAGAGCACGTTTTGCGCAATCTTCCCACATCCCTTGTTTTAAAATTTTCCTCCAGTGAGTTCATTTGTGCAGGGAGTCTGTTATCCGTTGCAGCCATTTTTTATCAACTTCCTGGGCTCCATGGGGATATTAAGCAGAGAAGAATTCAAGGCCAGACACAGTGTGGGTGAGGGTATCTCTGGTCAGGGCTCTGAATTTTTTCCAAAAGTTGTGCTGAATCATCCGGGAGTGATGCATTATGCATTCAGTGTATTTCTTCCCTCTGCGGTGGAGTTGCTTCTGTAACTAATTCTTGTTATGACCAGTTCTTCTATATACTGAAGGCTTCCCTCTTCATTTTATTTCACTTTGGTCACTATTTATAAATTCATTCTTTCTGTATGCTGAATCACTTGTCTTCAAGTTTCTTCCACCATTTTGGCATTTAGATGCTTCAACATGAGTTTAACTGAGAAAAAAAAAAATCCTCATGTCCTGACTTTGGCGAGAAGTGTTTGCATTAGGGAGCTCCAGATTTACTGACTTTTCCTTAAGTTCTAGAAAAATATGTCTAATATTTGCCACTTGAGGCTTTCTAAATATTAATGTCATTTAGTGTACTTAAATTGTTTTTAAATACATGTTCCAAAGCACCACAGCTAAGAGAGGTTTACTGCAGAGGTGGACCACACACAATGAGATATGATAGTACTTTTCAACCGGAAGTTTTTTGTTTAGGATAATATTCGATGCAGTTAAGGGTGTGATATGATAAACATAATTCCTCAGTAGGGAATATAAATGGATACACTCTGTGGATTGTAATTAGACCCTGTAATCTCACTTTTAGAAGTCTATCCAAAGGAAATAATCATAGTTTTCTTTAAAAAAATAAATAAACTATAAGCCATGTAAATAAAGATCTAAGAGGAAATAATCAAGTCAGTTATGGCATGCACAAATGTTGAAATATTATGGAACCACTAAAATTATGACTCTGACAAGTATTCAAAGATGAGAAACTTTTCAAGACATACCATTAAGTGAGTGTGTAGGAGGAGGAATCTATGGTGAATAAAATGCCTTATACATCAGAATATCACAGTTGTTATTTCTGAGTAAATGAGGCAGGCAACTTAAAAATCTTTGTGTGTTCCTGTATTTTCCAAGTTTTCTACTTTTCATTTATTTGTTTGTACTCATGGATTTTAGAGAGAGAGGAAGGGAGAGAAAGAGAGAAACATCAATTTGTTGTTCTACTTATTTATGTATTCATTGGTTGATTCTAGTATGTGCCCTGACTGGGGATCTAACCTCCAACCTTGGTGTATCAGGATGATGCTCTAAGCCACTGAGCTTCCCAGCCAGGGCCCCAGTTTTCTGTAACAGGTATGCATTACACTGACGATGAAATGAATGAATACAGGGAGCCCTGGAATGATGTGTGGCTCCACCGTGAGCTCTCAAGCCCGAACTTTTACTGTTGGTGTGAGATTTACTTTTATAATAAGAAAATTATTTTTAAGCCTACTTCAATTGAAATGGTTTGTGTAACCATTTGTTTAATATCTGTCCTCCATTCACTCTTGTCCATTATCTGCCATACATAGTCTTCCTGCAGCATATAACATGGTACCTGGCACATAGTTAAGTGTTCAACAAATAATTGTTCAGACTCTCAAAGATCAGATTTTAAAATGTTTTCTATTATTATGGTTTCCTGGCAGGAAGGTCACCAATGAGAAAGCTGTTAAAAATTCTTCATTGGGAACAGCTAACATTTGTGTTTCTATGAGTGTTGAAATGTATGCGAATGAGGGAATTGCATGTGCTAAATTAATAGTATGTTGTTACCCAGAAGTAGGCTTGTTGGCATATTTTATGACAAATCATCACTGAGATATCTTTAAAATTTTCCCAAAAGTTATAGTTTTCAAATTTAGGACATGATAAACTCCAAGAAGACTATGACAAAACTACTTCAGACGGATCCTAAAGTTATAATTTTAAGCAGGAATAGCCACTTGTAATAGCCTGGGAAGTTTTTTGTTGGGACACTAGGAGTGTATTGGAGTTACAAGGATCCATGATTCTATAAAAGGACTAATTTAAATCTGCAGTTGGTTACAAGGTGTAATATACAAAGTTTCTCTGTCATATACAAAATTTCTTCATTGTAAATTAGTGACTTCCCAGGGTTTGGTGATCACTATGAGGGAATAATGAAATTTTTAGCAAGAATTACCAGCTGCTGTTTTTGAAAATAGCCGATGAAAGTCATTTAGTAAAAGTAATGTGCTGACAGTGGTGTTTGTTGTATAAAATATAATAATCATGTTTTATTGTATCTCCCTGAGACAAAATATATTTTAAGTATACCAGTGGGCATTGAGTAACATGCTTTTTAAAAAATGTACCCTTATTGACATGAAACTAACATGAAAAGTTTGAAGAACCCTTTATCAGAGGCCTCAGTTGTACTAAGTTAAACTGGAAAAATTGCAGAATTGGAAAGTAACTTGTCTTGGAAATATTAGCAATTCAGAAATATGAACTCAGAAAACATGGACATTTGGAGAAATTTTTAACATCATGAACCATAGACCTTGTGAACTTCAAAAGACCTTAAAATCTTGGTGACTTGGAGTCTCAGAAATGGTGTTAAAAGAACATAGAATAGAAAAGAATAATCAGGGAGGTACAAGAGGGTAATGGAGGGATAAATAGTGATGGAAGGAGAGAGTTGACTTGGGGTGGTACACACATAAGTTTTAAAAAAACAGGAAATAAAAGAAAAGAATAATCAGGAAGTTTAATGCAATCAGAACCTCATAGCCTGTTATTTGGCAAAGCCTGCTAAGCTACTGTAAATGAATGTTAATCCGATTTTTTTTAATCAGCCACTTGTACTATATTTATTACATAATTTGAATATTTATGACCCTGTAAATGTTTAACAGTGACATTAGAATGTTTATGGAACTCAGATTTCAAAAATTGTACAACCCTTTGATGGAAAAAAATTATGTTTAAATACTACAAAATTCAAGATGTTTCTACCATTTAGCAGTAGTCCGTATCCTATGGGACAAGTTTTTCTAACTAAAATTCTGTTACAAACAGAATGATGTGTGCTGAAACTGACTGTGAAGACAAACATGATTCAGTTAATTTATTGTTTATGCAAAGATAGGTAACCAACTAGAGTGTTTTCACTTTTCCGGATCAAGTACAATTGACTGTTTTCTCACTAGAGTTTGTATCATTTGGTTGACTGCACCCTGTCTGCTTAGAAATTATTAATGAACCCTTTTTAAAAAAACGGCATGCACCCGGCTTTGAAATTGAACAGTTCACCCTAAAGGAGCAATGATATTGAAAACAGAAACAGTGGATGGGAATGCCTCTTTAATTTTGTCATCTGCACACATTTAGTGGTGTGTGTTTTGGGAAAACTTGATGCTCTCTCTGCCAAAGCTTTCTTTGCAAACATGAACCTACAAAAAGGTGTTTTCCCCTTCGGTGGGATTCAAACACTTATTTTTCTTCTGGAAAGTATAATCTAATAGGAAAATACAGTTCATATTAAAGCCCCCCCCCCCAAAAAAAAAGAGCCTGTAATTAAGATGTGCCTCAGTCACATTTTCCCCAGTCTTTCATTGAAACAAAAACATGGATTCATTTAATAAAACTGTCAGTGGGTGAGACAGTGTTTTAAAAGGTTATGGTAATGTTACAAATATCTGGTTACTTCATTTTGATTACCTCAAATATTAACAAATTCTCCTTCTATAAAATTTGGGTATATCTGGTTACTTTACATTTTGAGATTAATTTAGGGTGATTTGTATATTGCTGTCCTTTGTGGACACTAGAGAGAATTAGGGGAGAGTTTTAGAGTAGAATGGAGTGATGAGAACAATTCTAGATCCCACACTCACTTAGCTTAGTCACCATCGTTCTTATCAGTGGCCTGACTTTCATGGGGTTGTTGGGAGGATTACCCGAAATCCTCACAAATGTGTGGGAAGAATGTATGCCTGGAGTCCTCGGTGGTTCTCATGCACGGCTACTACTCAGCTGATGCTTGAGCCTTTTTAGGTTGTAGGTTGCAAATTTACTTTAAAGCCTTAGCCTTTCCATCATCCCCACTTGGAAGAATTAGCTGGTTGGTGCCCTCTCCTTCAAAAAGTTGACAAAGAAACAAAATTCGGAATGCAAGCCAGTTCTCTTTGTCTAGTAACAACAATGTTAGAGAAGTTGTGATAAATCGGATGCTTGATTCTGATGCCTAAAGGACATTGGGGCTCACCTGATGGAGTCACTGTGCTGGTGCCTGCCTTACTGGTATAGAGCAAGGGTCAACACAAATTTTTGTGAGAAGAGCCAGGAAATAAGCATTTTAGCCTTTGTAGGTCCTACATTCTTTCACAACTACTCTGCTCTATCATTGCCGCTGAGACCAGGCACAGATACTATGTGAATTAATAGGCATGGCTGTATTCAGGGAAGTTGTATTTATAAAAACTGGCTGGTTCTGGCTGTGTAGTTCTGTTGGTTGGAGCGTCGTCAGTGCACCAAGGATGCAGATTTGATCCCCTGTCTGGGCACGTACAAGAGTCAACCAAGGAATGAATGCATGAATAAGTGGAACAGAAAATTGATGTTTCTCTCTCTCTCTCTCTCAAATCAATTTAACAATTTTTTAAGAAAAAAGAAAACTGGCTGTAAGCTGGATTTGGCCCATGCATGGACTATATATAGTTTGCCCACCCTGATGCAGATGGAGACTACAGTGTTTTCTTTTTTTATAATCAGAGATAAATCCTCGCCTTCAAAGTTGTAGTCATTTATTATTTAGTTTATCCAAATCTAAATCAGTATTCTAATTTGTATTCTTTTTGGCTTTATATATATAAATGTATATATATTTTATCCTAAAAGAATAAACTGTCAGCTTTTGATTGCTGAAGCTGTACGATAATTTGTCTTTCGGAACAGGGTGGAGGGAGGGCGAGTGCCTTGATTGCCTGAGAGATTAGGCTTTGTACCTCTTTATTCATAATTTTGTACATGTTGCATTATGTTAGACAGCATCACGTTCTGGCTCTGCAGTTAGCTAGCTTCACCTTGTAGTTCTGCCCCCTCCTAGCTGCAAATCATTAGCTTATGGTGTAGTTTCTTAGGATGCAGTTTTCTCATTGGTAAATGGTGGTAATTCTTACCTTGTTGGGTTGCTGTGAGGATTGAATGAGCATGAACTCAAAATATGGGGCTCAGGGCCTGAAAAAGATAAACCCAGTCAATTGGAGCTCTCACAACCTTGGGTGAGGATCTTATCCTGAGGGCTACATGATTTAAAAAACTTTTTTGTTATTTTATATTTTTTTTGCTTTTGGAACTATGCCTCTGAAACTACTCATGCTGAAAGACTACTTTTTCCTCCTAATGTCTCATGAACTGATGCTTTTTAAATACATAGTACCGTGGTCCCCACTTATCCACAGGCGATGTGTCTCCAGACCCCTCAAGTGGGTGCCTGAAACCATGGATAGCACTGAACCGTATATATATGTTTACTTCTACACCTACATACCTATGATAAAGTTTAATTTATAAGTTAAGCAACAGTAATAGATTAATAATAGCTGATAATAAATAGAACGATTATAATATACTGTAATAAAAGTTATGTGCATTTGGTCTCTCTCTCCCTGCTAACAGATCTGATAGCCAAGATGGCTACTAAGTGACGAGTGGGCAGGGAGCCTGTTCAGCGTGGACTTGAAAATGCACTGACGTGTGAACGAACGTGTGCACGAATGAGTGGGTGAGGCTGTCCAGGCCTCTCACCAGCCTGACATCCTTTATCTGCATGCTCTTCACTTTGCTAGGGTCCCTCTCAAAAATATAACTAGCTTGGGGGACAGAGAGGAGGGGTTCGCTCCAGAACAACACATTGCTATCAGCACTTTTTCAATGCCGATAATCCAAAAGAACAAGCACTGTGTATTTTGGGAAGTCGACTTTTTCTCCTCCCTCATTTTTTGGTGCTGATTGTGTAATAGCATTGTAGCAAATAGCCAACAGCAGCGCTACCACCATCCAAGCTGTCACACAGACTTTCTGGAAACTGTCAGGGCCACACTTTACCTTAGCTGAAATTCAATGGCATTGAGCTCTTGAGATTATAGATAGTAATTTCTTGGAGTAGATACAATGGTGCGTGAACATAAACTGGGCTGGAATGTATCAAAGTGCTTGCATGGGATATTACGGATCATTGACACATTACGGTAAACCATTTGTGGATGTTTCTGATGCGAATATGGAATAATGTCACTTTATGATGGGGACAGAAAAGGATATAAGAATTTCATTTGCATGGTAATAATCATTTGCAAGGAAAAAGAACTTAACCAAAAGTAAGTTGATAGCCTATAGTAATAGATCAGATTTTTGGCAGTTAGTTAGGGTGCTATTTGGTGGACCAGTCAAGTTCGTAGCATATTGACTGAATGCTGGCTTCGGGTCAGCATGCTTGGGTTTCCATCCCAGCTGTATGACCTTGTTCAAGTTCTGTAACCTCTCTGAGCCTCACTTCCCTTATTTGTAAACTGAGGGTATTCATAGTACAGAGGCAGAGATTACTGTGAAGATTAAATGAGTTAATTCATGTAAAGTACTTAGTGGTGCCAATATTTCTTTAGCACTCAGTATTGCCTCTTAATGTATGTAGATTATTTGTTGGCATGGAAACACTTTTGAAAAGAAATAGCCTTCAGAGTATGTACGAATAGCAGTTGTCTTGGAAAACCACTTTTATGTGCAGAGTGCTAATTTCACATTTAACCATTTTATATATGTTAATTCATTCTTCTGGAATCCTTTTCGAAATAAAAATTAAGTTTAACTTTTAAACATTTTATATTGATGTGATTTACAGCTTATTAAAATAAATCACTAAAATCCTAGCAAAAATAATCAGTAAACCATATTAAACAAAGTTTGAATTCATTGGAAGATAATATTAGAAAATATTATGAAAATTAGTAGTATAGAAAGTAAATGAAAAATTGAATATAGAGATGTTATACAGCGTGAACATAAGTAAGTAAATTTTTCATTTTAAGATGAATAGATAAGTAACAGCTATAGTATAGTGTTGAAATTAAGGATGGCTGTTTTTTCCCTCCACTTCCCAAAGTTTATAATGTTGCTGTAAGGTTTTCAGAATTAAAAAATTTTAAAGATCAAACATCTACTATTCACTCTAATTGTTCAAAATGAGAGGCAGTAAAAAATCATATTGAATCTAAGTAAGTCTTTTATTATAGCTAGCAAGTTTATTGAATTTATTTACAAAACGTTTGGTAAAATCAAGAAACTGCTGTGTAAATTAACTAATTTCCTGGTTGGCTAAGAATAAACAAGGTCTCTTAGCTTTATGTTGAGGCACCATGTGTTAATTAGACACTGCTCCACAGGACCCAGAACAGTTCTCTCAGAACTCTTAGTCCATGGCAATTTGTAGACATTTCAGAAAGGAGCTTTTCAAGGTCAGTGGGAAGTCAGCAGCTGAAACTTCCTCTGTGATCTGTTCAGGGGATCCCCAGAGGTCATCGCTGGTTCCTGAATCGGGTGTAGAGCTACACAGTTACAACCCAGGGAAAGTACAGATCTGGTTCCTCATGTGATCAGTTGTCCGTCACGAGCAGGGTGACAGCCTGCCAAGCCGACATCTGCCTAGCAGACCGTGCCGGCCCACCTGCCACCACCCTTATTACCACTTAGGGTCAGGCCAACAGGGGCCTTCCTCATGTAACCCTGAATGCCTTCATTTTTGTGAAGTTTTCAAAGCAGAATGAAAGACTCAGCAGGGCGAATGGTGGTGCGATGGGACCCAGGTCAGTTTCTTAAATTCCAGGACCGTTTCCTGGTTACAGATGGGGCTGCCCCTTGAGAGGAGCTGCCCTCTCAAGCTATTCCCAAAGCTTCTCTTGAAACAGAACACATTGTCATCGTAGCAAATGAAATTTACCTAGGTAAGTCGTCTAACCTGATGTTAGAAAGGAAACCATTTTTAAAGAATTTTTTTTTGTTGAAGTGTTCCATATAGTAGACTCTGACATATATGTCATTGAAAATGCTCTTATTCTTATGACCAAATGTCTTCCTAAATTGAAAGTTTTTCAATGTTTTTTAAAAATTTATTTCTAGAGAGAGGGGAAGGGAGGGACAAAGAGAGGGAGAGAAACATCGGTTGGTTGTCTCTTGAATGCGCACCAACCCGGACTCAAACCCGCAACCCAGGCATGTGCCCTGACAAGAAATTGAACCTGCAGATACACTGGTCAGGGTGAAAGGTTTTTATAAATAAATAAATGAATAAATAAATATTCTGACTAAAAGTCTGTGACATTCTGCATAAACGAAATTGTTGAACTTGTAAAAATGCCTCTTGTACCAGAATTTGTCTTCATGCTGACAGCCCTACCCAGGGCTTGCTCAGCATTCAGCAAGGTACAGCTCTGTCTGGACATTTCCTGTAGAGGAAAATACTTCGGAGTCCATACATTAAGAATTACAGAGAGCCTTAGTCACTACGATTCTTATATGCAATAGTTGAATATTATTGTTTGTTTTTACTCCCATGTTATTCGAGTAGATTTTTTAAACCGACTAAGGTTTGTGGGGGCCAGCCGGGGCCTTTCACTTTTCTCTTGCTGCTGTGCTACGCGGAACCATGGGCAGGAGGAAACGCATCGTGCATTTCAGATGCGCCGGGTGGCCAGGCTGCTCGTGGAGGACACTGTGTTGAGGGAGTAGTGTCTGGCTCGTCAGGTTCAGATTTGCTGCTTATATTTTCTAGAATGTATGATACAATGAGAATAATTTAATTTAGTTCACTAAAAACTATCTAAAATTTACATCAAGTTGCATTTTGAACAAAAGGGGAAAACACTTATGTAAAGGAGGGTTTTTTTTTAACTAAATATAAAGAATTCAAAAATACTTCAAAGGAGAAAGTAAGGTGACAAATGATATCAGGTCCTTTCCATGTGTCAGGATTTTAATTAGTGGGGTCAATGTGCAGGCCTAGTGACCCCCCCAAAACGTGGCTCACTTTCATTTTCTGCATGGGGGTACCCAGGGAAAAACCCAGCCCATAAGTGGGGGAAAGGACAAGAACACCTTGATGGGAAGCCAACCCATCGTGGACGTGGCAGACAGGGGTTATTCATGCTTTTTGGAAGAGCAAAAGGAAACCCTCTTGCCATAAATGTGTCGTTTGGGTGCATTGGAAATGTCAAAGTTGACAATGGAGGGAAGAAAAAGGCCTGGCAGCCACGGAGGGACTCTGGGGGGAAAGGTATGAGACCCTCCTGTCTCAAAGGAGCGGCAGTCAGTGCCTAGAGATGGGAGCAGGTGTGCCACCTGGATCACCCGGTGCACGAGGATCCTCTTCTAGGAGTGCGAATTTCATAGCTGCTGGGTTGTCTCAGTTTTGCAGCCTCCTGTCTTAAGATGAGAAGGTTTTGTTCAGCCTTCCATGCCCTTGCCCAGTGATCGTGAGCTTTTAGTTCAAGGAACAGAGTCTGCTTTGAAAAGAAGAAATGCCCTTTTTCAGCCTTTCTTCAAGGTCTTTGAATGGCTTTTAATGTTTCCAGCTCTTTATCCTTATGGTCCATCTTATCAGCTGCTCTAGAACATTTGCCCTCTCGATGCAAATCATGGCCTGATAATAGCATGAGAAGTTCTATTTCTTCTTGGCAAAGTTCAGTCATTTTGTTTCCCTTTCTTGAAGATTTTTTTTTTTTTTTTGGTTGAGGAAACAACTTTATTTTGTTGAGGGAGTGGCAGGTATCTAATCCCAGACCTTCTGGAATTGCCTCTTGGTGCCGGCAGCCTTGGTGACCTTGAGCAGTTGAAGCGCACGGTGTTGCTCCCGACCGGCACTTACCCACTGTGACAATGTCGCTGATCTGGACAGCTCTGAAGCAGGGGGCAGGCACGCTGACATGTTCTTGTGGCACTTCTCGAAGTGGTTGTACTTTCGAGTATAGTGGAGGTAGCCTCAGTAGATGACGAGGCTCCTCCGCATCTTCATCTTGGTCACCACACCAGACAAGCTGTGCCCGCAGGTGGAGACCTTACCGGTAAAAGGGCATTTTTTGTCAGTGCAGGTGCCCTCAGTGGCCTCCTTGGTGTCTTGAAACCCATACTGATGTTCTTGTAGTATCACAGTAGCTTCTCTGTGCCAGTTTCTCCAAGCAAGGATCCTCCTCTTACTTTGAAAGACGGTGGGCTGTTTTGGGAGGCATGCTTGGTCTCTAATTCAGATTCAACTCTAAACTCAAGGTTACTTCAGCATTTATGCTTTAAAACACTTCCCACCGCCTGCAGGATTTACTTCTTAAAACCCAGAATCATCCCTCAAACACCTTTTCAGCAAGGATTACTTTCCAAGACACAAAGACACCCACCCAGGATACACTTCTTATCTAATATGCACGCTTCCAAGTGTGGAGACCCTGGGATTCAGGAGACACAAATCTAGATAATGCAGACACACACCCTCTGCCAGAATTAATCCCCGGGAAATCGAGGGCCCCCTGAATTAACCCCCAAACTGAGGTGCAGGGTCCCGCTGTCCAGGACACACCCCTGCAGCCCATGGAGGGCTCCGCCACCGTGGCCCGGGCTTGAATCTTGATGATTTCGAAGTGCATTTTCGGTGGAGGCTTGCCCAGTCTGAAGGCTTTTAAGATGATCTGTCAGGACTGCTTTGTGTTTTCCCTTTTAGAAATGTTGGTGTAGAATTGATTTTTCTCCCTATTCTGGCTGTTGAAATGCCCACTTAACTTGGTAACATCAGTTTCCTCCTGACCTCCCTGGCCTGATCGTTGGCATGCTCTCCATCTCACAATTCTAACATCACCGGTCCTCTTCTCTGAGCAGAGCTGCCAGGCCTTTAACCTCTCACACACGTTTCCCCAGTCTTGATCTGACTTTCCAGAGAGACTCTAGGACTCAGTATGGAAATACTGAGGCGTTTTTTCTGTTGCTCTTAATAGTGTTGCATTTATTGTAGCTTTTTTCATTTGTGTCTTTATGGATTTAGTTTCTGTTTGTGGGACTAGCTTTTTCTTGTGGTATCAAACATCAGCTCATCTTGTTCAGAACATGGAGTTTTGTTTTTTTTTTTTTTCAGATTGGTTTGCTTCAAAGCACAAGATGGACCAAATCACAGGACTAACATGTCCAGAGTAGCAGGCACTTCTTCTGGGCTTTCATCTTCTTCCACCACAGGGTATATAACTTGATGGGAGCTTTACCTTTTACTAGAACTAGTGCTGAGCTCTTAATGGCATGCAGCCTTTATTTCACTGACTGAAAACTCTGCTCAAGAGCATTGACAGCACACTAGCTACCCAGGCACACAACGCGTGTCTCCATTTTCACCAGGGGGGGCAAGGCTGCTCCCACATCACTAGGCAATGCTTTCATGTTACTCTGCAGGGTCTCACATTTGGCCGAAAAGACAGCTCACGGCAGGGTGAAGCCCAGCCTTGGTACCCCAGACTGCCCCAGAGTCCCCTGTGGTCCTCATACCCAGCTGGGCCACAGCAGACCCTGGTGAGCACTGGGCACAGTTCTGCTCGGAACCACGCTTGCACCTGGAGCAGGGATGGGCCATGAGTGGAGAGGATCAATGGGAGTACAGGACAGATCCCAAGAAAAACATACCCTTATCTCTTCCCACAGCTCCTTTGTTTCTTAAACTTAGCTTTCTGCAGCCCTAGAGGCGCCTCCCCCCCACCATGCTATTCCTTCTGCCTTGCAAGCCCTTTGTCTCCTCGTGTGCATGGGAATAGCACCTGTCCTGCAGCCTCTTCACCCCTGTGACCCCAGCTCCCAGGGAAGGGCAGGCGCAGAGTGGGTCCTTGGAGTTCACACACATTTGTGGAAGGAGCAAAGGAGTCGGTGAGTGAGTGACCGAGGGACAAAGGCACATTTGCTGTCCCTGAAGATTCACACATAATGCCCTCTCTTGTTCCTGTGACTCTCATGTACTTGGCTCTGGGTCACTCCTCCACTTACGGCAGCCTTCAACGCCTCTCTCCTGGATATCCTCAATGCCCAAGTCCCCTGACCTGCACCTCCACACCTGAGTCATTATCAGAGAAAAGTTCTCTTGACGACCAATGCCTACTCTCTCACTGTCCCCACCTGTTCTAGTTTTCTTGTCTCTTGGCTCCCAGATAGGGACCTACCCCGATCACTGTTCATCTCACTATCTCCACACCACATGGTCTGCAGTGCACTCATTTCTGTTCAGGTTATTTTTTACCCCCATCACAGGGCTCACTCCCTCCTCTGAACCCCTTCTGTGCCTGGCCGGTATTTCTCTTACTCAGTGGAAGGGCTTATAGTTGGCTGGGATCACTCTTGTTCTAGTGACTGTAACACCTAGTAATTTTCTTCACATATTGTTGATGGGGAGGTACTGTTTTGTTGAACTGATCAAAGCTGTTGATGGGTTAACATTTGAAGTGTATTAGTATATTCAGGGAAAAAATTGGCAAAGGGTGCCCTGGCTGGTGTAGCTCAGAGGACTGAGCTCTGGCTGAGAATCAAAGGGTCACAGTTCCATTCCTGGTCAGGGCACATGCCTGGGTTGCTGGCCAGGTCCCCAGTGGGGGGCAAGCAAAAGGCAACCACACAGTGTAGTTTCTTTCCCTCTCTTTCTCCTTCCCTTCTCCACTCTCCAAAAATAAATAAATAAAAATTTTTTAAAAAATTGGCAAAATTGGCAAAATCTGTGTCCCCTCCTTCCAAAAAGTGTTGTATAGCTATGAAGTTTGTAGGGGGAATAATTATTCCAGAAATTTTGTTGTAGAGGCCCTTCCCCAAAATTTAGTCTTCTAACATTTAGAAAAACTGTTATCAAAGTTGCACATGCATATAATTAAAAAATAAAATAGAACAAACAAATTTATAATGAAAAGCAGCCATCCCCTCCCCCACCTTCAGTCTTGAACTGCAGAGGCAACCCTTTGCAAATGTTGGGGTTTTGGTTTACCTGGTGGCCACTGCCATATTTCAAAATCCTGTTGTTTAATCTTAAATAAAGGCTAGTGAGAAACAGCTCTTAAAAATAATGAAGTGATAAAAAGTGCAAACTGACTCGCTGTTTACACTGAATTATTGTTGCCAATTTTATTATGAAAATTATTGAAAAATATTCTAGAAAAATGCCTTTAAGTCATGATGATATTGGATCAAAATGTTCACCTTTCCCTCTTCTCTTTTAGTATTAGGAGTGAAAAATTTTTTGATAGTTTTTGGTGTATTTTCTATGTTGTTCTGTATACATGTATTAATAGAATAAAATTGCCGTTTCTCCAACTCCTTTTCTTTTCCATGTTCTTTTGCTTCTCATGACCATTTGTTTTCCGTGGTTTGGTTTTCTCTTTGTCCCATGGGGATACAGTCTGGAAAGTTTGTAGCACCTGATTCACGAGATGGTGGTGAGTGCTCTGTGTAGCCCTGTAAAGGTGCAGAGCTCACTGTCTTCAAGTCCTGTCTCTGAAAGTGGGCTTAGAAAGAGCCTGTGTATTTGCTCTAAGCTGATATTATAGGAAATGTGATTGAGCAGAAGCATACTTTTTGAAAAAAGGCACACTCCAGATGCCTCATTTCAGCATGCAAAATGGCTGCCCGTGGTTGAAAATAAGTTGGTAGGTAGAGACTTTAGCACATTTAATTAAAAGTACTGCGCTGAAAGAAATTGTAGCAATTATATATTATTAACCTAAGTGGTGCCAAGGCTTTGAAGTTGTTTGCCATGGCCCATTATTTTCCTTGATTGCATATCATCTGAGATTGAGCTGGGCTGTTTGGTTATGTAGGCATTTGGAAGAAGAACAACATAGTAAACCCAAGTACAAAATTATGATCTTTGAACTTTGTGCCGTATATCCAAGCTATTGCTAAGTGAATCCAGTCTTTTGCTTCTACAGTTATTTTGACTGTGTGCTGCTTTCCCTGCCCACTCCCCAATCAGGCATTGTTTAGTTTATTGGAAAATACATGTTGTACATGTCAACTAAAAACAGGGTGTCATTGTGGGGCTTAAAGGGAGGAGGCTTTTGTTTCAAGTTGAAATGAATGAATAAGTAGATTGAAGATTTAAGAACAGTGCTGGGTCCATTTCCATAAAAAAACCAGGCTTTGCAAATGTGGGGATTATAAATCCTGCATTTTGGGGTTGGCTAAAAAATCCTTTTAGTTTTTTCTGTAAAATAAAAGACACATTTTTCATTTTCACCTATAACTTTATTGAGGATATTCTAAGTATGTCGGCTGTCTCCTGCTATTGGCTTCTAGTGGCTAGAGACCAAGGATGCTGCTAAACATCTTCCAGTGCATAACACAGCCCCACAGCAAAGGATTATTTGACCAAAATGTCCATACTACCAAGAAACTTCGCAAACCACTTTTGACACGTTCAATGAATCACAGCACCTTCTCTACACAATGTAAAATCTTTGTGTTTCAGTTGCATTTTTACCTTTCTTGAAATAATAAAGCTTAATATGTCAAAAATGTTGTGTATCTTCTTCCCTCTTCAGTATTAAAATGGCTGCACAAAACTTCACTGATTTTGATAAGACTTTTTTAAATGCACACTGAGATGACAGCTGTCACAATACAATCTCACAAAATTGTTTCAAATGAAATGAAAGACAACTAAGCACTACTAGAGCCATTGTATGGAAGAAATCGGGTGAACTTTTTTGGCCAACCCAACATATGTGTGGTAAGCAGCAGGGGAGGGTTTCTGGCCAAGATAATATCAAAATGTACTTTTCTGTACTCATAACTCTGCAGGGTGGCAAAGGTTTCAGTGAAAAGAATAAAATAAGATTGCAGAACCGATTTTATTATCGTAAGCTGTACTCAGCTACACTTATTAAATAGAAGGTTTATTGAGAGTCCATGACATATTTGACAGCTAAACTGACTAGGAATTAATGGGCCAACCCCTTCACTCTACAAAAGAGAAAACTGCAGAAGCCAATGGAGTTGCCGAAGGGACTTGCCCCAGGTTAAGGACTCAGTCCCCCAAGTCGGTCCCCGCTTCACATGCCACTTGCATGTCTTGGGGATTCTTCTGGGTTTCTAATCAACCAGTATAAAATGGAAGTTCCCACGACCCTTACCTCAGGTTCAATCATTTGCTAGAATGGCTTGCAGGAAAACAGCTTACTAAGGAGATAATCAGTTTATTATGAAAAGGATACAACTCAGGAACACCAGATGGGGCAGTGTTTGGGGAAAGGGGCAAGGAGCTCGGTGCGCCACCCTCCCAGCTCCTCCATGTGTTCTCCAACCTGCAATCTCTCCTAACCCTCACCTTTTGGGTTTTTATGGAGGCTTCATTACCTAGGTGCAATTGATTAGATCATTGGCGGTTGGTGATTAATCAAACCTCCAGCCCTTCTGTGTTCCCAGGAAGTGTCGGGTGGGGTTGCAAGTACCAACCCTGTAATCATAGGGTTGGTTCCCTAATAACCAGTCCCTAAAGTCACCTCATGAACACAATCCCAAGTGTGGTTGAAAGGGACTTGTTTTGAATAACAAAAGACACTCCTTTCACCTTTATTGCTCTTATCACTTCAGAATTCCAAGGGTTTTAGAAGCTCTGTACAAGAACTGTGGGCAAAGACCTATTTATGTTCTTATTATAAATCACAATGCCACAAGTAGCAACTAGTCACTATCTGTTTAACTGTCATGGTGGTTGTGGGGTCCTCTAGTTTACAGCCAGTTGGTTGGGAGCCCGGATGAACCCTGGATTTGCAATTTGCAAACTGGATTTTGCAATGGGACAAGCTTGTAGGACTGAACCGTTAACCTGTGGGATCTGACGCTCTCTCTTCATAGTTAACTATTTAAATATAAATAAAAATTATTTAAAAATAAGCATACTTAAAAATTCAGTTCCTCGAGCACGCAACCACATTTAGATTGCATTGGCCAGCACTGTCCTATCCCTTTCATGCCAGAGTTACTTACTACGAAATCTAGACCTGGACTCCAAAGACCTGAATTGGAGCTCCACATTCACCGTTCACCCTGTCATAAGTTGTAAGGTCTCAAACAGGTCCTCTAACCTAGGCAGAACTTTTTTTTTTTTTCTTTTGGTAAAATGAGGTTATGTATCCTACAATGTCTGTGAAATGCTTCATGTTACACCTAAAGTGCTTACATAAAGGTAGAAGTTGGGGTTATTAACTTGGTTACTATTGAAAAATATTAGCACTGGAAAGTCTTTGGCCCTTGGCTTGCTTCACAGGGAATTCAGGGTTTGTATGGCATCTCAGATTAATCCGCTCCGTGGGTGAATTCTGACTATGCAGCAGTAGGTTGATGAATGCCTTTCTTTATTCTCTGATAAGATAAGACATTGCCTTCTGTCAGACTTCTTCGTCCGGTCTGTTCTTCACTCGGTCTAGTTTTTTTTTTTTTTTTTTTTTAAATAAGCTAAGTGTAGTGCAATGGTTAAGACCATGGGCTCTGAAAACAGCTTGTTCTGCCAGCTCTGCCAAACATACTTACTTACTGTGAGACCTCGGCTGTCCTAACCTGTTTTCTCATCATACGCCACAGAGTTACTGTAGACGTTAAATGATTTGGTGCCCATGTCCTTAGTCTAGTGCCCAGAACTTAGTAAGTGCTCAATAAATTGTTGTAAATAATAGGTGATGACATTACAGATTTAGTATAGGAAACACATTGCAGAGTTTTCTAGTTGACTCTCTGGTAAGAGTCCAAAGTCTATCTAGGTAGAGATATTGAGTGCTCAAGGAGAGATGTGATGTTGAAAGTTTTGTGATTTACAAGAGATGGGATTTCTCACGACACCAATAATTGGTCAACTCAGGGCAACATGTTTCTGGTTCTTTTTCTGTGTTCCTGTTTCCTCTGCAGAGTCTCAAGGCACATAAAGGCCTACAAGAAACAGGCAGGTAATACCCATGCAAAAAACCTACTGTGTGAGAGACTGTGGAGAAAGGAAAGGACTGCACTGATCTGGAGAAGGTGTATGTGCCCTGTCTGGGTGGGCCAGATCCACTGTTAAGCTTCGGCTAGTTCCTGCCCTGAAGTAAATACATTCGTAAATAGAGATGTTTATATGAAATATCCAAACTTCTAGTGTTGGCTCATTTTATTTCAACTCTACACATACTAGATAAGTCTGTTGAGGAAGGAAACACCCAACCCTGTAAAGAATTTTTATAAGAGTTTATTTGAGCAAAAACTGATGACAGTTGCTGGGAAGGAAGCAAGATTTCAAATGCTTCTGAGACTGACAGTTTCAGTGTCTTTCATGCATTTGAAACGAGGGACAGATTTTTATGCATTTGAAATGAGGGAAGATTACATTTGAGTGTGAGCAGGCAACACAGGGATTGGATTACAGGACAGTTAACAAGATTCTGGACTCTCTGGAGGGCAGTCACCGTTTTGAAGGAGAGGTCTGAAAAGAGGCGTTGCAAAGGTGTGTTAACCTCGATGCACAGAAACAATGGACAGAGCTTGCTTAAGGTGAAGAAAAACCTTTTACAGGCCAGTGGCTGACTACCCACCACAACCTGCCTTAGAAATTTATGATCAGATCATCCTGTGAGGTTACTTTGGGTTAGGTTTATCACAGAGCTCTATTGTCCTCAGGAGTTAGACAATATGTGTAGCCAGATTTAGGGGGGATACTAGTAATGAGAACCAAGGGTACTAGAGCAGTATCTAAGAGAATAATGTTTGGAAATGCAAACTGTGGTCTCACATTTACTACTGCTGTATGATTTATGCCTTGGTTATTTGGAACAAAGGGATGGTCTCGCTGTCTATGGGAGGAGTTGAAAAAAATTAGAAGGAATTCAGTGAGTCTTCTACTTAGGCAGTAACCCTTGAACATACTCCCAAGAATTCCTTTGCTAATAACCTCAATTTACCTTGCCTGCTCTTTTAGATGTCTTAAAATAGCATGATTTCCCACAGGCTTTTTGAAATGATGGTGCTTCTCCACTTAGTAAAACATTTCTGCATCAGACTTCATTTAATTGCATTTTCATGTTTTTGTTATTTTTTTTTTCCTCTGAGCCACGAATTCAGTTTGGGAACACAGTTAATCATACAAATCTTTCTGGGGATTTCATTTTGGTTAGCATTTCGATTTGGGGGAGGGAATAGATTTTTTTCCCTTGATATTTTTCAAAGGTATTTCTAGATATTAATATAGAAATCAGGAACAGTCAGGCACAGAAGGCCTCCTCATCTGAAGCTGAATGTATTTCAGACGCTGAGAAAAAGAAGGTCTGGGCATGAGATGGTTGTGTCTCACCCTCAGCACAGCTGCTTCACTGTGATAAGAAAACAGAGCTCAACATATGCTGAGCCAGCCGAAGTTTATCCTACAAACTATTGGAAATAAAGGAAGAACTTCCTGTGAAATACAGCCAGGGCTGCAACGTGAAAAGCGTGACGCGTACTTGCAGGGGGCACTCCAACAGGATTTCCTGGGCTGGAAAGGAAGCTTATTGGAAGTCTTAATTCACTCAGAAATGTGGAGACCTATTGGAGACCTATGCCTGTTGAGAGCTTGGTTTCGAGTTACAGAATCTAATCTAATCTAATACAATCAGCTCAATACACACCACTTCTAATGTATAAGAAGATTATGCATTGTGATATCTCATTGTGGTTTTAATTTGCATCTCTGATAGCTAGTGATGTTGAACACTTTTTCATTTGTCTATTGGCCATCTGTATGTCTTTCTTGGAGAAGTGTCTATTCAGGTCCTTTGCCCATTTTTTAATTGGGTTGTTTGTCTTTGGGGTGTTGAGTGGTATGCGTTCTTTATATATTTTGGAGATCAAACCGTTGTCCAATGTGTCATTGGCAAAATGTTCTCCCATATAGCTGGTTCCCTTTTCATTTTGATGATGGTTTCTTTACCTGTACAGAAACATTTTGATTTGACGTAGTCCCATTTGTTCATTTTTTCCTTTATTTCCCTTGCCCTAGGTGATATATCAGCGAAATAATGCTGCATGAGATATCTGAAATTTTACTGCCTGTTTTCCACTAGGACTTTTATGGTATCATGACCTATATTTAAGTCTTTTATCCATTTTGAGTTTATTCTGGTGTGTGGTGTAAGTTGGTAGTCTAGGTTCACTTTTTTGCATGTATCAGTCCAGTTCTCCCAACACTATTTATTGAAGAGACTGTTTTTACTCCATTGTTTGCTTGTGCCCCCTTTGTCAAATATTATTGACCGTAGAGACATGGGTTTATTTCTGGCTTCTCTATTCTGTTCCATTGGTCTATGTGTCTGTTCTTATGCCAGTACCAGACTGTTTTGATTACAGTGGCCTTTAGTATAGTTTGATATCAGGTATTGTGATCCCTCCAACTTTGTTGTTCTTTCTCAGAATTGCTGAGGCTATTCGGGGTCTTTTTCTTTTCATATGAATTTTTGAAATATTTGTTCTAGATCAGTGAAATGTGCTATTAGTATTTTAATAGAAATTGTGTTGGATATATAGATTACTTTGGGTAGTATGGACATTTTAATGATGTTAATTCTTCTAATCCATGAACACAGTATGTGCTTCCATTTATTTGTATCTTCCTCAGTTTCTTCGTATAATTGGAATCTAATGAACAAAATAAACTAATGAGCAAAATAAAACCAGAGACATGGAAACATGGAACAGGCTGACAGGTGCGGGGGTGGGCAGTGAAGGGGGGAATGGTAGAAAGAAAAGGAAGGAAGTAGTCAAAGAACATGTACGAACCATCCATGGGCATGGGCAATGGCGTGGGGATTGACTGAGGGAGGGAGGGGTGAGCTGAGTGGAGGGGGACAAAGGGGAAAACAGTTGAGATAACTGTAATAGAATAAACAATAAAAAAGGAAGATTATGCATTCTGGATTCATTCAAAACATAGTGTGATCTTGAATGGGAGCATTTTCCTTGAATATATCATGTATTTTTTTCTCATGATTTTAAAATGTAATTCTGCCAGCTAAAGCAGATGCTTCATTGGGCACTTTAGTCACTGTGCAATTGGGCAATTTAGTCCCATATTGGTATGGGACATTTCCTCAAATTAAAATTGAAGTCATGCTGAGTTTTAAACTAGATGTGTTGCTAAAATATTTAAAAGATTTATGTTACATAAATATTATACAACTGAAGTAACCAAAAATTATTATTCAATCAATCATTTGAAATGATATGTCAAAGCAACAGATAAGAACTGATAAATGTATATTGATATTATTTTAGTTAAGCTTTTTGTAATATTTGCATTTACCATTGTTAGATATTGTTTTATGTATATATGTTTTAAAGATAAAAACAAGTAAGTTTAAATTCAGGCATACCTTTTGGCAAAAGAAATGCTAAGGGAGCCTCACCACTTTGTTCTTTTACTTCAAATTGGTTGAAAGAATCTTGCTATTTGTAATAAAAATATGCATTGCAGTTGTACATGCAAATGGGGGACTGGAGATCCAAACCGAAGCACACTAACGGCAGACGCCCGAAGCTGTGCCTCACTGCCCCTTCAGAGCGACCGAGCGCGCCTGCCCAGAGTCTTCCCCAAAGCTGTGGGTCATACTGGGTTGTGAAGTAGCAAAGTCGATTTTAACCTGCAAAAGTGGACCAATAGTTTATTTTCTGTTCCCTGAAGTTGCATTTAACTTGTTTTTAAACTTTGAAACAAATCATAGCCACTCGAACAGGCCTGCACAAATCTAATTGCTTAACATTAGTTTGTGTTTATTATTATTATTTTTTAAATATATTTTATTGATTATGCTATTACAGTTGTCCCATTACTCCCCCATCATTCCCCTCCACCCTGCACACCCCCTCCCACCCACATTCCCCCCTTAGCTCATGTCCATGTGTCATAAGTTCTTTAGCTTCTACATTTCCCATACTATTCTTGCCCTCCCCCTGTCTATTTTCTACCCACTATCTATGCTACTCATCCTCTCTACCTTTTCCCCCTCTCTCCTCCTCCCATACCCCTGTTGCTAACCCTCCATATGATCTCCATTTCTGTGGTTCTGTTCCCGTTCTAGCTGTTTGCTTAGTTTGCTTTTGTTTTAGGTGTGGTTCTTAATAGCTGTGAGTTTGCTGTCTTTTCACTGTCCTGTTTTTTATCTTCTTTTTCTTAGGTAAGTCCCTTTAACATTTCATATAATAAGGGCTTGGTGATGATGAACTCCTTGAACTTGACCTTATCTGAGAAGCGCTTTATCTGTCCATCCATTCTAAATGACACCTTTGCTGGATAGAGCAATTTTGGATGTAGGTCCCTGCTTTTCAAGATTTCAAATATTTCTTTCCAGCCCCTTCTTGCCTGGAAGGTCTCTTTTGAGAAATCAGCTGACAGTCTGATGGGAACTCCTTTGTAGGTGACTGTCCCCTTATCTCTTGCTGCTTCTAGAATTCTCTGCTTCATTTTAATCTTGGCTAATGTAATTCCAATGTGCCTTGGTGTGTTCCTCCTTGGGCCCAACTTCTTTGGGACTCTCTGAGCTTCCTGGACGTCCTGGTAGTCTATTTCCTTTGCCAGATTGGGGAAGTTCTCCTTGATTATTTGTTCAAATAAGTTTTCCACTTGTTGCTCTTCTTCTTCCCCTTCTGGGACCCCTATATTTCAGATGTTGGGACGTTTAACAATGTCCTGGAGGTTCCTAAGCCTCTCCTCATTTTTTTGAATTCTTGTTTCTTCCTCATTTTCTGTTTGGTTGTTAGTTTCTTCCTTCTGGTCCACTCCATTGATTTGAGTCCCAGATTTCCTTCCATCTCTATCAGTTCCCCATGCATCTTCCTTCATTTCACGTATTGTAGCCTGCATTTTTTCATCTAGTTTGTGAGCAAAATCAACCAATTCTGTGAGCATTTTGATGACCAGTGCTTTGAACTGTGCATCTGATAGGTTGGCTATCTCTTCACGGCTTAGAGGAATTAGCTCTGGGGCTTTTATTTGTTCTCTGGTTTGAGCCATTTTTGGTGGGGTTTTTTTTGTTTTGTTTTGGTTTTAGTCTGGTCGTGGCTATTACGTAGTAAGGGGTGGAGCCTCAGGCGCTTCCCAGTGTGGGGCAGCCCAGTCGCTGGGTTGTGACGCTGTATGTGGAGGCGGGGTCTGAGAGGGAACAATGGCGCCTGTTCCGCTCTCTCCTGGATTCAGTCCCTTCCGCCACTTCCCCTCTGCCTGGACCGTCTGCGCACACGAATGTGGGACCACCTGGTCAGCCAGCCGCCTTGTGCGGCCTCACTGGGTCTGCACAGTTGCCCCCCTGTGCCCGGGGTCCGCCAGCTGCTGCTGCTTGCGTTCCAGGTCTGCACCTCCACTTTTTCCTGCCGCGACTCCGCCCCTCTTACCGGTCTGGATGAATGGTTGTTGGACTTCCGTACAGTTCAATTTTCTGTAAGTTCTGGTTGTTTTCTTGTTTCTAAATATTTGTTGTCCTTAATTTTGGTTGTAAGAGGAGGCACAGTGTGTCCACCTACGCCTCCATCTTGGCCGGAGGTGTTTATTATTATTTTTGTTAACCATTTTTACTATTTTTGTCACATTTGCTTATTTCCAAGGCTCATGGCAACCTCATTCTCCACCACACTGATCTCTCCTTTCTCTGGATTTTGTCCGTATTTCTCATTTGGTCACTCCAT
The DNA here is from genome assembly GCA_039655065.1 of Glossophaga mutica. NCBI lineage: Eukaryota > Metazoa > Chordata > Mammalia > Chiroptera > Phyllostomidae > Glossophaga > Glossophaga mutica. Next base: position 60,876,782 of record CM077304.1, read on the forward strand.
CATATAAAGTATTATTTTAGTCTTGAGCTCACAATTAGATTATAAACATTTTAAGGATAACATAGCTCTTTATTTCTCCCATACGTAGTCTATTTATGTATGTGGCACAACATTTAAGACAGTACTTTTTACAAAGTGGATTTTCAGTAAGTGTTGTGTGATAGGATACTAGTGATCCACAAAAAAGATGAAATCCTGCCATTTGCAACAACATGGATGGACCTTGAAGGTATTATGCTCAGTGAGATAAGTCAGGCAGGAAAGGACAAAAACCGTATGATTTCACTCATGTGGAATATAAAACAAAAAAGAAACAAATGAACAAAAACAAACCCATAGATATACACAGATTATTGGTTACCAGAGGGGAAGAGGGTGGGGGAGGGCAAACTGGGTAAAGGGGGTCAATTATACAATGATGGATGGAAACTAGACTTTTGGTGGTTGACATGCTATAGCGTATGTAGATACTGAATTATTATGCACCTCATACTTATGCGATGTTATTAACCAGTGTTATTTCGATAAAAAAAAGTATTGTGAGTCTGGGAGGGCATTCAGACGAAAGTATATAAATGTATATATAAAGTGTGTGTATGTAAAAATTTTATTCTAGAATTTATCATGTGCACTCAGAAGTAGAATAGTATAATAAATTCCATGCACCAATACCTTCAACAGTTGTCTTTTATAATTATGAAATGTATATAATGAATATTTTTATATATACACATTTAAAGGAAGAACAGTGAAAAACTAAGCCCCATGTTGTAATTATCTGGCTTAAGAAATGAATGTTATTAAAAATCCTAAAGCCCCTGGAATGCATTCCCTTCCCTCTTGTGGGAGATAACTCCTACCCTGAATTTTGTGTTAATCATTTGTGGCTAAAATTGCCATGGGTTTTTTTTGTTTTTTTGTTTTGTTTTGTTTTGTTTTGTTTTGGTTTTTTTGCTCATTAACACTTACGCTCCTTTCTTCTTTAGTAATACAACTTCCCATGTTTTAGCTGGATACACACCTTCTAAAAACTATTTCATGTGTTCCCTTGCAGCTATGACATGTGACTGTGTTCTGACGATTGTGATGTGAATAGAAATGATATGGGAACTTCTGTGCTATGTCCTTAGAAGGCTTGTGTTCTCTACTCTTTCCCCTTTCTATTAGTTGGAATGTGGACGTGATGGCAGGTACTCAGGCAGTGTCTTAGACGCCATGAGCCAGAAGCCAGATGTTGAGGACAGAAAGCAAAAAGATTGAAAAAGTAGATTTTGTTTACCCCAATTTAGGTTAGACAGGAAGTGCATGCCACTTCCACGATCATTTGACTGATGTAGCCTGGTAAGCTTTTAAAAGTATTTATTCTTGACAAAGTAATGTAGTTACACGTACAGTCATACACTGCTTGAGGATCTGAAGATCCCTGCATTTGCCCCTGGTTCTGGGTTTTACCTTAAGTGATGTTGTTAGTGTCTTACTAAATGGTTATCAAAAGAATTCTGATACTGTATCATATATTTCAAGGTTGCTAAGATACTAGATCTTAAAGGTTCTCATCACAAGAAAAAAATTGTAACTGTGTAGTGATAGATTTAACTAGACTTAACTGTGGTGATCATTTGCAATATATACAAATACCAAGTCATTGTTTTACAACTGAAACTAGCATATGTCAGTTGTATCTCAATTTTAAAAAGAATTCTAAAGCATGCTATGTTCACTAACACAACAAAGTATTATGGTCATTTATCAAAGTCTCGGCACAGGAGAGGGTAGTAGCTGCATATGCCTCAATTATTTGATAACTCTGCTGTTATTCCCATTAGTTGATGAGAGCTGAGCAAAGAGGAGTCCCAGCTCCAGCATAGTAGGTGGTCTAACTGTCTTGGTAAAGGACCAGCATCTTTCGAAGAAGTCAAGTAGATGCACCAAAAGCTCGTGCAGTTTTCCTACAGGGGAGTCTAAAAGCTGTACTCAAAACTTCCAATGCCAGCTTTGATTTATACACAGCTGTAAAATACCAATTCCAGTGAGTCTGCTTCCTAACTTACTGAACAGTGGAGTGAGTACATGGGAAAGGGAGCTTGCTATAGAAGCAGACCCACAGACAGAAGAGAGAAGTAACAGCAAACAGGATGACAGCACAGGAAGGGTTCAGCCACAGGCAGCCTGAGACAGACACACCCACATACCTCAGTAAGCCCTTTTGCTGTATTGGAACTATAGTTCAGCAAACTGTAATACTTAGTATTTATGGAGATGAGCCTGAGTCATCAACATAGTATGCTTAGTGCATTGTCTTTTAAAAGATGAGAACCACTGAGGTGCATGGAGGCATGATAACTTGCAGCCCTGGAACTATAGGGAAAAAACTGGGAAGACTGACAGATTCAACTGTGTCAAAATTGATAATTTCTACATGCAGAAAAAAAGAAACCAAAGTAAAATAAGGCAAACAACAAACTGAAAAAAAAAAAAAACTAGTATTACTATTTCTAACAAGCAAAAGGTTAATATTATAACCTGGAGAGGGGTCTAGAGTTTATACTAGAAAAGAAAGAGGAGCTGATAGATTAAAAAAAAGTTTGTACAAAGGTAATAAAACAATGTTACTTTGAAAAATGTGTGTTTTTACATTTAAAATAATACGTGCGTATAAATTAAAATATAACAAAGGCATTCTAGAAAGACCATCAGCTAAATATGTGGCATTTCTGATTTTTTGTTTGTTTTGTCTTTTTGTGTACATGTGAAAGGGATAAAAATATTTAGGTCCTCAGAAAACTTTGCTAAGACTATCTTATACCATTGGGTAATTTTTTCTTAATAACCATATAGGGATTTGTGATAGCATTTTCTGAGGCCCAAAAATTCTATGGAAATTTTAATTTGAATACTTTCAGAGTTTTCTCTGTGATCTTAAAATGGCATATTTTGGATTATATGGTGAAGACCTCCTAACAGATTGTTGCCTCACATTTACTTTTTGAAAAACTTTATTTGAGTATAATTACCATAACACTCACCTATTATAAGTGTGTGCTTCTCTGACTTTTGTAAATCTATAGAGTGGTGCAGCTGTCACTGCAGTCCGGGTTTGAAACATTCCCATTACCCCCCGAGTTGTTCCCTTGCATTTTGGGGCAGGCAATCCTTATCCCAACTGCAGCCCTCGCAGCCTCTGATCCGCAGTCTTTCTCTCTGAGTTTGCCTTTTCTAGACATTTTATATACAAGGAATCAACCAGTATGTGTTATTTTGCATCTGGCTTCTTTCACTTAATGTTTTTGAGGTTCATTGAACATTGTAGCGTGGGTCAGTAGTTCATTTCTTTTCATTGCCGGGTAGTATTCCATGGTGTGGATTTTACATGTTGTTGCCCTGTCATAGGCATTGGATTCTTTCCAGTCATCTTTACTTTTGTGTTTACAATCAGATTGGTGCCAATGACCGTCATGAAGCTAAAATTATGACACAGGATTTCTCAACTTGAGATTTTTAGAGTTATTTTCCAGGATGCCTTATTACAGTATTAAAAGGGTCCATCCATTATTAAAAATTAAGAAACACTGTTTAAGTATGTAAGGCTTAATGAGCAGTATCCTAGTGACAGGACTTACTGCCTCCCCCCCCCCCCCCGCCACCAAAGTGTTAGCTAAAACAATATTTATATCTCCCTATATGGTTTCCTTAAATGCATTAATGAACACTGTGCCTTGGTTTCTGCCTAGTAAAGCTAGAACAAGTTGTTACAGTAATCTATCAGTATCATTAAGTGAATCCCTAAAGAAATCTTTATTCTATATCAGTTCTTCAGAGGAAATTAATTTATATATTGCACTTTGCCTTATATTTTATATCTATCCTCCAACCTTCTCTGAATATCTTTTTTAAAAAAGAAAAAAAAAAAGATCAGTCTCTTTCCAACAGATTGACTTGGGATAACCTAAGCTTCGGGGGAATTTATTGGAATTCTAATAACGGAAGACAGAACTGAAGGAGAGTTGAGCAACCAGGATGCAGGGTAGCTCTGGGGAACAAAGTTACAAGGTTCAAGGACAGCGGCCCTGGGATGCTGACAGTCACATAACTCAACTCCGAATGCCTTCAGTTCTGGTGTAACTGCTCAAATCAAATTCCTGGGAGGTTGGGCTGTCTGTTTATCCCTGAGGGGTTGAGCATGGGGAGTAGCCAACGAGACTCACCTTGAATCAATCTCCCACACTGTTCCTTTTTTTACTTTCCTTTTTTCCTCTCCTTTTCTAGTACGATGTTACCTTTAATACATCTTCATTATTTTTAAAATGTTCTCTGTTAATCCACTTGATTATCTAACTGCTTCCTGCCCCCACTTTTACAACTTTATTGAGATATATTTCACATACCATAAAATTCACACATGTAAAGTGGTTCGCTGGTTTTTAGTATATTCAGAGTGTCGCCACAATCTATGGTTAGGACATTTTCCACACACCTTCCAAAGGAACTCCTTAACCATTCATTATCAGTCACCCCAGTTACTGCTCTCCTCTCTGCTGCACCCTGCCCTACCCTAAGCAATCACTGTGCTACTTTCTATCTCTATAGATTGGTCTGTTCTGGACATTTCACATGAAGAGAATCATGTAATATGTGATCTCTTATGACTGGCTTCATTCACTAAGCATATCTTTTCAAGGTTCACCTGTGTTGTAGCATGTATTAGCAAGCACTTTTGCAGTATTCCATTGTATGGATGCACCGATTTAGTTTATCTGTTCATCAGTTGATGGACAGTGAGGGTTGGTTTGGGGTTTTTTTTTTTTTTTAAGTATTATGTTTGTACTGCTATGAACACTTGTGTATAAGTTTTTGTATGGACATATATTTTCAGCTCCCTTGGGCATATACCTAGGAGTAGAATTGCTGAGTCATGATTAATCTATGTTTGGCCTCTGAGAAATTGCCCGATTGTTTTCCAAAGTGGCCGCACCATTTCATGTTCCCAACAGCAGTATATGAGGGCACTAATTTTCTTCACATTCTCACCAACACTTGTTATTACCTGACTTTGGTTTCGATTTGCATGTCTGATGGCTAGTGATGTTATTAAGCATCTTCCATGTGCTTAATGGCCATTTGTATATCCTCTGTTCAAATTCTTTGCCAGTTTTTAAATTGAACTATTTGTCTTCATTGTTGAATTGTAACTTCTTTATATATTCTGTAACACAAATCTCTTGTAAGATATATGGCTTGCAGATATTTTCTGCCATTCTGTGGTTGTCTTTTCATTTTCATAATGGTGTTCTGTGAGACATAAAAGTTTTCAATTTTCATGAAGTCCAATTTACCTATTTTTTCTCTTGTCATTTTGGTTTTGGTGTCATATCTAAGAAACCATTGCATCACCTAAGTCCATAAATATTTATTTGAATGTCCTTGTTCAGGAGTTTTATGGTTTTAGCTTTTACATTTAGGCCTATGATCTATTTGGCATTAATTTTTCTTTAAGTTGTAGGGTAGACGTCCAAATTCTTTTGAGTGTACATATTCAGTTGTCCAGCACATTTGTTGAAGATTATCCTTTCCTCATTGAATTTTCTCGTCACCCCGGTTGAAATTCAGCTAGCCATGAATGTGAGGTTTACATCTGCATTCTCAGTTCTATTCCATTGATGTGTGTTTCTCCTTGTGCCCGTACCACACTGTTTACTGTAACTTTGTAGGAAGTTTTGAAGCGTGAGTCCTCCAACTTTGGTCAAGTTGGGTTTTTGTTTGTTGGTTTGTTTTGCCATTCTCTGTTGTTTCTATTTCCATATGGATTTTAGGATTGTCAATTTTTGCAAAAGATCAGACTAGCTGAGACTTTGATAAAGGTTGCTATGTATCTGGTATATCAGTTCAGAGACTGTTGCCTTCTTAACAATATTGTCTTTGGATCTGTGGACACGCGATGTCTTCCCACTAATTTGGATCTCTTTAATAACTTTCAATGGTGTTTTATCGTTTTCAGTGTGCAAGTGTTGTACTTGTGTTTTTTCCTAAATATTTTATTCTTTTTTCTCCATAATATTGTAAATGGGATTTTCTTAATTTTGTTTTCAGGTGGTTCATGTAAATGTATAGAAATAAAATTTACCCTGGCTGGTGTAGCTCAGTGGACTGAGCGCGGGCCTGCGAACCAGAGGATCGCGGTTCGATTCCCAGTCAGGGCACATGCCTGGGTTGCAGGCCAGTTCCCAGCATGGGACACACAAGAGGCAACCATACAGTGATATTTCGCTCCCTCTCTCCTACCCTTCCCCTCTAAAGATAAATAAATAAAAATCTTAAAAAAAAAAAAAAATTAAAAAAAAAAAAAAGAAATAAAATTTAATTTTTGTATATTGATCTTATGTCCTTCCACATTGCTGAAATTATTCCACTTCTCTTTAACTACGTTATCTTCACAATAACAATCTAAACTAATCCAATAGCATTAAAATTATCCATAAAATCAACAAAATTAACTGAACTGCTCTAAAATGCATGAGGGTGTGAGCTGATCTGAGCTCTGTCCTCCAGGACTGTGGTGTTCTCATGGGCGGGCAGAGCCCCCGACTTACAGCCCACTTTGTCCTCTGACCTTCATGCTGTCTTTTTACTGTATGCTCCAACAGATACACTCTGCAATCTGACATCTCAATTGTGCACGTTTTTTCCTTTTCCTGCAATAAATTTCCTATGTATCCTTTTTAAAATCTAAGATATTTTTGACTCTCCGTGACTACCCCAGTCAAAAACAGGCACTCCTATGTTCCTACTGTCTTTTGCACTTGGCTCCACTAGAGAAATTATACTGTTTTACTGGAATTATCTGAGTGTCTGAGCACGCTTGGACATGGCCTTTGTTCTCCCCGTTTACTGTTTGCTTATAAGAGTGTGTATCAGTCAAGGTTCTCTAGAGAGGCAGAACCAATAGGATATATTTTGGGAAGTCCAAAAATCTGTAGAGCAGGCCAGCAGGCTAGAAAAATAGGAAGGAATTGGTGCTGCAGTCTTGAGGCAGAATTCCTTCTTTCTGGGAAACCTTAGTTTTTGCATCTAAGGCACAAGTAAGTGAAGCCATTTACATTACAGAGGGTAATCTTTTTTATTTAAAACCAACTGACTGTAGATATTAACCACATGTATAAAAGACTTTCACAGCAACACTTAGATTAGTGTTTGATTAAATTCCTGGGGTACTATGGCCTATCAAAGTTGACACAAAATTAACCATTAGAGTATACATACATTTCTGTAGGAAAGGGTTTGCATGTTCTGTTTACCTTATTTATTCTAGGGAGTCAAATGTAATGCTAATAATCAATGGATGTTTTATAAGTGCTTAATTGGATGATTGAATGACATGAACTAAGTTAAGTCTAAAGTCCAACTGGGAGCCCTGGCTGGATGGCTCCATTGGTTAGAGCGTTGTCCATTAACCAAATGTTGTGGGTTTGATCCTTGCTTGGGGTGTGAACGGGAGGCAACTAATTGATGTTTCTCACTCTCCCTCTCCCCCGCCCCCCCCAACTAAAAATCAATAGACATCTCTTTGAGTGAGGATTTAAACAAAAAACAAAATCCATTAAGTCTTGAGACTTATAATTTCAGCAAGATGAGTACTACTTAGCAAGTATTTTATATTGCTGTGTATTATTAGCAGGAAATTGTGTTCTTCCATCTTTGGCAGCCCAACTATTTTAACTAAATATATCCGTGCCTTGTGTTCTGCATTCATTCCTACTATAAGGTTACTGAAATATAAACTACTTTTTTGTTTTGTTTGGTTGACTATCCTTCTAACTGTATTTTACTATGAAACTTAGCATGCAGAAGTACAACACAATTTCCTGTCCCATCCTCTTCTGCCCTGTTTTGAACTTGCAAGCATTAACATGCTTGCTTATAGCCCTCTCTCTACAGGTAGAGTAATGTGGGGGTATTTTGAAACACATTGAAGTCATGGTACATTGCTGTTAAGAGAAAAATACGTGGAAGCTTACATAAATACTTTAATGGTATCTATAAGGCATGTGGCAAAGCACAATTAAGAGGTTAAAAACATAACGAAAGCAAATGTGGAATGGAGAGGCAGTTGGTCATGGTTATCAATACCATGATAATATTTTCTTATTCTTTTATATTCTCTCAGCAAGTAAAGTAAAACCCATGTAGTTTTTTGCTTTTAAAGGACAATGCTTGTACTAATTTCCTGTAGGTCAGCCTCGTGGCCAGTGGGAGCAGTGGAGGGTCAGCTCATCTGGTCTTAAAGGGCCTTCTCTGGGGCCAAAGAGATCTGATGTTTGTCCTGACAGCTACAAGGTGAAGATGTAGAAGTGTTTGGAGAACAGAGGAGAGAGGAGTCGTTTCAGAAACAATTCACTTGACAACAAATTTGAAGTCTAAGGAAATAAAATGCTTAATCATTTTATCTAAGATACTAAATGCCTATTGAATGCCTTAAGGTGGTCCCTAGAACACTTTGGCCTCTAGATTTCTTCTTGTTTCTACTGATGTGCCAGCAACATCCGAGGCAGCCTTGGTCTGTCTCTGGAATTTGTGCTGATATTGGGGAGCCTCTGCACACATCCCTGTAGTGGTGGTGTTTTGTCTAGACGCCTGTGCCCTAAGCTGATCTTTCCGAAAAGACTTCAGCAGAACTTGGCTGCTGCAGGCTCCGCAGCTGCTAAATTAAGATAAACTCCTACATTCCTGACCCCAAATTACTACATCCCCTTGTTTAAGCCTCTGCGTGAAGTGGCACCACGTTGCTTATTCTATAGTCTCCAGTTGTTGTCTGACTCTCAGTGAACTCTGGACAGCCATCTCAGACTTTAAAGTATTTAGGCATCACCCTGATTACTTTACATTTCTAAGAGGTGCTAAATGTATTAAATAAAGCCTGCCTAAACAGTCTTGTCTCATTCCGGTTTCCTCTCACAGAGGAAGTGTCTTTCAGTAACCCAAAACTACTGGCTTCTAATTTTAGGAATAACTAAGGTAGGATCGGGACAGAAAATAAGCTCTTCTCTATTGATTTTCCTTAGTCATTTTAGCCCAGAGACCTATAATTAGCTCTATTTTCTCCACCTGTAATACATGTTTAGGTTTACAGTGATGTTGGAGAAATAGTGGATGATTACACGGTTAGAATTAGGGAGCCTACTTGGTCCTACTTTTGGATACTTACATGAATGACTCGGGGCGGGGGAGAAGAGCACTATTGTCCTTCTGTCCATTTTCATTTCCTTTTAGTGATATTAATAATTCGGTGACACTTATCTATCACCTGTAGTTTGTCAGGTACTGTTATGAGTGCTTTATTTCTATTGACTCACTTAATCCTCACGTTATGGACACCCTGTGAGGTGGGACTGCCACTATCCTTTTAGGGCTGAGGGAACTGGAAAGGCCAAGTAAATTGTCCAAGGTCATGAGTCAATAAAAGTCAGCACTAGCCAGAGCCGCTCTTTACTACTTTGCCTATATGCGAGGAGAGACAGAAAAATAAAAATGGAAAAAGAAACCAAAACTATAAACCCTACCCCTTCCCAGCTGAAAACTCTCTCTAGGTCTGGCATGATGGGAATTTTTCTCCAGCATTTTAGAGTTAGTCCAAGCCCTGCACTGCCAGCTCCAAAAAAAAAAAAAAAAAAAAAAAAAAGGAATTTGTATAAATATAAGGTGGTATTTAATGGGCCCCTTCCAGGGGGATTAATTCACTGTGACTGTCCCTGGAGTTGTTGTTTTGTAATACTATTTTAAATACTCAGCAAGGGGATGAGCTGCTTCTTTTTTTCATTCCTCTGTATGAAATCTCACCAAATGGGATGTGTACTCCAGTTGTAAGAGCCTCCCTAGCTGGCCTCTTCCTTTCCCCAATTACTCAATTAAATATAAATTCTTGCTTTTTCTAATTCTGTTCTTTCTACCCCTCCCTGTTTTTTGTGTTTGTTTTGTTTTGGGTTTTTTTTTGGCAAATCCTACTATTTTGAGATGCAAATCAAGGGTCACATCTTCTAGAAAGCTATTCCTTAGATTGCCTCTGCCCGTCTCCCCATAAACCAATCGCTTCCTCCCGTGTGTCAGAAGTTTACATACTTTTATTTAGCACGTGCAGTTCATCATTGCGCTGCTTGTCCATGGACCGCGGTGTGTCTCGCTGGTTCTCCGTGAAATAAGTACAAAAACTGAAGGCGAACATTTAACATTTTTATTTCTTTATTTTTATTTTCCAGTTTTTTAAAATTTACTTTACAAAGCGTCACTCTGTGAAGGATTTAAATGTTTAGAAGATCGACCTTTCACCCGGGATAGTTTGAGCAGTCCTTGTCATTTTTCTCCTTCCCCGTCCCCTGTGCGAGGCTGTCAGCGCCTTCAGGGCAAGGTTCGTCTCTCTGTGAACGGTGTTGTTGTGCCCACACTAATGCATTTGGCAGGCAGGACAATGAAACTGCAGTTCTCACCAAACCGTTCCATACCAGCACTTGCCCCTTTCTAAAGACTCAGTTATGCTGTTTTGTCCCCATCACTGCACTCGTATCGCACTGTATCGCACTGGAGTTACCTGACTGTGACTCTGTCTTTTCCACTAAATCCTGAAGGGTGGTGAAGACGGGCTGTAATCACTTGCATATCCCAAATGCCAGCCATAGTGCCTGCTACAAAACGAGTGTCCATGAAGTGTTGATTTAATGAACAAATGAATGAATAAATTCTAGCTGTTTATTCTCCTTGTTTTTAGTGACCTGACTTGATTCATCAACTCACAGGCTCCGCAGATTCCTGATGATTTAACCCGCTATATTAAGGAAATGTCTAAAACAGGTCCAGAAGAATTAATTTCTATTGTATAACCACTTACAAAATCTGCAATTTAACATTGTTATAAATAGAAACTACTAGCCTAAATTTGGGTAACACTATTTTTTTCCACATGAATAAAATGAGATTTGCATTCTTTTATGAATAACTTGTGCTAATGAAAGGTCTTTGTATCACATGGCCACCGATTCATAGGATCCTGTTGCTCATGCATTCCCTCCCTTGAAGATTTAAATGTTAGTCTTTGTCCAGAGTTGCTCCTCTTTTAAAAAAATATGGTAGCTGAAGGAAACTCTGCTCATTTCTGTCTCAAAACAATTCCCTATGATCCATTCACATTTTTTTTTCTTCTAGATGTGTTTCCTGTTTGCATCTGACCTTTTTAGGAGAGTGCTAAGATTGCTTCTGGATGTTGCATTTTAGCATTCCCTGGTCACTGGGCAGTCCCTACTGAGATTTTGTTTCGGTTTACAGCATTTCAGGTTCTTTTCCCTCTTAAACATTTATAAGAAATAGCTGTCATGAAATAATTGATATATTTGAAATATGAATAATGCATGAAGAATCAAATAAATTTACATTAACTTTAGTCAAAAGGAGAAATAGAAAAGTTATATACATTTAAAAGACTATTTATTTATTTATTTTTAGAGAGAGGGGAAGGGAGGGAGAGAGGGAGAGAAACATCCATGGGTTGTCTCTCTCGTGCCCCTAATGGGGGACTTGGTCTGCAACTCAGGCATGTGCCCTGACCAGGAATCTAACTGGCAACTCTTTGGTTTATGGGACTATGCCCAACCCACTGAGCCACACAAGTCAGTGTGAAAAGTTTCGTACACTTAACAGTTACTCTTCAGATATCCCAAGCCAAGAGTTTACAAAGTAAGCAACATAAGAATCAACCAGATTGGGTATTTTCACGGTCAGTGTTCTGTTGTTTGCAGTGCAGATCCGTATTTTTGAAAAAGAAGAGGTGGGCAAGGTGGATTACTCTAGGAAAAATTTACTTTTAGAGAACCAGGAAACAAGAATATAAATGGTATTCCTAATGCACTGCCAAATGTTATAATCCAAAAGAAGAAGAAGAAGAAGGAGAAGGAGAAGGAGGAGAAGAAGAAGAAGAAGAAGAAGCATTTCCAGAGGAACCAAAAGAATGGCAGTATTCTGTTTGTATGGAATATTATGTGATACAAAAAACATATATGAGCAGATTGCATTCATAAAGAAAGAAACTATGTGTGAGGGAAAAACAGCTAACAAAGAGGAGACAGCAGAGAATAAAGTCAGCAATACACATTTTGAAGATTTTAGCCAGAGACACTGCTCAATCATAGCAACCATCTCCAAGGAGACCTGTGGAAATGTGAAAAATGCTGAGGTCACACGGGTACCCAGAGAAATCCCATATTGATTAACAACTTCTAGATGTGTCTTTCTCTCTTCACCTTGAACGCCTCTAGCCTTTTAAATAGCATTTATTAGAAGAAGAAATGAAAACCAAATGTGATTTACCCTGAAGAGAAAAAGTAACTCTCAGAACAGAAATTACTCAAAACATTGTATGCAGCCTTCCACTAAACTTAAACAGAGAAAAAAAGCTATTCAGAAACTTGGATATTAATGAAGTGAGAAGTCCTGAGGATTTAATACAAGCTTTGGTCATAGGTGGTAGTGATGGTTATTGTTTTACTGAAAAAGATGCAAGTATAAATTGTAGAGCTGGAAGCAAAGCTCCCAAAGGGTTCTCTTGTAAGGCCCTCGTTACTAACCAGGCAGGGACACCACCTCTTTCTGATCCCCACATCCACTGGTTCTGCAGGGGCAGATGGTGAGAAAGGACGTGCTGTCCACCAGGAGCCATGGTGTCCTTAGTTTCTTCAGTCAGCGAACACTTACCGCTTGTCTGCAGCCGCCCAGCCAACTTCATATCAGACCCTGGGAAAGCAGTTGTTACCTATGGTGTCAAGATGCCAAAAGTTTAAAGGGGAGGTGGATGAAATACGATAAAAACAAAACAGCAGTTACATGGTATAGGAAACATGCTTAGGGTGTTCTGAGCACAGAGGGGCAAGAGGGAGAGGACAGGGGACACGTGACTCAGGGTGAAACTGCAAGAGCAAGGAGTGGTTGTGCTGAACACGGAGAAGGGGATAAGGTGCCCTGGATGATGTAAAAGTCTTGGGATTTACCACAGGCTTGGGAATTACAAGCAGGCCAGTAGACTTGGTGAGTAGTCAGAATGTGGGATGTGACAACAATTAAGTACCCTTGTCCTCTTCCCCCTTCCTGCCTCTCCTCCACATTTAGTTCCATGTGGTTAATTCTGGAGAAAGAGCAGCTGGAACTGGAGACAAAGGGGCTTGATCATAATCAGGAGGCCAGGCCATTGAGAGCCACTGACTTTCTTACTTGGCACCATTTGGGATTCTTACTAATCTCAGATTCTTCCAAATTGTTGGAACCCCTGGAATGCCCTGTATATCCCTGGACTGAACAGAGCTGGAGCCAATCTCCCAGAGGGACCTAGAGCTCTCCAAGAGGGCATGGTGTGTCTGGAGGGAGGGACATCCTAGGTCCTTGGCTATGGAAAATGTGGTGAGTTAACTGAAAGGTTGTCTGTATTGGGAGTATGCTGGGAGCACTGGCAGCCTATGGCACTGCAGAGTTTGGTCCTTCTGAGAAAGAGGTGTTGCGATAGTAATTTTCAGAAGGGACCCCATGAGTTTTACAGCAATAAAGGCCCTGGGTTTTACTGCTATAAAATAATTCATCATTTATGATGTGAAAGACAGCTTTTGCTTTTTGTGTTTTGTTTTGTTTTGAAAGGATGTATTATTGCTGATAGTGCAAGTCTGTTCTCCAGATTGCTAATTACTATTTGAGTATTATCTCTACTCCAGAACCTGCTCAGTCCCGAAGTTGAAAACAGCTTACAATAAGCCTGCCTTCTAGAATTCTTTTACACATATACATACCGACTTCTGAAGCAGTTGTGAAGAATCAGTGTGATGATGTATCTACATTTTTTGTTGTTGTTGTCATAGAGAAAACATTCAGTAAATGGCAGGTGCTATTTTTACTCTTCTCATCTGGCTGATCTCCTAATCTGGGGGCTAGGGCATATGCAAGATTATATTGTGCCATCCTCACCAGAAGTTTGGTGGTTAAAAGATTTCCCTAGCATACCTCTGTAGTCTGACCAAACTGCAGAAATAACTGTAGGATTCCAAATTGGTCCTTGTTTTAAAATTGGGTGTGGAGGAAATCAATCACAGAAAAATTCCCTAAAGGATTCAAATTGTTCATAGCCACCAAGGGGAAAAAAATCTTTTATGAGGGAAATTAGATTGTTCTTGCATAGTAATAATTTGTGCTAGACAAAGTGCTAAAATTTTTTTGGTCATCATAAACATCCCATTAACTTTAGTGCACATCAGTTTCTATAGATGAGGAAACTGATACGTACTAAAGGACGTCACTCAAGGTTAACCAATGAAGAAGACTGACTAGAGCCTAGATTTGAACCCAGAGGTGTCTGACTCCAGACTCCAGGCACTAACACTTTTATACTCTATTGCTTGGCTTGTGCTAGCCGGGGCATTCATTCATCCACTTATTCATTTATTCCATAAACATTTATTGTGTGTGCCAAGTAGTCTTCGAGGTCCTGGGGATACTGTGGTGAACAAGAATGTCAAAGATTCCACAGTTACGGAGTTTACATTCTAGTGAGAGAGACTTAAACAAGGAAATGAATGTGTGTGTGTGTGTTATGTATGTATATGTGCATATATATCTTTGGGAATGATGTGTGCTATGAAGAAAAATAAAAGTCCTAAAAGGAACTGCTGTTGCTATTTTATACAGTCAGGGGAAAAATAAAATGTTACCAAAAATAGTAACTTTTTCCCTCATCTTGGTTCAGTGTTACTTTTTATCTTATTACCTAATATTTAATATACACATGCTAACATGTTTGTAAATTATGAAGCATGATGACCTGTGAATCTACCTCCTAATCTAAGAACCAGACATTACCAATTTTGTGTTCTCTTCCTGTGCTGTGTCCTCTCTCATCTACCTGCCCATCTTGTGAAGTAACTACTTAAATTTTTTGTTAATTCTCTTGTATTTTATTAGGAAAAAAAGTGTTTATCACCTATGAGTGTATCCATAAGTAGTACTATGTTGTTTAGTTTTGCTTGTTTGTTTTACCCTATAAAAATAGTGCCATCGTTCCACATTTTCTCGTAGCTGCAGTTCGTTCATGTTAACAGCTGAATTAGTCTGTTGGATAAATGTGCAAAACCAGTCAATTCATTGCCCCACTGATGGATATTTGGATTTTTTCCAGCCTTTTGTTCTTTGAACAGTGCTGCTAACATTCTTATGTGTGCCTGTTTTAAATTTTTTTTTAAATTTATTGACTTTTAGAGAGAGAGAAAATTTGATTTCTTGTTCCACTTATGAATGCATTCATTGGTTGCTTCTTGTATTGCTTCTTGCCCTGACTGGGAGTCAACCCCACAACCTTGTCGTATCAGGATGACACTCTAACCATCTAAGCTACCCAGCCAGGGTAGCTTCCTGATGCACCTGTACATAGATTTCTCCATGACATTCCCAGTGGTGGAATTGCTAGATCATTGTTCAACTTCACATGATAATACTAGTTTGTTTTCCAAAGAGGTGGTACCAGTTTACATTGCCACCCAGAAGTGATTAAGAGTTCCAGCTAATCCACTTGTTATTATGAGGCCTCTTAATATTCGTTAGTCTAGTGGGTATAAGGTAATATTGCATATGGTCTTCCATGGCATGTCCCCAGTAACTAATGAGATTAAGCCTCTGAGGAGGTAATTTTTTAGCTGAAACCTGAATGAAGTGAGAGAGCAAACCTTGCAAGCAAAACTGGTGGTGGAATGTTCCAACAAAGTTTGAGAGGCAGAGACTCTCTTGTGGTATCCAAGGAGAAGCAAGAGAGCAGTTGTGATGAGAGAGAAGTAAGCCAGGGTGGATGAGGTCAGGAAGGAAGGAGGTCAGAGGAGCCATGAATTAGATGCCCCTGCTCATATCTCTGGTCTCATCTCTAGCTGTTCACTCTGGGCATCTCTTAGTTCCTTGAAGGCATCCATCCCTTTCCCTTCCTGCACCTTTGCAGAGGCTGTTCCTGGCATACTGTCTCTTCTCACCATGCATAACATCATCCTTCAGATTTTAACTTAAATGATGCTTCCTTGGAGAAGCCATAAGCATCCCCTCCCCATAGCTCTTTCCTGCCTGCTACAACTAGGTTGGGTTTCCCTGTTAAATGTTCTTAAAGAATATAATTTCATGTTTTTCCTTCATAGCACTTATCACAATATGTATTGATATACAGTGGTACCTCTGTACTTGTTGTAAATTTATCTAAAACTCGTGATGAGTGCTGAAACCAACAAGTACTGAACAATGAAGCATTTTTTCTTGGGGGGCAGCATTGCAACCAATACAAGTTTTAGCAAGCTCTACAAGTCCTAAGCAAGCGCCAAGTGCTAAAACATGTTCTTCTCGTCAAAATGCAATGAGTATAGGGTTTGACGAGTTCTGAAGCTGACCAGTACCGCTGTACAACTGTATTTGCATAGTTATTAATATCCCTCTCTTTCCCTAAAATATAAATTCTGTGAGGCCCATAAGACACCATTTGTACACCATTGTATCTTCAATGTCCAACACAGCACCCTGTACATAGAAAACATTTACTGAACATTTGTTGAGTGAATCAGTAAAAGGGCAGGGGGAAGCCTTACTCAATATCTGAACTGATTTCTTAGGCTTTTTAAGGCCTTTTTCAGTTACGATAGACTCACTCTTTCAAACTCACTTGAAAATATGCCAGTTCTGTTTTAGACTTCCTTAGTAGTCACAGCTCTGCATTTACTGTTTACTGTCAATGAAATCAATAATCAATTATTTCTTAATATAAGGAACTTGATTTCTAATTTAGTCTAAAAGATTTATGGACACAAACTTCACCTGAAACTATTCCATTTATCATTCCAGAGCAAATGCCCAGATATAAAGCAGGATATAAAGTAGTAACCAATAAGCATTTTAAGAGAATTTGTTTGCATTACAAATGCCATTTGCACATCAGAGAAGCATTTTACAGTCACTAGTATAAGCTTTCAAGCTGTCTCCATTATCCACACAAAGTCTTAATTCTTTATCAAGGTAGACTATGCCTGCAGGATCCTACCCCAGACTACTTTTCCCTCATCAGCTCTCACCATGTTTTAAGTTATCCTTCACATTCCAGCATCACCCAACAGTCCGCAGTTGCCCCAAGATAGATCAAGAGCCCTGCTCTGTACTTTTGTAACATGTTGGGCATACATCACATGGGAGGCATTTGTTTGTCTTTCCCAGTGAACTCTTTGTAGTCAGCTCTAATAGTACAGAGCCTGGTACAGAGAAGGGATTCAGTCCAGTGCTTGATGAATGAATGAATGAAATGAATGAAGCCTGGTACAGAGAAGGGATTCAGTCCAGTGCTTGATGAACGAGTGAATGAATGAACGAACAAACTTGTAATCAACCATAGGAGTAGGTCTGTTTGGTTACTAAAAGGGGGCATACACCCAAGACTGGCCACTCGGTCCATACTTTCCTGAAGACTTATGTGATAATTAAGAACCTCTTCTGTATTTGATTCTGTCTGTATCTACTCCTCTCCTTTATGTCACTGAGGTTACCTTTGCTCTGGGCTGTTGGACTCAACTTCAGTGAGTTCCTCTTTAGAACACAGATGCACCAGATGAGCCACAGAGTAACTGGAGACCAGCAGAGCATTGGAGGGCGTCCACTCTAGGACATCTGCACTGTGGACAACTCACTAGTGGCACAGAAGTAAAGAACGTGGTCACCTTCTCTTTGTAAGACTCACCTACCTAAGTCTGAAATTTTGTATCGACCAATCCATAAATTAAAATGCTAATCCTATCATTTAGAGGTGAACTCTGTTAATGTTTTGTAATACTGTACCATTCTTTTATCAGTGCCTGTCTGTATTATTTTCCTAAAATGGGATTAAACCATTCCACTTTTGGGGGTAACATTTTTCTTCTCTTATCCACATTACTATAAATATATTTTCCCCTATTTACAACATCATTTTACAAAGATTTCTAGATATTTTTATACTTTTATAGACAGATTTGGTTTATTTTAATTTAAGGGGTGATTAGGATAAGGAAGCAGTTCTCTCAATATTTTTAACCAGTCTTATCGAAGAAATCTCATGTGATTTTATACTAAGGAAAGAAAAATTTGAGGTTATAGCTAATAGCTTCATTCTGTTTAATCAAAATCATCTACCTCCAAATGCCCATTTTTTAATTAAATATTTTTTAAAATATTTACTTATTTACTTTTTAGAGAGAGAAAAAGGAGGGGAGAAAGAGAGGGAGAGAAGCATCAGTGTGTAAGAGAGAAACAGCGATCAGTTGTCTCTTATGTGCCCTGACGGGGAATCAAACCAGTGACCTTTAGCTTTGTGGGATAATGCCCAATAAACTGAGCCATGCCAGCCAGGGCCCAAATGCCCATTTTAAAATTCCTTCATTATATAATATAATCAATCTCCCTTGTTAAACTAAGTAAGACACTATGATAACAGTCTTCTTTGAGGTTCTTAGTTTTATACAAGAAGTATACAAGATGACTTTCAGATTTGTTAATTGGCTCTTTTTTTTTTTTTTTTTTTTTTTTTTTTTTTGAGAGAGAGAGAGAGAGAGGAAGGGAGGGAGTAAGGGAGATAAAGATCCATTGATCAGTTGCCTCTCACACACCCCCAACCAGGGACCTGGCCAACAACCCAGGCATGTGCCCTGACTAGGAATCCAACTGGCAACCTTTCAGTTTACAGCCCAGTGCTCAGTCCACTAAGCCACACCCGCTAGGGCTGTACCATTGGCTCTTGAGGAATTTAATTAATTGGGAACTTGAACACTTGAACCTCAAGACATTTATACAGTTTGATGTGTGACAAAGAAAGTGTGAGCTCTACCAAACCTTTTTATTGCCATGTTAATTTTACTTCTGAGTTTCTTCAGTTTGTTACATTATTCTGATTAAGCATGAGAGAAAGTGGGTGTCATTCTTCTTGTGGTCTGAGTTATAGATAAACTGGGTTTCTAAAGGCACTCCCCCACCCCAACCTGGTGTCGCCTTTGATCAAGACTTAAGCAGATCACAAACAAATTCTCTATTAAGTTTTCTTGGTTATGCTGTGTTCCCTGACTCCACATTTTAATGAATCCTCTAATTTAGGCATTACATGAACTTTTTTTTTCAAGAAGTGCCATGATTTTTTAAAATGCCAATAATAACCAATTTATTGTATGACATTAAAAAGGAATATTTTTGGTCATTCTGATAACAAGAGTACAGAACTGAGCAAACTTACACCTTTAATCAACTTGTTGCCTAAATGAGTGGGGCCTTCCTGCCTTTATTCTTCTGGCCTATGCCACCTCTTATTGAGGATCAAGGAGGGAGCAGTTTGGGGAACTCCCAGAGGGAGCATCTTCTTGGATGTTATGTGCTTGCTTTGTGGCTTGGTCCTTGAGAACCAACTTGTTTGAGGACGTAAAATGTAAAAAAAAAAAAAAAAAAAAAAAGTGTGAATGTCTCTAAGAGACTTACCACTTGCAGGCACTGTCTTCCCAATGCCTGGTGTATAGTAGGGAGGAGATAAAGATTTGCCAAATGAATGATTGGAGTAAGAATGAATTATTTTAAAACTTTTGTTTAAAAAATGAGGTTGAGCCAAGTCACCACTCGAGCCAAGTCATGCCATCTGGTTAAAGGCTCCTAAGTGGTATCATTTTGCATGGTATGGGGGGGGGGGTGGCGACTGTCACTGCACTCCATGTTAGCCATAATTATGTGTCCATGGTGCTTAAAAGAACGGACGATTCAAAGTAGGTGTGATTTGTTGCCTGGATCTTGATTTAATAGCAGAAGCTCTTTCAGAATGAGTTGGCCTGCCTTCTGCAGCCTAGGACCAAGGTAATCTGCTTTAGATGCATATCATACCAGCATCCATATTCAAAGTGAATCTACTGCTGACATTACTCTTTATCATGAACTATTTGCTTGTAACATCGACAGTTTAGGCTCACATCTATGCAACTGAATGCTAGGGCTTCACATTTTTTCATGATCATTTGGAAAAATAAATGGGATGTATAGGGTCTTAATTTTGATGTGTTTTGAGTTAAATTACAAGAAGAAAAATTGCTAAAATTTTATACATTAAAAGTCTTCATTGTTAAAATTATATCAGTTAGGAAGATGTATCTGCATTGTGGAAATTAAAACTTACAAGTGACATCATCCTATCACTCTCAATGTCCTAGAATTCAAATTTTCTGAGGAAATGTTACAGCAAAGAAAAATTGAGGAAAGTACTAGCATTTGCTGAGAATTTTTGCTCCTAAATTTTCACAAAAGTACTATTGTAACATGTACTGAGAAATTTTGTTACTTAATTTTCTCAGTCACCCACATATTAGAATCAAAAGTAGAAAATCTGAGCAAGGAAGAAAAGAGAATTGAGGAAAGTTAAGGGGAGAAGGAAAGGAGTAAAAATAATTTTGGTAGGAGATACTGAACATGCTAATAATAAGATGGTTATCTGTGGCAAGAGATGAATCAGTTTGAACCAAGAAGGACCACAGCGGGGCTGAAGTTTTGAGAGGACTTTCCTTCCATTATTTCCTCCAAATTTAAATTTTTTTTACATTTAAAAATTATTGGATAGTGTATATTTATAGTCCTTTGATATTGTGCCATTGGTTTATGAGTCTTTCCTCTTTACATCATCATTATGTAGACTTTTTTAAGGTTCCCAAATCCTTCTGATTTAATGTCTCAACAAAAAGCAAATGTAGATTTTTTGATATAAATAATAATAGCTAAGAGATGCTAAGCTGTTACTATGTACTTGGCATTGTACTATTTGATTTTATTCAATCTTCTTAATAGTCCCATGGAAGATGTGAATACAGATATCATCCAAGTTTTTCACAGGAGGAAAGTGAGGCTCAGGTTATGTTTCTTGGCCAAGGTCACCCAAGTTGCAAGAGGTGCAGCTGGGATCTATACTGACTTTGTTGGCCTCCTGAGTCTGAGCTCTGCCTTTTTTCTGGGGAAGGCTTTTTTTTGTTTGTTTACAGAGTCTAATGTGGTCATGGTTTTCATATGATTTAAATAAAAGATTAGTCAATAATATTGAAATTGTTCCATTTGTCATATTGTATGTTAATGATTCTGAAGCTGTCATCCAAACCTGTTTTTGTTTCCCAAGCGTCGCTATCTGAATATTTTTCCTCATTTCAAATTTCTCATCTCAACACACCTCATCTGTCCCCCCCAAATATATGGTAATGAAGGATTAATGACTATATTCATACCATTTCATTTTTATATCTCTGTTAGTATTTTTTTCTGGAATTCTTGAATCGAATAGATTAGATTCTGCTCCTGTGGCTCAGGAGACTTTGGATGGTCACCCATTCCTAGTCTGGAGTTCTAGCACTTGCCCTGTGTAGGCAGCCGCCTACCCCTACCCCTTGCACTTCAAGATCCACAAGAGCAGGCACTGCATTGGTAGTTATCACTTTACCCCAGTGCCTAAAGTAGTCCCTTGCTGGCCCAGATTAGGTATTTGATAAAATAATTGTTGACTGAGTGATCACCACTCTTATTGCTGCTGACCAGCAGTGCAGCCAGTCAACTGTACTGCTGTAGCAGCAGCGATAGCATTCGCACGTTTACAAGGGAAACTGCAAATGGCCGTCCGTGTCTGACTCCACTCTCCCTTAACTCAGCAGTGACCCAGTTCTTTTGACAGAATTCTCATTTATGCCCTTCACACTTTCCACTTTGTCCTTTAGTTCACAGTCTGTCCTAAATTCAGGATGAGAGCATTTCTACTCTCTTCACCCATTCCTGCAAGTCTAAAACCTCACTGTCCAGCAAGATCTGTGTAGAATATTCCATTCGTCATGAACTCATTCCTAGTCTACTCAGACAATTGCTCTCCTCTGAGTTCCCCAAACTCTGTAACATTGGGAACAACATAATCTGCTTTGTATTTCTTATCTTCGAGAATTGGGGGCAGCTGAGTTAAACATGATTAATCAGTTTACTGATGTTCTTACTGTTCCTTTATTACAGGATTTCTCAGCGGCAGTGGTCATTTATATACAACAAAGGATTGTGAGTCTTCAAGTGAAGAATGTGAAATATATACATACCCCATGTTTTGTCATGTATAGTGTGCACTTTTTTTGCCCAAAGTTTTGAGGAAAAAATAAGGATGCGTATTATACATGGGTAGTATTAATTCTGTATCTATATAAATGTTTATAAATCTTTTATTTATGCTTATATGTTAAAAGTGGAACTCTAGAAAGCAATAACAATATCTGTGTGCAAAATAATACTCTGGAATAGGATCATTGGTTTTCATTTATAAATATAAGTAAATAAATAATTGAATTAAAAATTAAAATGAAAGATTTTTTTCCTGAAAGTTTGGGCCCAAAACGTGGGTGCACATTATACATGAGAGCACATTATATGCAGCAAAATATAGTATTTATAATTGGAAGTATTGTATATATAGTGTGTGTGGGGGGTCCCCTTTGTTTTGTTTTCTTTGATGTTTAACAGAACCAATGTTTTCAAGCGCCTGCCAGGATGTTCTGCTGTAGGACAAATAAATGTGGTAGTGGTGGTGGTGTTTAGGTTTTCTTTGTCTTTTGGGGGATGGGTGGTGGTGGTCAAATAATGAATTGTTGTCGAATACCAAACTTCACCTTCTGGGTGAACACACTGAAAATTGTAGCGTGCTCTTCCTAAAGGCACTCTGGGGTACATGTTCTATAGAGAGAGTAAAGCGGTCCAACCACTTCGGAAAATAGTTTGACAGCTTCTTATAAAGTTAACCATATATTTATTATATGGTCCTATGTGTATAATCACAAGAAAACATATATCCTCAAAAAGACTTCAACAAGAATATTCATGGCAGCCTGATTCGTAATAGCAAACAATGGAAATAATGAATATAAAGTGTTCATCAACAGGTGATTGGGTAAATAAATTTTGGTATATACACATGACCATGACCTGTGAGGGGGAGTTATGGGGACTACTCATACCAACCATAACAAGGATGGATCTCAAAACCATGAAAATGTCTTAAATCTTGCTTTGGATGGTAGTTACATGGATGCATACAATTGTCAAAGTTTATTGAATTGAATGCCTAAGTTCTATGCAGTTTATTGTAGATGAATAATCTTGGGAGAATCAGGCCAGCTCAGCTGTTGAGAGCCTGGAATTTGGAGCCAGATTGCCTAGAAGCAAATCCTGGTTCTCCCCACTTATTGCTTCTGAGACCTTTGGTGAATTGCCTAAGTGTCTGCTTCAGTTTCCTCGTCTGTGAAATGTGACTGAAATTAGTGTTTACCTTATATAGTTGTTATGTGAATTAAATGAGTTACATTATTTGTTAGTGCCCTTTAAGTTCTTTTTTAGAATTCTATTTTATTGATTATGCTATTATAGTTGTCCTATTTTTCCCCTATTTGCCCCCCTCTGCACAGCCCACCCAACTCCCTCAGGCAATCTATTCACCATTGTTCATGGTATAAGTTCTTTGGCTACTCCATTTCCTAAACTGTACTTTACACCCCCATGCCTATTTGTAACTACCCATTTGTACTTCTTAATCCCCTCACCTCTTCACCCATTCTCCCGCACCCCTCTCCCATCTGGCAACCATCAAAACATTCTTGTTTTTGTTCTTCTTGTTTGCTTACTTTGTTTTTTAGACTGAGTTGTTGATAGGTATGTATTTTTTGCCATTTTATTGCTCATAGTTTTGATCTTATTTTTCTTATATAGGTCCCTTTAACATTTCATATAATAGTAGTTTGGTGATGATGAATTCCTTTAGTTTTCTCTTGCCTGGGAAGCTCTTTATCTGCCCTTCAATTCCAAATGATATCTTTTCTGGGCAGAGCAATCTTGGCTGTAGGTCCCTGCTTTTCATGACTTTGAATATTTCTTGCCAATCTCTTCTAGCCTGCAAAGTTTCTTTAGAGAAATCAGCTGACAGTCTTATGGAAACTCCCCTATAGGTAACTAACTTCTTTTCTCTTGCTGCTTTTAAGAGTCTTTCTTTGTGTTTAACCTTTGGCATTTTAATTATGATGTGTCTTGGTGTGGTCCTCTTTGGGTCCAACTTGTTTGGGACTCTATGCTACCTGGGTTTATGTGTCTATTTCCTCCATCAAATTAGGGAAGTTTTCTTTCACTATTTTTTTTTCAAATAGATTTCCAATTTCTTGCTTTTTTTCTTCTCCTTCTGGCACCCCTATGGTGTGAATGTTGGAATGCTTGAAGAAATCCCAGAGGCTGCTTATACTAGCCTCATTTTTTTTGGATTCTTTTTTCTTCTTGTTGTTTTGATTGTTGATTGGTTATTTTTTGCTTCCTTATGTTCTGAATGATTGATTTCATTCTCGGCTTCATCCACTCTACTGTTGTTTCCCTGTAAATTGTTTTTTTATTTCAGTTAGTATATCCTTCATTTCTGACTGGATCTTTTTTATGCTGTTGAGGTCCTCACTAAGTCCTTGAGCATTCTTATAACCAGTGTTTTGAACTCTGCATTTGATAGATTGCTTATCTTCATTTTATTTAGCAGTTTTTCTGAAGTTTGATATGTTCTTTCATTTGGGCCATGTTTCTTTGCTCATTTTGGCAGCCTCCCTGTGTTTGTTTCTATGTATTAGGTAGAGCTACTATTATTCCTTGTCTTGGTAGTGTAGCCTAATGTAATAGGTGTCCTGTAGGGTCCTGTGGCACAGCCTCCACTATCACCCAAGCTGAATACTCAAGGCGCACCCTTCATTTTGGCTGAGTGCATCCTCCTTTTGTAGTAGAGCCTTGGTTGCTGTTGGCAGATCAATGGGACGGATTTACCCAGGCCAGTCAGCTGCAAAGATTGGCTGTGACCACTGACCACCAACTTCCACCCTCTGTGGAGGGTCATCTGTGCAGGAGCAGGGTGGTGCTCTGGTGTGGTCTGTGGCTGTCCACTGGTTGTGCTGACCCTGGGGTTTCCTGGGTGGTGCAGGCCGATGTCAGCTCCCACCTGTGTTTTGTCTGGGGCACCCTGCCTGAGCTATAAAGCAATCTGAGATGGCTGCTACTTGTGCTGGGCTTGGAGATTCCCAGGAAAAGCCAAGCTGTGAATCTAGGCTGGCTGCTGCTGGTGCTGAGCCTGGGGCTCACTCAGGCCAGCTGTTGCTTGTTTGAGAGGATTTAGGAAATTGTGAAACATGAGCCAAGACCAGCCATTCATATGGAAAAGCAGCTTCTTAAGTTGGGTGGGGCAGAGTCTCTGGGGATGTCCAAGGTGGATCAAACAGTGTTAACCAGGTTGATGGAGCTTCAGATATGGCACCAGCTTGCAGGCTCTGTGGGGGGAGCAATTAGAAAAGGGACAGTGATCTCTGCTCACCATGATCCAAACACTTCAGTTTATCCCTGTGTACCACTGATGCCTTTCAAGCTGCTACCCCAGTGCTGCAGCCTAGAGGGAATGAGTGTAAGTAAGTATGTGAGTCTGTGTGCAGGTTCTTTAAGGGGAATTGCTTGGGTCTCCAGAAGTTTCTTCCACTGACTCAGTCCTCGCTGGATTTTGCAGCCAGAAGTTATGGAGATTCATCTTCCTGGCCCTGGAACCCTGGACTGGGGTGCCTGATGTGGGGCTGGGACTCCTTACCCCTGAAATACCCCTCCTGAATTTTTATCCATCACACATGGGTGTGGGACCAGCCTGTTTCACATCTGTGCCCCTCGTACCAGTCTGGATGAATGTGGTTTATTTCATTCTGCAGTTGTCAGACTTCCATTCAACTTGATTTCTGATAGTTATGAGTAATGGTTGTTCTATATTTTAGTTGTAATTTTGATGTGGTTGTGCAAAGAGACAAGCCATGTCTGCCTATGCTCCCATCTTGACCGAAGTCCCTCCTTTAAGTTCTTGTTAAATAAAATTTAAAAATAAGACACTCTAATCTTCATGGTGATACCCCCAAGCTTCTCATTTCTAGCTGCACCTGAGAATTACCTGAGAAGCTTCCTAAAAATAACAATTATCTGGGCTCTGTTCCACAAATTCTGTTATATTTGGGCTGGGGTGGGGTCTGGACATTGCAGTTTCTCTTTTAAAAAATATTTTCTCAAAAATTCATAGATGAATCTGCCAGGGAAGGCTTCCCATCTTTTTATTTTTTAGATTTTATTTATTTATTTTTAGAGAGATGGGAAGGACGGGAGAAAGAGGGAGAGAAACATTGATATGAGAAAAAAACATCAGTCAGTTGCCTCTCACATGCCTATAACCAGGGACCTGGCCCACAACCCAGGCATGTGCCATTACTGGGAATCAAACCGGTGACACTTTGGTTTGCAGGCCGGTGTCACTGAGCCACACCATCCAGGGCATTGCAATTTCTTTTTAAAGCTCCCCAGGTGATTCTAACCGGTAGGTAAGGTTGAAAACCACAGCAATATTTTAGGTTTTTTTAATACTACATTTTGATGAGTAATGATATGTGTTATAATGATATTCTTAATTTCCAATAGTTATGGCACTTTGTGACAGATGGACTCTATTTGCTTCATTTCCAAAAGCATTGAAAATCTTCCCAGAGAAAACCAAAAAGATCAATTTAATAATAAACTTCCATAAGAATAATTGAACGTTGCCTTTTTTGTATTTCCAAGGAGAAATACAGAAAATTCTAACATTTAGGAGGGGGCCCTGAGACCATCTCTTTCTTCGTTCAAATCATTTTTTTCCCCTCACCATGAAAACTTTATATATCTAAAGTGCTCAAGGAGAAAAAGCAATGCTCAGAGTTGAGACGACAGCACAGAAACTTTAAAACACCCAACATGCAAATTGTGAGGCTCTTGGCCCTTCTATTCAGAGCTCTATAAATGTAGGTGTCACTTTCCTCTCTTTTTAGTTGTGAATACAGGCAGTGCTGGAGAACAAGAGTCTCTGGTTAATATGAGGAAATAAGTTACACCATCTTTTTAGTGTCTCTGAAGAAAGAAATCAAAGTACCTCACTTTTTGCTCTGGCCAGATAGCTCAGTTGGTTAGAGCATCATCCTGATACACCAAGGTGGTGGGGTCAATCCTGGGCAGGGCATACACAAGAATCAACCAATTAGTGCATGAGTAAGTGGAAAAGAACAAATCTCTCTCTCTCAAATCAATAAATAATTACCTTACAATTAAAAATTTACCTTACTTTTGTTGTGAGTGACTGAGTGGATTGTTTGGGATTGTATTAATGAAAAAGATAATCACAGTCTTTGGGATAAGAAGGGAAAAATTCAGCTGTCAAGAACATCACTAAAAGCCATATGTGGCACTAGACTAATAGACAAGCAATTATGAGGATAGCCAGAGTGCTTGTGCAAATGTCTAATTTCTTTCTCTTTGTATAACTATTATTTTTTATGGTCACATCCCTCTTACTGATAATTAGTTGCCAGAATTATGATTAGTTATGAATCATAAATCATAACTGGTTTATGATTCTAACAACTTAATCCCAATGC
Organism: Glossophaga mutica; assembly: GCA_039655065.1. Classification (NCBI taxonomy): domain Eukaryota; kingdom Metazoa; phylum Chordata; class Mammalia; order Chiroptera; family Phyllostomidae; genus Glossophaga; species Glossophaga mutica. The sequence continues at coordinate 60,904,321 of CM077304.1, forward strand.
ATTTAGGATAGCCAGTATATCTCCACCCTCCCCCATCATTTGTTTTTAGGTGAAAAAGAACCCCATCATGTATAGGAAATCTCATGTAATTACTGCAGTGTATTTCTTCATCAATAATGAAGTAATGTTGTTAGGGTTTTGTTTTTTTCTAAAAGTTTTTGGCAGATGATTCACATTTGCACGGTGTCATTTGACTCAAAAATTCATCATGAATGGGCAAGAAGTGATAGACTAAGGTAGAGTGATATACTTGAAATGAGACCCTAATTCTGTAACCACTCTAGGTTTCAATTTCTACCTCTTTAAAATGGATTAAAATGGCTTTAATTTTGAGCAAAAGAAGGGAAATGCCAAAGTACCATTGATCAGTTGGTGAAATCAGTTTGCCTCAAATTTTTTCTTCCACAATCTACTGTTGACAGTTCTCCTGTTTGATTGCATTTCTGTTCTACAGTTATATATTTTTGAATTAGTTGAAAATTTTTTTCCTGTTTTCACTCCTTCAATAAATACTTATTGAATGCCCACTCCTGCATGTGGACAAAGTGTTGTGTTAATGCCTTGCACAAGCCCTATCACTTGAGTGGGTTTCTACTTGAATCACTGGAATTACTCATTTATTAACGCATATTATTGCACTTACCATGGGCAAGACAAGATGTGACACGCTACAGGTCAAGTGCTGGGTGTTGAGAAAGATGGAGGTCATGCTTTATTAGAGAAAGCTCCAGGTCAAGGAATATTTAACAAAGTAAAGCCACTGATTGTAAATACAAGTAATTTTGGCGTATGTGGGAAGGCACACAAGGAAAAAGGCATCACTGCCATTTGAAATCACCTTCATGGAAAAGCAAAGTTTATGGTAGAGACATTGTGTCCAAAGCCTTTAGAAGTACTGTCTTTTTGCCTTAAGGTATAGTAACCATCATGAGGGTAGGAATTTTAACCTGAAAAGATAGGAAAGAGAATCTTTCCTTAATGTCAGTTAATTATTGCTCTCATGGAAACTGTGCTTGGTAAGACAGGTAAATTCTCAAATTCTCTCTGCTGTCCTGCTTCAGTGGTCATCTCTGTGCCCAGGAGTCAGTCAGTAAACCCGGGCCTGAGCTCCTGAATCCCGTTCCCACATTGCCAGCTGCTTTGGAGTCAGTTTCGTTGGGTTGGCCTCCCAAAGCCATTCCACCTGCTTGGAGCAGCTTTCTGCCTCCAATCCACCGGTCCTAAGAGGCCCGGCAGGTATCCCACCATTTCCATCAAGTCCTTGCAACACGCAGTGGCCCGCTGGAGCCCTTCCTTCCTCTGGACTCAGAACTCTTTGCTCTTCATTTTTTGCTATGTTCATAACCCACCTTGTAACAATTCTTATATTTTTGTCTATTCCCATGCATTGTTATTTCAAGCTTATGTTGCCCGTTAGTGTTCTGTAATCTGTGATTCTTCCAAGATCTGAGTACAGACCTCGCCAATAAATATCTGTAGGCCGACAGATTCCTGGATACCTTGCAGATACTAACTGCAATAACTTAACTAACAAGGATGGAAGGGAATTTGAGGGGTCATTGTAGCCGCTGCACATCCCTTTCCTCCTGGACTTTCAGATTGTTCTACTTATTTTCATGCATTTCCCCAGGAGGCCCTACAACATCCTCTAGCATTGTCAACTTACCACCTCACCCCCACATTTTCTCAGTAACTATTTTAATCTAAATTCTTTGTGTTTCAGTTCAGACTTGTTTGCTCTTGTTTAATTAGTAAAGATGGAGAATAGAAAGGCAAAAAGATGGTGACACCAGATGCTTTGTCATTGGGGATTGTTATTGGGACAAAAGTCTTAAATTTCTTATAAAGCCCCTCAGCAGCATCCTTGGGTCTTCACCATCCTGTGGACACCTTGAGAGCCAGGCATGCCTTTGTTTGGCACACCACTCAATCACCTGTGACTGGCACACAGTCTGGCACATAGATGTTCAGTAACTTATTTTTTGTGAAGTAAAAACTAGCCTGTGAACTCCTGTGAAAGGTTTCTACAGTGGAAGGTTTGTCATCCGGGTCTCATGCCACATACAATCGTGCCTTAAAAAAATCCTCTCAGCAAAATCAGAGGCCAAAAAGCAGTCAAATTAGATTATTTATTTTTGTAATATTTATGTTATATTTCCTTCAAATAGCCACTTATCCCAATGTTTTGAAAATGTGGTTTAAGTGTATAGAAACAGTGATTTACACAAAAGTGTTAGTGGACTTACCTCTTTTAAAGTGACTTATCTGAGCATCATGCTTCCTAAAATTATATTTATCCTTCCTAACTCAGTGTCCTATCTTTAAATGAAGGGATAATTCAATTATTAATATAAAGGAAATTGCTAAACATCAGGGAAACTGCACAATACTTTCTGGTCTAAAAACAACATTTACTCGTAGAAAACAGTGTATCTTAATTGCCAGGAAATTTAATAAGGTTTCTTATTAAGTCTTGATAACAAAAAAAAAAACCCTGAAAAGTTAGTGTACGTGTTTTGGAATGTTGTTTTATTAAATCTTTGTCCTCAATCCCCCCAAAGAAAAAGAACAGCTTATTGAAACGTTTTTGTGAGTGGTCAGACTAGCATCTTTAGAGATCCTGTGACTGTACGTGGGGTGGAGACGAGCCTGAGCAGCCAGCCCTCTGAGTTTCAGTTTTAATTTGAAAAGCCAGGGACATTTATACCAAAAAGGAGACATTTCTCTCATGTTTATGAACACACATAAATAGGAAAAAAAAAAGGGCGGAAGATATTCTGAAATATTAATAGTGGTTATCTCATGCTGAAACTAGGGATGATTCTTATTTGTATATTTCTGAAAATTTTCCCATGAACATGTAAAACTGGCATAATTTTTAAATATGTAAAAGAAATAAACTGTTCAACAGCGTGCAGTGAGCACCAAATGACGTACCGACAGAAAGGGCTGTACGCCTACGGGGGCGAACTCAGTCAGGCTTGGGCAGCAGGGACGCACCGAACAGCTGGGACACTAGCTGGGTCTTGAAGAGCGGGTGATACCATAATAATGATGGTTCCTTCAATTTATATGTCACTTTTGCAGCAAGCCAATTGTCTCCTCTGCATATATGTTCCCTTCCCTTACTTAGTTGGAAAAGTCCCAGTTTTGTTCAGTTATGATGGTTCTGTTCTGGTTGTCAGGGATTGGGTCAAGGTTGGACACGTGACCCAGTTTTGGCCAGTGAGATGGTGAAGAGAGGTGTGCTCAGGCATTTTTGGGAAAGTTTTTTTAGACACTGAAAGAGAAGATCCTTTATTATCTGTGTGCTTTGTCTGGTCTGATGTGGCACCTGGAGCTGCTGAAGAACAGAAACCTCTTGTAACCGCAAAAGGAACCACACTCGGGATTGTAGAATGTAGAGGAAGAAGGGACCAGGGGCATCAATGCCATTATTCAGCAACTATGCTTTGGGTGAACTAGTTTTCTTCTTTCCTACTTATATGTTTATAATTTAATTTTCTTATTGTTTAAGGCCAGTTGGAACTAATTTTCTTACTGCTTAAAGCCAGTTGGGCTGAACTCATCTTCACTGATACAATTCTACAATTTGCTAATCTCTTCATATCCAGTATTGATTTTAATCTGAACTCTGTGAGGTGGATAAGACATATTAATCAAGGTTCTCTGGAAAAACGGAACCAACAGGATATATGTGTATGTGGAGAGAGAGAGATTGACTGATTGACTGATTGAATTTAAGGAATTGGCTCACGTGAATATAGAGGCTTGGTGAGTCCAAAATCTGTTGGGGAAAGCTGGGGCAGGCTCAGCAAATAGTTGCAGCTTCTGTCCAAATATGTCTAATGGCACAATTTCTTCTTGCTTGGAGGTCAGTCTTAGTTTTATTAAGGCCTTCAACTGATTGGGTGAGGCTCACCTCCACTATGGAGGATAATCTGCTTTATGCAGAGTCCACCAATTTAAATGTTAATCTCATCCAAAAAACACTTCACAGAAACATCCAGAGTAGTGTTTGACCAAATATTTGAGTTTCCTGGCCTATCCAAGTTGACACACAAAATTAACCTTAATTATTCCCATATACTGACAATGAAACTAAAATTAAGCAGATATAACTTGTCTAAGGGTTCAAATCCAAGTATACCAATTTTAAACCTTTCTACCTTCTGTGTGCTCTTTCAAATGGAAAAACTTCTTCATGGAAATGAAGAGGTGTGGTGCTTATCATTAGTCCATCAGTTCTGAATTAAATGCCTGCTCTTGCCAAGCAATGTTCTAGAGCCAGCAACCCAGTGTGGAGGAGGGGGGAGGGAAGGCAACCAGTAGAGAGTGAGAATGTGTGGTATTTGGCTCATGAAGTCTCATATTGTCTTTAGTGGATGATACACATTGATGGTGAGCGATTATTAACTTGGTCAGAAAGTTAAGTTGGGATTAGATTGTGAAGACGTAAGAATTTCAGGCTAAAGAGTTCATTCTTACATAAGTGAGAACAGCTGTGATGTTGGGGACAGTATCCCAGAGTCCCCAATCATACAGAAGAAAAAAAGAGGATCTTTAAAAGTCCTTTCTTCTTGGTGACAACTTCTAAGTTGTTCCGTATAATTTATATATTATAATCTACCATAGAACTTGGAATCAAAGAAATCTAGAAACCATCAAGAATGTTTCTTTTTAGTGTGGGTAATTTTGCATTACTCACACCTCAAAAGAAATTCATCATTATTTTATGAATTATTTAGTGCAAATGAAACTCATTTATGCCTTGGCAGGTAGCTCAGTTGGTTAGAGTGTCGTCCTGAATGCCAAGCTTGTGGGTTCGATCCCCAGTTGGGGCACATGTAGGAATCAACCACTGAATGTGTAAATAAGTAGAACAAATCTGTCTCTCTCTCTCTCTCGTCAATAATTTTTTTTTTGAAAAAATTAAAATAAAAAAACTTGTCCATGACATCTGCGCCCCATATGGTAGATTAATTTAAACAGGAATGCTGAATTTGGATAATTCAATCCTGTTCAAATTGATCTCCCTTAGGACTAAGACAGGAAAGTTCTGAAATTTTTATTTTTCTGTATATAGGAACTGTTAGCATGAGAACAATAAACAGCCTTTTGTAGTTTCTTAATGAGACATGTAGTGTATTCTGTTAACACCCAGGAGCTTGCCTAAAACTGTTCTCCCTCACTAATAACTAATAAAATGAGTTCACTCTAGGTGGAAAGTCACAGCGTTTGCTTTTTCTATATTCTTTTCACATGTGTCAGCAGCCTTTGCTTTTCCTGGTATCAGACGCTCCTTTAGAGCGTGTGGAAACAGCACCTGGTGCTAGAAGCGCCCCTAGGTACAGTGCGCCTGCAATCTCCAGTGACTGCCCTGCACAGCAGCAGGCCGCCCTGGATCACCAGGTCAGCCAAAAAGTGAGCTGGGTATTTTGCACATTAGCACACCACACATGTGGACTAAGCAATGTGCAATAGTCTCCAGAGAGGGTCATCAAATGCTTTCTACTGAGATGAGTGCACGGGGAGGAGCAAAAGCTGGCAGAGTGGCCTGAGAAGACAGCTTCTTAAAGGAGCCACAACAGTGGAGACGCACAGGACAGTAGAGGTGGAAGCTGCAGGGCCTCATGGAAGGCCTGTCCTTTTTTTTTTTTTTTTTTTTTTAAACAAGTGTTTGGATGCCAAAGGCTGGCTTGATGCCTTCTCTGCTTCTAAATTTAAATGCTTACGTTTTAGTCAGTTCACATTTCACATCTCCTCAAGCCACATAAATTATGTAGGGACCTTTAAGAGCCATTGCAGATGGGGATGAGCAGGTGCCACCCTGGTTTGGGGTAGAATCTTCCAGGCCTAAAAGTAGTTCTGGTTGTACTCACCTGTCACCTGTTACAGCTGAGCCATAGTGTGTTCTTACTTCCTGGTTTCTTGTGTCCTGAAGCTTGAAAACTCTTAAATCCAACCTCAACCCCATCCTCACAAGAAATTGAGTAGAAAAAAAAGACTTATTGCTTTCTCTATTCCTCTTTTTTCCCCCCTTTCTAGGTAATATTGTCAAAAATAAAAATGATGCCTTGGGCAGTTGAACAGCTAAAAGATGGTGTTAATTATTATGCTATTTGTGAACGTATGGAAATAGAGTGAAATACTAATTTTTACCACTTTGGCGCATTCTGCTGCTGTTTGTGAAATTCCTTTAGAAATGTATTACATTTTTCCCAGCTTGAAATGTCTTTAATTTGAATGAAAATGTTCCTTAAAGGCATAAGGTTTGAGGATGTACTTCTCAATTTAATCTGAGCAAAATACAATTTTTAAAAATATGTATAAAAATCTGAACTGAGTTTTCAGTTAATTTTCACTCAAGAGGAAGCATATTCTGAGGAATAAGTATGGGAGTGCCAGTCCCAAGACTGAGCTCAGATTCTCATGTGACTGTGTAAAGTAGAGCAGTTACACTTGACCTCCCTCCAGGAGCTCCAGTGAGAATACATGAGCCTGTGAAACTCAGCACGTTCCTTGGAAGGACAAATGCTAGGATGAGATATTTGTAATATAATATACTCTTTTTCTTCCAGAAAGGGCTTAAGGGACTTTGCAAGACTCCGTAAGTACAAGAGGACAAAGATTAAAAGGAAAATCTAGAAGAAAGGAGGGGAAAAGAAGGCATAAAAAGGGAGCTAGAAACGAGTTAAGAAAAATACACCCATTCTCCCTGGAATCCTGAACACTTCACAGCAACCATGAAGTGGAAAACATATTTCTCAAAAGAGTAATTATTCATGGTGTTAAGATAGCATTTTCTCCCAAGGGTGCTTATAGCTAGAGAAGCTCTAATTATGTTAAGTGCCTGGCATTATGACCCCAGAAAGGTAGCTTAATGGCTCTAAACTTTTATTTCCTCTCCATGACATGGAGAGATTGAACTCAAAGATCCGTTTAAGGCCCTGCAACTCTCAAGTCCAAGGAGCATACTCCCTTCCCTCCTAATCATTTTTTCTTCTAGAAAGAGCAACTTTCCTTTTTTTTTCCTACTCTCCCATTATTTCTTCTATGAATGTACACCCTCCTTCCATCCTTCTCTCCAAGCCTCTTTTTTGCTGTTGCCCAACCTGATATTCTGTCAAACTTGTCTTTCTCAGACAGCTGCTTATCTATGTTTCTTACTTAAAAAAAAAAAAAAAAAAAAGATGAGCCTGAGAGCTAGGGCCAAAGAGCGTGAGGGCCCGCGTGCTTGTCCTGGGAGGAAGGGGAGGGCCGTGTGGGGTAAGGAAGCAGTGTCTGGAATTGAGGTCTGCCAGGAAACAGGAGGCAGTTTTTACACTTCCTTCACTTGCAGGATGGTTGGCTATTCTGCTTGGAAGCTTGGCTTTCTGTTTAAAATATAGGCCACAAAGAGAACTGTGTCTGGGAGTACAACCGAATGGCTAATTGTTCTTAATTGCATTCTTCTGTGCTCAGCCGACCACTAACTACAGTAGCAGCTTAAAAACAGTGTTTAGGGAAATTGTTTGTGCCTCCGTTTGTTTCTCACATTCCAGTGTTTTCATCGTTGGAGGCAACATGCCTCAAAGTGTCACCATGAAGGCTCACAAGGGCACCGGCTTTAGACAGCATGTGGCAGCCCCTATGAATTATGCACAGTCGACATATGGAGAGTGGAGGCTGCCTAAGGAAGCGACCAGACCCATTGTCATTGCAGTAGTTGCCCCCCACCTTCCTGTGACCTACCTGGTAAGAGGCAGTTTTGCCCTAGAAAGGGGCTGTGATCGTTTCTTCCAGGTGTTCTCCAGAGACTGTCAGAAGCTTAATGGGCTTGGAATGGCAGTGATGCTTTGGTATCATCTCGTGTTGCTGGTCTGTGAAAGATAAGTTCATCGCGGTAAATAAGATATTTGCGGCAGAGTTAATACCTGATAAATTCATATTAAATTACTCACCTTTCTTTCCCTTAAATACCTTTACTCCTACTGTTTGTGCTTTTGCCGTTTCGTGCATGGCTGAGATGAACTGTAATCTCTTGTCCTTCTGTTTGGATTTAAAAAAAAAAAAAAAAAGGAATAGCTGTTAGCTGTTGTCATCATGCCAAAAAATGAAGTAATTATTATTTTTAAACTAGAAACCTCTCTACTAGGGCTTTTGTGGTTTAAAAAAAAAATTAGTCAGGTCCATTGGATTTGACTGTCAGCTCAACTACTCGTAACTTATCTTGAGAATGTCTATGCTGATCTGTAGCTAATATAATAAGCTAAATAGATAAGGGGTGAAACTCATGGTTTTCCCTAAAATTATAAGTGGGATTTCATTTCAGAATTTTACCTAGATTTCAACAAATCTGGCCCTTAGCAGTAAATCGTATGACTATTAGCAAAGTCCTTGGTGTGGCCCAGTTTTTTTCATAGAGGGGGATTTACAGCTCTGCCTTCCAGTACATAAGTTTAACAAAATAAAACAAAAAAGCAAAAGCATTGATTCCTTTGAGTGTAAAGCTCTTTGCAGCATATTAGTAATTTTTTGCCTAATATCTTGAATTTTGCTGAAAATAATGAATGCTGTTCCCTAGAGTATTGATGCCAGTGAGCCTGGATTCCATTGAAAGGAATGACCCCACCTGGTTGCTATTTCTGAGCTTTTCGGTCTGCTTTTCTCAGGAATGTTATTATGCTGTTTTTTCTTATTACATTATCTTCCCTTGCTGGCACTCCTTGACTCTTATTGCCTCCATTACAGGTTTGTAAATCAGATTTGAGTGTACTGTATTAGAATTCTATGTAAAATAAGAGTAAGTTTATGTTGATAATGACCTTAGGGGAACTTCTTTGAATAAAGAACATGAAATCCTGTACATTTATAACCCATCCATCAATTCTGCAAGTCTCTCCCTCTTTCAGCTCCCTTTGTTTGCACTCAAGTAAGAAAAAAAAAATTAAAGGTACCCTTATTGAAAAATTTACTATGGCCATCAATATAATGGACAGACAATTCTAGCAGTCCTCACAACTGTCATTTACACTATAAGAAAAACACCTATTGTAGTTCTTTCATTAAATGGAAAGGACATACTTCATTCAGAGTAACTATACACATTATGACATGTAAACTTTCTAAGCAATTGCATTGATAACATAGACATCTAAATAAAGTATATAATTCTGAAGGAAAACTTTGTTGCCTTTTATTCCAAGCCACCTCCTATTATTTGGAAGATTTGGTAATAGTTTGTTAGGTAAGACGACATGCTTTTTTCTTCTTCATTGCTTCAAATTTCTGATCAGATGTTATTTTAGTCCACGTAGGGCCCTTGTGATTTTGTCGGTTGGCTTAATTGGGCTGGATCTTCAGGAAAGGTTTTCTCACTTCGTGATCAGTGTCATAGTTACCCACTATCTGCTTCGACAAACATCTTATTGAGCCATTATCTGCATCAATGAAACTTGCCACTGAGCATTAATTATTAGTCCACTTTGCTCTTGCTTTTGTAAAAAATATATTTTATTGATAATGCTATTACAGTTATCCCATTTTTTTCTCCCCTTTATTCCCCTCCTCCCTGCAACTTCCTCACACTGGCATTTCTCCACCTTTAGTTCATATCCATGGGTTGTACACAGAAGTTCTTAGGCTTCTCGATTTCCCATTCTATTTTTAAGCTCCCCTGTCTATTTTGTACCTACCATTTATGCTTCTTATTCCCTGTACCTTTCCCCCATTCTCCCCTCTTCCCCTCACCACTGATAACCCCTTCGTATGATCTCCATATCTATGATTCTGTCCCTGTTCTAGTTGTTTGCTCAGTTTTTTAATTTTGTTTTTAGGTTCAGTTGTTGATAGTTTTGAGTTTGTTGTCATTTTACTGTTCATAATTTTGATCTTCTTCTTTTTCTTGATAAGTTCCTTTAACATTTCATATAATAAGGTTGATGATGAACTCCTTTAACTTGACCTTATCTGGGAAGCACTTTAACTGCTTTTCCATTCCGAATGATAACTTTGCTGGATAGAGTAATCTTGAATGTAGGTCTTCCCTTTTGTGACTTGGAATACTTCTTTTCAGCCCTTCTTGCCTGGAAGGTTTCTTTTGAGAAATCAGCTGACAGTCTTATGGGAACTCCTTTGTAGGTAACTGTCTCCTTTTTCTGCTTTTAAGATTCTCTCCTTATCTTTCATCTTGGATAATGTAATTATGATGCGCCTTGGTGTGTTCCTCCTTGGGTCCAACTTCTGTGGGACTCTCTGAGCTTCCTGGACTTCCTGGAAGCCTATTTCTTTTGCCAGATTGGGGAAGTTCTCTTTCATTATGTTTTCAAATAAGTTTTCAATTTCTTGCTCTTCCTCTTCTCCTTCTGGCACCCCTATGGTCCAGATATTGGAACATTTAAAGCTATCCCAGAAGTTCCTAAGCCTCTCCTCATTTTTTTTTTTTTTTTTTTTTGAATTCTTGTTTCTTCATTTCATTCTGGTTGAATGTTTATTTCTTCCTTCTGCTCCAAATTGTTGATTTGAGTCCCAGTTTCCTTCCTGTCACTGTTGGTTCTCTGTACATTTTCCTTTATTTCACTTCTCATAGCCTTCACTTCTTCCTCTACTTTTCACCATATTCAACCATTTCTGTGAGCATCCTGACTACCCGTGTTTTGAACTCTTCATGAATAGATAGATTGGCTATCTCTTCATCATGTAGTTCTATTTTTAAAGCTTTGATCTGCTCTTTCATTTGGGCCATAATTTTTTGTCTTGGTGCAAGTGTTAAGTTGTAAGGGGCAGAGCCTTAGGTATTTGCCAGGGCAGGGCAACCAGTGGTGCTGCCTTGCAGAGATGTATGTGGGGGAGGGGTCCAAGAGGGAACAATGCAGCTTGCTCAACTCTTGGATGGCTTTCAGTTATTTCCTCCACTAACCACAAGCAAATTGGTCCCTTCTGGTGCTGATTCCCATGTGGGTGGGTTTGTGTACATTCTAGGACCCTGTGGGTCTCTCCAGTGAAATCTCCTGTGAGGCTGGAAGTTTCTCCTGCCACCACAACTCCCAGAGGTTTTTCCAGCCAGAGGTTTTTCCAGCCAGAGGTTTTGAGGCTTTATTTCCCATGCTGGAACCCTGAGCAAGACACGCTGCTGTCTTGGGGAGCAGTCTGTCTTGCTCCCCAGTTGTTCCTCCCGGTTATCTTCACGCAAATGTGGGACTACCTGGTCCACCAGCCACCACCTTGCCATGAGTCTTCTTTGCCTTGGCCATGTATCTCTGCCTCTCCTACCAGTCTGAATGAATGTTTCTTCTTTAACTCCTTGGTTGCCAGATTTCATACAGTTCAACTTTCTAGGACTTCTGGTTATTTTTTGTTTTAAAATTTGTTGTTGACCTTCTTTTGATTGTGTGAAAAGGCAAAGTATATCTACCTGCGCTTCCATCTTGGCTGATTGCTCTTGCTTTTTTCCTTCTCCTCTGAGCCCACCTTCTTTCCTGTCCTCTGAACTGCCCCACACCGCCTTCCATCTGTTTCTTCCCTTGGTGCCGTCTCCCAGCATGCATTCTTCCCACTGTTCATCCATTCGTTATTCTTAGCACAATGCACAACATGTAAAAGAGCTTATTAGGTAGATAGATAGATTTTTAAAATGAATGTATACATCCAAAAATTATTTTATCCAGCTCCAATAAAAGCATTAAAATAAGAAAAAGGAAAAAGAGTCCTTCAAAGTAACTGGGGGAATTATAGGTACCAGGAAGTCTAGGCTAAGTCTAGTCACTACAAATGAGTCTCAAATTTAACTCTGTGTTTCTTGAAAGTTTCAGAAAGGGAAGAACAATGAGTAATGTATCACTCATTGTCTGGTGGAAGGAAGCATGCCAAGGCATCAGGAGAAACTATTTTTTTCTTAGCACTTATTTCTGTATATTCATTTGTTCATTCAACAAAATAATTGACAGCCTCATAGTAATTTTACAATAAGCTGCCAAAATTTTTCTCAGTTAAAATAAATGTATTGAGCATCTAATATGTGCAGGGCACTGTGCCAGGAACTGATCATACAAAGATGAATAAGAAATACATGGTCTCTAACATCAAAGAAAAGTCTATTATTATATTCCATGAAGTGAGTTAATAGTAATAATAATTAGCATTCATTAAGCTGTTAGCTCTGTCTCAGGCTTCTAAGTGTATACATATGTTAACATGTTAACTCTTTTAACATCCTATTCGCACTATTATTTCTCTATTTTACAGTTGAAGAAACTGGGGCAAAGAGAAGTTAAATAATTTGTCAAGATTCAATAGCCTGAAAGTAGTAAGAGCCAGGATCTGAACCCAAGTAGGGCTGACCAGCTCCGGAGCCCACCTTTTTAACAGCTGTTCTGTATGACTTCTCTGGGGTATAAGAAAAATAAGAGAAGCAGATTTGTAGGGGCTGGAAGTAGGTAGAGATGATTGGTTTGAAATGTGTTGAATTTGAGTTGCCTGAAAGTATCATAAAAGTAGATGCAGCTGGGCAGAGAGACCTGGGCCAACATTTAGGTGATATTTAGGTGCCAGCAGCACATGGTTGGTAACTGAAGCCATAAGGAGAAAGCGTATGAAATGTATGAGATGAATACATTTAAAAAATCTACTCCCAGAAAAAAGGTCCAAGAACATAAATTATAGTTCAGTAAAGATATCACTACCGGGACTTAATGTGATAGATAAGGATATGTAACTCTCTGGCAGTTGGATGCGTATATACACGTTAGGTGCAGGGATTGAGTTCAGCTAATAAGCAGGAATGAAAGCTAAGCATTTTTCTCGTTTTGTTAATAGTCGACCGTGTTTGAGACACATGTTACCTCAGGTCTCACAACTCTTTCCAAGAAGGTGCGCTTGTTCCCCATTTTACCATTGAGGAAACTGAGGCCCAGAAAATTAAGTAATGCACCAGGGTTGCACAGTTTTAAGTGGCAGGGTTTGACCCAGAGCTTTGCGACCGCCCTGTGCTCTGCCCCTGCTGTGTAGAGTTGGGCCACATGAACAGCCGTGGGTGTGAAGCTTTGCTAGGAAAATAGATTCGGCTCTCCTCACCACACACAACTACATGTGCAGTAGATGGCCCCTAGTTGCCTCTGATAGTGCATGAAGAAATAACCCAACCCAAAAAGATTTTGAGGCTTACTGTTCCCAGTGTTCCATCACATAAAAGAACCCTGGGACAGCTGTAGTAGTGGAAGATTTGCTTAGGAGCAGGTACATGCTGGGCGAATGAGCAACACAGTGAGTACCTCCGGCTGTGCCTATCCTACTCAGGCAGTGAGTGCCGTGTCCTAGGTAGGCTGCCTCTCGTCCTCTCTGACTATGCAGTGACACGGTCGGGCCACTGGTCCCCTTCTCAGTTATGCAGGCACAACCAATGACTTCCCAGCAGAGCCCTCAGGAAAGCGCCCCCCACACCCCCACCCAGCCGCAGGAAACAAAGCAAACAGAGCTCTTCCTATTCCCCTATTTTGACATCCTCTTTCTGCCCCTGCCTCTTCCCCAAAGAAAGCAAAAATGTGGATTCAGCACTTTTACTTTTAACTCTTTATTGCCATTAATATTAATGGATGATTCTTCTTGGCGGACAAATGCCCCTCTTCTCTCCTCCTTTCCCCTTTGTCATTCCAGGTGTTCAGCTAAGTTCCTAACAGCCGTCTTCTCCCCAGTCCCTCCGCATCTCAGCTGACTCAGTGTATGAACCCAGGGTCTTTCAAGTGTCACTACCCTCACGATCACTCCAGGGATGTCAGAATGTGATGGGAGACTGTTACTGCATAGTGTGTACTCTCTAGTTTTGTGGGCTTTGTCATTATCGTGTGTCAATTATAATAATGATTGGTTATTTTTTCCTTTGAAAAGGGTGCTTTCTGGAATGCTTTTCCTTTTTAACAACCAATTTAAAAATTGTTCCTTTCAATCTTGAACCCTTCCATGTGCTGTCACCCACATTTCAGCTTTGTCCATTCTGCTTTGGGGGGCTGTATCAGGTCTCGCTCCCTGGGAAACAGGTGGAGATTTGTGTGCTCATAGTTTATTGGGTAGTGCTTTGGAAATAGCACTTCTTAAGAATCTTGCACTCATCCCACAGGGAGCTCTGGAGCTGGGATGGCCTGAGGGAAGGGGCTGAATCTTGGGTGAGGTTACTCCCTTCAGCCAAGGACCATGACTCGGGAGGAAATCAACTGTGAGCCTTCCACAGGTGAAACACCTGGCAGCCAGGGCAGTGGGCAGTTCAGTGCCGGAGCGGGATCGCTGGCCAACCCACAGCAGCAACAGCCTCTCTGTCTGGTCACCACACTCTGATTTCTTCAAGGCTCTGACGTCATTGGGCAAAGCAAGGAGCCTATTCAGTTGAAAATACCTCCTATCTTCTTTTGCCCTAAACTGCTTTCTGGACTGGAGGTTTATGTAATGAACAATAAAAATAAGCCAGCATAAGGATGGGGAATATCTCATTTTCATTTTCTCCTTGATACTACCATGGTCACCATCCTAATCTTGGCCTTAATTACCTCTATTTGAATTCATAGAATGGCTTCTTAAATTTTTTTTTACAATTTTATTAACATATAATTGACATACAATAAATTGCACATATTTAAAACATACAATTTGATGAGTTCCGACATGTGCCTATGAAACTAAGTGAATGAACATTTCTTTTTTAATATATTTTATTGATTATGCTATTACAGTTGTCTCATTTCTCCCCCATCATTCCCCTCCACTCTGTACACCCCCTCCCACCCACATCCCTCCCTTTAGTTCATGCCCATGTGTCATAAGTTCTTTAGCTTCTACATTTCCCACACTCTTCTTGCCCTCCCCCTGTCTATTTTCTACCTACTATCTATGCTACTTATTCTCTGTACCTTTTCCCCCTCTCTCCTCCTCCCACACCCCTGTTGCTAACCCTCCATATGATCTCCATTTCTGTGGTTCTGTTCCTGTTCTAGCTGTTTGCTTAGTTTGCCTTTGTTTTAGGTGTGGTTGTTAATATCTGTGAGTTTACTGTCTTTTTACTGTCATATTTTTTATCTTCTTTTTCTTAGATAAGTCCCTTTAACATTTCATATAATAAGGGCTTGGTGATGATGAACTCCTTTAACTTGACCTTATCTGAGAAGCACTTTAACTGCCCTTCCGTTCTAAATGAAAGCTTCGCTGGTTAGAGTAATCTTCGATGTAGGTCCTTGCCTTTCAAGACTTCAAATACTTCTTTCCAGCCCGTTCGTGCCTATAAGGTCTCTTTTGAGAAATCAGCTAACAGTCTGATGGGAACTCCTTTGTAGGTGACTGTCCCCTTATCCCTTGCTGCTTCTAGAATTCTCTCCTTCATTTGAATCTTGGCTAATGTAATTTTGATGTGCCTTGGTGTGTTCTTCCTTGGGTCCAACTTCTTTGGGACTCTCCAAGCTTCCTGGACTTCCTGGTAGTCTATTTCCTTTGCCAGATTGGGGAAGTTCTCCTTTATTATTTGTTCAAATAAGTTTTTCACTTGTTGCTCTTCTTCTTTCCCTTCTGGTACCTCTATAATTTGGATGTTGGGATGATAAGTCCTACAGGTTCCTAAGCCTCTCTTCATTTTTTTGAATTCTTGTTTCTCCCTTGTTTTCTGTTTGGTTGTTTGTTTCTTCCTTCTGGTCCACTCCATTGATTTGAGTCCCAGTTTCCTCCCATCTCTGTTGGTTCCCTGTGCATTTTCCTTCATTTCACTTATTGTAGCCTTCATTTGTTCATCTAATTTGTGAGCAAAGTCAACCAATTCTTTGAACATCCTGATCACCAGGGCTTTGAACTGTGCATCTGATAGGTTGGCTACCTCTTTGTCACTTAGATGAATTGGCTCTGGGGCTTTGATCTGTTCTCCCATTTGAGCCATATTTGGTTTTTTGTGTTTTTTTTTTTGGTCTGGTTGCAGCTGTTATGTAGTGAGGGGCGGAGCCTTAGGTGCTTCCCAGGGCAGGGCAGCCCAGTCACTGGGTAGTGACGTTATATGTAGGGGCGGGGACCGGGAGGGAACAATGGTGCTTGCTCTGCTCTCTCTCTCTCGGATTTCAGTCCCTTCTGCTGTTTCCTCTTTGCCTGGATTATCTGCGCTCAAATGTAGGACCACCTGGTCAGCCAGCCACCTTGTGCAGCCTCACTGGGTCTGCACTGTTGCCACCCCATGCCTGGGGTTTGCCAGCTGATGCCTGCATTCCTGGGATCTCCCAGTTGCTGCTGCCTGCGCACCTGGGTCTACCAACCTCCACTTTTTCCAGCCGCAACTCCACCCTCTTACCGGTCTGGATGAATGGTTGTTAGACTTCCCTACAGTTCAATTTTCTATCAGTTCCATTGTTTTCTTGTTTCTAAATCTTTGTTGTCCTTAATTTTGGTTGTGCAAGGAGGCACAGTATGTCCACCTATGCCTCCATCTTGGCCAGAAGTCTCGTGAGTGAACATTTCTATCACCGCTACCCCTACATTTTGTCCTGCTCTTTCGTCATCCTTCCTTTGGTTCCTCGCAGCCACACCCATTGCAGGCAACCAATGATCTGCTTTCCATCACTAGATTAATTTAAATTTTCTACAGTTTCATTTAAATAGAATTGCGTAGTCTTTTTTTTTTTTTTTTTTTTTTGAGGGTAGTTCTGACTTTTTGCACTTGGCATAATTATTTTGAGATTCATCCATGTTGTGGTGTATAGCAATAGTTACTTTTCTTTTTATTATTGAGTAGTGTTCCATTGTTTTTCCATTGACCTAGTTGGTGGACATCTAATTGTTTACCCTTTTGACTACTACAAATAAAGATGCCATGAACGCTTGTGAACACGTTACTGAGTGGACAACCACTTTCACTTGTCTTGGGTACTTAGGAATGGAATGGCTGGATCACATAGAAGGTCTATGTGTAACTTTATAAGAAACCGCCAAACTACTTTTCAAAATGATGGTACAATTTCACAGTCTTTACCAGCAGTCTGCAAGAGCTACATTTGTTCTACATCATCATCAACACTTGGTATCGTGGGCCTTTTAAAGTTTAGCCAGTCTGGAAAGCTCCTGTGGGGGGTTGAGGCAGCAGTGGGAGAAACTCCTAGCCTCACAGGAGAGTTCTTTGGAGAGACTCACAGGGCCTTAGAACATACACAAACCCACCCACCAGGGAATCAGCACCAGAAGAGGCCAGTTCAATTGTAGGTAGTGGGGGAAGTGACTGAAAACCTTCAGAGAGCAGAGCAAGAGGCACTGTTCCCTCTTGGACCCCTCCCCCACATACAACATCACAACGAAGCCACGTGGGTTGCCCTACCCTGGTGAGCACTTAAGACTCCGCCCCTTTCTATGTAATAGGCGCACCAAGACAAAAAAAGGCCCAAATGAAAGAACAGTTCAAAGCTCCAAAAAAAAGACAACTAAGTGACAGAAATAGCCAACCTATCAGATACACAGTTCAAAACACTGGTTATCAGGATGTTCCAGGAACTCACTGGGTACTTCAACAGCATAAAAAGGACCCAGGCAACAATGAAGTTTGCATTATGTGAAATAAAGAAAAATCTACAGGTAACCAACAGTGATGGGAAGGAAACCAAGACTCAAATCAACGGTTTGGAGCAGAAGGAAGAAATAAACATCAAGCCAGAACAGAATGAAGAAACAAGAATTCACCTGGCTGGTGTAGCTCAGTGGATTGAGCGCGGGCCTGCGAACCGAAGGATCGCGGTTCGATTCCCAGTCAGGGCACATGCTTGGGTTGCCAGGCCAGTTCCCGGCAGGGGACATACAAGAGGCAACCGCACATTGATGTTTCTCTCCCTCTCTCCTTCCCTTCCCCTCTAAAGATAAATAAATAAAATCTAAAAGAAAAAAAAAATATTAAAAAAAAAAAAAAGAAACAAGAATTCAAAAAAAATGAGGAGAGGCTTAGGAACCTCTAGGACAGCTTTAAACATTCCAATATCCAAATCATAGGGGTGCCAGAAGGAAAAGAGGAAGAACAAGAAATGGAAAATTTATTTGAAAAAATAATGAAGAAGAACGTCCCCAATCTGGCAAAGGAAATAGACTATCAAGAAGTCTAGGAAGCTCAGAAAGTCCCAAAGAAGTTGGACCCAAGGAGGAACACACCAAGGCACATCAAAATTACATTAGCCAAGATGAAAGATAAGGACAGAATTTTAAAAGCAGCAAGAGAAAAGTAGAGTTACCTACAAAGGAGTTCCCATAAGACTGTCAGTTGATTTCTCAAAAGAAACCTTTCGGGCAAAAAGGGGCTAGAAAGAAGTATTCCAAGTCATGAAAGGCAAGGACCTACATCCAAGATTACTCTACCCAGCAAAGCTGTTGTTCAGAATGGAAGGGCAGATAAAGTGCTTCTCAGATAAGGTCAAGTTAAAGGAGTTCATCATCACCAAGCCCTTATTCTATGAAATGTTAAAGGGAGTTATCTAAGAAAAAGAAGATCAAAATTATGAACAATAAAATAACAACAAACTTACCACTGTCAATATCTGAACCTAAAAAACAAAAACAAACTAAGCAAACAACTACAACAGGAACAGAATCACAGAAATGGAGATCACATGGAAGGTCATCAGTGGGGGAGTGGGAAGGGGAGTGGGAGAAGGTACAGAGAATAAGTAGCATAAATGGTAGGTGGAAAATAGACAGCGGGAGGTTAAGAATAATATAGGGATTGTAGAAGCCAAAGAACTTCTAGGTACAACCCACAGACATGAACTAAAGGAGGGAGTGTGGCTGGGAGGGGGTGTGCCGGGAAGAGGGGAATAAAGGGGAGAAAATGGGACAACTGTAATAGCATAATCAATAAAATATACATAAATAAATTTTAGCTAGTTTGTTAAATGTGTAATGCTATTTAATTGTTGTTTTAGTTTGCATTTCCTTAGCCCAAGTTCACTAAAATATTTCTTATTCTTTTTTAAAGTTACATGTTTTAACTCTCACATTTAGGTCTGGGGCACATTTTAAGTTAATTTAGTTTATGGTGTTAGTTAAGGGCTTAAGTTTTTTTTAATATATATGTAGATACTTATTGTTCCAACAATATTTGTTAAAAAGATTTTTCATTAAACATTGAATGTTTTTCAAAAACCAATTAATCATATATCTGTGGGTCTATTTCTGTACTCTATTCTGTTTCACTGATTTATACCCCTATATACTGATATCACACTTCAAATTATTATAGCTTTGTGATAAGTCTTAAAGTTAAGTAAATCAACTTTTTTTTTTTTCCGCAGAATTGTTTTGGCTGTTCTAGGTCCTTTTTAGTTCCCCATTAGTTTTAGCATCAGCTTATTGCTGGCTAGAACCTCCAGTTCAATGTGGACTGGAAGTGGTAAAAGTGGCAAGAGGCTCCAGTCTTAGGGAATAAGCATGCAGTCTTTTACCATTAAGTATAGTGTTAGCTATACGTTTTTCATAGATGCCTTTATCAGGTTGAGGAAATTTCCTTCTGTTCCTAGTTTGCGGAAAGGTTTGTAATGAATGGATTTGAATTTTGTCAAATGATTTTTCTGCGTCTATTAAGGTGGCCATATGGTTTTTCTACTTTATTGTGCAGATGTCACCTTAGCGATATAAGGAGTTATTTCAATTAAAAAGTACTGCTTTGTTCATTTTGCCCTAAGCCACATAAGGAAATGGAGGTCTACCCAATGTAAAAGAATTACTAACACAATGAAGAAGACATGGGTATTATTTTCTTCTTTAGTTACCATTTTCACATCCTCATTTTGACCTTAATTATCTCTAATTTGGAGGAATAGACTAGTTGCTTAACTGTTCTTCCCTCCCCATCTCTTTCTCTTCCTGCCATGAACTGAGAAACATTTTCCTAAACAACACCTCTAGTCTTGGTGTTAGTTGTTCCCATACTGAACACTGTCACTGGCTCCTCATTAATCTCAGAGTAAGGTTTGTCTGCTCAGCAGGTGGACCAGTGTCTCCCACAGTCCTCCTCTCTCTAGCCCATCCCTGCCCTTCTTGATCCAGACTAGGGATGTTCACTTGCCATACCTTAGAACATGCGTCACACTTTGTTTTATTTTATTCTTATCTGCTTCTGTTCATGTTACTCACAGGATTGTCGCCAGCTGAGTATATAAACTGTGTTGCATTAGTTTTTATATGCCATGGTGCCTCCCTGATACAGCGCCGGAATACGGCAGGCACCTTGCATTGTTTATTGAATGAATAAATGAATATAATGTATACAATCTCCACAAATGCATATTTAATACTAAGAAAATATACCTTTGGTACAAATGGAGAATTTTTTTTACTTACACTTCTGTAAGTACTCTTCCATTGTATGGTAGTTGAGGGCCAGTCTTTTTTTGCCATTGGTTTCTGGTCTTGGATCAGATGTTTTCATTTTAAAGGAGATAATGTATTTTAGAAATATGATGAATCACATGCATGGAATTGTATGACTTTGAAACAGTTCTACAGTTGGTAGTGTACTCATAGTTACTATTTTTCTGACCATTACCATAGTAATCCAATTATTCTTTTACAGAAAAAAAAAGAAAGGAATCCAAACTAATACACACAAAAAAAATTCCGTCCACTCTGATACTGATTGAACCTAATAGCTCTTGTTTTGAATTTCATAATTCTAGAAGAGTTAAACTTGAAAATGTATCTCTAAACAATGGGGCCTCTGTTTTCCACCAAAAGGCAATGATTGTGTTGAGCATTTTAACTGGTTATCAGACCTCAGGCTGCCGTTCTGACAAGTGAACTTTGGCAATAGGAACTTGGCTCTCAACCCTGTTCTGCAGCTGGCTTGAATGTGAATAAACTTCCTATGAGAGAGAGATATATCATCTCAAAGAAGGGAAGGAATAAAGCCCTCAACCTACTAACCTCTCTTCCTTCTGTCTGCCTGCCCTGAGCCTCTACTTAACCTTCTTTGAAGGCATCTTCAGGTATCAGAGAGAGGTTTTTAGGTTCTCAAAAACGTAGAAAAGAACTCCACAGCTATCCCTCCCTTGTAATCCTCATCCTGAAAGATTTATTTTTAGTGATACCATGTATTGAAGTGTCATTTTCTTTCTGACTTCTCCCTCTTCAAGGAATTGTGTGAATACTGTCAGCCTTTGTGCTTTACGGAACCCAGCTACTTCTTCTTGACTTTCATTAGGTTCCAACCTTGTTTCCTTGCATGGTAATGGCTTTATGTAGAGAGCATGCTTCCTCAGGTGGCCCTGTGACACCAGCTCACAGCAGGCGTGAGGTTCTCTCCCCCAGCAGCATCCTGTTAGTCTCAAAAAGGTTTACTCCTTTGAATCCCTCCATGCCCTTCCTTCACCGTGAGGCTCACCATCTTTACCAAAGTCTTTGGGTTTTCAAATGAGGTGGTGGTAAAAGCTGCACAAACCCTCACAATTCATAGCATTACTTGACATTCTGTAAATGTAACAGAGACATTTGAGGCGTGTTGGAAGCCTAGCATGGGTTTCTCATTTCAAACAGTGAACCATTCCTGAATATATATATTTTTTATTTTATATTTTATTTTGTCTTAAACAATTTCATCGCAACCCATAGAATTGATCTCATGACCTACTGATCCATGACACACATGATGGGCAAAACGTCGACATAGAGACGGTTTCCCTGCTGTGCTGGGGGCATGAGAACGTCTGCTTGATGACCAGAGAAAGTAGGTGATGTGTTGCACTGTTGCCTGGTACAGGAACTTTCTTGACATGGTTGATAAGTATCTATCTTAGGTTGTCATTCCCAGTATCTTTTCATGGGGAGAGGTTTTAAGAGTTCCGGATATGGTCTGATTTAGTGAGGTTCCAGTGAGGGTTTCCATGGCTAGGTCAGCTATCAGGTCAGAGCTGGTGATACATTTTTAGTATTTTCTTTGAATGCATCCTTGCCTTCCAACCCAGCACTGTGAGCCAGGCGTCTCCCCCATCCATCAGGGGCAGTTCTGCTCACCCCACACTCCATACACACTACTACTCCTAAATGTTCTTTCCATGGTGTCATCTGCTCTAGAATGACCTACCTGCCTATCCCACATCCCCCGTGTCCAGAGTCCGCGTTAGGTGCCTCACATCTGTGTTTTTTTACATGTCCTGCTGGTTGCTGCCATGGCCCTTACCCTATTGTATAACAATTATCTGTGGTTGTTTTTTTAATTAGATGAACTCCTAGAGATCAGGGAGGAATCCATTACCAGTCCTATTTTTATCCCAGGTGTCTTATCTGAGTAGCTGGCACGTGGTAGGTATTTAATTCATGTTTATGAATGGACCGGTCCATACCATTTAGAACCAGTTTAACCACTGCCCTCACCTTCAGTGTTGGGTTAATAATACGTTCCGGCAGCCACAGCAGTGAACCTGATCTGAAAACAGTCCTGTTTATCAAAATTCATATAGTAGTATTACCCCAATTTTGGCAGATAATTTTAAGAGCCTTGTACATTTTGTTTACAGCTTAAACTTAAAAAGAAAGCTTCTCCACCATGGCTCTTCATTTTATCAGAATTAAAAAATATTTTTTAGTCTGACTTTCAGAATGTATATGCTGATGGTATGGAGATGAATTTCCTCAACATAATAGACAGTTAGTCACTCAGGCATGCTCCTAATTTTCTCATTTAAAGGCTTTTGCTATGGGGCAGAGCAGTGGGAGGGAATATGTCTTTTTGGACTTAGTAACTGATATATATATATTCTAGTCTACCTATCTATAGAAATGTGAAAACATTTTATGTTTTAGAAGAGAATATACCTTTATTGAGTGGACCCAGATTTTTTTTGGTAGGTAACATGCAACTTAGCCGACTCTATAGAACTGGGAGTCGTGGGGGCAGCTGCCAAGCCCTGTAGCTCATGCAGAAGATGGCCTGGTCACTTCCCCTCTTGGAGCCTGGATTCTTTTTATCTCTGCAGTGACAGCAGTAACTGCCTCTAAGGTTGTTTTAACGCTGAGGTGCTGTGTGTCAGGTGTCAACAAATGTTAGTGCAGTACTTTTTCCTCTTTCCTTTTCCTTTTCCTTTTCTTTCCAAATACGTACTTTAGCTAGACTTAACACCTATGTTCAGCTCTTTCTAAGGGGCTTATTGAGTAAGTTAAAATGTAACATGAAGAGAAACTTCACTGAGACATAAAATCAGACCAGGTGGTAGAAAGGATGACAGTTTCTTTTTCTTTGTTGTTTTGTTTTTGAAGAGATACCTGAAACTGAGCTGTCTTTGAGTTAAAATAACGAGCTGCTCATGGACATTTGAGTTGGGGTAAGAAAAAAAACTGAGAATAGAATGCTAGCAAGTTCATTCCTTTTAATGACTGTTAGTTTACCTGGAATCATTTATTTAAGATCATTTGAAGATGTACAGTGCTAATTATAAATCACTGCCCTGAATGAATATTTTATTCTCCATCTAAAAAAAGTGGAGGACTAGCTAAGACAGTGGGCCTCTTTAAAAAGACTCTCCCCAAGTGAACATGGGCTTTGGAGTTTGTTATGACAGAGCTGCTGATTGTGTAATGTATGTGAGTGTGACAAGTTACTGATGTCTATTAGCCCATTTGCATGACATAGGAATGATTCATACTGTTAGGCAACCTAGGTTTGTAAGAAATGGGAACCACTAAAAATGCTATGATATTGTGCAAACATGCAATATGCTTGAAATTTCTGAAAATGAACGTTTAATTATAGACCAGGAGAATAACCAGAAATTGCTCTCGAATACCAGAAAATGGTAGTTATTGCAATTCTTTATAAGATGTAGGGGAATGGATAAACTGTGGTACATCCAGACAAGGGATTATCATTCAGCACTGAAAAGAAATGAGCTATCAAGCCATGAAAAGACATGGAGGAACTTTTAATGTATATTATTAAGTGGAGAAGCCAATTGGAAAAGGCTGTGTACTGTATGACTCCAACTATAACATTCTAGAAAAGGCAAAACTATGGAGGTAAGGAAGAAATCAGTGGTTGCCAGGGGTTGAGTCAGGACAAGGATGAATAGGCAGAGCACAGAAGATTTGTAGGGTATTAAGATACCCTGTATGGTAGTTTAATGGTGGATACATCTCATTACACATTTCCCAGCCCATACACTGAGAGTGAGCCCTATTGTAAACTACGGACTTTGCATGATTGTGCCGTGCCGGTGTAGGTTCATCGACGGTCCACAGTGCCACTCTGCTGAGTGATGTTGACAGTGGGCGAGGAGGCTGTGCCTGTGTGAGGGCATGGGAATGTAAAAAATGCCTGTTTCTTCTGCTCAGTTTTGCTGTGAACTTAAAACTGCTTGAAAAAGTAAAGCTAAAAAATTTTTCCCCTGAAAGAACAGAAATGTAAGGAAGCTCCCACCATCAAGCCCCAGGTTATAGCCAGGACTCCTTAACTGATAGGGTATAAATTTGCCTTTTGAGAATCAATGAAAAGGGCATACTTTTTTTTTTTGTAACAGCTTTATTGAGATGTAATTTATGTACCATACACCTCACCATTTATGCTGTAAAGTTCATTGGTTTTTAGTATATTTGGAGTTGTACAACCACCACTACAATCAATTTTAGAATATTTCATCATTCCTAAAAGAAGTCCTGTACCCATTAGTCATCATCTCCACCCCTTCTACCCATGCTCCCAGCCCCAAGGCACCACTACTCGGGTTTGCTTTATAGGTTTGCCTGTATCAGACAGTTCATGTAACTGGAATCATGTCATACAGAGTTGGGAAAAAGCAGGCTTTTGTTTAAGTGTCCACTTTCATTGGTTGTTGGTTAAATTACCAGCGATTATTACCTAAAATACAAACCATAAGTAAGGATACAAGATAATAATAAGACAAATAACATAAATAAGTAATAAATAATTAGTAAATAATAATACAAGGATAAACTCTGTGTTTCACACACTCAGAAGTAAACCTACTTTTTCCCAGGAAGGCCACCACGGCCTACTCCTTTCTTTGACCAGTTAGGGTAACGGTGGGGCCCCAGTCTATCTATTGTTCCAGCAGGCAGCCGCCTGTGACTCAAATCCTCAATGATAATGGGACCTGGCAAAACATTGTGCCTTCCAATGTTTGTAGCAGCATTGTTCATAATAACCAAAAAGTAGAAACAACCCAAACGTCCACCAGCTGATGAATGGACAAATAAAATGTTGTGTAGCCCTACTATGAAATACTATTGGAAATAAAAAGGAATGGAGTATTGGTACATGCACATGGATGAACTTTGAAATCATCATGCTAAGCAAAAGAAGCCAGGTCAAAAGGAACAACAGCTAGGCCGTGGCTGCCACTGTCACCCGACCTGGTCTAGATAAGGAGCAAGCCAAGGTGGCTTTTCTGGGTGTCTGCATCCTTGGCAAATTCACATTTCTCAGCCTGCTGTTGAAGTTTAGGCCTCAGGCAGGAAACCACATGAACAGGAGAAAATGCCCACAGCTGCCCCAGAGAGCCCCTAATTGTGCCTGTGGTAGGACGTCCAGAAGTCCTTGACCCTCGAGTGAAGATGGAAAGGAGCCAGGCTCAGGGCACACCACAGCCTGGCAGGGGCCCACGCCTAACCTGACTTCTCTGTCTGCTGTGTTCTAGGACTTAGCGTCTGTGGTAACTTCTGTAGAAACAAAGTAGATCTGCGCTCCCTCGTGCCTCCGCCCCACCTCCAGTCCCACACTGAGAAAGAAGAACCATATGGGAACTGAGAGTGAGCATGTGGGTGTGAGGTAAAACAGACGGCGGGTGGAGACGGGCTCCAGGGCCTGTCTGCTTGCCTTTGTTACTCGTCCGCTGGCATCTGAGCGTGTTCTTTATCCTCACATCAGTTTTCTTCTTGGAAGGTTTACTGGGGGAGCTATGCTTGATTTAATCTTCAGTGAGACACATGATGTAAAAAAATCTCCAGAAATGATTTCTCAGTCAGGTTGGTAATGCATCTCCATTCTATATGACTCATGGGCTCTCAGTCTTGGATAATAATACCCAGTGGCTGGTGTGAACCCCAAGGGGACAAAGGGGATGGGACCCCCAGAGACTGCCCCCCACAGCAAAGAGGGTGCAGTCTTGGGTGGTGGAGGGGATGCAGAACAGTCTCTGAGTACCTGTTTGAAGGTTTTTGAGCCTACCTTTCTTTCTAGTCCCAAATTTATGCCAGGTTAGTATAGGGGCTGAGTTTTCCTAAAATGTCACTAAAACAGTTCAAAACATACTTGGCCGGGGTAAAGCATGTGGCAGCTAAAACACCCAAGCACCCAGCCCTGTCATTACAGCCCTTGGATTCCTTCTCAGAAACTGCGAAGAGCCCCAGAGGGTTACGCTGCCACCTTCCCTCTGTGCAGACGTGCTCAGCTGTCTTGACGGGCACCTCTGCTCACTCCCCATCACTCTCTTCTCACTCACCAGAAGGCTGTATCACACGCTTGCTCTTAATGATGAAATTGTCATTAAAGCATTGCAGGCTGGTTTGCGCCGTGCCCATTAACTGTGATTGATCGTCCTTGTTGAGCGACTTCACTGAGTGCTTAATAAGGTGAAGTAGAGTCCAGAGGATATCATTTTTAAAATACTGTTTATGGACAGTAAAGATCAGCATTTAATTTGCTGTCCTTTGGTAAGTGGGGCTTGCACCTAGAAGGCCGATTGGCCAAATTGTGTTACTTCAGTCTCCTGTATTGCAATTTGTTGACCTGCTTTCTGTGGGTCATTACCTTTTTAAAAACACAACTATGAATTTGAATCTAGCCCTAAAAAATCATACAACACCTTACTATAGATAGGCCTTGTCAACGGAATGCTGATTTTCAATAATTCTGTATATTTAAGCTCCGATTTCCCCTCCCCTGCCTCCTCTTTCCCTATGTGTCAGGTTCATGGTGCATCTGTCTCTTCAGGAAGTTGGTCATTTATCTGAAACATGCTTTGAAGGTGGGTAATTGCTGTGTTGGTTTAGGTGAAGTGTCTTGCCCCAAGAGGACAACAGAAATAAATGTGTTATGCTATAGGTAGACCTTCTTCAATTACAAGACCTTTGTCCATTACAAAACTGGATATTTTTTCATTACCAGAAAATGGGGATTACTTTGCCACTTCAGTCAAAACATGACCCTAGCAAATCCAAAATTTAATGTGAAGCAATCTGTTCAACTTCATCTTTGTCAGAATACCTAATACCATCTATCCTAATCCTATGGCTGCTTCCAGAAAATTTTGTACTGCATATTTCCAGAGAAATACGTTTCTGAAATTATGATTGGGAAAATAAGTGGTGATTACCAAATTCTAATTTACACACACACACACACACACACACCACACACATATTCCTTCAGTATCGATGCCAGGATAATTGATAAAGCTTGCTGTGAATTTTGTTATGTTCCTTAAAACAACAGTGAAGCCTGTTGGGTCATTTAAAGCTGGGACAGAAACTAAGGAAATTCAATTCTGTTGGCATTTATCCTGAAGATTTAAATCCATGTCATTAGATTACCCATAGTTATTTTATGAGGATTTACTGATGTGTTTCTTTCCAGATTTGAAAATTCATACTTGTGTGGGAGTGTGTTTAAATGTTTAGTATGTTTTTCTGATTGATTCTCCCAAGCAAGGCTTTCAGTTAATAATAATTACCTTTATTGACTACCTATACTGCACTGGGCATAAAATGGGGTATTATTTAACCCTAATAGCAACCTAATAATGAGCATGATTATCTCTCCTTTAAAGATGAAGAAACTGGTGTACAGAGAGTTACATAGGTTCTTCAAAGGTCACAAAACTGGTATATGGTAAAGGCAGTATTTGAACTCAGGTCTGTGAGATATCAAAGCCCACCTACACAGGCTTAATCACTATACTGTACTCAGAGGAATCCACCAGATTTATCTTTAGGCATTGAATCATGCAAGCCCTTTGCACTACATCTTTGAAAAACTCCAAAGCCCTGATGAAATGCCTTAGCCTTAGGCTAAAATGACAGAAACAAAACAAAACAAAGCCCGTCTGGCAGCCAGACTGACTCTCTTGCCTTCTTGAACAATGTATGCATCTGTGTGTTTGAAGAGCTGATGGAAATTCTCAATAGTGCGATCATGTATGATGGATCAGCTTTTTTATAGCACCTCATATTGTCAAGAATGCCCTCATGACTTGGTTCATTAGTGGAATCAATTTAAGCTAACTGATAGGAAAATAATCATAATTACCAACTGGAATTCTGAGAGGTAAGCATGCAAGTTCTCACTCACCTTGTTCTTCCCACTAACATCTCCTGAGGCCAAGGCTCTGTGTGTTCTGCCTCCTTAATTCTTCTTATCCTCATTCTTTCTTCTCCTTGCCCACCACCACTAGCTAGTTTTAGGCTTCTACTCCTTTCACATCTACTCTTTCCTTCCAGTCATTCTGCTACCACAGTGACCATTTTCATGGTGTTTCTTGATGGAAGCTCCTCTATGGCTCTCCCTTTTGCTCTCAGTCTCTTTATCTCCTGTAGCACACAATAACTTGTGGAAGATTGAAGAATGGTCCCCGAAAGATACTCATATCCCCAGGACCTGTGAATGTTATCCTAGATAATAAAAAGGACTTTGCAGATATGATTAAGGATTTTGGAATGGGGAGGTTATCCTGGATCATCAGAAAGGATTCTTTTAAGAATAAGACTTCTTACAAGAGGGAAGCAGGGAGATCAGTGGGACAGAAGATGCATGTGAAAACAGAAACAGAGATTGGAGTGTGCTTCTAATTCAGGGCCAGGGTATGTTGTCAGGCTGTTGCATCTCTGAGCGGGCAAAGAATGGATTCTCCCCCAGAGCCTCCAGAAAGGACTAACCCTCCTGACACTGACATTAGTCCCTAAAAATTCTTTTGGACTTCTGCCCTCCAGAACTGTAATGGAATATATTTGTGTTGTCCTGAGCCATATTTGTAGTAATTTGTTATAGCAGCCATAGAAAATGAATACAAACCTGCTCCAAATCATTAACTTTTCTTTTCTACTACACTTGTGCTGTCCAATACAGTAGCTATTTAAATTTAACTTTAAAATTAGATACAAAAATATAAAATTTCAGTTCATCGGTCATACCACATTTTAAGTGCTTAATAACCACATGGCAACAGTGGCTACTCTGTTGGACAGCACCGCTTCGGACAAGGATTGTGCATACGTACCTAGATTTGACTCTTTTCATCCTCACCCCCCAATTCTCTTCTTCACTACAAAGGGCCTTGGGTGGATCTGGAGCTGAGGCTGGGCAAGCCCGGGAAGCAGGCTCAGGCTGTACAGACAGGGACTTTAGAGCATACTCTATATGTGGGGCAGGATCAGCAAGAAGGCATTGCCACGGTCCCTAGGACTCCTTAGTAGCTGAGGGGCACCATTTCCTCTGGTCTAAGGGTGTCCTTTTGCACCTGTCACAGTGCTTAGTAATGGATGGTAGATGTGTATAGTATTGCTGAATAAACACACTTACTGAAAACCCACTAATGCTCTGCTTTGTGTGAGTACTAGGATTTCACAATGAATAAAACAACTTCCCTGTGCTCATGGCGCTTACATTCTGGGGGAAGAAATGGCTAATTTAGTCAAAAAATAAACAGATACTCTAGTCAGGGAATGAAAAGTGATGTGAAGAAAAATAACTAGTAACTGGATAGATTGGTGGGGGTTGAGGCAAGTCAATGTAGTTTGGACTGATAATTGGATGAAACATTTCGGGGAAGGAGACACCTGAGAATAGACCTCAGTGAAGTGCGACAGGGAGGTACAGAGACAGGAAAGGAGGAAATGAATTGATGTGGGGTTCATTCATAATCACGGTTTTAATCACGGTCATTCAGAAGCCTGTGTCCTCCAATAGAACACTTCCCACATTCCCTCCCACTGCTTTCCTGTGTGTGGTCGCACTGGGAGTCCACGCCCACCAAGATTTTATTATTTGATTGATCATTATTATTTAGATAGTGAAAATTGTGTGTATTTGTGTGTATCTACACATACAGACACACACATTGGCAAAACGAGCTGTTATTTAACCTCTAATTGAAGAAAACATTTATGCTAAAACACTGTATAACTTTTTAAGAGTGCAGAATTACCAACCTGTTGTAACTTTCCTACTTGGACAAACATGGGGGTAGGGAAAACAGGGATAGTTTTGATTGAGTATCTTTTCCTTGCTTTATGCTTAAGACAGTATAGAAGAAGAAGGGTACAAGTATCAATAAGGGAAGAGTTTTATTAAGTGAAAACAGGTGGTGATACCAAAACCTGGTGTCATATCCCTCCAGGTATGGAGGTTATGGGTGAGTAAATCTGTTCCTTTCATAGTGAGTAATGAGCTTGGCAACTGTCTTCCTTTTAGCCTTTGGCTCTCAGAGTGATTAGGAAGAGATATTAGGTTAATTTTGAAGGGAGTTTCATATTTGAGTATTCATAACTACTTCCCCATAGCTATTAAACCTTCCTTTTAATTATTTCTGTACTTAGTCCCCGTGAGTTGTGTTATATTCTGAGCTTTTGGATTGGTTGGCTTTGTCCAGTCTCTTACTCTGTGTGCATTTACTCATATAAAGTAGTCTTTTGGAAGTTTGCTATTTAATTTAAAAAGTATTTCCGTGCCTTCTTTGCAGAGAATGAGGGATGTCCCATTTACTCACCTATATATAAATCAATTAACATGAGTCAGATTGTTGGCATTTGATACATTTTTGTTGAACTAGTAGATGAGTTCTTGTTTCAGTTCAAGGAAACCTTTTTAAGGGTTGGAGTTGCCCGATAGGAGTACAGCCTGCTCTTGGGGGAGAGAGAGTGAATTCTGGAGAGGTATGGACTTGGCCAATTTAATCACCAGAGAGGATTAAATGATTTGTAAGTTTTGTTGTAAATTTCAGATTCTATGATTCTTCTGTTTCTCTAACGTGTGTCCGAAGAGGAGAGATGCAGAAAGTCATTTGGAGCCTCTTTGATAGCCATGATGGCTGGTGGGATCTGTATCAGAAGTGCTTTTCCTCTGATTTCTTGAGACAGTGTGAACAGTTCTCATCTTGAGAAATGGTTCCAATGAAATTGGACTTCAGATCATCTTCCAGACTTAGTGTGAGTCCCAGGAGAAAATGGTGAGGAGGAGAAACTGTTTTAGTATTTTCAATTCTGAGAAAGTCAGTGTGAGTAGTTTAGAATAAGTCAAGCCATTGGCATCTGGATTGCAAATAAATTTACTTAAAAGCCTGAAAATAATATCACTCACTGAATATGTCACCCTAAGTGACTTCGATTGGACTTCCACACACCATTTACATTGCTGCCTCATTCATGAGATTTCCCCAAATTATTATTGATCTTGATTTTATTTCACTCATGTTGTATTTATGACAACTGCAGAAGATATTAATTTTGTCCAATAAACTTAGAATTTCTCTATGTCAGAGACTGCAAAATAGTAGTTAAAAGGCAAAAATCTAGCCTGAACATAGGTTTTATGTGGTCTGCTCAGTGTTTTGTCTTAATTTAATTAGTTCCCGATATTTAAAATTTTGGGCATTTTACCCAAAAATCCACATTTCTGGCCTGTCTATTAAAAAAAATCAATTTGGACCCAGTTGCCCTGTGATCTGGAGCTTGGTGGCTAAAAAGTATTGACTTAAGTACAGTCATTATTGTCCCTTGTTATTTTATTCCGGGACTGCCTCATTTGTTGATGGGATTTATGTGTCCTCCAAAGAGCATTTGAATTTGCTCTCTGTATAATGCTCACACCTAGGTCTTAAGACTATAAGCAGCTATTATGGGAACCTCAGGAGGAGACTGTTGAATGATATGAAGTGTTTCATTGGATTTGGACAGAGCGTTCTGCCTGTGGGATGATCCCAGCCAGCCAACCCTGTAACCAGAGAGGAGAAAGCATGTATCCTCTGCTTCATCACTGCTGGCATTCAGGAGACCCCTAGTCCAGGAGACAGGCCTGAAGTGCCCTGCAGACTGTTGCTCGCCCACGCTCAGGGTTACTTGGCACCTGTGCCAGAGAAGGAGCCCGTGGAGTGGCAGAAGGCTCAATGGCATCCATTCAGCAGCTTTCTGCATGCCGGCAGCCAAGAGAACATCAGCTGTGCCTGCAAGTAGTGTGGGTGCTCGCCAGAAACATCTGAACTTCAAAGGAAAAAGAGGTTGTACTATGGGTCGATGTGGAAAGCTTTTGGTCCTACTGAATTGGGCTCATTTTTTCAGAGAAGGAAGATGGTGCAAAAATTTTGAGGGGACTGTACCTGTTTTTAACCGCTTCCCCACTCTACCCCTGAGGTGCCAAGATAATTAAAATGCTTGAGGAGCTGCAAAACCTAACTGTGAAAATATAGGGAATACAAAGAATTTCTACTGTTTGGTCTCAGAGCTGCGTCGAATTAGGGTGCTGTGAAAGAAGAACGTGGATGCTTCTTATAGCAAGTTCCATTAATAGTGAAGTTACACATTTAAAGACCAATTTTGATTTCACCTAGGTTCGACAGTGGGTGGGGAGGTGGGGGATCTTATAACTCTGAACAACCTACACTCTGGTTATAATGAGAAAAAGAAATTGTTCTCTATGTTGTCCTTGAAATTTTATTTTCATGTTAGCCCAAGATTGAAGTCTGATGTCTGGTCTTTGTTAAAAAGCAAAATGTAGTCTTCAAAAACCAAGAGGCCGAAGACACGTATGAGGAGACCAGAGCACTTTCAGAACCCCTCTGGCACCCAAATCGGATTCAGTAACTTCCTGACGACCTTCATCACTTACTCTGCATTTGTTTTATTTTCCTCAACTGCCCGCTTTTCTCACATATGCCTCCTTTGCCCTGTCTTACTCCTTTTGCTTTCCTTGAATCATGTCTTTGTTTCCTCATTAAGCTGTATTTCCCTTTACCTTATTCCTGCCCCCACCTTCCCTCTTTCCTACAGTCTCTCAGTCCATCACCTCTATTTCCATCTTTTTAATACTTCTGCTTCTTACCCAAGACACAGAAATTTAATAGTGGGGGTCGGGGTACATAGTGTGGGCAGAGAACTAGAGGAAAAGGGATTCCATTAAAAGCCAATGTTTAGATCGTGGATGCATAATTGGGGGACAGCGGGAAAAGCTAAGTGGTACCGTGATGTGTCGGGAGGAGGATTTGTGTTTCTTAACAGGGCACTAGAGCTGTTTGTGCATCTGATCATGTTTAAAAATAAGTCTCTTCCAGATAAGAGCAGCTATGTAAAAGAGTGGGTGTGGCAGAGGCCATAAAGCTAATCTTGAATTTGAGGTCCTATAGAGTTTATAATGAGGTACAAGATTAGAAAATGCTGGCGTTTTCACCTTAGTATTTTTATTGTATTTTTTCCTGTTACCATTTATCCCACTTATTCCCGTTTACCTCCACCCATCCCCACCCCTGCAATCCCCACACTGTTGTCTGTGTCCCCAGGCCCTTTTTCTTTTTTGCTCAACCCTCCCACCCCCAACCCCCCACCCAGAGCTGTCAGCCTCTTTGAGTATTTTTGAACTGCTTTGTTGTAAAGATTAAAAGATACAATATCTTTTAAGAAGTGCGCCTTTTCAAAGTAAATTGAAAGATGAATGGACCAAATTAAATAAGCGTGGAAGAAGACAGGTGTTTTAAATAATTTATAATTTTAAGCTACTTTAAAAGTTAGATCTAATTATAGTGAAATGGAGGGTCGTTCTGGTCACATTACAGCACTTCCATTCCATATCCTTGGTAGTCTATTGAGTATAGCTGACTCTGCCCTCTTATCTAAATTAGCATAAAACAGTTTTTTAAAATCTGTTGTCAAAATCTGGCAGGGAATGTCATTTCCTGATAATGTCATCAATTAGAACATAGGTCTACAGCCATCTTTTCAGCGAATAATATGCTTTTGTTTTTAACTTGTTAAAGAAATTGAAGCATTCCCTATAATAAGTGAATAGAGAGCTGAATAAAGTTAGTATCCCTTACAGAATGTTTAATTTTTAGTTTTCTAATAATTGGCCCAGGCCCTGCTTAACTTATCAGCCTGCAGAAAGTAACAAAGTGCCATCCCTGTAATGGCCCTGAATTCACACTCACACCCCTGGGCCTTTGCACATGCCACTCTTTTTGCCCATAATACTTTTCCCATGCCCACCTCCAACTTGGCATAGTCCTACTTAGCTACTAGCTCACATGTCACTTCAAAGCCTTCCCTGATTTACTTGGGTAGAATTTGTTGCTCCTTATGTGTTGTTCTTACAGTACTTTGCTCATGCTCCATTATAGGTCTTATGCATTACATTATAAGTGATGATCATTATAAAAGTAATGGTTACTTGCTTTCACGTCTGTAGACCAGGAGCTAATGTGGTAGACCCTGAGGGCAAAAAGCAATACAGTTATCTTTGTCTCTCCTGAGTCCAGTGCCTGCAAGATGCTCAGTAAGTAGTTGTCAGATGAGCAGGATGAGCATTTCGATCCTCACTGTTCGCTTGCTGAGTGAACATCATTGAATAAACACTGTGAATTTTTTTTTCAGATTATGTGGGTGAAAGTTGGATGTAGTACTAGAAGTACACTTCTACAGAGTTTGGCTCACATCTGAGGATAAAATAGAATACAGGGGTGGGCGAAAATAGGTTTACAGTTGTTTGTATGAAAAACAGTACAATAATTAATAAATAATAATACAAGAATAAACTGTGTTTCATGTACTCACAACTGTAAACCTACTTTTGCTTCACCTCTATGTTATTGTTAATATGGGGTTGCCAAAAAGTTCATACAATTTTTTCTGTAAAATAAAAGATACATTTTTAATTTTTACCATTAACTTTATTGATTTGGATATTTTGAGTATGTTGGCTATCTCCCACATGGTATAACATTGATTGTTCTTAATTAGTGTCTCGATTTGATCACTATCAACTTCAACTGGTCTACAGCATCGTCCAGCAAGAAATCTCTAGCGTGAAACTTCACAAACCACTTTTGGCACGTTCAATCAGTCCCAGCACCTTCTCTGTACACTGCACATATCTTTCTGTTTGTGTTTCAGTTGCATTTTTAACTTTCTTGAAATAATAAAGCATAATATGCCAAAAATGTATATTTTCCATCTTCAATATTAAAATGGTTACACAAAAATTCACCAATTCTAATGTTTGTTTTAATGCATGCTGATATGACAGCTGTCATAGTACAATCTAAAAAAAATGTTTCGAATGAAGTAAAAGACAAGCCCTACTTAGAGTCATCTTACAGAAAAAAACAAATGAACTTTTTGACCAACCCAATACCTAAGTGGTCTATCAAATTGGACCTTTTTTGTAGAAATAAAATAAAAAAAGAAGAAATTAATATTTCTGGCTTTTAAACAAAGCCAGATGATATTCAGTATTTGCTTGGGTCTGAAAAATGTTACAATACAAATATATATATATATATATATATATATATATATATATATATATATATATATATATTATATTTGCCATATATAAACTGATTATAAAAATAGTGCATATATAGCTGATTTTTAAAACTGCCATCTCTTTAAGGATTTTTAAATTTATTTTAGAGAGATTGAGAGAGAGAAACATCAATTTGTCGTTCGACTTATTTATGCATTCACTGGTTGATTCTTGTATGTGCGCTGGCCAGGATTGAACCCACAACTTCGTTTATCAGGATGGCACTCTAAGCAACTGAACTTCCCAGCTAGGATGAGATTTTGTAGCCTAAAGCTTGGAAGGTATATATTCTGTGGTCCAGATTGTGGCTTTCACTTGTGTAGTGAATTCTAACTAGACTACTTCCTGTTGCCCTTTTGTCCACTACCTGAGCCAGAGTTTTAGTTCACTTGGAGCTGGAAGTTATTTGAGCTCTCATTTATTGAACTGTAGTTAAATCATAAGATACGAAGATGCCAAAGTCTGTAAATAGAAGTCTAAAGAAAATTAAGTGAAATAATGGGTGTTTCCTTTGTTGCTTTCTTAGACGAAGATCTCTTATGGTAGAAGTAGACATATAAAATATACCTGTGTTTGAGAGATGTTTAAAACATTATGATATTCAGTGCACTTAACTTGAGTTCTTTCCCACTGTTGACCAAGTAGGACATTGTTTATGGGAAAACCGTGTCCAGCTGGATGCCAGAAGGACCACGTGGAACAAAGAATGAAGAAGTGGTGATGGGGCAGTGGCGGTGATGGGCTGCAGGAAGAGGGGAAAGGAAAACCATTTTATGAATTAGCAAAATTTGGATCCTAAGTCCATATGTGCATAAGTGAGCATTTTGATGAGTCACTATCTTTACTGAAGCACACATTTCCCAGAGAGAGTTATTGAATATTATGTGCTATGTGAAAATTAAGACATGATTTTTGTTTCCAAGGTAGTAATTTGTAATCTATATAGTTCTAGGCATTACCGTAATTATAACATGATAGTAATAGTACAATGCTGATTTTAAAACAAAAGCAGTTGACCTAGATACAGTTACTCTTAAAGTCACAACATCATGACATTCCGGAAATACTGGGGAATTGTCAATGCCACTTAGGTAGTTTTTTTTTTTTAATTAAAAATTTGAATCCCTTTTTTGCAGGGGAGAGATGCTTTTGGCTTTCTTACTTTAAAAGGTAGAAATGCAATCATTGCTTTTCTAAATGACATTGGACACTTGGTACTTCAACTTTTATTTGATACATTAGTAGTCATACAGTTTACAGCATCTAGATACATTCTAACAAATGACTAGAAAGCCAGGCCTGGATCACTTGCCTTCTTTCTTTAATTACCCTTTTTATAATTGTTGAGCATTTTAATTTGGTATCATGGACTTTGGAGTCAGATAAACCTAAATAGGAATTCGAGCTTTAGTAGTTATTAATTGTATGACTTTGGACAAAATGCTTAACTTCTCTGTGCTTGAATTTCCTCATCTATGTAATGGAGACACAGTGTAATAGGATTACTGTAAGAATTAAATGAGCTAAGCTATATCAAGTACTTATCTCTAGATCTGGAACTGAGCAGGGACTCTATAAATATTCTCCCATTCAAAGTAAATGGTAAATTGCTTAGGAGGTTAAACTGTATTCTAGTAGATACTCTGAAATTGTAATTACTGCAATAAAGGAAATAGCCTTTATTTGAAAAGAACTTCAATTTGCAATTAATTCAGTACAAAAGATTTAAACTAGTTCCAAAGCTTTTCATTCTTGAAACTTATTTGGAGAAAAAGATGTGCAAGATTTTTATGTTTAATCCATGAAACTTCATGTCGAATTAGATCAGGAAAGAAAGTGCACGTTTAGAGAACAGCTTGAATCTTTGTCAGTAACACAGCCATTCTAAAGTGTAAATCTTTGTACTCTGTACAGATCAATGATTTCCACACACTGTCTTTTCTCTTTTAGTAAAAATCAATCTACTAATAGGGTCTTAAATGTCCTTGCTTAATTATGGAGAAGTTAATGAAATCCCGCCCCTTGTGCATTCTAAACAAAAGCACTATAGTGAATTATTCAGATCTGTACTTTCTTAAACTGGCCTTTCTTACAATGTACTTAAACTGCAATAATTGATCACCTTAAGTTATTATCTTTTATCCTGGCTAGCATTCATCTGAAAAAAAAAAGTGCAAATTTGTTTTTCACACTTTACCTAAAAATGTTATCTAGGCCAAAATATAATATTTGCCTTTCAAAAGCTATAAAAACTGATGCTTTTGTAGTAAGCTTTATTCTAAAATAATACTAAGGTTAACATCATTTCAAATCAAGATATTATAATGAAAACTTAGATAGAAAAATGGATACAGCCACTCTTTAAGTGTCAGAAATGTGAAATTGACTTTACTTTCACTTCCAAAACAATAAGGATTAACTGCGCTGAGAGGACAACTTCTTATCTTATTTTACAAACTCTAAATGATTTTGGCATAAAAAACTCCACTCCGCACAAATGGGTTGATCATCTCTAGAGTTCTTGGATGAGCCCATGATTTTGAACGTAGAATGGAAACTGCCTGATTTCATATGTGTCTGTGTCATATAATTTTCCAAAGTGATCAGTGACATCATAAATTCAAAAGTAGAAAAAGACTTAGGGACTTATGTTTTCCATGAGGCACTACCTTGAAGTTACATTATGTTCAGCCACCCCAAACTTCCTTCCCCAGAACCTAACTCTTTTGGGCTAGGGTATCAGAAATACCATGTTTAGTTTAAGGAGCTATATTTTTATTTCCCAGATTTGCATAGTCCTCCAAATCCTACATATCTTTTAAAGGCAGTGCAGGGCCACCCACCCTGTAAAGCTATTACTGATGATGACCCCAGTTGGCCTGTGCCCTTCCCTTTTCTGAAAGCCCTCTAGCTTGTGTAGTTGATACCATCAAATGTAGAACTCTTTTCTTTTTTCATCACACATTCTATGATAATCAGCTAATACAGTGCTTTACGTAACAGGAAAGCGTTTTCATATCCATTGAAGCCTCCCACTGCCTTTGGAAGCAGAACATGGCAAGTATGACTAGTGACATTTTACAGTTTAGAAACGTGAGTTCCACAAAGATAGTTACTCCTCCAAGGTCACTCTTCTAACTGAAACTGGTGTCCTCGTACTCTGTTCCATCCCACATTTGCTTTGTGCCTAAGTCTTGTCGTCTGCCCAAGCCTGCTGACTCTTCTTCGAAGACCTTTTCTGATGTGAAGTCCACATTTCAGATTCCACTTAGGAGACACTGAGCTACCAGTTCACTCATGTCCTCGAGGAGGGACATCCTATACATGAGCCACATGTCTAACTTTAGACCTTTTTTAGTGGTCGTTAAAAAAAAAATAAAAAGAGCCCTGGCTGGTGTAGCTCAGTGGATTGAGCGCGGGCCTGCGAACCGAAGGATCGCGGTTCGATTCCCAGTCAGGGCACATGCCTGGGTTGCCAGGCCAGTTCCCGGCAGGGGACATACAAGAGGCAACCGCACATTGATGTTTCTCTCCCTCTCTCCTTCCCTTCCCCTCTGAAGATAAATAAATAAAATCTAAAAGAAAAAAAATAAATAAATAAAATAAAATGTACTCAACAGTTATTTAAAAATAAAAAATAAAAAAAATAAAAAGAAACATATGAACAGGTGAAATTAATTTCAATAATATCTTTTATAAAACCCAGTATGTCTAAAAATTTCAATTCCAATATTAATTGACCATGGTACTCCCCCCACAACCCACACCTCTCATGCTCCTTGACATTCATGCATGAAAACCCTGAAGGTCACTTGCTCGCTGTGTTTCCATTGCCGGTCTCCTCGCTGAGGATGGGGCTCCTGACTTCCAGTCTGTTATTTACAGCAACTCGTAAGGAGTCCGGCACAAGGAAATATTCAGTAAATATTTTTCAAATGAAAGCCTACTGATACTAGTAATAACAACATCTCCATCTGTTTCCTAGTAATTTTCAGATTACAGCATGCTTTTCATTTATATCTCCCATTTAATGCTCTCCAGTCCTCATGAGTTCACAAGATGAAACTTTGGGAGGTTAAGTGACTTTCCACATGTCACATGACTTGTAACGGGTGGCACTCTAGCTCCAACCTGGGTCCATCCTGATACTGCCAAATTTTTGTGCACAGTGCAACAGAAGCCTAAGTCTGGGGTTCAGATTTCTAGAGAACTGAAGACATGCCCTTTTCTTATTCAGTCCATTCACTGAAGAAAAGTCAGAGCTCACTTTTATGAACTTTTATTTTTGCTCCAAATTTCTAGCTTAAGGAAC
The DNA here is from genome assembly GCA_039655065.1 of Glossophaga mutica. Lineage (NCBI taxonomy): Eukaryota > Metazoa > Chordata > Mammalia > Chiroptera > Phyllostomidae > Glossophaga > Glossophaga mutica. Next base: position 60,944,109 of record CM077304.1, read on the forward strand.
ATATTTCACAGAAGTTTGTGCCTTGTGTTCAGCTACTCAGGAGCTGTAAGATTGTATGTATTTTCATAGGAGCAAAGAGCATGTGAACAATTGATGGAACCAGTTAGAGTCTCATTGGGTTCTTCTCTTAAAGACATTCCAGTGGTTCTCATCTGTCTGTTGAGAAAATGTCTTGTATCCTTTGGGTAAAGGTACTGATACATCCAAACAGAATATGGACTTTTTTGATACTGTAAGGAACATATGACCAAACAAAACTATGAGATATAATTGAAATGATTTGTGATGCTTAAAAATGTTATGGTTTTATTTGCTAATCATGAGGATCATATCTAATCTATCAACTTCATGTTATAGTCCTGGGCACTCAGTAACATATTAGAGAAACAGCCCAGTATGGATTCAGTCTTTCCACGAAAGATGCCTCATTCTGTGGCCTCCCATCAATTTATTTTAAGAGTTAGGATTACCCTTTACCAGAGCAATGGTGAGAAATGCTTTCATTTCTTCCTTTCCTGGGCAATTCCATTTTGTTTGGTAAGTATTAGTAGATTTTTATAGCATAGAGAAACTAAAAGTTTTTGTTTGGTTGGTTTTTTTTTTTACAAATTAATTGAGTAGTTTGAAAGCATGCTTTTTGTGTATTATTATGTTGGATTGTTGATGTTAATTCATTCTCTAGTAGAACAGAAATGAAATAATAGTAATTTTTTAAAAAGTAAATTTTAGCCCTGTTCAAAAGGCCATTATTATTTAGTAGAATGGCTCCAACACCATTCTATTTCATATTATTCATTTTTTTCCTCTTTTAGATAGAAGTTCCTATTCCAGATATAAGTTGCTTATTAATACATGATATGCAAATATTTTCTCCCATTCTATGGGTTGCATTTCACTTTCTTGGTGGTTGCAGCTATATATCTTATAACTAATCTTTCAGGGCATTCTGTTTTCCAAGCTTGTCCGTGGTCTGGATCAGCTCCTCTTTCCATAGCTTCCTGGTGCATTCCTTTATCACAGCACTGAGCTCAGGGCATTGGTATTATCAAATTAGGATTTGCCTTCCCTGCTAAAGGAAGCTGTGTCTTACAAAGTTTTTTAACTCCAGTGCCTAAGACTCTGTCTAATACAAATAAGAGTTCAACAATAGCTTGGTAAGCTAAATTAATAAGAAGCTTGAGCCCTGGCTGGTGTAGCTCAGTGGATTGAGCGCGGGCCTGCGAACCAAAGGATCGCGGTTCGATTCCCAGTCAGGGCACATGCCTGGGTTGCCAGGCCAGTTCCCGGCAGGGGACATACAAGAGGCAACCGCACATTGATGTTTCTCTCCCTCTCTCCTTCCCTTTCCCTCTAAAGATAAATAAATAAATAAATAATAAAAATAAATAAATAAAATATTAAAAAAAAAAAAGAAGAAGAAGAAGAAGCTTGAGTGTGAAGGAATGATGCAAGTCAGTACTAATCCAGGAGAGCTATCATATAGAAAGGGCCCTGAGTTTCCTTGATGAATCCGCAAGAGGGAAGGAAACAGTAATTCCTTCTACAGCAGTAGGCTCACAGTTTTTCTAGAATTCGCCCCTTAGTGTGATGTTTTCATCTGTCCCAGCCCTAATGTTTCTGTGGTGCAGGCGCTAATAGTGGTGCTGTGCCCTGTGGCCCCCTGTGGTCCCATCATGAGGATTGATAGTGTGGGGCCCAGAGTACCTCAGGCTGCTTTTATACGTCCTGAGCAGTGGACCAAAATTTATACGAACAAGCATTGAATTCACTCATTTATTTAAAAACCCTTTAAATTTTTCAGTGGTATATTAGGTTGGCTCAAATCTAGTGAGACCGTGTTAATAAAGCCACACCGTGTGTGCAGGGAGATGACCTCCTGTGTCGCATTGCCTGGTGGCTCTGATGCAATGTGAGGAACCCAAAGTTTTTCTCTTCCTGATGACACATTTCTTATGGTAGTGATTTAATGTTGGTTTTTTTCTTATGATCTTTTTTTAAATCATCTTTTTCTTGTTTCTCCTAAACTTTTCTAAATTAAAGATGTAATCAGATGGATTTTCCTTCTCCAGATTTTGGAGCATGCTTTATTTTCCCTCAGCAATACTCTAGGTTCTGTCCCTCCACATTTTCACTATTGCAAATGCTGCCAGTGTATTATTTTGATTAGAAAATTACAGATACCATGAAGAAACAGTTACTCCCTGCAAAAGGAGGATGAGGTTTTAACTGTTTAAATACAGTCTTCCTTCTCAGAACCCCCTAGTTCTTGAATTTGAACTCTGATGAAAGTAAGCAAGACACTATCGAATAAGACTGAAGAAGGAAGCCATTTAATTTTTGTGTAATTTTGATGACGTATGTACTCTCAGAGACTTTTCTTTTTTAAAATATATTTTATTGATTATGCTATTACAGTTATTTTTCCCAATTTTTCCCGCTTTACCCTCCTTCTCCTGTACTCCCATTCCTTCCAGCAATCCCCTCCCTTTGTTCATGTCCATGGTCATGCATATAAATTCTTTGGCTTCTCCATTTCCTATGTTGTTCTTAACATCTCCCTATTTTGTACCTACCAATTTATACTTTTTAATTCTTGTACCTTTTCCCTCATTCTCCCCCTTCTCCCACCCAACTGACAACCTTCCAGATGATCTCCATATCTATGATTTTGTTACTGTTCTGTTGTTTGCTTAGTTTGTTTTTTAGATTTAGTTGTTAGTAGTTGTAAATTTGTTTCCATTTTAATGTTCATAGTTTTGACCTTCTTTTTCTTATATAGTTCTCTTTAACATTTCTTATAATGATGACTTCGTGATGATGAACTCCTTTAGCTTTAACTTGTCTTGGAAGCATTTTATCTGCCCTTACATTCTAAATAGTTGCTTTGCTGGGTAAAGTAATCTAAGATATAGGTCCTTGCTTTTTATCTCTTTGAATATTCTGCCAATCCCCTCTTGCTTGCAGAGTTTCTTTTGAGAAATCAGCTGACAGTCTTATGGGAACTCCTTTGTTGGTAATTCTCTGCTTTTCTCTTTCTGCTTTTAAGATTCTCTCTTAATCTTTCACCTTTGGCATTTTAATTATGATGTGTCTTGGTGTATTCCTCTTTGGGTCCAGCTTGTTAGGGACTCTCTGCACTTCCTGGATTTGTATGTCTATTTCATACAATTAGGGAAGTTTTCTTTCATTATTTTTTCAAATAAGTTTTCAATTTTTTGTTCTTTCTCGTCTGTTTCTGGCACCCATATGATTCGAATGTTGGTACGTTTGGAGATGTCTCAGAGGCTCCTTATTCTATCCTTGTTTTTTTAAATTCTTCTTTCTTTTTGCTGTTCTGATTGAATGCTGTTTTCTTCCTTGTGTTCCAAATCATTGATTTCATTCTTACCTTCATCTACTCTATTGTTGGTTCCCTGTAGATTTTTTTTCCTATTTCATGCATATTTACCTACATCTCCATCTCGACTAGAAGTCCCACTTTTATTTCTTATTCAGCACTAAGGCAGCTTAAACAACATATACACACACCAGAGAAAACTAGTTGACAGCCTAAGCCAACTGATTTCCTTTCTCTTAGCACAGCAAGATGTGTTAAAATTACTAAATCTTGAAAGACTTACTGGGATTCCTGAATGAGAAATACTCCCACCCTTGATTTTTTTTTCTCTTTGAAACAAAAATAGTTCTGTATTCATGGGTGAAAGAGTTTGGCAGACATGATTATAATAATGTTGTATTGAAAAACACTTAACTTTGATTGACTAAAAACCAGATGCTATTCATGGTAGTCAAAAGCCTGTAATAATGTCCTCACTCATGTGTTTGCCACACTTCTATGAGATTTATAATAGGATCCCCCAAACTAAAAGTGGAGAAACTGAGAGAGAACACTTGAAAAATACTCTCCTGTCTTCTGCCAAGTTTCCCCTGAAACAGTTTTGCTTGGAATATAACCTTATTGAGGGCAGAGACCTTTGTTTATGGTTATTATAAATCTTCTTTGTCAGTATACAAACCTGGCCCACTACAGGTGCTCAAAACATGTTGTATAGATGGAAGGCAGGCAGAAATGTTTTATTAATCTGCCCTGGGTGGTGTGGCTCAGTGGACTGAGTGCCAGCCTGCAAATCAAGGGGTTGCTGGTTCAATTCCCAGCTGGGTTACTTGCCTGGGTTGTGTGCCAGGTCCCCAGTAGCGGGTGTGTAGGAGGCAGCCACACATTACTGTTCCTCTCCCTCTCTTTCTCCCTCCCTTCCCCTCTCTAAAAATAAATAAATAAATAAAAACCTTTGGGGGGGGGGACGTTTTATTAATCTGACCAACATACCTGGGTTAGAGGTCATGGGGGGATGCCATTTACTAGCTGAAGCCCATAGGTAAAATTATTTAATCTCCTTAAACCTCAGTTTCTTATTTGTAAAATGGGGATATACTAGTACTTAACTTCAATTTATTAAATTCCGCAAATTTCCTGACTGCCTATTCAGAACTTGACCACCATGCTGTTAGTGAGCTTGATTAAACATGGGCAAGTGTATGCATATATTTATATCATCAGCTCAGTCATTCTTTATTGCAAAATAATAGAAATTGAGGAGATGTTATTTGGATACTGATTTCTATTAACTCCACTGAATTAGATTCAGCCCTCACTTTTAGGGATTATGCACTGGAAAAAATGAAATAAAGAGGTTTTTCCAATATGAATATTCTTGTCTTTGGAGGATAGCCCTGGATCTCAGAACAAAAACAAATCTGTAGTCATTAGTTACTGTATCTCATTTTCCAAAACATGTTTCATTGTTACAATCTTTTACATATAGTTTTACATGATAACTTCTGCTTTTGTTTTTTGTTAAATCACAGAATGACTAACCTTTGTATTCCTGATGTATTAAAATTGTCAAAAGATTCATTTTAGGATTGTGTGTCAATAAGGCTGTTAGTTTAAACAATGCATAACAGTGAAGAGCCCTTGATGAACACAATAATAACGTGGAATCTGAAGATTGCCCCATTATGAATGGATTTTTGGATGTAGGAAGGAATTATTTTTAGGCACAGCATCCCTACAAACCCTGAAGCTATCTATGTGTTTTACAAGCTAGAAATTTATGCACTAAATAAAAATTACCAGATGTCAGTGTCTGTATGTGCCAACTGGCAAATATGTGGTGGTTCAGAGTCTGGAAGAAATGATGCTCACTTCTTTGCCACTCAAATGCAAAAGGGGTAGTTGAGGTAAAATGCTGTTGAAAAAATTACAGTGTACTCAGCTACCCAGAGATGTCACATGTTACGAGTTGTTATCTGAAAGGCTTTAATTTTTTCCCTCATGACTACATGCATGTTTGTGGCATTGCAAATGCAACCCATGTTTCTGTTCTAATTTATTACATTCTTTCCAGAGGCTTGTCTCATTCTCTTAAAGTGTCAGCAGACACCTTATTTAGGGCCAGCCTGGACACAGCAGTCTCATAAAGGTCCAATACAGAGGTAATGGATAGTAGGACTCATGGCTGTGCTCTTGCATGAAATCATCCAATGGATTCTCAGTAGTTTTCATGAAATCATCCAATGGATTCTCTTCTCTCCTTAGAAATTCGAGCTCAACTGGTAGAACAACAAAAATGCCTGGAGCAGCAAACGGAGATGCGAGTTCAGCTCCTGCAGGACCTGCAAGATTTCTTCCGGAAGAAAGCCGAAATTGAGACAGAATATTCTCGGAACCTAGAGAAGTTAGCAGAAAGGTTCATGGCGAAAACGAGAAGCACTAAGGATCATCAGCAGTACAAGTAAGAGAGACTTGACTCAGATTCACCTTTCCAAGGCGCTATCCTCCTTTTCCACTAACTTTTTTTGGATTTAGAACTTTCCATTTTTGCCCCATAAGCTATTGATGGGCATATCTCCATAGATGAAAGCGACCATCTCCAGTTATGAGCACCCGTTTATCACATTTTAAATTAATAGTGTTCTCTTCACACTTCTCTCTTTCCAATAAATACATATTTGTGAGTAGCTTTATATTAAAGGAGATTATAAAGTTTGTATTCTTTATAAACTTCTTTTTTTAACATTTAAAAATGGTTTTACTTAATGAATTTTAAAGAGAGAGAGAAAGGGGGAGAGAGCGAAACGTTGATTTGTTGCACTTATTTAGGCATTCATCGGTTGCTTCCTGCACGTGCCCTGAGTGGAGATCAAACCCACAGCCTTGGTGTGTCAGGTCAGCGCTCCAATTGGGCTGCCCGGCCAGTGCATCAACTTCTTGATTACAGAAAACTAGGAGTTGGTGTCTACCACAGATATATGTTTGGATGGGCAAATTTTAAATAGCCAATTGTTCAAGCAGAGACCTCAGGATTTCTGCAGTGATTTTAAATGAAAAAAAGCAGTAAGAGTTGCTCGAGTTTAGCGCCCTCCCCCACATCGTGTTTATGGTCATGCAGTTGAGACTGACTTAAAGTCTTTGGTAAAATGCTTAGGATGGAATGTAATGAAACCTTATATTAATTGTACTTCATTTGTTTAAAAAAATGCCTACACAGTTTTCTGATAATGAAATTTATAGTAAATTCTAGAGACAAAAAGAGATAAGTGTGCAGACAAGTCCAATAGCATGCACGGGTGCTGAGACAGGGGTGAGCACAGCATGTCGTGGGCCGACCTGACAGCCCGCCCACAGTGAAGGCGGGAAGGGAAGGTCAAGGACAGGTCCTGGGAGAAGTAAGATTTCTCCAGGTCATGGGGGCCTGTGGATCATACTCAACAGTTTGGATTCCATCCTGAGGGCATGAGAAGCCTTTGGGGAGTTTTAAGTAGCAGTTGACCAGGATGACCAGTTCAGACTTGCATTTTGAAACGATGACGAAGACCCTTGATAAGACGGTGCACTGCGAGGCACTGTCATCGAGAGAGGGAGCCCGTATAGGGGCTTGTGCAATAATGGTGTGAACTAGCAGCACTGCAGGTATATTAGAAAGGCAACACAGTTGTTCATTTCTGCAAATGCAGTGAACTGGATAATCTGAAAAACACTTCTGCTGCAAAACTCCTGGAAATTCCAATTGAAATATAGTAGACATTCTTTTAAATATATAACTGAACTCACAGGAAAGTAAGGGAAAGTCCCAAGGAAGGGAAAAGGAAGAGGGAACTGAAAACCAAATTGGCAGCTGTATCTACTCTTTAGTCCCACGTGGGAACAGAAGATGAGGGCAAGGTAAAGAGCTGGCTTGTGGATTTCCCACCACCAACCCTATCATACTGCATCCCAACCTAACATCAGGACCCACAGAACTACTATCTCAGTGAAATGATAAAACAGAAAACCATCCACCCACCTACACTGGACGACAACAAGGAGACCTGTCTGCTCAGCCTGGCTCCATATTGGAGAGAGATTCCGAGATGCCTGTCTTTGCCTTCACTGTTGGCTTTGGGGCGGGGGGCTGTCCTTGGGGTTCTTTTGCAGAAGCAAATGCAAAACTACTCTGCATAGGGAGTGCCTTTTTAAAATCCTCACCTGTGGATATGTTTATTGAGAGAGAGAGAAACATCAATGTGAGAGAGGAACATCAATCTGTTGCCTCCCATACGTACCCCAGTTGGGGGTTGAACCCACAGCCTAGGTATGTGCCTTGACCAGGGATTGAACCCACAACCTTTTGGTATACGGGATGATGCTCCAACCAACTGAGCCACCTAGTCACCCCCACCCCCCACTTTTTCCTATGACTTTATCCTCTAACATTGGTGTAATATAGAAATAAACCTTAGTGATGATTTCCAGGGCAAACAAATATTAAATGTGCAGACAGAGACTGGAGCTAGAAAGAGAAGACTGGAGCCAGTACTATATTCACATTTGTAATAACTGTTCCTTTTTAAACTGATTGCAAATAAGAAGACAGTTCATTCATCCATTCAGTAAATACTTTTGAATGTTACCTTCTGTATTCTGTACTCGGTAACTGGCTATGAACTGAAAATATGCACAGGCTTGTGTGCCTTAATCTAGTCCCTTAGTGGATAGTTGCCACTTTCTGTTTCTCCTGGTTCTTTCACTAGTTTTCTTCAAAAGGTAAGCAACTTGTAATTTTCTTTGACCTGAATATGTTTATTATTGAATATGGTTCTGGAGATAGATGGATAATAAATCTGCAGAAAGGACAAAGCAGGATTAGGAAAAAACTCAAAGACAGGCTTTATTAGACTCAGACAGGTAATCATTTTGTAATATATGTAAGTCAAACCATTTTGCTGTACCCCTTAAACTGATACAGGGGTGTATGTCAATTATATTGCAAAAAAACTTGGGGGTGGAGAGTCAGACAGACCCCATTTGAATACTGACTCTACAGTGTACCTGTCATAAAGCTACTTAACCTCTCTGAGCCTTTTCCTAACTTGCACAATGAGACTTTGTGACCATTAAATGAGAAACTTGACAGAGTTCTTGATGTGATTAATAGCTTGCATGGGGTCTACACACAATATTTCTTCTCCTCTTCAAAAACAAATATTAAATCTTCAGCTGTAACTTTACCAATCATTTAAGCTGGACTTTTAGAGTCCAGCTCTTATTTAGTTTGGGGAGGCTTATTGTATAGAACAACCCTTGACCTAACATTGCCTCTTCATAATGCAAAGACAAAGGATTGGATAAGACACCCTGACACCCCAGTTCTGGGAATCTATCCGAAGAAACCCAAAACACTGATTTGAAAGAATATATGCATCCCTATGTTCATTGCAGCATTGTTTAGAATAGCCAAGCTGTGGCTATTCTTAATGTGCCCAAAGGCTCATCAGTAGACATGTGGATCAAAAAATGATGGTACATTTACACAACGGAATACTATGCAGCAGAAAGGAAGAAGAAGCTCCTGTCCTTTGCAACAGCATGGATGGATCTGGAGATTATTATGCTAAGGGAAATAAGCCTGGCAGTGAAAGACAAATACCATATGATCTCACTTGAATGTAGAATCTAATGAACAAAATAAACTGACAAACAAAATAGAAACAGAGGCATAGGAACATGGAACAGACAATGGTGTGATGATAATCAGAGGGAAAATGGGGTTGGGTAGGTGAAGGTAGGCAAAGGGGGCATAAATGGAGATGGAAAGAGACTGTGCTTTGGGCAATGGGCATGCAATGCAGTGTACGGATGATATTTTGTTCATTTGTACACTTGAAACCTGTATGGTTTTGTCAACTAATGTCACACCAATAAATTCAATTAAAAAAACATAATGAGAAGAAAAAGATTCTCTGGCACAAGCTTTGGTGTTCAGCAAACCACGGAGCCTTGCTAAGCTCAGTTCTGTCGTTGATGGAGGGGACATAAAGAATCTCCGCCTTAAATGGTGGTGTAAGGATTAAGCAGAGTCCGTGTGTGTAGACTTCAGCCTCCGGATAAAAAGAGCTAACTTTATATAGCACTTAACTATGGACCTAAGGTATTTAGGCTAGCATTTTTAAATGTATTAATTTAAATAATCCTCATAATAATTTTATGAGAGAAGTACTATTATTTTATCCATTCTACAAATGAAGTAATGGAGACACAGAAAAATTAAATAATTTGGCCAAGATCATGTAGCTAGTAAGTGGTAGTTCTGGGAACCGAACCTCAACAGTATCAATATGTATCCCATCCTCTTGACCTGTGACATGCTTCTTATAATAAGTGCTCAGTAAATGGTAGCTGCCATTATTATTACTACTAACTACTACCGCTGTTATTATTAAGGCAACAAGTATTTATTCAATGAATGAAATAATGATTAATGCTTACTGTGGGCAAAGCACTCAGGAAACAAAAAAGCATGAACTGTTCTCTAAGACTTTATGGACCATTTCAACGTAAAGGATATACGTAGAGGTTAATATAATAAAGTAACATTTACCTCTTGGGCTGGGTGCTTAGAGAATGTCAGTGGAAAGACTCTATTGTCTGCCATACAACTGCTGCCCTTTGCCTGAGTGCTCGGAGGGGAAAATGGGGTTCTCCAGGTGGAGGCAGTAACTCTTAGTGTGCCAGCTGGGACAGTGGGCAGCTTCCCCCGGGGGTACAAGTGCTCAGCCTCTAGGTCAGGGGTTTCTTCCCCTACAACCGTTCTTACCTCTATCCTCTACTTCCTCTTTTTTTCCAGAGAGAGTTTTGACTTAATGCTGTGTTAAATCCTGAATCCGAGGGACTTACAGCAAAAAGATCCCCCTTAATGATTTCTTTCCTAATTTAATTAATACTCAGAGTTATGAATGATCATAAATAATAGGAGGACAGCGTGTTTCATAGAATGGCACTTGTGTTTCTTAGTATAAACATTCTATTTTATGTTGCCATTTCACAGTTAGATTTTAATGTCAAAACAAATAAACACATAAAAATTGTACTTTGATTTTTTTTTTAAGTAGCAACATCCTAATTGGTCACTGTTTTTATTCAGGGTTTTTCTTTAAGACTTTTTTTACAAGTCTTCTTTGTAGTTTCTATTTACTTTTAGCTTTACTATCTAGAATAAGCAAGAAGCAGTCAGAAAGCTGAAATAGTTTAATGGGTTTAAACAGGACATGTGGCAGGTTATAAGCCAGCAAACTTCTTAGTTCTATTCACAAGCCTTGAGACATGCTGTAAAGTTCTGATTCTTTGGGGGAGGCTGGAGGTTATGTATCAGGGGATTAATAAATAGCCCTCAAATTTATGTTCCATGGCAAGTATGCCTAGCCAAATCTCTTTTCCAACAACAGACTGAACATTCAAAACAGACTTTGTGTGCAGGGGCAGACCACAGTCTGTCTGTGAGACAGTGGTCTATAGATTTTTATGTGAATATGAACTGCTTTCTTCGGTGGAGTGTTTAAAGCTGAAACTGCCTGAGTACTCTCTATGGTAGGGCCCCGTGGCCCTTGTCCAGAGAGTGGGTTTTGACCAGTGTTCCTGGTCCAAGTTTTTTCTTTCAAGCCTGGGAAATTGCTGGTTCTGTTCCATCACAGCCTAGAAGGCTGTTCTGCTGGCTGTTGGGTAGTCTGGTGTGAGCAATACCCAGAGTAGAAGGAATAGCGATAAAACCTGTCTCCTGTGGCTTCCCTCAGCTGATTGGGGCAACTTGGAAATTGATGTTAATTCTGTCTTTCTTCACTTTCTTAGGAAAGACCAGAATTTGTTGTCTCCAGTGAACTGCTGGTATCTGCTCCTGAACCAAGTGAGGAGAGAAAGCAAAGACCATGCAACCTTGAGTGACATCTATCTGAACAATGTGATTATGAGGTTCATGCAGATAAGCGAGGATTCCACCAGGATGTTTAAAAAGGTACCCTCCGTCAATCCTGCCATACTGTGCTTTCCCATAACCGCTCTGCCTGTAACCATGACTGAGAAGGGGCTTGTGGGTTGATTGCTTAATTGGACTCAATAAATATTAGGTTAAAAAGTGAATTAGTATCTTAACTAAAAGTGAAGCCTATGCAAGCATACTTGTAGAGTTAAACCACTGAGTCTGTGACCTAAACAATGTGAGCAAACTTTGGAAATGAGAGGTGTCTACCAATTGTACCTCTGTCCTTAGGAATAGACTGCCTGAATTAGAAAAAACAGACCAGAAGGAAAAATTCATTTCTCTGTTTGGGGCTCACGCCTGATCAGAGACTTGTGAAGAACAAGATAACCAGATGTGCTGCTCTCTCAGGAAAGTGTTATCACAGTTTCCTCTTACTCCCACCAGACCAGCAGAGGAGGCAGTGATAGAGCGACATGGAGAGAATTCCACAGGCCCAGGAAATTCTGTCCCTCACATACCAAAGAGCTTGCTCCATCCCAAATCCATTTACTGTTTCAAGGGAGAAGAAACTTAGCTTTTAAGGCTTCTTAGCCTTGTTACTAGTCTTAGCCAGCTCTCAGCAATTTTTTGTTGTTTGAACATTTTTGTTGAGAATAATAACAAAATTGGACTGTTTCCTGAGTAGAGAATGAAGCTACTTGCCCAGTTAGAATGGCTTTCAGTTTTTATGTTTCTAGGACAAGGGTTCTCCCCACCCCTACCTCAGCTTCGTACTGGTGGTGTTTGGTGCCTATACCAGTATCTGTACCTCTATTAAGTAAATAATTATTAGTTTCATAAAGTGGGAAAAAACTCAGCTTGTGGATTAATGACATATTTATGTTTCAAAGGGGCCCCTTAAAACAAAGATGTAGTGTTAAGCAAGCCAGCTGGAAAACTTCTTAGTCATGTTTGATGTATCCATATTAGATTTGATTTCTGACCTAGAAATGGAATTCAGCAAACTCCAAGCATCATTTTGCTCTAGTAAATAGTTGGAAAAAATGTTTCAAACAAAGGAGAAATGTTATAAATTTAGAACTAAGGCCCTAGCCATGTGGGCTCAGTTGGTTGGAGCATCATCCCATATACTGAAAGGTTGCAGGTTTGATCCCCAGTCAGGGCACATGTGGGAGAAAATGGATCAATGTTTCTCTCTCTCTCTCTCTCTCTCTCTCTCTCTCTCTCTCTCTCTCTCTCTCTCCCCCCCCCCTCCCCCCTCTCTTCCTCTCTCTCTCTCTGTCTCTGTCTCTCTCTGTCAAGTCAATAAACATACCCTTGGGTGAGGATTAAAAAAATTAGAACTAAGAGCATATTAATTAACAAGAAAATAAATACAGGAATATACTATGTGTCTTTAAAAGTAGAAATGGAAAAAAAAAGTTTAGACTGAGCCATGAAAGGGAAGTAAGTTTCTCATACATTAGCCCTTTCAGCCAAGACCTTATTTGGTCAGTTGTTTGATTTTGTTTTTGTTTTTAAGCATATTCTCTGAGCAGGAGATGGTGTTAGGTCTTGGAGAGGCCATATAGCTGAAGAAAAACTAGGCCTTGTGTTCAAGGAGGTGACAGTTTGTCCAAGTGTGGATGGTGCTATATGCTTCCCAGTCATGGGGGTGCTGGTGACCACTCAGCCAGGGCCTCTGCGACAAGCACCTCAACTGAGTTTATTTATTTATCCATTTAAAAAAATGTCTTTGAAATGTCCAGCCTGGCTGCAGGAGCAGAGTCAAAAGGCATGTCCCTGCCTGCAGGGAACTCATTACAATAATTAACAGTTGCCAGGATGCAGAAATGTGGTAGCTTGATGGAAATTCTTCACAGGAAAGGGAACACTAGTAGTGAGATCTGTAGGAGAAGGACGTGGTCATCAGACAGACAAGGATGATGACCTGTCCCAGGGAAAGCAAGAGCGTGACATGTTCAGAGAAAGGAAAGAGTTTGATGTGACTGGACCAGGGGTCATGTGGGCATTAGTAATGGGATGTGAGGCTCGAAAGGACGGTCATATAAAAAGGGACTTTGTATGTCTTGCTGTTACAATTTGTATTTTGTAAATCAAAGTTAAGGGCTTGACAAAGTTGATAGAAACCTAGAGTCAAGAGTCGAATGGATTTGGGTTTGAATGCCAGCCCTTCTGCTTATCCACTTTATGACCTTCGGAGGGGATCCAGGAGATTCAGGAGAGCACTGCTCACACTCTAAGGGAGCGGGGAAGGGAGGGCTAGGCAGAGGGAGAAGCTCTGGGATGGCCCTTGGGGTCATCTCATACCCAGGCAAAGAGCCTGGTCTTTGTTTTGCAGTCTTTGGATTTTGGTTGCCCTGGGGGTGGGGGGCTAAGTAATCTTGGGGTGAAGCAGCTCCCTTTTGTGGAGAGTAATTCTCAGAGAGGGATCAGCTGTGAGTTCAATAGTCAGTGGACTGTATTCCCAGTAGTTGGAATGAGTTCCTGGCTCTTGAAGAAAAGATCTGGAGAACATGTGATAAACACACACACACACACACGCTTCCTTGCTTGCTCCCTAGAAGTTTCTTCTTATTCAGATCTTCTGGGACTCAAAAGATTCACTGTCCTTGGAAACTGCCAATTTATAGAGGACTCCTGGTTACTTTGGCATTTAGTGGATGAATGGTCTTCTCCTGACCATTGCTGACCACTGGAAAGTTAACAGTCATTACAATTATAGGTATCAAACTCTACCTTCCTCAACAAACCCAGCAGACTATGCACCCCACCTCTCCATGTATATTGTGGCTGGAAAAAGAAAGAACAAGAGAGGCAGAGGGCAAAGGGGAAAGAACAGAGGTTATTGAAGAGCCAGGTTGGCCCATTAGGACACATCGGTGACCTGAAAGAACAAGAAGCTAGAACCCACATCTCCCCAGTCCGAAGGTCTTCAGGTCCCTTTGGATGACAAAGCAAAACTAGTCTTTTCTGCCTTTTTTTTTTTTTTAATTCATCTCCAACCTTCCTCTGTTCCAGTCCTTCTTCTAGTGTATGGTTCTATCAGAATGGAAAGAAATGATCAGGGCCCCGTGGTGGAAGTGACATTTAGAGTGGCTCTGGAGCCCTTGTGAGCATACTGCTGTTGTTCTTGGGAAAGGATTTTAAGACTTCCTCATTTCTCAGAAATACTCTGGTCTTTATGGAGACCCAGAGAGATGCTGGGTGCTTGGCAAGTTCAGGTGCTTACGCAGCTGTATCTTGCTCAGATCAGCCAGTCATAGAGAATCCTTTACCAAACCTTAGTGTCAAATAGAGAGTTTGGAGAAGATAACTCCAGAAATGCTCTTGTAACCACATGGATATAGTAATCAAGAAGACATGTAGTTCTGTGCATAGGTATAGGGAGCAGCTTCAAGACTTAAATTTTTGTCACATCAGAACCAGTTATAGAAATAGCTGCATCCACTTGACAGAAAGTTTTCAACAGGTAGAAAAGGTAAAGGTTTTTTTAAAACAAAAACAATACCCAATTATTTAAATATTGATTATTTCAGATTTAGACCTTTAGAATTTAAAGGAAACCTGTTGGTCAGAATAACATAGTGATTCATCATTTAGGCTCTGAAGTCAGATATTGTGGGCGTGAATCTTAGCTTTGCCACTGTTGGTAGCTAGGTGGACTTGAAAGTATTCAGTATTTGTAAACTTCTTAAGCTTCAGTGACCATATGTGTAAAGGAGACTGATAACCTATCTCAAATAATTGCATGGAGGATTCATTAAGTCATACATGGAAAGCCACTTAGCCCAGTGTCTGAACTTAATAAGTCCTAACTTTGAGCTATTGTCTTTCTATTTATCTATATTGTATACACTTTCTCCACACACTAGTGATAATCTTGTAATGTGAGATTACACTCAACATTATACTAAATGTGTCCTCAGTCTTAGGAGAATATATGGCACAACTGTGATAATCACATCCAGATTATCACAAGTTATTTGTATCACAAGTGATATTTGTATCACTTATTATGAACCCATAATTTGTATTCCAACCCATATCTATAAGTGGACTCCAAAAAAGGCCCTCCTCACAGCATCCTTGCTTGAAGCTGAGTTAAATTTTGGTCCTCATATTTCAACTATTAGTTGGATATCAGAGAATAACAAATACCTGCCTTGGTCAACCCCCAGTACCTTGAGGTTCCCCCAAAGCTATTTCACATGGGGAGCCTTAACTTAGAGGTGTTATTGATTTCTTTGTTCATTCAACAGTAGTAGCTATTCAGCCCCAGACCCTTTGTTATGTAGAAACAGTGTAAGCATGGATAGAGTAAGATTCTGCTTTTGAACTCTTAAGATCTACTTTGCCATTTTGGGAGAAGGTCAGAAATCAGAGACTCCTTATACACATTGGTTTACTTTATTATCAGTTTTCATTCCTCTCCCCAAAACCAAGGGTTGATGGGGTGACTCCTGCCCCATTTCCCAACCTGCGCCTGGAGTGATGAGATCTTGCTGCCTTCTTTCCATGACTCATGCTGAAAACGAGTGTTCTGCATCTGGTTTGGTGCTGTAGCCAGAAAACGTGCAGTTCATATGCTACACACACACACCAAGTAATTAATGTCAGCAGTCATAGGAAAGACCACAGCCAGCTTGCAGTAATCACTTTATTTAAGCACCTTATCACGTGGTCTTATTTACCAATTTTGAGAATGTTAATGGAAGTATGTAGTTTAGAAAGAGCACCATAAAATGACAGCATTTGAACATGTTAAATTATCTCTGTGTGTTTTAAATTATCTTGAAGTCTGTCATTTCCCCATGGATGGTTTCAAAATTATTGTTTTTTTTCCTTCCTTGGTTTGCATAAATATGTGCACAAGTATAATTGATTTTGTTTCTTTACCAGTAATAATGGCATCACTATGCTACCACTTACTGAATTTGTGCGCCGAGCACTGTGTTCTGCATTGTTTGCTCATTACCTCACACATTCTCATAGCTGCCTAGGGAACAGATATTATAATCCACATTTCAAGGATGAGGCAGCAAAATGCTCAGGCCTACTCATATATATTCTTCCCTTTGCCCGTATGTCTTAGATAGTTATGATGACTCTTGACGTTCTTTTTATTGGTTACTGGGGATGTTACTCAATGCATAGATTGGAAATTCTGAGAACTGGGACACTGTGGTTCTTAGCCCTATTTATTTCTTATGAAAATGAACAATAGTTCTGGATAAGGCAGCAAAATCAGTTATTCATCTGCATTATAGGTTATAGGCAGGGATTCAAAGCAGCGGAGATTGGCCCCAAGCCACTGAGAATTACCCCACTTTGGCATAAATGCCATAGGTTATCAGATTCAGACTCACAGGAATTCAATTAACCCACTCTGTTACTATTGATTGTGGGGCCTAATTGAAAGGAAGGATGACAGATTACTAGTAAGATTTGGGAATTTGTAGTTATTTTTTATTTTGATCAAAACCAATCATATTCTACTTAAATACCCCAATGTGAAAGAAAACAAAGACATTTTGTGGGGGGAATACTGTGTTTCCAATTAGATCATTTAAAGTAAGTTAATATTCAGATGGATGCTTTAATGTAAGTTAGGAAAACATGCAAGTCTACTGTAGGCCTCTAAGGCTCTAACTCTGCTTTGAAGGAGAGGTCCATACATTTTGAAAACTACTAATCTCTATATGAAAGAAAAAGAGTCTATCTCTTTTTTTTTTTCGTAAGTGAGATTTTATTGGTTGTTCTGAAGTACACAGACATTTCGATTTGTACACAATTCTTAACATACGTACAAAGTCTATCTCTTTTTTAATATAAAAATATATATTCATTGTGGAAATTTAGAAAATGCTAAAAAATATAAAAAGGAAATTAAGAATTACTCATACAAACACAACCTACTATAAATATTTTGGGCTACCTATGTTTAGTATTTATATGATAAACATGTATGTATAGTATACAAACGTACCTCTATATTTACAAAATTGAGCTTTCATTGCATATGGCTCTGGAACCAGACCTTTTCATGTAAAATCTTGTTCCCATGTCTGGAAACAATCTTTTAAAAGAGGGGACTTTGTGCTTGTATAGTGCTTTACTGTCTGCATGGTGATATTATTATTCTGTTGTTTGGACAGCTAAATCTTTCACACAGCTGTGCTTTCTATTTTTAGCACCACATCCCTTAAAGTAGAATTATTAGGTCAAAGGGTGGCATTAGAATTTCGTGCTTTTGATGAAATTCTTACCTTTTGCCTTTCTGGAGTAAAGATGGCTGTGGCTGTGATTTACCACTGAGTATCTGTCCTTTGAAAAATAAAGTGACTATTTTATTAGCAGAGAGCTACCACATGTGATTTAGTACACTGATGCAACAGTAGTAAATAATACAAAAGGAGGAACTTTTTCAGAGCATTTTAGTGCAATGTAGCAGAAGAATTAAATGGTGGCCTCAAGAGACAGCTTAATTATTGATGGAGCCTGGAAAAATAAGTGAGAATAGTGCAAGCTAGCACTACTAGCTGGTTCTCTTGAGTTTTATAAATCTAAACCACACTCATTTCTTACAATGATATAGGTTTTTGAAATATTTTAGGAGATGTTTTTGATGTGTGTTTATAAATTACTTATCAGAATGGCTGGTACTTAGTAAGTGCTTAATAGAGAGCAGTTGTTGGTGCTGCCAAATGACGGCAGAACGTGTATGGCTTACCTGGGTGTAAATGCATCTGGTGAGTTACCAGATAAGAGCGTGCACCAGCAGTTCAGAAACTTTATTAGACTTTTAAAGAGGACACTAAACAGATGATATATGTGTGTTGCCTTGCAAAGTGATAAAACTTTAAAAAATTTGATGTCAGCTAAACTGGACATTTTGTCATGCAGCGTGACATGGTGGTACCAGCACTCATGTGAGTAGTTAAGCCCATAGTTGCATTGAGAATAGTTGTTGAAAAGCACTTGAAGCTTATATATGGTTAAAAAAAAACTGGAGGTGGAGGTATATGGACCAAAATTGTTTTAAATGGATATCTCTTAGTTTAATTTCCTTTTGTTTATTTATCTGTAATTTCTGATTTTTTACAATGAACATATGGTATAAGACACATAAGAAAACAATTATTTATTGTAAATTAAAAACTTAAAGGAAGTTGGCTCAGAGTATACCTGTCAGTGTTTACTGTAAAGTGGGGAAACCACACCCATTAACTAAGTCAGCCCCAGCTGCTTATTAATGGAGAATTAGCCTATTCTCCAAGTACGCTTAAAAAGTATGCTTTGCATATACAGTATTGGGATTATGAAAACAAACAAACAAAAAAACATGAAACCAGGGAACTTCTGAGTAACATAGCAGCTTGCACATAGGCTCCACCTGCCTTACCTCCTGAGTTATCTTTGAAATGACTAGTCAGATATATAAATAGGAAGAATTGGAACAATCCTTTTAGCTTCAAGCAGATTCCAACACTCCTTTGCTCGCTCTTATTGGTTCCTGCTTTACTCTACGTAAAAGTCTATACCCTGCCTCCTTTTCTTTTTTATGCCATTTGAAGTACCCAATGAGTTCCTGGGGCATCCTGATAACCAGTGTTTTGAACTCTGCATCTGATAGATTGCTTATCTCCATTTCATTTAGTTCTTTTTCTGGAGTTTTGATCTGTTCTTTCATTTGGGCCATATTTCATTGTCTCCTCATTTTGGCATCCACCCTATGTTTGTTTCTGTGTAGTAGGTAGACCCAATTTGACTCCCTGTCTTAGTAGCGTGCCCTATTGTAGAAAAGCACACCTGTTAAGTTGTATGGGGCAGAGCCTTAGGTAATGTCAGGGTGGGGCAACCTGTGTCACTGCTCTGTTGCTAAGGATGGGAGGAGGGCTCGCAGAGGGGACAATGCCACAACCTGGCTTCTGGAGTTTTGCCCAGAAGGAAGCTGTCTCTTGGCACGCACACTGCACTTTCTCCCCATATGCCGCTGGGGCCCTTCCAGCTGTTGCCCTGGTGCCAAATCCCAGAGGAGGTGGTCTGCATGACTCCTAAGTCTGTTGTGGGCCCTTTAAGAGGAGTCTGTTGAGAATCCTACAGTTTCTTCTGCTGCCCAATCCCTATTGGTTTTTACAGCCAGAAGTTATGGGAACTTCTTCCTGGTGCTGGAACTCTGGGTTGCGTGGTCTGAACTGGGGCTGGGATCCCTTGCCCCCAAGGTATCCCTCCCACTATTTATCCACCACATGTGAATACAGGACTGCCCATTCCCATCTCTGCACCACTCTGTGTCTCCGCCCCTCCTACTGATCTGGATGAAAGTGGCTTCTTTAAATCTTTGGTTGTCAGAGTTCCACACAGCTCAGTTTTCTGACACTTCTGGGTGGTATTTGTTTTATAGTCTACTTGTATTTTTTGCTATGCTATAGCTGTGCATGGAGGCAAGGTGTGTGACATATTCTGTGTTTACTTAATTTTATCCACATTCTGTTTCTCCTCAAATTCAAAGTAGGTTCCTGAGGGAAAGGACCTTGTATTGTGCACTGAAACAGTGACTGGCACAGAGTAGATGCTCAGTAAATATTTATTGAATGAATAAATAATGAATACTTACACCTATATTAGAAACCAGAGATGAGTGTGATCACCATAACAGAAAGTTCAAGGCATTTTAGCACAATCCAGTATTGATTGACAAGTCTGGACTTAAGCAATGGTATCACATACAGTCTACTTCCCAAAAGAGAGAAATCAGAAAAGATACGTTCCAGGAAACCCAAAAGTACTAGGGAGATTATAGAGAAGGCGAAGATTTACAAAGTAACTCTATAAAGTTATTTTTAACTCATGGGCTCACCCATGAGGTGTATAGTTTTGGGTCCAATCTTTAACAGTACACCTACCAACGACGATGAGAACTGAACTAAGGGATAAACCATTGCATGGGTTCCAAACTGGCCACTGGATAGTAACATGCAAGACAGATCAAAATAGTGCTCTAATAGTGTCGGAACAGACCTGACATTGAAACCACAACCCATCGAAGGCTGCCCAAAATTTGCATCCTGAATCCAACCAGGTTGATTTCCTGATTAAAAAAAAAAAAAAAAAAAAATCAAATTCTACATATGGTTTAAACAAGACCCAGATTCTCATAACATAATATTCAAAATATCCAGAATGCAATCCAAGATTACTCAGCATACAAAGATCCAGGAAAATCTCAACTCATATGGGAAAAGACAGTCAACAGGCACCAATTCTGAATGAAACAAACGTTAGCATTCTCTAACAAAACCTTTTATTTATTTTATTGACACCATCACAGATGTCCTCCAAGAAGTAAGGGCAAGCGCTCTTGAAATGAATGGGGAGATAGAAAAGTCTCAGCAAAGAAATAAAAAATGTAAACTAAAATGGAAATTTTAAAACTGAAAAATACAGTAATCAAAATGAAAAAAACCTCACTAAATGGGTTCACTAGCAGACTGGAAATAACAGAAGGAAGAGTCTCACTAATTTCTGTTCATTTTGAAAATAGAATAGTAGAAATTATCCAATCTGAACAACAGAGAAGAAAAAAAGATTAAAATAATAATAATTAGTGCCTTGGTAACCTTTGAGACAATACCCAATGGTCTGACATCCATGTCAGCAGAGTCTCTGAAGGAGAGGCAGAGGAGAGTAAGTGTGTGCAGAAAAAAATATTTGAAAAAAAGTATTGCAAGAAAACTCCCCAGATTTGGCAAATGAGATAAGCCTACATATTCAAGAATATCAGCAAAACTCAAACTAGATGAACTCAAAGAAGTCCATAACCAGACACATTATAATCACACTGAAAATTAAAGATAAAGAAAAAATATTGAAAGCACGCAGAGGAAAATTGATACGTTAATTATGGGAGAACAATTGGATGAATGTGGATTTATCTGCCCACTAAATGTCAGTAGCACCATACTGATTGTGACAATCAAAAATGTCATTAGATATTAACTAATATTCCCTTGGGGGTAGGGAATTGGCCCTAGCTGAGAACTGTTGACTCAAATTGAGTCCTCTATTCTCCTAAACAGCTTTTTAGAAAGAAATATTCCAATTTGACTTTGTTTTCAATTACATGGTTTACAAATCTAGAGTAAATTAATAAGCATGGAGTAGGTTACAAGGCACCCAGACCCTAAGTTGCCATAAAGAAGAGTAAAAAAATGCTGTTAGGTACCAGGTTTATTTAGGTTCAGTTATTTATTGGGTCAGCCAGAAGTCCATTTAGCTTTCTCCGTAAAGTAAAAGATATATTTTTCATTTTCACCAATAACTTTATTGATTTGGATATTTTGAGTATATCAGCTATCTCCTGCGTGGTAGAAAGTTCATTGTTCTCAATTAATGTCTCAAGTTGTTCGCTATCAGTTTCAACTGTCTACCTGACCATGGAGCATCTCCCAGGAAGAAATCTCCAGCACAAAACTTCACAAATCACATGTTCGATTGGTAACAGCACCTTCTCCATACACTGCACAGAATTTTTTTTTTTTACATTTCAGTTGTATTTTTATCTTTCTTGGAATAATAAAGCCTAATAAGCCAAAAAATGTTGCTTATTTTCTTCCATCTTCAATTTTAAAATGGCTACACAAAAATTCATCAATTTTGATTTTTTTAATGCATGCTGATATGACAGCTGTCACAATACAATGTAACAAAATTGTTGTGAATGACATTAAAGACAACTAAATGCTATTAAAGCCATCTTACAGAAAAAAACAAATGAACTTTTTGGCCAACCCAATATGAATGATCAGAACTTAATAAACCAAAAAGAGCCATATATACCACTGAATTTTTACCCACTCTTCTCATCCAAGAAGGAAATTTCAGTCTTAAGAAAAGAATTGATAAGGAGAGAACATTCCTACCATATGTCTAGGTGTCTGCATTTGAGATCAAAGTTTAAAGCAACCTGAGAACAGCATTCAGGTTGCTAGCCAACATTGCTTACCAGTTGAAGGCTGTGTTTGATTCCACATGGCAGGATTCGGAAAGATTTTCAGCACCTGCAATAAATGCCGTATTAAGCGGTACCACACATATAGCAAACATTTGAATTAAGAAATATGTGTGAAACCTTGAGTTATAACAACCCCAAAATACGCAGTTGTAATGAGATACTGAATATTATTACAGATTGATTGATTTTAGTGCCTTTTAAATCTCAAAGAAAAAATATTTTGTCATTATTAGATAAGTAGTTAAACAGAAACAGATATTTTACCCACTAAATACTTTGTCAGATCAACATAGAAACTTACCAAAATAAAAACAATTAAAGATTATTTTAAAGAGTTTTTATTTATTTATTTTTAGAGAGGGAAAGGGAGGGAGAGAAACATTAATGTGTGGTTGCACTTCATGTACCCCCCCACCGAGCACCTGGCCCTCAACCCAGGCATGTGCCCTGACTAGGAATTGAACTGGCATCCTTTAGTTCACAGGCTGGCATTCAATCCCTGAGCCACACCAGCCAGGGCTAAAAATAGAAAAAGTTTGACATGGCACATATGAGTTATTTAGATTGAGAAAAAACAGTAATATTCAATCATTGATAGTAAATAAATACATGCACCATTTTTACTTTTTAAAATTTGATAGTTTCAATTGAACAGAGAATCATAACTGGCAATGCACTGGCTGTAATAAACATGCCCATAAAATTTTTGTCTCTTTTATCTAAAGATGGAGATTGCAAGGGTCAACTAAAATAATTATCTTTCATTATTTAGCAACATTGTAAAATTCCACTGAGGAGTCATGCCAAATCCACTGTAACTTCATTTTCTTCCCTTTTCATTTTTTTCCTGAGCCTTACTGAAATCAGCTTTCTTTTCCATAACAGAGTAAACATTCAATTTCGTTATTCATTCAACAAACCTTTATTGGTTATCATTATGTGACAGGCGTATACTAGAATGAGTGTTAAGGTCACAAAAGTGAGTAAGATGCAAATCCTTAATTGGTAACCAAAGGACCTTATAATTAAGTAAGTGATTAAAAGAAAGGAATTGCAGAGGTCAAATTATATTATAAACTGGTAATACCACCTAGGAAAATGGAGAAAGGCTTCATGGACAGAGTAGCATTTGATTAAAGTCTTAAAACTTGGTGAGATTTGCAGAGGAATTAGGAGATGTGTACTTTTATACAGAGAGAATTGCAAAGGAAAAGGCTTGGAGTTCTGAGATGAGTGTAGGTGGGGCTCTTGGTGGCCCCACCTGCTCACCTTGTAACAGTGGAGAGTTGTAAAGATACATTAGAGCCCCTCAGTTACACAGCCCACTTGGGCAGGAGTGTAGCCTGGAGCCTGTTGAACCCTACACGGGGGGATAACAGCTATCTGAGACCCAGAAAGGCAGGTTAGGGAGGTAGGGCAAGAATTCTGATCCTCAGTTTGAGGAACTAGTATCTTAGCATCTAAGCAATGAAGGAAGCCAAGAGAGATTTTTAAGCAGGGATATGGCGTAATCAGCCTTGTTTTTCTAAAGTATTGTGAAGAGGAAATTGGAATGGGAAGAAATTCTTCTGGAGGAACCAAGTGAGGAAGCTGTTGCATTAATAAACTGGGTGATTATTTTCCTCTATTGTGAATGATGGTCAGAGAGCAGTTCCATACTTGTAATGATATTGCCTTCAAAAGCTTTCACCCATGTAGATTAAGAATAGATCAAATGTTTGTTCGTCTTCTATAAAAGGCCTTTTGGCAGTTTAAAACCAGAACATTGCATTTAGTCCATCCTAATCAGCTTTTCTTAAGGCTTTGGCTGATAGCTGTTTAGCTTATGGGGAAAAGAAGAATGTAACAATGATTCCAAGATTCTTGGGTTTACAGTAACTACGCAGATAGGTTTGGACCATTTCCACAAAACAGGGCAGTTTCCAGTGACTGCAAGTCACTGGGAGGTATGTCTTGCCTCCTGATCCTCCCAAGAGCTTAGCTCCACCCCTTGAAGTGTAAAGAAAGTGCTCTTTCAATACTTCTAGCTACAAGACAATGAACAATTATCTGGGAAGCAAGGAGAATTCTCTCATTTCTTTAAACTGTGTCCTACAAGGAATAGTTGAAGTTTCTGGGAATATTTAGGACAGAGAAAGTAAGCCTTAGCTAGGACACAATAGCTGTCTTCAAATATTTGAAGACCTGTCTTACAGAAGATGGTTTAGATTAAATAGCTCTGTAAGTCTACAAGATCAATTAGGAAGACCTAACACTTACTTGCAGTCTGAAGTCAGCCAGGGCTAGCTCAGAATTAGTGTCCTGCTTGGTTGTAGCTTTGCATTGTTCTCTGGAATGGACTTTACCCTCCTTGGTATAGTACCTCATATACAATGAAGTATTCCATAAATTAAGTCTTGAATTATACTGAAGTGACTACCCGAGACATACTGATTTGAAGGTTGATACAAATAGGCTATGACATCAGTATTTAGAAAAACGAAGGGTGATTTCGTGTGGTGAAACAAGGTTATGACTTACCCCATGGGAATTTTTTTTTCTATTCCTTAGGCTACCTTTACTTAAATCCATTGGTAATTCTATAGACCAATTAGCCAGTTCTGAGATGGTGCTATTAGTATTAGGCTAAATATAGATCTTTAAAGGAAGTTTCTAAATTAGGTTAAATTCTTGACAATTGATTAGTCTATTAATTTTTGGATTTGATTCACAATTTATAGAAACTTTACTTGCTTTAAATTGAATGAGCATAAATCATACTGTATTGAAATTGTTTTATTTACCTCTCTCGCTAGACTATAAAGGCCACTTTTCTATCTTTGGCATTTAGAAGGTACTCATAAAAACTGGAAGAATGAATGAGGGAATGCATGAGTGAGTACATGAATGAATGAACTTTCATAAGCATCTCAATGAATGTCAGCCTTTTCCTTACTGATTCAATGATGACTACTAAATGAGCAGATCTCTGACTTAGGGATTTGTTCTGTAAATAGTCCCGGGATTTTTCTTGCCGTGGTGCTATTAAGACTGAAGTCATGGGTGTTCTTCACAACGTGGTCTGGTTTGCTTCACCGCAGACTATAATCACAGTTTACTGCAGCACACCAAAAAATACATTTTTTGCCAATCTGACAAAAACAATAGATATAATTTTGATTCATGCACACCAGACAGCCATCGTGTGTTGGCTGTTGTCATTTTTTTAATTTGAAAATCTAAGGGAAAAGAGGTCAGTGCCTCTGACTAAATAGTCAGGTATTGCATGTTTTACAAATTCTTGGGACAAACCAGCTAAAAATTGCTGTACTAAAGAAAGTATATTAATATAATACAAAGAAATTGTCCATAAAGCTGTTATTAAATTTTGGGAAGGTTTAGCATATTGAAAAATAGTCTGAAATCTATTTCTGATATATTTAATTCTATTATAGTCTGAACCAGAGTTTGATAATACATTCTGATTTTAATTGGGTATGTTTGTTTACATCAGCTGCTGCAGGTTTGTGGCTAAGTGATTATCCATTTAGTGATACTGAAAAGGTATTTCCTAATTGATCACCATTTTGAGTAGAGAAATAAATAAACCCTACTATGAAAAATTGTGTTTCTGAAAGAGTTAAAGAAATGCAAGCTGAAAATGAAAATAGTTGTGCCACCTACTTTCCTCCCTGTAGGATTTTAAATTTCACTCATGAGTTACTTAACCTGTCTGTTCAAGTGCTTTTTATACCTGGGAGGTCATGAGTGGCTCTGCTGTCTGTGACTTTGCACCGTTCGGATGGACCGCTCCCAGGCTGAGCCTAGCAACAGCAGACCTTTTTTCACCTGGATGCCAAATGCTGCATCTGCTTAGCAGTTACTTTAGTAAATATTCTAGGAGATGCCCCAGATATTTCCTTTTCAGATCAAGTTTTGTCTTGTTTCAAAAATGGAGTTCTGGTTCCCCCTGTGTCTATGATTCCTTATCATTGTCGCAAGTATTCTAGTGGTGCAGGGTTTTGTCTGAAAGGATATTGATTCTTTTCTTCTTGGGAATGAAGTAGATGGTGAGGCTAATTCCATCTGCTGATATTTAGTTGCATATTTTAATAAGTACAAAATCATGTCCCTTGACAGATAGAAGGGAAGTGTGCAGAAACACTATAAATATTATCCCGAAGCTTCATTCGGGCCATTAAGCCCAACCCAGCCCTCTCCATTAGGGGTTTTGGAGGATGCTGTTGACTCTGCCTTCAGAGTTTACATGAATCAAGGGAATCTGTTACTGTAAAGACACATGAACATGAGCTTTGGACTTAAAAGCACATGCTGGGGAAGTATGGCCTGACCCCTTTAACTAGAATTTACATCTGAAACTCACCAATCATGAGACACTAAAATCATTTGAAACCCTCTCATTAAATATTTAATCTGGTTTTCCTTTTTCTCTTTTATTCCCACTGCAACTCAGCATAAGGTCAGGATTCCTTTACTAGTCATCACAATAGATTGACTTTAAAAATACCACTGTCAGAGGCCAGAGGCCCTCTGAATTGGTCATTTAATGCAACCACGGAGATCACTTGATTGATTGCTCAGGGTACTCCTTTGTTATTGTATTATTATGCTTCTAGGTCTGCCTTTCTTTATCTCCTTTCGGGGCGTTCCAGGAAGCAAGGCTGCAGGAACCGAGATCCAGTGCAGTGTTTGTTACAGTGCTCTGTAGAGAAAGCTGCTTGGGCACGTCTGGCTCCTCCATGAGACTGAACTCTGGAGGGCGAAAGCCATGCCTTGCTCAACTCTGGGTCCCATTCACCCCACAAACATATGGACCACCTAGTGTGCCAGGCACCAGAGCAGGCCCCGAGAATACAAAGATGATTCCAATGGACTCCCTTGCTCTCAAAGAAACAAGGTTTCTGAAGAAGAAATGTGATGAGCATAATAATAATGCGTAGTATCAGTTTCAAACTCACTGTGTGCCAGGTTTTGTGTTAAGTGTTTATTAAGGACCACCCCAGTAAAACTGTGGCGTAGACACTGTTGGCATCTTCATTTTGCCATTGATATAACTGAGGTCTTACAAAACTATTTAACTGATACACAGACTGGAACAAGATAGTTTAAAAATAGGCAGTTTGATTTAAAATTTAAACTCTTAACCACTAAATTATATAGCCTAGGAGTGGTGATAAATGGATAATGTATTATAAAATCATAGAGAAGGTAGGGTGTAATTTTTTTTTATTTGGGGCTCCAGGCAAAGTTACAAGAAAGTTTTCACAGACTAACATGTAGGATTGTACCAGGCAAGAAAAGGAAGGAGAGTCCAGCAAAGGGGACAACTTGGGAAAGGCACCGAGACCATCGAGCTAGCAATTTATGACCAGACAGGAGGATGTGGCTGGAGATTTGTGGAATGTAAGACAGAGTAGTTAGGGGAAATTATGAGTGAGTGGAAAAAAAAACCATGAACTCTATTCTAAGTAGCAAGTGTTTGATGGGTTTTAATCAAAGGAAGGGCATAATTCAGTTTTTGTTTATTTATTTTAAAAATTCTAATGACATACAGAAAAATAGACCAGCCAGAATAGATAGCATTGGTGACTTCTTCAAGAAGCAGAAACACAGGGGAGTGGGAGGAGGGGTGGGGGGGAGAGGTACAGAGAATAAGTAGCACAGACGGTGGGTAGAAAATAGACAGGGGGAGGGCAAGAATAGTGTGGGAAATGTAGAAGCTGAAGAACTTATGACACATGGACATGAACTAAAGGGAAGGAATGTGGGTGGGAGGGGGTGTGCAGGGTAAAGGGGAATGAAGGGGGGGAGAAATGGGACAACTGTAATAACATAATCAATAAAATATATTTTAAAAAAGGCAGCAGAAGCAAGCTTTGGGTGAGCCCCAGATTATGACTTTAGTGACCCTGTTGTCCTGGCAGCAATATAAATCTACTATAACCCTTTAAAGACCCTTACAATATGTATTAAGGGTCTTAAAAATGTCAATTATTTTATCCTAGTAATTTCATGTCTAGGAATTTGTATTAAGGAAACAACACAAAATGCAAGAGAAGCCTTTAGACCAGCATTTGTGATAATAGTTCAGAGTGTTGAAACTTATTGGTGAAATTGAATGAATAAGTAAATAATTGAATGATTAGTGGGAAAGAGTGGGACTTTTGAAAACCATAATAGAAGAATGGTTAATATATATTCATTGGGTAGTTATGATGAATCTAATTATAATGATGGTTCTGAAAATTACATAAATACATGGAAAATTTTATGGCAACTGAAAAAAGAGTAGAAAAAGATTCTGCATCAAATACGTCAAATCATAATGGTGGTGGTTTTGTCCTATTTTTCCAATATTCTTCAGGATACTTAATTTGTTTTTACAATAGAAAAAGATAAAAACTTTGGGACTATTAATTTTGTACTTATGTTTGAGATGTCTGAAATATCAAAGTGACAATAAATAGTAAACAATTACAAACAGGCTTGGTATTCAACTCTGGATTTACACTTTGGAGACATTCAATAAATGTCACCTGAACAGAAGTTCTAGTCCTGGCTGGTGTGGCTCAGTGGATTGAGTGCCAGCCTGCAAACCAAAGGGTTGCCAGTTGGATTTCCAGTCAGGGCACACACCTGGATTTGCAGGCCAGGTCCCCGGTGGGAGGTACGCAAGAGGCAACCACACACTGATGGTTCACTCCCTCTCTTTCTCCCTCTCTTCCCTGCTCTCTAAAAATAAATAAATAAAATCTTTTTTGAAAAAAGAAGAAGAACAAGTTCTAACCATGTTTTTTCCTTTTGGGTCAAAATCCCAGAATCCTATTGAAATGAATTAGAAGTTTTACCATAATCTGAACAAGGCTTACATTAATACAGGTGGAAAATTCTTCCCTTTTTCAACCCCATACCTGAAGCTGTTGAAGGGGATCTCCTTTCTGTGCAAAAGTAAATTTAACCAGCCAATCTCAAGTAACATAGAAAATACTTTATTTCAGACATATATCATTTCATAAAGTTACCTTTTTCTCTTGTACAAAGAGAACATTGATTGCTTTCTTTCCTTCATACCCCTATCATTTTCCTTACTCTGCAGTTCTTGTTCAAGGGTCAAGGGTCTACTCTCACTGTTGTCAAATTGTAATGAAACAGAATCCAGAGGCATATTTAACCTCCTGAATTTTGATGGACTTTCGACAATCCAGATATTTGCTAACCAGAGGGTTTCAGTCCATTAGTTTAGTGTGCCAGCATGCTGTGCCAGCATGCTGTGCGCCTCAGCAGGCGGGTTTCGGTTTAAGATTGCTTCTTTGGGGTGGGAGGGAGTGTAGAATAGCATTTAGAAGAAGGATTGTTTTGCACTGTTACAGTAATCAATTAGAGACATGCTTAAAGTTGGGGTGGGGGTCAGCCTGAAATGATCCTTTCATTCTTTCTGTGCCCAAGGACAGGGACCATGACCCCGGCACTCAGACCGGAGTGATGTTGTGTCCAGCCCAAGTATCTGTGAATGCAAGGGTGTGTGGATTCATGTTTCATACTTTAGTCACATGAAGTAGTGCTTCAGGGCCCAGTTCAGTTTTTTAACAACCTTTGCAGACAAAGGGGGTGGTGGTGGGCAGGCAAGGTTAATTTCAAAGTTATTTACTGCACCCTGGAGGGTTTGGATTGTGATTCAAAGCTAACAAATGGCCAGGAACTTTGGTGAGGAGTCATGAGGATAGCTGGGGGACCTACCTAAAAGGAACTCCTCCCCAGCTTTTCACAAAATCGAAAATTCCCACTGGGGTTTGGCTCCGCAGGGGTCTCTTCCCTGAGTTGTATATATGTTATCATGCTGGCTTGAGGCATCTGAAACATAAAAGTGGCAATCAATAGAGCATTAGAAATAGGCTTGGTATTCGACTCTGGGTTTATCCATTTTCTAGTGGATGTTGGATTAATTCATCTAGTACCACTCGTGGTAGGACCCTCATGAAAATGAACATAGAAAGGTAAATTTAGTGTACAATATGGCAAGGAAATAGGGGTGTAAGAAGTGCCCAAGGGCTGGAACTCAATACTGGGGGCCTTTCCAAATCAGGAGTCACTCAGAGCGGGAATCTAAAGGCCAGAGCAATAGCGAGGGACTTCAAAATCAAATCAGCCTATATCTGCTGAGCACTTACTACGAGGAAGTCAAGAATTAAGTGTTCAGAGACCAAAAGAAAAAAAAAACAACGTGGCCTTCTCACTCAAGGTTGTTGCCATTATAAACAGTGTCTGGGGGGAATAAATACTTATAGGCACCTTTCTGAGTGCTCTGTGTGTGCCGTCTGATTAATGCTCTCATCAACCCTGTGAGATAGGCACAAGGACAGTGTTTATTTGATGGACCTGGAAACTGAGGCCAAAGGGAATCCAAGGTCTTTGAGACTTAAGAACCAGGCATTATGACTCTAGAGTCCTTCTAAGCATTATGCTATATTGCCTTCCAGGCAAAATTTTTGTATTTCAAGATGTGTGGGGAAAGGTGAAAGAAAAATGTAAGAGTATGCATGGTGGAACAATTTGTGATACATTTCTTCCTCCTCATTACCTAAATTCATGTAAAATCTAAAATATACAAAGAATCTTCTGGTTTGTTCGAAAATATTTGACCTAGGATACCTTGGAGTGCCCTTATCACCCAAACCTGTCTTTAATTATTATTCTTAATATTCTTGGCTTGTGGCTAATTGGACCTAAGGGGTTTTGGTTTTGGTTTTTGTTCTAAACTCTTAGACAAGAAATATTTTCATTTTGGATTTGCTACCTGAAATATGGGCAGCTGAGCAGTTAGTTACTTGCTGGCCTTTGATCCCATTAGAGAGTTCTGAATTGGTGGCCTGGATCCTTGAATGAAATCTGATATCGAAATAACACCAAGCTGAAATCACAGGAGATTGTAGTGTAATATAAACGGTCAGAATAACCAAGATTTAGGGGAAATAAAATGAGTTTCCGTTGGCCTCATTTGCTCACTTGTGACTTTGCTTTCACTCTTGAGTGATTCTTAACCCACCTCTTCACATAACAGGGACACAGCAAACATAAAATCTCTAACTTCAATTTAGAGATTTTAGAAGTTATTGGAGCTTAATAAACAGCAGCATCCTTTATCATGAACGAGTCTGAATTTCTCAAAGTTCAGGCAGTGCTCTGATGTCGTCTTCCCACACTGTGCTGTCTAACAGGAATTTTCGCTTCACCACCTGTGGCCTTTTTGGAGGGAGGCCTGACCCACTGCACTGGCCTTGTGTTCATAGCTGGACTGTGTTTCATCGGAGCCCTAATGTTTTCTTAGGAGTGGTCTGTGGGCCTTTTCTTTCTGCCTTCTCACCAGGGGCCAGGCCTTCAGCAAATATGGTAACTACTTCAGCTATTGCACAAACACAGTGGTTCGGCTCGTTTACAGATTTCTTTAGCAAGTGTTGATTGGAAGCTTCCTACAAGCCCAAGCATGCCCTGGACCAGGGTGAGGGCAAGTGCCTTCTTAAATTCCACACCCCACATGTTTCATTTGCCTCATCCTCATCCTGGCCTTGTGCCCAAGCACGGTGAAGGACACCGTGGTCACAGAGCTGATAAAGATGTGACCCTTACCCCTAATAGTGACAGTCCAGTGGCACACATATAAATGAACCAGTGAATGTTCCTGTTAGTGTCTCAAACTGTAAATTAAGTCCCTCTGCACATTCTTTTCTAATCTCTATAGCTGACTTACATAATGAACCCAAAACAGAAAAAAATATGGATATATGATTTTCTTTACTATATTGCTTACAGATTTGGCTGAAAAAAGTATTCAGATACTCTTCTACGAAACTCTCAGAATTAACGTAAAGCAGACTATTTTAAATGCTGTTATTTACCAACTGAGTAGAAGAGCAAAACTTTTTTTGTCTTAATGAAAATAATTATAATAAACGGGAATAATTATAATAGAGGGGAAAGTATGTGGACTGTAAGTGGCCTTAACACCTCATTCATTGCTTTGGGAGTGCTTTCTTAAAATTGTAGTCAATCTAATTAATTCTTATTTTGAAAAGTGAGAATTAATTTCCTTTTTGGATGCTAACTTAGTTTTTTGGGAATCACCCTGCAAAAAACTCCTTTGTGACAATACCAAAATGGGAGACAGGATGCAGGATTGCATCTTGTAATGACTTTGGTTTTCTGCAGCTCAACTGAGGAAGCATGATGCTTCACCCTACTTACCTTTTCTCTCTCTCTTCTTTTTCTTTTAAAGATTTTATTTATTTAGTTTTAGAGAGGGGGAAGGGCATGAGAGAGGGAGAGAAACATCAGCATACAAGGGATACATCAATCTGTTGCTTCTTGAATGCTCCCAACTGGGGACCTGGCCTGCAACCCAGTCATGTGCCCTGAATGGGAATCAAACCAGCAACCTTTTTTCCAGGTCGGCACTCAGTCCACTGAGCCATACCAGCCAGGGCTTCTCTCTTTTTCTCTTCTTCTTCTTCTCCTTTTTTTTTTTTTTGCATTTTTTAAATATATTTTATTGATTATGCTATTACAGTTGTCCCATTTCTCCCCCATCATTCCCCTCCACCCTACACACCCTCTCCCACCCACATTCCCCCCCTTTAGTTCATGTCCATGTGTCATAAGTTCTTTAGCTTCTACATTTCCCATACTATTCTTGCCCTCCCCGTCTATTTTCTATCCACTGTCTATGCTATTTATTCTCTGTACCTTTTCCCTCCCTCTCCTCCTCCCACACCCCTGTTGCTAACCCTCCATATGATCTCCATTTCTGTGGTTCTGTTCCTGTTCTGGCTGTTTGCTTAGTTTGCTTTTGTTTTAGGTGTGGTTCTTAATAGCTGTGAGTTTGCTGTCTTTTCACTGTCATATTTTTATCTTCTTTTTCTTAGATAAGTCCCTTTAACATTTCATATAATAAGGGCTTGGTGATGATGAACTCCTTGAACTTGACCTTATCTGAGAAGCGCTTTATCTGTCCATCCATTTTAAATGACAGCTATGCTGGATAGAGCAATTTTGGATGTAGGTCCCTGCTTTTCAAGATTTCAAATATTTCTTTCCAGCCCCTTCTTGCCTGGAAGGTCTCTTTTGAGAAATCAGCTGACAGTCTCATGGGAACTCCTTTGTAGGTGACTGTCCCCTTATCCCTTGCTGCTTCTAGAATTCTCTCCTTCATTTGAATCTTGGCTAATGTAATTACGATGTGCCTTGGTGTGTTCCTCCTTGGGTCCAACTTCTTTGGGACTCTCTGAGCTTCCTGGACGTCCTGGTAGTCTATTTCCTTTGCCAGATTGGGGAAGTTCTCCTTTATTATTTGTTGAAATAAGTTTTCCACTTGTTGCTCTTCTTCTTCCCCTTTTGGGACCCCTATAATTCGGATGTTGGGACGTTTAATGATGTCGTGGAGGTTCCTAAGCCTCTCCTCATTTTTTTGAATTCTTGTTTCTTCCTCGTTTTCTGTTTGGTTGTTAGTTTCTTCCTTCTGGTCCACTCCATTGATTTGAATCCCAGTTTTCCTTCCATCTCTATCGGTTCCCCATGTGTCTTCCTTCATTTCACGTATTGTAGCCTGCATTTTTTCATCTAATTTGTGAGCAAAATCAACCAATTCTGTGAGCATTTTGATGACCAGTGCTTTGAACTGTGCATCTGATAGGTTGGCTATCTCTTCACGGCTTAGAGGAATTGACTCTGGGGTTTTCATTTTTTCTCCGGTTTGAGCCATTTTTGGTGGGGTTTTGTTTTGTTTTGTTTTGGTTTGGTTTGGTTTTAGTCTGGTCGCGGCTATTACGTATGAGGGGTGGAGCCTTAGGCGTTCCTCAGGGCGGGGCAGCCCAGTCGCTGGGTTGTGACGCTATAGGTGGGGGCGGGGTCCGAGAGGGAAGAATGGCGCCTGCTCTGCTCTCTTCTGGACTCCGATCCCTTCCGCCACTTCCCCTTCACCTGGATTATCTGCGCACTTGCGCGTGCTGTTACGTAGTGAGGAGCAGAGCCTCAGGCGCTCCCCAGTGCGGGGCAGCCCAGTCGCTGGGTTGTGACGCTGTATGTGGGGGCGGGGTCTGAGAGGGAACAATGGCGCCTGCTCCACTCTCTCCTGGATTCAGTCCCCTCCGCCACCTCCCCTCTGCCTGGACCATCCATGCGCGTGAATGTGGGACCACCTGGTCAGCCAGCCGCCCTGTGCAGCCTCACTGGGTCTGCACAGTTGCCCCCCTGTGCCCGGGGTCCGCCAGCTGCTGCCTGTGGGCCCAGGGACCGCCAGCCACCGCCTGTGCACCTGGGAACTGCCAGCTGCTGCTGTTCGTGCTCCTGGGTCCGCACCTCCACCTTCTCCCTCTGCGACTCTGCCTCTCTTACCGGTCTGGATGAATGGTTGTTGGACTTCCGTACAGTTCAATTTTCTATAAATTCTGGTTGTTTTCTTGTTTCTAAATATTTGTTGTCCTTAATTTTGGTTGTGAGAGGAGGCACAGTGTGTCCGCCTACGCCTCCATCTTGGCCGGAAGTACCTCTTTTTCTCTTCTTGATTAAGTCCTATTTGGATGTTGGGAGAGCCATTTAGACTGGTCATTCACTTTTTTTTGCCTCTGTCCAGCCTATCGTGAACATTGGTATATATCTCTAGTGTTTGGAAAGGGCCATTTGGTCAAAGATTAGGGCATGCTGGCCTTCTGTTGTGTTATATATTACATTCTTCTATTTTTGGTCAGTGGATTTAAGATGTAAATAATTTAGAAACAAGTTTCTATTACATTTTTAAATATCCTTTCTTAATTTCTTCTTAATTACAGAGCAAAGAGATTGCATTCCAACTTCATGAGGATTTAATGAAGGTTCTTAATGAGCTGTACACGGTAAGCACATAATCTTTCTTCTTTTGAAAGAATCTTTGGTTTGGAATTATGGTTTGTAGAAATACTGCATTTATTAGAACTCATTCCAAGCTAGGGTGTTGACAGATGCTTGTTCAGTTGAAATGATGAACAAAGTGGATAGATGCATACTACTATATTCTTTTGCCACTCCCTCCGATTTGGAGAGAATGCATTCAAATAAATATGTATATGCAGTTATCACACATTAAAAGACTAGATTATTAGGTGTTTTAATATGACATATTTTTAATTGGTTGGATTATATGTGATATGTACATATATTCAGTTCTAAATATTTTATTTTAAATTGTTGCCATTTTTAAATTAGCCGTTCTGGGATTTGAGAAATTTAGAGTTGCTTTACTCTGGTACTTTAATTTCTTACCACACCCCCCAACATTTCAGTTAAATTATTTGGTTAATGATTTAGTCTATTAAAATTACTTTTGGGAGAGGTCTCTCTTTTGTCAATAATCTGCTTTTGTGAATTTAAATTTTATTCAAGCTACTGCATATAATCATAAGAAATTAAATAATTTGAAATTATTTTATTAAGAAAACCAAAACCAGTGAGTCTGTAAGTTGGAATTAGTCATGTGCCTAAGTAAATTTTTTACATTTAATGATCATGTTATTAAATACAAATATGTTTTGGAGGAATTGAATGAGTTTTTATTTTATAAGAGAGAAAAAATGCCATGAAGCCCTTGTCTTAAAAGAGTTCGGTGGAAGGTGACATTTCTTTTCTGGACGCCTCAGAGGCACAATGGTCATTTAACTTTTAAATTCTAAATCCAGAATTTCTAGAAATAGTTGATACCTTTGGTTGTCAAAAATTAATAAATCATAGGCTAATAAACGGCCTTTATCATCAAAAACTGTACTTCAGTAGGTATTTTTAAAATGTGGATATGACCTTATAACATGAGGCTTTTGCATGTAAAGTTAAAAGTTTCTGAAGGAGGAACTAACACATAGAAATTGTCAGTTAAATTCATAAGCATATGCTACATAAAAATATAAATGTATCACACGTACAAAAAATTGGAAAGTGAATTTTATAAGAATATCACAAATTTCATAAAAGTTTAAACTGTGGGTTCTTTTAATTAGCCAGTGTCAATGGAGCACTAGAAACACTTTAATTCACAAAACTGCATTTTATACACATTGATTTTTAGGGAGAAATGGGATTTGTAAATCGAGACAAAACATTTTAATACTAATTAAATATTAGTATTTAATATTTTAATACTAATTTTAATACTAGTATTAAACATTTTAATACTAATTTTCAGGTTTAATTTGCCCATGAAGAAAAATTCAAATAATCTTGTGCAATGAAAATACAGATATCTATAGTCAGAACAAATTGATTGAGCATTGTTTAAAAAATGAATCTGGTGGTTGTCATGGCATCAGAGATGATCCTGTTGATTAGGGTCTGAAACTAGTAGTACTAGTCACAACAATAGTGACAGAGATAAACTTGATCACTGACTATGAGAAGTCAGTGGAATGTTATGAAAACTTTATCTCAATGAGAGATGTATGTAGTGAAATTTTTCCTGGATTCATCCTATCAAGTGGACTTAGATATTTAGCAGACTGTGCGTGTAGTTGACTCAAGCAAGCTGATTTTTCCTCAAAACTCTCATCAGTATTAGTCTGAAAGCCTGAAGGAGCCAGGCTCCAGAACTAGTCACCAGAGTTTGAATAACCCTGTCAGAGTCATTTCAACTCTCAGAATCAGTTGAAGAATTAGGGTAGAAGAGACAAGCAATGAATTTTTAATTAGACAGCTTGTAGAGCACTTTGAGTCCCTGGGAAAAAATTTTACTTTAACCAGAGAGCATGCTCAGCTGAGGTCAGAGGTCATATTTTGCCCGGAAAAACACCTTCGTATTACAGACACACATACCTTTTACACTGAAAGGTGACATTTGGTTTCTCTTACACTTTAAATTCAGACATACAAATTCTGTCTTGTTCAAATGAGATCTACCCATTATACATACTCAGTTCACATTCAGAAAATAAAATATAAGGAGTATTTGAGCAGTGAACCAGGAGTCGAGGGAATGTAGTTTAGATTTCTTATTCAACCATTGACTTGTCATGTACAAATAACCTTCTGAGTTGTATCATGCATAGAATTTATACAACTAATGATTTAATAATGATTAGTGAAATAACAGGTATATAGTAAGTAGCCTCAGGGAATTGAGGGTGTTATTTAATTCCCTTTTCAGATAGATATACATTCCTTCCTTTCTGCCAGTCCTGGATACTCCTTGGGAGTTGAAAGTGAATATTCTGAGTACATGAACTTCCTTATACCAGTGGAGAGCTTTTGTATTAAATTATAGTCAACCTTAGTGGTGGGTGGCAGCCTTTTGTGTGGACTTCTTTTCCCCAGAATATTTCTCCCAGAGGCCTATTGATTATTCCAAGCATTATATCAAAAAGCTTTGCCTTAAATAAAATATAAACACCCAGGAAGAATAAGAAGGGATCATTATACCTTATTGTGAACCAAGTTTTTCAGATTCATTGAGTACAGGTTGTGTGCATCAGGCATAAAGGCCTAGACTTATGAGTGGGGAGGAGAGGATGGTGGCATCGCAGGGCCATTTGGAAGAGGAGGAAGGGTCTTCTATATTTTTCCCCCTCAACCTTACCTTTATTTGCAGAAAAAGGGCCTCATAATAGTTTAAAGCATCCACTTGGATTCTGAGACTATAAGGGCCAGCCACAGCAGTTAGGACTAGTTGGGCTTTGAGTAACAGGAACTCAAAAACATAAGCAAAATAGAGATTTATAGTGTCTCTCACATAAAAGACATTCAGCAATTGGAAGCCCAGGGCTGGTATGGAGGTTATATCAAGCCGTCCAAGATCAGACTCCTCCTAATTCCTATTCAGAGAAACCTAGTTGTGACCTGTCTTTATAATTTAGGTTGGTTCCTAGAGCTGCAGCCATTACGTCTGCATTCCTGAAGTGGAGAAAAAAAAAGAAAGGCAGGTCCCCTGTCTCTGAAGGATACTTACTGAAAGTCTCATATAACACTTCCATCTATGCCCCATTGGCCAGAACTTAGAACATGGTTCCACCGGGCTGCATGCAAGCCTGGAATTACAGTCTGTTAGCTGGCCAGCTCATTGCTAACCAGTTACAAATTGGGGATTCTGTTCATTTGAGAGAGAAGGGGAGGTATTTGTAGGGAACTAGCTGTGCCTGTCACAGTAGCATGCTTATTTTGTATGTGCTAGTTCTTTTGCTAAACACATTACTGGCATTATCTCATGTAATTCTCACAGTATCTACCTCTATGAGGTAGTTACTATCATTATTCCCATTTTATAGAAAAGGAAACCAAGGCTCAGGGAGTCTTGCCCCAGGTTGCTCAGCAAGTAGCAGAGTGGGAGCTCAAGTCCAGGTCCAGAGCCCATGCCCTTTACTGGCATTTTATCTCTGTGCCATAGTTTCAGGAAACCATTTTCTGACAAAAATCTCTAAATATTAATGCCTCCCTAACAACACAAAGCACTTACACAGTTAATCACCTACTCACTTGTATTTTTTTTTTTTTTGTCAGTGACATTAGTTTCTTTAACAAAAGCATATGTGAAAAATTGAACACGTGCTCAATGGCAACCTGACTTCTTAGAAATGTTGGTTTAAATGATCTAACAGATAGAACTCACTGGACTAAAAAAATAAAAGGGTAAGCAAGATCCTCAGACTCCCTTTCTTAAGCACTAATTAACTTCTTTTGAATTTAACTTTTGAAAGAGAATCAAAGTAGGGTTAAGAAAACAGAGACTACTATGTTTTAAGAAACAAAAGTGATGGACTGGCAGACAGCAAACTTGTATTTGAATTTCAGATTACTTAGCCAATCTGGGCATCTGTATTAGTCTGTGTTCTCCAGAACCAATAGGATGGAAATATATTTACGTATTACATAAATATATTGTATATAGATATATATAGACATGCAGAGAGAGGGAGGGAGAGATGGATGCAGTCACAAGCTGGAGAGCCAGCTATAGTTCCAATTCGATTCCGAAGGTCCAAGAAAGAACCAGTAGAGCCAATGGTGTAAGTTCTAGCCTGAGTTCAAGTCCAAAGCATGAGAAGACCATGTCTCACCTCAAACACAGTAACGCAGAGAGAGCACGTTCTCTTACTCAGCTCTTTTGTTCTCTTCAGACCTTCAGACCCTCAACAGACTGGATGAGGCCCACCCCCATTGTTACAAAGACTGTTTATTCTACAAACATTTTTTGAATGCCTGCTACTGTGCCAGGCACTTTTAGATGTTCTGGGGAATATAGCTGTGAATAAAAACAGACCATATATACTTCCTCTCAAGGTATTTATATTCTAGTGAGGAGAAACAGACAGTAAACACATAAATGTATAGTACGGCAGGTATAAGTGCTAAGCAGAAAAATAAAGCTGAGTTAATGAGATAGTAAAGCATTCAGAATAGTGTTAGGTGCATGGATGCCAAATAAATGTCAGCACTTGGTGCCATCTTGTCATCATCGGTAGGGAAGGTAGCAGCCTCTTCTCTGCCTCTCAGAGTAAAGGTGGAGATTAGGGATGATATTAACAGTAATGACAGAAATATACATGGTTTTTCCTTGCAATGGTTATATGTTACTTTTATGTGAAAAGAAACAGGAAAGTAACTTGCCCTAAGAAAACCAAAGCAACAGTACAAGTAAACAGGCTGTGATTGGGTTAATCACAGGGACACGAAAGGTTGGAGGGAACATTCCAAACAAAGTTTGCCTTCATCACACTGTCACAGGGTTCATCATCAAACAGTGGTGTAAAGTATTAAGCCTGTCTCCTAATCCTGAAATCTCAAAAAGTATGGTAGATTTTAGTAGAAAAATAATTATTTGTCATATGTTAGTATTTCTTTACAATGCTTTAGCTTTGCAGCATTAAGTTTGGCATTTTAAAAAACAGTAAGCAAATTCTAATAGAGATTAACACAGATGACATGATAAAATCCACATGAAATTGATTGCTAATTATGTGTAATTGATTATCACGCTCTGTATACATCAGGGACACACATGGCTAAGCCAGAGTCAAGAGGTAATCCATCTTCAAGTTCCATTAAATTAAGAGGAAAGAACTGAGAAAATGAAGATTTATCTACCCCTTACAGGGAGTCAAACACATTATCCCCATTCCTTTCTTGCAGCAGCCCTATGGGGGAGGTATTCCTAATCCCAGTGTTAACACATGGGAGCTGGGACCCAGAATAATTAGCTCAGGATCACACAGGCAATAAATCTAAAATCTAAACCCAGGTCCTGCCCTGGGGCCCATCAGTTCCCTACTGGACAGCTGCTTCAGGGAAGGATGTGCAAGGCAGGCTGGGGGAGGAAGGGCAGAACCGGATCTCATAGATAAAACTCCTGGGCAAAATTCTTAAGCTGCATGCCCCTATCGACACTTGTGAAAACATTATTGAGCTTTCCAGACTGTTGATAGGGGTTACAACATGGGCAAAGCAAAATGGCTTTGTAGATTCAGCTTTTATATTAGGATATGTTCAATTGGGGTGCCTCTTTAACACACAGTCCCTCAGCGTTAGTGTTTTTATGTGTCAACACCACCTGCTTAGCTGTGTATTCGCGCACAGTGGTTACTGCTAAGACTCCATTCTTGGATATTCCACTGACCTTGGTTGTCCCTTCTGAGCTCTAGCTCCGATTTGCCTAACAAATTTTAATACCTAGAGAACAGAGGCTTTCCTAGTACAAAGCCAAAGGCTGTTGAGCGTCTTGTACAGAAGTCACTTGGGAAACATGGTTGCTGAATGCATACAGATATTCTCTCTGGCCTTTATGTATCTTTAAACCACATATCTCTTTAAAATGTTAAAATAAAAAGTTAATTATTTTTTAGAGGGGATGGGAGGGAAGACACTGTTTATTATTTCAAGTCCTTCCTTGAAAACTGCGTCTCAGAGGACTGCTGAAGGAAGCTTTTTTGGCTGGCTTTGTGAGCCTCCCAAGAACTGGGAGCTAATGCATTCTTCTGTAACACAGAAACATGCCCAAGGCAAGGTTGGAAAGCCTTTCCGAAAGAGCCCGGGGTACGTGCCACTTCCTACCAGAAGATTTTTCTCTGAGCCTCAAAGAGGTTTTTAATTTTTATTTTTGGTTAAGTATTTATTTTAGCTCAAGGGCATTTTAAGTATTTGAAATACATATTTATGTGAAAATGAAAATACACTCCTTTGAGATGGACTACAAAGAGGTTTGGGTCTTAAAACAAAACACTGAACAGAGAGAAATAAGGCAGAAGGGGTATGAAACAACTCCCAAATTGAAAACTCCTTTGGAATCCCACAGTCTCTGTGATGCCACCTGGAAAACTTCTTTTTTAAAGCACTCTAGAGATCTCAGGCTGATGAAGTGTTGCTGTATATCCTTGCCCTGGTTTTAATACTAGACACTTAGGTGGAAAGAAAGAGAGGTGTTGGGATTAGATAACTGTCGGCCAACTTCTGAATTCTGATCATGGTGTTGACAAAGACTGACGTTGGAAACTAGGTTAGCTCATTTAACCTGGCTTCATTTTCCTACCAAAATGATTGGGATTAATAAAATTTCCATTGCAAGGATCTGTGAGGACAACTGTTTGATAAAAACCTTATATGTAGATGTCATTTAGGACCTCCTGCTAATTAATGAATCCAAGTGCTCCCTAGCTCCTGCTTAGAATTTTCATTTTCTCTTAGAGATTTCAGAATTAGTTGTGATTGGTGCTTATGAACTACAAATAAGATTGTCTTTTAAAAGAAGTGAACAGTATGAACTGAAAAAATTTCATTTGGCTTAGATATGAAAAAAAAGTTTGAGAAAGTATAGTTTAGTAAAAACAAAAGATTTCTAGAGAATGTTTCATACCAAGAATCCTCAAAGATATATATGAGGTCTATCCAGGAAGTATCCAGACAATATAATATGAAAAATACAGATATTTATTGAAGAAGAGACAAGAAACATTGTACATAGGACAATGACACCTCAGTCCTTGGGGAGGACGTCTTCAAAGTAGGCACCTTGGGACCTCATACAGTTCTCCCAGCGTCTCTTCCACTGTTCAAAACACTCTGCAAACCTTTATTGGAATCACCATCAGCTGCCCTGTTGTATTTTCCTGAATCTCATCGACAGTCTGAAATCTCCTCCCTTTCAAAGGTGATTTTAGTTTCAGGAAAAGCCAGAAGTCACCTGGCACCAAATCTGGGCTGTAGAGGGGCTGAGTCACCTGGGTGATTTGATGTTTTGCCAAAAAACTGCAGGAGACGTGATAGTGATACATGAGCAGGTACTTTGTTGTGATGATGCTGCCAATCACCAGTTGCCCATAGCTGTGACCCTTTTTGTCATATTGCATCTCTCAACCAACGAAGAACATTGAGGCAGTACTCTTTATTAATTGTTTGGCCTGCAGGGATGTACTCGTGATGGACAAAGCCTTCCCAATCAAAAACACAGTTAACGTGGTCTTGATCTTGCTGCGACTTTGCTGTGCCTTCTTTGGGCACAGAGAACCAGGTGACTTCCATTGGGACGACTGAGCTTTCATTTCCAGACCATAGCCGGACGTGTAGACCCACCATTCATCTTTGGTTATGACCTTCTTGAGGAAATCTGGTTCTTTGGTAGCAGTTTTAATCAAGTTACTAGCTATTTCGGCATAATTGTTCTTTCTGCTCTGTTAGTAGAAGCCATAGAATGAATTTTGCCACAATTTCATACCAAGGTCCCACATCAAAATCTCAGACACGGTAGTTTTTGGACTTCCCAGATCAGCTTCTAGATCTCGCACTGTCAGTCACTGATCTTTGTTTGATTGCAGCCCATACACATTCAACATCCTGAGGTTTCTGGTTGTTACAGGCCTTCCAGAAGGTGAATCACTTTCAACAGATTCTTGACCATCTTTGAAGCATTTGTGCCACACTTTTATTTGCAGTGTACTCATTGCATCATCCCTGAAAGCCTTCTGAATCATCAGAATAGTTTCTGCAAAGGAATGTTCAAGCTTAATGCAAAATTTCATGTAGATTCATTACTCTACTCACTCATTTTTTAATGTGACAGCCACACAGTGCACATGCTCACTCAGTGACGTCTATCACTCCCACTGACTAGTACAGTGAAGTTGTCATCATTCATGCATGCATATTGCAGCCCACTCTCCATGGCTGCCAGGTTGCATCGATGTCACACAAACCGTTCTCGCTGTATTAACGATGGCTGGACTTTTTCCAGACAGACTGTATTATACAAACTGTTGCATTCTGAAATACAGTATTACAACTTTTAAGTTATTAGAATACTTTAGTAACAGATATATTAATTGGGATGTTTTTTAATAGGGTAATTAAAGTACTTGGCTTAGTTTATCATTATTCTGTATTTAAATATACATCTAACCTTTGTCAGGTACTATTCTAAGCACTTTATATAATTAGGTCTTTAAATTCTTCCAACAGTCTTATGGGGTCGTTGAGATACAGAGAGGTTGAGTACCTGCCCAAGGTCACACAGCTAGGGAGTTTCAGACCAGGCAGAACCCCCTTTTAATCAGTGATTATAACATAAGGCAGACTGTTGTGTTCCAACAGAGAGGTTTAGGCAGAAGGCTTTGGAGACCCAAAAAGAGAATTCCACATTGAGGACTGAGAAAAATTCAGAGGAAAATATCTGAAAATGGACAGGATTTCAGTAACAAGAGAAATGGAGAGGGGGCAGGAAGGCTTTCAACAGTAAAAGAGCAATGTGAACCAAGGCATACAATTAGGAAGAACACAAGGCATATTCATACAATTCCCCTCTGCAGCTATATAGAGAGAAAGGAAAAATCAGGAGAATACCTGATTAAAAGATTTCAGGAGAATACCAAAATGAAATTATCAAGAACACTTGCATCAGAAAGAAGAACAAAGTTGGAGGAATCACACTACCTAACATCAAACTATACTATAAGGCCATTATAATCAAAACAGCATGGTACCAGCATAAAAACAGACACAGATCAATGGAACAGAACAGAGAGCACAGAAATAAACCCACATCTTTATAGTCAATTAATATTCATCAGAGGAAGTAAGCACATACAATTGACTAAAGATAGTTTATTCAATAAATGATCTTGAGAAACTTGGACTTATAGGTACAGAAACATGAAACTAGACCACCTTCTTACACCACACACAGGAG
Source organism: Glossophaga mutica (assembly GCA_039655065.1). NCBI lineage: Eukaryota > Metazoa > Chordata > Mammalia > Chiroptera > Phyllostomidae > Glossophaga > Glossophaga mutica. The sequence continues at coordinate 60,988,591 of CM077304.1, forward strand.
TAAGTTCCAAATGGTCCAAAAACTTACATGTTAGACCCAAAACCATAAAAATCCTAGGCAGCAAAATCTCAGACATTGCTCATAGCAGTATTTTATTGGATATAGCTCTCCAAGCAAGGAAAACAAAAGAAAAAGTAAGCCATTGGGACTACATCAAACTAAAAAGGTTTTGCACAACAAAGGGAAAACATCAACAAAATAAAAAGACAACTCACAGAATGGGAGAACACATTCACTGACACATCTGATAAGGGGTTAATATCCAAAATTTACAAAACTCAATGTCAAAACAAAAGCCCAGTTAAAAAATGGACAAAAGCCCTGAATGGGCACTTCTCCAAAGAGGACATACAAGTGGCCAATAGACATATGAAAAGATGTTCAACATCACTAATCATCAGACAAATGCAAATTAAAACCACAATGAGATATTGCCTCACACCTCTCAGAATGACTGTCATCAATGCATCAATAAACAAGTGTTGTGGAGGATATAGAAAAAGGGGAACCCTTTTGCACTGTGGGTGGGAATGCAGATTGGTGCAGCCACTGTGGAAAGCAGTAGGGAGACACCTCAAAAATTAAGAATGGATCTGTCTTTTGACTCAGTGTTCCCACTTCTGGGAATATATCTGAAGAAATCCAAAACACCAGTTCAAAAGAGCATAAGCACCACTATGTTCATTGCAGTGTTATTTACAATCGCCAAGATAATGGAAGCAGCCCTAGTGTCCATCAGTAGATGAGTGGATAAAACAACTATGGGACATTTACATAACAGAATACTACTTAGCTGTGAAAAGAAAGAGAGAGAGAGAAAGAAAACTACCCTTCACGACAGTATGGGTGGACCTGGAGAGCATTATGCTAAGTGAAATAAGCCAGTCAGACAAGGACAAATACCATATGATTTCACTCAGATGTGGAATCTGATGAACAAACTGAACTAACAAGAAAAACAGAGACAGACTGATAGGTGGAGGAGAGCAGGATGACAGCCACGGGAGGAGGGGAAGGTTAGTGAGTGGAGGGACTGAACAAAAAGGAAAAAGGACTCACGGACAACAGTGTGTTGACTGCACGGAGGGATGGGCTCATAAGGGCACTAAATGGTTATGGGAAAATATACAATGAAAATTTTTTTAAATAAAAATAAACTACAACAATAAAATGCTGAAAAAAGAAAAGAATACAGGCATCAAAAAATGAATGGGCATCTACTCCAAAGCAGTTTGACAACCCAAAAATCTTTCTTGCACAGCTTAACAGCTTCTCCTCCACCTCCCCTTCCTCCTTAATAAATACAAAGATTAGTATTGGATTTGAGACATGAGCTATATGTGTCAAATTCCAAATCATTTTTCATTAAAAGGAAAGGATTTTATATCATTCGTTTCATTTTAGTTGATGCTACAATTCTAAGGGTTGTAGGGCTTTTAAGGTTTTAAGACTTTAAGATTTCAAGTGTCTTCTATCCTCAGCTTAAATATTTCATATATTCAGCCTTATAATTCAAATGTCTACTACACATGTAATGTCAAAGACATGTGAAACATTTCCCTGAAAAGAATTAGGTATTTGAAACTTCAGGTGACTTTGAAATTTTAGTAAATCCATTGGGCTTTCATTATACATGAGCTTTCCCCTCAACATTTCCAGCTCCTTGATCCTTTGCCACTTCTCTTGCCACTATGTTCTGTGTGGCCTGGTTAATGTGTATTCTGTGTGCCAACTCTTGGGTATTTCTCTTTTCAGTAAACTTGTATCTCAGTGCCCTGTTGAAATAAGGACTTTCTGCACCATTTTCTCTCTCACTGACTTTCTCTGTTGACTTCTTGGACAAAGATTAAGTCTCTTTCCAGCACCATTTCTTTGATCCATAAAACAAAAACCACCCCTCTGCTCTCGGCTTCTTAGGTGTGTGAGAATAAACAAGTGAGCACTGGTAGGGTCAAGGCTTCTTGTGGGCTTAAAAGACATGCTGGAAGGGTCAGGTATTTTATGAATTGCAGTAGCATTCACTGTGTGCCAGTTAGCACTGCACATGCATGACATTTGTGGGTATTATTCTCATTTCTAACTAGAGCAGAGAAAACTACGGAACATGCTAAAAGGCAAAACGAGGATTGGAACCCAGGCAGTAAGATTCCTGAGTTTAGGCATTAGATCTTTTCAGAAATGGAACAGGTTGTCTTTTTAAGACAAGGTTCTCCATCTTCAGAGGGTAGCTGCCCAGTAAGTCCATGGAGAAAGGTTGTGATATGTAAGGTGCTAGCATTTATAAAATGCAGTTATTTGGTATTTGTCCCAAACCTCAGAATCTGTTCCCTGTTGCTACAGCAGTTAAATGGAAAACACTAAAAGCATTGTTGCCTCCACTCTAAAATTGTTACAGGATCATCTCTGTTGCATCTAAATAATACACACCAAATGGCCAGGAGGTGCCTTTCAACAAAGATACAGGTCCTAGAAATGCATCAGTGATAGATAGCATCAGTGGCAGACACACAGCCCTGTCATCAATGAGCTAGACTGGTGAGGTATTTCCATACACAGTGAGAGGTGCTAGGCTAGACAGAGATCTTCGCAGCTCTGTGCAAGCACAGAGCCACTCTGCGTGTGTGTGGCAGGAGGGGAGGGAGGCTCCCTGGTGAAGCTCACACCTGAAATTAAAAATGAAGGAAGAGTGGGAAGGATGCAGGAAACCACATTGCCTGTGCGGGGGAACTCTGTCCACTTTGATCTTGTCACAGTATTAGCAAATCATTGATATGAAAATGGAGTATTAAGCTGGACTTTCTGAAAAACTTCTGCTTTTACCACCTTCTCCTTACCCTACTACAATTGAAGGACTTGAGAGACAAGAAAGGAAAATATCTTTTGTAAAATTAGAATTTCCTGGATAAAAATGACATTTATTTCATGTTAGAAATCTCCAATAATTTCGAAGTGGGCAGAGATTACACCAAATTATTCATTGCCATTATGAAAAAGTACCCTTATGAACTAATGAACTAGTATAAATCAACAAAGAATAATTGGATTTCTAGTAATTAGAGTGTAATGGAATCAAATAGGACAACGTCTATTTATAATAAATAGTGGGGGGCTCAAGAAACTTCACTGAATATGAATGTTTGTCAAGAGTTCATTGGAGATAAACAAAACAAGTAACCCCTGTCTATGACTCAGACTTCAATCAGAAACTGCCTCTAATAACTGCTGGAAATAGAGCTAGCACAGGTAAGATCAATAAATACAGGTTACTTGTGTTACAGATAGAAACAGTCTCTTTTCAATAGGCATAAAACAATTTGTCCTCTAGGATAAATTAGTCATTTTTCTTTTTTAACTTTTATTTTTTAATTATATTTTATTGATTATGCTATTAGTTTTCCTCGTTTGCCCCCTGTGCCCCCCTCTTCCCAGTACCCCCCATTCCCTCAGGCAATCCCCAAACCCTTGTTCATGTCCTTGGGTCATGCATAGAGATTCTTTGGCTACTCCATTTCCTGTCCTGTACTTTACAGCCCCACAGCTATACTGTAACTACCTATTTGTACTTCTTAATCCCCTGACCTCTTCACCCATTCCCCCACACTCCCTGCTATCTTGCAACCATCAAAATGCTCTTTGTACCCATGATTCTGTCTCTGTTCTTCTCTATTGCTAAGTTTTTTAGACTCAATTATTGAGTCTCAATTGTTGAGTGTTGATAAGTATTTTTTGCCATTTTATTGTTTGTAGTTTTGATCTTCTTTTTCTTAAGTCCTTTTAACATTTCATATAATAATGGTTTGGTGATGAAGAACTCCTTTAGTTTTCTCTTGTCTGGGAAGTTTTTTTATCTGCCTTTAACTTCTAAATGATAGCTTTGCTGGGTAGAGCATTCTTAGCTATTGGTCCTGGCTTTTTAAGACTTTGAATATTTCCTGCCAATCCCTTCCAGCCTGCAAAGTTTATTTTCAGAAATCAACTGACAGTCTTACAGGAACTCCCCTGTAAGTAACTAACTGCTTTTCTCTTGTTGCTTTTAATATTCTCTTTATCTTTAACCTTTGGCATTTTCATTATGATGTGTCTTGGGGTGGGCCCCTTTGCATCCATCTTGTTTGGGATTCTCTGTGCTTCCTGGATTTGCATTTCTACTTCCTTCACCAAATTAGGGATGTTTTCTTTCATTATTTTTTCAAGTAGATTTCCAATTTCTTGCTCTTTCTCTTCTCCTCTTGTACCCCTATGATGCAAATGTTGGAACTCTTCAAATTTTCCCACAGGTTGCTTACACTATCCTCTTTTTTGGGGGGAGGGGATTTTTTTTTCTTCTCATTCTGATAGCTTTTTTTTTTTTTTTTTTTTTTTTTTTTGCTTCCTTATATTCCAAATCATTTATTTGATTCTCAGCTTCATCCTCTTTACTGTTGTTTCCCTGTAAATTGTTCTTTATTTCAATTAGTGAATCCTTAGTTTCTGACTGAATCTCTATTATACTGTTGAGTTCTTCACTAATTCCCTGAACATCCTTATAACCAGTGTTTTAAATTCGGCATCTGATAGATTGCTTATCTCCCTTTTGTTCTTCTTCTGGAGTTTTGATCTCTTTCATTTGGGCCACATTTCTTTGCTCATTTTGTCAGCCTCCCTGTATTTGTTTCTATATATTAGGTAGAGTTGCTGTAATTCTCTATCTTAGCACAGCCTAATGTCGTAGGTGTCCTGAAGGGTTCAGTGGCACAGCCTCCCCATCACCTAAGCTGGGTACTCAAGGTACACCCTTCATGTGGGCTGAGACCACCCTTCTTTGGTAGTTCATTCATGATTTCTGTTGTCAAATCGATGGTAGTGTCTTACCCAGCCCATTCAGCTGCAAGGACTGGCTGTGATCACTGACCACCAACCTCCACCCACCATGGAGGATCAGCTGTACAGAGGCAGGGTGTTGGTGCTCCATTGTGGTCTCTAGGTGTCCACTGGGTCTGCAGGCTCTGGGGTTTCCTGAGTGGTGCAGGCCAAGGTCAGTACCACTCCCTACCCCAAGTTTTGCCCATGGCCACCCTGCCTGCACTATAAAGCAATCGGAGATGGCTGCTACTTGTGCTGGGCTTAGAGATTCCCAGGTGAAACCAAACTCTGAATCTAGGATGGTTGTTGCTAGTGCTGGACCTGGATAAACTTAGCAAGCAGTATGAGGCAGGTTGTTGATTATTTGAGAGGATTTAGGAAGTTGTGGAGCATTAGCCAAGACCAGCCATTCATATAAAAAAAAGCTTGAGTTGGCCCATAGTTGGATGGGATAGAGTCTCTGGGGATTGCCAGAGTGGGGCAAACAATGTTAGCCAGGTTGATGGAGTCCCAGATGTGGTACCAGCCTGCCAGCTCCATGGGGGAGGGTTCAAAAAAGGGACATTGGCCTTTGCCCACCTTTCTGTAGGGAGAAAACTGTCCACCAACTCTTGCCTTGATACCATACACCTCATTTTCTCCCTATATGCCACTGGTGCCTTTCAAGCTGCTATCCTGGTGCTGGAGCTCAGAGGGAGTCTGAGTACATTTGTGTGTGGATTCAATTCTGTAGTTGTCATACTTCCATTCAATTCCATTTCTGTTGGTTCTGAGTGATGGTTGTTCTGTATTATAGTTGTGATCTTGATGTGGTTGTGCAATGAGGGGAACTGTGTTTACGTACGCCACTATCTTTACCAGAAGCAGTGTCTCTTTCTTTAACTTTGATAAAATTTATTTAAATCATTTTTTTCAATTACAGTTGACAAATTAATCAATTTTCATTAAATAATTTTATTGTGAAGCTAATTACAATTTATATTGCCATTCAAAAATCACTGCTCAGTTTAGCATTTTGAAAACAATGACTAATGCCCTACTTTAACTTAAATATAATAGTCAAAAATAAAAGCATGTTGCAAGTCCATAAGTGCATCAACCCTGCACCTGCCAAATAGTTCCTGGGTTTCCCTCCTTAATGAGCACTTGATTGATCAGTGATCAGTTTGGCAGCTAAAGTCACTAGAGTGATAGATATCCCAGTTAAGATTCATCAATATAACAGTGTGTTAGACCACACAGACATTTTTCATTTCTGGATATTTTCTGTGCAGCAAAGCCCAATGAGTTATGGCCTCAGCACCCATAGAGAATTCTAGGAGGAACTTTGTATCTTCAAGATGGCATGGAGTACTACTCGTTGCCTCACATTAACATAAGCAGGAGTTATAAAATATACTGTATTTTGCCCTGTATAATACATACCTTTTTGCCCAAATTTTTGAGGGAAAAATAAGGATGCACATTATACATAGGTATAATAATCCCATGTATAATGCACAAAAAACATGGGTGTGCATCATAACGGCAAAATATGGTGCCGGTAATTTGTTGTGACATTGGTTTTCCCTTTAGGTTAAAATTCATCTGCCATCTACCCCGGCACTGAAAAAAATCAGCCCTGTTAGTCACTGAGAAGTATAGTATATACAATATTTTTCCCAAAAATAAATTCTTATGATATTAAATTGTTACACGATTAATTTCTGAAATCATGGACTCATAGAATATCAGAGATGGGAAAGGCCTGACAGATCACATGGTCCAACCACCTTCTCTACAGGTGAGGAATCGGTGGGCCAGCTGAGTTACGTGCAGCCTTGCTGCAAGGTCACATGGTCAGGGCAATGGTAGTTGGAGGACTCACACCCTTGGATATCTAGGACATGAATGCTCCTTCCATTAACACTGTCTCTTGAAGATGAAGACGAAAACAGTAAATCTCCAACAGAAAACAAAAACAGGAATGATATTATCGATTGCTCTTTGCAGACAGACCGCTAAATGCCATTCTATCTTAGTTCCTCAGAGCTTCATCAAATATTCTTTTTCAGAGGGATATATTAAAATTCTCTTGCGAAGAAGCCTTTTAGTTACACAGTCCATTTTCCCTTCTGTGATCAGGCCTCTACGTTCTATTTTTTCTTTTGTTCCACACTTTTCAACATGTTTGAGGTGCATAATTAGATTTGATTCTTCCCCTAATTTTGGTCCTGTAAGGCAGGGGTCCTCAACCTCCAGGCCATGGACCTCTACTGGTCCGGGCCTGTTAGGAACCAGGCCACCCAGCAGGAGGTGAGCTTGAATGTAATGTGCTTGAATCATCCCCCTACCCCAGTCCGTGGAAGAATTGTCTTCCCTGAAACCTGTCCCTGGTGATGGTAAGGTTGGGGACCACTAACGTAGGGAGACCTCATGTTGTCATGTTATCTCTAATAGATGAGACTCATGTGGAGGGTCAGAAGGGCTGGGGTTGTAAAGCTATTTTGTAGGAAAGCTGCGACCAAAATCCTGGTTTATTGGCTTTTGTAGACCTGAGCTCTTTCCATTAAAATGTTGCTCTGTAAAATTAATCCTGAAGCAAGATCTTCAACCCTACCCCAAACAGGATATAACTATTTTTGTGATTTTCATTATCCATATTCCCTTCCTATGCATACGTGTTCTCTGTTTTTGCTGATTTCATTTCAGTGGAGTCGTAACATACCTCAAATTCTTTTAATAAACTACCTACTGTCTACGTAGAAAGGCAGTATCTCATGATACTTATTTTTTTATCTTCATCTAATTGTTCATCCTAAAGAGTTTTGCTAAAATTCTTAGCATGCACTTAAATGTAAATATTACCAATTTCTTTCCCTTTGCCTCTCTTAGAAATGATCATCTTTCCAGTGGCAGAAAATCATTACTCATTTTTTTTGCACTTACAAAATTTTTAATTTATTTTTATTGAATTTATTAGGGTATCCTGGCCAAGTAGCTCAGTTGGTTGAAGTGTCATTTTGATATGCCAAATTTACAGGTTTGATCTCCAGTCAAGGCACACAGAGGATCAACCAATGAATTCCTAAATAAGTGGAACAACAAATCAATCAATCTCTCTCTATCTCTCTCTCTCTCTCGCTCTCTCTCACTCTCTCCCCGCCCCCACTAACCTCTTCTCTCTCCCCTCCCAAAAAAGAGCCAACCAATGAATTAATTGAGGTGACATTGGTTAATAAAATTATGTGGGTTTCAGGTGTACAAGGCTCTGCTACATCATCTGTACACTGTATTGTGTGTTCACCATGCCAAGTCAAGTCTCCTTCCATCCCACTTATCCTTGCTCTACTCTCTTCTCTTCTATATACCTCTCCTACCCTCTTTTCAACCGCCATACTGTTGTCTGTGTCTATGACTTGTTCTTTTTCCCTTAATCCCCTCACCTTTCCACCAGGCCTCACAACCCTGCTCCCTTCTGACAACCGTCAATCTGTTCCCTGTACCTGTCAGTCTGTTTCTATTTTGTTTGTTAGTTTATTTTGTTCATTAGGTTCCACATATAAGTGAAATCATTTAGTAGTTCTCTTTCTCTGAGTGGCTTATTTCATGTAGTGTAATGCTCTCCAGTTCCATCAATGCTGTCGCAAAGGGTAAGATTTCCTTCTATTAATGGCTGAGTAATATTTCATTTGTTTATGTACCACAGCTTTTTATTCCACTCCTCTACCGATGGGCACTTGGGCTGCTTCCAAATCTCAGCTACAGTAAATAATGCTACAATGAACATAGGGGTGCATGTATTCTTTCAAATTAATGTTTGAGGTTTCTTCAGATGTATTCCCAAAGTGGAATCACTGGGTCAAAAGGCATTTCCATTTTGAGGTATCTCCATACTGTTTCCCACAGTGGCTACACCAATCTACATTCCCACCAACAATGCAAAGAGTTCCCTTTTCTACACATCTTTGCCAACACATGTTGTTTGTTGATTTATTGATGATGGCCACTCTGACAGATGTGAGGTAATATCTCATTGTGGTTTTAATTTGCATTTCTCTGATAATTAGTGACATTAGCATCTTTTCATATGGCTATTGTCCATCCATATGTCCTCTTTGGAGAAGTGTCTATTCAGGTCCTTTGCCCATTTTTAATTGGATTGTTTGGAGGAGTTTTTTGGTGTTGAGTTTTATAAGTTCTTTATAAGTTTTGGTTGTTAACCCCTTATCAGATGTATCATTGAGTATGTTGTCCCATTCAGTGTGTTGTCTTATCATTTTGTTGATGGTTCCTTTTGTTGTGCAAACTTTTTAGTTTGATGTAGTTCCATTTGTTTATTTTTTCTTTTGTTTCCCTCACCTAAGGCCAATATACCAGAAAAACTATTGCTGCAAGAAATGCTTACAATTTTACTGCCTGTTTTCTTCTAGGATTTTTATGGTTTCAAGTCTAACATTTAAGTCTTTAATTCATTTTGAGCTTATTCTTGTGTATGATGTTAGAAGGTAGTCTGGTTTCATTTTTTTGCATGTATCTATCTAATTCTCCCAACACCATTTACTAAATAGACAAACTTTACCCCACTGTATACTCTTGCCTCCTTTGTCAAATATTAAGTGACCATAAAGGCATGAATTTATTTCTGGGCTCTCTATTCTGTCCCATTGATCTATATGTTTTTTTGTTTGTTTGTTTGTTTTTTGTTGTTTTTTTTTTGCCAGCACCATGCTTTCTTATTACTCTTGCCTCATATCAATAGTATATAGCTTGATATCAGGTAGTGTGCTTCCTTCAACTTTGTTCTTTCTCAAGATTGCTATTTAGGGTCTTTTGTGGTTCCACATAAATTTTTGGAATATTTGTTCTAGTTCTGTGAAATTGGTTACCCCTTTTTTATAAAGATTTTATTTATTTATTTACTTACTTACTTACTTACTTTCGGAGAGGGGAGGAGAAACATCAATGTGTGAGAAGAACATCCATTGGCTGCCTCTTGCATACCCTCAACTGGGGACCTGGCCCACAACCCAGACTTGTGCCCTGACAAATAATTGAACTGGAGTTGTTTCAGTTTGCAGGCCCATGCTCAACCCATTGAGGCACACCAGCCAGGGCTGTTACCCATTAATAAAATGAATTATTTTATGGCACACTTTCCAAATACCAGTATTTGACATTTACTGTGCACTTATTATATGTCACCTCTTTCTCTCTGTGTTCTTTACGTATGTTGACACATTTAATCTTTCCACCTACCCTATCCAGTGAGTAATATTGTTATGCTGATTTTACAGTGAGGAAATTGAGGTACAGAAAGATCAAGTTACTTGCCCAAGATCACACAGCAAGTAACTGCACAGATAGGACTTAAATCTAAGCAATCTGTTTTGTGTCTAAGCTGTTCACCACCAGTATACTACCACTCAAAATGAATTTTCCTGTAAAAGTTGCTTTGCAAATATGATTAAGTTTTGTAAATTCTGCTTTCATTGACTTATGGAGAGCCATATGGGCCTAAGAAGAGGAGGTGGGTTATGAAAGGTCTTCATTGGGACCAACCTCAGGGATCAGCTTTTCTAGCCTGATTCCACAAATGACAATAAGAAAGACAAGTGTCACTCACAAGCCTTAGGTGGGAGGTAGGGAGCGGGGAGTACTGACATGTCCATTGTAGTTTTTGGCAGAGTGACATTAATGTTGAGGGTTGGTTTCTCCTGTCTTTATATTCTTTATACAAATAAAACGCAGTCCCCTCTACTTTTCTCCCCAAGTGAGCTCCCAGACTTAAATAAAAGCTGATTAAAAAGAAGCTGAGGAATTTTTCTCCATCTACCTCCCATTCAGCCTTCCCTGAAATAAGTGACTGCCCCTTCCTCTTGGTCCTACAGTAAGAGTAGGCTTGTTTTTGTGTCTTCCTACTGGGTAGGGATTTCATCTCTAGTGCAGTGCCTGGCTTAGGGATACTGAGTAGCTGTTGGGTGCATGAATAAGTGAGATCAGTGTCCACTGCTCCCTGGAACCTGGGCTAATGTCCACTTAATTTCACAGTATCTGCCAGCATACATCGAAAGGGTGCTAACTAACTATGAGAAGTACACTGCAGATAGGCCTTTTCAAAGTGTGAATTCAGGTAGTATGTTTTATGAACATGTAGGTATCTATGCAGTCAACTCCTAGGCATTCCTCCCTGGAAGACTGGTTTTTCCCTAGCCCACATTGCAATATGACATAGCAGGAAGGGTCTCCATCTCCTCTGCTTTTATTGTTTTGCCTTTGGGAGACAGCAGCCTGTGCCTCTTTGCCAAGAGCCTGGATGTGAAGCCACTCAGCCTGGCCCCAGGCACTGGATGCTTACTTCTGCATTGTACCTTAGAAACTGTCAAGAATAAGAACTACCGACCCTGCGTTGTGCTTCCATACATCCTCTAACTTGATCCAACATTGCCTCAGAGGAACTGGGGCTCAGGAAAATTAAGAAACTTTTTCATCTGGTCAGTGGTGGCACCAGAACTCAAATCCAGGTCTGCCTAGCTTCAGAGGCTTGGCTCAGTGTAGAAAAAAACAAGGAGACTCCAGATTGCAGATGTAAAGATCCTGGAAGGCCATGTAATGAGTGGTCTCTTAGGGATAGTTCCTGCCTTTCACCCTTGTCTAAAATAAGTCCTCAGACACATGGCTCAGCAGAGCAAAGACCATAACCTGGAGGGAGGGACTGAGGCCTGTGTGGGCCCTTGGAGGAGTCAGGCTCCTTGCAGCATAGCTCAATGTCCATATATGTTAATGTACATAAATAATGTACATAATTGGGGCCTTCCAGAAGGTGTCCAGCCATGTGATACAAAAAATGAGATATGAGATACAAGAAACATTGTACATAAGACAATGATGCCTCTGTCCCCTTCAAAGTAGGCACCTTGGGACCTCACACAGTTCTCCCAGTCGCCATCAGCTGCCCCATCATATTTTCCTGAATCTTATCATCTTAAATCTCTTCCCTTTCAAAGGATTTTAGTTTTGGGAAGAGCCAAAAGTCACAGAGCATCAAATCTGGGCTTTAGGGGAATGTGTTACCTGGGTGATTTGATGCTTCACCAAAAAGCTCTGCATAAGATGCAATGCTGAGCTGGTGCATTGTTGTGATGAAGCTGCCTATCACCAGCTGCCCGTAGCTGTGGCCTTCTGAATCATCCAAATAGTTTCCGTGGAGGAATGTTCAAGCTTAACACAATATTTAATGCAGATTCATTGCCCTACTCAGTCATTTTGAATGCAGTGGCCACACAATATGTATGCTCACTCAGTGGTCTCTACTGCCCCCACTGACTAGTACAGTGAAGTCGTCATTGTTTACATATGTACATTCCATCCACTCTCCTTGGCTACTTGGTTACACCAGTATCGTGCAAACTGTTCTTGTTCTATTAACAATGGCTGGATTTTTTCTGGACAGGCCTCATATGCACATATATAGGAAGTACTCAAGTAAAGTTGAAATTTCACATACACAGGCACAATTGGCATCCACAACAACCTTGTAAGGTGAGCAGAAGTGTTAAATAATTTCCCCACATCCAGCAACTGGTAGATCCCTTCCTAGAACCATGTCTTCTAACTTCTGAGCCAGAAGTTAGACAGTAGAACCTATAGCCATAATCCACTGATCTTCTCCAATAGATGGATAGTTTTCAAATACATAATGATTTCTTGATGCCGAATGTTGAAATTTACTATATTTTTTTTATTTAACATGCAAAAGTGGTGTCAGATACATTATATGGGTTGGTCAGTATTTTGCAGTCTTACAAAGAAATCCATGATACAGTCACCTTCTACTTGACTATATTCTACTATATTCTTCCTGCAGTTAAGGAAAGACAGAGCAGAAAGATGAATTGAATGTGTTCAATAGAGACTTATGCATGGAGTTTTAGCAGAGATTTCAAACGGGAATATGCTATTGGAGTACACGTAAATGGATATAAGCCTATCATCATTTGGTATGCAAATGCTTGTGTTTGCATTAAGCTGATGGAGAAGCTGTTGTTTCCTTTGCTGTGTGTATTCAAAATGCACCTTTGAAAAAATGAAAGCTTTCTTTTCCTTCTCAGAGAAAGAGAACTGTTGGTTATTTTATTTTATATACAGAATACATTAAACTTCTGTCAACAGCTTTTTAAATAATGCAGTTTGTACTTGCACTCATCTGCAATTAGAGTTCGCAAAGAAGCTTTTAGTGTTTTTCTCCCCAACTTTTAAAAATTCATTCATTTTAACTGTTAACATTTCAGAGATTAGTGGAAACCCTAAGTCAAATTGGAAAGCTGAACAAAGACACTTCACTGGGTAAAGAATCCGCAGCTATTGTGTTGGACTACGTGAGATATTTACACCATTTTCTTGCTAGTGCTAGGTGAGACTCAAATGTTTTCCTTTTAACCCAGGCTAGTTAATAAGAAATGCCATGTTGGCAGCCAGCTTGGGATCCAGGGGCTTAGTGTGTGCAAATTACCTCCACTAGTCCTCAGCATCTAAGTAAAGCAAGTGTCAGGAGATCAGTTCTTTTCTTTGTGATGTATTTTTTAAAAAGATTTCTTAGGTACCCACGGCTGTCTGGGATGCCTTTTCATGCAGCTATGATGGGGGTCACGTGTTCTCATTTCTTCTTTCCTATGAACAAGAAGAATAGAGACAGCTGAGCAACGTGTGTGTGTGTGTGTGTGTGTGTGTGTGTGTGTGTGTGTTTGAGGGAGAGGGGGAGAGAGAAAGATTGTTTTTTTCACCCTCTTATTTAAAGATGTAACTGGAGCCAGCACACAAATGGTATGTGGGTTTGCTTTGGGCAGGGAATATAAACAGAGCCAAGCCTAGAAATGCAAGGTGTGTAGTAGATTCAGTGACCTCGCTGTTTGCCCAGCTGCAGGGTGACTCCCTTTTCATTCCCCAGCTGCCCAGCTGCTTCCTACTACTATTTTATTTTTCTTTTAAACTGAAGTAGCCAATCAGACTCCCCCCTACAGGTTTGATAATTAATAAAAACACACAACTTTGCAGTTACATGCCACTCAGAAAAAGCTGCCGTAGTTTATAGGTTAGCACTTACTTTGTTCTTGTTCAGCAGTGCCTTCCACTTAATTTGCTAGCTTACATTTTTAAGGAGAGACATCATCATCAGATTCCGCGAAAATAAGTAAAGGCTCTTCATTAACCCCATGTTTGACTCTTCAGAACACTCATCTTGAGAATGTGTATTACGTGAAACCATTAAAAATGCAGATTTTTATCCCTTTTTAAATAAAACTTTTACAAAAGCAATTTCATATGATTCAACCTAAGTAAATGTATTTATTCCAGTGGTGCTTCCAGTACCCAGACTATTTTATAAGTCATTTTGAAATGAGAAAAATCCAGTTCCTTACTTCAAAACATTACATTGATCTCAACTTCTTAACAACTGTACCTTAATCACAAAATTGTCTCTGGTTATGTATAAATGAAATACAACCTGTCCTCTATGGGTGAGAATTAGACATAATTTAAGAGAACATGCCACCACCATTACTTGGGCGCTGAAATCTGGTACGTCCCTTGATACAGTTGCACTGGAGTCCTCACACCTGATGCATGTTGCTTCTTTTAAGGCTTGTAATTGTGCTCAAAACAAACAGGTTTCAGACATGGTCCAGGTGTCTGACTGCAGATAAAAGCAGGTTGAAATGATATTGGAAGACTCTGGTTTTCAGGTAAACTCTCTGAAAATCTGTTACTCTTCTTTATCTAAGAAGAGATTATATCAAGATATAGTAGGTTTAATTATAGGGATACAAAATGAATAATATATTATTTGAGAAAATATTAAGCATATATTTATCTAAAGTGCTTTGAGAGATTATAGAGGGGTTATTTTTTCAAGTTAGCAGAGTATTAAATTGGTGGCATGTTTCAAAAGCCTCAAAAATGTGCCTATTCTCTAACCCTGCAATTCTCCTTTGGAAATGTATCCTAGGAAATATGACACAATTTTGTGAATATTTCTGTAATTAAATATAACCAAATGTTTTAATATAAGAATTCATTATATAAGTTTGCAGTATATGTAGAAAGGATACCATGCAAAAACTTGTGTTCTGTTTTTAAATCTATTAAAATGCAAATTATGGGTATCATTTCTGAGAGAAAAAGATAGAGGATACATCAAGGGATTGAATAAAGCAAAAAGTTGAAATATGTTCAACTTTTTCAATAGGGAGTTAGTTAAGTAAGTTATGGTACACTTATATAAAGAAATACTATACTGCCCTTAAAATTATGTTTTAGAAGAATATTTAGTGATGTAAGAAAATGTTCTGAAACATTAAGTGAAGAAAGGACATAAGATATTAAAAGTAGTAATACCGTGTGATCCCAGTTTTTTAAAAGGAGAAATGATATCTGTCACCTCAAAATGAGGTGTATGTATGTGTGTATTTTCATAAGAAAAAGACTAGAAGGTTGTATACCAAAATTTTACCAGTGGTTACCTCTGCTTGCTTTTCCTTTCCTTTCCTTCTTTTTCTATTGTATGTTTTCTCCATTAAACCTAAATTACTAATTTGTAGTCAGAAAGACAATATTTTATATTAAAACTGTACCTGAGCCTCATTATTTATGTTTTGCATTTTGACAAGTAGATTTTAAGCAATACAATTTAGTAAGGGCTATACTAATTTTTTTTTTTAATTTAGAGCTTTTTTAAATAAATCCAAGGTTAGGCTAAAATTTATCCATGAATAATGATTTATTCTGCAAATTAATAATGCAGAGGAGATTTTAGAAAAACACTTTTAAGCTTGAGGGATTTTTTCAAGTACACTGAAAGCATGCCGAAGACTCTAAATCATTTTTTCATCAAGGCCTGTCCCCTAAGTACCTCTTCTGGCAGGTGAATTTAATTTGCATGTTCCTGTTTGCTTTAAGTAGAAGCAGTATTCCATAATTTATCTATTTTACTAACAGTCTGAAAGTTGGAAGGTGATATTTTTAATGTATGTGTCAGATAATGGTTTCCATTTACTCTCTAAGTTACAAATAGGCATCTTTTAACAATTTGGGTCGCATTTCGCAGGTGATGAAGACGTACCACATGTATCATGCAGAGAGCATCAGTGCAGAGAGCAAGCTGAAAGAGGCCGAGAAACAGGAAGAAAAGCAAATCGGAAGAGCCGGCGATCCGGTCTTTCATATCAGACTAGAAGAGAGACATCAGCGGCGAAGCTCTGTGAAGAAAATTGAAAAAATGAAAGAAAAGGTAAGTAAAAATAGATTGCCAAGTCTTTCTGTCCTCACTTGAGGTGACTTATTGTCCTCATTTGAGGTAACAAACTGAAGAACACTGATGCAATAACCGATAGACACAGATTGTAAATTATTGTGAAATGACATGAATTTCCTCCCAAGGGAATGCAAAATGTTTAAGAAACATAAAAATCATGTAATAACAGCTGGACACCATTTAGTGGTGAATGCCAAGTATTCAATACACAATGTAGAGAACTCGAATATTAACAAAGAAATTTCATTGCAAATGGGCCCAAAGCCCAAATACATTGTTGTTATTCCCCGTAGCCGGGTAATTTTAGTTTGTTATTCAAATCAGATTTGAAATGTACTTTTCTCAAAGGACTTCAAAGGTCATTTGTAGATGTAGAATAAATTGTTTAGATTAATAGAAATTCATGTATGTTTCCCTGTCTTGTTTAAAAATGACTTTGTTGTCTTTCCCAATGCCTGACTCTTCTTTTCCAGAGACAAGCAAAGTATTCAGAAAATAAGCTAAAGTCAATTAAGGCACGGAATGAATATCTCCTAACCCTTGAAGCAACCAATGCCTCAGTTTTCAAGTATTATATTCATGATCTTTCAGATTTAATTGATGTAAGTACTTAAAGTTTTTATGTTTTTCATATTAGGGTGAAATTAGTAATAACTGTGTTTTACTGATTCTAATGCACCACATTCATTAAAACAATGTTATTTTATGTAATACTCAGAAAGAAAAAACACTACGAATTAAACCATGCATGGGACTAAGACACTCTCAGTTGTAAGAGGCATGTGAAAAAAAGGTACATTCTAAAACCATGGAAAACAAATTACTCAACTCTGAGCAGCTGTGAGTGCCTGGTAAGCCCAGCTAGGAAGGGGAGCACACAGCCCCAGCTGCATTCATTGATTCAGAACACGTTTATTGGGCCCCTACTGCTGTGAGATGCTGAGGCTCTGAGAAGCCCTATACAGTTCTTACCCTCTGGGATTTAAACTGGAAAAAGCAGATGTTGAGCAAATGATAGCACAAATGATTGCTTTGGGATAGTTGTGAGAAATACTGTGAAACAAAATAGTGTGCATAAACCACTTTTATAGATTTATCTGACTCTATACCAGAGATTCTCAGCTGGTATGCCGCAGCACACCAGTGTGCCACAAGAACTTTTAAAACATACACTACCTACTACTTAGTCAGGGTCACTGACCTCTTTTCCCTTAGATTGTCAAGTAAAAAACTGACAACAGCCAACACAATGATAGTTGTCTGGTGTGAATGAATGAAAATTATTCTTGCCCTGACAGTTGTGGCTCAGTTGGTTGGGTGTTGTCCCCCAAAGGGAAGGATCGCTGGTTCGATTCCCTTCAGGGCACGTACCCTGCAATCTGCAGATTCAGTCCCAGTCAGGGTGCGCATGAGACGCAACCAGTCAATGTTTCTCTCTCACATTTACGTTTCTCTCTTTCTCCCTCCTTTCCCCTTTCTTTAAAAAATATATAAATAAAATATTTTTTAAAGTGTACTTATTTTGTCAGATCAGGCAAAAATATACTTTCTTGCTGTGCCTCATAGTTTTAGTAATTAGTTTATGTGTGCCATGAGATGAAAAAGTTGGAAAATCGCCACTCTATCCTTTTCACTCACGGATCTGATGTAGAAAAGCAGTAATTGTGCCCACTTAGAACTCTGCAAGTATATACCCACTGTTATATTTTTGCTGTGATTACTGCCATTATTCCTCAACTTTAACCTTCCCCGTGACTTATTCTTTCATCGGAAGATGTATACAGAGACCCCAGTCGTTGTGCCGACACTGTAGAGGAGAATGCAAAGATGAAGCAGACAAGAAACCCGGTGTCCAAAAATGCCAACATTTGTAAACAAAAAGTGATGTGTCATAAGAAAAGCACAGATAAAGTAAAAGAGGTTCAGAGAGTTATCCACGGGAACTTTACTCGTATATTGGTTTTTAGTGATTGGATTAAATAGTTTCATGTTAGAGAATTATTTTCTATGGCTTAGAGTATCTGTCATAATTGAGACATGCAGCTGGTTTAAAGCAACTTTATTTTATGGTGAATTTAAGTCTCATGAATTTACCTATTGTTTTAGAGCCACAGTTGGGGACTCTTACAAAGGAATTATTAAGGGAGGGAATTATCTTTAATTCATTAATACTTTGATGTGACTTTTTATTTGAGGTTTTTAAAATTTTTGCTGTAGTTTTTTCATTACCATTTTGCCCCCTTATACTACTCTCCTCCCCACAGTCACCACACTGTTGTCCTTGTCCATGTCCGTGAGTCCTTTTTCCTCAATCCCTCCACCCCCTACCCTACTCTCCACTATAGCTGTCACCTGTTCTCCATCTATGAGTCTGTCTCTGTTTTGCTTATTACTTCAGTTTGTTCACTAGATTACACATGTGAGTGAAACCTTCTGGTATTTTTCTTTCTCTGACTGGCTTATTCCATCCATACTGTCACAAAGGGGAAATTTTTCTTCCTTTTTTTTCTTTACAACCAAGTAATATTTCTTTGTGTAAATGGCCCATAGTTGTTTTATCCACTCATCTACTGATGGATACTCGGGCTGCTTCCATTATCTTAGCGGTTGTAAATAACACTGCAATGACAATAGGAGTGCTTATGTTCTTACAAATTAGTGTTTTGGGTTTCTATGGATATATTCCCAGAAGTGAGATAGCTGGGTCAAAAGGCAGATCCATTTTTAATCTTTTGAGGTATATCCATACTGCTTCCACAGTGGCTGCACCAGTCTGCATTCCCACCAACAGTGCAAAAGGATTCCCCTTTCTCCACATCCTCACCAACACTTGTTATTTGTTGATTTATTGGTATTGATTATGTGACAGGTGTGAAATGATATCTTTGTGGTTATAATTTTCATTTCTGTAATGATTAGTGATGTTGGGCATCTCTTCATTATGTCTGTTGCCCTTCTGTATGTCATCTATGGGGGATTGTGTATTCAAGCCCTTTGCCCATTTTTTAATTGGGTTGTATTTTGCTTTGTTTGGTTTTTGATGTTGAGTTCTGTAAGGTCTTTTTTCTTTTCAAATATATTTTATTGATTATGCTATTACAGTTGTCCCATTTTCCCCCCCATTCACTCCCCTCCACCCTGCACACCCCTTCCCACCCACATTCCCCCCCCCCTTTAGTTCATGTCCATGTGTCATACTTGTAAGTTCTTTGGCTTCTGCATTTCCCTTACTATTCTTGCCCCCCCCCCATCTATTTTCTACCTTCTGTCTGTGCTACTTATTCTCTGTACCTTTTCCCCCTCTCTCCCACTCCCCTGTTGCTAACCCTCCATGTGATCTCCGTTTCTGTTCCTGTTCTAGCTGTTTGCTTAGTTTGTTTTTCTTTTTCTTTTAGGTGTGGTTGTTCATAATTGTGAGTTTGCTGTCATTTTACTATACATGTTTTTTATCTTCTTTTTCTTACATAAGTCCCTCTAACATTTCATATAATAAGGGCTTGGTGATGATGAACTCCTTGAACTTGACCTTATCTAAGAAGCACTTTACCTTTCCTTCCATTCTAAATGAAAGCTTTGCTGGATAGAGCAATCTTGGATGTAGGTCCTTGACTTTCATGACTTGGAATACTTCTTTCCAGCCCCTTCTTGCCTGTAAGGTCTCTTTTGAGAAATCAGCTGACAGTCTGATGGGAACTCCTTTGTAGGTGACTGTCTCCTTATCTCTTGCTGCTTCTAGAATTCTCTTCTTCATTTTAATCTTGGCTAATGTAATTATGATGTGCCCTGGTGTATTCTTCCTCAGGTGCAACTTCTTTGGGACTCTCTGAGCTTCCTGGACTTCCTGGAAGTCTCTGTCCTTTGCCAGATTGGGGAAGTTCTCCTTTATTATTTGTTCAGATAAGTTTTCCACTTGTTGCTCTTCCTCTTCCCCTTCTGTTACCCCTATAATTCAGATGTTGAAACATTTAAAGATGTCCTGGAGGTTCCTAAGCCTCTCCTCATTTTTTTGAATTCTTGCTTCTTCATTCTTTTCTGATTGGATGTTTGTTTCTTCCTTCTGGTCCACTCCATTGATTTGAGTCCCAGTTTCCTTTCCATCACTCTTGGTTCTCTGTACATTTTCCTTTATTTCACTTAACATGGCCTTCATTTTTTCATCTTATTTGTGACCAAATTCAACCAATTCTGTGAGCATCCTGATTACCAGTGTTTTGAACTGTGCATCTCATAGGTTGGCTACCTTTTCATCACTTAGTTATATTTTTTCTGGAGCTTTGACCTGTTCTTTCATTTGGGCCATTTTTTTTGTCTTGATGTGCCTGTTACATAGTGAGGGCCAGAGCCTTAGGTCTTCACCTGGGGAGGCAACCCAGTTGCTGGGTGTGACGCTGTATGTGGGGGAGGGGTCTAAGAGGGAACAATGGTGCTTTCTCTGCTCTGCCAGATTTCAGTCCCTTCCCCGCTCTTCCCCCAAGCAAACTGGGTCCTTCTGGTGCTGATTCCCATGTGGGTGGTCCTGTGCACGTTCTAGGACCCTGTGGGTCTCTCCAGCAAACTCTCCCATGAGGTTGGGAGTGTCTTTCAGCACCTCAACCCCCACAGGTGTTTTCAATCTGTGTTTTGAGGCTTTATTTCCCCGAGCTGGGACCCTGGGTTGTGTGGTCTGTCTCCCTTCCCAGTTTCTCTTGGTTTACCTACGCAAGAATGTGGGACTGCCTGGTCTGCCAGCCACCTTGTTCTGTGTGCCTCCGCAATCCACCACCTCGCTGGGCCTCCTGTCTTGGCTTTGTCGCGAGCCCTCTCCACCCCTCTGCCTGACTCCACCCGTCCTACCAGTCTGGATGAATGTGTCTACTTTAACTCCTTGGTTGTCGGACTTCCATACAGTTCAATTTTCTGTCGGTACTGGTTGTTTTTTGTTTTTAAGTTGTTGTTGTTCTTCCTTTGGTTGTTCGAGGAGGCACAGTGTGTCTACCTATGCCTCTATCTTGGCTGGAAGTCTTCTGTAAGTTCTTTATACATTTTGGGTATTAACCCCTTATCAGATGTATCAGCAAATATGTTCTCCTATTCTGTGGGTTGTCTTTTTATTTCATTGATGTTTTCCTTTGCTGTGCAAAACCTTTTTAGTTTGATGAAGTCCCATTTGTTTATGTTTTCTTTGTTTCCCTTGCCTGCAGTGATATGTGAGATAAAATATTACTATGAGCAATGTCCAAGTTTTTTTTGCTTATGTTTTCTTCTAGGATTTTTATGGTTTCAGGCCTTTAATCCATTTCTAACCTATTCTTGTGTGTGGTGTAAGAAGGTGGTCTGGTTTCATTTTTCTTCATGTATCTGTCCAGTTCTCCCAACACCATTTATTAAATAAACCATCTTTGGCCCATCGTATGTGCTTGCATTCTCTGTCGAATATTAACAACCTGGATGAAATGGATAAATTCCTAGAAATATACAATCTTCCAAAAATAAATCATGAAGAATCAGAGAATTTGAAAAGACAGCTTATACCTAGTGAAATTGAAGCAGTAATCAAAAAACTCCCAACAAACAAAAGTCCTGGACCAGATGGCGTCACAGGAGAATTTTCCAAACATTCTGAGAAGAACTAATACCTCTCCTTCTCAAAGTATTTCATAAAACTCAATAGGAAAAAAGTCTCCCAAGCTCATTTTATGAGACCAGCATTATCCTAATTCCAAAACCAGATAAAGACCCTACAAAAAAATTATAAGCCAATATCCCTGATGATCATAGATGTTAAAATCCTCCACAAAATATTAGCAAACCAAATACAGCAGTGCATCAAAAAGATCATACACCATGATCAAGTGGGATTTATTTCAGGAATACAAGGCTGGTACAACATTCACAAATCAATAAATGTGCTTCACAACATAGAAAAAATGAAGGATAAAAACCACATGATCATATCCATAGATGCAGAAAAAGCATTTGATAAAATCCAGCACTCTTTTATGATTTAAAAAAACTCTCAGCAAAGTGGGAACAGAGGGAACATACCTAAACATAATGAAGGCCATATACGACAAATCCACTGCCAGCATCATACTCGATGGGTAAAAACCACAAGCATTTCCTCTTAAGATCAGGAACAAGACAAGGATGTCTGCTTTCACCTCTTTTATTCAACATAGGACTAGAAGTCCTAGCCACAACAATCAGACAAGAAGAAATAAAAGGCATCCAAATTATTTGAGTCTTAAAACTAATTTCACCCCACAATATCATAATTTATTTATATAGAACTATTTAGTAATACATAAAACCAGGGAAAACTTTTTTTCTCTTTTATTACAAGTATTTCAGTCAAGTAACTAACCACTTTGTTGTTTAAATACAGAAACTTTTTAAAAATATTTATTTTCTTCTAGTTACTCTGATGAAATAAAAGAATTTTTTTCTGCTACACTGCTGCTAGATTTCCTAAATAAAATGAATAATTTTTTATTGTCAAACTTAGATTCGTACAGATTCTGCAAAGTATATAGAATATAGGAGAACTAATTCCATGTAACTTCTTTGCTTTATTTTCTAGGGTATACTTAAGTAGTGGTTGCAGTACTTGGCTAAACCCAGCTCAATTTAACATGAGTACAACTCCCCATGTATTGAAAAGTACCCAGTACTATTCTTGACAATGGGGATCCAGCAATGAGCAAAACAAAGGCCCCATTTTCATGGTGTTTATACAAGCTAGTTCACAAATGAATCAAACAAATGTACACACACACACACACACACACACACACACGTAGTAGTAGTTACAGTTTATTTGCTTATGAAGCAAAATAAAACAGAGCTATGGGGGTGCTGCTTTTGATGTCATGGTCAAGAAAAGCCTGATATTTGAGCAGAGACTGAGCTGGAGGGCCACATGGCTACCTGGGGAAGGAATCTCTCATACAAAGGATGCCCAAGGCAAAGGAGTAGAGGCAGAGTTGTTTTTGGCAACCTCAAGATGCTCAAGGAACAGCATAGGAGCCATTATGGCTGGCACCTAGTGAGTGAGGAGAAAAGTGATGGAAGCAAGGTAAGTGGAAGAACTATCACTGAGGGCCTTTTCAACAGAGAAGGGGGTTTAGATTTGGGATTAAGTGTGATGGAAAGCCATTGAAGGATTCGCAGCAAAAAGTGGCATCAGCTGGCTTACATTTTAAAGATTTGCTCTGTTACCTGAGTGGAAAATGTACTCAGGTGGTGATGAGAGTGAAAACTAAGCTCTGTCTAGTCTTTGCCGTTGTCCAAGCTAGAGGTGATGCTGGCTTAGACTGCGTGCTAGTGACACACCTGTGAGAAGTGGCTGGATTCAAAATTACATTGAAGATAGATCTAATAGGAATTTGATATAATGAGTGAAAAGGAAGGTATAACGACGCCTTCATTCAGGCCCTGAATAATGAGGTGAATGGTGGTAACTTTCATTGAGATGGGGACCCTGGGGGGAAGCAGGTTGAAGGGAGAGAGCAGTAGTTTTGTCTAGTAAAATTGAGAAACCTATTGGGCATCTGTGTAGAGATGTAGAGTAGCATCTTCAGCATCACTGTGATATAAAGGACAGAAATAGCACATCAGGATTATGAGAGAGTCACCATCATTGTCACAGATATGTGCTGAGCCCTTACTATGTAACGGACAAGTTTCTAAGCATAATCTCATCTAACCATCACAACCCTGTGAGATAAGTAGCATTTTCTCCATTTTAGAGATTTCAAGAACTGAGGCTCAACTAGTCTACGTAGCTTACTTCAGGTTACACAGCTCATAAATGGTAGGTTTCAAACTCAGACATTTTAACTTCCAGATCCGATTAACTCTGATATAGATAAATAGCAGTTAAATATACAAAGTAATTTTCAATTTTAAAAAAGTTGGGCTTTTAAAAGATCAGCCTTAAATTTAAAATATGAACAATTCTCAAATAATACAACTTCAATATGAATTTTAAAACATGATATGAAATTGGTTTGTTGTCATATTTAACTGAAATTGCATATTCTTTAGTGAAAATTATTGGTTGACTTTTAAGGCAATCAGATGTGACTATGTACATTCTAAAATGGCTGCTTATTTAGTAGGAATTCAATTTGTATATATAGCAGTGATCCTAAAAACCATTATAATTGACCATTCCTGGTGAAAAAGAAACTGATTATTATCCAAAGGCATCTAGAATCCTTTATGCTTTGTGAGCTTTTATACCTTTTATACTGAGCTATCTAGTAATAATTAGAACAGTTGTCATACATCTAGTGAGAAAATGTCAAGGCAATTTTTTTTACCTTTTAGGTTTTTTTTAATACATTTTATTGATTATGCTATTAACAGTTGACCCAATGTTTTCACCTTTGTCCCCACTCTAGCCAGTACCCCCCTTCCCTCCAGCAGTCCCCTCCTTTAGTTCGTGTCCATGGGTGGTGCACATAAGTTCTTTGGCTTCTCCATTTCCTATGTTATTCTTTACATCCCCATCTATTTTGTACATACCAATTATGCTTCTTAATCTTCCTGCCTTCCCCACTCCCCCACCCAGCTGATCACCCTCCAGATGATCTCCATGTCTCTAATTCTGTTCCTGTTCTGGTGGTTTGCTTAGTTGGTTTTTTAGATTCAGTCATTGATAGTTGTGGATTTGTTGCCTTTTTAATGTTGATAGTTTTGATCTTCTTTTTCTTAGGTAAGTCCCTTCAACATTTCATATAATAATGGCTTGGTGATGATGAACTCCTTTAGCTTTACCTTGTCTGGGAAGCACTTCATCTGCCCTTCCATTCTAAATGATAGCTTTGCTGGATAGAGTAATCTTGGATGCAGGTCCTTGCCTTTCATGACTTGGAATACTTCTTGCTAGTCCTTTCTTGCCTGCAAGGTTTCTTTTGAGAAGTCCGCTGACAGTCTTATGAGAACTCCTTTGAAGGCAACTCTCCGCTTTTCTCTTGCTGCTTTTAAGATTCTCTCTTTATCTTTAAAGTTTGGCACTTTAATTATGATGTGTTTTGGTGTGGTCCTCTTTGGATCCAACTTGTTTGGGACTGTCTGTGCTTCCAGGACTTGTATGTCTATTTCCTTCACCAAATTAGGGAAGTTTTCTTTCATTGTTTTTTCAAATAAGTTTTCAATTTCTTGCCTTTCCTCTTCTCCTTCTGGCATCCCTGTGATTTGGATGTTGGTGTGTTTGGAGGTGTCCCAGAGAGTCCTTATACTATCCTCATTTTTTTTAAATTCTTTTTTCTTCTTGCTGTTCTGATTGAATGTTTATTTCTTTCTTATGTTCCAAAGCATTGATTTGACTCTCAGCTTCATTCCCTTCACTGTTGGTTCCCTGTAGATTTTTCTTTATTTCACTTGGGGTAATCTTCACTTCTTCTTTATGTTGTTGCCATACTCAATGAGTTCTCTGAGTATCCTGATCACCAGTGTTTTGAGCTCTGCATCTGATATGTTGGTTATCTCTGTTTTATTTAGTTCTTCTTCTGGGGTTTTGTTCTTTCATTTGGGCCATATTTATTTGTCTCCCCAATTCAGCAACCTCCCTGTTTGTTTCTATGTATTAGATAGAGCTGCTTTGACTCCCTGTCTTAGAAAAAGCCCCTATAACTTGTGTGGGGTGGAGCCTTAGGTAATCACCAGAGTGGGGCAACCCACTTCACCACTTTCTGACTCTGTGTGGGGGAAGGGCTCGGAGAGGGGAGAGTGCTGCTGCTTGGCTTCTGGAGGTTGGCCCGGCACTCATCCTATTTCCCATCACTTCACCCACTTCCTGTATGCAGCTGGCACCCATATAGCTTTTGCCCTGGTGCTGAATCCAAGAATGGGTGGGTTTGCATATGTTCTAAGTCTGTGCATGACCTTTAAAGTGAGTCTCCTGAAAGCCCAGCAGTTTCTTCCACTGCCCCAACCCCCACTGGTGTTTACAGCAAGAAGCTATGGGGATGTATCTCCCTGGCATTGGAACCCTGGGTTGTATGGTCTGGCCTGGGACTGTGATCCCTCACTCCCAAGGTATCCCTCCCAGTTTTTGTCCACCACACATGAATGTGGGACCCTCCATTCCACTGCCACCACTGCCTCTACACACCACATTGCATCTCCTTATCTATCTGCCCATCTCTGCAACTCTGCCCCTCCTTCCCATCTGGGTCAACATAGCTTCTTTAAATCCTTGGTTGTCGGACTTCCACACAGCTTGATATTCTGATAGTTCTGAGTGTTACTTGTTTTGAGATCCAACTATAATTCTTTCTGTGGTTGTGCAAGGAGTATGTTTATCTACACCTCCATCTTGACTAGAAGTCAGGGCAAATTTTTAATGCATAGCATTTTATATGTGAAATGACATGAAAGATACTAAATGTGTCTTCATTGAATCAAATCATTATAAATAATCAAAGAGTTCAAGTTGAGACCCTTTTTTATATACACCTCTACTTTCCCTTGGTTTCTATCCATTTCAGTATCCGTCCTGTCTAAATTTTGTGATAGACCATGATTTAAGGATTTATTAATATAGTCATAATTTTCCATAGAATTTATATTTTAAAACTAGTCTTTTATTACTACAGAAGCAGCTTATGTTCATTGTAGAAAACTAGAAAATACTGCAAGCAAAAATAAAGTGACCACATTCTTAACCCCCCAGGATCACCATTGAAAATATAGACTTTTTCTATGTGTTCACATACACATTTTTATATCAGAAGAGTATGAAACTATATTTTACAAACAGCTTTTTAACTTCCTTTTAAAAATCATTGATCTCCATCTTTCCATTTTAGAGAAACCTTCTCATCTAATAACAATACCCTATTCCCATTTTCAACCCCAAAATGTTTCAAACTAGACTAGTGTGTCTAGACTAGACCCAATTTAGGTCACACATTGCATCTGAGTCATGTGTTCCTTCAGTCTTTTTTCATCTAGCCAAATCCCTTGTTATAGACAGTTGTTTCTTAAAACATCTTAGCTTCTAGATTTCTTAATTGGGGTGTCGTTTAGCCTGATTCTCAGTTCCCCACATTTCTTACAAAGCAGAGTTATAGAAAAGGCTTCATGAATCCAAGTTAATCCCTTTGCACCAGAATACGGCATAGGTGATGTTGCTCCATCTTATGTAGATGTGTAACGACATCTGTTTAACTCGCCAATAGTGATGTTAAAGTTGATCATTAGCACAAGGTGATGTGACTCATTATTCCACTATACAGTTAAACTTTACCCCTTGCAACAAAATATGGATATTCTAAAATCTCTTGAATTTGGATCTTATTATATTGGAAATCTGCGAATTTGGAACTCAGCAACATCTGATCTATAAAGGAAGCAAAATGCTTTCTTAGAGTACAAATTAATCATGTAAATTAAAAAGGAATAATATTTTCAGGCACTTCATTCAGATTATCTATCTATCTATATATACACACACACACTATTGATATCCTATTTAATGGAATCCTCTTAATTACTACAGCTCTAAAAACTTTATTAATTGAACACTTCAATAAACTAAAGTTTTTTATATATTTGGA
Source organism: Glossophaga mutica (assembly GCA_039655065.1). Classification (NCBI taxonomy): domain Eukaryota; kingdom Metazoa; phylum Chordata; class Mammalia; order Chiroptera; family Phyllostomidae; genus Glossophaga; species Glossophaga mutica. Next base: position 61,016,269 of record CM077304.1, read on the forward strand.
GGTGAGCTAGTAGATTGTTTAAATTAATAATTCCAATTTTTATATATTTTAGGTAAACTTCATCTTTACCTGTCAATATTAGGTTGAATTAGTAAAGTTGTCTCTCTCTTTTTCTCTCTCTCTCTCTCTGAGAAATAGCTGTCAATGTAGAAGCATTTCTGTTTCTAAATAGTGGTTGTTGGATCTCTACTGAAATTTATTTTTAATAAATCTTAATTTTTCATTGTTCCTTATTGTGATCAATAAATTAATTTTATGATTAACTTTTCCACTGATAACACTTTATAAACTAAGTAAATGAACTACTTGATAAACATAAAGTCCAAAGTAAAAGTATTAGATATCCGACCTCTAAAGTTTATTGATAGGTGATAGCTGAGTACTCATCATTAATTCATTCTGGAACTCATGATGAGTGCCAAAACCCATGAGTACTGAACGATGAAGCATTTTTCTCTTGCGGGGCAGTGATGTGATTCATACAAGTTCTAGCAAGTGCAACAAGTCCTGAGCAAGTGCTGAGTACTGAAACATTTTTTTCTCATTGAAACGCATTGAGTGCGGGGTTTGATGAGTTCTGAAGCCAACAAGTACCAAGGTGTAACTGTATTAAGGTTAATATACTGAAGAAAATATGGCTCAATTTTTAAACAAGTGTTTACTCTTTTATTTTTGCTGGAAATATTTGAATATAGCATACCCAACCAGGTTTAGACAGTTTGAGGTACTCCGGGTAGAGTTATCTCTAGGGAAAAGGGAAGGGGTAGTGATTGAGAAGGGGAAAGTTAGGAGACTTCTGAACTGTCAGTGATATTTTATTTATTTAAAGGGAGCATATATGTTTTGCACTTGTCTATAAGTATGGCATATTTTATCTAGTGTGAGACAAAAGTAGGTTTACAGTTGCTCATATGGAAAATAATACAATAATTAATAAATAATACAAGAATAAACTCTGTATTTCATGTACTTACAAATGTAAACCTACATTTGCCCCACCATATACTTAAAAAAGAAAAAGCAGAAAGCTAGTTTTAAAAAAAGGTTGAAATTGTGCCTTAAATATTTTAATCTAAAGCATACTAATGTACTTGCACTTGCCAGCCTTTTAAGCATTATGATTTATCTTTTGTATGGAGTACTGAGTGGTCTTCATTTGCACAAACCACATCCATTGTATATTATCTATGATTTCTAATTTTGAGTTCTTTAATGTAGAACAGAAAATACTCCAGATATTTACAATGTTTTTTATAATCTTGCATAATTAACATACCTCTGCCTAATTTATAATAGTTTTGTTTACTCCTGTCTTTCCAGTAACTCCTTTTCTCACTTTTTATCAATTTATTTAATATATTAATTACTTTCTAATTAAATTGTAAGTGGCACAAATATTGTACAATCGACTCTTGGATGCATACAGAGCAGAAATGCTGGGGCAGAAATGTACCAGAATATTAGAGAGGGCCCGTTAACTATGTGTGTTCGCAGTGTATTGGCATTGGTCAGTATGCTCTAGAGCAGGGGTTCGCAGACTTTCTCTGTAAGTGTCCAGATAGTGGATACTTCAGGCTTTGTAAGCCATATGGTCTCTGTCCTGACTTAACTCTAGTGCGAAAACAGCCATAGATAGGTAATAATTAAGCAATGAATGTGGTCATATTGCAACTAGATTTGATTTACCATATCAAGCCATGGGCTAGACTGGGCTCACAGGCTTGCTGACCTCTGCTTTACAGAATGAATTGATTATTAATTAATCCAGAGTGTCACTTTGGATCTTAATAGTCATTAAGATGCCATTTCTTCTGTCTCTGAAGAAGGTCCAAAGTAAAATTAGTTTGTGGAGTAACAATCTCTTAGTTTGGAATCAGGCGGCAAATAGAACAGAGTTAATTTCACACTGTGAATTTTTATTATGCCATTTTAAAGAATAAGTATGAATTGTAAGAAATATGTTGCAAATATTCACCAAAGGAAATTTAATTGGTTTGGGAGAATAAAGGCATAATTATAGGGGAAAAATAGATTGTAGTTTTGTAAACAATAGATTTCACAATTGTGGTCATTAAGAGCCCTAGCATTAAGTGCAAAAGAGACTATAGCTAATTATTCTGTTAGAGTTAGGATTTATCACCAAAATAAAAATCATATAGGCAAGAAATATTTGTAATTGATTGCTGAAATTTTCAAGTAATTATGATTTGCAAAGAGAGTACAAGCCATTATGTTAGGAATCTCTGATCTGTATAATCAAATTCACCACTCCGCATGTGTGCAATTCTTCAAACAACTGGTTTTAAGATTGCAGAATTGATAATATATAGCCTCTTGCAGTCTAGTTCCACACCTACCACCCCCAAAAGACATTCAGAGAAACCAAGTCCTCAACAGTAAAATTCCATCTGCGCTTTGTCCCAGAGCACCTGCCCAGTAATAGTAAAGCATTTGTTATTCTTACAAGATGGCATCACAGACTTCAGTCACTCCCTATGAAAGTGGGATATTGCCATAGAATAACCTCCTACTCCAGCTAATTGTTAGCCATTTATGCAGAATGAAACAAATTAGATTACATCATATAGCACTTGCCATGTTTGTTTTCTCATTTCTAAATAATCAGCTGTCCTAAAGCTTTTAGCCTTATCTTTTTGTCTCTAGAGACACGTGTTTAATCAAAAAACAAACTTACTCAGAATTTAGATTTTCTTAATTAGTTTGACTTTCCCCCATACATAATGGTATTAAGATTTATCCAGGAACACCTGCCAAATTGTAATACTGTAGTCCCCATTAGGCCAGAGCTCTTTTAGGAAGATGATAGAGGGATGATGTTAAATGAGTTAGGATGGTGTTGTTATCATATAAACTGATTATGCATGTTTTGATCCCTTTGTGATAGTAAGGGTATTTAAAAACCAAAATGAGTTGGGCAACTGAAGTAGATGGCTTTTAGAGTTTCTTCCAGGAGAGATGTGGTGGGCCTTGTTAAGAAAGCCTGCACCTTCCTGGTTTCCACCAGTAGCTCAGGCTGCTCCCTCTCAGGCTTCCCTGCCTGCTTTCCTTCTTGGCTGGACCTCTGAATATTGCATGGCACCTAAGGCATGATCTCTGGCTTTCTACTCTTGGTCCCTTGCCTTAAGTACTATATGATGGCTTCTAGATTTTTATCGCCAGCCTTGATCACCTTCCCAAGCTTCAGATTTGTGTATCCATCTGCCTACTGGACATCTCTAACCAGAGGTCTAATAGGCATCTTGAATATGTCAGGCTCTCCAAACAGCTTTTTATATCTTCTTGCCTCGTCATCGTCATCATCATCCTCCAAACACACAACTTTTCCCTACCATTTTTTTATACTTCAGAAAATGGCACCACTTTCTACCTGTTGAACAAGCGAAAACTCCAGTTTTCTCATTCCGCACATATGAATGCATCAGTAAATCGTTTCTTCTTTACTTCCTAAATATCCCAAACCTTGCTCTTTCTCACCACCTGCACTCCAGTTCTCCTAGACAAAAACCTCTTCTCCTCTTGCCTGCTCTTAGGAAGGAGGTTCCTCTGAGACCTTCCAATCAATAACCCATTCTCTTCCCAAGCAGCCAAAGTGTTAAAATATATAAATTAGGCTTTTCAATCTCTATTTAAAACTTTGTAAAGGCCTCCCACTGCCCTTAGAATAAAATCCAAACTATTCACCAAGACTCTATGTGAACTGGTGCCTCTACCTGTCAGTGTCATGTCCTGCAACTTTCCCCTAGGACACCATGCTTCAGGTGCATTGGCCTTTCCATTTCCCAGACCCACTAAGTTTTCTCTTGCCCAGAGCCTTTCTACTTCTGTCTAGGACACTCTTTATTCCAGAGCTTTGCAAGACTGGTTCCTTCTTTTTCTTCATGTTACACCTGCCAGCTGCCCTATATAAAAGAGCAACACCCCTCCACCTAGCACTCCCGATTCCTCTGACTTTTCTGTATAGCATTTACCACCTGACTTGTATTTGTTTGGACTTGCTTTATTTGTTTTCTCTCCTCTTGTGATTTGATTCAGGGTAGCTACAGAGATTTGGCCTGGGGATGAGTCTAAATGAGTCTATGGTCACAGCTCCTCTGAAGGAAGTGACTGCCCATGTGGGTGGGAGCTGCATTAGGCAACAAGTGGTTTGTCCAGCCTCCTCATTGGCACAGGCATATGCAACCTCAGTTCTTCCCCTGTTGCCCACTTTGTCTTCAGTCCTATCACATAGATAGATGTACCATTTTGACCTTTTTGTTGTTCGAGAGAAACTCAAGACAGGTTTTACTAACAGCAACAAGAATTAAATTGTCAACTCTTGATGGACCTTCAGGAACCCAGACATGAAAGCAGGTGTGCAAAAGCTGCCTGTAAAAGTTTAGACATCCAGTTCCGTTTTGCAAGATGCCCATGTCTAGCAAAAATGTGTTTATGGTTTCTAGGATGAGATACTGAATAGCTAGAAATGTGGTCCTTTTAGAACTACCCATGGTCATGTGAAAGCTGTTTTTGCGCTTCAGTTTGCTTGGGTTACACGATTCTTCAGAAAGATTCAGATAAAGGGTAGACCAAGGCTTTACCCAATACCCATAGCTGTGGAACTGTCAAGGTCAAGTTTACTAAAAGCTAGAGATGGGGACCCAGGACAAAAATCATGGAAGCCTCTCGGATGAAGGCAGGAGTGATCACGTTCACGTAGAATACTTCTGCAGAAGAGTTCCTTCCCTCTCCATTCTCATGACAACTGCTTAATTCTGGAATTACACAGGACCTTGTGGCTGCGCTCTAGGCACTTCCAGGGCTGTCCTGCAAATGACATTGGTTCCTACTGGGGACATGTGTATAGGGCTTTTTCCATTATGGTAACTCCCATCTAAGACCACCAAGCTTTTACTCCACTAAGGCTTCCCATACCATTAATGTTATCTCCCAGAACGGCTGTTACCAATTTTACCTGACATCATACCCACAAAATGTAGTACAGCTGACCTCTCAGCCTGTCAGACAACTCAAAGTATTTATCACAGTCTTCAATGTCTGGATTACATCTTCGTTCTTCATACTAATTGCAACCTTTCACCCTACCTTGGTGACTTACACTGATAACTAGTGGAATCTATCTTGTCAGCTCTTAGGATATTTAAAAATAATACACCCTTCTGCTTCCAACATTCTTTCCCCAGTTTTAATCCATAATTTAATGTATCCAGTCGGAGGGTCTTTTAAAATCCATCAGAGCAACACTTTTGTTTTCATGAATTATTTTATTGGTATCCTATGTATTTTCAGCATTGAATGTGCTTGGGTTATAATTCAACTCTGTGCAGAAGCTGGCTTTTCATATCATCATTAATAATTCATAAGCTCCATAGAATTACTTTAGGTCCTTTAAACAAAGATCTTCAATCTTAACATATCCAGTGTCATTGTAGCTTCCAGTTTAGAAAAAACATGATTCTGTATTGGGCCCTGTTGTCTCCGGAGACCTTGAATCAGAATTTTATTCCTGTTTGTTGTTTCTTTTAATGTTCAGGATGCTTGAAAAACCTAGATTGGAGAAAACACTGCATATCGGAAATAAAAAAATCATGCTAATTAAGTGGCCTTACAGACCGATAAGCCCCGTAGCTGTCAGAGGAGGAAATTTTACATCAAAGCTCACCACAGAAACCTCCTAAGCATAGCAGTCAAAGTCCGCAAGACACCTGGCAAGGCCCCTAGGTCGGTTACTAAGCCCACGTGCATGCCTCTCCGCAACCTGTGGGGAGACCACAGTGAAGTCAGGGGTCTCTGACAGGGTCCAGACCTACCAGATCCGCCTGGCTGACCTGGGTCGGGAAACATGCACCGGTGCTTTTATAATCTTGGCGTTTACCCCCCACCACCCCAGCCCCGCCAAAAGCCATCCTTACAAATCTGAAGAAGGAACCGCTAGTTCATTCTGGGAATAATGAAAACTTAGTATGTATTTTTCAGAAGTATAACTCACACGGTTGGGTAGATGGGATTGCATTTCTTTCTTTTTTCTTCCTCTTCTTCCCTTGTTTTTCCTCTCTTCCTCTCTTTTAAGTTGTTGGAAAGAGATTTGTTTTCTGGAGGGGAAGGGTGGAAAGGCTTAAGTCCCAATGAGATCAGTACTCATAAAATAAAGCAGCTTGCGTGTTATTCTTCATTACAGTCAAGTTGAATCTGTCTTCTTGTAGAAGAGTAGGGTGCTTTGAAGCACTGGTACATCTCAAAGAAATAAAGCCATTTCTTTGCAAATTCATGTTTTCATAAAATGAGGTTTTACTGAATGATAAAATTTTCCAGTCCCCCTGTTGTGTATAAAACTGCATCACAGAATCTTTATGGATTTTGAGGAGCCAAAGGAATAAAAGTAGACTTTGCTCATCTGAGACTAGAATTTTTTAATTAACTGAAAATCATTCTCTATATTTGAGTGTAGCAGATTCCACTGGAAATGTATTAATGATTAGACTGATTACTGCATTTCATGATGGTATTTTGCTTCTATTTGTAATTGTGATGTGGCAGCTACTTCTGCTTTTTTAAAATGGAGTAATCTTTAATCAAGTTGATTTTCTTGCCTGATTGGGGAAGTACCCCCCACCAAAACACAATGCTATGGGACCTTTTGGTTTTATTGTTTGAGTGCAGTGGTTCTCAAACTTAGATGTGCATGTGAATCACCTGTGGGTTTGCTTTTTTTTTTTTTTAACTTCAGATTCTAATTCAGTAGGTCAGGGGTGGATCCCAAATTCTGCATTTCTAACCAGCTCCAGGTAATGTTGACGCTGCTGGTCCACAGACCACACTTTGATCAGCAAGATTTTAGAATATGTTTATGTAAAAACTCCAAATTTAATAATTCTGAAGTTGGAGGGTGAGGGTGGATTGAAATACATTGGATTTTTAAGGACAGGCCAGTGATTAGATCTGTACCTCCCTGAAGGCAGAGCTGATGGGTCATGTCCTGATGGATGCCTCCTTTACACAAAGATTGCTTCCTTTGTGCCTCTCTGCTGTTCTGAGAAGCAGACTAATGAACAGCTTATGTTTGAATTCCTTGTGAATGGAGATTATGTTTTACTGTGTTCCAGTCTTCATATTACTGGAGCCTAATAGATTCCCAGGCACGTAATAAATGGCCGATTAGTGAGTTGAATTTAATCAAATTGAACAATGTAGGGATGACCTGGTTTTGTATCTTTAAAACCACTTGTTTCCTCTTTAAAAGTCTTCTATTGCTTTTATGTATAAATGTAAATTTTGTCAGTAATTTATAACTGATCTTCTACAGAGCTATATATATATTATCAATTTTTGTCTCTTGAAATGCAACAAGAAAAAGTAAATATAAATACAAATTAAAGGTAGTGAAAATTCAAGAATCCTAAAACTCTCTTATTTCTAGATATACAAATAAAATTCTATCTCTAATAAGAGGTCTTTAGCAACCATTTATTTAAGGATTTTATTCTAGGGATAAGAAATAAGGCATTCCCAGACTGTTTGGCAGATTCAAAACTGTTCTCATTTCTAAAAGAGTATAGATTATTATTGAGTCCTCAGTAAATTGGGCAAATCTGAAATACTACAGTTAGCATGGTTGCATTTGAGAAAGATTTCAATAAATCATTGTCTCAATCTTAGTATGCACGGACAACTTGAGTGCTTATTTTTTCATTATTTCCTTTTAATGTTTGGTTTTGCTTTTATTTTTAACACTTTTATTTAGATATTATTTACATACCATGAAGTTTATTCATTAAAAACCTACAGTTGGCTTTCAGTATATTCACAGAATTGTATATCCATCACACAGCCAACTTTAGAACATTTTCATTACCCCAGAGAGCAATTTTATACCCCTTAGCCATTCCTCCCCAATTTGCTCCCTCCTCCAGTCCCAGGTAACTACCAGTCTACCTTCTGTCTCTACAGACTCGCCTATTCTGGACATTTCATATAAATGGAATCATATAATGTGTGGTCTTTTATGACTGGCTTCTTTCACTTAGCACAGTGTTTCATGGTTGATCCATATTGTGGCATGCATCAGTACTTCATTTCTTTCTGTGCCTGAATAATAGTTCATTTAGTTTATTCATTAGTTGATGGACACTTAAGGTTGTTTGTACCGTTCAGCTGTCATTAATACAGCTGCTATAAACATTCATATACAGCTTTGTATGAAAATGTTTTTATTTTTTTGTATACATACCTAGAAATGGAATTGCCAAGTCATATGCTAATTCTTTGTTTAATCTTTTGATGAACTACCAGACTCTTGCAAAGTGGGTGCAACATTTTACATTCCCATCACAGTGTATAAGTCTTCCAATTTCCCCACATCTCCCCCAGGACTTGTTGTTATATCTTGTTGACTATAGTCATCCTAATGAGCATGAAGTGGTATCTCACTGTGGTTTCGATTTGCATTTTCCTGATGACTGAAGAAGATGTTGAGCACCTTTTCATATGCTTGCGGCCATTTGCATATCTCTTTCTGAGAAATATCTATTCAGATCCATTGCCCGTTTTTAAATTGGGTTACTTGTCTTTTTATTATTGAGTTGTAAGGGTTCTTTATATATTCTGGGTGCAAATCCCTTGTCAGATATATGATTTGCAAAACAAAATTATTTTCCCATTCTTTGGATTATCTTTTTACTTTATTATGCCCTTTGAAGCACAGAAGTCTTCAAATCTGATGAAATCCATTGTGTTTATTTTTTTCTTTTGTTACTTATGCTTCTGATGTATGTCCAAGAAAGCAGTGCCTAATGCAAGGTTATGAAGGTTTGCCTGTTTTTTTCTGAGAATTTCATAGTTGTAGCTGTCACATTTAGGTTTTTATTCTTTTCAAAGTAATATTTGTATATGGTGTTCTTTTAATTTCTAAAATTTTCTAAATTACCATTTGCATTCAATATTATTTTGAATTAGTTTCATGTGTGCGGAATAGTGGTTAGACAACCACATACTTTGCAAAGTGTACCTCCTGTTATTTCCAGTACCTACCTGGCACCATAGATAGTTATTAAAATAGTATTGACTGTGTTTCCTATGCTGGACTCTACATCCTTGGAACTGTTTTGTAACTACAAATCTGTACTTCTCAATCCTTTCATACGGTATTCTTTTAATTTTCAAGTGCTGTGATCTTGGCTACCATGCAAGTCTGAACAGAGCCCTAAGAACATATCTCTCTGCGGAGTATAACCTTGAAACCTCCAGGCATGAAGGCTTAGACATTATTGAGAATGCAGTTGACAATTTGGAGCCCAGGAGTGATAAGCAGAGATTCATGGAGATGTACCCTGCTGCCTTCTGTCCACCAATGAAGTTCGAGTTTCAGTCTCACCTAGGTGATGAGGTCAGTAATTATTTTAAAACTAACAAATTGGCTCCTCACTGACATTGCTTATTACCTAGTGTAACCCAACAGTTGTAAGAATTCCCAGTTGTTTTCTCTCCTGCCTTCACATGGGATCACATAGTATTAAGATCAGCCTTTGATACCACCTTTTAAAGCAAGGATTAGGTAATCAGATGCCTGCACAGGCGAGACAGATTTATGTGCAGTTCAGTTGGGTGTAAGCATGCAGCTGTCCTGAGTTAGTTAAAAACTTCTTCCTCTACCTCAAAATACTCAAATTTAAATTCAGAACAAAACATTTTGCTGGCCCAATGGAGTCTGTCTGAAGACTTCTTGTAATCCTGTTTTAAAGATCCCCATAAAGAAAAATAATTGTAAATGGTAGAAAAATGGGAGAGAGGGGAAAAAATGCAAAACATTTTTTTTAATATTCCATTTGACTTCAAATTGGTGAAGTAAGCATTAGAAATGATATCTTTTTGTATGAATCTACCTTTCTACCCTATTTTCTCAAGGGAAGAAAATCCATTGAAACTATTTGAGTTACAGTGATATATTTTATTGTCTGTGGACCGGGGAAAACAAGAAGAGCCAATTAATGGAGCATGCTATATAATACTTGATGTCCCAGCTGTGCCAAACAATATTCGTACATTAAAAATCCAATTTTAGCTTATCGTGGTGACAGTGTTTTTTAAACTAGATGTAATTATAATACCCAAGGAAGATTTTTTTAATGCCGTCATTTTTTCTGAAACACCTAATGTGAAGACTTGTAAGATATTTATGTTCGTACCTGCTCATTTCTAATCTAATTTTAGTTTTGCTTGATTTGATAGAGTGAATTACTTGATTAGAAACGGTGACCATTTTTTATACCAATAGCATGTGAATTTGACAGGCGAGTGGTTTATGCTGCCCAGACTTACTTCTCCAAGGGGTTGCTCTTCTAATTTCTCAACTGTGGGTATGTTAAACATCCAGCGAGCGGGGAAAGCAGGCTTACAGTTGTGAGTACATGAAACAGTTTATTCTTGTGTCATTTTTTATTAATTATTTATTGTATTATTTTCCATATGAACAACTGTAAACCTACTTTTACCCTGCCCTGTACAAGGACAAAATATCACAGACAAGTGACTGTAGTTGGGTTAATAGTTTTTACCTTTTCTTAAAACTAATATTATTTTAATAAAGAAGTCTGTTGCCTTTTTTATTTTTTTAATGGCCAGCATCGCCAGGGAGCAATAATCTCTGGGATGTTTTGGAGACCCTATAAAAGAAAATCTTCATCTGCTGAGAGTATTTCTATGACAAGATAGAGAAGAAATTGTTTCTGGCATAGTTTTAATATAATTAAAAGATTCTAATTTGACCTTATTTATAATTGAGAACATAGCCAAAATATCTTTCTGACAAAGCATAAGTGGCCTCTTGAAGTAAATGGTGACTCACACCGTTTACCTGGCATTGGCAAGACAAGCCATGGTTGAAAGATGTTAATAATAGCTGTTGACATTTTTTTTTTGAGGTTTTACTGTTCCAGGCAGTGTTGTAAGGGATTTGTGTACATTATTTCATTTCATTCCTACAACAACCTTGTGGCATAGGAACTCTTATTATGCCCATTTTATAGATAAGAAAACTGAGGCTTGGTAACGTACCACGGTCACCCAACTGGCTATAAGCAGCAGGCTCTGCTGCCTGCCCCGTTGTGCCTGGATGTTCCATTTGGACCATCCTTCGCACTCTGTCATCTGCCCGATAGTCATTAAGAATTCCACGAGTGAGACGTCAGCATCAGAGCTCCATCTCCAGCAACTGCCTCGTTCTTAGAGCAATGCTCCTGCAGCTGCTCTCTTTCCAGTCATATCCAGGCCACACAGCTGCATTCTGCTCTTCCCACTTACGTAACCAGTTCATATTTAAAGCTGAGGTTTTGAGGAGGCTATTAAAAGTAGATATGTGATTGGAATCTTGGGACTGGCGTGATTCATGCAGCATTTAACTAGGAGAGCCATCCCTCTGGAGGCTGGCTTGATGGTTCCCTGTTGTAACTATGGCTTCTGATTCCCCATCAGGTGTGTCAGGTCAGCGCTCAGCAGCCAGTCCAGGCGGAGCTCATGCTCAGGTACCAGCAGCTGCAGTCCCGACTGGCCACTCTCAAAATCGAGAATGAGGAGGTGAGCATGCTTTCTGCCCCACGAGTAATCCGAATTCTAATGTCTACTAGAAGACATTTTCACATACCCTAGGCATACTGAACATTCTAAATGCAATGGCTTCATCATGCATTTTCAGCTAAATCAGGGTTCCTAAAATACTCTTGGTAGAGGATAAATGCAGATTCTGTATTCTTCCATAGATGAATACTTTGCCAGGGATTCACTGCATACACATGGAATCGATAATTCACACTAAAAATTGTTCTGATAGGTTATAAATTCAACATATGTGTCCAAGAATATACAATAATGTGTGGCACAGAACTTTTGACAGGTGTGTTCATTTCATCATAACTTTTGAAATTAGCACTTTTTATGCTTTTTGTATTCTGTAGGTTTTGGGGACCAAACATGGCATTACTGATATAATGAGTACAAAAATCATTTTAAAATAGTACTTGAATAAGAATAGAAACTATTTGCCGACATTAGTGGATTTAAATATATGGAACATAAAATGTGAATTATAAATATATAATGAGCCAGAAAGCAGTTGTACAATTCAGCTGCCTCTTTCTGAAATTAATTTAATTAGATCCATGTTCTCCTTAAATAAAAATATGAGTCATAATGCTTCTTCTATTATCATGGCTCTCAGTTGTAATTTATAGGGACCCAAATCAAATTTATATGTTGGAAGTTTAATTATTGATCAGGTTTCAATACCTGCAGTCATAATTAAATCTGTGTTCAGATGATATTATCAAGAATCTCTGTTTCCATCACTTTGAAATGATACCTTCAGGTGTGTGCGTAGGAGTTTCCTCCCCTCTGCCATGAATTGGGAGAGCCAGGACTGTATGGTACCTACAGCTTGCCACCTCACCCATTCCATCACTTTTCTCTCTGAAAGAGGATCCTTCATTGGCCTGACTTGTCATGCTTACTTCTGGACCAGCCCTTACATCCAGGAAATGGGATTTTCTCAGTGGTCAGCCTAGATACCATACCCACTCAGAGAGCCCTTTGATTAACAGCCCCAACAGAACTATCTATTTCTAAAGACAGCCCTGGCTGGTGTGGCTCAGTGGATTGAGCGCGGGCCTGTGAACCAAGCGATCGCGGTTCGATTCCCAGTCAGGGCACATGCCTGGGTTGCAGGCCAGTTCCCAGCATGGGACACATAGGAGGCAACCATACATTGATATTTCTCTCCTTCTCCCTCTCTCCTACCCTTCCCCTCTAAAAATAAATAAATAAATAAATATTTAAAGACAAACCATTTCCCAAAGTAAGGAATGTGGAACAGAAAAAAAAAAAAATGAAATGTATCAAAATTCACTTTAGTGCTCTCTTTTATTTCAATCCCACTGGGATGTTTTGAGCTATGCGAATGTGTGTGTGTGTTTGTATTTAAAAAGACTGATATGTTTGAAGACAAGTATAGTTTGGTCAAAACCCATTGCAGCTTTCCGGTTCCATTCTTTCCAGAAGAACCAAGCCACCCCTTATTCAAACATGTGTATTTAAGATGTACCAGTGGGATTGGGACTTTGAACTCTGTAAAGCCCCACAGATGAGCCTTTCCAAAAGAAAGCTCTCGCTTTCCTTGAAGTATTTCAGAGTTGAGGCATGAGGGTTTGAGTGAGGCATCACAAAATATTCATCTAATACTGGATCCTACTGAACTTACAGTTTGTATGCAACTTCCCGCTTTTTTTTTTTTTTTTAATGCAGATCTTCCTGCTGTTTTAATTGGAAAAATTCTCCAAACTCAAGGGAAATAGTGTGCTACACACAAAGTCAGTACTGGCAGCCCACAGACCTGTTTCATTTGGCTCCCGCAGTTCTAGCCTATTAAAAACAGGGCAGACGGTGACTGGGCCTGCATTGCCCCATGAAGGGGAGAGTCGGGCTATTTAAATTCCCTTGCCATAGTCGTTCAGCTCCTGACTTTCTCACATTGGACTCATGCATTCATGTTACCTCTCTGGCCTCCACAGGCCTCTGAGTTGGTAACATTTTATGTATGTCCCTTTGGGCATAAATTTGGAGAAGCCCAGTGTCCATGTAAACTGATGAGGCAGACAGCACTTCCTGAGGGTTAATTTGTAAAAATTTACTGTAGAAACAAATGAATTGGTTTGTCCTGATAGTTCCTGTGAGCATGATTGGTGGTTTATGGTTTGTTGTATGGAACAGATTTACTGTAGTAGAATGGGATTCCCAATGAAAGTAAGATTTAAATTGGATTTTTTGGGGAAAAAAATGGATTTTTGACAGTCAGTAGATTTCCATAGGTATAGAAGGGGGAACATTTCAACATTTTTCAAGGTACTCTGGGAGAACCTTGCTTTCCCAGAGCAGTTTGGTTATCACCCAGGTTCTCCTTGGGGACGAGCCATGGGTGAAGCTGAAGTTGTGTGATAAGAGGCCTGGAGAGCCCACCTAAGGAGACTGGATACTGTGGGTCAGTTCAGTTCAGCACAGTACATATTTGTTGAGCAACTTCTACATTCCACATGTTTTGCCAGGTATGAAGAGTAGAGAGATGAACAAGTCACAGTTAGGATCTATCTAGCATAAGAACCAGGCTGTAAGAAGTCATTCATACAATGTGAAATATAAGAGACATAACTTGGAAACAACATAGCAGCCATTGCTGGTTTGGAGTCCTGTGTAGCACTTTACTGGAAATGAAGAACTTGCCTCTCAACCTCCCACTGTAAGACAGAAAACTGACACATTGGTATCAAACTAAAATATATTCAATACAAGTAAAGAAACATGAATAATTCTACATAACTCTGCCTCTGCACAAAAATATACACATTCATAAAGTCCAGATTTTACTAGCAAGGGTTCAGTTACCTACAAATAGTTTTTGACTGCTGTAAAAAGATCAAAGTTGAGAGAGAATTTCATCCAAATTTACAAAAGAATGGACAGTACAGTTCAGTAAATACCTGAACCTTTTCACCAAGTCTCATACAACAACAAATAATGGGAACCATCTGAAGCTGTAGAAAGCCTTCTTAGAAGGGTGTATATGCTAACAGCCCTTTGGTCATACTAACTTTGTTTTACAGTGCTTGGTTTTTAAAAATTAGTTGTTATTTAAAAATTTTAAATTTTAAATAAAAATACTGATTTTTAGCTTCTAAAAAATTAGAAAGTCTGTTACACTAGACTTACATTTCTGCAGGATGATAATCTGCTTGAGCTGAGCAGTAGGTGCTTCCCTAGACATAGCCCCTTTGCTGCTTGTTTGCCATGCTCCCCATTCAGCCGACCTGCCTCATTTTCATTATTCCCTTGGCCCTTGAAGATATTTGAGTTTGTAGCTCCTGCCTTAAAGAGTAGAGAGCAGTAGCATTTGTGAAATGAACCCAATATACTCAAATAGTAAAAGTTGAAAAAACTTTTCAACTTGATTAAATTTGTGGTCGTTGCAGATTCATAATAGATCGTGACATTTATTTTCACTTTACAACTTTCCATTTGCCTGCTGAACCTTTTAAAATGAGCTTTCTGTTTCATTCTGCTGCAAACTTGCATCACTGGTACCTTACTCTTGCAATTCCCACTTCCAGTCAGTCAGCCAGTCAACAAACACTAGTGTCCACTGGGTGTTATGCACATAGAAATAGATCAAGGCCTGCTTTCCACACAACTTATTCCCAGTCTTTTTCAGGTTCTTTTTCTTACTTCAAAGAATAACTTTTCATGTGAAACATTAATAAATATCACTTTGAAAGATAGCACTTTGAAAGCAACCTAAGTCTAAATGATCATTTCTACCTTCCTCCCTATAAACATTTTCCAAACTCTTTCCAATCTAATGTTACACAGTCTTGTCCATTTTCTTAAAGTTTACTCTTCACCTCTGTCATAGGGATTTGAGTTTAGAAGTCATTCCTGCTGTTTCTTCCAAAGCTAGCCTCTGGAGTAACTCCCTGGAGACTGCATTTCCCTTTCCTCAGGTTCCTCTTTCCTTCCTTTACTCTACACAGCCAAAGAAAATGAAAATGAACTGCATAACCAGAGAAATTGTGCCTTTCAATTTTTTAGCACAGCCTTAGTTTTAAGTAGCTTGTCCCATTTTCAGACTATTTGTCCCAATATTTGGTCCAGAAAATAGAGTTTTATAAGCATGTCACTTCTGTGCTGTGACTAAAATCTCACATATAAAACAAGTCCCTCTCACGTTGTAGATTCATCTCCCTGAAAGAAATGGAAAAGACAGAAGCCTGTGGTTCCTCAATTAATTTGCAACATAAACTGATAGCCCCATGTAAATTTTCCTAGCATCACTTAAAATCTTCCACCAACAGTTTACTAGGGAGTATTACACAGACTGTTCCAAAAATATATTCCATACACAGGATGTTTTCAACACTAATGAACAAGATTTTAGACAAACATTTGGTACCATTTTTATGGCATGGGTAATTGATGGAAGTAAGAGATAGTTTGGTTATACCGTAGAAAAATTACATTTCCCTCCCAATTTTCCTGTAGTTACCAATGGCTGCTATAAAATCTCAAATCATATAAATCAGTGATCAAACCCTTATGGGCAATTGTCAGATTCTTTTAAGACTTGATATAAGATGTGGAGCTCGATAACCACCAACTTACAATTGTTGTCACTGATGGTTTCTATGGCTTTAACTTCATTTTTACCTATTTTAGTATTTCTTACTTGCCTGCAACCTTCTACTGATGAGGGGAACAGGAAAAGCCGAAGTAAGAGGTAACTGCCACTTATCCCTTAAATGATAGCATCATCTTGGCCACAATTGAAAACAGGATCAGCTGCCTTTCACTGAAAATACATATTTTTAGAAGCAATGTATATAAGTATGTGTAGGTATGTATTGTTTCAACTAAACTTTAACTCACTGACGGGAGGGCCTTGATCCAGAAGGATACCAAGCAGAATGAGGAGAGGTTCTAGAAAAGTTCTAAATGTGAGTCATGAGGTAAGGTACCCCCAAAGAAGATGTCAGAGACCATGAGGACTGTCAGCAAAGAAACCTCATGTTGTTGGTGTGTGCCAAACCCTTCTTTGGCATCTGTGGATTTGAAAGGAGGATGATTTCAACTTCCGCCATTCCTTCAGTGGACTTTTTGGATAGCTTGTTGTGTTCCAGGCACTGTGCTAATGACTAGAGATATAAAGATGTATAGGCTGTCCTTGACCTCAGGTTGCTCCCCTTATCGATGGAAAACATAGTCCTCTAAACAGTGTGGTGGGTGCTTACAAGACTGTTTGTTACAACTATTGGCATCGTGCTCCTTGGACCACAATTAGTAGCACGTTCACTCAGGTGGGTCATTAAGTTGGAGTTAGAGGAAACTCGCCTTGTGAGACACAGCAGAAGGCAGGACGTTGCTCAGAGAGCCATGGGCAGTGATCTTTGGATTAAGGTGTATCCTTGCTGAGAATGAATTTTGTTCAAAACCCAGGAAAGCTTGGTGTTTATAAACATCCCCTTAAGTGCAAGTACATAGATGATTAATGTGAATTCCTCTGGAATGGTGGTAGACCCCTCCCTGAGATGGACTGTTTTTCCAGGTCGGGTAACACCTTAGCCAGCATAGAAGGGTCACTCGCATCTGTACCCCCTGTTGGGTACCAGAAGTGAGGGAAGGGCCATGGCAAGGAGCTCTGACTCTGCTCCTGCCTGCTGTGGCCTGTGCTTCCAGGAAGCGTCTGCATCCTTGGCTAATTAATTATGGCATTTATCCAATCTCTCTGTGTGTACGCTTATGTATGGTCCCCTTCTGCTAATTTTTAACACATCTGAAATGACACAGTACTGTAATTGACATACATCCAAGGTCAGTGATGGCAAGGAATAAGTAGATAAGTGAGGAAGGGAAGGCAGTCCTGGCGGTCACCTGCACAAGTGTTGATGGGTGAGTAAGCCTGCACCAGGTGCATGGTTCAGGGCACAGTGCTGTAAGACAGCAGTGTTCAACGGGCATGCTGCAAGAATTTTTAAAACACGCAATAGCTGACTATTTAGTCAGGAGTACCGACCTCTTTTCCTGTAGATTATCAAATAAAAAAATGACAACAACCAACACAACGATATCCATCCAGTGTGAATGAATCAAAATTATACGGGGTTTTTTTGGTGCACTACAGAATTTTAGTAACTAGTTTATGTGTGCCATGAGATGAATAAGGTTGAAAATCACTGCTATAAGATAATGTGGTGTGTTTTCAGTTGTGTTCCCCCCCAAAAATCACATGGTGACACCTAATTCATAAACAGCCTTATCTGAAGACAGGTCATTAGAGTGGCCCCTAATCCAATAAAACCATGTCTAGGTAAAAAGGGACATTTGGACAGAAACACAGAAGACAATGGGAAGAGATGTAGAAGTGGCCATCTGCAAGTGAAGGAGGCAGACTTGGAACAGATTCCGCCTCATGGCCCTCAGAAGAAGGGAACTTGACCTCAGACTTCTGGCCTCCAGAACTATGAGGCAATAAACCTCTGTTGTTTTAGCCACCCAGCCTGTGGGACCTTGTTAGGCAGCCCTAGAAATCTAATAGTGTGTCTGGAGAATGAAACAACCACCGAGACAACTTTCTTGTTTTGTCCAATGATTGCAGTGTCCTGGGAGAAAAAAGGCAAATGCCGGTCCACAGAAGCCAACCGGAGTCACCTTTCCCAGTCATTTGTCTTAATCGTCATCTCAGAGTCCTTGCCCCCTGGGCATGCCTCCAGCACGCAGTACATTCTCTGGGTTGTTTGTAATCCCTTCTCACGTTTTCTGGCCTCTCCTTCTTCTAAACCCAACTGCATTTTCCTGCAGCTAATGGAGAGTCGTTACAAGTTTCATACTGGCTGTTTCATGTTTGCCTCATTATCTTCCCCCTTGTGACTTATTAACATGGCTTGTGTGTGTCAAAAGCTAGTGTTACTCTTCGTCAAGAACATCCCATGGGATAATACGTAGTCCCAGCCATCATGTCTGGTGTTTTCTGCCACATCTTTTATTTTTCCTGACAATTCCAAACTTAACTGTAACGTAACACTCTTGCTTCTGAAGAAGAGTTGAGAAAAGAAGAACAGTGGTGCTGACAATGACAAGAAAGTACTTGGCAGATACTGGGTCCACAGTAGGGTCTACAATAGATGGGCCTGTTACCAAAGGCTTGGATGGGTGTGGATCCTGCCCGGTCCCTTGTACTTCCTCCAAGACTTTAGTTAGTTAGTATGGTGCTGGGTCAGGAGTCCACATAAGAGTCCACAGTTGGTCCCATAGATAGCAGGTATATTACTAGGTTCTCGAACAGGTGTGGCACCTGCCAGGCCACTGTATGTGGCTCTGGCATGCAGAACTGGCCTCAGACCCCAGCTGGGCCTGTGTTGAAGGACTGGAGCCAGGTTACAGGGATGCTTCATGATCCAATGTTGCACCAAGGTTGATGGGCCTGCCACTAGGAGTACAAATGGGCTTTTGTTGGGTCTCCACGCGGGCATGACTGCTCATGGGCCATTGCTAAGAAGTATTGGAACCAAGTTATAGGGCTGCTGCAGTATCCACAAATGGACCGAAGTTGGCAGGCCTGCATCCAGGGCACAGATGGACATGTCTCCTGCCTGGTACCTCTTCAAGAGAACTGCTTCCAGACTGCAGCTGAGCTTGTCTGGAGCCAAGCTACAGAGCCACTTCAAGATCTACAGTAAGAGCAAGATTGGTAGGTGGAAGCATGGCTAGGCATGTCTCCTGTTAGGCCCTTAGGTAAGCAGAACTACTCCTGGACCGCGGCTGGGAGGGGTAAGAGCAGAGTTACAGCACAACTTCAAGATCTGCTCTTGGACCAGAGTCAACAGGTCTGCCTCCAGGAGCATGGACAAGTGTGCCTTCTGGCAAGTCCCTAGGCAGAGAAGAACTACTCCCAGACTATGGCTAAGAAGGACTAGAACTGTGTCAAGGTCAGCAGCCCCCTTACCTAAGGCCCAGGTGGATGGGATGCCTCTTGGGTCCCTTGGTGGTTGGAGTTGGTGGCAGGACCAAGGCCAAACAGAACTGTAGCTTAGCCCACAGGGAGGGCAGGGCTGTTTCTGGGTCTTTAAAAGGATCATGGTTGGCAAGCCTGCCACCTGGGCACAGGCCTGCTTCCTCAAATCAGCCCCTTCCAGTCTTGGACTCCACCAGGTCTTGCAAGCTCCTGCCTGGATCCCAGAGGTCCCACAAATGCACTTTTGTCCATGAATGGCTGCCATATTTTTGTTGCTGTAGGAAGAAGTGAGTGAGGCACATCCTGTTTTGCCATCTTGCTGATCTCACCTCTGGGGTGGTGAGTCTTTTCATTTAGCCAGTAAATATATAATCATGACTTTACGATATGGCTTTGTTTAAATTATCTTTATATGTCTACTTCCTATAATGATGGACTGAGTCACCCAGCTGATTTCTTCACATTTCACTACCCAAGACAAAATGCATGGCCAAGCCTGAAGCCCATGAAACAGGGAACCTTATGTTTGTAAAGAGAAGAGTATCAGATATTTTGATCAGATATAAAATCCAATGATTCTTAACTATTAATAGCCCTAACAGTTTGGAAAAATAAACAAACATTCTTTCTGGAGGATGATAAGCTCACTCTGGACTTCAAGTAATTCTACAAAGCAGAAATAACTAGGCACATGAGGAGACAAGAACACATGGTAGCCAGAAGAAACACAAGACAACAGAGACATACCATATTTTGCCATGTATAGTACACACTTTGTTGCCCAAATTTTTGAGGGGAAAATAAGGTTGTGCATTATACATGGGTGTGATGATCACTTAGCATGGGTACAGTAATGGGTATGATAATCCCGTGTATAACTCACATGAAAATGTGGGTACGCATTGTACATGGGAGCACGTTAAACATGGCAAAGTATAGTTAACTATAGAAACTCTAAATATTGGGATTTTTAGAAGCAAACTATAAAAGAGCTGCTTCCTATGAAATAACACATTTGAAAGTGAAACACATAGAGGTTCTAAAACTGAGAAATACAATAACCCAAATTAATAAATCAGTGGATGGTTTTAACCACAGATCAGATACAGCTGAAGAGTGAATTATCAAAGTAGAAGACAGACCAGAAGAAAATGATCAAAATGCATCATGAAAAACAAAAGGTAGAAATATGAAGAGAAGGGTAAGCAATATGGAGAATACAGTGATATTTAGCATACTAAGTAAACACTCAGAGTGAAAAATGATAAAAAAGAAAGCAGAGACAATATTTGCAAAGATAAAGGCTGAAAGTTTATCAGAGATTATGAAAAAATCACACAATTCAAGAAGCCCCCCTCCCCCCAAGTTCCAGGTAGAATTTTATTTTTAATTATTACATAGAAACCTCATGGTGAAACTGTAGAAAACTTTAAAAGCAGATGGAGAAAGAAAACAAAATTCATTCAAAATAGTGATAGACTGGCAGCAAACTTCTCATTTATCAGGAACATAGAAGCCACAAGAAAGTACAGTGATACGTTTAATGTACTGAAAGTAAAAAACTGCCAACCAGGAAAAATATCTTTCATAAATGAAGGTGAAATAAAAGATAATGTCACATGAATAAAAGCAGAGTTCAACACCACAGACTCATGCTAGAATGAATTTCTAAAGGAAGGGTGCTCTTAAAATTATAAGGAGTAGGATCAAAGAATATAAAATGTACTGAAAAAGCTAAATGAATACTGACTATATGTAACAACATTTATATATGTGTAAAACGTTAAATGTATTGTCTTATATTTAAATATACATAAATATTTACATATAATAGTACATTACAAAAATAGCATATAATTCAGGAGAAGTCAATGGAGATAGGGGTTCTGAACTCTGTACATTGTCCAGGAAAAAGGATAATGTTATCAATTTACATTAGACTTTGATAAGCAAAGTGGAGTACAGCCTAATTGTGGAAAATAAATGTGGGAGGTAAGTTAAAAAGCTCCTAGAAGATAATGTAGAACACTATCGTTATTGCCATGAGATAGGAAAAATATTTCTTTTTTTTTTAAGATTTTATTTATTTATTTTTAGAGAGAAGGGAAGGGAGGGAGAAAGAGAGGGAGAGAAACATCAATGTGTGGTTGCCTTCATGTGTCCCCCACTGGGGACCTGGCCTGCAACCCAGGCATATGCCCTGACTGGGAATCGAACCAGTGACCCTTTGCTTCACAGGCCCGTGCTCAATCCACTGAGCTACACCAGCCAGAGCAGGAAAAATATTTCTTAAATAACACAAAAAGCAGTAATAAAAGAAAAGATCAGTAACTTTATTACATTAAAATAAGAGGCCATCCTGAGTGGTGTGGCTCAGATGGTTGGGGGGTCATACCACAAAGCTACAGGTCACCAGTTTGGTTCCCAGTCAGCCCACATGCCTGGGTTGGGAGTTTGGTTCCCCGGTCAAGGTATGTAGGAGAGGGAACTGATCAATGTTTCTCTCTCACATCAATGTTTCTCTTCCTGTCTTTCTCCCTCTCTTCTCTTCTCTCTAAAAATATATAAATAAAATACTTAAAATAAATAAAATCTTTTTTTAAAAAATGCAATTGAGAGAGCACCCAGTGATACATGAGATTTATAAGGACTCAAATATAAAGTGATATCCTCAGGATAATTTTGAAAAGGGCTCTTTTTTATATATTAGTGACATGGGATATTGTTTACCTGTCTCTCTTATCTCTGCCTGAGAAGAATGGGTTCTCACTGCATGTTTGTGCAATGCACAAAATACATACCAGTGTGAGAAATGTGTTCCTGTTCCCAGGTTAAGAAAACAACTGAAGCCACCTTGCAGACGATACAAGACATGGTCACCATCGAAGACTATGATGTTTCTGAATGTTTCCAGCACAGTCGCTCCACAGAATCCGTGAAGTCCACTGTCTCAGAGACCTACCTGAGTAAGCCCAGCATTGCCAAGAGAAGAGCGAACCAGCAGGAGACTGAGCAGTTCTACTTCATGGTGCGTCTGTTGCCTCCCCAGCCACCCTTAGCACTCAGATCTGGGGTCCCCAAATGCTGCTTCTGGAGTCCCATTGTGATCACCTGGGGTTCTTTATTGAAGTATGGACTCCTCTCTCCCTTCAGAGTTTCTGATTTAGTCAGCCTGGGGATAGGGTGTAAGAGTTAGTACTTTCTAAAAACTCCTCTGGTAATTCTTATATGCAGACACATTTACACAGGACTGCGCTAAAATAGAACTTTTAAACTTTGATGGGCGTGCATGTCACCAGGAGAGCTTGCTAAAATGTAGGTTCTGATTTCAGTAGGGCTGGGGAGGGAGGGACCAGAGAGTCTGCCCCTCCATAGGCTCCCAGTTGGTGGCTGCTGCTACTGACCTGCATCAGACCACACTTCCAATGGCAAGGTTCTAGGATCTAGAAGTTAGAGTGTCTAGAGTTTAGATATCCTGTGGGAAGTCCCTTGACGTTGAATTTTTTTTTTAATTAAAAATGAATATTTCCTTTGGCAGAAACTCAGAGAATATTTGGAAGGTAGTAATCTCATCACAAAACTTCAAGCCAAACATGATTTGTTGCAGAAGACCCTTGGAGAAGGTAAGTTATTTGAAATAGATGGGGAAAACATGGATTATATATTGTATTGTGCATATATATTCCATGAAGTGTGTGGGTTGTGCATTTAAGCTTTAAGACTCAGAGAACACTCTTTGTTTAGACTTGGCTTAATCGGTTTCTGTCATAACTAAGTTCTCCCTGGAACTGTTTTCTTCATGAGCTTAGTGAAATCTGGGGAGGACTAAGTAGCCAACATAGAGCTCCTGAGGAAGGTTCCTCAGAGCAGTGGCGGGGGCTGCTAACAGTAGAGAAGTCAGAAGGAGCTGAACTCGGCCCCACCTGCTGAACTTCTTCCTTCCCTTCCTGGACTTTTCCACCCCTCCAGCCCCACCCCTTTTGTTTTAGGGGGCCAATATTTTTGTCCCATCTCATGCCTTTTGGACTCTAGAAAACAGTTCAACCAGTTTGGGCAACTTTTCTTTCCGTTGGCATTGGTTTTAAGAAGTAATCTAACTAAATAAATATAGTCTTACATCCAATAATAGTAAAAACAACACAGTAGTTACCATTTATATAAGCCAGGCTCTCTCTGTGTTAGGCATTGTTCTGAGCTGTATGTTTAACTGGATACAATAAATTTCCTCATTTTTACAAATGAGAAAACTGAAGGGGGAAAAGGATTATAGGCAAAGGGGACTATGTAAATGTTACTGTTTCTCTTTTTCATCTTCAAGAAATTTAAAGGAAAAAATAAATATTAGTAAAGTCCCTGTCTTAACGTGCCTCATAGTCTGTAACTTTAATTATCTTTTATTCACACTTGATCCTGCTATAAGTTATAAAAAGTGTAAGAGAATATGAATGGGAGTGGGAAATGAGGAGACTGAGTTGTGTGAGCCGCTCAAGCCAAAAAGTTTGCTTCTCTTTGATATAAACTCTTGCCTCATACCATTCTAGAACCTTCCTTCCCCATAAAGAAATTTTTCTATCTTATTTTCTTGTCTTCTCCAAAGGACCCATTACCCTCAGGGTATGGCTACATGGAGAAAGGTCATCATGACCTAAGACTCCACGTAATACAGTTAGGATGCCAGATTCTAAGACAAAAGGCCAATTTCATTTACAAAAAAGTTAACATTTATACTACTAAAAAGTGTCTTAAAAAATAACCAAACACATTATATGAACTTTCGTAAGATTCTGAGTCAAAAGATAAAAGTTATAAAAGGTATTTTAAAGAGAATTGGGAAAATTTAAATGTAGACTATTAAATGATATTACTGAATTAATGTTAACTTTCCTAGATATGGTGGTATGTTTATGAAGGAGAAGGTCCTTAAGAAATACTTGTTCAGTGTCATTCAGTGTCATAATGTTTGCAACTTACTTTCCAAATGGTTCAGAAGAAAAGATACCGAGAAGGAGAGAGAAATAAGGCCAATGTGACAAAAAGTTAACAATCGGGAAATCTAAGTGAAGAGGACATGAATGTTCTCTATACTAGTCTTTCAGTTCTTCTGTAACAGGCGTCTCAACAACAGAGAGACCTTTTTATTCTTTAAATTGTTGTTTTCCCTCAGCGTTTGTGTCCCATTTTCCCTGCACCGTTTTCTCTTCATATTATCAGGTCCTTTTTTTTACTTTCCTCCATTTTTTACAAATGCCTGGTATTTCACTGATGCCCCCAAGGCCAGTTGCCAGTCCTGAAGCGTAAATTATCACAAGTGTGGATCAATGCTTATAGGCACACAGCCCATCCCTGCAGGACTGGATACCACTTTAGAAATTGTGAGTTGGAGGGAATTAAGCAGTGAGTGAATTCATTCTTGGCACTGCACGCAGATATATGTGTTAATACGCTTGGGATCTCGTTCTGAAACTTTTATGGAACTCATTCTGCATGGATTCCCTTATGTTTCTAGGAGAGAACTCTCCAATGGTTAATATTATTTGTATGCCATTATTAGATAGGGCTATATTTTAGCCAATTTAGGGCTATATTTTTAGCCAATTGGTTGAGTCTGTGCTCCAGATTCTGTCTTTGGCTGCTGAACTGTGTAAAACTATATTGTACCTTGTGAACTCCAAGGCAGGATTTCTTTATCTTGGAGTTTCTTTCAGTGATTTCCAGTGTTCCAGTGGCATAAGCTGTGTTCAGGTGCACCAGGCCTCCCCGAGACTACGTTTATTCTGCATGGGAAACTGGCTGGTTCTCATGCAGTGGCAGCGGGCGCACTGGCCTCTGCCCACTGGTGGCCTCTCTGCTCCCCAGGCCCGGCCCACGTGGAGGCTTGGCAGCACACCAGGCGTTGGCCACTGCCTGCAGCTGACACTGGCAGCTTTGCCCAGGGAAAAACTGAGCATAAAGAACACACCGTACCTTTTAGCTTGACCGTTGTGAGCCTCCGGCTCTCCGTGTGTAAATAGGCTCACACCAAAGGACACTAGGAAAGTTCATGGCGCCTGTCCCACAGCGAGATGATTCAGTGATGAGCCCTTATGAAAAAATCCAAGTCTGGGTCTGGCTAAATAAAGTAGTAGCACAGGATTAAATGGTGTGTTTTGGGAGAGCCCTGACTTCCTATATAGAAATCACGTCTCTAAATTATACTGGACTCACTACTCCAAAAACTGCCTTCATAGTAAAACAAATAGAGCTTAACCCAGGGATTTCGCAGTTGATCATACACAGCTGAAGCTGTAACTGCAGACATGTGTTTGGCCTGTCTCACTGCTCGCTGTTGGCAGGCTACCCGCGGCCACGTCCTTTGATTTACATTTCTGAGCAGCGAGATTGGGTTGTTAAAGTAGCACCGTCAAAGTTCAGAATTCCAAATCTTTGAAAACGATTGAGATAGAAAGAAGCATCATGAGTTGTTAAGGCCAAACTCGTCATCATGTTCTTTATCCTTCAGCAACCCCATCACCTCCTTTCATGATGGCATTTGATTTTAAATTGGTGAAGTTACATTCAGCACAGTAAGCGAACACTGAAATCTTTTCCTTTTGTAGTAATGAGCTTAATGTCTACGTTGGCTTCTTTGTGTGCACATTTGGAATTAAGGGGAGGTAAACCTCAGTGCTGTTTCTGCGAAACACAGGTCACCTGACACTGGAAGCGGAGTTACGCGTTACATTGTTTCTAGCACTGGGCTCGGGCTCCAGATTTCTGACAAAGGCGTTAAATAGGTTATCCTCACACAATTCATTGTCGTTAAGCAGGAGTACAAATATACTTTCAAAAGAGAAGATAGTTGTAAAAAAAATTGGGTGTTTTTGTTTTTTAGAAAAGCCTGCAGTCACTGAGATTAAGGAAGAAAAAAGGCTGGGAACTAATGCCAGGAGTCCTCATCAATCATTCATTAAGGACCTTTGCTCAGTTTGAGTTTTGCACATTTTAAATATTTTATTTAATTGGGGTTTTTTTAATCTCAGACTATTATCAAACTATGTTTTGGTTTACCTTTTTATACTGTGGAGAAAAAAAAATACGTTTGGGCATGAAAAAATAATTTACTTCCTAATTCTCAAGTGAAATTTTAATGAGTAATCAAGGTGTTTGTATCAAGGACAAGATAATCCTGATGCTTTTTTTCCCTCCAAACAACATGTATTGGGGGGAAAGGGGTAGTGAGTTGTCTGTTGCTTTTAATAATTAAGTAACCTTCCAAAGAAAATGATTGAAATCTAATCTTCAGACCACTGGAAGCTTTCACATTTCTCTGGGAAGCAGATTCTTCTAAGCTTGTGTGTTATTGATCTATTAATGATGATACTGATTAAAAAATAAAACACTCATCAGTTGAGATACACTCAGTACTATTAGCTGAAAGAAACGGATGTGATGGCGGTTATGCTATGAGTGATAGTTCTTTTGCAAAGCTTGCTCTTGGTTCATTAATCAAAATGCATCTCTTATGGGTTCTTAATCTTTTATCTCATACTATTAACCATGGATGGATGGAGCAAAATGAATTTGAGCCATTTTATATATGATCTTTTTCTGACTCTAGAGAATATTTGGTTGGGATATTTGAACAAAAATGGCAAAAATTTCAAAGTTATAAAGCATCTCATTTTTAAGGAATTATTAGCATCTTTATCACTGAATTACTTGAAAGTAATTAAGTTGTGTTATTTCATTTAATTTTATATGTATTTATTAAATTTGTTTAATAATTGGTTAAATTTATTAAATCTTCAGTATTTAAACTTCATAGAGCCAAATATAGAGCAGAGGTGTCAGCCAGGACCCCTACCTTTCTTCTAGGATCTTTCAAAGTGTTGGGTAGGGGGAGAAACACTTACGTTTTCATATTATATGACTTGGGAGCTCAGGTCTAGAATTCAGACAAACCTGGACCCTAGTTCCACATTTCCAGACCCTCCACATACTAACAGCATGACCCTAGGCAAAATGCCCAGCCTCTCATGTAAAATAAGAATAATACTAGTGCCTACTTAGTAACATTGTTTTGAAAATTGTGAGTTAATATATAGAAAGTGCTTAGAACCACATCTAAAGAAATGGTAGCTATCATTGCTCTTTTTACTATTGTTACTAATATATTTTATATCAAACCATATGCTACAATAAAGTAGGCACTGCGACAGAATACAATACAGCACAGGCCACATGGTTTCTCTGCCCTCAGCTCATTACTCATTCTAGTGACTCACCCTGGGTGATCTCAGCTGGGCCCCGTGGCCCCAACAAAACGTGGACAGTAGAGACTCTCAAATCTTAATCGCCAGCCCGGCCTTCTCTCTGCCCGTCCACTCTGTGGGTCCAGGTTCCTGCTGAAGGAGATCATGCTGCACTCAGCTCGGAGTGCCCTGTCTCTACTTTCTGGTAGACCTTCTCTCCCACTTACGATTAGCTTTAGATTATTCTGGAGTTAGGTGTCCACCCTCTCTTTCTCTTCTCCCCCAAAATAGCAGAAGGCCAGCAAAAAGAGGGGAGTTACAGGTAAATGATAGGTAAATCCGGGTAGCAGGGGAGAAATCTAATTCTTCTCCTATCCCTTCACCCCCACTCCAAGTCATGGCTAAGATCTGATTCTGCCAGCACTTAACAGTGGCCTGGATCTGTGTTGAGAAAGGTATTTTCTAATATTAAACATCACCCCCTGTTTAGTAAATAGATGTGGATGAAAAACTTTGTTACTTTTGAAAAGGAAATAATAGAGTAAAAGATTGTTTTTGCCGCCTGGGAGGGTTCATTCACCATTCCTAATAAGCCAGCTTTCTCTACTGTTGTCACATTGGCCTTGCCTGCAAGTCTGAGTCACCACCGCCTTATGATACAGTGGGCCGGCCGCACCTGTTTGGGCCACAACATGAGCGCTCACTGCCAGCTGTACCTGCAGACTGTTTGAGGACCATTTCATCATTTTGCAAACAAGCCAGTTGAATGCTTCAGTTTCCCACACCCCTTCCCACGGCTCCACCCTAAATGTAAGAAAAAGCAGATAGGAACCATACACACATTTAAACTTGGAAATGGTACAGCTTGTACGAACACCACAAAAATGCAGAACTGTTATTTAAAACAAGCCAAGAAGTCTGAATATATAAGAAGAACCTCATGTTTTAAATAACTGAGAACTTCTAGCTTACAAATTGGTAGAATGTAGCATAAATTTAATGTCCTTTTACTTTAATATCTGCAAATGTCATTTCTGATTATAAAATGCAGCTTCTCTTACAATTCCATGTTACAGAACGAACAGCAATTTAATCTAAAGGAAATTAAGTTCTCCCAATCCTGTATGAACACTTACTTCTTCCCCATGAGGTATCAGTCAAGACAGAAAGAATAACTAACATTCTGGGATGTGTTTTACTTGTATTTCATCCTTGAACTTATAGTTAGATCAAGCAGCTACTTCTTATTTAAATAAATAAATAAATAAATTTCCCTGCCTCAAATTGCCAAGTAAAACGTCTTTCTGCAATCTATAGAATTTAATAGATGTTATGTATAGATTCTATGAAATATTTACTTTGAATTATTTGCCTATAATTTTATGCTACCCTCATCTTAAAATAATGGACAGATGATATAAAATATTACCAAATGTATTCTACTAATTTCATTCTATTTTAATTTTTTTCTGCAGGTCATAGAGCAGAGTATATGACTACAAGGTAGGAAAACATTTTATTGTAACTCATATTGTGTCTCACTCACTTTTTTCTTTAATAAGAAGCAGCCTTTGAACATACTTTGTTAACGAGCCTGGAAGATAGTTTTGGCTTGACAAAACATAGTAACCTGAAGTGTTTGAGCTTCTCCCAAAATAGGATCTGCTCTGGCTGGCAGATCTGAGGATTTCCCAAAGGAATTGTCAAGTTCTTTAATGAGGAGACTCGGGGAAAAAAGACCTAAATTGAATGGGTTTAGTTTGTCTAATTCAAAACACTTTTAAGTTTCTAGAAAAAGTCCAACAAGACTTTTGGTAATTTTATTAACAAGCAATAGTATGTGCATCTCCACTGTGTTAGCAAATGCAAAGCATGATTAGTTACGTCCTGCGCTGCTTTTTCTCCTGTCATGTAAAGGTTAGAGCTGTGTCGAGTATTCTTCAGATCTCAGCTCTCTACCCCTTTCTGGTTTACTTTAAAGGTTTAACTTTTAAGGCCTACAACCATATTGCATTGCATTTTTCTTTCTTTCTTTCTTTCTTTCTTTTTTTTTTAACTTCATGGAAGGATTGTAAAACTAGGGCTGAGAGAAAAGCCTTTTTGGAAGCTGATTCTGATGTGGGTGGAGGAAAGTTTATAGCAACTTTTATTTTCCTGTGTCCACATGTGTGCAACAGTCAGAAATTATTCTAATTGACATAGCAAGAATGTACACTTTTGAAGTTGAGTTCTCTTTGAGGTGAGAGGCATTTGGAACACTGGGGTGCCTGTTGCAGTAATTGGCAAGTCAATTTTCAAGGATCTGTAATGTCCCTGCTGGGCAGTGTATTCAAAAGGAAGCTTCTCTTACTTTTTGGTGAACCAAACAGGGAGATACAGCTACTGACCTGTCAAAACTTAACAAAAATACTGCGGTTTTTCTTCCCTGTATCGGGGACAAAAAGGAATATCACCGCTGCACAGTAATATGCAGCTTATGGAGATTTCCTTACATTTAGTATCTCTGCACTATCGACTGTTTTACCTATTGTTAACTTGTAATTAATGTAAGGCACTTTGAAATAATTTTTCCAAAAAGAGGGGAATGCAAATATATTAATTTTCAGTGAGAGCAGTACCTGCTGAACAGTCTAGACACTCGCATCCCTCTGACTGGAGCTTTCTCTCCTGCACACGGACAGCCTCTGCCGGCAGCCAGAGTAACAGAGAGTTATGTGGTAGGCGCACACCCAGAGCGAGTCATCCCCTGGGTAATGGCCCTGCCTCTGCTCACCTGGTGTGCATTGTGCACAGTAGACCAGAACCACCGTCAGCACAGCTGTCTGCCTGATAAGCCACCTCTGCCCTGGGAAATGACTTTGCTAAGCACTTAGGCAGTTTGTTTTAATTTCAAGTCATTCTCACAACATTAGTATCTTCACATTTGCCTCATAATTTAGAGCCATTGGGAGAAGCAATTTTCAGGCCTTTGGTAGAAAACTCAAAAGACATCCCTGTATTAGCCCCAGCCAGGGGCATCTCTCAGTCATGTGGGAATAATTGTCCAGCGCCACTAGGGGCTTTGCTCCAGCTACAGTTTTGCTTATCCCATGAATCCGTGACCAAGCAAAATGAGCCTGTGTTCTTATCATCTTAGCTTTGTTAGCTGCTCCAGATATCATCAGATTTAAAGCTCCGTTGGATCTTGTGATAACCATGCTTTCTAGTTTCTTAACTGATGCTTCGGTGTCTTGGAGTCTTGCTGACTCTGACGGGACTGCCCCTCGGGGGCCAGCGAGTTCCTAGAGATAGCAACAGACCTGCTTGCACATGTGCCTTTTGTTTACAAACCAACCAATCCAGAGCCTGTCCCCTCCACCACCTCCTTCATTGAGCTTTCACACCCAGGGCCAGTATTCCCCTTCCCAAATCACCCAAAGGCCAGGTCCCAGACCACTAGGGACAGTTCCCATGCCCCCAGAGCCCACCAAAATTATTCCAACTAGCCAATCCTAAACCTGTTTACCTGGCTTTGTCTATTCCTTCCAACGGGATCCACAACGAAGGCTCTTGCCCAATTTTCCCTCGATATCTCTCCCCCCAACCAGCCCTGCCACTTGCCCAGGTGGCTGCCCATGTGGGCATGCCCCTCCCTTTGAGAACTGTGAGTAAGCAACTGTCTTTCCAATGACAATTGTCTTCTGATCTGTTGCCCTCACCAGCCATGGATAAAAATAAAGCCTACACTTTAAAATACTCCTAAAATAATGAAAAGAGTGAATAAAATCAAGCTCATATGGTTAGAGTCCTTGGTGGGCAGTCTTTTCTTAACTCTAACAGACCCTTTCTTCTGTGGATGGCACAGAATTCAGTGTAAAAAAGATTTCAGAAATTTCAGCAGCAACAGATTATGACATGCTGCCTGGTAGAAGGTTCCATATTTGCTTCTGGACATCTGCAAAGGCTCCTTCTACCTTTCAAGCACAGTGGGGATTCAGGTGCTGCTTGCTGCATGCCGGAATTAGTCATATAAGCCCACCTGCTGCAGAGTCTTAAAGTCTGGCTGTAGAAGGCTGAGTCAGCACATTTAGTTCCCCTACTGCTCTGGATTGCAGTGGTAACATCTTACGATGCTGAGCAGGCTTCCACATAAACTCCTAGGATTTTGTTTCCAAACTGGCCTTTCTGAACTTCAGTGAACTTAACAAAGGTAATTCTTCCTAGACAGTTTGCAGCTTAAAGGGCTTTCTCTAATTTCCAAGTATGATGATACACATCCTCACATAAGCCTCCCAATTAAGAAGTTTATGTTGGAATGTCCAGAGAGAGAGGTCTTGGGGACTATTCCTTCGTGTATTCCATTCAGCACAGTTGTAGAAGTTGAATCAGGTAATCCTGAGCCTCTTTGCTCTAAAAGGAGAGGACAGAAAAGTTTCACTTGCCCAATTACAGAGCAAAATGCTGCAAGGTTTATAAATACAGTACGTGGCACACCTGATGTGCGTGCACCAAAGGCTTAGCCATCAAAGCAAACAGACTGGAGATGAAGAGAGCTCAGAACAGAATGAACTGGTACATTCAAATGCTCTGCAAATATTTAGGTGATGAGATAGTTTGTTTTAAAGAAATAATAATTTGTGTGAGTCTGTACATCCCTGCCCAAGAAATAGCTTTGAAACCCCACTCTGTCTTCTCACCTGTGATCCATTAATAGTTACTTTTGTATCAGATCAAATCCTGTTGATACCTGGGGGATACTGAACAGATGTGATATTATTTGCATTGGAGAATTATGTTGTAACTAAAAATATGATAGTTAATTTCTCATATTAGGATCTATCAGAGCCCTAATTTTCATGACCCATCCTGCCTTCTAAGCCAAATAACACAAATCTTGGTTTGTAACACTTGGCCAAATAGTTCTCCATTCCCTTTGGTGATGCTTTTCATTTTTACACAAACTAGCAAATAAATGTCAGCTACAACATGCATGAAAAAGTGATCTGAATGAATAGCTTGTATGATTCTGATACATAAGTAAAAGTAAATCAATAGGGAAGGGGAAGGACTATTTTCCCCATGGGTAGGGGTGGGGAAGGAACACAGAATTAGTGTTTTATAATTTTGACATGACCTATGGGTGTTTCGTTTATTGTTTGATTTCTGCCATGCTCAGTAATTATATTCCCTTCCCTTAGGCCTCCAAATGTTCCCCCTAAGCCCCAGAAACACAGGAAGTCCAGACCCCGCTCACAGTATAATGCTAAGTTGTTTAATGGGGATTTGGAAACATTCGTCAAGGTACTGGCTCCAGCCATCTGGGTGGCTGATCTCCATGCTTCTTACTATAATGGTCTCAGCCTCTCATAAAAGGAGGCAGGTCATTATGTCCAAGTCTGTCCTGGGGCTCTTCGCTTTCCCAGGAAATCAATATAATATTTCCTGAAGTCAGAGAGAAAAGAATATTTGGTTTGAGTGCTTTCAGTAGAGAAAATAAATGTGGGTTTCTCTTATGCTGGCAAAAGAGAAAGCCCTCTTTATTTAAAAAGAAAAAAAGCCATAATTTGTACAAAAAGGAAAAAGGCTACCTGATAAAATGTTTTGGTTTTACTTGTGCAAGTGAGATGGCACAGAATATATTATTGAAGTTTATTGTTACGGTAGCTCTGAAGCTCAACACGAGTTTTTATTTCCCTTGACTTGAGGAATTCATTATATTGGATAAATTGTAAGACCCTGTGGCCTATATCTTGTATCTCTGCTGTGTTTACTCTGTCTTCTTTTTCACCCTGTATTTCTGTAATGCTTCTAGCCGAGGACGAAGGAACTCGCACGCGAGACATCAGGTATAGTGCTGCAGGCGAGCAAGGACACGGCCGCTTTTGCTCTCAGTGCCATTTTCAAATCAGAGTCATGCTTGGCTTTCATTGGGTTTTTTTAAGGTCTTTAAAAGAAAAATGTTTGCAGTGAGAAATCAGACAGGCTTATGAATAGGCTTTACTTAGAAAGGAATTGTAGAAATCAAACACTAATTTAAGAATAGTCTTCTCTAGTAAACCTGGATAAACTCGTAGTTTTTATATTCTGTATTTGGCAAATGGACCAAATTTAAGTCACAGGCTTTTATTAAGGAAAGTCAGTGTTAAATACCAAATGCACATTTAGTACTGAATTGTGTACCCTCATGTAAAATGTGTGTGTGTGTGTGTGTGTGTGTATGTTAAAAAAAAGAACTGAGTCTTTCATAGCTAACATTTTATGATCCAGGATGCAGTGTTTCTGAAGACTAAATTTACATCAGAAGCTACATCATTGATAATCTCCCTTAATAATATGGTACAGATATCTTACTTTCTTAACAGTATGTTACAGATAGCTTACTTTCTTTAAAGATATCTTTTATTGAGTAGGTAAACTAAAGGTTGTAACACATGGGCACACACATGTGGCGTATATATGGACAGACAGATACACATGTGCACAGAGAGACTGAATACCTCTTGGGGCCTTAAAAATGGGCCCTCACCCTAGAATTAAGTGAAAAGCCACTGGACAACCTAAATACCTAAATAGCAATCACAAATCCACTGCCATAAGCCTTAAACTCAAAAGAGCCTCCTTACTGGCTCTAATTTAATATAAAATTATTATCGAATTTGATTATCTAGTTTCCCAGCGCAGGACTTACAAGCAGGGACAGACTAGCTGGAGAGAAGGGCACAATGACAGAGAAGCACCGAGGTGAGCAGCAGACCAGGCCTGGCAGGAGGAGAGAGTGCAGGACAGCCCAGAAAAGCAGGCGGAGGGTTCTGTTCTGTCGGATAACACAGTGTGAGAATGACTGCTTAACAGGATAGAAAAGCATGTGTTATATTTTTAAAAGATTTTTCATTAAGAACAGTTTACCTGAATTTAGGCACTAAAGCAAGGGTAAACCAGTTATCATGGGGAATTCCCTGATGTGAACCCTTCCTTCTCCCAGATGGCACATTACAGAATCGTTGCTGATAGCAGTGACAGAATGGACACAGAAATCACTGCCCTTCTAGAAAGTGTACCATCAGTTGAGGTCCCCACAATGTCACTGTGAGACAGCAAGAGCAAAATCGTTTTTCCTCTCTTTCCCATGGGGCAGCTGAGACACAAAGGGGCCTCTCTGAGTGGTAGGTGAGCACTGCTCACTGTTCCACTTCTTGTAAAGTATTCTACCAAGCATCTGGTACCCACAGAATTAAATTAAAACACACACACTTTTTTTTAAATCCAGAATTCATTATATCGGAATGAAATACTGATAATAGCTAAAAGATTAGCAATTACTTGAGGAAATATAAAGACAAAAATATTTGAAGTAGTATGCAAACCTAAGACATCTTTCTTTATAACTATTTTAGTGCAAACATTTTCCTTTTAATAACCTTTATTCTTTGTTTTTCTTTTTGTTTTAACGCTAAATTTGCCAAGGATGCACACTAATATTCTCCTTTCATCACTTTATATTTAAATATTTGTTGCTCTTTTACAATGTTACATGCACTGTTCTTCTAAAGGTTACTTCCCCTAAAATGTACTTATATCTTAAAGAACAATCCCCTCACATATTCAGTAGGTTTTGATAAAATTACATTGTCATTCTTTTGTCGACGAGTGCACACTGAAAAGAGTTTTTATTCTTAAGGACCTTCTTTAAGAAATTAATAAAGTTTACATTTCTAAAACAAATAACTATTAGAGAATCCTAATATAGGCTCTAGAAGTAATTGAACCATTAACTAGTTTATACACTGATTAGATTGTCTTAAAACCTAAAATAAAACTCCTCCTCAAATCGTGTATTACCCATTCTAGGAATAATAAAGAGTTTAAATTGCTGAACCTCGTTATTCCCAATCTTTCCTATGTGGCTTAATTGGAAAGGTTAGTGGATTCTGAATTGTTCTAGTATGTTAAGACAACCAAATTCTTCCTGTATTTCAGAATAAAATTCCTCATGAATTAGTACCTAATGTCAGCTAATCAGTTCAAACCTCCAATGTTTCCTTTAAAATCTAATTTCTGAAAGTGCAGAGTTTGAAAGTACATGAAAAATAACTCCCTGGCCAGTAACCTTCTTTAACTACGCGGAGTGCATGGCGTCAATCCATATTTAACTGTGACCTTCACAGCTCCTTTGTCTCATTTGTCATCCTATACATGTTTTAAAGCATTTCTAGTATTCACATTTGTTCAGTATAGTGCTCTGACTATATTACAAGATATGGGAGAAAATGGCAAAAAATGTTCCTTCCTAAGAGAACGAGATCTCCTGGGATGTGCATTTGTGCCATTTTTTAAATCCATAAAACATGAAAAAATAACAATGAAAAATATATAAGGATATGTAAGTTCTGATGCAAATTAAATAAATACATTACACATTATAAGCATCTGTAAAGCAGTTTTACCTGGAAATACGTAAACCTCTCCAGGACATCATAGACGGGGTCCTGAGGTCCTGGACTATAAGGCTGTGTTTGGTGACTGGGACAGCTGGTCAGTCCTAAGATGCTATGGTCAGAATACACAGTTCTTTTTAGGTCCACTAGGTTAATTGTGCAAATAACGTTTTAAAAAATGAGCAATTCATATATTCATTTTGGTAGGTGTGCCTAAGTGGAAGTAAAAGAGATGAATTAGCTTTGCCATCTCTAGGCACAGCCGAGTTAAGTTGAATTAGGATTGTTTTAAATGTATTTAATTTGGTTTGCTCCAGAACTGCAGTATACCTTTGGTTAAATATAAGTTTATATTTGGCCCTTGTGGAATATTGGGAGGGGGGGTATATTTGGAAACAATCATCTGAAAGAGGATCAGAGCCTGCACTCCATGTAGTTAAACTGTGAGTTTATTATTAGATGTGATTTATGCCTCTCCCTTGCAGTTAACTGGCTTCTGTTTCTTTACCCAGGACTCAGGACAGATTATCCCCCTCATTGTGGAAAGTTGTATTCGGTTCATCAATCTCTATGGTAAGCCATAAACTGTGAAATTCTTATTTCAATAAATAATCACTAGGAATATTTCAGTAAATGTCTCTTTCTACTTGACATTTAATTCTTGAGAAACGGGGGACCTGGAGGATGCAATGGGATCTCTCACCTGTCTCCCTTGTGCTCTCCTTAGGTCTTCAGCACCAGGGGATTTTCAGAGTGTCTGGTTCCCAGGTGGAAGTCAGCGACATTAAAAACGCATTTGAGAGAGGTAACTGCATGTCTGTACCTTTAAGCAAGTCATGTAAAAAGTCATCATTTTCTGTAGGGTGAAGTGGCGTACTCATCCTTTATATCTTCAAAACCTTTCTCTTCGCATTTATTTCATTTTGGATATTGAGGTAAGAATTTATTTAGAATAGTTGAGAAATGAAGCCAAAATCGTATGACTTCATTATCAAGTCTAGGAAAGTGTATGAGGTTTGTGTCCAGGGTTAGAAATGGCCGCAATCATCCCCAGCGTGTGTGTCCAAGGCGGCACAGGAAGGGTCCTAGAAGAGTGGCAGGAATAGCTCTGGGCCTCGATAGCAGGTGTCTGAGGCGACTCACCCCTGGTTCATGTCTGTTTCCTGTGTTAGGAATTCTTCCCTTCCCCTTACTCCCATGCCCCGCCTCCCTCCCTGTGACCAGTTGGTTCCTTACTCCTATCCACAATAGGCCAGCCCGTACATCCTACTAAACTGTTAATTAGCATGTTATGATAGCAAAACCATACACTTTTAAGTCAAGCAGACATAGAATCCAATCAGACTCTTCCATTTACTAACTGTGTAATTTGGGTCTAAGTTACTCATCTCTTTCTTTGACCTCAGTTTCCTCATCTGCAAAATTCCAGGATTGGTGTGAGGATTAGGTATGATCCATGAAAATACCGAACTCTTTAATGATGGGTCTTAGTTACTAATGCTCTCCAATTATAATGATCTGGGTATATCTGCACCTCCCTCCTCTGCGCGGAAGTCAAGTGGAGAGTGCAGAGGGGGAGGCGGCGTGGCACGGAGACAGGGCCACCTTCCCCCTCTCTCGGTGCCATTTCCTCTGGCCCAGGCTCGGCAGAGAGCCCTTGAGATTTTGAAACCTTGGTTGAGGCGTAAACTTGGAGCCAGATTGCTTCCCTGTTCCAAGTCCCCAGACTGATAGGATGTGTAGAGCCGAGCGGCCTCCCGTCAGCAGCTAAGTGTTCCAAGGCCCTGACATTGACCACATTCAGGATAAGCTGAAATGCAGTGAAGCCTCAGGTTCCCGTGCCAGCTGCCACAGGCATTATTACTTTTCCTTGGAAGTTCCCCTGATATTTGTTATTTGTTTGTGATCTCTTTGGGTGAGGTTTTGTCACATTGGGAAAAAAAAAATATTTTGGTAAATTTCTGTTTAATGATTTCCCACCCTGGAGCAGAGAAAAGGGAACAAACATGTCCTTGAAAATAAACTGCCCCAAGAGGCAAAAAGAAAAAAAATTAAAATGCTATGTACAATTTTTGTGAACTTTAGAAGAGAAGAGCAGTCTTGTGAATAAAAAAATGGAGTTGGATTTGAGGCTGCATAATATTAGGTTGAGCTTAAGGATTTTATCTCAATTTCTCAGGGAGGTAAACTAGCAAGGCCATTTACCTAATATTTTAAAACTGCTTACCATAAAGGAATAATAAAATTTTATATTTGTGATACATTTTGAAAATTTCTGCTTTCTGAACAAATTCCTTGGTACCGTTAAAGGTACATTTTCAAATTGCCCTGTCTGCTTTCAGAATCTTCCACTGCTGAAGGCAGCTCTCAAAGATGCTGTGAATACCACCTTCCACTTTGGGAAACGCTTATTAATTTAATTGTAGGTGTTCCCAATCAGAGGAAGCCTATAATATTTCTGATACATTCTGCTGATCCATACGGAATAGCCAGACAGACCTATACATTCTGTGTCTTTTCCCCAGTAGGTTAAAAAACACAGGATGTAGTATTTGAATTCATGTCAAACTAAGATTACAGATTTTAGCTTCAGAAAAAAAAAGTTGGGTAAAATTTTAAATCCCACAATATTTTATTTTAAGATTTTGGTAACTTGTAAGGGATTATTTGGTAGCATAAGATTTTAAAAAGCTTTATTTTAGTCGACTATTTTAAGTTAATCATGGGGTGGCATATCTAAACCAATTATTTTAATTTTAGTACCATATAATCTTGTATAAAGTATAATTAAAAGATACACATATATATAGAAATGTGTGTGCTCGCGTATATATGTGTAAAAGCCTATTTTTGCTCAGAGGCAAAAAATGAAACACTGTGCATATGACTTTTTTTTTTTTTTTAGGTGAAAATCCTTTGGCTGATGACCAGAGTAACCATGATATTAACTCAGTTGCTGGTGTTTTGAAGCTCTATTTCCGTGGGCTGGAAAACCCCCTCTTTCCTAAGGAAAGATTTAATGATCTGATTTCTTGTATCAGTAAGTGGACTTTAATTTTTAGCCTTTTCCCACTAGAACTTGTTTCACTAACCAGTTTCCTGGAAGAGGCAGTGGCCCCTGCCCACATAGCCTCCCCACCCCCACCATTGCCCCATTACCACCAAATTTCTGAGACCATTTGTTTTCTTTCTGGATTCAGCATGAGTCATCCTCCCAGCTGTGGCCTCGCCCTTAGCTGAGTGGGCTTTGCTCCTGAACTTGCTCGGGCTCCGCAGAGCCCAAGAGCCTCCCACTTAGTGTCTGAAATAAAGCAGTAAGGCAGGTATCAACCAGCTAAGGGAGAGGAGGAAGTTATAAGCATGGAAATATAACTTCTTCTTGGCTTTTGGTTCCGGTTTTCTCCACCAATCTTAGGAATGGGGTAATTTATCCATCTTGATGTTACTTCAAGAAATAAGGTAAACTGAGATAAATGATCATTCTTACAGTGCAGAAATGCCAGGTGGTGACTATCCGTCAGTGGGCATCGCAGCTCACAGGCAGAGCTGCACTGGGACTGTGGACAATGTATTATGAAACCAGGAATCATCAGCGGAGTGAAGCACTGCTGTTTTCCTCAGCAGGGGCTTTAGACACTACAGGAGGGACAGTGAAAAGAATATCAGCAATTAGGTATTAACTGCGGTTTCATTCCGTACATCTAAAAATGCAGTGCTCCTTTAAGACCATTTTCCCAGGCAAGGGTCTAAAGCTGACTTACATCACTTAGTGAGGACTTTCCTTAGAATCAAGCTTTATTCTAAAAAGGAAACCTCCTACCCCAGCTTTCCAACTTCACACCTAATCAACAAGTACCATTGACTTTGCCTCAAAAAAATCTCTCCAGTCAGTCCTCCTTCCCCATTCTCACCACCATTTTCTCCCTGAAACTGTTGTTACGGTTTCTTACTTCTCCTCAGTTTTGCCCTAGCTCCCCAACCCTCCACATCATTCCATGTTCCATGCTGCAGCTAACTTTGGAAAGACCAGTTGGGTTCTATCACTGTTTAAAACCTATTTCAATGTTGCCCTCCTAAAAACAACCTCCTTAGTACGGGCAGTTCCTATAATAGAATCCTTTCTCTATCTGATCTCTTTCTGCTTCTGTGCAGTTATCTCCTGCCACCCCTGCCCAGTTTACATTATATTTCAGCAATGGTAAACTGCAAGCATGCTGGGCTATTTCCCACCTCCACGCCTTCGCCCACAGTTTCACCTGTCGCCATGGACATCTGCCGGGGCGTCTGCAGCAGATGAAACAGCACAGACAAAGGCATAGAAGTGGGAAATGGTATGCTCGCAGCTTGCTATTGTTGAAATATAAAGCAAACCAGGAAGGGGTGGCAGGAGATGAATGCACAGATGTGAAAAGAGATCAAATAGATCCCTCTTCTACCTGATCTAAAGGAAGAATTCTATTCTGTGAACTGCTCCCCGCCAGAATACCATCCTCCCCAAAGCAGAATTAGTCCTTTTCCACTCTATTAATGTTCCACTGTGTACCTCTGTCTATAATTTTTCTTATCCCCCTACATCACAGGTTTTTTTTTTAACCCCACTGTTGCCTTCTGCTACAGAGAGTTCAGAGGAAAGGTTAAGAATATAGGCTCTGGACTCAAACAGCCCAGGAAGAAATCCTAGGTCCAAGCTGCTCACCAGCTGTGTGACTTTAAGCAAGTTTCTTAATCTCTCGGCACCTCAGTTTCATGAGCTGTAAAACAGGGAGAATATTAGCTCATGTGTATCAATAGGGTTCTGAGAATTAAATGAGTTAATACATAGAAAGTGCCAAGAGAAGTGCCCAGCAGTTTGTTCAGTGAAACGCCTGTAATTAAGCTCCATCCATAGGCCCATGGGGTCTTGATGAATTATTCAGTTTTGTAGTTTCAACATTTGGCATAGTTAAATTCCAGGCACATAGTAAGTGCATAATTCGTGGTTATTAAATCAAATGTAAATGAAATGAAGAGTCAAAATTTCACCAAAATTCTTTTGTTGGCACCCATACCTAAAGTCCTGGCTCTTGCTGGGTATGAATCCCCCAGTCATAATTACCTTCACCCCCACTCCATACAGTCTGATGTCTTGTTTGGATTTCAGAAGTGTGTCTGTGTTCATTCCAAGGCCCTTGCCTAATCTGAGTCATCTCAGTGGGCCTCTGACCCAGCTGGAAAGAACTGAAAAGGAGGTATCACACTTCTGGAATTCTCCTCTGGCAATGTCCAAAGATTTCCCTCACATCCCAGCCAGAAAGCTGAAATCTGGAAAAATAATAAGCACTCTACAATGCTTAGAGGTCTTCTAGGTACATACATCATCTCAATGTTTATACATGTACCAATTGGATAAAGAACACTGGGCTACATTGTCAGTTACTATTGTAAAATTATTTCACAGTTTTGTTGGATATGAGAAATATTATTTCCTTGTGGTTATTAAAAGCTGAAGCCACTGTGCCAGAAACATCTAGGTCAAATCCTAGCTTTACCACTTATCAGCTTTGCAATCTTATACAGAGATTAATATCTGTCCATATCTCACTAAATATCTGCTTCTTTATTTACTTCATAGAGTCTGTATGAAGAATGAATGAGACAATCCATGCCTGGCACATAGTAAGCCTCAATAAGTGTTACTAGCTGTCCATCATTGCAGCTGCTACAACTACTCCTACTGTAAACTTGGGGCACAGATGCCAATACCCGGGTTAGCCACTTACTAGTTTGTCCATTACGCTAAACATGTGGGGGGGGGGTTCTTTTTACATTTTTACTTCATGCATTTGGAAATGACGTTAGTATAGTCCAAAAGTTGTGTTGGTTCCAGCATGACTTTGTCCAGCAAATTAAATGTTCTGTAGCAAAGACAAGTTATCCACAATTAAAGAGTTAGCTTAGCAATCTACGAAGACTTAAAGAAAAAATGGGAAATCTCCAAAAATATCTTTCTTTCATGCAAGCAGTGCCTTACCTGGGACTTCCGGCCAAGATGGAGGCATAGGTAGACACACTGTGCCTCCTCACACAACCAAAATTAAAGACAACAAAGATTTAGAAACAAGAAACCAACCAGAACTGAGAGAAAATTGAACTGTACGGAGGTCCGACAACCATTCATCCATTCATCCAGACTGGTAAGAGGAGCAGAGTCAGGGCAGGAGGAAGCGGAGGTTGGCAGACCAGGCACACAGGCAGCTGCCAGCAGCGGGTGGCTGACCAGGTGGTCCCACATTCGCGTGCAGATAATCCAGGTGAAAACGGGGAACAAGACAGAACTCACAACCTAGGGCCCCAGTACTGGGGAAATAAAACCTAAAAACACCAAGACCCCACCCCCACATACAGCATCACAACCCAGCAACTGGGTTGACCCACCCCGGGGGAACACCTAAGGCTCTGCCCCTCACTGCTTAACAGCCGCAACCAGACAAAAAAGGGGGGATGGGGCGAGGCTCAAACAGGAGAACAGATCAAAGCCCCAGAACCAATTCATCTAAGCAAACCAAGAGATAGCCAACCTATCAGAGGCACAATTCAAAGCACTGGTGATCAGGATGCTCACAGAATTGGTTGATTTTGCTCACAAATTAGATGAAAAAATGCAGGCTACAATATGTGAAATGAAGGAAAACACACAGGGAACCAATAGTGATGGGAGGAAAAATGGGACTCAAATCAATGCAGTGGACCATAAGGAAGAAAGAAATATCCAATCAGAAAAGAAGGAAGAAACAAGAATTAAAAAAAATGAGAGGCTTAGGAACCTCCAGGACATCTTTAAATGTCCCAACATCTGAATTATAGGGGTACCAGAAGGGGAAGAAGAAGAGCAACAAATGGAAAACTTATTTGAACAAATAATAAAGGAGAACTTCCCCAGTCTGACAAAGGAAATAGACTTTCAGGAAGTCCAGGAAGCTCAGACAGTCCCAACGAAGTTGGACCCAAGGAGGAACACACCAAGGCACATCAGAATTCCATTAGCCAAGATTCAAATGAAGGAGAGGATTCTAGAAGCAGCAAGGGATAAGGGGACAGTCACCTCCAAAGGAGTTCCCATCAGACTGTCAGCTGATTTCTCGAGACCTTCCAGGCAAGAAGGGGCTGGAAAGAAGTATTCCAAGTCATGAAAGTCAAGGACCTACATCCAAGATTGCTCTATCCAGCAAAGCTGTCATTTAGAATGGAAGGGAAAATAAAGTACTTCTCAGATAAGGTCAAGTTGAAGGAGTTCATCATCACCAAGCCCTTATATGAAATGTTAAAGGGACTTATCTAAGAAAAAGAAGATCAAAAATATGACAGTAAAATGACAGCAAACTTACAGCTATTAACAACCACACCTAAAACAAAAGCAAACTAAGCAAACAGCTAGAACAGGAACAGAACCACAGAAATGGAGATCATATAGAGGGTTAGCAACAGGAGTGGGAGGAGGGGAGAGAGGGAAAAGGTACAGAGAATAAGTAGCATAGACGGTGGGTAGAAAAT
Source organism: Glossophaga mutica (assembly GCA_039655065.1). Classification (NCBI taxonomy): domain Eukaryota; kingdom Metazoa; phylum Chordata; class Mammalia; order Chiroptera; family Phyllostomidae; genus Glossophaga; species Glossophaga mutica. The sequence goes on from CM077304.1 coordinate 61,059,999, forward strand.
AGGGGGAGGGCAAGACTAGTGTGGAAAATGTAGAAACTAAAGAACTTATGACCCATGGACATGAACTGAAGAGGGGATGTGGGTGGGAGGGGGTGTGCAGGGTGGAGGGGAATGATGGGGGAGAAATGGGGCAACTGTAATAGCATAATCAGTTAAATATAATTTTTAAAAAAGCAGTGCCTTACCTGAAATGTTGCAAGTGCAAACAAAGAAGCTGCAAAGACATTTATCCCTGTGTTAACTAAAACAATGGAGGGAACCAATGAAATTAAATGGATTAATAATCCTTGGGTTAAATGTTATAGAAATAGTCTCCATTGAAAACAAAGACCCTTCAGGACCTCCATCTCAAAAGAGGCAGGAGCCCTGGGGTTTGGGGTTGATGAGGACACTAGGTGCACACACCAGCAGGGATTTAACTGTGCTAGTAATTTAGGCAGTATTGCCAATGTTTTTGTTAGTGCTCTAGTTACACTTTCATAGGTGTTCAGCAGTCTGTCCCAACCCTACTTTTACCTATAAGTTCTCTTTTTTTTAGTGCACAGTTTTATAGAATAGGATAGTTTCAAGAACATGTGACGGCACTATGTATCTCAACCCCTTTTCTTCCAAAATCTGATCTCTTAAAAAGAGGGATTTTCTGGCTATTACTAACATCTCTAGGTAAGCATTTTTTCTTACTGATGTGACCATGATGTGTCTCTCATTTCCCTGGATTTTCAATAAAATCTTTGAGAATGGTATATGTCCTTCATCATTATATTCTCTCATTGATATTACATACTTTTGATGATTTGCGTTATTGATTAATTGCCTACAATGTGTAAAACTTTCTAGAGATTCAAAGACTTGATGTTTGCATTCAAGAGGCTAAAATCTAGTAGGGGAGATAAGATATTTACAAATAAATGCAATGTAAGTTAGTATGTGATAGAAGCACAAAGATTTAGAAATTGTAGGGGAGAGAGAGAGCTCTTGTGGAGATCGATGGTTTTTGTTCATGTCATATTCTACAATTTCCATAATCGCCTTTAACCTTCCCTGATAAGGTAATTGCATGTGACAGTTATTTTGTATAGAAAAATCTTCCCCTTTCATCTTTTCTAAAAGTTTACCTCTGGAGCACCTCTTACTTTTTGTTTACCTATTTTTGGATTGTTTGGAGAAAGATTTTTTTTTATGATGAGTTGTTATTATGCCATTTTTATGCCCCTAAATACCATATTCTTTGGAAGCTGGCAGTATATATATTGATAGTAAAAGATAATTGGTCTTAGCATTCTCTTTCTTTTTCTTTCAATATGCACTATTCATTTTCCAGTTCACTGTAAATTTCTTTTTAAAAATTGCTTATCCGAAGACCTGGTGAACTCAATTGCAGTCTAAATTTGAAGTGGCAAACTTGGTGGCATCTCAGTTCCTCACCCAAGGATTGACTTTTTTTTTTTTAAACCATCCACCTTGTAAATGATTTTGTGAATGGTTATGCCCACACAGTCTGGGCAGCTTCTAGAATGTCTTTGTATTGTGGCTCTGAGATTGCCTCAGGCAAAAGTCCAAGTGACTTGCTTAGAAGAGCTACTCAAGCAGTTCATGGTCTCTCCGGGCTGGCTGAGGGCTGAGAGCCCAAATGAAACATTTGCGCTTCCCTTTACATTATGTGTTGTTATTTAGGAGACTGCTGTGGACATGAGGAAACATTTTTAGGGGTGATTTTTTTTACCTTCACAAAATCAACATGGTCATTGTAGAATATTGGAAAAATACACAAAGAAAAGCACATAGATGAAAACACCATCATGCATTATGCCACTTCTCAAAGAGAGTCATTGGTGTGTATGCACTTTGTTACATTTTCTTCTGCTCTTTTTCTATTCATGTGCACGTTCAACTTTTTTTTTAGTACATCAAACTTGACTTTTTCAGTAAACCAAAGTACAACTGTACTGTCCATTTTGTTCAGAATCTACCTTTTTTTTTTTTTTACTTTTTTATTATAGAGAATTTTAAACCTTTACAAAAGGATACAGAAAAAAATTATGAACCCCAGTATAAGTTGTCACCTAGCTTTAACAATTTTCATTTGTGGGACAAAATTAGCCCACCTGTACCCTTTCATCCCTCTGATATCATATCACTTCACCTGTATGTATATATCTCTGGAAGATGAGGATTCTTTTCTCTCTTTTTTTTTATATGTACAACATAGCCACAACACCATTATCATACCTAAAAAATAATAATTCATTAAAATTATCAAACAGTCAATCAGTGCTTTTAAAAAAGCAGTTGTTTATTGTGCTGTTAATATACGATCTCTGTAGAAAAACTAGAAAATAAACTAGAAAAACAAATCACCTATAATTCCTCTACACAAAGAGAATGTTCAGCTTTTTAATGTCTTTCCAGATTTTTTCTGTACATATACCTGTACACTTTTGAAAGCACCTTCTCGGGATATAATTCTCATACCATAAAATCCATCCATTAAGGTATACAACTCAGTGGTACTTCTTAATATATTCACAGGTTATGCACGCATCACCACCATCAATTTTAGAACATTTTCATGACTCTAGAAAGAAACCCGTTAGCAGACACTTCCCATTTACTCATAACCACGACCAACCTCAGGGCTAGATGACTACTAATCTATTTTCTATCTATAAATTTACCTATTCTGGCCATTTCACAGAAATGAAATTCTATAATATGTGATCTTTTGTGACTGGCTTCACTCACGTAGCATAATGTCTTAAGGTTCCTCCATGTTGTAGCATTGATTAGTACTTTATTGCCAAATAATACTCCGTTATATGTATATACCACAGTCACATATTTTAATAAAAACTCTATCATGTCAAATGGCTGCTAATGGATGTGAAATTTCTTTCTGAGGTCGTCAGATGTTCTAAAATTGAGGTAATGATTGAACACCTGTGAATGTTACTAAAACCATCGAATTATACACTTTTTTTATTTAATCTTTATTTCTGTTACTACTTAGTCCCCTTATGCCCCTTCCCCCCAGCAATGATCACACTGTTGTCTGTGTCCATGAGTCCTTTGTTCCTTATTGCTCAATCCCTCCACCCCCTGCCCTCCCCACTGCACTAGCTCTCATCTCCATCTAGAAATCTGTCCCCATTTTCCTTGTTAGTTCAGTTTGTTCATCAGGTTCCACATATGAGTGAAATCATATGGTATTTGTCTTTCTCTGACTGGCTTATTTCACTTAACATAATGTTCTCCAGGTCCACCCATGCTGTTGCAAAGGGTAAAATTTTCTCATTTTTTACAGCCAAGTAGCATTCCATCGTGTAAATGTCCCATGGTTATTTTATCCATTCATCTACTAATAGACACTCAAACTACTTCCATATCTTGGCATTTATAAATAATGCTGCAATGAACATAGTGGTGCTTATGTTCTTTTGACTTAGTGTTTTGGGATCCTTTGGATATATTCCCAGGAGTGTAATTGCTGGGTCAAAAGGCAGATTCATTTTTAATTTTTTGAGGTATCTCCATACCGTTTTCCTGGCTGCATCACTTTGCATTCCTACCAGCAGTGCAAAAGGGTTCCCCTTTCTCCGCATCTTCCCCAGCACTTGTTTGTAGATTTATTGATGATAGCCATTATGACAGGTATGAGATGATATCTCATTGTGGTCTTAATTTACATTTCTCTGATGATTAGTGATGTTGAACATCTTTTCATATGTCTGTTGGCCATCTGTATGTCCTCTTTGGAGAAGTGTCTATTCAGATCCTTTGCCCATTTTTTAATTGGGTTTTTTGTTTTCTTGATGTTTATCTTTGTAAGTTCTTTATTAATTTTGTATATTAACCCCTTATCAGATGTATCAGCAAATATGTTCTCCCATTCTGTGGGTTGTCTTTTTATTTTATTGATGATTTCCTTTGCTATGCAAAAACTTTGTAGTTTGATGTAGTTCCATTTGTTTATTTTGTTTGTTTATTTCCCTTGCTTGGGGAGGTATATCCGATAAAACATTGCTACCAGCAATGTCCAAGATTTTGCTCTCCTATGCTTTTTATGATTTGGAGTCTGACATTTGAGTCTTTGATCCATTTTTAATTTACTCATGTATGTGGTATAAGAAGGTGGTCTAGTCTATTTTTCTGCATGTATCTGTCCAATTTTCCCAGTACCATTTATTGAACAAACTGTCTTTAACCCATTGTATGTGCTTGCTTCCTCTGTTGAATATCAATTGACTGTAAAGGTGTGGGTTTATCTCTGGGCTCTCTATTCTGTTCTGTTGATCTATGTATCTGTTTTTATGCCAGTACCATGCTGTTTTGATTACTATGGCTTTATAATATAGTTTCATACTAGATATCATGATTCCTCCAACTTTATTTTTTCTCAGGATCACTGTTGCTATGTGGGGTCTTTTGTGGGTTCACATAAATTTTTGAAATATTTGTTCTAGTTCAGTGAAATATGTCATTGGAATATTGATAGGAATTGCATTGAATCTATAGATTGTTTTGAGTAGTATGGAAATTTTAACAATGTTAATTCTTCCCATCCATGAACAAGACATGTGCTTCCACTTATTTGCATCTCCTTCAATTTCTTTCTTCATTGTCTTCTAATTTTCCAAGTACCGGTCTTTTACATCCTTGATTAGGTTTATTCCTAGGTATTTTATTCTTTCTGTAGCAATTGTGAATGAGATTGTTTTCTTAATTGCCCTTTCTGGTAGTTCATTGTTGGTATGGTGTAATCAGCCATAAAAATGTGACTGATTTCTGGATACTAATTTTGTATCCTGCTACTTTTTGCTGATTTCATTTATCAGTTCTAGTAGTTTCTTAATGGAATTTTTTGGGTTCTCCATGTACAGTATCATGTCTTCTACAGGTAAAGACAGTTTTACTTCTTCCTTTCTAATTCGGATACCTTTTATTTCTTGTCTGATTGCTGTGGTTAGGACTTCCAATACTATGTTGAGTAAGAGAGGTGAAAGCAGACATCCCTGTCTGTTCCCAATCTTAACAGGAACACTTGCAGTTTTTGCCTGTCGAATATGATGCTGGCAGTGGGTTTTGTTTGTTGTCATATATGGCCTTTATTATGTTTAAGTATAGTCCCTGTAATGTCACTTTGCTGAGCATTTTTCACATAAATGGGTGCTGGATTTTATCAAATGCTTTTTTTGCATCTATCGATATGATCATGTGGTTTTTATCCTTCATTTTGTTTATGTGGTAAGTCACAATTATTGATTTACGAATATTGTACCAACCTTGCATTCCCAGAATAAATCCCACTTGATCATGGTGTATGATCTCTTTGATGCATTGCTGTATTCAGTTTACTAATACTTTGTAGAGGATTTTAGCATCTGTGTTGATAAGGGATATTGGCCTAAATTTTCTTTCTTTGTAATGTCTTTATCTGGATTTGGAATTAGGATAATGCTGGCCTCGTAAAATGAGTTTGGGAGCCTTCCCTCCTCCTGAATTTTGTGAAATAGTCTGAAAAGGAGACATGTTATTTCCTCTTGGAATGTTAGGTATAATTCACCTGTGAGGCCATCCAATCCTGGGCTTTTGTTGTTGAGGGTTTTTTTTTTTTTCTTTAATATATTTTATTGATTATGCTATTACAGTTGTCCCATTTCTCCCCCATCATTCCCCTCCACCCTACACACCCTCTCCCACCCACATTCCCCCCTTTAGTTCATGTCCATGTGTCATAAGTTTTTTAGCTTCTACATTTCCCATGGGTTTTTTAAATTATTGCTTCAGTTTCACTAGGTATAATCTGTCTATTTAGATTCTCTGATTTTTCCTGATTTAGTTTTGGGAGATTGTATGTTTCTAGGAATTTATCCATTTTGTCCCGGTTGTCTAGTGATGACATATGGTTATTCATGTTTTCTTACAGTCCTTTGTATTTCTGTGGTGTTGATTGTTATTTCTCTTCTTTTGTTTCTGATTTTATTTATTGAGATCCTTTCTCTTTTTTCTTGATGTGTCTGGATAAAGGTTTCTCAGTCTCGTTTATCTTTTCAGAGAAGCAGCTCTTGGATTCATTGTTCCTTTGTATCATTTCTTTAGACTCTATTTCATTTATTTCTGCTCTTATCTTTATTATTTCCTTCCTTCTGTTCACTTTGGATGTTGTTATTCCTTTTTAAGTCCCCTTAAATATGAAGTTAGGTTGTTTATTTGAACTTCTTTTGTTTGTTTTTTTGTGTTTGTTTGTTTGTTTGTTTTTGCTATAGGCCTGTAATGCAATGAATTTCCCTCTTATGATTGCTTTCCCAGTGTCCCCCAGATTTTGGATTCTTGTGTCCTCATTTTCATTTCTTTCAAGGTATCTTTTGATTTCTTTTTTCAATATATTTTACCAACTATGCTATTACAGTTGTCCTGTTTTCTGCTCGCCGTTATTCCCCTCTGCCCTGTACCCCTCTCCAATCATCATTCCCCCACCTTACTTCGTGTCCATGGGTCATACATGTAAGTTCTTCAGCTTTTCCATTTCCCATACTATTCTTAACCTCCCCCTATTTTGTACCTACCATTTATGCTTATTCCCTGTACCATTTTCTGCATTCTTCTCCCACCACCTCCCCACTGATAACCCTCCCTATGATCTCTATTCTGTGAATCTGTTCCTAACTCTAGTTGTTTGCTTTATTCGTTTTTGTTTTTTTAGGTTTGGTTGTTTGTAGATATGAGTTTGTTGTCATTTTGCTGTTCATATCTTTTATCTTCTTTTTCTTGGAAAAGTCCCTTTAACATTTCATATAATAAGAGCTTAGTGGTGATGAACTCCTTTAACTTCACCTTATCTGGGAAGCACTTTATCTGATTTCCATTCTAAATGATAGCTTTGCTGGATAGAGTACTCTTGGATGTAGGTCCATGCCTTTCATGACTTGGAATACTTCTTTCCAGCCCCTTCTTGCCTGGAAAGTTTCTTTTGAGAAATCAGCTGATAGTCTTATGCGAACTCCTTTGTAGGTAACTGTCTCCTTTTTTCTTGCTGCTTTTAAGATTCTCTCCTTCATTTTAATCTTGGGTAATGTAATTATGATGGGTCTTGGTGTGTTCCTCCTTGGGTCCAACTTCTTTGGGACTGTCTGAGCTTCCTGGACTTCCTGAAAATCTATTTCCTTTGCCACATTGGGGAAGTTCTCCTTCATTGTGTTTTCAAATAAATTTTTAATTTCTTGCTCTTCCTCTTCTCCTTCTGGCACCCCTATGATTCAGATGTTGGAATGTTTCAAGTTGTCCCAGCAGTTCCTAAGACTCTCCTCTTTTTTTTGAATTCTTGTTTCTTCATTCTGTTCTGGTTGAGTGTTTATTTCTTCCTTATGCGTCAAATTGTTGACTTGAGTCCTGGTTTCCTTCCTTTCACTGTCGGTTCTCTATATTTTACTTTGCATAGCCTTCACTTTTTCCTCTATTTTGTGACCATCCTCAACCATTTCTGTGAGCAGCCTGATTACCAGTGTTTTGAACTCTGCATCTGATAGGTTGGTTATCTCTTCATTGCTTTGTTGTATTTTTTTCTGGAGTTTTGATCTGTTCTTTCATTTGGCCCATTTTTTTTTTTTTTTGGTCTCAGTGTGCCTGTTACATGGCAAAGGGCAGAGCCTTAGGCATTCAAGAGGACAGGGCAACCCGTGTCACTGTGTTGTGGCCCTGTTTCTGGGGGAGGAGTCCGAGAGGGAAGTTTCTTTTTTAGCTCCTTAGTTGTCGGACTTTTATACAATTCGATTTTTTCTGGCGGTTCTGGTTATTTTTTGTTTTTAAATTTGTTGTTGTTCTTTTTTTGGTTGTGCAAGGAGGCAAAGTATATCTACCTATGCCTCCCTCTCGGCCATAAGTCCTCTTTTGATTTCTTCCTTGATATCATTGTTGACCCATTCCTTTTTTAATAACATGTTATTTAGCTTCCATATCCATGTGTATTTTTCAATGTTATTGTGATTTATTTCTAGTTTCATAGCATTGTGGTCAGAGAATATCCTTGATATGATTTCAATCTTCTTAAGTTTATTGAGACTTGTTTTGTGTCCTAGCATGGTCTGTCCTAGAAACCATTCCAAGTGCACTTGAAAAGTATGTATATTCTGCTACTTTAGAGTGAAATGCTCTGAAGATAAATCCACTTGATTTAATGTGTCATTTAAAACAGTGGTCTTAAGCAAAGATAGATGCTTAATTATGATGTGTCTTGGAGTAGGCCTCTTTGGGTCAAACTTGTTTGGGACTCTCTGAGCTTCCTGGACTTGTGTGTCTTTTTCCTTCACCTGATTAGGGAATTTTTTTGGTCATTATTTCTTCAAATAGGTTCTTGATCCTTGTTTATTATCTTCTCCTTCTGGTATTTTCATGATGTGGATGTTGTTATGCCTCCTTGTTGGTTTTCTGCCTGGAAAATATATTCATTGAAGTCCATGGAGTGTCAAAACCCTGACTGTGTATTTCTGTCGATCTCTCCCTTTCTGTCCATCAATATTTGCTTCAGAAATTCAGGTGCTCCTCTGTTAGGTGTGTAAATATTTACTAGGGTTATATCCTCTTGTTGGATTGTTCCGTTTTTCATTATGCAATGTCCTTTGTCTCTTACCATTGCGTTGGTTTCAAAGTCTATTTTGTTGGATATAAGTACTGCTACCCCAGCTTTTTTTCCCCTTTCCATTTGAATAAACTATCTTTTTCCATGCCTTTACTTTTAGTCTGTGTGTATCTTTTGATCTGAGGTGGGTCTCTTGGAGACAGCATATCTGTGGGTCTTGTTTTCTAATGCATTCAGTTACCCTGTGTCTTTTGGTTAGAGAATTTAAGCCATTTACATTTAGGATGACTATTGATAGATACACATTTAGTGCCATTTTGTTGTTTGACTATTTTCCCTTTTTTTTTCCTTTCTCTTCTTCTTCTTAAAGCAAGCCCTCTAAAATTTGTTGCAGTATTGGTTTGTTGTGAACAAACTCCTTTAGCTTTTTCTTGTCTGGGAAGCTCCTTATTTCTCTTTCAATTTTAAATGGTAGCCTTGCTGCGTAAAGTAGCATTGGTTGTAGGCCCTTGCTTTTCATTACCTTGACTATTTCTCGCCACTCCCTTCTGTCCTGAAATGTTTCTGTTAAGAAATCAGCTTGACAGTCTAATTGGTGCTCCCTTGTAGGTAACTACCTGCTTTTCTCTTATGGCTTCTAGGATTCTCTCCTTTTTATTAAGCCTTGTCATTTTAATTATGATGTGTCTTGGAATAGGTCTCTTTGGGTCAAACTTGTTTGGGACTCTCTGAGCTTCCTGGACTTGTGTGTCTTTTTCCTTCACCAGATTAGGGAATTTTTTGGTCATTATTTCTTCAAATAGATTCTCGATCCTTGTTTATTATCTTCTCCTTCTGGTATTTCCATGATGTGGATGTTGTTATGCTTCATGTTGCCCAAAATGTTTCTTAAGCTCTCCTCATTTTTTAAATTATTTTTTCTTTTTGCTGTTCTGCCTGGGTGCTTTTTTCTACCTTGTCTTCCAAAACAGTGATATGATCCTCTGCTTCATCTGACCTACTGTTTATTCCTTCCGATGTGTTTTTTATTTCAGATATTGCATTCTATACTTCTGACTGGTCATTTTTTACAGTTTCAGTCTTTTTTCATGCTGTTGATTTTCCTTATAATCATTACTCTAAGCTCTCTATCTGATAAATTGCTTGCCTCCATTTCATCTAGTTCTTCTGGAGAATTCTCTTGTTCTTTTATTTGGGGCTTGTTTCTTTGTTTTCTCATTTTGGCTGCTTCTTTGTATTTTCCGTCTTAATTGTTAAACTGATCAGAAACATAGCCTTAAGTTGTAATCAGCAACCTGGCTTAAGCATCACAGGGCAGAGTAACTCCTGCAGGCAGGGCTATTGCTCCCTTCAGGTTGAAGCCGCTGTAGGGGACTGCTCTGCCTGAGAGAGATGGCTCCTGCAGGATGGGGAATGACTCAGCACAGGGGTCCTGGTGGCTGTTCCTTCAGTTCTCTCCCCAGAGTCACCAAGCCCACACTCTCCTCAAGTGTCTCTAGTCCACTCTGCCCTCCCTCACAGGAGCCCAGAATAAGTGGCTGCAAATGAAATTTTGTGCATTGGCCTTTTACGATGCTCTCAGTGTCTCCAGCCATCTCTCCCTGGCAAACAGAAATTCTGCTGCTTTTCTTTATTGGATGTTATCTGGGTTCCTTTACAGCTCTGGTGCTGTAGGCTAGGGAGCCCAGGTTGCAGTTTAGACCCCACATTTCCCAGGGGGAACCTCCCACCCTAGCTGCTGAAGTTCCCTCCAGAACTCCAGCTACTGCCCATGGGAGCTCGGCCAGCCCTCTCACAGCTCCTATATACTCTCTACCAGTCACAATGTGGTGAAGTGGTTTCTTCTGTCTGTCCATGGTTATAAGGCTTCTCCCAGCTAGTGCTCAGTTGTTTATTCAGGATGATTGCTCTACAATTTAGTTGTAACCCATTTGGTCCTGGGAAAGGTTAATGTAGCTTCCACTTACTCCTCTCCATCTTGGATTTCTTGAACTGTACACTTTAAATGAGTGAGTTATATGATATATAAATTATATCTCAATAAATCTATCATTAAAACTTTATCAAACTATATTTGCTCTTTATAAACCACTTTTTAAATTTAATATTATTAATGTTTTCCCATGTAAGTATTTTCAAAATAGATATTTTAGTTGCCATATAATATTTTTATTATATTTAATAAATTCCCTAGTTTTAGAAACTTACATTGTTTTCAGTGATGTTATGATGATATAAAATACTGTGATGAGCCTCTTAGTACATAAATCTATTTGCTCATTTTAATTTTTTTACTAAAAAAAGCTTTTGAATTCTTCTAGTACTCTAATGTATGTTTTTGTTACTAAAAATTATTTCAGCTTCATTTCAAGCATGGTGGTTTTCTCTCTGAACTCTAAATTTGTTTGATGCATTATAATAATTTTCTGTTATGCTTAATAGTGTTTTCTAGGCTTAGTATCTGAGCTGAATAGATAAAGCTTCCTAGGCTAAGACTCAGTTTCTTCACTTACTCTAACATGGTAATTCAGCAGAAAGAGAAGCATTATGTATATTTTTACAGTGTTACTAATTAACTAGGAAAGAACACAATGGCTTAATTCAAAGCAGTCAATCTATTAATAGTTAGTGAGAGTTGCTAGTGTTTCCTTCCTTATCTAGAACAGCAGCTGGTATCTCATCTCAAGACTAGGCTAAGATCCATCCAGATGTACTAGAACATCTCTTTGTTTTTCTCACTATTATATACACAAATTATTTAATTCCTTGATATTGTCAGAACCTAATAGTGAACCTAACTGCCCCAGCCTATTAAATTCACCTTGAATGCTGCTTTTGAGGCTGTAGCGCTCAGACATATTTGTGTGCTAGCTCTGAAATAAACCATTTTAAAGGTGGCCATTAACTTCCTTCTCTGTCTTCATACCTGAGGTTAAATTCGCATCTTGTGATTTATGATTTGTCTTCTGACAAGCCAATACTTATGCCAGTAGTGCTGCAGAAGAACTAGTACTTCCCAATAAAGGCCATTTGAACTTTTTGCCATTTTCTAAGTATCTTGTGCTTTGTGGGGAATCTTTCACATGCATTTACACAGAGCTGTCAAACCCCCATGCTGGGAAGTTGGGATTTTGACATGGGAACCTTGCCGTGCTAGAAAAGGAACATAAATTAGCCTGCAGAGCTTAGAGCACGTGACCAAGATCGGATGAATGCTACTTTTACCTAATTACATAAGATCTGAATTGTGGAAACAAAGGCCAGCATAAAGGAAATTCAAGTGAAACACTGGTTTTCCTCACTGACAACTTTCCTGGAGGGAGGAAAAGATCCATCTTTTCATGCAACTTAAAATTATGAAAGACCTGAATTGCCACACTCACAGCCAGCTAGGAATACTCATTAATCAGAGTGTCCTTAGCATCCTGGACTCAGGAGACTAAATGAGTCATTTGTGCCAGAGTAAGACTGCTGAGGGGTGCATGTTGCAAGCCTGTTGAGTAACCAGTCAGGTAATGCCTGAGTCCTGCTCACAGCCATCGTGGTCTGGCGTCTTTGCGACAGAGAGATTAGCTACTAATTCAGGAATGCCAGCCACTCTGGTTTGCTTCAATTTGTGTTTACTGTAGGTGCAGAGAAAGTATGCCTGACTCACTTAACTTTAGCTTTTTGTGTGTGTGTGTGTGTGTGTGTGTGTGTGTGTCACATGTTTTTCATTCGTGTTGCTTTTCTCTCCTAAATCTTTCATTTGAATTTCACAGCACCCGTTCCCAACCCTTTATTTTTAATTGTGGTAAAATATACATAACATAAACATTTATCATTTTAACTGTTTTTAATGTATAGTTTAGGAGCCTTAAACCATTCATCTCCAGATATTTTTCTTTATCCCAAACTGAAACTTTGTATCCATTAAGCAAAAACTATCTATTTCTCCCTTCTCCTAATCTCTGTCAAGCACCATTCTGATTTCCATCTCTATGAATTTATCCTAGATACATTGTATAAGTGGAATCATACAATACTCGTCTTTTTGTGTCTGCTTATTTTACTTAGCATTAATGTCTTCAAGGTTTATTCAGTTTGTAGTGTATATAAGAATGCCATTCCTTTTTGAAGGCTGCATAATATTTTATCAAGTATATATTCCATCCGTCCATCAATGAACATATAGGCTATTCTACCTCCTGGCTATTATGAATAATGGTGGTATGGAATTGGTATGGAAATATTTGTTGCCCCAATTCTTTTAAAATAAAATTCAAAACTGTCTTTAATGGGGTAGGGGAATTAAATTTAGAACTGAGAGAAAGAAACTAGAGGACCTTGAAATCACATTAAGCCCCTTGAAAGTAATGCCTGTGTCCTCTTCTAGCCTGAAAATGACTTGCACCCTACAGAATTTGACAAAGATTAAAGATGAATAATGCATTAAAACTGGTTCCTTTTGCATTCTTTCTTTTCCTTTTCTTTTTTCTTTAAGACCCAAAGCTAGTTTTCAGCTGCTACGACCCTCTAGCTGATAGTTGACCATAACCTTACACCAAGGATTAATTTGCTTAGAGAAGGAGTACACTTAACTCTTGAAATACTCCCAGATCCTCAGTAAACAATGGCAGAAGTTTTATGTTGTTATTTGTTTTAAACTATAACCCTTATATGGCTCTATAAGTGGCTGAAAAAGAGTAGAAGATATTGCCATTCAGAGGACCATTAATGGGACAATTCATCTTTATAGTTTATTATTTACATTAATATGTTAAACTTTGTGACTGTTTGGTTTTGAGGCATGAATGTAAAATCATTATGCACACACAATTTTTAATGAGCAAGGGAATAAATGCTAGTGAATCTCAATGTATACTCTTCTTTTTTTGAATGTGTACCTTTAAGGATGGGTCATTGTGTGTATAATTTCACCTTTGAGAGATTTTGCTTGTTTGTTGAGAGAGACTTTCTAGATACAGGTGTGCTAAATTATCTTTTTATCTTTAACTGAAAAGAGCAACAACAGTCATTTCTTTTTTAAAAAAAGGCTATTTCAGGTAATAACTCTTTAACGATTTAATTTCAGATATGAAACAGTAATCCCTAAACATACAGCATTTATAAATGCAAAATCACCCCCTCCTCCCGTCCTCATTAAATTCTCAGTGAGTTGCACATCCATGCATCTGTGGGTGTCTCAGTTCCTCTCTCTGCCGATGTGGGTTTGCCAAGTGGCCCACGATGCTGTCTGTCATGGAGACACACAGGTGACTCTGGCATGTGTTTTGGTCCTGCTGGGACCCTGGGGCTGAACTAGGTGGAAACAATGGTAAGCTTCATTATTGAGTTCTTGTGGCCTGAGTAAATTTACATCCTTGTTTGGTAACTTTTTTTTTAAGCCCCTTATTCCTCTTTTCAGAAAAAAAAAATCAAGATCATTGTGTGGAAAGTAAATTAAACAAAGTACTTAAATTTAACAGATGTGCCCCTAACCTACATTGTTCATAGAGTTACATCTTTTCTCATTCTGAAATACAAATTCAAAAGCAGGATATAAATGTATTTATTTCAATATTACTGAAATCATATTAATTATAGGTTTATGTTGAAAATTTTGAAGTGTTATAGGAATGTTAATTGGATGATCATGTTTTGCTTAGATTCTGATTAGAGTTTCTGAAATGCCATTTTCTACAAGTTGACAGCAATAGTTCCGGCTGTGGCTTACTCAGCGATGGGAATGAAAGTGATTTGTCCCAAGGATCCTGATAAATTATTTGTCGTTTCGTGAACTTATCATTGGTTAAATGAGAACATTCCTAATACACTGTTCACTTTTTCAGCCATGCAGAGAGAAAAATAAAATGCCTAGGTAACTAGGTGGTTTGATAAGTGGGAGGTAGGTGGGGTCAGTACTTGAGATTCTGGGGACCTGAGCTTGGCACGAGTAAGTGAGGCAGTGGCTCTCAGCCTTGGCTGCATAAAAGAATCTTGGGCATCAGCATTTTTTAAATCTCCCCACGTGATTCCAAGTCAAGGTTGAGAACCACAGGTTCAAGAAGAATTAGAATAGGAAACTGAGTTAGGAGAGTACTATGATGGTCCATTAGAAATAATAAAGATTTCAACTAGGAAATGGCATTGAGCTATTCAAGGGGTAGAAACAACAAGGCTTACTATGTCCCACACAAGTGAGAAAAATGGAGCTGAGATAAGAGTGGTACCCTAACCTTGAGGCTAGATGAGGTTGCTGTCAAAGAGAACCAGGTAGAGATCCTTGGGGAGTGATAACTTCATTTGTGAATGGGAGAAGGTTTTTTAAAAAAAAAAAGAAATCTGAGAAGTGGAAAGTGACTCAGTTGGTTATACTGTCAGAAGCTAAAGTCTTTCAAGTAGGATACATGAATATCTCAAGAGCAATTAAGAATAAATGTAGTAATATGAAATTATAGTAAGCTTTAAAAATGTTTTTGAAATATTTTTCTCAAATGTATGCTTATCAGATGTGTTCAAAGTTGTACTTCATAAAGATAGTTTGAAATCCAAGAAAGACAACCAGACTTAGGAAACATAAAACAGGCTCCAGTCCCAGCTCTGCCCCTCTCGTCGGCTGACCTTGGATAAGCCACCTCCCCAGTTCTTATTTGCCCAGTCCATTCCGTGGAGATGACCGTGCATGCCATGCCCACCGCACAATATTGTTTTCCACATTAAATGAGATAACGAATGTGAAAATACATTGTAAAATGCAGACCATTATGCAGAGAATGGATTATTAACTGTAACCTTTTTGCTGTTGATTGTAAGCACTTTAGTACTGAGATGCTTTGGACAATGTGTATTCCTAGTAAAGAGGTAAAATGATACTAGAAAGTCCCAGATACCCGTCTCTTCGGAGAGCTCGCCATCCTGCAGGGAAGGCGGCATAGGGGAATAAATAGCTGGAAACACCGGGGCGTACGCTCTGCGAGAGCAGGAGCCCTATCACTGATGTACTCCTAATGCCTAACTCGGTGCTTGAAACCAAGTAGGCGCTCCTGAAATATTTTGTTTAAAAAATGGATGAAATGATATAATGCAAGGTAAAAATCATATGAATAAAATACTATGGTAGTTTCAGGGAAGGAACTGCCTGAATCATAGTAATAGAAAAATAAATATATGACAAATTCATGAATAATGGGGTGAAGGAGAACATCCCCAAAGGTACTTTAGTTAACATGGAGCAAAAAAAGGAGTTGAAACCAAATCAGATGCAAAATCTAGAAATAGCAGCAAGCAAAAAATTATTTTTAAATCTGAAAGACTCCAAGTTGCTCAAGGCTGAGACTATGGAAATCAGAGGAAACAAGGGTGGGTCACAGGAGAAGCCTTCAGGAATGGTGTTACACCCGGACCGGTCACTTACTCACTCTGCTGGTTATGGTTACATCTCACCCAAGGTCACAGGACTGCTTCTGTTCCCATGTAAAATTTAGTCCTACAGTGGTGTGCTTTCAATGTGGCAAGTGAAAGAATCCTGACCGTGCCCGCTTCTGTCTGCAGGAGTCGATAATCTCTATGAGAGGGCGCTTCACATCCGCAAACTTCTCCTGACCTTGCCCAGGTCGGTCCTTATAGTGATGAGGTACCTCTTTGCCTTCCTCAACCAGTAAGTACCCTCATACCAAAATGCCCATCTTCACTCTTCTGGACAGCTCTGAACGCTGTCTTTGTTCTTGGATTCTCCAAATGTATGCTGGGTTTCACTTATCAGCACAGCCCCAGATGACTGAATAGAGACCGAAGGGACCTTTTCCCTCCGCACATCAAGGTCATTGTGTGATAGATGAAAGGTGTGGAAACGCTGGTCAAAAATGCAAAATTATACAAACATCACTGAGAAGAGCACTTTTCGGTGATATATGTATGTTTCAAACTTTCATCCAAAGCTAATGTCACGAATGTTTTTGTCAAAACGATGTAAGCCACCTGTTCACTGCAGAAAATTTCTGGGATTTTTAACATTGCAGTCAGGGAAGGAGGGGAATTGTAGACGAGGCTTATACAGAGATCCAAAAAAGAATTTCTGCAAATTTAATATAATGAGACTTTTTAAAGCAAAAGTTATCTCTAAAACCTCTTTTTAAAATGTAACAGAAGTCTTAAAAATCACTGCTTATTTTCAAAGAAATTGCTTTTAATTTAAGCAGTTTGATTTCAGTACTGATACAGGGGCTCCGTTATAATATCTTCCCCAAGTTGTATCTAAGAGTCTCCTTGCTCTTCAGTGTTTCAGTTAAGCAATTGCAAATAAATCCAGGGGCAGCTAGCTTGGGGACTTGCCTTCTCATCTCCCTTCCTAAAATTGGGATGTGTTCTCTTCTCATTTCAGTAGAGGTTTTGAGTTCTCCAAAGCCATGGGGATTTTTTACAAGCCTGTTGACTATTCCCGAAATCACACCCACTCAGGCTGACCCTACAAACCAAGTAGCATACACTAGGGAAGTGCTGGCAGGGAACCATCAGAATGGAACTGAAACATCCACAAATGACAGGAAGAACCCATTTGTACAGAAGTCACCACTGGAAATAAGCAGCATCTAGAGGAGTGGGTATAAACTACGTGTAGTTTAAATAGAAGCCATAAATTTTCACTTTGAAATAGGCCTACTGAGTCCAATCACTATGTTGTGTGCCTCAAACTAATACAGTATTTATTATGTGTAAACTGTAACTGAAAATTTTATAAAACTTTTTTTTTAATATTAAGCCTAGTCACCCAGGCAGTTGTAAAGTCTGAAAGCTTGTCGTTTTCACCTTTACTTCCTGGTGCCTCCTGTTGCCCGGTAGGAGTGCCATGCACTCCTGCAGGTCCTCCCCGTCCATGCTGCCCCGCCCGGATTCTCCTGGTGTACCTGAACGAAGCCAGCTGGGAACCAATAAACCACAACAGACTAGGAAAGCAGGCTGTGAATCGAGGAAGTTCTCGAAACCTGAATCTAACTCATCACATATCTCATAAGAAGGGTCAGTCTGACGAGGGTCAGGCAGCTGGAATTGCTCCCAGCAATTCCACCCAAAGATGCCCCCTGGCTCCCTGCACCTGCCTTCATTCAGCGGCAAGACGAAGCCCCCAGGGCAGGATGCTTGGGATAGGAATTTTGAAAAGAGAATCTGCTTATTCTTCTTCAATTGTGAAATCAAAACATACGTAAATAACATATTTATGTCACATTTTTGCTTTTTAAGCCAGCACTGAATTAAATACCCAGAAAGATTAACTGTGACTTTCCCCGTGGAGCTTAAGTTTGTCTTTTGAAAATTAGACCATTCTTGCTGAGTCTCTATTCCTCCCTGCATCCGTTTTCAAAATGATCTGTAACATGAGCGTGGCTGTTACTGTGAACTTTTTTTTTTAAAGATCATATGTTTGAGAAGTAGCAGAAGGGAAAGACATATGTTAGCTGTGGAAATTATGCTTTTGTGTTTTCTACTTTCTAGGCTATCTTATTTCCAAAAGAGGGTAAAGTGTCATGTCATGTGGTTTCTCAGTTTCTTTGTGTCTGTCACCGTCTCACAAAGGGAGTTTGGTATCTTCTTTCTCCTTCCATTTGTCATCTGTGCAAGGGGATTTTACATTTCAAGATCGACATTTTATACACTGAAAGATAGCATCTCTAGGTGGAGCAGTGCCTTGCTCCTGGGTTAGACACACAGCACAAAGAACTGGCTTATTTTGAGTCACCTGTGGAAAATATCTTACAAATATCCACTGAATTGAATTTAGAAATTATTAGTAGACAACTAGAAATCTCCTGAAAGTTTGTAGTGTTCCAGCTTTAAATAGAACAAGAGAACTGACAGTTCTTTTCCCCTTCTCTTTGTTTCGTGTTGATATTCTTACCCAAAAGTGAATTCCAGTATTTGGAGTTGTTTGCTTGCTCTCAGTGGTTACAAAGAATAGGTGCTTTGTTTTCCTCTAGGCTTTCCTCAAGATTGATAGGAGAAGACTGAAGTCTGAGATGTTTTTGAGTAGGGGAAGGACAGTTTTAAAGATCTCCACAAAGCTTTACAGAATTGTTGCTACTGTCCTTCCCAGATTTCTGTGAGCAGCACTTGGAGCCCAACTGTAATGTTTACCGATGAAACTCAGTAGATTCCCGTTTCCATCGTAGTAGAGATTATCTCAAGTTCCCTTGTGGCTTTGGAAAATGCCACTTAATTAAGCAAGTAGGACTTACACTTCCCTTTCAGTTTCTATCTGGCTGAAGGGTTGTAAGTCTTCTTATTTTCTTCAGTGTTTTCTGAGCCATCTTAAAGTAGGATGGAGTATTGTTTTATTCTAATAACAAAAAAAAAAGAGCATGGTTTAGATCCCTGTGTTTCAGAACATGGAGTATCTTATGAAACATCGATTTTCTTTTTTCCCCCTTATTCTTTTATAACTCCTGCCTTGCTTCCTTCCAAAGTCTTTCACAATACAGTGATGAGAATATGATGGACCCTTATAACCTGGCCATTTGCTTTGGCCCAACATTGATGCCCGTCCCAGAAATACAGGATCAAGTGTCTTGCCAGGCTCATGTGAATGAAATTGTCAAAACCATCATCATCCACCATGAGACTATTTTCCCAGATGCCAAAGAGCTGGACGGCCCTGTTTATGAGAAATGTATGGCTGGAGACGACTACTGGTAAGTTCAGAAATGTTAGTCCTCCTCCTCCTAGGAAAATTATGAAAGGATAGGCACCAACTAACCAACTAACTAACTTCCTTCCTTCTTTGCTTCCTTCCTACATTCCTTCCTTCCTTCCTTCCTTTTTTTCTTTCCTTTTCAAACCTTTGTGTTGAAGGCTGACTTTCAGTAGATTGCAGTGGAATGGTTTATCGCCAGGTTCCCCACCAACGTGAGTTGCGTAACGGCCAAGGGAGGGCTGGAACCCCGGGTGAGGAGCTCTCCCCTCATCATGGGACCCGGGTCCTGACACCCAGGCACTGTGTAGGGTTCTAGATGTCAGCTTTTTAACAAAAAGAGTTGAGTGTAAACTGCCATTGCTTCCTATTGACAAAAAAGCAGCAGCAGTAGGAGCAGCTGAGGTGGATTGGAATGCTCAGACCCACCACAACACTGGCTTCTTGTTACAGAAACTCATATTCCTCCCTCCCTTTTCCCCAAGGATGGTCTTTTTATATACGTCCTCCTTATCGTGGCTTTTGTAGAGAATAAAGGTTCTGATATTCTATAGAGCTATTTTAATTTTTATTGTTACATCAAGAAAAGATAACTTCGAATGGACAGATTTTATTTTCATTCTGAAATAGTTTTAATTCTATATAAAGTAGTTTCAAAGTTCTCATTTTTAAAGAAGCTCTATCAACCAAATGTGTTTTTATTTGTACTAATATTACACTAAACAACTGTAGTAATGCTTATTTTGAAAATATATTTACAAATTTATTACATTAATATATTGTTAGGATAACAATTTATCATGTTTTATTTTTATTTGTTTTTAATTTAATTTATTGGGGCAACATTTGTTAATACAATTATATAGGTTTCAGGTGTACAGTTCTATAATACATCATCTGTATGTTGTATTATATGTTCATGACCCCAAGTCCAGTCTCCTTCAATCACCATTTATTCCCCCTTTACCCTCTTGTACCTCCCTGCACCCCCTTTCCCTCTGGTAATCACTTTTTTTTTAATACAGCAGTATAGACACATTTCATTAAAGTGGTAAAAATGGAGTGTGTAGGCAATTGAATACTACCAATGATAGAAAACCCTAAAAGGTATATGTTCACTATTTGATATATGGGTTCCAGCTTCTAGGAAATCATATACAATAAAAGTAGCTATGATTTCCTGAGCCCCTACCAGTGCATATGACCTTTTAACTCCTCACAAGCATGCCACCTACTCAGTGCATATGACCTTTTAACTCCTCACAATCGCTCTACCAAGTAAGTTAAGAGAGACCAAGGAGCCTGCCAATGCCTGACGGTAACTGGAGATGGGCCAGGTCTGTCTGATTCCAAAACCCACATGAGCCCTCCCACTCAACAGCCGCCTCCCAGCCTATCTCAGAAGCTGCCCTGAGCAGCTGTCAGTAGACTTGTCTAAGCCTTCATTCTCCACCCTCCTGGGAACTCGCTGTTTCCCTTTGCCTTACCAGGGATTAAGTAGAAGTAGGATAAGTAGCTGAAAGATCTTAAGTAACTAAAGGTACACTTATTTTTTTACTTAAACCACAATAACATCTTAAACCGCAGTGTGGTCATATGCCTTAAGAAAACTGAGAGTTGACTCTCTAGAAGTACTGCTTTCCAAGTTAACAACAAACTATGACAGATGCCAATTCTATTGTATATCCAGCAATTTTACATATGAAATTCAGTGCAAAAATATTTACTTGAGCACGTAACTACATACCGACTGAGCTTGGCTCTAAGAAGATAAATGAGTAAGAATGTGGATGTCTGATCAGTATTATTTGAGGTGTTGTACTCTTAGACTTTTTGTGGTTGCTACTTTTTCACAGAGTAAAAGCCCCATGACAAAGAGGCTTGCAGCCATAACATGTGCTTAACTCCGTCTTTCCCCATACATAGTGCTCTCCCTGGGTACCGCTCATTTCAAACAGGACATCAGCAGTACTGTAGTTACTCTTGTGACCCAACATCAACAGTGTAAATGGGCTTTAAAGTCAGGTTTATATCTGTGCCCAATGCATGTTCCGTTTATCCACGCACATTTGAGGAGAGGGGGTGGTAGTTGTAAAGGGTATTTTTTTTCAAAGGATCAAATCATAACTCACACAAATATACAGTGAACATCTATCAAGAAAAAATGAAAAAATATACAGTCAATTCAAAGAAAAAATCATTTTATTCAAAGCCAACAATTTATATGAAGTGAGGAATGTTGAAATGAGTTTGCAAAAACTGGTACATCCATAGGGCAATAATCATATTCCACTAGAACACTTTCATTTCTATGGGTAAGAATTATTTGTAAACACTACAAGTTTTCTGCAAGTTAACTTTGTCTTTACAGACTTGTAAAATGACCTTAGTGTCAGAGACGAAGGACATACCCTCCCATAGGACCAGATAATCCTTGGAGGCTCCAGCATTCCATTCAAAGGCTGCCCAGTAACTCTCCTGCCATTCCAAGTCTTCTGTTTTGCCTTGCAGTAGCAATTGTTCATTTTTTAAATTCTTTCCACTTTGGCTTCACATGGATTTCTATTTCCACCCCACAGCGACAGCCCGTACAGTGAGCACGGCACGCTGGAGGAGGTGGACCAGGACGCTGGCACGGAGCCCCATACCAGTGAAGATGGTACGCCCTGGGTTCATGCTGTTATAACACTAGTCTTTATATCTTCTTAAAGAATTGCTTAAATGAAGAATTTGGTAGAAACAAAAGGTGTGTGCAGAGCATGAAGAATAACGTTACAGTGAACACTCTGGAACACCACCAAGTTTAAGAAAAAAACCATCACTGCCCGTATCCCATGGCCTTCCCTACCCCCATGCGCAACCACTGTATGTCTGTGTATTTAAACAGTTTGTTGTTTCATTTTCTATTGTATTGAGCTTTCTATAAGTGCAATCATACTGTATATATTTCCCCTTATTTTTTTCCACTCAGTGTTATGTTCCAGAGGTTCATCCACACCATAGTGTACAGTTACGATCATCTAATTTTCTACTGTAGAATATTTCATTGTACTTCACTGATGAGTATGTGGGGTGTTACCTATTTGTGCCACTAAAAACAGTGCTGCTGTGAATACGTTGAACATGTATCCATCCCACTGCGAATGTACAGGAGTTTCTCTGGGGTAGACCCACCTAGGAGTAAGTGTGTCTTCAACTTTACTAGATGTGCCATACTGTTTCTGAGAGTGGTTGGAATGAGGTACAGTTCTACCAGCAGTGTTATCAGCCTTCCCGCTGTGCATACTCATCAACACTCGATTTCATTTGTGTTTCTGTGGTTACCGATGAAAATGTTTTAAAATAGAGTGTGTTAATAGGAAATTTGGGGTATAGTAAAGAAAACAGATCAGGAGATGATTGCCATTGAAGATGCTGTTTCTGACAGTTCCCAAGAGGAAGGACCACGTCACACCTTGGGTGGCCCACAGGATGCAGCACCAGGGTCTGTCAGGAGGGAGGGAGAGGGAGCAGCTGGGCCAGAACCTTTGTCGTGGTTTCCACAGGGACGGGAGAGGCCAGATAAGCAGGGTGGAAAGGCTCTGGGGCATAGGCACTGTCTCTCCTTGTCTGGTACTTGGCCCCGAGGTTATCAGGACAGGTGGATAGTGACCCAGAATGTGAGAGCCCCAGAGGGGTGGTGGTTGGGGGCGGGCTCAGGATTGGTTGGATTGTGTCTGAAAAGCACGCTCCGGGTGAGTTGTTTCCTTTCTGGTGGAACTGGCCGACCCTGGGAAGGACAATCTGTCCCTGCAGGATCAGCCAGGCCCCAGATGTCAGAATACAGAAAATAAAAAAAATATGGTTAATACAGATATACTCATTTTTATGTTTAGATTTCTTTTGTGAAATTCGTAGCAAGTCTTTTGCCCATGAACACCCATTTGCCCCATTAGTTTCACTGAGGTGTTGTTTGTTTCTTGATTTACTTTGGTTTGGCTTTGTTTTTGGATTTTTTCCCCCTCATTTGTAAGAGTTCATTGTGATTCTGGATCGGCTCTTTCATTGGGTTTATGTGTTACAAGTGTCTTCTGCTCTGTAGGTTTTCTTTCTTGTGCTTATTATGCCTTTTGCAAAAGAGAGGATCTTAATTTTAAAGGAGTGAAAGGTTCTTTCACTTTGTGTCTACTTTAAGAAATCCTTCTGTGCCCTGAAGTAATGAAGAGAATTCTTCATGTTCTCTTTTAGATCTTTTCAGGTTTTGTTTTTCACACACAGGAAATTCTGCATTCTCCCAGGAATTTCATTGGAGGTGTGGTGTGAGGTGTAGCGTCAGTTTCTTTTTCTCCCCATGGATCCACCGCCGTCCCAGCTGCCTCAGCGTCGGTTGTCCTGTCCCCACTGCTCCACACCCCTGTCACACATGGGGGCCTTCAGGGCCTGAGTCTGGCTCTGGTCTCTATTCCTCCCCCTCTGGTCCATTTACCTACTCCTGCATCACTGTCTTAATTTTGGCGGCTTTTGTAGACCTTAATATTTGGCAAATCATCGCCCCTGACTCTGTCCTTCTGAACAATTCTTGGCCTTTGCAATTTTACATAATTTTTAGACTCAGTTTTTCAAGTTCTTAAAACAAACAAAAAATCCTAAAAACATGCTGGAGTTTTTACTACAGTTACATGGATAGTACATGTATTAATATGGAGAGAATTGATGTTTTTATGATGTTCAGTCCTCTAGTCCACAAACGTATATCTAGTTACTTCATGTCTCCCAATAAACTTTCATACTTTTGTCTGTAGAGATCATTTTCTTCTTTGCATGATATCTTGAGCTGAATGTTTAACATTACTTTTTGGACCCTTTTTTAATATGAGCATATAAAACTGTCACTTTTCTCTTAGCACACTTCTCTTAGGGTACCTCTTTAGATGTACCCATGATCCTTTGATTCTTTCTTCAGCTATGGTGAATATGCTTTAAACTCATTTGTTGGGGGATTTTTCCTACTTGTTCTTTTGGGTTCACTTTTGTATTTGCTGCTTGGTCACATTTTATAGTCTCCTCTGTACTCATAATATTAATCCTTTCCATTGTTTCAGATCTTGTGTCTGATCATTCTAATATCTGCAGTCTTCCTGGCTCTTGCTCATTGAGTCTGATTTTCCGGTATATTTTGTAAATTTTTTATACATTTTTGGAACTTTGTAGAATTCCATTAGGCTCCATTAAAGGTTAATTCCTCCAGAGAGGGTTTGCGTTTACTTCTGCCTGGGGTACCATCAGCTTGGACCACACTGAATTTTTAGCTTGAGGTTTTCCAGACCACCCAGGTAGCATGAACTGAATCTGCAAACCTGCCTAAGGCCTAGAATGTAGTTGTAATTCTCAGACGTGATTTGGTCCAAGGTTTGAGATAGATGATTTCCTTAAATCAGGGGCGGGAACAGGGGTGGGGTGTTTACAATTGGTGGAGAAGCAAAGAGGGCCAGGAGTTCACTGTGGCACTGAGATATGACGGGGGTGGCAAGGAGCTGAGATTCTCCACACTAAGCTGGCCTCTAGACTTAATCTTGTGTGTAAAATGAAAGCTGAAGTTAACCAAGCAGGGAAAATGCCCTCGAGGCAAACTCTGACTCACATTTTCTAGTATTCCGTTTACTTCGCTGGATTCCCACTTCCATTCAGTGTTTGGTCTTTAGTATCCCTTATTGTTACGATAGCTTACTAATGCCGTTATAAAGATTTTTTTTGATCCCATGTTTTTCATTGATTTCAGCAAGAGGGTAATAATCAAGGTGTCTAGTGTGTCCACCCCATGCTGCAGAAGGAAAGTTTCTTGGTGTTTTTAAAAGTGGGATAAGCTGTCCTTACCAGTGTGGCTCAGTTGGTTGCGCATCATTCTCAAAGCAAAAGGTCATGGTTAGATTCCCAGTCAGGGCACATGGCTGGGCTGCATTTTCAGTCCCCAATCAGGGCTCATGCGAGAGACAACCGATTGATATTTTTCTGTCACGTCAGTGTTTCTCATTCTCCCTCCCTTCCTCTCTCTCTGAAAGAAAAATAAATAAATAAAATTTTTTTTAATGAAAAGGGTAGGGTGAGTTGATATTTTCTGAACTCAGGTTAGAAGATAGTCTTTAAAGCGAGAGCTGTGATGTTCCTTTTGAAAGTCTCTGAGCCCTACCTCAGCCACCATTTATTCTTCTGTCTTCAGTTTCTTTGTTTCTCTACATGATTCATTCCTTTTTCACGGATGACTCCTGTGAGTGTTTCCTCGCTTTCCCCAGGGGCAGGAGGAGCCAAGACAAAGCCACCTGGCTCTCCTCCCAAACATCAGTCTCACCGCCGCACCATCTGTCAGTTGTTCTTACCTCCTGCCGGTAAAAGAAGAGCTTTGCTGAGGGCCGTGTGTTTTCGATACCATTTTGATCATGTTCACCTGATGTTCCTAAAGAAAAGCATTCTTACAAAGGACAGCCACCTTTCCCCACAGCCAGCCCCTAAAGTCCTGTAACTAAATTAACTAGAGTACTGATTATCTTTTTGATTGCTCAGGTATTTGTTTTGTTTTTTCTGTCCTGGTTTCACTAGACAGAATAGCTTTTGTTTCCAAAAGAGAGGCTGTCACAGAGCAAAGCCATCATCTGCAAGGGCAGTGGGCAACAGGTCTAGGAGGGTACATATCAGGGACAGGAAGGTCCCACGGAGAAAGTGTGATATACTAGCATTTTGTGTAAAATTAGAAGACCTATAAATGTAAGACTTGATAGCACCAGGGAGCCAAAAGGTCAGCTCTGCTGAAGTTTATTTCCCTTCACACAAAAGTGTAATAACCATGCAGAAAAATTAAGCTCTCACATTACACCGTTATTGTTATCGGTAGCAGCAGCATTCTACAGACTCTCTGCCCACCCTTAAAGGGCCATGGTACTCTCTCTGTGAAAGGCGTGTGGTGCGTTGCCGTGCCCCGAGATTGATTTGCTCTGCAGTGATTAGACTGAGATGTGTATAAATAGCTTATGACTGACACCTGACTGTGAAATGACTCTCGTGGGAGCAGAAAGAGTCAAAATAAAATAATGAAGTTGCTCAGAATGTAGGAGGGTTACCAATAAAATGTCTTTCTGATTCATCTGGTCATTCTTTCATAACCTCTCTACATTTGAACCAAATAAGTGAAGACTGATAATCCTGTTGCTAGTTGTCTCAAAAAAAAAAAAAAAAAGAAAAGAAAAGAAAAGAAAGAAAGAAAGACTGAGCACAGAGGTTATGATTGTGGAATTGTGATAAAATATGTACATACCTATTAAATAGTCCTAACTAGCCCGTGGCCGACACAGTGTATGAATGAATGGCGTGAAAGGACGTTAATGGTCTCTCTTCATTTCCCATTGACAAGTGTATGGATTGTACAGTCTTATGGGCTTGTATCTTTTCACTTTTATTTCAATAAAATTTTAATACATGGGGGTGTTCACATAGGAGTTTACAAATTACACATCGTGAAGTTCTTTTTTTTATTGATTTGAGGGAGAGAGAGAAACATCGATTCGTTGTCCCACTTATTTATGCAGTCATTGGTTGATTCTTGGATGTGCCCTGACTGGGGATCAAACCTGCTCTAACCAACTGAGCTAACGGGCCGGGGCCTATGAAGTTGTTTTGTTTTTTAATAAACTGGCATGTCTTCGTTCTCTCATGGATATGTTTATTTGTGTTCCCCAGAGAGAACAGCAGTAAAAAAAAAAAAAAAAAAAAAAAAAAAAATTGGCATCTGTTATCTTAGACTAACCAGGATTTATTCTGCATCTGCAAGTTTAAAACAAACTAAAAAGTCAGCCTCTTTGAATATAAAGTTATATGCCTCCTCTGTGAAGCAGACTGGCAGATATTTAATAAAGCTGCTATTTATATTCTTTTAATAAAGAAAATAGAATTTTAGGAGAGAATACCAGAGTCTTAACATATGATCTAAAGTTATAGTCAATCATTAAGGGACTAAATTGTTGTCTTCACATTATTTTTACACATACTTTGCTGAGAAGTACACTACATGCAGATTAAACTGCAATGTGAAATATTATTCACCTTAAAAATTACCTACTAGCAAAAAGATGGGGCATTTTTTGTCTTTAAATGTATAGCTGAAATTCACTCAGGCCCTTCAGATAAGGCAAATCCTAAGCTTTTTCAATATGTTTGTTGATGTTTATGCTTTTACCTCACGTGTCATAGAGAATGTTTGAATTTACTAAGTGAGAAAGAAGCTTAGCTGGGTAGCCAAGGACTTCTTGGGCAGTTATTCCATATAAGTACAACAGATATTGAAGACGCTACAGTGAACTTTGGGGAAAAATAAACCATTTTAAATGGAAGGTTTGTTACCAAGGGAAACAGAAGACAATTTCCTGAGAAAGTATTTGACAGATAGGTAGGTTTTAATCTGTTATGTACGCATATATATTCTAGAGTATTTGGGAACTAATACATGCCCAGTTTTTAGCAAATGAGGTATTGCTCATAGCACAGATCTGTTTCTCTAAGTATATACCACCTGCATTGGCCCTTTTTAGTTCTGTTTATTACTGATGAGAAGTTTATTCACCTGTGGTTGATAGCAGAGAGGAGGATGGGGCGATGGTGGGAGAGGGGAAGAAAGATTGTACTGCCCCGAATAGAAAGGCGTTTTGCAGTAAGCCGAATCACAAGAAGCACCTCCTATAGTTGTTCAATTTAATTTGTCTGCTTATCTGCCTTTGATATTTGTGTCAGAATTAGATCAGAGCTGAAATTCCAATTCTAGGCCCAGAATTCAATGTATTTTTGAACTTTTTAATTTGAAATTATTATAGATTCACATGTGGATGTACGAAATAGTACGGAGATCCCATATACCCTTCACCCAGTTTCCTGCAGCATTCACAATACCTTGCACAACTATAGTATCATGTCACAACCAGGAAGCTGACTTCGATACAATCCATTGGCCGTATAGTCATATTCTACCAGTTTCCACGCACCCATCTGTGCGTTGTTCATTGAGTTCTCTAAGGCTGCATCACAGGTACAGACCTGCTCGACCACGACAGCAGTCCACATAAAGAACAGGGCCACCTCGAGGGGGCCCGTGCTGCCCTTTCACCGCCACCGCCTGCCTTCCGTCGCCTCCCCCACCCCAACCTCTGGGCACCAGCAATCAAGCCTCCATCTCAGTATTGTGTCCTTTGAAACATGCTACACAGAGGGAATCATAGAGTGTGTAGCCTTTTGAGATGGGCTTTTTTCAGTCACTGTCATTCCCTTGGATATCTGTTGATCTCTAGAAAATACGATTTTTGACTCTGGTCTTTTAATCACAGTACTGGGCAGCTGTAAGATACGCTTGTTTCGTAGGTCGTATCCAGAGTCTGTTGCTGAAGTTGTCTTTACTGTTGGTGGCAGTTTGAAGATTTGATAGTGTTAAAAAAGTAGACAAGCAAATTAAATGTATTCAGTTGGTTTTTAATGTGGCCATTTTTGTAAACTTGATTTTTTTTAAATAAGCAAATAGAATATAGACTTCCTAGTGTTCTGGGATAGTGATATTTTCCACATTATAAATGGGATTAACATGTTGCAAGGGAACTCCATCAATATCAAAATAATATCGGAGCCATTGTGGAGGAAATCATAACCCAAGGAGAGATCTTATACATCATATTGCATATTTTTTATTAGATTAGCATTGTATCTGTAGTAAGAGGCTGGGGAAATTAAGATCTAATGTTAATTTTTTCTTTGCCTGAAAAACTGTTGACAGCCAAAGAATGTTTTTCTGTATCTTTTTCAACACCCTCATTTTCTCTTTCTTGATGATTTGTTTATTCCCTTGTTCTGTCTGGATATTAAAATAGCCTTGTGTTGTTTCTAAGGCCTCATCTGGGCTTTGCAGACAGTGTATCACGCCTTCCCAACAACCCTGTCCCTCACCACTTTCTGGTGTGTTCTTGGCAGAATGTGAGCCAATAGAAGCCATAGCCAAGTTCGACTACGTTGGGCGATCTGCCAGAGAACTGTCCTTCAAGAAGGGTGCATCCCTGCTGCTGTATCACCGTGCCTCCGAGGACTGGTGGGAAGGCAGGCACAACGGGATTGATGGGCTGGTGCCTCACCAGTACATAGTGGTGCAGGACATGTGAGTAGTCCCAGCTTGCACCGCCACGGTGCTCCCAAGAGGAGACCCCAGCTCTGCTCTTACACTGCCCTTGGGCTTGTGAGGAAAGAACAGGGGGAACTGGGCTAACACTTCCGAGCTGGGCACCATTCTTTGCCTTGCTCATGGGTCTCTGCGAACAGAACTTTAGGTTTTCATTTCCCCAACTCCATCAGGAGCTGGGGAGCAAGGACTAGTAAGAGGTGCCCTTTGAAGCTTTCAGATTCTTAGAACCTGTGCAGAGAGTAATTTCGAGAGCTGAAGTGACACCGCTAATGCAGAAACAGCTGTGCTTTCCTTTTGGTGTCTGGCTACTGTTTCAATTCCACATTCCCAAAAGAGAAGATACTGACCTAAAGTTTAAAAAGTATCATCTCTAAGCTTCCTCTTCTTTTTTTTTAATTTTGCTGATAAAGAAGCTCTAATTTCAAAATTATTTAAAGAGATGGGAAGATAGTCATAATACGTAAGTGAAAGAAGCAGGTAACAGCAATATGTGCAGTATAACCCTATTCAGCGAGTATAGTATTCGCATGCAGCACCAATTTAAGAACAGCTTTGAAAGGAAGAGAGAAATACACCACATAAAGCATATAAACTAAACAAATGATTCCGCCCCATTTTAGAAATGTTCAAATGTATACATCAGAATCCAAGAAATACTGTGTGTATATACAGATCAGGCATATGTATCTAAAGTATAAAGCATCTATAATGTACTGTACATATATACTGTACATATACAGGGTGGGGCAAATATAGGTTTACAGTGTTCATATGAAAAATAATGCAGCAATCGATAAATAAGAATTCAAGGATAAACTCTGTCTCGCGTACTCGTAACTGTAAACCTACTTCTGCCCAGCCTGTGTGTGCACGTCCTTGTAGATCTGTGCCCCCGGCATCTTTCAAAGTGTAGAAGGGTATTTGCTAAAGTTCTAACAATAGTTATCTCTGGATGTTATATTATGGGTGACTGTTATTTTACTCTTTTTTGTATATCTGAATTTTCCACTTTTTCTGCCATGAAACTGTATTATTTTTATAATGAAAAGAAAAAGGCTACGTTAATAAGAGACTTACATACATAAACACCATCATTTTGTTGTTGTTGTTCCTATTTATCTGACAAAAGACTCTCACTCTTGCATCCCATTACTTCAGGGATGATACATTTTCAGACACTCTGAGCCAAAAAGCTGACAGTGAGGCCAGCAGTGGGCCAGTCACGGAAGACAAGTCTTCATCCAAGGACATGAACTCCCCGACGGACCGACATCCTGATGGCTATTCAGCCCGGTAGGTGGAGTCAGACACTCAGGCTCCTGACTGCCCTCTCCCCCGCGGGCTGTGAGGAGCCACAGTGCCCACATCTGTGCAGTATTCCCCAGTGTGATAAGCTCTCCTCCTCTCTCTCTTCCTCTCTGTGTTGTGTCCAGACAAAGAAAAAGAGGAGAACCACCCCCTCCAGGAAGGCGTCCTGGTAGAACCAGTGATGGCCATTGTCCCCTTCACCCCCCACATGCTCTTTCCAACTCCTCCATTGACCTGGGGTCCCCAAACCTGGCCAGTCACCCCCGGGGCCTGCTGCAGAGCCGTGGCCTCAACAACGACAGTCCGGAGAGGAGGCGCCGGCCGGGCCATGGCAGCCTGACCAACATCAGCCGGCACGACTCCCTCAAGAAGATCGACAGTCCTCCTATTAGAAGGTCCACATCATCGGGGCAGTACTCAGGCTTCAGTGACCACAAGCCACTGGACCCAGAGACCATTGCTCAGGTAGGATGCTTTTAGGGGAATAGTGCCTGCTAAGTACACGGGGTGTGTAGGATTTACTTTTTTGTCGCCATGTATTTTGTGTAGAACCAGCTAATGAAAACAGGAAGGAAATTAGCCCATTCTTCAATTTAAGGCCTCACTAAGGTCTCTTAAGGAACCATTTGTTACTGGAGAGGCCCAAGTACATTAAGTTTATATTGATTTAAACAGAGTTGTGGCAGAAATGTAGGACCCAGAGCATTCAAATGTATCATTGCTACATAGACAGAAAAACTCTGCAAAGAATAATAATGAGGAAGGACTAGCCCTGTCAGACCCTAGATGCACACTGAAGACAGTAAAACAGACAAACCGATGGAACCGAATGGAGAGCCCAGAAACACAAACCATTTAGTATAGGAAGTGATGGATTGGTCAGTAAATAATGTGAGAAATTGTGGCTGGCTGTTTGAAGAGCAGCACGTCTGGATACTGTGTCGCTCTCGAACACACATGTGTCCACTTCCCAACAGGGACTGCAGAGAAGGGCTTTGTAGTTTTCTGTCATGATTAGAATTGCAAAAGTAAAAGTACCCGTAAAATAATATTATTGGGTAATTGATTTTCCCATAGTTCTACCATCTTTCCCTCTAGTTCTTTTTGCAGCATAGCCATCAAAAACTGCATGGCCTGGCTGGGTGGCTAAGTTGGTTGGAGCGTCATCCCATACACCAATAGGTTGCAGGTTCAAACCCCAATCTGGACATGTACCTAGGTTGCGCGTTCAATCCCCAGTCAGGGTGCATGCAGGAGGCAACCGATTAGTGTTTCTCTCTCACATCAATTTCTTCTTCTCTCTCACATCAATTTCTTCTTCTCTCTCTCTGTCCCTCCTTCCCTCCTTCCCTCCCCCACTCCTTCCTCTCCCAAATCAATAAATATATCCTTGAGTGAGGATTAACAAAAAAGTATGTGATTAGTTAGTGACAAAGGAGGTGAATAGATTCAGACTTTGCCATTCGAGTAATCTAAAGCAGTTTGCAGCTATCACTGAAGCTTAAAACTAAATAGAACAAAAAAGAAAGTGAATGAGAAATGAATGGAACAAATATGGGGAAGTACTAAAGATGCATTATTTTTAATAAAAAGCACCCAAGAAAACCTGTATTGATGTGACACATTTCTAAGATATTTTCAGTGTTCTAAGTAAAAAGAACTTTGGATAGCAAATTAGATCGCGTAAGGAGTTTAATGTGTGTGCATGTGTGTGTTTGTGTGTGTGTTTAATTAAACCAGTTTTAAGCACATAATAGTTTTTCAACAAAAATCAAAAAGACTTTTGACCTTTTTGATTTTCTCTACTTGAAGTGCTTTCTTTGCAGGACCTTTTGAGGCCTGCTGAGAAGCAGCGATGTTTGGCTGCAGCTGACGATTTCAGAAAGCTGCAACGTCGCTGCTTATAACACACAGGTGAAGCGGGGTTTGGGCTACAGAGACAGGCAGCTAGGAGCTTGGGGGTGGGAACATCTAATAAGGTCTGTTTAACCATTTTGCTTCTAAAACCAGGAAATCCGTTCACTGTAAGTCATAAAAACAAAAGCTCAACAGATAAACAAGGCTCTCTACATTCTCTCCGGGGCAAAAACTTGTTATAAAAACAAATCCATATGCTTAGCGTCAAATGGAAGTCACATATGAAAGTAATCAGTTGAAAAGTGATGTCATCCTCACGAAATGGCTTCCAGCTGTGTCCTTTATTTATCTTTCCATCTCTCATCTCCAGATTTCCCAGGGGGACAACTAAGACTGCCATCATGGTGTTCGTACAAAAAAATATGCAAATTCTTTCATTAAACAAATCAGTGGAATCCCTGATGCAGTTTTTTTTAACTGCAGCATCCATCTGTGATCATCATGTTTTGGTTTATTCATTTAGCAAGCTTTTATTGAGCACTTACTGTATGCCAGGTCCCATGCTAGGCTTTATGGACCCAAATCAGTAGCCAGCCGCTGCCTGGAGGTGCTTACAGTCCAGGGAGGGAGTCAGACTAGGAAATCAGCTACCACTGTGCGTGGTTGTAAGGGGTTACGCTCCTGGGGAATGAAAGAAGAGGTCCTCCACTCACCCTGCCTCACACAATACTCCACTTCTTGTGTGCATGGATGCTAAAAACATGTAGTGTAAAGTTTACTACCTTAACCATTTTTAACTGTACGCTTCAGTATATTCACCTTGTTGTGAAACATCTCCAGAACTTTTCATCTTGTAAACCTGAAACAGTATACCCATTGAAGAACAACCCCCTCTTGCCCTTCTCCCCAACCCCTGGCCACCACTGTGCTACTTCCTGCTTAGTCTGTGTGTGTGACTGCCTTGTGTAAATGGAAGCAGGCAGTATCTGTCCTTTCTAACGGCTTATCCCACCTAACACAATATCCACAAGTGTCATCTGTACTGTAGCATGTGGCAGGATTTTCTTCCTTTTTAAAGCCAAACAATATTCCATTGTCTGTATATACCACATTTTGCTTATCCATTTATCCATTCATAGAGCACACTCCATATTTTGAAACAAAGTATTTTGTAATTTTTCCTTTAGTATTTGAAATAAATTGATAGATAAAATACCTAATTTAAATATATATATATAAATCTCTGAATATAATAATATAAAGGAAAAGTAAAAGGCAGTAAATATTAAAACAAATGTATTTCAGTTCATGCTTAACAACACTGGAAGACAAATGAAATAGTGAGATCCTTTCACCAACACGTAGAATTACCAAAAATACAATCAAAAATGCACATTGAGCCCTGACCAGTGTGGCTCAGTTGGTTGAGTGTCATCCCGCAAGGTGAAATGCCAGTTCAATTCCTGGTCAGGGCACATGTCTGGGTTGCAGATTCGGACCCCGGTCAACACATTTGAGAGGTAACCAATTGATATTTCTCACTCACATCAATGCTTCTCTCCCTGTCTCCCTCCTTTCCCTCCTCTCTAAAAATTAATAAATAAAATCTTTTTTAAAAATTTTAAAAAAAATAAAAATTCATATTGACGTGAAAGTATTAAGTTAGTCTTAACTCAAATTTCATGAAAGGTATTTCTGTCAGTGATGTGATTTTTCTTAAGTGGTGGATAACCCTGGGTCAGCCCCAATCAAAATAGAGTATAATTTATGTGATCAGTTTACTCCTAGAAAACGTAATACCATTAAAAAAATATTTTATGTTTCCCTGACTGGTGCAGCTCAGTGGACTGAGTGCCATCCTGAGAACCAAAAGGTCACCGGTTCAATTCCCAATCAGAACACATGCATGGGTTGTGGGCCAGGCCCCCAGTTGGGGCCTTGTGAGAGGCAACCAATTGATGTTTCTCTCACACATCAATGTTTCTCTCCCTCTCTTTCTCCCTCCCATCCCCTCTCTCTAAATATAAATGAATAAAATCTTTAAAATACGTATTTTATGTTTATATATAAAAAAGAGTTAGGTTCTAGGCTCAGGTTAGTATAAACGGATTTTCACCCACATGGCTCTGGAGGACATTCAAAAGTTGAACAAGTTGTGGGGCAATTTATTGCATGTAAACTACCTAGGACACTTGCAGTAAGCTAGTGTGTCTGGCCTCTGCCCGACAAAGAGGCTAATGATGCAACCCCATTGCTATGGCATCTAAATACGCACACCGTATTACAGACATGCCCTCTGCGGGCAGTACCGTTTCCATTGAGATCCATTGGTCACAGCCATGTGGGGAATGCTTACACTGATTTTTGAAGAGCTGCTAGGAGTTAGCCAAGTGTATAGGAAGTGCTTAACAATTACTTGTTGAATGAGTGAGAGCAACCTGACTTTTTCTTGCAATTCACTTTTATTTCTTGAGAAACTGTTATGGTATCTGAACTTCAGCTACCTTTCACCATAAAGTCAAGTAGAATTCTATATAAAAAGTCAACATGTAAGGTAGAAACCACCAGAAGTGTACCTGGTGCCTTAGAATGGCAAGTATTTGATAAACGGCTCCATGAGCCACTGCATCTTGGTCTCCTGAACATTCAGAGTAAAAATAATTACAAGAGATGACATTATTTTTATATACTTTCTACCTACTGCGAAGCTAAGCATTCATGCTTTTGCTGGCCTGTTTGCTTTGAAATGAAATACTGGGCTTCTGTGCATCAATATTAATTATCCTTTTGTTTTTCTCTCTTTCTAATGATTTTACAACAGGATATTGAAGAGACAATGAACACTGCTTTGAACGAACTCCGAGAACTGGAGAGGCAGAGTACGGCGAAACACGCCCCGGACGTGGTTCTGGATACCTTAGAACAAGTCAAAAACTCTCCCACCCCGGCCACTTCCACAGAATCGCTCAGCCCTTTGCACAACGTTGCCCTCAGGAGCTCAGAGCCTCAGATTCGACGAAGCACTAGCTCCTCCAGTGACACCATGAGCACTTTCAAACCTATGGTGGCGCCCAGAATGGGCGTGCAGCTGAAGCCTCCAGCCCTAAGGCCGAAACCTGCAGTTCTTCCAAAAACAAACCCCACCATAGGACCTGCGCCTCCTTCCCAGGGTCCGACAGACAAGTCTTGCACAATGTAAAGACCACTGAGCAAGGTCAGACAAGGAGGTGATTTAGAAAAGAAAATGGATTAGTGACAAATGTCAACAATCCATACCTTTCCTTAGTTTTGTGCTTATAACTGGAGATCTGGCTTTTCTGTGTTCTCAAATGTGACATCTGAGACTAGCTAAGGTAACATGGGCATTTGTACTTTGTAATTGCTTTTTTTTAAATGACTGGACATACGTCATTTTAAAGACAATAGACAGACTTACTTGAAAATTCAATGCTGCAGCATGTGTGATGAAGGCAACGCCACTGCGCCCTCTGCATTGCACAGTGCTTCAGGGGTAGGGTGGCCCCGGTGGGTCAGAAACGTCTCAACCCGGAGGCACGAGGATCTGAGCCCCAGGCTTTGGAGTGTAACCGGCACTGGTCTGTGGCACTTGGGGCAGTGGCTGAAAGGTGATAATGGCAGTGTGTGGTAGCTGACAGTGAGTGCCTCTGATTCCATGCAGCGGGCGGGGTTCAGCTCATGCTAAAGACTTGCAGTTGTCACAGTGGGACAGACATGCCCAGTGGGAGCCTCAGCCCACAGCCGGGATGATTGGATGATTGCCTCTTTCCTAATCAGTCATTTCCCTGGGTCCAGGTTAAAGACTAGCAGAAGAAGGTAGAGCCTGTATAGTTACTGCTTGAACTAAACCTGGGAAAGGAGAGAGAGAGAGAGAGAGAGAGAGAGACCTCCAGAGCTATCCATGTGACTCCTTCTACAAGCCTAGCCAGGCCCCAGAAGATTTCCGACTCCATCCCGTGCATTCACAAAGGACTAGAACAGTCTAGTTTTTAAGAATTCCTGGTTACACTAGCCCACAAACTCCTTCTGAGGTCTGTGGTTATAACTGCCTAGACAATATTTCCGGCTCCCTAAACCCCCGTGTTCTCCTCTGTGGGAATGGAGACAGCGGACGCACATGGGTCCTCGGTTCACTCAGCCCTCTCTGCCTGCCTGAATGGTCTTGGCCCCTTTCAGCCTGCCGCAGGTCCTGATGATCCTGCACCGAATGCCTGCCTTTCCTCTCCTCTTGGCTCTTTGAGCCGAACTGGAACGGGCCGTGGTGCCATTGCGCGAGCCAAGCCAGCCGCTGCGGGAGGCTCACCTCATGGTTCCAGGATCGTTTCCTCCCGACTTTGTACCTTGGAGCCATGACCGCTTTTTTTCTTCACTTTTCTTTTCACATGTGGTGTCTGTATAACTGACACAAGTCACCCGGCCGCGTGAGGGCCCTCTTTCTCTGACACCGTGCACATACACAGTTTTTCTTTAGCCCATATTTATGCTCTATTTTTTCCTATCTTAAAAAGGTTGCTTTGGATGTGGTCGTTTTTACTAAGGTACAAATCACCACTCTCCCACCAGCAGCAGCTTCTTTCATCTGTAAACCTGTGAGCATTTAATCTAGTCTGTCATCGAACTTACTCATGAAGAGACCTTTCTGTTTTTTAAGATAAATGGGTGGCCAGAACTAACCCCTCTGGACCACCATCAATTTCCTTCTAAGTTGGGTTTCAAACTCCCAGGCAGTTGTGTGCCCACCTAAGAATTACATCGTGTGGACCGTATCAGCCCGCTCACGAATGCCGCGTGCAGGAAAGAATGAGGATCTGGACCTCAGTCGAGATCAGACTTTGATATCTACCTCAGTTTGCCAGGCTAATCATTCTACTGCAAACAGAGATTAAACTAATGAGATAGTTACCTTTCAAAGTCACACTGCTGGTTGCTTGCCTAAAGCCTAATTTCACTAATGTATTGGATAGTGAATTTTTTCCCTCTATCTAGGAATGGTATTTTCCAGGAATGGTAAGCTTTTAAACCTCTTAATTTTCAGAACCAGCTTTTTTGCCCATCTTGAAAAAGAGGCCCTGCTCAGCATCTTGTCCAACCCCTCGCCATTCCCCTTGGGCATCAGTGGTCCTTCAACAAGGAGATGACCAAGACAAAACTTCGAACAGCACTAACCCTTCTAAACACTCTTCCTGAATTCCCCAGGAAATTTAAACTTTTCTAAATAATCTCCCAGTCTTTTCTGGATTCCACTTTGGTTTCTAACGCTCTGTCACTATACGGGGAAACTGGAGCAAAGAACAAGGGTGGAAGTAATGGGGGTGGGAAAACTTTAAATCTTTTAGGAATTAAAATAAAAAGGATTTTTAGAAACCATTTTCCATCTTTGATAGAAGTTCAATATGTTAATGAAAGGCATCAAAAGGTGGGAGAGGAGGGTCTTTTATAAGCTTTCACTGCAACTTTCCAGGTTTTACTCCAACCTCAATTCCTCCGACCTTGATCCTCCCCACGTCGCCTCCAGTTCGCACCTGTGGTGGACGAGGGCGGCCTTTCCACCACCACGTCAGGACTCGGCTGCCCAGGACGGCCGGGAAACAGCTCCTAATACCTGGCCCATCATTTCCTTTCTTTACCTGTCTCTAGCTTTATCCCTCTAAACCCCCGTTGTCATCCTGAGGCTTCTTTCCCCCAATTTCCAGGGAAGGATGTGACTCGCAGTCAGTAAGGACTCAGTAAGGACTCACCTGCCTTTACTGTTGAGTAAAAGTCTTCAGATTCCAGGGATAAGACAAGGTGGCCACTTTACAAAGTATCCAAACTCACACCTGCTCAGTTCATTAAAAGCTGCAGCAGTTTAGAGGCTTTAGCTGGCACGCGGCCCGCCTTACTGCCCCAGATGTAGCGCACGCCGGATTGGGGGCGGGAGTGGTGCGCAGGGAATGGGGAGATAATGCCTGCAGTTTCCAGGACCTTGGCAGCCCCCGTGTGCAGTTTGGGAACGGAGTCATGGTGATGATGGGGAAATGCTGGTTCTACAGAGATTACCCGACTCCACTCACACAAGAAGATATATTCACAGTTCATGTCCCTGGATGTTCACAGCCTCTCCATGGAGCTCACTGAAGGAGTTTCACCAAGTTGGCCTTTTGGTTTGGGTCAGGGCGTGGGTTAGCGTGGAGGAAAAGGTACTTGGTACACATTTTCTGATGAGTGCTCTAAGTTATTTCAACATGTCGAATGGCCCCTTGTGAAGCTGTTCTTCAACAGTTTTGCACATCTTCACACAATGTAGAGTCATTTACAGCAGCATTCCCCTAAACCCACTGCCAGGGGCGTGGCCAGTGATCAGTGGACACAGAGCACGAAGGGTCAGGTGGTATCAGTTCAGCTTTTAGTCTTTGTACTTTTGCCATTTCCAAAACTGGGCTTATAATTTAATGAAGGAGAAGAAGAAAGTGAGGACAGTAGTAGTCTCCTTAGCATTTAGGAATGACACAGCCTCTGGGATCTACAAACTGAAGAAACTTTAATCCGATCATTACAGCCTCTAACATCCAAAATTAAAAGCCTGCGGGTCTGTGGAGGGGTTGGGAAGACTTCGTATCGGGGATGACACTCATTCCTGGCCAGTGGTGAGACACCATGAGTGCAGGAAGTGCCTGCAGAGCAGCTTCGAAGTGAAGGCTCCACCCGTGTGGGAAGAACTCATCCCCTGAACTGGAAACCCAACCACCAGCAGGGGCCCGGCTTGGTGCATGGCAACTTCTGCACAGCTTCACTCAGATCGGTAAAACAAACTGGAAGTTGAGCTCTCACTTACCCTAGTATACTTTCTTAAAAAATAGTCTACGTGGTATAATCGAGATGGTTACCTGTATCTTTAAATTATGTAGGGAATTTTGTATGTTTATATAATTGTTCTGGGTTCCACATGCCTAGCATAGAAACTGTTTAGTAAAAGAAAATATATAAACCGTGCATTTGTGAATGCCCCCCTTAGAGCATTCATCCAAGTCCAGTGTGTTGTGTGATGGGTACTATAGACGTTTCAAGTATAGTTAAGCAGTGTGTAACAGGAGAGACTGCTACTTGCCTAGGGGCTCAAGGGCAGCCCCTGCCCACCTAATTAAACCAGTGTTGTCCTTTCCTGTCCGTTGAGCAGTTGCAGTACTGGTAGCTTCCTGCTTGTGACTGTTACCTAATCGTGTCAATGTACATCTGTAGTATGTACATGTGAAAGTGCCTTTCTATTTTAGTTTTAGCCTGGCTCTTCACTGTTGCCCCGCCCACCTCTGCCCTTTTCTGCCCCTCCCTTCCAACCCTCCTGCCCCCACCCCCCACCGCCGCCCCCCTCCTGCATATTTGAGTGTTGAGACCTCCTCCGCTTTCTCCCAGCTTTTCCATCTCCACCTTCCTGTGCCTCGGGCGCTCAGTTTTGTCCCATCTCGCATCCTTATCCGTCATCACACTCCCTTTCCCTGTGGCTGTCACCAGGCCTTCCCAACAGAAACTCTCCCTGTGTGCTCTCATCTGCCTCGCATCGTTATACTCCCTCGTCTCCGAGGTGAAAATAAAGGGGGGTGCTCTTACAGTTCTGGGAGGAAAAAAAGTTTTGTTACTCCGTTGTGACGGTGCACTTTTATGTATAGTACTGTACATTTTGGCATGTACCATTCCAGGCTTCAGTATACAGTCAGGTCTGTCTTCACGGTGTATCTTTATAATAAATAAGGTAGTTCTGGCTGCCTTTGTCTGCTTCGGGTTTCGTGTGTGATTCTCCATGGTATTTTCATTCCTTTCCTTTCTTTTTTCTAATCACTATTTACCCCCCAAAGAACCAAGTTGCATTAAATAATGTGAAGCTACATGTTTTAAAAACTGTTACCTCACATTCATTTTTGTTTGTGAATTTGAAAATGAGGCTTCATACACAGGCCCTTGACCACGAAGCCAGGGCTTTTCAGAGTTGTAGCTGGGAGACTCTTGTGTAGGAGGGAAAAGAGACTGGGAGAGCCCAGCGGGAGGCTGAGAGGGCGGTCCTTCCCAATGCTCACCAGCTTGAAATCTCCTTGAGGACTCCTTGGTACAGGAAACCTTGTCAAGTTCGTCTTTGGTTTCATTTGAATAAATTGAAATGCAATCCTTAGGTAGATGCTATGTTTAGATTTCCCCCAAGGTATTGGTATTTTTTTCCTTCAAACTTAAAAAAAAAAACAACTAACTCTTAGAGGACCAGCAATACATTTTAAGTAGTTTTATGAAAATATTAACAAGGTGCTGGATTGAATAGTGATAAGAGATGTGGAGTAAAAAAGATAGTATGTAAATCAAAAGGAGAAAACTTCCTTGGCATTAAATACACACAGAAAAGTGCCCAGGTCATTAGTACAAGAGTTTTCACAAAGTAACACAGTGATGTATTCAGCACCTGGATGAAGAAACAGCACATTATCAGCATCCTGGAAGCTAATCTGAGTTTGTGTCTCTCCAGAGTTCATCAATATCCTGATGAGAAGCAGGTCTGGTTTTGCATGTCATTATAACTGTCTATAATGGACTCACAATGTGTAGATTTGCGTGTGGCTTCTTTTTGTTGAAATTTACATCTGAGGGCTGTGTTCTTGCACATAGCAGTAGGGTTGTTTTTTTCTTTTTTTCTTCTATTTTTCATTGCAGTATAGCTTGGTATTATGTTTATTTTAGTATTTCCTGATTAAACTTTGGGTATAAAATACATAACAACAGATGGTTATTGAATAAATAGAACACCTAACCAAAATGAATAAGTAAAATGACTATCCATAAGGTCTTATAAATTTCTAGTTGGAAAAAGAAAGGCTATAATAGAGCTCGTTTTGGAATGAGAGGATGTTAATGAAGGAAAACATAACAAGTCCCCAGTGATCTGTGTGGGGAAAAGAGATTCAGCTGTATCTGATAATGTGCCCAAAAAAATCACCTATGGGCTCTGGGAATAATTTATATTAAATAAGCAAAATTTCAAAACAGGAATTCATATGTAGGTCAAATGCAGGTCACAAGTTATATAAGTCTACTGGAATTCAGAAATATATTTAGAATGAAGATATTATAACTGAGTCTTGACAATGCAGTATGATGGGGGAAATTTCTATGAAATAATTACCAGGAAATTCTAGATGTGAAAAAATTAGTTACAATAAAGAGAGAAGGTCGTTGTTAAGCCATCCAATTTGATGGTATAATTCATCCTTATTACATCATTAAAATTAAATTGCCTGGGCCCTGACCCCCAACTGCCAGTCATAGTCGAATTTCCAGAAGTCCATCCATTCCCTCCCAGGCTCTCATTCCTCCCCCTAGGCAGGGGTGTCCACCCTCTTGGCATCTCTGGGCCACACTGGAGGAAGAAGAGTTGTCTCAGGCCACACATTAGAAGACAAACACTAATGAAAACTGATGAGCAAAAAAAAGGTTTTAAGTAAATTTACAATTTTGTGTTGGGCCTCATTCATAGCCATCCTGGGCCTCACTCGGCCTGCGGGCCACAGGTCGGACACCCTGCCCTGGAGGTTCCTTCTTGTTTCCCAGTACCTCGGGGGTTGCAGAGGTTGTCCAGCTCCATGCAGTGGCAATACACAGTGTGGCAGAGAGGCTGCTATAGCTGAGTGGCTGCTGGCCTTTGAGAGTTATGCCCAAAACACAGCGCTGGACAAAGTCCCTGCTCTCGGCAGACCCAGGGGCTGAGACAGTATTGTCCTCTGAAACAGCAGAGTCGAGATGGGCAACGCTGACTGACACCAAGGGAGGCACGTGCTGGCCCATGACTGAGATGTTCAAACCACTGAGGAGTAAATAAACATTTCAGTAAAAATACATATCCCATAACTGGGTCTAGTACCTTTCCCTCGGCATTTATGTGGTAGTGATTAATTGCTCTTTCGTCCAACAGAAAACAAAAGAAGTTATTTTCTTATTTCCGGCTATTCCCAGTGAAAGTCATAGAGAGTTGAGAGTTGACTTAAAATTTAACGTTATTTTACATTCTGCAAGACAGATTAAGGTAATTTGTTAACATTTGAGTTTTCTAGTTGTCCCATTGCCATTATATGGTGGCTTATAGAAACCAAAGGAATGAACTATGTCTGCTCAAGTCAAAATAAGCTCTTCATGGACTGGAGTATTTTTGTCATATCCTGAGCTGGGGAATCTAGGACCCAGGGAATGAATGATAGAAACATCTGCAGGCAGCTGGAGGCAAGACTGAGTTCTGAATGGTTTTAGGCCTTCACTGTTTCTATGGACACCCTTTCCCTTCCTTTTCCTTCGTTTTTAACGTGCATACTATGGATCTATGGTGTGACTTAGCTCTTAGCACTTCACTGAAGTATGCTTGTCTTTCATCCCATGGGCGTCACAGTTTTCTCAGATCTCTGCTGAGAAGAGGCTTTCAAGGACGGGTGTTTACGTTGCACTTAGGATTCAGTCTGCTCCAATGAGACAAAGGCATTCTTTAAAAAGCAGTCGATAATCTAAAATGGACAACACATCACCTCATCCTTCACTTAAACCCACTACAACCATCTCCCATGCCACTTAGAATAGAGTCTAAACTCCCAACCTGGGTCAACGTGATCCAGCTCCGCTCAACCTGTCCTTCTGCCCTGCCTTGTTCACTGTCCCCCTCACAACCCCCGCCACGCTGGCAGTTCTGTGTTCCTTCCACATGATCCGCTGATTCCGCCTCAGACCTTTCTCCTGGACCCCTCCACCTAGGATGAGCTTCCCTTAGATTTTCACCTGGCTGTCTCCTTATTGATATTCAGCTTGCTGCTCAAATGTCAACTCTGCAGAGAAGCCGCCCCCACAACCCTGCTGAATTAACACCCTGGATACAGGCTGAGCAGATGTAAATCTATTCTTCCCCTTTGCAGGGCATTTTGGCAACAATGATCAAAATCACAAACACATATTCCTTCTGGCCCAGTAATTCCACCTCTACAAAGCCTCTACAGATACATTCACACACGGGGAATTGATGTGTGCACGAAGTCATTCATTACAACATGTGGAATAACAAAAGGCTGCAAACAAGCTCAGTGTTTACCAACAGAGGACAGGTTAAATAACTTACAGAACATTCACACAGTGGACTATTACTTTGCAGCTCTAAAGAATGAGAAAGATCTCCAAGTCCTGGCATGGGAAGCTCTCCAACATATACAATCAAAAGCGAAGTGCATAGCAGTGCATGTGGTATGTAAGGACAGGTTAAAGTAAGAATACATCCTTGTATTCGCTTGTTTATATCAAGAAACTCTGGAAGGACACACGAAAAAGTGCTCGCTGGCAGCTTAAGTGGCAGATACTGGCGAACAGCAGACACAGGTGGAAAGGAGACCCTTGCGGAGTACTTTTGAATGCATGTTGTGACTGTGTTACCTTTGCAAATTAAATAAATTTTAAATGATTTTTATTCTGCAGGAAAATTAAAAACAGCACTTTCCCAATGTCCCCTTTATGCTATTGCCCGGCTTTATTTTCCTCACAGAGCATTTACTGCTTTGCACCAGGATACAAAAATGGGGTCTTCCCTG
This sequence comes from Glossophaga mutica, assembly GCA_039655065.1. Lineage (NCBI taxonomy): Eukaryota > Metazoa > Chordata > Mammalia > Chiroptera > Phyllostomidae > Glossophaga > Glossophaga mutica. Next base: position 61,104,167 of record CM077304.1, read on the forward strand.
AGGGACTGAACACATTCTACCCTAGGAGGCCAAACAACGCGCAAATGTTCAAAGGATTTCACTAAAAGCTGGCAAATGCCTCAGTCTCCTCTAGTGACGTGTCAAAATGAGTATTGGAGAATGGTTCATGAAGAGGAATTTTGGAGAAGAGTGGGTATGTGAGCTCCTCTCCAAGGAGAAGATTGGAGATGCCTGGTCCCCTCCTCAACTCTAGCGGGTAGGCCATCGGTGGAAAACCGAAAAGTTCAATATATTAATCGATGTCCTGCAGCTGAGGGACACGTGGAGTGGGTCGACTTCCCCTGTGAGATGGTTACGGTGAGGCAAGCCAGGCTGGCTGGGTGCTGATGGACAGGTAGCAGAGAGATGCCAGCATGGGCCAGCTGCACTTCCGAAGTCTGGCAGGGCCAGGGACGCATGAAGCAGGCCAAGCTCTATGCACGGGAAGGCTGAGTGAGTGTCATCTTACGTCTCCGTCCGAGAATTGCCTGGAGACAAGGACAGAACCTTAAAAAAATGGAGCTGGATTCCTAAGTGCTGAGGAAGTAGTAAGCAAACGGCCAGAAGAGAGATCCCAGCTGGAGTGGGGATGGAGAATGTTAATTCAAATTGAATTTCAAGTTTATATTATTTATATTATGGAACTTAAAATTATAAATGAGTGAACCAAGGCTGTGTTTATAACTTTAAGTGGTCATGGGATTTTTATTGCCTAATTATAACCAGAGAAAACACCACGACTGAGTAAAGTGGAGTAGAGAGGGACAAGGGGCACCGCTCTAAGTCGGGGACCATGGAAAGCCACTTTGAACAACGACTTAGTGAGGTGAGGAGACAAACCTCACTGACATCTAAGCAATTTCTAAGAATTTCCTAAGCAGAGAGAACAAGTATAGAAGCCCGGGGCGGCGGGGGGGGGGGGGGGGGGTGGGGGGGTGGGGGGGCGGGTAGGGCAGACACAACAAGAAATCTAGCACTGACCGGAGCAGAGTGAGAGAGGAAAGGACAGAGGACGTGAAGCAGGAAAGTAGACCAAAGGCCAGATGGTGCAGGGGCTTGTACCCGTAGGAGGAGTTTGGATTCTCTTCCCAGGGGGCTGGGAGGTTTGTGTAGCGGTGGGGAGTGGACAGACACGAGTTGAATGTGTAAATGGTAAAACGACGTAATCCCGCCCAGTCACCATACTCCATCCCTCTCACAGGATTAAATGGTTTGAAGGTGGGCCACGGGCCAAATTAGGATCCATCCTGGGGCTTGTGTTTTGCTGATGGAAAATAGTTTCTCTCTTGTCCCTGAGGTTGCTGAGCCAGTGAGATGTAAGCCTGCAACCTCGGGTGCCATCATCAGCGAGCCTGCCTGAGACCAGTGCCAGAAGAGAAGAAAACACCTCACGGGAGAAAGAAAAGGTGATAGGAACCCAATTTTGATGATATTGTGTAAGCCCTTGAATGCAGATGAGCCTAAAACTAAGTGCTGTATAACTTTGGACTTACCAGGTTCATAAGCCAATACCTTTCCTTTTTTTTAACTCAGGGTAGTTTCTGTTGGGCAACTGTCCCTAGCCAGAGTTTGGATACTGCAGACACCAAATTATTAACCATAGTTACCTTCAGGTGGTGAGATCACAGGGGATTGCTTATTTTCCCTTTCTGCTTATATGTGTTTTTTTAGTATTGATAACAAATTTACTCAGTTTACAATAAAAGAAAAAATTAAAGTATCATTTTAATTGTACAGAGGAAAGAATGTCATCGAGCTCAGAGAACCAGCAGATGCCCAGTCTGAGGGCTTTGGACCCTCCTTCGCTATCTTCAATCCCCACTTCGCTTTGAGCATTTCGAGCTTCCCCATGTTACTTTCATAATTTATTTTTAATATCCAGGGATAGAAGAATGGCATTGATGATTCCCGAAAGTCCCTGCCAAGTCTGTGATTTTCAGAATGACCTCTATTCCTGCAGAAGTCATAATTGTGCTTTAATTCAAGCTAATGTTGGTGCTGTATTTTTTTGTAAGAGAAAAGCATGGAAGATGAGAAATTTTTTTATTCCAATAAATACTTTATTCCCACTTCAATTACTTAATGCCATTTGCACCACAGACTACCTCAAGGTCACCTGGGATGTCTGTGTATAATACAAATTCTTAGGCTCTACCCCCCAATGACTCGATAGTTCTGGAATGGGGTCCAGTAACCTACATTTCATAAACTCTCTGTGGAATTTTCCTGCACAATAGAGCTTGAAATCACTTTCATAAATAACATGTAAAAATTCTATAGTAGCAAACTTTCAATATAAATTTACACCCAAAAGCTTTTTCCTCAGAGTTCATGTTCATATATCAAATGTAATCTCAAAAATTGAGAGTTCCACAAAGTTAGACTTTTTCCAGTATATTTTCTCTAAATTGTCTAATCAACCCCCAGTTGAGCCAAATGGTTAACATTACCACTCTTCTCCAGAACCTCAGAAATGAGCAACTAAATTAGTTCTTTGGGAGCACTCAAAAAAGAGCTTCATCACATCCACGCAACACGCGAACAACGTACACTTCCCATTGATGACCCACCCGGTGAACTCTACACAAAGAGGAAGGAACCTCCACCAGCAGCAGCGCGGAGTGAGAGCTAGGCTTTGCTCTTTCTGTGGCACTCTGGAGCCAGTCAGCTGCTTCAGGATGAAGCTGCCAGGAACTCACTGCAGTAAACAATGAATGCAAACTTCCCACATTTATGAAAAGCACATGACCACAAAAGTTGCTGCCGATGCTCTCTCTGGGTGAAGAGTGGAAGGGTTTTGTGTTTCAAATAAGTGGTGGGAATGACAAAGAAGATATCCCCACAAAAGAGGGGTCCTGATCCACAGTCATGTCTGCCTGCTACTAAGGGGTATTCCTGTCATAGACCCAGGAGGACTGGAGACAGAAAGCACAAATCATCTGTTTATGGTTGCGTTGTGGATGCCAATCTCAGTGTCCTCAACTTGGTCATTGTAAAAAAAAAAGAGAGAGAGAAAGATATTCCTGGTCTTACTGATATTACTGTGCCTTCTTGTGTGGGGCCCAAAAGAGCCGGCAGGATCCGCAAACTTTCAGTCTCTCCAAACTGCATGATGCCCCCCAGGAGGCTGTGAGAAAGCCCCTGAACAAGGGTGAGAAATCTAGGACCAAAGCACCCAGGATTCAGCATCTTGTCACTCCGCACCTGCAGCACAAACACTGGCATGCTGCTCAGAAGAAACAGTATCACTGAGAAAAATAAGGAAGAGGCCACAGAATATGCTAAACTCTTGGCTAAGAAAATGAAGGAGGCCAAAGAAAAATGCCAAGAACAGATTGCCAGGAGACATAGTCTGTCCAATCTGAGAGTTTCTACCTCTAAGTCTGAGTCCAGTCAAAACGGAGATTTTCTATGATGAGCGAATAAATAAGAACAGACATCAAACACACACACACACACACACACAGCCAGGTTTTGCTGCTTTTCCAAATAATTTGCTTCAAAGAGGGATTCTAATAAAGACATCAGTGAGGAATAGGTGATTGGGTTGAATCAAGAAAAATGTCCTTTATATTAACGTGGAATCTAAAGAGTGGAACTCACAGAGGCAGGGTGGACTGGTGGTTGCCAGGGCTGGGGTCGGGGAGTGGGGAGGTGCTGGTCAGAGGGCACAGACTTTCAACTATGAGTTGCATAAGTTCTGGGGATCTGATGTACAGCCTGGTGGCTACAGTGATAATGTATTGAACACTTGCGATTTGCTAAATGAGTAGATGTTAAGTGTTATCACCACAAAAAAGGGCGTACACTGTGAGGTGATACATGAGTTAATTAGTTTGACTTTGGGAATCACTTCACAATGGATCCCTATATCAAACCATCACATTTTACATCTTAAATACACATAAATTTTATTCATCAGGTATACCTCAATAAAGCTGGAAAAATGCCCTTTATCATTTACAGCCCATTGTATTTATTTTGACTGTATTCTACTTTACACTGGAATAACTCTGGAGGAATCCAATGGCATTTGGCAGAAACTCTTTTTGGGGTGATAAGAAGAAACACAGCTTCTGCCGCATCACTCTTTAATATGAGCCATTAAAGACTCTGTGTGGGGGGTGTCTAGTCTCATCACAGAGTTGAAAAGACTTAAACCATGTGATCTAAGAATAAGAGAAGATAATGTAAATCCTAAACTGTATCATAGAGTTTGAAAATGAACCCCTTTAAAGTACAATGAAATATGGTCAAGTTTTAAGGAAAGAAGGAAAGACAAGGCTTAATGAATGCACCTCCTTTAAAGAAACTGGTCCCCAAAATTTCATCACCATGACAACTATACTCCATCATTGCCATAGTAACCAGCTGCATAGTATTTGTCTAAAGAGAAGCCCTCTGATTGGGAGACCAACAGGAAGCTGTTAGGAGCCTCACGACAACACTGAAAAGGCTGCTCTCCAATCACGCTGACCTATTTCTGGTCTTCCAGTGTGTTTCAATTCTCCAGCGTGAGTCCCTAAAACCAAACGTGATTATACTGGAATGAGACCGCCTCAAGAAGTGTATAATAATTGTATTCCCATGTGTCACTGCTAAACTTGAGATGATTTGGTTTCTAATTTTCCAGAGGTACGGTAATATCTGACAGCCACTCCCTTCGCCATGCCTTGCAGCTGATTATGATGTCCCCTGTGTGACAGCAACAAGGCACGCTAGCCACATCTCAAACCAGATGTTGGTTGCTAGTGACAAGTTGTCTTATTTATTTATTTTTAGTTTTTTTCACCATTCCAGAGCCCACACATCCCACCACCTCCCCTATTGGGCTTTCATACTAGAGACAGCCCCTACACTGCAGAGCCCACTGCAACGGTTCAAAGCAGCCAGTCCGAAGCATGCTCACCCTTCTGGTCCATTCCTTCCCATGGAAGCCAAAATAGAGGCTCTTGCCCACATTTCCCCTCTCTTGGTTTTGTGACCAACTCTGGTGCTTCCCAGCATGGCCCTGTGTGAAATGCTGTGGCTCCTCTTCCTGCCTGCCTGCCTGCCTTCCCTTTTCTTTCGTTATTTTAGAACACAGTTAGGATTCAAAACCTCCCACACAGAGGAAAGAAACAGTACAATACAGTGGGCAAGAGCCTGGCTGTTACATTCACGAAGGCTTCACAGGTTTGAATCCCAGCTCTGCTATATATACATGCTCTGTTTCTCATTTTCCTTGTTTTTCTCTGTCTGACTTATTTCACTTAGCACAATACCCTCTAGGTCCATCCAATTGTTCTCAAAATTGCAAGATTTTATTATTATTGCTGAATAATATTCCACTTTATACACACACGTAAATCTTCTTTATCTCTTCATGTATTGACGCACAACCAGATTTCTTCCTTATTTTGGCTATTACTAGCAATACTGCAATAAATACAGGGGAACATATATCTTTTAAAATTAGTGTTTTTGTTTTCTTCAGACAAATGCCCAGAGGTGGAATTGCTGGATCTTATGGCAGCTCTTTTTTTAACTTTTTTAGGAAACTTCACACTGTTTTCACAGTTGCTGCACCAGTCTGCATTACCAACAACAGTGAAAGAGGGATCCCTTTTCTCCACAGCCTTCCCAGCACTTATTTGTTGATTTATTGATGGTAGCCATTCCAACAGGTGTGAGGTGATATCTCATTCTGGTTTTAATGTGCATTTCCATGATGATTAGCAATACTGAGCATTGTCACATGTCTATTGGCCATCTGTACGTACTCTTTAGAAAAATGTCAATTCAAGTTCTTTGCCCACTTTTTAATTGGATTGATTTTTTAGTGTTAAGTTGTATGAGTTCCTTACATATTTTGGTTGTTAATTCTTTATTGGATGTATCATTTGTGAACATCTTCTCACAATCAGTAGGTCATCTTTTTTGTTTTGCTGATGGTTTCCTTCACTATGCAAAAACTTTTAGTTTGATGTAGTTCCTTTTCTTTATTTTTTCTTTTGCTGCCCTTGCCCAAGGAGACATATCAAAAAAGACATTGCTAAGAGCAATGTCGAAATTTACTACCTATATTTTCTTCTAGGACTTTTATGGTTTTGAGTCTTACATTAAAGTCTTTAATTCATTTTGACTTCATTTTTATATGTAGTGTAAGAAGTGGTCTAATTTCACTTTTTGCATGTATCTGTCTAGTTTTCCCAAAACACTTATTGAAGAGCCTGTCTTTACACCATTGTGTATCCTAGCCTCCTTTGTGTAAACTAATTGATCATATAAGTGAGGATTTATTTCTAGGCTCTCTGTTCTATTCCATTGGTCTATAAATGTGTTTTCATGGTGGTACCATACTATTTTCATTATTGTAGCTTTGTAGTATAGTTTGATATCAGGGAGCATGATAACCACCCCCAACACACACACATTGTTCCTTCTCAAGATTTCTTTGATATTCAGGGTCTTTTGTGGTTTCACATAAATTTTAGAATAAGTTTTTCTATTTTCATTTATTTCAAGATAGTTTTTGATTTCCTGTTTGATTTCCTCTTTGGTCTGTTAGTTATTTAGTAGAGTGTTGCTTAGTCTCTTCATATTTGCATTTTATCCAGTTTCCTTCTTGTAATAGATTTCTAGTTCCATGCCATTGTGGTCAGAAAAAAATGCTTAATATGATTTCAATCTTCTTGAATTTATTGAGGCTGGTTCATGGCCTAGTATGTGATCTATTCTGGAGAATATTTCATCTGCACTTGAAAAAAAAAGTGTATTCAGCAATTTGAGGATAAAATGTTCTAAAAATGTCTATTAAGTCAATCTGGTGTAACGTGATATTTAAGGCCATTATTTCCTTATTAATTTTCTGTCTGGATGATCTATCCATTGTTTTGAGTGGGGTGTTGAAATCTCCTACTATTATTGTATTGCTGTGGATTGCTCTCCTTATGTCCCTTATTAGTTGCTTTATATATTTCGGTGTTCCTATGTTGAATGTGTAGATATTTATAATTATTATATCTTCTTCTTGGATTGACCCCTTTATAATTATGCAATGTCCTTCTTTGTCTTTTATATATTTTTCTGTTTTAAAGTCCATTTTTTCTGATATGAGTATGGTTACCCCATACTTCTTTTCATTTCTTTTTGCATGGAATATCTTTCTCCATCCCTTTACTTTCACACTGTATGTCTTTCAACTTGAAATGAGTCTCCTGTAAGCAGCATATAGTTGAGTCATGTTTTCCAATACATTCAGCCACCTCTGACTTTTTGTTGGAGCATTTAGTCCATTTACATTTAGAGTAATTATTGACGGGTATGCACTTGGGTTGTTTTTACAGTTCTCCTTCGTGCCTTTCATCTTCTGTGGATCTCATGCCTTGTAGTTGACTGGTTTACTCTAGTGTTTTGTTTGGGTTCCTTTCTCTTTTATGTTTTGTGTATCTTTGTATATTTTTGGTTTGTGGCTACCATGAGGTTTATGCATATTATTCTAAATCTATAGTAGTCTATTTTAAGATGGTAGGTGTTTCAGTTTGAAGAGATCCTGTAAGGACTACATATTTACCACCCCCTCCTTCCCCAAGGCTTTGTTCTATAGATACTGTGTTTTAGCTCTTTGGTGTTGTGTATCTCCTGACTACATATTGTAGTTTAAGTTGAGTTTGATACTTTTTTTCTTTTGACCTCTGTAGTAGCCTTTTAAGTATCTGATTCTCTGTTTATTAAATATTTGGCTTTAGCTGTGATTTTTTTTCTTTCTCATTTTCTTATTTCTGGTTATGGTCTTTTCTATTTTACTTTAAGAAGACCATTTAACATTTTTTTTTAAAGCTGGTTAAATGGTGAACTCTTTTAGTTCTTGCTTGTCCAGGATACTTTTATCTCTCCTTTAAGTCTGAATGATAAGCTTGCTGGATCAGTTATTCTAGGTTCTAGGTTCCTTTATTTCAGCGTTTTAAAGATGTGCTGCCACTCTCTTCTGGCCTGTAATGTTGCTGAGAAATCAGCTGATACCCTTATAGGGTCTCCTTTGTATTTAACCCGTTTTCCTCTTACTTTCTTCAAGATAGTCTCTTTAACTTTTGCCATTTTAATTACAGTGTGTCCAGCGTGGGTCTCTTCAGGTTCATCTTGTTTGGAAAACTCTGTGCTTCCTGCACCTGGATGTCTGTTGCCTTTTCCAGCTTAGGAGAATTTTTGACCATTATTTCTTTGTATAAAGCTTTTGTTCCTTTCTTTCTTCTCCTAGAATCCCTTTAATGCAAAGGTTTGAGCGTTTTATGTTTTTCCAGAGGTCCCTTAGACTATCCTCATTTTTTTAAAAAAATTATTTTTCTTTTTGCAGTTCTGATTGGTTAATTTCCACTAGTCTCTCTTGGAGGTCACTGATCCAATCTGCTGTTGATTCCTTCTAATGTATATTACATTTCAGTTACTATAGTCCGGGTTTGCTTGGTCCTTTATTATGCTTTCTAACTATCTGCTGCAGTTCTCCCTAAGTTTCTCTATTGTACTCTCAAGTTTGTTGAGTATCTATATGACCATTTCTTTGAATTCTTTATGAGAATTTTGCTCTCATAAAGAACTTATCTCCATTTTGTTGGAGCTTTGTTGTGGGAATTTTTGTTGTTGTTGTTGTTCCTTCATTTGAGATCTTCTTCTATCTTATCATTTTGTTTAACATTCTGTGATTGTAAATCAGCCTCTGTGTGAGCCACGTGGATTTGGCAGGCCAGTTCGAGTGAGCAGGCGCCTACGGCATGCAGGGCACTGGCCTACTGACTTGGACTGGCTCCAGGTGGCGAGGCCAGGTGCAGGTGATAGTGCCCTGTGGCTCCTGCCTGCTTCCTCAGTTCCGGGTGAGACCGGCTCAGACAGCGTGCCCGGGAATGTGCTGCAGCAAACTTACAGGTAGGCCAGAGCGTCTGAATGGAGTACACACCTCCCCCATGGGGGTCTACAGGTGACGTAAACAATGGTGCTTCCTGGCACCTCTGACCCCAGAGACTTCTGCAATGCTGGAGAGCTCCCACAGCTCTCCAGTCTCCTATATAGTCTCTCTTTTGTCTGTTGCAGAGAAAGTCATCCCGAGTAGGCTTTCTGAGCCTGGTAGTAGTTTTGAAAAGACTATTGGAGCAGGGCAGGCACCTGTGGGCTTAGAGCACTAGCCTAAGGGGCTGGAGTGGCTCCTGGCAAGGAGGCCAAAAGGGTGTGGTGACTGCCCTGTACTTCCTGCTTGCTCCCTTTGTTAGGAGAAAAAAAGTCTCCAGGCAATGTAGCTGGGATTGCATGGTGATCTTGCAAGTAAGCAAAGCACCTGAATAGAGCTCTGGCAGCCCTATCGGGCCTTATTGGAGCAGAGGAGGACTTAAACAATGATGCTCACTGGCTTCTCCCGTCAGGAGAGTTCTGGCAGCTCCCAAAGGGTTTCTGCAAGCTTCCCAGCCTTCTATATTTGGTTTCTTTCTCTCCTTTGTTGTTCAGAAGCTGTTCATTCAGTCCTCAGTTGTCTGGCAGGGTAACCACCCTCTATGCCCGGGTATACTTGACTTTGCTAAGGGGAGGTCTTGAGTTCATTGTCCTCCTGCGCCCCACCCCCATCTTGTACCTCTTGTCTTTATTTAATGAGGCCACTGACAGGCTCAATTACAAAGAACCTTTAAGGATGCAGAGTGATGTTCCTGTAAAAAAAAACAAAAAAAAAAAAAACAAAAAAACTGAGGGGGAGGATGCAGGCAGGTGGCCGAGTTCCTATTCACATATGCACGTAAACTACTACTTACAACACAAAAATGATGTTTTAAAAAGGCTGTCCTTTCAAAAAAGTTGTTGAGCTTTTCAAAAACAAAAACGAAACCATTTCTACCTGATATCCTTGCCTGGTGCTTGCTCAGAAAAATTGCTTATGTATTTCTAAATCATTTCTAGGTTGCTCTGGGAAGCAGAGATACCTTGGGAAAACTATTCTCCGCCCAGCCTACTCTCTCTCTAGTTGGACCACGCTTTTCTAGGCATGTACTGTTGGGGAACTTCCTTGATATCTTCCTGCTCTGAGCTCTCATGAAATACATAGTGAGAACCTACCTGTGGGTAACATCAATGTTTCTAAAGCGAGGGGCTTGCAAGTGCAACCTACTTAGAAGGTGGGAAGTTGGGGAAGAAATGGAGGGGACTTGTCTTGCATCTGGGTTTGCATATACAGCCAAATATTGCAGCTCAATGAAAATACGGTTTTCTCAAGATGCCTTTATTAATTCAACAAATATTTCAGAGCACTTGTGGCCTGGCAGATACTCTACCAGATGCTTGAAATACGTAAGTGAACAGACAATAAGCCCTGCCCTTGTGGAGCTTACATTTACATATTACATAAGGTGGAAACGATGGCAAATGTCTGTATCCAAGAGTGGAAGTATTTTTTTTTTTTAGAGTTTTATTTATTTATTTAGAGGGGAAGGGAAGGAGAAAGAGAGGGAGAGAAACATCCATGTGTGGTTGCCTCTCACATGGTCTCCACTAGGGACCTGGCCGGCAACCCAGGCATGTGCCCTGACGGGGAATTGAACCTGCGACCGTTTGGTTCACAGCCCGTGCTCGATCCACTGAGCCACACCAGCCAGGGCAGAGTGGAAGTATTTTTTGTGGGATGATGGACATAATGCAAGAGCCCTGACCCACGCATTTCTTGGCACTTCCAGTCATGCATGTTATGTTCTAGTCACCGAGCTAAAGACTGAATACATGAAGCTCAGCAAAACAGCTTTGCCCCCTGGCCTCAGGAAGATTACAGAACAGAGAAGGAGGGGGTCACTCAGGAACGAACGGCCATCTGCTTACAGCTGAGATCAGGGCTCTGAAGAAAAGAAACCCAAGAGCCCTCCGTGGAAGGAGACTGAGCAAGGCTGGGTAGGGAGATCCAGGGCTTCCGAAGGAAGTGCTGACTGAGATGCGGGCTGGAGGACACAGGAGTGAGGGGGCCATGTGGGGTGGGGACAAGGAAGAGAATTTGACAGGGTGGGACGTCCAGAGGCCCAAAGAAAGCCTAGGAAGCAAGCGTGAGATAAGGCTGCACTCAAACTGCAGTATTTCCTGAAAAGGAAATCCTTAGATCAGCAATTTCAACCTTTTTCATCTCCTGGCACACATAAACTAATTACTAAATTCTGCAGCACACCAAAAAAATCACTTTTTGCCAATTTGACAAAAAAAAAAAAGTATAATTTTGATTCAGTCACACCAGACAACTATTGTTCTGTGGGCTGTTGTCATTTTTAACTGGATAATCTATGGGAAAAGATGTCAGTGTCCTTACTAAGTAGTCAGGTATTGCATGTTTTAAAAATTCTTGTGGATAACCAGTTGAAAATCTCTGCCTTAGATTTTACTTTCAATCTACACACAGAAAACAATTCTTTGGGTTTTGTTTGGGGATTATAATAAAGGGAATTTGGTTTGGTTTGGGATTAGAATACAGAGAATTTTCAACTAAAGTAACAGTCCTCAAGCACCACCTATACCCAATATAGGTGAAAAACGGTGTTAACATCCAGCCACTTGGTCCTTACAGTCACACACTGTAAGGATGCTGACTACAGGCACACACACAGAAGTGTACAAACTCACCTAGAGCATATAGAAAGTGACCAGCGAGAGAGGCGCACGTGTGGGACAGCGTGCACCTGAACATTTGCATCTCGCTGAGCTGAAACGGCAAATTGTAAATGCCTCCGAGGCAGGGACCGCCTAACTCACCCCTGAGTACTGAACAGTATAAAGTCGAGTTAGGAATTCTAGGTGCTGCAGTCAGATAAAAGCAGATTCCAGTCCCCGCTTTGCCTCCTTCTTAGCTGTACAACTTTGGGCAAGTTACTTAACTACTCTGTGCCTCAGTTTCCCCACCTAAAAAACAGGATTTATTGGTTTCTTACAACACATGATGATTGGAAGATTAAGATAAAGCATATGAGTTGCTTCTCATCGTGCCGAACACATAGTAAGCACTCAATAAACGTTAGTTCCCGTCCTTAGCCCACCATCTTAGGAAAAGAGGAAAGGAGGGGTCAGAGAATCTGCCAAATTACCTGGCAGGGTGCCACTGTGCAAACCAGTGTTTTATGCTCACAGCTGTTCTAAGCCTTCAGAAAATTTCAGTTTTCCCCTCCTAGGAAACAATTTAGTAATAGTAGTTTCCTATGTAGCCACAATAAGAGGATGAATTCATTTGAAATGCACACATGAAAATAGAAATTGATTTATAGCTAGTACCAAAAGAACAGATGTAATCCACAAAGAATAAGTAAAAAGTTTAGGACTGTGCCTCATAGGGGAAAAAATTCAATAACTACTAAAATGGGCCCTTCCCCCGTTTACCATCTGAGAGAAACCCTCTGACCCCAGATGAGGAATAACACAGACCGAATGACTAATATTGAAAGACTGCATTCCGTCTCCTGAAAGTCATTTACAACTGAAAAGCACTACACAGAAATCTTTATCACCATCACTGGTAATTATTACTGTTTTGCTTTTGTATTCACCACCCGAATGTGACAGAACAACTAAGATTCACAATTCATAGAAGCACAGCAAGGCAGAGACAGGCTTCAGCTGAATTCCCAGAACATGGTCCTGCACAAAGGTATATAGTATCTGCCAAACAGGTCAGATTCAAAGCTTAGGAACCAACAGTACCACAACACAATTTCTTAGTCTCAGAACTTCCAATTTGGAAGGAAACTTGGAAGCTCCTGTTGATCAGCCTGCAACCGACAGGACCGCTAACCTAGTCACTGGATTAAAGTGGATACAAGAAGGGAAGAAGTAGAGAGGCAGGGAGGAAAGGAGGGAGGAAGAAAATGAGATGAAGACAGTGTAAAGAATTAAATAGTACAGGGATGAAACCAGGATCCTGTAAATCAGCATTTAACCTAATTCTGTGTCTGCTCTCAGTCCGACTTCAACTATTGCTACTCATCAGATAGGAGGTTTGATCAGGGACGGATAAGCCAGATTGTACTAAAGGCCCCAGTGGGTTCGTTCTGTCTTCAACAAGTGAAGTACTGCGTGGAAGCCTTTGTAGAAAACTCAGACCCACCCTCAGCCCTCAGGGATCTGACCTGTGCAACATTCGTACCAGGCACCTGGATGAGGCCGTGTCCTCTGCAGTGACCATGGGCCAGCGGACATCTTTCTGAAATTGGGCCAGAGAGCCCAGGATGTAACCCACTTTGTTCAAACTTTTATCACCGTGATAAAGGCCATTTCCACTTGTGGCACCTAGGAAGGGTGTTAAGTGAACAACCTGGGTGTTCCCTTCCGTAGCTAATTTCTATGCTGCTGAATAAATTTCCCTAATAAGGAGTTCTCCATTGGAGTTTGTCCTTCCTTTTCCATCTCACTCCTTCCTTCCACAAATTGCAGTTGACCGTTGAACAGTGTGGGTTTAGTGGCACAGACCTCAGGCACACATGGGTTCCCAACTGCGGTCCACCTTTGAAAAACACAGGTTCGAACTGTGCAGGTCAATGTAAAAAAGCCTCGTATAAGTGGATTCAAGCGATTCAAACCTCTGTTGTTCAAGGGTCAACTATACAAGACATGGCTAATGCCCTAGAAGGGTTCACAGTCTTATGAATGAAAGAAGACACTTGCTCCTTCGTGGCGGTTTAAAATATCATAGCATTTCCAGCTGCACAAATAGCTTAGCAGATTGGAGGAGGCCCAGGTGGCGACCAGCCACACTGTACCCAAGTTGCCGTAAAACAAAGGAGAAAGCTAAATACCATGAAAGCAGTGTGAACAATTAGGACAAGCGTCTGAAGGGGAAGAAATTTCCTCTGATAAATATGACAGGGAAAAATACAGAGCACGGACTTTCCTGGGCTTAGAAAGGCATAGGGTTTCGGAGATAAAGATGGCATGAGGTAATGATCTATTCTAGACCAGAGGTTTTCAACGAGTAGATCCTGGGCCTGCAACATCAGAGCATCTGGGAACTTGTTGGAAATGCAAATTCCAGGGCCTGTCCTTGACCCGCTGAATCAGAAACACGTCTTAGCAGTCCGTGTTTAGCATCCGCATGGTTCTGACACGTACTCTAGTTTGAGAATCAGTGATCCAGGTTTAAGACTCAACACGGGGTCAAGAAATTGGGATGGAAAAAAAATACATCTTTATTTTTGCTAACCTATAACTAAAATTTAGCATTTTCTTCCATTGTGAATGTAGACAATGAACTACTTTGATAATTAATTAGAAGCAGTGACAGATCTTGCTATTTATAAATGAATTAATAAAGAAGAACACATCATAAATTTTATAATAGTGTTTCAGTATAATTAGTTTCCTTCATAATTCTGTGTACATAATTGTATGCATCAAAAACATTCTGAGCCCTAGCTGGGTGGCTTGATGGGTTGGAGCGTCGTACCAAAAGGTCACCAAAAGGTTGCAAGTTCACTCCCCGGTCAGGGCACATACCTAGGATGCAGGTTCAATCCCCGGTCAGGGTGCCTGCATGGGGTGGGGGTTGAACCAATCTCTCTCTCTCCCTTCCTCCCTCCCTCCCTCCCTCCCTCCCTTTCATCTCTCTAAAATCAATACATATATCCTTGGGTGAGGATTTTTTTTTTTATCTGAAAAGGATCCATCATAAAAAACTATTAAGAACCCTAAACTAGAAAATCCAGAGGAAGACCATTGAGCAAAGGCCAAGAGGTGAGCAAATACAGGGTAGGGCAAGGGCTCCATTTTGACTGACACGTGAGGAAACAATGGAAGAGAAAAAAGAAAAAAGTCTGAACTTGACGATCAGAACTGTACTCTTTTCAGCAGACCATGGGGAGCTGTTTAATCAAGATTTTTTAAAAAAAGAGGCAAGAGCCAGAGGAGAAGAAACCAAGTCAAATCAGGATTTTAAAATAACTGCCTGGTAAAGGTAAGAAGGATGGACTGGAATACACAGAAGCAGAAGGGGACAGACAAAATTTCTAATCCAGGCTTGGCTAGTGAACAAAGTAACAAGGACAACGAAGGAAGGAATTGAACCCAGAGCGCTCTGAGGACCGAGCACTGACAGTGACAGACAGGAAGCTGTGATGACTCCAGAGTTCTCAGTGAGGGTCCGGGTCCGGCACAGGAGCTGGTCCAAGAAAAGCTCCCAGCAGCCCAGCAGAGCAGGGCAAGTGCTGCATCGCCCGCAGGATGTCTGTGAAAACCGTCTGTATTGGCTTACAGCACAGCACTGACCTTCGGGACTTACTGAGTCTTAATTCACTCTCTAAACACTCCAAGCCAGTAAGCCCTCTTTGATAATTTCGGAAGGGACAGGAGTCTCAGGACAAACCAAAAAAATTCTCAGTCATGAAGCAGCAGCAAGATTACAGTCATTTGTGAGTAGTTCTGAGTCAGTAGAAGCTCACTACACGCTCACCAGATGAGGAAAGGGTTTGGAATTTCTTGGTCAAAATTCAATGCAGATGACAGGGGTTTCTGACTCATTTCTTTAGCCATATCTTGCCTAAATACCTGTCACTACAAGAGCAATCATTAAAGCCCCAAATTTTAACACTAAACATGGGCATTTTTATAATAGCGCCTGTACTGCTCAGCTTTCCACTGTCCACAGAAGTTGGCCAGGACAGAAAGGAGTCCCCAGCTCAGGAGCTGTGTTTTAGGGTTGCCCCCTACTGGCTGGTTCCAAGGTACTCTCGTTTCCAACCTTTGTACTGCCAAATGAAAGGTTTTATGATTATGTTGCTTTTGATAGAGCCTCTCTAGAAAGTTCAGACCCCAAGAAGTTCCAAAAATTTTGATCTGAAATCTACCAGCTCCAAAACCAAAATAAAACAATATCAAAATGGTGACAAGGTCATTGGGGAACAACAGCATTGTCTAACAGTGCATTGTTGACGCTCACGAAATATTTGTTGACTCCAGATAATTAAGACAAAGGATGCTTTCCATGTGATGTATATGAAGTGATAACAAACAGAAGAGGCAAAGATTGGGAAATTTAAAAGTTGTGCCACCTTTGTTAGGTAGTGCATAGAAAGTGATTTTCACAGTAAGCTAAGAAACATATTTATTTGTCATATACACCTCAAAGCTAGAAAACAGGAAACTGGCTACATTTTGCCTTTCTTTCCATTTTCGCCTTCCAGTGTAATCAATCTGTATTGATGGTCAGCAATAAGTCGCCATCACCATCTCACCAGAGTCAGGGGGCATGGTGCTGTTCCTTTCTTCCTGTGACTTAAGGAACAGAACGAGGAAGAAAGAAAATATTGTTTACACTGCCACGCAACTTAGATGTTAGCTGTCCTCCCCCCCCCGCCCCCCCCCACCGCCTTTGAAGCTCCTCCCCTCAGTCACCCCTCCAAAAACTCTACTCAAGAAGTTCCTAAAGGTTCTGTAGGGGGAGAGAGTAAAGGTTTACGTTGCAACCTCTCAGCTAACATCCTGAGAGACCTCCTGTTAGGCGTCTTCCTCCTGCTTGCCCTGGGCGCTAGGGGTCTATTCAACTCTGTTAGGCAGGGTTCAGCCACTTGTTCCTCCTTCTGTTACATCCAGTAAGGCCCTTCTCTCCCCTCCCCCACCCACCCCAATTCTTCCTGGGGAGGCCAAAGGGAGACCCTGCTCGCTGGTAACCAGACCAGTTCTACTCCAAGTGTCTTGTCAAAGTACTTCTTCCAAACATTTGATACTTTCCCCAGGAAGAATTTTATTATTGACAGCTTAGTAGTTGACAGTTTTTCTTTATTACAATTCCCACTTGTAGGGAGTTGAAGTTGACAATTCTGTACACTTTTTTTGAAGCTAGGCACCTCTTTAGCTGCGGTAGGCCCCCTTCCCTGGAAGTGACTTCCCTGAGGACAGACAGGAAACCCCTCTTCCTTTCCTCCTACCATCGGTCCCTTTAAAAAGTAAACAAGACTGCAGAGACTGCGCTTGGATAAAAGGGGACATTATTGCTGTGGGAGATGTGGGCTGGTTTTAAAACTGAAAATAACATTAAAAAAAATACTTGAAGAATCACCTTCTCAAGCTTTCCAAGGACAAGGGTACTTGCCAAGCCAGATGGTCACAAATACCTCCCTTATAAACTGGTCTTGTTGTTGAAAAGCACAGCTGAAAAAGTTATGCAAATAAATCGTTGTGTCTGCATTAATGATTTACTGCAGAACTTCGTGACTCCACATCAGGTTAGCCAAATACAATTTGGTCAAAAATGTTAGTTGGCACATCCAGACCTTAAGCCAAAGGAAATGCAAAATGAGGCCACATGTATTTATTAATTCCTGTTTTAAGAAAACTCCAGTTCCCTCATCCTGCTTAACTGCAGGATCTCCAGGACCTTGACAAATGCCTCTCCTCACGATTTCTGGGAATCAGGACGTCACCCCAGTTGTCTATTGTCAGGCACAGGTCTGCCTCCTTACCAGCCCACGCTCTCTCTGCACAGGCTGACACTGCTCCGCTGCAAACCACACCCTGCAATTCCTGGATTCCATCTCCCTGCAGCTGCTACTGCCCACTCCTGGTCTGCTGCTACCCCAGCAAGGGCAGAGACCCTTATTTTCATTATCCGAGGTCAGCGCTCAGCCTACCAGCAATCTTTTGCACAGACGTCCCTCCAGAGAAGTCCAGGAAAATGGAAGGGGCGTTGCAACACCAAGAACACTTCCGAGCCGTGATGGGTATGGCAACTTGCAACCCAGGTGCACCTCCAAGTCTCTCATAATAAGTGATCTTTAGACGGGGCTTCTTGGACTGGGGGTACATGAATATTTCCCAGAGGTACAAGAACAGGGACCATTTTAATGAAATCAATTTCAGATCCTCAGCTTCTGTATGTATTCTTTCCCAAAATGAATCTCCGTGAAGGTGACTTTGGCAAGGCAAGCTACTTTGGCAAAGAAGCTACTTCTTTCTACCATTTCCTTCATTAATTGCGCCTCTGCCACATAAAAATGAACTCTCTTCCCATCCTCAAATTGACATGGTACACAAGGAAACAATTTTCCATGGGTGTCTCATGTTTCTGCAGGGCTTGAGAGCAAGGCACTAGGTGCCCTTAGTTCTAGACTGCCTTGCAAGCGTGCTTAGAATGCAGTGTCCTCTCTCTCTGGAGCAAAGAGAGGATATGTTTACTGTTATGGGTTGAATTGCGCCCTCCGCCATCCAAGATGTTCAAGTTCTCATCCCCAGTACCTCAGGATGTAACCTTTTTTGGAAATAGGGTCATTGCAGATGTAGCTAATATGAGGTCATACTGGGGTGGGGAGGCCTGGTGTCCTTATAAGAAGACAGCCACGCGAAGGCAGAGACACACACAGCACCACGTGATGACAAAGGCAGAGGCTGGATTTATACACTGTAAGTCAAAGAACACCAAAAATTGCCAGCAAACCACCAGAAGCTGAGAAGGGGAGGAAAGGTTCCCCTACAGGTCTCAGAGGGAAGGCGGCCCCGCCATCCCCTTGACTCGTACTTCCAGTCTGCAGACAATACATTTCTGTTCTAAGCTATACAAGTCATGGTGCTTTGTCATGGCCGCCCTAGGAAACATACTGCCTGGAATAATGTCTCCCACCGGCAAATGGAAATTGTGCTTACTCACCATTATAAAATACTTGAGTTTCCGAAGATTGTAATTCCTCCCCTGAACTGCAGCCTATTGCATGCGCAGGCGCCCATCTGGATCCACCCACGGTGGCCCCGAAGGAGCTGGGGCTCAGGGCACCAAGGCAAACCGGTGGCGTTTCAGTGTCCGTGCTGTGAGTGCTGTCTTGTGCCCTCCAGTAACATGCACCGTGACCTGGGAAACCTCAGACCCTTCACAGTTCTAACACAGGTGTTACTCCAGAGTACCAATACAAAGAAAAATTTGACGATTTCTTTAATCAGGTCACCATGAACATTGTACTTGTTCATTTCACTGAAAGATGTATTTCAAATAAGATTTCTAATATATATGCTATTTGGTCATTAAACGCTTAGATCGTTATGGAACGGAAAGGACATATAGCATATATAGTGTAAATATTAGCTCTTTCCGAGAGCAGCCAGAGGTGACCTCTGAAAATGGTTCTCTGTTCACTTGACCCATAAAGCCCCACAAAATTATGCAAATCAAGAGGTTCAGATCTTCATGTTCACTTTAAGAACACTCGTGAAACTGCCCAGGCCACCAACGGTATGCATGTTTGAAAAGCCACCAAGTATCTGAAAGATGTCACTTTAAAGACGCAGTGTGTCCCATTCTGTCGATACAGTGGTGGAGGTGGTAGGTGTGCCCAGGCCAAACAGTGGGGCTGGACA
This sequence comes from Glossophaga mutica, assembly GCA_039655065.1. Classification (NCBI taxonomy): domain Eukaryota; kingdom Metazoa; phylum Chordata; class Mammalia; order Chiroptera; family Phyllostomidae; genus Glossophaga; species Glossophaga mutica. The sequence goes on from CM077304.1 coordinate 61,123,478, forward strand.
CAGAGCCTGTGGCCCCAAAAGAGTGCTGAGTTTCTGCTGCATGTGATTAAAGACGCAGAGAGTAACGCTGAATTTAAGGGTTTAAATGTCAATTCTCTGGTCACTGGGAACATCCAGGTGAACGAAGCTCCCAGGATGCAGTGCGGAACTTACAGAGCCCATGGGCAGATTACCTCACACAATCCCTCCCTGCCACGTTGAGAGGGTCCTACTGAACAAGAGCAGATCGTCTCTGAACCAGAAGAGGAGGCTGTGCAGAATAAAAAGATGAAACTGAAGAAACAAAAGCTTATGAATCAGGAATAAATTCAGCATAAAACTAAATGCTAATAAAAGTAAAAACATATATATATATATAATACGTATTACACATAATGCTGTGAAGTATTTAATAGAGTGATCAATAAGACTTTTAAGCAAAAAAAATATGAGAACAAAATTCAGTGGGAGATGTGGACTAGAGTTCAAGGAAAAAGAGGAGTGATGAAGTATTTCCAACTGTTACAAAGCTTAAGATAATTTTAAATATGGAAAATGATGGCTATCAAGACTCTGTTGTTCCAAGGTTTCACTGGATACATTGAAAAGAACTAACATTTGAATTTTAAATGTCAATATTTATAATACACGATAAAGTGTATAAAATGTATCTTTTGAAACAATTTAAATATAATGATGATGATTTCAGATTTTAAAAAGAAAATCCATCAAGGTATCATAATTTTTCCAAAATTGGTAGAGAGGTGTGCAAGTAAAATAAATTTGAAGAGTATTCATTGCCTTTCTACTTACAGCTCTCGGCGCTGCCGGCCGGCCTGCAGCTCCCCTCACTGCCGTCACCAAGCCAGCAGGCTCCGGGTCTGTTCTTGTTGACTTACAGCCCCCTCTTAGCACAGTCAATGTTTAGTGATTGTTCCATGAACGTTGAATGTGAGAAAGGGTCATTCATATGCTCTGTCGGCTTCTGCTTTGGGGACCTCTCTAACCCTTGCCTAGTCTGGAGTGACTGGGGCTAAACTAAGATCGAGGGGTCAAGGGGTGCTGTGCACTGCCATTATCTTGTCAGACAAAAAATAAAATAAGTCTAGAACTAATCTGAAAGTTGGATCAGCTAAGTTATTATGGATCTCAGATCAAATGAGCCATCGGATTTCCAGATGTAACTGGATTCTGGAATTTCTCTATAGTTTTTGAGATCAGCAAAAGCAGAGTTCATGCCCCTAGGGACAAAGTTAGCCAAAGTCCGAATGATCATCTTCCTCTGCTAGGTCAATGTCAAGTGCCACCTACATTTTCCTGCCACTGCCACTGCATGTCGAAGCGATCCTCCTTCAGAGTGCGGCCCAACACAGAGGCGGGGACCCCCTTTGCATCTCTCCATTGTCAGCATTGACATCTTGCACATACCACATGGCTTTAAATTTAGTGTCCCAGAACAGACTTAAAAAAAAAAAAATCAAAACCAGATTGAAAAAAATACACAGACAAGTCAAAATACTTGCATTAAAGAAGCCTTATGGATTTACATGATCTCAAGAGAAGTCTCCAAAGGCAGAAACCTAGTTCTTCTGATTCATTTTCTCTGGAGAAGCAGCTTAGAATTATTCAGGCAAACAGCCAGGAAGTACTTGTGCTGGTTACAGAAAATGGTAGGAAAGTAGAGGGGGAACTGCTAGACTCGACCTACAGGGCTTCCTTGGGGAGTCACACGTGGCGTTTTTTCCTTCTCAGTTAGATGGGAAGAAAAATCTGTTTTGTTAAACATTTACTTGAAGGGAAAATAAAATCAGAAGTTAATGTAATGTTTTACAAAGATGAATTACAGCAAATAGACTAAGAATGATCTTTTCCTTAATATTAAAAATTTTAGTAAAAAATACATCTGGAAAGACTAGTTCTGAGCAGGTTTCTTGCCAAATGATCTCCTCACACACACGGCGCAGTGTGGCTGCAGTTGGCCAAATGACTTGTGGCTCGTGAGGTCACCCCATTTGTGTTAATACTGAACTTTTCCCCACTGTGTATTCCTCTGTGGCTGCTTGGGAAAGACTAGCTACTTGTAAAATCATCAAAAGAAATACTTTCTGATGCTACTTTCCAAAACTGGGTCAGAGACCACTGGGGTATGTCCTGACTCCCTGAGGCTTGGGAAAGGAGGGAAGAAAGTGAAATTGCTGAGGAAGATATCAGAAACTAAGGAAGGGAGGGAGGGAAAGGAGGGAAGAGGGGAGAAAAGGAGGGGACCGGGGGCAGAAAAAATCATCAATAGTAATCGAGAGAAAATTAACCATGAAGAATAAGGGAAGGCCATATTTACATAAAAGTGTCTTGTGGCAAGGGGGAAAATGGCTGCTTTATCGCAAATTTAGTGTAAATCTTGAGACAGAAATACTCACAAATTCATGAACCTTAAAAAGTAACTCCCTGATATCTCTGGAAGGTATAAGGGAACTCACTCACTATTTTAAAAACTGGCATAAGAACCAAGCATTCATCCAGCCACTCCTGTACAAACTGCTCTTCAGGGCAACTGAATAGAGGTGAAGTCTCTCCATTTATGGAGTAATGCCAACTATTAGCTGCCTCCTCATAAAATGCACAGGACTACAATTATAAAACTACACTAAATGAAAGCTGATCAGACTTCTTGATCCAACTCCAAATATGAAGGGGGCAAAAGGACAGACATGCATGTTAAATTATGTTCTGAGGATACCATCAGCAAAATTTTGACTTCAGAAAAAAAAAATTGGAGACATAAACTAAATACTTAAATCAAAAGGCAGATACTAATAAACCGGAGAGCATAGAGTTGGTTACCACTCTTTTTAATCAGTCTTCTCTCCTTAGTTCTTACTAGAGACACTTTGAAAATAAAGACACAAATGCTGAGAAGTGAGAGGATAGAATAAGACATACCATGCAGACATACCATGCAAGCAGTAAGCATAAGCAAGCTGGAATGATGATGAAAAATGAACTTCAAGGCAAGGAGCAGTAGCAGGACCAGAGCAGGAAACTCTGTAATGATAAGTGGTTAATACATGGGGAAGACAGAAAAATTATAAATATATATCAGACTAATAAAAGAGCTTCAAAATACAAAATGCTAAAAATGGACAGAAATAAAAATCCACAACCACAGTTGGAGACTTTAACACACCTCTCTCAGTAATTCATAGGTCACACACACACACACAAATCAGTTTGAATATAGAACTGAAATGATGCTATCAACCAACCACAAAACCTTGGGAATGAAGAACCACAAAGATTCTAAATTAAGAAGAGTAGGTGGATTGGTTAAGCATTTATCTGCCTCCTCTTCTAAACTAGTTCTTTAAGTACTGTTCAAACTTGGTGACTAAGCACAGGTTTGCCACAGACCTGAAGAAAAATATGAGAACAGGAGAGGCATTGACTTTAAGAGTGGTCCATCTTTTATTTATACAGCTTTCAAACCCAAGTATGTTGTCAGAGCCTTTCTTACATGCATGATCTCAACCCATTCTTACATATATTCTCGGAAAAAGAGCCCACATTTTCTTACCCCCATTTTACAGATAGGGAAGTCTAGTTCAGAGGCTGACTTGCAAAGAAAGAAAATTGCAATTTTGCTGCTAGATCAAGGGGTGGACATAGGATTTTAAAGGTCACCTGAGTGACTCTACTGGGAGTGCACTGAAGTGCCAGCTATTTTATTTCTTGAAAGTAAGTTTTTTCCAATATGTCCAAATGTACAAAGTGACTATATAAGGGATTTTGTCTCCTCAGTTGCAAATTAGGCTCTGTTTTCACACACTCCCTAAAAAGACATCGTCAGACGTCAGACGCTGTAGTCAGACCTGAGAGAGGACAGTGGCAAGCGTCTGCCCTGTGTCCAAACAGCGTCCCGACGAGAGGCACTCCTTGACCAGCTCACCGGTAGACTCGGTGCTGACTGAACACACTCTCAGTCACCCTTAAAAATCGATCGAGTTATGCTTTAGAAACAAATTTCAAAATAAGCAATCTATGGAAAATATGCAGCTTTACTCTTTCAATTAGCAAAACATAGACTTTATAGGTCACTTCAATACTGAATTTAGATGACAAAGCTCAGGGTAAAAGGGCTGTTTCTTGGCTTGAACCAAAATATGTTTAAAAATAAATATACAATTCAAATATGTTCTAGGTGAGCAGTAATTATTTAAGTATTATATATGTTTTATTTACACTCTTCTCCATGTTATTTTCTTTCAGGTACATGAGAGACCATATTATTAAGGCTAATGGTTTTATCCAGGACAAAAAAAAATACATGCACAACAAGGAATATTTCTCAGCTTAGCAAAACACCAAAAAAGAGGAAAAATGATTTAACTTTTCAGTTCCAGTTGTTTTCAATGTTTTATGAAAGGTCAAAGTTGTACAATTTGTTCAGATTTTTACAGAATATGAGTGAATAAAATGCAGGTATAAATCACTATTTTCTAGTTAAAACAAACTGGCTTTTTACAAATCATATGACTTATTTAACCAAAAAAAAAGGAAAAAGAAAAAAAAAACATGTGTTCTCTCCAGAAAATAGGCCAGTGGGCTCCTCCCCCAGGTAACCCAGACTGAGGTGGGAGCCCCGCCCCCTGGAACCCGGAGGACTCCTCCGGTCTCCACCAATGCTTCGGTGGGTCTGCTGCGGCCGCCCAGTGACACAGCGGCTCTGTGCAGTCGTGCGAAACAGGACTGGTTGGACTATTACACTGCACACAAGCTTTGAAGGAACTATCCAATAACAACTCAATTACACTTTGTGGCTTATTTTTATTCCGAATCAATAAGCTAGAAGTGCAGGTCTCCACATTATGCCTTCTTCCTCAGGAACACCCACTGAAGGAAAGGGGCGAGGCAGCACGTGTTAAGGTGTAGCACTACTTCTAAAAATATTTGGAGGAGACAGGTGTGAATCCCAGGTTCAGATGTGCTTAAGTCGATTACTCAACCACGAAGAGGTCTTTTGAATGCACAATTGATTTTTAGCCAGTGTGGTGATTCTATTTTGATTTTTATAAAGTAGGCTAAGTCGCATGAATGTCTAAGAGTGGCTGAGAAACCAAGACTGCATGCATTTTCAGCCTAAACATAACCAGGGGTGGAGCCAGACATGAACATACACGTCAGCAGACAGGTGATAAACAGAAAGCCAAGTAGGTAACATGCTGAAGAGTGAAGAATCACATGTATTGGCTCATGCTGACTTGAAAAGCATGAGGAATTCAAACATATATAAGGGCAAAAACAAATGCAGTTAGGTGTGTAGATCACCCCAAAGAACCCATGGCTATTAAAGTTGCCACAAGGTCTTCTGGACTGTTAAAACCTGATGTTATCCTACTATTCTGATTTACCTTCAACTTTAATAACTGGTAGAAATTTCTCACCAAGACTTTAATTTTGGCATCAAAAATATTCATTTATAGATCAGAATCATAAAACATAGCTTCATGTTAACTGGCTAGTTTACAAGATAGGAAACATTCAGTCCTTAATTCTAAAAGGGCCATTTAACCTCTTATCCCAATTACTCCTCCAGGCAGGAGGGGAAGAGCGAGGGCGTTTGCAATGGCACCAGAACACAATGTTTAGAATATAAAACATCTGGAAAGAAACATGAAAGGCCAATAAATATTCAGTCCACATGAAATACAGGAAAACACAGGGAGTACTTTGCTGTCTCATGGAGATACACAGTAGCCATGGCCACTTCCTAGATTGCTCCCGGGATACTTTGTTCAATTGGCCTTAACTGCATATAAAGTGTGCGACATAATTAGGGATGATCTGTCTTTAATTTAGGTCTGAAAGAAGCATGAATGGATCGAAACTTGAATCACAGACGTCTGCAGATACCTAGAGCAATTAAGAATACAAGTTCTTATCTTAAAAACCTTTCGCACAAATAACCTGCTAACCTTTGGATCCAGGTTTCAAACTTGCAAAAATTTTGGGGTTCTTAAGGGCAAGTGAGAGCTCATTGAGGAAGGAAATAAAGTGGGAGTCCCTTTCGGATTTCTTTGACTCGAAGATAACGACGATGGTGAAGTGAGGCTCTGGGCGGGTGAGGAAGTAGGTGCTCTGGACTTTGTCGTCGTAGAAGTGAACCACTTTCTCCAAGCCGTTCAGGTCGGCCGCTCGGTCTGTCATGATCATGATGACATTGGGCCAGTGCATGACGGGCCTGTCGCTGGGCAGGGACACCACGGCTGGATACTGGTCCACACCCTTAGGGGCCTCTCGGTAGGAATGGGGGTGGTGATAGCCGTGACCCTGGAAGCTCTCAGACCCTCGGTTATCAAAGATTAAGGACACGTTGGCAGCATCGTATTTCCTGATGAAGCTGGAAATCTTTCCAAACAGGTCTGGGTTGGCTTTGGCAGTCAACGTTTTCATTTCTGAAGCAGTCGTTTGTCGGCTCAGAGCCTCATGAAAGTAAAAGCTAAATTTGGCGAGAAGCATGTTTTTGAGTTTCATCAGCCAAAGGAAAAGGTGTGGGGGCTGCACAGCCTTCTGAGACTGCCCTCCGAACAGATGTTTCTTGGTCTCCCGCTGCTTTTCAAAGATCTGGCCCCAGGTCTGCAGCTTGGTGTGCGCGCTGTGCAAGTTGACCAGTGACGGCAGGAACTTCCACTCCGACACCTGGGCCTGGGCCTTCAGGAGGTGACTCAGGACATCCACTTCCAGCTGGAAGCTGCTTTCCAAGGGACTGAGGATTGGGTGGTGAAATCTGAGGGGGAAGGGAAATTCACAGAATATAAGTGGAAATATTACTGTATGTTGACATTTTCCACCCTCAAAAAAAATGTGGTTAGACAAATAATATTACATTTGGGGGCAGGGTAAGGAAAAATGGAAGGATTCCATGTTGACTTATTTAAAATTTCATTTGGCCATAACTTAACCATTTCAGAATTATGTCAGCATCATATTCTCCGATGGAAATAGCCTGATATTTTAAAAAAATGAGAGTAGTGGCCACCTTCTTTTCAAATACATGGAAACTACCTACAATTCTTTCTTAACTCACTTTATTTATTCTGGTCATTGTGTGACTCAAGGCATCTCTTCAGGGTGTGTTCCTAAAGATGCACAAGCAATGAAAAGGTCACTTGAGTGTGTACATAACACACTAAACTTATTTGATATTCACAGTAACTACATAAGGTAATATTAAACCTACTTGTCGTTTAGGAATAGAGTAAAACCTATAACTGAAACATAGTATATAACAAAAAATGTTTATTAAAGGAATAGAACATTTACCAGAAAGCCCTTATTCAATCCTAGTTCCCAAATCCCTTTATATTTAATCACAGTTACAAATAAAATGGTAGCTAAATTAAAAAAAATATATTTAACAGTTCATTTTCCATTTATCTTAGGGCAGAATCTAAAATCCTTAAAAAGGCTTGAATAATCTGGTCTCTTCTTAGCTTGAGCCACATTCCTGTTCTTCTCACTTTCTCTAGACATTAAATAAATAATTAGAAATGCAAAAGTCAAGATAGTAGTGTGATCTCATTTCTACTTGTCCTAGACAAAATGTTTAAAAAATTTTTGACCATGATCTAAGGTTAGAAGTACATTTCATATTGTGACTTAGCACATACACACAAATAAATGCTTTAACTTATTATTTACCCTTACTATGTACAATGTATTCTTTTTTTATTTTTATTTTAATTGTTGATCTTGTACAGTTTTCTGTCTTTTATTCTCACCCCAACCCACCACCCCAGCCCCCCCCACCTCCCTCCCATTTCCACCCCCCCCCTAGTTTTTGTCCATCTGTCCTTTATACTTGTTGCTCTAAACCGTTCCCCTTTTCCCCTGAAATTCCCTCCCCTCTCCCCTCTAGTCACTGTCAGCCTGTTCTCAGTTTCCATGTCTTTGGTTATATTATGCTTGTTTGTTTTGTTGATTAGCTTCTTGATACTTAATAATATGTATATTTTTAGTTGGACTACTACTACTTGCTAAATTAACTTTATGCCTCAGGAATTGCTACCTGCTGTTTGTATAACATGTTCTACTTTACTAACAAAGATACCGAGGGCAAAGGGCACAGGATGTGAGAGTGCCCTCCCTTCTGGGCAGAGGGGAAGAGGGCTAAGGGCAAAGACCCTGAGGTCTTTGTGAGAGCCTGGCCCCTTTTCATCACTACTTCTTTCTGATGCTTCAGGTCTCCTCTTCAGAGCCACCTCCTTAGAACTGTCTTCTCTAGACTGTCTACCCTAAGACTAGGTCAGGGCCTCAATTATACCCTCTAGTTTCTTAATACCTGTCTTCCTCTTTAGTAGCTTAATCATGTAATGTACCAGACAAACTGCGACATGGTGACCTGAAGGGAGGTAAACCCTGTCTGCTTCTTCCACTCCTTTATCTCTACAACACATGGCACACAGAAGAAATTCAGTATATGTGCTAACTGTGCTAAGACTTGAATCCTGGTTTCTGCCTGTTGCTTATGATCTAAATGAAATTCTATTAACAATGGAATAGAGTGGCTAAGGAGATGCCTCTCTGATTGGACCACTCACAACTTTCTTGCTCAGTCTTTTCTTCTGAGAAATGCCCAGGGAGGTTCAGTGTCTGCCTAGCCAGGAGCACCCTCCTTCTCAAGGAGCCTGCATCCAGCCCTTACACTCTTCCATAAAGATCCAAAGCCTCTGCAAGAGCTGCAGGAATCATCTTAGCAAGTGAGCCCATTTCATAATTTCCCTTTCTGATAGTTCATTATTGGCATATAAAATCAACTGATTTCCGGATGTTAATTTTGTATGCTGCTACTTTACTGGATTCACTTATCAGTTCTAGTAGTCTCTTGGTGGAATCTTTAGGGTTCGCTATGTACACAGTATCATGTCAGGAAGCGACCCCATTTCAAAGGTGTGGACAAGATCTGGCATTTCCAGAGTGTATCTTATGCCCCAGACAACACAGGAGATGATTCACAGGCCTGAGCCCATGGAATGTGATTGCTTCACTGTCAAGGACAGAAACTTCTCACACAGCTCAGCTTGGGTGCCCAGGGAAAGGAAAAATGCTGGTTATCAATTTAACAGTTAGGAAAAACTTATCACAAGTATATCTAGTATATGTTAAGATATATCTAGTATATCTTAAAATGTATTTAAACACTAATTAAAGGGATTATGATGAAGAGAGCCCATACTAGGTTGGACATAAGACAGGAACTGATTATCACATGATCAATAGGATGTATTATTCACATGATGACAGTAACAGACAGCTTTTTTCTATTACTAACACCTGGGTGGAGGGGCTAACCTAGTAACCTACTCAAAGAATCAGAAAGATAAAACACCTCAAATCCTCCAGCTCATCTGCTTAATTAAGTAATTTGGGCTATTCAAACATGACATGCTTCTGAATAAACATTAAGAAATTCTAACACACACACACACACACACAATAGCACATCTCAAAATCTTTGAACGGTAAGAGATGCTCCTACTCCCTTGGCCCAAAGGCTGAGACCCCTCAACACATACTGAGCATTAAGTATCACAAGATTCTATAGCCGTGGATGTCAGAAAGATTGTTAATAACAGAAAGTGTCATGTGATTGGATATAATTCTACCACTAATAACAACATTCTAAGTTCGTTTTCTATTTCCAGTTGGAAATCGTCATTTATACCCAACGTTCTCCTTGGAAGAACATGAATTCTCCGTATGAACCTTCAGAGAGAATTCTGAACAAGCTCTTCCAACGATATATACTAAATGTGCTTAAGTGCTAAACGTTGGGATGAATGTGAATGTCGAAGCTATTTTTTATTTTTAAGTAGAGCTAAAAATACATGTTAAAACTATTCTGCTAAGACTTTGAGATCAGTATTATAATGTATCATTTCCACATTTCCACTCCGCTGCGTGCCTCCTACCCATTCTGTCCACAACTCACATTAGAGGGGGATCTGCTAAACTGCTGTAACCCAGAAATATACACCTCAGCTATGGCGACATGCTTGAATGAGTCTGAATACAGAATGAACTGACAATTATTTACAGAGAACATGTGCTTTTTAAAAGCCAAAATAAACAAACAAATAAAAATAAAAAGCCAGAAAGAGTGCACGTATACAAACGCACTCCTTCCTTTATAAATCCCTATCAAAGAGTTGCTTCCAAAAGAAGTATGCAGGCCCCATGCATGTGAGAAGTCAGAAGCCCAACTGAAAATAAATCCATAACAACGTGAATGTTCTAAATGCCACAAAATTGTACATTTAAAAATGGTTAAAAGAGTAGTAGATTTTATGTTATGTACATTTTACCACAATAAACATATCTGTAATATCCTCTTTTAAAACAATTTAGTTTACTTGTTTTTAGATACAAATATACTGTAAAGATGAACTAGCCAGAAGTTTGCCCTGTAAGACCTCCCATGCCAGAAGGAGGTATTTATCATGGATACAAATAGAAAGTAACACATCTCTAACGACAGGTAAAATCAAGTAACAGTTTAAAAGAAGGAACAATTCCTACTATGCAAGCCACAGAGGAGAGTATTTGAACTGAGCCATAAAGCTTAAGGAGCAGATCAGACAGATTTTTAAAAAGCGGGGGAGGGAGGGGTGGTAGGATTTAGCCATGTGAAGATGAAGGCTTACATTTCTGGTCCCAACTAATAATCACCCTGATTCGACACCCTTTGCCACGTATCTCTGGAGCTGCTCCCCACTGAGGAGTGGTATATTTTCCCACCCTGGACTATGGATGGCCTGGGCCGTGTGATTTGCTTTGGCCAAAGGGATGTTAACAGATCTGATGCAAGCAAAGTTTAAAATGAGGTTGGCTAGGCCTGCTCTTCTGCACTTTGGCCATGGCCAGTGAATGCTGCTTCCCCTCTAACCTTGGGCTCAGAATGAACACTTGTGGGGCAGAATAAGCCCAAAGCTCACAGCAGTAAGCCAAGCCTAGTGAGACCAACAGTGTTAAGCTACCCAGCTAAGATTAGCCCAGGTAAGCAACTCTCAAAACAGACCTGTAAGCCTGTAAGTGTGAATTTTGGGTTGGTGGTTATACAGAATGATTGTGGCAATAGCTAAATGATACATAATAGGATGATGTGATAGAATTCAGAACTTGCTACTCCAAAACAGGTACATGTCATCAAGTCAGCTCTGATTCCCAGGACCCTATGAAGAATGATGTCCACCATGTCTTGTCCTCAACAGCCCTGCTCAGCTCCTGTAGACGTGTGCCTATGGCTTCTTTTACAGAGTCAGTCCACCTCACAATTGGTCTTCCTCTCTTCCTGCTGCCTTCTATTTTCCTCAGCATTATTGTCTTTTCCAAAGACCACTGCCTTCTCATGATGTGCCTGAAATAGGACAGCTTCAGTTTTGTCATTTGTGCTTCCAGCAGTGTTTCAGGCTTAATTCATTCTAGGACCTACTTAGTATTTCTGGAAGTCCAGGGATAGCCCAGGGTATCCATAGGTATTTCCTCCAACACCTTATTTCAAGTGAATCAATATTTTTCCTTTTAGCCTTCTTCACTGACCAACTTTTACATCAGTACATAGTAATTGGGAACATGAGAGTGTGGATGATCTTAGGCTGGGTCTCTAATGACACATCTTTGCTCTTGACAATCTCTTCCCAATTCTCCCACTGCTGCCCTGCTAGCCTCACAGCTGTCCTTTGATTTCTTGGCTGCAGCCTCCATTTAAATTGATGACTGAAGTTCTGGCCAAGATGGAGACATAAGTGGAAACCCTTCGCTTCCTTGCACAACCAGAAGGAGGATAACTACCAATCTAAAATCAATGAACAACCAGAAGTGCCAGAAAAATCAAACTGCATGGAACTCTGACAAGCGAGGAATTAAAGAAACAAACAGAAAAATCAGACTGGAGTGCCAAGACAAAGAACATGGCCCAAATGAAAGAACAGAGCAAAGCTTCAGAAAGAGAGCTAAGTGATGAAGAGGTAGCCAACCTATCTGATGGAGAATTTAAAGCCCTGGTAATCAAAATGCTCACAGAACTGATTGAGCTTGGTCAAAAAAATGGAAGAAAAAAAAAAACAACAACAACAAATGAAAGATACCCAAAATGAAATAAAGCAAAATATTCAGGGAACCAACAGTGACAGGCAGGAAACCAGGACTGAAAGCAATGATTTGGAACAAAAGGAAAAAATAAACATCCAACCAGAACAGAATGAAAAAACAAGAATTCAAAAAAATGAGGAGGGGTTAAGGAATCTCTGGGACAACCTGAAATGTTCCAATATCCAAATCATAGGGGTGCCAGAAGGAGAAGAACAAAAGCAAGGAATCAAAAACTTACTCGAACAAATAATGAAGGAAAACTTTCCCAATCTGGCAAAGGAAAGAGACTTCCAGGAAGTCCAGGAAGCTCAGAGAGTCCCAAAGAAGTTGGACCCAAAGAGGAACACACCAAGGCACATCATCATTAAGCTACCCAAGATTAAAGATAAAGAGAGAATTTTAAAAGAAGCAAGAGGAAAGGAGAGTTACTTACAAAGGAGTTCCCATTAGACTATCAGCTGATTTCTCAAAAGAAATCTTTCAGGCAAGAAGGGGCTGAAAAGAAGTATTCCAAGTCAAGAAAGGCAAGGACCTACATCCAAGATTGCTCTATCCAGCAAAGCTTTCATTTAGAATGGAAGGGAAGATAAAGTGCTTCTCAGATAAGGTCAAGTTAAAGGAGTTCCTTATTACCAAGCCCTTACTATATGAAATGTTAAAGGGACTTATCTAGGAAAAAGAAGAAGATAAAAAATATAAACAGTAAAATGACAACAAACTCACAACTATCAACAAATGAATCTAAAATAAATGACAAACAATGAAAACAAAAACTAAGCAAACAGCTAGAACAGGAACAGAATCAGAGAAATGGAGATCACATGGAGGGAGTTCAGTGGGGAGGGGGAAGGGAGGAATAGAGGGGAAAGGTACAGGGAAGAAGCAGCATAATTAGTAGGCATAAAATAGACCAGGAGAGATAAAAAAATTGTATAGGAGACAGAGAACTCAAAGAACTTACATGTACAATCCATGGACATGAACTAAGGGGGGGAATGCTGGAGGGTTGGGGGATGTAGGGTGTAGGGCGGATAAAGGTGGAGAAATTGGGAAAACTGCAATAGCATAATCAATAAAATATACTTAAAAATAAATAAATTGATGACTGAACCAAGGTAACCAAATCTTCAATACTTTCGATACTGAATGTTTTAAACTGAAGGAATTTGGGGAACTACATGTACAGGAAGGACTTTGTGACCCTCCCCTGAATTGGGTCATAAAACCCTCAAGTGAAAGGCACCATCCCCAAATCCTGAGGAAAGGGTGTCCTCATCTCCAAAGACAAAGGGACACAGAGAAAACTGAACGAACAGACCTTGCTGCGTCCCTCAGTTGAGTACACTTAGCTCACCCCCTTTTTCATCCTAGTACATTTTTCCTCAACTCTCCAGTCTTCATTATTGAGCATAAAAACACAGTTAACGGCTTCAAGTCTTCATTTCTTATGCAGGCTTTGCTGTCACATAAAATTTATATTAAATACCTTCGTATGCTTTTCTCCTGTCAATCTGTCTTTTGTCAAAGGGACCCCAGTTGTGAACTTAGAAAGGTAGAGGAAAAAAATATTTTTCCTCCTCTACAAATTCAACGGCATTCTAAGCAAAATAAATAATACGAAACAAGGTAGGAAATAAGGAACACATAAGATTATGGAGAGCTTTGTGGCTTCTGCTTAAAATCCTCAAAGATTTCTCTGAGTCTTCTTCCTTTTTACTAAGAGTTGGGCTGCAATTTGAGGCATTTGGTTGACCTTAGATGAATTTGGAAAGATAGGCGGGGGCAAGATCACAAAAGGCCTTAAGTCTGCACTGTTAAGATTTGACATGTGGTGCCGTAAGTAGAACGCACCTCACAGAAATTGCACTATTGTTGGTTTTGCTTATGAAATTTTCAGTGAGTGATAATTAACCCTGATGAACTACACACACAACTGTTTCATTAACAGTCTAATAATCACAAATCTTTTTCTGAAGGAAAAAAGGCATAAAGCCTAAAGAAATCATAGTTCTGCCTTTGGTAAGAATTCTGTCATCTGAAGCATTCAGATAAAAAATGCAAACAGAAATTTTATGTAACAAAAAAATGTTCTTTAAATTCTAGCTATAAAATTATGATTAAAGAATAAAAATCACAGAATGGTGTATTATTCCCATACCAGAGGGATTTTAAAAAGCTGTTTAGAATGCACACATAATTGCTGACTTCTTTAAAGCATCATTTGCTAAAATTATATTCTTGATTTAGGAGAGTAAGTATTAATTTGCATTAAATCTATCTTCCAGTTTTGTTTTAACCACAAAACAAAAAGATTAGCCAGAATTTTCTTTTATGCTCACTGTATAAAACAGTATAAATAAAGTCAAAACAAATTCTACCAACACAAAAAAACAGCTTATTGATGCTTCCTTGGAAAAAAAAAACAAACAGTTCTACACCTCCTGAAAAGTATTCAAATAATAGTGGAGCCTCTGGTCTTAAATGAGCTAAATTGATGTTTTTTCTTCTAGAAGGCACACAAAACCTCTTATATGAGTAATGTTAATTATTCAATTTGAAATGCAGCATCATAAATGACTGTGCTTCTTAAACAAGAATTTGTATTTGTAAAATAATGTAATCAGTTTACCAAAAGAGGAAGCCTTTAACACCATTCTATTCTGAACACAACTGGCTTGAAGAGAAAAAAACCAAACGTGCTTTCCATCCATTTCTGAAAGGAGACTGGACATCACAATAACTCACACAAGATCTGCATCTCGAATCAGGCACCGAGGTTTAGACTCCATGCTATATATCACACTCATTAATTTTTTAATACAAAAGCATTCCATGATTTAAAAGATGATTCACACAACTTTTTATAGGTATTTTGACATGGATCAGATATATTGGGGCAAATAAGCTTTCCCTGAAAGATAAATTGGGTCCTTTGGGAAAGGGATTAACTCATTCAATACAATAGAATTCCAAACTATGAATTATTTCTCCAGAACATCAGGACAAAGAAAGAAATATGTTTGGTGTACCACAGATGCCAAATTAAAAAATCTATAGAAAAAAGGAAGTTATCCTGGCAAAGGGCAAATCATGTTCATTCATACCTAAAATAATCCCACTCCCCAAAGAAAATAAATATATTGTACAGATTATCAACTTTTCACAATTTCTTAAGTAAGGAATTTATGTTGTTCAAATTAACCCACAGCCTCTAATTCATGTAATTTTCAGGCTAGGATGTATCTGTGATCAGTAATTCCCTAATGACTAGAGAAAGGAAGCATGGACAGAAGATGGATACTGTGAATGCAAACCCCACTGACCATATGTGGTTCTGCAATCCAGCTCCATCAGACTCCATCAGCATCCAATCTGAAGGTTGACGGGCACAGCCAAGTACTGTCCAAAGAGTTTCAAGAATGCAATCTAAGCATTGCAAGAAATGACAGATACGCTCAAATCTCTGGGAAGTGGAATGTTTCAAAGGTTCCAAGATAACAGACAAATCACCAATCTAATAAAATAAAAATGAAAAACAGTAACATCATAGTAATCATTCCTAGGAGACACACTTATGTACACGCACACACATGCACACATATCTGTAAGACTGAATACTCAGTGTATCCTAGCATTGGCATCTCTCTCATTTTTACAATTTTTTTTTCACACAGACTATGTATCATGATCGCAGGAACTTTTTAAAAATAAATTTTATTGATTTTGCTGTTACACTTGTCCCATGTTTTTTCTCCCCTTTATTCCCCTCCACCCTGTACCCTCTTTCCCACCAGCACTCCCCTCCCATTAGTTCATGTCCATGGGTTGTGCATATAAGTTCTTTGGCTTTTCCATTCCCCATACTATTCTTAACCTACCCCTGTCTATTCCATACCTACCAATTATGCTTCTTATTCTCTATGCCTTTTCCCCCAGGCTACACCCTGCCACCCGCTAATAACCCTCCATGTGATCTCCATTTCTGTAATTCTGTTCCTATTCTAGTTGTTTGCTTAGTTCATTTTTGTTTTTTAGGTTCAGTTATTGATAGAGATGAGTTTGTTGTTATTTTACTGTCCATAATTTTGATTTTTCTTAGATAAGTCCCTTTAACATTTCATATAAGAATGGTTTGATGATGAACTCCTTTAATTTTACCATGTCTGGGAAGTACTTTTTCTGTCCTTCCATTCTAAATGACAGCTTTGCTGGATAGAGTAATCTTGGATGTAGGTCCTTGCCTTTTATGACTTGGAATACTTCTTTCCAGCCCCTTCTTGCCTGTAAGGTTTCTTTTGAGAAATCAGCTGATAGCCTTATAGGAACTCCTTTGTAGGTAACTCTCCTTTTCTCTTGCTGCTTTTAAGATTCTCTCATCTTAATCTTTGGTAGGTAATCATGACGTGTCTTGGTGTGTTCATCCTTGGATACAATTTCTTTGGGACTCTCTGGGCTTCCTGGAAGTCTATTTCCTTCACCAGGTTGGGGCAATTTTCTTTCATTATTTTTTCCAGTAAGTTTTCAATTCTTGTTCTTGTTCTTCTCCTTCTGGCTCCCCTATGATTCAGATGTTGGATTGTTTAAAGTTGTCCCAGAGGTTCCTAAACCTCTCCTCATTTTTTCTGAATTCTTGTTTCTTCATTCTATTCCACTTGAATATTTATTTATTCCTTCTGTTCCAAATCATTGACTTGGGTCCCAGTTTCCTTCCCTTCACTGTTGGTTCTCTGTATTTTTATTTCACGTTGCAAAATGAAGGCTACTCTCTTTTACTTCCATTTTGCATCTTTACTCAATCTTTCCTGTGAGCATCCTGATTACAAGTGTTTTGAACTCTGCATCTGATAGGGTGGCTATCTCCTCATCACTTAGTTCTTTTTCTGAAGTTTTTATCTGTTCTTTCATTTGGGCCATAGTTCTTTGTCTTAGCACCCCTGTTACATTGTAAGGGTGGAGCTTTAGGTACTCACCAGGGTGGGACAACCCATGTGGTAGTGTTATGGCGCTGTATGTGGGGGGAGGGGTCAGAGAGAGAACAAAGTCACTTGCTCAACTCTCACTCCACTTTCAGTCACTTCCTCTGCTACTCACAAGCAAAATGGGCCCTTCTAGTGCTGATTCCCGGATCGGTGGTTTTGTATATGTTCTAGGACCCTGTGGGTCTCTCCAACAAACTCTCCTGTGAGGCTGAGAGTTTCTCCCACCACTGCAACCACTGCAAGTTTTTATAGCAAGAGGTTTTGAGGCGCTAGTTGCCCACACTAGAACCCTGAGTTGTGCAGTCTATCTTTCTCCCCAGTTGTTTCTCCTGGTTTATCTACACACTGATGTGGGACTGCCCAGTCTGCCAGCCACTGCCTTGCTTGCCTGGTCTGTCACCTTGCCACATGTCCTCTCTGCCCCAGATGCCTGCTTCTGCCCCTCCTACCAGTCTGGATGAATGTTTCTTTAACTCCTTGGTTGTCAGACTTCCAATACAGTTTGGTTTTCTGACAGTTCTGATTGTGTTTTGTTTTTAAATTTGCTGTTGTCCCTCTTTTGGCTGTGTGAGGAAGCAAAGCAAATCTACCTACGCCTCCATCTTGGCCAGAAGACTTCACAGGAAACTTTCAAAACATACAAATTTCTGAGCACCCAATCCAGAATCACTAAATTTTATCCTCTAGGGAAAAAGAGGAAGGGTCCAGGTATGAGTATTTTCTTAAGCTTCCAAGATGTTTGAGCAAACCACTTTCACACTGGCATTTAGCAGTCACCATGTAAGATCCCTTCCCCTTGAGAATCATGTCTCCAATTGTACTTTAGTTTTTTGTTTTTCAAACAATTACTTCATTAAAAATACATATATACTAATCATATATGAGAAAGAAATATATTTATTAATAGAAAATTTGTACACATGTAATATTTGTTTAAAAAAGAAAATGTATATATGGGTATATATCTTTTGGGCATAACAGGAAGAACTTGCTAACATTCATTGCTTCATAGGAAGAGAATTAAGTAGCTACAGGACAGGGGCAGCAGCCAGACTTTTCACTATGTATTGTTTTTGTACTTTATAAACTCTGAGGCATTTTAATGTATCATCTACTGAAAAGAAATAAAAAGAAAATTTAGAATACAAGAACTTTTTGCCCAGAAAAAGTCCGGCCATTGTTAATATAATGAGAATGGTTGCACAACATTGATGTAACCTGGCAGCTAAGAAAGTGGACTAAATGCACATGAGTGAACAATAACAACTTCACCGCACTAGTCAGTGGGGGCGGCAGATACCGTTAAGTGAGCATGTGCACTGTGTGGCTGTCGTATTTTAAATGACTGAGCAAGTGGAGCAACAAATCTACAACAAATTTTGTCTTAAACTTGAATATTCCTCTGCAGAAACTATTCAAAATTCAGAAGGCTGCAGCTATGAGCAACTGCTGATTGGCAGCTTAATCACAACAACATGCCAGATCATGCATCACAACTCGTGCAGAGAGTTTTTGGTGAAACATCACGTCATCCAGGTGACTCGGCCCCCTACAGCCCAGATTTGGCACCCTGTAACTCCTGGCTTTTCCCAAAACTAAAATCACCTTTGAAAGGAAAGGGATTTCAGACTGTTCATGAGATTCAGGAAAATAGAATTGGGAGCTGATGGTGATTGGGAGAACTGTGTGAGGACCCAAGGTGCCTACTTGGACCGAGGCATCATTGTCCTATGTACAATGTTTCTTGTATCGTATCTTCTTCAATAAATGTCTCTATTTTTCATATTACTTGGCTGGATACCTTCTGGACAGACCGCATATATAAGATCAAAAATACAGGACAATAAAAACAACTATAGAGGATATTTTTGGGACAACTGAGGAAATCTAAACATGGACTATATATTAGACAATGGTAAAAATCAGTGTTAAACTTTCTGTGTGGAAACTATATCATAGTTTTGTATGGTTCTTAGAATGCACAACCCAAGTATTTAGAAGTGAAGTGTCATTATGCTTCCATTTGACTTCCAAAAACTCAGGAAAATAAAATTATATACAGAGAGAGATAAAGCAAGTGTGGCAAAATTTTAGTAACAGTGAATCTAGGTAGAGGATATGTGTTCACTGTACAATTCTTTTCAGTAATAGTTTTACTAGTATTTAATTCAAATATGTAACATACGCTCTTTTAAAAAGTATAAAATTCAATGGTTTTAACAAATTCAGAGTTGTGTAACCATCACCACTTTCTAATTCTACAACAGTCTCATGACTCCCAAATATGCATTAACAGTCACTCCCCATTGTCCCTTCCCACCCTCCAACCCCTGGCAACTATTTTCTGTGTCTATGAATTTGTAATCTACTTTGTGGGTCTATGACTTTGCCTATTCTGGATATTTCATATAAATGGAACAATACAATATGTGATCTTTTGTAACTAGTTTCCTTCATGTAGCACACTTTTACAAAGTTCATCCATGCTGTAGCTGCTTCATTACTTCATTCCTTTTATTTGCTGAACAAAACCCAACTGTATGAATAGACCACATTTATTTATCCATTCATCCATCAGCTGATGGACATTTGGGTTGTTTCCACCTTTTGGCTATCATCTATAATGCTGCTATGAACATTCACATAAAAGTTTTCATGTGTAGACATAGGTTTTCATTTTGTATTTTTCTTTGGGCATATCCCCAGTAGTGGAATCACTGGTCATATTATAACTCTATGTACATTATACTATTCTTGCAACTTTTCTGTGGGATTCAGAATTTCAAAATAGCCCTGGCTGGTGTGGTTCAGTTGGCTGGAGCGGTTCAGTTGGCTGGAGCATCCTCCCATAAACCGAAACACCATGGGTTCAATTCCTGGTCAGGGCATATGCCTGAGTTGTGGGTTGTTCCCCAGTCGGACAATGTGCAAGAGGCAGTCACTTGATGTTTCTTGCCTTCTCTCTTCCCCTCCATTCCCCTCTCTAAAATCAATAAGCATGTCCTTGAGTGAAGATAAAGAAAATTTCAAAATAAAAAATTTAGGAAAAAACTTTATAAAAAAAGAATGTAATAATGTATTAACCAAACTATCTTGTGCTCAGAGAGAATATGTACATTTCATGATTTTATGCAGCACACAACTCTTACTCCCTGCAGGGGAACATAGTAAGTGCTTGCAGTGTTTTCCATCTTACTGTGACAGACTATTACTTCATAATCGTACTTTGTCTTATTATTTATTCAATAAATAAAAATTGATCTTATTTATTGACTTGCAAAATGATCAATAGAGAAAACATTTTTCTGGACTGGATAAAAAGCATCTCACTATTTGACACAGCAACAATGCATATAGAATATGAGCTCTGGGGTCATAGAGAAGTGGGTTCAAACCCTGGGGCATGCTTAAGGTCTCTGAGACTCCGCAGGAGAACCATCCGCACCTATACTTCAAAGCAGATACCATACACAGGGGCTTACACAGTGCCTGGCACACAGTAATTGCTCAACATGTGCTAGTTTTCTTCAAAATAGCTCTCTATAAATACTTCCCCTTTTCCTGAAAGCTTCAAAATCAACTGCTGCTGTAACTACAGAAACATTGATATGTTAGTTTTGAAAGCAAAAAACAATGTTTACTTCTCTGTACAGATGACCTCCAATTGTCTTCTCGGTTTCTGCCTTTTCATCTGAACTCTACATACCCATTCTCAATAGCCTACTGAATCTCTTTAAAAATCTGCTAGAAATTTAAGCTTAACCTGCTCCAAATTTTGCTTACTGCCTTCCTCCTAAGCCAGCCCCTCTTGACTTCTCAATCCTGTAAATGACAGTATCATTGGAGGTGCAAAACCTCTGAATCACTTTGGACAGAAACTTCTCATTGCTCCCACCATCCTGTTGCCAAGACTTACAGACTTTTCTTGTCCTCATCTCTTTTCCACCGTTGTGCAACCATGAGGTCCTACTACGCTGATCAGGTTACCACGCTGGCCTGCTAAACTAACGTTCCTTCCACAGCCACTCCCCTCACCATCCCATCCCTTCGCCCATGCCAGTGCCTTAGTAATCAGTCTGGGATAAAGATGAGAACACAACACTCCAGTAAGCAAAAACCTTCATGGTTCCCCGCTATTTACCAATTACTCACTTTTATATTTGATAAATAGCTATTGAGCACCCACCGTGAGCCATCGAATTCACATTTTAGTTGTGAGAAAAGAAAAAACACCCTGAGCAAATAACAGTAATTTCAAATTGCAATAAGGAATGTGAAGAAAATAAATGAGGGGAACAGAATAGTGACAAAGGGTAAGATAAAGAGAGGAAGCTTCCCTGACATTTGAATTGAGGCTTACATGATGAGTAGTTAGCTACACAAGAGTATTTCAGGAAGAGAGCCCAGCAGGTACCAAACCTCTGAAGCCTTTCAGTGTCCTGAAATCATCTTCTTGTCTTAAAGCATCTGCTCCCTTTTTTCCTACCTTTGCCTTCCAAACCCTACCTGCTCTTAAAAGTCATCTCCCATTCTACCTCCTCCATGAAGTCTCTTTTAATCCCCCCACCACTTTGCCTCCTTTCTCCAGTCCATTGATCAGATGAGTATTATCCTTCATTTGGGAATGTAAGTTAACATATCTACCTTTCTCTTTTAAGCAAACATATATGAACTCATATATCAAAAAAAGTGGTATCCTTCAAAGTAATCACTTTCCACTTAGTCCATCATAAAAGTACTCAGCACCTACTAAATGCAAGACAGCAGGCCAGACTCCATGGAACCAAAAATAAAACTGGGTTATTCACATCAGTGATGTTCACAACACTTCTCAAATTCCTTTGGTATTGCCTTTAGGATCAGGCAGTAAGAAATACCTTATAACTAGTCTCATTTATTTATAAGTAGCAATTTCCTTCAAATACAAGTTTTTTAATCAATCAATATCTTTAAAAACAAAGACAAGCCCTGGCTGGTGTGGCTCAGTGGATTCTGTGCCGGCCTGTGAAACAAAGTGCTGCCAGTTCGATTCCCATTTAGAGCACATGCCCAGGGTGCAGGACAGGTCCATGGTGGGGGGCGTGCAAGAGGCAACAACGCATTCATGTTTCCCTCTTTCTCCCTCCCTTTCCCTTTCTCTACAAATAAATAAATACATAATTAAAAATTTTAAAAAGCCAAAATGAGGCCATAGGCACCAAAAGCAATTATACAGGAGCTTCTAACATGTGTACGTAACTGGTACATAAGAGGAGTAAGTGGATTACTCAACAAGGTGATTACTTTGAAGAGTCATTTAGTTGAATAGAGGTTTCTGTTAAAAAGTCACATTATTTTATATACAATACTCTTGTTATTGTTTGAACTCTTTCATAAGCACCAAAATCAGTTATAATACATCTCTGAAGGGTTATTTCATTATTGGTCTTCCACTATTGCTTAGAGAAGTTACTATCTAGGATGGCGTTAACTAAGCCCAATGAAGGTGCCTAATGCATACCTGTCGATTAATTAATATGAACAAAATCTAACACATCTATTCTCCTGTTTTTTCATCACAAATTTTCGTAAAAGTATGGTGAAAGCTTAGGGTCTGTGTGCGATTGAGAGGCCGCCACATCCTATCCCTCCCTCCCTCCCTCCCTCCTCACCTACACTGACCTGGAGCTGTATTTCTTGAGGATGGTGTCCAAAAGGCCAACGAGCTCTTCAGCATTGATGAACTTCTGTGTGCTGAGGGTGTACATCTTCTCATAGAAGTCTGCAATCTCCATCCTAGCCTGAACGAAGAAGCAGAGCTGCTCCGACAGGTGGGAAAGGAGTTCTTCCACATGAGGAGCGCTCCCACCCAGGGCACCACGGCCAGTCACCACCTTCTTCAGCTCATTATGCAGGGAAGTATAGATAGTGCGAATGGAGTCCTTCCTGCTGAAGAAAGACTGGCCCCCTGGGAAGCAAATAACATAAGCACATGACAGGTGAAGAAGAGAAACCAGAAGCACAAAACACCTCCCAGCACCTAAAAGGAAAGGATCTGAACCTCCTGAGCTCAGTGAGTTTTCACCTGCCATACTCTATGACTTCTGTGATTGGGATTTAAATATTTTGTGGTTGTTAAGTTCACTGAAGAGTAAGTTAAACCATGCCTGATACAATTCACTAGTGTAGCAAGGGACCTGTGTTTGATTTCCTTACCCATGCACCAACTTTCCCCCACCACACTTTAATGAGGATTCGGACTCATTTCAGAGAATAATTAACCTAGATGTAAAAAGTCCTACTTCCACAAAAATATATTTAAAACAAATGAGAACACCTGATTATGAAACATTGTTATTATTCCTGGTAAATCAGAAAATTTTATTTCTGCTTTAGAGCTGCATTTTCCTTTGAATCTTATCTTTTAAGCCAACTTTTAATCTTATCTTTCAAACCACAAAATGGAAAATACACATATCTCTCCCTTACACAAGAACACAGACTACTGGGATCTCAGGGGAAAAAAGGAAAACTTAGTATTCTTGACAAAGTTGACAAAATAGTTTTTAACATAATAAGCAGCACATTGTGAGTTATTAAGAGCAATTATAAATAACTGCTGCTGTAACTCAGGGTTTTCAAAGGAAATCAGCAAAATATAAAACCAAATATTGTACATCCTTTTCTTTTTCTTTCTTTTTAATCCTCAACAGAGAACAGAGGGCATGTTTTTACTGATCTGTTTTTTTTTTTTTTAAGAGAAAGAAATATTGATATGAGAAAGAAACATCAATTGGTTGCCTCTCACACAGGCCCACTGGGGATTGAACCCACAACCCAGGAATGTGCCCTCATCAGGAACTGAACCCACAACCTTTTGGTGCACAGGACAACACTCCAACCAACAAAGGTACCCTGCCAGGGCCAAATACATCCTTTTCAACAATCAAAAAGGGTCAAATGGCATAAAATTATTTCCTTCTATACTAATACATGATCACCTATATTTCTCCATGTGATCTCTATTTCTGTGAATCTGTTCCTGTTCTAGCTGTTTAATTTGTTTTGGGGTTTTTTTGGGGGGAATTCAGTTGTTGATAGTTGAGTTTTTGTCAATTTACAGTTCATAATTTTGATCTTCTTTTTCTTAGATAAATCCCTTTAACATTTCATATAAAGGCTTGATGATAATGAACTCCTTTAATTTTACCTTATCTGGGAAGCACTTTATCTTCCCTTCCATTCTAAATGATAGCTTTTCTGGATAGAGTAATCTTGGATGTAGGTCCTTGCCTTCCATAACTTTGAATAGTCTTTCCAGCCCTTTCTTGCCTGCAAGGTCTCTTTTGAGAAATCAGCTGATAGTGTTATGTGAACTCCTTCGCAGGTAACTGCCTCCTTTTCTCTTGCTGCTTTTAAGATTCTCTCCTTATCATTAATCTTGGGTAACTTAATTATCATGTGTCTTGGTGTGTTCCTCTTTGGGTCCAATTTCTTTGGGACTCTCTGGGCTTCCTGGAAGTCTATTTCCTTTGCCAGATTGGGGAAGTTTTCCTTCAACAAACAAACTTATTTGTTCAAATAAGTTTTCATTTTCTTGCTCTTGTTCTCCTTCTGGCAGCCCTATGATATGGATGCTGGAACATTTAAAGTTGTCCTGGAGATTCCTAAGCATCTCATTTTTTTTTAATTCTTTCTTCTTTATTCTGTTCTGGTTGAATGTTTATTTCTTCCTTCCGCTCCAAACTGTTGATTTGAGTCCCAGTTTCCTTCCCTTCACTGTGAGTTCCCTGTACACTTTCCTTTTTTTCACTTTTCATAGCCTTCACTTTTTCATGTATTTTCCAGCCATACTCAACCATACTCAACCTGGAGCATACTCCAGGCATACTCAACCTCAAGCATACTCAATGCTCTGTGAGCATTCTGATTACCAGTGTTTTGATCTCTGCACCTGATAGGCTGGCTATCTCTTCATTGCTTATATTTTTTCTGGAGCATTGATCTGTTCTTTCATTTGAGCCTTTTTTTCGGGGGGGGGGGGGGCGGGGTGTCTTGGCATGTCTGTTACATAACAAAGGGCAGAGCCTTAGGTATTCCCCAGGGTGGGGCTACCCACCTTGCTGTATGTGGGGAAGGGGTCCAAGTGGGAACAATGCCACTTGCTCAGCTCCTGGCCGGCTTTCAGTCACTTCCCCTGCTACCCACAAGCAAATCGGGCCCTCCTGGGACTGACTCTCAGGTGGGTGGGTTTGTGTACATTCTAGGACCCTGTGGGTCTCTCCAACGAACTCTCCTGTGAGGCTGGGAGTTTCTCCTGCTGCTGCAACCCCTACAGGATTTTTCAGTCAGAGGTTTTGAGGCTTTATTTCCCCGCACTGAAACCCTGGGTTGCACAGTCTGTCTCATTTCCCAGTTGTTCCTCCTGATTGGTGTACCTGCACATAAATGTGGGATCTCCAGCCGCTGCCTTGCCACGAATCCTCTCCACCCCAGCAGCTTGTCTCTACCCCTCCTACTGGTCTGGATGAATGTTTCTTCTTTAACTTCTTGGTTGTCAGACTTCTACACAGTTTGATTTTCTGGAAGTTCTGGTTATTTTTGCTTTTAAATTTGTTGTCCTTCTTTTGGTTGTGTGAAGAGGCACAGTGTATATACCTCTACCTCATCTTGGCCAGAAGTTCCAAATTTTTTTTTAACAGGTGTCCATAAACAGGCTTTAGGAAATCCAAATGAATCCTCTCAGATTACATACAAAATTGTATTACATATATATAGTTCCAGAGTGTTAAATCCACAGGTTAATTAAATTATCATAGATAAGCTAAAAAAAAAGTTAAGAATCATGGCCTGAGGTCATCACCACACTTCATGAGGAAGGGGACTCTAAAACCAAAAACTGACTCCCGGTCAAGATGGTGGCATAGGCAGGCATGGCTCAACTCTTCACACAACCACATCAACATTACAACTTAAACATAGAAAAACACCACTCAGAACCCTCAGAAATTAAGTTCAATGGAAGACTGACAATCACAAAATCAAGTTGAATGAAGTCTGAGAACTACACAATTAAAGAAACTACATCCATCCAGACTGGTAGGAGAAGTGCAGACATAGAACAGAATGGCCCCACACCCACGTGTGGTGGATAAAAGTTCACGGGGGATAATTCAGGAGCAAGGAGTCCCAGCCCCACATCAGGTGCCCCAGTCCAGGGTTCCAGTGCCAAGAAAATAAGTCCCCATTAACTTCTGGCTGCAAAAACCAGCAGGGATTGAGTCAGTGGTCTAAGAAACTGCTAGAGCCCAAAGCAGTTCCTCTTAAAGAACCCACATAGAAACTCACCTACTCAGACTCACTCCCTCTGAGTTCCAGCATCAGGGTAGCAGTTTGAAATGTACCAGTGGTATACAGGGAGAAACTGAAGTGTCTGCCATCAAGGCAAGCAGAGGCCATTGGCTCTTTTCTAAATCCTCTACCCACAGAGCCAGCAAGCTGCTGCAATACCCAAAACTCAACCTAGCAAACACTGTTTGAACTGCTTTGGAGATCCCCAGAGACTCTGCCCCACCCAACTTATGGGCCCACCCAAGCTGCTTTTCCATATGAATAGCTGGTCTTGGTTCCTGCTTTGCAACTCCCCAAATCCTATCAAACAAGCAACAGCAGGCCTCAGTGAGCCCTAGGCCTAGCCCTAGCAGCAGCCAGCCTAGATTCACAGCCTGGCTTTGCCTGGGAATCTCCGAGCCCAACAGAAGCAGCAGCCATCTCATAATGCTTTATAGCTCAGGCAGGGTGGCCCCAGGCAAAACACAGATGGTGACTGACCTTAGCCTGCACCACCCAGTAAACCCCAGGGCCAGCACAGCAAGTGGACAGCCACAGACCACATCAGAGCACCACCACCCTGCCCCTGCACAGATGACCCTCCAGAGGGTGGAAGTGGTGGTCAGTGGTCAGAGCCAGTCCTTGCAGCTGATTGGCCTGGGTAAATCCCTCCCATTGATCGGCCAACAGCAATCAAGGCTCAACTGCAAGAGGAGGGTGTACTCAGCCCATACGTAGGACTCACCTCAAGTACCCAGCTTGAGTGATAGGGAAGGCTGTGCCACTGGACCCTACAGGACACCTACTACATTAAGCTACACTACCAAGACACGGAGTCAAAGCAGCTCTATCTAATGCATAGAAACAAACACAGGGAGGCTGCCAAAATGAGGTGACAAAGAAACATGGGTCAAATGAAAGAACAGATTAAAACTCCAGATAAAGAGCTAAACGAAAAGGAGATAGGCAATCTCTCAGGTGCAGAGTTCAAAACACTGGTTATAAGAATGCTCAGGAAACCTAGAGAGGACCTCAGCAGCATAAAAAAGATCCAGTCAGAAACAAAGGACACACTAATTGAAATAAAGAACAATTTACAGAGAAACAACAGTAGAATGGATGAATCTGAGAATCAAATCAATGATTTGGAATGTAAAGAAGCAAAAACAAGCAATCAGAACTACAAGAAGAAAAAGAATCCAAAAAAATGAGGATAGTATAAGCAGCCTCTGGGACAACTTAAGAGGTCCAACATTTGCATCATAGGGGTGCCAGAAGAAGAGAAAGAGCAAGAAATTAGAAATCTATTTGAAAAAATAATGAAAGAAACTTCCCTAATTTGATGAAAGAAATAGATATGCAAGTCCAGGAAGCACAGAAAGTCTCAAACAAGATGGATGCAAAGAGGCCCACTCCAAGACACATCATAATTAATATGCCAAAGGTTAACGATAAAAAAAGAATCTTAAAAGCAGCCAGAGAAAAGAAGTTAATTACCTACAGGGGAGTTCTCATAAGACAATCATCTGAGTTCTCTAAAGAAATTTTGCAGACTACAAGGAATTGGCAAGAAATATTCAGTCATGAAAAGCAGGGAACTACAGCCAAGACTGCTCTACCCAGCAAAGCTATTGTTTAGAATTGAAGGACAGATAAAGAGCTTCCCAGACAAGAAAATACTAAGGAGTTCTTCATCACCACACCATTATTATGTTAATAATTTATGTTATGTTATAATATGTTAATATTATGTTATTAACATAATAATGGTGTGGTGATGAAGAACTGTTAAATGTTAAAGGGACTTATTTAAGAAAAAGAAGATCAAAACGATGAAGAATAGCAAAAACATACATATCTACTGACAATTAAATACAAAAAGCACACTAAGCAAACAAAAATACAAGACAGAATCATGGATACGGAGAACACTTTGATTATTGCCAGATGGGAGGGGTGTTGGGGAGCAGTGAATGGGTAAAGAGGTGAGCGGATTAAGAAGTACAAATAGGTAGTTACATAACAGTCATGGGATGTAACATACAGGATAGGAAATGGAGTAGCCAAAGAACTTATATGAATGACCTATGGACATGAATAATGGTGGGGGGATAGCCTGAGGGAGTGGAGGGTGCTGTGTGGAGGTGGGCAAAGTGGTAAACATTGGGACAACTGTAATAGCATAATCAATAAAATATAATTTGAAAAAATAAAAATAAAAACTAAAATTGCCTGAAAATTATCCACCTTCAATTTTACAGTCAGAATCCTCCCTATTTACATATATATGTAAATTGTAATGCATCTACAAATTTTTTATAAATTATGGATGCAACACAATCTGACAATTCAAAAGCAGGTATTTTGGTTTGGGTTCTGTTACCTACTCACACAACGGCACAGACACCATTTGCCAATCTGTAGAAAGGAAAATAATAACACTGCAACAGTAATTGCAAATTTGTGAGAAGTGACACTATAAAAAGGGGAAGAAAAAAATGCACAAGGTGAAAACTGATCAGTTTTTGCCAGTAAATCAACATACTACGTAACAAAGTATTTGAAAGGCTAAGGAAGAAGTTTAGATCTCAGAAAGCCTTGCCCCTTGCATGTTTACTGAAAGGTAGACATACACACATGGTCACCTTCAGGCAATATAAGGAACTGGCAGTGAAGAAGAATCAAAATGTAATCTGCACTCAATTTTACACTATTCTATAGTGTATACTTGTGTCCCTCATTCATACCTGAATCTGTGCCTCCGACAATTAAGGATTTAAAATAGACCAAAGTACTTACGGTAAACAACTGTAAAAGCTCTGGGATTCATATTTATTATTCATAATTATAAGCAGTAATACCTTGTATGCATATAGCCCTTGGCTTTCACATATATTATTTCCTTCTGATCTACTTAGACTAATTGTTTCTACTAGTGAAAAATCAATTGAATCTACTCTTGCATCTTATTTTCAAGGACAAGATTTATCATGGGATGATAAGAGTGTACTATTTTACCTGTAAGTCCCCTCTTGCTAGTAGTGTCAAGCATATTTCTTGCCTTTCCTGTCCCGTATTCATTTACTTCTTCATTCGTTAAATATTTATTAACGGCCTAGAAAGAGGGGATAGGACTACATCTGTAACTCTCAGGGTCCTAACCTTAAGAGGCCATACAATTGTGTTCACTAACTCTAAGTAGATTGTATTGCCAAGTTTTGTTCCTCTGGCCGCAGTGTCACTGGTTAGAAGAGCGAGGACATAAAGTTTGCTTAACTTCTCATTTACGGCACCAATTCATGCAGTGGGCAAAACAGAGACATCCATCGGTTTGGGGCACAGCCCTGCAAAGAGCATCCACCCCATCCTCCAATCTATCCGCAGCAGAGGCTGGTGGGCGGGGTTTTTGGAAGCCGAGGGAAGGAAGGGAACTGTGGGAGGAGAACTGGGAGTGCCTAGTTGAGCTTGCAACTAGAAGTGACAGAAATGGGAAACCCAAGCCACTGCCGACAGGGGAATATATCCCCTTTCCTTCCTCAACAAGGGTCACGGGGAGGCGGGGCGGAGGTACCTAGTTTCTGCCCCAGGTAGGTGAGGCTGTGATAGACCTTCTCGGCCGCGGCCAGGTGGGCCAAGGCCGCCAGCAGCGACAGCCAGCTGCCCCCCGCGCTCTTGTTGGCCTCTCGTTCCTTCTCCACATTGTCCTTGGCCTTGTCGTAAGAGAAGATACCCAGGTGAGAGAAGAATGTCTCCAGCACAGCCTGTTCCACCGGGACCGGGGCGGCCAGCGGGATAGACTCCCCCATGCGAGCTGCGCTCCAGCTCCACCCACGTGGCTGTGCTCTCCCTCGCACTTCCGGGTTCTCAGGGAACGTGCGCACAAGCGTGCGTGCTCGTGATCGCCGCAAGCGGCGGGCTCGCGAGCGCGCCGGTGCCTGGTTCGCGCCTGGGCCTTAGAGAGGAAGCGTGTAAGAGCCAAGGAAGGAGGTGGTGGCTCCTCAGCTCCCAAGCAGCTTCAGCGCTTCAATTCCCGCACCTCTGAGTATTCCGACCCTCAGGGCAGGAAGCGTGGTGGCCAACTCTCTGCTCCTTGGAGCTGACCGCGTCCTGAGGTGAGCTCAGAGGCCCCTCCCGTGAGACTGCGTCTGTGCTAATGACGTCACGTTTACATGACATCAGTAGTTCCTACCCAAACATCTGGCCTGGACCAGAGGGGCGGGGCGAGATTTGTGAGACTCATGGGTGGAGCTATGCTAATTTACGCGTGACAAGGAGTCAGTCCTCAGAGCTTTTAAACCGCCTCATGTAAGTGGCTTATAGATTAGAAACCTGATGTAGGTAACGGTTTATATCTTATCAACAGGTCTAATTTTTACCCAGTCACAGACTCAGGGTGTATTCTCACCTGCCTCTCGTTCTAGTCATAGGTTGGTGCTAAGGAAACAGCTTCAGCTTACCCATACTACCCAGACCACGTTCAGCATCTTTAAAAAGGTCCCAGTATGAAGGATAAATTAATGTATGTAACTTCTGTTAAAAGATCTGAATTCATGCACTTCGTCATTCAGATTAATTACAAATTCCTTTGACATTTAAAAAACACCATACACCCAGCATATATGTTTGTCCACTACTTGCTGGGTTAGTTTTTCCTTTCTTTTTTGTACATGCTGTATTTATACTACCTAATCACACCTATAGGTATTTAGTCACCTATATTTTTACATGTCTCTTTCACGTTCAAAGTGGTGAACTCCCTAAGACAGAATATAGGGTTCACTCACTTTTATTATCTTTTCATAATGGATAGCACAGTGATATTTATTGAACAAATGAGACAATTTTCTCTTTTCACTTTTTTTGTCAAACTAGAGCTATTTTGCCATTACTGCCTTTTAATGCAAATTCCATAGCTTAATTATAATGAATAGGAGTATATATTATACCTGTTCCTTGTTCTCAAGAATTTAATTGGGTAGGATCAACCCTGTTGACTGTGACACAAGGCAGAATTTTATGTATTATAAAGGTGAAAAAGGAGGCACCAACCGACTTAGCCACCCTACCAGGGTGAGAATGGGATGGCTCTTGATGAGAGAATAGAAGCCAGTAATAAAAAAATCCTGTGCTAGCACCAAACCAACAGGCAATGAAAGAGGATTATCGAGCTCATAAACATACCCATGTAACATAAGAATTCCTTAGATAGTAAAGGTGGCATCATGATTTATGAATCAGTGGAGAAAGGAAAATTTATTCAATTAATAGTGAAGGAGACATGATTATGAAAAAAAATCCCTTTATCCCATATTCTGCAATGAAGAATAATTATACGCGTAAAGAAAAAACTAAACCAGAAATTATAAAAAATACAAGTGAAAATTTAATTATCTAGGGATAGAGAATAACCTTTTATTTATAAAATTAGAAAAATTACAAAGGAAGAGATTGACTAGACTATATAAAAATAACAGGAAAACACTATACTAACCTGGGAAAACTATTTGTAATGTGTCAAAAGTTTAATATGATTAACATATTAAGATCCAGCAATCATAGAAATGCAAATTAAACTATTCTGTTTTTCACCTATCATATTTTTTAAACTGTTTTTAAGTGCTACTAAACATAGAGTGAGACTGTTCTTATCTATTGCAGATGGGTGTGTAACTTGGTGTGACCCTTCAGAAAAACATTTGACAATACAGTATATCTTAAGATTAAATGGGAGTACATATACAGTGTCTAGAATAGTGTCTAAGACAAAGTACCTGCTTAATAAATATTAATGATACCTATCGTTGTTACTATTATTGTTATTTTCATTAGCATCATACCTTTTAATCAGCAGAGTACCTACAATAATACTTTGAAGTTAATAGATGTTCACTAAATATTTGATTGGCTGATTCTTCTTGTCTCATAAGAGTTTTATAGAAAAAGATATACAGTTAATGACATGTGAAGCTGTTAAAACATTAAAGTTATAAAACAAGAAGTTACCTTAAATGATCATATGGTTCAGCCCATAAGCAGGATACTTGTATAGCACAAATAAATGTTATTGATGATATGTTAGCTATTTATCCCTGCATATCAAACAACTCCAAAACTTAGTGGCTTAAAACAATAAAAATCGTGTATTATCTCTCACAATTTCTGTGAGTCAGGAATTTAGGAGCAGCTCAATTAGACATTTCTATTTCAGTCTCGGAAAGTTGCAGTCAGATATTGGCTAGGGCTGTTATCATCTGAAGACTAGTTTGTAGCTGGAGAATCCACTTCCAAGGTGGCTATCTCACCTACCTGGTGAGTTAGTTGGCTTACCAGACATTTGCTATGGAACAACCTCTTTCAATTCCTTTTCAGATTTTTTGCTAAAAAATACCACACAGTGAGCAATGTATTATGTAACCCTGTAATACCCAACTTTTAACTAAATATTGGATTGTCCAAAAAGTCTGTTTAGTTTTTTCTGTAAAATAGAAGACACATGTTTCATTTTCACCAATAACTTTATTGATTTGGATAGTTTGAGTATGTCGGCTATCTCCTGATATTGCCTGCTAGTGGGTGGAGGCCCAGGATCCTGCTAAACATCTTCCAATGCATAAGACACCCGCACAGCAAAGAATTAGTTGGCCAAAATGCCAATAGTACCAAAAAACTTTGCACACCACTTTTGACACCCTCGATCAGTCACAGCACCTTCTCCATATGCTACACAAATCTTTTTTTGTGTTTCAGTTGTGTTTTAACCTTTTTTGAAATAATAAAGCATAATATACCTAAAATGTCGTGTGTTTTCTTCCATCGTCAGTATTAAAATGGCTGCACAAAAATTCACCAGTTTTTTTCTTTCTCCCTTTATTATATATTTTATTAAATATTTGATTGTCATTCTAACAAAGTTGTCCCAGTTT
Source organism: Glossophaga mutica (assembly GCA_039655065.1). Taxonomy (NCBI): domain Eukaryota; kingdom Metazoa; phylum Chordata; class Mammalia; order Chiroptera; family Phyllostomidae; genus Glossophaga; species Glossophaga mutica. The sequence continues at coordinate 61,156,812 of CM077304.1, forward strand.
TTCCCCCTTTGCCCTCCTCCACCCAGCCCACCACCGTTCCCACAGTCATTCCCCATCCTGTTGTTTTTGTCCGTGGGTCATTCATGCATGTTCCCTGACTTGACCCTTCCCCTTCTTTCCACCCTTACCCCCCTGCCCCCTCTCCTCTGGTTACTGTCAGTTTGTTCTTTATTTCCATGTCTTTGGTTCTATTTTCCTTGCTTGTTTGTTTTGTTGATTAGGTTCCACTTATAGGCAAGCTCATATGGTGTTTGTCTTTCACCACCTGGCTTATTTCACTTAGCATAAGGCTCTCCAGTTCCATCCATGCTGTCACAAAGGGTAGGAGTTCCTTTCTTCTTTCTGCTGTGTGATAGTCCATTGTATAAATGTACCACAATTTTTTTCATCCACTCATTTACTGATGAGCACTTACGCTGTTTCTAGCAGTTGGCTATTGTAAATAGCACCACTATGAACATAGAGGTGCATAAGTAGTTTTGAAATAGTATTTTTGGGAGTCTTACAGTATATTCCCAGAAGTAGAATTGCTGGGTCAAAAGGCAGTTCCATTTTTAGTTTTTCGAGGAAATTCCATACTGTTTTCCACAGTGGCTGCACCAGTGTGCATTCCCACCAACAGTGCACTAGGGTTCCCTTTTCTCCATGTCCTCACCAGCACTTGTTTGTTGATTTATTAATGATGGCCATTCTGATCCCTATGAGGTGATATCTCATTGTGGTTTTAATCTGCATCTCTCTGATGGCTAGTGATGTTGAGCATCCTTTCATATGTTTATGGGTGATCTGTATGTCCTTCTTGGAGAACTGTCTATTCAGATCCTTTGCCCAGTTTTGCTGACTGGATTGTTTAACTTCTGGTGTTGAGTAGTACCAGTTCTTTATATATTTTGGAGATCAAACCCTTGTCTGAGGTGTCATTGGCAAATATGTTTTCTCATACAATGAATTCCCTTTTCATTTCGATGATGGTTCTGTTAGCTGTGCAGAAGCTTTTTAGTTTGATATAGTCCCATTTCTTTATTTTTTTCATTTACCTCCCTTGCCCTAAGAGGTATGTTGGCAAAAATATAGCTACGTGGGATATCTGAAATTTTACTGCCTATGATTTCCTCTAGGACTTTTTTGGTGTCATATTTGTCTTTTATCCATTTTGAGTTTATTCTGGCATGTGATGTAAGTTGGTGGTCTAGTTTCATTTTGTTTGCACGATCCAGTGCAGTTTTCCCAACACCATTTATTGAGGAGGCTATTTTTACTCCATTGTATGCTTATGTCCCCTTTGTTAACTATTAATTGACCATAGAGACATTGGTTTATTTCTGGGCTCTTTATTCTGTTCCATTTACCTATGTGTCTGTTCTTATGCCAGTACAGACCATCCTGATTACAGTGGCCTTGTAGTGTAGTTTGATATCAAGTATTGTGATCCCTCTTTGTTCTTCTTTCTCAAGATAGCTGAGGCTATTTATGGTCATTTTTGGTTCCATATAGATTTTTGAAATATTTGTTCTAGATCTATAAAATATGCCATTGGCATTTTAATAGGAATTGCATTGAATCTATAGATTGCTTTGGGTTGGGGGGATATGGACATTTTAATGATGTTAATTCTTCCAGTCCATGAACCCGATATATGTTTCCATTTATTTGTATCTTAATTTCTTTCTTCAGTGTTCTATAGTTTTCCGAGTACAGGTCTTTTATCCCCTTGGTTAAGTTTATTCCTAGGTACTTTTTTTTCCTTGTCGCTATAGTAAATGGAATTGTTCTCCTAGTTTCCGTTTCTAATATTTCATTGTTGGTGTACAGAAATGCCCTTGATTTCTGAATATTGACTTTGTATCCCACTGTTTTGCCAAATTCACTCATTATATCAAGTAGTTTTTTGGTGGAGACTATAGGGTTTTCTATGTCGTTATCATGTTGTCTGCAAATAATGACAGTTTTACTTTCTCCTTTCCAATTTGTATGCCTTTTATTTCTTTTTCTTGTCTGATCACTGTGTCTAGAACTTCCAGTACCATGAAGAATAAGAGTGGTGGAAGTAGACACCCTTATCTTGTTCATGATCTTAGTGGGAAAGCTTTTAGTTTTTGTCCATTAAGTATGATGAAGACTGTAGGTTTCTTGTATATGGCCTTTATTATGTTGACATATGCTCTCTCTAGTCCCACTTTACTGAGTGTTTTTATCATAAATGGGTGCTAGATTTTATCAAATGCTTTTTCAGCATCTATTGATATGATCATGTGATTTTTATGTTTCATTTTGTATAAGTGGTATATTACGCCTATTGATTTGCATATATTGTGCCATCTTTGCATCCCTGGGATGAATCCCACTTGATCATGGTGTTTGATCTTTTTAATGTATTGCTGGATTTTGCCCAGGTTGTCTAATTTCTCAGCATATAGTTGTTCATAGTAATTTTTACAATCCTTTGTATTTCTGTGGTGTTGGTTGTAACTTCTTTCATTTCTGATTTTATTTATTTGGGTCCCTTCTCTTTTTTTCTTGATGAGTCTGGCTAAATGTTTGTAAATTTTGTTTATCTTTTCAAAGAACCAGCTCCTGGATTCATTGATCTTTTGAATTGTTTTGTTTTAGTTTCTGTGTCATTTAATGCTGCTGCTCTGATCTTGATTATTTCCTTCTTTCTACTCACTCTGGGGTTTGTTTGTTGTTGTTTCTCTAGTTCTTGTAGATTTAGGGTTAGGATGTTTATTTGAGATTTTTTTGTCTTCATTAGGTAGGCCTGCATTGCTATGACCTTCCCTCTCAGGACTGCCTTCTCTGTGTCCCGTAGGTTTTGGGTTGTTGTGTGTTCATTTTCATTTATTTCCAGATACTTTTTGATTTCTTCCTTGATCTCGTTATTAACTCATTCATTATTTAATAATGTGTTATTCAGTCTCCATATATTTGAATGTATTTGAGTTTTATTGTAAGAAAGGAAAGATGAATATGACATGACTAACCAAAAAAATGATTTTGAGAGGATAAATGGTGGAGAAATAATAAGAGTAGAGAATAGAAACAAGGCAAAGAAAGAAAGGAAATATAGAATTTACATCATAAATAAAAGGGTGGGGAAGATTGCAGAATGGAGTAAGACAATGGAAGAATATATTATCAAGTTTAAAATAATTTTTAAATAGTGAAAAAATAGGAAACAAATTGGGGAAAATGACCTACCGCAGCAAATCGATGACAAACGAGCAAGGATTAATACAGGTAAAATGAAAATAAGAAGGAAAAAAGAAAGAAAAAGAAAGCTTATGAGATGTCTAAAGGAAAGAAAAGTGATTTTGAGAAGAAATAATAAGTAAGGAATGAAAACCAGGCTAACAGGAAAAAAGTAAAATTTAAATAAAAAAGAGAAAGGGCAGGAGAAAGGCAAAATGGAGTTGGAGGGGGAACAGAAAAATTTGAGATTTGTAATACACAAATAATGAAGATCTAGGAATAAAATTGAAGAAATGCAAAAATAACCACCCTATTAACAACCCACATGCAAAGATTAATAAGGTAGAGAAAGAATAAGGGTATTTTAAGAATGGGAAAAAGAACATGAGATGACTAATGACAAGGAAAATGGTTTTGAAAGACTGGAAGGGGAGAAATAGTAAGAGTGTGGAATAGAAATAAGTCATAGCAAAAGAAAAAATAAAATTTAAACATAAGAAGAGGAAGGAAGAAGGCAAAATGGAGTAAGAAAAGGAATAAAATATGAGATTTGAAATAAAATTTTAAAAAACTAGTGAAATAAGAAGAACAAACTTGAAGGAAAAATAATGAATGTTAAAAAGCTATGCAGGAAAGAAAATAAGGCAATAATGAAGACTGTGGTGGAATTTGTCTCAGCGGTCCTGTGTTTGCCACTGTCTTCTCTTTCTGGATCCATCCCTGGTGACGTCAGATGGTGTCCTTGTCTAGCCCTGTTGGAGACTACAAGTGATCCACAGTCCATGGCTGTCTCCTTCAGGCTTGACCGGTCCCCACTGTTCTGTCCTGCTGGCTTTCCATCAGCCCTGGGCCCAGGAGTGGTTCATTTAATGACCTGAGAGGACTGCCAGTACCACCTCCACCTGCCTGTAGGGGGGGCCTCTAGTGCAATCAGGAGTGTGGGAACCCTGGTTCCCCGGATGACACCCCCCCCCCCCCCCCCCCCCCGCCACAAGGTTGCTGTTCTGTTTTCAGGGAAGGTGGTGGGGGTGTTTTCCCACCCCCTTACCACATGTCTTGGTCTGTCCCAAATCCTTTCTAATAATGTATGGATTCTGGTGAATTAGCTGTCATTTTCCTGTGAGGGGCCAATCTGTGTAAAAGGAGCAGCTCACACAGCAACTCTGTCTAGTGCTTAGGCTGAGTGGAGCCCTGAACATCCCAGTCTCTAATTTATCTGCTCTGCTGGTTTCAGAAGATCAACCTGAGGAACAGTGTAGCTCAGTGTCTAGAAGAAAGAGGCTTTTCCGAGCTTTTCTTTGTTTCCCCTGCAGATATGCACCCAGCAGGGGGCTCTTGAGCCTGGCCTCACAGATCTGCAGAGCCTGTAATCCTGAAGGTGGGGGTTGGGAACATCTACCTGTTAGGTGACCTGCTTGGCTGCAAGGAATCCCAGATGTTCAGCTCCTGGCTATCTAGTCCCCACTCTGCCCATGCTCTCACAGCAGACTCAATTCCAAACTCTCCACTCTGCACAGTGCCCTGCTCACCAGCCATGCTGGGTCGAGTCCTACAGTCCCTTCAGCATGACACTGTCACTCTGGTTTCTTTGTTGGGAGAGCAGCTGCCAACAAAGAGTACAGGGTCCCTGTCAAGTCTTGAGTCTCACCTCAGCTCCTCTTAAAAGAGTTTCTATGTGCCCCCCACACACACACACACTGTGGGGCCTGTTTTTCGTGTGATCCCTCCCACCCCCAAAAGCACAAAGTCTCTCTCCATCAGGGCTGACCACAGCCTGTCAGAGCCTCTGACAGTTTTAGATAAAGTTTCTCTCTGGATCTTTCCTTGATGGTGCTGGGAAGAGTCCAGCAGCAATACCATAGCATAGGGTGGTAGTGGGTGCTCTCACTGCTCCCTCCAGTGAATCTCAGCCTAGGCCAGGCCTGCTCCTGCCATACTGTCTTTGCACCCAGTACCACCCAGCCGTCTCTCTGCCCTCTGAGCTCACAGCTCCTGAGGTGATCCACAGCCTCCTCCATCAGACTCTGTCCCATTCGCAGATGCCATGGAGCCCTGGGGACCAGGGAGACGACAGCCCCTACCCTAGTAAGTACTGCAGTCCCCTGTTCCTGGCTCCTGACTCCTGACAGGAGTATGCAGGCCTGCCAGGGTGGAGGGCACAGAGACACATCTTGGGCACCGAGGTGCAGTCACTCAGGAGGCTTCTTACCAAGAAGGATATTTTAAATTCCTCAAAATGGCTCACACCCCAAATCTGCACAGCCAGAAGTACCGGGTTGGGCGGGAGCAGTGGCAGCTAATTGAACTGGAGGGCCCAGGCCACCCACTCCCGAGTGCCCTGCAGACAGGCAGCCAAGCTGCCAGGCTCTTGCTATTCACACACATGTCCCACACACTCATCCATGTACATACTCACACAAGCTCACTCTCAGCTGGATTTTCAAGTTGATTGCTCTGTGGTTTAGCTGCATGACCAGTCCAGGTTTGGGAGCAAGTGGGTGGAGCTTCCAGCTACTATGCATCCATCTTGAATCCAAATTCATCAATTTTGATAATTTGTTTAATGCACACTGATATGACAGCTACCACAATACAATCTAACAAACCTTTTTCAAAAGAAGTTAAAGCACTACTAGAACCATCATATGGAAAAAATTAAACGGACTTTTTGGCCAACCCAATATTTTTCCTGTTGTGTGTAGAGAACTCTAACCAAACAAAACCCAAAATGCTTTAAAAAAAACATTTAATTAACTTTTAATTTTGTTTTTCTTCTTTTTAAAGATTTATTTATTTTTAGACAGAGGGGAAGGGAGGGAGGAAGAGAGAAAGAGAGAAACATCCATGTGTGGTTGCCTCTCGCATGCTCTCTACTGGGGACCTGGCCTGCAGCCCAGGCATGTGCCCTGACTGGGAATTGAACTGGTGACCCTTTGGTTCACAGACTGGTGCTCAATCCACTGAGCCACGTCAGCCAGGGATATTTTATTTGTTTTTCTACACACCTAAATATGATCTTAAATAAATGTGATCTTCAAATCATGGTTAGGGCATTATACCTGGTGAGTTGAGGAAGTAATTTAAGCTTTAAGAGGGAAAGATTGTTAGATCTATTCTCTAACCATTGCCAAGTTATTGGTACAGAGCCACATTGTCCAATATGGTAGCCGCTAGCAATATGTAGCTATTCATATTTAAATGCATTGAAACCAAATAAAATTTAAACTTTGGTTCTTCATTTGCACAAGCCACATTTCAAAACTCAGAAGGCACTAGTGGCTACTACTGTATTGGATGGCAAAGGTACCAAAATTTTCATCACCAGAGAAAATTCTATTGGGCAATGCTGGAAAAAAAAAAACAATGTCATAAGGAAGAATTTCACAGATAAAACGAAATAAGCCGAAATGAACAGCAAAATCTGTTATTATTTTAATTCTATTTCATACTTTCTTGACAACCTCTACATTCATGTTTTTTCTCTAAATTTTTTTGTAAGTATATATATTTCTAAATAAAAATAATTATAGCTAAATTTACTGAATACTTAATAAATTCCAGGAATTGTGCTAAGTGCTTTACATGAATTAACTCATTTAATAATTAAGGCAATGCTCATTATGGAAAACATGGAAAATATTTGAGAGAGAGACAGAGAGAAAGGGAGAGAGAACTGAGAGAACTGAGGGTGGGGGGAGAGGGAGAGAGAGAGAGAACCAACATTAATCCCGAAACCAGAGATAATCACTGTTGACATTTCTAGTGGATGCTGTGGTGTGCTGCCCAGAGCCCAAGATACAGCTGCCAGGAATGTTGGCTGCTAATGGCTCACAGTTGAATTTCTCTCCAAAATTGCCTTCTGTGAAAGAAACTACATCAGCCTAGGTTATATCCCCTCCCTGGGGGCAGCCCAAATCCAATGACTGGCCAATTGTGAAGGTACAAAGGCACGGTCTCTCAACTGGGACACTCTGGGACATCCAGTTTTAGAAGTTCCATTGGACTGCTTCAAGTCTCTGTGACAACTGCCCTGCAGTTTACTGTCTCCCTCTGCTCAATCCTACCCTGTACAGGTGCTATTCCTAAGAGCACTCTCCAGTAAACCACCTGCATGCAAATCTCTGCCTCAGCCTCTGTTTTCTGGAAAAGCCAACCAAAGTCGACATTTTCAGAGTGTAAGTTCCAGGGTTTTTTTCTTTTTTGCATATATCTGTTTAAATTTTTAAAATTTATCTAAACTTATTCCACCCCAACAAATTTGATGTCTTTCTTTTTTTTTTTTGGCATTTTCTTATCTATTGTTTCATACATTAATTTTTTAGTTGGCAACATTTTATGAATAATTTTGCATGCAGCTAAGTATTTTTCTATGCTGCAAACTGGGATTCATGTGGCACATCATACTCAGTCAACCTTGTATTCCTAGATATTTTTCTGTTTCCTGGATTTCATTGTGGCACACCCTGAAATGTGGTAAACTAACACCGGTTCCCAACTTCTGTCTCACTTGCCTGCCTCAAGGATGGGAAAAACCAAATATCCCCATTTATTTCATTTTCCTAGCCTTAACTACAATTCGAAGTGGTGTAAATTCCAGCCATTGGGAAGTAAACTGAAGATTTCTGAGGTTGAGGAGGAAGTTCCAAGAAATTTTGCCTTCCAAATTAAATGGGACAGCCAAAACTGGTATCATCTCTTACCTATGTTTTCTTCTTTGTAAGGAATGAGATATCTAGAGCTGTATTAGCCATCTTTCATCCATCAGGGAAAAGTTAAGAAAATTAAAGGCTTTTGGTGTTGAGATCGTTGAACATTTAAAAAATGCCAGCAACTACCAATCTCTGGATTTCTTGTTATGATGAAAAAATAACTATTGTTTTAACATACTTGTGTTTGAGTTTTCTATTTTTTTTTACAGCTAAAGTCATTTATAAATGCCAGTGTCCCTGACATCCATGGTTAGAAGTAATACAGTAATGAACATCATTGTACATAAATACTTGAACAGCAACAACTTAACATAAAAGTCAGGGAGGAAGAGAATTAGGATTCTACATTCCCAACATTTGTTCTTCTTGACCAAATGCAGCTCTGTTCTTCCCTTACCCTCCCCATTATCTTTTGCTTATGGGGACTAGAAAAATAGTGTGCATAAGTCTTCCTAAATTCTTCTAAAAGACAAGTAGTTAGAGGAGGAACTAGATCTTTTATAAATCTGAATCTTATCTCTTCAAATAGGATGTTTTGGCAAATGCACCCTGCCATGGTATTCATTATCCACTGATACAGAAAGGACAGGGTTTAATTGAAAAATAAATATTGAAAGTGTGTTTGATTTCCGCCTTCTGGTGGCAGATACTTGACAATGCAAAGCCTGAATCTGGTGAGTCTACCTCTATGACTCCCACTTACTCACCCAGTCTTGAGGCTTCTCCTGGTTCAAAGTAAAGGAATGCAAATGCTTTTCAATGTCATAGGGAATTAGAGGATATAAGACCTGAAGTGTCCAAAATGAAGATGCTCCAGCTCATTCCACTAGTGTCTTTGGGATAGAAGATGGCTCCAGATCTGCCCATGCTCACCTGCAAGCTGCTTTAGACTAGACTTCTATTCATGAGCACAAACTAAAACTGGACTGGTGTCAGCAACAAACAGAAAAAGCAACCTACATAAATCATCTGTGTGATAAAGGGTTAATATTCAGAATATGTAAAGAGCACCTAATTCAATAACAACAAAAAAACCATACAAGCTGACTTTAAAATGGACAAAGAAAATAGTATGCAAGCAGCTGACGACCATATATGAAAAGATGCTCAAAATCACTAATCATAGGGAAATGCAAACCAAAACCACAATTATTATTTCATAGTCAATAGAATAACTATAATTTAAAAAAAAAGAAAATAACAAGTGTTGGCGAGGATGTACAGAAATTGGAACTCCTGATCACTGTTGCTAGGAATGTAAAATGGCTGCATTTTACATTCCAGCGTGGTGGTTCTTAAAAATAGAATTACCATATAACCCAGCAATCCCACTTCTGGGTATATATCCAAAAGAACTGAAAGCAGGATCTTAAAGAGATACTCACACATCCATGTTCATAATAGCATTATTTATGATAGCCCAGAGGTGGAAGCAACCTAAATGTCCATAAAGGCTGAGTAGATAAAGGAAATGGTGTATATATGTAGGAGACCATTCTGCATGGTGTGGGCCCAACTCCCACTTGGAGACGCACAGGACCCACACCCACAGATAGGTTCTCCCTTAAGGAATCAGGCCTGCGCTGTGTCTGGACTGCTGTGAGACTTGCTTTTGCTAAAACTTCCTCACCCTGAATTGAGACAGCAAGTGCTTATTGTAACTTAAAATCCATGCTAAACCTTGAAAGGACCAGTGTAACCAGTTCAACTACTTTTCCCTTTTCATTTGCAAATATCCTTCTTCAGTGATGTGATTAGTGGCATCATCTCCTTTGTTGTCTGTAAAAGGTAACCACCTAAAGTGAACCTGTGCGTAGTAAATGAGGACCATCATGTAATGTGTTAAGAAACCCAGTAAAGGCCTGTCATGGCAAGGGCCAAAGCTTTTATTCCCCTTGAGAGAAAAGCCATGCTATGCTGTCCCTTTTCCTCCACCAGACTCGGTAGTCCGTGTTAATGTCTCATTTCATTCATAATGCTGCGGACACCGCGGGCCAGTGTCTGCCTCATATATATGTACAATAGAATATTATTCAGCCTTACAAAGGAAAGAAGGAAGGAAGGAAATACTGTCACATACAACAAGATGGATTTTGAGGACATTATGCTCAGTGAAAGAAGCCAATTACAAAAAGACAAATACTGTATGAATCCACTTGTGTGAGGTTTCTAAAGTAGTCAGATTTATAGACAGAAAGTAGAATGGTGGTTGCCAGGGTCCTGGTGGGGAGGAGAGGGAAATGAGGAGTTGTTCTTTAAGGAGTACATACTTTCAGTTTTGCAAAATGAAAATGTTCTGGAAATGGTTGCACCACGATGTAAATATACTTAACACTGAGCAGGAGGGAAAGAAAATCGAGAATATAAGTGGCCCACAAAGCTCAAGTATTTACTATTTTGGCCCATTACAGAAAATGTTTGCTGACTCCTGAAAACTGCATTATTTATGGCACATTTTGCATTTTCTGTATTCTGTTGGTATATTAGGTGCAAGATATAGGAAACACACGATTTTAGGGGAAAAAGGTATTTAGTACAAGGAATCAGGATCTTATAAATTCACTAGAAAGGCTAAAGGGAAGATCACTTAGCAGGGCCTCTAGGAATGACTCCTAGGACAAGACGGCTGGACTGGTCTACCGGGTAGCTGATAACTTTGCAATAATCAGAAATGTGGGGAGTCAGTGGACTCCACTGTACTGTTGAGTTCAAAGACATATTTATCACTGTAGCTGTGGCCCAGGAATCAGGAAGCCACTGCTGCACCTGTGACTACCTTGGTGCGTCCACGCTGAGTTTGCCAGCAGAAACAAAGTAGTTGACTCTAGTCTGGGGTCCACCTTCCAACTGCTTCTAATTGGCACAAGCAGAACCCCAACTGCAGGGAGATGGAGAAATGTGGTTTTTCTTTCTTTAGCCCCTGTAGCATAAGAAAGAACATTACAGGTATGGAATGGATGCTGAGAGCCAGTTCAGAGTACCAAACCATATTTGGTTTGTGGCTTTAGGCTCTTTCCAACTCTTCTCATCATTGGCCATCTCCTTATTCTTTTATTTGAGAAACCTCTGGTACTCCCCTACCTCCATCCAGCCTTACTGGGTGAATTGCCCTTTTGTGAGCTTAGCTCTTGCTCTTCAATATGTATATCCCTCCATATTATAATAGCCTGGGTTCTTCCTCCACTAGACTGCAAGCTCCTTGAAAGCAGAAACTCAGTCTTATTTATCATTGTGTAAAGTAATTGGTGTATATTTGTTGAAAATAATAAATAGTTCCTATATTATAACTTTCTAAATAGACTTTCTTCTCCTATTTTCCTTGTTCCATACTCTTGTATGCTGTATCTGCATACAGTGAAAGCTCAGTAAAACTTTCTGGCTTCTTTCTGATACGACAAAGAAAAGTTCCACCAGTACTCAATGTATGTGTCATTATTTGATGCTCTGTATACCTATATAGGTTAATTAATACTATGGAAAAGCTAATGTGTGAACAGTTTCCATATATACACACATACACACTCGAATGAGTGTATATAAAATCCTCACAACTATCCTATTAGGTAGACACTATTTTTATTCCTATGTTATAGATGGAGAAACTGGAGCTTAGAGAGGGGAAGTAACTTATTTACTGTTAAACATAAGTGGCAGAGCTGGGACTCACATTAAGGTCTGGCTAATACCATAATTTACACTCTTAACTATGATGATGATGATGATGATGATAGTGATAATGGTGACAGCTGATGGTTCCAGACATTGTGCTAGACATTTTACATGTGTTTCTCCAGCTACATACTTCCTTGCATAGAATGAATGCTTAATAGTTATTAGATATGGTAAGGCAGACAAAGCTCTTGAGATCTGTGGTCTCTTCCTGGCTCTGCTACTAATTCACTGTGTAACCTCTACACAGTGAATTAGTGTACCTGAGGTTACCTTTGGAGCTCCAATGTTCTCTGCAAATCAGTGAATGATCTTAAAAATAATTCTAGTTCTAAAATTTTAGGCCTATGTGAATGAATTCTATTTTGTTTTTTATTCTATAATTATTACTTCCATATACCAAGCATTGTCTCACCCTTCAAATTCTACATTCCTGTAGGATCTTGATTTTGTTTTATATTGGTTTTTTCCCCACATTTTCCATGGTACCTAGTCTGGTGCTCTCCACGCTATATAACAGGCTCATGAGAGATGTGTTTATAGATATACAGATTGAGGTGTGTCTAAGGGGAAACTGTGCTTATTGTCATGTTACCTTCCTTTGGAGGTGACATTGAACTGGAATTTCAGGCTGCCTCAGAGAAATCAGCACTCAGCACCTTTGGAAACTTTTCTGCAGTCAGAGATAAGATCCTTATCCCTACAGCAGAGCTGAGGTCGCTGCACAAGCACCTACTCCTGTGACTGAACGAAGAAAGGTGTCTTTTATGAAAACTGTGCTGCGCGCATGTGAAAGGGTCTTGGCCCATGGGTAATGCCAGATCCGGTAGGGAGTTTTCTACAGGGAACGCGTTTTTATTCTGTTCCCTATCTCTCATAAGGTGATCTGAAACTCACAAATCATTTCATAGCTTTTCTGAATCTTTGAGGAATCGCGTTTTAGAGAATCAAGTTTGAAAAAAAAAAACTGAAATTCTCCCCAAACATATGAATGACTTAATGCACAAGGCAAGATATTTCTGAATATTTAAATAGGAAAGCCAAGTCAAAAAGCATGTGAACAGGGAAAGAAAATAACTTTTAAAAATAGCTATTTTTAGCTGCTAGTTTATGTTCTGGGGAATGGCAAAATTTACCTCTAGAGTAAATGAAAATTTGCTTGAGGAGGGAAGAAAAAGACAGGCCTTGGGGATTGTTAGCTAGTCTATATGGGGTAGGGTTTGACAAGAATTTCATTGCTTGGAATAATAAAATTATAGAGATTTGGACCTGAAGAACTCAGAAAAGAGATGGAGGAGAGGAAATCCGAGTGAAATAGCAGCAGGCAGGGCCTGAGGAAAAAATACTGGGAAATTTCCTATGTTGAAAATGGTCAAAGAACTTTGGGTACCTCTATTTCCTGTCCTGTGCTTTATTATTATTCCCAGACTTTCAATAATAGTCCATTAAAAACAACCACTCGTATATAGTGATGCTTGGGGAGTAAATGAGAAGAGGGCAGAGAGAACCACAAGAGAGACGAAAACAGAAATTTAGATCAAGAGATGGTGAAGAATTCCTTCTTGACCTTGGGGTAACCTTGGGGAATCATACCTGTGTATTAAAAGATGGGACAAACTTAGAAGCCTGGGACACTTGAGGTCATTCCAGACTATACCTGAAGGGTTAAAGCCAATCCCCAAGCACTGAGAAAACCCCCAGACCGTGCCTGGTCAGCATGGATGGGTCCACGTGCTCTTGGTTCAGTTTTCTTTAAGGACTTGGATACAGAGTATCCACATAGAAAATTGGAGACCAATATTAAGAATTACTTATCTGACTGGAAAAACTGCATATTTAAAAACAGCAACAACAGAACAGAACTCTGTAACCTGTTCATATGTGGATCTATGCATTTCTTAGTAACTGTCACCATGGTAGCAAGGCAGTTTGACAAGGGTGCCTTCTTAGCACAGCACACACAAAGGAGAACGCTCTCAACTAATCACGTACTGTCTTATACCTTTCTTTATTTAATTGTGTTGATCCTGACCTGCTGACTGTTAGCTTTGTACGCTTCTCTCCCTATTAGCATCAAGTATAGTATTAGGGATATATCAGGCACTCAAATATATATACTGATGGATTGAATTAAATAAATGATGTTTCTGCTATGTCTTCCTTTCCAAGTTATAGAGAGAGTCAGCTGGCAGAAATCTGATTTTAAAAAATGGCTCCTACATTTGTTTGCCTAGGGGATCAGAACTAGGCCATGTTCCTGATTGGGCTGGCCCAGAAGGGATTTCAGGTTGAGGTGATTAGGTACTCTGAGACACTATATTATTAGAAAACTAATATGTGAGTGGTCGCAGAAAAATAAGTAAATTCATTTTCATCAGTGAGGCCATTCCAAGATCCGGAAGCTTTGTTGAGGGACTTGCAGTGCTGTTTTCTGGGTGCAAGACAAGGTTGGCAGCAGTCCCTGGAGTGTTCGATGTCAGGCCTTAGTTGAAACTCGGAGGACAGGGAGTTCACAGATTCAGGCTTCTAAATGAGAAAGCTCTTTAAGCCCCCACCTTACACAAAATTAACACTCAACCCGGAAAGCCTCCTTATTATAACTCCTTGAGTTAATGATAATGTACAGCCTTTTTCCTAATACATTCTTAGATTTCATTTTAATTGTCCTCTATATAATTGCTCTTCATTTCAATGACTTCCATTTTTATTTGTAATGTTTTGTAATTCCACATTTCTTTTTAAAGGTCTTTAAACGTAGGCACACCCTCTTTGTTTTAATGGCTGTGGGATCCATAGTTGCCATTTAATATCTGGGTGCCTATCGTTCTAGCAGATCCACAAAGTGTGCCACCTCCAGCTGAGAGATTGATATTCTAATCATGTTCAAGGCTGAAAACAGCTGCAGGAATTTGTCCTTGGAATTCTTCAGCAGTAGCTTCCAGTTGATAAAGCCGAAATTTGTCCATTCCAGTGGGTCAACCACTACAACATGATTATCGTGATACCACCCTCCCTGGGACAAACTGAGCAGGACTGGCCCCTTGTGGAAGGAGCTGCAGAAGTCACTATTCCTGGAGAGGAACAGGTTAAACCCTTCCAAACCTGCTGAGGAATTTGACCTAGTTCCTTGATACTAGAGTGTAACTTGAAAGTATAATTGGTCGCAAATGTGTTTCTTTCTTCTTCAAAATTACCTTTGAACTCCTGTGAGGCAGAGAGAAGGCCCCCCTCTTCACATGGACTCAGACATCAACAGTTGATAAACTTGATAAATTTAATGTGAAATTTGGGGAGAAGACAATCAATGTGACTTCATTTTATGAAAAGAATGTTTAGGTCTCTGAAAGTCTGTGACTACACGGATGATGTGGTTATAACACTCAAGTCTCCTTTCTGTATTTTGGCTCCTGTGTTAGCACAGTGCCAGGCACAGGTGCTCGGTGAATGCTGAATGAGGGAATGAATGCAAAGCTCTTCACAATATGATTCCTACCCACTTTTCCAGTTTTATTTCCTGTGCTCCTCTTCAAAAAAGAAAGAAAGAAAGAAAGAAAGAAAGAAAGAAAGAAAGAAAGAAAGAAAGAAAGAAAGAAAGAAAGAAAGAAAGAAACTAGAGTTAAGTTTACACTCTGGCAAAATAGCTACTCAGTTTCCTAAATACCTCTCCTGCTTTCCCACTTCTCTACCTTTGCTGTCACCATGCCCAGGGTCTGGAATGCTCTTCTCTAGTGTCCCAGGTGATGAAAATGTTACTGTTGTCTGATTTCAAATGCTACTTCCTTCATGAAGATTTTACTGATTACTCATGAAGATAGAAGCTTTTTCTCCCTCTTAAAAATTTGAACCTCTTGTTTATTTATTATCAACCAACTTATAATTATTTTGTGGTTAAGTTTTATTCCTCTCAAGATATATATCTATCTTGAAGACAGGCACTGGGCTTATTAATTTTTACAGTGACCAGCATACAGTTGACACTCAATTACAGTAATCAGTTTGCTAATGCTGTAGTATGAACCCCAGCAAATTTTTATCGTTCCTCTTAATAAAATCTAAATGTTATTCTTATTTATGGACATTACTCAAACTCCAAAAATAGATTGAAATTGTACCTTTGTCAACATTTGCTTTCTAGTTAATTCTGCAGGACATTGCAGCTCTCAGTAAAACTCTCCCTTTGTGTTTTAAATGATCATGGACTTGTTTTGTCCTTTTAGTGACATCATTAGCATGATTACAGTTCTTATCTTGTGCTCCTCAGAGATCTTTTGAGTATTTTTTTCCCTAAGTATGTGTGTATCCTTAGATTCTTAATTCATATAATCATTCATTGCTGTCATCTTGCCTGGACTACTAACAGGTGGCATTTCCATCCATTCGTCCATTTACATGTGAAGCAGAGGTCTTCATGGAGACCCTTGAGGCTGTGCTTTCTGCATATTAAACATTTCTTTCCACAAATGACCTCTTCTTGACACCTAATGATAAAAGCAAATATTGCCTTCCATTTTTTTAAAATTACCACCTGCAGGGCATAAAGAGAGAAGAACTAGAGCACAAATTACGCCAGAATTGAGCCTGGAAATGAATTGAGAAGCTGCCCTCTTGAAAGCAGAGACACTGCTACGTGCCTTAATTCCTAAAACTCCTAGCCCTCCTGAGGAAGGTTTGTAATACTTACTTCCTTTGGCAGATTCTAAGGATTTAAGACAAAAGATACAGAGGTGGACAAAATTGTCCTTTACAAAATTTGGGATAATCTTTATTCTGATCAGTGTATGGGTAGCAGTCCTGGATTGGAACTTTCCAAATCTCTTAAAAGTATTTTTTTCTGAAATAAATGCTTCTCCATTCAAGCCCTCCCCAGTTTTTATTTTAAATAATTCTCTTTTCACCACACTCCTCTCAGAATACAGCTGTGATTCTGCCTGCTTTCTCTCTGTCCCACCCCTTTCCTCCCTTTCCAATTATACCTTCATCCTTCTTTTTTTCCTTCTCTTTATTCTAATTTGTATTATAATACTTAGTCATAAAATACTTTTCTGTTTTTTAAAGATTTTGTTTATTTATTTTCAGAGAGAGGGGAAGGGAGGGAGAAAGAGAGGGAGAGAAATCACTGTGTGACAGAAACATCAACCAATTGCCTCTCACACACCTGCAACCAGGGGCCTAGCCCGCAGCCCAGGCTTGTGCCATGACCAGGAATCAAACCAGTGACCTTCTGGTTTGCAGGAGGATGCCCAACCCACTGAGCCACACCAGTCAGAGCAATACTTTTCCATTTTTGAGGTAATTTCATAGTCTTCATGACTTACTTGATCTTTTTCAAAACATTGATTTCTTATTGATACATGAAAATTTTCTTAAGTCTAAATTTCAGTGTCTATGAATGCCGCTTTATTGGAATACAGCCACACCTCTTCATCATGTATTGTCTATGGCTACTTTTCTCTTCATAACAGAGTTGAATAGTTGCAACAAAGACCATATGGCCTGCAAAGCCTGTGATATTTATACTATCAGGCCATTTACAGGAAAAGTTTACCAACCCCTGGTCTACAACATAGTTGGTCTACAACGTAGTTGGATGAGACTACAAAGGATCTGGGATAAGAAGGAGGAAATATCACTGCCTGGTGGAAATGGATTCTTAAAAAATAAATACAGAAAACCAGCAGGCAGAACAAGGGAGCAAATCAGGATGTTAGTGGGATTAGGTAAACCACATATTTTTACCTGAATCAGTATTGTAAGGTCCTTCCAAATCTGTGCTTCCCCATCTTGCAGATGTTTCCCAGAGTTCTCCTCCTGATCTGCTGCTCTGATCATGCAGTGTTCATCAGAAACCCCCAGGGTTTCCTGGACCTGCAGACCTCCTAGTCAGGACCGCTTAGCCAGGGTCCTGCATGATCTGGCTGCATCTTAGTTTTCTAGGATTCGCCTTTGATAGAACCAAACACCCAGCCTGAATTTCAGCATTCTGTGCTTCTGCTCACACTTTCTGTACTACTTGGAAAGAATTTCTCTGTGCCAAGTCTTAGACATACTTCATTATTGTTATCGTGAACTATTTCTAGCATACCGAGTACCAAAGAGAACAATACAGGGATATCTGTGTGCTCACCGCCAAACTTTGACAAATCTTAACACTTTGCTTTGTTCTTTAGTTTTAACAAAGTATTGCAGACTTAAATATTTTTTAAGTTTCTAAGTAGGCCTCTTCGATACAACCAGGAAAAATTACACTTTTCTGCCCTGACCAGTGTGGCTCAGTGGACTAGTTGTCATCCCATGGTCAGGGAACATACCTGGGTTGCAGGTTCAGTCCCTGGTGGAGCGTGTGCTAGAGACAACCAGTTGATATTTCTCTCTCACACTGATGTTTCTCTCCTTCTCTTTCTCCCTCCTTTCCCCTCTCTCTAAAAAAATAATAATAAAATATTTTTTAAAAAGAATAACACTTTTCTTCCTGTGATTTCCTGTAGCACTTTCTTTGTACCTCTAATATCTGACCTATTCTGCTTTTGTAAAATATTTTCTTTGATTATTCCTTACTATTATCATTCCCAGAGTGGACTCTTTTAGATAGTCCAAGGAAAAGACATTTAAAAAATTTTTAATTGTGTTTATTTAAAAATGTACATTAGAAATATGTATACACAAGTATTTAAAAATATATAGATAGAACATCAACTCCATGATTTCCCAGATACTCTTTAAGATATGGCTAACATAGGTAGAGACATTAGAAAATTATTGAGTAAATAATGATATTAGAAAAATGTTGAGTAAATAAAACTATAGATGATATGGTAAAAATTTGAAGGTTGTACTCAAAATAATTTAGCTTGGAAACTTAGCTTATTAGTATGGGGATCCAACTTTCATTATTTTTGTATACCCTAAGTATCCAACTAACTCAGAAGAGGTGCTTATTGAATTGAATTGAATTGATTTCTCTCTGGCACAGTGAGATCCTTGAAAATCATATAGAACCTGATAAACCTTCTGACAAACCACTTTTAAGATAGTTTCCCCACACAGAATACCCCTGACACATATGCCAGGGACAGATGGTGCATTTTTTCCCTGTCCCTTCCTTGTCTATTGTGACAAGTTGTCCCCGTTGGGGCTTGATAAATATAAATGATGCTAATAATAGCTTCTGAAGGAATGAGGACTCAAGGTTGCCATAACCTTCTTATTAGTATCGCTTCAATGGACCAATATCAGCAAATTTCAGTTTGTGGATTTGGTTCAGGAGACACACACACACACTTACTTTCCCTCAGAATATTTTATGTATTTTTAGAGAAATCATCCTCAGTCTTCTTAAAGGTACTATTTTATAGCATCTTTTCATTATTGTTGATCCTGAAGCATCTGAAGTCCTGTTGGTGGCTGGGTTTGATCTTGAGACTTGGTGGTGAGGAATCATTTGGTTGTGTAGCAGCCACTGCGCAGTGTTAACCGGATCACGTCACATAGTTACACAACTGCTGTCCTGGCCTGCAGCTTTTCGGAGTAAATGTTACCCTTTCAGAAGTTTCTTTTCTCCTACCCTAAAATGACCTTACATACTCTCAGATAGCACAGGATCCTAATTGTGGTGAAATCTTTCACTTCCATTTCCCTTCTTTTAGCCTGTGTTTTGAGGTGGTGTTTTGACAGTGTGGGGAGTGTGGCAAATCCCTGAGGCCTCCAAGTTACAAAGGAAGATTAAAACATGTCAGAAGTTTCGTTTAACCCCCAAAGCTTCACTCATACTGGACTAGATAAGCTTCTAAGAGAAGCCTCTGTAACTTCTGTGAAAGACTTTAACTTCATTTCCTAACTCCTACTGTTAAGGCACAGGTCTTCCCTGATTCTAAAACTCCACACCAGGCCTGACTTATAACCAGAGTATGTAACCTTATACTTGGTCATCCAAATGAGGACACTTCTGAAAATGAAATGGGGTACTGGAGGGAAAAGGCATAATCCACCCAGAGAGACTGTGATGTTAAATCACCATATTTAGAACTTTTTGAGCCCCTTTTCCTTTAGCAGAGTCTATCAGATTTGGATCTAGATTTCAGCTGAGTGTGGGGTTCCTTAGTAAATTTAAAGTTCTGTTTTCATTTCAGTGAAATGCCTGTGTTTGCATTGTTTATGTTGATCCATTGTTTGTCCCTGAGTGGGAGAACTTTGATTGTCCCTGACCAAAAAGAGAACAGAAGCAAAATTGACACATAGTAAAATGTTCGAGCCAAGTGAAAGTCAAAGGTCAGCATGGCCTTTTAATGAAAGAAATGTAGTAGTTCTGAAGGAGAAAAGTGAAACGTGATAACAGAGGGTACTGAACTTAGGTGCCTACATTGCACATTCTACCATAATCATTTTGCATGATTAGGCATGATTAGGTGGAATTTCAGCAAAACATCGTGCATGACATTAGTGATATTAATTTGCACTTAATTTTATAAACTTTTAAATTATAAATTTGTGTTAGTTTTATAAGAGAACAGGATCTTTCTTACACCTAAATTTGTGTTGGTTCATATTAAAGAAGCATGATAACAAAAAAAATTCTGCATGAGTTTTAAAAGTTTGAGATCAATCAATGTTCCTGGTTAGAGCGGTTTGCTTTTATTCCTTTGTCTTCCTAATACAACTATGCCCTCTGGTGGTTACAGTTGCTAACAGAATACTCTATCCCCTTTATAAATGTATCCTTTCAAAATTCGTTTGTAGGTCAGGTTGCAGAAGAAAGAATAATTTCCCTCTAGGAACAATGCTACAAATAATAGTAGATATTACAAGATAGCCCACAAAAACCCATAGTGGCCCTGCGTCCCTCGACCTAAACCCTCCTTCCCCCTCCTCCACCTCTCTCTTTGCCGCCAAAACAACAGATCCAGTCAATGCCACCACCACCAGTACTCTGCCGCCATCACCACCAGAAGTATAAAGAAAAGAAAAGGGGGTTATGCTTTGGTCAAATCCAGCATTTTTATTTATAGGCACGACTTCTGTCCTGAAACCCCACACCCCTTCTGGGACCTTCAAAGGAGTGAGCCACCTAGAAGGAAACTTAAAGGTCCTCTTTGCCTCTCAAAATCTTGGGACAAATGCTAAGCAAATCTTGCTTCCTTTTCTCCTGCCCCATGAACAGCCCCTCTTAGTTCTCCAGAGTCAAAGTCACCTTCCAAGTGGAAGAAGGCAATGAGAAAGAAAAAAGAGACCCAAAATATATGGAAAGAAAAGAAAACCCTTTGATTCAATGTTTCTCAAACCTAGAAGCCAGTAATCTCTAACATAAATCTTTAAAGACTTGTCTCCTCCAAGCCTTCTAACTTAACTCACCAGTCCCTTCTAGGGGCTGGCTGGCAGACAGGAAGCGTTGAGGGAAGAAGCAATCTCAGTGTACAGGGTATACATCATATACCACCAACACTTCAGTGGTCTGCTATTGTTTGCACTGTGTGACTCCTAGGGCCCTCCCTGACAGGGCCAGTGACAGTGGGGACCCTGCTGTGTCCAAATAAATTTAGATATCCGCCCCATTTGAAAGGGACTAGAAGAATTTTGTGGAATAGTATTGAGTCCATTTAAAGTGACAGGGGGAAATCTGTGATTTTAACAATGTAGAAAAATTAGCTGAAAGAATACATAGACAAGTAAAACATGTAGGCTGGTTAGAGACCTGATGGTGGTGAGTTATGGAATTTGGAATTCCCCTAATATTGATTTAATGTTGCATGATTTTAGTTAAAATAAATGAAAATGTTCTTCATTGTTTTGTTTATCGATTGCTATCTACTAAACCACTCCAAAACTTACAAGCTTAAAACAACACTTATTTACTTATTTAGTTAGTTAGTTAGTTATTTATAAAGTTGAGCTCATAGAAACAGAGTGGAAAGTGGTTGCCAGAAGCTAGGCGATGGGAAAATAGGGAAAGGTTGGTACCTTCTCACACTTTTCAATGGTAAAATCTTTCAGTTATATGATGAATAAGGTGTGAAGATCCATTATATAATGTGGTAACCATAGTTAATAACACTGTATGGTATAATTGAAAATTGCTAAGAGAGTAGAATTTACATGTTCTCACAAAAAAAACAGATGAACATGTGAGGTGCTGGATTGATTAACTCAGCAGAGGGAAGTCTTTTCAGTGTAAATGCATTGTACACTTTAAATATCTTACAATTTTGTTTGTCAGTTATACCTCAATAAAGCTGAAAAACCCACTCCCTTATTACATCCCACAGCACTGTGGACTGGCTGGGTACCTCTTGAATAGGTCTCTCTCACTTTGGGTCTGTCTGGAGTTTGCTGTGAGGTGGCAACTGGCTGGTGCTCTTCTCTGCAGTCTGTCTACAGGTTTCCTTCATCCATTCCTTCACTCAGTGTAGAATAGGCACTTTGCCCTGGCCAGTGTGGCTCAGTGGGTTGAGTGCCAGCCTGGGAATCAAAGGGTCACCAGTTCCATTCTCAGTCTAGGGCACATGCCTGCGTTGTCAGCCAGGTCGTCAGTAAGGGGCATGTGAGAGGCAACCACACATTGATGTTTCTCTCCTTCTTTCTCCCTCTCTTCTCCTCCTCCTCTCTGAAAAATAAATAAATAAATAGAATCTTTTAATTAAAAAAAAAAAAAAAAAAACAGGCACTTTGTGCCAGGCACTATTCCAGGTGTGGGGAAATACTATTGAGCAAGATAAATGAGGGTCAGACCTTCATGGAAATTATATTCTTAAATTCTTACATTGCAAAGTATAAGCAAGTAAACTTAATCATTATAAGGTGATGTAGGTGGGTGGGAGAATACTTTGGATTGACCAAAGCAACTTTCTTTGAGGTCACATTTGAAGATGGAGGCAGGAAAAGCACTTGCCAGTGCAAATTTCCAGGGCCTGAAAGAAGCTGGGGTATTCACTTCAAGGAAAACCACAGAGGCCAATGTGTTTGGGGAGTAGTGAGTGAAGACAAGAATGACTCGGTCCGATCACAGAGCTAGGTAGTCAGAGCCCAGGTCGTGCAGGGCCTTGAAGTCCACGGTAAAGACTTTGGATTCTGTCCTGGATAATGGGAAGCAATAGGAAAGTGTTAAATCAGAAATTGTATTGATTTTCTTCTTAAAAGATCACTCCACTCAGCTTAGAGAAAAGATTGTAGGTGTCAAGGGTGAACGCAGTATCACTTAAATAGGCTACTGCAGTAGGTAATGGAGGTTGGAATGAGTGTAGTAGCAATAATCATGGGAAATCAGTAGGTTCCAAACCACGTTGAAGGAATTTCTGATAAGCACCGCTGGTGTATTACATCTGGGGAGTGAAGAGAAAGGCGCTAACACAGTTTCTAGCTTTCGCAGTGGAGTGGATGAAGTGCCATTTACTGACATGAAGACTGGTAGAGCAACAGATTTTCACTGCTGGGGAAAGCAATCAAGACAATTTAAAATTCTATTTTGAACATATTTAAGTATATTGTACCCACTCAATAATTTGTAATTGAACTATATGATTTGATCTAAGGTTTATTTTAATCTGTGCAGGAATAAGCCATGTTATAATGAGGTGCCATACTATCTGGGAAATTAGACTAAATGATATATATTTAAAGTTTAAGTTCATTAAGCAAGTTAGTGTTTCTGTTAATATAATAGCTACTACCACTTATGGAGGGGTTTTTATTGTTTGAACAATATGAAATTATGGATAATGACAAGTTTGAAGTTGTTGTTAAGGTTCATCCCAATAAATAGGTTCCGGCAGAAGTAAGGCCTGCTTCAGTGTGGTTGGTAGGGTAATAATATGGGCATAATAATTTATAGTTTTAATTTGAACATTTCACCTAAAATGTCATATAGTGCATTTGAGTGGGATACTGTTATGTTACAGAGTCACATGCTTATGATTTTGTAATAAAAAAAGGGGCATTACTTGTGCTGGACCCTGTCTACTAGCCATAGAACTATTTGTTTACATCAAAATGAATGAATATTCACAAAGACCCTCAGAGTAGGCTTTTTATTACTTTATAATTGATAAAACTAAAGCTCTGAAAGAGGTCAAATATAGTTACCTGCCAAAAGTCTAATGACAAGTAAGTAGGCAGGCAAGAGTCAGAACAAGGTATTTCTGACAGAGCATCCATACCATTAGCCACAAGTTGCAACTACCCAGATTTCTAGCCATGGAGTCACACTGCCTTCCTCAAAATGAGAAAAGCATCCGATCCAAAAGACACCACCATACAGACAGAAGAGTGCTTGGTCTGACTAGAGGGAGAACCGCTGACTGTCTCCCTCCTACAGAGAGCCAGGGCCAAATCCGAGTGGACCTTACAGGTTGGTATTGCATTCTAGAAGTAAGTGCAATGAACAAAGGGAAATCAGACAGCGAGTTAACACCATTAAAGTGTTCTCAAAAATTCCCATCAAATTCATTCCTTCAAGAAATTTTTAGCTTCTCTTCCATATTTATCACATATGTTAAATACAAAACAAGTGATTCTAACCTCAGAAACAGAAACAATCATGCCACAAGTTGGAGTGTATCCCTATTAACCAGCTTCGACCATTTTTATCAAATGTCTGATAGCACATTTATTACTGTGCTCCCAAGCATTTCTACACACCATCAAAGGGGGCGCTACCGGTGAGCGAGAGTCAAATGGAAACATGTAAAATATGATTATCAGTTACAGAAATGTCAAGCTTCCCCCTCTGTACAGAGTATCTAGATTATCCGTATTTCAGTAAAATGAAGAAATTCTTCATTTCTTTCCTCTCACATGACCTGTGAATCTGTTAGGAATTCTGTAAGTACAGAATGGCTGCATTGGTTTCATCAGTAGTTAGCTGTTCAGGTCAAAGGCTGAAAAATGTCTATATGACTAAAAAGCTTTCTGTCTACCCTCGGGAAGAGAACTTCCCACATACCTCTTGTACTGACAGTGTCAATTGAGCCAACAGTCCTTCATGGTGGTGAGCAGTAGAAATAGTCACTTGTCAATTAAATCGCACTCCTGCTGATAGAAAACTGGGTTTTCAACTTAATAACTAAGTGAATCTGTTCTTCGATGCTGTAGAGATCAAGGGTTCTCTGAGTCTCCAGATTGGTCCAAAAAATAAGGGCAGTGCTTATTAACCACTAATTTCTCAGCCAGCTTTGGTATTATCTTAATAATCATAATAATGAATATCATTTCCTGATTCCTTACTACACACCAGATACCATTCTATGTGTTTAACAAACCTTTCTATTTAAATCTCTTAACAACAGAAGTTACAGGATAGGTTATACTATCATCTTTGTATTGACTGAAACTTGGAGATGTTAAGTAACTTCTCGAAGTCCAAAAGTAGTGCACAGCTGAGACTGAAACTCAACCATTCTGGCCTCAACATACCCACATTCTTGCCCCTTAGTACATCTATTTGTTTGGTTTGAATGGCAGGGCTGCCTGCTGTGAGTGACTTTACTCCCGGTGCAGGTGTGGTAAAGGGCAATGCTTGTGCTGTGAAGGTGGTCAGAGTCCAGAGTCGTGAGCCCAGCCTGAAAACTGGCTCCATGTGCTTATCAGAATGGTGATCCTTTGTTATTTATGTGATTTTCATATTCAAAATTTTTCTACAATTAGGTTTCCTAAAAAATAATTATTTTGTGGTTGAGGTCAATATTTAGAAAATCAAATGTATTTGATCACTAATGAAGATGGATTATTTAGTGATTTTCTTGGTTTGGGCAACAATGCAAAAACACAACAGGAAAGAATTGCGACAGGATAACCCTTCAAAGTATTGATTTCTGGGTTCCCCCTGCCCCACTTCCATCCCAGACTGTACAAAGGAATAGACATGTGCCATAAGAAAATCAAGGTGACAAATATTCAACCAAAAGAGCCAACATAGAAAGATTCAGGTCCAGAGCTTTTGCCCCCCGAGATTAGATAAGGTGTGTCCTCATAGCAGACACAGCACTGGGAGGGAAGGGCCAACACTGACAAAAAGGCCCGTGGGCGAGAAATCCCCAGCCCTCTCTAGAGCCCACAGCCAGGGGGCACTGCTTAGAAGCTGACAGAGCTGAGTGGATTCATTGTCTTTCTTTGGTTCCACCATGCACCAGTAGTCAGTCCACTGCCCACTATTTGTCCAGTTTGAAGTGTCGCTTTCCTGTTTCCCAAGAATATTTTCATATTCTTCTCATTGACCATCTCTTTGGAATAATCCCCCACATCACAGCTCAGGACACTCATAAACACCATTTTGTTCCCCTTTGTGCCCCCTGGAGGGTAGAAAACTTGCAGTCCTTGATGGGTGGTGGCGGAGAAGGCTAGGACAGTGTGCAGTGTGCAGGGTGATATTGGCGACAGCTGAAAGGGAAATGTTTGGTCTAAAGAAGGCAGGATTATTTGGAATCAATGTGAAATCATCCACTAAGCTAGGATGGTGGAGGAATGCACTACTCTGTTATAGGGTGTTGAGAAGTGTTTTGTAACAGGCGGAGAATATTAGGGCTGCAAGAGAGCTCGGAGAACTTCTATTCCCACCCTTCTATATAGCCCCTTCTATATAGCAGAGGAGGCCTGGAAAGGTTACCTGACTTGTTCAAGGTCACACAACTGCTTAATGGCTCAGGCAGAACCAGAAATAAGATGTCCTGAGTGAGTTTAATGGTCTCCACTGCACAGCACAGGCAAATCTGGCTTGGGAGTTGGTTCTTTCAAGCTGGATTTATCTCTGATACTCCCTCAAGTCATGCTAAATTCTTCAAAGCCCAAATTCAATAATACCTCACAGTGATACCAAAGTTAAGTTTTTGTTGGATTAAATTAATTTATTGCCATAAAATTAGTAAAGACATTTTTTTTAGTGGTTGGGAGATCGTAAGTGCTTATAGACAATTTTTCTTGCACAGAGACTCCACTTGACTGCTCACATTAGCACAGAGGTACCTGAAACACAGTGGCAAATGCATTTAACTTTGTTGAAGAAAGTCTAAGCTTCCTTCTCCATGATAGATGAGGGACTGACATTCCTTATGCCTGTGTTCTGCTCAGTCTTCATGAATACTTCCGTCACTAGAATTTCTACAGGTGGAGAATGAGGGTGTCTTCCTGTTGCTCAGCATTTCTCTAATGACCGCTTTGTGGCCTATACCCCCCACAACCATTTATCTCTGGGCATTTCCGTGGCCCCGGGCCACTCCCCATTGTTACACCCACAAAACTCATCAGGTTGCATTGCTCCATTTGCTCTCCACAGACTTCTGTTCCCTTTATAGTTTTTTATGTCTTTAGAAACTATGTGTTAGAGAAACACTGGTTTTTAGCACCACTTTATGTCAATGTATTAAAGTTTCTTTTTTGTGACAGGTTAAAAAAACTTTAAAGACTTCTCTTAGCAAGGGGTTGATGGAACATTGAAATAAAATCTTTGTTTATAGGACATGGGGTTAGCCAGGTACTAAATAAATCAAAAAATTTTTCTCATAAATATTAAGTTGACTTTTGATTAACATTTTATACTAAATTTTTAACATTTCACACATTGTGTCTGTTCAACCAATTTCAGAACTTCATGAAAAAGTTGAGCGGTAGGCTGAGTAATAGGGTAACACAGTGGGAGCCTTTTCCCCAAGGCTGGCATGTGAATACAGTACCTGCAATCATAAAAAGAAACACAATAGGGAGCTTAAAAAAAAGGAGTTTTCACACTGGTCGCATCAGTATGCACATACTCACTGGAGTAGGGCAGTTGGGTGTAGGAATCTCGACCACGAGAATCAGCCTACATCCTCAGCCCTCCCCACTTGTGACCCAGGGATCTCTGATATGTGTGCCTTTCAGCTCACTGAAGCACTTCACTTCAGCCAAGAAAGTGAATTTCATGAATGATGTATCAGTCACGAAAACATTAATAAGGAAGCCAGGACTGTCCTCCCTGCAGTGTGAGCTGAGGCCCCTGCCTCTTGTTTCCCAGGCAATATACAGGGGGCAGTTGGAATGAAAAAGTCAAAACTGTGGTGACCACTAGGGCCAAGTCAAGAGAGAAGTGCAGGGTTCATCCCCATGGCCTCAGGAAGAGCATAAGACAGGCCAGGGGAATGGACAAGAGTGATTAACCTCTTAGCCATTCCCTATCAGGATGGCTTAAAACATTGGTTCTCAGCCCTGGGTGCATATGAGAATTACCTAGAGAGTCTTTCTCTTCCAATGGCTATACCCAGATTCCACCTCAGAAAAACTGAACAGAATTTCTACATACGAGACCTGGATGTCAGCATTTTTTTAATAGTCATTCTGGTGATTCTAATGCACAGCAAGCTGAAAATCACTAGTTTAAAACATGGGTCGCAAATCTAAATGCCTGCAGGTAACATATTAGGAGTAAAGTTAAGATAATAGAGAGAGGAGCCAGTGGCAAATTAAACTGTGCAGGATCACCCAAGAGTGTAGCTGCTATTGAGCTTCAGCCAACTATTGTCATGTAGAAGTATGATGCCATTTTTGCCAGTACTTCTGATCTTTAAATGTGGGTAAGTCATTTTTAAAAATTGGGTTATGTGATACATGCTACAACATGGGTGAACCTTGAAAACATTGTGCTAAGTGAAAGAAGCTGGACACGAAAGGCTTTATGTTGCATGAGTCCATTGATATGAAGTGTCCAGAATAGGCAACACCATAGAAACAGAACGCAGATTCATGGTTGTCAGGGGCTAGTGGAGGGGAAAACTGGTTCATGGGTACCAGGTTTCTTTGGGGGCAGCGAAAATGTTCTGTAATTACATAGTGAGTTGTGCTTGCACAACATTGCAAACTGTGTTAAAAGCCACTGAATTGCCACTTTAAAATGTTCAAAATGGTGAATTTCATGATATATGAATTTTACCTCAAAAAAAAAAAGTGAGGAAAAATTGGGTCGTTTGGACCAACTTAGAGCAGGCCAAGCAAAGCTCTTTTATAGGAGCCAGAGTGGAACCTACATTGTAAAACCACATGGAGAAAAAACAAAATCCACAAATTGGGCTAATTTTTTTAAAGCCAATCTAATTTTTTTAAGCCAATATCTCCACATCCTTTTATGTCTCTGTGCAAACTGGTAGTGAAGCTATGCCTGTTGTACCCTTTTCATCTTAAGTCAGACACAACCTGCTTTGTTTTGTTTTTTTTTCTTGATAGGAGCTGATGCAGGGCTGTAGAGCTAAGTGCACTTGGCTTTGCCAGCCTATAAATAGAAGTAGGAACCCCTGAGGTGCAGAACAAGCTGGCTGATGAAACCAAGGCGTGCTACTACTGCTCTTTCTTACTGCCTCCTGACTGAGAGAGAGTAAGAGGGGGAAATGCAACAAACAAACAAAAATCTAATAACTACATTCATTCATTGTTTCACCTTTATCAATTTCTTCCCTAATGACTCAGTTGAATTCACAATCCATAATTTCTCATCCCTTTCAGTGGAGTTTGTTACTCTTAATTCTCACAGCATGCTAAAATCATTACAACTTCTATGAGATGCTGGCTGCAATGAAGACAATGAGTGAGAAACAGTTCTTCAAAGAGAGTTTGATGTTTCACTAGTCTTTTCTGGCCTGGGAATATATTTCAAATGGCAATGGTTCTTAGAGTGTCCCCAAATTCTACCTTACTATAGATCAAAGTGAGATTATTCATTAAAAGCAAAAATAGAATTTCCCATTGACATTTAATCTTCTAAATATTTGGCCATGTTGCGGTTTTGCATGAAGATTAGAAATGAATGGATTTTACTGCAGGTTAGATTCAGACTTCTTACCTGAATTCTTCTCTATTGTTTCTCCTAATATATTCAGCTAAAGTCTTGCTGTACTGCAGGCGGCTCTTGAGGATGTAAAACTGCTGGTACAACAGAACTGTTTGGCTGGGACTTAACAGCTGAAATGAAGCTAAAAGCCCCTTTACCACTTGCTTCACAATACTGTGCACAAAAGTAGCTTAGACAAGGAAAATGCAGTTATACGTAGGCTGCATGCCACCCATAAAAGCACCTATTTCAGCTGAAGCCTCAACTAGGAATTGAGGCTGAAGCCCTCACCACCCTTATGCCAGTGCCCTTGCACTATTTCTCATTGAAATGGTACTCAAGAGTGCGAGAATATAGACCAGTTGGGTTTACCAGTTGTCCCTCTACAAGCAGGATCAGAACAAGTACTGACTGTCAAGGAAGTTTGGCTCCAAAGGGGAAAGAGAACATTGGAAGCAGAAGTGGGGACAGAGGGGAGCTCAGGAAGGTCTGTGGTCTCCTGCACTCGTAGGGAAGATGGTTTCTCTTCTATTTGACTGTGAAAAACACATGGCTGTGACTTCCCAGGACGATCCCTACAAGGCAGTGTTTCTCAAAATTCAGCATGCCTAAAAATCACCTACGCAACTCACTAAACACGCAGAATTCCTCTCCTCCAGATATTTGCCATAAACAATTCTGGTGGATTTGTTCCCTGCACCACACATTGAGAAACACTAAGTGAGAACGCAAAGAAAATGAGGCTTGAAACAAGCAAGTGGTGTTGATGGCACTGTTAGCTGGGGTTTTTAATCTAAAGCACTTGTGTTATCATTTCTCAGGGAGAAATTAAAGTGGAAAAAGTAGCAATAATGTGAAGTTATTGGCTTCCTTCTTCTCACATACACAAAAAGCTGTCATTCACAACAGAACCAAATATTTAAAAAAAAAAAAAACAAGAACAGTGGATTCCATAAGTCTTTTGGGGGGAGGGTACATTTTCAAACTACTATCCATAAATGTAGGATACTGCAAAAAAACAGAAAGGCGTGTTAATGCCCTTTCAAGCTCTAACAGCAAGTCATACTACCCACCCATTAAGTTAGTATCAACTAATGCATCACCTTTTCTACTGATGTAGCCACTGACCCTTTCTAAGTAGAGCAAGTGGTTTGAAGTGGGTTTTCCAGATCCATTTACACATACTGACTAAATATTGTGTCAGGCAAACACAGTTTGAGGTTAGAGAGCCTGGAGCAATGGGACAAGCGATGACCTTCTGGGGACCAAATTTTTAACTTTTTTTTTTTTTTAAAGATTTTATTTATTTATTTTAGAGAGGGGGAGAGAGGGAGAAAGAGAAGGAGAGAAACATCAATGTGTGGTTGCCTCTCATGTGCCCCTTGTTGGGGACCTGGCCTGCAACCCAGGCATGCGCCCCGACTGGGAATCGAACCAGCGACGCTTTGGTTCACAGTCTGTGCTCAATCCACTGAGCCACACCAGCCAGGGCCAAATTTTTAACTTTTAGCATTTTGCTCTAACCAAGTAAGATAATCAGCCAGAACTGACTGACAAGCAAGTATATTCAATGATCCCAAGTTTCTTTGCTTGCAAATTTCTCTCAGATGGTCAATTTTGCCCATACCCTTTAGAACTGAGTTAATACAGAAGCTTTCCACAGTGTTGGGTGGGGTGTGTTTTGCCACCCTTCATCCTGACAGGCTTTTTGGTCATAGGCTGGCCTCATACTCAGTTCAATCCCTGTGGTGAAGCAACCCTAGGGGTTGATAAAGAAATGTTCCTATTGTTTGGAGGCCTTAGGACCACAGATTTCACACTTTGACTAAGATGCTAGGGTCTGTACCCACTGCACAGAAAAAAAGTGTCTTGCATTTTGCACACACAAGCTTCTGTTGCTGTGAATTACTATAACTTTGGCACTCCTCAATGTGGGCATGAGACTGGTTAGGGACTATGTGCTGCTAAAGGAGCCAAGTTCATGGGCTCAATTCCCAAATAAGGCAATTGGCTATGCTACTGACAAGTGTACCCTCCTTTGGCTGCAGTGAGGTTTTTGTCACAGGGATCTGGCATGAGAATCTAGATTCCATAGGACAGGCTCGACATCACTCTAGAAAGACAGCTGGCAGCAGGAACACCCTAATGGTCAATGGAGGCAGGTTTGTATATAGAAAGAAAACGTATCACCTCATGTCAACTCCTCCATTAGCAATGAAAATTTAGTGTGAATTATTACCGTTTGAAGAGATTTCTAATTAAATGTATGTTGATTGAATGTATGGATACATGAAGGAATAAAGGGAATCTAAGTTTGGGGAAATGAGAAGAGATTAATGGATAAAGCCTGTATTAGAATTAATTCAGCATCTATTTTATTGCACATTCATGATATGCCTAGCACAACGGACAAAGCTCTTATCCTTATGGCACTTGGGATCTGTTGGGGGAGAAAGATATCAGCCATGATAGACTATGGTAACAAATGTCACAAAATATCAAGCTTTGCTTAGAACAGCAAAGGCTTATTACTTGCTCATACTTAATGTCCCTAATGGGTTGGTCCAGCGTTCTGCTCATTGTGGTTCCTGGAACCATATGGAATGTTGCCAGTCACCACTCCAGAAGGAAAAAAAGAATGCAGGGAAGCATGTACTGGCTCCTAAACCTTCTGACAAGAAGTGACACAGGCTACTTCTGTTCACATTCCATTGGTGAAAGCAAGAACGGACACCCACCTAATTTAAAAAGGGAAGGGAAGTACAATCCTGGAATGCTGTGTCTGGAAGGAGAGAGAGCCAGAATTTGTTTAGGCACTAACGGCTACCATAGGAAGAAACAAGTACAAACAAATGTCAAGTTCAGTAGTGACAGTCCTATGGAGGAAGGGAAGAAAATGCCATGCTATGTCTATGTGTGCTATAATGGGGGAATCTGAATTAGAAGTCAGGGAATCTTCCACCCAGTTCACCCCAGGAAGGGGTACTGAGGCCTGAAGGATGAGTGGGAGTTAATGAAGTGGGAAAGGGAGGGAAAAGCATTTCAGACAGACAGATAGGTGGCAAAGGTCCTATGATAGAGTTGAGGGTAGTGTTGGGGGTAGGCAGTGACTAAAAGACCCATATAGCTGGTAGAATGAGGGATTAGGTGTGGCTGGAGGACCATAATGTGCATGGCCTTGTAGGACATTGTAAGGAATTTAGTCTTTATTCATTATGTCTTTATTTATTGTGAGCGATTTAAAGCAAGGGATGACATAATCGTATTTTTAATTGTTTTATTGTTTATGCTAT
Organism: Glossophaga mutica; assembly: GCA_039655065.1. NCBI lineage: Eukaryota > Metazoa > Chordata > Mammalia > Chiroptera > Phyllostomidae > Glossophaga > Glossophaga mutica. The sequence continues at coordinate 61,189,445 of CM077304.1, forward strand.
TGCAGTTGTCCTAGTATTTCCCCATTTGCTCCCCTCCACCCAGCACCCCTACTCCCTTTAGGCAATCTGCACATCATTGTTCATGTCCACGGGTAATGCATATAGGCTCTTTGTCTATTCCATTTCCTATACTGTTCTTTACATCCCTGTGGGTATTCCATAACTACCTGTTTGTACTTCTTAATCCCTTCACCTCTTCACTCATCCACCACAACCCCCTCCTGTCATTTCTTAGATTTAATTATTGATAGATATGTATTTATTGTCATTTTATTGTTCATAGTTTTGATCTTATTCTTTTTCTTAAATAATGTCCTGCAACATTTCATATAATAATGCTTTGGTGATGATGAACTCCGTTAGTTTTTCTTGGTCTGGGAAGCTCTTTATGTGTCCTTCAATTCTAAATGATAGCTATGCTGGGTAGAGTAATCTTGGCTGTAGGTCCCTGCTTTTCATAAATTTAAATGTTTCTTACAGATCCCTTCCAGCCTGCAAAGTTTCTTTTGAGAAATCAGCTGACAGTCTTATGGGAACTCCCTTGTAGGTAACTAACTACTTTTCTCTTGCTGCTTTTAAGATTCTCTCTTTATCTTTAATCTTTGGCATTGTAATTATGATGTGTCTTGGAGTGGGCCTCTTTTCATCCATCTTGTTTGGGACTCTCTGTGCTTCCTGGACTTGCATGTCTATTTCCTTCATCAAATTAGGGAAGTTTCCTTTCATTATTTTTTCAAATATATTTCCAATTTCTTGCTCTTCCTCTTCTCCTTCTGGCACCTCTATGATGCAAATGTTGGAATGCTTGAAGTTGTCCCAGAGGCTACTTATACTATCCTCATTTTTTTTTTGGATTCTTGTTTCTTCTTTTTGTTCTGCTTGGTTGTTTTTTTGCTTCCTTATGTTCCAAATCATTGATATCTTTCTTGGCTTCATCCACTCTACTGCTGTTTCCCTGTAAATTGTTCTTATTTGAATTAGTGAATCCTTTGTTTCTGACTGGATCTTTTTTATGCTGCTGAGGTCCTCTCTAAGTTCCTTGAGCATCCTTGTAACCAGTGTTTTGAACTCTGCATCTGATAGATTGCTTATTGCCATTTTGTTTAGCTTTTTTTCTGGAGATTTGATCTGATCTTTCACTTGGAACATGTTTCTTTGTATCCTCATTTGGCAACCTCCCTCTGTTTGTTTATATGTATTACATAGAGCTGCTATGATAGCGTGGTATCTTGGTAGTGTGGCCTAATGTAGTAGGTGTCCTGTAGGGTCCACTGACACAGCCTTCCATATCTTTTAAGCTCAGTACATGAGTTGTGCCCTTTGTGTGGGCTAAGTGCATCCTCCTCTTGTAGGTCAGCCTTGATTGCTATTGGCAGACCAACGAGAGGCCTTTACCCAGGCCAGTCAGCTGCAAGGACCAACTCTGACCACTGACCACCATTTCTGCCCTCTGTGGAGAATCAGCTGTGTGGGGGCAGGGTGGTGGTGCTCTGATATGCTTTATAACTGTCCACTGGCAGGCTCTGAGTTTTCCTGGGTGGTACAGGCCAAGGTCAGTCCCCACGTATTGTGCCCAGGGCTACCCTACCTGAGTTATAAAGCAATCTGAGATGGCTGCTTCTTGTGCTGGGCTTGGAGATTCCAAGGCAAAGTCAAGCTGTGAATTTAGGCTGGCTGCTGCTAGTGCCTGGCCTTGGGGTTACTTAGCAAGAGGTTCGGGGATTGGGGGCTCACTGAGTCTGGCTATTGCTTGTTTGAGAGGATTTAGGAAATTCCGAAGCATGAGTCAAGAGCAACCATTCATATGGAAAAGCAGCTTGGGTGGGCCCATAAGTTGGGCAGGCCCGTAAGTTGGGCAGGGCAAAGTCTCTGGGGATCTGCAGGGCAGAGGAGACAGTGTTAGCGAGGTTGATGCAGTCTCAGATATGGTACCAGCCTGCCGGCTATGTAGGAGGAGGGTTCAGAAAAGTGACCATAGCCTCTGCTTTCCCTAATGCCAGCCACTTCAGTTTCTCCCTGTGTGCCACTGGTGCCTTTCAAGGTGCTACCTTGGTGCTGGAGCTCAGAGGGAGTGAATCCGACTAAGTCCGTCTGGTCAAGATGGCAGCATAGGTAGACATGGCTCACCGCTTCCCACAACCACATCAAAATTACAGCTAAAATATAGAACAACCATCACTCAGAAATATTAGAAATCAAGTTGAATGGAAGTCTCACAACTATGGAATTAAAGAAACCACATCCAACTAGACTGGTAGGAGGGGCACAGGCTCAGAATGGACTGGTCTCTCACTGATGTGTGGTAGGTAAAAATTCAGGAGGGCTATTTCAGGAGCAAGGAGTCTCAGCCCCACACCAGGCCCACCAGTCCAGGGTACCAGTGCTGGGAAGCTAAGTCCCCACAACTTCTGGCTGCAAAAAAACAGAGGGAATTGAATCGGTGGAAGAAACTCCTGGAGCCCAAAGCTATTTCTCTTTAAGAAAACCCACACACAGACTCACCTACTCAGATTCATTCTGAGTTCCAGTGCCTAGGTGACAGCTTGAAGGGCACCAATGGCATAATGGAAGAGGCTGAAGCATCTGGCATCAGGGTAAGCAGAATCCATTGTCCCTTTTCTGAGCCCTCCTGCCACAGAGCCATGGAGTTGGCATGCTGCTGCCATGTTTGAGACTCCATTAATCTGACTAACACTGTTTGATGTTCCTTGGAGATCCCCAGAAACTCCCACCTACCCAACTTACAGGCCCACCCAAGCTGTTTTTCCATATGAATGACTGGTCTTCACTCCTGCTTTTCCACTCCCTAAATCCTATCAAACAAGCAACAGCTGGCCTAAGTGAGCCCCAGGCCTGGCACTAGTAGCAGCCAGCTTAGATTCATATCTTGGCCTCGCCTGAGAATCTCCAAGCCCAGCAAAAGTAGCAGCCATCTCAGGTTGCTTTATAGCTCAAAAAGGGCAGCCCCAGGGGAGAACACAGATGGGGGCTTACCTTGGCCTGCACCACCTGGGAAACCCCAGAGCCAGTCCACCAAGTGGACAGTATAGACCATTCAGAGCACCACCACCCTGCCCCTGCACAGCTGATCCTCCACAAAGGGCACAGATTAGTAGTAAGTGGTCACAGCCCATCCTTGCAGCTGACTGACCTAAGTAAATGCCTCCCATTGATCTGCCAACAGCAACCAAGGCTCAACTATAAGAGGGTGTACTCAACCCACACAAAGGGTGCACCTTGAATACCCAGCTTGGTTGATAGGGGAGGCTGTGCCACTGTACTTTGCAGAATACCTACTATGTTAGGCCACACTACCAAGACAACTGAATCATAGCAGCTCTATGTAATACATATAAACAAACAGAGGGAGGTTGCCAAATGAGGATACAAAGAAACATGTTCCAAGTGAAAGATCAGATCAAATCTCCAGAAAAAAAGCTAAACAAAATGGCAATAAGCAATCTATCAGATGCAGAGTTCAAAACACTGGTTACAAGGATGCTCAAGGAACATAGAGAGGACCTCAGCAGCATAAAAAAGATCCAGTCAGAAACAAAGGATTCACTAATTCAAATAAGAACAATTTACAGGGAAACAGCAGTAGAGTGGATGAAGCCAAGAAAGATATCAATGATTTGGAACATAAGGAAGCAAAAAAACAACCAAGCAGAACAAAAAGAAGAAACAAGAATCCAAAAAAAAAATGAGGATAGTATAAGTAGCCTCTGGGACAACTTCAAGCATTCCAACATTTGCATCATAGAGGTGCCAGAAGGAGAAGAGGAAGAGCAAGAAATTGGAAATATATTTGAAAAAATAATGAAAGGAAACTTCCCTAATTTGATGAAGGAAATAGACATGCAAGTCCAGGAAGCACAGAGAGTCCCAAACAAGATGGATGAAAAGAGGCCCACTCCAAGACACATCATAATTACAATGCCAAAGATTAAAGATAAAGAGAGAATCTTAAAAGCAGCAAGAGAAAAGTAGTTAGTTACCTACAAGGGAGTTCCCATAAGACTGTCAGCTGATTTCTCAAAAGAAACTTTGCAGGCCAGAAGTGATGAATACTTCTTTCAAGAAGTCCTTAAAACCAAGATTACTCTATTAAGCAAAGTTATCATTTAGAATTGAAGGGCAGATAAAGTGCTTCCCAGACAAGGTAAAACTAAAGGAATTCATCATCACCAAGCCATTATTACAAGAAATGTTGCAGGAAATTATTTAAGAAAAAGAAGAAGATCAAAACTATGAATGTTAAAATGACATTAAACTCACAACTATCAACAACTGAATCTAAAAGATAAAAACAAATGAAGCAAACAATCAGAATAGGAACAAAAACAGAGGTATGGTGATCATCTGGAGGAGTATCAGCAGGTAGGGGGAAGAGGGAGAATGAGGGGAAAGGTACAGGGATTAAGAAGCATAATTGGTAGAAACAAAATAGATGGGAATATTAAGAATAGTATAGGAAATGGAGAAGCCAAAGAATTTACACACATGACTCATGGATGTGAACTAAGGAGGTGGGTATTACTGGATGGAAGGGAGGTTCTGGGCAGAGGGGAGCAAAGGGGAAAAATGGGGACAACTATAACAGTATAGTAAATAAAATTTACTTAAAATAAAAAATAAAAGTAAAAGAAAATAGTCTAGATAAATACTTAAGAGCAAGAGTCTCATCATTTGAGTTAACCAGTTTTGGAGACCTTCTCTAATGCAAGCATTTTAAAGGTATATTATTCATCATACATTATATAATGATATACTATACACATATAATGACTGCACAATATAATATGTATAATAAAAATATATATCGTATCTGCTGAAAAGCAAGAAGTATCTTATACAAAAGTTCTATAGCTGTAGTATAGCTATTTTGCAGGATAAGCTCCTGTCACTAGAATTTTAAATAATAATCAATGCAATATCATTGGCAGAGCCAAAAATGGTAATTTCTCCTGGTTCCTTTTAGGTATTTATAAAAGAGTTTTTAACTAACTGAAAGTATAAATTAGTGTGGTCAATTTTCCTGTTTTCTTTGGTTCAGTCATTCTCAAAAAAAAGTGGCTCTCATAAAAAAGACTACACATTTAATAATGGCTGAGAAAGTGGGTTAGGGAAAGAAGATACAATGGCCCACAGAACAGTAACACAAAAAGTGCACACTGATTTGCAAAATCATTCAGATCAACCACCCTACTTTATTTCAAAATAGTAAAAATATGCTTGCCAGAATTAAGATAGGAGATTCTTGGATATTTAGGCTTACATGCAACTTGCACTGTAACTCTTATGATCTGGGTAAATATAGAGACAGTTTTTTGCTCTCAAGAACTCCAAACAACTGTTGAGGCTGTCTTCTAGCCCGTAGGCCACTTGGTGGATGAAAGATGTGTCTGTGGGCATGCTATAGGCCAACACATTTTCCCTAACAGTATTCTTTTCCAGGAAGAGCAATAGTTTAAAAATCTCCCACTCTATTAGGCCTCAGAGCAAAATTTGTATGATCTGCTCATGGATGCACTAATAGCCGAGGTGCAAAAGGTCAGCAAGTCCAAAAACAGGAAACACCGACCTGTCTATTCTGCCCGCTAGATATTTTCATATGGAAAAACCATAGCCAAATCAAATCAACTAACCCCAAACCAATCTCAGTATTTCCCCTCTGAATCTCCTCTTCTTGTTGTAATTGTTATCTGACACCCAGGCCAGAGTCTAAAATCATCTAATCTTCATACTTTATTTCCACATCAATGTATCAATTCAATTTCCCAGAATTTTCTGGAATCTCTTCTCTTTATAATGGCCATCCCTTTTCTTTTCTTCACTTACTTATTCAACAAATATGCATCAGACTCTGTACTAGGTGTTGGGGATACAATGGAGAGCAATGGAGACATGGCCCTCACCCTGTGAAATATACAATCTAGTGGGGAATATACATCAATCTAATAACCAAATAAATAAATGCATAGCGGCAAAATGAGGTGAGGGCTATAAAAGAAAAGTATAGGAAGTTAGGAGAGCTCTACAAAGAAAGCCTAGTACTATTTGGGAGTCAAACAAGACTTCCTTCTGGCCCATATTATCCCTCACCTGGACTACTGCACTAACTTCTTTTTTTTTTTTCAATTGTTGACACTATTGCAGATGGCCCCCATTTTACCTTCTTTGCCCACCTGTACCCAGCCTCTGTAAGACAAGAAAATACACAGCATTTTTGGTATATTATGCTTTATTACTTCAAGAAAGGTAAAAACACAACTGAAACTCAATAAAAGATTTGTGCAGTGTAAGGAGAAGGTGCTCTGACTGATCGAAAATGTCTAAAGTGGTTTGCGAGGTTTCATAGTGGAGATTTCTTGCTGGATGATGCTCCATGGTTGGGTATACCAGTTGAAGTTGATAGCAATCAAATCAAGACACTAATTGAGAGCAATCAGTGTTCTCCTATGCAGGAGACAGTTGACATATTCAAAATATCCAAATAAAGTTATTGGTTAAAACATGTCTTTTATTTTGAGGAAAAAACTATATGGACTTTTTGGTCAACCCAATGCATATCTGTTTTGTATAGAGACAAGAAGATTTATCTAATATATGTAAAATTCTCATTATTTTCCTTAGTAAACATGTCTTACATATGTGTACTAAGGAAATAATTCATATAAAAATGATATATTGTTTTGAGGTTAATAACAAAAGTTATTCTTTGATTTAATTATATATCTATATTCTACAATGTCACAGTCCACATTAAAAGTTAAGAAGCCAGGGACCCTATATTATTGTGTTTAATCTATGCCAAAATTCTCATCTCACCTCAGCATCCAAAGACATCTCAAGTAAAGAATCAGCCATCAACTGGATAGGGCAAGATTTTGGAATCTGAGGCTTGCTAATTAATGTTACCAAGAGATTAATTAGTGTTCCCTTGAAAAATAAGTAAAAGGCAATTAATGAGTAAAGTCTGAAAACATAAATAATGAAGCCAAGTTTGTAGACACTGAATATGATTATAATTAAAAATACAAAGTATTGAAGACCATTCTTTTAAAATATATTTTATTGATTTTGCTATTACAATTGTCCCAATTTTTCCCCTTTGTCTCCCTCCACCCAGAACCCCTATTCCCTCCAGCAGTCCCTTCCCTTGGTTCATGTGCCTGGGTAATGCATATAAGTTATTTGGCTACTCTATTTCCTATACTGTTCTTAACACCCCCCTGTCTATTTTGTACCTACCAATTTGTACTTCTTAATCCCTGCACCTTTTCCCCCATTCTCCCCTTCCCCCTCTGAGCTGATAATCCCCCAAATGTCTCCATAACTATGATTCTGTTCCTGTTCTGCTTGTTTGCTTAGTTTGCTGAATTTGCTGTTTAGATTCAGTTTTTGATAGTTGTGCATTTGTTGCCATTTTAATGTTCATAGTTTTGATCTTCTTTTTCTTATTCAGTTCCCTTTAACATTTTGCGTAATAATGGCTTTGTGATAATGAACTCCTTTAGTTCTACCTTGTCTGGGAAGCAGTTTATCTACCCTTCAATCCTAAATGATAGCTTTTCTGGATAGAGTAATATAAGTTATAGGTCCTTGCCTTTCATCATTTTGAATACTTTTTGCCAGCCCCTTCTAACCTGCAAGGTTTCTTTTGAGAAATCAACTAAGAGTCTTATGGGAACTCCTTTGAAGTTAACTCTCTGCTTTTCTCTTGCTGCTTTTAAGATTCTCTCTTTAACTTTAACCTTTGGTATTTTAATTATGATGTGTCTGAGTATGGTCCTCTTTAGGTCTGACTGGTTTGGGAGTTTCTGTGCTTTCTGGACTTGCATGTCTGTTTCCTTCACGAAATTAGGGAAGTTTTCTTTCATTATTTTTTAATACATTTCCAGTTTCTTGCTCTTCCTCTTCTCCTTCTGACACCCCTATGATTCAGATGTTGGTACATTTGGAGATGTCCCAGAGTCTCCTTATTCTATTCCCATTTTTTAAAATTCTTTTTTCTCCCTTATGTTCCAAATTACTAATTTGATTCTCAGCTTCATTCCCTCCACTGTTGGTTCCCTGTAGATTTTTCTTTATTTCAGTTAATGCAACCTTTACTTCTGCCTGGGTCTTTTTTAACCTGTTTTAGTACCCAATGAGTTCCTTGAGGATCCTGATAACCAGTGTTTTGAACTCTGCATGATAGGCTGTTTACCTCCATTTTGTTTGGTTATTTTCCTGGAATTTTGGTCTGTTCTTTCATTTGGGCCATATTTCTTTGTCTCCTCAATTTGGCAGACTTCCTGTGTTTGTTTCTCTGTGTTGAGGTAGAGCTGCTTTGACTCTCTGTCTTAGCAGTGTGGCCTACTGTAAAAAGGACACCTGTAAATTGTTTGGGGTGGAGCCTTAGGTAATCGCCAGGTCAGGGCAACCCATTTCACCACTTTGTGGTTCTATGTGGGGGGAGGACTCAGAGAGGAGACAATGCTGCTGCCTGGCCTCTGGAGATTGCCCTGGAGGAAGCTGTCTCCTGGCACTTGCCCTGTTGTCAGTCACTTCACTTTCTCCTCTTCTCCCCTTATTCCACTGGTGGCCTTCCAGCTGTTGCCCTGGTGCTGAATCCCAGAGCGGGTGGGTCTGTGTGAGTCCTGAAACCATTTCAGTCCCATTAAGAGGAGTCTTTTGAGAATCCCGCAGTTTCTTCCACTGTCCCAACCCCCACTGGTTTTTACAGCCAGAAGTTATGGGGACTTATTCTCCTGGATCTGGAACCCTGGGCTGCATGGTCTGATCTGGGTTTGGGGTCACTTGCTCCCAAGGTATCCCTCCCAATTTTTATTCACCACATGTCATTGTGGGACTGCCTGTTCCTCCACCTCTCTGAGCCACTCCACGTCTCCATGTTTTCTGAGTCTCCTCCCCTCCTACCCATCTGGGTGACTATGACTTCTTTAAATCCCTGGTTGTCAGTCTTCCAGACAGCTCAATTTTCCAGTGAATCTGGGTGATATTTGTTTTATAGTCTAGTCATAATTTTTACTGTAGCTGTATGCAGAGGTGAAGCATATTTACCTATGCCTCCATCTTGACCAGAAGTCTGTACTTGAAGACCATTCTTGACTGACTTTTGGATCGTTGGATATGCAGACAAATGTCCAGAGATGAGCCATTTAAGTGAAAATATAATTTCTTGATCTTTTGGCTCAGAGCAAGTTCAGTTCTAAAAGTTCACATAACCTGGAAAGCTTGGAAAATCTGGATTTAAGGGAAATTTGGGTGATTTCAATTATAGCAGTATTTTCCAAAGGGCTTTTTATGGATTAAATTTCAGGTAACTTTATAGTCAATATATATTGTATTCAAAAAAGGAATGAGCCGTGGCCAGGTGGTTGGAGCATAGTCTCATGCATCAAAAGGTTGCAGGTTCAATCCCTAGTCAGGGCACATACCTAGGTTGCTAGTTCAACCCCAGGTCAGGGTGCCTACTGGAGACAGCCGATGGATGTTTCTCACATCAATGTTTCTGTCTCTCTGTCTCCCCTTTCCTTCTTTTCCTTTCTCTCTCTCTAAATCAGTAAAACATAGCCTCAGGTGAGGATTTTTTTTTTAATGTTTAAAAATAAGAGGGATTAGAAATACTTGATTTAACCAAGTCTGCTGGATATCTTTACTACATGACTTCTCTGAGGCTTTAATATGCTAATGTGCATGCACTGTAGATCTCCAGGACAAAGAAACGGTATAAAGCATTTCTTTTTCTTTTTTTAATCCTCACTTGAGGACATGCTCATTGATTTTAGAGTGAGGGGGATAGAGGGGGAGAGAGAGGGAGAAAAACATCCATGTTAAAGAGAAACATTGATAGCTTGACCCTCCTACATGCTCTGACTGGGACAGAACCCACAACCCAGGCATGTGCCCCAACCAGGAATCGAACTCACGACCCTTTGATTCGAAGGATGACACTCCAACCAACTAAGCCACACCATCAAGGGCTGAAGCATTTCTTAAAATGCTTATTTGACTACAAGTGTTGTGACTCTACAACCCTTCTTTTAGACAAGCATTTGAGAGGTTTACTGTTCCACTGAAGGCCACTAGCTGTTAATAAAGCTGATATTAAACTTCAGGTCTTTTGCTTTCAAATGCAGTGTGTGTTCACTAATGTACAGTCATAAATCCCTTAAATGAACCTACATGTTTGAATAATATACAATTTGAAAATAAAAAAAATCATCATCCAAACTGAGCATTCTGAGGAGCTGGGTTAGTAATACCATCTTCATATGTGCAGAACAACCCATGGATGCTTGGAAGGAGCTGAAAGCAGACCACTAGAAGTACAGCCACCTAACTGAAGACAAGATCAGAGCAGCTTCGACAGGTAGGAGTAGAAAAAGAATTGCAGATAGGAGTGTATAAAAATCCTCTTAACTATAAGCATTCCTTTCAAAATGAAGTAAAGGAGACTATATACAGTCCTTGTTTATTAATATTTAAGCCTTCCTCATCTTTTTACAATCATTTAAATCATTACCATGATTAGAAGTTCATGATTAACAAAAATCCTAATTAAATGCAGTTCTCCTTTCTCCAACTCAAAAAAACAAATCTAGTTTTCTCACATCTGCAAAAAGAAGAATCATGTCAGCACATTTCTCAAAAAAGAAAAGCAGGATATGTCCTACAGGATATTCGCTAATGTTTTACTCAGCTATTTAAAAATGGCTAATTTTACTCTTAGACGACCCTTCCAAAATTAACAAAACAACACTACATTTAGTAGCTTTTCCTGATATTAAGTTTGAACTGACATTCCATTCACTGTTATATTTAATTTTAGTCCTTTATTTTCAGCAACACCTTCTTTTCAAAGTATCATACGGCTAAGGCTAAGGGAAGGAATGCTCAAAAACTGGTTCACTTGCTGTGAAAATATATGAATTCAATCATAACAATATTGAAACATGAAAGGATTATGATACATTTCAAGAAGAATACAAGGAAGTGGGTTGAACTAATAAAATCTGCGCTTATAAAAAAATAGAGGAAAATACTGAAATGATTAAATGCTTTTTTATTTGCTCAACTGGAATTTAATTTGTCATCTACCCCTTCTGCCAACTCAGTTTAAAATCCACAAGGCCAATAATTGGTAAAAGAAAGTATAATCTAAATGGTAGTTTCAGCATAAAAATACTTACAGGATTGACATCACAGCCTTAAAACATGGTGCCAACAGTCTGATTCTTTCATTGCTTAAATTGTTACTATTTCCAGTGTAAGAATTTTGAATGTATTATATTTTAAAATAGAGTCTTTGAAAAGCAAACTCATAGCCTCAGGAGTCAATATACGATATTGTGACAGGCAGAATTCTGTTGGGTTTCCAAGATTTCGGCCCATTTATATGGCCTAACCCAAACCCTTCCCTTTAAATTTGGGTAGGATTTGTACATATGTTAGAGTATCACTCATATGATTATGTTTTGATAGGTAAAGGGGTTTTGCATATTTCATTAAGGTTCCTAATTAGTTGACTTGGCTTAATTAAAGGAAGATTATCCTGAATGGGCCTGATCTAATCAAGTGAGCCTTTTAAAAGACAGCTTAGTCCTTCCCTGAGCTCAGAGATATTCTCCTGCCAAGAAGCAAGCCAGCATGAGTTTGTAGCTATAAGGAAATTTATTCTGCCAACAATCACCCAAATGAGTTGGAAGAGGACCCCAAGCCTCAGATGAGATTGCAACCCCAGCTGACACTTTGATTTCAGCCTTGTGAGTCTCTAAGCTGAGGATCTAACTAGCAATGCCCAGACTTCCTGATCCACAGAAACCATGGGATAAAAAATTTACATTGTTTTAAGCTACTGAGTTTATGGTAATTTGTTACAGGCCAATAGAAGACTAATGTGCTTATATTAGATGTTTACTGTACTAGTAATGCTATGGATAACATGACTCTCTGCATATGAAAATTGGCTGAAAAGTTAGTATTATTACAACACTCTTACAGCAATATGTATTGAAGGACGAATTAGTCATATCAGAAAAGAAACTTGATATAGTAGGGCTGATGTGGTCAAACCAAGTTAAGACAGAACAATTAAAATACAGCACTATACAGTAGAGGTTAGTAAGTGATTTTTTTTTTAAATTTAGATACAGAAAGATAGGGACCAAAAGAATAACATGATTTAGCAGTAATTTCACTGTGGAATAGCTTAGAAATATTAGAAATAATTTTGAATTTCTGTCTTGGACATATGCAAAGAAAATAACAAGAGAGAATTTTCCCATTTAAAGCAGGGGTCAACAAATTGGCCTTCAGGCCAAATAGCCCAGAGCTTGTTTTTGTAAATAAAGCTTTATTGGAACACAACTGTGCCCATTCATTTATGTATTGTCTACTGCTGCTTTTGTGCTACAGTGACAGAAATGAGTAATTGCAATAGACTATAGGGCTTGAAAAGCCAAAAATGCTTACTATAAAAGGACAAGCAGATAATATACAAAACATGCAAACACATACCTTCTGTGACAAAGAATGTTATTATCCCCTTAGTATATACTCATGTATTCTTCCTTTTATTTATAGATGTCCCCATCACCATCCAAAGTTTATTTAGGTACATAACTGTGCAACTACAGACACATTTTACAGCCTCTCTTGCAGCTAGCTATGGCCACATGCCTGAAGTTCTCACCATTAGAACATAAGCAAAACTCTAACATACCTTGCTTAAAAAAGAAATTTGCTTTCCCTCCACACCTCTCACTGCTTCCCACAGGACATAATGAAATCAAGTAGGTAAGCCAGTTTTAATCATAAGGTCGAAGATAGCCTGATAGAAAATGGCAGAGCAACAAAAGAGAAGAAACCTAGGTCTCTGGCTGATCCTATGGAGGAAAAGTTGACTATCTACTCTCAACTGTTATGTGATAGATTTAAATTTCTGTCTTCTTTGGGCAACATATTTTAGAGTGTCTTTATTATAGCAGCTTATGCTATACGTTAATAAACCCTCCTGTATCATTCACTCCAAGGTCACATTATTATATATTAAATGAAGCTACTATAATTTCTGCCTTTACAATGTAATTTTTCTATTGTGTGAATGTGTTGCCACCCCTCAAGGCCAGGCAGGTTCATGGTATTCACGCATATGGAAAAATATTCACAGAGCCGTTGGGATGTCTGGCATGCCTTTATTCATGGGTGGGTGAGCCACGCATGCTGCAAGCTGTGTGTCTAGCTGCATGTCTCATGTTGTGGCTCCTGCTCCCCAGCATGGCACCCATCGTGGTACCTGTCTCCTTGTGTGTCTCTCATCATCGTTGCCCCCAGCAGGAGTCCCTACCTGTTTAAGTACTAGAGGGGAACAAAGCCAGAAAACTTCCAGAACATTATATAACATAACATAACATAGTTCTGCATATGCGGGACCACTTCATGTTATGGGAACAGTTTGTCAGACCCAGTCTCAGGGCTATGAGAACACTGGTTGTCAGGGCCCTCCAAGGCTATGAGAACACTGCCCCCCTTAGTTACCCAGACACCTGAGTGAGCAAGCCAGCTGCCACCACTTACCCTACAGTGGATATACAGTACTCTGGAAAATTCTAGTAGAGAACCCCTCTGGCTTTTAATGTGCCATGGGTCATTGGTCTTTTTCAAGTTCATCAGACAATAACAAAAGATAAAATTATGCTAAGAAAATCTTTGTGCCCTCAATAATCCAGAGAGACACTCAGTATGTGCCAGTTAATCTGTTCATCACAGAAGGAGGTGGAGAGACAAAAGAATTTAATATACGTATAAGGAGATTGAACAGAGAATTTTGAAACCTTTGAGTTTTGGAAGAAACGCAACAGAGTAGTTAATAGGTTGCAACTACAAGGTCCCAATATTTTCTGTTTTCTAATAGACCTCACTTAGCTGCCAATGTGTTCAGATGTGATGACTCAGTTTCAGTTTCTCTGAGCATCAGTCCCAGAGTCTGTATGATCTCAATGCACACCCTAGAAAATAAAAGGAAAAAAAGCATGAAAATGCATGATTTCAGTACAAGTTCAGAATTCCACAAAGTCAGTAATTCTTAATAGAATTGTACTCAGATACCTATGTAGAGAAAAGTACAGGAAGGAAATTCTGTATATCAAATTGCCAGCATTGGTTGAGTGCCTACCCTGTGAGTGTTACATAGTAAGCACTCAGAAATATTTGTTGAATGGATTGTCAGGATTAAAAGTCATTTTCATGTTGCTTTTTGTACTGATATTTTTCCCAAAGTTTTTACAATCATCACATAATACTTTTAAAAAGTAATTTTAACTTTTTCAAGTAGGTGATATTTGGCCCAAAGGCAATAGAGAAAATGCAATAAAAATTGTCTTTCCTCCAGACATCCAATTTTTCCCCTTTAAGACAGCCAATATTCCTAGTTTCTTGTGTAGTCTTTCTTTCAAAATTAGAACAAAATGAATATTATTTTTAAAAATTTATGTGAAGGAAACTTGAAGCACCATTAATCATTAAAGGAGTATATATTTTGTCTAGTGCCTTCTATTTATCTTTAACACCACAGGGAAAAAATATCTATGCTTATCCAGTTACTACTTACACCAGCTCATCAGTTCTTTGGCTTTTATTTTGAAGTGCATTGTTATCCCTATTCTCTGGCAAATACTCATGAAGTTTGTTCACTGGAAATAGAAAAGGTCACTGGTCTGTGAAAGCAAACAGAGAAGAAGATGAAGTTAAGGATCTGTTGGTAAAATTCTCTATGCTGAAACAACCAAACAGAAAAGAATGAAGAAACAAGAATTCAAAACAAAATGAGGAGAGGCTTAGGAACCTCCAGGACATCTTTAAATGTTCCAACATCCAAATTATAGGGGTACCAGAAGGGGAAGAGGAAGAGCAGCAAGTAAAAAAGTTACTTGAACAAATAATAAAGGAGAACTTCCCCAATCTGTCAAAGGAAATAGACTTCCAGGAAGTCCAGAAAGCTCAGAGAGTCCCAAAGAAGTTGGACCCAAGGAGAAACACACCAAGGCTTATTATAATTACATTAGCCAAGATTCAAATGGAGGAGAGAATTCTAGAAGCAGCAAGAGAAAAGGAGACAGTTACCTACAAAGGAGTTCCCATCAGACTATCAGCTGATTTCTCAAAAGAGGCCTTACAGGCAAGAAGGGGCTGGAAAGAAGTATTCCAAGTCATGAAAGGCAAGGACCTACATCCGAGATTGCTCTATCCAGCAAAGCTGTCATTTAGAATGGAAGGGCAGATAAAGTGCTTCTCAGATAAGGTCAAGTTCAAGGAGTTCATCATCACCAAGCCCTTATTATATGAAATGTTAAAGGGATTTATCTAAGAAAAAGAAGATAAAAAATATGACAGTAAAAAGACAGCAAACTCACAGTTATTAACAACCACACCTAAAACAAAAGCAAACTAAGCAAACAATAGAACAGGAACAGAACCACAGAAATGGAGACCACATGGAGGGGGACAGGGGAGTGGGAGGAGGAGAGAAGGGGAAAAGGTACAGAGAATAAGTAGCATAGATGGTGGGTAGAAAATAGGGAAGGGCAAGAATAGTGTGGGAAATGTAGAAGCTAAAGAACTTATGACACATGGACATGAACTAAAGGGGGGAAATGTGGGTGGGAGGGGGTGTGCAGGGTGGAGGGGAATGAAGGGGGGAGAATGGGACAACTGTAATAGCATAATCAATAAAATATATTTAAAAATAATGCCAAAAAAACCCTCTCTATGCTTACATAGTAAAAATAAAAAGAAATAATTTCTTCTTTGACAAGGAAATGATTTAAATATCTCTCATTAATACTAGCATAACCCAAATTGAAAATATACTTTTACTTACAATCAGCAGACCACAGTCCTGGTGAACAGGACAAGAGCTAAAGCCTAGAGAGTGAAATCAGAGATGCCTTCTAGGCACTCCTCAATTGTTAATACTGAATGAAGATTATCTAGAAGTAGATGCATAATCTCAGGCATGTCATTCAGTTACCTTAGAATAATATATTAAATGGGGACTACTATAATTCCTGCTTTTCCAAAGTAGTTTGGACTTTGTGAATATATAATGAAATCAAGACCAGATAAGCTCTCATTTAAAAATGTGTACTATTACATAAATAAATGGACAGCACTAGTGTAGCCTCTGAAGATGGTGCAGAATGATAGTAACACTTCTGTTAATACAGTGGAAATGCACATTGCCCTTTCTGCCAAAATAAACGCTGACTTCAGAGTGGGGAACCAAGTTTTTTGTATTCCTATCCAGTCCTGTGAGGTAAATCAAGCATGAAAATGAGCACTAGTCCATGAAATCAGACAAGCTGGTACTAATGAGAAATATAATGTAATTGCTCCTCTTTTCTATTCCTCTATTATTCATTTTCCCCCTAGAACTTTTTTTAATAGTGACAACTTAGATTCTTTGTTTAGACGGGGATATGTGTGCCCCCGTTTAGATGATAGGGCATGAGAAGAGGCTGAGGATGGCAGGTGGAGAGAGAGAAAAGCAGGGGAGGAGCAAGATGTACACCAGGCCCATCAGAAGTGCTTGAGCTTACCCAGAGGCCTAATGAATTAGCATAGTGTCATGGTTGTGCCCACTGACTCTGGAGCCAGATTCCTGAGTTCAAGTCCCAGCTCTGCTACTGATTAGCTGTATGACACTTGGCAAATTACTTATGTACTCTGTGACTCAGCTTCTTCATTTCTACCATGGGCTTAATAATATCCCTTCATGGAATTGATGTTAGGATTAAATAACATAGTATTTATAAAGCCTGAATAGTACTTAGCACGTTACAAGTCTTAATAAAGATCAGTTGTTATCTCCCACTTGCTCACTGGTTTAGGAATTTTCTCTCATAAAATATCTCCCACCTACTTGCAAAAACATGAAACAATCTCAAAAATATTATGCCAAAAAATGCCAGACACAAAAGAGTACAGAGTGTACAAGTCCATGTTAGTGGAATCCTAGGACAGGCAAGGCTCATATAGTGACAGAAAGCACAGTAGTTGCCTGAGGACTGGGTTGGGAGTAACTGACTGCTAAAGGGCACAAGGCAACCTTTTGGGTGATAGAAATGTAAATCCTGAATGGGATGGTCAGCTGGGACAGTGGGTCATCCTACATGTGAAACACTTAGAATCTAAGGAATGGCCAGGACTGTCCTGTATGGTTGGGAGGCTGTGTACTACACAAGTACTCAATATAATTGTGACAGGTATGTATGAGACCACTGGCCAGAATTAGCTTCATTAGCACCAGCACCAGCACTACCTGGGCTTCTCAATACCTTTCACCTGAAACTGCAAATGAAACTAGGGAAGTCTTACAGGGTAAGCCTGTAACTTGCTGAGTGAGAATGAGGTTGTGTTGACTCTCCAGGGGTCACCTTTTTAAAAATAGCAGTCCTATACTAAAAATTAATTTTTTTAAGTACAATATATTTTTATTGTAGGGGGGCCTACACGTAAAACTTTTTCAAATCCACTTTCTCATCCCACTGTCTATACTCATACGCCTTGCATGCCAGAAGTTTCCCCTCTTATTTAACTCTTTTCTTAAAAAAAAGATTTTATTTATTTTTTAGAGGTGAAGGGAGGGAGAAAGAGAGGGAGAAAAACATCAGATGTGTGGTTGCCTCTTGCACGCCCCTTACTGGGGACCTGGCCCGCAGCCCAGGCCTGTGCCCTGACTGGGAATCGAACCAGTGACCCTTTGGTTCACCGGCTGGTACTCAATCCACATCCCACCGCCAGGGCACCTCTCTTCTTTGACTCTGTGAACCCAAACCATGTGAGCTACTACCTTTGCTACCACTCTCCTCTCTTCTCATTTACCTCCCACCCCACCCCACCCCAACACACACACACACACACACACACATTGATTACATCACAACATTTCATATGTTAAGACACAATTGATTAAATTTAATCAACATTGTAAAGTACAGCATCAAACACAAAGACGATATTTATTTATACAGCATTTTACTTTATCCTTGAATATGCTGCATTCAATAACAGGTGAAACAAGTTTTAAAAGGTTAAAAATAAAACATATTTTCCAGAAAAGCCTTTCCAAAATAAAGTTTTTCTGGGCTGCTACTTTAAGCTCCATAATTAAATAAAGTATCTTCCTCAAAGTATTGTCTTTAAGAAAAAGTTCAGATTTAAGTTGATTGAAATGCTTAATTTTCTCCTCAGATCTACAGAAACACAAGAAAATATGTAAAAATCATAAGAAACAACAGTTGAGGAATATAAGTTATTGACAGGTATGTAAAACTGCTACTAATAGAGTTTTAATATGGTTCTTTTTCCTGTTTAAATATTTTATTTTTCAATTACAATTGACATTCAATATTATTTTATATTAGTTTCAGGTATATAGCATAGTGATTAGACATTTATATAATTTACAAAATGATCCCCCTGATAAATCTAGTGCCTGGCACCATACATAGTTATACAATATTATTGACTATTTCCCCTATGCGGTACTTTATATTTCTGTGATTATTTTGTAGCTACCAGTTTGTACTGCTTAATCCCTTCACTTTTTCCACGGAGCACCCCTGCCCCCTCCCATCTGGCAACAATCAGTTGTTCTTTGAGCTTCTTTCTGTCCTGTTTGTTCATTTATTTTGTTCTTTAGCTTTTATATATAAGTGATATCATATGGTATTTGTCTTTCTCTGCCTGACTTACTTCACTTAGTGTACTACCCTCTAGGTCCATCATGTTTTCTCAAATGGGGTACTTTTAAAGATTTTTTTTTAAGTACTTTTTTTTTCCTTTTAGATTTTATTTATTTATCTTTTAGAGGGGAAGGGAAGGAGAGAGGGAGAGAAACATCAATGTGCGGTTGCCTCTTGTATGTCCCCTGCTGGGACCTGGCCTGGCAACCCAGGCATGTGCCCTGACTGGGAATCAAACCGCGATCCTTCGGTTCGCAGGCCCGCGCTCAGTCCACTGAGCTACACCAGCCAGGGCTCAAATGGGGTACTTTTCATACATTGGCTCATTCACCAGTAAGGGGCTGAACTGGGAATTATTGTACTATTGCACATATAAAATGTCAGAAAGGCTAAGTAACCTGTTCAGTTTCACACAACTAGTGATTCAGAAAAGCAGGGTGCAAAGAATGGTAGAAGAGATGTTTCATGCTCTATGCAGGTTGATGGAAACTTCTTAGAATTTCTGAATTGAATTAAAAATATTTTTACCACTTCACAAATCTTGAAACCAGCTATACATATGGAGTCTTGGTTCTTGCCCACTGTCCCCCTCCATTAAAAAAATAAAAGAAAAAACTAAGATGTTCACCCTATCCAATCAATAAGCCTCTCTTATTAAGAAAAAAATTCAGCCCTGGCTGGTGTGGCTCAGTGGATTGAGTGCCAGCCTGCAAACCAAAGGGTCGCTGGTTCCATTCCCAGTCAGGGCACATGCCTGGGTTGTGGGCCAGGTCCCCAGTAGGGAGCCCATAAGAAGCAACCACACATTGATGTTTCTCTCCCTCTCTTTCTCCCTCCCTTCACCTCTCTAAAAAATAAATACTTTTTTAAAGAAGAAAAGAAAAAGAAAAATATTCAGACTTTCTAAAACAGTCTCTTTTCTAGTAAAGGCATGGGAAGAGAAATAATCATTAAAAATTCAGTGATAGCAATTATACAGGCAGAAGAACATGATTATAAGCATGGGGCGGGAGCGGATCAGATAGGCTAATCAGAATTCTAGATCTGCCCCTACTTCTTTTGGTAATAACCATGTGTAAGTTACTTGGTCTCTGCCTCACCTTCCTCACCTGTAAATGGGGTGAGGAAAGTGAAGCAGAGACCTCACTTTTATCATGGGGATGACGATAGTACCTGTCCCATTGTGCTGTCTTGATATTTTAATTACCACATGTGCTTAACACAGTGTTTAATAAATAATATCTAATAAAGTAGGAACGAACTTTGATATCCCACTTTCCTATATATCCATTTCTAATTACTACCACATTGCATTTTAAAAATAGCTATAAAGTCCCTCTATTCTTTGTGAACTTCAAAAACAGCAGAAATGTAGTTTTCACAAACAAAATAACTTAGAAAAGCAAAAGCTCAGAAAAAATTACAATATCAGCAGAATTATTTTGAAATTCGTTTTCTAGTCTTTCCCAATAGGAGTCAGCAATTTGCTAAGACCCTTAGAAACAAACTTTCTATCCTTTGGCACCTATGATAATAGAGTGTAAGTACTAAACTATTTTTTTCAACAAGACCAAAACAAATTTAATAAGAAAAAGCACAGTAACATCTTCATACTAAAAATCAATTCATATATAAATTGAGATCTCATATACCTTATAATTTCAAAGTAGATTCAGGAGTCTGCATTTCTACAGAGAAGTTAAATATAGTCGCAGTTTCTTTGAACATTCACATTATTTTTGCTTTACATAGATGACAAACTTCCTTTGACTGATTTAAAAAGTCAGTGCCAGAAGACTCCATTAATTTCAACTGAGAAATAAGGAAAAATCATACTCATGTTAACAGATATTCTACATTTTCATCAGCTAGAAAACACCGTCCAAATAATGTTGCCAAAAAAAAGGATTCTTGATCTAATGATAAGCTCTATTTTGCCTACACTTTTTCATTTTTTACCCAGATATTTTATAAAATAATACCTTAAAGTTGTATCATGCTTCACAACTGGAAAAGGCTTTCATACATTCCTTCAGATGCACTGTGTGTGTGTGCACAATGGCTAGGTTACAGAATTCACCTTTGTGACAGAGTTCCAATTTGAAAACCTAAAATATATTTACTTCTTTTAAGTGGAAGGTGCCTTGCAGGTGAAGACCATTCCTTGTGTATCCTGTGCATATGCTGTATCCCTGAGAGTTTGTGTTAAGTCACTGCATTTTCAATATGGAATTCCTTCCATATTGAATTCCTTCCATAATTCCCTCAGGAATTAAGTTTGCAAGAAATATGCTTTTCCTGCGTAAAGACAGTGGCAGGACTCTCCCTCTTGCCTTCAGGTGTAAATTTCAAGCCACATGTATACAAACTTAGAGCCTATTTCATTATACAATTAGCTTAAAAATCACTGTAAGTAAACACCAAAATTAAAAATAACACTCTTTTAGAATGACATATGAAAACATGTAGAAATTCTAAGCTATCTCTATAACCATACGTTTAAAGAAAGAAATCACAAACCTTGTTATTTAACCCCTACATATCAAAATAAAACAAACATTTTCTTACAAAGACATGATTATCATACCTAACACAATTATCAATAATTCTTTGGTACTGTCTAATGCCCAGTCCACATTAAAATGTCTTCTATTGCCTTAAAAATATCTTTTATATTCAGTCTGTTAAAATTAAGATATTTAAATAAGATACTTATTATATTTGCTTGTTATGTTTCGTAAGTCTTTTAAAAACTTTTACTATAGAAATTGTCAAACATACACAAAAAATAAAGAAAATTGTAAAAGAAACCCTACATACGCATCACCTAGCTTCAATAATTTTCAGCATTTGGCTGGTCATGTTTTATCAATTCCTTTACACACATGCCTACCTTTAAAAAAATTGACATGAAATATACATAATACAAAATGTACCATTTTAACCATTTTCAGGTATACAATTCCATAGCATCGGGTGCATTCATAACATTGTGCAACCATCACTATCAAATTCCAGAACTTTTTCATCTTCCTGAACAGAACCTCTTTGCCCATTAAACAGTAACTCCTATTCCCCTCTCCCCCATGGTAACCTCAATTCTACTTTCTGTTTCTATGAATTTGCCTATTCTAGCTGCCTCGTATAGGTAGATTCTACAACATTTGCCTTTTTATGTATGTCTGGCTTCTTTCAGTTAGCATCATTTCTTCAAGATTCATCCATGTTGTCACATGTGTCAGAAATCTCATTCCTTTTTAAGGCTGACATACCCACACTTTAAAGTCAGGTTCAGATTTAATTGTTTTAACAAAGATACTTCATAAGTGGTGCTGTGTGTTTCACATTACATCAAACTGAAAGGCACAAAAATCTGGCTGTCCCACTTCAGTGATGCTAGGACTGATCGATGAGTTTAGTCATTTACAAACTAATCCCTTCACCTGAAGTTCTGCTTCACTTTTCTGTCAAATGGTTTCATCTATTGAGGACTGCTGCATGAATCCATCATTTGGTTAGGAGTTGCCAAAAATGGCAACCTTCTAATTCTGTTAAACCTTCCACATTCATTAGATGGAATTCTGTAAGATGGAATTTTCCCTCATTAACTCATGCTGCTTGGTTACTTGGAACTAATTACAGTTCATGCAGAAAAGGCAGGATAAATGCTTAATTCTTCCCATTTGTTTGCTAATTTGTAGAGTAATGGAGTTCAATACATTTTTATCTCTTTCTGTGTGGAAGTGCGGGGAGGACTGTTTCTCTACAATGCATCATTATATACTTGTAAATTTGTATATACTTATTGTGCTTCAACCATCTCATACATTGTTTTTTCTGATACTCGAGTGTTCCATCTTTGGCTATTAGGAGCCTTCATGTGGGCTCCTGTACTTCAGGGTCCCGTAACGCTTTGCATTCTGGCACATGCTGTTTCAGACTCATTTTGTGTTCTTCCTGCTCCAGATCCAGAATCAGTCATTTCTGTCAGGAGCTTTGGTTCCTTTAGTGAGAAATGAATGTGCATCTTTTGAAACGACCTTACTTTTAACCCATTCACATGACTCCCAATATACAACTTTTTAAAACTGAACCATAACTTAAACTTAATATCAAAATTGTTGATGCCATCAATTCACTGAATGCTTGCTATGTGAGGACCACTGTTTTAAGTAAGAAAAATACAAAAATTAATAAGAGGTATGGTTTGCTTTCCAGGGACTCATGATTACTGGAAGAGATAGTCTCATCACAAGTAACAGCTTCAATATAAGGTTGACTGTGACGACAACCTAATAGAACTATGAAATCTGGATAAAATCCAAACTTCTTAGGTCTGAAGCCCTTCATGATCTGGCCCCTACCTCTATTTTATCTCATTCATTAATTCATTTATTCATTCTATAAAAGCTTATTGGCAGCCTCTATGTGCTGGTGACCAGGTCCCTGCCCTTAAGAAGCACACTGCATAATAGGACCATACACACTCAAATAAGCAATCCTAATACAGACTGGTTATGTGATGTGTAAGCACAGGATGTTATGGAGGGGCCCCTCTTAACTTAGTTTTGAGAGATTATTTTTAGAGAAAGGGATAGTAAGCTAAGACTTGCTGAGCCGAAGTTAATTCATGAAGGGGTAGAGGAGTAGAAAGTAGGGTTCTAGAATAAGGGCCAGCATGTTAGGGCCCAGAGGAAAAATGAACAGGGAGCTTTCTGAGAACTGGGAGTTTATTTGGGTCAAGAGTATAAGGTAGGAGTGGGGAGGACACAATAGTTGAGGATGGAAAAAATGAAAAGACACAAGGAAGATCTGTGTAAGCTGTTAGAGTTTCAACCTCCTCCTAAGGGCTGAGGAACCATTCAAAGGCTGTACGGGAGGAGCTACATGGTCAGATCCTGTGCTTCGGAAAGAGTCCTCTGTTGTAATGGAGAATGGGCTAGAGAGGGCAGGACCCAGCTCACTAACGTATAGGGGATCTTGTAATACAGTAGCTTTCCAAAAGAGGGAAAAGCGGGAATAGTTAGAATTTTTGTGTACTGAAATTCAATTCCCCCTGCTTTTAGTAATTATCATAGATCTATTCTTTAATGCCTTCTATAGTACATGATTTGTTTATGTAACTCATTCCAGTGTTTGATAATACC
Source organism: Glossophaga mutica (assembly GCA_039655065.1). Lineage (NCBI taxonomy): Eukaryota > Metazoa > Chordata > Mammalia > Chiroptera > Phyllostomidae > Glossophaga > Glossophaga mutica. Next base: position 61,213,347 of record CM077304.1, read on the forward strand.
AGAGGGAATTTTTTCCTTATATCATTTTTAATAGTTTTCCGTTTAAAACTATTAAAAAATAAAACTATCACACTCAAAGAGTACAGAAATGTATAAAGTAAAAGTTCCCAGTCTCCCTCTACTCCTTCTATCCCGCTATTCAAAGTACCTTGCTATTATCAGTCTGGTTTATATCCTTCCAGGAATACCTACTAATTACAACACATGTTTATAACATTTAAATATTAGATTATATATTTTATACTATATTTAATACTAGCTAAGTCATATCACATATATTAATCTGGAACATTTTTCCACTTAATACATGATAGCCAGTTTTTGTGTCTGTGTAGATAGATTTATTTCACTCTTTTTGATAATTTCCTAGAATTTCATAGCATACCGGTAGTTATCCATTAATTCAACTATTCCCCCATTAATGAGGTTATTTTTCCCTCAAAGCTTTAGTGTTGCCATTCTCCATTCGTTCTGGGTCCTCAAAAAACAAAAGGTCTTGTAGTGTTCAGCAAGTTCCCTAAGTAATCCTTTATGTAGAGGCTTGACAGACACACAGATTATTTCAGAAGAAATTTCTGAAATGTTGCTGATTTTCTATTCCAAACAAGCTTATCTCCTACCTTGTTCCTTAACAGAGTAGGGTGGTGGGTGAGCGGGTGGTGGTGGAGGAAATATGCGCTTTTTCTTACTACTTTGTCGTTGCTCTAAGTTAGGAAAAAAAAAAAAGCTGCCTTTTCCCCGCTCTCCAAATGTTTATGTTTGCTTTAAATCTAGAATTTTAATTTGGGACTCCTTAGTTCTTTAGCTTTCTAGTAGCAATCTTCACACATATAAAGGGCAAAGAATCGCCACATTTAATCTTTGTAGAATTGGAGATGCTAAACAACCTGGATGTAATTAGTTTGGCCAAAGTTACAAATAAAACTGGCTACTGAAGGAGACTCAACTCTTTGGAAACCCTTAAAATCCATGAGTGTTTGTTTCTAATTGGATAATTTAGGTTAATTTTAACTGCAAATGTAGGGAGAGTTAAAACTTCCAATTCCTTTTCCCAAGAGCACTTCCCTGCCTCAGTGTGGAAGAACATTCTGGATCTCAAGGCACAAGAGATCAGTTAACAAAGGTAAGTCTGACCAGTTGATTGTTTTCCCCAGTTTCCTAAAACTTATGAAGACATCACTAAAACTAACCAAAGGAGACCAGCCTGGTGAAAAAACTCAACAATGTCACAAAAAGTCAGAACTTTTCAATGTTTTTATTGAATTAATATTTTATTCTTACAAAAATGAATGCTAACCTGACTTGTCATTTATATATGAAATATCTGCTTACTCATTTTCCATCTTTCAAAGATAGAACATTATTTTTAATATTATATTATATTATACTATAGTACCAAGTAATAAACCTCCACCCACATTTTTTTGGTAATCAAAGAAGAAAAAAAATCAGACTGTTGGGGTTCAAATCCCAGCTCTAGACTAGCTGTGCAAACTTGCATACAAATCCTTTAATTTCTCAGTGCCTTAATGTCCTTATCTGTGGAAGGAGAATAGCAGTCTTACCTCATCGGGTTGCTGTGCAGATCAAATGAGTTAATACGCACATCAGGTGTGTGCGCCAACATGGCCTTAAATGATTATACCCAGCAAGCAACTCAAAGCTAGGGGCCTACCCCATCCAACTTGGGCAGGGTTATTCCCAGCAGAGCAATCAGCCCTGTGGACAGCAGAGTTATGGTGGCTACAGCCAGTCAGGGGACACTCAGGCTGTGGCCAGAGCACCTATGGTGGTACTTATGAACAGACCCAGAACAGCTATGGCAGTCAGTCAGCTCTGGAGGATAGAGCTCAACTGCTGGCTGTGGTGGTGGCCAGAATTCTTAGTCATCTCATGGGCAGCAGTCCTATCCTGGCTGTCTGTGGCCAGCGGCCGGCTCCTCGCAACACCTTGGGAAGATACAGTAGCGGTTCTCAGAGCAGCAACTACAGGCAGCCTGAATGGGGGCTGTGGTCAGCAGCATAGCTACGGACAGCAGCAAAGCTCCTGCAGTCCTCAGGGCTACAGACAGCAGAACAGGAACAACAGCAGCAGTGGAGGTAGCAGATGGGATGGTGGAGGTTACTGTGGCCAAGATCAGTCCCCAGTGAGTGGTGGCAGCGGTGGTGGTGGTTATGGCAATCAAGACCAGAGTGGTGGTGGTGACAGTGGCTACAGGGGTGGCCAGAAGAAATGTGGGGGATGAGGCCAGGGCTGTGGTGGTGATTACAACCACGCAGAGGTGGTGGCTATGAACCCAGAGATCCTGGAGGTGGCCATGGAGTCAGAGGTGGCATGGGTGGAAGGGATGGTAGTAGCTTCAATGTATTTGGTACCCTTGGGAGCAAGGATCCCGACATGACTCTAAACAGGATAATTCAAACAACACCATTTCAGGCAAGGCCTCGGTGAGAACGTTACAACTGAGTCTGTGGCTGATTACTTCAAGCAGATTGGTATCATTAAGACAAACACGAAAACAGGACAGCCCATGATTCATCTGTACACAGACAGGGAAACAGGCAAGCTGAAGGGAGAGGCAGCTCTATCCTTTGATGACTCACCTTCTGCTAAAGCAGCTATTGACTGGTTCGATGATAAAGAGTTCTCTGGGAATCCTATCAAAGCTGTATTTGCTGGTTGGCGAGAAGAGTGGCAAGAGTGGACACTATTTTCTTTGCTGGTATTTGCTGGTTGGCGAGTATTTGCTGGTTGGCGAGAAGAGTGGGAAGAGTGGACATTATTTTCTTTCCACTGGGAGACTGAGGGCAAGGAGAGCCAGTGGGCCATGGAAGCTGTGGAGGTGGTGGTGGCTGGGGAGGACTCCCCAGTGGAGGTGGTGGCAGTGGGGGACTACAGCAAGCTGGGGACTGGATGTGTCCTAATCCTGAATGTGAGAACATGAAATTCTCTCTTTTTTTCTTTTTTGTAAATATATTTTATTGATTATGCTATTACAGTTATCCCATTCCCCCCTTCATTCCCCTCCACCCTGCACACCCCCTCCCACCCACATTTCCCCCCTTTAGTTCATGTCCATGTGTCATAAGTTCTTTAGCTTCTATATTTCCCACACTATTCTTGCCCTCCCCCTGTCTATTTTCTACCTACCGTCTATGCTACTTATTCTCTGTACCTTTTCCCCCTTTCTCCTCCTCCCACTCCCCTGTTGCTAACCCTCCATGTGATCTACATTTCTGTGGTTCTGTTCCTGTTCCAGTTGTTTGCTTACTGTGCTTTTGTTTTAGGTGTGGTTGTTAATAACTGTGAGTTTGCTGTCTTTTTACTGTCATATTTTTGATCTTCTTTTTCTTATAAGTCCCTTTAACATTTCGTATGGTAAGGGCTTGGTGATGATGAACTCCTTTAACTTGACCTTATCTGAGAAGCACTTTATCTGCCCTTCCATTCTAAATGACAGCTTTGCTGGATAGAGCAATCTTGGATGTAGGTCCCTGCTTTTCATGACTTGGAATACTTCTTTCCAGCCCCTTCTTGCCTGTAAGGTCTCTTTTGAGAAATCAGCTGACAGTCTGATGGGAACTCCTTTGTAGGTGACTGTCCCCTTATCCCTTACTGCTTCTAGAATTCTCTCCTTCATTTGAATCTTGGCTAATATAATTCTGATGTGCCTTGGTGTGTTCTTCCTTGGGTCCAACTTCTTTGGGACTTTCTGAGCTTTCTGGACTTCCTGGAAGTCTATTTCCTTTGCCAGATTGGGGAAGTTCTCCTTGATTATTTGTTCAAATAAGTTTTCCACTTGTTGCTCTTCCTCTTCCTCTTCTGGTACCCCTATAATTCGGATGTTGGGATGTTTAAAGATGTCCTGGAGGTTCCTAAGCCTCTCCTCATTTTTTTGAATTCTTGTTTCTTCCTTGTTTTCTGTTTGGTTGTTTGTTTCTTCCTTCTGGTCCACTCCATTGATTTGAGTCCCAGTTTTCCTCCCATCACTATTGGTTCCCTGTGCGTTTTTCTTCATTTCACTTAGTGTAGCCTTCATTCGTTCATCTAATTTGCAACCAAAATCAACCAATTCTGTGAACATCCTGATCACCAGTGCTTTGAACTGTGCATTTGATAGGTTGGCTTTCTCTTCGTTGCTTAGACGAATTGGCTCTGGGGCTTTGATCTATTCTCCAATTTGTGCCACTTTTGGTTTTGTTTTCGTTTTTTGTTTTTTGGTCTGATCGCAGCTGTTATGTAGTAAGGGGTGGAGCCTTAGGTGTTCCCCAGGGTGGGGCAGCCCAGTCACTGGGTCATGATGCTGTATGTGGGGGTGGGGTCCAAGAGGGAACAATGGCGCTTGCTCCACTCTCTCAGATTCCAGTCCCTTGGGCCACTTTTCCCAAGCAAATTGGGCCCGCTGGTGCTGATTTCCACATGGGTGGGCTTGTGTACGTTCTAGGACCCTGTGGGTCTCTCCAACAAACTCTCCTGTGAGGCTGGGAGTCTCTCCTGGCACCTCAACCCTCACAAGTGTTTTCAATCGGTGTTTTTAGGTTTCATTTCCTGGCGCTGGGGCCCTGAGTTACGAGGTCTGTCTCGCTCCCTCTTTTTGCCTGGATTATCTGTGGGCAAAAACAGGGAGCAAGACAGGTGTGGGACCGCCTGGTCAGCCAGTCACCTTGTGTGGACTCACTGGGTCTGCTGTTGCCACCCCATGCCCAGGGTCCGCTAGCTGCTGCCTGTGCGCCTGGGGTCTGCCAGTAGCTTCCTGCATGCCTGAGTCCACCAACCTTCACCTTTTCCTGCCACAACTCCGCCCCTCTTACCAGTCTGGATGAATGGTTGTCAGACTTCCGTACAGTTCAATTTTCTATAAGTTCTGATTATTTTCTTGTTTCTAAATCTTTGTTGCCCTTAATTTTGGTTTTGCAAGGAGGCATAGTGTTTCCACCTATGCCTCCATCTTGGCCGGAAGTCACATGAACTTCTCTTGAAGGAATGAATGGAACCAGTGTGAGGACCCTCAACTAGATGGCCCAGGAAGGGCACTGGGAGGCTCTCATATGGGGGGGAGGGGGTAGCTATGGAGATGATCATTGTGGTGGCAGAGGGGACTATGATTGGGGTGGCTACTGAGGCCGAGGCAGGAACTGTGGGGGTTTCTGAGGGGGCTAGGGTGGTGGGGACAGAGGTGGCTTTGGCCCTAGCAAGATGGGTGACCCCACAGATGGGAATGCAGGGAAAGGCCATGTTAGCCTGCCTCCTGAGGTTCCATGACAGCTTTTCTTCTGTACCCAGTATTACCCCCATCATTTTGTAATCTTCCAATTCCTGATCACACACGGGTTTTTTGCGTTGGACTATGTAATTGTGACCATATCTCTGGTTCCCATTAAAAACCATCATTTTAGTTAAAAAAAAAAGGAAAGAAAACAAAAGCATCAGACAGTTCCTACTGGATAATAACAGTACATGTTAGTTATTGTTATAGTTTTTGTTATCAGAAGGACTATGAGTTGGTCTTTCTGACTTGCCTCAACCATGCCTCTGCTGCAGAATTGAAAAGTCGTATTTAAAACTAAGAGTCAGTTCAGGAAAGTATAAACAGTTATTTTGAAATATTTAGATATATTTTTTAAAGTCAATTAAGTTTTGGTTTTTCTGTTAGAACATGTGAAACTTTCTTTTAATAGACAGGGTTTGTCTTCTATGATTCATTTACATTCTTAATTTGGAGAAAGCTGTTTAAAATTTTAGAGAGAAATTTTAAATATTTAACATTTAATTTAAACATTAAACATTCTGACTGTGCTGTGAGAAAAAAAATAGAGTTGTCTTACAATCTTTCACAATTTTTAGCCATTTATAAAAAAAACCCTGCTTCCTAGCTTCTTTAGAGTGAAAACAGCCTTTGATACTTCATAACATTCTTATGTTAAAAGATTGATAATAAAAATTATGTATCACTGAAGATAACTGAAAAGGATCATATTACTTTTTGAATAAATTACTTATTTTTAAACTGAGCCTGCTGTAATAAAAAAGATCCCTACCTGGGAGTTCTGACTCTGCCCCTAAACTTGAGTAAGTCACTTAAAATGGTCGTGCTTCAGTTTCCTCATTTAAAAGGGACACAGACTAGGTGGTTTCTGTAAAATTATCTGATCCTATAGCAGTGACTCCCATCAACCTACTTTCAGTAGCACAGCTAAAAAATACAGAAACATAGTGACAATGTCAAACTTTATCTGCATTCTGTGCTCTCTGAAAGCAGAAATGGTTGAGAAATCACCCTGGCTAACTGCAAAAGCCCACCTGCTCACAAACACCCCAAGGTAAGACCCATCTCCTTCCTCGTGACTCTTGTGGGACTCACTGATGACCCCTTATTTTCCTGCTCTGTAAAACCCAGGACCGCTTCCTTCTCTTTGGCAGACACTTCTCATCAATGAGCATCTTCCCTATTGCAGTAACTAAATAAAATCACTTCCTTAATCATGCAGGGCATTTTGTCCTTCACGCTATTGTTAAATTCCAAGGCTAAATTTCCAAAATGGGAAGGTAGGGCAGGGAAGGCTACCCTAAAAAACAATACTCAGGTCAAGGTTAACTTACAAGGACAACTTACTATAATCTAATTGTTCCATGAACTTTTTAAGTGCAGAAATATTGATGGCATTGTGGAAATAATGTACAAATGAAGTTCTGGTTCTTATTTTCTCTAGGTTTGGGTTGCTTTGTAAAGGGGAGGCCAGGGAGGAATTTCCTAAGTAAAGCTCATTTCCGTTCCCATTGCACTTGAAAGGGATTTTACTTAGAGAGTCTTTGTGATCTGGAAGTCCCTGGGGTTCTTTTGTGTTGCGCAAGATGGCATGCTGACAGTCTTGCCAGTGGCTGATGTGGACGACAGCTCCTCCTGGAGGGAGCGGCTAGGGGTCGAAAGGCACTTTGGCCAGGAACAGACAGATCTGAAGGAGGACCGAGAGTTGAATCCCTGGACAGTGTGCTGCTATGTTGGTGTTTCCTGTCAGGCAGAAGGTGACATTCAGAATGTAATGGGAAGGAACACAGAGAAACCAGTGGCCCACCTGGAGCAGTTTAAGACTCTGAAAGTAAATGCTTTCACATAAAAGGGAAACTTGTTAAGAGAAAGGAGAAATTTAATCTCACTTGCTTGCCCACTGACCTAGGGGAGATATGGGACAATTCTGCAGTACACTTCTCTGCTTTCAGAAATAAAATTCTACCCAAAGTCATTTAAAGGAACACTTTTTACATCTAAAGTATTGTGTCTGTCCTTCACCAGGCCCGGTATTTCCATTGAAAGGACTTTTCATTCTAGTTCCGAAACCTGATTTTACTACCTTCATTGTGCATTTCCAGTGGATCCTATAAAGAAAAAACAATTCATATGGAGATACGAAGAGAGATTTTTTTTAAATGACGGTTTGATTCATCTGTTGCTAATACTCTTCTGATATTGCCAATAGCATCCCCAAAGCCTCAGTACTTTTTTCAGAATCAACCTTTTACCGTCCCTGTTCTCTCCCACTCACCACCACCCATTTCTACTCTGCAGCACAAGGAAGCAGTTGCAGAGGCTTAAAAGTTGCAGAGGCTTAGAAGTTGCAAAGCATGATTAGATCTGAATTCCACCCCCAGCTGTGCCACTCAGTGGTTATGTGACTTCGGTTGACCTAAGCCTCAGTTTCCTAATTTTAAAACAGGAACAATAACAGCACCAACCTCATCCAGTTTCTGTGGGAATTAAATGAGAAAATGTACATGCAATGTGTCCATAACACTGGAAACACAGTAAGCGCCAGCTAGTATTATCCTATATTGCCTGAAATTGCTGGTTTAGCATTTTGTATTAAAGTATCTTTGTCTCTCTTACAAGATTGTAACTACCGTGAAAGTGGAAAGCCATTTAGTTTTTATTAGTTCCTAAATTAATTTTAGACAGATATAAAATTCATTCATTATCTGTACAGTGCCATGAACTGTGCTGAGTGCCAACCATCAGCTCCCCTGCCCACTGATTGTGCGTGTGCCCAGGTGCACACACACACAGGCCGGTCAAGTTCCCCCGCTTTAACAGCCATAATTATCTTACATTAGTGTGTTTCTTCATAGGACTCTATTATGTAACAGTGTTCTAAAAGTATCTAAGAACATAAGAGGCTCACACTAGAATTTTCAGTTAAATGAATATGTCTAGTCTAAAACGGCTGACACATACTCCAGTCCTCTTTAAAGTGACCATTTTTCTATTCTTGAAGATAATATTTTCTAAAATTTCCTCCAGGGAAATTGAAGAGAATCAAATAACCAGTGCGTAGATTATGTGAGATAATATTATGAAAACACATTACAATGTTCACGGTAGGCACAGCATGTTTCATGTGACAAATCAACAAAATGATTTCAGGTAGTTACAGAAAGTCTCACTTAAATGGAGTGTTATTTACTCACTTGTAGGAAAAATCTATTGTGTTGGAGGTTTTAAAAGAGTTTCTAAAAAGGATTTCCTTGTGGCAGCATAAAAGAAAACAGCCATGGCCATTTATAGCCTCACTAGTTAAGCAAGCCAAGTCATAAAACCAAACTGTGCCCTTCATTTGAAATTCAATAGTACCCTCGGTTACCAGTCTGATTAAAGAGTAGTTCTTTACTAAGCAAGAGTTCTAGAACCTTGAATTTGCATGTGTCAACTTCACATTTATAGTACTGAGTTGCTAAAAGTCAAGTGTTTTTCTAATGAGCTGATTATGCATCTCTAGGGAGAAGAAAAGCCACAAAGGAGAAAAAGATGAGAGAAATGGGAAAAAAACTCCAAAATCAAAAGTATGCACCATTTCTCTCCCTTTCCCCTCTGCATCAAAGACAGACACACTCCTTGAGGCTGTAAACATCAGGTTAAAAGTCACAGTCCAAAAAATGCAGAATTGAACAGTTTTGGAAAAACCTGTTAGGTACAAGTTCAGCTAGGAATGAAAAGTATATATATGCTAGCATATTGCCCCTATCAAGAAAAATGGTGAATTAGAAAAAAAGTCATTATTTAAGAAATTCTTAAAAAGGATATGAAAGAAGTTCACTAAATAGGAAAATGGAGAGTTTCATTTCATGGAGAGCTAAAAACCTATCAGGCTGAAATAGATAATCAGATTAATATGTTGAAATGTAAGAAAAAAGCAGAATAGAGAACAATGATTCATAAGAAGTCATAATGACCTAGATCTCAAGATCTAGAATTTGAACTCTTCTAATAAAAAATTCCCCGTGAAGATACTACTAAAGCAGATGTGGTAATATATAAGCAACTCTTTATAGAAGAATTCAAAGTCAGAAAATAATTCTTAGATATCTAAGCATCACTGAGAGCCTCACAGAGACCAGTACCAAACTCTTCATGGTCATGTGACATAGAGTCACATAACATAATACTCAAATGTCCCAGGAGCATTCTAAACTTTCTTGACATTTGAAGAGCCAGAAAAATCTCAATATCTTACGAAGAAAAAGGCAATAAAGCCCTGGCAGCAGGCTCAGCTGATTGAACAGCGTCCTGTAACTGAAAGCCTGCAGGCTCAATTCCCAGTCAGGGCAAGTGCCTAGGTTGTGGGTTTTGTCCCCAGTCCTAGCATGAGCGATCCCTGGTCCAGCTGTGTGTGATCTCTGGTCTAGGCACGTATGGAAGGCAACCAATGGATGCTTCTCTCTCACATCAATGTTTCTCTCTCTCCCTTCCTCACTCTCTAAAAAAGCAATGAAAAAAGTGTCCTCCAGGGAGGATAAAAACAAAAAGGACAGTTAATAGATACCAATACTAAGGTAACAAAGACTTGGGATTATCAAAGACTTAAGGTAACCATTATAATCATGCTTCAACAAATAAGAGGGAACCCCTTTGAAACAAATGGAAAGATAGAAAATCTCGGCAGAGAAACAGAAGATATAAAAAGGGCCTGAATGGAGATTTTAGGAGGGAAAAATACATTACTATAACCAAAAATTTTTGAATTCACTAAATGGTCTCAGTAAGCAGAATGGAGATGACAAAGGAATAGAACCACCGAATTTGAGGACAGATGAATAGAAATTATGCAGTCTGAACAACACAGAGAATAAAGGTTGGAGAAAAAAATGAACAGACTATCAGGAGACTATGTGACAATATGAAAATGTCTAATAGTCATGTCTTCAAAGTCCTAGGATGAGAGGAGAAACAGTGTAGTGCATAAAAAATATTTTAAGAAATAATGGCTGATAACTCTCCAAATTTGGCAAAAGACATAAACTTCCATTTTCTAGAAATTCAGTGAATTCCAAACAAGATAAAGTCAAAGAATCCCATACCAGCCACATCATAATCAGACTGCTGAAAATAATAAAAACCATTAAGAGATACTTAGAACTGAATGATAATACATGCCAAAATACACGTGACTTAACTAAAACATTTTAGAGGAAAATTTATAGCTGTTGTTGACTCTAGGTCTTGTTTAAATTCTTTGGAGAATGTTGACTTTTAAAATTTGTATATTTTTAATCAGGCAATCAACTATAATATGCATTCTGTTCTAATATGCATTCTGTTCAGGATATTTACGTTGAGGGGGAGAGGTGGGGTAAAGTGCGCTCACTCCATCTCCACCAGAATCAAAACCTTAATCTGATTACCCCAAAATTAAAAATCTGTTTAGTAAGAGGCACCACACAGACAAAGGTAATAGGTGACAAAATAGAAGGAGATACTTTTAATATCTAAAACCAACAAACAGATTAATATATAAAATATATGAAGCAATTCTGCTCCTGAATATATATCCCAGGGAAATGAAAAGGGAAGAAAGAAAGGGGAAGGTAGGAATAAAAGGATGGAAGAGAGTGAGGAGAAGAAGAATGAATATGATGCTACCCAAATGCTCAATAAATATTTTTTGTATTTTTATAAATATGCAATTAATAATGAAAATTTCTTAATAATGATAAACTATGAACAAATTGTATGCAAGAAAACATATCTATTTAATGTTTTCAGAGTCAATTTTGAGAACTATCAAGACCAGATTATTATATGAACAGTTGTTGGAGGCCTTGAATCATTTTTCTTGAGTGTCCAACCATTCTGGATTCGAATTACTTACACTTATAATTTGTTACATAAACACAGGGCTCAGTCTTCCAACAGAACTAAAGCATAAGAAATTCTTAGAAAACTAATACAGATGGTACCTCATGCCAAGTTACTGCACAGCAATATTTACATTGTTTAAGAACTATAGTGTTTTTTTGTTTTGTTTTTAATATATTTTATTGATTATGCTATTACAGTTGTCCCATTTCTCCCCCATCATTCCCCTCCACCCTACACACCCTCTCCCACCCACATTCCCCCCTTTAGTTCATGTCCATGTGTCATAAGTTCTTTAGCTTCTACATTTCCCATACTATTCTTGCCCTCCCCCTGTCTATTTTCTACCCACTATCTATGCTACTCATTCTCTGTACCTTTCCCCTTCTCTCCTCCTCCCACACCCCTGTTGCTAACCCTCCATATGATCTCCATTTCTGTGGTTCTGTTCCTGTTCTAGCTGTTTGCTTAGTTTGCTTTTGTTTTAGGTGTGGTTCTTAATAGCTGTGAGTTTCCTGTCTTTTCACTGTCATATTTTTATCTTCTTTTTCTTAGATAAGTCCCTTTAACATTTCATATAATAAGGGCTTGGTGACGATGAACTCCTTGAACTTGACCTTATCTGAGAAGCACTTTATCTGTCCATCCACTCTAAATGACAGCTTTGCTCGGTAGAGCAATTTTGGATGTAGGTCCCTGCTTTTCAAGATTTCAAATATTTCTTTCCAGCCCCTTCTTGCCTGGAAGGTCTCTTTTGAGAAATCAGCTGACAGTCTGATGGGAACTCCCTTGTAGGTGACTGTCCCCTTTTCCCTTGCTGTTTCTAGAATTCTCTGCTTCATTTTAATCTTGGCTAATGTAATTATGATGTGCCTTGGTGTGTTCCTCCTTGGGTCCAACTTCTTTGGGACTCTTTGAGCTTCCTGGACTTCCTGGACTTCCTGGAAGTCTAGTTCCTTAGCCAGATTGGGGAAGTTCTCTTTTATTATTTGTTCAGATAAGTTTTCCACTTGTTGCTCTTCTTCTTCCCCTTCTGGTACTCCTATAATTCAGATGCTGGGACGTTTAAAGATGTCCTGGAGGTTCCTAAGCCTCTCATTTTTTTGAATTCTTGTCTCTTCATTCTTTTCTGATTGGTTGTTAGTTTCTTCCTTCTGGTCCACTCCATTAATTTGAGTCCCAGTTTTCCTTCCATCTCTATCAGTTCCCCATGCATCCTCCTTCATTTCACATATTGTAGCCTGCATTTTTTCATCTAGTTTGTGAGCAAAATCAACCAATTCTGTGAGCATCTTGATGACCAGTGCTTTGAACTGTGCATCTGATAGATTGGCTATCTCTTCACTGCTTAGAGGAATTGGCTCTGGGGCTTTTATTTGTTTTCCGGTCTGAGCCATTTTTGGTGGGGCTTTTTTTGTTTGTTTGTTTGTTTTGGTTTGGTTTTAGTCTGGTCGCGGTTATTACGTAGTGAGGGGTGGAGCCTTAGGTGTTCCTCAGGGCAGGGCAGCCCAGTCGCCTGGTTGTGATGCTGCATGTGGGGGCGGAGTCTGAGAGGGAACAATGGCGCCTGCTCCGCTCACTCCTGGACTCCGGCCCTTTCCACCGCTTCCCCTTCACCTGGATTATCTGGGCACGCTCGAGTGCTGTTACGTAGTGAGGAGTGGAGCCTCTGGCGCTCTCCAGTGTGGGGCAGCTCAGTCGCTGGGTTGTGACGCTGTATGTGGGAGCGGAGTCTGAGAGGGAACAATGGCGCCTGCTCCGCTCTCTCCTGGATTCAGTCCCTTCCGCCACTTCTCCTCTGCCTGGACCGTCGGTCTGGATGAATGGTTGTTGAACTTCCGTACAGTTCAATTTTCTATAAGTTCTGGTTGTTTTCTTGTTTCTAAATATTTGTTGTCCTTAATTTTTGTTGTGAGAGGAGGTACAGTGTGTCCGCCTACGCCTCCATCTTGGCCGGAAGGAGAACTATAGTGTTATTAGTAAGATTGGAATAGAGGAAAGTCATTCTGTCCCAAGGCTTGAGCAAGGATTCTGAGGATGTAAACAGGTTATTGCTCAGTGACTGACTTCCTGATAACCAGCAGTAACAAAAGAGCTACATCTTGGTAAGGACTCACCGAGTGCCACACACAGTTTGAGCACTTTATTTAAGCACATGCATTATTTAGCTCTTACATATCATCCCTGAGGGAGAGGCAGTGTTCCTAGCCCCATCCGACCTGTAAGAAGGAAAGCCTGGGAAGATTAAATAGCCCAAGACTGAGTCAGGATTCAAAGGCGGCCAACGTGACTACAAAGCCTATATGTTTATCTACTATGCAGAGAGGACTAACACAACTCCCTTTTTCTACTTTCTACCAAGAAATGCTTCTTCTTAGAAAAAAATATAAGGTTCATCTTCTTGGTTGTTATTTTTTCCTTCTGTGTTGCTAATGATATACAATTAATTGTAACACATTCTAATTGCACAAGGATGCCAAACTGGTAAGCTCTACTTCTGTTTATTAAACAGTTGAGTTTTTCCAGAAGCTCATTCCTCTACATGCCATGCCCTGTGATTGGAAAATCTGCTTTTAAATGTTCATTCGCTAAATCTATCAGTCAAGGCTGTAGATAGATGTAAGCAGATCAAAATCCACCCTGGTGGGTATGGGCCTAGCAGTTCTGGACTGAGAGCTAAGCATCGTCACTCTTTCTTTTCCTCTTGGATTGTTCAAGATTGTTACCAAACAGCAACTGGGGTCCTGCTGCCCACCACCACCTTCTAGGAAAAATTCCAGAGGCAAAGGTTTGGTGATAAAGGAATGGAGTCTTTATTCAAAAGCTTCACAATTTTGAAAGAATGGCAATTTTCTACCTCAGAGGTGGTCCTGCTAGAACACCCAGAGAATAATCCTGCCACCCTCTGCCAGGCCAGCCCATTCCTAGGGTGTGCCCAGAGTTCCTTCCCATACAAAATATCTTCCATTGGGAAATGCAGGCCACTGCAGCATGATCATCCAGGGATCCTTGAGGAAGAAAGCTGGAGAGCCAGAGCCCGCCAGTCCAGGAGCCAAAGAGCCCAAGCCAGCTGCCCCAGAGCCCTTCTTTTATTTCAAATCTTCTTGCCCATAATTCCATGTGCTTTGGGAGCATTCAGTTTTCTTACCAATCCCATCCTAGACTATTTACCATTGCCTCCTCCTTCGGCCCCTCCCTACTTCTCCCCAGAGATCTGATCAGACCTCTGTGTATCAAGATGAGCTCAATTAAATTTATATGTCTTACTCTGCCAGCACCATAAAAGTATTCTATTTACCTTGATCTTCCTCTACTTCTTTTTATACTTGCAAGCAATAAGCAATCTCCTTTTCCCTAGCTTTAGGGAACTCTTAAGTAGGTCACAATATACTTTTACTAAAAGGACATTTTGGTGAGATATTTACTTGATTTTTCTCCTGTAAAATGCATATGAGTATCCACTAGTGAAGAGCTACACTTAAATGTAGAGAAACCTGTAGAGAATCTCATTATCAGAGATCACTAGTCTGTTTTCTATCCCTTTAGCGAAAAAAGGCCTGTCGCTTACTATTATCCTGAAAAATAATAAAAATTCTGATGTTTCAAGTTAACTACATCTTTTTTATGACCTGCAGCTTTTCATAATTAGGCCTAAAACTTCATACCTCTGAGTTGTTTCAAAGTTCTATGCATGATAACACTCTTTAGTCCTCTGTCTACTTAGCGTTTTCTATCCTAGCGTGCTTTTTGTTACACTTTTGACTGAGATGTTTAATTATAAAAATGACAGAGCTAGAAGACTTTGGGGTAGTAGACCTAACACCCTTCTCACCCCCTTTTTTTGGAAATTACTTCTCCCACCCACATATGGAGAACTCAAAAGCTGACATGTTTTTAAAGACCCTGACCTCTTGGCTATGGTGAATATTTTTCAGCAGTGAGTCATTTATTCAAGCTGAACATCAGAGACTTTCCCAGGATTTATAAATTTGGTTCAAGAAAGTGTGAGAGTTAAGCTTCATGGTGGTGGGAGCTGTAAAAAGTGAACTAAAGACAGTCGGCGACTTCACCTGCTGTCCCAGGGAACACGTTATATTCAGTGAGAGAAAATGAAGCTGACCCACAGACATCAGAGGAGACAAAGTTTGAGCTACACCTAATCCCAGCTTCATCCTTACCATTCCTACATTCGATGATTCAGTTTCTAACTTGCTGGTTTTGCTCAACATCATATATCTAAAATCAAACACAGGACTTCCAGCCAAGACGGAGGCATAGGTGGACACGCTGTGCTTCCTTGCACAACCAAAATTAAGGACAACAAAGATTTAGAAACAAGAAAACAGCCAGAACTAACAGAAAAATTGAACTGTACGGAAGTCCCACAACCATTCATCCAGACCGGTAAGAGGGGCGGAGTCGCGGCAGGAAAAAGGAGAGATTGGCAGACCCGGGCGCACAGGGGCCCCAGGCACACAGGTGGCAGCTAGCGGACCGCAGGCATGGGGTGGCAACGGGCAGATCCAGTGAGACCATGCAAGGTGACTGGCTGACCAGGCGGTCCCACACCTGTCTTGCTCCCTGTTTTTGCCCACAGATAATCCAGGCAAAAACAGGGAACATGATAGACCTCCCAACCCAGGGCCCCAGTGCCAGGAAATAAAACCTAAAAACACCAGTTGAAAACACTTGTGGGGGTTGAGGTACCAGGAAAGACTCCCAGCCTCACAGGAGAGTTCATTGGAGAGACCCACAGGGTCCTAGAATGTACACAAGCCCACCCACACGGAAATCAGCACCAGAAGGGGCCAATTTGCTTGGGGAAAGCCGCAGAAGGGACTGAAATGTGAGAGAGAGAGCAGAGCAAGCACAATTGTTCCCTCTCAGACCCCGCCCCCACATACAGCATCACTACCCACCAACTGGGCTGCCCTGCCCTGGGGAACACCTAAGGCTCTGCCCCTCACTACATAACAGGCACAACCAGACCACAACAACAACAACAAAAAATGGCTCAAACAGGAGAGCAGATCAAATCCCAGAGCCAATTCATCTAAGCAACAAAGAGATAGCCAACCTATCAGATGCACAGTTCAAAGCACTGGTGATCAGGATGCTCACAGAATTGGTTGATTTTGGTTGCAAATTAGATGAACAAATGAAGGCTACACTAAGTGAAATGAAGAAAAACACACAGGGAACCAATAGGGATGGGAGGAAAACTGGGACTCAAATCAATGGAGTGGACCAGAAGGAAGAAACAAACAACCAATCAGAAAAGAATGAAGAGACAAGAATTCAAAAAAATGAGAGGCTTAGGAACCTCCAGGACATCTTTAAACGTCCCAGCATCTGAATTATAGGAGTACCAGAAGGGGAAGAAGAAGAGCAACAAGTGGAAAACTTATCTGAACAAATAATAAAAGAGAACTTCCCCAATCTGGCTAAGGAACTAGACTTCCAGGAAGTCCAGGAAGTCCAGGAAGCTCAAAGAGTCCCAAAGAAGTTGGACCCAAGGAGGAACACACCAAGGCACATCATAATTACATTAGCCAAGATTAAAATGGAGGAGAGAATTCTAGAAGCAGCAAGAGAAAAGGAGACAGTTACCTACAAAGGAGTTCCCATCAGACTGTCAGCTGATTTCTCAAAAGAGACCTTATAGGCAAGAAGGGGCTGGAAAGAAGTATTCCAAGTCATGAAAGACAAGGACCTACATCCAAGATTGCTCTATCCAGCAAAGCTGTCATTTAGAATGGAAGGGCAGATAAAATGCTTCTCAGATAAGGTCAAGTTAAAGGAGTTCATCATCACCAAGCCCTTACCATATGAAATGTTAAAGGGACTTATAAGAAAAAGAAGATCAAAAATATGACAGTAAAAAGACAGGAAACTCACAGTTACTGACAACCACACCTAAAACAAAAGCACAGTAAGCAAACAGCTGGAACAGGAACAGAACCACAGAAATGGAGATCACATGGAGGGTTAGCAACAGGGGAGTGGGAGGAGGAGAGAGGGGGAAAAAGTACAGAGAATAAGTAGCATAAACAGTAGGTAGAAAATAGACAGGGGAGGGCAAGAATAGTGTGGGAAATATAGAAGCTAAAGAACTTATGACACATGGACATGAACTAAAGGGGGGAAATGTGGGTGGGAGGGGGTGTGCAGGGCGGAGGGGAATGAAGGGGGGAAATGGGACAACTGTAATAGCATAATCAATAAAATATATTAAAAAAATAAAATAAAATAAAACACAGAGCCCAGCAAGTAGAACATGACAGATCAGATAAACAGATAGACAGATCAATCTACATTTGTATCTGTATTTATGTGTACATCTGCAGGAGTGGGAAAAAGTAGGTTTACAACTGTGAGTATGTGAAACACAGAGTTTATTCTTCTATTATTATTTATTCTTATATTAAATATTTTTCCATATGAACAGCCTGTTTTACTTTTGCCCACCCCTGTGTGGGCACATTCATCTGTTGAATGAATGTTAAATTATATGAGTTGCCCCTAATCATTCCAATAAATTCCCTTTTTAACCTGGGACTTCTTCTGTAATAACCTAAAACAATTACTGCAAAAATCAATTAGCCATCTGTTTTATTTTTCTAAATTGGAAGAAAAGAATGAGACTATCAGAGTTTTCTAGAAGAATTATATGTCAAATTAATGGTGTTTTATGTCAAAATGTGCAATAAAGAATATTGAGTCCAAGAGCATGTGGATGACTATCACTAGCATTGCCTTAACCTCAGTACTTCCAGTTACAAAGGCCATGCTGGGAACTCTACTTAGTGGCCTGTAACAGTAAGATAGAGATCCCTCCTCCCAGAAGCCAATAATTTACGACACTCGGTAACCATGAAAGTGCATCAACCCTTTCAAAACATGGTCTGTTATTGCATGAGTTTAGATCAAATTATGCTCCCCGAAGACTATATAATGCAAGTCAGGCTAGATTGCAAAGAACATGATGAATCATTCAACAAATATTAAGCACTGGCTATGTACCAGGAACTGGGCCAAGCACTAGAAATATATCAGTGTGCAAGAATACCAAAGTCCCTGCCCTCATGTAGCTTATATCCTAGTGGGCAGACAGACAATAAGCAATAAACATGTAATTATAGTTCATGAAAGTGCTAAAGAAAACCTGTTGGAGAGTGGCATGCTGTAGACTGGATGATCAGGCGAGACCTCTCTGAGATGTGGGCATTCAAGCAAAAGCCTGAAGGATCAGAAAGAGTGAGCCATGTTAAGAGAGGAAAGGAAGTACAAAGGCCCTGAGCTGGGAAAAGCTTGAGGCGCTCTAGCCAGTGTGGTGAACAAGGGGTGAAGTGACTGGAGAGGTAAGCAAAGGCCACATCTAGCAGGGTTGTCTAGGCCAACGTAAAAGTAAAGGGTTGTCTAGGCCAGTAAAAATTTTATTTTCTGTGCAGTGTGATACCCTTGGAAGATTTTAAGCACTTTGGCTTTAGAATGGATAATGGATTCAGAAGAGGGCAGAGAGACACAGTGTTAGCCTGTGAGAGCTGCTGTAACAAAATGCCACAGACTAGGTGGCTTATAAACAATAGAAAATGTATTGCTCACAGTTGTAGAGGCTGGGAAGTCCGAGATCAGGGTGCTGTGGTTGCCAGGTGAGGACCCTCTTCCTGGCTCACAGTCAGTGCCCTCTCAGTGTGTCCTCACATGGTGGAAAGGCTGAGTGATTTCTCAGGAACCTGTTTTATAAGGCACTAATGCCTTTCATTGAGGGTTCCACCCTCCTGATTAAAGTACCTCCCCAAAGCCCCGCCCCCTAATGCCATCACTGTGGTGGGTTAGAATTTCAGCATATGAATCTGGGAGGTACACAGACAATCATACCACAGCAGATATGGAGAATGGAGAAGGGGACCAATAGTTAGAAGTGTTGCTAGCCCGGGGGAGAGATGACAGTGGCTTGTACTGGGATATTGGCAGTAGAGAACAGAAAAAAGTTGATGGATTAGAGATATGCTATGGGTATAGAACTCAGGAGTCTCTATAATCCAAGAGTAAACTGACTACCTAGCCCAGGAATTCCCAGACCTTGCTAGCTCACCAACAGAGGCATCTAGGGAGCTACCAAACCAGATTACTGAGTCCCATCCTAAAGTTTAGGGTTAGTAGTCCAGGGTAGAGCTCAGGAGTCTGAACTCTCCACAAGCCCTTGAGAGATTGTGATACAAGGCCAGGCTTGGAAAAAAACATGAATTTTTGCCATTATTCCAGGCCGGCTTTATTCCCATACTCCAGATGTTTTGGGCTGTCTCCTCACATAGCCAGCCAGCACGTTGTTAAGAGCACAGACTAATCTCAAAGCAGTAATAATACATCAGGAAGCAGCAACTGTGTCCCAGATTCTGGCTTCTTCAAACAAGTCCAAGCCCCACAGCCAGTCTAACCTCAAACAGCAGGAGCCCTTGGGGAAACGAGCTCTCCTACCGAACGAACTCTCTAACCTTGTTTTGGATACTTAACTTGGCTAAGAAAGTTTCTAAAAGTGTTGTGGTTTTATCTTTTTGTAAAAGGCAACATAGTAGGTATACATGAATCTTTGATAACTGGAGTCCTTCTGAGCTTCAGGATTACCTTCATTATCGTAGTCTGGAACTGGAGTTGCTGAGTTGAATTGGCCTAAAACAGCAGGCTTCCAAAGGCAGAGGCCAAGGGGCAGGGGCTTTCGTGCCCCTCACTCCCTAGGACCTCCTAGGGAGGCCCTAGATATACCTCCCACCTGAAACAACCAAGAACTAGAAAAATATATGGAAAAAAAAAAGAACCCCAGCTTTTAAGACACTGAGCATCAAACAGCTTAAGAGAGTTGAGCTCTGAGTGGTGGAAAAGAGGCAAGAACTAACAGTTGCCCCAGGTTACTGATTAAAAAAAGCTTCCAGCTCGTGGTGCAGGAAGGAGGTGATAACAGATTGGTTGTGGTGATGGTTTCATTGGTGTACACATATGAAAAAAATGTATTGAATTGTGTGTTTTAAATAGTGCGGTTTATTGTGTGTAAATTATACCTCAAAAAAAAGCTGTTAAAACAAAATTCTACTAACAGAGCTTTCCTTGCACTTCTGGCTTTGATGCCTGTTAAAATGGAAATACCAGGGAAGGGGGGATCAGTTTAAATTTGTGTTATTAAGTTATGACACTGTGGTGTCAATAAAAGCCCAAGTGCAGGATTTTATAGGGAGAGCAAAGGTGCCTACTAGGGAAGGCTAGAGAGAGGATCGCACAGAGAAGGGAGAAAGAAAGAGCACAGGATGGGGAAATGCAGCTGAACTTTACAAGTGTGTTGTCAGCTACCAATAGCAGGGGTGGTTTTGCTAGAAATGTGTGGTGCTGTGTGTCAGTTGCCACAATAGTGGGGAACATTACTGGCATTTAGTGGACAAAGAGCCCACTACTGCCCAGTAGTGGACAAGAGCCAGAGAATTTCAAGTGCCAAAGTGTGGGGGACTGCTCTGCAGAACAAGGAGCGGTCCCACACAGAATGCCAATAGCACCCCATTGAGAAACCCTAGTGGCAGGAATTTGGTTATACAGGCCATCAGTCCCCTCCCCAGTACCTACCTGCATTACACAGGGGTCTTGGTGTGCATTCTGTGCTATATAAGGTTTGCAATGCAAAACAGAACACTTACTAGTCAAGCCTGTCTCAGCCAGTAAGTGTTTCTGATGTTTTGGCTTCAAATATGATCAGGACCTCCAAAGCCTTGAGAACCCTGACAGGAACACAGAGACCATTTTTAAAAGCTAACTCTTTAAACTCTAAAAGCCTTTAAGAAAGTTAATTACTGCAACCATCTTCCACCAATTTTCTTATCCAGAATAGTTGCTTGTAAAGTTGAAATTCTGTAAAGCATCTCTGGGTGATGCGTTCCCAGTAGCAAAAAGAATCTTCCTAAACCCAAAAATAATTTTTGGTGAGAAAGGACGTTGTAGTCATGAAATTTAGATTTAGAAGAGGCCTTGTAGATCATCTTGATAAAACAGCAGGAGAAGGTGAGAGTGAGAGAAAGTGCAGGGGACAAAGCCCACGTTACTGCGCAGCGTGGTGCACCACAGGTCTGCGCGGACTCCCCAGCTGGAGTTCACTTTTCCTTTACAGCACTTCGCAGTGTTTTCCTAACTTGGCTCTTTCCGCCTGCCATGAATGACCTGTCTTTCCAGGCCCCAAACCACCATGGGTTAATCTCCCCATGCCTGTGTGTCTCTTGACTCACAGCTCGTACAATCCTATGCTCCCCTCCTCCTTCTAATGTCTAATACTTAAAGTGTGTAATAGAATCATACTTTCAGTTATGAAGCTCAGGAAACTCCTTTTTAAATTTATACCTGGGCTTCTTTCCCACTGTACAGACTGAAATGTTAGCTGCCAGATGAACTCCTCCACTAGATGAGGACCTCACGCTTAAGATCTGTCTAAACCAGCACTGGACTTGATCCCTCCTGACATCCTTATTTCTCTGAAAGGCATCACCTCATAGTCACCTGAGCTTGAAACCACAGTGGTTTCTCTCCCCTCCTGTCTCATGTTTAATCAATGACAGCCTTGTAGATTCTACCTCTGAAGTATCTCTTCCATTGGTTCCCTTTTTCTTTATTTCTACTACCACTAGCCCAATTCGATTCCCATTACTTCCCAGCAATCTTTGGTCTCTCCCTGCTTCGATCCATTTTGAGCACAACTGTCAGATTATTTTCTGTGATAGTGATTTTTATCATATTCTCCCGCTCAAAATTTCCAGTAGTTTTTCTAATAACTTATGAAATGACATGTAAAATCTTCATGTGGATTTTTAAGACCCTCCAAAATATGGGCCCAATTTTACTCTCTAACTTTATATCAAGTTATCATGTTGTATTTTTAAATCACATTAGACTGCTTACCTTCACTAATAAATAGTCCATTTTTTCTGCCTCATTCTTAACTTCTACTTTTCTCTCCACCTCCGTTTGCTATATTCTTCACCAGCTGTCATGCAGCATCTTGACTTCTCCCCAGAACTGAATATAAACCTTCCCCTCTTTAAATCTCTTTGACAATTACTCAAGCTCATTCATGACATGCAGCATGTATACTTTCTATTATCTTTATTTATGCAAATATCATGTATCCTGGTTAGAATCAGCTTCTCAAAGATAGGAACTATGCTTTACTTATCTTTGTATTCATCACACAGAACCAGAGCTCAATAAATGTTTTTTTAATTTTTTAAGTATATTTTATTGATTATGCTATTATAGTTGTCCCATTTTCTTTCTGCCCTTTAATCCCCTCTGCCTACCTCTCCCACCAACATTCTCCCCACTTAGTTCATGTCCCTGAGTCATACATATAAGTTCTTTGGCTTCTCCATTTTCCATACTATTCTTAACCTCCCCCTGTCTATTTTGTACCTGCTATTCATGCTTCTTATTCCCTGTACCTTTTCTCTTATTCTCCCCCACCCCTGTCTCTCCCCACTGATAACCCTCCATGAGATCTCCATTTCTGTTACTGTTTTAGTTATTTCCTTAGTTTGTTTTGTTTTTGTTTTTTAGGTTCAGTTGTTGATAGTTATGAGTCTGTTGTCATTTTACTATTCACAGTTTTTGATCTTCTTCTTTTTCTTAGATAAATCTCTTTAATATTTCATTTAATAAGGACTTGGTGATGATGAACTCCTTCAACTTAACCTTATCTGTGAAGCACTTTATCTGCCCTTCCATTCTAAATGATAGCTTTGCTGGATAGAGCAATCTTGGATGTAGGTCCTTGCCTATCATAACTTGGAATACCTCCTTCCAGGCCCCTCTTGCCTACAAGGTTTCTTTTGAGAAATCAACTGATAGCCTTATGGGAACTCCTTTGTAGGTAACTGTCTCCTTTTCTCTTGCTGCTTTTAAGATTCTCTCCTTATCTTTCATCTTGGGTAATGTAATTATGATGTGCCTTGGTGTGTTTCTCTTTGGGTCCAACTTCTTTGGGTCCAACTTCTTTGGGACTCTGAGCTTCCTGGACTTCCTGGAAGTCTATTTCCTTTGCCAATTTGGGGAAGTTCTCCTTCATTATTTTTTCAAATAACTTTTCCACTTGCTACTCTTCTTCTTCTCCTTCTGGCATTCCTATGATTTGGATGTTGGAATGTTTAAAGCTGTCCCAGAGGTTCCTAAGCCTCTCATTTTTTTTTTTTTTTGAATTCTTGTTTCTTCATTCTGTTCTGGTTGAATGTTTATTTCTTCCTTCTGCTCCAAAGTGTTGATTTGAGTCCCAGTTTCCTTCCCTCATTGTTGGTTCTCTGTATATTTTTCTTTATTTCACTTTGTATAGCCTTCATTTTTTTCCTCCATTTTACAACCATACTCAACCATTTCTGTAAGCATCCTGATTACCAGTGTTTTGAACTCTGAATCTGATAGGTGGACTATCTCTTCATGGCTTAGTTCTATTTTTGGAGCTTTGATCTGTTCTCTCATTTGGGTCATGTTTTTTTTGTCTCAGCACACCTGTTTCATTGTAAGTGGTGGAGTCTGAGTTATTTGCCAAGGCGGGGCAGCCCACTTTGCTGCATTGTGGAACTGTATGTGGAGGAGGGTTCCGAGAGGGAACAATGCTGCTTGCTTCGCTCTTGGCCAGCTTTCAGTTACTTCCCCTGCTACCCACAAGCTGATACCCAGGTGGGTGGGTTTGTGTACATTCTAGGACCCTGTGGGCCTCTCCAACAAACTCTCCTGTGGGGTTGGGAGTTTCTCCTGCCATCTCAACCCCCACAGATTTTTACAGCTGGAGGTTTTGAGGCTTTATTTCCCTACACTGGAACCCTGGGTTGCCTGGTCTGTCTCACTCCCCAGTCTTCCTCCTGGTTTATCCACATGCAAATGTGGGACTGCCCAGTCCACCAGCTGCTGCCTTGCCACATGTCCTCTCTGCCTGCGCTGCCCCCTCCATCCCTCCTACCAGTCTGAATGAATGTTTCTTCGTTAACTCCTTGGTTGTCGGACTTCTATACAGTTCGATTTTCCGGAAGTTCCAGTTATTTTTTGTTTTTAAATTTGTTTTTGTCCTTCTTTCAGTTGTGTGAAAAGGCAAAATGTATCTACCTAAACCTCCTTCTTGGCCAGAAGTCCTTGTTTTTTTTATTTAATTTTAATCAACTATTTACTTTGACATTGATATATTCAGCTGAAATGAGAAAAATTATACTATATAACTATTTACTTTACTATTTACTATTTAAAGGAGAAAATTATACTTTACTATTTACTATTTGAATTTAAAGTATGTTCTGTCAAAATACCTTCTTTATTACTACATATATGAGAAAAACAGAATTTGGTCCAAAACTATTAGCAGAGAAAAAGCCTTAAAAAAATGAACAAATTAAAATGTAAAATAAGTTTTGGTTAGCAAGTAAAAAACATGCTCCAAACAACAATCTCACCTCAGAGAAGATTCATCCAGACTTTTAGGCTCTTTGCCTCTCTAAAAGAAAGAGCCATTGTTCTCTTCCTTGACTAAAAGAAAAAAAAGGTTTTTGGTCATTAATTACATTTCAATTACAATTAATTACATTAATTGCATTTTAATTACAATAAACTTATGAGTTTATGAAAATGTAGTCACATGTACTGATTCGATGGGTGTATGTAAACTCTCACAAAAACTTACAAGTACAAAATTATAAGCTGGGCAGCAGACAAAACAAAAAGAACTTTGGCTTTGACATTAAAGCATGCGCGTTCAAATTCAATACACCTCATAAGTTATTTTATTACTCTCATCTTAGTGTCTTCAGTAAAAATGAGGATGGTAATTCTGTGAATGGAAATGAGATAATGCGTATAAATATAATTCACGCAGTGCCTGGCAGAGTAATTATATGATAAACATTAGCTGAATTTAAAGTAAAACTCACTCATAGAGAGCTAGCTGACAGCTCTTGGGGCGGTGGCAGCCAGGAGGAAGAGGGATCAATCAGCAAAGAAAAAGGACTCCTGGACAACAGTACGGTGATTGTGGGGGGAGGAGGTAGGTGGAGGTGGAAGAGAGTATAAGGGGGATAAATGGTCATGGAAAAAATACAATAAAATTTTTTTAAATAAAAAAGGAAGTAAAACTTAAAGAACTTACAATAACTTACATCAAGAAAACTGTTGGTTCCTCCCATTACATGTGCATTTTGTTTATTTGGAAGGATAAATAATAGTATCTAATATATATGTAATAAGCAATCTAGTAATAGTACCTACTAAGTATCTAATGCAAAATCTTGTGTACTTTCATTGAGTTTGACGCACCCCCTTTTGAACTTCTCTGCCTAACTCTTGTCTCTCACTCCTGTGGGTCTGAGAGAAACACAAGGCACTTCTATGCTTGGGAGAAAGAACCTTCTCACACTGGAGGACCACAGGCGATGCCAGATGGGATGGCACCTATGGAAAGATGGAGGGTGCAGGCCACGAAGGCTTGCTCTGGTCTGTGCCTAAGAGGTCAGTGTAGCCCCCTTGAAGTCTGGTGCAGCTCATCAGAATTGAAAACCACGTGGGGATTTGAGGCAAAAGGTCTGGTGCTGTATAAAAAGTGTTCTTCAGGAAGCTACAGCTGCAGGTGACTGCTGGAGAGCTCAAGGTGTGGTGGTCATCTGTCATTTTGTCTTCCCAACACCTTCCTTTTTGGAGGAACTGTCTCTTCCTACAGTTACCACAGGTGCCCCCATCTTTACAAAAATAGACTGCTCCTTCCATGAAACTAATGGTGATTAAGTTTCAGGGCCCCTCACTTGCACAAGTTCCCTCCAAAGTCTTAGGAGAGGCCCTAACCATGTGTTTACTCACTCAAATGTTCTTATAAAATATGCAAAGGAAAGACATTTCAATCACAGTCATTTAAGACCACAGGCTCTTCCCACTTCAATTTTCCTTCGGTTTCACTTCCCCTCTTGGGGTGTGACCACAGACACTTGATATTTGTGATTTCTTCTGCCCGGAGTTTCTCTGGAGTGCTGCAGTCATTGTGCGTGGTGTTTTAACTCTTTTTCTTAAAGAGGGCTCTGCACATTCAATGAGTTTTAGTCCCCATAAAACCTGGATCCACCCCCACCCCAGCCTTAGCCATAGATGAATATTCTAGGGGTGCTGCTGACCCAAATTGGACTGATCAACATCTCACCCTAGACTCATGACATGTGGACCTGAGAGGCAGAGCTAGGAGTCTTTGAAGCTGGCTGGACCCTGGAAGGTCCCCCATAGGCCCTGGAACAGGCCCCTGATTTCTGGTGTCCTACTATCTGGCTCCTCTGTTCCCCTTTTGATTCATTAAGAGATTTCAAAACCTTCCAATGAATTCCCTTTTGCATTAAGATAGGCAGAAGTTGGGGGTTTTTCCTACTTGCAAGCTAAGAATCTTTACTGATGCATTAGTGTTTAAGACCCCAGTCATCAAAGACACTTCTAATAGGAGGCATTTCACAAATACGGCTACTATAAATAAATGTAATAGACTTTATGCCTTAGATTACTGCTGGAATTAAGTAGAACAAAGCACATGTGGCCCAGAGGTCAGACAGGTTTGAGCCTATCTCTTGCTTCAAGACCACTTATTACAGAATTTCTGGGACGTGAACCACAGGGGTACTGGGCATACAGCAATACCTCATCCAGGGAACAAGCTGCTCGGAGGAGGACCAACGACATAGAGCACATCACTGATGATGGCGTGCTGGAAAGGAGGAAGAGATCACTAAGGCTTCTCTGTGTGGAAGCGGTGTTACCTGAGCAACAAGCTGTACCTAGGTTTAAGTTGTCTCAAACTTAGTCTCATCCACATTCAATAACCAACTTGAACTTGCTCCTTTTTTTGTGAGGTCATAAAAGGTTGGGACAAAACAACTGTAGTGTCAATGTTCCTGCCTCTCTTTATAATAAATAGCTTTAAATTTTTATTTGTAACAATGGTATGGGGAACCTTAGGTTCATCTGTGTGCTCCACCAAGAAATGAAGTACGGCTCGAAATCTGTTCCTACAGTGAGTGGAATGTCTGGTCTCCTGGGTGCCAATGACCAGAAGCTGGCAGGTATGAGGCAACAGTGACAAGAGAGCCTGAACAGAGAAAGCAGAGAGTAGAGGTATCTGCCAGTGCATTCTCTAGTGTGCACACGGCAGTTTACACTCTTCTTCAGTACCTCACCAATGAAGCCCTTCAGCCACGTAGCTCAATGTGTATCTGATGGTACGTTTAGTAGTGCTGGTCAGCTGAGAAACACTCCCAGAAGTGACACTACAAAGAGAATACATCTGCTTTCTTAACTGCAGGAGGTTGGATGGTATTTTTTAAATCCTGTCTCCCCGGGGAAGAGTGCCAAGCTTATGTAGAAATTACCCACTAAAGCAGAGTGACATATCAGTGCCTTGTTCTTTTAGTTTCACCCCCACATCAGTGGTTTTAGAAAATGTCTGTGTTTCAGGTTTAAAATAAAAAGTACACACACACACACAAACTTTGGTTCGGTTCGCATTTCATTAAATTATTATTTTTCATTCTGGTTTGGGAATTAGTCTATTTCACTTTATGGCAATTTTTCCAAATGTGCCCCTAAATCCCTGAAGGTCTTTTTTCTGATTCTAGAGCTGCAGTGATTCATTTGGTGGTCACTAGCCACCTGTGACTATTTAAATTTAAATTAAATTTAATTAAAACTCAGTAACACTAGGCACATCTCATGCTCAACGGCCAGAGGTGACTGACTGCTACTGTGTATTAAACATAATTTGACTAGATATATATAGAACAATTCCATCACTGCAGAAAGTCCTATTGGATAGCGCTGTTCTAGAATGTGCCTGAAAGTAAGGGGTTAATAACCCGATTCATTCTAGAGTTTTTGTTACTCATCCAGTTCACCACTGTCCCTCTGCTCCCATTAGCACCATTCATTTAGAATTTAATAATCCTCTTTCATCTAAACATAAAAAGCACAATTCAAAGTGTTAACTGTGGCCCATACAAGCACTTGTGCATGCTGCCGAGAAAAGCCTCTTTTTCTCCAGAAGATTTGGGCCTAATTAGGAATCCTGGTAAAAGTGTGATAATGAAACTAAGAATTTTTGTGATAAATTATTTGTGATTTTGAGCTTCCTTTGTTAAGATAATCCAGTTATCCAGAGCGTAAGCACCTTTGCCACAGTCGGTTCTAATAATTATCAGTATTTGAATGCTCAGTCGTTAATACGTGCCGCTGCTCTAGGCATGCCATCACCATCATTAACATTAAAGACCTTAGTAATGACTGCTGTCAAGTGGATGGTCAGACAGGGTTGGGCCTATGTCTTGCTTCAGGACCATGTATGACAGAATGTCCAACGAGCCACAGGGGTCGTCTGTGCACAGCGGTCCCTAACCCAGGGAACAGGCGACCTGGAGGACAACAGGAAGCACGGAGCATGTCCCCGTTGGCATGAGGGAAAGGGGGCGTGTGTTTTATCCTCTCAAGTGTGCTGCGTGTGACTCCTGGTGACGGTGGTGGTTTTGTGTTTTCAAAAGTCCTAATGTAAGAGGGCCAGACAGCACCTTCAGAGATGAAAGTAAAAACCAGGTGGAGAGAGGTGTAATTCTATGAATAACCATGCCCGTGAACACCCACTAAGTTTTTTTAAAAACTTCACTGCTTTTAATATAATTGGCAAAGTTCCTAGCAATTTAAATTTCATAAAATTTCTACCCGTAATTGGCTTCTTTAATGTGTGTTTCTGTCTTCTTATGCATGTTGGGAGGGAAAAAGGCCGAAAATAATTACGCTTGTGGACAAGGATAAATATGCATTTAAGACAACCAACACCAGTTAGATGTCCTAATTAGTGTGACAAGAGACCTGGGGAGCACCCAGGGATTTAATAAGTCTGCTCATTACAGCAACTTCTACAAACAGTTGCCATGCCACAGAGTGTCAGTGTGGAGAAGTGCTCATCCGTGAGTGTACAAACATTGCACAATTCTCTCACACTTTGTACCTATTCAGTGCTGAAGAGGCTCTGAGTCTGTCTTGGAGTGGAGTCTAGACAGGAGGAAATGGGCTCGGTGAGATGGTCTGGCTACACTGGGCAGATGCCAGAAACAGAAGGGCCTCTATCCAGCAGCCACCGTGGACCTCATTCTTCCCTTCTCCTTCTGCATTACAGTTGAGATCTTAACTGCTTTCCTAATGTGTGCCCAGCCCTGCCTACCTTGTTTCCTGGAATACCGCAACCCTGTGAAGATAATGGCAAAGACCAGAAAACTGAGGCTCACAAAGGTAAAGTGACTTGCAAAAGGTCACAGCTAGGAAAGGTGAGAGCCAGGTTTCAGATCGGACTTAGCTCAATCAAAAGTCCATGCTCTTTGCTCTGCTTTTTACCAACAACTAAATATGGGGATCAATACCCTAAAGGGCTCCTTTATGTACATGTATCTTTCATATGCATATATGTAAAAGAAGACCATGAAAGGAAACACTGTAATGTTGAACTGTACACTTTTTTTATCCATTCATCTTTCAATTTTAAAAACAAATTCACAAGAAACATGTAGGCAAAGCTCCAAATGTGAAACAAGAGCAGAGCAGCCTTGGCTGAGCCAGGTGAGCGCCCGGCGCCCTGACTCCTCATCCTCCCCACCCAACCATTGATTTTCTAGTCCCTTAGGTACAGCAGGAAAATCGCCCATATCCGTTGTGGAGCTCCCTAAACACAAAATCTGAAGGTGACTTTTAAAAATCTTTTTATGTAGGTATATATCATTATTCTTGGATGAACAGATTCCTAGCAAGTACTTTTGAGTGAATACTGTTACTGGCCGTAATTATCAGGGCAGGACCTCGTGGCTTCCCCTTGCTGGTGAGAAGGTCCACAGTGAAGACTGCCAGGAGTGTTCCCTGAGCCAGGCGCACAGTCTTTCCAGTTGCCCCTGCACTGCCTCACTCAGTTTTTTCATTAAAATCTGTGGTGTTAATGAGATTGTTAAAATCAAACAAGAACCAACTAAATGGAATCCAAATTCTAATTCATTTTTTAGAAAACCAGTATTTAGTGAACACTCTTCTTTCTCTCTTTTTCTTCCTTCTCTTTCCCATCCTTCCCCTCCCTCCCTCATTTCTTTCCATCCTTTTCTTTCTTACCTCCCTTTGGACATATCTTGACTCATGGCAAACTATGGCCTGGCACCATGCTGCTGATAGTGGATTGGTCAGCTCATCCTCAGTGTGAAGACCATGAAACTTCTCAGTGTCTCTAATCATCAGGGAATTGCAAATCAAAACCACAATGAAGCATCACGTCTGTTAGGATAACTTCGTGTTCTGACAAAGTCAAGAAATAAATGTTGGCAAGGATGTGCCCTGGTGGTGGGAATGTACAGCCATTCTGAAAACCGGTGTGGAGGCCCCTCAAAAAATTAAAATAAAACTACCATACAATTCAGCAATCCCACTTCTGGGTATATATGCGAAGGAAATAAAATCACTCTTTTTTTCCCCGCACCTGGAACATTTATCGGCATCACACACAAAACCCTAATCTTCTCCACCACAAAGCCCCAGGCCCCTGAGGTAGGGTCCCTCTGCCAGATTTCTGAAACAAGGTGTTAGGCCTTAGCAGCCCAAGATGCCCCAGGGCTGTGAGTTGCTGAATCTTCTGGCTCATCATCTCCATGATAGCCTGTTTCACTGCGCTTGTCCCGCAGGGCTGGCTGGATTTTCTCCATCGGCTTGGTGAGAAAGTCTGTTTTCCTTTTGAAGAAGTCCTTGGCATCCTCAGCTGTCTTCTCTCCATAGTAGCCAGTTCCCACATCGATGAGCACGTGTTCCCCATCATGTAGCTTCCCAGGGACATACGCAGAACTCATTGATGGGATGAGTAATTCTTTCCCATCGCTGCTCTTGTTCAGCATGTTTAGACAGTCCCTGGCTTCCACATATTTGGTTTGTACCACCCTGAGCTGGGCAATGGACGTGGAGAAGAACTCCACTTCCTGGTCCAGCTGGTTCTTGAGCATTTCCAGCTGCAGGAGATTCAGCTCAGTGATGTTGACTGACTGTGCCATGCTGGGAAGGAAGACTCTAAAATCACTGTCTCAAAGAGATATCTGCACTCCCATATTCATAGTGGCATTATTTACAGTAGCCAAGACATGGAAACAGCCTAAGTGTCCAGCAACAGATGAATGGATAAAGAAAAGGTATGCGCATGAAACGCAATATTATTCAGCCTTAATAAAGAAGGAATCTTGTCATTTGCCACAACATGGATGAACCTGAAAGACATTATGCTAAGTGAAATAAGCCAAGCACAGAAAGACAAATACTGCATAATCTCACCTATGTGGAATCTTAAAAAAGACAAATTTCTAGTAATAGAGAGTAGAATGACAGTTACCAGGGGCTTAGGGAGAGTGGAAAAATGGTAGATGTCAGTCAAAGGGAACAAACTTGCAGTTATAAGATAATTAAGCTTTGGAGACCAAAATGCTCAGTGTGGTAACTATAGTTAATAACAATACATTACACCATATACTTGAAATTTGCAAAGAAAGTAGATTTCAAGTGTTCTCATCACACACACACAACTATGTGAGGTGATGGGTATCTTAACTAGCCTGATTGTGGTAACCATTTCACAATATATACATGTATCAAAACAGCACACTGTATACCTTAAATATATACAATTTTCATTTGTTAATCATATCTCAGTAAAGCTGGGGAGGGATAAAATAACATTATCTTTTTTGTCTCATAAAGAAAAGTATCTTCTCTTGTGTTACTTTAAGAAGTATATTGCGCCCTGGCTGGTGTAGCTCAGTGGATTGAGCGCGGGCCTGCGAACCACAGGATCGAGGTTTGATTCCCAGTCAGGGCACATGCCTGGGTTGCAGGCCAGTTCCCAGCAGGGGACACACGAGAGGCAACCCTACATTGATATTTCTCTCTCTCCTCCTCTCTTCTACCCTTCCCCTCTAAAGATAAAGAAATAAAAAATAAAAAATAAATCTTTAAAAAAAAAGAAGAAGTATATTGCATACCTTTTTTGTTTTCAGCATTGGTGTGATGAAATGGCAACAAAAATTTCCTGACAACTTTTTACTTTTCACACTCTTTTTCAAAAGAGGTGAATAGACTATATGAATGTGTTGGTTGGTTTCTCTATCTTGTGGACTCAAAAATCCTGGGTAACCATCAATCAAAAAAAATTGAGTCGACTGAAGATAAATATAAGCTGCTTATGTTTTGTGGGATAAGAAATTCCCCAAAGCTTAGGTCAGGTTTAAACTGCATTCTTTCTTTTAATATTTTTCCTGGTAACTTTCCCTCTTCTTCTTGCAGGTTTCCTTTTTCCTCCTCTATTTGTTTTAGTCCTTACTAAAAATGTGCTCAGCAACAGAACCCAAGATACTATCTACACTATAAGATTGCTAAATAAATAGTAGCAGGTTTTGTTTCTTAAAATATATCCCTCCCCTTGCCCTGGCTGGTGTGGCTCAGTGGATTGAGTGCTGAGGATTGAGTGCCAGCCTGTGAACCAAAGGTTGCCAGTTTGATTCCCAGTCAGGGCATATGCCTGGATTGTGGGCCTGGTCCCCAGATGGGGATAAGCGAGAGGCAACTGATTGATGTTTCCTTCCCTTCCCCTCTAAAAATTTTCAAATATATCCCTTCTCACCTGGCTCAGTTGGTTGGAGTGTCATCCCGTGCACCAAAAAGTTGTGGGTTTGACTCTGGGTCAGGGCACATACCTAGGTTGCAGTTTGATCCCTGTATGAGAGGCTACCAATTGATGTTTCTCACATCAATGTTTCTCCCTCTCTTTCTTCCTCTCTTCCCTCCTCTCTTCCCCTCTCTCTAAAGAAAATAAATAGATAAAGTCTTCAAAGAAAAAAGACTTTAGTTTCACTGGCTGTGATTCCAACTCTATTTAGTATTGATTTAGTGAAAAATATGCTTTAAGTAAAGACTGAATGCAAATAAATAGTAAATATTTGAGTCAAATTTTTTTATTAGGAGTTTTGGGGGAAGAAAAAGTATTTACAATAATTTGAATAATAATTACAATTTATAAAACATAGTACAGACCATCGTATATAATAAAACAACAAGTCTATGAGGTAGTCATTACTAACCCCATTTTACAATGAGGAAACTGAGATTCAACTTTGAGAGTTAACTTCACAAAACTAGTAGTAAGTGGTGGAACTGGAATTAGAAGGTAAGACAGTCTGTCTAAAGCCAATTTTACAGAAACAGTTTAAGAACACAGCTCTACTAGTAGTCAGAGGTGAGGATTTTGTTGGGGAGAGACAGAGGTCTTTCTTATGAAAACAGGTTGAATCCAAACAGTAATCAAGCATCTGGATTAATTATGTCAGAGTTTCAGTCAAATTATGCTAATTCCATTATTTGGAAGGAAGTAGAGCCAGACCTCTTTTTAGCTGCTGTAATCATTAAATTTGGTTAGTTTTGTCATTCAAGACATAATACCTTTCTGAAATACACTACAATGGCATTCGTATAAAGCAGTTGTGTAATTTTTTTCTGTATTCGTTGGTATGGAAATGTCCATGTTATGCCGTAAAGTAAAAATAAGAACATTATGCTAAGTGAAATAAGCCAGTCAGAGAAAACACAAATACCAGATGCTTTCACTCATATGTGGAAACTAACGAACAAACTGAACTAACAAACAAAACAGACACAGACTCATAGATGGAGAGCAGGAAGACAGCTAAGGGGGGGTGGGTAGTTTAGGGCATAGAGGGATCAAGCCAAAAAGTAAAAGGACTCATGGGATATGGACAACAGTGTGGTGTATGCAGAGGGAAGGGGGTTTAAGGAGACTATGGCAATGGAAAAAAGACAATAAAAATGTAAAAGAAAGAGATTATAAAACAGTACGTGTGGTGTGGCTCCATGTGTGTCGATGCACAGAACACAGTTTGGAGTGCTGCACACCAAATTTTCGTGTGTGAGTGGTTAACTGTGGTTAGCTCTGGAGGGTGAGACTTGTTGAAAGACACACTGGGGCATATTAAGAAGAATGAGTTTATTTAAGCAAAAATTCATTTGAATCAAGCAGCATCCAATCTAGCAGATGGAAAAGAGCACTGAGGATCTCCACAAGAAAGACTTGTATAGAATGGGAACAAGGATGTTATACTAGCCAAAAAAAAGTAGATTGCTTATTGCAAGGCTACTTTCCTTTAAGGGATGCCACGGTCTGTCAGGCAGCTTAGCCAAGTGCTCAGCAGGTGGTGGCAGAGCGACATGCTGGGTCTCTGTCTGACTCCATCTTGTTCAGGCTGCTCTGGTCCCGTGGCCTTCAGGCTAACAGCTTCTAATCACAAGAAGAATTCTGCTTCAGCTTGAGTTTTACAAACGCCCCCCTCCCATTGCCCCTTCCTTTGACATAAAGGAAGCCTGAACCCTGGTGAGATGGATTTGAGACCCCACCAAAGCTCCCATCTTCTCAGCTGGCACCTTCTCAACAGTAAACCTTTCCTTTCCCCAACTCTGAGGTTTTGAGTTTTGGCCTTTTCAAGCATCAGGCACATGGACTTCAGACCAGTACCAAGGCAATTCCTGACTGACTGGCTTAGGGTTCCATTTCTGAGAAAGCTGAAATCATCATTAAATCTCAGTTAAGTGCTGTGGAGCTTAGGTGACTTCATTTGGAGCTTGGTGTCTTGTTTGTAACAGATTATAAGTATATAATTTTTATTTTTATTTATTTTAATTCTAAGAATCATCTACATACTATAATAAAGACAGTTATTTGGCTAATTTTTTAAAAAGTATTTCAATTGGCAGTCCTGGAATCTCAGAGTCATAAATAAAAATGTGCACATTCTTCTCTGAAAATTTATCACCAAAGAATTAAACAGAGAAAGGAGGCATTAAGGACAATACCTAATATGAAGACTGTTTACAGCGACCTAACTTTTAAAAAGGCATTTGTTTCCATGCACACTATGAGGCCTCCACCACAGGAAAGGAGGTGGTAAATGATGACACTTGTGACTGTCACACAGCCAAGGGGGGATGGTGGTAATGATGGATAACAGAGTAACTGTGAATAGTGGTAGTGCCAAAATGACCCAAGACCCATCACTTTTCACCTCCCCCATCTCTCCTGTTGGTTCATCTAACAGTCATAACTTCAGGTGCAAAGCCTGTGGCTACAGAGTAACCAAAGTAGACGGAACAAAACTGAAAACATTTAATTCAACTTGGACTAAAATTATAAGGGTGAAGTGTTAAAATAAGGAAGGTGATTTCTCTCTCTCTCTCTCTCTCAATCAAAATCCTTTTGTAAAAACCACACCACAGCACGCTTGTGAGGTACGAGAGGACCACCTGAGAGTGCAGCAAGGCTAATTTACACATCCCTGGGGTAAAGAGTTTTCTGACTAGAAAGCTCCAGTGTCATCAATGAACAAGGCCAGGTCACTTAGTCCAAGGAATATGCTGTCAGTGCCTGAAGGAAGAAAAGAAAGCTCTGTAAAGGGACATAGCTGAATTCAGTCCCTTGCTAAGCATGTATTTTAGCCATGGTGTTATCTGGAAAAAAGTAGCATTTACATCAGAGACACCTTTAGGAAATTCAAGAGCCAAAGCTTCCATTTCAGCACAAAGCACAGATAGGTAGGTAGGTAGATAGATAGATAAAATAGATAATATTGCAATGGTCCCATAGAACTAATTTGTTTACAATTTTCTAACTTTATGTCTTAAGCTTTAAATATTATGAGTTTAATTCTATTTTGTAAATGAATTCTTAGCTTATAGGGTTAGAAATAAATTAGGATTATGCATTGCTTCATATAGCATTGAATTTGTGTTTTTAGGATTATTTATCAAAGGAGAAAGAACTGTTTGTACCCAGACAACTTCTAGCATAGGTAATGATAACTAAGAATATCTACACAAAAATAACCTTACAACTCCAAATCAGGATGCATGACAGATTTTTTCCTATGACTTGCTGACATTAAAAACTCATAATACAATTACATCACACTATTTGTACATTTGATAAATCACCTTTTTAAAATATAATTGTATATTTATTGACCCAGGACTTGTACCACCCCCACAATATAAATGATAGCTTTAGCCCTGGTTGGTGTGGCTCAGTGCATTGAGCATCGGCCTGTGAACTGGAAGGTTGCAAGTTCGATTCTTAGTCAGGTCACATGCCTGGGTTGCAGGCCAGGTCCCCAGTTGGGGGCATGCTAGAGGCAACCATGTATCTCTCACACACTGATGTTTCTCTCCCTCTCTTTCTCCCTCCCTTCTCCTCTCTCTAAAAAAAGTAAGTAAATAAAATCTTTTAAAACAATAAAATAAATGGTAACTTTTTCTGTCATTACAAACTAGGGCTGGGGAACCTGGAATAATTTGCAAATGGCCTCCTAGTTTCTCCCTCCCAGTCAATACTATAAAAACTCTAAGTTATAACACTTCCTAATATTTTACCTGGCTTTCTGTGCTTCTGAGAAAGGTGTGCACTATGTAATCCCATAACTGGCAGTTTGGAGCTGAGTTGGTTTGCACCAACTGCTATTCTCCCAGTAAAATTTGGGCATTGGGAAAACTCTTAAGAACCATGTTACCTGTATGAAAGGGGAAAAAAGAAAAAGAAACTATACTGGCTCACCTGCCAGGTACACCTTTCTCAATCTGTGAAGTTAAATGGTTATGTAGGTGTGCAAGAAAGGGTTATTCCGCCCGTCTGGATTGCTCAGCCCTGGACTCGGAGAAAAGCCTATCTTTAGACTGGCCCTTGGCCTGATCCTGGGAGATAACCTCTGAGCCTTGGGTTCTGCCTGATAAAAGTGTTGTTGTATGCCTGACACCTGGGGCCATGCTCTACCAATCTGATCAGATAAATTTGTCTGACAATGTAATTTCTGGTAAACCCCTGTTTTTTCAGGGGGCGGTGAGGGTGGAGACATGGAAGGGGACTGGAGTCTGAGTCCCTGAGGTCGCTCATGCAGGTCCTACATACCAACATGACTGACCCCCAATAAAAACTCTGGACACTGAGCTCAGGCGAGCTTCCCTTGTTGGTAACGCTTTGCACATGTAACACTTTGCTGGGAAAATTAAGCACATCCATGCTTTCCCACTAGGAGAGGACACCTAGATACCTGGTTCCTCCTGGATTTCATCCTATGCGTATTCCTCTTTGCTGAATTTAATCTGTAGCCTCTCCCTATTACAAAACATGTCTGACACCTGTAGGTCCTTCTAGTGACTCATCAAGCATGAAGGAACTCCTCCTACCTAGCTGGACAACCATACACAAGCATAAGGCCGCCAGCTGCTCAGACAACTGGTCCTGCCTCCAGTGGGCGCTGCACAGCCTCACACTTTCCCAGCCTCTAAGTCAGAGAGGGGTCAGCCCATCTGCCCATTCTTCCCTTTCAAAGGACTCATAAGAATTCCGATCCTTGTAGAGAGTCCAGTGTGACTATGGGAAAGAGGAAGAAATGAAATGTTCAAATACTGTCACACAGAATATAATAAAAGCCAACACTTATTGAGCACTTATTACCTACTCTTTTAAGTGCTTTCTAGGAATTATCTTACTGAATCTTCAAACAACCCCATGTGTCAGAACTACTCCCATTTTTCAAGGAACCTGAAACTCAGAGAGTTAAGTGGCCTGCCGAGGGTTCCACTGCTACTGAGATAATGGATAATAAGGAGGATAATAAGGAGCTAGGAAATTTTCTTGGCAAGTTGAATAGAGAAACTAAGACAGATGGCTGAATACAATGGCCGAGCAACTTAAAGCCAGAAAAAAAGATTCAGGCCCCTAGAGATAACATTTAGGCCTCAGGTGAATTTCAGCTTCAGGCCCAGAGAAGCAGCAAAACCAGAACCAACTGCAATGACTACTCCAAAGACTAATGACGCTCAAAGGGCACCTGGAGAGCTGGTGAATATTCTGCTGAAACCCTCCCCTGAGACCACCCCTAAGATTCAGGTCCGAAAGAGAGAGAGGAAAGCCTCAAGACAAAGGACCTCAAGTGTGCACACTGCAGCCGGAGCCATTCCCCTTCCCCTCCTCTTCCCCCACTTCTTTCTTCCCAGGCACTTGTCTGCTAAACTCTAGCAGGGTGTCCAACCTGTGGTCCTCAGGCTACATGTGGCCCAGTCTGGCTATGAATATGGCCCATCACAAAATCATAAATTTACCTAAAACATTTTTTTTTGCTCATCAGTTTTCATTAGTGTTTGTGTAATTAATATGTGGCCCAAGACAACTCTCCTTTCAGTGTGGCCCAGAGATGCCAAAAGGTTGGACACTGCTGCAGATAGTGGGCAGTTTGTCCTGGCTAATCCCCTGAGCCAGTTTCCAAGGCCCCCTTTTCTCTGACCTCCCAGTGAGGTAAGGCAGCCCAGCCTAGGCTCTCCTGTTGCTTCTTCTCTGGTAAGCCCTCCCTTGTTTTACTGCCCCAGCGCTAATAAATGTACCCTGATAGGCACCCAGGCTCGTGCTGTGAAATCTTTCCTACACGCAGTCAAGAACCCACACATTACACCGGCCCTAGGCAGACTTGTTCAGTGTCACACATCTGGTAACCCTAGTAGGTGGCAGACCAGAGATTCAAGATGAAGCCTTTGCTCTTAATTTATGACACGCAAAGTAGAAAACACACATATACCATAAAACTAACATGCTGTGGGTCTAAAAACACAACTGCTTCCATTACAAGACAGAAAAATGTTACGATGAGGTGGACTTTTGTATCTTCCCTGTGAGACAATGTTTAAGGAGAAAGATTCTACAAACATGAGTAGTAAATAACAAATATCACACAACCCTCAAAAGTTCCAAATTTTCTAATTACTGAAGTGACCCATTTTGCCCAGGTGGCTCTCATTCCTTATGCATGCTCATGACTTGCCTACCTACAGTGTCTATCAAAGGCTTGATTGACATCAAAGAGGGATTATTCAGTAACATGAAAGAGAACCTCAGACTAAGAAAGCCTAAAAAAATGAACTTAAATTAATGTGCAAAGATCAGGATTAAAATCACCTGAAAATCAGGTTTCTGACTTGCAAGTCACTTACACATCCCAGCAGAGAGCCCTCAGGCAGACCGCAGGCTAATCAGCCCGTGTCAGTTATTCCAGTTCAGTTCTTACAGTCAACTCGTATTTTGTGCCCTAATTGTGAAGTACATTGTGACCAAACCCGGTCATCACAGTCAACGTCTTGACAGAAATTTGGAATGCTGGAGAAACACTATAAACTAGCAGTCAGAAAATCTGATTTCTAGTCTGGTCTCCATGTTAGCTAGCAGTGTAACTTCGGTCATGTTAATTTCTTTGGCTTCAGTTTCCTCATAGGTACAATGAATTGGTTAGCTTAAAATAAATATATACATGTATATATACAAACATATATAAATACAAAGCTACATTATAATTTTCAGATATTAAAACTTAACTCTGCTCATGACTGTATTTCAGGAAATGTATTTACTTGATTAGGAAGAACCAGATGGGCTTTTTAAAAAATATATATTTTAATAAAAATATATTTTATTGATTATGTTATTACAGTTGTCCCATTTTCCCCACTTCACTCCCCTCTGCCCTGCACACCCTCTCCCACCCACATTCCCCCCCTTCAGTTCATGTCCATGGGTCATACATATAAGTTCTTTGGCTTCTACATTTCCTATACTATTCTTACCCTCCCCCTTCCTATTTTCTACCTACCATCTATGCTACTTATTTTCTGTACCTTTCCCCTCTCTCTCCCTCCCACTCCCGTATTCCTAACCCTCCATGTGATCTCCATTTCTCTGTTTCTGTTCCTCTTCTAGTTGTTGGCTTAGTTTGCTTTTGTTTTTGTTTTAGGTATGGTTGTTCATAATTGTGAGTTTACTGTCATTTTACTGTTCGTATTTTTTATCTTCTTTTTCTTAGATAAGTCCCTTTAACATTTCATAGAATAAGGGCTTGGTGATGATGAACTCCTTGAACTTGACCATATCTGAGAAGCGCTTTATCTTCCCTTCCATTCTAAATGAAAGCTTTGCTGGATAGAGCAATCTTGGATGGAGGTCCTTGCCTTTCATACTTGGATTACTTCTTTCCAGCCCCTTCTTGCCTATAAGGTCTCTTTTGAGAAATCAGCTGACAGTCTGATGGGAACTCCTTTGTAGGTAACTGTCTCCTTTTCTCTTGCTGCTTCTAGGATTCCTTCATTTTAATCTTGGCTAATGTAATTATGGTGAGCCTTGGTGTGTTCCTCCTTGGGTCCAACTTCTTTGGGACTCTCTGAACTTCCTGGACTTCCTGAAAGTCTATTTCCTTTGCCAGATTGGGGAAGTTCTCCTTTATTATTTGTTCAAATAACTTTTCCACTTGTTGCTCTTCCTCTTCTCCTTCTGGTACCCATATAAATCAGATGTTGGAACGTTTAAAGATGTCCTGGAGGTTCTTAAGCCTCTCCTCATTTTGTTTTGAATTCTTGTTTCTTCATTCTTTTCTGGTTGGATGTTTCTTTCTTCCTTCTGGTCCGCACTGTTGTTTTGAGTTTCAGTTTCCCTCCCATCACTATTGGTTCCCTGTACATTTTCCTTTATTTCACTTAGCATAGCCTTCATTTTTTTCATCTAATTTGTGACCAAATTCAA
The DNA here is from genome assembly GCA_039655065.1 of Glossophaga mutica. Lineage (NCBI taxonomy): Eukaryota > Metazoa > Chordata > Mammalia > Chiroptera > Phyllostomidae > Glossophaga > Glossophaga mutica. The sequence goes on from CM077304.1 coordinate 61,254,179, forward strand.
CCAATTCTGTGAGCATCCTGATTACCAGTGTTTTGAATGTGCATCTGATAGGTTGGCTATCTCTTCATCGCTTAGTTGTATTTGTTCTGGAGGTTTGATCTGTTCTTTCATTTGAGCCTTTTTTTTTTTTTTTTTTTTTTTTTTGGTCTTGACACACCTGTTATGTGGTAAGGGGTGGAGGCTTAGGTGTTCACCAGGGCGGGGCAACCCACATGGGGTAACACTATGTTGTGATGCTGTTTGTGGGGCAGGGGTCCGAGAGGAAATAATGGCACTTGCTCCACTCTCTGCCGGATTCAGAGGAAGCAGTTACTTCCTCTGCTTCCCCAAGCAAACTGGGCCCTTCTGGTGCTGATTCCCATGTGGGTGGGTTCGTGTACATTCCAGGACCCTGTGGGTCTCTCCAATGAGCTCTCCTGTGAGGCTGGGAATTTCTCCCGCTGCTTCCTCAACCCCCACAGGTGTTTTCAATTGGTGGTTTGAGGCTTGATTTCCCCATGCTGGAACCCTGGGTTGTGCAGTCCATCCCACTCCCCAGGTGTTTTCCCCGGTTTCTCTGCATGCAAATGTGGGACCACCCAGTCCGCAATCTGCCATTTTGCCAGGTCTTCCCTCTGCTGCCTTGCCGGCCAGCTGCAACTTTGTGCACCCGGCTCCACAATCCAACACCTCACTGGGTCCGCCAGCCACCGCCTTGCCACGAGTCCTCTCTGCCTGGCTGCCCGTCTCCACCCCTCCTACCAGTCTGGATGAATGTGTCTTCTTTAACTCCTTGGTTGTTGGACTTCCATACACTTCAATTTTCTGTCAGTTCCACTTGTTTTTTGTTTTTAAATTGTTGTTGTCCTTCTTTTAGTTGTGCAAGGAGGCATGGTGCGTCTATCTAGGCCTCCATCTTGGCCAGAAGTTGCTTTTCTTTTTTTCCAAAGAGCATCTGCAGAGTCCTAATTTGGGGGGAAGACAGTATATTTATTTAAATATGTCATTTACCTATGCATTTTGTTAAGGACATTCCTTATAATTCACTATCTATATCCCAAAGAATCTGCAAGAAATACAAAGTAGAGTTCTTCAGACTGCAAAGAAAGGGCACTAGTAATTACGTCCACATGAAGAAAAAGAGCACTGATAATGGTAACTACAGGTAAAAATAAAAGACAGTTAAATGTATTTTTTGCTTGTACCTCTTCTCATGTAATTTAAAAGACAACTGCATAAAGCAATAATTATAGATTTGTGTCAATAGGCACATAATATATAAACTGTAATTTATGTGATGAATTAATGATAAAGGGTCAACCCATCAAAAAGTAATAACAATTATAAACACATGTACATGAGAACAAAATCCAAAAATATGTGAAAGAATTGAAGGTAGAAATAAACTCAAATATAATAGTTGGAGCTTCATTACTCCCACATAAAGAGTAGAGCAGAAATTAATAAAATAGTGAACAGAAAAACAATAAAGAAAATCAACAAAACCTAGTTTATTCTTTGAGAAGATTGACATAGGACTTCCGGCCAAGATGGAGGCGTAGGCGGACACGCTGTGCCTCCTCTCACAACCAGAACTAAGGACAACAAATATTTAGAAACAAGGAAACAACCAGAACTTATAGAAAATTGAACTGTACGGAAGTCCAACAACCATTCATCCAGACCGGCAGAGGGGAAGTGTCGGAACAGACTGAACCCAGGAGAGAGCGGAGCAGGCGCCATTGTTCCCTCTCAGACCCCGCCCCGACATAGAGCATCCCAACCCAGCGACTGGGCTGCCCCGAAGTGGGGAGAGCCAGAGGCTCCACTCCACACTACGTAACAGCACAAGTGCGTGCCCAGATAATCCAGGCAAAGGGGAAGCGGCGGAAGGGCCCGAAGTCCAGGAGAGAGCGGAACAGGCACCATTCTTCCCTCTCAGACCCCGCCCCCACCTATAGCGTCACAACCCAGCGACTGGGCTGCCCCGCCCTGAGGAACACCTAGGGCTCCACCCCTCATACGTAATAGCTGCGACCAGACTAAAACCAAAACAAAACAAAACAAAACACCCCACCAAAAATGGCTCAAACCGGAGAAAAAATAAAAGCCCCAGAGCCAATTCCTCTAAGCAGTGAAGAGATAGCCAACCTATCAGATGCACAGTTCAAAGCACTGGTCATCAGAATGCTCACAGAATTGGTTGATTTTGCTCACAAACTACATGAAAAAATGCAGGCTACAATACGTGAAATGAAGGAAGATGCATGGGGAACCAATAGAGATGGGAGGAAAACTGGGACTCAAATCAATGGAGTGGACCAGAAGGAAGAAACTAACAACCAAACAGAAAACAAGGAAGAAACAAGAATTCAAAAAAATGAGGAGAGGCTTAGGAACCTCCGGGACATCGTTAAACGTCCCAACATCCGAATTATAGGGGTCCCAGAAGGGGAAGAAGAAGAGCAACAAGTGGAAAACTTATTTGAACAAACAATAAAGGAGAACTTCCCCAATCTGGCAAAGGAAATAGACTACCAGCAAGTCCAGGAAGCTCAGAGAGTCCCAAAGAAGTTGGACCCAAGGAGGAACACACCAAGGCACATCGTCATTACATTAGCCAAGATTAAAATGAAGCAGAGAATTCTAGAAACAGCAAGGGATAAGGGGACAGTCACCTACAAGGGAGTTCCCATCAGACTGTCAGCTGATTTCTCAAAAGAGACCTCACAGGCAAGAAGGGGCTGGAAAGAAATATTTGAAATCTTGAAAAGCAGGGACCTACATCCAAAATTGCTCTATCCAGCAAAGCTGTCATTTAGAATGGATGGACAGATAAAGTGCTTCTCAGATAAGGTCAAGTTCAAGGAGTTCATCATCACCAAGCCCTTATTATATGAAATGTTAAAGGGACTTATCTAAGAAACAGAAGATAAAAATATGACAGTGAAAAGACAGCAAACTCACAGCTATTAAGAACCACACCTAAAACAAAAGCAAACTAAGCAAACAGCTAGAACAGGAACAGAACCACAGAAATGGAGATCACATGGAGGGTTAGCAACAGGGGTGTGGGAGGAGGAGAGAGGGGGAAAAGGTACAGAGAATGAGTAGCATAGATAGTGGGTAGAAAATAGACGGGGGAGGGCAAGAATAGTATGGGAAATGTAGAAGCTAAAGAACTTATGACACATGGACATGAACTAAAGGGGGGAATGTGGGTGGGAGAGGGTGTGCAGGGTGGAGGGGAATGATGGGGAAAAATGGGACAACTGTAATAGCATAATCAATAAAATATATTAAAAAATAAAAAAATAAAAAAATAAAAAATAAAAAAAAGAAGATTGACATAATTGATAATCCTTTAACAAGACTGACAAAAGGAGACTCTGAGACTCAAATTACTAAAATTAGGATTGAAAGAGGAGACATTACTACCAACCTTACAGAAATAAAAGAGATTAAGGGGATACTATGAACAGTTGATTGTCAACAAATTAGACTGCCTAGGAAAAATAGACATACTCCTAAAAAAACATAAATCATCAAAACTAACTCAAGAGAAATAAATTGAAAATATAAAGGGACCTATAACAACAATATGAAGCCCTGGCAAGTGTGGCTCAGTTGGTCGGAGTGTTGTTCCATTGACAGAAAAGGTTGTAGGTTCAATTTCTGATCAGGGCACATACCCCAGGTTGCAGGTTCAAGTTGGGGCACGTACAAGAAAGCAGTCGATTGCTATTTCTCTCTCATGTTGATGTTTCTCTCCCTCTCCCATCCTCTCTCTCTAAAAGCAATTAAAAAAAAAAAAAAAGTCCTAGCCCTGGCTGGTGTGGTTTAGTGGATTGAGCACCAGCCTATGAACTGGAAGGATATAGTTTGGATTCATGGTCAGGGCACATGTTTGGGTTTGGGCCAGTTCCCCAGTTGTGGGGTGTGAGAGGTAACTGATCGATCTCACATGTTTCTCTCCCTCTCTTTCTCGTTTCCTTCCTCTCACTCTAAAAATAAATAAGATCTTTAAAAAAAAGAAAATGTCCTAGGGTGAGGATAAAATATATTATAAAAGACTGAATTAGTAATCAAAAGAACTTCCCACAAAGAAAGGTATAGAACCACGTATATACCACAGGTATAGCTTCACTGTTGAATTCTGTGTAATATTTAAAGAATTAACAAAGATCCTTCAGAACTCAGAAAGTAGAGGAGGAGAAAACACTTCACATATTATCCTGATACAAAAACCAGACAGACACCACAAGAAAAAAGACTACAGACCAGTATCTCTTGTGAATACAGATGTAAAATTGCTCAACGAAATGCTTACAAACCAAATCCAGAAACATGTTTTAAAAAGATTAAAAGGTACTGGAGTTTGAGAGTTATAACAAACCTCAGCACAAGCATTTACTCATGCAATTATCTGCCTTGTTCAAGAAAATTCTAAATGAAGTATCAGTGAGGGCATGATGAATGAAACCTGACTTTAATGATGTTAGTTGTTTCCTATTTAGAAAGTAAGGGTTTGAGAGATTATTATTCAAATTGCTCTGATCCCTTCATTTACCACATGGCCTAGACATTTCAGTGGGAAGTTGGATTTTTTGTTTGTTTGTTTGTTTGTTTAATTTACAAAGCTAGCAGTTTCTCTGTTAAGAAGTGATGCCAAACAAGGGAAGACTTGGTTATGATAACATCTGATTAAAATGTGTATTCTCAACCTTCAGTTACAAAGTCCATCAGTCATGGGAATGTAACACACAGCATGGTGACTCTAATCAATAACAATATATTGCAAATTTGAAAGTTGCTAAGAAAACAAATCTTAAAAATTCTGAACACAAAAAAATTTGTAACTTTGTATGGGAACAGATGATAACTAGACTTACTGTGATGATCATTTTGCAATGTACACAAATGTTGAATCATTATGTTGTACACCTGAAACTAATATAGTGTTGCATATCAATTATACTTTAATTTTAAAAAATGTATTCTCAAGTAAAATAGCAGAAGGAAGAAACAATGAGCAAATCCAGAAGAAAGACAGTTCACAAAAAATTTGGGCCATCTCTTCAACAAATCATATAAAAAGAGGGCGGGAGGGAGGGGTGATAGTCTCTAAGAGCTCTGGCCAGGCAGCTCAGTTGGTTAGAGTGTCATCCCAAAACGCCAAGACTGTGGGTTTGATTCCCAGTTAGGGCACATACAAGCATCAACCAATGAATGTGTACATAAGTGGAACAACAAATCGATGTTTCTTTCTTTCTCTTTCTCTCTCTCTCTCCCTCTCCACCACCCCCCTGCCCATGCCCACCCACCTCTCTCCCAAAAAATTTTTTTAAAAAGGATCTAAAAGATACAACAACCCACAGGCCTGCCTGACCAAAATAAATAAAGAGACACAGGATGGTACATGACTACTGATGGGATGTAATAGGAAGTACACAGCATCAACTATAAGTATTCGTACCAACAAAACTGAACCGCATCCTACCATCCCAGTTTACAGGAAATATAGGGGATAGAGGAACATGTTAAAGGATTCCAGAGTCGCAATCAGGTGGGTCCAGAATGTGGGAAATTCTCCAGGCCAAGTGTCATGACTTCTCCAGCAAATAAGATACAGAAAAAAAATGAAAAGGAAGGAAGATTTTTCATGGATTAACAGGGATTTAAGAGACAAACAAAATGTGTGGACATCATCTGGATCCTAATGCAAATGCAACCACCATAAAAAGACATTTTTGAGCAAGTGGGAAAATTTGAACATTGACTGAATATTTAACATTACCAAGGAATTATTGTGAATTCTTTTGGGTGTGATAATGACATTATGGTTACTTTTTTTAAACTGTCCTTATTTCTTAGAAATACATACTGAACTGTCTATGGATGAAATAATATGTTTGAGAATTGCTTTAAAGGGAGACCCCAAGTGGTGGAAGAGTAAGGAGAAGCTACACTAACCTCCTCCCAGGACCAAACTGGAGTTACAACTAAATTAAAATCATCCTGAATAACCAATTGGACACTAGCTGGAGACAAGCCAGATAACAGAGGACTTTCAGAAGAAACCACTTCACCACAGCAAGACTGGTAGAGTGTGGAAGAGATGCAGGAGGGCTGGTTGGGCTCCCATGGGCAGCAGCTGAAGCTCTAAAGGGATAATTCGGGGGTCAGAAGGGTTCTCCCTGAGGAGCGTGGGGTCTAAACCCCAAGCTGGGCTCCTCACCCTACAACACCAGAACTGAGAAAGGAGCCCAAATAACATTGTGGCAGGGTTTATGTCCACCCCAGGGAGACAGCTAGAGACACAGAGATGCTCTTAAATGGCCAATGCACAAAATTGCATTTGCAGTCATTTACCTTGAGTTCCAGCAGAGAAAGGGAAGAGTGAGTCTGAGGTTGGTGACTCTGGGGAGAGAACTAAAGGAACAGCTGTCAGGATCCCTTTGCTGACTCATTCCCTATCCTGCAGAAGCCATCTTTCTCAGGCAGAGCAGTCCCCTCCGAGTGATATCAGCCAGGGCTGGGGTGGGGTTGGGGGGGTAGGAAGCAATAGCTCCAACTGCAGAAATCACTCTTGCCTTACCCTGTAGAGCTTAAGACAGGCTTCTGAGTACAGCTAGAGGCTAAATTACTGATTAAGCCTAACAGCAAAGGTGGATGTCTGGAAGCTCTGAGATTTTAGATGACCCTCCCCCTGTCCCAGTGCCAGTAAAAGCCAGTGTTGGTGTGCAGCATGGTTCTTTCTGCACACACCCAGACCAGCAGAAGGAGCCACAAGTTGTGGATCACTGATAGCTCCAAGCAGGTTGCCCCGGGCCAATCACAGGCAGCATCAGACAAAATGGGAAGACAGACAGGACCCAAATTAAAGAATTCTTCATTATAAGAACTAAAATAAATGGAGACAAGCAATTTGTCAAATATAGAGTTTCGAGTAATGACTATAAGGAAACTCAACAGCATGGAAAAGGCACAGAAACCATGAAAAAGGACCAGTCAGAAATAAAGAATGCAGTATCTGAGATAAATAATACACTGGAAGGAATAAACAGTAGGTTAGATGAAGCAGAGGATTGAATCAGTGATTTGGAAGACGAGGTAGGAAAAAAACATTTAAACACAGCAGCAAAAAGAAAAAGGAATTTTTAAAAAATGAGAGCTTAAGAAACCTTTGGGACAACATAAAGCGTAACAACATCCTCCTCATGGGAATACGAGAATTGCTTTAAAATAATCCTTCAGGGGAAACTTGGATGGAACATAGGTAAAACATGATCAGCTAGATGCTTATAATTACCAAAGCTGGTGATGGGCATTTGGCAAGTCATCACACTTGTTATTCTAATTTGTTTATACTTGAAATTTTTCCATAAAGAAAGTTAACAAAAGAGAGGGATGATAATCAAATGCAATGTGTGGTTCTAGATAGGATCCTACTTTGAACAAATTGTAAAAGATAGCTAAAGACAGAAAAAGCTATGTGGCCTTCACTAAAACAGGGCTCTGTATGGTTCCACTGATGTAGGTTTAGACATTTTATAGAAAGTTGGTTAAGCTACGCTACTCCCTCCTTTTGGAATCCACTTGCCCTTTTTTCTGTCTAGAACCTATTCTTCTTCCTTCAAGGTCAAGATAAAAAATTACTTACTTGGTGAACCTTTTCCCATTCATTTCCCCCAACAGAATATGTTCATTCTTCTTCTGGTTTTTCATCATATTCTGTTTATTATATCTGTTTTCACATTTCATTATCCTTTTCTGCTTATAACTATTTTTCTTCTTCCTTATTTGCTTGCCTTCCTCTCTAAATTATGAGGTACTTAAGAGCAGGTACCATTTTTGTATTCATTTATATATTTATAGTGCCTAGTAAATCAACACACTGGTAGAATGCTCCATATAAAATCTAACATCTGTTCAATAGAACAGCCCAGTATAGAAGAGAGAAAAAAAAAAAAACATGAACCCAGAGAAAAGTGAAAAGGGAAGAACTGAATGCACACCTCATGTACTTGAGGTAAAGTTTGGAGATAGTGGAAGTAAGGCCCAAAAAGAGCTAAATTGTGTTGTATTTTTCTACTTTCATGCTCCTTTCAAGACCAAACGTCCTCTCTGCAAATCAAGCTCTAATTCTAACAGTCTCCAACAAAGAGAGAAAAGCAAGTAATAAATTAATTCACTCAAATTGCAATTTGATGAATTGCCCTTTCCAAGAGTATGCCAGAGAGAATCTGAACAAGGACCAATGGGTAAACCCAAAGGTTTAATTCAACTGATGAAGCAGCCAATGAATATATGGAGGTATCTTGAGTGATTTTCCCTCTAATTAAACCACATTAGCAATTACCTGTGTCACGCTGTACATATGTTCAAACCAAAATAAAAGCTATTTTTACATTTAGCATTTTGCAAATCCTTCTACCGTCATAATTAACAAACTCATTGCAGTCTCAACCAGGTGGTTTGGGTTTGTTTGTTTTTTTTTCATTATTGTCTCCTTGAGCATGCCAATTCCTAAGGAAGTCTGAGTAGATGAGCTATTTTTGTAATCTATTAATACAGCCCTCATAAGTGATCCACCCACATATTCCAAAAGGAATTAGCACTTTGGAGAATTGGACACTGTCTCATAATATTATAGATTCCCTAGACTAGTTCAGTGTTAGGCTTAAAACTTCATTGCTTCAGAGCCAAGAGCCACAGCTAAGAAAAACTAACAGGAAGAAAGCTTTCAAGGCTTGGTGCTGTGAAAAGGATGCTGCTCCCACCTGGGTATTTTTGGCCAAACCTGTCCTTGAATCTCATCAGCAATAGCAATAACACCAGTCTCAGTTCTGAAAAACAATAACCTTGAATACAGAGATGAGGTGTTTGAGAATGAAGGAAGCGTTTATCACTTCACCCCCTCCTGACAGCTAATGCTCAGGAACCATGCTGTGCGTTGAGGTAACAATGGTGTCCCTATTGCAAAACCTAAAAACTTTGAAAGAAATACCACAAATTTGCAGGAAGCCAGTTGTTCTTATGTGCATAGTGGGTTTGGAATGCTGGCTCTGAGGTAAAAAAGACCTAAGTTTACGTTCCAGCTCAGGTGTTTTCTGAATACAGGACCTTGTGCGAGTATTTATCCTTTCTCTGCCACAGTCCTTCATCTGTAAAAAAAGAGATAATACCACCTTCCTTATAGAATGAATAAGATTAAGTGAGATAATCCATTTAGAGTGTTTGGCACAAGGCTGAAACATGGTACCTACCCAAAAGATATCTGTTATAATTAATGACCTTTGACTGTTAAGAGCTTCAGTAACGTAGTACTGAGCCAGACCCATGGTGTGCTCAGTCCAACATTGTCTCTGATGGCGGCAACGAGAGGCATTTTGGGAGAGAGGAGAATGCTCTTTTTGTTATTGCTTCAGATGACTACGGCTTTATCTGCAAATGTCCTTAACTACTTTGACTAAACCTCTAAGAGTTAAGTAATTTGTCATCATCCATGTATCTGTACCATTTTTATCCATATTTATATTGGCAACTGGAACTGACTTATTCTTATATTAAAAATATTACTTTCAAAAGGCAAGGGGATACCTTTATTTCCTTTTTTCCAATATTTTGTTAACAATTCCATTTTTACCTTATATTTTAGTTTTGGTTTCAGAGTTTCGATTCAGATTTCCCTTATCAGCTTTAATGTCAAAGAATAAAAGAGCCCTAGCTTTCAGCAGTTGATTATCTAGGTTCTAATTTATTTAGTTCAATTCATCATAGTTATTTTTCAGTTCCTACTGCAGAGTGCAAAATTGAAACATAAAAAATACAAAAAGGAGCCCTGGCTGGTGTAGCTCAGTGGATTGAGCGCGGGCCTGCGAACCAGAGGATCGCGGTTTGATTCCCAGTCAGGGCACATGCCTGGGTTGCAGGCCAGTTCCCAGCAGGGGACACACAAGAGACAACCCTACATTGATATTTCTCTCCCTCTCCCTTTCTCCTACCCTTCCCCTCTAAAGATAAATAAATAAAAATAAAAATCTTAAAAAAAAATACAAAAAGGAGTTTCTGCTTTCGAAGAGCCTAGAGTCTTCTGAATGATCAGTCAATGGAAGCCATGCACCGAGGCGGCTGTAGCCTGGAGGTTAGAGCACTGACTCTGGAGCCAGACTACTTGGGCTCAGATTCTGATTCTGCCATTTTTTGATGACCTTGGGCAAACTGCTTAAATTCTCTGTACTTTAGGTTCCTTATCTGTAAAACAGCTAACAGTATCATCTGGAGTTATGATGAGGATAAAGAAGTTCCAAATTAAGCACTGAGAATAGCAGCTGGGTGGCTTGTAGTGAGTACTCAATAGAATGTCAGGAATTTGAAGTAGACATTAAAGCTATTCACAAATATTCCTATTCTATCTTCCAGACATGTGGCATGCACACAGAACGCCCCCTTTTAGGTTAGGCATGTGCCTGACTCTTGCTAATGAAATGTGAGAAGTGGCATGTGTTACCTCTGGGTTGAAGCTTAAAACCCAGTAGATAATTTGATGAGTTAATTTCCCCTGCCATGGTGATTAAGCAAGCATGCACTGAGGTACAGCCTCTTATACTAAAATGTGTGACTAAGTATCACCATCGTATGACTACGATGGGTAAATACAGTCCCTTGCTAATCAATGGTGGACAAGTAGCTGGAGTAAGACAGACTGTGTGATGGGACAGCACTGAGAGCCTGGAGCTGTTCCAGGCACAGGGGATATAGAGGTGAATCAAACTGACCAAATGCCTGCCCTCATGGGGTTTCTCAGGACTTGAATACAATATCCAAACTATTCTATGCAAACAAACTATTAAGAAGCCAAAATGACTGATAAGAGTTTATCACTGCCTCCTACAGTGAGAGCTTTGAAATGTTGCAAATGAGTCCAAATAGAGAAAGAAAGATAAAGAAGAAGCATCCATAACATGGTCTCATTTTACGTAACTCTTATTACCTCTCAAAATGCATATCATGGATAAACAACACAGGGATCACATCGTGCAAACACAAAAAGAACTGTGACAGATCTGAACCTGAGCATCAGGAGACCAGTGAGAATTTATTCCAACTCTGCCACTAACTGGTTGTCTGACTCTGGCCAGTGTGATGAGCTGTCTCTGGAGCCCCTCAATAATTGGAAATAATGAAATATGATCTCCCTTTCTAAGAGGTAACCTATATGATGGACCTGAGCATCCATTCATTTATTTATTAATTCTTCTAATTAACAAATAATTATTGGCCATCTATATACTATGTGTCAGAAAATAGTGCCCAATGACACAAGAATGAACAAGACAGTGAAGGCCCGGCTCTCATGGAGATAATACATCATTACAAAGGTTAATCCTATAATGCCGATACTGATCAGTGCATTGAGACAAAAAGATACAATAAGCATGATGGGGAATGGTACTTCAGATGGGGTGACCATGGACAGCATCCCTGTGGAGGTGATGCTGAACTTGGAGACACAGCTGACAAGCAGGGATCAATCCTCGGAGGATCTGGGACAAATGTTCCAGGTGGGATGGCAAGTGCAAAGGCACTGAGGCATAGAAGAAGAGCACAAAGAACTTATAGAAGAGTGGTAGCAGGTCACTCCAAGATGGAGGGGTCAAATCATGGAGGCTCTTGTGGGCAATGAAGAGTTTGCAAGTTCATGGAGGCTTTGAAATAGCAGAGTGAGATAATTTAATTCATAATTTATGTTTAAAAAGATCATCCCAGCTATTTGGAGAGGAATCAACTTGGGGGCAATTTCAATAGTCTAGACAAGGGATTGGACAGCTGGCACCAGGAAAAGGCATAATAACAAAGGTCATAGTTGGATATATTTTGGAAGACAAGTGACAGGGTTCAGAACATGTGACCCCAAAATATGGCAACTTGGCATACTGAATATTTTAAGCTGAAGGAATCTGAGAAAAAAGCAGGTGCAGAAAGTTTCTCTGACCTTCACCCAAGCATGGGGGCAGTGCCTTCCCTATGCCCAGAGGAAAGACACATCCCGTCTATGAGACAGGCATGCCTCCAGGAGTTCACACCATAGGCTGGCTAAGCTTTTCCAGTTTAGTAACCTTGGCTCATCCCCCTTTTTGTCCTCTCACACTTTCCCATCATTCTTCATTCTTCATCAAACCCAGTATAAAAATGCATCGATTTAACTGTTTCTTTGGGTCTTTGTTTCCTTACAAAGGCTTCCATGTCGTATAAAATGTATATTAAATAAATTTGTGTGCTTTTCTCCTATTAATCTGTCTTTGTCAGTTGAGAGACCTAGCCAAGGACTCTAAAAGGGCTGAGGAGAACTTTTTCCTCCTTTACACAAGGCAAGAGGATATACTAGCATGAAAGTTCCTTTAAAAAATAAAAATAGAACTACCATGGGACCCAGCAACTCCTCTTCTGGGTATTTACCCAAAAACTATGGAAACACTAGTTTGTAAAGATGTATGTACCCTGTGTTCATGACAGCATTACCACAGGCAGGACATGGAAACAACCTAAGTGTCCATCAATTGGATGCATGGATAAAGAAAATGTGGTGTACATACAATGGAGTACTACTGGGCCATAAAAAGATGAAATATTGCCATTTGCAACAACATGGATGGATCCTGAGGGTATTATGCTAAATGCAATGTTAGAAAGGACAAAAGGCAAATGATTTCAATCACAGGTGGAATATAAAACAAAAAAGTAACAAATGATCTAACAAAACAAACAAAAGCAAAGTCACATACAGACAACAGAATGGTGGTTACCAGAAGGAAAGGTAGGGGGAGGGGGGTAAGGGGGTTAAAGGGGGTCAAATGCATGGTAACAGGAGGAAACCAGACTTCAGGTTGTGAGTGCGCAATAGAGTATATAGATATCTAATTATAACATACACCTGAAATTTATATAATGTTATTAACCAATGTTACCTCAATACATTTTTAAAAAGAGGATGTACTGGTATGTTGGATGTGGGAGAGAAGGACGGAATTAAGGATGATGGAAGATATTATCTCCTGAAACAGGGAAAGCTAAGGGATGAACACATTTGGGGTGAAGATTAGGAATTCTGTTTCTGAATGCAATAAATTTGTCAAACTTACTGGGCAGATTTCCAAGAAGAATAAATGAGATAATGTATTTCAAAACACCTAATGTATAATAAATGCTCAAAAAGTCATTTTCTTTCCAAATGTCCTAAATTTCCTAAAGCTAAATGTCCTACCTTGGAAAGGGGATAATAATGTTGAATTTACAGATCCATGGGAGCCTTAATTGACTTCGTATATATGAATAAAGATTATTAATTATAACCAACATGTATATAGCTCTTATCATGTGCCAAGTATTGTTTTAAGTGTTATACTTGTTAATTTACTCCTCCCAACCCTCTCTGAGTTAGGTGCTGTTATCTCCATTTCACGGATGAGGACGTGGGGCACGGAGGAGAGATTAACAAACTTGACCCAGTCTACACAGGTGGAAAGCAAAGGCTGAATAAAAACGTCATATAAAATGCCCAAGTGTACACTGCAGATAATAAATTCAGAAAGAAAAGAGACAGGAGACAGGTTATGTTGAATATTTAACAAATATTTATTGAATGTCTTATCTGTACCAGGCAGTGTTCTAGAAACCAGAGCTATAGAAATGAACAAAACAGACCCCCAAACCTGCCATTATGGGCTCAGTCAAGGAAAAGTGATTTGAAGAAAGAAAGAATGACTAGGGCTTAGCCTAGAAAACGTGTAGGATCTGATTATAGAAGTGGGGAAAGCAGGGATCATTTGGCAAACTACAGTGGTCTCTTCAGCAAGCCTGTGAGCATTCTGAGCTAAGAATGTTTATGACATTTTTTAAAGGAGAAGGGGGAGGAGCAAGAGAAGAAAAAGAGGAGAAAAAGGACTGTAAATATGATGATCTGAACAACCTTGAACAGGAGGAGGGCATGAACACTGCAAGCAAACACGCCAGGCTGTAAAAGATACCTTTGTTGTTTGTCCAAGAAGCCACATGGAACCTGGGGTGGCGGGGAGCAGATATTCAATGAGGAGGCAGCGGTGAAAGGACCAGGAGAAAGGCAAGACACAGAGGCTGGGGCTGCTGGAGCTGAGAGATTTTCTTTTCTCTGTAGCTGTTGGGATGGAATGAACCCATAGGAAATTCACAGACTGTTCTAGATATTTGGTTCTCCCACTTTAACAATGTGTCTAATCTTAGAAGCACGTAAAGAATAGTGTTTTGATGTATACCACAAGAGGAGAACTCCAGAGAATAATTTCAAAAATAACTTTTAAGGAAAATGCCCGCTTTTTATAAAAGCTCTGCCCAAGCAACTGTAGAAATTTTCTTTCAGAAGACGAACCATCAAATGCTTACTGAGACCTCCAAGTGCACTTTAAGCTGATCTTTGATGCAAAGGAAATCCCATTTGTACCCAATCCCAGTTATGCCTTTTGTTAGCATGGATAGGAGGACAACTACGTGAGCTATAACCCAGAAAGCAGGAAAATTCCATACATTGTGGTATTAAGTAAGGGCATGGTGTTCTTAGGGGGATGACAGTCAACTACTTCTGTGGTTATTAACTGATTCTAGATAAAGCAGTTCCATAACACCCATTTTCACACATCCAATGCAGCTTAGTACAAGCCATGAAATATAATCATAACCCCAGAACTACTTTATTAAATCTTAGAAAAAGCGATTGTTAAGGAATTTGTCATGATTATATTTATTTCTCACTAAAACAATATTTTTTAAAACAATTCCCCATTTTAAAGCACCATAATAGGGAACACTACTGTATTAATTTCCAGTTGCCATTGCAATGCATTATTAAAACTTGGTGGCATTGAACAACACAAATGTATTCTCTCACGTTCTGTAGCACAGAAGTCCGAGATGCGTCTCACTGGGCTAAAACCCAGGCGTTAGCTGGACTGCATTCCTGCAGGAGGCACAAACTTGGTTCCTTGCTTTTTCCTGCTGCTAGAGGCTGCCCACATCCCATGGTCCATGGCCTCCATCCACCTTCAAAAGCAGCAAGTCTTTCTCTGGCTGCATCACTCTGCCACTGACTCATTCTCTGCCTGGCTTTTCCACTCTTAAGGACTTTGTGATTGCCTTGAGCCCACCCAAATAATCCAAAATAATCTCCCTATTTTAAAGTTAGCTAACTAGCAAACAACCTTAACTCCGCCTGTGGCTTTGGTTCCCCTGTGTAATGTATCCTGTGCACAGGTCCCAGGGCCATCTTTTGGGGTCATTAATCTGCCTACCACAACTTCACCCAAAGTTAAATTCTATCAGCAGTGCTGAAATCTTAGATTTGCGTAGTACCTTTATGGACATTACACAATTGTCTATATGGCTGAAAGGCAAAGTTTGTATGTGAAGTATTACCAAACTAATCAGTAAGCTTTTCTGTAGGATTCTTGGCTCAGGAGCGCCTGCGGAGCTCTACCGCACTTTTCAGATTCCAGCAGCTCAGAAAGAAAGATACACAACAACTACTGCATGCGCAGACTGTCCCTTGTTGGGCAGAGTAACCAAATCCTAACATCGTTACTTTTTGTTGAAACAACAAATGTTTACCAGACTCAAGAAAAAGCTGAGCATTTAATGGTTTTTTAAAAACATTTGGTAAAGGAAATTCAGGGTTTTTTTTTTAATTTTACTTCAAGATAATAGAAATAGTGACAGTAGAGGAAAAGGCAGTTTTACTTCCCACATTTTACTTAAAAAAAAAAAAAAAGAATAAATTTGCCCCGAGATGTTATCCCTCAGAGGTATTTTAAGTGGAAAAAAAGAAATTTTTTTTCTCTTCTTACAGACTATTCCACACAAGCTCTGCTTCTCTTGGCAAAACAGCCCCATTAAGAGTCTGACGGACCTCTCCCCCGGGAACACAGAGACTCAGACGAGGGGAAAAGTAAACAAGGCTGGACGCCTGTCCCCAGTGGGAAAAAGATCACACCTGGAGAGCAGCTCAGACAGACAGAGCCACGGGAGGAAAAACAGTAACTGGAGAGGAGAGACTGCTTCCAATCTGTTGCTGGTTTATAAGGTAAATCCATTCCTGGAGCAAAGGGGACGCAGTAGCAGCACACTAAAAATGGGGACAAGGCGTAGCTGTGCTAGATTGTATCTCCTTCGAGGCTCCACCCTGGTGACAGTCCTGCCAAGGACGTTTTTCCAGCGTGACCTGTGCCCAGTTTGGATCAAGTGACTCGCTTGAGATTGTCAGGCATCCTGTTCCCATTTCATTAATGCATCCATTCATCACTCATTCATATTGAGCACTTAACCTGCTGTAGGAGCTGGAGATTAAAAAAAAAAAACAAAAAAAAAAAAAACAAGTAAACAAGGCACCAGAGCACTCATCACAGGTCTCACGCAGCATTTATTTGCATGGGTGTTGGCTTTCGGCCTCTAGGAAGGAGACCTATTTCATTTTTGCATCAGCAAGTGCATAACACAGTGCCGAGCACGGGCTAGGTGCATAATGAAAGAACGAAGGACTTTAAGACGTACTTTTTGATAGGGGACTATGTTCTCAAATCTGTAGCCCTACTTGGGCGGGATGACCGGTGCACACCGTGAGAACGGGCAAGGCATCTTGTATAGGAAGTGCACAAGCAATTCACAGTTTCCCTATGTGGCTACTAGTACTGAAGGAAGTTAAAGAGAGTTCAAGAGTCCAGGGAGGAAGCAGAAGGTCTACCTCCTCCTGTTCCTTCCCGCGTGCAGGAGGGCTGGAATTGAAGGGCCCAAGGAGTTCCTTGCGAACCCGCCTGCCCGCCCACGCTCTTCACCAGATCAATGGCCTTGACGTCCCGCAGCGCCAGGACCTACCACTTAGACTTGGGCGGGGTCTCGGTCAGCGAGGTGAGCTGGTAGCCGAGGACCAAGTACTTTGATGAGTGCTTCTCTGACACCATGTTCGTAGAGGTGGCTGGCGTCGTAGACCTCGGGCTCCAGGTGCAAGGGCAGGAACACGTCCGGGTGGCTGTTCGAGCGCGCTGGGAAGCTGGACCTTGCCGGGCTCCGCATGCTGGACCGTGGGGCGGAATATGAAGAACGGTAAACGCGGCCTCCGCGCTGCCCTTGGTGGAACCTGCGCGCGCACCACGAAGCCGCCGCCACCCGCCACCCACCCCGAGCACAGGGAATTGGGCCCCCAGCTTTGGAGTTTGACTCTGGAGGGTGGCTCCTTGGAGCCCTCCCCAGCAATCCTTGCCCCAACCTCCGACAGCAGTGCGGCAGGGGCAGGGACACGGTGGTGGTGAGATGCTGGTCCTTCCAGTTAACCACTGACAAGCATCCGAGCTGCGTGGGGCCCTCCGCCCAGAGCACCCACATCCCAATTACCCCAGCTATTCCTTACTGTATTGAAGCAGCAGTTTCATTCTGGTTTTCCGTTAGAAACCTGAATGAGATGAAATTTGCCAATTTATTTTTTTATATAAGCAGAACAATCCTAGATCCCTATTAAGACACTACACAAAGATTTAGCATTTGATTATAACATTGCCTGCAATAGCTCTCTAATTTTAATGAGTATGAACATAGGTCTTCTTTCTCCAACCAGCTAAAAGCTCTCTGAGAGAAGAGAATCCTATCATAAATTGGGCACAGCCAAAGCTACCTGATGGGTATATTTGTGGTCTCAATATCCAGGACAAGGCCTTGGAAACAGTTGGAGCTTAATCTGTGTAGGATGAATGAATGAATGGGTGAGGCCTGCATCTTGAAAAATTGAAGCTTATAGCCTCAGAAATGCTAATTATGCAGCCTTGAGGCTGCAGGGTAGTAAAAGTACAGTTTAGATTTGATAGAACAGGAATAATATTATGAAATAGGTTAGAGAGATAAGAGTACAACAGAAGCTTAATCTTAGGTGAGAAGGTTCATTTTAATTTCAAATCCTAAAAAAGTCATTCACCCAAAGACCTGGCATTAACCCACGTTTTAGCTCTGTGCATGTATAATGTATATCCTTGTTTTTCCCTAAAAAAATTGGGCAAAAGTGTGCATTATTTATGACAAAATATGGGGTGTGTGTGTATTTTTTTCTCTAGCTACCCACAACCCAGAATCAAATTATATATTCTTTATTGCAAGGTCTATTCTCCTTTCCTCATAAGAATTATATATTCTTTATTGCAAGTTCATATGTTGTAAGCAATTTTAAATCCTTTGTGGAGAGAGAGTATAAATAAATTAAACCACATAAACAGATACTGTAAACTAAATCGCTACATAAGGGAACTCAGAAGAAATGTGTCTGGCTAAACAAGCCTAAGGAACTCAATAGTAACAAAGAAAAAGCAAGTGTTTTCTTGGAGAGACTGTCTTTGGTGAGAAAAGAGAGCAGTGCCACCTGCTGATAAAAATCTTAAATGATCTAGCATTTAAAGTTTTCTTAGAATCTGTACGTCTGATTTCTCAGAACCTCACAACTGAATGAAAAGTGAACTCAACAGCCATAGCTGTTTCCTCTAAAATGAAGACTATTCCCTGTATAAACCACTCTAGACAGAGTCTGTTGCCTCAGACCAACAGAAGGCAAAGGTGCTTCACCTTTGCTAAACAGCCACATCTCACAAGAACTGCTGTCAGGGAAATGGCTGTATCAAAAGTGGAACTTGAGGCCCAAGTACGGGAAAAGGCCTCACCCTAGGATGCTGTTAGGTGCCTCTCAGGCTTCATACCCAGGACTAAGAGAAACAGAATGTCTGGACATTGCAGAAAAGGCAGCATACCTGAGCTATCTGCCTAGAAGCTCATCAAAAGTGAGCTTCTGGTGACAAGGGCAGTGGGTTTAACAGAGGTTAAAATGAAGCACATGAAGGGAATTAACGTAGGGATTGGTGGCTAATAGCCTGTTAAACTTTTAACTTTGTAGAACTCAGAGAAGGCAGTATTGTGGTTTCCAGGCACTCAGTGTTCTGCACTGCTGCCAACATAACAGCAAAGTTCGGATTGTAGGAAAGGACTTTAATACAGGAGAAAGATTACTGAACTTGGAGTCAGGAGAACTGGATTAGAGTGCTGACCCTGTTGCTCACTATGTAAGGTTTTTGGACAGTCACTTAACAATTTTGAGCCTGAAATTTTGCCATCCTTAAAATGAAACTACTAATATTTGTTTGCCAACAAAGAGTTGGTGTGAGGAGCAGAGGCAATGAGTATGAATTCTAAGAGCACTATAGACATGCAAAGTATCCATAGTCCCTTATCTTTTGGTAAAGTTAACAAATACACCCGAGATGGAACTCCTCCTTGTCTTCTAAGTCTGTCCAAACTCAAGAAGCATTTGGTACATGTCCCGTATAATCAAGCACCTAATAGATGCTTCTTGATAAAACTATCAAAAGAAGCGAAACATTATTTACCTGGAACTAATCCCTAAGGCTCTCTCCCTAAGCAGGAGAACTTTCACCAGAACGGAGTTAGCCTTAGGTCAATTCAATTAGTTTGAAGGGACAGTTGTTATAAGCATAGAGTCAGATAACCTGGGTTCAAATTCTAGTTCTTACACTCAGTAGCTAAATGACCTTGAACAAATTACTTTAATCTCTTAGTGCCTCAGTTTCCCCATCTGTAAAATTAAGTAATGGTACCAATACTGTAGGGTTATTATGAGAATTAACAATGTTTCTAAAGTACTTTAAAAAGGTACTTGAGTACAGAGTATGCCTGAGTATAAACACTATATAAGTGTTCTAAATATCGCAGTTCGATTCCCAGTCAGGGCACATGCCTGGGTTGCAGGCCAGTTCCCAGCAGGGGACACACAAGAGGCAACCGTACATTGATATTTATCTCCCTCTCCCTCTCCCCTACCCCTCTAAAGACAAATAAAAAAAAAAACAAAACAAAAAAAACACACTATATAAGTGTTCTAAATATAAATCGAACCAGTATATGATGTCCTGGTACATATATAGTCATTTGGTTTCCCATATAGAAAGTAATAGCAAATTCTTCTTTGTTGCACACTACCCTAACTTTTTAAACTATAAATTAAGGTGCAGGACAAAAGTCTAATCTATATGCACACAAATACAAACAAAAATTTTTTACTTGTTTTTAGTTGCATTTTTGGTAGAGAAGTGATCAGCGGGCCATAGGTCATAAGAACTCCGTAAAGATTTCAAACTAGAATTACCTTTCAGTGGATCTATGGACCCCAAATGTCCCATCTCTCAACTTGAAACTAAAGACAGTATGCATAGAAAGATACTCGAAATCTGTAGTAGATAAATATAACCTGAATTTTTTTAAAAGATTTTATTTATTTATTTTCAGAGAGAGAGGAAGGGAGAAGAAAGAGAGGGAGAGAAACATCAATGTGTGGTTGCCTCTGGTGCACCCCCTACTGGGGATCTAGCCTGCAACCCAGCCATGTGCCCTGACTAGGAATCGAACCAGCGACCCTTTAGTTCACAGACCAGCACTCAATCCACTGAGCCATACCAGCCAGGGCAGAACCTGAATTTTTATAGTGTCTGATTTAGGAATCTCTTGATGTGTCTACTTGTTATTCATGTAGACTGACCATTTAAATATCTACAATTGATTGGCATTGTATTGAAGTTAAAGGGACCATGCAGGTGCTTTGGATTAAGAAAAGCTATTTCTTGGGGGATATGGGATTGTGAAGGACTTTTCACACTCAGCATTGAATGTTTATTGAATATTTGAATTTTAATAAAATGTATGTATCACTTTATAATAAAAATTTTTTAAGATATTTAAAAAAGAAAAGCTGTTTCTTTTATTAAATAATGCTATAATGCTCTATTCTGCCTCAGGCTTCCTGCTTCATACCCACTTTCTCTAAGAGAAACCAATGAATGGACTAGAACCAATAAAAATAGTTTACCTGACCTATTTTTCAACTTCTTTCTGCCAAGAAACCCATCATGAATGAACTTTTAGTGAATGCTTGTTTAGCCTAGTGCTTAACAAGCATTGAAATGAAGCATAAGAAGAGAATTTGAAACAGGACTCAGTAGTTATCAGCTAAAAATTATATTATCTTTGGTTCAATTTAATACATTTCACAAATATTTACCCAGAAGTTATTACCCATAAACATAACCTGGATAATACACTTTAAGTCTTCAAGAATTGACTGATAGGTGAGTAAGCTAACCACACAAATTTAATACAAAACAAGAACATATTAAAATATATTAATGACATAAGAGTGGTTAAAAAAAATCAATGTCAAAGAAATCATCAAAAAAGCCTGGTTGAGGAAATGTGGAACTACTTTATGAGGGAGGTAGCATTCAACAAATACTCAAAGAGTGAATGAAACTATTTCTTTTTTCCTGTTATTATAGTCAGTTTTTAAAAATTAATTATCTGTTAAATTTCACCCATTCCTTGGTCCTGTCCCCCCTAGCAACCACCATTGTCCCATATGTATGGGTCTGTTTCCCTATTGTCATGTTTATTCATTTGTTTTATTTTTTTAGATTCTACGTATAAGGAAAATCATATGATATTTGGCCCTGGCTGGTGTGGTTCAGTGGATTGAGCACCCACCTGTGAACTGAAAGGTTACCAATTCATTCCAGGTCAGGGCACATGCCTGGGTTACTGAACAGGCCCTAGTTTCTCTCCCTCTCTTTCTCCCTTCCTTCCCCCCATTCTCAAAATAGATAAATAAAATCTTAAGAGAAGGGAAAAAAAGCATATGATATTTCTCTCTCTTTGACTTATTTCACTTAGCATAATATTCTCTAGATGCATCTGTGTTTTCACAAATGTCAAGATTTTATTATTTTTTTTATTGCTGAATAAGATTTCATTGTGCATGTGCCACATCTTTATCCATTCATCTGTTGACGGACACCTGGGTTACTTCCATGTCCTGGCTGTTGCAAATAATGCGGCAATGAACATAGGGGTACCTGTATCTTTTTGAATTCATGTTTTGGGGTTTTTTCCAGATTGATACTCAGAAGTCCAGTTGCTGGGTCATGTGGCAATTTGATGAATCTCCATACTGCCTTCCATAGTGGCTATACTAATTCACAATCCCACCAACAGTGCTTGAGGTTTCCCTTTTCTCTACATCCTCACCAGCACTTATTTGTTGGGGGTTTTTGTTGTTGTTGTTCTTGTTTTTACAATAGCCATGCTGATAGGTGTGAGGTGATATCTCATTGTGGTTTTAATTTGTTGAGCATCTTTTCATATATCTATTGACCATTTATATGACCATTTAAAAAATTATTATTTTTTTTTGTTTTGTTTGTTTTTTTGTTTTTTTTTAAGATTTTTATTTATTTATCTTTAGAGGGGAATGGTAGGAGAGAGGGAGAGAAATATCACTGTACGGTTGCCTCTCGTGTGTCCCATGCCGGGAACTGGCCTGCAACCCAGGCATGTGCCCTGACTGGGAATCGAACCGCGATCCTTTGATTCGCAGGCCCGCGCTCAATCCACTGAGCTACACCAGCCAGGGCTAAAAAATTATTTTATCCGCCCTGGCTGGTGTAACTCAGTGGATTGAGCGCGGGCCTGCGAACCAGAGGATCGCGGTTCGATTCCCAGTCAGGGCACATGCCTGGGTTGCAGGCCAGTTCCCGGCAGGGGACACACGAGAGGCAACCGTACATTGATATTTCTCTCCCTCTCCTTCTCTCCTACCCTTCCCCTCTAAAAGATAAATAAATAATAAATTTTAAAAAAATAAATAAATAAACTGTTTAAAAAAAATAAAATAAAAAATTATTTTATCCACACCCAAGGACATTTTGTCACTGCTTTTTAGAAAGAGAGGAAGGGAGAGAAAGAGAGAGAAACATTGATTGGTTGCCTCCCGAACATGCCCCAACCAGGGGCTGGACCCTCAACCTAGGTGTGGGCCCTGACCAGGATCGAACCTTCAACCTTTAGGTTTACAGGATGATGCTCCAGCCAACTGAGCCACACTGGCCAGGGCCACTGGTATGTCCTCTTTAGTGAAATGTCTATTCTGGTCCTCTGTCCATTTTTTAATTGGATTCTTTTTTGATGTTAAGTTATATGAGTTCCTCACATATTTTGGATATTAACCCCTTATTGGATGTATAATTTGTAAATAGCATCTCCCATTAAGTAGGTTGTGTAGTCTTTTAAAGTTTTTTTCTGATTATGAAAGTACTATGTGGCGTAATGAATAAATTTCTTTCAATGTTTTCTTAAGTCTGGGAGAGAAGCTATAAAGGTCTAATCTAAGGCAGAGGAAGTAAGAACAGGAACAGAAAGGACAAATGTGACAGTGAGACAGTATAGGGAGGGACTTCAGCCCAGTGACAGTGGCTAGGAAGCCAAGTTAACACCAGTTGGTCAGAAGGCATTCATGATGAACTGACTGCAAAAATGTCACCACCCTGTACTCAAAAAGGTGGAGGTAGCTGATCTTATATCCGTTCAAACTGCCTATTTAAACTACTAACCCACTTGAACAGTTCATCAAGATGTGGCCACTATACGACCTTCCAAGAGTGGTAGTAATGAGCAACACCACCAGCTTTTCTCCACAGGGAAGGTGCACATTAGTTCCCAAACAACCAGACAAAAGGAGGCAGAAAACCTCACCCTGACATGGAAAATTCCATTCCCCAGAACCCTTCACAAGCTCACTTTCTCAAAAAGCCCACATTTTCGAGCAAGCCTGCTTTATTTCAGCTTATAAAAGCAGCCATGCACAGCCAGACCCTGGGCCAGCTCAGAGGACCTGCCTTTCCTCTGTGCTGCATCCCTTGTGCTTGAGCATAAGCTTAATAAAATCTGCCTGGAAATTTCTCTGGGGTTTCCTCTCAGTTTTTAAAAAAATTTTTTTTGATTGATTTTAGAGAGCGGAAGCATGAGAAAGAGGAAAACATCAATTTGTTATTCCACTTATTTATACATCCACTGGTTGATTCTTGCATGTGCTCTGACAAAGGATCAAACCCACAACCTTGGTGTATCAGAACAACACTCTAACCAACTGAGCTTCCCAGTCACGGCTGCTCTCGATTTTTATCTTGGGAAACCTAAGAATCCTAATGCCGGTAACAATTGTCTGGTCATACAAGTTGGGAGTACAGAATTACAACCAGTGGTAGAAAATGGGCGGTCATCTTCATAGAATTGAATGTTGAAACAAGAAAAGTAGATAAGTACTGAGTAACTGCAGAATACCAGAAGGCAGCTATAGGAGAACAGAAAAATTTCCCCTTTCCGCTCTGTTTTTCTAGGTGATCTAAGAATTGCACTGACATGAGCCCCAGCTGGTGTGGCTCAGTGGATTGAGCATGGGCCTGTCAACCAAAGGGTCACAGCTTTGATTTCCGGTCAGGACACATGCCTGGGTTGCAGGCCAGGTCCCCAGTTGGGGGCGCACGAGAGGCAACCACACATTAATGTTTCTCTCCCTCTCTTTCTCCCTCCCTTCCCCTCTGTCTAAAAATAGATAAATAAAATCTTTTTAAAAAAGAGCAAAAGTAGGATTGCAGTGAAGAAAACAAACAGATGGAGGCAAAACCAAAAGAGCTTGGGGATGACATAGGATCAGAAGTCAAGAGAGGAGAGAATTTTAAGAAGGAATGTGGACCCTGAGAATATTCATTTGATGTTGTAGGGAAAATGAAGTTGGTGAGGCTCCCTCATCCGGATGTCCAGACAACCGTGGCTTGGCAGTGTTCAGGTGGCCTTGAGTGAGGGCCCGCATGCGTAGAATGAAGCTCTGTAACATAACTAGGTTGGTATTGGCACCTTTGTGTGCATTTAGTATATAAGGGAGTTGGGACTTCCTTGGTGCGACTTGCGGCTTGTAGCGTGGGTGGATCACCCCACCCCAGAATAAAGGCAGGTCAGATATCCAGATGGCTCCAAGAATTTTCTTCTGTCTGTCCGAATCCCATGTGAATCTGCCGAGCCTTGAATGGCTGCAAAACAGATGTGAACCTGAGAAGGAATTATCTACTGAGATGTACTTCCCATGGTCAACTGAGGGCCCAGGTTTTATAAATGAAAAAAGCTTAGTGGCCATTTGCTAACAGGGGTTTCTCACGCACTCTGTATTCTGGGAAGAGTGTCAGTTTGAACTCTAGGCTTCCTGCTCATTTACACAGATTGAATCAACAATTATGAGGGAGTTTCTCCCTTTGTCTTTCAACCAATGGACTAAGAGCTGCCCCCTCAATCAGATTGCTCTGTAACAACCAAGCAGGAAACACATTGCTGACCAACGAGGACCCTGCAACTCGGACCAGTCAGAAGTATACCAATTTGGGTGCCTTATTTACATAATATAGGAACCAGAATGGAAATTTCCTCTACAAAAGGCAGCCTCCCCTTTGTCTCAGCAGCACAATTTATTTTTTTAATTTAAATTATTTTATTGTTGTTCAATTACAGTTGTCTGTGTTTTCTCCCCACCCCCTCCCAACCAACCCCCCTTCCTTGCTTCCACCCTCCCTCTTGGTTTTGTCCATGTGTCCTTCTTAGTAGTTCCTGAAAAGCTTCTCCCCAGTCCCCTCCCCTCTGGCTATTGTTAGATTGTTCTTAATTTCAGTCACTCTGGTTATATTTTGTTTGCTTTCTTCTTTTGTTGATTATGTTCCACGTAAAGGTGAGATCATATGGTATTTGTCCCTCACCGCCTGGCTTATTTCACTTAGCATAATGCTCCCCAGTTCCATCCATCAGCAGCAAAATTTAGGTTACTCTTTGAACCCGTGTCTCCAGGGCTGCAGTTCCTTTTGCTCAAATAAACACTTTTTATTCTTTATTACAGTCTAAAATCAGTTTTGGTCTATATCTAGATTTAAGAGTCTAGGGTTCTGGCACACCATTTCCTAGCTATGTAACTTAAGATAAGTTACTTAAAATCCACCTTGATTTCCTTATCTGTAAATTTAAAAAATGATGATGATACCTGTTCCATCCCTACAAAGAGGAACAAATTAGAAAAGATATCTGAAGGCATATTGTAAACCATAACGAAATATATATATGTTATCTATCACAATAATTTCAAGTATTCTGGCAATTAAAAGGGAAGACATGGGACAAGAACCAAGTTTCGTTATTATAAGAAAGGGGACTCAGCATATGCATATTTATAGGAAGAACTGACTTAGCACTATAGTTCTAATGTTACAGAACAGGTCCAAGGTAGGGCACAATATACTATTACCGAAAGTACCCCCACTCTAGGTTTGTACTGTCTGCTGCCAGAGGAAAGATATCTCTCAATGCCAGAGATTTGTGAAAAGGAATTATTTATTTAAGTTATACAGGCTTAAGAGCAATGACTGAATGTCTTCATAAAAATCCCAAAGTCCCTTAAAACACCCACAAACACACACAGTCCTTCCTTTTCCCTCTGCCTTAATCTGGGGTACCATATCTCAGGAAAAGTATTAGTCCATGATTCAGGCTCCCGGCACCATAAGCTGTGTCGCCATCAGGATCTCCAATTAACCCAAAAGTCATGTAGCACCTTCTCATGGCCCACTGATAAAAGTCCTTTCACCTTTTTTTCTTGCAGGCAGTCTCTCCTGCTTCATAAGTCACATAGCCAAAGAGAGTACCCCAAAGCTACATGGTCCTCATTCTCACCAAAGCCACAGGGGTCCACCCCATTAAAGCTGTGGGGGTCCCCACCCTGGCAAAACCTCATAGTTCTCTCCCAGCAAAGCCGTGTGGTTCTCCCTCACATGGCTGTGGGAGTCTCCACTCTGGCCAAAGCTGCTCGGTTCTCCTCTGGCAAAGCTGCAAGGGGCCTCCACTCTGCCAAAACTGAGTGGTTCTCTCCCTAATGGCTGCCGCGTCTGGGTTTAAATCCCGGCACCAATCTTCCTCTGCAGCCTCATTTCCAACTCCTCCTACAACCGGCTACACTTGCCAGCACTCCTGTATTATTCCCAGTTTACTGGGCTGCCATCCTGAGTCTAGGCAGGTGTGGCCCCATGGTGTGCAGCCAATCATCTCCAAGCTCTCACCAGGCTCTGCAACAAGGGGGACTTGCCTCCCACTTATATCTTGGATGGAGGTCACTCCCTTCACCCTGGCTCAAAGTGTGGCCACAGCTATTTAGCATATCTATGAAGCCAGTTAAAGGTTATAGATACGTTAAATGACCATTCTAGAGGTTATCTGCAAAACTATTGCTATGCAAAACAACTCTCAATGGCCCTGCTCCAGGTGCCCCTTCCCCCAACTCGCACCTGTGGTGGGGGGAAGGGGACATCCTCTATATCTTTCTAATATTCCCTGACACATTGAGTTCTGGACCCCATTCCAAACCCCTATTTGAGGCCCCCCTCTTGGCTGTACCCTGTTACACTACCACGTCATCATCCTTAATGGACCTTCATATAAGAGACAGAGGTTAGCACAGACTCTAAAGTCAGGCTATGGGTTTGAATCTGTCAACTGAAAAATAATATTGACTGGGTGTGTTGTCACCAAAAAAGGATTGCAATCCAGTGCATGCAGACATGGTAAGCCATATGCGTACTCTGACCTGTGTGCCATGATGGAGGGTATTTATAGAAGGAAAAGGAAGAGAAGAGCATAGAACTTTATTATACAGTTTTTCTGGTAGGGTTCTAGTGATTACATAGAACAGGGGTGTCAAACGCATTTTCACTGTGGGGGGGGGGCCACATCAGCCTTGCAGTTGCCTTCAAAGGGCCAAAATAATTTTAGGACTGTATAAATGTAACTACTCCTTAACTGTTAAGGAGTTGAAATTACATTCGGCCTTTTGAAGGCAACTGCAAGGCTGATGTGGCCCCTGGTGAAAATGAGTTTGACACCCCTGACTACAGCATGAGAACTTTTAGAAGCCCTAACTCCTCTCATAGACCCTTCCGACTGCTTATGTTTGCTTAAAGTTGCAGTTAGTCTTTATCAAATCCCAGCTCTACTACCTGACTTTTATGCACTTCAGTTCTTCATCTATAAAATGGGGATAATGATACTATCTACCTCACTGAGTTGTAAGGATTAATGCCTGAACACTTAGAACTGTTTCTGGTACACAATAAATGCTCAAAAATGTTTACAATTAATACATAAAAATATTGCCATGTGTAAGCATATATAAGTTAAAATGACCATTACTTGTCAACATTTTAATACCTGGCATTTTATATTAGTCTGAGATTAGAAACTTGCTCTTCATGCACAGGGTAACCAGAATATGGGATGGTCAAGTTTAGTATAACTTTCAGCTCCTCTTCAGTTGGATTTCAAGTCCTTCCTTATTTGTTCTGTAGTAATGTGAATTTATGAGATTGAAAGACATTTTTATAATCCTGGGTATTTGAACTACCATAAAGGTTCAATGTTACTACAGAAGCTGCAAATAAACTATAGATGTTAAATTGTAAATAAGCATCATGATATTTAACATATGAAGTATCCACAAAATGAATTTATAAAAGTAAAGGGTAAAGACAGCAACAATCCAATACACTGTATTTTGATGTTCTTTAAGATAAGGGAATGCAATATATTGGCCAAATTAAAGACTTTGGAACTACTCGGACCCGGATTAGTATTGGGCCTCTATAGTCCGTAGTTGACCTACACTAAGAACCCACGCAAGGACTCACTTACTCAGTTGTAACCTACCCTCTGGGGATACACTGAAATAGAGATAGGAGTCTTACCCTGACATTCTGAGCAAGTAAATTACAAACTGATGCAAAAGCAATTCAAGACGCTTTCTATATGAAATGCGCATGCAGCATCTTGCACATTATGGTCACTAAAATGTAGCTGTTAAATTGTTACTCTCCCACGCATGCACACTGACCAGGGAAGGAACCCTCAACCTAGCTATGTGCCCTGACCTAGAATGGAACCTGCGACCCTATAGTGTGGGGGACGACGCTCCAACAGAGCCACACCCGCCAGGGCTGTTACATTAATTTTATTCCATGTCTCTTCCCATTCCCCCTTCCCCAGTTTTGTTCTTTACTGTAGTCCCAGTGACTGCAACCTAGTCTGTATTCAGCACGTATTGAATATCAATAGTGAAACCTAACTATCACTTATTGTGTGCCAAACACCTGTATTAACTCAATCCTCACAAGCTATTTAGGTCAGTACCTGAATCATCCCCACATTACAGATGAGTAAACTGAAGCAGATTATGTAACGCACCTGAAACTGAGGTGAACTAGAACACGAAGGTGGAATTCAAACCTATGCAGCCTAAGCCTGTATTGCCTCGATGCATTAATAAGTTAATAAATTGGTTAAAAAATAAGTAACACTACTATAGAAGGAACCTACAAGTAGGACTTCCTAAGAATGCTCTTTTTCATGAATGGCAAATATTACATTTAGAGTGAAATTTAAAATTTTCAGCGCTCATAGGAGTAACATGTGGGACGCTAGAAGAGCTATTAAACAACTGACTCACACGTGGTTTGGACCACGTCAACCGAATCTCTGTAGTCTGATCTACCAACTATCTTGACGAGCCCGGTTTTACAGAACGCGTTCCACGATCTCGACAGTGGTTTTAACTGGTGCAGAGAAGGGAATCAGCACCCCGAGAGGGATTTAGGCTGGACGCCCCATCCCGGCATGCACCACAGGCCTTGGCGACCACGCCTCTGGACCAGCTCCCGGGAGCGGGTTTGTTCCCCGTTGCCCGGAAGCACCGCCTTCACGGTGCATGCTGGGACTTGTAGTCTCTCAGCCCCGGTCCCGGCCCGAGGGCTGCGATCCGCCCTCCATGAGGCTGCAGGCTCTGGCCCGCGCGGCACCGACGCGGGGAACGCGCTTCGCGCTGACTCAGCGGCGGCAGCGGCTGCGTTAGCTGGGCCCTCGCACGCTTTCCCTTCCTGGGGCGCTGACTCCACCCGCCTGCTTTTGCTAGCTTGCCGGCCCGGCGCCACGCAAGAGAAGGCGCCAGGAGACGCGGAGCGGCGGGAGGCGCTTGGCCCCGGCCCCCTCGGTCTCCGGCGTTAGCCCTGCGGCCGTGGCGGAGAACGACAGCGACGAGGACGAGAGCCGTTCTCCCCGCTCCCTGCGTGCTGCTCGGTCTTCGGGAGTACAGGCGGGGAGGCGGGATGGAGTGATAGGGAAGGTGACTTGGGGCTCGGGGGCGGAGGGACTGGGACCTGGGGAGGATAGACTGGGAGCCGGCTCGATCCGAGCAAGGCTATGTGGAAGTTGACTGGAAGGACTGGCCCAGGGGGCCCCCACGCTGGGGAGGGGTGCGGGCCGGGGGGCCGTCCATGACTGTGCGCCCGAAGGCTGGGCAGACTAGGTGGGGGTGCGTACTATCTGTGGCCGCCGCGGAGCCTGTCCCGGGAGCGTGGCCGCCCGTTGCCGGGTGTTTCATCACCCCCGTTGCCACGAGGCTTCCTTTAGGGGAGAATCCGGGGGAAAGAAGAGGACAAGGCCTGCCAAGGAGGGTCAGCATCAGCAGTGGACCCCAATTTAATAAACATGACCAAGCCCGTTTGTAATAGTTATAGCGTGTCTCACCTGCAGAGGACTTAAACTTGATCCCCCCCCGCCCCAGGACAAAAAAAGTGTTATTTCTGTATAGTAACTTGCCAGCAGGGACACGCCATTTCTTTTCGACCCTTCCTCACAATTCTGCAGGATCGATGTTTCCTGTAATCAGAAGAAAAAGGAGTACTTTTTCAAAGTGTTAATTAGTTTTTACTGGAGGAAGTTACGTTTTATTAAAGCGACTTGTCAGCGTGGTGTTAAAGCTGGAAAGGTTCAGTGTTGGTCTTTGAACAGCTTTCGGTAGACGTGGAGGAATTTTTCCATAGCGATTCTTCATATACTGGCTATCCAGGAAAAGTTAGGGGTTAGTATTTTAACTATGTTGCTCGTATTTCTCCATAACATTTGCTAGATGCGTAATTGAGGTGTTTATCGCATTGTAACAAATGTTTAAGCCTGCAAGTCTGTCTTGTTAGAACTTGTGTTCACGCGCAACCCTTTACGGGGAAAATTGTCATATTTTCACACAGGCTGTAGCTTTTAAGGTGTTTGCACACAGTAGATAATTTCCCATGTTCCATTGCATATTGATTATTATCCAGGTGCCATCTCTGAAGGATTATTTCTGTACTGACAACTGTAACAAGTTTATGTTTCCTTAGGTAGTTTTGGTTTGTTTTTTTTTTTTTTTTTTGCCATGTTTTATTTTAGGACCACTTACCGCTCCCTTGGTACAATCAAAGGGACTTGACCAAGCTTGAGAAGTTTTCCCTAAAACCATGTCAGCTTCAAGGAATCTTTAATAGGACTTCTGAAACTGGGATTTCTAGAGGCTCAAATTTGTCTTTGATAACTGTGTGCATTTTTCAGGGGAATTTTCTTGTCATTTTTGGCTGGGAGTGGGGGTGGGATGGGTATGCCTTTGTGTTTTCCCATCTGTTTAAAATGCCAGGGTATTCCTATGATATGATAAATCTAGAATGCTCCAAGTAGTTCCCATCCCCCACATGCCTAGTTCTGAATTGTAAAAAAAAAACCTGTTGAGGACTCACTATGTGCTAGACATGCTTTACATATCTTACCTCATTGAAGTGTTCACAACTTTATGAGGCAGATGCACTTTTTCCTGTTTTGTAGAAAGGGTGCTCTCACGTTTTGCAGCTGTTCACATGGCCCCAGCTTGAAAATGACAAGATTGGAGTACAAATCCAGGTTTTTCCAAATATTATATCCTATGAACACAGTGATAAGTATTCAAGACAGTTCTTGCCCTTTAAGGTTCATG
This sequence comes from Glossophaga mutica, assembly GCA_039655065.1. Classification (NCBI taxonomy): domain Eukaryota; kingdom Metazoa; phylum Chordata; class Mammalia; order Chiroptera; family Phyllostomidae; genus Glossophaga; species Glossophaga mutica. Next base: position 61,285,968 of record CM077304.1, read on the forward strand.
AGAGAAAACTAGCAAGCAGGCAGTGACTATCAACACTTAGGAGGGGCATCTAATCCAGTTTGGCAGAGTCACACAATAGGGGTCAAAGAAACCTTGAAAGAGGTGACTTCCAAGCTGAATTCTGAAGCACAGGCACGGGTTGACTAAGTAACAAGAGCTGTGTGTGCTAAGATGAAAGGCAGAATACCACTGCCCTTGGGTGGGGGTGCGGATTGTTGAGGAGTCATTCACAAGTGGATCTTAATCCAGAGGGCAGTGGGGAGGTACACTGCCTTTCTGTAGTCTGCTTTCTTCAAGGCACTTAGCATATATCCTGATTTATCATTTGATTCAGGCATGCTCAGGAGAAGACAGAATAGTGTACTGTAGGAGGGGGTCCTCTCTAACCTGGGTCTGATCCTAGCCTCACTAATTTAAATGGCTGTGCCCTCATGTCCCACCCCTTAGGCTCTTGGCCTCTTTAGACTGATCTTCTCTTCTGTTATGATAATTAAGCCAAAGAACAAAAAAAAATTGAGGCCCCACAGCCTTTTAAATGGGAGTAGTAATTTCTATCTATAGGCCTTGAGAGAATGCTTGAGATTTTTCACATTAATTTGTTCCTTGCTTCTTCAAATATGCATACCGTCAAAAACCAAGTTGTCTTTGGGGGTTTATCATGTTCTTACTTGAGAATGTTAAGACACTGTACTGTGAAAAAGTGCCTTACTTTCCAGAGAATTTAAAATATTCTAAAATAAGAGTATTGTTTGTCAATTGTTATAGCTATTATTAAAAACCACTTTTGAAATACATTTCTAGAGTTGGCTGGCAAAAGCGGCGATCTGTAAAAGCTAGCCCATTGTTCAAAAGCTAAATTAACCCGTTTTTTCACTCTCCTATTCCTTCTTCTTTTCATGTGACTTCTCTTGAAGTACTTGTAGACGCTCCACTAAAGGTATTAAACTCTGAGGTCACTACTTAGCCAGACATTCTAATTTTTTTTAAGCTTATGGTATCAATAACATGGAAGTAGGGAATTACAATTAGCGTAATAAAGTCTGGATCTGTCATTTTTTAAATATAGTTGCAGTTTCATTTTTAATTATGTACTGGAGATAGTACATAATAACATTGCATAAATTAGATGCTTCTATGTAAAGTAGAAAATTACTTTCTATACTTTTGATGGTCTTGAAAAATAAAATTTGAGAACCTTAATGGCATACTTTAGATTTTAGAAACTACACATTTGTGGAATACTAAGCAGGCTCATTCTTGAGACTTTAGGCTCCTTTAGTTGTAATTTGGATAGTTTCAAAAGTAGTTTTTGGTTTTTATTTTTATTTTTAGAGAGCAGCATAGGGAGGGAGAAAGGGGGGGAGAAACATAGATCATTTCCTGCCAGTGTGCACCCTCGCCTGACTGAACCCACAACCCAGGCATGCGCCCTGACTAGAATTGAACCCACGACCTTTTGCTTTGCGGGATGATGCCCACCCAACTGAGCCACACTGGGCAGGGCTCAAAATAAGTTTTTTTAAACACTTAAACTTCTTTCCATAATGTAATCCACTTATTATAGTATTCTGGATAAGTATCTATTTTGTTTATCAAGTGTTGTTTCCTTTCTACTTTTTTGTGTGTCCAGATGTTTGTGGATTCTTCTGTGGGATCCGAGGGCACGTCTGTTGGAATCAGAAGACTCCAAGTATAGCAGCAGGGATGGATGAACAGGCTCTTTTAGGACTAAATCCAAATGCTGATTCAGACTTCAGACAAAGGGTAAGTTAAGTCTGCTTAATTTTTGAAAGCGTGTTACCACAGATTTGGATCAGAGCACTTGAATACAAAGTACACATGATAAAGGTTTAATTTGGGTAGAAATAAATAGAGATAATCAAATTTGAGGTATATGAATATATTCTGAATACAGAAACAGTGAGGGTCATGATTTATTCTCTGTTTAGCTGGCTCAACAAAAGTATTAGAATCTCGTGTGATTCAAGGTAGGTCTTTGTGTCGCATCAATCACTATTGATAATTATTTAAAAGTTGTAATGCAAAGGACTGTTGAAGGGACTTTCCATAGTAGCAGACATGCATATTTTATTTTCCCATCCCATGGTTTGGGGTACACAAGTTGTTTAACCCCTGCATTGCTGATAGTTAGCATCCTTGTTATTTAGTCCAGGCCGGCATGTGAATAAGCAGTTACAATATGCCATGTCTTTGGTTACTTAAAGTGATCACATGGAATCCAATATGAAGTGCTGGGATAGTTGGGTAAACGTAAACAATTAAACATAATGTAGTCTACACCTGTAATTATGACTGTAGTTGGATGATAAAAGAAGAATCTGAAAAGCAAGCCTATAATTAAATATTTAAAGACATATGGGCAGTTTAAAGTATAGGATGAGTGGAAGGAGAGGCATTTTCTTCTTTTTACTTCTCATAGCAAAGGATATATTTTATAAATGAGCTAAATGAAGTTAACAGTTTCACTAAATGTCACAGCATTTTTTGTTGTGCTTTAAGCAAAAAATTTTTTAATAAAAAAAAATTCCACATACTTTTTAACATAGCACCATGTACATGCCTCTGCTGTTAAATAAGCAACCAGCCCTACAGATAGAGGGAAATAACAGTAATTGAGAATTAAATGTCTAGCTAATTGCAGTGTATCTGTCCAGCTGGTTAGGACTTCAAAAGATATTAAAAGTGAAAGTCTTCTGCGCGTAGACAAATATTCCCTTTCATGGAAGTTTAAGCTAACCCCTTTAAACCCTTAGTCACACAGTTGAAGCATCCCAGATCTTTACCTTCATTCTGGCTTGGTATTGCGTGGTTATTATAACTGAAAGCCTTTTAGTATTCGGTTATTAGCCTTCTCTGTTGTCTTTTGATGTTCCTTTTAGGAAGTTTTGTTTTTTGTTTTTTGGCTTTTTTTAATTTACCATCTGACAGATTTTTTTTAAATGTGCCATAATTTTCTTTTCAGAAAAGTAAAATCAATAAATCGTTAGTGTTTTTAATGCAGACATTAGCTTTTCATCAGTAAAACCAGGTTCTATCAGTCACGGGCATATGTGGTCCAGATTTGATCTGACACCTCATTAAGCCAGCCTAAGTGACAATTAGGGTGAAAAAGAAGGAATCTTAAGGAAAGGTGAGTTCCGATGGTCCTGATGTTGGTGTTCGATAGTGGGAACGTAATTCAGCTTGGTGGTGAGGTAGACTGCCAGCCCACGTAGTTCTCTGTTTCCTCTATGGGCAGTAAAAGTAGGTGAACTGACTCTGTTGCCACTTAAAGACAGTAGACCATTAAAAAGAAGGTGTGAGATAGCAGAACAATGTAATAAAAGTTTCAATTTGTTCATCATTTCCAGAAAAAAATTTTTTAAATGCTAGGAACACATTTCAAGTGCAAAATCTAGTTAAACACTGAAAACTTTCTAGCTATTGAATCTGTTTTTCTTGTGAATAGAATATCTGTCTTTGGCTTAAAACTTGCTATTATTTAAAGAAAATGGTATGTTAGTGACAATTCTAGCGGCTGAATCCCCACCCCCCTTTTTTTGGTAAGTGAAATATTAGGTAGTAATGCAACATACATGATTAACTTCCACCTTTTTGCCTGCCCTGGCCCTTGAGATAGTCCTGAAGGAAACCACTAGGTTTCATGAAATACAGTTACATAACAACTGAACTATATTCTTTTACAGCTGCTTGTATTCTTTTTATTTTCTGAAGGTAATTATTATTTATACTTAGATAGTATTTGGGGATCTCCATTTCCACACCTTAATTTATCTTGGTTCTCTGCCAGTGGCAACAGCCACTGAGACCAAGAAGAAAACCCATTCCCTCATTCTTACAATTATATAATACAGGAAACTAGCACCTAAAAAAGTGGGGTTTTTGCTTTTTTTTTTTAACCTCTAATCCAAAGGAAAAAATAATTGCACATCTTGACCCAGTATATGTGTAATATGCATAAATGTATGTAAATACATACACAAATTCATAACTAAAACAAGTTCCACAAAATAATAGTTATTCTTGCAAAGTGCAGTGCACTCTGCTATTTTCTGTTGTTTTATTTTTTAAATTGTTACTCCAGACTGATAAAATTGATTTTATCACCAGTGGGACACAAACCACGTTTTTAAAAAAAATACTGACTAATCAAGGTGATGTATTATAGAATTGTACACTTGAAATTGATATAATTTTATTGACTAATGTCACACCAATAAATTCAATTAACAAAAATAAATTACTATATTGACAAATCGAAAATTAGGTTCCACTAATGCTTAATATTTCTTCTAATTGGTGTCAGGGTTTGTATCAGTATGTAATTGCTTTAAAATCATCTAGCGGTGTTCCTAGTTTATTTGTAAATTTCTTGGCTGTTTATGTTTATGGTACTTTTCACAAGTTGTTGAGATTACTCTTTGTCCATTATCATATGTGAAATCTGCATCTATCATTGATGCCATTCGCAACATGCAGATGGAAGAGTCGCAGAAGTCACTCCTCGTTTTCCCAGCAGTCTCATAGAGAGCACACAGGCTCTTAGAGCAAGCCCTGAATTCAGGAATGGTGGCGTGTGAGACACATTGCCTAAAGCTTTGACTTTGGCAGTTATCTGAGTACTTTTCTCACATTCACATCATGCAGTTGGGCTCTGATTTTAATCTCACATTTTATGGAATTTACATAATACAGTTGAATTGAAACAGTCTCCTCTGTTTAATTGTAGACCAAATGGCACATAGAGTATGCTTTGTCTTTTATAATCACCTCTTTAATAGCCTATTTGCTATTAAATAGGAAAAATACCCTTTATATAGCATTTTAAATTACTTTTGACAAGCACTTGTATGTTTTCTTTGTCAAGCCACCTGATGATCCAGCGAGGTCTGGTGGGCATTTTTGTGTTATCTCCTTGGCTGTAGGGAAATAGGTTTGAGTATCTAACTGATGGATTTGTCTTTTATTTAACCTTTTTTCTAGAATGATCAGTAAGTGGCACATACTCAGAAGCCCAAATTCAATGTTTTAGCTATTTTTTTCTAGATTCACTGATTTGTTATAGGGTTGTGACTCATAGAATATTTGTTTACTGTTGACAGGGTATTGAGATTGACAATCCAAATGCATTTTTGCTTTGCAATCTTACAGGCCCTGGCCTATTTTGAGCAGTTAAAGATCTCCCAAGATGCCTGGCAGGTGTGTGCAGAAGCTCTAGCTCAGAGGACATACAGGTAATGAAAACAAAATTTACATGTCTCTCAGAATTTAAATTTCTGTGAACTTGATGGGACTGTTAAATTTACCTGTATTTGGAGAATGTTTCCATGTAAACATTTTGTGATTTGTATTTTGGGAAACCACTCAAGACAGAAATTTTTAAAAAACAGTAAACTAATAATTTGGCCATTCCAAGATTGACCTTTTAGTAAAAGTATCCATTGCCTTATGCCATGTACCTGACAACAGATCCTAACTGGAATACAGTAGAGTAAAAAACCTCCTTATTTTCTTACGATGTGAATGATAGTTGATTTTCTAAAAAGTTGCTAAAAGAGGTAATCGTAAATTTTATTTTAATTTAAAGTATATATGCATTCAATTACCAGTCTTGATGCTGGACCAGGATCTTTTAGATTTTATTTATTTATTTTTAGAGAGGGGAAAGGAGGGAGAAAGAGAGGGAGAGAAACATCAATGTGTGGTTGCCTCTCACGTGGCCCCCACTAGGGAATCGAACCTGTGACCCTTTGGTTCACAGCCTGCGCTCAATCCACTGAGCTACGCCAGCCAGGGCTGGACCAGGGTCTTTTCTTTGTGTACATGCTTCGTCATTCTTATGTTGATCAGACCCATAATCCATCCTCTGCAGTTCCCACTTCGGGTCTCTGTAGTGGATTGAGGAACAATGAATGTGGATTCCTAAACTTTCTAGTTGTTTGCCCCCACCTCTCCAAGTCTTGGGGTTATTATCTAGCGCACATCACACATGTACAAGGAAGGATTTCCCCCCCTGCAATGTGAGTTCCTGGGAAGTCTTCTAAAGCATTCAATGTAATTTTTACAAAAATAAGAACTCTCATCATAGTCATGTCATTAGCTTATATAATAATTAATTAACTCACTTAATTACTAAAGAGATACAACTAACATAGTTGTAACATGGGGAAACACAACTGACCGGCTACAGGCGAACACCTTGCTTCTGAGAGAAGTTCCTGACGGTTAGTGATGGCTCCCAGTGGAGCTCTCAGCATGCTGTCGGTATCAGTCACTACAGTTTTATAGCCAAAACCAAGTGCTCTATTTTAGGGGGAAAGTTGATTTTGAGAACATCTGTATGTTTTACAGTAAATAAGGACTAGCTGTGAAGTAAAGGCTTCATATAGCTTATTTATATATTTTTTTAGTTTTTATTTATTGATTGGGGGGGGAGGAAGAGGGGGTAAGAGAAACAATGATTTGTTATTCCACTTATTTATCCGCTCACTGGTTGATTTTTGTGTGTGCCCTGATGGGGGATCAAACCCACAACCTTGGTGTATTAGGGTGATGCTAGAACCAACTGAGATACCAAGCCCGGGCAGTTTATTTTTTGAGTAGGAAATCGAAGTCTCATATAACAAGTAAAGGCTTTAGTGTCATCCATGATAAGGATAGAAACCCTAAAGTCTTCAAGAGGTGCTAAATAAACCTAACGTTAACCAAGATTAGACTTCCGGTCAAGATGGAGGCATAGGTAAACACAGCTCACCTCCTTGCACAACCACAGCAAAAATTACAACTAGACTACAAAACAACTATCGCCGAGAATCATCAGAAAATTGAGCTGTATGGAAATCCAACAACCAAGGAATTAAAGAAGTCACATTCATCCAGATGGGTAGGGTTAGAGGTGTAGAACGGGCTGGTCCCTCACCCATGTGTGGTGAATAAAAATGAAGAGGGGATACCTTGGGAGTGAGGGATCCCAATACCATACCAGACCACCCAGCCCAGGGTTCCAGTGCCAGGAAGGTAAGTCCCCATAACTTCTGGCTATAAAAACCAGTGAGCATTGGGGCAGTAGAAGAAACTGAGGGATTCTCAGGAGTCTCCTCTTAAAGCTCCTGCAAGACTTAAGACTTATGCAGACTCACTCCCCCTGGGCTTCAGCATCAGGGCAGTACCTGGAAGAGCACCAGTGGTATACAGGGAGAAATTGAAGTGTCTGGCTCAGGGCTAGTGCTGGCAGACAGCTTCCTCCCAAACAAAACTCCAAGGGCCAGGCAGCAGCATTGTCCCCTTTCTGAGCCCTTCCCACACTGAACCACAGAGCAACGGCACAGTATCACAGATTCCATGGTACTACACATGGGTTGCCCTGCCATGGGGATTACCTAAGGTTCCATCTCAGCCAACTTACTGATGCACTTTTCTACAATTGGCCATACTGCTAAGACAGAGTCAGAGCAGCTCTACCAAATACATAGGAACAATCACAGGGAGGCTGCCAAAATGAGACAAAGAAATATGGCCCAAATGAAAGAACAGAACAAAACTCTAGAAAAAGAACTAAACAAAATGGAGATAAGTAATCTATTACATACAGCGTTCAAAACATTGGTTATTAGGATGCTCAGAGAACTCATTGAGTACTTAACAGCATAAAAAAGACCCAGGCAAAAATGAAGGTTTCACCTAGTAAAATAAAGAAAAAATTACAAGGAACCAAGAGTGGAGTGGATGAAGCTGAGAATCAAATCAATGATGTGGAACATAAGGAAGGAAAAAAAACATTGAATCAGAACAGCAAGAAGAAAGAACCCAAAACAACAAGGCTAGTTAGTATAAGCAGCCTCTCCAACAACTTCAAATGTTCCAGCATTCAAATCATAGGGGTGCCCCAAGAAGAGGAAGAGCAAGAAATTGAAAACTTATTTGAAAAAATAATGAAAGAAAACTTCACTAATTTGGTGAAGGAAATAGACATGCAAGTCCAGGAAGCACAGAGAGTCCGAAACAAGATGGACACAAAGACAACACCAAGACACATCATAATTAAAATGCCAAAGATTAAAGATAAAGAAAGAATTGTACAAGCAGCAAGAGAAAAGCAGAGAGTTACCTTCAAAGGAGTTCCCATGAGACTGCCAGCTGATTTCTCAAAAGAAACTTTGCAGGCTAGCAGGGGCTGGCAAGAAGTATTTAAAGTGATGAAAAGCAAGGATCTACAACCTAGATTACTCTATCCAGCAAAGCTATCATTTAGAATGGAAGGGTAGATAAAGTGCTTCCCAGACAAGGTAAAGTTAAAGGAGTTTATCATCACCAAGCCGTTATTATGTAAAATGTTAAAGGGACTTAATTAAGAAAAAGAAGATCAAAACTATGAACATTAAAATGCCAGTAAATTCACAACTATCAATAACTGAATCTAAAAAACTAAGTAAACAAGCAGAACAGAAACAGAATCGTAGATATGAAGATCATTTGGAGAGTCATCAGCTGGGGAAGGGAAGGAGGTAAATGGGGGGAAAAGGTGTAGGGAGTAAGAAGTACAAATTGATAGTTACTAAATACATGGGCATGTTAAGAACAGTGTAGAAAAAAAAATAGTACAGGAAATGGACCAAAGAACCTACACATGACCCATGGACATGAACTAAGGTTGGGAGGAATTGCTGGAGGGAATAGTACTGGGCGGAGGGGGGCAAAGGGGGAAAAATTGGGACAATTGTAATAATAAAATCAATAAAATATATTTTTTAAAAAAGAAATACAAATTGGTAGATACAAAATAGACAGGATGATGATAAGAACAGTGTAAGAAATGGAGTAGCTAAAGAAGTTGTATACACAACCCATGGCGGGGTGCTAGAGGGAATGAGGGGTACCAGGTGGAGGGAGGCAAAGGGGGGAAATTGGGACAACTGTAATTGCATAATCAATAAAATGTGTGTGTGTATAAAATATTAAAAAACCTAACTTAAACAAATTTTAAGAGATTAAGTTTCATCTTACGGGTGAAAATATTTTGTTTGGGTAATTCATATTTTCTAAATGAAGATAACATCTCCAGTCTTATATTGACCAGTTAGCTTTCTATATGAAAAATTTGTTGCATGACTAAGCCTGGCTCAAACCAACTATCTTGGATGAATAGATTGTTATTCACTAAAGGGACTTTGTCAGAATTTCTAGCTGGCTCACTGCAACTCTGGCTCACCCCTTAAGAGACAGTTGAAAGTCAGTAATTGGTGGATACTGATTTTTGCTCCCCCCTTTTAAGGGCAATATATTTGTAGCTTGGTTTTCTGCATGAGTTTTGAGGCTAGACTGCCAGTCCAGGTGACTTTGCTTGTTTTGGATGTGTCTGCCATAGAACTGTCTAGGGTTGAATTTTAAGTATGACTGTGGTGGCCATCTCTGATTTAATGCAGCCTATGACAGCCATTTTAGTAGTTTTCCAGGAAACCTAACATCTGGAATTTAGGGGGTGTGTCTTCTGTTTGAAAAGCACTATACTTGAGGTAAATCTTAATTGTTTGGTTGTTCTGCTTGCTAGATTTAGTGGGGATATTGAATATTGTATAATATTTAAAATTATCTTAGGTTTTTAAACAAATAGACATGAATGTAATAAATAAGGTCAGTTAGTAGAATGCATGCCAAAGGTCTGATTTGGGCAACTTTTCAACTATGTTGTTCATTGATATTTTATATTTTTTCCCAATATATATTCTGCTTATCTAATTTTCTTTTTCAGTGATGATCACATAAAGTTTTTCTGCTTTCAAGTATTAGAACATCAAGTTAAATATAAGTAAGTCCTTTTCTCACTGTTTGACCCTGAGATTTGTGGGGAGAGGCCTTTTTTTTTTAAATTAGCTTTTCCCCCCTTTTTTAGAGAAACCATAACACAGGTTGTAAATTAACATGGTATGTCACATCCAGTTTATAGCTGTATTTTGATTTGTCCCAAAAGTTTTAAAAATATTGAATTTGTTGGTTTCATATAAAAATTCAACCACTTCAACAGGGAGAAAAAAATAGATTTCCAGCTTCTCTGAAAATATCAGAAGCTCTAGCAGCACCCAGCCTGTCTTTCCACACGACGGCTCCCTGTTGGGGCTGAGGGGCAGCACGGGCACTTGTGTTCAGAGCCCCGCCTTACTTAAGTGAGAGCAACAAATCGCTGCTCAGAGGACCCTTAGTCTGCCTGTGGATTTATTCTGTCATCCACAGAACTCAGAACATGGACGTATTTCCGTTTGGGAAATTGTGTAGCTGCCATATTTGCAATGTGAACAGAATCACAAATCAAACTACCAGAAATACCAATATTGATACCCTATCTGCCACTCCCACATCTGTCTTTTCCTTAAAGCGGTGATGAGAAAGAGGCATTCTCCATTTATTTTGAGGAATTTTAGGTAATTGCGTATTATACAAATTTTCCTTTTCAGTTGTGTAAGAGGTGTTTATTTTTAAAGCTTCAGATATCAGATATAGCCTCTATTATTTTTCTCTCTTTTGAACAGATACTCAGAACTAACTACTGTTCAGCAACAACTAATTAGGGAGACGCTCATATCTTGGCTTCAGGCTCAGGTAAAATTGTAATTTCATTCAGTACTTCAAATTACTGGGTATTAAAATTTTTATTTTTGCAAGAATTTGCAGCTTTACCTCAAAAATGTTGGTCATTTATCCTCCACTTGATCCTGTAGCTCTTTTAGAAAGTGCTTGTTTTAAAGATCATAGGTTGATGAAAATTTAGCAGTAGTTTTAAATTGCATCAGTAGTAACTGAAACTGTTATGCTTTCCATGACACATTGTGGAAATGTTAGTCTTAAAGTGTAATTTGTTTTAATACTTGACAAAAGCAACTTTCTGTTCACTCTTAAAGGTGAGTCCCCTCCTACATGGATGTAAAGTACAGCCATGTAGGGAATATAGTCAGTGACATTGTAGTAACTACCTATAGTGCCAGGTGGATACTGGACTAGTGGCGGGGGGGGGGGTCACTTTTTAAATTACATAAATGTCTAATCATTATGCTGTACACCAGAAATTAATATAAAGTAAAATTGAATGTCAACTGTAGCTGAAAAAATTTTTTAACGATAAGTTTAAAAACTAAATGTGAGCCCTCCTAAATAGACTCTTCATAAAGACCCCTTTTCAAAGGGGCAGAGTTCTTTATCACAGTATGATCTTTTTGTTAATTTTAGCTAATCTTAAGGTACATATAAAGCAGTGGTGGTATAGTTAGAATTTTTATTTTCCCATGAAGAACAAGTAGCTAGAAGCAAAACAATTGAACTTTTTCTTAGAAAAATTATAGGAATCAGTAAAACTTGCACATGAGACTTTCCTCTGAAAGTTCGAGAATGAGAAGTAATAATTAGCTCCTTTGTTCATTTGATTGTTCCCCATCTGCTCGGTCGCCTGAATACTTTGGGAAATTTTGAGCATCTTTTTTGCACAGGTAATCTAGGCCATGTTGAAGTGTGATATGTTTTGCCTGTTAATGTTAAATAAGACAACAATGTGTTTCAATCTTTTCAATTTACATTTAATTTCATGGACTGTTTCTCTGCTTGTCAGATGCTGAATCCCCAACCAGAGAAGACCTTTATAAGAAATAAAGCAGCCCAAGTCTTCGCCTTGCTTTTTGTTACAGAATATCTCACTAAATGGCCCAAGTTTTTTTTTGACATTCTCTCAGTAGTGGACCTAAATCCAAGGGGTGTAGATCTGTACCTCCGAATCCTCATGGCTATTGATTCAGAGTTGGTGGATCGTGATGTGGTACATACATCAGAGGTAAGTAGTTTCTCATTAATTTCTAGTTTTTAATGTAGATTTTATAGGCGATAATGGGCACATAAAAGGAACGTGAATCTTATTTTTGAGACATACATTCTTAAGAATAATTATAGATTGACTCAACATTTTGAATTTTGTTTTACAAAGGAAATTAAGGTTTGGAATTTTCCCCCCAAGTGTAGGTTGAAATTAGAGTATTTCTTTAGATTTTTTTTTTTTTTGACTAGGTGAGCACTTTTCTTCGGTGAAAAACACAAATTTATTTTTTTCCCATGAATTTGTAGGAAAATGTGGTCTGTATTTACTGCTATATAGTCATTGAGGAAGAAGCATTGCTTATGAATGAATGCTAGGTTCTTCTATATTCTCAGTCACATAGCTCTTCACCTTAGTCTTTCTGTGTTTCATTACCTGATAAAACCTTCTTATTCTTAAGGAACACAATAGAAATAGCTTAATTCAAGTGTGTATAATTTTGAGTTCATTGTGTATCTAACATTTATAAAGATCGTCATCATGCATTGAAGTTATTGCCATTCTTTTTAATCGTTTGTATTATATTGAGCAATAACTCACCATGTGCCTAAGATTTTTAAGTAATACACATTTTTAATTGAATTTTATTTTATCAATTATGCTATTACAGTAGTCCCATTTCTTTTTTTGCTTTTTTTAAAATATATTTTATTGATTATGCTATTATAGTTATCCCATTTCCCCCCTTCATTCCCCTCTACCCTGCACACCCCCTCCCACCCACATTTCCCCGCTTTAGTTCATGTCCATGTGTCATAAGTTCTTTACCTTCTACATTTCCCACACTATTCTTTCCCTCCCCTGTCTATTTTCTACCCACCATCTATGCTACTTATTCTCTGTACCTTTCCCTGCCTCTCCTCCTCCCACTCCCCTGTTGCTAACCCTCCATGTGATCTCCATTTCTATGGCTCTGCTCCTGTTCTAGCTGTTTGCTTAGTTTGCTTTTGTTTTAGGTGTGGTTGTTAATAACTGTGAGTTTGCTGTCATTTTACTATACATGTTTTTTATCTTCTTTTTCTTAGATAAGTCCCTTTAACATTTCATATAATAAGGGCATGGTGATGATGAACTCCTTTAACTTGACCTTATCTGAGAAGCACTTTATCTGCCCTTCCATTCTAAATGACAGCTTCACTGGATAGAGCAATCTTGGATGTAGGTCCTTGACTTTCATCACTTGGAATACTTCTTTCCAGCCCCTTCCTGCCTGGAAGGTCTCTTTTGAGAAATCAGCTGACAGTCTGATGGGAACTCCTTTCTAGGTGACTGTCCCCTTTTCTCTTGCTGCTTTTAAGATTCTCTCCTTATCTTTCATCTTGGGTTATGTAATTATGACGTGCTTTGGTGTGTTCCTCCTTGGGTCCAACTTCTTTGGGACTCTCTGAGCTTCCTAGACTTCCTGGAAGTCTATTTCCTTTGCCAGATTGGGGAAGTTCTTCTTTATTATTTGTTCAGTAAGTTTTCCACTTGATGTCCTGGAGGTTCCTAAGCCTCTCCTCATTTTTTGGAATCCTTGTTTCTTCATTCTTTTCTGTTTGGTTGTTTGTTTCTTCCTTCTGGTCCACTCCATTGATTTGAGTCCCAGTTTTCCTCCCATCACTATCAGTTCCCTGTGCATTTTCCTTCATTTCATTTATTGTAGCCTTCATTTCTTCCTCTAATTTGCAACCAAAATCAACCAATTCTGCGAGCATCCTGATCACCAGTGCTTTGAACTGTGCATCTGATAGGTTGGTTATCTCTTGGTCACTTAGATGAATTAGCTCTGGGGCTTTGATCTGTTCTCCCGTTTGAGCCATTTTTGGTTTGGTTTTGTTTTGTTTTGGTCTGGTCACAGCTGTTATGTAGTGAGGGGCGGAGCCTTAGGTGTTCACCAGGGCAGGTCAACCCAGGTTGCTAGTTTGTGAGGCTATATGTGGGGGTGGGGTCAGAGAGGGAACAATGGCGCTTGCTCCGCTCTCTTGGATTCCAGTCCCTTCGGCCACTTTCCCCAAGCAAATTGGGCCCTTCTGGTGCTGATTTCCATGTGGGTGGGCTTGTGTACGTTCTAGGACCCTGTGGGTCTCTCCAACAAACTCTCCTGTGATGCTGGGAGTCCCTCTCAGCACTTCAGCCCACACAAGTGTTTTCAATCGGTGCTTTTAGGCTTTATTTCCCAGCACTGGGGTCCTGGGTTGCACAGTCTGTCTCGCTTCCCATTTTCGCCTGGTTTATCTGCGTGCAAATGTGTGACCGCGGTCATCTGCCTTGTGGGCCTCTCTTGGTCTGCTTGTTGCCTCCCCCCGCCCGGTAACTGCTGCAGTTACGCCCAGTAACTGTGTGCCTGGGGTGTGCCAACCGCATCCTGCGCATCCAGGACCACTAGCCACTGCTTTTTCATGCCCTGACCCCTCTCCGCCAGCCGCCGACTGCCCCCCTCTTACCAGTCTGGATGAATCATTGTCAAACTTCCTTACAGTTCAGTTTTCTGTCTGATCTGATTGGGGGGTTTTGTTTTTGTTTCTAAATCTTTGTTTTTCTTAATTTTGGTTGTGCGAGGAGGCACAGTGTGTCTACCTACACCTCCATCTTGGCCGGATTATGTAATACATATTTACAGTTCGTGTTTAATAAGAGATTAAGTCTGGCTTGAGGAAAAGAACAGGAAGAGGAAATAGATACAATCAGATATGATTTTAGAGCTGATAAATAGGAAATACGTTGACAGGTCTGGAAGTTTAGTAGTGAGGTAATTTATTGTGTACAGTTATTATGATGTGAAACATTTTGTGAAGTAGGCTGCTGTGATTGCATGTAAGGTATTTTGTTTTGTTTTTAGGAGGCTCGTAGAAATACTCTAATAAAAGATACCATGAGGGAACAGTGCATTCCAAACTTGGTGGAATCATGGTACCAAATCCTACAAAATTATCAGTATACTAATTCAGAAGTGACGTGTCAGTGCCTTGAAGTAGTTGGGGCTTATGTATCTTGGATAGACTTATCCCTTATAGCCAATGATAGGTAAGTATATTTTTAAAATATAAACCTGCTAAATACAGTATGTGAAACTCATGAGTTTGAAAACATTGTAACAATTTTATTCCATTGCCAGGTTTATAAATATGCTGCTAGGTCATATGTCAATAGAAGTTCTACGGGAAGAAGCATGTGACTGTTTGTTTGAAATTGTAAATAAAGGAATGGATCCTGTTGATAAAATGAAACTAGTAGAATCTTTGTGTCAAGTGTTACAGTCTGCTGGGTTTTTCATCATTGACCAGGTCAGTAAACTTATGTATAAAGCTTTTAAAATGTTAGAACAAACCAGTGTAGGTAGTAATTTGAATATGCTTTCTTTTTTCTTTTAATATTGGAAATTCTTCTTGAAATTATAATAATGAAACATTGTATCCTGAAATCTTAGGCAATGGATTATACCAGTTCTTAAATTTGAAAATCTGGGATGGTGCTTCAAGTGTGCATTTCTAACAAACTCCCAGGTGATGCAGATACTGCTAGCCTAGAAACCATACTTGAAGTAGCAAGGGACTGTGCTATTTATATGACAGTGCATTTTGACCAAAGGTACACTTACTTATAAATGTTATATTTTCATCATGCTTTTGAATCATTACTCATTTGAGCTATTAGGATTTAAGCCCAACAACTCTGTGTGTGGTAAATTAGTAATTTAGATACATGGTTTAAAGGTTGTTATTTTAATTTTACCTGTGGCAGTGATAAAGAATTACTAAGAAATCTTCGTATTACCTCCAGAGCGTTCCTTGTTGACAGACGAATAGTATCGCTTTCTTACATCGCTAATTATCTTATTTAGTCTCCAGTAAAAGACATAAAATGGTGAAGGTGAAAATCTATTTAGTGTATAGTAATGGTAGAAGAGTTCAAATTCCAAAAATTTCCCAGCTGGAATGGTAGAATTGTCAAATGTTTAATGTTTAAAATTGAATCCTATAATTGGCACTTGATTCAAAAATTTTGGGTTTTCCCTCCTACTCTTAGGTGGGTGGTTTAAGTTGAGGACTGTTTGATTCCTTTTAGGAAGAAGATGTCGACTTCCTCGCCAGATTTTCTAAATTGGTAAATGGAATGGGACAGTCATTGATAGTTAGCTGGACTAAATTAATTAAGAGTGGGGATATCAAGAATGCACAGGAGGCACTACAAGCTATTGAAACAAAAGTGGCACTGATGTTGCAGCTACTAATCCATGAGGATGATGATATATCTTCTAACATTATTGGATTTTGTTACGATTACCTTCATATTTTGAAACAAGTAAGTCCTTGTTTTAACTTTTTGTTCAGTGAATAATATAGAATTGGAAAGTAATAGGAAAAATGAAAATAGCCATAAGTCTAATCTGATGACATTTATTGTTAAATATTAATCTATTTCCTTTTTCTTTTCTTTTTTAAACTTTTTAGCCAGAAAACAAATTGCTAGGTTCTAAAATTCTTAAGACTAACAACAAACTTCAGAATTAATTATAGGTTTAAGTTATTTTTTCATGTTTAAATTGTATTTATTTCTAAATACAGTAGAAATTTTGTTAAATATAGTTTATTTTAATTACATATACATCATATTTTATAAATAATTTTTTACAATGAAAATTTCCCCCAGAGAATCGCTTCCAATAAGAACATAAAAAGGCACCCTGGCTAGTGTGGCTCAGTGGGTTGAGTGCCGGGCTGCAAACCAAAGGGTCGCTGGCTCCATTCCCAGTCTCTGAGTCACATGTCTGGGTTGCAGGCCAGGTCCCCAGTAGGAGGCACTCGAGAGGCAACCGTACATTGATGTTTCTTTCCCTCTCTTTCTTCTTCCCTTCCCCTCTCTCTAAGAGTAAATAAAATCTTTTAAAAAAAACAAACTTAAAATGGCAAGGTATGCATCTCTATATTATAGAATGTAGTCTTTTTAAGAATTAGTAACTTCTCACTGTAACGTTAGATGAACCATTTTTATTTTATTTATATTGAATTAGTTGAATTAAGTCAAGTGTAAAATAATTTTTTTCCAAACTGAGTTTAGCTTTTATTTGTTATACATATAACATATGCCTGTATGTATACTTTAAGAATTTTTCGGCAGTGTCGAATAATATGTTCTTACATAATAAGAAAGTTCTTAATCGCTATTGGTAATCCCACTGTGGCTTTCATAATGGATTTTTATGCTTTCTTGCCTTGTTTAAAAACAAGGTGACGTCAGACTTTCCTGTCCTATAACCTTCTTTGTTGAATACACTAAGTATCTTTAAAAATCAAGTTCATCTACATGTCTTTGCCTATCTCAAGTTGTTCATTAAATGTGGCATTGCTAAATCTTAAGTACATTTTAAAAATACAAGGTGGGGCAAAAGTAGGTTCATGATCATGGGTATGTGAAAGTTTATTCTTGTGTTATTATTTATTAATTACTGTATTATTTTGCATACAAACAACTGTAAACCTACTTGTGCCCCACCTCATATAGAAAGGAGCTGCCAAACTACCCTCCAGAAAAGTTGTGCGCATATTTTTAAAGGTGTTAATCGATTAGAAAAATATTCAGATAAACAAGTATAACTTAAGGAAACCTAATAAATTATTACTTACTTTTGAACAGCTTACAGTGCTCTCGGATCAGCAGAAAGCTAATGTAGAGGTAATTGACTTCTTTTTTATTTTTTTAAACTGGTAATAATATCTGTTATAGTCTGCCTGGAAATAATAGCTTAATTTCTAATTTTTGAAATTAAAGGAGACTGACAAAAGGTATTTTATTTTTAATTATAGGCAATCATGTTGGCTGTTATGAAAAAATTGACTTATGATGAAGAATATAACTTTGAAAATGAGGTAAGAATTTTGCATTGAGCCCTGGCTGGTATGGCTCAGTGGATTGAGCATTGGCCTGCAAACCAAAGGGTTGCTGGTTCAATTCCTAGTCAGGGCACACATGTGTCAGTTGTGGGCCAGGTCCCCAGTAGGGGGCACATGAGAGACAACCACACATTGATGTTTCTCTCCCTCTCTTTCTCCCTCCCCTGTCTAAAATTAAATAAATTAAAAAAAATTTTTTTTTAAAGGATTGTGCATTGAGGAGAAATCAGTTTTATTGTTGACTTACATCAAATTAATATTTCAAGTTTTGATTATTTTAAAGTCCTTTAAGGTAAATATTTTAAAAATTAATTAAAATTAATGTGATTTATATTCACCAACTTTAGGTAAAATTAATAGAAGCCTCCTAATCCTTCATATTTGTTATTTGGTACCTTTTTTAAATAATCCTTTATAAAATACTTTGTAGCATTGAACTTTATAAAATATTGACAGTATTTTTGGTGATCTTGCCTTACTTTGTATTTGACAAGAGTGGTAAGTCGAGGCCTAGTCAGTGGACCTCAGTCATAGGTGTATATGGCAGAGTGGAAATGAAGTATTTAGCTCCCTGGGCTTGTTCTGGTTAGAAGTCTTGTCCAGGGTTGCCAGAGAGTCAGCTTTCCATGAAACACAAGGGCCATCAGGTGCTTTCTAGTAACTCAGTCATGGCATCTACTGTTTAGCTGTGTGCTAGTATCCTATTCCTTACCTGGGGTACTCAAAAACCTTGAGCTATAAAAGGATAGTCGTGATGGTAACCAACACTCTATGCACTTACAAAGTGCCAGGCTTGTAATATACAGTAGCTTCGGTCATACAATTTTACTACAGTTTTTACTACAGTGGAAAGAGAGATACAAGGAATGTAAACAAGGTGCTGAAGTTCTCACAAAACCCATCATAAACAAATTCTGACTCCAGACTCTTATCCTTAAACCTCCTTCCCATACTGTTTCTGGTTCTTGGCCTTTAAGGTTTAGGCCTGTGTTCAAAGATACTTGTTTGTGAGCAGGAGGGGAAAGGCTACTAATAAGCCTGGTACAGTTTCCTATGTAAATGAATATTGAGGAAAAACGAAAGTATTAAATTTGTAAATGCAGAAAACTGTCAACTCACCATTTACGTGAGTTTTAAGGTATTTTATTTTTTAAAATTCATCATAGGGTGAAGATGAAGCCATGTTTGTAGAATACAGGAAGCAACTGAAGTTATTGCTGGACAGGCTTGCTCAAGTTTCACCGGAGTTGTTGCTGGCTTCTGTTCGCAGAGTTTTTAGTTCTACACTGCAGTAAGTTTGTTATGTTTTTTAACAGGTCACCTCTTTCCTTTTTATCCTGATGATCCTCTACTAAGTGATCATGTGCTTTATTAATCTGTTGACTTACTAAGATCCTATGTGTATCTCTGAAACAGTGCACTTACCCCTTGTTTTTTCTTGATCCTTGAGGGGAAATACTGCTTTTTGGAATATAAACCATAAAATAGATAGCATCAGTTATTTCTAGTTTTGTGATATAAATTATATTGCCTGACTAAATTAACAATTGTTATGACTTCTCAATAATTAAAGAGGCTTTTGTTGGTGTCTTTTGATTCTGTGCATCACTAGTTGTATAGAAAGTATACATTCAAATCTCAGTGACGTATTATACCTTGGCAGGAACTGGCAGACTACTCGGTTCATGGAAGTTGAAGTAGCGATAAGATTGCTGTATATGTTGGCAGAAGCTCTTCCAGTATCTCATGGTGCTCACTTCTCAGGTGATATTTCAAAAGCGAGTGCTCTGCAGGATATGATGCGAACTGTAAGTATACTGAAAATAATTTATTTGAATATAATTTTCTGTTTTGACTATAAGCTAATGGAAGGTTCTTGTTAGAGCTTAGTATCTATTAATACTGGGGCCTTTTGATATTACAGCAAATAAGGGTGGATTTCTTAATTTTCTCTTGCTCCAGTTGGTAACATCAGGAGTTAGTTCCTACCAGCATACATCTGTGACATTGGAGTTCTTCGAAACTGTTGTTAGATATGAAAAGTTTTTCACAGTTGAACCTCAGCACATTCCATGTGTACTAGTAAGTATACATTTTACTCTCAATTTTTGTAATTTTCCATGTATTTCAGCTAATGAGTGGATAGTGTTCTGTTTTTCTATCTTTTATAACATTTTCCAGAGCCAAAGCTTCTCAAAAACTCTTGAACACACTGAAATTAATCCCCCTCCGTTTCTTTTTGAATTTCTGACTAATTAGTCACCTAAAACAGGTCTTCAAGGGCCTGTTTTGTGCTACCGTAGGTATAAACACACATACACACACATCTGGTTCCTGCCTTCTAGAAGCTAAGAAGTAAAATTTGATGTGAATGAAAATGTATCACAGCAGCAGCAGCAAAAGTCTTAAATACATGAGGACATAGTAAAACTGTCTCTGTTTCTTTAGATGGCTTTCTTAGATCATAGAGGTCTGCGGCATTCCAGTGCAAAAGTGCGGAGCAGAACCGCTTACCTGTTCTCTAGATTTGTCAAATCTCTCAAGTAAGTACAAAATTTCAGCTACTATGTTTGATTCTTATATTTAGGATTATTAAATATGACCTGTAAATTATTCTCTAAGAGTCTGTGATAGACTCATTTTTTTCTGTTCTATGGCTTTTTTTTTTTTTTAGTATTCCTTTTTTTATATCATGTTAGGACTTCTCATTCATTTACTTTGTTGATTAAAAAGCAATTTGTTTGCATAACTTTATATATAACACTAATCACTAATAACATTAGGTAGTTATTTAACTAACAGTTTTATTGCCCTGGATCAGTAGTATATGACTTCTTTGAAATTCTAAAGAATATATTCCTTGGAAGTACATTTTTAACCTAATCTGTTTTGTATTCTTCACAGTTTTTAATAAGAAAATTACTGTTTCTTAGGCTTATCATGTGGTAATTTAAAAATATTGTTGCTAGTCTTTTTAAAATTATATTATAGAAGTTTATTATTGCATTAGAAACTTCAGAAGTATAAAAATTAACTATTATTAAAATGTGTAATGACTTGTTACATACATATTATTTTAAAATGTATAGTTCTAAAATAAAACATTAATCCTATTTGACATTTATCAAAAAGGAAAAATAAGATCAGAAAATGTAAAGCTATTACAAAACTAATTAGGAAATTGAATAAACTTTTGTGAAAAATAAGGTGGGGGAGAATTTTCCACAGCTGTTATTTCAGCTGAATGTACATGAATCCAGATCTGTTAATGATTGACTTGCATTCATTCACCTTCCACCTCCATATAAATCATGAAGGAAAATTTTTAAGAAATGACTGGCAGAGGGGGAAATGAAGATGTTTTTCGTTTAATACAACCTTTGCCAATGCAGGTACCCCGCCATCTGATTTAAATATCAGACTCTCTTAAATTTAAACTGTTAAAATTTGAATATTTGGATATCAACTCAAATTTAAACTCTCAAAAACAATTCGCTTTAAGTAAAAACATTGAACTTCAAAAGACTATAATGATAAACAAAAATGTTTCACCAAATTCTCCAAACTGGGAAATAAATGATCAGATTCAGGTAACTTTACTTCACCTCAAAAGATCATGTAGTTAATCTTTTTTTAAATGTTTTATTGTTTATGCTATTATAGTTGTCCCACTTTTTCCCCTCTTGCCCCTCTCTACCCAGTCTGCCCCCTACTTCTGTAGTCAGTCCGTGTCCGTGGGTGCTTCATGTGTGTTCTTTGACCAATCCCTTCATCTCCTTTCTGTCAGACCCCGCCTCCCATCTCCCCTCTGGCAGCTGTCAGTCCATTATTCCATGATTTCATGCCTCTGATTCTATTTTGCTCATTAGTTAATTTTGTTCATTAGATTCCTCTTGTAAGTGAGATTATATATTTGTCTTTCACTGACTGACTTATTTCACTTAGCATAATATTCTCCATTTCCATCCATGATGTCGCAAAAGGCAGGCATTCCTTCTTTCTTTTTCTGCTGCACAGTATTCCATTGTGTAAATGCAGTTCTTTTATCCCCTCATCTACTGATGGACACTTAAATCACATGTGACTGACTTAGAGCTGAACTTTTTTAGTTCTGCCTTAAAGGGGGATTTTGTATTTTTAGCAACTTTTCAGGCACTGTTATTTATGTTACTGTGATTTTCCTTTTTGCCTTTACTCAGTAAACAAATGAATCCTTTCATCGAGGATATTCTGAATAGAATACAAGATTTATTAGAGCTCTCTCCACCAGTAAGTATCTATTCTTCCAAGTTACAGATTTTCCCCAAATTCTGAGGCTACGGATGCCTTTGGCACTAATGCTTTTGTCGACATTCTTTTTTTTCAAATGTGGATGATGTGTGGAAGGGTTAATTTTGTTTACCAAAAGTGTAGAGATATAGTAAATAAAACATAGAAATAGAAAGGACCTAAGGATTGAGGGATAAATTTAGTGATGTGAGGGACGGTTTACTCCCTCTGTACTGTTCAATTTTGGTGAAGTGTTTTATGGAGAAGGGAAAATTCAGTTTCCAAATTAGTACTGTGATCGTATTAGCTGTTCTCAGTGACTGCTGCTGTTAAACTGAAGCTTTTGTGTTTAACTTTTCAGGCTTGAGATTTAAAAAATTTTAATGCTTATTTTTCTAGATATTTTGGTCTCCATTTCAATAGAAAGATTTACCTTGAGGCACTTTGTAGGCACATCTTGACTGATAACATGTTTTTGTGTAAAGCAAAACATTTACATTGACTCAATTTTTTATTTTGATAAAAATTACTGACGCTCCCACTTAAAAAGTATTGAACAAAAATTAATGCTTTTGTTATTTTAAGTTTAAATATCAGTATTTAGGGTACACAGGTTATGTAATTTCACTGCGTGAAAGGTTACTAGCAAATTATATGGTCAAATTATCTTTGCCTACATACTGTAAAAGCTGGTATATTAAAGTACTTCACCCAATTAATGCCAGTTTTCCTTGGTAGTTCACAGTGACCTATTTTTTGAGTACCTTATATTTATGTAGCTACTTTGTGTTCTCAATTCCTGGAACAGTGATTAGTCCTAGCAATACTTAAACACTTGTTACTTCTAAATCAGGACACTTCTTTTTTTAAGAGATGAGGAATTCTTTTGTAATAAAACCATGACATAAGTTATCTAAGGCTAGGTTTTATGTATTAATAGGGAGCTTGAGTGTTTGACCTAGAGGGGTGTGTGATATTTATTTCCCCACAATATTCTTGGCCTCCCTGACTGCATAAATGTAAACAACAACAAAACTCATTAATGAAAATTGACCAATAATGGGATGTTTGCTTCTGCCTGAATGAGATCTGGTTTTTTATTTACGGTCACATGTTCAAACATTTTAAAGTAGCCACTGTTGTGTATGTGTGTATGTATTCATTGTGTGGCTTTTGTTGTTATTCAACTCTTTAAAATGTTAACTTGTGTGGCCTTTGTGCTAGCATTCAAAGTACCTTGGTATACCTCATGTTTAGCCTCCTAACAATCTTACCAAAAAAAGTTTCATAAGAGAAAACATGTGAGAAGGCTGACTGATCATTATGGCCATCTGCAAAGTCTTGACAAGGGCGGAGTTAGACCCATGAGTTCTTGACCTCTGATTCAGTTTTCTTTCTGTTACATGGTCCTGGGAGAAAATGTGTTTTTTATAAGTAGTCTACATTTTTATAATGAGTTGATGTGATAGATTTTATCACCTCGCTTTTGCACTTACTTTGTAAGAGGACCTGAACAAGGAAAAATTTCAGTGAGCCTAAATTTCATTTTAGGAGAATGGTTACCAGTCTTTGTTGAGCAGCGATGACCAACTGTTTGTTTATGAGACAGCTGGAGTGTTGATTGTTAATAGTGACTACCCAGCAGAACGGAAGCAAGCCTTAATGAGGAATCTGTTGACTCCCCTAATGGAAAAGTTTAAAATTCTGTTAGAAAAATTGATGCTGGCACAAGACGAAGAAAGGCAGTCATCTCTAGCAGACTGTCTCAACCATGCTGTTGGATTTGCCAGGTGAGTGATTGCGATTAAAATTACAAAGTAAGTGTCTCTACACAAATAGAACCATTTGCTTGCCTGCATCTTTTAGCGCTGGGCATATATCCATGTTTCCAAAATTGGATTGTCTAGAGAATTGTCTAAACTTTTTCTTTTCTAAATGTAGTGAATTATAAGATTTAGCTGACGAAGTGAATAGATCATTAACATTCTGAATTTCTGCCCTGGCAATTGAGTCCTTAACTCTGACTTCTTTTTTTTTTTTTTTTTTTTTTTTTTTTTTTTTTAAGAATTTATTTATTTATCTTTAGAGGGGAAGGGTAGGAGAGAGGGAGAGGGAGAGAAACATCAATGTATGGTTGCCTCTCATGTGTCCCCTGCCGGGAACTGGCCTGCAACCCAGGCATGTGCCCTGACTGGGAATCGAACCGCGATTCTCTGGTTCGCAGGCCCGCGCTCAATCCACTGAGCTACACCAGCCAGGGCTGACTTCTTTGGTATAAATTGATTGTGTATTTAAGGAGATGAGCTAAACAAGGAGATGAGCTTGTTTGTATACCAAGGCCATAATGGGACATCTTGGTTTAGCCTTGATACCTTAAAAAGAAAGTCCTTTTTTTAAGGGCTTCTTTTTAGCTGTGGCATTGTGTCCTGAAAAGCATCCAAGCTGCTGTTTCTTTCTCTCCACCAATACTTTTTATTAACAAACAATAACAGCATGAAAATTGTAATGATTGCTAATTAGAAGCTATGTAGAGAAATTGCTCTACAGAATATTTCAGTGCAGAAGCTAATTATTAGTTGTATAAATAACTTGATTCTAAAGAATCTTCTAAATTTAAATGGGTAGTTTGCAGATTGTCTGCTGGGACAGCGTAGTCATAGTATGTGGATTTTTTTTCTGCTTACTTTATCAGTAGGATTTTAGTAAAACTTTTAGGTGGACTCGGATTAGAGAGATTGTCGTAACTACATCTCATTCATTTACTTTAATTTGACCCCTTTCTGAAATAGTCACTGGAAGCAACAGTTCGCAATAACCATATTAAACTGAAGATGGAAGTATTGTGACGTGGAAAATAAAGACTTGTCTTTATCAGTTTTGGAATTCATTGTACTTTATTTTTTATTACTTTATAAATCTTTTAAAGAATAAAATAAAAATCATTTCCTGATTTTGCTTACGTAGTCGAACCAGCAAAGCTTTCAGCAACAAGCAGACTGTGAAACAGTGTGGCTGTTCCGAAGTTTATCTGGACTGTTTACAGACATTCTTGCCAGCCCTCAGCTGTCCCTTACAAAAGGATGTTCTCAGAAGTGGCGTCCGCACTTTCCTCCACCGCATGATAATTTGCCTAGAGGAAGAAGTTCTTCCGTTCATCCCATCTGCGTCAGAACACATGCTCAAAGACTGCGAAGCAAAAGACCTTCAGGAGTTCATTCCTCTTATCAACCAGATTACAGCCAAATTTAAGGTACCGCAAACCTCAGAGCACCTCCTGACTTAGATCCCCTGCAAGATTAGGTGTATTTATCTTTAGATATATTTTGGTGTTTGCCCCCTTAGTTTATTTTTGTAAATGTGAGTTACTTGAGTGCATGGATCATGTATTTTTGTCATGCTCAGTGTCTGGCACACTTTCTGACACAATGGACTTGCCTAATTGATGTTTTAATAAAAACAGACGTCTGCTTTGTGCAGCAGCGGAAGACTGCTAGTCTGCTCTTTTAGAAAAGTAAATAAAAACAGCTCTGAGTACTAAATTTCTAAAGAGGTAAATAAAAAGCGTTGTAATTTAGGTGCCCACGCAGGAGTTTGAAAGTAATTTAGTACGAAAGCTAGTTTTATGTACAAGGAGATTTAAGTCAGGCATTATATAAGCTGTCTAATAAGAATGGCTAACACACAGTGCCTATGTTTAAAATACGTTTTAAGTATTTGCCTGTGTATTCTTTCAATCCTTATAACAACCCTAGGAGGATAGGTGTTGTAGTTTATAAATGAGAAACAGACATGGAGAAGTTAGGAAATACCCAGTGGCATATAAAGCTTGAGAGCCCAACAATACAAATGCACTTATAATTTAGCAATAGAATTCATTTCTTGACATTTAAATTGAAAATATTCCATATCATTATTTGATTGTGAAATATTTCCAACTCCCTATTACTTTAACCTGGATCTTGAACTGTAGGAAATGGATTGAATTTAATGATTTTGATGCTTTTAATTATGCATATGCCATGTAGATTTTATTTTAACTTTGTTATTTGCTAACATGTAAATATCTATCCTAAATAGAAACTCTGAAGAAACGTTTTATTACATGGTTTTCTCTAAGTTATATTTATCAATATTCATTTTTAAATTGAACTATAATTGACATATAACATTATATTTTAGGTATACAACATGATGAATTAGTATTGGTATACATTGCAAAATGGTCACCACAGTAAGGCTCGTTAACAGCTCTCACTAGACATTGTTACAGAATTTTTTTGTGATGAGAACTTTTAAGATTTACTCATCTCAGAAACTTTCAAGTATGCAATACAGGATTTTTACTAACCTTCATAATAATGATTTTTTTACTCATTTCTGAAATAACAATATTTATATTCAGATACAGGTATCTCCATTTTTACAACAAATGTTCATGCCTCTGCTTCATGCAATTTTCGAAGTATTGCTCCGACCAGCAGAAGAAAATGACCAGTCTGCTGCTTTAGAAAAGCAAATGTTACGGAGGAGTTACTTTGCTTTTCTGCAAACAGTCACAGGCAGTGGGATGAGCGAAGTCATAGCAAATCAAGGTGGGGATGCATGTGATGCCTAAATTGTCTGCTGAAGTCCTTGTCACAATTCTGTATCTATGCGAGCAAGAGCTAGTTGATGTAAACACTAAACTTTTGGAGTGATGTGTGTTGGCCCCTAGGATGACAGCTAATTTATTTCAAGGAGAGAATTACTTTCAAGTAGAGACCGTATAGTTAATTGGTATTTAGTTCCCTGTTTCTTAAGGCAGTATTCTGTAGTTGGTCCTTTAGTTTAAACAGCATGGTGGCAACTGCCAGAATGGATCTGACCATCGAGTTTTATTGGTCAGTTTGACATTTTTTGAAATTAAAAATGAACGGGAATATAGAGAATTTGGCAAAATAGGAAATCCAGAGGGTAGGATAACAAGGGAATAGTGATTTTTCAATGTTTTATGCTTAATATTAAGGAGCACAGTTAATAAAAATTGGGGGATTTTATCAACTCTGTAAATGCTTTTGTCTTGTTACTATGTATGGAATGAGAGCTTTAGGTTGCCTTTCTAGTTCTTTTAGCAATTAAACCTGAGCTTTTTTCTTCTCAGGTGCAGAGAATGTAGAACGAGTTCTAGTGACTGTGATTCAAGGGGCAGTCGAATATCCAGATCCAATTGCACAGAAAACATGTTTTATCATCCTCTCCAAGCTGGTAGAACTCTGGGGTAAGGTGATTTTTTTTTTAAAGATTTTATTTCTTCAGTTCGAGAGAGAGGGGAAGGGAGGGAGGAAAAGAGGAAGAGAACCATCAATGTGTGGTTGCCCCTTACACACCCCTTCCTGGGGACCTGACCCGCAACTCAGGCATGTGCCCTGACTGGGAATGAGACTGGCGACCCTTTGGTGTGCAGGCCGGTCCTCAGTCTACTGAGACACACCAGCAGGGCAGATGATTTTTTTTTTTAACTTCATTCCCCAACCTGCTACCTAAGACTCTTAGAGATAAAATGGAGCCCTCATCCTAACAATAGACAGGAGCTGGGAGTTAATTGTCCCGAGTGATAAAATCACTTTCTTTTTAATATAAGATGAAAATTTGAATTCTCTTGACAGGCGGTAAAGATGGACCAGTGGGATTTGCTGATTTTGTTTATAAGCACATTGTCCCCGCATGTTTCCTAGCACCTTTAAAACAAACCTTTGACCTGGCAGATGCACAAACAGTATTGGTAAGCACCTAGGAATCTTTGTTTACCTTGTGTGGATGTGATGTGTTCTAACTCACAATCTCTCCTTCAACACCAGGTTGATTATGTTAATTAGGATTCATTTTTAAAAAGTTATTGATACTGTGCGAACCTTTTGTGGATTCTTACTAAATCTCGATGTTAAAGTTGACTGTTTAAAATCCAGTTCCAGAAACTCCCAGCCTCACAGGAGAGTTTGTTTCAGAGACCAACAGGGTCCTAGAATATACACAAACCCACCCACCTGGGAATCAGCACCAGAAGGGCCCAACTTGCTTGTGGGTAGTGGGGGAAGTGACTGAAAGGTGGCTGAGAGCTAAGCAAGTGGCGCTGTTCCCTCTTGGACCCCTCCCCCACATATAGCATCATAACACAGCCACATGGGTTGCCCTGCCCTGGCAAACACCTAAGACTCCTCCCCTTATTACATAACAGGGGTGCAGAGAAAAAAAAAAGAAATGACCCAAATGAAAGAACAGATCAAAGCTCCAGAAAAAAATACAACAAAGTGATGAAGAGAAAACCAGCCTATCAGATGCACAGTTCAAAACACTGGTTATCAGGATGCTGCAGGAACTCACTGGGTACTTCAACAGCATAAAAAAGATCCAGGCAGCAATGAAGATTGCATTATGTGAAATAAAGAAAAATCTACAGGGAACCAGTGATGGGAAGGAAACCAGGACTCAAATCAACGGTTTGGAGCAGAAGGAAGAAATAAACATCCAACCAGAACAGAATGAAGAAACAAAAATTCAAAAAAGTGAAGAGAGACTTACAAACCTCTGGGACAGCCTGAAATGTTCCAATATCTGAGTTATAGGGGTGCCAGAAGAACAACAGCAAGAAATTGAAAACTTTCTTGAACAAATAATTAAGGAAAACTTCCATAATCTGGCAGAGGAAATAGACTTCCAGGAAGCTCAGAGAGTCCCAAAGAATTTGAACTAAGGAGGAACACACCAAGGCACATCATAATTACATTAGTCAAGATTAAAATGAAGGAGAGAATCCTAGAAGCAGCAAGAGGTAAGGAGACAGTCACCTACAAAGGAGTTCCCATCAGATTGTCCGCTGATTTCTCAAAAGAGACCTTCCAGGCAAGAAGGGGCTGGAAAGAAGTATTCCAAGTCATGAGAGGCAAGGACCTACATCCAAGATTATTCTGTCTAGCAAAGCTATCATTTATAATAGAAGGACCGATAAAGTGCTTCCCAGATAAGGTCAAGTTAAAGGAGTTCATCATCACCCAGCCCTCACTATATGAAATGTTAAAGAGACTTCGAAAAAGAAGATAAAAAAATATGACCAGTAAAACTCACAGCTATTAACAACTTAACCTTAAAAAAAAAAAAAAAAAACTAAGCAACAACTAGAAGAGGAACAGAATCACAGAAATGGAGATCACATGGAGGGTTAGCATAGGGGCAGTGGGAGGGGAAAAGATACAGAGAATAAGTAGCATAAATGGTAGGTAGAAAATAGACAGGGGGAGGTTAAGAATAGTATAGGAAATGAAGAAGCCAAAGAACTTATGTGTACAACCCATGGACATGAACTAATGGGGAGGGGAATGTGGGTGGGAAGGGGGTGTGCAGGGCAGAGGGGAATAAAGAGGGGGGGAATGGGACAACTATAATAGCAAATATTTTTAAAAAATAAAATCCAGTTCCTACAATTTTAACAATCAACTTTTTCTAGGACCATGAAAGTGTATACAATACTAATGTTCTTGAAAGTTTATTAGTTTCCTACTACTTTCCTTCTATAACTTATGCTTAATGGTTTTTTTCTAACTATTAAGAATAACTTTCTCTTCCCTGTATGATGGTGTCACCAAATCTGATCTTCAGAATGTTTGATATCAAGCAGTTGCCTTTTACTCACTTCCCCACAACCAAGTAAAAGCTAGACTTCATGACTATAATTCACTACATCAAGACATTTCTGTGTTTTTACATTTTCTGTCCAACCTACTTATTCCATCTTTTTCCTCCGCCACCCTTCCTCCCTCCACCCTTTGAAGGTTAATGAGCTAGTGGTCAGGGAAATAAAAAAGAGAAGTTGGATCAGTACCCAGGAATTCACTGTATTAAATTCTTAAACTCATTTCACACAGGCTTTGTCTGAGTGTGCAGTGACGCTGAAAACAATTCATCTCAAACGGGTAAGCTCGGGACTCCTGCCCACTTGTTCCCATCTCACATGCGTATCTGCTAGGGTTTGTTTGACTTATTTTTGAAAACTATCTCTTATAAAAGGTAGTTAACTTCAGTCCTGCCTGCTTGGGGTTTCAGGGAGTACAGTATCCATTATTGTCTTTCATGTTATAGACAACAAGAAGGTTAAAAAGTTTTGTTTTCATTTGACAGAGAATGTGAAGAATCTGAAACAATATCAAATTCCGGATTTCATGATCTAGTAGGCTCTTCACAGCAAGATTTCTCCAACTTCTTAGTATTGCAAATGGCTAGAGCACTTTGCTACTTCAGAATGTCGTGTTTTTTCTTGTCAGTCTAATCAGTTGTGTAAATCATAAGTGATGTGGGGCTGAATTTAGCTGGTGTGCTGTTTGTCCTATACAGCATTTTTCAATAAGTTGAATTGATTGCCAATGAAAAAACTCAGTTACATTTTTTTTTTTTTTTTTAACAAATTCCTGTCTCCACCTTCTCTCAAAATCAGGATGTCAGTACAGCACTGGCACCCCCACATAGCTGCAGTCCGCTTAACCTCACCCCTAAAAAAACAGGAGTTCTCATTCCTCAGTCTCCACTGAGCCTGTTCCTCGTTTGAACTTGACTTTTTGATTCTGATAGGGCTTTGAAGGGTTTTCAACTCAGTAGCATTTTCTCTATGCCTGCTGTGTTACAGGGTAAGGGTTGTGCGCTTTAGGACTGGCGGGGCAACAGAGGAGCTGTATAAAGATGAGTTAAAAGTTCCCCATTATTTGTCGAGCTTATTTAGAAGCAGGGGAGATCATGCATAAATAAAGAGCTTCATGGGCTGGGTTAAGTAAGTGCTTTCATAGAGATGCGTTAATAGACCTGTATTAAATGTAGTATTTTGGGACTAAAGATAAAGGAGCAGTTTTGCCTATGAGAACAATCTAAGAAAGCCATTAGAAAGAGGCAATTTTGTTTTTTAGTAGACCTTAAATATAGATTTATTAAGCTAGAAAGAGGAGCTGGCATTCTGGCAAAGTTAAGACATTGCACGGCAGATACGATAGAAAATAGCATTAACATGTTTAGCTAAAATATGGAGGTGGATGCACCAGCTAAAAACTGAAATGGGACTAGGTGTGTTCTGTGCGAACAGTTGGGAAGTTACTAAGCAGTAGGGTTATAATTTAGGATATCTAGGTGGGAAGAACAGTTTGGAATATGGGCCTGAACCAGTTAGGACTAAAGACTGATTTAGGAGTCCCAAGTATGTAGTTAGTCAAGGTGAAGTGAGACTTTGTAAGAGCAGGACAGAGAGAACCTTGGCTAAAGCAAGAATCAAGGGGAAACTAGAAGTAGAACCAAAGGTATGAAAGCTAAGGGAAGAGTTGCAAGGGAGCAGGTGGGTTGACATTGTTGGGTGCTGGAGAGTCAAGGAGGATGAGGAATGACCCAAAAAAAGGTAAGAGTGATATTTACAGCACAAAAGTATTTCTCTTTTCTATAGAAGCTCTCATTTAGGTACAGAGAATTGATCAAATAGAATATTGTATTTGAAAATGTTTGCTTCTTTTTTCCCCCCATTTGTTCACTTGATTTCCTCTTGAGGTACAAGTTTACTTTTCCCAATTGAAAAACGTTAAAACAAGTATACTTCATTCTTTTTACATTTTTTATTTATTTATTTTATTTTATCTTATTTTTAGACAGAGGGGAAGGGAGGGAGAAAGAGTGGCAGAGAAACATCAGTGTGTGGTTGCCTCTCACACACCCGCCACTGGGGACCTGGCCCATAACCCAGGCATGTGCCCTGACTGGGAATCAAAACATCGATCCTTTGGTTCACAGGCCGGTGCTCAATCCACTGAGCCACACCTTCCAGGGCTTTACTTCATTTTTGAGTAGCTGAAGAACTTGTGCACATGACACATGGACCTGAACAATGGAAGGGGATTGCCTGAGGGATTAGAGGGTGTTGGGAGGAGGGCAAGGGGAGAAAATTGGGACAGCTGTAATAGCATAATCAATAAAATAAATAAATAAAGCAAGTATACTCTGTTTTTGAGTGATTGCAGTGGTTATAAGAGATGGTGAGCAGTGTGTGGGCAGCTAAGTTTAGGAAGAGGAAACTAAAGACTGAGGTGAAGAGTCAGTCTGAAGGGATCTGAGAACCGTTCACAGTGAAATGTTTCCTCCTCTCAGTTGGAAACAGGCTTCTTTTGAAGGCTAAACTGTGACCTAGACCCATTGGGTCAAAGGGCCCAAAAATCAAGGGAGAAGAAAAAGACAAGAAGATTCCCTTTGATTTAGGAGCAGTAGCATTAAACAGGAACTCAGGAGCTAATGCAAGAAGTGTTAGTGAGGAGAAGTGGATTGATTTCATTTCAGTAACTTACTTTCAGTTGGACCTGGTTGGGGTCATCAAGATAATCAAAGCCTTTAAGTCAGATTCAAGTTTAAAAGTGAAATTAGCTTTTTATTTTTTAAGTATTGGGTTTATTACATTTCCTTGAAACCACTCTCTCAAAAATACTTTGCTATAGGAAAACCATTTTCTTTTTTTTTTTTTTTTTTTAAAGATTTTATTTATTTATTTTTAGAGAGGGGAAGGGAGGGAGAAAGAGAGGGAGAGAAACATCAATGTGTGGTTGCCTCTCACGTGGCCCCCACTAGGGGCCTGGCCTGCAACCCAGGCATGTGCCCTGACTGGGAATCGAACCTGCAACCCTTTGGTTCGCAGCCCGCGCTCAATCCACTGAGCTATGCCAGCCAGGGCAGGAAAACCATTTTCAAATTGTATCCTAAATTCCATTGTAATTGCTGAGAAGGAGTAAGGGAGTTAGGAGTTAGTTTGTGGAATTTTTCCATCTTCCCTTCACCAAACATACCCCCCAAATGCTCCAGAAACCTGTTACAGTTTTTAGTATCTAGAAGTCTAGAAGATGGCAGCGAGAGCAATGGTTTTAGGAATCAGGGACATGCTTTTTAGTGCAGGTTTAATCACAGCAGACTGGGCAAATAATCTGTCTTTCTGGGTCCTGGTTTCCTCACCTGGCTACTAAATTCCTTTTCCCTGGATTGTGAGCAGAAAAAGGAAGGTGTGCTTGTATTGCTGTTAGCTCCTAGCATATCATTTTGTTCTTTCTTGCTTGTATTTTAGTTTCTAAAGATGGTCATTACTCTGGCACCACCAAGAGGCCCGTGTACCCACAGCCACCCTGTCGTCCACCCAGTGGTGGAGGGGACAGGAGCACCTCTCTTTCCAGCCCTTCCAGCACATGGAAGGCTCTTGCACTGTGACCTCCTGCATGTAGAGTATTGGCTTAATCTTTAGCACGACCTAACACAATAAGGAATGTTAACATGTAGTAAATGTTAAAGCTTTGCATTCTCAACTCACCCAGTCTGCACAATAACTCCATTTGTTAGATGGAGGAACTGAGGCTCAAAGAAGTTAAATAACTTGCTCAGATTACCAGAAATCTGCCAGAGCCAGACTTCAGAACAAAGGAACTGGTTTCAGAGTCTGTTCCTAATCACACCACCTTATTGTGTTTAAAGTATACTTATATTGTTCCAGTTTCTTTTGAAGATGTATTAATGTCAAGGAATAATCTGATTTAATCACCTTTTCACTTTTCAGGGCCCAGAATGTGTTCAGTATCTTCAACAAGAATACCTGCCTTCCTTGCAGGTAGCTCCAGAGATAATTCAGGTAAGAGCTATCCTAGCAGATTTTCCTCTTAATTTAATTAAAGAAATATGACTCTAGTGCAATCTATATTTTGATTCAGGAGTGCCACACTGCATTCAACTTCATGTTTTACTGTGTATAGGATAGCAAGTGCCTGAACTTCAGAGGGTCTGTGAAAATGAATGGGAAAAGTTATCTTTTTATTTTCACTGACCTTGAACAGAAATTTAATTTCCTGTCATTGTGTAGTATCACAGTAGTGTTCACATTGCTGTGACTTTGTCACCAGTAGAAAACACAAGTATTTTTGTATCACACTAGTTCCAAAGATCTCAAAATATTGTTAATACACATCAATATTTTGAAATTATGAGTTAAGATATTCCACTAGACCTTGTTACCTGAGTCTGTAAATCATATTCTACCACATGTCAAAATATTTTTGATAACCGTAATTCATTATTAGTTTCCTTTGTAATCTCATGTGTTAAAACATTCTGAAATGGATGGGTTCAGTGGGCTACCCCAGACTGCCAAAGGGGGACCAGGGCACATGAATCTCTCCTGAAATTTTGTGCCAGGTAGTTCATTTTATACATGCCAAGCCTATCAATGCTTAATTTGTAAGTCAAACTGTATTTTGAGGTTTAAGAGGCTGGAAAACTGTATAGCTTTTGCACTATTAGGCATTTTTTAATGGCATTTAGTTATTTTCTTGGCAAATATTTACCCAGACTTTTTGTCCTATAACAAACACATAGATCTAAGGGGATTTCAAAGTTTTGATTAAAACTAGACCCCTGGCTGGTGTAGCTCAGTGGGTTGAGCGCGGGCTGTGAACCAAAGGGTCACAGTTCGATTCCCAGTCAGGGCACATGCCTGGGTTGCGGGCCAGGTCCCCAGCAGGGGCTATGTGAGAGGCAGCCACACATTGATGTTTCTCTCCCTCTCTTTCTCCTTCCCTTCCCCTCTCTCTAAAAATAAAGAAATAAAATACTTTAAAAAAAAAAAAAAAAAAACTAGAGTCAGAGCCCTAACCGGTGTGGCTGAACTGGCTGGGTGCGGTCCCACAAAGCAGAAGATAGCCAGTTCGATTCCTGGTCAGGGCCCATGCCTGGGTTGTGGGTTTGGTCCCCAGTTGGGGCAAATATGAAAGGCAATGGATCGATGTTTCTCTCCCTCTCTTCCTCCCTTCCCTTCTCTCTAAAAACAAATAAAATCTTTTTTTAAAAAAACCCTAGAGTTAGATCTATTGTCTATATTCTAAGAATTGTTTCCTATCAACAGTGATTTACAATGCTGTTTTATTATGAGGGTGATTTATACTGCTCTTTGATAAGAGGCATTGAAAAATTTAATGAAAAGTCAGCTAGCTCTTATATAAATGTGAGTAATCATAAAACTCATTTTTAGTGAATTTATGGTCTCATGGCACATTATCTTTAATTTGAGAGATATTAATGAATTTTCTCAGTTTTTACTTACAAGCTAATACTTTATAGGCAAACAGTAAATTACTGATTACTCATGTGATCTTACTGTGCATCAAAATGGAAATGTCATTTGATTCTGAATAGCTATTACTCTTCCAGATTGCTAAAGGAAGCAAAATTATATTTCTATTTAATCATTTGATTATGAAGGATAAAGCACCCCAGTTGTCCCTTTTTTGGATGCCTTCTGACAACATGTTTTGCAGATTTCTTTTGGAGAGACTTTTTTTTGTTTGGTCTGGTTTTGCTCAGTTCCCTACTAGGTGAGAACAGCCATAGTAAGGTGGTTTTTCTCGCTTAGGTGTTAATCAACCTTGTCAAGGAGAGCCTTGTTCTCAAAAGGGAAAGCAGCCTGTCTGACAAGTATTAGATTTGAGAATACTATACCTTTTTGGTGAGGAACTATTCAGGTTGATTTTGACAAATTACGAATACTATAGATTCGAAGCAGTGCAAATGTCCACTGACAGATGAGTGGATAATGGAATGTGATATATACACACAATGGAATAGTATTCAGCTTTTAAAAAGGGAAATCTTGTCATATGCTACAACTTGGATGAATTGAGATCATTCTGCTAAATGAAATGAGCGATTCACAAAAAAACAAATACTACAAAATTCCACTTATATAAAGTATCTAAAGTAGTCATACTCTTAAAAACAAAATAGAATAGTGGCGGCCAGAGGCTGGGGTTTGGGGAGAGGGAAAGGGGAATTGTTCAATGGGCTTGGTTTCAGTTTTGTAAGATGTGCAAATTCTAGGCACTGGTTGCACAATAGTGTGCATATAGTTAACGCTGCAGTCCTGTGCATATAAAAGTGGTTAAGATGGCAATTTTATGTTATTATCACAATTTTATTATTTTTATTTTTTTAAGGTTTTATTTATTTATTTTTCGAGAGAAGGGGAGGGAGAGAGGAAGAGAGGGAGAGAAACACCAATGTGTGGCTGCCTCTCATATGGTCCCCACTGGGGACCTGGCCTGCAACCCAGGCATGTACCTTGACTGGGAATCGAACCAGCAACCCTTTGGTTTGCAGCCTGCACTCAATCCACTGAGCTACACCAGCCAGGGCTTTTTTATCACAATTTTAAAACAGTGCTGTGCATTTGAATTATGAATTTAATAGAAAAGATTCATTTTCTTCTTTCCTCTCCTGGCCCCCCAGGAGTTTTGTCAAGCGCTTCAGCAACCTGATGCTAAAGTTTTTAAAAACTACTTAAAGGTAGGTATTTGGAAAACTTACCTATCTTCATATAACTAGATAATGTTTTAGAGCCAGGAGAGAGTATATATCATAAGATACTGTGTCGTACTGTAGTGTGACCAACTATTATTTTGGGATCTCTCTGCTCTAAAACCTGCTTCTAAGAACCCATAGTTATAGATGTTATACTTCAGAGTCTTCCTGTGAAGCCCCTTTTCAGGTGAACAATCATAGACAGCTAAAAACACTGAGCGTGTATGTGCCTGAGCATTTGGTAGGAAAATGGGGTTTTCTTTTACAGTTTCCTGACTTAATGAAAATCGGAACTAGAGCATTGGGAGAATAAGTAATGCTTAAGAACAGTTGCCCATATTGGGTTGAAAGGAAGGAGCTAAAAATATAGTAACAGAAATATGAATTACTTGGTTGTGTCCTATCTTGAAACTTTGAATTGTGAAACAGACAAAAAGCAGAGTTCTCATATTTGGCCAGCAAGGCTCTTTATACATTTGTATAATCGCTGAATATTTTAAAACCCTCCAAGATTGAGGAAGTACCAAATGTTTATTTAGTATCGTATTAATAATAATAATAAAAATGTTGAGACAGCACTAGCTTGCTTTTGCCTAAGGACTCAGCCATTCGGTGCTCCGTGATTGCTTTTTATGTGGCAGGTACCATGCCACCTGCTGCAGATGCCAATATGAGTGACTTTCCCTGCCCACAAGGAGCTCGTGGACGGGAAATAAAATAACAGTGTTGACAGAATGAGGAACTGTTCTTTATTTGTATTTATTACCTTCATTCAACAACTCTAAAGAGAAAGCACTATGCTAAATGTCTTGGTAGCAGGTAATTTAATGAACAGCTGCCTAGTTCTTTTGCCCAAGGCACTCAGTAGAATTTATGACTCAAGAGGCTTGCTGAGTACACAAGTGTGCTGTCCTCTGAGTTGGGTTCTGACCTCTTCCCTTGTCAGTTTTTTCACCAGTAGTGGTAGTTTGTTGGCCTCAACTGACCAAAGACTTTGTGAGAAGAATGTTGAGAGTTACTGTTTGTGTAACTAACACCCGGAACTCTCCCACTCCCATTTCCCCATAAAAGCAAGGTGTCTATGATGGTAACCTATTTAATACCTGATCAATTAGACTGCACTGAAGGACTCAAAAAATTGTAACCCTCTGTTAGGGCTATCTGTAACTGCAGGTCTATGTACATTTGTAGCAGGCTTATGCTCCACAAATACAAATTTACCCGAACGGCTTTCTCCAAAGTCCAGTTTCTCCATGGTGATAGCATTAAGTCAATGATAATTGGAAAAAATGAAGTTCCTTTTCTCTTGCCTATTCTGTTCATGCCTGATTGATCTGAGGATCAATCACATACAACTCATTTCTAGCTGATTCTTCCTCCGCACCCACTTGCTGTCCCTTCCTTTCTGTCTCTAGTATAGGCTTGTTATGTCACTGCTCTTGTTCTGGCAAGTCAGGTCTATTTGAAAACATTAAACATTCCCCTGAAATTCATTCCCCTGCCTCATAATTTTCATAAGCCTGTAGTTGACTAAAAACAAGTTCATGTTTCTTAGTTTGCCATCCAGGGATTTTTTTCTTTTTATACTCTGATCTCTGGATTTCTCTCACAGGAATGGTCTTTTACCATTCTTGCTGTTCTTCGGAAATTCTGACTTATTAGTACCCCTACCCCTTCATAAATTCTACCCATTCTCTTAGGCTTACCTGAAGCATGACCTCCTTATAAGGCTTTCTTTTGCTCACATAGTGACCATTCTTTTCTCTCTGCTTAGTCAGTAGACTGTGTGTTGGTAAATGAATGTCTGATCTGTTAGTGCTGCGAATACAATGATCAATACAGTTCTGACCCTTAATGAGCTTACTGCCTACAGTTTACTCCTTCTAGTGCTCTCTTGACATGTGCCTGGGGACTGCACTGTGTAATACTGGGCCAGTGCCTAGCGCAGCCTCTT
The DNA here is from genome assembly GCA_039655065.1 of Glossophaga mutica. Taxonomy (NCBI): domain Eukaryota; kingdom Metazoa; phylum Chordata; class Mammalia; order Chiroptera; family Phyllostomidae; genus Glossophaga; species Glossophaga mutica. Next base: position 61,324,312 of record CM077304.1, read on the forward strand.
GCCTACATGTTCATGGTCTCAAATGCTGGAAGTATTTTTTTATAATCAAACAGTAAATTCCCTTAAGGGATAACAGCTGCTGTCTGTAGCTTTGACTTGTTTCTTCCTCAGAATTTAATCTCTCAGCGTTAACTTGGACAGCATGTGCCAATCAGCAGAACGTGTCAGGGGCGTATTTTCCTCTGGCCACTTGAACCTCACAGCATCCGAGGCAGTTCCATATTGTCACCAGTTTCTCAGCTGAGTGTTGTCAACATAAGTTATTCTCTAGACTTTATCAAATTGTCCAAAAGAGAAAGCTCTTAACTTGTATTAACGTGGATTTATGGTGTGAAATGTTTTAAATATCTACTGGGTTTTACAAAAGAGTAACTAGCACTCAGTAGCTTAGAGCCATTCTTCATGTGAAAGGTGGTGCCTTCAGACCTCAGTACTAACTGTGCCAATGCTTTATTTGCAGATGTTCTTCCAGAGAGCAAAGCCCTAGGAACTGGATCTCCCTGTGCCTACTTCATAATCAGGATTTATGATCAGAAATTCCAGTTAATAATTTATAAAGAAGCAGGTTTTGTGTGCCATTCACACTGCTCTTTTTAACTTTGCTTTGAGCTTATTGCAGTATGTGTATGTATTGGAATTTTTCTGTAAAATGTGTGTAATTTTCCCTAAGTACAGGTATGTGGCAACGAGAAGTGGCTTGCATGCCAGTTCAAACTGTTTTATGTAAAAATGCTGTTAAACAATTCAGCAGAGTTATCTTAGTACCTTTTTATTTTTATTTGAAACTTTAAGTCCTCTTAAAGACCATAGCAGGAAAACAGTGTACTTTTTTAAAATTGCTGAATGAATATAAAATGTTTGAGAATTTAATTTTTCTTTTATGTGTGCAGACTCAAACTATGGGGGAACTACAAAGATCAAAACTACTTTTTTGTAGATAGCCATAACATTTCTTTAAAATGTTTCGATGCCAATATGTATTCTACAAAAGAGAATGGTTTCATAAATTAACTGATTTAAGAGTAGGTGCCGGTGTTACATTTTTTTATAAAAAAAATAAATTTTACATAGTGAATTTACCAAGTCTTTTTTGGAATTATTATACATACGTTAGCCTTAGTTTTTTGTCTTACCTCTCCCTGATTTCCCATGTAAAGGATTACACGTGTAAGCTTACAGACAATTTATTTAATTGTATTGTGCTCCTAAAAGGTTATGTACAACTTAGTTCTGTTAAATAGAATCTTTTAAAAAACAGCCTAGAAAAAGCCTGTGTGAATTTGTTAACAGAATTAAAAATCCAATATGTTCTACCTCTGTTATTGGATCTACTTAGGGCACAGTATACCTGTGTGTTTATGGTATTTATAAGTAGGGGCTGCCCATTTAGTTACTAGAAGACCTTTCCCTGTCTTCTCCCATTTTTATTCATGACTGCAAGAAAGCAAGAGGAGAAACAATAGTATCAATAGTAGTATTGGAAAATTAAGAGGGACAACACTGAGTAGCACAATTACTGTAGTCACTTAAGTTTAAATTCTAAAAGTCTAAGTAAGATCGTACGGGAGGGTTGGGTGGTTGTTTTTTTTTTTAACCTTTGGCTAATATGGCCCCTAGGGGTTTCATGGACAGGCTTCAGGGGTGTATAAACTTCCTAAAATTGTATTCTAAATTGTGTACATATCCCTCTCTTTCTCCCTCCTCCTCTCTCTAAAAATAAATATTTTTTAAAAACAATAAAAAATAATTGTGAACATTAATATTCTTCTGGGATTAATTCCAGAAGAGATTTTAAACATTTTCCTTACATAATAGAATAAAGGTACTAAACTAAGTTGACAGTTAATTGTAAAACTAGATCAGTGGAATGTAAAACTTCGATAACGATGTTTTTAAAAATAGATGAGTGAAAGCTGATGGTTTTGTTGATAAAGTCCCCTGTACTGTGGGGGAGATAATTACACTATTGCAATAGTACTAATTGACCAAAGTATACTAATGAGTAGCATAGCATAGTGCTGAAGAGCACAGGCTCAGGATCCTGATTAAGTAGGTTCAAATAACAGTTCTGCCAGTAACTGGTTTTGGAACCTTAAGCAAATTAACTTCTCCCTCCAGTTTCCCCATCTTCAAAATAGGAGAAATCATGGTAGCTACCTCATAACTAAGAATTTAAGAAGTTAAACATGAAAAGAGCTTATTATAGCACCTACACACGAAGGCCTGATATTAGCTATGGTTACTGTGTTATTAATTGCACATATGTAAAGGAGACACCTGCTCCTTCCCCCCTGGCTCTTTAAAGCCCTTCAAAATATTCACATGTGTTCAGTGCTAAGAGAAACCAAGACATGGACATTAAGGGTGTGGTAGAAATTAAACTTCATGTTATGTGATCATGTATAATTTCTATCTTCATTCCCTGAAGTTGCCCAGAGCATTTACAGAGTACCATAGCAATTAGGAAACTTCCATCATGAATTACCTTATTTGTATTGGACTTAGTTCCAAAAGCAAGCACCCAAATAATTGTCACAAAGGTGAATCTCAGCTGTTAACAGGTGAGATAACATTGAGGCAAAAAAACCTTAGGGATGTGTGACTTGACTGTAACCACCAGGGTTTTATGATGCCTAGTTTAGTTCTGTGCCTAACAGTTTATTTAAATCTTAAAGTAAATGCTAACTCAACTTGGTTCTTATGCGGCTTACCTTTTAAGAAAACGCCGGTATTTCGATGTGTATCAATTACGTGGAAAATACGTAAATAAATGCCTTGGGCTTAGCTAATCACTTCTCTCATAAGCTTTGAGCAGTGGGCTTTACTGTTGTAAGGAACTTTGACAGGACCTTGGAGTTAGACATGGGAAAACTGGTTGGAATTGTAAGCAGTGAATAGATTTGTTTGTTGTTAGAATGATTCCATCACCTAAACATTGTTTAAAAGTCTAATAAAGTAACTTCCTTCGTAACAACGCATTACAGTGGGCTTTTGTTACCGCCATTGTGCATGTAACAGACTTAACAACAAACGACAAAACAACAGAAAAACATGTTTAAAGTTCAGTATTTGGCAGTGCAGCTAGAGTTGGAACAGTAACCCCAGGTCTGTTCCATTCAAAAGCCTGTGCTCTTAACCACTCCGCCGAGGTTTCCCATTTCATTGACGGTTGCTGTAGTTCTCATCTGGGAGGCTCTAGATCAGCGGTAGTCTATGGCCTCTCCTGTGGAGACGGCTGCAGTGCTGCCAGTTGGCGAAAGGAATTAGCCTAGATAACTAGCTGCCTGAGATCTTGGCGGCATGAATGCTGCTGGACCTGATTTTAATCCTTAATCTCTCCGAAACTGTCATTTTCCAAAACACCGCTCGAAAAAGGGAATTAGTGAGCTTATTTACGTTAAGACTTTTACGTGTTAATATTCGTAAGTGATAATCTAGCTCCACTGCAGCCAACGTGGGCTTCGAAACATACGAATCTATCCCTTCAGACTATGATATTCCCCAGTGATAACCCCCCACGTGTCCAGCACTTGGCACGCCGATAATTTGACTGTTAAAACGAGTTCCATTCTGTCCTTCCCACTATCGCCACACTCCACACTTCGGCTCTCCAGGACTGGGCGGGATTTGCAGTTGCGAGTATCTGAACCTTCGTGCTCATTGCGCAGCACACCCAGGCTTCACCCTTAGAGTAAGGAGAGCAACGAGATGTGAAGGGTCTAGCGGAGAGGGTGTAGACCAGGTCTGACCCCCAACACCCCCACCTTCCCCGCCCCTCGCTACAGAGCACCGGCGAGCTCACCGCCGCAGGAACTTCAGGGGCTGGGGCGGAGGCCGGGCCCTTGGGCGTGCGCACGCGCATCGGCGTGCGACGGCCGTCGGTCACGTGGCTCCTGGACAAGGGGGCTCGGGAAGCCGGAAGTGCCCTGAGGCTCAACGAGGCCGCGGGAGCCGGCTGGCGGCGGCGAGGTGGCTATCCCGCGCGGTGAGTGGGGGCAGATGCGGCTGGAAGGCTGGACATCGCCTAGGGCCGGAGCAGCCGAGATGCGCACCCGCCCGCGCGGCGCGTTCCCGCTCTCTGTGGGAAACTGGCATGCTGAGTCAGAGCGGGGGCGGGGCCGGGTGAGCGACCCCTGGAGCCCCTCACGACTGGAGGCCGAGCCCTCCCCGCACCCTGGCTAGGCAGACACGGGGCCCCTCGGGTGTCTAGGGCGTCGGAAGCCGGATAGGATGGTCACGCGGGCTCTGTCCCTTCCATCTGGAATCCCGGCCCTCTGACCAGGCCCTCCCAGGTCTAGCGACGCCGGACACGAAGAAGAAGGATGTGTTGATGACCGAGTCTGGGCCCTGGCCGCCCGGGAGAAACGCTGGGCCCCTTTTCCTGGCAGTTAGATTGGCCAGTTTGTACCCCCAATTTCCGAGCGTTGACAAAACCGGCAGTTTTTATTTATTTATTCTTATTTATTAACTTTAGAGAGGTGAGGAGAAAGAGAACATGGATTCATTGTTCCATTTATTTATGTGTCTATTGATTGCTTCTTGTGCGTGTCCTGACCGGGATCACAACCTTGGCTATGGGGAGGATGTTCCAACCAAGTTGCCGGCCAGGGCAAGATCGCAATTTTTAAGTAGATTGATTTTTCTTTTCCAGATTAAAAAGACGTTTCATTGAGGTTTTAGTGATGATAACCACAGGGGGTTGGCTCACGGGAAGCCAGAAGCTGAAGACGTTTTTAGTATACGTACATGGAATGGATCGTACAAGTTCCCAAAGGTTTACTGTGGGGAAATGGCTTGTAGGTTTGTTTTCCAATCCGCTTCCCAGGTATTTTCAGTAAATGGCCTCAAACCAAGTTCTACTCAGTAATTGGGAAACGGATAACCAAAGAAAGGCCTTTTTCAGTCAAGAACGCTGAATATAGTACCTCTTTAACAAATGATTCACACAGTAGTCGTTTGGAAATCCGGAAACTTTTTCTATCTGCCTATTCATTTATGAACAAATGGTAACTTTCGTTTTGGATAGTATAAGGAAGTAGACTTGGCAGGGTCAGCATAACATACGTGTTGAGTGCCTGCCTCTTGTGTGTCGGAATTTGGAAAGACTTACATAGCAAGCACCTTGCACATGTGCTGAGTCACGTTTTAGCATGCTGTTATTGAGGGGTTTGGGAAGGTAGTTTCAAAAGACATTTCTCCAGATTATTGTAAAACTGTAGGTTTATATCTGCATACAGAGAGCAGATATCTTAGCTGATAAATGTGTCTTTTATCACCCATTAGGTACAAATAGGTACCTATGATACTATAAGTACCTAGCATACTATTTGCCACTTACAGTCATCTCAGATAACAAAGTTAATTAGGGAAGGTTTTTCATTACTGAAAAATATTTGAGAAGCTTATTACCTCACTAGCTGACAAATGTGCATTTCTTATTTGTGGAAAAAATCTTATATTTATTGCTGTATGAATTCCCCTGTCTGAATTAGATGGCTGGTAAAATGACATAAATATATCTTAATATATCAAAGATTGCTGAAATTTAGACCCCTGGACATTCTTTAAATTCCTGATTCTGCTTGGAATATTGCTGGTCATTAATTCATCATTGACAACCTACTCGTTCTAACTTACTACAGAGGCATATTATGCTCTGTTTCTATCTGGCATTACAGCAGGTTTAAGGTGGCTTGATGAGACTAGTGTTTATGCTATTTAGCATAGCTCATTTTCATCCCAACATAGAGCTCAAATGTGTTTAGTATTATATAGCTTTTCAGTATTATAGGGCAGTATCAAATGAGGTGATGCTTTTTTTTAAAAAAAGACTTCACTTTTTAGAGCAATTTTAAGTTCTCAGCAGAACTGAGCAGAAGGAACAGATTTTCCATATACTTCCTGCCCCAATACATGTGTGGCTTCCCCTTGCTTATTTTTAAGACTTAGTAATATACATTTGACATGTCTGTATTTATATAATTGGAGGTTGGAGAAACTGTCCTTAGATTAATTTAGAAGCATTAGTAACCGTTCAGGAATAATAATTTTGCATCTTTCCATTGTGATTGTCAGGCTGTTTAGATGAAATTTTAAGTTACAGGAAGTGTTATGCAGTGGCAGCGGTGGTTGTTTTCATTATTGTTGCCCTGCCCTTGAAGGAAACAAAGTAATTTTTACTATATTGTTATATTCTACATTATTACTTTATTCTGAAACACTTTAAATATAACTCATCTTTGATTAATTTTCCAAAACATTTGAAGAGGTGGCCAGTATCACTCTCATTGACAAAGATAAAATTAGGAGGGAAATAGATTTTTTTTCAGCCTTCTGATAAGTAAATTAAATTGAATATATAAAGTGTCTTTGCTTAATGTTATTCATAGTCCACACAGCATTTAATATAGCTGGAAACTTAGATTTTTTTTTTTTTTACTTTGGACTTTTCAGATACCTCAATTTAGCTGTAAAAAAAATGGATGGTCTTAGTTGAGACTAAAAGTAGCTAACATTGGTTTCTAAAATGTATATTAGTTTCTTAAAACAAACATGCATATTTTTTTCTTTTTCTCTTAGTATAACAAAGAGGATCACCTGACCAAGCCGAGATGCAGAGCACTTCTAATCATCTGTGGCTTTTATCTGATATTTTAGGCCAAGGAGCTACTGCAAATGTCTTTCGTGGAAGACACAAGGTTGGTACAGAGTCTCTTAATCATTTTATATGTACTCTTCTGGGAAGAACACTTGCAGTAAAATATGAGACTGTTTTTTTATATACTCTCTAAAGAGTACCTGTTTTTGTGGTTTTTTAAAGATATAGCTTGCATCAGAGGCAGTGCTATCTACTTACTGGTGACAAAGAAAAACAGAAGTTTGGTTGAAAAAAGGGACTGGGGAAGATGTGTTGTGCCTTTCGATTCTTTCCCCGACCTAGCCCTCCCGCGGTTGGTTGTGAGTGATCTCACCAACAGAAGTGCAGTGTAGTGGGTATGTGGAATGGGAATGTTAGGGGAAGGCAGATCTTTAGTTTGGAGGGGAACCCATGCACATTCTGATATGCTGTACTAAGGCTTCATGCCCCCCAGTAAAACAACAAGATAGATTATAGTAAAATGAGATTATCAACAAGGAGCCCGGGTTTAAAAGGCTCTATCTTTGTATGAAGTAATTAGAAGTTGTTAGTGGAAGTGAGAAATAAAAGGGCTAATCCCAGAGGCACTTCTAGAACCAAAAAAACCCTTGTGTCAGATTCTATATTTGAGAATAAAATTAAAGATAATTAAAATAATTTAAAAGGAAGACATTGAAGATCATTAAAGTTTCTATTCTGAGAAAGGAGCTGGAAGAATAATGGAGTTTAAAATCCTTTCATAGTACAAATAATCATCAATTAGTTTTTTACCACTATGAATTTGTTTTGAGTAAATGCTGTTTAGAGCTTCCTAAATTCTTATTTTTAGAAGCAGGAGATTTAAACACTTTGGTAAGGAGGAGTTTCCTCCTGTCTTTGTGTAGTCATGAGATGATCTGTCAGTCAGTTCTGTCAGTGACTGTGGGATAAGCACTTGTATTAGAGGGGCTGTTTCCTCTCCCTGGGAGAGAATGTGACTAAAAACAGCCCTTCTGGCTAATGGAGAATGAATCAGAAGTGGCATAGGGACACTTAACTTTTTTCCCTCTGATTCCAGTCTTGTCCACAAGTTCTGGGTTCTCAATCAAGTTCATTGTGGTCTCTGGTTCCTTGATGAAATCCATTGTGATCAACTGTAGATATTTCTGCTCTAGGAATTGTTTTCGTTGTGCTAAGAAGAGAAAACAAGTGGCAACATGGGATTTAGTGTTGAGAACACACTTGACTATGTTCCTTTAAGCCACATTAACTTAACCAACTTTAATAATTACTTGATATGTCAGATACTGTGGCAGACCTAGTGACTGTAAATACAAATGATGTGCATTTCCTGCCTACAAAGAGTTCTGGGATTAGTAGCAAGGTGACATTGGAAGGGACATACACGGGAAAATGATCAAGTGATAGAGACTTCTTGGCACTAGAAAATATTTCTTATATTCTAGTCCTCTTTCCTTTCTTAGATTAGATACTCAGTGTCCTTCATGTAAGTGCTTACACTTGTGGTATGCAATCTGTAAATGCTGAACAAAAGAATGAATGAATGAGGACAGATTAGACTGACCTAAGACAACCTAAAGTTCTTCAAAGGAAACAAAAATGTACTTTATCCAATATAGTTTGAAACCCTAAAATAAGGATTTGAGAGACATAAGAATTGATTTAAAAGATTGCTAAGAGCCAGTTTAGTGTTGAGTTCCTAATAATCTTCCCAGGGATGCGTTTTAAGAAATGATCTTTGTTTTCAGTAACATCGATTTCAAGGATTTAGGATTTACCCAAAAAATTCTGTCTGCCCTTAATAATTGTTAAAGGATTTTAACCATATTGTTGTAACTAAACTCTTTCATGTTATTGCTTAGAATGATCAGGTCCCTGAATTTACTGTTTATTGCTCAAGCTATATTATCTTCTTAATCTTTCTCTTTTTCATCAGGTTGCCTTTAGCCACTAATGTATATGGATGGGTATATATGTGTGTGATAGCCATGGCTAAGTTACAGGGAAGAGAGTTATAGGAAGAATGTGTTGATCTGCACATGTGTGTACAGCAGATTCTCGAATAATGTGGTTTTTGTTCAAGGTCACCACATTTCATCGTTGATGAGATGCTACAGGAATTTACTTGACTGTTGTTTATAACAATTAGCCTATGATAAAATTGGTTTGATTATACATTGTTTCACTTGAAGTCACAGAACCATTGACGATGTTAAATGAGAACTTACTGTATACATGTACATGTAGATCTGTAAACATTCACATATGTTTTGACTTAGGAAGAGTGAATGATGTATGCAGTTGAATAAAGGGGAAATTGTTTATTCTCACACATATTCCAGTAATTTAACAGGTATAATGTGGACTACAAAAATTTAGAAAATACTGGCCTTGATCATACTGGGCACATTGCAACATTGTATTATTTTCCCTGCTCAGGCCTCTGTTAGGACTCACCTAATCTAGACTAAGTTTGAGAGAAGTGTCCTCAAGAGAAATCTCTCTGTTGCTGCAATTTTGAACCAGTGTGCTGCAAGAATTTTTAAAACATGCAATAGCTGACTATTTAGTCAGAGGCACTGACCTCTTCTCCCTTAGACTATCAAATAAAAATGACAACAGTCAACAGGATAGCCATCCAGTGTGAATGAATCAAAATTATACCTTTTTTCGGTCAGATCAGCAAAAAATATGTTTTTTGATGTGCTGCAGAATTTTAGCATTTAGTTTTTGTGTCCAGTGAGATGAAAAAGGTTGAAAATCACTGTTTTGTTGGGTAGTGTAGTTTTGGTAATGTGCTTCCCCTGGCTGAACAAATGGAAAAACAGTGAAATTGACCTACATGTATTTCAGTTGTTCAGTTTCCATATTCCCTGAAAATGATCAGTGGTCCTTTTCCCTCTGGGAAAAATATACCTATGTGTATTTTGGTGGGAGGAGGGAGAGCAGGAGGCGTCATCACATCACAGAACATACATAGATGGTGGTCTCCAAAGAGTGATCTTGAAGAGTAAGACTGTGAAGGAGTTCAACAGCTCTAAGAAAAAAATCGTGAGGTTCTGAGGCGAGGGGAGGGGGTGGTGGCTGTAAGTGAAGAATCTGTGTAGAAAGCTGCAGAGGGGGCTTCAAAGCAGGAAGAGTACAGAGGGCCCAACAGAGAAACGGCAGTGAAGTAGCTTTAGGCAGCAGGTGTTTGAACCCCAAAGTCAAAGGGGAAATGAGCTTTCCACTTGCTCCAAGGAAGTTCGTTCGGCCTTCAGTTACGGGGAAAGTAATATTAAAGAATCTGGACTGACCACCAAGGAGAGGCTTGCAGATTAGAAGGAGTGGAAGGAGGGGGGAGTATCTGGAAGAAAGTCTTAAAGTAAGGTTAACATGAAGAATTTGAGACTGTAATGTTTACCTGAAATTCAGCATGTATTTTGTACTTCCAAGGTTCCCTCCCTACTGGAGCTGTGCATTGTAATTCTGTGTGTGATCTACTACAGTATGCCATGAGAATGAGAGTGGGGTGCTGCATAGGCATGAAAAGGACACCTTAGAACTTCTAGAGGCGCTCTGGGAAGCAACAGCCTTCCCTACTTGTAGGTGAAGTTGCAGAAAGCTAGCCCTTGGCAGCAGTGAGGGCAGTCTGCTTTAACCTCACTCTCCAAGTCCTCCTTCCACACGCGCGTGGCACAAATACATGTGCATGTGTTGTGGCAGCTAGGGAATGTTTCTTAAAAGGTAATTGCATTACTTTAAGATTCTTACAAAAAAATTCACATGTGGAGTGTAGTTTTCAGTCTCCCTGTTCCTAGTTTGATTACCTTAAAATTATTAAGCCCTAGAGAAACTCATGTGAGTTCCACTTTCTATTTCCTATCTAAAGTGTACTTTCACATTCGGTACTATTAGAGCTCTTATTTTTTGACATGTAAATGCCTATTTTTGCCACATATATCATAATGGAAGCTTTGTAATATAAAAGAAAATAGTCTTTCCTGCATTCCAAAGCATACAATTTGAAAGAAATGTGGAACAGCTGATTGACTTATTTTAGCTTTAAAAAATGTCAGGAGCCCTAGTATAAATTACCTATGCTTAAAAATATTCAGAATTGCAGAGGGGAGAAGGGAGGGAATTTCAGGGGAAAAGGGAAGGGTTTAGAGCAACAAGTATAAAGGACAGATGGACAAAAACTGGGAGGAGGGGAATGGGAAGGGAGGTGGGGAGGGCTGGGGCAGTGGGCTAGGATGGGAGTAAAAGACAGAAAACTGTACAAGAACAACAATTAATTAAAAATAAAAATATTCAGGTTTCCTATAGCTAATTGTGTTGTTGTTGTTTATGCTATTACATTGTGCCGATTTTTTCCCTTTGCCCCCCCCCACCTAGCACCCCTCCCCTAGGCAGTCCCCACACCATTGTCTCTGTTCGAGAGCTGTGCATGTATGTTCTTTAGCTAATCCCTTCACCTTCTTTCTTTTTTTTTTTAATAAATATTTTTGTATCTAACAGTATTTATTTTATTTTTTTTTTAAGATTTTTTTATTTATTTATCTTTAGAGGGGAAGGGTTGGAGAGAGGGAGAGGGAGAGAAATATCAATGTATAGTTGCCTCTTATGTGTCTCCTGCTGGGAACTGGCCTGCAACCCAGGCATGTGCCCTGACTGGGAATCGAACCGCGATCCTTTGATTCGCAGGCCCGCACTCAATCCACTGAGCTACACCAGCCAGGGCTCCTTCACCTTCTTTCAACCAGTCCCCACCTCCCCCTGCCCCACTTACAGCTAGCTGTCAGTCTGTTCCGTGTTTCTATGCTTCTGATTCTTCTGTAGCTAGTTATAATGTTACGTTTTTATCTTCTTTATAATATCACAAATAAATAAACCTTTCTCTCTCTCTCTCTTTTTTTTTTTTAGAAAACTGGTGACTTATTTGCTATCAAAGTATTTAATAACATAAGCTTCCTTCGTCCAGTAGATGTTCAAATGAGAGAATTTGAAGTGTTAAAAAAACTCAATCACAAAAATATTGTCAAGTTATTTGCTATTGAAGAGGAGGTAAGTTGTCAAGTTTAGTTAATCTTGTCATGTTTATTGTAGTTATTATAATTTAGGAGAAATACTCTAACAGTGATTTATATACTTGGGTTTTTTTAATTGTGAAAATTAGAGCTCATACAATTAAATATTCTGGACTCCAAAGATTGTTGAATAGCTGTAACAATGGAAATGAATTATCATGGAATCAGAAAAAGTAGTATGAAGAGTATAGAATATGGTTACCAGTATTACTAAAGAAAGAAAAGAAACTATATTAAATTGACATAATTCTAAAAGGAGCAGGAGAAAGTCAGACGATAGAAAGGTGGCTTTGTAAAAAAATAAACTCTTAGGAATCCAAGGATTAATATGTGAAGTGCATTTGTAAAAGATAGAATTGATTTTAGGGGGAAACAGTGAAAACAGTATACTATTAGGATAATTATCTAGAAATAATGGAAATAGAAATCTTTTAATCTCTTTAGACATGGGTAATCAATAAAAATCACACCTTTTGAAAAACAATTTGTCAGTTTATACTCCTTATAATAGTCATTTTATTTTTGGTGATTACTTTTTTAAAGTAATTAGAAATATAAATTACAGTTTTATGCACAAAGATTTTCAATGCTGCCCTGGTTATAATATTTTTTAAATTTTTATTTCAATTGTTGTTCTTGTACAGTTTTCTGTCTTTTACTCCCATCCCAGCCCACCGCCCCAGCCCTCCCTACCTCCCTCCCATTTCCTCCCCCCCCCGAGTTTTTGTCCATGTGTCCTTTATACTTGTTGCTCTTGTTTATAATTTTTTAAATGGTTAAATAGGTTAGAATGTGAGATGGATAGTTACCCAGAGTTAGCTACACTCAAGGTTAAGAACATACCTCTCCAGACTACCAAGTCTGTTCAAGACTTCCGACATCAGCTGAGAGGAGTTTGGCAAACTGTGGTCAGTGAGAATAGTGCCCACACGGCTGTGCTCATTCAGACATGAGCTGCAAGGTCCGGAGTCCCCAGAGCTACCTTTACTTCAGACCAACTGGCTACACATTCGGGGCTTCCCATGGCTATGCTCAGATCTGACAATTTGTTGCTGTTGAATGACTCACAGAATTCAGGAAAGCATTGTACTTAAAATTAAAGTTTTAAAGATTTTATTTATTTATTTTATTTTTAGAGAGGGGGAGGGAGGGAGAAAGAGAGGGAGAGAAACATCAGTGTGTGGCTGCCTCTCACGTGGCCCCCACTAGAGGCCCGGCCTGCAACCCAGGCATGTGCCCTGACTGGGAATCGAACCTGTGACACCTTGGTTCGCAGCCCGTGCTCAATCCACTGAGCTACGCCAGCCAGGGCAAAATTAAAGTTTTATGTAGCAAAAGAATACAAATTAGAACTAGCCAAAGAGACCCATAGGGTGGTATATGGGAGGGCTTCAAACATGAATCTTCCTTGTGCTCAGAAACACATTAGCCACCTGGAATTGACAGTGTGCACAGAATATTGCCAATTTTGGAAGCTCACCTTAACCTTTATGTCCAGAATTTTTACTGCCTGCATGGCTGCATGGCTGACCTTTTCTCTCCTAATACCTTTATTCTCCATTTCCTCTGGAAGTTAGAATGGATATGCATGACCTAAAACCCCCACCATAAATCATGTTGTTAGGCCGTCATGTGGCCAAAGTCCGCAGTCAAAGACAACTTGTAGCAGAGGGGAGATTCCAGAGGCCTAGTGAGTAGCCAGGGGCAAAGACCAGACCTCTTCCGGGTACAATTTATTCACTACACTGTAGCTAAGAAGTAATGAAGAAAAAGATATTTACTAGTATTTTAATCACCTGGGAACATGCATATGTATAGTTATGTTAGAAAATCAGAGCTAAATGCATATACAGTATATTTTTTTTATTTTTTAAATCCTCACCTGGGGGTATGTTTCTTGATTTTAGGGAGAGGAAGGGGGAGAGAGAGAGAGAAACGTCAGTGTGACAGAGAAACATCAGTTGGTTGCCTCCCGTACATACCCTGACTGGGGATCGAACCATAACCTTCTGGTGTACAGGACAACACTCCAACCATCTGAGCCACCTGGCTAGGGTAGTATGATCTTGGTATACACAGTACGATACAGAAATAGTGTTAAGCATCTATAATGTGATTACATAGATAAAAGACTGAAAGAAAATACACAAAATATTAATGTAATGATTCTAGGTGCTAGAATTATAGGTATGTCCCAAATTGTCAACAATCAGCATGTATTCATTATTTAAAAACAAGGTTTTTTTCTTTTAATATTATTTCTCTTGATATAGAGACTATTTTGACATTTGACAGTTGAGAGGACAGTTGGGGAAATGGCTAAAAAACCATGAAGGGATTAAGAAGTACAATTAGCAGTCACAGAAATAGTCATGGGGATGTAAAATACAGTATAGGGAATATGGTCAGTAATATTGTAATAACTATGTATTATGTCAGATGGGTACTAGAAGTGTTTTGGAGATAGTAGGAAAAAATATAAAAGAAAGGATTAAAAATTGAAGATGAATACTGGATCTTGAGACTCATTTTTACATTTTCAAGTTTCTGAAATGACATGTATCTGATAATCAATGTGTGTAAGTAATTAGGTAAAATTTTTTCCCTGTAAAGTTGTTGTTAAAATTGGTGTACCTTAGGGTCACCAGTTCGATTCCCAGTCAGGGCACATGCCTGGGTTGCGGGCCAGGACCCCAGTGGGGGCCGTGTAAGAGACAACCACACATTGATGTTTCTGTCTTTCTCCCTCCTTTCTCCTCTCTCTAAAAATAAATAAATAAAATCTTTTTAAAAATTGGTGTACCTTACAATTCATGGTATGTTAAAATCAAGGTTCAGCCCTGGTTGATGTGACTCAATGGGTTGATCACTGGCCTGCGAACCAAAGGGTCACTGGTTCGATTCCCAGTCAGGGCACATGCCTGGGTTGCTGGCCAGGCCCCCAGTAGGGGGCATGCAGGAGGCAACCACACATTAATGCTTCTCTCCCTCTCTGTCTCCCTCCCTTCCCCTCTGTCTAAAAACATAAATAAATAAAATCTTTTAAAAATATAGAATCAAGGTTTAAAACAAATCAGCAGCTCAGATGCAAATGAACAGACTAGAACTTTGCTCCAGGAGGCACCACTTGGTAATCCTGCCAGCTGTTTGTTTTTAGGTCTAGAATTTAAGTCCTCGAGGGAAAAGCATTCTTCATGAGAAAAACTGCAAGTGCTTTAAGAGATTTCTTAGAAGAGCTAATGTCCTTAATGTACTATTATGTATTAGGAATTAAAGATAATTTTTAAAGAGCTATTGTAATATTCTGCCGAAAATCTACTGATTCAGATTTAGCCAGCTTTCACTGTGATTAAATTGTCTTCGAAAACATCCAGTTTTAATAGATATTTAGAAGATGTGAATTCTTCTATGTGACAGTCAACAAATATTTAATAAATCCCAGGTAAAGCAGTTCAAAGTGCCTTCATCATTATAGCAAATCCCACATTTAAATGAAACCAGATTAAATGCTGTCATATAATAACTTATTTTTATATTGTATCCCAATCAATGATTTATTTTTTTCCAGACAACAACAAGACATAAAGTACTCATTATGGAATTTTGTCCATGCGGGAGCTTATACACTGTTTTGGAAGAGCCATCTAATGCCTATGGACTACCAGAGTCTGAATTTTTAATTGTTTTGCGAGATGTGGGTATGTTTATTAATTTATATGATTTTATGTGTATTTGTATATATAATTTAATGACCTAAGAATTTTTAAAAGTAATTTTTTGCATTCAGAATCAAAGACCTTTATGCTATGCTTTCTTAGATATGACACCAAAAGCATAGTACAAAAAGGAAAAATTAGATAGACTTTATCAAGAGAAAATATTTGCAAATTATATATCTGATAAGGAGTTTTTATCCTGACAGCTCAACAATAAAAAGTCAAATAATTGAATTTAAAAATGGGCGAAAGATTTGATAGACATTTTTCCAAAGGTGATATACAAAAGGCAAATAAGCACAAAAAATGATGCTAAAGATATTAGTCATTACGGAAATGAAAATCAAAACAACAAAGAGATACCACTTCAAAACCACTAAGATGGCTAAAATCGGAAAAACAATATAAAACAAGTGCTGGTGAGGATGTGGAGAAATTGGGACCCTCACAAACTGCTGGTGGGATTGTAAAATGGAACTGTCCAGCAGTTCCTGGAAAGGCTGAACATAGAATTACCATGTGACTTAACAATTCCATCACTAGGTATTTACCTAAAAGAATTAAAAGTACATCCACACAAAAACTTGTACACCAGCTTTCACAATAGCCAAAAAATGGAATCAGCCCAAGTGTCTACCAACTGATGACAAGATAAACAAAATGTGGTATATCCATTCAATGGAATATTTGTTCCTAAAAGGAAATGCAGTAGAGATACACGCTGTAATGTGGTGCACCTTGAAAAATTAGCTAAGTGAAAGAAGCCAGACACAGAGGCCACAATATTTGTATGATTGTGTTTATGTGAAATGTCCAGAAGAGGCAAATCCATAGAGACAGAAAGTATTAGTGGTTGCCAGGGGGTTGAAGGCAGGGCAGAGTTGAGGAGTGACTTCTTACGGTTTTGGGATTTCTTTTTGGCATAATGAAAATGTTCTAAAACTAGTGGTGATGGTTGTACACTGTGACTGTGACTATATTAAAAACCACTAAATTATATACCTTAAAAGGATGAATTTTATGATGTGTGAATTTTATCTCAATTAAAGCTATTATTTTTTTAAAAACTAAGAATATGGCAATGAAAAGGAATAATAGCTTCTTGGAAAGAAATGAATCGATATTTGAGGAATGGGAAAAGCCCAGTGATAAAGAAGGTGTAAGGTTAGTAGGAATTCCTCTTTAACTTGACACTGAAAGCAGTGTTGAGACCATTTAGATGAGGATAAAATGAGAAAGAAATAATATGTTACAGCCTGTTTAATCAAATAGAAGTTATAGATCATTGATGCGTTCCTAAGTGCACTGGTAGCCCTGCGTTTTCATAATTAAATGTGGATACCACTGAACTTATTTACATACATTAGATTTGGGCATTCATCTACCAACTGTCGAATATTTTCATCTATCACTCAGTGACACTACTTGTCAGCCAGAACAGCTTAATTCAGCAGTGTAGCCACCTTTACCCTTAAAAAAAAAAAAAGGAAAATGACTTCTTTAGAAAAGCATATGAGAAATATATTTTTATGGATACAACTGTGATACTCTGTGCCTCTTTCTATTACCTTCTTACTATTTTATGTAGTGAGTCCAGTTTACTTTCTTGTGGAATTTTTTTCCCCAAGGTAAAGATATGTGAAACTGTAATGAAAGATCAGTATCATTCTTAGGAATCTCTATTCTTTTGTTTTTATTTTTTTTAATTTATTGGGATAACTCGTCAATAATATTAAATAGGTTTCAGCTGTACAGTTCTGTAGGCCATCATCTATGTATTGCTGGTGTGCTTACCACCCCGTCTCGTCTCCTTTTGCCACCATATATTTGACCCTCTTTACCCTCTTCATCCTTTCTTTACCTCCCTTCCCCTTTGGTAACCACCCTCTGTTTTCTGTGTTTATAAGTTTGTACATTAATTTCTGTTTTACATCCCACCTATGAGTGAAATCCTATGGCTCTTGTCCTTTTCTATCTTATTTCACTTATCATGGTACTCTCAAGATCCATCCATGTTGTAACAAATGGCAGTATTTCATCATTTTTTTATGTCTGAGTAACATTCCATTGTTTATATGAGGTCTGTCCAGGAAAAGTCCAGCGATTGTTAATAAAACAAAAACTGTTTGTATGACATTGATGTAACCTGGCAGCCAAGGAGAGTGGACTGGAATGCACATGTGTGAATGACAACTTCACTGTACTAGTACTAACTTGTACTAGTTAGTACAAGCGTGTGTACTGTGTGGCCATCACATTCAAAATGGCTGAGTGAGTAGGCCAATGAATCCGCATCAGATTTTGTGTTAAGCTTGAACATTCCTCCATGGAAACTATTCCAATGATTCAGAAGGCTGCAGCTATAGGCAACTTACTGATTGACAGCTTCATCACAACAATGCACCAGCTCAGCATTGCATCTCATGCAGAGCTTTTTGGTGAAAGATCAAATCACCCAGGTGACTCGGCTACCCTACAGCCCAGATTTGGTGCCCTGCGACTTCTGGCTTTTCCCAAAACTAAAATCTCCTGGGAAGGGAAAGAGATTTCAGACTGTGGATGAGATTCAGGAGAATACAACAGGGCAGCTGATGGCGATTGGGAGAACTGTGAGGTCCCAAGGTGCCTACTTTGAAGAGGACTTAGGCGTCGTTGTCCTATGCACAATGTTTCTTGTATCTTGTGTCTTCTTCAGTGTCTCTGTTTTTCATATTACATGGTGGGATGGATACCTTCCGGACAGATCTCGTATGTATCACTGCTTCTTTATCCAGTCATCTGTCAAAGGACATGGGTTGTTTCCATGTCTTAACTATGGGGAATAATGCTGCAATGAATACAGGTGTACATATATCTTTATGAGTAGGTGTTTTCAAATTTTGGGGGTATATACCCAGAAAAGGGATTGCAGGGTCATAAGGTAGCTCTATTCTTAATTTTTTGAGGAACCTTTATACTGTTTTCCATAGTGGCTATGGAAAGTGAGTAATTTACATTGTCACAAGCAGTGTATGAGTGTTCCCTTTTCTCCACATCCTTTCCAATGCTCATCATTTCTTGTCTTGCTGATAATAGCCATTCTGACAGATGTGAGGTGGCATCTCATTGTGGTTTTGATTTGCAATTCCCTTATAGCTAGTGAAGTTAAGCATCTTTTCATAGATCTGTTGGCCATTTGTGTGCCTTCTTGAGAAAAGTGTTTGTTTGGGTCCTCTGCCCATTTTTCAATCAGATTGTGATTGTTTTTTGGTTGTTGAGTTTTATGAGTTCTTTATATATTTTGGATGATAGCCCCTCATTAGAGGTATTGTTTGCAAATATCTACTCCCATTCTGTTGGTTGCCTTTTTGTTTTGTTGATGGTTTTTGTTTTTTTTGTTGTGCAGGGAATCTTTATTCATAAATTTAGGCAAATTGCCCACATGTATGCAACCAGCAGCAATTCAGGAAGTCATATACTTAAGACTATTTTTTTACCATTTTCCTGGTAGTATTTAAGGGAGATTGCACTCTTCCTTAAATCATATTGATCCTTATCATTCTAAAGCTTTTTATGGCTCAAACATGAGATACAAAATATTTATAGCATCTGTTCTTTGATTAAAATGACTTGGAGCTAACTTATGAAAAAATTTATATTGAGTGAATATAAATGAATTACATCAGTGAATTTGACATGCACAGATAGACACCTCATTATTATTTTCTTTGTTTTATATTCATTGTTGAAGTGGGTGGAATGAATCATCTCCGAGAGAATGGCATAGTGCACCGCGATATCAAGCCAGGAAATATCATGCGTGTTATAGGGGAAGACGGACAGTCTGTGTACAAACTCACAGATTTTGGTGCAGCTAGAGAATTAGAAGATGATGAGCAGTTTGTTTCTTTATATGGCACAGAAGAATATTTGGTAAGTTATACGTAACTAATAATGTTATCTAAAGAATCTGGATATATTGTAAATATGGGTAATTGGTCATCCAATTAACCATACAATGTTAGGCAATTTTTATGACAAAGATTAAATTTTCTATTCTAATGAATATGGGGTATAATGAAGGAATTATTAATAGACATTTGTTTCTAAGGGATTTGCCATTTTGCTGGTTAAAAATTTTTATAAGTTTTATAACACTCTTAAGTTCTTTAATGTTACTAATGCTATGGATCTGTAGTAAAAGAAAAAGCTGTCTGTTCATTCCAGAAGCATCTAGGTGGTTAAGGCTCCCTTTTTTAGATAGGAATAGCTAATATATTATAAGCTTGTTATAATCATATTCCCTGTGGAGCAAAGTTCATTAGAATTCTGAAACAGAAGATTCTATTCAGGGACACTAGTTACTGAAAGACAGAGGACCATTTTTAGAAACACATAAAAAATGAAATGCCTTTGAAAAGATCTAACATGAAATTCTTTTAGAAAGCTAGAAAAGCTCTGTGGTTGAAATGGTTTGTATAAGTGGGTTTGCGTGGAGTTAAACATTTGAACACTTAAGAAAATACTCTTGCCCTGACCAGTGTGGCTCAGTTGGGTGTTGTCCCACAAAGCAGAGGGTCGCCGATTGAAGCTCAGTCAGGGCACATGCCCAGCTTGTGGGTTCAGTCCCCAGACTGGGCACGTACAAGAGGCAACTAATGGTGGTTTCTCTGTCACATCAGTGTTTCTCTTCCTCTCTTTCTCTCCCCCACCCCCTCTCTCTAAAAATAAATAAAATCTTTTTTAAAAAGAAAAGAAAAAACTTTTGTTCTTGTTTTTTTAAGAAAATATTCTTAAAGAAAGTACACTTAACACATCAGGAAGTTAATAATATATATTATTATTGTAGTAATCACTAATCATATGGCTCTGAATTTTGTCCTAAAAGGCTTAGATTCTGTGACTTTTTCCATTTGGATTCTGCTGTTGTAATTTTATTATAAGAATAAAAGTCTAGCCAGCCCTATAGCTCTTACTCAGATTATTCTAAGTCTGGTGTGAATTAAGGTGTCTTAAGCCATTCTTCTATCAATATATAACCCCGATTAATTTGTAGTTATATTTTGATAATCTTTTAAGAAGAGCACCTAAAATGGATTATAGTTATTCAGCAGATACTTATGGAGTACCTACTCTATACCAGATGTGATTCCTGCTCTTATGGAACCCTTATTCTAGTGGAGAAAATAGATAGTTACTAATTATGTAAACAGGTAAGTAGGATAAATTCAGATAACTGAAGTGCTGAGAAGATAGAGTAATAAGATAAAAATAATTAGCAGGAGAAAGATAGCTAAGGAGAGCCTCTTCAATCCTAAATGAAGTGACACTTAAACAGTAAAAAGAAACAAGCCAAAGATTTGGGAGAAAAGCATTATAAGCAGAGGGAGCAGCAACTGCAAAAGCCTTGAAACAAGAATGACCCTGGATGTTTGAGAAACAGAAAGGATAGCAGTTTGGCTGGAACTTAGTGAGTGAGGGGGCAGGTGGTAGGAGCTGGAGTTGGAGAAGTAAGCAGAGGCCAGCTAGATCATACAGGCTAGTAGTTTCAGCCCTGTGTGGTCAACTCTGTGTTTTGCAATGTTCCTTTTAGTATCTTGAAATGCAGTTCTCAGATAATATATTCAACCTGCGTACCTAATTAAAAGAATAGCATAATGTCTTAATAATAATATAAAGGAAAATATTTATAATAAAATCATAGATATTTAATATATGGTGGTTCAGGAACCACTTCAATGCCAAACATATTATCAGAAGCTGGTGCCTATATGTAATATCATTTCCAGTGATGATTTGCATGTTGTGTTAGTCACATCACAAATCGTGGTTGTGTCACTGATGTGATTTTAAAAAGTGAGTAATTCTTTGTAGTTTTTAACTTAATCAAGTAGATTTATTTATAGCTACGTTCTTGCAGCCACAAAGTGTACTATATTATGTGTAAAGTGGATTTAGATCATTGTAAACAGACTTTTCATCTGCTCAAGTGTCTGGCAGGATATTCAGAAGTCATGCAGGATGTGAGAAGCTTGTTTTTCAGAACTGTCCCGTATTGGGCAGGATGTTTCTCATCTCTGGTGTCTGCCCACTAAATACCTGCCGCCCTTCCCAGTTACTGTAAGGTCCAGAACAAACAAACAGTGGCCCTGTACCAACTTTCTTGAGGTTGATTTCCCATTACCAACTATTAACTTTTCATGTATTCTCTGAGGACCACAGTTTAGCTTTTGCTTCTAACAGACTTAAAATGGAAAACAAAACATTAACTATATGAAGTCTGAATCCATGCTGTATTCTAGGCTGAAATTTTACTCTAACTTTTTGCCTATTTCAGATTATGCACAGCCTTGTTTTCACATACTGTGTACCAGAAGTTATAAAATGAGATAAATAAAAGCCTGGGGCTCAATAATTTAGAAATACTTCTATATTTTTAAATGAAGACTTCTCTACTTTTGGAATTCCCAGGCCAGAGGTTAAATCTTCTCCTCTTTGTATATATACCCAAAGAAAACACCAACAGTTTTTCTTCCACCATTTTTAATGTGATGGATATCTTAATTCTATAATCTGGGAACTTTGCTGTAGCCTTTTTTCTTATACTCCTATTCCAGATACAGAGGCCCATGCCCAGTAGCACATTCATGAGAGAGCCAATGGGCACACATGTCAGACCAGGATGTATCTCAAGTCACTGTCACTCATTCCCTAGGGAATGCCTTCCAGCTATGCCAGTTTTTTGCACCTTTTGAGGAGGTACCCCCCAACTTTTGTCTCCTAGAATCGCTGTATCTCCCTTTCCTAGGTTAGCAGCCTTACGTTCCAGAACATATCAGGCATATCCAGGTACTCTTGGCCTATTCACAGCATCATTTATACACTAGGTACCAGCTGCTAGGTCAAAGGTCAAGCTAACACTTCTCTGGGCAGTAGTTACTGTTTGTGTTATACCACAGAACCAGTAAAACCATTCTGGCCCCACATATCTTGTTAGGCATACGTTTGGACATTCACTTCAAACTCCTCATGTTTACCACCTCCTTTGATTTCTCATTAAAATGTTTCCCAAGAGTCCAAAAAAATCCAGGGATAATGACCCTTTAGGAGTCAGATTCATAGCCTGCATCATCTTTTAAAAGTACCCTTCCAACAGCGTCACCTGCATTGGTTCCCAGTTCCTTGGAGCATAGCAAAATATCAAAGTCATAAGGCTCGTTTTGGTTTGGGATCATTGGGTGATTACTTTACTTTGGTCCAGAGTACAGTCTTGTAGCTTTACCTCCCAAGAATCTTCAAGCTCCAGTGCATAACTTCCATAGAGGCAAATGGCAGGAGGCTGAGTATGTGTGATCTGTGGTAGTTCTTCGCAGAGCTAAATGTCCATCCGAATCTCAGTTTAGATCTGTAAGCTCCCTAAGCATGTCCTGTAAGACCCATTTGTTCTCCACAGTGTAACATGGTGCCTTCTGTGCTGAAGGGCATGTGTTTAACATCAGACCAGCTACTTGTCTGGGTCACTAGATCCCCATTGACCCTAGTCAGGCCAGTCCTCTGAATTAATTCTAGAAAATTTAATTTTCATCTCGCAGCCCATATGACTTACTCTGATGGATTACATGAGAGGGATGAGGGAAAGGAGTCAAGGCTGTCTGATAGGTTTGGGGTGTGAGCAACTAGTAGATGGTAGTACTGTTTACTTAGAGGATAAAGATTAGAAGGAAACAGATTTGAGGGGAAGACCAAGAATCTGTTTTGGATGTTAGGCTTGAGCAACCTTTTTAGGTATTCAAAGCAACAGTGGGATACATGAATCCGGAGCTCAGGGCAGAGGTAATTTTGGGAGTTAAAGAACAGATAATATTTAACGTCATGGGCCTGAATAGAAGATGAGAAAATGAGACAGTTATAAGTGTAGGCAGCTATTCTGAGAAATTTTGATTTAACGTGAAGCAGAGAATTGGGTGATAAGCTAGAAGGAATTGTGGGATAAATACAAGGTTTTTTAGGGAGGTAATTAAAGCATTTATATAAGCTGAAAGGAATGATCCAATAGAGAGGGAAATTGATGCATAAAGTAAAAGGTGTAACTGAAGAATTGGTGAGACAATATAGGTGGAAAATATAGGTGGAGATGGGCTCCATAATACAGATGGAATAGTTATCCTAAGAGCAGTTCCCTTGTAACTGGAAAGTGGGCCTGGAGTATGGACACAGATTCTTGTGCATTGGTATATGGTGAAAAGGTATAAGGCAGAGTTGATCCTCGGACTGCTTCCATTTCCTTATTGAGGTATAAAGTGAAGTCATCAAAATTGAGGGTCAAATGAGGTAGTGTTGGAAGTTTGAGGAGAGGAAGACGTGAAATAGTACTTTCAGATTGGAAATTATAAATTATTAGCAAAATATTGTAGATTTGCTAGGCATTATTGAATACCTATTTTTGCGTAATGTATTACCATAGAACACGAGATAGTAGTTTTCTTTTTTCTTTTTTTTAAGCATCCTGATATGTATGAGAGAGCAGTGCTAAGAAAAGATCATCAGAAGAAATACGGGGCAACAGTTGATCTTTGGAGCATTGGGGTGACTTTTTACCATGCAGCCACTGGATCACTGCCATTTAGACCATTTGAAGGGCCACGTAGGAATAAGGAAGTGATGTAAGTGATTTCTCCATCTAAAATTAGAAATGATTTTTTAAATGTATCTATCTTATATTGTGTCATCAAATGTTAGAGGTACACACTAATGAAAATTGATTAAGCTATCACTTCTGTATTTTAAGCTATTTGTCTTTAAATAAGAATGCAGCCTTATAAAAATGTATAGACATAGTTTTTCATAATGTGTTTAAATATCATATACAAAATATAAATGACATCTAGTCTTTGGTTCATCGTTAAAAATATACTGCTTTCTGGATTTTATTTCAGCACATTGTTTATTTATTTGTTTTTGTATACTTATTGGATTTTTCTTTTATATAACTGAAAAAAATAGTAGTATGTGGAATAGTTGATCATTACTAGATCTAAAAGAAATACAGTTCCTACCCTGAACTGATCTGACCTCTTTTACTATTTCAAAAATATTAATGTAACATTAAATTTTTTTCTAGTGTTGCAGTTTCAGTTCAAAGACTGAATACATTTTACTAATATATTATACGTTTATATACTGCCATAATTATTAGGAAATAATTGCTGTGTATAAAATCACTGTTGTAAACCAAATAATGGAGGAAAGAGAGATTTCTGGATATAAAGTCTGTTATGAAATTCATTCATACATTGGCTACATACCTTTTTATTTTAAAAGAAATTAGTAAATGAACTGTATTCATGAGAAGCAGCCAAACCATGCACATGTTGAGCTGTGGTAATGAATGCTGTTTAGTTAGTGAATGATCTGGGACAGTAACTCACTGGCAGCCTAACGTGTCAAACCATTCTTTAGATCTTAACATTGTCTCCGACCATTATATGTTTTATATATTTGCTGCCTTTTACAAGCAAACATGACTTCATAATCACAACTGTAAAAATGTAATCTTTTATTTAACCTTATCTGAAAAAGTTTAGGGAAAAGCATATTTTTCTTTTTGTTGATTTGAGGAAGAAAAACCAAGTCAGCTGATAAAATGACTTTTGCTAAAACCTGGGTAGCTGAATGTTTTCCAGCAAAGACAACATATGAGGGGCCATCTAAAAAGAACAGAAGTGTGAGGTCTGTCCAGAAGGTATGCAGCCATGTACTATGAAAAATAGAGACATTTATTGAAGAAGATACAAGAAACATTGTCCATAGGACAATGATGCCT
Source organism: Glossophaga mutica (assembly GCA_039655065.1). Classification (NCBI taxonomy): domain Eukaryota; kingdom Metazoa; phylum Chordata; class Mammalia; order Chiroptera; family Phyllostomidae; genus Glossophaga; species Glossophaga mutica. The sequence goes on from CM077304.1 coordinate 61,349,536, forward strand.
TGGTCCTCTTCAAAGTAGGAACCTTGGGACCTCACAGAGTTCTCCAAATTGCCATCAGCTGCCCTGTCATAGTCTCCTGAATCTCATCCACTGTCTGAAATCTCTTCCCCTTCCCAGGAGATTTTAGTTTTGGGAAAACCCAGAAGTTGCAGGGCACCAAATCTGGGCTGTAGGGTAGCCGAGTCACCTGGGTGATTTGATGTTTCACCAAAAAGCTCTGCACAAGGTGGAATGTATGAGCCAGTGCATTATTGTGATGAAGCTGCCAATCACCAGTTGCCCATAGCTGTGGCCTTCTGAATCACTGGAATAGTTTCCATGGAGGAATGTTCAAGCTTAACACAAATTAGATGCGGATTCATTACCCTACTCACTCAGTCATTTTGAATGTGATGGCCACAGAGTACACATGCTTGCTCAACGGCATTTACTCCCCCCACTGACTAGTACAGTGAAGTCGTCATTGTTCATGCATGCACATTCCAGTCTTCGCTCTCCTTGGCTGCTGGGTTACATTGATGTTGCAGAAAGCATTCTTGCTATATTAACAATGGCTGCATTTTTCTGGGCAGAACTCGTATCTTCTGGAGAATGGGCCCCTTGTAGTACAGGCTTCCCCCACCAGGTGAGTATTCTAGGAACCCATCCATAGCAGTGTACTAGCTGGCACTGTTATGAGAGGCTGCATTCCAGCTTCATTGAGTTTGTTTTTGAAGACTCTTTGAGCATGTTTGCCCACTTCATGATGGGTGATTTATGAGCCCACCTGCCCACCATGAGTGTTTAGAAGTTTTTAACCAGAAATAGTGTGACCCCTGTGCCACCCTCCCTATATACTTGATCATGCCCCTAGTGACTTTCTTGTTTCCCTGGATGAAAAAGGTCCTCAAAAGGAAATATTTTGCCAATGTGGAAGAGGTAAAACATTAAAATGGCAGAGGCACTAAAAGGCATCAAAATCGATGAGTTCAGAAATTGTTTTGAGCAGTGGAAAATTGTCTTAATTAGGTGTATTACATCAAATGGAGAGTACTTTGAAAGTGACATGAAGTTTAAATATGTAAACATAAATATGCAATTTTTATAAGTGAATTCTGTGTTTTGGGGTCCCCCCATAATGGAAAAAGATATCCATTACTATACTAATGGTTTTGGTATAGCATCATCTTGAGCCTGCATTATAGCAGTGCTCTTTGTATATATATAAAATCTCTTTGTTAATGAAGTCTGAGAGTCAGTTTGTGTTTCATCTTTAAACATAAATTGTGCCTAACAGTAAATCATGCTTTTATTGTCACTGATACATTTAAAAGAAATGTCAGCATTGCTTGCTATCCTAAAAATGGATTAAATGAAAGTATAATACTTCCTATAAAGGAAACATAAAACTCATAAGCAGCTAGCAATACCTGATGATTTGTCTGTGTGGGCAGATAAACAGGAGAATTTCTTTATTTTCACAGTAACTCAACTTTTATGAACACTGATGTTAATAAATGTTCAGTTATTGAAATAATAATAATTACCAATGAATGATGCGTTTATCTCACCTTATAGCAATATTGATCCCTTTGTACCTTGTTTACTTGTTATAAATGTGTTTATATATGCATCTTACCAAAATTAGTTAAGCTTTTCCAAGAATTTGTCAGCATTCCCTTTTAGAATTCTGTCATTCCTATTTCTTTTTTTTCTTGCACTAATCTCACATATTTCTGCTTATTCCTTTACAATCAGATCCTTCTCATATGAATGTAACTTATTTTTCACATTAATTTCTTTCCTGAAAAATCTCTTAAGGCAGAAATCCTAACTACATCTGCTGAGGAAAGAGTAAGCAGTCCATTTCAGTTGTACTGGTTCTAGTTTTTTCAAGAATATATTGACTCGTTCTCTTTGCCTCGTCTGCTGTGAGGATAAAGACCACCCTCAGCAGTCAGACTGTTGACATCCCAGAAAATGTTCACAGTTAGTGTGAGGAGCCCCAGAGGGACTTCAGTCCCCTTGGAAAGAAAGAGAAGAGCATCTGGGTTAACAAATCGTGGGGACGTAGAAAGGAACTGGCTTCTGTTTGCAGTATGTGCAGTCATGTACAGAGCATGAACAAGGGTGTTAGACTGGGCTACTGTTATAAGAGGAGGTGTGTGTCGCTCACTTCCCTATCAGTGTCATTATTCAGGAGAATGGTTCTCTTGTTGAAATCAAAAATTCTTTGCATGCACCCTGTCTGGTGTGGCTCAGTGGATTGAGCACCAGCCTGTGAACCAAAGGGTTGCAGGTTCGATTCCCAATCAGGGCACACGCCTGGGTTGCAGGCCAAGTCCCTGGTGGGAGGGGCATGTGAAAGGCAAGCACGCATTGATGTTTCTCTCTCTTTCTCTCTCCTTTTCCTTCTCTCAAAAAGTAAATAAAATCTAAAAAAAAATTTTTTTTCCAATAAAAATTCCTTGTATGAAAAATACATCCGCAGGGTTTAGATGAGGTCAGGTGTTGCTTGTTCAGTATCTCAAGCCCCAAAAGACGAGTTGATTCTTGAAGGAAACAACATTGAACTTGTACCAAATTTAGCTGCTTTGATTCAGCAAGCCACACAGTTTAAAACAAGGATATCAGAAAATTTGGGGACAGTATCTATGTTTCTGAAAAAGGAATAAACAGTACAGCAGGCTGATGAATGAGATCTCAGTAATCAAGCTATATAGAAACAGCAAGATGCCAAATGATTCCTCTGACTTAACTGTGATAATTTTAAAGATGCAGTAAAAGCCATGTATTACTTGAGGGTGAAAAAATAACATTGATTTGCTCAGAGCACATTTATGTAGACATTAAATAAAAAGACAATTATGTCAGAAATAGTAATCTGTTAACTTATACAAGATCCTGCTGTATTATATTTACATTTGCATTTGGATAAAGTATTCTTGAAGGCATGAGGCTCTTATTTCTCTCCTACTTCCATGTTTTGTTTAGAGAAGTTGAAACCTAAAAGGTTGCTTTCATCGACTTGCTGTGTATCACTATAGTATTCTTTGCTTCCCCATCCAGCTCTTTTATCAGTTCATCTTTATTTTTATCACCTCCATCAAGAATCAAAGTAAATTTGACTTTTAATTTTGGTAAACACATATTTCAATTTGTGTATATATTTTTCAACATACAAAGAACCTTTCAAATACTGTGCTATCTATAGTGGGTTGTTTTTTTTTTAAAGAATGCTATTGTTCATTCTGCAGTAATTTCATAGTCCAGTTGACTGTGCCTTTGGATGATATGGGTAAATGGGATTTGGATGCTTTTTTTTATGGTCTAGGGACATTCTGTAACATAACTTTTTTGTGTTTGCTTGATTTTTTTCAGATGGAAAAATTAATATTTTTGTTGTGAACGTCAAGATGGTGTTGTAGGGCACTCTGAGATCCCAAATGAAAATTAATTATGGCATACATAAAATAATCGTACAATCACTGTCCTACTTCAGTCAGGCAGATTCAAAGTATTTTGGTTGTTTTTTAGATCCTATGAACATCAATCACAAAGTTTCATCTAGTAGATAATTGTAGGTGCACCTGAGGAAATACTTTTGCAAAGCTCACTGATAGGCTATACAGTAATGAACTGCTTATTTTATCCTGCCTTTATTCATCCCAAGGTATAAAATAATTACTGGAAAGCCTTCTGGTGCAATATCTGGAGTACAGAAAGCAGAAAATGGACCGATCGACTGGAGTGCAGAAATGCCCGTTTCTTGTAGTCTTTCTCGGTGAGTAGAGTATACCCAGTTCTCCTTTTTTGCAGTTGGTGTTTGGAATCTTAATTGACTAAAATCATGAATACTTGAGCGTAATTTATTGTTGTTGTTTTAGAACAATGTTTTAATTTGTGATTTTTTGTCTGTGGTGATGAAAAATCTATTATAAATATAATATAATGTATAAGTAATTTTGCCAGATCTCTGTGAGGATATAGGGTGTACATTTTAGAGATTGCTAATCACTGGACTTGGAATTCTGTCCAAGATGGGGATCCAGTTTAGGACCTTGGTATCTTTTGTTCTGACTTCCCTATTGAAAGATGACAAATAGTGGTATATAGGTAGGAGTAACTAAGAGTTCTAAAAAACAAGGACTCAAGAAATTTAATTTACCTTCATTCTTTTTTTAAATATATTTTTTAAGATTTTATTTATATAATTTTTAGAGAGAGGGGAAGGGAAGGAGAAAGAGAGGAAGAGAAATATCAGTGTGTGGTTACCTCTCATGTGGCCCCCACTGGGGACCTGGCCGCAACCAAGGCATGTTCCCGGACTGGGGATGGAACCAGCGACCCTTTGGTCTGCAGCCCACACTCAATTCACTGAGCTACACCAACCAGGGCTATACCTTCATTCTTAAGAAGTGTTCATATTACTCAAAAGGTGAAAAATGACAGCTTTCTCCTACTTCCAGCATGTCAAATGTTCATAAAGGTCTTACTTAATTTAGCAGCCAGAACTCTAAAAAAGTTGTATTCTCAGATATGAATCGTGTTATCACAAAGAAAGATTTAAGGGAAAAGAAATTAAAAGTAGAGAGTAAATTATTTTATATTTTAATCTGGAAATAAATCCAAGGCACTCATCAATATGTAGAATTTGTGATTAATGAAGTAACTTTTATTTTTCTTGACTATGATAATTGTATTATCCACAAGTGAGCACATACATATATAGGTTATGAGTATGTGCCCTGGCCAGAGATTGAACCCACAACCTTGGTGTATTGGGATGACATTTGTTACCAACTGCGCTACCTGGTTAGGGCTGTGGGTGCATTTTGTATGACTTATGTATAAGTAAGTATATCACAAGCTAATAAAATGTTACCTATTGTTTTATATATTGATTTCAGTGAAAACTCATTTAAACCATGAGTTTCACTGCTAAAATAATTTTTGAAAACCACTGTTTTGACAGTTTTATTTTAGTGTTGTTCTTAAATGTCTCCAAAATAAAATTGTGTCGTGTAAGTAGAATTACCATGAGAAATTCATTTTCTTGGAGAGCAGAAACTTAGTACTATAATAATGATTTGTGTTAAATTTTGATTTAGAAAATAATTCATTTTGAGAATCTTAGGCAAAACATAAAATTTAAAGAGGTCTGGAAATGAATACTTTCTGTGTAATAATTACATTGCTATAACTCAGAATCAATAATTTGATAATCTGAACTGCAGATTGCATATTCCAGGAGTGTAACAGGCCTTATCTGTCTAATCAGTCTTTAGCACACCAAGTTATACATTCTTTGATAAAAATTGCTTAGGTACCAGAAAGCATTTTTGTTTGTTTTTCGTTCTTTTAGTAAGGACATTAATTACTACTAATTAGCAATGAAAACAGCTACCAAAAATGTAACAATTACAAAAAAGATAACCATCCTCTTTCTTACAAGTATTAGTCAAGACTGGATAGCAGGTGAGGAAGACCTAACTCAATTGGTTTAAGTGCAAAAGGAAATAGATTCACTTTGTAATTAAAAATTCACGTGTATATGTGACTTAAAGTCCAGCTAAATCCTTGGACGCGGGCTGTGTCCAGACTTGGTCTCTTCAGATCATTCAGATTGGCTTTTCTCTGCCTCCTCTTCTTTCCTCTCAATAGGGCTCTTTCCTGACAGCCACAGGAAGGCTGCCGACATTGCCAGATTCAGTCTTACAGCTTTGAAAACTCAGTGGAGGAAAAAAAGACTCTCTTCCTTGCAGTTTCAGCAAAGATTTCTGGGTTGATTTTCATTTAACTAACTTACACGCTACTGCCTGACCACCTCCGACTAATCATAACCAAACCTAGCTCTTATGCCCATCTGCACATAGGGAGTCAAGTTAGAGAGTGGAGAGGCGTGGATTCTCTTCCAGAAGGAGGGGGAAGAGATTCCTGTTGGCAGAAATTTAAAATGTCCACCACATATTTTGAAAACTGTTCACAGGCAAGGAATTATTTCATTGCCTGTCCACATAGTCAAGAGTATATTTTTAAGACCATTTGAAATTCCGTAATTGAGAATCTGCTTGAGCATATTTTATAATTCTGTAAAAGCATGAGAAAGAATAAAGTCCTCCCATTCGTTTTTTTTTTTTTTTAAGTACTTAAGCTTATTAGTAAAAAATTATTCCTAGTTGAATTGGCACTAATTGATTGCTAGATGATTACAGTACTTTTACTTCCCAAATACGTGTCAATGTAAGAAACTTATTTGAGCCTAACTGATGACGTATGCCAAGGAGCAGGACCTCAAATGCTCCAGAGAATGACAGCTTTCCAGCTTATTTTATAAATTTGAATCAAAGGAGAAGGATTTCAGGGAGATGCATGAAATCCATTAGTGGTAGATTAAGGAGGAGGAAGAAAACTTAGCAAGGAAATATATAGGACTGGATAAAAGACCAAATGGAGAAACACACACTTCCTTTACATTGATGGGTACAGGATAGTTAATAATGAACATATACAACATGTCACAATGTATGCAAGGAACAAGATAACGATGTGGGGGTTCTTTGGTCTGGTGGTTTCATATTCATGGTAGTGCCTTTAAGGGGTAGGAAAAGAAAATTACTCTGACATTTCAAAGGTGTATTATCCTAGATACATAAGAACAATGGACAGAGCTCATTTAAGGTAAAGGTTGACCTTGCTTAGGAAGCTATAGGCCTGGAATTATGACAACCCCGTAGGACTTGCCTAATTAGAATGTTATCAGACTTTTTGGTCACTAAGCCCATTAGGCCTGCCCTGTGACGTCCCTGAACTTGTCAGGACGTTTATTGTATAGCCCCTTTTTTGTTCACAGAAGTACTATAAAAGGCATGTAAATTCAACATTAAAAATTATATATTGCAGTGCCATATTAAAAGGACATTAAAGACCCTGAAATTAAACTGTTGTCCTTATGACCACCTGGTTCAAATCAATTGATTTCACCTGAATGATTTTGCCTATACAGTGTTAGAATGTGTGGAAAACTGAGGAAACTTGGGAATGAGAGAATCAAAGAAAATAACCAGTAAGAGAAGTTAGCATAAAAATACTATAATTCCTGATTTATTGACAAGTAATATTAAACTGAGGTTACCTGACTTTCTGAAAATTTGGCAGATTTTTTAAAACTTTGATCCAATCTAATGATAATAATAACAGTTCCGAACTTTGATTTGTTAATATTATGATTTTGTACCTAAATAATATATAGCACATTCACTCTTCAACTCTTTTTAATACTATTTTAGGGGTCTTCAAGTTCTACTTACCCCTGTTCTTGCAAACATCCTTGAGGCAGATCAGGAAAAGTGTTGGGGTTTTGACCAGTTTTTTGCAGAAACTAGTGATATACTTCACCGAATGATAATTCATGTTTTTTCGCTACAACAAATGACAGCTCATAAGATATATATTCATAGTTATAATACGTAAGTACCTCTTTATATTTTCTTACTGTGTGATAATATTGTCTGTAATAATTGTCTCCATAAATTGTGAGAGGAAATAGAAAAAATACCTCAGCTTCACCAGAGGCACCCACTCCCACTTAGAAAATAATGTTTGCGTGCTTAGTAAATTCCTTTTTACTTCTCTTTGGAATAAAAGGATTAAATTTCTAATTTTCCAAAATTTATGGATAAATTAGTTTAGTCTTAAACTGCAAATTTTACAAGATTATTTTTGTTTCTATGCCTTCTGTCAAATTACATAATCCCATAACCATAAATCGTATCTACTGATAAATGGGCCATTTCATTAAGAGTACTGTCCTATCATATAAAAAATATTAAAGCATAAGTCTTAAATATAATTAGTATAGTTATTGTTTGCATGTGTGGCATAAAACCCTTATTAGGTGCTGGAAAAATAACCATTTGTTTTACTGAAACAAAAGCACATAACACCCGTGTCATAAAAAATCTACCCATGTGATAAAACTGCATGTAAGTACGTACACACACACTTAACATGTAGCACTAGGTAATCCTACCAGATTAGGTGGGTCAGTATCAACATACTGGTTATAATATTGTCCTATATTTATGCAAGATGTTACCATTGGAGGAAACTGGGTGAGAATGGTATGTAGCATCTCTCTGTATTATTTCTTACAACTGCATATAAATCATCAGTGATCTCAAAATAAAATGTTTCTTAAAATGTAGGGAAAAAACATTACAACCATTCTATATTCATTAGGTTTTTGTTTGGTTTTGTTTTGGGGACAGGATTCCAATTACAGTTTTTGTGTTTTGTTTTGTTTTTAAGGTTTTATTTACTTATTTTTAGAGAGAGGGGAAGGGAAGGAGAAAGAGGGAAAGAAACTACAATGTGTGATTGCCTCTCACGTGCCCGTCAATGGGGACCTGACTGGTGGACCCTTTGGTTCTCAGCCCCCACTCAATCCACTGAGCTACACCAGCCAGGACTCAAATAATAGTTTTCATGCCTCATAACACTCAAGAGACTTTTACTGGTAATTTATTAAGGAATCACATTAATTAGATAAAGTATTTTAGATATTAATATCTAACACCTATGTCTAATATAAGCATTAAATATAATGTAAATATAAATAAAATATTAATATAAGGTTAGATTAAAATAAAATATTCATCTTTGTTTTGCTACTTAATAGCCTGAGTAAATATGTATTATAGTTATGCGTTGGCCACTATTTCATTTTTTTCATTTAGTCTTTATTGTAATTTTTCCAGTGCCATTTAATCCTCTTACACCCCCCGCCCCCCAGCGATCACCACACTGTTGCCTATATCCATGAGTCCTTAAAACTCTATTTGAACATAAAAAGATGAACCAAGCCTGAGCCACATCTTAGCAGAGGCTTGTGGAAGAGAGAAATCACAACATTGCTGCTGAAACACTTCTTTAACTTCATGGCTCTATTTAGGGAGAGTCTACCTTTACCCCCAAAGCATCCTTTTGAAAATACCTGGTTTTATTAATTTATTTAACAAACATTATACAGTTGGGTTGTGAGTGCTATTCTCAGTTCCTTATATATTTAAGTCATTTAGTCCTCACAGCAGGTCTGTGAGGGGTGTCCTTATTATTCTGATTTCACACATGAGGAAACTTGGCACAGAGGAGTTAAGTAACTCGAGGTAATTCAGCAAATAAATGGAAGAACTGGAATGTGAACTCAGCCTGCTTTCAGAGTCGGTGCTTTTAAGCTCTCTGCTATGTTGGCTTTCCATTGTTAAATATTAAGAACCCTGTGTATTGCACACATCCAGTATTGGTGTGCAGACAGAAATAGTGTAGAATTGATTGCTGTGGAGACAGTTTGTGTGGCATTTTCAGTTTAATAGACTGTTTGGTAGGCCCATGAACAAAGCAGTGTTTCTGTATACTGGTCATGGTGTGAAGTACCGCTTAGAAATGGGTGTTGTACTCAGTCATTAAAAAGAAAAAGACTTCACCTCTCTTTATCCCAATTATGTTGTCTTTTTGGATTTTCCTCACACAGTGCTACTGTATTTCATGAATTGGTGTATAAACAAACCAAAATTACTTCTTCAAATCAAGAACTTATATACGAAGGACGACGCTTAGTTCTAGAGCCTGGGAGACTAGCGCAGCATTTCCCTAAAACTACTGAGGAAAACCCTATCTTTGTAGTAAGCCGGGAACCTCTGAGTACCATAGGATTGATATATGAAAAAAGTAAGTTGGGATTTTCCTTGTTCTTACTAACCATTTTAAAAAATATGTAGAATTGTCATCTTCATAAAGTTCATTGATGATGACATTAATGTGGACCCTTTGTAAACATTAAAGTTATATTAATTATTTGAACAAAAATAATAAAATTTAAAAGCTTTATAGGCAAAATAACTTGGCATTAAATATTTTGTTTCATGAAGTGGTAAAATATTTTGTTAATGTGTATTTCACTGTAGCTGTCTGCTTTTAGCACTTTACACCCAAAATAACCTTTTGTGTCATACATTTTAGCAAATACTTACTGTGCCCAGTGTGAAGAGGACACTTTGCCAGGCTTTTGGAGTCTAAGAAAAATTAGAGCTTCATTTTAGAGTCTTTTAAATTATTGATTCTTTTGTTGTGGCAGGGGGACCTGCCCTGGCTGCTGTGGCTCAGTGGATTGAGTGCCATCCTGTGAACCAAAAAGTCACAGGTTTGATTCCCAGTCAGGGCACATGCCTGTGTTGCGGGGCAGCTCCCCAGTTGGGGACATGCAAGAGGCAACAAATTGATATTTCTCTCACACATGGATGTTCCTCTCCCTCTCTTTCTTCCTCCCTCCCCCTCTCTCTGAAAATGAATAAATAAAACCTTTTTTAAAAAGAAAAAAAACTACCCAGATTTTTAAATTTCTCTTTGGATTTTGGGATTTAATTTTAATTTAAATAGAAGCATTGAGCTGGTTATATTGTGATATATTTAAGAAAAAAGTGAAAATGAGCATTATTGTTTCAAGTGTTTTTTTTTTTTTCTTAAAGATTTTATTTACTTATTTTTAGAGAGCGGGGAGAGAGGGAGAAAGAGAGGAAGAGAAACATAGGTCAGTTGCCTCTTGCACACCCCCAACCAGGGACCTGGCCCACAACAGGAATGTACCCTGAATTGAACTGGAATTGAACTGGCAGCCTTTTTGGTTTATGGGACAACACCCAACCCACCAAACCACACCAGTCAGGGCTCAGGTGATTTTTTATTTTTAGCCAGGAAAAGAATATTACAGAGTTTTGCCACTAATATTTAATTTAGATGTCATTTAAAGGTTAATGTTAAAGGTGAGGTGCAGGGGTGTCCAACCTGTGGCCCGTGGGCTGCATGCAGCTCAGGATGGATATGAATGTGGCCCAACACAAAATCATAAATTTACTTAACACATTATGAGATTTTTTTATGATTATTTGTCACAATGTATTTAATGTGTGGCCCAAGACAACTCTTTTCTTCCAGTGTGGCTGAGAGACGCCAAAAGGTTGGACACCCTAAAGAATATAACAGTTTATTCAAAATTCTTTATTTCTGATTCTGATTATTTTATTTCATGTTTCAGTTTCCCTCCCTAAAGTACAGCCACGTTATGATTTAGATGGAGATGCTAGCATGGCTAAGGTTAGTATTTAATTAAATTACTATGTAAACATCTGAATTAAAATTTATCCTATCAACAATGGAACCATGAAATGTATTGTGTCTTTATATATGCCTATATGATTTAGGAAATTATTCACATAAGTCATTATCCATTGCAAAATATTTTGTGTTCTTTTTGACTTTATATCCTTTTTTGAATTCGTAAAACTTCATTGAGGCAGTGCATGTTTAACATTATCATGTTAAGGATAAAATGTTTATTGCAGTTTTATCTGTCCTCAGCTTTTAGAAATTGGTAGTTGTGCTATTAATTAACCTAATAAAAATATGTAAGGTTAAAATGTTTTTTTGTTTGTTTGTTTGTTTTTCCATTTTTTTATTTTATTTTTAATCAGTATTTTTTAATTGTTGATATTGTACAGTTTTCTGTCTTTTACCCCACCCCAGCCCACCACCCCAGCCCTCCCCACCTTCCTCCCATTTCCACCCCCCATAGTTGGTTAAAATGTTTTATGTAAATGTTTTCCTTAACCTTTTCCATAGTTAACACCAAATAATGACATTTTACATTTCTTTATTAGGCAATAACAGGAGTTGTGTGTTATGCCTGTAGAATTGCCAGTACCTTGCTGCTTTATCAGGAATTAATGCGAAAGGGAATGCGATGGTTGATGTAAGTAATAGATAGAAATATGAAAATTGATCTTCACATAGACGTCATTAAATAACTGATAACCACCCCATCATCTCTTCAGACTAGGTAGGGTCAGGTGCTTGATTTTTATGATAATATTTTATTTCATATTTAGTTTATAAAACGTACAGCAGCTATGTTTTTCACTTGATTCCTACAATAACCTTGTGAGACAGGATGATAATATCTGAATTTTAAAAGTTATATCACACCGTGCATTGCGATGGCAAATGAATTCCTTTTCCAGGGACCTTAACCTGATTCTCATTTCACTATCTTGGAAGGCTTTGTCATTGTAATCCAGTACAACCTGTGCTTCTTTCTAGGGTTTGCGTTCTTAGAATCTTTGTCCATTTCTCACCTTTTTCCCCAAATGAAATACACATTCAGCTTTTTTTTTTTTTTTTTTTTTAAACATTATTGTCTGGGGCTGGGCGAAGGGAGGCAAAGGGAGAAAAAGCAGGGACAACTGTAATAGCATAAACAATAAAATTTTAAAAATAGCATTGAGATAGCCACATACTGTAAAATTCAGCCATTTAAAAAATGTGTAATTCAGTGATCTTTAGCACAGTTCACAGAGTTGTGCAGTCATCACCACTAATTTTAGAATATTTTTATCACCCCAAAAAGAAAGCCTGTGTCCAAGAGCAGTCATTCCACATTTTTGCTCTAATATCCTGTCCCTAGGCAACCATTAATATACGTTCTGTTGCTATAGAGTTGCCTAGTCTAGAGATTTCATGTAAATGGAAGCATACGGTATGAGTACACACTGACCTTGACATGCAATTTAAAAGCTCATTTTTTTAAACTAAATCACTTAATGTAGTTACTCTAGGTTAGAATATTGATCATCTAGTTCAATATGCTGTTCCCAAAAGTGGTTCCTGGAAATGTTTTGAAAATGAATAGGATTTGACCTTTTTTTAACCTTTCATGATTTGTAAGGTACCATCTTTCTATCTATAGAAAGGAAGAATAAATAGTCTCATTTAAGAATCATGCCTCTAAGTTCTATACAACATCATTTGAAGCTTTTGAATTTTACAAATTCAGAGTACCAGCCACATGGGCTCGTAGTGCTCTTTGGCTTTAATGCTTGTGACAGTTTCTGTGTACCCTCCTCAAGTCTGTCCTTTCTTTCTTGCAAGAACATATATAAAGCATGTCATTATTTTGGAATTGATTTTTAGAGAGAGAGAGAGAGAGATTGATTTGATGTTTCACTTAAATGTATTCATTGGTTGATTCTTATATGTGCCATAATGGGAGATTGAACCCTCAACCTTGGCCTATCAGGACAGCACTCTAACCAACTGAGCTACCAGGCCAGGAATGCATGTCATCATTCTTGTTCTGCTGCTGCCTCTAAGGAGAAAAAGAAATGGCTTTTTCCCCCTTCTCACCTTTATGTAAATTCATAAATGTATGCTTATAATATTTTTATGTGTTCACATATCTAGTTTGTAAGCCTCTGCTTGTCTCTTTCCATTAAGAAGCCTATTTGTTTTTATTAAATAGCTTCTAGAGAAATCTAAGTGTTGGCTCCATTTTCACTCTTGTTTTCTCTTGCTATTTTATCTGCCCCAGTTACTATTCCATGAACCTTTTATCCCTTTCCCTTACTAGCTTTTAGCTTATTAAGTCACAAGAACACAGTTTTTAATGTAGACCACTGTTGGTACACTTTTTTTTTAATTAGTAAATATTTTAGACTTTGTGGACCACATGAGGTCTCTTTTTGTTTTTGTTTGTTTTGTAAGTATATTTTATTGATTATGTTATTACAGTTGTCCCATTTCTCCCCCATCATTCCCCTCTACCCTGCACGCCCCCTCCCACCCACATTCCCCCCCTTTAGTTCATGTCCATGGGTCATAAGTTCTTTAGCTTCTACATTTCCCATACTATTCTTGCCCTCCCCCTATCTATTTTCTACCCACCATCTATGCTACTTATTCTCTGTACCTTTTCCCCCTCTCTCCTCCTCCCACTCCCCTGTTGCTAACCCTCCATGTGATCCCCATTTCTGTGGTTATGTTCCTGTTCTAGTTGTTTGCTTTTGTTTTAGGTGTGGTTGTGAATAGCTGTGAGTTTGCTGTCTTTTTACTGTCATATTTTTTTTCTTCTTTTTCTTAGATAAGTCCCTTTAACATTTCATAGAATAAGGGCTTATTGATGATGAACTCCTTTAACTTGATCTTATCTGGGAAACACTTTATCTGCCCTTCCATTCTAAATGATAGCTTTGCTGGAGAGAATAATCTTGGATGTAGGTCCTTGCTTTTCATGGCTTTGAATACTTCTTTACAGCACATTTTTGCCTGCAAGGTTTCTTTTGAGAAATCGGCTGATAGTCTTATGGAAACTCCTTTGTAGGTAACTCTTTTTCTCTTGCTGCTTTTAAGATTCTCTCCTCTTTAATCTTGGGTCATTTAATTATGATGTGTCTTGGTGTGTTCCTCCTTGGGTCCAATTTGATTGGGATGCTGTAAGCTTCTGGGACTTATGTCTATTTCCTTCACCAGATTGCAGAAGTTTTCCTTCATTATTTGTTCAAATAAGTTTTTGATTCTTGCTTTTCTTCCTCTTCTCCTTCTGACACCTCTGATTCAGATGTTGGAGCGTTTAAAGTTGTCCCAGGGGTTCCTAAGCCTCTCTTCATTTTTTTGAATTCTTGTTTCTTCATTCTGTTCTGGTTGAATGTTTATTTTTTTTTCATATTCCAAATCATTGGTTTCAGTTTTGGTTTTCTTTCCTTCACTGTTGCTTCCGTGTGTTTTTCTTTATTTCACTTTGTATAGCTTTCATTTCTTCCTTTATTTTGCGACTGTACCCAATCATTTCTGTGAGCATCCTGATTACAGTGTTTTGAACTCTGCATCTGATAGGTTGCCTATCTCCTTGCAGCTTAGTTCCGTTTCTGGAGTTTTGATATATTCTTTCATTTCGCCCACATTTCTTTGTCTCAGTAAACCAGACTGGATGAATGTTTCTTTAACTCCTCAGTTGTCAGACTTCTATACAGTTCAATTTTCTGACACTTTTGGTTGTTTTTTGTTTTTAAATTGGTTGTTTCCTTCTTTTGGTTGTGCAACGAGGCCAAGCATGTCTGCCTACACCTCCACCTTGGCCAGAACTCATCTTTTTGTTTTTATTTTGTTTTTACAACCTTTAAAAATGTAAATATCATTCTTAGCAAAAACAAGCATCAGATCTTAGTTTGTAGACTTTTTGTAAACCAAAAGTCCCTCAAGTATATTACTTGCTATGTCATCCTGCTTCTTCGGAGATCATATTGATTTAAAGTAAAAATCAGAAGTCTACTATGAGTAATAAAAATTCTGACGCTAGAAAATATAAATCTATTCAGCTTATTTATATAAATGTAGATCAACTTTTTTTTAATATACTATTAATGCTTCAGATTTCTAAATTGTTAACCTAATATGTAGTAATGGTTTATGCTTTAGATAGGCATAAGGTTCACAGAGATGCTTTTATTAATAAGAAGTAAATTGGCTTTCATAATATATCAGGACTGTTAAGAAAGTTGAACAATAGGCCCTGGCTGTTGTGGCTCAGTGGATTGAGTGCCAACCTGCAAACCGAAGGGTTGCTGGTTCAATTCCCAGTCAAGGCACATGCCTGGGTTCTGAGCCAGGTCCCCAGTTGGGGGCGTATGAGAGGCAACCACACGTTGATGTTTTTCTCCCTCTCTTTCTCCCCCCTTCCCTCCTCTCTCTAAAAATGAATAAATAAGTAAAGAAATAAATACATAAATAAGAAATTTGAACAGTAATAGTGTGATTAGTGGTGGACAAGAGAAAACAGGTAATTCTTTAGATAAATTAATGAGATTATTATTGTTTTTTTAGAGAATTAGTTAAAGATGATTATAAGCACACTGTTCACAAAAAGACAGAAGTTGTGATCACATTGGATTTCTGCCTCAGAAACATTGAAAAAACTGTGAAAGCGTGAGTAGATTCCTTCTTTAACAAGTAATTTTTAAAATGTTAAATATTGTTACATTTCTGTTAATTTGTTTAGTTATCCTTGACACATGTAGCATGCTATGGAAGTGCTTGTATTAAGACACAACCTTAGTTTAAGTTACTTCTTCACAAAGGCAAAAAATAGCCATCGTTTTCCTTTGCAAAGGAGAGGGTAATCTGAGATAGAAACATCTCACTTTTTACCCTGCAAAGTAGATGGTCTGAACAGGAAAATAAAAAACTGTAATCAACAAAGGAAGAACGAAGAAGTATTCTAGAACTGTAGTTTGGTAGTATTTTTAGAATTTTGGGATTATTTCAAGTTTACTTTGCTTACTAAATGCTTATCCCTGAGAATGTCTTCTGAAACTGAATATTTTAAACCGCCTCTTTCTAGGCTGTACTACTTCTACTGCATAGAAAAAAATAAATAAAGTCAGAATTTATTATTGGCCACTGTTAATTCTGAATCCTAGCATTTTGACTATTAGTCTGGTGTAAAAGATGATTTGAAATTAAGTTGTCTTTTATATTTTATCTCTTAACCTGCTAATATAATTTTTATAAAGTATATAAAATTCCATCTTTACAAAGATACCAAGTTTTTTGAAATCTCTTTCTTTGTAGACTTTGCATTCAGTATTTTATTCTTAAATGATTATGATAATAAAAACTCAAATATAGTTTATAAAACATCTTTTTAAATCCGTGTATTCCGTATGCTCATTTAGTTTTTCCATACTTGTTTTTCATGCAGATATGAAAAGTTGATGAAAATGAACCTAGAAGCAGCAGAGGTAGATGAAATTTCAGACATACACACCAAATTGTTGAGAGTAAGTGTTTACAAAATTAGGCTCATAATCTATTTCCTTGCTGGCAAGATTAGATCTAAACTTTCCTAGACAGATGATGTACCTAAAGATCTCCAAAGAAAAAGTAGCCTTTTCCTGTTTTTAGGAACTGTTTACAATATTTAAATACCCTTACTGCCATGCAGTTCTTTATTACGTTTCCAAATGCCTGCTTTGCTTTATTTTAAGCCCATTTCTCTCTCCCTTTCTCCCTGTCTCTCTTTAAAATCCATAGTGCTCTTGTTGCTGCTGTGGCAAGTAATGCAAGTTCATAATGTAATTTAATATACAGAGTGCTTAAACTTACTTAGAATTAAATGCAAATTAGGTAAATATCAGATATTTTCTAAAATAAAAGGTAAGGAAAGGAGGATGTGTATTTGTCAAGGCAGTGAATCATGTCTATAACTGAAAAAAGAAATTAGGACAAAAGTCTCTACGTGCTGCAAATTACGGTAGCATTTCAAGTAGTTTCTGGATCTCCTGTTAAACTGTATTGTTAAAGAGCAGGGAATTATGTGTTGTGAGAGGTGATTACTAAGCCCAAGTCTGCCCCTATTTACCTAGCTATTCCTGCCTATTGGCTTAAGCAGGGCCTTTAATTCTTTGTGTCCTTGTTTTCTTTTTCTTTAAAATGGGTAGTTTCTTACCCTGCATCTCACTCCGGCAAGCTCTTAGCATTTGAAGTATTATTTTTTTAAAGATTTATTTTATTTATTTTTAGACAGAGGGGAAGGGAGAGAAACATCAATGTGTGGTTGCCTCTCATGCACCCCTCACTGGGGACCTGGCCCATAACCCAGGCATGTTCCCTGACTGGGAATCAAACCAGCAAACCTTTGGTTTGCAGGTTGGTGCTCAGTCCACTCAGCCACACCAGCCAGGGCACTAAGTGATCATTCTAATACATCTCATACCAGTCTTAACACCATACATCATTATTACAATATTAATGACTATATTCCTGTGTTGTACTTTATATCCCCATGACTATTCTGTAAGTACCAATTTGTACCTTTTTCTTTTTTTGAAATTTTACTTACTTATTTTTAGAGAGACCAGAAGGGTGGGAAGAAGAGAGGGAGAGAAACAACAACATACAAGAGAAACATGGATCAGTTGCCTCTCATAGTCCCCAAACTGGGGTCCTGGCCTGCAACCCAGGCCTGTGCCCTCACTGGGAATCGAACCAGAGACCCTTTGCTTCACAGACTGGCACTCAGTCCACTGAGCCACACCAGCCAGGGCCATTTATTTTGTTTTTTAAATTCAATTGTTGATATGCGTTTATTAGCATTTTATTATTTATATTTTTTATCTTTTTTTTTTCTTTTTTTTCCTTAAAGAAGATCCTTTAACATTCCATCTACACTGGAATTTTTTAGTTTTTTCTCATCTGGGAAGCTCTTTACATGTCCTTCAATTCTAAATGACAGCTTTGCTGGGTAAAGTAATCTTGGTTGTAGATCCTTGCTTTTCATCACTTTGAATATTTCTTGCCCATCCCTTCTGGCCTGCAATGTTTCTTTTGAGAAATCAGCTGACAGTCTTATGGGAGCTCCTTGGTAGGTAACCGTCTGCTTTTCTCTTGCTGCTTTTAAGAGTCTCTCTTTATCTTCAACCTTTGGCATTTTAATTATGATGTGCCTTGGTGTTGTTCTCTTTACATCCATCTTGTCTGGGACTCTGTGCTTCCTAAACTGACATGTCTATTTCCTTCACCGGGTTAGGGAATTTTTTTTGTCATTTTTTCTTACCTAGGTTTTCAGTTCCTACTGTCTCTCTTCACCTGGCATCCCCATGATGCAGATGTTGGTACACTTAAAGTTATCCCAAAGGCTCCTTATACTATCCTCATTTCTGTTTTTATTCTTTTTTCTTTATCCTGTCCCGATTGGGGGTGTTTTCTGCTTCCTTATTTTCCAAATCTCTTATTTTATCCTCTGCTTCACCTACTCCACTGTTGGTTCCCAGTAATGTGTTCTTCGTTTCCAACTGATTCTTTGTGTTTTGTATAGTCCATTTTTATGTTTATATCTCTTTGTCGAAGAGTTATAAACTCTCCCTAAGTTCATCTCCTCTTCCCTAAGTTTATTAAGCATCCTTATAATCAGTGTTTTGAACTCTGCATCAGATAGATTGCTTAGCTCCATTTCGTTTAGTTCTTCTTTTGGAATTTTGGTCTGTTCTTTCATTTGGGCCATGTTTCTTTGTCTCCTCATTTTGGCAGCTTCCCTGCGTTTATTTCTATGTGTTAGGTAGAGCTCCTACGTCTATCAGGCTTGATAGACTGGCCTCTGTAGTAGGTGTCCTTTAGGGTCCAGTGGCACAGCCTCCCTGTTCACTCTAGCTGGGCAGTCCACCTAAGCCTCCCTACCACATGGGCTGTGTATACCCTCAGGTTGTAGTTGAACCTTGATTGCTGCTGGCACATCAGTGGGAGGTATTTATCCTTAGGCCAGTTGGCTAGCAGCACTGGCTGTGACCACTGTGAAGGATGAGCTGTGCAGGGGTGTACGCCACAGAGCAGGGCTTACTTTAGCAGGGCTTTGGTGCCTACTGAGTCCACCCCTTTAAGTGTGTCACTTGTGGAAGTGGTTGGGTGGTGCTTCAATGTGGTCTAAAGCTGTCCAACAGATGCGCTAGCTCTGGGGCCTCCCAAGAGGTTCAGGCCAAGATCAGCTGCTATGTGTGTTCTGCCCAGGGCAAGCCATCATGAGCTACAGAGCCATCTACAGATGGCTGCTACTTATGCTGTGTTTGCAGTTGCCCAGGGGACACCAAGCTGTGAACCAAGGCTGGCTGCTGCTTGAGAAGTTTTAGGAAAGTCTGAAGCATAAGCCAAGATAGGCCATTTGGCAAAGCCACTGGAAACAGCTTGGGTGAGCCTGCAAGTTGGGTAGGGCAATTCTGAATCTGTAGGGTGGGGCGAACCATGTGAGCCAGGTTGGTGGAAACTCAGATATGGCACCTGCCTGCTAGCTCTGTGGAGGGAGGGCTCAGAATAGAAATAATGGCTTCTGCCAGCACTTCTGTCTGGAAAAAGCTGCCCCTCCAGCGCTCATCTTGATGCAGGACAATTCAGTTCCTCCCCATCTGTCCCTGGTGCCTTTCTAGCTGCTTCCCCAGCTCTGGAGCTCACAGAAACTGAGTCTGAGTACATCCATGCATGGGTCCTTTAAGAGGAACTACCTAGGACTCCAAGAGCCCTCTATCTCACTCAGTCACAATCCACATTGGAATGTATAGCCAGAAGTTGTGAGAACTTCTCTTCTTGGCACTGGAATCCTGGGCTGGGTGGCTGATGTGGGGCTGGGATCCATCACTCTTCAGGGGGGAACCACTGCAGCTAAGATATCCTTCCTGATTTTATTTAAGTATTTTTTATTGATTATGCTATTGCAGTTTTCCCAATTTTCTCCCCTTTATTCCCCCTCTGCCCTGCACCCCCCAACCCTCCAGCATTCCTCACCCCTTAGTTCATGTCTATGGGTTATATATATAAGTTCTTTGAGTTTTGTTTCCTATACCATTTTTTTTTATTTTTTTTTCATTTTAGATTTTATTTATTTATCTTCAGAGGGGAAGGGAAGGAGAGAGGGAGAGAAACATCAATGTGCGGTTGCCTCTTGTATGTCCCCTGCCGGGAACTGGCCTGGCAACCCAGGCATGTGCCCTGACTGGGAATCGAACCACGATCCTTCGGTTCGCAGGCCCGTGCTCAATCCACTGAGCTACACCAGCCAGGGCTCCTATACCATTTTTGATCTCTCCCTATCTGTTTTATGCCTACCAACTAAGCTTTGTCTTCCCTGTACCTCCCCGCCATTCCTCCCTTCCCCCTCTCCACTGAAATCCCTTCATGTGATCTCCATTTCTCTGATTGTGCTCCTGTCCTAGTTGTTTGCTTAGCTTTTGTTTTCGTTTTTCTTTTCTTTTAGGTTTATTTGTTTATAGTTTTAAGTTTGTTGTCATTTTACTGTTCATATTTTTTATCTTCTTTTTCTTAGATAAGTCCCTTTAACATTTCATGTAATAAGGGCTTGGTGATGATGAACTCCTTTAACTTGTTCTTATCTGGGAAGCACTTTATCTGCCCCTCCATTCTAAATGACAGCTTTGCTGGATAGAGTCATCTTGGATGTAGGTCCTTGCCTTTCATGACTTGGAATAATTCTTTCCAGCCTCTTCTTGCCTGCAAAGTTTCTTTTGAGAAATGGGCTGATAGTCTTACGGGAACTCCTTTGTAAGTAACTCTCTCCTTTCCTCTGGCTTCTTATAGGATTCTGTCTTTATCTTTAATCTTGGGTAACTTAATGACGATGTGCCTTGATGTGTTTCTGTTTGGATTCAACTTCTTTGGGACTCTCTGGGCTTCCTGGACTTCTTGGTAGTCTATTTCCTTTGCCAGATTCGGGAAGTTTTCCTTCATTATTTGTTCAAATAAGTTTTCGATTTCTTGGTCTTCTTCATCTTTTGGCACCCCTATAATTAGGATATTGGAACATTTCAGGCTGTCCCAGAGGTTCGTAAGTCTCTCTCCACTTGTTTGAATTCTTGTTTCTTCATTTTGTTCTGGTTCAATGTTTATTTCTTCCTTTTTTCTCAAATCATTGCTTTGAGTCCTGGTTTCCTTCCTGTCGCTGTTGGTTCCCTGAATATTTTGCTTTGTTTATTTCACTTTGGGCATCCTTCATTTGTTTTTTCATTTTTCAACCAAGCTCAATCAGTTCTGTGAGCATTTTGATTACCAGGGCTTTAAATTCTCCATCAGATAGGTTGGCTGTCTCCACACTGCTTAGCTCTCTTTCTGAAGTTTTGCTCTGTTCTTTCATTTCGGCCATATTTCTGTCTTGGCACACTTGTTAAATTGTAAGGGGGTGGGGCCTTCAGTATGGGGGGCCCTCTTTGCTGTGCTGCGGCACTGCCTGTGGGGGAAGGGCCAGAGAGGGAACAAGGCAGCTCTCCTGCTCATCCCTAGCACACTTTTCAACTCTCACATGAGACTGAGAGTTTCTTCCACCTTCACAATGGCCTGAAGTCCATAGTCAGCTTTGAGTCTCCGTTTCACCTTCAGCCAGCCCCACCTGCGCATCCTGTGGCCTTGCCGCGGTTTCTGTCAGTCAGCCCTGCCTATGCAGTCTATCACCTTGCTGTGGGTTCTCACCAGTCTAGTTGTTCTGGTTCACTTTTTCTTTAATTTCTTGCTTGTCAGAGTTCCATGCAGTTTGATTTTCTGGCACTTCTGGTTGTTTATTGATCTTAAATTGGTTGTCACCTCCTTTTGGTTGTGCAAGGAAGCGAAGGGTTTCTGCCTACGACTCCATCTTGGCTGGAATTTATCTATACCACCTCCTTCCTGTTTTGTTTTGTTTTTTTGTTTTTTTTTTATTTATTTATCTTTAGAGGGGAAGGGAAGGAGAGATGGAGAGAAATATCAATGTATGGTTGCCTCTCGTGCGTCCCCTGCTGGGAACTGTCGCTGGGAACTGTCCTGCAACCCAGGCATGTGCCCTGACTGGGAATCGAACCGCGATCCTTTGGTTCGCAGGCCCGTGCTCAATCCACTGAGCTACACCAGCCAGGCCTTCCTGGTTTTTATTTGCCACGTTTCATCTGCCACATGTGGCTGTGGGACCAACCTGTTCTACCTCTCCGCCTCTTTGACCAGTCTTGATGTGGATTCTTCTTTATATTTTTAGTTGTAGTACTTCAGTTAGATTTTAGGTGGTTCCGAAAGATGGTTGTTCTGTAGTTTAGTTCTAAGTTTGATATGTTGTGGGAGGGTGCAAGTATTGTGTTTGCCTACACTGCCATCTTAACTGGAAGCCCCAGCAATCCATTTTTTTAAAATATATTTTATTGATTATGCTATTACAGTTGTCTCATTTCTCCCCCATCATTCCCCTTCACCCTGCACACCCTCTCCCACCCACATTTCCCCCCTTTAGTTCATGTCCATGTGTCATAAGTTCTTTAGCTTTTACATTCCCCACACTATTCTTGCCCTCCCCGTCTATTTTCTACCCACCATCTATGCTACTTATTCTCTGTACCTTTTCCCCCTCTCTCCTCCTCCCACACCCCTGTTGCTAACCCTCCATATGATCTCCATTTCTGTAGTTCTGTTCCTGTTCTAGCTGTTTGCTTAGTTCACTTTTGTTTTAGGTGTGGTTGTTAATATCTGTGAGTTTGCTGTCTTTTTACTGTCCTATTTTTTATCTTCTTTTTCTTAGGTAAGTTCCTTTAACATTTCATACAATAAGGGCTTGGTGATGATGAACTCCTTTAACTTGACCTTATCTGGGAAGCACTTTATCTTCCCTTCCATTCTAAATGACAGCTTTGCTAGATAGAGCAATTTTGGATGTAGGTCCCTGCCTTTCAAGACTTCAAATATTTCTTTCCAGCCCCTTCTTGCCTGGAAGGTCTCTTTTGAGAAATGAGCTGACAGTCTGATGGGAACTCCTTTGTAGGTGACTGTCCCCTTATCTTTTGTTGCTTCTAGAATTCTGTCCTTCATTTGAATCTTGGCTAATGTAATTATGATGTGCCTTGGTGTGTTCCTCCTTGGGTTCAACTTCTTTGGGACTCTCTGAGCTTCCTGGACGTCCTGGTAGTCTATTTCCTTTGCCAGACTGGGGAAGTTCTCCTTGATTGTTTGATCAAATAAATTTTCCACTTGTTGCTCTTCTTCTTCCCCTTCTGGGACCCCTATAATTCAGATGTTGGGACGTTTAACGATGTCCCAGAGGTTCCTAAGCCTCTCTTCATTTTTTTGAATTATTTCTTCCTTGTTTTGTTTGGTTGTTTGTTTCTTCCTTCTAGTCCATTCCATTGATTTGAGTCCCAATTTTCCTCCCATCTCTATTGGTTCCCCATGCGTCTTCCTTCATTTCACGTATTGTAGCCTGCATTTTTTTCATCTAATTTGTGACCAAAGTCAACCAATTCTGTGAGCATCCTGACACCAGGGCTTTGAACTGTGCATCTGATAGGTTGGCTATCTCTTCGTCGCTGAGAGGAATTGGCTCTGGGGCTTTCATTTGTTCGAGCCATTTTTGGTGTGTTGTTGTTGTTGTTGTTGTTTGTTTTTTGTCTGTTTGTTGGTCACAGCTGTTATGTACTGAGGGGTGGAGCCTTAGGTGTTCCCCAGTGTGGGGCAGCCCAGTCGCTGTGTTGTGATGCTATAGGTGGGGGGAGGGTCCCAGAGGGAAGGATGGCACCTGCTCCGCTCTCTCCTGGACTCCGGTGCCTTCCACCACTTCCCCTTCGCCTGGATTATCTGCACGCGCGAATGTGGGACCACCTGGTCAGCCAGCCTCCTCCCTGTGTGGCCTCACTGGGTCTACACAGTTGCCCCCCTGTGCCCGGGGTCCGCCAGCCGCCGCCTGTGCACCTGGGAACTGCCAGCCACTGCTGCTTGCGTTCCCGGGTCCACACCTCCACTTTTTCCTGCTGCTACTCCGCCCCTCTTACCGGTCTGGATGAATGGTTGTTGGACTTCCGTACAGTTCAATTTTCTAAGTTCTGGTTGTTTTCTTGTTTCTAAATATTTGTTGTCCTTAATTTTGGTTGTGAGAGGAGGCACAGTGTGTCCGCCTACGCCTCCATCTTGGCCAGAAGTCGCCCAGCAATCCATGTTTTAACAAACCCTCCACAAGGTTGCTATGCTGCTAAAGTTTGACAGCCACTGTTTTCAGTCTTCTCTTTTTATGCATATTATTAAATGTGCCCTGGCCAGTGTGGCTCAGTTCGTTGTAGCATTGTCCCATAACCAAAAGATTGTAGGATCAATTCCCAGTCAGTGTACATACCTAGGTTGCAGGTTCCTTGCCTGGTCCCATCTGGGTACATACAATCCCCAGTCTGGGTGCATACAAGAGGCAACCAATTGATGTTTCTCTCTCACATCAATGTTTCTCTCCTTTCCTTTCTCCCTTCCTCTCTCCCTTCTTTTTCTCTAAAAGCAATGAAAAAATACCCTGGGTGAGGATTAAAAAAGGGAGGGAGGGAGGGAGGGAGGGAGGGAGGGAGGGAGGGAGGGAGGAAGGAAGGAAAGGAAAGAAAAAAAGGAAAGAAAGCGGGGGGAGAAAATTCTATTATAGTAACAGTAAAGTACTATTTCTGTCTTTCCAGTTAGCAAGGCTTAGTCAGAGTTACTGACTCAACAGATGGGGCCCCAAAGTGTGCATTTGTAACAAGTTCCCATGTGAGGCTGAGGCTGCCAGTACAGTGCTGACAAGAGTATAGTAAAAAAGGCACGTTTGATGCTTGTGGCAATGTAAACCCCCCCACTTAAAACTGTATCTGACTTGGAATTTAAAGATCCTGGAGAACAAGTTATCCATATGACTTAATTTTATAAATAAAGAAACTGAAACCCATAAAAAAAAAAAAACACCTGTATTTGAAAAGCAATAGTATGTATCAGAACCCCTAAAATATTTTGATATCTTTATTCTTTAAGTCTAGCCTTTATCCTTTTTAAAAAAGGTTTACAAATGCTTGGTTCTATGGCAAATAAATGATACATTTACTAAGCTTAAAATGAACAGGATGTTTTCCTTTTCTGTTTTTAATAGGAATTACCTTTTTTTTTGGCCTCCTGACATATATAGCAGTCTTGGGTACTTGTATTTTATCCTTGGGACTTTGCCAGTTGTTCTCCTACTTGATTTTTTTACAACTCTATGAGATAGAATATTAACCCTATTTTACAGATAAAGAAACAGATGCTTAATTGAATGATTAAAAGTATATTGTATATTTTTTTAAAAAGGATACTTAATGTGAGAAGTGTTTTTAAAATGTATTAATACTAGTTAGTCTCATATATCATACCATACTCATGGTGGAAATCAACCTAAGAAACTTGCTGCATTTAAAGATAAAAATAATTATTCTGACTTTGAATTGAAGTAATCTGTAAAAGAAATAGGATTCAGACTTTAGACTCCATTGGCACTGTGATTTTGGTGATCTGGATCTGAACTCATTGATTTTATTTAGCTCTCCAGTTCTCAGGGAACAATAGAAACCAGCCTTCAGGATATCGAAAGCAAACTATCTCCAGGCGGACTGTTGTCAGAGACATGGGCCCATCAAGAAGGCACTCATCCGCGAGACAGACAGTAGGTTATAACTTCATTGGTAGTTTCTGCTCTGTTGTTAAATGTCCTTTTTCACATCAACTCAGTTAATTTATTTGGGTTTTTCTTCCTTAAATAGTGTAGAAAAGCTACAAGTCCTGTTAAATTGCATCACAGAGATTTACTATCAGTTCAAAAAAGACAAAGCAGAACGTAGTAAGTAAAATTTGCCATTCGTTAATCTAATGAGTCAACCCTAATAGTTGTAATTCAATTGCATTAATTTAGTATATGTGCAAGAGTGTCTTCCTTAAATTATTTTTCAGAGATTTGATTCTGTCAGGAAAGAGATGAAAGTACTTAAAATTATTTTTAAAGCCAACCTTTTGAATATTTTAAATCAGGGGTCACGAACTCTACAACCTGTAGAGGCCAGGCATGTAACAGGAGTGACATGGGCCCTCGGAGACTGAGGAGAGCTACAGAGGAGGGTCCCCCATCTGGGCGGGGGGGGCGGGGGGGCAGCATTCAAGTTCACTTGATTTGTTGCCCAGTCTTTCAGTATCTCAAGGAAAACAAACAAACAAAAAAAAAGTTTTATTGGAAATAGCCTGATTTTAAGTGTTGGCAGTTAATGTTTCTGTTTTAATGTTAACACTGTACAGACCAAATAAAAGCATTTGTGGGCTATATCTAATCCCTGGACTACAAGTTGGTGACATCTGCTTTAAACTCTTAGACTTTTTGAAGTAATCTCAAAAGAGTAATATCTGTGATTTTATGATTGTACACTTACAAAAGTAATATTTTTTTTACTTTTAGGACTAGCTTATAATGAAGAACAAATCCACAAATTTGATAAGTAAGTGTCTAGATGTTTAATAATTATTTTTTATTGTTAATGTGAGTCTTCTTAAAGTTTAAATTAATTACAGTTAAAAATACATTTTAATCTTGGCGTTACGCAATTATTACTCTGTATTTGAGGCCCACTTTTTCCAGCCCCTGGTTGAGAGGTTACTGAGATGGGAGGATGAGGGGCAGGCTGCTTCTGCCTCAAGCGCTTCTGTTGCAGAAGGACAGATAATAGAGAATATAAGCGAGGACAGACTTAACCACCTCCTTAACCTTAATGTCATCAATAAATGTTTTTTGACTGTTCTCCGTTCTCAACTCTTCTCTATTCTCATTCTCCTTTTGCTGCTATGGTGTCTATCTTAGAAACTTTTGACATTTCGTAAATATTCTAAAGTCATAATAGTCATTACAGGAAACAAATTTTATGTACTTGAAAATTTTTAAATATTATAAATAGAAACAATGATATTGGTTTAAGTCTCTGATTATTTCTGAATTATAGGCAAAAACTGTATTACCATGCAACAAAAGCAATGACCCACTTTACAGATGAATGTGTTAAAAAGTACGAGACATTTTTGGATAAATCAGAAGAATGGATGAGGTAGGTAAACTGGAACATAATTAGTAGTTGATACACATTTTCATGTATGTTGTAAGAGTAATATTCCATTAGATTGCTTATTAATCTATTCTTTTTGGTTTTCAGAAAGATGCTTCATCTTAGGAAACAGTTATTATCCCTAACTAATCAGTGTTTTGATATTGGAGAAGAAATATCGAAGTATCAA
Organism: Glossophaga mutica; assembly: GCA_039655065.1. Lineage (NCBI taxonomy): Eukaryota > Metazoa > Chordata > Mammalia > Chiroptera > Phyllostomidae > Glossophaga > Glossophaga mutica. The sequence goes on from CM077304.1 coordinate 61,376,938, forward strand.
GACTATACTAATGAGGTACGGCTATCAAAGTATCTAGAAAATAAAACCATTTTTTCCTATTAGGGAAAATTGAAATAAACTTCTTTTTAGTTTATGTTCAATTATGATTGTGAAGGCAGAAATAGGACATCATATGCATGGATCAGCTCTCCTTGCCCATTTGTGGTATATATTTTGAGCCAAGTTTCAAGAACTTAGATTTTAATTTTTTTATAAGATTTTATTCATTCATTTTTAGACAGAGGGGAAGGGTGGGAGAGAGGGAGAGAAACATCAGTGTGTACTTACCTTGCACGCACCCCCTACTAGGGACCTGGCCTGCAACCCAGGCATGTGACCTAGACTGGGAATTGAACTAGTGACCCTTTGGTTCACAGGCCAGCTCTCCATTGAGCCACCCCAGCCAGGGCAGGTTTTAATTTTTTAAGATTTTATTTATTTTTTGGAGGGAAGGGAAGGGAGGGAGAAAGAGAGGAAGAGAAACATTGAAGAGAGAGAAACATCCATCAATTTCCTCTTGCACACTCCCTGTCTGGGGGACTGAGCCCACAATCCAGACATGTGCCCTGACCAAGAATCGAACAGGCCACCTTTTGCTTTGTGGGACAACACCCAACCCGACTGAGCCACGTTGGTCAGGGCAAGAATTTAGATGTTTTATGATTAAAAGAACATCTGATAGACTATTCATTTTTCATCTCTGAGAAAAGATTTTGAAAAAATGTTATTTATGTATTGTATCATTGATGCTTTTAAAATTAAAATTTAAAGCTATAAAGGTATTATTAGAACCTGTAACATTGATCTAAGATCTGTAATAAGTAGTTTGTTCTGTGATTGATTTGGGAATCTTTTGATGTTTTAGTTACAGGAAACTTTGCCTCAGAAAATGTTTGCAGCCTCCAGTGGAATCAAACATACCATGGCCTCAATTTATCCATGTTCTAACACATTAGTAGAAATGACTCTTGGGTAAGAAATTTATTATTTGGTAATTGTGATGTTTCCATTTGGTTTTGTTTCAGTTTGTAATCTTGATTTTTTATATTGAAATTTTTGATATTTGTTGTAAATGTTTGCAGATGTTATTTAGTGACTTAATTCAAGCTATAGAACGAAAACATAATTCTAAAACATTTACGTACCTTTTTGAGCAGAGAAGCTTATTTATCTTTATTTTGTATGTGTAGTATGAAGAAGTTAAAAGAAGAAATGGAAGGAGTGGTTAAAGAACTTGCTGAAAATAATCATATTTTAGAAAGGTGAGTTAATGCAGATATCATTCCGCCCTGTGATTTTTATATGCAGTCAGGTGTATGTATGTCTACACTTGTATCTCTCTGTTTTCCCTTATCAACAGATGAGGCAGTGAGAAAGGGATACAAGGGCAGAACCCTTAGGTTTTTTACTTCCATGATGCCTTTTAATTTGTTTGGGGTTGTTTGGATAAAGACAAGTCTACCCTGATTGATTCCTTTTTATAGAAGCACTGGTTAATAGAATTGTTTACTTATTTGGATCAGTTTGTGAAAATGAAAATCTTTTGCACATTATTTTTCATAACATTTTCTCATTAGAATTATAATTTTCAATTTTAGAATCAGAGTTGCTTATAAGATGCCAGCACCCTGTTTGGTGCTGGGTAACTTACAGAGCTTTCTGCAAACCTCCTCGCAGGTGCATGCCATCTGTAACAGTGGTTGTTTGAGGAGGTGGGTGTCTGCTGATCTACAGAGTCCTAATAGATCAGGAAAAGAGAGTTGGGAAATGTCCAGAGCCAATAAAGCCACTTTGAGATGACTGTTCCCTCGTCCCTATTCCTCAGAGACATTAAATCATACTTGGTTTTCTGGTAGAATAGATCCCTTCTCTTTCAAGCCCTTAGCTGTTCCTCTGTAGGTTCTCTTAACCTCTAAAATCCTAATAAAAATATTTCACATTTATACGATGTTTTACACACTTGCAGTGCACTGTCACACTGCATCATGTCACTTAACATGCATTCCAGCCTTACACAACAGCACAGCAGAGTCTTTATTCATATTCTACAGATACTGAAGTTCATACCCTGAGAAGACATGTTGGACCTAGAACCCAGCCTCCACTCTCCTCCTAAAATCTTTTCCTGACTATCAGGAAATAACATGATTTTTGAGCTGTATGTAGAAAGTTATGAGACACATCTGTGGTGTTACTGATTTTTTAATTTAATGAATTTAAAAAATTTTTTTTTTAAAGATTCCACCTGCTCTTTCTCATGCTGCCTCATTGCTGCCGAAGTAATCACTATTAATTGTTTGTTGTACATGCGTGTTTTATAAGAATGGAATCATTCCGTTCACACTGGTTTAGTCTTATTTTTTTCACTTAAGGCTGTCTTATCAAAGGTACCTTTTCAAGTCCATACATACAGCTCTTCCCCCCCCCCGCCCCATTTTCAACAGCTGCCTATTTCAGTGTGTGGGGTCTACCATAGCTATTTAATGCCATCCCTATTGGGCATTTAATTCTACTTTTTTTATAATTATAAACAATGCTTTAGTGAACATACTTGTATGCATATCTTCATGTACTTGTGTAAGAATTTTTTGAGGAATCAGTTTCTAGATGTGGAATTGTTGGGTCAGTAGGTATACACATTTAAATTTTATAGGCATTGTTAATTTGTTCTGTAAAAAGTGTGTATGTTGTAATCCTGAAGACTGTGCTTTTGTTAACACTGAATATTACCAGTTTTTTAAATGTTTGCCAATTTGTTTAGTAAAAAATGATATCATTCTTGTTTTAATTTGCATTTTTTGGTTAATAATGATGTCAGGCATCTTTTTATATGTTCATTTGATTTTTTTTTCTGTGTTTTGTCTATTAGGTTTTAAAATCTTTTCTCCTATTGGTTTTTGGCAACTACGTAGTAGTAATCTATCTTTCTATAGCATTCAGTTTATAATTTGTTCACAACTTCAGCGAAATCCTAAATTTATCTTTTAAGGTTAAAGATCAGCAAACAGAGAAGACTTTATTAAAATATGTTTGAACAAACTTTTATACTGAATCGCTTAGGCCTTATGGAATAAAGTCCCCACTTCCCAAACTATGTCCAATAAGTAGGTTCTTCCTACGTTTTATCTGTAGGTTTATGTGATGTCATACAGATGATATCACATGACATAATCATAACTTAAGTTACTGCTTAAGGGTTTGTGCCAGAACCAGCAGCGGAAGCCAGGCCCTGTGCACTGTCTCCACGTGAATGGGGACCACTTCACTGTCGCTTCAGACTTTCTGTCAGAAATCACTTAATATCCTCCCCAACTCAACTTTTCCTCTAATTTTATTATCCTCTTCAGTGAGATAGCCTTTCTTCTACTCCTCTGTACATAAATTATGTTAGACATTTATTCTTTCTCTCTTTGTCCAAGTGTGGTAATCTTCCTTCAGAATGTTTCCATATTCACCTCAACAGCTCATTCACAGCAGGTGAGGTGTTCAGCAGCTCTCCTTTCCCCTCCCGAGTGACTGGTTCTAATACCCCCGATCTCCTTAACCCCAGGCTCTTTCCTCTGTCACGGGTATTTCAGCCAAAATCATCTTCCCAAATACTGGTCTGATCATGCCACTCCCTTGGCTCAAAAATGTCTAAATTCCTGTTATCTAAAAGGTAAGTCTAAATTCACCCTTGAATTCAAAGATATAATAGTCTATCCCCAGCCTATTCTCCCAACTCATTTCCCACTACTCTCCAAAATAACAGTCTGCGCGCGCTTCAGCAGCACAGATGCCAGAATAGCAGTCCATTCTAGCAAGGGTCCCTTCCTTACTGTCCCTTTAGTGTGTTCCTCTTACTCTTAGCTCCACATCTTTGCTTATAAATCCCACCCTACCAAAACGAAATTATCCACTTCTTCCTAACACTTTCTGGATTACATCACTCTCCATTTTCTCTCAGGAAGTCTTTCCAAGCCACTGAATTGTATTTTTCCACATATTTATAATAATACCACTGTTTTCCAGTAAGAAATAGAGCAGGTCATAGTTGCTTAAACTATTTAAAAATAACAGTTTATTCTTCTGAAAAGTGTTCTGTGGTCTTCATTAGGGACCAAATAAATGAGTCTTACGAGACTGCCTTTTTTCTTCTGTTTTTAGGTTTGGCTCTTTAACCATGGATGGTGGCCTTCGCAATGTTGACTGTCTTTAGCTTTCTAAGAAGTTTGAGAGAAGTTTCAGTTTGCACAAGAAAATAATGCTGAAGCATTAAATGAATGCTTCTACAGGGCGTGTCTTGTTTTTACAATTCAGTATTGATATGGTCATGTAAATATGTACACTATTGTAAATACATGAAAATATATATAAATTTTTGGCTGCCGTTAAGATGTAATTTTACCTTTTAACATTTATAATTATATGAGGACATTTGACCTCAGTGAGCACTAGAAGAAAGCCATGACTTAGAAGAAAGACATGAAAGCTGTGCGGACACTGATCGTCCACTCTTCTGCGTAAGGCTAAGTCAGATGTCTCTGGCTGCCTACTGGAAGCATTTGTAAATGGAACTGAAATGGGCGCCCTTACAAACCGAAGACTGGTGGCTGACACTTCTGTGAGTGGTGGGATGGAGAGGCAGCATCCGTGGCTGCGGCGTGGAACCGCACCACTGTTTTCACAAGGGTCACAGTATTTTGGGGAAAGTGGCATTTTATTTTACAGGGTGCCCAGGTCACAGTTATCTTCATATCTTTTTACTTTCAGATAAATTATTGAGCAAAATTTTAAGTGATTTCATTATTAAAAACTATTCGTTTCTATTTTGCCCATGAATTTTAAATTGTCATAAAAAAATTAGGATCATTTCAACTGTTCTAAGCTGTATATGTCTTCCTTAGTTCTGCTTACTACTTGAATATCAATAAATTTCTCAGTTTTAATGTAAAAAATGTGTACTTTTCTGTGTACAATAGTTTGAGAAAGAGAGTTATCTTTTGAAAGAAAGAATATGGGTGATGATGGTAAACTAGTCTCAGACTATTGGATGTAGGAACAATTTTGTGTGTCTTTTAAATCCACCGATTACAAGTGTAGTAATAGTCCTTTCATAAACTTAACACTGCACAAATCCAAAGGGGACATTCTCTGAAAAAAACTACACAGAGTTCTAGAATGAATGATTACACTCAGCAAGAAATTATTTCATCCAACGAGGATTTGTTGGGCTTTTGGTTTCTCATGTATCAGATTATTGAAGTGTGATTATATACAACCTGCGTGTCCATGATAAAGATGCCATGTCCTGGGGAATAAGTAAATATGACTATCAAGAATATTAGAAAACTGAAAATAAATTAGGGTTCTATTTGAAATCTCAAATTGATACATTATTTTTTAATTTATTGATTATGCTATTACAGTTGTCCCATTTCTCCCCCATCATTCCCCTCCACCCTGCACACCCCCTCCCACCCACATTCCCCCCCTTTAGTTCATGTCCATGGGTCATAAGTTCTTTAGCTTCTACATTTCCCACACTATTCTTGCCCTCCCCCTGTCTGTTTTCTACCCACTATCTATGCTACTCATTCTCTGTACTACACTTTTTCCCCTCTCTCCTCCCACTCCTCTGTTGCTAACCCTCCATGTGATCTCCATTTCTGTGGTTCTGTTCCTGTTCTAGTTGTTTGCTTTTGTTTTAGGTGTGGTCGTTAATATCTGTGAGTTTGCTGTCTTTTTACTGTCCTATTTTTGATCTTTTTCTTAGATAAGTCCCTTTAACATTTCATAGAATAAGGGCTTGGTGATGATGAACTCCTTGAACTTGACCTTATCTGAGAAGCACTTTATCTACCCTTCCATTCTAAATGACAGCTTTGCTGGATAGAGCAATCTTGGATGTAGGTCCTTGCCTTTCATGACTTGGAATACTTTTTTCCAGCCCCTTCTTGCCTGTAAGGTCTCTTTTGAGAAATCAGCTGACAGTCTGATGGGAACTCCTTTGAGGGTGACTGTCTCCTTTTTTCTTGCTGCTTCTAGGATTCTTTTTAATCTTGGCTAATGTAATTATGATGAGCCTTGGTGTGTTCCTCCTTGGATCCAACTTCTTTGGGACTCTCTGAGCTTCCTGGACTTCCTGGAAGTCTATTTCCTTTGCCAGGTTGGGGAAGTTCTCCTTTATTATTTGTTCAAATAGGTTTTCCACTTGTTGCTCTTCTTCTTCCCCTTCTGGTACCCCTATAATTTGGATGTTGGGACCTTTAAAGATGTCCTGGAGGTTCCTAGGCCTCTCCTCATTTTTTTTGAATTCTTGTTTCTTCTTTGTTTTCTGTTTGGTTGTTTCTTCCTTCTGGTCCACTCCATTGATTTGAGTCCCATTTTTCCTCCCATCTCTATTAGTTCCTCATGCGTTTTCCTTCATTTCATGTGTCGTAGCCTGCATTTGTTCATCTAATTTGTGACCAAAATCAACCAATTCTGTGAGCATCTTGATCATCAGTGCTTTGAACTGTGCATCTGATAGGTTGGCTATCTCTTCGTCTCTTAGAGGAATTGGCTCCGGGGCTTCGATTTGTTCTCCAATTTGAGCCATTTTTGGTGGGGGTTTTTTTGTTTTGTTTTGGTTTTTGGTTTTTTTTTTTTGGTCTGGTCGCAGCTGTTACATAGTGAGGGGTGGAGCCTTAGGTGTTCCCCAGGGTGGGGCAGCCCAGTCACTGAGTTGTGACGTCGTATATAAGGGTGGGGTCCAAGAGGGAACAATGGCACCTGCTCCGCTCTCAGATTCCAGTCCCGCCGCTTCCCCTTCGCCTGGATTATCTGCGTGTGCAAATGTGGGACCACCTGGTCAGCCAGTCGCCTTGTGCGACCTCACTGGGTCTGTGCCATTGCCACCCTGTGCCCCGGGTTCGCCAGCCACCACCTGTGCACGAACTGCCGTTCGTTCCCACGAACTGCCAGCTGCTGCTGCCTGCATGCTGGCCCACACCTCCGCTTTTTCCTGCTGCGACTCCGCCGCTCTTAACCTGTCTGGATGAATGGTTGTTGGACTTCCGTACAGTTCAATTTTCTATCAGTGCTGGTTGTTTTCTTGTTTCTAAATATTTGTTACCTTTAATTTTGGTTGTGAGAGGAGGCTGAGTGTGCCCACCTACGTCTCCATCTTGGCCGGAAGTCCTCAAATGGATACATTATTATAGTAAGGCATTTTAAATGTCACATACACACATTATAAAAGGAAATGCATAGGTTGAATGACTTATGTAAACAGTTGTCCCCTTTCGAATACCTTCTGTTTCTATATGGGATGAAAGGGTATTTAATCCCTCTTGATTTTAATTTTCAGTTTGGCTGTAGTTATATAGTTTAAATGATTATATCACTGAATATTAGATAAAATTCTATTATTCACAGATTAAATTCTATTTAATATATTCACAGATTTTTTTAAAATTTCAGTGCCTCTAGAAAAGAACACCAATAAACAAACCCTTGCAGTGGGGATTATATTTTTATAAGATGATTGGTAAAACAGTTCTGTTCCGCACTAGTACTGGTTAAGACTTACGGTTTTATTCCCCAGGTTAAAAATCAAAATTCAATTAATATTTAATTGGCTTTATTAATTCATGAATTGGGCAGCATCTCCTGTAGCAAGCAGAGAGATACTCTGAGGAGTTAGACAAAATGGAAGGCCTTTAAGAAAGGAGAGTGGGGCAAGGGAGTCATCAGCAAAAGAAAAATGAAAGTTTGTGTGAGGGTGGTAATGAGTTCAGAGTAACTGGCTTCTCATTAGCTGAGCGTGGCATTTTCTGTTGGCTGCGCTTGTGGCAAGGCAAGAAGAAAATCTCCCTTCCTGTTTGAGCAGTAAAGTAGGTTCATTGCCTGTTGGAGATGGAGGTGAATCTTACTGTTTGAGGTAATGGATGAGTTCAGCAGGGCATGCGAGCTTCCTCTCCAGACCTTATCCACTCCAACTTCAGCTGACGTTTTCTTTGTTAGTTTCACATCCAGACGGTAACATGGAAATCAAATAATCGACTTCAGTATTTTACCCTCCAAAATGCATTCTTGTTTAAAGTTATCTTAAGTCAATAAATACACGGTGACACCAGTGTACTAACCTAATGTTCCAGATGACTATTCAAGTGAAATTAGCTTTATATATATATTTTTTAATAATTTTATTTTTTTATTTTGGAGGGGAAGGAAAGGAGAAAGAGATGGCAAGAAACGCTGCTGTGAGAGATTGGTTGCCTCTTGTACATGCCCCAGGAGACCCAACCTGCAACTCAGGCATATGCGCTGACCCAGAATTGAACCAGCGACCTTTCAGTTTGTGGGATAACGCCCAACCAACTCAGTCACACTGACCAGGGCTGAAATAAGTTGCCTCTGCGGTTTCTGTAGTGTTTTTCTCCCCCAATATTGGGATGTTCTTCTAAAAGAAAGGATTAATGGTGTACACGTAATGACTTAATATAGAGAAGAGACTATAGTTCTAAGAATATAAGAAATAATTGAAAAAATATGTGAAGGTAAAGTATGTGATAAAAAGGGGGAATGTTTTCAATGAAATGAAAAGGGAACTAGAGGATAGGGAAGACATGGAAATCTCATAACATCTTTCAAAGTTTAGCTTCAATTTTTGGAAAAATTACCAAGTACTGTACACATGGCTTACAGACCTCATTACACTGTGTCAAGCAGAGTGTCTCTTCTTAGATATAGTAGATCTTTTCCTCAAAATATTTCCTTAAAAATATATCTATATTAGTAAATTATCAATAAAATTAGAATATTCCTAATTTCTCTTGTTTTTCTGTTAATTTTTAAAGCAACGAACACCACTTTTTGTGGTGGTCTGTACTGAAAATAAGATTATGTTGTTTGGAATTAAAAATGGAACTCTTAGTAGGAATGAGCAATCTCAGCTGAAATGTCAAAATTTCATTCTTCAGAATCACAGCCACACCCAGGAGCTAGTCTTCCAGTTTCACCCCACTCAGAAGTGCATTCATTATGCCTTGTCTTTGAGGAAGTGCTACCGAAAGTGTACGGTTACATTTTTAGAACTGAGAATTTCTAGGACAAACATTGCAGAAAATAAAACAGGAAGTTTTGTCCTAACTGGTGTGGCTCAGTGGGATGAGCGTCATCCCACAAACCGAAAGGTCACCGGTGCCGTGCCCAGTAAGGGCACACGACTGGGTTGTAGGCCTGGACCTCCCTTGGGGGGCGTGCAGGAGGCAACTGATGGATCTTTCCCTTGCACATCAATGTCTCTCCCCCTGTCTGCCTCACTTTCCCTCTCTCTAAAAATAAAATCTTTTTGGTTTTCTAAGAAGTCTTAAAAAGGGTTAGGGTTAGGGTTTAGCTGGGTCCACTACTCCACATCTCACTTTTTTTTTAAGATTTTTTTTTTTTTTTAATTTTTAGAGAGAGGGGATGGGAGGGAGAAAGGGAGAGAAGCATCAGTGTGTGGTTGCCTCTCATGTGCCCCCTCCTAGGGACCTGGCCTGCAACCCAGGCATGTGTCCTGACTGGGAATCAAACCGGCGACCCCTTGGTTTGCAGGCCAGTGCTCAGTCCACTGAGCCACACCAGTCAGGGCTACATCTCACTTTTAAGAAGACAAAAGTATCTGAAAAGTGCACACTGTTGTTTTAGTTGGCCTTCCTCTCCATTTGTCATTTATAAAGAAGACTCAAAGTCCAAATTTCTAAGAAATATGGAGCATGGAATAGAATAGAAAACAAAAACACCTGTCCTGGAAGTTACAACTAATATAATAATGTCCTTTGGATTTTTTTTTTTTAGAATGTAAATCAGCTCCAAAAATTTAGTGTAGCATGTAAAAGCACAGCCCGGATATTTACATCAAGCAGTTTTAGGGACTAAGCAAGCTGTGAATAAGCTTCTTTGAACATAAACCGAATGCTCAAGGACCATTTGTTAGACAGTTTCAGGAGTGATGATGAGAACCTCAGCCTATTCACGTAATAGGCAACTAAACATTGGTGTCTGCTGAAATAATACAACGTTAAAGAAAAGTCTAGGTGAACGCTTAACAAAGGGTTAAAAACCAAAACAGGACTTTAAGGGAAAAGCTTGTTCTTTTACATTTCTTTACTTAATCAGTTCAATTTTCTTTTCTGGGATAAATTCCTGCCACAGTTTAAAAATTTTCCAGTGAAAATGTACAAAACAAGTGAGATCAAGGCTAGTAACGTGTTAATCCCCACTACATCCTTGGAATTGCCATTGTCAATTCTGTTGGATGCTGAGTGCGTGATTATGCTTTTGTGAAGGAGGATGGGGGGAGGCGGTGTCTGTGATTAAGAATTACCATGTTGCATCAGATTAGAGTTTCTGAAGCTTAAAACTCTTTAGAAACGAAGAACATCTATTAATACAATTTCTAGTTATGAGGGCTAAAGTCAAAAGGACAAACTGAGGGAGTGTCAGGGAAAGGCGATTTAGGGCAAACAGATGGTCCCCAGACACTGGCTGAAAGAGAGTTCACAACTAAAGTGTGATTAAGTGGGTGTTGCTGTGTTTTTCTCACACGTGCTCTCTGTAGAGAGGCGTTCTGGAACCCTGGTTGTTCCAGCTATGGCCATAAGAAGAACCTTCAGAAGAACGGGCCGGCTCTTGTACTGGTTCCCCAAAGCACCAACCTGCTTGGAGGATCCGAAATCCAAGTTGCCCTGGAGGCAAGTGGGAGGTAAGTTATCTCAGGCTAATGCTTCATTTCAAGTACTTTTTTTTTCTGTTGCCATAATGGAGCTTCCCTCAAGTAGGGGGGTGGAAATAAAGTTCTTAAAGCCTTTAAAAAGTATTAATGCAGTTGTCCGAAGGACAATTAAGAGAAAGCAATTTGAAGGTGAGATGACAGTAAAAGCCACGAGGAGCCCTTGACCGGTGTGGCTCAGAGGATTGAGCACCAGCCTGTGAACCGAAGGGTTGCTGGTTGGATTCCTGGTCAGGGCACATGCCTGGGTGTCCATCCAGGTCTGCATGAGAGGCAACCACACATTGATGTTTCTCTCCCTTCCTTCCTCCCTCCCTTCCCCTCTCACTAAAAATAAATAAACAAAATCTTTTTTTTTAAAAAGCCACAAGTATTTTTATAATCCAATTTTATGCTTTTTAGGCATTTAGGTTCAGAGTTTTCTAGAGAGAGGTGGAAATGTTTATCTTTAAAACCACAAGTTAAAAAACTCTTATTTTCAATGAGCCTTAATTTGTGGAATTACCTCATTATAAACAAAAAAGAGTAAGCTGATCACAGTGAGTTCCCCTTTTCCTAGAAAACTGAGGTCACTAGCCCTTAATTTCTTTTGTTTGGGTCAACTTATGTAGCATGTCTTAGTCAGGGGTCGATGTGAGATTTTAAAGCACCTAAATAGGCTCCTGCATAGAGCTCTGCATTTTCTGTCCAGTCTTCCCTGACTGGGACGTGAAACAGTGAGAAAAGAGGGAGTCAAAGGGAACCCGCGGCCTCTCCAGCTCAGTGTCTGAAGCCCCTTCCACAGAGACTGGCCCACCCCTTCCTTCTCTGCAGGCAGGAGCAGTGTGGGACATGCGGCCTAGACTAAGGTAAGCAAATTCTTTTACTTCTATTGTTTCACCTTGCAACTGAATGAGAATGATAACTATGTTTCCTTGACACCCATGTAGCTCAGCAACTTATATGAATGCTTAACATTTATCCCTTGTTGGAGAGATTATCAAACATAATCTGATGATCTGATAGATAACCTAGCACCAAATCCTCCCTTAAACCAACACAGAAATGACTATGATGTGTAATCACCAAGGAAGGTATCTGATTAAGAAATTTATAAAGTGTAAGACCTAGTACACTTCAATTATGTATTTTTCCTAGAATTAATTTTTTTTTCATTCTTTTTCACTACCAACATATGGGGAATCCAACTTAATAGTTTAAAAGTCCCTCTGTTTTATGTATACAGACACACACACACACATATGCACATACAAGTTTTATATGTGTTTTATATGTTTATCATTCCTCAGATATAGAATAGCATAATTTGGGATGTTAGAGTCCCAAGAGAACTTAGATCATCTCCAATCCCTTCACTTTAAGATGAGTAAAGTGTCTCCCAAAGGCTAAATATCTTAACCTTCCAAAACGGTTACATAGGAAGAACCAGAGCTTTACCTTAGATCACCTAGTTATTGGCCCAGTGCTTTTCCACCGCACCACAGTGCTGTGGTTTGTAGATAGCGGGACCGTGAACAGACAAACCCTCCATGTTTTCAGGTAGCGCTCATCACTGGATAGCCTGTACCTACACAGTTTGGTCATTTCTTTTTCCAAAGGAATTGTTAGTACTCTCATTAGTCTGGAGATTAATAGACTGTTTCCAACAATCCTTTTACTTACGATCTGATGAAATACAGTCTTTTGCTGAGATATTACCCCATTCTAATAAGATTATTGAACTATATGCCTTATAGAATTATATCCCTTCAAGGTCATTAACAATCTTTCATTCTATCTTCAATGCTTAACAATGCTTTTTTAAAATATATTTCATTGATTATGCTATTACAGTTGTCCCATTTCTCCCCCATCATTCCCCTCTACCCTGCACACCCCCTCCCACCCACATTCCCCCCCTTTAGTTCATGTCCATGGGTCATAAGTTCTTTTTTTTTTTAAGATTTTTTTAAGTACTTTTTTTTTTTTCCTTTTAGATTTTATTTATTTATATTTAGAGAGGAAGGGAAGGAGAGAGGGAGAGAAACATCAATGTGCGGTTCCCTCTTGTATGTCCCCTGCCGGGAACTGGCCTGGCAACCCAGGCATGTGCCCTGACTAGGAATCGAACCGCGATCCTTCGGTTCGCAGGCCCGAGCTCAATCCACTGAGCTACACCAGCCAGGGCAGGGTCATAAGTTCTTTAGCTTCTACATTTCCCATACTATTCTTGCTCTCCCCCGTCTATTTTCTACCCACCGTCTATGCTACTTATTCTCTGTACCTTTTCCCCCTCTCTCCTCCTCCCACTCCTCTGTTGATAACCCTCCATATGATCTCCATTTCTCTGGTTCTGTTCCTGTTCTAGTTGTTTGCTTTTGTTTTAGGTGTGGTTGTGAATAGCTGTGAGTTTGCTATCTTTTTACTGTCCTATTTTTTTATCTTCTTTTTCTTAGATAAGTTCCTTTAACATTTCATAGAATAAGGGCTTGGTGATGATGAACTCCTTGAACTTGACCTTATCTGAGAAGCACTTTATCTTCCTTTCCATTCTAAATAACAGCTTTGCTAGATAGAGCAATTTTGGATGTAGGTCCCTGCCTTTCAAGACTTCAAATACTTCTTTCCAGCCCCTTCTTGCCTGGAAGGTCTCTTTTGAGAAATCAGCTGACAGTCTGATGGGAACTCCTTTGTAGGTGACTGTCCCCTTATCCCTTGCTGCTTCTAGAATTCTCTCCTTCATTTTAAGCTTGACTAATGTAATTATGATGAGCCTTGGCATGTTCCTCCTTGGGTCTAACTTCTTTGGGACTCTCTGAGCTTCCTGGACTTCCTGGTAGTCTATTGCCTTTGCCAGGTTGGGGAAGTTCTCCTTTATTATTTGTTCAAATAGGTTTTCCACTTGTTGCTCTTCCTCTTCCCCTTCTGGGACCCCTATAATTCGGATGTTGGGATGTTTAAAGATGTCCCGGAGGTTCCTAAGCCTCTCCTCATTTTTTTGAATTCTTGTTTCTTCCTTGTTTTCTGTTTGGTTGTTTCTTCCTTCCTTGTGGTCCACTCCATTGATTTGAGTCCCAGTTTTCCTCCCATCTCTATCGGTTCCCCATGCATCTTCCTTCATTTCACGTATTGTAACCTGCATTTTTTTAATCTAATTTGTAAGCAAAATCAACCAATTCTGTGAGTATCCTGATAAACAGGGCTTTGAACTGTGCATCTGATAGGTCGGCTATCTCTTCATCACTGAGAGGAGTTGGCTCTAGGGCTTTCATTTGTTCTCCGGTTTGAGCCATTTTTGGTGTTTTGTTGTTGTTGTTCTTATTTGTTTTTTGTCTGTTTGTTGGTCATGGCTGTTACGTAGTGAGGGGTGGAGCCTTAGGTGTTCTCCAGTGTGGGGCAGCCCAGTCGCTGGGTTGTGACGCTGTATGTGGGGGCGAGGTCCGAGAGGGAACAATGGTGCCTGCTCCACTCTCTCCTGGATTCCAGTCCCCTCTGCCGCTTCCCCTTCGCCTGGATTATCCACGCGCAAATATGGGACCACCTGGTCAGCCAGCCGCCTTGTGTGACCTCTCTGGGTCAGCACCATTGCCACCCCATGCCCGGGGTCCGCCAGCTGCCTGCACGCTTGGGAACAGCTAGCAACTGCTGCCTGCGTTCCCGAGTCCACACCTCCACTTTTTCCTGCCATGACTCCGCCTCTCTTACCCGTCTGGATGAATGGTTATTGGACTTCCATACAGTTCAGTTTTCTATTAGCTCTGGTTGTTTTCTTGTTTCTAAATATTTGTTGTTCTTAATTTTGGTTGTGAGAGGAGGCACAGTGTGTCCACCTATGCCTCCACCTTGGCGGGAAAGACAACAATGTTTTGTATAGTGGTCAGTTAATAACTGTGTCTTATGAATTGATTTTTGAAGACCGCTATGTGGGATTTAAGTTGGATGAATTAGAAAAATGAATTGACTCTTAGAAATCTGCTAATTCCTGTGGATTCTTGCTTCAATCTTCTGTGTTGATTAGTGGATTGTGGCCACCTACAATAACAGCTCAACATTCGGTCATCTCTTCAGGAATTAACGCTGTCACTCATCAGTAACCCATCATCAACTATAGGTTATTGATGTTGCTATGGAGCTATGCCAAGGTTTCCCTAAGCACCGCTGTATCGATCAACCACACTTGGAAACTTAAATGATCTTAAGGCAAGACCAATGATTGATATTTTAATTATTAAGTGAAAGCTCCCAAATAACTTTATAACCATGTAACTTAAAAAACTTCAGCTCACTGTCCTTCATTTCCTCTGTATTTCTTCATCTCTGACTTCTAATCAAGTCAAAGGGTTAAACCTCAACTATCCATGCAAAACCCAGAGCTTGAGAGCAGGGTAGTGCAGTGGAAAGAGCCTGGGACTTCAGCGTGGGACCCTGCATTCTGCTCCTGAGAGTATGTGACTCTGAGCAAGTCATTAACGCCCAGTCTGGAGCTTTCCCATCTGTCAGACGTAGGAATTGGACTTGATCCTAAAGGTTCCTTCCAGCTTTATCAGTGCCCGTGACGTGAAGTAACACAGTGACTGCAGTTGCTGAAGAGAGCAAAAATGAGGAAGGTTTCTTGAAGCCAAATAGCATGTCACCGTGTATTCATTTACAGAAAAAGGACTGGCATTGTTAACTGTCACGGTATCTGATAATTTACATTAAATCCTGTTTAAGGAGCTTAAATGCCAAATGCATACATGCTCTCTCAAGAAGGACAAATATGATATCTAGACTCCCCATTTGTAGGTATAAGCCCTGAACTTGAGACTTCCGTGTGTCAAAGTCAGCACTGGGTTATGTGTAACTGGCTCCAGAGCACTTCAGAGCCCCGAGGAATCATCCCAGCCGCTTGATTCCCATGGCTGGGCCAGCGCCTTCGGGGCCCTGCTCTTCAGGGCGCTATCCTACTCATTACTGATCACCAGTTGAACACAGCTCCCAGGATACCTCCTTGGGGACAAAAGTTTATCCTATTAATTTTTAAAATATTTTCTCTTTAACTCCTTCTCATTATGGCTTATAAGACAGGCAAACTCTCAGACTGGAATAAGAGCTAGAATATCAGTGATTACCTGACAAGAGGTGAGGAGGACTGACCGTGAAGGCCCACGAGGGCGGGTGAAAATGGGCAGTGGTTACATGGGCGTGTACGTCAGAGCTCATCCAATGGAAAATATGGGCATTTTGTTGTATTTAATCTATAGTGCAAGGAAGTTAATCTAAGTATTTATACACACACTCACTCAGAATCTGAAGATCTTTAAGATCAGAGAAGCAATGTGGTGAGAAGCACAGGCGCTTGAACCGACTGCCTGGCTCCCAACCCCAGCCCCACTGCCGTGAATGTGTGGTTTTGGTTGGGCGCCTCAGTCTGCCTCTGACATGGGGATAATAACAGTGCCTCCCCTGTAGGATGATTCGTGAGGATGAAGCGAGTTGATAGAAATAATGCGTTTAGATCAGAACCTGACACGTAATAAGTATTGAATAGATTTTAGCTTCTATTTCTAGTCATAATGGCGCATTCAAAAAAGCTACTTCAAAAAAGAAAGAGCCCTGGCCAGGTGGCTCAGTTGGTTAGAGCATCGTTCCATGTACCAAAAGGTTGCAGGTTCGATCCCCAGTCAGGGAGGCAACTGATGGATGCATCTCTTTCACCTTGATGTTTTTCTCTCTCTTCCTTCCTTTCTCCCTAAAAAATAAATAAATATATCCTCAGATTTGTTTTAATTTAAAAAAAAAACTAAACTGCTAGTTTTTTATCCTTTTAAGCAAAAAAAGAGTTACCAGTTCCCAGACTGGGAGCCTGGATATGATCTGTTAAAAGTGGTTGTGGTGTTTCAGTTCTCTGCGTTTCTGTTACTGGTCCTTTGAGGTAGAAATATTGAGGTCACTACTGAAAAGAGGACACTTGAAAAAAAAAGAGAAAGCAGAGTGCCTGAATGAAATCGGAGGTGCTGCTTTAGCCTCACGAGAGTCCACATGAAAAGTCTAGAAAGATGGACTTCAAGTGTCTATGAGCCCGGCAACAAAACCAAGGACAGACCAGTGGGGCCACACCCTACTACAACCTTCCACAGCAAAGAAAGCCATCAGCAGAGTAAGAAGGCAACCTGCTAGGTAGGAGAAGACATTTGCAAAGCACATATCTGATAAGGAATTAATTTCCAAAATATGTAAGGAACTCCTATAATTCAATAGCAAAAAACAAAACAAAACAAAAACAAAAACAAAAAACCCTCAGCTTGTTTTTAAAATGGGTAAAAGACTCAAACATTCATTTCTCCGAAGAAAACGTACAAAAAGCCAACAGGTATGTGAAAAGATATTCAATATCACTAATTAGCAGGGAAATGCAAATCAAACCCAGAAGGAGATAGCACCTCACACCTGTCAGGATGGTTATTATCAAAAAGGCGAAAGACAGCAAGTGTTGGTGAGGAAGTGGAGAAAGTGGAGCCCATGTGCTCTTTTAGTGAGAATTCAAAATGGTGCAGCCACTATGGAAAGCAGGATGGAGGTTCCTCAAAAAAATGAAATGATCCAGCAGTATGACCCAGCAATCCCATTTCTGGGAATTTGTCCCAAAGAATTGAAATCAGGACCTCAAAGAGATAGTAGCACTTCTGTATTCATTGCAGCATTGTTAATGATAATTAAGATGAGGAAACAACCTAAGTTTGTCAACAGATGAGTGGATTTTGTTAAATGTGGTATATACACATGACGCAATTGTATTCAGCCTTTAAAAAGGAAATCTTGCAATATGTGACAGCATGGATGGACCTTGAGCTTACCGTACTAAGTGAAATAATCAGCCACAGAAGGATAACCACTGCATGACTTCGTGTATGTGAGGTATCTAAAATAGCCAGACTTGCCCTGACCGGCGTGGCTTAGGTGGTTAGGCATCCTCCCGCAAAGAGAACGGTCGCCAGTTCAATTCACGATCAGGGCACATGCCTGGGTTGCAGGTTTGGTCCCCAGTCAGGGTGCGTACAAGAAGCAACCGGTTGATGTTTCTCTCCCTCTCCTTTGCCCCTCTCTTCCCCTCACTCTAAAAATAAATAAACAAAATATTTTTTAAAAAATAAAATAGCCAAACTCATAGAAGCAAAGAACACAACGGTAGTGGCCAGGGGCTGGGGGAGAGAGGCAAAGGGGAGCTGCTGATCAATGGGGCATGAAACCCCATTTGTGCAAGATGAATAAATTCCAGAGATCTCCTGTACGATGTTGTCCCTACAGGTAGCAATACTGTATTGCACACTTTTAAATCTGTGAAGAGGATCTCATATTAAATGTTCTTAGCCCAATAATTTTTAAAATGTTTTGAGGTCAAAGGAGCTAGAGATGGTCATTTTTTTTTACTTTATTTATTTATTTTTAGAGAGAGGAGAAGGGAAGGAGGCAGGGAGAGAAACCGATGTGAGAGGGAAAAATACATGGGTTGCCTGTTGTCTGTGCCCCGACTGGGGACCAAACCCTCAGTTTAGGCATGAGCCTTGACCAGGAATCACCACCAACCTTTCACTTTGCGAAACGATGCCCTACCAACTGAGCCACACAGGTCAAGGCAAGATGGCTATTCTTTAGGAAAAATGAAGGCAGTGTCAACTCAATAAAGAGTATGCCCAAGGACTCTAGAATTAGCCTGCTGATAAGAGGCTAGCAAATGGAGAAGGGGAGTGGGCTGGGCCACGTTTACTCCACGCAGTTGGAAACGGTTTGCAGGGCCATCTACAGAAGGGTGTGGAAACTAGGGTAACCTCCACCAGTGCGGGAACTCCCTAGTTATGGCCTAAAAGGGGACAGAGACAGGCCCCCCCACCTCACCCAAGAACGGGGCCCAGTGTCATCCTCTTGCTGCCTCCAATGGCAGGGACCAGCCCCCTCCATCTTCCTCTGCAGTCCATCTCAGGTGTGCTCCTCACCACAGTGCTGCAAAGACAGGCAGAAGGTGGGGACTAAAGCAACAGGGAGTGGGAATGTTCTTAAAAGGAGAAACTTGGCCCGCACTCCAAGGGCAGAGGCTAAGACCCGGCTCCCAGTCAGGTGACGGCCTTTCTTTCCTTTCCTCACCTCCCCTCTGGCCCACATGCCCCCTTGAGGATGTCCTTCATGGCAGGGAGGTACACTAATAAGAGAAAAACGTGGAAAATAGTAAATCCGCCTAGGCCAAAATTAACATCAAGAAAGTCTTGATTTTGATAATCCAATACAAAAAAAATTACATGTGGATCACATAACACACACAAAGGAAGAAAGAACAGCGTCCACGGATATCAGGATTGTAGGTCCCATTTCTTTCCCTTCTGTGTGTCTATGCTTCTGTTTTCCAAAGCTTCATCGCGATCGTTACCATTTATCAGGAGACAACTATGTCTGCAGCCTGTCCTGCAACACTGCAGGTGTTATTACCCTCATCCCACGCAGGAATCTTATTTGGTTTATTTTAACCAAAGAAGGAATCAAAGAGGATCGAAGGCTCAGGGGCTCAAAGAGGCCTAATAACTTGCCCAGACCACGCAGCTGGAAGTGGCTCCGGCAGGGGAAGTGAATTTTAGTTTCAGCTATGCCTGAGTCTGAGCTTCCTGCCCCACCTCCGCCCCCACACCTCACCCCCACCTCCCCGCCCCAACCCGCCCCCAGTCTCTTCCCCAGAGCAGTGGGAACGGAACCCTTCTGCGTGCTGGAGGACTCATCCCTAGAAGGGAGAAGGAATCTGTGCAGTTCCAGAAAGCTCAACTTATCAAACTTCAAATGTTTAATTGCACACTTATATATTATTTTTTACTTAATAAAGTTTTATTTTTCAAAATGTACATCTGGTGAGACCTCTTGTTCAGACATGCTCGCCCGCAGGGGGCATCCCCACTTTTGGTGCTTGGTGTAACTTGAGTTCCGTGCTTTGAAAGGGGCTGAGCGGGTCCTTCACTAAGGAGCTCCTGAAGGGCTGCCCCGCCCGCAACCCGGGTCTTCGCTCTCAGAGGCAACAGCTGGGTTACAAGCTTACAGATGGGAACTTCCTTACAGAGTTCGTCATACGTTGTTTTGTCAAACGAAACCAGGTTATTGAGCTTGTCCCAGACTTTGTCTTTGGACCACTTCTTTTTGGCCTTGACCCCAGATTTGTTCTCTAAGTCTTTGTCTTTCCTCACGGACCTTCCAGCACCTTTCTTCTTGCCATCCTTGGGCGGCAGAGCGAAAAGGTCGGAGAGCAGCTGCCCCCACCGCTGCCCGGAGGAGGCGCTGGATGAAAATCCACTTCGGATTGCTCTGTCCAGCAAAGCTGTCATTCAGAATGGAAGGACAGATAAAGCGCTTCTCAGATAAGGTCAAGATCAAGGAGTTCATCATCACCAAGCCCTTATTATATGAAATGTTAAAGGGACTTATCTAAGAAAAAAAAGATAAAAAATAGGACAGTGAAAAGACAGCAAACTCACAGCTATTAACAACCACACCTAAAACAAAAGCAAACTAAGCCAACAGCTAGAACAGGAACAGAACCACAGAAATGGAGATCATATGGAGGGTTAGCAACAGGGGTGTGGGAGGAGGAGAGGGGGAAAAGGTACAGAGAACAAGTAGCATAGATGGTGGGTAGAAAATAGACAGGGGGAGGGCAAGAATAGTGTGGGAAATGTAGACGCTAAAGAACTTATGACACATGGACATGAACTAAAGGGGGGAAATGTGGGTGGGAGAGGGTGTGCAGGGTGGGGGAAATGATGGGGGAGAAATGCGACAACTGTAATAGCATAATCAATAAAATATATTTAAAACAAAAAAAAAAAGAAAAAGAAAATCCATTTCGGCGTTCTCTAGAAACAGCCAACTTTCGGAACTTCGGGAGGCAGGCAATGCCTTCAGAAATGCATTGTTTCCAGATGGATCTGGAAAGTTCAGTCAAAGTAGAACACCTTTGAAAATACCAAAAAGTCCATGTTACAGGATGGATCTTCTCCAGGCTCAAAATTAGTCTTTTATTTTTTTCAGAGCATCTGAAATAAAAACAGAAATTGCAGCAGGACTCCTGTTCTCCAGATGTCAAGGCTGTTATTCACATCTCAGCTCCTGCTGTGGGACGCAGGACAAATTGGCAGGGACTTATGTTCAGCTTCTTTTGGTCACCGAGGCACCAGCACAGTGGTAGGCCAGGGCTATTTTTGAAATATGTGGTAAGAATTTTTTAAAAATTTTAAATTAATTTTTGGACAGAGAGAAACATCGATTTGTTGTGTATGTCCTGACCAGGCATGAAACATGCACCCTTGGCGTATCCAGAGTACACTCTAACTAGCTGAGCACCCAGCCAGTAAGCATTAGAAGGATTTTTTTGTTGTTTGTTTTTTTAATTTTTAAATATTTTATTTATTTTTAGAGAGGGGAAAGGAAGGAGAAGGAGAGGGAGAGAAACATCAGTGTATGGCTGCCTCTTGTGTGCCCGCAGCCAAGGACCTACCCTGCAACCTGGGCATGTGCCCTGACCAGGAATCGAACCAGTGACCTTTGCATTCCCAGGCTGGCATTCAATCCACTGAGCTGCACCAGCCAGGGCAGGGTTAGAAGTTTTTAATCCCCTTTCCTACCCTTCCTCCTCCTCCCACCCGGCCCAGCATGCACATAGAGGAGCAAAAACACTTATGCGCGTGCACACACAGCACCTAGTCAAGTCTCTTGTCACTGGTCACTCTGAGACGGTTTGGATGATCTGCTGTCTTGGGATTTTTGCCAAGAGAAAGTGACTGTGACAGCTGTGCACCAGGAGTGCCAACCCAAGGAACTAAGGGACTGTGAGTGTCCCCCACTCCCACAGCCACGATTACTCTCCCGGCTGTAGTCTCCACAGCCACCCACGTGTTTGGTTTCAGCTAAAGAGGTGGGGGACACAGAGTTTCTCTGTCCAAAGAGGGGTTTAAGACGAAACAAAGCTTAGACCACCAATCCTGGTATTCCGGTGCCCTTGGAGAAGAGGGTAGGAAAAGTTGGCCCCATTTTCATTCCCCTCCCTCTACTGTGGGCTGCTGAGCCCCTCTGCCAATCCAGGCATAGAACCGTTGCTTCTAGACCAGCCACATTCCCCAAATCCAGGCTGTTGGGCACAGGGGTGAGGCATGAGGGCGGCAGGGTTGGGGAGCAGTGCTGATTCATTCCAGGGCAAAGGGAGATGCCCACATTTTTCAAGCCTCTGCTCTGTTCTTTCTCTGGAATTCCTTCTCTGTTCATCTGCTTGAAAAAATGGGCTTCCGTGGACAGTCATTGCCTGGTGGATAAGGCTGTCCGCCAAGGTTCCAAAAAGCTCCCAGCTTCCCTTACATTGCACCAGCCTTCCCCAGGAGCTCTCTGTGAAGGCCAGCTCCCAAATCTGCATATGAGCCAGAGCCACGTGTAGGCTAAGACCAAAGGCTGTGAAGCCTGGGATGGCTAAAGGAGGAAAAAACAAACTGCAGCAAGGACAAATGTTTGTAACGGAATGATTTTCGCCTCGGGCTGATCTGCCCCACAGCCCAGTCCTGAGCTGATCAGGTGAGCAGTTCAGGGAGAACTGGGAACCTGGTGGTGGGGGTGGCTCCCAAGTCCCACCCAGACTACAGCTGTCACCCGCTAGCTGTTCTTACATCCTATTGCCCATCCTTCCTTCATGCTCCCAGCTTCCCCCGGAGTGATGTTTCTAACATACAAGTGTGCCCATGCCCTCCCCAGGCCACCGCTGTCTCTCGGCTCCCTGTCACCTACAGCTCTGGCTCTCAGCTGTTGTTCTCCCTCCAGACTGTTCTCATATACAGCACATGCCCGGGGAGCAGCCCTCATCACTCTCAGTGAGGCCAAGGTACAGGCTGTCAAGAGGGTGCTGACACCCCAGTGAGAACCATTGACTTTGAAGGTGCAGACTCCTCTGTATGGCATCCCAGGCCCACGCCAATGCAGCCCACGTGGCCAGTCTCATCTTCCCCACCCACTGCCTGCACCACGTCCTCTGGGATAACCACCCACATCAGCACCCACACCAGCACCCACACCATGCTGATAGGCACACTCAGACATCGGTGAGAACCCAGGCATGGCATGAAAGAATGACAGGGGCCAAGTGCAAGGGAAATGGGAAAGGGTGGGGACTGTGGCAAGTGGAAGAGCTCTTGTTCCAGCTTTGTCCTTTTCAGCCAACTTCAGGGCTTACAGTTCTGAAATATTTTCATTCATTTGCCCATCAAATTTGCTCCATACCTATTAAAGAAGATTTGTACTTTTCATTTTTTTCTTTTTTAAAAAATACATTTTATTGATTATGCTGAGGTATTACCCCATTCTAATAAGATTATTGAACTATACACCTTATAGAATTATATCCCCTCAAGGTCATTAACTACCTTTCATTCTATCTTCAATGCTTAACAATGTTTTTTAATACATTTTATTGATTATGCTATTACAGTTGTCCCATTTCTCCCCCATCATTCCCCTCCACCCTGCACACCCCCTCCCACCCACATTCCCCCCATGTGTCATAAGTTCTTTAGCTTCTACATTTCCCACACTATTCTTGCCCTCCCCCTATCTATTTTCTACCCACTGTCTATGCTACTTATTCTCTGTACCTTTTTTCCCTTTCTCCTCCTCCCACTCCTCTGTTGATAACCCTCCATGTGATCTCCATTTCTGTGGTTCTGTTCCCGTTCTAGTTGTTTGCTTTTGTTTTAGGTGTGGTTGTTAATAGCTGTGAGTTTGCTGTCTTTTTACTGTCCTCTTTTCTATCTTCTTTTTTTTTAGATAAGTCCCTTTAACATTTCATAGAATAAGGGCTTGGTGATGATGAACTCCTTGAACTTGACCTTATCTGAGAAGCACTTTATCTTCCCTTCCATTCTAAATGACAGCTTCGCTGGATACAGCAATCTTGGATGTAGGTCCTTGCCTTTCATACTTGGATTACTTCTTTCCAGCCCCTTCTTGCCTATAAGGTCTCTTTTGAGAAATCAAGAGACTGACAGTCTGATGGGAACTCCTTTGTAGGTAACTGTCTCCTTTTCTCTTGCTGCTTCTAGGATTTCTTCATTTTAATCTTGGCTAATGTAATTATGGTGAGCCTTGGTGTGTTCCTCCTCAGGTCCAACTTCTTTGGGACTCTCTGAGCTTCCTGGACTTCCTGGAAGTCTATTTCCTTTGCCAGATTAGGGAAGTTCTCTTTTATTATTTGTTCAAATAACTTTTCCACTTGTTGCTCTTCCTCTTCTCCTTCTGGTACCCCTATAATTCAGATGTTGGAATGTTTAAAGATGTCCTGGAGGTTCCTAGGCCTCTCCTCATTTTTTTTGAATTCTTGTTTCTTCATTCTGTTCTGGTTGGATGTTTCTTTCTTCCTTCTGGTCCACACTGTTGATTTGAGTTTCAGTTTCCCTCCCATCACTATTGGTTCCCTGTACATTTTCCTTTATTTCACTTAGCATAGCCTTCATTTGTTCATCTAATTTGTGACCAAATTCAACCAATTCTGTGAGCATCCTGATTACCAGTGTTTTGAACTGTGCATCTGATAGGTTGGCTATCTCTTCATCACTTAGTTATATTTGTTCTGGAGGTTTGATCTGTTCTTTCATTTGAGCCTTTTTTCTTTTTTTTTTTTTTTTTTGGTCTTGACACACCTGTTATGTGGTAAGGGGTGGAGGCTTAGGTGTTCACCAGGGCGGGGCAACCCACACGGGGTAACACTACGTTGTGATGCTGTTTGTGGGGTAGGGGTCCGAGAGGAAATAATGGCACTTGCTCCACTCTCTGCCGGATTCAGAGGAAGCAGTTACTTCCTCTGCTTCCCCAAGCAAACTGGGCCCTTCTGGTGCTGATTCCCATGTGGGTGGGTTCATGTATATTCTAGGACCCTGTGGGTATCTCCAATGAGCTCTCCTGTGAGGCTGGGAATTTCTCCCGCTGCTTCCTCAACCCCCACAGGTGTTTTCAATTGGTGGTTTGAGGCTTTATTTCCCCATGCTGGGACCCTGGGTTGTGCAGTCCATCCCACTCCCCAGTTGTTTTCCCCGGTTTCTCTGCATGCAAATGTGGGACCACCCAGTCCGCAATCTGCCATTTTGCCAGGTCTTCCCTCTGCTGCCTTGCCGGCCAGCTGCAGCTTTGTGCACCCGGCTCCGAGATCCAACACCTCACTGGGTCCGCCAGCCACCGCCTTGCCACTAGTCCTCTCTGCCTGGCTGCCCATCTCCACCCCACCTACCGGTCTGGATAAATGTGTCTTCTTTAACTCCTTGGTTGTTGGACTTCCATACACTTCAATTTTCTGTCAGTTCCACTTGTTTTTTGTTTTTAAATTGTTGTTGTCCTTCTTTTAGTTGTGCAAGGAGGCATGGTGCGTCTATCTAGGCCTCCATCTTGGCCAGAAGTTGCTTTTCTTTTTTTTCAAAGAGCATCTGCAGAGTCCTGATTTGGGGGGAAGACAGTATATTTATGTAAATATGTCATTTACCTATGCATTTTGTTAAGGACATTCCTTATAATTCACTATCTATATCCCAAAGAATCTGCAAGAAATACAAAGTAGAGTTCTTCAGACTGCAAAGAAAGGGCACTAGTAATTTGCGTCCACATGAAGAAAAAGAGCACTGATAATGGTAACTACAGGTAAAAATAAAAGACAGTTAAATGTATTTTTTGCTTGTAACTCTTCTCATGTAATTTAAAAGACAACTGCATAAAGCAATAATTATAGATTTGTGTCAATAGGCACATAATATATAAACTGTAATTTATGTGATGAATTAGTGATAAAGGGTCAACCCATCAAGAAGTAATAACAATTATAAACACATATGTGCGTGAGAACAGAATCCAAAAATACATGAAAGAGTTGAAGGTAGAAATAAACTCAAATATAATAGTTGGAGCTTCATTACTCCCACATAAAGAGTAGAGCAGAAATTAATAAAATAGTGAACAGAAAAACAATAAAGAAAATCAACAAAACCAAGTTTGTTTTTGTTGAGTTTATTTCTTTATTCTCACAGAACAGGCGTGAGAATAAAGATCACTTGATTCCTCACTGCTACCGTGATGCCTGTAAAAGGAACATTTGAAAGACACATGATGTCAGCTCGTTACTTCGGTTATCCAGGCTGGGAGTGACAGGCCAGGTGAACAAGAGAAAGAAGTCTAGTGAGTTCATCTCGCAGCAGCTACTCACTGTTCCAGTCACTCCTGGGACCGTAGGTCCACCTGCTTCAGAACTAACTGAGTGATCATGAAAACTTTGCATTCCTGTGCCCTCCACTCTAAGGGCCAAGATTGCTGAAGGAGGGGCTGCAGATTGGCAGGTGATGGCCATGTTGTCCTCCGTCTGAGACCTGCTGAGTTACAGAGTCCCGTCTGGGTCTCAGTGACTCATGAGTCCGCCCAGGTTGCCAGCAGAGCACCAAGCCTAAGAACACGGCATGAGGTCAGATCCTGGCTTGGCTGCATGATGGCAGTGTTGGTGGGAGAGACCTGGTTCTTCTTGCTGACGCATGTAAAGAATTACATATCGGCAAATCTAATAGTATGTAATCAGTGTATTAGTGGCTTGTTCCCATGGAAGAGAACAGGGCTGGGTAGAATAGGGGGTAAAAAGCAAAGTTTCAGGGCAAAGCAGGGTGACAAAAGCAAGAGTGGCTAAAGTCCAGGGTGGTAAGCCCCTGGGCAGCCTGAGGCCAGGTGGCCAGAGGCCCAATGGCCCGAAAGCCAAGAGCACCCTGAGCCCCTGAGAGAGAGAGTCCTTTGTTCTGAGGACTTAGATAGTTGGTGGGATAGGAGGGAAAAAAGTTACATATTGATTAACGGGTACATGTGGTGCCAGCTTTCCTGGGGGAATGTGACCACCCCAACTCAGGTATGTGTGGGGGTCTGTTAGCCCGAATCTTTATCTTGCTCCAGATTCCATTTGTTCATCTTGTTGTAAAACAAATACGTGACAGGAGGCAGTTAATTAAAATTGGGGCACCTTCCAAAGTTAGTTATGGGCTCTTTCTGTAAGCATCAGGGACTCCCTCGTAAAACGGATAGTGACCAGAGGTAGACAATTAACCAAAGTTGTTTTATGGGCTTCTTCTTTGGGCACCAGGGACCCTCTCCCACATTCCAGTCCTTGGGATGAAAAGCACAGTTTCAAGGTTTTTCTTTCCCAGATAGTGGAAATGTTACATAGAATTTCAAGGACTTCCCTTCTTTCTTGCTAACATAGTGTTTCTTGTGATGTTGCAGCACCTGGTGATATTATCAGACCAGGCTCAGGACTGCTGAGTTAGCATGTGAGACCTGTCTCTTTCCTCTTCCCTGCCTAGGTGTACTATTTAATCTACCTAATTGGTAAAAGGCGTTTCGTTTCCTGGCAACCAGGGTGCTAAATGCTGGACAGTAACAGCATTGCAGTCTCAGAGTTCTTCCTATGCTGTCTCCTGTCTCAGCAGGTGATGGTAAGAAAAAGAAAAACCTTAATCTCTGTGTGCCCCAGTGTCCTCTTTCTTATAATAAAGATGAAATGACAGATCTTGGCCAGGTAGCTCAGCTGGTTAGAGCGTCATCCCAATACATGAAGGTTGTGGGTTCAATCCCTGGTCAGGGCACATACAAGAAGCAACCAATGAATGCATACATAAGTGGAACAACAAACTGATATCTCTCTCTCCCTCTCTCTCTTTTCTTTCTCTCTCTCTCTCCTCCTCTTCCTCTCTCCCAAAAAATCCATTAAATAAAAGCCTTTTTAAAAAAGATGATAATGACAGTACCTATTGCTTAGGACTGTTTAGAGTATTAAATAGGTTAATGCACCTGAAGTGCAAGGTCCCTGGCGTACAATAAGGGCTCAGAGAATGCAAGCGGTTGGTTGTTTCTCAGAGCACAGTCATTCACCGGCCGTCAACACAGCATTCGCCGGACCTGCATGGCCCTCTACTGGTGTTTGCTTAATAATTTTTTACTGAATACTTTGCCCTAACTTCGTGTCATCCCAAGAAGTGATACCTGGGAAATAGTTGACTTGATGTATTATTATACTTTTTACACATTAAAATTAGTACATAAGTACTGAAAATTTTAAACACTCATTGTCAGTAAACACTATAGTGTATTTACCACCGTCAGCAAACACTGATCTAATTCAATGTCAGTTCAGGAAACTGAGGCTCAGAGAGGTTAAGTGGATTTTCCAAGGTCACAGAGTGTTGGGGGAAAAGCCAAAAAGAGGAATTCAGGCTTCCTAACTAGGCCAGTGCTCTTTGCTCCACGCCAGCGTCTGGTTTTCGTGTTCTTAAAAGGCACATTGAAATGTACTGAAAAGGGAACATTCCTTTGTAAGCCTGATGTTAAACTGAAATAAACCTTATATATTAAATTTAGCACTAACAGGAGAGCAAGTTGAAAATGTAGGTTCACCTCATTTCATCCCTAACAGCCCCTGAGTGGATGCTGGGTAACAGCGCACAGGACAGGTGAGGCTGAGAGGCTGTGCCCCCGAGCTCCCTGTGACTGACCCTCTGCAGCTGTGACTCCTGGAGATAGACTAATGCTGCAGACAAAAGTCAACCTGTGGTGACAGCAGCTAAGAGCACAAGCTTTATAGTCTCAGATGGGCTGAGTTCTGATCCCCTTCACCACTTGCAAGGTTGGCCTTTGGACAAGTTGCTAAGCTTTTCTGAACCTCAGCATTCTCATCTGTAACATTCTTACCGGGTTGCTAAAAAAAAATTAATTAAATACTATCTAGAGAAAATGCTTAGTATAGCAGCGGTAGCTTTTATTTTTACTTCATCATGTATGTTCCAAAACTGAATGATAAAGACCATATGCAGTGAAATACAATTAGCATTTAAGCCACAGCTTCAAAGGAATAGGGGACAGAAAATCTGCTGCACTCATTGATTAGAACTTAAATGTCCCTAATCATGTGAATCCATAATCCTATGTATCTTTAATACAAAATGCAATTACTTCCCACAGTCAAATTTTCTGGAAATAAAATTAAGCACCACAGTAAATTAATTATTACTTCTTTGCAGGGGCTAATGTTGCAGGTATAGTGGATATTTGATTTTCTTTGATGAACCATTCATTCCCTATTACATTTGATCTGTGGGTGGGCTCTTCAGCCATGTCTGGCCAATCAGCATTTCCTAACACCTATATAGACGTGTAAGTTCATCCAACCAGAGTCAAACCTGGATTTTTTTGTGGAATTCTTGGAAAAAGAAGCACTCTGTCTGCTAGATGTAGGCCCAGAGCTGCTGGCAGTCATCTTGCCACCACAAGAGAAGGCTTTCCCAAAGATGGAGCCATCACAGAGAGACGAGCAGAGAAATATAAATAGATCAAAAATCAGTGATCTTGTTTGAGTTCCTGGATTCAGCTGTATTTGAATGTAGCCTCAACATGTGAGCCAATGAATTCCTTTATTTGCTTAAGTCAGTTTGAAATAGGTTTCTTATTACTTGTAATCAAAATATTCTCCTCAGTAAAATAGGCAATATGATCCCCGACCAGTGTGGCTCAGTTGGTTGGGCACCATCCCACAAAGCGAAAGGTTGACGGTTCAATTCCCCATCAGGGTGCATCGCTGGGTTGCGGGTTCAGTCCCCGGATGGGCACACACAAGTGGCAACCAATCATTGTTTCTCTCTCACACCTATCTTTCTCTCCCCACCTCTCTCTAAAAATAAATTAGTAAATAAAATCATTTAAAAAATAGGCAGTATGGTTTATTTGGAAAAACAGGATCTTAACCACCAGATTGTTCATCCAAATCATTACAACAACAAGCAAAGAAAGGAGCTAGATCTCCAGGGACTCAGTCTTCATTATCTGTGAATCAATTTTGGTGAAGAGTTTCCTCTCTAGCACTGTGCATTTGCCCTGCTACTTGAGACCCTGTAGACTTTTCTACCAAGCCACTCCCATCTCAGGAGAGCTTCATCCCTTAACCTTGGGAATCACCACTATCAAGATAATGAACATATTCATCACACACAGAAACTTCCTCATGCCCCTTTGTAATCCTGGCCTTTCACCATTTTGTCCCCTACCCCCAAGTCACCCCGATGTGCTTTCTGGGACTATATATAGATTAGTTTGCATTTTCTGGTGTATTATGTAAATGGAATTGCATAATATGGACTCTTTTTGTTTTGGTCTGGCTTCTTCACTCAGCATAATTATTTTGAAATTCACGCATAATGTAGGTATCAAATTAGTTCATTTTTCAAATATTGCCGAATAGTGAATATTTCATCATAGCAAATTCATTTATTCATTCACCTGTTGATGGACAATTGAACTGTTTCCAGTTTGAGGCTATTAAAAATAAAGCTGCTATTTTTAAAAAAGAAAAAATGGAAACAAAGGAACAGGATAAACATCAGAGGAAAAGGTCAGCCACACTAGTAATTTGCGTACAAGTCTTTGTACGAACACCTGCTTTCCCTTCTCCTGAATGAACGAATAGGAGTGAAATAGCTGGGTCATATGGTAGTTGCACATTTAACCATTTAAGAAACTGTTCAGCCCTGACTGTTGTGGCTCAGTGGATTGACTGGGGGCCTGTGAACAAAAGGGTCACTGGTTGGATTCCTAGTCAGGGCACGTGCCTGGGTTGCAGGTCAGGTCCCCAGTTGGGGGCATGTGAGGGGCAACCATATACTGATGTTTCCCTCCGTTTCTCCCTCCCTTCCCCTCTGTCTAAAAGTAAAACAAATAAAAATCTTTAAAATATATATATATTTTAAAGATTATATATATAATCTTTATATATATATATATATATAGTTAATGCTCCAAGAAAGATGAACCCTATTTGGCCTTTAGCTTTGTGTGGATTCCTTGGCATCCTTTCCTCCCTAGGCTGTGCAAACTCCAGTTTGAGGATCTCAGAGGAAACGAGAGTTTACGGAGACCTTGGAGGTCACCTAGAAGCGCCCTTGGTTTTACAGATGTGAAAACCGAGAACCCGGATCACACGCCAATAAATGACAGAGCCAGCTGAAAAATAAGAAATGCTATTTTTGTGCTGCCGAGAGGTTTGCACCAAATCCCAACTGCCTCCCTCTCGGAGATCTGGCTTCGCTGACATAAACTCCTCTCTGCCTCAGGACCCCAGAAAAGTGAAGCAACACACCTTCCCCAAGGACTGACTTGAGAGTTTAACCAACAGATAGAAATGCCTCAAAGTTGACAAAAGAGGGCATTCAGGGACAGAAAAGCCCAGCTACATGAAGAATTTCTAACCACTAGCCGGGCAGCCACTGGGGAGAGGATGCTTAGAATTTTCACAACGACTGCACTAGACAGCAGTCCCCGCTCTCTGGAAGGAGTGCAGTTGTCGTTGCAAACAGAAAACAGGCCCACCTGCAGCCCGGCTGAGTAACACTAATGAGCAGCATCGCTTCTTTTAACTCTTGACAGCAGCTCCTTTCCCCAGCCACTGGGCGTCATGATCTGATCTATCACAGGAAGTGGGGTTTCCTAGTATTCTTGGAAGTGCATGTGCCCCTTATCTGCCTTTCACTTTCTGTGGTTTTTATTACCCATGGTCAACCATATTCCAAAAATATTAAATAGAAAATTCCAGAAGTAAACAATTCGTAAGTTATAAATTGCACGCCGTTCTGGGCAGTGCCCGCTCTATTCCTGCTTTTGTCCAGGGTATCAACAATGTACTCACCCCCCAGCCCCCGCCCATTAATCACTTTGTAGAAATCTTGGTATCAGATTGATTGGCATAGTTTTATGTTGATACCTGGAGGCCTACAGCGCTGGGGGGACTCCACTCTGAAAGTGTTTTCATTTTTCTCAAGTTTAAGGAACTCTTATTTTACTTAATAATGGCCCCAAAGCACAAGAGTAGTGATGCTGGGAATTCAGGCATGCCAGAGAGAAGCTGTAAAGTGCTTCCTGTAAATGAAAAGGTGAGGACAGCACAGTGAGAAATTTGAGAGACCACATTCACCTAACTTGTATTATAGTATACTATAATAATTGTTCTGTTTATTATTCGTTGTTGTTAATCCCTTACTGTGCCTAATTTATAAATTAAACTATCATGGTTATGCATGCACAGGGGAAAACACACAGGACACAGCAGTATCCACCATTCCAGGCCCCCACTGGGGGTCTTGGAACGGCTCCCTGCAGATAAGGGAGCACTGCTGTATTTTCCAGAGGAACAAATGGGGGCCCGGCGAGTTAAACAACTCTGCAGAGGTCACACAGCTTGCCCAGGCTGTCTGTGTCCAGAGGCCTTAACCAGCACATTGCAGGCGTCTCCAATCAACCCTGTTGATTGCTCCCTCCACCTGATTTACGGACACGGCTGTGAAAGTTTGACAGCCCTGATGAGCGGAGCTGCTGAGCTTGCTGGAGGCCGGGGAGTGGAGGCAGCGCGGCCTCCTGATGGGCTCTGAGTCACACAGGTCAGCCTGGGCTGGTCCGCACAGCCTGTCACCCTCAGCTGTCTCTCTATGTTGCACAGCAGAGCCGGGACTCGGAGATGGGAACTGCGATTTACAAGCTCTCGGGCAAAATCAACTTTCAGGTGAAGAAAACTCACATTCCCGGTAGGTTCCCCTTGCTTCTGACAGTCTGATGGCAACCGGGCACCCCCGGGAGGATGAGAGTCTCAGAGTTGGTTCAATTGTTTGTGCCTTTGATGTGACAGAAAGACCCAGCTGGCCCTCGGGGCTGGGGGGAATGCTTCAGCTGGGCCTGCTGTTTTGGTTTCTTGTCAGCTGAGTTCATTTAGAAGCCGGTTCACAAGGAAACCTTACTTCTTTCCGGCAAGTGTGCTTTCCAGTTCCGCACGAGTTAAACAAAGGGCAGAGACCACAGAGCCCCGAGGCTCCTTTCTGGTCCTGGACAGCTCGGTAGGCTGAATTTTCCAGAACAGATGGAAAATTAACTCCAGCATGATTTTAACCCGTTATAAATATCAAAGACATATGTTTTTCAGTTCAGATTCTTCCCAAAAGGACTCAAGGACTTCCAGCCTTTTGTCCCTGGCTCCCAAGTCTGTCTTGAGAAGCAAGAGAAAAGGCACTGAGACTTGGCCTGCTGGAAGAGCTGTGGGCGGTGACCAGGCACAGCGACACACCTGTAAATGCACCGGAGGGCCTGGGGTTTCCGATAGCTTCGAGAAGTGGTTCGATCTTCTTATCAACAAACCTGCAGATGAAGACTGAACAGAAGTTAAATATTAAGTAAAAGAGGGGAGCTCCACTTTTCTCTCGCCAGTGGCTGGTAGATTACCCATCCCAAACCTGAAGGCCTCTCTGCAAGGTTGGGGGTGAGAAGGAGGTGGCTCCTAAGGGTGTGTGTGTTTGAGTGTGTGTGTGTAGAGTAAGAGCTAGAATGTAGTTAAAGAGCTAGAATGGATTTAAATTCTACCTGGATTTAAGCCATGACCTGTCTTGTTTCTTGGTGTGAGTAGCAAGATGCCTGCCTTTATGCTAAACTATGGGAAATGTTGCCAGAGCAGCTTGTCTGCCACATCACTGACTATCTTACTTCTAGAGCCTTTATTTTAAAAAAATAATAATAAGTAGTTTTATTTCTAGAATAGTTTGCCTGGTAGTAAGGCAAAGCATTACCATTTTATCATACGTAAATCTAATGAGATGTTTCAGGTACCATGCATCAATTACACCATGACACGCCACTCGTTGGAAGATGCATGCCCATTTCAGAGATTTTTGGATATAAAAAAAGAAAAGTGTCTTTAGTATAGATGAAATTTAGCAGATAGCCTTCCAAAGTTCCTTTCAGTCTTATAATTCAGTGCTTCCTCGTAAGAGAATTCCCGTACCTTTAGAACGGCATTTACAATAAGGGAGTAAAAACTTTCCCGATGCTTGGGCTTTGCTTTTCCATTTTTCAAGTACGCTTTTAACGGAAGGAAAGAGTGGGCCTGCTAGAGCTTGACATTGTAGATGGAGATTTAAATTAATTATGAATGAGAAACACAAATGCATCAAAAGAGAAAACGTTTTCTAATGTCAATGGTGAATTAATTCCCTCTTAGAACAGCACTGACTAGTACCCAGCTCTCTAATTCAAGTTGCCAGTTAGGTTTCTTACCACAGAGGCACAGGTAAATAATAAACGTGTCAATCTAGTTCCCAGATAAGAAGGGAGAGCCGTGGGGCTTTCTTTTTTTTTTTTAACTGAAACATGAAACAACTTTATTCTCTGTAAATACTTTTTCAAATAAATTGCATTGCTAAAATAAGGTTAAAAAAGTAAATATAAAGAGCTGGGCATTTTGATGAGGGAGTTTAGAACATTAGAATGCATAGATTTTTATGACTCTCAAAGCCTTTTTTTTTTTTTTAGAAATCCCATTAGTGACATTATGTTGCAGATGTGTAATTTAGGATGTGGAATTCCTAATCTATAATGTTTCAAGTAGCAAATAAGTATTTACAGACATTCTCAGAAAGTAAATATGTCAAAGCCACCTAACTCTCCAGAATCCTGTTATTATGAAATAAGGGGCTGTGGGGAATCCACTAGAGAGGCGAATATTCCCAATTGTGAAAGTGCAGGAGGCGTGCAGACGCAGGTTCTCCTCAGGTTGTTACTGTGTAGCTGACGGGTGCCCTCCAGTACCAGCACGTACTTCACGGTAGTTCAGAGTTGTAAAGGCACAGGAGGAGGACGTTTGAGGACTGAAGATTTATCTATTCTCGGCTGAGTGCATATGGGATTTAGCGTTTACTTTCCGTTCAATGTCTCTTACCTGCCCTTGTTTATTGAGAGAGTCATGAACTTAAAAAAAAAAAAAAGGTAAAATACAGTGCATAATCTTGAAAGAGGAAAAATATAAACTAAGAAGCTTGACAATATCTCATTCTATTGTGAATTAAATAGGAATTCTCTAGGATTTCAGTTCCAATACCATTGTGGGGTTGACATGAACTGAAGTTGAGAAGACAGGTGAAGAATTCAGCGCCCCTTTTCCATTCAATATCATGCCTCTATTTTTCTGAATAATCAAATATATGGTTGGTGTTCACATCTAAGCTCTTTGTAGGAAGGACCTGGTCCCACACTCCCTTACCCTCCCCCGCCCCTGCCACGGCCGGGCAGAACATGGTTCAACTTCTGGAAAGAAAGGTCTACACTCTACGTCCCCACTCCCTATGTCTCGTTTGCTCCGGGACAATCTCTCTTTCCTTCAACTTCCTAATGACTCAATCCCTGTGCTCTATTCTGTGCTTGTCAACTTGACCTCTTGGTGATGCATGATGGTGCTGACTGATTGTTTCCTTGAAACTTTCTCCTATCTAGACTTCCTTCCCCACCCTCTTGCCCTCTTCTCCCGTTGCCCCTCTGAATTTTACTTTTCACTCTCCTCCCAGATGCTTGCCTTCCTCTGAGCACCCTTTCTGTATCAGTGATCATTCCTTGTCCTGCTTCTTCCTATAACAGGAGTAGCTGCCACTTGATCTGAGTTCCTATTCTAGAACACTCCAGGATGTAACATGTATCATTTATGGCTCCCCGGAGCTCTGAGAGGTTCCATTATCCCCTCTACTCACAGATGGTAACTTGAGCTTCCAAGTGGGCTAGTAACTTGTGCAAAGCCTCACAGCTAGTGAGAGATGGAGGCAGAATTCAAGTTCAGATGGTCTGACCCGTAAACCATGCTCTTTTCAGTATGCCACTCTCTCTCACTCTGTTCTCAGTCACACTCAGGTCTCCCTGTACAACCTAAAAGTCTGCATGACTCTCATTCTGTACCCCTTCTCAGCTCTGCCCCCTGAACTCCAGGCTCACATCCCCAATTACCTACTGGACAT
Source organism: Glossophaga mutica (assembly GCA_039655065.1). Classification (NCBI taxonomy): domain Eukaryota; kingdom Metazoa; phylum Chordata; class Mammalia; order Chiroptera; family Phyllostomidae; genus Glossophaga; species Glossophaga mutica. The sequence continues at coordinate 61,412,518 of CM077304.1, forward strand.
CTCTCACAGGTCCACCGGCACCTGAATCGCAAACCGCCCAGAGTTCAGTATTCATCTTTTCTGCCAGTGTTCTTACCTTAGGAAAGGACCTGGAAGTCCTCTTGAAGTCCTCCCTCCCCCCTGACAATGCTTGCTGTATTGGTCTGCTCAGGCTGCCGTGACTAAACACCACAGACTGGGTGGCTTAAACAACAGACATTTATCTTCTCCCCATTCTGGAGACTAAGAGTCCAAGGTCAGGGTGTCAGCAGGGCTGCTTTCTTTTGAGGCCTCTCTCATTGGCTTGTGGATAGCCGCCTTCTCACAGTGTCCTCACATGGCTGCCCCTTGGTCTGTGTGTTTCTGTGTCCTAAGAGCCCCTTCTAACAAGGATGGCGGTAGTATAGATCAGGGCCCACCCACACACACTCGCTTTATCATACTTGCTGCTTTCAAGGCGCTGTCTCCAAATGCAGCCACATTCTAAGGTACTGGGGGTTAGGACTTCAGGATAGGAATTTGAGGGGACTAAATCCATCTCATAACTTGAGCTTTTAGATATCTCTAAAATTTGACTTTCCATCTTCATCTGCATACATTGAAGGCACATGTTAAATACAGCGGAACCTCGTTAACTCATTCTGGAACTCGTGGCAAGCACGGAAACTGACGAGTACAGAAAATGCTGAAACATTTTCTCTTGGGAGGTGGTGCCATGACTCACACAAGTTCTAGCAAGTGCTGTGAGTCCCGAGCAAGCACCGGGTGCCAAAACGCTTTTTTCTCATCAAAATGTGATGAGTAGAGGGTATGATGAGTTCTGAAGCCATTGAGTACCAAGGTGTGTCTGTACTTTTTTTTATTGACAGCAATGGGGGCCTCAAAATGTTTATGGACTTTACTGTAGAGATTATATTGATCGTTAGTGAAGCAGGTGAAATGCATTTTCAACTCACCTTTCTGGCATCTTGCCCAGTCCCCCATCGTCGCAAGATGACGACAACGTGGACTGCTTCGTCCTGGACTAGAATGAGAACCTCCTGTACAGCCCCCGCTCTAACTTTCCTCCAGTGCTCTTCTTGCCCAGACATCTCTTGAATTGCTGAAGTTATTTCAGAATAAGGCTCCTTAAGTATTTTATAACCTAAGATCCCCCTTGAATGGGTTCCATTACTACACTACTGTTTAGAGAGCTATTTGCTAGCGAATAGAGTTGAAGCTTTTGTCTATGTGTGGTAATGTGGTTGTCGTAAGAGCTCTTTAAAAATGTATTTACAGCCCTGGCTGGGTAACTCAGTTGGTTAGTGTTGTCCCAATACAGCAAGGTTGTGGGTTCAGTCCCTGGTCAGGGCACTTACAAGAATCAACTAATGAATCCAAAACAAATTGATGTGTCTCTCTTTCTCTTTCTTTCTTTTCATCTCTCTCTAAAATAAATAAATAAAAATTTAAAAATTTACATAGTTTGGCAGTCCCTCAAGAAATCAAACATAGAGTTGCCACGTGACCCAGCAATTCCACTCCTGGGCATGGAAACAACCCAATGTCTCTTAGCTGATGAGCAAAGAAGCGAAATGGGGCACTTTCAGGCAATGGAACATTATTCAACAATAAAAAGAAATGAAATTCTGACGCAAGCTAAAACAAGGAGGAGCCTTGAAAATACTTTGCTGAGTGAAAGAAGCCAGACACAGAAGGCCACATATTGTATGGTTCCATTGATACAAAATGTTCAGAGCAGGCAAATCCACAGAGACAGAAAATATTGATAGATCAGTGGTAGCCAGGAGATAGAGGAAGAAGAAAATGGAGGTGACCGCTAACAGGTCAGGGATTTACTCTTGGGGTCATGGAAATGTTCTGGAATTCACTGGTGGTGATGGTTATTATGAATCTACGCAAAAGCACTGAATTTTACTTTTTTAAAATGATGAATTTTATGTAAATTTTATATCAATTAGAAAATTGCAAGAAGAAATTTGTGGTTGCCTCATTTCCTGTCTTTTAAAAAATATTTATTTATTTACTTATTTCTAGTGAGAAGGAAAGGGAGGGAGAAAGAGAGGGAAAGAAATACCAGGCATGTGCCCTGACCAGGAACCAAATCAGCGACCCCGGGCTTTGCAGGACGGTGCCCAACCAACTGAGCCACACCGGCCAGGGCCAGATCTCCTGTCATTGTGAAATCTCCCTGACTTTATGTTTGCATTTCAGAGAAAGCCAGGACTGTCTGGGTTTCAAGGGCTCAGAATATTATTGTAAATGAGTGGGCCTTTCGAAAACTCATTTTTATTATCCCAGGCCAGAAGCTGGCTTTTGGTTTGGGGGCTTCAATTTCCCTCTGCCTGTCACACGAAGAGAGACCCATATAACATCTGACCAGGAACCTCTTGTGCTTTCTCTTTCAGAGGGTAAATACATATGTCATTCCTACTGCCGAGACCTGGTACATCTGGATTATCCACAAAATGGGAAATTACCGACCTGCCTGCCCACGTGTGAAGTAAGGCTTTCAAGCCAAAAGTACACTCAGGTAGGCACTGCTGGGTGCTTGCAGAGCTCTGGGTTTCGGTTGCTGCCATCCCTCACGTGCCTGTAGAATGGTCTTCTCACCTTCATGGTTTACCTGTGTCCCTTCACAGGCTCCCGTTCCCTCTCGGCCATTACTCCGTTCCTCCGGGCCTGTCACATGGGGGCTCGACTGCGCTGTGGGCTGTGACTTTGTAAATAACACAATGGAACGCACTGATGGTTAACCCGACAGATCTGGGATAAAATGCGAGCCTTTAATCTGCGTGGCCACGTGTCCCCGTGCAGGATGTGGTCTTGTTGACAGGCGTACTCAGTGCTGCTGAAAATCAGATGTGAAATGTGGATGTGTGTGTTGGTTGTTTCTTTATCTGATAAAGAACCTCAGCATGAACACCCTGCTAGGGAATCCATCCATTTTTTCACTGGTTCCATTAAAGTAAGGGCCTCCAACTAGTAGGTTGTTACCGACTTCCAAATATGTCCTCAGCCTGGTTTCTGGTAGCACACCCATCTTCACTGTTTTCGTGGTTTGCTGAAGTTTTCAGAAAGAAAGCGGGTACAAATGGTAGCGATGCCTGCTCCTCTGCAAATCTGACCAACCCTAGCATCTCCTTTCCTGGCACATAAAGAGTTTTCTTTAAAAGTCAGTTGTTTTTCCCCCAAAGCGTGGGGACACTTGCGTTAAAGGATCTTGGTGTCTTGTCAATTTCTGGGAGCTCATTGGCATGTCTGAACAGGATTCCTAAAATTAGGCAGCAATATTCATCTTTCCTTCGCATGTGAATGAAACTGATATTCAATTTGGGGCCAAGAGGCTGTTTTTCCCACTGCTTCCTTACCAACGCTGAGTACAAAAGGCCAGACCCATGGATTTGCCTGCTTGTTTTCCCCCTAATAAAGTCAACACTTGATCGGGGAAGCAATAGCTGTTATAAAGAGTTTGTTCAGTGTGTGGTTTGCATCTGCGAATCCCCACTCAACTTAACTGCACTGGGCAGGGGCATGGGAAGGGAACAGGGAATCTGTAAAAGGCATAAAGAATAGCGCATGTGGCCAACTGATGGCTTCATTTTGAGTAGTAACTGATGTGAATTTTTCAACTGGAGCCTGTTGAAGTTCCTGCAAAGTTGTACCAGCCTTACAGCTAACTTAGAAAATGCCTTCATCTCAGGAAGAAAAGCTTGGATTAGGGATACAGTTTGTAATTTAATGGGGTGACTCTGGAGCGAGCAGAGAAGATAATAAAAGTATTACGAGATACTCTAGGGAGAACAGATATATGCTTGTTTGGCTTGAACAAATGTAGAGTTCAAGTGTAAGGTTTACACAAATACTTCAGGAAGGTTCTCAAAAGGCACCCGAACTACCAATACTTGAATAATTTACATTTTTATACAGATTTTAAAAAGTAATACTGAGCTCTCCTATGTGACTTAAAGTTTTTGTAAATAATAAAGCAATTTGATATTTAATTTCTTTTAGTTCCATTATTTTTAAATTATGGAATTACAGATTTTTTAAAAAATTTTATTTACTTTTAGAGAGAGGGGAAAGGAGGAAGAAAGAGAGGGAGAGAAACATCAATGTGTGGTTGTCTCTTGCATAGCCCCAACCGGGGACCTGGCCCACAACCCAGGTATGTGCCCTGACTGGGAATTGAAACAATGACCTTTCAGTTTGCAGCCTGGTGCTCAATCCACTGAGCCACAGATTTAGAAGTTAATGTTTTGAAGAGTCCCAGATTTGGTTTGCTAGACAGAGCCATGCATAACATGTAAAAAAAATTAAGAATAAAATAAATAAATAAATAAATAAATAAATAAATAAATAAATATATATATATATATATATATGTTTTTATATATATAAAGACATTCCCAACAGGCTGAGTATATAATTTTTCTATATTAAGTTAAGGATGTCCCTGTCCTGCCCTGGTTACTTGGTTGGAGCCTCCTCTTGTACACCAAAAGGTTGCAAGTTCGATCCCTGGTCAGGGTACGTTGGGGAGGCAACTGATCCATGTTCCTCTCTCTCTGTCTCTCTCCTTCCCTCCCTTCCTCTTTCTCTAAAAATCAATAAAACATATCCTCAGATGAGGATTTAAATTTTTTTTTAAATGTCCTCAACTGGAGTGCCACCCTAGCATATCATTTCCTGTACGTGCACCCAGGGGATAATGATAGGTACCTCACAGGGAGTGATGAGAATTCAATCAGGCCTTGAACACTTCCTTTTCATGAGGCCCACCCAAAATGCGGTACTCCAGTGCAGGGTCTTAATCGATCTGCTCTTGTGAACTGGGACTTGATACTGTGCTTTTCTGCTCTCAGCTTTAAAGGTAATAAATGGTAAATGCAACAGTTCTAACATCATTAATAGGATTCAGAGTCTTGGCAGTATCTGGAAGGCTATTAAGCCTTTGGAAGTGTGTATCAGCTGATTGAATATGTTACAAGAGCTCTCTGCATAATTATAAGCACCAATGCCACTGACTTCGGCCACTGATAGAAGGCTAAACTTCAGAATGATTTCAGTTCGGTGGAACACCTTAAACAGAATAGTTCAAAGAGAAATTAATTTCCTAGAAGCTGCAGAATTTGGCCAGGAACCCAGAAAACAATGATCTCACACTTATCTTGCTTCTGCGATTTGATATAATGAGGGCTTTGAGAGATTGCTGGAAAGTACTTTTCAACTACAAGATGTATTTTAAAACATAGCCAGTTATTTATCAACTTTACATTTTGATGAAACTGGTAGTTTCTAAATATAATACAATGAAGATTACAAAACTCAAATTTGACTGACTTTTCAAATCAAAAAGCTTTCGTTGTTTATATATACTTATGATTATGAAAGTAAAGCATAATTATTATAGAAGTTTTGGAGAATGTAAAAAAGTTCAAGGAAAGCATTAAAATTGCCTACAATCCACTATTCAGAGATAATCACTTTTAATATTTTAGTGTCTTTCATTTTTTCAGTGTCTGTTATCTATATGTATTTCTTCATGAAATTGAAATCATTAGCTAGATCCCTAGATACACAGATGCACAGGTAGAGCTAGAGATATACCTTCATTCTTCGTCACAATGTGACTGTTCTCCTTGTCACTGTATGTTCTTTGAAAACATGGCCCCTAAGCTACAGTAATCCATCTTATGGATATTTCATGATTGATTTAACAATTTTGATTCTTTTGGTGCTCTTTCTTACTGTTATAAATGAAGCTGCAATAACATCTTTGTGTGAGAATCTTTTCCCCACATTGCTGCTTATTTCCTTAAGACAGATTCCTGAAGAAGAATTACTTGGTCAAGAGCTTTAATGGCTCTTAATACATACCGTCAAATCCTTTCACAGAAAGTTTGTACCAATTTACACTCTCGCCAGCAGTCCCTGAGCAGGCTTATCCTAAGCAGCGTAACTTCCCCTAGAGTCTCCTGCATAATATATTCTGTTTTAAAATTCTCTCTCTTTTTTTTTAATGCTTAATCACTTAAGGTTTGGAAGGTGAGATGGAGAAATGATTGAATAGCTTGGTCTATTGCAATTTTTGAAAAATATAATGAATGAAGTTTAGGACTAAGAGACGTTGGTGGTTTTGTGACCCCTGCCCCCTCCGAATCTGGTCTTTCTCAGAAGGGCTCTGCAGAGCATACGGGCTTCATGGTCCATTATCCTCTCGAGACTCCGATAGTGGACCCTTTTCCTGAAGCAGGGAAAGACACAGCAGTTGTGTGTGAACTAGCCGTGAAGGGGAGTATTGTACAAAAGCCCGCCACTGCCTGTTCCTGATTGAGGTGAGGGCAGGATCCAAGGGTGAAAGCTGTTAGAAGAAAGAAAATTAGGAAAACAGCCCCAATTATTCAAATCTCTGAGGGGTTCAACTACATATGAGGAGCCGTTGTTCCTCCCCCAGCTCCAGAGCCCACAAGCCACAGAGTCACACTCAAAGTCGTTGTGTGTTCTGTTTCCCTTGTATTAGCGCTTTTTAAACCACACGCTCAGATTCTTCATTGCTCTCCATACAGCAGCACTGAATAGGTTCAACCACATGAATTTTCCATTTTTGTGGGTGAGAAATGGTAAACACCAGCTGATTTTATAAGGATCAGACATATTTAGGGAATTATTCTTAATCATTATGAGTTAATGTTAACGTTTTCTGAGGAGAGCACCTTTGGGTGGGCCGTCTGGGCCGTCGGCAGCAGGGCACAGCCTTCTCTGCCCTGGAGCTAGGAGACTGGGTGGGGATAGAGGGGCTCTCTGGATCATTTATTTTGTTTGTGTCAGGAAAGCCACCAGGGGGTGCTCTAGCACCGACTACTGTATGTTTGCACATTAGCCACAGACTCCAATTTTTTAAAAAATCAGTACTTTTAGACAAGAGTGGTCATTACCAGGGTGGGGGGAGGCAGAGAGGGTAACGGGGGCGGGGGTAAACACACAATACCTATCACTAGGTAAACCACCTAGTGATAGAAAGAGAATGGGGTGGTAAACACACAATACAGTGTACAGATGATGTACTGTAGAACTGTACACCTGAACCCTATATAATTTTATCAACCAATGTCACCCCAATGAATTCATTAAAATTGTTTTAATATTAAACAACAGTAAATAAAGATATAAAGATTGTTAGTATTTATTGAGCACTTATTGGACAGAACTAAGGTTTAGACATATAACCATATTGTTATTTTTATTGTTGACATTAATTAAACTTGTGTGTGCTTGCCACATGTTCCATTTACAATTCAATTAGCAAGATGTTACTTTTTATTTTTACAGATGAGATTTGAGGCTTACAGATGTTAAATGATTTTACAAATGAGAAAAATAAAATATTTTATTTACAGGCTCAGTCCTTCATTAAAGTTCTCTCTCCTACCCTTCGCTCTTTGTTCCTCTTTTCCTACTAGGAATTGAAAGAAGATAGAGTCTTGCTTAAAAAGAAAAAGAGCCAAAGCTAATGTGCATACAGTCAGTAAAGTCTCCAGTCCCGCCTGCCTGATGCCCAGGCGGTAGCGAGTCCAGCCACCCCCGGCCCTGCTCCCACACATTTCTCAGTCTGCTGTGGCTCCTTCCCCGCTTCAGGCTTGCCCTAGATGACTAGCTGGTCTCAGGTTCATCTGTATTCAAACTTAGAAGGGTGGAGGAAGGCAAGAGGAGAATGTTAGGAATCTCCATAACCCCCCAAAGATGACAGCTATGCTGCCTACAGCACTTCACGGTGTACTCGCACACTGCCCACACTCAGTGAGCAAGAGTGAGGAGACACAGCACACAGCCCCTGCTAGCTGGGTGGCCTCAGTTCAGTCATTTAACCTCACCCACAAAGTGTATGTAACAAATGGCGTATCTTATTCGTAGGCTTATTACGGATTTAGTTAGACAATGCATAGAAAAGTACTTAGCCCAGTGCTTGGCAGGAAACTATTCATTGTGTTGGCTATATGACAATAGTCCTAAATTCTCCCAACAATCATATAAGGCAGGCATTTAGCACAGAATCTGCATGGGCCATGATGTGCTGAGTGCGCCGGAGGAGGCACCTGGAGTTCCCTAGAGGCCAAGAGACGTGCTAAAGGCCCACACCTAGTATTAAAATTACAAAATATTTTCAGAAATGCTTTCAGTTTTTTGGTAGGTGAGCTATGAGATATTATTTTCAACTAGATTGCAAGATGCACACAGCACTGTAAGCCTGCCTCACAGAAGTGCTCAAGGCCTTCCAACAGCCGTCTGAAACCAGCTGGTGCCAGTCACTCAGGGAACTGACAATGCTGTCACATCCCCCCCCCCCAAATTTAAGAACTGCAACGGTCTCGGCATGGTTAGGGCTACTGGCTTACACAGGATGTTTCCCTGCAGTTTTAGCCCTTGGTGGGATTTCTGGTCCAAGGAACAAAACAGAACATATCCTCCTTCTCTGTTCAAACTCCTGGTCATCTCCCTTCTCTCTGGTTTCCTCTTAAAATGTGATGAAAACAGGTTCAAGATCTGGTGCAAAGCCTTTCTTAAGTAGAAAGTGCAGGCAAATATAAAAGAGAAGTGAGCAGATTCCAGGAGGTGTCATGACCAAGGGAATGTTAAGAGTAGCAAGTAAACTGGCAATGCCTTTAAAAGCATCCCCAAGAGATGCCTTGTCCAGCCTCCAGCTCTTAACCAATGAGATTCAACTAGAGTTTATTGCATCTTCACTCTGTGTGGAGCACCGAGGATTCCTACCCATCTCTGACTGCAAGGAGCCCATAGTCCAGGGAGCCCTCTTGTGCACAGTAACCACCCCATCCCCGTCCCCGTCCCCGTCCCCATGTCACTCCTTCTGCATAGCCCTGCTTCGGTGGTGTGAAGGCACTTCATGCAGGAAATATTCATTGAATGCCAGTCATGTGAACAAAATGGACAAAAGCCCTCTCTTTGTGGAGCTCCTATTCTGGTGGGAGAAAACAGACCATAAACAAGAAACAAAATCTGTACTTACACAGTATAATAAATGCTGGTAAATTCTTTGGGGAAAGAAGTCTAAAAATGTAATCTGGTAATCTGGATTGCCAAGGGGTTGTGAGCTTCAAAATTCTTAGTGTGGTCAGGGTAGGTCTCACTGAGAGGTGACATCTGAGATGGAGTTGAGGAAGGTGGGGAGTGAGCCACACAGGTAACTGGGGCAGGAGCATCCAGGACAGATCAACAGTGGGTGCGAAGGCCCTGGACAGGAGCGTGCCTGGCATGTTGGAAGCCAGTGTGGCTGCGCAGTGTGAGTGAGGAGAGGAGGGAAGACACATGGCTGATTGTGATGGCCTGCTATACAGATTCTGACTTTTACGCCGAGTGAAATGGAGATACATCACTTGGTTTTGAACAGAGAGTGATGTATTCTAACTTCTCTTTTAAAAAGATCACTGGGGTTACCAAGTTAAGAATAAACTGCTGGGAGGCAGGGGTAGAATCAGGGAGACCCACTGGAGGTTTTTGTAGAAACCCAAGCTGGGGATTCTGGTGGCTCAGACTAGAGAGGCAGCAGCAGAGGACTAGTCTGATTCTGGCTATCTTTTGAAGATACGCTAACACCGATGAGCAACTTCTGGGAAGACAGAATTTCCATCACCTGAGATGGGGAAGGCTGAGGGTGAAGCAGAGTTGGTGGGAGGAGATGAGTACAGTTTTGCACATGCTGACTTTGAGATGTTTATTAGACCCACTAATGAGACATAAAAATAGTTGAATAGAAGAGCCTGTCTCCTCCCACTAGACTATGTGCTCTGACAAGAGTTTTTTCTTCTTCACCACGGCATTCTCAGTGCGTGGCACATAGAACAGACTCAGTTAATATTTGCTGGATGAATGAAGCATACGCTTTGATATAATACTATGTATTTGAAAACTGGAAGAGTCTGGCCCTTAGAGTTTCAAACAAGACATTTGTAACTCATAAGGAACTCTTTGAGGAGACTCTATCTTTGTTATACCAACCAAGGTCTCCATCTTAGAGGAGATTAATGACACTTGAGGATTCATTTCTGTGTGTGAATCCTCAAAGAAGCAGAAGCCAAAACAGAATTAGACAGGCAAGAGATTTACTATGGGACCATCTGGGAAGGGTGAAGGGGAGGGAGCCAGGGAAAGTGGGGAGAGGCTGTGGGCAGCAGTGCAGAGCGGACACCTGCGGAGGAAGGGAAGGGAAGAGATTGGGAGGAAGAGCATGATGCTGCGGCACGGTGTTGTGGGCAGCCCCTGAGTGCATTAATGAAATGGACTAAAAAAAAAAAAAAACCCACAAAATCCTGCCATTTATGACAATATGGATAAACCTGGATGACAAATTAAGAGAAATGAGTCAGACACAAAAGGGCAAATAGTATATGATACCATTTATGTGAGGAACGTAGAACAGTCAAACTCATGGGGGCAGAGCGTGGAACGGTGACTGCAATGGCCTGGGACACGGGAAATGGGGAGGTATTAGCCAAAAAGCATCATGTTTCAACTACATAAGATAAATGCATTCTAGAATCTACTGCATTGCATAATGCCTATTGGTAATAATACTGTATTATACACTTAAAATTTTCCTAAAGAATATATTTTAAGTGTTCATATCACAAAATGATGATGATAAAAAAGAGGTAGGAGGAAACTTTTAGAAGTGATGGATATATTGATAGCATAGATGGATATGTTTATGGCGATGCTTTTATGGGTATATACTTATCTCCAATTTCTTTTTTCTTTTCAAAGATTTTATTTGTTCACTTTTAGAGAGAGGGGAAAGGAGGGAGAAAGAGAGAGAGAAACATCAGTGTATGACAGATACATCAATTGGATGCTTCTCAAAAGCCCCCAACTGGGGACATGGTCTGTAACCCAGGCATGTGCCCTGACTGGGAATTGAACTGGTGAACTTTCAGTTCACAGGCTGGCACTCAGTCCACTGAGCCACACCAGCCAGGGCTTATCTCCAGTTTTGTCAAGTTGTATGCATTAAATATGTATAGATTTTTATGTATCAATACCTCAATAATGTGATTTTTTACAAGAATTAAAAGGATGGAAACTTGAAAACTGTTCATTAAAAAGGAGTCTGCAGCGTTCGGGAATGGCCTGCATTAGTCCCCCTCCTTGCCTAGTCTGTGGCTGGAAGCAGCCTGTAGGAGGTGTGGCTCTGGGCGAATGCAGAGTGACTCAGGAAGGCCAGCAGCTGGGGTCTCAGTCAGCTCTGCTCCTGCAGCAGGTGGTCTGAAAGGTGCATTTTCACGGCTGCCACAGTCCGCCCCTTGCATCACACAGATGTACTTCTCCATGCAGGTTTGGGAAGCATTAACTCCGTAGGTCTCATGGACCCCTCTTCCTGAGAAGAAACTTAGAAGAGGAAGGTTAACGGGACACACTGCAGCCCCTGTAGCTGCACTTGGTCTCAGGGACACCACTGGTACTTATTCACTCTCTCCTCCCCTCCCTGTAGCTCCCCTCACCCTCAGTGGCTTGCTTTGTGGTGTGACTCAAGCCATCACTCCTGAAGGCCTGAGTTCCCCAGTGGGTCTTCGGGAGTGATGATAAGTGGGGCCGCTCCTGCTCTCACCCCTGGGCTCCCAGACCCACACATTCTTTCTTCGGGGACACAGCACCACAGGGACAGCTCTGATTTAATACGTATTCTTTAAAAAATATATATTTACTTATTTCTTAGAGAAAGGGATAAAGAGAGGGAGAGAAACATTGATATGTGAACCCAGGCATGTGCCCTGGCTAGGAATCAAAGCTTTTGGCTTGCAGGCCAGCACTCATTCCACCGAACCACACCAGCCAGGGCTGATGTAACGCACATTCTTCATCCTGCAGAATGGCACTCCATGTTTGCATCGCGTTCCCTCTAAGCTGGCACCTGATGCATCTAGAAGGCCCTTCAGTTGCATCCGGCTGCTTCTGGTGGTGAGATACCGGACAGGGCCACTGGATGCCATGGTCACAGGCCTACCCCTGCACCTCCTTTGTTGTGCAGTGGGGCCCCTGTTTGGACACTGTGTTGTGTAGGATCCTACACCTGTGGGTCAGGCAAGTTATGAGACCCCAGCTAGTGATGCCGGCAGGGGCGCCACGAGCAGAAAGGCAAATGCTACTTGGAATAGATACCTATCCTTTTGAGGGTGAACCTCTGGCCTTTAGGATGGAAGGTTCCTGATGCAGTAGATTTGGCAAAAGGTGGCCAGTCGTCCACAAAGAATAGTGTCAAATTAAGAGCTCAGCCTTGGTCTCCTTCACTGATAGTTGGACATTCAAAGGCAGCAGCAGCTAAGTCAGCCTTGGTACGTGGGGATTCATGCTGTTGGGCCCACACAGACTCCATGTCTGCCACCATGGCCGCTCTATTCGTGGGCCCAATGTACCTTTTGGGGGTTGGCTGATCATGAAGGTTGACTAATGTCACCTGGCTAAGTCATTTTGTCTAATTGGTTGATCAGGACCTCTTCTGCAACAGATGCTTTCTGGTGGTTAACATGACACAAAAATATAGTCCATGCCCACTCCTGTATGTCCTTGCATGGTCCTGGATCAGCCCTTGCTGTCCAGCCAGGCCACTGGCCACTGTACAGGCATTTGTATATATTTGGGCCATTTTCTCCATGCAAAGTGAATGACCTGGGGCAGGGCTGGCAGTACTGCCCATGGATAAACTCCGGTCTCCAACATCTTTCAGGGCCCCTGCTGACCGTGGCTGTAATACAGCCCCTACCCATTTTCACCTACACCCACACACAGAGGCAACCCACTTCCGCTTTTTCAAATTAAGCTCCAGCTTTGTTTCTCCTCCTTCTTCAGCTGATTGGAGGAGACACCACCCCTTCCCCATAGCCACATGTCCAAGGTAAAGCTGCAGGGTGACATGGGGGTCTGGTGACAGGGGCTACTTGCTCAGGCAGCACACTTGGACTCAATCCAGAATGCACCATTTCCACCTCACAGCTGACTGCTGCTGGGACCCATCCTACTTCATGACTCGGTGGATGTGACAGAACCCAGTTCAGAATGGGCCACTCTGGAGGAGCAGTTACTCGGTGCACCGTGGCCAAGCATTCCCTCTCCGCCAGAACCCAGTCCGATGCCAAAAGGGGGCTGGAATAACTCTGGGAATCAGGTCAAATTAGACCCTATGTCGGAGTCCTCGAAATGACTAGATATTCCCCTTTCCCTTATTTCTAGTCACCTGAGTAAATGACCAAATGTGTCTTTGGGAAATAGTTGCAAATATGTTTACAATATATATTTTCTGCAGCATTGCAGGGTCCTTCCTCCTAGGAACACACCTCTTCAATCAGTGAGTGCTAGGTCTGAAAATTAGCTCAAGTGTGAGAACTGTGTGAGAGAATTTGACTTTTTTTTTTAATTTAAGATTTATTTATTTTTAGAGAGAGAAGGGAGGGAGAAAGAGGGAGAGAAGCATCCATGTGTGGTTGTTTCTTGAGTGCCCCCCCTACTGGGGACCTGGTCAAGCATGTGCCCTGACTGGGAATCGAACCAGCAACCCTTTGGTTTGCAGGCTGGTGCTCAACCCACTGAGCCACACCAGCTAGGGAAGAGTGTGAGTTTTTATTGCAGTGATATCCTACAGCCTCCTGCACCTCCATTCTGGCCTTTTCCTGGTGTAGATACTATGTAGCACCCTCTTGGGTGTTCATCACTTTTGACCTTGGAGACACCATGCTCTATTAACCATTTCATAGATCCCTTCAGGTCAAGCCTCCTTAGCTGCCCCTACGACCTTGCTGGTCATTCCAAGTAACTGCGGCCTCCTGCTTCCTGTCGTTTAAGTGCAACCACCTGGCCTCTATCACACTGGAGCCTCATAATTCCACAGATATTAACAAGCCCAACTGTCTTATTAGTATTGGGTTGGCTAAAAATTTCGTTTGGTTTATTCCATATGATGGCTCTAGTAGTGCTTAGTGGTCTTTAACTTCACTCAAAACAATTATTAGATTTTATTGTGACAGCTGTCATACCAGCGTGCATTTTTTACAAAGCTTATCAAAATTGGTAAATTTTTGTTCAGCTATTTTAATATTGAAGATAGAAGAAGATATGCAACATTTTCAGCATATTATGCTTTATTATTTCAAGACAGATAAAAACCTATCTGAAACTCACTAAAACTCAAAAAAAGATTTGTGCAGTGGATTGAGAAGGTGCTGTGACTGATCAAACATGTCAAAAGTGGTTTGCAAAGTTTCTTGGTACTATTGACATTTTGGCAAAGCAATCCTTTGCTGTGGGGCTGTCTTATGCATTGGAAGATGTTTAACAGCACCCCAGGCTTCTACCCACCAGAAGCCAATAGTGGGAGAAAGCCGACATAATCAAAATGTCCAAATCAAGCCCTTGCTGGTGTAGCTCAGTGGACTGAGCACAGGCTGCAAACCAAAGGGTTGCAGGTTCGATTCCCAGTCAAGGCACATGCTTAGGTTGCCGGCTAAGTCCCTAGTGAGGGCCATGTGAGAAGCAACCACACATTGATGTTTCTTTCTCTGTCTTTCTCCCTCCCTTCCTCTCACTCTAAAAATAAATAAATACAAAAAAAAAATCCAAATCAGTAAAGTTATTGGTGAAAATGAAAAATATGTCTTTATTTTATCGAAAAAACATAACGGCCTTTTTGGCCAACCCCATACCTGACTGCCACTTCTACCCCTGAACCTGACATGCAGAGGAGAGCTGCACCCACCCTTTTAGCAATGCTGGTGCCCCTCTGGAGGTCTTGGTGAATAACATGTACTCTAGGTCCCTGAGGGACCATTTTCTGAGCTTCTTTAGTCTTTCCTCTACCATTCATCGGGGCAGCTCAAGCATCTCCACTTCGCTCAGATTGGCTCTCACGTCTCTAGGTTCCCCAGAGCCACGCGAGCAGCCGTCCTCATCCTCTGAGGTTTTTATCAGGGTGGTAACTCCTGTGTCCAAAGAAAGCGCCCCCCGCAAGTCAATGCATTCTTGCTTTTCCAGTCTTATATTCTTGCTTCCTTGATCAAATTCTCTCAAATTATTGCAATATAATCCCAAGGTTACTTGCAGCTTCCTGTTGATACATGCTGGCTTACTTCTCACAGCTCCTTTGACATACAATCTCTTTCTCCTCTATTAAATCCAGGTTATTCCTTTCTAGGTCCTGCTGGGGTTTATTCCTCTTTATTAGCTTGGGAGCCAGTAGAGGAAGTAGGGGCAGCTCCTGAGATTTCGCCTGCTGCCTTGCAGGGGGACGAGGTCTGTGCTGTGTGTTCCAGCCTGGTGAAAGCACTCGTGCTACTGACATGGAGTGCCAGCTTGGCAGCCTTGGAGGGCTCAGGGCCTCTGCCAAGCCAGCAGCTGGAGAGGCATCCGTTCAGATGTTCCCATACTGTGTTTCAGAGTTCCAGCTTTCTCCAAACAGGTCCCTGATCACCGCATAACTGACTTGCCTGAGCTAAGTATTCAAATGTCTCTGGAGCTCCATGACTTCATCAGACCCTCAGTCAGCTGCTCAGCTCTGTCAGTTCTTCTGCTGCAGGAGAGAAGGGCCTCTTTGTAAGTGATGGAAGAGCCTCTCTGGTTCTCACACTCATCTTTATTGTTCGTTAGCCCTTTGCAGTGCATCAGGGCAATGTGGCAGTAACCAGTCAACTCTGGTGTTCTTGAAGGTATTGTTGCCCTCGTATCACTCAAATGTCTGAATCCCTGTGCCTGCTACTGCATTCCTCTCCACAGGGACATTCTCCCAGCTCACCACTGGAGAAATCTTTAGTAATTGTGCCACCACCTTGTTCCAGGGACCATCCATGTTTCACATAACACTCGGGGTAGCATCCTCTTTGCTTGCTAGGCTATGAGTAAGCCAGTCTCCAAACCCCATCTTCCCTTTTGTTTTCTCAAACAGCTGGTACCACAGGGGTAAGTCTGGGTTCTCTGAGAAGCAGAAGCCAAGAGGGGATTAAATGTGTAAGAAATGTATTACAGGAACACTTGCTAAGGATAAAGGGGAGGGAGCCAGAATAGGGGGAGAGCGATGAGGGAGAGATAAGAGGAAGAGGGGTCAGGCAGGAGAGTCTGGGGCACACTCACAAGAATAGTTCAGCCACGCTGGTGGCGAGTCCTTGAGCCTGAGTCACTCCTGCGAGGAGTCCTGCCTCTTGCAGGACTGGGCCTGCATCTGCAGCCCCTGCTTGCTCAGTCACTGGCTGGAAGCAGCCTGGGAAGTGTGGTCTCCAATTAAGTGTGGGGGTGGGTCCGAAACATCAGCAGCTGGGACCATCAGTCATTCACACTCCCCACAGCAGGAGATCTAAGTGGTGTGTTTTCGAGGCCACCACAACAGCCTACTTATATCACTATAGTTTGTGTATTTTGTGAGTCATAGAATAAGGTGGTTGGATCTAACCTCAGAGATGATTTCATCTAATGTCTTCATTTAAAAGATGAAGAAAGAGAGACTCCTAAGTTTTAAATAAACGCTCCCAAGGCACAGGAATTTTGGATTGGACCGCTGTTCTCCAGTGAAGCCCATTCTGCATATTGCAGCACACTTCACATTCTTGGCCCCAGGCACTAGATGCCAGTGGCCCTCCTCCCCCACCTGGTGACAGGAAAAACTGCCTTCTCCCTTTCTAAAAACTCCCTGGAAGCAGTAGGGTCCCAAGTGCCACTGAACAGGGTCAAAGTTGTTGTGCAGATGTGACCCCTGTACAATGCACTTGTGTAACATCAAGTACACATATAACAAAAAATGCCCCAGAGAGCCCCGCCCATTCCTGCCTCACAGAGTTGTCTGCATCTTCATAGCATGGATCTTGCATATAGAAGCTCTTCAGATGTCCTGGTGAGGAGGACCATTCATTGCAGACAATTCTGATAGTTTAACTGGCCTTTTTGGTACCTTTACCTGAGTGGATGAAAAGTACCTCAAAACCAAGCTGTTGCTTTTGCATCCTCTCCTCCACCCCCATCTTTCCCTCCTAAATAAATAACACTCTCCACAGCTAATTGTTCAAGCTAAAAACCTGGGAACCTTCCTTGATTCTTTTTCCTCTTTCTCCCTACATACCATGAATGAACTCAGTTGGCTCTGTCTCCAAAATATAACCAATGTCTCTCTGGTTTCCCCCATGTCCCTGGCTGCCACCCTTGTCCAAGCCACTGTCTTCTCTCCCTGGTACCACTAGGCCAACCTCCTATGTGTTTCCTGCATCATTTACACACAATATCTACAGAATATTTAAACCTGTAAATCAGATTACATCACACACCTATTTTAACTGCTACTACCTTTAAAATAAAATCTACACCCTGACCAGTATGGCTCAGTTGGCTGGGCATCATCCCAAAGGGTGAAAGGTCGCCAGTTGGATTCCCAGTCAGGGCACAGGCCCGGCTGGCGTCTCTGGTTGGGGCGTGTGCAGGGGGTGGCCAATCGATGTTTCTCTTTCACATTGGTGTTTCTCTTCCTCTCTTTCTCCCTGGCTCCTCCATCTCTCAAATACATACATACATACATACACACATACATACAATCTACACCCTTTACAATGCCTTACAGGATACTTCATGGTCTGGTCTTTGCCTACCTCACTGAGCTTGGCTCATACCGCTGCCCTGTTCAGTCCATCACCAGCTCGGCTGATTCTTGCTCTGTTCCTTAGATAGGCTGAGGTCAGTCCTGAGCTCCTTTGCCATTCACTCAGCCTAGAATACTCCCCCCAGATCCTCTCTCAACTGGCTCCTTAATTCAGGTCTTGGTTCAAATGTCACCTCAATGAGGCCTTCGCTGACCACCCAAACGAAAGCCGCCTCTGCCCCACCATTATCTTCTAGCACCTTACCCTGTTCTGTCTTCTTCACATCATTTACATTGACTTTATTTTGTTTGTTTCTTGTCTTCATTAGAGTGTCAGTTTCAAAGGAGAAGAGGCTGTGTCTGTTCTGTTCATGGCTGCATCCCAGCCTGTCACAGACTGGGTTCTCAAAACCATGTGTTGAATGAATGAATAGCACCTTTGATGTACATGGTCTCTGTATATCTAATGTCATTGCGCATTTTGACCATCGACTTAGACTTTCGGCTTTCGAGACTCACCATCCCAGATGCCGTGGTTTGCTGTCTCACGTACCGTCGGTGGTCGGTATTGACTTCAACTCTCTACTGACAGACAGTCTCTGCTGATTGACAGTGGGACATACGTAACTTCCAAACAGGATTTTTTAATAAACAAACAAGTGAGAGGCCCCTGGCCCTCTGATAACTACTATTCTAGTTTTATTGGACTGAGGGCTGATAATTCTTTGTTAGTCCCTAAGTTCAGTAAATACCTTCTCTTTCACATCACATTTTTGCAACCTGCCACCTCCAACAGAGAATCATGTTCTTTGAGAAAACAATTCAGTTATGCCTCAAAAACTTTGCGTATATTTTTAGCAACAACAAAACCAAATTCTGCATCCACAAATACTAGAATGTAAACTACAACTATCCTGTGAACAAGAAATAAAAGGCTGGCATTCTGAACCATACACATGGAGGGCCAGCCTGCAGGGCAGATAGAGGACCTGAAGGTCCTGAAATGCTGGCCTCAGTAGGTCAGCAGCCACGGCGGCCTCCAAGGGCAAATTCTCTTCAGAGCAAGTGATGTAACGGTTGGTGCATTCTGGGGACAGACAGTTATGGAAACAAGCTGTGAAGACAGTGAGCAGTTTTCTGGCCATCACTGATGAGTGGTATATACTACTGAAATGAATAGCAGCAATGCATGCTGGGTTGTAGATGGACGCTTGGTGACTTCTGAGTGGCATTGTTGGCTTCACTGTGTGACTGGTGATCCTGCAACAACAAAAGCACCTACTGCTCATAAATTCATTTGGACAAACCATAAATTCAAGGTGTGTGACACTCCAGAACAATATGTACCTTACCCTACCTCTAGAAAGAAGATTCAGGAGTGGGTCCCACCTTCAATACCTTAAAAGTAAAGACAATGAAAAATAACTTAACATAGAAAATAGGGGGCTTTTCATGTAATTGCACTTTTATTGCTTAAAATTATTTGATTGAAAAAAAAAGAGTCCTGTCTGGGTAGCTCAGTTGGTTGGAGTATTGTCCCAATAAGCAAAGGTTGTGAGTTCAATCCCCAGTCAGGGGACATACAAGAATCAACCAATGAATGCACAAATAAGTGGAACAATAAATTGATGTTTCATTCTCTCTCTCTCTCTCACCCCCTTTCCCACCTCTCTCTTAAAAAGAAAAAAATGAATGAAAGGCTAGCCCAGAAGCAGATAAAAATGGTTTCAATTTGGGGTGTGTGTTAGGAGGGCCCTGAGGAGGGATATTTTTTGCACCAATCACTGATCCCCAGAGAACTGAAGAGTCTTATTGATGGAACTCTATCTTGAATAAGTGAGGAGGGAAACTTTTCTAGGAATGCTCACTATCCTAGATATTTCTGCTTTTTTTCCCCTCCAAAGAATGCAAACCATCTTGTTTTACATTTTTTATTTTATCGTTTAATCCATTTGTATGGCACTGTTGCAAAGCATTTGAAAAACATTCCAAAGCAGAACTTGTTGGAAATAAGGCCCCTGGCCTCAAAATTCAGTGTCCAGCCACACATTGCTCCTAGTGAGCACTCACCAGTACATTAACCAGACCCAGAAGTCCTGAAGGGGTCCAGAGAGGAGGCAGAGCCCCAGTTCCCAATGTCTCTGTCATGAGACTCATTGCCAAAATTACCAAGGGTGCAGGTGAATAGCGGGGGGCTGAAGTGATAGAAAATAAACCCTAAAATGGCAACATTGAGAACTCTAAAACAAATATGAATTGAGGGGTCCACATACAGTCAGTCACTCAAGACTTTTCTAAGGCATGCCCTGGCTGGTGTGGCTCAGTGGATTGTGCACCAGACTGTGAAGCAAAGGGTCACTGGTTCAATTCTCAGTTAGGGCACATGCCTGAGTTGTGAGCCAGGTCCCCAGTAGGGGGCACACAAGAGGCAACCACACATTGATGTTTCTCTCCCTCTCTTTCTCCCTCCCTTCCCCTCTCTCTAAAAATAAATAAAATCTCTTAAAAAAAAAAAAAAAAGAATTGTCTAAGGCAGAGACAAACAAACCACACAGGCTACTACTATCAGAAGCTCATACTGAGACCTCTTGAAAGACAGCGGGCAGGTTTACCGCATTTTACTTTTCTAACCATTCTGTGTCTGTGAAATGGAGATCATCATGCATGCCTATCTTTATCTCCCCTGAGGTTTAAGGTTTCTAGACTCTTGAAAGTCGGAGGTGGTGTTTTTGTCATTGCCAGGTGGGTACCAAGGGCAAAAAGCAGTTGTTGAAGTGATCAGGTGCAGATTAAGTAGGGCCTTATGGGCTGGGGCTGAGGCCTTGAGCCCTGTCCTCGGGCTGTTCAGCAGACCCTGCAATTCACAGAGGGCAGGGGTAATTGATTCTCTTTCCACTGGCCAAGGAGTAAAGGAGCAGCTGGGGTTTGCAACTGTTGTAGCAGATTGATTTCAAAAGAGGCCTGGTTAGAAGAAGCCTGTTGCAGGAGCTGGGCGAAGAGACAAAGGCGTGAGTGAGTGCCCATGGGAGGAACCCCAGTGACACTGTACCTGAGGCGGAGAGGGTGAGAGTCACACCCTGGTTCTGAGTCCTGCTGGTGTCAGTCACAGGCTCAGTGCAGCTCTCTTGCCTGAGCAAGCACGGGTACAAAGACACCCTTCTCTGTGGCCACATGCTACTCCCTCTCTTCAGAAAGCCAGCAGTGGGCAGCGCTCACACCTCCACGCTCTGCTCCTCCAGCACACACAGCGGCATAGACTCCCAGCTCCCCTTGCATTGAGTGCGGCCACGTGACTGAGTTTCCGCCAATGAAACGTGTGTGCGGGTGAGAGCTGACACCCCAGGCTCCAACCATTGAAGGAGAAGGGACTTGTGGGCGTCAAAATAGGGGAGCTGCCAAGCTGGGGGAGCTGCCAAGCTGGAGACTGATGTGGGGTTTCCCCCCTGAAGGCCTTGCTGGAGCATTTTCAAGAGGTTACTACCAGGATTACAAGTACGTGGATGTGACCAGAGGGAGGTTGCCGGGGTTTCGGTGGTGCCGGCGGCTTCTGTGCTTTTCAGAGCCTGCCCTTCTTATGAGGAACTCATCCAGGAGCCGCGACGCAAGTCCCCCTGAAGAGGACTCTCTGTGGACTCCGTATTCCTGACTGTCATCTTTGCCCAGCACCTCTGAATCCTTTCATTGTAACTGACACCTAATACAAAGGTGGCTGGTACTGGGTTCCTTGAGGAGAAAGGAAAGAGAAGGCGAAGGAAAGAAACATGAGTGCGCGTGCCCTGTAGGCCAGGCTCGGGCCTGGCCCCCAAAACCTCCCCTGCACAATGATCGCTCTCTCCCCTCATCCACTGGCCGGTGGAGACGCTCTCTCCCCTCATCCACTGGCCGATGGAGACGATTTTGCGAAGCTGTTTTGCTTCTTCCTATTACAATAGAGGACCCTAGGCCTTGGTAAGGATCCGTAATCCACGTTCAATTTGAAATGGGACCATTTTCCATACCTACTTTATCTCACACACCCCTACCCAGCACATGCTGATCTTACCTTCTTCTCCCTTCTCTGTGTCCAGAGCAGCCTCTGGACTCCACCAGAGCAGGTTGGGTGCTTCCTCATCTGTTTGGGAGTCCCACTCTACAGAACATTCCAGGACGTACCTTGTTTCCCCACCCCCCCCACTTGTACCAGCCCTAATGTGTAACAAACTTTCTGAGTTGACTGCCATCCCCTCCCTGGAGTAGCCAGGTCAATTGAGAGTTTCAACATGGAATGTGAGAACAGTTGGTGAGGACGACATTTTGCGTCCTGAAGCAGTTTTGGTTGGGACCTCTTTATTTATAACTCCTTGAGTGTTCAGTGACCCCAAAATAGAAATGTGTATCTGGATGGCTGCTTCTCTCCTGCTTCTCCCTGGTAATATCCTCTCCTGCCAAAATTACTTCCCACTCTTTTAGAGAAGCCCCTTTTTAGAAAAGCCATACCCCTGTCCTGAAAAGCCATCTTTCACTGTTGCTATTGGAGCCTCCAGGCATCCTTCAGGAGCGTAGCTCCTTAGACAGGTTGGAACAAGGCACCTCCTCTGGCAGCCACAGGGCCGCCCTGGAGCCCCGGCCTGGCTGGTGGAGAGAGCAGGCTGGATTTCAGCTTCCACCTGGCCTCCAGCCAGGTGCTCGGGTGCAGTGCACGAACTGCACACATGCAGTGCTAGCGCTTTGCACCTGGCTGCTGAAGTCTTCCCTCACCCCACACTGTGTTACCATCAGTTGTAACCAGTTCTTTCCTTCAGCTCATCACTGTCACTCCCGGGTGGTGGGCGGGGGCGTGGCTCGAAGGCAAGTCTTGAGGATCTTAAGGTGACTGGAGGTGATTTTGGTTACACTGTGCCAAGTAGAATTCTGTGGACTGATCTAAGAACACAACTATGTAAATATCATTGTTCACATGAGGAAATGTATCCTAGCTCTTTACAAACAACCAGCTTAAAGATAAGTCTTTAGGGGACAATCTGCCCATTAAAAACACAGGACCTGTCTATAATGTGTTTGACTTCCTTCTTCTCATCCTCGAGCTTGTGAATGCCTGTCACTTACTCTGACTTTGGCCTTAGCTGGCTCAGATTTGACCTTGGCTCTCAGACTTTGCCCTACAAGTTGCATGATCTTTGGAGAATAGATTTCTGCATGTAGTATTTTCTTTGCAACTTGAGCCCCAAGCACAGAATGTATCTTTGTAAATGACTGATTTGATTAAAAAGTGGACAGATGCTGATTATACGCATTTCTCCTCTCTGAATGTTTATTTTGGTGCTGCCCTAAAATGGGTTAGAAGCACAGATGTTTTAGCTCAGACTTTTCTCCCTGATCGTTCTCATCTGGGCATCACAATAATATCAAGGGACAAACAAAGCTGAACTCAACACCGTCACTTGACCTCACTCTTGATTTATAATTCTCCCTGTTTGAGCAGAAGACCATCTCTGAAGTGTGTTTTTAATTTTAATATCTTTTTGTCCTGGCCTCTTTCTTTGTCATCTACCATGTGTGCATCTGGCTGAACTTGCCGACTAGAAAACTGAAACATACTTCTAGCCAGCAGCCAGAAACAAAGGGAAAAATTGTCTGTCTAAAGAGCCATTTAGCTGCCTGTGTTCACCCCCAACACTCCCTGGCTTATATGAACAACCCCCACAAGAATCTAAGCTGCTTTTGTACTAATGTCAGCCATGACATTTCTCCCAGGGCTGTTTGGCGTTGAAAAAGTAAGGGCTCTGCCATTCAGGGTGGCTCATCGCAGCCCCTCGAAGTTCTGTTGTGCCACATAGGAGGGACTTGAGGGACCTCAAGTCATCTGTCAAAGAACAGTTTGGGTTAAGAGGTGTCTAAAACCTCATTCAGTTGACCTGGCCAGGTAGCTCAGTTGGTTAGAGCATCGTCCCGATGCATCAAGGTTGCATGCAGGTTTGATCCTCGGTCGGGCACATACAAGAATGAACTAATGGATGCATAAATAAGTGGAACAACAAATTGATGTTTCTTTATCACTCCCTTTCTGTCTCTAAAATCAATTCAGGAAAAAAAAAAACCTATCTCAAAATTACATCCTTTTAATCCTGCTGGCTTCCCAGCTTCTTAGAACCCAATCGGAATGGTTTCGTGGAATTGGCAGTGACTTCACCTGGAAGCATTTTCTTGAAACATGTAAATATCTGTACCTCAGGGGACTCTCTGACTCAGGAAGGTTTACACCAGTGTGCATGCTGTGGAGGTAAAGCATAACTCATGTGACACTCTGAGGGGAGGCCAAGGTTTATCTAACCCTTAAGAGAATTTGAATTCCAGCGATAGGAGTGACCCCCAGCAGGAAAGGTCTATAGGAACAGAGAAGCAGGGTGTGCGTGAAACAGGCAGTACCTGAAAGTCAGGCTTCCAGATGTGAACGCAGTTATGGAAGTGGCACCCGGGAAACGTCCTTGAGAATGATAATTCGTCTCTGAGCTTGTCCTGCTCTGTGCTTTATAAAGACATGCTGCCAATGCTGGGCCCAGAAATGGCAGCACAGAGAAGAGAAGCTGTCAGCTTTTTAATACAAGGGCTTCAGAGGACTACGAGGCCACTTGGCAACAGGAAATGAGAACGCCCCCCTCAAACCTGAATGCAGCCCCACTATTATGTGGCAACTCGGGAGAAAGCTGGCAGTCTGACTTTGTATGGAGGTCCTCGGGGCTGGGCTGAGGCTGCAGCGTTAATACATTTCCTGATCATTCAGCACTCTCCTCTGTACTTTCTTTTCTTTAAGACACCTGTGTTTTTTGGCTGCCACGAGGGGAAAAAAGCCAAGCCTTGGCATCCTCCTCTGATCTGGCATTAACAGCATCACACTAGTCATTTCCAGCAATTATCTCCCTATCATAGATGTTCCGTGCAGAGATTTGGGACACTTTCTTTGTGTAGTTCCAATGCATACGTTAAAATCAGGAAATGAATTCCGTTCAAACCATCTCTCCTCTTCTCAGATTCCCTGGTGCTTGGCCCAGCCTAGTCATAAATGGATGAATAAATACACAAACCAAGGCAGCTGGCAAGGACAGTGGGGACAAGCAGAGTGATTTCTGAGATTCCACTGGTGTAGGAGTCACTCACTTTAATCTATTCTTTCTGATAGCTAGAGGGCAAAGGTTCTTCTACCAACCTCAGAATTCATAGATTATGACCTTTGTAAGCTTCCTCTTGCTTGGATTAGGCCCGGTTCTCCCTTTAATTTCTCCCACAGCTCCCCGAGTCTTCCCTTCATGACTCATATCAGAGTTTACAATTGTGGATTTGTCTGTGTGACTATTTATTTTATGTCTTCCTCCCATTGACCTCATCAGTTCTGCTCGTGTTTGAATTCCTGAGGCTGGCATATGGTTGGGTCCAATGAATACTTATTAAATGAATAAACAAGTGAATGAATGAATGGAGCTTGAAGGAACCATAGAGGCAGTCTGGTGGCTTCGCTTTGTAGATAAATATATAGAAGTTAAATGACTTGCTTGAGTCTATGAAGTTTGCTTTTCGTCTTACATATATGAAGACAGATTGAATTTGTCAATTAACTTCAAAGTATTAATTGAACATCTATTCTGTTGTATTAGGGAATTCAAAGATGAAAAAAACTCAATTCCTACTTTTAAAAAACAGCAGTCAAACTGTTAAGATAGTAATAGCTATTCATTAAATGCTTACTAACGTATTATTCATTATTGCTTATAACAGCCCTGTGAAATAGGTCTTATTATCCCCATATAACAGATATGGAAAACTAAGCTCAGAGACAATATTGCTTGAGATAATAAAGATAATAAAGCTCAATAGTGTTGAGCTTTTTACTAGGTACTAAAGCTGTTTTACATGTTTTACTTATTTTTTAAAAATCCTCACCCAAGGATATGTTCGTTGATTTTTAGGGAGAGAGGAAGGGAGAGACAGAGAGAAGCATCAATGTGAGAGAAACATTGGTGAGTTGCCTCCCATATACACCCAGACTGGGAATCGAACTTGTAACCTAGGCATGAGCCCTGACTGGGGATCAAACCCATAATGTTTTGGTGTACAGGACAATGAGCCAACCAATTGAGCCTCCCGGGCAGGGCTGTTTTACCTATTTTTATAATTTATTTAATCTTCGAGGCTTGACTAAGGAAAGATTAATTTCTAAGATCATTCGTGTGACTGTTGACAGGACTCAGATTTTCACTCATTGCTGGCCAGAGGTAGTTCCTTGCTCAGGGCACATTTCCATAGCAGTAGTCACAACAGGGCAGCTCCCTTTCCCCAGAGCAAGGGCTGAAAGAGAGAGAGAGACAAAGAGATTGAAGTTAAAGTTTTCATAACTGAATCTCAGGAGTGACTTGCCATCACATGATCATTGTGATTTTCTGTTCACTAGAAGGGAACAGAATGGTACGGCCCACAGTCATGAGAGAGTATCACAAAGTTGTGAATCCCTGTGGCCTGAGGGGTCACAGGCCATGCTAGAGGCTGCCTACTGCGATGAGGTTAGTTAAACCAAAATCAGCCAGGGTAATTCAGCATAGTATTGGGTTGGCCAAAAAGTCCATATGGTTTTCTCCACAAAATAAAAGACACATTTTTCATTTTCTCCCATAAGTTTCTTTATTTGGATATTTGAGTATGTCAGCTATCTCCCACATGGCATAATGTTGATTGTTCTCAATTAATGTCTCAATTTTTAAAAAAGATTTCACTTACTTATTTTAGAGAGAAGGAAGGGAGGGAGAAAAGAAGGGAGAGAAACATTGATGTGTGAGAGATACATCAATCAGTTGCCTCTAGCACACCCCCAACTGGGAACCTGGCCCGCAACCCAGGCATGTGCACTGACTGGTAATTGAACCAGCAACTCTTTGGTTAGCAGGCTGGCACTCAATCCGATGAGCCACACGAACCAGGGCTAATGTCTCATTTTGATTACTATTAACTTCAACTGCTATACCCGATGGTAGAGCACAAAACTACTTAAACCACTTTTGACACGTTTGATCAGTCACAGCACCTTCTCCATACACTGCACAAATCTTTTTTTGCCTTTCAGTTGTGTTTTTACTTTTCTTGAACTAATGAAGCATGATATGCCGAACTTGTTGCTTATTTTCTTCCATGTTCAACATTAAAATGGCAACACAAAAATCCACTAGCTTTAATAAGTTGTTTTTAAATGTACGCTGATATGACAGCTGTCAAATACAATCTAAAAAAAATTGTTTCTAATGAAGTTCAAGTCAGCTAAGTGCTACTAGAGCCATCTCATGGGGAAATCGAATGAACTTATTGGACAACCCAATACTACTACAAAAAAGAAAAATACAATCACCTCAGTAGCTCAAAGAAAAGTATTTAATAAGCCCTGGCTGGCGTAGCTCAGTGGATTGAGCGTGGGCTGCGAACCAAAGGGTCGCAGGTTCGATTCCCAGTCAGGGCACATGCCTGGGTTGCAGGTCAGGCCCCTAGTGGGGGTGACGTGAGAGGCAACCACACACTGATGTTTCTCTCCCTCTCTTTCTCCCTCCCTTCCCCTCTCTAAAAATAAATAAATAAAATCTTTAAAAAAAAAAAAAGAAAGAAAAGTATTTAATAAAATGGGACATCTATTGATGATAAAAACCCTTAACAAACTAGAAATAGAAGGGACTGTTCTTGGTCTGATGAAGACATGTGATAGCGGCCCTGGCCAAGTAGCTCAGTTGGTTAGAGTGTCATCCCCAAACTCCGAAGTTGCAGGTTCTATCCCTGGTCAGGCCACATACAAGGAGCAACCATTGAATGCATAAGTAAGTGGAACAACAAATCAATGTTTCTCTCTTTATCTCCCTCTCCCTTCCTCACTCTCTCTAAAATCTATAATAATTTAAAAAGGATATAATAGAATGCATTAAGGGCCTCACGTCCTCATCCCTCCCCTAAACTAAACTGAAACAATAACAGTTCTGGAAGATATTATAAGATGTTCCTATGGTCTTGGGGTAGAAAACATTTATTAAATAGGATGAAAAATGCACTAACCATAAAGGAAAGGACTGACAAATCTGGCCCCTTTGTTTTTGTAAATCAAGTTTTTTCAGAAGGCAGCAGGCCCATTCATCTGCGTCTTACCCATGGCCGCTGTCACACTGCAGTGGCAGAGTTCAGCACTCGTGTCAGAGATCTCATGGCTAAAATGTTTGCTCCCCGGCCCTTTTCAGACAAAGTCTGCCAACTCCTGAATTAGACTAAACTAAAATTAGGAATTTCAAGCTATCAAATGGCAGCGTTAAGAGACCGAAAAGGGAAGTCTCAGTGTGGGAAAAACATATAACTGACAAAAGCCTCCTTTCCCAAATATATAACGGACCCCTATGAATTAACAGGGAAAAAACTCAGTAGAAAAATGAGGAAAAGAGGAATAGGTACTCACATCACAAAAGAGGAGTGGCCAACAAATGCATTAAAATGTGCTCAGCAGTATTAGCCAGGAAACGCAGCTCAAGAAATTGCTAATTAAAACCATAATGAGATATCACTACACCCTCACCAGCATGACTAAATTAAAAAGAGTGAAAATAACAAGCAACGACAAGAATATGGAGCAACTGGCATGCCCATATACTGCTGGTGGCAGATTAGCACAACTGCTTTGAAAAACTCTTTGGCAGTACCCACTAAAGGAGAACATTATCTCCACACCTAGAAATATACTGAATAGGTAAGCGTATGTTCACCAAAATGTACGTGCAAGTTATTGCTAACATTATTTATAAGAGCCGAAACCTTGTAACAATCCCAATGTCCATTAATAGTCAAATACTTTGTGGTAGTCATACAATGAAATACTACACAAGAATAAACACAAATAAACTGCTACACTCAACACTATGGATTAGTCTCACAAACTGTGTGTTTATAGAAGCCAGAATTGAAAAAAATAGAAAACATAATATGATTCCATTTATAGTTAGTGGAAATTCAGCAAAACAAATCTGTGATGCCAGAACTCTAGAAAGCAGTTTCCTTCTGGGAAGAGGGAGGGGTTACGGTTGCAAAGGGGCTTGTGGAGCTCGATGCAGCCAGTGTTCTATTTTTTCATCTAGGTGGTGGTTACATGGGTGAATTTATTTTGTGATGATTCATTAAGCTGTATTCCTAAGCGTTCCAAACTTCTATGTATGTAAATTTTATTTCAATTAAAAGTCATCAGTTTCGAGTTGCTGGGACTGAGCACAGGGGAATGTCAAAGTCTGATTGGCTGAAGACTGGACACCTGAGCCAATCACTGTGGAAGGGGTGATGAGACTGTCTTCACAGGTTGTAGATAAGTAATTTCCTACAGGGGTGTTGGCATTTTGAGAAGATCTTCATGGTTCAAGGCTGTCTTACAGCATCCATGACCGCCCAAACACCAAATGTCAGTAGACATATCATCCCCCCCACTTCCCAATTTGGTGCAGAAGGGACACATTCTGCTCTGTTTGAAGGCAATCCCTTTAGACCAGGGGTCCCCAGCCTCTGGACCTTGGACTGGTACTGGTCCGTGCCTGTTAGGAACCGGGCAGCACAGCAGGAGGTGAGCTTGAATGTAACACACTTGAATCATCTGGAAACCATACCTGCCCCCCAACTCTGTCCATGGAAAAATTGTCTTCCATGAAACCTGTCCCTGATGCCCAAAAGTTTGGGGACTGCTGCTTCAGATCAGGACCAACTTTTGGAGCTGCAGTAAATCCCACCAAAGTCACTTCTTTATTATGAAGAAGGGTGGAAACAACTGGAACAGGAACAGAATCACAGAAATGGAGATCATGTGAGAGTTATCCATGGGGAGTAGGAGGGGAGAGAATGGGGGAAAAGGTACCGAGAATAAGTAGCAGAAGTGGTAGGTACGAAATAGACAGGGGGATGTTAAGAATAGTATAGGAAAAGGAGAAGCCAAAGAACTTATATGTACAACCCGTGGACATGAACTGATGTGGGGAACTGCTACTGAGTGGGTGCAGGGAAGAAGGGAGTAAAGGGGAGAAAAAATGGGACAACTGTAATAGCTAATCAATAAAATATACTTAAAAATAAAAAAAATAAAACAGAAGGGTGGAATGACTTTGGGGAGAAAACCACAGAGGCCACCACACACCGATGACAAACTGGAAAGGAAAATCGCCAGTCACCCCCTTCCATCTGCTCCATTGTTTTTCATTACTTTAGGGGGAAATTCAATCTTCTGAGGGAGGTGGTTGTTCAGTTAGTGAAAATACTGATGTAATTGCTTTCATTGTGAGAAGGAGGCAAATGAAAAATAATTGGTGAGCTGGTAAGCCTTTCCTTATTTGCAAGGTAGTCTAGTATCTTAAATGTCCATAAACTTCTTTCTGCTCACACAAAGAAGGAAGTTAATTTGACACACATGCTTTGTGACCATGTACCTACTTCCTGAAAACTAACTTAAATGACAAAAAAAAAAAAAAAAAAAAAGGAAGACTGTTTTGGTAGATGGTAGCACACTCACACAGTGGTCTAAGATGCAGCCCTTACGAATGATCTTTATGGTGAAGATTGGGCATGTGCAAAAGAGGCTATGATATTATGCAACGTAAAGGATGTGGAGAGCACAGAGGCACAGGCACCGTGATGGCAAACATGTACATTGTGAGTGCCTCTGACCAAGGACTAAAAGGTGTTTTGCCAAAACAAAGAGTTGGTAGTGATCATTTTTTTCTTTCCTGAAAATGATACCTAAAATTGTTGCACAGCCCTCCCATGAATGAGAAACGTAAAAAGAGGGGAAAGCCTTTCTTCCCTTGCAGAAATCCCATTTGCCCCAGAAATGTACTGTTGTTTGTTAAGCTCTATTTGCATGAGGTCCTTTCAAAAGGGCTAGTCCACCCCATGGGAGAGGCAGTGGGGAATCCTGGCTTCTATTTCCAGCCCTGCTGTCAGATGGAAGACGGACCTCGCGCATGTCCTTTAACTTTTCCCTCCTCTGAAGCTGAGAACGGCTGCACTTGCTGCTGCCATTTAGATTAATGAGGTACATGTAATGCCATGAAGTTCACTGTGGCCTTTGAGATTATAGTTTCCCTTTGAGAAATAGGTGTTGTTTGTGTGCTATTGTGTTGTTAGAAGTGAATCCCTTCAACCAACATAATCATGCAACTTCCCTGTGCAAGGCACTACTTTTGCAGTTAGGAGGTGTATACAAAGATGGCTGAACTGCAGTTTCTGCATTCAGGGAGCTTACAGTCTTATGATGATAAAAATATCCAATAATTACTCAGTGTTTACAAGGTGTCAGGCACTATCCTTTATGTACATGGATTCTGTACTATTTCTTTATTATTTATCATTAATATGATTTTATGTTAATTAGTATGTAATGAATTTATTTAATCCCAACAACAACCCAGGGAGGTGGGGGGTTATTCTCATCATTTAAGAGATCAGTAAATTGAAGCTGAGAGAGGCTAAGTAAGAATACAAGGTTATGAACTTAAATCAGGCTGACACTAATGGGCTACCGGACAGAAAGTGGATGCTTTTTTTGTCCCCCTCCTGTTCTGTCTGCCAAGCATTAGCCAAGTTGGGCAGCAACTGCCTCCCTCAGCCAGCTTGCAGTCAATCCACCCTACAGGTAGGTTCTGATCTGCAAAATCATGCCTCTTTGTTGGAGGTCTAGTCAAATCTACTAGCCAAATAACCAGGTTGGAAAGTCTGTACCTCTACTCAGCTTCAGAGGCATTTGTAATAGAGGTGGAATTTTCAGTTTGTTTAAATTGACATATAATTGCATATAACATTGCGTAAGTTTAAGGTGTGCAGCACGCTGAGTTGATACAGTTATATACTGCAATGTGATTACCACTGTGGCGTTAACTAACGCCTCCATCACATCACATAATTATCATTTCTTTTTTGTGGTTAGAACATTTAGGATCTAGTCTCTTAGCAACTTTCAAGTACATAATAAAATGTTGTTAACTATAATCACTGTGCTGTACATTAGATCCCTAGAACTTATTCATCTTCTAGCTGCAAGTTTGCACCCTTTGACCAACACCTCTGGAACTGTCAGGTAATCTAGAACATTGGGATAAAAGTGACCACATTTAGCCCTGCCTGGTGTGGCTCAGTGGACTGAGTGCTGGCCTGGGAACTGAAAGGTCACCAGTTCAATTCCCTGCAGGGCACATCGTTGGGTTGCAGGCCAGGTCCCTAGTTGGGGGTGTGCAAGAGGCAACCAATAGATGTCTCTCACACATCGATGTTTCTCTCCCTCTTTTTCCCTCCCTTCCCCACTCTCTAAAAGTAACTAACTAAATAAAAGTCTATTAAAAAAGTTACCACATTTAATATCTGTTATTTGGGGAAGGGAACTATGAGCAATAGTCAAATGTTCAAAAAAACAATTTTTTCTTAATGTTATAAGTTTTGTCTAACATTAAAATATTTGTCTTTCTCCAGAATCTATAAGGAATCATAGGGTAAAGCTTGGCTATGCTGAGAATAGGATGCAAAACTAGATGTTTTTTTGTGTTCTGGTTCTTCTGAGCTACATCCCATTTGTGTCCCATAGAATCACAGACTCTCAAGTTTGGAAAGAACCTTAACGGGCATTTCTAGTCCAGTATTTTCACAACCGCCTTAGTGGGCTGTGAAGTCAATGAACTGGATTATGGTAAGCATTTTCAAAACATGCAGTAAAATTGCATGTGGTAAAGGTAAATATCATTTAGGAAAAGTTAATTATTGTATTAGTTTCATAGGGCTGCCATAACAAAGTACCACAAATGGGTGGCTTGAAAGCAACAAAAATGTATCCTCTCAGAGTTTCAGACACTAGAAATCCAAAATCAAGATGTCCGTAAAGCCACACTCCCTGTGAAACCCTGGGTGGAATTCCTCCTTCTTTTACTAAAACAAAGTAAGCTAACAACTAGAACAGGAACAGAATCACAGAAATGGAGATCAGCCTGGAGTGTTATCAGCACGGAAGGGTAGAGGGGAGGAAAGGGAAAAAGGTACAAGAATTAAGAAGCATAATTGGTAGGTACAGAATAGACAGGGGAGGTTAAGAATAGTATAGGAAATGTAGAAGCCACAGAACTTATAGGTACGACCCATGGACATGAACTAAGGTCGGGGGTCGGGGGAATGCTGGTGGGAGACAGGTGCAGGGTGGAGGGGAATAAAGGGCGGGGGGAGGGGGACTGGCCAAACAGTAATAGCATAATCAATAAAATATACTTTAAAAATAAAAAATAAAAACTTGGTAAACACTATTTAACCTAACGAATTATCCAGATTATAACCTTTCTGTAATAGTTTGACAACAGTAGTTGGGGCTACTCTGAGGCCACCTGCAAGTGGCTGGCCAACTCAGGAGACATCCCTTGGGTCCATGGACAATTTTGACTACAGGCAGGGCTTTTTTCAGGGAAGAATCTATTAGGACTGTATACATAGCCCACAAGAGACCTAACAGAGCTCCTTAAAACCATCAGGTTAGTTGTTTAGTTGCCACTGTTACAGGTAAAGTGCTCTTCTGGAACAAAGTACAATATGATTTGAAAGGACTCACACCTAATGACAAAAAGGATGAGAATTTGGAAGACCTTATTGCCAAAGCCTGATGAAGGATGCACAATTTTTTTTTAATCTGAGAGCCTTTCAAAAGAGATTAAGGTATTTTTTTTAACTGTAGAAGACACAGAAATGAACCAGGTCAGGGTCTCCTAACTGATAGACGAGGTAAATTGGGAAGCCCTGCCTTTGCGCACCTCTCAGCGCGTGGCCTGCCGGCTGCTCAGCTCCCTGAAACGTGCGGCGTTTACTCCAACATGTTACCGCAGGCGCTAGCCTGCCCGCCCTCGTGGAAACGCCTCTTCCCGAAAAGGTCACCTAGCCTGATCTTTCCCTAGGTAATTCCTAAATATATTTTTATGCCTGTTTTCACATTAAAAAGCTTTACTATTTTATTCATAGAAAGCAGCTTTTTGAATGTGAACAGTTTAGGTAACCATCCTTTTTTTGGTCTTCATGACTTTTGGGTTGGAAACAGTGCCACCAACTCATCACCCTGTAGAGATTCTCAGAGGGGTGGGACTTTGGTGGGAGTGGGAGTTGCACATCTCAGAATGAGAGGAAAGAAGGCATGGAGTTGGCAAAGATCTCATTCTGAAACAACCTACCCCTAACAGCCAACTTCACACTTGTTGAGGAATCAGTACCAGCTCAGCTGCTTCTGTGAGGGAGAAATCAGACCTGGGGCCTCTTGGCTGTGCTCTGGGCTTCCCACCACCAGCAGGGCACTGAGGGCTGTCCAGAGTTCTGATTTGGTGTTGCTGGTGATTTCCATATGATTTTGATTAGCTTGTACATCTGTCTTCTTCCCTCTCATGTGGGAAGGCTAAAAGTGCAGAAGGAACTTTGAGCTCCCACTCATTCTGAAGTACTAGATCAAGGCTAGAACACAGTGGCATGAACTCTGAGCCTTGAAATACACCCTTCAAAAAGAGCCCTGTACCTCTGTTCACTTGCCAAACAAGCAGTCTCACCTCTCCAGAGATCTCCTTTCCCCCACCCCCATGCCCTTCTCTCTACCCAAGGCAATGAGGTCCTCACTCACGGAACTTATGTGAGGCCTGACCAGAGGGTGTCCAACCATGTGCTATGAAAAATAGAGACAATTATTGAAGAAAATACAAGATAAAAGAAACATTGTACATAGGGCAATGACACCTCAGTCCCCTTCAAAGTAGGCACCTTGGGACCTCACACAGTTCTCTCAATCATCATCAGCTGCCCCATTGTATTTTCCTGAATCTCATTGACAGTCTAAAATCTCTTCCCTTTCAAAGGTGATTTTAGTTCTGGGAAAAGCCAGAAGTCACAGGGTGCTAGATAGGGGCTATAGGGGGGCTGAGTCACCTG
Organism: Glossophaga mutica; assembly: GCA_039655065.1. Lineage (NCBI taxonomy): Eukaryota > Metazoa > Chordata > Mammalia > Chiroptera > Phyllostomidae > Glossophaga > Glossophaga mutica. Next base: position 61,447,064 of record CM077304.1, read on the forward strand.
GATGATTTGATGTTTTGCCAAAAAGCTCTTCCTGAGATGTGATGCACGATTGGGCATGTTGTCGTAATGAAGCTGCCAATCACCAGCTGCTCATTCCTGTGGCCTTCTCAATAATCCAGATAGTTTCCTATTCCGTGGAGGAATGTTCAAGCTTAAGGAAAAATTTGATGCAGATTTGTTGCTCTACTTGCTCAGTCATTTTGAATGTGATGCCACACAGTGCATATGTTCACTCAACCTCACCTACCACCCCCACTGACTAGTACAGTGAAGTCATCATTGTTCACGCACATGCATTCCAGTCCACTGTCCCTGGCTGCCAGGTTACATCAATGTCATGCAAACCATTCTTATTATATTAACAATGGCTGGACTTTTTCCAGACGGACCTCATAGACATTGCAAAGTATTGAATCTTTGACCTGCAATGGGAACAAAATGGTCCCCACCTTCTGGCACAGCGAATGAAGCTGTTTTGTTTGGGCTCTTTCTGAAATTTAAAAAAAAAATCCCTCTTTTTAGTGGCTGTTAATAGGGTGAAAAGCTCAAGAGTTCCATATCAAGCAGGAAAAATGAGATTTGTGTTTCATACAAAACCAATGTCTCAGCCATCACCAGGATGGCCTCACCAGGATTTTTGCTGGCCCTAGGCACACACTGACGGCCACCTCTCCACCCCCCTCCCCTCCTCTCCAGGTCTTCTAACCAGTCAGTCCTCACTGCACTAGACAAGCTCCTGGGTGGAGTGTGCATGACTTCTTTTCCCCCAATCACAACCACTTCCTGTTTTCTTTTGAAGCTCACTGGCAGAGTCTTATTTTTCATGAAAAATATGGTAGGTTTATCCATGCCCTCAATCTCTGCTAAATTTACTTTATAGTTTCTGTCAGCCAAAGTCCCAGGCTCTCACCTTGCTTAAATGTAGCTGCACAGCTCTTGTCCAGAAATGGCGCCATCCAACTAAAATCATACATTCAGGCAGCTGATTACATTGTGAGACACTGACCTCAAGCTACACTGCTGTGCAGTAATCCAAGCCATCTGCACTTGACCTTGACGACAATTAAAACCTTCAGATCTCTCAGGCATTTCCTTCCTCTGATTATAACTTAGGGGTTGCAGCAAAACTCAAAGGGAAACAGAACAGGTTTTGGTGCCAGCTTGATTTCTGCAGGGCAGTTCTCAACAGAGAAATCCCCGCTTTATGTAACAGCTTTCTTCTCAACTGAAATCCAGGTACTTAACATCTAACACACACTGAACTCTTAATTACTCCATTGCCTCTTTTGCCCAGAGGGGAGTAGGGACCTTTTGTTTATGGAACCAGAATTAGGCAAAATTATGAGGTAAAGTTTGTTCTGGAGATCGCCTATCTCCCCTGTTTCCCACATCTCCCTTTCAGCCTCTCCTGTTTGCTTTCCCCTACCTCCCATGGGCCTTGCTTCAACTAAAGAGATATGAACAAACAAACAAACAATAAAGGGGAAGAACGTCAATGTTGCATTCCTTACCTCCTTTCCCTTGCGATTCCCACATCTTTAGGACTGTGACTTTTCCTATGAATTGCAGAGGAAACGCACACTGTAAGTACATTCCTCCAAAGTGTCCACGGACACACTGCTGGCCGCGGGCGTGGTAAGGAAAAGCCCTTGCAAGGAACTGATTTCTAATGGGAAGCTCAACCCTGTGGCCATCCTTGGGGAAGGAGAGGCGGTTGGGCTGGCCGGGGCCCAGGAAGCCACACCACATACACCTGTCGCAGCATTATTCCTCCACTGCAGCTCTCTCGGGCCTTCCTGCAGGACGGACACTGCCAGCCTCAATCTGTGGACACCGAGGGGGTTTCTTGGGTGACCACTGAAAAATTCAAGAACATGAAGATTTCTTTTTCTAAAAAAGATTTTACTTATTTTTAGACAGAGGGGAAGGGAAGGAGAAAGAGAGGGAGAGAAACATCAATGCATGGTTGCCTCTTGCACTCATCCTACTGGGGACCTGGCCCGCAACCCAGGCCTGTGCCCTGACTGGGAATTGAACCAGTGACCCTTTGGTTCGCAGGCTAGCACTCAGTCTATTGAGCCACACCAGCCAGGGCAAGATTTCTTTTTCTGACTGGGCACCAGGCTGGGAGAACTCTGGGGATGCAGTGCTTTTTCTTAAGCACTAAGATGTGACAGAAGAGCTCATCACAGATACCAATTATTGATGAAGGAAAACAAAAGAAATATTTCTTTCCCTTATATTTAGTCAGCACTCTCACTGAGTCCCACTAGGTGTGTCTGCAACACTAGTCAGGGTAGAGCCCTGGTGTCTACAAAGATTTTACATTCGTTTAGATCCTCTTTATAACCTTATGAAATAGGCCTTTCCGTTCTCTTAAAAAAATTGGCAAGTGAAAACTCCCCATAAAATTACTCTTCAGACATAATCTATGGTATTATTATTATCATCTTCCCTTTGTAGATAAGAAAAAACTAAGATTCAAGGAAAGTAAAATAATTCACTCAAAGCCAAGGTTCTATCTTCAAATTCACAAGCTCTTTTAAGTCTGTTTTCCATACCCCCTCTCCATTTTGTTTTGTGGATGGTAGTAGTTGTCTCTGTGTGTGTGTGTGTGCGTGTGTGTGTGTAGGTGTTTCTTTCATTTTTAATATTTTTCAAGGGGAAAAAAATGGCCAATAGTTTAAGAACGACCTAAAATGTCTCTTTTGTCTGCAAGACCACTATTCAGTATTGCCAAATTGTATGTAAAAATACATACATAATTTAATTTAAAAGTCCTGTGTTTTGCCCTGGCTGGTGTAGCTCAGTGGATTGAGCGCGGGCCTGTGAACCAAAGGATCGAGGTTCGATTCCCAGTCAGGGCACATGCCTGGGTTGCAGGCCAGTTCCCAGCATGGGACACATAAGAGGCAACCATACAGTGATACTTCTCTCCTTCTCCCTCTCTCCTACCCTTCCCCTCTAAAGATAAATAAATAAATTAATATTTAAAAAAAAGAAAAAGTCCTGTGTTTTGATAAGTGGGTCACCATCCATAACTATGTCTGAAGGGTGGTGGTATCACCGTCCCCTCCCCGCTTCACTTGTGGGATGAAGGACAGATGCCGCGGGATCAGGGGCTGACATTCTGTCGGTATGTGTGTGTCAGGTGGCTGAGCTTCCACAGTCGTGGCTTCTCTACTAAGATGCCAAGTTCCTGGTTGGTGTTTATCATTCCAACCACTTACAACATGTAACTGTTTGGAGAAAATGGAAACTGTAACAGTTCTATTTTTGTTCCAGTTAAAAATACTTCAACATAGGCAATGTCAACATAGGCAATCCAGTATTTTTTCAAGATCATAATATTTGGTTGTTTCACCGTATTAACTAAATGAACACCACCATTGGCTGCATCTTTAGGTTTCTGTATTTATCAAAACCCACTTGCTAAATTAGTACATCAGAATAAAGCAAGTCATTTCAAGTTTTTTTTTCACATGGTTACTGAGAATTAAGAGAGGGAGCAGAGGGAGACTGTCACAGAGGCTATCTCTTCGCATTGGGGCGTGCACCGTGGGATGCATGGAAGGTTGGAAGGTGAGCTGTTGAGCTGTCCGGTCAGCTGTGCGTTTCTGGTGTCTCAGGGTTGCTGGGAGTTATGTGTAACCACTATGAAAAATATCCGTTATTGTACATTAAAATCTGGGATAGAAAAGACTTTGAAATATCTGTTTTTATCCTGGCTGGTGTGGCTCAGGGAAATTGAGTGCCAGCCTGCGAAGCAAGGGTTTGCCATTTCGATTGCCTGTGAGGGCACAGGCCTGGGTGGTGGGCCAGGTCCCCAGGAAGGGGCTCACAAGGGGCAACCATACATTGACGTTTCGCTCTCTTTCTTCTCCCTTTCTCTCTCTCTAAAAATAAATAAATAAAATCTTTTTTGAAAAAGAAATAAGCAAAATATCTGTTTTTTTTCTTATAACAGTAATAAATACCTATTGTAGAAAATCTGTTACAAGTTGCCAAAAACATAGGGCAGGAGAAACCTTTTGTAAGCTGAAACTGTAAAGTGAAGAAGCAATTGCCATTAATTTCATGGGAACATTTTTGAGCATTCCCGGAGCCCCCCAAATCACCTACTATGTATGTCGTACCAAGAATACATATAACCTGATGCAACACGAACATATGGTAAGAGCAGAGCCCCCATCGCTACGCAGGGTCCCGCCGCCTCTACAGCAGCACTGAGCGCTCTTTCGCTTTTGGACTTTCTGTGTGAAAGCAAAATCCTCTTTGGATTTCTTTGTTAGCAAAAGCAGGTACTAACATAGGTCTTTTGTAAGAGCAAAGTGGTATAACTGGGACTTTAGAAAAGCAGGAGAAACCTGTAAATGTAGAACACTGTAAAAAATGAAAAAGACCCATAATTCCACCAGGCTAAAAGACCCCATGGTGTATTTCCTTTTTGTATGCATACATTATTTTTAGACAAAATTGGGATCATGCAAGATATTTAATTTTGTATCCTACATTTATGACTTGCCATTAAATCATGATCATTTCTCCATAATATTAAATAGGATAGTTTTAATGTCTATATAATGTAAACATATAAAAACTTGTTTTTATGTAAATTTTAATGTGTCAAATATTTTAATGGGGTCAAAATGCATACCTTTTAATTCCTATAATTTGTCACATATCTTCTTTGAATCTTTAAAAAGATTTTATTCATTTATTTTTAGAGAGAGGGGAAGGAAGAAAGAGAGGGAGAGAAACATGGATTGGTTGCTTCTCACTCTCCCAGCTGGCGATCTGACCCGCAACCCAGGCGAGTGCCCTGACCAGGGGTCAAAAGGCAACCTTTCAGTTCACAGGCCAGTGCTCAGTCCACCGAGCCACACCAGCCAGGGCACCATATCTTCTTTTCAGTTTCTAAGATGCAGAAAAGTGCTCTGACCCAAATTATAAGAAGACCCAAAGGAAAAATAAGAAATCATTACACTGCCTTTTGAAAAATTATAGAACAAACAATGCAAATAATACCGAAGTGCTAGATCAATCAAGGAACAAGGACAACATGGGAGTTTAGGTTGGAAGTTGCTTCTCTTTTTCTAACAATGTCAGAATAACCTAGTAGTTAAAGATGACACTCCACAGCTAAACACTAAAGATGGCAGTTCTATAGTTACAGCCTTTCATGTGCCAGTATTGTTTCAACAAACATGAGCATAAATTTAAAACATTAAAAGGTGCTGTTTTAAGAAAACACATTTTTTTTCCCAGTAAAGAAAAGGTGTTCAAGACTTAGGCTTGCCCTGTAACAATGCATTCTGTGACTGTCTGATGAACTTATTAGCTTAATTCTTCTCTTTTGGAAGGAATGGTGTCAAGACAGCACAAACACATTTAATAACCGTTGTGTTCTACCAGGATTACCGTATAGACGTAAGCCCATGATCCAGACTTTGAAATACAGGAAGGGATACCCTTGACTTCATAGTGGTGTTGAAAAGGGAGACAGGTAGATAAACACACCCAACATGCACACACGTGCAGCGAGAGCCCAGATGCATGGTAAGACTTTTAGCTAGTTCTAGACTATCCACTGCATAATGAAATGCAGGGTGTCAAGGTAATCTTCCTAATATTTATACTATTAAACCAGAGGTCTGAAGTGGAAGCTAAAATACTGTGAATTTCATTTCATCTCTTGATGTTAATTTCCTCTGTAGTCTGAATTAATAGTAGGGCGAACTGGTAGGAAACCTAAGCCCCAATGTCAGTTCAGTTGAGACGCTGGACACATTGCTTAATTTCTCGACTCAGTTTCCCATCTGTGAAGTGGCTGTAATTACAAAGCCCTCAGGTGAAATGGAGATAACGACGTGAGAAAGTTTCATGAGCGTTTAAAAAGCATGGCCCGAGATACAGCAAGCTATGATTATGATGATCCTGTTATTAATTTCTTCATGTAGAAATGCAGCTATCAACTGAAACACCACTCAGCAACATAGGGAAGCTCTGTCTCTAAGGTTTTTGAAGAGTTTTGAAAATGAAAGGATGCACAGGAGTTCAGGTCTGGTCCCAGCTGAATTTGTTTTACATAGTGCAAGGGGTGGCAGCTGTGTTCCTGTGGGGTCCCCAAAATGGACATCTTGTGCTTTAAATACTTTTATTATAAAACGTGACACGAGAATAAAATGTATAATAAATCTCCACAGATTTGTCACTAACATTTAACAGTTATCAAGATTCCATTCCCTTTTTCTTTTTTTTGATCAAACAACTCCCAGACAGCATTTCATTTCGTCCATCCATACTTTAAAATATATTTCTAAAAAATATAACATAAAAACAATACTATAATTATCACTTAATTGCTTCATCCTACAATATACCTTAATAATTTCAAAATAGCGCTGGCTGGTGTGGCTCCGTGGGTTGGGTGGCGTCCTGCGCTGGCTGGATTCCCAGTCAGGCCACAGGCTTGGGTTTCGGGGCTGGTCCCTGGTTGGGGTGTGCGCCAGAGACAACCAGCCGGCATTTCACACTTGCATCTACATCTCTCTCTGTCTCTCTACCATCTCCTCTCTCTAAATCAATAAACCAAATCTTTTAAAAAATAATGTAAAAATAACAATACCAATATAACACTATTGCAGTCAACATTACTTGGTTATTATCTTATACTTGCAATATATACATTAATGGACATACCACAAAATACTATCTTAGCCCTGGTTGGTGTGGCTCAGTGGAATGAGTGCCGGCCTGGGAACCAAAGGGTCGCCAGTTTGATTCCCAGTCAGGTCAGGGCACATGCCTGGGTGGTGGGCTGGGCCCCGGGTCAGGGGTGTGCAGGAGGCAACCACACATTGATGTTTCCCTCTCTCCCTCCCTTCCCGTCTCTCTTAAAATAAATAAATAAAATCTTAAAAAAAATACTATCTTAAAAACATTCAGAACAATTATTTTCTTTGTGTGTCTATAATACTAAGAATCCTGTTAGTTTCATTTCTTTAAAATGTGTTTTCAATTTGTAGGGGTTGCTTTATTCCCCTTTTGATTTAACTGAGATTTTAATTATGTAAATATTCACACAGTTCCAAGATAAAAACTATAGACCAACCAAGATATGTTCACATAACTTGTGCTTCTATTCCCTGTGCCCTCAGCTGGTTTCCTCCATTCCCCTAGAAGTAACTAATTGTTATTCCTTGGTTTATCCTTCTGTTGCTTCTTTTGAAAAAATTTTCTAAATAGATAGCATACTACAGACATTGTTCTGCACAAATAATGGCATAGTCATAACCTTGGCCATGAGACATTTTACAATTTTGCCAGTGTGTCTTTGAAATTGTTTCCCACAAGAAGAAATGCATGTGTAATTTTGCTAGGTATTTCCAGATTATCCTCTGGAGTTGGACCATTTTGCATTCAAACAATTGTAAGCAAGAATTCCTGTTTCACTCTGGCTGGTGTGGCTCAGTGGATTTGTAACTGGAAAAGACACCGGCATCCAGGCTGCCTGTCACTACCGAATCCAATAAGTAATGATAGCAATTGAATCTTTATGGGCGCTTTATTCAGATGGCCAGCGATCTGAGAAGATGGTGGGTTCATACCCTAACAAACCATCTTCCCTTCTCTTTCCTGGCCAGAACTTTTATAGGGGAGGTAGGGGAGGACAAACAAGGTGTGGTGAGGGCTTTGAGATTCAGGGAGGATTAGGTGAGCAGAGCTGCAGCATTCCTGTTCCGGTCAGTTAGCTGTTCCCAAGGGGAGGGGTAGCGTCTGCCTCCTCTTTGACGCAAAGGCCGGGATGCCTCCAACTGGTCCCCAGGCGGTAATCTCTAGCCAGTGCCCCAGGGGGCCGGCTATTTCCCAGGAGCCAGGATGGGCCTTATCTGTAGTTTCTGAAACAAACGCTTTAACATACACATTACTTGCTAGACTTATAATTTTTTGCTTAAGCTAAAATTTTCCAAGTCTTGAGTCCCCTATCAGATTGAGTGCCAGCCTGTGAATCAAAAGGTCACTGTTCAAGCCCCCAGTCAGGCCGTGTGCCTGGGTTGCGGCCAGGTCCCCAGTTGGGGGCATGTGGGAGGCAACCGATTGATGTATCTCTCTCACATCCATATTTCTCTCCTCTTTCTCCCTCCTTTCCCCTCTCTCTAAAAATGAATAAATAAAATCTTTAAAATAAAAAGATTCCCTCTTTATTTCTTTTTTAAAGAATGCCTATTTCCCCTCTACGCCAGGGACAAAACGGTCTTTCAGATTTTTGCCTATTTGTTAGATGAGTGGTATCCTGCAGTAGCTTTAATATGCATGTGCTTGAGCATCTTTTTTTTTGTGCTTAAGGGCTATTTTCATTTATTTTTCTGTGAACTATCTGACTTTATCTTTTGCCCATTTTTCTTGGGGTTATTGCTCTTCTGGAAGTTTAGGAGTGCTTTATGAGTTATGGGTACTTGCTGTTTGACAAAATTTGCAAACACTTTTTCCTGGTTGGTTAGATACCTTTCCCCTCAGTTTAAAAATGGAGGAATATTTATGTACAGAGGAATCCGTCCTTTTTAGAACACAGTGCGAGGAGTCTTGGCAAACCTGTGCAGTTGAGTAACCCACCATGACCGCAGTCAGGGCGTAGAACAGTTCCTGTCGTTCGCCTTTGACTGCCTATTGTGTTCCCCTTTGCCATGACTTTGTACTGTTTTAAAGCTACTGCAAGCAATGACTTAATGTAAACAGATTCTTTCAACGAAAAGCTCATAATTCTCTTCTGTGCTTTAAACAAACAGATTATACAGCCTGAGTGTACATTCTACCTGGGAAGGAGAGGGCACATGTAACTAATAAAGTACCTTTATTTTTCTTTTAAAGGAACTTCCAGATTTAGAAGTTAGATGTTTAGAAGTTCCTTTAGCAAAGCTGAATATGTTTGCTCTTTTTCCTTTGAGAGCATGGGGGGCAAGCAGTAGGCTGAAGAAGCAAAGAGGAAATGTGGCAGCCTCTAAAAAGACTTTTGGTAGTTTTGCTGTTTTCAACGTGCTACTGAAGGGGATCAGGATTATCTGTACTGCCCCTCAGCTCCTCCCACCCCACCCCCAAAACATGCAACTTTGGCTAAGGATTATTTTGAGCTAAAGGTAACTGAGAAACAGCTGACTTTGGAAAAGCTCTAAAACCAGAGGATATCCGTTTCCCTTTTGTAAAGGAAATTTTCATTTGAAAAGATGTCTTCCTCTCCTGGACCAGCAAGAGGAGAACGCCTCTGGAGACAACTCATCTCCCTCAATGACTTGAGTCTGCTAACAAACCTTATTTCTCATACATTTCCTCCTCTCCTTCCCACAACCTCCCCTCCCAGCCAAAGCCTAAATCCCCTTTGCCAAGCTTAGACAAAATGGTTTATCTGTCTCTTTGAGTTTTCACTCCGTTTCTGTGAAACTCCCATATTCATATGTAATAAGCCCTTTCCTCCTGTTACTCTCTGCCTTTTGTCAGATTAATCTGTAGGTTCTCAGATGCTGGACCTAACAAGGTAGGAGGAAAAGTTTCTTTCTCCCCTACATATATTACCCATATCATTTAAATTTTTTAAAATAGAAAAATATTTAATTAACAATAAGCAAATGCATATTCAAAGAATAAAAAGTTTAGTTCTGACTAGAGCGGATAAGAGGGTTAGGTGTCTGCCTGAAAAGAGAAAGGTCACTGGTTTGATTCCTGGTCAGGGAACGTGCCTGGGTTGCTGGTTCACTCCTGGTCCCAGGAAGCATAGGAGAGGCAACCAATCAATATTTCTCTCTCACATGTTTCTCTCCCTCTCTTCCTCCCTCCCTTAAAAAAAAAGTTTAATATAAAGATTCAAGATTCACATTAATATTCACATTATGATAAATTATAAAATTTAATATCCTTCTCTTGATGAGTGTTCAGCTCTTGCTTTTTTTCCCCCCTATTTCACTTACCTCGCCATCTTTTTCCCTAGGCTTTCTGTTACTCCCCCTCTCCCTTTTCCTATCTAGTCATTTGAATTTTTTCAGTTCAGTCGGAGGCTGAATTTTGCTTGACTGTTTTCGACAACGGCAGTCAGTGAAAATCAAGTTCAAGGATTTGGCGTCCTGTTTCCCAACGTCCACCCAGCAGTCACCCTCTGCACTCTGAGTCCCTCACAAAACCACAGGAAGTTTCACAAGAGACGGTCAAGCTTGTTTGTCTGCTTCTCTCAGTTGTGTTACAACACAGCCCCCACACCCCAACACTCTTTTCTTTATGTCATACCCTGCCTGCTAGTCCCAAATTTCTGACAGTTAGTCTTAAGTCCTCAGTTTATGTTTTAACACCTTGGCCCTCACCTCTTCGGTCAACTTCGTTTCACAACTTCAAGTGTTGACTCTACTTGTTTTTTTGCTGGTAACCTTTTCCCTCTTCCCTGAACAGAAGGGAAGGAGAGAGAGAAACATCAATGTCACAGGTGGGCACAGGCAACCAGGTTCTTGGTGACTGAGACAAAGAATTGAACTGAACACCCAGAGTTTATAGCAGAGAACATGGGAGCAGGCCAACTCCAAGCAGAGATTGACCTCATGGGCTGGAGGGACTCTACTCTTATAGGGCGGATCCTTCCTGGCAGGCTTTTACTGTGCATGTACAAGTAGTTGTATTACTTTAAAGCTACTGTACTTGTGGTCTCCCACGATTTTCCATGATTGACCGTCAAGGAAGGGGGTCCCCCTGTACTAGGTTCACCTTTCCCTTCACCAGAGAATTATAGCTCTTCATGTCAGAGATTGATGAAAAGGAATTATTTATTCGAGTTATACAGACTTAACAGTAGTGACTTAATGTCTTCATCAAAATCCCAAAGTCCCTTAAAACACCCACAAACACACACAATACTTCCTTCCCCCCTTTGCCCGGTCTGGGGTACTGTATCTCAGGAAAAGAAACAGAAGTCCATGGCTCCGGCAGCCCCTGGTTCTTCCCAGTAATCAGTGCTCAGCTGGTAGGCCTCCCTCAGTTCCCGACACCATCAGCTGTGTTGCTGGGATCTCCAATTAATCCAAAGTCATGTGGCACAGTCTCGTGGCCCATTGGTAAAAGTCCTTTTTCCTTTTTCTTCCAGGCAAAGTCTCTCCTGCTTCCTAAGCCATGTGGCCAAAGGGAGCACCCCTAAGCCATGGGGTCCTCACTCTTGCCAATGCCACCAGGGTTCCCCCATCAAAGCTGCGGCGGGGCGGGGAGTGTCGCCACTTTGCCAAAACCACATGGTTCTCTGCCTTAGCCAAGTGGAGTTCTCTGCTAAAGCCACGTGGTGATCTTCCCATGGCTGCGGGGATCCTGACTCTGCCAAAAGCGAGTGGCTATCCTCCTTCAATGGCTGCCCCATCTGGGTTTAAATCCCCGAGCCAATCTTCCTCTGCAGCCCATTTCCGAGTCCTCCCACAGTCCGCTACACCTGCCAGCACTCCCACATCCTTCCAGCTTTATTGGGCTGCCATAATGAATCTGGTCAGGCGTGGCCCCATGGTGTGGAGCCAATCATCTCCAAGCTTTCACGCAGGCGTTGTGATGAGGGGGAGTTGCCTCCCAGTTACGAATTGGGTGGAAGTCACTCCCTTCTCCCTGGCTCAAAGCATGGGTATGGCTATTTAGCATATCTATGAAACCAGTTAAAGGTTATAGACATGTTAAATGACCGTTCTAGAGGTTATCTGCAAAACTGTTGCTATGCAGAACAACTCAATGGCCCTGCTCCATGTGTCCCATCCCCCAGATCAGACTTGTGGGGGTGAGGACATCCCATGTTTTTAATATTTCCTGGACACCTTGAGTTCTGGACCCCATTACAAATCCTTCTTTTGGGGTGCCCCTGGCTGCACCCTCCTACATCAATGTGTAGTTGCCTCTCACTCACCCCCTTACTGGGCACCTGGCCCACAACTGAGGCATGTGCCCTGACTGGGAATCAAACCAGCGACCCTTTGGTTCACAGGCCGACACTCAATCCACTGAGCCACACCTGCCAGGGCTGAACTTCATATTTTATTGTCTTCCTCTCTGCCTACCTCTCTCCTTCATGACTCACCAAATCTCTTCACATTTTCTGGTCTTTGGTTCATATTTTGATACATTATTCCTACAGATTTGCTAATGGCCTAGTTACCATCTGTAATTACGTAATTGTTCCATGGAGTATGTTTTCTCACTAACTACATTAAAAGCTTTGGGAAAGCAGGGGGCCTACCTAACACTTCTTTCATACCTCGGTGCTGTGCATGTGATGAGTGCTGACTGGAACTGAAGACTGGAGGTCGAGGAGTGCCAAAGGCAGGGAGCTCCAACTCTCCTCCGGAAGTCTAAGTCTCTCCATCGGCAACCCTTCTCTTCTTTGATGCGGACACGTATGCGGCCCAGTTTAAGCTACCCTAAGACCTCCTCCGTAGAAATTCTGGACCTCCCATTAGGTTTCTATTTGTTATTAAGAAGAACCCCAATCTCCCTGGAATGCTTTCTCTGAACAAAGAAAAGCATTTCTGTTTACCCAAGCTGTCATCCTAAGACACTGATCTCAAAGTCAGATACCTTGCTTGAGCTCTAGTACAGGTACTAAGTATTGATAAACAGTCATCAGATCTCTGCCTTGTGTTTGTGGTAAATGTTCCATATTTAACCACGGGCCACTCCCAGTTTCTCCATTCCTCCCTCTACATTTTAGCCCCCCGAGATTAGGATTTAAATCTCAAGCAAGCAACAAGTATAAAGGACTCATGGACAAAAACTATGGGGGGGTGGAAATGGGAGGAAGGTGGGGAGGGCTGGGGTGGTGGGCTGGGGCGGGGTAAAAGACAGAAAACTGTACAATATCAACAATTAAAAAATACTGATTAAAAGAAAAAAAAATCTCAAGCAAAAATTGTAGGAAAATGCCATTTTATTCTTCATAGGTTACAAAATAAACAGGACCTCAGTGGGGAGCCACTTGATGAGGGAGCCCCGTGGTGGGTAGTGACTCCTGACTTTGAAAACAGCATTAACGTCACAGTTCTGCTTCTAGAGACCCCTGTGAGAGATAATGATGGCGTGAACGGGCCACAGTGATGGGGACCACACCACGACAAAATGAATGCAGGTTCTCCCTATCCCTATTTAAAATAAGAAACAGAGAGCTAAAAAGCCTTCAGCAGAGGCTTGAGGTGGGGACTTAAATTATTCAGAAAGACTGATCTGAATAAATATTGGAAAGTTCAATGTCCTGATCAACAATCTTTTGTTTTGTTTCTTTAAATGCCTCAAATAGCAAATATCTCTCATGCAAATGCATTCTGTTATAAGTATTTCAAATCAATCCACTACATATCTTTTCTGACTGATGAGACCTTCTGGTTTTTCTTTGAGTCAACCTGACTCAACTCTCACCCCAGCAGGTTGAACTCAAAAGGCAGTGTTGTGCACTGGTTAGGAGGGTGAATTTAAGAACAAGCGGCTTTACACTGAGATCTGAGGTAGCTGTAATGGTTACCCCATGCTCCTCTTTCATGGGGGGAAATTAGGGCTGTGTCGAGGATTAAATGAGTTAATACAGACTAACCTTCAGAATAGTGCCTGGCATATAGGAAGAACTCAATAATGCTCAATAATTTATTTTTTTCTTATCTGAGGGATCCTCTTTAGGAATATCTTAGAAATTAAAAAACACAATACCAGTTGCTTCAGTTTTTTTTTTTTCTATAGGATTTCTTTCATCGGACATGAATAAACTGGTACTTTAATGAAGGCAAACAAAATGTGTTTACTCAGCACAGTTTCCAGCTATTTGAAGAGTGGCTCACCTAATTAAGCTTTAGTTTCGCATGCTGTTTGGAAGTTCTGTATCTTTGCCAAAATGTTTCAATATTTTTAAGACTCATTTGAGGGAAGCTGGAATTCTCTACTGTTTTTCTTCACCATGTACACATCCATCTTTTTAGCTTGGCTTGTAATATGAATTTTTAATTGACCTATGTGTGGTTAACAGTGTGTGGAAATTACCAATAGACATCTTAAACCCCATTGGTTTTGTGTGGTGTTGGGTTTTTAAACTTGATGAAGCTATAACTTAAACCATATATAAGCTATGACTTAAGCTATAACTAAACTTTTTTCAGTGTTAATATATTTGGTTTCTCAATCTTAAACTGATTTTTGCTCTGGAATATTTTTGATTATTTTCTGTTTATATTTCCATGAAAAAGAAATTTTTAGACATAGAAGTGCTAAGTTTTGCCCTGGCTGGTGTAGCTCAGTGGATTGAGCTCGGGCCTGTGAACTAAAGGATCCAGGTTCGATTCCCAGCCAGGGCACATGCCTGGGTTGCAGGCCAGTTCCCAGCAGGGGACCCACCAGAGGCAACCATACGTTGATATTTCTCTCTCTCTCTCTTTCCTACCCTTCTCCTCTAAAGATAAATAAATAAAAAAAAAAAAAAAAAAAGAAGTGCTAAGTTTTTTCTCCCTGTCTTCACAATCTTCTATTAATACCATTGCAACCTCTGAAGTGCCTAAAAGGACCATATTAGATTTTTATCCATCCAGACTTTAGTGAAACTATTCTCATCCTGTTTTAAAATAGTTTTCACAAAATCGTAGTAAGAATATCTGTTTTATTATCATGACTTAAATTTTCAGATATTTTAGAGCTGAGGTCTCCTACTCTCATTCTATGGTTACAGTTCCTTGTAGTGTTAAAATGTAATTTTTTTTTTTACATATATAGAGATAACTGCTTTTTTAAAAAATATTTTATTTATTTATCTTTAGAGGGGAAGGGAAGGAGAGAGGGAGAGGAATATCAATGTATGGTTGCTTCTCATGTGTCCCCTACTGGGAACTGTCCTGCAACCCAGGCATGTGCCCTGACTGGGAATCAAACCTCGATCCTTTGGTTCGCAGGCCCGTGCTCAATCCACTGAGCTACACCAGCCAGGAAAATGTAATTGTTTTAAGAATTGCGTGGGAGGAGGAGAGAGGGGGAAAAGGTACAGAGAATGAGTAGCATAGATAATGGGAAAAAAATAGACAGGGGGAGGGCAAGAATAGTATGGGAAATGTAGAAGCTAGAAAACTTATGACCCATGGACATGAACTAAAGGGGGGAATGTGGGTGGGAGAGGGTGGGTAGGGTGGAGGGGAATGATGGGGGAGAAATGGGACAACTGTAATAGCATAATCAATAAAATATATTTAAAAAAAGAAGAAAAAAAAAGAATTGCATTTATTATCTGTACTTTAGTTTCCTTTTAATTGTATAAAATTAAGAAATAGCCCTGACTGGTGTGGCTCAGTGGATTGAGCACTGGCCTGTGAACCAAAGGGTTTCTGGTTTGGTTCCCAGTCAGGGCACATGCCTGGGTTGTGGGCCAGGTCCCCATTTGGGGGCATGTGAGAGGCAACCACACAGTGATATTTCTCTCCCTCTCTTTCTCCCTCCCTTCCCCTCTGTCTAAAAATAAATTAAAAAGAAAGAAAGAAAGAAAGAAAGAAAGAAAGAAATATTCCAGGCATACAAAAATACAGATAATACAGTTTTAATAATCTGTGTTTACAATACCAAAATAAAACACACATTAACATTTTTCCATATTTGCTTAAGCCTTTTTCTTTTTAAAGAAATAAAATGCCACAGCCACTATGGGAGATTGCTATCCATTTTTCTTGGTGTAGCCTTCCCCTCTCTCCTTTTATTTCTTTATCTTTTGAAGGAGACAAGTAATTATTACTTGATGAGAGTTAGTGCTAATGTTAAGAGCTTTGAGGACCTGAGATAGAAGGTAACATAATTAAGTATCATAACGATGAAGGACTTTTTCATCAGATATGTGCTTTTTCTTGGCCAGTTCATATCAAAGTAATGAGGAAATGCAGAAGTCTGAGATGAAATCTACTTAGACACAGACACCAAACTATGGGGTTCGTGGAGTTCTCACACCAGGTAGTGTGCTGTGCACTAACTAGATATATTGGATTGACAAGTCTAGTTATGGGAAAGACAACTTATTTTTCTTCTCCTCCTTCTTGTCCTATATGCCTGAGTAACCTCCAGGCTCACAGGCAGATAGACTATCATTGTCTTGGGTACTGAGGATGTGCCGGAATACGGAAATACTATTCTTATATGTAATCATAGAATTTTACTTAATATGATCCCTGTAAGAACTCTTCAAGGCAAGTACTATTATCCCCCTTCTTCAAATGTGGAACTAAGGCTTAACCAGGTGGGACAATTTGCTGTGGGTACTACATTCATAGCCTGCATTTCAACATTGGCCGTCTGATTTCCAGGCCCACAAACTTAACCACCCAACACACTGCCTGTCAGCTGTTATATTGTTTATTTCTATTGTTGTCAGGGACAAAATGGAGTAACCAGAGTCATAGTTAATGTCAAGGCAGTGTCTCTGTCAAAACAGAAGAGACAGACTGTGCTGGTGCTGCGACCCCACTGCGCATCCTCTGGGTACAGCCCTGGAATAACCAACTCCCATCGTCTTTGAGTTCACAGAATTTTTCAGAGAAATTTCAGTCCATCTCTCCCTCTCTTTTTTTTTAAAGCCCTTTCAAAAGCCAACCTTTGGGAGTGTCTAAATGTAAAAGAATACACTTTCTAAGTTATTGTAAGAGGACCAATTCAGTTATCATTTTGAAAATCTTATTTCTGATTCTCTCTGTGCCTCTACTGATTCTTCTCAATGTAGACAGAGAACAGAAGTTGGCAGAAACATGATGAGGACTTTCTCAGCAGAAAGTATATACATACAGCATACATGCATACATGCATACATATATGCACAAACACAAAAGTAAATGAATACTGGGAATATACTAGTTAGGATGATATGTGCTGGCTCATCTGGCTTCGACAACAAAGAAAATATATTAACTCACATAAAAAGGAGTCCTAATTAGGGTGGCTTCGGAGTTGGTTAATTCAAGGACCCACGCTGGTTCCTACCATTATTATCATGCCTTGCCATCTTTAGCCTGTCAATTTTGTCTATGAAATGGCTACAGAATTCCCAGACACCATATTCAGGCAAGACAAGCCCCAGTAGAAGACAAGACAGTATTTTTTTGTCTCTTTCGAAGACAAGTACATTTTCCCCAAAAGCAGTCCAGCAGACTTTCCCTGAGGTCTCAGATCTCAATGGTCAGGTCTGTGAGACCTGTTCATGCCAGAAGCACTGCCCCTCCAGGGGGGATGGGGTCCCTGCAGCAGCAGACCGAAAATGAGGACTTACTGCTGAGATTGAACCTCCTGCCCCCAGAGGAGAGGATTCCTGAACAAAGTCCTCGTTTGGTTATCAAGGGAGTGGGTTATGGGTGTTGAGTATGCGATGAGGTCTAATGTTTGGGGCCAGAAAGACTAATATATTTTTGTTCCTATTCTATGCCAAAGGCTTTACATGGATTCTCCCACTTAACCCTTATAGTAAACTAATGAGAGTAAAATGGGAATATTTCTATTCCCATCTTACTTATGATGAACCTGAGGAACAGAGATGCTAATTAAATTTTTACAGGTCACACAAGAGTAAGTGACAGTGCTCTCCTAAGTCAGGTCTGCCTAAACTCCAAGGCTGTTTTTTTTTTTTCCCGTATGACATAGATATCAATGTAACAATTATCTGTCAACGTGAACCTTTTAATAATATTCCTGATTTTTATCGTAGTTCCTCATATATCATGAGACTATTACCTACAATTATACATGCAGTTACTCAAATGTAATCACAGTATGCATGCTGTTTTATGACCTGCTTTAAAGAATACTTGCCAATCTCATGAGTGAAAGCTGTATCTTGTTTTCATTTACTAGAATTTTCTTTTTTTGATTGTTAAATGTTTTTTTTAATTAATTAATTAATTAATTTATTTATTTTTTAGAAAGCATTTTTTTTTAAGATTTTTTTTTCCTTTTAGATTTTATTTATTTATGTTTAGAGGGGAAGGGAAGGAGAGAGGGAGAGAAATATCAATGTGCGGTTGCCTCTTGTATGTCCCCTGACGGGAACTGGCCTGGCAACCCAGGCATGTGCCCTGACTGGGAATCGAACCGCAATCTTTCGGTTCGCAGGCCCGCGCTCAATCCACTGGCCCGCGCTCAATCCACTGAGCTACACCAGCCAGGGCGTTTTTTTAATATATTTATTGATTATGCTATTACAGTTGTCCCATTTCTCCCCCATCATTCCCCTCCACCCTGCACACCCCCTCCCACCCACATTCCCCCCCTTTAGTTCATGTCCATGTGTCATAAGTTCTTTAGCTTCTGCATTTCCCACACTATTCTTGCCCTCCCCCTATTTTCTACCCACTGTCTATGCTACTTATTCTCTGTACCTTTTCCCCCCTCTCTCTCCTCCTCCCACTCTCCTGTTGCTAACCCTCCATATGATCTCCATTTCTGTGGTTCTGTTCCTGTTCTAGCTGTTGGCTTAGTTTGCTTTTGTTTTAGGTGTGGTTGTTAATATCTGTGAGTTTGCTGTCCTTTTACTGTCCTCTTTTTTATCTTCTTTTTCTTAGATAAGTCCCTTTAACATTTCATAGAATAAGGGGTTGGTGATGATGAACTCCTTGAACTTGACCTTATCTGAGAAGCACTTTATCTTCCCTTCCATTCTAAATGACAACTTTGCTGGATAGAGCAATTTTGGATGTAGATCCTTGACTTTCATGACTTGGAAGACTTATTTCCAGCTCCTTCTTGCCTGGAAGGTCTCTTTTGAGAAATCAGCTGACAGTCTGATGGGAACTCCTGTGTAGGTGACTATCCCCTTATCCCTTGCTGCTTCCAGAATTCTCTCCTTCATTTTAATCTTGGCTAATGTAATTACGATGTGCCTTGGTGTGTTCCTCCTTGGGTCCAACTTCTTTGGGACTCTCTGAGCTTCCTGGACTTCCCGGAAGTCTATTTCCTTTGCCAGATTGGGGAAGTTCTCCTTTATTATTTGTTCAAATAAGTTTTCCACTTGTTGCTCTTCCTCTTCCCCTTTTGGTACCCCTATAATTCGGATGTTGGAATGTTTAAAGATGTCCCAGAGGTTCCTAAGCCTCTCCTTATTTTTTTGAATTCTTGTTTCTTCCTTGTTTTCTGTTTGGTTGTTTGTTTCTTCCTTCTGGTCCACTCCATTGATTTGAGTCCCAGTTTTCCTCCCCTCTCTATTGGTTCCCCATGCATCTTCCTTCATTTCCTGTATTGTAGCCTGCATTTTTTCATCTACTTTATGAGCAAAGTCAACCAGTTCTGTGAGCATCCTGATCACCAGGGCTTTGAACTGTGCATCTGATAGGTTGGCTATTTCTTCATTGCTTAGAGGAATTGGCTGTGGAGCTTTGATTTTTTTTTCCAGTTTGAGCCATTTTTGGTTTTTGTGGTTGTTTGTTTTTGGTCTGGTCGAGGCTGTTACGTAGTGAGGGGCGGAGCCTTAGGTGTTCCCCAGAAGGGCAGCCCAGTTGCTGAGTTGTGATGCTGTATGTGGGGGTGGGGTCCAAGAAGGAACAATGGTGCTTGTTCCGCTCTCTCCTGGATTCCAGTCCCTTCCGCCGCTTCCCCTTTGCTTGGATTATCTACGAGCTAATGTGGGACCACCTGGTCAGCCAGCTGCCTTGCTTGGCCTCACTGGGTCTGCACTGTTGCCACCCCGTGCCCAGGGTCCTCTAGTCGCTGCCTGCACGCCTGGAAACTGCCAGCCGCTGCTGCTTGTGTGCTCAGGTCTGCACCTCCACTTTTTCCTGCCTCGATTCTGCTCCTCTTACCGGTCTGGATGAATGGTTGTTGGACTTCTGTACAGTTCAATTTTCTATTAGTCCTGGTTGTTTTCTTGTTTCTAAAAATTTGTCGTCCTTAATTTTGGTTGTGAGAGGAGGCACAGTGTGTCCACCTATGCCTCATCTTCGCCGGAAGTCCCTCATTGGCTAGAATTTTCATAGGCCTTAATAACCTATTCTCTACCCAGCAACAAAAGGGGCCCTTTAAAAATTTAAGTCAAATCATGTATATTCTTTAGCTCAAAATTTCCAGCGGTTTCTCATCTCAGAGTAAAAATGAAAATCAAAGTCCTTATAATTGCTTTTGAGGCATTATAGGAACAGTAACCTCTCTGTCCCTGTTACCTTTCTGATAGCAATTCCTACCACTCTCTTTTACATTCACCCACTTCAGACACACCGGCTTCTTTGCTCTTAGTTGAACATAACAGCACACTCCTCCCTCAGGGCCTTTGCCCTTGCTGTTTCTTCTGCCTGAAATGCTTTCCCCAAGAATACCTACATGGCCAGCTCTCTTACCTCCTACACATCTTTGAAAAGTTACTTTCTCAGTGAGAGCTTCAATAATCAATCTATGTAAAACTACATTCTTTATCTTTCTTCCATGTTTTATGTAAGAGTATTTGTTACCTTCCAACATACTATATTATTCCCTTATTCATTTTTCCTGTCTCCCTCTAATCCATACTAAAATATATGCCAAGGATTTTTGTTTATTTTGTGCAGTGATCTGTCCCTTGTACTGAGATTAGTGTCTGGTCGTTAGTATGTGCTCAATTACTATTTGTTGATTGAGTGACTGTTTTAATGCGTAAGTGACTGGTAAGTTATTTACATTTCATTTTTATGAACTGATTGCCATCTTTGCTATTAGGTGTTCAAAGTTTTTATTGATTTGTATGTACTCTTTATATTTTAAGGATATCAATTTTATGGCAAATATTTCCCCCATTTTTCCTTTGTCTTTTACCACTGTGTGTAGGTATGTGTATTAAAAATATTTGAAGCCCTGGCTGGGGTAGCTCAGTGGATTGAGCGCGGGCCTGCGAACCAAAGGATCGCGGTTCGATTCCCAGTCAGGGCACATGCCTGGGTTGCCAGGCCAGTTCCCGGCAGGGGACATACAAGAGGCAACCGCACATTGATGTTTCTCTCCCTCTCTCCTTCCCTTCCCCTCTAAAGATAAATAAATAAATAAATAAATAATAAAAATTAATAAATAAAATATTAAAAAATATTTGAACTTTTACATAGTCAAATCTAGAAATATTTTCCTGTTTGATACTGTGTTTTATAAGAACAAGTTGACAAAAGAAAAATCTCACATCTAAATATATTTAATCAAAGGCTCAGCAGTGCCTAATTTTTTCTACATTATTATATTCAAATTACTACTATTTGCAGATATATAGTATTTAAAAATTTGAATAATTATTTAAACTTTTTGATATATAATCACTTGCCAATTATTATTTTTTTCTCCTGGGTGGTTTATCTGGTAAGCAAGAAGAGTAAACTGTTACTAAAGCCTCTCCTTTTACATTAATTTAAGAGAAATAATTTGAAGTACAGGATGATTAAAATTATAAAATATTCATGTTTATAATATTTACATATATTTATTGTTTTAAATATATTCTCCATTCAAAGAAAAGCTTAGTAGGCTATAAATTTAAATCATCAGGCTTTTGTGTCACTGGAATATTTATGACAGTAGAGCCCACTTATAAATTCTATTCTGTGTCTGACAGTAAGTCCTTTCACAACAGAACTTGGTTGCATACATTTATTTATTCCACCCCTTCACTGAATTTCAAATGTTAAAAATGTCTAGTTGTTTAATGACATTTTGCATTTTTACAAATATTAATTTCATGAACCAAATTTTAAATTCATTATTTTTATTTATTTATGTGTTCATTTTTATTTCTTGATCTGTGAAAGAGAAAGAAACATCAACTTGTTCTTTCACCTATCTCTCCATTCATTGGTTGATTCCTGTATATGCTCTGACCGGGGATCAAACCTACAGCCCTGGCAGGTGAGGATGATACCCACACCAACCAAGCTACCAGGCCAGGGCTAAATTCATAATTTAAAAAATTAAGAATACTATCAGGCCCTGGCTGGTGTGGCTCAGTAGATTGAGCACTGGCCTTCAAACTGAAAGGTAGCCAGTTGGATTCCCAGTCAGAGCACATGCCTAGGTTGGGGGCTAGGTCCCGGATTGGGGGTATGTGTGGGGGTGTGCCTGAGGCAACCAAATGATGTTTCTCTCCTTCTCTTTCTCCCTCCCTTCCTCTCTCTCTAAAAAGTAAATAAATAAAATTATTTTAAAAAAGATTACTATCAGAAAAAGTAGAAATATTGTATATTAAATAAATAAAATTATTTTAAAAAAGATTACTATCAGTAAAAGTAGAAATATTGTATATTACTGCCTTTTTTTTTTTAATTTATTTATTTATTTTTAGAGAGGGGAAGGGTGGAGAGAAACATCAATGTGTGGTTGCCTCTCACGTGGCCCCCACTAGGGGCCTAGTCTGCAACCCAGGCATGTGCCCTGACTGGGAATCGAACCTGCGACGCTTTGGTTTGCAGCCTGCGCTCAATCCACTGAGCTACACCAGCCAGGGCTGTTATGTTACTGCTTTTAAGAAACAGAATGCCAATTCTTCCTTCCTTCCTTTTTTTATTTTTATTTATTTATCTTTAGATGGGAAGGGTAGGAGAGGGGGAGAGGGAGAGAAATATCAATGTACGGTTGCCTCTTGTGTGTCCCATGCTGGGAACTGGCCTGCAACCCAGGCATGTGCCCTGGCTGGGAATCGAACCGCAATCCTTTGCTTCGCAGGCCCGTGCTCAATCCACTGAGCTACACCAGCCAGGGCCCTTTATAGTGTTTGTTTTTTGATGTTTAAAATCAGTGTTTGTACTTCATTGTTCAGTTATGCCTTGTTGTTATAACTGCTGATGGTGCCTTGATAGATACAAAAGTTAATTAAGTCCTTTGGAACTTATAAAATAATACCATGAAAAAATCCTATTTATCAAATGGTGGCTCATAAAGCACTTTATTTATTTTTCCTTCTGATATTTTTCTTGAAAGTGTGCAGAAACTATTTTTTTAAAGGTTTTATTTATTTATTTTTAGGAGATGGGAGGGGAAGGAGAAAGAGAGGGAGAGAAACATCAATGTGTGGTTGCCTCTCATGCACCCCCAACTGGGGACCTGGTCTGCAATCCAGGCATGTGTCCTGACTGGGAATCGAACTGGCAACTCTTTGGTTCACAGGCCTGTGCTCAATCCACTGAGCTACACCAGCCAATGCTGCAAAAACTATTTAAAATAATTTGTTCTGGGTGAGGTTATATCCCCCTTTCATCCACAATAAAACAAGCTATTTAAGCTCTTTAACCTATGCATTACTCTTAAACTTGAGTATTTAATAAGAATTAATGTTAATAAAATAATGGAAACCAAATAACAAAAATCTATCATAAGTAAGCAAATCATCCTATCCATTTACACTGGGTTATGTGCGTGGCATACTCAGGGATCCGCTTAGAATGTGCAAAACAGTATGGAATTAGAATTCCTGGTTTCTAACTGTTCAGTAGCTGTGTGGCTGGTGTGGGAGAGGAAAAATAATGTTCCTTCTACCCTTCTAAATTCGTCTGGCTGGACTAATAATCAAATTAACATGAGACAGATTAACAGGGGAAAATGACCAAATTTATTACATATGTACATATGAAGTTTCCATAAAAATATGGGAACAGGACAGATTGGGCAATTAAGGCTTATATGACATATTGAGCTAAATAGAAGGGTGGTTATGGTTGGGACTTCAAAGGAGAAGAAGGCAATTCATATGGAAGCAGAAAGGCAAATGTTTGGTAAAAGAGTGTTTGCTGGGCTATCTTTAACCAAGGAACAGAGAGAGGACTTTGATCAAAGGGGACTTTCGAGGCTCCTCCCTGTCATACCTAATTGATGTTAGACTAGTTATCTATGATAATAGCTCCTTTCCTGGAGCAGATCCTTTATCTAAATACTTTAAGCAGTTAGGGAGAAGGCTGAAGGTTTTTCCTGAGTCATTAAAAAAAAAACAACACAACAGCTTAAAATAATATCTAAGAAAGTCCTATGTTGGGGCCCTGGCTTAGTGGATTGAGTGCCAGCCTGTGAGCCAAAGGGTTGCTGGTTTGATTCCCAGTCAGGGCACATGCCTAGGTTGAGGGCCAGGTCCCTGGTAGCTCCAGAAGCAGCCACACATTGATGTTTCTTTCCCCCTCTTTCCCCCTCCTTTCTCCTCTCTCTAAAAATAAATACAACCTTTAATTTAAAAAAAAAAAAAAGCCCATTTTAAAAAGTCCTACTTTGGGTTGGCAAATTCTGCTTCCCCTCACTGGGAAGAGGCCTTTAAAATGGACCTTTTATGTTGCAGGACCTTTAAAATGGGCTACAACTAACTGCAAGGCCTGCCTCACGGAGTAGTGAATCACTTGGGGGTAAAACGAGTTTACAAGCTGGATGTGTGAGTAAGCCTTCTGAAGGAAGCCCTCTTTCTGCTGGGGATAGAATGACTCATGAGCCAAGTCCTCCTTCCTATCATCTCCAGACCAGCTCTCCCTCCCACTAGTCCACAAATGACCCCGGCTGACCGGGGACCAAGCAGAGAAGAATCTGGAAGAGTACCTGAAGAACTTCATATCAGACTTGGCCCAGCCCTGCCACCTGCAGCTACTTTTCTCTCTTTAAGCCTCAACTGCTCTAGGTGTAAACTGAGCATAAAATAGTTTGATCTACTTTATAAAGGTGTTTTGAGGATTAGAGATAATGCAAGAACGTTTAGCTATAGAGAGTGAAAAATTTGTTTCCTAACCCCTGTCTTCCTAATGAAACCTCTCCTACCGCCTGCTTAACATAGCAGTTCTAAACTTCAAGAAACCGCCTTTCCATCAGAATCTCGGCAAGGAAACTAGAGTTATTTAAATCAATCCCAAAACAGAAAGACGTAATTGACAGGTATCTACAGGTGGTTCAGAGGACAATTTTACATTTCAAAAGAGGATTACCCGACCGGAAGGACTTGAGAAAATATGGAACCTGTATTTATTTATTTTTGGTAGGAATAGGTACGGTTCAGCGAATAGAATTCCCTGAACCGTACACCCCCGTCGTTGAATGGTCGGTTTAAAGCGGGTTGTGGGAGGGGACATTTAAAAAGCACGAGTAATGAATAAGCTTGCACTACAGAACTAGTTCACGACCTCTCCCCACCCCCGCCCTTTGCACCAAGTGGACTGTACAAGTATAACGACCTTGGCTGTCCTAATCTGGGAATGAACCCTTGCTAGAGAGAAGGGCGACAGGAAAAGACCGAAGGTCAACTGAATTAACAGGATGTTTTCATTTGAATAAAATCAACCCAGTTGTTAGCTCGCCATCATCACTGCTAATATTCAACCCTCCCCGGAGGGGCGAGCTGCGTGAGTTCAGCGCAGAGCGAAACCGCTTGAGGACGCCCGAGGGTCTGGGGGCTCCTTGGCCCCGCAGTCTCCTCCTCCCGCCTGACTCCAGGAGGGGGCGGTGGACTGATCACAGAAGACTCAGAAGTTTCCAGGAGGTTGGGGAAACCACCCCGAACACAGCCCCAGTACAAGCATTCCTCGACCTGGGCTTTTCGTGCCCTTTACGGCTAGTAGGGCGGGGAGCCTGTCCCCACCTGTGGCCGTTCGGGGGCGTGTCCCGAGCCTCCCCGGAGCGGTTCTCGGGGCAGGGGCGGGGCCCTGGGAGGCGGGGTCGCGAGGCGCTCAGAGGCCCGGGCGGCGCCAGGAGCCCGGCGGGGAGGCAGCAGGAGGGGCCAGGACCGACGGATTGAGCGGCGGTCACAGCTGCAGCAGGACTGCCGGTCGGCGGCTCTGGGCCGCGCGCCGGGAACCTCACGGGTTGGGAGGGTGCGGCAACCCCTGCCTGGCCACCTGCGCCCGGGGGAGGCGGCCCGCGCACGACGGGACCAGCAGCATGAGCAGCGGCTACAGCAGCCTGGAGGAGGACTCCGAGGACTTCTTCTTCACCGCCAGGACCTCCTTCTTCAGGAGAGCGCCCCAGGGCAAGCCCCGCGCCGGCCAGCAAGTGAGTGGTGAGCGCGGCGGGCGCTGCAGCCCTAGTCCCACAGCGCCGGGGTGTCCGTGGGCTGCGGGACCCCCGATGCCACGTGTCTCCGCGGGGCGGGGTTGCTCGCGGGGACGAAGAGGGGTCCGCGGAGAAGTGGCTTCTCTTCGGATCCCAGGGTCCTGCCTTGAGTTTGTGCACGTGGGCTCGCCAGCTCGCGCTGGGGGCGCCCGGGGCGAGGGAAGGAGGAGGAAGGGCGGGGAGGCTGAGGGCTGGCTCCTGCCTTCCGCGCCAGATGGCCTCTGCGGCTCCGCTTCGGGCTGCCGGCTGCGGGGGAGCAGTTCTCAGCAAGGAGGCGTCTCCTGGCCACTCCCGGAGTTTTCCCTGCCACCCGGGACGCCCTGAGCGCCCACGCAGAGTCAACGGTCGGGTCCTCGCCCTGGCGCTCTGTGTTGGTCAATTCAGCGGCCTGTGGCCCCCCCTGAGAGGCTTGGAGGGCAGTGTAACAGCGAGGAGTGGCGGTGGTGACCCGGCCTCCTATCTTCCCGGTCCCTGCGCCTCTGGTGGGGAGGAGGCGCTAAGAGGAACTCGGGGCCTGACGATAGTAGGCGCTCACTAAATCTTAGTTGCGAGTATCGAGGTTCTGTGTTTCCTGTAAAGCTAAGTTTATAGGTGTCTCGAGTCTGTTTTGCAAACAAGTTTCTGTGATAGGTAAATGGTAGCAGGCGAGAGCTGAACCTTAGGCCGGTTTCTTCCTTTTTAGGAGGAAGCATGCCGTGGGAAGCCTGACTTGGGAAAAGATGGCCAGGGAACTTGGGCCAGTTTCGCTGACCGTGGCCGTGTTTTGCAGAGAGGCTTTCCTGAAACGGGGCAGTTGGACTGGACCTCTAAGTCTGGCGCTTGAGCCCGCGGCCTCCTGGTCCTGGAGCTACACCAGGAAGCCGTGCCAACCCAGCCAGGCTCACATCAGATTAGAGACGTCTGTAATGGAACAAATTGGTTGCTCTTAAAAAAAAAAAAAAAAAGAAGAAGAAGAAGAAGAAGAAGAAGGCGTGCACCAAACATTGCTATCAAACTTAGTCCTGGAGACTTAGAAGCAAAATCGTTCAGGGCTGGATGATGAGTTATGGGACGGGTGAGGACCACGTAATTGCGAAGGTTTCCTTGCCAGACCTTTTCAATTTCTTTAACCACTTTCTGAGGCCAGATTTCTTTTTACGATTTGGAAGTCCTAGTATTTTCAACCTCTTAACTCCCAAACCAGAAGAAGGGGGAGAAGGCCCCATGGAGGGCAGGAGCGAAGTTCTGTGCCCTCTTTCAATAGCAGGCCATCCAGAGTGGAGTCCTGGTGCAGTACTCGCCCCCTGTTTATTTCTAAGGTTCAAGGCCGCACAGTGTACTAGTCACTTAGAGCGATGTCTTAGTTATCTCGGGCTGCTTTAACAAATGGCATGGACTAGGTGACTTAAATACTTGTTTCTCACAGTTCTGGAGTGGAGCAATCGGGGATCTGGGAGCCCACATGATTGGGTTCCCGGACTTTCTGGCTGGTACACAGCTGACTTTTTGCAGTGCCCTCACCTGGAGCAAGGGCTATTTCTCTTACTCTTAAAAGGACACTAATCACATGGAGGCCACCCTCATGACCTAATTACCTCCCAAAGGTGCCCCCTCCAAATGTTCTCACACTAGGGCTTGCAGTCTCCATTTGAATTTTGAGTAGTCACAAATATTCACTCCGTAGCAGGTGATCTTGTATTTTCAGTAGAGTGTATTCTAATGATGAGAGTTTGTTGTGAAGTTTGGGAATCAGAAATACCCTCCTTACCCATGGGTTACAGAAGAATTGCATTTCTTTGTGCTTTTTTTCACTTTGACTTTCTTTCTTGGCTTCTCCCTTCTTTTTGTTCTCCACTTTGTATTTTTCTTCTTCCACTTAATGTTCCTTTCACCATTTGATACCTTGACTAGAACTTGTCAGGGTTTGAAGTCTATTCCAGATTGGTGGCTACTGATCTCCAGAAAACTTGCTTGTTCTTGGATTCTCCAGGTATAAGATGCTCCTTCACGAGGGCCAAAGTACCCAGGTTGGAATGGTGTGAGAATGCTTTAGTACTTTAAATATAAAAAAGTCTGCTTTTCTCAGTTTCTACAAGTACAATACAATATTTGTGTTATGCTCATTACTTTATATAATATTCAGCTAGATGTGTTATGCTCATATAATATTAATTTAGCATTTAAAATCTGTCTAACATTATATCTATTTGGAAGTGTTTTGCTGAAAATCAGGACGGTCAGACCTAGTTCTTTGCTAGAAGAGCTTGGTCTGTGTTTTCTAAAGCCTGTGTATTTTCCCTTCTAACACAACACATGCAGAATGCTAGGTTATAGGACTTATTTGCTGGGTGGAAAACATGTTCTAAACTCTGAATTTTAGTAGGTATTTTAGTTTATTTAAAGAATTGATTGAATCTTTTAAATTCCTGGTGAGATTTGTGAGTTAAGGAAGTAAACTTTATAAAGCAAGGCACTCTTTAATATAGGACATCTTTACCTAAGGTTAGAGGAACCTTGTTCACTTTAGTGTGCTGGCAATGATAAGAATAAGGTAAGCACTCTTGCATAAAGTGCAGTAGGGAAATTTATCTTTTTCTCCACGGAGGTGGAAAGAGGTGTTGCCATAAGGATCTGTTATCCCTAATAGTGATTTTTTTTTTTTTTTTGGTGCCGGATCACCTGGTGGAAAAGCCACGAACGTGAGGTTTTAGAACTAGAAAATATCCAGAGAAAGCAAGCTGTTTGTGGTAAATGCAGGATGGGGAGAAGGGGGGAGGGGTGAGAAAGGTCTTCTTTTGCCAGGCAAGGGAACCTGGCCCAATGATTTTCTGTCTCCAACAATAGCAAAAGCTTTACAAACATAAAGCAACTGTTACCATTTTCTTTCTTATTTTATGCTGGTACTCTCTCTCTCCTTTTTTAAGTAACAGGGTTAAAAATGGGTATGGCGGATGTAAAGGGAATGAACATGTAGCTGTTTGTGGCAGTTGGAATGTCATGTTTATTGCTGTATTCACAGGGCTCCGGTCAGTACCTGACACGGTTGGTCAGTGAATACAGTATTCGTTGAATGAATGAATGCTTTCCTCGTTTGTTAATAATTGGCTCTTTAGGGGTTTTAAAATGTACCGTTGTCTTAAGATTTTCCCAGGGACCCTTTGGGGTATTAATGCGATGAAAGGTAAGGCCTTGCTAAATGATTTGACTCAGGGGCCACACTTAGGGGAAAGGCTGGAACTCAAGTTTTCTGACACAAATTCCACTTTCCTTATTGTTTCTTCTTGGTTATAAAAATAATTAAAAATTTTTCACCCTGGCTGGTGTGGCTCAGTGGGTTGAGCACCAGCCTGCAACCGAAAGGTTGTAGGTTTGATTCCCAGTCAGGGCACATGCCTGGGTTGCAGGCCAGGTCCCCAGTAAGGGGGCATGTGAGAGGCAACCATGCATTAATGTTTCTCTCTCTCTCTCTCTCCCTCCCTTCCCCTCTCTCTAAAAAGAAATAAATAAAATCTTAAAAAAAAATTTAAAAGTTTTGATTTTTCCCTTTGCAAATATGGACATCTGTAACTTAGGAATTTCTTAAAATGCTGCTCCCCACTTCCCACATGCATCTTCATTACACTGTTAATAATTTATGCCTGTGTGTTGACTGTATTGTTTCAAGCAGAACCAAGAATGTCAGTAGTTCTGTAATTCATAATTTTCTGAATTTTAATAAAATCAAACTACCCGTAAGTACAGGACACGTTAAACTTCCAAGAGTAGAAATTGATCAAAATTATTAATCTGTTGGAGCACATCTTATTCCATATCTAAGGTGATCACTTTTCTTCCTGAGCCTTTGATGGTTAATAGGAATAAGGAGATGAGACACCTATTTTTGCTTCAGGAGTAGATTATTTAAAGGTCAAGAGGCTTTTTGTTTGTTTTATGGTATATTTGAATTGAAAATTTGTTTCTAAATTATATTATTTAAAAATTTTTTATTGAATTTATTGAGGTGACATTGGTTAATACAATTATATAGGTTTCAGGGGTACTGTTCTATAACACATTGTCTGTATGTTGTATTGCGTGCTCACCACCCAGAGTCAAGTCTCTTCTGTCACCATTTCCCCCGCTTTGCCCTCTTCTACCTCCCTCCATCCAAGAGGTCTTGAAACACTTGAATTTTTCTTCTGAACCTCTTACACTTTTTTACTTTTATTATTCCACTCATATGTTTTAAAAAGTTACATTGAAGAATGGTTTAGTAAGGCAGGTCTGTGAGACTCCATATAACAGGCTTCAAGTTTACCCATTGGGTTCTCCCCTTACTCTAAATATTTTTGTGGCTCTCTCTGTTTGGTTCTGTGTGTTATCACTGGAATCAACAGTAATAAGTTACATTGTTGTATTCAGCATTTCTGTGATGAGAAGTTTTGGTGATATTTTACAACATCAAAAGTATTTTGGCTATACTAACTTTTTAATCCCTATATTATTATTATCTTTTCCCATTTCCGATTTTGTGTATTTGGGTCCTCTCTTTTTTTCTTGCTGACTCTGGTTAAAGCCTTATGAATTTTGTTTGTGTTTTCAAAGAACCAGCTTTTGGTTTCATTGATATTTTGTATTTTGGGGGGGGACTCTTGTTTATTTCTGCTCTGATCTTTATTTCCTTCTTTCTACTCACTTTGGGTTTTGTTTGTTATTTTCCTAGTTCCTTTAGGTGTAAGGATAGATTGTTTATTTGAGATTTTTTTTGTTCGTTTCTTGAGGTAGGCT
Source organism: Glossophaga mutica (assembly GCA_039655065.1). Taxonomy (NCBI): domain Eukaryota; kingdom Metazoa; phylum Chordata; class Mammalia; order Chiroptera; family Phyllostomidae; genus Glossophaga; species Glossophaga mutica. The sequence continues at coordinate 61,477,811 of CM077304.1, forward strand.
ATGAATTTCCCTCTTAGTATTGCTTTGGTTGTGTCCCATAAATTCTTGGGTTGTTGTGTTGTGTTTTCATCTGTCTCAAGATATCTTTTTGATTTCTTTTATGATCTTGTGGTTAGCCCATTGATTGTTTAGTATCATGTTATTTAGCCTCCATATGTGTTTTTCAGTTTTTGTCTTGTAATTGATTTCTAGTTTTATATCATCAAGATTGGAGAAGATGCACCATATAATTTCAGTATTCTTAAATTTGTTGATACTTGTTTTGTGGCCTGATAATGTGGTCTGTTCTGGAAGATGTTCCATGTATTCTTGGAAAGAATGTATATTATGTTGTTTTAGAGTAAAATACTCTAAAAATATGGATTGAATCTATCTGATTTAATGTGTCGTTTAAGGCCACCATTCCCCTGTTGGTTTTCCATCTGGATGATTATCTGTTGATGTCATTGGGGTGTTAAAGCTCCCTACTATGACTGTTACTGTCCGTCTTTCCCTTTATGTCCATCAATATTTGCTTGACGTGTTGAGGTGCTCCTACGTTGGGTGCATAAATGTTTACAAGGGTTATAGCCTCCTGTTGGGTTGATTACCTTTATCATTTTGAAGTGTCCTTCTTTATCTTGTTACTTATAGCCTTTGTTGTAAAGTCTGTCATGTCTGATATAAGTATTGCTACCCCAGCTTTTGTTGTTGTTCCATTTGCATGAAAGGTCTTTTCCATCCCTTTACTTTCAGTCTGTGTGTGTCTTTCGATCTGAAGTGGCTTATTCCCCTTATGATTGAATGTAAACAGTCCCAACAGTCCTTTTGCCTGGTGCATGGTGATTTGCACATCTCATCACCGTGTCTGATATATTGAGTTCTTATTTTTTAATTGTCACTTTTTGCAGATGACATGATTTTTTTAGATGTTTATTTATTTTTAGAGAGAGGGAAGAGAAGGAGAAAGAGCGAGATAAACATTGATGTGTGAGAGAAACCTCAGTCGGTTGCCTCTCGCACAAGCCCTGACTGGGTATCAGGCCTACAACCCAGACATGTGCCCCAACCAGGAATTGAACTGGTGACCTTTTGCTTCTCGGGACAGTGCTCAACCAGCTGAGCCACACTCATCAGGGCTATTGTGTTCTTACATAGTATTGATCTATGGAGTTTTGTGTTTGTGTGAACAGGACTCACAAAGACTCATTCCTTTAACTGAACTTTGAAAGAAATTTCGTTAGTCACCTGTGTCATACATCTGTGAACAATACACTCTTTACTCCCATTTTTCTTCTGGTTAACTTGGAAGATTTGGAATTATTAGGAAAGCAGTGTCACAAAATATTTATGAAAGGAAAAGCTAAAAATATCTAATAATGTGGTTATTCTTTTTAGACTTCCTTTGGCAGTCAGTGCATGTCATAACTGTAAACATTCATTTTCTGGGAGAAAAAAATGCAGCTGACCAAATGCTTTGTACTGTGGCTTTATCACCAGCTCTTCTCAGCCCTGAGCAAGCAGCTCTCTCTTACCCCCCACTTCCCACATAAAGTGGCTGTCTTTTGATACAGGCCCCAGCCTGAGGCTTGTTTTTCCTTTCTGTTTTGGCCCAAGGCCATTAGCTAGCCTGGCCCCTCTTCAGAAGGGATGATAAAAAGACCCAGTGGGGTATGTGATAGATGCATGCCGAGGAGCTGCTTATTTAATTAAAGGGCATATCTTAGGTAATTTAGCCTATGGTGTCCTTGTCTCATTGAAGAGCTAATATATAGGTGTGGGGGGCAGTAGGTTTACAGTTGTGAGTACACAAAACGAATATTTTATTCTTGTATTATTTATTGTATTATTTTCCATACTAACAACTGTAAATCTACCTTTACCCACCCTGCACATTGCCTTGTAATACAGACAGTGTGTTATGAGGTCCAGCTCTCAGGTGCAACAACGTTTAAATGATAGGGTGTAACTAGGACTCAAGTCACACTAGATTTCTCTTGGTTCCTTTCAGGACCCAAGTTATTAACCCATCACAGCATTTGGGCCTGAAATTACTTGCCTCACTTTTTCTTCACATGTCAATTTACATGGCACCTTCTTAGAGAAGTTTTCCTGGACCATGCCCTGTGCTTTTCCTTCATAGCAAAAATTATAATTTGTGGTTATATCTTATTTAAGGAGGATTGAGAGTAGCATGTTTATTGACACATAAAATAAATGCTTGGTACGTAGTAGGCAAATGAAAGCCGACTCTTTATGAATAGATGTTCCAGTACTTGGTACTCTTAATTTTCCTTTTTATATACAAATGTACACAAATTTTTGCCCTCATCCAAGTAGACCCTAAGTCTTCACAGTATCTTGTATGTAGTAGTCATTTAAAAAAGGACCGTAGGTAGCCCTGGCTGTTGTGGCTCGGTTGGTTGGAGCCTTGTGCTATGAACTGAAACGTTGTGGGTTTGGTCCCTGGTCGGGGAACATACACCTAGGCTGCTCCATCTCAGGTCAGGTGTGTGTGTGGGGGGCAACCAGTCGATGTTTCTCTCTCTCCCTTCCTCTCTCTCTAAAAGCAATGAAAAAAAAATGTTCTCGGGTGAGGATATAAAATACCACTTTGCGTATTTCCCCTTTATTTTAAGAAAGACCATCATTCATTTGCGCACTCAGCGATTTATTGAGTTCTTACTCTGCCACCCCACATGTAAGCTTGGCTGTGGGGACAGAGCAGTGAGCAAAATGAAGTTCTTGGCCTCATTTACTCATATTTTGCAAAAGCTTATTAAATAGCCTGGTTGGTGTGACTCAGTGGATTGAGTGCTGGCCTGCAAACTGGGGGTCGCTGGTTCAATTCCCAGTCAGGGCACATGCCTGGGTTGCAGACTGGGTCCCCAGTGGGGGGCACTTGAGAGGAAACCATGCACTGATGTTTCTCTCCTTTCCCCTCTCTCTAGAAATAAGTGAATAAAATCTTCAAAAAAAAAAAAAAGCTTATTAGATAGACAATACATCTCTCTATTTTTCCTTTAAAGAGCTTGTTCCTTTAGTGTAAAGGAATCTTCTCACTGCTCAGTTTTTCAGAAGTACACCATGTGTACAGAGTGGTGTGGAAATGTTGGCTGAGAAGTTTATCCCTGAAAAACCCATCACATTTCCCTGTTGACACCTGTCCTAAAATTGCAGATGAGTGTGCTCCAACAGAAATATAATCTTGCTGAACAACATCAAATGCATTCAACAGAGTAATAGTCTAACCAGAGTTTCCCAATCTCTTGGGATGAGGTTAATTTTCCAGGCTTCTCCTTAGTTCCCTTAGTTCTGGTTTGGTTATCACTGGCTAGTCAAACAGTTTTTGTTTACTTGTTAATTTTTTTTTTTTAAGCGGAGAGGGACAGAGATACACTAAGAAGGCTGTCTGAGTTCATAAAAAATGATTAAAATGTGAAATACGTGTAAAAATGTTACGAGCGACTCTGAAATAGAAGTGACCGTCATGTTCAGCCGTGCTGTCCAGCAGGGCGGACACCAGCCGCAGGCAGTGACTGCGCATTGCAGTGTGGCTGGCCCGAGTGGAGGGTGTGCTTTAAGTTTGAGGCACACACTGGATTTCTAAGACAAAGGAAAGAGACTATCCAGTATATCACAGTAATTTAAAAATATTCATTACATGTTAAAACGATAGTATATTTTGGATATCTGAGTTAAGTAAAATTCATTTTTACCTGTTTATTTTTTTAAAAGTTTTATTTATTTATTTATTTATTAGAGAGATGGGCAGGGAGGGAGAAAGAGAGGGAGAGAGAAACATCAATCTGTGGTTGCCTCTCATGTGGCCCCCACTGGGAACCTGGCTCGCAACCCAGGCATGTTTGTTGATGCCCTGACTGGGAATCGAACTGGTGACCCTTTGGTTTGCAGCTTGCACTCAGTCCACTGAGCTACACCAGCCAGGGCTTACCTGTGTATATTTTAATGTGGCTATTGGAAAATTGGGAATCACACAGGTAGCTCACACTGTATCTCTGTTGGACAACAGTTTACTAAAGCAGAGCTGCTAGCACTTGGTGTTCGGGTCGAATCTCCATCATCTAGATGGCTGCAGGTGGATGGCTGGCCGGAGCGCATGCCTGTGGGGTGGGCTAGGTTGCTTTTACTTTGTGAACAGGAACTTGCCCTTTACTGTTGGGAATAGTTTCTTCTCAGCCTAGATTGTGTCACACATACCAGCATTTTGGGGGTTGTGAAACCTGTGTGTGGGGAGCTTCCCTTTTTCACATTGAGCTGGTAGGACAAAACTATGCTGCATTCAAACTGCAACTTCACCCTCAGTGTCCAGAGAAGAGGGCTCATTATGTCACAGAGTATTAAAACAGCAAGAGGAATATGCACTTTCTGGCCTGTAATTGCTTACTGCTGCTACGTGATTCAGTCAGCTAAGAATAATTTACTAATCACACATTGCAGTACTCAGTTCTTTTTCCAGATGCTAAACAAAGTGAGATAATTAGAGGACGAAAAAGGATGAATTTGGGAATTGGAGACCAGAAGAATAGATTTAGAAGCTCTTGGATTTAAGAGACTTAGAATGTAATCAACAAAGTGTTTTCATGAAATCAATGCCAGCTGGGCGAAGGTTGTGTGTGTGTTAAGATTGTGAAGGTAGTTTTCTGAATTCATTTCCTGGGTGTCTATTGGATACAACAATGTGCAAACCGGTACTAGGAATTTGGTGAACAAAACGGACTGAAACCTGCTCTCACGGAAGTTAGTTCGTAGTCTGTGTAGACCATCTCTCATCTGTTGTAAAGAGCAAAACCTTAGTTAAAAATTTGGCTCCCACCTAAACATTTGAGTAATTTCTCATAAGCATACTCTCTGTCCCTACCTGTGAAGGACTTTAAGCTTTATGTGTAGTTAAAGCAATAGGCTCTTAAAATTGTTTTAACAACACGATTGCTGTAAAAATCACATCACGGTTTGGGAGAGAATCGTTCATCATCTTACTATCCTAATCCAAATATAATTTTGCAGAATTGTTTCCTAGTTTTTTTTCCTTTGTTTTACATGTGTATAATTGTACTACTGGTATATACATAACAGTATATATAACAAAATTTTCCATCTTAACCATTTTTAAGTGTGCAGTTCACTAGGGTTAAAATGCATTTACACTGTTGTGCATCCAATCTCCAGAAACTTTGACATCTTGGAAAACTTCAAATTACCCATTAAACACTCCCCATTTCTCTGCCACCCTGCCCCTGGCAACTTCCACCCTACTTTCTGTTTCTGCGAGTTTGACTATTCTAGATAATCTAATGTAAGTGAAATTGTACAGTATTGGCCTTTTTGTAACTGGTTTATTTCACTCAAGTTTCATCCATGTTGCAGTACGGGTCATAATTCCCTTCCTTTGTGAATAATAGTCTATTGTATGTATATAACACATTTTGTTTATCCATTTGTCATTCAATGGACTTGAGTTACTTCCGCCTTTTGGCTACTGTGAATGATGCCGCTGTGAACATGGTGTACATGTACAAGTATCTTTTAGAGACCTTGCTTTAATTCTTTCAGATATATATCCGGAAGTGGCATTGCTGAATCGTATGGTAATGCTGTTTATATTTGTTGATAAATACCATACTAATGAATTTGGATCCTATTTATTTATTTAATCCTCACCTGAGGATATATTTATTGATTGTAGAGAGAGACAGCGGTGGGGAGAGACAGACACCGATCTGGATCTGCTGTCTCCTATGTGTGCCCCACTCGGGGACCCAGGGATCAAACCTGCAACCTTTTGGTGTATGGGATGATGCTCCAACAGATGAGCTACCAGCCAGGGCTGAATCCTGCTATTTAAACTTAGAACTACGAGGTGTTGGTGCATGAGGTTAGCTGTCATTTTCAGGTCCACATTGTATTTTCTGGAGCAGTTATTGGAAAACTTGGATGTTTCTAATTTTTGCTACTGTGCATAACATTGTAGTGAACATCTTGGATTCATCTTTTTAGGATAGATGTACAGAATGGAATTTTACTGAACATGAGGCTGTGGCCATTTTTATGGCTTTAGGGCTATATATTTAAATAGTGCATGCACCCTTAGCTCCATTGCATATAGTCGTTAAAATAGAGGGGAAACTGCATAAAGGTACCTCATTGTTACCTAATTTGTATTCCTTTAATTAACAGTGAATCTAACATTTTTGTATTTCTAAGTGGATCTTCCTCTTGGTGGGAGCGTTGTTTATGCATGGCCTTGACCATGTGTCTGTTAGTTAGGCGGAAATCTTGAGAGCACTGCTCTTGAGTGCTATGCATACATGTTTAGCTCAGTAGATGCTTCCCCCCGCCCCCCTTTTTTTTGTGGTCAGCTGAACTTGAACTTCAGGGTTTTTGGTTTTTTTTTTTTTTTTGCTTACTCTGTACCTAAGGGACATTACACAGTCTGGCATTTTGAAATATCTTTGAGTGGGTTTCAGGCTGACATCACTGAAACAAGGAGCAAAATACTTGTTACTCCTGCAATTATGGTGCCGGACGGGCCTTGCTAGGAGAGCATCAGCGTCCTGTGCCGTGCATCGTGGGGTGCAGAGGGCGGGGAGCCGGATGATGTGTCTCTTACTAAGCATGCGGGAAAGGGGTGACTGGAAGTGCCCGTTTGTCTTTGATTTTTGGTGTGTTTAGTGCCAGTTTTCCACCCACTGTGTAGAAGTTGGAGGAATCTAAGTTACCTTATAAACAGGCTGGGGTGGTAGGGCAAACAATTATAAGCTGCACACTGCCAAGAGGATATTTCTACTATTTACTTATAAGCTCATTGTTTTTTGTTGAAAAATTACAAGTAGACAGGCTCTGGCGTCACTGTGTATTTTAAGGCCAGCCTCTGACGAAAGTTGTTGCTTAATCTCCTCTGAGTAACTCCTAGTTTGCCCTCATTTAATTTGTTCCTTCTTATAGTCGTTTAATGAAGTGAATCCGTTAAAAGGATGTGAAGGGTTATTTCTGACTTTAGATCGATTATAAACCCTCCTATCTTAGGATTCTTAGACAAATTTACTCTGAAAATTTACCACAAATGTTTGTTTTGAGGACTATTCTTTGATGTTTTGCCAGTTAAGGCATAGAAATTTATGTGTATATGATAGAGTTCTCAAACAGCAAAACAAGCACAAACAAAAAAGATCTTACAAAAACAACATAGCTACATGCATTATTGAGGAGGAAAAATACTAACACGAAAATGAAGTGAACATTCCATAGTGTTTTATAGTTAGAACATTCCAAGGGAATTAAAATTCACTTGATTTCTTGAACTCTGGTTTCAGTGCAGCGTTGAGATCAAAATGAAACTAACAGAAGCTTTAATGGGTTTAGGCCTGAAGCAGACCCAGGTTCATTGGCACGGCAAAGGTGAATTTAGGGGTACTGGACTGTTGTCAGTGATTCCCTTAAGGTCTTGTTTATTTTAAACAAGATTGTAGGTTGCTTTTTTTTTTTTTTGCCTATTGTCCTTTGAGGGAAAGGTATTGCCCTTTTAGATCTTTCTGGCATTTGAAAGTCGCTTTCTTGCTTTCCTTGATGACCAGCGGTGGTGGAGCGTGTGACCTGGCGCAGTTGAAATGAGTGTGGTTGTGCTGCTGTGCGAGGCAGGGTCCAAACCTGGCTGTTTGGACCTTGGCTGTTCTGGCGGTCTCTGCTAGAGATTTGTCCTATAAACTGTACCCAAAGCACGATCATTCCTGCTGTTTGGGGAGAGGATTTGAAGGTGGATCATGCAGGAAAAGGCGGGGGGTATCCTTTCAAAAAGGTAAACCTAGCGTCAGTGTCATCAAATCAACTTAAAATGCATCCCCCGCCCCCCCCCCTCCCCCCCGCACCCTGCTGGTGTGGCTCAGCTGGTTGGAGCATCATCCTGTAACCCCAAGGTTGTGGGTTTGATCCCTGGTCCAGATGTGTATGGGAAGCAACCAGTTGATGCTTCTCTCTTTCATCGATATTTCTCTCCCTTCCCCTCTCTCTTCCTCTCTCTCTAAAAGCAATGAAGAAAAATGTCCTTGAGCGTTGAGCCTGGTTTCAGGAGTTGTAACCCTCACCCCATGGTGGGCTGAGTAATAACCTAGGGACCCATTTCATCTGGGTCTGTTCTGTCAAGAGGATGTAAGCTACTAAGGAGACAAAGCTTATCTCCGTGGCAGGAGTGCTGCTTCTGCCTCATCTATCTCTGGCCCCAATGCTTGGTTGGCAGTCAATGATGGGTAAGACTCCTCATGGGAGGGGCAACCTAAGCCAGACGTGACCACTTGGGAGGCCCTCATGGAAGGACTCAGGGGGCTGCAGCAAAGAGGGGGTGATGGACCCTCGCCCCCTGGCTATTCTAACATAGCCCAAGTCCCCATTTCTGTCTGGGAGATGTCTTCTGCTTCCTGAGCCTAATCGGCTTAAAGCCTGAAACTGACGGTGAGTGGCGCGCCAGAACAATTCCCCAGGTGATCTGATCGGGCATAAGAAAGAATTCCTAAAGTCCTGTGAAACCTGCTTTGTTTGCTAAGAGTGCTCTCATTTAAATGACAAGGGTCCCAGGAGGAAATGGGTATGTTTCCGAAAGTTTTGCATCCCCCTTTCCTGACAGACACTGACTCAGATTAAGCCCTCAGATTTCTTTGACATGTTAAACCTGTATTCCTGTGTATTTGAACCCAATAAAAGCCTAGTGAGGAAGGCGCTCTGGGTCATCCTCCTGAGAGTTTGACCACCTTTCCTCCCCAAGGAGATCATGTCTTGGTAGTTTTATTTTCATCCGTGACAGGGGGATGGGGCTCTGTGGGCGGAGCCCCCCCACATCTGGTGCCCAGGACAGGGGCCCCCCCACACTGGAGTAAGAATTAAAAAAAAAAAAAAAAAAAACTTTCCCCGCAGAGGTAGCGTACAGGTTAATTTTGAATCCCCGTACAGTGGATTTTGCTATCTTGCGCTGAGGGCTAAAAATTCTCTTATTGTTGAGAAGAAGAAAGGGAACTGGATTTTGTAATGGGCTAATGGGTGTGTACATTTAATTAATTGACAGTTGACTGCTAGTCGCTGTGCTGTTTCAAGGCAGTTTGAGTTACATCAATGCTGTTACCTTGGGCCAGTCATTGTGCCTCTTTAAGTCTCAATTTCCTTATCTGTAAAGTAGCAGCAGCATACCAGTCAAATAATAAGCAGTAACGAATATTAGTAACTGTTATTTCTAAAAGGTTATATATATGATATATATGATCACATACTTTTCAGGGTGTTAGACTGAAAGGAGAACTGACAGGTTGAGAGATTTGAAGTAAACTAATAATAATAATAATCCATCAAAGAATAAAAAGATGGCAGGAAATTAGGTTGTATCTCTTTGGCTTAAGTGACCAAAATGAATTGGGAATCTCAATGTAATTGATCAGGAAGGAGCTTCAGTCAATCCTGGATGCTTATTTTTCTTTCTGTCTCTTTATCTCTCTCTCATCTCTCTCTGTGTCTCTGTCTCTCTGTGTCTCTGTCTCTCTCTGCCTCTCTAGTCTGAATCTGTGGTGCCTTTGTTTTCTGATAAAGGGGCTTTGTCCTTCTGACCAAGCCTGAGGCCACTTATCAAAGTCTTCACCAACCTCTGAATGAGCAGGCATGTTGAAAGTGTGGCTCTTTTGCCCAGCCCAACATTTTATGTATTGAATATAAGTTAACATATTGTATGAAAGGTTTTTTTTCTTCCCCAACTTCCTCTCTTTCCCTCTCTTATCTGTCTCTGGCTGTAGGATTCTGGTTGCCGTTTTGCTCAAGGCTGCTGGCTTGACCCGTGACAAATTCGGCTTCCTGGGGACTTTCCTTTTTCTTCCAGAAGGTTTAGATCACCTTGTAGTCATTGTTTAGGGACTTAGTCACTATCTTGTTTCTGGTTTTTGTAGGATCAAATCGAATGAGGTAATTTATGGGAACCGTGTAACACACTGCAAAGGGAGATGCAGTGGCTGCCCAAGCCCTGTTCCACGCGCCGTGGCGGCCTTCCCGGGCCCGGGGTTCCCACCTACAGAGCGCCTATCTCCTCTCTAAGGGATTTCAGCCTTGTTGGACACATCCACAGTTCGGAAGCAAGCTTGCTTATGCAAAATTTGAATGCAGGCATTAAATAAGCTCAGCGAGTCATGTGGTCTCTTTGGCCAACTCTTCAGAGTTCATTTATGCTTTGTGAAACTCGTGTGCGAGTTGGAATCTGGTGGGAAACCTCTTCCGTAAAGCCACGTGAGCCCCCTGGGGTTTGCTGTTTCCTCTTTACTGCCAGCCTCCCTTTCCTTGGACTGGGTGTCTTACAATAAATTGGTTGTCTAAAGCTGGCTTTATATTCTGAATGCCATTGTGAATATTTTTAATCACTTAAAAACATTTTAAATAAGATTTTTATTTTCAGTGAGAGGAGGAGGGAGGGAGAAAAGGAGAGAAACAACCATGTGCGAGAGAAATGTCAGTTGGCTGCCTCCCACACGCACCCACCTGGGGACCTGACCTGCAGCCCAGGCGTGGGCCCTGCCTGGGAGTCCAACAGGCGACCCTTTGCTTTGCGGGACAGTGCCCAACCCAGTGTCTCTTGTGAATTGATTATAAATTTTCAGCCTGCAGTAATATTGGGGCTGATGCTTATTTGATAAATAATGGTTGAAAATGAGTTATTCCCCAATCTCATTCTTGTATGTTTATTTCTATCTGCATCGTAGTGGTTTGTGTTTGGGGAACCTGAGCAATTATACCTAAGCAGCAAGTTTAAGTTGCTTTATGACTCCATTGTGCTGTGGATGAAGCCCTCAGATGCCTTGGAGAGAGATGACTGTCCAGCTCATAGTCAGGTGCATCGGGGGCCTGAGCGAATTCAGTTTAAGCCTTCCAGATCATCCTGTCTGTGCGCTTCCCGAGGGCAGACCCGTCTGTCCCGTTCGCCACCACATCCTCATTGCCAGTGTGCCTGGTGCAGGGCACAGGAGGGGGCCGTCGGTATTTGGTAATTGATCGCTAGATCTCCATTTGATCAGACTTGCATCAGAATTATAGTCAAAAAGAAGTTGATTCAAGGCAGTGAAGCAGATTTCTTTTGGTATCAGGGGGAGTAATAATACAATAAAACAGTAGCAACAGATTCTGTATCATGTGAATGGGGGACCTTTAGGGGACATGGAATGTGTTTGGGGCCGGGGATGTGGAGACCTGGGTCCTAGGCCAGGGCCTTTGTTAACTAGCAGAGGTGACTCTGGAGAATTACTGAACCGCTTTGAGCTTGTTTCTTCCTCAAAGGCCCTGTGCAGTTCTGTGACAAATTTATTCTAGATGTGAATTCCTGATTGGGGGGAAAGCAACAGATAAGACTTTGAAAGGGATTCCCCAAAATGTATTAAGATGCCAAATAAATTTGTTTGGAAGCGGCTAGCTTAGGTCATATCTGGTTGGATGGGGTTCAGCTTAACTGAATTGGTTAGTCATTGGGGTTTGAGAAATAAGTATAACATGTAACATTATTTCTTTTCCTAAAGAGGGAATGTCTTAGGAAAGAAATCAAGGGGGTGTTTAATTCATCCATGTATAGTGCCAACAAGAACGGGTTTCATGCAACCAAAGGGAACACTTAACTGTTCTGAACCTGTGTGATGCAGGAGTACTAACATAATGTCAAGGAGTGCTTAAGAAAGAGCCTGCTGGCAGTGTGGCAGCCGTCAGGCACAGGGCAGGGTGAGCGCCTGAGAGCGCCGCCGCTGACCGGGAAGGCAGGCAGGCGCGCCGCTCGTGGGGTGGGGTGGTGCGGCGCAGCCTGAGGGCGTGAAGAAGTGCTCCCCTCCTTTGGAAGATTTAATTTTTTTGTTTTTAGCGTCTCCTTTATTCCAGCTGGTCTGCACATACCCTTGCCCAGTAAATGTTGTTAGAAAACTTCTTTAGCAAGTTAAATTCCATTATAAAACATCAGAGCCTATTGTCTCATACAGCATATCCAGATGTGAGGCCTCCAGAGGCTGCTGCGCCCCCTTGCCCATGCTGTGTGTGAGGCCTTACTCAGTCAGCCTGTTCCCTGACCCAAGCATACCCACCCAGTTCAGGCTCGTTTCTTATCATGTCTTGTCCTCTGATTGCTACAGGTAAATTTTAGTTTTGTCTTCCTCATATAAATGAAAATTCTTAAGGGTTAGGGACCTTCACTTCACTTTATAGAGGACATGTCAAAAGATTTTGAGTGTGATGATTAATTTGATTCATTATTGAGAATACTGAATCTTTACTGATTCTTTTCTGAGAATTATTTTTAATATGAGCCATTTATTTAGAACTTTTATCTGTTTCAAAAACCCTTGGAATCTGTTTTGAATCTCATATATATTTCAGGGGCTATTTCAGCAAGACCCTAGAAGAAAGGTATTTCTTCAAAATTGGCCTTTCAAACATTTGATGAATTCTTGATAATTTAAAATGATATAACTTTAACTCCAAGAAATGAAGTAGCTGGAATGGCTCCTTTTAACCTGAAGACTCTGAGATTTTCTGCTGTTCTTTTAACTAGATGGAGCGTGCTTAAATGCGTCATTATATGAAGTTTTGTTTTCATCTATGGAAATCATAAAAAATTATTTTTCCAGTGACTCCAGTTCTTTTTATTAACCATATCCCCGTCATATCCCTGAAAAATGTGCTGCATTTTACATTTGGAAAATGAGTGATGTGATCCTGTGAGGGGATGGCTGACTGAGCTTGCTCTGTACAATTTTACATTCGTTTGAATCTGCAGCGTTGGCCGTATGAAAATGAGCATCGTGTCAAAATGGTTTAGGTGACCTGTGGTGTTGTGTTAGTATTTTGAGTGAAGTGAAGCACTGAGTGTCCGGATCCTAAATGTGACAGTTATTTATTTTTTTTTTAAAGATTTATTTATTTATTTATCTTTAGAGGGGAAGGGTAGGAGAGAGGGAGAGAAACATCAATGTACGGTTGCCTCTCGTGTGTCCCCTTCTGGGAACTGGCCTGCAACCCAGGCATGTGCCCTGACTGGGAATCGAACCGCGATCCTCTGGTTCGCAGGCCCGCGCTCAATCCACTGAGCTACACCAGCCAGGGCTTAAAATGTGACAGTTATTAAATATGATTTGAATTATCTCTGACTTCACACACAGGCATTCCATTCATTAAGGCACTTAGTCATTTTTAGGAATTATAGTGAACAGAAGGGAAAATGTGGGCTGAATTATAAAGTAATGGATTCCCCCGGGTGTAGAATTTGTCACCCAAAAAGGTAAAAGCATAAAGTTGAAAACCTGCTTGGAAGTGTTGAACCTTTCTTTGTTTCTCTCAGAACATCCATCCAACCATGTCACCGCAGGAGCACATTCTGTCTAGCTGGCCGCCAGTGGCTGTTCAGTTGCTGAGGTGGGAAGGAAGGCAGTGAGAGTGGGGGTCTAGCGGGCGAGGGGCCAGGTTGGACATGTTGGTGAACGGGGAGGATTTGGTAGCAATGAATGTGGGAGTTGGGTGGTGAGAGCAGAGTCAGGGGTGAATGGTGGGTTTCTGGCTTGGGTGGCTGGAAGGATGATGCTGTGACTCACAAAGAAAGGGAATAGAGAAGAAAGGTTGGATTTGGGAGGGAAGAGACGTTCAGCCAATGTATTCATTCGAGGCAGTCAGTAAATACTGAATGAATGAATCTGGGTGTGTGTATTATTTGAGACACCTGTAGGGTATCGAAGTTTCCTGGGCTGGTCCAGTAGATCGACAAGGTAGTCCTGGTTTGGGGAGAGAGCTTTGGGATTTGTCTTGAGGTCTATGCCATGAGGGCTTTAGACGGAAGCAGATACCAGCATTTAAAGGGTAGGCATAGAAGAAGGTTGTGTCCCTGGAGAGAACCAAGGTGAGTGGGTAGGGAGGCAGGAAGAAAACCAGGAAAGAGTGGATGTCCTGGGAGCCGAGGTGGGGCCCACCTCAAGAACAAGGCCTTGGTCAGGGGGAAAAGTACTTCAGAAAAGCCAAGAAGTCCAGCCATTGTGGGGAGGGCGGTCTCTGGAGACCTTGAGGAGAGTCTCCTCAGTGAGCTGGAGGATGGGAATTGGAGGGCAGCGGGGAGAGGAGTGAATGGCTGCGGAGGAAATGGGGAAAGTGAGTGTAGGCTGCTCTGTTGGGAAGGGTGGCTGGGAAGGAAGGACAGTGTGATAACGGAAGGAGGCCGTGAGGTGGAGGGAGGTTGTATGGCGTTGTCATCATTTTTAGATGAGAGACGTGAGTGGAAAGAAAGAGTAGGTGCTGGGAGTGAGGATACAGGTGAGGGAGAGGGCACTGTAGAAGGAGAAGGCTGCCTTCCCAGTCAGAGGGGTGGTATTTGAAGAATGGGCATGGTGGTGCGGGGGCGTTAAATCCGGAAACATACACATGATCCAAGGGGTGGGTAGGTGACGAGGACTTTGATGAGTGGACATTGACGGAGGAGGTGGGTGTGCGTGTGTGTGTGGAGAGAGAAACCCACAGAGGCAGAAGAGGGAGCAATGGTGTTTCTGGAGAACCAGCTGGTGTTGTGGGTTGTGGGTGGAGCAAATGGTATCACCCTGTGGGTGTGGCATGGTGAGGAGGAGCCATGTGGGGAGAAGTAGTGTGGTCAAGATCTATGATTTTGAAACCGATAGCAGTTTATGGCAGAGTTAGAGGGAGGCAGGGCTGTACTTTGGGAGGCTATTGCAATTGACCTGGCTGAAGGTCCTTAGGGCTAGAAATGGGGCAGCTGCTGTGGGAGAGATGAGGATTCCAGAAGTTGAGTGGCAGATTGGCAGATTGGCACCCGACTGGCCAGTGGGGGGAGGGAGAGGAGGGAAAAGAAGGAGAAGGAAGTGTGGAAGGTACCTGAGAGGCAAGACTGCCATGGAGGAAGTGGAGGACCTAGGAGGAGATACAGCAGGTCTAGTGAGGTGGTAGCGCAGCTCACTCTTGGGCACGTTTACAGAACGTTCGGGTAGCATTCATCCGGCACCTGGAATCATGGGTCTGAAGTTCAGGAGAGTGGCTGGGGCAAGAACAAAGGTTTGTAGCATGAGATCATCATCCTTGAATTGGAAGCACTTAAGATTTATTTGAGGGAACAAGAGAAAAATAAATCTTGATGTGGCTATGGACTGTAAAAGTAAACTTCTCAAACCATTTCAGCATATTTTTAACTTTTTTAGAACAAAGCCTTTGATGACCAGAATGTGGATGTGCATCCCGCCAACCAAATTGCTGAAAATTAACACAACAAGAAGATGTTAGGAAATAAATTCAATGAGATTCAATGGAAGTGCTGTTATTTTAATACTTTTTTTTCTCTTGGGTTAAAATCTGTTTCTTCAGTCCTTTTGTTTATTATTTTTGATAAGAGACTTCAGAGGACTGGTGGGGACCGGCTGGTTGTAGTTTTGCAGTCTTTGAAGATAAGATACACTGTGTTGAATGTGGTATTATCACATTTTTTAAAAAAGATTTAATTTATTTTTGGAGAGAGGGGAAGGAGAAAGAGAGGGAGAGAAACATCAGTGTGTGGTTGCCTCTCGAGTGGCCCCTACTGGAGATCTGACCTGCAACCCATGTCTGTGCCCTGAATGGGAATCAAACCGGTCACCCTTTGGTTCACAGGCAGGCACTCCATCCACTGAGCCACACCAGCCAGGGCTGGTATCATTGCATTTTATTCCCTGGCTTTGGCACCAGTGGATAACTAATAATTAGATATTTTAATGCGATGTCCAGAGAAGAATGAAAAAACAAAACAAAACAACACCCCCCTCCTCTGCCCCCCGCAAAGTGGTTTATATCTCTTTTTGGGAAATAGGCCGATTAGAATTTGTGTTTAGCTGAATACTGATTTGTAGAGCCCTGCTTTGGGATTTCCCATAAAATCTACTTTTTTCTGCCTTCCTTCCTAAAGTGTATAGGTAGGTTAATATATTGCTGTTCTGTGGAAATGAGTACATTAAACCTGTGGAACTTCCAGCACTTTGGTGGGTATTCTAGAATTTGTGTAGGCAAATGAGTGATTGTGAGTGTTCTCCCCAAACCTCTGCTACTCTGTGTCGAACCATCTCTGTACTACCATTTCAATTTAATGCTATAGAAGAAAGGTTACTCTTTCTGCTTTTATGGTATCAACATAATGTTTATTGAGTGCCTGCTCTATTCTCAGCGCTTGGCTCTGAAGATTGACAGAGGAAGAAGCCAGTACCCCCTGTCCTCAAGAGCACGCTGTCTTGTAGAAAGTCACAAAGAGCCATTGTGATACTGTGATTTATAACAAGAAATATGTGTCTGTTCCTGGAACACATCTTCAAAACCCCTTGAAATTTCCTAGGTGGTAAGGGCGGTAAAAGTGAGAAGAGTGTCTTTTGGTATTCACAAGCCCCTGTCAACCACACTTTAGTTTGTTAAATGAGGCGACTTTTGAAAACCCCTGAGTATTAGGAGGCTGGTTGCCAGGGGAACCAGCCACATGATTCGAGGGTCTGAGATGGGGACCGGAGATTGGGCGCCGTTGCCAGTGCCACTGATTTAATCCATCAGGCCTATGTCATGAAGCCTCCATAGAAATGCTAGCTGATGGGGTTTGGCGAGCTTCCTGGTTGGTGAGCAGGTTGGGGTGCTGGGTGGGTGGCCCACTGCGAGGACATGAAACTCGGAGCCCCTTCCCATGTGCCTTACGTGACGGCCCAGGGGTGTCCACCCTTTTGGCATCTCTGGGCCACACTGAAGAAGAGTTGTCTTGGGCCACCCATTAAATACATTGCGATGTTAATCACAAAAAATTTCATAATGTTTTAAGTAAATTTATGATTTTCTGTTGGGCCGCATTCACAGGAACCCTGGGCCGTGTGCCTGCGGGCCTTGGGTTGGACACCTCTCTTATGCTACGCATCTCTTCACGGGCTGTTCCTGAGTTGCATCTTTTATAATGAGTGAGTCGTAGTAAGTTAAGCTGAGTTCTGTGAGCCATTCTAGCAAATGGTCAAACCTGAACCGGGGGTCTTGGGACAGTTGGAAGGACAGGTGGCAACCTGGCCTTGCCATCGGCATCTGACATGGGAAGGCAGGCTTGTGAGACTGAGCCCTGGGTTGTTAACCTCTGGGGACTACGCTAACCCGGGTAGGTGCTGTTAGGATTGAATTACTGATAAACTGTGGAACACCCAGCTTATATCTGTGGAGAATTGCTTGGTGTGAGGGGAAAACCTCTCATATCTGGTGTCAGAAGTGAAGTTTTGTGAGTAGTGAGTCAGAGTACAGAAGAAGAGTTTTATTTCAGCTATAAGGAGTCCCTTGTGGGCACACACGGCAGAGGCACACTGTTGGTAACAGTGATGGTGCATGTTTGTGGTGCACTTACAAGGCGCTTTACCTTTGTAGGGTTAGTTCATCCTCACAGCAGCTCCGAGGAGCAGGCAAGGTTATTCTCTTTGCATGGAAGCGGCACAGAGAGGCTGGTAAATAGGGCAACCAGGATCAAAAATTGAGTGGTCTGGTATGAGAACCCACATGTTTAAACAGTGGGGGGAAGTGATGGTCTGTTTAGTGTTGCGGACCGTTCAGCCTGGTTTCAGGAGTTGTAACCCTCACCCCATGGTGGGCTGTGTAAGAGCCCAAGGGACCCACTTCATCTGGGTCTGTTCTGTCACAAGGATGTGACCTATTAAGGAGACAAAGCTTATCTCCCTGGCAGGAGCACTACTTCTGCCTTACCTATCTCTGGCCTATAGCTTGGTTGGCAGTCGATGACGGGTAAGACTCCTCATGGGAGGGGCAACCTAAGCCAGACGCGACCACTTGGAAGGCCTCATGGAAGGACTCCGGGGGTTGCAGCAAAGAGGATGTGATGGACCCTCGCCCCCCGGCTATTCTGACATAGCCCGAGTCCTCATTTCCATCTGGGAGATGTCTCCTGCTTCCTAATTGCCTTAAAGCCTGAAACTGTGGGGGTGAGCGGTGCAGCCCTGTCCTGGCCAGGATGGCTCCTTGGGTGATTGGCATAAGAAAGAATTCCTAAAGTCCTGTGAAACCTGCTTTGCTAAGAGTGCTCTTCCTGAGGTGACAAGTGTCCCAGGAGGAAATGAGCATGTCTCCCAAAGTCTGGCAACCCCCCTTCCTGACAAACACTGGCTCCGATTAAGCCCTCAGATTTCTTTGACATGTTAAACTTGTATTCCGGTGTATTGGAACCCAATAAAAGCCTAGTGAGGAAGGGGCTCTGGGTCATTCTCCTCTGAGAGTTTGACCCCTTTCCTCCCCAAGCACAAGATGTCTTGGTAGTTTTTACTTTCATCCGTGACGGAGGGATGGGGCTCTGCGGACGGAGCCCCCCCACATCTGGCGCCCAGGCCAGGGTCCCCAGCAGTTTAGTGTGACTCTCCCACATTAGCAGCACTCAGGATGAGGGCCCGGTGCATGGAGCTTGGGCTGGGGGTTGGGGGACAGTGACAGGGAAATATTATAAGGTTAAAAATGAAGCCTGGGTGGACTAGTCTGAAGTCAGGTGGGAGGTGATGGTGGAGAGGGGATGAGGACCAGATTACGAAACTAGGCAGCGTCTCCTTTTACATTAAGGTTTACCATGAAATCCCTAGAAATACCTAGTTTTGCATATATTGCATGTTTACCGTGGACATTCCGAAGAAGCCTAGGACATTTTAGTTTATAGCATTCTTATTTTCATACTGATTACATTCATTGCCATCTAAAACACGTGCATGTATGACATGGGTGGAAATTATGATGATTATATTGGAAGTGGCTCACAATTCCAAAAAAGTTGGGAATTTCTGTGTGGTTTATTGGAATTTAAAGACCTGTCTTTAATCAGTAGGCTTTGGAAATTTGTTTCAAGGAATGGTACATGAATGAGTTCTTAGAAGCAGGTTGTATATTGCTGCATTTTTGTTTACCTCTGAAATCAGAAAGAAGATGTAAAGGACTTGGGTGTGTTTCAGAAATTGAAACAAGTGACTCACAACCTCATTGATGCACTGAGCTTGCTCAAATGTTTGCAGCGTTAATTGAGCAGGGACCATGTGCAGAGCTTAGCACCATGTAGAGCTGGGTTTATCATGAGAGAGTCCTGCTCCTTTCATAAGGGATTCTCTGGGGAGACCAACACAATATGATGCCACTTGCGCACCAATACATAACAGCTGTGTAATGAGCATTGAGAAACCCAGAAGAGATGAAGATAAATGCAGTTAGCAGACCCATAAAAATACCCTTGATCCGTTCATGGGCAACTGTGGAGCAGTGGGCACCTGGAGACTGAATCCAAAGAGGTACATCTAATTAGGAATACCTCTTCAAGGTGGTAGAAGCTTGGCTTTGAGTGCTGGAAGGACAGAAGTTCAAGCAATGACTGAGTGTCTTTTATTTGAAAAGGTTTATTAGATGGGCTCAAAAATACGAGTTTCCTAGACTTAGTTCAGAAATGCCACGTGCGTCTCTAATGGGGATCGTCTGTAGGGCTAGGTGGGCAGTGCGAGCAGTTACTTTCTAGAAGCACTCCACAGTGCATCTGTGAGACGGGGATAGCTCTTCATTAAGGCTGTTCCCTCCACTCTTTCTCTATAGCTACCAAATTGGATATTTCTGCTAAAGAATCGAAGGTTGTAATAAAACGGAAATTGTTTTTTGAACTATTATATTGTCCAAAATATAAATACGAATTTCTTGAAACAAGTCAAAACATTAAGAAAGAATATTGTAAAGTAATTCAGAATACAGTAATTCCAAAAAGTGTTATGAAACCTTTTGCTTTATATCAATTTAAAAGATGAAACGTTGCAGATGCCGTGGAGGCCCCTGGAATCCCTTCTGGGCCCCATTTCCTCCCTCTCTTTCTTCCCAGTACTTTTTTAAATGATTGCTGTCTGTGTATTTTATATTTTTGTTGCACATGTCTGTGTAAACAATGATTAATAGTTGGCGTTATTTTGCTCCTTTTAAAACTTGTAGAAGTGGTGTCATACTGTGTGTTTTCTTCCTTAGGTCACTTGTGTTGCTCAACCCTGTTTTTGAGATTGATCCTTGTTTTCATTCATTCTTTTAAACTGCTGAACACACTAGAGTGTATCCATTTTCCTATTAATGGGCATTTAATCATTATTTCCTCCCATTTTCCTCTATAACAAATGATATTGCGGTAAACATTTTTACGTGTTTCCTTTTGTGCATGTGTGAGACTTTCTGTAGGTTATGATCCCAGGAGTTGCTTAGCTGTAGGGACGGGAATGTATCTTCCTGTTTATTGGCCTTAGGTAGCACTTGCCTTAGATGCTTCAGTTCCATCTTTAAAATGGGAAGCTTGAGGATTAAGCAATTATTTCTTTTTAACTTATATGCTTATATTTTCTTGAACCTGTAATGGAACTATGAACACTTGTGATTTGGGGGGAAAATGGAATGCAGAATAAGCAATATAAGTGTTAATATTGGTATGTCCTTGGCGCTAGTTCAGTGCCAACAGGTGTCCCCGATTTGGGGTGTGGTGAAGAAGGAAACTTCATTCAATGCAAACGCTCCATTGTGACAACAAGGCTGTGGAACAGCTCGATAGTGTTACAGCTCAATAGTGTTACAGCTCAATTATGAAACAGCACAGCTATGGAACAGTGTGGAGGAAGCTCTGGGACAGGGGCCCTCTGGCTAGACAGCTCTGCTCTGCCCCAGTCTGGCTGGCTTCCCTCTGCCCTGCTGCCTTCTGGTCTGCTCCACTCTGCTCCCACAAGCCATCTTTGGTGTCTTTGGTATTTCAGCTCCAGCCAGGGAAACACAGTCTTTAGTTTTCATTGGAAAGGAAAAGGGCACTCTCCAAGGCAGAGAGAGAGAGGGGAGCTGACCTAGGTAGAGATAAGTCCCTGCTTCTGCCCCCTGATTGATTTGTCCTCATGCAAATGAGGACTCAAATCCTTGCATTTTGATTGGTCCGAAAAATACTGTCCTGATTGGTCTGAGTGGAGCTGTTCTGATTGGTTGGTAAGGATGCTAATAGGAATATAGCTACACAGCTTTGATTAGATAGGGAAAGTCTCTGTCCTCTTGGTTGAAATACAATTCCAGGCTCAGTTACTAATAACAGAGCAGCCCACAGGCAGTTCTGTGCACGAAGCAGGCAATTCAGTGCAGTCTTCTCTCTGAAACTCAGCTTGTGTGAGGCTCCTGTTAGAAATGGCTGCTAAGCTCCGTTTTCTTTTTTTCTTGTTTTCCAATTTGAACCCAGTTAGCCACCAGGAGACCTTCTTGGTGTATCTTCTTTCTCAGGGTCCACAGTAACTTTGGTGATTTATATATAAAGTTCTATTTAATTGAAAAACATATGGCTGCATATCTTCTAGAACCACAATGAAAGATTTTTATAGAAAAAGAAATCCCTAAATTGTATTTCTTTGGTTCTCAATGCTCACTTGAAGTCACAGTGAGGGTAGCTTGGTTGGGCAGGGAAGATTTTTGAATGAATAATATTTTTACAGCATTTACATTTTGAACACTTAACTTGAAAATTTCTTTTAAACTCTCATCATGTCTCAAGGTGACCGTGTAGAAGGGAACAGCTTTCTGATTCATGGAGAATGGCATAAGTCACAACGACAGGATTTGGTGTGCGCCCTTTGGGTGAGAGTGTTCTGTTTGCTTATCGTAGTGTTCCTGCTCAAGTGGCCCAGGTTTGGTTTGTGGGTTCCAAGATACCTGTTGGACTGGCTTCAGGCTGATAATAGCAGTGCCTTTGTATTTGCTCCACGTGTTTTTTCAGAACTTTTGTGTAAGTCTTCAATAAGATCCCAAAACCATTTGCTTGATCGAGTTTAGTTGCTTCTCCAAACATTTATTTCCTTCTGGCAGAAATGAGTAAGAGGGCTGCTTCTCATGGATCTAGGCCACAAGTTCTGTGATGTGTCATCATTGGCAGACCTGTTGAGAATGCAACACGAATGATCTTGTCCTCTGTGATGAAGCGATAAGGGGTAAACTTTGCATTTATGTAGATTTAACATAGATTGTTAATTGATTCATCTGAAGGCTTCCGAGGGCTTATTATACTCTTCTCCATTCCCTCTTCCACTAATCTGGACTTAGAATTTTAAAGCAGGTGATGGTTGAAGTTGAGAACAAATGGGAAATCCTATGGATGTGGGTTCCTGGGTATCTGCACAGTTGTCAAGACTGGGTTGGAGAAATAAATGCCTCCAAGGGACATCAAAGCCATGAATCTGTTGGTGAATACCAGCATTTCCTTAGTGGTGTGTAGCCAGTGTCCTTCGTGACTCTGCAGTACATAGTGATTCTTGTCCCTGTATTTGAAGCTATCCAATTATTTGTTGCAAATGATTTCTTCTCCTGCATTAGGCTTCCTTGTAAGGTGATCAAAATGAGCTCTGGCTGACAGCTCACCCACCTGGTTATTTAAATTGTTTTATCTTCTGACCTAGCAATTCTATTTCTAAAAATTTATCCTGATAAAACAAAACAAGAATACATGAAAAGATCTCTTACAGGAAGGTTCATCAAAGCATTGTTTTGGAAACAGTTTAAAGGCCCAGTATTAAACAGTGGTTAAAAAAAACAGATTCTGGATCCAGACTATTTGAAATCTAATGCTGCTGCTGCTGCTTAGAGCTATGTGACCTTGGATGAGGTTTTGTTTTTGTTTTTTAGATTTTATTTATTTAATTTTAGAGAGAGGGGAAGGGAGGGAGAAAGAGAGGAAGAGAAACGTCAATGTTCAAGAGACATCCATTGGTTGCCTCTCATGCGCCCCCAACTGCGGACCTGGCCTGCAACCCAGGCATGTGGCCTGACTGGGAATTGAACCAGTGAATTTTTGGTTCACAAGCCAGCACTCAATCCACTGAGCCACACAAGCAAAGGGCTTTTTTCTTTTTTAATGTAAAATAATACATAATATAAAGATTATCATTTTAATACTTTTTAAGTTTATAATTAAGTGGCACTAAGTACATTCATGTTGTGTGGTCAGATATCTTAATAAAATTGATAATTGTACCTCTGGCTGGGTGGTTCAGTTGGTTGGAGTGCTGTCCCGTACACCAAAAGGTAGCAGGTTTGATTCCTGGTGGGGGCATGTATGGGAGGCATCTGATGGATGTTTCTCTCTCCCTTCCTCTCTCCAAAAATCAGTAAACATATCCTCAGGTGGGGATTAAAAAAAGTTAATAATTGTAACAGCTGTTTTGGGTTATTGAATACTAAAGAAGTTAATACAGGTAAATAGCTTAGAATGTGTCTGGTATGTAGTAAATACTCAATAAACATTAGTGCTACATATATCCTTTTTCAAAATAAAAATATGTACATTAAAGTATACATGTTTGATATACTGATACATTGTAAAATGATTACTACAATCAAGCTAATTAACATATCTCTTCACATAGCTATACTTTTTGTGTGTGTGATGAGAGCACCTGGAATCTACTTTTAGCCTACTTTCAGTATTCAGTACAATATTATTAATATAGTCAAATCACTATAAAATAGATACCTAGATCTATTCATCCTACATATACTTCTACCCTTCGACTGCAGATATTCGCTATTGTTGTTAAAATATTCAATACACAAATAGTCATGAAATTTTTATATAGAAAAGATGAAAAACAGCATGTATGGTTTATCATTAAATATAAAAATAAAAAAACTAGAAAGATCTGGTTGATATGATAATCTCTTTGCTTCTGTGTTTTTTTTCTTTCCTATAATTGTCCTGTTTGCTTTTGTAATTGCAAAAAAATACAAATTTTATTCTGGGGTTTTTGAGTAAAAACATCCAGAGGTTACTGGCAGGTTAACCCTAAAAAGAACAATTTGATTTTTCACTGTATCTCAGAGTTTCATTTAAAATTCCCTGTGACTAATTATTTAAATAAAGTTAAACTTCATTGTGGCATGCATGCAGTTGGGTCAAAAACAGACTTTCATAGAAATGAAACTTCCTAAGGGTATCCTTTAAAAGTCGTGTATAGTTTGTTCACCTTACTGTGGTATTTTTGTTTTTCTTAACTGTAGTTTCCTGTTCATTCAGTTTTGCATTTAACATCGCTGAAAATAAATACTTTGCTTAGCAGGGTAGTAAGCAAGATGGAATGGTGTTTGTAATTCATGGAAATGGCCTAAACTGTCATCAGAAAGTTGCAGAAAAGCGGGCAGTACTTTGATTAGAGTTTTATGAGGTAGAGAGCCAGGAATTTCACGTTTCCTGTGCTCATGCTGTGACAGCTATTCCTGAAATAAAGGCGGAGAGCGCCAAGGAGTCCTTGAGGAGATGGTGTGGGGGCAGGGGGCAGGGAGCAAAGCTTGAAGCTTGAAGTGACTGGCTGCTGAAATCTTAAGATGTCTCGGCAGTCAGGTATTACCTTAGCAAACATTGTAGTTTTCTTAATATCTGTTTCGATATAAACATGCTTTCTTCTAAATTTTAGTTAAGATCGATCGCCTCAGGTGCTTGTGGCATTCTTAGTCTTACCTCCAGCATACCTGGGGTGCCAGAGGTGTGTGTATGTGCTGGTGGCAGAAGCAAGGCCTCTGTATGTGGCTGGGGGATTATGGATGCAGGTGGCGGTTGTTTATGGTTTGCATGCTCAGAGGCGGCTTCTCCATGTTTACGCAGCAAATACTGAACGTCTTGTTGGGGTGAGAATTTTTGCGGGTTGAGCCGAAAGGGAGTGCGGGAATGGATAATTATGTCAAACAATTATGAAGTGATGAACATGTACCCTATTAATGTATAGGTACTGAATTAAGAAATGATTAAGTGATGGATAGGTCATGTATTAAGTGCCTTTTTTAATCTTGGTGAATTATGACAGCAGCCCTATGAGGTAAGTCCTGTTATCACTCAATTACAGGAGAGAGTACATTAGAGATAATTTATCCTTTCTAAAAATATTTTCATTTTGAAAGTTTTTGTGTACTTTAGGTATATATCTCGTTTAATTAAGTAAAACTTTTTATTCTTTGAAAGACAGAAACTTTCACATTCTTTCACAATGAAGTTTAACTTTATTTAAATAATTAGTCACAGGGAACTTTAAATGAAACTCTTTCTTTCATTCTTTGAAAGAATGTGTCTTCGGTCCGGTATCTCTTACCAAAGAAAAAAGAGCCCTGGCTGGTGTGGCTCAGTGGACTGAGTGCTGGCCTGTGAACTGAAGGGTTGCTGGTTTCACTCCCAGTCACTAGGGCACATGTCTGGGTGGTGGGCCCACTCCGCAGTTGGGGGCTTGCGAGAAGCAACCAATCAATGTATCTTGCACATTGATGTTTCTCTCCCTCTCTCTTCCTCTCCCCAGAATAGTAAATAAATAAAATCTTTTAAAGAAAAGGAAAAAAAACAATTTTTTATTCCTGTGGTTAAGAATGGGGCATATTGTATCTTCAAACAAAGAATCTTAATCTTTGTAGATATTTGCATTTAAAACATTGAGATACAACTAATATAAAGTAAAACAAACAAATCTTAACTGGTGGCTTAATGTGTTTCTCTCCTCTAATTTTCTCCCCCAGCCACCAACTACCACAGAGATGAAAATGTAGTACATTTCTGTCACCCCAGAAAGTGCTTCTTTTGTCCATTCCTGATCAGTAATCTTACCCCTTGGCTAGAACTGGTGTTCTGACTTAGGTCACCATAAAGTAACCACCTTCACCTTGAACTTCCTCTAAATGAACTCATGCAGTCTGTAGGTTCCCTCTGCAGCTGACATCACCTGCCAAGCTCAGTGTCACGTGACTCGTCCACGCTGCTGCCTGCGCCAGCCGTCCTTCACTGCGGTGCGTGTTCTGTTGTGTGCGCACACTGTAATTTATTTTCTGGATGAACACTTGCATTGTCTTCAGCTGCTTTGAACATTCTTAAAAAAAGAGAAGAACATGATTAGATTTCAATACACAATTTATGTACAACCAAAAAATAGAAAACACCACAGTAAAATAACAAAAAAGTGGTATTTCATTGGTAATGAATGCATGACAGGTGGTTAACATTGTCAATCAGAAATGAACTCTTAGAGGCTGGTAGTGGCCCTGACAGGTGTGGCTCTGTTGGTTGGGCGTCGTCCTCAGGTCGCTGGTTGATTCCTGGTCAGGGCACATGCCTTGGTTTCAGGTTTGGTCCCAGTTGGGGCATGTAGGAGAGGCAACCTATCTATGTTTCTCTCTCACATCGACATCTCTCTCCCTTTCCTTCTCCCTCCCTCCCCCTTCTCTAAAAAAAAAGGAAACCAGTAACAAAGACACTAATAATCCAAGGGAACTGGGGAAAAAAAGAAAATTAAGTAGTACAAATGACTATTGACTATTAACTATTAAGGACTAAGGATAGGTGATGCCCGAGCTGACCAATGCCCTAAGCACAAGTTTTCTGCAACATCGCACTGTCAAAGATGGAAGACTGCAGCGTTTGTACTGTTGTGTTCAGTCCGAATTCTCGTAAACTGCTCTGAAGACGCTTGTGGTACACGACTTTCCATGGACACATGCTCTCGTTTCTTTCGGGTATGTGTCTAGAAGTAGGTCGCCGCATCCGAAAGGTGGGCATGTGTTGGACTTTAGTAGAGAGTCCCCCGTTATCCGCAGTTTCGCTTTGTGAAGTAAGTTCCCCATGATCGGTCCAAAAACATTGAGTGGAAAACTCCAGGAGTAAACAGTTGCTGAGTTTAAGTTGCACATCGTTCTAAGTGCTTCACATTATGTCATCACCTGGCATCGTGTCATCTCCCGGCATCACAAGGAGGGTGGCCACAGCACAATGAGATGCTTTGAGAGAGAGACCACATTCACATAATTTTTATTACACTATATTGTGACCATTTCGTTCTATTAGTTTTTGTTGTTAATCTCTTACTGTGCCTAATTTATAAGTGAAACTTCATCGTAGGTGTGCACGTACAGGGAAAAGCATACTCTGCACAGGGCTCAGCACCATCTGCGGTTCAGGCCTCCTCCAGGGTCTCGGGATGGTTTCTCTGTGAAAATGGGGCTGAGGGAAATGTATTAGGATTCCCAGCGTGGTGAGGTCAGCGTGCATGCCCACTAGCGATGCATAAGAGCTCATTTGCTCCATATCTCTGCCAACAGTCTTTTTCATATGTTTGAACTTTCATTGTATCTTCAGATAGGGAGCTTGGGAGAAGTCTGTTCATTGGTGTGACTTGGATGGATTTATAAATTACCAACACAAAACTGGCCACAAGTCTCTGCTCAGTCACTTATTCAGATGTAGTAGCTGTTTCGGTGACAACTCCCCCCCCCAAAAAAAGTGGTTGGACCCTACCCGTCTTCTTGTACTTTAAGGCAATTTTGTCAACAGTCTCGTCCAGCCATGTTTATTTTTCCAGGGTAAGAGATTTATCATTCCCCCTCTCATTTTCATGCTGAAGTAAAAATCACTTTATGTATACTTCGGAAGGGATCGTCAGTGTTTGATTTCTCCTTTCTCTGCTTCTTTTGTGTTGAGTGGAGTCAAAGGCCCAGCAGAAGAATGCCTGTGATCCAGTGACAGTTACTGTGTTCGTCGAGGGCCTCCTCCGGGTCAGGCTCTGTGCTACCCTTAGCACATTTACTCTCCATCACAAGCCATTGAGGCCTAGGTGCTATTATCCCCACTTTGTGGATGAGGAAGCTAAAGCTCTCAGATGTGAAGTAATTGCCCAAATTTATCCAGTAGTGAGTACTAGAAGCTGGAATTTTAATCTAAGTCTATCTAATCACAAAGGACAAAATTAGACTCCCTCCTTACGATTACTAGATTGTTAATAATTAACTGAATGATAGATCGCTACATAGTTACCATTTGCTAACTCAATTTCTCTTTTACTGAGCTTTCCCCTCCTTCACCCTCATCCTGCCAAAAGATAAACGAAATTTATATTTGTTCTAATCCCAAGGTTAATTGTTTGTAGTACCTTTGAGGAGTATAAAAACAATGAAGGGAAATAGGTCTGGTCTTCAGGGGAGCTGTGTGTAATACTCAAGACCAGAAATGCACGTGGCCAACTGGGACACAGACGGTGCTGCCCCAGTGCTGTGGCCATCGTGGTCCCAGGCTCTGTGTAGGAGATAGTTGGCCTGTGCCTTGGAAAGTGGGCACAGGGGGTTGGGCCATGGGGGCAGGGGGCGGAATTTGTGCCTCAAATTGCACATTTGATTGGTGGTTTGAGGCAGCCATCTGGATTTCTAAAAGCGCCTTCGCTTACTCTAATGTACTTTCCGTCCCCACCTGCAGGTACAAGTCAGAGTCGAAAATGGGCCTGGGGTGCCCCTCCGGGACGCAGCTCAGGGGCAGGGGAATCAGAAACTGTGCTGTCTGGATAGCTGATAGCTGAGGGAGCTGTGTTCAATGGCTCCAGAAGGTCTTGTTTTCAGAGTGGTCACGTTGTCCCTGCTTAAACCCTTCCAGACTGAAGAGCTTGCCAACTTCCCAGGCAGCCATTTTTGGACAACTTTGAGGGTTAGAAAAGCTTTTTGGTGAAGTAAGCCAACCGCCTCCTTGTATAGCTTTCAGAGAGTGGGCCTTGCTGGGTGCACGAGGCTAGTCCTCCCTACGTGTGATATACTCTTGTTGAGAGTAAGGGCAGTTGTCACATCTCCCGCACTAAACAGCCTCAGTGTGCTGTGTCGCTCTCAGAGCCTTCATTCTGACCCTTTGAAACTGTTCCTCTTTGCCACTATGGCTCTTCGAGTAAGGCATCCCCAAATGTAAGCATTTGACCAGCATAAAATAGAGTGGGACTGTGTAGTCTTTTGTTATGTAGAGGATGCACGTCTGCATTGTTTTTTTTTGTTTGTTTTGTTTTGTTTTTTTTTTTGTTTTGGAGGGAGAGTGGAGGGATCCCAGGTATAGACCTTAGGTGTGTACCTTGAATTCATCTTGGATTCGTCCTATTCTTTGAGCCTGTGGGTCTTAACTGTGTTAGCTGGCCCACCCTCCCAGGTGTCATTTTGCCATTTTAATAAGCAAATCTGATCCTCTCCAAGCAGAAGAGGAAGCAGGGGTCTGAAAGCCAGGCTGAGGCAACTCTGCCTGTGTGTCTCTGTCATGTGACTGTCATACTGTGTTCAGTTATGAGCTGACAGATAAGACCAAATCCTTATGTTTAATCAATGCCTGACTGATGAGTTCTCGGTGTGCTAAAATAAGAAATTGCCTTTTCACCCCTAAGGAAAAGAATTTTAGGGGTCTTGCCTTTTCCTGCACCCCGAAGAAGCAGTTGCACTAAAGAGATTTGTTGGCTTGGATGTTTCATATTGATTCTTATACTTTTTTTTGCTTAAAATATATCTCACTCATTGGAAAGTCCCTGCACTGAGTATATTTACTTTTAGTCACTTCTGTACACTTTGCGATGGGGCGTGTAAGACAGTTTGCATGGCGGGTTCTCTGCCTTCTACCTCCGATGCCAATAATACGATTTAGCTTCCAAGAAGTATTTGCTCTGTGTTTTGCTGCAGTTGATATACATGGATTTGAGGTTGGTGTTTGAAAGTGCCATATAACCAGACCCAGAGCTAGTTTATTAAGGGTATGCTACAGCAGTTCAGACACTGAAGTCTAATAATAGAAAAAGCAGTCTCTTAACAGGCTGTGCCTCTCTCCAGTGCCTCCTCTCTCTCTTGGTTGTTTTTTTTTTTTTTTTTTTCTTTTTTAGTTTTGAGTGCTGACTAAATGTCAGGAACTTTGGCAGCTTACCTAATTTACCAGGATATATGAAGAGGCAATAGAAAGGGTAATAATGACCATGGTACCTTGAGAAGAATATATTAAGAAGTTATGTTTAATTGTGGACTTGGTGATTGTTATGTATAAATTGTTAAACATTCTTATTTGGAATTATTGGAAGTGCTAAGGCAGTTTTGCAATTTACAGCAACAGGCTACTGGGTTAGATATTAGATAACCATGCTTTTCTAGGTATCAGCAATTTCTTTTTCTTTACTTATTGAATAGGGATGAAGAAGGGTGGTAGGTTAGCTATAAATTAGAGGGCTGAGGTTCTAATGGCAGAATAAATGTTGCAATTTTATGGTTATTTGAATGCTACAATTTTATGAGTACATGATATATTTTTATTTTGGTTTATAGAACCAGATTTGCGGTTTCTTTAAAGACACAGTGTCCATTTTTAAAATGCCCGCCTCTCTCAGTGTGTGCATTGGCACACAGCAGGTGCTCAGGCTTGTTCAACATGTCCATGGACCATCGTCTCACAGGGATTATGTCTGTTTTGTCGAGGAGACAGGCGAATTTATTTGCCCAGCTGGCATTTGAGCAGCCCTCAGACGTCAGAGGGAGTGTCCAATACTGACATGAGTAATGACTTCTTATTCTTTTTTTAAAAGTATATTTTATTGATTATGCTCTTACAGTTGTCCAGTTTTTTTCCCTTTTGCCCCCCCCTTCACCTGGTACCGCCAACCCCCACATAGTTCATGTCCATGGGTTGTGCATATAAGCTCTTTGGCTTCCCCATTTCCTCTACTGTTCTTACCCTCCCCCTCTCTGTTTTGTGCCTGCCAGTTATGCTGACCTCTTACTCTCCACGCATGGTTGTCTTTGCTTCTCTGACTTCCAGGAGAGTTACTGGAGTGTGTGATGGAATTAGGTCAGGGTTACCACAGTCATGGCATACTTACATTTCATGGTTGTGTGGTACTTGGAAGACTTTGACTGTTTCAGTATGTAATTCTCTTTATATTCAAAGTCTTGGCATCTCTAGCAACAAGCCAGTAGCGCATCCACAGAGCAGGGTCTAGGGCTGAGGACTGTGATCCAGCTCAGGCCGCCTTGGCCTCCCCGGGTTGGCGGAGGGTGAGCGTTGGTGGAGCTCCTTCTTGGAACCATGAGCAGGTTCGCTTTGGGAAGGGGTGTTACTGCTGCAGTGTCAGGTTGCCAGTTCTCTGTCTCTTCTCCCCACTCCAGTCCCACTAAAATAAATCTGGTGGCACTGGAGCGATTCATTTCTACCTTGCACAGTAATCTTGCCAATAGTCTAATTTTTAATTAAAACTTAGGGGTGGAGGGAGGTAGAAGAGGGTAGAGGGAGGTTAAATGGTGATGAAAGAAGACTTGACTTGGGGTGGAGAACACAATACAATAACAGTTTTAAAAGAAATATTTCAAACAAACAAACAAAAACCCCTCTATATTCCACCTGGAACAAATTCACCAAGATGGCCTTCTCTTATTTCCAGGTAAACAATATCAGTTATGTTCTCCTTTGCTATTGCATTAAGTTCTGTGGAAGCTCTTAAAATAGTGCTGATGCTGTGATTCACCACTAATGACACCAATACCTACCCCAGGAAAAATCTCTTGCCAAGAGGTCAGTAATTCAGAACTGGACATACAGTGTAGATGACATATTATAGAATTGTACACCCGAGGCTGTGTAATGTTATTAACCAATGTCACCTCAATCAGTTCAGTAAAAAGAAACTGGACAAAGCACATGCCTCCCTCTACGCAGCACTGGTGTGTGGTGTGGATCTGCATGACCCATAGAAGTTTCCAGATGGACACAGTGCTCACAGGGGTTTTGATTTAGTATTTAGCTCTCTATAATCATAAGGAAGTAATATATCATTTTTTTAAAAGAAAGCATGTGATATTCTAGGTATGTGCTATTGCTTCATTTAAGAGGACGTAGCAGGTGGATTTAAAACACACACACACACAGCCTGGACGTGTTGGCTTTGGTGGGGGGCGGTGGCAGGAATCTGTAGAACAGGTGGGCAGCTCTAGTCTCCCCTGGCGGGGATGGTGAAGTGACACCTGGGCATGTTCTGGAGAATGTCACTGTTGTAGGAACACATCTAGTTTGTTTGTTGTTGTTGTTGTTGTTGTTTTTGTTTTTAAAGAATCATACATTCTTTTAATCCTACTGGAATCTGAAGTTATTGGAGGAGGATGAGATCATGGATGTGCCTAGTAACAACATTTTTGAACACTGTGTTTGCTGGAAAAGGATTGTTTTCGAGGTTATTTATGGCGTGTATATATATGTACATTTGGTGGTAGTGGATAAGTTATCGGACTTTTAAGTACTTGCTAAGTATTTTGGGAGATGTGGGAGTGTAAGACTATCAGATACAAACTTTAGGGTTGTGTTACTGGGAAGGAGGGGGTGGAGCTACTAATGGGTGTGCAGGGTTTCTAGATGGTGGTGATGGCGGTACAACTTTGTGGTTATACGGAAACCATTGACTTGTACACTGCCAAGTGGGCGAGTTTTATGGGATGTGAGTTATAGCTCAATAATGATGTTTTTTTAAAAAAGGATCTTACTAATTAATTTGCACTGCAGAGAAGGTTCCAAAATTGTTTCTAATTGCTAGTGTTCCTTTTTCCAATCTCCAGATCTCCGGAAGCAGTTGAAATGAAAGATAACCCAGACACTCTTTTCTCCTGGTGGCAGGGAAAACTTGAGGGGGAACCTGAGTCTGTAAACCCAGAGATAAGAAAAATCAGGCGGAAGGCCCACTTAGGCAGAAACCAGAGAAATGGGCCTGCCTGATGGGAAATCTGGGATTTCCTGATAGTGGCCCTAAATTTTTGGAGCATTCTAGGCTGTCAACAAAGCAGTAGTCTAAGAGTAAAATTCTTGTGCATGCTACAAATGGATCAACCTTGAGGATGTTAGGGTAAGTGAAATAAGCCAGTCACTAAAGGACAAATATTGCATGATTCCACTTACACGAGCTTCCTAGAGTAGCCAGATTCCGTGACCAGAGTAGGGTGAATGGTGGTTGCCAGAGGCTGGAGGAGCAGGGAGCGAAAATGGAAGGGGCATTGTCTCCTGAAGGCAGCTTCAGTTGGGGGAGATGAAAGAGCTCTGGAGATGGGTGGCTGCCCAGCTATGGGAATGCACTCACTGCCAGTGAACTGGACACTAAAAATGGTTCGTGGTGGGGAGCGGGTTATAAGGGTACTAAATGGTAATGGAAAAAAGTAAATATTAAATTTGAAAAAAAAAGGTTCAAACGGCAAATTCTGTGTTATATATGTTTAACCACAGTTAAGGAAAATAAGAGTAAAATCGCATAGAGGAAAGCGGGGATGGGACACGGTGTTTGGATTCTCTACCAGACCGGGCACCTTTTTTGTTGGCCTTTTTTGTGTCTGCTGCTGTCCTGCGTGTGTGTGAGGGACAACCAGAATTCCCACGGAGGTCCCTGCCGGTGCCACCTTTATTCTAGTCCTTCCAGTAGTCGCGGATGGAGCGTCTCCGGGATGCCAGAAACTGAGTTTGGCACTGGAGAGGTGGGGAGAGATGCATTTGCTTCAAAAAAAAAAAAAAAATCCTCACACTGTGTTGTGCTCATCTGTGGTAGGACGTGTGGGTGGCACTATTTAGGTAGTATTGGGTGGGCAACAGTGACATGTCTGGAAGCCTAATTTAAATTAGTAAAATCAACATGTGGCTGAAATCTGATACCTGCAGATGTACTCTTTAAAAAAAGACAGAACATCTCTGGAGGAATAAAGATTGTCTATACCCTAAAAATTCTTCATAGGAAAAAAGTCCTCATGGCTCCAGAGGAACTGCATTCTCCGTGAGGAGCCGCCAGGATGAGGATGAGGTAAACCGGGGCCTCGGTTTCCTGAGGCAGGAGGAGAAGGACGCAGCAAGTTCCTGAGGGAGCTGTTGGGCTGCTCAGTGGAGGAGAGACTAAAATACAGATGTGTATTTTGTTTGTAAACAGAACATCGTGTTTACAGAGTGTCTTAGCCCTTTGGGCTGCTGTAAACAAGTACCACAGACTGAGTAGCACATAAACCACAGAAATTTCTTTCTTACCGATCTGTAGTTTTTGAAGTCACAGATCAAGGGGCTAGCAGATTTGGTATCTGGCAGGGGCCTACTTCCTTGGTCACAACGATATTTTTGCTGTGTCCTCCCATGGCCGAAGGTCTCTTAGCCACTCTTTTAGGAGGGCACTGAGCCCTTATGACCCAGTCACCTCCCAAAGGCGCCACCTCCTCATACCATCCCACTGGGGCTTAGGATTCAACACAGGAGTTTCAGAAGGACCCAGATATTTGCTCTATACCACAGCAGCATTATAAATAAATAAGAATTAGTTAAATGAATTACGGAAGAGAAGCATCAAAGTTAAGGTGGGTTAGTGACCAGGAGCTCAGAGACCCTATTTTCAAAACACGTGTCAAAGTCTGGGTAATATCTTCCAGAAAGATCTTTCTCAGACACAGCCTTATCTGTGGAGTAAGTTATCCACCCAGAGGAGAAGGAGGTGGAGTAGAGGTGAGGTGGGGGCAAGGATGTGATATTTTTGGAACAGTTTGAGATCCAAAATAATTTCCTGATAAGATTTGTTTTTGCCTGAGTTAAACCTGAACTGTGGCCACTCTCTTACTAATGAAAAAGTCAAAAAGCAACTTGGACAAGCTTGGAAAACTAGGTTCCTAACTCTTGTGCTGAATTCTGAGTAGGGACTTAAGCATCTTAGAAAAAGCTGGCTTTAGGATGGGGCGGGGGGTCAGTTTTTGTGACATACCTTTTCTGATTTGAGGTTTGTTTGTGAATTTCATAATAAAAGTAATCAGTCTTTTAAAAAAAAGATTTTAAAATATATTTTATTGATTATGCTATTACAGTTGTCCCATTTCTCCCCCATCATTCCCCTCCACTCTGCACACCCCCTCCCACCCACATTCCCCGCCTTAGTTCATGTCCATGTGTCATAAGTTCTTTAGCTTCTACATTTCCCACACTAGTCTTGCCCTCCCCCAGTCTATTTTCTACCCACTGTCTATGCTACTTAGTCTCTGTACCTTTTCCCCCTCTCTCCTCCTCCCACTCTCCTGTTGCTAACCCTCCATGTGATCTCCATTTCTGTGGTTCTGCTCCTGTTCTAGTTCTTTGCTTAGTTTGCTTTCATTTTAGGTGTGGTTGTTAATATCCATGAGTTTGCTGTCTTTCTACTGTCATATTTTTTATCTTCTTTTCTTAGATAAGTCCCTTTAATATTTCATATAATAAGGGCTTGGTGATGATGAACTCCTTGAACTTGACCTTATCTGAGAAGCACTTTATCTGCCCTTCCATTCTAAATGACAGCTTCGCTGTATAGAGCAACCTTGGATGTAGGTCCTTGCCTTTAATGACTTGGAATACTTCTTTCCGGCCCCTTCTTGCCTGTAAGGTCTCTTTTGAGAAATCAGCTGACAGTCTGATGGGAACTCCTTTGTAGGTGACTGTCCTCTTACCCTTGATGCTTCTAGAATTCTCTCCTTCATTTGAATCTTGGCTAATGTAATTATGATGTGCCTTGGTGTGTTCCTCTTTGGGTCCAACTTCTTTGGGACTCTCTGAGCTTCCTGGACTTCCTGGAAGTGTATTTCCTTCGCCAGATTAGGGAAGTTCTCCTTTATTATTTGTTCAGATAAGTTTTCCACTTGTTGCTCTTCTGCTTTCCCTTCTGGTACCCCTATAATTCAGATGTTGGGACGTTTGAAGATGTCCCGGAGTTTCCTAAGCCTCTGCTCATTTTTTTGAATTCTTGTTTCTTTTCTGTTCGGTTGCTTCTTTCTTCCTTCTGGTCCACTGCATTAATTTGAGTCCCAGTTTTCCTCCTATCTCTATTGGTTCTCTGTGCATTTTCCTTCATTTCACTTATTGTAGCCTGCATTTTTTTCATCTAATTTGTGACCAAAATCAACCAATTCTGTGAACATCCTGATCCCCAGGGCTTTGAACTGTGCATCTGATGGATTGGCTATCTCTTGGTTTCTTAGATGAATTGGCTCTGGGGCTTTGATCTGTTCTCCCATTTGAGCCTTTTCTTTTTCTTTTTCTTTTTTTTTTTTAGTCTGATCGCAGCTGTTACATCATGAGGGATGGAGCCTTAGGTGTTCCCCAGGGCAGGGCAGCCCAGTTGCTGGGTAGTGACGCTGTATATGGGGGCGATGTCCGAGGGAGAACAATGGCACTTGCTCCGCTCTCTCTCGGATTCCGGTCTCTTCCGCCGCTTCCCCTTCGCCCGGACTATCTGTGCTCGAATGTGGGGCCACCTGGTCAGCCAGCCGCATTTCTCGGCCTCACTGGGTCTGTACAGTTGCCAGCCACCCTCGTGCCCGAGGTCTGCCAGCCGCCACCTGTGTGTCTGGGGTTTGTTAGCTGCCGTGTGCATGCCTGGGATCTGCTATTCATTGCTGCCTGCGTGCCCGGGTCTGCCAACCTCCGCTTTTTCCTGCTGCGACTTCGCCCCTCTTACCCGTCTGGATGAATGGTTGTTGGACTTCCATACAGTTCAATTTTCTGTCAGTTCCGGTTGTTTTCTTATTTCTAAATCTTTGTTGTCCTTAATTTTGGTTGTGCGAGGAGGCACAGTGTGTTCACCTATGCCTCCATCTTGGCCGGAAGTCCTGGATCTAGAGTCTTTATTTTCCATCACTTTTCCATGGAGAGGAAAAGGGAAATAATCAATGTGTGGTTGCCTCTCACGCGCCCCCAACTGGGGACCTGGCCTGCAACCCAGGCACGTGTCCTGACTGGAAATTGAACCAGCGACCCTTTGGTTTGCAGCCTACACTCAATCCACTGACCTATACCAGCCAGGGCCAGAATACAGCAGATTTTGAAAGGAAATTTAGAGAAATCAAATGCTAAGAATTGTTAACAATGTTCCTGGAAATAAGTCATCTTTTTTCCCCCTCTGAAAAGGAAAACTAGAAAATAATTGCACTAAAAGTGATACTTCTTTCTTTCCACTTGTTAATGATTCCATTATCATTAATCATTCCATGTAGAAGCCATTGTAATAGGCATTTAAGGAAACTATTAAAGAGCTAGCTCATTGCATTTGAGGGTGCAAATATCAGGAAGTTCGTGTTGGCCAGTGTTGTGAGGGAGCTGCTGCCTAAACCTGCCTTGGTGATATTAGGGACAAATACATCTTCACATTTTGGAAATAAGGTCAGTATTTTGTCCATAATCTAATTTCTTGACCTTAACAGAGTAGGATGAATTTTTAAAAAATAAAAGTTGGTGACACTGTCATTTGTTTTTCCTTATAAAAGCTGGGAAATTTATTTTGAAAGGGGTTTTTGTTTGTTTGTTTTTTTGTAATGACTAAAATAGTATATATACACTCAATGCAGAAGTCTTGGGAATTACAAAAAATGGAGCCATTTCTAGAAAACCTCTTCCTTTCAGGCAGTCTCTTTCAAGATCATTGTTGGTTTTGTTTGGGCAAGCTTCATCCTGTGACTTGCCTGTCGCCATGACACCAGCCCTCTGTGGTCTGGGGACACTTTTGTGGAGCATGCGTCAGGGGCCGTGGAGGCAGACCTTTCCCTGCCTCCTCTCTGGCCATTTGACCTTGGAGGGTTCTGGAGTCGGTCACCTAGTCTCCTCACCCCATCAGCCTCCTGTCTGTTTCATGGGGAACTCGAGGAGCTTTGCTTTGAATTTGTTAGACATTAAATCCTGTAGTTCTGCTGAACCCAACATCCTGTGGCAACCCCTTTCTAGTGAACATGTGTTCCCAGGGTTTATGTCAATGTCAGGGGCTTGACAGTCAGAACACCTTCTGTGCAGACACATCGAGTTCAGATTTTGAGCCATTTCTCAGGGAAGTTGTGGCAGTGACAAGTTCCACAGCGTTTACTCATATATACTTGGTAATAGCGACTCTTAGATAACATGATCTGATTTACCTGATGCAAAGCAGGAGGTGCTCAGAAGCGGTTGTCTCCAAAGATGCTGTGCACATGGACACCTGCTTGTTGCCTTCCTTCAGAAGTCTTTTTGAGCCCAGCCCGTGTGCTAGGCCTTGCTCTAGGTGCTGGACACCAAAACAGAAAAAAAATCCCTGCCCTCAGGGAGCTCGGATTCTTGTGTGTGTGTGTGTGGGGGGGGGGGGGGAAGCAGTAATAAACAAGACAAATGCCTAAAATATGTGACAGAGTAAGTAGTGGTAAGTACTCAGCATACAAGAGAGTACGGGAGTGCATGCACTGTGTGTGTGTGTGTGTGTGTGTGTGTGTGTGTGTGTGTGTGTATGAGGAGAGGGAGCGTTGAATCATTTAACCTGCAGTGCAGCTGCGTGCTGTTTCCATGGGTGGTAGTGGGCCTTTACCGCTCCTGCTGGAGCCCAGAACTCAGCCTGTGTTGAAGTGATGGCTGCCCCTGGCGTGGTGTTTCTGTGGGGAGGTGGGTTCCAGATCATCCCTGGCTGGGAATGAGGGCTCCTGGTTTGAGGAGAGAGGGAAGGTGTGGAGGGGGGGGGGAGAGGGAGAGAGGGGGGGGGAGAGAGAGAGAGAGAGAGTGTGTGTGTGTGTGTGTGTGTGTGTGTGTGGTCTTTGGCTATACAAGGAGAGTGTTTAGAATAGTGTCAGACGTTCAATAAATTTTAGCTATTATGTTAGTACTGTTTAGATATTACATGCCTTCTGTTATAAAACTCAAAGCTTTAAATAGAAACCGGAGGGGCCACTTTCTTGGAAAAAGTGCCCAAGGCTAGAAGCATTAATTATATCAGCACCAAATTTGGACCATAGACTTAATGTTGACCACCCTCCTCCTGGTCTTTCCCAGACTGGTATTTCTTTGTTCAAATCTCTCATCTCCTCTCCTCCCTCCAACCTTTCATCCCCGGGAGCCATTTCGGAGAATAGGTTTTAAGGCAGGAACCTGGGTAATGTATGTAACAGAGGTCAAATGTGTGTAACAAAAGCCTTCTTGTGTTTCTATCCAGTGACAAGGGAAAAAGAAGAAACATTCTCAAAGCATAGTCAGTTTTCTAAAAACGTATATGGATGAAGGGAAGAGGATAAGAAATCTAGTAAAGGTGTGGTATATCTTGATTAGCAGGGGAAAAATACAGTGCTTTCTTAAATCTAGCCGTATCTTGTTTAGTGACTAAATTTGAATTTTGGAAAATGCAAAAATTTATTCAGGGATTCAAGCTTATTCTATGTGGCTTATATCAGCATTTTCTCATTACTTTCTAGTGATGCTTTTTAGATTAAGGAATGTGGATTTCATTCCTCGCATTAATGATTACACTTCAAAACCTTTACTGAAGCTATTGGTAGTTATTTCACTTCCCTGTACAGTATGTGTGTCTCAGTTTAATAATGGTCACTGGTTACTTTAATGGTAGGTCTCCATTGAAAATATTAGAATGACCTCTCTTCTCTAATAAAATCAGTCCTGGCTGGTGTGGCTAAGTGGATTGGGCACCAGCCTGAGAACCAAAGGGTTGCTGGTTCAATTCCCAGTCAGGGCACATGCTTGGGTTTCAGGCCAGGTTCCCAGTAGGGCGTGCACAAGAGGCAACCAACCACACATTGATGTTTCTTTCTCTTTCTTTGTCGCTCCCTTCCTCTCTCTCTAAAAATATATAAAATCTTTTTTTTTTTTTAATCAGGGCTTCAGAATTAAAAGGTACAGAGTTCTCTGTTGGTCATGGTATTTTGTGAATTAAGTCATCTAAAGTCAGAAAAGCAATAAAGTGTAGAAGCAAGTTTTAGCTTGGATCTGGGCTAGAATGGCAGCCTCTCAACCAGCTGTATATATAAAGTCTGGGCAGATTGCTATCTCCCTCTCAGTTTTCTCACATGTGAAATAGTGGTTATCTCACCAGGCTGTGATGATTAAATGGCACACAGTAGATGCTAAAATTAAATCTGATTTGGCTTCTGTCAGAAATAGTTTATACATTCCTAATAATTGATTTAGAGAGCCCTCAGTCAGATCGCCCAATTGATAACATGCATTTTTTTTAAAGATTTTATTTATTTATTTATTTATTTATTTATTTAAAGAATTTATTTATTTATCTTTTTAGAGGGGAAGGGTAGGAGAGAGGGAGAGGGAGAGAAACATCAATGTACGGTTGCCTCTTGTGTGTCCCCTGCCGGGAACTGGCCTGCAACCCAGGCATGTGCCCTGACTGGGAATCGAACCTCGATACTCTGGTTCGCAGGCCCGTGTTCAATCCACTGAGCTACACCAGCCAGGGCCTATTTATTTTTAGAGAGGTGCAAAGGGAGGGAGAAAGAGAGGGAGAGCAACGCCGATGTGAGAGAGAAGCAGATTGGTTGCCTCTCAGGGGCCCCAAGTGGGGTTGCGACCCAGGCACGGGCCCTGACTGGGAATCCGGCCATCCCACTGAGCCCCACCAGTCAGGGCAACATTAATTTTTAACGTTAGATTTTAATTGACTATTATTAAACATTAACTTTAAAGTTGGTGTTTAACAATAACATTAAATTAAATAGTGAGACAGGCTAGTAAGCCAGGACTAGTGGAATAGGGAATGGAGACAGGCAGTTAAATGTCCAAGCCGTTCACAGCCATCCAGTAAGTCAGAAAATGCTAGCTTTCCTAACCAGGGACACTTAGGAGTAAATGGTTTACGTTACACTTCTCCGAAACAGAGGGTAAATTGCTTGATTCATCCTACTCAGGGAGAGATAGATAACAAAAATCCAATTACTGCCAATTGTGCCAAACACACCCAAGGGTGGAAGAAGTCAGGGGAATAAATCTCATTTTGGTGCAGTCAGCAGAAAGCTGGTGACTAGTCTACTTATATCCTCCCCTAAGCTCCCAGCCTTTAAACCCTCCAGACAAGGACCCGCTGTGCACTCTCCCTCTGGGAGTACAGCTGCATTCTTCCCTTCCTCCTCACCTTGCCCCCAGGCATGTTATTACCTTTGTTTTTCTCTCTCCTAAGCTCCAAGGGTCCTCCTTTTGCTTGCGTAACTTGTTTTCTGAGCCTGCACAGAAATTTTATAACTTGAGTTCTTGACTCTGAATTCTTTTTTTTTGCCAAATTGAGGAACCGAGGTCCAATTTTGCTGATACCATGGGTAACAGTAGCAGCAATAATGATGATGGTAGCCAACCAGACGGTGTAAAGGGCTTGATGTGCGTTATCTTGGTTTCTCTTGGGGAGGGGGAGTCTCCCTTACTCCCCTGGGTTCTTGTGGCTGGGTTACTATCAAAATTGACAGAAAGCAGATTAACAGGAGAAAAACCAATTTAATACACATGCTTGGGGACCATCACATGATGCCCAGCAAGGACCCAAAAGCAGGCAGCTTTATATCCTTTCCTTAAAAGTATTTTTTATTGATTACGCTGTTATAGTTTTCCCAATTTCCCCCGCTTCTTCCCCCTTCCACCGTGCATGCCCCAACCCTCCAGCATCCCCCCGGCTTAGTTCATGTCCATGGCTTGTACATATAAGTTCTTTGAGTTCTCTGTTTCCTATACAATTTTTTATCTCTCCCTGTCTATTTTATGCCTACCAACTATGCTTCTTCCCTGTACCTTTTCCCCACTATTCCTCCCTTCCCCCTCCCCACTGAACTGCCTCCATGTGGTACCCATTTCTCTCATTCTGTTCCTGTTCTAGTTGATAGCTTATTTTTGTTTTCATTGTTTTTCTTTTCTTTTAGGTTCATGTGTTGATAGTTGTGGGTTTGTTGTCATTTTACTGTTCATATTTTTTAAATCTTTTTCTTAGATAAGTCCCTTTAACATTTCATATAATAAGGGCTTGGTGATGATGAACTCCTTTAACTTGACCTTATCTGAGAAGCACTTTATCTGCCCTTCCATTCTAAATGATAGCTTTGCTGGATAGAGTAATCTTGGATGTAGGTCCTTGCCTTTCATGACTTGGAATACTTCTTTCCAGCCCCTTCTTGCCTGCAAGGTTTCTTTTAAGAAATCCGCTGATGATAGCCTTATGGGCACTCCTTTGTAGGTAACTCTCTTTTCCTCTGGCTTCTTTTAGGATTCTGTCTTTATCTTTAATCTTGGGTAACTTAATGACGATGTGCCTTGGTGTGTTCCTCTTTGGGTCCAACTTCTTTGAGACTCTCTGGGCTTCCTGGACTTCTTGGTAGTCTATTTCCTTTGCCAGATTGGGGAAGTTTCCTTCATTACTTGTTCAAATAAATTTTCAATTTGTTGGTCTTCTTCGTCTTTTGGCACCCCTACAATTAGGATATTGGAACGTTTCAGGCTGTCCCAGAGGTTCGTAAGTGTCTCTCCACTTTTTTGAATTCTTGTTTCTTCATTTTGTTCTGGTTGGATGTTTTCTTCCTTTTTTTCAAAATCGTTGCTTTGAGTCCTGGTTTCCTTCCTGTCACTGTTGGTTCCCTGAATATTTCGTTTCATTTCACTTTGGGTATCTTTCATTTGTTTTTTCATTTTTCAACCAAACTCAATCAGTTCTGTGAGCATTTTGATTACCAGGGCTTTAAGTTCTCCATCAGATAGGCTGGCTATCTCCTCTCGCTTAGTTCTCTTTCTGAGGTTTTGCTCTGTTCTTTCATTTGGGCCATGTTTCTTTGTCTCGGTGCACCGGTCTGGTTGTTCTGGTTGACTTATCTTTAATTTCTTGGTTGTCAGAGTTCCACGCAATTTGATTATCTGGCGCTTTTGGTTGTTTATTGATTTTAGATTGGTTGTTATCCTCCTTTTGGTTGTGCAAGAAAGTGAAGGGTTTCTACCTACACCTCCATCTTGGCGGGAAGAAGCAGCTTTATATCCTTTACACAAAGAAACAATCAACTTGTGAAGAATTGGCAGGACAAAGAAACTTAGGTTTGGGTGCTCACAGTGAGGAATCTCTGCCAGGTTTGGGCTGAGATTTGGGCATTACCAAAGGAGTCACAAATTTTGTTTATATATGCTTTATGGCCCTGAATTCCCTAGCTGTGGTGATAAGCATGCATTTTTTCTTAGCTTCCAGGTAGCAGCAGGGAAGGCACCTTTCAAATGGGAGATCGCTCTCTTCTTTCCTTCAGAGTGACACAGAGAGGTCAGAGTGTTCTTGCATTGGCAGTTTCTTAAGTAACTTTAATTAAAAATGATCAGTATGCCATTGTGGGCTATTTTGGGGTGGCCTGCCATGTTCATTTTGCTGACAAGAAACTGAAGCTAGAATGAGATTAAGAGATTTAGCAAGTATTGAAAGAAAAACATTAATGTTAAAAGACCACTTTTTGCTGGTCAAGATAATGTGATCCAAAGTCATGGGAGATGGCTTAAAAAGATGGCAGCGAGAGCCTCCTCTTGGAACCAGCTCAGCGTTTTGCAGGACAGAAGACACGTCTCCTGTCGACCTTAAAGAAATGGACTGCCAGATGCTTATCCAGCAGCGTGGGTTTGGGAGCAGCACAGACTTGGCATGGGCACGGGCAGTGTAGCTGCGAACCGCTCCGGTCCAGACGGAAGGGGGCTTCAGAGGGGTTGTTGTAAAGCAGGGGTCCATGGGAGGAAACTGGGAGTTGGAGATGCAGGGGCTTTGCTTTTGTTTTTCCTTTTTTATTGAATTTATAGGGGTGACACTGGTTAATAAAATTATAGGTTTCAGGTGTAGTGGCTTTTCATTGGCTGAGTGGTTGCCAGGTGAGGAAGAGATTCTCCTTCCTACTGGAGTAGCTGAGTAGAAAAACATCGTCCTCTTGGAGATGGAAAGTACTGTGTTTTGGCATGTATAAAGTGCACCCATGTTCTTGTCCCAAACTTTCGGGGCGGGGGGGGAGCTTTTGTGATAATTTCAAAAACATATTTATTTATTTATTTATTTATTGAAAGAAAGCCAATTATTGTATTCCCAGGTATTATTTTGCATACCGATATCATTACTGTTTTCTAGAATTACAATTTTCATGCATCAGCGTAAATAGAAGAATTAAAAACATTTATATAGATACAGAATCAGTACTACCCCCATATAATCACATCCTTATTTTCCCCTCAAATATTTGGGTAAAAAAGTATGTTTTATACATGGCAAAATAAGGTGCATCTTCTCCTGTTTTGGGGTAGTTGACAAGGACTGGTAGGGCATGAGAGCTCCGCCTACAGGCCTCCCCCGACTCTAATGTAAATGAGGTTTCTGTTTCTTTTTAAATATTTATTTATTTTTAGGTAGAAGGGTAGGGAAGGAGAAAGAGAGGGAAAGAAACACCCATGTGTGGTTGCCTCTTTTATGCCCCACTGGGGGAACCTGGCCTGCAACCCAGGCATGTGCCCCAACAGGGAATCAAACCGTCAACCCTTTGGTTCGCAGGCCAGTGCTCAATCCACTGAGCCACATCACCTGGGGCAGGTTTTCTGTTTCTTAATCTTCACACTCACCCTTCAGCTACTACAACAGCCACCTGTGTTTCATGAATACAGTGATGGGCCCTCTGAGTGCCAATCGAACGGAACCCTGAAAGTCTGCTGTGCAGGTGTGAGCTGCGCAGTGGTCTTTCCATCAACCAAGGACCACAGCCCGAAGGTGGTCCTATCGGGTTACATAGGGTTAGTGTAATAAACGACTGCGTTACTGTTTTGTATGTTTACTGTAGTATTCTTTCTGTCATTATTTTAGAGTGTACT
The DNA here is from genome assembly GCA_039655065.1 of Glossophaga mutica. NCBI lineage: Eukaryota > Metazoa > Chordata > Mammalia > Chiroptera > Phyllostomidae > Glossophaga > Glossophaga mutica. The sequence continues at coordinate 61,522,218 of CM077304.1, forward strand.
TCCCTCTACTTATAAAGGAAGGTTGCACCCTGACCGGTTGGTTGGAGCCGGAAGGCTGCAGGTTTGATTCCCCCATCAGGGCACGTACCTAGGTTGCAGGTTTGATACCGATTGAGGTTTCCCTCTCACTTCGATATTTCTCTCTCCCCCTCCTCCTCCCTCTTTGTGCAATCATTAAACATACCGTCAGGTAAAAATTTAAAAAATGAAAAATAAAAAAAAAAATGCTATAAAATGGTATGCTGTGTTATCCTGGCAGCAGCCTCATACATCTTGTGTTTACTATGTCTCTCAATGGCATTGTTTTTGTGCTTGATTTAGTCTCGAGTTGTTTCTTATGGTAACATGCGATACAGGCTTGTGGCCTAGGAGCAATAGGCTGTACCATACAGGTTACATGTGTACTAGGCTACAGCATCTAGGTCTTTGCATTGTGATGTTCACACAACAACAGAAATACTTAATGACACGTTCCCAGAATGTGTCCCCTCATTAAGTGACACTGGACTGTATTTGCGTAGTGTTCTTGAAAATTCCCAGGAAGTTTCTAACTTTGCTTTCTTCTAAATTGATCTGTTCACCTGGGAAGTAACTGGCTTTACTGCTGTTTGGTTACTCTCAGTTCCCACAGGAATGAGAGTCTAGCCAGTAACCTCTGTTTGCAGGGAAGAAACAGGCTGGAGAACCACAGCACAGTTGGGTCACCAGCACCCTGGGCAGGGTGTGAGACGCTGGTGATGTATGTCACAGTGGCCTTTCCTTTGGAATTCCCGATGCAGATGGAGGCCATCCAGGCAGCTGGGACCTTGTGGCGAACCAGCAGCTGGCCGTCCTTACGCTTAGCAACTTAGAATTTTTGATGTACTTGATACTCTAGTTAACTGGAAATGAAAAATTAAGTTCTAAAATGCAACATGACTTTTCTCTCCTTATAGTTTTGCTCATTTCCTCTCTTTGAATGTTGACATTTTAGTGATTACAGAGTGAATTATATTGATTTCAGTGTGTAAAAATAAGACCCAAAACACCCAGCAAACCAGTGTAAGAGTCTTGATTGGATCAAAAGAGCTATGAAAGATATTTTTGGGATGGATAGAAAGCTCTGAATATGGGATGGGTATTGGATGATATTACGAAATTATTATAGATTTCCTTGCGGATGATAGGGTGTTTTGATGATGTAGGAGAATGTTCTTACACTTTAGAGATTCATGCTTGAGGATGTAGTGGTAGAGTGTTTTATGTCTACAATTTAGAAATGATTCTGCAAAAATGAATAAAGCTTACTCCTTATACAGGGATGGGATTAAACCCACTGAGGGCAGAAACCACATATGCCCTAATGCCTGACACATAGTAATAGGTAAGTATTTGCTGAATGGAAGGTCATTGAAAAGAATCTAACCAGCACTGTTAAATCTGACCTTTCTTCTATGCTTGTTAGCTGTCCAAAGTCCTTGTGTTGATACTTCGAAAGGCAAACACTCAAAATGGCAGAGTTTGAAGTAAGTAAAGATTTATTGATCAAGAAGGTACCATCCCCAGAAGATGGGGAGACCGTAATTCTTGAATACATTTTTAAAAGTACAGGGTTCAGGCTTCTTTTATGTCAAGAGAAGGGAGAATGGGAGGGGCTGTGTTTGTAAAACCTCAAGCCCCAAGCCGAATTTCATCTAACACAGGAGCTACTGGCCTACAGGCCCTGGGAGCTAAGCTGGCTGGAGGCTGGAATGAAACAGAGTGGAGAGACTGGGCACTGGGGCAGGTCGCACATGGAGCTCCTTACGGAGGAGCAGGGACCATCTGTGCATCTTCCCAGAGCACCTTGCATGGCGCCCACACTCACTGATCTCTGTTGAACAGATGGGGAAAAGGTGAACAGCACAACTAGTGTAATAGCAGTGAGCATTTGAAAGTGGGATGTTTGCCTTCCTTGCAGACTTTCACCGACTGGCAGTAATTCAGGGATGGGGGGATTCTGGTGCCTTGGGTGGGGGTTTCAGGCAGATGAGGCTGAGTAAGAAACAGATCTGAGAAAGGAGTGGCAGGGCATTGGGTGATGTAGCCAAGATCCCCAAGACTGACATATTTTTGCAGAAAATAAGGAGGTGCCATTGTGCACAGTGAAAGTTGAGCTCTCTGGAAGAAAGTCCCATCCCAAACTTTGAAATTCAGTTTGGTTTCAGGCTTGGTTAGTCAGATAGTTTGTAAGAGGCTAGGGAAGACTTGAGGTTACCCTTGGGCTAGGAAAGTTCTTGGGTGGTATTGGGAAGGGAAAGAAACCTACAGTTTTGCGTTCATTTATTGCCTATTGCTCTTCCGTGTTTTCTCAAGATACACAGTGAGGAAGAACAGCTGCAGGCAACTTTCTTCACCAAGGACAAAGCAAATATGGGACTTAGGGTGTTTAGGCACAGAATGGAATTAGTTACAGAATATCAGTTGCTTATTTTTTGTTTCAGGATGAAAAAATGAGGCGCCAAGAAGGAAAACCATTTTTCCTTGTAATAAATTTGAAATCATTCTCTTTCTTTTTCTCCTTTGCTTCCTTTCTACTGAGAAGCTCATAATGGTTAGCTGAAACAGACTCTAAAAATACTCGTCAGCAGCATGCTCTCCAGTGTTTTCTCTTTGTCTAAAATTAGCTGATTTGAGCTGTCTATTCTGGTTTTCTAAAGCCTTCCATTAGGTGCTCTGGCTACGTCTCTCTGGTTTTATGAGCTCTGGATAACAAGGGGGAGGAAGCAAACTAGGAATGACTATCTTTTACAGAAGAATTTACAGAAGAATTTACAAATATCCGAGGCAGGTTCCAGCTTAGGTCCCACCTCCTCCAGGGGGCCCTGTGAGGTGTCCTCTGCCGGGCTCCTCCCTCTGTGCCACCTGTCACTTCATCCTCCTCAGCCCACTGTTCACTCCCACTGTGGCCCCCGAGGGCAGAGCCTGCACTCTCTTCATTGTTCTCTCCCAGTGACTCATGACTATTTGCTAAATGTTTAGGCGCTTAACAAGTATTTGTTGAATGAAAGCTAAAACTGGCCCACTTACTAGACAGAAAGAAAGGAAAATATAACTCATTAGTGGCGGACACAAAGAGGCCTACCTTTTCACATGAAAATCAGGGAAGTGGGGACAGAAAAGTGGGAGAGAAACTGGTTGAGAAGGGAGTGGCTGGGAAGCGTTGACAGGGCAGGGCAGGGTGGCAGAAGCCCTTGGCCTGGAAGCCAGAAAAGAATGTCTCCTCCAGGTGGGGAGGGCAGCCGCCACCGGCCTTCCTCTGCCTGAGTCCCAGACGGCATTGGACATTTCTAAGGCGTGTTTTTAAAACAGTATCTGTGCTTTCAAAAATAAGTACCTGCCTCAGCTGGGGAACATTTATTTTGTGAAGGGAGGTACACTTGTTAACAGCTTGCATTCGTTAATGTCTGAAAATGTTTTTCAGTTCTGAGTGTGTTTGTGTGTGTGCGTTTTTTTCTATAAGGTCCTTAAGAGAAGGGAGTCATAACTTCTATTTTGGACTAATAGAATTTCTATCTGAGAAACGTCTGCATTTTATTGGTATTGGGGGTATTCAAGGAAGGCCAGATTTCATTGTTTCCCCGCCTGAGTTTGAAGTGGTTGAGAAGGAAGACAGGAGTAGGGAAGATGGAGACCAAACTGTACCGTTATTGCTGGTAACAGATGAAGCTGATGGGGATGGCTCCCCCTGCAGGGTCCGCGCAGAATGTTGGCCATGTTGGCCATGTTGGCCCCCGAGTGAGGACGGAGGAAGGGGCTGGCATGCCTTTCTCCTTCCAGACTTGTATCCCTGTACAGGAGGGAAGCTGATGGGTGGAGAGAGGAAACCTTCCTTCCCTATTAAGAGGTTAAAAAAACAAGCAAACCACCACCTGTTATGTACTTTCTGATGTCACACAGCGAGTTGGCAACAGATTTTCTCCTGGGCTCTAGAGGCTATTTGGTATGAATAGAAAGGGCATGGTTTTGGAATTGGCCAGGCTTCATGTTCGTATTCTACTTCTGTGACCTTAGCTCTGGTTCATGCATCTGTACAATGGGGTTAAAATTTGCACCTCAAGGGCTCTTGGAAGGGCTACATTAGATCTCACTGTTGCTCAGAAATGGGGGCCAGTACTTAGCCTCCATGTCTTCATCAGGAATGCAGGTATCACCCAGCCAGCCTGGGGCATTTTACCAATCCCAGGTTCTTTCATTTTACTTTATTTTTTTAAATCTCACTGTTGCTCAGAAATGGGGGCCAGTACTTAGCCTCCATGTCTTCATCAGGAATGCAGGTATCACCCAGCCAGCCTGGGGCATTTTACCAATCCCAGGTTCTTTCATTTTACTTTATTTTTTTAAAACGATTTTATTTATTTTTAGAGAGAGGGGAAGGGAGGAAGAAAGAGGGAGAGAAACACTGATGTGAGAAGAAACACTGATCAGCTGCCTCTGGCACACACCCAGGGTGGGGACTGAACCCAAAACCCGCATGTGCCCTGACCAGGAATCGAACTGGTGACCTTTTGCTTTGCAGGTCAACGATCAGCCAACTGAGCCACACCTGTCAGGGCTTTCCTTTCGTTTTAATCTAGGCTTGGAGCCTCAGAAAACTTGGTGACTGGGGCTTGGAAGTTGACTATTTTAATTTTGATCTTTTTGGAAGGCAAAAAAAAAAAGTTGTTCCTGAGGAAGTAAATTTCTCGGTTGAAAGAATTTTACATGCCACACACACATACCCTAGAAAAACTTGCAAAAACTTGTGTTACACCTGGAAATGATTGTGTAATCAGGAGTTGAACATGATTTGTGTAACCTTGGGAAACAAGTACCTTTTGATTCAAAATATTCTCAGCTCTTTTGTAGGACATTCTTTAAGTGGCTGTTTTAAAAAGCTTTGTCCGTTATATAGGTTAGAGGACTTTATGACAGTGTCCCTGGGCAGGGGAATTGGTGGCCTAAACATTCACATCGGTCTGTGAGGGATCAGCCCCAGAACTTGTAAATGTGATGTGGGCCTTCTTGTTTTCAGGCTTCCCTAGATGGTTCCAGAGCCCTCAGGGACACTGTCGTTTCAGGCGCCGCCCCACCTGCGTGTCTGCAGATGCAGCCCCAAGCAGGCGCACATCCTGCGTGGAGTGCTGTGCGTGACCCTCCCCTTCCAGTGTCTGCTGCGTGCGTCCTGGCCAGACCTGCAGTTTAGTGAAGCACAGCTGTGAAGCTGCGTCCACGCTATGCTCATCCACACTTGCTTCAGACCCCCATGCTAACATTCACGAATTTTCTTTTTTCCTTCCACAGCAAATCAGATCTTAGGTTTAGCAGGTTTCCTGTCCACACTTCCCAGCTGAGCTGCCCTTCTCCTTGTCCGTCCCTCGTCCCTCGCCCCTCTCGGGCTGGACTGACCTGACCCGGGCTGTGGGGGTGGGACCTGCCTGGTCTTTGACCCCCAGCACTGAGGAAAGGTGGGGCGGGAGGGCACTTCCTGCGGGGCTTGGACTTCCTGTGCACACCAGGAGGAAAACAGAGCTGGAGGGTGTGTGAGCCCTCAGGTTAAACAGGCAGCACAGACACTCCTGCACAACAAAGAAAATGTCAGTTGGGCTACTCTAGGGTAGCTGTTATCCATAAATTGGGGAACTGATGGGGTGATGTTAAAAAAAACCCTACCTTTCCTTTTTGGCACTAGCAGTATGATTTTAAAAAAATAAAATAAAGACTTTGATTTCCCAGGTCACAAGCCTTTGTTTTTATTGAGGAGCTCTCTGGTTTGCTCTCCAGCAACGTCCATACATTGATCTCTGTAATTGCCATTGGCTGTCAGGTGAAGTGCAGCTTTGCCACTGTGGGGCCCCTGTTCCGTGTGCGGAGTTGCAGGAGTTGTTTGGGTGCGGGGAGCTCCCCCGCCCCCCAGGTGCTGGCACATCAAAGGGTGTCAGTTGTTCTGGCAAAGTGCTGAACTGCTTTGTGTTTACTTTTGTTTCCAAGAATGTTTTTTTAATTTAAATTTTTTATACATGAAAGTCTTTTTTTTTTTTTTCTTCCTAGATTTTACTTTTTTCCTGATGAACAGTCATCAGACTTTGGAGAAGTTTGGTAGAGAACAAAGAAAAATACCGTCTCACACCTCACCAATCAGTCAGGAACACTAACATTTTGGAATATTTTCTTCTAGTCTTTCAGCAGGTAGTTTGTCCTACCTGATACACAGTTTCTGCTTGGAGTGTTTTCCAATTAAAAACCTCTTCTGTAGGCTTCATGTAAACAATCCTTGCGTGGGTTCCTCTTAAAATGTGAAGGTATTTATTTATCTATTATCTTAATGCTGGTCACACAGTTTCTAATCGTTAAACTAATTCTCTGTGTTCCTGGTGTGATTAGTAATTCTCTAGTAAATCACTGGTTGTATTAGTACTTCACCCTCCCAAATTCAGATTGAATATTGTATGTCAGAACAACTAAGCCTCCAGAAGCCAGCCATGCACGAACCCCGAGGTCTTGGCAGCTTTCCCTGTTCTTATCTAAGGTTCTTCCCTCCTCCTCCTCCTTGGCTTAATTGGTTTTGAATCAGACAACCTTACTCAGCCTCGGGCACATGTAATCCCCCTAAGCCCCCATTTTCCTATTTACAAAACAGAGGAAGAGTACTAGCAATTACAGTGTTCTTGTAAGGATTCTGAGTCAGGTTATGAAGGGTGTGGTGCCATGTCTGGAGCTTGGCCTTGATAGGATTCACTAAGGGCAGCAGTGTCTTCCTCTTCCCCTCCTCAGTCCCTGCCAGGGAATTGGGCTGGCTAGTTCTGCTCGTCTGGGTTTTGGAAGAGGGACCAGAAAGGAAAGGGAAGCTGAATGGGGGAGGTGTATTGAAAAGAGAATTTGCCCCCTTGTAAGTACAAAGTTTAAGCGTTTGTTTTGGGCCCTGCCTGCACCCTGAAAGGTCTGGGCAGGGAGCCAGCCTCGGGCTGGGTTCAGCGGGGGGGGGCTGCGGGCGCCAGGCCCTTGGGCATTCTTCCTGCAGGGGGTCTGCCCTCCTGGCCTCTCTCCCCTTCCAGTCTGCATGTGGCCTGACTGACCCTGTTGGTCCCACTGACCAACCTTGTACTCCTGGCACTTTCCTGGGGATTTTGCGTTTCTCACCCCATCAGCAAGGAAGCTGGAAGACAGGAGACGATTTCTATAGAAAAGAGTATCTTTAGAAGTTGCTCCTGTGTAGGTCTTTAAGGTACAAATCCACCTGATTTTATAAAGAGATTTTATTTATTTATTTAGAGGGGAAGGGAGGGAGAAAGAAAGGGAGAGAAACATTGATTGGTTGTCTCTCACACTCATCCCAACCCCAGGGACCAGACCTGCAACCCAGGCACATGCCCTGACCAGGAATCAAACCAGTGACCTTTCCCTTGGTGGGATGACACCCAGCCAATAGAACCACACTAGTCAGGCCTCCACCTGATTTTTATTTGAATTGCTCTAACATATTTTAAAATTACCCCAGAGTACTTTCACCTTGGTAGGAAGGAGGAAGATAATTCCTCAGATAAACCCAACACTGTGGGCTGCACCTTGTGAAAGAAATGGCTGCTCAGGTGAACCTGGCCGTGAGTGTTCTCCGTGTGCTGTGTGTTGCCTCTGCCTTGGAGGGCAGCAGCCGGCTGTCTTTCTTTGTTCTTCATCATGTATTGCCTGCGGCAGAAGAATGAGCCCCTGTACACTGGGTACTTCAGCTACGCCTTGTAAAGGCTCTGAATAGACTTAATCGAAAGAGCCATCTTGAGTGGAGTGTGGGCTGGAGGGGAGGAGAATTCAGGAAGAGAGGGTGGATTGAATTAGTGGGAACAAGAGGGATATAAAACAGTTTAACTTCTTGTGGCTCCCTTCAGACTTTCAAATTTGTCTATTTAAAACAAACAAGAAAAAGTCCATGGTCTGGACATCCGGCTTAGAAGTCGCTGCCTGTCGTCGCTGCCCCTGCGGTGCCGTCCGTCCCGGCCACGGTGTGCGGGAGCTCTGTTGCTGCTGGACTAGGGCCCTGGGAAGGCCGCGGTGAGTGCGAATCAGGGATTTACAGATCCAGGCCTCGAGGAGTTAATGTGACTGCCTCCCTGGGCGCTGTCATCCTGAACAGAACAAGTATGTTGTCATCTCCCTTTTTAACTCTGTGTTGCTTGAAAACATAGAACCTAAGTTGCTTTTAAATCTTTTACTATGTGGTGGCAACTTAGACTCCATGTTCTAATTGTCAAGGAAGAAGATGTCAGATAATATTCAGAGGAGCTTGCTTCTGATCATTTTTCTGGGAGTGTGGGTCTGCAGACATTTCTAATCTTCTTGAGACTCTGGCCTCTGTTCACATCAGGTTTCAGCTAGCAAGGTGACGGGTGTCTTTGCAAAACTCCGCCCTTCCTTTCAGACTGCGGCTGTAGGTGGAGCTGGAACAACCCGGAGCCTGCCGAGCTGCCCAGATGGGCCCCACCTGGGTCCTCCTTGGTTGCGGCAGCATTCCTCTGTGCTTCCTGTCTGGCTCACCTCCAAATGAGCCGGCTCATTTCCTGTCTCCAGAACTGACCCTTATGACCAGTGTTCAAAGGTTCCATAAAGGATGTGATGGGCCTGACCTTCAAACTCTGACCTTTGTAGGAGCCTCTGGTATCTCTGGGCTACCCCTAGTGGACTGTGACTCCAGAGCCACAGTTGTAATTGCTGTTAGCAAGAGAACCGGGCGGCTGCTGGAGACCCTTAGGGTGGGCATTGATTGTGTCAGTGCTTGGCATTGTAGTGCTGGTCTTACTTCCCTCCTGGCTTCCCTGCAATTTCTTGTATTTGCTTTTCCAGTTAATTGTCATAATACCCAGTGCACTTACTTTGTAGGTACTTGATTAGGATAGTGTTGTAGATGGTATAGAGTATGAGTAAGTTTATTACTGAAAGTTCAGTGCTCTCTTTAAAATATATTTTTTGAATTTATTGATTTGAGAGAAATATCAAAACATCAGCTTGTTCCACTTATTCATGCATTCATTGGTTGATTCTTGTATGTGCCCTGACAGGGGAGCAAAGCTGCAACCTTAGCTATGGAGGCGATGCTATAACCAATTATTTATCTATTCCTAGACAGAGGGGATGGGAGGGAGAGAGAGGGAGAGAAACATAATGTGTAGTTGCCTCTTGTGCACCCCGCACTGGGGACCTGGCCCATAATGCAGACATGTGCCCTGACTGGGAACCGAACCAGCGACCCTTTGGTTCATAGGCCAGAGCTCAATCCCCACTGAGCTAAACCAGCCAGGGCCCTAATGCTATTTAATAATTAGGGTAACTGACTTCTTAGAGGACATGCCCGACTTTGAAAACCTAGGAATCCATTGGTTCTGAGACCTCAAGAAAGGTGGGCTGAGGTAGATAGAGTGCTGACTCACCTTCGGCCACTTTCTTTTTCTAATTACCAAAGCTGATTGGCGGCATTTGGTTGTGTTTGGCTCCGAGGTGTCTAATGATCTTTCCTTTCTTTGTTACCTAGCTCATTAGAATTTGAAGAAAGTTAAATCAGTCGTGAAATGTATCACCTTTCAGAAATGAATAGCATCTTAATTGACTGCCTTTGAAAACTTGTCAACCTGGGGTTTCTAAGTCTGGGTGTAATCTGGTATGCCTGGAGGTTGGGACCTCAAGCTGGGGCTCTCTGGGGAGACTGGTCCACCTCCAAGTTTGTTTTCTGGCTCCAAACAAGTGAGTGGCTGTTTGACTATTGGCACGCGACCCAGTTTCTAAAGTACAACCATATAGGGTATGGCGGACTGGTAACCGGGGGGTTTGAAAAGTGAGGTCATGCAAGGCCCAGATGAAACTCTTTTAATGTGTATCACAACTGCAATTAATCTTATTAACATGCTGGGCCTGTGCCTGCTCTCCCTGCCCCGGGTGTGCGAGGGCATTTAAGGGGCACGCTTTGAAGGACTCTCTTCTTTGATGGTGCAGATGGATAACAGAAGCGTATAAAACTTTGTATCTGGTGTAATAAAGGCCTTTTGTGTGCCCTTGCAGATTCATTCAGTTTTGAGAAGCAAACAAAAAACTTCATGCAGATTGATAAGATGTACAAAAAGAGGATGGATTGTAAACGCAGTCTCGTAGCTGTGGGCTCTGGGGCCAGACAGAATCATTGGGAAGGAGTGGAGCCCTCCTCTGGGCCCAGCACCGAGCTGGTTCCAGCACAGGGTTTGGGAGTGAGGCATGAGTGCACCTAGAAACTGCAAGCCCTGGGAGGTGCTGCGGATGCTAAATCTGCCTTGATGGGGTAGCATAAGGGTTCCTAAGATAGAGAGGGAAGTGGGGGTGGTTGGGGCCAGGCCAGCTTCCTGGGTGGGGTGGTCCTTCAATGGGAGGATCACGGGTGGGGGGAGGGGAGCGGCATGGAGGGTGGCCAGGGCGCTCCTGAGGGAGAGTTCAGCATCACTGTGAGGAAGGGTGGTTGGTTGTTCCTGGCAGGGGATGCGGCCGGAGAGTTTAAAGGCAGGAAGATGGCACACTTTGATCGCCCTCTCTCCCGAGTGCATCTGAGAGAAGGCTGGTACAGTGTTGCATCTTTATAAAGGTGCTGCCCAGCTCTATTTTTGAAGTCCATTTTTTTTTTAAAGAAGTTATCCAAAACACCACCTAGGCTCCCTTCTGCTGTTCCCTTTGTTTCACAAGTAGCCTTGAGGACAAGGAAGTTTTTTAAAATGGTCAGGTTCAACATATGTGCTTTGAGTTTGCTAATATCCCCTAATGAATACAGAAACCACTCGCTAAGTGAATAATTAATAAGAAAAGAAATATCTGTTCCTGTATAATGTACCCATTTGCTCATACATAATTAATGAATGCCACACTCGTAACATTATTAAAGTTTCCTCACTGTGTGCTTACAGCGGTTTCTTACCTGCAGGGCTTGTCAGAGCCTTTAGCAGTGGGAGGGGAGGAGGAGCAGCGCCCTTTCTGACCTCGGACCGTCCTGGAGGCCTGGTGTCCCACAGGGCACTCTTTGGACTGAGGCGCCCTTTGGTTTGTCGGCGTTGTGTGTGCTGGTTAGGTCCTCTCGACCACCGCATCTCCCCGTTTCCCTTTTCTGCCCTGACGTACCAGTGATACATCGATGTCTCGGTGGAAGGGTGGTGAGGGAGCTATTGCATTCAGCCTGACCTTTTTCTTCACTACTGGAAATGTGAACAGCATTTCCGGGGGGCTGCCTGGAAGAGTTGCCTACAAGCTGAATTTGGGCATGATGAGTCTCTGAATCCTTACATAAATGGAGATAGAGCCCCAGCTGTCTGTCCTGCCATTTAAAAAAAAAGGGGGGTAGGGAGAAAAACCTTCCCATCTGGCAGGGGGAAAACCCTCGAGTGGACAGGATGAATCAGCACGCCATGGCTGGACACCAAGATCAGCCTCTCTGGACATGGCCCTCGCCGACGGTCCTTGCTGGTCCCGTGAGAACACAGCAGCCAGCCGCACGCTGCACTTTTAAGGTCAAGAACAGCAGCGGCCCTCACCCAGAAACAGCCGTTCTGGCTCCTTCCCTCCAGGAACAGAGTCGCGTTTGCTCTAGAACAGCTCCTTGTGCTTGAGCACAGCGCTTCACGCTGCGGTCTTCTGGGTTTTCCGCCCTCGTGCCTCGCTGGCGCCTGCGCACATCTCCTTCTGGGCGCGCGCTGTCCAGTAGAGCACCACGGACCACATGCAGCTGCTCACTTGTGGACAGCTAAATAAAATTTAACTTCTGTAAGTTGTGGACAGTTAAATAAAATTTGAAATTCCCTTCCTCATTGCAGTTGCGCAGATGCCACGTGTGGTGCGGCTCCCCTTGGGGCGGCATAGGTTCAGGACATTTCCATCCCCGCCGATGCGGAAATGCTGTTGGATAGCGCCCTGTGTACCCGCAACACAGATCCTTATTTTCAGGAACTTTCTGGGCCCCCTCAGCGCCCCTGCCTGCTTTAAGCTCTGTGGAGACCGCTTGACACACCTCACCGACTGGATGGACAGACCTGTCCCCCATGGTCCTTCCCACACACATTCATGAGGGTTGAGCAAAACGAGCTCCCAGCCTTAAAATGCCTTCTGCGGACTCTGCGGGCTCTGCGGGGTTAGCTCTGTGTGACAGCCCTTCCTGTATTTATCACAGGGTTTCCATATCTAAAGTACATCTCAGAACAGTTTTTTCCTGCTAATCATACTTTACAATCTAATCCAGGAGTGTCTGACCTGGCCTGTCGAAGGTTTCTTCAAGCCCCTCAACAGCTTGCTCCCAAGCTCCTGAAAATGACTTGCTTAATGCCTTGCTCTAGTGCATTGGTTTGCTTATCGGTCCCTCCGGGATTGCTGGGGAAAGATCTCTCCCAGAGGAGACTTTCTGTTTTAGTTAGTCCTCGATTCTATGTCTGATGTCTCTGTTGGCCCAGAGCCTGGCAGGAAGGCCTTTGAAGGAGCTGTTGCCGAGACTCCATTCTACTCAAGCTATGCCTGAATTCCCTCTGCAGAAGGGCCCCTGCTCCAAGGACGTGCAGCCTCGGGATGAGGGGTGCTTGATGTGTTAATCTGAACACAAGACTGGCACATGTTCTGTGTGTATTGCACTGAGTACCAGTTTGAGGCATCAGCAGGCGATCCCCGTTTCTATGACTAGAAATGATAGGAAAAGTAGGAATCTGTGAGTCTGGAATCTAGCCTCACTTAGAGAAAGCACGAGCACCTGTTGGCTTTAGTGAGTTTACGCTTTCCCTGCTGACCGGGGCTGGCCCTCACAGCTGGCGGGAGTTGGAGCAGCTCCATGTGAGGGCTGCGGGACCACCGATGGAGAGATGATGGCACCGTTTGTGAGTGTCTGCCACGCCCCTGCCACCAGGCACTGTGCCTACATTGTCCCCCACTCACTTAGAGGATCATGCTATTTGCATTAAAAAAGGGGGTCAGGAGCCTTATTTCTTGAAGAGGTCTGCAGTGCAAAACCTGAAAGATGAAAACAAAAATCCCCCCCGAAGTGGGTGGAAGTGAGACAGACTTGACTGGGCTGTCAGGCAAGGAAAGGCAGGGACCACGACTCTCTTTCCCAGCTTTCAGTGTTGGCACAGAGCCAGGTACCAGTAGACCCCCCCCCATAAGTAGTTGTTGAATAATAGACTGTATTGTATTTTCCTAACATTCTATAAAGTATGTAAAGGTTTGCACATTTTAATGAGATGAGAAAACTGTGGCTCAGGTTCAATAACTGGCCTTTGGCACACAGCTGAACATGGTGGGCCTGGGATTCAGACCTCAGTGTGTCTAAACCGTGGTCCAGGTGCCTTCAGCAGGCTGCAGGTGAGGGCGTGGGGGGGCGTGTTCATCCTGCCGCTCCCTCTTCTGAACATGGACGCTGTCAGTGGCTTTGTGTTTGGTTGTTTGTATGTTTTTGCTGTTGCTGTATTTTTAACCTTAATTTTGTAAGGTTTTAACAGGATTTCAGAATTACAGAGAAGTTAGCAAGAAGAGTATAAATAATTCTCAGACCCCTTGCTCTTGTCTGTAGGGGTATGTTCTGGGAAGATCTGATTTGTGAGTTGTTCGAACATGAGATCAGGCCCGGTCGTGCGAGGATTCCCGGGTGTCTGTGAGGCAGGGTGTGTCCCTTATGAGAAAGTGCACTGGGGGTGGGGGAGCAGCGGCGTGACCCCACCCAGGAACTGAGGCTAACCCAAGAGCGGCCCTCAGGGCTTGCTGGGTGAAAATGGGAGAGAAGAGTCTAGGGCTTATAATTTTGCATAGAAGAGTCCCTCCCCCCCTCTGAGAAGCTGAAGGATTTGGGGGATATAAAAGAAAAGTGGCTTATAAAAACAAAGATGACTTCAACTTCCCAAACAAACCCTCTCAGGCGTGGCATCTTGCCCTCCCCGGCTGCCAAGAACAACAACCGATGCGTTCACAGTCGGCTGCACCCCATGCCATTTCCGCTTCTCACCGTCGCAATTAAACATTAGTGTTTGTGCTGCTTTATCTGTGCCACGCCTGCTGCCCTGTTTGTTTTTTTTAAATTTCTGTTTTTTAATCCTCACCCGAGGATATGTTTGTTTATTTTAGAGAGAGAGGAAAGGAAGGAGGGAGGGAGGGAGGAAGAGAGTGGGGAGGAGAGAGAGACATCTATATGTGAGAGAAATACCTGCACGCACTATGTCTGGGGATCGAACCCACAGACCAGGTGTGTGCCCTGATCGGGGTCAAACTCACAACCTTTCGGTGTACAGGACAGTGCCCCAACCAACTGAACCACCCAGCCAGGGCCATGCAGGTTCCCCCGCCCCACCCTCTCTTCTTGGCTTTCTTTCTTGGTGCCCATTGTACCTACTTCTCCCTCTGGCTCCCAAGTTTCCTATCTCCTTCCTGCTGAGACCTCTGTATTCATTCCCAAAGGCCTTGTATTTGGTGGAAGGGCAAGCAGACTCTTCCCTATGTGAGAGGAAAGGAGGTCAGTTTCTCTGTCTCTCTAATCTTCACCTGAGGATATGTTCATTGATTTTAGAGTAGTGGGAGAGAGAAACATCGATGTGAGAGAGGAACATCGATTGGTTGCCTTTCACAGGTGCCCCAACCAGGGATGGAACCCACAATGTGGGTATATGTCCTGATCCGCAATTGAACGCCCAACCTTTTAGTATGTGGGTTGACAGCCACCCGGCCAGAGTTGCTCCAGCTCTGATGCTGAACAAAACCTGTGACCTCCACTCGAGGGCCCGAGTTTGTGAAGCCTGTGTCTTCCCCGCTGTGGCTGGACCCCTGCACTCGGAGAAGCTGGGGTCAGTTATTCTGGGCCGTTCCTCGCTCATACTCTACCTGTGCTGGACAGTAAGTGCCGTGAGGGCGGAGGTGGTGATCCATGCCCAGGCAAGTGCCCGGTGCTTCGTAGAGACCCAACGAATATTTGCTCAGTGAGCGGGCCTTGGTGTGCAAATGCTGTATCAGTTGACTTAAAACTACAGGATCATATGAGAGTAGCTCTTAAAAGTTCTCAGCACAAGAAAAAAATTATAACTGGGAGGTGATGGGTGTTAACTAAACCTATCGCGGTGATCACTTTGCAGTATATACACCTATCAAGTCCGTATGCTGCATGCTTAAAATGAATACAGTGTTACGCGTCAGTTGTATCTCAATAAAAAAACTACAGGATCACAGCCTGTTAGGTTTTAGCTGTTTCTGAGATTTACTTTCCAGTTGGTCTTTTAACAATGAGGGTTCAGCCTTGGGAGAGCTCTTCCTGGGGCTTTAATCTCTGAGAGACGGCAAGAGTGTTATCACACAGTGTGTGTCCGTTGTCTGGGTGCAGACCAGCCAGGAGGAAGCGTCTCTTCCCAGGCCGGCTTGCTCCTCGGTCTGTCCTTGGGCTCCTGGGAATGCTGCTGTGAGGGGCCTCAGTCCAGTAAGAATCCACAACCTGTAACTAAGAGCTGATCACACTGATGCTCAGTGAAGTGAGTCAGGCCAAAACGGATGAGAACCGTGTGATTTCACTCACGTGTGGGATATAAAGCAAAAGGCAACAAATGAACAAACAAAAGAAACTCACAGATACAGACAACAGAATGATGGGAACAGTGGGGAGGGGCTTGGGGGCGGATGAAGAGGGTAAAGGGGGTCAAGTACGTGGGCACCAAAGGAAATTAGATTTTGAGTTGTGAGCACATGATTGCATATACGGACATGGCATATACAGTTGTTCACCTGAGATTTATATGATGTTACCTACCTATGTTGCCCCAATGAACTTAATTTTAAAAAACAGGGCTGACCAAGCTGACTGCTGTTTGCTCTTAATCGACCCCTCACCCCTTCTCCGCCTCATCATTCTTAGACTTCTGGCTTCTTACTTAAGTGATAAGCCCCCGGGGGTGTATGTAAGCCACAGCATTCATGTAATTAGCTATTTTGTAAGGCTTTAAATCTTGAGTCTTCAGTGTCTATGATTCCTTAAATGGAACCATCTGGCCCCATCAGTCACACGAGTGAGGACAGCATCAGCTCTTTGCAAAATTACCCAGTTGGGCCAGGGAGCACCTTCAGGACGAGGGAACAGCCTAAGAAAGGGTAGGAAGCCCAAGCTCAGGGTTAGTGGCGACCGAGCAGGACCGGAGCCGGGGTCCTGCTGGCTTGGTCACTGTCCACACCCCTTTGCCCGGCCAGTGTCGCGCCCACGCCGTGGAGATGGGGTGGAAGCAGGGCAAGCAGAGGTGCAGGGTGTGTTTTACACTTCCTTGGAAAGAGACTTTGAAGCTGCTGAAAGGTATTTTAATCGGCAGCCCCCCACCCCTGACACCATGAAAAACGATCGCCTGGGGGTTTCACGCCGGCAGAGAGAGGATGCCCGCGGGAGCGCGAGCGCGAGCGCGGCTGCCCCGGAGCCTGGGGAAGGGCCGTCCCGTCCGGTCTGTGCTGATGCTCCTCCAGCGTTTTCCTCCGTCTCGACCTCCAGGCTTCCTCAGGAGCGCGCGGAAACGGACAAGTTTCTGAGATAATTCATAGTCAGCACACCCCTCTCAGGGCCTAGAATCGAAGGACTTGAGGCCCTAATGGATCAGGAGCCATTTTACCGTCTTCGGGGCCTGTGCCGGCTCTGCGCTGGCCGGTCCGCGTGTGGGGGTGTGACAGTAGCTGGCAGTGGCGGCGGGCAGCGCCTGCTTGGAGGGTCTCCAGCGGTGAGGGTGGGGTGGCGTGGTCACTGAGAAAGTGGCACCTTTTCAAAGGCTTTTTTTGTGGGGATAAATCATTCAATTTTAATTGCACTTCCTCTCTTTGTCTTATGGTTGGGTCCCTTCATCCTTTCTGAGTTGCTGCCCTGGTTGGAATCTGATGAGGCAACCCTTTCAGTTTTCAGACGCACACCGGGGAGCTGTGGGCACCTGTTCGATTTAGTGGGGACAGCATAGAGGGCCTGGATAAAAATTGAGCGTGATCTCCTAACTACTTGGGTTGTCCCCGGCCAAGCCACTTGACCTCTGTGAGTCTCAGTGTCCCCGTCTGTAATGAGGGGGTGCTAATTAGTTCATCCTCAGGAGGATCCAATGAGGACGCCCCGTGGAAGTACTAGTTGGTTTCAGTAAACATTTGGAGTTACTTTGGGGCCCGGCTTCCAGCTTCCGATGAGTTCGAGTTCCACCACTTCTGCCGAATAGTTAGGTTTCTATCGGCAGGTTAATTTACTTCTTAGAACTCGATCTCATCTGGAAGCTGGAATAACAGCACCTGCTTGTTAAATTGTTGGGAGAGGTAAATGCAGTACAAGTTGGACGCCTGGTAACCTGGCTTCCTGGGGTGACCATAGCTTGGCCATCTGTCATACAGTAGCCTTTGCATCATGTCATGCGCTGGTTGAGCTCTCAGAGAAAATAAGCCACTAGTGAGTTCTTCACCATGATTAGAGCAGTATTGTTCCCTGCAGAAAGGGAGTGGGGAGGCTGGAGGGGTGGGGCTGAGAGTGGGCGGGTAGGGGAAGTCTGGCTACTGCATCTTGACGTGTGGATTCGTGTGGAAAATAAATTTCCTTCTGGTAATTGTGTATAATTTGACAGATCAGTGATTAGTGCCAGTTAACTTTATTAACTACTGTATAATACTGTAAAGACCTAAGATCATGAAGGTCATAAAATTTGCTAAAGAGAGCATTTTGGTATATGTCTTTAAATATTGTTTAAAATGGAAATAGCCAATCTAGCAGGTACTTTAAGGGAATTGTGATTTTGCAGAAGGGAAAGTTAGCACAGGCAGTTTTGCAAAATAATGTTTAATGAAGTCTTGCTTTTTAGTTGCTGACAAAGTGGTTTTTGACACATCCCTCAGGAAGACTGCGGTCTGAAGGGATGAGGTCCATACTTGTGGATAAGAGTTGGGAATTGAGAGGGGAAATGTGTTGGGGGGGGGGGAGAGAGAGAGAGAGAGTGAAAGAGAGAGTTAGTTTCAAGGTAAAGTGCTCCATAGTTAGTCATAGCGGTCTCATATGTCAAGAATTCTGGCTTATCTGCATTTTTTTCTACGATTGCTCATGTGTGGCATGCCTTGTTTTTCTTCTAGGATGTGGAGAAAGAGAAGGAAACGCACAATTATCTCAGCAAGGAAGAAATCAAAGAGAAAGTTCATAAATACAATTTAGCAGTCACAGACAAGTTGAAGATGACCTTGGTAAGCCCCGGTAACGCTCCTTAGTTGACAGAGGTCCGAAGACAAATATAAGTCGTTGCTGCTGCAGTCTGTTTTAAAATCTCTGAATCACACCTGCGGATGTTTGATGGCCAAGATGTTGTAGGACAAGAAAATGTTTCTGTATCTTTCAAATTAAAGCTGTATTTTGAAATACCTTTACTTCAAAATCAGTTAAATGAAGTTAAATTTTATTTGAAAAGATTTTGTGCCTCCCCCTCATCCCCAAAGATGTTTAGCATTGAGTATAATCATTGCCTGTTTAGCATATGGGTGGTTTCTCAGATTCTAAGGAGGTCTTCAGTTAAGTTTTATCTTGTGTAAATAAATTTGGAAGTATCAGGAAAAGGGTTTTGTGCCAGTGCAGTGGAATATAATTGAACTCAGACTTTCCTCAGCTGGTTGTCTGGAGTGAGACTAAGTATGTAACATTCAGCTTCCTACACATTGTTGATTCGGGCCCCTGCAACATTGTACCAACACCGTTTGAAGCTCAGCTGGGGGTGAGGGCGCAGCAGGGGGAGCCCAGAGCTTGGTGGAGAGGAAAGGGGCCCTACAGCTTTTGGAGCGTTTGTGTTCCACTAAACTGGGCTGGCCGTGTGTGCCTCACCCGCCCCCCTGCCCCCACACACACACTTGGTGACTTCCCTCGGGCACCTGCCAGCCCTTGGTGCCAGTTTCCAAGGCCCTTGGACCCCTGCCTCTCAGTCTATTGACTGTGAACTGACAGGAGTTCAGCAAGGGACAGGGTGACCTGTTTAGAAGAGGCCCTCCTGAGCTCTGTGCCCCCGGGCTGGGGTAGGAGGTTTTAAATATAAGCCCTTGTGATACAGGACCCCTCCCTTGTGGGTAGATGAACTTGAGATTATTCTTCATTACTTCAGCAGTGGTGTTTCTTCTTTTTAAACAGTTTTCATCAAAGTAGAAAGAAAAATTCCAACCCCCTCCTTTGGAGTTTAAAACAGATGCAAGTTTCCATGTTGTTCCATAGATGAAAAATTTAAGCACTGTATAATACTTTCCACAAGACTGAACAAGTGAATGAGTATCGTGAAGTCATCTGTGGAAAGGAAGAGAAATAATGGACCATAAAGGGGGTTTTAATGTCCTCCTTTAACTGTGTCATTTTCACCCAACACTTGAGGATTTATTTAAACAAAACATTACAATAAAATTGTTTCAAATGTATGGAATGTAAAATAAAAAGTGAAGATAAGACAGTTATTACTATTTTTGGCAACTGTGAAACAGCAATTCAACCATAACTTAAGACAGGTGTTAAAACTCATCAAATTGTATATATTAAATGTATGCAATAAAGAAATTATTTTTTTTAATTTTTAGAGAGATGGGAAGGGCGGGAGAAGGAGATGCAGAGAAACATTGGTGTGAGAGAGAAACATGGATTGGTTGCCTCTCATATGCATCCTGTCTGGGGAGGAACCCACACCCCAAGCATGTGCCCTGACCAGGAATCAAACCAGCGACATTCTGCTTTGCTGCATGACACCCAACCAACTGAGCCACACTGATCAGGGCAAATATATGCATTTTTTAAAATAAAAATTATAGTTCAGTAAAGCTAATAAAAATATATGTATATATGGAAGGAGACATAAATACCATGTTAAAACAAAAAAGATAAGTGCTTATATTATATCTGTACTTCACCCTGTAGCTTGAATTTGTTTTAAAAATATTGCTGCTTGAAGTGCCTGAAATGCCTCATTGTGTATTCTGTGCTACAGGGATGCATTTCTATAAAAAGAGTCGCAGTGAAATTGGTAACTAGTACATATGATAATGGCCAGTAGGATTGGAAGTAACTTGTTTTCTTACTGCCTACTCCTTGTTGACTTAGGTATTTCAAAGTCCTAATTGTGACCTTCCTTTTTTGTGTAATAGCTGGTCATCAGTTACAGCTGTCGTTTCCTTTGAACAGCCAGCCTAGCTAGACCTATCCCCCAGGCTTTAATGAGCCTTGTGGTTTGGCTAGCATCTGCTCCAGCGGCCTGTGACCTCGCCCGTGGGCCCTGACCTTTCACATGCAGCTTCGGAGGCGTGAGTCTGGACCTCGGTCAGCACCGTGTTAGGGGGCCGTCTCCTGTGGCCACATCTGCCCCACAGACCTTGCCTCAGGAAGCACTTTGCTGGGGTGCGCTAACCTCCCTCAGAGGTCATTCATTCCCTTAGGGGCAGTCTCTAGTGAAGTTCTGCCACAGAACTGTAAAAGAAAAGAACGAGAGAAAGAGTGTTTTTGCCCTGGCTGGGTAGCTTGGTTGGTTGGAGTGCCGTCCCCATACACCAAGGTTTCGGGTTTGATCCCAGGTCAGGGTACATACAGGGAGCAACCAGTGAATGCCTAAATGAGTGGGACAACAAGTCGGTGTCTGTCTGTCTGTACCTCTCTCTCTCTCATCAATAATAATAATAATAATAGTTTCATCTCCTTGTTTTGTTTAGGAAAGGGATATTACCCTTTCCTAAAATGCCACTGTCAGCCCACCTAAGTGTGTGCTTGTCTTCCTGCCTCAGAATTCAAATGGGATTTACACTGGCTTCATTAAAGTGCAGATGGAACTCTGCAAACCTCCGCAGACTTGTCCAGACGCCGGGAAACCGGCGCCCAGCAGCAACGGCTGCATGAACACGCTCCATATCAGCAGCACGAACACCGCTGGGGAAGTGATCGAGGCCCTGCTCAGAAAGTTCCTGGTGGCCGAGAGCCCTGCCAAGTTCGCACTTTACAAGCGCTGCCACAGGGAGGATCAAGGTATGTGCCATGCTGGGAACGGAAGTGGTCTCTGCTTCCGTCTGTCAGGTGTGCTCGTTTGCAGAAGGCAGGCTAGTGGGTGTATATCTCTGGCAGTCACAGCGGAGCCAGGGACAGACTCTGGAAGCCATGGTGATCGTGACATGAACCTCATGCCGCCTGGATGTCCGTCTTTTTGCGTTGGACAGTTGTGCATCTGAAGAGCGCACAGGCATCCACATGGGCAGGGCTTTTATGTGCACAGGGGGTGGCTTTGATTTGTTTTGTTTTTTGGTAGCTTTGATTTTAATGCTCTTTAGGACAGAAAAAGGATGCTCCTGTGGTTGAAGTTTGCAGTAGCACATCCCAGATTAGATGTGCGTCTGAACGTGGAGTGGCCTGGTGGACCCGCAGTCTCTGGGGCCTTGAAGATGCGGAGGCACATTTCACATTTACTGATGTCACTGGCACCGCCCCGGGCTCTTCTCTTTCCGTAGCTTGTCCCTCTGGCCATCACACCGGGGCACTGTGGCCCCCAGGCCCCCAGAGGCACTCGCAGTGGGTGGGTAGCATTGTGATCTGGGGTCTGCCTGTCTGAACTCGATACCCACATTCAGTGGGTAGAAAAAGAATATTAAATTTCTGCATGAAACAGAATGAGATATTCCAGGTCAGGTATCTGAGCAGAAATGGATACCAGTTCTGGAGAACAGCAGTGATTGACCACGTGCTCATTTGAACATGGCGTCTGTGTCTGGGCGGGAGGAGTCAACTGCTCACCTCCTCTGGTTTCCCTGGCTAAAGCCTAAAGCAGCTCCAGGGGAAAGTAACACTGACCTGACGTGATGGGAATGTCCTCAGTTGCCTGGAGACAAAGCCAGCTAGTTGCTGAGCATGTGTACATTTTTCGAATCCATACCCTGGGCTGGGCCCTGCAGAATACAAGGGAAAATGGACGGAGGTTTCTACCCTCAAAATCCACAGGCTCAGTGAGCGGGGCAAGTTCATGTCTGTAGGGAAATCAGCATGTACAATGCAGTTGTACCTAAAAGTGCCAAAATACGGTAGATAAGCTCAGATGGCATTTTTATCTTGTCGGCTTCTTTGCTGGCTCACCTGGGCTTAGCTGTACAATCCTGCTGAAACAGTGCCTTCACGGCCGGCCAGGCGCGTAACGCTACAGGCAAGGCCAGCACTCGGTGTGCGATGGGACGCAGGGAGCTGTGCGTGAAGCCCCCAGAGCTTGAGCGCCGGCTGCCTCGTTAGTTTGTGGCTGCTTGTTATTCTAGATTAATTTGCAGAGAGGTTTGCTCCTAGAGCTCTGATTTCATGTTCTTTGGGTGGCATATGTTTATTGTTTCGAAAGGGGTTGCAGATTCTTTTTTAAATTTCTTATTTTGCTTTCTCCAGGGAGGAGCAGAATTAATTATAAGCCATTTGGGGCACGAATACCTATTTAAATTCATTCATGAAAAATTATTTCCTTTTTGATCAAGGCGCAGTTCGTATTGTGCAGCTAGAAAGAATAGATTTCCTTCCACTGTGGGCCCCTGGTAATAAGATGAGGGGGGTGTTGCCGTGGTCTGGAGGAGGGATGGTGCGGGTGTGTGTGGTGGAGGGAATGCTTCAGTGCTCTGTCTGTGACCTGTTTCCTCACCCAGTCTACGCCTGCAAGCTCTCAGACCGGGAACATCCACTCTACCTGCGGTTGGTAGCGGGGCCCAGAACAGACACACTGAGTTTTGTTCTCCGTGAACATGAAATTGGAGAGGTAAGTGATTGTACGTTACTGCTTTAAACTAGACACACCAGCTGGTCCTGTTTTATTGCTCTAGCCAAGTGATTTTACCACTGGGAAAGAGGAGGAAGGTGGGGTGGGGGAAGAGAGGGAGGGAGGGTTTGCTGTCATGGGGGAGGAGGGGTGGGTTAGTCCTGCGGAGGGCAGCTTGGGGTGTGTTTTGGATGGTTCGAAGTCAACCTAGAGTTAGCCTATATATAATTCTTTTACGGCACTCATTGTGTTGGTCTGTGATTTTCAGAGGTGGGGGAAATAAAACTTTTACTTGATCTCCACCCATAGTCATTTTCACCCCTTCTACGTCTAAATTCCTCTAATGCAGCTGAACTTTGAAAGCTGACACTCTCCATATGTTTGCTACTAACAAAGTCTCCAGGCCAATTTGCTCCGAAGGGAACTAAAAGGGAATTCAATCTCTTCACCAGGAAAGACATTTAACTTTGTAGAATCCCTTTTTTCCCTCTTTGCCCAGATGATTAAGAAATTATGTTTCTGTATATAGCATCATTTGCCATTTCCTTTCCAAGGAGGATTGTATTTAGGCCGGTTCAGTTGAAGGAGAAAGCACTTGAGATTGTCCTTGTAGATCAAGTGTCAACTTTAAAAGGACACTTGAGCAAGTCTCCCTCCCAGCTCTGGGTCTCACGCAGTCTTTTGTCTGGAACAGGAAATGGCACGAGGTGCCCGTTTTGTGATGCAGGGAGAATGGGGTTTCTGGGTTAAAAAATCAGGGAGCCAGGCCTCTGCTTCTGTTAGGTTAGCAACGTGACCTTGGGAAAACCCGATCTTCTCAGTCCTCAGTCTGTAAAGTCTGTGCAGTGTGGGACTAAAGACGTTACAGGGTAGTTTTAAGTCACAAATTAGCAATGTGTGTAAGCATGCTTTGTAAATACTGTGGGCTTTTTTTTTTTAAAGATTTAATTTTTTTAGAAAGAGTGGAAAGGGAGAGTGGAAGAGAGGGAGTGAAACATCAATGTGTGGTTGGTTCTCATGCGCCCCATACTGGGGACCTGGCCTGCAACCCAGGCATGTGCCCCGACTGGGAATTGAACTGGCGACACTTTGGTTCACAGTCTGGTGCTCAGTCCACCGAGGCACACCAGCCAGGGCCAATACTGTTTATGTGGGTGTAAAGTGGAACTCTATTTGGAGAGTTTTAGGAAGACAGTGATTTTGGACACTCGAATTTTCTTTTGATTCCGATGTTCTGAATTTGTTAAAATTTGCTGTCTTTTGGGGAGAAAACTGGGTCTGGCCCTGTAGTTGGCACAGGGCAGCATTCCCTCAGAAAGGCCTGCCGGGTACATCAGCCTAGTCTTGCCAGTGTCCTTGGCATTGGTCTTTTAGGTATTGCATGTGGTTTAGTGCAGTGAGAGCCACATTCGTTGCTTGGGAGGGAATTACAACTTTGAAATTTCCGTTGTGTTTTAAGGTCCCGAACTGCCTTATGAGACGTCTGTGTGGTGTTCTTGTTTCTCAGTGAGTTAAGGCCAACTGAACTGAGGGGACAAACAACTCTGTGGCTCTCAGGGACAGGGAGGAACTTACTGTATTTTGGAGGACATATGTGAAAAATAGAATCGTGATTTTAAAAATTTAACAGAATAATCCAGTGTAGAAAGTTTTGTTCTCCTATCCCATGTTTCCTATTTTCTTTAATAACCAGGACCCGTCTCCAGGAACCTTCTCTCACTGAGCTCACTTGGTGGTCTTATCCCGTCTCCTCTCTGTTCACCGTGTCGGGCCTTCTCCAGGCTTTCCCTGCCCCACACCTCTGGGAATTCTCCATCAGAATCGGTCCTGGACGTTGCAGAGATTCCCAGCCAGGACCCAGGGCCCCTTTTGGAAGGGGAGCATGTGTAGTTTGAAAAAAACTCCTAGGTGATGCCATATACCCTCCTTGATCTTCACTGCTCTAATAGAATAAAAAGCAACCCCACACATGTTTATTTTGTGTCTTCTCAGTACCAGGAGCTTTTAGGGAAACAGAACTCAGAGCCTCAAGGGCAAGAGATAAAGCCTAAGTATTGAGAAATATGATAGCTATGATGTAGGTGAGAGAGATACTCGATAAACAATTATAATACTTTTTATGTCTTTTTTAAAAAAGATTTTATTTATTTTTAGAAAGAGGGTTAAGGAGGGAGAAAGAGAAGAAGAGAAACATTGGTGTGTGATTAGTTGCCTCTTGCACGATTCCTACTGGGGACCTGGCCCGCAACCCAGTAGGAATCAAACTGGGAATTAAACCCGCAACCCTTTGGTTCACAGGCTGGCACTCAATCCACTAAGCCACACCAGCCAGGGCTTTATATCTTCTTAAATCAAGGTTATCAGTATCAGTGCTCAAGGGAGAGCTTTTTAATAGACATAGTCCTGGGTGCAAAGGGAGGGGAAGAAATCACGGAAGGCTTAGAGAAGTGGCATTTAAGCTGAAACTTGAGAGCTGAGTAGGAGTTCTCCAGGCGAAGCGGAGGAGGGGCGAGCATGTGCAAAACCACTTGGGGTAGTGAGTGAGGGGGGCAGCGAAGAGAGGTTAGTTTAGGGTCTTCTCTTACACTTGGCAGAAACAACCAAGGGAAGCTACTGAATGATCGTAGGCATGGGAGGGTCATCCCCCCTTATCCATGATGGATACGTTTTAAGACCCCCAGTAGGTGACTAAAATCACGGATAGTACCCAACTCTTTTCACTTAAAGGAAGCACTTTATGGCTTCTCTTGGTCCTATCTGAATTGCCAGCATTACTGCTCTTGTGCTTTGAAGTAGAATAAGGGCTGCATGAGCACCCGCACTGCAGTAGTGGGGCTCTCCGTCTGATGACCTAGACACCACTAAGTGACCGATGTGCAGGGAGCACACACAGCACGGCGACCCTGGGCAGAGGGGTGGTTCATGTCCTGGGGGGCGGTGGATGACTTGAGATTTCTTCACGCCACTCACAATGACGTACAATTTAAAACTTATGAGTTGTTCATCTCTGAAATTTTCCATTTAATGTTTTGGGCCATGGTTGACATGAGTAGCTGAAACCATGGAAGGGAAATTGTGGATGGGGGTGGGGGCGTACTTCTGTGTTCAGGCTGGCTGTTTGGGGAGCATGGAGTGAAGTGAGGCCACCTGGTTAGGAGGACGTCCGTCCAGGGTAGGAGAAGATGGTGGTGGCCAGCACCAGGGGGCAGCCGAGATGGAGAAAAGCAGGCCGATTGGAGAACTGTTTAAAATGGACATAATTCAGTGGATTGTGGGAAGTGAGGACGAAGACAGTGACAATGACAACTCCAAGTGGAGGGAAGAGATGGAGGGCATGTGGGGTTGTTTCTAATGCTTCTGGGGGTCAAATCAGGAGTGATCGTTGTCTAGTGGACCCCGGGGGCGTGGAGGCCCCGCGCTTGTGGGAACCATTTGGCAGGAAGGAGGGCGGCGCTGGCCGGCCGGGGTGGGGGTGGCTGGGAGCCCCGAGGGGAGCCCCAGCCTGTGCTGCCTGCGCTCCCGGGTGGCGTTCCTGAGTCCTGACAGAGCTGAACACCTGGCATTTTTCTTTTTCGCCTTCTCCTAGTGGGAAGCCTTCAGCCTTCCAGAACTGCAGAATTTCTTGCGTATCTTGGACAAGGAAGAAGACGAGCAGCTGCAGAACCTGAAGAAGCGCTACGCAGCCTATAGGCAGAAGCTGGAAGAAGCCCTCGGCGAGGTGTGGAAGCCCGACTAAGGGCTCCTGTTGCTCAGGGCGGCGCAGGGACCGCGGACAAACCAGCAGCAAGCGTCTCTTCTCGGAGGGCTTTTCCTTGCCCTGTGATGCGAGGCTCTTCCCCGTTTATCCCTAGGTTTAGTTCCCCAACCTGGGCACGCGGCACCTGCGTCCTCGCAGCCTCTGGAAGGGACTGCGTGCTCGTTGTTTCGGCGCGGCGGTGATGCCTCTTGGCAAGCTGTGAATCGGGAGTGGCTACAGTGCTTTGAAGCATGGACTCTGTGTTTTTGTTTTCTCATTTTCTTCTAGTTATTTGAATTATGTGAGGATGATGTTAAGCTTAAGGATGCGCACATGATTTTTTCAAAGCTTAACAAGGAATCTGTTTGAATACTTTGTCCTATGTTGAAACTACCTGTCTGTTTTTTTTTTTAAAAATATATCAGAGGGAACAGCCATGTGAATTGAAAGGCACAGGAAGCTAGGAACTCTGAGGACTTGGTGAAGGATTTTGGAGGAGCTTGACATTTCAAGAAAGTAAAGAGCAAGTTTGGAAGAAGGCGTGAGTGGAGGTTGGGGGAGCTCTGAGGGAGGGCGGTTTGGGTGATGAGTGCTGGTGGAGAAGAGAAAGGTCTTTGTTTATGAAGGAGTTAAAAGCATTCAGTTTTGAGGTATTGAGCCCATTTAGGATTGCTCGATTTCTTGGTGAGTAAAATTGGGAACAGAGCCAAAGAAAAGTGGGAGCTAGACCAAAAAGAGGGGCTTGTAAGTGCAGGTGTGGGAAGGGCGGCTTTATGGCAGGGGCCTCGCAGAGCTGGGTGGACCCTGGGACCCTTGGGTGGACCGCCCGGATTCTGCCTTCCTCCAGTGGGAGGTCAGTTGGTGCAGGTGGAGCAGGGACTATTTGCTGACTCCTGTTAAGTTACAGCCTTTTCCTGAGATTGTTTTCAAAGCTGAAAAGGAGTCTGGGTAGGGGTACCGGTGTCTCCCTGAGTGTCAGCGGGGAGATTGGTCATGGAAAGAGCTCACAGCACAGGCTTGAGACAATCATTCCCTCCATTTCCCTTGTTCCATCACCTCCCTCTATTTTCCTCCTTCCCTCTCCCTTTCTCTTCTTTTCCTTCTCCTTTACTCTTAGAAGTTGGAGTGTGTTCCTGCATAGTGGAGACCAGGGGTATGGATGAAAGACCTAACTCAGTCAGATCCTGAGTTCCAGAGGAGGAGGGCAGCAAGACGGGGACGAAAGTCCACCCCTTGCTGACCTCAGGAGGGGCTCTCTGTGGGAACATTTTAACCAAAGTGCATGTTCCCACCAACCAAAGAAATGCATGTGCAATAGAAGCCTTCCTTCCTTACAGCAGGTTAAGTAAACTCATTTTGTGCAGTAATTAATCTGAAAACAGTGGGAAAGGTGTGCCGTGGTTCTACAGGGGATTTAGTCTATTTTTTTTTTTTTTTTTTTGGTCTAGGTTTTTTGTTGTTGTTTATAAATTCCCAAGGAATTGTTAATGCTTTGGTGACACCTAATGGATTCTTTGTGAAATTCCAAGGTGCTTCAGTTCTTTGCCTTTTAAGTGAACTGTGCCTTTTATTGCATTTGTTTCCCTCCCGGGGGCTCTTCTGACGGTCAGAGAACACCCACCGCGCTGGAGGCCGATGTAAGTGTGCGGTGCTGTGCCGCACGCTCCTGAGACAATCATATCTTCCTACGCTTTTTAAAGAAAGTTGGAAAAAAAGACAAGTAGAACTAGCTATAAAATATGTATGGCACCTCTTGTTTAATTTTGCATGTGACTTCTTTTTAGTCCATTGATGAGGTTTTAGTGTCACTGTCACCCAACACTCTGTCGTTCAGGGAATGGCTTCATGGTTTTCATCCTGGTTTACTCTTCAGACTGTAGCCTGGGTTTGAGTCTAGTGTTATCAGCCACCTGGCCTTTTCATTGCCCATCCCAGCAAGCTTATATTTTGTGAAGCATTTCTTTCTCAGATTAAGATAAGACACTGTTAGAACCTAATGTAGTAGCTGGTGGGTACCTGTGAATTTTTTTTTTTAACTTGAAGTAGATTGTCTAAAATCAGCATCCTCACCTGTGTTATCCAGAAGCCTGTTAACTGTCGTGTGCGCTACAAGTTTCAATTCGGAAGACTTCCTGTGCTGAGATTCTGTCAGCTCATGGTTGAAGATGTTCTCTCCCAAACACTGGTCACTGCAACGGCATTATTAATGCATAAAAGAAGAAGGGTCCCTGAGGCCACTGACTTTTAAAAATCATTATGCAAATTCTTATGTTAAATTAAACTAAGCTTTGCTGTAATACTGTTTTCTCTTCAGTGCGTGATGGTACAGGAATGATGTTAAATGAAGGGGTAAGTATTGCAGGGGAGCATCTTAAATCACAGACGTAAAAAGTTATAATATTTATAATTGTGATGAGTTTAAGTTTATTTTTATAGGGAAGATTTTTCATCCCTAAAACTGTTTTTTTTGGAATGGCAATTTGTTTCCATTATTAAAAGTTGATGTTGTTAGTTGACGTTGGCCTGTTTTTATTTATGATGCTGCACCAGATAAATGAAGGTCACAGGGATGGGATAAACTTCAGCAGATACCTGGGGACACATGCCAGAATGTGACAAGTTTTACTAGGTTCGAGTGGGACACATTTGTTTTTACACGTTATTTTTTCTTTGCTAGGGGAAAATAACCTTGGCCAAGAGTCTGCCTGCACAATCCATTGCTAAAGCAGTTGTTTTGATCGTGAGATATGTGTACATTCAAAGTGTATAAAGCATGTGAACAGTTTAAAGAATTATGAAGTGGGGCACCCTGTGGCTACCACTGAAATAGAACATGGTAGTTTCCTTAGAAATCTTCCTCTACCCCACCCCCGCATCCTTACCCCTGAGGTCCTTGAAACAAATACTTTCCACATAAAAAGTATTTGTATTTTCTTAGCCAACCTGCCGGTCACACATGGGTGAGGAGTGTTTGGTGGTCAACTGGGGTGACTGACTGCGTTGACCTACCGTCCCACACCACTGGGCACCCCTGCCTTCAGGTCTGAGGCCTGCAAGCCTGCTGTAGGTCAGTGTTTTTACTACTGCACTGCCCCCTAGTGGCACTGATAGCAAGGCTGCACTGATTGGTGGGGGAAACATTTCCAGTACTATAGCTGCTTCACAAGAGAAATACTGTGATAGAAAATGAGGGCTGTATGTAGTGTTCCTTTTCCATTGAAATAGCTAGCAGAAT
Organism: Glossophaga mutica; assembly: GCA_039655065.1. Lineage (NCBI taxonomy): Eukaryota > Metazoa > Chordata > Mammalia > Chiroptera > Phyllostomidae > Glossophaga > Glossophaga mutica. The sequence continues at coordinate 61,551,910 of CM077304.1, forward strand.
CTAACTGGGGAAGTCAGCCGCGGTTATTATCCAAAGTGCAGGGGGATTGTTTGAAATTTTTATTCTTGAAAGGGATTTAGCTTCCTACCCTAGGCTTCTTTTTAGAATTTGGCACTGATTGGTAATTTATGTAAATAAATATCCATACTTACAAAATCAGTTCTCAAGAATTGTATTCTGTGTTTGGGACTCTGTTAGATGATCCCAGTTAGGGGTTTCGTATTTTGAAAGAAGAGGGAAAGTCTCTGATTTTCAAACAAAGTGCTTACTGTGTGCAAGGCATTATTCCAAAAAGCTTAATATGTGTCAGCTCATTGCCTCCTCATCAACCCCATTTTGCAAGTGAGGACACAGACGTGCGTTGGGGTCGGCAGCCTGCCCCAGCCCCTCCGTGCGTGAGCAGGTGGCAGGGCTGGGTCCCGGCAGTCCAGCTTGGCCTCTCCACCCTCTTCCTGTGAGCACATCCCAGCCTGTCAATTAAATTGCCTGTTCAAAGCCTTTTTGGTTGCCGCTACTGGGCAGTTCATCTGAAAGCAGGTCTCCCTGGGTGTAGTTAGGACTTACGAGAAGTGAAAGAAGAGCCTTGATGTCACAATGCTCTATCATTGTTTTTGTCATCGTTCATTTAGCATTCCATTTCAGCGATTACACAGAGTTATGTAGGGTGAAGCACCTGCCTGTGTTTCCGGTCACAGGTTCTGCTGCATGGGAGAAACTGACAGGGCGGGTGACTGAGCCCAAGGTTCTCACTGCAGTTAGTAAGACAGCCAGCCCCCTGGGACCCCAGAAGAAGAAGAGCTTCAGAGTTCCCAGTTTGGGAGGAGCCCCCTCCCTGTCAGGGATGATCCTCTTCAAAGGAACACAGGAAAGTGAAGTATTTTAAGTCTTTAAAGTGTGCCCTTGTCTGCTGTGAATCACTGCTTGCTCTGTTAAGTGTGCAAGAAAGCAGCTTTGTATGGGGATTGGGGGGATGAGGCAGGGAGAGGGGAGTGGGCAGTGATAAATAGTAACTGCAAAGTTTTGGGGGGTTTCTTGGTGGTGGTTTTTTGTTAGTGGTTTCTGGTTTCTTTTTTGGGCAAAATTTTCCCTTTAATTTTACAACGTGAGAATGGTGGAGGTAGAGGACAGACCCTTTTTAATCTTTTTTTTAAAAATATATTTTATTGATTATGCTATTACAGTTGTCCCATTTCTCTCCCATCATTCCCCTTCACCCTGCACACCCTCTCCCACCCACATTCCCCCCTTTAGTTCATGTCTATGTGTCATAAGTTCTTTAGCTTCTACATTTCCCACACTATTTCTGCCCTCCCCCTATTTTCTACCCACTGTCTATGCTACTTATTCTCTGTACCTTTTCCCCCTCTCTCCTCCTCCCACTCCCCTGTTGCTAACCCTCCATGTGATCTCCATTTCTGTGCTTCTGTTCCTGTTCTAGCTGTTGGCTTAGTTTGCTTTTGTTTTAGGTGTGGTTGTTAATAGCTGTGAGTTTGCTGTCATTTTACTGTTCATATTTATCTTCTTTTTCTTAGATAAGTTCCTTTAACATTTCATAGAATAAGGGCTTGGTGATGATGAACTCCTTGAACTTGACCTTATCTGAGAAGCACTTTATCTTCCCTTCCATTTTAAATGACCGCTTTGCTGGATGGAGCAATTTTGGATGTAGGTCCTTGCCTTTCAAGACTTCAAATACTTCTTTCCAGCCCTTTCTTGCCTGGAAGGTCTCTTTTGAGAAATCAGCTGACAGTCTGATGGAAACTCCTTTGTAGGTGACTGTCCCCTTATCCCTTACTGCTTCTAGAATTCTCTTTCATTTGAATCTTGGCTAATGTAATTACGATGTGCCTTGATGTGTTCCTCCTTGGGTCCAACTTCTTTGGGACTCTCTGAGCTTCCTGGACTTCCTGGTAGTCTATTTCCTTTGCCAGATTGGGGAAGTTCTCCTTTATTATTTGTTCAGATAAGTTTTCCATTTGTTGCTCTTCTTCTTCCCTTTCTGGTACCCCTAAAATTCGGATGTTGGGACGTTTAAAGATGTCCCCGGAGGTTCCTAAGCCTCTCCTCATGTTTTTGAATTCTTGTTTCTTCCTCGTTTTCTGTTTGGTTGTTTGTTTCTTCCTTCTGGTCCACTCCATTGATTTGAGTCCCAGTTTTCCTCCCATCTCTATCAGTTCCCCATGCGGTTTCCTTCACTTCCCGTATTGTAGCCTGCATTTTTTTTCATCTAATTTGTGAGCAAAATCAACCAATTATGTTAGCATCCCGATCACCAGGGCTTTGAACTGTGCATCTGATAGGTTGGCTATCTCTTCATTGCTTAGAGGAATTGGCTCTGGGGCTTTCCTTTGTTCTCCAGTTTGAGTCATTTTGGGTGGTTTTTTTTGGGGGGGGTCTGGTCGCGGCTGTTACGTAATGAGGGGCGGAGCCTTAGGTGTTCCCCAGGGTGGGGCAGCCCAGTCGCTGAGTTCTGACGCTGTATGTGGGGGTGGGGTCGGAGAGGGATAATGGCGCTTGCTCTGGTCTCCCTTGGATTCCAGTCCCTTCTGCTGCTTCCCCTTCACCTGGATTATCTGCAAGTGAATGTGGGACCACCTGGTCAGCCAGCCGCCTTGTGCAGCCTCACTGGGTCTGCACAGTTGCCACCCTGTGCCTGGAGTCCGCTAGCTGCCGCCTGCATGCCTGGATATTGCCAGCCGCTGCTGCCTGCATTCCCGGGTCCGCACCTCCACTTTTTCCTGCCGTGACTCCACCCCTCTTACTGATCTGGATGAATGGTTGTTGGACTTCCGTACAGTTCAATTTTCTATCAGTTCTGGTTGTTTTCTTGTTCCTAAATATTTGTTGTCCTTAGTTTTGGTTGTGAGAGGAGGCACAGTGTGTTCACCTATGCCTCCATCTTGGCTGGAAGTCTCCCTTTTTAATCTTAATAGTTTCCAAAGACAATTGAGATTCTCGGGTTTGGCTGAAGTAGTACTTGGCAGCAGCTGAACTCCAAAAGCTCTTCTCTTCCCGTTTCCAAGAAAAGTGAGTACTGGAATTTTAAAATGCTTACACACACACAACACAAGGGCCAAGTTGGGGTTTCGGCTTTGTTTTGGGAGGGAGTTCCGTAACCAGGGTGGTTTGTTTTTATCTTTTTGAATGAGCAGCCTTACCTTTTCATAGGCCTCAACCTTGAGTGGCCCAGGGTTGCACTCTCCCCTCACCCCCTTCATGGGCACGTGGGATTAATTAAACTCTTAATTAATAAAAGGTTGCAGCTTCTTTCCTTCGAAGTGGGGTTCTAGGGGCCTCTGTGGTGGAGGCCTTTCTGATTTTCAAGTGCCACAACATTTTCTTAAATTCTAGGCATTCGAGAGCAGCAAACAGAGCATCTTGCTGAAACTTTGAACCCTCCAGTTTCACAGGGGTAGGCGGAAGGCGACAATCTCATGTCGCAGTCCTTCCAGCTGAACTGTAAATGGCGTCCTCATTGTCTTTTCACAATGGCAGACATTTCAGATGTTTTTTCCTGCATGGGTGCTCTCTTAAGGGAAACGTTCAAAGTCAATGATGATTTTTAGGTAAAATCCAGCATGTCTTCTAATGCCTTATCAATAAAAGATGCTTCTCTGAGAACACAGCGGCTGCTATAAGAGTTGAGGAACTTGGTCTCAACCTTCAGAAAAGTCCAAGTTCCATTGCCTTTTTGTTTTCTTTTTAAAAAGGATTTTATTATCTTCAGAGAGAGGGGAAGGGAGGGATAAAGAGAAGGAAAGAAACATTGGTGTCAGAGAGGTGAATGTGGCCCAACTGGGATCTGAACCCACAATCCAGGCATGCACCCTGACTAGGAATTGAGCCAGCGACCTTTCACTTTGCAAGATGACGCCCAATCAACTGAGTCACCCAGTCAGGGCACCTTTCTCCCAAATGCCCTTCCTATGGGGGTTTGCTTGTGCTGGGGAAGGGAGTGAGCTTCAAGGAAGACAACCGGCTAGTGTGTCAGGGTGGGTGAGGCCGCGAGTGATGGTTCTGCCCTCTGTGTCACCTCCTGCTCCTCTATTTCAGTTCGATTTTTAAAATTTTGTTCTTTGCAAGCAAGGTGATTGATCCAGTAGGTAATGTGAGAAGTTAACTTGTTACGTGGTTGGGAAGGGCCAGTGTTTGGGGTCTGTTGGAAAAGATGTCAAGAGAAAATGAGGTCCCTGCATTGAAGTGTTTCCTTAAAAAAGCTGTGAATTTGTACAAAAAAGTGGTGAGTTCTGCATGTTCCTAATTTCCTCTGGTTTCTGAAAAGCTTGCCAAGTGCCCAGTGCTGGTATTACTGCTGCTACAAGCTCCTTGATGCCCTGAGGAATTGAGTTTACAGTTATCTGCAGTATATACGGCTTTGATGCATAGGGTCACTAATGTTCTAACAACAGTGAAGCTCGCTTTTGTATTATTGGAAATACAGTTAGGTTTATGTTTATTAAAATGAGAATTATTACTATGGTTCCTCCCTCCCTCCCTTGCTTCTTTTTCTTTCCCAGCCAAGGGCTGGGAACTAACTGTAACCCTGTTTGAGGAGTGAGTGTATCTGGTTGTTGGCTCTGTTATATCTGTCTTATAACCATCCTTTTGTTTTAACTTTTCACTTTGTTAGTTCTGTTCATTGCACAAAAAGAAACTTGAGTAGAATACCAAATGTTTTAATTTATTTCAACAAATATTTACATATTACCCTGAGGATGTTAGGTGCTGGGTAGATTCCAGTGAGAAAGAATATGACCCCTGTCTTTGTAGAAACCAGAGTCCACGTGTAATGCAAACTGGTAAGTGTCACGAAGATAAAGCACAGAGGGTTCTGCATGTGTAGGAAGTTAGAGAAGGCTTTTCCTGGAGGATGTGAACTAGAGCTGAGATCCTAAGGATACGTAGGAGTTACCAAGCAGGATTCATAACTTAGATGGAAATTTCCTACGTGTCGGGCCTGGTTCCTGAGGTCTTGGGGCAGCATGTTATATCTGCATCACTCTTGCTGTTTTCCCTCCATTATGAGAAAAGCACTAGGGCTAAATTCTCCCTAGGTTAAGAGTTCATCTTTGGCAAGAGCAGAGTTAAAACTTACAATGGCAGTCGCTGTGGATCAAACCAACTTTTTTTTCCCTGCAAAGCATTTGCTTATCTTACAGGGCTGGCGTGAGGAGTAAGATAGTGAAGGTGAGGGCGCCCTGTCCGCCCTACAGCCGATACCGCACAGGGCGGTGCTGTTTTCCAAGTTCTTTTTCCTACAGCGGTTTTCACAGCTGCTCCACCACTGCAGCAAGGCGCCGACGCTAACATTCATCTGGAAGCATCACCTAGGACGCAGTTTCTGAGAGGGACATTTTTCTAAACAGAAACTTTTTGTTTTTTAACCTTAGGCTTAGAGAAGGAAATGGAGTTATAAGCAGAACACTCAACATTCTAATCTAGAGTGATTGGAAGATCAAAAACTCACTATGCAATGCCTTCACTTGTGTCCCCCATAAATACTGTGGCACAGTTATCTTTATTCTCTGACAGGTTAGAGCCCGCTGCTGTCATGTCTGTGGGGCAAGGGCCGAGTACGGGTGCAGTGTAGGGGGGGGCGGCCTTCACCCTCGTTTCTGCTCAGTGTTGTCACACACGTGACTTTTCCCCCAGATGGTCATCTTCTGGACTGGACCCTCAACTTGCTTGGTATCTCTCCCAGCTGCAGGCCACATCTGTGGGACTAAACATTTCATAGACCTGTCTGTAAACAGCCGCTTGTGCCGCTTAGGGGCTGGAAGGGTCTCCTGCAGGTGGCCCCTGAGCTGCAGCTTCCTTAAGTCAGCGTTCTCCCCTGGCCAAACTCCTAGCGAGGGCCTTCCATGGCATTGCAGGAAGAGGAATGGGGCAGGAAGAATGGGGCCTGTTTTTGGATTTCCCCTGCTGGGCAGAGAACCAGAATTGGCACCTGGGCTGTTTTCTGTGGCAGCAGCCAGGAGAGCACAGTCAGAGGCTGAAGGCCACCCCTCAGGCTCAAAGTCAGTAGTCACCCATTCCAGGCTGCTGAAGAAATCCAGGTTGTCACGTCGATCTCAGACCCAATGCTGCTGCTCACCTGCTCTGGGAGGTGCTGGGGGCTTGGGAGGACGGGGAAGACAAGTGCAGAACGCAGCCATTAGCAGCCGTTTTCTTAGGGACTTAAGCAAGAACAGAATCAGTTGTGCTTCTGAGCTGCTTTCCTAGCTTTGCAGTGAGGCAAGGGAGGAGTGACTGATGGTCTCGATTTGGACAACAGGTGCCTCAGAAACCAAGCCAGAATCCTGACACGCCGCAGCTGCCGAGACCTGCTCTGCCCTCGTGTTCTGCTCTCCCCCACACCAGCTTTTGTGAGTGATGGAGTCCCCTGGAGAGGAGACTTGGGATTTGTGACTCGAGCCTGCCAGCCAAAGAGAGTCCATTACAGTATTTTCCACCATGTGCTGAGAGCATTTTAGTAACCATTTCAACAAAGAAGCTTCTGCCTAGTTTTAGTAACAATGGCTGGGAACCAGTGTTTACAGCCTTCAAGCATGTAATGTACATAAGACTTTCCCCCTCCCTTTGGCAATAAGTGAGCCTTTACCAACAGGCCGCTTGCTCTCTCTCAGGCACCTACACTTGGATAGATTTTGACAAAAGGCATGACCTGGTTTTTCTCGTGGTAAACCAGCATGGGTCATTTTATTAGTCAAATATTGCTGCACAGCAAATTACTCCAAAATCAGCAGCTTAAAACAACATGTGCATTTAATGTATTATGTGGTTTCTGTGGGTCAGAAGTTTGGAACAGGTTAGCTGGTGGTTCTGGCCTGGGGGGTCTCTTGAGTTAAGATACTGGCCAGGGCAGGGCGTAGTTATAAGAACTTGGCCGGGGTGGGGGCCTGCTTCTGAGATGGCTCCCTCTGCTGGCTGGCCAGTTGGCACCGGTCATTTGCAGTAGTCTGCCAACCTCACCCTAGGGCTATGTCAGTGTCTTCCTGTGGTGGCAGGTTTTCCCCGGAGTAATCCAAGAGAGAAGAATCATGGAAGTGGCCGTGTCTTTTTTGATCTAGCCTCAGAAGTCACACCATTGTGGAAGTCCTGTCCCATTGGCGGCGCGGACCAACACTGATGCATTGCAGGAAGCTGTGCTGGAAATAGGTAAGTGAGGTGTGAAGACAAGAGCTGTGTTTTGATTTCTTTTCTAACAGCCATGCTGTGAAGTGGGACAAGAAGCCACTTGAATGGTAGTGGCACCTCCATTCTCAGTCTGAAACTAGTTGCCTTGGAAATAGAGATATCAGGGACAAGTTCTCTTTTCCTTTTTTTCAGTCTGTTAACATTTACTTTATATATAAAGGTGCTCTTGTGGGTGCATAAATATTTATGAGCCTTGGGTCCTCTTGTTGGATTAATCCCTTTATGAAATACCCGTTGTCTCTGATTACAGTGTTTATTTTATGGTCTAGTTTGTCTGATATAAGTATAGCTTTTTTTTGGTTTCCATTTGCATGGAATATCTTTTTCTATCCCTAAACTTTCAGTCTGTATGTGTCTTTGCACATACTCACTTAAGTGAGTCTCTTGTAGGCAGCAGGCATGTAGCTGGGCTTTATTTTGGTCCATTCGTCCACTCTTTCAATTGGAGAATTTCGTCCATTTACATTTAAAGTGATTATGGAAAGGTGGGTACTTTTTGCCATTTTGTTGCTTTCTGGATGTCCTGTAGTTGCTCTGTTCCTTTCTTCTCTTGCTGTCTCTTCCTTTGTAGTTTGATGACTTTGAGAGGTACTTAGATTCCTTTATCTTTTGTGTATATAAAATACTAAAGGGTTTTGCTTTGTGGTTACCTTGAAGCTTACATATAAGAACTTATGTTTGTAACAATCTATTTTAAGCTGGAAACAAGTTGGAACATGTTAAACCTCTATTTTCAGGTTCCCTTTTATGTTTGGTATCATGTTTTACATCTTTTATCTTGTGTACCCCTTAATTATTGTAGTTATAGTTATCTTTTATCTTTTAACCTTCATACTCTTTATAATTAACCCACTACTTTTTATTATATATTTACCTTTACTAATGAGATTTATACTTTCAAATGTTTTCTTGTTACTTAATATCGCCCATTCTTTCCACCTTGAAGATGGCTTAGTGGTGATTAGAGCTTTCTTGCCCAGAAAACTTTTTTTTCAATTGAGTACTTTGCCAGAGAGCATACTCTTGGTTGGAAGTTTTTTTCTTAAGCGCTCTTTGTAACTTACATGATGTCCAACAGTTCCGGAATAGGACAGAACTAGCAGGTGGGGTGGGCCCTCAGATACATGACTGAGGGAGAAATCCTTTGCAGATCAGAGACAGCAGAGTTTAACAGAAAGATGGCTTTGAAGCCAGATCTTTAAAACCCAGACTCTAATTAGCTCTGTGAGCTTGCATAAATTAAGCTGAGGGAAAAAACCTATCCTGCACAGCTGTTTTTTATTCTAATAGTAATTACTAGCATCCTTAGTGTCTGTCTACCCTTTGAGGACCCGCCAGCGTAAGTCAGAGCTGCAGCTTAAGAGGATGTCAGTCAGTCTCAGGTCTCCTGGGCAGAAGGTGGTCATTGCAAGCTTCCCCTTAAAGACCAGGGTTTAGAATGGCTACCTGTTTCCCTGTACTCGCAGAGCTAGCTCCCGCATCCCACGTTTAAATCCCGTCTTGTGTGATCGTTCCTAGGCCATCAGCAGCCTCGGCACAGTGCTATTGGTCTGAGGCCTTGGGTTCTCTGCTCTGTTGTCTCAATGGACTTCAGGGTACACATGACCAGCCCTTTAAACCTATTGCTAGTAAGAAAGATGAAACAAAGGCTAATTCTGTAGGGGTGTGGCTCTACAGAGCAAGGACGTCTCAGTGAAAATAGGTGGGATAAATTAGGGAAACAGATCTGGTAGAGTCTGTACTTGACCTCACTTTGTGAGTCTATGCAAGTAAACTTTCCCTTTTTCTTGCTGATGGCTTCATATTGTGATTCACCCAAACTGCCTGCCTTTCTGGTGGTCAGCTGGCAACTTTATGGGAGTCTTCTCACATCTTTTCTACTTGGCCTTCATAACCTCTAAGGTATAAGGCAACTTTGTAGGTCTAGGGTTGACAAATTACATCCTACCTGTTTTTGTAAATAAAGTTTTGTTAAAATACAGCCACTCACTGATGGAACTATTGATTCGGACAACTTTTGTGCTACAACAGCAGTTAGGTAGTTCCACCAGAGACCACAATGCCTACAAGCCTAAAATATTAACTTCCCCTTTCAGAAAAGATGTTGAACTTCCATATGAAGTTATTTGTGGCAATGGATCACATGACTGGATATCAAGGCAAAACTCCTAAAAGGTAAGCCTAGTTTATTTCATTGAAAGCCAGCCAAGGTAAGATGACTTTCCTTCAGGGCTATACATGCATGAGGTTTATCAGGCAGGATTCTCTGCGTGGTGCTCACTCGGGGAGCTCGGGTGGTGGGACCACATGTGGGAGCATTTTCCAGGGATGGACGGGCTCAGTGCCCAGCATGGAAATGGCTGGTCTCCTGGACTTGGGTGAGTGATTAGAGCATGAAACCGCATCAAAGAAAAACATCTTGTCAAAATTACTACTCGTGGACTAAAACAAAGGACACATTTCCACTAGAATAGAAGTAAGTTTTAATTCATTTAAAAGTGCAGCAGTGAACAGGGTCCTTTGAAGGGCACTTTCTAAGTCAAATGATTGAAATGACACAGAACCAGGGCAGCGTAACTTCTAGGAACAGATGATGCAAACAGGAGTTCACAAAGTTCAGTGGGATGTAAGTGGTGGTAAAACTAAAGAACCCAAATCATTCCCATCTAATTCCATTGGTGGATCAGGTGAAATACCTTTGCTTTCTCTTAGTAAGGACCCTGGGACATTCTTTTGTTAAAAAAAGAGCATGAATCCTTAATTTAGATATTCAAAAATAAATTTAAGAATTTTTTTTAATAGATTAAGGTATAACTTTCATGGCTATCATTTCTATTTTGTACAAAAACCCTAGCATTGTCAGTTTGTATTGACAAAATACATTGATTCCCCCCATGTATTTTGCAATAGCACCATTGGTAAAATTCCAAGATGTTCCAAAGGTGTTTCCTACTTGGTAATTGTATTTGAGGAAGAGCTTTGTAGTAGATTTTTGTAAGCAATAATCAATTTATTCCTATGGCCTTTCTTCATTACTGATGGGTCTATGGTTCTCTACTCTGAAGAGTACCAGGAGATATGGACCTGGCCTTCTTACAATGGAAAGTAAATTTTAGAGTACAATTAAGAGGAAAACAAGGCAAGCCTCTTGGCAGTGGGTCCCTTGTACAGACATTTCAAAAGTTCAATGCATTTTGTAGTCTCCTGGATTATGTAAGCTGAGGCCTCTGCATGAAAGATTTTAGCACAGATCCAGAATGATCCAAGGGAAAGAGTCAGACTGGAGGCCATTCAACAGCTGGGCAGGAGACGCACCGACAGAGGCCTCGCAGCGCCCCATTCCCCCCAACAGAAGCCCGCTGGCTGTCCGAGCAGCCTGACAGGGATGCGTCGGCAGCTGACTGTACCTGCTTCCAGGAACCAGCATCATAAAATGAATTAAGTGAATAAGATGACATCACAGTACAAGAGTTGGTTTCTTTTTATTTGGGAATAACTATGGCATTGATTTGGAAATTGAGTAATGTTAAGAATCAAAAGTGTAGAATAAAGCTGAAACCCATGTTCAACATTGTACTTTTAGTTACAAATCTTTTCTTTCCCTAAAACATTCACAGCAGAGGTGTTCACTTCATTTGCTTACTTCACCTCTAAATGCCACCAGTTAATGGGGCTGCATGAGGTACAGGAGTGAACGCAATGGCTATTAACCCACCACGGTTCACTGGCATTCTGCTAGGAAAGTTTATGACCATGTCTTACACAGTGCTTAAAGCTCAGCCTAAGACCTTAAAATAAAACTAAAATCACTATTGCCTGAGTTGAACAGGTTACAAACCACAGCTCTTCCTCCTTTCCTGCTGTCCCTCCACCAATTAGCCTTCTTGTGAAGAAAATGGTGGAAACGGGATTGGTCTTCAAACCAAGAAACAGAAAAATATAGGTGTTCTAAATAGTGAGGAAACCTCAGCAAAATCTGGTTTTGATGAGAACAGTGAATGAGGCCCAAATTACACATGACCCCCCAAACAGGAAGAAACTGAAAGGGGAAGAAGGTAGGATGAAGAAGCTCATACTTTCATCAACTGTAAGACATTTTTCTCTTAAATGAACAGAATGTCAGCAAAATGCAGAGTCAAAACAACTTCGCATGGGACTGAAACCCAGACTCCCTGCTGCACCCCAGCCGGAGCCCTTCGACCTGCCAGCCAGGGGGCCCTACCTGCAGAAGGCCCTCAGAAACAACGCTCTTCACCAACACTCAATTGTTCTTTTTCTCTGCTGAGGTTACCTAAGCCACTTTAGTTTTCAGCGCTCAGAGGGAAAAGTATCCAGAGAAGAGACACGGCCTCGACACCACCGGTTTAAGTTAACCGACACTCCATGTGGTCAGCAGCCACCAGAACACAGACGGCTCTCAGTCAATCACCACTTGGAACTGGCCTGTACTGATGCCTGCTTCTATTTCAGTGCAGTACCAGCCCAGAATTCCCCCGAAATGAACAGCACATGGTTGATGGGTTTTGAATTTGCGCCCTTATCGCATCACACTGTGATGGATATTATAAATGATACATTTCTGCTATTCTAAAAACAGTGGTACTTGTTCTTAACCAGATGACTTAGCTCTCATAGTTATTCTTCAAGCCCTGTGATGTATTTTTTGATAGTGAAGTGCTCAATCTGAAATGCTGTACAGGTCCTTTGATTTTAGTTCAGGCTGTAGATCAAAAACATTCCCCTCCTAAAGCACTGCCATTTATCTGAATGGGTTTATAAATTCAGACTTGGACCGCATGGGGAGTAACCAAGAACTGCACCCCCAGGACAGAAGTGGGATGGTGGGAGCAAAGACCTCAGGAGAAGTGGGATGAGCTGAATGAGGGACCAGGGACAGCTGCTCCTGACGTGAGGGCAGAGTTCACAGTTTAACACATTGCACAAGTTGGTCAGCTGATTGGGTTGCTTTTTAAAATGACGTAAAGTCAGTCCGGAAACTCTTCCAGGTGTGGTCTTGAAGACTAGCTACAGACACCTACTACAATCACTTCATCAGAAAGAGGCGTGCGGGGACCCAATTGCAGAGGTCGCTACAGAAGATGTTTTGAAAACCTTCGAGTCCTGCCACCTCCGTAATTGTTGAACATGAGACGAGGGTCAAACCGGTATCTGGGAAAGAAAAATACAAGGATGCCATGTAAGCTGTAGTTAGCCACTGAGAACTTCCTGCAGAATGTTAATAGGAAAGGATGGCAGGAAGAGATAGCAAAGGAATAATCAATCCACAAGAAAAGAATCTAGTGGTAAAGTTTGTAGTGCAAAACAGAAGTACTTGATGATAAGGGCATTTCCACAGCAAGTCAACCAGTACAAAACAATGCAGAGGGAGAGGATGGGGGAAAGAAACAGAAGTCGGGTCACTCTTGGAAGGCCTTAGGAAGGAGGCAAGATTTGAACTTTTTTTTTTTGGAGGGGTGGGGGTGGTCCGTAAGGTATAAAGCAGCTGACGGATGGGTCCAGCCCTTGCTGAAGGCCCTCTCAGCAGCTTCAACGCCCTTCCTTTACAGTCAAGTGGTGGGGAAGAGCACAGGTGTGCACCTCAGACATGAGTTTAAATCTGGCTCACTGTGAACTCAGGTAAGTCATTAACCCCACTGGCCACCAACAAAATAGGCAATTTATGTACAATGCCTGGCGCACAAAACAACTTACTTTACCACCCATGGGAAAGTTACAGTGAACGCCAAATGGTAACTTGAGCTGAGACTTGGCAAACAGACTTACTGTACATGTCTGTGAGGGCTAGAAATAACGTTTTATTTTGCTGTTTCTTATACCTACTATCTTTTGGGACAAATGAATTCCTACTATTATTTTAAAGCAGGGGCTGGCCAATTTTTTTTAAAAGGGCCAGGTAATATTTTAGGGTTTGCGGGTCATACTGTCTCTGTCCCCATTACTCAATTTTACTGAAGTGTAAAAGTGGCCACACACACAGTATGTGAGTGAGTGTGTGGCTGTGTTCTAACAGGTGGTGGATGGACTGGGCCTGTGGGATTCTACAGGCCTAAATGTTTGGTAGGAGAGAATAAGCTATGGCTAAGGAATTTTTAAAAAATGAGTTCTAAAATGAGAATCCAGTTTGTCTATCATTCCCATATTGGGCTGGCCAAAAAGTTTGGTTTTCCCCCCATAAGACGGCTCTAGTAGCACTTAGTTATCTTTAATGTCATTCAAAACAATTGTTAGACTGAATTGTGACAGGTGTCATATCAGTGTGCATTTGAAGAAACATCAAAATTTGTGAATTTTTGTGCAGCCATTTTAATATTGAAGGTGGAAGAAAATATGCAATATTTTCAGCATATTATGCTTTATTATTTCAAGAAAGGTAAAAATGCAACTGAAATTCAAGAAAAGGTTTGTGCAGTGTGTAGAGAAGGTGCTGTGACTGACAGAATGTGTCAAAAGTGGTTCACAAAATTTTGTGCTAGAGATTTCTCTCTGGGTGATGCTCCACAGTTGGGCAGACCAGCTGAGGTTCAGAGCAATTAAATCGATACGTTAACTGAGAACAATCAACGTTATACCACGCGGGAGATAGCTGACATACTCAAAATATCCAAATCGATAAAGTTATTGGTGAAATTTTAAAAATGCCTTTTATTTTAGGGAAAAAAACTAAACAGACTTTTTTTTGACCAACTCAATACATCCTCTCTCATTTGGCCTGAAGAATCAGTTTGTATGAAATGGCTAAATAGTAACATTGCTACTCTCCCCTGGCTTTGGACATTTCTCCCCTGTCCTACAATCAGAGTCTAAGAACTGAAATAATCTTTTCCCAGTGAAAGTTTAATTTTATAATTTTCAAGTAAAAGATGACAAGTTTCGCCATTGGCGGCTCAAACGCATGGCGTGCTGAGCCCAGCAGCCAGCCATGGGGAAGAGTGGCTGCTGGAGAGGGGGAGGAACAGAGCTGCCCTAGGAGGAGACCGGTAAACATCTTCCCTACCTCTGTACGCTGCAGGGGACACATATACTTCCGCATTTCCGAGTTCATGCCTCCTACTTCACTGTCTGTGTTTAATACGTGACATTTACTGGCAAGTACCCACATTTCTAAGAAATGACAAGGAAGGCGCATGCCCTCAGAAGTGCTAGGAAACAGGGCAGCACTTGGTTACTCTGAAAGAGCCCGAGCTGTCACCGGTGCAGTCGAGGGGTACCCTGACCAGAACTGCAGGCAGGAAGGGAGGCAGAAGGGCCTCAGTGGTGAGGAGCGGGGCCACATCTGAAACTAAAGCACCGGTCGGCACCCACCGAAAAGCAGAAGTTTTGAACAGCTCATTTTCGCAGCACAATAGGCTGGCGTGCTAAGACACAGTACCCCTGCTCGACAGCAGGCAGGTGAGAAAGGCAGCGCAGCTCCAGGTGAAAAGGACCCGACAGGCCCCCCTGCTGTCAGGCCCAGCATGACTGCCCAAGGTAACTTGGCAAAGTCACTGGAGAAAACGGAAACTTACCCGGGGTCAAAAACCCCCGGCGTGCGACAGGTTGGTCCGGAACAGGACTGCAACATCATTAGCCGGTAGTTCATCTTTCCTAAGAGCTCTGGGTCTATACTTTTAGCAATGTTAGTGATTTGGTGTGGGTCTGCAGTCAGGTTATAGACTTCTACGAACACCTACAGGAAAGGATGGAGAAAAGAAAAGAGCAAGGGGTTACGCTTAAAGAAATACTCATGTGAACTATTTCTACATGGAGGGGGTTAGACAACACCCAAGGCCCAGGAGAATATCATCTGGTTTTCAGATCCTCAAAGGAAAATTAAAAAAGATCCTCAGAGCCCCAGGGTATACATGAGACAATGGAGCATCTGTTCCAGTCCAGGGTTAAATTGCTTCAGTCCATGGCCCACATGTTGGAAAGGGGCCTATTTCAGGCAGAGTCAGGAGGGGGCAGTGGGGGGCAGGTATTACCTTCTATAATTAAAGCAGACAACAGAAGGCATAACTCTTAAAGGGCAAGGTCTCAGAAACTAGACTTGGTAATGAAGTTACGGAGTGGGAGCTGACATACGAAGGTTTATTTTTGCCGCAGAATTGTGAAGACAGGAAAGTACTCAAACTTGTGTTACACAAATGTTAGGTCTCCCTATTTTAAAAAGCAATTTTGGATGCACCGCTGAAGGATACAACGCTACCATTTCTAACATTAGACATGTCTAATATCACCATTTCCCCCCACCTGTATGCACTCTATTCTCCAAACTGGAGTCAAGTGATAGACTAGGAAGATGGCAGGGAATTCTGCCTGTTGGCTTCCAGCGGCTGCCCTTAGACCATCACTTATAAAGTAGTTATCGCACTGATAAAGATCATGGGGGAAGGGGCACAGGCACTGAGTTTGAGGGGAGCTCTCCTGCCTGTCGTCTAAAGTGTTTATGAGCTGCAAGCAAATGGCTCGTGAATCAGCTTCTGAGAAACACGATCCTGATGAGCACTGGCTCCATATGGCGAAATGTGGGTTAGCAGATGGGGAAGGGCAGCACCTGCTGTGAACACTATGAAACCGCGAGGGACCGGAGTCCACGTGACCCTTCAGATAGCACACACGGATCTGTGCTGGCTAAAAGCCACCTTTTTCCAAGGGTGGAGCTCCCAGTCCTGCCTCTGGCCCCCCTTCCCCCACTGATCTATCTGAGCAGCACTGGATTATGCTGTGGTGGGGACAGAGGTTTCTGAACAAGTTGAGGGTGTCTGACCCTCAGCCCAAACTAGCAGGGAAGCAAACAGCCCAGACAAGCAGCATTCTGAAAAAGTGACCTGCACCTTTAAAGTACATGTTCAGGTGGTGGTGGGAGTGGAAAAAGCCTCATCCAAAAAGGTCACAGAGGATAAAGAATGGCCTTGGGGATTTCTATTTTCTTAGCTGAAGGAAACCTAAGTGGAAGTACAGATAAGAAACCCCTTCCCCAGAGAGCATCCTTGGACCTGCTCCTCTCCCACTGAGTCCAGCCAGCAAAGCGCTTACAGACGCAGGGGTGGGGAGCGGCAGGGCGTCTCACCTCCTGGTCATCGAACTCGCAGTACTGTAAGTCCCATAGAGCTGACATGGTCCTCACGCAGGCATAGGTGTTGTTATAAGCATCTTCACACACACAGTCTGGGAAACATTGCTGTGGGGATATTTCAAAAGTTACATGAAGACAGTTCCTATAGTAACAACTAACTGTCTACAGGGGCAACCAAATTGGCTCAAACCAGACATACAACTGGAGAGAAATTAGGAAACCTTCCACAGAGAAATGAACTGAAAATAGATGTGAGGCTTTGCTCCTTACTGATGTGATGGCAAACTTGACTAAGGAATGCAGCTGTGGTGGTTCTGCTGCCACCGCCCCCGTCTGCTGATCTCCTGACAAGGATTAGCTGGAAGGGGCCCCTATGAAACGCAGGGTTGCTAAGAAGAACTCAGTACTCAAATGAGTCACTTCTAAGGTATGTTAGGAACTGCCCTAAAGGGTTGGGGAAAAGTGCTAAAATGAATTTTGTAAAATCACCTACAGGTAAGTTATTTATTATGAGTGTTCTTATCACCAAGTAGGACTTAGAATTCTTTCTTAAGTCTTTATAACTATTATCGTGACACCGTGGTGTTAGGAGGGCCAATTCCAAATGGAAGCCTGTTTTTCATTCTCCAAAGCAAGGCCTGCATCTCTGTAACCACCCTCACGACCAGCCTGGCAAGACGCTTGTGATGGCATGGTTGTAGGTGGGACCCCATCTCTGCTGGATGCCACTAATGACACCCCTAATAATAAAAACTGGTACTGCTGCTGGGAAGAGTAGGAAAACAGGAAGGGGTATTAATAAGGTAAGAATATAGGCAGATACATGTACTTGTTACAAAAATTGGAAGAATCGAGTGCATATTCTTAACAATATGTCAATATCATTTTCAGGGTTTTTTTCCATATTCGGAATTATTGAATTTACCTTTGTGCATCTAACTAATCTTCCACAGTCAAGTGACAAAGTGAGAAAGAAGTAGTACTCAGATGAAGGGTTCCAAGACTTGATACATCTGAACTAATGCCTTGCTGTGCTCTCTCTGAGAAAGCTGTCCAAGCCAATACAAACTATTACTCACAGATACTCCCGGACTCAGGGAAGGGCATGTTGGGTCGGTGACATTACGACCTTCTCCTTGATACTCCACCAGGACATCTGATCGCCAAGTCACATTACTGGCACCTCTCTAGAAGGAAGAGCAAAAGTGGTTCCTATGAGGCATCTAGGCTGTGAAAAGGATCATGCTTATTATTCTTCTGCGAAAGGGGACGTGGCAGTCAACACCGACTTGGACTGTTCGTTCAGTAACTAAAGGCAATGATGCATATGAAGGCTACCGAGTACCATGTTTGGTATTTATAGAGCCCTTGCAAGTGATGGTCAGCTGCTCTGAGCATTTTATAGTTACTTCCCAAGATTCCTTCTGTGAGGCAGGTCAGAAATGGAAACCAACAAAGCATCTAAGCAAGAATCAGTCACATGCAAGGTGCTGGACGTCCAGGTTAGAATAAACAATCCTGTCTATAAACCCCATGGAAGAATGTTTCTAAGCTCATACTAAGAAATTTATAGCTTAATACACCCAAGGAAAAGAACCCACAAATACTAAACAGGGCTGCACTAAGGACTGTAAAACATTCTTGATGGTCAGAATGAAGATACCACACATACACAAACTTGTGGGGAAGGGTGTGGGGGCAACTGTCCCCCTCCCCAATTCCCCCCACACCCCTTCAGTGCTTACAGCTGGACTTGTAAATATAAAACAGTAAAACTGACACAAGACTAATAAGACAAAAACCAATTTGCGTGCTCAGGAGAATCACAAATATACTCAGATCATAAAATGAGGCTCAAAGACATGACTGAACTAGGAACCCTTTTAGACTTCTTAGAGAAAGAATAAATTTGTGAGAAACTGACAGGAGAGATAATACTCATTAGAAAAGACTCTAAGCACCATCTGAGTGTTTGTTCATGAGGAGTCTAAAGAAAGTGTGGGTAGTAAATTAGTAAAGGCGGTACAGGGCTTCTGCCTTAACTCGAGTGATAAGGGTGTCCCTTATCCCTCAGGAGCAGGTGGGGCAGCTAGCGCATGCTATCACAGGGGACATTCACCTCCTGCTCTTGGGACAGATTATTCAGGGTTTTCTTCTTGCCTGGGAGTTTCTTAAGTAGCTTTAATTCAAAATAATATGCCATCGTGGAGTATCTTGGGGTGGCCTGCCCTGGGCCCTGCGAGTAGAGTGTAAGACCTGTATGGAGAAAGTTAAAGGAAGTAACTAACTTATCTATAGATTCAATGCGGTTCCAACCAAATACCCAGCATGATTTTTTAGGCAAACTGAAAAGCTGTTTTTAAAGTTTATATGGAAGAAAGACAGCTAGAATCTCTATAAGAACAATGAGAGACATGGACCCATACAAAGATTTAATGATACCGCTTTATAACAAGACAAAATGATACTGGTACAGAGAAAGACCTTTGGAAAAGACAATGGAATATTTATAGAGAAGAAACTGAAATTGGATCCCTGACTCATACCACACAAGAAAATCAATTCTAGATACAATGAGGGCTTGAATGTAAGCACAAAATTTTTAGGAGAAATTCTAAGAACTGTTTTCTAACTTCAAGGTTCAGAAGCATTTTTATAAATGAGACACAGAAGATACTACCCATAAAAGAGACAATTTATACATTCAACGCAAGTGATGTCTTATGTTAACATAAGGAAAAGACAAGTTACTAAGAGGGAGAATATGATGGGACAAAAACGGGCATCTCACAAGGAAAGAAACACAAAAGGTGTAAATGAAAAATGATTCACTGATCAAAAAGAATATATATAGCCCTGGCTGGTGCTGCTCAGTGGATTGAGCACCAGACTGTAAACCAAAAGGTCAATGGTTTGTGGGCCAGGTCCCCAGCAGGGGGCGTGTGAGAAGCAACTGATCTAAGTGTCTCTGGCACATGGATGCTTCTCTCCTTCGCTTTCTCCCTCCCTTTCCTTCTTTCTAAACATAAATAAAATCCTTTAAAAAAATCCAAAGGACATTAAAAATATATACACACACAAATATTCAATAACCACATGACAAGCTGTTCAATGTCATTAGTCATTGGGAAAATGCAAATCAAATCCACAATGAGGTACCCCTTCACAATGACTACAATATAAGATAACAGCAAGTGTTGGTGAGGATGTGGAGAAACTGGAACCCTTGGCCCTGGCTGGATCGCTCAGTTGGTTAGAGCATTGTCCTGGTACACCAAGGTTGTGGGTTCAGTTCCCAGTTAGGGCACATACAAGAAACCACCAATGAATGCATAAATAAGTGGAACAACAAAGCCCTGGCTGGTGTGGCTCCATGGACTGAGTGCTGGCAGCAAATCAAGAGGTCACCAGTTCAATTCCTGGTCAGGGCACGTGCCTGGGTTGTGCCCCAGGTCCCCAGTTGGGGGCATGTAAGAAGCAGCTGGATGATGTATTTTTCTCACATTGGTGTGTCTCTCCCTCCCTCTCTCCCCCTCCCTTCCCCTCTCTCTGAAAGTAAATAAAGTTCAAAAAAATTGATATTCTTCTAAAAAATCAATTAAAAGATAATTAAAAAAAGAAACTGGAACCCTTGTACACTGCTGGTGGGAATATATAAAATGCTGTAGTTGCTTTAAAAACAGTATAGCAGCTTCTCAAAAGTTAAAATAGCAAGTTATCATGTGACCCAGCAATTCTCCTGGGTATGTATCCAAGACACTAAAAAATTTGTCCACTGAAAACTTGTACACAAATATTTACAGCACCATTATTAATATTAGCCCAAAAGGGGGAACAACCCAACTGTCTATTGGTTGATGAATGAATACACACGGTATACATCTGTACAATGAAATATTATTCAGCAATAAAAAGGAAGGAAGTATTGCTGTAGATTTTATAATGTGGATGACCATTGAAAGCAAAAGACGCCAGGCACAAGAGGCCATGTAGTGTATGACTCTATCTATACGAACTGTCTACAACAGACCTATCTACAGAGACAGAAAGCTGATTAGTGCTTGCCTGGAGCCGGGAGAGGAAGCAGTGGAGAAGTGACTGCTAATGTTTTTGGGGTGATGAAAATGTTCTAAAATTAGATTATGGCGTAGTTGCACAACTCTAAATATACCAAAAAAAAATAACTTATAAAATTTAAATGAGTGAAATGTATAGTAAGTGAATTAAGTCAAAAAAAGAAAAAGATTAATCTCATTAATAAACAAAAAATTGCACAGCAGGACCAAATACGATTTTGGTCTTTTTCACCCACTACGTTGGCAAAATTTGTCTCACAGTTCATACAAAGCAAAAGGACTGCCACACACTGCTGGTGAGAATGTAAACTGATGAGCACTCTGTAAAATAACTCGGTAACATCTGTAGAAATGAACATGTGCAGTTCCCGTGACCTTGGTGCACACACGTTCACTGGGAGACGCGGGTAAGAATGCTGTTGCAGCACTGTTCCTAAAACAAAGCTAGAACACCATGAATGTCCATCGACTGACAAGAAAACAGATAATTAAGCAGTGACACGTGCATACAATGGAATATTAGGCATCTGTGAACAATGCGAATTTGGAAACAATGCTAGATTGAAAAAAGTTCCTAATGACATCCAGTAGGGTATCCATTTTAAGGGCAAAACAAAATCAAAACTAGGTATGTTGTTAAGGATACGTACATAGTAACCCTAAAAAATAAAAGCCAGAAAAGGATAATCATGAAATTCAGGAAGGTGAGCCCTAAGGTGGAATTCCAGTAATAGGAATATTTCAGTTCTTAAATGGGATGATGGGGTCATGACATTTCTTGCATTTTATACATAATGTGAGTTACATGTATTCTCTTGCATGAAGCATATACTATCTAATAAACACTACTAGATTCAGACAAATCAATGAGTAAGATTTACCTATACTGAGTCACCATAAATGCCTAAAACATTTTAGTACTGATCAGTCCAAACATGTCTATGTTTAAATGTATAAAAATACATTTAAATGTATTAAAATACATATATGTATTAATGTATTGAATGTATTAAAATTTAAATGTATTAAAATACATTTTTGCCTTAGCTGGTGTGGCTCAGTGGATTGAGCGCTGGCCTGTGAACCAAAAACTTGCTGGTTCAATTCCCAGTCAGGACACATGCCTGGGTTGCAGGTCAGGTTCCCAGTTGTGGGCATGTAAGAGGCAATTACTGATGTTTCTCTCACACATCAATGTTTCTCTCCTTCTCTTTCTCCCTCCCTCACTCTCTCTCTAAAAGTAAACAAATAAAATGAAACACATTTTTAATGAAGAACAGATGCTGCTGTGAAACCTCCTTTTCTCCCCATAGTATGTGGAAGGCAGCCTTCTGAGTTGGTGTATACAGATCTTTATCATTTAGTGCTGGCTTAATGGTGCAACATTTTAACTAATTCCCTACTAGATATTTAAGTTTTCTGTTTTCTTCTGTTAATACTCATGTACATATTTTTATTGTTAGCTCTGTATGGTGCCAGGTACATAGTAGGCACTATTGAATGAATTTTGTTTTCTTAATAAATTTCCAGAGGGAACTGCTTGATGTGTGTGTTCTGAAGTGGTATGTCTTGATAAATTCGCCTCCTGATAGCTTCTACATACTACGCTTTTATGAACAGAGTCTGAGTAGTTTTCCATTTCCTAAACTTCTGCAAATAGTGGGTATCTTTGCCAGTGCTGCAGTAGGTAAAGGCCTCTTTTTAAAAAATATATATATTTTATTGATTATGCTATTACAGTTGTCCCATTTTCCCCCTTCACTCCCCTCCACCCTGCATACCCTCTCCCACCCACATTCCCTTCCTTTAGTTCATGTCCATGTGTCATAAGTTCTTTAGCTTCTACATTTCCCACACTATTCTTGCTCTCCCCCTATTTTCTACCCACTGTCTATGCTACTTATTCTCTGTACCTTTCCCCCTCTCTCCTCCTCCCACACCCCTGTTGCTAACCCTCCATGTGATCTCCATTTCTGTGGTTCTGTTCCTGTTCTAGTTGTTGGCTTAGTTTGCGTTTTAGGTGTGGTTGTTAATATATGAGTTTGCTATCTTTTTACTGTTCATATTTTTTATCTTCTTTTCCTTAGATAAGTCCCTTTAACATTTCATAGAATAAGGGCTTGGTGATGATGAACTCCTTGAACTTGACCTTATCTGAGAAGTGCTTTAATTATCTTCCCTTGAATTTGAAATGACAGCTTCGCTGGATAGAGCAATCTTGGATGTAGGTCCTTGCCTTTCATGACTTGGAATACTTCTTTCTAGCCCCTTCTTGCCTGGAAGGTCTCTTTTGAGAAATCAGCTGATAGTCTGATGGGAACTCCTTTGTAGGTAACTGTCCCCTTTTCTCTTGCTGCTTTTAATATTCTCTCCTTATCTTTCATCTTGGGTTATGTAATTATGATGTGTCTTGGTGTGTTCCTCCTTGGGTGCAACTTCTTTGGGACTCTGAGCTTCCTGGACTTCCTGATAATCTATTTCCTTTGCCTGATTGGGGAAGTTCTCCTTTATTATTTGTTCAAATAAGTTTTCCACTTGTTGCTCTTCTTTCTTCCCCTTCTGGTACCCCTATAATTCAGATGCTGGGACGTTTAAAGATGTCCTGGAGGTTCCTAAGCCTCTCCTCATTTGTTTTGAATCCTTGTTTCTTCCTTGTTTTCTGTTTGGTTGTTTCTTTCTTTCTTCTGGTCCATTCCATTGATTTGAGTCCCAGTTTCCTTCCCATCACAATTGGTTTCTTTATTTCACTTAGCATAGCCTTCATTGTTTTCATCTAATTAGATAGCGACCAAATTCAACCAATTCTGTGAGCATCCTGATAACCAGTGCTTTGAACTGTGCATCTGATAGGTTGGCTATCTCTTTGTCTCTTAGTTGTATTTGTTCTGGCACTTTGATCTACTCTCTCATTTGGGCTTTTTTTTTTTGTTTTGACCCGCCTGTTACACAGTGAGGGACAGAGCTTTAGATGTTCATCAGGGCGGGTCAACCCAGTTACTGGGTTGTGATGCTGTTTGTGGGGGAGGGTCCTAGAGGGAACAATGGCGCTTGCTGGGCTCTCTGCTAGATTTCAGTCACTTCCCCTGCTTCCCTCAAGCAAACTGGGCCCTTCTGGTGCTGATTCCCGTGTGGGTGGTTTGTGTACATTCTATGACTCTGTGGGTCTCTCCAATGAACTCTCCTGTGAGGCTGGGAGTCTCTTCTAGCACCTCAACCCCCACAGATGTTTTCAATCAGTGTTTTGAGGCTTTATTTCCCCGAGATGGAGCCCTGGGTTGGGAGCTCTAGCTCCCCAGTTTTGCCTGGTTTGTGTGCGAATATGGGACTGCCCAGTCTGCCAGCCGCCTTGTGTGTTGCACCCCTCCACAATCCACCACCTCGCTGGGTCCGCCAGCCACGGCTTTTTTTGCCATGACCCCTTTCTGCCTGGCAGTCCAACTCTGCCCCTCCTACCAGTCTGGATGAACGTGTCTACTTTAACTCCTTGGTTGTCAGACTTCCATATAGTTCAATTTTCTGTCAGTACTGGTTGTTTTTTTGTTCCTAAATTTTTGTTGTCCTTATTTTGGTTGTGCGAGGAGGCACAGTGTGTCTACCTAGGCCTCCATCTTGGCCGGAAGTTGGTAAAGGCCTCCTTTGGTTAAGCATTTTTTTGATCTGCATTGATGCAATCTTCTGCATTTACTTTAGCCATTTCTAATTCCTCTGTGAGTTGATTAGTTACTTCTTTTGCCCATTTTTTTCTACTGGGATATTAATCTTTGCTAAGAACTCATCTATTAGAACTTGCTACTCTTTTTCACATATGTTGCAAGTATTTTCCCAATTTGTCACCTGTCTTAATTTTGTTTGTAATATTTTTTTTTGGGGGGATGGGAAGTAGGGAGGATACAGAACTGTTTATATGTGGCCATTTTTTTTTAAAAAGAAAACTCCTTCCTACCATAGAGAAGAGAAAAATTCTATTCTCTCTACCCCAAATTTAACAGCTTTAAAATTTAAGTTTTAAAGTCTAAATTTACACAACCTGGAGTTTATTTCAGTCTTGGCTCAGGCCTGATTGAGGGTTTTATACTCACCAAAATGGGCAATAAAGACATCCCATCCATCTGTGTCTTATTCAGGTTATAGCCAGCAATGTCCAAAATAGTAGGACCCAAGTCGATGTTGGCAACAAGCATCTATGAGAATGAGAAAAAGAACAAGTTTTCCTTTTCTGTCTATACTCTTCTCCCCCGACCTCACCCCCGTGTTTCCCTAGTGGATTAATTGTCAGCATTCTGAAGCTTTTGTTTGTCTCTGAAATGAGATAAACAGCATTTACTATTATCTTTTGTACAGATCATACTTACTTAGGTTTTACTGATTCATATATTCAAATATAACTATAGTAATTAAAAAAAAAAAACAAAGGCTTATAATATATGCCTCTGGGAAATTATATATTTATTCCGCCCACATACTATTATTGATTAAAACA
This sequence comes from Glossophaga mutica, assembly GCA_039655065.1. Classification (NCBI taxonomy): domain Eukaryota; kingdom Metazoa; phylum Chordata; class Mammalia; order Chiroptera; family Phyllostomidae; genus Glossophaga; species Glossophaga mutica. The sequence continues at coordinate 61,576,739 of CM077304.1, forward strand.
TTTTATCCCTGGCTGGCGTGGCTCAGTGGACTGAGTGCCGGCCTGCAAACCAAAGGATCACTGATTCGATTCCCAGTCAGGGCACAAGCCTGGGTTGCAGGCCAAGTCCCCAGTAGGGGACACATGAGAGATAAGCCCACATTGATGTTTCTCTCCCTCTCCCTAAAAATAAACAAACTCTTACACATTAAAAAAAAAAAAAACACTTTTGGGATTGCCTAAAGTCTGCTATGAATCATGAGAAAAATACTGGTCTATTTTATACAAAGTGTTTTCCAATTTGATCATTCTTTAATTTTTTTTTAATTTTCAAATTTTAATTGTTGTTCTGTACAGTTTTCTGTCTTTTACTCCCATCCCAGCCCAGTCCACCATCCCAGCCCTCCCCACCTCCCTCCCATTTCCACCCCCTCTAGTTTTTGTCCATGTGTCCTTTATATTTGTTGCCAACTTGACCATTCTTACTAGTTTACTAAATTTAAGTTCAAATGAACTTCTGACAATTTCAAAAGCCTTGAAGGTTGAATGCTTACCACCAAAGAGGATATTAGCCCTTTTTTATAGTTTCTCAAAGTGCAGAAAACTTCTGCAACGGTACATAAGTTTCCTTAAAAGGGATAAAACTTAGATGTTTTATTTATTTATTAAAAGATTTTATTTTTATTTATATTTAGAGAGAGAGGAAGGGAGGGAGAGAAACATCAATGTGTGGTTGCCTCTCATGTGTCCCCTACTGGGGACCTGGCCTACAACCCAGGAATGTGCCCTGACTGGGAATCGAATCTGCGACACCTTGGTTTGCAGCCTGCACTCAATCCACTGAGCCACGCCAGTCAGGGCTAGATGTTTTAAACAAACGTTCTAGATTTTAAAGGTACTGCCCTGAATTTATACCTTTCCTTATTTCCTTGGTTTATCAGATGACTCACCTTCTATACACAATGCCTCTTCAGGACCTAAACCAACACAATCCAACAGAAACATAACAAGACCATATGTAATTTAAAATTCTATAGTCACATTTTAAGTAAAAAAGATGAAATTCACTGTATATATTTTATTTAACCAAACATATAAAAAAATACTATTTCAACATGTAAGCAATACAAAAAATAAGATTTTGTTTTTACTTTTGAACCAAGTCTGAAATCTAGTATTTAAAAAACTGTAATGCATCTCAATTTGCACTATCTCATGTGGTCTACTTTTGGCTCAACAGCCAATGTGGCTGGTGGTTATTATAGTGGACAGTGCAGGCCTGTACAGAACCTAAGCATACATGTAGAAATCACTGTGGTCACAGGTTAGGAAAAGCTTCAGAATGCTGACAATAACCCTCTAGGGAAACAAGGGGGACTAATGTTCATTGAGCACCTGTTCTGTGCCAGCACTGGGCCTCATTTAACCCTCACCACCTGGGAGGCTGTATTTCCCCCGCATTATAGGTGAGGAAATGAAAGAGAAGTAACTGAAACCAAGTCAATAGCTGGTAACTGCAAACACTCATTTACTCAAAGGAAATAACAGTTTTCAAAATTATTGCGAAAACTTAGATCATCTGAGGGGAAGCCAAGTGGGGGCTTAAAAAGACAATTCCCACTAACCATGGTACTTTTAATTTAAAAACAAAACCGAAAGTACGGACAGGAAAGGCAAGAAAACAACATCGCCTGACTGTTCATCAGGGCCAGGCTTCCCAGCAACCAGGAAGCCGGAGCAGACACAGATGCTGGCTCTGGGTCTGCCAGTGCAACTGCGGCCGTCAGACACGACCACTCGGTGGCAGGCAGCCCCAGGGAGAGGCAGTCCATATGTTACCGAGAAAAATCCCACAGCAATGTCTCCAGGGAGTGTATGAGACCCGGGTGAGAGACATCTTGCTGAGCTCCAAGTCCCCCAGGCAGACTGTGCAGCTTGGAATACGGGCACCCAGAGTGGGGGCAACTGAGAGATCAGGTCAGGAGAGAAGAGACAGGCAGAGGCGCGACCTCCAGGGTGAGATCAAGGCAACAAGACACTGACTTGGGACTAAAAGATCTTCAGTGATGTCCAGAATATGAATGAAGTGAGGCCAAGTCCACAGGTATTACTAACATGTCCAAGGCAGCTTTTTAAGAAAAGAAAAAGGTAAACTCCAAAATAGTAAAACCCACAGAGACATAAAATGGCGACTGCCAGTCTCACCAGAAATTACGAGCCAGCAGCTGTATGATGGGAGGCTCTTACAGCGGCTTGCTCTCTGCGGCCAAAGGTGTGTCAGTACAAATCAAGTGGCACTGAGATTCGGCACAAGTGCCAGGTACCCCACCCCAGGACTTTCTTCCCAGATGGCTACAATGATCTCTTCCCTCCTAGAGTTTGTCTAAGTAGCAGAGCCTCAAAATCAGCATGCTATGTCAGGACCCATACTGTGGGGCCATCACAGTAGTGACTTCTAGAAACATGAATGTTTGAAGTTCCTGAAATGGTACAGGTGCTCCTCAACTTATGATGGGGTAGCGTCCTGAGAAAACACATCATAAATTGAAAATCTCATAAGTCAATTTAATATGCATAACCTACCAAACATCACAGCTTAGCCTAGCCAGTTTTTATGGAATGGGCGTTGCTTTTGCACCATCATAAAGTAAAAAAAAAAAAAAAAAAGTAAGTCAGAACATTGTAAATTGGGGACCACCCATATTACTTTCATCACTATGTATAAACTCGAAGACTCACTTATGGATTGTAACTGAAAAAGCTTGGACAAAACCAAAAGTAGATTATTTTGTAAATCATAGTCTTACAGTTTGGGAATGTTTTGGGGATTTAAATATATAGACGTTGTGATCAAATAAAAGCCCCTAGAAAACTCTGAAATAAGGGTATCATGCCTTGAGAGACTGCTCACACGTTAGCTTTGGAAGGATGACAGCACTGCAGAGTCAATGAAAAGAATAAGAGGACCCTCAGGAGGATACAGCAGGTTTCCTGATGTTAAAGAATTCACGCAGGGCTATCAAGGCGAAGACTCGAAGCACATCAGAGAGCACCCAAATCCACTTCATGGAAAGCACTGGAACTGCATTAAGCAGAGACCTCCCCACATCTTGGGCCGCTGCACTGGATCTGCCCGAGCCCTGGCTTCTCTAACAAGGAGGGAGCCCCTGGCTGCACTTAGCATCCTCCCAGCCTCACAGGGGAAACCAATGCTTATCTTGTCCAACGTATTACAGCCAACACGTGCTCTGCCAGATTCCCAGTTCAGTTCTATCCCTCCTGTGTCTGGCTGTGTCACATTAGTTTCCCTGCTAACCTCTCCCTGTCTTAAAATCCCTTTGAAGAAATTCTACTAACAAATCTAAAGCTGGATTAATTTCTAGCAAGAGGAGAAAACCTCAACAGCCTATCCTGCGCAACCACACATCCCACCTTCTTCTCCTAAACAGCCAACACAAAACTAAAACCACTGGTCAAACGTGCCCTGTTTTTACCACCAGGCTGCTGACAGCTCAGCTCATTATGGCCAACTCACAGCCCTGTGCCACTCACACAGAAGAGCTGGCTCCGAGACACTGAGCTGCCAACACATGATGACTCACCCACCGTCTCTGGCATTCTCTGTGCTAGATGATAGGCCAGGGCATTCCATACTTCTCAGACTACACCTGTCAACACGGCAGTGTAAAAAATCATGGATTCTGAGAACAGGCACAGTTCATTTTCAGTCCTGGTTCTGCCACTTATTATGTGACCCTGGTAATATCCACTCAACTAATGTGGATACCCCCCAATATGTGTTGGGGGCTGGGTATTCTACATTTAGATAGTGCCTCTCTTCTCAGAACCCCTAGAGTAAAAAAGAGAAGCTCAGTAGGGCATGGTAAGTGTGAGGCTGGCTGGGAATGGGCGCAGAGCACCTAACCCTACGTGGGGGCAGGGGTCTGTAGTGACTTCCCAGAAGGGACTCCTAAAAGACCCCCTCTGAGAAAGGCAAAGGACATTTTGCCAATTAACGTAGTCTGGCAAAAATGGCATGAAATGGGCATTCCAGACAGAAGGAATAGTCCGTCACAGGTAGGCAAGGAGGTGAGAGGTGGTTGGCTTAAGAAGTGAAAGTAGTTCAGTACAAGGGCCACCTTCTGTCCCTTGAACAAGCTAAGCTCATTCTCTTCTCACACTTGTGCCTTCACATCTACTGTTCTGCTCAGAACACCCTCCCGCAGACCTCTGCATGACTAAATCCGTCTTAACACCCAGGTCTCTGCTCAAATGCTGCCAAGGCTTTCACTGACCACTGCAGCTGAAGTACTGGGTGCTTTCTGACACGGAGAGTCAAGAACTGATCTTCTCCGACTGCTCACTGCTGTGTACCCTGGCATACTGTGCTGGCACAAGACACTTCCTAAATACTTAATGTCTGAGCTAGTGTAATTGTTAAGTGTAGGAACTCTGCAGCCAGACTGACCAAATTCAAATACAGGGCTGATATATTTTAGCTACATGATCTTGGATAAACCACTTGACTTCTGTACCTCAGTTTCCTCACCTGTAAAATGGGGCTAACAGTACCTATATCATAGAACTGAAGGTTAAATGAGTTGATACAGGTGATACATTCAGAATAGCACCTTTCACATACTAAGCATGCAGTAAATGTTAGTTGTTATTGTTGAAATGGTTTCCTAGGAAGATTGTTTAGAGCAGGTCGAGTTTCTGATTTTAACATTTAGATGGCACTGTTACCTTGGAGACATGAGCAGCTGGCTGACACTGCACTCTGTTCCCACTCAACCTCTTTCCCCACACTGGTTACAAGTGGCCCTAGCAGCCCTGCTGCTTGGAAATGCACATAGCTGCCAACATGTTCTGCAATCAGCTTTCAGCACCAACATAAACAAAAAGCTTTTAAGATATAATGATCTTCCAAACATGCCTATCTCCTTTGTAAAAAGCGGCCTGTTTAGAGGGCACTGAATTTGTATTGGAAAGTGACCGGCTTTAAGAATATGGGCCTTAAGAAAAAAGAAAACTCAAAAGCAATTATGAAGGCCATTTTACCTTTCTGAGAGAATTTTAACAGAATTCCATCAAGAGCATTGTAAAGGGAAATAAGTAAATGGCAGACATTTAAACCTCAAAATTAAACTAAAGTATACCCAGAAAGCCTGGCCCATTTTCCAATTTCAGCTTACATAATGTATTTGCTCATTCTCTTTTGTTCCGCATAAGATTGAAATTGTGATTCAGCAAAGAGAGAAGATACAACTTGGATCGATTTTTATCTCTCAAGCACCAGACCAAGGTGTTTTGGATCAAGGTGCCCATGATCTCTAGAAACAAAGTGCCTTAGTATTAGGTACCCAGTTTGGAAAAAGACATTGAAACCAAATAGAAATGATGACAAAAGCATCTGGTACATCATGACGGTTCTAGGTGAGAGAATCAGCAGAGCTGAAAAGCATCAGTAAGGAAGAATCCCCCAGAGAGAAGAATTAAATTCTCCATAGCCTTACACTCAAAGTGAGGTCCCATAAGCAGCAGACATCGCCTGGGAGCATGTCAGAAATGCAGAATTCGAACCTCATTTTAACAAGGCCCCAGGGGATCTGCACAAACAATAAAGACTGAGGAGCTCTACAGGGTAGTGGGCCCAAACCAGACTGCCTCTAGAATCATCTGTGAACTACAGAAGAAAACAAAGGACGGCTCCACATTCTACCCCAAGTGAGTCAATCAGAACGCTTCTAGATGTTGAGCCTTTCACAACTTCAGAGGGTAAATTTGATGAGCACCCAGGAAGGCAGTCACTGCTTCACGACCAAGTAAGGATCTAGTTTCAAGAGAGAAACAATAGGAGAAAGAGTCAAGATGGAGAAGTAGGTAAACACTGAACTCACCTACAACTAACACATCCAAATGACAAATTACAGAACCACCACCACTGAGAATCACCTGAAGCCTTGCTGAACAGAAGTCCTATAATAAATAAGGATATAGAGAAGCAGCCACGTGAGGACAGTTGGAGGGGCAGAGACCCTCCATGTGTTAAGAAATCAAGGCAGCCCTGGCTGGTGTGGCTCAGTAGATTGAGCACTGGACTGCAAATCAGAGGGTTGCAGGTTTGATTCCTAGGCTAGAGCACATGCCTGGGCTGCAGGCCAGGTCCCTAGCAGGGGGACTGTGAGAGTAACCGCACGTTGTTTCTATCCCTCTTTTTCTCCAGCCCTTCCCCTCTGTCTAAAAGTAAATAAAATCCTTTAAAAAAGAAATCAAGGAGACAATTAAGAGATACCTCAAGACAGGAGATTTCCGGCCAAGATGGAGGTGTAGGTGGACACACTGTGCCTCCTCTCACAACCAAAATTAAGGACAGCAAATGTTCAGAAACAAGAAAACAACCAGAACTTATAGAAAATTGAACTGTACGGAAGTCCAACAACCATTCATCCAGACCGGTAAGAGGGGTGGAGTAGCGGCAGGAAAAAGTGGAGGTGGGGACCCAGGCATGCAGGCAGCAGCGGCTGGCAGTTCCCAGGCATGCAGGCGGCTGCTAGCAGACCCCGGGCATGAGGTGGCAACAGCAGACCCAGTGAGGCCACGCAAGGCGGCTGGCTGACCAGGTGGTCCCACATTCGCACGCGCAGACGGTCCAGGCAAAGGGAAAGTGGTGGAAGGGACTGAATCCAGGAGAGAGTGGAGCAGACGCCATGGTTCCCTCTCAGACCCCGCCCCCATATACAGCGTCACTACCCAGCGACTGGGCTGCCCTGCACTAGGGAACACCTAAGGCTCCACCCCTCACTATGTAACAGCCGCGAACAGACCAAAAAACAAAAACAAAAACAAAAAAGCCCAAAAAACCCAAAATGACTCAAACTGGAGAACAAATCAAATTCCCAGAGCCAATCCATCTCAGTGACGAAGAGATAGCCAACCTATCAGATGCACAGTTCAAAGCACCAGTGATCAGGATGCTCACAGAATTGGTTGATTTTGCTCAGAAATGAGATGAACAAATGAAGGCTACAATAAGTGAAATGAAGGAAAACGCGAAGGGAACCAATAGAGATGGGAGGAAAACTGGGACTCAAATCAATGGAGTGGACCAGAAGGAAGAAACAACCAACCAAACAGAAAACAAGGAAAAAACAAGAAGAAAAAATGAGAGGGTTAGGAACCTCCAGGACATCTTGAAACATCCAACATCCAAATTATAGGGGTACCAGAAGGGGAAGAAGAAGAGCAACAAGTGGAAAACTTATTTGAACAAATAATACAGGAGAACTTCCCCAATCTGGCAAAGGAAATAGACTACCAGGAAGTCCAGGAAGCTCAGAGAGTCCCAAAGAAGTTGGACCCAAGGAGGAACACACCAAGGCACATCGTAATTACATTAGCCAAGATTCAAATGAAGCAGAGAATTCTAGAAGCAGCAAGGGATAAGGGGATAGTCACCCACAAAGGAGATCCCATCAGACTGTCAGCTGATTTCTCAAGAGATCTTATAGGCAAGAAGGAGCTGGAAAGAAGTATTTGAAGTCTTGAAAAGCAGGGACCTACATCCAAAATTGCTCTTTCCAGCAAAGCTGTCATTTAGAATGGAAGGGCAGATAAAGTACTTCTCAGATAAGGTCAAGTTCAAGGCGTTCATCATCACCAAGCCTTTATTCTATGAAATGTTAAAGGGACTTATCTAAGGAAAAGAAGATCAGAAATATGACAGTAAAAAGACAGCAAACTCACAGCTATCAAGAACCACACCTAAAACAAAAGCAAACTAAGCCAAGAGCTAGAACAGGAACAGAACCACAGAAATGGAGATCACATGGAGGGTTAGCAACGGGGGAGTGGGAAGAGGAGAGGGGGGAAAGGTACGGAGAACAAGTAGCACAGACGGTAGGTAGAAAATAGACAGGGGGAGGGCAAGAATAGTGTGGGAAATGTAGAAGCTAAAGAACTTATGACCCATGGACATGAACTAAAGGGGGGAATGTGGGTGGGAGGGGGTATGTAGGGTGGAGGGGAATGATGGAGGAGAAATGGGACAACTGTAATAGCATAATCAATAAAATATATTAAAAAAAAAAAAAAAAAAAAGAACCACACCGAAGGGAAAAAACCCAATAAAAAAAAAGAAAAAAATAAAATTTAAAAAAAAAAAAAGAAAGAGATACCTCAAGACAAATGAAAATGGTAACCCAACAACCACCCCCGCAATCTATGGAACACAGCAAAAGCAGTTCTAAGGGGGAAATTCATAGCAATACAGTCCTGACTCAAGAAACAAGAAATACTTCACATAAACAGTCTATCTAACTTTCTCCTTAAAGGAACTAGAAAAAGAACAACAAACAAAACCCAAAGTTAGTGAAAGGTAGGAGACAATAAGGATCAGGGTGGAAATAAATGAAATAGAGACTAAAAAACAATAGAAAAGATCAATGAAACTAAGAGCTTGTTCTTTGAAAAGATAAACATTAATAAATCTTTAATAAAGCATATTAAAAAAAAATAGCGCCTAAGAGGTTCCAGCCAAAATGGAGGCATAGGCAGAAATGCTTCACTTCCTCCTACAACCAAAAGAAAGATAACAAGTAACTTAAAAACAAAGAACCAGAACTGCCAGGAAATCATTTGAATGGAATTCAAACTGTAAGGACTTAACCATCCACCCAGACTGCTGTGCCCAGGCAAGGAAATATGACTCAAATAAAAGAACGGATCAAAACTCCAGGAAAAGAACTAAGTGATGAGGAGACAGCCAACCTACCAGATGCATAGTTCAAATTACTAGTAATCAGAATGCTTATAGAACTGATTGAGATAGGTTGCAAAACAAAGGAAGAAATGAAGGCTACACGAAGTGAAATAAAGGAAAATATACAGAGAACGAAAAGTTAAGGAAGGGAAACCGAGACTCAAATCCATGATTTGGACTAAAAGGAAGAACTAAACATCCAAATGGAACAGAATGAAGAAACAAGAATTCAAAAATATGAGGAGAGGCTAAGGAACCTCCAGGACAACTTCAAATGCTCCAACATCTGAATCACAGGGATGCCAGAAGGAGAAGAGGAAGAGCAAAAAATGGAAAATTTATTTGAAAAAATAATGGAGAACTTTCCCAATCTGGTGAAGGAAATACACTTCTAGAAGTCCAGAAAGCTCAGAGAGTCCCAAAGAAGTTGGACCCAAGGAGGAACACACCAAGGCACATCATAATTACATTAGCCAAGATGAAAGATAAGGAGAGAATCTTAAAAGCAGCAAGAGAAAAGGCGAGAGTTACCTACAAAGGAGTTCCCATCAGATCTCAGCTGATTTCTCAAAAGAGACCTTGCAGGCAAGAAGAGGCTGGAAAGAAGTATTTGAAGTCATGAAAGATTAAGGACCTACATCCAAGATTACTCTATCCAACAAAGCTATCATTTAGAATGGAAGGGCAGATAAAGTCAAGTTAAAGGAGTTCATCATCAACAAGCTGTTATTATATGAAATGTTAAAGGGACTTGTCTAAGAAAAAGAACAAAAAATATGAACAGTATAATAACAAGAAACTCACAGCTATTAACCACTGAACCAAAAAACAGAACAAAAAAACCCCCCAAAAAACAAAACAAATCCCAAACCCCCCAAAAACCAAACTAAGCAAACAACAGGAATAGAATTATGCATATGGAGATCACATGGAGGGTTATCAGTGGGGGATGGGGAGAGAGGGGGGAAAAGGTACAGAGAATAAGTAGCATAAATGATAGGTACAAAATAGCGAGAGGTTAAGAACAGTATAGGAAATGTAGAAGCCAAAGAACTTATATGTACCACCATGGACATGAACTAAAGGTAGGGAATGAGGGTGAGAGCAGGGTGGGGGGTGGGGGAAAATAAAGGGGGAAAAATGGGACAACTGTAATAGCATAATCAATAAAATGTGTTTTTTAAAAAAAGGAGAGAAGGAAAAGGAGCTCAAATCAGGGAAAAAAAAAGAAAAGGGAACCCTAATGCACTTGGTGGAAATGAAGACTTGTGCAGCCCCTCTGGAAAACAGTATGGATAGTCTTCAGAAAAAGAAAAAAGAACTACCATACGACCGGCAATCCACTTCTGGGTATTTATTCAAAGAAATTGAAAACACTAGCTTGAAATTAAGGTTCATTGTAGCATTACTGAAAATAGCCAAGACATGAAAGCAACCTAGGTATCTACTGACAAACAAATAAAGAATATGTGGTGCACATGTATAATGGAATATTACCCATAAAAATGACCGACATATTGTCATTTGCAATAACATGGATGGACCTAGAGGACAGTATGTTAAACTAAGTAAAATAAATCAGACAAATATTGCATGACTTCACATATACGTGGAATCTAAGATACAAAATAAAAGAATAAAAAAAAGGTAAAGATAAAAGAAACAAACTCAGATTCAGAGAATAAATTCATGTTGCCAGGTGGGAGGCTGGTAAGGGGAAGGGTATTATGGATAGAAACTGCTAGTTATAATAGTCACAGGTATGTGAAGTACAGAATAGGCAACATAGTCAATAAAATACTGTAATAACTACGTATGTAGTGCAGCCACTGTGGAAAACAGTATGGAAATACCTCAAAAAATTAAAAATGGATCTGCCTTTTGGTCCTATGATCTCACTTCTGGGAATATATCCAAAGGAACCCAAAACATGAATTAGAACGAACATAAGCACCCCTATGTTCATTGCATCATTACTTACAATCTCCAAGATATGGAAGCAGCCCAAGTGTCCATCAGTAGATGAGTGGGTAAAACAACTATGGGACATTTATACAAGAGAACACTACTCAGCCATGAAAAAGAAGAAAAGTTTACCTTTGCGACAGTACGGAAGGACCTGGAGAACAATATGCTAAGTGAAATAAGCCAGTCAGAAAAAGACAAATACCATATGATTTCACATATATGTGGAATCTAATGAACAAACTGAACTAACAAGCACAACAGAGACAAACTCATAGATAGAGAGCAGATGACAGCTACTGAGGGGGGACGTTAGGAGGTGGAGGGATTGAGCAAAAAGGAAAAAGGACTCATGGACATGGACAACAGTGTGGTCACTGCAGGGAGGAGAGGGCAGAAGGGGGTTAAATGGTAATGAAAAAATTACAATGAAGAATTGAAAAAAAACCAACCAAACAAATATGTATGGTGCCAGATGGGGACTAGACTTATCTCATGGTGATCACTTCATGAAGTATATAAATGTCCAATCACTGCTGAATGCCTGAAACTAATATATATTGTATATTAAATACATTAAAGACAAAAGTTATTCATGCTAATATTTTATGTATATCTATATTTGGAGGGGGGATACAGTTAATAGGGTATGGTCAGGAATTTTTTAAAAAGTCACTGTTTCCAAGGCTTATACACACACTTATAATCTTAAGCCAATCAGCCCTCATCCTCATAGGAGGAGAAATCTAATCAGCCTCCTCTAAGGAGGGACAGACTTCATTTCTCACGTAGGTGCTACCTATAAACAGCAACATCTTGTCAGGCACCTACCTTGCTTGTCTGATTCGGTTTGATCCCAGGCCCTCGAACCAACAGTGGAACTTTGATATCAAACTCGTACAGCTGCCTCTTATCTATTGGCAAAGAAAACTGTCCTGGAAACAAAATGCACAGGGTGAAGGTGGAGGCCACATGGAAGTGTCACTCATGTCTTCATTTGTTTAATCAATAGCAAAACCTAAACAACTTTGTCCCACTAATTATGGTGCTTAAATAGGAGGTTTAAATTTGCCTGCGTCTCATTACTACAAGGCAAATTTAGTAAATTCCGAGGGGGACTCCCTGGCCGCCTATGATGGGACAATTCAGCTAAGAGAGTGACAGGGAAGTACTGAAACACAGATACATAATTTATGTATGATACTCAACCTGATCATAACTGAATGAGGTTATTCTGAAAAATGCTAAATAAAGGGACAAAATCATTTATCCCGCTTTTCCTGAATAAACTGAATTTCAAGAAAACCAAACAGTTGATGAGGGAAAGTTCTTCCAGCTAATAAATGCAAAAGGATAGAGATATGAAGTCAATATTGAGCGCTTTCTGAGGGAATAATGCACTTAAGTATCAATGGAAGCTTTAGCCACAAAAGGTTCACAAGCTAGGCTCAGAATGACACCGCATGGGCCATCAATCAATACTAGCATCCCTAAATTGGGGCAACCACACACAGAGGGCATCAGGAAATGATGCAACAGGAAGTACACAGCAGGATCACCAGATAAGCATCCTTGTTGAAATGTGAATTTCTCTTAAGACTCTAGATGTGACTACCAATCTATAGGAAAAGCTGAGGATAAATAAACAAGTAAGTAAAGCCAACATGAAACAGCAACTAGCCAAAGCCAAAACATGAGATATTCTAAAGGATAAAAGACTAGTTTTTCCAGTAAGTCAGTGGCAACAACAGCTTTATGAAACATAAAAACTAAATGCAGCATGTGGACTTTGTCTACATACTGATACAGAATAAACTGGTCAGATGCACAATCAAGTGTGGAATCACAATTTCTGAAGTCTCTTCAAAACCTTCTAGCTAAAAAAGACAAACACAGGGAACGTAAGAAGAATTCGAAAGACTGGCCACATGCAACTGAAAATTGAAACTGGGTAATGGTGTTATTGTATTAGTCTCTAGTTCAAGTGCTTAAAAATATTCACAACAATACATTAAATGCCCAATGAGCCTGCTGTATGGAAGCAAGCTTCAGGTCAATTCCACTTAAGTTTACACAATCTATAGGTGGGAAAAGAACGCTTTGTGGACTTTGTTGTGTTTTTAATGACAGAGGTCCAAGTAGAAAGAATGAAAGTCAAAGATAGGACACTGACTTATACTGCAGTTTTAAAAATACAACAAAACAAAACCCACATATACACACACAAAAACAAAAAACAAATTTCTTAATTTTGTAAGAAAGAGCTTTTCCCCCAAGACAACCTTCTCTTGATCTTCCTGTGTAAAACATCTTGGCCCTTTTCTCTAAGACCTATTTGTCCTTGAAATCTAGTTCAATTTCTTACCTCCTTCATAAATCCTGCCTCCAAACCATCAAGCTAAGCTCACTCTGCTCCCGACTTCTAAAACACCATGTAGTTTAAAATATGACTCAGCAAATAATGAAACATGGTCCCTCCATGTGAGAATGAGATGGCCCTTTAACCAGAGGGGTCCTGAGGGCAAAACCCTCCTTCTGGCTTTTAAACTGCCATAAATGGACCAGAGCTCCCTGCCAGTGCTACTGGTTGGGTGAAAAAGGAAAGACACCTCACAAGGTCATAGGACACCTAAGCATGCCCCTTACCTGTGTGATAGCCATTATCAGAGGTATAAAAGATGTAAGTGTTGTTGAGCTCCCCATTGAACTCCAATCTCTTGACCAATTTCTCCACAAGGTCATCAACTGAGAGTAGAGTTTGCCACCTGAATGGGAACAGAGGGTGGCAATGGGACCTCAGAGACAAAGACTCAGGGTAACCTGCAAACCCTCAAAACCATTCTCCCAAAACTGGGAGAAATTTAATTTAATTCTGAACACTTAGCTCAGATCAAATTTGACTGTTTCCAAATGAATGAGTTATTTTCAAAAAAGATTTTATTTATTTATTTATTTTTAGAGAGGGGAAGGAAGGCAGAAAGAGAGGGAGAGAAATATCAATGTGTGGTTGCCCCTTGCACGCCCCCTACTGGGGATGTGGCCTGAAACCCAGGCATGTGTCCTAACTGGGAATCCAACCAGTGACCCTTTGGTTTGTAGTCTGGTGCTCAATCCATTGAGCCACACCAGCCAGGGCTGAATGAGGCTTTTTATAACCAGTTAGCTTTATTATTTATTATTACTGGTGATGAGAGTAGAGACAACTGGAAGGGCAAGCTGTCAATTCAGCGCTGAATATTATGGAGTAATTCAAACAGAACTGTGCCATAACAGTGTTTATAATTTAAACTAGGGGTTGGCAAACTATAGCAACCAGCCAAAGCTTGCCCACTCTTTGTTTTTTTGTTTGTTTTTATATTGTGGTAAAACACAAATAACATAAAATTTACCATCTTAAAAAATTTTAAGTGTACAAGTCAGTAATATTAACTACAGTCATATAGTGAAACAGATTTCCAGGACTTTTTTCAGCTTACAAATCTGAAATGACCCACTAAACAACTATCTCCTTTTATATACACATAAAGTTGTATTGGAACACAATCATACTGTCTGTGGCTGCTTTTGTACTTCAACAGCACAGCTGAGCAGCTGCGATGGAGACCATGTGGCCTGCAAGCCTGTAATATTTACTATCTGGCCCTTCACAGGAAAATGTTTGCCAACCCCTGGCTAAACTATATATACTTTAAATAATGGATTTTTTTAAAAAACTGACTTGAAAGAATTTCCTGAAAATTTCAGACAGCAAGGATAAATATTTCGCTCTAGTCTAAGCCTTTGGGTCTTATACAAATATTGGGTGACTGATCTCTAACAAACTGACCTTTTCTTTAGATATAGGAAACTTAAAAAAAAAAAAAAAATCCAATGGCTTCAGTTTGCAATGTTTTAACAAGTCATAAAAATGGATTAATCAGTCCTGGGATCCAAAAGTCATCTGATGTACCCAAATGTAAAGGAATCTTTGGCTGTTTCTAAGGCAAGAGACTGCCGCCCGCCCCCTCAAAAAAAAAAAAAAGAAAAAAAAAAAAAAGAAAAAAAGAATCTCTCCCATCAACTTGTTTCCCTCTGATTTTTGCCTCAAAGATAACCCTGTGGTACAGTTCCCTGTTTATTGGCTGATCTGTAGGGTCTGCAAAGACCACTCGGATTGAGAAAATAGTGGCTCTTACCTTTTTCTAAATGCATTGTCTAAGAACTGTATTGAAGAATTAGTCATTGGGGTCTTGGCTTGCCTAATTAACCAGTGCTTGTTCTAAAATTTAAAAGGAAAAAAAATGTTACCACCAAGTCACCCAAATAAACTGCTTTAGTAAACGATAAAAGGGATCATTTTATACTTCAGTAGAGAGAAACTGGAATCTATTTAAGCAACTTCAGACTTTCCCTCCTCCCTATTTCACTCCCCTGTGTTCTTAAAAAAATTTTCTGTACATTATCACTCATTGTTTAGATTCTTTCTACCACTTTCCAAATGGCACTGGGCTCCTTTGTCAGTAGCATTAATAAGAGATGTAGAGAAAGATATTGGTAAACTACTGGCTAAAAGGAGTTTAAACTTGTAACTCTGAGTCTATGCTTTGGGTCTACTACCCAACGTACAAAAGGGTAAACATTAACTTAACCTTCTTTCAAGTTTTGCCTAATAAGTCAACATTTCATTATTCTCAATTTTCTTACCCAAGATATCGATCACCTTAAACTATTGGGAAAATCCCGTCATAGCAATTTCCTAAACGTCAAGTCCAAATCTGGAGGGTTCTTTTCATTTAAATAAAACAGTCAGTTTTAAAAAAACAAAAACATTCCCATATGCCATTAATTATCTTCTTCCTCCTTGTTCTTAAAACCCTAAGCTGCTGTCTTCCAAACTATAGTCCTCAAAGTGGTCTTCAGTTAGTGTTGGAGAAATGATAGACAGCATGCTGTCCTGTTGGATATTCACGTGAGAACATGACTAACTGTGAGATATCCTGTCAGCAGAGTGATTTATTTAACCTAAAGTTTCTGCACTTACTTGATCGGGGGAACTCCTATCAAATTTTTTTTTTTTGGAATGCAGTTTGAGAATGGCCTTCTAGTTTAAAACTCAGGTCACTCAGTTTTAAGATCATATTTAACATGCTTACAATATTCCAGGCAACACGCTACATGCTTCTATGTACTTTAATCCATACAGTAGCTACATGAAAATGGGATGTTAGCGTCTTGTTCACTGTTGGGTCACTAAGCTGGAAGGTGGTAGTGCTCAGTCTAACTCCAAGATTCATTCTTTCCACCACCTCGCAAGTGATTAAGATTTCTGGGTAACAGGCATGAGCCATTGGAGGCCTTCTGCATTTGAACCAGTGAACTGCCAATCCTGTGCCAGGGGACAGATAAGTAACTAACATATAAAGTAAATATTCAGGTTGTGGCCCTTAATTACGGTACAGTCCCTGCTCTGGCTCATTGCTCAACTTCCCTTCCCAATCATATTGCACTGTGTCACCCTCTTCTTCCTGTGCCACAGGCCTGGTGAAGGCCAACCAGAGGAGGCTGCTGCAGGCCTGGCCCAGCCCCAAACGACATGTCTCAGCCACTGCCAGGCAGAAGTTTTCGTGAGGATAGCCTGTAGTCAAGAAAAATGGCATCTCTTTAATATCCCTCTGGATTCTCTAGCCGTTCACTGGATGTGTGGCAAGAACCTTATCTGTATTCCTGCAGCCAGTTTATACTATCTACCCTACTAGAGATAGGTGTAATTACCTTTAAAGGTTATGGAAAGAAAACCAACTACATAGCTCAAAGGCTCTCTGACAAGTATATTATACATTTAACTATATCGAGTATGGCTAAACCCAAGGATTAGAGAAGGATTAGAGAAGCTACCATTCCATGGATGTTGAAGTTCTTGTTCCTTGGTGCAAAGACGTTCTGGAAGGTCTGCTGGTACTGAGGTGCGGCTGTCCAAGGTGAGTGAGGCGCTGGAGTGGAGATCATCATGAAGAACGGTTCAGAGTTGGACTTGTAGTCCAGGAAGTCCAAGGAGACATTAGCCTGACATACACAAAGATTTGTCATCTCCTACCCTACCCAACAGTTGCGGACTTGATAGATACACGTTCTCTGATGAACAGAAGGGACAGGGTCATACTAGCTTTGAACAAATCTCAGCACACAATCTATGTCATAGTCAAATGACAAGCATGCTGTTGGAACAAGTATTTGGCTTTTAGGCAGTACTTATAATAAAAAAACTGGAAAGCACACTGGTGTAAGAGGCAATTAAGATGTTGATGATTTTACAGGATCAAAAAAGTGTTAGGCCTCCAAATGGAAAGAAATAGTAATTTGGCCATTTTAGTATAACTTACATTAATGCAACTTAGAATGTATACATCTCGATGCCTTAAAGAATATAAAAATAGGGTCACTCTAATTCACAACAGTGGGAAAGTTGGATTAAATTACTTTAATCTTACAAAAATATACAGAGAGCAGATATCATAAGTTATGTCCAAATAAATCACACTAGGTCTTTAATCGATATGGATTTACATTTGTCATTGGCTTATCTGGAGATGAAATATGACAATGAAAGCATCCCACATACATATCACGTATTTAATTGTTCTAGTTGATTTACACCTTCATTTATCCCCAACACTAAACTCAAAGGGAACTGACTGCATCAATGTGCTGTCACCACCCCGCCCGCCCATTTCCTCCGGCCTTGTGCGAGGCCTGTGGCACTGCATCATGCCCGGCACACTCTGCCCCCGCGGCCCTGCACTCCCACTGTCTGTGGCCTTGCTCCCCCTGACCTGGATGGCTCACTCTCACCCACTTCGGGGTTGTGCTTAAATGTTATCTCAGTGATCCCCATACCTGGTCTTATTTCTCTAACTGATCATCATCTAACAAGGTAAATAAGTGAATGCGTGTATACACACACGCATAAATAAAATCTGCCACTAAAAAGTTACCTTTCACAGAATCAAGGACTGTGCCCCATTTAGGGCCGAACCCCCACTACAGTGAGTGCTGAAACATTTGGTGAAGGAATGCTCCAGGGAGGGCTGTCATGAGAAACACCACACACAGGAAAGTCCCCAAATCTTGTTCTGGCATTTTTAATATATAAATACATAATACTGAAGAACTCTCATATGCTGGTCACCCCCACCCTCATGATGAAGCTGCCATCTTGTAGCCTGTGAGAAAAACTGGAGTCAAGAGTAGGAACCTTACGAAGTAAAACCTCCGCAAGTGATCTCTGCAGTCTGAGAGATAGCCTTTGAAAAAGGGATTTGTGGCTGGAATTTCAAGAACATTATCTGAGCCTAGCTTATATACAAAGAAAAATACTCTCAGGAGTTTTTAGTCAGTTGGAAATATTCTTTAGCAGTTAGATTGAGTTATTATTCATTCACATTACCCAACATGAACAAATACAACTAAAGGTTTTCTTGGCAAAGCCTTTAATCAAATGTGAGCCAAACCTGCAAGGACAGAGTTTCAGCAACTTACCAAAACGTCTGTCAGGTAGTCCATACTATAGTTTTCACCATGCTTCCGTGCCTTCCCATTGATAGAGAGGGTATAATTATAGTATTTAGAATTCTTTTCCTATTAAAGAGAGGAAAATAAAATTTATTACGACATCAGCAAACAAAATGAAAGTCGAAAACCATGTTAGGCTAACCTACACTGTTTAAATAGTGATAAGGCATAAAAAAGGTAATCACTCAAGTTATATTGAATTGGATTTCTTGACTAGGGTTTTAATGAACTCCTAGCATAGTTTCAATAACATGTCCTACTTGAACCCAAACAACAACAACAGGAGTGGATCAGGTAAAACAGCAAAATATGTTGCTAAATCCCCACAAAGGAATTACTCACAAATCAAAAGACTTTCCTTCAAAGAGATAAAACAATCAATTATAAAAACAAACCAGTACTACTTCTGGCCAAGATGGAGGTATAGGTGGACACACTGTGCCTCCTCTCACAACCAAAATTAAGGACAACAAAAATTTAGAACCAAAAAAACCACCAGAACAGATAGAAAATTGAACTGTACGGAAGTCCAACAATGATTCACCCAGACTGGCAAGAGGGGCAGAGTCAGCGGTCAGCGGAGAGGGATTGCAGCAGAAAAAAGCAGTGACTAGTGGTCCCGGATGCACAGGCGGTGGTTGGAACACCCCAGGCACAAAGGTGGTGGTTAGCAGACCCCAGGCCCGGAGAGGCAATGAGCAGACCGGTGAGGCGCGCAAAGTGGCTGATCACAGTCACACATCCATGCGCAGATAAACCAGGCAAAAACGGGCAACGAGACAGACTGCGCAACCCAGGGCCCTAGAGCCAGGAAATAAAGCCTAAAAGCACCGATTGAAAACACTTGTGGGGGCTGAGGTGCCAGGAGGGACTCCCAGCCTCACAGACGAAACTGAAATCCGAGAGAAAGCGGAGCAAGTGCCATTGTTCCCTCTGACCCCGCCCCCACATAAAGCATCACCACCCAGCAACTGGGTGCCCTGCCCTGGTGAACACCTAAGGCTCTGCCTCTCATACATAACAGGCATGATCCCCCCCACACCAAAAAAAAGAAAAAGAAAAAAGAAAAAAAATGGCTCAAATTGGAGAACAGATCAAAGCCCCAGAACCAATTCATCTAAGCGACCAAGAGATAGCCACACTATCAGATGCACAGTTCAAAGCACTGGTGATCAGGATGCTCACAGAATTGGTTGATTTTGGTCGCAAATTAGATGAACAAATGAAGGGTATGCTAAGTGAAATGGAGGAAAATGCACAGGGAACCAATAGAGATGGGAAGAAAACTGGGACTCAAATCAATGGAGTGGACCAGAAGGAAGAAACAAACAACCAAACAGAAAACAAGGAAGAAACAAGAATTCAAAAAAATGAGGAGAGGCTTAGGAACCTCCAGGTCATCTTTAAACATTCCAACATCCAAATTATAGGGGTCCCAGAAGGGGAAGAGCAACAAGCGGAAAATTTATCTGAACAAATAATAAAGGAGAACTTCCCCAATCTGGCAAAGGACATAGACTACCAGGAAGTCCAGGAAGCTCAGAGAGTCCCAAAGAAGCTGGACCCAAGGAAGAACACACCAAGGCACACCATAATTACATTAGCCAAGATTCGAATGAAGGAGAGAATTCTAGAAGCAGCAAGGGATAAGGGGACAGTCACCTACAAAGGACTTCCCATCAGACTGTCAGCTGATTTCTCAAGAGAGACCTTGCAGGCAAGAAGGGGCTGGAAAGAAGTATTCCAAGTGATGAAAGTCAAGGACCTCCATCCAAGATTGTTCTATCTAGCAAAGCTTTCATTTAGAATGGAGGGAAGATAAAGTGCTTCTCAGATAAGGTCAAGTTCAAGGAGTTCATCATCACCAAGCCCTTATTATATGAAATGTTAAAGGGACTTATCTAAGAAAAAGAAGATAAAAAACATGTACAGTAAAATGGCAGCAAACTCACAATTATTAACAACCACACCTAAAACAAAAGCAAACTAAGCCAACAGCTAGAACAGGAACAGAACCACAGAAATGGAGATCACATGGAGGGTTAGCAACATGGGAGTGGGGGGGGAGGTACAGAGAATAAGTAGCATAGATGGTGGGTAGAAAATAGATGGGGGAGGGCAAGAATAGTATGAGAAATGTAGAAGCTAAAGAACTTATGACCCATGGACATGAACTAAAAGGGGGAATGTGGGTGGGAGGGGGTGTCCATGGTGGAGGGGAATAAAGAGGGGAAATGAGACAACTGTAATAACATAATCAATAAAATATATTTTTTAAAAAAGCAAACCAAGTTATGTCAGTATCAGAGCCTAATCATAAAGTAAACATATTTTGCATCTGCAGGGGCTATGTATAACTGTCACTGAGTTCAGTAATCACTCACCAAGGCATACCAGTAACTCCACCCCAGGGGAACGTGCTCCAATCCACCGGCATCTGGGGCTCCGTACTGAAAAGCAAGATGAGCAGGGCATCAGAAGTCTTAGACATGACGAGGCCACAAAGAAACAGTAAACTTGTAGAATCTTACAGACCAGTCCCTTAAATATGGCAGGTCTAGCTTTCCCTAAACACATAAACCAGCAAAAAATAGAAAAATGCTATAGTCCTAGTAGCTTCTGAAACAGGAGCTGGCAAACTACGGGCCAAATCTAGCCTGCCAACTGATTTGTATGGCCAGCA
Source organism: Glossophaga mutica (assembly GCA_039655065.1). NCBI lineage: Eukaryota > Metazoa > Chordata > Mammalia > Chiroptera > Phyllostomidae > Glossophaga > Glossophaga mutica. Next base: position 61,597,675 of record CM077304.1, read on the forward strand.
AGCTACGAATTTTCCCCCCACTCATTAAAAAATATAAAGACCATCAAAAGAATATTTTGTAAAAAAAAACAAAAAACAAACAAAAAAAAAGAATATTTTGTGACAGCTACATGAAATCGAAATTTCAGTGATAATAAAGCTTTATCAGAACATAGCTACACTCACTAGTTTGCATAATGTCTATGGCTGCTTTCATGCTACAATGGTAGAGTTGAATACTCACAACAGGCTTACAAAGCCTCAACTATTTACCTCTGGCCCTTTACAGAAAAAACTGCATGGCAGAGGCCACAGGGCTCATTTGCTGATAGCCTAGGCAGGGGTGTCAAACTCGTTTTCACTGGGGGCCACACCAGCCTCACAGTTGCCTTCAAAGGGCTGAATGTAATTTTAGGGCTGTGTAACTGTAACTACTCCTTAAGTTAAGTGAGAGCTCAGTGCTGCTGCTGGGTAGAAACAAGGTACCAGGCCAGATAAAATAAGATGGAGGGGCTGGATTCCGCCCGCAGGCCTTGTGTTTGCCACCTGTGGCTCAGACTGAATAGTCCAACTGATGCTGTGACTAACAACAGGGAAATAATCCAATTATGAGTTACCAGCCTATAATTTCAGTTGTCCTGCCGATGAAATCTACTTTTGGAGCTCAATTTTTCTGATGAGACAAGTCAGTGAAGAGAGCACAGAATCACCCCATTCTATTTCAACAAAGTTTAATATTGCCCATTTAAGGCAGAACTTAATCCCTCAGAACTAAATCTTTGCCAATTTAAATAATTTCTCCTAATTTTATATATACATTAGATGATCTTTAATATGCAAAGTAGTGTAAGTTCTCTTTATGACCCATAGCCTTAACCTAATAACCTAGTACTCGTACTTATTTATCATGATTCTTTCCAAACTGAGTCATCTTCCTTCAAACCCACAAGGCTGAAAATTCCCCTAATTATTGTGGGAAGGAGGAGAAGTAAAAAACTTCAGATCCGATATTAAGATCTCTAGCAAACACAGATAAAATGTCAGAAAATGTACTTCTCCTCTTTGTCCTGAACACCCAATTTTATTGTAAGAGATAATCCCAAATGCTCTCGAAATACACTATTTCCTGTAAGCTCGACCTCTGACTCAAAGCTAAGGCCAGTGTGGTGGATGTGAGGCCAGGAAATGTGGCGCTGGCAGGCCACAATGAGGTATCTCCCCACACAGGCCCAAGAGGCCCAGCACCTCCACCACTCAGCCACCTGCTTAAATGGCCAGGGATAATACTATCCCTGGCTCTGGGTGCTTTCTCCTTATCACTGATCTGTCCACATTTCCTTCCCACTTTTCAGGTTAGTGTTGCAGACCGTTCAGCCTGGTTTCAGGAGTTGTAACCCTCACCCCATGGTGGGCTGAGTAATAACCTAGGGACCCATTTCATCTGGGTCTGTTCTGTCAAGAGGATGTAAGCTACTAAGGAGACAAAGCTTATCTCCCTGGCAGGAGTGCTGCTTCTGCCTCATCCATCTCTGGCCCCAATGCTTGGTTAGCCAATGATGGATAAGATTTCCTCAAGGGAGGGGCAACCTAAGCCAGACACGACTATAGCCCGAGTCCTCATTTCTGTCTGGGAGATGTCTTCTGCTTCCTAATCAGCTTAAAGCCTGAAAGTATGAGGGCAAGTGGTGTAGCCCTGTGCCAGCCAGGATGGTTCCCCCGGGGCAATCAGGCATAAGAAAGAATTCCTAAAGTCCTGTGAAACCTGCTTTGCTAAGAGTGCTCTCATTTAAATAATAAGGGTCCCAGGAGGAAATGGGTATGTCTCCCAAAGTTTTGCAACCCCCTTTCTGGACAGACATTGACTCAGATTAAGCCCTCAGATTTCTTTGAAATGTTAAACCTGTATTTGAACCCAATAAAAGCCCAATGAGGAAGGGGCTCTGGGTCATTCTCCTCAGAGACTTTGTCCACCTCTCCTCCCCAAGCAGATCATGTCTTGGTAGTTTTATTTTCATCCGTGATGGAGGGATGGGGCTCTGTGGGTGGAGCGCCCCACATCTGGCGCCCAGGACAGGGTCTCCCGCAGGTTAGGAAACGAATTAAGCACAAACTGTTGTAATTCAGGAAAGATACTAAGAGGAAAATATTCTTCATTCTGACCCCAGTAGAGGGGAATTGGAAACGAAGAGAACATGACAGCCACATGACGAGCAGAACTGAGTTGAAAGGGGAAGATGCCTCACACAGCAGCAGTCCTGGGATAATTTTTCAACAGTGCTCCTGAGACTGACTAAAAGGAAAAAAACCTCAGTACACAAATGATGTAAATATGTTCATGTAAGTTCCTATTTATGGACTAGGATAAAACAACCCTTGCCAAAAACCCCTTAATGCAACTTGAATGGATACTTATCAAAAAGCAATTAACATGAATTATATTAATTCATATTTTAAAAAGCTTTTTTTTTAAAATAAAAGGAATAATGAGACCATTCAACATACCTCATTTAAGTATTTCCCTGCAAAAAAGGTTTGATAACCACACATTGATCTGAGAATTGCTGGGAAAGTATTGGGTTCTTGGATCTTCTGCCAAGACTTACTACTGCAGTTTCCCTCCAAAGTGTTGTTAACAACGTGATGATTATGTGGGTACTTCCCTGTCAGGATACTGGCACGGCTCGGGCAGCAAAGAGCACTTGGCACATACTATAAAGGAGACAGAAGCAAAAGGGACAAAGTTACACAAGAAAGATGGATTTCTCATCATTTCTAAAGAGAGTAAAGAAAGCTGCTCAATAGTACTCTTAACTTCAAATTTCTAGTTTCCCACAGAATATTTTCTTTATACATGACACACTTTCGAGCTGCTTTAAGTAACACAGGGGAGATAGTAAGGCAGATTAAACAAACCAAGAGAAGAGATTTGCTTTCAGCTGTTTTTTTTCTACAGGGTAACACGTTATTCTAACCTCACCTCAAAGAAATATTTGCATGCACGGAGCACAGCGTCGCGAGAGCTAGGTCTTAACCAAAGATAAGGAATACTACTTGAAGTTAATGTAGCTGAGTAGTAGAGCCTCATTTTCAGGCTGATTTTTAGCTTTATATAATTCCTGTATCACTTTATACATGGAAGACACATTTTTTTCTACTTTAATTATGTTTCTATTAGCTATTGTCACCCATAGACTTACCCCTTTCTACCCAATAATATTTGTATGACTTTTAATACACATCACCAAGCCATTTTTTTAGAAGGGTAATACAACACTAGCTTATACTTGCACACCAGCAGCGAAGGCTCATTTGAGCACACCTCTGCATATTATCCCTTGTAAATACTTAGTATGTATTTGGTTCTTCATATTGGATTTGACACTTTAAAATACTGATGAGGTTGAGCATTCTCCATATGCACACCAACCAATTGTGTTTATGTGAATGTTTGTTCATGTGCTTTGCACATTTTTTCACCCTGGGTGATTGTTGGCTTCTTGTTACATAAAATTTGAGTTAAGGAGGGATTCAATCATGTCACAATACTTCCCATTTTTTGTTTGCCTTTTAATTTTGTTAGGTGTTTGACTTTTGTTATTTTTATATTGGCAACTCTTTTAATTTTCTTTTTTGTTTCCTGACCTATTTTTTGGCCAATGCCAGAGTTTGCTGTATCTTCATGTACATTTTAGTATCCTGTAGAGCAATTTCTTCCTTTAAAAAAATTAACCTAATTGTTCTAACCTACTTATTATTCCAGATAACTTTGGAATCACTTAATGCAGCATAAAAAAAAAATCTTACTGGGATTCTGATTAGAATAAACATTTTATAATCTGTGTTTTCCCATAGAAAGTAATGTGCATGTCTTCATAATAAGTATTTTTTTAATAAAGTTCTGTAACTTCATTTATAAAGGTCTTAAAGAGCCGTACTGGCCACCACCACCTATTCCTAGAGTCTTTATTTCCCTGCTATGAAAATGGGATCCCTCTCCCTCCCCTGGTATTTCTCTAACTAGGAAAGAAAGTTATAGGAAAGAAAATTTTTTAAAAAATTGTTTCATTACTAAATTGTATTAAAAAGTTTTCCAACAATTCTCCTACTTTCTAGGCAGAAAATCCAAACAAATGGAAATAATAATTTTGTCTTTTCCCAATAGTTTTACCTCTTAATTCCAAAAGACTTATGCCAGTGACTAGAGAGTTCAGAAAAATGTAATTCCATAAGCAAGAGGTATTATGCCTTTGTCTCATCCCTAACAGCAGTGACCGAGTCTGTCGCCTTAACCATAGGTGTGCTATTTGTTTGAAATATTCATCATAAGGATGTATTCTTCCAAAAGTTTAATAAATTACCAGGAAAGGATGCTAAAATTTCAGAGGATTTTCTAGCATCTATTGAAATAAACATATAATTGGCCTTCTTTCAACCACCGATTCCATGTTGGTGGACAATATAACCACCACCACTAGGTCGTTCAGTCTGTTCAGTGGATTTCTTGATATTAAGCTAGGTTACCACTCCCTTGTGCATGCACATGGTTCTTGAGTTTGTTAGTATTTGGAGTCTTTGGATCTATGTTTAAATACATATGTTTATGTTTTACACACACACACACACACACACACACACACACACACAGAGTTGTTGCTGGTTTGGTTTTGCTGCTATTACCTTTCTCAGGGTTGGCTATGAGGGTTAACTGGGCTTTGTCAAGTGGCCTGCAGGCTGTCACCACAGAATGCTTACACAGCATGTATGTTATGTTTCTTACACTCCATCTTCACACCTCAAGCAGTCAGGGCTGAAATAAAATTCTCTGAGCTGCAGATCAGACTGGCTTAGAAAATACCTGTAGCTGATCTTCAATTGGTGAGATATAATATTTCAATTAACTGACTTTATATCACATTAAAGTCCTTCCTTCACAGCAGGCATTTCATGAGGGAAAAAAAACCAGAGACTACCCAAAAGAAACTGTTTCTTCTCAGAACATAAATATGGTTAAAGTCTAACAAAATTAAATAAGCTTCAAAACTTACAGCGCTGGAGAAAGTCATCCCCATCTCTCCAATGAGAGCCTTGGTTTTCTTTAGTGGTGTCTGTAAGGTAAATAATTATCTGTTAAACTGTTTCTTCCAATAAACTACAAAACACAACCCAAAATTCATGGGTTTTGCATCTTAACTCGACCTCTTATTCCCAACCAATCAGCTCCATCTAATACTAAGAAACAGCCAAGAGAGGGATTCAAATGGAATGAAACAAATGGGCTTCGTCAGCTCTTTCCCACGCAAAGGTTCAGCATTTCACAATGCTTGCAGGAAGGGCAAGTTCACAGCCGATGGCTTTATTTTAGCAAGGCTGATGTGAATGTAATGGAATTGTGTGCCCTTGTCTCATTTGTCACCAGCCCCCTTATGAGATAGGGCAGAACTATCGCCATTAACTCATCTTTAGAAGGAGGATGTGGGAAATCTTGTAACAGGAGCCTTCTACCTTTTAAAATAGTTATAACACTTAGGTTCTGAAAGCCAGCGAGGTCCTGCAGCTCAGAGACTAACTCAAACGTCAGATATTCAGTTGGTGGAGCTGAGCCCAGATGCAGACTTTCAACTACAAACTCATGGACCTCTGCACATGACAAATCACCACCTCAGGTAAGGACTGGAACCAGGTGGTAAACAGGCATACACAAAACCCTGTCAAGCAAAAGACTAGTCAGAAATTACTTTGTTTATATCCTTGCTTTTTATCTTTTGTTTAAAATCTAAGACCCTGAATGGGGGAAATGGGGACAACTATAATTGAACTTAAATAAATAAATAAAAATCTTAGACTCTGACAAGTATGGAGAATAATATCAAATCCTAGAGTGAGGAAAAAAATGTGAAGATGGTCATTTAAATATAAATAAAAAGGAACATAAATCTGAATAACCTTTATTCAGTAAAAAAAAATCCAAAAAGTCTCGTTTTAGTTGTACTATGAGAGTCAGTAAGCCCAAATTGAATGCAGCTTTAAGTGTACTTTGCTGTTTAATAGTTGCTTAAAGATAATCCAAATACATAACTGTGTTAACAAGACCCTCATTTTCAATATCATGTAAATGGCTTTCCCCATTGTTTTACATAGCAGAAAATCTAAGGAAACCATAACCTCGAAAGGATGAGAAGTCTACCTTATTCAAGAGGAGCTTTGATAATCCCATGACTAGATGCATAACAGGTCCTTAGGAAATGCTAGATATGTAAGGTCTATGGTAACCTTCAGAAGCAATGTCACCAGCCATAATTTCCCGTAAGACATCAGTGGGTGCTACCCTCAGGTACAGAACACTTGGCTGAATAAAACATTAGATGGACGAAGACTCTGAGTTGCAGTGAGGACATAGGGAGGGGAAATGAGAATGCAAAGTGTAAGTGAGGAAAAGGAACATGTGAGTAGATTATATGGGACTTATCTAATTGTCTGGTAAATATGCAGTTACTGAGGAATATCTGATTTACAAGGAGCCTATACTGTATGATTATGAAACATTTGTTAAACACTTAATTTGTGCCAGGCACTGGTCTTGGCAATGGTGGACAAAATCTCTGCTTTGATGATCTTTGTATTCTTGGGGACTTAAACAACTAACAGATAAACAATCATTTTGGGCAAGGAAAAGTGCTGTAAAGAGGATAAACCAGGATGATGTGCCCAGCTGGTGGGAGGAAAGGTGGAAAATACTTCAGATGGCAAATCAAGAATGGCCTCTTTCAGGAGCTAACCAGTGCTGATGAGAGTCACATGATAAGGAGTCTGCCATGCAAAGATCCAGGATAAGACACTTACAGGAGTGAATAGCAAGAAGAAAGGCTGCCAGATAAGGAAAGAGGCACATGTGAGGGACAGAAAGGTGGCCAGCGTGTCAGAAGCAGTGAGGTCTGACATGCACTGCTAGCAGTCACTAAAAGGGGGAATAGGATAAAACAAGGTCAGACAGTTAGGCAGAAGCCAGAGGATAATGCAGCTGCACAGGAATTGAGAGTGTAGTGTAAGAGATTTATTTTAATAGCCATAATCATTAGACTACAAATAGCAGAACAAATGATAAGCATAAAATCTGTGCTTGGTCAAACAAGTCCCGATTAAGAGCCCACACTATACTGAAAATGTGTACGTGTGTCCATGCTAACACCAATCCGTAAGATCTAAGCAAGCTGGTGGCTGGTGAGGTTAAGGCCATACAACATTCTCTACGAAGCAGCCAATCTTGTACTTACAAGGCAAAATCATTTCCTTAAAAACCCTAAGGAGGAGTCATTTATTTTCCTAGCTACTATGTACACCAGGGCTCAGAAATAAAGTTTTGACAACTCTGATAATTCTACAGCTAACTTTTCCTTTTTCAAAGGAAAACTACTTTGTTTTAAGTGAAGTGAAGGCATGATGTGTTTAGTCTTCCCAACATTTCATTATGGCTCCTCTCTTCACATCCTTGAAATTTTGAAAAAGTGACCAAATGTCACTTTTTCTGGAGTGAATGATTTTAAAAAGAGTAACCTGTGAAGAACAGTATGTCTATCACACCATAGATCACATTCAAATAAAATAAAAAAATGAATAGATAGGAACAGATCCGGGGGGGGGGGGGTGAGGCTAAAAACAGTCTCACAGATGATACCTGCAACAAATACAGTGAAACGTTAAAGACAATGCTACCACATAAAAGACTATTTCAGCCCTGGCTAGTGTGGCTCAGTGGTTTGAGTGCCCACCAGCAAACCAAAAGGTCACTCACTGGTTCGATTCCCAGTCAGGGCACATGCCTGGGTGTGGGCCAGGTCCCTGGTCTCATGGGGGCGTGTGAGAGGCAACCAATCATGTTTCTCTCACACATTGAAGTTTCTCTCCCTCTTTTTCTCCCTTCCTTCCCCTCTCTCTAAAAATAAATAAAATCTTAAAAAAAAAAAAAAAAAGACTATTTCAAAGATGAAAGATTCCATGTTAAACCACAATCACATAAGTGTTATAAATCCTTTGTCCTGATTTAATCTGGGGGATTGACTACTATCTATTTTGCTAACTATGGTGGCAATTCACAATCTTTTGCGGGGGGGTCAGAGACCTCTCTCCCCCCACAAAAACGAAGACATAAAGTCTTCAAAGTATATACACAAAGTATTACAAAGTATTAAGAAGTTCCATGCCCCACTGGTGCTCCTGAATGTCAGCTCAAGAACCTCTGATCTACGGTATAAGTAACTATGCTGATGTGGGTATGTGGAATGACATCTTTAAGTCAGTATTATCACTGTGTTTTTCACTGTTTGAAAACAGGAGAAAAAGCATGGGGCTCTGAGATCGTAAGATACCAGGCTTGGTCTCTCATTTGCTGTATGAACCTTGACCAAGGTCCTCAACTCCCTCGAAATTTTAGTTTCCTCTTATTTAAGATAAGGACAATACCCACGGCAGAGGACTCCTGTCATGACTGAAGCACGAGTACAAAACACCTCACACGTCTGGCTCCAAGCAGAATCTCAAATGCTGTTATTGTCTTAGATCTTCCCCTTCAAGTCCTATTTGACAACCAGTCATAAAATAGCCTGGAAAAGCTTACAAGAGAAGCAACAATTCTCCAGAGGTGGAACACTAAATTCAACTTGTTCCCTCCACTCACTTTTGGCTCTTCTCTCCAGTATTAACTGACACCTATAAAAAAGAATCTGCTATGGTTTAAAGCAACAAATGGGATTAACACGTTAAGGAGAAGAAACCTCAAACGTATACACAGACCACATCTGTGGTCTACAAAATTAAACTAAATTCTGAACAACACATCTTATATTTAAGAAATGAATTCTGTTTTCAAAGAGACATGAGAAAGCTTTAGCTTTTAATTATGCTTTAATCACCAAACTATTATTAATTTTTGGATAGAAGTGGCTTGCTTTTTCTGAATAAAATACTTTTCAAGAACACAAAAGGCATTTTCTTTTCTTTTTTAGAACACAAGGAGTTTTGGGAGGACGGTAAGTGTAGCTGTTGGAATGATGGAAAAAAAACAAAGTGAAATCCAGAAGGGCAATTAAGTCCAGACTTGTCAATGTGGCTCAGTGGAAATTAAAAGGCAATGAGGCACAGGTGGCAGGAAGTGTGGAGTCAAAACGCAAGCATCTTAAACGTCAGCTAGAAAAGATTCTCATACTTTTGAACACAGCTCTGAGCAAGAAATATTTTAATTTACAATGCAGAAAAAATATGGATATGCTTACTTTTACCGCCTGTACCTCACAGATACTTTCTATTCTACACTATTCCACGGAGAAGTGAAAATGCTGGTAGTTACTCACTAAACTGATTTCACAACTCACTTATGGGCTGAAATCAGCAGGATGAAGGACACTGAGCTAGGGTGTTACCACACAGTAAAAATTAGGAACCTCTCGCCTGACTTGTTTTCATAATCTCAGCATTTTGCTGAAAGCAATGAGAACTGAAAGGAAGAACACAATAAAGCATTGTGTTATTAGGCCATAAAGACAAGCTACTTTTGGGGCTTGCATGAGTAGAGGTTTGGGTGCATACTCCTGAGGGTCATAATCTAAGATAAAGAAGCAAAATTAACTCTGGGTAAAAAATGAAGTCTCACGACAACACTCACTTGATATAAAACAGAACCCTATTAGTATTTAATGCATCGGCCAGGTGTTCAATTAGGCTAATTGGATTTTCTTGATTCATGTGCGGCAAAGCACACCCTGAATAGTTCGACAACCTACCTACCAGAACACTTCACTTCAGCACTACTTTTCTAAATATCAGGCACAGACACTGTACCCAGGGACAAAAGCAGAGGTGGCCTAGGTCCTCGCAAACGGAGCTGGACTTGTCCTCTAATCCAAAAGATAATCAAGACTTGCATATTCTTAGCCAACACCTGCCGCTCATCGCGGTTCAGCCGATCCCTAACTGGCGTCCACCTGTGTTCGTGGAGCTAGTACCGAAAACTCCGCAGCAGTGAGGTCCAGACTAGAAGCTCTGTGTAGCGCGCGTATGAGTCAGTCTAGAAGAGGTGCTGGAGCGGGAAGAGGAAATGAGTCCTGAGGCTCCTCGGACCTGCGTAAAGGGCCTGGCGTGGCAAAAGCAAACCTACAGAGTCAAGGCAGGCACTTCAGGAGCGCGGGGTAAGGATGAGAAAAGAGGGCAAGAAACCAGCGAGTTAGCCCGAAAGATAGAGGGGCGGGGCAGAAACAGAGACAAGAGTTACCATGCCGCCGAGCACTTCGTCCTGGTCGTCGGTGAGGAGCAGCACCACGTTGGGCCTCCGAGAGCCCGCCGCCACCCGGGGGACCCCCAGGCAGCAGCCCAGCAGAAGCAGCAGCGGCGCTAGGCTGCAGGAGAGCTGCTGACGCCGGGGCCCACCTGGGGCCAGAGGCAGAAGCCGCATGGCGGACAGGGCTCCGGGCGGGAGGCCCTCGGGACAGTGTGTTGGGACGCGCAGGTGGCTGAAGGGCTAGAGGCCGCAGGAAAAGAAGGTTGTACTGTGAAGGCCAGGAGCTGGAGTCAGGCGCTTTCTCCCCAGGCGCAATCACGTGAACCAGGCGGGGGCGGGGCACGCTGTGCAGTCACGTGGGCTGCCGCGGCGGGGTGGGGCTGCTAGGCGAAAGGGAGGGCCCGCCGGAGTCGTGGGGAGGGGAACCCGGAAGTGGGCGGAGCTGGTGAGGAATACGGCCCTACGTGGGATCCTGGTTCCCTTCAGGCTGAGGCTCGGTTAGGTTCTGGTAGGTCAAGTTTCTGAGCCCGTGTTGCAAAAATTAAAACGGAGCGAAGGTAAGATGAACAGGAGGAGGGAATCAGCCAACAACAATTAAGAGAGAGGACTATAACTACCAGTTAGTAAGATCAGCTGGTGGGCAAAGTCAGCTTTACCATGTTTAATCCCCAAAGCCAACGAACACTAATTGAAGACCCTTATATTTAATCGGTTTCAATTTTTTTTGCCTCTCAGCTCTTAAATTTGGAGCTGGATTCCAAGTCATCTCTCTAGTCCCCATCTGTTAATAGTGGTTTGAAACAAACCAAAAATTTGGGTATCCTGATAGCCTAATATTCCTCGGTGAATCTTCGACTATTTACCATAGTATTTCCTGGTGCATTTTTGAAAGCCCTCTTAGTAGATGTTCGAGGATGTGTACTTTGAACAAAAACAAAACCTTTGAAACATCATGGGCACACAAGCACATCAAGTACTCTTTGGGGGAAAGTTCCATGAAACTAGGGCTCCAAAAATTGATGTGGTGACTCTCCAGCAGGTCAACCATGCCCCTGTGCTGAAGTCTGTGAAAACAAACACCTCTGGCAAGATGAACTGTCAACCCTTATTCCCAACTCAGAACAATACACTGAACCTCCTGGCTGCAAAAAGGTGTATTTTCTCCAAGCTGGATCATCCCACAGAAACAAGTCTTTCAAAGCTTGTGAAAGCACTATACCATAAGGTAAAAATAATTGTGCAAGTACTTCAAAATGTCATATATTCAACTCTAGGTCTTAGACAAAAGAAGCGTGGCCCTAGTTTTCTACCTGGTGGCTTATTCTGACCAGCGAGCCAGAAAGAGGATCCCATGTAGAATCAGGTTGAATTGAGGGAACAGAGATTAAGTTTAGGGAGGCTGAGGCAGCTGGAAATTGTGTGGCAAAATTTGAAAGAGGAGGTAGCTATGTAGATGAAAAGTTCCATAAATCTGCATAGCTATCCTTTTGAGACTTTGTTGAACACCAGGGTGTGTGTGCATTGGATGAAGGCACCATGAGGTAAGACAGCGATCGACTAAGAAATAGTAATTCTCGAAGGACGTGATGTTTGAAAACCAGCCAGTAGAGAAAGTCTTCCGTAATCACAAGGGGCATTCAGCTGAGAACCCAGAAAGATTATATGTTAGTAGTAGAGCTAAACTATCCTAAGTGAAAAGTACTGTATACCTATGATAACAAAGTTTAAATAAAAGTCTCAAAATATCAAGATGATTTGTGAGAATAATAACTTGCCTGCCAAAATAAGATCACCACTCTTTAAGGGAAGATTGTAAAATCTAAAAACTCAGTAATGTGAAATTCACAGTGTCCTTCATCTAATAGAAAAATGACTACACAGGCCCCCAAACAGGAGAATATGTCCAATAACCAGGAGAAAAATCAGTCAATAGAAACAGATAACAGATGACACAGATGAAGGAATTAACAAATCAGGGTGTTAAGACACCTACTATAACCATATGTCATAATATAGTTTAACCAGATGTAGACTATCTGGGTATCCTACAGAACATCATATCCATCTGTCACATTGATGACATCATGCTGATCAGGCAGGATGAACAAGAGGCATGCTGGAATCTTTGATATGACACATGCTTTGGAGGGTGGGAGATAGACCTTATGGAAATTCAGGAACTTGGCACTTCAGTAAAGGATTTTAGGGGTCCAAGATGTGCCAGGGTATTGCCTCCAGAGTAAAAACAAATTGCTATATCTTGCATTTCTTACTCCAAAGAAGGAAGCACAGTGTTTGGTAGGCTTTTTTCTTTTTTTTTTTGTCTTCTGTATGCAACCCATCCTAACTAGGATCACTGCCTCAGCCCATATAGAGTAGCTCCCCCTTTTCTGCAGTTTTACTTTCAGCAGTTTCAGTTACCAACAGTGAAACACGGTCGGAAAATATTAAATGGAGAAGTTCATTTAATGGGGAAATAAACAATTCACAAGTTTTAAATTGTGTGCCATTCTGAGTAGCTTGAAATCTCACACCAGTCCCCTTTTGCCCCACATGGGGTATGCATCTCTTTCACTAACTCATCAGTTAGTCATTTGGTAGTTGTCTTAGTTATCAGATCTACTGTTGAGGTTTCACAGTGCTTGTATTCAAGTAACCCTAATTTTACTTAATAATGGTTCTAAAGCAAAGAGCAGTGATGCTGGCAATTTGGACACACCAAAGAGAAGCCGTAAAGTGCTTCCTTTAAGTGAAAAAGGTATGTATAAGAAAAAACATAGAGATAGGGTTCGGTTCTATTTCCAGTTTCAGACATCCATTGGGGGTCTTGGAATATGTCATGTCCCCCCCCCATAACAGGGGGCTACTGTACTGAGTATTGTGAAAGGCTGCAAGCTTTGAGTGGTGCCTGGAGGAAAAAGTGCTCAGTAGCAGACAGGGCTGGCTACATAATCTGTGGGTTCCAATATAAAATAAAAATGTGGGGTCCATTGTTTTAAAAAAGTAAGAAAAAAGTGCCACAGAAGGTACTAAAATATGAGGCCTTTTCTTTTAAAAGTAATATAATATTACTTACAAAATACATGTTATAGTGATATATGAGTAACATCATAATCTTATTAAATGCAAAAATATTTTGTTGTTATAATTTATATAACATAATAAATAATGGCACCTTATTAATGTGATATCTTGATTGATGATATGATTTTTCTGGCTTGCTTTTCTGCAAAGTTATTTCCTAGGCCATCAAAATGCATACTTTTAGCAACTTCATATTTTTTAACAATTTTATTCATTGATTTTTAGAGAGAGCAAGAGGAAGAGAGAGAGAGAGAGAAACATCGATATGTTGTTCCACTTATTTATGCACTCATTGGTTGATTCTTGTATGTGCCCTGAACAGGGATTAAACCCACGACCTTGATGTATCTGGACAACACTCTACCTGGCCAAGGCTTCCAACTTCATTTTTGACTGATATAACTGAAAGCAGTGTCAGTTGTTCTTGGCAAATACATTACTGCCAATAATTTTTTAAAAATCCTCACAGAGAATATGTTTACTGATTTTAGAGAGAGGAAGGAGAGGGGAAAAGGGAGAGAGAGAGAGAAACACCAATGTGAAAGAGAAACATCCATTGGTTGCCTCCCACTGGAGATCGAACCTGCAACCTAAGTTTGTGCACTGATACGGATGGAACCTACAACCATTTGGTGCAGAGGATGATGCTCCAACCAACTGACCCACCCAGCCAGGGCTCAAAGTGATTGTTTATGCATTCTGTCACTGCATCTTCAATTGTAAGGACAATTAATTTTAAATTGCTTTCATCATTAACAATTGGTTCATTGGGAGCTTCATCTGAAAATAATGTTCTTTTCCATCAAATATGACAATCTAAATTAATTTCTATCTATAAGCTATGGACACTTGATTTGTCATGTTGCCTAAGTTTTCAAACTCTGAAAAATTTTAATAATTCTCTGATATGCTTTGTTACAATGTCCATATGTGTGTTTTTGGGGGAGTAATAATTTACTGATAAAGTGTATTGCCTGAAAGCTGGCAGTTCCTGTCCCAACTCTCAAAAACTTACGCAAATGCTGCAAAAATGGGACTTGGGAACAGAGAGGCAAACTATACCCCCACAGAGGTCCCAGCCCTGGCATTACGTAGAGTTCCTTTTCTTTCTACCAATGTTGCTAACTGCTGCTTCTCCACTGCTCTCTCCACTGTTGCTGGGCTCTGGTCTTTGCCTTGAGGTCCCAAAGCTCCCTGGACTGCCCTGAGGCGTGGGCACATGACGATTCTTTAATGTCTGTGGGCTGCCTGCTGTATCCCCGGACCTGGCTTATCTGCTCTGCTTTTGCTATGTTCCTTACCATTGGCCTTCACTTAGAAAATACAAAGTTCAAAGGTAAAATCGATAATAATTTCAGGATGGCAACAGCAGAACATTAAGCCAAACATGGAGACTTTCTGAGAGTAAGGCTCTGTGCAACTGCAGAGGTCACATCTCGAAGTCTGTCCTAGTGGCTGGTCCAGCCTGTGACACAAGTAACTTTTTGGCATGGGCCACACGCTCTGGAAGACTCTAAGGTATTCCAGGTGTCCGTAGTGGGACAAGATGCAGGGTCAAATAAGCCCCAACAGGAAAATCACAATGCAGGTTTTGGAGCAGGGTCATGCTATCTAGAGCAGGAATTACACTTCTTTTGGAAACACAGCTCCAAGTGTGCTGGGCCCTGATAGAGATGGAACTCTTGAGTGTGAGTCACCAAATGATCATGCTTCTGGAGCTATCCATCATGAGTTGGGTACTTGTGTACCCACCAAGTCACAAAGTTGGTCAGATCAGCAGTAAACCTACATAAGATGAAATGGTACATCCAGAACAAAGCATGAACAAGGCCAGAGGGCACATGAAACAAGTGTGTGAAGAAGTAGCCCAGACTCCTATATCGCTCATCATGATTACCCCAGTACCCCTCGCTCAGCTCACACCTAGGGCACTGCATGACCTGCTGATGGAGGAGAAGAAAGTCTGAGCTTGGTTTATGCATGGAACAGCTTGGTATATGGGTGCAAGGTGGAAATGGATGGCGGTTGCATGACAACCTAACTCAGGGTTGGCCTTGAATAACAGTGGTGAGAGAAAAACATCGTAATTGTTAGAGCTTTGGTTGGTGCATAGGACTATCCAGTTTGTATGGAAGAGAAGTTGTCTGAGGTTAGATTATATACATGGACTCATTGGCAGCAGTGAATGGCCTTGGATGACTTGGTGATGAGCCAGGCAGGAAAATGACTAGAGGGTCAGAAATAGGGAGGTCTGGGGTAGAGCCATGGGAATGGACATATAGGAGTAGGCACAACCGTGAAGGTCTTTGTATGACATGATCGTCCTCACCAGAAAGCATTCACCATGGAAGAGGCACTAAACAATAAATTAGACAAAATAGCTCAGCCAGTTGTTAGCCAATCTTTGTTAGTGGCTACCTGAGTGCTGGCATGAAGGCCCCTCACTTACTCTCAAAAAATGTCACTTGAGTACAGGAGAGAGATCGGAATTTCCATTTCTGGCTGATGGGCATTGAGCAATCACAGCTTTTCTTTTTAGTATTGCAAATATTCCGTTATTTTGAAATCTTGTATAATAATT
The DNA here is from genome assembly GCA_039655065.1 of Glossophaga mutica. Classification (NCBI taxonomy): domain Eukaryota; kingdom Metazoa; phylum Chordata; class Mammalia; order Chiroptera; family Phyllostomidae; genus Glossophaga; species Glossophaga mutica. Next base: position 61,613,586 of record CM077304.1, read on the forward strand.
AAATATTAATTAAGTGTAGTTAGATTAAAAGATTTCCAAAGTTCCTTGAAGCACTCATATTTTATGACTCAAATGTCATTCAACATTAACAGCTCTTATTTGACCATCTATTATGTATTACTATGTGTTTCCTAAAGTCTGTCTAAGGCTTGGTAGCTTTTACAAGTACTAAAATCCTGTTTTTAACCTCTCATCCCAACTTTGTGAGTTGAAAAAATAAAAGCCTTCTTTATGTATAATTATTAAACTGAAAATAGATTTCATTGTATTCCAAGCATGTAAAATTGTAATGAGCAGATCTTACGAGCAACAGTGAGCTACCATGAGAAGAAGCTGAAACCCAGCAATGACCTCTTGCATTTCTCTTGTGACTTGGCAATGAGTAATCCTTGAAGGATTAAAGCAAAAGGTTAACTGCCAGGTTTTACAAACCAGCCATTCCAAGAATAATCAAAGCTTTTTGTCATAGCAATTCAGTCTTTATGTGTGTGTCTGCACATGCTGAAAAATTATTAAATTATGAAAAATGTCAAGAATCTTATTAAAGTAGTTTTATATTGTATAATGGGTGTCAGAAGGTTGTTGGTATGACTCTGATACAGGTTTGGAAATAAATTCAACATTCACAGTCTGTAGGTTGTACACTAGATTTACATAGACTGCATTTGATAGACTATAGTAAATTGTACTCAACTTCAGGACAGATTCTTTGTAGCTTCTTGTCAATATAATGCAGTATTGGACCTTGTATTGGTATAAAATAGGTACTATAGTTATTTAAATATTAAAACTAAACTTCCAAGCAAATTAAAATACTGATTATTATCAGTAACATAATTAACCATAGTGAATTTAATTTTAGCTATTATCTTTATTTTTAATTGTATTTGATTGGTTATGCTATTACAGTTGTCCCACATTTCCCCCCTTTACCTTCCTCCACCTCCCACTTCCTCAGAAGATCCCCACGCCATTGTTCATGTCCATGGGTCATATGTATAATTTCTTTGGCTATTCCATCTCCTATACTGTACTTAACACGCCCATGGCTATTCTGGAACTACCTATTTGTACATGTTAATTCCCTCACCTCTTCATTCCCCCATATCCCCTCCCATCTGGCAACCATCAAAACATTCTCCATATCCATGATTCTGTCTCTTTTCTTCTCATTTGCTTAGTTTATTTTTTCAGATTCAATTGTTGATAGATACATATTTATTGTCATTTTATTGTTCATAGTTTTTAATTTTCTTTTTCTTAATAAGTCCCTTTAACATTCCATATAATAATGGTTTGCGGATGATAAATTCTAGTTTTTTCTTGTCTTAGAAGCTCTTTATCTGCCCTTCTTTTCTAAATGATATCTTTATTGGGTAGAGCAATCTTGGCTATAGGTCCCAGCTTTTCATGACTTTGAATATTTCTTGCCATTCCTTTTAGCCTGCAAAGTGTCTTTTGAGAAATCAGCTGATAGTCTTATGAGGATTCCCCTGTAGGTAACTAACTGCTTTTCTTGCTGCTTTTAAGATTGTCTCTTCATCTTTAACCTTTGACATTTTAATTATGATGTGTCTTTGCATCCATCTTGTTTGGGACTCTGTGCTTCTAGGACTTGCGTGTCTGTTTCCTTCACCAGATTAGGGAAGTTTTCTTTCATTATTTTTTCAACTAGATTTCCAATTTCTTGCTCTTCCTCTTCTCCTTCTGGCACCCCTATGAAGCAAATGTTGGACTACTTGAAGTTGTCCCAGAGGTTGCTTACACTCTCCCCAGTTTTTTGGATTCTTTTTTCTTCTTGTTTTGACTGGTTGTCTTTTGCATCCTTATGCTCCAAATCATTGATTGGATTCTCGGCTTCATCCACTCCACTGTTGTTCCCTTGTAAATTGTTCTTTATTTCAATGAGTGTATTCTTTGTTCCTGACTGGATCTTTTTTATGCTGTTCAGGTTCTCTGTAAGGAAATACTGGTTATCCTTATAACCAGTGTTTTGAACTCTGCATCTGATAGATCTCTTATCTCCATTTTGTTTAGTTCTTCTTCTGGAGTTTTGATCTGTTCTTTCATTTGGGCCATGTTTCTTTGTATCCCCATTTTGGCAGTTTCCCTGTGTTTGTTTCTATGTATCAGGTGGAGCTGCTTTGACTCTGGGTCTTGGTAGCATGGCCTCATATGGTAGGTGTCCTGAAGGGTCCCATGGCTCAGCTTCCCTTGTCGCCCAACCTGGGTATTTGTTGTGTGCCCTTCATTTGGGCTGAGTAAGTCCTCCTCTTGTAGTTGAGCTTTGGTTGGTGTTGGAAGATCAATGCAAGGGATTTACCCAGGCCAGTCAGGTGCAAGGACTGGCTATGACCACTGATCACCAACCTCCACCCTCCTTGGAAGATCGTCTGTGCAGGGGCAGGATGGTGGTGCTCTGATGTGGTCTGTAGCTGTCCACTGTAAGTGCAGGCCCTAGGGTTTCCTGGGTGGTGCAGGCAAGGTCAGCTACCTGTGTTTTGCCTGGGGCCACCCCGCCTGAGGTATAAAGCAATCTGAGATGGCTGCTGCTTGTGCTGGGCTTGGAGATTTCCAGGCAAAGCCAAGCTGTGAATCTAGGCTGGCTGCTGTTAGTGCTGGGCCTGGGGCTACTTAGCAAGAGGTACAGGGGCTAGGGGCTCAGGGAGGCCAGCTGTTGCTTGTTTGAGAGGACTTAGAAAGTTGTGAAACATGAGCCAAGACCTGCCACTCATATGAAAAAAAAAGCGCTGTTAACAGCTCTAAGTTAGGTGGGACAAAGTCTCCGGGGATTTCTAGGGGGGAGGCAAACAATGTTAGCCAGGTTGATAGAGTTTCAGATATGGCACTAGCTTGCTTGTTCTGTGGCTCTGCCAGTGGCAGGGGTTCAGAAAAGGGACAATGGCCTCTGCCCATCTTTCTATCTGGAAGAAAGCTGTCCCCCAGCTCTTGCCTTGGTGCCAGGCACTTCAGCTCTTTCCTGTGTGCCTCTGGTGCCTTTGAAACTACTATCCTGGTGCTGGAGGTCAGAGGGGGTGAATCTGAGTAAGTCTGTGTGTGGGTTGTTTGAGAGGAACTGCTTGGGACTCCAGAAATTTCTTCCATGATTCAGTCCCTGCTGGTTTTTGCAGCCAGAAGTTATGGGTATTTATCTTCCTGGTACTGGAACCCTGGGCTGGTGGGCCTGGTGTGAGGCTGGGACATCTGGATCCCAAGAGATTCCCTTCCAAATTTTTATCTACCACATATGGATATGGGACCTGCCCATTCTGTGTCTCTCCCCCTCCTACCAGTCTGGATGGATGTGGTTTCTTTAATTCCATAGTTGTCAGACTTCCATTCAACTTGATTTCTGATGGTTCTGAGAGATGGTTGTTCTAGAATTAAGCTGTAATTTTGATGTGGTTGTGCTAGGAGGCCAGACATATTTACCTGTATCACCTTCTTAGCTATTATCTTAGTCATGATCAGTTTGAAATCAGGTTCTATTAGATCAATGCTTTTCTCTTATATCCTTCCAGTCAGCAGGCAGCAGTAATGTAGTGTGCAAAATAGGCTTCTGTTTGCTACTTCTAGGATTCTATTTAATGGAATGCACTTTTCTTAGCAAAGTTGACAATTGGTTCATTATCTCTAGTTTTCATTTTATTAATTCAGTTAATCAATTCGGCAAATGTTCATTGAGTACCTACAATGTGACAGGGACCGTTCTAGGTGATGGGCATACATCAGTGAACAAAACAGACAAAAATTCCTGCCTTCAGGTGCTTATACTTTACTGGTGTGAAAGTCCATATAGTTGTGGTAATTGAACATCTTGTGTTGGTTGAAGTTCAGGCTTTGTTTGGGTGTTCGCTGTTGCCAGCCTTTTGTCTGTGTGACTTAAAACACCTGTCTGGTGAATAATTACTCTTTTGAAAACTGGGATGTTCACTTTCTAGGGAAACAGTTGTTGAAGAGCCATCTGCTAGAATTCCTGCTGTATGTATATACTAAAATTATGATCCCCTATCCTGTAAATTTTTTTTAAGATTTTTTTTAAGTACTTTTTTTTTCTTTTAGATTTTATTTATTTATCTTTAGAGAGGAAGGGAAGGAGAGAGGGAGAGAAACATCAATGTGCGGTTGCCTCTTGTATGTCCCCTGCCGGGAACTGGCCTGGCAACCCAGGCATGTGCCCTGATTGGGAATCGAACCGCGATCCTTTGGTTCGCAGGCCCGCGCTCAATCCACTGAGCTACACCAGCCAGGGCCCTATCCTGTAAATTTTTATCTTGTTGGGCAACAATTACCCAGGACTATTTACAGCTAAACTGGCCAACTTGGGGTTCCTTTGAAATCCCCAAGTTAATTTATCTAACCAGTCAATTAGAAGAAGACTATAGATTGGGAGGGGAATGGTGAGGGGGGGATGGAGACAACTCTACTTGAACAATAATAAAAATATTCAAAAGAAAAAAAGAAAGACTATGAAACCAAGCAGTGACCCAACTTAGCCCTTAATGGAAGCACCTATGCTACTGGCTGAAGCAATTGAGATTTAAAAGATGACACTGTGGAAGCAGATCATTTAGCTGTTTGACAAAATAGAAAGAAAATTGTGAGAACAAGGCTATAAACTTGACTTTAAAAGAAACTTATGGGTAGGTCCCAAAGACCAGCCACTCCTCTCTGATTGCATACAACATCACATGTTACCATATGTACATGGCTTAACTCACTGGAATGCTGATAAAATGGTTTTATGGGGGACAGTGATGCTACTGGAAGCCATTTCCATAGATAGCTTCCCAGGCAGACCCCAAACACCAAATCGTCCCAAAGCACAACCCTGGAAAGCCCATTCATACCTCTATTGGGCATTTTCCCTTGTCATTAGGACCCTTTAAGGTTTGGCAAATGGACTTTATTCAGTCGCCCCCTTCTCAAGGGTACAAATATGTGTTAGTAATGATTTGTATGCTTTCTCATTGCGTGGAAGCCACAGCCTCAGCCATAAATTCCTTGGGGAATCCCCTCAGAGCTCCATAGTGACCGGAGAACTGATTTCCACAAGAGTTATACAATCTGTTTGTAAGATCTAGCTGACTTTACATTTCTATGGTATTTATCATCCCCAGTTCTCTGGTCTTGTAGAAGAGACTAATAGGTAATCAAAATTCAATTGGCAAAATCCACCGAGTCTTTTAATCTGCTTTGATCTAAAGCCCATCCCTTAGTATTGCTCAACCTAAGATCTGCTCCCTTTGGCAAGCAAAGATAATTCCCCTTTTGAAATTATTACTTGGAGACCCGTGAGATTAGATCAAGTTATGCATGAACCTGCACTGCTGAAATGAGACCTCCTGTTTACTGCAAAAAACTTACAAGGGCTCTTACAACTCCCACTCAGAGCAATCTCTCCATGACTTGTTCCTGGGAGGCAAAGATCTATCTACAAATCATGATCTCTAACCTGGAGATTATATCTATTGGAAATGCCATCTCCATAAAAATGCCCTTCAGTCCTAATGGAAAGGGCCATATTAGGTATTGTTAACTAACCCTTGTGCTGCTAAACTTAAAGGTATTGACTCACAAGATTCATGTTTCTCATTTTCAAAGGACACCCACACCTGAGTGGTCATCTCAGCCTACTGAAGATCTTAAGCTGAAAATCTCTGAACAACCCAAGATTGCCATTAGAATTTTTATCCTCAGATTGAAGCAGAAGGCACCTGATACGGATGGCTTTCCCAAGACCTTGGGCCAGGCCCGTCCGTCATGTATGATTCCACATAGCAACTCTTGCACTGTTCTTCCCTTTGAGCACCTTTGTTTCATTTACTGATTGTGTTGCTATCATCACCATTTTTTTTCCTGAACAAAACTCCCGAGAAAAACATTCTTCTTTTTCCTAGCTCTTGAGTCTGACTTCAAGATGAACATGTTCAGATTATTCTGTCTGCTTACTGCACTGAAGGTTCTCGTGGTCCTTCAACACCCTTTCGAGCCTGCTATCCAGTGATTACCCAACAGTACTAATTCAACTGCTTGTTGGATATGCAACTGAGCTAACAATACTCACAATGAACTAGAATTCGTGGCTTGGCCCTTAAGCCTTGAAAGCTTACAAAACCTAACTAGACATAACTCCAGATTTAAAGTCCTTTCTAGTTCTCAAACTTCAAAAAATGTTGATGGAACATATGGTTTTCCTGTAGCCAGAGCCATTCATAAGGTCCCCCAACCCCCAGCGGAATACCCATATATACAGTCTGGATTCTTACCGATAACTTGTCTATTTGTTTTGAAAATATAAATGGTTCAGACATACTATTGGGTTTTTGTCCCTTACAAAATGTGTAACTACGTTCTCTTGTCTGACTCAAACAACTGTGAGTTTGAAACTCCTTAGACTTTAAGCAATCATGATATTACTCCTTATGATGGCTCTCTAGTGCCAGAAAATTCAAAGAATAATGCCACTCACTTTTGAACTTTTTCAAAACTGAACTTTGAACTGGGCTAAACCAAATGGCTACATCCTGATACAGTTTCTGGAAGCGGCTTTGCAACACTAAACTCCCTATTAAAAAAATTAAGTCTTTGCCCTGGCTGGTTGGCTCAGTGGATTGAGCACCTGCCTGCAAACCAAAGGGCTGCTGGTTCAATTCCCAGTCAGGGCACATTCCTGGATTGCTGGCCAGGTCAGGTCCCCAGTAGTGGGCATGTGAGAGGCAATCACACACTGATGTTTCTCTCTTTCTCCCTCCCTTCCCCTCTGTCTAAAATAAATAAATAATCTTAAAAAAATAAATTTTTCACTTAGAAATGGACATAAACAATAAATCATGGATTGCATAGTGTATGTTGGCTTGCCAGCCCCAATCACAGCTCTTTTAAAGCAATTTATGTAATGCTTTGGAAAGCCTCCCTTTTTTCTGTCTTTACAAACTCTGTCTCTTTCTCCACACCCCCCCCTCAGAACACATTGGGTTTCTACCCAAATCTGTGACTTGTAGATTTGCAATTCCTAAGACCCCCAAGTAAAACTTGTGTTTGTCTTGCCCTGGATGGTGTGGTTCAGTGGATTGAGCACCAGACTGCAGGACTGCAAACCAAAAGGCTGCTAGTTTGATTCTCATCAGGGAACATGCCTGGGTTGTGGGCCAGATCTTCAGTAGGGGGCAGTCTAGAGGCAACTGATCAGTGCATCTCTCAAAAAACCCCAGCTTTTGTTTGCTTTGCAATTCTTCGTCAAAACTGAGTGACACTGGCAGAAGACATAAGATAAGTCAGTAGATGATGTAGTAGTATGTTGGGCAGTGGTGAGTATTACAGGGAAAAAGAACAAGGAACAGGGATAAGGGAATACTGGGAGGGAACAAGGGAATACATACAGGTATTTGGGGGAAGATCATTCTGAGAAGTATAATTTGCTTTGAATTTGCTTTTCTTATTTTATTTTGCCAATTTCCTCACCTTAGGCAATTTGATAATGATGGAGAATGGGACATAATTTTCAAGTTCTGATTAATTTATTGTAGAAATGTTGACTGTCAGTGACCTGCTGTTTTTCCTGGTCTTTTTCACAATTCCCTTTAGCTCATTTTGAGTTTTTTAATCCATAGGTCTTGATAGAGATGCCATAGATGAGGACAGTGCTGAAGACTAGCAGTTATCACATCTCCTACTGGGTTGAGATAGAGAGAAAGGGCTGGGAAGTCAACTAAGAAAAAAGATCCCATTTCAGTGTTTCCCTTTATAAAAGTCCTGCTTGTTGCAAACTTGGGCATATGAAGGAAGGTTCCCAGGACTCTACTCAATGCCAGAGACAGCAGGGAAAAAACCTTAAAAAAGAAAACCATAACAAAATAAGTAATCCTATTCCTTTTATTTCATGCATTTTAAAAATTAAATGGATATAGTAGTGGTTAACACAGTTATACAATAGTTCAAGTATAATTTTAAATTACAGATACCTACGGGAAAAGTTCTGAAACATCTACTTTCCTTACATGAACTCCAATTTCAAAAAGGGTCCTACTGTTCTGACTCTGTGTTTACATGTGCTGTGGGGGTGGTGCTGAGGGACCCCAGGTTTCCACCCGGAGGCCAAGGCTCTGTTCTAAAAGTGCCTTGGAAAGTGAGTGTGCTGAACAAACATCTAGCACCACCATTGTTCACCAGGTGCATTGTTGCTTCTTTTAGAAATTCAGCAAGTTCCTATTTAATGGCACTAGGAAACACGCATTCATCCATAATGAAAGCTAGACTTTGGCTTTAAGAAAAGTTCAGTTTATTCTTCTTTGTGAATGCCAGCTACTGAACTCTGTGCCTCGGTTCCCTCATCTGAAAAGTGAGGATAAAACAGTACTTATTGTATTTTGCCCACATTTTGTGCGCATTACACACAGAATCATTATACCCACGGCATGGCATGGCATCCTTACTTGCCCCTCACCAATCTGGGCAAAACCATGGGCATTACACGCGGCAAATGCAGTGCCTTTATAACTGCATAATGATGGATGTTAACTTATTGTGGTAGTTATTTCACAGTATATACAAATACGAATTAGTATGTTGTACACCTGAAACTAATAATGTAATATGCCAATTTAACCTCAATTAAAAAAAAACAACAACCCTACTTTATAGGGTTAAAATGAGATGGTGCCCCGGGCTCTGTTTAAAAAGAACACTGCCTAGCACAAACACACTAAAAAATGCTGACAATTATAACTAAGTCTGCAAAAATATCTACCGTGGAGGGGTACTTCAGAGTTCTCCTGCTGAGGACTTCGGTAAACAGACATCCCTAAGGATACCACGTCAATTTTTGGGTTGACTGTGAGAACCTGCTACATCACTTTATTAGTTTGGTCGTCTCGTGGGCATTTATTAAGCCCTCATTCTCTCGTCGGTCTTGTGCCAGGAAATTGGTTGATTTTCATCCAGTACTTTCTTTTTCACTGATGGTCACAGCTTTATTACATCTCAAGTAGATGCTAGGGCTTCCGAAAAGTTATTGTCCGAAACGACACTAAGAACGCCTCGAAGGGCGCCTCGGTCTGGTGGGCAGGCGACGCGGGCTGGGGGTCGTGCCCCCGGATTGCGAAGAGGGAGCCCCGGGCCTCTGCATATTGACTGGCGTCCAGAACACTGCCGGGCATTATTTCCAGCCGGTGGCTGAAGACGCTGCAGGAATTACTCTCTTTTTGAGTTAATCACCTGCTTAAAAGAGAAGGTGGCAGCGGCCCGAGCGCCCTGCCCCCTCCGGCCGAAATCCGGCCTCACCTGTTGCAGGTGCCCCAAGTAGTCCCGCCGCGTGGCCGCTCCGCCCTGCGCGCCGCTCCCGGCCGAGGGGCGGTGACTCGGGCGCCGGCGCGGGGAGGTTAGACGCCGGGGGGCTCCGAGGCGCCCCGCGGGGAGAAGCCGCGCCTCCTCCCGGAACTGGCGGGCGAGGCGGGGCGGGAGCTGTGGGAGCGGGGCGGCCGCGCGCGCGGGGCCATGGAGGTCCTTCCCGCAGGCGGAGGCCGGGTCCTGCGCGCAGAGCCTGAGGCGAGGCCGGAGGACGCCGCGGAGGAAGCGGTTGCCGAAGTGCCCCGGGCTCCATGCCTGCGGGGGGCGGCCCTGGCGGGGCTGCCGCCAGGCTCCGGGAATTCCTGGGAGGGCGAGGAGGACCCGGAGCCCGCGGAGCCGCGGGGCGGTCGGACGAGCCGCACGGCGTCCTTGGTGAGCGGGCTGCTCACCGAGCTGTACAGCTGCACCGAGGAAGAGGAGGGGGCCGGCGGGGGCCGGGGGCCCGCGGCCCGCGACAGCCCGGATAGCTCCACCGAGGCCTCCGGCTCCGACGTGGTTCTGGGCGGGCGCTGCGGGGCCGGCGGCTCCAGCGTGCTGCAGGAGCTGCAGGAGCGGCCGAGCCAGCGGCACCAGAGGCAGTACCTGCAGCAGAAAGGTGAGGGCCGGGAGGGGAATCCTGGAGGAGGGGGCGTCCGGGAGCTGGCCCCTGCGGGGTCTGCCCTGGCTGCAGCGCTCACCTGTGCGCACCCGGGCCGAACGGACCAGCGCACAGACACCAAGTTTGTGGGTCTCCTTTCACCTGTCGCTGGTGTCCGCAGGGTCACGGATTCATGAGTGGTCGTGTTTCTCGTCTCCCCCAGCCCCTTCCAACAGTCGAGTGGAGCATCGGTGGTTGGAGCGGTAGCGGCGGGTTTCCACTCCCCCCACCCCATGTGTTTGTGGGGTCTCAGAGGGGCGAGAAACTCGAATTTCTAATTTCTCCAGAACAGCTGTGAGGACAGGTTTGGAGTTTCTGATAAGTATATGTGACGTCCCAGAGGGCGCCGGGAGAAGAGAGGTGCCTGGGGCTTTAAAAAACAATAAAATAATAAAATCAATACAATAATCCGCCTCCCTGGTCACACCAGTTGGATAGTGTTTAACTAGTGAGGCAGAATAATGCGTTAATGCGGTTTCTAAGCAGAACGTGTGAATTCCATTTCTGCCAATCGTCTGGCTTCAAGCAGCTCACTGGCTGGCGTTTTTATTAGTGGGGGGCCCTGGGGTGCTGGCATCATCACAGAATTCAGCCGCTGGCGGGGACCTTCTGTTGGAGAGGTCATCGAAAATGGCCTTGGTTTTCAGGGGGGGAGGCTAATTGGGTGTTTCTCTCGTTGTCAAACTCTGATGTTGTGCCCTAATTGAGATTCCCCCACCTTCTCAACTGTTCATAAATAGCTTTTCTTTCTGGTGCTAACACAATTATTGCAGTTCTCTTTTCAAAATAGATATATCAAGGCCTTGATTTACAAAATGAAGTGAGGTGTGGAAAACAGATGCTAAACCACCACCACGTTTCTTGAATTAATGTCCTTGCGCTAAATAACCAGGGGAGAGGGGAAAGAGAGAGTTCGTACTGCAGAGTGATGCCCTGTCTCTTCTAATTGAAAAATCAGACTAGCTGTTGCCAGAGAACAAAATAAAAGAAACTAACCAGAAAAGGAATAATTCCATCTGCTTTATCAAATCTATGTAACAGTTTTCAGCTTCCTCTTTTGGCTTCCTAGTGATGATTTTTTTCCCCAGCTGATTGTTACAAATGACTTCCACCTTCCTCCTCCTTCCTGGGACTTTGCTGGAGTTGTGCCATTTCATTTTGTACAATTATCTGACTGTTCTCAGAATGTCTGTTTATGCCTGGAGTTCCGTAGGGCAATAGTTCTTCCACAATCCAACAAAATCAGCTCTGAAGAATTATGATTTGGCTTTCTGTTTTCACAAAGCTGTTCACTTTTCATTACAGAGCAAATTTGGAGGATTAGTAATTTCCTTTTGGAAGAGGGAATTTGGCAAACTAATGTTTAAGGAAGTGACAGTGTAGTTTTGGAAGTGGATTTCAGATGAGTGACCACTCCAGTAATCATTCATAAGACCTGTGAGGCTCTGTTTTGCTCAGGTTTCAGTCTCATTGCATGGTAATTTTTTCTTGCAGTCAACCCTATTAGAATGAAGAAGGTGCCATATTGTAACAGCTGTCTGCTTCATTTTACAGCTTATTAGGTTACCTGATTATTTTTTCAGGGTCAAAAAAAAAAAAATCTCTCAGCACAATACCTAGTAGGAGTCTCACATAATGCAGATGACTTTTGTATTGTTAATTTGCTCTTTTTTTCTGTTAGAGAATCTGCTGTAGCATCCATGTAGCAGCTATTTTTACATATTTAGCATGTGTGGGCCCTTTATTTATCTGAGGCACCAACGCAGTGTCTCAGGAAATCTAAGCTCTCATCTTAGTGTTTTCCTTAAGGGATGAACTTTGGAGTCAGAATCCTGCCACTATTCCTTACAAACGGTGTGACCTCAGGCAAGCAGTTTAACCTGTCTGTATCCTTTTCCTCAGTTATAAGTAGGGATAATAATAATGCCTACCTCAGAGGGCTGTAGTGAGAATCCTGTGAGTTAATGTGTGTGAAGTGCCCAAATTCTTTAGAGAGGAAATTGGCCACTGTTTGTCATTTGATGATCTCATTTTTCCTATTTATTTAACACTGTGTTAGGAACTGTAGCTCACGCCAAGGGGCAAAGATAAACAAGATTTTATGCCTGTCTTCAGAATGCTTATATACCAGCAAATTTCCAAACTCTGAAGGTTTTTCCCGTACTGGACAATATGTGTATTTCAGAGATCCACAGAGCTGTAGGTACCTTAAGAGTCACTGGAAATTACTCCTGTGGAAGAAAGCATGGTTTAAATACAAGATGATGATATTCCTACCCCGAGAAGACAATTTTTCAGTATTCAAAGGAAGGACATTTGCTCTCTCTGGAGGAATCTAAGAGTGAAGACCCTTGGATCTCCTCTGGTAGCTTGTTCTTGTGTTTGATTATCTGTTTTGAACCCAAAGAGTTTCATTTAACCTAAGTGAGCTCTTACTTCCCATTATATCCCATGGTGTTTGAACTCAAGGTGAGAGAAATAACTGCTCTTTGTTCTCATCTTCATAGACGTTCCTTAATCTTATTTAAGTCCTATTTATATTAACGTTTATAACAGCCATTAGCAGTTGTTTCTCAGAATAATCTTGCATTCTAAGCACAATTTGAGACTTGGAGCACTACCTTGCTTACGATCACACAGAAGGTTGGTCAGTCCAAAGGAAGTTCTTGTTAACTCAAGGTCAAATGGCATTTTCCAAATGATGTGGCCAGCTTTGGCAACAGCTAAAGCATCCTCCTGCACTTCTCTTAAACAAGACCCCAAATGCTCACTTCCTTTGACCTCTGAAGTATTTTATTACTTTTGAACATTTCTTTTGTTCTCTTCTGGTCCTCTCTGGTTTCTCCAAACCATTTTCAACATGAGTAGATCCAGACTCCACACAGGATCCCCAGTGAGGGCCTAGCCAACGCCAGGCTGCGTGGAAGGCTTGCCTTCCCCTCACTGCAGTGACGCATGATAACATCAAGTGTGGCGAACAAAACTTCTGAATTGCAATGACTGTTCATATAAAGATTGTTGACATTTCTGAGTCAAGTCTTTCCTTACTTGTAGAAAACTGCTGTTGAGAATATTAGCTTTATGAATGCAGAATTATTTTTAATTTATCTGTTTAAAGGAAATGTATTTTCTACATATTTGAAAAATTACTGAGTCTCTAAGATACCTAATAGTCAGGGTATTGGAAGACTGTATTTAAAACACAACCAGTATTTTCACATTTGTCTGCCTTAGAAAATGTGGTAGTATTATTTACTTTAAACTGATTATAAGAAAAGGTGAATACTTTTAAAAATAGTTGTTATCAGCTGTTAGGGTTATTATTGGTGTAACAGACTCAAACGATTCTTTTCTTGTAGCTTCGCCTCCGAATACATTAATGATACAAAGTGTGCATTCCAGTTTTCAAGCAATGAAAGGCAACCTTGCAACCAGGGCTAAATATGGTAAAAGTAAGAGTCTTGCTTACATGTGACAGGATCAAATTGTTTTTACAGTATTTGTCTCATGGACAGAGAGGAAATGGATGAGTGACTTACTTGATCAGAATATCTTCACTAAGTACACATAGTCCTGGGTGGGAACTCAGAATTGCTTTAAGTAGATGCTCTAGATAATTTATGTTAAACAATTAGTATTATGTTGGTACCCGTGTTCCTCTCAGGGTGTTTATTGTTTATTGCTCTATTTAAAATTTTCTTTTCTAATAGGCACTAATGAACTGCAGATGATCCTTCGAGAGCTTAAGAACAGAATTGGTATTCAGTCGGCGAAGTTACTCCGGCAGCTGAAGCAGAAGGACAGGCTTGTGCATAAAGTCCAGAGGAACTGCGATGTCGTGACCGCGTGCTTGCAGGCCGTGTCGCAGAAGAGAAGTGAGTTGGGGGGGCGGTCAGCCCTGGTAGCCCTGGTGCCCCTGTGTGCGACTGGGATGCTAGCGAGCTGAGTCAGTAGTTGCTGTGTTTCTGAGTCTGTTGAAGAGTTTTAAATGGAAAGTTACCCCTCAGAACTAAGAACTATGAATAACTGGTACAGTTTCTGATTTTTTTTCAGTTAAAATGTGTGTTACATGTCTGATGTTACAAACTTAGTTTTAGTCTAGATTTGCAGTAGTACTTCCCTGTGTGACATTGGTTATTTTTACATGATACTAAATAATAACTGAAATCTTTATTTTAAAAACAGCACCAAATAGATAAACCTAAAAGGCATGCCCTTTTTTCTCTCTTTGTGTTAATAAGTGAATTAAAAATTAATTTGAAAGAAGGAGACTCTTGTAACAGGATCTTACAACTTGCTCTGAAACCTGAAAAGGACAAAATATTTTAACAGGTAGACCCATCTAGTACGTAATCTATTTGTAACTAAGAGATGCATGGTTTGTTAATTGAGTTAAAAGTAGTTTAATTACTAATGCATGTCAAATACCAGATATAAAACCTTGTGAATTAATTTTGTAATTCTCCATGCAATAGTTTTATGTTTTATTCTGCTAACATTTCCCTATTTTTGTTTTGTATTCTTTGTTAACATGCAGCATGGCAGAACAGTTTGTTCAGGTATGGTAAACATAGGTGCCAATGAACTATTTTGCTAAAACGCCTGCAGCAGCTTTTCAGGTGCATGTGAAAGTTGCCTCCTCTTTTTCCTTTACTCTGTCACATTTTATATATAAAGTGACACCTCCTAGAGTTTTTCTTTTAAATTCCAGATTCAGATGTATTTCTATTGATAAAAGAATTCTCAGGGCTTAGTTAGTTTCAGATAACAATAATGACTTAAATTCTATTCTTATGTTTATTATTAAAAGAAAGTAATATGTTTTCTTCCTTCTCTTTTATTATAACATGTTATCCCTGAATTATTATTCTTACTAGTTACTAAATAATGTTTCAACATAATGTGTATTCAATACAATGCTGCTCGTTTTTCACATCGATACGATGGCCCATAAAGAAGGACGAGTGTGACTGAGTAGACTGTTTTTGAAGGGAGTTTTCTCCAGAGCCAGTGGTCTGAGATGGCTATAGAAGGAGGGTATAAATATAGCTATAGATGTGTATATATCTAGTCATAAAAAATTGACATGCATTATAAGCATTTCACATTTTCTTCATGGATTCTGACTGATTCCCAAGTGCCCAGTAAACATGCTATTTTCTTCTTTTAAGATACCTTGATTTTGATTTTTTCTCTTTTCAACTCTGTTTTCACGTACTCATTGTTGTTTGTACCAGAAGTTAGAAGCAGAAAGAGGTCAATGCGTGGAGTTTGGATGTTGGAAAGTGTAAGGGGGCACAAAGCCAGTGTCAGGAGACAGAGAAGAGTGTCAGGCTAGCCTAGGATCCTGGGTTCTGATAATCATTTAGCATTTGAACTTATTTGCCTGATGAAAGGACCAGCATTTATGTCTTTTTGGAAAAATGTGTCCATGAACACCAATTTAATTTGTAAATTGGTGAATGCACACTTGCCATGTATTTAGGTGATGTGGACTCCATCCAGCAGGGTTCGTGTGTTGTGGGTGACATGAACAAATTCACACAGACTGCAGAAGTCCTGTGGACAAAAAGGGACGGCACAGCCACTCTCTGAGAGAGAGGGAGAGCACCCCGACCCCTGCCTGGACAGACTTTTATTGGCTTTCTTTTTTTTTTTTAAAGATTTATTTATTTATTTATCTTTAGAGGGGAAGGGTAGGAGAGAGGGAGAGGGAGAGAAATATCAATGTACGGTTGCCTCTCATGCGTCCCCTGCTGGGAACTGGCCTGCAACCCAGGCATGTACCCTGGCTGGGAATCGAACCGCGATCCTCTGGTTCGCAGGCCCGCGCTCAATCCACTGAGCTACACCAGCCAGGGCTTATTGGCTTTCTAATAGCATGCATCAAAGAAGGTTTTCCTTCATTATACTTAGGGTTGCTTTAGGTGATTACTTTTTACAGATTAACAAAGGAAAGGATGTTGCTGATTACTTCTTACAGATTAACAAAGAAACAATGTTGCAAATACAAGGGACTGATAACAGTGATTGGTCTGGTTACACTCTGTCCTTGGGAGAATTAGCACAGACTTTAGGAAGTTACTTTAAAGATATGCAGTAAACATTTGGTGCTTCAACTCAGGGTGAGGGAGTTTTAGCAAAAGCAAGTCTCAAAGCAGCCTAGGTATAATGCAGGCCTGGTTTGATCTGTGGGTCTGGCTCCTGTATGCTGGCTCATGCCTAATGGTTTTCCAGTAGGGCTGGGCTACATTTGCCATTGCCAAGCAGACTGGTTCCCTATATTTAGGGTTTGTCTCTTTAATGCTAGACAGGGTTTTGCACTTCAGACAACATGAGGTTAATGGCTCTTTTCCTGGGAAGTTCAATTCTCACTTTGGTGATAAGACTCTATTAAATCAAACAAGGTATTTTTGTTAAGAAATGATGGTGTATTAAATTGATCTTTTTCATCATATGGTACTGTTTTATGATGTAGGTAGACAGTTAGAAATTTGACTAGGTAGGTTTTTTTTTTTTTTTTTTTTTTAATTCCTTATGGATCTCTAGAGGTTAGATGATTTGTGAACTAAATGCCTGATTCTAGCAGTTGTATTTTTGCCTTTTTCCTCAAGGTCAATGGATAACAGATATGTTTAATTAGAGTTCTAAAGAACTGAGATTTCACTATCCCACTGAACTTTCATTTTTAGCAGTGATTGGCAGTGCTGTATTCAAATACAGCAAACCCATGTAAAAATCCAGATAACCTTTATTTTTCCCACATGGGTTCAAAGCTTATATGTCTTTCCATAAGTGACTTCCCCCTTTCAGAACATGCTATGGGATGAAACTACTTTAATATTTTCTTAAAGTGGGTTATTTCCTGTTGATACACAAAGGGGGATATAATAATTTGAAATAAGAATCATAAGTGTGCATTATGAACCAAAATGACTAGATCATTTTTATTTCTAGCACACGTGCTGTAACTGCTTAGACTTTATCGTTTCCTAACCAAGCCTTATGGTAGAATCCCTTTATTTTAAAACTGGGGTAGGAACAAGAAGAGCGGGATCAATATTCGCTTATGAAAGAGCAAATGTTCCACTTGTATTTAACCATTCATCTTAGGATAATCATGGTATAACCAATGTAATATTAATAATACAATAAATGATAAGAATGGTAGCAGCTGTAACTATTCATTACATACATTCTTTCTGCCAAAATGTTGGTTTTATCTCTTGTAGCAATTCCAAAAAGGTATGTATCATTAGGCACATTTCGTTAAGAAACGGAGATTCAGAAAGTTTAGTTTGCTAAGGTTACATAGATAAAAGTGGTTCAGATGGGATTTGAACATAGATGTCTCAGAAGTCCACTCTTTTCACCATAAACTGATGTAAGAGGGTTCTACTTTTTCTTAGCAATTAGACTGATACTTCTGTAATATTATTGGGATATAGGTGGAACGATAAGTAATTTGTAACATGCATAGGAGGTAATGCAGAGTTTCGGGTTTATGTATTCTGAGTATGAGTCTTTGAGATATATGTGCTGCAAATACCTTCTCTACTTTTTTTATGGCTTGCATTTCACTCTCTTCAGAGTGACATTGAATACACAACAGTTCTTGGTTTTGTGAGGGAGCACCCAAATTATCTTCTGGAGGGTGGGCCCCTTGTAGTACAGGTTTCCCCTCTAGGTGAGTATTCTAGGAACCCATCTAGGAACCAGTGTAGGAGCCAGTGCAGGAATCAGTGTAGGAACCAGTGTAGGTTTCATCTAGGAAACAGTGTGGCAGCTGGTGGTGTTGTGAGAGGTTGAGTTTGGCTTCAGTGATTTTTTTTTTTTTTTTTTTGAAGACTGTTTCAGCACGTTTGCCCATTTCACGATGGGTGATTTACGAGCACACCTGCTTACAGCGTGCTGAGTGTTCAGCAGTTTTTGACCAAAAACAGCGTGACCCCGGTGCCCTGCCTTCCCTACTCACCTGAGCTTGTCCTGAACAACTCTTTTTGTTTCCCTGGATGAAAAACGTCCTCAAAGGGAAGTATTTTGCCTATGTGGAAGAGGTGAAACAAAAAACAGAAGCATTAGAAGGTATCCAAATTGACGAGTTCAAAAATTGTTTCAAGCAATGGAGAAAAATGTCTTGATAGGTGTATTGCATCAAGTGGAAAATACTTTGAAGGTGACTGAAGTTGAAATGTGCAAAAATAAATACGTAATTTTTATAAATATTGAATAAATTCTGTTTTTGGGGATCCCTCCTTGTACATATTTCAACTTATTAGTCTTTTAGCCTTTTTCAGGGCTGGCTTCAGGGGCACGCAGCTGTGTCATCACACAAAGCCCTGTGCACCAGAGGGCCCCACTCTTGGTTTCCTGCTCTCTGTTGCTTTCTTCAAGTTCTCAATAATTTTTGAAGAAGAGGGTCCCACAAATTATGTAGCGAGTCCCGACTTTATGGCTGGTACTACTTCTATCCTGTTTAAGAAATTTTTTTTCAATACCAAACCCATGAAGAATTTTTCCACATTATTTTCTTTAAAAAATATTTATTCGTTTTAGACAGAGGGAAAGGGAGGGAGAAAGAGAGGGAGAGAAACATCAATGAGTGGTCGCCTCCCGTGTGCCCCCCAACTGAGGACCTGACTTGGCCCACAACCCAGGCGTGTGCCCTGAGTGGGAATCGAACCGGTGACCCTTTGGTTCACCGGCTGGTGCTCAATCCGCTGAGCCACACCAGCCAGGGCATATTTTTTGAAGTTTTATTCTTTTGTTTTCATATCTGGATCTATACCCACCCAGAACTGGTTCACTGTGTGACGTGAGAGCACCCTTTGCTGCTGCTCCGTGGTGCCGTTGTTGTGTGAAGGCCGGTGTCCTGCGTGCGTGGGTCTCTTCTTGGGCCCTTACTCTGTCTTGTTTGTCTCTCCTCGAGCCAATGCAATGCTGTCTTACTTTTTTCTTTAACTTTTTTTTTTTTAAAGATTTTATTTATCTTTAGAGGAGAAGGGAAGGAGAGAGGGAGAGAAACATCAATGTGCGGTTGCCTCTTGTATGTCCTCTGCCGGGAACTGGCCTGGCAACCCAGGCATGTGCCCTGACTGGGAATCGAACCGCGATCCTTTGGTTCGCAGGCCCGCGCTCAATCCACTGAGCTACACCAGCCAGGGCACTTATTTCATTTTCTAATAACTCTTAATATTTGATAGTGTGAGTTCTTACACCTAGTTCTTCAAGGTTTTTGGGTTATCGGCTCATCGGGGGAGAAGTGAGACCTTGACGATATTGATCTTCCAATCTATACATACGGTGTTTTAAAATTTATTTGAAGAATATTTTACAGGTTTCTGTGTAGAGGTCTTGCATCTATATTTTACTACATTTATTCTTAAGTAGATGAGATTTCTTGATGCTGTTTTAAATTGGTATTTTTTTAAAAAATTAATTTTCTGTTTGTTCCTAGTACATAAAAATATGGTTGTTTTCGCACATGGTCCTTCTAGCCAGTAATCTTACTTTTTCTTTTTTGATTCCAATAGTTTATATGTAAATTATTTTGCATGTTTCCAGATGTATAATCTTTAGCATCTGTGAATACTGTCGGTTTTATGGATTTCTTTACCATCCTTACATTTTTTTTCTTGTCCTATGCACTGGCTAGAATCTGTACTATAATGTTGAATGGAAGCAGTGATAATGGGATGAAATTTTTGTTTTATGTTCAACCTAAGAGGGAAAACTTTTTAAAAATTGTTTCACCATTAAATGCAATACTCTTAAATGTTTACTGTAGAAATCCTTTATTAAATTAAGAAATTTTTCTCTTGTTCAGTTTGCTAAGATGATGAATTTTTATCATATACTTATTGCTGTATTGAGATAATATGCTGAATTTCATATATTTTATTGAATGTTAAAGCATCTCTGCATTCCTGGAAAATTTCTAAACATGTATGTATATTTCTATAATCTGGATTTAGTCTGCCAATATTTTGTTTATGATTTTTATGGCTATGTGATGAGTGAGATTAACCTGTAATTTTCCTTGCTTATAATGCTCTTGCCAGGATTTGGGACCTCATAAAGGAAGTTACAGAGTGTGCCCTCCTTTTCCATTCTTTGGGAGAGATTGTATAGGACTAGAATACCATTTCTTCCCTGTTTGGTAGAGTTCATTGGCAAAGCATTTGGCTCTGATGCTTTCTTCATAGGAAGGTTTTATTTTATTTTATTAATTTAATATAGTTTATTGATTATGCTATTACAGTTGTCCCATTTCTCCCCCATCATTCCCCTCCACCCTGCACACCCCCTCCCACCCACTTTCCCCCCTTTAGTTCATGTCCATGTGTCATAATTCTTTAGCTTCTACATTTCCCACACTATTCTTGCCCTCCCCCTGTCTATTTTCTACCCACCATCTATGCTACTTATTCTCTGTACCTTTTCCCCCTCTCTCCTCCTCCCACTCCCCTGTTGATAACCCTCCATCATGTGATCTCCATTTCTGTGGTTCTGTTCCTGTTCTAGTTGTTGGCTTTTGTTTTAGGTGTGGTTCTTTTTTTTTTTTTTTTTTTTTTTTTTTTTAGAGAGGAAGGGTAGGAGAGAGGGAGAGAAATATCAATGTATGGTTGCCTCTTGTGTGTCCCATGCTGGGAATTGGCCTGCAACCCAGGCATGTGCCCTGACTGGGAATCGAACCGTGATCCTTTGCTTCGCAGGCCCGCGCTCAATCCACTGAGCTACACCAGCCAGGGCTAGGTGTGGTTCTTAATAGCTGTGAGTTTGCTGTCTTTTCACTGTCCTATTTTTAATCTTCTTTTTCTTAGATAAGTCCCTTTAACATTTCATATAATAAGGGGTTGGTGGTGATGAACTCCTTGAACTTGACCTTATCTGAGAAGCACTTTATCTTCCCTTCCATTCTAAATGAAAGCTTTGCTGGATAGAGCAATTTTGGATGTAGGTCCCTGCTTTTCAAGACTTCAAATACTTCTTTCCAGCCCCTTCTTGCCTGTAAGGTCTCTTTTGAGAAATCAGCTGACAGTCTGATGGGAACTCCTTTGTGGGTGACTGTCCCCTTATCCCTTGCTGCTTCTAGAATTCTCTCCTTCATTTGAATCTTGGCTAATGGAATTACGATGTGCCTTGGTGTGTTCCTCCTTGGGTCCAACTTCTTTGGGACTCTCTGAGCTTCCTGGACTTCCTGGTAGTCTATTTCTTTTGCCAGGTTGGGGAAGTTCTCCTTTATTATTTGTTCAAGTAACTTTTCCACTTGTTGCTCTTCTTCTTCCCCTTCTGGTACCCCTGTAATTTGGATGTTGGGACCTTAAAGCTGTCCTGGAGGATCCTAAGTCTCTCCTCATTTTTTTGAATTCTTGTTTCTTCCTTGTTTTCTGTTTGGTTGTTTCTTCCTTCCTTCTGGTCCACTCCATTGATTTGAATCCCAGTTTTCCTTCCATCTCTGTTGGTTTCCCATGCATCTTCCTTCATTTCACGTATTGTAGCCTGCATTTTTTCATCTAATTTGTGAGCAAAATCAACCAATTCTGTGAGCATTTTGATGACCAGTGCTTTGAACTGTGCATCTGATAGGTTGGCTATCTCTTCGTCACTTAGAGGAATTGGCTCTGGGGCTTTCATTTTTTCTCTGGTTTGAGCCATTTTTGATTTTTTGTTGTTGTTGTTGTTTTGTTTTGGTTTTGGTCTGGTTGCAGCTGTTACATAGTTAGGAGTGGAGCCTTAGGTGTTCCCCAGTGTGGGGCAGCCCAGTCACTGGGTTGTGACACTGTACGTGGGGGTGGGGTCCGAGAGGGAACAATGGCGCCTGCTCCACTTTCTCTTGGATTCCAGTATCTTCCACCACTTCCCCTTTGCCTAGATTATCTGGGCGTGCGAATGTGGGACCACCTGGTCAGCCAGCCGCCTTGCTCGGCCTCACTGGGTCTGCACAGTTGCCATCTCGTGCCCAGGGTCCGCCAGCTACCTGCACAGTTGCGAACCGCCAGCCACTGCCACCTGTGTTCCCGGGTCGGCACCTCCACTTTTTCCTGCTGCGACTCCGCCCCTCTTACTGGTCTGGGTGAATGGTTGTTGGACTTCTGTACAGTTCAATTTTCTATTAGCTCTGGTTGTTTTCTTGTTTCTAAATATTTTTTGTCTTTAATTTTGGTTGTGAGAGGAGGCACAGTGTGTCCACCTATGCCTCCATCTTGGCCGGAAGTCCGTAGGAAGGTTTTAAATTGTGGATTCAACTTTAAGGAAAATCAACTATAGGATTAGTTGTATTTTCTATTTCTTCTTGTATTAGCTTTGGTAAATTATATGGAATTTGACTATTTTATGTAACTTTTCACGTAGACATAATATTTTAGGGGTTCCTTTAGTGTTTCAAGATATTAAAACAACTTCACTGATTTAAACAAGAATTTACTTTCTGCTTAAACTGTTTTTTAGTATAGAATGTATCATCATAGAGAAGAGTATTCTAATATTTTCTATTTTTAAAAATAAACAGATCTATATATGTGGATATCTACCTATCAAGACTGAATTATAAGTATCAAAGTTAGAAGTCCCTGCATGTGCCTCCCTGGTTGAAATCTCCTCTCTCTCCCACATATGTGTTAATTATTCCCTTGCTTTTCTCAATAGTTTTTTCATCTACCATGTGTATTCCTAAGCAACATACAGTTTTGAAAAACTGAGTAGCAAGGCCAAACCTAGTTGTATAGGGTAAGAGTAATGTTGTCTTTGTTAAATAAAGGCTCTCAGAAGATAAGCAGTCTCTGGGTCACAGAGTCTGAGGCTGGGTTCCCCAAGCATGCACAGGGCCCCATCTGGGAGAGCCAGGGGCAAGGTTATAAATGAGTCCTGTGGCATCTGCCAGGGCTGGTCGCTGAATGATCAGCTACGTTGGGGAAGTGGCTTGCCTTTTATTTTTCATTCAAAGCCCAACCATGACCTTGCTCTTGCTCTCAGAAGTAGGTCAAAACAGAACAGTTTTGTGGGCGTAGAGGGGAAGAGAGAGCAGTCATTTCATGAGCATGCCATGAGATACACCCAGATGACAGTCTATATAGCTCCCCTGGGCATTTGGTCCTCATGTTAGAAAGGTGGCCCAGTGGCAGGAAGCATCTTTTGCTTACTTGCTATCCATGCAAGTGTTGCTTGAGCCACACTGCTCCGGGCTGGGCTGGTTGTGCCGCGCGGCTCTGGCACACAGTGGCCCCGTGGGATCGCTCTTCCCTCTCACGCTGCAGGCTCTTTGTCTCTCTCCTGTACCAGCTGTCTTGTGTCCTGTTGTCCCGTGTTTTCTTTTCTTCTTTCTTTGATTATTCTTATTATGTTGTTGCCCATATCCCTTGGCTGTGAGGTAAAGTTTTGGAACTTGTGCAGGAATGAAAATGTCTTTATTAAATCCTCACTTCGATGGATAAGTCTATAATTGCTCTGTTGACTTTTTGCTTCCATTCTTGCTCTTGAGAAGTCAGAAGCCTTTCTGAGTCCTCATTCTCTGTCCTGGACTGTTGCCTTTTCCTCTTCGAAGGCTTGCGGAATCTCTGTTCTTGGTGTTCCAAAAATTCATGGGCATCTTGCTTCGTGTTGGTATGTTTTCACCCATTGTACTCTTTTATTTATTTATTTTTAAAGATTTTATATTTAGAGAGAGGGGAAGGAAGGGAGAAAGAGAGGGAGAGAAACATCAACATGTGGTTGCCTCTCACGTGCCCCCCACAGGGGACCTGGCCCACAACCCAGGCATGTGCCCTGACTGGGAATCACAGCTCTGACCCTTTGGTTCACAGGCAGGCACTCAGTCCACTGAGCCACACCAGCCAGGGCCCATTGTGCTCTTTCAATCATGCAACTTGCGTCCTTCATTTCTGCAAAATGTATGTGAATTATTTCTTTGATTCTTTTCCTCCCTCCTTCCTCAACCCCCTGCCACTTCTTCGATTCTATTGTTTGGCTGTCAGAACTGCTGGACTAGGTCTGTAATATTCTTCTGTTTCTATTTCCCATCTCTTCCCTCCTTTTTTCTTTACTTTCTCAGAGGTTATCTTTATTTTCTTTACTTTCTCAGAGGTCAACTTTATTTTCCAGTCCTGTTATTAAGACCATTTGGGAGGCTGTTATTTGGATGTTTCTTTTATACAATTGTATCCTTTTCTTGTTTCATAGATGCCATATATTTTCTTATTCCTGTAAGGATATTAGTGATAAAGACAAACAGAAAAGAAGTTAGAGGAAATAGATTATAGGTGGAGGAAAGAAACTTTGAAAACTACTCTTATATTTAAACTCTTTCCTCAGATATCTAGTAATCCTTGGCCATCTGCTCATAATTTATGGTGGGAGTCTAATAACTTGAACTCTGAACTCCCTGGTGGGATTTATTGACTTTAAGCTTCACTGAAGAGTCACTTGGATGGCCAGGTCCACATCGTCTGGTGTTTCTTTTGGGACTGGTCTGATTCCTCAGGGAAGGGTGTTTTGACCTTCTGCTTGGATGGTAAAGGCCTGTGGGGCTGAGGCCTGGGGTCTTGGACTTCGGTGTGCATTGGTTGCCGAATCCCTGTTTTAGGTAAGCTGGTTTTCTAACAAACCTCTGTTTTACCTGTCTTCAAAGATGAGATCTTCACTCTTTGGCAGGGGTGGGAGAGGAGTAAATGATTGCCCAAACTCAGGAAGTGGAGAGGATAGCGGGGGTCAACAGTTTTTCCTCAGTTATCTCCAAGTTCTCCTTGCGAAGCCTCCTCAAGAGCTGGCTGCCTGTGTCTGAGTTGCTTGCTGACTGTGGTGTGATAGAGGCTGGATGTTAGCTTTCCCGTGACAATTCGAGATTTGGCTTTCTCAGATCTTTGAAGTCAATTTCTACTGGTCCGTGTGCTTTTTCAGCTTCAAAATTCTATTGCTGGTGTCTCTGCTTCTTTCCCCCACCCTGGTCTTTGTGGGTGATGAAAAACAGAAATCTCTTTTCTGTATTTTTAGTGTGGTTTTGGTGGGGACCAAAATTAGATGCATTTTTTCCTCTAGTTTTACTTCTTAACCCAGATGTGCATATTCCTTTTACATACATTTATTTGTTTTGATAGATGAAAAGAAGTTAGCAGTTTTCCCAGCTTTATTGAGATGTACTTGACATATAAAGAAGTTAGCATTTAGGACTTCCAGCCAAGATGGAGGTGTAGGTGGACACACTGTGCCACCTCTCACAACCAAAATTAAGGACAACAAATATTTAGAAACAAGAGAACAACCAGAGCTAATAGAAAATTGAACTGTACGGAAGTCCAACAACCATTCATCCAGACCAGTAAGAGGGGCGGAGTCGCAGCAGGAAAAAGTGGAGGTGCAGACCCAGGAATGTAGGCGGCAGTGGCTGGCGGTTCCCGAGTGTGCAGGCGGCTGGCAGGTCCACGGGCGGCAGCTGGCAGACCCCGGGCACGGGGTGGCAACTGTGCAGACCCAGTGAGGCCATGCAAGGCGGCTGGCTGACCAGGTGGTCCCACATTCGCGCGCGCACAGATAATCCAGGCTAAGGGGAAGCTGCGGAAGAGACTGGAATCCAGGAGAGAGCAGAGCAGGTGCCATTGTTTCCTCTCGGACCCCACCCCCACATACAGTGTCACTACCCAGTGACTGGGCTGCCCCACACTGAGGAACACCTAAGGCTTCACCCCTCACTACGTAACAGCTGCGACCAGACCAAAAACAGCAACAACAACAACAACAACAAAAAAAACCCACCAAAAATGGCTCAAACGGGAGAGCAAATGAAAGCCTCAGAGCCAATCCCTCTCAGCGACGAAGAGATAGCCAACCTATCAGATGCACAGTTCAAAGCACTGGTCATCAAAATGCTCACAGAATTGGTTGATTTTGCTCACAAATTAGATGAAAAAATTCAGGCTACAATATGTGAAATGAAGGAAGATGCATGGGGAACCAATAGAGATGGGAGGAAAACTGAGACTCAAATCAATGGAGTGGACCAGAAGGAAGGAAGAAACAACCAAACAGAAAACAAGAAACAAGAATTCAAAAAAATGAGGAGAGGCTTAGGAACCTCCAGGACATCTTTAAACGTTCCAACATCTGAATTACAGGGGTACCAGAAGGGGAAGAGGAAGAGCAACAAGTGGAAAACTTATTTGAACACATAATAAAGGAGAACTTCCCCAATCTGGCAAAGGAAATAGACTTCCAGGAAGTCCAGAAAGCTCAGGGAGTCCCAAAGAAGTTGGACCCAAGGAGGAACACACCAAGGCACATCGTAATTACATTAGCCAAGATTCAAATGAAGGAGAGAATTCTAGAAGCAGCAAGGGATAAGGGGACAGTCACCCTCAAAGGAGTTCCCATCAGACTGTCAGCGGATTTCTCAAAAGAGACCTTACAGGCAAGAAGGGGCCGGAAAGAAGTATTTGAAGTCTTGAAAGGCAGGGACCTACATCCAAAATTGCTCTATCCAGCAAAGCTTTCATTTAGAATAAAAGGGAAGATAAAGTGCTTCTCAGATAAGGTCAAGTTCAAGGAGTTCATCATCACCAAGCCCTTATTATATGAAATGTTAAAGGGACTTATCTAAGAAAAAGAAGATAAAAAATAGGACAGTGAAAAGACAGCAAACTCACAGCTATTAAGAACCACACCTAAAACAAAAGCCAACAGCTAGAACAGGAACAGAACCACAGACATGGAGATCACGTGGAGGGTTATCAACAGAGGAGTGGGAGGAGGAGAGAGGGGGAAAAGGTACAGAGAATGAGTAGCATAGATGGTGGGTAGAAAATAGACAGGGGGAGGGCAAGAATAGTGTGGGAAATGTAGAATCTAAAGAACTTATGACACATGGACATGAACTAAAGGGGGGGGATGTGGGTGGGAGGGGGTGTGCAGGGTGGAGGGGAATGATGGGGGAGAAATGAGACAACTGTAATAGCATAATCAATAAAATATATTAAATTTCAAAAAAGTATCTATTCCTCAAAAAGGAAAGATCAATGTGATCTTTCTGAAATAAATCACCCCTTTTAAATAAAAAAAATAAAAGAAAAGAAGTTAGCATTTAGATTATGATAGAATTGCCTTAAACTTGGACCTTGGTTGCAGAATTGTGAATGTTGTCACAAATTTGTTAATATTGATAACAGATTTAAGTATGTTTTTATATATAATTAGCAGCTTGGTGTGCCCTGGAGTAACTTAGTTAGAATTTGACTAGATGAGAGAAACTGGATTATAATTGCTTATAATGTGTTTTAGCAATAGTTTCCTCTCATTATCTTAAAGCTCTTTAGCGTCTTGTAACTGAGGTTTTTTTTTCCATTTTTGTCATAATCATTCTTATGCATACTGTAAATTTGTGTAACATTTGAAAATACAATAATAGCTTTTGAACCTCTAACTTCTGAGAGATTTTCGTGGCTTTGAAAAAAACATGTTTCTTGCCACCTCATTACAAAGAAAACTGGTTTTTATGGGAAAAATATCAATGTCAAAGTCATAATAATTTAGAGGTAGAAGAGAACTTAACCTGATTTCTGCTTACTCCCAACCTGTGGCCGAGCGGAGTGACACGTGGAAGAGTTAACAGCCAGGCTGAAACTCACACAGCAGGTTGGTGACTCAGGCAAGAACCGCCCCCCCTCAAACTTGGTGTACTTGCTGTTATGACAAAAGAAAATTCTATCTACAACCAGCAGAGGGAGCTCTCTTTCTCTTTTAAGCTTCCCCAAGAATTTAAATTTATGTTCTCTGTGTTAGGGCTTGAATCCTGGTTCGTACACTTTTTAAATGTGAGATTTTGTGCAAGTATTTTAACATCCCTGTGCTTCAGTTTTTACATCAGTAGAAAAGGGGGTGAGATGAAACTACCCACTTCATAGGTCATTGTGAAAACTGCGTGAGTTAAAGTGTAAAACAGGCTTAGAACTGTGCCTGGCTATAGATTTACTGTTATTGCCACTATTACTGCTGTGGGGAGGTTTAGAACCTGCCTTTTCCACCAGTATTTGCATAGTTGACTTTTTAAAGCAACTGTGAAGGTTGCTGGGGCTTATCACATTAAAAAGAAATCAGTGGGCCCTGGCTGGGTAGCTCAGTTGGTTAGAGCATCATCCCAATGCGCCAAGGTTGCAGGTTTGATTCCCAGTCAGGAAACATACAAGAATCAGCCAATAAATGCATAAACAAGTGTAACAACAAATCAGTGTTTCTCTTTCTGTCTCTCTCTTCCTCCCCCCTCCTCACTTCTAAAAATCAATAAATAAAATTTAAAAAAAAAAGAAAAATCATTGGGATAGGATTATTTAAGGAGGAGGTATTGAATAATTGTAATTACGGACTTTATAATTTATTAGCTCTTTGGGAAAGGGTAGTTTACTCTTCTTCTTCAGTAACATGAGAGGACATTGCTGCTTCTTTCTGTGTTTCACTTGAGAGGGTGGCATGTGATCATATTTTTTGGACACACATTCTGTACCAAAGTAGGTATCTGCCTGTGTGTCCCAAAGGCAATGGGAGCAAAGGCAAGAACCAGCAAAATCCTCCTTGAAACATCAGGAAGCATTTGAAAAAAGAACCAGGATTAGAAGAATGATTGAAATGATTGAATGATTGAAATGAAGGAAGGAGGGCTGGGAAGACATTCCAGGAAGACAGAATGGTGCAGAGGTTATGAGAGCATCAGGTTTTGGGACACTTAATTGTTTAGCATTACCAGATGCAACACCGGGGGCCGGAGGGAAGTGGCAGAAGTCGAGGCTAGGGTTCGCACTGTGTCCTGTAGCACCATTGCTGAGCACTGGTGTGGCACAGCTGGATTTGCATGTCTCAAAGGTCATTTTGGCAGTAGGCTGGGGAGGGTGAGGATTATCAGGAGGCAGCTGATGCAGTAAACCTGTAGAATTGATAGGCGCTAGGTCAAGGAGCTCTGGGAATGGAGAGAAGACAATGAGATATTTAGGAGGGAGACTGAATTGGACTGGGACCAGGGTATGGGAAGAGGAGGAATCTGAGGAGAGTTGAGGGCTTGGGGAAGGTGTGGGAGGGACCAGGAAGTGTTTACAGCTGAGCTCCTGGCTCAGGAGAACCACGTGGGCCTGCTAGGGAGGAAAGAGCAGAGGAAGACAGGCGAGCCATGAATGAAGACAGTGCTAAAGAAGCTGCTGCAGGACAGGGAAGAGTTTCAAGGAGGTGCAGTTTTTGCTTCTATAGAACAATTCTCAAGAGCTATATAAAGCACATGCACGTGCATTTATAATTACTGTAGAGAAATCAAATAGGAAAAGAATTAAAAAGGGCATTGGATTTTTGCCACTTTAAAATGATGGGAGAGGAATTTCTGTTTCAGTCAAGTGGTGGAGACAGAAGCCTCATTATGTTTGGTTTGTGCAGCAAGGGTGTGATATTCTTTCCAAGGGTTTTTGGTGATGAGATGGGGTGAGGACCAAACTTGTTCTGCCTTTGTTGTATAGAGAAAATGATGAACCTCTTCTCCCTCTGAACCCCGCATTTCCTGTCCTGATTTGTATAAGAGCACCAATAATATTTTCTTATATTTGTTTCCTTTTTTATTGTGGTAATTTGCCTCCGTATATCATCGGACATAGATCCTCTGGGGAAAGGGATAAATCATTTATCTGTTTATTTTTAGTGTTTATTGCAATAGGTACTTGGCATTATAGTCGGGCTCATTGACGGATGGATGGATGGATGGATGGACAGGTAGCTAAACTGAAGAATCAGCCAATGAGTGCATAAATAAGTGTAACAACAAATCAGTGTTTCTCCTCTGTCTCTCTCTTCCTCCCCCCTTCTAAAAATCAATAAATAAAATTAAAAAAAGGAAAAATCACTGGGATGGGATTATTTAAGGAGGAGATATTGAATAATAGTAATTATGGATTTTATAATTTATTAGCTACCTGGGCAGGTAGCTAAACTGAAGTCGGATCAAAGTTACTCTGTGTGTGCATATGTGAGGCAGGTGACTCGGTGAGGAAAGTACGAGAGACAGGCTTAGCAAAGGCTCAGAACTTGTGAACAACAGCACATATTTGGAATTACTGCTCTGATAAGTGGGAAAGGGACTGCTTAGGAAGGAACAGCATCAGGACTGCTGAGATCGGTACTTTTTAGTTAGTAAATGTGCAGGAATTTTGTGATATCATCTTGGATTTTTGGAGCTACAGGAAACCTCAGAGTTAGTCTAGTGTAAACTGCCCATTGAGCACAGGACACTAGTGTATGTGAACCAGCTCGATTGAAAGCCATGTGAGAGTTTGGCCATTGGGCAAGTACACATGTATTAAATGATAATGTTAATACAGTCTTACCGCTACATGAGGGTGGAGTGAGTAGAGAATATTAGGTTGTATCATTCCAGTTAGAAAGAAAGTCTGAAAACTTATTTGAAAATGTATGTATTAGGCAGCAGGAGAATAGCAAAGACAGATAATTCAGCTCTGTTGTCTTTATAGAATATCTCCTTAACAGCATTGTGAAATTGTACCTACCCAATCCCAAACATGCAGGTGACCCTATCTCCCTCCCCAAATTACAGGAGGATTTTTCCTACATGCCCCTTGGCATTTTTGTCATAGTTTTTACTTTCAGTGGATTATATGCCTTTGAGCAATAATGTAACATCTTTTTTTTTTTTTTAATGAGGGCATGAACAAGTAGGTGCTTGTAATGAATTCTGTGTAGAAATGTATTTTGGTACCTTTTGTTGGGAGATAGTAGTTTCTAGTGAATGCACATCATAGCCCATGCCTAGCCTTTCAGAAAAAGCTCTTTTTTGGTTCTGTCCAATATTGCCTTTTTTAAAAAAGGTTTTATTTATTTATTCTTAGAGAGGGGGGAAGGAGAAAGAGAGAGAAATAGCTATTACCTCTCGCATGTGCCCTGACTGGGGACTCGGCCGCAACCCAGGCATGTGCCCTGACCTGGAATTGAACTGGCGACACCTAGCCAATTTAGCATGATGACACCCAACCAACTGAACCACACTGGTCAGGGCCAATATTGCCTTTTTAACACCATTTGCAAAAGGTGTGTTCACTAAGGACTTGGTCACTAAGGCAACATCAAAGTTTGTCATTTAGCCTGAAGTCCCTCCTAGAAGGGTTTTTGACATGCATGAAAGGTACTGTAGTTGGGTGCCTTGGTTTTTTTCCATGTTTAGTTTCTCCAACTGAAGGTGGAAGACAGAAAGGCTTTCCTCCTCACATTTAGGTGCCACTACCAATCATGACCAGCAGAGGGCAGGCTTGCTGCTTTCTCTGATTTGGGCCTTGGACTCACTTCTTCCTGCCTGTGTCTCATATCCAGCAGTTTTCTGATTCGTCAGATGACACAGTTTCTAGAATCAGTTATGTAATATATTTAAAAACTAGTGGAAAAGGGCCACAAGGTAATTTCCTTGTTTTCTGCATACATATCGACTTTTTGAGGGCAAATCTCTTTTAGCTTATGTGGACTGCCCTCTTTGAGCTTTTTCTGCCCTAATTCTTCTAAGATCACCCCTGAAGGTGTAAGTGACGCAACCCTTAACCCTTGTAATGTGAAGAGGTTTGTGGTGTTCCCATGTTGGATGATGATTTTTTGAGATATAATTAACATATAATATTATATTTGTTTCAGGTGGTGTTGGTATGTATCGCAAAATGATCGCTGCAATAAGGCTAGTTAATATCCATCACCACATGTAATTACAGATGATTCTTAGAGGAACATGAAAGAGACTTTTCATGGTTGATTCCCACACCAAGGCCCACAACGCTGCAGCACCTCTACAAAAGACGTGGACTTTTGTGTAGCTGAACTGTCTTTACACTTCCATATTAATAGACTGTTGTGTTGTTCTTGGAAAGATGTGACAATAATAATCCTCCCTTTTAGAGGAGGAGCTAAGGTTGCAAACAGTGTTGGGCTGTGAGTTCAGAATCCTGGATTCTGTTTTTAATACTACTGGTTTTTCTGTAAGTCATCCTGTTTACCTTAGTTTACCGGTTTGTGAACATGGTATTCTTCCTAGGGACTTACTGGTGACACTTCTTCAGGATGTCTCACTGAGTGTTTCTTCTTTAACTCCTTGGTTGTCAGACTTCCATACAGTTCAATATTCTGTCAGTCCTGATTATTTTTTGTTTTTACATTTGTTGTTGTCTTTCTTTTTGATTGTGAGAGAAGGCACAGTGGGTTTACCTATGCCTCCATTTTGGCCGGAAGTCCTATTGAGAAAAATTCATTTCCTTTTTCAAAGTTTTAGTCACTATATGAGTGGGAGGATTCATCTACAT
This sequence comes from Glossophaga mutica, assembly GCA_039655065.1. Classification (NCBI taxonomy): domain Eukaryota; kingdom Metazoa; phylum Chordata; class Mammalia; order Chiroptera; family Phyllostomidae; genus Glossophaga; species Glossophaga mutica. Next base: position 61,645,878 of record CM077304.1, read on the forward strand.
CAGATAACATAACATTTCCTGGGAAATGACCATTTCTCTCTGCCATTCCAGGCTGAGCGTATTTTTTAGTTGCAATTTTATCCTTTTATGTGAGTGAAAGTTGAAGAATGAGCCAGTGCCACTATTATATATAGTCATTGCTGACAGCTAACCCTTCTTGTGGGGGATGGTTTGAAATGTAAAATTTGTTCCACCTGTGTGGACCAGCCAGCTCCGGTATCCAGTGGTATCCATGTCCTCTCCATGGATGGCTGGGACTGGGCTCTCTGAAACTTTCCCATTAAGTTAATGCTCCTTGCACTTGAATTTCAGTCTGTTTTTTCCTTGAAACCATATCTAGAGTATGTGTCAGTGCTGTGAATATGGTTAGGGAATGTGAGCTTCAGAGTGATTAAATGACTTGTGTTTTTCCAGTAAATCAACCTAATTCTCCTCTCGATTCATAGAAGGATGACATTTGAGATCCTTGGGGATCATCTAGTCCAATGCACTCATTTTGCAGATGAGGAAATTGAAGGCTCAGAAAGGTTAAATAAGATGTTTACAACCACCACACACCCTTTAGGATGACTGCTATCAAGAAGAAAACAAAACAAAATAAAAAGTGTTGGCCAGAATGTGGAAAAGATTGAAGACCTTGCCCACTGTTGGTGGGAAAGTAAAATAATGCTGCTGCTAAGGAAAATAGTATGATGGTTTCTCAAAAATAAATAATAGAATTACAATATGATCTAGCATTTCTATTCCTCGGTGTATACCCCAATGAATTCAAAACAGGGTCTTGAAAAGATATTTTTACACCAATGTTTATAGGAACATTATTCACAATAGCCAAAGGGCAGAAGCAACCCAGTGTCCCTCACAGCTGAATGGATCAACAGAATGTGGTACATGGGTACAGTGGAATATTATTCAGCCTTAAAAAGGCAGGAGATTCTGACACATGCTGCAACATGGGTGAGTCTGGAGGACAGTGTGCTAAGCGAAATAGTCCAGTCACAGAAAGACAAATACTGTGTGATTTCACATACATGACACACTTAGACGGGTGAAATTCATAGAGACAGACAGCAGAGTGGTGGTTGCCAGGGATTGTGGGGAGGGAAGACTAGGGAATTTTTCTTTAATGGGTAGAGAGTTTTTGTTTGATAAGGTGAAAAGAATTCTGGTAATGGTTGCACAACCATTTAATACACTTAATATTACTGAACTGTACACTTGTGAACTGTTAATATTGAAAATTTTGTTACGTGTATTTTAACACACCCCCCCACCCGCCAAGCGCATGGCCACAGGGGGACTTTGTGCTGCATTTCCTCCCAATTCCCTATTCCGTGCTTGTGCTTATACACTCTTCAGGGCATTCTTTCAAAACATTAATCATGGATCAAAAGCTAAAGCATCCTTCCCCAGCTGTGTACATCACCATCCAGAAAAGTGATTTTCAGAGTTGATGCTGTTCTGAAAAGTACTTTTGGCCACCTAGTCTGAATGAGGCGCTCACTCTTTTCAGGGTCACCCTGGCCTCGTAGAATTGTTCTACTCTGTGTCCTGGCCTGCCACTCACCCTGGACTGTGCCTGGCTAGTCTCCGTAGTCTCAACGTCTAACTCCTTGCTTGCTTGCACAGAGTAGGTGCTTGAGAATGTTTGCCGAAAGATAAGCTACATCTCGGAAGACACTGCTTTTGAATGAGAGACATTCAAAAGTGACCCCAGTTGCTGATCTTCAAAGCTCTGGCTTTTTTGTTTTTAAAGGGGTAGCTCTTCTTTTTTATTGTAGTAAAATCTATATAAACTTTGCCATTGTACTCGTTTTTAAGTGTATAGTTCTGTGGTGTTAAGTACATTCATGTTGTGCAATCTTTAGAGCTCTTTTCACCTCGTAAAGCTGAAACTCTGCACCCACTGAGCACTGACTCCCCATTCTTCCCTCTCCCCAGCCCCTGGCAACCACCGTTCATTCGTTCATTCAGTGTGTGCTCTTTTGTGATGGGCTTATTTCACTCAGTGTAATGCCCTCAAGGTTGACTCACGTTGTCAGATGTGTCAGGACGCTCTTCCCTTTTAAGGTGGCATGATATCCCACTGTGTGCGCACACCACACTTTACCCGTTTATCCGTCAATGGACTCGTGGGCTGCCTCCACCCCTCAGCTATTGTGAATACTGCTGCTGGGCATGCAGGGCGGCTCTGACTTTTCTAACGAGGCCAGGCTGCCCTGGCGCCTTCCATATAGCACCACCAAAAAACATGCCTCTTGTATCCTGAATTCTTCCCAGTCTTCATCTTGGGTTATTTTTCTCCATCCATACACTTTCTGTCGTGTTCCAGTCTCCTCAGCTTGGATCTTGTGACTTGCTTTCCTCACTCCAACCTGCCCCTAAGGCTTCCCTCTGCCCCTGAGATGCATACCCACCCCCTTGTTTGTGCTTTTGGATCAGTAATGCTGCAGGGCCAGTCTGAAGACCTGCTTCTGTACCTCATAGTGTTTGGGTTCTTGTGAGAGCATCTTCCCTTCCCTTTTCTTTTTTTTAAATATATTTTATTGATTATGCTATTACAGTTGTCCCATTTCTCCCCCATCATTCCCCTCCACCCTGCACACCCCCTCCCACCCACATTCCCCCCCTTTAGTTCATGTCCATGTGTCATAAGTTCTTTAGCTTCTACATTTCCCATACTATTCTTGCCCTCCCCTGTCTATTTTCTACCCACTATCTATGCTACTCATTCTCTGTACCTTTTCCCCCTCTCTCCTCCTCCCACTCCCCTGTTGATAACCCTCCATATGATCTCCATTTCTGTGGTTCTGTTCCTGTTCTAGCTGTTGGCTTAGTTTGCTTTTGTTTTAGGTGTGGTTCTTAATAGCTGTGAGTTTGCTGTCTTTTCACTGTCCTATTTTTTATCTTCTTTTTCTTAGATAAGTCCCTTTAACATTTCCTAGAATAAGGGCTTGGTGATGATGAACTCCTTGAACTTGACCTTATCTGAGAAGTTCTTTATCTGTCCTTCCATTCTAAATGACAGCTTTGCTGGATGGAGCAATTTTGGATGTAGGTCCCTGCTTTTCAAGATTTCAAATATTTCTTTCCAGCCCCTTCTTGCCTGGAAGGTCTCTTTTGAGAAATCAGCTGACAGTCTGATGGGAACTCCTTTGTGGGTGACTGTCCCCTTATCCCTTGCTGCTTCTAGAATTCCCTCCTTCATTTGAATCTTGGCTAATGTAATTACGATGTGCCTTGGTGTGTTCCTCCTTGGGTCCAACTTCTTTGGGACTCTCTGAGCTTTCTGGACTTCCTGGAAATCTATTTCCTTTGCCAGATTGGGGAAGTTCTCCTTTATTATTTGTTCAAGTAACTTTTCCACTTGTTGCTCTTCTTCTTCCCCTTCTGGGACCCCTATAATTTGGATGTTGGGACGTTTAACAATGTCCTGGAGGTTCCTAAGCCTCTCCTCATTTTTTTGAATTCTTGTTTCTTCCTCATTTTCTGTTTGGTTGTTAGTTTCTTCCTTCTGGTCCACTCCATTGATTTGAGTCCCAGTTTTCCTTCCATCTCTATCAGTTCCCCATGCATCTTCCTTCATTTCACATATTGTAGCCTGTATTTTTTCATCTAATTTGTAAGCAAAATCAACCAATTCTGTGAGCATTTTGATGACCAGTGCTTTGAACTGTGCATCTGATAGGTTGGCTATCTCTTCGTCACTTAGAGGAATTGGCTCTGCGGCTTTCATTTGTTCTCCGGTTTGAGCCATTTTTGGTGGGTTTTTTTTTTGTTTTGTTTTGTTTTTGGTTTGGTTTTAGTGTGGTCGAGGCTATTACGTAGTGAGGGGTGGAGCAGCCCAGTCGCTGGGTTGTGACGCTGTATGTGGGGGCGGGGTCTGAGAGGGAACAATGGCGCCTGCTCCACTCTCTCCTGGATTCAGTCCCTTCCACCACTTCCCCTCTGCCCGGACTGTCTGTGCGTGTGAATGTGGGACCACCTGGTCTGCCAGCCGCCTTGCGTGGCCTCACTGGGTCTGCACAGTTGCCCCCCTGTGCCTGGGGTGCGCCAGCCACTGCCTGTGCACCTGGAAACTGCCAGCTGCTGCTGCTTGTGTTCCTGGGTCCCCACCTCCACTTTTTCCTGCCACGACTCCACCCTTCTTACCGGTCTGGATGAATGGTTGTTGGACTTCTGTACAGTTCAATTTTCTATAAGTTCTGGTTGTTTTCTTGTTTCTAAATATTTGTTGTCCTTAATTTTGGTTGTAAGAGGAGGCACAGTGTGTCCACCTACGCCTCCATCTTGGCGGGAAGTCCCTTCCCTCTTCCTTCTTCACCTTCTCCTTCCCTCCAGGTCTTTGTCCCACACTTTTTCAGCTACTCCCATCAGAGAAAGGAGGATTCACTGGCAGCAGCCCTTCCAGTCTCTGTCCATCCTGAAACCCCTCCTTGTCCTTTGCCCCCTGCCCCATCTATCTCCCAGGACTGCAAGGGTTTGAAGAAATGAAAAGTGACCTCCTAGACAATGAACAGCACAATGTAGCCCCCACTCCCAACAGCCCTGGTTAGTGGATCTGGGGGTAGGGGGCGGGGGGAGAGCAGTCAGTTGTCACGTGCTCTCTCTCTCATTCCTTCCTTCACTTTGCTCTCAACCCACTCCTTCTCTGTCATTCCCCAAAGTGTCACTGGCACAAGGTACCATGGAGGAAAGCTGCATTGGCTGACCATTGAATCGAGCCTTAGTCAATGTTGTTCTTAAATGTTCTTTGGCCTTTCTTCCCCTTGGAATGTCTCCCTGACGGTCTTTTCCTTTAGGCTCTAGTGACCTATTTTAGAACTCAACCGTCCTTACCGTTAGGAAGCCAGAGGCTTTGGAGCTAGAAGGTTAACCTGTATCACTGCCCTACCCCAGTTTTGCCCTCATGGAAGAGTCAGTTGTAGGTCAGTTTGCTGCCTGTAGCACCCCTCCCTGTAGTTCCAGCTTGCCTGGATGAGGTCAGGCACCAGGGTGGAAGCATTTGGAACATTTCTCTTTGACTAAAGGTTGTTTCCAAGCAAGTCATACACCAAATTTTGTAATGCGAATGTCAGGCACGTGGCGAGGGAGCATCCACGGCACTGACTCCCTGTGCTGATGCTGCCACATCGGTGAGTGGTTGATGAGATTGTTGTACTGCGTGTGACATTGTGCAAGGGTTTGCAAACATGTTTTTATTTATTTTATTTTATTTTATTATTTTTAATTTAATTTAATCATTTTGCAAATACGTTTTTAAAAGTCCAGGCAATTTGGTTTTAATCATCTCAAAGTTATCCTAACCCTGAGACATCGATTATGACAGCTGCTCCCTGCACAAGAGGGAACACAACAATGGCACAAAAATTATTCAAAACTGATTATCCCAAGAATAGTATGGGAAATGTAGAAGCTAAAGAACTTATGACACGTGGACATGAGCTAAAGGGGGGAATGTGGGTGGGAGAGGGTGTGCAGGGTGGGGGGAATGATGGGGGAGAAACGGGACAACTGTAATAGCATAATCAATAAAATATATTTAAAAAAGCAAAAAAAAAAAAAAACAACAAAAAACTGATTATCCCTTGTGTTCGTGTCATTTAACACTTTCTCTCCATGCAGAGGGTCTTCGGTTTGTTGGTTTCTCAGCTAGTGAACCAACTTCCTGTTTCCCATTTTACAGTTGGCACATTATGTTTAGACAAATCATGGCTGTAGTTTCTTGGGGAACTGCAAGCTGGCCAGATTTTTCCTGGACGTGTTATAGAGTGGGGTGATGCAGAAAGGCATGCCCCGTGAAGTCTGCGCCAAGCCCCGTCTCTCTGTGGGCCCTAATAAACGCCTGCATGCCCTGCCGCAGGCCACGTTAGGTAATAGCTGGTCTTCTGAAGTCCTCACCTGAGAACTGAGCTTGTTGGCTCTGGCATCATGGAATTTTTTTGTTCACAGGCTGTGCTGAGCTGACCTCATTGAAGCCATTTATTATCTTGTTTGTTTTAGTAGGTAAATAATAAGGGGAAGAATACACGTAATTTGAGGAAATGACGAACCTTTCATTTACTTGGTAACATAAATGGGGCTGTGAACAAGTCTCCATTCAGAGCTTCCCAAATGTTTTTGATCCTGCTCAGATAAAAAACATCTGGTTGTATTTTATCGACTTAGTGGATAGACTGGCTTTAGAGTGAGACCCCTGGGCTCAGACCCCAGCTCCACTGCTTATTAGTGGTATAAACTTGGGAAAGTTACTTAACCTTTTGGTTTATTTGTTTGCTCATTTGTTCATTCATTCATTCCTTGTTTCCGTCCTTCATGAATTAAAAAAGTGGAGAAGTACATGGAAAAATACAATAAATTCCCATATTCCTGCCCCTCAGAATTAGCTTTGTATTCGACTATATTTTCTCTTCACCATTTTCCTCCATGTCTAGTTAAAAATTATTCTAATAATATATGTCTGCACTCTCCTTTTACTCCCCCTTGCTTGGAAAACAGTATTTACCTTGTTGGGTTTAAACGAGATAAGGTAATTAAGGCACCTGGCCCAGGGACTGATCGCACCAGACAATTGGTACTCGGTCCTTGTTGTTCCCGGTCCTTGTTCTCCTGCGCTTGCTTCTTTCGTTGTGCCTCTCCGTGAGAAGATAGAGTCCTGGCAAATTGATGAATGTATGAAAATGACTTCTACGGACAAGCTGTTTCTCCTAGGAAGTATTGCAACCCCCAGCTGGAGGAATTGGTGTTACTACACGGAGGAATGTAGAATACACCATAAAACTTACTTGTATTGCAAATAATGAAAATGTATTGAAAGACCAGAACTCTCTAATAAAGGATGGGCCGCATTTGGGGAAGTCTTTAAAATAAAGTGATTGAATCCAATTTTAGAATACTTTATGCATTATTAAAAAAGCTATAATATTGGAGCAATAGAAAGATTGAGAATAAAATTGCTTACTTAAACTCTGCTGTGAAACACTCATTTCATGCTTGCGGTGATCTTGCAGAGCAAACTTCTGTCAGATAATTAATGCAGGGGTTTTATTAATTTATGAGGAGCAGGGAAGGACTAATTTATCTTTATTGAAGCAAATTCTCTCCAAGTAACATGTTGAAAAAAATCAAGATGATGAAAAATGTGAGTAACTTGTCAATTTAAATGAATGTTCCTCTTTCTGGGCTTCTTAGGCTGGTTTTGCACTAAAATCTCTGTGCAAAAGTGGGTGGTAGCATAATTAAAGAGCATAAAAGCTGGCGTGACCGGGTAGCATTGTTTGTAACCTATGACAGTGTTAAATGTCTTCCCTTTAAAACATAGACTAAGTGACTTTAATACTATAAATAATATAATAGGTAATATCCATACAAGCATGGCTCAGAGATATTATGGGTCGGGTTCCAGATCATCACAATAAGTGGATTGTAATCTTTTTCCTCGTAAAGGGTCTTACCTTCAATTTATAAAAAAAAAAAAATGCAACATCTGTGAAGCACGATAAAGCAAAGCATAATAAGGGGAGGTATATCTGTATGGCGGGAACTGGAACTGGACCAAACAGTGTGATAAGGGCGTTACCTGTGTGATTCGATCCTTAGAATAATCCCTCTGAAGTAGGTACTTTGGTTGTCCATTTATGAATGAGGAAACTGACGCAGTTGAATTACCCTAGTTAACGTAGCTGACGTGGTGGAGCTGGATTTCAAATCCTGCAGCCGTTTCTAGAGTCTGTGATTTTTAGCTACTGTGCTATGCCGACTGCCATTGTATCCAGAATTTCAAGAGTATCTCTTACCTGATAAGTAGAGCAAATATGTGATATTTGATCCTCATATATTTTGGAAACTTGCCGGGAAAACTAAGCTAGTATTTGTAGATTTCTTTTGTACATTGCACAAATGTTAGTTAAAATAACTGTTCATAAACACATCTGCTCATTTCTCTCATAGTTAAATTAAAAGCCCTTTTTTGTTGAGTGGGAAAGTGTGGCACTCTTCTTGACATGATGAGTTGATGATGTTACTTATTTTTTAAATAATTTTTTAAACCAGGCATGTGCCCTGACTGGCCATCTAACTGGCAACCCTTTGGTTCGCAGGCCAGTGCTCAATCCACTGAGCCACACCAGCCAGGGCTAATGTCACAAATCTGGCTATTCATCCACATTTTAGACTTTTTTTTAGTGTTTATTTGTTTTTAGAGATGCGGGAGGGAGGGAGACGATGTTATTTATTTTTAATGTCACGTGCTGAGTGTCCAATGTGTATGGAGCTCCACATGAGCTGCAGGCAGGGGAGGGGAGAGATACAACAATGAGTGAGACTTAGTCCCTGTGCTCAGAGGAGTTTACGACTTATTGAGAGGAAAAGGTCTCCTGTAAATAATTCAAGGGTATGGATGAATCGGGTGTGGGAGTGGGAGGAGGGTGGCTCATGGAGTACAGGTGTTAAGGTGGGTGTCGTTTTTAAATGTCTGGTCAGCAGGATCCCAATCTGATATTCTTTGTGTGTTATACATGCAATTAAAAACCACATTTACTGAGTGCCTACTGTGTATCGGGCCCGCCCTGTATGCTGTGGGACTTTTTTTTTTTTTTAACTTGGAGCGCACACAGATTGATTGTAGTGTTATTTAAAATAGTAAAACAAAACAAACCCAAACCATTAACTCAAGTGTTTTTTTATTTTTAAAAAATTTATTTATTTTTTAACATTTTATTGATTATGCTATTACAGTTGTCCTCATTTTTCCCCCTTGACCCCCCTCTACCCAGCACCTCCCTCAGGCCATCCACACACCTTTGTTCATGTGCATGAGTCATGTGTTTAAGTTCTTCAGCTTCTCCATTTCCTATACTGTACTTTACATCCCGGTGGCTATTCTGGAACTACCTGTTTGTACTTCTTAATCCCCTCACCTCTTCCCCGATTCTCCCCTACACCCCTCCCATCTGGCAACCCTCAAAATGCTCTCCATATCCAGGATTCTGTCTCTGTTCTTCTTGTTTGCTTAGTTTGTTTTTTAGATTCAATTGTTGATAGGTTTATTGCCATTTTATTGTTCCTAGTTTTGATCATCTTTTGCTTTAATAAGTCCCTATAACATTTCATACAATAATGGTTTGGTGATGATGAACTCCTTTAGTTTTTTCTTGTCTGGGAAGCTCTTTATCTGCCCTTCCATTCTAAATGATAGCTTTGGTGGGTAGAACAATCTTGGCTGTAGGTCCCTGTTTTTCATGACTTTGAATATTTCTTGTTAATCCTTTCTAGCCTGCAAAGTTTCTTTTAAGAAATCAGCTGATAGTCTTATGAGGATTCCCCTATAGGTAACTATTTTCTCTTGCTGATTTTAATATTCTCTCTTTATCTTTAACCTTTGGCATGTTAATTATGATGTATCTTGGACTGGGCCTCTTTGCATCCATCTTGTTTGGGACTCTGTGCTTCCAGGACTTGCATGTCTGTTTCCTTCACCAAATTAGGGAAGTTTTCTTTCATTATTTTTTCAAATAGGTTTCCAGTTTATTGCTCTTTCTCTTCTCCTTCTGGTATCCCTGTGATGCAAATGTTGGACCACTTGACCACTTGAAGTTGTCCCAGAGGCAGCTCATATGATCCTCATTTTTTGGATTCTTTTTTCTTGTTGTTCTGATTGATTGTTTCTTGCTTCCTTATGTTACAAATCATTGATTGGATTCTCGGCTTCATCCAGTCTACTGTTGTTTCCCTATAAATTGTTCTTTATTTCAATGAGTGTATCCTTTGTTTCTGACTAGATCTTTTTTATGCTGTTCAGGTTCTCTGTAAGTTCCTTGAGCATCCTTATAACCAGTGTTTTGAACTCTGCATCTGATAGATTGCTTATCTCCATTTTGTTCTTTTTCTGGAGTTTTGATCTGATCTTTCATTTGGGCCATGTTTCTTTGTATCCCCATTTTGACAGCTTCCCTGTGTGTTTGTTTCTATGTCTTAGGTAGAGCTGCTTTGACTCTGTGTCTTGGTAGTGTGGCCTAATGTAGTATGTGTCCTATAGGGTCCAATGGCACAGCCTCCTCTATCACCCAAGCTGAATACTCAAACTGTGCCCTTTTGTGTGGGCTGAGTACATTCTCTACTTGTAGTTGAGCCTTGGTTGCTGTTGGCATGTCAGTGGGAGGGATTTACCCAGGCCAGTCAGCTGCAAGGACTGTGACCACTGACTACCAACCTTTGACCACCAGCTGATCCATGGAGGATCAGCTGTGCAGGGGCAGGGTGGTAGTGTTCCTACATGGTCTGTAGTTGTTCACTGGGTGCACAGGCTCTGGGGTTTCTTGGGTGGTATAGGGCAAGGTCACCCCCCACCTGCATTCTTCCTGGGGCCATCCTGCTTGAGCTATAAAGCAGTCTGAGATGGCTGCTACTTGTTCTGGCCCTGGAGATTCCTAGGTGAAGCCAAGCTGTGAATCTAGGCTGGCTAGTGCTAGTACCAGGGCTGGGGTTCACTGAGGCCAGATGTTGCTTGTTTGATAGGATTTAGGAAGTTGTGCAGCACGAGCCAAGACCAACCATGGAACAGCAGCTTGGGTGAGTATGTTGGGTGGAGTGAAGTCTCAGGGGATATCTAGGGCAGGGCAAATAGTGTTCGGTTGATGGAATCTTAGATATGGCACCAGCTTTCAGGCTCTGTGCACAGAAGGTTCAAAAAAGGGACAATGGCCTCTGTGGCCTCTGCTCATCTTGATGTCAGACACTTCAGCCTCCTCCTAAATGCCACTGGTGCCTTTCAAGCTGCTACCCCAGTGCTGGAGTTTAGAGGGAGTGAGTCTGAGTAAGTTTGTGAGTGAGTTCTTTAAGAGGAACTATCTAAAACTCCAAAAGTTTCTTCCACTGACTCAACCCCCACTGGTTTTTGCAGCCAGAAGTTGTGGAGATTCATCTTCCTGGCACTGGAATTCTGGGCTGGAGGGCCTGGTATGGGGCTGGGACTCCTTGCTCCTCAGATATCTTTCCCAAATTTGTATCCACCACACGTGGATGTGGGACTAGCCAGTTCACATCTGAGCTCCTCTTACCAGTCTGGAGGGGGCGTTGTTTTTTTAATTCTGTAGTTGTCATACTTCCATTCAAGTTGATTTCTGACAGTTCTGAGTGATGATTGTTCTATAATTGAGTTGTAATTGTGATGTATTGTGGGACAAGCTTAGCCATGTCTGCCTATGCTGCCATCTTGACCAGAAATGGGACTTAATTTTTAAGTATTAGGAGAGTTTAAAATTTAGAGAAATCAGAGGTAACTTTTAAAAGACATAATCTAGCCCTGGCTGGTGTGGCTCAGTGGACTGAGCATGGGCCCGCGAACCATAGGGTTGCCGGTTCAGTTCCCAGTCAGGGCACATGCCTGGGTTGTGGGCCAGGTCCCCAGTAAGGGGAGCACAGGAGGCAACCACACACTGATGTTTCTCTCCCTCTCTTTCTCCTTCCCTTCCTCTCTATCTATAAATAAATAAATAAATAAATAAAATCTTAAAAAAATAAAAGACATAATCTATTCTCTCCCAAGGAGCTGGCATAGCTGATTGATACTGGCATTAGGCCAGATTGACATACTGCCAGTGACAATCTGGTAAGCTGGGACTAAAGACAGTGGTAATTAAAAGTGCCAGCATTGCTATATTAAGTACCTGAGAATACTAGGCCACACTTATATTGCTTCTAGAAGAGAAGGAACACATAGAAAGAGTATTTATTAAGAGCTTTCTGCCTCTGTAGGAGTCTATTACCAAAACTCTAGCTTGACTTTCAGAAACTAGAATGCACATATGACCATTCCCAAAGGCACACTGGTGGACTCCTGTATCTTTACATAGGTAAAGATAAAAGTGAATGTAATTCACCAGAGATGCTACCTTTTAAAACGTTGAGGCCTGTATTGACTAATGTACCATAAAATTTCTCTTACCCCAAGTATCTGTCACCCACATAATTCAGGAAACATGCGCTTTCCTTTTAATGTAGTTCCTAACATGACCTGAAATTCCTTTTTATTTCCTGTCTTGGAGTTTTACACAGTGAGAATAATGATGGGAAGGTAATGTAAGATTCTTTTTTAAAAATTTAATTTATTCAAGAGAGGGAAAGGGAAGGAGAAACAGAGGGAGAGAAACATGGATGTGAGAGAGAAATATTGATTGGTTGTCTCTCACTTGCGCCCCAACTGGGGAATCAACCCACAACCTAGGCATGTGCCCTGACCAGGAATTGAACCAGCAACCTTTCCCTTTGTGGGATGATGCCTGACCAACTGAGCCACACCAGCCTGGGCTAAGATTCTTAATAAATACACAAAAATTCAGTTTGTTCAGAATATACTTTTAAAGTCAAAAAAGTATAATGATACATTTAAAATTTCTTAAGAATTAAGGTTATTTTTTGTTTAACTTCAGTTTACCTGAAAATATAACAACCCAAGCTGTATTCTCCAAGCATTATAGTTGCCCAACATGTTTATTGGAGAGAGGAATTCTTCCAGAGTAATAGACTCCGAATATCAGTTAAACTGACCCCAGAGAACCAGCATTGGGAGCATTTACTGATGTTGAAGGTGAACCTCACCTCATTTAATGTCCTTTCCCAGCGCTCCTGACTGCGGGGCTTTCAGCCTTCACCTGAGAATTCCAAAGAGTAGGACATTGAAGATCTCCGAAGATTATATGTTTGATTCTAGTGCCTTCTTAAGATTTTATTTATTTATTTTTAGAGAGAGGGGAAGGAAGGGAGAATGAAAGGGAGAGAAACACCGATGTGCAGGAGAAACATAGATTGGCTGCCTCTTGCACACCCCAACCGGGGACCTGGCCCTCAACCCAGGCATGTCCCCTGGCTGGGAATTGAACTGATGACCTTTTGGTTATTAGGCTGGCACTCAATCCCATGGAGTAATACCAGCCAGGGTGGTGCATTCCTAAATTTTGCTGCTATCTACCTCTCTGTAACTCCTATTCAGCTGTTCTGATTTAGCCCTTTGGAGTAGACATGAAGCTAGTCTCAATATTTCTCCCAGTGACTGAGGATACCAGGATAAGAAATGAAAGAGGAATGTCTGGTGAGGACCTCAGGGGAGTGTTTTGGCCAGTCAGACTCTCCCTGTGGGTCAGGTCCTGGGTCTTCTGCTGGGCTGCCTTCTGGGCAGACTGCTAGCAGGGCTATCTTAACCTTTATCTTGTGTAGTAACAACAAATATTAAGAAAAGGAGGGTACCCAAAAATAAATGTATCCCTCCAAGGACTCACATAGTATGTAAATGAACCTCTCACACTGTCCTGTCACTGCCCACTTGTCCCTGCCTCAGTGCACCGTAAGCTTCTTGAGGGTAGAAAATGTACTGAATTCACGCTTTAATTCAGCCATCCATAGCACAGTGCCTTTTCTGCAGCAGTTGATGAGTGAATGAATGAATGAATAAAAGAAATATAAAGCTGTCTTTATGTGGTCAGCATGAACCTACCTCAAGTGGTGTTGAATCAGTTTCAGTTTTTTTGAATCAAGAAAATACTTAACAGAAAATAACAAGCTAAGAAGACTAATGTGATGATTTCTAAAATCTCGAGTTACCATATCTATGAGTTTCAGGTTACGTGGACTGGCTGCAGGGCTTTAAGTACATTTCTGGTGTGGTACTCTAAAGTGGGACTTTCACACCAGCTGTGAATTAAATTATATAAGTTTTTAACCTGAAAAATTTCTGGTCTGTATAGAAAGCTGATTATTCTCAAAGCACTTCACTCAAAATATTTGAGTGTGGTTGGGGGGAATTTTAGGGGTGGTTTTATTTTCGAAACTGTCTGATTGGAGGGGATGGTCCTGAGACAGCATAAACAGGGACTATCAGGAGGTAGAAGAAGGTGCTGAGCAGGATTTGGTGTTGGAATTTCAAAGCCTCTGTGTTCCATGCTTGACAGCATCCTTTTTCTGAGATAAACAAAACACAAAAGGCATACCTGATTGTCTTCAAGGAGGCCAGCATTTAAATAGAGAAATAGGTTTTTATGACTTAGAAGAGAAAACCGTACAATAAAAAAATAAAATGTCCCATGTACGTAATGTGATGTGGCAGATAATTGTAAGGTTTTTTTTCCTTCCCCCGCAATTTCTTTCTGCTGCCCTGACTCTGTGTCTCTTTCAGGAGGGGAAAATGGTTATGATGCTTGTCACCATGAGCTCATAGTGTGTGGGCTTTGTCCTGGATAATGAGTTGGAAGAACTGCTTATTAAGGTCCTGCTTTTAGGGCTGAGAAGAATGTTAACTTCGTATGGTGCTGGCCACAGTTACAGTTGCTTTCGGTGTTTGCTCACAGATCTTCAGATGTTGTAGGGAGAGCAGAGAGGAGAATAGTGGTTTTTATGTCACCAGACCCCACCCTTTCTGTTAGCAGGTGCACAAAGACATACCTATCCCCTACCCAACAGGAGACAGACAGCCCTAGACCTGGTGTCTGGTCAGACCCCTGCTGACCCAGAGACTCAGTGCTGGTGAACAGCTGGCTGTCAGGGAGCTGCAGCAAAAGGATGAGTTCCAGGCCCACTTTCTGGAGCAGGCCAGCTCCTTGTGCTTTTCTCTCCTCCCAGCAGACTTCAGGACCTTTTTCTCTTGGTAATTGTTACCACTAGTTCTGCTCTGCCCCTGAAGATGAGCACGTAGGCCCTTTTTATTTTAAGATTTTACTGTTAAACAAAAATAGCAGCATTAGGAAATTGCAAAAGTCTCAGGCCTGATTCCCTTCTGGAAGCCCTTGGGACGTAGCTGTTATTTCTTATGCAGGACTTTCTCTTCTGGCTGCTTCTCACTCCTTTTCCCTTGAAAGGAATAGTTGGCTTTCAGGGAAGCCCCACTCCCAGCATGTAGGACCCCAGATCCCCACTTCCTTGTTTCTGCAAGCCTGGGAGCTTGCGGATGTTCCGTGGGGACTGGACTCGGACACGTTCAGGGCATTTTCTCTAAGCACTTGTTCTCTTTGGCAATCCAAGTAACAGACTTGCATCCAATGGGAAGTTTTCCTTGAGCCTTCTTTTCCCCAAATTCATAATTGTTTGGGACCATGCCAAGGTGATCTGCCCAGATGTGAACGCACTGATATTGATTAGGAAAAAAATCACTTGGTTAGTGAAGAGTGGTGGTAAGTTGGCTTGGTGGGAAACCTCACCAGCAGTGATCCTCCGGCAAAGTCCACCCCGCCATTGTTCCCTCTGTGAGTTGGCTTCAGATGGCATCTTCTGCTCTTTGAAAAACAATGTTCCAGACATGAATAAGAAACCATGAGTCACACAATAAATAAATATAATTGTAGGCTTGTGCCACGGCTGCTTTTAGAGCATTGTATTTTAGTGCTCACTTAATTATCTGTTTGCTATAAAAGTTGGCAGTCTTGGTTTTCCTCTCCAATGTAAACAAAATAATATTATTTAATTCCCTGGCTAGTTATGGCTATAATAGTAGGAACTCTTTCTTTTTGAATAAGAGGATGATTTAGAAAGTCTTAGAAGTTGGAAAAGGGAGCCAGTTGGGTATGGACTCAGGAAACAAGTTACAAAGGCAAAAGGGGGGCCTTGGAGCTCAGGAAAGAGAAACGCAAAGGTAACACACCTGGGGGAGTGCAGAGCAGGAGAGGAAAGGCACGGGCATGCTCCTGGCAGGTAGAGCTGCCAGTAGAAACTTTTTGTTTTATTTAAAAAGTGTTTTTAAAAAGATTTTTATTTGTTTAGTTTTTAGAGACTGGGAAAGGGAGAGAGAAAGAGAGGTAGAGAAGCATCAATATGTAAGAGAAACATTGATTGGTTGCTTCTTGGACACCTTCACCTGGTGGCAACCTAGCCCACAATCCAGGCATGTGCCCTGACAGGGAATCGAACCAGTGACTTTCAGTTTTCAGGATGCCACCCAACCCACTGAGCCACACCAGTCAGGGTGCCAGTAGAAACTCTTCAAAAAAAAAAATTTTTTTTTTTTTTCTGGTTTCAACTTCTGTGTAGTTTAGAATGGGAAATTTTTAAGGAAGTATGTATATATGTATGTATTTAAAAAGAAAAAAAAAACCAGTCAGTTTATTCTTGTAATAAATCCGAAGTGAAATAGAATTTTCATCTAGAAAGTAAACAAGCCCTGTCACCAGTAGTAAAAAATGTAAGTGAAGAAGAGTTGGAGAGGCCGCATTGTCAGTCATGTGTCTGAGTGTCTGGGGTCTAAGACTTCAGCCTGTGCTGTTTGGAAATTTGATTTCTTCGGCTCACTGAGACTTGAGTGAACTCAGGGGTGTTGACTGCTGTTAACTGGTTAGTATGGTCTTTCCTCTGTGGCAAAGTCTGTCTCTATGGGAATCAAAATAATGTTCAAAAGTTTGCATGATGAGCATGGAGTCTGAGCCAGAGGGACCAGATGGTCTGAGTGGCATATGTCAGCCAGCCCTGGGAGCTGGATGTCCTTCTCTGCACTCCAGAGGCAAGGTTGTAGAGCAGAGGGCATTTCTCCTTCTCTTGGCTGGCAAGGCTGTCTTTCCTGCTGGCACAGTGCTGGCAAACTGAGCATGAATAGACTCTCTTGTTAAAATAGAACACAAAACCCTCTAAGGTTTGAGCAGAAGAGAGCTTGGGAAAACGAGACTGTACATGTAAACACCAGCTTGTTCTCCTGGAGTTCCTTCTTCCTCCCAGTTTTCTCCCTTTGATTCTGGGTGTTCATTACCCTCTTCACCCCAGGGGCCTGTTGTGCCCTCGAAAAAATTGGCCAAAGCCAAACACCAGATTTCTATTTTTGTTCTCAGCATAGGTGAGATGGGCTAGAAGAGTGAATGGCCATCTTCTTAAAATTAAGAGAAAGCTAAAGGAAAATAAACGTACCAAAACTATAAAATCATCAAGCTGATGAAGGATAGATTTCTCTGTGTGAGTGTGGTGTGAAACCTAAGCCGTACAGTTAAACATGACCAAGTGAAACAATGACTTCACCTTCTAATGTGATGAGGCAGAGTACTGCCTTTTTCAAAGCATCTGTGCCTCAGACAGTCGTAACAGACTAGTTTACACATCCCTTATCCTCCTGGTTTATTTTTACAGAAGACTAATCTCACTTTCAGATTCCTATATATGAAATATATATTTCATGCTTAGAGTTGTACCATTTCTGACATTGTCCTCAAATTCTGGGTGCACGTCACAAAGCCCAGAATGTACTGATTACAAACTCAGTGTGCCGGAATCCTAAGAATGATTTTTTTCAGCTCTTCCAGAGTATCATTAGGAATACACTTTTAAAATATTCAACACTTTTCAATCAATAACAGCCATTATTTTTGATGCTAAAATTGTTCTAACTTTGGCCAAGAGAAGCCTGTTCATGTGGCTCCTGTGCCCTTTTGAGATGATCCCATTAGTGTTGGAGCACTTCCGTCCTCTCTGAGCTCGTCAGGATGTTTCAGGCTCATCTTGTACTTCTTCTGGCCCAGGTCTGGGATCAGTCACACCTCAAAAGAGCCCTGGGTTCCTTTTAGTGGAGAATTGTTTTTAGAGACCACAACCTGGGAGCTGGGTGTGTTCATAGCTGCTGGGTTGTCCTTACTTCTAAACCTATTCCATGGATACATATGTATTTTGGAAAAGAAAAAAAGATGAGTTCATACTAGTATTTCCAACCTAAGTATACCATTGCAGGATTTAAGAAACGCTTTTTTTTTATGGTATGCTTGTATTTTCTGTTGCACTGAAAACATCTTGGTTCCTTTTGACATTACTGTAATTATGTATTTGCTTTATCTATAGTACATATAAGAATTAAAAAAATAACACCAACATTACTAATGACAATAAAGCTACTGAATAAAATGTAAGATTTTGTTGCAGCACTATTTGCTTTGGAATCACCATTCATATTTCGTCAGAATATTGTATTCTAAAGCAACTTATTTATTTTTTCTGTGTTTTTATGCCATCAAAGAGATATTCCATTAAGTTCATTTGTTTCCATTCATTTCCAATTTTTAGGGTGTTCTTTTTATTTAATTTATTAACATCATTAACATAACAAGTCAAAACTATGTAAGACACATTTGGAGAAGTCTCAGTTTTCATTCCTTTCTCTTCCACACTGTTCTCTCTCACATACATATTCTTTTTTATTAAATTTTTTTTTCAGTTACAGTTTACAGTCAAAATTATTTCATTAGTTGAAGGTGTACAGCATAGTGGTTAATCATCTACTTTACAAAGTGGTCCCCTGGTTTCAAGTGCCCACCTGGCACTATACATAGTCATTATGATATTATTGCCTATGTTCCTTATGCTGCACTTTACATCCATGTGATTATTTGTAACTACTAATCAGTATTTCTTAATTCCTTCACCTTTTTCACCCAGTCCCTCAACTTCCCTCCCATCTGGCAACCATCAGTCTGTTCTCTGTATCTATGAGTCTATTTCTATACTTTGTTCATTTATTTTTGTTCTTTGGATTCTAAATATAAGTGAAATCACATGGTATTTGTTTTGTTCTGTGTGTTTTATTTCATTTAGCACAATACCCTCTAGATCCATTCATAATGTTGCAAATGGTAAGATTTCACTCTTTTTTATAGCAGAGTAGTATTCTATTCTATGTGTGTACCACAGCTTTTTTATCCACTCATCTATCGATGGGAACTTGGGTTGCTTGCATATCTTGGCTATTGTAAACAGTGCTGCAATGGACATGGGTGTATACATTCTCTCAAATTAGTGTTTTGGCTTTCTCAGTACATATACCAACAAATGGAATCCCTGAGTCATAAGGCAGTTCCATTTTTAATTTCTTGAGGAAACTCCATACTGTTTTTCACAGTGGCTGCACCCGTCTGCATTCCCACCAACAGTGCACTAGGGTTCCCTTTTCTCCACATCCTCGCCAACAGTTCTTGTTTATTGAGTTATGGATGATAGCCATTCTGACAGGTGTGAGGAGATATTCCATTGTGATTTTAATTTGCATTTCTATGATGATTAGTGACATTGAGCATCTTTTCATATGTTTATAGGCCATCTGTATGTCTTCTTTGGAGAAGTGTCTATTCAGATCCTCTGCCCATTTTTAAATTGCATTGTTTGTTTTGGTCTTGAGTTGTATGAGTTCTTTATAAATTTTGGATATTAATTCCTCATCAGATGTATCCCACATAAATAGCCTTTAGTTTTTGGTTTATCCACCTGGTGTTCCTTTTCTAAATGTTAGTAAACACAAATATCTTTGTATTCTGCCCCACAGCCTTTCCTTCCTTATTCTTCATTCATTTTTATGATTGCTATTCCACTGGTGAATGATATAGTTTGGGAATGAGTTTTTTAAAAAACAGTAATGATAGCAAATAGTTCTGAACTACTGAATCAGATCTCTAGATGGAGAGATGAGGAAGCACTTTAAAAAATTGCTTTTAATTGAGAACACTTCTTTTTTTTCCTTTGCATTTCAATTTGGGAATTTTCATTTTTTAAATATATTTTATTGATTATGCTATTACAGTTGTCCCATTTCCCCCATTTATTCCCCTCTGCCTTGCATCCCCCTTCCACCTGCATCCCACTCCCTTAGTTCATGTCCATGTGTCGTACATATAAGTTATTTGGCTTCTGAAACATGTCTTATACTATTCTTGCCCTCCCCGTCTATTTTGTACCTGCCATTTATGCTACTTATTTTCTGTACCTTTCCCTCTTCTCTCTCCCTCTCATTCCCCCACTGATAACCCTCCATGTGATCTCCATTTCTCTGATTCTGTTCCTGTTCTATTCTTTGCTTAGTTTCTTTTTGTTTTCATGTTTTTAGGTTCAGTCGTTGATAGTTGTGAGTTTGTTGTTATTTTACTGTTCATATTTTTGATCTTCTTTTTCTTAGATAAGTCCCTTATCATTTCTCATATATATTAAGAGCTTGGTGATGACACTTCTTTTTTTCTTGAAGAGCACACTTCCAAGGTAAACTCCCAGTGTTATGACTATATTTTTATGTGCTCGCCATGCCTCTGAAACTGCCAGGAAAGAGTTCAATACAATTTGGGGTGGAGCTTGGGCTTTGCCGTGTGCCAGTCACTGGCTGACCGCCCCTTCTGATATGCTGCTCGGATGAAGTAGGCATTTGCATCTCACTGGTGTTCCGCCTCTGAGACTTGCTCCCTTCGTTGTCCCCCTCATCCCCTCCCAGACCTTGCAAGTAGCGCGGAAATCTCTGTAGCTGCTTCTGCTTCCCGAGCTCAGTTGCTCACCTGTCTGCTCTGGGTTCTGGGCTCTGCTGCTCAGTCGCTCCTGGGTCTCTGTGCTGGAAGCGGGGTGAGCGCTGGGAGCCGGATGGGCGCTTGGGAGCTAGAGCTGCCCCGCCTTCGCACGGTGATGCCGGGATTGGGGGCAGGAGCGCCGCCTTCGTCTCCGGCGTGCTAGCTCGCTTGCTCGCTCCCGCCCTTCTCCCCGCCCCAAGCCCTCTCCTGCCTCAGCTGTGCAACTCCGCACTGCAGATGCCCGCTTGCCGCCCGCCCGCGCTCGGCGGTTCCAGCTCCAGCGGGGACCTGCAGGTCCCCTCGACCCCCGAGCGCTGGCCGCACTGTCGTTGTTCCCAAGCGACCCTCGACTGAGCCAACTCTCAGAGGCCCCCTGGGAAGCCTCTACACCGGTGGGACAGGGGTATCTAGGTGGACGGTGGCTGCACCGGAGTCCGGGCGCTCCCGGATGCGGCAGGAGAAACTAACCGGCTCTCTGAGGCGCGGCGGGAGATGCCTGAAGCGGCAGGGTGGCGGCGGTGGCGGTGGCGGTGGCGGCAGTGGCGGCGTGGGCACCATCCTGAGCAATGTGCTCAAGAAGCGCAGCTGCATTTCCCGGACCGCTCCCCGGCTGCTCTGCACTCTGGAGCCGGGTGAGGACCAGGAGCTGCAGACGGGGCGCTGGAAAGTAGTGCGGCGCCCGGGAGTGGGGTTGCTCCCGCCTCTGCCTCAGCGGTGCTGCACCTAGGCCGGCGGGTGTGCTCGGCCACCGGGTGCTGGGAACCGAGGTTTGGCGCGGGTGGGGCTGGGTCAGCCTGGGAAGGCCGATCGCAGACCAGGGCCTGGGCGGAGGCAGCGGCCTCCCAAGGCACGGAGGACCCGCGGCTCCGTCGCCTGCCAGCGGGTCCCCAACCCCGCGGCCTGTGCGTGGTCCAGCCCTGCTTGTGCCTGGAGCTGGGGAAGTGCTGGTGCCTGCCGGGGCCCTCAGAGGCTGCGCAACCAATTGTGCACCAGGCTCACAAGAAGCCAGACCTTGAAAGAGGTGTGTAGCAGAGAAAGGCACAGGTTTGATACTTTGGGTTTGAGAGGAAGGCACTGGCTGCGAAGGAAAAATCGGGAGCATTTTGCTGAGGGTTCTCTTTGGTGAGTGGCGGGTCCACTTGCCTGGAGCCTCTAATGTGTGTCCGGGTGTGGAGCGGGCCGGAAACAGTTCCGCAGCCTAGAGATCCTTTCTTACGGATAAAGTCCGAGAGCGCACCTGGCCGTGCTCGGCTAGGCCCTTTTTTTTCCTCTCAGCCTGTGTTTACACATCCCTGCTTCCCTAGGCTACATAACTCTGCGTCTGCTCCACCATCCGGCATCCCTCCCCGGGGTTTTATGAGCCCGGCCCTGGCGCGGTAGCCTGGGCGCAGAGGGAGCCAGCCGTACTCGCACCGGTGCTTAGCGCGCACCTGTTCCTGGAGTGGCACCAGCTGGGTGCCAGGCAAGTTCGACCTCCCTCACCGCCAGCCTCCCAGCGCCTCCGGGGGCCTGCTGTCCCGGGGCTGCAGGGGAGACTTTGCCAAGGCACTGATCCCTAAAGGGTGGAACGCGTGGCTGCGTTTTCGAACCTCGTGGTTCCTTTGTTTTTCTCCTCAAGGAAGTGTCTAGTTAAAGAGACTGTAGTATTTATTCACCATCTTACTTTGTACCCTTAAAAAAAAAAAATCTCCTTCCCACGTTAAAAGCGTTTTGTATTTCTGAACCCGGAAAACAGCTGTGACCATCCGATGAAACATAAACCTTCTCCCCGCCCTTATCCAGTTCGAGGGAGGTGAAAATGACCTGATTTCAGCTTTCGCATGCAGGCAGCGAATGATCAATTCTAGTTCAGTCCTGTGACTCATTTTTGATCGTGAGAAAATAGTTGTGGTTTTGACTAACCAATCCAGCTGGGTTCAGCGCCGCAAGGCAATCGGCAGGACGCCTGGCAGGAGCTGTGAGAACAGCACGGGAGCACATTCGGTAATACACACTGGGAAGTCGGGGCTTTTAGGTCGGTAGAAATAATTCAGCGCGGAGCCGAATTTCCTGGCCTTTGTTAGAATAACGCAAATGTCACGACTGTGCGCCCCTCCATTCAGCACCCTGGGTCTGGACAGCAACCTCACAACCTAGATTGTCTCATTGTGCCTGCAACCCTGCGCTCCAGCTGGTGGCGCTCTTGTGGCCATTGTGTCGTGGCTCGACTTCATTTAAACCAACTCAGAGAGAGGAGAACCCGTGGGGGTACTTAGTACATATTCGGGAAGGCAATGTTATCTGTCTAGGCAGAGTATGGTGTTGAACCTGAAGCTTTGAAAATAAGTATCTTGGGAGTCTCTACCATAGCTTGACTTTAGAAATTTAGGACCAGCTCACGTATTCACAGTACTCTTCCAGGACTCTGAGAAGGGCACCTGCGTACTCTCAAGGGCTTGGGTAAATCAGACACCTCTCTTTCCAGCTTCTGGACTCTGTATATGTTGTTTAAAAAGACAAGTTCACTTTATTATTGTAATTTTGCGAATTTTGAAGATTGTGCCTATCCATGTAGCAACCCTAAGTAGTTATGAAGAGGTTTTCAACATGCCTAATATGCAATCAACATCTTAGAAGTAAAAGTGTCATCATAAATGACAATTATAAATTGTAAAACTGAATGGTATTGCTAATATTTGATATATCTTGATCCTTAAATTTTAAGTAATGCATCTTTTAAAAAGCGACTTAAAATGTAATTTCACTAATTTTGTAATTTCAGGAAAAGAATATATAGGATTTTTAGATTTGATTATACTATTTTAAAACTAGAATTTAAGTGGGAATAAAATTGTCATTTAATTTCACCTCAGTAGAGTAGCGAATATCCAATGTGGAATTCGGAATAAAAGTCCAATACAAATATTAAGCATAGTCTTTATATAGTCTCCTGTTTATTTACTTCTATAGATTTGGGGTTTGAAACAAAGAAGTTTATCTAAAGTTTTAGATAACTGAGCATTAGAATTCAGTTATATTTTTAGCTTGTAGTTTATAATTAAACATACAGACTTTTATCTCCAATAACTATGTCCATCAAAACAGAATTTAAAAACACATGAAAATCTCCAAATAGAATCATTAAGGATTCCATAAGTGGGAGGGCAATGACGCTATTTTTATAACTTTTGATATTCCACTGAAATTTTCCTGATAGCCTTAATCCACTCAAGTGGATAAGTTCTGTAAGTAGAGAATTCTCTTCCTAAGTTTCATAAACATTACTTGTATCCTGGTAGGTGATTTACACTTAATCATCACAACTATCTAGTGAGATAGACTTTATTATGCTAGTTTTAAAGATAAAGAATGGAGACTGAGACAGGTTAAATCATTGACTCCAGGAACCAAAGTTGAATGGGGATTTCTATGACTCCAAGCCTGTGAGGAATTGTTTTTTTTTTTTTTTTTTTTTTTTTTTTTAGTTTGGCACTACTCCAGACAGCTGTGGAAACCACCATCTTTTGTGAAAAGCTCCATTCTGTTGCCATAAGATATTTTTCTATTTTAATAACTAGTATTCTTTTTCTTTAATAAAATTGACTACAATTTAGTAAAAGTAAATGTTTTAAAATTTTCATTGATTCAGTAGAATCAGATTAATGTCTACTTTTTATTTTTTGATATAGTTTATTTTCTCCCCAAATAACAGTTATGTGTTTTTATTTTAGGAGTTGACACAAAGTTGAAGTTCACTCTTGAGCCATCTTTAGGTCAAAATGGTTTTCAGCAGGTAACTTTGTTTTTGGTTTCGATAACACTCTTATTTGGGGGCATCTACAGGATATATACTGAAATATATTCTTATAAGTACCGTGCGCTAACCAATTGCACCACTGGAGCTACCTGAGATATATTTTCAAAGTGGAAAAACTTTGATAAGCATAAGAAGACAAGTCAGTTTTAAAAATATAGATAAAATAGTCTATGAAGCTACAAGTGGTTTGAGTTTATGCTTTCTATTTTTTTACTGTTTTTTAAAAAATATTTACTTATTTTTAGAGAGAGGGGAAGGGAAGGCAAAAGAGAGGGAGAGAAATATCAACGTGTGGTTGCTTCTCGCTTGTCCCCTACTGGGGACCTGGCCTGCAACCCAGGTGTGTGCCCTGACTAGGAATCAAACCGATGACCCTTTGGTTTCCATGCCAGTGCTCAATCCACTGAGCCACACCAGCCAGGGCTATTTTGTACTTTCTATTAATGGTGTAAGTGTGAAAAAAATTTTCTAAAACCAAACATCTATTATTCTGAATCTGTAATACATGTTTTCGTTTCTGAACCAGTGCTTCCCAATTACTGAGTGTATACTGCAGATGGATCACAGGTGTGTTAATGGTGGCCCAGGTGGGGCTTGGGGCAGTTGTGGTCCTCAGACCAGTCACATCTGGCTGAAAGAAGCTTTGACTGTTACCCCAGTGTGCTGTACCAATTTTACACTCTAAGATGTCAACATGGAAAAAAGGTTGAAGTGCCTACACAGGTCAATATTGTCACTCTGCCAGTCTTTCTTCTTTGTTCCTAGTGGTACGATGCTCTCAAGGCAGTTGCCAGACTATCAACAGGAATCCCAAAGGAATGGAGGAGGAAGGTAAGGAAGGTTCGTAGGGCTAAAATACAAAAGGACCATCACTCTGTCCCTCTTTAAAGTCTCTGGAATGTCAAAAATGATATTCTAGATTTAGTCATTTGAAACATGTCTCTTTTTATCATTCATTCATTCAATAAGTATTTATTGATTGTCTATTCTGTGCCAGGTACTGTCTCAGGTACTGAGGATACAGCAGTGGGCGGGGGTGGGGGTGGGAAACAGACCAAAATGTTTGTCCTTCTGGAGCCTACAATGAATAAAGTATCCGATATGTCAGATGGTAATAAGTACCATGGATAAAAATAAAGCAGAGAAATAAATGAAAATGTGGGGAAATGGGGATATGGAGGTGGAATTTTAAATAGCAAAGTGACATTTCAATAGGCCCTTGCAGGAAGTGAGCAGTGGGGCCTGCAGCTACCCTGGGGGAAGAGTACTCCAGAGAACACTCAGGTGGGAGCATCTCAGGAATATACAAGCAAAAGCAAGAGAATAGGGTGGCTGAAGCACAGTGAAAAAGGGGAAAGCAATAGGAGAAAGGGTCATAGAGGTTATGCAATGAGGTTAGGAGGGTGGCAGATCATAGGTCATAGCAGGTCTTTGCCTGGTATGAGAAGCATTGGGTAGTTTTGAGCAGGGGAGTTAAATAATACAACTTATATTTTAAATGGACCACTCTGGCTACTAACCGGAGAATATGAGGGACAAGGACAGAAGTGGATGACTGGTAGAAGGCTTGCAATAATTTAGGCAAGAGAGGGATCAGGGTTGTGGTAGTGGAGATGGAGAGAAGGGGTTATATTCTAGATATATTTTCAAGGCTGAGTTGACATGAATTCCTATCGGATTGAATATGAGGTAATAGGGATGTCAACGGGGACTTCATGATTTTGACCTGAGGTACTGGAAGGGGAGAGTTACTATTTTCTCAGATGGGAGGAGCAGATGTATATGTTTGTATGTATTTATGTGTAGTTAACTTGGTGGGGGATTGAATGATTGGCTTGGGTCTGTTAAGGTTGAGATGCCTATTAGATACCTAAGTTGAAAGTGAAAGACAAATACCATATGATCTCACTTTTAACAGGAAGCTAATCAACAAAACAAACAAACAAGCATAATATAAACAAAGACACTGAATTTGAGAACAGTCTGACAGTGTCCAGAGGGGGAGGGGAGGGAATTTCAGGGGAAAAGGGGAATGGTTTAGAGCAACAAGTATAAAGGACTCATGGACAAAAACTATGGGGGGTGGAAATGGGAGGAAGGTGGGGAGGGCTGGGGTGGTGGGCTGGGGCGGGGTAAAAGACAGAAAACTGTACAATATCAACAATTAAAAAATACTGATTAAAAATAAAATAAAAAAATGGAAAAAAAAAAAGAAAGTGTCAAGTGTGGGCATTTGGATGTGTGATTCTGATACTTAGGAGAGAAGTCCAACTGGAGATGTGGATCAGTGATATTCCTACTACGTTAGGCTCAAATACCAAAACTCGAAGTGCTCTCTTACTATATCAATTTATAAACCTAGTCTAATACTCCTAGAATTTGAAGATTGGGGATTCCTCAAAATATACATGAAAAAATGGCGTTGTGAAATACATCTTGAAGAAACAGCTTTTTAGGATAAGATAATGAAAGGAGTAAAAATACTCAGTGACCCTTTTTAAGAACTTATGCGTTATGGGAGCTTATCTATCATTTTGTGTGTGTGAGAGGGATGAGACCACTTCATGGTGAGAACAGGCCCTTTCTCCGTGAATGACCAGGTGGCTATTGCCCAAGTATAGAGAGCAATTCAGACCCAAGTAGAACATGCTCAATGCGTAACACAGCTAATTCAATGAACTGAAATAAAATTTTAAAAAATATTTTAACAGTATCCCTAATATCAGGATCATTGCTTGCTACATATTGGGAACTCAATAACTGTTAATTGAAAGAATACATGAAAGGCCCTAAGTGGTTTAATTCAGTACAGTATACACTTCAATGAGACTCTTCTGGATTTCTACATGTGGGCTAGAAACAGTTCCCATTTTCTTTTTCTTTCTTTTTTTTTTTTAATTTTATTTATTTATTTTTAGAGAGGGGGGTAAGAAAGGAGAAGGAAAGGGAGAGGGAGAGAAATATCAATGTGCGGTTGTCTCTCATGTGCCCCCCACTGGACACCTGGCCTGCAACCCAGGCATGTGCCCTGGCTGGGAATGCAAACCTTTGGTTTGCAGCTCGCACTCAATCCACTGAGCTACACCAGCCAGGGTGTATTCCCCTTTTCTTGTTGGATGCAATAACCATTTCTAATAAAGGTTAAATTATGTATTTTACTTTAACATTCTTCTTTATTACTATTTTAGGTTTGGTTGACCTTGGCAGATCATTATTTGCACAGCATAGCCATTGATTGGGACAAAACGATGCGCTTCACTTTCAATGAAAGGAGTAATCCTGATGATGACTCAATGGGAATACAGATAGTCAAGGTAATGCCCCCAACCTTGGCCTATTGTCTTAATTTAGAAGGAAGATTCTAAGAGCCAGATATTTCCTGGGTAGTAGAGGATCAAGCCTTGTGGTCTGAATGTCTGTATAATTTTTTGCTTCTTCATTTCATTAGTAAGACTTTTTTAATGGGGGAACTTTGATTATACCTTGTCTTCAGAAATTTGTATATTGCCAGTAATAATAAAGTGTTTCCATTCATAGTCATTTTATTTGTCTTGCTCATATGATAGGAGATTGAAGTTTGTTTTTTTTTAGCATTTGTCAGTGCTGTTAACTGTATTTTTCTATAAAAGTCACTGAGAAACTTAAAGTTGAGAATATTCCATACTAGAATAGTTGGGCTCTTATTCGGGTCTTTGATAATTTCTTAACTGTCAATTTATGAATATAATTAGATTGACTGGTGGGTCAAGGCTTCAAGCCAGCTGTGGAGGCAGCTGTGATTTGTTTATCTGGATTATTACAGTTCATTAGCTCCTGGTGCCAAAAGCCAAGGATGCTGACTCCATTTGATCTCACTATTATTCTCTTACATAAGCCTCTAGTACATGGTTTTTGATTTCATGAGTACATTACAGTGACTCTAAGCAGAGGTTTTACAAGGGAAGTTGTTTCATCTAAATTTTGGCCATCACAAGATGGCTAATGTTTTGGCAGATTTGAAGATTTTTTTTTTAGAAGGAAGTGCTAACTAAAAGGAGCTAATTTCTGATCTGACTTGGTCTGTTTCAGACAAATGATAAAAAAAATTATGGAATTTTATACTGTATGCTGGAAAAGTCTTGGTATTTTCATATTTCAGCTATTTATTTGGAATTGTATAATGTGTTTCTCAGAGATGAAACATTGTGTATTTGAAATATTTTCTTTCTGTTTAAAGTGTAAATTAAGACAACACACATTTTATAACAATCATGCTATTAAGAGGACCTTTTATTTTATGATTGATGTGAATTTTATCATTGACTGGCAAATATGCCAGGAAAATGTCTTCAGCACCTGAAGATCACAGTCTCTGTTTGGTAATACAATTATAGATATTGCCCTGACTAAATATTAAATTTTTGTCGGTTTTACATAAATTTATAAAACAATTTGGGCAAAATAATTTTTATGTTTTGGACAGAATGACTTTTCTCTCTACAATACAGGTTGCATTTTTTGCTATTTTGATTTTGCTCCTTAATACTTATGAGTTTTGATAGCTAAATAAACATTATACCATTTTTTGTAGAAAGAAATATTGTTGGCACCTATCATACATGTGTTGAAATGACTTGTTTTATCTGAGACATATTATTTTTTTATTTTAATTGTTGACCTTGTGCAGTTTTCTGTCTTTTACTCCCATCCCAGCCCACCACCCCAGCCCTCCCCACCTCCTTCCCATTTCCATCCCCCCTAGTTTTTGTCCATATGTCCTTTATACTTGTTGCTCTAAACCCTTTCCCTTTTCCCCTGAAATTCCCTCCTCTCTCCCCTCTGGTGACTGTCAGCCTGTTGAGACATATTATTAAAATAAACTGTCAATTTATATGGAATTATAGTATAATTTTTATTAATTCTGAGTCCCTGTTTGTATTAATTCTGGAAATGTACGTAGGAAATCTGCTTGACTATAATTCTTCTTGAAAATGTCTTGACATATTAGAAAAAATTAGGAAAAAGAAAATAGAAAAAATTTTGGTTTGGGCCACGTGTGTAAGTTGCACATACATTTAAAAAAACTACAATGCATATTGATAATCTACTTAAGGCTGAGGAAAAGAAATAACTACAGTTTTTTTTGAGAGAGAGAGTACAAGGAGTCATTTTTAAAAATACTGTTTCCCTCTTGTTCCAGGACCTTCACCGCACCGGCTGCAGTTCATACTGTGGCCAGGAGGCGGAGCAGGACAGGGTTGTGCTGAAGCGGGTCCTGTTGGCTTATGCGCGATGGAACAAGAATGTTGGGTACTGCCAAGGCTTTAACATTCTGGCTGCACTAATTCTGGAAGTGGTGGAAGGCAACGAAGGGGATGCTCTGAAAGTGAGTGTCAGGCTCTGAAGAAGGCAACTGAAATTCTTTAGAGAGAATAGTATTGGAACTATAATTTCTCTTCCCTGATGCCCACTTCCTTCCAAGGTGTTTACCTGTGACACTGTGTCCCCCAGGTTACAGCCCAGGTAGCTTCCAGATGTGAAGAGAATAATGATGTTTGTAGCTTCACTTATAAGACATTATAATTTTAAAGCGACTTAAATATTAATTCTATCAATTACTTGTTGTTGCATAGCAAATTAGCTGCTTAAAACAGAAAACATGTATTACCTCACAGTTTCTTTGAGTCAGGATTCCAGGCCCAGCTCAGCTGGCTCAGAGTCACATTTCAATGGCATTCAAACTGTCGGCTGGGGCTGTGGTCTCATCTGAAAGCTTGACTGATTGGGGACATTCATTTCCAAGTTCATTCATGTGGCTATTGGCAAGACTTAATTCCTCACAGGTCCTTGGACTGAGAGCCTTAGTTCCTTGCTAGCTGTTGGTCATAGGCCTGTTTAGTTGCTTGCCATGTGGGACTCTCCATCATACAACATTGTGGTTGGTTTCCTTCAGTGAGCAAGGGGGTCAAAGAGAGTGAACAAGGCAGAAGGGATGAAATGGGCATAATATCAGAAGTCACATTTCATAGTTTTTGACATATTCTGTTGGTTTGGAGCTAGACACTAGGTCCAGCTGGCACTCAAGCAGAAGGCACTCATACAAGGGTGTGACTCTCAGAAGGTGGGGATCACTTGGGTTGTGTTAGAAACTACCTCCTCCATCAGATATGCTTAATTCTGGTGGGTCTTATTAGGTTGCTTTATTCTTTCATATCTGGGGTGAGGGATGGAGGAGGTAGGCTGAGAGTGAATGTCTATGATGGAAGCTGATTGCTTGGAGAAAGTTTATAGAACTGAGTTATATTTATTATCTTTTAATCCTTGATGCCTAGGGCCTTTATTAGTAAGAAAAAATTCTGGAAACACTTTGAGGTGGGACACCAGCCATTTAGGGATACAGGTCTGAATGTGATTCACTGAGTCACCAGAAATGGACTTCAGAAGGAATGAAGCGTTTCACATGAGGAAGGTGGCCTCTCCTTTATTTGCTCGGGAGGAATATGGGGCTGCTCATTCATGTCTGAATCCTCAGGCTGCTGTTGACTGCAGTGCTTGGTGGCGGATAGGATGGATACTTGGTCTTTGTATTCAAGTGCATCTCCTCCCACGCCCCACCTCCCCATTCTTTTCTAACTGTGGCGAACACCTTAGCGATATTCTCAATCGCTGACTAATGTGATATGGAAAAATAAGGAAAATGTTCCTCCTGATTCTATACACATCATGGTGGAAATAATTATAAATCCAGCTCAACATGGTTTACATCTGTATTCAGCCTCTCATTTTTTCCATTCATATATTTAAGGAAATAGCTTCAAAGCTACTTGTTCATCACACAGGCAGGGGTTGAGGAGGGAGGCAGTGACAAATCAAATACATGACATTAAAACATTTTTCATTAAGGAGCAATTTTGTTTCCTTAGTCTATCAGCTTTGGTCACTTTTTCCGATATAATTTATATGACTACAAAATGGGACTGTTCTGTTGAAAAGCTGGAATAAGTAATTCAGATTAAGGGTTGGGATGGGGAGGTTTGGGGAAGGGGATACAATGTCAGTCAAATCATGAAAAGACTCAGTGATGCTTGAGACACTAAAAAGTCAAAGATAGATTAGGTAAAACTGAGAAACTGAATATTTCTATTTCTGCCTCTACAAAAGCAAACTTTGTGGAATGAGATGGCATTATCATTTAGGAATCTGGCTGGGCATTTAATATGCAGAGGAAGGTTGGGTTTAAGAAGAAGCACATCTCATGCAAAGGAAAATATTGAGGGTTGGTGTTTTTCCAACAGTTATTTTGGCCTCTGCAAGTCGTAATGATTAGGGAAATATAAAGTTGATTAAATGTAGGTAAACCATTTTCCTTGCTTTTTTGCACTTAGTAACTGTTTTTTCTTAGTAACTATTTTACTTAGATACTTATGAATTACTTAGATAAGTATGCCACCTGCTCTTTATCCGGAGTGGAGATGAGCCTTGAAAATCCGGAACATTTGGTGCTGACACATTTAAAGGACAGAGCGCTTTGGCTAACTACATTTTATCCATTTGAATATGTTCTTTCTATTTAGGGTATGTTAGGATGCCAGTTTTTACGAAGCAATCTTGTTTATCTTTTTCTTCAGATTATGATTTACCTTATTGATAAGGTACTTCCTGAAAGCTATTTTGTCAATAATCTCTGGGCATTGTCCGTGGATATGGCGGTCTTCAGAGACCTCTTGAGACTGAAGCTCCCTGAATTGTCTCAGCACCTGGACACTCTTCAGAGAACTGCAAACAAGGAGAGTGGAGGTAGTGATGATTTAGTGCTATTATACCTTGGAAAATATTTTACTTCTCTGATTCCACTGTACATGTGAGCCTAAATGGTGAATGGAAACACATCTTTATGGGTATTTCTGTTGATGAGAGTTTGATGTAATGAATAGATTTTTAGAGAACAGAAGCAAAATCACACACACACACACACACACACACACACACACACACAAAAGCCACAACATTGGGCTACATGTTGAACATTTGAATGGTCATAGTTAGGAAGCTGGTCAAGAACCTAATATTTCACCAGAACCAGATCAACAACTAAAATAATGTATCATTTTTTTTAGATGAAGGATGATGCACATGCTTGGCATCTGGTTAAGCTTCTCTAAGCTGGCACTAAACCAGGCATTCTTTAAAATTGAGCTACAGGTACAATTTAGTACAAACTGTGGTTTTTCCTGAAGCATTGAGGTTATGGAAGAGTGGAATATGTATTTTCATGAAGTCATAGGAGATAATTTGGCTTGAAATGTTTAATGTTCCTTTTATTGATTCATGCTAAGGGTATGTAGATTTACTTGCGATGAGTCGGCCAGTTCTTGCTGGAGAAGGTTCTTTTGGGTCCCCAGGGAGAATCTGAACCCTGAAGGAAGGCACGGGGTTGAGTAGGGTGGCAATGGAGATGTCTCTGCCACAGCCCTAGGCGTCACTGCTGTCTAGTGGGCCTCACCTGGCTTTCCCAGGTACCTGAACTAGTGCTGTAATTATACCCCCTGCTCACACTTCCTTGGCTGTGCTCAGGATACCATAAAGAAGAGTCAGAAGTGTGTGGTATTTCCTGTAGATGGTTGACAGTTAATGACCACACATTTAAATCTAGGAAAATTTTAAATGATTTTAAGGACCTGTTCTGTGATTAAAATTACACTGGAAATTTTAGCGACACCTGGGTGTCTCTAAGCATTTCCTTCTAAATCATTTGAATAATCTTCTTATTTAGTTTGGCTGTGCAGTGCAATTATGCACCTGTGTGGATTCCATAAGGCTTCCAGATAGACCAACCTTGCCTATCTCATAGTCAGACATGATTTATTGGGGGGGGGTCCATGTTTTTTCCTAAATGCTCTGCATTTGCCTGCAAGGGGTGACCTCAGATTCTAGTCTCTGAAAAAAGATACTCCCTTTGTTCATAGGTAAGAAGGAAGAAAACAAATGCAGGAGAACTGATCTCTTTTTGCTTAAACTTGGGTAAATGCACACTCTGACTATAATTTGGAGGGAGGATCAGTCCAAATATCTAAATTTTATTTCATTACAATACATAATTATGCCATCACAGGAAATGAAAGGGAGCTTTGTGTTTTTCAGTGAATTCAGAAACTTCAAAGTGAGCCAGACCCCAGATATTTAAAACTATGTATGGTTTAGTTCAACATACTTTAAAATTTCATGTTGTTTAATCTCTAGATATTTGGGGTTTTTCCAGCTATCTTTCTGTAATTGATTTCTAGTTTAATTCCACTGTGGTCTGAGAACTATGTATAACTTAACTAGACAAGTAATTCCTTATGAGCAATTTTATTTTTATGAGCAACATTTGAATAATAGTGGGTTTTAGAATATTTTGAAAATCGGTGTTTGCTTTTAAGAGAGTTTTCTTTTTATCCCATTTTTGGTGAGGAAAACATTCTCCTTAATTTTGACCATCCCATAATAGGTAGAACCAAATGAAGTTTTAAAATAAGATTTCTGAAATATCATAAAGAATTTGTGAAGTTCACATTATTGAGATTTTTATTAAGCACACCTCTGCTCTTCCAGAAATAGGAAAAAGAGAAAAGAACCAGAACTTAGTGATATAAACATATCAGTCAGGAAATGTAGCATTTGGGTGGACATGGAAGACTTGAGAGAGGATATTTTTATATCTTGCAAACTCTCAATTCTGACGAAATGTAGTGTTTGTTTTGTTTCAGGTGGATATGAGCCCCCGCTTACGAATGTCTTCACGATGCAGTGGTTTCTGACTCTCTTTGCTACGTGCCTCCCTAACCATACTGTTTTAAAGATTTGGGATTCCATCTTTTTTGAAGGTTCGGAAATCATCCTAAGGGTGTCGCTGGCTATCTGGGCAAAATTGGGAGAGTAAGTGATTTTTTCCTTCTCCTGTTCTGTGGTGTTGGGGGCCTTAAGCAATGTTTGTGCTCTCACATGTAAAGCATTGATATTTAAGTGAGAAAAAGAGAAAGTTGTGAAATTTGTGCAATTGCTTTAGCCTTCTGGGACCTCAGCTGTCACATTCTTGATGGAATCTCTTTTAGAGAAGGGGGTGGGCTTTTTTTCAGGCCTGCGATTCTCCTCTTCCTCAGTGCCTGTCCTGTCTGGTTTATACTTGGTCGGCATCTCTCTGGACACTAGTTGGGAAGAGGGAGACGTAGGTGCAAGAGGAATAATGAAATCTGGAAAGGAGCAGGTGGATTTGTTGGTTAATACCACAATTTGAGGGACTTCTGGCCAAGATGGAGGCATAGGTAGACACACTATGCCTCCTCCTACAACTAAAATAAGGACAACAAAAATTTAGAAACAAAACAAAAAAAAAAACCTGGTACTGACAGAAAATTGAACTGTATGGAAGTCTGGCAATGAAGGAGTTAAAATAGACACATTCATCCAGAATGGTAGGAGGGGCAGAGTTGGGCAGCCAGGCAGAGAGGGGTTGTGGCAAAAATAGCAGTGGCTGGTGGACCCCAGGACCGCAGGTGGCAGCTGGTGAACCTGGGTGCGGGGTGGCAGCAGGCAGACCCAGCGAGGCAGCGGATTGTGGAGGGGTGTGGTGCTCAAGGTGGCTGGCAGGCTGGGTGATCCCACACTTGCGCACAGATAAACCAGGCGAAACTGGGGAGCGAGACAGACCATGCAACCCAGAGCCCCAGCTCAGGGAAATAAAGCCTCAAAACACCAATTGAACACACCTGTGGGGATTGAGGTGCTGGGAGAGACTTCCAGCCTCACAGGAGAGTTCGCTGGAGAGACCCACAGGGTCGTAGAATGTACATGAACCCACCTACATGGGAATCAGCACCAGAAGGGCCCAGTTTGCTTGGGGAAAGGGGCAGAAGGGACGGAAATCTGGCAGAGAGCCCAGCAAGCACCATTGTTGGTGAACATCTAAGGCTTCGCCCCTCACTATGTAACAGGTGGGACAAGACAAAAAAAAAAATGGCCCAAATGAAAGAACAGACCAAAGCTCCTGAAGAGATAGCCAACCTATCAGATGCACAGTTCAAAACACTGGTGATCAGGATGCTCACAGAATTGGTTGAATTTGGTTGCAAATTAGATGAACAAATGAAGGCTACACTAAGTGAAATAAAGGAAAATGTACAGGGAACCAATAGTGATGGGAAGGAAACTGGGACTCAAATTAATGGAGTGGACCAGAAGGAAGAAAGAAACAACCAAACAGAAAAGAAGGAAGAAACAAGAATTCGAAAAAATGAGGAGAGGCTTAGGAACCTCCAGGATATCTTTAAATGTTCCAATGTCCATATTGTAGAAGTACCAGAAGGGGAAGAAGAGCTACAAGTGGAAAGGTTATTTGAACGAATAATGAAGGAGAGCTTCCCCAATCTGGCAAAGGACATAGACTTCCAGGAAGTCCAGGAAGCTCAGAGAGTCCCAAAGAAGTTGGACCCAAGGAAGAACACACCAAGGCACATCATAACTACATTAGCCAAGATTAGAATGAAGGAGAGAATTCTAGAAGCACCTACAAAGGAGTTCCCATCAGACTGTCAGCTGATTTCTCAGAAGAGACCTTCCAGGCAAGAAGGGGCTGGAAAGAAGTATTCCAAGTCATGAAAGGTGAGGACCTACATCCAAGATTGCTCTATCCAGCAAAGCTTTCATTTAGAATGGAGGGAAGATAAAGTGCTTCTCAGATAAGGTCAAGTTCAAGGAGTTCATCATCACCAAGCCCTTATTATATGAAATGTTAAAGGGACTTATCTAAGAAAAAGAAGATAAAAAACATGTACAGTAAAAAGACAGCAAACTCACAGATATTAACAACCACACCTAAAACAAAAGCAAACTAAGCCAACAGCTAGAACAGGAACAGAACCACAGAAATGGAGATCACATAGATGGTAGGTAGAAAATAGACAGGGAGGGCAAGAATAATATGGGAAATGTAGAAGCTAAAGAACTTATGACACATGGACATGAACTAAAGGAGGGGAATGTGGGTAGGAGAGAGTGTGCAGGGTGGAGGGGAGGGAAGGGGGGAAATGGGACAACTGTAATAGCATAATCAATAAAATATATTAAAAAATACCACAATTTGGATTACACTTGAGCCTATTATTTATTTTGTTTAGCCTTTCAGGGCTGTGACAAAGTTAAAGGAGATACTATATATCAGGTGTCCAGCATGGTGCCTGGTACATAGTCAGTAGAACATATGGAACTTCTTTCCTTTTTTGAAGAAATAATACTATGTGGGAATCTATTACTATTAAGTAGATTTTACTTACATTCTTTCCTAGTAGCAGGGCTGAAAAAGACTAGGGTAATTTCATCCACCTTGAATATATTATGACTGTTATATTAAAACTCTACCTTTCAAGTAACAGAAGAAATATTAGAATGAAATTGTTATAGTTGACTTAAGATACAGAGGTTTTTAATGTTTCTGAGAGCTATGAATGACTTGAGTGGGTACCCATTGTAGACAACATTTCAGAAAACTAATAAATCACTGCCAGTGTTTTGTTTCAAAAACCTTTTAACTAGCCTTCTTTTTTATAAGTTGTTTCCTGGGAGACTTGCAACATTTTCTTATTTTTATTTTTTGTAAGAAAGATCCACCAACTATCAATTCAGGGATTTTAAAAAATCATGAGTGTAAGTATTTTTAAACATTGCATAGCTCCTGTGCCTTTGTTTTATTGTATGTTGCTTTTCAGTAGGCAAATAAATCCATTGGTGGGGGATTTGGTGTGCTATTTACTCATCTTTTTCATTTTCTCTGAATATCTACCTCTTTCTGCAGTCATGTATTTCCAACCTACTCTATATCTTGTAAGTTCTTTGAGTTTGATAGTTTCTCTGGGTGTGATAGTGCAGTTACTGAATAATTAGCTCATAGGATTAAAATAGTCAAGCATTTACTGTAAACAGACTCAGTTATAGTCATCCTGTGTTAGTTCTTAATTATGTGGCAGGAGGAGAAGAGGTGATTCTGGTTTTATCCCCATCTATTCATTATCTGTGGGATCAGAATTATTTTAATCCTCAGTGAGGACATTTTTTCCCATTGCTTTTAGAGAGAGATGAAGGGAGAGAGGAAGGGAGAGAGATAAACATTGGTATGAGAGAGAAGCAGTGATTGGTTGCTTCTCGTACGTGCCCTGACCAGGGATCGCCTGCACCCCAGATGGGGATGGAACCTGCAACCTAGGTATGTGTCCTGATTGGGAATTGAACCCATAACCTTTTGGGTATGGATGATACTCCAACCAACTGAGCCACACTGGTCAGGGCTGTAGGATCAGAGTTTATTTGTATGCTCATCCCCCGGGTTGAAATAATAATAGCTACACTTTCAGATTTGATATTCATTGAGTGCTTTCAGTGAAGAAGCATTGTTCTAAGCACTCTACAGTAAAATTAACTCATTTGGTGCTCACCATCATCCTATGAGTTAGCTACTGTTATTATCCCCATTTTGCAAATACAGGAACTGAGGTACAGAGAAGTTAATTGCCCCAAATCATCCAGTTATAAGTGTAAGGGCTTGATGTTGAACCCAGATGTCTTGGCTCTAGAATCTGTGATTTTAATAATGTGAATATACTGATAATAAATGGCTAATGTTTATGCAGTTCAGGGGATATATGAATCAGACTGGTAGAATTTTAAATGTTTCAGAGTGTTGATTATGATTCTACACATTTTGGGCATGCACCTTGTTAAAGCAACCAATAGATATCATCAAGTGCGCATAGTGCCATCATTATGTTAGGCAATTTAAACACATTATCTTCATTTTGCCCAAATCCCTATAAAGTAGGTGAAACTTAATCCTGGATTTGTCATACTTCAGTGCCTGTGATCTTCCCCCCAAACTCCCTTGGAAAAAATCATAAACAGCACAGAGGTGATCTCCACTTATGTGTACTGGAGTAACGTGGGCCTTCTACATGGTTATCCATGGGACCTCTCCTTTCCCCTTGCTTCCACAACTTGGCTGTCCTCCTCTCACCACACCAAGGGTACTTTTGGAATATGTGAGTTGTACACCATTGGCTCACCTTCACTTGCATCTCTTTGACATGTCTTTTCGCCTCTGACCCTACTGCTTTGGCACACTGCCTTGTTACCTTGTGCCTGGCCTATCTTGGCGTGTCTTCCGTGGTTTACCTGTCACATCCATTTGCCATGCCACCTCCAGGCTGACCTTGCCAAGGACACATCTGTGTCCATACTCCCTGTTAAGAGCCTTTCAGTGATTATTGCTTTGAAGGGGCTCAGCTGGCAAGTGAGGCCTTGTGGTCCTCTCTCTACAGCTCTTTTCCCTCAGCTCTCAGAAGCTCTCTCTGGCCCTGCAGGCCATCCACCCCCAACCCTGCCCCATCCTTGCAGATGCCTTGGTGGGGCCTGCTGCCCTCTCCTGCATCCGTGTCTTTGGAATGCGTTTTCTTCCTTGTCAACCTGGAGAATATTTTTCTAAACTCATCTTAAGCATTATTTCTTTCCTTATCCCCCCAGGGGTAAACTTACCCACTCTGCATTTTTGTAATAACACTTCAACAGTTTATCTCATTTATTTATTTACGTGATTGAGGCAGTGAGATTTGAACAGCACTTCAGAGCCTGAATCTCTTCTAATATCTTATTTTTGGGGGTGGCTCTATGAAAATCTGCCAATATTAGCATACATCAGTATATCTCTTGTAGTTGGTGGGCAAATAGAGTCATCCCATTGTATAAAGAACATCATAGCAGATAAATACACAGTGCTCCTTGTTTTGGACTACTCTTTTTTTCTCCCCTCAAGAAGGATTAAAGTCCACCCTACATCACAAGTTGCCAGGTGACAGATTCTTTATTTACATGTAGAACCTCATGCAAGACACCATGTAATCTCCATCTAGCAGCCGGTGTCCTGAGAAGAAGTGGAAAAATTCTGCCTGTGAAAACATCCTGCAGGCTGATGAAATATGCAGATAAAGTTCCAGTATTTCTCATCTTTTATTTCTACTGTGGTTTGGTTTCAGTCTGTCAATGATACCACAGTTTGTAGATTAAGAACAACAGATTTCCTACTGGGGATAATAGTTTTTCATACCTAATTTCATGGTTATGATTTCTCATCAGTGGTGGGTATTCTGATGTGTAAAATGAGTCACATGGAAGCAATAATGTTGCTACTGGTAGGGCTGTGAGGCTGGGCATCCATGTCGGAAAGATGGGAACTTATCCTGTAATAAATACCTCTGAGTTGCCTTTGATATTTTATGTCTTTTCTCTGTGTATAGGAGTCCTGTGAGTGTGTCCCAGGACTTTGATTTTTGTTGATGGCTAATGTGATTGATGTGATGGTAAGAGGCAACATATGATGAGGTCTGTCTGGAAAAAGTCCAGCCATTGTTAATATAACGAGAACGGTGTGTGGGATGTTGATATAACCTGGCAGCCAAGGAAGGTGGACTGGAATACACATGTGTGAACAATGACAACTTCACTGTATTAGTCCATGGGGGAGGTAGATGCTGTTGAGTGAGCATGTGTACTGTGTGGCCATGGCATTCAAAATGATTGAGTGAGTAGAGCAATGAATCTGCATCAAATTTTGCATTAAGCTTGAACGTTCCTAAGTGGAAATTATTTTGATGATTCAGAAGGCTGCAGCTATGGGCAACTGGCAATTGGCAGCTTCATCATAACAATGCTCCCGCTCATGCATTGCATCTTGTGCAGAGTTTTTTGGTGGCACCTCAAGTCACCCAGTTGACTCAGTCCCCCTACAGCCCAGACTTGGTGCCCTATGACTTGTGGCTTTTCCCAAAACTAAAATCACCTTTGAAAGGGAAGAGATTTCAGACTGTCAATGAGATTCAGAAAAATACAATGGGACAGCTGATGGCAATTGGGAGAACTGTGTGAGGTCCCACGGTGCCTACTTTGAAGGGGACTGAGGCATCATTGTCCTATGTACAGTTTCTTGTATCTTGTATTTTCTTCAATAAATGTCTCTTTCATATTGCATGGCTGGATACCTTCTGGACAGACCTTGTATCCTGTTGTAGCTGAAGCATGTAGCTGATAGACAGCATGGGTGTTCTAAACAATTCCTTGTTTTGTCCTTTTTGCTACTAGGCAGATAGAATGTTGTGAAACAGCAGATGAATTCTACAGCACCATGGGGCGCCTTACCCAGGAGATGCTAGAGAATGATCTTCTAGAAAGCCATGAACTCATGCAGGTGAGTTGTGGGGGCCCCTGTCCTGGGCGCCAGATGTGGGGCGCTCCACCCGCAGAGCCCCATCCCTCCGTCACGGATGAAAATAAAAACTACCAAGACATGATCTGCTTGGGGAGGAAAGGTGGTCAAACTCTCAGAGGAGAATGACCCAGAGCCCCTTCCTCACTGGGCTTTTATTGGGTTCAAATACACAGGAATACAGGTATGTCGGGCGGCAAGGATCAAACAATGGTTAACATTTCAAAGAAATCTGAGGTTAACATTTCAAATCTTAATCTGAGTCAGTGTCTGTCAGGAAAGGGGTTGTAAAACTTTGGGAGACAATCTCATTTCCTCCTCGGAACCTTATCACTTAAATGAGAGCACTCTTAACAAAGCAGGTTTCACAGGACTTTAGGAATTCTTTCTTATACCGGATCACCCAGGGAACCATCTTGGCCGGCACAGGGCTGCACCGCTTGCCCTCATAGTTTCAGGCTTTAAGCCGATTAGGAAGCAGAAGACATCTCCCAGATGGAAACGAAGACCCGGGCTATGTCAGAATAGCTGGGGGGCGAGGGTCCATCACACCCTCTTTGCTACAGCCCCCCGAGTCCTTCCATGAGGGTCTCCCAAGTGGTTGTGTCTGGCTTAGGTTGCCCCTCCCATGAGGAGTCTTACCTGTCATTGACTAACCAACCAAGCATTGGGGCCAGAGATGGAGGAGGCAGAAGCAGTGCTCCTGCCAGGGAGATAAGCTTTGTCTCCTTAGTAGCTCACGTCCTCATGACAGAACAGACCCAGATGAAGTGGGTCCCTTGGGCTCTTACACAGCCCACCATGGGGTGAGGGTTACAACTCCTGAAACCAGGCTGAACAGTCCGCAACAGTGAGTGAGCAGCATGGCTCCACCCTGGCTTGGGGAACCCTGGGTGCTGTGGGAACAAGCAGTGCTGGAGCAGCGGTTTTGGGAAATGTGTGTGGCCAGCCCTGGGATTTAGTTTTTTGATTGACCAAGAGCCTATATGTAATTTGATAAGAATCTTAACTGTCACAAGAGGAAGAAATGAATAATAAATATTTGTTGTAGCTTTCAGTCAAACTTGTTTAGAAATCATGAAGTGAAATACAAAAATAAATTAGAAAAACTGAAAAAAAAACAAAACCCCACCCCAAAACACCAGGTACTTATTCTCAATCTGATTCTTAGTATTCTTACGGGGAGTCTTATGAGGTGAAGTAATTATTTTGGGGGAGAAATTGTTGAGAATAAAAAGAAGATTATTATAATCAGCATTTTGGTTTGTTTCTCCCACATTTTCAACTCATGTTATATATGAATCATAAATTTCAATCTGAAAGATTTGAAGGGTTTTGTTATTTTCTATCATGATATTCTATCTCAGTATAATATTTACCATGTCATTCAGATCAACAATGAGAACAGAGAAGAGCAGATTTGTTAACACTGTCTCTTCCATTAGGTTTTATAACACGATTTACCTTTACCTAACCACTCTTCTTCCTGGTTCTTCCTCTTGCCCCCTAACCTTTCCAAGGGTAGGTCTTTCCAAGGTTGTCCTTGGGCCTCAGCTTCTTTGTTGTCTGTGATTTTGCTCTCCTTTTCCTTACTTTCAACGTTTGCTTTTTATGTTGAGCTCCATGCCTGAAGTCATTTTTGGGTGCTGGGGCCCAGGTTAGAGAACAAACCCTCAAGCCCCGATTTAGGACTTCACAAGTGTGGAGCTTTCATCCCTTTGTTCACATTCTAAGGAGGTGCCTCCGCTCCTCTTTAGAATTCCTGATGTTGAGCATACAGATGCCTGATATATTGAGAATGTCGACCACTTGATAAAACCTTTCTGAACATTCATCATTTTTTAGTTCAACGTTTCTTTGCATTCTCTCTTCTTTTCTCCCTTCCTGTCTGTCTCAGATGAGGAAGTGTTCTGATCCTGACACCTTTGCTTGATTTCCACTCTTCTCGCATCGCCATTGCTTACCACTCACGGTCTCTCAGAGGGAAGCACCTTTTATTGAGCATCGCTCTGCATGCCAAGTCCATGCTTGGCATTTTATTTTACATCCTACAGATTCATGTGCTCAAAGCAGGACTCTGAGATATCATCCCTTCTCCCTCACTCATAAAACATAAGTGGCTACTCACTGCCTACATAACAAAGCATGGATTTCTTAGTTTATCATCCAGGGCTTTTGACTACCTGTCATTAACCTGTCTTTTCAGTTATAGTTCCTATTCCTCCCTTTTGCAGCCTTGACCTATTCTAGTCAGGTCAGCTGTCTCCTATACTCCCAGAGATTCCTGGGGATATGCTTCCTCTATACCTTTTCTCTCTCTGCTCAGTCTTTCTCTTCTACCTTTACATGTTTAAGACCTGCCTCCTGTCACATTCTCTGACAGGCTCAACTAAAATCACTCCCCATTTCTATGAGGCACCATGACATTTTCTTTGTACTTCCCTTGGGAACATTCATCTTTGCCTTGGTTCAAGGACAGGATCAAGGATACCTTGTATCTTATATCCTCAGTGGTAGTTTAAGTTCCTTGAGGACTGTGCTTTGTTAAGAGTATGTAGCACTTTGCCTTTTCCTAAAGGTGCTCAATTCATTTATTAATTCGGTAAGCCAACATCTGTTGAAAGTCTGTGATTAATTTTTTACCTTCTCTTTTTCAATAAATGTTCGCTGAGTTGAATAACATTCATAGATGATGTCCCTCCTTCCAGATTCCCTCCACTCCAGTACAATCAGTATTTTGCTTCCAGAGTAATAGCCTACACTTGCTGCTTTGGCCATTTCATTGTTATTCATAAAATGTTCATTGCCTCCTTGTTATTATCTAGAGTAAATGAAATGCTTCAGCCTTATTTCTGAGGTTCTATATTAACTTCTGCAAATATTTACTGAACATATCTATATGTCAAAAGTCTTTCTTGAGGAAATTAATGTCTGATTTTACCTTTGAAGACTAATAGCAGTTGGTCAGGTATAGGTGTGTGTGCGTACACATGCATGTGCCTACAGGCAGTGGTGCAGAGCAGAGGGGCAGTTCCTGCTTAGAGAGGAGGCAGGGTGAGCAAAAGCATGGCAGTGGAAACCTTTACAGTGTGTGAAGGGAACTACAAGGAGTTTGGTACGCAGAGATGGGTTGTGGAAGACCACGACTCATGGTAAGGAACTTGGCCTTGATCTTTTAGGTCAGTGTTGTGAAATATGCTTGCTGGAGCTCTAGGGCTTCTCTGGAGCCTTTGGAAAGAGAAAAAGAAGAGCTGTGGACCTGGAAGGTTTCAAGGAGAGGAGAGAAGTTGTCTGAGTGGTTTCTCACATTGGCTACATGGTAGCGCTGTGAAAAGTGGATGAGATGGGGTCAGGTTTGGAAGCAGGAGGCCTGCAAGAAGCAGTGAAGGGAAGAAACAAAAGTGAACTAGAGACAATGCTTAGAAGGTGACATTGATAGGACGTGGCCACAGAAAGTGGATATGGGAAAGAAATGGAGGAGACGAGGGCAACCTGCATGTTTCTGGCTTGGGAAGAGGAAGGTAGGTTTATTGGGGCTGCAAGATGAGGTAGTTTTCAGGCAGGCTACATTGGAGGTGTACTTGGGCTACCCCGTTACCCCCCTACGCACAGGTATTCCCCACTTCTTCACAGCTGGAACCTATTGCATGGGTCACAGCTCTGTTCCTTCCCCTCGGGGTCAGCTCCTCTTAGTCCATGCCCACTCCTGTGAGAGGGCTTGTGCTTCCCTCTGACACTGAAAATCCTATCCGCCCCACCCCTGGTGCCTACACAGACTCTTGTCCCTGACCCCTACACAGCCTCAATTACTTCAACTCTAGTTAATGATGGCTCCTTCAAACACCTTTGGTATTTAAGGTTTCCAACAATTGTTTTATAGCTGTTGCAGATTATTTGGTATTGTTTGGTGTATTTCAAATGTGTTAATTTTATCCCTCTAATGAAGTAGCAAGTTCCTTAATGACAGGGGCCTCATATTACTCTGTATCTCCATAACACCTGCTGTAGTTCTAAGAATACACCTGGTTGCTCAGTGGATGCACAGAATCATAGAACATTTGAACTTGAGGCAGGAGTTTTGAAACTTGCCTGAGTATAAGAAACATCTCGGGAATACATTCAGATTCAGGTGTTTGCTCCAGGAGTGGTTCT
Organism: Glossophaga mutica; assembly: GCA_039655065.1. Taxonomy (NCBI): domain Eukaryota; kingdom Metazoa; phylum Chordata; class Mammalia; order Chiroptera; family Phyllostomidae; genus Glossophaga; species Glossophaga mutica. The sequence continues at coordinate 61,690,357 of CM077304.1, forward strand.
GATGCATGTGGCTTTTAAAAATTAGCTAGAGAGACTCTGACTTAAAAGAAGCTTAAAGATTAACCTAATTCTGCCACTTCACAGAGGGGACACTAAGACTCAGAGAGCAAGCGTCTTGCCAGTTTCCCAGGTTGTCCAGTGGCAGACCCAGGACTGGATCCCAAGACCCCAGCTCTGGGCCCAGTGATAGTTCCCCACCATCCTACTTGCTGCTTCACCTTATTAAAAAAATGCCTTTCTAAGAACTGAAATCCTCTTCAGAAGAATAAAGCAACATTTTATTTCACTTAAAGTTCAAACATTGCCAGAACAAAATATGTTGAGATACACCCGCCATCTTTGACGTCTAGGAAATTCCAACCTTAGGTATCAGGAAAAAAGACAACTACTCTGCTTTAAGGGAATCCTAGAGTGAAGACATAGGCTGTGGCTTGATTGATTAGATGCCCTTTTAGTAGCATTTTCCTGCCAAAGAAAACATCCGGGTGATGATAAACTGAGCCGAATTTTGTACAACTTATGTTTTTATATTTCTTGTAGAAGCATGTCAATAATGAAAAAGAAATATAACTTATTTTCAGTGCTGCCTAAATATAAGTGTCTATGTGAGTATGCGTTGGTTACATGGATAGTAAATATAAGTGTCTGTGTGAGTGTGTGTTGGTTGTTTGGATAGTAAATATAAGTGTCTGTGTGAGTGTGTGTTGGTTGTTTGGATAGTAAATATAAGTGTCTATGTGAGTGTGTTTTGGTAGTTTGGATAGTGAACAGGTTTATTGGTTTTCCTTGGCATCATCGAGTATTAAGTAGAGAAATATTGAATGTCATTTCAAGCCACTGTTTTTATGTATTCACTCTTTGAAAAAAATTAACACTGGCTGTGATCCAGTCATGGGGGACCTTCAGTCTCTCAGCAAATCTGAAGTGGCTCCAGATGAACATGTGGACTCTGTGTATGGGCAGTGAATGAGAGGATTCTCCCTATTGGTCTTCCCCATTTCTTTCAGTTTTAAGTGCCAGACACAAAATCATCTGTAATAATCTCCCCCTCATGTAAATTACATCACTTTTTAAAATTAGCAATGACTTTTTTTTAAAAATTGAGCTTTAAATTTACCTTTCTTTTATTACTAAGGATGATGAGCATCTTTTGATCTGCTTATTGGCTACACAAATATCTTCTTTTGTGAAGTGTGTTCAAATCTTTTGCTTTCTTTAAAAATTGGGTTGTTTGTCTTATTACTGAGGTGTATGAGTTCTTTTAACAGTTATGTTAATATTTTAGATACAACTAATTTGTTAGATACAAATAATAAATATTCCTCCCTCTCCCCAAAATATAGACAGTGTTAGAGAGATCGGGGCAGTGCCAGTGACATAGCATTCATGGATTTCAGTACAACTTTTTTTTTAATCTTCACCCAAGGATATGTTTATTGGTTTTGGGAGTGGGAGGAGAAAGAGAGAGAAAGAGAAAGCTTGATGTGAGAGAGAAACATGTGCCGGGGATCAGACCCACAACCTTCAGGTGTCTGTCATCATGCTCCAACCAGTGGAGCCACCCAACCAGAGCTCAGTACAACTTTTGATAAATCCTCTAATGAATGCTTTGAGGATGTTAGAAAAGTTAGTTAGGCCCTGGCCAGTGTGGCTCTGTTTGTTGGAGCATCATCCCATAAACCAAAAAGTCTTGGGTTTGATTCCCGGTCAGGATACATGCCTGGGTTGTGAGTTTGGTCCCCGGTTGGGTGCAACTGATAGATGTTTCTGTCTCACATCGATGTTTCTCTCCCTCTCTCTCTCCCTCTCAACCCCTCTCTCTAAATGTATTCTTGGGTGAGAAAAAAAAAAAACAGAAGAAGAGTTAGTTAGGTCTAATTATTAGAAGGTTGGCAGGTGCTTGGAAAAACAAGCCAAAGTTTTTCTGGATAATTTGCTGTTTCCTGGGGCAGCTCTCATGTGCCACAAGGTGGGTCTGCCCTTGGACTGTTGATGATTTTCCATTAGTGATGGGGCAGAAATTATAAGGATGTGGATGCTTGTTCAATAGAAGATAATGTTTGATTAATTAGTGCTGTCAAAAATTGAAACCGTCTGCCCTGCAAAACAGTGTGTGCTGGAAGTGTTTAAGCAGTGCCTTTATGACCATCTGTTGGAGATGCTTTGGGAATTCCTGCTGGGGGTGGGGCTGGGTTGAACTAAATTATGTTTAAATTCTTTCCTAACCCCAAGATTCTATTAGTGTACCATACAACTATTTTGGCTCTATTATTATGAGTAAAATTTTTTTCTTGGAATTGGTTGTCAATCCCTGACTTACAAAGTTGAAAACCTGGAGCCCCTTAGGTATCCTGAGCAGTGTGGTGTTGGGCCTGGGAAGCTTTGTTCATGTGATAAACATGCCTTCAGACACGTGAGACCTTCAAGGATGTGAGTGAATGTATGCAAAGCAGCACTGTAAACATCTTTCAGGCATGCTGATTTCATCTTTGAAGGACTCACTAAAAGTAGAAGATAGAGAAAGGAATGCGAAAGTAGAAAATGAAAGCTTAATGGGGCCAGTTTTCTTCTGGTTGGATGTCTTTAGCTGAGTGGTCTTTGAAGGAGCTTGCTAAGAACCCAGGCTGTCTCCCCGGAGGCGAGATGGATGAAGTAGGGGCAGAGGGTATTTTCCAGTCCATCCGTCCTTCCTTCCTTCCTTCCCATGTATTTCTATATTTTTATTTAGAAATAGTTATATCAGTACAGTGAAACTACATTTTAAAAGATACTAGATGTCATTACTTTGGATATCATTAGTTTATTATAAAAGAGACACGGAAATTATTTACATGATGAAAGACTTCAGTACTTCAACAGAATGGGTTGTGTCCCATGATGCCATTTCAATAGTGATTTATTTTAGTCTACATACTTTCCAAGAATGTCACCATCTCTAAATAAGAAATAATCCTTGTCCTCTAGAACTACTTTGTTTCTCCATATTCTGGAAGAACTTTACCTCCAACTTTCACACAAACTGGCTGAATCTCTCCACCCCTTCCTTTGGAACCCCATCCCACAGCTACTATGGTTACTTGCAATACTTTTCCTTGAGAATTTTCTGGAAGCATAATGCCTCCTTTGGTTACGGTTTCTGCAGCACACCTTTCAACCAATACATGGTCAAAGAGGGGCAGAAACTTTCTAAATGCCCACCTGCGATGACTCTGGCTGCCAGAGTTTGTCCTCTGCTCTTGGGCTGCGGCCCTAAGGAGAGACCAGTAGTCGGGCCTGCAGGACATGTGAACTTGGGAAAAGCTCCATTTCTTTCTCATAAATGCCCTTCATGAGGCTGTACAAGGGAGTGTTCTGATAACTTTTTAGAAAACTGGCAAAAATAAAACAGTGAATTTTTAGCTAGTTACCCCACTAATATCTTCTGTGAGATATCTTACTTTATTTGGAAGGAATTCTGAAATTTCTAGCATTAATGATTTCATCTTAGAAGCTTGAATCCAAATGGCACAGGCTTTTAAATGTCTGAACCCAGTTTCCAAAACGTTAAGGAAAAAGGTCCTGTGAGGGAGGGGCAGGCCAACTCCCGATCCAGCAGTGGGACCACATTTGGTGTGTGGTGGTCAGAGGCTTATGCTGCTGTGCTGAGGCCCAAACAGAGGTGTCTTGCCCTGGACCTCCAGTTGAGGTGCTGAGGAGAGGATTTCCCATCTATTTCCCTCCAAAGGATATGTGCAGCTAAGGCATGTCATAAAAGCAAGGAGAACGGAATTCTGTATTGACAATAAAGCAGCTTCTTGGGTGATGATGAGCTGTTGGCATCTTCTGTGAGATCAAAGAATGTGAGACTTCACTCTGACGATGTTATTAATGAACTTCTATGAAGTACTTCAGGCATACTGAAATGCATTAAAGATAAAATAACAAAACTCACATACCCACCACCCAACTTAAGAAAGAAAACATTAACAAACATTTGAATACCCTCTTATGCTTCTCTATGATCTCGCCTCTCCGCTCTCTTCTCCCCTCCTCTCCCCTCCCCGTTCCTTCCCTCCTCTCTCCTTTCAAAGGAAATCACAATCCCAACTTTCATACCCTTCATTTTTCGGGTGAGGAAAATAAGACCCAAAGAGCTTGGGAACCAGCCAATCTTAGACTAGTGGGAACCGCAAAATGCCTTCTGTTTCCGTGGGGGAACAGTTCACTGTTAGTAAATGTGTATTGCTTCTCAGCCTTTTGGGTATAAACAAATATGTAGTGTGTAGATGGCTTAGAGCTGACTTTTGTGGTCCCTATAAGCTGTGTTAGCTTTGCATAGTAAGCAATGGAAAATTGAAGGGAAGGAATTTTAGCCAACGCTTACTTGTTCAGAATCTTGGGATGGTTTGTAAGTGGATACTTTATATCTGTTTGGGGACAGTCAGATGTACAGGCTGTTTAGAATCAAAACTGCAGTGGGTGGTCACAGAGTTGGCTCTGGTCTATAAAGTAAATCGGCAGCACAATTGAGCCCCTTTCAGAAGCCTCCTCTCTGTACCCATGCGAACATTAGATGCCTCCTCTAAGTCTTCAGGAAAACTCTCCTGCTGGATTGAAAAAATACCACTTTAAAATATTCCCCTAGAAAATGTCAGGGTATTTAAAAGCTTCCTGAGAGAAATGAAAGTTAGTGTGATAAACGTATGTTTTCTGATGAATAAGAACCTTAAGGATTGATGTAGTCCCATTCGTTTATTCTTTCCTTTATGTCCCTTGCTCTAGGGGATATATCAGTGAAAATTTTGCTGTATGGAATATCTGAGGTTTTCCTGCTTATGTTTTCCTCTAGGACTCTTATGGTATCATGACTTATATTTAAGTCTTTTATGCATCTTGAGTTTATTTTTGTTTTTGTTTTTGTTTTTTTTTTAAAACACTGATTTTTTTTTTTTTTTTTAGATTTTATTTATTTATCTTTAGAGGGGAAGGGAAGGAGAGAGGGAGAAAAACACCAATGTGCGGTTGCCTCTTGTATGTCCCCTGACGGGAACTGGCCTGGCAACCCAGGCATGTGCCCTGACGGGGAATCGAACCGCGATCTTTCGGTTCGCAGGCCCGCGCTCAATCCACTGAGCTACACCAGCCAGGGCGAGTTTATTTTTGTATATGGTGTAAGTTGGTGGTCGAGTTTCATTGTTTTGCATGTAGCTGTCCTGATCCCCCAACAGGGTGGGGCAGGGGAGAATGGAGGTGGACAAATGGAGACAACTGATCTTCTACAACAATTAAAAAAAAAAAAAGAAATACTTTAATAGTTTTAAAGCAGATGCTATTAGAGGGAGAAGGTGGGGACTGGTTGAAAGAAAGTGAAGGGATTAGCCAAAGGACATACATGCATGACCCATGGCCATGGACACTGGTGTGGGAATTGCCTCGGAGCAGGGGAGGGGGCCTGGATGAAAGAGGGCTAAGGGGGAAAAATTGGGACAATTGTAATAGTATAAACAATAACATATTTAAAAGATAAAAAAAAAGAAAAGGTGCAAATCTAAAAACAAAGAACCATAAGGATTGAAGAAAAATATAATTAAAATTTTGGAGGAATTAAATTTTAATAAAAATTTAGAGAGCAAATAAGATTACTTTCTTCCTGCTGATAGAATGACATATAATTGTGAAATTCTGGAGGAAGCGCAGGTGTTTTTCTCATTTTTATTTATAGATGTTTAACAGCCTGTGCTTTATACTGTCACTTAAAAAAAACAAACAAACAGCTAACAATTTTCACCTAGCACCAATTCACAGATATTAGAAAAGGTGGTGTTTTTGGAGAAAATGTGCAGTTGATCACCAGATCAGCCACGAGATTTAATTTTATCCAGCATGCTGACATTAAATCTCTATAAAAGTAATCAAACAAAACTTTGAAAGATAAGCACTATATATGAAGAACATCAATGGGTTCTTTATTAAGAAAGGGAACTGTGGATTTCTGAATTCACCCATCCCAGAAATGGGTAGCAGGGAGTTACACTGTCCCATTTGCCCACCCATGCTCACCAGTTGAAATGCCCAGTTGCAACTGGGTTGATAGGAGAACTCATTATTGTGCTTATCAGTACTCTTTTGTCTTTCTCCAAAACAGATATGGAAGTACCATCTTTCCACTCTCTGTGTTGGAAGCAGTATTTCCCCTTTCACACTGAAATCATAATGTCTTTCCAAGATTGATAAGAGTTATTTAAGGCCTCCATTTCAGGCTTGGCATTTTTGCTTTTGTTTTTCAGACTGTTTATTCTATGGCTCCATTCCCTTTCCCACAGTTGGCAGAGCTGAGGGAAAAATACACCTACAACATTACACCATTCCCAGCTGCAGTTAAACCCACCTCCATTTCTGGGTAAGGTCTCTTTTTCTTTTCCCTTCTTGTTTTCATGATAGAAGACTTAATACCTTAATTTGTTATTGTAACTTAATAGTTGTTATGCCCTAGAAATATATTCAAAGTAGGTTGGTACTTAAAAGCTGAATGTTTTTAAGGTGTTGATTTAAACTCAAGAGAGTGATTTTTAAAAGAGTACTTCCTAAGGAAGATTAGAATGTAAATTGAAGCACGTTTAGCAACCCCGCAATTTATTTTAAAATATCAAATACTAAAAATATCAATAATTAAATTAGTGTAGAACTGGTGCATGAAGAGACAGATGAGCTAATTTAAAATACTGTAAAGACCAGAAATTGACAAATGTACATAAAAGAATTTAGAATATGAAAACTTGGCATATCAAATCAACAGTGAAAAGATATATTATGTAGTAAATGGTGTTAATGAGACCTAATCTGGAAAGAAATAAAGTTGGAGTCTTCCTTCACATCATATATCAGGATACATTTTATACAGATGAAAGAACTAAATGGGAAAAAATGAATAGATGAGGTTTCAAGATGGTGGAGGAGTAAGTGAAAGCTACACAAACCTCCTCCCAGTACCAATCTGGAATTACAACTAGATTGTAGAGAAATCCTTCTGAATAATGAACTGAACACTAGCTGGAGAGAAGCTTTATAACCAAGGACAGACAGAAGAAACCTCTTCACCACAACAAGGCTGGTAGGGAGTGTGGAGGAGGCATATGAGGGCTGGCTGGGCTCTGACAGGTAGTAGCTGAAGTTCCAGAGGGATATTTCAGCAGCCAGGTGGTTCCCCCTGAGAAATGTGGGGTCTAAATCCCAAACTGGGTCCCCCAGCCTACAGCACCAGAGCCAGAAAGAAACCCAGATAACATCCAGCAGTGAAAAGCATCAAGGTTTCTCTCTACCAGTGAAAGAATGGCTGGAGACTCAGAGAGCCTCTTAAAGGGCTAACACACAAAATTTTGTTTGCAGCCACTTACTCTGGGCTCTGGCAGAGCGAAGACGTAGGGGAGTAGGGACACCCTGAGGAGAGTCTGGGCTTGGTGGCTCTGGGGAGAGAATTGAAAGAAGAGCCACCAGGGTCTCTGTGTGGAGTCATTCCCCCTCCTGCAGAAGCCATCTTTCTCAGGGCACTCCCCTCCCAGTGGCATCAGCCTGAGGGGAAGCAATAGCCCTGCCTGCAGGAATTACTTCGCCCCAACAGGTGGTGCTTAAGCTGATTACAGCTTGATTAGTTTAACAACTAAGTTGGAAAATACAAAGCAGCAGCCAAATAGGGAAGACAAAGAAACAGATACCAAATAAAAGAACAAGAGAATTTTCTAGAAGAATTAGATGAAATGAAGGCAAGCAATTTATCATATAGAGAGTTTATAGTAATGATTACGAGGGTACTCAATGGGATGGAAAAAGATGTAGAAAACATGAAAAAGGACCAGTCAGAAATAAAGAATGCGATACCTGAAATAAATAATACACTGGAAAGAATAAACAATAGGTTAGGTGAAGCAGAGAATCCAATCAGTGATTTGGAAGACAAGGTAGAAAAAACAACCAGGCAGAACAGCAAAAACAAAAAAAATTAAAATGTGAGAAGAGCTTAAATGTTTTGGACAACATGAAACAGAGATGTCCACTTTCACCACTTTTATCAGCATAGTACTGGAAGTTCTAGCCACAGCAATGAGATGAGAAGAAGAAATAAAAGCATTCAAATTGGAAAGGAAGAAGTAAAACTGTCTTTATTTGCAGATGGCATGATACTGAACATAGAGAACCCCAAAGATTCCACTAAGAACCTACTAGAACTGATAAATGAGTTCAGCAAAGTAGCAGGATACAAAATTAATAACCAGAAATCAGTTGCATTTTTATATGCCAATAACAAACTAAGAGAAAGGGAAATTAAGAAAACAATCCCATTCATAATTGTTTCAAAAAGAATAAAATACTTAGGAATAAACCTAACCAAGGATGTAAAAGACCTGAGTAATGGAAAATTATAAGACACTGAAGAAAGAAATTGAAGAGGATATGAGTAAGTGGAAGCACTTACTGTGTTCATGGATAGGAAGAATTAACATCATTAAAATGTCCGTACTATCCAAAGCAATCTGTACATTCAACACAATTCCTATAATATTCCAGTGATGTATTTCAAAGAACTAGAACCAATATTTCAAAAATTTATATGGAACTGCAAAAGGCCCCACATAGCAACAGCAATCCTGAGAAAGAAGAACAAAGTTGGAGGAATCATGTTGCCTAATATCAAATGATACTATAAGGCCATAGTAATCAAAACAGCCTAGTACTGGCATAAAAATGGACACACAAATTAATGGAACAGAACAGAGAGTGGAGAAATAAACCCACACCTTTATAGTCAATATTTGATAGAGGAAGCAAGCACATACAATGGGCTAAAGATAGTTTATTCAATAAATGGTGTTGGGAAAATTAGACAGATATGTGTAGAAAAATGAAACCGGACCACCTTCTTATACCACACACAAGAATAAATTCAAAATGGATCAAAGACTTAAATATTAGACCCCAAACCATAAAAATCCTAGAAGAAAACGTAGGCAGCAAAATCTAGGATATTGCTCATAGCAATTTTCTATTGATTATATCTCCCCAGGCAAGGGAAACAAAAGAAAAAATAAACAAATGGGACTACATCAAACTAAAATGTTTTTTTAATCAGTATTTTTAAATTGTTGATATTGTACAGTTTTCTGTCTTTTACCCCGCCCCCAGCCCACCAGCCCAGCCCTGCCCACCTTCCTCCCATTTCCACCCCCCATAGTTCTTGTCCGTGTGTCCTTTATACTTGTTGCACAGCCAAGGAAATCATCAACAAAATAAAAAGACAACCCACAGAGTGGGAGAACATATTCATTGATACATCTGATAAGGGGTTAATATCTACAATTTATAAAATACTGACAAGACTCAGAACCAAGAAAACAACCCAATTAAAAAATGGGCAAAGGACCTGAATAGACATTTCTCCAAAGAGGAAATACAGATGACTAATAGACATGAAAAAATGCTCAGCATCACTAATCATTAAATGCAAATTAAAGCCACAATGAGATACCATGTCATACCTGTCAGAATGGCTATCATCAATAAATTAACAAACACGTGTTGGTGAGGATGTGGAGAAAGGGGAACCCTTTTGCACTGCTGGTGGGAATGCAGACTGGTACAGCCACTGTGGAAAGCAATATAGCGATATCTCAAAAAATTAAAAATGGAATGAACAACCTTTTCATCCAGTGATTCCGCTTCTGGGAATATATCCAAAGGAACCCAAACACCAATTGGAAAGAACATCAGCACCCCCATGTTCACTGCAGCATTATTTACTGTCTCCAAGATATGGAAGCAGCCCAAGTGTCCATCAATAGAGGAGTGGATAAAACAACTATGGGACATTTACACAATGGAATACTACTCGGCCATAAAAAAGAAGAAAATTTTACCCTTTGCGACAGTATGGATGGATCTGGAGAACGTTATGCTAAGTGAAATAAGCCAGTCAGAGAAGACAAATACCGTATTATTTCATTCGTATGTGGAATCTGATGAACAAACTGAACTAACAAGCAAAACAGAGACAAACTCATAGAGACTAGATGACAGCTCATGGTGGGGGGAATTAGGGGGTGAAGGGATTGAGCAAAAAGGAAAAAGGACTCATGGACATGGACAACAGTGTGGTGATTGCTGGAGGAAGAGGTATATAAGAGGACTAAATGGTAATGGAAAAAATACAATAATGATTAAATAAAGAAAAAATGAAATAAAATTAGCAGAAGAAAATGTTGAAGAATGCATTTAGTTCTTCAGAACTGGGAAGGTCTTAATAATGGACTCAAAATAAAAAAAAATAAAGGAAAAAAACTAAGTACTTTAAAAAGAATTTTCTGTGTGACTGAAAACAAAACAGAACAAAATAGAACCTTCAAAGCAGACACTAAAATATTTGTAACTGATCTATCTCATAGATAATGTTCTACCTAACAGAAAAATGATGGGACTAGGTAGTTTACATAAAAAGCAGCATCACTTGTACTAAGAGAAATTTAGCATGTAACTCAGTTGAGATTCTGTTATTTTACCAATTAGTTTAACAAAAATTCAAAAGGTTGACGTGCACTCTCTTGATAAGGTGGCAGGGAAACAGAGACATTGCTGGCGAGAGGTTAGTTACTATGGGATTTGTGGCAGGCTATTTGACAGTATTTGCCAAAATTAGTAATGCATATATTCTTTGACCCAGCAATTCTGCCTTTATGACTTATTCTACAGATACAGTTGTGCACGTGCAAAACACAGATGTATATGTTATTGATTGCAGCCTTGTTTATAGTGGTGTAATAGCGAAACCACTCAAGTGTGCTTCGTGAGTGCATGGTTCCATAAAATGAGCCACAAACATGCCACACAGTACAGCTGAACAAAAGCGGATGGGGAAGGTCTCTGTACGCATATGGAGAGAGTTCTCAGGTGAATAAGAGCAAGGTGTAGAGGAGTGTATACAGCATGCTAATAATATTTATGCAAAAAGAGGAGAAAAGTAAGACCATATAGTCATATTTCTTTCCCATGCATAAAGAAACTGAAGAATAGATAAGAAGCTAGTGGTGTTTACATGCGGGGATTAGGTGGGGCAGCTGGGCAGAAGTTGGATAGCAATGAGAGAGAGACTTTTTACATATATAAATTATATATGTCACTTAAACCATGTGACTATGTTACTTATTTTTTAATGCCACTATTTTCTTTGAATATTTATTTTTCTTTATGTTTTCCAAGACGACATGGGAAGGTCAGAGACAGTGATGAAGAGAATGACCCAGATGATGAAGATGCTATCGCTAATGCCGTGGGGTGTCTTGGACCTTTCAGTGGGCTCTTAGCACCTGAACTGCAGAAGTACCAAAAGCAAGTTAAAGGTAAAAGGGTGGCTGTCTATTTAGATGGTCACAGTGTGTTAGTTCACTCTAGCAGGAATGTTATTCTTGTGTGCTATCAATTCCTATTTCCTGAACCGGTTACCCCTATTAAAGGTCTTTATTAAAAGAATCTTTTCTGTTACTTTATCATTTAGTAGGATCTCTCTGTGTTATGCGTTGCCGCAAAATACATTTTTTTTTTTTATGGTGACTTTGTCCCACTCATCTGATTCAACTTTACATGCTCAGCTCCTTAGGGTAGAACCTAGAATACAATAGATGCTTACTGTACTCTGTTTGAGTTTAATTGAATTCATTCTAGACTGGCTTCTTTTGCAGTATAGACATACCCTCTGAATCTAAAACATTGTGGTGGCCTGTGCTTGAATTTGAGTGACAAGAAACTCACCTCATAAAACATCGTGTTAGATTTCTCCGCTTAGTCCATGGTTTCCAGTTGTAAAGAGATAACCTCCACCTACACTTCTATTAACAGTTTGTCTTTCCGGAACAAAACAGAATAAGCCTACTTCCCCTTCGGTGGATGGCTCTTCGGATCTTTGAGGAAAGCCATCATTGTCCCCGAAAGCTTTCTCCATGGCCCAAGTTTAGAATTTCTTTAAGCATTTCTCATAAGATATGACTTTCAGAACTGTTAATATTCTATAAACTCACTTCTAAATGTCCTGCAGTTGGTAGTGCCCCCTGTAAAATGTGGTGCTCTGAATCGAGTGCCAGGTTATCTTGGTTTTTTTCTTGCACAGAACAGATTTCCTGTGGTCTAGACATTGTCAGTAACGAACTCTGTTGCAGCAGTTTGAGGTTCTCTCACTGTGTTCTTTCCCATCTCGAGTGGCAGTTCTTCCTTTGGGAAATTTATTCTAGGTCTTTAGTGTGAAGACCATTTTCCTTGCTAAAAGGGGACAGAAACAAAACAGATGTCAGACACATTTGCCTTCTCTGTCATCTGCTAACTTTATACCGCCTTCTCAAAGTCATGGCGCTGTCTTCTCATCTGCATTCTTTAGTAGTTTTCTTCTTCATCTTTATCTTCTTTTTCCTCCTCCTTCTGCTCCTCTTCTTCGTCATTGTCATTATTACTGTTTTTTTTTCTGTCTCCATCTTCTTTTTCTCCGTTTCGCCTCCTCCTCCTCTTCTGCTTCGTTGCTGTTGTTATTGCTGTCTCTTTTTTTCACCTTTTTCTTCGTCTCCTTTATCTTCTTCATCTTTTTGGCAGTGCTAGTTTTAGGTATTTTCCCTAAGCCTTAGCTTGTTTTTGAATTTGAACCTGTTTCGTGGTTTGGGTTCATACTCTTGTGTGCATGTCCTTGGTATGTACTTTCCTCTCATCTTTTTAAAAGGCTTTTAAAAATGTGAACCCAACAAGAGCCCTATTGATTTCCTAATGCCATCCACCCTCTCTCGTTGCCTGGATTTCAGCTTTTGGTTTCTAGCCATGGGATCGATGTGAATTTTAACTCTAAAATTTTTGAACCTGCATTTCTGAAGTCTGAGTCTGCACTCCATTATTCCCCATCCTTCTTTCTGTGCAGTTCTGTGCTGCAGGGCGACATGATCACTTTCTCCTAATTGTCCTCATCAGTCTTTTTGTTGGTTTTACTTAAGTTCAGATGTGCCGGTCCCCTTGTAATATTCTTCTCTTTCTCTTTGCACAAGTGTTTTCAGCAAAAAAAGGAAGTAAACTTATCATATGTTTAGCCTTTTGAATAACACTTCCAGTGGTTATTGGAATAGTTGGAATCCCTATTAACCTTTTTCTCTGAGCCAGTTCCCAGGCCAGTTTCACACACAGGGCCAGAGAAGCCTCGGGCGGCCCCCTTGCCTGTGCAGCTTGTGAGCGCCCTTCCACGCAGTTCTCGTTTCTCTCGCTTACACATAACCTCAGTTTTATTTCAGGGATGAATCTGCTAGTTGTAGGTGTCACAGGAACAGAAACCACATCAGACATAACACACACAGTATATGGTCAGGAAGTGGTGTTAAATGAATAAAAACATTCACTTCTAGTGGTAGAGTGTCTTGAAGTTTTGATAATTTCATAGAATGTGTTGCTGTTTTTAACTTAAAAACTCACTTTTAATGACTGATTAAACTCTATAAAATATCAATCCCTTATAAACCTTCCTGCATTTATATGGAAACCTGAACAATGACTTGACATCTGGAGTAATATTTTTCTAAGGGCATTTAAAAAAAGAACAGTGATTTTTTTTTTCTGGAAACAATCTTATGTCTATATAATGAAGAAAATGGTAATAAAATCAAACGGTGAGCTCACACCACTTATTTCAGACTCATAGTTAGGCTAATAAGAAAATGGCAGAAATATTTTCAGGACTAAATTAAAACAAGCACTAGAGAATTCTAGTGTACATTTTTTTATGGTTTAGAATTTTCTGGAGATTACGATGCAACTTCGGGTTATAGTGAAGCTGTTTCCGTTCAGTTCCGTTCTCCTCCACTGACGCTGTCTCCTCCCTTGAGCACAGAACCAAATGAAGAGCAGAGTCTGAGATCTAATAACATTGCAGAGCTGAGTCCAGGAGCAATTAATTCCTGTCGAAGTGAATACCACGCAGCCTTTAACAGTATGATGATGGAGCGTATGACCACAGACATCAGCGCGCTAAAGCAGCAGTATTCTCGGATTAAAAAGAAGCAGCAGCAGCAGGTTCATCAGGTGTACATCAGAGCAGGTAATGTGATTCTTTGAATCCATTTCAACTCCGTGTTCAGCTTGTGATAGGAAGAACAAATATTCCTAGGATGGCCTCTGGTTTACTACTCCGGTTTACTGCAGCTGAGCATCCACAAAGACAGCTGGCACGAGGTGATAGCAGATTTAGCATCTCACTTTTCATTTTGTTTTATCAGGCTTTAAAGAAGAAAAAGACCTTGGGTTCCTTTTAGGTCCCAAGGACCAGGCAATGGATGGTATTAAACACATCTTCACTATGTGTGCTTGTGGAGTGGGGTTTTACAAAGGATTAGAATGTTGCAAAGCCAAACAATCCTTGGACTTGAGATGTTTGAGAGCTTACCTCTGAAATTTCAGGGTTTTGAAAATAGCATCTAGTGATCTGCGCACCAGGAAGTTAAGCTATCTGCCAGTCTTCCGGGAGGTGATGCAGCAGATGTTGCTGTCCCAGAAAAAGGAGAAAGCCGTTACTATGCCTCACTGCGGGGCGGGCAGTGTCTTGGGACTCTGCTGAGAAGGACGGTTGTAATGCAGTTGGAGATGCTCTTTTCCAAGGATTGTCAAGCTGCTGCTGCTGCTGCCGCTGCTGCTGCTGCTGCTGCTGCTTCTTCTTCTTCTTCTTCTTCTTCTTCTTCTTCTTCTTCTTCTTCTTCTTCTTCTTCTTCTTCTTCTTCTTCTTCTTTTTTAATTCCAAAAATCCCAGCAATCTGCTTTGTTGTTTCCTATATGCTGATTTTGGAATTGATTTGTCTTGTTCTAAGTGAAATTCTAATGAAAATGATACCTGTTCAAAATTGCCCAACATGTAAATCTGACATGTTTTTAAGAGGCTTGTGAGCATGTGACTGATCTCGCACAAAAACTCATTTTGTGTCCCACTTCTCAGGGATGGAGGGCAACCTCTTGAAGGTGCGTACTTTATCCTGAATCATTAAGAAAGCAACCACAAAAGAAACTGACAGCTACAGCACTTTAATTTACAAAGCATTGGCACATGCATGTCCTCACTTGGTCCTTAAAGCAAATCTCTGAGGAAGGCAAGGACAGGTACTCTTACATTCTTTTAAAAGGCGAGGAAGGGGTGATTCAGGAAGGCTTAGCAATTGTCCAGGATTATGTAGCTGTAGCGAGTGGCCAGGTCAGTGCTAGAATCCCCGTGTTCTAATCCTTCGTGTAGTCCCTTTTCACCTGCACTGTGTAAGTCTTTGGGTGAAATAGCGAATGGTCACCATTGGGTGCTAAATCAGCCCAACGCTTTGTTCTCTAGTGAGGAGTCAGTCAACTATGGTCTACAGGCCAAACCATGCTTGCTGCCTGTTTTTGTAAATAAAGTTTTATTGGAATACAGGCATGGCCATTGTTTACATGTTGTTTATGACAGATTTTATACTACAGTGGCTAAAATATTGATAATCTGGTCCTTTACAGTAAAAGTTGGCCAACCCCTACTCTAGATCATGGTTTATTTGGTTATTTTTAGGGAGATAATGTTCTACAGTGTTGCTTCTCAAAATTCCCTGTGCATGGGAGTCACTTGGGAATCTGTTAAACTGAAGAGCCTGTTTTGGTAGATTTAGGGTGGGGCTGAGGTTATGCATTTTCAACAAGCTGTTAGGTGATGCCATCCCTGCTGGGTGGAGACCACACGCCCTCGAGTTGAAAGGTGTTAGAGGAGGTAGGATGGAACAGGATTAGCAGCACAGGTGGAGACTAAACTTGAGCTCAGAAGCAAAAGACCATCACTTCTGAGACTTAAAGGAAGTTGGTTGAGATACCAGCTTCCAAGTTTACAGAGGGCAGGAAGTTGAGATCGTGTAAACCTAATAGCTTCTGTTTTCATGGAGAAAGTGGAGCAAAAGTTGTTTTCTTGGGAGTAAGTTGAGGGTTGAGTGGAAGCTTAAAGAGAATAATGAAGATTTGGACAGGCTGTTGAAAGGAATGGCAGAGTGAAAGAAAGAGATCATTCAGCAGCATCGAGGACCTAACTACATAGGAAGCTCTGAATTCAAATGGCTATCAATCCACATGGCCATGTGATTTTTCTCCCCTATAGCTTTTAGCAGCTCCCTTTTGGAAAAGAGAACGTGGATTGTGGACCCCGGTTGGGGTTTTGCCACGCATGTGTGACAGAGGGAGAGGGATGCCTGGAGCGTGTGGTCACTGGGGAGGCAGTGTCCAAGTAATCAGCCGTGCAGCCATCAGGGTGGGAGTTTCAGTGGGCCAAAGCTAGACAAGTTACTAGAGGATGGAGGGATCAAGGAAACTAAATTTCAAGTTCCAAGGATCAAGAATCAAGAAACCAAAGTCCAGCACCAAGTGGAGTTCAAATGAGAGGCTGAGAGCTGGAGGAGCAAAGAGAAGAATGTTAGAGTTGAATGTTTTCCATGTCATGTCAATCTAGGCGATAAGGTTTAGGGTGGAATGGAACTGGGGACATTGAGAAACTATGAGGATAGGTCGCTGAGACAGTAGTCACTGAAGGAAGTGATGGGACACAGGGCGAAGAGGAGACAGTTGTCGCTCTTTCACTGAGGGTTGGTGTGTGACCAGAGGTAGAAGACAACAGTGGAGAAGTACAGAAAGAATGAAGTTCAGCGGGGCCACGTGGATGTCGGAGGGAAGCTTGCTCACTCAGAGAGGGCAGAACCTTCTCCCTGCTCCTTCCGCTTGCTGCTGTTGTGTCTGGGGCCAAGTGTGTTTAAGCTTCACGGAGTAGGGGCCCCATCAGGGCCACAGGAGGAGGGCAACAGTACTGCCAACAGTGCCCTCCAGGAGAACAAAGCTTTCGAAGATTTCCAGTTTTCAGCTGGCTTTCCAAGTCCGTGGAGGGCACAGTGGTTTCTCGTACCTGGGACCAGACATTAGATAGCTGCAATTTTGCTGCATTTCCCCCGACTTCTCATCACTTCTCTCATCCTGCTGACTCTCACTTCATAATACGCAGTGTGTTCTTTTCCTACCTCTCAGAAACCAACTGCTGATAATCCTTACGGTCGTAGTGTTTGACTCATTACTTTAAAACACCTTCAAAATTTTCTGGATAGAAGACCTCTGAGGTTGCTTCTCAGAGACAAAACCTCCCTGGAAACATCATCAGGGCTCTGATGTGTTGTGAGGGGTCACAGTCCAGTTCGTTCTTGCATCCTCAGCCCCTGGTCTCTGCCTCTTTGAAGAGGAGGGAATAGGTGCCCCAGGTTGGAGTTCAGTTTTTGCTGCCTTCAGTCACATGACTCCTCCAGTACCTGGGGAATGTGGGGGAGAGGGTATGGGGCTAATCTCTGCGTGATTCCGGTTATGGGAGGGGTGTGTTTTGCTTCTCTGGGGTACGTTTCACACACCCTTTCAATGCTTCTTTCAGACAGAGGACCAGTGACCAGCATTCTCCCGTCTCAGGTAAACAACTATCCAGTTATAAACCACCTTCTTTTAGGAAAGAAGATGAAAATGTCAAACAGAGCCACCAGGAATGCTGTCATTCACATCCCTGGTCACTCAGGAGGCAAACTGTCTCCTATCCCCTATGAAGATCTTAAGTCGAAGCTCAACTCTCCATGGCGAACTCACATCCGAGTCCACAAAAAGAACATGACAAGGACCAAGAGTCAGCCAGGCTGCGGGGACACGGTTGGGCTGATAGAAGAACAGAATGAGGGCTGCAAGGTTAACAGCCTGGGGCCAGCAGAGGCGTTTTCTTCCAGTTGTGCTGCGGCAGCCGGAAGAGGAGGTGGCGGCACCCAAGGCAGCACCGCGAGGACTGTCGAAGGGCAGTCTCCGGAGCCAGTGTTTGGAGATGCTGATGTGTCTGCGGTCCAGGTGAAATTGGAAGCCTTGGAACTGAACCCAGGGGCTGCTGCTGCTGACACTGAGCCCAAGGGACACCCGTCCTGCCTGCAGCACTTCCTGGAGCAGCCTGATGCCCCTGGAGAAAACACAGCCACCAGCAAAGCTCCCCAAGGCAGCCACCCGAAAGCCCCCATCTTCAACCCCTTTCCTAGCGTCAAGCCACTGCGGAAGTCAGCCACTGCCAGGAATTTGGGGCTATATGGTCCCACAGAACGAACCCCAACCGTGCACTTCCCTCACATGAGCAGGAGCTTCAGCAAACCCGGTGGCGGAAACAGCAGCACTAAGAAACGATGATTCCCACAAATGTTTTATTGAGATTCACCTTTTCACGGTGGTGCGAGGGTTTCAGGTAAATGGCTGCAAAAGAATTTCAGTTGTCCAGTGAAAACGAATAGTTAGGTTCAGAGATGAGCCGCATTCATAAAGAGGCGAATTGGAAGTTTTATCACGGAAGCTAGAGTAGGGATGTTTTCCTATCCACTGATAACTGATACGGTGGATTCTTGTGGCAAAATAAATATTGTGCTTTTAAAATGTGATGTTTTTCCAATTTTTCATTGTCAACTGTTTAGAAAAGACTTATGTATCTAGACTGTTAACCCTTCTTCCTTCCTGTTTCGAGGGCCTTCAGGGTCCCCAAAGCTTCTAGTCTTTTGGACATTATTACAATCAAGCATGCATCACTACCTTGCTAGGAAGAAACTGTGAAGAGAAAGTAAGTTCTTAGTTGCAAAACAACCTCCCAATTTTCTTCTTCATGCCCTGTTGAGGGGATGTTTGTATGTGTGAGTTTTCCTTCAGTCGTTTTTTTCTAGCTGGTCTCAAATTATTTTTTATCCTTGTGCTAAAGTGCAGGAGGAAAAATCTAGATAGCCTTTCCCTCACTTTCTATTTCTACGTGCAAAAGGAAGAAAACCTCTTTCCCTTGAAATGTAGGTTGATCACTGACTTGAAGATCTTATGCAGAGAACACAAATGGGATATGCACTCAGCAGCTGCTCTAAACAGCTTGCCCATTCCACTAAGTTTTCCCCAAGGTTCATTTTCTCCTCTTAACAGTGTGTGGGGCCCCGGTGGGGGATGACATGATGGGCTCCGTGCGCAGCTTGTCCCACCTCCTCCGCTGTGCAGCTCGTTTACCTCCCAGCTCGTTTACCTCCCAGCTCACTGCCACAGACGCAGCCAGGCCTCTGCTCAAAAGCTGGGACATAGCCCCTGCAACTCTGTTACTTGAATTTCGTGCTTTTTTTGGATTGGAATACTTTGAATACCTTATTACTTGAACACTGCCTTTCTCTGGAGAGGCCCCACTGCTTTCTAGCCCCCTCTCTCCCACTCCTCCCCGGGTCCCAGCAGGTCAGAGACAGACCTGTTATGGCCACTATGCAGAAGGGAACTGAGCCACAGAGAGGTGAAGTTGCACTTCAGATACTCAAGGTAAATATTGCCGGTATTCAGCACGACTCAGCCACATTTCCTCCAGGGCAGTAGGCAGGGTTAATGCTCTTTGTACACAGGTGCACTGGCTAAATAGGTTTTGCAAAGCAAGACCAGAGGGCCATTCACTGCACTCCCTCCTGACTATAGGGACCTTTCTCCACATCCTGACAGTCCTGTGACCATGTTTCCCAAAGCCAGCTCGACCCCTTTTACCTGAATAGATAGTTCATTTTTAAAATGCATGGAGCGGTCATGTGGCCAAACAGAAGGCTCAGCCCTCACTCCCCTTCTCTCACCGTCAGGAGAATAGACTCGGCATCTTTATCCTGTCTCCGGGAGATCTCGGTCGTGCTTGCGGGCTTAGTGCCGATGCAGTCAATGCTAATTTGTTCTCATTGGATTGCCAGTTCTGAAACCAAAGTTGCAGGTTTAGACAGGGCTTTTACTATGAGGAGTATACATTTTTATAATACAACAGAGAATATGGTTGTGTGGGCTTTTCCGAATACAAAGCACAAGAGGATGTATACAATAGCAAAAACTCATTTTATCCCTTTTGTGCTATTTTTACCCCCAAAGGAACTGAAGATGGGAAGCATGACTAACAAGATATTGCAGTTCTGGTCATGAATTCTGTGCCACCTGAAGTTAGCATGTAGCTTCTTTAAAAAGCAGTCAGGCCCACAGCCTGTGTCTCGGGGGGCGGGGGGGTGGGTGGGTGGAAGTGGAGAGTGGGGCTTATTTTGCAAACCGCCCGGGACCGAGGCCCACTGCATTTCTCCAAGTTGAGCAAGTGACATGGCTTTCTTTCATCTGTTAAACCTGACGGATAAGAATGATTCCACCTCATATTCTTTTTTCCTCCCCCGTTCCAAGTGAGTCAGAATAGTCTCATTCCCTTGAGACTATACAATAGTCTGACTTGTGTAGAGAATTGCTCTTTCTTCTCTTGAGTCAGCTCACAGCTCCCTGAGGGTCTGGGTCCAGACAGGCAGTGGTAGCTTTGGCCATCGCTGTCACCACCTGTCTCTGTGTTGGCAGCACACGCGTGTTCCCCGTGCTGGTCTGAGAAAGGGATGCATGAGAATGGGATGAGTATTTGTGGAATGAACAAATAACTGAAAACATAATTGTCTTCTGAGGCAACAATGACCTTGTCAGGATTTGAAACACCGACAGACTTCCTGTTAAAGCACTATCTGTACCAGTAATGTGCATGCATTATACCATGTAACCACTTTCAATTGTGAATTGGTCCACTTAGAAGCCTTGCCTCCTTCAGAAAATAAATCGGCAGCAGCCTCCACCACACAGCATGAACAAAGACCAGTATGAACTCATTATCTCCCCCATGTATCGAACACTGTATGCAAGCACCAAAAGTACTCACCCCACAGTGGTGTCTTTATCTTTAGGGATGTCTGCGCCCTGCCAGCACTTAAGCCGGGAGCCGGCTCTGTCTGACGCCTCTGCACCTCAGCCCTCTTACAGAAGCCTCCAGACAATCTAAACCTAGTTTGTAATGTCGACCTATGGCTGTAACTGTTTGGAATAGAACATTCCTTTTTGTCTCTCTGCTGTTCTGAAGAACTGTGTGGATTACAAAGATCTATGCATAAAGATCCTCACAGTGCTGTAGCTGTTGTGCTGTTTTTTTATGAGTGCGTGCGTAGAACACTGCAGTGAGATCCCCCTTCCTCTCTTCTCGGCACCTTCCCCCCACCTTGGTCACACAAACCAGGGAAACAGCGGGGTCAGCTCCATCCCCGCACCGCCCCCGTCCCCATCAAAGCTCTGGGCTGCACCGTGGCCTGCGGCCTGCTGAGAACTCGGCAGAACAGTGGGTTCCTGAATGTGAGTCAACAGAGATCACTTAAGTGTGTGCATGTGTGCGTATAAAATTAACCTTTAGATTTTCCTTTGTTTTAATAAAATAGAGCAATAGGAATGCAACTTAACTTTCTGGTCTATGGATTCCAGGGTAATAGCTGTTACCAAGTATACAACTGCTGCCTTGACCCATCCATCATGTGGGGAAGCATTTTAAATATGTATGTGTCCCAATCAGAAGAATGACACATTTTAAGAGAATTAGGAAAACAGAAATCACCCATATTCTGGAATGGGTCTTTCCAATACGTTATTTTGTGTGTGCATCATTGCCTATGAAAGGTACATTGAGCGTACAAGTTAAGCCATCTTCCCAGTAATTGCTCTCATGCAGTGTCGTTTTCTGTGACTAGTATTGCATTGTGTGTTCACACCAGATTTCAAAAAACAAGTACCTGGTGCCACCCAGCTTGTTTCTGAGTGTAGATAGTCCTGGACTGAGCGAGCATCCTAACATTTACACTTTTGGGCACAGCCCTAAGTATTTTCTTAGGGTATGTTCATAGGGATGGACGTGCAGGGTTAGCATGTGCCTTTTTAAGACTTACATATAGTGCCAAATTGCCATCTTTAAAGATTGAACTTATTAGATAAGCAGTGAATGAGAATGCCTGTTTTTCTGTACCTCTGGAAGAGGCAGCAAGCTTCTTCCATCCCTATCCCAGCCAGGATCTTCATTGTTGATAGAAGCAGTGATAATAGGCATTCATATCTCACTCCTGACCTTTGGGGAAACCATTAAGTAACATGTTTGCTTAGATTTCTGGTAGGTATCTTTGATCAAGTTAAAGAAATTACCTTTTATTCTTTGCTAGCCAAGAGGTTTGTTTTTTTAAGTCAACAAGTGTTGAACTTTATCAGATGATCTCTAGTTGAATCCTTTGAGAAGGAAGGAGTACTTGGGACTTGGTGTCTTGAACGCGAGAAAATAACTTACCGGGTTTCATCAAAGAATATTAAATATTTTAGAGTTGGAAGGGACAGCAATAAAACTTTTATGTGCAAAATTTCATTGCAGTATTAAATTTACTGCTGGAAATTTGGAAACAGTGTAAACATCTGTGAACAGGGGAAATGGGTGAATTACACAGGGTGGGAATACAGGGGCCCAGATGTGGTCCACTGAACTTGCAGTTATCTGTCATTCACCTGAGGCAGTTCAAGTCAGCGAAGTCCTAGGTCATAGAGTCACCGGGTACCACTGTGGATGGGAGGCCCCTACTGGATGGTGGCTGAAGAAAGAACTGTGCAGTGTGGTTCTCCCCAAAGGCAGCCTGTGCTCTAGTGAATGGGGACCAAATGGGGACCTGCAGGCTTTCAGGGTTGGGTTGGCTCCCATGAGGTCTCTGCCAGCTGTTTCCTGAAGCTGAATCTACTTGTGTCCTGGTGCTCAGCTCAAGTCAAACCCTTTGACCTGCTGCAGAGTCATGCTCCATCCCCTTCTCTTCCTTCCATCCAGCACAGGCGAGCCTTTTCTTATTGTTTACCCTGTGCTCCAACGGCCTCAGGAGTCTTCTTTTTAAAGTTAAAAAAAAAGAAAAAACAGAAATTGGGCTGATTCTTAATACTGCATTTCTGTTACAAAAACTCTGGTTTTCCTCAGTCAATGCTCATCCTTGGGAAAGAGGTGGCTCAATTTCCCTAAAGGGCGGCCGCTCTCTGGGCGGGAACTACCTGACCTCTCAACCCAGGTGTCTTCTCACCTCTGGAGAGTCCAGGAATCTATTAAAACAAAGCAATAACAAAACAACCTTCTCTAGAAATTTTGACACTGAACTAGATTTAGCAACCATGGGTCAACCTACTGTTTTAATGGACTCTTAAGTAGCCCCCTCCCCCACCCGCCCCAGCTCTCTCTCTTGCTGTGGCTGCACACTGTTGCCAGAGTGACCCTAAAATGAAAAACTGGTCAGACCATTCCTCTGATCAATACCCTTTAATTGTTCATTTTCTGGAGGAGAAAAGCTAAAATCCTGATCTTAGCTTGCTCTGGCCTGTGGTTATTTTCCCATTGTCTTTCCCATTCATCGCCTTCTGTAGCTGTTCGCACAATAACAACAACCTTCGCTGAGATCCTACGGGCTGGGCATGGCACTGTCACCTTTGCGTTATCACGCTTCTTCCTCCCACAGCCCCACGAAGCGTGCTGTCCCTGTATCAGAGATGAGGAAAGTGGGCTGAGTGGTATGTCCTTGACCATGGTCACCTAGTTGGTAAATAGAGTTCTGACCCATCTGAACCAGAGCTTGAGTTCTTTCCTTTGCGACAGCGTCTAACAGCTTTGCACATAACTTGAAATTCCCTGAAAGCTCCCTGTTCTCCTAACACCCTTGTACCTGTGTGCTTACAAACCTCTGCTGAGAACACCCTCGGTGCTCCAGCCTGCCTGGGAAACACCCGCTCTTTTTTTTTGTCCTGTCACACACATCAATGGGGTCAAATCCAATCCTGCAACTTTCCAATAGTATGATTTTGTACAATTCACTTAACATTCGGGACTTTGAATTTCCACATTTGTGTAATGGGAATTTCAACTTCCTGAAGGTTGTCGTGACACTGCCTAGAATTAACTATCTTCCTTTGGCAACAGATCCCTGATTTGGCTTGGGGAGCCAGCCCTCTTCACCTTCGCCCACATGCATCTGGTGAGGTTGGTGCCCCAGGAACACAGGGCCTGAGCTAAGACACTTGGCATTCTCCGTCCTCCCAGCCAGGGTGTTTGATCCATTGACAAACACCCGGGCAAAGAAGCTCAGTTCCTTAGTGCTTGTTTTGAGCTCTTGGGGAAGACGACTTGCTCATTTCTACCGGATTTGAACTTGGAAGGAAAAAAGCCTAGGAGTTGCTGCTGGCAGCTGTCTTTTTGGAGAGCTTTTTGGAGAAGTGAATCAACTCTGAACAAGCAGAGCTGAGAAAGAGAAACCAGGCCCTTTGTGTATCAGGTGGCTCCTGGACCAGGCCATACCTGAAACTAATGCATTTCTCTACACTATTTGTTATGTCAGCCAACATTTTAATTTTTGGTTTCATCCAGTTTGGTCAGGGGTTCTATCATTTGTATTAAAAATCTGTCGATTGGAGACTTCCGGCCAAGATGGAGGCATAGGGGGACTCACTGTGCCTCCTTGCACAACTAAAATCAAGGACAACAAAGATTTAGAAACAAGAAAACTCTAGAACTGATAGAAAAATCGAACTGTACAGAAGTCCGACAGCCATTCATCCAGACCAGTAAGAGGGGTGGAGTCATGGCAGGAAAAAGTGGAGGTTGGCGACCCAGGTGCAGGCAGCAGAGGCTGGCAGATCCCAGGCACACAGGTGATGGCTAGCAGACCCCGGGCACAGGGTGGCAACAGGCAGACCCAGTGAGACCGTGCAAGGTGGCTGGCTGACCAGGTGGTCCCACATTTGCATGCAGATAATCCAGGTGAAGGGGAAGTATAGGAAGGGACTGGAATTCAAGAGAGAGCGGAGCAAGTGCCATTGTTCCCTCTCGGACCCTGCCCCCACATACAGCATCGCTCCCCAGCAACTGGGCTGCCCCACCCTGGGGAACACCTAAGGCTCTGCCCCTCACTACATAACAGCCATGACCAGACCAAAAAACAAAACAAAACAAAACAAACAAAACCCAAAATGGCTCAAACAGGAGAACAAATCAAATCCCCAGAGCCAATTCATCTAAGTGATCAAGAGATAGCTAATTTATCAGATGCACAGTTCAGAGCCCTGGTGATCATGATGCTCACAGAATTGGTTGATTTTGCTCACAAATTAGATGAACAAATGGAGGCTACAATACGTGAAATGAAGGAAGATGCATGGGGAACCAACAGAGATGGAAGGAAAACTGGGACTCAAATCAATGGAGTGGACCAGAAGGAAGGAAGAAACAACCAAACAGAAAACAAGGAAGAAACAAGAATTCAAAAAAATGAGATGCTTAGGAACCTCCAGGACAGCTTTAACGTCCCAACATCTGAATTATAGGGGTACCAGAAGGGGAAGAGGAAGAGCAACAAGTGGAAAACTTATTTGAACAAATAATAAAGGAGAACTTCCCCAATGTGGCAAAGACTTCCAGGAAGTCCGGGAAGCTCAGAGAGTCCCAAAGAAGTTGGACCCAAGGAGGAACACACTAAGGCACATCATAATTGCATTAGCAATTATGAAATATATTTTAAAAAATCTGTTGACTGGAACAGGGATATTATGAGGATGACAGGTTATAAAGGCAAAATACTGGATCCATAGCCAGTGAAAGTAGCTAATATTTTTATCTTACAGTGATTCAGACCTCCCCTGAGCTCTCTGCCAGTTTTGACTCCGTCCCATCCATTGTAATGATAGATAGTGTGGGGAGTCAGGAGGCATGGTCCTTGTCCTGCTGCAAATGAGCAAGGTGAGCTGTAGGGTAAATTCCCAGATAGAAAATTACTCGTCAACAATATACATTTTAGATTTTGACAAGTATTGTCAAATTACTCTGCACAGATGTTCTATAATTTTTTACTCTCATTGATAATGTGTGGAAGTGCCCATTCCTTCTACCCTCACATTACTCGTATCTTACCAAACATTTTTGATTAGGTATTTAACATACATTTAAAACATATGCATGAGGTTAACATTTATTTAGATGTCATTTATATATCCTTCGTTCATAATCTTTATATTTGGTCTTTTTTTTCTTACTGATGCATGGTCTTTATGCATTAAGAAAAATGTTCTTGTCTGTAATATGAGTTGCAATATTTTTCTCATTTTGCCAATTATTTTTGACTTTGTTTATTCTAATTTGTTGACATGAATATATGATTTAAAAATGTTCTTATTTAGTGAAATTTATCAGCTTTTTCTTTAATAGCTTCTGGTTTTTGTTTGATATTTAGAAAAGCTTTCCCTACATCTTTGCAATTATTTGAAAATTCTTCCCTGGCTGGTATGGCTCAGTGGATTGAGTGTTGGCCTGTGAATCAAAGGGTCGCTGGTTCAATTCCCAGTCAGGACGCATGCCTGGGTTGTGGGCCAGGTCTCCAGTAGGGGGCACATGGGAGTCAACCACACACTGATATTTCTCTCCCTTTCTTTCTCCCTCCCTTTCCCTCTGTCTAAAAATAAATAAAATCTTTAAAAAGAGAGAAAATTCTCTTATTTTTTCTTTTACTTTTTAAAAAATTACAGAGTTTAATTTTTTCACACTTCTCTAGCCATGAATTCCTAGGGAAAGGGCTCCAGCAGCTCAGGCTCCTTTCCACTGGTTCTCACACAGGACGCTTCTCTGGACAGAGCAGGCTGGCGCGTCGGTTGAACCCAGGTACTTTTCTCTTTGACTTCCTTTTTTCTTCTGATCATTTTCCTTCACACATATCTTGGCTCTCAGAGTGCTTAATATTCTTGGTACCTACATTGATCCTCTTGGCAATACTCTTCCAGTTTTGCCATGCGAACCTCTGTGGGGCCCTCCTTTTTGAACAGTGCCCTTTCTCTTTCTGGTAGATTCACGTGTATACAGCCCAAGGAACAGCTCCATGTTTTTCTAAAAGGCCTAGAGAGCAGACAGCAGGTGCCTCTTGTCTTTCCCTTTGTGTTAGGCATTTTGGTGAATTACTGGAAGACGATGGTTCTGGCTGAAAAGCTTTTTCTTCTGCTTTTTTGGGCTTCATTTTTCATACTTAAATTTTTGATCCTTCTGGAGTATACTTTTGTGTAAGATGTGCACTAAGGTTCCATGTTAACATTATTTCTGAATGGCTACTCAGTGGTTCAAACACCATTTATTAAATAATACATGTTCCCTTTATGGATTTGAAATGCTACCTTTATCCTGTATTAAATTCCTGTATATTTAGGATGTATTGATGGACTCAGATCCACAACACATCCATGTATTCAAACCAAATCCCCCGAGCTGTATCAGAGCCCTTCCCACTTGGTTCCCTCTCATTCCCGAGGTTACCCCCAAACTGCTTTGTGGAGGCCTTGGGGTTCTGGTGACATAATGATATTCTGGTAAGAACACCGTGTATATCCCTTCCCTGCTTGCATGCATGGAGCGAACCATTGACACAGGAGCTGAGAGTGAGTCACAGGAAGCCAGCTAGAGAGCATAGAACCCCAGTTAGGGTTTTCTTAGGCAGCAGATGAGGAACCTGGGCTTAGAGGGATAACTAAGTTTCTCAAGATCGTAGACTTTAACAGTGGCAGAGGGTGGAATTGATCCCAGGGAGTGCTGCTCCAGCTCTTACACCCTAAACTGCTTAGTGGTAGCACTTCTAGAAACCTGTGCCTCCCCCTGCCTTCATGGGGCCCTCTGCCCTCAGTTAAAAATCTGATATGATGAGCAAGGCAGAACTGGGAGGCGACTGGAGATGCATTATGGACATTTACAGCATCTCTTATTGCACAGTCAGGGCTGGCCCGGAGCCGAAGGCGGGCCTCTCAGGGTGTGGTGGACACCATATGCGCCACTAGATCCCCAAATACTGAAACCCACACTGCTTCTCTTCCCTTATTTAGTCTTGGAGTGGAAGAGCCATGATTGTTAAAAAGTGAGACAACTGAGAAAAAACAACACATAAAAATTAGTGGAGGGAAGCTTGTTTCACAAATGTCTTAAGAGTCACCCGTTTAAGTAAGTAAGAACCGGGCGTTGCCCTGTGCAGCACACCCTAGCAACAGCTCCGCAGGTCAAGTGCAGGAAAGAAACCCTGGCTGTGTGTCAGCAGCTGATCGAAGGCATAGCTAGTTGTTTAACTGTTCAGTAAACGCTACATGCTTTATTTTAATGATTTACTGTTTTACTGATTTTTGTATTTCTTACCAACTTCCCATCAGGTCTGGTCGGATAAGAGATACGAAGGATGGGAAAGGATTGGGTTTTTTACTGGTTTTTCTCTCACTGAAATTGAGCAGGGGATGTGGTCAACGTATGCAACCACTAGATGTCACTGTGGCTTCGTGCAAACATCACCAGACGCATTGGTTCTAGCCATATGCTGGGACTTTTATGTGTTGCGGGGTTTGTATGAGGAAGGGAGACAGAAGGCTCCCATTGTTGACCCCCTCACCCCTCCACCCCGAAACTCCCATCTTATAAATTTTTAAAAGTATGTAGAATTGACGGTTGGATGAAAAGCACTCCATGCTGGTTTCCTAGCCAAATATCATTTCTTGAAGAATGACTTCCAAAACAGTTTCCTTTTAGAGGTAGAGTGTAAAGTATAGTAATGGAAAGCAAATGCTACCGCTGGTTTAGCGCAGAGGCGCTACCCAGTGTCCAGTGCCAGTCCCTCTGTGGCAGTGGGATGGTCCACAGGGCGCCCGGTCTCGGCTATGAACGGGGTCAAATTGCAGCCTCCCATGCAATTTGGGGGGAACCCAACAGCATCCCCCCTTGAAGACCAGGATACAGAGTAGGGTTCATTTTGCTGCTGTTGCGGGGGGAGGGGCGGAGCAGGACAAGCCAGATGGAGTCCTACACTAGCCATGCAGATGCCCCTGTGGAGATGCCTCTGTGAGAGGGGAGCTGCGAGGGCTCTGGGTCACCCACTTCAGTCTCCCACTTAGTGCAGATGATTCTTCGGCAACACCCTTACTGGGTGAGCACTCACCTGCAGGAACACTGTGCTGATTCCTTTCTTGGGCACCAGCTTTGTTCTGTTTGGGGGCCGCTCTGTTAGAAAGAACATTCCAGGCTAAGCTAAAACACCCCTCCCTTCAACTTCCATGAATCATTTCTCCTAGGAATTTCAGACTCTCCCATATCCTTTCTGGGTAATTCGGTGCTTATGTTTTGAACAGGTTAAGGTCCAAGCCCTGCGCTAAGTGGTCTGGGGGCATCCTCTGGAGACAACTGAGATTGCAAATGCCTGTCTTGCTCTATCTTTGCTGGAATGAAATGTAACACTCCAGGTGAGGTCTAATTCATGCCAAGTATCATAGCAGTTGTGATGCTTGATCTGGAAGCTTCTGTGTAACAAGATTGTATTAACTTTTTTATATATTATAGTAATGCTGGTCATTTGAGTTTGAGCTGGAATTCAATCCCTAGGATTCTTTTGTTGGGATCTGTGTCAAGTCAGTGTTTTATATCCTGTACTTATATATATATACATAAAATTGATTTTGCTATTATGGTTGACCTAAATTCCCCCCCTTACCTCCCTCCACCCAGCACCCTCCATTTCCCATACTGTACTTTACATCCCCATGGTTATTCTCTAATTACCTATTTGTGCTTCTTAATCCCCTCACCTCTTCACCCATTGTCCCACACCCCCCTCCCATCTGGCAACCATCAAAACACTCTCCATATCCATGATGCTGTCTCCGTTCTTGTTTGCTTGTTTTTTTTTTTTAAGATTCAATTGTTGATAGATTTGTATTTTTGCCATTTTATTATTCACAGTTTCGATCTTCTTTTTCTTTAATAAGTCCCTTTAACATTTCATATAATAATGGTTTAGTGATGTTGAACTCCTTTAGGTTTTTTTTGTCTGGGAAGATCTTTACCTGCCCTTCCATTCTAAATGATTGCATTGCTGGGTAGAGCAATCTTGGCTGTAGGTCCCTGCTTTTCATGACTGAATATTTCTTGCCAATCCCTTCTGGCCTGCAAAGTTTCTTTTGAGAAATCAGCTGACAGTCTTATGGGAACTCCCCTGTAGTTAACTAACTTCTTTTCTCTTGTTCTTTTAAGATTCTCTCTTTATCTTTAACCTTTGGCATGTTAATTATGATGTGTTTTGGTGTGGGCCTCTTGGCATCCATCTTGTTTGGGACTCTGTGCTTCCTGGACTTTCATGTCTATTTCCTTCATCAAATTAGGGATGTTTTCTTTTATTATTTTTTCAAATAGTTTTCCAATTTCTTGCTCTTTCTTTTCTCGTTCTGGCACCCCCATGATGCAAATGTTGGACTTCTTGAAGTTGTCTCAGAGCTGCTTATACTATCCTCATATTTTTGGATTGTTTTTCTTCTTGTTGTTTGATTGCTTGCCCTTTTTTTTTTTTTTGCTTCCTTATCTTTCCAATTATTAATTTCATTCTTGGCTTCATCTACTCTACTGTTGTTTCCCTGTAAATTGCTCTTTATTTCAATTAGTGAATCCTTCATTTCTGACTGCATCTTTTTTTTACTGTTGAGGTCCTCACTAAGTTCCTTGAGCATCCTTATAACCAGTGCTTTGAACTCTGCACCTGATAGATTGCTTATGTCCATTTTGTTTAGCACTTTTTCTGGAGTTTTGAGCCTCCCCGATCACCCAGGCTGGATACTCGAGGTGAGCCCTTCTTGTGGGCTTAGTACACTTACTTCTTGTAGTTGAGCCTTGGTTGCTGTTGGCAGATCAATGGGAGGGATTTACCTGGACTGGCTGTGACCACTGACCACCACTTCTACCCTCCGTGGAGGATCATCTATGCAGGGGCAGGGTGGTGGTGCTCTGACATGGTCTGTAGCTGTCCACTTGGTACACTGGCCCTGGGGTTTCCTGGTTGGTGCAGGCCAAGGTCAGCCCCCACCTGTGTTTTGCCTAGGGCCACCCTGCCTGAGCTATAAAGCAATCTGAGATGGCTGCTACTTGTACTGGGCTTGGAGATTCCCAGATGGAGCCAAGTTGTGAATCTAAGCTGGCTGCTGCTAGTGCCAGGCCTGGGGCTCACTGAGGCCAGCTCTTGCTTGTTTGATAGGATTTAGGGAGTTGTTAAGCAGCTTGTTTAATAGGATTTAGGGAGTTGTAAAGCCAAGACCAGCCATTCATGTTGAACAGAAGGTTGGGTGGGCCCATAAATTGGGTGGGGTGGAGTCTCTGGGGATCTCCAAGAGGGCTCAAACATGTTAGCCAGGTTGATGG
This sequence comes from Glossophaga mutica, assembly GCA_039655065.1. NCBI lineage: Eukaryota > Metazoa > Chordata > Mammalia > Chiroptera > Phyllostomidae > Glossophaga > Glossophaga mutica. The sequence continues at coordinate 61,721,471 of CM077304.1, forward strand.
AGTCTCAGATATGGCACCAGTTTGCAGGCTTTGTGTGGGGAGGGCTTAGAAGAGGGACGATGGCCTCTGCTCTTGATGTCAGAAACTTCCATTCCTCCCTGTGTGCCATCAGTGCCTTTCAAGCTGCTACCCAAGTGCTGGAGCTCAGAGGGAGTGAGTCTGAGTAGGTGAGTCCATGTGTGGGCTCTTTAAGAGGAACTGCTTGGGGCTCCAGAAGTTTCTTCCACTGACTTAATCCCCTCTGATTTTTGTAGCCAGAAGTTGTGGGGACTTATCTTCTTGGCACTGGAACTGTAGGTTGGGGGTCCTGGTGTGGGCTGGGGCTCTGTGCTCCTTAGATATCTTTCCCAAAATTTATGCACCACAGGTGGGTGAGGGACCAGCCCGTTGCACATTTGTGCCCCTCCTACCAGTGTGTATGGATGTGGTTTCTTTAATTCCTTAGCTGTCATGCTTTCGTTCAACTCAATTTCTAATGGTTCAAGTGATGGTTGTTCTATGTTTTAGCTGTAATTTTGATGTGGTTGTGCAAATAGGCGAGCCATGTCTGCATATGCCACCATATTGACCGGAAGTCCATCCTATACTTTTTTAATGGAAATTTTCACTATAAACCCAGATCTTTATCTTTCTTCATGTATTCATTCAATTAGTGGTATTGAGTACCTCACAGTCCTATATGTCACTTAGCTAGGAAATATGACAATTATTGTACTTTTCTTTCATTTAGTGTAACTGAACTTCCCAGGGCTGTGTCATCCACAGATTTGAAATGTATGCTGGCTCTGACTTCATTGTAATTGCTAAAACATGACAGCTTGTGCTTGTTTGTTCTACAGGAACTTGAAAAGGATCTGAATAATTTTTACGGAATCTGATTCCACAGGAACATGAATGAAACCTAGGTTGGTTTTGGGATTCTATTTTTCTTTGTGCTATAATAAAGGTGCTTTAAAATAGTGGTTACTTAATTCCACATTTTTAGTAAAATTTGATACATAGAGATGTGTGATTATATTCAAGGATATTGTAGAACAATAGTGTATATGAGGAAAATCAGAAATGGACACTATGGAAGCATATATTGTCTCACACAAGTGAAGAAGCACTGCTGATATTTAGTTTCCGGAGCTCAGTTATTGTTTGGAGGAAATATGACCTCGAAGGCCCTTTTAGTATAATCACTATGAGCTTCTTGTTTAGAAGAGTGATTGGAAGCAAAATCTAGCAGCCTCAGCTTTATGGGAGAGTAAATGTTTCTAGGAAGCCATCTGTTGTGAATTAGAAATACAGTAGGCATTTCTTTTTTAACAAAGACATTGACCTGAGTTTCAATGCTGGTTTTGTTTGTGCCTTGATATAGTAACCCATGACTGCCACACTGGTCAGACCAATACTCATCTGTATCACTGGAAGAAATAACCAAGTCAAGTGGTTCCAAGTACTCAGCAGGTGTTGGGCTAAGCTCCTGAAATGAATTAATTGACATATTGTCTGAATAAATACTAGATTGATTATTAAATGTTAGCTATTTTATTTCAAGTGTTTCATTATGATTACATTTAGAATTAGGAATAGCTCTTTCCCTTCAGTTTTGGTCTCTAGCTACTCGTTTCAGTAAATGACAAGATTAATAATTAGATAATGTTGTAATTATTGCATCAGTCATACATGCTGATTTGGTATTTCTACATACATACGCCCTATTCATATAATACCTAAGCTTTCCATTCATTTAATGAAACTGTGATACCATTATAAATAGGAAAACAGATGGAAATTAGATGGAGAAAAAACACTAGACCCCAAGAACTATATGTGAAAAATTATTAGGCAATGAAGCACAGTGATGAAGGAAATATTTACATCGTATGTTGCATTTTGTTACTCAGATAGAACATATATTTCCTAGAGAAGTCCCTAAGATGAATCTAGGTTTAGAGAGAAATCTGCGACTCAAATATTTTAGTTTCTTGAAAGATTGTTTTCACTTACCTTGCAGGTCACCTCCTTTCTTGGTTTCCTCTTGCCTGAGGGCTGCTTTTCAGTGTCATTTGCTGGCTCCTCCTTTTCTTTCCACTCATTTAGTCTTGGGGCTCTGTGGGTCTCAGCTCTTGGTCCTCTTTACCTATATCTACTCCCTTGGTGACCTGTTCCTGGCTCATGTCTTTCCATAACATCTATATGCCAACAACTCCCACATTTATACCTCCAGTCCAGAATCTCTCCGAGTTCCAGGCTTACAGGTCCAGCGGCTACATGACACTAGGTGAGAACCTCCAACCACAAACTCCTGGTCATCCCTTCCAAACCTGCTTGCCTCAGCTTTCTCACTTCAGTTGCTGATAACTGAGAGCACCTGTTTCTAAGATCAGAGAAGTAACAAGGGGCCAGATCACGGAAGGACTTGTAAGCGCTTTGAGTTTCTTCTCAATTAGATGAGACCGCACTGCAGGGTTTTGAACAAGGAGCTGAATGATCAGACCTGTATTTTAAAAGGCTTGATCTGGCTGTTTTTCTGAGAGCAGGTGGTAGGGGCACTTGGAGACCAGTTAGGAGGCTCTTACTGCAATAACCCAGGTGTGAGATCATGGCGACTTGGACCAGGGTAGTAGAGGAGATGAGGAGAAGCACTTAGATGCTGGATGTATTTTGAAGGTAGAGTTAATAGGATTTCTTGCAAGATGCAGTGTTTTTAAAAAATAGAGAAGTCACAAATGACTTCAAGACTTTCACTTTGAGAAACTGGAAGGATGGAGTTACTTACCTTCAATGAGATTCGGAAGATTACAGGTTGATTTTGGGATATCTATTAGATTTAGAAGTGAAATATTTGAACGGGAAATTGAATAGTCTACTCTGGAGTTCAGGAGGGAGGGCTGGACAGGGCATATCAATCTGGGAATCACTGGCATAAAAATAGTATTTAAGTTCTAACAAGTGGAAGTGATCACTAACATCCAAAATATTTAAAGGAGAATTTCCTATAGACCCAGAACAGTGGTTTTCAACCAGAGGTAGTTTCCCACTCTACCCAGGGACATAGTTGGCAATGTCTGGGAACATTTTTGATTGTCATACTTGGGGGAAGGGCTGCTACTGACATTTAATGGATAGAGGCCAAGGATGCTGCTATATCCCTACAATGTGTAGATTGACCTGGCCCTAAATGTCAGTGGTGCCAAAGTTGAGAAACCATTGTATAGAAGAGAAGACCAAGACTGAGCCTGGGATGCCCCACTGCATGGAAGAAATAAGGTAGAAGAGGAGGAAGCAGCAGAGGAGATTGAGAAGGAGCCATCAGCCAAATAGGATGAAACCAAAAAGTTGTAGATCCTGGAAGCCAAGTGAAATAAGTTTATTAAGAAGAAAGTGTGTCAAATACTTCTGATTCATGAACTAAGATGAGAACTGAAAACTAATGATTGCGTTTAGCAACAAACAGATTTTTGGTGATCTTGAAAAAAATAGTTTCAGTGTATGTGGCGGGTGGGTTTGAGATAGAATGGAAGGAAGGGTTCTGAAGACTGATAGTATTGAAAAGTCTCCAGAGAGTTCCACTGCGAAGGGGGCAAAGAAATGGGGCAGTGGCTGACCAGAGTTGTTAGAGCACCGGGCATGAATTTTAGGTGCTGATTGGGGGACCACAACCAGGAAATGAGTCAAGGGCCCTGAACCAAGGATAAGTCAGATCCAGGTTGAAAAGATTCAGGACACAGGTCAAGGATGAGGCAAACCTGTAGGATGAATTATTTTTGGGTGTTGGCCTCGTGGGTCAGAGGCAGGCCTGATGACTTGGGCCAAGCTGGACAAGCAGTTCTAAGACAGTCTATCTTTTCAATGTTATTTTTCAAATAAAGGGCTGGAGTTGGCTACATGAGTTCTTCACAATTACGTAATACAAGACGCCCTTAATACAATACTCTAACCTTGACTATTTTGTGTTGCTTTGAATTAGCAGGTAAATTTCAGGGCAACAGATGTCTAAACTATTGAAGTAGCCTCTTATCTGACCTCAGCTTGTTCCTCTACACTCCTCCTCTACTTCCAGAGTGACCATTTTTCTTCTTCGTTTTATATTTAATCCTCTCCCAAGGATATGTTTATTGATTTTAGAGGGGTGAGGGGAAGGGGGGGGGCAGAGAAGGGGGGAGAGAGAGAGAGAGAGAGAGGCATCAGTTTGTTGTTGCACTTATTTATGCATTCACTGGTTGATTCTTTTATGTGTCCTGAGCAGGGGTTGAGCCTGCAGCCTTGGCATAACAGGATGATGTTCCAACCAGCTGAGCTACTCCCCATCCCCTGGGACCATACTGGATTTCTTTCACCTTGCTGCTCCAAATACACTGTGCAGTTTCACACCTCCATACCTGTGCCCACGCTGTGTATCTTTCTGCAACACCCTATCTACTTTTCTGTGCTTCGCCAACTCCAGCTCATTGTTCAAGGCTCATTTCCTTCAGGAAACTGTATAAATTAGAATTACATTTGGTCGTGATTAAAAATGACAGTGGCTGTGCTGCTGTTCTGGAGTGGGCACGCGAGGAGGACACAGCAATTTTCAGATCGCATCAGATGCTTCCACGAACTTTTCTTGGAACAACCATGGCATGACTGGGATTGGCAAATCTTGGCCTCCTTTTCCTTCGATTCTGAAACTATGGTATTGTTGCTGTCTGTTATCTGCTTTTAGCTTTGTAGGATCGAATCGTCATACATTTTTGTTTTAAAAATTGTCAGGAGCCTTGTTTTAGTTGAACCCATTAGTTCATTAATACATTCAATGACTGATTTACAGGTTAGTTCCTGTAACTTAAGACATAAAAAGCCCATTTCTTCTCACATAATCATCCAGGTTGCGGAGGTGAGAAGAGCAGACCACTTATCCCTCTGTAACGCCTTACAGACTTTTGAAATGAATGGCCCATAGCCTTAATTCTTCTCTGCTCATTCATGCAATTACTTGTTTAAAAGGAATTCTTGAACAGGTGTCACTTGCCTGAGACAGTGCTTGTTTCTCAGAATATCGGATGAAAGACATTCCTGGTCTGGAAGGAGCTGCAGTATAGTGTCAGGGTAGATGAGAACCACAGAGTGGAGTTTGGTCAGTGCTTAGATGGAGGTATACCTGGAGAGTTATGAGAGTCCAGAAAAGGGGTGTATGATCTAGACTTGGGTTTCAGGAAAGAATCTTCAGAGAAAGTGATGCTTGATCTGAGTGATGAGAGACTTAGGAGTTAGCAGGAAGCTAAAGTGGAGGTAAACCAGGGGTGGACTGGTGGAAATAGAACCCCTATAATTTCCATTAATCCTAACGCACACCCCCTGCCAAGTGAATATACAATCAAAGTAAAATCAATGTGCTTACCAAGCACATTGGGGAAATGCTATTTGATTACAACTTCCTAATCTCCATTACTCTCACACCAAGTTATCCCAAAGAAAAATATCATGCAAATTCCCTAATTGTAACTAGATTTCTACCTAAATCCCCTCCCATAGAGATTTCTGGAGGTAGTACTGTCCTATAGCCCTCACCCCACCCCATTCCTCAAACTCATCCTTATTAATGATACCTACAAGTCAGTATTATCACTGGGCTCAGCCAAAGAGAAGGAAGTGGGGCCTGGTGGAGTTGAAGGACTAAGCAAGTTTCGGGGGATGGGATGAATAAGGGGCAGGAAGAGGCTGGGGGTTACTACTGCACGTATTATGCGGTGTTATGTTATAGGTGTCCTCTGCCTTGTACTCTCACAGAACTCTGTTTCTGTCCGGTGGCGAGGCAGAGGAGGAAGTAGAGAGGGTCTCACTCACTAGTCAGGGAGTTATGGAAATAGTCCATGTACGATATGATGAAGGGGGTCTTGCTAACAGCTGTAGTGAAGAAGGGACAGAGTTGAGAAGTGGTATTTTTTACATGAATTCTTCTGATTGTAGAAGAAATACATATATAGAATTTTGAAATTATAGGAAATGAGAAAAAATAAAAGTTACCATAAATTTCAATCTCTAGTTATAAGACCTAATCATAATGTAGAACATTTTCCTAGTATATTTTTCTATGCATATTCAGATGAATTACATATATTATCTATTTTATATAACTGGGATACAACTTTATGCACAATTTTCCTAGTGCTTTTTTATTATTGTGGCAAAATATATATCATATAAAATTTATCATTTTAACTACTTATAAGAATACAGTTAGTTCTGTGACACTAAGTACATTTACATTATTATGATTCCTGGTTCTTTTTTTTTTAAGATTTTCTTTGTTTATTTTTAGAAAGAGGGGAAGGGAGGGAGAGTGAGAGGGAGAGAAACATCAATGTGTGGTTGCCTTTTGCATGTCTCCTACTGAGGACCTGGCCTGCAACCCAGGCGTGTGCCCTGACTGGGAATCAAACCAGCGGCCCTTTGTTTGCAGGCCGTCACTCAGTCCACTGAGTCAACCAGCCACAGCCCCATTTCTTCTTGAACACATTCTACCTGTAAACACTGGTCCTTCTTTAATTCAAGAAAATTCTTTTCTAGCATATCTTGATTATTTCTGTGGTTCCATTTGTTGTGTGTGTGTTAACCAACACATCATACTTTGAATTTACATTTGGAGGAGCACAATAAGGATTTGAGTGGTTTCTCTATTCTAATTACCCTCTTGGCCTGCTTCAGAATTTAGGTGTTTGCTTTGCTAAGGATGAAGACCTTTATCTTAGAGAAAGGCCATCAAAATGCTGTGCAGACAAACCAAGGACTTGGAGTGAAAAAGACTAGTGGCAGCCAGCATGAAGAACCAGAGCCCCATAAGGTATGTGTGAATGCCCCTGAGTAAGGATGTCCTTGCTTTCCCAGGTCACCTGCAGAGAGAGAAATGTTGCCTATTAACAGAGAATTGTTCCTCTGTTTGATGATGCGTGCATCTTGGCATCTGGAATTCAACGGACTGTTCTCTATCTTAGAGCCAAGAGTTTGGAAAGTGGGTGGGAACGACAGATGTGATTCAGTCTTTCACAATGGCACCGAAGAGAACTCATCAACACTCAGTTCACAGGCAGCAGCTTAATGGGGATGATGATAAGGGCTGGACACATGTGAGGGTGTGAGTGAGGAGCAGGGCTGAGGTTGGGGATTTTAGGAGTTTGCTTTGATAAACTGTCTCTAGCTCAGTGCTGGGCATGCCTTGCTAATTTTAAGCTGGACATTTCCTTAGTGAGAGTCTGATGGAACCCTATTTTAAATTAATCGTTTGTTTTGGTTTTCTAATTTTCTTAGTTTTAATAGGTTATTAGCAAAATCAATGAAATGCTAGTCATATGCATTGACTAACTGCTTCATTGATAATAAAACACAAACATTAAATACTTGGGTGCTGTAGAAAGAATCAGTTACTGTAACAGTATTTACACTAAAAGTATAGTTCAAGGCCAATAAAATGTTGGGAAGGAAATATTTTTTTAAATTAAAAAATAAATTTGATACTCAGGGGGCATCGTGTTGTGAAGACATGACTAAAGCCGCAGGTTTGGACATTTTAAAATTATAAAACTAGGTTGAATTTGATACCTTAGAAGAGCCCTTCTTTCTTTAAAATTCCGGAAAGCCTCCTTTTCTTTTTCTTGTTTGGGTTGATGGAATCACCATCTCTCGGGTTTCCTAATTACAAAGTGTGGGATCATCCTTGAATTGCCTCCCTTCCCCACCTCCCGTGAATTTAAACAGGTGTACAGGAGAGGCAGGCTGGGGGAGATTTGGCCTTCCCACGGGCGCGGAGTGCTCCGTGGTCTCGGTCACATCACATACCTTTCCAAGCCTGTTTTCTCACCTGTTAGAGAAAACAGAATTAAAAACACTTGCCATGAAGGGTAGGGATGGCGTATGTAAAGCACAGAGCCCAGCACCAAGCACAGGGTAGGTCCTCGATGCATGTTAGCTATTATCAAATACGGGCCAAAATTAATAATATCTACACATTAGCTCTTCCTACCGCCAGGCGCCATGCTGCAAGCACTTCACACACATTTACTGATTTAATTTTTATAACACTCTTTTAAGGTAGTACTATTATTGCCCATGTATCTATTTTAGATGAGGAAACTAAGGCAGAGAGAGGTTTAGTAAGTTTCCCAAGATCTCACCACCCGTAAGTGGTAGAACCAGGATTTGAACTTTGGACGGTCAGACTTCAAAGTCTATGTTCAACTACCAAAGTGTTTTGATTTTTGCCCTGAAAAACATGTCTTCTATTTCAGTGTGTTACTGTCCATCCGATTTTCTAACTTAGGTTACTGTCATATTCTTCAGACTGGCCTTGTTGCTGGCCTTCTCCTCTTCAATTGATTCTCCTCTCTGCCCCAGGGATGTCTTTCTGAAATACACATCTGTTCACATTTCACCCCAACTTAAAAATTGATGGCTTCTATTTGCTTACAGGAAAACGTGGGCAATCCTGAGTGTAGCACACAAGGTTCTGCGGGTGTGGCCCCTGCCCACATTTTTAGCCCTATTTTCTTCTGGCCCTTTTCCCGTAGCAGCCACTCCAGCCAAATGAGAGCACGTGCTGCCCTCTGTGTGTCTGTGGGTGCGTTAGCTCATTCTGCTCCTTGGACTTGGAATTGTCCTCTTTTCTTCTTTCACAGTCTCGTTGAAATGTCAGTTCCTCTCTAAAGCCTCTCCCAGGGCTCCCAGGCCCCACTGTGGTTTGTTTCTCAGTGTGGCCACTTTCACAGGCCCAATAGCATCTCACAGAGCTGCCCCTTGACCTGAAGCAGGGAAAGCTGCCCTCATTTATTTTGGTGCCCTAGCACATAGTAGACACTCAGTTAAGCTTGAGTAGGTTATAGCCTAAATTTAGAAAGATAAAGGAAAAAGTTTTATTGTTTTGTTAATTTTGCAAGTAGCCAGACTCCTTGGATGGAATCAGACCATAAAGTCAAGAGTCAAATCACCTCTCAGCCCATCACATAGAGACAACCTCTATGAGTATTTTAGGGTATTTTTCTCTGAACCTTTTGCTAGGTGTACATGAACATAGAGGTAGAGTTTTTTCTAGATAAAAATGGGATCACACTGTGACTCCTTCTTTGTAAGGTGTTCTTTCAGCTCAGTGTGCCATAGGCATCTCTTTGTGTGAATAAATATGGACCTGGACACCATCACTTGCTTAAACAATCCCCCTGTTGGGATTTAGGCTGCTTCCAATTTTCCCACTACTATAAATAATACTGGGCTAAATAGCCTGGTATATACATCTTTGTGCCCCCTTTCAGTTATATTTATCCAATCACTTAAAAAATTTTAGGTTACTTTCAATATTTTCCTACTACTATAAATAATACTTGGATAAATATCCTTGTATACACATCTTTGTCTTTTTTGGAATTATTTTCTTAGGCTAACTTCCTAGAAGTAACCTCATTGGTTATTCGTTGGTCAAAGGGCATGCGCTCTGTAAAGACTTTGCATACATATTGCCAGATTACCCTACAGAAATGTTGTGTCAGTTTGCACAAACATTACCAGTGAGAGAGGTTCTCCTTTGACCCCTGTGTTGCCCACACTGGGGTTTATGAATATTTTAAAACTAGGCATACTCTGTAGACTGGTGTCAGACCTCAGCCACAAACAGCACAGTGTCTTAGGTGTATCCTACCTCAATGGCCAACTTAGAAACGGCGTTTTCCCACAAGTAGGGGGTTACCTGGGAAAAATACCCTGAGGTCTGTCTTTAACACCTTTTGTTAGAAAATGTACCAAGGCGTGAGGTAGGTCCCTCCAAGTTGGCTTAAATGTTGTATATCAAAGGACTTCAAAGAAATAAATTCTCATTTAAAGAAGTCTTGGAACATACAGCCTCATGACAATTTTATCATGCTGTTCTAGAGGATGATTATTATGCAGTAATAGGGTAAACAGGTCAGTGTATTTCAAACTCTACCAAGACCCTTTGTCAGCATCCAGGACAGGAGATTAATTGGTGAGGTCCCTCCAAATATGGCTTATAGTCCCACAAATTATATTTAGACACCCGGCAGTAGAAATATGTAGACAAATTGGAAAGAGTTCAGAGAAAAGCAATAAAAATGATTAAGGGAATGGAGGGACTGATTTATGAGGAGAGATTAAAGAAACCAAAAACACAGAGCCAGGACCCAGAAATGACTTCAGAGAACATGATAACAGACAGCAAGTATTTGAAAGGTGCAAACCACCAACATGAGCTCTTCTTTACACTTGGTACCAAAAACACAAGCACTGGCAGGAGGTGAAGTGAAAGAGAAGAGCTGTACTCAATACTTTTTTCAGGAGTGCCTCTAGAGAGAGGTTAGAAGTTCTCTGACTGGAAACATTTAGCATCAGACAACACTCAGCCTCCCCCAAGCAGAAAATTCTAGACTGGAAAACAAGAAAATACACCCTCAGGTTAGATCATGCCAAACTTTGGAGACTTTCCACATTGTTACCTCATGGTGACTGTATAAATATGCTGTCTGGGGTCCTAAAGGTAGAGTAATTTGGAGCATCTCTTTTTCATTTCCTGCCTTTAATGCCTCTTTAAGTTAGCAAGTTTAATCATGTCTGAACATGTGCTTCTTTAATCAAGGCTCTCCACATGGTGTCTTAGTGATAGAGGTGGGGTGCTGAAGCTATTGTTCTGGAAGACAATAGAGATATCCTGGGTGTCCTTCAGTGCCTGTTTGAAATTGGGAAGGAGGGCAGGGGAAAGACCTGAGCAGGCAGGCTCAGAGCCCACCCGCCCCAGTCCACAGAGGATGCCTCTCACTAGTTGGGCTTCATCACTTTTGTTCCAAAATTTACCCCAATCACAGAAACGTTGGGGTTTTGTCTCCTCGAGAATTCACACAGACTAGCAGGTCCCAGGGGAGGTGGGGAAAGCATGTGAGGGGCCTATTTGGGGCATATGGTCCTGATTTGGGTCTCCTTGTTCTGCTGTCAATAATAGAAAGTTAATTTGTTTGGATTTTTTCCAGCCAGTACTCAATTATCATAAAATAGGAACAGAACAATAAGGATCATCGAAACTAACAATTACACACACACACACACACACACACACACACCCATTATTTAAAGTGGTTTTTGCCCCTCTGTGACAAGGCTACAAGTATCTGATCAGTAGTTGTCATGTGCTCGATGCGGCACTGGCACTGTGAGCAATGCCGAAACTGGCTTCTTGTGTGATATCCAGAATCAGGGCAAAGACAACTGGGGCTGGCAACAGAAAGTGAAAAGAACAAAGGCAGACAGTGTTGCCATCTCTTATTAGGTGGGGGTGGGGGGCAGTAGTGAGGGAAGGGAGCACATGAGCCAGTCTTTGTAGCTTTGGCCATTGACCAGGGCTTTTCTGCTCACTAACTATAGCCAACTGATTTGGTCAAATGGTCAAATGATTTAACCTCTTTAAGTCTTGATGGCTTTATTCATAAAAGCAGAGATAAGAATAGTACTTAGCTGATAGGATTTTGAGAGTTGAATAAATACAGCATGCAACATACTTAACCAGTCTTGTACAGAGTAAGTGTTATGGGAGAAACTCAGTTCTTCTTGTTGATGCAGTAAAGAATTACCGACCAAGCCTATTAGTGTGCAAGCAAAGTTTATTAGTGCTAAGTTCTCATGGAAGAAAACAGGCTTAGCTAAGGTAGGGTGAAAGGCAAGAGTTTGGGTGGCAAAAGCAAGGGTGGCTTGAGGCACCATGTCCTTTGTTCTGAGGACTTATACAGTTGGCGGGATAGCGGTGAGGGAGTTACATATTGATTGATGGGTAAAGGTGGTGCCAGCTTCCCCCCTGGGGTTGTGAGTACCCAAATGTAGGTGTGTGTGGGAGTTCTTTCCCAGACAGTGGAAATGGTACATAGAATTTCAAGGACTCCCCTCCTGACTTCTAGGCCTTGGGATGTTTAGGACACCCGGTAATCTTAGTAAGATTGTGACAGAAGCTTAGAGAAGCCCAGCTTCAAAGACTCTCCCTCCTCCTGTATGATCATAGCTTTCTTTGCTTGTGACGTCTGGAAAGCCTGGCAATCTTATTCCACCTGGCTCAGGACTGCTGGGTCAACGGGTAAGACATGTCTTCCTTCGCTTCTAGCCTCCTGTAGTAAGTCCTTTGTTAGGTTATAATGGCGAGGGCTCTTCCTTTATTCCCCCTCTGGCTGCTTATTCCTAGCTGCTCCCTAACATAAGCACTCAATACAAGTTAGCTATGATATCCCCTCCCTCTTTCTGTGTACACGCACAGCAACTCCTGTCTTAGAGCCCATGGCGTCTACCTACGCCTGTGAGGCAGGCACAGGGATCTTCACTCTGAAGCTTTTTCTTAAGCTGCCACCCATGAACTCCTGGGAGATCTATGAGTTCGGTGAAAAGTTTTAAATGTTTTATTTTTTTATGTCAATATTTATTTTATTCTGGAATATGAAGCTCTTTTTAATTAAAGTATAGTCAACATACACTGTTATATTAATTTCAGGTATACAATATAGTGATTTGGAATTCATATATTTTACGAAGAAGACACCACAAGTGTAGTAACTAACCATCTGCACCTGTACACAGTTATTGAGCTATTATTGTTTGCTAGCATTTTGATATTTAACATATTTAATGTTTCAATATTTAAAAGAACCCAGTCTAGTCTGATTTCAGATCGTATCTGTGATCACCTTATAACCAAGCGCTACCACTGAAATTTACTGCCCACATTCGCATTTAAGTTTGCAACTACTGATCACAGAAAGTAACAGCTTTAAACGTTCTCTTACAGGGGAATATATGTTCATTCCCCCCCGCCCCCACCTCATTTTTTTCTGTATGTTTCTCAAGTTTGAGAAAGACTGAGCTATAATGAAAGCTACTGCAGGCAGGGGTGGGGAAGATGGGAGGGCATATGGGAGACGGTCACAGTGATGCCTGAAAAAAGCAGGAAGTTCTGGAAATAGGAGGCAGCATCAGGGAGCAGTTAGGTGGGAGGAGTGAGCCAGGCTGATCTGGGTTCAAAGGTCTGCTGGCTGTGACCTGGAGCCTAGAGGCCATCACAGACATGTGCAAATTAGAGAATAATTTATGTGAAACCCTTTGTCCTACCCAGCTGTAGACGTGGACTTGTCTCAAATACCAATGTCCTTTCATTCCTATAGCATGACACATGGGTCAAAGGAGTGGATTTGCAGTCACTTGTGGGAAATTCTGGCCAATGCACTGATTGGGGCAGCAGGGATTCCATGGTGGTGGCCATGAAGATATCACCCCCACTTAGCCACCACAAAGCCAAGAGATTGGGAAGAGGACAACCCTGCATAATGAACACAGAATCAACAGGGGCCCGTTGCTCATCTGGAATGGCAGTGGCAGCGGGGCGCTTCAGTGAAGGAAATGGGAAAAGAGCCCATTTGAGACTGTTACGGGGGGAGTGAAATCAATTGTATAAAATATCTACCATTGGGACTTCTAATCTAATAGCTGGAGCTTCGTGGGTTTGGGGTACCTAGTTGTAATGTCCCGGCTGTGACCGGCTCTTCTGATGGACCATGGAGTGAGTCTTGATTCCACAAGCCTCGCTATGGCTCCTGCAGCTCCTGGGGCAGCGGACACACCATGTGCACTTGGCTCAGTGTCTGGACCTGCTGTCCCACAGGGTCCTGGAAGTTCGCCCTCCTCTCTGGAGAGAACACACGAAAGTGCACACTCCTGGTTACCCCAAACGTGGTCAGGAGGGCAGCAGCAGGCTTTAGAGGGGGACCAGTAGATTGATCTAGCTGAGTTCCAGTTTTCTCATCAGAAAAATAGGTATAATTTTGTGGACACAAGAAAAGCATTTAGTCCAGACCTGGCATCTAACAAATTGTAGCTGTCATCATAATTTAAATTCAGGAGTGGATGACACAGGGCGGGAAAGCTTTACTTCTGGCCCAGAGAACATAGACCAGAGAAAACTTCAGCTGCTCTGCCACTGAGGCCTTGTGACCTCAGCAGGATGCCCTGAGGATCTCTGGAAACACACAACTGGCCCTGGCTGGTGAGGTTCAGTGGATTGAGTGCCAGCCTGCAAACTGAAAACTCACCGGTTCGATTCGTGGTCAGGGCACGTGCCTGGGTTGCGGGCCAGGTCCCCGCTGGGAACCTATGAGAGGCAGGCAATCAATGATACTCTCTTTTCCTCCCTTTTCCTCTCTCTAAAAATACATAAATAAAGAAATAAAGTGTTAAAAAAAAAGAAAATTCACAACTGTCTTTTACACTGGGCACACCTGTAAGCGCATGCAGCTGCGGATTGTGCTTGCAGGGCCACACTTGGTTTCCCAGCACTGGCCATGCCCACGGCTCTCCAGCTTAGCTCTGGGGCTTTGGACACAAACCTGTCTGGCTGACCCAAAGGATCCCTTTTCATCTTCAGTCTATAGCTGATTCAGGTGAACTTAAATCCTATAAATGATAGGTTTTAAATATAAGTGTAGGCACCGATATCTATGTATAATGAATGTAGTTCTTGGGAAGCCATTGGACATTCAGGGTCTATCTCATCCTGACTGTGTGTTACAGTCCTGGCCCCTTTACTATTTGGACCTCAATTTCTTTATTGACAAATCCCCCAGGAGACTGAATTAAATGCTGAGGAAGGACCCTTCAGAATTTTCAGCTGATCTGTAGATGCATTGCCGGGGTACCTGGGTGGTTTCTGATTTTCTCCAAGGTGTTGGAGCTGACTGCCATATTCTTAGAAAGGCGAGTTCAGGAGAATCTGTTCAGGAGAAGCTGAACCCTCACTTACAGGCAGCAAATATTTAATTCAAGGATCATCTCAGGCTTTAAATTTACCTTTTCCTTCTACTGTCCACTTTTGGGTTTACTCTACATTGGTATTTCCATGATACTCTGGACCTAAAGTTCTGTGTACAGGGGTGAGGAAAATCTTTGCTGCTTTTGGCTAGATTACAGTCCTAGTGTGCGATGAATTTGATGAATTTAAGCCCACTGCGGTGTGTTTAGAGGAGGGCCGACAATGACCCTGAGAAGCAGTAAGAAGACAGAGCACATGACTGAAGAGTCCTCTGGGCGAACCTGCCTCCCCAAGTGAGCTCGCGAGGCCTCGGGGGCCTGCAGATCCGCGAGAGCACTTCCGCGGCGGCCCCATCGGCACCGCAGACCTCCAGTGGTGTTGCTGGGATCGTTGCGGGAGGGCCAAGCCCAGGGGCCAGGCTTCCCCACGTCTTCGGTTTCACTAAGACGAACTCAGGATGGGGAAGAAGTGGTTTATGATGAAATCAAGAGCCCCAAGAGGGATGTTGACGTGTGTTCCTATAATAAGGCCACTGTACATCCAGAAACCATGAATGGAATTTTATTTGGATGCAGCGGGCTCTAACGTCTGAGGCAGGAAAGCAGGAGCTGGATTTTCTGTAACCTAACTATTGTTTTTGTGCAGTTTGAGGGATCGGAAAACATGAGGGTAATGTACGCTGTGGCCTTACTAGCTCCTTTAGGAAGCAGCACATTTCTGGCGTCACCGAGAGCAGAGTGTGGGGGTAGGGGAGCCAGTAGGTGGGAACTCTGTACTTTCTGATCAATTTTTTTGTAAACCTAAAACTGCTCTAAAAAAAATAAAGTTTATTCGTTACAGAAAATAAATACACTGTAATTGGTGCTCTGTATCACAGCTCCCCCTTTATCTGTGTGTTCGCTTTCCATGGTTTCAATTACCTGTGGTCAACCACGTCTGAAAACATTAAGTGGAAAATTCCAGAAAGAAACAATTCACAGGTTTTAAACGCACGCCGTTCTGAGTGGCACGAGGAAGTCTCGCGAGGTCCTGCTCCGTCGTGCCCCGGATGTGAATCGCTCCTTTGTCCGAGTCTCCGCGCCGTGGACGTTCTCCGCGCGGTGCTCACTTGGTAGCTGTGGCGTCATTATCAGGTTGACTCCTGCGGCATCAATACCTGGAGGTCCGCGGTGCTGGTAGGCTCCACTGTGAACGTGTTTTCATTTCTCTCAAGTTCAAGTAACCCTTATTTTATTTGAAAATGGCTCCAAAGCGCGAAACTAGTGATGCTGGCAATTCGGATACACCCAAGAGAAGCCATAAAGTGCTTCCTTTAAATGAAAAAGTAGAAATTCCTGACTTAATAAGGCATCTCACATCATCACAACAAGAATGGTGAGTACAGTACAAGTTATTTTGAGAGAGAAACCACATTCACGTAACTTTTATTACAGTACAGTGTTATAATTGTTCTATTTTATTATTGTCGTTAATCTCTTACTGCACCTAATTTATAAATTAAACTTTATTATAGGCATGCACGTATAGGAAAAAACTAGTATATGCAGGGTTTAGTACTACCTGAGGTTTCAGGCATCCACTGGCAGTCTTCGAATGTATTCCCTGCAGATAAGGGAGATGATTGTGAATCGCTTTAAAAGCTACCTGTAATTTATCTGTAATTTTCCCCTTCTTCATGGTAACTGAGTCAAAAATCATTTCATAATAATAAAAAATTAGTTGTATGTAAAAAAAAAAACCCAAACAAACAGAGGGATGGGTCATTGCTGGCCTGGCTCCTGCTGGGGCCGCCAAGGGCAGAGGCAGCCCGGAACATGGCATGTACTAGATACTCAATAAGCATAAATCAGATGAATGGATATGTACAGAAGTGAGATGAATAGCTTTCGTCGGGACACATGCATGGGTCTTTTTACTGTTATGCTGTGGGGCAGCACTCAGGTGCAGGCTGTTTCTGGGGCCAGCCTTGTCCCTTGTCCTGGGCACAGAAGCTGCACCACTCACTCGATTCCTGGATTTCTTAAAATACAATACTTTCAGCTCACCTCTTTCTCATTGTCCCTGAGGGCAAATGATCAGGCTTCTTTTTTGACTTAAGGGTTTTGCTGTCATTGGGAGGGGAATAGAAGCAAATGAGAATTTTTCTCTAAATTGCTAGCATATTACAAAATTCTTAGTGCCCCGAGCACTTGCACCTGGGTTCTCATCTTGCACCTGCAGTGGCAACTGGATGACCCTTCAGTCTCCAGTGACTGGCTTTTATTTACTGTCACATCACCTTCTTACCCTCTAACGTTGTTTATCTTCTTGATCATTATTACTTGCCTCATTTTCTCTGGATGTAAATTCCTTGAGAAAAGCATGCTGCCTGCCTTCTTCACCCCTCTATCTCCAGGGCTTAGAAAAGGGCCTCTGCTGCAGTGGGTGCCCTGGTGGGAGAATGATTGAATGGAAATCCAAGAGTTGAAGCCAGTTGGAGAAGAAATTTGAAACTTAGTTGGAGATACTAGCAGAACTCAGACATGTTGGGCAGGCAATTGAAACTGTAAATATCCAACTTCTTCCTTTGTTCAGAAATTGTTACCTAAGCACCTATTATGTGCCAGCTACCTTGTGGGGCTTTAAATACAAGTTTGGTTTTCAGCCTCAGACATCCAAACCCAGGATTAGAACCTCCAGAACAAGTTCTCAACTTAACCTCTGCTGCCAGTTTGCTGCGTGGGTTGGACCAAGTTACTTAACCTCTCTATGTACCATTTAGGTTAGCTGATATTCCATCACCTTACAGGGCAGTTGTAAAGATGACTCGGCACTTATAGAGTGCTTTGAGATCCAGAGATGGAAGGTCTATTGATTCTGCCAAATCGCATGATTACAGTAGAGTGGTGAGGATGAATGATTTAGAGCTTGTTACTGACTTTGAAGATGAAAAGAGACTAAATCCTGTTGTGGTTTTTTTTTTTTTTTTTTGGTCAACTCCTGGGCAGTAATGACCTGGAGGTTCATGTGCCCTTGAGCTTTCTGGCACCACTAGGATTCTCTCTCTTTTTCTTGTCCTTCTCAAGAAGTTACATTGGCCCTCAAAATTTTTATTTTGCATAGTTTCCAAAAGAAAAATCCAAAGTAGCATTCTGGGTCATAGAAACACAACCTCAGTAAGCCTAGAGCTAAGGGAGAAGGAGGAAGGCACAGAGTAAATGTTTCCCTGACATTCTCATCCCCAGGATTCTGTCCAGTTGCTCACTGAGTGTTGGCATCAGTGAGTTCCAGAAGGACAGAGTGACTCTCTTCTAGACAAAATAAAGTCCAGCAGCACCAAACTCAAAGGGTGGCTTGAGGTATCAATTTGTTTGATGTTAGGTTGAGAAGCATGTTCAGAGATAGTCTCTGAGGATGCATTAAAAGTGTTTCACATGAAAACCAAAACATTTAGCGATGCCCTGTGTCTTTCTAGAGTTACCCTCCCTTTTGGGGACCAACAAGACTCACTCCTGCAGGTGTCAAGATTCTACCCAGTGCAGTGTGGCCTCCCTCAGCCTCCTTCTGGGATCCCAGGACTCTGGGGTCTCACTGCCACTGGAATATAGACTAAAGTAGGATCCTACCTTGGAGGAGGAACCTGGGTATGGGGCAACAAAACCTGTCTGCCTTAGGTAATTTCACTTGAAAGGAGTCCACTCTGTCAGCATTTTTCAAAGCCTGCTTGGGACTAAACATTTGAAATAGATGTTAATGGTATTCAAAAAAGAGGATATGAACAGGGCACAGTACCCTAAGGCTTCCTACCCATGCACCCTTTAAATGTGGAGTCTGAAGTTACTGCCCAACTGCTTCTACCCAAGGAATAGGACAGGAGGATGTGAGGTTCAGGTGATGGGTGCCTTCTGATTTCCACCTGCCTGGGGGGTTTAGCTGCAGGAGTTTATCTGAGGTTTATCTGAGCTGATCTGAGGAGTTCCTGATACAGAAGAAATTGATCCTGGAGGCAACACACCCAGATGTGACCTGGATCTTGGTTAAATTCATAACTCTGTTCAAAAGAAACCTATAAGACCAGAAGGTATGTTCAATTTCTTAACTTCCAAGGAAAGGGAAAGCTTTTCTTCATTAGCTCTTTTCAAAACCTGAACAGGGGAGAGAGATAATTGGCTGGTCTTGGTCCTTCCCTGCTTCTCTGGATTTCTTATTTACCACTTAACTTGTTTAAGTCCAATGGTCTTTTTATTGGATTCTTTTAGAGTGTACACTAGTTGGTGTCACCCAGGAGTTGGGGTGTGATTGCACTGATACATTGCCTTACTTTCTAGCATAGGTATAGGCGAACGAGGGTTTGGCGTTGGAAAAACACAAAGCATGTACAATTTAAGTCAATAGCAGCAAAGTATGAATTCTCCCTGAGACCCATTTCTGGGCATTTTCATTACTGTAGAAAAATCACTTGTGTGCTAAGATGAAAGGAAGTGCTATAATTCTGTGCCATGCCCAAATGCACAGGCATTTCTGGACAGAACCTTTGTGTCTGAAGGACACGCACCTGAGTGCCAAGAAGAGAAAGCACCCTGTCTGAGTGACAGTGGGTCTGAGAGCTTTCATCTGTTCTCTCAAAGCCTTTTTAGTCCTTCACAGTCAGGCCATTCCGTGGTATAATTGAGTTTTCCATTTTCGAAAGAGTGATAGAGTAGCCACGTAGTCCGAGCCAAAGCTCTGTCCCAGAATGTCCCATTTCTTGGCAGTTGTCTTCGATGCCACAACTGAGCTCTATTGGATTTGGGGAATATTTCCTATTCTCTAGCCAGCACTTTCTGAAGTCGTAAGATTGCTTGATGAAAGGTGCTTTGTGAAAACAGTGCCTTGTTTTAGGAAAATATTATTCCACTTTTATGCTATAACTTTTCCCAGTATTTGCATTAATATGTTGCCCTAGGTATAGCTAGAGTTGCATAGTTTTTTAAACATAGTTTCTATATACAGTTATTATTATGTTATTTTTTATTATCCCTGATGATTGTCCCCAGGAGTCTTCTATATATCTTGTTTATGTTATGTCTGATGCTAAATTTATCCAGAGCCAGCTGTGGTTTGATGAGTTTAAATCACAGGAAGGACATGTGCCAAATTAAAGGCTTGTTGGTAATTTTTTTTTTTTTTTTGATGCTGGGTATTTTTAACCCTCCCCCCTTGCCAAGAAGAAATAGGTTTTTATAAGAATGTATATTTTAAAATATTTTTTGATGCTTGACTTCTGAAGAAGTTGGAGAATGCTGCAGTGCAGGGATCATTGGGAAGAGAGACATAAAAATGATATATTAATATCATCTGACACTATTCTCAAGGCATTTATTCTCTAGAAAATAGATGCCGCTACATTTCATTTCGTTAAGCCTGCTGTCTAACATAGTTGATATCTCTGTCTTTGTTGTTTAATTATAGGCCTAAGGGATCACTGGAGAGGGAGGGCATCTGGTCTTACAGTTGAATTTATTTATTGGATGTGGTCAGGTCGAACCTCTGGGAAGCATGCAGTTTCTGAGAATAGCAGATTTTAGATGTTACTTAGTCGTTCTAATCAAAGAACTGGTTGTCTAACCAGAGCTCAGTAGTTGCCTGACCACCCCAGGTATGGCATACTGAATGTCATCATTCCTTATGGGGCGCTCATAAAAAGTTTTCTGGTTACTCATGGTAAAAATCTCCCAAGTTAGAACTGGGGTGGGAAGTATGGTTTGACTAGCCAGCCAGACTCAATGTCATTCGAGTTAGAAACTTAATTTTGAATTGAGTTTGATTTGATAAGGTACAAGTGTCCTGTGTCTATCGACATGATAAGCACCATTTTGCGTGGCTCTGCGTTTTTCCTGAGGAGAGAGTGAAGAGGCTTTATGAGGTTCCTCCTAAGAGCCCCAACCCTGAAAAGCTGAGAACTCTTTCCGAAGCAGATGGCTCACACAGTCTTCCCTGCACTGCGGACCGGCCCCTGCAGTCTCCAGCATCTGGTCTCAGCCAGGGAGGAATGCCAGCTCCCCATGAGCACAGTGCTGATTTATTGAGGGCTGGAGCGGGAAAGCAGGAACACACTCGGATCTCTAAAGGCCCTGGCGGGTGTCCTAGTGAGTGAAGCAAGGCTGGGGGCATGGTGGTGACAAGGTGGGGGTTGTTTTACCCTTTCTAGGGTGAATTTTTGTCAAGCAACTGTGCAGTCCAGGGCTGCTGTTTATGGATCCCCCAGTGTTCAAACTGAAGAATACTGAAGGAACTTTGCAAAAATGCCTGCAGGGCAAATTTGGCCACATTCTTGGGTTAGTCCCCTTTCTGTCATAGCAGTGGTTCACACTGGGAGCAACTCAGTACCCTGTTTCCATAACATATTTATTTGGTGACAACTTCTTCTCTACTCTAAAATGAAACCCAAAGGTAGTATAACTAACACATATTATTTTAAAAAATGAATCTGTTGCCTTAACTGAAATACATAGGAGAAGTAACAGGAAACAAACTTAAAATAAATATATATATTTTAACCTGTCAACACTCAGGTGCAACTATATTAGAAGTCTAAGCAAAAAGTCGGACAGGAAAAGTTAAATACCATATGATTTCATTTATATGTGGGATATAAAACTGAAAGCAACAAATGAACAAATAAGAAAAACAAACAAAAACTCACAGACACAGACAACAGTATGGTTACCAGAGGGAAGGGGGTTTGAGGGGATGATGGTAAAGGTTAAAGGGGGCAAAATATATGGTGACTGAAGAAGATTTGACTTTGGGTGTTAGGTACAAATGATGTATCATGGAATTGTACACTTGGAATCTATATAATTTTATCAATCAATGTCACTCCAATAAATTTAATTAAAAAAATGCAAGAATTAATTCCTATACATTTTCAAAATGTTCCCTAGGGGGCAGGACTGTCACCAGTGAAAGCTACAGTGCTAGAGGCTTCTATTGATAGGGTTCCTATCTTGCGTTCTTAAACTGCTTGCTCACCAGTCTTAGCTCTGCCCTCTAGTGCCACATAGATTGCGTCCCTTTTGCCTTTATGGGGCACCTTTTTTAAAAATATAAAATGAGTGTCCATCTCTTCCCTCACACTGTACACCCTTCTCATACCCAGATCTTTTCTTCTCTGGCCAGCACTTCCAGTTCTTTCAACTGTTCCTGACATAGTTCACCTCCTGGTGACCACCTTCTTGAGCCCTGCCTCTGTCATTCTTGTTTTCATAGGACCCTACCTCAGTCCTGAATTTATCCTGTGTAGTAGGACATGTGTGACCTACCCTGCTCTTCTAGTGGGCCTTTGTGGTCACCAGTGCATATTTATTTATTGTTTAGAGAGAGGGAAAAGGAGAAAGAGAGGGAAACATCAATGTTTGGTTGCCTCTTATGCACCCCCTACTGGGGACCTGGCCCACAACCCAGGCATGTGCCCTGACTGGGAATTGAACCAGTGACTCTGGTTTGCAGGCCAACACTTAAATCCACTGAGCCACACCAGCCAGGGCTCTTGATGTCACAGTGACTCAAGAAGTGAAGAAATGCCTGGCTCTGAGTATTAGGCTGTCCCCTGGACATTAAAGTACCTTGAAGAACCGGGATGCCAGATTTGATTGTATTTGACCTATAAAATAAGCTATAACCTAATATTTTCAGTAGTGCGGCTCACTGTAGCCATATCCCACTTGTTGGTTCATTTAAGCAGGCTCCTTTGCTGCTTATATCATGTCCTAAGTGATGACATTGTCAGTACAACAAGTCAGCACTTTATTCAAGGCTCTGCTTTGTAGATAGGACCTTTCAAGGAGTTGTGGGAAGCTGATGAAATCACCATTTTTTGCCCTTAGTCCTCATGGACTATCTTCATCTCACTCTCCATCCACTCTAACATGAAACTTGGCCTTGTCTTTAAATCTACAAAACTTTGAAACCACTTACAATAAGAACTCATGATTTTATTTTTAAAACTTGAGTGTCAACAGGAGTTCCAAATTGTACAATATGTAGACTTTCATCATCTCCCTAACTTATTTCTCTCTTATCTCTTCCTCACTCCTTACTCCTGGATTGCTTGTGAAACTTAAAAGATGCATTCATCTTTGCCCTGGCCAGTGTGGCTCAGTTGGTTGGAGCGTCATCCTGTAAACTGAAAGGTCGTGGGTTTGATTCCTGGTTGGGGCACATGCCTGCATTACTGAATTGGTCCCCAGTCAAAGTGTGAACTAAGAGGCTACCAATCGATGTTTTCTCTCTCACATCAGTGTTTCTCTGCTTCTCTCCCTCCCTTCCCTTCTCTCTAAAATCAATAAGCATGTCCTCTGGTGAGTATTAAAAATAAATATATTTCGACTTCTGGCCAAGATGGAGGCATAGGCGGACACACTGTGTCTCCTCTCACAACCAAAATTAAGGACAACAAATATTTAGAAACAAGAAAACAACCAGAACTTATAGAAAATTGAACTGTACGGAAGTCCAACAACCATTCATCCAGATCGGTAAGAGGGGTGGAGTTGCGGTAGGAAAAAGTGGAGGTGCAGACCCAGGAACGCAGGCAGCAGCGGCTGGCACTTCCCAGATGCACAGGCGGTGGCTGGCGGTCCTCGGGCCCACAGGCGGCAGCTGGCGGACCCCAGGCACAGGGGTGCAACTGTGCAGACCCAGTGAGGCCGCATAAGGTGGCTGGCTGACCAGGTGGTCCCACATTCGTGCGCACAGACGGTCCAGGCAGAGGGGAAGTGGCGGAAGGGACTGAATCCAGGAGAGAGCGGAGCAGGCGCCATTGTTCCCTTTCGGACCCCGCCCCCACCTATAGCGTCACAACCCAGCGACTGGGCTGCCCCGCCCTGAGGAACAACTAAGGCTCCACCCCTCACTACGTAATAGTCATGACCACACTAAAACCAAACCAAAACAACAACAACAAAAAAACCCCACCAAAAATGGCTCAAACCAGAGGAAAAAAGAAAACCCCAGAGTCAATTCCTCTAAGCCGTGAAGAGATAGCCAACCTATCAGATGCACAGTTCAAAGCACTGGTCATCAGAATGCTCACAGAATTGGTTGATTTTGCTCACAAATTAGATGAAAAAATGCAGGCTACAATACGTGAAATGAAGGAAGATGCATGGGGAACTGATAGAGATGGAAGGAAAACTGGGCTCAAATCAATGGAGTGGACCAGAAGGAAGAAACTAACAACCAAACAGAAAACAAGGAAGAAACAAGAATTCAAAAAAATGAGGAGACACTTAGGAACCTCCGGGACACTGTTAAACGTCCCAACATCCGAATTATAGGGGTCCCAGAAGGGGAAGAAGAGCAACAAGTAGAAAACCTATTTGAACAAATAATAAAGGAGAACTTCCCCAACCTGGCAAGGGAAATAGACTACCAGGACGTCCAGGAAGCTCAGAGAGTCCCAAAGAAGGTGGACCCAAGGAGGAACACACCAAGGCACATCATAATTACATTAGCTAAGATTCAAATGAAGGAGAGAATTCTAGAAGCAGCAAGGGATAAGGGGTCAGTCACCTACAAAGGAGTTCCCATCAGACTGTCAGCTGATTTCTCAAAAGAGACCTTCCAGGCAAGAAGGGGCTGGAAAGAAATATTTGAAATCTTGAAAAGCAGGGACCTACATCCAAAATTGCTCTATCCAGCAAAGCTGTCATTTAGCATGGAAGGGCAGATAAAGCGCTTCTCAGATAAGGTCAAGTTCAAGGAGTTCATCATCATCAAGCCTTTATTATATGAAATGTTAAAGGGACTTATCTAAGAAAAAGAAGATCAGAAATATGACAGTAAAAAGACAGCAAACTCACAGCTATCAAGAACCACACCTAAAACAAAAGCAAACTAAGCCAACAGCTAGAACAGGAACAGAACCACGGAAATGGAGATCATATAGAGGGTTAACAACAGGGGCGTGGGAGGAAGAGAGGGGGAAAAGGTACAGAGAACGAGTAGCATAGATAGTGGGTAGAAAATAGACAGGGGGAGGGCAAGAATAGTGTTGGAAATGTAGAAGCTAAAGAACTTATGACACATGGACATGAACTAAAGGGGGGAATGTGGGTGGGAGAGGGTGTGCAGGGTGCAGGGGAATGATGGGGGAGAAATGGGACAACTGTAATAGCATAATCAATAAAATATATTAAAAAATAAAAGAATAAAAAATATATATTTCTCTTTGATACAGGATAATGTAATTTTCATATCTGAAATTTTGGTCCTAGCCTCATATAGAACTTAAAATCCACTTGGGTTGCTATAGCAAAGTCCAGTAGACTGGATGGCTTATAAACAACAGAAATGGATTTCTCAGTTCTGGATGCTGGGCTCTGGCAGACTTGATGTCTGGTAAGGATCTGCTTCCTGGTTCATAGACAGCTATCTCTCACTGTGTCCTCAGACGGAGGGAGCTCTCTGGGGTGGCTGATAAAGAAACTAATCCTGATAATAGGATTATCCTATTATCCATCCTCATCCTAATCACCTTCCAAAGGCCCCATCTCCAAATACCGTCATACTGGGAATTAGGTTTCAACATATGAATTTGGGGTGGGGGGATATAAACATTCAGTTTATTGTACCAGGGTAGAGGGGTAAAATGGGGAGAGAGGAGAGTGTTTTACTCTGCAGTCCAGTTTTCACGTGAATCCCAGCTCCTGGGGTCCGTGGCGTTATGGATGAGATGAGACAAATTTACACAGGCTACCGAGTCCTATGGAGGAAAAGAGACAGCGCAGCTTCTCTCTCAAGGGGAGAGTGCTGAGAAGTGCCTTGGCACTCTTATGGGAACTCCTTTGTAGGTAAAATCTGTTTTTCTCTTGCTGCTTTTAAGATTCTCTCTTTATCTTTAACCTTTGGCATTTTAATTATTATGTGTCTTAGTGTGGTCCTCTTTGTGTCCATCTTGTTTGGGACTCTCTGTGCCTCCTGGACTTGTATGTCTATTTCCTTCACCAGATTAGGAAAGTGTTCTTTCATTATTTTGTCAAATATGTTTTCAGTTTCTTGCGTTTCCTCTTCTCCTTCCAGCAATCTTATGATTCAAATATTGGGATATTTGAAGTTGTTCTAGAGGCTGCTTATACTAACCTCATTTATTTTGGATTCTTTTGCAGTTCTGATTGAATGTTTTTTCTCCCTTATGTTCCAAATCATTGATTTGATTCTCAGCTTCATTCACTCCATTGTTGGTTCCCTGTAAATTTTTCTTTATTTCACTTAGTGTAATCTTTCTTTCTGTCTGGGCCATTTTTATGCTGTTGAAGTATCCAGTGTGTTCTTTGAGTATCCAATAACCAGTGCTTTGAACTCTACATCTGATAGATTGCTTATCCCCATTTTGTTTAGTTCTTTTTCTGGAGTTTTGTTCTGTTCTTTCATTTGGGCCATATTTCTTTGTCCCCTCATGTTGGCAGCCTCCATATGTTTGTTTCTATGTATCAGGTAGGGCTGCTTTGACTCCCTGTCTTAGTAGTGTGGCCTATTGTAGAAAAGTACACCTGTAAGTTGGATGGGGCAGAGCCAGGGTGGGGCAACCTGTGTGAACCTGATTGAGGGAATCTCTGATATGGTGTTACCATTCTGTGGTTCTGTGTAGGGAAGGGCTCAGAAAAGGGATAATGCTGTTGTCTGGCTTCTGGAATTTTATCCAGGAGGAAGCTGTCCCCTGGCACTCACCCTGATGCCAGACACTTCAATTTCTCCCTGCATACCACTGGTGCCCTTCCAGCTACTGCCCTGATGCTGTAGCCCAGAAGGAGCGAGTCTGTGTTAAGTCCTGAGTCTGTTTTAGGCCCTTGAAGAGGAGATTCCTGAGAATCCTGCTGTTTCTTCCACTGCCTCAACCCCCACTGGTTTTTACAGCCATAACTTATGGGGACTTATCTTCCTGGCACTGGTACCATGGGCTGGGTGGTCTGGTGTGGGGTGGGGATCCCTCACTTCCAAGGTATCCTTCCTGATTTTTATCTACCACACATGGGTGTGGGACTGCCCATTCTGTGTCTGCATGTCTCCACACCCCTCTGCGCATCTCCACTCCTCCTATCCATCTGGATGAATGTGACTTCTTTAATTCCTTGGTTGTCAGACTTCCATACAGCTCAATTTTCTGACAATTCTAGGTGATATTTATTTTGTAGTCTAGTTGTAATTTTTGCTGTGGTTGTGTGAGGAGGTGAGCCATGTTTACCTACACCTCTGTAAATCTCAATTTAGTGTGCTTTGACAGCAGTGCATTGGATATTAGGGATGCACAAGTGAGAAACATGTAATCTGGTGTTGAAATCAGAGAGGCCCAGGTAGACTGAATGATGAATGTGTCTTGGAAGATCAGCAAGAGTTAGCCACGTGAGGGAGATGGGGAAAGTAGTTCCATGTGGATTGAGAAGGTTGTGCAAATGGATAAAGTGAGACTTGAAGCGCATTTCAAAGAAAATCAGTTCCAACCATGCTGGACTGGCCTGCTGGGGTGGTGGCAAGGGCTCTTCCTGGGAATGCTGAGTACCCCTGACTGTACTTTTGTCCTACAAGTATAGGTCCATGTAATTTGCTTGTGGCATTTGTTCAGCAAAGTCTTTATTTCTGGTATCAAAAGCTTTATTTTCTTCATTTTCCTATTGAATTGCGATTCTTCCCTCTCCTGCTGCCTTGGCAGCACAAAAGGAAATGGAGATATTTGACTAGGCTCTCTGACATCTCATCTCAAAGTTAATAAAATCAGGATTCTGGATTGTGGGTTTATTCAAGGTAGAGCTCCTCTATCATTCTTCTTCTTGATGATTTGAAGTTGAGGAGATCCAGGCTCATATCCCAGTTCCACCATTTCCAGCTGCCTGTACTCAGGCAAATTGTTTAACCTCTTTGAGTCTCAGTTTCCTTGTTTATAAAATGGGAATAGAATAATACCCACATTTTAGAGTTGTGGTGATGTGAGGCAGCACAAGCATTTAACAAATGGTTGCCTTTGTCTTAATCCTCATTAAAACTGAAAATCCCACTATCTGAAGAGGGAGATGGTGGCTATAGAACTTTGGGCCTATGTAGAAAAAATGGTTGAGAACTGAGTAGGGGATGAAGGAGATCCTCTAAAGTAGGCTGGTTTCACTGTCTCTTTGTCACCAAAATAAGAAAATAATGAAGCTGATACAAGGAGGTTGCTGGGCCTCAGTGTCCCCCTCTGCAAAACTAGATGGTGTTTTAAGTCCCTTTCAAGCTGCAACATTTCATTAACTTCAGTTTTCAGAACAATTGTGAAAAGAGGAATATGAATGATAAGGTTCAGGTCTTCTAAATGATGGTTACATATCAGAGTCCCTAGGAAGCTTTTTAAAAATCCTGATGTCCAGGCTCCACCTGGACATATTAAATCAGAATCAGCAGTGGGGTAGCCAGGATTGAGGGTTACATTAGTGGCTACAGTAAAAAGTCTTGTCTTTGATTTCTAGCTTATAGCATCATTTATATTAAGACACCTCAGTTAGAGAATTAGATGTCAAAAGTTAACATTACAAATTGCTTCTCTTGTTTGTTTCAAACTTTTGGTTTTTCCTCTCAAAGTTAAGAAGAAGCCTTCTTAGAGATGTATGCAATTGCTAGTCTTTGAGTTTCCTTTACCAAAATAGTCATAGCATAAAGCCGTATGTTACCAATTATGTTTTTAATTAGAATGGAAATATGTGTAAAGCTCTTTCATAGAAATGCATACTAAATCTGTTTTAGAGAAACTTACTTGTAAGACTTTTTAAATTCTTTTTACTCAATTCCAATTCAGGCTTTGGCCTCCAATCAAGAGAAGCCACTAAAATGAAATGCTTTCTGACACGATGTGGAAATAGCTGTCCTTGATGTGTGTCTTTATTTATATCAGGGTTCCTAACAACTCCCACAAATAAAACCTGTTTTTACAATGAAAAACATATCAGAATAGAAGGCGGATGCATGTCATGTGGACCCAAAATAGCACAAGTATAATGAGCCCAACATGAAGGAGGCTTTAAAGGCCCAAGTCTTCATGGGAACTACTTGTTGATTTTATTTCACTATAATTGGAGGAGAAAACATAATGATATTTTAGCATGGCAGTTCCTTAATGTGTACTGATTGAACTTTGATGTGTGTGGTCTGCTAAAAAGAATTTCATAGGAGAAACTTAATAAATCATATATATGTATACAGGGGTGGGCAATAGATTTACAGTTGTGAGTATGTGAAACAGAGTTTGTTCTTGTATTCTTACTTATTTGTTGTTGCATTATTTATTTGTATTTCAACTGTAAACCTACTTTTGCCCACTCCTGTATAGACAAAATTGTAGAGGAATAACTATATATTGGGTTGGCCACAAAGTTTGTTCAGTTTTGTCCGTATGATGGCTCTAGTAGTGCTTATTTGTCTTTAACTTCATTTGAAATAGTTTTGTTAGATCGTATTGTGACAGCTGTCATATTAACATACATTTAAGAAAACATCAAAATTGGTGAATTTTTGTGCAGCCATTTTAATATTGAAGATGGAAGAAAATATGCAACATTTTTGGCATATTATGTTTTAATATTTCAAGAAAGGTAAAAACGCAACTGAAACTCAAAAAAAGATTTGTGCAGTGTATGGAGAAGGTGCTGTGACTGATTGAACATGTCAAAAGTGGTTTGAGAAGTTTCTTGGTACTGTTGACATTTTGGCCAAATAATTCTTTGCTGTGGGGCTGTCTTATGCATTGGAAAATGCTTAGCAGCACGCTGGCCTCTATCCTCTAGAACCAATAGTGGGAGATAGCTGACACACTCAAAATATCTAAATAAATAAAGTTATTGGTGAAAATGAAAAATGTGTCTTTTAATTTTTAAAATATGTCTATTATTTTATTTCTGTTAAGAAAAAAAATTAACGGACTTTTAGGCCAACCTAATCCATGGTTCTATAACATGCTTTCTTCTTTGAGTATAAGTAGACATTCTTCCTTGTCAAAACCTTTGATCTCCATCATCATTTTAATGACTATATAATATTCCTAATTATCAGTACATCAGAATTCATTTAACCAATCTCATTGTTGGACATTTAGATTGTGTCCAACTTTCTCTATACTGCAGTGAACATCCTTGTTCATATAGCTTGTCTTTGTATAATTATTTATTTATGATGAATTCATAGAAGTGGAATTCTTGGGTCAAATAGTATTCATCATTTTAAGCATTTTGATACATATTGCCAATTTGTATCGAAGGCTGTACCAATTTATATTCCTAGCAGCACAATTTTCTCGTTTACCAAATTCTTTTCAGCAATATGGTGTTGTCATCTGCAGAGTAATGTGAAGTACAAAGTAAAACTCCCCCCTACTAACTCAGCAAATAACTTCCAACCTCCCCAAATTCCTTCTGCAAGGTAAAATGCTAGAGGAAGCTGCACACATATTGAAGCAACAAGAGCTGGGGCCCGGGAAGTGAAGATGGGAGAGAGGTTGTCAACAATAAGTTCAGAAGAAATTAATACATTTTTCACTTCCCAGTGTCTGACCCAACATCTGGGACAATGAATGAGCTTCCTCCCAAAGAAAAGTTGAGGTTGTAACGAAGGGAAAACTAGAAATTCCATTTAAAATTCCACTGGGTCTTGTATTTGAGATTGGCAGCACTGAGGCATTCCAGATGGCTTTGTCTATTCTTTTGAACCTGCCTTTTGATCTTATTTAAATTTCTTCCTCATTTCACCTGTTCTGGGTTTATTGCCTGAAAAACAAGCAAGTGAACATATTAGCTGCTCCTTAAGGCACCACTAGGCT
Source organism: Glossophaga mutica (assembly GCA_039655065.1). Classification (NCBI taxonomy): domain Eukaryota; kingdom Metazoa; phylum Chordata; class Mammalia; order Chiroptera; family Phyllostomidae; genus Glossophaga; species Glossophaga mutica. Next base: position 61,752,067 of record CM077304.1, read on the forward strand.
ACAGGAAATTTATGTTCAGGTCAGGAATCGTATAATATGACTACATGCTCCACATTTATGGGCGAGTTAAGCAACAGGGAATTTTATGCTGGGATTTATGACACCAACTTGTAGCAGGCACATTGTGAGGTGGGAGAGAAATTTAAACAAGGGAAAACTCTGCCTATAACGTTGATTCACGTTCTCCCATTGATGGAAAAAACATGTAAGGATTGTATTCTAGAAATTGCCTGTGAGTTAGACAAGGGGAAGGAAAACATGAATATTATAAATACATCACTGGTCTTTCCCCTATATATTGGTTTTCCTCTTTCAGATGAAGTCATTTCAGTTTTGTAGTCAGTCTGTGCATGGACCAGAACTATCCAAAAGCATTTAATTAGATGATTTAGCAACCTCTATCCCCATAACTCCAAGCAGGAGGTGGGAAGAAAAAAGAAGCATGTGTTGAGTTGAGAGGGCAAGACTTCTATATTCCCTAAAAAACTGACCTACACCTTATGCATCCGTCCTTACAGCCCATAAAAGCCAGCACAAAGGAGAGCACCAGCTGGAATCATTCAGCAAAGGCAGTGGCTTTCAGAGACCTGGCTAGCAGCAGGTGGAATATACATTAGGGGTCCTTTTATTCTTTAGTATTTATGTTCACTGGGAAGCAATGTGGTTCTTATATAGTCAATAAAGAACAAATTCAGGGTGTTTGCCCTTTAGCCAGTGTGGCTGATGATTTGTGATGACTCCAGACTCACATCATCACCCAGAGAGCTCAGAAAACATTGGACTAAAATACTGGAAGGCGTGGGTCCTGGCTTGGCAGACCTGATTCTTCACACCCACGGGAAGGTCCATAGGCACACAGCCTAAAGGCCACAGTGGTTCTGAGGGCTTAGGCTGCTGGTAGAATGCTTCCTTGGGAAACAATTTATCCGTGCTTGAGTGACTTCTCCCTTGCTCATTTAGTCACTACACCCCTGTGGGTGGATAGGCTGTGTATAGCCCAGGGGGATTTTTAATAAATTGTCATCTTTCTCCTAATAACATTTTTGCTTAGGAGTTACAGTTACTCCCACTTTAAATGTAGGTGGGTGGGGGTGGTGGGCAGGTGGAAGAGGAGGGAATCCTTAACTGGTCCTATTGTCTTGGGCATTCAGGGATTCTAGGAAAGGTCAGTGGTGTCCAGTACTGGGAGAAATTAGATCGTATGTTCCTTGAGGAAGGCTTTGCTGGTTCTGTTCTCCATTGTTCTTCCAGTGCCTGGCACATAGTAGGGGCTTGATAAATATATCATGTTGGCCAAGACCAAGTGGCATGGTGGGTAGTAATATCACCATTTGTGACAATAGTGAGAAGGAAAGCTTGTGTTCTCTGAGGAGAGATGCTCAGGAAGCTTAAGAATGTGAAAAATGGCTCTCATCATTAATTTCCACTTGTCTTCCCCGTGTACAAGGTGGGCTGGAATGAGACAAAAGGTGCCTTATTTATTACCTGATCCATCATTGCCGAGGAATCAGCATACACTCAAATTCAAAGCCCAGGGCTTTTGTTAAATACAGGATGAGAGACTGGACCTCAGTTGAAGAGGGAATGTGCAGTGCTCAGTGTAGTGGCTCTCAAACTTGAGTGTGTGTCAGAGTCACCTGGGCCTTACTTCCATAGTTTCTGACTCAGTGGGTTTGGGGAGAGGCTGAGAATGTACATTTCTAACAAGTTTCCAGGTGATGCTGATTCTGCTCCTTTGAGATCCAACTTTGAAAACCAATGGCTTAGAGGGAAACACTTTCACATTGTCACAGAAGTCACAGAAAGCTGGATTCCTGTCTTGCTGTGTGACCTTCAACAGATCAATGTTACTCAGCCTCAGTCTCCTCATTTGCAAAATGGTGACAATATCCACCTCACAGGACTGTTGTGAGGACTGAAGAAAAATAAAGTGGATAAGATGGTTGGTCCATGGTAGTCCCTCCAAGGACATGAGACCTTCTCTGACTGCTGTTGTGGGATCCTCTTGCAGTGCAGGGCCTCCTTGAGGGTTTATGTCTGTGTGAACTGAGCTTCTTCTGTATTAATTTCTCATCACTTAATTACATATCCTGAGGTTTTCACTATTACTGAACATTTACTATGTGAATGGCACAGTGTGAGATGATTTTTACATTATACAGTATGTAACATTAGATATTATTTCTCTTTAACAGAAAAGTATAAGTAACTTGCACACAAACCCACGGCTTGTAAGTGGTAGAGCAGAGTGTCCCACCGAGGTCTCCTTCTCAGCAGCCTGCTGACTTCTTTGTTATAGCGGTTTCCGTGATCCCCTTGGAGCAGGAGGTGCCAGGACTGTTAGATCCCCTTCTCCAATGACTCACTCACAGGCTATTCCTGTCTACATAGAGAGCATTCCAGGAAAATTAAGCAGTTACTCTGAGAGTGTGGGTGAAAGGGATAGGATTTCTTGAGCATCTTTTAAACCAGCACTCTGTTTTGTTCATCCCACCATGCTGCCTTGTGCATAGAGATGCTCAGCAGAAGCTTGTGGAATTAACACATGAATTAAAGGTTCAGATCAAATGACAGCCTCACCTACCTTTGTGATTACTAGGTTTCCTCCTTAAATGATCAATATGACTTGCCTCATTATCATTTATACATACTGATTGGTACTGCTTCCTGAACAACTGATGATCTCTCAAGCCTACAATCTAGAACCTTTGATGAGATGATAAGCCGTTGTTATTAACTTCCCTTGCCTGGGTAACTTGCACCCATTGTTTGAATCACCAGGTTAATTTGGAAAAACAAACCAGGGACTGCTGCCGTGACAGGACCTGTTGTGAATACTCGCAGGTAACGTTTCAGTTCCCTTCTGCACAGATAACCTTGAACTCTTCCATACTCACATCTTCTGTCCTTAGAGAAGCAGTTCTCAAACATTTAAAAACATCAGTTACTTACACCATCATCCTTGCTTCTTCCATAAAAATCTCTAGCAAATCAGAATAGAAAATTGCTCCGAGCAAGGAAGGCCACAGGGGTGGACTTCAGGGTGGTAAGGCAGCAAACAGAAGGCGTAGGGCAGGGCTTTGGATAGGCGATCATCCAAAGATGCAGGCAGGGCTCCCGCTCCTGCTAGCTGGCATTCCTGAGGACGGCGGTGGCTTCCCATGGGGATGGCTGCAAATAGCAGTCAGGCGTGTAGAGGGAGCTAGTCGGTGGTGATCTGAAAAGGTGGTGGCCCTTATGCTATTTTTGTCATTGCTTCCTACCTTGCAGCAGACGCAGTATTACTATTTTGTCAACACTAGTGTTCCAAGGATAAGTTTTAGTTGCACCACAAGTATTTGGGAAAATAATGAAAACTTTTTTTCTAAAAAAAATCCATTTCCAATAAGCAACATTTAGTCAGCATGTACCAGTTAATTACTGCAGGTGTCTGTTATGAATGGTCACCACCTGTAAGGTAATTGTTGCTAAATATTTTTAATATCACCCTAGATATCTGTAGTAGAAACTACTAAAGCAGTTTATTTCTAGATTTTGCAAGATGAACGGACTGATGACATGCATGATTCCCCTAAAATTAGGCCAACCCTATGTTGTTTGATATGGGTGGGTAAGAATGGGTTAGACGGTGACTGTACTTGAATGACTGGATTCAGAAACTATCTAAAGGTGTGACATAGGCCATGAAATGTACAAGGCAAAACACGTTTTAGGTCAGACTTCCTGCCAGAAAACTGTTCTTCTGCCATGCACCCTTCCTCTGTTCTGTCCCACTTCCAGGTCATAGAAGCAGAGCGAAGAGGGCACACCCAGACTACTCAGACTGGAGAGGCAATTCATTCCCTGGCCAACTTGTAAGGCAGGCAGGCAGGCAGGCAGCATGGCATGGGGGATATTAGAGAAAAATCATTTTGATTCTGAAACTGAACTTTGATCACTTGCATTGCATTTGAAGAAATGAAGAATATTTGAAAATAATGGAAAGAGCATGACTCAGGATCACACTTATCTTAGCACAGACTGGTGCAGGATAAACACAATGTGTGGCTCAGTGTCAGATCAGCAGAACCTGGGAGAAGAGGAATGCAGCCCAGGCCCACACAAGCACGTACCTCTCATCTGCGTGGTGACAAAGTTAGTTCCATGTCCCGCACACTGTACTGGCCTGGCCACAGTGACAAGAGAGACTGTTTTGCGGACAAGGTAGTTACCAACTGGAGCAAGTAGAGTAAGATACCTTTCCTGTTTTTAATGGAAATGAATGAGAAGTGGGTATTAGAACCAGTGACATGTAAATGAAAATGATATCCATTCACCTTTTTAATTAAATATTTTATTGTTCTATTACAATTGTCACAAATTTTCCCCTTTTGCCCTCCTCCAGTCAGCCCTCCACCCCCAGCTCCCACAGTCAATCCCCATCCTGCTGTCCATGTCCATGGGTCATTCATACATATTCCTTGACTAGTTCCTTTCCCTTCTTCCTACCCTTCTCTCCCTCCTTCCTCCACTCTGGTCACTGTCAGTCTGTTCCTTGTTTCCATGCCTCTGGTTCTATTTTGCTCATTTATTTGTTTCCCCTTATAGGTGAGATCATATGGTATTTGTCTTTTACCACCTGGCTTATTTCACTTAGCATAATGCTCTCCAGATCCATTGATGCTCTCGCGAAGGGTAGGAGCTCCTTCTTTCTTTCTGCTGTGTAGTATTCCATCGTGTAAATGTACCACAACTTTTTGATCCACTCATTTACTGATGGGCACTTAGGCTGTTTCCAGCACTTGGCTATTGTAAATAGCGCTGCTACGAACATTGGGGTGCATAGGTTCTTTTTAATTGGTGTTCCAGGATTCTTAGGGTATAATTCCAGCAGTGAACTTGATAGATCAAAAGGCAGTTCTATTTGTAGTTTTTTTTTTTAGGAAATTCCTTACTGTTTTCCACAGTGGCTGCACCAGTCTGCATTCCCACCAACAGTGCACTAGTATTCTCTTTTTTCCACAACCTCACCAGCACTTGTTTGTTGATTTATTAATGGTGGCCATTCTGACCGGTGTGAGGTGATATCTCATTGTGGTTTTAGTTTGCATCTCTCTGATGGCTAGTGATGCTGAGCATCCTTTCATATGTCTATGGGCCCTCTGTATGTCCTCCTTGGAGAAGTATCTGTTCAGGTCCTTTGCCTATTTTTTAATTGGATTGTTTATCTTTCTGGTGTGGAGTCATGTGAGTTCTTTATACATTTTGGAGTTGAAACCCTTGTCCAAGGTATCATTGCCAAATATGTTTTCTCATATAGTGAGTTCCCTTTTCATTTTGATGATGGGTTCTTCAGCCGTGAAGAAGCTTTTTGGTTTGATGTAGTCCCATTTGTTTAATTTTCCTTTATCCCTTGCCCTAGCAGACATATCAGCAAAAATATTGCTGCATGGGATATCTGAAATTTTACTGCCTCTGTTTTTCTCTAGGACTTTTAGGGTATCATGACTCATATTTAAATCTTTTATCCATTCTGAGTTTATTTTGGTGTATGGTGTAAATTGGTGGTCAGGTTTCTTTTTTTCTTTCTTTCTTCTTTTTGCATGTACCATTCCAGATCTCCTAACACCATCACTTCTTTAAAAATACAAGAAAATGTCATTTCCAAATATATACCCTTGTTCCTAAGGTTTGGACTCACATACATAAGGCAATTAATTGTTCATGAATTACTTACTTGCGGGTTCTGTGCAGTTGCACCATGGCTTCAATTATTAATAGATATTTGGAAGCAAAACACAAAATCACAGTATGTGGAAATTTTTTACTAAGAAAAGTAAACAGTTTAAAAGTTCTCTGTTCTATTACCCTTTTTAATAGCTTACACATGGAATTTTTTTTAGTAATTCATCAGGCATTTATTGGACTGTTGCTATATACTTGGAATCACAAAGGTGATTGATTAAAAACCATATATCAGAACTCTTTGCCACAATATCTTATTAAGATGTATGTATATGTGTATACCTTAATTCTTGCATTCAGTTTGTGCATTCAGTTTGCATTCAGTTTGTGTGTGTCCATACAGCCAGTCCCAGCAAGATCCACTTGGCCTCAAGCGAGAGTGGCCAAGCGTTCTCAGAGGGTGTTTTCTCTCACCCTTTCTCTTGTCTACCAACCAAAAGGAAGCCCAAAGCAATTTTAAAGGAAAAGAAAGGAAGTTTTTCAAATTTCAGAAAAGAAAGAACTTTAAAAGGGAGAGAAAAGAAGTAAACACTGGAAACCGTACCTATCTGACAAGCAAAACTAAGCAGTAAGTAGACAGGGAAACTGAGGCATTCCCGATGTGGTGGAGAATAGCCATGACTGGCAAGATGGGGCCTACAAGGTGTGCAGTTGTTTTCTCAGTGTCAGCTCAGCACTGTAGTTATAGAAAAAATCTGAGTTCTTTGGGGGTGAACAGAGTCAAGAGAAGAAATTTTTCCAGTCTGACTGTTCATTGCTTTACATCCAAGTCCTGTCTACCACCTGGGGGGCAGCACAGGAATCCCAGGCTTTAAAACTTAAGTTTCATCTGCTTTCCTCGTCTCAAGTTTGAGAGCTCAACCAGTCCTGGGGAGTGTGTGTACGTATAAGATCTTGATTTTCTGTCACCACAATGACTATAAGGTCTGTACGATTTCTCTGTGAGCATTTGGGTGTTACTCTCATGCCCATTTACCCGTAACTCTGGTCTTGTCACTCCTGGCTGGGTTTTGGGCATCACGACATGATCTTGTTTACATCCTGCCGTGGTCGGATTGTGAGTCATAACCCCTCAAAGAAAACCTTTGAGGGTAGAGTACTGAGCCTGTTGAGAATTACTAAGAACTGTTAGGAGCTCTGAGTTCTGTTCCTATTTTTTCCAAAGCCCCACCCAATGACTAGACCAAGAGATTTCAGTGTTGCCAGGCAAACAATTTGTTGGCTTGGAGACTTAAAAATTCCTATGGAGTGAAAAGGAGTGGTGACACACTCATCCTTACCCCCACCAGAGGATTCCGAGGCCCTGGGCTCCATGCTATCCCTGTCCTAACCTAAGCCCCGTCAGAGGACATCTGGAAACCCAGGTATCCCAACGGTTCTTAATTTTTCAGCATGCATTGCTGAATGCCTTCTGCATGCCGGTTCCTGTGTGGGCTCCAAGGTTGGGTAGAGGGTAGGGAGCAAAAGGTATAAATGTATTCCCTGCTGTCATATAGGAAGGAAAAACATAAATCCTGAAAAGCTGTAGATCTACCAATGTTCTCAGCACATAGAATAAGGCTTGGCCCACGGTCAGTGATCAAGGAATGTTAAATTGAACAAGGATGTAGCTATCAGGGTGCACCCAAGTTTGATGACTTTCTTTAAACATCACTGATAATCCCTAATGTGCATAGGTTTAAAAAAAAAATCTTGAAATTCTTGGAATTCCTGAAATTCTAGGGAACAAAAGGAATATTGTCAGGCTGGGGAGAGTGCTCCGTGGCTCTCGGTAGACAGTATATCAAGTGGTGGCTGTGTGGTTAACCAAACCACAAATGAGCTCCTTAGGGATCAACGTGGAATGCACATCTAAGGCTAGCTGGTGAGGAGGCCTGTTCCACAGTAATTCACAGCGTTCCTACGCCAAAAACATAGTATTCCAGACGCCTATCTTGGAGCCTAGAGCTACTTCAGAAAAAAAGCCTCTCTTTATGTAATAGACTCTAAACTGCTTTGCAGTGGAGGAGGGAACCTTCTTGATGAAGAATACATGTCAGTAAGGATGCCCTTGGAACAATCCTCAAGGCTGTTACAGGATCGTTGTGTCCTTTAGGAGTCCTTGTTCCTTTCCTCCAGGGCACAGGCTTTGGCGTGGAACAGTCATCCTCGTGATCATCGGGTTACTGCCCACCATCTTCCCTGGGGCTCTGTCAGGGCAGAGTTCAGGTGTGCCTTCAGTCACTCCTGAGTTCTCAGCCCCTAGTATAGTATCTGGGGCAAAGCTACCACTAAACAAATGAACCGGAACTTCTGTGAGTGAACTTACACTCTATTTGGGTCACACCATCACTGGGGTAGTAAGCATACCTGATGCTATTAGCTCTGTCAGCTTGCAATTCTGCTCACATCTTGACACTTTTAAGAAGAAATGTATACGGTATACATACATACACATGAACATATATCACACACGTATATATTATATATATACATGTGGATATGTACATGTACACACATATCTGTGTGTGTGTGTGTGTGTGGATGTATCTGGCAGAATCATAAAGACAAAAAACAAATTGAGATAAATATATATAATACATATGATAATCTGTTAATATCCTTATTGTATAGTGGTGAACATCAGTCATCAGTTAAACAAAATTAAGAGAGAGAGAGAATTTGGGTGTTTCAAAGCTGACAGTAGTTTCTGTGTGTACAATGTGGTTGCACATCAAGATAATTTTGGGAGTGAGAACAAATCCTGATTCCTGGCTCTCAGCCCAGGAGGTTCTATTTACTTGGTGTGGGTGTGGCCCAGACATTCGGAGGTTCCAAGAATAAGCCCAGTGATGCTGATCCAGAGCTCAGGTTGTGAAGCAGTGGCTCGGGAATAGACAGCAAGTCACCTGGGGGCAGATTAGGTCACTTGTGGAGTCACTCCAAATTGAAAGCAGGTTGTTACCCCTGGCTGCCGAGGAAGTGCTTCAGGGACCTTTCCTTGGGGTTTGACAAAGAGGGCAGGTGCACAGGGAGACCCAGGATCCTTTCAGGAGAGAAGAGATCATGATGTTGGCCCCTACCTTATTGTGATTGACACTTCCAGTGCATTAAGATGATCCCGAAGATGGTCCACCAGCAGAAAAAGATCTCTAAGGATCCCAAGAAGAATCATGAGAGAAGGGGGAGCCTGATAAACTGGACCCAATGTGAGGCCACACTTAGAGCAGCAATGATAAAAAAAAGTGGCAGACTGTTCTCAGATTGTTTTACCCAAAGTGATCTTGTTGGCCTGTCACAGTGTGTGTGGCCTGAAGTCAGTGGCATCCAGTGACTGGCAGGCCCATCAGGGTGGCATGGGCTGGGAGAGCATCAGTTCTCCACTGGAAAATTGGATAGTAGGTTGGTGAAACCCAGTGGATGTGCATCTTTCTTCCAGCTAGTTTGAAATCTCCTTGAGGGACTCTGCTGGGCTGTACAGCTTCAAGCTTCTTTCAGGATATCAAGAATGTGGCTAATTATCAGCTTGCTCTACTTTTTTTCAGCTGAGGGTTAGCTTCAGATGCTGTTTCCTGGCCTCTAAATAATTTTCTTGGACTTGTGAGTGATACCTCATTGGAATGAGGGAAAAAAAGTCTTTATACACAAGTACCTTCTGTGTGCTGAATGAGAAAGTTTAAGAGGTATCTCAGCCACGGGGTTCAGCCTCTGGAGCCTTTGAGCAACGGGGGCACCACAGGAAGACTGAATTCAGTCCAAGTCTCAACAGCCCTTGAAGTCTTTTGTATGCTCTTACTGAGTCTGAATGAGCGTCACTTCAGATGTGGTGAGAAGTTGAAATGGAAACTATTACATCAAAACATTTCATTTGGTGGGGGGGACTATTTGGAAAAATCCTAATTTTTCTAAGGAACAAAGAGAAGTTGATGAAAGCGTTTGAGGTTATAATGACCAAAGTCTCCACTGCTTCTTTTCCCTCCCCTCCCCTTCCAAAATGGAGAAAAGAAACGAAGCCAGTGAAATGTCTTAAATAATGTAAGTCTGGCAGGCCAAGCTTTTTATCTAGGATAGCATGTAGTACTACAGCAATACCTTTTAATTACAGTTGTATAATTATAAATAGGAAAGAAATTAAAAGATGAAGATGAGGTTTGTAATGAAATTACCATAAATACCATGGCAAGCTTTAAAGTCGTCATGAAAATTCATAATACAAAAACATGAATGTGGAGATTAACTTCTACCAAGACTAGAAATTAAAATTTTGTGGATTTGTGGTCTTCCTTGTTAGCTTGGTATTTCCTCCTCAGTACACATAAGCGCTATTAGTCATGCAGACAGAAACAGACTTTTAAGGAGTCACAGTCCTGGTTGGTAGCTCTTAAGTTCTCCAAGCCACTTGGGCTTGCTGACATGGAAATAACTTGGGTTCCAAAGACAAATGGTGGAAACATCAAAAGAAATCTAGTTCAACTGTCTGGACGTTTTTGATTACCTCTCCTTTTGGAAGTAGGCATGTATTTTGTTTGTAATGCATGAGTTTATTGCAGTTTTATTTATAGACCTACCTTCGCACTGAACTGACACATTTTCATGATTGAGGCTAGGGGATCATAATTGCAAACTGCTGCATTGGTCCTGGGGCCAGTAACCTAAACTGTTAGACTAGATTACTTAGACAGGTTACATCATCACAGGTGAGCTTCTGTTGGTTAAAATATTGCTAATGAGAGCAGCATCACGAGTTCACTTTCTGTTAGCCTGTTCCATAGCTGCACACTCCTAAGACATCTTGAAAACATGACACCTTGATCAGTAGTTTGGCTTACTCTATTGCAAACTGTTCTCCAACACTGTGAAAATGCTTAACATTAGTGGTGGTAGATTGTGTCTTCTTTTTGCACATGACAAGAGACTTTTTAATATTTCTAAACCAACAACAATTATCATACTCATTCTTTACCACCATTAGCTTATGGGCTAGCACAATCAGTTAAGTGGTATATTTTTGTGCCTCTATGAATAAGAAATTATGCTGTGATGGCTATCTAGAATTAAAGATAGGAAAGAGAAGTAAATTTGAGGATGCCAACTAGAGGAAAGTATTGAGAGAAAAAGGACATATTAAAGAAGGCCTTGTATTCTGCCATTAAAAAAAAAATTCCAGTAGATAATAGAGAACCATTGAAGATGATTATGGAAGTGACACAATGACAGTGGTATTAGGGATAAGTTAAAAGGAGAATAAATTGAAAGCTGGTAACTGCATGCCTTAAAAACACTGTAGGACCAGAACAAAGTGACAATCACTTTCCTTTACCTTGAAGCTGTGGGAAAGCTAAAGCCCAGCTCCTGATACCAGAAGTGGTGGGAGGTCTGGCTCCTGAGAATTGCTTCTTCCTTCTTCCCATCCCCCCAATGGCGTAGGTAATCTCAAGTGAGGGATACAGCTCTCCAGGTATTGCAGTACCCCACGTAGAAGGAGAGGGAGGTTCCTGGAGCACAGGGCCACCTGTCTGGGGATGTGTGTATGCAGTTGTGTGTAGTGGTGGTGGAGTTTGAAATGGTCAAGAAGATGTAGTCTCATTCTTCCATTCCCCTTCCTAAACCCTCAGGAAAGAATCAATCTAAGCCCTGGGTAACTTTAATTAGCCCCTCAATCTGATGCCATATTACTAACTAAGATAGTTGATATGCTGAATTCATTGGGAGAAAATAGGAGAGATTAGATACGTTTACCTGATATAAAAGAAAGATAACAAGTTGAACAACCTTTAGTAAAGGAGTAATAATTAGTGGATCAGAAAGCACAGGAATATAAAATAAACATATATCCTCAAAAATATTAGAAATAGAAAAAGTAATAAGTAGCCATAGAGCAGATCCAACCTAAGATATTTGGTAAGAAGCAGGGAATAGATGAAATGAGAACTCAGTAGAGGGATTGGATAGCAGAATGGAAACCTTGGATGAACTAATCAGCGACCTGGAAGGCCAAGCCCTTAAGCATCAGAAAGGAATAATAAAGAGAAGGACTGGATAAGAGAAAAGTCAGAGATACGGAATATAAAAAGAGAAGTGCCAATATAACAGGGATCCCAGAATAAGAGAGAAAGTAGTGAAAAAATATTTCAAGAATTAATGACTATAGATAAAAGGCTTTAGATTGAAAGCATTTTCAGAACAATCATTCTAGGATGATGCTAAGAATATTAGTGCCCAGTCAGGAAAACAAATCATTCTAGATTGCTGAAGCTGAGAGGGATTTCACGCAGGGAAGTGAAATCCTACACGGTGTCCCGTCATTATCAGCCAAAGGGGAGAGAACATTTTACTGAACCAACTGCCCGAGTCACAATGATGCTTCTGCAGTCAGTGGACATGCCTTTATCTGGGCAGCAGCTGTTACCCAAGTTGGAAGTTGGAAGGCCTGGAGGAACAAAGGGAAGGGGTGTTCTCCTCAGAGCTCAGGGAGCTGAGCCTGGTCTGGAGCCACTGCCAATGCTGCTCGAAGCACGGGGCTGACCCTGAGCAGGAGCTGCAGTGGCTCCAGCGGAAGTGCTCTCAGATGGCTCCAACCTTCCGCCCATCTGATAATCAGGTGCAGGTGCCCCTGGCAGGCTACTCGGTGTCTTGTCATTATCAACCAACTGCCTGAGTCACAATGATGCTTCTGCAGTCAGCGGACATGCCTTTATCTGGGCAGCAGCTGTTATCCAGCCCAAGCTCTTCCCACCTGCCTGCGGTCAATTACATCTACTCCCTTTCTCCCTGGCCTCCTCTCTGGGTTCTATCTTATTAACAAAACCAACCCAACAAAACCCAAGAAACTCACTCCCAAGCTGATTACTTCTCCAAATTTCAAATTCCTTCTCACTCCACAACCCATCTGCTGTTGTTTATTTTCTAAAATCTGCAGTAGTTATATTTATATTTCGTTCAGAGTTTATAGGAGTTAACAGTGGGAAGGTTATTTTGTAAGTGGCTTACACTATCATACTGTAAGTGGAACTCTGTATCATTTAAAATGCATTGGGTTAATGTTTGAAAATGTTACCCTGGTTTCAGTGGGTGGGAAAAGGATTAAAAAGCTCAGAAATCACTGGGTCAAAGCAACTCATTTGGGCTTCCATAAGGATTCAAAAATTCATATTTTTTTCCTGGAGTGGAAAGAACATGGACCATAGTGCTCTACAGGTCTAGTTTAAATTCTAGTTCTACCATTTACTAGCATAGTGACCTCATGAAAAGGAATTAACCTGTGTTTCAGTTTCCTTGTCTGTAAAAATCGTGTAATGGATTGTACACAGTTAACTGAAACAATATATGTGAAATACATGCAAGGTATTGTATGGTGCATAGGCGGCCTTCCACAGAGCTTTGTAACCTTTCCTTCCCTTTAGTATCCAGTTATCTGGTGGGTTCATACTGCTGACATATTTTGGCATTTGCTGAACCATTATTCAGAACATCCAGTGTGAATGGAAAGCAAACAGCTCAGCAAGAATGGCCGTCTTTGTAGGGAGTGTTGGTGTGTGTATAGGGCTGGCTCTTGCCTGGGATGCAGGGGTCAGCGGGGCTGCCGCCAGCAGTCTGCAGTGTTAGCCAGGGAAATCAACTCACAGCCCTGCTGGCACCTACTGCTGGACTTGGGTAAACATAATTACAGCCTTTAAAAAGAGAAGAGGGAAAGCAACCAAGATCCCCACTCACCATGTAAACAGGATGTCCACCGAATGGCAGCCGTAGAGATGTTTATGTTCTGCTCAGGGGACAATTGACAAAAGGCCACTGGGAGCCTTTATTGCTGCCTGGGGCAGTAGTCTGCCAGCTGTGGTAGTGGCTGGGTTCTTTCCAGCAGCTTTGTCTGCATTGTGAATGTTGAGCTTCAACGGAGAGCTCTGGGGCTGTGCTGTCTGGAGTCAGGATGCAGTCCTTTGAGGTGCTGGGTCTGGTTATCTGCTCATGGCCCTTAATGAGTTGAGTAGGGGCATTCTGGTGTCCAGTGCTCAGTTTCCAGCATGCCTCATATGACCTGGAGGCTGGCTGGTTGAGTCCTCTATGAAATAATAACCTTAACAATAACTACTCAGTGCAAGGCAGCGGGCCAAATATGTCCCATGGATTATTTCATTTAACCCTCATGATAAGCCTTTGTGGGTGATTTCATTGTCTTCATTTTACACTTGAGGAGGTTCTGCAAAGATAAGCAGCTAGGTTTGAAGTCAGATCCATTAGATGGCAGAGATCATATGTCAAGTTTAGCACTCTATCTCTGTGGCCCAGCATAGTGGCGGAGAAGCCATTTGTTGAATGAATGATGAAAAAGATTCTACCAAAATGCTGTTCTCCACTGATTTTTCTGGAGAGCACATTTTTCCCAATGAGGAAAACAGCAGAAATGTGTTACATGGTTTATTCCACATGTTCCTGCTTCTGTCTTGTGACTCAGGGCACTCGTCGGCCAGTGCTGGCTGTAGCTGGGTCTTGGGTACAGGCTGAGGCACCATGACTAATTAGCCAAGTGTCTAACCAAGAAGCCAAGTTCTACTTTAGTCCAGTCTTCTCTAGTATTCTAGGCAAAGAATGCTAGAGAAGCATCTCTCGAAGCCATCTAATCCAGCCTGCTCCCAACACAGTAGAAACAGTGAAAGCGGATGCTTGTCTCAGCTGGCTTTGTCTCTGGTGCACAATCCCTGGACAGGGGTTTTGCTGCCCCTTTTCTAGGACACAGGTGGGTTTGAATGGAATTGTGAAGATAGGCTGAGCAGATCTACCAGGGATGCCAGGAGGTGGTCCCTTCCACTTTATAATTCTACATGCAATTGGCAGAGACCCAGGAGCCCTTGTCTTTTGATTCTTGACTAGGAGAGAGGGGACATGCTTTAAGACATTGACATGCCAGTTTCAGAATAGAGAATGGCCTTTATCCAAAGTCTGAACTCTTAGATTAGAGTAGATACAACCTTCTCTCTCTCTATTTGGGCCTCCTTCTGGGGAGGTATACAGGTGGTGGCAGGGACTCTCAAACTGGTCCTTGCCTCTGAATAGAGGTAGTTGGGGCTGAGGCCACAATTACCTCAGTATTGTTAGCAAGTTATTGTTATCAAAAATGCATTCTTTCTTTGGGTCAACATTTGTTAGTTTAATGAACAGTATTCAGGATAATGGTCTAAGTTTGGTGAACTCCTCTTTCTCATACTCAACATTTCCCCTTGTAGTTGCTGTTGGAAATGCATGTTCCATCACACTGTAGAGCTGGTTTGAACTTTCCAGGTGCGGGTTTGACTCATCCTCTGCTGAATGTCACAATGGTCAGGCAGTAGGGATCACAGAAGTTCCAGCTGACTGGATGGGAATTAGAGAAGTGGAAGCTATCAGTACTTATCTTTGATGCAAGTGGCCTTCATGCTCTGGAATAAGTTTTATTAGTAGCGAAGTGATTTAGAGTCATTCTCCCTCAAGTTACTCTGTTTTGCCCAAATCACATTGGTACTGTCACTTATGGAACCCAACTCCTGACTGCTGTTTATTCTTGCTACTGGAAATTGTGATCCCACCCACTGCACCAGCCCCACTCTGTGCATTATTGGCCTTTTGCAGCCTACTCAGGTATGTGGCCAGGAAGAGCCATGCCCCTTCCCTCTGGTTTCTCTTCCCCATAGTTTCCACATGGCTAATTCTGCTGCTTCTACCGAGCTCTGCCTGGCTCTAATGCCTTCCATTTGGCGGGGCCCCTGGTGTCACAGGATCCACGCTGGATGGCAACAGGAAAACCTCACACTCTTCCCACCTAGCCTGGCCAAGGTTATGGTTCTTCGCAATCAAATTGCAAGTACATGTTTTGCCTACCACAGTGACAGATCCTTCAGCCAGCTTTAGAGCATAAATACATATTAGCTTCATAATTCCAGTTTTATAACTGGAAAGACCTAGAGGAGCACTCCAAACAACGAATAAGTTCAGGTTTAAGAAACGAAGCAAGATCGTTCAAGTGTCTGGGGCCTAGGACTCTGCCAGTCTCGAAGTTTCCTTTTCCTCTCTCTTAGGGAGCCTGGAGCCCTTGTACAATCACACGTTTCTTCGGTGGTCTTCCTGAACACTCTAAGTGCCCACACATATACACAAAACTCCTGCCAGTAGCATAGCCATTCATGTGGAGTTCTGCTGGGGCCTATTCAGACTTTTTCTAGGTTAGACTCAGAAATACTGCATTAAAAACAAAATAAAGGTACTAGCCATAGTAATGTTTGGGAGGCAGGAAACATTTAAAAATGTTTTTCTGTATTTCTACACTTAAAAAAAAGGTTAGAGTAGGATTCCAAAGAATCCAGAACATGTTGACTGTTAAACCTGAAAATATTTCTCAATTCCATTTACTGTCAGTCCTTTCACTTAAGAATCGGCATAGTGAGAGTCACATTTTCCAAGGCTCTAGTGTCTTAAAATTTTAGCTGTTGATTTGCTTAAATAAACATCCAGAGGAGCTATTTTACTGATCATAAGACCTATGAAGTGTGCCCTTTCATTCTCTGTATTCCATATGGCTCCTTGGCCCTGGCTTTTGGAGCTGAGCTCAACTTCGTTGTCAGCCTGAGCTATGGCAGACAGAGCTCTGAGTCCCTCTCAGCTCAAGGGAGTAAATGACAGTTGTTCATCTACAGGAGATTTTGCCAGCAGAGCTGGACTCTCCTGGACCTGCAGGAGACGGGGTAGGAGGGGCAGTAACTGCAGCCCCGCAGCTGAGGAGACTACACTTGCTGACCTTCACTTGGCTCATCAATAGCAGAACAAACATGATAATCAAATGGGTGTTTTCAGTTAATATGTATTGGTAAAGAACCTTGGTGGAGGCTGAAGGAATCAAAGGAGTACGGGTTAAGATCTGAATAGAAAGAGCTTGAAAACAGATTCAAATTAATTAGGGTTGCTGCTGGAGACTTAATGATTCAAAGTGTTTCTTTGGATCAGAGAGTCATGGGACTCTTTTAAATTGAGTGTTTCTTTATTTAAAAAATGAGCTAGCAGCTTCTCAAAATATATATAAATTGGGCTTTGGCAGGAAACCTGCTGCTTCTTGCCATCAGAGAGTCATGCAAGTCTCAAGAATGGCAAACATCTGTTTGAAGGGCATCCCGACCTTGGCTTGGCAGAGAGCTCAGAAGAAACGGCATTGGGATTTGATGTGTTTTCATTCAAGATAGCAAGTGTGGCAGGTAGCAGTTCGGCCAAGTATTAAGAACAGGGCAGTTATTCAATAGGTATTTACCGAGGGCTAACTGTATGCCAGTTACTATGCTGTGTGCTTGGGATATAATAGTTACTAAGACACACCTAGGACCCAAATAGTTTCTTACTTCACACAGATGCTAAGATAAAAGTTCGCAGTGTGTTGGCATAAATATACTGAACCTTTACTGTGGTTCTTTATTGTACAGCTTAGAATTAAGTGGGCAATTATGATGCATGTAATTCACGCTAGAGGGAGAAACCAAGCCTTGTTCACCATCACGTATGTGCACGGATAGCTAGTCATTTTTTTAATCCTCACCTGAGGATGTTTTTTCATTGCTTTTAGGGAGAGAGGAAGAGTTGGTGAGGTGGGGAGAGAGACAGAAACATCAGTGTAACAGGGAAACATTGATCAGTTGTGTCTTGTAGGATCCCTGCAACCTAGGCATGTACTCTGACCAGGGATTGAACCCGTAGCCCTTCGGTGTATGGGACACCGCTCTAACCAACTGAGCCACGCTGGCCAGGACACTAATCATTTTTTTTTCTTGACCCATGTACTCATTAAAATATTGGCAGGCTGTGTTAAGACTAAAAGTATGAAAATAGCCTGAGATTTGTAGTGCAAGTTCGCTTTTGCAAACTTAGTGTCATATATTTTCAGAATTTATGATATTTCTTACTGATTGTAGGTAAAGCGTAGATATATTATGTAACATGCCCAATGGCTACTAGGGCATTGTCTTTTAATGAAGCATTTTACTATCCCTGCCATTAGATGGATGTTTATGAATATTGACATTAATGTAATAAAGACTATAAGGAACCTCACATCACTTCAGGTCAGGCATTGTTGCCAAATGAATTATTAAAAGGATACAGTTTTCAAAGATTTTAAAAAAATCACAATTGTAGATAAGGAATGATAGAGTTATGGTATGGATAAATATCATTCGCTATGTCTCAAAAAGTTTATTGCTTCACGCAGACCCTCGAATAAAAGTTCACAAAACCTGTTGCCATGAATATACTGTACTGTGGCTGTGACTGTTTCATCAGGTTTACCTGGAAAACAATTTTGACTTCTCCCTAGAAACAAGTTCAATTGGAGGAAAGTCGACACTACTACCCGCTGATGATCTTTTGCCATTTGTGTTTGGGTTCTTTCCCCAGGCTTCAAGGCTGGCCTTCTATTCGAATCACTCTGCTAGCTGGTTTCCTATGAACCATAATGTGAAGTAGGAAGTGAAATTCCACCAGAGCCACACTAAAGCCTCTGTGTTAGAGCCAGGAAACATTTTATTTGATGCACTAAAACAACATAAAGCTAATATCCTGGCCCATAGCCCCACTGGCATCTGCATCAATGGGTGGATGGAAAGCAGGGGTGGGTGGGTTACAAGGACTGGCTGGTGAGTAGAACCACACAGGCCTCGTTTCTGTATCTTGTGCACTCCAAACTTCTTTCAAGTGTAGGACCTTTATACTTTCTCTCCTCTCTTCTTGGAACACACTTCCTTATGGCTTTTGAAGGATTAGTTCCTTCTCATCATTTAGTCATCCCCTTCAATGGCACTCCTGAGGGGGCATTCTTTGACTAACCTATTTAATGTTGTCTACCTCCGGTTATAATGGACTGCAGAACTCGGGGTGCCCGAAAATCTAGGAAAAACCTCTACTAACCTGGCTTGGGGGATGGAGAGCAGAGGATGGCCATTAAGATTTATTTTGCATTACTATGGCAACTTGGCTAACTTTAGAGTTATGTTAAATAGCTGTGGGGCCAGGGAGATGGGCATGATTTTAACTCATAAGGTAGCTGGGGCTTGCTGTTCCTACGCAAGAGCTTGGATGGTTCAGGGCCTCTGTGACAAGGGGCCAAACCTTCCCAGACTAATAATGGCAGCCAGAGAAAGGCAGAAGTTACAGGGACTGGCGGAATGTAGCCCATTGTGGTATGGGTCAGAAATGGGGTTGCGTAGATGCTTCGGTCCAGGATTTAAACTGGGCCTGGCAGCCATTCGCTCTCTTGGCCATACGGGTTGAAAGGGTGCAGAAGGACCCCCACTGGCCCTCCATGAAGAG
Source organism: Glossophaga mutica (assembly GCA_039655065.1). NCBI lineage: Eukaryota > Metazoa > Chordata > Mammalia > Chiroptera > Phyllostomidae > Glossophaga > Glossophaga mutica. Next base: position 61,771,087 of record CM077304.1, read on the forward strand.
GTACCACATGGTTTTGGATTAAGAGCTGGAGAATATGGCTGATGGTGCCAGGGGTTGCAGGACCTGCCCAGCCAAGCACAGATTTAGTGGGAGATGTCTGAGATGCTGAGCTGTGGACTTCTGTTTTTGTTTTTCCCTGAAAGATGGTACCTCTGACTGGCATATCCTGAAACTGTCCTGATTTGGCAAAAGGGAGGCAGGAGTGTGTATGTGTGTAGTGGGGGTGAGAGGTGTATTTTAAAGGGAGTGGGACCTAATGGCAGAATTCTGCCATTATTTTAAATCTGTATAAGTTTTAAATAAACAATTCCTTTCCTTTTCACCAAACTCTAGCATTGGGAGTCTTGGTGGCAGGCAGTTGGGCCCACACATCTGTTTCAGGATTGCATAGGCTGGGGTTTTGTAACACAGTCACTCTATCACATTACCCTACTTTATTTTCTTCAAAGCACTTCTTACAAATGCTCTTGTTATTTGTTTTCCTATGTACTTGTTCATTGCTTTCCTCCTTCACACAGCAAAGATGTTTCTGACTTGTTGAAAGTATCCTTAGGCCCTAGAGCAGTACCTGGCGTGAAGGCCTCAAGAAACATTTGTTGGATGCACGAAGGCCCCCTGCAATACCACTGGCTCCCTTACTTTATTTTTTTTTATCATCCCCTTACTTTATAGGGCCTCCTCTCACCTCTCCCATCCCATATACCACTGTTCCTCTTGTGACAAATGTCCCAGAGGAAAAAAATATTGCAAATGTAGGAAACGTGATAGAGCATGAAGCATGGTAGAACATCAAATTAGCTTCATAAACTGTGAATCATAAATCATGGCTCCATCTGTTCTTGACAGGGAAAACAGCAAAATTTCCCACAAGATAGAAACTAAAAACAAAGAGACACCATGAGTTTCAACTCATGGAGAAGCTGTTACTATTATTTTGGATCATCTTCTGTCTCCCCCTGCTCCTCAGCAACCATTTGAGTCAGGCAATGCCTTTCTGGAATAGAGCCAGAAATCTATTCATAGAAGATAATTGGTTTCCTCCCATTTAAGAGTTTCTGCCTGGCACATAGAAGCCACTCAACAAATACTTGTGGACTACCAACAGTAAAGTCTGCCATTACAGATTTATTCTCGTCAATTATGTTTTTTTCCCTAAAATGAAAATATCCTTTAGGAGACATAACCTACAAAGGGAAGCCCTTACATTCACAATATAACATTAATTAGTATCTGTCTCATTGAAAGACTTGGTGAGGTACAGAGTTTCCGAGCATGGGTCATTACTCAGGCAGCAGAGATCTGGGTGAAGCGTGGTCATAGGTAGTACAAGGGCCCTGGTTGTCCTGAGAAGCGATGGGACGTTTGGAGGGGCCACAGGAACAAGGCGGGCTTTCCAAGGCCAGTGGTTCGCACTGCAGTTTGGCATAAGGCCAACATGGTAGAGGATGCTGTTCTGGAAGAAGTGGCACCTTCAGCTTATGCCTATTGGCTAAGGTGGGAGGTCGCCAGAACATTCTAGGACTGACCAAACCGGTTTTATTTAGGGAAATCAAGTTAAATAAACAGTGATACACAAGAAACGGATAGCAGTGACTGCCTCTGGGGAGGGGAAAGGAGGGGTTTTAATTTTCTAGAGTTTTAATTTTTGCCCATGACAAGGTACTGATTTCCTAGTTATAAAATTAAAAAAATCAAAATCTTTTAACTACTTTATCATATTAAAATGCCAGCTGAATAAGAATGGATATAACAATAATGGTAATAAAATAATAGGGGGCTGTCACAAGGTGCAAATTAACATATTAATATAAGAAGAAAAACCTTGGATTTGTAAGAGAATTATTCATGTATATTTTTTAGTCTTCTTAAAAAGCATCATTCAGCCCTCTCCAGACATAAAAGCAGCTCCAGAGGCAAACTCAGCGATGGCTCCAGAACACAGACCCTTGGACTGACTTCTCTGACATCCTGTCCTCCGCTCTACTCATTCTGCTCTCCTCATGACCCAGTTCCCTCTCTCTGTCTCTCTCATTACCAGTTTACACGGCTTCCTCTTTGAGTTCAACCCTGTAGGAGAAGAGTGACCGTCACTGTGCAGCACTCAGGGTGGAAATGGTTTCCGAGGCTTCTTTACTTCTCCTGCATCCTTACCATAAGATGCATTCACCTGAGGTCATGTACAAATGCACCTGATCTCTTCAATCTGAAAGTTGATAACATACCTTCTGTACTTAAAAAAAAAAAAAACCCAGTGCTGCTTTCTCACATTGACAGCGCACTGGATAGGTTTTCTCAAGCTCTCCTCTGCAGTCCTAGTTCATCTCTAGTGCAGAGAGGGTCTCTCTTGCTGTGATCCCCTCCTAGAACGAAGGGTCTGTTTAAGTCATAATTACACACAGGGAAAGAGGGTTTATACCACAGGTATGAAGCCGCTATGATCTATTGCTTTTGGGGGTTTAAAGGTTTTTCCAACTGTTTCTGGAACAGCATACCTTGTTTAGTCTAAAAGATGCTAAGCGAGCAGGGCAGTATGCTTTTACCAAACATTACTCAAGCACTTTTGATATTTGCTGTGCATTTAAGAGAAGAATTGTGCAGAGCTACAGTGATATTGGAGTGGCATCAAACAATTGTGGAGGTTTTATTTCTCTTTTCCACTCTTCCATATGAGGGTGCAAGCAGAAGCCAAGCCGTGCTCCGCTCCTCTGCCCCCACCCCTGTAGTACAGACCCTTCCGTGGCCTCTCCTCTTTCTGCAGCCATCATTGAGGGGCTATGCTGTGACTGTGCCCACACAGGTCCTCATTTTTTTGTGCACATACATGCACGTGTACACAGGTGCTCCCCGCACATTTACTGGTACTTTGCTAGGCATGCGCGGAGGCATAGCATTCATCTACTCAGCCAGTTAGCAAATGGCCCTCTACTCTAGGTGTCTGAGTACATGAGAAACCAGATGGATAAGGTTCCTTCTTGGAAGCAGGCATTCCACTGGGGATAGAGACAGTAAGCAAATACATGGATACTGTAATGTAGAGTAGTGATAGATACTGTAAGGAAAAATAAGCTGAAGAAGGGGCTAGTGACATGGGGTGGCAGTTGCCTTCAGATTGTGCAGAGAAGGCTTCTCTGTGGAAGTTCCGTTTTAGCAGCAGTTTTTGTGAAGTGAGGGAAAAACTATGTGAAGTATGGGGACAAGTGTTCTGGCTCAGGGAATTTTAAGTGCAGCGGTCCTGAGTCATGAACTAACTTGACTCCTGCTTGGAGGTTGCTTCCATTTTATTGAAAGAGACACATAAGTAAACAGGTGATTGCAATATTGTCATTTATCGCTTAACATTTATAACTGTCTAATCTTTATGGCACTTAAGGTCGCCTTTTAATTCCCAGTCAGGGTCCAAGCCTGGGTTGCGGATTTGGTTCCCAGGTGGGGCACGTGCAAGAGGCAACTGATCAATGTCTCTCTCTCACGTTGATGTTTCTGTCCCTCTCTTTCTCCCTGTCTTCCCTTCTCTCTAGAGTCAACAAAAGAAAAAAAAATGAAATGTATGCTATCTATTGTCTGAGTTCCTCCGTAGAAAATAAGTTCCAAGAGGGCAAAGGTTTTTGCACTTTTTAAATTTACTACAATATCTCCAGGACCTAAAACAGCTGCAGGCACATAATAGATACACGCTGTTATTTAAATGGATGAAAGAATACCACTGCTGTCCCGCTGCTCCCAGTTCCTCTCCCCAGAGGCAACCACTGTTAGTAGGCCCTGGGAAGAGTTTGTTATTTAAACAGACCACCATGTTCTCTACCTAACTTTTACTTGGGGGCTACAGGTGAGTCTCCGTGTGTGCCCAGAGGAGGGCCATGCCACTTCTCAGCTATCAACAGGGCTGCAGTGGACACTGGTCCTCTGAGACTCATAAGGATCTGGGTGCCCTCCTGATTGGGGAGCAAAGGAGGACTCAGGTAACATGGCCAAACCTTGGATCCCACATTCAGGCTTTCATGGGACTTGGCACTTAGGAAAGTACATGCCCACTGCCCCATACAGTGGGGTCACTCCTTCATGGCCAAATCTTGACACAGGGGATCTGGCAGCAGATATTGTTTCTGTGTGTGGAGGTGTAAAGCTAGAGCTATGTATAATCCTCAATAAAGCCACAAGTGTTGGGAGCCTTTATTTTTGCAGTGGACTTGATGTATGACCCTTAAGCAAGACCTTGTCCTGGAACCAAGTTGACGGGAAGGGACTTATTCTCATCTCAGAAGAGACTTCCCAGAAATACTGAAGGATGAAATAATCTATACAGATTATCTGGGAATTAAAAATGAGTTTCCCATCATTTCCTCCCTACACAAATAAAGCAAAACTATCCCTGAAGTTTATACTTGGGGTACTTTACAATCTACAAGTATTAGGGAGGGAGGAAATTAGTAATTACTGAATATCCATTATCCGTGATAGATTAATAAAACTATGGTCCCCAAAATTTAAATGTGCCTAAGACCACACAACTAGCGAGAGGATGGTTACTTTTCATTAGTTTTAGAAAATTAGAGCAGGATTCCTTGCCTCAAAGCAAATTTCTGGAAAGGAAGTTTTATTCTGATGCCTACAAGTCCCCATTCATGTTTCATTCTGTTTCTTTAAGTCTCTTGGGTCAAGTTACCACATCTTTGGATCTTCAAATACTGACCACAAAGCCTAGCACATCATAGATGCAATAAGTGTTTGTTAGGAAACAGAAGAAAAAACTTAATTAGTCACTAATACTTTGTGTGTATTAGAATTAATCTATTAATTATTTTTCCTTCATATGGGAATAACATATTCACTAATTGCAACAGTTGCAATGACTTCCCCAATTTCAGTTAATGGCCACTGAATTCTTCTATTTGTTCAGTTCAAAATCCTTAGTGTCATTTTTGACTCCTCTCCTCCCACACTTCACTTCCAATGTGCCATCAAATCCTGTTTTTCCTTCCTTTAAGAGATGTCTTGATCTGACTAATTCTTGCTATTGCCCCTGCTACTACCCTGGTGCCAGCCACTGTCAGCCCCTATCTGGATCACTGCCATGGCCTCTGGGCTTCTGCCCTTGCTCCCTCCAGTGTATGCCCAATACAGCGGCCAGAGCGAATCCTATAAAACCATGTCAGATCACAAGACTCCTATATGGTCTGTGCTCCACTCCTCACCTCCATCCCAGGACCCTTTCATTCCCCTAGTTTCATTGAAATATAATTGATAACATAACATCATGTATGTTTAAGGTATACAACATAATAATTTGATATGTGTGTATATTATTCTGAAATGATTACCACAGTAAATTTAGTTAATATCTATCACCTCACATAGTTACAATTTTTCTTGTGATGAGTCTTTTTAAAAATTTAATCTTTATTGTATTTTTTCCATTACCATTTAGCCCCCTATTCCCCCATCCCCACAGCAATCCCCACACTGTTGTCCATGTCCTTGAGTCCTTTTCCCTTTTTGCTCAATCCCTCCACCCCCTAACCTCCCCGACTAGCTGCCATCTGCTCTCTATGAGTCTGTCATTGTTTTGCTTGTTAGTTCAGTTTGTTCATTGGTTTCCACATATGAGTGAAATCAAATGGTATTTGTCTTTCTATGACTTGCTTATTTCACTTAGCATAATGTTCTCCAGGTATATCAACACTGTTGCAAAGGGTAAAATTTTCTTTTTCTTTAGGAATAGAATTCCATTGTGTAAATTCCCCATAATTGTTTTATCTACTCATCTACTGATGGACACTTGGGCTGCTTCCATATATTGGTGATTGTAAATAACACTGCTATGAGCATAGGGGTGCTTATGTTCTTTTAGATGAGTGTTTTGGGTTCCTTTGGATATATTCCCAGAAGTGAGATCATTGGGTCAAAAGGCAGATCCATTTTTAATTTTTTGAGGTGTCTCTATACTGCTTTCCATAGTGGCTGTGCCAGTGTACATTCCCACTAACAGTGCAAAAGGGTTCCCCTTTCTCCACATCCTCGCCAGCACTTATTTGATGATAGCCATTCTGATAGGTGTGTGATGATATCTCATTGTGGTTTTAATTTGCATATCTCTGATGATTAATGACGTTGAACATCTTTTCATATGTCTATTGGCCATCTGTATGTCCTCTTTGGAGAAGTGTCTGTTCAGATCCTTTGCTCATTTTTTAATTGGGTTGTTTGTTTTTTTGGTGTTGAGTTTTGTAAGTACTTTATAAATTTTGGGTATTAACCCCTTATCAGATGTATGGGCAAATATATTCTCCCATTTTATGAGTTGTCTTTTTATTTTGTTGTTTTCCTTTGCTGTGAAAAAACTTTTAGTTTGATATAGTCCCATTTGTTTATTTTTTCTTTTGTTTCCCTTCCTGGGGAGATATATCTGATGAAAAATTTCTAGGAGCATTGTCTGAGATTTTGCTGCCTATGTTTTCTTCTAGGATTTTTATGGTTTTGGGTCTAACATTTAAGTCTTTGATCCATTTTTACTTTATTCTTGTATGTGGTGTAAGAAGGTAGTCTAGTTTCATTTTTCTGCACATATCTGTCCAATTTTCTCAACATCATTTATTGAATAAACTATCTTTAGCTCATTGTGTGTGCTTGCTTCCTCTGTTGAAAATTGATGGACTAAAAAGTTGTGCATTTATTTCTGGACTCTCTGTTCTGTTTCATTGAGCTATGTGTCTGTTTTTATGCCAGTACCAGACTGCTTTGATTACTGTGGCCTTATAGTACAGTTTTGTAGTAGGTAACATGATTCCTCCAACTTTGTTCTTTTTTCTCAGGATCACAGTTGCTATGTGGGGCCTTTGGTGGTTCCATATAAAATTTTGAAATATTTGTTCTAGTTCTGTGAAATACATCATTGGAATCTTGATAGGAATTGCATTAGATCTATAGATTGTTTCGGGTAGTATGGACATTTTAATGATGTTAATTCTTCCTATCCACAGCCAGCCAAGATGGAGGCGTAGGTGGACACACTGTGCCTCCTCTCACAACCAAAATTAAGGACAACAAAAATTTAGAGCCAAAAAAAACAACCAGAACAGATAGAAAAATTGGATTGTACAGAAGTCCAACAGTGATTCACCCAGACCGGTAAGAGGGGCGGAGTCGGCAGCCAGCAGAGAGGGATCACAGCAGAAAAAAGCAGTGTTCACTGCTAGTGGTCCTGGATGCACAGGCGGCGGCAGTTGGCACACCCCAGGTACACAGGCGGTAGTTACCGGGCCTAGGGAGGCAATGAGCAGACCCAGTGAGGTGCACAAGGTGGCTGACTGTGGTCACACATTTGCGCGCAGATAAACCAGGTAAAAATGGGCAGCAAGACAGAGTGCACAACCCAGGGCCCCAGTGCCGGGAAATAAAGCCTAAAAGCACCTATTGAAAACACCTGTGGGGGTTGAAGTGCCGGGAGAGACTCTCAGCCTCACAGGAGAGTACATTGCAGAGACCCACAGGGTCCTAGAATGTACACAGGCCCACCCACATGGAAATCAGCACCAGAAGGGCCTAATTTGCTTGGGGAAAATGACGGAAGGGACTGGAATCCAAGAGAGCTCGGAGCAAGCGCCATTGTTCCCTCTCGGACTCCACCCCCACATACAGCATCACAATCCAGCAACTGGGCTGCCCTGCCCTGGGGGACACCTAAGGCTCTGCCCCTCACTACATAACAGCTGCGACCAGACCAAAAAAACCCAAAACCCAAAAATGGCTCAAACAGGAGAACAAATCAAAGCCCCAGAGCCAATTCGTCTAAGCGACCAAGAGATAGCCAACCTATCAGATGCACAGTTCAAAGCCCTGGATGCTCACAGAATTGGTTGATTTTGCTTACAAATTAGATGAACAAATGAAGGCTACAATAAGTGAAATGAAGGAAAACACACAGGGAACCAATAGTGATGGGAGGAAAACTGAGACTCAAATCAATGGAGTGGACCAGAAGGAAGGAAGAAACAAACAGAAAAGAATGAAGAAACAAGAATTCAAAAAAAATGAGGAGAGGCTTAGGAACCTCCAGGACATCTTTAAACATTCCAACATCTGAATTATAAGGGTACCAGAAGGGGAAGAAGAGGAGCAACAAGCGGAAAACTTATTTGAACAAATAATAAAGGAGAACTCCCCCAATCTGGCAAAGGAAATACACTTCCAGGAAGTCCAGGAAGCTCAGAGAGTCCCAAAGAAGGTGGACCCAAGGAGGAACACACCAAGGCACATCATAATTACATTAGCCAAGATTCAAATGAAGGAGAGAATTCTAGAAGCAGCAAGAAAAAAGGAGACAGTCACCCTCAAAGGAGTTCCCATCAGACTGTCTGCTGATTTCTCAAAAAAGATCTTCCAGGAAAGAAGGAGCTGGAAAGAAATATTCCAAGTCATGAAAGGCAAGGACCTACATCCAAGATTGCTCTATCCAGCAAAGCTATCATTTAGAATGGAAGTGAAGATAAAGTGCTTCTCAGATAAGGTCAAGTTCAAGGAGTTCATCATCACCAAGCTCTTATTATATGAAATGTTAAAGGGACTATCTAAGAAAAAGAAGATAAAAAACATGTACAGTAAAATGACAGCAAACTCGCAATGATTAACAACAACACCTAAAACAAAAGCAAACTAAGCCAACAGCTAGAACAGGAGCAGAACTACAGAAATGGAGATCACATGGAGGATTAGCAACAGGGGAGTGGGAGGAAGAGAGAGGGGGAAAAGGTACAGAGAATAAGTAGCATAGAGGGTGGGTAGAAAATAGACAGGGGGAGGGCAAGAATAGTGTGGGAAATGTAGAAGCTAAAGAATTTATGACACATGGACATGAACTAAAGGGGGGGAATGTGGGTGGGAGGGGTGTGCAGGGTGGAGGGGAATGATGGAGAAATGGGACAACTGTAATAGCATTAACAAAAAATTTTTTCCTATCCACGAACATGATATATGATTCCATTTATCTGTATCTTCTTCAATTTCTTAAGATCCACTCTCTTAACAACTTTCAGATATACAATACAGGATCTTAACTATAGTAATCATGCTTTACATTACACCCCCAGAACTTCTTTATCTTTTAAGTGGAAATTTGTACATTTTAACCACTTTTATCCATTTCCCCCACCCCAGGCCCTTAACCTCTGGAAACCACCAATTTAGTCTCTGATTCTATGAATTTGTGGGTTTTTGTTCCTTTTTAAAAAATTTGTACATTTTAGATTTTACAGTATTTGTCTTTCTCTAACTTATTTCACTTAGCACAATGCCCTTAGGTCTATCTGTGTTCTTCCAAATGGCAGGATTCCCTTTTTTACGGCTGAATAATATTTCTTTATATATAAAGCCCATTTTTAAATCAGTTCATCCATTGATGGACAGTTAGGTTGTTTCCATGTCTTGGCTATTGTAAATAATGCTGTAATGCCTGTGGGGGCACTGATATCTCTTTGCAAAAGTCATAGATACTAGAGATAGTGTTCCAGGAATATTTGGTGAGACCATATGTTTCAAGAGCAGAAGGAATTACATTGAAGGAGAGGGCTAGTAATTTTTCTCCCCTAGAGTAAATTGACCTATATTATATTTTAGAGCAAAAACAAAAATATTTCTGTCAACATCCTGTTTTATAGTAATTGAACCATAAGTCATTTCTAAAAATCATAAATCTATGTTTTCTGAGATGTAAGTATATGCCACAAACCGCAACTTAACATTTTATATATTATAATATGGTTAGCTTCTGCTTTTAAACTTTAGTCATCTTAATGATAGAAATTTTCCATACTATACTATGGGTACATCAGTGTGGATGTTTGTATGAAAGAGAGAAAGATTACTAAAAAAATGTGAAAGGAATTATATAAACAATTTAATATCCAAATACTTTTTGTTAGGGCCTGAACTTATATGTTGAATCCCTAACCCTGTGTGTGGCCGAATTTGGAGATGGGGCCTTTGAGGAAGTAATTAAGGTTCCATGAGGTCATAAGGATGGGATCCTGATCCACTAGGATTGTTATCCTTCTAAGAAGAGATACCAGAGAACTTGCTCTGTCTCCACATGAACACAGACAGAAAAAAGGCCATGTGACGGCAGAGTGAGAAGGCGGTCTTCTGTATGCCAGGAAGAGTTTTCACCAGAAACTGTGTTGGCTGGAACTTTGACCTTGGACTTGTAGCCTCTAGAATTGAGAGAAAATAAATATCTATTGCTTCAACCACCATCTTTGGTGTTTAATTGTGGCATCCCTAGCAGACTGAAATACACTTTTGGAAGAGTGTAGGTGGCTGTAAAGACATGAAAGCAATCATTTTTGTGTTAAAATTTGCAGTCACTAATACTGTGTGAAAGCCTTTTATTGAAACTCTTGACCAGAATCTTAACTGGAGAAAAAGTTCAGAAAATAGGGTGGAGTTTATAAGAAACAAAACTTGTAGATAAAAAAGCAGGTTAGTGCCATCTACATGTGAACCTATTAATATTGCAGAAAGAAAATGGGTACACAGATACATGGAAAACTGTGGGTGGAATTGCTCCCCTGGCAGAACAGATGAGTGTTTGGTAGACCAAGAGGGCTTTTTGAATAATAAAACTGAAATAACTAACATAGTACTTTTTGTTTATGCTTGAAGTAATATCACCTATCAAAACTTCTTAATTTAATTTAAATTTACTGGTCCTTCAACCTTTTTGTGTTTGAATATATTATATTCCTTTTGTTATCCTTTACAAATATGATTTTCCATTTTTTTCATATTTGGTAAACAGTTTAGAATAATAGTTAAGAGTGCAGGCTTTGTGGGTTTCCTGCTTCTGATTTTGGGGAGAATAGAGAAGAACATGAAAGACATCTCTCACTGAAACAGCAAGAAAAACCTGGAAAAAAATTGTTTTCTATGGGGCCATGGAGAAATGTTATTCATTCAACAAAGCCTTGATTAGCTGAATTCCAGAGAGAAAGAATCCTTTATTAGTGAGCGGAGAGCCAAGACAGCTTCTATATCTGGGGTAGCTGCTGCATCTATGGGTAGGTATGATAAAGAGATGAAGAAACTTTATAAGGTCTAGGGGATATAAGCTTACGTCTCAAACCAGGTGAGGCCTCAGAATAAATTAGAGTCTGAAAAGCCCCAAATCCTGGGACAGATTACTGAGATCAGCAATTATTCCCTCTATGCTGACCCATTCCCACTAAGAGTTTTGATAAGAAAATAACAGTGGTGGAAGAGCTGGTGAGAGGAAATTGCTTAGTCCTATGAATTTCTGTGGTATTTGGATTCCAAATCTCTGACTGAAGTTGAATCCAAAGACTCAAAATATTCTTAAAATATCTGCAATTACAGCCAATCTTCTTAAAGCTCAGCTACTGAAAACAAAAAAGGCTGTGATTCAAGAGGTTAGGGTTGGGCTAATCACAAGTGATTTCAATCTAATTAAAGCTGTAGCCCAGATCCAGGAAACTTGACTCTAAAAGAAATATGAATGATAAGCTTTTTATGCTACTTGTCAGACAGAGAAAAGGGCTTGTATTCACTGGGAAACAAACCAAAGTAAAACAAAACTAAATATTATACTTCAGTCATCACTATTTTTATAATGATGTCTGAAATATAATAAAAGAATCATGAATCATACAAAGAAATAGGAAAATGGGATCTATAATTGAAAGAAAAGATATTCAATAGAAACAGACTCATAGATTACTTAGTTATTGGAATTACTGGTAAGAATTTTAAAATGTCTACTATATAAATGTTTTTAAAATTTGCCAAAAAGATAGATATAATTGGTGAAAATAGTGGGTACTTTAGAACAGAAATGGAAAACTGAAAAAGGACAAAACAAATTCTAGAACTGAAATATACAATGTCTGAATGGAACAGTTATTATATGGGTTTAACACGAGATTGAACACTCTGGGAGTGAGGATCCATGCACTTGAAGACAGACAACTAATGGTACCTTTGTTAACATCAGATAAAATAAACTTTAAGGCAAGAATCATTAGCAAGTGAAAGAAGGACATTTCATAATGATAAAAGGGAAAATCATCAAGAGGACAATAATGCCAAATGTATATAAACCTCAAAATATGTGAAGCAAAAATGAAAGGGAGAAATAATCAAAGCTATAATTATAGTTGGAGATTTTAATACATTCCTCTCTCAGTAATTGGTAGAATAAGTAGACAAAAAAATTAGAAAGGATATAGAAAGTCTGAACCACCCTATCAACCATATTTACTTAACTCACATTTGCAAAACACTACATCAAACAGCTGCAAAATACTTACTCTTTTCAAATGCACTTAGAATATTTACCAAGGTAGAACTCATGTTGAACCGTAAAGAGAAGTCACAATAAGAATTCATAAGACAGGATTTGTACTGAATATATTCTTAGAACACATTAGAAAATAATATTGAAAAAGATATCAAGAAAAATTCCCAAATATTTAGAAATTAAAGAATGTGCTTCAAAGAAGAAATCAGAAGGAAAAGGAGAAAATACTTTGAACTGAATTATAACAAAAACATATCAGAACTTTGGAATGCAGTGAAGTAGTGCTTAAAGAGAAATTTATAGGTTTAAAAACTACACTAGAAAATAAAAAAGGTTTACAAATCAATACTCTCATCTTCTACATTAAGGAGCTACTAAAAGAAAAGGCAAACAGTAAGTAGAAGGAATTAATAAAGAGAAGAAATAAACAAAATAGAGAAATGAAGAGTCAACAAAGCCAAAAGTTGGTTCATTGGAACAGTTGATAAAACTTACATACCTTTAACAATACTGATGAGAACAAAAGAGAGAAACACAAATTATCAATGTTAGGAGTAAGAGAGGGTCATTATTAGATACCCTGCAGGGATTAAAATAACAAGGGAATATTATGGTCAACATATGACAATAAATTCAATGACTTAGATGAAGTGAACAAACTCTTTGGAAAATATGAATTAACAAATCTTATGGAAAATAAATAGGAAAAATTTAAGCCTTATATTTGTTAAAGAACCTACATTCCAAATGAAAGACCTTCCCACATAGAAAATCCCAGGCCCAGATGACCTCACTGGTGAATTTACCCCAACCATTTAAGAAAGAAATAATGTCAACTTGACACAAACTTGATCAATCTTAGAGGTTGTTATTGCCATCATCAGTATGTTTTTTAATAGGTCTCCTCCCTCAGTTTTCATAGTCTTCTATGAAAAAAAGTACAGAACTTTTTATGGACTTTTAGAAAAAAATCTGAATTTAGTGGCAGGTTACTTTGTAAAGTAAAATCCTACCTTTTCTATCTGTGTTCCTTGGACTTAAAATAGCTTGCGGTGTTTGCAAAACACTCTATGTTGCTGCTGCCTCTGACTTCAGTCTTTTCTGACTTTTCTGCACAAAACCAGTTGTTCCTATGAAATTTAAGAAGGTCTGCCAAGCACTGAGATAAAAAATTTTCAAGATCCTACCATGCCTGGATTTCTGGTGCTCTTTCAATAATTACTAAAACTTGGTTTATTTGTTTCCTCAGTTCTTTTGTGTAAGACCTTTCTGTAAAATGACAAAGAATTGTTCAGATCAAGTGTTTCCTGCCTTAATATGGTTTCATAGAATGGGCTGAGATTGAAAGCTGTGTAGTAGATGGAAAACTTGTGAGCAATCACAGTAATGGCTGGAGAAAGGATCCTTCCTTCCTTCCTTCCTTCCTTCCTTCCTTCCTTCCTTCCTTCCTTCCTTCCTTCCTTTTCTTTCTTCCTTTGCTTTCCTTTGCTTTCCTTTGCTTTCCTTTGCTTTCCTTTGCTTTCCTTTGCTTTCCTTTGCTTTCCTTTGCTTTCCTTTGCTTTCCTTTGCTTTCCTTTGCTTTCCTTTCCTTTCCTTTCCTTTCCTTTCCTTTCCTTTCCTTTCCTTTCCTTTCCTTTCCTTTCCCTTCCCTTCCTTTCCTTTCCCTCCCCTTCCTTTCCCTCCCCTTCCTTTCCCTCCCCTCCCCTCCCCTTCTCTCTCTCTTTCTTCTTTCTTTCTTTCTTTCTTTCTTTCTTTCTTTCTTTCTTTCTTTCTTTCTTTCTTTCTCTCTTTCTCTCTTTCTCTCTTTCTCTCTTTCTCTCTTTCTCTCTTTCTCTCTTTCTCTCTTTCTCTTTCTCTCTTTCTTTCTTTCTTTCTTTCTTTCTTTCTTTCTTTCTTTCTTTCTCTCTCTCTCTCTCTCTCTCTCCCCCTTCCTTCCTCCCTTCCTTTCTTCCTTCCTCATTTTTCTTTCCTTTCCTTCCCTCCCCTCCCCTCCCCTTCCCTTCCCTTCCCTTCCCTTCCCTTCGCTTCCCTCCCTCCCTCCCTCCCTTCCTTTCTTTTCTTTCTTCCTTTCCTTTCCTTTGCTTTCCTTTCCTTTGCTTTCCTTTCCTTTCCTTTCCCTTCCCTCCCCTCCCCTCCCCTTCCCTCCCCTCCCCTCCCCTCCCTTCCCTTCCCTCCCCTCCCCTCCCCTTCTCTCTCTCTTTCTCTCTTTCTTTTTCTCTCTCTCTCTCTCCCTCCCTCCCTTCCTCCCTTCCTCTTTTTTCTTCCCTCCCCTCCCCTCCCCTCCCCTCCCCTCCCCTCCCCTCCCCTCCCCTCCCCTTTCCCTCCCTCCCCCCTCCCTCCCTTCCTTCCTTCCTTCCTTCCTTCCTCAGAAATGCTAAGAGCCAGTTAGACTAAGTCCTGTAGAGGCATTCTTTGTCACTGCTGTCTGGTGTAGTTCCAGCCACATCAAACACTGGAGGCATCCACACTTCTCTGAGTTGAAATGGCTGAGGCTACATTTTTCAGAGATCCCAGGAAACTGGTAGTATTGACTCAAGAGTAGTCATGGTAAGAATGTCTGAGTGACTAAGCATTTATTACTGACTCGGTGAGGACCTGCTGTCTGAATACCTCTTCCTCCTCCCCTGCTGGTTTCTTCACTCATTTTCCCCAGCAGCAGAAAATGGAATTCTTTTTAGGCTTCCAGATATCTGGACTCAGCAAAGGACAGTTTGCTGATGGACTGTGATAGTCCTTTATATTAAAGTACAGGCTAAGCTGCTGTAACAAAGAGATTCTAAAACACAGTGCTTTTAGGAAGATAGTAGTTATTTTTTTCTCTTATGTAACAGTCAAGAAGTAGGTTGAAAATCCACAAGGTCATCCTTCATATTTTTTTCCCATCATTCCCAGAGCAAGGTCTTAACCTCAGATCCATGAGTCCTTCGAAGGCTGTGGATAGAATTTAGGGATTCTGTTGAACTTGGATGGAAAATGTTAAATCTTTATTTTTCACTCAATGCTAAATTAGATTTAGTATTTCTTTCATTTTTAAGTATAGGTAACAAACAACAATGATTGTAACATTACCTATGACTTTGCCATCAACAGAAAGTATGGAGAATTTTATATCATATTTGTTACAGTATCTTAAAATATTATACTACATCACTACTAATAGTAGTAGACCTGCCTGAAAAGCTTGCTATTTAATAGGTCTTTAAACACATACTTACTATATTAAGACTTTTAAAGATAATTTTGAGAAGTATATTTTACTGTATATTTTTTAACCTATATATTTTTTTATGCATTTATAAACATTATTCTAAGAAGGGCTCCATAGGTTTTACCAAGCTGCCTAAGAGGTCCACAGCATGAAATAGGATAAAGTCTCTGCCCTGAGTTGTTTCCCTTGTCCTCATTGTATAATCTTGTGTCTCTGCTCCTCCTCATTTCATTCTAGTCAGAAGAAAGGGAGAGAGAGGAAGTGGGGTTAAGCATTTTCCTTATAAGAAAATGACTCAGAAGTTGCACACATCCCTTCTGCTCATATAAGGTAGTGATATTGTGGTCAAATGGCCACCTCTAATTGCAAGGCAGGCAGGGACTGTAGTGTCTAACTAGAGGCCATGTACCCTGCTAAGTAAGTACGGTGGTGGTGGTAGTGTGCTCTAGCACTAAAATGAGAATAGGTACAGGTGAAAACCAGTGGCCTCTGCCACTTCCTCATAATTCTATTTGGATTCTGAAATGTTTCACTGATGCTTAAAACCATGATTTCTCCTGATCCAGAGGGTCAAAAACCTTTATCGTCATATTTGGGGTGTTCCTACACTGTCTCTCTCTGAAAAGTTCAGATCACATTCTAGATACTTTTATAAGGAATTGGTCTGCAAGATTTTTAGAATGAATGTTGTATTTGTAGGCTAGAAAAGCCTTGTAAATATAGAATGTGACTTTCTTGCCCAAAATGGTTAAATGGGGAAGATCATACAAATGCAGATAATTACATTCAATACTAGCAACAAAAGCATATTCTAGATCATCCATCTGGTTGTGAAAGTCCTTTGTATAGAGTTAAAAGCTTTATTCAAATTCTGGGTTTGGTTTTGTTTTTGTATTACGAGTAAACATACTTTGAATGTTTATTTTGTTCCAGGCAGGATACTGGAAATCCAGCACATCAAAATTAGTAAGACAGTTTTCTTATCCTTGAGAAGCTCAGAATCATGTTTGAGTATGGGAGGAGTATGGCACATGTAAATACTTAAATTGTAAGTGTGATTGTAGCTAAAAGAAAGAGAAAACAAAGGTGTAGTGGAGATAGAAGAGAGAAGGAAGTGAGTGTCAGGAAAGGAATGGATGATTAATCCTCACAGAGATGAAAGTTACTGTTTTTATTATTACACATGTAACCAATAAGTCATCTGTCCCTGAGATGAATCTCTGTTTTCACTGTCTCTGACTTGCAATATTTCTTTGCAATCATCATTTTTTTAACCTTTTTTATTGTTGTTCAAGTACAGTTGTCTCCATTTCCCCCCTACCACTCCCCCTGACCTCAGCCATCCCCAATTCCCATCCTTGATCCTACACCTCTTGTCCATGTGTCATTTATAGATGTTCCTGAAAACCCTTTCCCCTTTTCCTCCTGTTATCCTTCAAAGGTTTGATCTCTAAAATATATAAAGAACTTACATGACTCCATTCCAGGAAGACAAACAACCCAATTAAAAAATGGGCAAAGGACTTGAACAGACACTTCTCCAAGGGGGACATACAAAGGGCCCAGAGACTTATGAAAGGATGCTCAGCATCATTAGCCATCAGAGAGATGCAAACTTAAACCACAATGAGATACCACTTTACACTGGTCAGAATGGCCATCATAAACAAACCAACAAACAAGTGTTGGAGAGGATGTGGAGAAAAGGGAACCCTAGTACATGGTGGGAATGCAGACTGGTGCAGCCACTGTGGAAAACACTATGGAATTTCCTCAGAAAATTAAAAATGGAACTGTCTTTTGACTCAGCAATTCTTTACAGTCATCTTAAAGAATGCTCTGCTATCCAAAACACAGGTTAACAATATTAATTTTACTGAATATTTTGAAGAGATGAGGGAAATTGACATGGCACAGTTCAATATTATTTCATTCCAAATTAGTATTTCATATCAATGTTAGTTCACTTCAGAAAGTCCCTTTTGACCTCCTTCTGATTCAGTCCTTCCGACTCTGAAGTCAGGTAGGGTTTATCTCTGCCTTATCTCCAGGCGTTGTCTAGTCCTTCTGTTCCAGTTTCCCTTTTGCCCTCTCCCAGCTCCACAACCACCTTTGTTCTTCAGAGCAACTTAGTTCTACCCAGCAACTACAAACCTGTTCACCTATATTTATAGTTAAGTATAGAAAAGGCCATGTTTTTCACATAGTATTGAGATGATTAATTTTTAAAAATGCGTTGCTACCCCCAGAACTTTTAGATCATTGCTTGCTATAGTTAAGTTAGTGAAGCAAGATGCAGTAACTATTGGGTCAAAGTGGGACAGTACAGGGCGGGGGAGGGGTGTGTTTGCATTGTAAAAACAGTGAATTGAACAAGAGTCAAGGAAAGAGCAAGTAGGATGGAGAGAGTTTGTTATGACAGGGGCGATGGACACTAAACATTTCTTCATATGTGGAGAGTGGAGGGTGGGGGAAGAGAGATTGGGTGTACCTTAATTAGATCCCCATCAGTTAGTTAACACTGTGTTGCAAGTTGTAACTAACTTAACTCAAGCTTTCTTAAACCATGAAGTTTTCATTAGAACATGGTTAAGAGAGTAGACAGTGGAGTAAGACTGCTTGGGTGTAAATTCTGGCTCTAACACTTGAGGTTTGAGTAAGTTATCTTACTGATATCTCACTTTCTTTGTTTTAATTAAATAAATTCAGTTACATTAAATTTCATTAATAAATATAAAGCATGTAGAAGAGTGCTTGGCTTCTGGCAAGCTTTCAAGAAAGGTAACTATTTGTTATGATTATGTTAATAAAACCAACCTCCCCAAACCTGTGAAGTCAGTGTCCAGAAGCCCACCAGGCAAAAAGAAATAATAAGATTCTTTACTTTGCCGCAGTTTGGTACACTTAGTATTTTAATTATTATATTCACAGTGTCAGCTATGCCATTCTCCACATAACATTATGTGTGTATGTAGGAATTACAGGGCCCTAATTTGAAACTGAACTAACTGCATGTGTAGTCACTTTAGTCGTACAACAAAGCTACAACATATTTAAGTGTAAATTATGATGATGAGTAAACACAGCAAAGCTGCAGTTACCAAAATCTCCACCCAGATTGACTGTAGAGGATGAATAATTGGGTGGTGGTATAAAGAATGCTCAGGGGACCATGCTGCTGCTAATTAGATCTTCTACGCTGCTTACATGTTCTCCCAGCTGGAATGCACAGAAGGCAGTTGGACATCATCCTAGTGGCTTTTAGGGGTAATCTACAGTTTGTCAGCATAGGAGTGGGGTGACCACCATGGCACTTTCCTCAGACTGATGGTTAACACAGTCATTTTAATCCCCTAAACCAGGGGTGTCTAACCTGTGGCCCCGCAGGCTGCATGCGGCCCAGGATGGCTATGAATGTGGTCCCACACAAAATCGTAAATTTACTTAAAACATTATGAGGGTTTTTTTGTGATTACATGTTGCAGTGTATTTAATGTGTGGCCCAAGACAACTCTTCTTCCATTGTGGCTCAGGGATGCCGAAAGTTTGGATACCCCTGCCTTAAACCAGTAAATGGAGGAGAGAAAAAGAAGCCCAAACTGTAATGGGAGGAAAAAAGAGAAATAAAGAGAAATAAAGAGAAAATGGAAGAAAGAATAATATTCATAAAATGCCTCCCTGGAGCCAGACACTTTCTAGGGACTTTTGAATGTTATTCTCCTGTCAACCTTGTGGAAAAGATATTCCATATCACCATTTGTAACAGACATCATTGGTTACTTGTATAGCAACTGTATAGCAATCTTTCTCTCATTTTTTTCCCTTGCTGACAGAGCTTCAGTTTTTGTGTGTGTGTGTGTGTGTTTATATTCCTTATATGACTTCTGTCCTTCACATATCCCTGTCAGCAACAGTAATAACCCTGAGAGATCATTGCTTCCACATTATCCTTGACACGGATTGTCTGACCATGAATAAGAGACAATTCTAGTCAATCGAAGGTGATGAGAAGGCTGCTAGGACAATTCTGAGAAGGATTTCTTTATTTTTTAAAAGAGATCCCAGAAAGAGAGAGGCTTCTTTTGCTGCTGTGCTTGGTCGTGTCTATACAGGATGCACGGAAGTACAGGGAGCTACCTTGCCATCATGAGAGCCGCTAGTTTGAGGACAAAGCAGACACACTGAAGTGACTCCTGTCTTTGCACTTTTGCGCCTGATTATAAACATTCTCATCATTTAATCCTCTTTTAATAGGGAGTCCTATTACTTGTAAACAAAGGCATCCTAACTGATTACTGTTTTCCAGACTATGATAAAGCTGAGGTACAGGAAGATGGAGAGAATTGCTTAGATTACATGCATAGTAAGGAGTAGAGAGAACAGACTATGCTTTCTAGTATGGAGAGCTGTCTCTTCTAAACAGCACATGCACACACATACACGTGCCAGTCCAACAATTTCTATATTTGAACTGTCAATTTAGTCCATTTTCACTTATTGTAACTACAGATATATGGATCTGTTTCTATTGTTCTGTTTTTTTTTTTCAGAATTTGCTCTACTGTTTCTATATTTCTTTTAAATCTCTTTTTACTTAAGAAAATAGACATCTATATCTTCCTTCAACAAGATGAAAAGCCTGTATATGCTTAGGCTGTTAACATTTTCTTTTCTCCACCCTGATCTCACTATTTCTACTTTATCTAGCAATTTAATAAGGGATTATTATGTATACATTTCTCCTTTTCCTTTCTTTACATTTAAGTCTTTTACATAACCAAAACTCTATTGAGATATTCACTCATCTATCAGTCTTACTATAAATTTATTCTGTATCAAATTTCATAATGTGTATTTACTCTGAAGTCCATCAGTGGCCTGATGAGTGGCCTAGTATTGGTTTCCAGTATGTTAAAACTTGAGATATCACACTTAGCATTGTGCATAATGGTTGTTTCATTGCAAATTTTAATTAAGTATTTGTGTACCCTTTGAAGTCCTCAGTAGACTATATTATTTTTTCTTAACTCAGATTTTTAAATACTTTTATTTCATATATGTCAGAGAGCATCACTTAGATTTTTTCCTCTCTTTTAAGTACTTTACCCAAAATACTTCTTCAGTGTGAGTCTAATTGTGACACTTCTTCTGAGACCTTGAAAGGCTGAGAATATTTTTTATGTTGACCACATAACTGAGTAACAGGCAACACTAGGATCTTTTCTCTTAATATCTTTAAAATTGTTTTCTCATTCTATCTTCTATGTATCTTAATCTGTATTTAATCTTTCCTATCTCTTTTCTTTTTAGGCTGAATTTTAGATAATTTCTCAGTTTTGTTTTCCAACTCATCAATTCTTTCAGCAGCTATGTCTTCTATGCGGTTGAAACCATGTATTGATTTTTAAATGTTTGTTACTATATTTTTCACCTGCAGAAGTTCTGTTTTGTTCTCTTAAAACTCTGTTGCTATTTAATCACATTATCCAGACTCTCCGCTATTTATTGGAATATATTAAACATACTCATTTCATATTGTGATTCTCATGATTCCATTATCTGAAGTCCCTGAGGATCTAATTCTATTGTTTATGGTTTCTTTTAGCTTTTGTTCATAGTTCCTTTTTTGGTATGTTATGTTTCATTTAGGGTTTTTATTTGTTGTTTGTTTGACTGAGACCTACCCATTTTTCTAAAAAGAAACTCTCTGAGGCTTTTCCAATCATACTTGAGGGCACTAAGAGTCTGGTCCCTATCTAGTAAATTCTTATTTTGAGGGTCTTCAGACCATTCAATTGGTACAAATTTTGGCACAATTATATATGAGGTTTAGTTCATGAGGATGATTCCTCAAGGGGGGTTTCTTTTATTTTTTCTCCAGTCTATTTAGCACCAATATTTGAAGGCAGTTTTCCTTCAGCTTTGGAGCGGAGCTTATTGATTATATTTTATCTTTACACTGGGAGTGCAGGCCTTTGGGATCCTCACTTTGTGACTTGGTCTCCCATCATACAGTCCACCTTGTGAAGATGTAAGCCCTATGGACTTTGACAATGTTCAAGGTCAGCTGATTTGGTAAATATTTTCAGGGTGAAAGGTGTCTACCTTGCTCTCCTTAACTTTATGGGTTCCCACTTTCACTTTGTTTTTGGCCTGAATATGACTTTCTTTCTTGCTAACTTTAAAGATGATGTTTCTGTTTTCTTCCCAGTGTTTTTATTTGAGGAAGACAAATGGAAGTTTGGGCAAGATGTTAAAATTTCTGTTGGTAGTAGTATTTGAATGTGCTTGTAGAGGGACCCTGAAGAGTTAGATAATCTACCTCCCAACCCAGACTTGGAATTTAGCTATCTTGTTCTTGAAAATTGTTGATTACTCTTAGGCTGTGTATGTTTATTGTTTCAAGCATTTGCTCCTATAGAGGCCTGATCTTCACACTGATTTAAACTGGTAGAAATAAAAAGAAATTAGTATAGAGATGACTAGACCATTTTGTTGGCACTCCATACATAGTATTTTAATCAGGGTTCTCCACAGAAACAAAACCAGGAGGATATGTGTATATGTGTGTATATATATATTATGAGGAATTGGCTTACACAATTATGGAGTCTAAGAAGCCACATGATCTGCCACCTGTAAGCTGCAAACCCAGAAAAGCTGGTGGTGTAATTCAGTCTGAATCAGACGCCTGAGAACCAGAGTAGCCTATGGTGTAGATCCCAGTCTGTGATCCAGAGAAGATAAAATGAGGTGTCCCAACTCAATCAGAAAAATGGGTCAAATGGAGTAAATGTCTTCTTCTTCCACATTTAGTTATATTTGGGCCCTCAATGGATAGAATAATACTCGCCCACATTGGGAAGGACAATCAACTTTACTGAGTCCACAGCTCAAGGCAAGATTTTAACTAAGAAGAATTGTTGTTCCTGTTCACGTCTCCTGGAACAGAAAGGAGCTGAGTATTTGACTTGGAAAGGGAAGGTCTGGCCCCAGCCACACCCAACCCCATCAATGTTCAGAAGGAGAACTGGGAAGAATTGGGTTCAGACTTAGTGAAAAGGAAAAGAGACAGATTTTTAATGTTTTCGGTGTTTGCTTTGGTAGGCAGCAATAGTCACAGTTATTTATACTTTATGTTCAGTTTATTTAACATATATCTGACAAAACCCCTAAAACATAATAATTTAAAATTTTTATTTTATAAATAAAATATAAAATAAAATTTTATTTTATAAATAAATTTAAATCTACTGTCCTCTAAAATATCAACAACATAGCTATAATTACTTGTTGTGCTGTTATTTCTTCCCTCTTATGATTATTGCTATACTTCCCTTCCTCAGGCTTCAGTAATATTATTTTGATACCTTTCTAGACTTTCAGTTGTCTCAGCAGAGCCTGAAAAGTTAAGCTGTGAGTAGCCTATCTCTGCTTTAGAAGGGTTTGTAAACTTGGGTTGGAAAACACTGAACCTTGATGTTTACTAACCTCTAAGTAGATTACAAAGAATCTAACTAAAATTTAGCATTTCCTTACATTATAAATATAGTGTATCAGCCAGCTATTGCTGTATAACAATCATAAAAATACCAGCTTCCTGCAACAAGAACCACTTTTTTCTTATGCATTTGAGGTCAGCTGGGGAAGCTTTTCTGGTCTCAGTTAGGTATCCTCATGCTTTGGTGGACTGTCTAATCAAGAGTGAGTAGCTTTGCAGGTTGGCTGGAGAGTTCTCTTCCAACTGTCTTTCATTGTCCTTAGACTAGTAGTAGGCCAAGCTGGGTCAATTCTTTCCATGGTGTCTTGGCCAGGTAGCTCAATTGGTTGGAGCGTCATCCTGTGCACCAAAAGATTTCAGGTTCCATCCCCTGTTGGGGCACAAACAGCAGACAACAGATGGATGTTTATCTCTCACATCAGTGTTTCTCTCTTTCTCTCTCCTCCTTCGTCTCTAAAATCAATAAAAACAATAAAATATCCTTGGGCGAGGATTAAAAAAAATTCTTCCCATGGTGATGGCAAATGCACTAAGAGACCAGCAAAAATACATGAGGCTTTTTAAGGCCTAGGCTCAGAACTGGCACACAGTCACTTCTGTTGGTATTTCTTTGCCAAAGCAACTTCTAGGGCTAAGTCCAAAGCCCATGGTGAGGAAATAAACTCTGCATTTTATGAGAAGAACTACAAAGTCATACACACGAAAGCATGAATACAGAAGGAGTAAAAAATTTTAGTTCATCACAGCAACAGATGTCAGAAATTTAGGCATTATCAATGGCTTTGTCAACAATAGAAATTATAGATATTTTGATATTTAATTATAGTAGTTTTACATATCTCTAAATATTATTTATCTCTATTTTGAAATTGTGATTGTTATTAAATCTGCCGGTAGATTGCACAGGATCACAGTCTTCCTATCTGCAAATGTTCAGGTGGTAGAGTTGGCCAACATTTGGGCAGATGGCTGCCTAGTGGTCATTCAGCCACCGCACACTGAGATCAGATGTTCTCACCCTGGTTATCCAGACATCTATGTTGCAGAGAGTTATGGTAAGGACCACCCCAAACTTTAATGTTTCAAATCAAATAAAGGCCTGCAGCCTTCACACTGTTATGCCATTAAAAAATAGAACAAGTTTAACTTGGCTATATTTAAATGTATCATCTTGTTATGTAATGTATTAATAAAGAAACCCATATATTACTAAATCACATTTGTTTCACTTCAGTATTTGCTGACTGTATTTCAATATAATCATTTTCCTTTGTAATCCTTTATTTTGTATATTTGACAACAGTATTCTGACAAGAGGTTTCACAGACTTTACCAAAGTTCCAAAGAGTTCCATGACATAAAATGTTTTAAGTCTCTGTTCTATATACTTAACATCTAGCTCCTCCCAAAGATGTCATCTTTAAATAAATCAACCTGTTTCATCTGTGCTACAGGCTGTTAGGGAAAGGGTCCCTTGTCTACCTACACATGAGCCAAAATTATTAAGTGGGCAGGCACACACCTTGAGTCCTCCCTGGCCACCATGGTGTGATACAACTCCAAAGAGAAAGTGAGTTTGGAAGAGTGAATAATAGAGGTTTTCTGATCTTCTACCACAGCTGCACAGAGAGATTCTCTTGCAGAAATAAACTTAAAATATTTGGATATGTATTCGGAGATAGAACAGACAATTTTCACTTTCTACTTCTCTCTCTCTCTCTCTCTCTCTCTCTCTCTCTCTCTCTCTCTCTGTAGCTCAGCAGGGCCAGTTTTCCTAGCAGGACCATGTAGCTCATCATCGTTTGCCATCACCCCTCCAGCAAGACAGGTAGCACTAAGCCGCTGCAGGTTTTTGCTGTGCAGCTCAGACTCAAAACGGAGCTTCAGGCAGCAGCCAACACTAACAGACACACTAAACAAAACCTATTTGAACCTCTGCTCCAGGCTTTTCCTAACTTCCCTCCGAAAGGAAACATAGGAGTGCCCTGCTTACTTTCTGAGGTGCTACCTTCCCTAAGGTGTGATGCTTGTTAATGGGTTTGTGTGTTTTGTTTTCGGGTAATACATTTCTATTTAAAGCATAGAGAATGTTTTGACATGAAGCTAGAAGTTTCGATAAGTCTAGTGAACAGCAAGACAGAATACTATGACAGAAAGAGTTTTGGCATCATAGGTCCTTATTAAATGTTCTAGTGTTTTCAAAAAAATTGTATTGAGTGCTTCCCGATTACAGTTTAAGATATAGACCTTTTCTTTAAGAAGGTTTTATTTATATTGGTAAGATATTACAGGACAACCTTTTACTTTTCTTCAACTACTATTGTGTTGTAGTCAGTAGTCTGCCCAATACAATTAGTTTTAAATTTAGAAAGAAAGGAAAAAGACCATGAGTTACCTGCTGTGTTGTCTACACAATCTCACACCAGCAGCTGAGTTTTTTTGCTGAACTCTTTTGGGTATTGGGAGGCAGATGAAACTCTTTACTTGCTGCCCAGCAACTTGAAGGTGGAAAACACATCTTTTGATTAATTAAAAGCAAACTGTTGGAACTACTTACCTTTCCATTCTTTAATTAACAAAGCCCACAGGCCACATGAGGAAGTAATAACACTCATTATGTTGTGATGAAGGACTGTGATGATGAGTTAAGTCAGACGGGACTCCAGGCACATTCCCGTCAAGGCTTCCCCAAGATGCTGCCCCGGTGTAGACAGATCCTTACTTGTAGAAGAATCCTATCTCACCAGTACCAGCACATGCTTCTCGGGGGAGTGCATTTCCTTTTGTAAGGGTAAGAAGAGGCCTTGAAACAAAGGGTTATATTTTAATTAAGCCTAGGCATCCTTTCTGGAATTTCCTTTATTGAAAGAACACCTCCTTTGATTTGTATCTGTTTGTGTTAGGCTTTAGAACAAAAAAGATTGATCCCTTCCAGGCAGAACTGTCCCATGTGAATGATCAAAAGCCGTGTCAGCTGACTTACAAGCCAACAAACTATTTTCTCATTATTCTTTAAGTCTCCCAGGAAGTGCTTTTTGAAGATAGTCTCTATTGCTCCAGCTTTGTTCATTATCCCTGATGCCTATGGGTGGTCTCAAGGACTTTGAGAAAATGACAAACTCCCATTCCACATGTATGTGGAAGCCCCCACCCCACTCCAACTTCCTTCAGAGTCCTTAGCTTCAGTGCTCAGAGTCTGAGAGTTTTCCCTTGCTGTGTCACCAAGGCACCACTGAAACTTTTGGTCAAATGGCTCCCCATTCATGGGGAGATGGAGCTTTAAAATATACTTGCTGTTATTTCAACATAGCAGTTTCAGGTAAGATGCTGCCTCCACATGATTATGAAAGGAGAATGAAATAGACTCACTTTCTTAAGTATACTTTTTTTAGTGACTCTTTGATGGAATAGCCATAGAAAATCCTATTTTCTTCACAGGAAGATTTTTCATTCATCAGTTTGTTTGTATAATAGAGGTCACCATTTTAAGTTAAGTCAATTCTAAACTAGCTTTACTTACATTTTCATTTTTGCTTTTCAAGAACTGAGTGATGGAGTCTATGGGGGAAACTTAGAAAATTTTTTGTGGTTGACTTTGTATGCCATGTTTCAGCAAGTTGTAAATTTTCTGCCTCTGGAAATACAATGCTAGAGTGGAAATGCTCACCCCTTTCTGATTCTAGTGGCACAAATAACAAGGCTATAATGTTTCTATCACTGAAAAATGTCATAATGCTAAAACCTTGAACCTGATCTGAATTGAATTGTAGACTATTTTAGAACTAGCTGAAGGAAACCTTCCCAGATTCCATGATATCATTGTTTGTTTGTTTGTTTTCACCAAGTTGGTTTAGCTACAGATACAAAAACCCTCCAAATATACTTTCTTCTTCTTTTAGATCTTGAGGTACTCATAGGATATGAGGCACTCATCTCCAGAAATATGCAGGTGGGATCTGAAACTTGAAATCCACCATTAAATGTGGTACCTGTCATGCTTATTGTGAATGGGGATTGACACCACCCTGCTATAAGACACCATTAATTCTTGCCAGGATTATTGATGTTATCTCTAATCTGGTCCCCCAGATCTACTCGGACACTCCTCCAGTCCATTCTCATACAGCATCCAGAGTCATCTTTCCAAAATGGCAGTGTTTATATCTTTGAGTTGTGTTAGTTTGTGTCTCCTGAGAAACATTGGATGTTTAACGGACTTATTGAGGGGGAAGGAGAGAAAGATGAAAGCAATGGGTTGGTCTCAGCCTATCAATAGTGATGCTATTGGCTAGAAATGCCTGGGGTCCCTCAGCTGGGCCCATACTACTTGTGGTGAGCCCCACAGACAGTTCCCCGATGGCAGCCATTGCTGTGGCTGGACTGGCCCTTGTTGTTCTTATTATGATTACAGATTCACCTCAGCAACAACCATCAGGGAACTTTGAAAATCAAAGCTTATTATAACTCACCAATCCTGGAGGGTACATGGCAAAATCAAGCAGTCTGTCAAGTGATCAGTTATCTGAGTCAACTAGAGCTTTCTAAAAAGGGAAACTTTATGGGGGGAGAGGCCTGGTTCTTTATTTGTGTAAGTAGCAATGTATTTGAGGTGGGTATCTTTGAAGTGGTGGCCTTGGCAATGAAAAGCTTAATGTTAGGGATTTGCATTACTGTCCAAAAAGCTAATTGTCAGCTGCTTACACTGAGAGATGCTGGCCTGATCCCTCTGAAGGAGAGAGGGGAGGAGGAAAGGTTGGACAGGAAGAGTCTCAGAATATAGTGCAGTTCTGACAGTTTCTCCAAATGTTGGCCTTTCTTTTGAAATAGATTGGCACCACCAAGTACTTCCAAAGAGAAATTCTGAAACCATCTTTGGTATTTCCCTCATTGTGATGGTTCATTTTATGTGTTAACTTGACTGTGGGGTGCCCAGATATTACGTTAAACATCACTTCTGGGTGTGTCCATGTAAGTGATTCCAGATGAGATTAGCATTGGGATCAGTAGACTGAGTTAGCCAGATTGCCCTCCCTAACATAGGGGAGCCTCATCAGATCCATTGAGGCCTGCATAGAACAAAAAGGCTCAGTACGGGAGAATTTGCTCTCTGTCGTCTGACTGGTAAATTGCAACATCAATCTTCTCCTACCCTTAAACTAGGATATACACCATTGGTGCTCTATTCCTTGGGCCTTTGGACTCAAACTGGAGCTACACACTGGCTTACCTGGGTCTTCAGCTTGCAGCTGATAGATTGGCAGATTGTGGGAGTTTTCAGTGTCCTTACTTATATGACCCAAATTCTTATAAGAATTCTTTTTTTAAAAGGTATATTTTATTGATTATGCTATTACAGTTATCCCATTTTTTTCTCCCCTTTTTTCCCCTTTGCTTTGAACCCTCCTTCCCACCAGCATTCCCTGCCTTAGTTCATGTCTATGGGTTGTACATATAAGTTTTTTGGCTTCTCCATTTCCCATACTATTCTTAACCTCCTCCTGTCTATTTTGTACCTACCAATTATGCTTCTTATTCCCTGTACCTTTTCTCCCATTCTCCCCTCTCCTCCTCCCCTCCAATAACCCTTCGTGTGATCTCCATATCTGATTCTGTTCCTGTTCTAGTTGTTTGCTTAGTTTGTTTTTGTTTTTTTAGGTTTATTTGTTGATAGTTATGAGTTTGTCGTCATTTTACTGTTCATAGTTTTTGATCTTCCTTTTCTTAGATAAGTCCCTTTACCATTTCATATAATAAGGGCTTGGTGATGATGAACTCCTTTAACTTGACCTTATCTGAGAAGCACTTTATCTGCCCTTCTGTTATAAATGATAGCTTTGCTGGATAGAGTAATCTTGGATGTAGGTCCTTGCCTTTCATGACTTTGAATACTTCTTTCCAGTCCCCTCTTGCCTGCAAGGTTTCTTTTGAGAAATCAGCTGAGAGTCTTATGGGAACTCCTTTGCAGGTAACTCTCTCCTTTTCTCTTGCTGCTTTTAAGATTCTCTCCTTATCTTTAATTTTGGGTAATTTATTTATGATGTACCTTGGAGTGTGCTTTCTTGAGTCCAACTTCTTTGGGACTCTCTGAGCTTCCTGGACTTTCTAGAAGTCTATTTCCTTTGCCAGATTGGGGCAGTTCTCCTTCATTATTTTTTCAAAGAAGTTTTCAATTTCTTGGTTTTCTTCCTCTTCTCCTTCTGGCATCTGGTAATTTGGATGTTGGAGTGTTTAAAGTTGTCCTGGATGTTCCTAAGCTTCTCCTCATGTTTTTTAATTCTTGTTTCTTCATTCTGTTCTGGTTGAATGTTTATTTCTTCCTTCTGCTCCAAATTGTTGGTTTGAGTTCTGGTTTCCTTCCCATCACTGTTTGTTCCCTGTACATTTTCCTTTATTTCATTTTTCATAGCCTTCACTTTTTCCTCTATTTTGTGACCACACTCAACCATTTCTGTGAGCATCCTGATTACCAGTGTTTTGAACTCTGCCTCTGATAGGTTGGCTATTTCTTTGTTGCTGAGTTGTTTTTCTAGAATTTTGATTTGTTCTTTCATTTGGGCCATATTTCTTTGTCTTGTGCTCCTGTTATATTGCAAGGGGCAGGGCCTTAGGTATCCACCAGGCCTGGGCACTCCATGTTGCTGTGTTGTGACACTATACGTAAGGGAGGGGTCCAGGAAGGAACAATCCTGCTTGCCCACTCTCCATTGGCTTTCATTCACTTCCCCTGCTACCTACAAGCAGATTGGGCTCTTCTAGTGCTGGTTCCTAGGTGGGTGGGCTCGGGTATGTTCTGGGACCCCATGGGCCCCTTCAACAAACTCTCTTGTGTGGCTGGGAGTACCTCCTGCCACCACAGACCCAACAGATTTTTACAGCCAGAGGTTTTGAGCATTCTTCCACTCCACCTCCCTGCATTAGAACCCGGGATTGTACACTTGGTCTTGCCTTCAAGTTGTTCCTCCTAGTTTGTCCATACACAAATGTGGCACCTCCAGCTGCTGCCTCCCTGCTCCATCCTCCTCCAGCCACTGCCTTGCCCCATCCTCTCTGCCCCAGCTGCCTGTATCCTCCCCTCCTACCAGTCTGCATGAATGTTTATTCTTTAACCCCTTGGTTGTTGGACTTCCATACAGTTCAATTTTCTGGAAGTTCTGATTTTTTTTAAATTTGTTGTTCTTCTTTTGGTTGTGTGAGGAGGCAAAGGGTATCTACCTTTACCTCCATCTTGGCTGGAAGTTCATAATAAATCCCTTTATATATATAACACAATAATATTAATATGTAATTATACATAACATTTGTATAATTTATATGTGATATATGTGATTATCCATCTACCTGCCTACTTACCTATATCCTATTGGTTCTTTTTTTCTGAAGGACCCTATCTAATACACTCACCCTCATTCTTAAAACAGTGGTTTTCTGTTCTTTTTAAGATAAAGTGTAGTATTATTTAAAAAGCCTGTAAGGACTTCATATTCCTATATCTAATTTCATCTCAGGTCTCCCCCTCACCTTCTGTGCTCCAGCTGCAATGGAACTCTTTTAGTCCTTGGGATGGTCTGAATTTCCTCTCACCTCAAGGTCTTTGCATGTCTTATTTTCTTTGATTCAAATACAATAATTTTCTCTTAATTCTCCAAAGGTAAATAACAACTAGCTCCTGCCTTCAGTGAGCTTTCAGTTTATACTATTGGTCTCAACATTGGCTGCATGTTAGAATCCCATGGAGAACTTTTTGAAATCCTGATGTCTAGGCAACACCCCAAATAGTTGCATCATATACTCTGAGGGTGTCAGGATTTTGTAGTTTTTAAAGCTCAAAAGGGACATTGCAAGGAAAAGTATGGTTAAGAGTCAAATGAATTACACACCCATTAGTTGAGAATAGAGATTGCTTGATTCAAATTA
Organism: Glossophaga mutica; assembly: GCA_039655065.1. Taxonomy (NCBI): domain Eukaryota; kingdom Metazoa; phylum Chordata; class Mammalia; order Chiroptera; family Phyllostomidae; genus Glossophaga; species Glossophaga mutica. The sequence goes on from CM077304.1 coordinate 61,802,014, forward strand.
TGAGTGGAAACTTTTTCTGAGGCCTGAAATTTAGGGTAAGGAAAAACAATTGAGAAGTTTGGAATAAGTGAATGAATGACCAGTCCATGTCCTGGATGAAAACACTTTCTTTCTTGATTCTGTGACAAATCATTTGACTAAATGTGATGAATAGCAAGAATATCCAGAATATCCAGAATACAGTCATTGTTTGGCAGGCACTAATCCATGCTCCTAACTGGTATTATCTCATTTAACTCTCACATCCGAGGTGAGAAAACTGAGGCACAATGTGGTTAGGTAGCACTCCCAGATCATCACAGCTGGTTAGAGATAGAGCCAGGTTTGAATCAGGAAGCCTGACTTCTGAGCCCAGTTTTATCTTCTGATGCTAAAGATCAATGCATTATACTGTCAGGCGCATAGTAAATACTTAAAAATGCTTTCTTCATCTCCTTTTCCTTCTTCTTCTTCTCCTCCTCTTCCTCCTTCTTCTTTGCTTTGTTCTTCTCTTCTTTCCTCTTCATTTTCCCAGCCTCATTATAACAAGGGCTCTACTCTGTACCTCATTTCAGGTTTGAGTGTTCCCATGGTGCGACCCTACTTCTTGTACTTCTGTCAGGGGAGATATGTGAGATCTGATATTCTTCCTCCCATTCATTTTGGCGCGGTCATGAGCATATGTTAAGGGACTGTGTGAAGAGTCACATGAAAGAGATGAAGGAGGGTGCATTCCAGAGTCTATGTTTTAGATCAGACCAAACTAAATGTTTATTATCTCTGTCCTAAGTGAAATGAAGCATATCGGTCAGCCAATTATTCTTTGGTCTCCTATTTTCAAGCATTCCTTGTGAATGTTAGAGGAACTTTCGCCATTGGAGAGCCATCATCTTTAGCTTGCCAGATGTTTATTTGGGAAGGGGAAAGAGTGGATGTTGAGGGGTGGAGACAGTATAGACAGGAAATAAAAAGTCTAAATAGGTGATAAAATTTTGATCCAGGAAATTCAAATCTTAAATTATGGAAATCAGAAGAAAGGAAATGTTGTTTCAGTACATAATGGACTGATTGAGAGGAAAAGCAAACCAACTGAGTGTCAAGGAATTTTATAAAACTTGTCTTCACTGAGGCTACTCTAAAGAGAAAGTGTGTGGCTCCCTCATTCTCCAGGTAGCAAAGCTCAGTTAACAGTCACTCTACTCAAACCCCCGAGCCTGGTTCAGCTTCCTGCCATCGAACAACCATTGGATTTCACACTCTCTTGGAATTGAATCTAGAAAGGAGAAACCATAAAACACTGCATTCTCCAGTATAATGGCAGTGTTTGAGTCCTTAGCAATGAAATCATTGTCTTGGGTTATCTGTTAATGCCCCTGGGTAATCATTAAGCTCAGAAAGTCATCAATTACAAAAGAGAAGGGGCTTGAGTAAGACATAAAAATAAACAGAAAAGCAGCAGCTGGACAGGCCTATGAGGCAAAGCTCTGGAGAGCTTAGGATGCTTGTTTCTATGTAGTAGCCAACTTTGGTCTGTAAAACCCAGTAATCAATGGTATGAAACTTGGAGGAAATGACAGGCCAAGGATTCATCAATGCCATGTATTTATTGCCATGCCACAGTCAATGGTTTGGGAACTCTATGAGGCTGTTTTCTAGCTGAACTGGTTTGTGGGTTTAAAAACTCTTTTTGTTAGTTGGGATATCCAAGGAGGAAAAGACCACCCTTTGGACTTCCCCTTGTGATGATGGACTGAGAGAGCCTGTGAAGTTGGTGCATTTGGTCCATCAGACTTCCACCCTTTGTGCCTTTCAAACAGCTACCCTCAAATAGAGCATTCCACAGTGTGAGCAATACTCAAAATACACAAAGTGTTTATGTCAGGGAGACACAAACACTTCCTGGCAGGGATAACTTCTAGGCTTTTTCAGCATTGCCAAAGACCATGGGAAGAAAGGAACATAAGAGAGTAGTGGAACCATCCAAGAATGTGTCAAAGAAGCCACAAAGTTCATCATGAACGAAAAATATTAGCAATGATAATTAATTAAGGGAAAAATGAGTTACAGAATCCCTGTACTACTCATTGAATTGAAACTAGTTTGCTGTCTTGGAACTAATGAATGGAGGGTGATCTAGAAAATCAGGCCATATTATTATTTTAGATCTGCTACTGATAGGAATTGTTTTGTAGAATCGAGTTTGTATTCTCTTATATCCTATTACTTTCCATGTAGTTAGCTGATGAAGCTGTGATAGGGACCAATAAGATAACTATAAGGGACTATGAAGGACTATAAAACTGTGTGTTCTCTTGAAGACGTTTGTTTATTGAAGCCATGGAACGTGTGTGCTGGAAGGGACATTAGAAATTGTCTGGCATGCTGTTTGGATGAGGGAGAGTCAGAGAAAATAAATGACTTGCCTGAAGTTACACAGGTAACGATGAACAAAACAGGACTTCTGGATTCTGTATATGATGTAGTAAGCTGGAAGGAGCATCATTCTCACTCCAGTAACCACAAAAAACTTCAATATGCAAATTCAAAACTTTCTTGAACCCATCAGAGCACTAAGGTCATAGGGCAATCAATTAACCTGAAATCTAAAGAAAGACAGGTGTCTCCAAGGAGCAATGAGACACAAGCACTAGTTCATAGGGGCAGGCCCACTGATGAGTAGAATTTGGCTAAGATTTTTAACAAATTAGTAAAGGCTGCTGGTAGGCTAGTTAGAAAATGTATAACTCCAGGGGCCTTGGACACAATGGGGGAGTTCACAGCTACTTTGGGGCTCTTCTCCATGGACCTCACTAAGTGCTCACAAAAAAGACTGGGGACAGGTTGGGAATCCTGAGAAAGCCTTCATCATGGTGTGCACCTGAAGATGAGGAACAGCTGCTGCTCCCCTTCTCCCACATCTCTCATGTGGAACAAATACACCAACACACATTTGTTCTTACGATGGTGAGGAAGCCCATTGGAACTGTGGGAAGGAACTGCAAAAACCTCTGCTCTCAGGGAGGGGCAAGACTAAGAGCTGATCCCAGACCCATGACTGTGGATGGAATAGGATCCCTGAGATGGCTGTGCCCTGGAGATCCAGGGGACATAACGCCTGCCTAAGATTAAGGATTAATCTCCAGGGGTGTCCAACCTTTTGGTGTCTCTGGGCCATACTGGAAGAAGAAGAGTTGTCCTGAGCCACACATTAAATACACTGCAACACGTAATCACAAAAAAATCTCATAATGTTTTACATGAATTTACAATTTTGTGTTGGGCCACATTCACAGCCATCCTGGCCTGCATGTGGCCAGCAGGCTGCAAGTTGGACACTCCTGGAAGTGGAACAGCTAAGGTATTCTGCTCCTGCCCCCATAACCAGGGTGAAAAATTCAATTGTGTAATTAAGTAAAATGGTATTTGATTAATTAACAAGTAGCAGCACCAAGGTACAGGCATTGAGAAAAAACCCTCTTACAATCCGGCACCCACCCTAAACACCAGGTAATGGTAACTGCAGTAACAACAAATGACAAGCTGAGTTCGCAATCTCAGCAGATTGATTCTCCTCCCCCAAACGGAAGATCTTGTAGGAGGAAATGCATATCCATATGCAGGCGCAATAGCTACTAGCCTTAGTGTCTACTGACCTACAAAAATGCCTGACTTTAAACAAAAAATTACAAGGCAGACAAAAAAAAAAAAAAAAAAAAAAAAGCAAGAACACACATGCACAGAGTCAGGAGGCCAAGTATTTAACAGAAGCAGACTCCTATATGACACAGGTCTTGGGACTATCAGACAGGGAATTTAAAATAGCAATGATTAATATGCTAAGAAGTCTAACGAGAAGATAGACAACATGCATGTAAAGTGAAAATACATAAATCAGGACAAGAATCAGTGGGAATACATAAATGGAAAACAGTAACGGAGGTGAGGAATTCCTTTGACAGGCTCATCCATAAACTCGAAACAGCTGAGGAATAAATGGTCTTGCTTAGATTAACAATGATCTGAACATTGACTTTCAGTAGCATTTGACACAGTGGCTCCTTCTTCTCCTTGACAAATATTCTTCACTTGGTTTCAAGAACCCAGCATTCCCTTCATTTCCTTTGTACTTCACTGGTTGCAGCTTCTCAGTTTCCTTTGCAGGTTCCTCTTTTCTTCTAACCCTTAATGTTGGAGTGATCTAGGGCTCAACCCTTGGCCTCTTCTCCCTTCTACAGGTGCCCTGATGCTGATCTTATCTAGTCTCCTGGCTTTAAATATCACTTATGCCCTGATGCCTCTCATGTATGTACCTCTAACCCAGACTTCCTTCCTGATCTCCAGACCTATTGGCATATCTTCTGCAGGTCTAGTAGGCATCTCACATTTTAAATGCTTCATCTCAAGCTCTTACCTCTTTCCTCACAAGGTAATTCCTCATGTAGCCTTCCCCAAGTCAGTTGCAGCAGCTCCATTCTTCAAACCGCTCAGGCCATCATCCTGAAGGTTGGGCATCATCCTTGATGCTGTCTTTTCTCTCACATTACACATCCCAGTCATCAGGAAATCCCACTGACTACCTTAGAGATATGTTCTGAATCTGACTCCTTTAGTCGCCTTTACTGCTAACACTTTGGAGCTAGTCACCATCACTTCCCAGTTGAATTATTGATACTTCATATTTCACATTATCCTAATCTTCTAGTCTTACCCTCATTCCACTTCAGGCTCATCTCAGAACAGCAGCCAGATTGGACATTTATAACAAAAATCAAATTATGCTACTCATCTTTTCAAAGCCATTCATGGCTTTCTCCCCATATTCAGAGTAAAAGCCTGTTACGGGCTGAATTATGCACCCGCCCCCCCGCCCACCAATTCATATGTTGAAGTCCTAACCACCCAGAGCATATCTGTATTTGGAGATAGGGCCTTTAAAGGGGTAAAGTAAAAGGAGATCATGTGGGTAGGCCCTAATCCAATATGACTGGTGTCCTTAAAAGAACTCAGCACACAGACCATGGGATGACCTATACAGTGTGGGATGACCTATACCTGTACAGACCTATAAGTAGGAAGGCAGCCATCTACAAGTCAAAAAGAAAACAACCCTGTTGACACCTCGATCTTGGACTTCCAGCTTCCAGAACCATGAGAAAAATCAATTTCTGTTGTTTAAGCCAACCAGTATATGGTACTTTGTTATGGAAACCCTAGCAAATTAATACAAAGCCCAGATTCTTTCAATGGCCTATGAGGACCTACATGATTTGATTCCTAGTTTCATCTCTCACCTCATTTCCTATTCCTCCCCTCTCATCCATGCAACTCCAGCCACACTGTTTTGAACATGCCAGGCACACTCTTGCTTGCCCTTTCCCCAAACTGTTCCTGCTGCCTGGACTACTCTCCCCTCAAATATAAATAGCTAATTCTGTCTCCTCTCTCAAGTCTTTGCTCAGATGTAACTTTCGTAATGAAACCTACCCTGAAAACCCTATATAAAACTTGAATCTTTTCTCTTCTCTTCCCTGATACTCACAATCCTACCTTTTCTGTTTTATTTTTTACCTTCTAAACCATTACGTAATTTACTTATTTGTTATGTTTGTTATTCTGCTAGAAATTTCCTTTGCTGCTTCAGATCCACTCTTCACTCTTATCTGTCCTGTTCCGTGCCCTGGAAAGCTGACATCTGTGGGTGTGGGTGTGCTCAACAGAGCTTCTTGGTTCTCCGGCTTCTCATTGAGCTTAGCCATAGAAGTCACTGTAAAATGACTGCATGTGGGACAGAGAGAGAGTTCAGGATATTTCCCTGAATTCCTCTAGGAGACTAGACTGGTCAGCACAGTGTCCCCAGACAGAGCACACTACTGGTATCATGTAGGGTTCTAGAGAAGCAAGGAGTTGAGGGGTTGACAGACTTTCAGAGGCTCCAGTGAGTTGGCTTCACCTGCAGAGTATTGTTTCTCAGCAAGACTGGTATTGATTAGTTAATTTTCAGAGGCGAGTTTATTGGAGTGTGTCTCTCCGTTGGCTAACTTTCAGAATGAGGGCCTAACAGTAATAGGCTTGCAAAAGCATGTTCACTGAAGTGAGTTTTTGTTGATCATTTGAACTGGTTTGAAATTGGTTTTGACAGCTACTAATTTCTGTAGCTATACAATCAGTCTTTATGAGATTGTGGGAACTTATGAATTCTCACCTCTCAGCCATGCTGTGATTTGCTCTTTTCAAGCCTTCAGAAGTGGCTTCCTCATGTTGCTAGCCTTGGAGTGCTTTATCACTTCCAAGAAAGAGTCATTAAACTATATGGGTATTCACCTCTTCTGAGTGTGCCATCTGTTTCCTGAAGGGATCCTGATACACCATTTGTCTTTCTCCCCCAGCTAGAATATAAACTCCAGGAGGGCAGGTATTTTCCTCCATTTTGTTCACTGATGTATTCCATACCTTATGTGTCTGGAATATAATAGGCACCCAATAAATAGTTTTTGTTTGCTTGATGGACTGATACTAGAATTCTTATTGGATATAAGTTGATCCCTCTAAATTCATGCTCTGTATCTCTTAATTGATCTTTAATATTTACACACAGTGTTCTATGTGTAAATTTCTCAATGTATATATATATTTTAAGGTTTTATTTTTAGTTTCAGGTGTCCAACATAATGATTAGACAGTTATATGTTATATGCTCTTGAGTTGGCTCCAACTCCTGGCGACCCCATGAATGAGAGACGTCCACCATGTCTTGTCCTCAACAGCCCTGCTCAGCTTCTATAGACGTGTGCCTACGGCTTCTTTTACAGAGTCAGTCCACCTCGCAGCTGGTCTTCCTCTCTTCCTGCTGCCTTCTATTTTCGTCAGCATTATTGTCTTTAAAAAAAAAAACAGCTTTGCCTTTTCATAATGTTCCTGAACTAGGACAGCTTCAGTTTTGTCATTTTTGCTTCCAGCAGTGTTTCAGGCTTAATTTGCTCTAGGAGTTCTTTCTGATGGTCCACCGGCAGTCCAGGGTGTCCATGGAATTCTCCTCCAGCACCATATTTCAAACAAATCAATTTCTTCCCTTTCAGCCTTCTTCACTGTCCAACTTTTACATTTGTACATGGTATTCGGGAATGTGAGGGTGTGGACCATCTTAGCCTTAGTCTCTCATGACACGTCTTTACTCTTGGTGATCTTCCCTGATTCTTTCATTGCTATCCCTCTGCATCTCAGCTTTCTCTTGATTTTTTTTTTTTTTTTTTTTGGCTGCAGTCTCCATTTGAATTGATGTCTGAACTAAGCTAAGCAAAGTCTTTCAACAATTTCAATGCCTTCATTGTCTGTGGTAAAGTTGTGTATTTCTTCTGTAGAGATGATTTTTGTCGTCTTGATATTCAAATGCAGTCCTGCTTTGGCACTTTCTTCTTTAATTTTCATCAGAAGTCGATTCAAGTCATTGCTACTTTCTGCCAGTAAGATGGTGTCATCTGCATATCTTAATTTCTCAGTACTATCTCCCAATTTATATTTCCTTCTTCATCTCTGTCCAGCCCAGAATTTATGTCATCTATTGGATTATCTTATTTCAATGACTATATATTTTACTTTATTTCTAATTGTTTTTTTTTCCTTATCCATCTGTTTTGATTTCATTTCTGGCTGTTTTTGCTATACAATTCTTTGTTCTTTTTGTAGTTATTATGACTTCTTTTTATCTCTTTAAGGACCATAAACGTACTTATATTAAAGTTGTTTTTATATAGTTCTATTTTATTTTACTTGGATAGATTTTATCTCTTGATAATAGATTTTATTGACTCTTTTTATTAGTTTTGCTCATATGTTTTAAAATGTTGGGGATAGGCTCATCTTGAATTGGAGGGGTTTTTCCCCCTTTTCTTCCCTGCTTTTGCTTTCTCTCTCTGGACTCACTCCACCCTGGGTAGTCATTTTGTGGTTGCCTCTGTTCAGTTCTCCAGGGATCCTTACTATATAGACCTAGGTCTTACATTGGGGATTTGGGCTACATCCCTGTGGTGATAAAAATGTGAGAATAAATTCTATCAGTAAGCACATGGGCAACTCAGTCCTGAGCTGTACATATCTGCATTCTCCAACTATCTTAGATAAGTGGGCATAAGCACAGTGTAGTCTCAGGAATTGGTTTACTAAAGCATTTTCAATCTTTTCAAAGGCAGGAAATCATACTTCAGTCCTGGGTTTGAGGAGTGAACACAGCTCATGTCTCAGACTACCTACAACTTCATCTTACTTTCTGGTTTGTGTTTATGTTCTGTCTGTGGTTCACAAAATGATGATCTTTTATTTGAAGCTGACTAAACTCTCTTTATTTTCTCTTTTATTTATCATTTCTGTGTGATTAGAATAGGGAGGGCACCTTAAAGCATAGATTTCTGGAAGTTGAATAGTTTTCCATAACTTAATTTTTAATGGATGCATGATATTTTACTGGGACAATTGAAGATTAAACATTGCAGACTGAACATACACATTTACATTTACTTCCTCCTCAATTCTCACAAAATGACAATTACAATCCTGTTGGAGAACGCACATGCTCAGCACTCCCTGTTCCACTTCTCTGCTTTATATTATTCTCCATAGGATTTATAACCTTTGAGAAAACCATAAAATTTATTAATGTATTTTGTTTATTATCTATCTTCTTCCACCACAATATATACCCCATGAGAAGGCAAGGAAGGGCTTTTGATTATCTTATTCATGTCTGTATTCTTGGCATAAAGGACAGTGCCTGACATGCTGGCAGATTTGTAAATATTTTTTGTATAAATGAATGAATAAATGAATGAAGAGAATAAGCCACAACAATGAAAATAGGAACAGAAACAACTTGGATGCTAAAAAAAAATGTGATCAATCAGCAGTAACTATGATAGATGGATTGCAGTAGCATTCTTTTATTCCTTTGTTGATGCCCCTTGCAATGTGACTTGGAAGATCCTTCCATCAAGAGCTACAGCCTATTTCCATGTTTCTTGAATATGAACTGGACTTGTCATTGGCTTTGACCAGTAGAAAGGGGCAGAGAGAAATATTATCAGTTCTAGCCTAGACCTCAAAAGGCCTATGTGTTTCTGCAATGAATCTAGGAACCCCTTCTTCTACCATGAACAATACTGGACTTAATCTGATGAAAGATGAGAAAATACATGGGCCAGAACCGAGTCAGCCCAGCTGTTCCAGTCTAAACTGCAAGTATGTGAGTGAACTCAGCCAAGATTGTACCCAAATGCAGCTGCCTGAGGAAGCTCAGCTGAAAGCAAAAGGATCACACAGCTGGATAGACTTGTGCATAATCATAAATGATTATGGGGTTAGGCCACTGAATTTGGGGGGTAACTTGGTACCTAACAATAGCTAATTGATACAGTAAATCACTTGGCAAACCAGAAAAGGCTGAAAACTAAGCCCACAGCGGGAAGGACAACTAAAAGGCAGGCCAGTTCCCCCTGCCAAATTGCCCTGCGAAATCCGAGCTGTCACTTTCTATGGAAGGTGGAGGTCTGTAGTTTAAAGTCTTTAAAAAGAGTGTTTAGAACCCTAGATCTTCTTCCCCACCTGAGCATCCAAACAACTATTCAAACCCTTTGGGAGAGGTCTTAGACTCAGGTACACCAGGCATATGTGGGACCAGGAATGGTGAAGAATCATACTAAAAATAGGGAACAATTCAGAGTCATCAAGGTTAATGGTAAAATTCTTAGCCCTCAACTTGGTAATCAGGACAAAGCAGCCAGGCTTAAAACTCTAAACAACATACTGGAGGGAAATCTGCCTTGTCCGTGGAAAAGGATTCACACATATGACCAGGTGCCACCCAGTCACCCTTCAACAAAATCTACCAGCTGGCAAGCTCTGTCTCCACACACAGAGGGCTTCTAACCAGGGTTTAAACGTGAACTTTCAGTTATGTGAGGAAAGTCTTCTGTGTGACAGTGAGAGTCTAAAACAAACGATAATGAAGGGAGCAAAAGAAAACCTTAAAAAACCTATAATTAGTATCTGAGGGAGATAAGAAGATATTGCATCTTTGAAACAAGACAAGGACACTATTTTAGCACTTCCGGCCAAGATGGAGGTGTAGATAGACACACCGTGCCTCCTCGCACAACCAAAACAAGGACAGCAAATTAAAAAAACAAAAACCAACCAGAACTTCCAGAAAATCGAACTGTATGGAAGTCTGACAACGAAGGAGTTAAAGAAGAAACATTCATCCAGACTGCTAGGAGGGGTAGAGAGGACACACAGCAAGATGGACCTGGCCAGGCAATGGCTTGCAGACTGGGAGGTCCCACATTTGTGTTCAGGTAAACCCGTAGGAACAATTGGGGAGCGAAACAGACTGTACAACCCAGGGTCCTGGTGTGGGGAAATAAAGCCTCAAACCTCTAATTGAAAACACCTGTGGGGGTTGCCGTGCCAGGAGAAACTCCCAGCCGCACAGGAGAGTTTGCTGGAGAGACCCACAGGGTTCTAGAATGTACACAAACCCACCCACCCAGGTATCAGCACCAGAAGGGCCCAATTTGATTGTGGGAAGCGGGTAAAGTGACTAAAAACCAGCAGAGAGTGGAGCAAGCCCCATTGTTCCCTTTCAGACCCCTTCCCCATGTACAGCATCACATCATAGCCACGTGGGTTGCCCCGCCCTGGTGAACACCTAAGGCTCAGCCAGTTATTACGTAGCAGGTGCACTGAGACCAAAAAAAAAAAAATAAATAATAATAATGGCCCAAATGAAAGAACAGTTCAAAGCTCCAGAAAAAATAAACTAAGCAACAAAGAGCCAAACCATCAGATACACAGTTCAAATCACTGGTTATCAGGATACTCCAAGAGCTCACTGGGTATGTAAACAGCATACATAAAAAAGACCCAGGCAGAAATGAAGGTCGAGTTATGTGAAATAAAGAGAAATCTACAGGGAAGGAAACCAGGACTCATATCAACGGTTTGGAGCAGAAGGAAGGAAGAAAGAAACATTCAATCAGAATAGAATGAAGAAATAAGAATTCGAAAAAATGAAGAGAGGCTTGGAAACCTCTGGGACAGCTTTAAACATTCCAACATTCAGATCATAGGGATGCCAGAAGGAGAAGAGGAAGACCAAGAAATTGAAAGCTTATTTGAAAAAATAATGAAGGAGAACTGCCCCAATCTGGCAAAGGAAATAGACTTCTAGAAAGTCCAGGAAGCTCAGAGAGTCCCAAAGAAGTTGGACTCAAGAAAGCACAGTCCAAGGTACATCATAAATAAATTACCCAAAATTAAAGATAAGGAGAGAATCTTAAAAGCAGCAAAAGAAAAGGAGAGAGTTACGTACAAAGGAGTTCCCATTAGACTATCAACTGATTTCTCAAAAGAAACCTTACAGGCAAGAAGGGGCTGAAATGAAGTATTTGTAGTCATGAAAAGCAAGGACCTACATCCAAGATTACTCTATCCAGCAAAGCTATCATTTATAATAGAAGGGCAGATATAGTGTTTCCCAAATAAGGTCAAGTTAAAGGAGTTCATCATCACCAAGCCCTTATTATGTGAAATGTTAAAGGGACTTATCTAAAAAAAAAAGAAGAAAAAAATATGAACACTAAAATGACAACAAACTCACAGCTATTAACAACTGAACCTAAACAAACAAACAAACAACTAAGAAATAACTAAAACAAGAACAGAATCACAGAAATGGAGATCACATGGAGGGTTATCAGTGGGGGAGTGGGAGAAGGAGAGAGGGGGAAAAGATACAAAGAATAAGTAGCATAAATGGTAGGCAGAAAATAGACAGGGGGATGTTAAGAGTAGTATAGGAAATGGAGAAGCCAAATAACTTATATGTACTATCCATGGATATGAACTAAAGGCAGAGAATGCGGGTGGGAGGGGTGTGCAGGGTGGAGGGGAATAAACGGGGGGAAATGGTACAACTGTAATAGCATAATCAATAAAATATATTTAAAAAAAGAAAAACAAAAAAAGAAACAAGATAAGGACATTATTTAAAAAAGAATAATCAGAGAATAAGAATAAGTTTTGGAAATAAAATATCTGACAGAAATAAAAAATTTAACTGGCATGTTAGAAGGTAAGGGTAAGAAAATCTTCCCAAAAGTACAACAAAAAGGCAAAAAGATGAAGTAATGAGAAAAGAAATGGGATTTAGAAAAGAAATCCAGAAGGCTTAAAATGGCATTCCATAGCATTGAAATTTATTCAATCAGCATTTTTATGGCTTAATATTGAAACTGCTTCTGAATTTTGCAGTTATTGACATTTATTACAGTGGACATCTTTGAAGCTAAATTTTGGTCTGTGCCATAATTATTTCCTTGAAATAAAATTACAGAATGGAATTACACTTAAAATATGTAAACATGTTAAGGTTTTTGATATGTTTTGTCAACGTCAAAAATTGTTTTTTATTTGTTATGCCAGGATTTGAGAAAAGTTGCTTGTGACTTTTTCTTAATTCAGTCATTCTTGTCTCAGTCTATCTGATAATGGGCTTCCATTGTATCAACAATAGGAATGGAAATTGGTAGTTGCAATTTACTTTTATTTCCCAACAGGGTTAAACAACCTATCATTGTATAGAATCCTGAATTGTCTCAGTACATTCTGCTTTCTTCTGTAGACCAAAAACCCTGAATGAGAGTTCAGAGGAATTTAGTATTGCCCAGTAAAAAAACCCCAAAAAACAACAACAACAAAAAGAAGGAAACAAAACAAAACCCTCTGTGATAACTTGCTTAATTTCACCTTTGCTGGTTGAGTGTTTATTTTTATCTTTCTCTAGAAAGAACACATTTTGGGATATAATTTTGGTTGTTCACAGATCATAACATTTTGTCCTTTAACTTAGTCTCTGTAATGTAGATAAAAACCTTCCTTCCTTCCTTCTTTCCTTCCTTCCTTCCTTCCTTCCTTCCTTCCTTCCTTCCTTCCTTCCTTCCTTCCTTCCTTCCTTCCTTCCCTCCCTCCCTCCCTCCCTCTGTTCCAAGGGCATAATATTTTATCTCTTAGATATTAATTTTAGAATTTAAAAAATATTATCTTTTGCCCCCTGCATTGTGTCTATTTTGTCTGTTCCTTTTTTCTGTTTATTTGTTTTAGATTCTGGCTTTCACACAGATGCTTTCCTCACACAACTGATGATCCTTGACTGAAGGTTCATGTTTAAACCCTGGTTAGAAGCCCTCTGTGTGTGGAGACAGAGCTTGCCAGCTGGTAGATTTTGTTGAAGGGTGACTAGGTGGCACCTGGTCATATGTGTGAATTCTTTTCCATGGACAGGAGACATTTCCCTCCAGTGTGCTATTTAGAGATTTGAGCCTGGCTGCTGTTGTCTTGGGAACCAAGCTGGGGGCTAAGCTCACAGTGGGGAAGTCAACTAGGAGCAAGCTCATTCCTCCTGCCAAATTCTGCTATAGAATTAAAGTTATCATTTCCCATTGAAGATAGAGGTGCATGGTTCAGAAGCTTTAAAAAGAGTGTTAAAGTTCTATAGCCCAGTCCCCTCCTACCCCCACTTCTTTCCTTCCAGGGGTGTCAGCCCTGCGGAGAGCCAGGGCCTCATGGTTTGACCTCCTTGCCTTGCCCCCATTCTTTCCCTCAGAAGCTTTCCAGCAAGGAGGGAACTTATATTTCTTGTTGGATGCAAGGAAAAAGTCCACAGGTTAACGATGGCATTTAGCTCAAAAGCACAGGGGCTCATGGGTAACAGATGCTTTTGCCTTTAAAAAAAAAAAAAAAAAAGAGTAGTATTCTTATTTAATATTTAGGTAAAGGAAACAGCTGTAAATGGTCATCCCTGAAAACTTATTTCAGGAATTTGCCTGGTCTGCCTGTGCAAAGAAGCCTTAGCTTGGTGATAGGTATTTTATATCTTTGAAACTGAAGTTTGTAGCTAATGTAACAAAGAAAAATTAACAGGTGACACTTCTGTCCAATCATTTAATATAATGTCTGGCCCTGAATCCCGTCTTATATAAACTTTATTCAAGGAGAAATTAGTTGTTTTCTGATGGGGATCTAGACACAAAGCCAACTAGAGAAATGTGAGGAGCGTGTTGCAAAACAAAGGCTTGCTCTTCCGTGTCTGTTAAGAATCAGCTTTCTCTCTTTTCAGGTGTACAAGTCCAATCTGTAAAATATCACATTTCTGGAAGGTAGGCTAATGAAATTCTGAAACCTTCTATAAATATGATACACCTCTGGAGTAATCACACATATGTTAGAATGGTTACAGACATTTTCCCATCACTGCAATTACATTTTTTGTGTGGGGGGGTTGGGGGAAGGAAAGAATTCGTGAAATTAAAGTAAGTCCTTAACATGTGGCGAGTCCATCATCTACGTGATGAATCTTTTTCAGGGCTGCACTCTAGGGCGGGAGTGCCTATTCCCTTCTACCACCCCCTGGCCTCCTAAAACTCAGTACTTCAGTGTATAATTAAACTTTGCATCAAAACAAAGTTCTAAAGGCCCCCAGTGGGCAGTTTGTTTCTTGCTGAGCTCATTTGAAGGTTGTATTTTGAGTTGTTTGTCTTTCCCCGCCTTGAATGCCATGGAGCCGTTTACCAGAGCAGAATTGTTTTTATGCGCCCTTTTCCTTTCATGTCCGTTTCTGGCTGGCTGTTCAATAGTGTGGCCACTGGCATGAGCTGGGAAGCTGGGGTAACTGGGCAAGTGATTAGTAGAGCCAGAAAGATCTTCTTTCTTCAGCCAGGCTTTCCTGGCTCCTCCGAACACAGCCAAACAAAGACCAAGTCACTTCTTTCTTTAAAAGAAACAAACTCAAAACATAAATTGTTGCCATTTTTCAGTTGAGGACAAGATGCTTCAGGAACCGATGCTACAGAGGGTGGCTGGATGCCATCCTAGCCCTGAGTTTCCTGTGCTTACTTTTCTGTGCCTCCCTGCCTCCACTGTAGTCCGTCACCCTGGGGACAATGTTCCGATTTCAGATCAATGCATGGCTAGTAGAAGAAGCTCCTGGAAATCTCCACTGACATTCTGAGAAACCAGCTTGAAGTGGAAGAACTCAGCGAAACAACTCTTCAAACATCTTGGAAACAAATGACAGATCAGTGCTGGAGCTGTAATTAGAGTCTGAGATGCGATTTCTTCCATCCTGGAAACTAAACAAACTAGAGGAAAGAAAAAAAATCCAAATATAATTTATGGACACAAAAGGAACAATTGAATTAGTAAAAATAGGCAAGAGCTCAAAGGTAAATTGGAGCATGAATTCTGTAGGCACGGGATCAGATGAAATATATTTTTGTACGCCTTTCAAACTTCTGAATTCTGTTGCTTTTGAAATGGAGTTGAAGAAATGAAAAAAGCATGGCTGGAAACTCTATTACAGCCAGCAGAGTAAAAATTCTTGGTTCTAACCGGCTGAGCTCATGTCAGGGATGGGGATGAAGAGCAAAAGGAGTTGTGTTCCCACATCATCCCTGTGCAGTACACGAGATCTGTAGCCTCACTCTTCATCTGACACCATATGGGATCACTCTTGGTGATGATAAGTCCTTAGTGGTTGTGATATTTGTCTTTAAGATCCTTCAGTTCTAACATGGGACTGTGGTGGGGTGTGAGGGTAGAGAAGGGGGAGAGAGAGAGAAAGAGATCATAGGGGATGAAAGGAGGTAATGAATTTCAAACAAACCACAGGAAGACAAAAAGATTGGACTCCTCAGAAAAGTTTCAACACTTCTAAAACAAGTAAGTTAGAGAAGCCTCACTAAATGTGCTGCCCATAATTTAAGGTAGTAAGGGAGAAGATTCCTTTGTATTGTGCTTCTGAAGGCTGGAATAAGTTCTGATGGATGCTTTTGCAAATAATACTGTAATTTCTAATTTCTCAACTTGCTGGAGCTTGCCACTTAAGGAGGACACTTAGGATGAAGTTGGTTTGTGTGTTTTTTCCAATTTATAAGAATAATCACAAGGGAAAGAGCACTGTATTGGGAGGCTGCAGATGGGGGCCCCCCACGGACCAACTTGTATGACAGGCAAATCAGATGCATCTCTGGATCTGCTTGCTCAGCCATAAAATGAAGGTGTTGGGTTGAATGACCTTTCAAAACCCTCTAAGTTCTGAAATGCCCTCAAAGTTAACATTCTACAACTTGAAATTTATCTTATTTCTCCTCATGGACATAACTCTTAGTTACCCCTTCTGGCAATTTCCTCAAAATTCTCCTGAAAGGGAAAACTTCATTTAAAATATTTCCTATTTAGTGAAGGACTTCAGGATATACCACCCCAAAATATGCTTCTCAGGCATATCAGTTATTATGAGTTAAAAGCACGTGAAAAACAGCAGATATAAGAAGGGCCCTCTGACCTTATTTTTCCTTTGCAAAAGCAAGATATGAAACTCCCCTGCGGAAGATGCCCTTCATATACATGGAGGAAGGAAACATTCTTATCCCCAGGAATGAGTAGTTGAGGCCAAGAGAAATCTGTGCAAACAAACCTTGTTATACTAATTCTTATCTTCCTAGTTACTTCTCCACAGCTAACCACCCTAGCCTAAGCCCCTTTGCCTTGTCACATTTTCACAATTTGCTAGTCCTTGTCCACCTTAATGTATAAGCATTTGACTCCAGATGCTTCTTTGGGTCTTCACTTTTCCTGCAAGAGCTCCAATACACATGTAAAAAAAATATAATTAAAATTTGTGTGCTTTTCCCTGTTAATCTGTCTTTATGTCAGTTTAATTCTTAGACCCAGCTGGAGACCCAAGGAGGGTGGAGGAGAAATTTTTCTTCCTTACAATAGCAATATGTATCTCTAGTCTTTATTTGTTAAATGCATGTGACATACATTACCATCTGTATGAGTGCTCTCCTTCCTGCCTTCTGGGGAAAGTCCTCCTTTTTTTCTGTTTTTCATATGATTGCAAGTGATGAGACCCAAGTAGAATCCTTGAAAGCAATAATAGAGAGGAAAAGGGAAGGAAAGGAAGGGAAAAGTGAAAAGGAAGATCTGGCCAAAACAAGAGGAAGGGGAAGAGGATGTGAGGGAGGGATTGGTGAGGGTAGAAACTACAAGCACCATGAGGAATGGACTTTGTCCTGGGCAATAGAGCTCAACTTCTGGGTTCAACAGCCCTCCTATTGCTCAAAGTTTTTTAAAAAACAAACAAACAAACCTAGAGATGCTTTAATTGGTCTCACTGAGAATATACACCTGTTGATACTTCCTCTTGAGCTCTATGGGGCTTTGTGTCACACAACTAAAAGAGCCCTGGAGTTTAACTGTCTCACATGTTGCATCCAGTGTGACAAAACCAGGCTGGAGTTCAGCAGGAGCCCCCTGCAGGCAACCGAATTCAGCAGCTCTGTCAAACTCCTTCATATGGGAATTATTGTCCAGGTCTGTACCAGGCAAGGCTCAGACTGTCACCCGTTAATCAGCAACACCAGCAGTATGGGGAAGCACAACCAGGTCACTGCACAGGGAAATGATGTTAGCACTGCGGGACCCTGGTCCCAGGATGAGAAGCTTTATTCTGGAAGAACCAATAGTTAGCTTTCCTCCTTTCTTTAAAATTAAAAAAAAATATGTTTAAATAATTTTTATTCTTCAATTACAGTTGATGTACAATATTATATCAACTTCAGGTGTGCAACCCAGCAACTAGACATTTATATAACTTACAAAGTGATCACCCTGATGGTTTTCCTCCTTTAAATCTCCTGGTTTCTGATGAAACCAGACTTGGAGGTCGGGAGAAATGCTAGTGATCAGAAATAGTAACATGGCCACTGGGTGCTGGCAATGTTCCTTTTCTTGATTTGGGTGCTGGTTACACAGGTGTGTTTGGTTTGTGAAAATCCACTGAGTAGTACAGTTTGGATTTGTATGTTTTATGTCTGTACATATGTTACTTGTCAATTTTAAAAAGTTGTCTTTAAAAAGTGCCCTTGTGCTTTCCTTGAGGAGAGAGACTGTGTTTTCATTCCTTGAGGAGAGAGACTGTGTTTTCATTCATTGCTCTATCCCCTATTTTGGGCATAAAGTCTGTCCCATAACAAGTATGTAATATTTGTTCAGTGGAAAAAAAGGAAGGGGTGGATTTCCTCTGATTTTCCAGCACCAACCATTCGTGTCCTTCGGAAGTGAGAAACTGCATCCACACAGCTCATGGATGTCTGCTCGTGGCGACATCGCAGTGCTGCTCTGGCCAGGAAACTCAACGGGCAGGTCCAGGCCTTTTTGTATTCTAACTTCTCTTAAGCATAGGATGGATTTTCAAGCCTGGGAAACCATGCTAATAACAACTGTGACCCATCGGGGACAAAAGCTCCATGGCAGAGGGAATCCCAAAAGGTATAAAAGCCCACCTGCTCTTGGAAAAGCCAAAAGAACTGCACCAGAGATTCTGCCTTACTTGTAGTTAATGGAACAGCCAGACATCCTGCTATTTCCAGGGGAGCCTTGCTGTCAGGTATTCTGTTGTCGCCACAGGACATATTTGTCCTAGTTTTTTAAAAAAAATACCTAGAATTTCTTTTATATAATCATTAACTTTACAGAAAGGTGGCAACTGTAGTATGAGAACATTTCTTGTGAATTATGAGAGTAAGCTGCCCACCCGATGCCTCTCATCCCTGATATTTCCATGTGTGCTGCACACAAGAAGGACTTTTTCCTACATAGCCACAGCACAACCATGACATTCAGGATATTCACTGAGAGGCATCGCTACCATCTAAACTTCAGTCTCCATTATAGTTTCTCCAACTGTCTCAATGCTCTCTATCTCGCAAGAGCCAGTTCATAGGCATACATTGCGTTCAGTTATCACATCTCGGGTTTCCTTCAGTCGGCAGCAGTTCTTCCGTCTTTCCCTGATTTTTGTGACCTTCACACTTGAAGGGATTACAGGCCAGTTATTTAGCAGATGTTCCCTCAGTTTGGGTTTCTCCATTGTTTTCTCATGATTAGATTTTGGTTAGTCACTCTTGGCAGTGAAACCACAGAATTGAGGCTGTGTTCCTTTCATTATGTCCTATCAGTTGCATAGGATTTTAATTTGTTTCATGACTGTTAATGTTCACTTTGATTACTTGATTAAGGTGGTGCGCGCCTGGTTTCTCCACTGTATAGTTATTTATAATTACAGGTATTTTGGGTGAAGGTAATTTAAACCTATGTAAATATTCCATTCATCATCAAACTTTTAATTTATTCATTTATTAAGTCTGTGTGGACTCATGGTTTCCTTCCTATTTATTTAGTGGGCTATGTATGATGTATCATTATCGTTATTTCTTTAGATGCTCTAATTATCCCTCAATTTGGTCAGCGGACCCCCTTCAAGTTGACTTCTGTGTCCTTTTGACAAATCTTAATCATTCTTTGAGTACTTCTTTATTTCCTGGCATACTATATTCTAGGCTTATCTTGTACTTTGTCTACTCTAGCCAGAAAATGAGCCATTTCTCCAAAGAACAACACATACACAGACCCCACTTTATAACTAGCTTTTTATATGGAACTAGGAGTTCACATCCATACCTTTGATTCTTGTCCAACACCAACATCACAGGGCTATTTGTAGCTTCCTTTTCTGACAATGAGAGATGATATTATCCCTAACATGGTTGCTGATTTGATCTAGCTCCTTGAATATAACTGATCTCCTTTCTCCTCTGCCATGCCCTCCTCTGTATGCTCACCCTTCACACCTTCATACCCTAGTGGGGCTCTCTCACCCTCTATTGAGTCACTCCTCTGTGTGGCCTTTCCTCACCCTGGTTGGGCTCCGACATCCATGCTGAACCCCGGCACATTGGGCACCCTGCTCACCTGCCCTGTCTCTGGCCACCTGTGCTGCCCAATCTTCCCAGGGCTCTGACACTCTGTGGGCTGGACTGTTCCTGCATGTGGCTCCTCCTCACCTCATCTGGGCTCTGACACCCTGGTGCAGTTGTCTTCATGCGTGGACCCCTTCTTATCCTACCTGGACCCTGCGCTCTGCTCCGAGCCCTTCACCTCGCTTCCCTTTCCTGCTGCCAATGTGGACGCCCGCCTTTGTCTGCCCTACCCCATGGCTTTAGGAATGAATTGTTCAGGAAAGAAAAGAGAAAGGAAGGGGCATAGGGAGAAGGAGAGATTTCTCCTAAAGTTTGGCCCAGAAAAATGTGTTCAGCATAATTATTTCTTTTAAAAGGTAAAAGAAGTGTTTATTGTCTGTCTGAAATATACCACATACTTTAAAATGTTATCCAATCATTAAAACAATTATATGGCTTATTATTGACCCATTTTTCAGAAAATATAACAGGCTAAGAAAAGTTTTAAAAAATCATTTCCAAGGATGTGTAGCTACATTAGAATTTTTGGACTAACTCATATTTCTGTCAAAAAGTAGCATGCAGTCCCAGTCTTACAGGATTGAATTTCCTCCTGTTTTAATTTATTTTTAAAATTTTTTTGCCAGAGTAATCCTTTTATTTTTAATTTTTATTATTTTTTTATTGTTGACACTATTACAAATGTCCACCATTCCCTCCCCCTATTCCCCATCCACCAAGGCTCTGCCTACTAGCCCCGCCCCACCCCAGTCCCCTCACATCCACTACATTGTTATCTATGTTCATGGGCTTTGCATATATGCATATATGTTCTTTGGCTGATCTCTTCCAGTCCCCCCAACTGCCTCCCCTCTGAGATCTATCAGTCTGTTCCATGTGTCCATGCCTTTGTTTTTATTTTGTTCATCAGTTTATTAATTATTTTTAAAAAATTTATTGTTGTTCAAGTACATTTATCTCCATTTTCCCCCCAGCACTCCCCTCCACCCTAGCCATCTCCACCTCCCACCTCGATTCTACCCCCCTTTGGCTTTGTCCATGTGTCCTTTATACACATTTCTTGATGACCCTTCCCCCATTCCCCCCCATTAACCCTCTCCCTCCTCCCCTCTGGTTACTGTCAGATTGTTCTTCATTTCAATGTCTCTGGTCATATTGTGCTTGCTTGTTTGTTTTGTTGATTAGGTTCCACTTACAGGTGAGATCGTATGGTATTTGTCTTTCACTGCCTGGCTTATTTCACTTAGCATAATGCTCCCTGGATCCATCCATGCTGTCACAAAGGGTAGGAATTCTTTCTTTCCACTGCATAGTATTCCAATTGTGTAAATGTACCATAGTTTTTTGATTCACTCATTCACTGATTCCACATATGAGTGAGATCATATGGTTTTTGTCTTTCTCTGACTGGGTTATTTTGGTTAGCAAACTATTCTCCAGGTCTATGCATGCTGTCGCAAAGAGTGAGAGTTCCTTCTTTTTTACAGCCACATAGAATTTCACTGTGTAAATGTACTACAGCTTTTTATCCACTCACCTACTGATGGGCACTTGGATTGTTTCCAGGCCTTACCTATTTTAAATAATACATAGGGGTATATATATTATTTCCAATTAACATTCAGGATTTTTAGGATGTATTCCCAGAAGTGGGATCACTGGGTCAAAAGGCAGTTCCATTTTTAATATTTTGAGAAAATTGATACTATTTTCCACAGTGGCTGCATCAGTCTGCATTCCCACCAACAAACAATACACTAGGGTTGCCCTTTCTCCACATCCTCACCAAAACTTGTTGATTGTTGATTTATCAATGATAACCAGTCTGACAGGTGTGAGGTGATATCTCATTTTGGTTTTAATTTGCATCTCTCTGATGGCTAGTGATGTTGAGCATTTTTTCATATGTATGTTGCACATCTGTATGGACTTTTTGAAGAAGTGTCTCTTCAGGTCTTTTGCCCATTTTTAATTAGATCGTTTGTCTTCCTGGTGTTGGGTTGTGTAAGTTATCTGTTGACTTACAACTGAGAAAGAGCTATCCTTCCAGACCAGTAAGGAGAAATACCTGATTCTTTGTGTCATAGATTTCAGAAAAGTGTTTACCATGTAAATCTTATTATAATTTCAAGTAACTCTGGGCTAATTCATAAGATTGAAGATGTGGGTAACAATTCCAGTGAGAACAGAAGCCTGCCTTTAATTTGTAGCTACCAATCAATAGAATCACCCAAGGTGCCACCCTTCCTTCTACCAAAGGGATCCTGGTCACACCAAGAACCTGTCTGTGCTGTTGCTGTGGAGAGGGCTGGGATGAGGAAGGGGCTGGGTTCTGTTTTCATTAACCCCCAGGGCTGACCTGGGGCCATTCCAGTGGCACGACTTTTCCATCACACCCACCTTATAGCCACTGTTTTTTCCAGGATCCTTGATCTTTTTTTTAACCTCATTTTGATCCAGCCCAATTGATGGCATTCCTAGGAGTTTGAGGCTGGCTTTGGGGTCTCTTTCCCTATTTGAGATGCTTAATCCAGGGCCCTTAGACAAAAACATCAGTTGCAATGCCATTATCAACATTCTTCCAGAGGCCCAAAGTTACCTTGGAGGCTTACACTGGTAAGCCTGAGGATCCCACTATTTTCTGTAATTTTCTGTACATTAACCAATGTCACCTCAATCACTTTAATTTAAAAATAAAATAAAAGAATTGGTAACATAAATCCTATTTTTGAAAGATTCGGAAATGAGATGATAAGATTTCTAGTAAGGAATAATAATCATCATGAAAAAACACAGGTAGAAAATAAGTTAACAGTAGTAACCTCATTAGTGATTATTAGTTTTTTTTTCTTTTTTAAGCCTGGACGTAAATAAAAATGGGATTTCTAACCATTTTTCTGAACTTAAACATTGCTATGGATCATCCCACCTCTGAACAAGGTTGAGTCTGTCACCCTGGACTTGTTATATAGAGCTTACCCAGTTATAGTTAATTAGTCATACAATTGCTTATTTGATGGCTGTATTTTCCACTAGACTTTAGGCTCCATGAGAACATGAAATTTATCAGGCTTGAATAACCCAGTGCCTAGCACAGTGCTTTGCACATAGAGTTTAAAAATATTTTAATGAATGAATGAATAAGAGTACCTATCATGATGTCATTGACCTCACATTATTTAATCCTAATAACAACCAATTTTATTGATTGGGAGACAGGCTCTGAGAAATCAAGCTTGTGCAAATATGCGTAGACTTTAAAGGGTAGATCTTGATTACTAACCCATTTAGAGAAAGAATAACCTATATTGGTTAAAAGCATGGGTTCTAAAACCAACTGCCTATATTCAGGAACTATATAGGCTGTTAGGAAGACTGAGAGAGTTCATGAAGGCAAAGCACTTAAAGTGGAACTTGTCTCAGAGTCGGCACCTGGGCAACATTAGGGATTACTGTCATTTATGCTTCTCATCCTGTGTCGTTTCTACTCTGTCATGTTGTTTCCTCTCTGATTAACTAAACCTCTTCCCCCATTATCTAAATAACTAATCAAAATTCATATACATTAATATATACTATGGACTATGATAAAAATATTGAAAGTCCAGAAGCAGAGCTAGACGATGGCAGGAGCGTGGGTCCCCGAGTCATTATGCGGAGGACAGCTGCTCGCCCACCAGGTGGGTACCTAACAGAAATTAACTTTTTTGGGTAAGCCTCTAAATTCATGGGGGTTTTAGCTATAGCAGCTAGTGATATCCTAAATAATACATCTTTTTTGAAGAAAAAGCTGGGGGTAAACTAGACAACAGTTGCTTTATAGAATTTATAATTTCTATCACTCTGTTTCTCTATCACCGTCACTATTTATCTTTGTCTCAGCTTCTTTTCTCTGAAAATCACACTTGAACATTATTCAGATTTTAGAGAAAATGGTCAAAGAAAACAAGAAGTCCTATTTAAACTGCCATATCCAAGCAAGCCCTGTCTGGGGTATTGGGACTCGCATGGATGTTAACAGAGTGGGGTTTTGTTCCAGATTGCCTGTTATTTCCTATGAATATGGAAATTCTGTGATGAAGAAGGTGGCAGTCAGGGACAGGTTTGGAATTCCTGGATCCGTATTAGTAATATGATTATAGTAACTCCAAAAGCTCACCTCTACGCTCTGCAGGAAGGAAAGTTACTGCCTCTTTATTCAAAAGAGAGAATTTAATATAAAATCTTGCTGCTTTTTGTTTCGACTAATCTTTCCTATATGAATCCTGGCTGTTTGGGGGAAAAACGTGAGATGATCCTAATTGCAAGCTAAAAACCCAAATTAAGACCTTTGGAGTGTAAGATTTATTATTGCCAGCTAGTGAAATACAAGAACTTTGTGCTTAGCATGCGTCACATTTATAATTAGAGGGAAAAGCTGTTTTCATAAAAATAAAACAACAGCAATAACAATAAAAACCAGCAGTTTCAGGCTTACTTGTGGAATGTTTTATGTCAGACACTATAAAAACTATCCTGTCACCCCCTTTCCACCTGTCTAACTTGTTTAGGAATTAACTTGAGGCATTTCCTGTAGAAGGAAACTTACCCTAGCTCATGCCTCTTCATTGTGTTCCCAGAACACCCACCCTCTGCTCTACAGAAGGCTAGTAAATGATCCGCTTTTGCTCCTAAACGATTCACTTCTTAATGCAGGGAGTTGTTCATCTTTACTTTTAGCACACTGTAGGAATTCAAAGACTATCTGTTACATGATTAACTAAATGAGCAACAATTTAATTCTGCAGCCACTGTTGCTTGGTAAGACACACATTGGATTTGAAGACACACATTGGCTGTGCAAGGAAGGGAATTGTACAAGCTGGTCAGGAAATAGCAGACATGCAATCTTCCCTTTAAGGAGGAGAAAGCAAATTTCAGGGAGCTTTTCAAATGTTTTGTGGGAATCCCACTTTTGGTTTTCTTTAGGAATCTTTTTTTGTTCATCACTCCCTATACCTCATGAACCAAATTACCAGTTTTTTTTTTTTTCTTTTTGGTGGTTCAACATGTTCTTGGCTAAGGAAGGCTGAAATCCTGCTACAAATTGAGCCTTGTAGGAACTTAAAAGGAGATGTGTCTCATGGGAAACCTGTCCTTGGCATGCCTTAAGTGAGACTCAGACATTTGAAGACATCAGATGCAGACAACAAGATGAAATTAACCAGGAGCTCCCAGGAGGGGGATGGGATGCCTCAGATCCACAAGAGCAGTCAATTGAGTCCAACGAGGGTGCTAATGAGCTGTTTTACACGGTTCTGGCAAACTCACCCGCACCCATAATTTTCTCTCAAGGTATCATTAAAATCAAATGATTCCCTTATTTTGGATATCCATTTACACTGTAATTATTTTGGTCTTTTGTAGTGACTTTCGTGATTAAATTAGGCAATTCTCCGGCCTGTGTAGATAATGTAATGACTTTTTAATCATTTGTTTTTTACCGGCCAAATTGTTTCCATGATCCCATTAGAAGTTCTGTAGCGAGTCCAGTGGATTTACTGAACTACTGGCGGCAGCCTCACTGATGAACTGCAGGCTGCCTGCTGCTCAACTCAGCCAATGAGTCTCAAATCCCTTGTATTTTCTCAGGCATCCAGGAAATATCTAATAGTTTTGATCAATGGATATATTTTCTGACATTAAAAGTCATAAAGAATATTATGTGGTTATGGTAGGTACTTAAAAATTACATTTAGTTTCCTGATTATAAAAGTAATACATTATTACTATAGAAGATTCAAAAGTACAACAAATACTATTAAAACACCTATAATTTTGCCACTTGAAACCATTTCATATTTGATGGTTTTTCGTTATTTCATTATTGTTCTTATCTGTTTCTTTTGCTGTTGTATATCTGTCTGTCTGTCTATCCAAAATTGGAGCCATAACTTACAAGTAATTTTTAATCAGATTTTTTCATTTACTATTTATGATAAGCATTTTTCCTTATTATTGAATATTCTTTTGAAGTTATAACTTTTAATAGTTGTATAATATTCCATTATAGTAATTTGTTCTTTTAATATTTTCTGAGCTTCTAGTATGAACTAGCACAGGATTTACCGCAATTTATTTAGTTATTTCCCTATTGTTTGAACATTGGGACCCTTTAAAAATATGTCACACCATGGCTCTCTGCTCCAGATTGTGGAAGGGCTCCCTAATTTGCTAAGAGTGAAAGCTTAAGTCCTTTGAGGCCCTTCACAACTGCCCCAACCCTTACCTCTCTGGTCTCTGACTTCATTTCTTACTCCTTTCGCTGCTCGGGCCACTTCAGATACACTAGTATCTCTACTGTTGCTCTAATTGCCAGATAGGTTTGTGCCCCTGGGCTTTTGCACCAACTCTTCCCTCTACCTGGAATGCCCAGCAACCCACTACCCAGATATCTCAGCTCCTTCAAATCTTTACTTAAGTGTTATCTGCTTAGTGAAGTAATATGCTTCTCTCCATTTTGCCTCCAGCCACTTCTGATCTCTCTTACCTTGCTCTGCTTTTCCTTTTCTTTTTTTGCAGCACCTGTTATTTTCTCATGAACTATCATATTTTGCTGTGTATAATGGGCTCCCATGTATAAGGTGCACCCATGTTTTTGGCCAAAACTTTCAAGAAAAATATCTTTAATTTTTTAATTTGATTATTTATTTATATTTAGAAACAAAACCGATTATCGTATAGTATCGCAGGGTATTATTTTTCATATGTATATCATTATTGTTTCTAGGGTTACACTTTTAACACATAAGCATAAATAAAATAATTAAAAACATTTATATAGATATTAAATTAGTACTACCCATGTATAATGTGCATCCTTATTTTTCCCTCAAAAATTTTGGCAAAAAAGTGCACATTATACATGGCAAAATACGGTATTTTACTTTAGTTATTTACTGTTTACTATTTATTATCTATTCATCCCTCTATAGTGTAAACTCTATGAACGTAGAGGTTTTTGTTAATTTTGTTCACCAACGTATTGCAGGCACCCAAAACACTATGTGGCACATAGTAGATGCTCAACAAACATTTGTCAAATGAATGGATAAATGATTTGCATTTTTGGCTGTTGTGAGTAATGCTGTATTGAATCTAAATCTATGACCAAATCTTTTGTGATTTTTTGATACTGGGTCAAAAGAACAAATGTTAAGGCTTCCTGATAGGTGTCATTAAATAGCTTTTTAGCTGCAGGTACGGCTATGTCCACCTCATTGCATTAATGCATGCATTAAGTATTATTTTAAAAATATCTTTGCCAATCGGATGAAAAATGCTACTCATTAAAAAATTTATAATAAAATTTTTTACAACTATTTGATTACTAGTAAATTTGAAGATTTAAAAATCAGTTTATTAGTCATTGACATCTCTTCTTTTGGGGATTACCTGATCATATTCCTGATTGATTTTTATGTTGTGAATATTAGGATTTTTTTATTTTTATTAGAAATAATTTGTACATGCCAGAGAATATGTTTAGAGAAGTAAAATAACACTCTTGAACCCACCACCCCACTTCAAAAATAGGATGTCACCAAACCTTTTGAAACCCCAATGGGTGGCTCCCAATTTCATTTCTCAGCATCTTCACCAAGAAACCATTGTTTTGTGTATGTGTCCCTAAATGGCATATTAATTTAGTTTCTTCTCTTTTGAAAGTGGAGTCATACTATGTGTAGTCTTCTGCACTTCAACATTGTATTTCTAAAATCCACCAATGTTTGATTTCTATAGCCGTAGCTTGCTAGTTTTTACTGCTGTATAGTATTCTCTTGTGTGTATATACCACCATTTATTCATCCAGTGTCTGTTGATGGGCAGTTGGGTTTTTTCCAGCTCCTTTGTATTATAAACAACACGGTGACAAACACTCTTGCTCAGGGTTCCTGAGACATTATATGCAAAATCTTTCGGGAGTATGCACCTAGTGGCGAAACTGCTAGGTCGTAGAAGATGTGTGTGCTCAACTTTTCAAGATAATGTGAGACTGTCCAAGTCAGTGTATCAGTCTGTATTTCCACTAATAGTGAATGGGCCTCTCTGTTGCTTCACAATTTTTCTAACTCTTGGTACTGTGCTGGAGTGACTGAAAAATAGTATCCCATCTTTGTTTAAATTTGCAGCTACCTGATTGCTAACTAATGAGACTCAATGTGCTTTCAAATGATTATTGGCTATTTATCTTTCCTCCTTTTTAAAAAAAATATTTAAAGCATGATAGCCACCATTATTACCACAATCATTTATTTGGGTACTGCTTGGTGTGTGCCAATCCCTGTGCATTATGTGTTACCCTTCATCAACTTTGTGAAGTAGTTACTATCATATTTTGGGGGCCCCAGAGAGATTGTTATCAGAGTATGTGGTACAAACTGTGTTTCTCCAAATGATGGCCTTTACATCTTTATAACGTATGACTTGAGACCCTGGACTAACCTGTAATTCTGCTAGACTGCAATTTGACAGTAGTTATCTAATTTTAGAGGTCTGTCCTAAAGTCTTTTAGAGATTTTAAAAAATCACAAATAGTTGTGTAAAAAAATTTTGGGGTTTATCTCCATGTCCCTTTCCTTGTTACCTTAGCAGAAAAGCCAAGGCAAGTGGCATTTTGGCTCATAAAGAAACCGTTCACAGGTGAAAGTATCAGCTGGAGCAAGGTGCATACTTTCTCTCAGACAGGTTGTCTCCTGAAGAAAGTCAGTAGAGTTTGTTCAATAAATGATTTCCCCTGTTGGATTTCAGAATCCACAAGGAGCTGGCTGGCGATTATGTGAGTCTGGAATTTTAGAAAAAGAGAATGTAGTCATAAGGTTTTTAAATGAACCAATCCAATAAGTATCTATTTTGAGTCTACTTTATACAAGATCCTAAGACACAGATTTATGTGAGAGCAAGAGGATATCATTTTCATGTCCACTCTGTTTCCTATTAAGTTGGGAGTTTTCAAGTTTACTCCTTTATACTGATTACAAGTAAGTTTTCCTCACTCATGTGTACCCTGGTGTATGGGTCAGGGTGCCTGGCTGGTCTTTAAATACATGGAAAGTCATCAGTTTAAAAAAAACTTTCAACAATGTTAATACATAGGGGAAAAATAAGCAAATTACCTAAAGCTAACTGACTTACTATTTAAAACAGAAGTTCTTTGTGTTGCAAATTACAAGCTTCCATTTTCCTTGAATGAGCTTCAAACAGGTAGGATAACATTAAAAATTTTGAAGAAAAAAAAAGGATGTAGTAAAGACCCAACTTCAGACACTTCAGTGTGTTCTAGGGCTATGTTCCCCAAAGTGTGCTGTGTGGAATTTCATTCCTGGGAAATACTTTAGGGAAAAGAGTTCTCTTTGATCAAGTAAGCCCCGGGAAGGCTGCGTGCTGGCGCCCTCTTTGAGATGTGCGACGCACACTCGTCTAGTGACGGCTCTGGGTGGTGCTACTGCAAAGACATTGCCCTTGTTTACTCTGATTCCCCAGACCGTAGACTTATTTGACTCCAGAATCTGTTTTTTATATAATGCCTATTAACATCTTGAGCAAAATTATATTCTTCAGGACACGATTTTAGAATGCCCACACCAGGGTTATTATAGCCTTTAAGTTGCTTGAGATTCAAGTCCTGGCCTCAGTTTCTCCTTTGAATTAATAACCCTCCCACAGAGATGCTGTGAACCAGAATTTCCACAGAATGATTCTCTAAAATCTTTGGAATGCTATGCCTGTGTTGGGCTAATGTTCGTTACTGGAAAGCCACCTTATTGGTTTTGCTTTTACTTCACTCTGTTAGGACTCTCAGTAAGACACCTCCTGAAGATTTCGGTTTCGGCTAGGCACACATGTAAAAACGCAGATACTTGGCACAGCCAGGGAAGCTACAACTTGCTTCAATTTCAACCTGATGGTCTGTTTCAAAGGTCATTTTTTTTTCTTCTAAAGGTGCAACTGCTGTAGTAATTTCCTTTGGTAAGTTTTTAGCCATGTAGATGGAGACAAGTTGTCATGGAATAACCTGTGTTCACATCATTTCAAGGGTGGCTTAAATGTGGAGCCAGGACGGCTGCAGCCTTGAGGCTCACCTCGGTTCATTACTCTGAAGCTGCCTTCTTAAGTCTGGTTTTGGTTTAGAGACAAGGCAGTACGTAATCCAAATAAACAAGCCAGGGCAGACTGTCCAAATGACTGAAAAGCAGAGCAGCTTTAAAACTCCAGTAGGGTACTTGGAGTTTAGTACTTGTGACACAAGCCAAGGATTCCTTATTCAGCAAGGTGCCCAGTGGCCGGGGAGCCCATGGCTGGCCAGCTTCTGCAGAGGCAGCTTTTGCTCCATCCCCAAGTGTGCTGCGTTGTGGGCACAAATGCAAACTATGAGCAAGTATTCCTCTTTACAAAGTATTAAAAAAATTACAGATTTGCTTTTTTAGTTTTGGGTGTTTCCCTGAAGTAAGGCAAAACTAATTTGGGCTTTGGGGACATTTGTCTTTGGGGTTTCTGGAGAGTATCATAAGGCTCTTCATTAAATCAGGCTTCCATGGGTGGGGATGAACTTCATTTCTGTCACAGCGTTTAAGATCCAACTCCAGCCAGGTTTCTGCCTTTCTGTCTTCTAATAAAAAACAGCAGTTATAAGTTGGAATAACCCAAGATTATCTTTTTGGTTAAAATGGATTGTTCACAGAATTCTGAAAAGTATCTTTCCCTTGTGAGCTATAAACTTAAAGTTACAAATTCTTTCTTTCTTAAGCAGGAACTGAGGTTCAAAGAACCTGACTGGATTGAAACAGAAAGCAATAAATTGTGTCCTCTTAATTTGTCTTATACTTTTTCTCCTATTTTTATGTTTGCAGTGTTAATACAGGAGAAATTCAGTAAGTGGTCGCTGACTTAGCTGGTTGGATGGTTGCTGATTTTCCCACTCTCAGGCTTGGGTTGTGACTGTCTGCCATGGGGCCGCAGTTGACAGAGAGGAAGGCAAGGAAAGAGCTCATTTGGCCAGTGCCTACAGAGAGGCAGATGTTTTTACCTAAACTTCCTTATACATGGACCCAAGAACTTGCTCCTGGACAAGGCCAAGTTCATGGATATGTGAACTGTGCAGCTGCACAGACCACGGCACTAAGAAGACCTCCAGGCTTGGTTTAATGCTCTGCAGTCACTATCTTGAAATTTGTTATACTTTCCAGACAAGGGGTCCTGCATTAAACTTTTCTCTGGGCCCCTCAAATTATATAGCTGGTTGTTCTCCTGGGTTTTAGCTGGCCAGCTCTCCTCTTGCTCTTCTCTCCCAGTCATGTCCCCCATCCAGCCTTAGGACCACACTCAAGGCTGGACTGTCCAATGTCATGTCCACTAGAGCAGGAAGCTGGGTATGCACCCCACAGTGAATCTAGTTTGACTGATCCTCTTGTGGATTTTTATGGATTATTTCTCATCTCAGAGCAGCCTTTGTCTTGGTTTGGACTTTAGAGCGATGTCAGGTAATTTCAGCAGTTGTGCAAACTGAACATGATTAGGAAATGCGTTACCAAGGAAAAGCCCTGCAATGCCAATGCTTAATAAAAACTCCTTTCCAGTTGTAATGTTTATACTCTTATTGACAATAAACCAGTAAACAGGTGCAAAATCAATTTACATGTGGAGTTCACATTAGAATTTTAAAAAATCTCACTGAACACCTGAATACTTTGTTTTATGATGTCAGTTTCCTGAGTATGGTTTCTATTTTTTATAGTAAGCCATATGGAGGATGTTTATTCAATATGCTTATTAAACTTTTATCTTTGTACCACTTGCATAAACTGCCTAAAAATTATGACGACGACACTCCTGTCTTTGGACAGTCATTTATTTTCTTTCCTTTTTATTGCCTCATGAAATTCTTCTGAAATGGCCATGTTTCTTTTACCCAATTTAAAAATCGCTCACCTCACGATATCATCCCCTTCCCCTCCCCTACTTTGGTAGAAATGTTTTTATTAAATTGTACTCCATTGTGATGATTTGTGCCTCCTTCAAGAATGTGGAAAAAGCCCTATCTATTTTTACCCTACGTCACGGAAAGCACTGTGTACTACCTGGTACTCTCACCTCTTTACGAGAACCCACAGGTGGCACTGCTTTCTGCTCTCAATTAGGGCAAAGGGAGCAAATCTGGGGCTAGGCCTAAGCGTATCAAGCTAAAATTGTGTTATATGACTCAGTGGACTTGGAGCGAGGTGGGAAAAAAGTTAACTTACCAAAACTTTTTTAGCAGGAGTACTGCAGCCCTGAGCAGTGTGGCTCAGTTGGTTGAGTGATGGATGCCCTGCAAAGCAAAGGGTCCTAAGTTCTGTTCCGGATCAGGTCACATGTCTGGGTTGTGGACCTGGTTCCCAGTTAGGGTGTGTGCAAGAGGTAATTGATCGATGTTTCTCTTGCACATCGATGTTTCTCTCCCTCTCTCCTCCCCCTCTCTAAAAAAATAAATAAAATCTTTTTTTTTTTTTTTTTTAAAGGAGTACTGCATATGGTTGAAGGGAATACTTTGAGAATCCACTTGGGTAGGTGTTAAGAATTTCAGGGAGCATGCTCAAGCAACAGTAAACTTAATGAATTTAATTTAATGAACTTCCCTCAGAGTAGCTTGGCTGGATTTAACTGTTGAGTTTTTGTTCCCTGGGTGGGACACAGAATTTCTGGGTCAGAGACAAATTGCCTGAGATGGTGGGTGAGGAGCTGAACTCTGTTGGCCACTTAAAAAAAAAAAACCCTCTTATTTGTTCATGTAGCTCTTCTATAAGTAAATGTGGAAGAGTTATTTTAAAAACTTTCAAATGGAAGGGATGCCAAAAAGTAGATTTCCCAGAGACCTACATGTCTTGATTTAGCCCAAATGAAAGTTTTTGGTATAGTTTAAATTCTCCTGAGCAACTAGTTAGGTTTTGTGTTTATGGTTTCCTGTTTGAGGTGGCCGGGAGCAGAGCTTACAGCTAAATATACGGTCCACCTTCACAAGTTTGTGAGGATTCTCTCCTGGATCTGTTTTATGGTCTAACCCATAATTTCTTTAAATTCATTTTTCCTACTTATTTTATCTGGCCAATTGGCATGTGTCTTTTCAGACTGCCTTCACTCCTTACTTTTAAGTTACTGTTTAGAGGTATTTTTGTTTATTTAATTTTAAATCCTCACCTGAGGATATGTTTTTATTGATTTGAAAGAGAGAAAGAAAAAGACACACAGAGAGAGAGATCTGTGTGAGGGAGAAACAATGCTCGGTTGCCTCCTGTGTGCACCCTAACTGGAGATAGGACCCCCAACGTAGGTATGTGCCCTGACTCAGAATGGAACCCGCAGCCTTTTGGTATACAGGAATATGCTCTGACAAACTCGGCTTGGCCAGAGTTAGAGGTAATTTATATAAATATTCTCATCTTCCTCCTTTCTATTCCTCCCCATCTTCCTCTCCTATGGTAACTTCATATGTGTAATAACAATTACTTCACATCCCAGTTCTTGGCCTTTGTTTCAAGAACTGACCTCCACTGTTGTGATTCTCCATAAATTGACAAAGTAACCAAGGGTATATCTTGGATGAAAACTCACAATACACATGGTTATGGGGTGGGATAAAGTGCTCAGTCAATTTGTCAGAGTACAGCCATATTGTTATACAAATAAAGATATACATAGGTAAGCTGCAAGGGAGGTTCACTGGATATGGAATCTAAAAACACAACTGGATCCTACTGTATGTCACCAAAGCTATCATATATGTGTGTATCATTAAAGTATTCAACATATAATTAGTATTATTCATTTCTAATGTAACTAATACTTAAAAAATTGTTGTCCTAACCTCCTAACTATATTTCCAAGGCATTCTGCACCAAGATGTCCTATAGGCACTCTAAACTCAACATCTTCAAAACTGAACTCACATCTGTGGAAACCACACTTGTTCCTTCTCAGTCTTTACCATCACTGTCCAGATCCCTCCCTCTTTTTAATCTCTGTATTCAATCAGCCATCTAGTCCATTAATTAGATTTGAAATCTTGCTTGAGTCCAAACTCTCCTCTTTGACGGTAAAATCATTTCAGATTCTATTACCTCTCTTCTTTACCTGAGGTCCCCCATGGGGCGTGTATGTAATGTACTCCAGGGTGTAAGTAAAACCGTCTTTGGGGTAAGTGAAGAAAATAATAAAGATTTTTTATATTTCTTCCTTTTAATATTTATGGCTTTTATGATGCATATATTGGTAGTTATGTATGTAAATAACATTCGTATACACATAGGACTGTGTGCTCAAATATTTCTAAGGGGGTATGCAGTCAGAATGGTCTTAAGTGACCAACCTAGACAATGGCAGTCTGTCACCCTGCCCCTGGTCCAACTTCCCACCATTCTATTTTTTTCCCCTATGAGTTAATACAATTAAAGCACTTAGATAAACTAAGTACTATGTAAATGTAAGCTATTATTATCATTATTATTATCCTATCCCCACATTTAACTTTCTGCCACTTAGATTCTCATTATTATGCAATTGGGTTTTTACTTAAAAGTCTTAAAAAGTTGGTTCTCATGTTAGGATCCCAAGGTAAGCTCCCTGGCTCTACATTTGCTTTGCAAGCTCTGTGTGGCCACAGGCTGACCCTCTGGGCTCTGGCTAGTAAAGGAGAAGGACTGCTGAAGTCTAGCACCGAACGTAACAAGGTGTGTTCACTCTGCTTCCGGCCTCCTGGCATTCACTTCCCTAAAGCACACAACTGATCACTGCCACTCCCTAGTATGAGAAAACTTGTAGACTTTAGAATATCTACATAATAAAGTTCATGTTCCCTTAGGAGAACGAGAAAAATAAAACAGGTTGGAAGGTTGCTACCTAGGATTTGTGCAGTTTTGTTTTCTACTGTATTTGTTGAGAAAAAGAGAAAGAACAGCAGAGCATAAGTCTTCATGGATTGAAACCTGTCCATATTATTTGAAACCATATCCTGTCATAGATGATGCTGGGTAAAATGCTTCATGTCACCGTGACTCAGCTTTCTTGTCTGTAAAAGTGCACGATGATGCCCGCCTCATAGGGCTGTAAGGCAGCGTGTGTGATGTGGGTGGAAATGGCAGGTCCTTAATAAATGATGGCAGTTTTCATGTGCAACATTCTGACACCATTAGAAAAACTTCCACGAATGCAATGCAGGACGCATCCTGGTTAGAGAAGAACTTGTGGAAGAAATGACCACAGCTGAGAGCTGACAAACAGCAGTATCGCAGGCAGTGACAGCAGGGCGTTGTGTGGTGTGGCTGAGTGGAGACAGAGCCGGGCAGCAGAGATGGGGCTGCAGAGCCAGGACGGTGTCTGACCTGGCTCCTGGCTCCTCTGGCAGCGGGGCGGCTTCCCTTTTCAAGTGCGCTGCAGTTTCAACTGCCGCTCCAAGGCCACCGACTTTATTTTCACAAGACAGCACATGCAAAGACCACTGTGTACCGCGCTCTGAAAACTAAAGCAGCACCTTTATTTTATACATACAAACAGTATAAAATGTTTATTATGTAAGAGCTGTGTTTTGTTTACAATATATTATATTGCTTCAAGCCAATGCCAAAAGTTCATACATTATATTCCCTATTTTATTGTGTTTACAATATATTATATTGTTTAAATGCCACTACCACAGTGTTATTTCTTCTTCTTTTTTTTAATAGTGAATTCTCTGGAATGATGGTAAGGTCAAAATGTATTGAGAGTTTAAAAATAAGGGCAATTAAAAAACGTGACAAATGTCTAAATACAGGACAATAAAATTTGAAATGCTGTAACTTCAGCACAATTAACTCCTTCAACCAAACCCTTGTGATTTATGCTTATTCGTTCCATTTACCTTCTCTAATATACCCCCAGCCCTTCAACACCATGAATGCATCGTGACTTTGGAAATTACCTCCCAGCTACACACTGAAAAGGCAAAAATTTAACCTGATCAACTGCCATAACATAAAAACTGTTCCAAAGCACTGAAACAAGAAAATCTATACCATCATGCTACAGACATACTTAGAAAACTTAAAAGGAAGAGTAAATATCAGCCCAATGATTTATAATGAAGCTAATAAATTTCAGGCCAGTATTCTTAACTGTAATGAACATTATTTGAACATTCAACACATGAAAGGTTAACAAAGGCTATGAACTTGGTGTAACTTAAAACGTTTCAGATGTCGGAGTTCACCAGATGTAATTGGATTCAGGTGGATCCTGCCGCTCCTCGGCCTTTTTAGGTGAAGGCGTGTGCTGCCTGAGCCCGGTGCCTGCTGGCCTCAGGGCATGCATGAGGCTGGCTCCGTACCCTGCAAAATTATTCACAGCTTAAAACAAAAGAAACTACAAAAACAGGCTCTTCAGATTCATTATTAACCATTCAAATGAAATCCATTTTCCCTTTTCAACCCAGAGCAAAAGACCACAGCAACCACAAAAAGCTACCTGACAAAAGAGATGTTACAGGTTCAAATTCTGTTCAAAGAAACCTATTTTACTAACTCCATCAAATCTGGCTTCCGTGGAATGTCCAACTCACCAAGTATTTTGGCTGTGCAGAAACTTTTGATGCAAAGTTTGGATGAATGTGATTGAATGGAAGGATATTCTCCACCTCAGGGCTGGTAAGGATCTAGCACTGAGGTTCAAATGTAGGGATGCTGTTGCAGAGGATTTGGTCATTGATCCATTTCACTGCATTGCAAAACTAGCCTTGATTATACTGTTCAACTTAACAAGCACTCTTTGTATAGACCACTCAACAGGGTGTGGCTATTACATTTACCAAAAAAAAAAAAAAAAAAAAAAAAGGCATTTTGTAAGGATTAAGGACTTCCATTGTACATATTATGAAAAGGTTATGGTTTGAAATGACTCCTTACCAGTGGGGATTTGCGAGTTTAGTCAAGGTGGGCACCTAGCTATTTCCAGCTCAGTTGTTGTTAAGTAGAGTGTAGCACTGAGTTATACAACTTGAGGCCTCCCTTCCTCCTACTTGAGAGCTTTTGGGCATAGACTCATTTTTACCGATTTCCCAAAACTGATCCAAGACAGAAATCACATTGTAACAATCTGCCTCCATCTTCCTGTGCATGAGAGTCAAGTTCAGCATTTCATTTGTTCCTTGTGGTTTTTAAATGCATGCATGCCATAAGTAAGTATGGGGAACAGAATACTTTCTGCCTGAATGTGTTTCTTTGAATTGTCAGGATGTAGGCTAGTAGCTTGTGGAATAGCCAAAACATGAGCCAACAATGTGCTGGAGTAAATCCCTACCCTGCTGTTGGCCCTGCCACCCATGAAGCCCCAAACCTCCCTGCTGGTGAGGGTGAGCCTAGCAGAGTGGTCTGTCTCCAGTATCCTCTTCCCCACTGAGGTGTCTGAGTGCCTGGGACCTCCCAACGTGTCACCCCACTGGGAATCTGTTCATAGATGAACGCTGTGCCTTAGAGCTTCCTTCCTTGTTACCTCCCTCCGGTCAAAGTAAACCTCATTCTTTCACCCTGATTCTCTTAGCTAATGTACAAAGTGGCTGGGTGGCCTCTCCCAGAAAACATGTCTGTGCTTTAATCAAGCACCAGGGCATCTTCTTGATGCCCTGATCTGAAGGATGTACACTCATGACGAAACTTTCAGCAGCATGGTCTGCAAGTGGGGATGCCATCTGGGGTTGGCACACCTGTCTCAATTGCTCATCTTCGTGACAGCCCCTAACTTGCCCTCTGTTTGGAAGAGTGACCGGGAGTGTCAGCAGGAACAGTGGACCTCGTGCTGTCCTCCCATCAGTCTCAGTGGTCACCAGAGTCCAGATGTAAATCCCAGAAGCCCTTTAAAATTGAATCCTGGGGTGTACGGTCTGACCTCACACCTAGAACTCCTGAAAAGGTTCTCTGATTCTGGGACAAGCCTCACAGTTTGTATACAGATGAGGGTGAAACAAAGAGTTTGGTTTACTCTTTTCCAAAATAACTCTAGAAATGATTAGTTTTCTATAGGTCTTTTAGTCCAAAGAAGGATTCCTGGTACACATGTCCTAACAGGGATACCATTCAACCATGACCTCCTGGGTAGAGGAGTTATTTTCCAGAGAAGCCACATTTCTTGTTATTGAAGCCAACTCAGCCCACTATCCAATCAATTCAGTAGGTGAAAAAGAATCAAATCAATGTGTTAGTGTAGCCTGGAGCAGGCACCAACTACCTTAAAATGAACAAATAAACAAACATGCATACCTACATATAAATGTATTATATATACACATAAGAATAATATAATGTGAGCATTTATGCACAAAAATAAATTTGAGCTTGGGAAATATAACATTTATGTTACCTATGTATTTGTACTAATATAAATAAAATAATGTAAAATATATTTTAGGACTAATATTTTTCCTCAGCACCCCAGCTGATCATTTCCATACTCACTGGGCTATGTACATCACCCTTCAGAGACTCTTGATCTAGAAAAACATCTGATGTATAAATGATGTGTTCAAGTATATCCATTATTTTTGAGACACAATATGACACACCAGTAATTTTCAACCAGTGTGCTGCAAGAGTTTTTAAAACATGCAATACCTGCCTATTTATTTAGTTGGGGCACTGACCTCTTTTCCCTTAGATTGTCACATAAAAAATTATAACAGCCAACACAGCAATAGCCATCTGGTGTGAATGAATCAATATTATACCTAATTTTTTTTCAGATGGGCAAAAAGTATATTTTTTGGTGTGCTGCAGAATTTTAGTAGTTAGTTTACATGTGCCATTAGATAAAAGGTGGAAAATCATTGTGAGAGCTGTAGTCTGGACTTGCACTACTGCAGGGTGCTGTATGACTGGAGTGGACTGTGGACTGTGGGCCCCTGCTTGGGAGACTGAGGCCTAGCTGCCAGCGGACAGAAAAGGCCTTGTTTCTTGGGTTCGCTTGCAAATTGACTGTCCCTAGCATTAGAACCTGGCCTCCACCAGGCAGAGCCTTTTCTGTGTGTTCATTGGTGTGTCCTCAGTGTCCAAGTTCATACTTAGCACACGAAAATATATCAATCACAATGAAATGGTTGCACTTAGCAAGTTTCACCTTGTGTATAAAACAGGCCCATGGTTGATCATCTCAATAACTAGTTCATTTTTTAGAGTAAATTTGAAAAAGTGCAACTCTGTCATAATATCTCTCCCATACTCTATAAATCCTTTCTTTCCCTCAAAAGAACTCATTTCAAACATAACACACCAATATAATTTAAAGATTTTAAAGAGCAAAACTCTTCATGTTTTATCTGCTAATTGATAAATCTTGAAGGATAAAATCAGAGCCACGTAGATACTAATTCCACATTTGACTTAAAATCTCAGTTTCACTTGTCATTTCTTTCATATTTGATACCCCGTGTTAACAAAGCAACCTGTTTTGCTAATGGAATCTAGAAAATATTTGTAGTGACATTTTACAGATGTGGTATTTTGCAGAGATGCATTCTCTTTACATTCTAAAACTTAGACTGTGTGGGCAGCAGGAGGAAGCATGGGGGAGAAGAGGCAGGGAAGAAGTTGCTTTTAATGAAATGGAAAGCAGGTTGAATTATGAGTTGTCTATTAGTCTTTGGAGCCAAGAAACAGATGTGAAAGAGGCTGGCTCCCCAGATGGCTCCCACTCACTTTTATTGCAATGTCTTCCATGCCAGCCTTCCTGACATTGGCATTTGTTGGGTTCATGGCAGGTTCCGTGTGTCCCGCAGCCAGGTTCACAGACAGCTAGAATCAAAGGAGATAAAAGAATGTTTCCTGAGCTTTCATTTTTTAACAGAATTACACAGCTGTTTTTCTTACAGTTCTTTAGAATGTGTTAGTTTTGGCTTCATCCCCTAATTTTTTTTTTTTCTAAGTCAATTGTGAGCTACAAGTTGGCTAGGGACTTATTGAGAAAATCCTGAGAGAGATCTTAAGCTAACTTTGATGCTTCTGATTCACAAAAGACACTCAGCAGGACTTTGAAACTGCTGGGCAGTGTAGGTTTATTTCCCTTAAGAAACCCCTAAGGGTTAAAAGGTTCCGTTGTGCATGTGAATGAGTGTAACTTTTTACAAATGTGTGGATTGCATACGTCTTTGGTCTACATAAAGGAAACTTACATGTCATTGAGAAAGGTTAACTGTGATGTCCAGGCAACATGCAACAGGCACAGAAATAATGCAGTACAATACCGCAGCCACTTTAGCTGTCCCATACCCAGACTGATTGCACTGGGGGTACTTACGCTTTGAACAGAGGTCTCCTTGGTAACCTTTGGAGCACTTACATTTGCTTTTACCAATGCATTTACCTCCGTTGCGACAGGGCTGTGGGCATTTGCCTGAAACAGAGAAGAATGCAAATAAGCAAGGAACTCAGTGCTTTGTTCAGGGGTAATTACATTTTTCAAAGGAATTACAAAGCTTTGGGAGGATAAAGCTGTTAAATGGCAGTTATTTCCACTTATTTCAGATTTAATCTGGCTTTGATTCTGTTTGAATTTCATTTTTGGAAAATAGGCCAGTATTTTTACTTACTACTTTGAATATATATTTTCTATAATCAACGTGTTGCCCACATACTATATTTACATTACTTTTTTATGAGTAGAATATTTTAACTGATTCACATGCACTTCTAATTTAAGATATACTAAAAGCAAAGATATGATGACCCTGTAAATGATTTCTCTGAGTTCTCATTTTTTTTGTTTTGTATTTTTTAATATATTTTATTGATTATGCTATTACAGTTGTCCCAGTTCTTCCCCATCATTCCCCTCCACCCTGCACACCCCCTCCCACCCACATTCCCCCCCTTTAGTTCATGTCCATGTGTCATAAGTTCTTTAGCTTCTACATTTCCCACACTATCCTTGCCCTCCCCATGTCTATTTTCTACCCACCGTCTATGCTACTTATTCTCTGTACCTTTTCCCTCTCTCTCCTCCTCCCACTCCCCTGTTGCTAACCCTCCATGTGATCACCATTTCTGTGTTTCTGTTTCTGTTCTAGTTGTTTGCTTAGTTTGCTTTTATTTTAGGTGTGGTTGTTAATATCTGTGAGTTTGCTGTCTTTTTACTGTTGTATTTTTTATCTTCTTTTTCTCAGATAAGTCCCATTAACATTTCATAGAATAAGGGCTTGGTGATGATGAACTCCTTGAACTTGACCTTATCTGAGAAGCACTTTATTTTCCCTTCCATTCTAATTGACAGCTTCGCTGGATAGAGCAATCTTGGATGTAGGTCCTTGCCTTTCATGACTTGGAATACTTCTTTCCAGCCCCTTCTTGCTTGTAAAGTCTCTTTTGAGAAATCAGCTGACAGTCTGATGGGAACTCCTTTGTAGGTAACTGTCCCCTTATCCCTTGCTGCTTCTAGAATTCTCTCCTTCATTTGAATCTTGCCTAATGTAATTATGATGTGCCCTGGTGTGTTCTTCCTTGGGTGCAACTTCTTTGGGACTGTCTGAGCTTCCTGGACATCCTGGTAGTCTATTTCCTTTGCCAAATTGGGGAAGTTCTCCCTTATTATTTATTCAAATAAGTTTTCTACTTGTTGCTCTTCCTCTTCCCCTTCTGGTACCCCTATAATCTGGATGTTGGGACATTTAAAGATGTCCTGAAGGTTCCTAAGCCTCTCCTTATTCTTTTGAATCCTTGTTTCCTCCTTCTTTTCTGTTTGGTTGTTTCTTCCTTCCTTCTGGTCTGCTCCATTGAGTTCCAGTTTTCCCCCCATCTCTATTGGTTCCCTGTGCGTTTTCCTTCACTTCACTTATTGTAGCCTTCATTTGTTCATCTAATTTGTGAGCAAAATCAATCAATTCTGTGAGTGAGTTCTCATTTTTGAATCTCACTTTTTCTGAAAGCAGGCCTGTACCTGCACATGATGGCTTCTCTTTTAGCCTAGGATTCTCCAGAAAGCAGGGCCTGCACACAGACAGTGCATTTGGGGAAGTAGTCCTAGGAAACTCCTAGGAAACAGGAATGGGGGGATGGTGAGAGGGAATCAGGGAAGGAGGGAAAACCAGCACAAAAGTTTGCTTGTGGGTGGGTCACTGCTGCCACAGTCAGGCTCTCTCCTGCCGAGTCCTTCTGAGGAGGGATAGCACCTGCAAATCCTCTGACAAGAAGTGAGAGGGGCCACACAGTCATCAGCGCCTGTCTCCCACTGGTCAATGTTCAAACCATGGGATGATTTGCTTGTGCGTTTCTATTCCGCAACTGTGTTTGAGTGCAGGCTGTATTTTTTTAGGACTCAGAGGAGTTTCTGGGTGGAAAGCAAGAGAAATGTGCAACAGCTAAGATGAGATGCAGTCAGGTTGTACCTGTGCAAAACAGGTTGTGGTAGCAGTGATTGGAGGGAAAGACTGGCTCAGAAGGATGTCAAGGAGGACACAAAAGGTGCCTAATACCACACCTATGCATCTTTGAGGAATGTCTTAGATCCTAATAATACATCATTCTTCTTTCATCTACATGCCAGCTGAGTATTGCTAATGTTTTCACAGATCTTTGAATCACAGGATTTTAGAGCTGGAATTGGGCCTTAGTTATAAAAACAATATAGTAATTTTCTTCTTACTCCCACAGCTACTTATTCTCCCTCTATACTCTACACTTTGCTGTCCTAAGGCTGACTTTTTTTTTAAAGAAGTAGAAGAGAAAGGTTGGTTCATGCAGAGCTGAAACCGTGTACTGTAGCTGGCACGATGAGGTTCTAAAGACAGTGCACAGCCATTAGATTTTGGTACTGGAGGAGTTTGGATATTTTTTTGTTGTTCTTTTTCTTTTCCACTTTAGCGGAATACTCATTACAAAGGCCTCAATACGTAAGCAGAAGAAATGAGGTCTTTATCCTTATACAACCCACCTTTCATTCTCTAAGCTCTTCTTTTTATGGTCAAAGCTTTGACAGACATTAACTACTGTGTATTTTACTGCTAGCAGTGTGCTTGATAGACATGAAGTGAATTCCATTATGAAAATCATTTTGCTGAAACATACTTTTCTTTTTATTCAAAAGGACTTTCTTCATATATGTATAAAGTGAAGCAGCATTTAGTCATGATGGAGACAATATACTTAATATTGAGATGTTAGAGTCTCTCAAAAACCTAGAATGCCATTAGACCTTTAGATTTTTGTGATGCATGAGGTGTTCCAGAAACAGGAACATCCTTCATTATTAAAAGCAACCTTAATAATAGAATACCATCTTTTTATTGACCATTCAAAATCCAAAAGGGTCCTTTTTGCTGGGCTTGGTTACAAAGAATAGCATTTACTATTTGGTTAAGATCCTACTCTTACCTAAAGAAAAGGAACACCTAACTCTGAATGTCTGTTTGCATTAAAAAAATCTGACTCCATCATATGCTCAAAACTGGATCATATCACAATATTCTGCAATGCACTGAGGTTTTTCAAGTAAGCAAGATGTGGGACAATAATTATATGGCAGCAAAGAAAGAGTACTTATTGTGAAATACTTGGTGATCCCAAATTTTCCCATGTTCTATGAGAAGTGAACTTGGTAACCAAAGGCAACACAGAAAATAATTTGTGGTGAGAACTTTTTCATTGACTCCACGGGTCTTTTTATTTTCTTGGCAAGAGGGAAGTGAGTACTATTAGGTTCACTGCAGCTGGAAAGGAAGGAGGATGTCCTCTCCTGGTTATCACACCACAGAAATGTGGCTGCAG
Organism: Glossophaga mutica; assembly: GCA_039655065.1. Lineage (NCBI taxonomy): Eukaryota > Metazoa > Chordata > Mammalia > Chiroptera > Phyllostomidae > Glossophaga > Glossophaga mutica. The sequence continues at coordinate 61,845,653 of CM077304.1, forward strand.
GCAACTGTTAGAGGCCATACCTAGACCAAACTTCATGAAGCTAAAATCTCATGAAGATATGATTGTTTTAAAATTCAGAGTCATATAAGTGTCTTTAATATTGACTTTCTTTTCCTAAAGATATTTTGGTATCCATTAGACAGTGAAAAACTGAGTCATAAGCTTGAGAGATTATATAGAAGAGGCCAGGGAATGTAGGAAGACAAACAGATTTGACTAAGTGTAAACAGTTAGTAGTATCTTTCTATAACCAGTGAGTAAGTCCCATGAGAACAATGAGATAAGGTATCCACAGAATAAAGGCACTAAACTTCCTCCACCCACTGGGTTGTGGGATAACTTAAATTTGCTACTCTGCTTCACATAGAAAAAGATTTTAAATGTTTACAATAAGTACCGACAATCATCATCTCTGTGTCTGAGGGTGATTTGTAATTGTCTCATTCAATATTTTAAATTTTTTACAGAGAACTTTTATAATAATAAGAAGCCATTAAGTTATTTAAAAAATCTGTTTACTGTAGAGTATAAATAATTTGGTCTTTTTAATTGAGGTTTCATTAAAATATTTTGGGAAATCTCTGAAACTTAAATAACAATAAATGTAAATTATATCCAGATAACCTCTATTCATGGTCTTATTTGTTAATCTACAGGTGTACTTCATAATCAAGTCAGAATGAAGTTTGAGAAGATAGCAATCCTACTACAGGTCAGAAAAAGTAAAAATATAAATAATGTCAAAATACATATTTTCATTAAAAAAGACAATAAATAAGTGTTGGCAAGGATGTAGAATAATTGGAACCCTTGAACATTACTGGTGGGAATGTAAAATGGTACAGGCTCTTTAGAAAATAGTTTGGCAGTTCCTCCAAAAAATAAACATTATGGTCTGGCAATTCTACTCCTAAGTATATACCCAAGAGACCTGAAAACATATGTTCACATAACAGTTTGTGCATGAATGTTCATAGCAGCATTGCTCATAATAACCCCAAAGTAGAAACAACAAAATATGTCTCAACTGATGAATGGATAAACAAAATGTGGCTGGTATACCCATACAGTGCGATATTAACCAGCAATTAAAAGGAAGCAATGATATTTGCTACAATATGGATGAACCTTGAAAACATCATGCTAAGCAAAAGAAGTCAGACACAGATGGCCGTATATTATGTGATTCTACTTACACAAAGAAGAGTAGGAAAATTTAGAAACAGCATAGGAAAATCTAAAGATATAAAGTAGATTAGTGTTTTCCAGGGTCCTGAAGAAAGGGAAATAAGGAGTGATTGCTAGTGGATACAGGGATTCTTTTGGGTGTGCTGATGTGTTCTGGTTTAGATAGAAGTGCTGCATGGTTTTGTGAATGTACTAAATTATATACTTATAATGCTAAGTTTTATGGTATGTGCACTAGATCTCAATGTAAAAACTAAGAATACATAAAATAATAAGTATTATATGGCTCAAGAAACTGTTTCATCAGTGGTCCAGCCATGAGAGAATATTCCAGAATTCAAAGAATTACAAAAAATAATAAAGCCGTTATTATAGTTGGAATTTATTTCTTTTGTTTGCTTTTAAAATTTTCTTAATTTCTCCTTTTTTTCTTTTCTTAAAAAGATTTTATTGATTTATTTTTAGAGAGAAGGGAAGCGAAGGAGAGAGGGAGAGAAACATCAATGTGTGGTTGCCTTTCCTGTGCCCCCTACTGGGGACCTGGCAACCCAGGCATGTGCCCTGACTGGGAGTGGTCCTGGCAACCCTTTGGTTCACAGGCCCACGTTCAAACCACTAAGCTATACCAGCCAGGAATTTCTCCTTTATTTTCTGATGTATCCTATAAAAGCACAGGTTGTCATTTTTTAAAAAGAATACATAATTCAACTTTTTGTCTCTATTACATACTAGTACTTTTCCACTCAAGACCCATGTCCATATTTTTTGGTAATGTGGTTCCTGTAATAGAACAGAATGTCCTAAAAGGATTTCATATAACTTGTGATAGGTGTAATCAAGAGCTTTCAAAGGCCCACGTTTTTGGTGCAGTTAGGGGAAAAAACAGGAATAGAAAACGTTGTCTCTGCCAATGGAAAGGTCATAAACCTAAGGGCATGAAAGGGCATACTTACATGAAGAGAAATGAGCCCATAAACAAAAATCCATAAACATGAACCAACTAACTATGCAAAGTCTGAGAGTAAGTACAGGGAGAAAATTGAGGGGAGTAAGTTCATAGATATCTTTATCAGGGCTAGGTAACTAATAAGAACAGAAACCACATCCTGGCAATTAATTACATGTTCTATGGAAACTACAGAGGTATTTCATTTGAACTCTATAAAAAATGGTTACTTCATCTAGTACTCATTAAAGTACAAAAACCCACAAATAAATTAGAGGTTGAAAGTTAAAAATAGGAAGTCAGTATTCAATTTTGAACCCACTACAACACCAAACAGAGTGGTGTTTTACAGATACAATACAGCTGGAAATGAAAACGCCATATTCCAGAACCTCCAGAAAGTCAGGGAGATGCGCCCTCAGCAGACATGCTCACACAGCTTTTGCGCCTTCCAAAGGCAGGAGCTGTGATGTTACCTGCCTTCTGGATCATAAAGCCATCCAGCATGGGGTTGGCTCATTTCTGCATTTAAGAGAGAACTTTAGGGACTTGCTGGGGGTGACATGGGTGGTAGGTGGCGAAGCGAGGACAAGAGTTTGATATCCTGATTCCCAAAACAATGATTCTCTACCACATTCCACCTGTAATTTTTTTTGTATTAGAGCATGACAAGTATCTAGTGAGAGCATAACATGCCCCAATCTTAAGTTTACAGCTCAACTATTTTTTTTACATAAATAAAACACTCATGTGACACTTCTTCAAACAAGATACAGAGCATTTTTGGCAGCCCATAAAATTCCTTTGTGCCCCCAACCACCATCCTGGTTTCTACCAGCATCCATTGGTTTTGCCTGTTCTTGAACTTCATAAAAATGAAATAATGCAGTATGCACTTTCTTGTGTTTAGCTCCTTTTACTTAATGGGAGATCTGTGTGATTCATTCATGTCGTGTGTTCTGTTAGTTTGTTCTTTACTGCTATGCACCCTTTTTTGTCCTTTCTTTAGTCTATCCTTTTCTCTTAGATGGGTTACTAGGCTCAGTCTAGTTTAGGAAATGTGGTAGTGAGTAGCGGAGAAAAAACGTATGTATGAGGGTAGGTGAGCCAATTCCAGCTGTCCCAAAGCTCTGGTCTACATTTCCAAGCTGAAACTATGTGCTCTGCACAATTAGGAGAAGACAAAATCACCAACAAGAACAACGCAACAGGCTGAACAACCCAGTCCCAGTCATACCTCAGCAGAGTGTTTGCTCTTCAGTCATATGGGCTCAGCTTTGTCACTCTTTGCCCCACCTTTAGCTGAATGAATGGGGGCTGAATCTAGTGAAGAGAAACCACTAGCCTGAGACCTTAAATGAGCGATTCATTGTCTCTGGGCTTCAGATTGCTCATTGATAAAATGAAGGGGTTAGATGGAGTTTCTAAGGTCTCTAAAAATCAAAGAGAATGCAGGTCAATACTCACTTATTTCACACTGTTCTCCCTCTAGTCCTGGAGGACAAATACACTTTCCAGGGTAGAAACAGGTCCCTCCATTAAAGCAAGTAGTTGAGCAGTTTGCTGTTAGAATGAATAATGGTATTGCATTAGACAGTAGGTTAAATCTAAAACAAGAACTTCACTTATAGTTAGGTGATACTTTGGGGGCATCTGCTACTCACCATTTACTTCTGTAGTAAAGTAAGCCACTTTATAAATACAGGGATTGGAACCACTTGACCACATGCAGACTCCCCCAGTGTAATAGGATGCCATACACATTACATAGTACCAACCTGAGGGGTTATCCCTTAGTGAAAAGAGGCACGGTGTGCAAAGCATTCTTTTCCGTTTTCTTATAAACATCTGTGCCCGTAAGAGGAGATCACTATAAGCCCCATTCCCTATTATTTTTTTTAGAAATTAAAACATTGTTTTTAACCTCAAAGAAATTTGTTTTGAACTTCTATACATCTTCAGTCTCCAACTCCCACCCCCACCCACCGCCCAAACCCAATTCATGTCACCCTCCCTCCCTAGTGAGGGAGTCACCTAATGTTCCCTTTGAAAAGCTTCTCACTTACATTCTTGAGCCAGATTTTCCTTAAAAGCTGTTTGCAATAGTGAAAAGAGGGAAGTACAATGTCTAAAGGGAAGTAATGTCCTACTTTTACATGATGCTCCACTGAAACCCTCCCAAAGTTTTTAAGATAAAGGATGAAGAAAATGAGAAAACTTTCAAAGAGAAAACTTTTTAAGTTGAAATAGATAAAAGGAAGAGAAGTCCTAAGTATGAGGATCTGACAAAGGAGAAAGCAACTTTTTTTTCAGAGTAAGAACAGAGGTTCATCTTCAGTAATAGGATTTTTTTAAAAGAATCAACTTTCATGATGTTTGGGAGAAGGGATAGTTGTACTCAGGAAAAGATAGCCTGTTGGCCCTTGTGAGACCCCATGGGCAGGGAAGTGGCAGCAGAATGAGACAGAGGGACGAAGAACTTGGGTGTATTACTGTGGAAGTCCGATTCTCTGGATTATCCAGGTAAAAATTGGACTGTGTGCAATTCACCCTAAAAACCTGGCTGTCAACTTCTGGAATTTGGCTCCTCACTGGCACCTAAAATAGGAGGACAGACATGGGGACGGGGGAGAGCAAATATCTAAAAATAGACAAGTTGGCTCATTCTATAAAGGGGATTAAAATAAGAGCTTGGATTTTCAGCGATTCCAATTATATGGCCTATGTGTTCTTGTCCGATATAAAAACAGGCCAGCGTTGGCTATAGATGAACAAAAGCTGGTTTTCCTTCCAGTAGGAAAACCAGAAAGGAAATCCAAAAGATTTAAGTGTGTGCTTTCTTTGTGAAAAAAGGAGTCTAACTAGAGTGTTATGAATACCATGCCTCTTAAAAGAGAAAACTTTTTGTTTAAAATCCCACGTATCTCCCAGCTTAAGACAATGATGTACTCATTTTGGCAAAAATCAAGCCCACTAATGTGAGAGGCGGGGAGCAGCAGCATTTGGGTGCAGGATTTAGGATTTGGATTTGGGGGAACCAGCTCTTTGAGTTTCATCTCTGCTACTTGGTGCAAGTATTGTTAGGGCTGGACAGTTGGGTTTGTGGGTGTGTCTTGTCCCCGTTTCTCCTGGGGATACTAAGATGTGAAAACATCAGGATCAGTGCCCACATGGCTGCAGCCCTCTGGGTACCATCCCTTATTAACATGTAGAATTCAGTGAGCCTGGGAGGTGATTTGAGAGTTACAGAATATGACAAAGCTGGTTATAAAATTTGGCCACACTCTTAGTATTTGCATTATATCTCATAGTCCTGACCAAGCCCCTCTACATTTCTGCTGTGCAATGATTCTTGACCAGAAAAGTGAGCCACAGACACTAAGTGGCTTTCTTAGGCGCCGAGAGTATGCTAGGCCAGCGCTTAACTACTCCATTCCTGAAGTTTGTGAAGATGTCCCAAGAGCCAATGAAAATTAATCTTTAATGTTTCTTTAAATATGTAGTGCTAAGGTCTAGGTCCATGCCAGTAATTAAACCACTTTTTTCAGAAGCTCTATAATCCCTCCTAGACAATAAAAGCATTTTTTGTTGAGGTAGTAAAAAAAATGTTTTTTAATATTCCTAGATCTCCAGTGAGACCAAATAAAATTTCAATAGACTTTCTAAAAGAATTTTTAAAATTAATGGAATTTAACAAGGAGGGAAATCGTTCATCTAAAAGGTAAAGTATTATCAAATGTAAAATGTACTGGAATACAGATAGATATACTCCCTGAACAGTGATCATGTAGCATTTGTGAAACCATGTGACTAGAAAAACAGTGCAACTGGCACTGGCTTTTGTGGCTCAGTAGATTGAATGCTGGCCTGTGAACTGAAGAGTTGCTGGTTCAATTCCCAGTCAGGGCACATGCTTGTGTTGTGGGCCAGGTCCCCAGTGGGAGGCATGTGAGGGGCAATTGATCAGTGTTTCTCTCGCACATTGATATTTCTCTCTATTTCTCCCTTCCTTCCCCTCTCTCTAAAAGATAAATAATATCTTTAAAAAAAAAACAAAGAAAGAAAAACAGTGTGATTGCCACTCCACTGTACAAACTACACCAGCAACAGCCATATCTACATAAGCAGGCCTCACAAATATTCCCATTAAATCTGTTAATACATGGGTTCTTCATCCAAATCTCTGAAGGACTTGCTTTATTTCCAAATAGTTTCAATATAACATGAACTTAATTCTGCTTCAAGAAATGCCTAGTTTTGCAATAGCTGAATGCTAAATTTAGACAAGTTAAATAAAGATTCACAATAAAGAATATCACACACTGGCTGTTAATTTTTATCTGTATCATTGGTGCTTTATGAATACCAATTTCTAAAATTCGTTTTTATCCAATGCTCCACTTTTAAAAGATTACTTGAAAATAAAAGGTAGAGATGGTTTCATATATTATCTCAAATGGCTGTGGGGTGGGGGATAAGAGGTCAGTGGCTTCATTTCCAGTTCAGGAATGGGGAAACATGACCACAGAGAGATCGAGGTATTTGCCCAGATTCAGTGTCATTCATGAAATGGTGGTCTGAGTGTCAGCGTGAGGCACTGGAAGGTGTGAGTCTGGATCAGTCTCCTCAAGCTGCACAGACCTCGTTCATCTGGGAATGCGATGGATGAAACTCTACACATCTCAAAAAGTTGTTGAGAATAAAATCAGATAATTGTATGAAAGTACTCTGCATCAGAAAATAGCTGGCAACTGAAATTATTGTCACGACTCATGTAGAAGATTCTTTCTTTTAGCTTTTCTTTCTCTCTCTCTCTCTCTCTTCTGCTCATTTCAATCTGAATTGGTGCTAACTACATTATCACTAAAGAGACAATTTTCAAAAATACCACTCAATTTATTTCAAGCATATATTTGTTTTAAAAACTAGTGTTCTACTCATGCAATTGACTATTTTGACTTTACAGGATATTATTTAATTTTTTTGCATAAAAGATGTGAACCTGTCAAAATAGACAGATACCTTGTAAACAGTATGAATCATTCAATAACATCTTAGGGCCAAATTTCAATTCACTTTATAAGAGTAAGTCTGGCTATGAGGTTGCATTACAGGAAGGAGGAACCCGATCTCTCAGGGATGTGATCTGTAAACAAAGCATTGAATTGGGGGGGGGGGGTCAGTGAACATCCAGGTCAGGCCATTTGGAGCAGGTTGCTTCAGTTTTGTCTTAGAAGTTCATGCATAAGACTGATTAGGACCTACCCAAATCCATGTGGCAGGGACAGCTAGTTGTTCACAAAAATCTGGGGCCTCCCTCCCAAGAAATTGTCTGTGGAAGGCAGCCATCCAGCCTGGGACTTAACCATGGGGTTAATTCCTATCTATGGGAACAGGTGTGGAAATTTTGTGGGTCCTTCTGAGCCTATTTTGTGTGTGTGTGTGTTTGTTTTGTTTTTAAGCAGTGCATAGTCCTCCAGTCTCCCTTTCTCTGCTTATTGGCTGGATCCAAAGAGCTTCAAAGCAGGACCATAGATGGAAGGAGGCCTGGGTCCCTGAGTCATTGCATGGAGGAAAGTTGCCCAGCTCGCTGACCACGTATTCCTACACAGGAGCATTCTGTGAGTGAAAATAAATTTCTACTGTGTTAAGCTGCAGTAAGGGTGGCGGTTAAAGTCATTACAGCAGCTCGCTAAGTGATACACCCTGTTTATAATGCTGTTATGAAAAGTGATGATATATTAAATATAAATCTTTTATGAAACATTTAAAAAGTAAAAAAAAACTTTGTTCTTAAAAAAAAGAAAAAAACTGTTACCTTTATCACAGTTGACTCCATAGAATCCAGGTGGGCAAATGCAGAAACCAGGAGTAACACAAAGCCCGCCATTCATACATCGTGGTGTACAAAGGGCTGGTAGAGGGAGAGAGCTCTGATTAAGGCCAAACAGGGTTTCGGAACAGGAGCATTTTAGACATGTCAGTAATACAACAGGCCTACATTTTCAAGCTTTGCGGTTGACTAAAAAATGGTCACTCTTTAGAGATAAAAGTTGTATATATTAAAAATTATTTTTGTGATGTAAATCAGACTGTTTTTTTCATATCAGACTATTTTTTTAAACCAATTTCATGGAAGAAAATTTTGGAATTATTCCATCTGAATGGCTGATCAAAATTTGCCCAGAATCATTATTTCAACTAAGATGTGGTCATAGACTGTGAATATTTTTTCCTGTTCTATTTCCTTGATTTTCTAATTCCAAAATAAATGCAAACAAGAAAAATTCTTATTTCTTGAAGATGAAAAATATTTTGATTATTTTGATCAAATAAGCTCTTAGCATTTAAGTACTATGTGGTTCATAACACATTTTCTTATTTATCTCTTTTCTTTATATAACTTCCTTAGTAGTGATTTCACTTAAATGGATATACTCATTACACAAATTATATTCATCTTTTTTTTTTTTTGCCTTATAGCAACTTAATAACTCAGGCATAGACATAATTTTGAATTGAGCTACTTTGAATTAGAGTAGAAACTTTCAAATCATTCATAATACTAGCTTTTAAAACACAGGTTAAGTAGAGGGAAAAACCCTCAAAACTTTTATAAGATTACGTCTGAGCATAGCACATACAGTAGTTAATACCTGGGGGGAGGAGTGGCCACGGAGAATGTAGACATTGTGCCAGAGTTCTCTGACCCTGTCACTACACACTTGGATTTAACAGAAAACCCACTCCCAGAAGAGATCCCTTCCAATAGCTCTTCTGTGGCTTTTTTAAGATTTCGCCAAACCTTATAATGTGACCAGAAAAATAATTTCAGGGGAGGTGTTACAAATACATGCAGGGCTCCTGTGTGACATCCATTTCATTAGGGAGCAAGCAAGGGAAGCTGTCTTTACCTTTCTCACAGTGAGGTCCGTAGAATCCATCAGGACATTCGCAGACACGTCTTTCATTGCAAAACCCTCCGTTTCGGCACCCTCCTGGGCATTCAGCTTCACCAAGGAGAAACAAGATTAATGGGCATCTTTGAAATCATTACAGCAAGCATGAAGAAGTCGTGGTAATTCTTCCCCCCAGTGCACCAATGACCATAATTTTTTTAGTACGTCTACCATTTTCTCTCTATACCACTTGTACTTCACTAAGTCTTCTTCAAAGTAAGATTTCGCATCTTTCAATCTCACTTCCTTCATGGAAGAAGGGAAAGCAAGCCTTATTCTGCCTTCATCTCCACCTATCAATCTACTGCACCTCCTTAAATTCATGCTAGAATAGAATGATTGACAGTGCCCTTAATAATTGCTTTCAAAGGGTGTAATGACCTCTTGGTACATCTTTACAGAACTGAAAGCTCCCAGAGCTTAATTCTATGCTGGAAAATCTTGCACCAGGATGGGAAAGGAGCCAGGCCTTCATGCATAAATGGGAATGGGGGTGTGGTGGTGAGATGCCTTTGCCCAGCAGGGATTGCTAGCATGATGGGGGCACCCCATTCTCTATGGAGGTCAGCAGTGCCAAGCTTTGGGAGATAGTGGGGAGTGTTGCCTTCACAGGTGGCACTTGCTGGTAATGACTGCCAACCTTGCTACGAGGATCTAGAACAAGAAAAGGGGGAAAATTCATGACCATAGCTAAGATACACCTGGCAACTCCCAAAGATTGTGTTGGGGGAAGGGGAGGAGAGAGGTAGAAAACAGCATTTTGAAGGAGGTATTAGAGTTCCTAAAATTGTGAGTGGGGTCAAAGCAGAGAAAGTCTTGCTTGGTACTGTTAATGACCCTTGTGTTTATCACCCTCTCTTCCCATTGGTATGATTATAATTATACATTTACCTACCTACCTACCTACCTAGAATTGTTTCCCCACATCACACCTGGAAGCTTTGTGAGCTTTCTCTTGAATCAACATCACTGATTACCTTGTTGACACGTTTTAAAGAAGATAGCATTTTGAGGCGTCTGTAGGATGGTATTGCCTTCAGAATTCATTACAATCACATTCACTTCAAATGCTGCCACTCCATCTTGTTTTCCAAGGCATGGGAAACCAACTTGAACAACTAAAGAAAAAGAAAAGTATTGATAAACAGTTTATCTAGTCCATTCCAGTTTTACAAAAATCTCAGTAACAGAGATGAAGAACAAAGCAACAATGCCCACATTTCATTATTTGACATTCTTGTACCTCCATCAGAGTAGGGAGTATATTTTGATCACCTGGGCATTCTCCACAGAACTTGTACGTGATGCTGGGTGGAGAAAGAATGAATTACACGACTAACATGGAATTAGGCATATTTTGCTTGTAGTCTGCCTTGTACTATCTTGAAAATGTTTTCTCTGAAAATTAAAGGTACAAATATGCAGCATAGATTAATTAATTAGGGGAAGAAACTTTGTGGGCATCTTCATCAGCCTCTGTATAATCCAAAAAACAGCTAGAAATCAACACCAGAATCCATTAAATAAAGCCTTATAAGCAATATCCCATTAGTTTATTTTTACTCTGTGCTTCAAAGTGACAAAATACATTTTTTGGAAATAGTCTATAAATCAGACTAGACTCCAAACATTGGATTAAGTTAATGAAGTTAATATTTTCTCCTGTTATTTGTTAATATTAAGAAGTGTCCTTATCTTGGGGATCTGGAAGAGAGTTTGGTGTGATGAAATAATGTCATTCTAGCCTTATATCTAATAGTTTAGGTTCCTAAAGAGGAGGCCACTGCTATTTTGTGAGTCTGGCGATCACTTGGGGTGTGTATGTATTGACTTAGGAACTAATGATGTGGTTGTACAGAGAGGGTGAGAAATCATGCAATACCATAAGTCATTGGGTGGAAATTGGCTCAAGTGGTTGTTGAGAGGCTGGTTATATAAATTTCTAAAATCCACTTGATTATAATAACATGTCTGCTGGGAATGATCTAGCTGATCCAATGGACTTTAGTTCTTCCTTACAAATAGGAAAAAATATTGCTAATAGGTATACACATGAAATTTTTCTCCATTTTGTTTTTGTACGGCAGGTAATAGTTACTGCCAAGTTTAGGAAAATTATAGCAAGCCAAGAAAAATCCTTTTCCTTTAGAGTTTTCGTAAACCTTTCCTCTGGGTTTATAAAAAAAAATGAGCTGGAAATTTGTCTGCTCTTTTCCATAAGGCACTGCACACAAACTGGTCATACAGTCTTCTGAACATGCTTTGGCAACCAAAAACTCCTCCAAGGTTTTGGCATTGTCAGGGTTCATTACCGTGCCAGTCTCAAAATAACATGAATTTCCAGTTTTCCTGTATCTTAAGAGGTTGGCATTGCAAATAATCAATTAAATGATGAAAAGGATATACAGACATTTTAACAGAAATAAGAAGAGAGAGAAAACCAAAATTGTGTCTGAAGTTCCAAAGTAAAATTGTCTCCATTGAAAGCCTTGGTTTAATGAAAGCTTATATGTGGAAAAGCCAATTTACAAAATACGAAAATCCATTGTAGGGATTTCCATTTCAAGAGGAAGCAAAGGAGCTGGCAAATAATTTCTTTCCGTTGTTAACTCTTTTATAATTTCCACTTTGTTCAATTATAATGTTTTATTTATCTTTTTCATGAATCTTTTTTTGTTTTCTTTATTATTTATTTTTTAATTAAATTTATTGGGGTGACATTAGTTAAGAAAAGTATGTAGGTTTCAAATGTACATTTCTATGATACATCATCTGTACATTGCATTGTGTGCCTGTCACCCAAAGTCAAATCTTCCGTCACCAAAAACTAGCTTTATGGTTTTGGGCAATGGTTCCTTCGAGTCAGGCCTGTTCTCATATATCTTTTGTATGGATGGGTGGGCCAGTAATTGCCCTGAGGTATAAAAAGATGAAAGAATCCAAAAAGATACCTAAAGATACAACGTTTAGAATCTTCCTCATCATGTGTAATCACCCAAACTATTATGTTCCAGGTGTATCTTTTTCCTGGACCTTCTTCAGCTTCCACTTTGTAGCCCACCTAATTCTTTTAAAAGGGCTCATAAGTTTTATTGTAGCTTTCCGAATCTTGGTATGAAAGGGTTTCTAAGTAAACTCGTCATTTCTGTTTATCACACTGTCAAATTTCAAAACATATCTTGAATGTTACATATCAAAAACCATGTTATTAATATATGTATAGGAAATGCAGTTAAGAATACTTACTAGTTTGTCCATATTTTCAGATGTGCTAAAAGCTAAACCATTTACAAATCTGGTTAAAGTATGACTATGTGTTCATATGCTCCAGTCATCTGGGGGCGCTTCTGGAGAGTTTGGGGTGCTTGTGTGAAAGTGTGTGATTTCCTAACATGGCCTTGAAGTCAATCGAAGTAGTGAGATGCACAGAGAATTTCCTGGCCTGTGGTTCTAAGAAATATGGCTCTGACCAGTCCCAGAGAGAAAAAACAAGGATATAAAATCCAACAGAAATGTCAAGGAGTAAAACATACCATAAGTAACTTTCTTTAGGGTTTTCAAGATGAATTTCTCCCTCTAAATGGTTAAATAAAGTTTGAATCAAAACACAAAGGGTTCATCCATTCAATGAATATTTATTGAGTGATTACCATGTGCCAGTCCCTGTTTTAAACACTGGGGATACTTTCGTGCAGAAGACAAGTAAAATCCGCTGCTCTTTTGGTGCTTATATTTTAGTGATTTATTTTGAAGACATTTTTGCAATAGTAAAATCTTTTAATCATTAAAAAGCCTTAAAAATATTCATTTATTGATGGACACTTAGGTTGTTTCTGTGGCTTGGCTACTGTAAATAGTGCTGCTATAAACATGTGGGTGCAGATATCTTTTTGAATTAGTGTTTTCATTTCCTTTGGATATATTCCTAGAAGTCAAATTGCTGGATCATATGATACTTCTATTTTTAATTTTTTGAGGAACCTCTATAAAGTTTTCCTTAGTAGCTGTACCAATTTACAATTCCATTGATACTGCAGAAATGAGCTATTTTCTCCACATTCATGCCAGCATTTGCTATCGCTTGTCATTTGATAATAACCATTCTAATAGGCATGAGGGGATGTCTTACTGTGATTTTAATGTGCATTTACCTAATGACTAGTGATGTTGAGCATCTTTTCATGTACCTGTTGGCCTTTCACATATAGGCCTACAAAGAGGCCTATCCTCTTTGTAGAAATGTCTGCTTAGGTCCTTCGCCCAGTTTTAAATTGTTTTCTTTTTGCCATTGAGTTGTATAGGTTTCTTATATATTTTGGATATTAACCCCTTATCAGATATATGGTTTGGAAAAGTTTATTCCTATTTCATAGGTCTTCTTTTCACTTTGTTGATGGTTTCCTTTGCTGTGCAGAAGCTTTTTGGTTTGCTGTAGTCCCATGTGTTTGTTATTTTATTGCTTGTGCTTTAGGTGTCAATCCAAAAAATTACTACCAAGACCCATGTCAAGGAGCTTTATTCCTGTGTTCTCTTCTAGGACTTTCATGGTAACAGGTTATACATTTAAGTCTTTAATCCATTTTGAGTTAATTTTTGTGAGTGGTGCATATGTTAGGCTTATTTCAGTGATTGACTTTTGTGAAACCTTTGTACCCAGGCTAGATTCCGTTCAGTTCCCAAAGAAGTGGCACACGCCCACGGTGCCCTGATTCTTCACGCTTCCCCTGCTGTGTGGAGTGTTTTTTCTCCTCTTTTCTGTCCAGTGTTCTTCTACTCACCTGCCAAGATACAAATTAAACTGCACTTGTTCTCCATAACCTTTCCTAACACCCTGCCTATATCATTTCACTTATATTTCACAAATACCTCTCTCAATGATTGCATTAAAATATCATGATTTAATTAGGATTCTGCAGCCTTTGCCAGACATGAGATTCTCAAGGCAAGGGCCATATCTTATTCAATTTTTAAAAATTATATTTTATTGATTAGGCTATCATAGTTGTCCCAGTTTTTTCCCTTTGTGCTTCTCCACCCAGCACCCTCCACTCCCTCAGGCAGTCTCCACACCATTGTTCATGTCCATGGTTCATGTGTGTAAGTTCTTTGGCTACTCCATTTCCTATACTCTACATCCTCATGGCTATTCTGTAATGACCTATTTGTGCTTCTTAATTCCCTTACCTTTTCACACATTTTCTCCCACCCAACTCCCATTTGGCAACCAGCAAAACGTTCTCTGTATCCATGATTCTGTCTCTGTTCTTGTTTGTTTAGTTTGTTTTTTAGATTCAATTGTTGATAGGTTTGTATTATTTGCCATTTCACTGTTCATAGTTTTGATCTTTTTTCTTTAATAAGTCCCTTTAACATTTCATATAATAATGATTTGGTGATGATGAACTCCTTTAGTTTTCTCTTGTCTGGGAAGCTCTTTTTCTGCCGTCCAATTCTAAACGATAGCTATGCTGGGTAGAGCAGTCTTGACTGTAGTTTCCATGACTTTGAATATTTCCATGGTTTCCATGACTTTGAATATTTCTTGCCAGTCCCTTCTGGCCTGCAAAGTTTCTTTAGAGAAATCAGCTGACAGTCTTATGGGAACCCTATAGGTAATTGCTTTTGTCTTGCTGCTTTTAAGATTCTCTCTTTGTCTCTAACCTTTGGCATTTTTGGTTATGATGTGTCTTAGAGTGGGCCTCTTTGCATTCATCTTGTTTGGGACTCTCTGGGCTTCCTGGACTTGCATGTCTATTTCCTTCACCAAATTAGGGAAGTTTCCTTTCATTATTTTTTCAGGTAGATTTTCAATTTCTTGCTCTTTCTCTTTTCCTCTGGCTTCCCTTTGATGCAAATGTTGGAACACCTGAAGTTGTCCCAGAGGCTGCTTATACTATCATCATTTGTGGGGGATTCTTTTTTCTTCTTGTTCTGATTGGTTGTTTTTTGCTTCTTTATGTTCCAAATCATTGATTTGATTCTCGGCTTCATCCACTCTACTGTTGTTTCCCTGTAAATTGTTCTTTATTTCAATTAGTGTATCCTTCATTTCTGACGAGATTTTTACACTGCTGAGGTCCTCATTAACTTTCTTGAGCATCCTTACAACCAGTGTTTTGAACTCTGCATCTGATAAATTGCTTATGTCCATTTTGTTTAGCTCTTTTTCTGAAGTTTCGATCTGTTCTTTTATTTGGGCTGTGTTTCTTTGTCTTCTCCTTTTGGCAGCCTCTGTGTTTGTCTCTATGTACTAGGTAGACCTGTCTTGGTAGCATGGCCTAATGTAGTAGGTGTCCTATAGTGGCACAGCTTCCCCCATCACCCAAGCTGGTACTTGAGGTGTGCCCTTCATGTGGGCTGAGTACACCCTCCACTTATAATTGAGCCTTGATTGCTGTTGGCAGGTCAATGGGAGGATTTACCCAGGCCAGTCAACTGCAAGGACTGGCTGTGACCACTGACCTCCAATCTCTACCCTCTGTGGAGGATCAGCTGTGCATGAGCAAGGTGGTGGTGCTCTGATGTGGTCCATACCTGTCCACTGGGTGTGCAGGCTATGGGGTTCCCAGATAGTGCGGACAAGACCAGTCCCCACCTTTGTTCTGCCCAGGGCCACCCTGCCTTAAGTATAAACCAATTTGAGATGGCAGCTATTTGTGCTGGGCTTAGAGATTCCCAGGTGAAGAAGCCAAGCTGTGAATCTAGGCTGGCTGTTGCTAGTGCTTGGCCTGGGGCCAATTAGCAAGATGTACTGGAGCTGGGGGATTGCTGAGACTAGCTGTTGCTTATTTGATAGGATTTAGGAGGTTGTGAAGCATGGGCTAACAGTTTCATGGGCCCACAATTTGTGTGGGATGGAGTCTCAGGGGATCTCCAGGGCAGGGTGAACAGTGTTAGCCAAGTTGATGGGAGTCTCAGATATGGCTCCTGCCTGCTGGCTCTGTGGGAGGAAGGCTCAGAAACGGATAATGGCCTCTGCTGTCTTTCCATCAGAGAGAAAGCTGTCTCCCAGCTCGTGCCTTGATGCTAGACACTTCAGCGACTCCTCATATGCTACTGGGGCCTTTCAAGCTTCTACACCAGTGCTGGCGCTCGGAGGGAGTCAGTATGAGTAAGTCCATGTGAGTTCTTTAAGAGGTACTGCTTGGGACTCCAGAAGTTTCTTCCACTGACTTAATCCCCACTGATTTTTGCATCCAGAAGTAATGGGAACTTATATTCTTGGCACCAGAACCTTGTGCTGGAGGAACTTGGTGTGTGGCTGGGACTCCTCACTCCTGAGATATTCCTCCCAAATTTTTACCACCACAGGTAGATGCGGGACTACCCCATTCTGCGTATCTGCTCCTCCTACCAGTCTGGATGGATGTGATTTTGTTAATTCCATAGTTGTCAGACTTCTATTCAACTTGACTTATGATGGTTCTAGATGATGGCTTTTCTACATTTTAGTTGTAATTTTGATGTGGTTGTGTGAGGAGGTGAGCTATGTTTACCTATGCCACCATCTTGATCAGAAGTCCCTTTATTCATTTTCGTAATCTCAGCGTCTAGTATTTGTCTGTCACAACCTAGGCACTGACAGACACAAAGATATACCTTATGGGAGACACACCAATACACCTTTATACACATACACACACACACACACTTGCACATATATACATACACATACACAGAAAGACAAAAATTCACCATAGACAGTGGGAAATATAGAGAATAAAATATTAACAATGCATATTCAGAAGAACACATATACAAAGGAAAAGGAACATTGAAAGCAGAAAAAACATAGTTCTCTCTACTTCCAAGGACTAGAAGAAATGTGAAAGTTGTAATGTTATGCTTTGCAGCAATAAGTACATGAGTAGCAAGCCACTTTTACTAAAAGACATATGAAATTTGGCCAGATGCTATAGTATCCAGTGCAGTCTAGGCTGTATGGTCAAAACCAAGATAAATTAAAACATTCAGAAAAACTAAAGCAGATTGAACATAAATCACATGGCATTCAAGTACACATTCATATGCAATTATTGCATATAAACAAATTCTTATATAAAGTAAATAACAAACATATTCTGATTAAATATCTCTTCCACACTGAGATGAGCATG
Organism: Glossophaga mutica; assembly: GCA_039655065.1. Classification (NCBI taxonomy): domain Eukaryota; kingdom Metazoa; phylum Chordata; class Mammalia; order Chiroptera; family Phyllostomidae; genus Glossophaga; species Glossophaga mutica. The sequence continues at coordinate 61,862,863 of CM077304.1, forward strand.
TTGCTCATATGGCCTCAGTCTCTGGTTACCCGAGCCACTGCCCTCACAAGGGAAAAGGGTGAGAAAGGTGGGAGAAAGCTCATTCTCAACACCACATAATTACACACTGCTCCGTGATTATTAATCATGCCACACAAACAGTCATCAGTGCTCCGAGCTGTGCTGACAACCATTCATTCTCTCAGCAAACACTGAGCAGCTACATTGATCTTTACTTTCTGCTAAGACTTGGGTTACCAAGAAGATGATCAGCATTTGTACCTATTTTAAAGTTTCTAGACACTAGATTCCAGAAAGCCTTGATTGAGAAACACCACTGTTCTGTTGGATTCATGGTATGACAAGAGTGTTCAAAGAGGCAAAACCTTGGCTTTATGGAAATTTCATGTTTTTTGTTATCCAACTCAGTAATTTTACAGAACCACCCTGCAGTTTGTATTTCCTGTTTTTGTTCTCTACAGATGCCAGAAGGCAGGCACTTCGTAACTGTTAAAGATCAAGAGTTTTCTTTTTCAATGCTTAGGCATATAAGGAGTCTGTGGGATAAAAGAACAGCTTAGCAGCTTGGGGGTATAAAATAGACCAGGAGAATAATGAACACTACCTGAATGCTTAGGACCATAGACACACTGATTTGGTTACTTTTTAATAATTCAAGGTACCCTCACTGCTCCTACTGTGGGGACTGAGCTAATGAGGCTAATGAATAACTGCCCTGCAATGGGCTGAAATTCCCATAAACTTCTTGCACCTGCATTTTTGCAAACAAATCCTACATCTGCCTCCAAAACCTATGTGTGTGGGGGAGGAGTTGTACATGCAGAGTATGTGTGAGTGTGTATGCATGTGCACAAGTCATCTGGTCCCAGAGGCTTGTTCTTTTCCAGGTCACTTTGCCCAAAGCACCATCCACTTTCCCCCCCCTAAATTTTATTACTTATAAAGATTCTAACTATTAGAACATGATATATCTAAACATGATCTATTAAAATATTCTCAAATCATATGTTCAAAGTCTTTTTGTTTCAATATCCTAAAAAGTAAAATTTCAGTAAGATTTTTTCATTACACACAAAAAATGAATAAAGCTAGGAAGACTTAAGATACAGGCATTAAATTAGAAATCCAAAAATTCAAGGCTGTGTAATGAATTTAATTATAAATTTTGTTGGCTACAGTGAGCTTGTATTCTTTCAATAATCAGAAAAAGACAAAGGGAACATGGCTATGGCCAAGATGGAGGTGTAGATAGATGTGCTTCACTTCTTCACACAACCAAAAGGATAACAATAAGTTTAAAACAACCAGAACTTCTAGAAAAATAAAACTGTATGGAAGTCCAAAAAACAAGGAGTTAAAGAAGAAACATTCATCCAGACTAGTAGGAGGGGCGGAGACAGGAAGCTGGGGCAGAGAGGATGCTTGACAAGGTGGGTACTGGCTGACCAGGCAGGCAAGGTGGTAGCTGGTGGATGGGGTGGTCCCACATTCAGGTGTGGGTAAACCGGGAGGAATAACTGGGGAGTGAGACAGACCACTGCAACCCAGGGCTCGAGTGTCAGGAAAATAAAGTCTCAGAACCTCTGGCTGTAAAAATGTGTGGGGGTTATGGTGATGGGATAAACTCCCAGTCTCACAGGACGGTCTGTTGGATGGGCCCAAGAGAGCCTAGAACTTACACAAGCCCACCCACAAGGGAATCAGTACCAGAAAGCTGCAATTTGCTTGTGGGAAGCAAAGGAAGGAACTGAAAGTAGAGTGAGAGCCAAATAAACAGCATTGTTCTCTCTCTGACCCCTCCCTTACACACAGTGCCACAGTGCAGCAAAGTGGATTGCCCTGCCCTGGCAAATACCTAAGTCTCTGTCCCTTACAATGTGACAAATACACCAAGATAAAGAAATATGGTTCAGGACTTCCGGCCAAGATGGAGGCGTAGGCGGACACACTGTGCCTCCTCTCACAACCAAAATTAAGGACAACAAATATTTAGAAACAAGAAAACAACCAGAACTTATAGAAAATTGAACTGTACGGAAGTCCAACAACCATTCATCCAGACCGGTAAGAGGGGCGGAGTCGCGGCAGGAGAAAGTGGAGGTGCGGACCCGGGAACGCAAGCAGCAGCGGCTGGCAGTTCCCAGGTGCACAGGCGGCGGCTGGTGGTCCCCGGGCCCACAGGCAGCAGCTGGCAGATCCCAGGCACAGGGGGCAACTGTGCAGACCCAGCGAGGCCGCACAAGGTGGCTGGCTGACCAGGTGGTCCCACATTTGCGCGCACAGACTGTCCAGGCAGAGGGAAGTGGCGGAAGGGACTGAATCCAGGAGAGAGCAGAGCAGGCACCATTGTTCCCTCTCAGACCCCGCCCCCTCACACAGTGTCACAACCCAGTGACTGGGCTGCCCCGCACTGAGGAGCGCCTGAGGCTCCATTACGTAACAGCACCCTCGCGTGCGCAGATAATCCAGGTGAAGGGGAAGCAGCGGAAAGGGCCAGAGTCCAGGAGAGAGCGGAGCAGGCGCCATTGCTCCTTCTCAGACCCCGCCCCCACCTATAGCCTATAGCGTCACAACCCAGCGACTGGGCTGCCCCACCCTGAGGAACACCTAAGGCTCCACCCCTCACTACGTAATAGCCGAGACCAGACTAAAACCAAAGTAACAACAACAAAAAAACCCCACCAAAAATGGCTCAAACCGGAAAACAAATAAAAGCCCCAGAGCCAATTCCTCTAAGCAGTGAAGAGATAGCCAACCTGTCAGATGCACAGTTCAAAGCACTGGTCATCAAAATGCTCACAGAATTGGTTGATTTTGCTCACAAACTAGATGAAAAAATGCAGGCTACAATACGTGAAATGAAGGAAGATGCATGGGGAACTGATAGAGATGGAAGGAAAACTGGGACTCAAATCAATGGAGTGGACCAGAAGGAAGAAACTAACAACCAAAGAGAAAACGAGGAAGAAACAAGAATTCAAAAAAATGAGGAGAGGCTTAGGAACCTCCGGGACATCATTAAACGTCCCAACATCCGAATTATAGGGGTCCCAGAAGGGGAAGAAGACGAGCAACAAATGGAAAACTTATTTGAACAAATAATAAAGGAGAACTTCCCCAATCTGGCAAAGGAAATAGACTACCAGGACATCCAGGAAGCTCAGAGAGTCCCAAAGAAGTTGGACCCAAGGAGGAACACACCAAGGCACATCGTAATTACATTAGCCAAGATTAAAATGAAGGAGAGAATTCTAGAAGCAGCAAGGGATAAGGGGACAGTCACCTACAAGGGAGTTCCCATCAGACTGTCAGCTGATTTCTCAAAAGAGACCTTCCAGGCAAGAAGGGGCTGGAAAGAAATATTTGAAATCTTGAAAAGCAGGGACCTACATCCAAAATTGCTCTATCCAGCAAAGCTGTCATTTAGAATGGAAGGGAAGATAAAGTGCTTCTCAGATAAGGTCAAGTTGAAGGAGTTCGTCATCACCAAGCCCTTATTATATGAAATGTTAAAGGGACTTATCTAAGAAAAAGAAGATAAAAATGTGACAGTGAAAAGACAGCAAACTCACAGCTATTAAGAACCACACCTAAAACAAAAGCAAACTAAGCCAACAGCTAGAACAGGAACAGAACCACAGAAATGGAGATCATATGGAGGGTTAGCAACAGGGGCATGGGAGGAGGAGAGAGGGGGAAAAGGTACAGAGAATGAGTAGCATAGATAATGGGAAAAAAATAGACAGGGGGAGGGCAAGAATAGTATGGGAAATGTAGAAGCTAGAAAACTTATGACACATGGACATGAACTAAAGGGGGGAATGTGGGTGGGAGAGGGTGTGTAGGGTGAAGGGGAATGATGGGGGAGAAATGGGACAACTGTAATAGCATAATCAATAAAATATATTTTAAAAAAGGAAAAAAAGAAAAAAATAAAGGAATATTTCCTTAGGCAAAAAAAAGAAATATGGTTCAAATGAAAGAATACATAAAAACTCCAGAAAACAACTAAGCAACAAGGAGATAGCCAACCTATCAGATACAGAGTTCAAAACACTGTTGATCAGGATGCTCACAGAAATGCCTGAGTATGGTCACAAAATAAAGGAAGAAATGCAGGCTATACAAAGAGAAATAAAGAAGAATATACAGGGAACCAACAGTGAAGAGAAGGAAGCCAGAACTCAAATAAATGATTTGGAACATAAGGAAGAAATAAACATTCAACCAGAACAGAATGAAGAAACAAGAATTCAAAAAAAAATGAGGAGAAGCTTAGGAACCTTTGGGACAACTTTAAATGTTCCAACATTCAAATTGTAGGGGTGCCAGAAGGAGAAGAGGAAGAGCAAGAAATGGAAAACTTATTTGAAAAAATAATGAAGAACAACCCCAATCTGGCAAAGGAAATAGACATGCAAGTCCAGGAAGCTCAGAGAGTCCCAAAGAAATTGGACCCCAAAAAGAACACACCAAGGCACATCATAATTACATTAGCCAAGAAAAAGATAAGGAGAGAATCTTTAAAGCAGCAAGAGAAAAGGAGAGTTACATACAAAGGAGTTCCCATAATACTCTCAGCTGATTTTTCAAAAGAAACCTTGCAGGCAAGAAGGGGATGGAAAGAAGTATTTGAGGTCATGAAAGTCAAGGACCTACATCCAAGATTACTGTATCCAGCAAAGCTACCATTTAGAATGGAAGGGCAGATAAAGTGCTTCTTAGATAAAGCAAAGTTAAAGGAGTTCATCATCATTTATCTAAAAAATAGAAGATGAGCAAAAATATGAACAATAAAATGACAACAAACTCACAACTATCAACAACTAGACCTATAAAAAAAACTAAGCAAACAACTAGAACAGGAACAGAATGACAGAAATTGTGATCACATGGAGAGTTATCAGTGGGAAGGAGAGGAGGAAGATGGGGGAAAAGGTACAGGGAGTGAGAAGTATAATTAGTAGGTATGGAAGAATAGTATAGGAAATGGAGAAGCCAAAGGACTTTTATGTATGACCCATGGATATGAACTAAGGGAGAGAATGCTGGAGGGACAGGATGTACAGGGCAGAGGGGGACAAAGGGGAGAAAAGAAATGGGGCAACTGTAATTTCATAATCAATAAAATATACTTAAAAATTTTTTAAATCAAAATAAAAGAAAAAGGGAAAAAATTAAATATAAATGGAAATTGAGAGACATGTATTTGTTTTATTCCTGACAGTTTCTATTTTTTTAAAGCAAAATGTGATCCCTGGGGCTACAAATCACAGGCAAATGAATCCAGAACCCCAGGCCTCATTCATTCACATGGGCTTCCTAGAACCTCAAACCCATCTAGGTTGGAAGCAGATCCTCTAGGAGGGCTGCTAGTCACACTGCAGCACTGGAATGACCCAAGAGAAACTCAAATTCACCCTTCCTGTCTACATCCACACTGGCACTTACGCCAGAAAATTAGGAAAACTCTGCGCTTATTCAGTCCCCAACTCTTACAATTCTGGAATGTGGCAATACTAGCCATTGGAAGTAGTAGGTAACTGCATCCTGAAGATGGACTTTGTAAGCATGCCTGATTTCCTGATTATTTCACAGATTTAAATTAGCTCCTAATGAGATCTTCATTTGATATCTGACAAAATTATTCTAATATTCCTCCAGAAGAATAAGAATAATTTTTAAAAAGGTAATGCTATCAATTATTTTTTTAAAAATGTAAAATTACCAATATTACAATGTCAGAACAAACAATATGCTCTAAAACAACCCCTTATGTTAAAAAAGCATTTCATACTTATGAAATAAAGAACATATTTCGAATCAATTCAACCTCTCAAATTGATGATTCATAAAAATAATTCAGGTTAGAGCCTTATCTCAAGCTGTTGCCAAAATAAATTTTTATAAAACCCTAGAATAGGAATTAATTTCCAACCATAAAAGTAATAAAAAAAACCTCAAGAGAAAAGATAGGCTTGACCATGTAGAATTTTAAGGCCCCTGGAAATTCCACTTCCCTCAAAAAATAAATTGAAAAGAATTGCATTAAAGGGTAAACATATAGGGAGCTTTGCAAATCAGTAAGAACAGTATTATTTCAATATAAAAATAAGCATGGTACACAAACATTTTAAATTGTCTATTAGATGAAAGAAAATGTTCTACTTCAAAGGGAATTTTAAGAAGTCAGATTAAAAGAACACTGAGAAACCACTTTTCATTTTTAAAGCAGCAAAATAGTTCACGTGATTAATAGGCCGTGTTGAGGAGGTTACGTAGTGTAAGCAGGCACTCTCCACACTGTCAGCTAGGGTACAGATGGGTGCAAGCTTTGTGGACAGCAATTGCATTTTGGCAATTTGTTCTCTGAGCCTTTCAAAAAGTTCATAGTTCTAAGAATTTATTTTACCAAAATAATAATACAAGCACAAGATTTTGATACACACATTAATCAACAAGTATTTTCTGAATGCCTGCTGTGTGGGGCCCCGTGTTGGCAGTTGTGGTAAATTAAAAAAAAAAAAAAAAAAAAATGGAACTCCTGTCCAGTGACCATGTGTTACTTAGAAAGGATGTGTATTGTGATATTTTTAGATTCAAACCCTGAAAACAATGTAAGTAACACAATAAAAGAATGAGTAAATAAATTATGGTATGTTCACAAAAGGGAATACTGTAAGGGCATTAAAAATAACTTTTGGAAAAAAATCCATGACACAGGAAAATGTTTATGTTAAAATGTTAAAAGCAAAAAAGTCATGAGGAAAGGCCAAATATATAATTTTACCACAATTATGAAAAAAATGTATGTTCATAGAGAAAAGACTGGATGGAAATATTTGAACAGGTTAACATAAGTGATCTGTATTTTTCTAAAAGTCATAAAATCTGGGCTCCACTGCTTATTACCAATATATGACTTGAGAAGGTCAGTTAAACATCATAAACCTTAATTTTCTAATTGGTAAAATGGAGCTATAATTCTGGCCTTGACTGCCTCCCAGAACTCAAAGTAGATCATGCATGAATGGGTACTTTGTAAATTAAAATCTCTAACTAAATATCACATACTATTATTTTCTTAGCAAAGAAGAGGATTAGACCTGAAAGAGTAAACCCCTTTCTTCTACTTTTTAATGTGGAAAATTCCTATTTAATACAGTTGTCTTCCCTTGTTTGTCAGGCATATGTTCCAAGACCCCTAGTGGATGCCTGAAACCAGAGTACTGAGCCCTGTAGATACTCTGTCTTCCTATACATATGATAAGATTTAATTTATAAATTAGGCATAGTAAGCAGATAACAATAAATATAATGAAATCGCATAATTATAATAATATACTATAATAAAAATTGTGTAAATGTGGTCTCTGTCAAAGTATCTTACTGTACTATACTGACCTTTTTACTTAAAGGAAGCACTTTACGCCTCCTCTTTGACATACCAGAATTATCAGTATCACTACTCTTGGGTGTTGGGGCCCTTATTGAATAAACGGTTACTTGAACACACATACTGTGATAGACAATCTGATAACTGAGATGGGTGTGTAGCATGTGCAGTGTGGATATACTGGGCAAAGGAATAATTCGTGTCATGAGCTGAATGGAGGGCACAGTGTGAGATTTCATCACACTACTCAGAAAAGTGCACACAATTTTAAATGTATGAATTGTTTATTTCTGGAATTTTCCATTTAACATTTTTGGATCACAGTTGTCCCAGGGTAACTGAAACCACAGAAAATAAAATCACAGATGTGGGGAGTCTACTGTACAATGCTCACTTTGGGGAAGTTTTTCTCGACTTACCCCATTGGCCCCCCCCAGTCATGAACTTTGACACATTTATGTGCACTACATTAATCCACACTCCCTGACCGACTATCTCACCTGGAGACTTTCTTTCTTTTTTTTTTTTTAAATCTGGAATTACATGAATTGGGGCTGACTAGAGTTTTCCAGGAATTTATAAAACTCTTCACTCCCTTCCTGTGTTCCGCCCCCCCCCCCCAAAGGATATAAAGACATAACAACTGAGCTGCCCTAAAATCAAGCAATCTCTTCAGGAGAGTATTCCATAATCCCTCTAATGGGTGACATCTGGATCTTAAATATTATTCTCATCATCGTTACATTTTTGAGGGTAAACCTTTCTCTGAGGCAAAGACCACCCACCTGAGGCCTTGTGAGGCACTGTTCCCAGCAGTGGGACATTGACGGTTGGATCTGCCATGATGCCTTTGTCCAGAGAGCGCAAGGACAGGAATTCATAGAAGTATTCTGCCTGCAATGAAAGGCATGGATAGTCAGTCAGTATCGTGGAAACCACAGAGAGTGAGAAGGCACTAATTCAACTCATCATCCCTTTGATGGGAGAGTGATGTTTTTTACTATGGAAACTCTGGAGCACATGACATCTAAAATATTGTGTAGGCAGAATTCACTCTTCTGGGTTTTAGAGCTCTAGAATTAGACTCTCTGTTTGGAGAGAAGTAATCTTTTAAAAACATTAATAACATTAATCGAAAATGTCCTCAAGGTAAACTTTTAGGCTAAGCAATATTATTCAGTTGCCATCTCTTAAAAGGATTGAAAAAAAAATGCTCTGAAGGAAACAAGTGATGTCAAAATAATCAGCTAGCCCTTAGAAAATTTATCTCAGCTTCATGGGTAATTTTTTAATTTTTTTCAAATTGGCAATGGGCCTTTTTGGAAAGCTGTAATAATAAATAAGAAATAATGAAAGCAGAAATCTGTTGGCAAGAGAAGATATTAAAGCCCAAAAAGGGCTTTTAATGATATTGCTGTTACCATTTTTCAGTGCCATCCACTCTGAGAGGTTTCTATATAAGATTGAAACTAAAATATGGAGAGAAAAGCCCCAAAATGCAAAATGCACCATCATCATATGACAACAAGCCATAAACCACCACACTGTAAACATTTTCATTTTCCCTCTAAGTCTAGCTGAAAAAATGGTTCCTGCTACTTAAACAACCATGATATGGGAAGCAGGGATGCATAATCTCACTGTGGAGCTTTATCTTTGGTTCTTAACCGATTCCCAACTGGGTTATTAAAACAGTTCGGAATAGAAACAATAGGTTCTTACTTTGGAATATAAAACAATCAGTATATAGGGCAGCTGCTAAAATGAGAGTTAGACAAGTTGACTGGTTCTGCAGTTATCTGTAGGGATAACCAGAATATGGATGGGTTAATAAATGAAATTAATTATGTAAACATGAGCTAGAAGGAGGTTAAAAAGGAATATGGCTTTTTTTATATGCAGTATAAAACTTATTTTCCAAAGTAGATGATATTGAGATATATAGTGGACATTCACTCAACTTTCTGCTTTAAAGGACAGTATCAAATGGGTTAGGCTCATCCTCATATGAGGATGATAATGTGAAGGGGGATCTCAGTCGCTATAGGGACATGGTCTACACTGGCAGGGAAGTGAAAAACACTTCTGGGTTTCACTGGGCCAAAAGGAGTGGCTTCATTGACCAGATTCTCACCGCAGCCCCTTCTTTGCATCATGGCAGTGCTTCCAGAAGACCACTCTGAAAGGTTCCCTAGAAGGGTAAGAGTTTCACGAATTGATTTTTTTAAATGTATTCATTAGGAGGGCTCTGAGGATAAAGGCTCATAAAGCAGTCAATTCTTCCTCTAAGGTAAGGCAGAAGATTGCAGGAAGTCTGACGAAGAGTGTTGTCAGGGAAGGTAATTCAACTTGAATTGAACTCCTTCAAAAAAGAGGACGTTATTTCTGTCCCTGAAGGAAAATGAGTGACTATTAAAAGTGGACAACTACTTAGCTTTTCACAAATCCTGATATTTTAAATGACTTCTCCAGTTACACTCCCTTTACATTTTACTGATAATATTTATCAGTTAACATTTTGTTAAAAAATGTATTTTAGTTGATATTATAAACAGATTGAGTGCTGGGTGTGTTTATAATTAATACTTTTGAATTATTTATATTACCAAGTACAGTAATAATAACTAGCGACAATGACACAACAAACATCATTGTGCCAAGACTTATTCTAAACATTTGTATCAACAGTACATATAGCAATGGAAGAGAATTGCATGGGTGGAGTGCAAGTACTTTGAAAACAAAGCTTTTTAGTACCTATATCGCTTCCAGTATGCTATAATAAATCATTTCCTGCTCCATGACTATATCATCTAGCTTTATTACATTATAAATTAAATCTGTGTTTATATGGGTGGTATATTTAAGATTACATTTATGAAAACTAATATAATTTCAGTAAGTTTTTAAAATTAAATTTATTGAGGTGATATTCATTAATAAGATTATATGAGTTTCAAGTATATGATTCTATAACACATCATCTGTATATTGTGCTCACCACCCAAAGTCTGGTCACCTGTCACCATTTATCTGACCCCCTTTACCCTCTTCAGCCTCTCTCCATCCCCCTTGCCCTCTGGTAACCTTCACACTGTTGTCTGTGTCTGTGAGTTTTTTATTTTATTTTGTCTGTTCATTTGTTGCTTTCTGTTTTATATCCCACGTATGAGTGAAATCATATGGTTCTTGTCCTCTTCCATTTGACTCATATCACTTAGCATGATACTCTCAGGATCTATCCATGTTGTAGCAAATGGAAGCGTTTCATCTTTTCTTCCGGCTGAGTAGTATTCCATTGTATATTTGTACCCCAGTAAGTTTTTTTCAAGATTTTATTTATTTTTAGAGACAGGATAAGGGAAGGAGAAAGGGAGAGAAATATCAGTGTGTTGTTGCCTCTCGTGCACTCGCTACTGGGGACCTGGCCTGCAAGCCAGGCCTGTGTCCTGACTTGAAATCAAACTGGTGATCCTTTGGTTTGCAGGCTGGCACTCAATCCACTGAGCCACACCGGCCAAGGAAATCAATAAGTTTTAAAACCGTTTTATGTATTCTAAGACAAAGGATGAAAGATTAGACAAAGATTAAAACAATGATTGTGTAGGATTGATAACTTTTTTGTTTTTTCTCTTTTTCAAATGTATTTCCATACCTTTTACAGTGAAATAAATATATTTACTTAAAAACAAACATTAATCATGTACTCTGCTCTGCTTTCACTGCTAAATGCCTAATGATATTTGTATAATTATCTGGAAATAGATGAAATATTCTTCTTGGACTTCTCTTTAGTGGGGCTGTGCTTGTGTAACAGCTTCATTGAAAACTCTTGTATATCTCCTTGAAGCATGCTTCAAGGCAAGAATACTCACTCACTAGTAAAGTAGTTTTATTAATGTCCATTCTAAAAACATTTGATGGTGTTCAAAGAATGTGGAACTGGAAGAATTTCACTCAGGGTCCAGAAACAACTCCACAGGGCAGCGATTTTCAACCATTTTCATCTCATGACACCCATAAACTAATTACTAAAATTCGCCACACCAAAAATATATTTTTTTGCTGATCTGACCAAAAAAATAGGTATAATCTCGATGCAGTCATACCAGAAGGCTACTGTTGTGTTGGATGTTGTCATTTTTTTATTTGACAACCTAAGGGAAAAGAGGTCAGTGCCTCTAACTAAACAGTCAGGTGCCACATGTTTTAAAAATTCTTGCAGCATACCAGTTGAAAATCGCTGCCACGGAGCACTTGGGTCTCCTGTTGCAGCTTTTGAGTATAGCCACATTAAGTGGGCTGGAAGCACGGAATCCACTATATTTAGTGTTGGAGAGTTCATAATTAGTGTTGGCATGACTGCTCAACCTGATGCATTTAGGCTTAATGGGCTTCTCTGGACAGCCAATACTCTGATCTTATCAATAAGAAATTTCACACTATAGGGGATTGAGGGTGTCCCTTTGAATTCTTTGAGAATTGGTAGATTGAGATCAGTAGGTTTTTCTACTGCAGTTCTAAGACTGTATCACAGGTGAAGAACTGGTTGTTAACAGTTTCTTACTTGGATCCTATCAGCAAAAGGCAGTTGCCAGAGTCAACTTTTTTTTGTTTGTCTTTCTTGTTGAAAATGGTAGTGTTTCTATAATCTCTAATATATGCAATCTTCTTCATACTTGGTATATTTTTTAAAAAGAGGTTTGTTCATGTATTGTTTTCATTGCCTTATTAAAAATGTCCAACTTGAAAACCTCTTAGAAATTGACCAACCCTTTGTCTCTGATCTTGACACTGATTTCTTTCAAAGTTTGACTCTGTCATTATAAAGAGATCTTCTAAAACCACTGATACCGTATAAATATTTCTATAAATCCCCATGAGGTAGAGATGAAATATATTCTTCATTTAACTTAAAAATTTAAATATTTCCTTCAGAATCATAGGAAATGGATGATGAAATAAGCAATAGAATTATAATGTCATACTCTAACTTCTAGACAGGACTCTCTGTTTTTACTTTATTTATAATATAATAAATATTCTTAGTCCCAAACCTCTCCACTGGAAAAACTTATTTGGGGTCAAAGAAAACCTAAATTCTATGCCAAAGAGAACAGAGAGCCAGCCTTAAAGTTTGGAAACAGGTTTCACAAATTATAGATTTATTACTTAGATAAAAGGAAGTCAGAGCATGAACTGTAATAGGGAGGTGGCATATTGGAGAGCACGAAACTTCTATTAGGAAAAAGCACATTTTATTTCATTAAATGACACTAGCAGAAACGCAGGTAGAGGCAAGTAGGGAGCTTATTTGGGAAACACATGAAAGGTTGCCTTGTACTCAAACAAAGAACGGGTCTATTCAGGAGAATAATTCACTGCTAAATTAAATTGCTGAAAAATCTTGCTGGCCTGGTTTGCCATGCAGTAAATTTTCTTTTCATGGAGAAGTATAAAAGTCAGACAAATTTTATCAAGAGAGAAGTGCTGGAGTCCATTTAACTTGCTTCTGAGAGACTTGGCTGAATATTAGGGTTGTTCCTTCCAGGATTGAAGACGATGTCATTTAAACAGCAAGTGGCACAACCCATAAGGCCTTCACTCTGGCACTCTTTTTTTTTTGGAAGGGTGGGTGGGTAGAGATGGAGGAAGAAAACAGAGAATTGCATAAACCATTGGAAGGAAGGGAGAAAATCCAGTATTTCTTTTCTACCTTTGAAGTTCTAGGTTTATGGTGTATACTTAATCTAATAAGCACAATAATTGCAGGAACCTCTGAATTAAGAATCAAAAGTTTTTTTCATACAACCATGGAGGCTTTCAAAGAGGCTCTCAAACCTCTTTTAATTTCATGTATCCTTATGCTGACCTGAGGGCTCATGGGAAAACACTACAACAATAAAGGTATCATATTTGTCCCAAAGAAATTTTCAGGCTGTTTAGAGGTGCAAAACATACAGATGCCTATGGGTTGAAACTTGAGAAATAATTTTTTGAGTGTTCATTATACTCAAGTCACTGTTCATTTCTTTCTCACAACAACCTCCTATTTTTATAGCATAGAAGTATGTCCAGATGAACAGGGCATGGAATATGAGAATTACTACAGGGTTATAACATAGCTCCTACACTGTATATGAAGGGCAAGAAGAAATCTACTAAAATGACCAAGAAAGGAAAATAGTTCAATGTGAAAGTCCCAAACAAAACATATAAACATACCAATGCTTAAAATAATGATACCTGAATGTTTAGACCAGAATTGCCAGATCGCACATTCTTCCTTGGCATTTTTCTTGTCATCTGTCTGCAAAATTTTATCCTTCAAACTGAAAACTCATTATCCTTGGATTCTGTGACACTGACTATCCTCCCATGCCTTGATTTTCCTGCGTTTCCTCATTAACTCTCCTCTCCTAGGCTCACGATCATGGAAAATCGCTAAGACTCAGGCCTCTTCTCTCTTTGTATTCTGTCATAACATCCGTGCACTCTCACGGATGGAACTATTTCCTTTCCGGCAGTGATGCTCAGTGTGAACCATTCACATTGCCTCCAGGCTGTGCTTGCCTGCATGGAGCCTAATTCACTATCAAGAGTATTATCGTTTTTCCAATAACAAAGGTACTGAACCTCAGAGTTTTTATTGTTCCTTGTATATATCTCATCTTGCAATAGCCAAACACCAAAATCTTATCCTTTCTCATTATATCTTTTGATCCTGTTCCTTCCTTTCACTCCCACTGCTTCCATCCTAACCCAGACTTTATTTCCTCATATTCGCATTATTATAACATTTCTGAAATACTACCTTGCCTTCCTCTTTAAAATATCTGCCATAATATAAGCCAGTATATCAATTAGAACATAACTTTGCCATGTCACAGTCCTCTCCTGTCTCCCCTGATCTCCAAGACAAGGCCTTCAGCCTATTAAGTGTCCTCCAGTCTGGCTCCAAATTTTATTTCTTTGTTTCTTACTTTCATTTTTCAATTAGTTTACTTTCAATATTTTGTATTGGTTTCAGGGCTACAACATAGTGGTTAGGTAATCACATACTTTTCAAAGTGACCTCCCTGATATTTCCAGTACCCAACTGGCACCATACATAGTTATCACAGTATTACTGACTGTATTCCCTATGCTGTACCTTACCTCCCCAAGGCTATTTGTAATTACTGATATGTACTTCTTAATCTCTTCATCTTTTTTACTCAGTCCCACAAGCCCCCTCCCCTCTGGCAACCACCAGTCCACTCTCTGGTCCTATGAGTCTGCTTCAGTTTTGTTTGTTCATTTATTTTGTTCTTTAGATTACTACTCTCAACAGGGGACCTTTTCCGGCACTCAAGTGGCCTGCTCTGAACATACCATAGCCATGCCTCTGTGCCAGTGTTTCACCTCTATCGGCCTGTGATAGGACTTAAATCAGCTTGGCCCTTCAACATATATCACCATGCATTAGTATTAAACTTTTCACAGGTGTAGGGCATGTATCATCATATACATTTAAATTCTTTGTGGTTAAGGATGAGGCTGCATGTTTTCCAACACTCTCTTGGGGAGTCAGGTAGCATTGTGCACAAGCAAGGCATTTAATAAGTATTTGCTGGATGAATGGATAATCTAGTGAGAAGCATCCAGAAGCATAAGCCAGGGTGTCAGTGAACACCCTGCTGTGGTGAAATGGCATTAGTCTCTGATTCCATGGACAGGCAGCAGCTTTTCTGTTCTGGCAACTGCTAAATTACTTTAATGGGTCAAAAGATTTCCTTTTGTTATGTTGGATTTATTAGGGTGACACTGGTGAATAAAACCATACAGGTTTCAAGCGTACAACTCAGTAACACGTCATCTGCTCACTGCATTGTGCACTCACCTCCCAAAGTAAAGTCTCTTTCTGTCACCATTTATCCCCTCCTTTCCCTCTTCCACCTCCCCATTACTCCCTTCCCCTCTGGCAATTACCATACCATTGTCTGTGTCTATGTGTTTTTTTCTTAATCCCTCCCCCTTTTTCACCCAGCCCCCCAACCCTCCTCCTTAACAGCTCTCTATTTTTGCTATCCATGAGTGTTTCTATTTTGTTAGTTTATTTTGTTCATTCGATTCCACATTTAAGTGAAATCATACGGTATTTGTCTTTCTCTGACTGGCTTATTTCACTTAGCATAATGTTCTCTAGGTCCAGCCATGTTATTGAAAAAGGTACGATTTCCTTCTTTGTTACGGCCAAGTAGTATTTCATTGTGAAAACGTACCACAGCTTTTTTATTCACTCATCTACTGATGGGCATTTGGGCTGCTTCCAAATCTTGGCTATTGTAAATAACGCTGCAATGAACATAGGGGTGTGTATATATATATTCTTCCAAATTAGTGTTTTGGGTTCCTTCAGATATATCCCCAGAAATGGGATCACTGGGTTATGAAGCAGTTCCATCTCTTTTACTTTTCTTTATGGTACCACAGCATACATAGTGAATAAAGAACATTTTTTTTAAAAAGAGCAATCAAAGGAACATTGACATTTGATAGTCAGTCAGTCTGTGTGTAGACTGTAACTGTTTTATGCTTATTCTTGGACAAAACCTAGGCAATGAGACTCCCAGAAAGAATGTAAGCCGATAGTGTGAGCAAGGTGCCGTTCTGAAACATGACTTTGTCCAGTCCCCTTTGGGTTCACATTACCCACTTGGGTCTCCTTCTATGCCTTATATTTAATTATAATTTTATGTAATTCATAGAATTTTATAAGTTTTGTAAAGTTGTGTGCATTTATAGGAATTTTGCCTTCTGTAAATTACAATATATAATTGCAACACCACTTGGAAACTGAAATATTAACAAGGACTTTTTACCTGACTTCTTTTAAAACTGGCTCTAAGAAGAGCTTGTTTCAGAAGCAACAAAAAAAAAAGTGCCTCCTCTTGCAGAGTAGTCATTTAATTATTTCACTGATTTTGGCTTAAATTGACTAAATGAACATTGCTTAAAGACAGAATCTCAGTTGGCCTAGTTCTTCTGTTCTAGTAATCCTTTTATACACATTAGACTACAGTCAGAGGGCTGGGTGGAGGGAGTGAAGTTATTGGAATATAATGGTAATATTAAAACTTGAAGTCCAAGTAAACACATCCAGGACGAGAGTTTTGTAAACTAAAACTGGCAGGAGATCACACGGTTTGGCTTCACATAAATCTGAAAAATCTAAAACATTTCCATGTTTTTGCTCCTACGGTTTGGAATCACCATTGCTCATGCAAACCAGAAACAGACCAGGATATCTGACAAATCACTGTCTAGTCACTCTCTTTGAAGATACGGGGACAACGCAATAGAGTGCTGTATTGCTATTTGGTGTTAGATAGAACCCAAAGGTGATTTTTTTTTAATGTTGAGGGAGGGGTCACAAGGATATAGAAAAATAAAGCACTAGGGAATGAAAAAGATTTTTTAAGTTCTTAAAAGACTGAAAAAAGAGGAGGGTGTCAGTATAAATACAAAGTAAGCCCTAAACAAAATCCAGTCCCTGGTCAGCATACTGCTTTCACCAGATTGCCAAAACTTCCCATGAAAAGGACCATGGAGGCAGTAGTGGGGCTTCTGAAAACTTCATTCCTCATTATTCCTCAAGGATTCTGGGACAAGTGGCTCCTTCTCGCGGTGAGCCTGCCTTGATTCGAGCATTTACAAAATCAGTGCCAACCTAAAACCTGGGCACCGAGAAGAAGGTCAGTGTTAAGCGATATCGGGTGGAGTAAGGTAAGGGGCCAAGGAAAGAAAGCTTCATTACAAGTGGTACGCTTGGCACTTAGGGGACCAAGGACAATCCAAATAGAAGGTGTGGGAAAAGAAACAGCATGGAGGGCCTTGGGAGCACAGCTCCAAGTTTCTCCTAGACACTAAGACAGAGTAATTATTGGAGAGCGTGAGAGGGCTCATGAATGCAGGCATTCTAGAGGAGATGAGAAAGGAAGGTTTCAATTCTGAAGAAGGGAAAAGAATAGTTTTTCTATTTTTTCCTCTCAAATCAAGATTTATATCTGAATATTTCTTTTCAAATGATTTACCATTAGGTCATGTTTTTCTTAGTTTTAGCTTCAGGTACTTTTCTGAAATTCCTTGATATATTTTTATTGAATACACATGGACAGTGTTCATTCACTTTTGTGACAAAAACCATAAAAAAACCCAGACTTTTCCCCTTTACTTTATGTTTTGAAAAAATGCACTAAACTACTTTGGTAAAGGTTATGAAATATGCCTTAATTTGACTTCTTTATTCATATAATTGCAATTTAATATATCAGAATACTACATTACAAGATATATCCAGTGAACAGTTGTTCTGTTCCTATCTAAGAGCCAAATAGAAAAAAAATACATCTGTAACTTTATAGTTATAGATTTTCAAGTCCAAAATTTAGGGAACAAGTCTTACTAGCAGAAGATTCAACTAACAGTCATCACTATAAATTGTTTTTGTACTTCAGAAAAAACCATTGCCAAGAACGTACAGCCCAATTAGCCTTTTCAGTTTTCTAAGCTCCTCTAAATATTTGCTGTTTTAAAATTGTTACTCATCCATGCATGACTGATGCTCCTTAAGAAAAAGAGAAACTGAGGCAACACTGAAGCAATAGCCTGGAGAACACTGATGATCAAAATCTGTTATGTGAGAACTGGTTAAAACTATGTGGTCAACTTCAGTTGCCCCCTAATACTCCTGAGCAATTCATTTAAATATCACTAGTCTCTCCCCTCCCCTGCACACAAGGATTCCATAGATTCCCCAAACTCCTCCTCCCATTCCCGCTATCCTCACCCAATTGATGACCTCAAAGAAAACAGAGATTGCTAGATGTGAATTCTCTCAGCTTTTTTTCTCCCTCCACCTACAAAAAGGCCACATCCATACTCATTCCTGGTTCCTTCCCGTATCCTCTGAGATTGGCTCCATAAGTCATGCCATCTTTCCTCAGATATATTAATGTGATGAAAAGGTTAAAAACCCAACTGTGTCTCTACCAGGTTATCTTTCTTCCTTCCTGGCATTACAATGCTTCCGGAGGAGTCTGTAGTCATGGCCTCCGTGTTGTTGCCCGTAAGTCTTCAGCTTGTTACAGTATGGCTTTTGCCTCCAGTACTATTAAAATGTTTTTACAAAAGGTCACAGATGATGTCTAAGTTGTTAAATCCATTGAACGCCCTTCCACCTTAATCTCTCCTGCATTCACTGACAATTTTTATTACAATCAACTTCTCTTTCTTTTGTTTTTTGACGTACATGTAGCAACAATGGTTTCTTTGAGTCTTACTTTTCCTTCTCTGATTGGTCTTTCTCTAACGACCTTCGTGTTCTTCTCTTTATAGACCTGCACCTGACGAAGAGTTCTGAATGTGGGCCCACATGCCCTTAGAGAGTCCGTAGCTTTTGGGTTCATCTGTGTGCGGCTCAGTGGACAGCAGACCTTAGCTTTTTCATCACATTCCTGAAGGACTCCATGACTTGAAAACCAGTTAAGAAATACTGCCTTGAATGCTGATGTTTCCAGGAAATAGCTTCTGGTCAGCTCTTTGTGCTTCTGCTCTGTTCTTGGGGTATCATATCGGTTTCGTGACTTCAGTTCACACCTATATTTCAGTGACCTCCCATTTTCTCTCCAGTTGACCCATTTTTTTGAGCTTTAGACTTGTGTCGACAGCCATCTACCAGACATTGCCCCCTTGGACTTAACATCTCAGAACCAAACTCATTATCTTCCCAGTGAACTATTTTTTTTTATATATACCCTTTCAACTTTTTCCCTTTGCTTTTCTTGTTGACATTATTGCAGATATCCCCACTCTCTCCCCGTTTGTCCCCCTCCTTCCAGCCCCCATTCCCCCTCCCCCCAGCCATCACCACACTGTTGTCTGTGTCCATGGGCTATGCATATATGGACACAGACAACTAGTTCTTTGGCTAATCTCTTCACATTCTTTCATCTAGTTCCCCCTACCCCCCGCCTTCTTTAGATAGCACTATACACCTGATTGCCCAAGACATAAACTTGGCAGTCTTTCTAAATTTTCTTTCACCAAACATCTCCATAAACGCTCACTGATTTCTCACATCTGTTCCATTCTTTCCTTCCAACCGTTACTACCAAAATTCAGACATTTCTAACCCCTGTTTCTGTAATTGTCCCTTAAAGTACCTCCCTATTAACTCATGACCTCAAGATTTATCCCTTCCTTTTAGAAATACAAATTAGTAGTTACAAAATGGTCATAGGGATGTAAAATACAGCTTAGGGTATATAATCAATAATATTGTAATAACTATATATAATCGTATGGTGCCAGGTGTGTACTAGAAATATTGGGGGAGGGAGGACATTATGTAAAGTTTATAATTGTCTAACCACTTTGCTGTACACCTGAAACTAATACAAAACAATATTGAATATAAACTGTAATTGAAAAATGAAAAAAATTTCTAAAGATTTATCCCCTCCAATTTATGTAAACCGTCATCCAGTTTTCTTCTTAAATGGTAGCTGGACCATATCACTGCTTCTGCTCTAATCACAGAGAAGAGTTTAGCTACAGCTTTGGGTCCAGCTCTGCCCACCTACCTGCCTCTTCTCTCACATCTTCCCTTGCATGTCTCTGGTCCAGCCACAGCACGCTTTGGGTCCACCGAACCACCATGCTCTCTCATGAACCCTGCTCCTCACTCTATGCCTGGAATGCCCACTCCCTGCAAAACTGACTTCCCTCTCCAGGCTCAGGTGAAATGTCACCTGTTTGTAAAGCTTTCCTGTACCACGTGCTCCTTTCCTATACTTTTTCTTACCTTTACTATTGTACTTAGAGTAACAATCTGTTTACTTGTCTGCTCCCATTAAACTTTCCTCTATGGAAGAGACTTTATCCTTATTTGGATCCCCAGTGACTAACATATTCTTTGTGGCTCAAAAACTATGTATAAAAAATGAATACAAGCTTTAAGTCAAATTAGTCATATCCAAGAAAAAAAACAAAACACCAATAAATCATGTCTTACCGTGTTCAGTTCAAGTCATAAATTTCTGACATTAAATGAAAAAGAAACCCAAGTATACTTATGAAGCCTTGACTGACAGCAGGAGACATTGGGATCCCAAATACAAATCAACAGGAAATGGGAGGTAAGGGAGCCATGCACAGGAGACCAAGCTGGTCCTGAGCTGGCTCTCCACGGAGACAGCTAACCATCCATATAACAACATCCACAGGCAGGGGTGAATTGGGGTGGCATTTGGGCTACAGTCATAACAATTTGGCTTGAATTCTAATGCCACTACTTACTAGCTGGCCTTGGGCAAAGTCTTAGCCTCTTATTCATCTAACACATAGGTCCTGAGTGTGTCAGGCACTAGGCATTGTGTATGCCCACATTGCCAAGACCTAGTGTTTCTCCTCATGGACAAATCTGTCCAGCTTTCAGGCTGGGAGGAAGTTGATTGTTAATCAAATAATTAAAAGATTAAGACTATGATAAAGTACTTCAGAGAAGAAATATGCTGTACTTTGAGAATAATGTGATTTGATTTAGCTTCGGGGTCAAGAAAGGCTTGCCTGAGGAAGAATGGCACAGCTGAGGTCCGTGCAATGAAGTCAAACAGGTGAAAGAAGAGGCAGTATTTTTACCTCAAGAAAGATCAGGTGTATTAGCTCTGATGGGACTTTGGCAAGCCTGAGAAACTGAAGAGAGGCCAGCACCTACTTGATAGCTGGGTAAAGTAGGTAGCAAATGTTGGCACACGGTAAGCATTCAACAAATGTTAGTCATTATTAACAGGACCAATAACAAATGAATAGCCACTCTTAATGGTAGGATGTGGCAGTGGAAGTTTCTGGACAGTGGGAGAACCCATAGGTAGAAAGGCAAGGAGCAGTTGGGGGATTTCTGGGTCTGGGGCTGGGGTAGGGTGATCAAGGGGCTTCTCACAGTCCTGAAAGCCATCAGCTGTGTGCTGTGTATAGGGAGAAGAGTGCAAAAGAAGAGCAGGGGCTGTGAAAACAGTCCAAAAAATCTTTTCCTTTTCTGCTATTGCACATGTGAGCTTACAGTTCAGATTAGCATATATAGGCAAAGTTGCAATTATCTTATTTCTTTAGCTTTAAAACAAATGAGAAATGTCTTATCAAACTAAGAATTTACAGGAAATCTAGAGGACAGAAGAACAAGTAAAAGTACCCCACAAAGATGGAATCAGCAAAATCCAGGCTATGAGAAACTCCAGAGACCACAAACCCAGTTTACTCAGCAAAAGATTTGTAGGGATAAAAACAATGAGAGATCTGTAGGTTAGAAGAGACCTAAAAGACTTCCCAAGTCCTCATGTGTGACCTTTCCTGGATTCTCAGTCACATGAACAGACCTCTTAGAATGTATAACATTTTTGAGAGATAGTTGGAACTTTAACTAGCTATGTGATTACATTTGGAAATGACTTTTTAATAGTTTTGAAGTTTTTCTTATTTTTTATAGATATGGTAGAGTTTCTCAAAGACAGAGACAAGGCCTCCTGTAGCACTCCCCTTGCCTAACCCTGCACCAGCAGTATAAGCAATAAATACCGCTGTCTGAAACCAGGACTTTTGAGGAAAACACTATCTTTGTTTTCCTTTGTTCTTACTATTTTTGTTCTTTGTCCGAAAAGTTTCTATAGCCATACTGGTAGGTGAGTATGAGTGTTAGAAAACTTGTATAAATAATTGAACAAATATCTAGGGCTAAATAAAGCACTCCAGCAGAAGGACCAGTTAGCGCCAAGTACCCAGGTGGGATGGCACCTGGAACAATCAGGAAATAGCAGGGAGGCCAGTGTGGCAAAACCGGAGTGTTCGAGGTTCAGAGTATCTAGCCAGAGGGGAAGCACTGCCCTATCACAGGCACATGGTCAGAGGCTCCCGGTGGTGGAACCGAGAAAGGGGCCCGTAATAACAAGATCCAGCTCTAGACATCCTCTGGTGCCAGAGTTAAACACTGTAGGTGACACCAGTGCCCTGCCTCTGGTCTCTCTGGTCCGTGCCCCACACCTGCACAGCAGCCGTCCAGCTCTGGAGGGGCAGGAGGTGGTCTAGTGGAAGAGGCAACCCTGGAGCCTTCCAGGCTGCAGTGAAGGGTGAGGAAGAGTTTTAACTATGAATAAAGATCAGAATTTTAACTACTACCCAGAAGTTGGTATTTTAATTACTGAAATGAAAATAATCTTAGCACTAAAGTAATCAGGAGACATTGCATTGTCTCTGGCTGACTGGAGAAATTGCAGCATCTGTCTGAGGATTCTTCTAAAGCCCTGGGGTGGAAGTATCCCGTACCCCTGCTAGGGCTGCGGGGGCTGTGTGAGGAAGAGTGAAGGCTGCTCTGTGGGGCTCCCCATGGTGGCATTTTGCCGATTTGGTGTATGACTCTCAGCCCCTGGGTCCTTACTGGGATTTTAAGAGCCAAACAGGGGCGGCATATTCCCACTGCCACGTTAGCTGGCCTCACAGTCTTTCTGTTTTGCCTGCTTGCAACGTGCCAGCGCATTAGGGCAGCTCTGAATTCGCCTTTATTACTTTTGAATTATTACATGTTACATATAGTTTTCTCATTTCTAAGAATTATTTCTGTAAACTTTTTAGTGCTTGCGATTCCCCTTCCTAGATGTAAACCTAGTTAATGATCACCACTTTCTTCCAAGAGCACAGTGAATGACAGTACTTTATAGTAAAAATAAACGGTTATGGGGCAGATGTGAGCAGAAACCGTAGTTAGTCAGACTGATTCGTTTTTTAAAAAGGCACATTAAAGCTGAATCAACTGTCATCTTTTAGTGATGACTGTTGATCTGATGTGATGAGAGAAGGTTCACACACGTGGATGGGTTGATGCAGCTCCCGGATGGTCTGGAACATCGTTAACTCATACAGACTGATTCTGCTGCTGCTTCAGACTTCTAAGCCTTTGTTCTCAGGGCTCAGAGGACAGCTTTGAAGTTCAGGATAAAGCTCTTCTAACACACCATTACCAAAGAATAACCTTTTGATTATGATCTCATGAAAGTATAATCAATAACTTACATAAGTTAAAACCATGGCAAACAGTGATGGTCCTGTAATTGGACCTTTATGAATTCCATATGTAACAATCTCTGTATTAGCTAGCAGTCTTGCATAATACATATATCTCTTCCCAAACATAGCCGTTGAACTTTCTTAAAAGGCTATGAAACTTTTCACAGCTACTGTCAGCCTTGAACTTTTCAGGCCTGTAAGCTAGGGTGTGGGTACCTAACGGGCAGGATTTTCGGAAAGCTTAAAAGGATAAATATTTCCCCCAAATCCATTAAACACTCATTTGTGTAAAGCAATTCAATCAAAGCCAGTAACTTTTTAATTGCATGGCTTGTGTGCTTTAAAAAATATGCCAAAGGAAAGACTTTTCTAACAAATCATTGTTAAAAACATAAGTGGAAAATATACTTACTTAGTAAAGGCTCTTCTCATGTGAAGTTCTCAGATGGACTGGGACTCGGTGAAGAAGCCCTTGTGTCATTATCCATGTCATCTAAAATTTATATTTACTTCTCTCTCTCTCCCTCCCTCCCTCCTTCCCTCTCAGTTAAATTATTTTATTACTCAATTTAAAATATAGGGTTTTTATGTAACTTAATTGGCTTCACTTTGGGAAGGAGGGCAATAAGATTATGAGAGAATATTTGGAAAGTAAAGTACCCAACCCAGACCCACAGCAGTTAAAAACAAAACAACAACAACAACAACAACAACAACAAAAACCCAAAAAAAACAGAGTTTTCTTATCTTTTCTTATCTAAGAGGACAAAGAAGTCTGAATTGAAGGAACACTTAATGAGAGAATAAAAGATATGCAAAAAACATTAGTCCCATCTCTCTAGACTAAATATCCAATCAGTGCAACAGCCACACAGTACACATTCTCACTCAAGGGCGTCTACTGCCCCCACTGACTAGTACAGTGAAGTCATCATCGTTCACGCATGTGCATTCTGGTCCGCTCTCCTTGTGTGACATTGATGTCATGCAAACCATTCTCATTATATTCATTATATTAATAATGGCTGGATTTTTTCTGGACAGACCTCATATAGTTCCTTTTGATGCTTCTGGAATTTCTACAATAAGGGATCTAAGAGAGTTCTGTAAAGAAGTTGGTCTTCACAAAGGCCCTCTAAGGTAAAATGGCAAAACAAAACACTTTAGAGCTGGAAAAATTTTGGGTCATGAGGGGAACCTGCAGGCCAGGGAGATTAAGTTATATTTCCAAGTCCCATCCATCAGGACTGGCTCAGCATGCTTTCCATGATATCATATTGCCACCCTCCCAACCATTTCCATTATATTAACGTCGAAATTAAAGAGAAAAAACCTAACACGGATATTAGCCTGAGATGGGGTACTACCATTGTTAAATATCTGCCATGTCCTAGGCACTGTACTGGGTGAAATGTATCATATCGCCAGACCTGAGCAGTGCCGGTAACCAGCCCATCCAGCTATCAGCTCAAGAGTGAACATTAAAGTGTGTGTGTGTGTATGTTTATTGAACTGGATAACAGACTTCCTCATACTCTGTTCTGGGAGAAAAAAATGTAGGCAACTCTTTTCTTCCACATTTTATGGAAGTGTTGAATTGTGATGTGGTGATGTTGTTTTGGATAGAAACAAGGTAGAAAGCTCTGCTCTGGCTGTCAGAAGGTATGTGCTCTTTTACCAGCTCTATTGCTAGCTCTATCAGTGATTCTCAGAAAGTTGGTCATCGTCTCAGGTCCTCAGTTTTCCCATCTGGAAAAGCAGTTCATTGAAGGGTCCCTTCCATTCTAAGAGTTTGTGATTGTAAATGGAGGCAGCCCCTGAAATATCCAACCAAGATTTAACATACAGTCCCAAGTATTTGTGAAGAATACAGTTCATTCTGCATTGATAACCAGGTAGACAATCAGGCTCCATAAGGAGTTAGTTCTTAATGTTAAAGTCTCAGTGTATTAGTTTCGTGCTCTTAGTGATCTAAGAACTAATGAGTAATCATCTCAGAAACATATGCAAAACCAGGAAATTTGCTGCACAGACATCCTTGGGTGCACACTTTTGCATTCATCCATTTCCAATATTTTCAAAATGCAGAGATACATTTTAATAACCAATGAACAAGATCACTGAGAGTGAGCCACAGTATGGTTTGAGAATGCTTCCCTCCATCAGACCCGCCTCTTTCCCTTCTGTTTTCCTTGTGTTCATTCACCACAGGAGATTTTGCTTAAAGAGGCACATGAGAGCTCCGTCTTTGAAGTGGCTGCAGAAGATGCTCTGCAGTGGAGAAGCCAGCAGTTTATAAACAATAATGTGTGTCTACCTACCCAGCTCTTTTTACCCCTGAAACGTTTTATTCCACAGAGAGCCAAGGCAGCACAGAGAAGAGACTCTTCAAAGGCTAAAACGTGGAGTATTTACTTAGAGATCCAGACTGCTGGTTCAAGTGAAACCAGTGCTTAGGGTGCCTGAGTACTTTCTCTTCAAGACGTCCCTGTATCTGCCTCCTCTTTCCCCTTCTTCCACTCTGGGTGCTCTAATTAGCAAATGAAATTGTTTTTCCTTTTATGGACCACCTGTGAAAATATAGTTATTTGCTCAGAGTTCTCTTATTTTGATAATGTAGCAAATACACCATTCTTCCTCTTAGAAAGTGCCATGCTCGCCACTGAGAACAATAACTTTCTACTTGCTAATCCCTGTCTGCCTTGCCACCATGAAAACTGAGGAAATTACACCACTGAGTGCAGGGAAAATAAATTATTTAATATATATAAAAAATTAGAGAATATGTGTGCGAAATGTTTCATTCACTATTTCAAAATATTTCTGGATACATATGTATCTGCATATGTGCAGAGACGCTCATATAAATATTTATTAATATTCACTTAAAATTAGAAAGTTTCCTTGCTATGTTAAAAAGAATTACCTACTGTAATTTTTTAAAATCACCCATTAATTTTGCATTTGTAGGCTAGAAATATAATTTATAATTAACATTTATCTGAAGAGTCCTATGTTCACAATTAATAATCATCCTTATGCAGAATTTTTTCCCCGTGATGGACCTTAACATCTCTGTACAGAAAGAGAGAAGAGTCACTTACTGATCCCCCACTGCCCCCTACAGTATGAAATTCCCACTGAGATAAACCCGTAAGAACTTAAAATGCAGGCACAAATCGACAATCATCAGTCTCATTGGAAAGTTTCATCTGGAGGCCTAGAAATAAGCCACACAAGAATACTAAAAAGGCCATCCGTGCATGTTCTGTTGGGAGTGTGGAGTAGCTGTTACAAGCCACTCATCAGCAACGCCTGTGCCAAGAGCCGGTACAATGATCAGACGCTTTGACTCAGAAATTCCGCTTGTGGAACTCAGTCCTGAGGAGGTAGCAACCCTAATATGGAAAAATTTTATGCATCAAGTTGCTATTGACAGTATTATTTATAACAGTGAAAAATTATCCAAAGACATAATCTAAATAACAGAATGTTTAATAAACTACAGAATATTGTGCAACTGTTAAAAAATCATTTATAGAATATGTAATAATGTGGGAAACTGTCCCACTGTCTTGAAGCAAACAACAAACAAAAAAGGACAGAAATTGTTAGTTCAATGGAAAAATACTAGATGGAAAAACACCAAAATATTAAAGTTTTCTTACATGAGTTAACTATACATTCTGCTTTCTCTTTTTCTTTATTTTTCAAAAAGTTTTAGAGGGTATACTAGTTTATGATGGAAAAAAGTAATGAACTTAAAATGAAACTTTGTAAGGATTCATAAAAAGAAATAGTTATACCCAGGAAATTAAGCATTGCAAACTCTAATGAAGTCCAGTTTATGTTCCTGAGTAAGTAATGGGTCTCACAAGTTATAATTGCTATAAAGATAGCTTGAAATGTGAAAAAACTCAATTTGCAACAGAGAGACAAAATCTGAGTTGATTCCTTAGTTCTTTGTAAAGAGTCGTGCCTGAAATAACTGTTTTAAGTATCTACAAAGGAGCTACTATTTGGAGAAGGCCTTAACTGGTAAATATTAGTAACATAGCCATCCTGTTTACCTTCCTCAGAGTGTAACTCCTAAAGTCAGTTTATTAGTCAAATTGAATGGACTGAAACCAAACTAATAGGAAAACCAGATAAAAGTTGTGTAAGATAGATTTTAGTAGCTTTTCTTAGTATTATTCAGGCCAACAGTATTTTGAAAAGTTAATTCTGTACAAAGTTTGTTTTATTTTTTTGGTACAATTTACTCCATTGTCCAGGCCATTTTTCTTCCTGTGATTTGAATTCCAACACAAAACCAAGAACAAGGGGGAAGTCATAGTGACTAATAATAAATCACAGACCTTTTAGAGCCAAAGGAACCCCCTTATTTTACAGATGAGAAAGAAAATGAAATACTTTTCTGAGGTCCCAAATAGATGGTGTGGGAGCTGGGGCGGAAGCCAGGTCTCCTCAGGCCAGCTCAGTGCGACACTGAGTTCAGAGAGTGGGAGGCCATCTCTGAGAGTGGAGTGCGGGCGTCCTGCCAGCAGACTCCCAGCCTGGGTTCTGGCACACTCCCTTTCTTCGACCTCATGGCTCCCACTTACCAGGAACAGCTCATTAACACAAAGGGAAGAAAAGACCCTACTTTTTCAGTGTCTACTGTGTGTCAAGTACTTTGTACACATTGTGCAACTGCATTTTGCTGCTGGCGTAAACAGCAAATTAATGATTTCCTTTTAGTACTTGAAGAAACCAAGGCCCCTCAAGAGTTTAAGCGGATCAAAATTTGGCCCCATACTCCATTTGCCTCTTTGATAATAAGTTCTCCCACTGTTAGGCAGTAAGAGATAAAATATGGTATATTAGTCAGAATTCTCCAGAGAAAAGGAACTAGTAGGATAGATACATAGATAGGTAGGCAGGCAGATAGATAGATAGATAGACAGACAGATAGACAGACAGACAGACAGGTAGATAAATAGATGTATTATAAGGAATTGCTTCATGTGATTATGGAGGCTGATAAGTCTCAAGGTCTGTAGTTGGCAATCCAGAGACTGAGAGCCAGCACTGTAGTTCAAAGAGAGTCCAAAGGCCTGGGAATAAGGAGAGCCGATGGTGTAAGTTCCAATTTGAGAGAGGCAGGCTCAAGACCCAGAGCCAGAGCCCGTGTTTCAGTTTGCAGGCAATCAGACAAAAGTTCTCTCTTATTCCTGGGAGGGTCTGCCTTTTTTGTTCTATTCAGGCCTTCAACTGTTGGATGAGACCCACCCAAGTCAAATGTTAATTGCATCCAAAATACCTTCACAGATACATTAAGAATGATGTCTGACCAAATGTCTGGACACCCTGTGGCCCGGGCAAGTTGACACACAGAATTACCTACCGCACATCATGTTCTTCAGTATGATCGGGGCCTGGACTAGGGGGAGGCAAGCAAGGTGACCAGAGCACACATTTACAGAGGTGCCCACTCCTTGGTTCGATCACACAGGCAACCTGAGTGCCTCACTGTTCGCACCTGGTCCTGGCCCATGTCCCACTCCAAAGGGAAGATTGCGTCACCTCTTTCAACTTGAAGTGTTTTATACTCAGGGAAAAACTTTCTCCAATCATGTAAATACCATTCCAGAAGAGTTTTGGGTATGCACAATTTCTCAAGGAATTGATGACAAAAAATATCTTGAAATACCAAATATGAAAACAAACTAAGGGTAATTATTACTATGCTTACTATGGAATGGAATGGTAACCCACTTATATTTTCCACTGAAAGTTTCCTTATAATTTAAATAGTATTTATTGAATGGGTCCTTATTTATTTTTATTGAAAGGCAAAAGCATTTCCATAAAATCACAAACACAAAAATCTTTTGTGCATTACAGAAAAATGCACAGCTATTAAAGATCAGCTTTGAGTTATTTCACTTTTGGCAAATGGCCACTCTCTGCGAATTATACAGTTATTTCTCATATTTAGTTATCTGCAGTTTCATTAATGCATGATTTTTTGCAGTTATTGTGAGGACTAAGTGAACCTTATGAGGTAATATAAATGAAAGCATGTTTTAAGCTGGTAAGTGCAATACAGAAAGGTGTCACTGCTATTTGCAGAATACAGTACGAACTCTTACTTCAGCTCAAGAGAGTTGTACCAGTTTATATTCTCTTCCCTAGTTTGAGTAAATGCTCCCTCAAATCCTAGATAATGTAGGGCACGCAATGATAACTCCAGACTCAAGTCAGCAGATATCCAAGAAATCAAGTAAGTTTAATGATCCAACTTCGGTAGCCAAAGACATTCAGCCAGTCTAGAGTCAAGTAGATTTTTGTACTAGTTCTACTTGTTTTCTGAACTGTATCTTGACTTAGATAATTTGATATTTATCTTGTAAGGTGGGACTCTCTAAATGAAACTCTTTTTTTAAAGTTGATTTGGAAACTTCTGGTCAAGATGCCCCCGTAGGAAGATATGGTTTGCTTCTTCACATACCCACACCAAAATTAAAACTAAAATACAGAACAACCATCACTCAGAACCAGAAATCAAGTTGAATGGAAGTCTGAAAACTATAGAATTAAAAAAACTACATCCATCCAGACTTGTAGGAGGGGAAGGATTGCAGGCCTACCACATTAGGCTACACTAACAAGACACGGAGTCAAAGCAGCTCTACCAAATATGCAGAAACAAAGACAGGGAAGCTGCCAAAATGAGGAGACAAAGAAACATGGCCCAAATGAAAGAACAGATCAAAAAGAGAAAGAGCTAAATGAAATGGAGATAATCAATCTATCACATGCAGAGTTCAAAATACTGATTGTAAGGATGCTCAAAGAACTTAATGAGGACCTCAACAACCTAGAAAAGTTCCAGTGGAAATGAAGGATACACTAATTGAAATGAAGAACAATTAATAGGGAAACAACAGTAGAGTAGATGAAGCCAAGAATCAAATCGATGATTTGGAACATAAGGAAATAAAAAACAACCAATCAGAACAACAAGAAGAAAAAAGAATCCCCCCAAAATGAGGATAGTATAAGCAGCACACTGATGTGTTCCTCTCTTCATCCTTTCCCCTCTCTCTAAAAATAAATAAATAAAAATTTAAAAAAAAATGATTTGGATAGACAGTTGGCTACTCTTTTATAACCTAGAAGTGAAATGATATACATAACAGCTGCCAGGGTTCATACCCAGGCTCTGCAGGTGACTAAGGTGTGAGCTTGGGCAAGTTACTGAATTTCTCTGCATCTCAGTCTTCTTACATGTTTTAGTGGAGACAAAAATGGTACCTTCAACTCACAGAACTGGTGCAAATATTAAATGAGATCATCTATGTAAATTACTGAGAACTGCTGGCACACAGTAAATGTCCAGTAAGTGTCAGTTCTTATTAGGCTAAATCACATGAAATTCAACCATTTCGACATACTAAAAATGTCAATTTCAGGTGAGTCAGCCTAATATTTATTAAAGCTATGCTATTTTAACCTACTCAGGCAATGTAAACTCATAGTGGTCAGGGTCTGCAGTATGCATGAAATAAATATGTCTAAATAACGTAGATGCAGGTTCAGGAAAATCTCGATTTCAAAGAGTTTAAGCTGCAGTTTCATGATGGATTCTGGAGTCAGACTGCCTGAGTTTAAACCCTGGCTCCACTACCTATCAGTTGTGGGACCTTAGGCAACTTGCTTAACCTTTTTGTGACCCAGTTACTATTTTTGTAAAATGGGAGTATTAGTAGTTCTTATCTCAAAGGGTGGTTTGTGAGAATTAAACTAGATAGTGATGAAAAGTGATTAACACAATGACTGGCAAACTGAATGTACTTAATAAGTGTTAGCTGTTTTCCTCCTCCTTCTTCTTCTTCTTTTTTTTTTTTTTTTGAATCTTCTCCTCCTCCTTTTTCTTCCCCTTGTTCTTTACCACATGGGACTTATAGACCAAAAACGGACTTCACAATTCTAGAAGTAAGAAAGTTAATTTTTAATGTAGCAATGAACTCTTTTCTTATCTGTGTATAAAGAGGAAAGTACCAGTAAATCTCTGACAATTTTGTACTTTTGGTAAGTATTTAGGAGTCAAGGTTGAAGAAATACAAAACTGTTAAGTGAAGTAGCTGAAGAAACTGGGGCAGCTGGAACAGAGAAAAGACAACGTGAAGGGGATGTGAGCTGTCCTCAAATGCCTGTGGGCTGGCTACCAATCAGAAAGAGGTCGGGAGAGGATGAAGGCCAGGAATTACAGATGTGACTGGGCATTCCAGTGGGGTGGCAATTGGGATTTGTATTTCAGCTATATCTCTGGTGGTCTGTGGAATGCATGGGGTTCAGGGGACCTGTTAATAGGGCATTTGTTTAAGCAGATGGGAGGCAGAGATGCACATTTGTACTGAGAGATTCTAAGTCCTGGCCCTAAGGCCTAATTTCTATGGGACATGCGCTGCAGGAAGTTACTGTTGGTGTCTTCAGTTGGAATCAGGGTCTTAAGCCATGCTGCTTTAGGTACCAAGCAACAAAGTTCATGCCCAACTGAGGTAAGGGCTAGACTGCTCCTTTCTGCACAGAACAAGCTGCTCTGAGGCCACATGACCTGTGGAGAATGCAGACCAGCTCGGCCCCTTGAGTCTTTACAGCTTAGGAGCTTGGAGAGGCTGCACTTGGACCTGAGAAGCAGCCTTGAGAAGCAGCCTCTCACCAGGGCCTCACTCAGTGGCAGAGGTCAAGACAAGTACCTCCAGGATGTCATGTGTAGAGCCCTTCTAATGGAATATGTTTCACAGGAGTCACTGGTCTTTGCCAGAGCAGCAGTAGGAGTAAGTGACCCAGTAGCCCTACATCAGCAATGGGGGCGAACAATCAGTCATCTTCAGGGTGTAAATACAAGGCAAGAATCTCCAAATGTGAGTCCACAGACTGATAGTCTTGGGATATTCAACTTACACCAGCAAGGCAGGTTTTGAACTATGACAGAGAACAACTTTCTACAATTAACACAATCAAAATTATGAAAGAAATTCTGCTTTAGTAGCTTCCCTGCCACTGAACATTTTCAACTAGGGGTTGAGAGACCACAGCTTATGGATGCATCAGGTAAAGGTTGGGTTTGATGGGGTGGATGAACCCTGGAATCTCTTCCAACTCTGCTATTCCGTGACATTTAAAAATACTGCCAGAGAAGGCAAAGAAAAAACTGGGTAAAAAGGAAGAGATAACTCAAAGCTTGATTCCTGCATGAAATCAAAGTTATTTAATAGGAAGAAACAGGTGATCAGTGTACAGTGAAATCATTCACATGTTTAGTTATTTAGGATGAGCTCTCAAACATATGAGTTTTACTGCTTTCAGTGTCATTGAATACAAGGACTTTTTTCTCCTAACTTACTGAATATATTAGTGGTCTATTGAAATAGACCAGTTACATAAAAATCAGAGTGCCCTGCAAATGAATCTAACGTTAGAGAGCAACCCCATGGCCTTAGAATATATTGAGTTGGAAAATTTCATGAAGTAACTTTTACATTGCCATCTGCTGGCTACTGCTATAAGTAACAGAAATATAAAGATAATCTTAAATCCTAATCAATCTCCAACAGGAAATAGGAATTTTGACTGAACTTACAAATGTTAGGAATCAAATTGATTCACTAAGTACACAAAAGCCTAATAACAGAGTAATTTTACAAGTCTATTGGTGATCCATCTGGCTATTGCCTTAATAGGAGATGTCCTACTTGGACTTGACTTCAGATGTGAATTCTCCCCAAAACTGTTTCCTCAAGGGTAGTTCTAGATGATTAATTTGGGAGAGCTGACTTGCTCTGTCATCTAGTGGTATAGGGTCACTTGTATTTATTTCCAAAAAATGCAAGCGAAAGGCAGAATACATTAGGCCAAACTATGTCAAGTACATAAAAGCCATGACATACAGTAAAGAAGCTGTTCCAAAGGTTCATATCTTAGGTTTACATTTCCCAGGCTGTGTCCTGAAAAATACCAAGAACTCCATGCAAATAATTCACTCCTCTCCCAACAGAATAAATACTCCCTCCTCAGTACTTTATAGCACCTTGTTCGTCCTGCAATTATAACACATTTTAAATTATATCATTGTCATTTACTGGAAGGCAAGCTTCACACACATTTGCAATTTTTTTTTAGCATTCAGCACAAGCTTTGGCATTAGGTAGGTCCTCAATAAATATCCATTGAGTTGACGTCAAAAGAAGGAAGAGAGGAAGGATGAGAAGGATCAAAAGTCTCCAAAATCAGTACTTCTATTTTACCCTTCAGGTCTTGCTTAGCTCTAGATTCATTTTCAAACGCATGTGAGACTTTATCATCTGAATGTTAAGCGGAAATTCATGCTGAGCAATTTCCAAATGGATGCCACTGTCTTTGAACCTCAAACTGTTAATCACTTTCCTGTAATTTATTTTTCAGTTAAGACATAACTATCTGCACAATTATCTCAGAGTCATCCTCTATTCTCTCATTTCCAGAACACCCACATTCACTAAGTCCTGTCAGCTACACTGGGAGATAGCTCTCCAGTCTGTTCCTTCCTCTTTTTCCCACTGCTTGCCTTAGTTCACATCCTTGTCATCTCTTGTGCTGTCTTAAATAACTTCCTGATTGGCTCCTAGTCCTAAGCCAGGCACCCCATCCTTACCCTCCATCTTCCACCAAAGTTATCCTTCATGCAGATAAAATATTATCACCTACTTTTAAACTTTCAATGGCTCCCTATTTTGTTTAAGACAAGTCATCCCAGCAGTCTCCAACCTTTTTGGCACCAGGGACTGATTTTGTGGAAGACAGTTTTTCCACTGACAGGGCGAGGGGGTGAGGATGGGGAGGGGGTGATGGTTTCAGGATGATTCAAGCACATTATATTCAAGCTCACCCCCTGCTGTGAGGCCTGGTTCCTAACAGGCCTGCACCAGTTACCAGTTCGCAGCCTGGAGGTTGGGGACCCCTGAACTATGGCATACACTTTTTTACATCTGTATCATTCAGGTCTGTTCCATAAACCCTATTCATTTTGAACCATCATTTTCCAACTACACCAATGACTCTGAATCCTGTGTAGCTCTCCATGGGTCATTCAGCTCATACCTAGAATAACCATCCCTACCTTCCTCGGCCACTCTCTGCCCACTGAACATCTTTTGTGACCCAGTTTAGATGTTACCTCCTCTCTGATATCTTCTCTAGAATACATATAATTGTAGATTTACCTGATCAATGGCAAATCCTCTGGCTTTATGCTCCCATAAAAATTTTCTTAAGGTATTTATTGGGGGCTACATCTAGGCCATATGATGGCTCTGTGCAAATTAGGTAGAAGTGTCCTCGCTGGGCAGTGAAGCTCTGTGTCCAGCTATAAGACTGGGCAAATGAAGTGTGGGCTGGATTTCAACTTGGTCAGGCTGAACTTGCTGCTTTGGTCAGATTCCCTTATCTAATGAAAAACCTTGTCCAACTGTACCTGTTGACAGTTATCACAGTTATTATGATGGCTTTATTGATGCCACAGTGTTTACCACCAGCTGGTAAATTCCTAGAAGGCAGTTATAGCAATTAAAATCTGTATTCTATTAAACTGTACAAGAACAACAATTAAAATAAAGGAAAAAAAATCTGTATTCTTAGCCCTGACTGGTATGGCTCAGTTGGATGAGCATCATCCTGCAGTGAGAGGTCGCCAGTTTAATTCCTGGTCAGGGCACATGCCTGGGTTGTGGGTTTGGTCCCTAGTCAGGAGTGGACGAGAGGCATCCAATTGATGTTTCTCTCTCACATCAATGTTTCTCTCCTCCTTCCCCGTCTCTTCCACTCTCTCTAAAAATAAATGTATAAAATCTTTTTAAAAGTTTGTATTCTCAGAACCTAGGGCATAATAAGTATTGATAAATGTTTTTTGAATTGTTATTTTTTGAGAGGAGGAGATATTCAAAAAGTTTTCAAAGGAAGGTCTCCAAAGTATATAATAAACATGTACATAAGTGTTCTTGGCTATAGAGTCTTGGGCAACTAACTTGACTTCCTTATGTTCTAGTTTCCTCATCTATAAATTAGAGATAATAACAGTTCCTACCTCAGGGTCGTTGTGAGGATCTGATGAGATAATATCTGTAAGTGCTTACAGGAGTGCACAGCCCAGGTTATGCATTATGTAAATATTGATTCTTATTATTAACATAGGAAAAATAAGGAGTAGTCTGAGATGAACCGTTTTAAATTTAACAAGACAATTTAGAGGAAGAATTTTTCTGTCTTGATTTTTTCAAATCATAGAAATAAATATTGTAGTTTGTATAAAGATATTACCATAAATGTTACATGATTGAAGATGTTTTATTTAAGAAATAGGATCCTAACATTTTAGAATTTAGAGGGAGTTTGGAGGTGATCCAAACTACTTTTCTTATAGGTGAAAGAATCAACCTAAGTGACCTTTCATGGCTTGGAGTGTTTCTCCATCTGGCCTTACCAAATGTGCAGCCTCGGCTTCCCTCTCCCTGGCCCTCTGTGTCTTACCTTCCACCTATCAAGCACCAGGCCCAGGGACCATTAGCCTCTCCCAGAATGCACTCGTACAACTCCCTTGCCTCTGCCTGTGACAGTCCTTCTAACTGTGCCTCATTTGTGCCTTGGTGTCAGTTGATTAAATGGCTTCATGCATGTCCTTCAAGTCCTAGTTTTTTTGTTACCTCTTGTCTGGGGAAGCCTTCCCCCCTACTTCCTCAGCCAAAATTAGCTGCTTCCTCCTCCGTGTTCCCAGAGCTTGCTCTACGATCATACCTCTATTTAGCACTGATCAGAGCAAGGACTAGGATTGAATCCCTACTTCCTAGGCTTGAATCCCAGCTCTGCCACTTACTGCCTGTGTTTCCTTTACTCTGCTGTGTCTCAGTTGCTTTATCTATCAAATGGGACCTACCTCATATATTCAGTCGTTCAACAGATAGTTTTTGACTGCTTATCGTGTGTCAGGAGCTGTTTCACACCTGGAGTTATATGGTTAACAGGACAAAGTCCTTGCTCTCATGGGTTTACACTGAACAGAAGTCAAACCATTAAAATCAAATATAATCAATTATTATCATTATACTAAGTGCCATGACAAAACGGACAGTAGAGAAGGAGGCTTAGAGTAATGGTGGGGAGTTATTTTAGAGAGGGAAGTCAGGGAAAGGCTCTTAAAGGAGGTGACATTTGATTAGACATGGGACAAATGCAGAAGCAAGCCACACAGAAGTCAGGCAGGAGAACATTTAGGTGGAGAACATTTCCTGTGCAAAGGCCCAGAGGCAGGTAGAATGAGCTTGGGGGCAGAGGGACAGAAAGGCTAACAGGGCTACTGTCGAGTTAGGGAAGCAGACAGTGGGAAGAACTGTCACTCCTTCTTAGCACCAAGACTTTCAGATTGTTATCTCCTCAATGTTTCCCCAGTCCACTTTGCCCTTCCCTTCTCCTTAATCTTGTATCTTATACCTGATGTCTCCCCTTACAGTCACCTCCCCTGGAAGCTGTTTCCCATCCTGCTGACAAGATGATCTAAAGATGAAACTCTGACCCTATTGTTCTCTGCTTTATACTTTTCTGTGAATTGACTTAACATTGCGTACAGCGTAAGTCCCAAGTACTTTCTTGCTGGACAAAGTCCTTTAGGACCTAGCTCCTGCCTACCTCTTCACTTCCTACTTTACACAGACACTCCAGCCCCACCAAAGTACTAGTTCTCCAAATAAAGTATTTCTGGGCTCTGTGCCTTGCCTCAGGCTGTTTCCATTCCCTTAAAAGCATTCCCTCTCCCAGATTTTTGCTTCACTAACTCAAATCAGACTCAGCTCAGAGTTACGTCTCTGTATGCTCATTATAACCTGGGAATGCATCAGTACTTCCACGATACCACTTAACAGAAATTAACAACAGACAGATATATGTATCTGTCTCTCCAGGTAACTTTTAATTTTCTCAAGGGCAGGGAGTTGATTCTTAATGTATTTCCCCCAGAGCGTGGTCTGAGTTCTGGCCAAGAGCAGCTAAGCAAGGACTAGGTTTATCTCCTTTCCATATTGCCAGATAAGAACTCACTCCCTAATCTGTCCCTTGTCCCAGGGCTACAACACACAGCTGCCCTGCAATATTTTGTTCAGGTGAATGGGGTTCCAAAGATGCCTGAAAATTTCAAGAATCTCAATCATATTTGTCCATAAAATTAAAAAAGAAGACAAAAACGTACAGCTCAGAAGAATAGACATCCACATGTCTATCCAAGAAAAGCAGGGAGGAACAGAAATTGTCCTGTGACTTTCAAGTTTTACTTAATAAGTTTTAAAAGAAAATAGAGCCCTGGCTGGTGTGACTCAGTGGGTCTAGTGCTGGTCTGTGAATCAAAAAGTCACTGATTTAATTTCCAGTCAGGGCACATGCCTGAGTTGTGGGCCAGGTTCCCAGTTGATGGCATGCAAGAGGCAACTGATCGATGCTTCTCTTCCTCTGTTTCTCCTTCCCCTCCCCTTGCTCTAAAAATAAATAAATAAAAATCTAAGTAAATTTTAAAAAGTAAAATAGATTACTTGAAGAAGCAAGCTTACTTTAAATAAATTCATTTCTAGTGTTCAAATCTCATTATTTAAACTAAAAGATCCCCAGCCAAATGTGATTTCTATACCTTTATTATACTTCTCATGATACTTTAAAGAGTAGTATAGGAGTTGAGAATAGATGCTAAGTCAATTCTTTTTCAAATTAACATATTATTTTCTTTATTTAAGCTTTGTTTTACATTAAGTTCAAAGTTCTAGTTTCCATTACAAAATTAAATTGACTTATTAAAATCCTATGCACTCAAACAAACAAAAAAAAAGCAATATTTTATAGTTCCATGACCTAATCACCTAAAAAAAATTACTGTGGAGCTGATACTAATTATCACAAACTCTTCCAAAAGTTTAGAAAAAAGAAAAAAGAGTGAACAAGTGGTTGTGGAAAAGCTACTATCCACCCAACACATATAGCAAAGACTGACTTAATACATCCAGGGACAAACTTTCAGAATATTGAGTCCATTCTCTTCAAAGCAGAGAAGAGAGAAACCTCCCTGAATTTTTTCATCTTATTCTCCTCTTTGTTTGTTGACCTTGAAGTCCCCTTTACCGAAGGGCACTTGAAGTCCCAATTTACTGAATTTCCATTACTTCTCAAATGAGATACAAGGACCCCCATGATTATCTAAAACACGCTTTCCCCTTTAAGACCTCCATGCACTTAAACAACCCAAGCTCTCCATTTGGAAGGCATTTGTCTGATGAATGCTTAACCTACCTTTAGGAATTAATTTAGACAACACCTGCTCAGTAGAGTGCTCTTGGCTCCCTTCCTCCACCAGGCAGGACAAGAATGGTCTTTTTTATGTTCTTAGCGAAATCTATACTTTCTAACCTCATTTCAGTGAGTATGATGAATTTTTGTTGCCCAGACTATGAGCTCCCTGAGGGCAAGGACCATGTTTATTCCCCTTTGTATGGTCTGTGACTAACTCAAGTATCTGTGATTGTTGATTCAGTGAGTGCTTGAAGCAGACAGAAATGCTGCATGGGAAAACAACTCCCCGTCCACTAAGGAAAGGCAACCAATTTATTCCCATGTTGGCAAGTGCAAGTTGGTTTAATTACTGCAGCAAAAGAAGCCCTGATCAGACAGAGCTCTGGCTGCAGGATGAAGCATTTTCACTAAACTCTTAATCCCCAAAGTTTTTCCTTCACGGCACCCATACTATTCATCAGGGACATTTAAGTTAAATGAGTGCAATCCAAAACAAAATGCTTTATTGAATATCATGCATTTCGCTTCACCACAACAATTTAAAAGAGTTTTATTTGTGCAAGCACTTTAAAGTCAGGAATAAACACGGAGAATAGCAGTGAAGGGTTTGTTTACGCGCCTTGACACCACCGTGTAAGGAAGACATAGTGGAGTTTACATTTATGCCATGTAAATCGCTATAGAACCAGATGTTGCTTACAGGGTACCTTGTAACTCATCTCCTCTAAGCAATAAAGTCTTTTTTTTTTTTTTCTGGCAAAAGTTTGAGGAACTTACTGCTGTTTTCTATCAGCAGATACAACAGATGGCTGGCACATGCCTGCTTTGCTAAATGAAATGGGCTCTCTGCAGAATTACTCTTTGATCCCTATGGCATGTCCACAACACCACAATGCAAAACGCCACAGCACAGCACAATCTAAACATTAAAGGTTTAAAGCTGAGCTTTTGATATGAGTACCTCCTTTCTAAAAAATCATGCCCACGATATGTAAACATATTCACATTCCCACTTTGAAACCATGGAAAAGAGGTCAAAAAACAAGGCATTTCCTTCTTTTGGTGATATAAAACCACGTCAAAGGTATGACGGCAAATCCCAGGAGTGCAAAGGTATGCGGCCACTTGGATTGTAACTACCCAAACAATCATAACTCTCTTAGGAAAAAATGTGGACAGTATACATTAAGGGATTTAAATAACAATAATAGAAATAAGTGTTACCCTAACTTCAGAGTTGAAAGGAGGTGTTTAAGGGTATTTGGCAGTTCCTTTGAAGAGGGAGAAGAGATAGTTGAATTTAAATTCACTATTGTTTTTCTTTGATTTTTGTCAAGGAGAGGAAGGAAAAAAGTATTTTAATACAGGTCTCCTTAACTCAACCAGTCTAATGGGAAATTTGAGACTGCAAACTGCAGCCAATTTAATGGGACCAATGTTACATCATATCAAATACTACATTGCAAAAACATGCTTTCTGGACCTTTGGGGGCATTTTAATTACAGAATTGGATTATCCAGTTGATGTTACAGAAACATGTCCAGTTGATATTAGAGAAGCAATAGATTAATTCTACTTTTTTAAAATTAGCAAAAAGAAAAAAGGGAGTCAGTTGTCAGGAAAATAGCCTATTTATGACTTCTTTTTTCCAGGGGAATTTTCCTCATTTTAAAGCTGAATTTGGGTGCTACTGACAGGAATCATTCATAGAGACACTACTATCCAGGCAAAGTTCTCCGGCTTTCTTTAGATTTGATTTTGTATTGTTATTGTTACTGTTTTTGGCAGTTTTCAGTAATTCAAATGTTTCATTTTTAATTGATAGGGAACTAATAAGGGTTATGAACACATTTATAATTAATCTTACATGTTGGAAAATATTTCACTTGATATACTGTATTTTCAGCATACTAATATTTCCTGTTTTTCCATGGGTACACACAAAACCAACGAGCACATTTTTGCAGTTTAACACAATAAAATCAATTCTTCTACAATATCCACATGACCACCCACCTCTCCAGGACAGCAGACAAAATTCTGATCTTCCTTTCTTATACCTACAGTAAGACTTTAAATTTTTGTTTTTACACTTCGTGAAATTGAGAGAAATGAAGGTATATCACTGATTTCTGTTGGTTAAAAGAACTATGAACCCTATAAATGATAAAAAGCTTATTCTAAGATCTGGACCTCTTGCTTCAGATCTGGACCTGAAACAAGTGGTTAGATCCTGCTAGTAATCCAGGTAGTAAGTTTGAAGTTAATATTGGCTACTTATCTTCACCCAGAGAATTTCTATTCTATAGACACCAGTTCACCCCAGCCCAGCCAACCATCTCAGAAATCCAGACATTTGATCACAAGGAGGTTGGAAAACTAGTATAGATGGCTTAGCTTAAATCTATTACCACTACAGAAAAAGCCAACATAAAAAGGGATGGCACCCTGGCTGGTGTAGCTCAGTGGATTGAGCGCAGGCCTGTGAACCAGGCCCTGCTGGTTTGATTCCCAGTCAGGGCTCATGCCTGAGTTGCAGGCCAGGTCCCCAGTAGGGGGCATGTGAGAGGCAACCACATATTGATGTTTCTCTCCCTCTCTTTCTCCCTCCCTTCCCTTCTCTCTAAAAATATATAAATAAAATCTTTTAAAAAAGGGGGGGGGGGAATGCCCTATTAACTAGGTTCTAGTCTCATAGTACCTTGGCTCTGTAATGCAGGTGATAGAATATATCTTAGTTATTAAGATCAAGTCTATATGATCTTTATAAATTTTATAAGATTTTATCAAACATTTTTTGTGTGATCTATATAAATAAAAATTTTTGGCCTTATACTAAATTTATTCAAGTGGAAATCAGCAGTACTGTCCTATATTAGAATTCAGATTTGTGTAACAAAACTTCTCATTAAAATTTTATTTGAAAGCCATTAAGTTTAGAAAGGCTTATTTTTCAAGTAAAATTTTTAATTAGTGCATAGTTTAGAAAACTAAAATGGTTTCCCATGGCCCCTACCTGTCTCAAATTCAGAAAAAAGTTAGAATAAGGGATGCCTCATTAAAAAATATCAATTATTAACAGTTATATACAGTAACAAAGAGTATGTTTCTTTAATTACTAAAATCCTTTAGGCCTAAGCCTCTTTAGTAGAAATTATTCCCTCATCTAATAGTCTTGAGATGGGGCATGACAGATAATGAGTATTTTAAATGGGTGATAAAAGTGGAAACAGGGTTTTCCATGGAAAATGAGGACTTCAGGAAGAGAAAGAGGTCAGGTAAATTTCATTTCAGGCAGGAAAACCTTCCAAAGCAGATTTTCAGGGATCTCAATAGATACTGGTGATGTTCCAATGTGGGGGATCCATAGTTATAGTGAATTTGGGGGGATCCATAGTTATAATCAGCCATGAAAATCATTTGTTTCACCATTTTGTTGGGTGATGTATAGTGGAAAAATGCTGCTAGATAATAAATATACATCAACTGTAATACAGAACATCGTACAACTTTAAAGTATACCCTTTTACACACAATGTAATGTAAAATAATTTTTAAATTATAAATACACTTTGTGAAAAAAAATACAATATATGTGGATGTAACTAATGTTTACACCTTGTAGCAGCAATTTTCAACTTTTTCATCTCATGGTACACATTACTAATTACTAAAATTTTATGGCACACCAAAAAAATATATATTTTTACCAAGATGACCAACAAAAATAGGTATAATTTGTATTCATTCATACCAAACAGCTATTGTGGTGTTGGCTGTTGTCATTTGTTTTTATGATTTGACAATCTAAGGGAAAAGGGCAGTGCCCCTGACTGATCAGTCAGGTATTGCATATTTTAAGAATTCTTGTGGCACGTTGGTTGACAGTTGCTGCCTTGGAGGATCAGACATTTAGCAAGTGTTTTTTCCTATGTCTGCCCACATATTTAAATTTTTACTCATATCCATGATTATTTCCTTAGGATGAACCACTGCAAGTGCAATTTCCCAGTCACAGGATCTATATCAGATCTTCAGTGATCAGAGTAGAATTGCCATGCAGAAACGCTGACATGCATCAGCCACATGTGAGTATGTACGA
Source organism: Glossophaga mutica (assembly GCA_039655065.1). NCBI lineage: Eukaryota > Metazoa > Chordata > Mammalia > Chiroptera > Phyllostomidae > Glossophaga > Glossophaga mutica. The sequence continues at coordinate 61,905,805 of CM077304.1, forward strand.
TTCTCCACATCCTACGAAACACTTAAAAAAAAAAACTTGACCAACTGATGTGGAAAAATGAATATCACTGTAATTTGTATTCGCATTTGTTTGAAGTAGAACATGAAAGTTATTTTAAATGGCCTCAAGAACACCTTGGGTTATTGGACTAATCATTTATTGGAAGTATATAACACCTACTGCCTCTGTGAGGTGTTCAATCCCAAGTTATTTTAACTTTCTTCACATGTTTCCAAAACACTTAAATATGAAGTTTAATTTTCATTAATCAGCTCCGGGTTGTCCTTGTGCTGAAATCCCTACATGTTTGATATTACTTGGACAAAAAAACTAGATCAGGGAATGAACTTTTCATTTTCCTTGTAGATGTGTTGATGTGGTTTGGCTATAGCTGGAGATGCCTTTGAAAACGCTTAACTGCTATTAAAGTCATTGTTTTTCCTATTGACAAAATTTCCATACATTCTAAAAACTATGGTACTAGAATCACATAACTTTGAATAAAAGGGATCAAATTTAAAAACATCTTGCCATTTGGCATTGTAAAGATCCTACCCCCTCACTACCCTCCTCCCTAAGAAAAACAGCCACCTGTGGTCACCTAACCAGAGCTGACTGAGCACAGAGAGGGGATAATTTAATTGAGGTGCTAACATTGTCCTGCATAATGAGATGATCCACATGGGTAATCAACACCCAAAAAGGAGAGAAAAAGATGCCAGAGCTTCATCTCCATGCCAATTCTACCATCTTCTCTAATCCCCTAGAGGCAGTATTCCTGAGGGGGTTTGATGAGCAATCTGTTTTGTACTCAACAACATGCCAATGTCTGCAGACACATACTGTGCTATAAGGCAACAGGGGAAATAACACGAAATTTAAGCTTTGCTTCAAATTACATTCTTTGGAAGACAAACTCAGATAAAAATAAATAAATAGATAATAAATAAGAGCTATTGATGTTTTCTGCTTCTCCTACAGTTACCAAAACCTTTCAGCTAGGGAGGAGTGCAGGTCAAGTTACCTGATGGATTTTATGAATCCATAAAAGTATAGGTAAGGAAAAATTTAAAAAAAAAACACAATTATATTGATCCCATTTGACCCTGGTCAAACACAAGTGAACAATTTCAAGTGAAACAAAAAGATAATAAAAAGTCCACTTATTGATTCATTACTGGTTTCACGATATTCCAAAATTAATTGTCCATAAAGTATCTATGAGAATTGTAGGAAGAAAAGCAATAATCTCTCTTTAGAGCAGTACAAGCCTCAGTGAACTTATCTGCAAAATGGGGGTATCAGAATAGATGGCCTTCTTGCTATAAACTTCAGTAGATACAAAACATCTCTCTCTCCTTCTCTCTTAATATCTCTTTCTCTTAGCAACAGTGGAGTGTCAAAGATTTAGATATGATCTACTTTATAAAAAAAAGATGGGAGAACAGATCTGAGAGAAAAGAGACAGCTAATAGGTAATTAATTAAAGGGAAACAAAGTGGTTTCTCAATTCAAAATAGTTACTTTTCATAAAGTGTTTTTTTCTGGATCACATTCTTCATGAAAATTTCCACTTGAGTAATTTTAGGGAAAAAAGTCCTGAAAATGTGATTTTAATTAAAATTTCAGTGATTTTCATAGTAGACACATTTTAACAAATAATGAGCAAAAGAATTTATTACTTACCATTTATCATTAGAGATCATTTGATTAGAGGTCATTTATGAGATACTGAAACTATACGAAAGGTAACATATAAAAGCAGCTAATATGCTAGGAAATAAAAGGAATACTTCTTTGTAAAAATATATTGCAATTGCAGTTTTCTTTTTCCACATAAAAATATTTAAATGGTAACTTTAAAAAGTCAATAGCCTACAACATTTTACAAATATTCTTTTTGAGTCTCTGAACTTCTACCAGAAATATATAGCATTCACATCATTCCAGTAAATAACTGGATTGATATGAATTCAACATATCAATTTTTTTAAAAGCACGATGTCAAAAATACTTATAGGCTTTAAAATTGGTTGTAAAGTACAACTGTCATAAGTGATTCATGTATGCTATGGGGGAAAAGAGCCTTTTGAATACTATGTTAAATTTTAATGTCAATAATCACAGAAAGAAGTAACGTTGGTACTTGAGGTCCAGCAGTCCGAAGATACCAAGTCTCATCAAAATAGTGAGCTTAGCCACACTGCTTACCCTTTTCTTTTGAGAATTATGAATTTATGTGACATGTTTAAATAAATGGAAATTAATTCTTTATTTGCTTCAGAGATCAGATGCAAAATCACTCTTACAAATTATAAAAATGTACCAGACTATACACTATACAGTATTATTTCTACCTGTCATCAGGCAGTAGAAATATTAGAGGGTAATTTTCTCCACCTTTTCTGGTCAGAGTTCAGAACTTACCTGTCCTGCAGCTTGCCAGGTAAAATTCATGGAATGGATATTGACAGGAATAGCTGGCATTCTCTGTTGTGCTTTTCTGAAATCATGTGTGAAAGGGGCCATTTTCCCCTCTGAAACAATCAGGATATCTTCTTCAAATCCTGGTGTGTTTAAAAAAAATAATAAACAAAACTATCAAACTAGGTGGATTTAAAAGAATCTGAATCAGCAACTGCATGCAAGAACACCACCAAAGATTTGGTATGGGTCATCTCGTTTCACAAAGCACCTGCCTTGGTACCAATTTGTTTTCCTCTGGTTGTGATAAGAATGATGCCAACAAGCAGATGCTTTCAGGGAAAAGGAGTGGTCGTGGAGTTAACTGATGCTAACAAACGCTGGGTCCACCTAAAAACGGAGAGTTGTAGGAACTAGCAACAGAAAGGTCAGCGCATGAAATCAGCCTAGGTTTCTTCATAAAGAAATTTATAAGCTTTCAGATGGAAAATAGCTAATTAGGAGGGGGGAGCAATTTTCCTTGGAAATTAAGTTTTAAAAACATACTAAATGCATGTATCGATCCTTCTTTAATGGAAGTTTGAAAGGGAGTGAAAACACGGGCAGAGGAAGGTGTTGGGCTCTGCGCTCTGGCGCCTTACCTATGAGCACTCTCGCCTGGTGAGCATCAATCCACATGTACAGGCTTTCCTCGCGCGGCTGGCCGACCTCCGCCCGCAGCACCAACAGGTACGAGAGGATGCTCCAGAGCCCGAGCGCGGCGGCGGGGAAGGCTCTTCTTCTCTGGGCCATGCTACTCCGGACCTCTTCGTTGGCGGCTCTCGCTGCTGAAACTCTTGCAGCACCTACAGCAACCTGCAGCAGTTAAGGTCTCGTTCAGCAGGAGCTGTGCCCGCTTAGACTGCTGGACGCTAGCCTCCCGCTCCTGTGCGAGTGAGCCAGGGAGAGCCAGAGGAAGAGGGAGGGAAAGAGCGGGCGCGAGCCGGACAAGAGGAGGGCGCGCGGGAGCAAGAGGGGACAGCAGAGACGCAAGACTGGCAAAGCCGCAGATGCCAGCAGGCACGGCGAGGCCAACAGTCAGAGGGTTAAATACAGCGAGAGGAAGAGCGGGAAGGGCGGGCGCCAGTGGGGTGCGTGCGAAGAGTGACGAGGCCCAGCCGGCCGCCACTGGTGGGCGCTGCGGGTCTCGCTGGGCGGGGCGGGGCGGGGCGGAGTGGGACCCTGAAAGCTGCCTTTAGACAGCGGTGGGCCAAGTGCGAGCGCGCGCAAAGGCGTGCTTGGTGGAGGCGGTTGCGGAAAAGCGTATTTAGAGGGATGCCTGGGATTACATTGGCTTGTTCCTCCTGCCATTCGAGGCAAAGGTGTAGGGAAATAGGGTGAGCTGAAATCTCAGGGCTTGACTGAGCGCCAGTGATGATGATGATGATAAGGACGACTTCCATTTCTACACCGGTGCTAAATGAAGCCGTATATTCTTCCAATTCCCTCTTTCCGCCTATCATTCCTCTTTCTGCAAACCCTATCCTCTCTAATCCGCGCTGCGTTGACATTGTCCGCGTTCCCGTGCATTTTCAACCCGAGACTCCAGCGTCCAGTGGTGCCCTGATAGCAAGCACTCCTTACGCACTTGTCAGACACTGTGGAGCATGCTTTAACCCTCCCAGCAGCGCGGGGAAGATTTCCCTGGGCTCCGGATGACAGGAGTCCCTGACCCTGTAGGGTAGGGCTCCCCAAAATTGTGAATATCTTCATATTTGCTGGTGTTTCGGTAAACTTGGAGGAACGCTCTGGGTACTGAAATCACAGGCGCCTGAGGACAAGACCAAGGCTCTGGCCTTGCCTGTGGGAACAGTAGTTGGTTGTCAGTGAGCTCCAACCTAACATACCCACCCGACCCCAGCCAAAAGGACTTAACTTTCCCCCTACCTAATCCCTTGGAGAAGCAAAGAAAACAGGAGCAAAAGGTTTGGGCTATTTATTTGTTTTTTATGAAAGATTTTAGACTCAGAAAAGTGTTTACTTCTCTTTGTTGTTTAGCACCCAAATGCTGAGGGAGACAAATGCCTCAAGGACTGAGTGTCTAGGCTGGGGTGGTGTTTCACTCAGTGCTTGGTGTTGTGGTGGACACTTCAGAGGCAAAAACAAACGGAAACAATAGAGGGGAAGCTGAACATGTGCCTACACTGAACTAAATAAATGTTAGGTCATTAGAAGTTACTACAATGAACAGAGTATGCGGTTCCAGTTACAAAATATTTTCAGCTGTACAATTGTTGATCTTTGAAGAGAAATAGCTGTCTATGACAATTTGAACTTGCAGTGTCTTAATTTTAAAAGTTCTTTTATTTCAAATGCTTAATTCTTACAACAGCTTTTTTTACAATTTAATTCTTACAACAGCTTAATTCTTACAACTTACTTAATTCTTACAACAGCTTTTTTTACAACTTAATTCTTACAACAGCTTAATTCTTACAACTTACTTAATTCTTACAACAGCTTTTAAATAGGTGCAATAATTATTTCCATTTTATCGATGGGGAAATAAGGCTCAAAAAAAGTCCTGTGAGTTGATCATGGTTACCTAGCTAGTAAGTGATAGGGTTAGGGTTCAAATCCCAGTCGATCTGATTTCAAAGTGCATGTTCTTTGCTGCTATAAGTAAATTATAATTAAGTCAGTTTGAATTCAAAGCATCACAACTGGTCTCCCTTTAAAATAAAAATAGTTAGCTCTGGCTGGTGTGGCTCAGTGGATTGAGTGCTGGTCTGCGAACAAAAGGGTCACCAGTTTGATTCCCAGTCAGGGCACATGCTTGGGTTGCAGGCCAGATCCCCAGCTGGGAGTACAGGAGACACAACCACGCACTGATGTTTCTCTCTCTCTCTTTCTCCCTCTCTTCCCCTTTCAATAAAAATAAATAAACAAAATCTTAAAAAAATAGTTAACCTCTTTTCAAATATTTTGTTTATATTTCAGAGAATATTTGTTTATTTAATGTATTCATATACACTGGGAAATCTTTAAAGCACTTGAGCATTGTAATGCCAGTTGTCTCCAAGTTAAAGATAATTTCAAAACACAACAGACATTTTCTTTGACTGCAAAAAGTGGTTTTAATTGAAAATTTTTCCGTAAGTATTGCTCAAACCTCTATGGCTCTTGGTGCAAGGACGCCCTCTACAGGTTGTTCTAATCAACTGCTAGTAACTGAATACTTTTCATGAAATGTATTTTTTGGTAGAGAAAAAGAGGTACTAGATTTCGTCCTAATTCAAATTCCTCTACGTGAGGTTTTTCTACAGCAATGTAATTTGGTGTTGATGATAATGGTAACATTTTTCTGTAAGAAATTATTTTTCCTTCGAGAATAATTGGTCTCTGGTCACTTCTCCCCAACAGTGGACAATTAGAAAACATATTTTATTATAGAGAAAAATGTTATTTAAAAAATCTTGGATTTGAACACTTTGGTCTTTTTTTAAAATATGTTTTATTGATTATACTATTACAGTTGTCCCAGTTCTCCCCCATCATTCCCCTCCACCCTGCCCACCCCCTCCCACCCACATTCCCCCCGTTTAGTTCATGTCCATGTGTCATAAGTTCTTTAGCTTCTACATTTCCCACACTATTCTTGCCCTCCCCTATCTATTTTCTACCCACTGTCTATGCTACTTATTCTCTGTACCTTTCCCCCTCTCCTCTTCCCACTCTCCTGTTGCTAACCCTCCATGTGATCTCCATTTCTGTGGTTCTATTCCTATTCTAGTTATTGGCTTTTGTTTTAGGTGTAGTTGTTAACAACTGTGAGTTTGCTGTCTTTTTTTTTTTTAAGTACTTTTTTTTCTTTTAGATTTTATTTATTTATCTTTAGAGGGGAAGGGAAGGAGAGAGGGAGAGAAACATCAATGTTCGGTTGCCTCTTGTATGTCCCCTGCCAGGAACTGGCCTGGCAACCCAGGCATGTGCCCTGACTGGGAATCAAACCTCGATCCTTCGGTTCGCAGGCCCGCGCTCAATCCACTGAGCTACACCAGCCAGGGAAGTTTGCTGTCTTTTTACTGTCCTATTTTTTATCTTCTTTATCTTAGATAAGTCCCTTTAACATTTCATAGAATAAGGGCTTGGTGATGATGAACTCCTTGAACTTGACCTTATCTGAGAAGCACTTTATCTTCCCTTCCATTCTAAATGACAGCTTTGCTGGATAGAGCAATTTTGGATATCGGTTCCTGCCTTTCAAGACTTCAAATATTTCTTTCCAGCCCCTTCTTGCCTGGAAGGTCTCTTTTGAGAAATCAGCTGACAGTCTGATGGGAACTCCTTTGTAGGTGACTATCCCCTTATCCCTTGCTGCTTCTAGAATTCTCTCCTTCATTTTAATCTTGGCTAATGTAATTACGATGTGCCTTGGTGTGTTCCTCCTTGGGTCCAACTTCTTTGGGACTCTCTGAGCTCCCTGGACTTCCTGAAAGTCTATTTCCTTTGCCAGATTGGGGAAGTTCTCCTTTATTATGTGTTCAAATAAGTTTTCCATTTGTTGCTCTTCTTCTTCCCCTTCTGGGACCCCTATAATTCGGATGTTGGGACGTTTAAAGCTGTCCCAGAGGTTCCTAAGCCTCTCCTCATTTTTTTGAATTCGTTTCTTCCTTCTTTTCTGTTTGGTTGTTGGTTTCTTCCTTCTGGTCCATTCCATTGATTTGAGTCCCAGTTTTCCTCCCATCTCTATTGGTTCCCCATGCGTCTTCCTTCATTTCACATATTGCAGCCTGCATTTTTTTCATCTAATTTGTGAGCAAAATCAACCAATTCTGTGAGCATCCTGATAACCAGGACTTTGAACTGTGCATCTGATGGGTTGACTATCTCTTCGTCGCTTAGAGGAATTGGCTCTGGGGCTTTCATTTGTTCTCCGGTTTGAGCATTTTTGGTGTTTTTTTGTTTGTTTGTTTTGTTTTTGGTCTGGTTGTGGCTGTTACCTATGAGGGGCAGAGCCTTAGGTGTTCCCCAGTGCAGGGCAGCTCAGTCGCTGGGTTGTGACGCTGTATGTGGGGGTGGGGTCTGAGAGGGAACAATGGCACCTGCTCCGTTCTCTCCTGGATTCCAGTCCCTTCCGCCACTTCCCCTTCGCCTGGATTATCTGCACGCTCAAATGTGGGACCACCTGGTCAGCCAGCCACCTTGTGAGGCCTCACTGGGTCTGCACAGTTGCCACCCCGTGCCTGGGGTCCGCCAGCCGCCGCCTGTGGGCCTGGGGTCCACAAGCCACTGCTGCCTGCGTTCCCAGGTCTGCACCTCCACTTTTTCCTGCCTCGATCTGCCCCTCTTACTGGTCTGGATGAATGGTTATTGGACTAACGTACAGTTCAATTTTCTATCAGTTCTGGATGTTTTCTTGTTTCTAAATATTTGTTGTCCTTAATTTTGGTTGTGAAAGGAGGCACAGTGTGTCCACCTACGCCTCCATCTTGGCCGGAAGTCCTGAACCCTTTGGTCCTAAAGAGAAGGAAGAAACATGTTATGTTATACAGCAATCAGATTTTTTTTAAGAGTAACAGGATATATATCATTTTGGTGAAGGTCCATCTAAGAGGTCAGTTGGGCTTGACTCTCTTTTCCATCAGTAAGAAGCTGTGAAAGTGGCCTTTTTTTAATTTAGAATACAGTCATTTTTTAACATTTCTCCACTCAAATAAAAATACAATATTTGTTTGAACATGATAAAATTTGGAAATAATGTCCTGTGAAATAATGTATTACAAATCAACTTTGTTTAGTTTGGAAATTCTACCATTTATTTTCCAGTCCATTCCTTTCCTTGTGTTATTGATTCTCATCAGTTACATTTGCAGGCAGGTTCATTTATTTATTCATTAACCCATTTACTCATTCCAAAAAGATTTATTAAACACTTATTTTGAGCAAGACACTTTCCTAGAAAGTACAGGAAAGACAAAGACAGTAAGAAACATCACAAAACTACATGAAAACAAAACATGATCCCAGCCCGTGAAGAGCATTGGAGTTTATTAAAATGAGAAAGACAAGCACCCAAGTAACCATAATGCAAGGCAGAACATGGTGACTGTTGACAAGACAGAAGGACTGGAAATTCAAGGAACAAATCTTATAGTTGGGATTCCAAAAGTTTTTTTTAGTTCATTCCTTAAAAAAAAAAAAAAAAAAAAAAAAAGCATTGACACATAGTGTGCAAGGAGGTGGAGCATAAAGCCCCAGTCCTTAAGTGCGGGCTGTGCATGGTGACTTCCCTTCATAGACTTCAGTGTGGAAAGGGGGAGAAAAAGGTAACTTTACAGTGGAAAGACCTGACAAACATGACCTCATCTAGGTGATCAAGGTCAACCTGAACTGTGATAAATTATGTTGATGGTATGTACCCTTGATATGGTGTGATGAGAATGGCACTTCTCTTGAAAACTCATAAACTCTAATCATGAGAAAAATATTGGAAAAGCCAAATTGAGGGACATTCTACAAATACTTGACCAGAAACCCTCAAAACTGTCAAGGTCATCAAAAACAGGGGAAGTTTGAAAAACTGCCACAGCTGAGAGGAACCTGAAATGCATGACAACTAAATGTAATATGCTGTCCTGGACAGGATCCTGGAACAGAAAAAGGACAGCAGATAAAAACTAAAGACATCTGAATAAACTGCTAATGACAATGTATTAATAAGGGTTCATTAATTATGACAGGTGTACCATACCAGTGTAAAATGTTAATAACAGGAAAAACTGCATATGAGATAGATGGGAACACTATACTGTCATTGCCATTTTTCTGTAAATCTAAAAGTACTCTAAAAAATAAAGTTCTTTTAAAAAATAAAAGGTAAAGACCTAGATTCATTCAAAAGACTTAGCTGCTGGTGTTTGAGAATCAGAAGATTTCTCATAAAAAAAAATTGAAATTCTAGCTTCTCAAGGCCTTTTCTGGCTCCTCATGGCCTGTTCAAGGAAAATGTAGAGCTCTGGCAATATTCCCTCCTCACAGGGGGATGTGTGTGAATAGGGACTGCCATTCAAACAGGGCTAATGCTCTCTACTTCCTTTTTTCTTTTTCTGTTTTATTTTTTATTGTTGTTCAATTATAGTTGTCTCCATTTGCCCCCCTACTACTCCCCCCTGCCCTGAGCATCCGCACCTCCCACCCTGGGTCCTACCCTTCTTTGGCTTTGTCCATGTGTCTGTTATACTTCTTACATTACAATACTCCCCCACCTAGCGTTCCTCACTCATCTACTTGACTTGCTGGGCTTCTGTACACTTCTGAGGTGTGGCCTGGAGGACAGGCAGGGAAGGTACCGAAGGGCTGCAAGTACAGTTGTGTGGGAACAAGGGCAAAGCCTGCTGTATAGAGAGATCATGTCATTTTTGCCAGCCCTTCTGCACCGTGGTCTCAGCCAGCTGTCTTGGTGGCTGAGACTGAGACTGGGTGTTGAGTTTGAGACTGGGTCATGCCTGCTGCACCCTGAACTGTATTTTGGGAAGGAGGGGAGCAGGACCCCTGTGATGTATTGTCATGGAAAGGGGGCCACAAGGTAGTAAAGGAAAAGAGGAAGTAGCCAAGCATTATTTTTAACACAGTCCTATTTCTAAAAAACAAACGATGTGTGTGTGTGTGTGTGTATAGTTTATATGTATACAAAACTATGCATAAAAAATGTCTAAAAGGTTACATGCCAAAATAGTACCAGGAGTTATCTGTGGCGAGTGGGACCTGGAACTATGGAACAAATTACACTTTATGCACAGGTATTTTCTGATTTTTAAAAAATGTAATTAAAGGCCATTTTTAAAAAGAGAAAGGTCCTTTCTTTCTGGCTTCAGTCAGTCCTTCCCCAAGTAGGCAGCTGTCACCACCCTAAGCCAGCACCCTTTGCTGTGCTGCTTGCATACTTTATCACTTGAGAACTGCACATCACAACACATGACAGCTCATTACTGAAGCACAGCACAGCTTGAGTGTTCCTCATCATCCCGTGCAACACACTTGCTATTCTTTCCTCACATGATGGCATTGCCAAGCAACCTAACACAATCTTGTCTCCCACAAACCACCTCCATTATATTTTGTTCATCCATGTTATTGCATCCCTATGACACTAAACAGAGGCATTTTTTTATGATTGGAAAAAAGGAAAACAATTTTATTGCTTGATATTAGAGGAACAGAAAGCAAATTAGAATACTTTCATAGGATAAAATATTATTCTAATATTAAAGTTGATATTCTGACATACGTATTTAACCATGAAACTATCATCACAGTCAAGATAATGTATATAGTCCGTCACTCCCAAAAGTTTAATAAATCATATACTTTAAATATATGCAGTTTATCATGTGTCAACTGTATTTTACTAAATTTGTTTAAAAACTTTTTAAAGAAATAAAAAATATTGCCCTGGCTGGTGTAGCTCAGTGGATTGAGCGCAGGCCTGCGAACTGAAAGATCGCGGTTCGATTCCCAGTCAGGGCACATGCCTGGGTTGCCAGGCCAGTTCCCGTCAGGGGACATACAAGAGGCAACCACACATTGATGTTTCTCTCCCTCTCTCCTTCCCTTTCCCTCTAAAGATAAATAAATAAAATCTAAAAAAAAAAAAAAGAAAAGAAAAATAAATAAAAAATATTGATGTTTCATCAGGACACACAAAGCACTAACCATAAAAATTTGGTAAATTGGATTATGTTAAAAATAAGAACTTTTTATCAAAAGTAGCATTGAGATTGAAAAGAGAAGCTGTAGAGTGGGAGAAGATGCTTGGATATAGAGATTCTTATCTAGAATATACAAAGAAGCTCTACCAATTTGCAAGGAAAAGGAACTCAGAATACAAATGTTGCTTCGATAACAACCACATAATTCATCTGAAAGCACTTTGCAAACTCCAAAGCCCCACCAGAGGGTAGTATTTTATGATTTCTAGAAGCAATGGTCTGAAAAGTGGAGGCCTGGGTATGAAGCTCTCACTCACCTGTGGACCTGAGGCCATCCTGAAAACAGAGGAGTGGGAGGGGTTTTTTGTTTTAATCACTAATCTCTGAAGTCTCCAGAGCTTTATTTTCTACTGATTCTTCTCCCCTGACTTACTTGCCAATCTATGTTCTAGTCCTTCACCCATTCCTACATTTGGAAAGTTATCACAGGCACAGATGTCCTACAACATAGACACCAGAAGCATTGGAAAATTCTATGAGTAACAGAACTACTATGTGAAGGAGCTTAATTCAGAATGAGCCTCAAAAAAACCCAGCAAGGCAATGTTGACATACAGTTTTGATAAGGCCATTTTGCTGGAGCAGGAGCAGGTACACCAGCCCCACCCATCATTTGAGAGGGTTTGTCACCCTCACTCCTTCCTTTCTCCAGTCTTTCTGTCTGTGGTGAGAATGAGGGATGACAAAGAACTGATGGGGGAAGACTTTTAGTTTGTATATTGGGAAAACAAAATGTTAAAAGCATGATAGTTCACAAACATTTGAGAAAAAAATTTAATTTGGCATCTGGCAATTTTTCTAAGAAAAGCAACAAAGATATGTGCTCTATCTATCTACATCTTTATATAGTCTCTGTATACATATAGCTACATATCTATATACTTTATTTTTTGGACTATAAGACACACTCCCCCCACTCCTGCAAATTTAGGAGGAAAAATGGTTGTTAATGCTACTGTTGAGTTTTGTTTACATTTACATTGGTGAAATATTATGTTATTTATTAAGTATTATGTTATTTTACCACATTTTTTGCTTCAAAAATTTTTTTCCTATTTTCCTCTAAAACCTAGGCATGTCTTATGGTCCAAAAAATACGGTATGTGTATCTGTGACATCAATATTCTTTATGTTCCGTGATACAAGAAACAACATTAAAAGATAAATAAAATATTGAGGGGATCCAAGATGGCAGCAGAATTGGTGGCAGTTATACTTGCCTCCTCGCAGGACCAAACTGGAATTACAACTAAAATATAGAACAATCAACCTGCATAACCAACTGAACCCTAGCTGAACAAAAGTCTTAAAAGCAAGGATTTATAGAAGAAGATATCAAGACTGGTAAAAAGGGTGGAAACACTAAAAGGGCTGGCCCTGCTCCCATGTGCAATGGCTGAGAATCTAGAGGGATACAGATGCAAGGTTTCCTCCTGAGGAGAGTGGGCTCTCAACCCAATGCCAGACTCCTCAGCTCAGAGCACCAGAGCTGGGAAGAAGCAACAATATAACATCTGCTCATGAAAATCAGTGGACACTCTTCCTGCCAGCAACAGACAGGAGTCTACTAGATACCTAAATGCCATCTTAAAGGGTCAGCACGTAAAATCCCATTCCCAGCCACTTACCTGGGGCTCCGGCAAAGCACACTGGAGTTGTGTGATGAGAGACTGGGGTTTTTAGCTCCAGGGAGAGAGCTGAAGGGGACAGCCACCAGAGTCCCTGTGCTGAGTCCCTCTCCCACAATGCAGATGCCATCTTCCTTGGGTGAAGCTCTCCCATCCATACAGCACCACCCTCCAGACTCCCTGTTGCCCTACTCTTGGACCTCATGCCTTGTGGAGGAGTCAGCTGCCTGGGCCCAGGGTGTAGAGGTGCAGACAGACTCAGGGAAGGGGAAGGGGAGCCAGTGACTGAGTTCTGTGGCTCTGGCGTGGGGCCATTTCTGTCACCTTCTTGTGAGCCTGAAAAGTACCTCCCCCTCACAGGAAATCCACTAGCTCTACCCACTGGACTCTCAGTGGTCCCACACTCCTGACTCCTGGTGGTCCACCATGCTGAGTTCTGTCTTGCCAGGAGGTCTGAGCAGAATCTGGGACAGACTAAGTTGTGTGCCTCTGGGGCAGTGGCCATTCCCTCCACCTACTCCTGAGGCTGATGGTTGGGGAGTTTCACTAGTCCCACCCTACAGATTCCCTGTGGCCCTGCCAAGCTTGGGCTCTCCAGGACATCCAGGCAGAATCCAGGACAGACTGAATTATGTGGCTTTTGGACTGAAGCCTTTTTCCCCACACACACCCAACTGGTGCAGAGCTGTCACTTCACATGGCCAAATCTTGGTCTTTTGGGGCCTTATAAATCCTGCTGACTTAACCCTGATAACTCCCTGAAATCCTGCCCCACCACAAAAGTCTGCAGGCACCCAGCAGGTGGCAGCTAGCTTTGATGTGCCCTGCGAGATCTACTGAGTGGCCTCACGTGCGGTACTAACACAAGCTTGAACCTATATCAATCTGGAAATTCACTGAGAACTTACCTCATCAACAGAGCCTAATGGGCAGCTGGCAAGGAGAGGCATGTGGAGGAACACAGAGCCAAATCTTGGGGTGCCTTGGGCCTTTTGCTGACCTGCCCCTGGGCTTGGTGCTGGTGGAAGCTTGTCTTGGTGTGCAGCTTGGTTCTTCTCATGTACACCCAGGCCCAGCAGAGGCAACCACAAACTGGATCACTTTGTAGCTCCTAACAAGTTGCTCAGGGGCAGTCACAAACAACGTTTGACATTGATCTGCACCTGAGTTCCTCCTAAGAGGCTCCAGAACCAACACACCCAATGGCAAGCTTCAAACAACGTTCGAGCAGGATCCAATTAGCTTTACAAGTGGTACATCCAAAGGGAGATCTCAGCAGGCTCCAGACCATGCTGAGGTGAATTCTGCTACATGAGATTAGGATACACATAGCATCTCGTACATGGTGGTCAGGGCTGATTCTCACAGCCAGCCAGCCTGAGAGTAAACCCCACACATAAATGGGTCAACAGCAGATGTACTAGGTGAAATTGATGAAATTTCAGGCTAGATGAAATTGAGGCAAGCAATCTACCAGATTCTACCAGATATAGAGTTCAAAACGATGGTTATAAGGATGTTCAAGGAACTTAGGGTAGGGATAGATGAAATCAGTGAGAACTTAAGCAGAGAGAAAGTAAGCATAAAAAAAGGATGTAGAAACCATGAAAAAGAACCAGTCATAAAGGAAGAATACAATATCTGAAATGAAGAATACAGTAGAATAAATAAACAGTAGGTTAGATGAAGAGAGGATTGAATCAGTTATTTGAAAGACAAAGTAACAGAAAATACACAATCAGAGCAGGAAGAAAAAAATTTAAAAAAATGAGAATAGTGTAAGGGACCTATGGAACAACAAAGTTAAACAACATCTGCGTCATAGGGGTACCAGAAGGAAAAGAGAGAGAGCGAGCGATTGAGAACCTATTTGAAGAAATAGTGACTAAAAACTTTCCTAACATGATAAAGAAAAAAGATACACAAATCCAAGAAGCACAGAGTCCCAAACAAGATGAACCCAAAGAGGCCCACTCTAAGACAAAGAGAAGATTGCAAAAGTAGCAAGGGAAAGACAATTAGTTACCTACAAGGGAGCTCCCATAAGACTGTCGGTTGATTCTCAACAGAAATGTTTCAGGCCAGAAGAGATTGACATGACATATTTAAAGTAATGAAAAGCAAGGACCTACAACCCAGACTACCCTACTAAGAAAGGCTATCATTTAAAATTGAAGGAGAAATAAAGAGCTTCCAGACAGTAAAATTCTAAAGGATTCATGACCAACAAACTGGTATTACAGGAAATGGTAAATGGTCTCCTTTAAGAAGAAAAAAAAGAAAAACATAGTTATAAAAAAGAAAATGGCAATAAATAGTATACTTACCAATAATCACTTTATATGTAAATAGCTTAAATGCTCCAATCAAAAGATATAGGGCAGCTGAATGGTAAGAAGTCAAGGCCCATATATACAAGGTCTGTCCAGAAAAAGTCTAGCCATTGTTAATATAATGAATATAATGAGAATGGTTTGCACGATATCAAGATAACCTGGCAGCCAAGGAGAGTGTACTAGAATGCACATGTGTGAACAATGATGACTTCACTGTACTAGTCAGTGGGGGGTGGAAGACATGGTTAAATGAGCATGTGTACTGTGTGGTTGCCACATTCAAAATGATTGACTGAGTAGAGTAACAAATCTGCATCAAATTTTGCATTAAGCTTGAACATTCCTCCATGGAAACCATTCAGATGATTCAGAAGGCCGCAGCTATGGGCAACTGGTGACTGGCAATTTCATCATGACAATGCACACACTCACACATCACATCTCATGCAGAGTTTTTCGGCAAAACATCAAATCACCCAGGTGACTCAGCCCCTCCACAGCCTATATTTGACACCTTGCTACTTCTGGCTTTTCCCAAAGCTAAAATCATCTTTGAAAGGGAAGAGATTTCAGACCATCAATGAGATTCAGGAAAATATGATGGGGCAGCTGATGGCGATTGGGAGAACTGTGTGAGGTCCCAAGGTGCGTAGTTTGAAGGGGAATGAGGCGTCATTGTCTTATGTACAGTGTTTCTTGTATCTTCTTCAATAAATGTCTCTATTTTTTATATTACATGGCTGGATAACTTCTGGACTAACCTCAGAACAAAAGACACATATAGACTAAAAGTAAAGGGACAGAAAAAGGTTATTTCATGTAAATGGAAATTTTTTAAAAAACCAGGGTAGCAATGCTTTTATCAGACAAAAATAGACTTTAAAACAAAGGCTATAATAAGAGACAAAGAAGGACACTATATAATGATAAAGAGATAAATCCAAAAAGGGGATATAACCCATGTAAACATTTTTATACCCAACACAGGAGCACATAAATATATAAAGCAAATCTTTATAGATATAAAGGGAGAGATCAACAATAATACAGTCACAGTAGGGGATTTTAAGCCCCTATTGACATCAATGGATAGATCTTCTAGACAGAAAATCAGCAAGGAAATAGTGGCCTAGATCAGATGGATCCATCAGATGGATCAGATGGATATATCCTTAAAGCATTTCACACCAAAGCAGTAGAATATATATTTTTATCTAGTGCATATAGAATAATTTCTGGGATAGACCACATTTTGGGACACAAAAGAAGTCTCAATAAGTTTAAGAAGATTGAAATTATACCAAGCGTCTTCTCTGACCATAATGGTATCAAATTAGAAATTAATCAATTACAAGAAAGAAACTGAAAAACACACAAACAAATAGAGGCTAAAAAACATGTTACTAAACAGTGTAGTGTTAACAGTGAGATCAAGGAAGAAATCAAAATACCTTTAAATAAGTGAAAATGAGAACACAATAACCCAAAGTCTATGGGACACAGCAAAAGCAGTTCTAAGAGGGAAGTTTATAGCATTACTGGGCTACCTCATGAAACAAGAAAAATCTTGCCCTGGCCATTTTGGCTCAGTTGGTTGGAGCATTATTCCATAATCAAAAGGTTGCAGGGTCAGGGCACATGCCTAGGTTGCAGATTTGATACTTGGTCCGGGTGCTGTGACCCCCAATCAGGATATGTACAATCCCTAGTCTGGGGGCTGATCCCCAGTCTGGGCACATATGAGAGACAACCAATTAGCATCTCTCACATCTATGTTTCTCCTTCTCTCATCTTCCCTTCCTTCTCTCTTTCTAAAAGCAATGAAAAAAATATCCTAAGGTGAAAAGAAAAAAGAAAAATCTCAAATAAACAATCCAACCTTACACTTAGAGCACTAGAAAAAGAACAACAAACAATGCCCAAAGTGAGCAGAAAAAGAAAATAATAAAGATTAGAGCAGTTATAAACAAAATAAAATCTTAAAAATTACAAAATATCAATGAAATCAAGAGCTGGTTCTTAGAAAAGATAAACAAGATTGGTAAGCATTTAACCAGACTCATCAAGAAAAAGAGAGGCCACAAATAAGTAAAATCAGAAGTGAAAGAGAAGTAACAACTGACACCACAGATCTACAAAGAATTATAAGGAAATACTACGAACAACTCTATGCCAACAGATTGAACAATATGAAAGAAATTGATGAATTCCTAGAAATATACCATCTCTTAAAACTTAATCAGGAAGAAACAGAAAATCTGAAAGGTCTAATTACAACTAATGAAATTGAAGCAGTAATCAAAACACTTCCAACAAACAAAAGTCATGGACCAGATGGCTTCAATGGTGAATTTTACCAAACATTCAAAGAAGAACTAACAGTTACTCTTCTCAAACTATTCCAAAAAATATTCAAGAGGAAGAAAGAGTCCCGAGCTCATTTTATGAGGCCAGCACTGTCCTAATTCCAAAACAAGTTAAAGAAACTACAAAGAAAGAAAATTATAGGGCAATATCCCTGATTAACATAGATGAAAAATACTCAAAAAAGTATTAGTAAAACAAATCCAGAAGTACATTAAAAAGATCATATGCTATGATCAAGTGAGACTTATTCCTGGGATGCAAGGTTGGTACAATATCTGCAAATCAATTGATATGATATGTACATAAACAAAATCAATAATAAAAATCATAAAATCAGATCAATAGATACAGAAAAATCTTTTGATGAAATCTAGCACCCATTTTAATAAAAATTCTCAGCAAAGTGCAAATACAGGAAATATATCTCCAAATAATAAAGGCCATATGTGACAAACCTACAGCTATCATCATACTCGATAGGGAAGAACTAATAGCATTCCCCTTAAGATCAAGAACAAGACAGGATGTGCACTTTCACCTCTCAAACTCAACTTAGTAGTCAAAGTCCTGTCCACAGAAATGAGGAAGGAAGAAGAAATAAAAGGCATCCAAATCAGAAAGAAAGAAGTAAAACTCTTATTTGCAGATGACATGATTCTGTATAAAGAGAACCCTAAAGATTCTACCAAAAAAAAAAAAAACACCCAAAAACATAAACGACCTACTGGAACTGATAAATAAGTTCAGTAAAGTAACCAGATACAAAATAAAATCTCCAGAAATAGACTGCATTTTCATATACCAATAACAAATTATCAGAAAGGAAAACTAAGAAAACAATCCCATTTACAATTGCATCCAAAAATAAAATAGCTAGGAATAAATTCAACCAAGGAGGTAAAGAACCTGTACTCAAAATATTATAAGACACTGAAGAAAGAAATTGAAGAAGATACAAATAAGTGGAAGCACATACTGTGCACATGGATAATAAGAGGTAACATTATTAAAATGTCTGTGCTACCCAAAGCAATCCATAGATTCAATACAATTCCTATCAAGATACCAATGGTGTGTTTCACAGAACTAGAACAAATATTCCAAAAATTATACGTAAACACAAAAGGTCCCAAATAGCCACATCAATCTTGAGAAAGAAGTATCAAGTTGGAGGAATAACATTACCTGATATCAGACCATAGTAGTCAAAACAGCATGGTACTGGCGTAAAAACAGATATATAGATCAATGGAACAGAATAGAGAGCCCATGCCTATATGGTCAATCAATATTAGGCAAAAGAGGCAAGAATGTAAAATGTGGTAAAGACAGTCTATTCAGTAAATAGTGTTGAGAAAGTTGGATAGATACATGCAGAAAAAATAAAACTAGAGCACCTTCTTACACTATATACGAGAATAAACTCAAAGTAGATGAAAGATTTAAATGTAAGACTAGATACCATAAAAAATCCAAGAAGAAAACATAGGTAGTAAAATCTCAGACATTTCTCTTAGTAATACTTTTTCTTGTATATCTTCTCAGGTAAGAGAAACAAAAGAAAAAATAAACAAATGGGACTACAGCAAACTAAAAAGTTTTTGCACAACAAAGGAAACCATCAGCAAAATGAAAAGACAACCCACTGTTTGGGAGAATATATTCACCAATGATACATGTGATAAGGGGTTAATATCCAAAATTTATTTTAAAAAAAACTCATGCAACTTGACACCCCAAAAAAATCCAATTGAAAAATGGGTAAAGGACTTGAATTGACACTTCTTCAAAGAGGACATAACCAATAGATATGTGAAGAGATGCTCAACATCACTATCAGAGAAATGCAAATTAAAACCTCAATGAGCTATCACCTTAAACCTGTTGGAATATCTGTCATCAGTAAACAACAAGTGCTGGCAAGGATGTGGCGACAAGGGAACCCTTGTGCATTCTTGGTGGGAATACAGGTTGGTGCAGCCACTGTGGAAAACAATATGGAGGTTCCTCAAAAAATTAAAAGCGGAACTGCCTTATGACCCAGTGATTCCAATTCTGGGTATGTATATGAAGAAATCCAAAACATTATTTCAAAAAGTATGCATCCCTATGTTTATTGTAGTGTTATTTGCAATAGGCAAACTGTGGAAGCAGCTGAAGTGCCCATCAATAGACGAGTGAGTAAAAAAAGCTGTGAGACATACATACAATGGAATGGTACTGCACCATAAAAAGAATAAAATTTTACCAGTTGCAACAGCATGTATGGACGTAGAGAATATTATGCTAAGTGAAATAAGTCAGCCAGAGAAAGAGAAATATCACATATGACTTTACTTATATGTGGAATCTAAAAAACAACATATATGAACAAACAAAACAGAAATGGACAAATAGCTACAGAGAACAGACTGATGGTTGCCAGAGAGGAGTGGGGTTGGGGGACTGGGTGAAAAAGGTGAAGGCATTGAGAAGCATAGATTGGCAGTTACAAAATAGTCACAGTGATGTAAAGGACAGCATGGGAAATAGAGTCACTAATACCGTAATAACTGCGTATAGTGCCAGTTGGTTACTGGAACTATCAGGGGAAACACTTTGTAAAGTATATGACTGTGTACCCAATATGCTGATGTCTCCTGAAACTAATACAAAATAATATGGAATGTAAGCTGTAATTGAAAACTTTTAATTCATTAAAATTAAAATTAAAAATAATATGTTGAAGGGAAATTTTGGGTTAAAATCCTTAATGTAAAGCAATTCTTACCAAAATTGAAAAAGAGAGATGAATATCCCGATAGAAAATGGGTAAAACTTCGGGTAGTTGTCATGCACAGGCAAATAAATGAAAAAATTATGATCATTTAACATTTTAAAGGTATTCGGCTTCACTGGTAATCACAGAAATTCAAATAAAAACAATGAAATTTATACTAGAGTAAAGATGAAGGTGATTGATAGCATCTGCTGTTGATGAGTGTAGGAATTGGAGCAATCTTTCTAGAGAGCAGTATCGTCTTTTATATCAACATTTTGGATAGGTACATTCTTTAACAAGAATTTTCACTTCTGGGAATTTATGAAATAATTAGGTATGCATAAAACATATATGAATAAGAATTTTCTTGACAAACTTTAAAATATTAAAGAATTAGAAATAAAGATCATCAAAACTGAACAAGCGAGTGAGTATATAGTGGAATGTCATGCTGCAAGTTAACATGGAGTCTAATGGAATTTGTTGACGTAAAAAGTCCTCATTATTTTAAATTTTAAAAGAGCTGCAAAATAGCATGGATGATTGTGATATAATCAACAATCATACCACAGTGTAATGGTACAACTACCATTGGTTTAAAATATGTCTGTGTATTTTAACATATTTGGTGTATCTGGACATTACTTATGTGAACAGTGACTAACTTTAGATGGTTAAGTTACTCCAGATTTTCACTTTCTTCTTTATATCATTTGATTATATTATTTAAATCTTTTATAATAAACATGTATTAATAAGAAAATGTAGTAAAGCTATTTCCCTTTGTTTGAAAGGTATTTAGTGGGTGCTTTTTCAAGCAAAAAGATTGAATCAAAACATCATGTTCCCCCACGAATGATGAGTGTTTTGGAATCCACAATAGCATTATTAAAGGTTAGTTATCAACATGTTTGACAAAACCAAGTCTTACAAAAACCTCTCTCACTTTTTGCAAGAATACCAAGGACAATATATTTATGGTTTGCACAAAATTTCTCCTTTCCTTTAGGCTTTTAGTACCATTTTGGAAGTGATATAGAGTAATGGAAAGAATGCCAGTTGTGGAATCAAGATAGCTCCCCATCAATTGAATACATGTATTTGAGGACATTTTGATTAGATCCTTCAACTCAGATTCAGTGTAAATAATACTTCTGGCTATAAAGTGCCTGAAATATAATAGGTACCTTATGAGAGTCTGTTAAATATACATTAAAAGACAATATAATATTGGATCCAAATGGCTGTTTGCTTCTCTATTATAAGTTTCTAGCCTCTTCCAACTTACTACAGGCAGTCTGCAAAAATGTACTCTTAACTTAGACTGTTCTAATGGCGTGAATGCCTTGGACATTTATCACTAATATAATTTATTCCCAGGAGGAAATTTTGCTTTGCCCTTTGGATATTGCAATGAACTTTACCATTAATGGACAATGGGGCCGTAGGTCTAGCTTCATCATCTGTGCTACTTTAGCAGTAACAACTAGAATCCCAGAGAGTATTGTGACTCTAAAAACTCTTCCCATATACAAATAAACAAAAATCTTTATAATTTAAAAATGTACCAAGGATTGTATAAGATATATTGTGAAAGTTGCCTTACTGAGAACTGATAACCAAGTAAGAGTTGCATTCTTCTGTCTTGCACTCATCCTTGAGAATCCTCAGGTTTCCTGAGGCATCTTTCCCTGGACCATCTCAGTGTGATACATTTTCTCTCCATTCATAGGAATAATAAAAAATTTTTAAATGCCAGATTATGTGACTGGCTTTATTTAGAGAAAATACTGAATACCATTTGTGCCCATAATAACCTTAAAAAATTGCACTCCTGCATTTAAAAAAAAACACATTCAAAACTTCAAGGGAGATTTGCTCATTGTGAAAATAAAACCTACGGAGAGGCAATACATTGGCAGAGTTAGAGCAAAATAGGAAGTTAATTTTGTTAAGACAAACCTCAATTTTGCTATTTTCAAGTTAATCAGGATCACAGCAAACTCAAAACAGAACTGGATGAACCAAAATGATACTTTATTGATTTTCATTATAGGGAATGTATTTCTGGAAACTAGAATGCAAAAGTCAGCACTCCAAGACTTCCCTTTCCTCATACAAAGGTATGTGCAGAATTAAATTGGTAATCAAAAATTTGGTAAACATTAATACAAGATGAGAGTATCGGATGGCATGAGAGTTACTTCATCTCAGCTGGTGATTCTCAACAGCCACCTGCTCGGAGGCATTTCAGAAATTTGGGGGGGATATTATTGGGATCTTGCAGGGTGAACGCCGGGGATGGTAGGTGTCCTCCTGTGTACAAGAGAAGACTACACAAGAATTTTCCCACAGTCTACACATCTTTCATTTACCCTACTGGAGAGTCATATGGATGAAAACTCATTTATAATTGTCTGAACCTACAAACCTAGCTCCATTTTACATATAAACACACAGTGTTTAATATACACTAAATTTTCCAGAAATGCAACTACTGGGAATAGTAAGATTCTGTAAGAGGTAAGATTGTGTTTGGTTTTGTTTGGATCTTTACCAAGAATTATTCACATTTTGGAAAAATCACATCACACCTCTACTTTTTTCATTTCCCTGTACTTTTTTATACATAACAGCTTCTGATCTTCTTACTTCTCTTAAAACCAAATGTTCTTATTAAAGTAGATGCAAGCATCCGATTACTTTATTAGGTCAAGAATAGCTGTGCTTAACCATTTTCATTCTGAACACATATTATTTTATAGTTGATTTTTTGCTTCCCTTATATATTTATTGTTTTGAAATTATGTGTCAGAGTAGAAAACATTATGTTTTGATTCTGTTTGTGGATAGTAAAGTGGGAATAACAGAATATGTCTTATAAAAAAAGCAGCTTTTGGTCAGTCTGTAAAGGCTATATACTGTGTGATTTCATTTATGTGACATTCTGGAAAATCATCGTAAAACAGGGAGAACGGCAATGGCTGCCAGAGGATAGGGGTTCCCCCCAAGAAGGGGATTAACCCCTTCTTGGGGTTAACCCCTATTAATAGTAATCCCTATCACAAAGGGGCAGCGTGCGGGAATTTTCAGGGCAGGGGAGAAACCGTAACTGTTCTGAACGAGTCTTGACTGAGGCAGTGACAACGTGACTCAGTGCATTCGTCAGACCTTATAGACACGCGCATCAAGGAAAATGAATTTTACTGCCTGTAAAGTTTTGAATGTTTAAAAACATGGAAGAACCCCACAAATTAAACAGAAAATAAGAGAACCACACCGGGAATACTGGGTCTCAGTGCTGAGAACCACTGAACCAGCCGGGACACAAAAACCACCGGTGAAGTTGCGCTCCCACAGGGCAGCGCACACCTCTAGTGACGGAGCTACTCTCCTCATCTTCCTAGGTCCGCCGTGAGTTGTGCCCGGTATGTAAAAGGAAAAGCACTTTCATGGAATCCATGACAATAAATGAACTGTATCTCAATCAACAAATTATTGGCAGTTAGAATTAAAACCTAGCCACATAATTTCACTGACATTTTTACTACAACCACCTTACTAGCTTTGTGCTAAAATGGAAGAATTCTGTGAATTTTTAACTTTTTCCATTTATTGTTGGCATTACATCTAAAGTAAAATAAAATAAAATACCAGTACTCATATTATACTACTGCCTGAATTTACTAAGAAAGAAAAAAATGTTTTCTTAATAACATCATTTACATTCCTAGAAGAAAAGTATACTGTAATGTCACTTCTATTGACAGAAAATACATCTCTTATGTTTTTTATAAGGTGTTTACAATAGGTCGGTGTTTTGGCTAGGGTGTTAAAGGCTTTTTGCCATTTACAGTATTCTGCAGCCTTCTGAAACTACTTTGGGAAATTTTAACTTGTAGAAATGTTTAGTTCACTTAGTGTAGGCAATTAAAATGGTTAAGAGAGAAGCATTAACTAATAACTGCCTTAATTTGGATAATATCCAAATAATAGGTGTCAAAATGATTAATTATTAGCTCCTTCAATTTTCTTGCCTGACAGCTACTCAACCAGTTAAGCTTCATGAATAAGTAACAAGAATATAACATTTAGAGAATCATTAATTGATACCTATGCTAAGAATCTGTAATTCAAATCTAGTATGCTGTCTTTCTAAAAGAAAAAACAAATACATAGTCACTTCAATAGATTGTTTCACAGTGAATTCAAATGATTTAAAAACTTTAAGAAGTACTTTATTGAGTGTCAGCTAAACCATAGATTCGAAGACAAGATAAAGAAGGTACTAATGCCCAGACAGTGCATTCCAGCATCTGTGGCACAAAATCAACTTTTAAGTAGTACTCCTGCAAGTAGTCCCTCATAATTGAGTTTGCAATCATTCCACCCCCTATCAATTAAAATTGGTAGCGTCTGTGATATATTTAGGAAAGGTGGGGGTGGAGCTGGAGATATAGATGAAACAGGATTGGCTATGAGTAGATAATTATTGAAACTAAAACTTTCTCTGCAAGCTATGATGAAGTAACTGGTCCTGGACTTGTCCTCCCATTGCAAATAACTAGAAAATTGGAGAAAATATAAGAAGCATCTGTTTTAAGATGCTAGACAATAGAAAGTGTAAGTTTGTAAACCCTAAAAGAAAGAAAACAAATTATTTAAGCCCAGTAATCACTCTGGCTTTTTTTCTGAAGGTACTTTCCTGACTATAGATCAGGGAGAGGGAATATACGTAGAACAACGAGGTAGTTTCTCAGGAGACAGAGGCTAGGGAAACTGAAGCGACTGAAATTTATGGAGCAAAAACTTGGAGGACAGATTATGAGGAAAATAGCTCAAGAAGTCTTCGTGGAAGTCCCCTTGAGTCTGTTTCTCAATACTAAGCTGAAAATTCATAGGGGGAAACTTTAGAAGCCTGATTAAAGAACTCTTGGCAAGGTATAAGGTGGAAAATTCCCAGAGTTCACACAGAGCCAGGAGACACTTGAGTCCCAACCAATCAAAGTGATGAGACTTTGTTAAATGCCTGAGGCACTTGGTAGAGACTCCAGAAGGATAATCCTTTAAGGGTAGGGGTAAACATACTTTAGACTCATGCCGGGGTGTCCAATCCACTGCTGGGGAGCTGCATGCAACCAAGGATGGCTATGAATGTGGCCCAACACAAAATTGTAAATTTACTTAAAACTTTTTTATTATTTTTGCACATCAGTTTTTGTTAGTGTTTGTGTATTTAATGTGTGGTCCAAGACAACTCTTCTTTTTCCATTGTGGCCCAGAGATGCCAAAAGGTTGGGCACCCCTGCTTTAGAGCATGTTTTAATTACCTTTAACAAATTCTTTTGAAATGAGATTCAAAAGAATCAAGCTAATATGAAAGTAAGTTAACTCCTTTAAAAACAAGATTCAACACTACTTAAAAAAAATTTTAATCCAAACAGCTAAAACCTACTTTTATCCTGTCTAGTTTCCAATAAAAAATTGCCAAGCATGTGAATAAGAAAGATAATACATAAATAAGAAGGCAAATGAGTCAATAGAAGAAGGTCGAGAAATGACAGAAATGCTGGAATTCACAGGTAAAGGTTTTCAAGCACCTACTTTAAATACGTTCCAGGGCATAAAGGAAAAGATGAATATAAAGAGGAGCTAGATGGCAGCTATAATAAAAGATACAATTTTACTTCTACTAGCTCAAATAAAAAAT
The DNA here is from genome assembly GCA_039655065.1 of Glossophaga mutica. Taxonomy (NCBI): domain Eukaryota; kingdom Metazoa; phylum Chordata; class Mammalia; order Chiroptera; family Phyllostomidae; genus Glossophaga; species Glossophaga mutica. The sequence continues at coordinate 61,931,781 of CM077304.1, forward strand.
TCATGTAATGGGCTTAAGAGCAGATTTAGGTATTACTGAAAAGAAAGATCCATAAACTTGAAGACTTAGTGACACAGAGAAATCTGTTCAGATCACAGAGGAGAAGTAGGGAGGGCCCATAGACATTTGCTGAAGCAATGGTAAACCGTCTAGGACAGGATTGGCTGAGAAGCTGAGTGCCTCCAGAGCGCATGGAATTATAGGCTAGAAGATTTGAAAAAAAGACCTCTCTGCTCTCTCAGGCTCCTTCCTCCAGGATGCCTGGATGATCCTGTTGCATCTGCCAACATTTTATGATGGACAGTAGGGGAAGGAACTCCAGGCACAGCTTAAGGGCACGCTGACCTGGCAGAGGGTGGCAAGTTTATTTTCTGGGTGTTCTAGAGGGGATGACCTCTCTGAGGCAGAAGCCTGCCATTCTTCCAAAGTTGTATAGCTTTTTTGTCTTAAGTTGTTTTAGTTTGTAAACTAACCCTATAGAAATAAGATAATTAAAACTAACAGGGGGAAATGATAGGAGAACTCAGGTGTTAAAAAGCTTAGCCTTAATGGCTAGGGTTAAGTGACTAATGAATGTGGAAAGCTGTTATTCTAAAATTGTGAAGCTTTTGATAAAGACTCCTTTCCTTTATCATGAATACTTTGCCTCTGGAATTTTGCCTAGAGGGTGGTGGCAGGCAGTGGGACTCCAACTGATGTTCAGTAACAATATGCATTATGTACCCTATGTTCATAGGAGTTATTGGTTATTTACAATAGCCAAGTTCTGGAAACAGCCTAAGTGTCCATCACTAAAAGAGCGGATGAAAAAACTGGTACATTTACACAATGGAGTACTATGCAGAAGGAAGGAAGGAAGGAAGGAAGGAAGGAAGGAAGGAAGGAAGGAAGGAAGGAAGGAAGGAAGGAAGGAAGGAAGGAAGGAGGGAGGGAGGGAGGGAGGGAGGGAGGGAGGGAGGGAGGGAGGGAGGGAAGGGAAAAAGGAAAGGAAAAGAAGGAAAAAAAGAGAAAAGAACTGCTACCCTTCACAGCAGCATGGATGGAACTGGAGAGCATTACACTAAGTGAAATAAGCCAGGTGGTGAAAGACAAATATTATGTGATCTCACCTATAAGTGGAACCTAATGAACAAAACAAATGAGCAAAATAGAACCAGAGACATGGAAATGGAGAACAAACTGACAGTGACCAGAAGGGAGGGGGCGAGGGGAGAGGGGAGGAAAGAAGGGAAAGGGCCTAGGTAAAGAACATGTACTCATGACCCATGGACAAGGACAACAGGGTGGGGAATTGTCTGTAGGAGTGGGACAGGGGTGGGGCCAGGGTAGAGCAACTGGGGAAAATTGGGACAACTGTAATAAAACAACAATAAAGAAAGAAAGAAAAGAAATTTTCTAAACCAAAAGCACAGAGAGGGAAAAAAAGATGAAAAAAAAAATACACCCTCAGTGATCTGTGAAACCACATTAAGCAGACTTACATATATAATTGGAGTTCCAGAAAGACAGAGGGAGGGAGAAAAGAAAAAACTATTTGAAAAAAGAATATCTGAAATACTCCCAAATTAGTTAAAAATTATAAAGTCATAGATCCAAGAAACTCAACAAACTGCAAGCATGATAAGCACACACACAAAAAAACCCTACACCAAAGCAGTATGGTGATATATTGGGTAACATTCAAGAGAGAGGGAAAATGTTATGTTTATAGGCAACAGAGTAGTCCCTCATGCAAGAAGTCAAGACAAGCTGTTCTCAGGATTGTATTGTTTTTCATTCTAATGGGGTAATTAATGTACGAACTCCTTTTAATTGGTGATATCTACACATTTAACATTTATTGTATTGTGACAGGAAGGCAGTCACAAATTGCCGAATCATCAAATTGCCAAAAATGAGTTATATAAAGAGAAACATCTTCAAAGCAGGTAGAGAGTAAAAGGCACATTACTTACAGGGGAATAAGCTTAAGATTTCTCTTTAGAAACAATTCAAGCTAGAGTAAATGGATTTTAATGAGCTGAAAGAAAGAAAAAGTCAACCTGAAGTTCTGTAGTTATTAAAAATGTCCTTCAATAAATTAAAACAAAATTTGAAAAGTATTTGTCACCACAAGACCTTGCATTACAAAAAACATTAAAGGAAGTTATATAAGCAAAATTATACTGGATGAATATCAAATACTAAATATGTGGGTAAATATAAAATAGTATTTTTTCTTTTAATATGTTCTTTAAAAATAATTGACTCTTTAAAGCAAAAATAAAAATACATTGTGGAGTTTTTAATATATTAAAGTAAAACACAACAGCAATAGCACAAAGAATAAGAAGGAGGGAGCAGAACACACTGCAGCGAGGTTCTTCGTACGTGCGGTAGCACAACATTATTTGGAAGGAGACTGTACCAAGTTGAAGCTGAATACTGTAAACCTAGAATAAACACTGACGAGTGAAACAAAGAGATATAGTTAATAAATTAATAATGGAGATAAAACAGACTATACGATCTAAAAGAATGGGGAGAAGAATGTAACAAATGGAAAACAAATAGCAAAATAATAGACTTAAAGTTAACTATATCTTTAATTACATTAACTATACGTGTTCTAAATATTCCACTGGGACAGCAGAGATGGTCAGATTGGATTTAAAAAAGAAAAACTCAATAGTGCTGTCTTTTTAAAAATTCATTTTAAATATGAAGACTTAGGTAGGTTAAAAGTGAAAGGGTAGAAAAAATACACACCAAGCAGACACTATTTATAATAAAGCAGGGGAGGCTTTATTAATATCTGAGAAAACTGATTTCAGGACAAGCATCAGCAGAGATATTTGTTTAAGCTGGATGATGATTATACTATTCTCTCTACTTTTGTATATTCTTGACATTTTTTATTATAAAACATTACAAATTGAAAGAGGAGAAATGTGTTAAAACAGTTTTTTTCCTGTATACACTGAATATGCCCATCACTTACTTCAGTTACCCATTTTGAAACAAAAATAGCTTTTGTTGTGGGTTTGTATTACCAGTTCCATACTGCAAAGATCTACTTTTTCCTTTTTCTATTAATCTAATTTCTCTTACGATTGTAATACATACATTTTTGAAATAATGATACTTAGGGGGTAATAGAAATGCATTAATAGTTTCCCTGGTGCATGTGGATGTTAGGTTCTGGAAAGCTGTGGGTGGATTTCAGCTTTATAGAGTTCCCAGAGTTACTATATTTTTGAAACACTGCATTGAAATTCACATTTTACAGCTGGTTTTTCAAATACTCCAGGACAAAAAGAATGTTTTCCATTATTAACAGAATACTTTTATTTTCTCTCTCTCTCTCTCTTTTTTTTTTTTTTTGTTTTTGCAAAGGGAAAAAAGAGAGAGAAACCATTTGTACACTGTCAGATTGAGAATAGAATGTAATTTACATGACAATAAAACATTTCACAGAGAATTGCTGTAAATGGCATTTAATCCAGTAGAGAAAAGATTTTGTCATTTAACTACTGTCCTGATATGTAACAAGGATGGTTGTTATTTATCACTCTTACAGGAGTTTCCTACAGTTTATCACAGATAGGCATCTTTTCCCATCCTAGGCAAGGTTTTGTAGATAAGCATTAAGCCATTATTCTCACGTTCAGAAGTCGGAAACAAAGTAGGGCTATGCGTATTTTCTCATTCACTGGGTATCATTCAATAAATTCCCATCAGAAACTGAAGGACAATGTTAAACAGCATTTTACCAAATATACTGTAAACATACCACCTTTTTGTTACAATTTTGATATCTTACATTTTTATGAAACCATAGCAAAACACTCATGGTGACATGCTAATGTTTAGCAACTGCTGTGTGCCAAGTACTTTTATGAACTCAAACACAGTTAGATTTGTTTAAATTTTTACCCTGGCTGTTTCAAGAGAGATTTTAAAGTGATTTAAAAGATAACGCTGAATGTGACTGGATGGCATACGTTTTCAAGCCAGGGTTTCACCTTAAAGCCTACATCAGAACATGTAATTCACTTCTGCTTCAAACCCTTCAGAAGCCTCCTTTCCTTCTCTGGAAGAAGCTTTTCAGTTGCTCACTTTGCTCACGTTAGTAGTTGTCCATCCTGGCTGCATACCAGAATCACATGGGGCTCTTCACCACCTACCCATGCTAAGGTTTTATCCCAGCCCAATTACATCAGGGTTGGCTGCTTTGAGCTGGTTCTCTAAGTTCTGATGTACAGTCAGGGTTCAGAACCTCTGCCTCTATGATTGTGCTTCCCCCTACACACATGTTGGAACCAGGAAAATAGCTAAAGGACTGTCCCTGTGAGATTTGGCTGTCCAGGAACAAAGAACTGGAGGCAGATTACCATCTAAGGAGATGTTTAGGTTTAAATTTCCCATTCCCCAAACCCTGCAATGTACAGATCCCGCGCGCGCCAAAAGATAGCCAATAGCTAACAGCCACTTCTGTTTCTGTGAAATGCTTGCTTGCTTGTGTTTATAAAAAGGCCTAGCTGTAAGCGTGAGGCGCGATTCTTGTCTGCAGCTCTTCTGAGCATCGTGTCTCCGGACACTCTGAGAGTTCGCCCCTGCGCAGGTTAAAACTTTTGGCCAATAAAGTAACACCTTTGAATCCTGAAAGTTTCCGAACATCTGTTTCTCGCGTCGGTGAATGCAACCACACACACACACACACACACACACACACACACACACATCCCCTACCTCTCTGACCTCTTCTACAACTTTCCTACCTTGTTTCCCTCTAGCCATGTTGACTTTCCAACCATCAGTCACACTCTCACCTCAAGGCCAGTGCATCTATTATTTCCACTTTCTGAAATGTTTTTGTCTCAGACATCTACAAGGCTTGCTCTCTCATCTTCTTCAGGTCTTTGCTCAAATTCATTTTTGCAGTAAGGGTTTCCTGTCCCTTCCTGCTTTAAGTCAAACCCTCTCCCCACCCTGCTGTGACACTCCCCACCTCCCTCCCCTGCTTTATTTTGATCTGTAGCATGTACAGCCATCTGATATGTCTTCCACTTACACACATGATCCCTCACTCTTCTCCCCATTTCAGCACTCCCCAAAACTAAGTTCTGTAAGCAGGGATTTTCTGTTTTGTTCACTGCTGTATCCACAGGGCCTAGGATAATGCCTGGCACTTATTTGGCCCTTTATGCCTCTTTGTTGAATTGATCAAGAGCAACAAACAAACAAGCAAAAAACAAAAACAACCCTAAACAGGAAACCCTATATTTGAGATATTTCACACTTGATCTTTACCACAATGGAGGCAAATAAGATAGTTGTGATTTTTTTCTCAGCTTCTAAAGGTCACCCCCCTCTAATATGGTAGAGAAGACATGCCACTCTGGATCACTGTGCAGTTTGCTTTTCGTTGCCACCTGAAATTTCAACTCTGTTGTCCTTCTCATATGATGTTCTTAGGTCCACACAGTGTCAGGAAGAAGTGACTGTGGGGTAGGCCACACTCACCATTGCTGGTTCTTCATTCTGCACTCACGCACTTACATATAAAGGCAGACACATCAGACTTTAGTGACATCTTGGAGAAGAAAAGGGGGGTTATGTCAAAGAAATGCAAACATAGACTTGAATATTGAACATGCCTTTTTCCTACAAGTTCTTTATTTGTTCACCTTAAATTTCTATAGGTTAGCTTTCTGCAGCTTCCTGCCAGGTTCTCATGCCCCTTCGATCCCTTCTTCTCTCGTGTTCTCCTTCATCCCTTGTTTCTGTTTACTTCTCCATTAAGCACAGCTTAGTTAAAATCTCCCCTTCTAATAGATGTTCTTTGATCCCACTTGCATTTCAACTCACTGTTAAGATATTTTCCTAAATTAAAACAGTTCTCCCCCACCTTAGGAAGAACTACAGTGCAGTCAGCAGAAATGATTTTTGTCCATTTAAAAACATTCACATGTAATGAAGGGAAAGAGAGAGAGAGGCTCAGTGACTCATACAAGGTAAAACATCCAGTTGTCAGGATGTAATCCTAGGTCATCTGTGATGTTTATATTTCTTAATGTGGTGATGATAAACACATCTTGGGTTAGGTAGAGAACAGTGCCGACTTTCACCGAGGAGGATATCGGCTCACAGGAGCAGAGCCGTGGTCAGCCATGCTTATAAATGTGGGTCGGCCCAGGACACTGGTCTCTTCATTACATCACACTGTACTAGAAGCTCAAATACCTGATGCTGAGAAACTGTAAGTTTAGTTACTACAATTAATATAACTGTGTTAGTTAATGTAACTAATACATCTGCAATACTCTTTTGTGAGGAACTATGAGTTTAGGCAGATAGGTAATTACAGCCAACAACCATATGGCATTTGGTGGTTGGAAGGCACTCTTTGGAGCATGCTGCATGTTTTAGAGTCTACAACTCATGTCACCTTTGTGATGGCTCTCATAATAATTGTTCTTATAATTCCCACTTTACAGTCCAGATCACACAGCTAGTAAACGGTAGAGCCGAGATTTTAAACCAAGCAGCCTGACTATAGAGTGTGTGCTTTTAATCATTCTGCAATATAAGGAAACCATCTCCACTTGACATTTTCACTTCACCCACACAATTGAGGACTGATGATACACCAGGCTATTCTCAGTGCTTTTGCATGTGTTGTCTCGTTTAATCCTTACAAAGTCTTGGTGAGGTGGGTACTTTCACCCACATTTTACACATCTGTAAACTAAGGCTCACAGACATTAAATACTCATATTCTCATGGAGCAAATAATTGGTAGAGCCAGGATTTGAACCAATAGAGTAATTATATTATTATAAACTCACTATACCACATTCTCTTTTCAGAATATATAGTGCATCTATAAACATGCATATACAAATACACGTACAAGACATGGACTTGAAGTTCTCAGTGAGCTCATGTGTTAAGAAAAAAGACAAACATATGAACTTATTTTGTTTTAGAATTGAAAAACTATGACAAAGGTGATTGGAATCATGTTTTCCCCTTGACCTTGAGGACAAAGATGATGTCCTATTTTTATTTATATCTCCAGCACTAAGCACAGTGTTAGTGAGTAAAAAACGAAATATTCATTCCAATAAATAGAGATATGCTTCTTTTTTTTCACATTTTTTATTGTTGTTCAAGTACAGTTGTCTCAGTTTTTCCCCTACCACTCCCCCCCACCCCACCCATCCCCACTTCCCACCTTTGATCTTACCCCACTTTGGTTTTGTCCTTGTGTCCTTTATACATGTTCCTGAAAACCCTTCCCCCTTCTCCCCCCATTATCCCCTCCTGTCTCCCCTCTTGTTATTGTCAATTTGTTCTTTACACGGTAGAATACTACACAGCAGGAAGGTGCTCCTACCCATTGTGACAGCATGGATGGAACTGGAGAGCATTTTGTTAAATGAAATAAGCCAGGTGGTAAAAGACAAATACCATATGATCTCACCTATAAGTGGAACCTAATCAACAAAACAAGCAAGCAAGCAAAAAATTACCAGAGACATTGAAATTAAGAGATATACTTCTTAAATCATGAATATTGGAGTATGATGAACCCCTCTAAAATTGAGGTTTTATGCTTTGAGTGCAAATGGGAAGTTACCTTAAGAGATAGTGTGACATTTGACAGATATTTAGCTTCACAGATAAATTAGCTATGGACATTCAAAATAGTATATGGGATTCAACCCAATGGTAAGTATAAACAAAAATAAGCTATGAAGATGGGGAATTTGGACACAGAAACTCTCTTTGGGCTATGGGGAAAATTATCATAGTCATCAAAATAGCTTAATATTTTGTGGGTGATTTAAAAAAAGAAAGGGGGTGGCAAAATGGTCCTTAACAAAAACTAATGTCAACCTGGAAAGAGTGTCTGGAAAATGTCTCTTGGAAGAGGTAAGGGTAATGTACCTAGGTGGGTGTCTACATTGGACCATGCTGGGCTGGCAGCTAGGATGGGGTGGTAGATGTTGTAGGCAGAATAATGCCCCTAAAGATGTCCATGACCTAATCTCCAGAACCTGTGAATATGTTATCTTAAATGGCAAGACAGACTTTGCCAGGGTAAGTTACGAATCTTGACAGAGTGAGAGTTTCCTGGGTTATCCAGCTGGGCCCAATTTGATCAGAAGGATTCTTATAAGTAAAAGAGGGAGGCAGGAGAGTCTGAATAGGAGAAGCTGTGATGATTGAGGCAGAGATTAGAGTGATGTGCTTTGATGACAGGAAAAGCCCACAAGCCAAGGTATGCGGGCAGCCTCTAGAAGCTGAAAGAGGCAAGGAAACAGTTTCTCCTCTAGATTCTCCAGATGGTGCGCAGCCCTGCCTACAACTTGATTTTTTAATCCAGCGAGACCCCTTTTGGATTTCTGACCCCCAGAATAGTAAGATAATGAATTTGTATTGTTTTTACTCAGAAATGAGGCAATTGGGTATAGCAGTAACAGGAAACTGACATAGAAGCCAAGTTATGATTCATCATCATGGCCCAAAGAAATAATTTTTAAAGAAGCAAGGGCTAACCAAAGAAAAGAATACATCACAAAGAATAAGAATAATAAATTTGATGATGTAAAATTTCCATACATCCAAAATAAAAGACCGGTGGCAATCTGAGGAAAAAGGCCTGCGACAATTATGACAGAAAGAGAGGAAATCATCTTAGTATTGAAAAAGAGCTCTTTCAAATTAGAAAAAAAAAGCAAAGGACACAAATAGATAATATCCAGAAAGAATCCAAATGGCAATAAACATGTTTTTAAAAATAATCTCATTATGCAAATTAAGACTGAGATAACATCTTTAATTTACAAAATCAGAACAGACTTGTTTTTAAAAACTCATATGCAAAGTTAGCAAGAATTCCATCAGATTGGCAGTCTTAGCCACTGCTGGTAAAAGTATGTCTTTGTAAGTTTTTTTAAAATGAAAACCTGCTAATATGTATTAAAATGCATAAAAGTGTTAGTGTTTTTGATCCAATGATTCTATGTTCAGGGATTGGGCTATTCTTCTTTTGCCCCTTCATGTCACACTCTAGCCCCCAGGTCCTACTATTTCTCATCCATGTGTTAGTGCTCTGGGCTGCCTTGCTTGTTAGCTTCTAGTTGGGTTTAGCCAATGAAGACACTGAAAGGAGAGAGAGAAGAAGAAGGGAGATTTGGAGACACTTACCTCCCACTGCCTGACCCCACCTCTCACTTCCATGATATTATGAGTTTGAAGCCAGTGGTTCTCAAACTTCAGCACATCCGAATCACTTGTGTGCTTTGGTTCTGATTCAGTAGGATGGGGTACGGCCTGGGAATTTATATTCCTGATAGATTCTCAGGTGTTGTTGATTTTGCTGGTGTAGGACCACAGTTTGAGAAGCACAGCTTTAAGGCCACAGTGCCCTGTGGGGCAGCCTATGTTGCTCAGCAGAGGCTTTCTCTGTGCTCCACAAATACTGTGTCCTTCCCCTCTGCACCCCTCGCCACACACACCCCTTCTCCCCTCCTTGTCACACACACCCCTCCTCCCTCAGGTCTAGGAAAGCTGAGGGCTTGTTTGCCAGTCCTGCCCAAGTGCTTCACTGTACCTTGTTGATTCCCTTAACCCTGCCCACATTGCTTGTAATTAGTCCCTTTATTAAAGGAAGAAATGTGCATTAAATTGAATTAAACACTTTGACCTTGCCATCGGTTTCCTTCTAAATCCCTGGCTGATGCAGGGATTTATCCCAGGGAAATGATCGAAGGTACAGACACAGACTGAGGTGCAAGACTGTTCTTTGCTGTATAATTCACAATAGCAAAAACATTAGAAACAAGGTACGTGTTCAACCATAGCGGTTAAAATGGCTGACGGCATTGACTAACCTAGGGACTGCTAAAAATGCAATGTTTGAGTGAGAATAAGATATGAAATCATAGGTAGAGAATTGTGGCAGACCCTTCTGCGTGGCGTGGGCCCAGTTCCTGCTCGGAGATGCACAGGACCCATGCCCACAGATAGGTTCTCTCGTGGGTAATCAGATTTGCAATATACCTAGGCTTCTTTGAGTCTTGCTTTTACTGTAATTTCCTAAAATCCACGCTAAACCTTGCAGGGACCAGTGTAACTGGCTCAACCACTTTTGCCTTTTCATTTGCTAATATCCTTCTTCTGTGATGTGATTAGGGGCATTGGCTCCTTTGTTGTAACTAGGGCAGAGTGAGTGAGGACCATCTTGTAATGGGGAGGAGATATAGAATAAAGGCCTGTCATGGTGGAAGCCTCGGCTTTTGCTCCCCTTCAGAGAAAAGCCATGCTGTCATCTTTTTTCCTCCACTGGACTAGGTGGTCCGTATGTATGTTTTATTTCATCAATAATGACGTGGACACTGCTAGCCGGTGTCCGCATCAGAGAATGTCTCCAATTTAGTAATTATATGTGGCTGTGCTTGGTACAAACTGAGGTTAAAAATTGGAAAGTGAGAGTAGTTCAAGTGACCGTGACTACATACGTGGTTTTATTGGAGGAGGATTTGATTGGCTGGAATATTTCTATTTTTTCTGGTGGGACGGTTTGAACCACAAGTGTAATTCCAATTTAAATTTTTCCTCCTTTATTTCTAGTGGGTTTCAGAATTATTACCATGTTTAATATTTAGTATTGTAAATATGTAAATTATTACCATGGTAAATTATCACCATGTAAGTATTTGGTATTATATTTAATTAACAAAATAAAATATGCTGAAATACAAAGGAATAGGAATTATATTCAAGCAATGAAATTAATTCTTCATGTCACAACCACTATCTATACAAGTCCTTTTAAACCCATAGACTCAGGTGAATTTAAGCCACAAATATAACCGGTGCCTGCCCTCAAGGAAGTTAGTCTCAGAGGGCACATAAGACACAAATAAAGATGCAATGTAGAATAGTGGCAAGGATACAACTTGGAATCTGAACACCAGAGTTTGTCACAATTACAGTTAAGCAGTCCATGAAATCTTTTGCAGGGTATGTAATAGAACATAAATTATAAAGTCCAATTATATAATCAGGAAATCATGAAGAGGCTTTTCATCAGTCTGAATGTTCTGTGGCACGCATAACAAGTATGCATTTACCAAGTTGAAGTTAACATTAGTCTATTCTTTTAATTCTTCTCTGCTTCAGAACTGACATACACGTTGTTCTCCTGCATATATATGTATATATATATAAACAAAAAAAGTTTGGTATATTTGTTACATTGAGAATGAAAATGTAAAGTCCAGAGCTGATGTTTAAAACAGAGGTGGCATTATTCTCAGAGGAGAAAATGGGTATCTCCTTCCTGACTCTTACAGTAATTAGAGTAGAAAATAAGAAAGCTCAAAAGGCTGGTTCAGAATCTAACTTACATAAAATATGCAACAAGTACAATATTTGTATAAGCGAGAACAAAATGATTTAAAAAATTATACAATAGAAAGAAAGACAACCCAATAATGGACTAATGGCATCAAACTGATAATGACTGTGGCATTCAAATAAAATTTGAATGTTTTTTCTTTATTTTTTAATATATTTTATTGATTATGCTATTACAGTTGTCCCATTTTTTTACCCATCATTCCCCTCCACCTTGAACACCCCCTCCCACCCACATTCCCCGCTTTAGTTCATGTCCATGTGTCATAAGTTCTTTAGCTTCTACATTTCCCATACTGTTCTTGCCCTCCCCCTGTCTATTTTCTACCCACTATCTATGCCACTCATTCTCTGTACCTTCCCCCCTCTCTCTTCCTCCCACGCCCCTGTTGCTAACCCTCCATATGATCTCCATTTCTGTGGTTCTGTTCCTGTCCTAGCTGTTTGCTTTGTTTGCTTTTGTTTTAGGTGTGGTTCTTAATAGCTGTGAGTTTGATGTCTTTTCAATGTCCTATTTTTGATCTTCTTTTTCTTAGATAAGTCCCTTTAACATTTCATATAATAAAGGCTTGATGATGATGAACTCCTTGAACTTGACCTTATCTGAGAAGCGCTTTATCTGTCCTTCCATTCTAAATGACAGCTTTGCTGGATAGAGCAATCTTGGATGTAGGCCCTTGACTTTCATGACTTGGAATATTTCTTTCCAGCCCCTTCTTGCCTGGAAGGTCTCTTTTGAGAAATCAGCTGACAGTCTGATGGGAACTCCTTTGGAGGTGACTGTCCCCTTATCCCTTGCTGCTTCTAGAATTCTCTCCTTCATTTTAATCTTGGCTAATGTAATTACGATGTGCCTTGGTGTGTTCCTCCTTGGGTCCAATTTCTCTGGGACTCTCTGAGCTTCCTGGACGTTCTGGTAGTCTATTTCCTTTGGCAGATTGGGGAAGTTCTCCTTGATTATGTGTTCAAATAAGTTTTCCACTTGTTGCTCTTCTTCTTCCCCTTCTGGGACCCCTATAATTCGGATGTTGGGACGTTTAACGATGTCCCGGAGGTTCCTAAGCCTCTCCTCATTTTTTTGAATTCTTGTTTCTTCCTCATTTTCTGTTTGGTTGTTAGTTTCTTCCTTCTGGTCCACTCCATTGATTTGAGTCCCAGTTTTCCTTCCATCTCTATCAGTTCCCCATGCATCTTCCCTCATTTCACGTATTGTAGCCTGCATTTTTTCATCTAATTTGTGAGCAAAATCAACCAATTCTGTGAGCATTTTGATGACCAGTGCTTTGAACTGTGCATCTGATAGGTTGGCTATCTCTTCACTGCTTAGAAGAATTGGCTCTGGGGCTTTTATTTGTTCTCTGGTTTGAGCCATTTTTGGTGGTTTTTTGTTTTGTTTTGTTTTGGCTTTAGTCTGGTTGTGGCTATTACGTAGTGAGGGGTGGAGCCTTAGGTGTTCCTCAGGGCGGGGCAGCCCAGTCGCTGGGTTGTGATGCTATAGGTGGAGGCGGGGTCCGAGAGGGAAGAATGGCGCCTGCTCCACTCTCTCCTGGACTCCGGTCCCTTCCGCCGCTTCCCCTTTGCCTGGATTATCTGTGCACGCACGCGTGCTGTTACGTAGTGAGGAGTGGAGCCTCTGGTGCTCCCCAGTGCGGGGCAGCCCAGTCGCTGGGTTGTGACGCTGTTTGTTTGGGCGGGGCCTGAGAGGGAACAATGGTGCCTGCTCCGCTCTCTCCTGGATTCAGTCCCCTCCGCTACTTCCCCTTTGCCTGGACCATCTGCACTCGCGAATGTGGGACCACCTGGTCAGCCAGCCACCTTGTGCGGCCTCACTGGGTCTGCACAGTTGCCCCCCTGTGCCCGGGGTCCGCCAGCTGCTGCCTGTGGGCCCGGGGACCGCCAGCCGCCGCCTGTGCACCTGGGAACTGCCAGCCGCTGCTGCTTGCGTTCCCGGGCCCGCACCTCCACTTTTTCCTGCCTCGACTCCACCCCTCTTACCGGTCTGGATGAATGGTTGTTGGACTTCCGTACAGTTCAATTTTCTATCAGTTCTGGTTGTTTTCTTGTTTCTAAATATTTGTTGTCCTTAATTTTGGTTGTAAGAGGAGGCACAGTGTGTCCGCCTACGCCTCCATCTTGGCCGGAAGTCTGAATGTTTTAAATTAAGGGAACTAAGATGCAATGAGATTTCCAGTTCTGACATTTCCCTCTCCAATCACAATATCCCATTGAGCTTAACTGTTTGTCCAATACTAAATTCAGTTCTTTACATTTCCCTGTTCTTTCAGAACGTCTACCTACTGTGACTTCATTTACCTTCCTACCCAGTATAGCTTTATAAATAGCTTGCCAGTAGTGCTCTTTTCTGAACACTATACTGAACTCTCTCATCAGTATATAAACTTGTGCCATAGGCTATTTGCCAGATTCCAAGCTTATGAAATCTCTAACATCCATTTTCTTCGTTCATACTCTGAAGCTGCCAAACCCAGCTGTATAGTCAGAGAACTACTCTCACTTTCTGCTTAAAATGGTGCAAAGAATACAATTTTAAAAAACTCTTCCAATTAACTAGGACAATATATCAAATAAGGAAAATCTTCTATGAACATACGGTAAAATAAAAAAATAGTCAGATACTGTTAAGAAAAAAAATAATCCTGCCTATCTGTCCACGAAGTAGTATTAAAATATAAGAACCTTGCCCTTGTTCATAACTTGTTGCCACAGAGACTAAAGGCATGGACATTCATTTTTAGGTGTCCAAGGACTCAAAAACCAGATTGTCTTCCCAAATAAATGTCCTAAAGTCCTGCTTCAGAACCCCAACCTATTAATAATAATTTAGATTCAAGAAAACTACAGCAGTGGCTGAAGGGAATAGAGCAATAATTAAGTTAAACATATAGAGGTACACTGAATTTATACAAACAGTGTATAAATTTGTAGTAAAGTTACTGGAAACAGATGATTTATACTATTTAACACAAAAGCCATGATGCAGTTTATGACTACAGTCTAACTGGGAAAAAAAAAAAAAAACAGAGAAGAGAAAGGAGAAGCTTCACTAAAGGAAACTGAAGTCCTGGGTTTCACATCCTTCATAAAGGGAAGTAAAGTTCTTATGTTGCTCTCAATTTTAATAATTATATGGAAAAGTCTAAGGATGGTTTCTTTGAAACAGGATGCTTTCCTTCGTAATTATTGCAGAGGATAAGAGCAGTCTGCATCTAAAAAGAGGAAAGGGATTAAAACCCAGGTAGTGTGAAATGAGATATTTTATTTATGTCACAATTTAATTGGTCGTTTACCTCTTTTTTTGCTCAGTACCCCTGCATTTTTCTAAGCCACATCTCCAGGCCCCCACCCCGCCTCTAACCACAGATTCCAAATGGAGATACCATCATTTGGCATGATCTTACTCACCTGGCCTGGATTATCTGGTAGTGACTGTCTAACTTAAGATGGGTCAGTCTTAGAACCTCATCATGCCCACTTCTTACCACCCAGCCCTGGAAACTGGTCTAGAAGACAGGCACGTAGACAGCTAGCACAAACTGTGAGCATCACGCTCCTCCTCCAGGGTCTGGTCAACCGGATCTGTGTGAAAATCTTATTTCACTTTGAAGGTGAGGCTAGGGGTGTGTGGAGGAAAGTAGTCAGAGAGAAGAAAAGGGCGGCAGCGCAAGAGAACCGTGGTAGTATCAAGTCTCTGGTCAGTGAGTCTCTAGCTACACTCTTGCCTTTTCTGACTGCAGGAGCCACTGAGTTTGTATTTTGCCTAAGTTAATAATTCAAGATGAATTTCTACATCCTCCAACCAAATACAGATATGAATTATGATCATAAATGTAAATGAGTTTAATCTCTTAGTAAAAAGTCAAAACTCGGATTGGAATGGAAAAGTACAATCAAGTTATTTAAGAAAAAGAAACCTAAAATAAAAGAGTAAAGCAGAATAATTTGCTGATAGAAACCAGACAGATATATAAGACACATCACCTAAAGCTGAAATCATTAAATAGAAATAATGGCTCTTTGTCTGGATAAATTTCAGAATCTACAGAAAAGACACAACAGGGCAATGTAGCTGCTCAATAATGTCTTCAAAGGATGTTTGTATTTCTGTCTCATTCTCATCACGTGGCTTTCATTCTGGTCACAAGCTGGATGCTTCAGCTTCAGACATCATGTCTGTATCCCAGTGACTAAAGGGCATATTATAATCCCTTTAACACTTTTTAATTCACATTAAATTTCTATTTTATTAACCGACAACTGGAGTGAATCAGCATTCTCTGAAGAAAACATGAACTTTGATACTTTTTCCTTATCCCTTCTCTGGCCCCCTCCTCATTACTTGACATCTTGAAATCATCTGG
Organism: Glossophaga mutica; assembly: GCA_039655065.1. NCBI lineage: Eukaryota > Metazoa > Chordata > Mammalia > Chiroptera > Phyllostomidae > Glossophaga > Glossophaga mutica. The sequence continues at coordinate 61,947,572 of CM077304.1, forward strand.
AAGTCTACTTCTAAAAATTAATTTCTTATACTATCTATTAATGATTAATTAGTCATAATAACTTTCATAGATTCCTTTATTGTGTTAATTAAATGAGCTAAAACATAAGAAGTGTTTGGCATGATACTACTCATGCAGTAGTGTTTGTAATGATGCTGAGGACTATCAATATCATTATCATTCGGCCCAGAGCCCTTCTCTCTCCACGAGCTCTCTTTCCGTGATCTTATCCTCAGCTGTCACCGTCGCTACTACCTGGATGGTTCCCAAACCTGTATCACCTAACTGCACACGGCTCCTGGGCTCCCGTTTTATTTTCAATTTCTATTAAAGATCACCACCTAAATATTTCACCAGAACATCAAGCTCATCACATCTGAATTAAACTGGCCCCTAATTTCTCAATTTCTCTTAATGGAACAAGCATTCTCCCTGTTCCTTAATCTGGAAAGCTTTCCCTCTTATCTCTCCTGATTTCCTCAACGAGATAGCTGAGCCCACTGCCTGTATCATGTAGCTGCACATTCAAAGTTAGTCTTCTTCCTTCTCCTCTTTTAATACACTGCTAAATCCTGTGAAAACCTTTTAAAATGCCATTTCTATTTACTTTCCTCTTTATGACTCTCTCCTCCCAATGTATTACTTTCATCCAGTATTGAGATATACTCCTGGTTTTCCTCCTTAGTTTCTGAGGTCTCCTCCCTTCTTCTATTCTTACAGGCGAACCCTCCTTAAACATCATGACAATCATGCATTTATTATGTACTACCTAACAGGCTCCTTGCCTTGGACGTAAGTCTAAATCCCTCAGCCTGCCGCTCCAGGCTTTCTAGTGACAGGGGTCTAACTTACCTCACTAACTGCCCCCCACTATGGACAGTATGGATCAGTCAGCCTGGCACGCTCACTCCTCCCTGAAAACCCCAGCCACTGTCTGAACTCTGGTTTTAGCCTTCTGTCTAGGAAACTTCCTTGAAACATTTCTGTCTGTCAAAATCCTACCTATCCTTCCTGTCAAAGGCCTTGTCAGAAAGCCTTGATTCACGCACCAGTTAGGATTTGTCCTTTCTTTGAGCCACTATAGCATTTCGTATGCCTCTGGTAGCAATGAAAGTATTTTTAAGTTAAAGATTTTAGGATTTATTATCTTGACCCTTCACCAGACTATAAGCTGGTTAAAGGGCTTTGCTCTACTTGTCTTTTAATTTTTTGTCAGACCTTAGTAGTATAGCATATTTCACAGTTTGTCCTCAATTACAATTATTACAGATTGTATCATTCAAGAAAGAAAAATTATTCTGAAAACATAATCAAGGTTTCTTAGACTATGTAAAACAAGGACTTGTTCAAGTTCAAAAGGCTATTTTCTATATATGAATCTTTGTTTAGAGAATGAACTAGCTAAATAAGTCTCCAAATAACACAGAAAAGGCACACACCATTTTTATGGTGGTAGACCTGAAGGAAACATGTACTTTGCAAGAAAACCAGACCACAGAAACATCTGTGGGATATGAATGGGGTCTTTCTGAATATTTGATGAAGTGCCAGAGGTTGCTCTTTGCATACAGCTTATTTAAAAACATTTGGCTTTCCATGTTGCTTTTGTTAATACAGAAGTAATAATAACAGCTTTCAACTACTACATTGTAGTATGTAGAGTAGATGTAAGAAAATAATGGAATATAAGTCTAGGAATGCAGATCAAATCCCAGTTCCGGAGTATCTTGAATGCTGGTATTGGGATTTTAGTTAGTAAGCAACCCATTGAAATTTTGTTGTTGTTGTTGCTTCTTGCTTGTTTTTGATGCTGTGAGCACCATTGTAGAAATGTGCTTCAAGACAATTAACTACACTGCTGCCTGAACCAGAGCCTCAGCTTCTGGCTTTCCTCCCTGAGCAACATGAGCTTCAGCACTGGATCTAGCTTCTCCACAAACTGGACCCTGGTCTCTGTGTAGTCATCAAGCCACTGGACCTGGCCAGCCAGTAGCTTGAGCTCTCAGATCTCGGTGTCCCATTCTACCAGTGTATGGGGCAGCTGTGGATCTGGGGGCCTGGCTGTGGGGATGGCAGGGGGTTTGGCAGACATAGAAAGCATCCAGAGCAAGGAGACTGCAATGCCTGAATGATCAGCTGGCCTCCTACCTGGAGAGGGTGAGAAGCCAGGAGGCTGATAATCAGAGACTGGAGAGCAAAATAAGAGAACACATGGAGAAGAAGGGACCTCAGGTCAGAGACTGGGAGCATTATTTCAAGACCATTGAGGACCTGAGGGCTCAGATCTTTGCAAATTCTGTGGATAATGCCCTCATCATTCTGCAGATTGACAATGCTGCTGCTGATGACTTCAGAGTCAAGTAAGAGATGGAGCTGGCCATGAGCCAGTGTGTTGAGAATGACATCCGTGGGCTCTCTAAGGTCACTGATGACACCAGTATCACTTGGCTGCAGCTAGAGACAGAGATGAAGGCTCTCAAGGAGGAGGAAGCAAATGCTCTACAAAACCAGATTTCCAACTCTGTGCTAACTGTAAAGTTGGATGCCCCCAAATCTCAGCACCTCAGCAAGATCATGGTGAACATCTGGGCCCAGTAAGATGATCTGGTTCAGAATAACTGAGAGGAGCTAGACAAATACTGGTCCCAGCGGATGGAGGAGAACATCACAGTGGTCACCTCGCAGACTGCTGAGATAAGAGCTGCTGAGATGACACTCACGGAGCTGAGATTGTTCAGTCCAGTCCTTGGAGACTGACCTGGACTCAACGAGGAATCTGAAGGCCAGTTTGGAAAACAGCCCGAGGGAGGTGGAGACGCGCTATGCCATGCAGATAGAACAGCTCAATGGGATCCTGCTGCACCTGGAGTCAGAGCTGGCCCAGCCCGGGCAGAGGGGCAGCACCAGGCCCAGGAGTATGAGGCCCTGCTGGACATCAAGGTCAGGCTGGAGGCTGACCTTGCCACCTACTACTGCTTGCTAGAACAAGGGGAGGACTTCAGTCTTGGTGATGCCCTGGACAAAAGCCACTCCATACATCTACCTAAAAGACCACCACCTACAGAACTATGGATGGCGCTGTGGTGTCTGAGGAAACAGAGCCAAAGTTCTGCATCTTTAAAGGCAGCAGAAATGGGGCACCTTGGAAGGGGCAGGAGGCCAATAAAAAGTTCAGAGATCATTGAGCATTTAAAAAAAAGAAAATTAACTGCAGAGAGGAGAGTAGGTTGGGCTGGAAGGAGAACTTAAAGGTAAGGACTTAGCTGGTCTGCTTATAATAAAGCAGAAAGAGGGCCAATGAACTAAAGTGGCAGAAGTAATGAAGAGGAGGGGAACGATGCTGATGCGAGAACTATTACAAAGGACTTAGCAACTGACCTGCAAATGATTCTGTTGGCCAGGGTAAGGAAAAACCCAAAATAGCTGCTGAAGTTTAGGCTAGAAGAGAAGAGAGAAACAATAATACTGTGGAGGGAGGGAGGAAGGGGGAGGGAGGAGAGAGAGAGAGAGAGAGAGAGAGAGAGAGAGCGCCACTAGGAGTTAAAAGGTTATTCCCTTTACTCCTGTGAAAATGGATTTTGTTCTTACCTCTCTCATTGTTCCTTCTCAGTCTTACACATTGCTTTCTTTTCCTTTGTTTGACCCTTTAAAAATTAGCATTTCCAAGGCGGGATGGAATCAGAGGAGGGAGATGGGGATGGCTGAGGTAAGGGGGAGTGGTGGGGGGAAAAAGACAGACAACTGTACTTGAACAACAATAAAATTTAAAAAATGAAAAAAGAAGAAGATGGAAATTAGCATTTCAGATAAGCCACTAGTATCTGGGAAATGCAAGTCATCTAGATACCTCTTTTAGCATAAAGAAATGGAACAAAATTTAAAAGGGTTAATCATCTCCAGTGTTATTATTATCAGTATTGAAAACAACAACAATAAAAGACATGGTTACACGTTCCTGGGAGGGAGTATAAACTGGGAATTAGTTTTATGAACAGAGGTAGATATATTGGATAGTTTGGGATTTTACAGCTTAAATCAACTTGATTGATATATAATTTACATATAATAAAATACATCCTTGTAAGTGGGTGTATTTTAATATGTAAATTATTTTAAAACTGACTGTTAAGTAAGATTCTTTAATCCTCACCTGAGGATATATTTATTGATTTTAGAGAGAGAGGAAGGGAGAGAGAGAGAGAGAAACATCGATTGGTTGCCTCCTATACACGCCTGAACTGGGACCAAATCCACTATCTAGTTATGTGCCTTGACTGGAAATTGAATCAGCAACTTTTTGGTGCACAGGATGATGCTCCAATCAACTGCGCAACCTGGCCAGGGCAGTAAGTTTTAACAAAAGTATAACTACTAAATTTTCATCACCAAAGAAAATTCACTCATGTTCCTTTGCTGTCATTCTCTCTCCATCCCTCACTAGCAGCAAACGTTATATCCTATTATAATAAACTGGGAATTTGGTAAGTAAAGTGTATTTCTAAGTTCTGTGAATAGCCCTAGAAAATGACTCAAAACCAAGAAGGAGATTGCAGGAACCTCTGATCTATAGTCAGTTGGTCTGTAGTACAAGCTGTGGGTGTCCAGGTAGACAGTGTCAGAATTGAGCTGAATTTTCAGACACCCTGATGATGCCAGAGAATTGCTTGGTGTGCATGGGAACCACGCCCCGCTGAAACACACATGCACTTTCAAACTGGGTCCAGACCCAAAAGAGTCTTTAAGTCTAGTGTGTAAGACATCCAAGTTTGTGGTGTTTCTTACAATGTCTTGACTATGCGGGTCCTTTGCATTTCCATATAAATTTAAAAATCAAATTATTAATGTCTTTTTAAAAAACTTGCTAAGATTTTGATTAAACTTGCATTGAATTTAAACATCAATTTGAGGAGGAGGTATATCTTAAGAGTAAGTCATCCAATTTGTGAACTCTCCATTTAATTAGGTCTTCTTTCAGTTCTCTCAGGAATATTTTTTAGTTTTCAGTGTACAAATCTTATTGATATTTTATAAAATCCATCCCTGAGTATTTCATATTTTCTAAATGCTATTATAAATGCTATTTTAAAAATTTACATTTTACCACTGCTCATGTAGAGAAATACAATTGAATTTTTTTATATTGACCTTATATCTGGGACCTTGATATACATACTTAATTTTTCCAGAAGTTTTTTTTGTAGGTTTCTGATAATTTTCCTTGTACAAATTATATGATCTGTGAATAAGAACAGTTTTGCTCCTTCCTTCCTTTCTTTCTGACTGTATGACTTTTATTATTTTTCTTGCTTTGATTATACTGGTTGGGACTTCCAGTACAATGTGGGCATGGTGTATTGAACATGGCACTCGGCATTTACTGGCACTTCCTTTTAGTCTGACTTTCTGTACTGAAGAAGATGGAAAAGCTAAATACTAAATTTCCCAGGCTTCCTTGCCAACAGAGTTCTACATTTGATTAAATTCCACCAACTAGATGCACCTAGTTGCATTTGAGAAGATAGGGCTAAAGTGGAGGCTTCCCTGCTGCAGAGTCTGTTTACTGATGACAAACACAGTCGTGCAGCTGTGGGATTCCTCCAGTCTCCATGGATTTTAAGAGGCAGTTGCAGTGCCAGTAGCACCCGCTTTCTGACCTCTGGATTGCAGCCACCATGTTTTTTGTGCAAGAGAAACATCCATCTGTTGCCTCTTGCACACCTCCTATCAAGGACTGAACTCACAACCCAGGCATGTGCCCTGACCAGAAACTGAACCGACGACCTTTTGCTTTGCAGGACAACATCCAACCCACTGAGCCACACCAACTAGGGCTGTTGGTGTGTTTTTAATGTGAGCAGTTCTAGTGACAGACTCCTGATTCCCTACCTTCCTGTTCATGGCAGAGGAAATAACTTCCCTGGCAGGTCAGTTTTCATGGTGTTTGGGAGTCATTCCTGGACCTCAGCTTATAACCCAATCTTCCAGCCCTTCCAGTGATTTTTGTAATGATCTAATTACATGTATTAAACTTCTTTCTGCTTAAAATACTTCAAGTAGTATTTTTTCCCAGCAGTGAACACTAAAGGATACAGTCAAGACAGACATTTCACAGAAGGCTTAATTGATGAAAATAGAGAGGCAGTTCAGGGACAAGAAATTAATTCTTTGGGGAGATAGGTGTGCCAGACAAAGTCTCCATCACAAGAAAACAGCACACGACCCTAGTTATCAGGGGACCAGAATACCGACATCATGACCACCTGTGCTGCAACACAGCCTGTGTGTTGACTTGGTAAACCTCTATCCTAGGGCTCTTGTGGCACCCCTTGTTCCCTAGTCTGGGAACAAATTTGATCCCAAAAATGCAAGGCGAGACTATACCTTTAGCTCAAGTTACAGCTATCTCAACATGACAAAGAGTTACAAAGACAGGGGAATAAAGAAGGGAGTTTTCAAGGCAAATACAAGACAGAGCTACTTCATAAAGTATTTAGTAACTATATAGTGAAATATAGATATATGGCTTTAAATGTGTTTTATTCATATACTATTAAGAACTATAAGTTGTCAGCCAAGTCATTGAGCCCATTAGTCATCAAATTTAGAAATACCGCCCTGGCTGGTGTAGCTCAGTGGATTGAGCGCAGGCCTGCGAACCGAAAGATCGAGGTTCGATTCCCAGTCAGGGCACATGCCTGGGTTGCCAGGCCAGTTCCCGTCAGGGGACATACAAGAGGCAACCGCACATTGATGTTTCTCTCCCTCTCTCCTTCCCTTCCCCTCTAAAGATAAATAAATAAAATCTAAAAAAAAAAAGGAAAAAAAAGAAATACCTCCCCCACCCCCTGCCAGTGTTACTAACGGTTACCTAACTCTTGTTTGAACAGTTAGAGTGACAGGGAATTCATTATTTCACAGACTTGGCTATTTCATTTCTCTGATCATCAGAACATTAACTATCTTTCACATCAACAACATAATTCTGTTTATATACTAATGTATAACAACAGGGATGAGGCTTAACTTATGATTACTGATTAAATCATAAGCTCATGATTATATTGTAGCACCAAATTATTTCTATCAATTACTAAGAATACTCATAAAGTATCAAAAATCAGCCCATTATTGTAATACTTTTGATAGCTAGAGTTCTCCTTCATATTTATGTTAGTCTTGCTTTCAGCCCACATTCCAATTCTTCTCCAAATGCCATAGGTATGATTTTTATGTACTCCAAGTTCAATTTCAATTACTTTCCCATCAGACCATTTTGAGGTAGGAATATTTGTCCATATTTAGCCTTGCTGTTCATTTTCTTATTGCTTTTTCTGTTTCATAGTTGTAAAGTACAAGAAATGATTATAGGATGAATGGGGATGTGAGGTTGTGGTGGTCATTCAGACTGCTTGGAATTAGTAATTCTAAGTGACTCCTCAAGCAAGTGCTGTGTCATAGTCTTTCTTTATATTCCATATATATAATTCATTTTTAATTTTTGATTTTAGAGAGAGGGAATGGGAGCGAGAAAGAGAGGAAGAGAACCATTGATGTGAGAAACATCAGTTGGCTGCCTTCTATACGTAGCCCTCACTGGGAATTGAATCGCAGCCCAAGCATGTACCCTGACCAGGAATTGAATTGGCAGCCTTACGGTTTGTGAGATGATGCCGACTGAGCCACACTGGCAAGGGTCTCCTTTTATATTTTTTAAAAATTGTGCTGTTTTACATAATTGTGTAACAAATATAACAGGTTTTATGTTTTACAATTTATATTACTAATTTTATAAGGTTTGAAATTCTATAATATTTCTAATAGTTACGAACTTTTTCTCCCTCTCTGATGCTGAGTCAAAATGATATGATATTAGAGGGAGAGAGGCATGTTCCAGCTCTTCCTACCCCCACCCACTTCCTCTCTCTACTATTGAAAGATCTACCAACTCACCCTGGCTGGTGTAGCTTAGTGGATTGAACATGGGCCTGTGAACCAAAGGGTTGCCGGTTTGATTTGCAGTCAGGGCACATGCCTGGGTTGAGGGCCAGGTCCCCCTGTAGTGGGTGTGAGAGGGGCAACCACACATCAGTGTTTCTTTCCCTCTCCTTCCCTTTCCCTTTCTCTAAAAATAAATAAGTAAAATCTTAAAAAAAGAAAGAAAGGAACATCTACCAAGTCGCATATTCCTCCTCCTGGGGAGGAATTCCCCCATTCTCCCTCCTGACACCATCCATGAGTTCTGTTGCTATCCTCTGAAGACACAGAGATTAAATTAAGTTTAACCTATTTTTTAAAAATAATCTTCTCATCACTTATATGAATATATCTCAAATTCAAAATATATTCAAATTCCAATCACTTTTTTCCTCCACTTCTACCACCCTGGCTCATACAGTATCTGCCCTTGCCTGAATCATTGTAATAACCTCTTGACTTGTCTCCATGCTTCCACGCTTGCCACACCTCCAAACAGCCTGTTCTTAGTGTAGCTCCCAGAATCATGCTTGAACACATGTAAGACACGTTCACTCCTCTACCTGAGATCCTTCGCATGGCTCCCCAACACATTCAGGTACTTGGTATGTTCTTTGTAGCCAACTAAACCCTACTGGGCACTCAATAAATTTTTGTTGAGTGAATGAATAAATTTAGAGAACATGTAATTCTCCCAATTTTCAAATTAATACCCTAATTTCTTCAAAAGTTCCTCTGAAGAAATGGCTTCCAGACTTGCATTCTGGTCATCCTTCTCTATGAAACTTAGTTTTTAAATATCCTTCTTAAAATGTGGCACCAAGATATGAATATAATGATCCAACTCTTGAATAACCAGTGACGTTTACTCCATACATCTTCTATCAGTGCAGCCTGGGAATGAACGCATTAGCTTTTGTGGCAGCCATGTCACAACATTGGATCACACTCTGCTTTCAATGAACGAAAATTCCCACATCTCACCTCAAAACTGAAGTCAATTCAAATCTACTCATCCTTGCATTTGTGCAGTTGGTGTTTTGAAACTATGTTAAGGACTAACCAAAAATTTTCTTCTTTCATAGAATTTGATTCTTTTTGTTCAAAGAAATTTGCATCAATGCCTGTAATTGCTCAGTTTCGCTACTATGGCAACACTGTTAGTTACTATTTTTTCAAACATTCCATTTCCCGTCATCAGCTTGTCCCTTTTGTCTTCCAATTGGTGTGCAACACAAAAGTGGGTTTTTTTCCCTGAGATTATTTTGTTAGATCATTTAAATATTTCTCCTGACATGACTAATTGTAGAAAGACATTAAATAGAGTTAGGAAGACCTGGGTACTGTCCTATTTACTAGTTCTATGATGTTGGAGAAATAACTGAAAATCTATGCCTCGATTTTATCACCTATATAAAATGAGAATGATGATAACTTGCATCTGCCATTTAGTAGCGTTATTTTCAAGTTCAGTGAGGTCACAAAGTATTACATGAAAGGAGTATTGACATAAAACCAGAAAAATGGCCAGAGACCCTAAGTCAAGTTACAATCAGATTAGCTTCTCTTATCCTGATGATACTTCTTTCCTTTAAATGGTATAGTTCCATAGTACAGAGAGCTGATCCGGAAGGTAGGATACTTGTGCTCTAAAGCCTGATTTTCTCACTGGTTGAGGCACCTTGGATAAATAATATAACCTGATAAGATTCATTTGCTTAACCTAAAAAAAAAAAATAGGATTTGCCTACATACATTCTAAGATCCCTCTCACCTTTCTGAATTTTTAAAAATCTGTCATGCTGGCCTACACTCAAGACCAACACATCTTATTTGCACATTTGTCTTCATTAAGGTATGTGTCTGGTGGCTTTTACGATACTCATACTGCATTTCAAACAGGAGCAAAAGTGCCGTGCCTGTAAGAGCCAAAGGCTTTAAACAAGTGTTGAAACACCAAATGGAAATCAATATGATTTAGTTCAAGTCATTAAAGAATGACTTGAGCTAAACTAGAAAAAAAATTCTAGTTACTGAATATGAGTTTCATAACTCATATCCCCACCCAAGACCAGGGGTATTAAATTCTTTACTAACAATAACACATCTTTTATAAATAAAAATAGTTAATCTTTTTATGTGAGGTTTAAGAGATGCAGGCATTAGCAGTCAGTTATGTCTTCTTTCCATTAGGAAAAAAATGCACCACTTGGACTTTTACATTAAACTATCAAAATGCTAACAAGAATCTAAACTAATGTGCACAATAGAAAAGAATGACAAGTTGAGACATTAATTCAAAAGTTTTAGCCCTGGCTGGCGTGGCTCGGTGGATTGAGCGCGGGCTGCGAGCCGGGGGGTCGCAGGTTCGGTTCCCGGTCGGGGCGCATGCCTGGGTTGCAGGCCAGGACCCTAGTGGGGGCCACGTGAGAGGCAACCATACATTGATGTTTCTCTCCCTCTCTTTCTCCCTCCCTTCCCCTCTCTAAAATTAAAATAAATAAATAAAATCTTTTAAAAAAAGTTTTAAATGAAGATCATTTTCAATGAAAACATAATTAAATGTTTAAGATGATTACAATAAAGTTAGTATTATATTATTATAATCCCACTACCATAATGCACCTTTAAAAATTTTTTATTACTTCTTAACTTATAGGCATATATTTAAATTCCTCAACTTTTCAGAGATATTCAGCCATAGGCCTTCATGAGAAGAGTTCTTTTCCTCAGGGAGCGTGTATGATTGAGGGATATCTTCCGACATTTGGCTCAGTAGCTTCCGAGATATCACGCTTTTGGTTTTACTCCCTTTCACCACCAGCTTATTTTCAATCTCCATCATTGTTCTTCAAGGCTCATTTCTCATCTTTTCTCCTTTCTAACTTGCTAATTTCCCTGGCTTTAAATTTTATCTATCTACTGCTGGTGCTCTCACTTAGAACTTGAGCCCAGCGCTTCTCCTTTGAACTCCAGACTGGTGTATACAGCTGCTTACCAGTCTCCTTTCCTTAGGAGTCCCCAAATAACATATCCAAATGAATCTCTTGACTCCCCCTAAAACTTACTATATCCCCAGGTTGCTACATCTTAGTAAATAGCAACTCCTTTCTTCTGGATACTCAGCCCCAAAATGTTAGAGTCATTTTTGACTCCTTTATCTCATGCAATTTATAAGCAAATCCTGCTTAGCTCTACCTTTAGTACATATTCAGAATCCAAATGCTTCTCACTTCCTCCCACTTGCACTCTGTTCCAAATTATAATCTTTTTACCTAACTTTTGCAATAGCCTCTTACTTGTCTCTTTTCTTTCCCACTTCTCCTTCTAAAGTCTATTCTCAATGCAATGGGTTTAAACTAGATCACGTTGCTCTTCTCCTCAAAACCCTACAATGGCTTCCTATCTCAGTCAGAGTGAAATCCATGGCCTTACCATAGCCTAAAAGACCCTCCAAGATCTGTACTCCTTCACCGCTGATCAGACTTCATCCCTGCTCCCTACGCCAGCTATACCAGTCTCCTTTCTGTTCCAAGCATGATCCCACTTTGCACATTCCCAAACTTGATTTTGCCCTTGCCATTCCCTTCTCCCTTAGATATTGACCTGGTTTACTTCCTCACTTCCTCCAGATGCCTGTTCATTTGGCACTTTATCAGAAAGGTCTTCCTAACCACTCATAAAACAATATCACCTACCTGTCATCTTTACTCTCTATCCTATTTAACTTGATTTGTTTCTTCTTAGTTCCTATCACTAACTGACATACTATGTGTTACTTGTTTAATGTCTATTTTCTAAGCTAAAATGTAAAATCTATGATGTCTATTTTGTTCATTGTAGTATCTGCATCACTTAGAACAATGTTTGGCCTGGAGTAAGCACTTAATAAATATTTTATGAACAAATCAGGTAGTCCTGATCAGAGACTTGACAAAATATACATGAGCAACTAAAAAGTAAACATTCAATTCACTGATTGGATACAGTGAAAATGATTGAACTAGAGTTATATATGTCTGCATCTCACAAAGAAAATGTTGAACAAAAATGTAGAAAAAATATAGAAAAATGAATATATATCATATATAAAATTTTAAAATAACTTAGACGTCTTTTACATATTATATTTACATATATAGTATATATGAGGTCTGTCCAGAAGATATCCAGCCATGTAATATGAAAAGTAGAGACATTTCTTGAAGAAGATACAAGATACAAGAAACATTATACATAGGATAGTGATGCCTCAGTCCCCTTGAAACTAGGCACCTTAGGACCTCACCCAGTTCTCCCAGTCACCATCAGCTGCCCTGTCGTATTTTCCTGAATCTCATTGACAGTCTTCTCTTTCAAAAGTGATTTTAGTTTTGGGAAAAGTCAGAAGTTTCAGGGTGCCAAATCTGGACTATAGGGGCCTGAGTCACTTGGGTCTCTTGATGTTTCACCAAAAACTCTGCATGAGATGTGATGCGTGAGCAGGTACATTGTTGTAATGAAGCTGCCAATCACCAGTTGCCCATAGCTGTGGCCTTCTGAATAATCTGAATAGTTACTACAGAGGAATATTCAAGCTTAATACAAAATTTGATGCAGATTCATTGCTGTACTTGCTCAGTCATTTTGAATATGATGGCCACATAGTACGCATGCTCGCTCAATGGTGTCTATTCCCCCCACTGACTAGTACAGTGAAGTCGTCACTGTTCATGCATGTGCATTCCATCCCACTCTCCTTGGCTGCCAGGTTATATCGATGTTGTGCAAACCATTCTCATTATATTAATAATGGCTGGACTTCTTCTGGACAGACCTCATATATATCTATACCTATATCCATCTATATCTATATCTCTATAGATCAGACTCTCTATATATCTATCTCTATAGATATAGGTATAGATGGATATAGGTATAGATATATATGGAGAGAGACAGAGAAAGACAGAGAGGAATTAAATAATTTATTTGATAAATATTTAACTATTTGATAAATATCAAATTCAGATGCCAAAATGGTAGTTACTTGAGGAGGGTAGTATCAGCACAGGTGTTTATGATATTACTCTAATTTTTTGTATGTTTAAACAAAAATAGTTATGACTATTTAGTCATATTAGTAGGGTTACTAAAGAATTCTTGGGGGGTAAGTCAAAGGACAGAACTTTTATAATTTATGGATAATACAACCAAATAAAATTCCTATTACATACCAGTGTTTTCCTTCAAAAACCTTCTGTACTACCAGGCATTGTATTTTGGAAATTTTCAAACACATAAAAAAATATAGAGAGATTTCAGTATTAAATCACCTTTTACTAGGATTTATGCTCCTTGTCAAGATGGAGTAACAGGGATTAGATTTACCCTGTAAACTGGAACAACTGAAAATAAACTGTGAAACAATGGTATCATGATAATGGACATCAGGCAACGAAGGACAGTGATTTCCCAAGAAAAGGGGCAATGAAGGAGATGAGCCTAAGATAGTCCCAGCTCTGTCTGCAGAGATGTTTGAGGCCTGTAGCATGGAGGGAAACCCAAGGATGATTGCTGCTCATGTGGACCTGTTCTTCAGGGGCCAAATGAACAATGAAAAGCCACACACCGATCAGAAACATTCCTCTTATGTGGATGGGCAGAAAATGTTCTCATAGAGAGGCAAGCAGCAGAGGTCAGCAGCAAATCCTCAATCCTATCAACAAAAACTAATAGCGGCTCTCTCTTTCTGCTATCCCCTCTACCCGTGCTTAAGCTTCTGGGAAGAACAGCCAGGACACTTCGAAGGATACATAAACCAAAGTCTGAAAATACTATAAAACACAAACCTGATGATTATCTACGTGTGTTTCATACGAAGTTCTCTTACTTCAGATAAAGAGACATTTAAAGAAATGATTACATTGAAAAGAAGGAATAATCATAAACTGAGGAGTTCGGATCTCTTTGTTTACATCATTGTTTACATGATGTGGGACAGGAAATCATTGGCATTAAAATGCTTTTTGCTGCTTTAGTAAAACCAAATCCGTAGAGCAGCCTGGGCCAGGAGCCTCTTTGCAGGTGTGTTCTCTAAACTTCCTGCTCAACTTAGACAAGCATTCTTTCCCATTTTTAAATGTTGTTTATTGTTCTGAGATGGAGAGAGTGGAATTTCTTATTCCATTTATTGATGCATTCATTGGTTAATTCTTGCATGTGCCCTGACTGGGGATCAAACCCCAAACCTTGGTGTATCTGGACAATGTTCTAACCAACTGAGCAACCTTGCCAGGGCTTTCTCTCCTATTTTGAGATAATCTCACAGGAGTCCTATCCCTAACATATTTCTTGTTTATGTGTCACTGTAAAGTCTTCGTAACGCTATTTTGTAACATATGGGGGTAATTTACTTGTTATTCAACACATTCAGCAATAAGCTAGGAGCTAGAGAAATACAAATTTCTAAACAACACAGATCCTTATCTCAAGGAGCACAGAGTATAGAGGGAGAAACAAAGCAAGTGTATAAGTAAATATAATAAAAAGTACAATGATGAGTACGATAAGAAAAGACTTTCAGAAAGTTTTGGATTTGTAAGGGATCTTAATGATCAAGTATTCTTACTTCCTCATTTTAGAGATGAAGAAACTAAAAAAAAAAAAAAAAAAGTGAAATGACTCATCCTGTGCAGTACAGTCTACCAAGTGAAGCATCATAGGAGGATGAAAAGAACAATGAACTTGGAGTCAGACAACCTAGGAGTAGTTTTGGATTTCAGGCCTAAGTAGCTCTCACATGGGCCAGTTTATGGAAAATTTGTAGAGGCTAAGTTCTCTCATTTATAGTTTTATTTACAGAATTAGGATAATAATGATTGCCTTTGGGCTTGGTGTAAAGAATAAGTGAGAAAATGAAAAGGTTTTGTAGACTATGAGCAACACAAAAATGTAAAATATTGCTATAATTAATTAATTGCAGAATTGGGACTACAACTCAAAACTTCTAACTTTGAGACCCTTGTCCACCATGCATAAGGTAAAATGTTCCCATGACTTTTAGTATATGATTTAGCAATGTGCCTTTTTGCATAGTTAGAATAAATATACTTACCAACCATATGTATGTTGTTTATCTGAATTGCATGACTATTCCTTACCTGTTTGAGTTATATACAGAAAAATAAAACAGGTGCTCTTGCTGTGAAACTTTTTGGCGAAGACTCACAGTAACATAGGATAAGAATTTTGTCCAACATTTCTCAATACCATGTTGTATTTTCATCCTGTTTATTCTGGCTTCTTCTTTAGAAGCAGTGTTAGTGCTGAATAATTTTTTTTGAGTGATTAAAAAGAAAAATAAACATCAAGGAATCTTGTAGATTAAAAGTAGTGAATACTTCACCCTGACTGGTATGGCTCTGTTGGTTAGGCTGTATCCTGCAAGGCAAAGGGTCACCAGTTCAATACCTGGTCAGGGCACATGCCTGGGTTGTGGGTTTTGTCTCCTTGGAGTACAAAGGAAGGGCAATCAGTCAATGTTTGCTCTCATCAATTTTTCTATCCCTCTCTTTCTCTTTCCCTTTTCCTCCCTCTAAAACTAACTAACTAACTAAATAAATAAATCTTTAAAAATATTTTTAAAAACTAGTGAATATATCATTGAAGCACATTAAGGGAAGTTAAGTGATAACATAATTAAAATATTGTGTTATCTTTTTTTTGTATGTCCTAACTCAGATCTATTTCTCTCCATCATTCTCACTTATTCTGAGAGTTTCCTACTGGTCTCCCTGCAAATCATGTTTTCTTCACTGTTACTTTTTTGATATGCTAAAAAGTAAAGTGATATAATCTGCTTTATAGTTTTGAGTTTTCTTTCCAGTTGCTGCATATATCAATAAAACTAAGAAATAGAATAACTGTAAAAGCTTTGGTCTTCTTCCTCACTCCATTACAGACTTTTTCCTCTTAAGCTGGTTGACAAATGAGGGAGCTAAGTTTATTTTTTACACATATTACTATATGGTTTAAACAAAAGGTATTCAAGAGGTAGTATGCTGTCCTGCAAAGAACAAGGAATTTGGACTCCAAGATCATGGGTTTCAGTTTCCCATCTGAGTTTTTTGAGACTTAAATCAAGTAACTTTTCTAGCTTCAGTTTTTTCATTTATAAAAGGTAAAGACTAATAAAACCTACTCCTCAGATAGTGGAATTACAAGATTTTTACAACATAATTAAAAGGTGGCTAAAAAGATGCATGTCATATTAGGAATATGAAATAAAATTAAAAAATTGTTTAAAATAGGCACACAAAAATAAAATTAAGCAATTTAGATAGAGTCAGCAATGGGAACATACCCAAAGAATTGACAATAGTACACAGATACTCATAAACCAATGTTAATAACAGCATTATTCACCTTAATCAAGAAGTGGAAACAACCCATGTGCCTATCAATGGATGAGCACATAAACAAAATATAGTGCATACTTGTAATGAAATATTATTCAGCCATAAAATGAAATAAGTACTGACACATGCTACAACATGGATGAACCTCAAAAACATAATGCTTAGTGAAGGGGGTCAGATACAAAAGGTCACATATTGTATGAGTACATTTAAATGAAATATCCAGAACAGTTAAATGCACAGAGACAGA
The DNA here is from genome assembly GCA_039655065.1 of Glossophaga mutica. Classification (NCBI taxonomy): domain Eukaryota; kingdom Metazoa; phylum Chordata; class Mammalia; order Chiroptera; family Phyllostomidae; genus Glossophaga; species Glossophaga mutica. The sequence goes on from CM077304.1 coordinate 61,964,195, forward strand.
AAGTGGATTATTGGTTGCCAGGGGCTGGAAGAGGGAGAAATAGGGAATGATTGCTTAATGGGTACAGAGTCTACTTTGGGAGTTATTTTAAAAGTTTTGCCAGTCAGAAAAAGGCAAATACCATATGATTTCACTCATGTGTGGAATCTAAATAAAAAACTGAACCAACAAGCAAAATAGAAACAGACTCATAGATAGAGAGCAGGATGACAGCTATGGGTATGGTTAGGGGTAGAGAGATCAGGCAAAAAGGAAAAAGGACTCATGGACATGGACAACAGTGTGGCAATTGTATGGGTGGGGAGGAGTAGAAAGGGAATAAATGGTAGTGGAAAAATACAATAAAAAATGTTTTGGAGATGGAGATCCAGCATGGTGGAGGAGTAAGTGGAAGCTATACTAACCTTCTCCCAGGACCAGTGAGGAATTACAACTAAATTATAGAGAAATCATTCTGAATAACCAACTGAACATTAGCTGAAGAGATGCCTTACAACCATGGACAGACAGAAGAAAATACTTTACCACAACAAGACAGGTAGGAAGACATGAAAGGGCTGGCTGAGTTCCTACAGGGGGCAGCAGAAGTGCCAGAGGGACATTTCAGTGGCCAGGGGTTCCCCACTGGGCAGTGTAGGGTCTAAACCCCAAGAGGGGCTCCCTAGCCTACAGCAGTGGAGCCGGAAAGGAAGCCAGGTAACATCTAGCTATAAAAAGCAGCAGAGTTTCTGTCAGCCAGGGAGAGATAGATGAAGACGCAGAGGGTCTCTTAAAGGGCCAATGCACAAAATTTTGTTTGCAGTCGTTTACCCTGGGTTCCAGCAGAGGGAAGACAGAGTGTGAGGAGAGTCTGGGGTTGGTGGCTCTGGGGAGAAAACTGAAGGAACAGCCATGAGGATCCCTGTGATATCATTCCCCATCCTGCAGAAGACATCTTTCTCAGACAGAGCACTCCCCTCCTGTAGGAATTGCTCTCCCTGCCACCCTTACTCTGGAGCTTCTACCAGGCTGCTGATTATAGCTTGATTAGTTTAACAATAGATAAGTCCAAAAACTGATTAGTTTAATGACTAAGGCATAAAATAAAAGAAACAGTGAAAGTGGGAAGACAAAGAAACAGACCCCAAATGAAAGAACAAGAGAATTCTCCAGAAGAAGAGCTAGATGAAATGGAGGCAAGCAATTTATTACATAGCAAGTTTAGAGTAATGGTTATAAGGATACTCAACAGTATGAGAAAAGATATAGAAGACATAAAAAGGACCAGTCAGAGATAAGGAATGAAATATCTGAAATAAATAATACACTGGAAGGAATAAAACAGTGATTTGGAAGACAGGGTAGAAAAAATACCCAAGCAGAGCAGCTAAATAATAATAATAAATAATAATAATAATAATAATAATAATAAAGTGAGGAGAGTATAAGAAACATTTTGGACAACATGAAGCATAATAATATCTGCATTATGGGCCCTGGCTGGCGTAGCTCAGTGGATTGAGCTCGGGCTGTGAACCAAAGGGTCGCGGTTCGATTCCCAGTCAGGGCACATGCCTGGGTTGCAGGCCAGGTCCCCAGGGGGGGCCATGTGAGAGGCAACCACACATTGATGTTTCTCTCCCTCTCTTTCTCTCTCCCTTCCCCTCTCTCTAAAAATAAATAAAATATTAAAAAAAAATAATATCTGCATTATGGGAATACCAGAAGGAGAAAGGAGCAAGCAAGAGACTGAGAAACTATTTGAAGAAATAATGACTGAAAATTTCCCTAATCTGGTGAAGAAAAAAAAAACACACAAGTCCAGGAAACTCAGAGAGTCCCAAATAATTTAGACCCAAAGAAGATTGCACCGAGACACAACATAATTAAAATGACAAGGCTTAAAGGACAAGGAGAGAATTATAAAACCTGCAAGAGAAAAGCAGATAGTTACCAAAAAGGGAGCATCAATTAGACTGTCATCTGATTACTCAAAAGAAACATTTTAGATCAGAAAGGAGTGGCATGAAATATTCAAGGTGATGAAAAGCCAGGACTTGCAACCAAGGCTACTTTAGCTAGCAAGGCTATCATTTAAAATCCAAGGAGAAACAAGGAGCTTCCCAGACAAGAAAATCTAAAGGAGTTTGTTAACATTAAATCAGTACTGCAACAAGTGTTAAAGGGCTTGCCAGAATGAGAAGGAGGAGGAGAAGACAAGGAAAACAGTCTATCAATAAAATGGCACTACGTGTGTATCTGTCAAAAATCACCTTAAATGTAAATGGCTTAAATGCTTCAACCAAAAGACATAGAATAGCTGAATGAATAAGAAAACAAGACCTTTTATATATGCTGCCTCCAAGAGACACATCTCAGATGAAAAGATACACACAGACTAAAAGTAAAGGGGTGGAAGGATGTTTCATGCAAATGGAAAAGAAAAAAAGCTGGGGTAGCAGTACCTATATCCAACAAAAACAGACTTTAAAACCAAGGCTATATAATAAGTAACAAAGAAGGACATTACATAATGATAAAGGGAACAATCCAACAAGAGTCCAACAAGAGGATGTAATGCTAGTAAACATTTACACATCCAACACAGGAGTACCTTAATACGTAAAGCAAATCTTGATGGACATAAAGGGAGAGATTGACAGAACTACAGTCATAGTTGGGGATTTTAACACACCATTGACTTCAGTGGATAGATCTTCCAGGCAGAAAATCAACAAGGAAATAACACCCTTAAATGACACCCTTAATTGTTATCCTCAGAGCATTTCACACCAAAGCAGCTGAATATACATACTTTTTGAGTGCACATGGAATGTTTTCTAGGATAGATCACATGCTAGGACACAAAACAAGACTCAATAAATTTAAGAAGATTCAAATCATATCAAGCATCTTCTCTGACCACAATGCTATGAAACTAGCAATCAACCACAAGAACACTGAAGACTTCTGGCCAAGATGGAGGCGTAGGTGGACACACTGTGCCTCCTCTCACAACCAAAATTAAGGACAACAAATATTTAGAAACAAGAGAACAACCAGAACTGATAGAAAATTGAACTGTACGGAAGTCCAACAACCATTCATCCAGACCTGTAAGAGGGGCGGAGTCGAGGCAGGAAAAAGTGGAAGTGCGGACCTGGGAACGCAGGCAGCAGCGGCTAGCAGTTCCCAGGTGCACAGGTGGCAGCTGGCAGACTCTGGGCCCACAGGCGGCAGCTGGCAGACCCCAGGCATGGGGTGGCAACTGTGCAGACGCAGTGAGGCCTCACAAGGTGGCTGGCTGACCAGGTGGTCCCACATTCCCACGTGCAGACAATCCAGGTGAAGGGGAAGCGGCGGAAGGGATTGGAATCCAGAAGAGAGCGGAGCAGGCGCCATTGTTCCTTCTCAGACCCCACCCCCACAAACAGCATCACAACTCAGCGACTGGGCTGCTCCGCACAGGGGAACACCTAAGGCTCCATCCCTCACTATGTAATAGCTGCGACCAGACTAAAACCAAACCAAAACAAAAAAACAAAACACCAAAAATGGCTCAAACCGGACAACAAATGAAAGCCCCAGAACCAATTCCGCTAAGCCGTGAAGAGATAGCCAACCTATCAGATGCACAATTCAAAGCACTGGTCATCAGGATGCTCACAGAATTGGTTGCTTTTGCTCACAAATTAGATGAAAAAATGCAGGCTACAATACGTGAAATGAAGGAAGACGCATGGGGAACCAATAGAGATGGAAGGAAAACTGGGACTCAAATCAATGGAGTGGACCAGAAGGAAGAAACAAACAACCAAACAGAAAAGAATGAAGAAACAAGAATTCAAAAAAATGAGGAGAGGCTTAGGAACCTCTGGGACAGCTTTAAACATTCCAACATCCGAATTATAGGGGTGCCAGAAGGGGAAGAAGAAGAGCAACAAGTGGAGAACATATTTGAACAAATAATAAAGGGGAACTTCCCCAATCTGGCAAAGGAAATAGACTACCAGGAAGTCCAGGAAGCTCAGAGAGTCCCAACAAAGAGACCTTCCAGGCAAGAAGGGGCTGGAAAGAAATATTCCAAGTCATGAAAGTCAAGGGCCTACATCCAAGATTGCTCTATCCAGCAAAGCTGTCATTTAGAATGGAAGGACAGATAAAGCACTTCTCAGATAAGGTCAAGTTAAAGGTGTTCATCATCACCAAGCCCTTATTCTATGAAATGTTAAAGGGACTTATCTAAGAAAAAGAAGATAAAAATATGACAGTGAAAAGACAGCAAACTCACAGCTATTAACAACCACACCTAAAACAAAAGCAAACTAAGCAAACAGCTAGAACAGGAACAGAACCACAGAAATGGAGATCACGTGGAGGGTTAGCAACAGGGGAGTGGGAGGAGGAGAGGGGGGGAAAAGGTACAGAGAATAAGTAGCATAGACAGTGGGTAGAAAATAGGGGGAGGGCAAGAATAGTGTGGGAAATGTAGAAGCTAAAGAACTTATGACACATGGACATGAACTAAAGGGGGAATGTGGGTGGGAGGGGGTGTGCAGGGTGGAGGGGAATGATGGGGGAGAAATGGGACAACTGTAATAGCATAATCAATAAAATATAAAAAAAGAAGATCACTGAAAAACATGCAAAGACATGGAAGCTGAATAACATGCTCTTAAACAATGAATGAGTCAGCAAAGAGATCAAGGAAGAAATCAAAAGATACCTTGAAACAAATGAAAATGATGACATAACAATCCAAAATCTGTGGGACACTGGGAAAGCAATCCTAAGAGGGAAATGCATAGCATTACGGGCGCATCTCAAAAACAAAAAACAAGAAACAGCTCGTATAAATGATCAAACTTCACACTTAAGGGAACTTGAAAAAGAACAACAAAGTTAAAAGTGAGTAGAAGCAAGGAAGTAATAAAGATCAGAGCAGAAATAAACAAAATAAAGTCTTAAAAAAACAATAGATAAGATCCAGGAGCCAGTTCTTGTAAACCTTTGTAAATCCAGGAGCTGGTTCTTTGAAAAGAGAAACAAGATTGACAAACCTTTAACCAGACTCATCAAGAGAAAATAGAAAGGACCCAAATAAATAAAATCAGAAATGTAAGAGGAGAAGTAACTGACACTAAAGGAATACAAAGAACTGTAAAAAATATTATGGATATAGTTATATGCCAACAAACTGGATAATGTGGATGAAACAGATAAATTCCTAGAAACATACAATCTTTCAAAAATACATCAGGAAGAATCAGAGAACCTGAATGTCTCTTCAGGTTCTGAAACCTGACAGATTACACAGATTATCAAAATTGAAGCAATAATAAAAAAAAAAAAACCCAACAAATAAAAGCCCTGGACACAGTGGCTTCACAGGTGAATTTTACCAAACATTCCAAGAAGAACTAACACCTCTCCTTCTCAAACTATTTCATAAAATTCGAGAGAAGGGAATGCTCCAAACTCATTCTACAAAGCCAGCATTATCCTAATTCCAAAACCAGATAAAGATGTGGGAGGGATTCCGTCCAGCAGAGCTCTTCACAGCTGCCACAAATGGGAACTAAATTGTCGCAGACATAGTCTTGCTGTTCTGGTGGGAAAGGGGGTGGTGATTCCCTCTAGTGGAGAACATCCCGAGCCCTTCTCCCAAATGGCTTTTATTGGGAATGGTATGTGTAGGTGTATACAGTATACATGCATAGCTCATCAAGCAATGTCAAAAGGCTACAGTCATACAAAAACAGGTATTATCTATAGATAACAATTGAAAGAACACAAAGATCTGTCATAGGTCAGGGTCTGTGAGACATGCTGACGCCAGATGGTCTTTAAGATGTGTTTCATGAGATAAGGAATTTACTCCTTATGCATTGCACTTAAATATCCATTTACATCAACAGGGTTATGCTAGGCAGAGCAGGCTTCAGAGGACAAAATGTACATTCTTTCTCAGGCCAGATTTGCCCCCAGGAGCTGTTCGTTCCAGTACAAGGCTGCAGCTGCCTCTGGCATAGTTTTCAGGCTGAGTCAGGCAGGGGGAGCAAAGGAGCCAAGAGATTAGGAGACTTTTTACAGATAGAATGAGGACTCATGCTATGACAAAGCTGAGGTGTGAGGGTCTTTCTGCCCCTTCTCTATATCCCCTACGTTCTTCCCTGATGGTCCCTTCATGATTATGCCTGTCTTAGGTTTTCCTCCCTTGAGGAATCTTACCCATCATTGGCTAGCTAACCAGTCATCTGCCCAGGCCAAGCAGGGGGAAGTGAGGGAGGTAGGGACTGAGCTCCTGCCAGGAGGATAGGTTCTGTCTCCTCAGTGGCTCATGGCTCCAAAGCCTTTTTACTCAGTCCTAGCTGTGGGACTCTTGTCTGTTAACGAGGCTACAGTTCCTGACACCAGGCAGGACAGCTCCCATCATTATCCTAATTTCAAAACCAGACAAAGACACTGCCAAGAAAGAAAATTAGAGACATATAGACCTGATGAACACAGGCACCAACATCTTCAACAAAATGTTAGCAAACCAAATCCAGAAATTCATCAAAAAGATCATACACCATGATCAAGAGGGATTTATTCCGGGAATACATTTGCAAATCAATAAATGTGATTCACTATAGGGAACCAGTCTTCATGGCAATGCAAATGTAGCTCAGCCCTGATTCGGAAAACCAGCAGGCATGAGGTCGCAAACAGGAGCCAGGCCCACAGATTGGCTTTCCCATGGGGAACCAGGCCTGCACTGTACCTAGACTGCGTTGAGTCTTGCTTTTGCTGAAACTCCCTCACCCTGAGTTAAGGCAGCAAATGATTAATGCATATCTTTGAAGTAACTTCCTAAAGTCTGTGCTAAACCTCCTAAGGATGCCATGTAACCAGTTCAACCACTTTTCCCCTTGCATTTGCAACATTCTTTTCTTTGTTATCTGTAATCACCTAAAGCAAACCTGAGCATAATGAATGAGGACTTTCCTTGGTGTAATGCTCCCAGAAAAGCAATAAAAGCCTGTCCAGGCAAGGGTCAGGGTACTCTCTCACTCAGAAAGTGGCTGTGCCATCCCTTTTCTCCACAGGACTTCTGCAGTCCATGTGAATTTGTTCATTTTATCCACAACACCACGGACTCCGCTGGTCAGAGTCTGCACCAATTCACCACATAAAGAAATTGAAGGGTAAAAACCACATGATCATATCACTAGGTGCAGAAAAAGCATTCTATAAAACCCAGAACTCATTTATGAACAAAACTCTCAGCAAAGTGTGAATAGAGGGAACATACTTAAACATAATAAAGGCCATATATGACAAACCCACTGCCAGCATTATACTCAACAGGTGAAAACTACAAGCATTTCCATCAAGATCAGGAACAAGACAGGCATGTCCACTTTTGAAACTGGAAAAGACACTGGAGTTTGGGCTGCCTGTTACTACCAAACCGAATAAACAGAGACAGAGATTGACTCTATGGGTGCTTTATTCAGATGGCTGGTGATCTGAGAAGATGGTAGGTTCATACCCTAACAGACCACCTTTCTTTTCTTTCCAGGCCAAGGTTTTTATAGCAGGGAATAAACAAGTTGTGAGGGGTTTTGAAATTCAGGGAAAAGTTAATTGGATTGGAAAAAGCAACTTCAACATTCTTGTCCTGGGCAGTGGTCTTTAGCTATGTCCTGGGTGGTGGTCATCTCACCCTGGAGTACAGTGGCTCAGATATCATCTTGAGTTGCTTGCAGTCCTTCTGAGGAACAAAGGTGAAACTGGGTATGGTCTCCTGAAGACAGGATGGGTCATACTTTCAGTTCCTGGAACAAAAGCTTTTACATGTATTGATTATGAAGCTTATTAGCTATTACTTAAACTGAAGTTTTCCAACTCTTAAGTCCCCTATCAGTCCCCATCATTAATATTAAACAACTCATTTCTATGAGGTCACCTTCATATGGAAGTATTCATTTTGTTGTTGGGCGTGTAACTTAGCATTGGACTGTCCGGTGTGGGATTTAGGAATGCACCTCATTGCAGACCCACATGAGGAGGCACATTGTATGCAACAGCAAGCTATGATACTGAAGAAAACGACAAGGATAAAAACAATAAATGCCTCTCAGAGACCGGTGATACTAGGCAGCCAGGAGGTTAGTTTAGGCAAGACAATACCAAAGAATCCCTCTCTGTATTTTATATTGGACACCACATCATTTACTTGCTTTACTTTATGCTCTATGAGCTGTGAACTATCAGTTAGGTTAAAACAGCAGAGTCCTTTAAATTCTTCAGGGCTAAAAAGGCGTAAATCACTGTTACAATCGGGTGTAAGGGACAGGTCCCTGAACCTGGGTCAGGTGGGGCTTCTAAGGCATAAACACCATCAGTCTTCCCAGGAACCATGGTCCCCCAGAACTGTTTGCTAGAACATAGGAATAGACAGTCATCCCACAGATCAGAAACCACCCTGTTGGCAATTTAACATGAGCATAAGTGTAAGGTACTTTATTGGTGGTGGTGCAATTCATCTTCACACCTGCTGAGAGCACAAGACAGTTTTTAGTACAGTTGACAAAAGTTGCACACTCTCTAGCTGGGGTCACATTAGCAACATTCAATGAAAACATTTCCCTGTCCTTTATAGTTACCACTGGTCTCCAATTATAAATGTCAGAGTAGGTCATTTTCTTTCCAATATGCTCAAACACAGTATAATTTCTAAGGCTTTCCAAAGGAGTACAGACACCTATAAGACATGAAGTGAAAGTTTGTTCAACATAAGTTCCTCCTGCAGGAAAAGCAAAAGTCAGAAATATTCAGATCATTTTTTGCTAAATATACCCAAATATTTTCATCCTGTTTGAAGGCAATAAGTTGCCCATAACAAGGGGCTAAACAAGAGGTAAAGAAAAGTGCCCTGGCTGGTGTAGCTCAGTGGATTGAGCGCAGGCCTGTGAACCAAACAATCGCGGTTCGATTCCCAGTCAGGGCACATGCCTGGGTTGCAAGCCAGTTCCCAGCAAGGGACACACGAGAGGCAACCACACATTGATATTTCTCTCCCTCTCCCTCTCTCCTACCCTTCCTCTCTAAAGATAAATAAATAAAAAATCTTAAAAAAAAAAAAAAGAGGTAAAGAAAAGAATATATAAGTCATTGTTGCCGAAAGATGACTTTCAGGTCTCCCTCCAGTGCTTTCTTTATTCTGGTGGGATGAGTCCAAGGTTTTATTCTTGCCAAGTTCACCATGGTGGGGGTGGTGAGGAGTACGTCTCAAAGTCCAGTCCACTTTTCTTCTAGTTGGCTCTCTGGAGATACTGTCATCCAAGTCTTAAGCAGCATCTTGCCTGCAGGTTCAAAGGAATGCAGCAAACCTGTGGGGGAGGAGTCTCTGATATATGCAAGGTAATTAGTTACAACTAAGGTCTGACTTAAATGTTGTACATTTTCTTTACCTTCAGTTTTTTTTTTTTTTTTACATATATATACATATCTCCCACCCCAATTGTGACCTGAAATGGCCGCCTGTACAAAATTTCATAAGGACTCAACTGAATCCTGCTTCGAGGAGCCACCCTTATCCTGAGCAGGGCAATAGGCAAAGCTTGATGCCAATGGAGATGAGTTTCTTGACACAGTTTGGCTATATTTTTCTTCAAGGTGAGATTCATCTTCTATACCTTCCCAGAAGCCTGAGGTCTCCATGCCGTGTGGAGTCTCCACTTGATTCCTAAAATTTACTAACCTCCTCTGTAATTTCTAAAACAAAAGCAGGTCTGGATGCTGCCACGGAGGCCAAAGTGAGGGATTATTTCCTTCAGTAAAGCTTTCACTGCCTCCAAGAATTTCTCCATTCTAGTAGGATAAGCTTCTATCCATCCTGAAAAAGGTGTCAACAAAGACTAACAAATATTTCCACTCTCAGACCCTTGACATCTGAGTAAAGTCTATTTGCCAGTCCTCAAGTGGACACTGTCCTTGGTATTGCTTTCTTTCTCTCCTTTGATGGGGATCTGTCTTGGGGTTGTTCTTCTGGCATACAGCACATCTAGCAATTACTTTTCTTATGGCTTTAGAAATTCCAGGACCTGTGAGCCACATAGTTCGACATAGGTGGTTAATGAGTCTCTTCCATAGTGTGTGGCCTCAAGCAAATACTTCATGACTGGCTCTACTAAATGTTCAGGAAAACGATATAGCCCCTTTCTTATTCTTTTTCTATCAGCTATCAGGACCTTCTTCATCAAAACCCCAACCCTTAGCTTTCTCTAAGTCTGCAATCAAATACTCAGGGTCAAATTGTGACAAGTCCAGAACAGGTACCAAAGGCATCATAAACTTTCTTTTAGCAGCCTCTTTTGCTGCCTGTTCAGCAAGATTGTTTCCTCTAGCCACTTCAGTGTCCTCTTTCTGATGCCCTGGGCAGTGCATAACTGCCACCTGTGAAGGCACCTGAACAGTCTCTAATAATTTTAAAATTTCTGCTGCATGCTTAATATCCTTTTTATTTGGAGGTTCACAGTTCTTTGTCTTCCCAGATGAAACCATGTGCATGCAAAATTAGGAAAGCTTACCTTGAGTTGTTACACACATTCACTCTCTTTTCACAGAACAATTCCAGTACCCTCGTCAATGCAATCAGTTCAGCTTTCTGAGCAGAGGTTCCTGGTGGCAAGGCCTTGACCTCCACTACTCCTTCAAGAGTCACAACTGCATACCCAGCCTTTCTGCTTCCTTTGTCCACATCACTGCTTCCATCTGTATAAAGAGTCCAGTCTGTTTCTTCTAGAGGATGGTCCTGTAAATCAATTCTGCTAGAATACACTTCATCAATTATTTCGGCACAGTCATGCATCAGTGCAGCTGAATTGGGCTCTGGGAGAAGAGAAGCAGGATTTAACTTACAGTTTTGAGGCAGATGTTGGGATTGTCAAGAAGGATGGCTTGGTACCTGAGCATTCTTCCAGCAGTGAGCCATATATTTCCTTTTTGCTCTGGCAAGCTCAGTACTTGATGAGGTGCATAAAAGGTGATAGGCTTTTTATCACCCAAGGAGAACTTTTCAGCTTCCTGCAAGAGCTCACAGGTGGCTGCCACTCTCAAGCAGGCTGGCCACCCATGGACAATGTGATCTAATTTCCTTGACAATTATGCAATGAGCTGCAAATGTCACTAAGCATTTGGGTAAGGAATCCTAGGGCAACACCCTGTCTCTCATGCACATATTATTGAAAGGGTTTCAATAGGTTTGGAAGCCCCAAGGATGGTGCTGAAGCCAGGTGAGCCTTCCGGGACTCAAAAGCCTGAGTGCACTCCTTTGTCATTCTTAAGAGCTATATTCTGGTCCTTTCAGAGCCTCATACAGTGGGGTTTAGCAATGAGCCCAAAGTTTGGAATTCAAATGTGGCAGTTGCTTGTTGTCCCCAGGAATCTCCTTAACTATTTCCTGGTGTTGGGAGGGGTACTCTTGGACTTTTGTTTCACCACCTGCACCATACTCAAACTTTTCTGCTCAGGGACACCTTTCCCCATTCCCTCAAAGAGGCATCTCTTATAATGCTCTAAGAGAGGAAGGTCATCCCCATCAGGGTCCTAGTTGGACTCCATTGGAGGTGTTGTCCTGGGAGGGCCCAGAGCCCCATCTGGATTTTCTTGGTGCAACCTCTGATCCTCTTCATTTGCCTTATCCAATATCAGTTCTGCTCATCCCCTGTAAGCAAAGAATTCAATAAGGCTTGTATGTCTGCCCAATTGGGATGATGAGTGGTAAAAACTGATGCAACCAAATCAGTCATTTTAGCAGGATCATCTCTATAAGAAGGGTTTGAGCTTTTACAGTTTAACAGATCTGATGTACAAAACAGTATGTGTCCAATAATATCCAGCAGGCTGGCCCTCTGGCCCTACTCCCACTGGAAGTCTCTGAAAAGGGTATTTCCCTGCCCCAGTAGGGGCTTTTCCTCCACCAAATTTGGTTCCTTGACTGATTCTAGACAGCGATGTCAGTTCAGGCGCACTTTCCCCATTCCCTCGTCCGAGTAGATCCCCTAGGACTGTGGGAACTGTAACCAGCTTGCAGTGGTCATAATATCTAGATCTTCCTGGTGCCTCTCCCAGGTCTGAGCTTCTATCTTTCATGTGAAAAGTCCCTTTTCTTTGAGCCATTAACTTATTTCCTTTTAATTTTGCCTCTTTATCATGTAAACTCAAAAAAAATTCTAGGTAAGGCATTTTGTCCCACTTCCCTGATTTTTGACAAAACAACTCTAGTTACAGTATAATACAGTAATTTGAAGACCCATCAGTGACCAGTGCTCTCCTGAGTCTAAATTATACAATACATAAGCTGAACAGTATTACAATAAAACCACATACACTCTAGATATACGCTTATAAGTCAACGAATTAGTCAGAACTGGCCCCAAAGGGCTGCTTCCTGGAACAAAGGCTTTTTTCCCCCATTCTACCAGAGGGAGCTCCAAACAGAGGGTACCCAAACCAGACCAGACATCCTTTTACAGACAGAGCTCCTTCAGGCAGAGAGGACCCAAATCAGATTAGATGTCCTTTTTCAGACAGAGCTCCTTCAGACAGAGGGTACCCAAACCAGATCAGACATTCTTTTTTTTGGACTGAGCTCCGTAAAGCAGAAAGGTACCTTTACCAGATGACCTAAATTGTGACTTGGGATTTTAACCTGAACCAGGAAGCACAACGATTCAATCAAATGTGATAAACAACGAGACGTGCTGGGAGTTCAGGGGAGAATCCCTAAGTGAAATCACTTGGAAGCTGCTTGGGATTCTCTGAATCCAAACCCCCAGGGCCTCTCAGCCCAGGCAGCCAATGGGACTCCCCACAAAATACCCAGACTTATCAGAGAGTCCCAAAGTCTATCCCACCAGAGTCGCCAAAATATGAAACCAGAAAAGACACCAGAATTTGGGCTGCTTGTCACTACCAAACCCAATAAGCAGACACAGGGATTGAATCTTTATGGATGCTTTATTCAGATGGCCAGCAATCTGAGAAGATGGTGGGTTCATACCCTAACAGATCATCTTTCTTTACTTTTCAGGCCAAGGTTTTTATAGCAGGGAATAAACAAGGTGTGGTGAGGGGGGTTGAAATTCAGGGAAAAGTTAATTGGATTGGAAAAAGCAACTTTTAGCATTCTTGTCCTGGGCAGTGGTCTTTAGCTATGTCCTGGGTGGTGGTCATCTCACCCTGGAGTACAATGGCTCAGATATCATCTTGAGTTGCTTGCAGTCCTTCTGAGGAACAAAGGTGGAACTGGGTATGGTCTCCTGGAGTCAGGTGGGTCAGTTGGAACAAAAGCTTTTACATATATTGATTATGAAGCTTATTAGCTAAACTAAAGTTTTCCAACTCTTGGAACAAAAGCTTTTACATGTATTGATTATGAAGCTTATTAGCTATTACTTAAACTAAAGTTTTCCAACTCTTAAGTCCTCTATCATTTTCATCTCTCTTATTCAACATAGCACTGCAAGTCCTAGCCATAGCAATCAGACAAGAGGAAGAAATAAAATGCATCCAAATTGGAAAGGAAGAAGTAAAACTGTTTTATTTGCAGATGACATGGCACTGTACATAGAAAATCCCAAAGATTCCACCAAGAAACTACTAGAACTGATCGATAAGTTCAGTAAAGTAGCAGGATACAAAATTAATATCCAAAAATCAATTGCATTTTATATGCCAATAACAAATGAGCAGAAAGGGAAACAATTAAGAAAACAATGCCATTCACAATTACTTTAAAGAGAATAAAATACTTAAGAATAAACCTAACCAAGGATATAAAAGACATGTACTTGGAAAATTATAAGATGCTGAAGAAAGAAATTGAAGAAGATACCATGGAAACACATACCATGTTCATGGATAAGAAGAATTAACATCATTAAATGTCCATACTACCCAAAGCAATCTAGAGATTCAATGCAATTCCTATCAAGATTTCAATGATGTATTTCAAAGAAGTAGAACAAATATTTCAAAAATTTATATGGAACCACAAAAGGCCCCACATAGCAACAGTGATCTGGAGAGAGAAGAACAAATTTGGTAGAATCATGCTACCTAATATCAAACTATACTATAAGACCATAGTAATCAAAACAGCATGATAATGGTATAAAAACAGACACATAGATCGATGGAATAGAACAGAGAGCCCAGAAATAAAACTACACTTTTATAGTCACTTAATATTTGACAGAGGAAGCAAGCACATACAATGGGTTAATCAACAAATGGTGTTGGGAAAGTTGGACAGATATGTGCAGAAAAATGAAACTAGACCACCTTTTTTTTTTTTAATTTTTTTAAGATTTTTTATTTATTTATCTTTAGAGGGGAAGGGTAGGAGAGAGGGAGAGGGAGAGAAATATCAATGTACGTTTGCCTCTCGTGTGTCCCCCACTGGGAACTGGCCTGCAACCCAGGCATGTGCCCTGACTGGGAATCGAACCGCGATCCTCTGGTTCGTAGGCCCGCGCTCAATCCACTGAGCTACACCAGCCAGGGCAAGACCACCTTTTTACACCACACACAAGAATAAAGTCAAAATGGATCAAAGACTTAAATTTTAGACTTGAAACCATAAAAATCCTAGAAGAAAACATAGCAAAATATCAGACATTGCTTATAGTAATTTTTTATGAGATATATCTCCCCAGGCAAGGGAAACAAAAGAAAAAGTAAACAAATGGCACTACATCAAACTAATAAGTTTTGCAAAGCAAGGGAAATCATCAACAAAATAAAGACAACTCACAGAATGGGAGAACACATTTGATGATACATCTGATAAGTGGTTAATATCCAAAATTTATAAAATACCTACAAAATTCAACACCAAAATACAAGCAACCTGATTAAAAAATGGACAAAGGACCTGAATAGACACTCCTCCAAAGAGGAAACATGGATGGCCAATAGCCATATGTAAAGATGCTTAACATCACTAATTGGGGGGGGGGGGCTCTGAGGGCAGAGCCCTCCCCCACCACCCCCGTCTGCAACAGATGAGAATAAATCTACCAGGACATGATCTGCTTGGGGAGGAAAGGTAGCCCATCTCTCAAAGGAGAAGGGCCAGGAGCCTGTTCCTCAATGGGCTTTTATTGGGTTCAGTTTGCACAGGAATACAGGTAAAGCTCATCAGTCATTGTCAGGCAGTAAGGATCAAACAATACATAACATTCAGAGAACTATGAGGGCTTATTCTGAGTCAGGGTCAGTTAGCTAAAGGGCTATAAAACTTTGGGAAACAAACTCACTCTATGCTTGGACCCTTATCATTTAAATTGAGGGTATTAGCAAAGCAGGTCTCACAGGATTTTGTGCATTCTTTCTTAGGCCTGATTGCCCCAGGGAACCTGCCCTTTCCAGCACAGGGCTGCACCCACCTCCAGCATTGTTTCAGGCTTAAGCCAGTCAGGGGAAGTAAGGCAGCCAAGAGATTAGGAGACTTCCTGCAGACAGAATGAGGACTCAGGCTATGTCAAAGCTGAGGGGGGAGGGTCCATCATCCCCTTTTTCTGTAGCCCCCCAAGTCCTTCCCTGAGGGCCCCTTCAGGACTGTGCCCATCTTAGGTCATCCCTCCCTTGAGGAATCTTACCTATCATTGGCTGACCAGTCATCTGTACTGGGCCAAGCAGGGTGAAGTAAAAGGTGGAAGAGGCAGTGCCCCTGCCTGGGAGATAAACTTTTTCTCCTTAGTGGCTTATGGTCCCAAGGTCTCTCACTCAGCCTTAGCCCTGTGGGGGTTATAGCTCCTGAAACCAGGCAGGGCAGTTCCCAATAACTAATCATCAGGGAAATGCAAATTATAACCACCAATGAGATACCATTTTACACAGTTCAGAATGGCTATCATCAATAAATCAACAAACAACAAGTGGTGGGTAGGATGTGGTGAAAAGGGAATTGTTTTGCACTGTTGGTGGGAATGCAGTCTAGTGCAGCCACTGTGGGAAGCAGTATGGAGATACCTCAAAAAATTAACAATGGATCTGCCTTTTGACCCAGCGATCCCAATTCTGGGAATATATCTGAAGGAACCCAAAACACTAATTCAAAAGAACATAAGCACCCCTATGTTCATTACAGCGTTATTTACTATCACCAAGATGTGAACAGTGTGGTGATTGCTGGGGGGAAGAGAGTATAATGGGAATAACTGGTAATGGAAAAAATACAATAAAGATTAAATAAATATGTTTTGAAGATAGAAAGAGGTGATCATTGCACCATCTTGTTAATGTACTAAATACCACAAGGAAAGGTATTTTACTGGGAACCAGGGAGAGTTTGTAGTTATTAATGTGGCCCAAGCTATGCTGGTCTCTGATAAGCAGTCTTAAGGCAGAGACAAAATGAAAAACATCTAGAGAGAGAGATGGACTGGCAATTTTTTCTGCAATCCATCATAAATGTTTCCCTTAGTCAATTTTTTGGAAGCAGGAGTGAGCTTGAGATTCCATTCTCTATCAATATGGGGTTGCATATCGCCCATTTAGAGTCTTGTGCCCTAAACTTACAGCCAATCTGGAAGCAGGAGGGAGATCCATTGGTGAATTAGAAGAAAGTTGGAGGTGAGTAGTGATGATGCTGAGACAGTGAATGTTCTCCAGAGAAAGTGTCAGGTATGTTCAAACATCCAAACAAACAGTAATTATAACCTCATATACTTCTGTGGAATAACTCATGCCCTCAGGATCTTTAGAGGTAAGATTTCTTGCAGACTAAATGAGACCATGCATCTGAAAGCTCATTGTGAAGTGTAAAGTTCATATCAATTGTAGTTTTCATTGTATTAGTATCTGGCTATAATATGTAAAATGTAGACAATATATTTGAATACCATTTTCACAGATGGTATTCATTCATCATTCTCAACAAATACTTATTAAATACTAATTGTGTGCCAAAAAGGGTAGGCAGTATCAACATTTTAGAAAAGAATAAATTGAGGTTCACAGAGCCTCTGTGATTTGTCATATAACTTGGAGACTTGAGATCTTTGATTCCTAATTCATTCCAAAACTTGCTGCCCCCCAGGGTTAAAATGACTAAGAACTATAGTTTGCAAAGCCATTCATCATCATTAATTTTTAAATCTGATTATTTAATTCTTTAGGCAAAGTTTCACCATTTTTATTTCTGTCAATGCAATGGCATTTTCTTTATTTGCTGTTACATGGAGTTCTCAGGAGCTGTGCTACCAAACACATATATGATGCTCAGGTTTACATTATTGGCCAATATTTACTGAGTGCACATTGTGTTAGGCATGGTGCTAAGTAGAAATACTCTTATTTAATCCTTAAAACAGACTTCTGAAAAAGGCTTATTCTTCTTTTGTTCATACAGAATCTAAAGCTCAGAAAGACTACTGGTAAATAACTTGCCCAAATATACAGGCAGAAATGTAAATGGTCTTCCAATCTTTACAGAAGTAAGTATATGTTCAGATTCACGAAAATCAGAGGCTGAGCCAACAAGACTTCTATGATTCGTATCTGAAGAGCCAGTACAGCATGGGACAACTGTTGAACTAAAAATAAAAAAAGTAGGAAGACAGAGCTGGGTCTATATCCAGTTTTTTTGAACACCAAAGCTCACAGTTCAACCACCCAGCTATTCTGACACACAGGTCTGGTAAGTTTGTTCTAATTTGATTCCCCACCCAGACAATTACGGTAATAAATTCTGGGCCATTATGATCAGAGTGGCTAAAATTTACTGGGTTGAACACCTTAGAAGTGATTAACAGTAATAGACTTAGAAGCATTGTAAAATTTTAAAGTCTCCTGATAAAGAACAAGGAGGTAACCCGCAACATAAAAGGGTTTTTTTGTTTGTTTTTTGTTTTAAGGAAATGGCAAGCTTTTGCTAAGAGTAGTTGGGGGCTCAGGTTACTGAGCAGTATTCTGCTGTTGGAATGAGGATATTAAAAAGCTAGTACCTGAGTTTTTACCTACCATTTTTCTGTACAGATGTGTATAACGTGCAATACGGTAAAATAATTTATTCCATCAAAAATTACTTTAGTGTGCCAGATATTGTGCTAGGTGCTGCTGTGTAGCTGCTAGGGTTTAAATACTCAAGAAGTGTTAGCTCTGCCAAAGTTTGAGGAAAAGGGAAGCCATCTTTACCAAACTGGGCAGATTTCACCTCTACAATTCTCATTTCGTAAATGAGGGGGCTGGATATCTAGGTCTTAATTGCCTTTTTTTTTTTTTTTTTTGACTTTGTATGAAGGTTTCTTCTCATCTGCCACTATTCCCATGTCAAAATATTCATCCCATATTATCTTAGCTTTGCAATCCATTAATTATTTCAAATGTTTATTGAACTTCTAGGCACATAGGGCTGGATTGAGAATTATAAAAGCCAGGGTTCTCTGCTCGTGGAGCTTATAGTCCAAAGAATTGTCTTACAATACTTTATTGAAAGACAATAAAAAATAATTTAAAAAGCATAAAAGTAATCAATAATAATTATATAAGCTATAGGTTGGAGAGGTGCTAAGAAATAAGTAGGATGGCGTTATTTATTTATTTCTTTGGCATAGTATGAAGCAAATGATAGACTCAATTACAAAAATGACGACCTATTTAAGTCATTAGATTTTTAAAAGGAGGGACACATAATACCTCACAACTAAATAAGGAATGAATAGTCTTTACTCTTAAATAAAATTGTATTGTGGCTGGTCTATTCAGTATTTTCTCCCTAGAATAGAGGCGGAGAGGCTTCTCAAAAAGAGCAGCGAGGGAAACGCACTTTTTTCTTCTCTTTTGTAATTCAAGCGGAAAGACAAAATGAAAAGAGAATTTGAAGTCAAGCAGGGAATCACCAATCTATTCCGACCATTTCTTTTTCAGTCTGGCTAGGCTTCCCTCGGCAGAGGGAAGCTGGATGAAAAGAAAACTAATGCCAGGAACTTCAAGAGAGATTTTATTTTAATTATTACTGCCTGGTGGGAAGAGGAGGTCAAGGTGCATGCTCTAAAAGGCAGCCCCCAGGAAAGGCACTAGAGCAGGGAAGTGAACAGCTGGAAGAGTAGAAGGAGGGGGAGAGAATGCTGGCACCCCAAGGTGAGAACGTACAAAAACTATGCGCCGCGGGAGTCCCGTGGTGCTCAGGTGGCCCTTTCCCGCTCAGGTGAGCTCCTCCCGCGCCTCCCATTGGCCGAGGATTCCGTGGCGCTGGGAGGGCGACGCAGCCCGGTCTAGTTCAGGGTCTAGGGCGTCGCGTCACTTCCGGTAGCGCGGAGCTTGTAAAACACCCTAGAGAGAAAATGGCGGCGGCGGCGGCGGCGGCTTCGGCGCCTCAGCAGCTCTCGGATGAGGAGCTTTTCTCTCAGCTCCGCCGTTACGGCCTGTCTCCGGGCCCAGTGACGGAGAGCACCCGCCCGGTCTACCTCAAAAAGCTGAAAAAGCTTCGGGAGGAAGAGCAGCAGCGGCAGCACCAGTCTGGGGGCCGCGGCAACAAGACGCGGAACAGTAATAACAATAACACGGCTGCTGCCGCGGTCGCCGCTGCGGGACCGGCTTCGGCGGCCGTCGGCGTTGGGGTCCGGCCGGTCTCTGGAGATCTCTCCCACTTTCGGACTCCTGGGGGCCTGGGCCGAATCTCGGCCTCCGGCCCGGATTGCCCCTTGGGAGGGCCCGGGGGCGCCTCGGCCGCCCCCACGGCTGGTAGCAAAGTGCTTCTGGGCTTCAGCTCGGACGAGTCGGACGTGGAGGCCAGTCCGCGGGACCAGGCCGGCGGCGGGAGCGGCAGGAAAGACCGGGCTTCGCTCCACTACCGCGGGCTCAAACCGCCGTCGGCGCCCCTGGCCGCCAGCGAAGTGACTAACAGCACCTTGGCCGAGCGAAGGAAGCCCCACTCCTGGTGGGGGGCCAGGAGGCCGGCGGCCCCCGAGCCGCAGACCCCGTCGGGGAGAGATGGAGCTGCGGAGGACGAGGAAGAGGAGGGTGAAGAGCGGGAAGACAGGGACCCGGAGGCGGAGGAGCCGCTGTGGTCCAGCCGGACTGTGAATGGCAGCCGGCTTCTCTCCTACAGCTGCAGGGAAAACTACTCGGACTCGGAGGAAGAGGAGGACGTCGACGTGGCCTCAGGCAGACAGGTGTTAAAGGACGACTCCCTTTCCCGGCATCGGCCCAGACGGAGCCATAGTAAGCCTCTCCCTCTGCCGTCTTCTAAATCGGCCGGCGGCCGGCTGGAGCCCTCGGTTCAAGGAGGGGGAGGAATCGCGATGAATGACAGGGCGGCGGCCGCGGGGAGTCTAGACAGGAGTCGAAACCTCGAGGAGCCTGCTGTGGCGGCGGCGGAGCTGGGAGGAGGGTGTGATCAACTGGACTCCAGCCCCATTCCTAGATACCGTGTTAACGCGAAGAAACCGGCCCCGCTTCTGCCCCCGTCACTGACTGACATGGACGCAACCTTGGATTCGTCCACAGGCTCCCTTCTTAAAACCAATAATCATATCGGCGGTGGGGCCTTCGGCGTGGACTCCCCCAGGATTTTTTCCAACAGCCTCCTGCCCAGTGCGGCGGTGGCCGGCTCTGGTTCACTCAGGATCAATCACTCCAATCATACGGGCTCCAATCATACCTACCTGAAAAACACATACAACAAGCCGAAGCTTTCCGAACCTGAGGAAGAACTTCTCCAGCAATTTAAACGGGAGGAGGTGTCCCCAACCTCGGGTTTCAGTGCCCACTACTTGTCGATGTTTCTCTTAACTGCTGCCTGCTTATTTTTCCTAATATTGGGACTGACTTACCTAGGAATGAGAGGGACAGGAGTATCCGAGGATGGAGCACTCAGCAGTAAGTATTAACCCCCCGGCTTAGATAACAGAGGGGATGTTGTTTGTGATTTGCTCTGACTGCACTGGGCATTTTACATGAGGTGACTTCTGTCTGCAAGAACATGGTTTAATAGTGAATGCAAAAGATTGAGTGCAGTCGTGTCATCTTTCTTTAAGAACATTATTGTCATTATCAGAATGGCCGATTAAGAGATTTTTGTGAATGACATGTTGGGAAATCCAAAACAAACAAACCCAAATTCTTTTACAAGCCTGTTAGTAAAATGAATTTATTTAAATTTTCCTTAGCCTTAAATAACTGTATGTATAGATGCCAATTACTGAACAGTTTTGAAGTATTATGATTGTTAACGGGCATCATAAATGCAGTGTTTTTTTTTTTTTAACTTTGCGATTCTGAAAGGCAGTGTAGAATTTCTTGAAATTGCTGTTATTTTGTAGTATTAAATATATGTATTGGTAGTTCTGTAATTTTGAAAAAGTGAATGAATATAGAAAGTAGGAAGACACACTTCTAATTTCCCAGCCTAAAGCATCGGTCTTATCACCTCTGAAAAAAGTGGTATTTGGATTGGTTTCCAGGCTCTGCCATTTACTTGTTAAATGGCTCTTGGGAAGTCTGTACATTCATTCATTGAGCGAGTGTCATCTCTGTGCTGAGCAGTCAGGCTACAGTAGTGAAAAGTCAAAGTATTCCTGTCCTTCAACACAAGAAGATGAATACAGACCACTTTGTGTTTATGAAGGAAGTAAGGATGGAATAATTGGTGTATATCACTTTAGAGTTGGTAAGAGTAGGTACTGTTCGAAGTGAGACCTGAAGCAGGAGGAGACAGCATTGTCAGGATATAGGAAAAGGTTCTGGGCAGAGATTTTAAGAGGAAAGGCCTTGAGTTGAGCAAGAGCTTTCCGGTAGGTTAGAGTGGTTGGAGCATTTTGAGCCAGGAGGAGTGAGCAAGAGTTTGAGCTTCCCTTTTTTTAATCTGTAAAATGATGCCAATATTGATTAGAATGATGCTTTGAAGATTAAAAGAAAGTAAATTCAGGGCATGATACACTGCTGAATACATAATTTCTCAGTGTTACTCTCTTTCCTCACTCCCCGTGAAACTTCCTGCCCTTTTCAACCCAACATGAATTCACGGTATCATGATTTATATTTCTAAAATTGGCTTAGTATTATTAGATTTATTTCAAAGTAGTGAATGATGCACCTAGACTTAGATAAAGAGTAGGAGTGAAAATAGTGTAAGCTTGAATTTGGATACAGTAATTCTAACATAATCAAATGATAGACTTACTATTCAATATTACCATATTGCTTAAATAGAGGGTTTAGGAGAGGACTGAAATACAGCACTCACTTTAATTAGTACCCTGGGAGCAAGTATGATTTATTCTGTCCTGCCCCAGATACTTGGGAGAAAAAAGAATTAAGGTCACGCTAGGAATTAAACCAGTAAAGTTCATGTAAGTTAAATGACATTACCTGTCAGCAGTATTTTCTGCATCTGGTTTTTTTTTTTTTTTGTCTAACAACAACTCTGTGACCTGGACCTTTTCTAAGAGCTAAGCGCTTTACACATATTAGCTCATTGACTCTTCCCAACAACTCACAGAGGTGGGTGGTGTTTATCCTCATTTTGTAGATGAGAACAGTGAGACCCAAGGGAGTTAAGAAAGGTACCCACAGTTGAACAGCTAGTGAGTAACATTTT
Source organism: Glossophaga mutica (assembly GCA_039655065.1). NCBI lineage: Eukaryota > Metazoa > Chordata > Mammalia > Chiroptera > Phyllostomidae > Glossophaga > Glossophaga mutica. The sequence continues at coordinate 61,986,774 of CM077304.1, forward strand.
GTTGCAAATTTTTTTCGACTATAAAGTCTATGTTCTTAACATTACTTTGGATATTGTTTGTAGAGAGCTTTCTAAATAAGAGGATATTTTAATTTTATTAGGATTAATAATACAGTTGAATATTTGGTAGGATTCCAAACAGAATTGCTGATGAGCACAATTTTCAATTAAGATGATTGTCACATCTTTTTCCTTACTGTGAAGAAAAACAACTAATTTCTTAGGTATCAAAAATTTCAAATGGAATAGAAAGGAATAAGACTGGTAGGGTTTTGGTACTCTCTTCACCTTCACCAACATGGAAGGAAGGAAATTACAAGGTGTTCGGCCTTTTAATACATAGTGAATGTGAGGTAGCCTGAGGGATGGAAAGAACAGTGGCTAAGAGGTATAAGGACTTGTCAAAATGATCAAAGTCACGTTCCTTAATCTTTGAGCTTCATTTTTGTGTATTAAACAGGAGTAGTAATTTCTGCTGTCTATAGGGTTGTGAATATCAAATGAGATAATTTGTTAAACATAAATTGGTATTAGCTCAACTCAAAAGTTTAGGTAAAGCTTGTACACCTGGTAAACTACAGTATATACAGTGTCTGGCAGAAGTAAGGCCTGCCTGAGTGTGGTTGGTGGGGTAGTATTATGGGTGTAATAATTTATAGTTTTAATTTGAACATTTCACCTAAAATATTATGTGGTATGCTTGAGTGGGATAGTGTTATGTTACAGAATTACATGCTTATGATTTTGTAATAAAAAAGGGGCATTATTTGTGCCTGACTTTGTATATAAAGAGAAATAAGTAAGTCATTTCTGTGACATTTAGTGTATTTATTCAACATTTAATTTTTATTAAATTCCATTAAATACACATTGTAGACATTGATACATAAATTTGAATCAAAGTGTAATGAATCCTTAAATGTATCATGTCCTTGACTTACTCTACACCCTGGTTGAACGCTGCGCCTGCCAGTTCAGTTAGTCTGCACACCTAACGGTGAATATTTTTCACTCCCTATATTTATGTATCCTGATCCTTTGTCATATTATAATGGTTAACTGATGCTTAACCATAGGGTTCAAATAGTGTGCTTAAGGGAATAGTTTTACTTTGAGTAATTATTCACGAGAAGATTGTAGGTTATATGTGAGAGTAAGCTTTAGTAAGTTTTTATTAGTTATTTAAATTATGTATAACATGTAATAGATTAGCCTTTTAAGTAGTTCTTAATCATTTGGTGTTTGAAAAGTTTTCATCAATGCCTAGTTTTATTAATTAAATTACTATGAATTTTTATTTCCTAATCTGTAAAACTATGGGGTTGGATTAGATGATCTCGAAGCTTTTTTCAGTCCTAAATTTTAAGATTCTAACTTTGAACTGCCCTACCAAAATAACTCAAAGGTCAGTCTACAGTCAGATCATGACAATCCATCCAAAGAAAATAGGCAGAATTGACTATCTTAGGCTCATATGATCATTATTTAGATACTGGTTTTTAATTTGCAAAAGACATGATTTTTGTAGGAAATGTAGATAGAGATCTACAAAGCAAAAAAATGAATGGGTATTGTATACCTCTCTTCTTGGTCTCATAATCACTTCAATATAAGTTCAAATAATAATCTTTTAAGAACTTTCTTAATGTTTTCCAGGTAATGCATGCATTTATATATATATACATGTGTATACATTTTTATTCAACAACAGAGTGCCTACTATGTGCCAAGCAGTATTTTAAGCAGCAGAGATATGTGTTGAATAAGACAAATGAAATCTCTCTTCTCATGGAGCTTACTTTCTGATGGGGAAGATGGACAAATAAACAAAAATTTTAGATAGTGATAGTTGCCAAGACAAAATAATGACAAGGTAACTTTGGAGATTGGGCTAGAGGGAAATGCGCTATTACAAACAGCTGGGGCAGGCCTCTCTAAAGAGAATTGAGATCTGAATTGCTCACAGGAACTAGCCAGTCGTAGGGAGAAGAGAATTTTAGGCAGAAGTAACAGCAAGTGTGAAGATCCTGATGCAAAAAAACAAAACAAAACAAAAAAAAGTTAACCGTGTTGAAGCATCAGAATAGAATAGCCAGTGTGTCTGGGGCATGGCATATGATGATGTCAGAAGTAGGCATGGGCCAGGTCATAAATGACCTAAAGGCCTTAAAGGCCGTAGAAGGAATCTGAATTTTATTTTAAGTGACATACTGTACATATTCTGAAACTTGTTTTTTTACTTAATGGTATATCGTCAGTAACTTTCCATGTGTTAAGTACAAAAGCAAAATAAAAAATCTCATTCTCTACTTTAGAGAATTCTCTATTTTAGAGAGGAACTCTGTTTAGTTCCTCTCTAAACCTATAAAAATGCTAAAATCTCTACCATCCTGAAAATGTTGTTTTTCAACATTCTCCTATTGCCAAGATTAATATCTCTTTTCTCCTGTGCCATTCACTCAACCCCTCTGTAGTTTAGCTTTCTTTACTATCCATTCCTCTCTGCCTTAAGTCATCAACTACTGAGTTGCCTAATCCAAGAAAGACTTCAAGTTCTTATCTTCATCTCTTCTGTACCTTTAATACACTGAGAACTCTGTTCTTCACAAAACTCCAAATTTCTGTATTGCCACTTGCTCTTTGCTCATTTTTGTTTACTCCAGTCCACCTTTGTTTTAAATATGGTAGTCTCTGGATTACTTATTTTTGGCTCTTTTCTTTTGTACAGTTTCCCTAGTCAGTTTTATCCATTCTCCTAACTTACACCTTCCAATTTTGTATTTTCACAATTAGCCTTTTCTCTCCTGAGTTCTAGACTGACCTATTTGTTTATTAGATGACTTTTGGAAATACCAGAAGTACCAAAACCATCGGTACTCATCAGCTTTATGTACTTTCACCTCATTTCTCCCCTTGTTACCTGTTTTAGTTTTATTTTTAAGTACATTTTATTCATTATGCTATTGTAGTTGTCCCATTTTTCCCCTCCAGTTTCTCTGGCTTTTCCCTGCGCCTCCCTCCCACCAGCATTCCCCCCACTTAGTTCATGTCCATGGGTTGAACATGTTAAGTTCTTTGGCTTCTCCATTTCCTGTATTATTCTTAATCTCTCCCTGTCTGTTTTGTGCCTACCAATTATAGTTCTTATTCTCTGTTCCTTTCCCCCAATTCCCCCATCCCGCCACTGATAACCTTCATGCGATCTCCATTTCTGTGATTCTGTTCTAGTTGTTTGCTTAGTTTGTTTCTGTTTTGTTTTTTAGGTTCAGTTGTTGATAGTTACGAGTTTGTTGTCATTTTACTGTTCATAGTTTTGATGTTTTATTTAGAGAAGTCCCTCTAACGTTTCATATAATAAGGACTTGGTGATGATGAACTCCTTTAACTTTACCTTACTTGGGAAGCACTTTATCTGCCCTTCCATTGTAATCGAGAGCTTTGCTGAATAGAGTAAGCTCGAATGTAGGTTCTTGCCTTTCATTACTTGGAATACTTCATTCCAGCCCCTACTTGCCTGCAAGGTTTCTTTTGAGAAATCAGCAGACAGCCTTATGGGAACTCCTTTGTAGGTAACTCTTTCCCTTTCTCTTGCTGCTTTTAAGATTCTGTGCTTATCTTTAATCTTAGCTAATGTAGTTATGATGTGTCTTGGTGTGTTCCTCCTTGGGTCCAATTTCTTTGGGATTTTCTGAGCTTCTTAGTTTCCTGAAAGTCTGTTTCCTTTGCCAAATTGGGGAAGTTTTCCTTCATTTTTTCAAATAAGTTTTCAGTTTCTTGTTCTCCTTCTCACACCCCTGTGTTTCTCGTGTTGGAACGTTTAAAGTTGTCCCAGAGGTTTGTAAGCCCCTCCTCATTTTTTGAATTCTTGTTTCTTCATTCTGTTCTGGTTGAATGCTTATTTCTTTCGTTCCAAATCGTTGCTTTGAGACCCAGTTTCCTGCCCTTCACTGTTGGTTCCTTGTATATTTCTCTTTATTTTACTTTGCATAGCCTTCACTTTTTCCTCTATTTTGCAGCCATACTCAATCATTTCTGTAAGCATCCTGATTACCAGTGTTTTGAACTCTGCATCTGATAGGTTGGCCCTCCTAATTCCTTAGTTCTTTTTCTGGAGTTTTGATATGTTCTTTCATTTGGGCCATATTTCTTTGTCTCGGTGCATCTGTTATGTTGTAAGGGGTGGAGCCTTAGGTATTCACCAGGGTAGGTAACCCACTTTGCTAGGTTGTGGCACTGTATGTGGGGGAGGGGTCAGAGAGCACAGTGCTGCTTGCTTGGCTCTTGTCCTGCTACCCACAAACAAATTGGGCCCTTCTGGTGCTGATACCTGGGTGGGTGGGTTTGTGTATGTTCTAGAACCCTGTAGGTCTCTACAACAGATTCTCCTGTGAGGCTGGGAGTTTCTCCCACCACTGCAATCCCCACAAGTTCTTAAACGGAGAAGTTTTGAGGCTTTAGTTTCCCATGCTGGAACCCATGGGTTGTGCAGTCTGTCTTGCTCCCTAGTTGTTCCTTCCAGCTTATTCATACATGAATGTGCAGCTCCTGGTCCACCAGCCTCTGTCTTGCCTACCCGGTCTGCTGCCTTACCACGTGTCTTCTCTGCCCCTTGTACCAGTGTGGATAAATGTTTCTTCTTTAACTCCTTGGTTGTTGGACTTCCATACAGTTCAAATTTCTGGAAGTTCTGGTTGTTTTTGTTTTTAAATTTGTTGTTGTCCTTTTGATTGTGCAAGGAAGCAAAGTGTATCTGCCTATGCCACATCTTGGCTAGAAGTCCTGTTACCTGTTGTAGTTAATGGCATTTCCATCCACCAGTGCTTAAGCTAGAAACCTTGATTTGCTTGGTTTTCTTCCTTTCCTTCATCTTCCTATCAAACCTCAAACCTCAATCTAAATGGTTACTGAGCCCTTTAGTTCCATACCCTGTATGTTTTTTTAATCTGTTTTTTTTCTCCGTCACCACTGTTCTAGGTTAGTCTCTAGCCCAGGGGTGTCAAACTCATTTTCACCAGGGGCCACATCAGCCTCGTGGTTGCCTTCAAAGGGCCGGATGTAATTTTCGAACCATATAAATGTAACTAACTACTCCTTAACTAGGGGCAAGGAACTTGGTGCTGCGGCCAGGGAGAAACAAGGTGCTGGGTGGAATGAAACAAGGTGGAGAGCTGCATTTGGCCTGTGGGCCTTGTGTTTGCCACCTATGGTCTAGCCTGAACTGTTTCAGTAGCCTTCGAACAGGTGTTCTTGCTTCTAGGCTGTAGCTCTTTGTCCATTTTTCTGTGCCAGAGGAATATTTCTAAAGCATAACTGCAATAATTCACTCTCTTGCTTAAAATTACTCAGTTGCTTTTTCTAATTGGATAAAATCTAAAATTCTTGGCTAAATAATTCAGTCTGACTATACCTGCTTTTTCTGCCTTCATTTCCTACCAGTCCCTTTTTATCACACTTTACTTTCTGAAACATTGGAACTTTCTGAAACACTACTTGTTGTTCACAGAATACATCGAGAAATTTTGTACCTTTATGCCTCTGCACATTATTTCCTTCTTTGGGATTGTTTCTTCCTCTCTATTAACTGCTATTTATTTGTTTTGTTTTGTTTTTTAATAAGTGTCACCTGTACATATCTTCTCTCCCTTCTTTACCCTAGAGTTTACCCATCGTTCTTTGCTTAAATAAGATCTTATACATCGTTCCATAGCATTTATTACAGTGTATTACAATTGTTTGTGTCCTCTGTGCCCTTGAGGTAATATCTCTATAGGAGGAATTGAATACACTGGTAAAGGGCACAGGCTTTTCACAATTTCTGAGTTTGATTTTTATTTCTCTCTTTTATACCTGCTCTGTGACTTTACTGGATACTCACTTGCCTTATATTAAAGATGAAGATCATAAAACCAGCCTCCAGGTGGCTTTAAGCATTATGTGAGATAATGTACGTAACATTTTAGTATTGTTGCCTGACATATGGAAATCAGTAGATGGAAGTCACATGTATTCTTGGCACAAATTTATTACTCAGTAGATATTTATTGAACAAATGATCACCTATCAGTTACCCAATATACATGCCCTGATTAACTCATTATTTGACCTGGGAATTGGTTAACTGCTCAGTACCTAACTTAATACTCTGTAGTGGGAAGGATCCAAAAGAAATCTCATTCCTACAGAATCCTCCACTTCACTAATAATAGTCACAGGAAATGATTAAGAAACATACAAGATATTATGTGATATCTTCAAGTGCCATACTTTTAAAAATGGGGAATGTTTGCTGTGAGTTGGATCAGTGTCAAATGATCAAAAACCCTGATTCCAAAATTGGACTTTGTTCTGTAGGTTGAGCAACGAGAATCCATGGAGGTTTTAAAGTAGAGGACTAATATGGTCAAATTAATTTTTTTTTTTAAAGAAGGATAAACTGGTGGTGGTATAGGTAATAGAGTGACAGAATTGGAGAGAAGTAATGGGGTGATAGGCACTAGAGGCAGACATGGAGTGATGAGAACCTAAAGGAGGTTTATAACTACAGGGATGGAGTAGGGTCTGTGATTGAGAGAATCCATTCGAAGACAGAAATACTTGGTGACTGTTTGGATACAGAGAATAAAGGAGAGGAGTCAAAGATTATTCTGTGGTCATGAGCCTGGATGGTTGATAGACTAGGGATACCATCGAGAAGAATTAGAGATGTGGAAAAGGGATTTTGTTTGGGGAAAGGTAGTACAGAGAAAATGGATTTATTTGGGGTTTATTTTTTTAATTCAAGTAAAAATATCTGGTAGGCTTTTGTAGTTACATAATCGGAGTAAAGAGAGTCTGGTGCTCAATGTGAGCACTAGCACTATTTACTAAAGGAATAGATGCCTTGACATTACAAAGGTATGCCATACTTTTGGGGTGCCGTAGTATTTTTAAAAATACATTTTTACTTTTTCAAGTAATTAGATTAACCAAAAGGCCCGACATTTGGTATCTATAATTGTGGGGTGGCTTTGCCTGTAGAGCACCCCCACCCCCATTCTATCCACTATGGATGAGAATAAATCTACCAAGACATGATCTGCTTGGGGAGCTAGGTAGCCCATCTCTCAAAGGAGAAGGGCCAGGAGCCTGTTCCTCAATGGGCTTTTATTGGGTTCAGTTTGCACAGGAATACAAGTTAAGCTCATCAGTCATTGTCAGGCAGTAAGGATCAAACAATACATAACATTCAGAGAACTATGAGGGCTTATTCTGAGTCAGGGTCAGAAAGCTAAAGAGCCACAAAACTTTGGGAAACAAACTCACTCTATGCTTGGACCCTTATCATTTAAATTGAGGGCATTCTTAGCAAAGCAGGTCTCACAGGATTTTGTGCATTCTTTCTTAGGCCTGATTGCCCCAGGGAACCTGCCCTTTCCAGCACAGGGCTGCACCCACCTCCAGCATTGTTTCAGGCTTAAGCCAGTCAGGGGAAGTAAGGCAGCCAAGAGATTAGGAGACTTCTGCAGACAGAATGAGGACTCAGGCTATGTCAAAGCTGAGGGGGGAGGGTCCATCATCCCCTTTTTCTGTAGCCCCCCAAGTCCTTCCCTGAGGGCCCCTTCAAGACTGTGCCCATCTTAGGTCATCCCTCCCTTGAGGAATCTTACCTATCATTGGCTGACCAGTCATCTGCCCTGGGCCAAGCAGAGTAAAGTAAAAGGGGGCAGAGGCGGTCCCTGTGCTGGGGAGATAAGCTTTGTCTCCTTAGTGGTTTATGGCTCCCAAGGTCTCTCACATAGTCTTAGCCATGGGGGATTACAGCCTCTGAATCCACGCAGGGGTGGTTCCCAACGTATAATGACATAGACACAAAAATGTTGAAAAATAGTTTATGCTGTCATTCTTGAAGAGTGAATGCTGAATGCTACATTTGAAATTCCTCAAAGTTGACTACTATGTAAAGGAAAATTCCTGGGAACACCATGGTTTGAATATCTCAGTTTGATGATTTAAGAAATTAAAATTTACTCTGTGGAAATTTTCATTTGAAATTTATCTTTAGAATAATTTGAAAATCATCAGAGCAAAAACTATGGATTTCCCATGAGAATATCCATGGAGCCTCTTTTGAGGAAACACAGCTATCAGGATTTAGAGGCAATATTGGCCCTTCTACTTGCTAGCATTTTTATTAAAGGCAAGTTGCTGAACCACTGTAAACCTCAATATCCTCATCTGTAGAACAGAGTTAAGTGAGAAGTAATTTATGTAAAGTACTTGGCTCTGCACGTGACATAATAATAATAGTAGCAGTTAACCCTATGTAAGTACTCTGTGAGATACTAAGCAAAACAACTAAAACTTTTACTTCATCCTCATGAGACTGGTATGTATCCCATTTTGTAGATACGGAAACAGACACAGAAGTTAAGTAACTTGTCCGTGGTCATGTGGCTAGTAAGTGTAGAGACAGTATTTGGACTCAGTTATTCTTAACCACCCTGCTAGATTGATTGCCTTTTAATATGTGTAAGTACATAAGGACTTTGTACTTTCTCTATTGTTATTATCAAGAAAATTATGAAAGATAAGGATAGGTGAAGCAGATCAATGCATGAATTCCTAGATGTATGAGAAATAGTCTATGAAGCCTAGCAACTTTGGGACAAGAAAGTACAAATTTATACTCTCAACAATTAGGAGTTCATATGGAACTATTTTTCCTTAAGGTTTTAGATTGAGTTGATATATGAGGGGGGCAATCTAATATAATACAAACTATATAATAGGTAAAACTATAAAATGTATGATACTATTTCTAATTTTTAAGAGATTTGCACAGTCTCAAGTCTGGTGGGGAAAGTTGTCTTCTGGTTTGCATTACTACTTTAAAACTTGTGTTTTTCATTGTTAATTCTCAAAATGGTAAAGACCTTTAAGTATAGTACATTTGTTCTCCATTTTTTGCTCCTTTTAAATATAGTACATTTGTTCTCCCTTTTCTGCTCCTTTTAAATAAACTTTGTATTTTCCCTATACATATATTTGTTTCAATGGGAATGAAGCATTATACAATTTCAGGGGTCAGGGATACTTAAAAAGATTAGATATTTTCATAGTTCCTCAGTAGAGTTGTGCTGTTTTAAAACTAGCTTCTTCTTGCTCATTAATTATTCTATATTAACTTTACCTATCTGAAAAAATATTTTTATATAAATAAAAGAACCTCAGTGTAAAGAGATATTTAATCTGGTTTATAAGTAGTTTAAAAATAAAGTACAGCTTAAACTACCAGAAATAACCAAAATATATGGTAAACTGCAGTACTAACTTTTTTATAAAAATTATATTGCTAATGGTATATCTTTAATACTGTATTGATTTATTGTACACTAAAAATCGGTGCCATTTAATCTGGAAACCTAGCCCAATTGTGGAAATTCTTATAACACTTACTGCCTCATAACTTTATATTTTGACTTTTATACTCAATTTATTTTTAACAGATTTTAAAGTGAGCCAGCAGCAGTATATTTGAATAATCTTTGAATTATGTTGTTTTAATAATGCATGCTTTAACCTGAATCACACAAGTGATTGGTTAAAAAATATATACCTTTAACAACAGGTTTTACTTTCTAATATTTATATAGCTAACATTTTATAGTTAAGTTTTACATGTTTGCCATCATTCCTTTGTAAATATATTTCTAAGGAAATTAACTTTTAAAAAAGATTATAAAAATTATGTGCTAATGGAGGTAATAATGTCTGAGAATAGGAAAACAGATCTATTGTGTGGAAGCCATCATATATTACTTTTACACTGTCTTAATTTTTTTTCCTTAGAGGTATAGAGTTTAAAATCATACCACTGCTTTTGTTTGGGTAACAGATTTATTGCTGTATCTATGCCTGTAGAGTTTTGTTTAAAATGTTTTTTTTTGCAAGATGACTTCTGAATTCATCTTTACAGCCATGTTGATATCAAATGGCAAGCTAACGTTTAGGAACAAGGCTTGCATGCAAAGCTGTGCAAGAGTTGAGTTCAGCTGTTCTAAACTAATTGAGTGATAAGTGCGCACCAACAATTGCTCTTCTGCCCTGATTGTGGCACGGATAGAAAAAAAATCCTTTAGTAGCCATGAGCATTTTAACATATATCAGAACATTATTTTGTTTCGCAGTTAGAAACTCCTTTTATACATATCAATATATATGTACAGAAGGAATTTGCTTGTGGTGGCTAATTCTCTAAAGCATTTTATACGTGTAAAGGAAGCTTTGCTCTGTAGGAATTCACCTAGGTATAATTTTTTAAGTTTACATAAAGAAAAGGCCATTGAAATTGATTAGGAGGGGGAAATTTTAGAATACCTGTTTCTTCTAGTCCCTGGGCTATGGCTTTAGAGCCATGGCCAGCCTTATTAATAACTTCTTAGGTTTATAAGGGTACCTTCGGTGGTATCACAAATGCTTCTTGTTTGTTTAGTTCACTTGAAGAAGAGATATTTATTAAGGTTCTTCTATTTATTTATTTATCTATATACTCACTCAAATTATTTATTTAGCACTTGCCATGTGCCAAGTAATACTATGAGTATATACTTTCTAGAATGATACAAGTGACACTCCTCCCCCAGACACTGCCTCCCTTCCCTGTACATAGTAGTGGTATTCTGTTCATTTAAAAAAAAAATGTATGCACTAGCTAGTTTTCAGAATTAAGATTTGGTTACAGTGCAGTGCTATTTCATATTTGTATATTGTGACTTGGGAAACAACTTTAAAGATTAGATTCTGCAAATTTGAGTATGTCCTATGGTACACTTTACCAAATGTGTACTTGACACAAAAGAAATAGTTTCATTTCTTGGAGGTTTTTAGAATTGTAAAGTAAAAAAGGAAGAGACATGCAGAGCAAGTTTGCCAAAAATTAAAATGTTACCAACATGAAGTGTTTATGATTATGGTTCAAGAGGTTCTAGAAATATCCTTATGTTTATGACAAAAAGTCTTGTTTTGTTTTTTTAAAACATCATTTTCAAATGTTCCTTCTTTCAGATTCTAAAGCTTTAAGTGATAAAAGCATTTGTTGAGAATTTCTATGTGTGAGCAATTTATCTTAATTTTCATGAGGGAAAAATTTATATTATCTTCATGAGAAAACTGAAATATAAAGGGAATACGATTACCAGTGTCTTGTCTGCAGTTCCACAGCTACTAAGTTTTAGAGCCAGCACCTGAACCCACAGCGTGACTTTAGAGTCCACAATCTTAACCACCAGGCAGCAGTAGATTCTCTTAGGCATCTCTTCTCACCTACTAACTTTATTTGGGTAGGTAAGTCACTTCATAATCTCTGGACCTTGGTTTTTGGCATCTGTCAAATGAGGGGATAGAATAAATCAACCTATTTCTAGCCAATGACTTTTGTAGGAACTAATGTGATAATGTTTATGGAAATGCTTTGGAGGAATTTCAAGTGTATTTTTCATATTATAAGTTAGAATTTCCCAACTACAGTAGTCTCATTTAAGTAACACATGTTCAGCACTATGGCATGTCCTGTCAGTAATGCTAATAAGTGATAGGAGAGTGGGTTAAATTTATAGTCCTTATCAGTATTTTTACACCTTTTTCTCAAGTTGTCCGAACAGATAAAAAGAGTCATCTTTTTATATTACCAGTTGGTGCTTTATCTCTAGGCACTGAAAAAGAATATTATTATTTTTTCAGTTATATTTATTTAATAGATTATGATGCACAATTTGAAACTAGATTTTAGCCTCATTGTACACTTGAAGGTAGATTTGCTGTTAGGGAAGGCAGAGATGGGATACGTTGCTTTAGTCCAAAATATAGTAGTGAATTTGAGACAGGAAAACATTTCTTAGGAATGTGAATGGGTCTTAGAGTAAGCTTGTGTTGACAGTATCTGAAGAACAGGCAGTGCACGTAGCTGGTAGAGAAGGATGGTCTTGTCACATGCTGTTCTTCACTCAGTTTGTAAGGTAACATGAGTACTATTATTGCTAAAGTCGGAAGATGAGGTGTGTCTCTATGAATAGGCAGTAAATTGAATGGGGGTAATCAAGAGATTGGAGGTATAAAATAATAAAATGGATTTGATAAATGGGATATTAAAAATCATACTTTCTAAAGTATAAGGAATTTACAGTACAGTAGGATTTTAGTCTCCTAAACAATTTATATGAAGCACATAATGGAATTTTTATCTCATTCTGCATTTGAAACTATCAAAGATGTGATTTGTTTAGACCAGAGCTAATAGAAATATAAGCCACTTGTAAGTTTAATTTTTCTAGTGACTGTATTAAAAAATAAAAAAGAAACAGGTGAAATTAGTTTTATTAATGTACTTAATTTAATCCTGTATATTTAGAATGTTATCATTTCAACATGCAATCGGTATAAAATTATTGTCTGAGGCTAATTTAAGGTCAAAATCCTTGTAGCAGAGCAAGGGTTTAATACGAAGTCTGGTTCTAAAAATCTTGTCCTGTTCTCTGTACTGTTCTAAAGCATGGTCACCTAGTATAGGTAGGTGAGTGAGATTTAGTTCTGCCATTGCTCACCTGTTGGTTCACTGCAGTGACTTATGATTTAATGACTCCTTATTAAGCTATAAAGGGCTTCTTAGCTTAAAGTAGAAGTGGTATTCCCTAAATTCTCTCTCATATTTCTTCTTGGGAATATTCCTTTTTATTCTTTTCACCATTTCCTATTGAAAACTGCTTTGTACATTATACTGCTTTTCAAGCTAGAATTGTAGGAGGGAGAGATGGCCTTTTGATTCTGGCACATGATTGTTCTGGGATATAAAGGAAAAGTCAGCTCCTATTGAGAAAAATGAAAACAAAACTTTCGTGGACATAAAATAAAAATTTTAAGGGTTTCAGTACCTCACTTTGAGAAAGATTTTGGGATACTTTTATTTATCACAGACTTCGAATTAAAAAATTATCTCAGGTTTTTTTGATTTTTGGGTTTTTTTTACAAGATGTTATTTTTTGGTGGTTTTGTGAATGTTTGTGCACAAAGGCTATTTGCTTTCAAAAGGAAAATGAGCAGTCCTTAATTTCTGAATGGGCTGTCTTCCAGATTACATATAAAATAGCTGTTTGAACTTAGAACATGTTTAACTCACTGTTTTTAAGTTTAAGTTCCTAGGCTAGCCCATAGAAGCCTATTTTAGCATTAATGTACTATTCATTTAAGTTTTGGATCCTAAGAGCAGTGGATCATGTTCTGTGGAAGTTGGATGAGGAGGAAGCAAGTTTATTTTTGGCTCTTTATGTTTGTTTTATTTTTTCATTTCTTAATTCCTGTCCTTATACTGGGCTAAGTTTTCTACTGTTCTATGATCTTGCCTAAATATCTAGGTGCTCAGTAATTCATTTTTTAAAAATTGAGATTTAATTGACATAAAACATTGTATTAATTTTAGCTCCTTAGTGATTTGATATGTATGTATAATTTGAAATGATTACTACAATAAATTTTAGTTACCATCTGTCACTATACTTTATTAGTTATTTTTCTTATGCTGAGAACTTTTAAGATCTATTCTCTTGACAACTTTCAAATACACAGTATAGCACATTATTATTTTTTTTTTAATTTTTTTTTTCTTTTAGATTTTATTTATTTATCTTCAGAGGGGAAGGGAAGGAGAGAGGGAGAGAAACATCAATGTGCGGTTGCCTCTCGTATGTCCCCTGCCGGGAACTGGCCTGGCAACCCAGGCATGTGCCCTGACTGGGAATCGAACCGCGATCCTTCGGTTCGCAGGCCCGCGCTCAATCCACTGAGCTACACCAGCCAGGGCAGTATAGCACATTATTAACTACAGTCACCATACATTACATCTCCAGGAGCTTATTTATCTCATAACTGGAAGTTTGTACCTTTTAACCACCTTCACCCATTTCATCCAACCCCCTACCCCACCTCTGGCAAACAACATTCTATTCTCTGTATCTATGAGTTCATTTTTGTTTTGTTTTTTAGATTCCACATATAAGTGTGAGATAATTACTTTTTTCCTCTGACTTACTTCACTTAGCATAATGCCTTGTAAATAGTAGGTCTGTTTATTGGGTGCTTGGCAAGTGTAAATATTTTGTCCTCTTAAGCATTTTTCACATCATTTTCCAACTGAGGGATTTTAATGGAGGATTAGATTAATCACTTTGTCCAACGTTACAGATCAGAGAGGGGAGTTATGGAGTTGTGTTGTTGATTGAATGACTTGAAAGCCCATCCTCTAATGATTGTACTATATTGCATTCCACTTTCATACACCTTCCCCTTTACCAAATCAACTCCATTTATTATTTCAGCTAGTTTTAGTTAAATGTTAGGGAAAGCCACTTAAATTAGTTATAGAATCCTGATAATACAATTATATAATTTTATGGTAAAATTTGATAAAATGTGATTATCTTTAGTAAGGATTGAGCCAATGTAATCAGTTTAGCCTGGCTTCTCTAAATTATCCTTCATCCTTGTATGTGTAGTAGTTGAGTTGCCTGCATTTTTCTGTTAGAATTTATGTCAGTAGTTCTTAACTTACAGGCTAAGAACATTTTGGGAAAGTGCATTACAAAGACAAAGTATTGTCCGAGAATCTAACAAATGATTCGCCCCTCTCATTTTGCACCAGTATTTTTCAACTGCATATCAATATTGCTATAATTATGTAAAAATTATGGTAGCAGTTTGTCCTATTTTCTTAGTAAATTAATACAAAAAATATTGGGATATTAATGAAGGGGTCCTTTTACTTAAAGAGTAGAGAACCACTACTTACAGCATGCTGTAAGGAAATTATATATACTGTTTATGCTTTAAGATCTGTTTTTAGAACATTCATAGTGAATGTCAGGGGTCAGTTATAATGTTTAAATGACTAACCAAACTACCAACTGGTAAAAGCCCCTTAATTTTAGAGATGATTGTACTTTAAATACAAGATCTTCATTAACTGAGATTCTGTCTTTAGTGAAATTTTTGGCATTTGGTGAAAATTAAGGAGTTATAAAAGATTTTTGGCAGGAGCTTTGTTTTGGGGTCTTCCATTTCATCTCTTAGGATCCTAACTCACAGATTTTCTAAGAACTCTGTCATTTCTCCTCAGTACCTCTATTCCGGAGACAAACAAGGAATGGAATAGTGATATATTGTGTTAATTTGTAAACCGAGTGCCACGCCACTTTTTTACATGCTAGGATTGGAAAGAGAAGGAAAAGCTAAGATTTATTATTTCCTTTCTCATATTGCTGTGCATAGTCACAAAACACCCCATTTTACATTACGTTATTAGAGTCCCAGGAAAGGCAACTTGCGTAAGATCACAAGTTATAAATGTTAGAGCTAGTATTCTTTGCTCCAGAGATGTTTTTTTCATTTTACCTCACAGCCTTTCAGTGTGGAGAGATACTTTTCATTTATCTAAATGACGCTGCTTTGCCCCAGCTGGTGTGGCTTAGTGGATTGGGTGCTGGACTGCAAACCAGGGGGCCGCAGGTTCGAGTCCAGTCGGGGCACATGCCTGGGTTGCAGGCCAGGTCCCCAGTAGGGGGTGTGCAAGAGGCTACCACACTCTGATGTTTCTCTACCTCTCTTTAAACAAAAAAGAAAAAACAAAACAAAAAAAAAAAATGATGTTGCTTCAAGAGTAAAGATTACTAAGAGGAAAATTTGTACTTTATTTAAATTTTAAAAATTGTACTAGGTTGAAATTAATACAAAACTGGTATAAATTACACTTATACTCTGCCATCCAAGAAGGAAAAAAGAAATGTCACTTGATTACTTTAAAAATATTTGGTACCTTTTAAAAAATTCTGTAATTTAGGGGCTGGAAAATGAGAGAAACTATGGTGATCTAGTGTCCTTGCCTGAATTTTGTCTTAGGCAGAATATCAGTTCAAATGCAGGTTTAAAAAATCAGAGTGTAACATTCTGTTGGGTTGGTTTAGATTGCTAATTTTATTTATTTTTTTTCAAGCAACCATGTCCTATCTTCTTTAAAGTTTTTTTGGTTAAATTTTGTTGGGATTATAATATAGAATAAAAGACAGAGTCATCAGTAGTTGGTTAGTGATGAGGAACTATAGTGTAAGTACTGTAATTAAATAAAAATTTATACATGTGTTTAAAGGGCAAGAATTGTCTTTAGTAGGGTATACAATTTGAGGGGAGAAAGGAATAAATCAAAATTCTGAAAAGTTAATCTGCTAGCTAGAGCCTGAATGTAAATAAATAAGTTATTTTGTGCTTTGATTTACAAGATTTTTTTCTTCTAATTGACAACAGGGTAGTTGCCATACTTTTCTTTTTGTCTATTTTTGGTAAAGAATCTTGGTTCTGAAGGAAGGGAGGTCAGACTACATGAATAAAAGCAGATACACTTAAAGTCAACATTTTTGTCATATAAGATCATCAGAATTAAAGGAGTTTTAGAAGTCACTTGCTACTTTGGGCAATGGAGTTTGACAAAAGATGTTTTAGATGGGCTCTTTTGATCATAAAGACAGTCTTAAACTGATAGTTTACTCTGGGGGATGTATGGTGTATGTGGACTGCGACTGTAAAGACTTTAGGAATCAATTCAACTCAAGGGACTAGATCTGTACTTGTGTCTGTGTCAGAACTGTGCTAAATTTTGCATGCATGCCTTCATTTCTTAAAACAGTCCTGAGAGCAGTGGGGGAAAAATTGGGACAACTGTAATTGAACAGCAATAAACAAACTAACGAACAAAAAACAGTCCTTAAGAGCCAGGTAGTTATCATTCCCTTTAGATGAGGAAATTGGGATTTAAGGAGGTGAAGAAACCTGTCCAGCCAAGATTTGAATGCAGATAATCTGACTCCCAACACAGATATTTGTTTCTATGCAATATTGTCTGCATGCTTTGTATTATCTCAGTGTATTTGTTTTGGCTTTCTTTTGAAATTATCCCCACCTTCCCATTTTAAAAAAGTCTTATATTTTACTGGACTAGGATTTCTTAATCCCAATGGCCCATGACTCTTAAAGAAGCTATAAATGGACTCCAGGTGAATAGGAACTCCTTGAAATTACATGCACATTTTTTAATGTATATGCAGTTTTCTGGGGAGAGGGGCAGAATCTAAAAATGGCCTGTGATCCTCCAAAGTAGTGATGATCACTGCACTATTAAGCTGTTCTAGGGAAGATACAGTGAATTTTCATCTTGTATTCCTTAGCACCTTATTGTATGGAATTTAACAAGAGGTGTTATGTGGGGAAATTAGTAATAATTTGGGAGTTTTAAGATGCCTTGAATGTTTACTAAGTGGGTATTATTAAAGCATCCGTTTTATTTATTTGGTTCAGAAAATGTTTTTGTTACTGACTGGTTCAGATTTCCAACTCTAGTATATATAGTAGTTCTACAAAGTTAGGTTTTAGAAGTCAGAGCATAAAGCAAAAAGTTAAGTCACAAATGTCATTAAGTCCCCTAGATTTAGAGACTGCCATATGGTTTCTCATAAAGACCAGGTTTTTCTGCCTTCCAGTGTAAGAATAGACTGTTTTAGTACCTAATGAAGTATTTAGGCCCATAGTACATCTTTAAATGTTACAATCATACTAAGCGTTTAAAGCATTTACAGTATAAGAGGCACAGGGAAACTGAGAGTAGGTGAGGGAATAGCATCATCATTTCTCTCGTTTCAGGTTTTGTCAGGGGCATAGGCTTATTTATTGTCCAAAATAGCCAATAGAATGTGGGGAATTGCACACATTATTTTATAGCATTCATTCACACGTGCTTGTTCTGCTACAAGTAAAAGTTGTAGAAGTTAGATATAGACAGGTGAAAATCTGGTATGATTTCAGTGCATGTTGCACTTTCTGGCTATTGTGTTTACGTGGAAGCATGGGTTTCACTCTTAAAGTTCCATGTATTGTAACCAACAAAAATCTTATTTAACCTAGTTTAATTTACTGAATGTAACTACTGCTTACATTTTGTTTTATTCAATGGTTTTATTTGTACCTAATGATGACTTACTTAAATTCTTCTATTTCTCAAGTGACTTTTCATTTCTGTCTGGTTTCTTCCCTAGCAAAAAATCAAGATATAACTTTTAAGCATATTGGTCATAAAGTCAGTGATGGGATTTACTTTTTAGCTTCAAATTCAGTTTATGTTTATTTCAGTCACACTTCAATCTTTGTGCTTTGTCTATATGTGTAGTGCCATTTTCTCTTTTATCAGACATGTGCTCCTTTTCACCATTTGATGAAGGGAGTGAGCACTCCTGTCATCAAAAAAATTCTTTTACTTCTGTTCGCCTTTACATTGCACTGCAGGTTTTCTCTCTCCAATTTTATCATTTGCATATTGTCTTTGTACTACACAAAACTATACTAGTAGTATTTATTATCCCTAGTCATTGAAAATGTTATACACATGCATTTTGATTGAGAATGTTACTAAGTAGAAGACATCTTGTATTTAATTATATGGGACATGCATATTGCTTTATTATATTAATAGGTTGTACAGTGTGTCACAGATCCTTTTTGGATTTCCAAATTCTCATTTAGTAGTAGTCTTTTGGAACAGACCTTGTTATAATACAGTTTCACTTGTATTATTTGCAGTGTAAACCTTGAGGAAGTGTTACAGCCAGTCTCTAGTATGTAACAGTTAATGTTTAAAATCTCTTACTACGGTTAGCTGTCACCATGTTTAATAAATTATAGTATTACGTTAGCATAAATTCCTTTGGGTGCCAAGTTATCTATTACACAGATGCTTGGTTTTATTTATAGGTTTGTGTCTAACCTTTGTGGGTTGACCTGCCTTTATTTTTCAATTCACTTGTCACTATGAAGTAGCATAATTCTTTAACTGGCATACGTGTAAAAATAGTTTTCAAGAGTTCTTTGAAAGTACTGAAAAAGTAGATCCCTCCAACCTTTGGACTTTAAGCAGCGGAATAAGGTAAAGTTCCATAATTTATTAATTAAACAAGCACTAGTTTGTATTTGAATGGAATGTGTTCTTATACTACCTTTAATTCCAACATTGGGGAAACTACAGGAGTGTCTTTAGCTGACAAAATGAGATGGAGGCAGCAGGCTTATTGTTTTCCTCTAAGTTTTGAGCCACTAAAGACTTAAGAGAGGTGTGTATGTGTTGGGGAGAGATTCATTATTAACTTTATGTTCTATTTTAGAGTAAGCTGTTGATAGTTCTTAAAGTCTTCTCTTGTATTAAACATTTTTTTGAATGGGAACTTCAATTTTAGTAGTTAGGTTCAGTAATCAATAGTTCTATCAAATATTTTTTGAGTCTTGGAGACTATTAAAATATCAGTTCATTTTTGGAAGGAATAAACTATCATTAAAGTCTTTTAAGTGTGAAAAAATATATATATGTTCTTGATTTGCTAGTGATCTAATTTTCTAATTTAGTATTAATTTTATTTTAAGTAAATTGAAGCCAGTGTTGTTACATTATTGTTACACAAATTGCCTCCAACTCCATAGGTCAAGCTTGTAAGAAAGTAATTTTGAAAATTTGTTAAATTTCCTTTTTAACATTATTAGACATAAGCTTTTATATTTTGGCTATTTTCCTATGTGCCAAGTTTCCGACATTATTTAAGTAAAAAAGATAACTTAAAATCTTATTTGTAGGTATAAATTGTATGAATTTAGAAAATAAGACTTATTATACAGGTCTTTCTAAAGTAAAATAAAAGCTTACTTCACAATTAACTTCTAGTTTTTGGGGGGGGTTGTTTTGTTTTGTTCTCTTGCTAAAAACAGGAAATATTTTACTTTTTGATTTGTCAAGAATCTAGATTGAGGTGAAAGGATTTTTTTTTTATATACAATAAGCTGCAGCTCTTCAATTTTTTTTACCCTAACATACTTAAGTATTGAAGTTATCTTTTTCTTGTCTTGATAGGATTTTAGTACCACCAACAAATATTTTTGTTTTGTTCTTTATTCTTTTTTTCTCTAGCATTTTACTATAAAAAATTTTAAAACAAAAATTGAAAGAATTGTTATGAGCACTCATGTACCCACACCTAGATTCTACAGTTAACATGTTCTATATTTACTTTATTATATATCTTATCCATCACTCTATCCATTATTCTACCTTATTAAAAAATATATTTCAGAGTAACTTGAAGATATTAGGATACTTTTTTCTTACATATTGCATACATGGTATTAACTAGAGTAAGGTTTTTTTTAGGTAAAATTTGCATGGAGTCATATGCATAAATCTTTACCTTCAGATTAGTTTTGACAAATCATCCAGCTGTGTGACTTAAATCTCTACAGATATAGAACATTACATTCAACTCCAAAAACTTCCAAGTCCAGTCACTACTCATCACCTCATTAGTATTCAGATTTTTTCACCACTGATTAGTTTTGCCTGTTCTGAAACTTCATATAGTTTTGCCTGTTCTGAAACTTCACAGAATACTCTTGTATAAAGCTTTTTTCATGAAGCATGGCATTTTTAACATTCATCAATTTTTGATTTTCCAGTTCATTTCATTATTTACTCTTGGTTTATTTATTTTTATTTTTATTTTTTAATTATTTTTATTTTTATTTTTATTTTTTTATTTTTTTAATCAGTATTTTTTTTAATCGTTGATATTGTACAGTTTTCTGTCTTTTACCCCGCCCCTAGCCCACCACCCCATCTTGGTTTATTTTTAAGGCTCAAATGTATTGTGGGCAGAAATTATTTGCTCCTTCTGGATTCTTAAAGCACACTATACTAAACTCCAGGGTGGTATTGATTACATTATATATCTTTGCTTCTTATTTATCTCCACCAGTCTTAAAGAGGCATGCTCTCAGAACATAGTAGAATATACTGTATAAATACTGGTTGGCCAGTTTGTGATTAGAAGTCTTTTTCACAGCTTTTGTTACAGGGATCCCAAATATGGGGTCCAACTATAAATGTAATTAGCATTTGAATAAAGACAAATTTCTATCATTTTTTTTCTTCACTACATAGGGAATCTTCATTTTTACGGTGAGTAAATGTGAGACTTTTAAATGACTACAAAGTTGAAAAAGATTATATAATGTTGTTTATCATATAGAGATGAAGACTAAGAACCAACTATATATTCAGTTGGTCAAAAAGTCTGTATTTTTTTTCCATAAAATAAAATGCACATTTTTCACTTTACCAATAATTTTATTGGTTTGGATATTTTGAGTATGTTGGCAATTCCCTGTGTGGTATAATGTTGATTCATTTAATGTCTCGATTTGATCACTACTTCAACTGCTTTACACAACTGTGGAGCATTGTCCAGTGAGAACGTTCTCCTCCTGGATGAAACTTGCAAACCACTTTTGACATGTTTGATCAGTTACAGCACCTTCTCCAACACTACACAAATCTTTTTTTGTGTTTCAGTTGTGTTTCACCTTTCTTGAAATAAAGCATATGCTGAAAATGTTATTTTCTTCCATCTTCATTATTAAAATGGCTGCATAAATATTCACCAATTTCAATACTTTTTTTAAAAAATGCATGCTTATATGATAGCTGTCACAATACAGTCTAACAGAATTGTTTCAAGTACAGTTAAAGACAATTAAGCACTACTAGAGCTATCTTTTGAAAAAAATCAAAAGTCCTTTTTGGCCAACCCAATAATAAAGCCGTTCACAAACTGAGTTTTGACCTTTTATTCTCTTAGACACATTTCAGTTTTCATTATGTTCTTAGTACTTCGGTGTCCAAATTTAAAGCCCCCCCCCTCTTTTTTTTATTTTATAGAACCTGTGTATTTCTGTCATTATTATAAAAAATTTCAAATAGAAAATTGAAGGAATTGTGCTGTGAGTACTCATTCTTTAAGAATAACTTATTTGGAAGTAGCACGGAATTATAGCCTCTCATAAAACATGGCAACTAGAAAGTTGGGAGTCCTGTCAGGTAAGAGAAGTGGAGGAGCTTTTGAGTTTTTGGTCTTCCTTTTTCTTTCATTCATTATCTCTACTTAGGTCTTGACCTCTAAATCCAAATAGATCAGTAGGGTTAAAATGAAAAAGTTATTTATGAGTAGAACCGGGTGGTACAAGAGTTTTACTTTAGGCAAGCTTTAGTAGACAGTCTTATCCATAAAACTTTTGTCTGTTTTGATTGTTGATTTAATCTCAATATTCACAGTAATTTATTAAGTATGGTCGAAGTGAAAAGTTCCTATCTTTTAGAATGACCATATGTTTAATAGAGCCATGAAACAATCGGAGAACTTTCAGAGAACAAATGTGCAATGTGCTGTGTGGCAAAAGAATGTTCACCCTGTCCCATTTTTAGATCAGTCTGGCTGATGGTGAAATGCAAAAGTGTTTGCCACACAGGTGCAGTGTTCTGCAGCTGTTGGAAACATTTGTCCCCCACCCGCCACCACCTCCTACTTCTTCATGTATAATTATGCTCAGTTTAAACCATTAATACTAGAAGATGGGATTTCAAAATTTGAATATCTGCTTGCAAAAAGGTACAACTTATATAATTGGTCATTTAGGCAGCTGAATTTAACTGCCTAGATAACTTGAAGTTTCCAAAGACTAAAACCTAGGTTTAAGGTCATGGAGTTACAAAATTACAAGAGACTGCCTTTGAAAGCACATGTCTGCAGAGGTACTGCCCTCAAGACTGAACTTTTTGAGAATGGGGTTTAAATTTCCTGCAACTAGCATAATGCCTGGTGCATGGCAGACATTTAATATGTGTTTGTGAATATCTTATGTTGGAAGATGAAGCAAAAACGTTGTTTAGATGTAGTATAGTACTTAACTGAAAAATTATGATTTTTTCTTTTAAAGAAAACGATGCCTTGTGGTAAGTTTTATAGCAGTATTAAGTGCCATGACAACAGAGAGAAGGGGAGGATTAATGCTGCCTGTGGTGGTCACGGGATACTTTGTATTTCGATATGTCATGGTAAATCTTTTCCTGAACTACTGTTGGAGAACTTGGTTTTGAAATTTTCCTCACCCAACATACAATAGTATATTCTCCAACAGCAGTGTCTTTCCTCCTTACCCCATTTTGGGCATTTTCCATGCATTATATCATGAGGTTAAAGTTTCATGATTCCAGATCTGAAGGTTCTAGAGAAGAATGCTTTCCTTAAACCAAATACTTTTTTTCTCCTGTAGTTTTTTCTATAATGAAAAGAATGTGAGCTTTGGAGTCATACATAGATTTGAGTCCCATCTTTTTGAAGCCCAGCTGTGAAAACTACAATTACATTAAGGAAGTAACTTAACTTTGTCATACATCAGATTCTCTGTCCATGGCCTGTTCCTTCTGCTCCCTTGGGTTCTGTTCAAATGCAGTCTTTTTAGTATGGTCTTCTCTGACCATCTTATTTTATATTGCTTCCCTCCTTCACATGTCAAGCACCATTCTTACCGTTTCATCTTTAAAGCATTAGAAGCATTTTACATACCTCTGCATTTTTAAGAATGTATTTATTGTCTCTTCTAATCCCTCTAGAACATAAACTTCTTGAGGGTAGGGATATTTTTTATTTTAGTCACTGCCATATTTCTGGTACCTAACACAAAAGTACCTTATAAATATTTGTTAAATGTTTATTTTTCTTTGTGAGTTATAAAAGAACTTTGGTCACCACAGACTTTTCTTCTATTTACTGCCTGCAGGTGTGCAAAATGGAGCCTTTCTGAGGAGAACAATTTGTTTGGTCAACATTCACATATTTTGTGAATACATTTATTGGTTGATATACTTCATTTCCCCCTTTTTATCTGAGAATTCATAATGGTTGATAAGTTTGATCTTAGCCTAAGAGAATGTTTTTAAAAGTTTACATTTAACGAAAAGAATCCATAAAACTAGTAACATTTTTGGAATTGATGAGACGGAAAAAGAGAGGTTTGGAGAAGAAGAGTCAACATGTCTTATAAGTCAGTAGGAAAGTATCACAAGGTTAGACTTAGTTCCTTGAAGCAAAACGTGATGAGAAATCACTGGACAATTTTGAGGAGTCTGGTAGTATAATTAAAGAAACATTTTTAGAAACTTGACTTTTACAGTCATTAGGATGGTTTAAATGAAAGAAGTCAAAATATTAAGGACATTTACAAAGAAAAGTTTGGTGTATTTGAGGTTTGAAATAATCTGAATGAGAAAATTAAAGAAGAAATGGCCAAAGGGGAGAATTCGAGAAAAAGCAGTAATGTTGCTGGTATACAGTATAAAAGAGGACAGTAACAGGTCTACAAACACTTAAGGGTATTGCCTTTTGGGGGTGGAAGAGTCAAGTTTGAAATAGCAACTTGGAATTATCATCGCCTTAGGATAAAGAATAAGAACTATAATTTACTCTCAGGTCCACTCCTAGAAAAGAGACTAATAAATGAAGAAGAATAAATGAAGTTTTACTGTGGGATGATTTTGAATATTGTTTCTCCTCTACTGTTTCTGGGTAAGCAGAGGAGGAAGGAATATTTCATTAGGGCTAACAACATATGTTGTTCCCATTAAAAAGTTTAGGTAATTTGGTTGAGATAAAAGATACGGATGTAGTTTTGGAAATACTAAAATAATTTGGCAGAATTAAAATTAGATGTATAAAGGTACTTTTAGAAATGAGGGCTTTGGTTTGTTAGAATTGCTATTTTTAGATGTAATTTTCTTTCTAAAACTTAACCTTAAGGCTACATTTTACTTCTATAATTCTATAAAATTCTATAGGTCTGTCCTTTAATTTAATAGGAGACCATTGTCATAGGAAATTGGGGGGGGGGGTTTTTTAACAGAAAATGTGTAGAATGAAAAGTATATTGTTGGCTTTTTATATATGTTACACTCTAGGTTATTTTAGCCCATTAGACAAGAGGCAGAAATCTAGAAAGATACAGAGGACAGCGTAATGTTTTTCAACAGAATTATTGTTCTGCTCTTTGGCTTTCTCTTTATTATCTTATCCCCCGCTCCATTCCCACTTGTCCAGAACATGGCCTTCTCCAACTTCCTGGAGAATTTAACACTTTCCCTTCAGTGTTAACACACAGAGTAGATTAAAGAAGGGTGGATTTAACTTATGTAGCACAACCAGCACTTTTTAAGCCTTATGCTTAGCGCCAGGCATACAGGACACATGGTCCCTGTCATGAGAAACTCAACAGTAGAGCAGTCTAGTGGGAGAGTGTCTACAATCCGTAGCAATACATTCATAGTGATACTCAAAGAGCTAGTTTTCCGTTTAATAATCTGGGCAAAAAATACTTTTGTATATAGTCAAAAATAATGCATGACTTTTTTTAATAGACATTATAATGTGTTTTAGAATTGAATATTTTAATGTATTTTAGAACTATTCTTATAAAGAACACATAAAAGATCTGTTTTTAGTATTGTTTGACCAATTTTAACCATATTTTTATTTTAACTAGATCAACAGGGCGTCTTTTGGCAGTATATTTAACTAAATATAGCTTTATTTTAAATTGTTCAAATTTTACTTAATAAAAATTAATGTTATTAAAAAATGTCTTTTTAGTCCAAGCATGTTCTAGTTCTTAAAATTTTATTTAATCTTTGTTGTATTATTCTTTCTATTCCCCTATTGAGTCCTTTTGATCTTCCTTCAAAAATTGTTCTTTCCCAGCATTAAAACCCCATTGCTCTATAGAAAAATATTGTCTAAAAATCCATTAGCAAATCCCTTTAGATGATAGCAGGATACATTTTTTTCCTTGCTTTTTTTAATTGTACCTTGTTAAACTGGTCTCACACATGAACTTTCTTAGAATCAGGCAGTTCCTGGTGCCTATGGGACTTCCTGTTTTCTCAAATAAAAATAGAAAAGCACCTCAGAAAGGAAACCTGGTGAGTGTGAAGTACTTTGTAGGCTCAGTTTTAGTTGTGACCTTCATTATAGGGATCCAGGTATCAATGTTTTGATATTTTCACATGTGATTTAAAAATAGATGATAAGGAGGAGATTCTAAATAATAATCATGAGAGGTGATACATAATTCAGCCATAAACTTGTATGTATCTTTTGGGGAAGTGTTTAGGGAGGTTGGATAGAAAGTGGTAAATCCTCTTTATAATACATATTGGAAATCCAAAGTTGTTTAATACTGAAACTTAATTCTCAGCTACTTTGATCCGTATATTTGTTTTTTGCTTCTTTTCCAGATAGTAGCAAGGGTTAGGGAGGTTTTCCTTAGTTCTTAGAAATCAGAATTCTAAATGAATTATTCATTGTTTTAAAAGGTTTTGTTTATTTTTAGAGAAGGGTGAGGGAGAAGAAGATGGAGAGAAATATCAATGTGCAAGGGATGAACTGAAACCCAGGCATGTGCCTTGACTGAGAATCAAACCAGCAACCCTTAAGTCTGCAGGCTGGTGCTCAATCCACTGAGCCACACCAGTCAGAGCATGAATTACTCATTTTTAAAGCATGTTGTAGACCTCACAAGTAGAAACTAATCTTAGAAGTTTTTTGAAGAGAAACTAAGTTAAGGTGGAAATAAATGATAATAGTAACAATGATTGGTAACATGTATTAAGTGTTTGAGGCCAAGTCAAGAATTTTTAATGATTTATCTCATTTAATCCTCACAACAATATAAGGTAGGTGTTGTTACATCCTTCCTTTACAGAAGAGGAAACTACAACTTAGAGTGGCAAAGTAGATGTTGGTTCAAGGTCATGTTACTAGTAAGCGATAGAACTGGGTCTTGAACCCAGCAGCTCTGACGTCAGAGCACCTTCTCTCAATTACGACAGAGAGTACTGCAAATTCAAAGAATCATAAGTATAGTAAATCTGAAAGAATACTTTCCCAGCTGTTATTGTTATCATCAGTTTGTTTTATTTGCATGTTTATATTCAGTTTTAGCAATGTATCTGCTGGCATTTCAGAGGACTTGTTTAGGGGGATTCTAATTCTCATTTTTAAATGATGCTAATAGTTCTCTCTTTTTTTTTCCTTGATAGTAAAAAACCCCTTTGATGAAACATTTGGAAAAATACAAGTAAGTAGAAGATCATAATGCTGATATTTTGATTCATATTTCATGTGATAAAAGTATTAGGGTTACTATCAACTAAAAGTAGTAATTTTAAAAAGATTCTTTTAGGGTGAAGCAATAAATTTTCTTATTTTGAGTATTCCTTAACTATAGTATAATTAAATCTGACACAGATTTTTTTCCCAAGGGCTGAACTGTTTATCATGTTAAGATAAAAACCACTGTCCAGTAAAATGACAGTGGTATGTCATCTGGGAACTTGGCCCTACTTTTGAAGATATGGATGTTCTCATAAGTTACTGAATACCCTAGTAGTTTTTGTGTTTTTTGACCTCATCCTTTCCCTTTGGATTTTTGCTCATTGGTGTGCCTGTTCAACCAGCACGAAGACAGCGGATTTAGAAAGAAACATACTCCTTGGGCTGCCCTTTTATGATTCATTTTCTTTTTAAAGGATCTGTAATGTTTATTTTACCCTAATTTTTTACACATGAAAATATTATTTGCATACCATCATTTATAGGCACTACATATTAAGTACTTGAGTTATAACACACCATTCCTAATTTTTTTATTTGTAGGACCTGATAGCAATATACAGTGTACAGAGCACATTATTTGTTGTGATAAGTAATAATGTATAATCAGATCCACAGAATATTGCTTCAGATTAGATTGTTAGAGTGGGACTTTATAACGATTATTTGTAATAGTATTCTTTTGTGATATTTGTTTTAAAAGAATTGACTTTTAAAACACTGCTGCTGGCATAGTAATTTAAACTTGTACAAAGTAGTCACTGAACTTGGGAAATATTATACAAGACTTTATTTTCTTCTGTATAATTTGCCCCATTAGGGAAACTGAAGTTCTGAACTTTTAAATAATAGTATAATTATAATGACGATGATGGTAGTTCACTTATATTACATACTTATTCTGTGCCAGGCACCATGCTAAGTGTTTAAAATCCATTATTATGATTTAATCAGATACATGAGACAAACAGTTGAAAATATTTTTGAGGAGAAAAATTGGCTGAGGATAGAGAGGGAAATATTTAAAGGTGACAATATATGAGAAAATTTGGTAGAATCTCTTTACAGTTCATTTTTTTCTCCCAAAAATAACTTTGCTTTAGAGAGTACATGTTACTCGAAGAAAATCTGGACCTTACCAAACAATTAGAAGGTAGCTATCTGAAAATATAAAATTATTTTTGTTTAATGAAAGGTTACATGAAAGCTTACTTTAAATATTGACTTATTGGTAGATCTTCAACTTGTTTTCAGGGTGATTAGGGAAGCCACTAGTTAGATACAATCCAAGCTGAATGTTAGGAGAGACCATCTGAAAAGCAGTCAGAATGGAAGAAGACTATAATGAAACTGTTAGCCAATGTAAGTTTTTTATAAAGAACGTAGCTTTAATATTTGATTTATATACTTTTCAGATTTACTTTTAGTTTAGCATACTGGTGCTAAAGATAATTGAACCAAAGCCTTTCTCAAAATTGATTTGTTCACGTTGATAACACAGTTTTACATAATAACTTATTTGATCATTTGGATGACACTCAAGATTCTTAGTGTATAGAAACGTTTATTTTGAATGAGTTGTCACTGGGAAAAATAATTCTTGAAAAATATTATAGTTGAGCTTTATGCTTAAATTCTTGGTATGCAAATATAACAGTATATATGTTTTCCAGTATGAGATCCAGTTATATCTGATTATGTTGTTATTCTACTTATCTAGTCCAGTTCGAATATCTGTGAATCAAAAGATGAAGTGTGATTACATCATAAGAGATGTAATCATACAGGAGAGCACAAGAGTCAGAGTTTTGGATTTACTTTTATTTTCAAAAGGGAAGTGGGGATAGGTTTGATCAGGATATATAAAACAAAAAGGAAATCAGTCACTTTTCCAAATAAGAGAGGAAACAAACTATAGACTCTCAGCTACTTTAATCTCAGCTCGATCAGACTTACCTTAGTTTTATGTAACAAGTCCACAAGCTACACTATCATTGGAGTTCCTTCCCATTGTATTATAATGAACGTATTTATTAACAATGATTTTGTGGTTTAATGTATCACAAATGCATAGTTTTCAGAATCCTGGATTTCAGCCGCTGCAGTTATTTTTTGATGTCTGATTTTTTGAAGTTTGCATTTTTAAGCTAATGTAAAGATAAAGACTGGCTTGATTTAGAATCTGGTTGAGATAAAGTTGAGGGTGGGGAAAGCAGAGGGGTGGGAAGGCAAGTGGTCAGCTGAAGGAAGATTACTTGTCTCTATCAACCATCTCACATAAAACCAAGGACTCTGATGGTAGGATCATGGAGCCCTTGATAAGTTTTCACTAAAGAGTGTCATTTGTTAAAGCTGCATTGACAAAAAGCATGCCACTTGTATGCCAAAACTTCTCTTCTGTCTCTGAACATATAGCATGAAAGTAAATGATGAGGTTGCATGTTCATGGCATATAATTCTTTTCCCAGCTTTTTATATCTTGTCTAAATTTTCTCTTGGTCATATTCATCCAAGTAATGCTCTTTTGTTAGACACTTCAGGAAGAAAGGAAATAATAAAAACACAGCCCCCTCATGAGTCATGAATTTATTTCAAATAGTATGATGAACTGTTATTACACCCTCTCCTAACCTACCCTTCCCCCTTGTTTATATTGGTCTCTCTTAATTGTGATTGCTCATAAGTTGGGGGTCTCATTGCTTTAAACTAGTTGACATTTCAGTAGTCTATTTTCTGTTTTTCATTTATATGGTCAGAGTAATAGTCCTGATGCATGAGTCTGTTTTACTTTGCTCCTTACCTTTCAGAATGAAGTTATACTCTTTGTATTGGTATCTAGGGCTCTCGAGCTGTTCATTCCAGACTGCTTTTCCAGTAGGTTGCTGAGTCAGAATAGGTACTGGTTATGTAAGACATATAACAATGTTTTATACCTTCATGCCTTTGTTCATGCTGTTTCTTCTGCTTGGAATACTAGTCAACTCTATTCGTCCTGTGAAACTCAACTCAAGTACCCTCTCTCCCATAAACAGATCTTCCCTCCCTCTTCTGTATTTACATTATGTTTTGTTTGCAGCTGTACTATAACCCTTACTATGTTTTTTGCCCTTGAGAATAGGAGCTACCTTGTTCACTAGGTCTCATTTTGCTGAGAACAGTCTTAACTCTTAGCAGATACGCATTAAATGCTTGTTTTACTTTAATGATTCATAGATTTATACAGGGCCACTTTGGGAACCTAGGAGAGGTTGAGGGTCAATCAAATTGTCAATAGTCATTCCCTTATATTATGTTTTGAGTCAGATCAAACAAACCATGAAGGCAGCCTGGAGGAAAACAGTGTCGTAAGAACAGTATATGTCAGCATGCAATTGTATGGAGCAGGGGGGATATGGGAGCATTGCTTTGGTGGTTGGGGGAATTGGTTGTATATGAGACCTTTTTAAAAATTTTTATTTGTTTGTTTGTTTTAATTGTTCTTGTACAGTTTTCTGTCTTTTACTCCCATCTCAGCCCACTGCCCAGCCCTCCCCGCCTCCCTCCCATTTCCACCCCCGCCCCTAGTTTTTGTCCATGTGTCCTTTATACTTGTTGCTCTAAACCCTTCCCCTTTTCCCCTGAAATTCCCTCCCCTTTCCCCTCTGGTGACTGTCAGCCTGTTCTCAATTTCAGTGTCTTTGGTTATATTATGCTTGTTTGTTTGTTTTGTTGATTAGGTTCCTGTTAAAGGTAAGATCATATGGTATTTGTCTTTCACTGCCTGGCTTATTTCGCTTAGCATGATGCTCTCCAGTTCCATCCATGCTGTCGCAAAGGGTAGGAGCTCCTTCTTTCTTTCTGCTGCATAAAATTTCATTGTGTAAATGTACAATAGTTTTTTGATCCATTCATTTGCTGATGGGCACCTAGGTTGCTTCCAACACTTGGCAATTGTAAATTGTGCTGCTATGAACATAGGGGTGCATGGATTCTTTTGAATTGGTGTTTCAGGGTTCTTAAGATATAATCCTAGCAGTGGAATTGCTGGGTCAAAATGTAGATCCATTTTTAGTTTTCTTGAAAATTCCATACTGTTTTCCATAGTGGTTGTACCAGTCTGCACTCCCACCAGCAGTGCAGTAGGGTCCCCTTTTCTCCATAACCTCTCCAGCACTTGTTTGTTGCTTTGTTTATGATGGCCATTCTGACTGGTGTCAAGTGGTATCTCATTGTGGTTTTAGTTTGCATCTCTCTGATAGCAAGCAATATTGAGCATCTTTTTGTGTGTCTCTGGATCCTGTTTGTCCTTCTTGGAGAAGTGTCTGTTCAAGTCCTTTGCCCATTTTTTAATTGGGTTGCTTGTCTTAGAGTGGAGTCGTGTAAGTTCTTTATATGTTTTGGAGATTAAACCCTTGTCTGAGGTATCATTGGCACATATGTTTTCCCATACAGTTGGTTCTCTTTTTATTTTAATACTGTTTTCTTTAGCCATGCAGAAGCTTTTTATTTTGATGAGATCCCATTTGTTTATTCTTTCCTTTATGTCTCTTGCTTTAGGAGACATACTAGTAAAAATGTTGCTGCGTGAAATATCTGAGATTTTCCTGCCTATGTTCTCCTCTAGGACTTCAATGGTGTCACAGCTTATATTTAAATCTTTTATCCATTTTGAATTTATTTTTGTGTATGGTGTAAGTTGGTGCTCGAGTTTCATTTTTTTGCATGTAGCTGTCCAGTTCTCCCAACACCACTTGTTGAAGAGGCTATTTTTGCTCCATTTTATGTTTCTGCCCCCTTTGTCGAATATTAATTGACCATAGAGACTTGGGTTTATTTCTGGGCTCTCTGTTCTATTCCACTGGTCCATGTGCCTGTTTTTATGCCAGTCCCAGGCTGTTTTGATTACAGTGGCCTTGTAATACAGTTTGGTATCAGATATTGTGATCCCTCCTACTTTGCTCTTCTTTCTCAAAATTGCTGCAGCTATTCAGGGTCGTTTATGGTTCCATATAAATTCTTGAAGTGTTTGTTCTATGTCTGTGAAATATGCCATTGGTACTTTAATAGGTATTGCATTGAATTTGTAAATTGCTTTGGGTAGTATGGACATTTTGATGATATTAATTATTCCGATCCATGAACACGGTATGTGTTTCCATTTGTGTCTTCCTTGATTTCTTTCTTCAGTGTTGTGTAGTTTTCTGCATACAGCTCTTTTACTTCCTTAGTTATGTTTACTCCTAGGTATTTTATTTTTCTTTTTGCTATATCAAATATATTTTTCCTTTTGGTATGGGATTTTTTTCTTGATTTCTGCTTCTGCTGTTTCATTGTTGGTATACAAAAATGCTTTTGATTTCTGGATATTGACTTTGTATCTGGCTGTTTGGCCAAATTCATTTATTAGGTCAAGCAGCTTTTTGGCCGAGTCTATAGGATTTTCTATGTACACTATCATGTCATCTGCAAACAATGATAGTTTTGTTTCCTCCTTTCTGAGTTGGTTGCCTTTTATTTCCTTTTCTTGTCTAATTGCTGTGCCTAAGGCTTCCAATATTATATTGAATAGAAGTGGTGAAAGTGGACAACCTTGTCTTGTTCCTGATCTTAGTGGAAAAGATTTTAGTTTTTACCCGTTGAGTATGATGTTGGCTGTAGGTGTCTCATATATGGCCTTTATTATGTTGAGGAATGCTCCCTCTATTCCGACTTTGATGAGTGTTTTTATCATAAATGGGTGTTGTACTTTATCAAATGCTTTTTCCACATCTATTGATATGATCATGTGATTTTTGTCTTTGCTTTTGTTTATGTGATGTATTACATTTACTGATTTGCGAATATTGAACCATCCTTGCATCCCCGGGATGAATCCCACTTGGTCATGGTGTATGATCTTTTTAATGTATTGTTGGGTGCAGTTTGCCAATATTTTGTTGAGGGTTTTAGCGTCTATGTTCATGAGCAATATTGGCCTGAAGTTTTCTTTCTTTGTTATGTCTTTATCTGGTTTTGGGATTAGGATGATGCTGGCTTCATAAAAAGAGTTTGGGAGTCTTCCATCATTTTGGATTTTTTTTGAATAGTCTGTGAAGGCTAGGGGTTAGCTCTTCTTTAAATGCTTTGTAAAATTCTCATGTGAAACCATCTGGTCCAGGGCTTTTGTGTGTCGGGAGCTTTTTGATTACTGCTTCAATTTCATCTGCTGTTATTGGTCTGTTCAGGCTTTCTGCTGCTGCTTCATCGAGTTCTGGAAGATTATATTTTTCTAGAAACTTGTCCATTTCATCAAGGTTTTCAAATTTCTTGGCATACAGTTCTTCATAGTAATTTCTTATAACCCTTTGTATTTCTGTGGTGTCAGTTGTAATCTCTCCTCTGTCATTTCTGATTGTATTTATTTGGGTCCTCTCTTTTTTTCTTTTTTTTTTTTTAATTTGTTTTTAGAGGGGTAGGGGAGAGGGAGAGGGAGAGGGAGAGAAACATCAACGTACGGTTGCCTCTTGCGTGTCCCCTGCTAGGAACTGGCCTGCAACCCAGGCACGTGCCCTGACTGGGAATCGAACCGTGATCCTCTGGTTCGCAGGCCCGAGCTCAATCCACTGAGCTACACCAGCCCGGGCCTCTCTTTTTTTCTTGATGAGCCTGCTTAAAGGCTTGTCGATTTTGTTTATCTTTTCAAAGAACCAGCTCCTGGATTCATTGATCCTTAGAATTGTGCTTTTAGTCTCTATGTCATTTAATTCTGCTCTGATCTTGGTTATTTCCTTCCTTCTACTTGCTCTTTGCTGTCTTTGTTGTTGTTCCTTGAGTTCCTGTAGACATAGGGTTAAGTTGTTTGTTTGAAATGTTTCTGTCTTCTTTAGGTAGGCCTGTATTGCTATGAACTTCCCTCTCAGGAGTGCCTTCACTATGTCCCATAAGTTTTGGGTCATTGTGGGTCATTTGCATTTGTTTCCATAGACTTTTTGATTTCTTCCCCAATTTCAGTTTTGACCCATTCATTGTTTAATAGCATGCTATTCAGTTTCCATGATTTTGAGTGTTTTGAGTTTTTCCCCCTTGGGGTTTTTTTCTAGTTTCAGTCCCTTGTGGTCAGAGAAAATGCTTGGTATGCTTTCAGTTTTCCTGAATTTGTTGAGGCTTGTTTTGTGTCCTATCATGTGGTCTGTCTTTGAAAATATTCCATGTGCATTTGAAAAGAGTGTGTATTTAGCTTCTTTGGGATGAAGGGCTCTATATATATCAGTTAAGTCCATTTCATCTAGAGCATTGTTCAATGCC
Organism: Glossophaga mutica; assembly: GCA_039655065.1. Taxonomy (NCBI): domain Eukaryota; kingdom Metazoa; phylum Chordata; class Mammalia; order Chiroptera; family Phyllostomidae; genus Glossophaga; species Glossophaga mutica. The sequence continues at coordinate 62,021,138 of CM077304.1, forward strand.
ACAGTATCTTTGTTAATATTTTGTTTAGAATATCTGTCTATTTTTTACAGTGGGGTGTTAAAATCCCCTAGTATAATTGTGTTGCTGTCAATATCTTTCTTGAACTTCTCTAAGATTTTCTTGATGTATTTAGGTCCTCCTATGTTGGGTGCATATATATTTACAATGTTCATGTCTTCTTGGTGGATTCTTCCCTTGAGTATTATGAAGTGACTTTCTGGGTCTCTCTTTATGGCTCTTCTTTTGAAGTCTATTTTGTCTGATATGAGTATTGCTACCCCGGCTTTTTTTTCCCTGTCCATTTGCTTGGAAAATTTGTTTCCAACCCTTCACTTTGAGTCTGTGTAGGTCTTTTGTCCTGAGGTGGGTCTCTTGTAGGCAGCATATGTGTGGGTCATGCTTTCTTATCCATTCAGCTATTCTATGTCTTTTGATTGGAGCATTTAAATATATGAGACCTTTTTTAGTACTAACCTTAGTGCTAATTTCCTGATCATCCTCATCAAACTAAAAAGTTTTTGCACAGCAAAGGAAATCATCAACAGAATAAAAAGACAATCCACAGAATGGGAGAACATGTGCATCAACACATCTGATAAGGGGTTAATATACAAAATTTATAAAATACTTATAAAACTCAGCACCAAAAAACAAACAGCACAATTAAAAAATGGGTAAAGGGCCTGAATAGACACTTCCCCAAAGAGGACATAGAGATGGCCAATAGACACGAAAAGATGCTTACTGTCGCTAATCATCAGAGAAATGCAAATTAAAGCCACCAGTAGATACCATCTCACATCTGTCAGAGTGGCTATCATCAGTAAATCAACAAGTAAGAAGTGTTGGTGAGGATGTGGAGAAAGGGAACCCTAGTGCACTGTTGGTGGGAACACAGACTGGTGCAGCCACTGTGGAAAGCAGTATGGAGATACCTCAAAAAATTAAAATGGATCTGCGTTTTCAGTCAGCGATCCCATTTCTGGAGATATATCCAAAGGAACCCAAAACTCTAATTTGAAAGAACATAAGCACTCCTTTGTTCATTTCAGTGTTATTTACAATCACTAAGTAATGGAAGCAGCCTGAGTGTCCATCAGTAAATGAGTGGATAAAACAACTATGGGACATTTACACAATGGAATTCTACTTGGCCATAAAAAAGAAGAAAATTATACCCTTTGCAACAGCATGGATGGACCTTGAGAATATTATGCTAAGTGAAATAAGCTAGTCAGAGAAAGACAAATACCATATGATTTCACTCTTATGTGGAATTTAATGAACAAACTAATAAGCAAGATAGAGAACCAGATGACAGCTAAGGTGGGTGGTGGAGGGACTGAGTAAAAAGGAGAAAAGACTAATGGACAACAGTGTGGTGCTTGATGGGGGGAGGGGAATATAAACAGACTAAATGATAGTGAGAAAAAATACAATAAAAATATTAAAAAAGAATGTAAAATCAATTTTTATATTGATTACATGTTGGAATGATAATATTTTGGGTATGTTAAGTTAAAAGGAATATATTATCTAAAAGTAAAATAAAATAATTAAAGTGATAATTTAGATTTTTAGGTTTAGATTTCTTTAAAATACAGTAGCCATTGTTAAATATGAATTTGTCCTTTAGATTATATAGCTTCTATGATTTTAAATTTACTTATGTTTTCTTTTATTGAGTAAGATTACTATTTGGTATGTGTGTTTCTTTTGGAGTTAGATATTTTATAATAATTTCTTTTAATTTTAGGAAAGTGAAAAAAATCTTATAATGAACACTTTATACAAGCTTCATGATCGATTGGCACAGCTTGCAGGTAATTTTAACAATAGTCACTAAAAATGTTTTGAAAATTAATTTGCATGCTGTAGCAGTAGAAATAGTTTTTCTCAAGTTCAGTGTTCTGTTTGTGAAATATTTCCTCTTTAGAAGTTTTTATTACCTATACAGAGTGGGTTTTTATTCTTGTAGATATATTTAATCAGGGTCTTTTTTCTGCTTACCACATGTACTAGATGAAATATATATTTATATACTATAATTCCAAAGTCAGATTTCTTTTCTGCATTAATAGTAACAGAATTCTGAAAGCTTAAGTATCAGTTAAATTGGGTAAGCAATGAATTAACTAAAATCCTAGATTAAACATAAAAATGCAGTTTTTCCTTAAGTGGTTGTGTAGTTAACATTTTTATTCTTATTATACATAATCTTAAAGAAGAGGCTTTAGATTTTCTTCTTATAAACAGTTACAAGAAAAGAAAAATTCAGTTGTTCAAATTTTTGATATAGCAGATCCTTTTTTGTAGAGATCAAATCATTTGTAGAAGCTTAGTAGATAAACATGGAACTTCTCTGATTACACAGGCATTTATGATCCTGACAGTTTCCCATCCTCTCACCAATCTTTGTTTTTTCAGTTTGGATCCTTAATTCTGGTCAGTTTTTTAGGCTCATAATTCTGTGTGTATCAGTGAAAGCCTTCTTTGCATTGACTGATAAACTGTCATATTTATACACTGCAAGCTAATAACATTTATTTGATATGCTATAGCACCCAGAAAAAAGTTAAGTAGACTTTAGCCAGGAATTCCAGACATTGTACCATACGCTTCTATACCATTGTTTTATGAAGTGTGCTAAGTCAGCAAAATCTGAAGTGCTTTTAAAGATAAAGATTCCTTCCTCTAGAACAGGGATTGGCAAACTTTTTTGTGTGAAAGGGCCAGGTAGTACATTTTTTTTAGGTTTTGTGGACTAGACAATCTTTGTTGCAAGTACTCGATTCTGCCATGATAGCATGAAAGCAGCCATGGAGAATATATAAATGAATGAGTGTGGCTGTATTCCATTAAAACTTGATGTATAAAAACCAGAGGTAGGCCAGATTTGGTCTGTGCACTGTAGTTTGTTGACCTCTGCTGTAGATCTATCGCATCTGAATCTCTGAGGATACATTATAAAGTTTGAAGACTTGTTTATCTAATAGGTATTTTTTTCTTTTTACTACTGCAATCACATAAATCTGGCCACATGAACAAAACTAGAAACAGGAACGTGGTTTCTTTAGTGATAGAAGTATTTGCCAAGGACTTTAACTATTATACTTTTATGTTAACTTAAAAACAATTTACTTGAAAGAAACAGGCCAGGAACAACTTAAATTTGAAGTTCAATGTGAACATAATTGATACCTAACAACTACAGATAGCCTGAAAGAAAAGGTTTTGGTTTCTCTTACAAATAGTTAACAACAAAAGGAAAATGTACTTTTCTGTATAAACCAGATCATAGCTAGAAACTTTTATCTAATTTCCCTGTTGATGTGTTATAATAATTTTTAAGGTATGTACACCGTTGCTAAAGATTAGCTTAATTATATTCTGAAAATGTGTGTTTTAAAACTTACTTGAACATTTGGATTATTAATTTTAGTGATAAGTACGTTAGCATAATGAATTTTCCACCTTGGAAAATAATATGTCCATGGAGGGTCTTCTCTGTGCCAGGATCTATAGATAGGCATAGTGTGACATGGTTTCTATCCTGGATAACAATTTAGTTGGGAGTATAAGAGGAAGGCATGCTCTTATATAGACTGAAATGCAAATTAAAGGTTGTGGTTTGTGTAAAGGTAATTGTTTATTTATATTACTTGAATTTTCCCTAGAAAGTATATATAATGTTCACATTTCTCTACTACTAATATAATTGTAATTTGTAAAATATTTTAATTAATATTTGTTTTCTTCTATTGAACACAGTACTGATTCAAAATGAATAATATGCTCATCTTTCCAGGAGATCATGAGTGTGGCAGTGCGAGCCAGAGAACACTTTCTGTCCAAGATGCAGCTGCATATTTAAAAGTAAGCAGCGAAATTATAATTTTAATAGCTATGTTCTTGAAGTTTATATAAATCATTACAACTTATATCAAAAGTACTATGTATTTGATTAATTGCACTGTTAAAAGCATGGGCCTGCTGTTTGGTGTAATGTGAACAGAGAAAAAGCAGAATTAACATTTTTTTGTTTAGTTTGCTTATATTCTCTGAGAGAATGCACATTAATTTGGAAAAGAAACCAAAAACAGTGGTGAGAAATTGAGAAATTGAGATTGGTATGTAACATGTAAAAAAGCAAGTATGCATCCAACCATTGTCACTTATTTCAAATCTTCTGCCCCAGATTAATTTCATCTCAGGGTACTAAAAGAACTTGCAGGTGAATTTTATAAACCACTGTAAGTAATCTTCAAGAAATCCTAGATGAAAGGAAGTGTTAAGATGGACAGGTGTCATTCTGATTTCCAAAAAGAAAGTGGATTTTTAAAATCATACTGGTGAGCTTCAATTCTATAAATATAATTCCATAAGGATGTGAGTACTTAAATATGGAAATGCTGGTCCCTAGAAGTTAGCATGGTTCATTACAAATAAGTCATGTCATAAAAATTTCAATTTTGCCTTTGTTTATTATGTTAAAAAAATGAAACATGAGATGTACCCTGTAAACATTTTTAAGTGCACAGTACACTATATTGTTAACTATATGCACATCATTGTACTTATGATCTCTAGAACTTTTTATCTTGCCTGATAGAACCTCTATCCCCATTGCACAACAGCTATTCATTTCCCCCTCCTCCTAATCTCTGGCCACCACAATTTCACCTTGTGCCTCTATGAGTTTGACTACAATATATACCTCATATAAATGGAATTATGCAGTATTTATCTTTTTGTGGTGGCTAACTTCACTTAGCATAATGTCCTCAAGGTTCATCCATGCTATAACATGACAGGATTTTTGTTTTTTAAGGCTGAATACTATTCAGTTTTGTGCGTGTATGTGTGGGTACCACATGTTCTTTATCCCATTGATCTGTTAATGAGCATTTATGTTGTATCCACTTCTTGGCTATTGTGAATAATACCACAGTGAACATGGAGGTGCAGATATTTCTTAGTCCTTTTTTCAATTCATAATCAATTTCTTTAGGGTCAGTTTCTGGAGGTTTATTTTGTTCCTTTAGTCCCAGTGGCCTTGTTTCTTTGTTTCCTTTGTGACTTTGGGTGTCAGCCGTATGCATTTGAAAGCAGCCACATATCCCATTCTTTGTGCAGGGGAAAATCTCCAACAATGAACTCTGAGATTTTGGGGTCATCTGAAATCTTTTCTGTAGTTGCATGGTCTTGTGGGTATAAATTTCCAACTAGAGAGGTTTTGCAAGTTTTTTTCCCCCCAGAGTTTGTAATTTCTTGCTCCCTCTGGTGTCTATCTGCTGTACTGCAGGTCCTCTGGAGAAGCAGCAAGCTGTTCAGTTCTTTTTTGTTCTCAGCAGCCTCCACCCATCTAGACTGTGTCAGGTCTTGTCAGTACTCTGAGACAGATGCTACAGATACCAGTCCCTTGGGCAGCTCCCTGAGAAACTGGAACATGGAAATGGAAAACATGCTTCACCTCTTTTCCAGTGCAGAGGGGAGCCATGAGTTTGGGGTTTTCTTCCACTTACTCTATACTGAGCTGTGGAGAGAGAAAGTGGTGAGTGAGCATGTGCTAGTTCAGACAGTTGGCTTTGTTTTTGGTAGCCCCCAACTTGGTGCCCTTACATGTCAATGCCTAGATTCAGGCAAGACTGAAAACCAGTCTCTGTGGTAGTCCCCAAAACGTCCAAAAATTAGATTATATGGTCCAATCTTCTCTTTCTGCCTTCAAAGAGAATCCAGGAGTTGGGAATTTTCTTCTGCTGCATCATGCTGTGCCAGGAGAAGGGGCTCTGGTGAATGAGTGCTATAGATTTTCCTCCTGAGTCTACGCAGCTAGTTTCTTTTGGGGTCTGTTTGGAGCCTCTTAACTGGTTTTTGGATTTATTACAAAGGGACTTGGTCTGTATATTGAATTTCTGTCTCCTGGGGGAAGGAGGACCTGGGACTTCCTATTCTGTCATCTTGCTGATGTCATCCCCACTTTTTAAAAATTGGCAACGTAGTATACTTGTAGGGCTTCCCTCACGGTTTGTTGACAGTCTCTCTTGATATGCTTGCCAAAACATTTTAATTTATTTAATGACTTACAAGTAGATAGCCAACAAATGTTAAGACAACATAATATGATAGAGATTAGATGTAGATTCAGATTATAGCACTGTCACATTAGAAGTTGTGTGTCTTGGTAAAGTCCTTTCGATTTTTGTACCTGTTTCTCGGTGTGAAAGTAGAAATCATTAATACCTGTCAGAGTTGCTAGAGACTTAAGTGAGTGTCTTAAAGTACTTAGCTCAGTGCACCTGATGATTATAGTAGCTTCCTAATACATACTTTTTTTGTGTGTTTCCTAACTAATTAAATCAGTGTCGCTTGGAGAGGTTTCAAATAAGATGCTACCGAATTTGCCTCAACCTTATTCTTGTCTTCATTTTCAGTTTTGATCTAGATGGCAGGCAAATTTGTTGGCGGTATAATAGCTAATTGGATAGGTAAAGAATCAGTATCCAAAAAGATCTTAAATAAGGAGGAGTATGATTACGAGCTTCCGTCTTAGGGTGTGAAAGAAGAATTGCAAGATGGATTTTGTGGCTGGGGGCAAAGAAGGGATTAAATTGAGTAGGCTAATATTTCATAGAATAAAATATTCCAAGAAGAGGTTATAGCCCGTGCGAATACAAAGCAAGCAACTGGTACCTTATGAGATATTTGGAAGTGTTTTTACTTCTAGCAGTAGGAAAAGCTTATCCCAACCATTGCTTCCTTCCTGCTTGCTCTTTTTTTTTTCCAGTTACATCTTTTTAGTAATGGCACAGATATGTGTTGGTAGTAAATTCCTGCAACAAGATTAATGAACATCTCAGTAACTCTTAAAATCTACTGAGTACTATATTTGAAGGACTAAAGGGATGGGACCCAGGGCTTGGGGAAAGGATAGGGCTTGATCCAGTAGTTAAGCTGAAGCTGAGGAAGAAGAAAGGGTTAATGTATGGAAGGATGACTAACCTCTTCTCTTTCCTCTCTCCCAATCATTAGATTGCAGCTATGAGTCAGCAATAGGATGCAGTAAAGAAGAGAGGACCCGGAACTGGGGATGAGACAAGTCAGAGTCTAAGCCAGGCAGCAGTAGGGGACAAGAGATTACTTCTACTCAAGACAGGCAGCAAAGGAATTACTGAAAGCATCCATGCATGAGTTGAGTTAGAACTGCTTGTATTGAATTTTAAGAACAAATTGATACTAAGGAACTTCAGTCTTAAAAGATTTTCATCTTTTCCCTGGAATTATTTTATGTTTTTGATTAGGTTTATTTATTTATTTACTTCGATTCAGCTGAATTTCTTATGTATATATTTACAAACCATTTTGGATGGATCAGTTTCATTTCTTAGTTAAATGAAATTATTTAGAAATGGCATTATCCTTTTATGTTTAGATATGTGTGTGTGTTAGCTTTTTCTTGGGAATCCCATTTTCAGTTTTTCAAATGCATATATTTGTCCTGTGGTTTCACCAGCAACACAGTTAAGTTATTGTATTAATTCAGGAGTAAATAAATCAAAGAATGTGTAGAACTCCTATAAGTATAAGCTAATTTTCTCCCAACTTATGGTGCATTATAAGCACAGTATTAGTAAATGTTTAATGGAGTAAAATGAGTGAGTAAGTAAGCCTCAGTAAAATTTTATTTTCTTGAATTTGTTCTATACATTGTTTTTATTTTTCTCACTTTCTCCCTCAGAGGAATTTAAATAAATGTAACAGTTAATTTAAATAATTTAATCCCTCTTTTTTTAAGTATATTTTATTGATTATGCTATTACAGTTTTCCCAATTTTTACCCCTTTATCCCCGCTCCACCCGCACAACCCAACCCTCCAGCATTCCCCCGCGTTTAGTTCATGTCCATGGGTTGTACATATAAGTTCTTCTTTTTTTAGTTCTCTGTTTCCTATACCATTTTTGATCTCTCCCCGTTTATTTTATGCCTACCAATTATGCTGCTTCTTCCCTGTACCTTCCCCCCCATTCCTCCCTTCCCCCTCCCCACTGAAATACCTCCATGTGGTGTCCATTTCTCTGATTCTGTTCCTGTTCTAGCTGTTTGCTTAGTTTTTGTTCTCGTTTTTCTTTTCTTTTAGGTTCATTTGTTGATAGTTGTGAATTTGTTATCATTTCACTGTTCATATTTTTTATCTTAGATAAGTCCCTTTAACATTTCATGCAATAATGGCTTGGTGATGGTGAACTCCGTTAACTTCACCTTATCTGGGAAGCACTTTATCTGTCCTTTCATTTTAAATGAAAGCTTTGCTAGATAGAGTAATCTTGGATGTAGGTCCTTGCTTTTCATGACTTCCAATACTTCTTTCCAGCCCCTTCTTGCCTGCAAGGTTTCTTTTGAGAAACCAGCTGATAGTCTTAAGGGAACTCCTTTGAAAGTAACTGTCTCCTTTTCTCTTGCTGCTTTTAGAATTCTCTTTATCTTTAATCTTGGGTAATTTAATGACGATGTGCTTTAATGTGTTCCTCTTTGGGTCCAACTTCTTTGGGACTTTCTCGGTTTCCTGGACTTCCTGGAAATCTGTTTCCTTTGCCAGATTGAGGAAGTTTTCCTTCATTACTTGTTCAAATAAGTTTTCAATTTCTTGCTCCTATTCTTCTCCTTCTGGCACCCCTATAATTCAGATATTGGAACATTTCAGGTTGTCCCAAAGGTTCCTAAGTCTCTTTACTTTTTTCAATTCTTGTTTCTTCATTCTGTTCCAGTTGGATGTTTATTTCTTTCTTTTGCTCCAAATCGTTGCTTTGAGTCCTATCATTGTTGGTTCCCTGAATATTTTGCTTTATTTCATTTTGGATTTCTTTCATTTGTTTTTTCATTTTTCAACCAAGCTCAATCAGTTCTGTGAGCATTTTGATTACCAGGGCTTTAAATTCTCCATCAGATAGGCTGGCTGTCTCCTCATTGCTTAGCTCCCTTTCTGAGGTTTTGCTCTGTTCTTTCATTTGGGCCATGTTTCTTTGTCTCGGTGCACTGGTCTGGTTGTTGTGGTTGACTTTTTCTTTAGTTTCTTGGTTGTCGGAGTTCCATGCAGCTTGATTTTTCTGACACTTCTGGTTGTTTATTGATTTTTAGATTGGTTGTTATCCTCCTCTTGGTTGTGTGAGGAAGTGAAGGGTTTCTACCTACACCTCCATCTTGGCTGGAACTCCCCTCTTTTTCTAACTCCCTAATTTCTTGAGCATTGTATTCTTCATTTTTAAGATTTAAAGCTTCTTTTGCTTTATAAAAAGTTAAGAGGTCCCTCTGGTGGAACATTTAGGAAATACATAGTATTATATTGATGAAAAGATGAAGATTGGTTGTTTTGTTTTCCCTCCTCCTTCCTCTCCCTGTCAATACCTTCCAATTTTATTTTGGAAAAGAGAACTCCAGGACCATCAGGGCAGACTCAGATTTACTGATATAGATTGGTTTTTAAGGTAAATGGTGGAAGCTTTGTGTGATACCTTTCCAATAGAATGATGTAATGAAAGGGTGGTTCATTTCTTAGGTCACTTTCAAAGCCTAGTTAATCTTTAAAACAATGAATGTGTTTAAGATTTGTGGGGAAAAATAGGAACGAAGTTAGCTACAAATGTGCCAAATTATGGGGCTGGACAGACTTTTATGGCCTAGCTTAGAATGCTAATCACTGTTAATAAAACTGTGTTTTGTAGAAGAGTAATTGTTCTTGGAAATTAAATAAGGGAGAAGTTTCATAATAATTACACTTTGTCTAGTACAGCAAGTCCTTGAACAATGTTATTTCATTACAAAGTTGATGAGATGACATAGGAATTTAACTCTTAGTAATGGTAAAATTGTTTTTTTTCTTTTTTTAAGTGTATTTTATTGATTATGCTATTACAGTTGTCCCATTTCTTTCCCATCATTCCCCTCCACCCGGCACACCCCCTCCCACCCACATTCCCCTCTTTAGTTCATGTCCATGTGTCATAAGTTCTTTAGCTTCTACATTTCCCATACGATTCTTGCCCTGCCCCTGTCTATTTTCTACCCACCATCTATGCTACTTATTCTCTGTACCTTCCCCCCACCACGCACCTGTTGCTAACCCTCCATATGATCTCCATTTCTGTGGTTCTGTTCCTGTTCTAGCTGTTTGCTTTGTTTGCTTTTGTTTTAGGTGTGGTTCTTAATAGCTGTGAGTTTGCTGTCTTTTCACTGTCATATTTTTTATCTTCTTTTTCTTAGATAAATCCCTTTATCATTTCATATAATAAGGGCTTGGTGATGATGAACTCCTTGAACTTGACCTTATCTGAGAAGCGCTTTATCTGTCCTTCCATTCTAAATGACAGCTTTGCTGGATAGAGCAATTTTGGATGTAGGTGCCTGCTTTTCAAGATTTCAAATATTTCTTTCCAGCCCCTTCTTGCCTGTAAGGTCTCTTTTGAGAAATCAGCTGACAGTCTGATGGGAACTCCTTTGTAGGTGACTGTCCCCTTATCCCTTGCTGCTTCTAGAATTCTCTGCTTCATTTTAATCTTGGCTAATGGAATTACGATGTGCCTTGGTGTGTTCCTCCTTGGGTCCAACTTCTTTGGGACTCTCTGAGCTTCCTGGACTTCCTGGTAGTCTATTTCCTTTGGCAGATTGGGGAAGTTCTCCTTTATTATTTGTTCAAATAAATTTTCCACTTGTTGCTCTTCTTCTTCCCCTTCTGGGACCCCTATAATTCGGATGTTGGGACGTTTAACGATGTCCCGGAGGTTCCTAAGCCTCTCCTCATTTTTTTGAATTCTTGTTTCTTCCTCGTTTTCTGTTTGGTTGTTTGTTTCTTCCTTCTGGTCCACTCCATTGATTTGAGTCCCAGTTTTCCTTCCATCTCTATCAGTTCCCCATGCATCTTCCTTCATTTCACGTATTGTAGCCTGCATTTTTTCATCTAATTTGTGAGCAAAATCAACCAATTCTGTGAGCATTTTGATGACCAGTGTTTTGAACTGTGCATCTGATAGGTTGGCTATCTCTTCACGGCTTAGAGGAATTGGCTCTGGGGATTTCATTTGATCTCCGGTTTGAGCCATTTTTGGTGGGGTTTTTTGTTTGTTTTGTTTTGGTTTTAGTCTGGTCGCGGCTATTATGTAATGAGGGGTGGAGCCTTAGGTGTTCTTCAGGGTGAGGCAGCCCAGTCTCTGGGTTGTGACGCTTATGTGGGGGCGGGGTCTGAGAGGGAACAATGGCCCCTGCTCCGTTCTCTCCTGGATTCAGTCCCTTCCGCCACTTCCCCTCTGCCTGGACCGTCTGTGCGCGCGAATGTGGGACCACCTGGTCAGCCAGCCGCCTTGTGCGGCCTCACTGGGTCTGCACAGTTGCCCCCCTGTGCCCGGGGTCCGCCAGCTGCTGCCTGTGGGCCCGGGGACCGCCAGCCGCCGCCTGTGCACCTGGGAACTGCCAGCAGCTGCTGTTTGTGTTCCTGGGTCCGCACCTCTACTTTTTCCTGCAGCAACTCCGGCCCTCTTACCGGTCTGGATGAGTGGTTTTGGACTTACGTACAGTTCAGTTTTCTATAAGTTCTGGTTGTTTTCTTGTTTCTAAATATTTGTTGTCCTTAATTTTGGTTGTGAGAGGAGGCACAGTGTGTCCGCCTATGCCTCCATTTTGGCCGGACGTAAAATTGGTTTTGTTACATGTCATTTCACTTAAGTTGCAGAACCTATTCACGACATTAAGTGAGAGCTTACTGTACAGTTAGTACTTTCTTTGTGTTACTTCTAGTATCACAATGATCCAGAAAGGTAGATGGTATCAGACCCACTTCATAAAGAAACTTACACTTGGAGGGATTTAATGATTAGGTAATCCAGCTAATAAGTGATGGAACTTGGAAATTTATTTGTTGTAACATTATTTGAAACTTATGTTTATAAGCTAGCCTTAAATTCTATATACTAATGCAGAAATGTCATAATCTGCATATTGTAGTAATACAAGCTAAAGCACATTTATTACAAAGAAAAATCAATGCAATGTTTCTAGCTCCATGGATAACCCATATTAATCTTGTTTTGTGGATTTTCAAAGTCATGTATACAGTGGTCATCCCTCATCTGCAGGGGATACATTCCACAAACCTCAGTGAGTGCCTAAATATCTCAGGTAGTATTAAACCCTATAAATACTATGTTTTTTTTCTTATACATGCGTGACTAATAAAGTTTAACTTGCAAATTAAGGACAATAAGAGGTTAACTACAATTACTAATTATAAAATAATTATAAAAATGTACTGTAATAACAGTTATGTAAATATGGTTACTCTTTTCAGAGGATCACTTGCTGAAGTCTTCATATAGGCTCAGTGCTTTCTGGCACAACATGTTGCCATAGAAATATGATCCATAGATCAGAACAAGTTTTCTGTTGATGTCTTCCACCCACAAATTTAACGCCTTTTCCATCTTACTAAGCACTTATTATACACTGTGGCCGTAATTTTTGCAGTTTGAGGTGTAACAGCAAAATTAGTATGAATTTCTTTTTCCTCTTTCATACTCTTCATGGATAGACAATCATTTATATTGTAGATCTTAGCAACCTCAGCATATAATTTCTAATTACATTATATTTAATTAACTATTAAGTTATATATCAATAAATTTCTTAATTAAATCAAGAACTTTCACCTTTTCACTTGAAGGAAGCACTTTAAGACTTCTGATTGGCATATCCAAATTGCTAGCATTATGGCTCTAGTACTTTGGGACCATTATTAAGTAGATAGTTTTACTTGAACACAAGGACTGAAATACCACGGCAGTTGAACTAATAACTGAAAAAGCTACTGAGTATTAGTGGCAGGAAACGTATTGGGTTTGTCAGGAAGTTTGTTTTTTTCCTGTAAGATGGCTCTAGTAGCACTTAGTTGTCTTTTACTTCATTTGAAACAATTTTATTAGATGGTATTGTGGCAGCTGTCATATCAGCGTGCATTTTTAAGAAAAACAAATAATGAATGGTAGTCACTTTAATTTTGAAGCTAGAAGAAAGTATGCAACATTTTGGCATATTACACTTTATTATTTCAAGAAAAGTAGAAATACAATTGAAATGGAAGAAAAGATTTGCACAGTATATGGAGAAGGTGCTGTGACTGATCATACATATCAGAAGTGATTTGTGAAGTCGCATGCTAGAGCTTGCTCTTTGGACAGTGCTCCATGGTCGGGTAGACCAGTTGAAGTCGATAGCATTCAAATTGAGATGTTAATTGAGAACAATCAACATTATACCACATAAGAGATAGCTGATATACTCAAAATACCCAAATCAGTAAACTTATTGGTGGAAACGAAAACTATCTTATTTTTGGAAAAAACTAAGGAGCAAAACTGAAGATAAAGTGGTATTGCTATAGCTTGTGCTTTATCTAATCCTGATCCATGCAATCTAATTACATGTATGTTCTCTTGATGCTGCTTCATCAGTTTTTTCCTTTAGTTTTAGAGCAATGATTATGAAATTTTTGTTTGATTTTTAGTCATACACAAGAAATTTCTAGTAGCATATTTATAACAAAACAGTAATTGTCTGAAATTATTTTTGCACAGTTTTATTGCATAACATTTTAAAGCAATATTAAAACTTAATTCTTTATTTTCTAGTTTTTATTCATGCGTACATGTCGGTCATAAATATACATAAGTTGAATGTTGTAGTTTTATTATTTTATGTAGCTACTTAGCTTCATGAAATCTCATCACGATTGTTTCTTAATTTATAATATCCCACTGAAATTATTTCATATATAAACATTTTTCATTTATTAAATGTTTACATTGGCTATAATTTTTATAATGTTTATAAATAAAACTGAAACGATCATATTTTTTGAATGATAGATGGCCCGTAGTTATCTTCACCATCTGAACAATCCTGGTATTAATTACACATGAGTAATAATGTCTAGCAAGGTTAGTTTTGCTTATAAAATTTTTATTACATTTTCAAATTTTATATATTAAAATTACTTACAAATTTCATATTCAGAAGTAAATTCCATTGATCAAATGAAAACCTTGTGATTTCCATTGCCATTGAAGAATCTGTTGATAAAATGCAATAGCTTTTACTTACAAATTTCCTTTTTTTAAAAGGGATTTTAAAAACTGACTTATTTCTACTTTTATAAGTTCATTTTTTGCACTTCAAAAAGTAAATAAAACCATAATTTTGAATAGAACATAAGCTTGTGAGCATAGGGAATTTTGATTGTTTTGTTTAGTGCTATATCTCTAGGTCTTAGAACAGTACTTAACACAGTGAATCCTCAATAAATAAATATCAAGAGAATTTTCAAGGATGTTTAGTACAGTACTATTTGATATATTAAAATAACTGGAAACACTCTAAATGTTCATTAATAAAGGGTTGATGGGTTAAAGTATACAATAACCATACAATGGAATACCATTTTGTTGGAAAACTTGGGGTTGTTCCATTTGTACTGACACCGACACAATACCTCATTCTGTGGAAAAAGCAAGTGAAAAACATATATATTATACCATTTTTATTTTTTAATAAATTGATTTTAAGAGTACACAATCCACCTATGTATAGCAGTTTTAAACTCTTTGGTTTCAAGTTCCTTTTGTACTCCTAAAATTACTGAGGACTCTAAATGGTTTTTGTTCATGGGAGATAATATATATAAATTTATTTATATTTAGATGCCTAACTGCCATATTGGAAGTTAAAACAAAAAATATAAATTTACTTATTTGTTTAAAATAAGAATAATGAACTGTTACATGATACATATTTTTATGAAAAATAACTACATTTTCCAAAATAAAAAATTTAGTGAGAAGTGGCATTATTTTACATTTTTTGCAGATCTCTTTAAAGTCTAGCTTTAATACAAGGCAACTGGTTTCTTATATCTGCTTCTGCATTCAATCTGTTGTGATGTTCTTTTGGTTGAAGTATGTCAAGAAAATCTAGCCTGCTCTGGCTGGAATGGCTCAGTTGGGTGTCATTCCACAAACCGAAAGGTCACAGGTTTAGTTTCTAGTCAGGGCACCTGTCCAGGTTGCAGTTCTGCCCTACTCAGGGCACATGTGAAAGGTGATCAGTCCATGTTTCTCTCTCACATAGGTGTTTCTCATCCTCTCTTCCCCTCTTTCTAAAAATCCATATGTATATCCTCAGGTCAGTATTAAAAAAAGAAAAAGAAAACAACAAAAAAGAAAGTCTAGCCTTACACAGATATGTAGTCAAAACAGAAAAAAGTATTTTAATACTCTTTTCAGATAATTGTGGATATTCTTTTTTAATATATTTATTGATTATGCTATTACAGTTGTCCCATTTCTCCCCCATCATTCCTCTCCACCCTGCACACCCCTCCCACCCACATTCCCCCGTTTAGTTCATGTCCATGGGTCATAAGTTCTTTAGCTTCTACTTTACCCATACTATTCTTGCCCTCCCCCTGTCTATGTTCTACCCACCGTCTGTGCTACTTGTTCTCTGTACCTTTTCCCCCTCTCTCCTCCTCCCACTCCCCTGTTGCTAACTCTCCATGTGATCTCCATTTCTGTGGTTCTGTTCCTGTTCTGGTTGTTGGCTTAGTTTGCTTTTGTTTTTGGTGTGGTCGTTATTACCTGTTAGTTTGCTGTCTTTTTACTGTCATACTTTTTATCTTCTTTTTCTTAGATAAGTCTCTAACATTTCATAGAATAAGGGCTTGGTGATGATGAACTCCTTGAACTTGACCTTATCTGAGAAGCATTTTATCTGCCCTTTCATTCTAAAGGAAAGCTTTGCTGGATAGAGCAATCTTGGATGTAGGTCCTTGCCTTTCATGACTTGGAATGCTTTTTTCCAGCCCCTTCTTGCCTGTAAGGTCTCTTTTGAGAAATCAGCTGACAGTCTGATGGGAACTCCTTTGTAGGTGACTGTCCCCTTATCCCTTGCTGCTTCTAGAATTCTCTGCTTTATTTTAATCTTGGCTAATGGAATTACGATGTGCCTTGGTGTGTTCCTCCTTGGGTCCAACTTCTTTGGGACTCTCTGAGCTTCCTGGACTTCCTGGTAGTCTATTTCCTTTGGCAGATTGGGGAAGTTCTCCTTTATTATTTGTTCAAATAAGTTTTCCACTTGTTGCTCTTCTTCTTCCCCTTCTGGGACCCCTATAATTCGGATGTTGGGACGTTTAACGATGTCCTGGAGGTTCCTAAGCCTCTCCTCATTTTTTTGAATTCTTGTTTCTTCCTTGTTTTCTGTTTGGTTGTTTGTTTCTTCCTTCTGGTCCACTCCATTGATTTGAGTTCCAGTTTTCCTCCCATCACTATTGGTTCCCTGTGCGTTTTCCTTCATTTCACTTATTGTAGCCTTCATTTGTTCATCTAATTTGTGACCAAAATCAACCAATTGTGTGAGCATCCTGATCACGACGGGTTTGAACTATGCATCTGATAGGTTGGCTATATCTCTTGGTCACTTAGGTGAATTGGCCATCTGGGGCTTTGATCTGTTCTCTCGTTTGAGCCATTTTTGGTTTTGTGGGGGGGTTTTTTTTGTTTTGTTTTTTGTTTCTTTTTTGGTCTGGTCACGGCTGTTACTTAGTGAGGGGCTGAGCCTGAGGTATTCCCCAGAGCAGGGGAGCCCAGTCGCTGGATTGTGACCCTGTATGTGGGGGCACGGTCTGAGAGGGAACAGTGGCGCTTGCTCCACGCTCTCTTGGATTCCAGTCCCTTCCACCGCTTTCCCCAAGCAAATTGGGCCCTTCTGGTGCTGATTTCATGTGGGTGGGCTTGTGTACATTCTAGGACAGTGTGGGTCTCTCCAACAAACTCTCCTGTGAGGCTGGGAGTCTCTCCCGGCACTTCAATCCCCACAGGTGTTTTGGTAGGCTTGTGTACGTTCTAGGACAGTGTGGGTCTCTCCAGCAAACTCTCCTGGGAGGCTGGGAGTCTCTCTCGGCACTTCAACCCCCACAAGTGTTTTCAATCGGTTCTTTTAGGCTCTATTTCCTGGTTCTGGGGCCCTGGGTTATGCAGTCTATCTCACTGCCCGTTTTCACCGGGTTTATATGCATGCGAATGTGTGACCACTGTCAGCCACCTTGTGCATTTTGCTGGGTCTGCTCGTTGCCTCACTGTGCCCAGTAACTGCTGCTTATGTGCCTAGGGTGTGCCAGCTGCCACCTGCATGTCTGGGACCACTAGCCACTGCTTTTTCCTGCCATGATCTCTCTCCACCAGCCACAGACTTCGCCCCTCTTACTGGTCTGGGTGAATCGTTATCAGACTTCTGTGCAATTCAGTTTTCTATCTGTTCTGGTTGTGTGTGGGTTTTTTTGTTGTTTTTTTTTTGTTGTTGTTGTTCTGAATTTTTGTTGTCCTTAATTTTGGTTGTGAGAGGAGGCACAGTGTGTCCAACTACGCCTCCACCTTGGCCAGAAGCCCAATTGTAGGTATTCTTTGATACCACATTACCACTAATAGTTTCTTAATGATTAGTTTTGTTGTGGAGTTTGAAACCATATTTGAAATTTTTCATACTTAGTCTCTAAAGTCTGTTGGTCTGTTTTGCACTAGAATGGATCTTTTATAATTCATGCATTCATCATTTAGAAAATACTTGTTTTCTGGTTATATAGATCTTCCAAATGTTGACATATTTTATTATGCCATACCCAGACGTCAACCATTAATATCACACCAGTCTCATTATAAGGGGTTTTGAATATTGTGAAGCTGTCAAGCCATAGTTATAGATACAAGTGTTTCAGAATTATACTTACTACTTGAAAGTTTGAATTTTATCATTAGTTCTGTGCAGTCAATTGTTTTTCTTGACTTGTCAGACTTTATTCATTTGTTGAGAAAATGTCTATGAAAACAGCCAAGTCTGAATACTTTGTCATTTGTTCATCTAAAGATAGTATTCCATTTTCTTAAAGTTGCTAATTCACTCTTTTGATGATACTTTTAAAAAAGAAAGTTATTTAAAGAAAAAAACCCCAAATCTATAAATATAAAAAAACAAAAATGGATCATAGTAAAATGTTAACAGTGGTTACTTAGGGTGGTGGGGAAATGGTCATTTTTTCTTTACTTTTCTGTAATGATCATACATTTTTGTTATGCTATATAGTTTTAAGTGTTATGGAGATTATATTGTAGGATAGCTTACACATAGAGTCATCAATGGGAATTATTAATTATTATGATCTCTATTTTTCTTATTAGGATTTAGGTCCTGAATATGAAGATATATTTAACATCTCTTTACAGTGGATTTTCGAAAATGGAAAAGATGTTGGAATAAGGTAAAGGATTTGATTTTCACTTTGATCATTTTGTAGTGTAAGGAGTGATTTTGCCTCTAAACTTTCCCTGAATTATTTTTGAATAGGTGTGTTGGTTATGGCCCGGAGGAACAGTTGACAAATATAACTGATGTGCAGTTTTTGCAATCCACAAGACCACAGATGTCTTTTTGGTGTCGTTTTCGACGTGCTTTTGTTACTGTCACTCACAGGTTATTGTTGTTATGTTTAGGTAAGTTGTTAGGATGAGAAAGAGATACCTTGTATTGTAGAATCTTTGTGTTTGTGTTTCACCAAATGCCAGGTTTGAGAATTTATTTCTGTCATAGTTGCCATTATAAATCACATCCAAAAATCTTTGCTAAGATATAATAAAATTGAGCTTTTTAAAAATAATGTCAGCATCTGCTTAAGCAAACAGTACTTACTAGGGGAAGTTGGAATTCAACTTTGTCATACAAATGTCAAAGAAAAAGCAGGTATAGTACATAGGTGGAAATCTACTTTAGAAAATAGAATAGGCAAATATATAAATTAAGTTTAGTTTTTAAATAAAATATTATAAATTAAGTTTATTAAAATTATTTTTAATTTTAAATATATCATTTACCTGAAAGTTTTCATTAAGATTCCTAGAACAACAATAAAAAAATTTAAAGATTCCTAGATTTTTTGTTACTATTTTGATTGATGTTAAGAGTTTATGAGTTCTTTTTTTATTTTGTTCAATGCCTTTAAAAATATTTTACCTAAAAACTAAGGTGTGGTATGTTTAGTCTCAGTAGATTCACTTTTCTAGTAATTTAAAGCTATAAAGGAAAAGTGTGTGAAACACAGTTATGTTACTTTGTTTTCAAAAGTTAATAGAATTTAAATGTTCAGTTGTCATAATTGACACATAACAAAATTTTAAAAACTTAAAAATTGAAAAAAAAGTTCAGTTGTCAGCCTACTGTAAGAAGTGAGATTAAGATAAACTGGACTACATTTAATACAAGTTTTTTCTATGTAGTTTTAATTATGTAGCAGATTGAATCCACTATTAAAGGCTCAGTCCATTATCCCATTATGGCAGTTAAAATAATGACTGTAGAAACTGTCATAAGTTTTCTTTTTTCTTTTGCAATAAATGTTACTGAATGCCACTGACCACAATTTTTAAAATTCAAAATATATGAATATTGCAGGGGTCGTGATGGTTTGTGTCGTTCTGCGTTACATGAAATACCGCTGGACAAAAGAGGAAGAGGAAACAAGGCAGATGTACGATGTAGTGGTGAAGATTATAGGTACAGTATTTTTACAAATCTAAAGAATGTCATTATGTAATGAACTATAACATGATAACCAGCGATTGATTCATTTGTACATATGTTTTATTTATTTTCAGATGTTTTACGAAGTCATAATGAAGCTTGCCAAGAAAACAAAGATTTACAACCTTTCATACCTATTCCACACGTGCGAGATTCGTTAATACAGCCTCATGATAGGTGTGTTCAAAGCATTATGAATGAAGTAAATAAGAATATTCATGTTTTCTGTAGTTGTGAAAATTACATTGAGAGGTATAACGCTTCTCAGCTAGATCTGTTTTACTCTACAGGCTTTATTTTTGTACTTGAAACTCTTTCTGAATTCTTTTCTGTTACTTTCCTGATTTTGAGTTGCAAAATGGACAACTAGATTTCTAAATCATTCTCACTCTAATAGATTTGATTCTTGTTGTCAATCTCTATCTTCCTTTACTTTCATCTTGATTAAAAAAAAAAAAAAAAAACAGACAGTAGCCAGTGATGTTTTATTAGTAATGTTTTCAAATACTTTATTTTGTTAACAAAGCCTTTTAAGTAGAAGAACAAATAACTTTTGAAAATAAAGGATGATGCCATATGCTAAAGCAGCATTCTTAACCCTAGTAACCCTAGTAACCAGTGGAAATTTGGTGGGGGTGTTATTGATGCTGTGCTCCACCTCTAGAGATTGAAATTCAGGAAATCTGAGGTGAGGTTCCAGCATCTAAATTTTTTTTTGAAAAACTCCATAAGCAGTGATAAAAAATTTCAGAGTTAACAATAATCACTACCTTATATTACTAATATTTGAAAAAGATGACAAGCCAAGATGATAGTCATTTTGTTCGCATAATAGGAAAAAAATGAAGAAAGTCTGGGATAGAGCTGTTGACTTCCTTGCTGCTAACGAGTCTAGAGTTCGCACAGAAACACGAAGAATAGGTGGTGCAGATTTTCTAGTTTGGCGGTGGATCCAGCCTTCTGCATCCTGTGACAAAATATTAGTAATACCTTCTAAAGTATGGCAAGGTCAAGGTATGTATTGTTAAACAACAAAAAATGCAAGTGTAAATTTTATGTTATTTTTCAATTACAAAAGTCTTATGTTGTTTAAAATAGTTCAGTTGAACAAGATATGAAAGTAAAGCTTCCCTTCCAGTTTCATCCCATAGAAGGAATTAGTGTTAGTTTTTTCTATATCCTCCTTCTTTTTCCTGGCCGATGAAAATTTAAATTGTTTGTCTTTATTGTAATAGAATACTATATACGTCACTTAAGACTTTTTTCCCTTTTCACTTAACAAAACATCTTAGTTATTACAGATTTAATTGCACTCTTTCCCCCTAACTTTCTATGCAAATAAGACATATAACTTAACGTTTTATACATGTATAGTCTGTCCAGAAGGTATCCAGCCATGTAATATGAAAAATAGACATTTATTGAAGAAGATACAAGAAACATTGTACGTAGGACAATGATGCCTCAGTCCCCATCAAAGTAGACACCCTGAGATCTCACACAGTTCTCCCAGTTGCCATCAGGTGCACCATCATATTTTCCTGAATCTTATCGATATTCTGAAATATTTTCCCTTTCAAAGGTAATTACAATTTTGGGAAAAGCCAGAAGTCACAGCGTGCCAAATCTGGGCTGTAATGGTGCTAAATCACCTGGGTGAATTGATGCTCCACCAAAAAAACTGCACGAGATGCATGAGTGGGTGCATTGTTGTGATGAAGCTGCCAATCACCAGTTTCCCATAGCTTTGGCCTCCTGAATTGTCCAGATAGTTTCCAGGGAGGAATGTTGAAGCTTAATGCAAAATTTGATGCAGATTCGCTGCTGTACTTGCTCAGTCATTTTGAATGTGATGGCCACACAGTCAGTACACATGCTCACTCAGTGGGCATCTACTACCCCCATGGACTCGTACAGTGAAATCATCATTGTTCATGTATGTACATTACAGCCCACTCTTCTTGGCTGCCAGGTTATATCAATGTGCAAACCATTCTCGTTACATTAACCGTGGCTGGACCTTTTCTGGACAGACCTTGTGTGTGTGTGTGTGTGTGTGTGTGTGTGTACAGTAATGTAAAACATATAAGTGGAATCACAAGTTTTTAACTGCCCTTTTTTCCAATTTTGCTTGCCTGCCTCTTTTCCCTACTACTTGTATATTCCCTGTGCCAAATGGCTTTTGTGGGAATCTTTGCATATAATGTTTTTTTTTAATGTTTGCATTATGGCAAAAACATGTATATGTAAGTATATAGGAGGGTTTAGTGATTGGTTTCTTATGTAACCAAATCTACTAGTGATAACTGTTACCTCACTTGAATTTTTTGTATCCTAATGGTTAGTAGAAAGGTAAAAAAAATCTCGTGGTCAGTTTAATTTGCATTTTAGGACTACTAGTGAGTTTTCTTTTATTCTTGTGAGAGAAAAACATATTTGTCAATGTTTGCTAAGCATAGCATGTATAGGAAAGGTTAGTCAATTATTTTGAAAGTTATAAAAAAAATTCGACCTCTCCCTTTTTTCCAGTTTTCACTTTCAGACAGCTTGAATAATAAGCTTACATAATCATGGCATAAATATGAAACTTTGATTTTTGTCAAAGACTACACTAAACAGTATACTGTGTGCTTTAAAGGGTGCATGTAGAAGGGCCCTTTGACATGGGGAACAGAGAATTCAAAGCCAGTTCATATCTGATTACCTTAATGCCTGGTTATAAGGGGTGTGGAGTCTTAGCCTGATTTCTTCATAGAGCCAGCAGTTGGTACTCATGTATGCATTTGAAATTCTAGAAAAGGCCATATTTTCTTCATAGGAATTTTTAAATCATTATAGTTTGTCTTATTTTTAAAATGTGAGACTTTTTAAGATGAATCTGAAGACAATTTCTTGACCAAATAATAATCCATCTTGTTCTTACATATTAGCGCTATGATTTATTAAGTGTTAAATTGGATGTTCTATAAACTCTAGAATTTAAAACCTCAGACTGTTATTTTTACTTTGTCATTTTCTGTAGCTGGGACTGTACAAGTGTGATATAATACAAGTTTGTCAGTTATAGTAGTGGTAATATTAACATAAATTGATAGAAGATTTTAAAAGTGTCATACTACTTTTTATATAAGTATTTTATCAAGTTTCCAGTTCCAGTGTATTAAATGTTCATAAACTAAATGCCAAGTACTGAGCTATCTTAATTAGAATATTTCTAAATGGGCTATGTAAAGAATTGTACATTTCACCTCCTTTTACTTAACAGTCTTTGATAAACAGTTACAGGGATTAGGGGTTTGGAACCTAGAAAGGAATTGAGAGTAAAGCAAGATACCTGTTACTGAGTTAGATCCTGAAGGCAGGAAATCCTGAGGTAGAACCAAGTAGCTATTTGTTTGAAGTATACCCGTTCAGTGTTTGGGTGGTTGTGATGATAAAATAGTCTGTAGACTTTGTAGCAAGAGAGATTGGAAATCTTTTAAGAATTTTATCATAATAAGAGTTGTTATAGGAAGCTAGTAAGAAGGTGGCATATTCCTTAATGATAGCTGTACATCTTTTGCCCCATTTTAAGAACATACAGCTCTAATATAGAGAATTTAGTTTTAGCGTTATATTTTTTTAAGTCTATCTAAATATAGCTGACTCTGAGCTAGCTTTTTAAAAAATTAATACATAAAATGAATCCAGCTTTTGTTTTAATATATCTGAACACAAATGTTATGCTGTGTAAATATGGTCGTATACCAAGAGTTTTTGGTAGTTTATGTAAAAAGGTAGTTTAACTTAGGAATAAGCTTAATGTTTCTCCCCCTATAAATGTCATTATTAGGTACGTGGTTGGAGGGTTGGTAGTTATAGTAGTCGTATGAATTCACTACCATTTCAAGCCATCATCATTTAATAGTATTTTCCCCTAGTAATTGTTAAATAATCGATGTTAATTGAATTTGTTCAATTTCTAAAAGATGGTTATATATAAATTAGATGATTATATAGTATTAGTATCTCTAAAGGTATTTTAAAGCACCAGTTAAAAATCAAACAATACCAGCTGAGGAGCCAGAGAACTATTTATGCTCTGACAGATGTTGTGTTTGGAACAAACAGCATTGGAAGGATCCCGAGGTGGTTCCTGAGATATTTGAGATGTATCATTCAGTAACTACAGTATCCCTGCTTGGCCCAGGAGGTGATTACAATTTAGTTAGGGGGTCAGAGCATCTAAAATCAATTTGATTTTTAGAACTACTTTCTGACTAGAAGTAAGCAGGAATAGTTACTCCTAGCTGTGTTATTTTGTGGAAACTTGGGTCTAAGCTAGCATAAGGTGGTATGAGTTTTTTTTCCTCTGGTTCATCCTCTGCTTTCTCAGGCCAATATTGAAATTTCAAGAAGTCAGATTTCCTGCAAGTAAAAGGTCACCTAAAAAACAGAACCTATACTCTGTTAGAAAAGTCTGAAAGGTACTAGAGGCTCACAGACTTTCTTGATAGGTGATTTGGCAAAGATTTTTCATATCCAGTGACATTTCCTCCTTTCCATGTCAGACATTGTCGAAGACATCACACCCCAGATATTTCTTATCACTAGATACTTCTGAAATCTTTAATTGATACACTCTGCTCTTTAGCCATACACTCATCCTTTAACTTTCCTGCTTTATATATTTGAGGTTTTTTTTTAAACTCAGAATCTCATTTCTTTGATGTCCCTACTTTCTCCAGTTCTTCATCCTTCTTCCTATCTTCACTTCTTTTTCTGTCCATTTTAGCTTCCACGATTCATCTTTCTATCACTCTGTAGCTAGTATCCTTACGTCATTACCCCTCCTTCATCTTACACTGCTAAATTCCAACTAAGGATGAAACTTTTTGTTTCTGCTTGTCTATGTCCTGCAAGTGACTGAGCACAGCAGGAGAAAAATCATACAACTTGGCTAACTAGTACCTTCCTAAACAGTTAACTTCAATTAGGCCCGCAGCACTACCAGACTTGAATGTTCTTACCATATTTTACTAGTCACTTCACTTTCCTCCTCTATTCAATAACAATTTTAGATTTCTTCCCCTCTTCAAACCTTTGCACTTTTCTCTCTTGATTCTCAGTTGATGACTCCAGTAGAAGCTGTGAGACTGTACCTACCTCAGATTTCCATCACCAGATCCATAAAATTACCAGAATCCATACTCATCCTCACTTTATATTGGAATTGAGGAGCTGTCTCATTTAACAGAGACCCTAGTCGTTACCTTGTCTTCTCAAGTACAGGGTCTGGCAGAAGTAATGCCTGCTTGAGTGTGGTTGGTAGAGTAATAATATATGTATAATAACTTAAAGTTTTAATTTGAGTATTTCACCTAAAATGTGATATGGTGTGCTCGAGTGTGATATTGTTTTGTTACAGAACTACATGCTTATGATTTTGTAATAAAAAAGGGCATTAATTTGTGCTGGACCCTGTATCTTCCTTTTCTGCTTTATATTCCTGCTTTCATTGGAGCATTTTTTAAAAATGTAATCCTCACCTGAGGATACATTTATTGATTAGAGAGGGAGAGAAAGAAAGAGAAACATAAATTGGTTGCCTCCCATATGCACCCTGACTGGGAATTGAACCTGTAACCCAGGTATGTGTCCTGACCAGGATCAAGCCCACAGCCTTTGGTTTTCTGGATGTTGCCCCAACCAACTAAGCCACTTGGCCAGGGCACTGATGGATCTATTCATCAGTACTTAAACAGGCTGTAGTCTCTCTCATCTTTAAAATGGTGGTGTTGAACTCTACATTTTCCTGTTGCTATTACCCTCTCTCACCTATTTACAGCCAAAGAGCATTAATACAGTTTACTCACAGACTTTACTTTCACCTATCAGTTATTTTTCATCTGACTCCAATCCGTTTTCCATCTTCATCATTCTAAAGAAACAGCTCTCAAAACTTCCATACTGGTAAATCCGGTGGATTTCTTTTCCTGTCCTTATTTTACTTAGAACTGTTAACAATTTAGCCTGCCTAGAAACATTCTTCTTTTGGTTCTGGGGCTGCCACTTTTTTCTGGTTTCCATGTACCTCGAATCATTTCTTCAGCCTTGTTTTCCTGGACCTCTAGGTATTAAGCTTCTCAAGATTATCTTCTTTTCTCATTCTTCCTGTCTCCCTAGATGGTCTTATGCTGTGGCTTCATTTACCATAAATATGTTGATAACTCCCAAATTTATATCTTGAACTAAATCTTCTGTTCCAGTTTTCAGATTCTTAAACCCAGCTATATACTTAACTTTCTCTACTAGGGTAGGGGCACCACAAATTCAACATGTGTGTGAACTCAGTATCTTTTCTCTGCAAATTGACCTTTCCTGCAGTGTTCTTGTCTGGTTAATGATACCTCTCCTTAGTTGGTTCTGCCATAAATCTGGTAGTCACCCATAACCTCTTTCAGCCCCCCTCCATTTGCAGTTCTTTAAATGTATCATATCAGTTGTACTCCAAAATACGTTCCAGTTCTATCCACTTATTTCCACATGCAAAGTTGGCCTGTCTTATCCAAATTATTATCATTTCCCTCTTAGACAACTCTAATAACCTGCTAACTGGTCTCCTTGTGTTCACTTTTGCTTATACCTAAGTGATCTCCACATGGTAGACTATTTTTAAAATTGGTAACTTTAAAAGGCAGATTTCATCATGTTATTCATTCCTCTCCTGAAAATGTTTTGAGTGGCTTTCTGTTGCCCTTATGGTAATGTCTAAATGCTTCATGTGGTCTGCATGGTCCTGAACAATCTGACATCTCTCTCTTCAGGTTTACCTTTCTATTGTCCTTACTCTGACCACAATGGCTTTTAATGACTTGAATAGACCAAGCTTCTACTTACTTAATGGGTGGTGTACAAGCTATATCACCTTTCCTTGCAGTGTCCTTTAGACCTCTCTTCACTCTATTTTTATTCATCCTTTAGGTCCCAGCATAAATTTCACTGCCTTGATGAAGTATTATCTGATACTATCAGACTTAAGCTCAAGTTACTTAGACAGCTTTCTGTACTCTTCTTTTTTAGAATTTACCACAATTATGATTTCTTTGGTGACACTGTTTCATGTCTCTCTCTCTTAGCCGTAGATTGCGTGAGAGCAACAGCTGTCTTATTTGCCTTAACATCCAGGGGTCTGCCTCATAGTAAGAATACACAGTGGATATTTTTGAATGAACTGAATGAATGAATACTTTTTCAGTGAAATGGAATAATGGCAAATAGTAAAACTAATTTGTTTTTTGTAGCATTTCATTTAGATAGAAGAAATTCACCACCAAACAGTCTGACACCGTGTCTCAAGATTCGAAATATGTTTGATCCAGTTATGTAAGTGTTATGATCAGGGGTATATGTAATTTTTATTTGGAATATTTGGCTGAAAAATCAGTATTATGTTATGTCTATAATTGAAAGATATCTTTTTTTCTCATTCTCTAACTACAGAAATGTTATGTTTGTCTTTTGTTATATTCCAAGCAAAAGTTTGGCCAAAAGGCACAGAAACGTGCCTTATAAAATGATGTGTAAAACTTTTGTAGATCTTTGTATTCACTGTGAATCTCCATAGCAGATCAGTGCTCAAGTTGAATTAATGACATACGTATAGACAGTACTCCTTATTAGATGTGTAAGTCGTATTTGCCAGTGTTCTTTGCCTCAGTTGGCAGTAGAGATTAAAATATCTGCTATTTTTAAATTTCTAATCTTACTGTAAAAAAATCTCTACAAAGATGTTACATACCTTCTCTTCCACAGCCCTGTTTATCTGTGTAATATTTAAGAAAGTTTTCTGTCCATTTGATACTTGAGAAACTTTTCTGTCTATGTAATTACAACAGCACATGCATCCAGAGAATAGCAGTCTAAAGTTATTGTCTTATAACTTTAGACATAATACTCCATAATACTTCACATAGAGACTGCTATAATCTTTATTTATTTATTTATTTATTTATTTATTTATTTATTTACTTTAAGATTTTATTTATTTATCTTTAGAGGGGAAGGGAAGGAGAGAGGAAGAGAAACATCAATGTGCAGTTGCCTCCTGTGCATCCCCTGCCAGGAACTGGCCTGCAACCCAGGCATGTGCCCTGACTGGGAATCGAACCACGATCCTTTGGTTCGCAGGCCCGCGCTCAATCCACTGAGCTACACCAGCCAGGGCTAATCTTTAGAATTTGCTTCTTGAAGGAAGCTACTTATCTGTTCAAAGATATGAAAGATTCTGGGTTTTTTTTTTTTTTTTCTTTTTTAATTCTCAAAGTGGAAATTGTTTAATAAAAATACCTCTAAGTTTCAACTAATAACTCATTTATTTCAAGTTGGTATGATGAGATTCCAAATAAGTGACAGCAAAATCAAAAGCATGGGGAATATACAGGCTCTGTTTTGCAGATATAGAAAAAATAAGCAAGGTGGTAATCCTTCTGTTGGGAGTCTTACCTCATACCTTAATGGTTAGGAAATCAATTCCAGTCCAGTATTTTATTACCTAAGGTGAAGATTACCATTTAAAGTGTAGCCATCTTCCCTTCTGCCCCACGATCTGTATCACAAATGTGCATTCATGCAGCAGGATATCTTAAAGCTTTCTTACTAGGGAGGCAACTTTTTTTGCAAAGTGTCCTATATTACTATAATTATTTGGAGAAGAGAAGCTCAGAATACACTATAGCAGGTCCTTGAATAAGGTCGTTTTGTTGCAATGTTTTTGAGTTAGCTTCTGGTAAAATTGGTTGTTGTACATCATTTCACTTAAAGTTACAGTACCTATCAATGATGTTAAGTGAGGGCTTACTGTAGTTACTAAGAATGTTCCTTAAGTTTGAGGCTTTGAAAATGTCATTGAAAATAAAATAATATTCAGCATTTACCAGACCACTCCAGCTCATTGAAGTGCTTATTAACATTTCTGTAGAAAGAAAAAAGAAATAACTCTAGGTACGTACATTCATTTAAACATAAAAATGACAGCACATTTGTGCTATCATGGGCTAATCCTTTATTGCCTCAGCTCCTCTGTGTGTTCTTACACTGGAAGGTGAGAAAAAGGGCTGAGCTTCTGAATGCTAGTATTTTAAAAATCTACCTACTACTCGTGCCAAGCATTTATTTACTGTCTTTAACAATATGTAGTTTTTAAACTATCCCCATTCTAGTAGGATATATGTTTTGAGAAACAAATGACTCGTTACTGAGTGGGAATATGGTTGTTGATTTTTGTTTCCATTAATTTTTAGGGAAATAGGGGATCAGTGGCACTTGGCAATTCAAGAAGCAATTTTAGAAAAATGCAGTGATAATGATGGCATTGTTCATATCGCAGTAGACAAAAATTCTCGTGAGGTAAAGTAACTTTTACTATTGAATTCTACGTTTTGAGTCTGTTGCTGTTAATACTAAGACTATTCTTTTTCTTTTTTAAAATATTACAGGGTTGTGTATATGTTAAATGTCTGTCTCCAGAATATGCTGGAAAAGCTTTTAAGGCATTGCATGGCTCTTGGTTTGATGGTAAGAAATTTGAGTATTATAAACAATTTGAAGAGATAAATTACGGATTAATATTTAGACTATACCAGATTTTAAATTTAAGAATTTCAAGTTAGCATTTTTAGAGTAATAACTTTGGATCATTTTATTTGTTTTTTTACCACAGTTTTTCTATAAATTATAAAGCACATTTTTACAGATCTAAAATATTATTTCTATCTTACAACAGGAAAATTGGTCACAGTGAAATATTTACGACTAGACAGATACCACCACCGCTTTCCCCATGCTCTTACTTGCAACACTCCCCTGAAGCCTTCAAGTAAACACATGAACTCTATGTCTCATCTTCGTCTGCGGACTGGCCTACCCAGTTCTCAAGGGGGTTCCTGAAAAGACTTTCTCCACTTCTAGGACTGTTATTTACAATAGGAAAATTCGAAAATTCCTGTTTGGCTTTCTGTCTTCCTTTTAAAATGCTTTTTGTATGTAATATTTTTATTGACTACAGCTCTGTTTGAACGTTCCAGAAATCTTAAGGTTCCAAAGGGACTTAGTGACGCAGCAATGCTGAGTAGGTAAATAATGGTTTCATTCAGTTTTTGGAGCTCATTTAAGCCAATGCATTTAAAGTTTTGCATGAGGAACATTGACTTTATTATGTATTTTCAGATGTGGTGGTGGTATTTTTGCACCAAGAAGTGTTTTGATAACCATACAAAAGCATGGTGAAGAGGCTTCTTGTATTTCCATAATTTCCTGTAAACTAATGTTGTAAATTCTTACATACAGTAACCTGCATAGTTCCTTACAGGCCAATGTGGTAAAACTATTCATTTCCCAATTTAACCTTAGGTTTCTGTTGCTTGTAAGAGAGTCATTTGCAACAGCCAGAATATGGGGAAACTACTTTGGGTTTAGTGGTTACATATAAGTGGATGTACATGTACTTAAACTGGCTTTTGTATATATGTATAAATGCTGGTGGTGGCGAAAGTAGTCTTGTTTTGTGAGGATGTCTGCATTAAAGCAGTAAAATAAGCTTCTTATTTTATTCATAATCTAATGTGTATATATGTATGTGTATATATGTGTGTATGTGTGTATATATATGTATGTGTGTATGTGTATATACACACACACATATATACATATGGCTGTACTCTCACATAGATCAAACAGCCAAACACCTGGAAGTATTAGATACAAGTTCAAATATCTTTTATAGGTTTTATATACAAATGTCTTGAGTATGATTTTGTGTGAAAGTTTCGATACCAGTTGTAATGGATTCAAATTTATGTGAGCAATAAAGAAGCAATTGGCAGATAAATTGGAAAAGTATTTTGTGAAAAGGTGTATTTATTATAAATACTAGGGCTATGATATAGTATCATTGGGATTAAGTAATTTTCCCAATCTATTTATAATTTAATAAAATGTTAGCTCCCCTGTTGTATGTCAAGGTTAAAGCAGGGCACATTGTTTAGCAAAATGTGTATTTGAAAAATCATATTTACAATTTTGGGTCATGGAAGTTTGCAATATAGTAAATGCACGAGTGACCATTGCTTTGTGTCAATATTTACTTTGTTTCAGTAAAGTTACTTTATTATGGTTTTTGATTTCAGATTAAAATAGTTGTGGAGCAAAGTTTACTTGTAATGTAATAACCTTTTTTAAAAAAAAAAAACCCATTGATTTATCATTGTCAGTTCAAATGAATATGTGAAACAGCTGAAATTGTACCAGTTTTGATTTTGTTTAAAGCTCAGTTTTCTGTTTGGTTTTAATTGTATGTGTGTTGGGTTTGCAGCATGAACTTGCACAGATAATGCACGTTTCCTGGTTAAGTAAACATGATGCACACTGTTCTGTAACAGAAAACCCTATTGTGCCTTACCTGTGTGCTTTTGTGGGCACCATGTTTATGAGAAATAAAAAATGACTTGTTATCTGAAGAGAATAAGTTTTAAATTCTCAGTTTATGTCTCAGATGCTAAAATGTGAAAATATAAATATATATAATATATAAAATAACCATTTTATGTGCATCATAGTGATTTATCTGAGCTTAGTGACCCCATCTTGTGACCTGTTACAAGAGTGAATGTAAAAAATAGTTGTGGCATTTTAAAAGGTCGCCGTTTGATGCAGATGCATCTTTATCTTGCTTCTAAAACATATTTCATGTAAACATTGTACATTTATTATTGTAATATATACTATTATGCAGCTTATTTTACCTGAAACTGTTAAACTGACCAAGATCCTTCCCTGCAAGACAGATGGGAATGTGTATAATAATTAGATATTTGAGAAGCTCTGAAGTTTGATGTAATCTGTTACTTGTCCTGTTACAAAAAAGGAAAAAATTAAAAATTTATTAGGTTTTTTTTTTAATGCGTCTTGGCTTTTAAAAAACTTTTTAAGTGCCCTGTGTCTTTATTTTTTTAATCAGTAAAAATGGGTGCTTTTATTTTAAATTTTGGGGGGATCTGTAAGTATATGTGTCTTGTAAAGATGGATAAAGACCCTAAAGTTAATTTTAACCATCCATTCCTCAGCATTTTGCTTTTCCTTAAGAAAAGTGTCTTTTTTCTGACTCTTCAATGTTTGGATCAAAATGAGGCAACGTAAATCAGCTGCATCACTAAAACACTGTTTAATTTAGCTAGACTTTTTTTTTTTTCATAGCAAGGCTTTCTCAGAAAAAAGGAAACGATTCTTTTACACATTCTGG
Source organism: Glossophaga mutica (assembly GCA_039655065.1). Taxonomy (NCBI): domain Eukaryota; kingdom Metazoa; phylum Chordata; class Mammalia; order Chiroptera; family Phyllostomidae; genus Glossophaga; species Glossophaga mutica. Next base: position 62,053,078 of record CM077304.1, read on the forward strand.
TTCAAACTCTTTATCATAAACAAATAGCTTATGGGCTGGCTACTTTGAGTAGCATTGGTTTAGATTTTTTTGATGACTTTATCAAGTGCAACGAAGACTTGAACCTTACCTGGGTGGCTCAGTTGGTTGGAGTGTCATCCCATATACCAAAAGGGTAGGGGTTCGATCCCCTCTCCAGGCATGTAGTGGGTTTAGGGTTCAATTGATGTTTCTCTTCCACATCAATTTTTCCCTTTCTCTCTCTCTTCATCCCCCTCTACACACACACACACACACACACACACACACACACAACACACTTCCTCTCTCTAAAATCAATAAATGTATTCCTCAGGTGAGGATTTAAAAAAAGAGACAATGATAAGTCAGTGAATTGGTAGACCTAGCACTGTTACATATTAGGGATGCAAAGATGAAAAGACACTTCTCAAGATGGTTACAGTCTGGAGGAAGAACATTGGACAGATAAGTTAAAATATGGAATGGCAAATATAGTGAGAGAAAAGAGCAGAAGAAATTTTGAGGGAGCAGAGAGGCACCTGTGATCTTAAATGGAGAAGACAGCCGAGCCATATTTCATACAATTTAACAAACTCTTCTTAGTATAGATACAGTAAGTTTCCTTTACCTTGAGTTCCCAGGGGAGCTTCTATTCTTATGGTGAGCTCATCAAAATTAATGTATGGAACCTGAGTTATTAACACATCCATTTTAATACTCATTGGTCTATGGATTCCTGAATATCTTGCGAATATTGAAGCCTGATAAAAATGGACTTTGTTATATTTTCCTTGTATGGTGTGTTCAGTGTTTGGATGACAATCGTGATTTCCAAGTGAACAATGTTTTGACGTAGCCATGTGTCCAGCACATTTCCTTTATCGACCTTGCAGTCTCACTCCCTGCTTCTAGTAACATCACTATAGGTCACCTACATGGCTTTTTCACCCTTTTTTCCTAGACTTACCTCAGCAAATCATTTCTTCCAGATGACTCAACAGAGGATGCTAAATCAAGCAGAATTTTGGCAGCCAGTTTTGGAAAGGATGTTTAGGAACAGGTAACCCAATAAATTTAATAATAAAAAGAACTGAAAATAGGAACCAGAAGTTGTGGTTTAAAGAAACAATGTCAAGGATACTCATTTTCTTGGTCTAGTATGCATGACTAGCTAACTGCCTCTAAGCCCCACTGGAGAATATTGATGACTAGAAATGCATCCTAATAGTAGATTTCTACCCCTAAGATCCTTTACTTCGGGATAGATTCATTATGTAGATTCTTAGATTTTAAAACCAGTAGCATCTCTGTGTGCTTAGACTTCCTTTTTCTTTCATGGGTGGGTACTTGAGACCTCATTCCCCCAAAATTGGAGAGGCAGCTATCTAGGCATAGAGAGCACATTTAAAAAGATAGATTGATGAGAAACACCTAGTGCATTTATAAACTATAAGCAGATTTTATGACTGAGTTACAGAGTACAAGACAAGAAAGAACAATAATCAGGTCATTGAAGGCTTCGTAGATCACATGAAGTTTGGATATTGGTCGCTAAAGGGAGTTCAGGTGAGAATTTGGGATGAAAAGGAAAAGATTTGAGGAATATCTAAGAGAAGATGGGAAGGATTTGAGTAATTGGATGTTGAGAAACATCCAGTTTTTTATTGTAGGAACTGTGACAATCCAAACATTTGGAGAGTAGGTGATAAGTAACAAATTGGATGGGAAAGATGATAAATTGAATTTTTGGACATTTTGAGATTGGGATGCCAATGGAATATTCAAGTGGATGTTTCTAGCAGCTGAGTTGGATTTCTAGTTCTGAGGTATTTTGAGAAAGATCAGAGCTAGAGACACAATTTGAGAGTTAAAAACCATGAAAGTAAATTGAATGAGCCAGAGAATCCCAGTAGAGGGTGAAATGTAATTAAGTCCTATTTCTACTATATTTAGCTGTGTGGCCCTTAGGTGGTGGGGGTTAGGAATGGGGTGAAATATTAAGGAAAATTTGAAAGGAATTAGGGAGGTTGAATTTGAAGAGGTCTTTAAATGGAGTAAGGTTAAAGTGGAATTTTAGTACACTGTATTTTTCTGACCATAAGACGCACCTAAGTTTTAGAGGAAAAAAAAATTTGAGGCCAAAAAAACGTGGTAAAATATTTAATAACATAATATAACATAATATTTCACCAATATAAATGTAGACAGAACTCAACAGCAGCATTAACAACCATTATTCTTCCCAAATTGGGGAGGGGGGCAGAGTGTGTCTTGTAGTCTGAAAAATATGGTAATCATTTACAGTTTGGGCAGCCAGTATTAGATGGTGGTGACATTTTTACTGGTTTGTGGAAAGATGAGATGTTGGGAGCTGTGACTGTCAAAAGAAGGAGTAAATGCAAAAATTGATCAAAATAGGACTTTATAAATGTTTTGCCATACACCCACAATTAGAAACTTGTTTGAAGCTGTTACTATGCAGTCATTGCAAACTAGTCAAATCTTACAGGCCTAGAAACCCTTTTTTTTTGGGGGGGGGAGGTGGTAACTTTATTTCTACTTTAATTCAGTGTTAATTTAAAATTTTAACCTTTAAAGGGCAGTCTTTTATTTTTCCAAATGCTACAATGTTTTCTTCTACCATAAAAAAACTACTAGTGTGTACAATGTTAAATTTTAGTGGCTTGCTATTTACTATTGAACAAAAGTAAAACTTGATGTTCAAGGCCTTGCCTTTACCTAGACCAGTGCTGTTTAACAGATATGTAATGTCAGCCATGTGTAATTTAAAATTTTATGATGGCCACATTAAAAACAACAGCTGAAATGAACTTGCATACACTTTATTTAACCTTATATATCCAGGATATTATCATCATGTAATAAAAATTCTCATTACTGAATGATTTTATGTGCACCAAAATCTAGTATATTATACTTACAGCGAGGATAACCCTGGGTTTTGTGACCTTCGTTGCTAAAACTGGTACAGTTGGCCACCTTATTTGTAGCCCATCTCAATTCAGATGCTATATTTTCATTGAAAATACATGGTTTATATTTAGATTCCATAAAATCTAAGTTGAGAAAAATTAGATTCATATATCCCCCCAATTTTTCCAAATATACTTAAAGTTTTTTTGTAATTGAATCAGTTATCAGTTTTAAAGTTTACATTAAATTAAATTTGAAAGTGCTCAATAGCCACATGTAGCCAGGGGCTACCATGTTGACACAGATGGTCTAGACCAACCCGTATCTTTCTTGCTGGATCCAAGTCCTCACGCAGCCATAGTGCCCCAGCGAAACGGCACTGCTTGCCCTTTCCACGCATATCTAACTTTTGCTTGAGTCTGCTTTTGCTGGTATTGTTCGTGTTGGGGTTTATGTATTTGTTCATTTATTTGCCTGAAATGTCCTTCATTTCCTGTTTCTCTCTACCCCCGTGTATACAAACACCTCCTCCAGAAGTGTTGATTACCTGTGGCTGAAAGTAATTCCTACCATATGCATTCCTGAAATATTTGACTTGCACTTGTATCTGATTTATATTTGATTTGCAGTTTCTATATTTCTGTATTATATAGTGTTCTCAATCTGCCCTTGTTTAGCTTCTGTTATCACTCCGCTGAAATTGTTCTTCTAGAGATTACAAAAAAACTTATTTTTGCCAAATTCAAGAATCATTTCTATGTCCTTTCTTGAACTCTCAGTACCACCTGCCATAGCTGATCATTACTTTCTTACGTCAAACTTTTTATTAGGAAGTAATTCACACATATAAGATTATATATATAAAGCATATACTTACATTTTGAAGTACACCGATCAGAAGTATCCAACCTTTGGCATCTGTGGGCCACACTGGAAGAAGAGTTGTCATCTTGGAACACAAATTAAATACATTGTGGCACGTAATCACAAAAACTAATATTTGAAGTAAATTTATGATTTTGTGTTGGGCTGCCCTCATAGCCATCCTGAGCCGCATGTGGCCCGCAGGCTGCAGGTTGGACACTCGTTACATTAACTTTGCAGCACCTCTGTGTTCCCTTGTCTGATGCTTCTTCCCAACTACCAGATAATCACTATCCAGAATTGTGTTCATAATTCTTTTTTATTAGAGTTTTACCACATATGTGTCTATATTACATAGTTTAATTGTTGCTGCTTTTTTGAGCTCTTTTATTTCTATCTGTTCATCCACCTACTTACCTACTGACCTACCCATCTACCTACTTATCTCTTCAATCTACCCACCATCATATCTAGCCTGGATTGCTGCAGAAACCTAAGCTAGTCTCCTTTTTCCTTGCCCAGCTGAGTTATTTTTGACCTTTCAATGAGTAGAGTCAAATTATATTTTTACTTCAGTGACTTTTTTGCTCAACACTGTTTTTGTTATTCATCTGTATAGATGCATGTAGCCATCACTTATTGTCATGGCTGCATAGTACCATATTTTGCTGTGTATAATGTGCTCACATAAGTAACACACACCCACGTTTTAGTGCTAATTCCCATATATAATGTGCACCCTTATTTTTCCCTCAAAAATGTGGGCAAAAAAGTGTGCATTATACATGGCAAAATATGTTATAAAATATACCACAGTTTATTTGTTCAACTATCTATGGGTATTTAGATTGTTTTCATTTTTTTTACTATTATAAACAAGGTAACTGTGAACATTCCTTCTTGAACTTGTTTGCTGGTGTACATATTCGAGTTTCTGTGGGTCAGTGTTATTCAAAAAGTAAGGTTCTCAATTCAGCATCAGCATCACCTGGGAATTTGTTAATCTAAGGAAATTATTGGGCCCCACCTCAGATTTGCTGAATTAGAAACTTTGGAGTTGGGAGTTACTAATCTGTGTTTTAACAAATTCTCCAGGTGGTCCTCACACACTCTCTCGAGCTTGAGAATCACTGGCATAAAGGTTCCTTTTGTGAGAATAATTTGTGTCTCCCGAACTTAATCTTTGGTTTTCATATCATTCTTGAAATATTTTAACTACACAGAGCAAGACTTACTGTTCCTGAACTGTCTGCAGTTTGTTCCATCTGTTTTCTCACCTCTTTCACATTTTTTAGTTTTTTTTTAAATATATTTACTTATTTATATTTAGAGAGAGGGTAAAGGAGGGAGAAAGAGGGAGAGAAACATTGACCGCCACTTGTATATGCCCCAGCTGAGGATGGAACCTGGAACCCAGGTATGTGTCCTGATGGGAAATCAAGCTGAGAGCTGGTGACTTTTTGGTTTGTGAACAACACGCAACCAACTGAGCCACACTGGTCAGGGCACATTTTTTAGCTCTGATCTTTTTTCTTTGACAAGTTGTTAACTGTCTACCTCAGGTGACTAAATTAGCATGCAGGTAACTAAATATCTCTGTTTTCTGTTATATACCACAATCTCATTTTTCCTATTAACCGGTTGCTTCTTTTTAGTCTCTTTTGCCAGCTCCTCCCCCATTGCTCAGTCTCTTGTGTTGGAGTGCCCTGGGCCTTAGTCTGCGTTCCTGTGCTGTTACCTATCTGGATGTTTTCTCTAGGTGATCTTACCCAGGCCTAATGAATGACCCCCAGATAGTTATCTCCAGCCTTGACTCCTCCCTTAGGTTCAGACTTAGCATACATTCAGCTTGCTACTTGATATCTCTGTTTGGAAACCTTTTGGTTTTCAAATTTTATATACCAAAACAAAACTCTGATTTCCATGCCTGTTTGCCTCCAAACTCATTCTTCCTCGAGTAAATTGTACCACATGTTAATTGCTTAAGCTGAAAACCTAGAAGTTACTATTTCCCTCTTTTCCTAAGTTCTACATTCAATTAGTAAAGTCCTTTTGGCTCTTTTATTATTTATCTCCCTGCCTAACTGTCTCTCCAATTCTTGACGTCATCATGTCTTGTATGGATTGCTGTAGAAACCACCTAAGCTGGTCTCCTTGTTCCTTGTCCAGCTGCAATTGATTTTTCCATGCAGCAATCAAATTTGCCTTCAAATGTGGGTAAGAACATATCACTCCCTAAAAGAAAATCCTCCAACGATTCCCAGTGCATTTAGAATAAAGTTCAAATTTCTTGTCTTGGCCTTCAAGTCTCACTGTGAACTGGCTGATGCCCATCTCTTTAGGAATTTTTTGTCATGCCTTTTTCATTTAAATTTCTCTAGCCACCCTGGTTTACTTTCTATTTGTTCACATACACTGCTTCCCACCATAGGGCCCTCATACTTTTTCTCTCTGGGAATATTGTTCCTTGGGCTTAAACCTTTGCATTTGATGGAGTCCAATTTATTTTTTCTTTTGCTGGTTGTATTCTTGGTGTCTAAGAAACCATTGCTTAATCCAAGGTCATAATGATTTACTCCTATGTTTTCTTCAAGGATTTATTTTTCATGTTGCATTTAGGTTGTTGATCCATGTTGAGTTGATTTATATATGAGGAGGAACCCCCCAAAATTAATTTATTAAAAATTGTGTATTATATGTTTAAACTTGTTACAAAGCACTCTCCATTTGATGAAATACACCTATTGAGGTGTTTTTTCCACTGCTCAAAACAGCTTTTTTTTTTTTTTTTTTTAAGATTTTTTTTGTTGCCTCTTGTGTGTCCCCTGCTGGGAACTGGCCTGCAACCCAGGCATGTGCCCTGACTGGGAATCGAACCGCGATATCTGGTTCGCAGGCCCGCGCTCAATCCACTGAGCTACACCAGCCAGGGCTCAAAACAGCTTTTGAACTTGTCAATTTTGATGCCTTTTAGTGCTTCCGCTGTTTTTTATTTTACCTCTTCCACATCAGTAAAATGTTTCCCTTTGAAGACTTTTTTATCTGGGGTTGTCGGGGAGAACAGTTGCTTGGAGTAAGATAGGGAGGGTGGAACGGGGGTCATGCCGTTTTTTGGCTAAAAACTGCTGAACACTCAGCGTGGTATGGGCAGGTACACTTGTAAATCACCCATCATGAAATGGGCAAACATGTTGGAAGAGTCTTCGAAAAAAACCCAAGTTCACTGAAGCTGAACGCAGCCTCTCACAGCACTGCCAGCTGTTAGGCTGATTCAGGTGGGTTCCTAGAACACTCACCCAGCAGGGGAAGCCTGTACTACAAGGAGCCTACCCTCCACAAGGTAATTCTGAGTTCAAGATAATTTTGGGTTTTTTGAGTTCTCCTCCCCTTGTATATTATGTGAGGTAGGATTCCAACTTTATTGTTCATTTGTGGGTATTCATTTGGGATGTCCCAGCGCCATTTGTTGTAAGGGGTTCCCCTCCCCACCCTTGCACTGATTTACCTTGTTGTCTTTGCTGAATATTAGTTGACAGTAAAAGTGAGAATTTATTTCTGGACTCTCAGTTCTATTTCGTTTATTTATCTATGTATCTATCTACCCATCTGACCATCCATTCTTATGCCAGTACCACCGTGTCTTGATATCTATAGCTTTGTGGCAAATTTTGAAATCAGGAAGTGTGAGTCTTTCAACCTTTTTCAAGTCTATTAGATATTCTGGATCCCTTGAATTTCCTATGAAATTTTAGCGTCAGCTTCAGTTACTGCAAATAAGCCAACTGGACTTTGATGGGGGCATGTTCATCTGTACATGAGGATTGTAACATGAGGAGTACTATCATCTTCATAATATTGTGTTCTTATACACAAAAAATGGAATGTCTTTCCATTTGTTTAACATCATCTTTAATTTCTTTCAGCACTGTTTGTAAGTTTTCAGAGTATAAGTTCTGTATTTCTTTTGTTAAATTTATTCCTAGCTATGTTATTCTTTCTGATGCAATTATAAATGGATTTTTAAAATGTTTTTGCCCTGGCTGGTGTGACTCTGGATTGAGTGCCAGCCTGAGAACCAGAAGGTCGCCAGTTTGATTCCCAGTCAGGGCACCTGCCTGGGTTGCAGGCTTGGTCCCTGTTGGGGACATGCAAGAGGCAACTGATCCATGTATCTCTCGCACATCAATGTTTCTCTCCCTCTCTTTCCTCCTCCCCCTCTCTCTCTAAAAATAAATGAGATCTTTCAAATAAAAAAATTTATCTTTCAATAAAAAATTTTTATTGTTCATTGCAAGTGAAGAAATTATATAGGATACAATTAAATTTTGTATATTGATTTTGGGTTGTGCCTTTTTGTCAACTTGTTTATTAATAGGTTTTAGTGGTTTTCTTTGAATTTTCTATACACAAGATCATGTCATCTGCATATAGAGATAATTATACTTATTCCTAGATTTTTTTTCTCTCCTAGTTGCCCTGGCTAGGACCTCCAGTAGAGTGGTGAATAGAAGCGGCGAGACAAGATATTCTTGTTGTATTTCTGATCTTGGGAAGCATTCAGTCTTTCACCATTAAGTATGATGTTAACTATGGATATGTTGTATCTTCATTTTCACTAATCATAAACTATTTTCCTTTATCAAGTTGAGGAAGCTTCTATTTCTCATTGTTTTTACCATGACGTGTTAGATTTTGTCAAATGCCTTTTCTGTGTCTATTTAGATGATCATGTGATTTATTTCCTTTGTTGAAAATAAGAATTGATTTTCAAATGCCAAAGCAACCTTGCATTTCTGGGATAGATCCCAAATCTGATTGTGGTGTATACTCCTTTTTATATGTTGCTGGATTTGGTTTGCTAGTATTTTGTTGAGGATTTTTGCATTTATGTTTGAGACATACTTGGTTTGTAGTTTTCTTTTTTGTGTGAGGTGTTTGTCTGATTTTGGCATAACAATAATACTGTTCTCAGAATGAGCTGGGAAGTGGTTCCTCCTATTTTTTGATAGAGTTAGTGGGGAATTGATATTAATTGTTTTTAATATATTGGGTAGAATTCACCACTGAAGTCACCAGGTCTGGGTCTAGTAGGTAGTTTTTTTGTTGTAAATCATTTTTGTCAGTTGTTGTAGGTCTATTAAGATTTTCTGTTCCTTTTTTAATCAGTTTCAGTAGTTTATGTTCTTCTAGGAATTATTACATTTCATCTGTTATGTGATTTGTGGGCACTGCATATAGTTGTTCTTAGTATTTCCCTTTAATCTTTATTTCTGTAATGTTAATAGTAATGTTCCCTCTTTCATTACTAATTTTAATGATTTGAGTCCTCTCTTTTTTCCATGGTCAGTCTAGGTACAAGTTTGCCAATTTTGTTGATAATTTCAAAGAATCAACTTTTGGCTTTGTCGATGTTGTCTATTGTTTTTCTATTCTCCATGTTATTAATATCCACATTAACCTATTATTTCTTTCCTATACTTGCTTTGTTCATTTTCCTCTGTTTTTGTGTTTGTTTTTTTTTTTTGTTTGCTTGTTTGTTTTTTTTAGTGTCTTCAGGTGAAAGTTAATGTTACTGATTCGAGATCTTTCCTTTTCTTAACATGGGTATTTATAGCTGTAAATCTCCTTCTTAAGCTCTGTGGTAGCTGTATCTGTAAGTTTTGGTATATTGCATCCTCATTTTTGTTACTCTCAAAATATTCTAATATCCTTTGTGGTTTCTTTTTAACATTTTATTTATTTATTTTTAGAGAGAGGGGAAGGGAGAGAAACATCAGTATGTAGTTGCTTCCCATGTGCCCCCTACTGGGCACCAGGCCTGCAGCCCAGGCATGTGCCCTGACTGGGAATCGAACCAGCGGCCCTTTGATTTGCAGGCTGGCACTCAATCCACTTGAACTACACCAACCAGGGCAATGTTTTTTTTGTTTTTGCTTTTTAACCCATTGGTTATTTAGAAATTTGTTGTTTTTTTCCACATTTCCATGAATTTCCCATTTTTTTCTATTACAAATTTCTAGTGTCATCCCATGTAGTTGGATAACATACTTCGTTTGATTTCAATCCTTTGTGTGTTTTAAATCCTTTTAAACATACCTTGTTTGATTTCAAGCTTTGTACTTCGAAGCTTATTTTATAGCGTAGCACATTGTCTCTTCTGAAGAATGTTCCATGTGAACTTGAGAAGAATATGTACTCTGCTGTTAAAAAATCTAGGTCACCAGGGATCAGTAGGTGCTCTTCGGACCACCACTGGCTTCCATACTTGATTATATGTTCAATTTTCTGCTTTTGTTTTGTTTTTGGCCTCTGATTTCCCTCAGTTTATTGCCAGATCATTAATTCACTTAAAAATGTTTTTCATGATTATTTCAGTATAAAAACTATCTTATAATGGGAGATTTACTCAGGATGTCTTGCTCCATAAGTTCTCTTACACTACTCCTTATCGCTCCCATCTTTGAAAATTATTTGTTCTCGTCAGCAGGGGTGTTCAACCTTTTGGCGTCTCTGGGCCACACTGGAAGAAGAGGAGTTGTCTTGGGCCACATGTTAAATACATTGCGACATGTAATCACAAAAAAATCTCATCATGTTTTAAGTAAATTTACGATTTTGTGTCGGGCTTCATTCACAGCCATCCTGGGCCACATGACACCCCTGCAAAGAGCGTCCCATCCTTCTGGTTGGTGCCTGAGTGTTCAATAGGGATATTTGATTTAACAAATAGGTACATTGGTATCATCTGTGAATAAAACAACAAGAAATAGGTAAGCTGATGTGAGGGAACTTTCCAAAAAAAGATCGGGGAAAACAAATGGGGACGTACATCATTTTTCTTTGATAGACTGAATATAGCAAATAGGCTAATCCATCTTAAATTAGTACAGAAGTTCAATGCCATTCCAATAATGATTCCAATAGATTTAAATTAATTTCTGGGAATTTTAAATGAATTTCTAGGATATCAGCTGGTAAGATAAACAGGAAAAAGTAAATTTTTAAAGTTAAAATGATTAATAAGGAAAGTGTCCCATCAGATACTCAAGCAAATTAAATCACAATAAATGCCTTGAAACAGATATTTGAGCATAACTGAGACCAGAAAGTCACTTAAATATGCTTATATCAGAGACCAATTTTTCTTAATACTTTCACTAGAACTTCAACTAGAAATTTTTTTTCCTAAAATTAAAAAAAAACTTTAAAAAATAGGTTCTATTTATTTACATTAGAGAGAGGGGATAGGAGGGAGAAAGAGAGGGAGAGAAACATCCATGTGCAAGAGAAATACAGGTTGGTTGCCTCTTGCACATCTTGAAATGGGAACCTGTCCTGCAACCCAGGCATGTGTCCTGACAAGGAATCAAACCAACCTTTTGGTTCACAGGCTGGCACTCAGTCCACTGAGCCACACCAGCCAGGGCAAAAAAGTGAAACAAAACAAAACAAAAAACTTTTTTTTGTATAACAAAGTTAACTTAGAAATATTTCAACTCAGAAATAATTATTTTACATTTTTTCCTTAGCAAAATTATTTGAAACATGAAATGACAATTACTAATTTTTTGATATCTGCTCCATAATGGAATCCTCTTTTACAAAAATATCCCAGACTTCATCCATTTGTGATAGGGTCTCTCTCTAGTCAAATCATTCCTTCATATACTACTTGTGTCTTTGTCCTGGTCATTGGCAACTTTCCTTTAACTGCTAACTGGATTGACTGACACATTCATTCTATGGCTATGCCAGTGATTTGAATAATTCTCCATCTTTATCAACTTTATAAAATCCTACACATTTTGCAAGATTTTCTAGTTCACTCTGTAGTGGATTTTCATTGCAGTGTATTTTTGAATGACAATCTGCAAGACACATTAGCATAGATGGTACTGTGAAACAAGCATATTTGAGGAAGCACTGATTTATGTTCTGTAAGAGTATTTTATGCTCTGGTTGACCATTGTAACAGGTCATTATAGTTAATGAATATACTTGAAGTATACAGACAATGCTATCTATATACGAATTCAGTTTATGATAAAGGTGGCTTTAAAAATCAGTAGGCAATATATAAATAGATCATTCAGTAAAAGTTTTTAAAAGTTAAAGACAATGTAACTAGTGCCAGGGCCTATGACTCCTACAACTGTGTCTCCTTAGAAGAGTCACAGACCCTTTGGCTCATAGTTAGAAGATTGTAATGACTAGATACTTCCTCACTGCAGGAGTTGCTCCATTTCTTCATACTTACTTGCTTCAGAGAGGATATCATCCTTCACAAAGATTTTACATGTCCCCATAATATAACAAATACTCAGTTGTCTTCTTAAAGTTCAGTCTCCTTACCTTGGCAAGCTCCAGGACAAAAGGGGCAGAAGTTTCCTGATGCTTATTTTGTTCAGGGCTCTTTTTATCTGATAATTACAGCTGGGTTTCTCTATCACTATCAGCATCTGAATTACAGAATCCTGATGACATCAGCAGAGAAAAGAGATCCTATCAGAAGAATATAAGTAGCACAGCTATTCTGGAACTGAGTTTCTCAGCTGATGTGCCACAAATGGGTTACAGATGTATTAGTCTACAGAGAGGCAGCAGGACTTGGAGCTACCTCTGGCAGGCTGTTAACTGGCCTCCTGTATTTAACCAGTGTGATGTGCAATAATTATCCTTTTCTTTCCTATGAAGTGAAAAAACGGTTGGGGAGCACTGTTCTGAGCAATTAGCTAGAAACAATGAGAACGTGAATTATATTGTGTGACTATAGAGTTTTCTGGTTTAGGGACAAGAACAGCGGGTTGTAGTGGAGCAAGGGTGGGGGCGCCCTTAGACCTTTTTCCTGACTGAAATCACTCTGATTCAGTTTTCACATTAGACTTTATGTCATCCATATGATATCCACATTAGTACCAGCCTCTTAAATTTTTATGTCTTAATAGTTCTCTACACATACCTAGATAAGTTCCAAGAGGAATAAAAAGAGTTGGGAAATAAATAACCAAAAGAAAAATAAGAGGAAAACATTGGCTGTAAGGTTAAGCACAGAAACAAATCATAAAGAGAAATGGAACGTGTTTGGTTTTACTAAGATAAAAACCATCGGTACATCCGAAATTCTAAGAACAAATTGAAAGACAGGGGAATGGAAAGATGTTAGCGTATGTGATTTGCAGTAGTATTCTACCAGTGAAAATTATTTTAACACAGACTAACATCATGATAGAAAATTAGTCAAGTGACATCAGAAGGCATTCCACAAAGTGCTACAAATGCCCAACAAATGTATGAAACACTCGACACAGAAAGAAATGCAAATTAACAATTGAGGACGTATTTTTCACATGAAATTTGATAGGTTTTACTTAAGTTTAGGGGGAAAAAGGCCTACGTAACTTATGTAAAGTGATGAGCATTTCTATAGTCAATTTGGCAATATATAAAAAATGTGTTAATCTTCATACCTGACCTTATGTTTTAATTTTTAGGAGTTTATTCTGAAGAAATTATCAAGTGGTATGAAGATATATGGAAATGATGTTCATTATAGCTTTATACTATGATAAACATTAGAATTGAAATCTACAAAAATGAGAGAAAATAATGGATTATGTATTATGATGAAATCATAGGCCATTGATAAAATAATGTCTTTAAAGAATATTTAAGATGTGGAAAATATTGCTTATGTGCTGCTTAAATTGCATGTACATTATTTAAGATGTGCTGTGTTTCTTCTAAGATACTACTGATTGGAAGAGGTACCATTTTCTCTGGCACTAAGAAAGGTAGGAACAAAAACCATACCCAAGGTATGGATTCTGATAAAAGACCCTGTATAAAGCAAGAATAACCCTGGAGTCAGGGTATGTGAAACTAGCCTTGTCTCTGGAAGGGGACAACAAAGAAACCAGCTGGTCCTCATTCAGATCATTATTTTGTTTGTTCCTACCACCAGCTTGGGCCTAAGAGCTTCAGGCAAAGAGGATTTAAAGTGTTCACAGTTGATAGAAGCAAACATCAGTCCCTTGGCAGAAATGGATTTAATGCAGATAGACAGCAATCATTGTCTTTTGTAAATTTGACAGCGATTTTTTAAGACACCATTGATTCTAAAATTATTAATAACTTCCATATCAGAGTTGTTAGAAGTGAAAAAATGTGTGCCAAGAGTAAAATGAGCATATTATATACACAGTATCACATGGGAATACTTCAAAATTTAGCAGTGTAGCCCAACTGTTGGATTACATATGTATTTTACAAAATTTCTCCATGACCATTTATTACATCTATTTAAATGTTAAACTTAATTAGGACTCCCATAATTGTCTTTACTATTCTTTTTTTTAATTTGATTATTATACTCTGCTAGTTTATTTTGAGTCACTCCAATTCTTGGTAATGAAGCTCAGACATTTTGGACTTTATAGTTTCAGCACTTTGGGAAACACCTGTGATTATTTTAGTTGCAGACCTGTGGCTTACTGTTAGTGGGTGCACGAAAGGTCTTCCAAAAAACACTGAGTGCCTACATTGAGGGAGGAGGGAGAAAAAGGACCAGTGGTTAGGAGTACAGTCTCTGATGTGCACTCGTGTGACCTTAGGCAGGTTGGTTTAAGTACCGTATTTTGCCATGTATAATGTTCACCCCACACTTTTCTGCACATTATACACAGGACTATTATACCCATGGTATGTAATCATTATACCCATGTATAATGGCATTCCTTATTTTTGCCTCAAAAATTTGGGCAAAAAGTGCACATTATACACGGCAAAATATGGTAGTCTAAGACTCAGTTTCCTCATTTTTAAAACAATGATAATGGTCCAATTGAGAGAACTAAATAAAATAATGTAACATGCATGCCACATAATACTTCTGCTATCATTTCTAAATCAGGGTCTGAGACCAAACTACTTGATAATGTGATTCATTTACATCTCTTTGCTGATACACATAAGTGAGACCTCTGAGAAGCTATAATCTCTTCAATGCTTCCTTTTTTAAATGACATAGTTCCTATTCCACCAAATAGAAAAAGGGTGCAACTCCTGGTTAGTATGACCTTGATGCAGAAAGCAAACAGAAAGGGAACTGTTACAGGCTAATCTCACTGAACAAAGATGCAAGAATCCCAAACAAACCAAAATGGGCAGCAAGCCAAATCCTGTAACGTATAAGTGGGAATGATACATCGTGGCCAAGCTGGATTTATTTTGGGAATGTCGGATTGGTTTGACGTAGACAATCAATGTAATCTGTCATATTAACAAATAAATAGATCATCTCAAAGAGGTGCAGTAAAACCATCTGATAAAATTCAACATACATAAACCCTTTTATTAAAAAGTAATTCTTAGCAAATTAATAGTAGAAGGGAACTTTCTAAATTTGATCAAAGATATTTACCAAAGATCTAAAGCAAACATGATATTAATGGTGAATTCTCTGGTGTTTCCCTATTGGGTGCAGTTCTGAACACCCAGAAGTTTTGACATCTTCCCTTATTTCTAAAACTGGTTTGTTATTCTTCACTATTAACTCTTGATTCTTCTGAAACTAATGTATTTTCTCTTTTTATCTAACTTCAAAACACTGTACCTTGTTGGTCTCTCCTCTCTCCTAAAGTACTCATTTTCTTGTTAGTTTTTCTCAACAATTGTGCCCAAAAATTCTTCCTTTTTTATGCTCAGCTCTTCTACTTAAAAAGGGGAAATTTCTGCTTCTTGGTGTGAAAGACGGAGAGTCAGACCCCAGTGGTGACTGAGTCCGTGACACTGGTGTCAGCTGGTCGGAATGAACCAGTTATGCTTCACCAATGGAAGACATCAGATCTTGAAAATGATTATCTGTGATCATTAGTGTGTGATTAAAATGTTTCTTAATGTTTCCCTAAATGTATAAGCTGGTGTAATCTTTTAACTGTAGGAGTCTTAGAAATCAATTTTATGGGATACATTCCAAGTGACAGTGAGGCTCCATTGTGTGGAGTACACCCCTGGAAGATGACAGGAACAACAGAGATGAGTTGAGAAGCAGGGAGCAAGAAAGCCTTTCTGGGAGCAGACGTGGGTTGTCGAGTACTGTTCTCACATTCAAAGAGCTAGCCAGCGAGCCTGCTGATTGGCCCCTCATTCTGCTATTCACCATTATGAATTACACATTGTTGTTTCACATTTCAATAAATCACACTTAAATAAAACCACATTTAAAACAATTATAATGTATCATATTAAATAAAGCAGCTTAATTCAATAAAGTTACTGTTCTCATTTTCCACAACACTTTAGTAATATGGAAAAACCTAAATTGCTTTTGCTTTAACCCAAGGACAGCTCAATATACTTAAAACACTACCTCATTATAAAACAGAACCTTATCATATATGGAGATTGTTGGAATGAATATCGTCCCATTTAATTGAAATGCTTAGAGAGGTATTCTATTTTCCTTGTGTTTAAAAATATATATGTACTATCAAAGTATCTCATATTCTAGTATTAGATCAGCACAGAAAATTTCCGTTTACCTGGAGTAACTTTTAAAGATAATATCTTAATGAATTTAATATTCCAGTTACCTAAGTATTGTAATCTGACTCAAAAATAACCAGTTTTCAAAGAATATAATAACATTCACAGCGCTAAAACTGTGGGGAACTTAGTTTAATCATTGATGTCTCAGGAAGCAACTTAGAATCTTGCAGTGCTCCCTTTTATAATGAACCTCACTTATTACAAAGTAAAACTGAAAATTCTAGTTACTTGTGTTGACTGATTATTTGGATTATGGGAAAGCTTTTTATTTTGTAAAGGTCATGAAAGCTGTGTCACATATACCATGTATTTTACTATAATCTTTTTCGCCCCTGTTATAGGCATTGTAGAAAAGAAAGGTCAAAACTTACCTCACTCAACTGGAAAGCAGACATAAAAATTATTCATTGAATGATCTGTGGACCACCCGTCTTAGTGTCAATCATCTGAGGCACTTTTTAGAAATGCAGATTTCTGACTCCTTCACCAGACCTGCTGAATCACTGTAACAAGCTCTCCGAGTAGATCTGATACTTAATTTTGGGACTCATTGCCAGATGGCTGAGGGAGCTGAGATATCAACCTAGGAAGAATGATCAGAGCAGCACCAAAATAATTCCTCCCATGAATGTGGATAAAGGGAAAAAGTGACAACGATTGGAATGGGTGTGCTACTTCCCATAAAGTACAAGAACAGGAAATAATATGTTCTGCTATCAGACCAAAGGCATTTTTGAGGCAAAGTTGGAAATAGTACAAAAGCTATTTCATTCATGTTTACTTACTGTGTAAATTTTCCAGTGTATTTTTCCTTATTGATGTGAAACATGAAGTTAACTGAGCATCATTTGATTCGTCTGGAAAACCTTTTTATTGTTTAAATGCTTTGCATTTACTTCAAACACTATAGTAAATATCTCTTTAGGATTTCTCTCTACTAAATGTCTGAGTTTTCAGGCTTTGGTTGTGATGTAGTTGCATATTTTTATTAATATGAGCCACTTTTACTTGTAACTTTAGTTGTTACTGTCTGTTATCACTGGGAGCAGAATATAACAGTTTTTAGATGAAACTATTTGATTTTTATTTCATTTAATGCCACATAGCTTTATTTGGTCTGTTTGGTTTTCTACGAGACTTGAAACATGTAAATTCTTTCTTAAACGTCTCTCTCCTTCCCCTTCAGCCCCACCCTCTCACCCTCCCCACTGTCCCTACCCTGCCCACCCCAGGTTAAAGTGTCAGTTAACAGCCTTTATTAAGCATTAAGCAAGCACTCATTTCACTATGGAGAGTTGCAGAAGGAGAATCTAGGCTCCTTTTCAAAGTTCTCTTACTGTTGAGAATTCAGTCAGTATCCAAGTCCTGCCAAATCTTGCTACATATCTCTACTTCTCAAAAATCTGCAATACTCATTTTTGCCCAGGGGAAGCTGTTGCTAAGCCACAGACCAATCATGAAGGTTGGCCTTACTTTCTCCTCTAGTTGTCTTCTCCAAAATGCTCCCCAGGGGTGTGGGCCGAGGGCCTTTTGTGGCTCTGATACACTGTGTGCCGTTCTTGGGTACTGTTGATCTTCAGGTGTGAATCCTAGTCTGCTCCTGCATCTACAAGAGGAGTGAGTTGAAACCAGACCCCTTTCTCCTTGCTGTCTTGACCTTTCATCCTCCACAAAATTAGACAGCAGCACCTGGTGAAGGCATTTGCAGAACAGAATTACAAAGTAGGAGAGAGAAGGATTCAAGTTCTGCACTCTATTTTGGGTTTTCACTTGTATCGCACAACAGGTGATATGACCTTAAAGTTTCTTAAGCTTTTAGATGGAGAAAGTCACCTTCTTGAAGCTCCTGCCTGCCCTGCCTTCAGGTCTGTGTTACCACCTCAAATGGATTTCCTTCTTGAATCTTCCAACTGTCCCTACTCCTCCACTGAAAGGGATCTCACTGAGCCTTCCCTCCTTCCCATACACGTCATACACTGTCCAATCAAGTCAGGTCCCAAGGCCCTGCCCTGTCTCACACATTCACGTGTGTGTGAGTGTAGGTGGGGAGTGATGGGGGAACTGACTGTGGGTTCTGCAATGCATGTTTTGTTATTCTCAAATAAGCCATTTCAAACGCAACATGTCCAAAACTGAGCTGCTAATGTTTCTACCCCACCACCTACTGCTGTCATCCCTATCTCAGGAAATGGCAATTCTGTAATGTGCAGGCAAAAGGGGGAAAAAAACAAAAAACAAAATAAAAAGCATAGACACATCCTTAACTTTCTTTCACACCCTACATTTAATCTGTCAACAAATATTGCAGGCCCCTCCTTCCAGTTGGAGCACTTTCCCCACCTCACTGCTTCCTTTCTGCTCCAAATCTCCATCGGCTTTCACCTGGATTACTTCAAGAACCTCCTAACTGGTCTCCCCTTCTGTCTCTGCACTGCTCAACAGAACAGCCAAAGTTACTCTGTTAACATTTAAGTCAGAACACATCACTCTTCTGCTTAAAACTCTATGATAGTTTCCCATCTCACTCATGATAAAATGAGGAGTCTTTATAATGGCCCGTAAGACCCTATATGATTATCTCGTGGGTCACAGCTAATGCTCCTCTTGCCGTCCCCTTTCACCCTTTTCTCCTATCCTGGCCTCCTGAACGGTCCTACCGTCCTACCGGGCAGACCTGCTTCTGCCATGG
Source organism: Glossophaga mutica (assembly GCA_039655065.1). Taxonomy (NCBI): domain Eukaryota; kingdom Metazoa; phylum Chordata; class Mammalia; order Chiroptera; family Phyllostomidae; genus Glossophaga; species Glossophaga mutica. The sequence continues at coordinate 62,072,111 of CM077304.1, forward strand.
GTGTGACCTTTTCTCTCACTGCCCCTCCTCTCTCGGATACCAGCATGGCTTCCTTCTTTCTTTTGTGCCTTCAATGTTACTGCACCGATGCTTTTCGCAACCACATCTGCCTTATTTACTTTTTTTATTAGCAATTATTATTCTAACATACGAAATATTTTACTGGTTTATTTTTTGTCTACCCAGCACATAGTTAGCATTCAATAAATATTTGTTAAATGAATGAATGCAAAAATGGTTTTTCTGTGTTGAAGATATTTTTTAAATTGCATTATATATTTTGATAGCAATTTTGAAGTTGTTTTCACAAATGGTCTGAATAGTCATTCATATATTGTATATCCTCCTAATGTGATTACTTTGAGGAAGTTAAAACATAAATACATATTTGAAAACATAGTTACTGTTAGCAACTTTGGGTATAAATATAAAAAGTAAATTTGAAGAAAACGTGTTGAAAGGGTTACTAATTTGGAACAGACTTCTGTAAGAGGTAACGATAAATACAAATGTAGGATGCTGAGCTGTGATAAGAAACACTGAGTCATTTCAGATGAGGGAAATTATATCAGATAAGACTTAAAGGCAAATAGTGACTTTGTGGAGATTGGAAATTGGTAAGCAATGATAAAAGTTAATTTAGTACTATATTGACATTTATCAAGGATTTACCATTTGCTAGCATAGTACTAAGGCTCCTGGGTGGTAGGTGCCTTTATTTTTCCATTTTACAGAGAAGACAGAATAGCAGGACTTAGAGTAGTTAAGTAACTTGTCCATTGTCCTACAAGCTTTAATGGTAGAGGCTGTGCTTGAACCTAGATCTGTCTGATGCCAAAGCCCAAGTTGCTGCCCACTGAGTGGAGCTGTATCTTACTTAAATCTGGCTCTTAAGGTAACTTGCAGAGTGAAAATTAGGCAGAAGTTAGTACTGAGGAGAATTGTGTAAGCAGGCACCATTGTGGAGAGCAACATACTATTTCCCAGCAAGCCCAGCCCAACCAGGGTTCCTGTACTACTGGATCAGATTGGAACCACTTTGGATAAATAACACATGAAGGAGCTGGTTTGCAGTTATGGACAAGTTGTGTGAAAAATACACACCTTTAAACACTAGACACACACACACCATGGGGTGAGACAGTCTCTACGAAAAAGTGCTGAGGAACAGACCGAGGGAAAGAGTGGAACCAAGTCTCCCATCAGAGTCTTCTGATATCACTTAAATAGTTCATTTTTGCCCCTCCTTCTCATCTTACTCTGTGTTATGTAGTTGATTTTTGCATATACCACTTTATGTGATGCAATCTTCTCAAAAGCTAAACAGCTTTGCTGGTCTAGAGAGGATTATTTAATTCTCTATAATATTGAAAACCTTGTTAAATATTTATTACTTGTTGCAGCATATCCACAGGCCAAGCTGGCAGGATCAGGCAGCACATCAGTCACGGGAATACATACTTCAAATCTTTCCATAATTAATCAACAAGAGGAATGGCTTTTCAATTGTGTAAATTTTTTTTTTAACAAAATGTCATTTGAGATGCAGGCAAACCATTTTACCATAAACAGAACAAAAATGCTTACTTTAATTCAGTCTTCTTTGAGTAGGGGTCCCAGTTGATATAATGATGCAGTCCTTGTCATTTTAGTGCATTTGGTACCTGGCGGCTTAAACATTGTCATGGATCAGAATCTGAGAGCAATTGTCAGGCGTCTCCCTGGGTCAGTCAGCATTGACTTGGTGTCTCTCGTGATGCTGGGAAAACAGCTCTCCTGAACTCTAATCCCACCCCAGCACATTGAGGCATGGGACACACTTCCTTGAGTTTAGACCAGTGTTCTCAGCAGGGGGCAAGAGCGACAGCATTCTACTTCCTAGGACAGGGAAACAGGATTTTGGGAGTTTGGGTTGAAAAACTTTCTTTTGGAGAGCCTGTTACATCTTCCTAAGAGATCATTTTCTTACTCTCCAATTGATCATTATTGGTTTAGGAAATGGCACTTGATAAATAGTCATTGAATTTAAGCACTAACTTGGGAGCTTCTCACTGTGATTGGACTTTTCAATAGTATCTAGTTAGTCCTAATGTGTCCATGCTCCTGTTTGCAGTTGTTGGCATCCAACCAAGATATTCCTTGGGGGCTGTGGCGTGGGGACCGTCCCAAAGCTTCGTGTAGTGGCTGAGGGGATGTTATCAAAGAGCTGAGAATAGTGTGTCAGAGAGTTTACAGCTTGCATGTCTGTCCTGCTTACAGATTCCATTTGAAAAAGGCTGCCCCTAAAAAGGTAGAACCACAGTTTTTTGTTTGTTTGTTTTAGCATAGGTGACCACATTGTGTTGCATGAGTTGAAGAAGTAGGAGAGGACCCCTGGCTTGGAGGTAGCCAATCTATAGGCTCAGTGGCTTATGAAATAGTCTCATGCAAGAACTTTCTAAGGGACAGTGGTGATAGAATCAAATATTTCCGCTGGGGCTACAGAGAGAGAAATGGCAGCTGGTGGTGGGAGCAGAACTGGAAAAAGCTGTGGTCGTGCAACCTGAACTACGGCTGTGTTCGGAGACATTTCGTGAGGAGCTGCAGCAGCAGTGTGCTGGGGCTGCTAGAGCCCCAAAAGCTGTTTGTGTGCACCTCTCAAGAGACTCAGGTTGGTGGGAGTGTTGACACCACATACATCAGTTTTGGTTACAATTCAGGTCTCCCTCCTCCAAATGTAGTTGTTAACGTTTACTGGCATACCGCTAGGATGGGGGAGGGATGGTAGATGGAAAACAGGGAAAGAAGTTACATCTGCTGGGTCCTTTGTCTTAAAAACAAACAATGTTTAAGGAAATGAGTTAACATGATTGTTAAGATTATAATAAAAAAGGACATTAGAGAAAACATTGTGAAATATATGATTTAAATAGCAGTAAATCAGAAAACTCACAGGAATGTGTTCAGAGGGTGGATAGAACTTCTCCTGCCCCTGGTACCTGTCAGAGGCTTAGGCCCCAACTGCCCAGGCCTGCAGAGGATGACTTGCAGAGCAAGCCGGTCAGGTCTCTGCTCTTATTTCCACATGTATTCTTTACCCCTATTGCTGAGGTAACCTGAGTGCACACCGGTTACTTAAAACCACAAGAGCCCAATGAACACAGCTTTTGAATGCCACTTTTATTTTAATTGCAGAGAAAATGGGACAGAATTAGTATGGTAAGAGAATAAAACTTAGTATGGACTTTGGAATGAGGTTTGAATTCCAACACTACTACTTCACCCCTTCCTAATAGCCTAATGTACTTATCTATGCCTTGGTCTCCTGACCAGTAAAATAGGGATAAAAAAAAATGAGCTCACAGATATCTGTACAGATTAAAGATGTCATGTGTAAAACACCTAGCACAGTACCCGGCACTTATTATGCACCCAGTAACGTTAGTTTATTTTTCTCCTCTCTTTAACATACTTATTCAAGCCTTTAGAACAGCTGCTGGTATTACTGACTGTCACATTAGCAGAGCTGATACAATAAATGAACTCTCCAATTGTATTAACATGAAGTAGGTGGTGATGATATTGCGTTCTTTATAATGTCGCACTTGTGTACCTAAAGTCAACTGAAGTATTTTAAATATAGTCATAATTGTTACAGTCCTTTGAAATAAGCTTTTCTCTACATTTAGGGAGTTCCTATGTGTCAATCTACTATGTGTGAAATGCTGTGCCCATTTTAGTTTTTAAATAAATGTTTAGATTATGGGCAAAGAACTATGCCAGGTGTTGTGAGGAAAGAAAAAACAGGTGTTTATATAATCAATGTTTAAATACACAAAAAAGAAGAAAAGGAAGCAATCATCAAGAGTTTCCTGAGTATTCCCTTCCCATTATCCAGCTTCTAGGTACCTAAATTGAATAACAGTGCTGCGTGTCTTTTAAATCTCTTATTTGCCCTATCAGTTTATTTACTGTTAGTTTACTTGGATCATCTCTCCTTAGTCCCACCGTTACTGTTAGTACATTAAGTGTGAACTCTGTCCCTTTGCCAGGGATGTGGCATTGCTCAGTATCAGATGATTTACAGGGAGCCACTTGCAATGGACTGGTTTTTGGCATATGGGCCTTAATACTTCGCCAAAATTGAATGTGTTTTGAAATAAAGTTTCTGATTTTCAAATATATATGGCATTTTCAAACAGTGTGATATACAAATTACCATACTTTAGTTCATGTTAGAATAATCCATACTCTAAATATGTTTGACATTTACCACTTTAAGTATTTTGCATCAATAAATCATTTCTGTAAGCATCTTAAAATGTTTACAAGTAATTGCATAACATCCTATATCCCCAAGGCCTGTCCTATTAGTGTGAGTAAAAGTAAATAAATCACAATAATTAAGACATAATTACATTGCCTTGAAAAGCTAAGGGTCATTTGGACTTGAATCCTGGAGGAGTTATCAGTGAGTGTCAAAGCCAAGTCAGGGAACTACTAACTTAGGCCTGTAATCACACATCTGGGACTGACATTTTGATCATCGGTGGTAATACCTTTTGAATAAATTTCAACATTGCCCTTAAGACAAGCTACAATAAATACAGTAAGGAGGATCAAAAGAGGTTGGAGGCAGAAAGAATGATAGGTGTAAACAGCGGCATTTAGGTAGTGTGAAAAACTACTGTCACTCAGCCCACCTTGACTCCATATGTGGTTAAATACAAGTTGGGGAAGAGCCCCTCTGTAATCTTGGCTAAGAAAACACACACACGCCCTACTCACACCTGGTGTAGAGGGTCCCCTCACCTGGAATGCAGGGGCGTGGTTTTATGTATTGTAACATCTGCTTGTTGAGTACAGGATGGCTCGCCTGAGTGTGTGTATAACTGGAAGTGGGGCTTCAGTCTCACCCGCCCGCACTTGGAAGTATTTGCCAAATCTTTTTATCCCCTCACTACCAAAGCTCACAACTGATTAGGGGCAGCACGAGAGTCCCCTCAAACCCCTTAAACGTCTTCCCACGGGTCCCTAGCTCGCTGTCCGGCCTTCTGATGGTGGCTTCTCTCTTTCCTAACCCTTCAGGGGTCTCAGGTGGGACCCGTGGGTGGGATGCTCGGATCCGCTCTTGGGCCCTAACGTTGGAAAGGCAGGCCCCTGGCACAGGGCTTCCCTTTCCCGGTCGCGCCCTGTGGCCGGCGGCCTTGGGGCGACTACGGAGGAGGAGGAGGAGGGAGCTGGCGGCCGCCGAGGCCGGGCAGCGGGCCCCGTCCGCGCCGGGCGCGCTCCGCCGTCCTCCCTCGCTCCTCTCCTATGCTCATATTTGGACTCGGCTGCCCGTGCCCAGGAATTTCCCGTCATGCCTCCCGCCGCCCCGTCCGTCGCCCGGAGCCGGGGCGGGAGGAAGGGAGGCTCGGACAGAGGCGGCGGCAGCGGCTCCCTGGTCCTTCCATGAGTCCGCGGCGGACCCTCCCGCGCCCCCTCTCGCTCTGCCTCTGCGTCTGCCTGGCCGCGGCCGCGGCGCGAGGAGCCGCTCAGTCGGGTAAGTTTGGGCTCCCTCTCTGCCACCCCTCACCCCTCCCACCGGACCCTGCCAAGTTGAAGTGGGACCGCGCCCCGGCTCGCCGGCGGCGCCCCCTCCGCCTCCTGCGGGGACACCCCTATCCCGAGACGAGGAGAGGTGAGGAAGGGGAGCGCCCCGCGCGGGCGGCGAGGGTCGGCTGGAAGGAGGTCAGGGCTGGCTTCGCCCCCGCCGACGGGAGGCGCCTGGCTGCGTGGCTGACACCTTATCCCATCCCCGGAGCGAACCTGAGCCCGCAGAGGCTCTCACCCGGCGCGGGGCCCGGAGAGAGGGGCCTGGCGGGGCATCCCGCCGAAGGCAGGGGAGGGGACGCCCCCTGCGGCTCGGGAGGGCGCTGGGGCTCCCGGCGGGGCCCCTGGAGCCTCTTGCTCCGCGCAGGTCGGCTCCGCTGAGGTGGCCGCTTAGATAACGGGCCCCAGCGCGTGGGAACGGGCCAGCCAGGCCCGCCCCTCCCGCCGCCTGTCCGGGAGGGCCGTGGGACGCCGGCGGCGCGGGGGGCGCGGGACCGGCGAGCAGGAGCCGAGAGGGGCGCACCCAACGGCGCACCCACCGCCTGCGCGTCGCCGCTGCTGCGCCGCTGGCTCAGGGCCGGCTGGTATTTAATAGGCCAGGACTGAACAAAACCCGGAGTTTGCCAGGTACTAGTTTTGTTTTGTTTTTAAGCGGAGAAAAAGCATCCAAATCTGTTTTTAAGTTTTACATTGCACTATTTCATCGCAAACTATATGAACGAAAGGTGGCATTGCATTATTTAGTTTAGGACTATCGGCTATTAAGTGGGACAACTTTGAATTCTTGGATTGATTTTTAAGGATAGTTTTCTTTAAATCATGTGGAAAATATCAGTGAGGAATTTTTAAGTATATGATTATTATAAAAATTTATTATTTGGAAGGACAAATATTTAGAATTTAAGGTAAATACGAAATTGCATGAACTTTTATATTTGTGATTAGTGTCTAGTCATTAAATCTTCTCAGTTCTTAATTTTATCTGGTATGTAGTTACAGAAATAATAATTCCTTAGAATTGAGATTTCTTAGGAAATCTTGCTTTTGTTTTTGCTACCAGTACATTAAACTGTTGAAAATAAGGTATGGCTAACAAATAGAACTCATAAATTAGTTGAAAGTTGAGTCTCTTAAGCTTAGATTATATTCAGCACTCTCTGGCTATCTCTTCATAATACTTCCATTTGCAGCATTGTTGGCAAAATAGATTTTAAAAGTTAGTTTTTTTCTATAGAAAGTCTCCAGGATTTATGTAACCTAACATTGTCAATTCAGATTAATGGGTTTAAAAATATTTAACTTTTATTAAATGTGTAGTTTATAAACATTAATTTAAGTGATAATATCAATTTTATATTTGTTTCTGGTTAATATTGTTTTCTCAAAAGTTCTACTTTTTATGAGTTCTTACTTTAGGAGTAACTTTAATAGCACTTCTCGGGAAGCACAACAAGTTCTAACTTCACATTTTATCGATGGTCTTCTAAGAAATACTGTGCTGCACCATAAACAGTGGATTGTACAGGGAATGGATTTATGTTTTTTTTTCCCTTAGTGATATGCTGACTTACCTAATGCTGTAGCAAAGCAGCCCTTGGAGATCAAAACCCACACTATATTGTGGCCCCTTGTCGGCAATTTTGAACACCAAGTTTATATTTAGATCATTTAAACATTTATTCTTTTAATTTTGGTCCCAGCTGACATATAAGTCTAATTTCTGATGACTTTTATTAGGGCCTTATGTGATAGTCTGGAATTTTTTAATATCAAAATGAGTATGTCTTTGCCATTTAGAATTTTGTCACAGTGCCTAAACTGCCTGTTTGCTGGGCTTGCAAGCATGTATCATCCTAAACCTAACATCATTTATGTTTTGAATCAAAAATGGGTATTTTTTTGGCTTAAATTTTTTTTAGTCCTCATCTGAGGATATGTTTATTGATTTTAGAAAAAAGGAAGGGGTGGGGGAAGAGAGAGAGAGAAACATTGATGAGAGAGAGAAACATCAATCAGTTGCCTCCCATACATGCCAGGACTAGGGATCAAAACTGCAGTGTAGGTATGTACCCTGACTGGGAATCGAACTCCTAACCTTTTGGTGTATGGGATGAAGCTCCAGCTAACTGAACCATCCGGCAAGGGCCTTTTCTTTTCTTCTTCTTCTTCTTCTTCTTTTTTTTGGCTTTTAAAAGTGCTTGTTTTAATATCTTAACTAAAATGTTAACCCATTAGGTTAGAAATCTTTACTGTTTTGTTAAAATCAAGTAACACAATATCAAAAAAATCCCAACAGTAGTTTTTACAAATTTTCCTAATACATTTATCCCTTTTTGAATTAAAAATAAAGTTTCAGTCATTTAAAGAGCAACTTTAGGAAATAAAATAGAAATAAAGAACCAGATGCTTTTTGTTTCTATCATAATTTGATCACATTCCTTTTGATTTTATCTCACCTGTGTTACTCATTATAGTTAGGGATTTGGCTGATAAATTTGGTTCTGATGTTTAACTTTCTTTTCTGTAAAATGACGAAGTTGGACATAGTTCCCAAGTCCCTTTTAACTCCAGGATCCTACAGTATTGTTTTTGTTTATACAATCCTCCAGAACCACCCACAACATTGATTCAAACTTCTGATTGTCAACTTTGACTTGTTATACATGTTAAGATAGTCTACTTGTAGTCAGATCTGATGGGTGTGGATCCAGCATTAGGGAGCCTGGATCTGCCTCAGGAACGTCTTGATGCCTGGCACATGTACTCACCTGGACAGCGTTCCATAATATTAGTCTTCTGTAAATTTCTTCTCCTTCTTTGATACCAGAAAGTGCTAGTTAGGTCATAGGGTAAATGCCTAACTGCTCTTTGGGGATAATTAAGTCCAGGCCCTAAAATGGTTTGGTATTCAGTTTTGGAATTTTGGTCTGGTTTAAGGATGCCACTGAAGAGAATCCAAAACTTTTTGTGGTTGGGAGGACTGTGGCTAGTCATTTGTGGGCATTCCAGACGAAATGCCCTATATGAGTTTTCACTGAATTGGACCTACCCATCTGGTTTATTCAGAATTAAATTGGCTTTCATTGGGAGGGTAATCAGATAACTGTTTATTTAATTTGCCAGTTGTTAGTCAGCATCTCTGATTGCTAACCAGATATCTCAAGGTTTCTCCTTGAATATTCTTATGTTTTCTCCTTCCTGGACATAGTAAGTTTTCCTTTTAAAATGCTTAGCAAAATCTTGGATCTCTGTTCACGTATTTGACTCTACAGCATACCAAAGTTATATTTATGGCTTTTAAAGATATACAAATAAAGAAAAAGGAAAGAACAGTGGTACCTCGGTACTCGTTAATCTGTTCCAGAACTCGTAATGAGTAACAAAACCGATGAATACCAAATGATGAAATATTTTCTCTTGTGGAACGGCGTTATGACTCATGCAAGTTCTAGCAAGTGTGACGAGTCCCGATCAAGCACCAAGTGCTGAAACATGTTTTTTCCCGTTAAAATGCGAGGAGTATAGGGTTTGATGAGTTCTGAAGCTGACGAGTACTTAGGAGTACTTGTATAGGAGTGGTAGACCATTAATTAACCAATTGATTTTGTAGAAGATTTTGGTTATTCCCTCATTTAAGCTTCTACTGCAAGTAACAGAAATGAACCTGAACTAGTTGTAGGAAAAAGAAAGTAATTTGATGGAAGCCAAATGCAGACAGACCTTATTAGGGACCAGTGATTGGAAAACCTGCAACTTCCCCAGTCTCTAGTCTTTTCCTTTCTTTGCTTCGTTGTTCTCTATTTGCTGACCATTTTATTTCTGTTTCTTTTATTTATGGCTGAATGTGGCTTCTCAGAGGCTCCTGAATGTTTACAGAGAGGCTTAATCATTTAGCCTTGATCCTAAACTGAGAGAAAGAATCTGATAGACATGGTGTGGGTCAAATGGCTGGTCCAGATTTTTCCTAAAGTCTCTTCTAATTCTAGCGTTCTTTAAGGAGTGTAGTGCAGCCATTTACATAGTTTGATTTTATATTATTACCTCTTTTATTATGGAGTTATTAGTCCTTAAAATATATTTTTTTCTCCTGATTGCAATGCGTGTGTAAAGAAGTGTGGCATCCTCAGTGGGATCCCGAGATGTGAGATCAGTTCATTCATACTGCTTCACCAGTGCTGAAGAGGGAGCCTGTGGGGGATGGAGCTTGAGATCCAAGCGAGTTTGAAAATCCTGTTTAATAACAACTAATTCATCCCACAGATAGTCATCTGCATATTTTCAGGAATTCACTGATTTTAAGTGTTAAGCTCAAAAAGCTCTTAAGAGTAAAATTCATTAGATCTGGTCAAGAGAGTAGCATAGATAAACATGGTACTCACCTCCTCCCAAAACCACATCAAAATTGCCACTAAACTACAGAATAGTCATCATTCAAAATCACCTGAAATCTGGCAGAATGGAAGTCCTAAAACTAGGGAATTAAAAAAGAAGCCAGATTGAGACTGGTAGAAGGGGCGGAGATGGGAATAGGCTGGTCCTGGACCCACATGTGGTGGATAAAGATTGGAGGGATATCTTGGCTGTGGGGGTTCCCCCCTGAGGAGCCAGGGGTACTGATCCCACACCAAGTCTCACAGCCCAGGATTCCAGTGCCAGAAAGAGAAGTCCACATAACCTTTAGCTGTAAAAACCAGTGGGGATTGTTCCTGAGAGAGACAGGGGGCTTCCAGAGTCCCAGGTGTTCCTTTTAAAGGACCTATGCATGTATTTGAACTCATTTCCTTTGAGCTCCAGCACTGGGGCAGCAGATTGAAAGGCACCAGGGGCATACAGGGAAGAACTGAAGTGTCTGGCATCAGGGTAAGGGTTGGGGGTATAGCTTTCTTCCAGACAGCTGACAGAGGCCATTGTTCCTTTGCTGAACCCTCCCCCCACAGAACCATGGGCACCATACTGCGTCTCCATCAACCTGGCTATCACTGTTTGCCTTGCCCTAGTGGTTTCCTGAGACCACACCCCACCCAACTTGAAGGTCCACCCAAGCTGTTTCCAATGGCTTTACCAAACGAATGGCCTGTCTAGGCTCATGCTTCAGACTGTCCTAAAATCTCTCAAACAAGAAGCATCTAGCCTCTGTCTGCCCCATACCTTTCACTAAGTGGCCCTAGGCTTGGCACTTGTGCAGCTGGCTTAGTTTCACAGCTTGGCCTCTCCTGGGCACCTCCAAGCCTGGCACAAGTAGCAGCTATCCGCAGATCACTTTGTAGCTCATGCCAGGTGGCCTCAGGCACAACACAGTTGGCGGCTAACCTTGGCCTGCACCTCCTGGGAGGCCCCAGAGCCATTGGACCTGGTGGACAGCTAAAACTACATTGAAGTGCCACCCAATCACCTTCACACTTAAGAGGCGGACTCAGCAGGCACCAGAGCCCTGCCAAAGTAAGTCTTGCTCTGTAGGATGTGCCTCTGCACAGCTGATCCTCCATGGTGGTTGAAGCCAGTCCTTATAGCTGATTAGCCTGGGGGAAAATTCCTCTCATTGATGTGCCAACAGCAGTGTAGGCTCAACTACAACAGGAGGGTGTACACATTCCACATGGGAGAGGGGGTGGCACACCTGGAGCACCAGCTTGGGTGAACAGTGAGTATGCGCCCTGGACCCAACAGAATACCTACTATATTAGGCCATTCTGCCAAGCCCAGGAGATGTACCAGCTCCACCTGATACATAGAGACAAACACAGGGAGGCTGCCAAAATGAGAATACAAAGAACATGTCCCAAATGAAAGAACAGAAGAAAACTCGAGAAAAAGAACTAAACAAAATGCGGACAAGCAATCTATTAGATTGAGTTCAAAACACTAGTTATAAGGATGCTCAATGAACTCAGTGAGAACTTGAATAACATAAAAAAGGATATGGAAACCATAAAAAAGAACAAGTCAGAAATGGAGGATACACTAACTGAAATGAAGACTAATTTACAGGGAATCAATAGTAGAATAAATGAAGCTGAGAATCAAATCAGCTTGGGTTTGGAATATAAGGAAGCAAAAACACCCAATCAGAACAGCAAAACAACAACAAAAAAGAAGATAGTGTAAGGAGCCTCTGGGACAACTTCAAGTTTACCAACATTCACACCATGGGGGTGCCAGAAGAAGAGAGAGAGCAAGACATTGAAAACCTGTTTGAAAAATAATGACAGAAAACTTCCCTAACCTGGTGAAGGAAACAGACACACAAGTCCATGAAGCACAGAGGGTCCCAAACAAGATGAACCCAAAAAGGCCCACACCAAGACACATCATAATTAAAATGTTAAAGACGAAGAAGAGGGAATCTTAAAAGCAGCAAGGGAAGATCAGTTATCTACAAGAGAGCTCCCATAACACTGTCAGCTGATTTATCAACAGAAACTTTTCAGACCAGAAGGGATTGACAAGAAATATTCAAAGTGATGAAACAAAGACCTACAACCAAGGTAACTCTATGCAACAAAGTTATCATTTAGAATCAAAGGGAACATATGAAGACCTTCCCAGACAAGAAAACGTTAAAGGAGCCCTGGCCTGTGTGGCTCCATTGGTTGAAGTGTCATCCTGTATACCACAAGGTTAGGGATTTGATTCCCAGTCAGGCACTTACCTAGGTTGCCAGTTTGATCCCTGGTCAGGGTGTATATAGGAGACAAACAATCAATATTTCTCTCTCACTTTGATGTTTCTCACTCCCCCCAACATCAATAAACATATTTAAAAAATGAAAAAAGAGAAAGCTAAAGGAGCTCATCACTACCAAACCAGTGTTACACAAAATGTTAAAAAGGATTATCTTTAAGAAAAAGAAAGAAAAAATTAAAAATAGAATAAAATGGCAAGAAATACATATATACCAGCAATCTAAAAAACAAAATAAATGAAAAGGCAGAACAGACACTGATATATACATAGAATTTTTTTTTTTCAGAGAACATTTGGATGGTTGCCTGATGAGAGGAGTTTGGAGAGGAAATTTGGACTGGGTTAGTGAGCTATGAGATTAAATTTTGGGGTCCTTGAAATGTCATGATCAGAGTTGAATTATAGCATACATTATCTAATAACTCAGAGGATGGATTGAATTGGAAGAGAACCACTGGACTACTAAAGAAGGGTTCTAAGAGTTGTTCAGAGAATGAAAACCTAAACTAGGTTAGGGGCCACAGGATTGGAGAAATGTTGCTGAGGTAAGTTGGACAGAAATAAATAGTTAATTGAATATGGGGAAAGAGAGATTAATAGAAGATGATATTGATGCTGGGCAGTTGAGAGAATGCGGAGTTGTGGGTGGGGGTTAAGAAATAAGTGTTTAGATCTATTGCATTTGAGTTGCTGGTAGAGTGTTCGTATGGAGATGTATGGTAAAATCAGAAATGTGAGACTAACTTGGAGAGATCAGGGCTGGAGATAAACATGTGTAGGGAAGGTTAAAAATAAAGGGGAGAAGAAAACATTTGTTGACTGGAGTAAGAGAAAGGGCCTAGGAAGTGCATCAGAAAGAAGAAACAGTTTGATCTGGCTTTCAAAAATGCCCAATCAGTGTATAGCATTCTGTCTGTGAACTTTTCTTGTTGAGGGGACATAATATTTACTCATTTAAGTACATGTGAAACATTGAACAAAGGATACTCTAGCCAAAATGGCCTTTCTAAAGTGCAAAATTGTTGCTACTATTTCTGTGCTTAACCTCCTTCATGGCTTCTTTTCTTTCCTAAGATAAAGGACTGACTTCTTAAATGTCTTCATCATCATCAAGCCTTGCACCCTTCAGTACTCTAGGATTCCTAGTAGGTGTTCAGTTGGCATTGAACGTACACCTCCTGCTCAGTCTCCTCCCCATTCCTCCCTTCAGTTTCTCCAAGAATGTGAAGCAGATGTTCCCAACAGGTGGCATACTCCTTAACATTTTGTTTTTTGTTGGGGCGGGGGTGGGGTGCAGGGAGGGTGCTCTGTGTGGGCATTTTTATTGCCATGGCCACGTTCTTTTCCTCTTACTCTTCAAGTATTACCTGCAGTCTTCCACTTGAGTTGACCACCCTGGCCACTTGTACCCAGCCCCTGACACTTGGCAGCAATAGCCCGGAATAGCACTGTTACCTGGCATTTTTGTATTTGGGTTACCCAGCTGTGTGCCGATTTGAAAACAGTGGGACAGTTTCTTGATACCTAACTTTCTGAAGGAAAATGGAGTGAATTTACATCATTGAGAGGGCTTCATGTTCACAGACTGTGGAGGTTTTTAAAACATGGAGCTCAATTAGAGGAAGAATGCTTGTGTAGGAAATGTGTTCTCAGGGCCTGGCTTCCTGACCAACTGGTAAATCCTGATTCTGTGTTTCTAAAAACAATACATTGTTGATGAATTTGTCTAAAGTGACATAATTTGTGTTTAATATACAGGATTAGGAGTAATTTCTTAACTTAAAAAAGTCATTCTCCCATATACTACTTGTGCTTTGTTAGTTGTGACCAGAGAAATAGCAAAAAGCCACTATCACATTTGAACTGTGTTTTTTAAAATATAAAAAGCATTCTCATATGTTTGGAAAGTATGCATATGTGAAAATTGTGACTTACAGAGTTTACAAATAAAACTTGATTTCTTGATTTGTGGATCCTTGGGGAGGTTCTGCTCTCAATTTCCAGCTCCTTAGTGTGGTCTCACTTTTGTTTAAAAATTTGAGCCATAACTGAAATTTTAGAGTGACAGAAAAACTCAGTTTCAACATCCTCTTAAAAAATTGCTTGTTTTATGCCAGGCAGTACACTTTATGCTAAGATTGGGCTATCAAACTGTCTCACGGATTAGTATATGAATACTTTACAAAATTATATTTTCAGGTATATGAGCATCACCCTTAGGGCTATCGTGCTGTTTTTAAGATGAAATGTAGTAGACAATTTGCATATAAGCTCATGTCTACAGAATCCTCATTTGGACTATCGCAAAACTGCCTTTTATTACTGTAAATTATACAGTGAATCTTTATGGATTCGTGAGCCTGCTCAAGAAACCATATTTTATTTAAAGGCAAAGATCCCCCACAAACAAACAGAAAAACTCAAAACAAACAAACAAAACCCCCAACTAATCCTTTAGGAAATATGTTAAACTTAGTGCAAATTTGAAAATAAGCCTGTGCTAAATGTTAGAGTGTTTAAAAAATATCAGTAAAGGAATTGGACTGGGTAATACCTCATATTGCTTTTACTTTAAGATTCTGTAATCTACAGGTTGTCTAAAAGTCTTCAGGTAGCTTTCATAATTTCTAATGGCTACATCATTAATAAATTATATGAGATTGTATCTTCTCACCATTAATATACAAGATTATATTAAATGTTCTTCTGTGAAGAAGATCTTATGTTTGAACTTTGTAGGCCAGTGTGCCCAGAAATTTGATCCATAGGCAAAGTTACATAACCCGTTTAAAGATTTAGTATTTTTTTAAAGGATAGATTACAGTGTTATTAGAAGCATCATATTAAATATCCCATCTGAATTAATGACATCAAGCTCTAGATATTATCAGTTGTTCTAACTGTACAGCTAAGAATCATTTATTTAGGATTGATGATATATTTCAGATGGGGGAAGTCCTCTTTTATCAGGATGCACTCCCAGTAGAATTTGCTTTTGACCAACCTAGAAATATATTTAATTTTTTTTTAATTTTTATTTTAATTGTTGATCTTGTACAGTTTTCTGTCTTTTATTCTCACCCGAACCCGCCACCCCAGCCCTCCCCACCTCCCTCCCATTTCCACGCCCCATAGTTTTTGTCCATGTGTCCTTTATACTTGTTCCTGTAAATCCTTCCCCTTTTCCCCTGAAATTCCCTCCCCTCTCCTCTCTGGTGACTTTATATTTAACTTTTAAAACTAGTTAATTTGGTTTTATCATTAAAGAAGATTTTCTCTATTGAGTTTTAAAGGAAAAACCTTTACTAATTTGACAATAAAAAAGAGGATTTTCTCTTTTTAAAGTATCTTCTTTTGCCTTTAAAATGTATTAGTGAGTTTTTGCCCCTTTATTATAACATATTTTACAGAAACAAAGAGACTATCTGTGTGTAGCATAAATAATAAATTTTAAAAATCTGGGCACGCCCACTCAGCAGAAGTGGAATACCGAAGCTGCCTGTGCGACCTTTGCCAGCAGTAAACATAGTCACGTGTTTTGTGGTTATCACTTCACCCAAATGATCACCGATACACTCTTGCTTTTCTTATGGTTTTATCCTTGATGTATGTCTACATATTTTATATTTAGTTTTGCATGTTTTGGAACTCTGTATAAATGGTATCATCTGCTGCTGTTTACTTTTGATCCATGGTTTGGAATTGCCTCCATTAATTTCCTGTGTTAATTTGGACTAGTTTCTTCATGCTAAGAAAATAACACCTATTTTGAGAAACTTAATCTTTTCGAGCCTTGGATTTCCCAACTAATATGCATTTGTTTAGTATAATTATTTTATTAAGCAAACATGTAATTATTAATCAGAACTTCCTTTCAGGGTGAAATAACCAAAGAGGACTATGAGGGAAAAAAGTAGAGTTCTTGATAGTGGTTAGAAACTACTGATTTTTCCCTAACCCCTCAGATTATAGAGCAAGAATCTGGTATAGAGAGAGAAAACCCCTTCGTATCATAAATTTCTTGTATAGCTTTATTTTTTCCCTAAATTGATTAATTTCTTAATCGATTGATTTTTTTTCCTCTTACATTCTGTGATTTTGTGATGTCTTCAAGTTTTCTCAAGCTCTTGGAAAATCTCCTAATATCCCTTATTGAAACATACTCAAATTTCTCTCATCTTAAAAAACAAACAAAAAAGCCTATTCAACTTGCTGTCCTCTGTGCCCAAGTTATTTTACAATTTTTTTATATCCTTGCTGTCTCTGTCATCCATCCAAAAATATGTATTGAGCTTGTGTTATGTGTCATGCACTCACTCATCTGACCCTGGGTGTGCAGTACGAACCAGAGAGACTAGGGACTTTCATTCTCAGTTTGGAACCCGGATAGCCTGCTGTAGAGCGTGAGAAAACCTTTTTCTAGTAGGAGCAAGGGCGAAAATGGTTTGTCTTGAGGGCAAAGAGGAGGTCCAGACTGTATAGAGCTCTTAGACCAGTCTTAGGAGTGTAGATATTGTTCTGAGTGATGGAAGCCATTAGGGGATATGGGCAGGCAGTGTCAAGATTTAATTTGCATTTAAAAATAAGCACACTGGCTACTGTGTGGAGAGAATGAATTGCAGGAGGTCAAATATGGAAGCGGGTAAACCATTTCAGGCTAGTTCAGTGATTCCAGTAAGAGCTGGTAATAGTTTGGATCAGGGTGCTGGTGGCAAAACGGATGGATTGCTGATGGATTGGACACAGGGTCTGAAGGCAAGAAGAACCATCCACACTACTCCACTGAAACTGCTCTGATTGGAGCCACTCGTGGTGTCCGTAACATTAAACCTAAAGGACTCAGTTTGGCTCCTATCTTTCTGACTTCAGGGAATTTGATACATTGACCACTCACTCCTAGAAACAGTCTTTTCTCTTGGTTTCTGACACTGTTTTGTTAGATTTATGATCTTAGGGAAATGAATTAAATTATCAGTGCCCCAATTTCTTTACTTGGACTTAGTATTGTTCCTACCCACATAGGTTCTTGTAATCATTAAATGAGGTAATATATGTGTATTACTTACCATAGTGTTTTCCGTGGAGTTTACTCATGGTAAATGTTAGCTAGCAACATCATCATCATTCTGGTCATCATCATCATCATCATCATTGCCATTCTCGGACAAGACTTCCCTGGACCGCTCTTTCTCTGGCCACTGCCCCTTCTTGCTAGTCCTTATTTGCTAGTTCTTTCTTCTCCAGGTCACCTCTAAATGTTGAAGTTCCTCAGGGCTCTGATATGTTATTTTCTCATTTTACACAGTTTATGAGGCAGTCTTATTTACTCTGTGGCTTCAGTTCTGTCTGTTTAAATTAACTGCCCCTAAATCTACCAATAAACCCAGTTTTGTTTCTTAAGGCGCAGCCCTATGTATCCACTTGCTCCTGTATCATTCCCATTTGGGTCTCTATCTTAGGTACTTTCAATGTATCAAAAACAGAACTTTTTTTTGGCCCAAGCTTAAGCCTCCCTTGTTCCCTAGCTTAGTAAATGGTATTACCGTTTGCACAGTTACTTGAGCCACAACTGGAGTCCTCCTAAATTCTTTTCCTACCTCGTGCCCTCTATCAGTCTTTTGCCTAGATTTCTGCAGTAGCTTCTTAATTAGTCTCACTATCTCTGGTCTTAACGCCACCCCATCCATTTCCCACCTTTCAGTTATGGGAATCTCTTATATTTGCATGTCTGATCATGTTATTCTGCTTAGGTTATTTCCCTTTCTTTTTTAGGATGAAGTTCGAAATTCATATGCAGGGTGGGGCAAAAGTAGGTTTACAGTTGTGTGTGTGCAAAAGAATGTATCCCTGTGTTATCGTTTATTCATTATTGTATTATTTTCCATGTGAACAACTGTAAACCTACTTTTGCCTCACTGCGTATATGCTTCCAAGATTTGTTTCTGCCTACCTCATCAGCCTCCCCACTCTACTCCTCACACCTCCAGCCACACTGCTCTTTTTTCATAACCTTCAAGGGGTTGTACTCACTCTAATCTCGGGGCCACTGCTCATGTTATTCTTTGTCTGGAGCACTTTTTTCCTGATTCTTAATCCGGGCAGCACAGATTATTAGTTCATTCTTAGTTTGAGTGTTAAATACCACCTCCAGGCACATGTTCTTATGCTTCCCAAACTAGACTACTCCTCTGCTATGTAAGATCTTTACTCCTTCTTTGTGTCTCTGTGATTTTTATTGCACTTGCTAATATCTTTCTCACTAACCTGTAAGCTTCTTGGTGGCAGGGACCATGGCATCTTGTTTCTCGCTCTGTCTCCAGCATGTCTTTGTTAAATAGAGTAAGAGATGAATGCAGCATGGGTTTGCCAGGTTTGGGAGGCTTATGCAGTGTGTTTTTCTTAACTTTCAGGGTGATAAAGGGGAGAAGAGATAAGTTTAGGTGTACTGTAGTTTAACCTTCAGTCCCCAGTGGCCTCAGGACAGAGAGGAGGGGCAGCATCAGAGCTGGAGGTCCCAGCTGTATCACCAGGTGTTACCTAAGGATTGTTTCTTTTCTCTGATCTGAGTGATATCTAGAATTTGCAGGGGAGTACCCCTAGTATTTTCCAGATTTGCCTGTTTTTTGAGAAGTCATGCATGGCAGTGCTTCCCAAATCTTTGGTACTCTAGGCAGGAATATTGCCGTGAAACCCCCGGAAGGTGACTTCCAGAGTTACCTGTTGGGTCCGGTTATACCCTGTGCCAGTTACGAAGCTCCCCATACTTGTGACTTACACGCTCTCTGGCCTTGGCTTCTTGTAATTAGAATCCTAGTGGGAATTGGCTGAATCTCACTCACTAACGTGCAGGAACAGGGTTTGCACATGGGATGAGTTGGGAGTTGGCCTTTTTTCAATACATCCTCTCTTCTATTTTAGTTTCTAGTGCTGATGTGGATTTTACTGTATCTTTATATTCTAGTCACCATTTCAGTAGGAACTGCTAGGACTCTCATTGAGGGATAATTCTCATTGGGTTTTCCTTTAAAAGGTATTTATTTTGCGTTGCCAACTTTGTGTGTGTGCACGTGTGTGCGTGCAGGCGTGCAGTCTCTGTTCCTCTCTGCTTCTGGTTTTTTATCCCTCTGCATGATTTCTTTGTTTTGTAAGTCAATGAGAATAATTTTTAGTAGGTGCATTTAAATCATATTTTATGTTATCATAGATATATTTGATGATATTTTTCATCCTGTTGTTTGTTTTATCCTCTTTTTATGATCTTTACTCCTTGGTTTTCAATCTTGGGCCATATGGTTTCTGTTTTACTGGCTTTTTTTTTTTACAGGGATTTGAAAGGTTGATGTTGTGTTTTAGCCCTGCGATCTGGAAAAAGTGTTTAAAATTATCATTGATCCTGAACTTTTCTAATTATTAAATTTTAAAAATAAAGTAAAATAAATAAAAAACAAAATGCAGTAACACTAGACTCTCCTTTGCAGAAGGGGATTTTGGATTTACTTATTCCCCCCCACCTTTGTTAACTAAAGGGAGCCTGTAGATCCACATGATTATTGTTGAATTGTTATTTTATATGATCTCTTTTAAGGATTTTAAAATCTTTTTCATATAATTATATAATAACATCTACTGCATTCTGTGATTACCACCGTAAGTTTAAACCTTCACTTCACCATTCTTAGGGACATTTTGATTACATGTCCTTTGGCTGGAGCCTGTCCTTGAGTGCTGGCTTTGTGTGAGTGTGTGCAGGGAGTGCGTGCCTAGCTGCACATTTCCTGAGGTTGGCTGAGGGAGTCACAGACTTGTATAAATGTTAACCCTCCCTTGCAAAACAATATTTAAATAATAAGAGGAATCCAAGAAAGCATAATTAGGAGGCTAGGAAATGCTTTTAGAATAACCTGAATATAAATACTAGTTAATTATGGAATATAAAAAGTTGCCAGCATTCTATATGGAAGAAGAACCAAGGAACAGGGGAGTTTACTGGCTCTCAGAAGACAAATTAGTGTTAGTTAGAAGGGTACTACTGGGAATTCAGTAACTCTAATGTAGATAATTCTAAAGGCATGCCACAAAGTTAGTTGTAAGTTCTAGACCAGTTTTATCTTTGAATAAGTGAGTGATATGGGCAGTTTTAGTAGAATTGCAACAATATTTTATAACTTCTTTTGAGATGTTCAAATTAGAGTTGACCAGAAGTTTACTTTGCCAAATTTCTGGGGTTTTTTTTTTTTTAGTACATTTGCCTCATGCACACTGAGGTTAGATTACTCTTTGTGATTGAAACAGTTCATTGCAAAACTTGAATAAGTTCATTGCAAACCTAAGGGTTAGGCCCCGTGTGAGGTACTAGAGATAAGGAAAGAACAAGAGAGTTCATGAAGCAAATAATGTACCAGGGACTGTTGGGGACTGATGTTATACAAGTAGGAAAAGAAGCAAACCTGATTGGTCTTGATGCCAGCATAGATTGGCTGATTTTCCCTTGTGGTTGCTAGTGTGCTGTGGAAGCAGGTGAAGCAGGGTTACAACTGCAGTGTGGAGGATGGGTGTGTGTGGGGTCAGGTTAGAGGCAGGAAGACAAGAGGCCATTACTATATTCTAGATGAGAGATGATGAGAAGGATGTGTTTGAGCAATATCTTGGAAATGGAATGGACAGCACTTAGTGTTGATTGGCTATGAATGGTTAAAATAGAAAATGATTAAAGGGATCTCGCAGGTTTGAGGTTTTGTGGTTGGGTGGATGGGACTATTTTTTTAAAAATATATTTTATTGATTATGCTATTATGGTTGTTCCATTCCCCCCCTTCATTCCCCTCCACCCTGCACACCTTCTCCTACCCACATTCCCCCACTTTAGTTCATGTCCATGTGTCATAAGTTCTTTAGCTTCTACATTTCCTGTGCTATTCTTGCCCTCCCCCTGTCTATTTTCTACCCACTGTCTATGCTACTTATTCTCTGTACCTTCCCCCCCCTCCTCCTCCCACGCACCTGTTGCTAACCCTCCATATGATCTCCATTTCTGTGGTTCTGTTCCTGTTCTAGCTGTTGGCTCAGTTTGCTTTTGTTTTAGGTGTGGTTCTTAATAGCTGTGAGTTTGCTGTCATTTCACTGTCATATTTTTTATCTTCTTTTTCTTAGATAAATCCCTTTAACATTTCATATAATAAGGGCTTGGTAATGATGAACTCCTTGAACTTGACCTTATCTGAGAAGTGCTTTATCTTCCCTTCCATTCTAAATGACAGCTTTGCTGGAAAGAGTAATCTTGGATGTAGGTCCCTGCTTTTCAAGATTTCAAATATTTCTTTCCAGCCCCTTTTTGCCTGTAAGGTATCTTTTGAGAAATCAGCTGACAGTCTGATGGGAACTCCTTTGTAGGTGACTGTCCCCTTATCCCTTGCTGCTTCTAGAATTCCCTCCTTCATTTTAATCTTGGCTAATGTAATTCCAATGTGCCTTGGTGTGTTCCTCCTTGGGTCCACCTTCTTTGGGACTCTCTGAGCTTCCTGGACTTCCTGGAAGTCGATGTCCTTTGTCAGATTAGGGAAGTTCTCCTTTATTATTTGTTCAAATAAGTTTTCCACTTGCTGCTCTTCTTCTTCCCCTTCTGGTACCCCTATAATTCGGATGTTGGGACGTTTAAAGATGTCCTGGAGGTTCCTAAGCCTCTCCTCATTTTTTTGAATTCTTGTTTCTTCATTCTTTTCTGATTGAATGTTTCTTCCTTCTGGTCCACTCCATTGATTTGAGTTCCAGTTTTCCTCCCATCACTATTGGTTCCCTGTGCGTTTTCCTTCATTTCACTTATTGTAGCCTTCATTTGTTCATCTAATTTGTGACCAAAATCAGCCAATTGTGTGAGCATCCTGATCACCAGTACTTTGAACTGTGCATCTGATAGGTTGGCTATCTCTTCGTCGTTTAGATGAATTGGCTCTGGGGCTTTGATCTGTTCTGCCATTTGAGCCATTTTTGTTTCTTGGGGGGTCTGGTTGCGGCTGGTACGTAGTGAGGGGCAGAGCTTTAGGTGTTCCCCAGGGCGGGGCAGCCAAGTTGCTGGGTAGTGACACTGTATGTGGGGGTGGGGTCCGAGAGGGAACAATTGTGCTTGCTCCAGGCTTTCTCGGATTCCAGTCCCCTCCGCTGCTTTCCCCAAGCAAATTGGGCCCTTCTGGTGCTGATTTCTATGTGGGTGGGCTTGTGTACATTCTAGGACCTTGTGGGTCCCTCCAACAAACTCTCCTGTGAGGCTGGGAGTTTCTCCTGGCACCTCAACCCCTACAAGTGTTTTCAATTGGTGCTTTTAGGCCTCACTTCCCGGTGCTGAGGCCCTGGGTTGCACAGTCTGTCTTGCTGCCCGTTTTCACCTGGTTTATCTGCATGGGAATGTGTGACCCCAGTCAGCAGCCTTGTGCACTTTGCTGGGTCTGCTTGTTGCCTCCCTGCACCCAGTAATCGCCACCTGCGCCTGGGGTGTGCCAACCACTGCCTGTGCATCCGGGACCAGTAGCCACTGCTTTTTCCTGCCGCGATCCCTCTCTGCCAGCCGCCAACTCCTCCCCTTTTACCGGTCTGGGTGAATTGTTGTCGGATTTCCATACAATTCAATTTTCTATATGTTCTGGTTAATTTTTTTTTTTGTTCTAAATTTTTGCTGTCCTTAATTTTGGTTGTGAGAGGAGGCACAGTGTGTCCACCTACACCTCCATCTTGGCTGGACGTTGGAAGAAGTCTTTAAAGCAAGTCACTCTGTCTTTAAAGGGGGTGACCTGAAAGATCACACATTGTATCACCGTATATATCATTGGCCAAACTTATTGTAGTATGTTCACAACACAGCAGGGGAGGCTGAGAAATGTAGCTGGATTTTCAGCTAAAATTTTAGAGGGTTCTATTACTACGACAAAGAAGGAAGAATAGATTCTAAAGGTCAGTTAGAATTTTCTAATTTATTTGGTATCTCCTAACTCTCTGCTTTATAAGATGAGGGTCCTGATACTCTTACCATTTCCTCTGACTTTTTTCTGGCCTTCTTTACATTGCATTAGCTATGTACTTTTTTTTTTTTTTTTAAGATTATGAACTTACTAATGTTTATATTCTGTTCTGAAACCATACCAAGTCTTTGTCTATAGGTTGTTTCTAAAACATTGTTTACTTAAAGATCAAAAAAGTGAACTATTACTATAGTTCTCCTTTGGTCCAGGATCATGATCTCTGGGCCACTGGAAATGATACACATTTTTTCTACCATCATAACAGATGAATAGTTTTTGTAACATTGATTAAAAGCAGGGCACTTTATATCTAAGGTCTGCCTGCATCTGGGCAGTGACCGACTTGATCAGTGAGAGAAGATACAGTGAACCTGGTTAGTTTCCAGGGAGCTTTCAGTAGCTTCAGGAAATGAGATCTTCACATTCAGTCATTTTATTGTGACCAGGTGCAACTCAGCCAGCTTTACAAAAGCTGAGTGGAACCTTAGTTCTTGAAGGGCTTCAGTCAGTTTGTAAGCTTCAGGTGATCGAAGGTGAAGTAGTTCTTTCCTAACCTTTAGTGTCTGAATATGACAGGAGAACTACATCTTTGGTCCAAGGTAAGAATCTCTTTGGAATATTTAGGAATAGAAGGGATGACTTCTGGGCTTTCCCAAGTGGCCTCGTTGTCTTTGGCATTGGCGTTCTCATTATTTGAGAACATGTTGTTTTCCCAAACAAGGTCAGCAATCTGGGACACAAGAATTCCTGCCCTTGAGGAATTTTTAATGTAGTAGAAGAGATTAAAATAGACGTTAGTTCAAATTCCAGCTCCATCATCTACAGGCCATATGAGCTCAAGCATGCCATTCTATGAACCTTAGTTTCTGCTGGAACACATAATCCTTAAATCCCACTGGCTTATAACACTTGCGTATAATCCATGTTTATTGTCTGTTAGATGGAAACTCTGCTCCATGTCTCCTTACACTAGGGTTATGGTTAATGGAGCAGCCCCCGTCTAATTATGGCACATTGCTGGACACCGTGGGAGTGGGAAAAGAAGTCCTGGGGAATCTCACACCAGCAACTTAAGTACTCTGGCTTAGAAGTGACACATATTATCATTTCTGTTCACAACTTAGTGCCCAGAACTGGTGATGCGGTCTCACTCAACCACAGTGGGCTGGCTGGGAAATGCATCGCTGCCATGTACTTGGAAAATGGAGAGCCAGAAATATTGGGCAAACTGTACTAATGCCTAACTCAGGGTTGATGTGAGGATTAAATGACATTATATACACATACACAGTCACCTTGTGCAGATGCTCAAAATTAATTATCATTAGCAATAATATCATCAGAGTAAGATGTACACATGCAAAGTATTTGAAAACAATATTAAGTTGGACTAAAGATTCTTTCTTGTAAGCTATATAAGACTTTGACAATGTATATGAAAGTGCCTTGTAAATTAGAGCATAGTGTGCAAATCCAAGTTGATATTATTATCCAATAGATATTAAAGATACAGCATTAAATACAGCATTAAAGCTTGGTTCAGTGTTAGAGCTAGATGTTTATAGTTATCTGTCAAGAAATGGTGCTTAAAGCTGTGAGAATAGGTGAGATCTGTAAGAAGGAGATTAAATAGTGAGAAATATGGAGAATACCAGTGGGGTACCTCTGGCGTGTATTCACAGTTTGGACATCAGAAGGAAGTATCAAAGAGCCAGAGAAGCGATTTCTGGAAAGGGAGGAAGAAAATGATACTTTGTAGTATCATAGAAAAGTCAAGTGAAGAATGTTTTTAATAATGAAAATCCACCATAAAAATGTCTCTAAGGTACTGAGTTTCAATTCTATGAATTCTGTGGGAGTATTAACAAATAATCAATAGGGAATGTTGCTTAAGGGAGAAATAGTAGTATTATTTTGGAGGTGTCTGTGTGCCAGGTGCTCCTCTTACAGCAATCTAGTGAGGAAGCTATTTACTATAAACTCTGCAGTTACAGATGAAACTTTCAAAGCTCAGAAGAAAAGTGGCAAGGGAAGGCTAAGTGACTAGTCAGTGAGAAAGTTTCAATTTTAAATCAAGAAAAGCAAAACCAACTGTACTATATAAATACAACAAAATGAAAAAGAAAAAACCCTGAAAAGTTATGAAGGAATTTTTTATAGTAATAAAAAATGAGCTCTGACTAGTGTTGCTCAGTGGATTGAGTGCCTGTCTGCAAATCAAAAGGTTGCTAGTTCAATTCCCAGACAGGGCACATGCTTGGGTTGTGGGCCAGGTCCCCAGTAGGGGGTGTGAGAGAGGCACCCACACATTGATGTTTCTTGCCCTCTCATTCTCCCTCCTTTCCTTTCTCTCTAAAAATAAATAAATAAAATCTTTTAAAAAATGATTTGTTTATGTGGGTTTTGCTTTCTTGTTGGCACTTTTTAAATATTAAGAAATGAAACACATATAATGTAGAAGCTATGAACTGTGAAATCATTGTACATGCCAGAAGAAAAGGATTTGTTTTTATAACGGTGATAGAAGTTTTAAAATAATATGAGAATGAATAAATCCCTGTGTTTGACTAGGAGCTTTACAAACAGGAATCCTGAAAAACAGCATTTAACAGAGTTATTATTAGCATTAAAAGATGGACTTTTGTTCATAATTCTATTTTAATTATATGGGTGTACCTTCTGTATTGTTAATATTAGGTACAATTCTTTTCCCCCTTTTTACTTTTTATGTGAACTGAATCACAAAGAAAATGTAGGTGCTGCAACATGTAGACAAGAGGGGTTTTAGTCTAACATTTTATCCAAATGGCTGACCTTTGATTAGTTTCTTTATCTGTTTTGTTCAAAATTTTCAAAACAAGAGGTTTTTTCATTACCTTATTCACTCAGTTCATTGTTTCTCCCACTTTTTTCCCACCGAGATGCACAAGATTGATGACATCCCCTCAGCAACACACTCACATAGTCATACACAGGTCACAATTACAGACTGAGGAGCAGGTGCTCCAGGCTGTGTATTCCTGGTGCTAGTTCCAACTCCACTCTTTCCCTCCCACTCCAGAAGAGATGTCATAAAACAAGTAAATGAAGGTGACATTGTTTTTTTTTTTTTTTTTAAGATTTTATTTATTTTTAGAGAGGGGAAGGGAGGGAGAAAGAGAGGGAGAGAAACTTCAATATGTGGTTGCCTTTCAAGCATCCCCTACTGGGGTCCTGGCCTACAACCCAGGCATGTGCCCTGATTGGGAGTTGAACTGGTGACCCTTTGGTTCACAGGCCAGCACTCAATTCACTGCACCACACCAGCCAGGGCTGAAAGTTACATTGTTAAAGAAATACTTTAAAATACATCCTTGTTGTTTTCTTAAAAAAAAAACAAAAAAACAAAAACACACACAAAAACCAAAAAATACCTTACTCTCAAACTTTGGCATCTGAAGAGTTTTTTTAAAAAGCAAACCCAGCCCTGGCTGATGTGGCTCAGTTGGTTGGAGCTTCCTCCTGTAACCAAAAGGTTGTGGGTTCAATCCCTGGTCAGGGCACATACCTAGGTTGTGGGTTCGGTCCCAAGCCTGGGTGCACATGATCCCTGGGCACGTATGGGAGGCAACCAGTCAGTGCTTCTCTCACATTGATGTTTCTCTCGCTCCCTTCCTCTCACCCTTCCTCTGTCTCTAAAAAGTAATGAAAAAATGTCCTCAGGTGAGGATAAAAAGAAATTTAAAGCAAACCCAGATTGATGGTGTTATATTAGCACCAATAAAGTAGAGGAAATGAAGTGATCAATAACTTTTAGAACAGTATAGTCTTTTTACACTGAAGAATACAAAAAGCATGATTTGTCACAATGCTCTCCATTTCCAAATCCTTTAAAGCATACATTTCATATGTTAGGATTTGATATAATCCTAATTATTTTAATACTTTAATCCTATCTGCAAACGGATGCAGTGACATTGCTTACACGCTATTCCAAAAATATGTAGCTATTCTCTCAAAGTGGTTTGGAAGATTGATGAAGGATTCTGAATAGCCAGGGTTCTGTATTTTCTTAAAACAAATACAGAAAGATCTCTGCTTAATAAAAGGGATGCCCAATTCTAGCTAATAGCCAATTCTAGCAAATGGTTGATTGATTTCAACAAGTAAATGAGTAATTGATCAATTCAGTCAACAAATATTAGTTGAGCATAAATAGTGCCAGGCATTGTGCTGATAAGAACAAAAATATTTTTATGGAACTTTGTAGTGAACAATTAGATTAGCGTTCCCAAATGCTGGTCCGTGATGAAGTTTCTCCTATAATAATGAAATGAGAAAAACAACAATGAAAAAAATTCCCATAGCAGCAAATATATTCTATTCAAAAGAATGTTCTTTATCTATCATGGTATAATTAGTGTTTGGGGCTTTTTGTTTTTATTTTGCCAACTCTCTTTCAACACTTGTCATTTTGGGGGGACATTTTGCCAGCTTGCAGAAAGCCCCTGATGTGGGCATTCCTTTGCCATTTATTGGAAAGGGATTTGACCTTTAGGCTTGACCCTTTAAATGTACTAGAATGGTCCACGTATACATTCTGGAGCTAATTATCAAATTTGTGAGTTGTTTGGATTCCCTGTTTACACCATCTTTCTTTGACAGTTTATCATTCAATTGCAAGGAAAAAAAGTAAAAAATAAAAATAAACCCAAACCAAAACCTAACTAACTTCAGTAAAGTTTTTGTATGTATGAGTTCTGGAAGGGAAAAGAATGATGGAGAAGAAGTAATAAATTTTGACCAAAATTGGACATTTAAATTATCTTTGGATCTCAAGTCAGATTGCATCTTCAGCCTCCCACCTTCACAAGCACCACTATTTCTATGAAGGAACCAACTGGTTTTAATTCAAATAATTACCTTTAAGCACCATTAACAGTTCAGATGGTAGAGAGAACAGGGTGGGAAATGATGATCCTCAACAATCCATTCTATAGAATCAGTCATTTACATAGTCATTTTTTTTTCACTCAATGCTAGGTACTGGGATACAAAGATGAAAAGACACCATCTCTGCACTTGCGACGTTTATAATCTAGAAGAGGAAGACAGATAAAAGCAAATGTCAGTGCTTTGAAAGTTGTTATGGGGTTGTAATAGCATGCTTGGTACCTCAGTGGGAACCATATTACAGAGGCTAAGAGTGGTGAGAGGTTGGAGTGGTGACAAAGAGAGTAAGACTGTGGGATAAAGAAAGACATGGACGTTGAAATAGGAAATGGGGGACCTATTTGGGGGCAATTACGAGTATGTTGGTATGGCAGGAGGGTGGCAAGGGGTGGGATGCAGTTATGGCAAGAGAAAGGTTAAAAAGGAAGGCAGCAGCAAGATTTAGAACTTCAGATGCTTTGTTTAGGAATATGGACATTATCCAAAGGATTTACCAGAATGTGTTCTGTGGAATGGTGATAGGAAAGAAAAGGTTTTTTTAGAACATACATATTTTATTGATTATACTATTACAGTTGTCCCAAATTATCCTCCTTCACCCCCCTTCACCCAGCAGCCCCCATTTCCTCCAGCAATACCTGCCCCCTCCTTAGTTCATGCCCATGGGTCATTCATATAAGTTCTTTGGCTTCTCCTTTTCCTATACTATTCTTAACATCCCCCTGTCTATTTTGTACCCACCATTTATGCTTCTTATTCCCAGTACCTTTTTCCCCATTCTCCTCCTTCCCCCTTCCAGCTGATAACTCTCCAAATGATCTCCATAACTATGATTCTGTTCCTGTTCTGCTTGTTTGCTTAGTTTGTTTTTTTAGATTCAGTTGTTGATAGTTGTGAATTTGTTGACATTTTAGTGTTGATAGTTTTTACCTTCTTTTTCTTAGATAAGTCCCTTTAACATTTCATGTAATAATGGCTTGGTGATGATGAACTCCTTTAGCTTTACCTTGTCAGGGAAGCACTTTATCTGCCCTTTCATTCTAAGTGATAGCTTTGCTGGATAGAGTAAACTAGGTTGTAGGTCCTTGCCTTTCATGACTTTGAATACTTCTTGCCAGTTCCTTCTTGCCTGAAAAGTTTCTTTTGAGAAATTAGCTGATAATCTTCTGGGAACTCCTTTGTAGGTAACTCTCTGCTTTTCTCTTGCTGCTTTTAAGATTCTTTCTTTATTTTTAACCTTTGGCATTTTAATTATGGTATGTCTTGGTGTGGTCCTCTTTGGGTCCAACTTGTTTGGGATTCTCTGCACTTCCTGGACTTGTATGTCTATTTCCTTCACCGAATTAGGGAAGTTTTCTTTCATTATTTTTTCAAATAAGTTTTCAATTTCTTGCTTTTCCTCTTCTCCTTCTGGCATCCCTATGATTCAAATGTTGGTACATTTGGAGATGTCCCAGAGGCTCCTTGTACTATCCTTATTTTTTTTTGAATTCTTTTTCTTCTTGCTGTTTTAGTGGATTCCTTATTTCTTCCTTGGGTTCCAAATCATCAGTTTGATTCTCAGCTTCATCCACTCCACTGCTGGTTTCCTGTAGATTTTTCTCTATTTCACTTAGGATAACCTTCGTTTCTTCCTGCATCTTTTTTGTGTGTGTGTGTGTGTGTGTTGTTGCCATACTCAGTGAGTTCTTTCAGCATTCTGAGCATCAGCGTTTTGAATTCTGCAGCTGATAGGTTGGTTATCTCCTTTTTCCCTCTTTTTTAGTCCTTTTAGTCCTTTTTGTTCATCTTTTTTTTTAAATATGTTTTCAAAGATTTTATTTCTTTATTTTTTAGAGAGAGTAAGGGAGGGAGAGGGAGAGAAACATCAATGTGTGGTTGCCTCTCATGAGCCCCCTTTGGGGACCCGGCCCACAACTCAGGCATGTGCCCTGACTGGGAATTGAACTCTTGACCCTTTGGTTTACAGGCAGGCACTCAGTCCGCTGAGCCACAGCAGCCAGGGCTGTTCTAGTCTTTTATTTGGGCCATGTTTCTTTGTCCCCTCAATTTGATAGCCTCCCTGTGTTTGTTTCTATGTATTAAGTAGAGATGCTTCTATCTTCCTGTTTTAGTAGCATGTCCTATTGTGGAAAATGCACCTGTAAACTGTGTGGGGTGGAGCCTTAGGTAATCACCAGGGTGGGGCAACCCACTTCACTGCTTTGTGGCTGTGTGGAACAAGAGCTTGGGGAAGGGACAGTGCTGCTGCCTGGCTTCTGGCGGTTTGCCTGGAATTTGTCCTGTTTCCAGTTGCTTCACTTACTTTCCATATGCGACTGGCACCCTTCCAGGTGTTGCCCTGGCGCTGAATCCCAGAGGGTGTGGGTCTGCGTAATATTCTAAGTCTGTGAGGGCTCTTTAAGCAGACTCTTTTGAAAATTCAGCAGTTTCTTCCACTGCCCCAACCCCCACTGTTTTTTTACAGCCAGAACTTAGGGGGATTTATCTTCCTGGCACTGGAACCCTGGGCTGTGCAGTCTGGCCTGGGGCTGGGATCACTGGCTCCCAAGGTATCCCTCCTGATTTTTATCTACCACGCATGGATGCGGGACCACTTGGGCCGCTGCGCCGCGGCTGCCTGTCCACACCACATCTTGGCTCTATGCGCTCTGCCTGTCTTCCACCTCTCTGCCCATCCCACCAGACTGGATGAATATGGCTTCTTTAAATCCTTGGTTGTCAGACTTCTACACACTGGATATTCCGACAGTTCTGGGTGTTATTTGTTT
This sequence comes from Glossophaga mutica, assembly GCA_039655065.1. Taxonomy (NCBI): domain Eukaryota; kingdom Metazoa; phylum Chordata; class Mammalia; order Chiroptera; family Phyllostomidae; genus Glossophaga; species Glossophaga mutica. The sequence continues at coordinate 62,103,081 of CM077304.1, forward strand.
TGAGGTCTAGTAATTTTTTCTGTGGTTGCACAAGGAGGCGAAGTGTGTTTACCTACACCTCCATCTTGACTGGAAGTGGAAAGATAGAGGCTTTGGATGGTCAAAACTATCTGAGAGGCACCAACTGAGAGTAAGTTAGGTAGGTGTATTTACTACAAAGCCTCTCAAACCCTTTATATTGGGTAGCGTTTCCACAATTATTTGAATACAAAATTTGTTTGAAAGGGCATTTCCTATTTCTCAGAACATGGTTTGGGAAACTCTGTAATATGCAATGGGGAATGATTAAAAACTTTTAAACAGAGTTATAGACAACCATGTAATCTAATTCTGTTCTGAACACACAGTACGATAATGCTTATTAAGATTGTTCAACCAGTGCTTTTTAACACCACATATTTTCAAAATGATATGCTAGATATTCTGGGAAATTATAAAGATGCACAAGTCATGTGTCTGACAAGAAAGAATGTTGATTATCGATACAAAAGTGAGGAAGTTGAGGGTAAACTTGGAGAATTACAGGCATTCTGGGTGGCCCTTGCTTAGTGCTGATTTCTATACGGTGTTCAATGCTAATTCTTTCACCAAATATTGTCACCACGCAGGAGCATGAGTTTCTCTGGGTCCTTCTTGGATTAGGATAATTTCTGACTTGGGTCCTCACCCAGGCAGCTCAGGGAAAGCAGTGGGAAGAAAGCTAACAAATTGAAACTTGAATTTTTTTTGGCGGGGAGGGGAGAACTCTCAGTTTGGCCCTCAGAAGTCCATATCATCAACATATTAAAGCTTTGGTAGATTTAAGTGGAGTCTTTAGGACATATCATAGAAGTGTATCCAAGGAGTTCGGGGAACAGTTTTAAAGGTGAAAGAGAAAGGGAAGTTGCATCTGGTGGAAACAAAAAGTTCAAATCTAGAAATCTGAGTGTCTCAAACTTTTTACTTATCTACCTACTTTTTTTACTTAGTGCTAAGGAAGAGAATCTTCAAATAATCTTCTTGAATTAACTGAGAGCCCTTTACTAAGTGTCTGTTATCAGACACATTATACATCAGGCAAGCAGAAGCAGATTATCTAGAGTGGGTTGATACAACTTCAGGCTTTTGTGTAGTGGCCAAGAGCACTGGCCCTAGAGCTAGATGACCTGGGTTCAAATCTATTAAAGTACTCGGTCCAGTTATTTAAGGGACCTCCTCCTTACTAGCTGTACGATTTTAGGCAAATTACTTAACCTTCCTGTATCTCTCTCTTCATCTAAAACTGAGAAAATGACAATATGTATCTTATAAGGCCATGGGGGTTAAAATAGCTAATAAATATGAAGGGCTTAGAATAGTGCCTGCCATATGCCAAGGGTTTCATCAACTGGTAGGGTATCTCTCTCCTACTGTTTTTTTTTTTTTTTTTTTAAGGATAATTCACTGTGGAAACCTGTCAAAGAGTAGTTTTCTGGCCTAAATAAGATTCTGTCTTTGGAGAATGGTCTCCCAATTCTAAATAGGATTGGGTATAAGTGGACTGTTAGAAAATTTTAATTCTTTAATTTAAAAATATAGTCAATATTTGTATACTTAATAATAATAATAGCTAACATTTGCTGAGCTTATACTATGTACCAAGGGTGTTTCAAGTCCTTTTTACCAATTAACTTATTTTAGAGTTGAGGGGACTGAGTCATTGAGAGTGTAAGTTACCAGCCGAAGGTAATAACAACTAGTTAGGGTCAGGGCCAGGATTCAAACCCAGGCCATCTGACCCCGTAGCTCACACACATCCATTATGATAACCCATCTTTTATGCAGATACATTCTGTCTTTTAGATCAGTTTGCCAAAGTGCTTCACTTTATTTACTGCAAACATAAGTTAAGTGCAAAACATTAGCAAAAAATTAATTTTGTTAAATTATTTCAGCATAAAAAGATTTCTTTTTCTGTTCTAGGGATAAGTTGCTTTGGTGTCACATGTTGAGTCATTTTAATTGTGATTCTTTTGTTTTTTGGAGGTATAAGATTATGAGTTGGAGCTTACCAAGGTACCCAGGTGCAGTATCCATTCTATCCATTCTTTACATCGCAGCTACATATTTTTAGAGTGGTGTGTAAGTAATGTCACTTTGCATACATTTTGCAGAAATAGCTGCATTTTCACTATAATTAAGGTTAAAGGATTACAATATTTTGGGTCATATCAAATCCTAACCTATGAAATGTGTGCTTTGTAAGATTTGAAAATGGAGAACATTGTGACAAATCAAGCTTTTTGTATTCTTCAGTGTAAAAAGACTATGCTGTTCTAAAAGTTATTGATCACCTTGTTGTTCTACTTCATTGGTGCTGATGCAGCACTATCTGGGCTTGCTTTTAAAGAAAACTGGGCAAAACTAATTTGCCACTAGATGGAGCCCTCGCTATTTGGGTAAAAATGAATGCAACAGCATTCAAACGTTAAATCATTCAGTCATGTCGTGCTGGAGGGCCCCCGGTGGTATTTGAGGCCCTCAGCTTTTAATTGTAGAATGAATCTTTGTTCTTTGCCTGACCTGCAGAGTGACATCATTCCCTCTCTTCCTGTGCGCGGGCTTTGACACAAGCCAGATGGCTGCAGCCATCGGTAGGCGTGCAGGCTGCCTGGTACAGCAGTTGATGAAACAGAATAGGAAGACGTTTTATGATCAGCTGCAGGAGCACAATGAGGCTGCAGCTTTGCTAAGTAATTACATTTTCCGCGCACACTTTATTCCTTGCAAAGAAGGTCGCAAGGAAAAAATACATTTTTATTTATAGTGTTGTGAGGTATAGACCTTTGATCTTTTATTAGTCAGTAGTCTGCTCCAAAGGAATGCTCTCTTTTCCCTGCTCTGCAATCACTCGTGAAAATGGCATGTTTATTTACATTTAATGGTTCTTTCAGGCTGTGCATTGTAATACTTACCTTCCCTCTTCTTCTCTTTTGTCTCCAGTTAGTCACACAGAAATGTTTTAGTTTTGTAGTGAGCTTAGTTTGGAGAAGTCAGAGTTCAGGCATGTTAATACAAGCAGATTTTTGTCAGATATACTCCAGAGTGATTTGGCAAAATATATTACTGTTTATTATGTGTTTGTTCTTCAAGGAGGTCAGAAGAGACCAGGAACAGGCTTTTATTTTGGGGGGATAAGGGTCAGGAAATGAAGTAGACATTAATTTTATATCCATTTTTGAAATTTAGTGGTTAAGGTCACTTGCAATGCCAATTTTAAATAAAATATTAGAAGTTAATATTAATCTATTATTTTCCATCTTCATTTGAAGTTAATCTTTACTAACTGAAAGATTGTACAAAACTCTAAACACTAACTGCACTTTTATCATTCACACAGTTTTGAGATTCTTCTACATGACTCATTTCTAAAAACTTTAAAAAATATTTTTACCACTTTTAAGACTAAGTTGTGAATATTATTCACAGAATTGACCAAAAAATTATAAGCTATAAAATCAAATGAAAAATCTGTATTTACTATGCTTTGTTTAAACTTAACACTGTTTCTAAAGTGAAGTCTTCCAGTTGTCCCTAGGTTATTTGGCTCTCTATTAACAAAAAATGAAACTCTAATAAAAGAAATCTCTTAATCTTACAATATTTTACAGTCTTCTCCAGGGAGGGCGATTTGCAAAAATTGCTGGAAGAAAGCAGTGTGGTGTAAAGAAAGAACATGGCTTTGCAGTAGATATAACAGGGCTTTCTAATCCTTTTTCATTTGTTATTTGCTTTGTGCCCTTGGACCTTTGAGCCTCGGTTTCCTCACATATTTATTGGGGGATAAAACCTACCTCCTAGGTTTATTGCAAGAATGAAATGATACAATGTGTTTATTAGGCCCCAGACAGTTCCTGTCACATGGTACGCACTTAGTAAATGCTAATTCCTTTCAACTGTTTTAAAGTTCATCTCTTCTCTGAACTGCGTGCAAAATGGGTTCACAGATTACACTGTTGTAGTGTGTCTATTTTATTCATAAAATATAAATAATCCTGGGTTGAAAGTAAGCTCACCATCTGAAAAATAGGCATTTGAAATTTATTAGCACTGTGTATGTATGTTCAGTTCCAGATAAAACTGTAACCATCAATTGTGCCATGAATGTGCTTAACATTTGTGATGTGTTAACTTTTTTCTTTTTTTCTCCTACTCAGCTCTTGTCCCTGTTCTTTGCCTCTCGTTTTGTTGGGGAAGATATCACAGTGATGTCTGCATTCAACCTGCTGCATTTGATGACAAAGAGCCAGCCAGTGGCCCTGCGAGCCTGTGGGCTTCCCTCAGGTTGCTGCTTCTTGTACTGTACCTAGTGGGGGCACTGGTCCTTGTGGGTGTTTCTGCTGCAGGAAATGGTACACCATAATGCTTTGCTAAATTTCGTTTTCTTTTGCTTGGGCCCTAATTTGAAGATGGAAATTGGTTATAAATCATCACTCTACTTTGAGTAACATCCATTTTCACAACCCTTGGAAACATTGTGCAGTTCCCTAGCTCAGGATATAATTGTCACTGATATTTCATGATATCTTCTTGTTCTTTAATGCACACTATACATCTGAAAATCATAATGTTCATAAGAGGCTGGCAGTCTTGATAAGAAACTGCTCCAAATCACACAGAATAAGACATTCATTTTGATTTCACATGTGGCCATTCTTTTAGGAAAGAAAAAATTTAAAAGAACAACTTTAGTATAATAAAGTTAGTTATTACAGTTAAAAAGAAAAAATGTTCTACTTAACAATTACCAAATCAACAGAACCAATATAGTATGTGTCAACCGGTTCTTAAGTTAGAACCAGCACACTTTTAAGAAATGTGATTTTATGCATGGAAGTCCAAAATTTCATTATGTGCCTGTATAAGTTTAATACTTTCTTATGAAAATCACAATGGTCAGATATTTTCTGTGAACAGTATTGTCAATATTATTTATGTTTTCTATTAATGTACATATATCTATTACTATTTTATATAGAGAATTTAATTCCAACTCATTAAACATTCATTGACTGTTAACTGTGAGTGCCAGGCATTGTGTGAAGCAGTGAGGGTACCGTGAGGAACAAGACCGAGGTGATTGCTTTAGCTGGTGCAGGATGGACAGGGAACGTGTGAGGACTGTTGGACCACATGGTGCTGAGACTAGACCGAAAGCATTTATGCCTGGGACGTTAGGGGAATCCAGATGAGGATGGTCCTAGCTCTTTGCTTAGGGGAAGAAATTTTGGAAGGTAGGGAAGGTCTCTGAGTTTAAGGAGGGCCTCGTCGAGGATATAATGTTTGAGCTGAACCCCATCTGTGAGCGGCAGTTAGCCAAGGGTCCAAAGAGTGGGAAGGACATTTCTAATGTATGGAGTAGCATGGGCAAAATATCGAGGCTTGAAAAAGCAAGGTATGTTTAGAGAAGTTGGGCTATATAATATGGCTTGCTTGGGAGAGTGAGACAAGTAGTAGAGGTGAGGAGGAAAGGCAGCAACATGAGGAAAGGTAGCCATATGAGGAAACACCTTATCTGGTGTTTAAAGGAATTTAAATCTTGGGAAAGAGATAAAGGGGGAAATGACATGACTTGATTTGCATTTTATGATTACTGATTTAGTATGGTGGAAGGTCAGTGCTGGGTTGTTTCTACAAGAAGACTGGGATGGCAGCTTGATTAGAAGGGAGGATAAGGCATTTGTCTTAAAGCTGTTTGAATAGTAAACAAAAAAGTGTTTAAAGTGTTTGAATAGTAAACATCTTTTTGTTTAAAAAATAGGTTTTATGTCTAGTTCTGGGGACATGAGAGGCTAATGAATCTCAATGGCGGGGGGCGGGGGGGGGGGGGGGCGGCGGTACCATGGTGCCTCCCCTGGCCAGCCAGGCCCCTGCACTGCCACCGCAGAGTGTGCTGGAGGAGTTTGAGGCTGGAGGGGTGCAGGAATTGCTGAGAACCTAACAGGTGGTCATTACACCAGCTTTGGAAAGGAGGAGGATGGATCAAATAGTGATTCAGGTTGTAGAACTGGCAAGGTTTATCAGTTGAATTGTATACAAGTTTGAGGGAGAATGTTGACCAATGTAGTGCCTGTGCCATGTGGAGTTTTTCGTTATGAAATCCTTTAATTCCATGATCGTCCTATCTCCAGGAATACTCCGTTAATCAATCTATCGTCTTTGTAAATACTTAACCTTTTCTGTGTACTGCAAATTCACAAAAGCTATGCTGATGTTCTCACATGCTGGGTATTTTTTCAGGAATACACGGTTACATATAAATGAAAAAACTTTCATGTTACAATTGTTATGTGTACTATATATTAAAATTTGGAAGGTAGGGAAGGTCTCTGAGTTTAAGGAGGGCCTCGTCGAGGATATAATGTTTGAGCTGAACTCAATCTGTGAGCAGCAGTTAGCTAAGGGTCCAAAGAGTGGGAAGGACATTTCTAATGTGTGGAGTAGCATGGGCAAAATATCGAGGCTTGAAAAGGCAAGGTATGTTTAGAGAAGCCGGACTATTTAATATGGCTTGCTTGGGAGGGCGAGGCAAGTAGTAGAGGTGAGGAGGAAAGGTAGCAACATGAGGAAACACCTTATCTGATGTTTAAAGGAATTTCATAATGAAATTCTTTAACGGATATAAATTTGTTTAAATTTTGATATCAAAATGATTCAAAGATAAATTAACAAAGCTGATAAGTCTTAAGAAGTAACCATTATAATACAGTACTTAATCACACAAATTCTGGAGTTTGACTGGATTTGAAATCTGGCTTTGCCCCTTACCTAGCTGCGTGCCTTGGCTTCCGCATTTGTATTGTTATTTGAATAATAATAATACTCACCTGAAAGGATTGCTGCAAGAACGAAATAGAATACGGTGTGAAAGCTGCTTAGAGCAGTGGCTGGCAGATAGCGAGCAGCATATATAAATGTTCGCTACATTACATATACATATCTGTCTGTATTTGTAATTTTCTAGTACAATAGACTTTTCAAAACATTTAAGTTTGTCTCATCTTTCACTTCAGTATTTTTAATAGGAAACACAAATGCACTTTATGTTTGAGAAATAACCCTTTCAGTATGTTGTTTTGATCTCTTTAGTTTAAATATGTATCCTAATGAATCAGAATTCAAATCCTGTGAATATAGAACACATTTCTGTTAGTCTTACCCTGTACTGATTGATGGCAGCCCCGAGAAAGTCTCGGTCTTTCTGGCTTGCAAACCCATTTTAATTTGATAAATGAATTGGCTAGCGTAGTATTCTCTAATTCCTTTGCCAGTTAACACTACTTACTTTTAAAGTGTTATCAAAGTCAGTCTTCTGGTGTAATGAATATTAGCAAAATCTTTATTTCTCAAAACAGAATTTTACTTGTAGAAGTATAAAAATGTTGAAGAAATTAAGTTCAACAACAATGAAACAAACTGTTTCAATTTTGAAAATAAAAATAAAATCTAATGGGAATTCTGGCCCTATTGCTCTGTACAGGTAGGGAGGGAAGAGGTCAAAATTGGAGATATAGGAAATTAAGGTGAAAGTTTGAAATCTTGCTTTAATTTACTATTCCTGGTCAAAACCTATTACAACAAAAATCTCTGTAAATCAAAAAGATTTCTGCCCCCAAGCCAGTACTCTACTAATTTCAGGTATTATTCAATACAAAATAATTCCAGAACTAAAACATAATTGGAACAGTCTCTCAAAGTTGATTATAGCTGGATTGACCTGTATGAAGGCCACATCCCAGAAGAGTGATCTATCATTTTTCAGCTTTGACTTCCTTCTTATTTTTGAATAAAGCATAATTTTAATTTAGAGCTTATTAAGTGCATCTGAGTTATGGTTCACTCATGTTTGTAATTAAAGGTAATTTTTCTCAGAATTTCTTCTTAATACCCTATAACGGTTTCTTTTATGTATTAAAAGGAGCACTGGACTAGGAGTCAGAAAACTCTTACCACAGCTCTGTAATTAACTTCTGTGACCTTGAACATATCAGTAAACTTCTCCAGATCTTAGTCTATCTTTAAAATGAGAAATTTAAATTAGATAATCTATTAAATTCTAAATTCTGTGACTTTCTTAACTGTCACTTGTTTTTACTTTTGGCTTTAGCTAAAACAAATCAGAAAACTCAGCACTAATCCTTGGCTGGAAATTCACAGAGAAGGCTGCTGGGTGGTGTGGGAGGACAGGACTGTTTTCTGTGTTTGGACTCTGGAATCCAACTCTAGTCAAGCCTGGAGCACTATTTGAGGAGGGATTAAGAGGCACAATTTTATACATAGTTTCAATGCTTGATAAAATTGAGTCTAATTGTAGCTTAAACTAGTTATCATGGTAGTTTTCAGCCAAGTAAGAGTATTAGTCTAAGTAGTACTAATTACAGTGATAAATTATAGTCTTCTCTAACATCGTACACATAATATATAGTTGTTACTCTTACTTGACTTTAGCGGGAGTTTTTTTCTAATGTAGAAATTGGAGGTCTTAGAGATATTTTGCAAATGGTGTTTGTAAGTCATAGAATATAATCTATGTAACTAGAACTCTCTCTGAGTCAGGGACTTGTGGCTCCAGAGCTTAGCGCAGTGCCTGGCACTTCATAAACATTTGTTAAATGAGTGAATAAACATTGAGAAAGTTTGCATGTAGGTGAAATGATAGCTATAACAGATACAAACTTATCTGAGGCTCTTTTATATGGGAAGATTAAAAGTAAGTTAATAGTAGTTTGGTTGTCTTTTGAGTGAAAAACAGTTTCTCTTTTTTCACTTCATGGTATTAATACAACATAGTGGACATCTTAGGTCTGAATCACATTGTAGCTACACAGATAACAAATAACACAGATTCAATGTATATAATCCAGACTTGCTTTACTTTTTCTCTCAAACAGCTTGAGTTTTGGTGGTAGATAACCTGTTTGAGGAAGGGAATAAGTGCCTGTTATGCTTATTATGAGAATTAAAAATTCTGGCTCATTTGACCACTTTTATCTGGGGCAAATTAATATTGTTTGTTATGCTCTGAATTCTCCATTCGCAAAGAGGAAATGCTCATAAAGAGATATGTACTAAAGCAACATCCATAAATAAGAAGTACTGCTTACTATTTAAGTTTGTGCTGGCAGTAGTTCATTAATGGTATCTGATATTATATTTGCCTTTTAACAAATAATTAAAGTTATCAATGCGCTGTTTACCTACTAAATAATTGGCTTTCTATTTTAGTTTTTTAAAAACCTTTTTTTGTTATGGAAAATGAACCATTTCCATGGTTATTTGATAAAAGTTACATATGTGTACTACACACACTTTTTCATATAATTAAATTTTTTTTTGTTAAATATTCTGAAACTCTTAAGAGCGGACTCTTTGATCATAAGTTCAGAACCTGTGTTCTAAAAGATACACATGAACCCTGGCTGGTGTGGCTCAGTGGATTGAGTGCTGGCCTGTGAATCGAAAGGTCACCAGTTTGATTCCTAGTCGGCACATGCCTGGGTTGCAGGCCAGGTCCCCAGTTGGGAGTACGTGAGAGGCAACCAATCAATGTTTCTCTCATACATTGATGTTTCTCTCCCTCCCTTTCCCTCTCCTTTCTTCTCTCTCTAAAAGTAAATAAATAAGATCTCTTTAAAAAACAAAAGATATACATGAAACCAACATAAAACTGGTCAGAACACAGTATTTCTGACTTTCCTAATGATAATCACCAATGGAATTCTCTCCCGCCTGTTTAAATTAACGCCCTCTATTCTCCAGTTTTCACCATTCTTACAGGTTCCCCTTATCTAACCTATTTGATTATATTAAAAATCCTCTGGGGTAAGACTTTTAAAAAAGAGATAAGCAGTTCTTTAAAAATAGACATACAAATTTCAACTCACATTGTTCACAAAATAATTTGCAATTAATTGATTGAATAATATCCACTTTTTCCAGTAGATGGCACTAGATTTACATTCTTTCACAGCAGGAAAGGGCACTGATACCAGCACATAGGTGCATTGTGAAAACTTAAACAAAAGTATGTAAAAAATAGCCAGTTAAGAACATATGGATTTACAAACCACAAATTTTTCTGCTTATATTATGTTCAAACAATATTTGTGGAGTGCAAAACTTTTTTCCATTTTCAATAGGGTTCCAACTTCCTTCTGCTTGGACATCTCATTGAAACTGTCTTTCATGTGTAGACTTGGTATAAACTAAAACAAGTTTTCATAAATTAACTTATCTTCTACCCAAATAGCTGATTTAACAGTAATTTATAGTTTTATATAAAGCTAAATTTTCTTCAGCAGACCACCCAAGAATTAGAGAAAATTTCACATTTTGTTTTGCTATGTTTTGGATTTTTATAGAATCTTGAAAATGTTATTAGTTTAACATGTTGACTGTTAAGCATGAATTGTTTTTTTTTGCATGAATTAAAATATTTTTGGTAGCTAAGAAAATTTATATTTAAAATCTTGATTAATGAGTATGCTGATGTAGCTATACTTTTTAAAATAATGTTTTAGTAGCTCGATGATATAATAAAGTTTTAGTTAATGTTGAAAAGTTGCTATACAGCATCTAATTACTACATGAGCTTTAAAAATTATTTGTGCACAAGGTTAAATATTATAGAACTATGCATCTGTATGAATAAGGTGTTGGGCATATGGTTTGTTAAATATGGATTTTGTTAATTTTTGTTAAATATGAAATTCTTCGTGTTATTTATTAATTATAAAATATATAAGTAGCATCTGGTAGCAACAGAGATAAAATGGGCATGGACAAAAAATAAAACAAATTTTAGTTTTTTTGAGAAATTTCCTAGTTAATAATGACTATAAAGAATGTAAAGCATATATGAGTTCTAAAAACATGATTATTCTATAAGGTTAAATTATTTAGACAATAAGGACTTTTAGGGGATTATGTAGGTAGAGTTATTAGGTGTTTGTTTGTGTAAACATATTCACAATAATGTCTCCTAACAGATTATAGAAGGATTTATTAAAATGAGACCGAGCCACCTTTGACTCTTAACAAACATATGTTTAATGAAGGACTAAGGCATGAGTGACAATATAAAAGACTCACTAATATAGAGGTTAGGTACTTGATGAATTTTCATTATCAGTCTTTTCTAGTTTATAGCTTCATTCTAAACATTTTATTTAGAGGTTAAATTTCTCATGGCTGCTTTTGTTAGATACGTTTTCACTTAAAATGCTTCAAATAAATTTACTGAGATGCATTGGCAAATTATCTCTCATTACTTCTTGTGCCTTTGCATTAAAAAATCAACCATTTATTTGAGAATTTAAAATCCCCATCTCATTTATTTCAATTCCTTATTTTTCTCCCTTTTTATATTTAGTATATTTGAATTTGTATTAGTCACATAAAATACATGTTATAAAAATATACTATGAAATGACAAAGATACCAGTTATTTAGGTGATTTGTAAGAGCCATACATTTATAGAATTGAAGTTTACTGAATAACTACTATGGTAAGCATTTCCTTCAACACTATATGTTATTTATTATGTTCAGCCACATATTTGCAAACAAAGAATAGAATGCTAATTTAAATCGTTAGATTATTTGAACTTTAAGCAAGCGAAAAAACTCAAAATTCTATAGCTGTAGGTTTTAAGATTTTGTTTTGTTGCAGAAACGCATGTTAGCTCAGAATAATAAAGCTCTTCATATTATATTCCATTTTGATTAATATTTTAATATATCTTGTGCAACTTTTATATATCACAAGTTTCAGAGCTTGCCATTGTATTGTTGGTATCGATGAAGAAAGCAACCTATTTTTTCAACCCTAAGAACCTGATTTGTACCTTTTAGTCCCATTCTTCATCTGTAAGCTGAGAATGATACAACTTTCTTGTTAACTTTTTCACTACTAGGCATTGGCCTCATGTGTAAACATTGTCTGACATTTCCCAGAAATCTACTTTGTGCAACTTTAATCTCTGTGTATAAGGAAGAATAACTAGGAAATTTTTTTAAAAAGGAGGGGGTGGCACATTAAATAAGTCTGGGAAAGGTGATGGGTTTGATCAGTCAAAATCTTTTCCTAATACAGGAAAATCCTTGCTTACTGCAAAATGAGCTCCAGAAAGATAGACTTTTTGTTTTGCTTTTTTGGTCTATTTAGTTCACTGCTACATATTAGCAAGTAGAATTGTGTCTGTCACAGAATAGGTGTTCAATAAATATTTGTTGAATGAATGAATGGGTGTGAATAAGTGGCATCATTGTATGTATCAAAATAATACCACATTGTAAACAATGTGATCTCTATTTTTAAGGAATGTACATTCTCATGAGAAAGATGGCCAGTTTGGGTCCAGGTTTTGTTTTCTATAGGATGAAGCAAGCTATATACTTGATGGTTTTATGAATCTATAATATATAAACACTTCCTCCTTTATTTACTGTGGAGGAAGGAAGTAGAAGTGAGAAGCATTGTGCTTCTTTCTACCCAGGTGGATTCTTGGATAGGATTCGAAGCAATGACAGTTTTTCTGAAGGATATTGAAGGAATGTGTAGATGTAATTAGCAGGAGGTGGTAGGGGTGGGAGATGGCAGCATGGGGGTGGGAGTGGAATGTGGGCATATGGGTTAGTAGATCAGTATGTTAAAACATGTGAAAGTGCAGCAAAGCATGGGTTCAAGAGAGAAATGTAATGAATGAATAAATTAAAAGAGGAGAGCTGCAGACAAGAGAACCTGTCTCTCATTAACCAGGTGTGTGACCATGTCAAGTAACTTCTTTGGACCTTGGTTTCGTCTTGGGGGAATTTTGACTAGAAGTTCATCTATTTTCTAAATTATAATCTAAAGGGGAGCATTTGAGATCTTGCCCCCCAACATATGCTTTCAGTTTAGCTCAAATAAACTCATGAAAATTCAAAAAAATTATGATCTGAGGAACACTAGTTCTACTAATACCCTCTAAATCATACCTCATCATCTAACTGAGAAACTACATATTGTCAAATTTTATAAATTCTAGGATGTGCTCCTTTTACATTTTATCATCTTGATAATTGGGCTGCAGATTAAAAAGATCATTGTGATAAAAAAGTATTATGTCATAGGCTGGTAACTCTTTTTTTACTTTCCCAGTGGAGCATAAAATAATGGTGTGTCAAAATACCACATTTTTAGTAGTACACATCACCATAAGAAGTCTTCGTTAAGAAACTCATGTAACCTGGTTGGACTATGGAAACTTTCTGACCCCCACCCCCAAGAGGAGCAACGTTAGCATATTTTCAGAGCCAGTATATATTTTCAGTAATGCTTGATTAGGTAATCTCATAGTCTTAAATCCAGAGAGTTAATGGAATATTAGTCATAAAAGATTTGAATATGGAACTCTTGAGAGGTAATAAAGGATTCAGAATAGTAATAGAAGAAAAAATAATCTATAATTTATTCCTTTTATAATTTCACTGATTTGTTAAGCAAATACAGTTGTTGCAGTTTTTAAACTAAATTCTAAGAAACATAGCCAAAGATAGAATTTAGAAAATATCTTTTAGGAAGAAAATTTAAATAACAATAGTTAAAATGGAGAGTTGAATAAACATTTAAATACAGGTACTTATTTAGTGCTTACTGTTGCCCAGGCACACTGTGAGGTGCTAGGCACGCAAACATAACTGAACTACATATGTTCACTGTCTCTCAGGAGATGCTGAATAATTTAAGAGAATCCTTATACGTTTTCCTTAATTATCTGGGTCATAAAGAAAATTGTGAATTTTTTTGCTCTTTTCCTCCAAAATCTACTAGATTTTTGTGGAATGTATAGACTTAGACTTGGCTGTCTTATTGAGTAGCAATTGCAAATTTGTTTTCTGCTTATTGTGCATAATTAATTTAGATTTTAAATTTGATTTGGGCAACAGATGCAATTTTTAGAAATTTACAAAGTAAGCTGTTAGACAATATAAATTTATTTTTTTCTAATGAAAATGTTACATTTAAATAAAACCCTGCATCATAACCCAAGAGAGGGCTCCTTTCCTTCCTTTCTGTGGGTGGTTACCTCTCATCTCCCTTGCAGTCTGTGTTCCTGAGGGGGCAAGGAAGCATGGAAGAGAAAGCTATTTTGTGCAAGTCTTTTTGATTGCATGTGAAATGTAGAATGGAAATGAGCCTGTCTGTTTTTAATTTTTTTTTTCTGTATGGGCTATGATGTTCTAGTGAAGACCCTTACTGGAAAAAAAAATTAAAAACAGGGAACTCCAACTTTGTCAGACGTTTCACATGCAATCAGATAGACTTGAAGTTAAATGACTCTCTCTTCCACTACTGTCATTTGATGATGGAAATGCCTTTAAAAGTTCTCTTTTTACTCAAATGCTTTGCAACACAGAAAATGCTTTTTGGATTAAGACATGTTTTAAATATTTTCCTAAACTCTAGGCTTTATGGTCCACATTAATATCAAAATCATTGCTCTTAGTATTTGCATTACATTTTGAAGAGTTGATACTTTGTTTTTTTTTTGGGGGGGGATACTTGAAGAATGCTGATAAAATTACTACTACACATGCATTCAAAAATTAAAAATTTGTAACACACAAGTAAAAGACAGAAATGTGAAATGTAGTTTCTATCTTACAGAGTCATTCAGGTGAATGTTTCATCAGGATGAACATAGCAGTTAAGCGCCCTATTGTCCCCTCTCAAGAAAATCATGCACTCTCACAAATGAGAACTTACTATTAAAGGCTAGAATTTTTAGTCATTAATAGGCTTCATATGTTGTGGAAAATATATTTACTCCCATTGATTTGTTGTGAGAGAATGTTTGCACATATACCCCTTAATAAAACCGCCTCATTTATCAGCTCCCCTGTTTCTCCTCTGACAAATCTGCATCTATAATTTATTCTGGCTCTTTTTTTGCTTTGTTAAGTTAGCTGATACCACTTACATGAACGACCCTGCGTTCCTTTCCTCAGGATAAGGAGGCTTGCCACCTTGCCACCATTCCCATTTGATCGAACTACGTCTCTCACCTTGTCTAGACGGAATTTTCTTCCCTATTTGAATCTCTCTGACCCTGTAGACCCTGTTTCTACAAATTTTGTGAGTGTTCCATATCCCAGTTATAACTGGACAGAGCCAGTCTAGGTGGACAAAGTTTAAGAGTGTTAATGTCTTCTATATCAACTGTCTTTACACAAAATTTTGCATATACTTTTTCTATAAGACTGCTCATTGTCGTGGTTGTTTTTCTTATCTTCCCGCTAGGTTCCCAGGGCAGGAGCCTTGACTTACTCATTTTTTACCTTTCAGTGCTCATCACAGTTCTTGATTCATTGTCAGTGTTTAATAAGTAGTTGCAGAAAGTATGGATTAATGTTAGGCTCAATAGTTTATATCTTCAAAAGATTAATAATCGGAGAATAAAGCAGAAGTAACTGAAAACATTTGAGAATAATTGCAAGATGCTACATTAGCCTGTGTGTATAGTACCTTGCAGAGTAAATACATTAATCCTAAGGGTATACAGATGAAAGGAGTGAACAGAATAGGGGTGAATTTATCAGGGTTATTTACTTGGAAGGAAAACTTGCTTGAAAATATTTCTCAGCTTATCTGTTCAAACCTTCAGTATGGAAACCAGAAGTCCAATGCTATCACTCAACTATGAGCCACTAAAATATAGGGTCTTGTTTAATTCAAGAAGTTCAAAATGGTAGGTTGCCTTGGCATGCTTATAATGGTCATTGACGTTAATTGGAACTGTGTGTGTGGATCAATAGGATATAACTGAAACTGATCCATAGAACTGTTTTAGGTGAAATAATAGAAAAATAGCAAAAAGGTCTGAAATGTGATTATTCCTGTGACAAATATATGATTTTTCTCACCTATAGAAAAGAAAAATCTTTACTATAAAAAGAACATTTGTCTGCTTTCTGACACCTAAGACCTGGAGTTTTATTTTCTTTGTGTTATAGTTTGGACTTGGAAGACAGATGAAATTAAACTGAATCTGAAGGTGAAAATTAAAATGTTTTTAAAAAGTGGAAACTAAATTCAGGTGCTAATTTTATGCTTATGCTGATTTTATACTTTAGTTATACATGTTCTCTGCCATCAGCAAAAGATTACTCTGAAGGGGAGAGTTAGTGAAGTGGTTCAGAAGGGTTTAGCCAAAGCATTGTTTGTTTAGGAGCGTTGTTTGGCCAAAGGATCTTGCTCTCTAGGCCATCAAAAATTCAACACGTAAAACATCTATTGGGTTTCTTCCTACACAGGGCTGCAGATTGGCAGTGATGATCTAGAGTCTGAAAGGGAGTAAATTAGCAGAGTCTGCTCCCTGATTTCTGTTCAGAGTTCAGCTGGACACTCTCTGAAAGCTATTTTGAGTACAGCACTTTGCTAAAAGGGTATTCAATAAGATTTCTCTTGGAAGTGAAAAACAAAGGTAATGTGAGACACTGTAGTAAGGTACATTGTTTTAAATTTCCTGGCTTAAACATATATTCTTTGCATGTTTCAAATTGTCGCTTATTTACTCCATTCATATTCATATTCATGTTTTAACACCTGTATTGCAGTTACCTGTTTTGTTTCTACCACTGGAGTATGAACTTCTTAGTGTGTTCATCTCTTGCATTGGCCATTTCTGATATGTGTCCAGAAATCAGAGGTGGGAGGGGACAAAGGGGGACAAAGGGGGAAGGGTCGTCAAGGAACATGTATAAAGGACACATGGACAAAGCCAAAGGCGGGTAGGATTGAGGGTGGGAGGTGGGGATGGCTGGGGTGGGGGGGAGTGTTGGGGGGAAAATGGAGACAACTGTACTTGAACAACAATAAAAAAAGAGAGAAAAAAAGAAAGGAATCAGCACAGCCAACTTCCTCTCTTCCTTCTGGCTTTGCTCAAATGGCCCCTTCTCTGTGAGACCCGCTTGACCTCTCTGTGCCCTTTTTGCTCTCCTAGTCCTCTTTGCTCTACTTAGGTTTTTTTGTTTGCTTGTTTGTTTTGTTTTTCCTTCATATACTTATCACCTTCTAGCAGGCTGATTTACTTTTTTTTAAATTATGTTTTGTCTGCTTCTTTTTCTTCTTCTGCCTTTATGGTAGCTTCACAAAAGTAGAATCTTAATTTTGTTCGTGGTATATTCTAAGTACTTAGAATGCCAGCATGTAGCAGGTGCTCAGTAAATAGTTATTGAATGAATGAGTGAGTATATTTTACTTAGTTTGGTGCCTGGCACTCTGTAAATACTCAACATTTGTTACTCCAATAAATTTAATAAATTTTTTTTTAAAAAGAATAATTGCACCCATTTAAAAAAATGTAAGAACAAATGTTGGATCGGTGGTCTTCAAAGTAAGACCTGAAACCTGAGTTTCCTGGAAATCAGAGCACTGTGAGCACAAGTGTCATGACACCGTAGATTGTGTGTTGGCCCTAGGAATGTTTTTCCAATGTAGGTCTACTTTGAGGAAAAAATCAGAAGAATTGGTCATGCTTCTACAAGCATGGAGGTTTTCTTCCCTGTGTTTTGCATTTTTTTCTTAAAGCCTTTATTGAATTACTGGCATGTAAAACAAACAAACATGAAAACATGGTTTATGGAATATATTGTATAGTCTCTTTTTAAAATGGACTAGATATGGCTTTATATATCCCCACTTATTTAGAAATTCCCAACACTAATATATCTGGAATAAAATTCTGTTCAGATTTCTAATTTGACAAATTAATAACCAGCTGAAAATTAAAATTGTGAAAATCAAAGTTTATTATTTTTAAATATAGTATCAAAATCTTTCAACATGGATATTACTGTTTTCACCTAGTAAACGCAAACAAAACAAAAGTCTTATTATTTCCTATTCACTTATTATCTTGGGAAAATATTTAATAGTTTCATTTTTTTCTGATCTTAGAAACAAAATTACAGTTATGGGATCTTAAGGCTTTGTTTTGGTTTTTCACACTGAAATGTAAGATTTATGACTTGAAAGTGCTTTAAGATTTAGGTAACAGATCTGATTTACTTCTTAACAGGAAGTTAAAAAGCCTTTCAACATTTTATAGACTTCGAGAGAATCCTGTTTGAACCTTGTCACTGACCCTATGCTGAAGGAATGAACACCAGGAAAATAGGCGTTAGCTAATACACAAATGTATTTATTTTTTTCTGGATGTACTGGATAACTTTTCTGCATTATCACCTTAAGCTGCTAGTGATAGTTTTTAAGCTGAAAGTTACTGCATAATTACAGGAGTAAGTGGCAGCATATTTTTTCCTCACAGAAAATAGTATAATGACCATTGGCTTTGCAGCCAGATAGCCCTGAGTTTGAGTCGATATACCTATTTGCTTTTTGTCTTTAGTAAGTTATAGCAAACCTATGAACCTCAGTTTCTGTATCTGTAAAATAGGCATGAAGTCCACCTACTAGAATCACTGAGAGGATTAAATATAGTTATTTCAAAGTGCCTAGAAATGGGCATGACACATAGTAGCCACTACATTTAGTTTTCTTTAAATTCCTATTTTAATCATTTTAAATGATAACATGAATAAAATACTGTTCTGAGGGAATTATTATAAGTAAGGAATTACCAATAAAATATTGTAGCACGCTGAAATACCTGACCTGAGTAGCTTTTCAAACACAGTTGTAACTTCAGAATGTATTGTAATCAGAATGATAAAGTAAGGTTGCATTTATTCAGCCGGTGTTTACTAAGTGGTCATTGCTGTGATCCTTAGAGCAGGGTTGGGAGGGGGCAGTGCAGAGTCTGAGAGACTGCCTTGCCTAAGGTCACATGACTGGGCAGCAGGCAGAGCCAGAACATGGACTCTTGCTGTAAGTTTATTACTAGTTGGAGCGAAAGCTTCCCATTGGAGTTTTGAGGCAATACTCCCTGTCAGGCAACGACATGGAGGATGCCTGAATATAAAAAGAGACTTTGGGCATATTTCAGTAAATAAATACCCTTGGTTTAGGTCCAAGATGGATCTCATCTATACCAAAGTAACTCTGTAGGGAATGGTGTTGTGATAAGACACCAAAGTGGTAGTGTTGTTCCCTCAAATATACTTTGTGTTGCGCGTGCGCACGCACACATACACACACACACTTCTGCCTTCGAAGTACTCTATTAAATAAAGGGAACAATCTTTCCATAGCATACTTCTAAGCCAATTTAGAGGTCATCGAACAGATGTCAAATAATATTAATGTTAAAGGAACATTAATATTACCCTGTGTAATAAGAAAATTATAGTACCTAAGTGAAGATAGTAAGGAGAAATCATCCAGTGGATTATTTTAGAATTCCAGGATGAAATGATTTCTTTGGAATTCAGCAGTGGCACCATGTGACCCTAAGAAAAGTGAGTCTGATAGGAAGAAGGGAAATCAGAGACAAAAGCGAAGCCTTTCTGTGTTTATACAGGGTGGGCCAAAAGTTGGCTTACAGTTGTTTGTGTGGAAAATAATGTAATTATTAAGTAATACCATAAGAATAAACTGTGTTTCACATACTCACAATGTAAACCTACTCTGCCCCATTCTGTGTATGCCAATGTTGGGTTATGCTAATGTAACAGTATAGCTTTTGATTGTCCAGGAAGTACATTATTATTAAACTATGCGGCAAGAAATTTATTAAAATCTGACTAACTTCTCCTTGAGTTGTTTCATATAAAATCACAATAGTTGTTTCTAGATGACATATACTTCCTTTTGCTATTAGGTACACTTTAAAAGCCTAATTATTTTGAGAACATAGTATGACCAAAGAATAAAAATGTACAAAGTTGACAACTTTAAATAAGCACTAACATTTCTTAAAGAACAAACCTCACTTACAGTTAGGAAACAATATTTATATTTAAGGTTGAAAAGCCAAGATGCAGGAAAACTTTGCTAATTTGGAAGATGACCTTTAAGCGCACCAAAACCAAATAATTTGTAGGCCACGACACAGGGCGCATTCCTACGAAATTTGTGTGAATGCTGCTTTCGTGGTTCTTGAAAGACAAACAAAGAAAGCTGGAATGAAATCTCTAGCCCCCTCTCAAGTAAGACGGAGAGTAACAAAAGAGTACAGCAGCGCTCTTTCAGAGCTTGCCATTAAAACGAGGTCTCTGTGGCACAGTTAATGAGATGGTTCATAGTTGAAAATAATCTGTTTTTAAGAATGTTTAGATCAAAAGTAATTTCTAAACTATGAAATAAAGTCTCTTCAGTACCCTTCATTCACCAGTAAAGCTTTTTATGGCTGCATTATTTACTTCAATCAGATGTTTTCAATTTTACCTTTTCTCCTTATCCAAATACTTGACATGGTTTGTCAATAGTGACCAACACTTTTATTCTTTTTCTTCAGAAAAGGGAGATTTTTGAGAGAGGGAGAATGAAAAAGAGAGAAACATCTTTGCCTAAACGATTTGCAAGCATCTGTGCTTTAAGCTACTTTTTATGAACACTCCTTAGTAAATGACTCAAGGTAAAAAAGCAGAAAAGCATCCAATGTTAGGAAATTGCAATCCAATACCATGTAATTTAAACCTGCAGTTGCTTCTCTTGTACTAAATGACATACAGATGGGTAGCTTAGTTCTCTCAACTTTGGGAACACAATTGGTCTTTTTGTATGAATGAACATATATTAACAAAAATACTTTGGACAGAATTGTTTAATTCCAATTGTATAGACTTTAACTATCCATGCCATTGGGGAAAATAATTTTAACCAACATATTATATCATGATAAATTTTCAATTAATGATGTCTTTTGGAACAAAAATCAACAAAGATGCAACGCTTCCAACAAATAAAGAAATAAAAACAAAAAGATAACATCTAAGAAGTCTGCAGTGAATTGAACAGAAAGGGGCCCATCACAGTCACCTGGTTATTTAAGAAAGAGCAGTTCTACATTCAAGTTGTGGAGAGGCTTGTTCTGAGAGGACGAACATTTCTCCAGGAAACATTTCTATCTACCCTTTGGAAAATATTAACAGTGTAAGTACGAGGTGTTTGAATAAAGCCTAGTGTAATATGGGGAGTGTGTAGGCGTGCAAGGAAGTCCAGTGAGATGGGAGACCAGCATGCCATTAGCAACAGGCCAGCTCTTCCTACGGATCTTTCCAGGCCAGAGCAGAGCCAACACGTGTTGTGTAGCGTCAGGAGAGGCGCTGTTTGACAGCCCACAGGCCTGTTCCAGGGCGCACCTTTCTGCTTGCCTCTGGTTTGCTCTTTTCTGGCCTCCATATTTTCCTCCTGGAGAATCAGCCACTCTGTCTTGGTGGCCCTGGATCTGGAAGCTGATATCCTTCTTCAATCCCACCATCAGAGTAACTGGTTAATTTTCTCCTAGTTAAATTTCAGTGAACTCACACAGGAACATTAGATGCCTTAAAAGTAAAAGAAGTAGAAAGCATTTCTACTCCTCAATCATATTTCTTAATATTTTAAAAGAAGTTGAGTTTGATATTCAGGAAACTAAGCAAGATTTCTTTTATTAATTTCCAAACACTTTTCAGGTAGGGCCATCTGCAAGCCTCTTTTTCCCTGTGATGGATGGCAAAGAAAAGTGGCTTTACTGCAGCCGGCAAGGTTGCCTTGTCCTGGAGTTACATTCCTTTTCACTCATTGTGCAGGTAAAATAAAATACTACGTATAAACAGGTGTTGTCTGAACATTTTACTGCAGTCTGTACAGGTTGAAATAAAAGCTGCCATTGTTATTAGAATCACATTAAAATTATTTCACCATTCAAATACACTTAATCAGTGAAGTGTTCCTAGGTATACTTTTCAAAAAGAAAATGTAGGTCTCTGAGTAAAATCACATTCACTTTTCCTCTTCTCTTTGTCTTTCCCCCTCCCTATTTTTATCACCCTTTCTTTGGAACTTCTTGAATCTGCATTAGTGTAAATGCCTTCTCCTGGAGTCTATTAAAAGTTTCTTGCTGCATGTTTAACATGGTAAGATACAGTCTTTAAAGAGACATTTGTTTTTAAGAACTCTACAGAACCTAGTAATGTATTGACAGAATCACAGAGAACACCACTCCATAGTCATGGAAAGTGTATCTTTAGAATTTTAAAAGATAGGATGGTATTTAAAGCACCCAGATTGGAAATTGAATGATGAAGGTTTCAAGCCACTCTCTACTGAGATGCAAAATTATTGAATGGAGAATTATTGTGTAACACTATATGCCCATCATCTTATCCATACAGTGTGAATAGAGTTATACTTTTGAAATTCATTGAAAAAGGATTTTTTTTTTTATTGGAGACATACAGGGTGTACTACTGTCTGGTGATTGCTCAGCGAGTTTTTACTATCACATGCTAGCAGTTCAGGCTGCGGCACGTTGTCAGTGCTCCAGTGCAATCACCTGAATCTTCAGGAACTTTTTTTTTTAACTGAGAGAAATAATCAGCTGCAGTTCAGGTAAGTTTGTGTATTAGGGACTGATCTGGTCACTGGCAACTGACTGCACAAGCTGTGCTGCAGCAGCCAGCCAAAGCAATTATTTAGGATTCAAACTGAAAAGCCTCCTTCTCCCATATCCTTTCTCTTTCCAGGGTCATGTAGGGATAAAAAGAACTGTAAGGTGGTCTTTTCCCAGCAGGAACTGAGGAAGCGGCTAACACCCCTGCAGTACCATGTCACTCAGGAGAAAGGGACCGAAAGGTAAGGTGAACTGTAAGAAAAAGTCATTAAGCAAGAGCTAGGTTTCTTCACCCCGACCCCACCCCCTATGCCTTTGAATCTTCTTCCTTTACGTTTAATTCAAAGAATTCTACACTTATTTGCTAAAGACTACAAATTAGAATCCTGGAAAAGTTTTGAAAATGATATTGTTTAGGTTAAGACTAAGTTTTATTTATTCTTTCCCCCATTTAATGAACACTCTATCTTATGTAAAGTCACAAGGCTTTTATTAAGGGCCTGTTTTTAGTTTACTACAAAATGTGTGGAAGTAATAGCGATTTAGGTACATTTTTTGGGAAGACATCACAGTAAGCAAAACCATGAGGGACATGGCGCTATGCCAGGATGCTGAAATTTTGAAGGTGGCCATTGTAAGTATAGACGTTTTGGCTGCAAAAAGAAGGTAGCATAATTTAGTTCCTTTCTACCCCACTCCAATTTCTTTTTGAAGCACATGTGGAGAAAGTATTTATTGGCTCATTTGTGGTTGGAATGTCAAAAATTTTCAATAACTGCCCTCACATGGCTTTGGTCCCTGGAAGTTCGCCCCGAGTCCTGAAAAAAGAGTTTGTTCACTTCCAAGACTCTTTTTACTGAATAAAGTCTCTCTCAGCTGATTCCAGCTCAAAGGTAACTTGCCAAGGTCCAACCATTTTGTTGTCTAATTTATACCGTGGAGCTTGGCATAAGGCCGTAACTTACCTCTGATCCAAATTTATTAATGATGTAACTTCTTGTTTTCATTCATGAAGTGAAAGAGCTCTTTACCACACATGGGGTTCTTGTTAATAGGCAACTCTCTCTTCCTGTCACAGTGGATACTGTTTACTGAATTTACCAAGTGTTGAATCTCTGACTAAGTCCACCCTTACTACACAATGAGCCAGTGGCGGACTTCAGTCTCAGCCCAGGAGGGCTTCTGCCTGTCCTGTTGTGTACAAGACCAGCAAAATGATTTAATGCACACAAACAACTAGAGATTAGGTCATTCTTAAAAATTCTGTTTATAAAAAAATTGGACCTCATAAAGAGGGTGAAAGGATAATAAAAACAAGCTGCAGAGCACATAGACTTTTTGTTGGGCTAGCACAGCTGATTTGTATTAGCTGAATGACCTCCTAGCCTTTAAGATTGTTAACTTAGAAAAATATTCCCTTAAAGCTGCAATATTCCTTTTCAAACCAAAAAATTAGACTCCTTCCACTTGAAGTCTTTGGATCCTTCTGCATTTTCTGGTGTATACTCTTGGACACTGTAGAGTAGCAGAAATCTTATGTAATGATGTGTTTTGTTGTTTTTTTTTCTGTGAATGTGGACTACAGGCTTTTTTTTTTTTTAAATGGGATTTTTTTCCTAAGCGTTACGTAACTACAGGGCTCTCTATATACACATACATATACATATACATATACATGTATATGCACACACACATACATATATATCCTGCACTAGTTTGGAGTACTTATATGCCCATTTTATTATATAGATTTGAAATATATTAGTAATGTTCAGATTTCCATATGTTTAGTCTGTTCTCATCATAGGACAAAAAGCCCTTGAAAGATTTATTATAGAAATATATTTTAAGCAAATACATTCTGTAGAAATAATGCTAACTTTACTTAATTTTTTAATGCTCTGTTTATTCTTTACCAGTGCCTTTGAAGGAGCATATACACATCACAAAGATCCCGGAATATATAAATGTGTTGTTTGCGGAGCTCCATTATTCAAGTAAGTGTATTAAAAACCTGTGGATATGTACATACCACAGATGGCAACAAACTAAACTACTTATTGCTTGCTCATATTAGAATCTTTACATTATTAAATGTTCTTATGTCTATTTCCCACCCACAAAAACATAAGTAATTGTTGATTTTGCACCACTTGTATCTTTAAGATACCCAGTATTAACTTGTTCATCGCAACAAACATGACACTTAGTAGAGCTACAGAAGAGATTTTGGTGAGCATAAAAATATTTCTGTATTTATTGAATTTTCTATCGCAAGTGATGGCCCTAAATTTATTTATTGGACTATAATGGAAGTTCTTTAAGTGCATCCTTCAGATTGAATAATATCCATCAATTTGATTATTCATACTTCTGTAATGAGAGGTAAATCCCATATTGAAAGTAACATGGGAATTATAGCAGTACTTGTACATATATAAGCAAATTATGTAATATGTTTAATAGTTTTTGCATTGGTTGAAAATTTTTATTTTAAAGATCTCAATAGTGTACTACAAAATAGACAGTACATACACTTTTCCACCAAAATGGTTAATTCAGATATTGTATTCTAGAGATTATGAATCTTACTCAAGAAAGAATAACCTTTACCAAAATTTATTTATTTAGGTAGAGAAAATCCTAGAAGCCTTATACTCCCATGGGGGTGCTGATTGGGGAAATAAAAAGACAGAAGGCTTAAGTGAGAGTAAATATTATGTATTTAAAACAGAATGACAAATTTCTTAAGGAAAATGAACAAACAAGAATTAATATGAGTAGCATGTAAAACATAATATTTCTCCATAAATGTTTCCCTTTTAAAACACTAACATTTATAGATTTTTTTTAGAAATAACAGGAAATAGTAGTTTCCTTGAAAAAAAATTAAAAAATGTTTAAAACCCTTCTTACTTTGCATAAAACTTTTTGCACATTATTGTTGGTTGAGAATCTGTTCTGATTTCTCAGGTAGGTATTCTTTGTGTTAAAAAACGAGCCCTTCAGGTTGTTACCCATTTCCTCTCAGAAAACGCACATCCTTATATTTCAGCACCTGTAGCTTGTGTCATCATAGTTGAGACAACACTTAAGATAATCTCTGAGCCATGTTAAACTTGTCAATATCCCAGATGGTAAAGATGGGCCACGTCCCCTTTGTTTGTTAAGATTCTCCACCTCTTTTCTTATCATGTGATTCAGTAAAGTTATGGATCTGAGGAAAACTTACTGTTTTAAATGAGAAACAGAGAAACAGTAAATAAAGGCTTTAACCCGTGCAAGATTTTGAGACACAAAAACTAAAAGTAAGACCCTTGTCCAAGCATAGGCCCTGGCGCGACTCAGGGAGTTTCACATTTGATGTCATATTACCTCTATTTCCTTTAGCATTATTGTAAAGAAAGCTTTTATTTTCTCAGTTTTTATGGAATATGGTTTAATATTTTTATTCTCCTTTTTAGAACAGAATGTGCTTAGTTGATTTCCTGTCAAAAATTTCTTTTTGGTGGCAGTGGAATATCACTGCCTGTAGAGTAGAATGGTAGTTCATTGACTTGGTATTACTATCTTCATACTGGAGGCCTTTCCAGGGACCACAGGGCATGAACAGTTTTGAGGGAATCGATTTTCTGATCCTCAGCGGTATGTGTGCTTTGCTGAAACTGATGTGTCCGAGAGAGTCTATGGTCGGCCATTTCTTCCTTCCTGTTTCCTATATCATAATCACCCTTCTCCCACTTTACAAAAGATGTCCTATCTTTCACCCATCCCGCATCTTTTAAAAAATTATTTATTTATTTATTTTGAGAGAGGTGAAGGGAGGGAGAGAGGGAGAGAAACATCAATGTGCAGTTGCCTGTAGAGTGCCCCCTACTGGGGACTTGGCCCACAACCCAGGCAGGCATGTGCCCTGACTGGGAATCAAACCAGCAGGCCTCTGATTTGCAGGTCGGCACTCAATCCACTGAGCCACACCAGCCAGCCAATCTTACTATGATTTATTGTCCCAGAGTAAAATATCTAAGACATAAAGTAAAACAACAGCATTACTTTTGAAGGAGAGACCCATGAAAGCAAGGCAAAAAAATATTGAAAAATATTGAACTGGTAAAAAATTATTGAAATATTATTTCATCTTGGTCAAGTGCAGTCTGCTTGTTTATCTCTGTCTTCTCTGTTTTCTACTAGTGACTTGAGTGACATGGTTGTTGCGAGAACATGTATCAATGTATTTACATATTTATTCAAATTGAAAAAATTAAAGTCTTTTTGGGGACAGATAATAAGCCTGATTTGGTTGATAGATATGACAGGTAGGGCTGCCTTTGCAAATTAAATTGTATGGTGGTTTTCTCCATTCATTAAATGGTATAAATATATAGCCCTAAGGTATCAAAAAATATTTTAAGCTTGTAATTTATACATAGAACACCAGAAAATTTATCTTTTTCAATTATTTAAGTTATTGATAAGATACTTTAGTTGCTATTTTACAATATATGAGGAAGAATGTATCAGTCAGCACCCATTCTGGATACAGAAACCACACAGTAATATGAGCAGGCAAGTTGAATGTAAAGAATTGTCACTTACAACAGAGGATTTCAATAATGAGGGATTGTCTAGTAAGAAGTAAATAGAAATTTTAAAGAATACAGAAATAGCAAATACAAGAAGGGATCAGAACCCCTAGGGCTGAGATACAGCCCAAAGGGAAGTCTCCCCGGCACTCCCCACGCTCCCACCTTCCTCTCCTTGGGGCTGAGATCTAGACTGTTGGAGAGGTATGTCTGCAGCTTACTCAATACCAGAGAAGTCACTGTGCTGTCACCATAATGCAGCTTTCCAGAAGTCCACCTTCTAGGATTTACGGGAAATCTACCCTCCAGGGCAGCAATCTTCAACCTTTTTCTCATGGCACACATAAACTAGTTACTAAAATTCTATGGCACACCCAAAACACAGAGTCCTGCAGAAGCAAGGCTTGCTTCAGTGTGGTTGGTAGGGTATGTGAATGTCTTGGACAAGATGGACAGCAGTTTGAACATTTCACCTAAAATGTCATATGGTGTGCTGGAGTGTGATATTGTTACGTTATAGAATTACATGCTTATGATTTCATAATAAAAGAGTTTGTAATGAAAAAGGGGCATTATTTGTTTTTTTAATATATTTTATTGATTATGCTATTACAGTTGTCCCATTTCTCCCCCATCATTCCCCTCCACCCTACACACCCTCTCCCACCCATATTCCCCCCTTTAGTTCATGACCATGTGTCATAAGTTTTTTAGCTTCTACATTTCCCATACTATTGTTGCCCTCCCCGTCTATTTTCTTCCCATTATCTATGCTACTCATTCTCTGTACCTTTTCCCCCTTCTCTCCTCCTCCCACGCCCCTGTTGCTAACCCTCCATATGATCTCCATTTCTGTGGTTCCGTTCCTGTTGTAGCTGTTTGCTTAGTTTGCTTTTGTTTTAGGTGTGGTTCTTGATAGCTGTGAGTTTGCTGTCTTTTCACTGTCATATTTTTATCTTCTTTTTCTTAGATAAGTCCCTTTAACATTTCGTATAATAAAGGCTTGGTGATGATGAACTCCTTATCTGAGAAGCGCTTTATCTGTCCTTCCATTCTAAATGACAGCTTTGCTGGATAGAGCCATTTTGGATGTAGGTCCCTGCTTTTCAAGATTTCAAATATTTCTTTCCAGCCCCTTCTTGCCTGGAAGGTCTCTTTTGAGAAATCAGCTGACAGTCTGATGGGAACTCCCTTGTAGGTGACTGTCCCCTTATCCCTTGCTGCTTCTAGAATTCTCTGCTTCATTTTAATCTTGGCTAATGGAATTACGATGTGCCTTGGTGTGTTCCTCCTTGGGTCCAACTTCTTTGGGACTCTCTGAGCTTCCTGGACGTCCTGGTAGTCTATTTCCTTTGCCAGATGGGGGAAGTTCTCCTTTATTATTTGTTGAAATAAGTTTTCCACTTGTTGCTCTTCTTCTTCCCCTTCTGGGACCCCTATAATTCAGATGTTGGGACGTTTAACGATGTCCCAGAGGTTCCTAAGCCTCTCCTCATTTTTTTGAATTCTTGTTTCTTCCTCGTTTTGTTTGGTTGTTTGTTTCTTCCTTCTGGTCCACTCCATTGATTTGAGTCCCAGTTTTCCTTCCATCTCTATCAGTTCCCCATGCATCTTCCTTCATTTCACGTATTGTAGCCTGCATTTTTTCATCTAGTTTGTGAGCAAAATCAACCAATTCTGTGAGCATTTTGATGACCAGTGCTTTGAACTGTGTATCTGATAGGTTGGCTATCTCTTCACGGCTTAGAGGAATTGACTCTGGGGCTTTCATTTCTTCTCCAGTTTGAGCCATTTTTGGTGGGGTTTTTTTTGTTGTTGTTGTTTTGATTTTAGTCTGGTCGCGGCTATTACGTAGTGAGGGGTGGAGCCTTAGGTGTTCCTCAGGGCGGGGCAGCCCAGTCGCCGGGTTGTGACGGTATAGGTGGGGGCGGGGTCTGAGAGGGAGCAATGGCGCCTGCTCCTCTCTCTCCTGGACTCCGGCCCTTTCCGCCGCTTCAAAAGGGGCGTTATTTGTGCCAGACCCTGTCTATATACTTTGCCAATCTGACAAAAAAATAGGTATAATTTTGATTTATTCACACTGGATGGCTGTTGTGCTATTGTTGTGTTGGCTGTGGTCATTTTTAAAATTTTACAATCTGAGGCGAAAGAGGTCAATGTCCCCAACTAAATAGTGAGGTACTGCACGTTTTAAAAATTCTTGCAGCATGTCGGTTGAAAATCGCTGGTCTAGTGAATCAATGGCATCACTACTATATCTTCTAGAAAGAGTTGGTTTCATACTTTGAACACAGATGGTAAGAAACAATTGAGGGTTGTGTGTGTGAGAGAGAAAGCATGTGGAGTTTTGTTAGCAGGGAGTGAAGTAAGAAAGTTAAGCAGAAAAGACTAAATAGCTCAACGATGTGGAAAATAACAGTGGAAGGGAAATAGGAAATAAAAAGAGAAAAGAAAGAAGTGCTGAATTTGAAAGTGCCTAAGCATTAGCGGTATGGAAAGGCTACCTTCCTAACTGACATTTCTGTTACTCACACTTACAGCATGGGTGTATGTGTTCAGATATTTGTGTAATCCTCTTCATTTATTTGAGACACACACACACACACACACACATATCAGTCAATATATATAACTTTATCTATATATCTATATATGTATATATATCTTCCTTACAAAAAAGGCCAGTCAATTATTCTTATTTCATTTTCATACTTTACCCTAAATACATTACCACTCAACAACATACTACTTTCTTACTGCTTACCAAATACAAGAACCTTATTCACAGACTGCTTATAAACCAAATGTGTAATTTATTCCATGGTTCACATTTTCTTCACATTCACAAATTTCTACCAAGCTATTTTACGTCGCATATAGTACTACTGATTTTCAGTTAGTAAATTAACTGACAGAAGTAAGAATGTTCTCTCCTCTGGTTGTTTGAACTTCTAAAATTTCATAAAATGAATTTATTGCACAACAGATAAACCAGGGAAGGCATTGGTGAAATAATGTAATTCAAAAAGTATATATGACCACTTATATTTTGCTTTGGCTGACACTTTGCCAGGTGCTGTGAAACAAATCTATGAACTGCTTTCTCCTTAAAGTACTGACAGTTTTGTTGGAGAGATAAGGAAACACAATAAACAATTATAAATATGGAAAGATAGTGTGAGTTTCTACCTGATTATGCCTGTTTGGAGTGCTCTCCTGTGTGGTAGGAGGGTCTGTGGTGGCATCAAAACAGGGCCAGTTTTCATGGAGGACAAGAAGCCACATTTTGCCAGGCAGAGAGAAGGGTTTGGTTTCTTCCAGGTAGGGGATGCCTGATAGAGAATGCTACATACGAAGAGGAATTGGAGATAGGATCAGAAGTGGATTCTTTAAGGGAATAGTTAGGAAACTGGTCCAGTAGAAGTGGGGAGGTGAGCTATGCTGGCAGTAATGGGAGACGTGGCTGGAGGCCTGAAGGGCACCCATTGAGGAAGCCTTCGGATACCAGAGGACATTTCACATCCTGCTTGGAATCCTTGAAGCCCTGGCATCTTTTCCTCCAGGAAGCGCTGCCTGAGCCTCCAGAGTGAATTCTGTTTTCCCTCGTCTCTGCTGCCATAAGTACCTTGTATGCACCTCCATCACTGCACATTCCACTCCGTGTTGCATTGTGTGTTTACATGCCTGTCTACCCACTCGTAAGTGAGCCCCACCGTGGCAGGGCCATGTCTCAGTCATATTTATATCTCTAGTCCCTGGCATGTCATCCTCATCACTAAATATTTGTTGATCAGATACACATCTGAACATTGTCAAACAGATTGCGGAGAAATTTTGAATGAGACAATAGCATGATGAAAACGGGAAGTAAGCCATAGCAGTGTACAAGATGGATTTCCAGGGGTGAAAAGAAAAGGAAATAGGGATGTAACAGCCTCAATGGGAACTTTTTTCTGTTAGCTGATGAACTTCAATGTTCTCCAATATCATCCATGTGTAATCAGTTCCTGATGACTTTAAGACTCTGAGGAATGACATCAGATAGTTTTTATTTTGTATACATTTACTTGTAAGACCTTGCACTGAATTAATGGCTTATTTTATATAGGTTCACTAATGATGATGATGATACAGGAGCTAACACTTACATAACACTACCAGATGCTAGGCATGGTTCTAAGTGCTCTCTATATAATGTCTTTTAATCTTCATTATAACATATTTTATAGATGAAGAAACTGAGAGATGTAAGTACCATGTGAAGATCACATAGGTAGTGTGCAAATGGATTTGAAATAGTAACACTCAGATTTTAGAAGAGACAAAATCTAAAGAATCTTAGGAAAATAAAGTTTTAATATTTTGTTTTGGTCACTCTAGTCTGGTTATTTTGCTCAGCAGAATGGGAACAAATGGAACACACCCACCCACACACTGAACTCCTTGAAAAAACTGTATTTGCCATAGTACTTAAGTGGAAAATTGAAGACCATTCTTATGGGGGGGCTGCTGAACCCAAAGTAAATAGATCCATCACGGCAGATCATCAAGAAGGACTCAGCTTCCGGCTGGTTGTTATCCTTAGGGAAGTCCCTTGGAATCCTGACAGGAAGAAGTAGCCAATGTTAAGTAAGCCATAAAGCCTTTAAACATCTGTGAGGTAGGACGGCAGCTGGACACATGGGTAGAATTCTAGTTAATGAAACTGAAAAGCATTTTATTTTCACTTATCGACTCTCCATTACATTTTCTCAAGTAGCTGTATTCCAATTTTTTACCTCTTCTTTCTTAGGATTTTTTCCCCCCTGAGACAATTGAGGCCAATTGACATGAGCTATTTTAACTGTGTTTCCTCCCATCTTAAAATTTCTTTGTATCTTAATTCTCATCAGTCAGAACACCCATGCATGGGCTGAAAGCAACTGGTGGAAACAGTTGAACATTAGCCCAGATGTGTGACCTCAGATTCATCACCTATAAAATGGGGAAAATAAAACCAAACAGGTGTAAGAACTAAATGCAGAAAAATTCCTAGTGTATGGCAGTTATTCTACAAATGTTAAATTCAAGTGGCCTGACCAAGTTTTAGGAACCTATCATACTATCACAACAGCCTAAGAAATTCCTTATAATGTGAGAAAGTGCAGGCTTTATTAGAGAGAGTCTGTCTGTTAACAGTCTATGTTAGTGTGATGAGTCACTGCTCCAGCTGTGTTGCTACATTTCAGATGGAACTCTGCTGCAAAGCTATTCACACATGCTACATTTCACACGAGCCTCCAGTGCAATTTTATTCTAGGCTACTAGAAAATTTAAGCCATTTTTCAACTCTTTAAGAACATAAGCCCTTTCACTGAAGAAATTCCAGTTCAGTGCCACACACAATTTACTCAACTGTGCTATTCAGTGTATGTTACTCCATTTACCACTAAAGAAGACTTCCAACATAATCTTTTCTCCTTCTGATATAATGGTGTGTGTGTGTATGCGTGTGTGCGCGCGCGAGTGTGCTGGGAGGGGCAAGAGGGGGGAATATAAAAGCAGGGAGGGGAAGAGAAGAGGGGGGCAGGAGAGATAGTTTTCTATTTTTACTCTATTCAAATCCCATCTTTTCGGCTCCTTTAAATGCTATCCCTATGATATTTACTCAGAAACCTTTGTGTCACTATGGAATTCTGCTAGGGAGAGTAACATGAACTCAATTTCAAGCTTTCTTTTTATAGAACTCTAGTTGGAAATTACTCGTAATTCCAGCAAATGTTTCTTAGTCTTCAACAAAATACATTTAACTTGAATTTAAGAGATTTGAATTGCCCTTCACCTCATTCTAAATTCTTTAACAAAGCAAGCTTTCCAGTACAATGAAATCAGTCTATAATGAACTACATTTCTGAGTAGTGGCTTAAACTTTTGTTGGATAGAGATATCTATTATATTATTTTACAGAGAATATAAAATTGACTTCTCTCATCCCATTGACCCTTTCTGTTTTGTTCCTCTGTAAATACAGTGATTTGCAAGAGAAGTATCTGTAACAGAGGGAGTTACTTTTCAATACTCATTTCACGTGAAAGCTCAGGGCAAGACCACAGCTAGATTGAAAGAAAAGTACTTCCTGGAGTTACTGGCAAAGATAAGGAGCAAAAAACATTGTGAATGCGTGACTCATTAAACCACCAGGAAAAAAGAAAAGAAAAGCATAAATAGCATAAAAGCATAAAATAAAATAAAATAAAATAAAATAAAATAAAGGAAAGAACAGCTTCCTTTTAGGAAATTGGAAAACTATGTCAAGGCATTATTGAAAGTTTAACAATATGCAAAAATTATTATACCTGCATCGTTCTGTTTAAAAGTTATAGTCCTCACCGGGTAGCTGAGTTGGTTAAAGAGCTGCTCAATAAGCCAAGGTTGTGGCTTCAATCCCTGGTCAGGGCATATACAAGAATCAACCAATGAATGCATAAATGGGTGGAACAACAAGCCAATCTCTCTCTCTTTCCCCTCCCCCTTCTTCTCTCTCTAAAATAAATAAATAAAAAATTTAAAAAGTTAAGTCCATATATATGTAGAAAAATTGAAGCAATATTGGCACATGAAATCCCTGGGTAGCCGAAAGTGTGAGCATGAGTGTGTGTGCATGTGTGTGTGTGTTGAGGGAAGAAAAGTGGAGGAAGGACAGTGTTGCCTTCTATTACTTAAATCACAGTCCCATTTCTTTAGTTAATTTTCCAAAAGTACACAGAAATAGCTTAGATTCTCCTTAGTGAATTAGAATGGATAGTTAGGATAAGCTGGGAAACATAATAGGCAAAAGTTTTACCTATAGTTCAGGTAAATTTGTTAGCGTAATCGGAAAATTCATGAATGTTTATTCTACTTCACAAACTTTGAAATTGCTTAACGATATTGAAGTTTGTAAAAATAATATACACATTTTAGCAGTTCTGAGGCAATCCATAAAGTTGCCCTTCTTGTAAATAAGTAATTCTTTTTTTCCAAAAATTTATTCAATAAGAATTGCATAAATTTTCACTGAGATGCGTGTCTTCAGTGTATCTTAACACACGGAGAAGTGACCCATCACATAACATTATCAAAGAAAAGTACAGAAGCCAGCAGAGTACCAAGTGGAAACACTTGTCAAGTTCTAGCATAGACTTAACCAAAAAAACAAAGCAAGAAGCAAATTACTTAAACAGTCCATCGCATTTTCCTTATCTGTAAAATGGTGAGAAAAACCTCAGCTCTTCGAAACTCATAGAACTGTGGTATCACGTGAGAGAATTGCATGAACATATTCTTGAAGATATAATGAAAGCTTTTTAAATATGGTTCAGCTTTAAATAAATGTGTATGGTAAAGTTTAAACAGCATGCACATCTAAAGTTCTCAAAGTTAATGTTGACTCTAACATTACCACATATTTTATAATATATTGTTTGACTCGGTGGTCCATCTCATCCAAAATATTTTCAGTTTCTGTTGAATAATTTTTAAAAAATTGAGTCTGGATTCTAAATTCCCCAAATAGTGTGACTTAGATGAGTAATTGAGAGTTTTAAAACATTAGTTATTTGCAAACCTATAAATTTCATGAGAGAACAGGTTGTGACTTAAGCTTTTTGTAACCTCC
The DNA here is from genome assembly GCA_039655065.1 of Glossophaga mutica. Classification (NCBI taxonomy): domain Eukaryota; kingdom Metazoa; phylum Chordata; class Mammalia; order Chiroptera; family Phyllostomidae; genus Glossophaga; species Glossophaga mutica. The sequence goes on from CM077304.1 coordinate 62,137,796, forward strand.
ATCTATAGGGGCACAGGACTTTCCATAGTCTTGATACTTAACTGTTTGTTAAATAAATAGTTTTGTTCTAGTAAGTCAAGAATAACAGATATCAGAGTTAAATGATTCCAGTTAATATGAAGTGTAAATAGATATTTGGTTATGGGACTCCCTTAATTATTACTTCTACCATACTTCCCAAAGTGTTTTCTGTAGACCACTCATGGAACTTACTTTCAGTGGATTATTTCAACAATGGCATAGCTTACAACTGCAAAGGTGTACTTATCCCAAATAAGGGAGAGACAAAAATTTTGATGGCTGGAACCTTTTACACAGGAACATCAAAAGGAGCAAACAGTGACAAAAAAGTAAGGTCAGTTACCCAAAGCTGTATTGAAAGCAAAGTTCATAGTCAAATGTTTTTATTAAAATAAGAAGGATTTAAAATAACCGAACTAAGTAGTCAAATCAAAATGCTAGAAAAATACCAAAAACAATATAATAAACTGGAGTAAAAGGCCCACCTTTCTCCTGCAGGCATTGGCCAATCTAGGCTTGGGAAGAAAGGGAAAGGTTCCAGACATTTCAGAAGCAATAATGCCAGCAGACCAGAATCTCTCAGTCTCAACACAATAGACATTTGGACTGGCTAATTCTTTGTTGTAGGGGGCTGTCCTATACATTGCAGGAAATTTAGTAGCCTCCCTAACTTCTACCCACTATGTGTCAGTGTCATCTGTCCCCCCACCCCAGGTTGTGACAAAATTTTTTTCATATATTTTCAAATACCCCCTGGGGGGCAAAATTGCTTCCAGTTGAGAACAATTGATCTAGATAATCAACAGAAGAATTAATCAAGCTCTGATTTATAGTGCTTTTGGTTTCCATGGTGCAAATACTTCCATCATGGGCTCTATCAAGCTGCAAATGTGGCATCACTGAATGTGGAGCTGAGACAAGATGTGTAGTAACACCATTATATAGTATTTCTGTGATACCAATGCAGCAGATGTAAATAACACAGACAACAGTTACATTTAGTTAAAAAATTACACATTTTTTAGCATTACCTTTATTTTATTTAATTGTATATTAATTTTTAATAAATGCCTATGGTTTAGCAAGTGGCTCCTAGAGTTCCCAAACTTTTAACAATAGGTTTCCTTGAGCATCAGCACACCAATATAATGGGGGCCAAACAAGGGTATACCAAGCTTATCAAAAACTGCGGCCCAGCTTCAAGTTAGCTCAGTCCCTGATGAATCTTCCCCTTCTCCTCCCTACCCTAGTTGTCTGTCAGAGAACAGGATGAACCCTCTGTTAGAAGAATAACATCGTCCTGAGTCTAATTTTTCATACACGTTATCTGGCATTTATCAAAAATTACCAAGTACTCCAAAGTAAAGACCAGGGGAGATAAATTTGACAAAAGGAACAGGTCTATAGATGGCCCATATATCCAGATATTTAAGTCATCAGACACAGATTTAAAAATAACTGTGATTAATATGTTGAAGAAAATAGATAACAAGATGGAGAATTTCACCAGAGAATTGGTATCTATTGTAAAGAACAAAATAGTTCTGGAGCTGAAAAAAGCAATAATTGAAATATAAACACAAGGGATGAGTTTAACAGCATGCTAGACATAGAAGAAGGCAGGATTAGTGAACAGAAAAACTGGTCAGTACAAAATATCCAGACTGAAGCTAAAGAGCTTAAAAAAAAGTTTTGAAAAGATAATATAAGATAGACAATTTCATGTAGAACATATTAGAGCCACAGAAAGGAAAGAAAAGATAGTCAGAAGCAATATTTAAAGAGACAACAGCAAGAATTTTCCCAAACTGAGAAACAAAAACCAGAGTCACAGATTCAGAAAGTGCTATAAATCTGAAACAGGACAAGTACAAAGAAAACCATGTCTGGGTACATCACAGTAATCCTGGTGAAAATCAAAGGCAAGGAAAAAATCTTAAAAGCACTCAGCAAAAATAAAAAAAGTAGAACTATTAAATAAATCCAAGAGGCTGATGTTCAAAAAGACCAAATAAAGTTGAACATTCCCATCAAGTCTAATCAAGAGAGAAAAGGAGAAAGAAAACATAGGTTTAAAACACTAGGTCTGAGAATGGGATAAATAATCAAAGACATGGAAAAAAAATTTAATAGAATACTGTATATAATCCTATTCTAATAAATTAAAAATCTCAGCATAATTTTCTAAGAATAAAATAGAAAATTTGGCTAAAGAAGGGTTATAAACTTGAATTGCAGTAATGCAAGAAGTTGAGAGTTATCACAAACAAGCTTGGACTTTTACAGAAAAAAGAAAAAAATATTTCTGTACCATTACAAACTGTGTCAATCACAGAAAATAGATGAACGGCTATTAATTCCTTTGACAAATATAAAATACCTCTAAAACCAAGACCTGACAAAGACATTACAATTAAAGAAAAATTATAGACCAATCTGATTTATGAAAATAGACATAAGTATATTAAATAAAATATTAGTAAAAGGAATGTAGCTATTTGTTAATGATCAACATGCCAGACCAGCAAGCTAGGGTTGATTTCAGGAATATATGAGCAGTTTAATGCTGGAATATCTCAGGAAAAACCTATGATCATTTTTGTATTCCCCTAGAGATTTTATAAAAATTCAAAGTGCATTTTTTAATTTAAAAAATTCTTAGTGAAATAGGAATAAAAATAAATAATGTTTTATCATATGTAAGTAGCAATTAACAGATTTATTTTCTAAAAATATATTTTATTGATTATGCTATTACAGTTGCCACAGTTTTTCCCCCATTGTCCCCCTCTACCCAGCAGCCCCCACTCCCTCAGGCAATCCCTACACCATTGTTCATGTCCATGGGTCATGCACATAAGTTCTTTGGCTTCTCCATTTCCTATACTATTCTTAACACCTGCCTGTCTATTTTGTACCCACCACTTAGGCTTCTTAATCCCTGCACCTTTTCGACTATTCTCCCCTTTCTCCCTCCCAGCTGATAACCCTCCAAATGATCTCCATATCTATGATTCTGTTCCTGTTCTGCGTGTTTGCTTAGTTTGTTTTTTTAGATTCAGTTGTTGATAGTTGTGAATTCATTGCCATTTTAATGTTCATAGTTTTTACCTTCTTTTTCTTAAGTAAGTCCCTTTAACATGTCATGTAATAATGGCTTGGTGATGATGAACTCTTTTAGCTTTACCTTGTCTGGGAAGCACTTTATCTGCCCTCCCATTCTAAATGATAGCTTTGCTGGGTAGGGTAATCTAGGTTGTAGATCCTTGCTTTTCATCACTTTGAATACTTCTTGCCAGTCCCTTCTAGTCTGCAGAGTTTCTCTTGAGAAATCAACTGATAGTCTTATGGGAACTCCTTTCTAGGTAACTGTCTCCTTTTCTCTTGCTACTTTTTTAGATTCTCTCCTTATCTTTAATCTTAGGTAATGTAATTGTGATTACATTACTTCCTGGAAGTCTGTTTCCTTTGTCAGATTGGGGAAGCTCTCCTTAATTATTTTTTCAAATAAGTTTTCAATTTCTTGCTCTTTCTCTTCTTTTGGCACCCATATGATTTGTATGTTGGAATGTTTAAGGTTGTCCCAGAGTTTCCTAACCCTCTCCTCATTTTTTTGAATTCTTGTTTCCTCATTGTGTTCTGGCTGAATGTTTATTTCTACTTTCTGTTCCAAATTGTTGATTTGAGTCCTGGTTTCCTTCCCTTCACTGTTGGTTCCCTGTATATTTTTCTTTATTTCACTTTGCATGGTTTTGCACTTTGCACTTCTTCCCCTATTTTGTGTCCATACTCAGGCATCCGTGAGCATCCTGACCAGTGTTTTGAACTCTGCATCTGATAGGTTGGCTGTCTCCTTGTTGTTTCATTCTCTTTTTGGAGTTTTTATGTGTACTTTCATTAGGGCTATATTTCTTTGTCTCAGTGCACCTGTTGTGTTGTAAGGGGCAGAACCTTAGGTATTGGCCAGGGTAGGGCAACCCCTTTAGCTGTGTTGTGGTGCCTGTATGTGGGGGAAGGGTCAGAGAGGGAATAATGCCACTTACTCGGCTCTTGCCCATTTTATGTCACTTCCCTTGCTACCTGCAAGCACATTGGGCCCTTTTAGTGCTGATTCCCGGGTGGGTGGGTCTCTCCCTAGGACTCTGTGGGTCTCTCCAAGGAACTCTTAAGAGGCTGGGAGTTTCTCCCACTGCTGAATCCCCCACAGGTTTTTACCACCAGAGGTTTTGAGGCTTTATTTGCTCGCATTAGAACCCTGGGTTGCCTGGTCTGTCTTGCTTCCCAGTTGTTACTCCCAGTTTATCTGCACACAAATGTGGGACTGCCCGCTTCATGCCTGCCCAGTCCTCCAACCGCTGCCTTGCCCACCCTGGCTGTCCATCTCTGCCCCTTCTCTGCCTCTCATACCAGTCTGGATGAATGTTTCTTCTTTAACTTCTTTGTTGTTGGACTTCCATACAGTTCGATTTTCTGGAAGTTCAGGTTGTTTTTTGTTTTTAAATTTGTTGTTGTCTTTCTTTTGGTTGTGCAAGGAAGCAAAGCATATCTACCTATCCCTTCATCTTGGCAGGAAGTCCTCCCAGTGATAAATTGAAAGAAATTAAATGGAATGTAATTGCAAATTGATTTTTGGGAGCCCAAATTCACCTATTTATTAATCTACTCACATACCAGGTATATGCTTTACCCACTATCTTCTCTTCTAAGTCATTCCTTTTTCTTTCTTTTTTCTTTTATCCCTAAGTGGCTGGTTATGATGATAATCCATGAAAGGTGGCCACTTGGTGGTTAGACATAGCTCAATCCTTGAATTTATGTACCTTCTCTTGGCCTCCACTTCAAGCATCATTTCAAATTTTCTCTCTCCTCATGACTATCCTCCATCTTTCTATAATTCTTACATAGTTCTATTCCCAGACACCTGGAGATAGTTGAAGAAGAATGGTACACTAAGTTCAGAAGATCTGTATTTATTTCCAAACAGACATATTTTAATAAACTTTATCATATTTAAATTAGGGATTTTTTAAAAAGGCATTGATTGAGAACTTGCAATATATCAGGCATTATGTTAAACGCTTTAAAGAAAATTATTTCCTTTATTCTTTGTAACAAATAGAAAACCAAAGCTCACAAAGGGCATGTAATTTACAGAAGGTAACAATAGCAGATGGAGATGGAGCTAGGACACAAATCAGGTCTGTCTGTCCCCAGAGCAGCTGCTCCTCAGCTCCTGTATTATGTTATAATGCCTCCGTATATCCTGGCTGATTGATCTTTTTGCTGAGCAGTTCACCATCTGGTAGCTATCACATCCTGTTGTTAATTGCTGCTAATTTTCTGATGATGGCCCAGTGACTATACATTGATTTTAAAGTGGAGAAAGCTGTGATTAAGGTCTAAGACATGTGAGGTTAAAGTCACAACTTTTCCCATTTACTTTGTGTGACTTTGAATAAGCTACTTAACCTCTATGAGCCTTAATTTCCTCATTTGTAAGGATAATACCCATTTCAGAAGAATTTATGAGAAGATTAAGTAAATGTTGAAATATTTTGTCAGTGGATAAAACAGTGTAAATGTGAAGCATTGATACTGAAACATTGTAAGGATGGGCATAACTTGCAGATTTTAGAATGAAAGTTCATTGCAGGAAGGGATTCATGCTGTTTATTTGGAACAGAGACCAAAAGGGCAACTAGGTAATGCTTTAAATTCAGGGAAGTTTTGTCTGTTTGCTGTTTGATTCACATTTTTGTGGTTACTGCAGATTGGTGTTGAGGGTGATTAGTAATTCCCTGCAGGCAGGTGGAGTACAGAGGAGGGTGATTTTGCTTGTCCAGCAACAAGGCAGGTTGGGAGATACCCTGGAGCAATAATAGTTAATTGATAGTCCTACTGTCTTACAAATTGACCAGCCTATATCCAGAGTGCTCTGTGGTTCAGTACAAGACCCTCACTTTAAAATGCACCACATTGAGAGAAGAGCAGCTGACAGGAGACTCAGAACCACATCACTTCAAGAAGAGGAGATGTCTTTCAGCAACTGACTTGTTTCACTTAGCATAATACCCTCTCCAGTCAGTGGTGTGGGGATTGATGGGAGCAGCTGGGGCTGTGGCAGACTAGGCAGAGGAGGGCAAGAGAGGAAAAGTGAAAATTGGGACAACTGTAATAGGATAAAAATAAAAAATAAGAATGAATAAACCTTTCTAACAACTAAAGAAAAAGAAGAGGAGATGATGGGAAAGAACTGAAAATGCTTAGGCCAGGGGAAGGAGAAAAGTCGTAGAGCCTTCCTGGTCTTCCTCAGCAGTTTGCAAACCTAACTGTTAGGCTCACAAATTCCAACCGTCTCCCCAAATCCACCCCCCTCCCCAAATCCTAGTTTAACAAGATTGTTGTGGAGCTGAGAATTGTTTTCCTTTTCTTTTTTTAAAGCTTTTGCACTAATTCTTACATTTGGTTATTACAGTCTAGAGGAGGTTTAAGGAAGATTAGCCTTAGGGTGATGCCCACAGCCATGCGAGGGAGGGGACAAACTCTGCAGACAATAGACAGTAAGAGGTGAAAAGATGTACCAGCCGTCTGGATGGTGAAGATTGGTGAAAAGCTGTTACGAATGATTAATTTGATATTCAAACCTAGCTCGGGAGAAAAGGTGATAAATTCAGTTTGGAAGCCTGGTAGATTCCAGGTTTTAACCTGAAATTTCAGGTACATCAATATTCCCCAGTGTGTTACTCTAAATTTTAATTTGTTTCATCAAATGACTACTCCTACATAATACCAGTTCCATGCAATGTTAATATGTGGTCATTAAAAAAAAAAAAGAATTCTGTGGACTAGTAAAACACAGGATTACTTATTGGAAAACATCCAGTTAAAATAAATCAGTTGTTGCTGTACCATGAAAATCAAGGAGCGCACACAATTCATTTATGTAGAGCTCCAGGACCTGTAGAATGTTATATGTAGCATTTCTGAAACATTTTGACCACAGAATCTTTTCTTAATTGAGGAACATACTGTGAGGCTTATGTTACTGATAACACACATTGGGAAATGCTAAAGAGGAAGATAAGGGGAGATATATGAGGCCTATACCAGTATAAAGGCCAAGGTGAGCTACATTGATAGCACGGAAGGGGTGAACTAGATAGACTAAGTAATGTTGCAGAGACTTAAAAAAAATAAGAACCACTTATAGGACAGTAACCAGAGGAGTGGGAGGAGGGGAATAATGGGGGAAAGAGGGGGAGGGTTGTCAAGGAACATGTGTAAAGGGCCCATGGACAAAGCCAAAGGGGGGAAGGATCGAGGGTGGGAGGGGCAGGGGAAAGTGGTGGCAGGAAAATGATGACAACTGTACTAGAACAATAATAAAAAAATGCAAAAAAATAAAGTAAAATAAAAAGAAGAACCAGTGGTTAGGTTTGGCAATGTTAGAGAACAATTTCAGTAGAAGTAGTGAAAGTCAGATTGTGAAGATTTTAGGATAAAATTTGATCTTTTCAAACCACAAGCCAAAATGGAAATAATGTGGTAAAATACCGGAAATTGGAATAATCCCAGAAAACGCAGTCATCCTAGTTACGTCACTATAGTTAAAATAGGAGTGGTGAGGCTGAGCCCTTAAACTGGAGGGAAAGCAAACTCAAGGTAAAAGTTTATTTTTATTTATTTTTTGATAAATTGAAGAAAGGTGTAAACTAGGATATATTTGAGGTATTAAAAATGAGGGAAAGGGATTTAAAAAACAAGTAGAATAAGCTTTAGGAAAGAAAATGAACTTTTGTCTGTCTGGGAGACAGGTAAAAGATTTTTTTAGGTTAATAATTGTCCATCTATGAGATGAGTTTTAAAATATTCATGTTTTGGGATTAGCTGGTTCCTTGCTTACAAGTGGGTTTGCCATAGAGGAGGCGTTGAGCATTGTTCACTGCGTCACACCACCACAAGTAGGCCGGCAAAGGAGAGTCCATTAAAATCAAACAAGGTAACTAGGTTCAGTTTATCAGTCCTATATTTTATGATCATGGATCAGCGAGCTGTAACTCATGATTCCTTCTGCTATTAATTCATCTTTATTATTTTGCGTTACACTTGCAACAAATGACACTTTTGTTCATTTGTACAAACTACACTTTCGTTCATTTGTGTCTTGATTTGTTTTCCAGTGGTCATTCTAGTTGCAATTTTCTTGCTCTAACGAAAGTTGGCTTTATGCTGCTGGAGATTTTCACATTTTACTTCTATGGACTCACTTCAGTATGTAGTGTTAATGGCAGCTGTGTGACTCATAGTCTACATAAGCATAAATTAACTTCAGTACCTCTGTGGTGTGCCCTCTTTGAGATTGCTCTGGAAGACCACCCAGAAGGTGGAATTTACACAAACTGCAGAGGCCCATTCAATTTGAGAAGCTGAGCAGTACTGACCAAATTACACCTGCACCCTTCAGAATGAACCCATTTGCTCCTGATGGAGGTTCACACTGTTGATCTTAAACTATTATCTCTATGGGCTGAATTATGGCTACTTTAAACAAGATGTCTTCCTTCAAATAGAGTGCTTCGTGTAGTGAGCACTCCATAAGTGCTTTTGACTATGACTTAATAAAAGTTCAAATCTTCTAGTGACCTTCTCTTCATGGTTCCCATATTTGAGGGACAGCTTCCTGATACTGAGTCTTTGTCTTTCATTTTATTTTTGCTTGGGGATTTAATGGAGTGTAAGTTCACTGACCACACAAAACATGTCTTTTTAGTGATGAATCTTTTCAAGTGATTTGCTGTCCCACTCTGAGTAGTGTATGGAACCTAAGGTTTTATCATTTGAGTCGTGGCCAGACACAATAACCATAAAATGAAATGTTTTTATTAAGTTCACCAAGAAAGTGCAAAAGTATTATTATTATTATTGTTATTATTACTATTATTATTATTCTTTTGCTTTGGGACTGAGCCTTTTCTGAGAGATTTTTATTTGTTTCGTGTCTGGTTCAGGGCTCCCCAGAAAGGATACCTTTATACTGGTGATTCATAACAACTTGTGAATGTGGAAGTTTCTACAATGTGCCAGGAATTTTTTTACTTCCTCATTGGACAAAAAGTTCCTTTGGGAATTACTAATGTAAACAAATTGAAATAATTAGAAAGGCAGAATGCTTCCATATTTTAAGTAGAAATTTTCTTTTCTTTAAAGGAATGCCATCCAGGTCATGGTACTTAATATCATCTGGAGAACTTAAAAAGTATAAGTTTCCAAACTCTTTAATCTGTGCTTTTTTTAAAAAATATATTTTATTGATTATGCTATTACAGTTGTCCCATTTCTCCCCCATCATTCCCCCACCCTGCACACCCTCTCCCACCCACATTCCCCCCTTTAGTTCATGTCCATGTGTCATAAGTTCTTTAGCTTCTACATTTCCCACACTATTCTTGCCCTCCCCCATCTATTTTCTACCCACTATCTATGCTACTCATTCTCTGTACCTTTTCCCCCCTCTCCTCCTCCCACGCCCCTGTTGCTAACCCTCCATATGATCTCCATTTCTGTGGTTCTGTTCCTGTTCTGTTTGCTTAGTTTGCTTTTGTTTTAGGTGTGGTTCTTAATAGCTGTGAGTTTGCTGCCTTTTCACTGTCATATTTTTGATCTTCTTTTTCTTAGATAAGTCCCTTTAACATTTCATATAATAAGAGCTTGGTGATGCTGAACTCCTTGAACTTGACCTTATCTGAGAAGCGCTTTATCTGTCCTTCCATTCTAAATGACAGCTTTGCTGGATAGAGCAATTTTGGATGTAGGTCCCTGCTTTTCAAGATTTCAAATCTTTCTTTCCAGCCCCTTCTTGCCTGGAAGGTCTCTTTTGAGAAATCAGCTGACAGTCTGATGGGAACTCCTTTGTAGGTGACTGTATCCTTATCCCTTGCTGCTTCTAGAATTCTCTGCGTCATTTGAATCTTGGCTAATGGAATTACGATGTGCCTTGGTGTGTTCCTCCTTGGGTCCAACTTCTTTGGGACTCTCTGAGCTTCCTGGATGTCCTGGTAGTCTATTTCCTTTGCCAGATGGGGGAAGTTCTCCTTTATTATTTGTTCAAATAAGTTTTCTACTTGTTGCTCTTCTTCTTCCCCTTCTGGGACCCCTATAATTCGGATGTTGGGACGTTTAACGGTGTCCCGGAGGTTCCTAAGCCTCTCCTCATTTTTTTGAATTCTTGTTTCTTCCTCGTTTTCTGTTTGGTTGTTAGTTTCTTCCTTCTGGTCCACTCCATTGATTTGAGTCCTAGTCTTCCTTCCATCTTTATCGGTTCCCCATGCATCTTCCTTCATTTCACGTATTGTAGCCTGCATTTTTTCATCTAATTTGTGAGCAAAATCAACCAATTCTGTGAGCATTTTGATGACCAGTGCTTTGAACTATGCATCTGATAGGTTGGCTATCTCTTCACGGCTTAGAGGAATTGACTCTGGGGTTTTCATTTTTTCTTCGGTTTGAGCCATTTTTGGTGGGGTTTTTGTTTTGTTTTGGTTTTAGTCTGGTCGCAGCTATTACGTAGTTAGGGGTGGAGCCTTAGGTGTTCCTCAGGGCGGGGCAGCCCAGTCGCTGGGTTGTGATGCTATAGGTGGGGGCGGGGTCCGAGAGGGAAGAATGGCACCTGTTCCGCTCTCTCCTGGACTCCGGTCCCTTCCGCTGCTTCCCCTTCACCTGGATTATCTGCGCACTTGGGGGTGCTGTTACGTAGTGAGGAGTGGAGCTTCTGGCGCTCCCCAGTGCAGGGCAGCCCAGTCGCTGGGTTGTGACGCTGTATGTGGGGGCGGGGTCTGAAGGGAAACAATGGCGCCTGCTCCGCTTTCTCCTGGATTCAGTCCCTTCCGCCACTTCCCCTCTGCCTGGACCGTCTGTGTGCGCGAATGTGGGACCACCTGGTCAGTCAGCCGCCTTGTGCGGCCTCACTGGGTCTGCACAGTTGCCCCCCTGTGCCTGGGGTCCGCCAGCTCCTGCCTGTGGGCCCGGGGACCGCCAGCCGCCGCCTGTGCACCTGGGAACTGCCAGCCGCTGCTGCTTGCGTTCCTGGGCCCGCACCTCCACTTTCTCCTGCTGCGACTCCGCCCCTCTTACCAGTCTGGATGAATGGTTGTTGGACTTCCGTACAGTTCAATTTTCTATCAGTTCTGGTTGTTTTCTTGTTTCTAAATATTTGTTGTCCTTAATTTTGGTTGTGAGAGGAGGCACAGTGTGTCTGCCTATGCCTCCATCTTGGCCGGAAGCTCTAATCTGTGCTTTTTAAAAGCCTGATGTAATTTAGATAATAATACATTTTTCCAGAATCATTGAATTGGACCTAGGGAACCAGTGATTTAGTACTAATTTTTGTCCCCAAATGAAGTCGAGAAACATTTTATACCATCTCTTTTTAAGACAGTTATGTGCTTTCTATTGTAAAGTAGGTTTTTAGTATTTCTGTGATTAAAAAATTAAGAGAAAAATTAAGAGAATTATACTAATCTGAGATCCCGCGTGAGACCATATAGCTTGAAGCTTTATTGACCCTATGGCTCATAAGAATAAACCAGAAATTAGCAGTAGACAGAGATGGCAAAATGACTCAGATGTAACAAAGCATATTCTTCTTTCATCCACCCTCCTTTTTACTAAAAAAAGTAAATATCTACCTAGTGACTTAAGCAAAAAACTTGTGATTTTTGATTATTCTCTTTCCCTCACTTTCCACATCTAATCTGCTGCCACATTCTGTGCTGTGTACTTTCAAGGTATATAAGTATTTTGAATTTGACTCCTCACCATATCCACTGCTTCCCCATCATCTTTATCATCTTTCACCCAAACTACTGTAATAATCTCTCTACTTTGGCTTTTTTTCTTAATAGACTTTGTTTTTTGAACAGTTTTAGATTTGCAGAAAAATTGAGATGATGGTGCAGAGTTCCAAAAACTCCATTACCCAGTATTCCCTATTATTAATATAGTACATTTGAAGTGTATTTGTTACAATTTATGAACTAATATTGATACATTTTATTAACTAAAGTTCATACTTTAGTCCTGTTTCCTTAGTTTTTATCTAACATGCTTCATCTGTTCCAGGGCATTTTCTCGGCCATTACATTATGTTCAGTCTTCATGTCTCCCTGGGCTACCCTTGACAGTGCTGGTCTCTCAGTCTTCCCTTAGTTTTGATGACCTTTACAGTTTTGAGGAGTATTGGTCAGGTATTTGTAGGGTACCCCTCTGTTGGTATTTATTTTTATGTTTTTCTCATGATTTGACTGAGGTTATGGGTTTTGAGGAGGAAGATCAAAAAAGTAAAATGCCACTTTCATTGTCTCCAGTCAAGGGTACATATCATCAGCATGGCATCGCTTTTGATATTGGCCTTGGCCACATGGCTGAGGTGATGTTTGTTAGGTTTCCTCACTGTCAAGTTATCCTTTTCCCACTTTCCATACTATACTCTTCACTTTTGGAAGCATACTTTTGGAAGGAGGTCACTACGTCCAGCCCACACTTAAGGAGTGGGGAGTTGTGCTCCCCATGTTGAGGATGAAGTATCTACATAAATTATTTGGAGCTCTCTTGAAAGGGAGATTTCTGTCTATTCTCTCATTTAATTAATTAATTAATCATCTATGTCAATGTGGACTCATGAATATTTATTTTATACTTTGACTTATAAACCAGTACTACTTTATTTTATTGTTCGTATTGTTCTATCTTTGGCTATTGGGAGTTCTTGCAGTTGCTTCTGTGTCCCCTTGACATATGCCCATCAATGTAGGGGTTTGTTTGTGTTTCATTTTTTGAGCCCTTCCTTACCTTCTGGCGCTACTTGACGCTGTAGCCTCATCTTCTATATTTTGTGCCCCAGTCTCAGAAAAGGCCATTTCTCCAAGGGGCCATGGTTCCTGTTGTTAGAGAACAGTATTAAATGCCAAAATCTAGGTGCTAGGTGGGCTGTCTGCTTTGGCTGTTATTCCATCAAAGTTCATTCTTCACAAAACAGGGTGAGGATATAAATAATTTAAATAAGTCTATAATCTGTTCTTTAAAACCTCTGATGATTTGCATTTTCAGAAATCACAACTTCTTACAATGACTTTTTGTGATCTGGCCTTTGTCTACTTCTCTGACTTCATCTCTTACCCTTTTCTTTCACTTCTTTCTAGATACATTGCTCTTTATTTGCACTATTTTTCTCCCTGCCTCCTTCTGTCCCCCTTCTTCTCCGTCTTCTTCATGCCAAGCCTAGGTTTTTACCTTTGTCTTTCCTTTGAAATCTCTACCAAAGATTCCATTTTGCATCCACATTGCATGTAGGCTCCTGCTCCTTCTTTAGGTGTTGGCTGAAATGTAATCTCTTCTTAAAGCATATACTTCATGACTTTATTTAAAATAGCTTTTTACCCCCATCCTAGGAGCTCTCTGTTCCCTTGCTCTCTAGATTTTATTACAGGAGGCACTCTGTGTAAACCTTTATGTGAAATAATCTAATTTACGTAGTTGTTTGCTACCCGATTTTCTTTACCAGAACGTGAGCTCGGTTTTAGTATCCAAGACCCTAGAACAGTACCTGCGCATGCTTGGTGTTCAATACACATGTGTAACAGATAAATGGAAAACATAGTCAATGACTTTCTCTCCCATTTGCCTTTGAAAGTTTGCCTAGGCTGGGTTTTAATTGCTCCAACTAGAAATGCTAAATTTTTGCCTCCCATATGCTCCCTGACTGGGAAACAAACCTGTAACCTTTTTGGTGTGTGGGATGATGCTCCAACCAACTAAGCCACCCAGCCAGGACAAAATGCTAAATTTTTAAGTAAAATAATGAATGAATTTAATTAAGATTCTTATGAAAATTAATTTCTATATTCAATTTAATGATTGAATTGTGTAATCCCAAAATTCTCAAGGAAAATTCATTCCTATAACATTTCCTATGCTCCAATCATTTAATTTATTCCCCAAAATTTATATGGAGTCACAGATATTATTTTCCTTACTTTGAAAAGAAAACACCACAACTGACTTTTTAAGATCCAAATGGTTGTTTTTTTTTTTTGAGGGTTTTGCTGAAACAGAGTGGACTTAAGACTGGAAATCAGATTTTTTTTCTTCCTGGTTTCTTTATTCTTAATTAATGTTATTCTCTTTGTAATTTTGTGTTGCTGTTTGTGTAATTTTGTGTTGCTTTTCTGTTTGTGTACAGTGAAATGAAGGGCTCTGGATAAATATATTATCTAGCCACTCAAAACATCTATTTTAATTCTGATTATTAACTAATGATTTTTAAAATATAATGCCAAATAAACAGTACACTTCCATGTCTTACTAAATGGCATGATTACATGGTTACTTTTATAACTTGTAGCTATCATTATAAATATTAGTTATTAAACTGTGTTATAAAACAATGGTGCAATTAGGCCTTAATAAGCTACCCAGGGCTCTGCTTGTCCTTTTAAGAATTCCTATAGACTTCTGTAAAGTGTAGGGGATGATCTTCCTTTATTTTTTCATTCCCATTTGTATCTGTCAAGGTGTCTAGTCTTTGCCTCTACACTAGTCAACTCTGGATTTTTCTTTTTTGAGTTTCTTTTATTGTCTCTTTAAAATTTTAGATCTGCCAATGGTTGTGTCTAGCCTTAACCTGCTAGCCACAACTTCTATTGTTCTCTTTCTGATTACAACCTAGAGTAGAAATGAAAATTTCCAGGGAAAATAGGCAAACATCATTTGACACTCATATTAAAATTGCACTTCAAGTAAGAGCTCAATGAGAGTAATACATTCTTTCTTTTTCTAATATTGTGGGTTTTTGTTTTTTACTTAGTTAAAAATTGCTAGTTGCACTTGTCACCATAGGTAAACTTTATTTAGTATCATTGCTTAGATAAAATCTTTTATTCAACTTCTAATACGTGCCAGGTCTTGACCTAGGCCTTTTATAGCAGCATCTCATTTAATCTATACAAAAAATTGTAAAAGGTAAATAAATTATCCCATGTTATACATAGTGAAACTGAGACTTAGAGTGGTAATTAACCTCTCTAAAGCCACGTAGGGTGGAAAGTACAAGACCTGTGATGAGACTGGTCTGTTTGTCTCCACTGGCTGCTTTTTCCATGACCGTTACCTCAATATTAAACGCTTTGTAGAGTACTGTGCTGCATAAAGTCTCCAACGTAGCAGGGCGTTTTGTTTTTCTTTTAGCCCACCCCAGTGATAGTGCCAGGGGTGGGTTAAAAGAAAAAACACAACAAAATGAAAAACAGTACCAGCGGAAGCACAAGTGTGCCTGTGGGGAACAGGAATGGACAAAGGTATGCCGCTGGTGGTGGTGTGCCCAGAGGCAGAGTGTGTCAGTTAATGAAGAGGAAGTGATGACTCATGGTAACAGAACCTGAAGATTCTCTTTAATGGGCTCCTGTGAGGCTTCTTTAAGCAACATAGGAGGGGACTTTGTTGCTTTTTCTTCATGATTACCTTGATTTCTGTATTTCTGAGTTTTTAATTTATATTTCTCAGTTTTAAACAAATCAAGCATGCACTTAATGGACACCTTTTATTTGTATCTTTTATTTGGTTTTTGGTTGGGATAGCTAACATGTTTTTAAATATTCAAATTAATATTTTTCTTCTGTGTATTTTTCTGTCTTTTGTATTTATCACATCATTATCATAAATATATAAACAGAAACCTAAATATTAGACATAATACATAGATAGTTCATAACCTAATGCTGCTGTCATAACAATATCAGTTAGAATATTTTGGGTTAATAGTAACAGAAATAGCCAAGTAAAAATGGCCTAATGATGCCAGATTCGACTAACTCAACAAAACTCTAGAGAAAGGCTGTTTTGGAATGAACGATAACAGATTTCTGGGTTGGCGCTTCTGTGATTTTTCTTGGCCTTTTCCTCATGGTTACAAGATGGCGACAGCAATTCTAAGTGTCATATTCCTACATATAATAACTTAAAAGGCATGAAACAGGGAGAGAGTGGGAAAAGGGTCTTATCCCTAAGTCACGTCCTTTTCGTGGAGAATGCCTTTCCAAGAAGTATCCCCAGCAGACTTCCCTGTACCTCTTACTGCTCACACCTGGCTTACATGCCTGTCTGCCACAGTTCCGTTAGCTTACTGCTGATTCATTTTTGGGGGGCGGGGGAGACATATTTTTAGCGCCCTTCAAAAAATGGAATACTGTTATTAGGATAAAGGGAGACTGGCCATTAGGCACAAGTAATATCTGCCACAATTATTGAACTCTTTTAATATGATCGAATAACCACATGAACAAATGTAGAATGACAATTTAGAGTGCAAAGGAGTGACTGGTGATATAAAAGTATAAATGAAAGGAATTTAATCTAGTCTGGCCATTCTTCTTCAAAGAACTGATAATTAAGCTAATATGTGGAGAAAGGTTTTAGGAGTTAAATAGGCAGAGGGGTGAAGGGATCCTAGAGTGGGTGAAGGGGAGCAGGAGGGAGCTCTCCAGGCAGAGGAAGCTTGTCATGTTTATGCAGTGAAAGAAGGTACGGGAATGTTTACTGCAATTAATACTAGCCCCTGGTCTGACGAAGGTCTTTGAATTACTTGTAGGGGTAAGAAGAAATACTTAGACTTGTAGGCAGGATCCTAAAATATTGGAGTTTCTGAAAAGTTTTTATGCTTTTAAAAAATTGTTGTTTTATTAGAGTTGTCCCAATTTTCTCCCTTTGCCCTCCTCCACCCATCCCACTGCCCACTCCCACAGCCAATTCCCACACTGTTATCCATGTCCGCAGGTCATTCATACGTGTTCTTTGTCTAGTCCCTTCCCTTCTTTCCACCATTACCCTCTTCTCCTCCCTCCCCTCTGGTCACTTTTGGTCTGTTCCATGTTTCCATGCCTGTGGTTCTGTTTTGTTCATTAGTTCATTTTGTTCATTAGATTCCTCTTATAGGTGAGATTATATGATATTTGTCTCTCACCAACTGGCATATTTCACTTAGCATAATATTCTTCAGTTCCGTCCATTCTGTCACAAAAGGTAGGAGTTCTTTCTTTCTTTCTGCTGTGTAAGTATTCCATTGTGTAAATTTACCACAGTTTTTTGAAGGGCACATCAGGACAGGTAATTTGACCCAGACCATCATAGAAATTCTTTGGTATGGAGTTGTCATATGTAATGCACTTATAGGCAAAAATCAACCTGCTCCTTCTATTCCTTCCCTCCAGTAACATTCTGTATCTAGAAATCTTTAGTTGACATCAATTAAAAACAGTAATTTCTGTATCTAGAATCTTTAGTTGACATCAATTAAAAACAGTAAGAACAGCACCCACACTCTTCTACATGTTGTCTGAAACCTTTTGGAACACCGACTTTATTAACATGTAGTTCACAGTTAAGGTGATTTCCATTTAAAAGATTTAATACAATTGAACATTTAGCAAAAAACTGTTCTCTGAGATTTCATGGGTTCCTCAAGAAACAATAAAATTTAAAATATAATAAAAATAACTTTTTAAAATTATATTTTATTTTGGAGATTAAACCCTTGTCTGAGGTATCATTGATAAATATGCTTTCCCATACAGTCGGTTCTCTTTTTATTTTAATACTGTTTTCTTTAGCCGTGCAGAAGCTTTTTATTTTGATGAGATCCCATTTGTTTATTCTTTCCTTTATGTCCCTTGCTTTAGGGGACATATCAGTAAAAATGTTGCTGTGTGAAATATCTGAGATTTTCCTGCCTATGTTCTCTTCTAGGACTTTAATGGTGTCACAGTTTATATTTAAATCTTTTATCCACCTTGAATTTATTTTTACGTATGGTGTAAGTTGGTGCTCGAGTTTCATTTTTTTGCATGTAGCTGTCCAGTTCTCCCAACACCACTTGTTGAAGAGGCTATTTTTACTCCATTTTATGTTGCTGCCCTCTTTGTTGATTATTAATTGACCATAGAAACTTGGGTTTATTTCTGGGCTCTCTGTTCTCGCTAGCTATCAAAGAGATGCAAATTAAAACCACAATGAGATACCACTTCACACTGGTCAGAATGGCCATCATAAACAAAGCAACAAAAAACAAGTGTTGGAGAGGTTGTGGAGAAAAGGGGACCCTACTGCACTGTTGGTGGGATTGCAGACTGGTACAACCACTGTGGAAAACAGTATGGAATTTTCTAAGAAAACTAAAAATGGATCTACCTTTTGACCCAGCAGTTCCACTGCTAGGATTATATCCTAAGAACCCTGAAACACCAATCCAAAGGAACCTATGCACCCTCATATTCATAGCAGCACAATTTACAATATCCAAGTGCTGGAAGCAACCTAGGTGCCCATCAGTAAATGAGTGGATGAAAAAACTATGGTACATATACACAATGGAATTCTATGCAACAGAAAGAAAGAAGGAGCTCTCCAAAGACAGCATGGATGGAATTGGAGAGCATTATGCTAAGGGAAATAAGCCAGGTGGTGAAAGACAAATACCATATGATCTCACCTTTAACAGGAATCTAATCAACAAAACAAACAAACCAGCAAAATATAACCAAAGACACTGAAATTGAGAACAGACTGACAGGCACCAGAGGGGAGAGGGGAGGAAATTTCAGGGGAAAAGGGGAAGGGTTTACAGGAACAAGTATAAAAGATACATGGACAAAAACTGGGGGGCAGGGTAGAAATGGGAGGGAGGTGGGGAGGGCTGGGGTGGTGGGCTGGGATGGGAGTAAAAGACAGAAAACTATGTACAAAAACAATTAAAATAAAAAATTTATTTTTTATTGATTATGCTATTACAGTTGTCCCATTTCTCCCCCATCATTCCCCTCCACCCTGCACACTCCTCCCACCCACATCCCCCCCTTTAGTTCATGTCCATGTGTCATAAGTTCTTTAGCTTCTACATTTCCCACACAATTCTTGCCCTCCCCCAGTCTATTTTCTACCCACCATCTATGCTACTTATTTTCTGTACCTTTTCCCTCTCTCTCCTCCTCCCACTCCCCTGTTGCTAACCCTCCATGTGATCTCCATTTCTGTATTTCTGTTCCTGTTCTAGTTGTTTGCTTAGTTTGCTTTTGTTTTAGGTGTGGTTGTTAATAGCTGTGAGTTTACTGTCTTTTTACTGTCATATTTTTTATCTTTTTCTTAGATAAGTCTCTTTAACATTTCATATAATAAGGGCTTGGTGATGATGAACTCCTTGAACTTGACCTTATCTGAGAAACACTTTATTTTCCCTTCCATTCTAAATGACAGATTGCTCTAAATGGATAGAGCAATCTTGGATGTAGGTCCTTGCCTTTCATGACTTGGAATGCTTCTTTCCAGCCCCTTCTTGCCTGTTAGGTCTCTTTTGAGAAATCAGCTGACAGTCTGATGGGAACTCTTTTGTAGGTGACTGTCCCTTTATCCCTTGCTGCTACTAGGATTCCCTCCTTCATTTTAATCTTGGCTAATGTAATTACTAGGTGCCTTGGTGTGTTCCTCCTTGGGTCCACCTTCTTTGGGACTCTCTGAGCTTCCTGGACTTCCTGGAAGTCTATTTCCTTTGCTAGACTGGGGAAGTTCTCCTTTATTATTTGTTCAAATAAGTTTTCCACTTGTTGCTCTTCCTCTTCCACTTCTGGTACCCCTATAATTCAGATGTTGGGACATTTAAAGATGTCCTGGAAGTTCCTAAGCCTCTCCTTTTTTTTGAATTTTTTTGAATTCTTGTTTCTTCATTCTTTTCTGATGGGATGTTTGTTTCTTTCTTCTGGTCCACTCCATTGATTTGAGTCCCAGTTTTCCTCCCATCTCTGTTGGTTCCCTGTGTGTTTTCCTTCATTTTGCTTATTGTAGCCTTCATTTGTTCATCTAATTTGCGACCAAAATCAACCAATTCTGTGAGCATCCTGATCATCAGTGCTTTGAACTGTGCATCTGATAGGTTGGCTATCTCTTGGTCTCTTAGATGAATTGGCTCTGGGGCTTTGATCTGTTCTCCCATTTGAGCCTTTTTTTTTTTTTTTTTTTTTTTTTAAGTCTGGTTGTGGCTGTTACTTAGTGAGGGGCAGAGCCTTAGGTGTTCCCAGGGGTGGGCAGCCCAGTTGTTGGGTTGTGATGCTGTATGTGGGGGTGGGGTCTTGGTGTTTTTAGGTTTTATTTCCTGGCGCTGAGGCCCTGGGTTGGGAGTTCTGTCTTGTTCCCCATTTTCGCTTGGATTATCTGTGGGCGAATGTGGGACCGCCTGGTCAGCCAGCTGCCTTGCGCCTAGGGCCTGCTACCCACCACCTACAGGCCTGGTCTGCCAGCAGCTGCCTGTGCACCAGGGTCTGCCAACCTTCTCTTCCTCCTGCCTCGACTCTACCCCTCTCACCTGTCTGGATGAATGGTTGTCGGACCTCTGTACAGTTCAGTTTTCTCTCAGTTCTGGTTGTTTTCTTGTTTCTAAATCCTTGTCCTTAATTTTGGTTGTGTGAGGAGGCACAGTGTATCCACCTACGCCTCCATCTTGGGCAGAAGTAATAATAACTTTTTAAAAATACTATTTTGTATTAGTTGCAAGTGTACAGTGTTCTAAATTCAAAACAGAACTTTCATGGACACTGTGTTATTTCCTATAAACAGAGAACAGTAGTTTTATAAATTTGTGTAGGACTGTAGAACTCTAACCAATGACTAAAACTGCCCTCTTTTGAAAATCTGTACCTCTATTATGCAAAGGATATATGTAGTATATATTTTAATTATTTAAAAAGTAATTATAATACTTAAATTCTCCTAGCATCTACCTTTTATGTTTTTTTTCAAGTTTAAAAATTTGGAAGTTTTAGTTTCAGATTTTTAAATGTGTCACTATTTTTATAATTTCTCTGACAAGACTTCAAAATAATAGTGAATTAAACATGGCAACAGTTGGGATTGATATGGTACTACTGGTGTGTGTACCTTTGGCCCAAGCGGTGGCCAAAGGCTGTTGCCCTATCAGCTTCTCTCTCATGATCTATGAGATCTGCTTCAGCTGCTGGAATCACATCTGCATTCCAGCCATGGGAAGAAGAAAGGAAGATAGGGAGGAATCTGTCATTCCCTTTAAGGGTATAATTCAGATGTTCTACACATTACTTTTGCTTGTATCCTTTTGGCAAAAATGTAGGCACCTGGTCACAACTAGCTACAGAAGAGCTGAGAAACATTGTCTTACCTAGGCAGCCATGTGCGCATGTGAAACTCAGAGATTCTATTTCTAAAATAAAAAAGGAGAGGGTGGAAATTGGAAAACAGTAAGACCTTATGCTGTATTCACCATCTTTTGGCACTTGCCAAAGGAACTGGTTGAATAGGTTTAAGCTTAAATGTTTAAGTATGAACTCAAAAGTTAAAATGGGTGTCTGTGTAGACAATTATATTATGCATCTTATACTCCATATAACCTTACTTTATGCATTTTTTTTGTCTCCCTACCATCTAGCATAATATAGTACTGAAAATAAGCACATAAGAAAGGTGTTTGGAATGAATGAACCTTTTGCCTTTCTTGTACAATCTGTACTGTTTGAATTCTTCTTCATGTTTGCCATTTGTTCTTATCTATATTTACTTATTTTCTTAAAGAGAATTTATGAATAGAGGTTAGTCCATAATATGCAGAGGGGAACTTTGTGTCCCTGTATGTGTGTATGTATGTGAAATCTGATAGGAATCTGAATTAGCTTGTACCAGAGAACCAATTTCTCCTACCTCTCAAACTGACAGCATTCACTTCTAATATTATGTTTTAGTTATTAATAGAGTAGTTGTATTTTTTGAAGTTTCAGTACTGTGGTTGAGAATTCTGAAAATACTCTTTTTTTAACTATAAGTAACTTATACCCAAGGTCATTAATTAGTCTGTGGAGATGTTTTCTCTGCACTTCATGTATATATTCTACAAATTCACCAGCTATACCTAGAGAATATAAGATGGTCTGAGGAATAAAAATTTTCTGCCATGAGTTTTCATGTCTCAAGAGGCATTTGTAGAGTTTTTTGTCACTATATCTTGATTTTCACGTTCTACTAATTTACGTGTTCATTTGTTCCCACTACAAATTTTTAATAATTCTTAAATGCCAGGTGCTGTGTCAAGTGTTGGGAACATGAAGGTGGATGAGACCCAGTCTGTACTTCACTGAGCTTTGTGTCTGTGCTATACAGTGTGGAGATTGCATGCCAGGCTCCATATCATGGAGTAACAGAGGGGTGAGCAAGGAGCTCTGGGAGGTGAGGGGGGCAGGCAAGATGCTGAGGGGATTAAGGTGACTCTTGATAGTTGAGTAAAAGTTTGTCGGTGATGAGCTGGAAGAAGGCTGAGGATATTGGATGCAGGCAGTGAAATAAGATGGAGGCAGTTCAGTTTGGTGAGAGTGAAGGATACGGTGTGGATTAGAGATGAAGCTGGAGAACCAGGTCACGTGAACCCCTCATATACCATGCGCCGGAGTGTAAACTTGATGTCCCAGGTCAGTGTCTTTCAAACTTGTCTGTGGCCCATAGTAAAGCATACTTTTTTACATAATGACTTATTACCAGGTTTGGTTCACACATTTGCAGGCCTGGGCAAGAGGACAAAGGGGGACATGATGTAGCTAATTAGTTTAAATGTTATAAATTAAGGCAGTAAACTGTTAGAAAAGGATATACCAACCTACCTTGACAAATACATCTCATAACAAAAACATTAAGGACTTTGTGTAAAACCATTCATACCAAATAAATGAGAAGGGTGAAAATTTAAAATTAATTTTGTTTTCCACCAAAATGCTGTTATCAATCCTGGGGAAATGGAGGGATGACAGCAACAAGGCCAGGTGGGAGCAGAGGAGGACAAGGCTCCCTCAGCCTTCTCTTCCGATGGTTAGGGGATCTTCTTTTCTTCTTTACTGGTGGAGGGGCTTTTTCTTTTCTTTTTTACATTTTTTTCTTTTTAAAATTTTTCATTGTTATTCTATTACAGTTGTCCCAAATTTACCCCCTCTGCCCAGCCCACCCCTGCTCCCATAGTCAATCCCTACACCGTTGTCCATGTCCATGGGTCATTCATACAACTTCTTTGTCTAGCCACGTCCCCTTCTTTCCACCATTACCCACCTCCCCACTCCCCACCCACAGCCTGCAGCTGTCAGTCTGTTCTGTGCTTCCATGTCTCTGGTTTTATTTTGCTCATAGTTTATTTTGTTCATTAGATTTCTCTTATAGGTGAGGTTATATGGTATTTGTCTTTCACCAACTGGCATATTTCACTTAACGTAATATTCTCCAGTTCCATCCATGCTGTTACACAAGGTCGGAACTCCTGTTCCTTCTTTCTTTAAGCAGCATTATTTACAATAGTCAAATGCTGGAAATAGCCTCAGTGCCCATCAGTAAATGAATGGATCTCTTTTTTAAAAAATCTTCACCCAAGGACACTTTTCATTGCTTTTAGAGAGAGGAAAGGGGAGAGAGAAAAAAAAGACTGTGAGTCGAACCCACAAAGGAAGGAGGTTCCAACCAGCTGAGCCACACCAGCCAGGGCATGGGTGGGGCTTTTTCATGGCTCCTCCCCTATCTCCACCAGCCAGGCCCCTGAGTTTCAAGGCTATCTAGACCGCACCAATCTTGTCCAGGGGGAACCTCTGCCCTGGGTGCTCTCAGTTCCCCACTCTCACAGGAGAGTTTGAATTAAGAAGTCTCTGAGTAGGAATGCAGAGGAGTAGGGAAAGCATAGTGCCCTGCCCTCTTTGTTCCCTCTTCCTTCTGCCCTAAGGTCTATGCTTCCTTCTTCAAGTAACAGTCTTAGTAACTTAGTCTCAAGTAACCCTTTTTGCTGAGATGCACACACTAGTAGCACACCTGACCTGAAGAAAGGGCTGACGTAGGCTGAAGAAGCTAGCTTAGTGCCATTTGTATAGGGAATGCTGGGGACCTGAGTACTTGGAGCTTCAGATACAATAGGGGTCTCCTTGCCTGATGAAGAGGAGGACGCAGCCAGAGGAGGGCCAGAGCAGAGGGCTTTCTGCTCACTTGTAGTGGTAGTACTGCTCAGTAGACACATATGAGCATGCACACACACATTCATGTACATTTGCCTAAAAGTTGTGCAAAATTGCACATATTCTCAATGTTAAGTGAATTCTGTCTTTTCTGTTCCATTTCAGTTTTTTAAAAAATACTAGCTGTAACACACTAAGTTGATTTTTTAATTTACTAATCGATCAACTTGTGACCCCAGTTTGAAAAACTTTGCTCATGCGATTGGATTGATGTTTTGGAAACATCTAGCAGCTGATTAGGTGATGGGTTGAAAAGCAGGAGGGATGCTGGTTATGAGATTATTGACTCAAAGATAGGCCTAAAGATGATTAGAGTGAGAACAGAGATGAAGGGAAGGTGGCAGAATCAACAGGACTTGGCAGCTAATTAGATATTGGGGTGCAGAAAAACTTGGATAATGCCAAATTTCCCAACTTAAATGGTAGGGGAATTAGCAGAGAAATACATTTGAAGGAAAGAAAATGAATTGAGCTTAGTACATATAGCCGTTGAGTTTGCAGTGTGACATTCAAGCAGTATTGTCTGTTAGTTTGGAGACAAGTGTGGTAGAGTAGAGACTATAACAGGGCCTTTGGGTTTAGCATCCAGGAGATACTGATAAACTTAGTGAGGACAGATCATAGTGGTTCAAAGAGTGACTATGTTGGGAGATCAGGAAAGGATGACATACAACATAGGATATACTCTGTCCCTTCATAAACTTGATTGAAAAGTCAGGAAGAAAGAGGGAGGATGAAAGCAGGTCGCGGACTGGAAGGAAGGTGTTTATTTAATTCCGGAGCACTCCTAAGGAGAAGAGAGGAGGAACCTGTGGAGACTAAGATACTGAAGATGTGGCAGAGAGAGGAATAATTGATACAGTCTGGTTTCAAGGGAGATGAGAGAATACATTTTAGGACATAAGTAGGAGGGAATCTTAGATACAAGGAAGAACATAAAGGGCACACAGGTAAGAAGGAGATAAGGATGTATGTGGAGGTAGAAGTTTTCCTCACTAGATATTTGTTGCGTACGAGCAGTAGGCACTATGTAGGTGCTGTGGCTACAAAGGCTAATAAGATGTAGTCTAGTGGGGAAGGTAAGATGGGCAAGGAAATCAGCAGCATACTGTGTGGTCATTATCATCTACAGTAATGCTCAGGGAGACAGAAACGAAGAGGGATAAGGCAAGGCTTTCCAGAACAGACAAAAAAATGAAAATGGGTTTCTTCCTGAAGCAGGAGTTAGGGACATCTACCAGAAGTATTGAGATGCAGACAGTGGTGGGCCCAGGGCTTGGGAAAAGTGTGGACCTGAATTACAGCGGTGTTTATTGATAACTGTGGTTATAATAATAATTTTTTGTTCTTACAGTTACTG
This sequence comes from Glossophaga mutica, assembly GCA_039655065.1. Taxonomy (NCBI): domain Eukaryota; kingdom Metazoa; phylum Chordata; class Mammalia; order Chiroptera; family Phyllostomidae; genus Glossophaga; species Glossophaga mutica. The sequence goes on from CM077304.1 coordinate 62,163,272, forward strand.
ACTTTGTTTAAGCATCAGGTGGAACTTTATTGGGGAATACTTGAGAAAATGAATTTTTACGACAAAGAGGCTGCTTCTTGCTTATCCTCTCCCCCTCCCCCTTTTGATGACTTCCCTTGATGCTAATTTAGGTAAAGAAAACCATGGCTTCTAAAAGTGCTTGGTACCCTGGCATCATTTCAAAGAAACCTCCTTTCCCACTCAGTTAACTACATTTCCCAGGGGGGGGAAACCTTCTCTGTCAATGTAACATCCTTTAACAGGACTCCTGCTGGTCGGTTCTTGTATCTTGGGGTGGCAGCTGTGAACATATATGCTATTGATTGTTAATGTGTGATATAAATCCGACCGGAGCATGCCCACTAATTGGTTTGAGAGCTAGATATAGACAATGCTGTCTTAGAGTAGCTTGTGTAGATAGGCCTAGTCTTAGGGTTAATTCTGCTTGACAGCACATCAGCAGCATCTTGAGAGTAATTACCTAACAGAAGTTTTCCCACAGCTGAACTGAGAACTTCAAAGGCTTCTGAATTTACAACCAGTATTAACCTATATCTGAAACATAATGTTCCCACAAGGGCTCAGATTTTTTTCTCCTGCTTATTAAACATATGGGGTTACTAGGTTCATTTACTCTGTGAAGAACTTAGTGAAAAATTACTTGGTGTTGAATAATTGAAAATCTTAATAACAAGTCAAGAGGATAGTTTTAAATTTAAGTTTTCTTTTTTCTTTATTATATTACTGAAACAAGTTCATCTGTAGAGTCTGGATGCTTTTTGTTTTTTATGTAATTCACCCTCTTTCTCTGAAAAACAAGCTAAAAAGTTAGTATCTTTTCCATATCGTGCTATCTCTATGGATATGTGCATGTTTAGGGGACTTAGGGCAATGCTTGCATTTAAAATGGTTAAAATAAATATATATTTACATTTTAAAAAAGCTATTTTACTTGTTGACCAATGTTCTGAAATCTATAACTGTTGCATCTACCCCCCACTCTCCCCATAAAATAACAGTTATTCTTTAACAAGCAATTTTCATATTGTAAAAAATGTCTTTCCCTTTGCAGGTCAGAAACCAAATTTGACTCTGGTTCAGGTATGTTTACATTAATAATGTTTTTCTGAGTATATTTTATTTACATTATTCTCTGAGGAGTAATTCATCAGATCAAGAACCATTTTGATTTTAAACAGACGAGGCAGTCTCTTTTCAAAACATGAACCCCACCTCAAAGCAGGGTATTAGCTGCTTGGAATCATAACTTGAGATATTCACCCTGGGATTCTTGATAGTTCTGCAATAAGCATTAAATGCTCTCTATCTGCAGTTTTATTTTAAGAGCAGAGGTGGGGGTTGTACATAATCATTTCTCAAAATAGAATATTAGTCTCTCAGTGGAAAAAGCATCCTGAATTAGTTGAAGATTCTCTGCAAGTGACTTGTCATCAAATGTGGGTAATAGATACATCTGATCCAGCAAAGTATAAAGAGTTTTAGCCAATAGAAATAGATATTTGTCTATGACTTATTAATTACTTCTTATTTGTTTTATTGGGGGAGTAATGGAAAATTAAGGTCACCTGAAGCCGTCATTTTGTATCTATCAAGACAAAATTTACATTCTCACAAACAGTGGCATGTCAGCCTCATTAGGTTTTTTCTTCCCATTAAGAGTGAATATAGCCTTACAATCTTTATGTTTGGCTGTGTCTCTATGTCACTTGCTTATATTTGTGAGCTTCAGAATTTCTGATGGTATTTATAATTAAAGCACAAAAATTGCCTTATGTACAGTGCTAAGGAATTATGCTCTTTAGTGAACTGTTAATAGATAAATAAGCATTAATGTTTAATTCCAGGGGAAATAATTTGCAGAAAAAATATGTAAATCTTGAATTTAAAAGTAACATTCCTATTCTGGTTTGAGTTCCATTGTGTTTTAACTTTTAGAGAAGTTTCTGTTTATGATGTTCACAAAGAACCTAAGACTATATGTATATTTTCTGACAGTGGTGTTAAGAAGCCAATATGCCTTTTTTCTTCAAAATCTTCTTTGTTTTATTGTATAGATTTATGAATTCTCAACTTGGTGAGACTCAATAAATAAGAAATCTGTACATTTGAGTTAGCAATTTTACCTAATTTGAGAACTATGATTCCAAAAATCTTTCCATTCTGTGTGTTCTTGGGCTTCTGAATCACGTGTGACATTGATACTATAAGATAAGCACTTCTGGTTTACAGTATTGACTATATGGAGACTAAAGGCATGGTGGATTGTATCAACTATGGGACTTTTTTATTGATTTGTAGGAGGTACCTCAGAATAGGGCAAACAATCTTTGTCTTTTTTAGTAGTTAAAAATCTTTAAGTATAATAAAAATAAATGAATAAAATTAATGAAGAATGGATTTTTACATAAAACTTTTTATCATTGCCAGTCACCAAATATTTATTAAGAACCTACTTTGTTATGATCTGATTTAATTTCCTAAACATCAACTCAGCAATTGGTTTTGGGCTCAGGATCTGGAATATAACTTTTAAAAATGAAAAAGTCCACTAGGTTCATTTTGAAGGTAAAACCTGGAAATAGCGTACAAAACTGAAATATTAGGCAGCTATTGTCAAAGTCAGAAAATTTATGTTAAATTTTCAAATCCAAATTAAAGTGTGCTGCTGAATTCCAGTACTGAAGGTTAGTATTTATTCTGAAAATAGTTATAACATCTGTACAGACACACATCTTTCACTTTTGTGACCAAAAATTTTTGTTCATTATTCTTATTTTTTTCAAGTCCTAATTTTTTTAATGCCTATCATGACAACATCTGCATGTCTTCAAAAACTATAAAGTTCTGTACTTTGAAAAATCTTATGGGGAATACTGATTAAAAGATTGTTTTGTTTTTTTTTTTAAATTTTGAATTAAATGTGTTGTGGAAAGAATATAGGTGGTTTCAAATTAAGAAACACATTTTTTTTCTTATAAACTCTTTAAGCTTATTATCTGTCAAATGAGGGAATCATGACCAAGTTAGAAATGCAATGTTTGGCATTTTGTATCATACAAATTTTGGTTAGCAAAAAGGTAGCATATTGGAACAATTAAGTGTATGACTTTAATAGGTTCAGATTCTCTATTGTTCAGCAAATACAGAAACTCAACTAACTCTGTTTAATGTTATGTACAGCTGTAACAGTGTTCCTGACAAAATGAGATTTTTCAATGAAGGAGGATGCTATCTTTCTAAGGAAAAAAAACCCCTTAAAAATAAATACAATAGTCAATGACTAGCCATAAAATAAAGCATTCAAAGTAAAATTATACATACAAGACACACACACACAAACACATAAATTTTTTTCTTTTCAAGTAAAGAAGCCAACTTATGCAGCACTTACTGCACGTTTGCGGTTTGTGTAAATGAGTTTCAGGCTGTGGAGTGAGATTCAGGAGGAAGGAAAGATTTCATTGTTAGCACATGGTAAAAAATGTCAGTTGTTGAATATATACTAAAATGATCAACCTAGAAAGAGATTTAAAATTTTCTTATTAAAGTTGTGTCGGTTTTTGTCTTCAAAAACAAGTCCAGAGATAACTTTGTTTTCTGAAGTTTCAAATTATTTTGTAACAAAAATTTCAATTATATATAAAAGTGGAGGGTATATAATATAATGAGCACCCATATATCCATCATCTAGATTTTACTGTTGTTAATAAATTTCCACATTGGTTCCCTTTTCTTTTTTCTTAAAATATTTTAATGTAAAATACAAATATTTCACATGAATTTTAAAACCTGGAAATTATAGACTGTATTGACTTATTGAAAGAGATCAATTATTTTAAAAAATGTTTACTTTTAAAAGTAAACAAAAATTTGGGTCACATATAAATTCTTATGGAAATGATTGTGGCATTAATATGTCCACATTCAGTTACAGAGAGACTAAAGTTCTTTTTGTGTTGAAGGTTAAGAAAACCTCAACCAGAAGGCAGAGGTGCTGAATTAATTCTGACCTGAGAACCCAAAGAATGTTCTGTCCTCAATTAATTTGATTAAAACTTAAGCTGCCATCTAGTTATGTCCTCTACGTACTGACTTATATACTGATTAAACTCCATTTCTGTTGGTTTAGCATAACTCAATTGTCTAAAGTTTTCAGCTTTGCCAGTTGAGAGCAATCTTTCTAACGGAGTTTTTAGGTTTCCATTTTAATACTGTCGCCTAGTTGATGTATTAGTGTTGCTTGCCTATATGATTGTATGGAGTTGGTGATTTTACTAATAGAGTAAAACAGACTTCCTTTTATGTTCAGAAGTAGCAAGAAGCTATGCTCTTTTCCCCACCGCCCAAGAAGGGAAGTTAGTTGATGCTGGAGGAAGCAGAGCATTGAGTTTAATGTAGTGATTAAACATGAAAGCCATATATCAAATCTCAGGAGAAACATGCTTTTGAAAGAGGCAGGGAACTGTGGAGCATATTGCATGATAGGCTATGTAAACAGAGCCCTGGAGGTCAGTGTGTGGATGCAAACCAATTAAATAAAGAACTTAGTGGCTTTGCTTTCTATCATTTGGATGGGGAGGATCACAAGTTAACTTGCACAGGGTTCAAGTGTAAACTTGGCTTGAATAAGCTAGGCACCTTTGGAAACTTCATTAACTCTTTCAGTTCATTAACAGATTTTTAAAAATTTAACTGAAGTCCCTAGGAAGTTAAAAACAAAAAACCAAAATATATGCTCTGTTGGCCCTTCTGTACATAACCCTCAGCAAAGGTGCTAGTGATGAATAGAATGGAAGAGAAAGCAGAGGATGAACTGCTGAAAAGACCAGAGCTGGCTGTGTAGTCAAGTTTCAAGAACATGCACGTGTCTTTTAAAAACAACCCATTTGGAAAAGCAGGGCTTTTGCAGAATAACTGAAAAAAGATGTTTTTCTCTTCTGAATTCTGGGTATGAGACAAAGATATAGTTGGAATTTACTAGTCACTACATAACATCAGGATATTGTTATTTCTGTTCCATTAAAATAGAATAGTTTTCTGACCAAGAGAGACCTGAAGCCTATAACAGTATGTTAAGGACTGCCTGCTGTCCAATTCTATGGATCTAACCTTCTCAGGCAGTGTTTGGGTGAGAAAATGAAATACCAAGTTAAATGGTATAGTTTCATGGTCCATAAACATTCAAAACAAAGATTTTTTTTTTCTGTAGAGTCATGTTGGTTCAGAAAGTGAATAAGCTTATGTTTAGTGCTTGTTGACTCTGGGCTGCTTGGAATAGCTATACTAAGGAAGTGGACTCATAGAGCACACCAACTGAAAGGTATAAAATTTCATGAAAGCAAATTATGGAGGATTAAGAAACCTAATGAGCATGGTTTAGGGTGGAGAGTAGAGGACAGAGCTCACTATTAAATAGAGCCCAAGAGTGTATAAGGTTAGAAGATCCTAAAAGACACCATAATAAAGGCGCAACAGAATATAATTATCCTGTTGAGGCAAAAGGAAAAAAAAAAAAGCCCTCCAAGGAACAAAAGCAGCTAGTGTCGCTTTTAAGATCTGTGGTTAAAAAAGAACCTACAGTAGGGTAAGGAAATCAAAGAATATAATCAGTTAAAGCTTGAGGCAAAAATAGAGTAAGCTGATAATGTTGGTCACTAAGTTGAAGGGAAATGAGGAATTCAAATATAGTAGAACTAGAATTTCGAAAGTTTATAAGCAGATGAGATAATTTTCTTAATATAGTAAGCCTTTCTCAAGAAATATTTATAAGGAAAACATTTTCAGATCTTATAAATGTGAGGATATGTCAACAATACTTTTTAATTGCTAAATCAGTTTTGTCATTTTAAACTTTAATTGTGGAGGTCTTGTAACAGTGAAGGACAAGGAAATAATATATAAACATAAGAATATTGAAATCTGTCATTTGTCATCGTTCACTAATAGAAATGATCATCTATTCATTAGTTTAACATGGATTTATTAAGGAACACTACATACCTGATGCAGAGCTTATTGCTGTGAACAGGGTAGATACAGTTTCTTCCTTCATGGAATTTTACAGCTAGTTGGTCCATTATATGAATTCACATGGATTTCTTAGCATATTTAGCTGATAGAGGCTAACAAGGTTAAATTCATATCCAGATGCTGAATTAAATCTTGATATTAAAACATAAACTAATATTTTTTAGACTTTGACAAATTCACCTTTTTTTTACTTTATTTTAACTATGTCACTTGTTTTCCACTTTCACTTTTAAGAGAATGACTTAATAATGCTAATGATTAGTGTGTAGTTTTTCTATACCTTTTTAATAAGAACTGACAGTTCACATTTGATTATTATTAAAAGAGATTAACTTAGAACTATGGCAAATATTTGTGAATATTGTTCTCTTCTTCACATTCATTCATTCATTCATTCACTGGATCCTATTCAAAGTTGGCCTGAAAAATCAGGCAACCTCCTTGATAACAATCTTACTGAATTGTGTAGAAACAAGCAGAGGGGGCAAAACCCTTCATCTCCTTTGATAAACTAAAGACCAGGAAGCAGCAAGGCATATTGGCTAAGAGCAGAGGTTTTGGATCAGATAGATTGAAATGAAATTTATCCTTACTTCTAATATTTTTCAATTGATTTTCTTAGATTCCATGTACACCATATATCACATACTTAAATTTTGTATTTCCTTTCCTTCTAATTTAGCATTTGAGCATTTAAAGCGGTGACTTCTCTTCATTGAAGCTTTAGCTGAATCCCAGAGATTTTTTATGTTTTATTTAAATAGTTGCAGTTTTGATTTTCTTGTGAACACATGATTATTTAGGAAAGTGCCCAAATTTTTCTACTTTCTACTTTTGTTAGTTATTTCCAGTTTTGTTGTTTGGTGGTCAAAGAATGTGGCCTTACTGCTTTTTAGTAGGTCTGTTATTCAGTAATTATTAAAGTTTTATTTTTTAGCCTAATATGTGTTTAATTTTCATAACTTCAGTGGGTGATTTGAAAACTGTATTCTTTGCAATATAGTTATTTGATGCCTACTGACTAGATCAGCCTGATTCATGTTTTATATCATCATTTGTTGGTTTCTATTTTATCTGACAAGAACTGTGAGAGGAGAGATAGTCTGTTTGTGTGTGTATATATACATACGTATACATATGCATATACATGTACATATACATATATTTTTTAGCTTGAATTCTACTTCTTTAGGTATTTCCATCTCTGTGCCATCAGCTTCGTGTACTCTCTGTTTGCTGGTACTAGCCATCTTGCTTGGGTCATGTATTGCACTTAGTTCTCTTGTAGTCAACATTATTATGAATCAGTGCTCATGGGGATGAAGTACACTCTAAATAGGAAACTTATGTTCCAAATTCATATGTGAAGCAAGAAGTAGTTTTACCACTGGTAAATACCAGTGTTTTCCCCCTCCCAGTTGCCCCCAATGCCACCTCATAGCTTTATAAAGAAAGAGGCTCAATGGGCAACACCTAAAAGATTTCCCCCTAAAATCAGGCACAAGACAAGGGTGTTCACTTTCACCACTTGTCTTCAACATAGTATTTGAAGTTCTAGCCACAGTGATCAGGCAAGAAAAAGAAATAGAAGGCATCTAAACTCAAAAGGAGGAAGTAAAGCTGTCACTGTTTGCAGATGACATAATAGTATACATGGGAAAAATCCTGTAGATTCCACAAAAAAACTACTTGACCTAATAAATGAATTTGGTGAAATGGTGGGATACAAAGTCAACATTCAGAAATTGATGGCATTTTTGTACACTAACAGTGAAATAACAGAAACCAGAAATTAGGGATAAAATCCCATTTACCATGGCAACAAGAAAAATGAAATACTTAGGGATAAACTTAACCAAGGAGGTAAAAGACCTGTCCTCAGAAAACCACATAACTCTGAAGAAAGAAATTAAAGAAGACATAAATAAATGGAAGTATACACCGTGTTCATGGATTGGAAGAATTAATACTACCCAAAGCAATCTATACATTCAATGCAGTTCCTATCAAAATACCAATGACATATTTCAGAGGTATAGAACAAATATTTCAAAAATTAATGTGGAGCCATAAAATGACCCCAAATAGCCTCAGCAATTTTGAGAAAGAAGAACAAAGTAGGAGGGATCACAATACCTGATATAAAACTATATTACAAGGCCACTGTAATCAAACAGCCTGGTACTGGCATAAGAACAGACACATTAGAGCAATGGAACAGAATAGAGAGAAAGAAATAAACCATGTCAGTACAGTCAGTTAATATTTGACAAAGGGGGAAGGAACATAAAATGGAGTAAAAATAGCCTCTTCAAAAAATGGTGTTGGGAGATGTGAACAAGTACATACAAAAAAATGAAACTAGACCACCAACTTACACCATACATTAAAACAAACTCAAAATGGATAAAAGACTTAAATATAAGTTGTGACACCATAAAAGTCCTAGAGGAAGTCACAGTCAGGAAAATTTCAGATATCCCAGCAGCAATATTTTCACTTATACATCCCCTAGGGCAAGGTATATAAAGGAAAGAATAGATAAATGATCCTACGTCAAATTAAAAAGCTTCTGCATGGCTAAAGAAAACATCAACAAAATGAAAAGGGCACCAACCATATGGGAAAATCTATTTGCCAGTGATACCTCGCACAAGGGTTTGATCTTCAAAATACATGAACTCACATGACTCCACACCAGGAAGACAAGCAGTCCAATTAAAAAATGGTCAAAGGACCTAAACAGACACTTCTCCAAGCAGGACATACAGAGGGCCCATAGACAAGTGAAAAAATGCTCAACATCACTAGCCTTCAGAGAGATGCAAATTAAAATCACAGTGAGATACCACTTCACACTGGTCAGAATGGCCATAATTAATAAATCAACAAACAACAAGTGCTGGCAAGGTTGTGGAAAAAAGGAAACCCTAGTGCACTGTTGGTGAGAATGCAGACTGGTGCAGTCACTGTGGAAAACAGTATGGAATTTCCTAAAAAATCTAAAGGTGGAACTGCCTTTTGACCCAGCAATCCCACTGCTGGGACTATACCCTAAGAATCCTGAAACACCAATTCAAAAGGACCTATGCACCCCAGTGTTCATAGCAACGTTATTTATAATAGCCAAGTGCTGAAAACAGCCCATCAGTAAAATTGTGGATCAAAGAACTGTGGTATATTTACACAGTGGAATACCATGCAGCAGAAAGAAAGAAGAAAGTCTTACCCTTTGCGACAGCATGGATGAAACTACAGAGCCTTATGCTAAGTGAAATAAGCCAGGCAGTGAAAGACAAATAACATATGATCTCGCCTATAAGTGGAAGCTAATTAACAAAACAAATGAGCAAAATAGAACCAAAGACTTGGAAATAAAGAGCAAACTGACACTGACCAGAGGAGAGAAGGGAGGAAGATAACGGGGGAAAGCAGGTGAAGGGGCAAGCAAAGGAACATGAATAGAAGACTCATGGGTATGAACAATGCAGGTGGGATTGACTGTGGGAGTGGGGAGGGATAGGGTAGGGGTGAGTAACAGGGAAAAAGACCACTGTAACTGAACAACAATAAATAAAATAAAATAAAAAAGAGGCTCTGAGCCATTATGATGCAGACCTTTGTTTTCTCCACTTAGCATTCTCCCCTATTCTTCCATCTGTTTATCAATATTCTATTTATCTTTTAAGACTCAGCAAAAGCATTGCTCTCTTAAATAAATATAGTCTTCTTAACACCTTCCCAGCAGTTAGCAATCTCTTTCTCTGTGTAAATATTGGGTCTTATACTTACATTTATTATGGCGCTTGTCATCTGCTATAATTATTTGTGTGGATTTCTTCTTTCCACTTCTGTAAGTTTCTTGAAGGCAAGAACCTCGTCTTATTCAGCTTTATAACTTTGGTATCTGATTGGAAATAATCAGTCAACAAACAAAAATTCTATGAGTTTGGGAATCTCGGTCTGTTCTGTTCCCAGTTGTGATGGAAATGCTTAACTAATGACCAAAGATTTATTCTCCTTTTTCATAGCATAGAGTTGTTGTTGAGAAGTGGCTACTTGGCCAAGGATTACAATTTCCAGCCTCTGCATCTGTGTGGGGACATATGATTAATTCTCCCATTAGAGTTTGTGTCATTTCTGGGCCAATGGGATTAAGTATCCAACATGCTTCCCCACATTTCTCTTCCTCATCTGAGGTTACATCAGAGGGGCACGGTGAACATGATGGTATTAAATATGGAAGGCGTCTACATCCTGAGTCATACTTGGAAGAGATCCACTCAAGGGAGCCCTTTAGCCAAGAACATCCTCATTGGATTTTGTAGAGAGAGAAAAATAAATGTTTATTGTAATAAGCCACTGAGATTGTGCCATTGTTTATTATGGCAGCTGGTGTTACATACCTTGACTAGCCCAGCACCCAGAATACTCCCTGGCAAATAGTTGGTAATCATTGATTATCGTTGGATCAGTGACAAAATTAATGTCTAGGGATTATGTAATCTAACCTGAAAATGATTTCTTAAACTAAGGATCATACAAATATGGTATATTATATTCTATATAATCACTGAGCCTATCAATGATTATCACAACAATACAGTATAACAGGATACCTCAAAAAGTGGTGACTTAAAACAACAATAATTTATTTATATTCACATGTCTATGGGTTGGTTGGGAATTAGCTTATGCAGGCTGGTCATAGGTTAGGTCCAGGTTTTCTCCGTTTGTATTGTCATTGATGATAAAAGAGAAGAGTGCAAGCCCAACTATGCAAGCACATTTCAAGCCTGTTTGCATCAGGTCTGGTCTGCTAACATCTCATTGGCCAAGGAAGTCACATGGCCAAGCTCAAAGTAAAGGAGTGGGGAAAGAACTGCTGAGTCACATGGTAAAGAGTGTGAAGATAGGAAATGGAGAAGAATAGGAGCCAATAATTCAATCTACAGCATTAGAATATCATGTATTTAGATCAATTATTTAGTAAAATATTTGTAGAGTTAGAGTGATTATATTTTGAAAGTGGTTCCAATTCCTTTTTATAATCACATTATTTGGTAACTTAAATTCTAAGATGATATTAATAGATACATAGTGATGAGAATATTTGTATAACGCTTTATATTTAAAAAGTGCTTTAATGACTCTTACCAAGTTAGGACTCACAAAAATTTTAGTAAGATACACAGGGATATTTTTACCAATGAAGGAGTTAAGATCGAGAAAGGCTAAGAGACTCACTTAAAGACATTTGGCTTGTAAATGGCCAATCTGGTATTGGCATTCAGGTCTTCAAGTTGCAAAGGTTGTGTTCTTTGTATTAGATGATGAAATAGTTCTTTCAATGAGCAACTTTTATTTTAATTTTAATTTTTCTGTGATTAGCTTTTTATTTTTCTATAATTACTATAGTTAGTAACTGTTATACATTATAATATAATTTTTTTCTTGAAGTTAACATAATATTATAAGCACTCCTTGAAAATACAAAGTGTAATACAGATTTATATAAGATTGCAATGTGGCCATTATTAGGCTATTGATAGAGTTTCTGGCAGTTTCCCAAGAAGCCTTAAAAGATAGGATTAATTGCCTTGGTAATTTTTCTGTGTCCTACTATCTAGTCTTTCAGGCTCAGAAACCTAGGTGTTTCATCAGGGATGGACCGAAATGACAAACTTAGAAGACAGATGAAGCTAGAATGCCAATGCATTTGCTTATGATGAAAAGTAAAATTTTCAGTGGCTCAGAACACTTACATCTGCCTGTCAGTGTCTTCTTTATAAGTGGTGAAGCTGTATTATTCACAAAATTACAATAAGAACCCACTTTATCGATTTGCCAAAATAAATCATTCATATTGGGACGGAAATTTCATTATTATAGTATATTATCACCCAAAAGACTGACCTAGATGAGAAGTCAGATCATAACCAGCACTGAATAGAAACAATGGGAAACAGACAAATTGAATGTTTAGCTTCATAAGTTTAAGTTAACATGAATTATCTACCTCAAAACGGGGATGGTCCTGGCCAGTGAGACCTTATATAACCTAACATTCTTTGGCTTCACCTTTATCCATTCACCTGCTCACCATGTAGAAGAGAGCTTTGTGGTTGGGTCTGGAAAGCAACCTACAGGCCCAGTGAACAAGGCTTCGTTTCTGAGGTCTGGGAGTAGGAGACGATGTGTAGCAATTTCAAAACTTAAGAGTTACAATTTAAATGTTTCTTAGCTACCCCCCCAAAAAACCATATTCTAATTTTAATGGTTTAAAATACCACTTCACCATACTGAAATTAAAATATACACCTGCAATATTACAGATCACAATATAGAACATTTTCATTATTCTAGAATGTTCCCTCAATTTTCCTTCAGTCCATTCCTACTCCCCAGAGGCAACTGCTATTCTGACTTCAATTACCATTAGATTAGTCCATTCTTGAACTTCATATAAATAGAATCATACTCTTGTGTGTGCGCTTTTGCTTTATATAGTGTTCTTGAGATTTATTCTGTAATTACCAGGCATCATTGCTGAATAGTGTGAGTTGAGATGCATATTTCAGTCTAAATCTGGCTGCCATTCATGCAGTTTGTTTACCGATCAGTCTCTGTTTTCTAAAATCATTAGGCCCAGAATATTGTTGTTGATGCATTGAGCTGGTCTGTACACACTTCCACTTCGACTCTGCGTGATCAGTCACATTGCATGTGCATGTAAAGCACTCTATGTAAGAAGTGGTGGAGGAGATATAAGTATGATACAGTTTCTGCCCTCATTGAGCTCACACTGGAGTTGAAGAGAGGACACACACACACACACACACACACACACACACACACACACCCCTGTGGGTGCAGGACAACAGGAGTGGTTTTAGTGATGGAGTTTAGAAGAAGAGGAATTACTTTAGGCCCCTGTGATGGATTAGGGAGGTTCCTCACTGGAGGTAGAATTTGGATTTTCAGAGATAGAATTTCTACTTCAGGGGGTAGAATTTGGATCTTCAGAAATAAATATTAAGAGAGAGGTCATTTTAGATAGAGAGCCACTTAAAGTCAAGCACAGAGGCAAAGGTGCAAAATATGTTTGAGGAACAGTAAGTAAACCAACTTGCCAGGACTGGAGGTTTTCTCTTGGGGACTAATGTTATAGTTGGGAGTCTATTAGAGACCACAGGTTAGAGAATTAGGACCTAGCTCTGTAGATAATAATAATGGTAATAATTGCTAACACTGATTTTATTTTTACTATGTGACAGGCACTGTGCTAAGTGCTTTATACTACTTGTTTAATCTGTACAACCACTAACTGCTTTATACTACTCATTTAATCTGTACAACCATGCATCATTATTCCCTTTTTATAAATGAGTGGAAAGAAAGGTTGGGTATTTTGTCCAGTTATGTAGCTTGTAAGTGACAGAACTGGGATTTGATCCTAAGCAGCCTGATTTCAGAGCCTGTAGTCTTAATCATTATGCAATTTTCAAAAACCTCCTAAATCCTAGAATATAATTTGATGTGATGAAATAAATATTTATGAATGTTTTACTCATATACCCTTTTACTCATACACATGACAATTTTTACTCATATATATGGCATACTTGTCCAAACACCCACACATGATTGTAGAAATTTTCTCCTCCATTAGTCTGCTCAGAAATGGATCTTGCAGGTGATGTAGAATTTTAATTTCTCAGTGCAGATTATCCCTCCAGCATTAAGTCACTTGCCAGCAAAGATATTCATGTAGGATTTGTTGTAAAGAAATGATAGATAAAGAATTAACTGGCTGTGGAGAACTGATAATCATTTTGTTTTGGACCAGTGCCTTATTTTTAATATAGTTCAAAATTAATATAATTCAATTAATATAGTTACTGTAGCATTGACAGGAAATGAAAGTGCTTGCTAAGGTAAGATAGATATTCATCAGTGGAATAAATTGGTGGTCATTTTCAACTTCTTTGGGGACAGTGCATGGATTATTTGTCCATTAATGTCAATGTATCCTTCTCATACCTGGGCGGAAAGAAGATACATTCAATTACAAAGTATAAGAAAATTTTGCTATAAAAAGGCCTAAGATTTTTAATGTTTTGCTCCAGCATGAAAATATTTTATTTAAGGAATAGGTAGAAATGTAGCAAGCAAGTTTTGGCTTATTATGTTGAAATGTTCCATTGAAATAGTTGAAAATGACAATGACTTTTTAGTTCTTTTTATGTCTCAATAAATTTTGGTTCTATCTTTTGTATTATAGAGCTATTATGCTATAGGAAAGAACATTTTACAAGACGTTCTTTTGATAAATTTAAATATTTGCTTGATGACCACTAGTCTTTTAGTGAATTTTTTATGTATGTTTTGGAGACTCGAATACTGTTCCATAATTAAGAATGTAAGTGGCTAGATGGCATATACAGTATTCAAATGTTGCACATTAATAATTTTCTTTTAGCTGTATTTTTTGCTTTGTTGAAATTAAATGTATACTTAATTGATAAATATTAAAGATATATTTAGTCAATGTATATTTTCATACAATAGCATGTGGTAATATTTGTTGAGTAACTGATGAGTGAATGAGTAAGTGAAATGATGTTAAGTTTTGCAAAGAAATGTATTTCGCCATTTCCAAAATAATATACACTGTTTCCACTGATAAAAAAATTATATTTTTCTTCAAACAGTTATGCCTATAAATTCTTTCACCCAAATAATTTACAATAAATGAAGGGTCATTATTAGAAGGTGAGAGATATAAAGGACAAAAAGCATCAGTAACATTGAAAATCTTTTTAGGCAGAGTGTAGCAACACAAAACAACAATGGAAAAGTTCAAGATTTGTAGCTATTGGTAATTTTCCTACCAAAATTAGTAAACCCTAGGCTCTACAGCATATCAAAATTACAGTTTTGAGGTGTTATTCTAACATTTTGGATTTAAATTTGTGTCTATGCTATAATATTTTATTAAAATAAATATAGTTTTCCCTGTGTTTTTGTGTTCTAATAGTAAAATATGCTTTTACTGGATGAATGAAATTGACATTGAAACTCATTCAAAGATAATACATTAGAATTACCTTTGTAGAAATTTTTTCAAAATTTAGTGTATTTCATTGCTAGCTTTATATTAAAGTGTATCTACATGTTTGCCTTTTAAATTATACTACATAAGAATTTATTCAATTTATATTTTATCACCAACTGCTTTACAAATAGCAGTATTCTTTAAAATATTGTCTCGATATGTGACTTTTGCTGATTTATTTATTGGGAAATACGTTGTTTTTTTAATTAGAGCAATGTATGAATATATTTTTCTAGCTATAAGATTTTATATTTTTTCACAATTGCA
Organism: Glossophaga mutica; assembly: GCA_039655065.1. NCBI lineage: Eukaryota > Metazoa > Chordata > Mammalia > Chiroptera > Phyllostomidae > Glossophaga > Glossophaga mutica. Next base: position 62,178,708 of record CM077304.1, read on the forward strand.
GAATACTACATATCTAGAACTTAAAATTGCCTAGTTTCCAGCATATATGCTAATACACAGAAAAATATTTCCCCCAAATGCAATTTTAAAATCATGTTAAAATTTTTTATCATGAAATATAGTTTTTTCCCTGAAAGTGTTCTGTGTAACACTAGTATGCATTTTATATCCTAAAGAATTATATGACCTAAGAATTTTATAAACTGGCAAATATGAAAGGAAAGATATGAAAGCAAAGATAACTGTACATTATGATATGGGGGCATTGACCCATAAATCAGAGTCGCAGGTTCAATTCTGGGTCAGGACACATGCCTGGGTTGCTGGTTTGGCACGTATGAAAGGCTGCCAATTGATGTTTCTCTCTCACATTGGTGTTTCCTCCCTCTTTCACTTGCCCTTCTCCTTTCTCTAAAATAAAAAAAGTTACACATTTTTATTAATGAAACAGTACATGGGAAATTTTAATATCATTTTATCAATTAGGAAGTTTAATCATGTTTGGTTTCACAAATGTATATTGATTACACAATCAGGTAAAGCTTTTAAACATTGAGCAAGTTATTTGTAAATTATTTTATTTTATTTTTTCTTTTTTTAAATATATTTTATTGATTATGCTATTACAGTTGAACCATTTCTCCCCCATCATTCCTCTCCACCCTGCACACCCCCTCCCACCCACATTTCCCCCCCTTTAGTTCATGTCCATGTGTCATAAGTTCTTTAGCTTCTACATTTCCCACACTATTCTTGCCCTCCCCCTGTCTATTTTCTACCCACCGTCTATGCTACTTATTCTCTGTACCTTTTCCCCTCTCCTCCTCCCACTCCCCTGTTGCTAACCCTCCATATGATCTCCATTTCTGTGGTTCTGTTCCTCTTCTAGTTGTTTGCTTTTGTTTTAGGTGTGGTTCTTAATAGCTGTGAGTTTGCTGTCTTTTCACTGTCATATTTTTTATCTTTTTCTTAGATAAGTCCTTTTAACATTTCATATAATAAGGGCTTGGTAATGATGAACTCCTTGAACTTGGCCTTATCTGAGAAGCACTTTATCTTCCCTTCCATTCTAAATGACAGCTTTGCTGGATAGAGCAATTTTGGATGTAGATCCCTGCTTTTCAAGATTTCAAATATTTCTTTCCAGCCCCTTCTTGCCTGGAAGGTCTCTTTTGAGAAATCAGCTGACAGTCTGATGGGAACTCCTTTGTAGGTGACTGTCCCCTTATCCCTTGCTGCTTCTAGAATTCTCTCCTTCATTTTCATCTTGGCTAATGTAATTACTAGGTGCCTTGGTGTGTTCCTCCTTGGGTCCAACTTCTTTGGGACTCTCTGAGCTTCCCGGACTTCCTGGTAGTCTATTTCCTTTGCCAGATTGGGGAAGTTCTCCTTTATTATTTGTTCAAATAAGTTTTCTACTTGTTGCTCTTCTTCGTCCTCTTCTGGGACCCCTATAATTCGGATGTTGGGACGTTTAACAATGTCCCGGAGGTTCCTAAACCTCTCCTCATTTTTTTGAATTCTTGTTTCTTCCTCATTTTCTGTTTGGTTGTTAGTTTCTTCCTTCTGGTCCACTCCATTGATTTGAGTCCCAGTTTTCCTTCCATCTCTATCGGTTCCCCATGCGTCTTCCTTCATTTCATGTATTGTAGCCTGCATTTTTTCATCTAATTTGTGAGCAAAATCAACCAATTCTGTGAGCATTTTGATGACCAGTGCTTTGAACTGTGCATCTGATAGGTTGGCTATCTCTTCACGGCTTAGAGGAATTGGCTCTGGGGCTTTGATTTGGTTTCCGGTTTGAGCCATTTTTGGTGGGTTTTTTTTTTGTTTTGTTTTGTTTTGGTTTTAGTCTGGTCTTGGCTATTACGTAGTGAGGGGTGGAGCCTTAGGTGTTCCTCAGGGCGGGGCAGCCCAGTTGCTGGGTTGTGACGCTATAGGTGGGGGCGGGGTCCGAGAGGGAAGAATGGCGCCTGTTCCGCTCTCTCCTGGATTCCGGTCCCTTCCACCGCTTCCCCTTCGCCTGGATTATCTGCGCACGCACGTGTGCTGTTATGTAGTGAGGAGTGGAGCCTCAGGTGCTCCCCAGTGTGGGGCAGCCCAGTCGCTGGGTTGTGAGGCTGTTTGTTGGGGCAGGGTCTGAGACAGAACAATGGTGCCTGCTCCGCTCTCTCCTGGATTCAGTCCCTTCCGCCGCTTCCCCTTTGCCTGGACCTTCCATGAGCATGAATGTGGGACCACCTGGTCAGCTAGCCGCCTTGTGCGGTCTCACTGGGTCTGCACAGTTGCCCCCCTGTGCCCGGGGTCCGCCAGCTGCTGCCTGTGCACCTGGGCACTGCCAGCCGCTGCTGCTTGCGTTCCCGGGTCCGCACCTCCACCTTTTCCCACTGTGACTCCACCCCTCTTACTGGTCTGGATGAATGGTTGTGGGACTTCCGTACAGTTCAATTTTCCATAAGTTCTGGTGGTTTTCTTGTTTCTAAATATTTGTTGTCCTTAATTTTGGTTGTAAGAGGAGGTACAGTGTGTCCGCCTACGCCTCCATCTTGGCCGGAAGTCTGTAAATTATTTTAGAATAATTTAGTATCTAACAGAAATAACTCTGCCTAAAAATATATTACTGTTAGGGTATTCTTACATGGCTATGGTAAGCATGAAAGACAGTCACCTCTCTTTGCTGCTTGTTATTTTATAGTTAACAAGGAGGCTTTGATTATCTTGTGCTTGTGTGCCTACACATATCAAGGAAGAAATAATCACAAATCACAGTGTCAGTTTAATTATATGAGGTCCGTCTGGAAAAAGTGCAGCTGTTGTTAATATAATGAGAATGGTTTGCACAACATTGATATAACCCGGCAGCCAAGGAGAGTAGACTGGAATGTGCATACATGAACAAAGATGACTTCACTGTACTAGTCAGTGGGGGCAGTAGATGCTGTTGAGTAGCATGTGTGCTGTATGCCCATCCCATCCAAATTGACTGAGTGAATAGAGTAATAAATCTGCATCAAATTAAGTGTTAAGCTTGAACATTCCTTCGTGGAAACTATTCGGATAATTCAGAAGGCTTTCAGGACGATGCAATGAGTGCGGCACAAATAAAAATGTGGCACACATGCTTCAAAGATGATTGAGAATCTGTTGAAAGTGATCCATGGCCTGCAACAAGCAGAACACCTGAGAATATTGAATGTGTATGGGCTACAGCCAGCAAAGATCAGTGACTGGCAGTGCGAGAACTAGAAGCTCATCTGGGAATTCCAAAAACTACTGTGTCCAAGATTTTGATGCAGGATCTTGGCATAAAACGTGCTGTGGCAAAATTTATTCTGCGGCTTCTGCTACTAGAGCAAAAGGAACATCGTGCTGCTGTTGCTAATGACTTGATTCAAATTGCTGCCAATGAACCAGATTTCCTCAAGAAGGTCATAACTGAATGAATCATAGAACTGTGTGAGGTCCCAAGGTGCCTACTTTGAAGTGGACTGAGGTGTCATTGTCCTGTGTACAGTGTTTCTTGTATCTTCTTCAATAAATGTCTCTTTTTCATACTTTATGGCTGGATACCTTCTGAATACTATTGATTCTACAGCTAGTTACTGTTCACAATATTTTAGCATCTGTAAACTTCTTGGTATGAGTGACAATAAAGTCATAATAAGTAAATATTTTTTCCCAAAGTAGAAAATTATATAAATGAACAAAGCTGCATTGTTAGTAGAATTATTTTAAGTTTAAAGATACAGAGCTCAATATTAACCGACTTCATTACTTAATAGGCATGCCTTTATAGATTTGGGGGAAATAAAGACAGTTTCATTATATTCTTACACATGGTTAATTCTAGTCTCTATTTTTGTAACCAAAATCTCTATTAATTTTAAGAAATTAATCTTTTGTGATTTAAAAAATACTTTGTTTTGTAGAAATCCAAAGTATATCGTATCTTAGTTATTTTTTTTAAATGTAGACAATTTTTAATTATTTTTAAAGGCTTTATTTATTTATTTTTAGAGAGAGGGGAAAGGAGGGAGAAAGAGTATAGGAGAAACATCGATCAGTTGCCTCTCGCAAGGACTCAGCATGTGCCCTTGACCAGGAATCGAACCGGCATCGGTTTGGTTCGCAGGCTGGTGCTCAACCCACTGAGCCACACCAGCCAGGGCTTAGCAGTTACTTTTTAATTGTCTTCTAGAAATTCCCCAGCTTGAAAAAGTAATTATATTAATTTTCATGTCTATCTTATAACCAGTTTATTCTTTCATATTCTCTCAAAATATTTCAAATTTGTACATTCAAAATCTAAAAGATAACCATGTCTTACTTTTATAAAATAATTGGTAGGAACTTAGTTTTTCACTTTATTCTTCTTACTGCAAGATTTAATAATCTTCCTCCTTGCGTGTAATCTTTCAAAAATACTTTTTTCCATTTCATATGAATCTTGATGTATATGATCTCACCACACAAGTCATGTGGCTAGGTAAGAAAAAGATCAAGGTTCTGCATTTTATCTGTTACCTGCATTTCTCACTGAGTCAATGGGATGGTTTTATGTAACCTTGTCAGAAACAGGAAAGCTGTGGTTTAGAAATGTTTTAATCTGTTTCAAATACTTTAGCAGGACAATATGGTAAAAGTGACATGATTAATGACTGAAGAAGATTAAAATATTTTCACATTCTGTTTTTAATGACCACTATCTTAAGCTTCTGCTTTAAAATTTATAACTAGTAAAATATTGCAGGAAAATATGTCATTCATAATTCATAATTGAAGTTGTGTTTTACCTTATCAAATTGTGCCTGTTATTTAGCCAAACAGCATAAATTAAAAACAAATTTTGACTACAACATAGCTTTAGTGCTATTCTTGAATATATTCATTAAAGTGTTTATATTAAGTTTAGCAGAAAAGAGCTAAGATTATTATTTTCAATTAAACAGTAACACTTCAGTCAGTATGTAATTTTAAAATTTATCTTTCCAACCTGTAGATCTTCATCATTTGGAAATAGGCCTTTTTAGAAAGTTTAACTATAAATGTTTTCTATGCGTATAAGGAAGTGGCAAGTGTAACTATTCATGCTGGAGTTTTGCCCATTGATTCCAGTTGCTCTGTCTTTTTTTATCCAGAGATAATGATGTGTATTCAATCTTTGTCATATTTACCTAGAGGAAGTCTTTTTAATCCCTCATTTTTCTCCTTTACTGAGGTTATATGTAAATACTACATAAAATGGCAAATGGAAGAAAGTCTGTTTTGTCTAAAGATACCAGTCATCTTAAACAAACACATCGGTCTGTCTTTGAAAGCATAATGATAGGAGTTTTGTTTGGTGGGCGCGGAGGAGGATGGATAAGACACAGCAAAGTATATTGCACATGGTATGAACTGGTATGAAACCCCTTCAAAAACGGGATAAATTTTTCTGATTGTGTTCACTTAAGGGAAGCACCCTGCCCCCACCCCACACTGTTTCAGTGCCTCCTCCATCACCCTGGCACTCCGTTCTGTGGACACTTGCACTGATTTCTGACAGAAACTGGACGCTCATCTTTGATCAGATATCTTGTAGCACAATTTTCTAGAAAGCCAGGCGTGCGAATGTATAGTTCCATATAGGAAAAAGGAACATGTTACTTTAATTATGTCTAATTTTGAAATCTCACAAAACAGAATAAAATAAGTTTATTTAACTTCCTATACTGTGAACTCTTTAGGGACAGAGGCCCTGTTTCATCCCTTTATTATATTTATCCCCAGCAGTAAGCACAGTTGGGTCACAAGTGATTCCTGAATAAATGTGTACTAAGCTAGTGCCAAATGAATTCATCTTTAATTGCTTATATTTGCTCACTGACATTTATAATGAAAAATAATATATTTGGTATTATTCCTGCCATTTTGTTTTCTTTTTATGATCTTATCCTTTTTCCCCTTTGGTTGGGGTGATTAAATTTTTACACTGAAAAAAACAACTTCTAGTTATGAGTTAAACATACTATTTCTTATCTATCTATATTTAATTTAAAGGAACATATTTGACTTCATATTTCTTTGTTAATGTTGGGAATTAATTAAAATCTATAACTTCTTTCCACTTTTCCCAGTATAAGAACTTCAGTACTTTTTAACTTGTCTCTGAGTCCTATGCCCTTAGGCTGCCTCCAATCTGGTATTTTTATAATACTTCATTATGCCACTACTTTCTTAAAATTCATTTCTTAAGAATTCTGTTAAGCATTACAGCCACATTGTTAACCATTTAGACTTAACTATTTAATTTCATCATTATGCATTCATTGATGTTTCTTATGTCCTGATCTTTCTTAGATCTATTTTTCATTTTGTTGTAGTAGTCCTTTAGGTATTCTCTCAGAAACTGTTCTAAATAGCAAACTATCAGTTACTTTATAGATAGAGTGTTTACTCATACTTCTCTTGATATCCAAAAGGAATTCAAGGCAAAAGACACACACCACTGTGCATTATTCTCCAATTGCAAAAATTGGTGAAGAGAACTTACATGGTTCTAAGATCTTTGCGTGGGTTCCCATTAAGAATAGACTTTTTATTTTTCTTTTAAATGCAAAACTTTTTAATAGATACGATATGAATTTAGTTTATAATTCATATGCTAAAAATATCTTCTTGGAAGAAAAAAGGGAATTTTTTAGTTATACAGTTAAAAATATGCACTTGAAAAAATACTTAATAAGCATCTTTCTATGCAACAAATATTCAGTATTGAGGAGGAACATATTAAATACCCTACTGGTTAAATGTATTAAAATATACATTTTTTCATGTTATAGCTTAAATTTGGCCTTTGTAATTTTTTAGCTTTGCGTTTAAGTATACTTTTAAATTAAACACATGAACAGTAAATTTTAAAGATATATTATTATCTTTCATTAAATGAGAGTACAAATAGCACCACTTTTTAAATGTCATTATCCATTTTGGATAATTAGCTAAATTAACAACATGTTAGAACAATTCAAGGGATGAGAGGATTTCACTTTGTTTTTCTAGTTCACAAAGATTAATGTAGCAAAGACCTTTCATGTCAGTTTTGTTTTAAGGGAAGGAATGGAGTTATCTGTTATGCAGATATATGTACCTTTAATATAGACTATATTTTCTGATATTTCTCAGTCTTATCTCATTATTTCAACTTATGGGTTTATTTATGTAAGGTTATTGTAGAGTTAATGGATGACAGGGTTATAGTACAACATTAGTATCTTACTTTAAAAGCATTCAGGGAGTGAGTTTGACACAACAAAGAATATAGTTTGGGAATAACAGGCAATGAACAAAGGGAAATAAGAGGGGAATTTGACAAAGTGAATAAATAAAGGTTTGTACATTTTTAAAACTTTTGAGTTTTACTGTGAAATAGCTTTCCAGAAAAACATTGTGCCAATTTGTACTCTCAATACAAGCTATATATAGTTTGTTCTTTTCTTTTCTTTTTTCTCTTTTCTTTTTTTCTTTTCTTTTCCTTTCTCTTTCTTTTTCTCTCTCTTTCTCTTTCTTTCTCCTTCCTTCTTTCCTTCCCTTTTCTCTTTCTCCCTCCCCTCCCCTCCCCTCCCTTATCCCCTCCGCCTCCCTCCCTCCCTCTCCCTCTCTCTTTCTTTCTTTACTCACCAAATACTTACCAATCTTATAGGTGAAAAATATAATCTTATTGTTTTAATTTGCATTTTAATGACTAGAGAGATTAATATTTTCTTGCTAAGTATTACTGATCAGTTATAATTCTTCTTTTGTAAACTGCTTATTAACTTTTGTGTGTGTGTGTATGAGGCTAGGTGTAAGGACAGGGCTTAAATCAGACACTGTCATTTTGGATCCTGCTCCTATCTTTCAAGCATGTGTATTTTGAGGCAAGTAATGTAATCCATCTGAGCCTAGTTTCTTCATTTGTAAAACAAGAATATTTATAATTATGATATTTACTTCAATGTTGGGGCGATTAAATAAAAAACACATAGAACACTTAGTAAAGTGGTTGATACATATTAGGAAAGCTGCTGCTGATAAAAAAATGGTGATAATGTGTTAAATATTTGTTCAACTGATTGCTTAATGTTTAATTTTAAGATTTTTTCTTACAGAAATTAAAATATTTTTATTAGTAGTAGGTCAATCTTTTATGATATTTACTTTGGGATTATGTTAAGAAAATAATATTTCACATATTTAACAAGTTACTTTTAAACTAAAAAACAACTTTGACAATATATTCCCCTGAATTATTAGTATGTTAGGAAAATTCTCTGCTATTTTATATAGTGCCTTTGTGTCCATTAGAAAATGCTTCTGTCCTTGGGCCAAGTATTAGTAACACCCTCCCCATCCCCACCCCAACACACACACACACACACACAGCTGAATGACTTCTCTGGGTCAAGGCAAGTACACAGGACACAGGCCAGTGAGTTGGGGGAGCATGAGCTCCAGTTTACCTCCCACTTGTCTCTTCCACCAGGTTTTCTTTGTACTGCCCAGATTGCACCATGTCACGCAATGGCCCTGTGTTTCAATGTTACCGCAAAATGGCTTTTGAAATAAGATTAATTTTGAGAAATTAATCATTAACTTATCTAAATCCATGTGCATAATTCAACTGAATTGACCAACCTTTTATATAGGTACTTCTATAAAAGAAAAGCCTTTTTGTTTGAATATTACAGGCAAGAAATAAGAGCTCTGGCCCCAATCATACAGCCTCTGTTCTTCTATCCTGGGTATTAATTCATGAGCTCTTAAGGGTTGATTTCTTCCTCCTAGTAAATAGTGATGTTAATGACCCATCTGAAGCCATGTATTCTCAAATGTTTTTCTTGTTAGGGGAAAACTGATAGGTATTATGTTGAGTCTCAGGCAAAACGTGCTTTGCAGAAGTCACCATCTAACTGTGCTTGACCCCCCTATGGTACTCCTTTCTCTTATCCTTCTAATCCTGTGTAGTTTATTCTTCATGATTTTTTCTTACCAACTTTGCAGCCATTTTAAAATATTACTTTATTTTTTAAGTGATTTTTTCTTTCAGTTTTTCCATCACCATTTAGTCCTCCATCCCCTCTTGTACCTCCACCCACTGCCCTCCATCTTCCAGCCATTTTATGCTATGTGCCTTGGAGCTCTCATCCGTTGAAAACACATTCTGATTTACCCCCACATCTCTTCAAAAATGTTTCCTGCATTTCCTTGTTTGGAGACTTGTTTCTCTTCCAGGGTCCATCCTGTAACTGCAGTTTTTCCCCACACATAGAGGCGGTGTCAGTAGTAACTCTTCATACCTTCTCAGAGCCTCAGTGTCCCTTTCTCATGTAAGAACTCCTTTTTTGAATTTTGCTGTCTAATCAACCACTTGCTGTTCATCATTGCCGTGGTGTATTAGCTCTCTGGTAATGCCCTTCATTTATTTGGGGTTTTAAGTCTCCCACTGTAATGCTTGCCATCCTCATGGGTGATTTCAGTGACCATGTGGACAGTCCAGCCAGTGTGCTAGGCTGCTCACTGTTTGACTTTCTTACCCATCCATCCTAGACTCTGGTGACCATTTTGTTATTTTTGCCAGTACCCTCTGGGTTCTGGATTTGTTTTACTTTGTTGAATTCCCTGGGAAACCCCCAACCATCTGCTTTCACTTGTAGCTCCTTCATCCACGCTGCATGGCCCTGCTAAAGGAAAGACCATAATTATGGAATATTTGCCATCCGAGATTTATGGTCTTCAATTTCAGATCACCTCTTGGCATTATTCTGCAGTCCTTCTATGTCTTTATCACTTTTTTCAAATCCCCCTATCGACCACCCTCTTCTGTCTCAGAAATAATCTTGCCTTCTATTTCATAGAGATTTTTGAGGCTATGAAGCTTGAGTCCCTCAGCTTTTCCCTGCTGTAACTACAAACATCTCTACTAACACTTACCTCCTTTCTTACTTGGCTGAAGGAAGAGACGCTCTTTCTTCTAGTATCCTCATCAGTTCTGCTCCTGTAGAATGTTATTCTATCACTTATTTATGCTAATTCCTGAACTCTGAAGCTCTTTGATTCTGCTTACTTCCCCACAGTCTGATGTTGAGTTCAAACCATTCCATCTTTTAAAAAAATCAAACAAAACACGATTCCTTTAATATCGTTCTCTTTGAATACTCTATATCTCTTCTTTCCATTGGAGTCCTGGTTTTCAGTACTCTACACTGTCCTTTTTTCTTATTCACAGAATAACCATAGCAGAAAAAGATAAAGGCTAGAAGAATTATTAAAGATCAATAAGCATTTGCAAAAATTCAATCTATAAATATTTACTAAAAATTCAGAGCTTCAAAAATTTGGGGAGATGTTTACCCTTGAATATTACTGGTGGGAATACAAGTTGATGCAATCTTCCTGAACAGCAGTTTGGTAATTGCTTAATCCAATAATTCCACTTTGGGAGATTTTATAAAGAAACTATTCAGAGATTAATGTGAAAGAATGTTCAGGAAACATTATTTACGGTAGCAAAAAAAGGGAAATAACCTAAATGTCCAATAATAAAGGCAGGTTACCACTCTCTCTTCATAGAAAAAAGCCTAAAAATAAACACACCAAAAGGTTAATGGTAGTTACTTTCGAGTGGTAAAATTATAGGTAATATTATTACCTTCCATATACATTCCTGTAAATCAAGCTAGTTTGATTTACAAGAACATATATTGCACATAATCAGAGAAAAAGAAAAGGTATGTATACCCCAACACTGTCCCCATCTCTTCCCCTAGCCAAAGAGTAGAGATTTTTCTAAAATTGTTTATATGACCATGTTCTTTCAGTGTGTTCTAATTATTCCTTAGTTCACTTTCATGAAATGTTGGAGCACATTATAAAATGGATGGGGAACATGATTTTCCCATCAAGTGTTTGAACAATGATAGGCATATGTTGACCCATGCACAGTGTTAGAGGAGGGAGGAGAGGAACTCAGCAATCAAGGATGTGTGGAAGCATTAAAGGAGAAGAAAACCAACTGAAAACAAAGGAACCACATCATCTCAAGCTAATAGGCAGTAGGTGCACATCAGTGTTGGTAGGTTGTCCCATAATAGTTTCACTGGCTATTAAGACTGAAAGCTAAAACATCATTTAGTTAAAAATAAGGATAGGTTTGCTTCTTCCACCCAAAATGAGAAAGTGATTAGTGATGGTAGTGTATTCCTCTTTAGAGGCTAGAAGCAACTGTTGGCTAAGTAGAAATGTTCATGATAAATGCTTCTTGCTGGAAACTTTTAATTTGTGACTTCACATATGTAGACTAAAAATTACTATATGGATCCCCTGGCTCTGTCCTTTGCTCATAAGTCATATTTATACAGGTGATACTATCACGTGAAACACTTGCCAGAATATGACATACAGAACATTCCCAACCAAATGAATAGGTTGTTTGTTAAAAGCTCATTTGTAGGTTGGTGTTTTTGAATGTAGAACACATTTTGCAGTAGAAAAATTAGATTTCAAGACCAGTTCATCAGACATGTTTAACCTGTAATGTACTTGAGAATACATAATAATTTCAGTTAAAAATTTATTCAGAATTTCAGGTTAGCATATCAAGAATCAACTTCCCATTCCACTATTTTATGTTAAGTATTTTAAAAAGTATTTCCTTAGCTCTAGAGTAGCCCCTAAAGGAGTTTTGAGCAGATTTTATAGATGATTAGGTACAAGCTTTGCCCAAGCTAGTTCTTAACAACAGAGGATTGGAAAATAATGTTTTTGGAGTTGTAGAGATTGAGGAAGCATGAAGAAGGGTGCTGGAAGAGCCACCAACATCAGGGGTCCCCAAGCCCTGGGCCACAGACACCAGCCCATTAGGAGCTGAACTGCGAGCAAAGCTTGCGTGAGCTCTGCTTCATGGCACCACCACCCTCCCCCCGCCCCCGTCCCAGGTGCCAAAGAGATGGGCATCGCTGACCGACACGATTGTGAAAGTGACACAGGGCCATGAAGAGTTGAATCAGTGAGAGAAAATTTGAGCCAGGTTCTAAAAGAAAATGGGGGAGTATTTTAGGAATTTACAGATGGAGGGGAGAAGGAAATAATTGAACTTCAAAATTAATGTTTCCTGAATGATGAAGCTCTACAAAGCCTGTCTAATTTTCCAGCCACAGTAGTCCTGTTACCTATTCTTGGAGTTATTTACACTCAGTTTAAGCCCAACTTCAACTCTGGTTACCAGGTCCAATTTTACTTATAGCAGTTTTTCTCGATACTAGCCACATATATGAGTGACATGAGGAACTTTTTAAAAATATAGGTTCCTGGGCCCATCCTAATGAACTCAAAGTCTTTGCAGTTGGGACCCAGACATGGGCATTATTGTAAAAGCTTCCCAGCTGATTCTAACGTGGATCGTGAGTGAGAATTGCTGGTGAGAGTCAGAAACAAATCAAACAAGGTAGAAATAGTGGTTGTCTGTTTTATTCACCGTAATACCTCTGCACCCAGCATAGTGCTTGATTATTAATATGAAATCAATGAATATTTGCTTGAATGAAAGAATGAGTCAATGAATAAAGGATGAATGGATTTAATTAGGTCTAATTCCACATGTTATAGTTCAGCTTTCGGTCACATTTATGGCGAGTCTCTTTCTGACCTCTTCTTAATTCAGACAACCCTGCTTCCTAAGAAATATTTACCCCATTTCATGTCTTCTCTCCTTGGTCCCTGTTTCTCAGTCCTTGTTGTCAGGACCCTGTCAAGAACTGTGACCTTCTCAAGTCAAACTCATCTTCTAAGACACAGACTATTGCCCTCGAATCCCAGCCTTATAGCTGAGGGCTTGTAAGTTTGGCTGACGTCTTGAACTCTTTACTGCTACTTCCCCCGGAATTCGCTTCAGCGTGTTCACTCCTGTCCATTGCAAACTCCCTCTTGCTTTGGATCTAATTGTAGTTTGTAGGTACAGAGGAACAGTTCTTTTATTCAGTGAGGATTGTCGATTATATCATTCATATAATTTTCTTTATTATTTTTTGTTTACATTTATATTTTCTTTTGAAACTCGTGCATTAACACAATAGTTAAAGATTACTGTTCCCTTGTATTTGTACGAATTCACTGCTTTATAGTACATAAAAGTTCATGACTGTTATATTTTTGAGAATTGTTACCTTCTTATTAAAAATATTCCTTTTTATCCTAGTCAATGGTTTTCAAGTAGAATTTTTTTGGACCAATAGTAACAGTATCATCCTGCTTATGTTGTATTTACCTTGCATGTCTTTCTTATTTCTTAATCTTTTTTGGTCATTTTATTTTATGTGCCTCTTATAAACATAACTAAATTTTGTACTTTTTTACCTAATATAAGAATATTTACTTTTAAATGGATGAATTTAAACCTTTCACTTTTTTATGATCAGAGACACTTTGAAAAGTAGCTGCCATTTTATTTTATGATTTCTGTTTGCTGTTCTTGTTTCATATGTTTGCACGCATTGGCTTGCTTACAAAGGAAATATATACACACATATACATACAGATATTATAAAATAATGGAAATCACAAAAAGAGAAAAGTGTCCAGTAATCCTATTACTCAGTGTATCATTAATGTGTATAGATATGTATACTTCCATTATGTAACTTTAATTTTTTTAAAATATATTTTATTGATTATGCTATTACAGTTGTCCCATTTCTCCCCCATCATTCCCCTCCACCCTACCCACCCTCTCCCACCCACATTCCCCGTTTTAGTTCATGTCCATGGGTCATAAGTTTTCTAGCTTCTACATTTCCCATACTATTCTTGCCCTCCCCCTGTCTATTTTTTTCCCGTTATCTATGCTACTCATTCTCTGTATCTTTTCCCCCTCTCTCCTCCTCCCATGCCCCTGTTGCTAACCCTCCATATGATCTCCATTTCTGTGGTTCTGTTCCTGTTCTAGCTGTTTGCTTAGTTTGCTTTTGTTTTAGGTGTGGTTCTTGATAGCTATGAGTTTGTTGTCTTTTCACTGTCATATTTTTATCTTCTTTTTCTTAGATAAGTCCCTTTAACATTTCATCTAATAAGGGCTTGGTGATGATGAACTCCTTGAACTTGACCTTATCTGAAAAGCACTTTATCTTCCCTTCCATTCTAAATGACAGCTTTGCTGGAAAGAGCAATTTTGGATGTAGGTCCCTGCTTTTCAAGATTTCAAATATTTCTTTCCAGCCCCTTCTTGCCTGGAAGGTCTCTTTTGAGAAATCAGCTGACAGTCTGATGGGAACTCCCTTGTAGGTGACTGTCCCCTTATCCCTTGCTGCTTCTAGAATTCTCTGCTTCATTTTAATCTTGGCTAATGTAATTACTAGGTGCCTTGGTGTGTTCCTCCTTGGGTCCAACTTTTTTGGGACTCTCTGAGCTTCCTGGACGTCTCGGTAGTCTATTTCCTTTGCCAGATTGGGGAAGTTCTCCTTTATTATTTGTTCAAGTAACTTTTCCACTCGTTGCTGTTCTTCTTCCCCTTCTGGGACCCCTATAATTCAGATATTGGGACGTTTAAAGATGTCCCGGAGGTTCCTAAGCCTCTTCTCATTTTTTTGAATTCTTGTTTCTTCCTTGTTTTCTGTTTGGTTGTTAGTTTCTTCCTTCTGGTCCACTCCATTGATCTGAGTCCCAGTTTTCCTTCCATCTCTATTGGTTCCCATGCATCTTCCTTCATTTCACGTATTGTAGCCTGCATTTTTTCATCTAGTTTGTGAGCAAAATCAACCAATTCTGTGAGCATTTTGATGACCAGTGCTTTGAACTGTGCATCTGACAGGTTGGCTATCTCTTCACTGCTTAGAGGAATTGGCTCTGGAGCTTTTATTTGTTTTCCGGTTTGAGCCATTTTTGGTGGGGTTTTTTTGTTGTTGTTTTGGTTTTAGTCTGGTCGCAGCTATTACGTATGAGGGGGTGGAGCCTTAGATGTTCCTCAGGGTGGGGCAGCCCAGTCGCTGGGTTGTGACGCTGTATGTGGGGGTGGGGCCTGAGAGGGAGCAATGGTGCCTGCTCTGCTCTCTCCTGGATTCAGTCCCCTCCGCCACTTCCCCTCCGCCTGGACCGCCCGCGAGCTCGAATGCGAGACCACCTGGTCAGTCAGCCAGCCGCCTTGTGCGGCCTCACTGGGTCTGCACAGCTGCCCCCCAGTGCCCGGGGTCCGCCAGCTGCCGCCTGTGCACCTGGGAACTGCCAGCCGCTGCTGCTTGCGTTCCTGGGTCCGCACCTCCACTTTCTCCTGCCTCGACTCCGCCCCTCTTACCGGTCTGGATGAATGGTTGTTGGACTTCCATACAGTTCAGTTTTCTATAAGTTCTGGTTGTTTTCTTGTTTCTAAATATTTGTTGTCCTTAATTTTGGTTGTGAGAGGAGGCACAGTGTGTCCGCCTACGCCTCCATCTTGGCCGGAAGTCTAACTTTAATTTTTAAGAAATGAAAATGAGTATATCATTATTATATTGCTTTGTAGCCTACTTCTCCATTGAGCAGAAAGACATCATGAACATTTTGCATGCCATTAAATATTTATAATAGTTTTATGGTTTAAAAATACATTTTAATATAAAATATTATAAAGTTATTCTTTATTTCTCTATAGGTACACACACATATTCTGTGTATATATACATATATATAAATATCCTCTGATTAAGTAGGATTATGTGGCCTTGTGGGGAGGTCTTTAAATTACAGAAGTGTGGAATATGATACTATTCATATAAAATATGCGTATATATGAAATGAATGCTTATATGTTTGAATATGTAAATTGATGTATTAAATACATCTGCATGCTTGAATTTTTAAAATTAATGTATTTATGTATTGCTTACATAATAAAAAATCAGCTAAAATTTATTTTAAGATATTGAAATGCTAAAATATTTGGTAGCTTAGATGAAATGGACAAATTCCTAGAAACACACACACTATTGAAACTGACTTGAGTAAACAGGTTTCAATAAACAAATGAAGAGATTTAATACTGCAAAATTTACCCACAAAGACAAACCCAAGTGAAGGTGGCTTCATTGGTGAATTCTATGAAATATTTAAAGAAGATTAATATCAATTCTTCACTAACTTTACCAAAAAATAGAAAAGGGAGGGACATTTCCCAGCTCATTCTATAAGGCTAGAATTACCCTGATAGCAAATCCAATCAAATAACACAAGAAAAACCCCCTACAGATCAATGTCCCTTATAAATGTATGTACAAAAATCCTCAACAAAACACTAGCAAACCAAATACAGCAACATGTAAAACACAGCCACGTGGGATTTATTTCAGGAATGCAAGGTTGGTTTATCATTTATAAAAGGATTTAATATAATATTACTACATGAATAGAATAAAGGACAAAAACCATGATTCTCTCAGTAAACACAGAAAAAGCATTTGATGAAAATCCAACAATCTTTCATAATGAATACATTCAACAAACTAGAAATAGAAAGGAAATTCTTCAAGCTGATAAAGGCCACTTATGAAAAACCCAAAGCTTATAATATAGTTAGTGGTGAGAAGATTGAATGTTTTCCCCCAAGACAACGGTGTTCACTCTCACCTCTTGTATTCAACATTATACTGTTCTACAATGAACCTCTTCCCTGGAGTTCCTAGCCAGAGCATTTAGACAAAAGGAAGAAGGAAGGAAGGGAGGGAGGGAAGGAAAGGAAAGAAGGAGAGAGGGAAGAAGAGGGAGAAAAGAAGGGCAGATGTTCAGATTGGAAAGGAGTAAATAAAACTATACTTGCAAATGATATGATTTTGTATATAGAAAATTCTATGGAATTTAGTAAAAATTTATTAGAACTAATAAATAAATCCATTAAGGTTACAGTGTATAAGATCAATATACAAAATCAATTATATTTCTGAAACAATTTGTAGTGTTTAGGTATCATTTCCTCCTTAACTGGTTGATAGAATTTACCAGTGAACCTATTTAAGCTTGGTGCTTTCTATTTTGAAGAGTTATTGATTATTGATTCAGTTTCTTTAATAGATAT
The DNA here is from genome assembly GCA_039655065.1 of Glossophaga mutica. Taxonomy (NCBI): domain Eukaryota; kingdom Metazoa; phylum Chordata; class Mammalia; order Chiroptera; family Phyllostomidae; genus Glossophaga; species Glossophaga mutica. The sequence continues at coordinate 62,195,761 of CM077304.1, forward strand.
AGGCCTATTCAGATTATGTGTTTCTTCCTGTATGAGGTTTAATAGATTGGGTCTTTCAAGAAATTGATCTGTTTTATCTAGGTTATCAAATTTGTGGGAATAGAGTTGTTAATAATATTACTTTATTATCTTATTAGTGTCCACAAGATTGGTAGTGATAGACTGTCATTTCCAAAATTAGTAATTTTTTATTCTCTCCATTTTTCTTAGTTAACCTGGGAGAGTTTTCTAAATCGTATTCTTTTTAAGGAGTCAGCTTTAGATTTTTCAATTTTCTATATTGCTTATCTTCAATTTCATTGATTTCTGTGCTATTGCATTATTTCTGTTCTTTTTTAAATAATTTAAATATTTTATTATTTATGCTACTACAGTTGTCCCAGTTTTTCCCCTTTGCCCCCTCAATGCAACCTGCACCCCACTCCCTACACCATTGTCCATAGGCCACTCATATATGTTCTTTGACTAAACTCTACACCTTCTTTCAACCAGTATCCACCTCCCCCATCCCCTCTTACAACAGTCACTGTTGCATTTTGTTCAGTAGTTTATTTTGTTCATTAGATTCCACATATAAATAAGATTATATGGTATATGTCTTCTACCAACTGGTTTATTTCACTTAACATAATAGTCTCCAGTTCTGTCCATGCTGTTGTAAAAGGTAAGAATTCCTTTTTTACTACTACATAGTATTCCATTATGTAAGTATATCACAGTTTTGTTTTGGTTTTATCCACTCACCTATTGATGGGCACTTAAGCTGTTTCTAGCACTTGGCTATTGTAAATAGTGCTGCTATGAACATAGAGTGCATATATTTTTTTGAATTGGTGTTTCAGGATTCTTAGGATATATTCCCAGCAGTGGGATCACTGGGTCAAAAGGGAGTTCTATTTTTAATTTTTCGATGAAATTCCATACTGTTTCCCACAGTGGCTACAGTAGTCTGCATTCCCACCAACAGTGCACTAGGGTTCCCTTTTCTCCACAACCTTGCCAGCACTTGTTGTTTGTTAATTATGGCCATTCTGGCCAGTGTGAAGTGGTATCTCATTGTGGTTTTAATTTGCATCTCTCTGATGGCTAGTGATGCTGAGCATTTTTTCATGTGTTTATGGGTCCTCTGCATGTCCTCCTTGGGGAAGTGTCTGTTTAGGTCCTGTGCCCATTTTTAAATTGGATTGCTTGTCTTCCTGGTATGGAGTCATGTGAGTTCTTTATATATTTTGGAGATCAAATCCTTGTCTAAGGATCATTGGCAAATATGTTCTCCCATACAATCAGTTCCCTTTTCATTTTGATGATGGTTTCTTTAGCTGTGCAGAAGCATTTTAATATGATGTAGTCTCATTTGTTTATTTTTTGTTTCCCTAGCCCTAGGAGATATATTGGCAAAAATATTGTTATATTTTTGCTCTTCTTCTTACACTAGATTTAATTTGCTCCTTTTCCCTCTAATCTAATCTTAAGGCCCTAAAATGGACTTAGGTGATTAATTTTAGTTTTTTCTTCTTTTCTAGTGTACTCATTGCATTACGAATTTCCCTCTAAGCACTGCTTTTGCTGCATCCCACAAATTCTGACAAGGTGTTTCATTCTCATTTATTTAAAAATGTTTCAAAATTTCACTTGAGACTTCTTTTTGAACCATGTGTTATTTAATAGTATGTTGTTCAGTCTCCAAGTATTTTGGGGTTTTCCAGCTCTCTTTGTGGCATTGGGTTTAAGCTTAAGTTCACTGTAGTCTGAAAGCATACTTGTATGATTTTTTTCTTTTAAATTTATTGACATGTGCTCTGTGGCCCAGATCTTGGTGAATGATCCATGTAAGCTTAAGTACAATGTGTAGTCTGCTGTTGTTGGGCAAAGTATTCAATAAACTTCAACTAGATCCAGATGATTGATGGTACTGTTCAATTCAACTATGTCCCTATTGATTTTATGTCTGCTGAACTTGTCAGTTGCAGAGTGAGGGGTATTGAAATTTAAAGCTATTATAAGGAATTTTCCTATTTCATTTTTTCTTTTTAAAAAAGATTTTTTTGTTGTTCAATTATAGTTGTCCTCATTTTCCTCAATTGCTCTCCCCTGCCCTGCCAATCCCCACTCCCACGTTCAGTTTTCCCCCCATCCTTTGTCCTTGTCCATGGGTCCTTTATACTTAGGTACCTTGACTTGACCCTTCCCCTTCTTTCTCATGTTATCCCCTTTTCCCTCCCTCTGGCCACTGTCAGTTTGTTCTTTATTTCCAACTTCTATCAGTTTTTGCCTCATGTATTTTGATGCTCTGTTGTTAGGACCATACACATTAAGGATTACTGCATCTTCTTAGAGAATTGACCCAATTATCATTATGTAATGCCACTCTTTATTCTTGGTAATTTTTTTTGCTCTAAAGTCTGCCTTGTCTGAAACTAATACAGCTACTCTACCTTTATTTTGATTCATTCTAGCATGATATATCTTTTCCCATTCCTTTATTTTTAATCTGTGTCTTTATATTTATTTATTTTTTTCCTAGTTTTTTTATTTTATTATTTTTATTTTTTTAATATATTTTATTGATTATGCTATTACAGTTGTCCCATTTCTCCCCCATCATTCCCCCCACCCTGCACACCCTCTCTTACCCACATTTCCCCCTTTAGTTCATGTCCATGTGTCATAAGTCTTTAGCTTCTACATTTCCCATACTATTCTTGCCCTCCCCCTGTCTATTTTCTACCCACTATCTATGCTACTCATTCTCTGTACCTTTTCTGCCTCTCTCCTCCTCCCACTCCCCTGTTGCTAGCCCTCCATATGATCTCCATTTCTGTGGTTCTGTTCCTGTTCTAGGTGTTTGCTTAGTTTGCTTTTGTTATAGGTGTGGTTCTTAATAGCTGTGAGTTTGCTGTCTTTTCACTGTCATATTTTTGATCTTCTTTTTCTTAGATAAGTCCCTTTAACATTTCATAGAATAAGGGCTTGGTGATGATGAACTCCTTGAACTTGACCTTATCTGAGAAGCGCTTTATCTGTCCTTCCATTCTAAATGACAGCTTTGCTGGATAGAGCAATTTTGGATGTAGGTCCCTGCTTTTCAAGATTTCAAATATTTCTTTCCAGCCCCTTCTTGCCTGGAAGGTCTCTTTTGAGAAATGAGCTGACAGTCTGATGGGAACTCCTTTGTAGGTGACTGTCCCCTTATCCCTTGCTGCTTCTAGAATTCTCTGCTTCATTTTAATCTTGGCTAATGTAATTATGATGTGCCTTGGTGTGTTCCTCCTTGGGTCCAACTTCTTTGGGACTCTGAGCATCCTGGACTTCCTGGTAGTCTATTTCCTTTGCCAGATTGGGGAACTTCTCCTTTATTATTTGTTCAAATAAGTTTTCTACTTGTTGCTCTTCTTCTTCTTCTTCTGGAACTCCTATAATTCGGATGTTAGGACGCTTAATGATGTCCCGGAGGTTCCTAAGCTTCTCCTCATTTTTTTGAATTGTTTCTTCCTCATTTTCTATTTGGTTGTTAGTTTCTTCCTTCTGGTCCACTCCATTGATTTGAGTCCCAGTTTTCCTTCCATCTCTATCAGTTCCCCATGCATCTTCCTTCATTTCATGTATTGTAGCCTGCATTTTTTCACCTAATTTGTGAGCAAAATCAACCAATTCTGTGAGCATTTTGATGACCAGTGCTTTGAACTGTGCATCTGACAGGTTTGCTATCTCTTCATGGCTTAGAGGAATTGACTCTAGGGTTTTCATTTGTTCTCCGATTTGAGCCATTTTTGGTGGTTTTTTTTGTTTGTTTGTTTTGGTTTGGTTTTAGTCTGGTTGCGGCTATTACGTAGTGAGCGGGCGGGGCAGCCCAGTCACTGGGTTGTGACTCTATAGGTGGGGGCGGGGTCTGAGAGGGAACATTGGAGCCTGCTCCGCTCTCTCCTAGATTCAGTCCCTTCCGCCACTTCCCCTCTGCCTGTACCGTCTGTGCGTGCGAATGTGGGACCATCTGGTCAGCCAGCCGCCTTGTGCGGCCTCACTGGGTCTGCGCAGTTGCCCCCCTGTGCCCAGGGACTGCCAATTGCCGCCTGTGCACCTGGGAACTGCCAGCTGCTGCTGCTTGTGTTCCCGGGTTCGCACCTCCACTTTTTCCTGCTGTGACCCCACTCCTCTTACCGGTCTGGATGAATGGTTGTTGGACTTCCGTACAGTTCAATTTTCTATAAGTTCTGGTTGTTTTCTTGTTTCTAAATATTTGTTGACCTTAATTTTGGTTGTGAGAGGAGGCACAGTGTGTCCACCTACGCCTCCATCTTGGCCGGAAGTCGTGTGTCTTTATATTTAAAGTAAATCTCTCAGAAAAGCAATAGAAAAGCTGAATAAAACTAAGAGCTTGTGTTTTGAAAAGATAAACAAATTGACAAACATTTACCTAGACTAAGAAAAAAGACAAGAACACTCAAATAAATAAAATCAGAAATGAAAGAGGAGACATTACAATTAATACCACAGAAATACAAAGGATAATAAGAGACTGTTATGAACAAGTATATGCCAATAAACTGGATAACCTCAAAGAATGGACAAATCCTAGAAATTTATAATCAAACTGAAACATGAAGAAATAGAAAATTTGAATAGACCAGTACAAGAGACTGAAAGTGTAATAAAAAAAATCTGCCAAAAACAGCCAAGGACTAAATGAGTTCACTGAGGAATCCTGCTGAATATTTAAGTAATTAATACCTAGCTTTCACAAATTCTCTCTAAAAACTGAAGAGGAGGAAATACTTCCAAACTCCATTTACAAGGCTAACATTATCCTGATACCAAAGCCAGATAAGGACACTACAAGAAAACTACAGGCCAATGTTCTTGATAAATATAGAGGCAAAAATTCTCAATAAAATGCTAGCAAAACAAAGTCAGTGCATTGGAAGGATCATATATCATGATCAATTTGCAATTACCCCTGGGATGCAAGAATATTTTAACATACACAAACCACTAAATGTGATATACTGCATTAACAGAATGGAGGATAAAAATCATGCAATTATCTCAATAAATAAATAAAAAGCATTTAGCCCTCGTTGGTATGACTCAGATGATTGAAGTGTCATCGCATAAACCAAAAGGTTGTGGGTATGATCCTGAGTCAAGGCACATCCATAGATTGAGGGTTTGATCCCCAGTCAAGGCTTATATAGAAGGCAACCAATTGATGTTTCTCTCTACATTACTGTTTCTCTCTATCTCTATCTCTATCTCTATCTCTTTCCCTCCCACTCATTTCTTCTGTCTCCTCTGCTCAACTTTTTCTTCTCTCTCTAAAAGCAATGAAAAAATGTCCTTGGGTGATGATAAAAAAAGCATCTGACAAAATTAAAAATCCTTTCATGACTTCCGGCCAAGATGGAGGCGTAGGCGGACACACTGTGCCTCCTCTCACAACTAAAATTAAGGACAACAAATATTTAGAAACAAGAAAACAACAGAACTTACAGAAAATTGAACTGTACGGAAGTCCAACAACCATTTATCCAGACCGGTAGGAGGGGCACAGTCGCGGCGGGAAAAGGTGGAGGTGTGGACCTAGGAGCACAAGCAGCAGCGGCTGGCAGTTCCCAGGTGCACAGGCGGCGGCTGGTGGACCCGGGCACAGGTGGGCAACTGTGCAGAACCAGTGAGGCCGCACAGGGCGACTGGCTGACCAGGTGGTCCCACATTCGCACGCACAGACGGTACAGGCAGAGGGGAAGTGGCGGAAGGGACTGAATCCAGGAGAGAGCGGAGCAGGCGCCATTGTTCCCTCTCAGACCCCGCCCCCACATACAGTGTCACAACCCAGTGACTGGGCTGCCCCACACTGGGGAGCGCCAGAGGCTCCACTCCTCACTACGTAATAGCTGAGACCAGACTAAAACCAAACCAAAACAAACAAAAAAAAACCCCACCAAAAATGGCTCAAATCGGAGAACAAATGAAAGCCCCAGAGCCAATTCCTCTAAGCAGTGAAGAGATAGCCAACCTATCAGATGCACAGTTCAAAGCACTGGTTATCAAAATGCTCACAGAATTGGTTGATTTTGCTCACAAATTAGATGAAAAAATGCAGGCTACAATACGTGAAATGAAGGAAGATGCATGGGGAACCAATAGAGATGGAAGGAAAACTGGGACTCAAATCAATGGAGTGGACCAGAAGGAAGAAACTAACAACCAAACAGAAAACGAGGAAGAAACAAGAATTCAAAAAAATGAGGAGAGGCTTAGGAACCTCCGGGACATTGTTAAACATCCCAACATCCGAATTGTAGGGGTCCCGGAAGGGTAAGAAAGAGAATAACAAGTGGAAAACTTATTTGAACAAATAATAAAGGAGAAGTTCCCCAATCTGGCAAAGGAAATAGACTACCAGGAAGTCCAGGATGCTCAGAGAGTCCCAAAGAAGTTGGACCCAAGGAGGAACACACCAAGGCACATCGTAATTACATTAGCCAAGATTCAAATGAAGCAGAGAATTCTAGAAGCAGCAAGGGATAAGGGGACAGTCACCTACAAGGGAGTTCCCATCAGACTGTCAGCTGATTTCTCAAAAGAGACCTTCCAGGCAAGAAGGGGCTGGAAAGAAATATTTGAAATCTTGAAAAGCAGGGACCTACATCCAAAATTGCTCTATCCAGCAAAGCTGTCATTTAGAATGGAAGGACAGATAAAGCGCTTCTCAGATAAGGTCAAGTTCAAGGAGTTCATCATCACCAAGCCCTTATTATATGAAATGTTAAAGGGACTTATCTAAGAAAAAGAAGATAAAAAATATGACAGTGAAAAGACAGCAAACTCACAGCTATTAAGAACCATACCTAAAACAAAAGCAAACTAAGCAAACACCTAGAACAGGAACAGAACCACAGAAATGGAGATCATATGGAGGGTTAGCAACAGGGGCATGGAAGGAGGAAAGAGGGGGAAAAGGTACAGAGAATGAGTAGCATAGATAGTGGGTAGAAAATAGACAGGGGGTGGGCCAGAATAGTGTGGGAAATGTAGAAGCTAAAGAACTTATGACACATGGGCATGAACTAAAGGTGGGGAATGTGCGTGGGAGAGGGTGTGTAGGGTGGAGGGGAATGATGGGGGAGAAATGGGACAACTGTAATAGCATAATCAATAAAATATATTTTTGAAAAAAGAAAAAAATCCTTTCATGATAAACAAAAGCTTCTCTATAAACTGGTAAAGGAGAAATGTACCTGAACATATAAGGAAGGCTATATATGACAAATCCACAGCTAACATCATACCAATGGTAAAAGTTTGAAAGATTTTCTGCTAAGATGAGAAACAAGACAAGTGTGCTCATTCTGACCACTTTTATTTAACATAGTGCTAGAAGTCATAGCCAGAGCAATTAAGCAAGAAAAAGAAATACAAGACATCCAAATTGGAAAGAGAGAAGTAAAATTATATTTGTTTGCAGATGACATGATCTCAGAAAACTCTAAAGACTCCACTTAAAAAACTGGTAAGTTAATTCAGTAAAGTTGTAGAATACAAAAAAGCAGCCACAATGTGAAAGCAAAGAAACAGACTCCAAAAGAAACAATAAGAGAATTCTCTAGAAGAACTGGATGAAATGGAGAACTAGATGAAGTGGACAAGAAGAACACTGAAAAACATGGAAAGATATGGAAGCTTAATATCCTGTTATTAAACAATGAATGGGTCAACAGTGACATTTAGTTAGGAAGAAGTCAAGTGATACCTTGAAACCAGTAAAAATAAGTATACAAGAGTTCAAAATCTGTTGGACACTGGGAAAGCAACCCTAAGATGGAAATTCATAGCATTCATTACAAACCTATATCAAAAAACAAGAAAAAGCTCAAGTAAACAATCTAACTTCACACTTAAAGGAATTTCTAAAAGAACAACAAACAAAGCCAAAGGTGAGTAGAAGGAAGGAAATAATAATGATCAGAGCAGAAATAAAAGGAATAAAGTCTAAAAAAATGATACAAAAGATGAATGAATCCAAGAGCCGGTTCTTTGGAAGTATAAACAAGATTGACAAAACTTTACCTGGACTCATCAAGAAAAAAAGAGAAGGGACCCAAATATATAAAATCAGAAATGAAAGAGGAGAAATAACAACTGACAACAAAGAAATACAAAAGATTTTAACACAATATTATGAAAAATTATATGCCAACAAACTGGACAAAATGGATAAGTTCCTAGAAACATACAATATGCCAAAAATATATCATGAAGAAACAGAGAATCTGAATAGACAGACTATACCTAGTGAAATCAAAGCAGTAATCAAAAACAAACAAACACACAAAAAAAACTCCCAACAAACAAAAACCCTGGACTGGATGGCTTCACAGGTAAATCCTACTAAATATTCCAAGAATAAGTACCACCTCTCCTTCTCAAACTATTTGATGAAATTCAAGAGGAGGGAAGGCTCTCAAACTCATTTTACAAGGCCAGCATTATCCTAATTCCAAAACCAGATAAAGATACTACAAAGAAAGAAAATTATAGGCCAATATCCCTGATGAACATAGATGCTAAAATCCTCAATAAAATATTAGCAAACCAAATACAGCAATGCATCAAAAAGATCATGCACCATGATCAAGTGAGATTTATTCTAGGATGTAAGGTTGTGAAACATTTGCAAATCAATAAATATGACTCACCACATAAACAAAATGAAGGATAAAAAACACATGATCATATCAATAGATGCAGAAAAAGTATTTGATAATATCCAGCACCCATTTGTGATCAAACCTCTTAGCAAAGTGGGATTAGAGGGCATATACCTCAACATTATAAAGGCCATATATGACAAAGTCACTGCCAGCATCATATTCAATGGGCAAAAGCTACAAGCATTTCCCTTAAGATTAGGAACAAGATAGTGATGTCCACTTTCACCTCTCTTATTCAACATATTACTGGAAATCCTAGGCACAGCAATCATACAAGAAGAAATAAAGTGCATCCAAATTGGAAAGGAAGATGTAAAACTGTCTTTATTTGATGATCACATGATATTATACATAGAGAACCTCAAAGATTCCACCAAGAAACTACTAGAACTGATTAATGAATTCAGAGGAACATCAGGATACAAAGTTAACATCAAGAAATCAGTTGCATTTTATATGACAATAATGAATTAATGGAAAAGGAAATTAAGAAAACAATTTCATTGACAATTGCTACAAAAAGAATTAAATACCTAGGAATAAACTTAACCAAGGATGTTAAAGGACCTGTATTCGGAAAATTGTAAGACACTAAGGAAAGAAATTGAAGAAGATACAAATAAGTGGAAGTGCGTACCATATTCATGTATAGGAAGAATTAACATCATTAAAATGTCCATACTGTCCAAAGCAATCTGTAGATTCAATGCAATTCCTATCAACATTCTAATGACCTATTTCACAGAACTAGAACAAATACTTCAAAAATTTATTTGGAACCACAAAAACCCCTGCATTGTAACAGTGATCCCGAGGAAGAACAAAGTTAGAGGAATCATACTACCTAATATCAAACTATATGACAAAGCCATAGTACTCAAAACAGCATGGTAATAGCATAAAAGACATATAGATCAATGGAACAGAATAGAGATCTCAGACATAAACCCACACCTTTCTAGTCAATTAATATTTGACAGAGGAAGCAAGCATATACAATGGGCTAAAGATAATTTATTCAATAAATGGTGTTGGGAAAATTGGAAAGATACATGCAGAAAAAGAAAACTAGACTACCTTCTTACACCACACACAAGAATAAATTCAAAATGGATCAGTGGATCAAAGACTTAAATGTTAGACCTGAAACCATAAAAATCCTAGAAGAAAACATTGCCAGCAAAATCTTGGACATTGCATAGCAAGTTTTCATTGGGTATATCTCTCCAGGCAAGGGAAACAAAAGAAAAAAAACAAGTGGGACTACATCACCCTAAAAAGTTTTCCACAGCAAAGTAAATCATCCACAAAATAAAAAGGCAGCCCACAGAATGGGAGAACATATTCCTCAAGACATCTGATAAGGGGTTAATATCCAAAATTTGTAAAATACTTACAAAACTCAACACCAAAATAACCAAACAGCCGAATTAAAAAATCAACAAAGGATTGGAATAGACACTTCTGCAAAGAGACATAGAGATGGCCAATAGACATGAAAAGATGCTCAATGTCACTAATGGTCAGGGAAATGCAAATTAAAACTTCAATGAGGTACCATCTCACATGTGTCAGAAATGCTATCATCAATAGATGAACTAACAACAAGTGCTGGTGAGGATGTGGAGAAAGGGGAACACTTTGGCACTTTTGGTGGGAATGCAGACTGGTGCAGCCACTGTGGAAAGTAGTATGGAGATAGCTCAAAAACTTAAAAATGGATCTGCTTTTAGACCCAGTGATCCCACCTCTGAGAATATATCTGAAGGAACCCAAAGCACTAATTTAAAAGAATATAAACACTCCTATGTTCATTCCGGCATTATTTACTATCTCCAAGATATTGAAGCAGCCCAAGCGTCCATCAACAGATAGTGCTTAAAACAACTATGATACACTTACACAAGGAATACTACTCGGCAATAAAAAGAAGAAAATTTTACTCTTCGTAACTGTATGGATGGACCTTGAGGACATTATGCTAAGTGAAATAAGCCAGTCAGAGAAAGACAAATACCATATGATTTCACTCATATGTGGAATCTAATGAACAAATTCAGCTAACAAGCAAAACAGAGACAAACTCATAGGTGGAGAGCTGATGACAGCTAGTGAGGGAGGAGTTTAGGATGTAGAAGGACTGAGCAAAAAGGAAAAAGGACTCATGGACATGGGCAACAGTGTGGTGATTGCTGGGGGGAGAGGGGCATAATGTGATTTATGCTAATTAAAATACAGTAAAGATTAAATGAAAACATAAAAAAGAAACAATCAGAAAAATTAAAAGGAAACCTGTGACATGGGAGAAAATATTTGCAAACCATATCTGATAATAGCTTAATATCTAAATTGTAAGGGGCTCTTACAACTCAATAGCCAAAAAATAAATAATTCAGTTAAAAATTTGGCAAAGACTTGAATAAACATTTTTCCAAAGAAGACATACAAATGGTCGTCAGGTACTGAGGAAAGATGCTTAACATCACTAATCATCAGGGAAATGCAAATAAAAACCACAATGAAATATTGATTCAAATCTGTTAGAATGGCTATTAGCAAATAGGCAAGAGACAAGTGTTGCTGAAAATGTGGAGAAAGGGAACACTGTTGTTATCTTGGTGGTAATGTAAATTAGAACTACTATATGATCCAGCACTCCCACTTCTGGGCATATTTCTTAAGGAAATGAGATGTTTGCACTCTCCTGTTCATTGCAGCATTATTCACAATAGCCAGGTTATGAAAACAACCAAAGTATTTGTCGACAGATGAATGGATAAAGATGTGGTGTATGTATACAATGCATTATTATTCATCCGTGCAAAAGAAGGAAGTCTTGCCATTTATAATAACATGGATGAACCTACAGGACATTATTCTAAGTGAAATTAGCCAAACAGAGAAAAACAAATACTGTATGAGCTCACTTATACATGGAATCTAAAAAGAAAAAGTTGAACTCTTAGAATCAGAAATTAGAGTGCTTACTAGGAGCTAGGAGATGGGGAGATGCTGGTAAAGGGTACAGGCCTTCAGTTATAAAATGAATATACTCTGGGGTTCTAACATACAACATGGTGACTAGTTAACACTGAGTTCTTACATGAAATTTGCTAAGAGAGTAGACCTTACATGTTTGCACCACACACACACACATAAGGATATTGTGTAAGGTGATGGATGTGTTAATTAATCTGATTGTAGTACTTAATTCACAAAGTATAGGTATGTCAAGTCATCACAGTACACATTTTAAATAAACACAATTTTGTTTGTCAAAAAATATATTTGTTTTTACTGCTGTAAATAGCGATAACTCAGGAATTGCTTGTTAGTATTCATTTAGCTGTTACTGAACTTACTGGTTTATCAAATCATCATCATCATCATCATTTTTTAAAAAGTGGTAATATAGAAAATGTAATTCAGGTGGTATGGTGCATGCGAGGGGCCACTGCCTGGACCACCTGGCTGGCTGCGGGCAGTTTAGAGAGACTTCTGGCCAAGATGGAGGTGTAGGTAAATAGGCTTTGTCTCCATGCACAACTACAGTAAAAATTACAACTTAACTACAAAACACACATTACTCAAATTTGTCAGAAAATCGAGTTGTGTGGGAATCTGACAACCAAAGATTTGAAGAAGCCACATTCATCCAGACAGGTGCCTTTTCTACAATAGGCCATGCTAATAAGACAGCGAGTCAAAACACCTCTACCTAATACACAGAAGCAAACACAAGGAGGCTGCCAATATTGAGGGATGAAAGAACAAAACAAAACTCCAGAAAAATAACTAAATGGAGATAAGTGACCTATCAAATGCAGAGTTCAAAGGTCTGGTTATTAAGATGCTCAAAGAATTCTTTGGATACTACAACAGCATAGAAAAGACCCAGGCAGAAATAAAGGTTACACTAAGTGAAATAAAGAAAAATCCACAGGGAACCAGCAGTAGAGAGGATGAAGCCGAGATTCAAATCAATGATTTGGAACATAAGGGGGAAAAAAACATTCAGTCAGAACAGCAAGAAGAAAAAAGAATTCAAAAAAACAAAAATAGGATAAGGAGCCTCCGGGACATCTCCAAATATACCAACATCCAAATCATAGGGGTGTCAGAAGGAGAAGAGAAAGACCAAGAAAATTGAAAACTTATTTGAAAAAATAATGAAAGAAAAGTTACTTAATTTGGTGAAGGAGATAGAGACATGCAAGTCCAGAAAACAGAGAGAGTCGCAAACAAGTTGGACCCAAAGAGGACCTCACCAAGACACATCATAATTAAAATGCCAAAGATTAAAGACAGAGAGAATCTTAAAAGCAGCAAGAAAAGCAGAGAGTTACAAAGGAGTTCCCATAAGACTGTCAGCTGATTTCTCTAAAGAAACTTTGCTGACAAGAAGGGACTGGCAAGAAGTGTCCAGGTGATGAAAAGCAAGGACCTACAACCTAGATTACTCTTTCCAGCAGAGCAATCATTTAGAATGGAAGGGCAGATAATCTGCTTCCAGACAAGGTAAAACTAAAGGAGTTCATCATCACCAACCCATTATTATATGCAATCTTAAAAGGAACTAGAGAAGAAAAAGATCAAAACTGTGAACATTGAAATGGTAACAAAATGCACTGCTATCAACAACTGAATCTGAAAGATGAACTAAGAAAACAAGTAGAACAGAAAGAGAATCATAGATATGGGGAACATTTGAAAGATTATCAGTTGGGAAGGGGAAAGAGAAAGGGGAGAATAGGGGGAAAGGTGCAGGGATTAAGAAGCACAAATTGGTAGGTACAAAATAGACAGAGGGACGTTAAGAACAGTATAGGAAATGGAGAAGCCAAAGAACTTACATGTATGACCCGTGGACATAAACTAAGGGAAGGGATTGCTGGAGGAAATGGCAGTACCTGGTGGAGGTGGGGAAAAGGGGATAAATTGGGATAACTATAATAGCAAAATCAATAAAATATATTTTAAAAAGGGAAAATGTAATTCAAAATAATTTTTCTTGGCTTTTTACTTGCATAGAATTCTGCTTTTAAAAATAATTACTTTTTAGCCCTGGCTAGTATGGCTCAGTAGATTGAGTGCTGGCCTGTAAACCAAAGGATCACCAGTTCGATTCCCAGTCAGTGCACATACCTGGGTTGTGGGCCAAGTCCCCAGTAAGGGGCCTGTGAAGGGCAACTATACATTGATGTTTTTCTCTCTCTCTTTCTCCCTCCCTCTGCCCTCTAAAAATAAATAAATATTTTAAAAGAATAATAATTACTTTTATACATAACTTAAGAACTATATACACTTAATTTTCATGAGTTTAGAAAATTAAATATCTGTTGACCAGAAGAAAAAAATTGTGGGCAATCAATCTATATAGATAGCTCTCCAAGAAAGACATACAAACAACCAGTATGCATTTTTGAAAAATATAAAACATCAGCCATGTGGGAAGGAAAGTGAAAACTACATTGAGATACCACTTCTCACCCAATAAGATGGTTATAATTAAGAGACAGACAATAACAAATGTTGGCAAGGAGGTAGAAAAATTGAAACCCTCATACGTTGCTGGAGGGAATGTAAAGTGGTACAGCTTCTTTGAAAAACAGTTTGGCAGTGTTTCAAATGTTAACTATGGAGTTTGCATATGACCTGGCTGGCATATACCACTCCTAGGTTGTAACCAAGAGAATCGAAAACATATGTCCCCATAAAAATTTGTGCACAAATATTCACAGCAGTATTGTTCATAATCACCAAAAGATAGAAATAATCCAAATGTCCATCAACTAATTAGTGGATAAATAAAATGTGGTATATTTATTTAATGGATTATTACTCAGCTGTAAAAACAAATGAAGCACTGATGCAGGCTACAACATGAACCTTGGAAACATTATCTTATGTGAAAGAATGATTAAAGTCAGTAATTAAAGAGGGCATAGTATATGACTCCATTGATATGAAATATCCAGAACAGACAAAACTGTAGAGACAGAAAGCAGATTAGTGGTTGTCTAGGGCTGTGATATTTGGTGGTAAATAGGGAGTGACTGCTCATGTTCGTGTGTGTGTGTGTATTTTATATGTACATGAATAAATATACACTTTTTCCCTTCTGCCTTTATAATATCATTGAGATAATTGGGAATTATGGTTTTGGATTATTAGTAATTTTTTTCTTACAAAATGCTTCTTTAATTTATAAAATTCTTTTTATATGTTACATAAATTATATTACCAACAGTTATGTAGATTTAGCATTACAATAACTTTTATAAGTTTTTTTACAGCTATTTTTAGACAGTAAGTTGTCCCCTATCTTGAGCTTTATTTTTTAATTTTTTAAATTTTTATTTTAATTGTTGTTCTTGTACAGTTTTCTGTCTTTTTCTACCACCCCAGCCCACCACCCAAGCCCTCCCTACCTCCCTCCCATTTCCAACCCCCATAGTTTTTGTCCATGTGTCCTTTATTTTTTAATTTTTAAAGAACAGAATATTTAGAACCAGATTATGCATGTTATATTTTCCAAGTGTTTCCACATCATTGTATGAGCACTTTAAAAACTTGTGGCAGTTATTGCCAAATTACTTTTAAAAAATCAGTGCTAATTTAACTTCCATGTAGATGTTGTGGGTATTTTCATTTCTCTATGCTCTCTTTCTTCAATACTGAATATTTGCATTCTATTTAATACCTGATTATGTATGTCATACTTGAAACCTAGTATCTCATTAACATTTTAATTTGCATTCTTTAATTAGTAATGAGTTTAAAAATTTTAAAATAATTATTGAATATTTTCCTTGTACGTATTTCTGGTTTATGTTATTTGCCTATTTTCCTGTTGTGGTATTTATATATTTTATTGCTTTGTAAATTCTCTTTATATATTAAGGATATCATCATATATTTTACAAAGAATTTGCCCAGTTGATATTTTACTAGGTTTATTTATGCTGTTTTCAGGTTGGCACCAGATCAACAGTTGCTAGGATTTTATTCGGGAGATAGTTAAGAACATAGGCTCTGGATTCAAATCCCAGCTCAGTCACTTGTTCATTGCGTAATCTCGGGAATTAAATAATTTCTCCTAAATTATATCAGTGCTAAAACTGATATAAAACAATAGTGCCAACTTTACCAGATTAAGAGGATTAAATGATTTAAAGGGCTCAGCATAATTCCTGTCATAATTTAGTAAACACTCAATCATTTCTGGCTGTTACTATTTGTGTTCTCATTTAGCAGATGAGTTTAGCTCATCTTTGTAACAGATAAACTGAACAGAGATAAAAATGATGTGCAATGGATGAGTGTGTGATTTATATTTGCTGCCCTGTCTGGATTCTTCCCATTAACCTTTCTCCCAGGTGAAACTCGCTGGAGAGCTTTTTAAACTGAGACACACAGTTGGGTCTTGTTTATCAGAATTACTGCCAGGGGACTTCCTCTCCCTTTATGAAGTGGCATTTTGATATACAGTATTGTCCTTATTTTGTTTCAATAATTTAAGAATCTGTTGGGTGCTCATTGTGAGATTTTCAATTAAGTGTACTTTCAAAATAAGTAAAGCTCAGCAAAATAGAGTACTGTTTTCAGATACAGTAATCATTAAGTCTCTTTTTCCTACTTACATAATAATGGCAGTTGTAGAAGTAAACAATGTATGGCGTTAACAGTAGGCTGTTTCTATCTCTGAATAGGATGAAGTCATCCTACCGTGAAGATTTTAATTATTTTTTGTTTTTATTTATTTATTTATTTAATTTTATTTTTTAATCAGTATTTTTTTAATTGTTGATATTGTACAGTTTTCTGTCTTTTACCCACTCCCAGCCCACCACCCCAGCCCTCCCCACCTTCCTCCCATTTCCACTCCCCATAGTTTTTGTCCATGTGTCCTTTATACTTGTTGCTCTAAACTGTTCCCCTTTTCCCCGAAATTCCCTCCAAAACAAACAAACAAATAAGCATAATATAAACAAAGACACTGAATTTGAGAACAGTCTGACAGTGACCAGAGGGGAAGGGGAGGGATTTTAATTATTTTTTGATTAGGGACAGTGTTCTTTCAGAGAAGCTTGGAGGAGTGGGGACATGATCTTTCCATAGGAACGTCTTACTTGTGCTGTTTCTTTTTATTTAAGTTTTAGGTATCTATTTATTCTGTGGTAGAATAATATATGTCCTCTCTATGGTCACCCATGCAACCTTGGTGCATATGCTACTCATTATACTCAGATCTGCTTCTTAAAACCCCACATGTACAAATGAATGCAAACTTCCTACTCTTTTCATTTGAAAAATTTGTAATGATCACATCTTTTTTGATCATTAAGTTGGCAAATACTTAAATTCTCACAAAATGTCCTTTATAAGCTGTTTTTGGTTTTCATATATTCAATCATAGGTGCCTTTTAGAAAGACAAAAACACAGGGCGGGGCAAAAGTAGGTTTACAGTTTGTATGGAAAATAATACAATAATAAATAATAGTGCAAGAATAAACTGTGTTTCATGTACTCACAACTGTAAACCTACTTTTGCCACACCCTGTGTAAATATGATTATTGGTGAAATGAAAGAATTATTGTTGTATTGCTACTTCATAATTATTGATTCAGTCATTGTAAATAAGATTATAATATATTTTATATTTATAGCTTTATATTTAGTAAATGCTAAGTATATATAGTAAATCTATATACACATATATAACGGTGTGGTTTATCATGATTTGATTTTATAGGAACAGAATGTTAGCATTTGAAATAAGAACAGTAAAGATAATGTAGTTTAGTGCTGTCGTTTTACAGATGATACAAACTTAGAAAAGCAGCACCTAGATTAATTATGCCACATCTCCTATGGGAGAACCTAGTCAAGAATTCAGGCCTGTGTTCATAATACCATTATTATAGTCACATTGTCACTCAATTCTGAACCCTTTTTATTTTAATTTTATTTTTAACAGCACAGTTGTTATCATTATTTTGCGTAGCTAAGCCCATTCCAGTTATTCCTAGCCAGTACTTCAGCAGGTTCCTTTAAACAAGTGCCATCATATTAGGCAGCAGGCTTATGAGAAACCACTAAAGTTACTAAGAAAAACAATTGGCAAGGTTCATTGAAAATGTTCAAGAACAGCCACCCCAGTACCTACATCATGTAGAAGAATAAGTGATTACTTTCTTTTGCCTTCACCTATGCCCTCCAATCTGCCTGTTGTGGGCTTTGAAATCGTATGCTGTGTTCAAAGGTTTCTAAGAAGTTTAAGATCATATATAATTAACTGGATAGGCTAATAGGATTGAAAATGGCTTTGCCTTTTATGAACTAGCATATTAAAAATACAGCTAGCTCTGTCTATTTGCATTTGTCACGATACCCCTGGATACTAATTTTCTTTTCCCACTCCTTGTGAGGTATTCAGTGCTCTGTTTTCGGTAAGAGCTCTTGATAGTTTCCTGTATATGTATTAAAAATGTCTCTTAAAATTGAAAATGCCCTTTTTTCCTGCTTTCTAATGAAGACACATTTGTTCAAATACCAGATCTCTCTCTCTTTTTCACCCCTTTAAACACCAATTCAACATATGTTCTAATGGGTTGGGCACTGAATATATATGATGTAGGAGGGTCTCAGGCTCTGCTTCATTGAATGGGTTTTAAAATTAAGATTACAAAGACAAGATATGAGATTTTTGGAACTAGCAAATCACGTCACCCTGCCCAGAGTTTTTTGATGACTTCCCATTGGTATAGGATGAAATCTCTCTCCCTGTGCGTGGCACGGAAGGTCTATTATGACCTGGATTTTTCACTATCCAAATTTAAGTCATACTCACATAGTATAAGAAATCAAGAAAGGCCTTGGCTTTTTGCTGAAAGCTGGAGGATGAGTATGAGAGAGCTAGGCAAGGAGTGGGTGGGTCAGATGAGAGTAGTCCCAAGTAATGGAATGAGACTAAGTGAAAGTCTTGAGGCAAGAGAGAACATAGCAACCCCCCCTGCTGCCTTTCCTATACTGGGTTCCTCATGTGAGTCATAGACCACAGAAAATGATTTGAGAAACTACTTTCTCAGTTTCCCTAAGGATGATACACAACAAGTACCACTCTAGGTGGTTTCTAGAAAAGGTGATTACATGCAGTGGATGCCTTCGGTTAGGCCCTACATCCGGGCTTTTGAGCTTAATTCTCTCTGGGAAAGGCTGTGAATGAGGAAGATCACCACGGACTCACTGGTCATGAATCCTTAGGGCTCTCCTCTGAAATTGGAGATTGCATCATTATCTCATTTTATCTCCTGTCTTTTTGGCAATCCTAGAAATTCACTGACAGGTGCCTGGTGCTTCTAAACCATTATATTTTTGCAAGTGCCTAAAGCTACTGCCACACCCTACACTTGACTAGTTTTCCTGTGCTTGGCCTGGTAGGACTTCTAATCCTCTTAAGAGCCTCTGCCTTTTGGCCCTGTATGCGTGATGTCTTGAAGTTTACCTAAATACAATGAATACATTGTGTAGATCATACTACTTCTGTTAGCCCTGGAGCTAGAGAATTTGGGCCCAAAGGATGAGAAATGTTCATGAAATAGAATTCCTTGCTTAGTGGCAGCATTCTACTAATAAACCCTGCCTGTATTTAAGAGAGAATGTCTGGGACTGTTAAACACCTAAAAGTAAGTGAAAGAAAAGCTTCCTATCTGCTGAATAGCTCAGTCCCTGTAGATAACACTTCTTAAAATAGACTCTAGTCTCTAGAACCTCTTGTCAGGGCTGCTCCATCGGTGAACGCCATAGCATGTGGTCTAATAAAAGTATCCAGAGACAAGACATATTGTGTAGCAGAATTTGTCTAAGCTTGCCCTGCCACTGAGTCCCTCTTCCTCTCTATGATACCTGTTTATTGTGAAACACCATTGGCTCTTCCTCTGCTACCTTCCCATAATTCGATTTCCTAAATTACCTGAATCAGTTATCAGAGTTATTTTTCTAAAATGCAAACCCAACCATGTCATCCCTTTGCCCAAACTTTTTCTTATTGGCCATAGGATGAAATCTCTCTCCCTTTTCATGGCAAGGAAGGACTTTCATCACCTAAGTCCATGGCAAGGAAGGACTTTCATCACCTAAGTCCTTCTCTTTCCAAGTTTAATTCCTTCTCTTCCCCTTCCCCCTAGCAATTTATATTTTATAAAACCTTAACGAAGTCCCCCCAGAACAGAATTGTCCTGTTATGGCTGTTTCTGTGCTTTTGCACATATAGTCACCTCCCTTGGAATAGTTTTTTTTTTTTTTCCCTGTTACAATAAACAGATGGAAGCTCTTTCTACTAAACTTATATGTCCCCTGTAAAACGATTATCTTACTATACTATGATTACTTGTCAGTCTCCATCATCTTTATAAGGTTTTTGAGGATGAGTCTGTATCTTTTCATGTTTTACCCTCGTAGGTAACATGAAACCTCGTAGGTTTCATGTTGTTCTACCCTGTAGAATGTTGTGGAATGTTAAACACTTTCATTCCCTAAATACTCACTGCTTCAGGGACAGTAGTCACAGTAGTCGGTACTGTAACGGAGGCAAACGGACAGGCAGGGCTCCTGCTCTTAAGGACTTTACATTCTCATGCTTACATGAGTGGAACCAAACAAGTAAACAGATCAGTGTGATGGATGACATTTGATAAGAGGCATAGAGGAGGGAACTGACCAGATGATAGGGAATGGTGATGGTGGAGTGGGGTTCAGGAGGCACTGATTTATTGAGTAGATAGGGATTTCTGGGAAAGCCTCAGTGAGGAGGTGATATTTGAGTTAAGGTCCGAAGTATAAGAATCCAAACAAAGAGTCTGGAGGACTGTTCTAAGCAGAGAAGAAAGCAAGTACAATGGCCCCTGATAGAGCAATGAACTTGCTTATGTTAGAGGAACTGAAAGAAGATGTGTGGTCAGAGCACAATTGGGAGAGTGTTTGGGGATGTGTTTAGAGAAGGAGGCAGGAGTCAGAGCACATAGACTTTTGTCCACCTTCAGATATACTTCAATGCGTCAAACCTGAAGTCTAATTATGTGTGTGTTGGTTATCCTCATCCTCCGGAATAGTCTTAGGCTTTACTTCTCCCCAGCTGTGTTCCTACTAGGGCTAAAATCACATTTCTCTCTTCAGTTTTATTGGTGGAATAAAATCAGATCTGGAAACATTAAGGGAATCAACTTAGTTTCAGTATTTGGCCTTCTGAGCGGGCCTTTTATAGGAGCCATATCATTATGAATTCAGGATGATGTGAAGGATGGTGGCAGAGGAACCAGATTTAAGCACAGTTTGTAGAGACCTCCAAGTAGCACCCGAAATGGAACTCCTTTCATTTGCTCCTGGCTTTTGTCTTCATCTGAACCCGTGACCTAAAAAAATGAAAGAAAAGCTCCATGTCCAGTAACCAGTTCACACCCCTTTACCAGCAGAAAGTTAGTAAACCAGTAAAAAACAAAACAAAACACAAGTGGACTCTAGAAATTTTACTACATTTTTCTGAGAAGGAAATTGAATTTTTTTTTTAAATATAAGCAATGAAGGATGTAACTGCTGATGTGAAGAATCTAAAAGGCTACAGGATAACAGTGAAGCGGACTACACATTCTTCCAGCTGCTGCTGTTCACAACACTTTTGACAGTTAAAATACATCACACATTCTCTTGTCCTTTTAATGTAAACATTTACTGTTTTAAGTGGACTATAGAATCAAACCAAAACAGAAGGGTGCAGACGGGTATTTCAGAGGTGAAGCTAAGCACTAGACTAAATTAAGTAAAAGTAATTTGCGATCTAACTCACAGTTACATGTTGTGCATCACACTGCGTTTGTCCTTGGGAAAGATGACACAGAGAGCTTCCATTGCGTGCTTTATTTTTACAACCTGTTATCAAAAGGGAATTTCATAGAAAACAGGCAAAAGTTTAAATTAGAATTAAGTTATTTTAAGAAAAGGAAACTGTTTTAAGGTAAGGATATCCTCCTTGATAATGACTTTCTATGTTTAAGCATTGTCTAAAGTGAAGAAAATATTGCTGTCTCTAGGTTCTGTTGGTGTTGATCTCCCCAGGAAAAACTTCACCTCCTTTGTTCTTTTTGCATTGACATCTGGCTCAAGCCTTTACCTTCAACTCTTAAAACTTCTTTCAAAGTGTATTAAATTTGAAGACTAAGAATCCTCAAAATGACCCATATTTGAATCCTGGGCCTATTCCCTAGCTGACTTAATTTATTTTTTAAGTATAGATATGGAATTTTGCTTAAATTCTCAGTAGTTAAAAATGTGGCATCCTTAAAAATGTCACACCATATACAAAATTCTGCTGTCTTTGAAGTTAGTTGTACCCTGAAAGGAAAAAATTACAGATAAATTTGTAATGTCAAGTTTGTTCAATTTCCTGTTTTGCTTAAAATTTTCTTGCACAACACATAAATTCATCAAACCCCTTTCCTGGTGACAATACTTCATTAGATTACTTTAGTTGAATATTCAGGAGATTTTAATCTTATGAGTCATAAAATTCTTTCATTCCCCAAAGAATTTCCTGTGTCTGCCTGGAATTTCACATCTTTGTAGTTTTAGCTGGATTCCTTGAAGCAGTTACTTTCTAAATGACCGTGTTCTTGAGGTCTGTATGGAATACCGGTGGAGCCGGGTCACAGATTGACTCCTGTTTTTCAAGAAAATTGAAAAATTAATCCCTTTCATTACCTTAGTCCTGGTAATTTTATTCAGAAGAATTTTAAACCTCTTGACCTCTTCTTCTCACGATGGAGATATTTTCACTTGCTGCTTATGCGGTCCCCAGCTGAATCTTTCTGTGCCCGTGGAGGCCTGTTTTTATCTGTTTCTGTGAGTACACCCCAGTGACTTGATACTAGTGTGTTGCTTGCTTGTCTCATCAGGTTTTCATCACTGGCTGGTGTAATGGAAAAAGAGGTAGAATTACAAATATATTGGACCATTTAGCAATTGATGAGAAATGCCTTTGGATATCCTTTTTCCTCATCTTTTTAGAGCTCTTTTTTGAAGGTGAAAGTCAGGTTATGGTGGAAAGTCAGAACCCTTGCGTGTTCCTGTTTGAAAGGTTCAGGGAAGTGAAGATGATACTTTTTGACATGTGAGTTTGAGAAATTCTTGGTGGTTATTGTTAATACACTTTTCGCTCATGTGCAGAGCTGCATCTACATGTGCATGTCTTTATGCGTTTTAAAAGATAATGCCTAACTGTGTTCTGATCATACATGGCAGGTGAGCGTGCCCAGAGGAGACTGCGGTCTAAGTCTGGATATGCTATTTGGCAAGATTCAGCTAGCATGGGACAGATGAAAAATGGAAGGCCAGTAGAACAGCGACACTAACAAATAAATTATTCAGAAGTCGAGTACCAGAAAATCTTTTACTAGACTTTGGTATGTTTGGTGTCTTTAAGGACACATCTAGAATTTTATCCAAGAAGCTGGGTACTTACATAATATTTGTTTTATGGTTAATTTTTTATTTTTCAGCACAGGGCTTTTTAAAAATTTTAAATAAAAGAAGAGATTCTATTTATAAATCATAAAAGAATATATGTATCAGACTAGTGTTTTACCTGGTTGATTAGTATATTATTTATTTTTAGAGTAAAGAAAAATAAATGCAGTAATTACTTGCTATTCACATATATACAAAAAATATAGGTCTTTGGAATGTAGCACACCTTATGATTGCATAATCTATAACTACATGCTTTTATAACAAGCTGAAATATTAGGCCTATGAGGAAAGAGTCCAGATACTAGCACAGAAGAATTTTTTGGTAAGGACAGATGAAAGGATTCCATAATTAAAATTTTTAAATATATTTTATTGATTATGCTATTACAGTTGTCCCAGTTCCCCCTTTCATTCCCTTCCACCATGCACACTCTCTCCCACCCACATTCCCCCACCTTAGGTTGTGTCCATGGGTCATAAGTTCTTTAGTTTACATTTCCCACACTATTCTTAACCTCCCCCTGTCTATTTTCTACCCACTATCTATGCTACTTACTCTCTGTACCTTTTCCCCCTGTCTCCTCCTCCCACACCCCTGTTGCTAACCCTCCATGTGATCTCCATTTCTGTGGTTCTGCTCCTGTTCTAGCTGTTGGCTTAGTTTGCTTTTGTTTTAGGTGTGGTTGTTAGTAACTGTGAGTTTGCTGGTTTTTTACTGTCATATTTTTGATCTTCTTTTTCTTAGATAAGTCCCTTTAACATTTCATATAATAGGGGCTTGGTGATGATGAACTCCTTGAACTTGACCTTATCTGAGAAGCACCTTATCTTCCCTTCCATTCTAAATGACAGCTTTGCTGGATAGAGCAATCTTGGATGTAGGTCCTTGTCTTTCATGACTTGGAATACTTCTTTCCAGCCCCTTCTTGCCTGTAAGGTCTCTTTTGAGAAATCAGCTGACAGTCTGATGGGAACTCCTTTGTAGGTTACTGTCGCCTTATCTCTTGATGCTTCTAGAATTCTCTCCTTCATTTGAATCTTGGCTAGTGTAATTATGATGTGCCTTGGTGTGTTCCTCCTTGGGTCCAACTTCTTTGGGACTCTGAACTTCCTGGACTTCCTGGTAATCCATTTCCTTTACCAGATTGGGGAAGTTCTCCTTTATTATTTGTTCAAATAAGTTTTCCACTTGTTGCTCTTCTTCTTCCCCTTCTGGGACCCCTATAATTCGGATGTTGGGATGTTTAAAGATGTCCTGGAGGTTCCTAAGCCTCTCTTCATCTTTTCGAATCCTTGTTTCTTCATTCTTTTCTGTTTGGTTGTTTATTTCTTCCTTCTGGTCCACACTGTTGATTTGAGTCCCAGTTTTCTTCCCATCACTATTGGTTCCCTGTGTGTTTTCCTTCATTTCACTTAGCATAGCCTTCTTTTGTTCATCTAATTTGCAATCAAAATCAACCAATTCTGTGAACATCCTGATCACCAGTGCTTTAAACTGTGCATCTTATAGGTTATAGGTAGGCTAACTCTTGGTCACTTAAAAGTATTGGCTCTGGTGGTTTCATTTGAGCCATTTTTTTTCTTTTCCTTTTTTTGGTCTGGTCACAGCTATTACATGGTGAGGGGTGGAGCCTTAGGTGTTCACCAGGGCAGGGCAACCCAGTCACAGAGTTGTGACGCTGTATGTGGGGGCGGGATCCGAGAGGGAACAATGGCTCTGCTCTCTTGGATTTTAGTTCCCTCTGTGAGGCTGGGAGTATCTCCCAGCACCTCAACCCCCACAGGTGTTTTTAATCAGTGCTTTTAGGCTTTATTTCCCGGTAAAGGGAAGCCCTGGGTTGCACAGTCTGTCTTGCTATCAGCTTTTGCCTGGTTTATCTGTGCTCGAATGTGTGACTGCTGTCAGCTGCCTTGTGCTCCTTGCTGGGTCTGCTTGTTGCATCCCTGCGCCCAGTAACTGCTGCCTGCGCTCCTGGGGTGTGCCAACCGCCGCCTGCGTCTCTGGGACCACTAGCCACTGTTTTTCCTGCCGTGATCCCTCTTTGCCAGCCACCAACTCCACCCCTTTTACCGGTCTGGGTGAATCATTGTCGGACTTCCATACAATTCAATTTTCTACCTGTTCTGATTGTTTTTTTTTTTTTTGTTCTGAATTTTTGTTGTTCTTAATTTTGGTTGTGAGAGGAGGCACAGTATGTCCACCTATGCCTCCATCTTGGCCGGAAGTCCCATAATTAAACTTTTTTAAAGCTTGATGGTTCCATGGTCAAACATATATATATATATACACACACACACACACACACACACACACACACACACATACACACACAGGGGCAGATCTATATATATGCACACGCTGGCATTTAAAACAGCTAAATCTCGTCTGTATTCTCCTCTAGCTCTTCTGATCCTGATGTAGGTAAATTAACTGACTCACTTTCTTAGCAGATGAAGACAGGAACAAAGATGTGTGTCATTGTAACCTCTCTCCAACCTCTTACCCCATTCTCTTGTGTGGCCCTTCTTTAACAGCTGTTTTCCTAATGGTTAGAGGTAGTGACCAGTCAGTGATATAGTCAGTGGATAGAGCTTGATGGCTTAATTGCTGCAAACATGTTACTAATAATGCTAAGGTGACATGTTTGGTTGCCATGTGTTTTCATACAGTGAAAAAGGTCTTTGTCGAGACATATATCATTCACCTAGCCTTATATAAATTTATATAAATTTGAGACAAGGGGATTTGTGAATATGAGAATGACTCATTAAAAATATATTCTGACCCCTGTGGCCTGGTTGTTTGGAGTATCTCCCATAAACCAAAAGATCACAGGTTGGATTCCTGGTTAGGGCACAGGCCTAGGTTGCAGGTTCAGTCCCCCACTGGGGAGTGAACAAGAGGCAACTGATAAATGCTTCTCTACCTCTTTTTCTCCCTCTCTCACTCCCTTCCCCTCTCTCTAAAATCAGTGAGCATGTCTGAGCCCATTAGGATGGCTATGATTAAACAAACAAACAGAAAATAATAAATGTTGGAAAGGATATGGAGAAATTAGGACCCTTGTACATTACTGGTGCAAATAAAATGGTACAGCCAGTATAGAAAACTATATGATAGTTCTCAAAAAATTGAACATAGCAATTCCACTTCCAGGTAATACACTCAAAAGAACTGAAAGCAGGGAGTCAGATATTTCCACACCAGTGTTCATAGCATCATTATTCACAGTAGCCAAAAGGTGGAAACAACTCAAATTTCCATTGAAGGATGGATAAACAAAATGTGGTGTATACCTCTAATGAAATATTGTGCAGCTTCCTCATGTAACAGGAGATATCTAACAGTACCTAGGTGGGCAGTAAAAGGATTGAAGGAGAATATGCTCATATTAGTTCAGGGCCAATAGCATGCCTAAGTACACTTCTTCAGGTTGATGTGGGAAGTAGGAAATGAACAAGCATGAAACCTACAAAATATTCTGCAATGCAAGCAAATAAAAGTAACAAAATGCTGGGAGAAAGTGTACATATTAAAAATATTTTTATAAACTATTTGTACTCAATAAAAGATAAAAAACTCTGTAAGAGATATGAAAGATGAAATGTGATCACAGACTAAGATAAAACAGAGCTGGCAGAATTAAGAAAAATTCTTCAGAGAAACTAACAATCCTATATGGCCAAACTGAAAACTTCATTAGAAGCAGTGAAGAACTAAAGTGAGTCTGCTAAATATATAGTTAGTAATCTAGAAAGCCCCTTGACAAACTATCCTGTAATGCGGAGGAAAAGAAGAAAAGGACTGGCAGATTGTCCGCATAAGATGGTAGATGCAGAAGACAGAAAACAGTGATCCAACTAAGTAGATAGTTGCTGTCCCTCAGGAAGGGAAAAGAAAACCAAACAGTAAAGGACACAATAAGAGGTATGTTAAGAAAGATAGGAAGATCAAGTTTTAAAGACCACATTTACTATATCTTTGCTAGAATTAGTGAAAAAAATACCAGCATCATATTCTGGTAAAACATTTGACTTTCAAAAAGCAAAACCCACACAATTATATTTTAAGCTTCTGAACAGAAAAAAAATCTCTGAAGGAACAAAAATCAATCATGTCTCAGACATCTTCTTAGCCTCATTATCAGAGGACTGTGACACAATTTGGCTTTAGAGTTGTGAGAAAAAGAAGGTTATGATTCTTAAATTCTATTTTCAGTCAACTGTCATTCCTTTATGAAATAAACAGGAAAATATTGTCAAATTTACTTAGGAAGCATATTATTTACATGATTTTCTTGAAAAAATTACTTAATGAAATATTCTAAGCAGCTGAGAAATGAACCAAAATAAAGAATTCTACTTGGAGGAAATTGTGATGGATAAGAAATATTTGTGAGAGTGTAACAATAAATATTGAATTAAGTTTAAATCATTGTTTCAAATATAGTATCCTCACAAAATGTAAAATCAAAATGATTTTTGAAAGGACAGATACATCAAATATAAATGGATAGTTTCACAAATAATTACTTGGGTCAAAAATCTCAAATTAATCCAAACAAAAAAGTAGAATTATGAGAGAAAGGTATGAGTCAGTGTGTTCTGATTTCCTCATCTTACACACAAGGTTTTCAATAGATAGCTTCATTGCATGTAATTAATACAAGCAATTAAAATCTATTTGAAAAATGGAAGGTAATCCATTCTAAATTAAAAATACTGTATATATCTACCAATCAACTAGAGAAACAAAGGAAACATTTAGGAAAAGTGAACAATAATTAAAATAAATAAATAAGTAAAAATAATAAGAAAAAAACAACTATGGGGCATTTATACCATGGAATACTACTCAGCCATGAAAAGAAGAAAATGTCACCCTTTGTGACTATAGAAGAACCTGGAGAACATTGTGCTACTAAGTGAAATAAGCCAGTCAGAGAAAGACAAATACCATATGACTTCACTCATATCTGGAAACTAATGAACAAACTGAACTAAGAAGCAAAATAGAGACTCATAGATAGAGAGCAGGATAACTAACAACTGTGGAGAGGGGAGTTGAGGGTGGGAGGACTGAGCAAAAAGGAAAAGGACAAAGGACTCGTGGACATGGACAACAGTGCGGTGATTGTGGGAGGGATGTGGTACAAAGGAAATAAATGGTAATGGGAGAATGCGATAAAAGTTAAAAATAAATTTAAAAAAAGAAATCACAATGACATAGCAGCTCCCTGGCTGGCTCTGGAGGTGGGAGGGAGGAGACAGGAGACAGCAGGTGGAGTCCAGGCAAGCTTCACTCTCAGCCCCAGGGTTGGGGACCCCTGACATATATAATCTGAAAATAAGATGACCAAAGTTGAGAAGCAGTACATTGGTTATCATATAAATTTAAATGGGACATACTTTCCCTTTAAGACATAGATATCCTCAAGTTTAGTTTAAAGAATCAAATTCCTAAAAGAGGTACTCTATCTGAAAGGGGTACTTTAAACAAAATGACAGAAAAGTTAAAAATAGGAGAATGGCAAACAAAATGAAAGTTAAGAGTTACACTTAACTGTCAAAATGAAAGTAAAGGCAAAATCCATCCAACATTCTAGAGAGTTTTTAAAGAATTGGCTGAGGTTGCAATCCATGATGAAGATGCATTGATGTTGAAAATTTATATGCCAATAATGTAGCTTCAAAATATACATGCAGAAATTGCTAGAGATAGAAGAAATTGAAAAATATGAGTCCAAAGGCATGTATTCAAGTGCTGGCTTCCTTCTTCCTGTAAAAAAGAAGGAGGAAAAGGAATTGAAACACAAATGTAGTGAGAGACTTTAATATCTCTTTCAGTGTTTGATACATCAAACTGGCAGAAACAGAGACACGGCATCTTACTACTCTACATTATACTCACAGGATGATGTAGCAGATGTGCATAAAATTGTGTGCCCTACAGAGAAGGTAACTGACTTCTTTTCAAATATCTGGAGTTAAGAAAGTATAAGTCTTATAGTATAAACCATAAATAAAAAACACAGTGAGTCCAAATAAAAACTGTACAAATAACAATCTTTGAGTAAAATATAGGAAAGTCAAAATGAATAATAAACTACAGTAGTTTCCCCTTATCTTAGTCGGATACGTTCCAAATCCCCCAGTGGATGTCTGAAACTGGGGATAGTACAGAACTCTATATGTATATATATATTTTTTCTTCTACATACATACCTTTTCACTTAAAGGATGCACTTTACGGCTTCTCTTTGGCGTATCCAAATTGCCAGCATCACTGCTCTTATGTTTTGGGCCCTTATTAAGTAAAGTAAGGGTTACCTGAACACAAGCACTGATGCCGCCACAGTCAGTTGATCTGATAACCGGGATGGCTTCTAAGTGACTGAGGGGCAGGGAGCATCTACAGCGTGGATATGCTGGATGAAGGGGTGATTTACCTCCTGGGCAGGATAGAACATTCATTCACACATACGCAGGAGGAGCATGGGTTATTAACCTGTTGGCAGTTTAGCAGAACTGTATGACTAAAGTTTGTGTTAGGCCTTCTTCATCCATTTTGGAAGCCACGGCATTTGGCATTTATTAACTCTGGGGGCACCTTTGAGTTTTAAACTGTCCTGCCACTTCAGGGTGGAACCCTTTGAGTGCTTTGATACAAAGGGCCCACAGGCAGGGGTTATAAATTTAATGTGACCCACTGATATTTTTTTTGAAGAATGATTTCCTCTTATTCATTCTCTCTCCATTTACCCCTTTTTCAGTAAGAATAACTAACATCTCCAAGTTCTACTTTTTAGCCTCACCAGACAGTTTTAATGTTAAATTTCAGTAGTTCTAATTTCAGGCCTCTCTTTATCCATCATGTGCAGGCGGAGACCCTGGCTGCACATTTCCATCCCTCGCATTGCAGTCCGCAGGCCTTGGCAGTCACTGGGGTGTTTGGGGTGGGTGGGGGAAATTTCATCACCCTCTTCTGCTTCACAAATAGCAGGGCTCAAATGTTTTTAGATATTGATAATTTTCCCTAGTTTTCAGGATTCAAAAACTATTCTTTGCTTTCTCAAAAACTCATTTTATTTCATTAGATTTTTGATAAGGGAAATCTTAAGTCTGCATCTATGCTGCTTCCTCTCCCAGAGTCTACTTTTTGGCATTTGCTTTTGTTTCTCTCCAAAACATCCTCTCTGATCCGTCCACCACAGCCCAACAACAGATGCTCCGCTTCATTCGTATTGCCCCAGTGCCTAGCCAGATGTGGCAACTCAAACTTTCTGAGTTACCTTATCTGAGGAATATTGTACAGCTACTAGACCATTTATGTTTATGTGTATGTATATACTTACAATTTTGTAAGGCTATGAGAATATGGGTAAAAATGGGGTAGAACCTTGTGAACATAGATTTTCTGCAGGATGAGGAATGGGGCTAAGAAAATAGAAGGGAAAAGAGTACATTTGAAATCTGTATGATATATTCACATTTATGCATTTATAAATGCTTGATAAATATGTGTATGATATTTTTAAAGGGCAACAGGAACTAAAAAAAGCCATTAAAAGAGTAATGACGTTAAGATATCTTGGACGCAATACTAGGGTGATACCTGGAACTGAGCAAGAAGTTGAGATTAATTGAGAGGTAAAGATTATTTGTGTAGCCCTGGCTGGTGTAGCTCAGTGGATTGAGCGCGGGCCTGCGAACCAGAGGATCGCGGTTCGATTCCCAGTCAGGGCACATGCCTGGGTTGCAGGCCAGTTCCCAGCAGGGGACACACGGGAGACAACCCTACATTGATATTTCTCTCCCTCCCTTTCTCCTACCCTTCCCATCTAAAGATAAAAAAAAAAAAATTAAAAAAAAAAAAAAAAAGATTATTTGTGTGTATGAAATATTACAGATAAAAATGCACAAAAAAACCTGTTAAAAAGCAAAGATCTATTATTCTGCTGGCTCTTGATTTACACCTTAAGTTAAAGTAGGTGGTTTAAAAAAAATATTTTAGACTTCTGGCCAAGATGGAGGCGTAGGCGGACACACTGTGCCTCCTCTTACAACCAAAATTAAGGACAACAAATATTTAGAAACAAGAAAACAACCAGAACTTAATAGAAAATTGAACTGTACGGAAGTCCAACAACCATTCATTCAGACTGGTAATAGGGGTGGAGTCGCGGCAGGAAAAAGTGGAGGTGCGGACCTGGGCATGCAGGCAGCAGCGGCTGACAGTTCCCAGGTGCATAGGCAGCGGCTGGTGGTCCCCAGGCCCACAGGCACAGGGGGACAACTGCGCAGACCCAGTGAGGCCGTACAAGGCGGCTGGCTGACCAGGTGGTCCCACATTCGCGCACGCAGACAGTCCAGGCAGAGGGAAAGTGGCGGAAAGGACTGAATCCAGGAGAGAGCGGAGCGGGTGCCATTGTTCCCTCTCAGACCCCGCCCCCACATACAGCGTCACAACCCAGCGACTGGGCTGCCCCACACTGGGGAGCGCCTGAGGCTCCACCCCTCATTACGTAATAGCTGCGACCAGACTAAAACCAAACCAAAACAAAAAAAAACCCCACCAAAAATGGCTCAAACCGGAGAACAAATGAAAGCCCCAGAGCCAATTCCTCTAAGCAGTGAAGAGATAGCCAACCTATCAGATGCACAGTTCAAAGCACTAGTCATCAAAATGCTCACAGAATTGGTTGATTTTGCTCACAAATCAGATGAAAAAATGCAGGCTACAATACGTGAAATGAAGGAAGATGCATGGGGATGGAAGGAAAACTGGGACTCAAATCAATGGAGTGGACCAGAAGGAAGAAACTAACAACCAAACAGAAAACGAGGAAGAAACAAGAATTCAAAAAAATGAGGAGAGGCTTAGGAACCTCTGGGACATTGTTAAACATCCCAACATCCGAATTATAGGGGTCCCAGAAGGGGAAGAAGAAGAGCAACAAGTAGAAAACTTATTTGAACAAATAATAAAGGAGAACTTCCCCCATCTGGCAAAGGAAATAGACTACCAGGATATCCAGGAAGCTCAGAGAGTCCCAAAGAGGTTGGACCCAAGGAGGAACATGCCAAGGCACATCATAATTACACTAGCCAAGATTCAAATGAAGGAGAGAATTCTAGAAGCAGCAAGAGATAAGGGGACAGTCACCTACAAGGGAGTTCCCATCAGACTGTCAGCTGATTTCTCAAAAGAGACCTTCCAGGCAAGAAGGGACTGGAAATAAATATTTGAAATCTTGAAAAGCAGGGACCTACATCCAAAATTGCTCTATCCAGCAAAGCTGTCATTTAGAATGGACGGACAGATAAAGCGCTTCTCAGGTAAGGTCAAGTTCAAGGAGTTCATCATCACCAAGCCCCTATTATATGAAATGTTAAAGGGACTTATCTAAGAAAAAGAAGATCAAAAATATGACAGTGAAAAGACAGCAAACTCACAGCTATTAAGAACCACACCTAAAACAAAAGCAAACTAAGCAAATAGCTAGAACAGGAACAGAACCACAGAAATGGGGAGCATATGGAGGGTTAGCAACAGGGGCGTGGGAGGAGGAAAGAGGGGGAAAAGGTACAGAGAATAAGTAGCATAGACAGTGGGTAGAAAATAGACAGGGGGAGGGCAAAAATAATGTGGGAAATGTAGAAGCTAAAGAATTTATGACCCATGGACATGAACTAAAGGGGGGAATGTGGGTGGGAGAGGGTGTGCAGGGTGGAGGGGAATGATAGGGGAGAAATGGGATAACTGTAATAGCATAATCAATAAAATATATTTAAAAAAATATTTTATATAGCCCCAGATCTTTGTGAATTTCTCTTAAGGAAGCTTTTTAATTTTTACCCAGCCTTTAAGACCATGATTTTGGGTGTTATTTAATCATACATGCTTGAGACTTAAAAGAATTGTTTTACACTGAAAGGAAGCCAGATATCCAAAGAAAATGAGACTATATAATGCTGTAACAATGCTAGAGTTACCACATCTTCCAAAATTTTATGGTACTCAAGCCAGAAAAGATCCAAGAAATTGCATAGGCACCCCATGACATACTACCGAGAGAGTAATCCATGGAGTACTATACTCTGGTCTAGTGGCATAAAGAACAGTAAACACTTGATAGGTAATCTTTGTCAAAAATGTCTGAAACATATACCTTGATTTATTGTATATCATTTTTACAATTTTTGTTAATACTTTCAGCCCCAATTCGATTCACTTATTCAACAAGTATTTGTTTATTGCCTACTCAGTACTAGGTAGTCAAGTCTGGCACCTGTGCCTTGCATCATTTACAACTGGGTTGTGGGATAGGACTAAACATGGCTGCACAAGCGACAGAATGACATGTCAACCTATAGACTATGGAATATGCTGTGAATGTGCTTGGGCCTTTATGGAATTTAACTCTTTTTTTTTTGTCATGGTGGTACGGTGCCAAGTTAAAATGTGTGTGCAGCACCATGCAACATTAGCCTAATTCATCCATCTGAAACTCAACTTTCGTCGTGTGATGACACCTAAATTTTAATGCATTAAGCTTTTCATTGGTCAGAATCAAAGCCATTGAAACTTTCAAATTGGAAAGGCCACTTAGGAGGTCTGTCTGGAAGAAG
The DNA here is from genome assembly GCA_039655065.1 of Glossophaga mutica. Taxonomy (NCBI): domain Eukaryota; kingdom Metazoa; phylum Chordata; class Mammalia; order Chiroptera; family Phyllostomidae; genus Glossophaga; species Glossophaga mutica. The sequence goes on from CM077304.1 coordinate 62,229,629, forward strand.
TGCAGCCATTGTTAATATAATTAGAATGGTTTGCATGACATCAGTGTAACCTGGCAGCTGAGGAGAGGGGACTGGAATGTGCATGTGTGAACAATGATGACTTCACTGTACTAGTCAGTAGGGGCAGCAGATGCCATCGAGTGAACACATATACTGTGTGGCCATCACATTCAAAATGACTGAGTGGGTAGAGTAACTGAATCTGCACCAAATTTTGCATTGAGCTTGAACATTCCTTCATGAAAACTATCTGGGTGATTCAGTAGGCCTCAGCTATCAGCAACTGGTGATTGGCAGCTTCCTCACGACATTGCACCCACTCACGCATCATGTCTCATGCAGAGGATTTTGGCAACACATCAAATCACCCAGGTGACTCAACCCCATTACAGCCTAAATTTGGTGCCTTGTGACTTTTGGCTTTTCCCAAAACTAAAATCACTTTTGAAAGGGAAGAGATTTCAGACCATCAGTGAGATTCAGGAAAATACAATGGGGCAGCTGATGGCAATTGGGAGAATTGTGTGAGGTCTCAAGGTGTCTACTTTGAAGGGGACTGAGACATCATTGTCCTATGTACAATGTTTCTTGTACCTTATATCTTCATCAATAAATGTCTCTATTTTTCATATTACATGGCTGGGTACCTTCTGGACAGACCTCATATACCCATGGGTCTTGCTTAATACAGGACTTTGGCTCCATGGACTAGTTTAGTTTTAGCCCTCTTAAGTATTCAAAGAGATGTTGAGATGAGGGATGTTAAGTGGATTACTTTCATGGAGATCCCTAGAATATGTGTAGAAATTTGGGATGGAGAGAAGACTATCAGCCAGGTGCCAAAACCTTCAATAGATATTAGTAAGTGATCTAGAGATTCTATAACTAATCCTATAACAAAAACTTTTGTGACTGTGTATTTTAAAACCAAAGCAAGGATTATTTTTAAATCTCATACTTCCAGAGTAACAAGAATACACACAGAAAATGCATTCAGCCAAAATTTATTAAATGCTAGGCACCCTTTTGGGAGCTTTGAATGCATCAGGAACTAAATAATTATCTTTGACATGGAACTTTCATTCTAGTCAATAGTTTGGGGAATACAGTCAAGAAATAAACAAAAAACAAAAAAATTATAAACAGTAAGTTATAGTATATTGCAAAGTGATTAAGTATATAAAAAGCAAGAACAGAGTAATGGGAATTGGGTGTTAATAAAAGGTTTCTGTAATGGGTTTTAAGAAGAATTAATAGTAATCAGAGTATGCTGTGGTTTGATGTAGTTTGCTTCATGCCTTTTTGATGTAATTTATTTAAAAATTTTAATATATTAGAAAATGTACAATGCTTGTAAATTGCTTCAGCTTTGCTATGTGTGCAACAAAGGCGAAATGTCTTTGTTTGTATAAACAATTGTTTTGTTCTAAAATATTTCTGTTTAATAGCTTTTCTAAGCAATCTGTTCCATTTCAAAAGATTTTTTTTCAAGATGGTTTGTCAGAAATTTAAATCGTAATAGGTATAACTAAGTTTTGATGCATCACAAAAAGTCGATGTAGACCAGTGAAGGATCATAGATTTATTAAAATAAGGAAATATTTCATTTCAGTTGTAGTACTTAAAGGTACAGAATACAATAAAGATCTGAAGCCTATTCAGAAATTGAGAGAGATTTCAGTTAGGGAAAAATATCCAGGGAAATTTAGGTAAGTAAAAGAGTCTCAAGACTTAACTCCTTTTTAGACTTAACTCCCTCTTAGAAGAAGTAATCTTACGTTTTTATCATGCATATATATTTAGGAGAGGAATTATTCTGAAATTTTTATAAGTCCCCAACTAAAGAATGTAAGTAACATTTGACATTCCCAAATGACACTATGTAGTGCATAGACCTAATCAAGACTGCAGTTGAATGGAACACTGTTTCGCTTTTAGTCTGTGTTGCACGTTGCTGAGAACAGAATCTGTATTTCTTTGAATTTCCCCATCCTATATCCTGCCTGGTATTCTTAAGGTCAGTTAAGCACAGTAAATAATCTTTACTCAGCAAGCAACCCAAATTACCATCTTCCCATCCGATGTAGCTAATAAATTCTAAGTAAACTCTAAACTCTTTGTGAAGCATCCCTAATGGATACCTCACAGGACTGAAGGGCTTTTGGAAGCAAAATAAAATAATCATCTGAAGTTGAATGTTTTTTGATAAAGGTGACTAGGTCAGCACTAAATTTAAAGCCAGCCTGAGAGACATTTTTTAATGGCACTTAGAAATTATGGCTAAAGGTCAGGCTGTTACATGTGATGTTGCTCAGATCCTTTGATGCTAAAGGTCTACAACTGACTTATGTGTAAGATATATTTTTTAAAACATTAACTGTGATTTAAAGTAGCAAGAGACAATGTTCAGGCCAGGGAAAATAAAGCCCCCTTTTCCAGTTTTTTGGTTGAAATGGTATGAGTTCAGTAATTTTATTGAATTTGAAAAAAATTATTAATAGCTCCCTCCATGAAGGGAAATAGGGAAGCTTGCCCCTGTCGATTCCTGCTTAGGAGTTTCTGAGATATTTTGAGATTGCAAGAAAACTGTGGTTGAAATCTATACCAATTAGAGATCTTGTGTGTTTGGAACCATTTAAAAATGCTGTGCAGAGCTCAAAGGAATTAGCAAAGCCTGACACAGTATAGCTACATTATTAATCTCCAAAGAGAATAGACACCAGATGTTCACACTGCCCAAAGTACACCTCAGTGCTCTTAACCATCTTTAGTCATATTGTCCTTTAATAGATTCAAATGCCTGAAATGTTTATGGGTGATAAGGCTATGTGGTTTCTCCATATGAAATTATTAATAGTCAGCTTTATTAATGCACCATTTCTGATAGGAAGAAAATGAAACATTAAATATGATATTTGCAAAAATTGCCTGAAGCAAACTAGTAGAAATTCTTTGCCTACTTTTAAAAATTTCTTTGATTTGCCCTGACTAGTGTGGCTCAGTTGGTTGGGCATCATCCCACAAAGCAAGAGGTTGCTGGTTCAATTCCCCGTCAGGGTACATGCCTTGGTGGCGGGTCCGATCCCTGGTGGGGGCATGTACCAAAGGCAACCAATCAATGTTTCTCTCTCACATCAGCGTTTCTCTCCCTCTCTTTCTCCCTTCTCCTCTCTCTCAAAATAAATAAATAAAATCTTTTAAAAAAATTTCTTCGATTGGCCTAGTAATGGGCTTACCCAAACTAAGTGATAATCTTTTAAGTTAGTCTAATTTTGTTGTCAAATAATAAAATGTGATGTTTGATTTATTAATTAATTTATTCCACAAATATTTTCATGAGCTAGGGGTTGAGGATATAGTAGTAAACAAAGCAGTCATAGTCCCATGGGGCTTAGTGAGAGAAGCAGATATTAACTAAAAATTGCCCATATAAGTAAGTAATTGCAAATCATGATACATTCTTTGATGAGAAAGGACTGGTTGCTGTGAACATGCTTGACAGGGGAACCTGACCTAGAGTTAAAGCTCTGAATTCATTTTTTCAACCACATTTATTGAGCACCTACTTTGTGCCTAAAAGCAAACAGATTACTGTGGTCATTTAAAACATTACACACAACTCACAGCTTGGTAGACTAAAAGAGATGAACAATAACAACAAACAATTTAAAAATAAACAGAAGATCAAAAGGGTTCCGAGGATGGAATTTTATTTTAGTCATATAGTCTTTCTTCAAATATAGCTTTTGTTCAATATCCTAAGGAGCATTTGAGGAGTGCTTAAGATTTTTTAACATGTCTAAATATTTTCATATCACTCATTTTATTGCTTAAGTTCCATTAAAAAGTAATATTGTAACATTTTAAACACTTTAGAAAACAGGAAAAGGTGGGGTCAGTGAGAGGGACCCCAGAATCCAAATATCTCAGCATGAGCATCATTATAGCCATCAAGCGAGTTTAACTTCCTTCCTGCCAGGTTTTGTAAAGGGGAGACATTTGTTCACTCCACTTCACGTATGCCTTTCAACCCAGCAGAGCTCAACTTTTGTCCCCATCTCATTGAATGGCTCTTTCTAAAGTCCTGCAGGTCCCCTAATTGTTAAATTCAGCAGTCTCCTTTCAGATCTAATTTGACTTGTCCTTTCTGCAGTTTATGTCACTGCTGCCTGCTCTCTAACTCTGTCCTGGTACTCTGTCCTCCTCTTGTTTCTTGAAATCCTCTCTTTTATTTTCGTTCACTGACTCTTATTCCTCAGCTTACCTTTTAAGTATTTGTCTGGCTCTCCACTCTGGTTGTATATATTTGCCTCCTACATATCCTCATCCATAACCTTACTGTCTTCTATGCTCTGATGACTTTCACATCTGTATCTTTAGCCAGGGTCTCACTTTTGAGCCCAAATATTCCTCTGCCTCTTAGATAGTTTCTCTGTCTAAATTTAGAAAATAAATGTATGACTAGCATAATCCAGCTGGTAACCTAGTATGCTGTCCTGCTCCTTCACTCCCCACAGGTACCTCAGTCAGCAGAGTCAAAGAATCCTGCTCTCTTAATCTCTCCCCTCCCTTCCGGTGCCATTGCAAATATCTTCATTTAGAGCTTCATCAGTTCTGTTCCCATATATGGTTTTCCATCTGGCACACTTGTTTTCATCCCTCTTCTTATCCCCCATCCCCCAGCTAGTTCCAGAGCCATCTTCCTAAAACATAAGTCTGATCATGTTACTAGTCTGCTTAAATGCCTTTGGCTGGCCCCTCATCAACATGACATCTAAATGGCCACTGCCACTTAGAACTACTGGAGTTACTTTGACAAAGAGATGAAAGAGCAAGGTAACTAGTAGCCGAAGTAAAATTAATGCTTCAATTGTATTTTGCACTTAAATTTTATTAGCATTTATCTTTGTGAATTTTTAGAGTCTATAGATCTATGCTTATATATATATATTTTTTAAACTCCCTACTTTTTAAGGTAAGTATTTTAAGCACTGTTTTTATTTGAGGTACTGGTTAATAAAGCTGAAGGAAGAATGGGAAAATGTTTGCCAAAACCAATGATTTTCTTTTTGTCATTATGACTGTTAAACTATTTTCATGACTGTGGAATAGTTTGCCTCTTGAGACTATTGCTTGTTTGCAGTAATGAAATTATGTCATCAGCATTTAGGGGGATACTTGTCCTCACATTTGCAACTTCAGGAGAACAGAAATGCAGTACTCACTTTGTATCCGACAGTCAAATACAATGTTGAGTCGTCCCAGAAATTTTTTCCACTGAACTAGTCAGGGAATGGTGCATCCTGACATCCGTGCATCTTAACTCAGAGGCCATTGTGGGTGTCATAATGTAAGTGTTAATCCCATACACTTGGCCCATAATCACTTTTTAAGTAGAGTCAAATCTGAGCCAGTTGAAGCTGTTAAGCCTTATATTGTTTTGGTATTTTTTATCAGCAAGGTAAATAATAATAAAGCCCAAAGTCTGTTATCTTCTCTCATAAAATACTAGATCAAGAGAGTAAAATCTGCAGTTTATTAAAAAGAAATTTTGGCATCTTATCCAAAAAGATAGATAGAGCATACCTATTTGCTTCCTTCTCTCCCAAGAGACTGCTTTAAAGTGAGAGCAAGAAAAACAAACAAAAAAAAAAAGAGGAGGAGGAAAGGGGGGAAGAAGAAGGAATACATTGCAAAGAGTGTTGGAGTGAGGGTGGGGATGGGGTCTTGAGCAGGCAAGAAATTTTAATGAATTTTTCCAAGGAAAGAAAGGGTGGAAGTAGATTAATGGGTATGACTGATTAAAGAAAACCGTAGCCCAAACTATTGCAGAGATGCCCGGCAAGATTATAAAGGGGCTCAGAGTACAGAATTGTCAAGAGCAAAAGGGCATGGGGGTGGGGGACTGACAGGAAGGTGTTTAACTCAAAGTCTAAAGAACAGTTAGACCAGTTTTACTTCTTTCTCACTTTTCTTTTTTTAATGTATTGTTTCAATTTTTCAGATTTTTAAATTGACTTTATTGGGGTGTTTTTAATGAAATTAAGTTTCAGGTGTATAATTCTATAATATAGCATCTGTATATTGTATTGTGTGTTTACCATCCCAAGTTAAGTCTCCTCCCATCACCATTTATCTGCCTTTGTACACTCTTGTACCTTCCCCCACCACCTTCCTCACTTTCATATTTAGAATGACAGATCATCAATTTCAAGAAAACAAAATAACTGGAACACGGTTCTCTTAAGATGTTAAACAACCCATCTGGGAGAATTGGGGGCTGCTATTGAGATGTGGCATTCCAGAGTACACCATCCCTCAATCAGGTATTCAAGGAACCCAAGGATAAACCTTTGTCTACCAGCAAATGATGACAGTGTTGCCGGAGCTTCCAGCCAGCTTTCCAAAGTTCACACACACTGAGGAAACAGACCCTCACGTATCCAATGTTGGAAGAAACCTACATCAGCTGCATAAATAGAAATGATCGATCAAGGATCACCAGAGATATATAAAGAAAACCAGAAGAATGAAAGACAGAAGACCAAAATAAAGAGAAAAATTGCCCCAGAGGAGGCAGAGATATTTTAGAGAATAATAGAAAAACTGAAACAAAACAACTCTAATCTATCTATAGTCTCTCTAATTCAGTAACAAATGTTGATATTTGAAATATTTCAATATAAAATAAGGTGATACTATAAAAACAAACTGTGAATAATGTGAAAAAAATAAGTCGACAAAAGATACTTGTGATACAATGTCATTTATTTAAAATTTTAAACATTTTCTATTGTTTATGGATATAGACGTGTAGAAAGTAAATGAAACAAGCATGGGAATGGTGCATAAACAATTATCTTTGGGGCACAGGCAGGTGAGGGAGTATGGGAAAAGATTGGAGGCAGACCTGGCTGTAATTGTAACATTTTATTTTCTTAGAAAAAGAGAACAATCTGTAACAACTATAGAAAAAATGTTATTACCTGCTAAATCTGGCTACCTAATATCCATTAAATCATGACTACCTATTATACAGGGTGGGACAAAATTAGGTTTATGGTTGTGAGCACATAAAACACAGAGTTTATTCTTGTATTATTTATTAATTATATTATTTTTCATATAAACTAAACCTACTTTTGCTCCACCCTGTATTCTGTATACTTTTGCATATGTTTGAAATATTTGTAATTAAAAATTAAAATGTTGAATTAAAGCAGATTTTGTAAAATTGTATAATAAAGTCCAGTGCAAACAAAGCCAAGAGAAAATACGATGTGCATTTTAACACGCGGCGCAGTGCGAAAAAGGGAGACTCTGTTTGACTTTAGGCAGCCAATTGGACAGTCGGAGAAGGAGGTAGAACCCTAGATCTCTTTAGCACTGCACACGGCCGTAATGAAGCGAATGCTGTTTACTAGTTTCAACTCCTTAGGATCAATCTGTGGGAAAGCGTGCAAGACTTAGTTAGGGCTGGGCACTGGAGTGTGGGGGAGGGGGAGGGGAGGGGAGGGTCAGGGCTCTAGGGAGGTCTTATGGAGTGGAGAGTCAAATGATAGTAGGCTCTAGGATAATCGTACATTCATTTGTTCTTCAGATGGTTTTTTTGCAACACCTCCTATATCACAGGCACTATTTGAAGTGATTGGCAATACAGTGGTGAATGAAACAGACAAACTCCTTGACCTTATTGAACTTACATTTTAGCTCAAGGAGCAGACAGTATAAAATGGATTAAGAATTAAAAATAATATAACTCTCAATTGAAAGGACAGTGGAAGATGAGAGTAAGTATGAATAGTGAATCTTCATGGTTCACAAGAGGGAATCAATTTATACTGTCTAAAACAGCATTGTCCAATGGTGGACATTTCTGTATCTGTGGAAATGATCATGGAAATATTCTGTGTCTGTATCTGTGTTGTTCAAGAGAGTAGCCATTAACTACATGTGACTGTTGAGAACTTGAAATGTTGAGACTGTTGAGGAAATAAAAATTTAATTTTATTTAATTTTAATTAACTTAAACCGTGACTTGTGGCTGATAGCAGCTGTATTGGACAATGCAGATTTAAAATGAAGGAATGAAGAGATAGCAGCATAAGCATATTTATTTAGAATTAAGCCAGAATCCTTTTAATGTGGTTGTCTGCAGGGGTGCAGAGAAGTGAAAGGGAATAATTCACTGAGTCATCTCGCAGTAGTTGATTTTCTACTGTATGTATGTATTTGGTTGATTGCTACTTAAACTTTTGGGTCTTTGAGGGGGAGTAGAGAACCATCCTTTTAAAAATGAGAAAAGTTATACATGAAGTGTCAGTTGAAGTGAATAATTTGTCAAGAATCAGAGCTCTATGCTTCAAACAATTATTTTTAGCAGGGGGACTTCAGAGAGAGTTTTATTATTTGGCTTTCGGTAGCTAATAAGGTGAGTTGTCATTAGTGAGATTAACAGATTCTGGCTTCAGAGAAACAAAAAGCTACACATTTTGAAATATGGTCCTGGAATTATAGAGCTGTGAGAATTGGTAACACAAAAATTCTCACAAAAATACAGATCTGCAAATCACCAGCTTGTCTAACCAAAACCAGACTGAAACGTATACTGTCATTATTAAACTATCACCTAAGCCCAACTGGGATTTACTGTGATTAAATCTACTTTGCATTTGAAGATAACAAACTATTTGTAATAACATTGCAATTCAGTGAATTCTTTAGTCATGGGTACTTTCTGCTGTGTTCTACTGATGGGTCATGTAGCCAACTAACTGAGGTTTCTAGTTTTTATTTGGGGGTTTGGGAGGATGTGGGGGAAGCGAAGCCGTATGGATAGCAATCCTAGTTAAATGAAGAGTAGGGAAATGAGGGCCACATTTTTTAAACATGGTACAGATGGAATTGGCTTCAACTTGTTTATAATTTGTTGCTAGTTTTAACAACTTCAAATATTGTTGAAAGCAGGGCAAGTTTGGGCTAGAGACTTTTTCTCAGGAGACAGTTGGAGTGAAACATTAAAAAATTTCCAACAGAACGCTACTTGTGAAGAACTGTGTCATTATTCAGTTACGGGTTCAACTAGACTCAGAGCAGCTTAAATTCAACCACTTTATGAGTTAGAAGGAATAATTCTATTGTAATTAAAAAAAATTAACTCTAGTGTAGATGGTAGCAAGCACCGAGAATCTAGTGTTACAATTAGCAGGATCACTTGCTCTTACATTTGAGATGTAAATGAATATATTCTGGATTTGCTTTACATTATACCAGCAGTATTAAGTTATGTCTGCAGATTACTTTGGCCTGATGGTTGGAGAAAATTGAGGCAGAACTGCCATATTCCAGCTTGTCCACTTTAGTTGTAGTACCTGTATTTATTTAATATCCAGAAATGAGAATTCTTTGAGGGGAGAAGCTATTTATTGCATGTAAGATATTCTTGATAATAATAGCCTATTATCTTTAAGAGTACAGTTTATAATACACCCAAATCTAACCTCATCTAGTAGAAACAAAGGAATGGATTGGGGGTGGGGTGAGCCAACTGTTTATACAGGTTTTCAATCGGCTTTTCTCTTAGAAAGTCTATGGAATGCATCCAAAACTAATAATGTTTTGTTAGATGAGAAGACCAAAAGGGAAATCCTAAAGAAAGGAGGATGGATGATCTTTCTTTAATGTCAAAACTGACATAAACAGCCCCCCCCACCTTTGCTCAAGATAGTTTTCTCAACAAGACCCAGATTGCTTCAGTCTTTGCCTATTACCCTTTGAAGCACTTTCCTTATTATTAGGAGTGGGGGCAGGGTTTCCTTTGAGGATTTTTACAGCAGTGAAGAGTTCCTCCTTTAAATATTTTCACATGATGAGGGAATTCCGCTTTCAAAGTGCTGTCATCACTGTGCCTTCTCCGCCATAAGACAATCTATTCCTGGGTGAAGGGCCTTAGTTTGACTGTCAATAAGGACTTACCTCTCTGATGGATTCTCTTTCTGTATAGCTGTGCTTTTTTGAGAGACCCTAGAAAAAGAACTCAACAGTCTCCTGTGATGACCTTATTGGTGAAGTTGGCCATGATATTCTTTTGAAATGTGTTTGTTCCATCACACGTGCTGATAATCTTCACCTTGATTTCCCTTGTCAGTCTCCACTAATTAAGATTTGGGTGATGGATTGAATATTCCATCTTGAAAACTATATTTCTGATACGGTGAAAAGAGACACTGTGTGAATTAGGGAAAGTTTTTAAATTTTGTTAGAGACTTTTCCAATGTTTAAACAATGCCTTACTTAGTAAACAACAAATAAACTATTCAAGGGTCAACAATTTTCTCAGAAACATTGAAATCTTTTGAGAACCTCTACTATGTTGTTGAACATAGTCTTCTGGAAAATTCTATAAATATTTAATTCATGGTTACAAAATGTATAGCTATATGGTTTAATAACTCATTTGAAAGTAGTTCACTTTCCTTCCCAAAATCTTTAGTCAGCAATGACTTACAATTATTAGGAAAGGTTAGTATTAAGAAACCCCAACGGAATGAAGAGTTTTCTCAATATTAACGTCTAAGGGTGCGCTTCTAAGCCTTTGTGTTGTATCAGGTAAATGAATAAAAAATAAGTCCCAAACTAGATTACATCATTGGACTTTCCCTGTGAACGTTTTGGCCGTTGGAAGGCAAAAGAATCAGTGTTGTGTAGCATTCGTTCTGCCCTGCTTTACCAGGGCTCATAACTGTGACACTGTAACTACCAGCCAATCCAGACATGGTGCTAAGCTTATTTCTTAAAACCTGCCACTTCCTTCTTGCTAGAGTGTTCAAGTTAATGACCTCTCAGCCTTTCATTAAGGAACAGAGTGGAACATAAGAGAGCCCTAGACTAAAGCCAGGCTACCCATATTCTACATTGGTACATTGGCAAGTAACTGATGCTTCTCCTCCCTTCCCAGAAACCCTGTGAGTGACCTAAATAATCTTCATGTTTTTACCATCCTAAATAAATAAGTCTACTTCACCTACATAGAGAGGCTTTAATGTAATGATTGAACCAAGTTGCATACTCCAGTGAGAAACCAGCATTGATATTTCTTAATCTAGTGGTAAAGTAAGGAGCATATTATATTTTCTCTCTCCTGTGAAACTCTCTGATGTACCATAATTATTCATCCCTTTTTTTATTTAAGGCTCATTGGAAATCATTTTAAAAAACGTTTGAGCTCTGCTTTTGTGCTGTATTCTATGACAGGCAGTGAGAATACTCAGGTCACTGAGTTCAGATTCTGCCTTCAAAGTACTCACCACCTAGTCATGGCAGAAAGCATGAAAACAAATGAATCACAAATCCAGTGAGATAAGTAGAACAAGATAAATTATATATGATGCAGGGGTAGCATGGGAGGGGGAATACACACACACATGCACATATATGTAATTTGCATATATGTATATATAATTTCTCTGTACCTAGTTTTAATTCTACAAATAGGAAAATGTATGTGGAGGGGGTAGAGGCAGCTTTATGGGAAACTAGCAACAAAATAACATTCCTAATTTTTTACCTGTTTTCTATTAAATCAATTATGTCCACCCATAATTGATAATATTAGTTAATATTAGATAATATTAGTTGTCATAAGCTGCAATCAAATGAATAATGACACATGAGGTTAAAAAATACTGAATGTTCTTTCTTTTCATAAATAAATTATTTTTCAATGTACTCAAACATACATTAAACCTTTCTTTATTAGCAATTGTCACTTCTGTCATTGAACAGAGAACACCTAAATGTGTCAAGTAATCATCAAAAACTAAATACTACAGCCTAAAATATGTTCAGATTCTCTTTAGAGAATCTGGACAATAGGGAAATTTGAGTTTTCTAAAGAGTACTGGTGTGTCTTGGTGTAATTAATTTTTGTAGACTGTTATAACTAGAAGGGTGAGATTTTCCTGGTGATTTGTAGTAATCTTAAACTCAAATCAAGGACTGGGAAAGTTCCAAGTCTGAGGCTAAATCCAGCACTGACAGTGACGGCTATGTCGTTGTGCAGTGGGGGGTGGGGAGCCTAGCAGAGTTCCTTATACAAATTTGGCCTGAACTAATTTGTTTTGTTTAAAACTGGAAATGGTATTGTGAAGTTTGCATTCTGTTTTCCTTCAATAAGTGTATTAAAACAAAGCACCATGTTTTTAAAGGGTTTCCTCCTTTCTGCAGGAGTAAATTTGGCTTCTGTAAAAGAAAAAAAATGCACCAGCAATTCAGCAACATTGCACCTCTTTCATCATTTTGGGGGTGCAGGTTTCAGCTCAGTAACTCCCGACATATTTTCTGGAAACATGTAAAAACATGCCTATAAGTACTGAACATAAAACATGACTCTATACTCATAAACATTTGTATAATCTTATGGTCCATAAGTACTGAACATAAAACCTGACTTTACACTCATAAACGTTTGTACAATCTTATGGTCCATTTACCATTGAGTTTCTTAAAGCTGTGTGCATATTTTAAAAATCATTAGAATAAATGAAAATTGGAACAAGATGCTACTTGAGAGAAGGTGCTATCCAGAAATGCCTGAAGAACACTGTTCAATGACTCTCCTATGAAGTGAGCAAGACTCTTGCCCATAAAATAGATAGAAGCAATGCTTTCCAGATACCACCATCCTGAGAAATTAAATTAAGATGGAAGCACCAGAATATTCATTTTTTAGTATTTTAACCACCCAAACTAAGTAATGAAAAAGCATGCTTCCTAGAGGGGTGTGGCATAATTGGAAAGTTAAAAGCCAGACCAATTGGATTGCATTTTGGGAAACAGCACATTGTAAGGCTTGTAGTGCTTTGGGGCTGTGCCCAGTGACCCTAAAGATAGGAGAGATAGCAAAAGGTGGTGCGAGGGAGCTTTGTAAGTCCAGGGATGTTCCAGAAAACCACCAAATGGTATGAGAATGTCTCATGAAAAAGGAAATCCCAATGCAACTATAATCTGAATGTGAGGAAAAGGTTATTCTTAAAAAATAGTTGCACTGTTGCAAAATATATTCGTTTTCACCTTTTGACATTTTTTTCAGGCTGAAAGAGGTAAGCATGATGCATATACTAAAGATGTCCATCCTTTGCTTAGTATTTCCTTAAAATTGCATTCTAACCCAAGACTTCGTATCTCTCTTCTCTCTGGTGCCTTCTCTGCCCTAGGTTGGCCTTCCTTCCATGATGTGATCAGTTCAGACGCTATCACATTTACAGATGACTTTTCCTACGGGATGCACAGGGTGGAAACAAGCTGCTCTCAGGTCAGTTAACCCCACCTGAAAGTCCAAGGCTCATTCTGCATTGCAAACACTCCCAGTTTTCCTGGTTTTGCTAAATACAGCAACTAAAGCCTAGTGAGTGACTGATCACAAAAGGAGAATACAACCACAACAAAGTCTCTATGAAGTCTTCATGGTATCTAAATCTTCAAGTGTTTAGCAAGGCCCAGTTACAGGTCAGTCATTGGCTTCAGCATGAGACAAAATCCTTGGGAGGAAAATCATTGTCACTTGACTCAATACAGTGGGGAATGCACTATTCTGAGGGCATGTGAAGATTTCATCCTGTGGCCTTAGGTAATCTGATGTTTATTTAGGTCCTCTCCCTGAGGTTCTGTGCAGTCATTCTTCAGTCAGCATACCTCTAAAGATAATGATCCAAGTACAGTGACTAGAGACCCCAGAAGCAGCTTTCCCTGGGTGGGTGTGAGGTGGGAGGAAGGAGAATGGCAGTAGGAATAGGAAGTTCAATGGTAGGCTGTATGAGCACAGAGTGAGAATATAGGATAATTTCTTCTCTACTTCTCCAAGAATATAGAGCTATCCTCTTTGACAAGGATATTATAGTTCCTTTACTCTGCTCTCATCAGATTTACTCTGCCGGCTGTAAGACAGAAAATGAACATGTGTTGAGGAGGAGATAAAAATAGTTAATCTGTCATCCCACTCAAGAGACTTGAATATGTGGGTGTTTTGTGCTTAAGTGTAGAGACATTTCCAGAACCTTCCTGCACATGGAATAAAAACAGCCACACATTCTGTTCTATAGTAGGTAGTCTTGTTCTTATCTGCTGTAAGTAAGTGCAATGCAAAGTCTGATTATTGTGACACTGAAACTCACTGATACTACAGAGTATTTCGTTGAGGGTTGTCTGTTCCATGTATCAAAGGTAAAGGGGGCACATCAGACAGCTGTAATAGCAAAGTGATTGCCACATGGGTCTCCCTCATTATTCTTCGACCCGAACCATCTGATGAATTTCTGTTTTCGTTTTTTTTTTTTTTTTTTTAATTAGGCTGGCAAGTTTACTCTTTTCAGGTATGAGAGCTACTTTCTCCTTTGAAAAGCAGACTTCTTATTTTATCTAAGTCACAGTTTAAGTTCACTCTTGGTTCTCAGATATGTGTCTCTGAGCAAGATAGTGGAACATTGTGAGGCTGGGTCTCACCTCCTGAGATTCTAATTTAATTGTTTGGAAAGTCCTGAACATCAGCATTTTTAAAAGATCCTCTGGTTAACAATCACAATAACCTTTTTAGGTACATGCTGTCATTTTCTTCATTTTACAGTTGAGGAAACTGAGGCACAAGGAAGACAATTACGTTCATGTAATTTTACGTAGATTTCAGTGGCAGAACTGAGATGGAATTTGGGTGTTTGGCTCCAGAGCTTTCTGTGGTGCTTAGATAGATAGGCGGGCAGATGGAGAGATAGGTAGACCATAAAGAGTCACATCGAAATAAGAAAGAAATCCTGTTATTCCCCAGCAGTACTTTAATTCAATTCAGTTTTGAATCTAATTGAATTTTAATTGATATTTTTGTAACTGCCATGAACACAAATTATGACTATCTACCTATGTCATATATTTGACAAAATAGTAACTTGGAGGGTACCTAGTAATTTATAACTTAGGAACCTACATAATACTTAAGGAAGCCTATTTTAAAGCTAATCGTTCTCCCTCCCTCCCATCCTTCCCTCCCTCCCTCCCTTCCTTCCTTCCTTCCTTCCTTCCTTCCTTCCTTCCTTCCTTCCTTCCTTCCTTCCTTCCTTCCTTTTGGCTGCCTTAAAGGCTGTTGTATGAGTGCTACTCACCTTTTTCACTTAGAACCCACTTTCAAATGTTGAGTCTCATGAAAACCAAATAAAAAAGACATAGAAAAAAGTGAGGTGTAAGATAGCTTTCATGAAGGCCCTACTCTCTGATGGCTTTGTGACTAGTTATTAAAATTCACAGTTGGAATAAACTTCTCCTTTCTCTCTGCCAGTCAGAGAGATAACATGAGTAGTAGTAAAGGAAATACCATGAAGGTGACCAAAGAGAAATGAAAACCACAAACTGTGCCAAAATTAGAACTCATAAAAGGATATCACGCTAACCCAGGCAGAGCTCTGAGCCCTTGGTTAAAGGCCTGGTGATCATTACTATATGATTTGGGTGAAGAGTAACAGTTGGGTGAAGAACTAACACTGACCGGTTCTTTCAGCTTCTTTTTTCACCACCTTTACTTCTCATATTTAAAAAGTATTTGACACGTTCTTAAATAAAAGTCTTAAGTTTAAAGAGAAGAGGGATTTCTTCCCCTAAGGCATATGTAAAAGGTATGGAGGTAAGCGCCACATAGAAAATAATCAGTTTCAACCCCCAGAAATGATCACGTTTGCCGGACCCTTCCCCGTGTGGACAGAGCGGGGATGTCTGCCTCCACGTGCAGTCGCTGCTCCCTGAACTGAAGGGCGCCGAGTATCTTTCATATCACTTATTTTTATCTTTCAATGTATGTTTCACACACATGTTTATTTTCCTTTTGTTTTACATTGCTCTTTAGTTTTTTCTATTTTTTCCTTTGTCCTTTTTATCTTTAAAAACTGTTTTAATGGTTTCCATACTAGAGTAACCACTTGTATTTTACTTCCTAGTTTCTTATTCTTTCATTATCAGTTTATCTTCTTTTGCCTTCTAGTCTTTCAGTTTACCTAGACTCTTCCCCTATCTCAACTTCTCCCATCTTTTTGTTTTGTTTTGTTTCCTTTTTGATGTGATGGGGTGTGGGAAACTTCTCTGATTTGCTTCTTCTCTTTCTAGATTTCTTGTTGTATTTTGAATTCACAAGTCTTGTTCTTTCTCCGGACTGGATTGCATCAATATATTATAGTTTGTATTCTGAAGGATCCGCTAGATGCTGTTAGCATCTTACAGACATTCTCAATTGGATCTGTTACATGAGGTACTTCTTTCCTTGTAGTAAAGGCCCAGTACCTAAACATGAAGACCCTTTTGCTGCCGTCTTACACAGACAAACTGAGCTTCCGTGGATGAAACCAGTAGACTCAACCTGCTTGGTTGGCAATATTTTTTTGATCTATTGGTCCCTGATGCTTGCTGTAGTACTTAGAATTCTTTCTTTTTTTTTCTTTTTTTAATTGTGATATGGATCACACCATCACACCATGCAGTGAATTAGGCCTCATACTTGGGTAGAATTTGCAAACGTGTTGGGAGCCATAACCTACCACCTCTTTACACCACATTGTAGTTTTCCCACGTGTCCAGTGACTTCTTAAGTAATAATATTTTAGTAAACTTTTATTGAGAAAGTTAAGCTTGACTCTCAGTACTATCACCACTTTTCAGAGGAATATTGCAGTAAGGTCTTTCTGTAAGAATTGCTGTGTGAGGAATGCAGCACCCGGCCTGCTCTTTAAGTTAACAGCACAGAAAACAAGTGAGGGGGTGGAGACTCTTCCTTAGGATTCCTGCTGTGGGGGCAGTAGGTGACTCCGTTACATTCTGATTTTTGTTACAACCATATTTGTTTTCTTTTACTATTCTGTCTCCTGAATTGAGGGATTATGTTCCAGTTATCTCTTCCAAGGAGGATCTTTATCTTAAATTTGCCCACTTTTGGTGGGCACACTTACCTTTCCACTGACTATAGCAATTTCCTAACAATTTTCCATTACAGAGAGTTTTCCTTAATTTTATTTAGTTTACATTTTCAGTTAGTGATAAAATACATTGCTTCTATTCCAGTCTCACTGACCACTGTGAATAATCATTTGGCAGCATCTCCCTAATCCTCCAGTCCCAGCCTGTTAATGCTTTTTTAGAAGTTTAAATTCAGTGCAAAGAGGTAAGATTTGCATGGTTTAAGCTATAGTTCAGAGAAGTAAGTCCCTGCTGGAAATACTTCTTTCTTCAGATCAAAATTCTACATCTGAAGCAAATGGGAGACCAATAAATCACATAACTTTTTGTAGTAATCTTTAAGGAAACCATCAGATCCCAGAGTTTACCCACATTGGAATCTGTTTATGACGGCTGCTATTATTGCTTGGATCTATGGTAGAGCCCCTTAAGTTTGTTTTAGGTCATTATTAATTTGTTCTAACTCAGCCAAATCAACAGAAAGGTAAATATCCACCAATACAAAGTATTTTTCAAAAGTTAAGCAGTTTTTGGTAAAACCCCAAACCTTATTAATCTTTTGCAGATGACAACTCGTATATTGCTGATGATTAAAGATACCCATGTGTTACAATAGGGTTTCAGACTCACAGCCCATCTCTCTTTTTCTTGATCTTTCAGTAAAATCATAATGCTAAACTGGTGACTTTATAATCATTTCCTTGGCAAAAGATTAATATCATAAGCACAGAGGAAAAGAGCCCTACTTATACACAAGTGTCTTCAATAACAGTGGGAGAAAACAGGATACTACTGGCAAAGTAAATTGCTTTTCTTCTTAAAACGCTTTTCTCCTTCCCATCCTGCCCCACGTGCCCAAGTGTAAAAGCCCTGCTTTGAAACTACTTCATCTTGTAGATCAAACACTTAAGAGAAAATGACAATAATAAAGCCCCAAACATCCTAGGAAGAGCTGGGAGAAAACCCTCCAGGACAGTTGGGAATGCATCAGTGTAGAAGTATGTAACTATGTTGAATGCACTATTTGTGTTTCTTCTGCACATGAGTGAGAATTGCAGTCGGGTTTTAAAGAATTATGCTAAGTTTGATGCTCAGTCACTTTTGGGGGAGGTCCTTTCTCTTGGTTCTTCAGTTGCCAACTTTTATAAGTTGGGAGGCTTAGGTAATAAAGGATTCTTGTGGGAATTAAAAATTTTTCTTTTGAACAGTTATCTCTTGTTTTTTCAGAATAAGAGCTAGAATAGTCATAGTTTGTATTTTTCCTGTAAAATACAGAAATACATAATCCTTTTAAAACAACTTTCAAAATTCACACCGAAGATTCTACCCTGAAATAAATCATTAACAGCAGGTTTCTGAGATTTCTCCATCGGGCAACTAGTTTATTTCAGTTACAACCAGGTGTGCCGAGAGACCCCGACACATTGCCAGTTGGCTGGGGCTGGGGAGGCAGAGCTCGCAGGCGGCTACAGAAACAACGCATCACTGACAACTTCCATTCATCATCCCAGCATTCGGCCAGAGGTAGAAGCTGGAAAGAATGGGCTCCATGTGCGTTCTCAGGGAGGAGCCTTCAGGGCTTGTGCACTTTTAAAAGAAACCCGGTAACAGTCTTTCATGTGAGACTAGATGTACCTGGAGGATGCAGACTGGGTGCTGTGTGGTTAGGCTTCCCTCTTACAAATGGCTTCTCAGCTTTGCAGGCACAGGGAGTGGACAGGTGTGCGGTGGGGGCGTGGGGGGGCAGATGTAAATGAGCTCCTTGCTAAGCTTTGAAATGTCACTTCTTCCTCTGGTATCTGAGCCAGGAGTGAATCTTCTAGAACACCTCATGGCAAGCATGACAATGCTTTCATTCTCATTTTTACATCTTTTCCGAGGATTTCCCTAACCCCTCCCCAACCCATTAGAGTTGTTTGCAAATGACTTTTGTGGCCTTTTTCTGACTGTAATTTCTCTTTCTAGCCCCCCTCCCTTTGTCTTCTGCCCTGATTAGGCACATCTAGGGTCTGTTTTCCTTTCTGTTTAACCAAAAGACTAGTTCCAGATTTAGCAAATTAAACTGCAGACCAATAGCCAACTCAGTTCAACAGATTAAATTATTTTAATTTGGAATTTTTACAAATGAGTTGGAAAATGAAGACCCTACAAATACTTCTAAATGGCTTCAAGCATATCCTGACTGTGCTTAATTCTTGGAGTAAGGTAAATAGAACTGTTTTCCAAATATGCCCAAGAGATGATTAATAAAGGCAATATCATTTACTTTGCCTGGATAGCTGTATTCAGTCATTGAAAAAAAAACACAAAAAACTATCGAAGTCTTTTATGTGAAAACTCCACCTCTCAGATGCCAAGTGATCAAAGTGCCGGAGCTGCATGTGAGATCAATAACGCGCACACATACTGGTCACTGAGAGCGCCGGTTCCTGCTGGCCTGCATGCTGACTGGTTTGGCAGGCAGAACTAGGTGTTTTCCTGTGTCCATTGGGTAAGCATATGTATTTTTCACTGGTGCATCTTAGCTGCTGATGCCTGAAAATTTGGCCTCAATTGTTTATAGAAAGGAAAAGCAATCTGAGCTGTCAGCCTTGATATTACCTAAACCTGTATAGAATGTGGTAAAATAATGCAAGATTTGTTTTTTAGGCCTGTTTCATATTTTCCAGGCAATAGATCAAATCAGTTCAGGGTTCATTTTTAGTTCTTTAATAAGCTGACACAGTATGTTGGCAGTAAAATAAGAATGCACTTTTAACATGGAAGTGCCATGTAGTCGAACTTGCTATTTGCGCTATTTATTAATATACCTAGAGCACCCTCGAGGATTGAGTGTAGCACTTTCAATGGGGAAACTGAGATTCTAGCTCTTTTCATTGTAATGAACACCATCCCTCACTTCCCTCTCACCGTCTCCATTTGGTACCTTAGCCCTGTTCACTGTGAATTCCTGCTTTCTTTTTTCCTGCAATTTATGTGTTTTACACACCAAACAAGCAGTGAGAAGAATTCATGAATCACCCGTTATGCCTCTTCTCTCATGTTCTTCCCTAGATCTTGACTCCTCTGTATGTTCAGAACGCCCTCCCCTAGAGACCACTCCTTCACTGCGTTCAGGTTCTCCTACAAAGTCGTGCCAGGAAAGCCACCCCTGACCACCACACCTAAAATGTCAGCCCCCAACCCTGGCACTTCACGTTTTTTCCGCTTAGTGTTTGTTTCCACTTCCATACTTTACAGTTCCTTTATGTCCTTGTGTAAATATTATCTGTTTCTCCTACTAGAACTTAAGCTCCGTGGGGCCGGGGATTGTCCTGTATCTCCAGAGTCTGGGACAGTGCCTGGCATGTAGCAGGCACACTCCATAAACATTTATTAAAAGAATGAATGGAAGTCATTTGCTCCAGGCTTTTGTTTCTTTGCTCCATGACGAATGATATATTTTCACAGTCTGTTTGAATGCGGTGCACTAACGTCTCCATATCCTTCACCCCCATCCCCGCTGAGGAAGCGTGAGGGGTAGGTAAGCATGACCTATGCTATCGTCTCCTGGAGCCTTACCCACCAGCCCAGTGGTTAGTGCAGAGCTTTATTCAGTGAGCCAGCCTTTTTGGAGACATTTTTTCTGGGCCACATTTCTCTTAAACACCATCAAAACCAACCTTCCCTCCTGCCTGTCTGGATTCCGTGCCTCTTCTCCTTCCCCAGCTTTTTTGGATGGTCAGTAGCATGGATTTGAGCTAAACAGCTTATTCCTTCTTCACATGATAACATAGTTCATGCTAGTAAAGAAGCCAGCACGGTACTCCACCTATTGGAAGGCAGAAAAAAAAAGGCTGCGTGGCCAAGTGACGCTTCCATTTGCCACACTTGCAGTCCTGGTGACTGTGACAAATCCGTGGAGCCTTGCCATTGCTTTGCTGGGTTCCAGGAATATCCAGGGCTGCTCTGATGTTAAGTTTTACTGCCCATGAAAGCAAACATCACCTCCGTCATGGCCAGTTAAACAGTATCTTTTACAGGGGACTTCTGCATATCTGAAACCCACCCATCCAAAGCCAAAAGTAATGCCAGGGGGAGAGATTTTATTCTGCCATGTTTCTTACAAGCAGAGATCAAGGGTCAACTCAATTCATAAAATTACTGCAGTCATTTTTCAGCTGGCTGAGAGACTTCACAGATCAAAAAATACAGTGGCTTCTAAATGATTTCTGATATGCACAATTCCAGTGTTTTTTCTTCTCAGCATGTGGTGCAAAGCCTGCCAGAAACCATCTCTGCAGCTATTGACAGGCAGATTAGAAATCATCCACGATGGTTTCCATCATTTCTCTACAGGCTGGTCATCCATTTAAACCGCTTAATGGGAGTTCCTCTCAAAGCCGGCTTTGTACATGCTTTTCGCTTACATTTTGCTCTTCTCTTTCAGTGTGGAGCTCACCTTGGGCACATTTTTGATGACGGACCCCGTCCAACTGGCAAAAGATACTGCATAAACTCGGCTTCCTTGTCCTTCACCCCTGCAGACAGCAGCAGCGGTGCGACGGGGGGTGGTGGGGCGGGCAGCCCAGCCCAGGCGGACAGAACGGAGCTGTAGCGGCCTGGGGAGCGGTGGAGACAAGTGTACTTAACACACAGCTTATTCACAAAATTCAAAAGTGTCTACTCTAGATATATTTTTTCAAAAGAATATAAGGGCAGTTTTGTGCTATTGATATAGTTCTTCTTTTGCTTAAACAGAGGCTCTGGCCACCGATGTATTTTGCTATTGACTAGATCCGGAACTGTTTATAACTTTAGCGAGCGGAGATAGCTTTGTAAAACTTCTCCATAAGCCAGCTAAGCACCATTTGGCATTATTTTCTTCACGCACATAGCTTCTTTTGAGATCCCCCCTCCCTCCTTGGTTAAGAGGCTGAAGGTGCTTGGTCTTCAAGTGGGAAAATCGAAATCTCCTACACAGTGTTAAACACCAGAGCTCGGAAGTGCAGGGCACTGAGACCTACAAGACACATGGCCGTGGGGCATTTGTACAGATAAGGATGGAGTGATGTCTTCTGAGACTTCTTAGCTTTGTGGACAGTTTGAGCTAAGGTCGTTTATTCTCACTAAAAGGGTGTGAAGGTCTAAAGTCTTTCCTTATGTTAAATTGTTGCCAGATCTGAGGGGGCGCACTGAGTATTGGGGCAGAGGAGTAAACAGTACCTCACGGTTAGGCCTTTATTTTATTTTCCATTGAACACATTGGAATGTAAGACAACTGTAAAATGTGGAGCTCTGTTTTGTCCAAAGTTCACAAAGAAGAACACCTGCCATTGCCTTTTATAAGTCCGTCCCTCCACACCTAATACCAGCTGCATCTGGAAGGGCATTTTGGTGAATTCCACCGTGTAAACTAAAATATTGGGAACAACGCACTTCATCAGGGCGGCAGCAATAAGAGAGCAGAGAAGACCAGAGAGGAAGCCCCGGGTGCTGACGCAGCCCGTACTGCGCAGAAGGGCTGACAAGGCACTGCAAGTAACAAGCAGAACCCTAAGGGAGGGACTTTGTGCGCAAGTTCAGGAGGACCCTGGAGAGACAATGGGGGTGAAAATACAAATAGCCAGGAGCTCAAGTCCCACCCTTAACACTAATCTGTTGTGTGGCAAGAGACAAGCCATTTAGCCTCTTCATGCCTATTCTTCATGTCTAAACTGGGACTTACATTATTTGTAAAATAATTGACACTCTCAGGGCAAAATTACAATATTATATTGCTATACAGTTAAGATCAGTGTTGTAAAATTAAACTGATCTGGTTCTAATTGCCTCAAAGGCCAAACCCAGGCATTTGAAATGGAAAGAAGCAGAGAGGAGGTTCAGTTAGCTGATTGGTATGGAAACAGTTGGGCTAAGAGCCAGAAATTTTTCTTTGTAGCAGTATGGCTGGTTTTACTCTGAGAAGCTCTGCTCGGTGTATAACATTTAGTCTGGTGGGATGGCTGTCACGGTGCGCCAGAAGGCTCTCGTGGGTCCGAGCCGCAGTGTTACAGATTGGTATCGCTGCAGCCAGGTGTGAAGGTGCAGTGTATGGCTGATATGTTTTGTGTCTGTAACCTTGAATGCTAACCCTGAAATGCAGTTTTTGAAAAATATACTTTTGTAAATCTTTGAGAGCTCAGGAAAATTGATGTCTTTCCTTTGACACACCATGGCAAAAATAAGTGAGACACTTGATAGTGTTACAGAAATGAGAAAATGAAAAGTTGTGACAAATCCAAATGTCAGTGTGGTCATGTCCACATTCCTGTATGTGTCTGCAGCTTCCTGGCGAGGCCCTGACATCCCAGTGACTCTTCCTTGTCATGTTTGCTACAAGTCTGCAGTTCCAGATAAGTTATACTCGTCTTCCCTGGGCTCCCAGGTGTTTCCCCTCAGGCCCTGGGGTCACTCGGGAATTTGCAAGTTTCACTCCCCTGTAGAAATGAGATTTAAAATTTAAGATCATTGAAGCCTCAGCATCCAGACGTTCCTAGAAGCCGTTCTCAAGCTCACAGAGGGAGCCCCAACATTTCCCTGTGACCCAGCGATCCCAAGTGGAGTGGGCCAGTGTGAAGTCCGTCCTTGGGGGTGCACACAGCACTTCTCATGTCACTCCAGTCACGTGTGGCAGCCCGCCCCAGGGCGGGTTGGACACGAGCCACAGTGTCGGGATAGACAAGGAAGATAAATTAGGGGCTTCTTTCCTCTCCCCAGAGACTCTGGGTTCTCTTTGTTCCTTCATTTTTATTGTAGGGCTTAACATTTCCCTCAAAAAAACTATTTTTCTAATCCTTAGTCTATGTTTCATGGAAAGCCAGTTTTTATTCTACTACATTTCCCAGCATCAACTTTAAGAAAAATGTAACATCCATAGAAAAAAAGTGGGGTGTATGCATGTGGTTTAATTCCAGATTGCTTTTGAGTTTAAGTGGTATCAAATTTCAGTATATTTCTGTCTTATGTTAAGGAAATATATTACTAAAATGTCAGTGAGCAATAATGTCAGCTGTCGAGCACTAGATTTATTTTTGCAGGATATGGAGTGCAATGAACTGAGTCAATATGGCGAGGTGTATGTGATCTGTGGGAGTTATGCCATTTAGCGTAGGAAATGCATGGGACTTTCCCTCTCTGCTCTCCAGCCCTTCGAGTGCTGTTAGGAGATGCAGGTTTCTGCTGGTGTGTACAAAGTATGTCCAGACAGCCATGCAGGATGGATCTGAAGAAAGCAGCGGTATCTATTGTATTAGAGAACATTTCTACGTGTTTAAACTTTTCACTTCTTAGATGCATTTAAATTCTTAATGCAAATGATATAGTAATTTAAAATCCTCTCCATGCTAACTGAATTGAATGTCTTTCTTTAAATACAGAATATGATGGAAGGGATTACTGTTTGTTCAGAAGGTCAAACATTATTTTTGCTTTAGATAGCTTTGTAATAATATTTCTTCAAACAATTCAAAACTTTTGAAAATGATGTGAAATTTTCATTATAAACCCCTTTCCTATGTTTATTGTATACAGGAAATATACAATAAAATTTCTTTATAAAAACGTTTTTTGTCTGATTCCTAAAGACTCCTCATTTTAAGGCACAGAGACATGGACCATCTGTAGGCATTCGCAGCGGGCTGTGCTGCTTCCCCTCACCCATCTGAAAGCCTGCAGTTGGAATCGAGGGCCTGTTTTCTTTTTCTTTTTTTTTAATTTAATATATTTTATTGATTATGCTATTACAGCTGTCCCATTTCTCCCCCATCATTCCCCTCCACCCTGCACACCCTCTCCCACCCACATTCCCCCCTTCAGTTTATGTCCATGTGTCATAAGTTCTTTAGCTTCTACATTTCCCACACAATTCTTGCCCTCCCCCTGTCTATTTTCTACCCACCGTCTGTGCTACTTATTCTCTGTACCTTTCCCCCTCTCTCCTCCTCCCACACCCCTGTTGCTAACCCTCCATATGATCTCCATTTCTGTGGTTCTGTTCCTGTTCTAGCTGTTGGCTTAGTTTGCTTTTGTTTTAGGTGTGGTTCTTAATAGCTGTGAGTTTGCTGTCTTTTCACCATCATATTCTTGATCTTCTTTTTCTTAGATAAGTCCCTTTAACATTTCATATAATAGGGGCTTGGTGATGATGAACTCCTTGAACTTGACCTTATCTGAGAAGCGCTTTATCTGTCCATCCATTCTAAATGACAGCTTTGCTGGATAGAGCAATTTTGGATGTAGGTCCCTGCCTTTCAAGACTTCAAATACTTCTTTCCAGCCCCTTCTTTCTTGTAAGGTCTCTTTTGAGAAATCAGCTGACAGTCTGATGAGAACTCCTTTTAGGTGACTGTCCCCTTATCCCTTGCTGCTTCTAGAATTCTCTCCTTCATTTGAATCTTGGCTAGTGTAATTACAATGTGCCTTGGTGTATTCCTCCTTGGGTCCAACTTCTTTGGGACTCTCTGAGCTTCCTTGACGTCCTGGTAGTCTATTTCCCTTGCCAGGTTGGGGAAGTTCTCCTTTATTATTTGTTCAAATAAATTTTCCACTTGTTGCTCTTCTTCTTCCCCTTCTGGGACCCCTATAATTCGGATGTTGGGACGTTTAACATTGTCCCAGATGTTCCTAAGCCTCTCCTCATTTTTTGAATTCTTGTTTCTTTCTTGTTTTCTGTTTGGTTGTTAGTTTCTTCCTTCTGGTCCACTCCATTGATTTGAGTCCCAGTTTTCCTCCCATCTCTATTGTTCCCCATGCATCTTCCTTCATTTCACGTATTGTAGCCTGCATTTTTTCATCTAATTTGTGAGCAAAATCAACCAATTCTGTGAGCATCTTGATGACCAGTGCTTTGAACTGTGCATCTGATAGGTTGGCTATTTCTTCACGACTTAGAGGAATTGGCTCTGGGGCTTTCATTTGGTCTCTGGTTTGAGCCATTTTTGGTGGGGTTTTTTTTTGTTTTGTTTTGTTTTGGTTTTATTCTGGTCGTGGCTATTACGTATAAGGGGTGGAGCCTTAGGTGTTCCTAAGGGTGGGGCAGCCTAGTCACTGGGTTGTGACACTATAGGTGGGGGCGGGGTCTGAGAGGGAACATTGGCGCCTGCTCCGCTCTCTCCTGGATTCAGTCCCTTCTGCCACTTCCCCTCCGCCTGGACTGTCTGCGTGCGCGAATGTGGGACCACCTGGTCAGCCAGCCACCTGTGCGGCCTCACTGGGTCTGCACAGTTGCTCCCCCTGTGCCCGGGGTCTGCCAGCTGCTGCCTGTGTACCTGGGAACTGCCAGCTGCTGCTGCTTGCGTTCCCGGGTCCGCACCTCCACTTTTTCCTGCTGCAACTCTGCCCCTCTTACCGGTCTGGATGAATGGTTGTTGGACTTCCGTACAGTTCAATTTTCCATAAGTTCTGGTGGTTTTCTTGTTTCTAAATATTTGTTGTCCTTAATTTTGGTTGTGAGAGGAGGCACAGTGTGTCCACCTACACCTCCATCTTGGCTGGAAGTCCTGAGGGCCTGTTTTCTGATGCAGCCTTTGCATACTGGGATCCTGACCGTGGTGGGGTCAGTCCAACTGTCCGCACCCCAGGCCCCAGGAAGGGGCCCTGGGGACTTGAAAGATTGGAGAATTAGGCATCCTTTGCTGCACCTCAGTGGACACTTCAGCAGTGTGTTTATGTTCTTGTGTTTCAAATATGGACTTTGCAGTGTTTCATCACAATAACTGCAGGATAGAACGCAGGAATGATACCACGCTGAGGCCTAGATTTCTGTTAAAGCATTTGACGGGCAACTTACACTGTTGTCAAGCATTGGTCTCTAAGGAAATACATTAGGAGTTTCCCACTGCTCACAGTTGTATTTACCTTTAAAATAATTTCTTCAGAAGAGTTTCTGTATATAGTCACTTACCACATACTGATATTTAGGTCAACAATGGACTGCATATATGACGATGGTCCCACAGTGCTATAATGGAGCTGAAAAATTCCTATCGCCTAGCAACTACATCACATAAGGCACTCCTCGTGTGTTTATGGTGATGCTGGTGTGCAGGGTTTATGGCATCTACAGTGGTATGCGGTAATGTCCTGGGCCTTCACATTTGCTCCGCACTCACTCACTGACTCACCAGAGTAACTTCCAGTCCTGTAAGCCCCATTCATGGTAAGTGGCCTAAGCAAGATACCTGCTTTTTACTGTACTTTTTCTATATTTAGATATGTTTAGATACACAAATGGCATTGTGTTGAACTTGCCTACAGCATTCAGTACAGTAAGATGCTTTGCAGGCTTGGAGCCCACATTAAATGGCCTCAGGGTGTACTAGGCTGTGTTTAGGTTTGTGTTAATGCACTCTGATGTTAGCATAACTACAAAATCACCTAATGACACATTTCTCAAAAAGTGTCCCCCTTGTTAAGTGATGCATGACTATAGTATTGTTTGTTCAAAATTTTTAGTTTAATTTTTTGGTTCATTTTGTTGGTTTGTTTATTTTGAGGAGAAGTGAGGTGAGGAGGACTTTTGTTCTCTCAGCCAATTATTTAAATCATATTCCTGGGACCCTCAAGTTCAGAGGTCAGCGATTTCACGTAGTGTGCCTTAGAATGGTGCTTCCCATGTGCCGTCCCCAGATTGCAGCATCGGCTGCTACGAATCCAGGTTTGGGACCCCCTCCCAGACTTACAGCGTCTGAAGTTCTGGGGTTCGGCCTTCGCAGTTTGTGTTTTGGCAAGCCCTCCACATGACTCTGGTTCCAGTTTGAGAACCACTGCCTTGGAATGTCTGGTGATAGAAATTCTAATATTCATTTCAAAAAGCATATCTATCTCACCCAGTACCCCCTCGCACCCTGCAAACAGTTTGATTTGTCATCGCTGGTGGTCTTTCTACAGAGATGGGTCCAACAGTTTTCCCAAAGCTTCATGTCTTCAGCTGTTCTTGCCCTTTGCTGCCCATTTGTCTTGTTCTGGAGAGCTACCTGAACTGCATCAACCAGCACCACTGTCAGTCCTGTTTGTACTTCTGGGTGGTGCTCAGCAGCTTCTCTGGAACTTCAGGATGTCAGAGCAGGGTTCATCTCAGCAATTTCAAAAACTAGAGAACATCTGAAGTGTAATCCTGTATGTGCAGACAGGGTGAGCCATGTACACGGAGAGAGGAGAGCTGTTACAACCATAGAGCTCTGTGGTAGCCTTGGAGTTGTTCCAGTAAGGTTTTCAAGACCCGCACAGGGTATGAGAGCTCCAACCACAGGCCGCCTGGATTCCTGCCTTTGCTAAGGTCTCTGCTGTAAATTTTAGCATTTCCCCTTTTGACAGATATCTTTCTCTGAAAGCATCGCTGATCAACAGTCAAGTCTTCTGATTTCAGCAGCACTTTGTCCCTTGATACTAGGAAAGACCTCTGGGCGTTCTGTCATGTTAGAGGGAAGGTGCAGGGACTGGAACTGCTTGTGTCCAGGTTTGACATGCAACAGGTGCACAGCATAAGAACAAGAAGAATATAGAGCAAAATTAAACACAACATAACAAATTTAGTGTATATCATGATTCCAAAGTAGGAGCATAAAACCGAAAGTAGTGAAATACAGTCATTATTGTCTCAGACAGATTGAAGCTCTTGATGACAGATTCAGCGACTGGGGAGGTTTCCCCTTTCACAATAGATTGGGAAATGCAGACAAGGGCACTTTCCTCCTAAGAAAGACAAAGGGAATGAAAGAAAGAAGTAATAGTAAAAAAAGGTTGTACCGACCTGGTCTGGTGGTTTTGCGATAGCCGACTCCTTCAGATGCCACCTACTTCTGTGTGCAGTTCCAGTCAGGGTCTGGTGACACCACTCTAGATGCCATACATGAATTCAAGTGTCTACCTCCATTTTACTCTTTAAATATGCACCACCTGTGCACCATGGGAAATCAGCATTATCCAGGGGAGTCTCCTGCAGATCATTACAGCGCGTGGGGTGGGGGAGGAAACAGGGCTGGTGGCGAGATCGGAGGTGATTCTTCAGCGTTAAGCAGTTGTGAGGAGCTTCATCAGCGTCAGAGGGGAGAAGAGTAGCTGGATTAAGGTTATTGCAACATAAAAGAGTTATGTGAGGAGCAGTTAAAAGAAAAGGACTCTGTAGGAGGTAAGGCAACTAACTGAAAGATGCTGGGTGTGAATTCAGGAGGGATCTTATTGCATGAGGTGCAAAGGTGGCTAAAGGGGATCCCAAAAGAATTTCCTTATGGCCTTAACCGAAAGGGCTGTGGAAGTAATGGCTTCAGCCCAGTGGGGGATCCCTGAGCCACAGGGTCCCATTGCTGACTAAAACACCCTATGGGCCTATGGGGGTGCTCATCCTTTGGGGATATTCAAGAATAGATGGGTTCATTATACTCTCCTCTGAGGCTTAACAGGGTATGTTGTCCCCATAAAATTGGGTTGGGACTGTCATTATTTAATAAAACATGCAGAGATTTTGCCATAAGGAGATTGGGTATTCAATTTTTGGCAATAGCCCAAGAAAGCCTCACAGTTGCTGCTTAAGTTTGGACCTTGGGAAATTTAGGACACCATGAAGCTTATTTGGGTCCAGGTGTAATCCTTGTGCTGATATTAGATGCCTCAGATATTGAACCTGGGTTTAGGCAAACTAATTTTTCTTTAGAGATTTTATTTCCATTAAGCCTAAAAGTTCTAAAAGGTAAAAGCTGTCTTCCTGTGGGAAGGCTGGGGAGGAAGAGCAAAGAAACAAATCATCCATGTATTGCAGCAAAACAGAGCCTTTAGAGAAAGTTATATCATCCAAGTCAGCCTTCAGGATTTGTGAGAAATCAGTGGGGCTCTCAGTAAAATCCCGAAGCATTACTGTCCAGGTGCATCGATTCCTTTCCCAAGTGAAGGCAAAAAGGTATTGGCTCGCTTCTTCAACTGGAATGTACTAGTTAAATAATGCACTGTATAAATCAATCACAGTAGAGAACTTCCTTCCAGTTGGATGGATGCTAGTAGTGTGTGAAGGTTAGGAACAGCAGGGTGTCAAGGGATCACAAGGTGGTTTCTTGCTCAGAGGTCCTGGAAAACCTCCACCCTTGGCCCTTGGGTTTTCTCATAGATAAAATTGGATGGAGTAGGGCCTTGAGTTCTGTAATCTTCTATTATGGGTTTTATACTTTGAAGGACCTCTTTACTTAAGGGATATTGATTAATTCTGGGGAAGGGTTTTGAGGGCTCTATTTGATCTTAACAGGAGGTGCACTATTAGTTTTGCTAGCGTCAGTTGAAGATTTTGCCCATAGTGAGGATGGTAGTTCATCCAATAGGGAAAAATGATCAGTGTTCCCAAATTCAGCTGTAGGTCCATTAGAAAAGGAGCAAATAAAAGATGTTGAAGAGTCATTTAGTTCACCCAATTGTCTATTTTGATAGGTACTGTCAAATTTTAAAATTATCCCCCCACTTCAGGAGAAATTTAGGCATGATATGTCCTCGGGCAGTAACAGCCTAATAAATAAGTAAGGGCAG
This sequence comes from Glossophaga mutica, assembly GCA_039655065.1. Lineage (NCBI taxonomy): Eukaryota > Metazoa > Chordata > Mammalia > Chiroptera > Phyllostomidae > Glossophaga > Glossophaga mutica. Next base: position 62,260,139 of record CM077304.1, read on the forward strand.
AGGAACTAATGAACTGAGGAACTCTCTCTCAAAGGGCCTAAACAAAGAGGAATGGGAACAAACACAGAAACCTGTTGAGGTTTATTTGGAGTTCCTACTATTTGAACTGTTTTATTATTCAGAGGCAGGGGCTGCTTTACCGCAGTGGGGTTGAGCACTGAGAGTGTAGGTAGCTCTGATGTGAATAATGACAGAGAGTCATTCCCAATTTGGAGAAAAGTTTCTCCAAGCCAATTAAGAGGGAGAATTGGGACTTCTGGTCAAGATGGAGGTGCAGTTAAACAGGGCTCACCTCCTCGCATGAATACAGCAAACATTACAACTAAACTACAAAACAACTACTACGACTCAGAATTGTCAGAAAACCAAGCTGTGTGTAAGTCTGACAACCAAGGAATTAAAGAAGTCACATTCATCCAGACGGGTAGGAGGGATGGAGACACGTGGAGATGTGGAATGGGTGGTCCTACACCCATGTGTGGTCAGTAAAAAGCGGGAGGGTTACCTCAGGAGTGAGGGATCCCAGCCCCACACCAGACAAACCAGCCCAGGGTGTCAGTGCCAGTAAGATAAGCCCCCATAATTTCTGGCTATAAAAACTGGTGGGAGCTGGAGAAGTGGAAGAAACTGTGGGATTCTCAAGTGCCTCCTCTTAAAAAGCCTTCAAAGGACTTAGGACTTAGGCAGACTTACTTCCTCTGGGTTGTAGCACCAGGGCAGCAGCTGGAAGGGCACCAGAGGCATACAGGAAGAAACTGAAGTGACTGGCATCAGGGTGAGTGCTGAGGGAGAGCTTCCTCCCAGACAAAACTCCAGACACTAGGCAGCAGCATTGTCCCCTTTCTGGGCCATCTCCCACACAGGGCCATAGAGTAGAAACACCATATCTGAGATTCCATCAACCTGGTTCACACGGATTGCCCTGCCCCTGGCAATTACCTGAGGCTCTGCCCCATCCAACGTATGGGTGCACTTTTCTACATTAGGCCACACTGCTAAGACAGGGAGTCAAAGCAGCTCTACCTATATGTAGACACAAACACTGATTTTGCCAAATCTCCTTATTTTGCCAAAATGAGGAGACAAAGATCATTGCCCAGATGAAAGAACAGAACAAAACTCCAGAAAAAGAACTAAACAAAATAGAGATAAACAATCTATCAGATGCAGAGTTCAAAACATTGGTTATTAGGATGCTGAAGGAACACATTGAGTACTTCAACAGCATGAAAAAGACCCAGGCAGAAATGACATTCACACCAAATGAAATAAAAATTTACAGGATACCAACAGTGGAGTGGATGAAGCTGAGAATCAAATCAATGATTTGGAGCATAAGGAAGAAAAAAAAACATTCAATTAGAACAATAAGAAAAAAATCCATAAAAAACTAAATAGCCTCTGGGACAACTTCAAATGCACCAATATTCGAATAATAGGGGTGCCTAAAGGAGAAGAGAAAAACCAAGAAGTTGAAAACTTATTTGAAAGAATAATGAAAGAAAAATTCTCTAATTTGGTGAAGGAAATAGACATACAAATTCAGGAAGCACAGAGCCCCAAACAAGATGGGCATGAAGAGGACCACACCAAGACATATTATAATTGAAATGTCAAAGGTTAAAGACAGAGAACCTTAAAAGCAGTAAGAGAGAAGCAGAGAGTTATCTACAAAGGAGTTCCCACAAGACTGTCAGCTGATTTGTCAAAAGAAACTTTGTAGACTAGAAGGGACTGGCACGAAGTATTCAAAGTCATGAAAAGCAAGGACCTACAACCTAGATTACTCTATGCAGCAAAGCTGTCATTTAGAATGGAAGGGCAGATAAAGTGCTTCCCAGATAAGGTAAAGCTAGAGGAGTTCATCATCATCAAGCCATTATTATATGAAATGTTAAAGGGATATATTTCAGAAAAAGAAGATCAACACTATGAACATTAAAATGGCAATAAATTCACAACTACCAACAATTGATCTGAAAAGCAAACTAAGCAAACAAGCAGAACAGAAACAGAATCATAGATATGGAAATCATCTGGAGGGGAAGGGGAAAAGTGGGGAAAAGGTCCAGGGACTAAGAAGTACAAATTGTTAGGTACAGAATAGATAGGGGGGTATTAAGAACAGTATAGGAAACAGAGTAGCCAAAGAACTTACTTGTGTGATCCATGGACATAACTAAGGGGGCAGGGGTATTGCTGGAACAAAAATGTGGCTGCCAGGTGGAGGGGGGCAAAGGGGGAAAATTGGGACAACTGCAGTAGCATAATCAATAAAATATATTTAAAAAAGAATTCTCCAACAAACTAAGTCCTACTGAAACTATTTCAGGCCTAAATTTAAATGTCGCTTATCAAAGAAGTCTTCTCTGACCCCCACAATTAAAGTGATGTTTCCCTGTGTTTCTGGCAACCTTTTCTTTTGTAGCACCTTTCAGAGTTTATAATTAAATATGTATTTGTGTGTCTCCTCTCCAAAAAAAAAAAAAGAGAGGGGGGGGGATTGGGAAAAGCCCCTGCGGTTCCTCAGAGCCCTATCCCCGGGATTGGAAAGACCTTGGAAAGGTTGGTCAGAAGGCTGAGGACTCCAGCAGCGCTGACATGTGTGACAACCTCTTCCCCAATATCCTGACTCTGCAGTAGTAGCAGAAGCTAGGAGACTTTTGGTTTTGTGTAGAGGGCTTCATTTTCCAGAGCTGAAAATGAAAAATTTTCATGGTCTTTCTTCTAGGTGGCTCATCTAGGGTACAAGCATTTACTGAGTTAAATGAGTATTTACTGAATTAACCAAATCTAGAGGGGCCATGGTCCCCATTCCATTCTGGTTCTTTTAACTAAAAAGGAAAGGTCTCAGTTCAGCCCATTCATAAACACAGAATTAAAGGTTACTTAAGTAGAAGCAACATCTGGAGGAATATGTGAATTTTCCTTAAAACGATCTAAAGTTGATTGTAATAGTCATGAGGAGGTTTGTCAGACTTTTGTGAGCAGGTCTGAATTTTGTCCTGATCAATAGCCTTTGGAAAGGGTACCAAAATTGCTCTGTAGAGATCTCCAGTGAGTTTTCTAGCATTTTCCTCAATATCAGAGGTTTGGGGTTTTTTACATCTCTTTTGGGATGTTCCCATTGGTCAAGCCTCACCCAGTGCCATGCCTGGCCTTCACCAACTAGCATATGAACTAGTTGATATGAATTAGAAAATTCAGGCTGGTAAGTGTGAATAACTATGTTGAACTCTTCTGCAAATCTGTGAGGATCCTTAGTTACCTTAGGAAATTCTTTAACTCTGGCTTATGATTCAGCTTTAATCTGGAGAACATGTAAAACTTGTGAATCTTTAGAGGGCTTAACTTTAAAGGGAACTGAAGTTGTTTACAGAGGAGAAGAGGAAGTTAAGGGGAGAGGCTGTCGTAACCATAGAGCTCTGCTGTGACCCTGGGGTTGCTCCTGTAGAGCTTTTGTGCTTGACGCAGGGTGTGAGAGCTCCTTCCAAAGTCCTCCTGATTCCTGTTTTGGTAAAGGTGTCATAAATTTTGACAGCCTGAACAAGTGTCACATGTCATGTAAGAATAGTCTGGCAAGAACTCATCCCATGCACTGTCTCCCAGAGGCTAGCCTTGTCCTGGACCAGCCCGGAAAGGGATTGGCCAGAAGATGACTTCAGGTTCTCAGTCAGGCGGCTCTGACCCCAAAACACCTGAAAGTCTGTCATATGAGTAAGGGGCATTTATGGGATAGGGCAACCATCACAGGGTAGGGCTATGGTGACCTGAGTTTTGGGAATTAGATCAGATCCTTAGGCCCAGATGAGATTTTCCCAGTTTTTTGGCTGATTACGAAACCACACTAACTTGTTAGATGATGGTTGCCTGGGGTCCTGGTTCTTCTTTCAAGATTTAAATTCTCCTCCCTGCAGTGTCCACCACTACAACTCCCAGAAAACACATACTCACCCATACCATTCAGGCACGGCAGGAACCCGGCAGATTGTCAGGATAAACAACAGGGCAAGGCAACCAGGATTTATTAAGCACCTACCTCAGCACTGTCTTGACAGGGTAAGAGTAGAGAAAGAAATAATTCAAAAACAAAGTGGAAGAGCGTTGTGTACCAGCCTCGGCTATGACAATAGCAATACTGTCTGCTAGAAAGGCCTGGGGGCACTCACTTGGGCCCCATTGAGTTCCGGACAGACATCTCCCCTTTCCAGACCAATGTTATGACTGGAACCACCCTTGAGGTTCTTACCCTGATTGCAATATGGATAATTCAGCAATAACCATCACAAAACTGTGAAGAAAAAAGAGTGTTACTTACAGGTCCTGGAGCATACCAGAGGGCACACAGAGAGGCTGTAGGCATATGTATGGAGAGAGTGAGGATGGGCCTGGGGTCTGCCTTTATTAGGGTGAAGGCGGAGGGTCTAGGCTTTCCATGGTCGTTCTTTACTGGTGAATTTTAAACATAAGACAGGACTTTAAAGTGTAGGAGAAGAGAAAAAAAGAAAGAAAAACCAAGCAGCCCACATGGCCAGTTATCTGAATCAAGCAGAATCTCTCAAACGAGAGCCTCACAACGGTGAGTATTTGAGATAGCCTCCACAGAAGTGAATGCCTCTTTGAGGTGGATGCCTCCACATTCAAAGCTTATGCCAGGCACTAGCATTCCCCAAAGAAGAGTCAACTGTCCAAGCTCACACCATAATCCACCCTGTGATGTGGGGCTTCAGAGTCAATGGTGAGAAGAGTAACAGCCTGGGTGGCTGATACACCAAATGTCAGGGGTAGGGCATGTTGTATCTCAGAAACTGAGCATCTCAATAGGATTACAGTAGCAAATTCTGTAATAATTATACAGGCAATAGTCAAATCCAAGCCACAGACATTGTCCTAAACTTGGAAGGTCCAGTCATGAGGTCAAGGTCAGTGATCTCAACGGCCCTGGGAATCTGCTCAATGATTGGGTAATATTGTGGAATTGTTTAGTATCTTGGGCTAGCTAGTGTAAGCAGGTCTGAGTTCATACTGAGTGGGTAGATGGCTCCAGACCTCATCAGACAGCACCTTAGTCTTGAGGATGGATCAGTTCAGCTTAAGGATGTCTCATGTCAGGAGCTGGTGATGCAAGTCTTTATTGTACAAGCATTTGCATCAAGTATTTAATAAGAGGCATTTCTATGGAAACCAAAAAAAATAAAGTTTAATTATTGGAGTAGATTATAATCCCAGTTTTTGAGTTCTAAAGGCAGCCAGTCAAGAATATTTCTAGATGTCAGACTTGAAACATGTCCAGATGGAGGGAGGCAGACCGGCAATCTGATAGATGTTCCTGGTGTGCAGTTTGAATGTCTGCCGATCTTTCTGAGTGGCCCATACAACACTGGCCACAAAGATTGTCCATATGTGAGGTGTTGTGGCAATTTCTCTGAAGTTTATATCAAGTTGTCCCACTTTAGCTTGCAGGGCTTCGCAAAAAGGGCAATCTTAGTTTTGGATTCCAAGTCAGATGGGTGGGAGAAAAACTGGAAACATTAGTTTGGAGTTTTAGCCAGATATGGAAGGAAATGAGAATAATCCAGGGTATTATTTTCCAATTTACAGGTAGAAAACAAAACCTCAAAGACAATTAGCAACTAGAACCGAATATCCACAAGTGTGTAATTATAGTTTCTACAGAAACAAAACTTTTCTCTATAATTACTGCCATTTCTATCTAAGATAACCACAGTAAAACAAATTTGTTTGCAAATTAAGTCTAGTTTCAATAAACTTGGACTGATTACTTACATATTTGCAGCAAGAATAGTGATTGACTATAAAGGCTTTTATATCTCCATTGCTGGAACCTTTCATAAGGAATCTCAGCCAAGCCAAGGATTTGCCCTTAGACATTGCCTGCCACACCTATAGGTTTGGATGAAATCCTCTCTCCTTCGGTCCTCCAAGGATCCTGGGCCTACCGGGAAATAACCTTTCTTACTCACCTGTTAAGGCTGCCAGGAACTCTATAATCAAGGTATTAGGTCAATTTTTTCAAGGGGCTTAACTGGCTCCATAAAGTCAACCTGAGTTCCTTAAAGCTATTGGGTCATAACTGAGTCTATGTACATCCCCCTCAAATACGACATTCCAGCCAAAGCCTTGGTAATATTACCAATATTTACAATTGTGTCCTGTTACCTGAACTTATGCAAATAACTATATTGCCATGAAAATAAGAATATTCATCAACAGTTTCTGAATTTCATTGGGACCAGGAAGGGAAAAAATTGTTTCATCTTTGTTAACAAATGTACACTTTTCAAATCGCTGAAAGTTGTAGATACTTTAAAGGAAAAGAGCTTCCTTAAATCTGGAAAACAAAACGTTAAAGAACCAGAGAAGTTTTAACAAAAAGTCATAAAAGATTACAGTCATCATCAGTTCACTCAGTCCTGTATAATTAATTCTTGATTGTGACTTTTGTTAGCAGTTTAATGAATTCAGTTTTTCCTTAGACTTCTGTAAATTCTTAACTGGTTGAGTGGTATGATCTGAAAGTCATCAGAAACCTGTATTTGTCAGAGTCCTTTCCATAAATATCCTTTTGCAAAAGCATTAGTGGAAAACAATAATTGTGGGTAAATGACAAAAGTCTTAAAAATGTCCATAATTAAAGATGTGATGAGAGTTCATTACAATGCAATTGACAAGGAATTTGATGATTTCTGTGACACATAATACTTTTGAGTTTTTTAAAACTGATTTTAGAGAGACAGAGAAAAACATCCATTTGTTTCAATGAAATTTACCATATCAAGTAAGCCTAATTAATTTAATGTTTATCTTTTTTAATAAGGAGAGAGAACAAATATTTTGAGATGTTCCAGGGAAACTCTAGGAAATTCCAAAGTTACTTCCAGGTCAAAAAGACTTTATCTGCAATTTGATTTGGGGAATTTTGTCAAAAATATCAGAAAGGTTGGACAGTTGACAAATAGGATCATCAATCTATATGAAACAATACCTTATTATCTATTTAACTAAAGTGACTAAACATTTTAAAGGCAAATACAGAAGGTACATAGTTGTGAACTAAACTTAGCTCTTTTAATACTGAGAAGACTCAGTTTTCTTAACTGAAGACCTGATTAAGATAACATAAAGCATAGAAAATTAATTTGATGAAAAACAAAATCTTTGCTAGATTACTTAAAAGGTAAAGAAAATGTTTTATCAAGAGCGGATTAACAGTCCAATAAAATTTTGTCCTTTTAGCAAATGAAAAAAAATTAAATTTTAGTTTTATATAAGTACAGTATTGATAGCAAAGCTTATATTTAAAGACCCTTATAATAAATTCACTCTGGTTTAGACATGAAAAAATTGAAAATATATATGTTTATTGATTTTAGAGAAAGAGGAAAGGAGAGAGAGAGAAAGAAATATCGATCTGAGAAGAGAAACATAGATTGGTTGCCTCCCATATGTTCACCGAATGGGGATTAAGCCTGCAATGTAGGTATGTGCCCTGACCAGGAATCCAACCCCCAGCCTTTCAGTTTACAGGACGATGCTCCAACTAAGCCACACTGGCCAGGGCTGGTTTAGATGTTTTGACTACGTAAAGTAAAATTCTCTCTTTCCCCAACTGTCTGTATCATTTTGTCCTTCATTTCTCTCTTTCCCATTCAGAAATAACCAGTTTACTTTAGAATGAATTTTTCTCCTATTAATAGTCTATCTCCATATGTTATACATTTTCTTAGCCATAAGTACATCCTACTTCCCTTGTATATGGAGTTGTTTTTCTTATTATTTCTAGAAGACTTAATTACATATATGAATTAGAATTCTTAAGCCTTAGAAACTTTAATTTCTAGTGAAAACTAAGAAGTAAGCAATTGTGAACTGTTATGCCAACATTATTTAGACTGGCAAATTCATGAATACATTTCAGATTTTTTTTTCCTCATGGCATAATTTTTAATGTGGCACAAGACATACTTACTAACAGACCCCCAAATGTTTAGTTTTCTGTAATGAGGTCAAAAGTAGGTAAACTTAGACTTGTTTAGCAATTAATGTTTCAGGATTTTATATTATTTGGAAATGATCTAGATAGCCAATGAATTCCTATCATTTAGTTTAATTTAGCAAGTTACCAAAGAGATTTTGGAAATTATTTCTAAGCACACATACTATAATGTAGTTATTGCTGAAAAATTCATCAAGAATCTTATTTTATTTCACTTACATCTCTCTAATTCATTTTCTCCCAACAATGATGTTCACACTACTCACTAGAAACTTCATTAGATAGTGAGCAAAGTCAGCCACCATGCCAAGCTACTTCTCTTGCTGACAAATTTTATAATTGAGATAACATGAATTTATTTGACTAGCAAACCCACGTATAATAAAAGTTGGGTATCTGCATGTATTTAACATTAGTAACTCTGAAGACATATGTATTTTAATTGAACCAACCTTAAACTCTTAAACTAGCTTTCATTTGCCAAAGATTATTCCAGATCACATGAATTTACAACACATTTGACTTAGTTTCTCTATTTCTGGATTTTAGGAATACTTAATTTATATGTACTCATTTTAAAGCCAATTAAATAGAGCTCTTTATGAATTAATTTATGAATATGTTAATTAAATGTAAAAAAAAAAAACCACCCCTACTACACACATAGTTAGACACGGATGACCTTATAGCTTCTGTCCTAAAATTTTAGCCATCAGGTTTAACAGTATCTAACACACTAGTTTATAAATAACAGTTGAATCCCAAGTGGCAGATGGCACAAGTTAAGGTTAGCCACTCCAGTGGCCAAAGCTTTTCACTACTATTTATGGAGAAGACTTTTAAGATTTGAATTTATCCTTGATAAGTAGTTTTAAGGTGGTTGTGGAATAGATTTGGGGCAAGAGGTCTTTTATAGCATTTTATATTTTAAAAGACCTCAGTTTTTCTTGGTCTCAGGCAACTGTGGGCAGAATTTTAGTTACGTCCTGGGTGTTTACATTTCAAAGATATGATAAGATTTGCATCTTCAAGGGACAGAAAAAGAATATGTTTTCTCCTAGGAGTTCTAGTGCCTTTCGGATGGTTTCTGCAGTTCCAATAAAATGTAGCAGCGCTGCTCTGTCATTAGGGGAAACACCTATAAAATCAAATCTCTGGACTCAGGGTTGAAGGGGGCCTCTTCAGGGGGCCCTCTGAGGAGAGGGTCATTGACGTCACTGTGGTTATGGAAATGCGAAACTACGTTAGTCAGTTTCGCCCAACAGGAAATGGGCTTCGTCTTAATGTTTTCTGTTCATGGAAAGAGCCTCAACAGTGACCCCTGTGACGGGAGGATGGGCACACAACCAGACAATGAATATCCGAGGGAGGACAGGGAGGGCCCTTGTGCAGGTGTTGGTGGCTCCAGGGAACTTTGCCTTCCCATCTCCCTCTTCCTCCTCACTGGAGACTTCATTCGCCCTCCCAGCATCTCTCTTGGTGGCAGCGATGCCTCGTGCGTCATGCTCCTTGTTGTGCCCTGTTCAGGGTAAAGCTGAGGGGGCTCAGGGTCTGCAGTATCTCGGAACAAACGAGCATATAGCCTAGATGGATCTTTAAGAATGTTATGTATTTTAGGGTCATTAGTGATATCGGCCAGTTGATGCATTTTGGCAGCTACGAGTAACAGTTTGGAGCCTTTTGGCACATAAAATCTTTTAGAAAAATTTGAATGTTTATATTAAGGTATAGTTTCTCATCTTAGTTTCTACTTGATTTTCTCCTGTTACCTTAATATTAAGTGTTGTTGCTGGAATCATTTGTGGGTGACATCTCTGTGAGCCACTTTCTCAGGTGGCCACTTTCCTCTCCAGAGTATCTCAATCTACCTCTCCGGGACTGGGGTCTGCTGCCACTAGCTCAGTATGCATAGGGTCTCGGAGAAAAGCCCATAATCCTCTGGAGCATAATATTAGAGCCTTGGCACATTAGTATGCTGTGTCACCAAGCAATGCCCAGGTGGCTTCCATAGGGTTTTATGTTTATCAAGAGCCTGGTGTTCCTCCTGGGTGTTCTTAAGAGGCACTGGCACTAGATATTTGGGACAGTTATATCTTTCTGTTAAATTTTCAGCAACATTGCACCGAGGGTTGGACCCACAATGTCCAACTGGATCAGGGGACGGAGAGCTACGGCAGTGAGTGAAGCAGGGCTGCAGAGACTGGAAGCCTCTGTCGTACTTTCCCCGTGGTGGTGTCATTGGTTTCAAACCAGTTGCAAGGCTTGTTCCCTCTTCTGGGTTGGGACACACAGTCCAGGCATGACCCACCCACTCAGTGGTCACAGGCAGAGGTCTCCTGTCCTCCTCACCTTCGGGGATCTTTTCCTCATGCTTTTATCCCAGAGCCTGTTCTTGGGCTGGGACAATAGCCTTGCAATGCAATCCACCCTCCTTGATTCTCCCTGGCTTTGAGGCATGAAGGACCCTTATGAACATTAATAGTTAATTCAGGCCCTTATAATTAGTGGTCTAATCCTCTCATTAGACCATATAGCTTTGATCATGTTGCTCTGGGGAGATCTTTGGATTATTATGGCAGCTGTGACCCCTTGGGTGTGTCAAGGAGTCACAGTCAAGGAGTCACTGTAGACAACACAGAGACCCCTGGAAAGTTGTGCTCCTTTCCCAGATGGTGTCACTTACCTCAGTTAGGCGGTTAGTAAGCAAGGTGCAGGTAAAAGGCATTTCTTTGGGTTCTTTGCAAGGTCAATTATGCAATCCTGCTGACTGCACCAATTGTTGTGTACCAGTCTCAGCTTTGATGAGGGCAATGCTATCTGCTAGAAAGGCCTGGGGGCACTCACCTGGGGCCCTGTGTACTTCCCAAAGACATCTCCCCTTTCCAGACCAGTGTTATGAGAGGAACCACAGTACTGGAACCAGTACTCTGATTGCAATACAGCTTTCAGCAATAACCATCAGGAAACTTTGAAGAAAAACGTTTACAACTTACAGGTCCTGGAGCATACAAGGCATTGCTGGGGGCATGCAGAGAGGTTGTAATGGGAGAGAGGGAGAGAGAGAAAAAGAGGGAAGGAGGGAAGGAGGGAGGGCGGGCGGGCATGTATACATGGGCCCAGGGTTCTGCTTTCATTGAGGTCAAGACTGGGGAAGTCCAGGGTCTCATGGACTCACCCTTTATTGGTGAACTTAAAACATAAGAGTGGGATTTAAAGTGTGGGAAGATAGAAAAAGGAAGAAAAAAATTCCAAGTAGCCCAAATGTCCAGTTATCTATATCAACCAGGGTCTCTGAAACAAAGGAGCTTCCTGCTGGGGTTGGGTAGGGTGAGACCTGTCTCTTTATCTAGCTGTGTTGCTGGCAAGGTGTTTATTCAATATCGCCTTGGCCAATCAAAGCTTAAATCAGATACTTGCATTACCAAAAGAAAAGCCAACTGTCAGGGCTCACACTGCACAGGGATTGTGTCTCTCAGATGGCACAAGAGAAGGTAAGAGTTAAGGTGCCAATGCCTAAAGCTTTATTCCTCAAGCTTCTGATCTCATCTGGGACTTCTTTTCACCTTAACGATACTGTGTGTTAACTAACCTCACTTAAGTGAAGCACGTGATCCATTATCTCTAAAATGAGGTACATAATCTTATTCCCATTTTACAGATGGTGGAGCTAAAGCTTAGAACAGTTAAGACAAGCGACCCAGCTAGTAGCTGGCCAAGCTCAAGTTCAAATCCAAGTTTGTTCAAAGGCTGTTCTCCCTACTCAACACTAAACTACCTCCAATCTAGACACTAGCTACTTGGCTAGTGTTTAGTTCAGTGAGAGGTTTTACACTGTGGGGGGTGTGGGGTGTGGGGTGTTTATATCATTTCTTATTTATTTCCAGTTAATTGCAATTTGCCCTTGCAAAACATATTCTGCAGTGTGACTGTTTCAGAGAGGGCTAATTAAGCATTGTACCCTTTACTTTTTTTTCACATTTCAATGATGGAGAGTTTCATTTTTTCCTCTAGGGGTCAACTTTAAAACTCCTAATAATTTCTAACTACCACAGAAACAAATAAGCCACATTCTGGATTCATATGTGAAAAAGGAAGAATAGAGGTGATACTAAGGATGCATTTGATCAAAATGCATCAGCTTCTGGCACAGCTGATCCAATTAATCATTCCTATCTAGAAAGACGTGGAGCGCAAGGGGTGGGGATGGCGCTAAATCACTGACCCTCTGCAAATGGAGACTGAAGGTGGGGGACAGACTCCTCAGGGCTCCTACCACACCGGAGCAGGCCTGCAGGGCCTATGGTGGACCTGCCCTGATGCAATAAAGAGGTTTGTTTCTGTTTGATACAATTTGTGACAGATTGATAACGGCAAAGGCATTCAGACTTGGTGTTTCACCCCCTCCTCTTTAACACTACAGATTGTGAAGCTATTCAGGCATCTGGTGTTTGTTAGATAGCTGCGTTGCATCATCCTCATGATTGCTGGGGAACATCTCCTAGCCTTCCAACGATTGGAGCGAAGACTATGGGGCACAAAATGGCCTCATCCGGTTTACATCTTCATTACTGTGCTTCTCACATACCTGCTTACATCTGGAAAAAATCTCCAGGTAAACCTCTGGGGCTCTTTTTCTAAAGAGTAACTGTAATTATTAGGGCTATACCCAAATTCAGCTTAGAATAGGTATGTGGCTGAACTTCAGCCAAAATCCTGTGCCTGTCTAAAAGAAATTTTCCTTTTTTTTTTTTTTTACATCCAATTACATAGGAGGGGCTTTTTACCCACACATGGCCGGTGGGGTTCCTGGTTCTCTACACCCAAGACTTCCATTTATGTCCTTAGGTAAAAGACAAGATTTTAAGGAAGAAACTTGCAGATCTTCTAAAATCTCTCACTGACTTTTTTTCTCATTACTGAATCCCAGAATTCTAATGCAGGTGAAGTGGAAATTTTACCAAGTCTTTTTCTTACTGGGTACTATCAAGATCTTTACCTTACCAAGTAACAGCACCAAAAACTCTTCTATTTCTACTGTTGCCAGCTTATCCCATTGTATATGGTTCGTCCATTCAATGCACATTTATTGAGCGCTTACTAGGGTGCGAAGCACCATGCAAGGCACAGGAAACCTAAAATTGAGTGAGACTCAATGCTTGCAGTTAGTTGGAAAAGCAGACACACACACGGTGCATCGCACACAATACTGAGATAATGCCCATGGTTATGTGAAGTGCGAACAAAACATTGTGAGAACTCAGTTGGGAGAGGAATGAATTGTGTAGGTAGGAAAGGGATGTTAGCGGAGAGGGTGGCAGTCAGAGAAGGCTTCATTTAGAGAGGAAATGAAGTTTTGAAGCTGGGTTGTGAATATATGACATTTCACACAGAAGAAAATAAAAGAAGGCCAAGAGACACGTGAGGAAATGAAGCAGGTAGTAAGGAACCTGTGTGGGGTTGTAACTTCTTCAAATATACTTCTGGTTAATTGGTTTGGTAGTAGTTTTCCAAGGTCACCTCATGATGCAATGCATTCTCATTTGCCTCCCTTCTCATTTTTAAGACATTTATTCTCAGTAAAAATTCAGAGAGAGAGAAAGAGAGAGAAGCGGGGGGAGTAGAGAGAGAATCAAAAGGAAGCAGAGGAGGAGGAGGACCTTAGAAAGAGCCATTTCTGCCTTCTCTGTGTCCTGCACATGTATGGAGACAGCAGCCTCTGAAAAGCCTTCCACCTGTGTCCTGCTCCCTCTGCTCAGGGCTGGCCATCACAGGCTCATCTGGACGGCTGCAACAGTTGCCAAACTGGCTTCCTGTTTCCAGGCTCCCTCTCTCCCTTCCAGATGCCAAATGTAGCCGGTGCTCTTTTGAAAGTATAAATCTGGTCATCTGGCTGCATCCACTCTAGGACGTGGCGCAAACACACTGTAGCAGGGCCCACAAAGGCCCTTCACAATCTGGCTACAACCTGCTGTTCCAGCCTCATCTCTCACCTCTTCTTCCTTACCCCACCCCCAGTCACTGACAACTTCTTGCCACGTTTGCATGGCACATACATACATTCTGCTTGAAGTGTCCTTCCTGCCTTTTCTCAGTGGTGGACTTGAATTATCCTTCAAATCCAGGCCCAGCATCTGTTTTATGAAATACATTCCCAATTTCTTTCCTCCCCTAGCACAAATGGATTCCCATGATCATTTCTCAGTGCCTTGATTCTAGACTTCATCACATTGAAAACTGGTCTCCCTCACTGGACTGGGAAGTCCTATTGAGGACAGGCACCTGGGATAAGGCATCTTAGTAGTTTCAGTGCCTGGGACAAAGATAGAATCAGCACTCAGCCAAAATGGATGATGAAATTCATTTCCACTCCTCTTCTCTCTCATTTTCATTGCCTTGCCCTATCTTTTCTTCTAATGCTTCACCCAGATCTGTCCTCTGGGCAATACCCATGTCCCTAAGCTTCTTTCCCCATTCATGATCCTTCTAGGAGCTTAATCAACAGTAACAACTACTTCCTTCCTCCAGCATTTATTAGAGGCTAGACTCAGTGTTAAAATTCATTATCTCATTTGATTTTTAGGGTATGACAGAAGTCACAGACTGTATTTTTCTCTGTCTACACCTTTAGAAAAAAATTTTTTCACCAATTTTTTAAATATATTTTACTGATTATGCTATTACAGTTGTCCCATTTCTCCCCCATCATTCCCCCCACCCTGCACACCCTCTCCCGCCCACATTCCCCCCCTTTAGTTCATGTCCATGTGTCATAGTTCTTTAGCTTCTACATTTCCCATACTATTCTTGCTCTTCCCCTGTCTATTTTCTACCCACCATCTATGCTACTCATTCTCTGTACCTTTTTCCCCTCTCTCCTCCTCCCACACCCCTGTTGCTAACCCTCCATATGATCTCCATTTCTGTGGTTCTGTTCCTGTTCTAGCTGTTTGCTTTTGTTTTAGGTGTGGTTCTTTTCTTTTCTTCTTCTTTTTTTTTAATCTGTGGATGAATGATATTTATTTCTAGAATAAGACAAAATTTAGCACCAGTTTTATTTTGAATTCTCCTCTTATATACATATACTTAGAAACTTTGTGCACATAAGTGGATGGTAACATGGAATTTTGTTGTAACATTTTTTTTTAAATATATTTTTTGATTATACTATTACAGTTGTCCCGTTTCTCCCCCATCATTCCCCCCACCCTGCACACCCTCTCCCACCCACATTCCCCCCTTTAGTTCATGTCCTTGTGTCATAAGTTCTTTAGCTTCTACATTTCCCATACTATTCTTACCCTGCCCCTGTCTATTTTCTACCCACTATCTATGCTACTCATTCTCTGTACCTTCCACACCCTCCTCCTCCCACGCCCCTGTTGCTAACCCTCCATATGATCTCCATTTCTGTGGTTCTGTTCCTGTTCTAGCTGTTTGCTTAGTTTGCTTTTGTTTTAGGTGTGGTTCTTAATAGCTGTGAGTTTGCTGTCTTTTCATTGTTATATTTTTGATCTTTTTCTTAGATAAGTCCCTTTAACATTTCATATAATAAGAGCTTGGTGATGATGAACTCCTTGAACTTGACCTTATCTGAGAAGCGCTTTATCTGTCCTTCCATTCTAAATGACAGCTTTGCTGGATAGAGCAATTTTGGATGTAGGTGCCTGCTTTTCAAGATTTCAAATATTTCTTTCCAGCCCCTTCTTGTCTGGAAGGTCTCTTTTGAGAAATCAGCTGACAGTCTGATGGGAACTCCTTTGGAGGTGACTGTCCCCTTATCCCTTGCTGCTTCTAGAATTCTCTGCTTCATTTGAATCTTGGCTAATGTAATTACAATGTGCTTTGATGTGTTCCTCCTTGGGCCCAACTTTTTTGGGACTCTCTGAGCTTCCTGGACATCCTGGTAGTCTATTTCCTTTGCCATATTGGGGAAGTTCTCCTTTATTATTTGTTCAAATAAGTTTTCTACTTGTTGCTCTTCTTCCCCTTCTGGGACCCCTATAATTCGGATGTTGGGACGTTTAACGATGTCCCGGAAGTTCCTAAGCCTCTCCTCATTTTTTTGAATTCTTGTTTCTTCCTCGTTTTCTGTTTGGTTGTTAATTTCTTCCTTCTGGTCCACTCCATTGATTTGAGTCCCAGTTTTCCTTCCATCTCTATCGGTTCCCCATGCGTCTTCATTCATTTCACGTATTGTAGCCTGCATTTTCTCATCTAATTTATGAGCAAGATCAACCAATTCTGTGAGCATTTTGATGACCAGTGCTTTGAACTGTGCATCTGATAGGTTGGCTATCTCTTCGTTGCTTAGAGGAATTGACTCTGGGGTTTTCATTTTTTCTCCAGTTTGAGCCATTTTTGGTGGTTTTTTTGTTGTTGTTGTTGTTTTGGTTTTAGTCTGGTCGCGGCTATTACGTAGTTAGGGGTGGAGCCTTAGGTGTTCCTCTGGGCGGAGCAGCCCAGTCTCTGGGTTGTGACGCTGTATGTGGGGGCAGGATCTGATAGGGAAGAATGGCGCCTGTTCCGCTCTCTCCTGGATTCAGTCCCTTCCGCCACTTCCCCTCCGCCTGGACCGTCTGGGAGCGCAAATGTGGGACCACCTGGTCAGCCAGCCGCCTTGTGCGGCCTCACTGGGTCTGCACAGTTCCCCCCGCCCCCGCCCCGTGCCCGGGGTCCGCCAGCTGCCGCCTGTGGGCCCAGGGACTGCCAATCGCCGCCTGTGAACCTGGGAACTGCCAGCTGCTGCTGCTTGCGTTCCCGGGTCCGCACCTCCACTTTTTCCTGCCATGACTCCACCCCTCTTACCGGTCTGGATGAATGGTTGTTGGACTTCCGTACAGTTCAATTTTCTATCAGTTCTGGTTATTTTCTTGTTTCTAAATATTTGTTGTCCTTAATTTTGGTTGTGAGAGGAGGCACAGTGTGTCTGCCTACGCCTCCATCTTGGCTGGAAGTCCTCACCAATTTTGAAAAATCAAGAGATCACACACAAAAACCCAAATTCGAGATTCTTTTGAGTAAAGTGAAAATCTGGCAATTCTGCATAGTTATCAGATTGTGCTGAGCAGCAGCTGAACTCTTAGGGTGAGGATGACATTTCCAGTTTGCCACAAGCCTGCACGACTTACCACTGTTAGATAGGACAAGGGTCTCAGGGTCTGGGCCATTCTTACTAAATGCTCTTCATGCTAAGTGTTAAAATTTAGCACAGTATTTTGCAGACAAACTGTAAATAGGATGCAGTTGACAGGAACTCAAAGCAGTAAAAGTAGCTAACTGCTAATAGTGTACACAAGCAAAGGCTAAGCCTCCCTTCTGGGAGGTAGAGCTTTGGGTATGATCCCCTATCTCCTTCACTTGCTGCAAGTAAGTAGAACTACCTTATGACATGTTTTTTCGATGTCCACATGTTTTTCGAAAAGAGTACTCCAAGCAGCGAATCCCTTGAGTTCTGTAGCACTATGGGCTCCCATGTATCTTCCTATGTCTGCTGTTTTATTGTTTCTTATCGCAGACAAATGTTTTTTATATCCCTGTTTCTACCAAAATGGGAAAATAAAATACAGAGTATGGAGGCCACATGACTTTTTTGTTTTAAACCTACCTATTTCCTTTAGATGTTTGGTTTATGACCCCTGAAGTAGGTAGTACTTTCTTGATTTTACAAATTAGGAAACAGGCTCAGGAAGGTTAAATAGCTTCACCATGATTCTATGTCTAAAAAGTGTCAGGGCGGAGACAGGGCTATTTTACCCTGAAGCTCATGTTATTCAATGGAGGAAACTTTTTGATCCAGTAGCTCTATTCAGTAAAAAAGAAAAGGGACCATTGATGCACTCTTAGTGGGAATGCAGCCACTTAGTACAGCCACTGTGGAACACAGTACGGAGTTTCCTCAGAAAAGTCAAAATGGAACTGCCTTTTGACTCAGCAATCCCACTTCTGGAAATTACTCTGAGGACCCTGAAAAACTAAGTAGAATATATGCACCCCTGTGTTCATTGCAGTGTTATTTACAACAGACAAGATCTGGAAACAGTGCAAGTGCCTGTCAATAGGTGAGTAGACAAAAATGCTGTGGTACATTTACACACTGGAATAGTACTTGGCCATGAAAAGGAAATCTTATCTTTACAAATGGATGGAGCTGGAGATTATTATGCTAAGTGAAATAAGTGAGTCAGACAAGGACAAATACCATATGATCTCACTTATATGTGGAATCTAATGAACAAAATAAACTGACAAAAACAGGCATAGACATGGAACAGACTGACAGCTGTCAGAGGGAAGGGGGGGTTGGGAGGCTAGATGAAAGAAAGTGAAGGGATTAAGCAAAAAACAACATGTGTATGTGTTTGTGTATAATATATATAAAACATGTGTGTATTTATATATATATATATACACACACACACACAACATATACACAAGAAGGAAAAGGGGTGGGGGGCAGGTAGAGGTGGGCAAAGTGGGGGAAATGGGGATGGAAAGAGACTGCTTGGGGCAATGGGGGCAAAGATGCAGTGTGCAGAGATGATGTTTTATTGAGTTGTGCACTTGAAACCTGTGTGGTTTTGTAAGTCAATGCCACTCCAACAAATTCCATAAAAAATTAACAAACAGCCGTGACTGGTGCGGCTCAGTTGGTTGGGCATCGTCCCATGAAAGGAAATGTTGCTGGGCTGGGGTGTAAGGGATTAAACAATAATGGAAAAATTACAGTAAAGATTAAATCAATAATAAACATAAAAATAAAAATAAATGTTGCCAGTTTGATTCTGGGCAGGGCACATGCCTGTGTTGTGGGTTTGGTCCCTGGTTGGGGCACATTTGAGAGGCAACTGGTTAATGTTTTCTTTCATATCGATGTTTCTCTCCCTTTCTCCTTTCCCTTCTCTCTAATGATAAATAAATAAATAAGTAAATAAATAAATCAATAAATCTTTAAAAACAAGCAAAAATTCTGGAGCATGCACAACTAGCATATACAATTACTTTTAAGTTATAACATTCATCACTATTGTACTATAGTAAGCACATTCTAAAATATATATAAAAATGAAAAGTTTTTTTGTTTTTGTTTTTTTAAATATATTTTATTGATAATGCTATTACAGTTGTCCTGATATTTCCCCCTTTGCCCTCCTCCACCCAGCACCCCCCCCACTCACTTAGGCAATGCCCCCACCATTGTTCACATCCATGGATCATGTGTATAAGTTCTTTGGCTACTCTATTTCCTAAACTGTACTTTACATCCCCCTGCCCATTCTTTATATATGTATTTGTACTTCTTAATCCCCTCACCTCTTCTCACGTTCCCCCACACCCTCTCCCATCTGGCAATGATCAAAACACTCCCTGTATCCATGGTTCTGCTTGTTTGCTTAGTTTATTTTTTAGATTCAATTGTTAATAGGTATGTATTTTTGCCATTTTATTGTTCATAGTTTCTATCTTCTTCTTTTTCTAAAATAAGTCCTTTTAACATTTCATATAATAATGATTTGGTGATGATGAACTCATTCAGTTTTTTCTTGCTTGGGAAGCTCTTTATCTGCCCTTCAATTCTAAGTGATAGTTTTGCTGGGTAGAGCAATCTTGGCTGTACGTCCCTGGTTTCTATGACTTTGAGTATTTCTTGCTAATCTCTTCTTGCCTGTAAAGTTTCTTTTGAGAAATCAGCTGACATTCTTATAGAAAGTTACCTGTAGGTAACTAATTTCCTTTCTCTTGCTGCTTTTAAGATTCTCTCTTTGTCTTTAACCTTTGGCATTTTAATTATGATGTGTCTTGGAGTGGGCCTCTTTGCATCCATCTTGTCTTGGATTGTCTGTGCTTCCTGGACTTGTGTGTCTATTTCCTTCACCAAATTAGAAACAATTTTTTCATTATTTTTTCAAATAGATTTCCAATTTCTTGTTCTTTCTCTTCTACTTGTGGCACCCCTATGATGCAAATATTGGAATACTTGAAGTTGTTCCAGAGGCTGCTTAAACTATACTCATTTCTTTGGATTCTTTTCTTATTCTTCTGATTGGTTGTGTTTTTCTTCCTTGTGTTCCAAATTATTGATTTGATTCTCGGCTTCTTCCACTCTACTGTTGTTTCCCTATAAATTGTTCTTTATTTCAATCAGTGTATTCTTCATTTCTGACTGGATCTTTTTTATGCTGTTGAGGTCCTCATTAACTTCCTTGAGCATCCTTATAACCAGTGTTTTGAACTCTGCATCTGATAGATTGCTTATCTCCATTTTGTTTAGCTCTTTTTCTGGTATCTTGATCAGTTCTTTCATTTGAGCCATGTTTCTTTGTCTTCTTGTTTTGATGGCCTGCCTATGTTTGTTTCTATGTGCTTTGACTCTGTGTCTTGGTAGTGTGGCCTAATGTAGTAGGTGTCCTGTAGGTTCCAATGGCACAGCCTCCCCTATCGCCCAAGCTGGATACTTGAGGTGTGCTCTTTGTGGGCTGAGTACACCCTCCTCTTGTAGTTGAGCCTTGGTTGCTGTTGGCAGATCAACGGGAGGGATTTACCCAGGGAAGTCAACTTCAAGGATTGTCTGTGACCACTTACCACAAACCTCCTTCCTCTGTGGAGAATCAGCTGTGCAGGGGCAGGATGGTGGTGGTCTGACACGGTCTATAGCTGTGCACTGGATGGGTTGGCCCTGGGATTTTCTGGGTGGTGAAGGCCAAGGTCAGCCCTCACCTGTGTTTTGCCCAGGGTGACCCTGCCTGAGCTATAAAGCAACCTGAGTTAGCTGCTACTTATGCTGGGCTTGGAGATTTCCAGGTGAAGCCAAGCTGTGAATCTATGCTGGCTGCTGTTAGTGTTGGACCTGCAGTTCACTGAGGCCAGCTGTTGCTTGTTTGAGAGGATTCAGGAAGTTGTGCAGCATAAACCAAGACCAGCCATTCACATGGAAAAGCATCTTGGGTGAGCCTGTAAGTTGGGTGGCACCGAGTCTATGGGAATCTCCAAGCCAAGTCAAACCATGTTACCCAGGTTGATGGAGTCTTAGATATGGCATCATCTTGCTGGCTCTGTGGCTCTGTGGGGGTAGAAAAGGGAAAATGACCTCTGCTCGCCTTGATGCCAGACACTTCTGTTTCTCACTATATGCCACTGGTATCTTTCAAGCTGCTATCCCAGTGCTGGAGCTCAGAGGGAGTGAGTCTGAGTAGGTGAGTACATGTGTGGTTTCTTTTAGAGGAACTGCTTGGGGCTCCAGAAGTTTTTTCCACTGACTTAATCCCTATTGGTTTTTGCAGCCAGAAGTTGTGGGGACTTATCTTCCTGGCACCGGGACCCTGGGCTGGGGGTCCTGGTGTGGGGCTGGGACTCCTAGCTACCAAGGTATTCCCCTGAGCTTTTATCCACCATACATAGGTGTGGGACCAGCCCATTCTGTGTCTGTGCTGTTCCTACCAATCTGAATAGATGTAGTTTCTTTAATTCCAACGTTGTATAGACTTCCACTTAACTAGATTTCTGATGGTTCTGAGTGATGGTTGTTCTATATTTTAGTTGTAATTTTGATGTGGTTGTGTGAAGAGATGAGCCATGTCTGCCTACACTGCCATCTTGACTGGAAGTCCTTATTTATTTGAATACATTATTATTTTTAAAAGTCCATGTTTAACAGTTTGTAAAACAGTGTTTGAAGATCTGGATCTAAATTCAATTTATTTTAATGCTTGCTTAAGTGGTTGACATAACCGAAAACTCTATTCCACAGTGACATCCCAAAGGAAAGGTACATCATGGGATCACTTACGGCTTATAAAACTCATTTTTAAATCCTAGCCACTGGTGTACAGAAGTGTCTGTGAAATTTTGGTTAATGGGTCTTTGTATTCCCAGGTGTCAATAAAGTATTATGGCAAATTACTCAGATACTAAAAAAATATATACCAAATGTGAAAAGCCATTAAACAGGGTTGAAACAGATTTTAAAATTATGATCCTAAGATTTATTGAAGTGTTCAGATGTAAAAGATTTTTTAAAGTAAGATACATACATCTTTTTTTCGCAATAAAAATTATACAAAAATGGGAACAGTTTGAAATACCCATTATCAAAATGTTCCCTCTGAATCCAAATTTCTTTTCAAAGGCATTGTTGAGATGTCAAATTTGCTTGACAGGAATAGATTGAGTATATTTTTCAAAGATAATTTTTGATAGCATAATAACAGATGCTCATCATCACAGAACATGTTAGAAAATTTGGAATTTAAAAATAAAACTCATCTTTAAGATTGATATCCCTTCTATGAAATAGCCAGCAAGGGTAAAATATTTTCATAGCTATTATTCATCTCACTGCCAAATATTATAAAGATTGGCCACATTTCCATGTCTTCTTTTTATAAAACGAACCACCCCAGTGACAGACTGTAGCACTTCCGGCTTCAGTGGCATAGCGGGAGGACTTGTTGATGCATAATGAATGAAGGGCATACCTTTCATCTACAGTCTCACTCTGTAACCTTCTCATGGGATCCATTCTTTCCCCCAGCACCCTAGTCAAAGCAGCCATGGTATCGGTGGTCACTCTTACCAAGTTTGTCATGGAATGTTATGTTTATTAAATCAGTTTTTTCATCTTTACTTTATCGGCTCACAGAAAAATAGTTCATTATCAAAATGAAATCTAGCAAATACCATAAGCTGAGAAGTGATAGAAACAGCCGCACTTCAATGCAACTGCGGAGGAAGCCTCCACACTCTGTGTAGTTTGCTCTATGATTTGTTTCTTCCCATCTCCAGAATGTTTTCTCCACATCTTCCAATGACATTTACTTTCATAAAAACATTTTTATTTATCATTTTCTTTTCATATTACTTTAGGTACTTCCATCAGGTCAGGAAAAACAATTGGTATGTGGTATTTTGTAGTTTACTAACCATGAATCATTAAGTTTCTTAAAAATTGGTAAAGTACCATATTAAATATTATATGATGCTAAACATCACTGAAAAAAATTGTAAAGTTTGTTTTCATGTTCAAAGTCTTTGGTAACTAAATGTGGAGCTCACTGTGATGGTATCATATTGACAAAGCTGCTTATAAGTGAAGACACAATTTATCCTTTTAGAAAATTCATTGTTAATAGCACTGGATATAAATTGGTATTTCACACTCTCCTCCTAGTCACTTCACTGTTTTTGCTGACATCTTGAAAGATCTGATTATTGCTTATACCTCACAGTATGGCTGACACAGAGCTCTAATCAGAAGTGTCATCTGTGTTATTCACTTGTGGCTCTTTTGGGCTTACATTTTTATTATCTTCAGTTTGCCATTTAGTGGTGGAAATTATCTTAAGACATTTGTCAATACTCTGCTGGTTCACTTCCTTAACTGTAGATTATCCATCAGTCTTGTCAAGCAGGCACCCATGCAGTGGCCTCTAGCCAACTCTGAGAGTGAAGACCTCCCACCTCCCCAGATTTCCTGTGTGACATGTGGCCACTGGACCCGTGAGTTGAGTGAGGGCACCAGTGTCAATCCCTATATCCAACCCAGGTGGTCCTTCCTTTGCGTGCTAGTGTGAAATGACAAAAATTACCATGCAGGATGAAAAGACACAGAGTAATCTTACTAATCAATTGGAATGATTTCAATTGGTCTGTGACTCTTAAAATTTTTGGTTAAAACACTGACAGCTCTCACAGTCTGTTTTAAATGTATAAGTAAATGAGAAAAAAGTTAAACAAATATCCATATTTTGCCATGTATAATGCGCACTCAGGTTTTATGTGCATTTTACATGGGATTATTATACCCATGGTATGTAATCATTATACTCATGTATAATGTACATCCTTATTTTTCCCTCAAAAATTTGGGCAAAAAAGTGCACAGTATACATGACAAACAAAATACGGTACTTATTTCGTATGCTGTAATTTAAAACATTGCCAATATTGAAAGTGAAAGTGTGTTATTTATCTGTAAAAAAAGTAAGAGTAATTTGAATAGTGCTTGCTTTCTTTTCATTTTTAACTTAAGATTCCAAGACAGATTCTTTTCTATGCCATGAGGACACATATCTTCTGTCACGGGTACAGGTCAGCTGGAGGGCCGTCTGGGTGCTGGCTGTTCTAACATGGCCACTACTGGGACAACTTGGCTCTCCAACATATGTCTGTCACAGCCCTCTCACTGGCTCTCCTGAGCATGTTCTCATGGTGGTAACAAGGATTTAAGAGAGAAAATAGAAATGTACAAGGGCTTTTCAAACCTCTGCTTGTATTGTTTCTGTCCCTTTGGCAAAAGTAAACTACATGACCACACCTAGAACTCATGGCAGGCCCTACCAAAAGGGAGGGATATGGTAAGACATGAAAAAGTAGAGCCATTAATGGAACCAGTAAAGTCCAACAGGGGACATAGTCAGTATTGGCCATCCCATTTCCCTGCCACCATCTTAAAGTTCCTTAGTATTTCTGAACATCGATTACTTTACTGTGAGTTAGCCTAAGATATATTTCTTAAATTATTTTTTAAGTTAAAAATATATACGCATACATTTACAAAGCAAAACAGTGCTAAGACATAACAAAAACGATGAAAAGTGCTTGACCCTTCCTTTCATTCTATCGATTCCTCGGGCACAGCCACTTTTAACTCTTGTTTCTTCTTACATTTTATTCATGTTTTGAAATAATATTGCATATTGCCATCTATTAATTAATTAATTTTAGAAATCATCTACTGACTTACTCTTACATCCCTCTTTCCTCTCCCCTCATCCATCTAGCCTACATTTAGAGTCTTCATTATTATAACAATGAAAATAAGAATTTACTGTTGAGTCAAGTATATAGTATTGTTACAGTTCTTTTTCTGGTTTTCCTTGGAATTAATCATCGTCTCATGTTTTCACTTGTCGATTTATTCTTTTTTCCCTTGACTCTCTAGTTAAACCTTCCTACATCTTCCAACAGTTTTGTAAAAATAACTTTCAAAACAATTTTCCACCTTCTCAAATATGTCAGATAATATATTGGTTAAATTTTATTTCTAGGAATATCCATGCTGGAGTCCAGAACACACACACACAAACACACACACATCCAAGATTCCAGTTTGGACTGACTGCCTGCTCTCTAGCCCTTCTGCTTTGCCAGTGTCCTGGACCCTTACTTTGTCCTCGTCCTGAGGATCCTGTTACCTTTTTCCTGTGCTGGTTTCTTTGTTTTTGGATCCCTTCATTTATGTCCTCATTTTGGTAGAGCAGATCTCTGGTTTCTGATGAAAGGGCACATGCAAAGTTAAACTTTTGAGAATTGGTATGTTTGAAAATAACTCTGCTCTCAGACTTTATTAATATTTTGAATATTTTGGCAGAGTCTAGTATCCAAGGTGAGAATCACCTCTTCCAATGTGGAGGCACTCTTTGCTCTATCGACTTCTATTTTCCAGAGTTGCTGTGGAGATAGCTGGTGGAGTTTTGATCCTTTGGATGTGAGTGTTTCTTTGCTGCTAGAATTTGGAAAAGATGGTATGCTCTAGTGACGGTATTTTCCCATTCATTTTGCTGGATACTTGGTGTCCTTGATCTTTTTAAAGAATTCTCATCCAAGGATATGTTTATTAATTTTTAGAGCAAGGATATGTTTATTGATTTTTAGAGAGAGCAGGAGAGGGAGACAGACAGACAGACATTGATCGGTTGCTTCTTGCACATGCCCCAGCTGAAGATCAAACCTGCAACCTCTTTTGGTGTACGACACAATGCTCCCAACCACTGAGCCACCCAGCCAGGGCCTGGAGGGCCTTTTCAGTCTAGAAATGTGTTCTTTCACTCTGAAAAACATTCTCACCATTCCTTTGCTCATATCCTTTGTTTTATCTGTACTTTCCTTTTGTAATTTCTATTAGTCAGATATTGTGCTTTTTGGATTGATTTAACTAATTAAATTTTCTTCCATTTTCCATCACTTCATCTTTTGTTCTCCTTTCTAGAAAATTTTCCCACATTTTTTGCAACCATTTTACTGAATTTTTTTGCCTCCCACATATGTATTTTTTGCATTTCCAAGAGCTCTGTTCACTGGTTGGTTTGTTGTTACAGCATCCTTTTCTTGTGCTTCTCATTTCTCAAAGACAATCAGTATTATCTCATTTCTCTAAGAAAAAAAATCTTCTCATTTCCTAAGGAAATCAGTGATAATTTAAAAATATTTTACTTCTACACTCTGCATGTGCTTCTTCAAGTTCTCCTCTTTTGTTTGTCTTGGCCTCTGTCTTCTACGAGGATGGCTTTTCTCAAGATCTTGCTGCTTCTTTCACTGCCTGGCTTATTTCGCTTAGCATGATACTCTCAAGTTCCATCTATGTTGTTGCAAAGGGTATGAGCTCCTTCTTTCTTTCTGCTGCATAGAATTCCATTGTGTAAATGTACCACAGTTTTTTGATCCATTCATTTACCAATGGGCATCTAGGTTGCTTCCAACACTTGGCTATTGTAAATTGTGCTGCTATAAACATAGGGGTGCATAGGTTCTTTTGGATTGGTATTTCAGGATTCTTAGGATATAATCCTAATACCATATGATCTCACCTTTAACAGGAATCTAATCAACAAAACAAACAAAGAAGCATACTATAACCAAAGACATTGAAATTGAGAACAGGCTGACAGTGACCAGAGGGGAGGGGGAGGGAATTTCAGGGGAAAAGGGGAAGGATCTACAGGAACAAGTGTAAAGGACACATGGACAAAAACTATGGGGGGTGGAAATGGGAGGGAGGTGGGGAGGGCTGGGGTGGTGGGTTGGGATGAGAATAAAAGACAGAAAACTGTACAAGAACAACAATAAAAATAAAATTGGGGGGGGGGGAAGATCTTGCTGCTTCTTGGCTGCCCAGGTTCAGTAAGAGTGAAACACTGAACTGCTGACTGTGCTTGAAGGGCGTTTGCTTCCTGGTGGGTTTTATGGTAGAGGAAGGGCTGGGTTGCCCTCTTCTTTTTTCCTGTGGGACCCTAAATACCTGATGGTTTTTACTTGGACGGAAGTATAATTGGTACAAGCATTTTGGAATATTTGGTATATATTTTTCTCTGTGGTAATGAAGTTTTTCTGGAGAAAGGTCACCCAATTTCTTGTCTCTGAATCTAGAATCAGCCTGGAGCGATCGCTCTAGAACAGACCTCTCACCTGCGTTGGTGGAAGTGGAGGTGGGACAAGTCACCTGGCAACAGCAGGTGGGGAAGGGGATTTGGAAGCCTAACTTTCATTCTACAGACATTTCTATATTATAATTTATAAGGCGATACTTAATACAAGCAAACAATGTGATTACTACATTTGTGAGATTTGGAGCATAATATTAAGATGAACACCACTATCCCACCACTGTATGTAAGAACAATATCTTTGAATTTTATCTATGTGTCCTACTTACCCCAATCTCTTTCCCCTTCCTGCTCCAGGTGGTAACTCCAAGTCTGAATGTTGTATCTGTTTTCACCTTAATTTATTTAAAAAATAATTGTACCACATTTGTAAGTAACCATAAACAACATATTGTCCTGGCTTTGCTTAATGTTGTGTTTCATAAAAAATGATATCATGGTGTCTGCTGGCTGCTGTGACTTTTTCTTTCACTTCATATTCTGATTCACTTCTTGTTTGTAAACCCTACTTCATTCATTTTACTGCTGTGTACTTTTCTTTTGTATGGTATGCTACAATTTTTAAACTCCATTTTTTTGTAAGTGAACATTTGGATTGTTTTTTGAACATTTTTTTTGTTATGACATATAATGTTGTACAAAACTTCTCTTACATATGTCCTGGTATATGTGTGTGCTGTCATAACAAGTTACCACAAAAACAACAAATTTGTTATCTAACGGTTCTGTGATTCAGAAGTCCACTACAGCTCTCACTGGGTTAAGATCCAGGTGTTGGCAGGGCTGCGTTCCTTTCTGGAGGCTCGAGGGGAGAATCCACTTTCTTGCCTTTTTTAGCTCCCAGTGGCCTCTCTTTGGTCCCTGCACATCTTTCTTTTAGAACCAGCAACCTGGCATCAAATCCTTCCCACATGCCATTTCTTTGACCACAGCCTCTGGAAAAAGTTTGAAGCTCATAAGGATTCTTGTGATTACACTGGTCTCATCCAGATAGTAATTTAGGATAATTTCCCTGTCTCAAGGTCCTTAACTTTAGTTACATCTGCAAAGACCCTTTCGTCATGAAAGGTAGCGTATTCACAGGTCTGGGGAATCAGGACTGGCCGTTTTGGGAAGGAGCCCTTTTTCTATCTACCAACACGGGCGAGGACTTTCCTCCAGGGGATGGGATCTCTAGGAGTGAGACTGCTGGGTCCCAGTGTACAAGCATTTTCTATTTCACACAAACGTAGCAAATTATTTTCCAAAATGGTTGTATTGATTTGTACCTCCACTAGTGATATGTAGAAATTCCTGTATTCTTGTCAATACTTTGTGTGATCAGACTTTACTTTTTGCCAGCATAGTAGATGCAAATCACAGGTTTAGTGGGGAGTTTCCACAAACCTAATGTTTCCTATGAGATCCTCATATGTGTTCCTCCTGCTGTGTAAAAAGCTTATCTACAATGTTTGGCTATTTTCCATTGACTATCTTCTTAAAACAATATACTTGTATGTACTCTTTTTTACATTTTGGGTTATTAATCTTTTTTCTTTTACACATGTGGTGATATTTCTCCCAGTTTGTTTCTTATCATTTCACTTTTTAAATGACTTTTATAGTTTGTGTCAGTGAACAGAAATTTTTAATATCGATGTAGTCAAATTCATCCATCTTTTCTTCCATGGTTACTATTCCTTTTTTTCTTTCTTATTTTACTCTATTTGTGGGGATGCCCAGCACATGACTGAACATCATAACGTTAGCAGAAATCTCTGTCTTGGTCCTGATTTTAAGGAAAAAAATTTTTACTTTTCGTCTCTAAGAATGCTGTTGTTTTTTGTTTTGGAGATTATTAAGAAAAGGATATTCCCTTCTATCCTTTGTTTGGTAACAGTTTTTTTTTTTTTTTTAAATCATGAATAAGTGTTGAATTTTATTCAATGCATTTCTGCATCTATTAAAATTATGTCATCATTTTTAGTTTTTAATAGTTATTTTGGTAATTTATGAATACAGGTTTTTTAGTGTTAAAACATTCCTTTGTTTCTAAGATAAACTCAGTTTGGTGGAATTGGTTCCTCAGTTTTCGGGGGTGGGGGGGAGATTTTTGGCATCTAGGTTCATGACTGAGAGTACCGTCTAATTTTTCGCTTTTTTCTGTCCTTAGCTGATTTTGGCATTACAGTATACAGATCTTATACAGTTAGGTCTTTTCTCTTCTGTTCTCTAGAGGCATTGGTATGAGATTGGAATGATTTGTGCTTTGGTAGTTTGGTAGAGTTCACCTGTAATAACATTTGGGCCTCATGTTTTCTTTGTGGGATTATTTTAACTACCAATTTTATTTCTTCAGTGGTTATAACACTTCTCAGACTTTCTATTTCTTCTTGATTTTATTTTTATTAGGCTTAATTTTTCTAAGATTTTGTTCACTGTGACCAAGTTTTAAAATTTATAGACATCAAGTTGTTCATAATATTCACTAACTGAGTTTAATGTCTGTATTTAAGTACCCCTTTCATTCCTATTACATTTTAATTGTCTTTTTTTTTCTTGACTAACGTAACCAAAAAATTGCCGATTTTCATTTTATTTTTTGAAGATACCAAGTTTTAGTTTTGGCAATACTCTGTATTGTGTCTTTGTTTTCTGTTGACTATATTCTAGCTCTTATTTGCATTATCTCTTTCATTCTACTCTATTTGGGTTTTTTCCCTAACTTCTTAAATTGGATGCTTAACTTAATTTTTTTCTTCTTTTCTACTATAAGAATGTAACACTAAAACTTTTCCTCAAAATAGTATTTTATTTGTATCCTACAAATTTTCTTTTTATATGTAATCCATTCATTACTATTCACTTTTATTTGAAAAATTTCCATTATGATTGCTTCTTTGATTTATGAATTCTTTACAAGTGTGATTTCTCATATATATATTTTTTATTATTTTTATTTTAATTTCATTGTGGTCTGAAAGCAAAGCCTGCATGATAGTTATTCTTTAAAATTTGCTGAGGTGTGTTTTATTGCCTGGAATGCAGCCAACTTTTATAAATGTTCCATGTGTGCTTGAGAAAAACATCTATAGTCTAATTGCTAATTCTGTTATATATTTATTAATTGCATCATTCAATACTTCTATGTCTTCACTATTTTTTTGTCTGCTTGACTTATAATAATTTGCAGATATAGTCAGAAATCTCTCAGTATAGTTGCAGATTAGTCAGTATCTCCCTCTAGCTCTATTTTTTTGAATTTTGTATATTTTGGGGCTCACTTTTGGTGATACAAGTTTATGATAATTATTTCTGCCAGGTGAGTTAAGCATTATCAATACATAGTGATCTTTTATATCCTAAATAATGGTTTTTATTAGTATCTATTTTGTTTGGTAAATATATATATGTATATCCCACCTTTTATTTTTCAGTGTTTATATATTTTTATTTACCTTTCATATTTAACCTTATTACATTATATTTTAGTGGGTCCCTTTTAAACAGTGTATAGTGGGTCCTTTTTTTAAAATCCTGCCTCACAATCTCTCTTAACTGATTTTATACATAAACATATGTTAGAATTATTGCTATATTTTGATTTGTTTATGTCCTCTTACTTTACGATTTCTAGTTTTCCTGCTTATTTTATGCTCCTTTCCCCCCTTAAATTGTTTGCTTTGTCACTTTTTTTTCTACTTGGTAGTCATAGTCTCTTTTTAAAAATATTAACCTTGGAATTTATGATGCATGTTTAACCTTAACAATGTCTAAGTTTTTCAATATCTAAATAACTCAACAATTTTATTTTAACACTGATCATTCACCTCTGAACTTAGATGTTCTTGTTACATAATTTTAATTCTATTACTGTGTTTATCTCACAAACTACATATTATCATTATTTATACTGACAATACGTAGAGATAATGATGACTTGCTTACATGTTTATTAATTTAGTTGCTCACACACAATTCTCTCTTGTTTATTCATCTTTTCTTCTGAGGCTGTTTTTCTTATTCCTGAAGTTCACCCAGTTTAGAAGTTCCTTTAGTCAACAATGTCTTTTGAAGGTAAATCCTGTCTCTTAAAAATTTACGTAAAAGAAAACTTTTATTACTCTTATTTTTTTTTTCCTTTTAGATTTTATTTATTTATCTTTAGAGGGGAAGGGAAGGAGAGAGGGAGAGAAACATCAATGTGCGGTTGCCTCTTGTATGTCCCCTGCCGGGAACTGGCCTGGCAACCCAGGCATGTGCCCTGACTGGGAATCGAACCGCGATACTTCGGTTCGCAGGCCCGCGCTCAATCCACTGAGCTGCACCAGCCAGGGCCTTATTACTCTTATTTTTTAAATTATATTTTATTGATTATGCTGTTACAGTTGTCCTGATTTCTCCCCTTTTGCCCCCCTCCACCCAGCATCCCCCACTCCCTCAGGCAATTCCCCACCATTGTTCATGTCCCTGGGTCATGCGTGTAACTTCTTTGACTACTCCATTTCCTATCCTGTGCTTTACATCCCCATGGCTGTTCTGTAACTACCTATTTGTACTTCTTAATCCCCTCGCCTCTTCTCACATTCCCCTATACCCCCTTGCATCTGGCAACCATCAAAACACTCTCTGTATCTGTGATTCTGTCTCTGTTCTTCTTGTTTGCTATTTTATTCTTATTTTTATAAGTTGTTTCTATTGGTGTACAATTTTAATTTGACAGTTACTTTTCCCAGCATTTTGAACATATTATTTACTCTTTTGTAACTGTTCTAAATCTTACGCTTTTGTACGTGGCCTCCCTCCTCTTGCTGCATGCTTTCAATGTTGTCTCTTTTTCCTTAGAATTCTTCAAGTCCACTGCTTTCCTTCCCCTGATTTGGTTTAGTGTACACAATTTTTTTTATGTGTAGATTTGTCTCTTCCATTGGTTTTGGAAAATTCCCAGCCTTTATCTCTTCAAATGTTGCCTCTCTTCCACTTTCTCTCTCTTTTTTTTCCTTAGATTCCAATTATATATAAATGCAAAGTACTTGTGATTCTAATCTCCATGTTTCTTAATTACTCTTCATATCTTTCTAATTCCTTGCCTCTCTATGCTGCATTCTGGTTAATTTCTTTAGCTCTGTCTTCCAGTTTGCTAATTGTTTCCCTTAGTTGCATTTATTCTGTTGGTTAACTTACAGGACTCATTCGTTTAAAATGTCAATGATTATATAATTCAATTCTAAAAGTTCTTTTTCTGTTCTTCAAAAATGGTTAGCAATATTCAGTAGTCTCTTGTTCTTGGCCCCCTTTAAAAAAAATAAGCCTATTAAATTTTGTACACTTGACTATTTCATATTCTATATCTTCTAATTTTTATATCTGAGGATTTTGGGATCTAAATTTCAGTTTGTTGCTTTGGCCATCTCTCATAATAGCTTCTTTACCTTTATGTTTGGTTAATTTCAGGTTGTGCACTCATTTTGTATTTAGAGCTGAATCTTTGTGAGATGTAGTGTGCTCTTCTCCAGAGGCAATTTGCATTTACTAGACTGGGGAGACATTTGCACTTTTACAGCCACATCGAGAGCATCATTTCTCACATCCTCACACAAGGACATGATTAGTGCCCAGACCCCAACTCTGTCTGGTGTTAACACTTTCGATTGCGTGACCCCAGGGCAACCAACTCAAGGATTTACAATACTTACTAGAATTTACTTACTATCGTGATTCTGTACTCACATTCAACTTGCTCTTACCCCCCACAAGTTCCCACTCCACCAACCACCACCCAGAGGAAGGTACAGGAAAGGAAACTGGAGATTTCTCTTACTTTTTCGTAATATCAAAACACATTAAAATGACCTTTGTGGTAGCTTACCCAGGCTCTCATTGCATTTTGGCGGGAGAAAACGCTACTGGATCAAACCTGCCTTGCTGCTAGAAGCAGAGGTCTTCTCCTACTGGGCCTTTTAACCAATTCCCGTCACCCATTTCCCTTTTTGAGTAAGAATAATCCTGTCTGGAGTACCTGGAGCTTCCAATTCCTGTGTCTTGTCTTTTAGGACAACTTTTATCAATATCCCTTCTGAGGTTTGCCTTTCTTCCACTCTGCTATGTCATTTAACTTTTCTCTGTCTACTTCATTCTTTATATAATGATGTGGCTGCATATGCCTTCTAGTTTTATCAAAGATGGAGTCAGTGTTTTTCTGTTTCTTGTTGTTCATTTTTCTATTCGGGTAATTTTTTTGAGAAGAGAAAATGAAAGGTGGAAAGAGCATTACTCTGCCATCTTCAAAACTCTGCTTTAACTTAAAAGCTTCTTGAGCTCGGTTGCTCACACAGCCTTAAGGACTTATTGCAGCCTCCATGCAGTTCAGATTCCCATGTAGTTCATATTCTTCAACTTTGGGATCCTTTCCAATGAGAGGCAGATAGTTGGTCAAATAAAAGGAGATGTTTTGGCTTTCATAGGTGAGTTTTAGACACTTTGATTGGCAATCAACATTGGGTACCTCTAACTGGCCCATGGAGCCAGAATGAACATGTCTTTATGGAATTATTCTACAGTTACTGTCTTCTTGATCGTTGATTTGATTATCTCTAAAAAGACCTGTGGATAAAGACTTTCACATTTGCCCTGAATGAATGTTGATGCTTTCTGTAAGTTCCTATTTGCTCCAGGATTTTGTGTCATTTATTATTGTGTTATCTTTGAGTTTGACCTTGTCTCATCAAGGCAATGCTTCTCCCCTGTGCACAAAAGGTTGAGTTCTTAGTGTTGTTTTATTTGGATATTCCTAAGTGCTGTAACTCACAAATTAAGAAACCTTTTGGGGATTTAAAGTAAAATCTTAATTTCCTTTAAACATGAAGCCCACCATAAAAAATTAAATTTTATAGACTATCCCCAGTTTCAGCTCCTTGGATCACCAGCCTAAGAAATGAGAAACTATACAAGCATCATTATATTTATGTAAGTATGGGAAACTGGGACTTCCCACTAATAAAAGTATTTTCATGGATGTGACTTAATTTGAGTTCTTATAATTCTGAGAGAAAATTGCCAGCTTTGTTTGAGGTAGGATAGGAAGAGTTTTATAGTAAAATATTTCAAACTTGTGGTAGAAAAAAAACCCCACTTAATTCAAAACAACAAAAATGTCAACCATAAAGATGTACAGCATTTTTCAGGAAGTCTTGTCCATCCTGAGCAAATGTTTTTATACCAAATAACAATCCTATTATAATCCCTGTTATTGAGAGACATCCCAAGGTTGCCAGATGGAAATATGTTAAATATGTTCTGAAATCCAATCTAACAGAATCTCAACATTTGAGCTCATTCATGGGAAGGCATTCAAAGGCAATGCACTTTTCATAAAATATGTCTGTCTAGGTCATCATGAATGCCGAATATTGTCAGGGTTTCTCAGGAATTCTCAGTCTTGTGGAAAACCTTTCCAACTGGACTTTTAACCACCAAGAAGAAATAATAATAACTTGGAATTTAAAATAAACAGTGCTGGAAAAATACTATAACCCCCACCCTGAAAGGCAGCAGTAGGAATTTAGTGCTGCTTGTAATATGACACAGGATCTGAAAGTGAACATAAATACTAGGCCTGGGACTGGCTGCTGAGATATAGACAAGCGTGTGTGTAAAGGAAAGATGCCTCTTCAGAGACGGTCCACACAGGCGATCCTACCATTCTCCCAGCAGTGGTGGGTAGATGTGTCAATGACAGGAACATGTGAGTGACTCAGTAATGAGCTCCTCACTGCATGTGCTGGTTATTAGCAGGGCTTAGTATGAGTGCTGGATCTCTAGCTGGGGATGCAAGAAGAAGAAATGGTTTGGGAGGTCAAACCTACAGGCACAGGTTCCATCTGCAAAGCCTCCCTGGTTCGGAGACCCCTCAAAGATTAGACAGAGGAAGAGAATTGGATCTGGGGTCTAATGGTTTCATGCAACAGTTACCTTTTTACATTTTGTTTCCAGAGTCTTCTGTAACAGAGCAGGGACTATATCCCAACATAATTTTTTTTTGCCAAGTTGAATCTGTCGAAAAATGACTCAGTGTTGAGGAGTGTGGGGTTTTCTGGCTTTTCCTCATGCATCTGAGTCTTTTTATTCTGATATGTTAATCCTTCAAGTCATTTGATCTGCCCTGGGCAATATAAACAACATTTACAGCAAGTCTTGCACTCTATCCGTCATGTGCAAACGGCCTGCTTTTCCCATCGCCACATGAAAGTGAGAGATTCAAATGGGGCCATTCAGACTTTCCTGCTCAGAGACAATTAGACAGTGTCAGCTTCAAGCTTTGGCGTCACCAGTTCTCCAGGAGCTAGAACCTGATGGGGGAGTGAGGGCTAGTTTGTTCCAGCATTTCCCACAGAGCAAAATGAGCAGATGTTGGGTCACGCCTGAGCCTGATGGGGGCTACAGCAATGGCAAAGCCCACGGCACTGTGTGTGAACAGAGTAATTGTGGCTGAGGAAGGGGAGACCAGGAGACTTTGGGCCAAAAATTCACTCTCCATTGGTAAAGTAGATTTTACTTCGTGTGAAATTGTCCTTTAAATGCCTTTATTCAGCAAATATTTTTCTTGTTCAAGGTCATTTCTACTTTGTGCATGTATATGTGTTTTAATCATAACTGTCAATTTGAACCATCAGCTTGCGTCAGTCATCAAAACGGACTTTCAATTTTAGGAAAGCTGGAGAGGGACCAAAGACAGCCGATGTCAGGCAGTGCACCTCAAGGTGTGGGGAGATTTGCAGTGAAGGCTTTGTGCATTCTCACATTGCGCAGTGAGCCAAAGTGTAGAACTAGAAGAGAAGTCAATAATTCTCCACCAAAACCCGCCACCACAAGACAAGGGCTACGGTCTGTCCTCAGTCAGTGTCTTAAAATTAGATGTTGGAACTTTCCTGTGGTGCTGGTGGAAGTGTAAATCCATCCATCCAGCCACTTGGGGAACCTGTTTGGAAGTATCTATAATAACTGAACAGCTGCAGACCCTATGACTCAGCTATTGCTCTCTTAGGTATACAATACCTCCAGCAGAAATGTTCACCAAAAGACATTAACTAGAATATTCCTAACGATGAGGTGAAATGACTAAATAAATTGAGACATGTTCACACCAAAATATTAGACAGCACCAAGAATGAACAAACTGCAGCTTCACGCAGCGGTATGGATGAACCTTACAAACACAGTCCTTAGAGAAACAAGCCAGACACAGGAGTTCATGTTACACAAGTCTACTTTTATAAAGTTCAAGAACAGGCCCAGTAATCTTTGAGCTAGAAATCAGACAAGAGGTTCCCTTTGGCAGGGAGTGTGGTAGTGGTTAGGGAGCATGTGGGAGGGGAGACAAGGGAGGTTGTGTGGGTACTAATAATGTTCTATTTCTTGATTACATGCTGGATGCAGGGGTGTGCCCACTCTAAAAATTTTTGGAGCTGAACACTTATGGAGCTTTAACTTTTCTAGGTGTATGTTACACTTAAAATTTTTACTTTTTTTAAAATTTTTAATATGTTTCAGTTTATTTTTTTAATATATTTTATTGATTATGCTATTACAGTTGTCCCATTTTTCCCCCATCATTCCCCTCCACCCTGCACACCCCCTTCCACCCACATTCCCCACTTTAGTTCATGTCCACGACTCATAAGTTCTTTAGCTTCTACATTTCCCACACTATTCTGGCCCTCCCCCTGTCTATTTTCTACCCACTATCTATGCTACTCATTCTCTGTACCTTTTCCCCCTCTCTCCTCCTCCCACGCCCCTGTTGCTAACCCTCCATATGATCTCCATTTCTGTGGTTCTGTTCCTGTTGTAGCTGTTTGCTCAGTTTGCTTTTGTTTTAGGTGTGGTTCTTAATAGCTGTGAGTTTGCTGTCTTTTCACCGCCATATTCTTGATCTTCTTTTTCTTAGATAAGTCCCTTTAACATTTCATATAATAAGGGCTTGGTGATGATGAACTCCTTGAACTTGACCTTATCTGAGAAGCGCTTTATCTGTCCATCCGTTCTAAACGACAGCTTTGCTGGATAGAGCAAATTTGGATGTAGGTCCCTGCTTTTCAAGATTTCAAATATTTCTTTCCAGCCCCTTCTTGCCTGTAAAGTCTCTTTTGAGAAATCAGCTGACAGTCTGATGGGAACTCCTTGGTAGGTGACTGTCCCCTTATCCCTTGCTGCTTCTAGAATTCTCTCCTTCATTTTCATCTTGGCTAATGTAATTACAATGTGCCTTGGTGTATTCCTCCTTGGATCCATCTTCTTTGGGACTCTCTGAGCTTCCTGGACATCCTGGTAGTCTATTTCCTTTGCCAGATTGGGGAAGTTCTCCTTTATTATTTGTTGAAATAAGTTTTCCACTTGTTGCTCTTCTTCCCCTTCTGGGACCCCTATAATTCGGATGTTGGGACGTTTAACGGTGTCCCAGAGGTTCCTAAGCCTCTCCTCATTTTTTTGAATTCTTGTTTCTTCTTCGTTTTCTGTTTGGTTGTTAGTTTCTTCCTTCTGGTCCACTGCATTGATTTGAGTCCCAGTTTTCCTTCCATCTCTATTGGTTCCCCATGCATCTTCCTTCATTTCACGTATTGTAGCCTGCATTTTTTCATCTAATTTGTGAGCAAAATCAGCCAAATCTGTGAGCATTTTGATGACCAGTGTTTTGAACTGTGCATCTGATAGGTTGGCTATCTCTTCACGGCTTAGAGGAATTGGCTCCAGAGCTTTTATTTGTTCTCCGGTTTGAGCCATTTTTGGTGGTTTTTTTTGTTTGTTTGTTTTGGTTTGGTTTTAGTCTGGTCACGGCTATTATGTAGTGAGGGGTGGAGCCTTAGGTGTTCCTCAGGATGGGGCAGCCCAGTCGCTGGGTTGTGACGCTATAGGTGGGGGGGGGTCCGAGAGGGAAGAATGGCACCTGTTCCGCTCTCTCCTGGATTCAGTCCCTTCCGCCACTTCCCCTCTGCCTTAACAGTCTGCGAGTGCGAATGTGGGACCACCTGGTCAGCCATCCGCCTTGTGCGGCCTCACTGGGTCTGCACAGTTGCCCCCGCTGTGCCCGGGGTCCGCCAGCTGCTGCCTGTGGGCCCGGGGACCGTCAGCTGCCGCCTGTGAACCTGGGAACTGCCAGCAGCTGCTGTTTGCGTTCCTGGGTCCGCACCTCTACTTTTTCCTGCAGCGACTTCGCCCCTCTTACCGGTCTGGATGAGTGGTTTTGGATTTATGTACAGTTCAATTTTCTATCAGTTCTGGTTGTTTTCTCGTTTCTAAATATTTGTTGTCCTTAATTTTGGTTGTGAGAGGAGGCACAGTGTGTCTGCCTATGCCTCCATCTTGGCCGAAAGTCCAAAATTTTTACTTTTAAATATAGATGCTCCCCGCTCCTTCTTTTTAAATCTAGAGAAATTTATTTTCTTCAGTTACCAAATGCAATTCAGAAATCAACAGTTTCTTTTCTGGCTCTGTGAGTTCCAATCCACAATCCATCATCCCCACCCCAGATCCTGTGCTGTAATACACCCTAAAATTTTCCAATAATGTGCACGGGCAGGCTTGTCTCCACCTTACAGATGAAGAAATCAAGGTCTACAGAGGTCAAGTACTTGCCCCAAATCTGGAGTCTCATAGATTCCATTGCCCTTGCTCTTTCCCATAGACTAAAGCCTTCTTCTCCTTAAACAAGTAGATAGCAGCGTAAGAACTTACATCATGTTAAGGCAGAAATTATATAGTCTATTTGCCTCTGGTTACAGATGAGAAAACAGAAAGAAAATGACTGGTCCAAGATCCCATGCTGGTGGCTATCATTTCACATAAGAACTATTCACTGTAAGAAATATGTAGGGAAAAATACACAAATAAGAACAAAGTTTAAAGAACCGTGAAAGCATAAACACAGCATGATACACTGGTACTGTTAATTACAATTTTATAGTCTCACCTAAATTTCCTTTGTTTTACCTTGAGGATAAACCAAAACTGGAAGCTTTCTTATATCCAGGTGAGATGGTCCTGCTTTGGGAAGCCCCCCACATATCACAAATAACTGTGTATTTTCATCTCTTAGAATCTGACCCTGAGTGCTTAAACAATATAGCCCATCACCCCAAACCAAGCTCGTTCTCGTGATTTATAATGTTC
This sequence comes from Glossophaga mutica, assembly GCA_039655065.1. Lineage (NCBI taxonomy): Eukaryota > Metazoa > Chordata > Mammalia > Chiroptera > Phyllostomidae > Glossophaga > Glossophaga mutica. The sequence continues at coordinate 62,299,457 of CM077304.1, forward strand.
AAGACTCAGGGAACTGATTCTCCATATTATTTTGCCCTTGGTTGTGGAAAAAGGGTGGCCGTCCACAAGCTGGGAAGGTCTGTGGTTTCTTCTATGGCTGGGATTGAGCCAGGCACTGTGTCCCAGTGTGGGGAGAACTGGGGCAGCAGAAGCCCCCCATTAGGAGAACCACAAATTTTACTAATTTTTCAAACTCTTCTATCTCTGCACGAATGCAATAGATTTTGCATTAAAGAAAAAATAATCTTGTTGTAGCCCAGAGGGCCCGTTTACTTTCTTCATTTTGTGCTCTGCAAAGTAGCTCCAACCATGGCCGGGGTCTCAGCCGGTTGGAGCAGCATCCCTCCATATACCAAATGGATGGGTTTGAACCCCAGTCGGGGCGTTTATTTGGGAGGCAACCAGTTGATGTTTCTCTCACACTTTGCTGTCTTTCTCTTTTTCTTTCATACAAATCAATTAAAAACAAACAAACAAACATCCCTGGGTAAGGTTTAAAAAAAATGCCCTGGCTGGTGTGGCTCAGTGGATTGAGTGCCAGCCTACAAACCAAGGAGTTGCCGGTTTGATCCCAGGGCACATGCCTGGGTTGTGGGCCAGGTCCCCAGTTGGGGGAGCACAAAAGGCAACCACACATCGATGTTTATCTCCCTCTCTTTCCCTTCCCCTCTTTCTAAAAATAAAGGCATAAAATCTTAAAAAGAAAAAGCGGTTCCACCCTCATGCACTGTTGGTGAAAATGCAGATTGGTGTGGCCACTAAGAAAACCAACATGGAGGGTCCCCCCAAAAAGTTGAAAATGGAACTATCTTACCCTGGTCAGGTGGCTCAGTTGGTTGGAGCATAATCTCAATTCCCTACGGTTGTGTATTCCATCCCCAGTTAGGTACATGCAGAAGTCGACCAATGAATGTGTGAGTGAATGGGACAACGAATCAATGTTTCTCCCTCTCTCTCTCCCCGCCTCTCTCCCCAACCCTTCTCTTTCCATCTTTCAAATCAATAAATAAACAAAAAACATTAAAAAATGGAACTGCCTTATAACCCAGCAATACCACTTCTGGGAATTTATCTGAAGAAACCCAAAACACTCATTTGAAAGAATATATGCACCCCTATGTTCATGGCAGCATTATTTACAACAGTTAGCAATGGAAGCAACCCAAGTGCTCATTAATAGATACGTGGATAAGAAAAATAAGTGGTGGTACATACGTTCAATGGACTATTGCTTGACTATGAAAAAGAATGAAATCTTACCATTTGCAATAGAATGGATGGACCTAAGGGGTACTATGCTAGTGAAATAAGTCACTCAGAGAAAGACAAATACTGTATGATTTCAGTTATATGTGGAATCTAAAGAACAAAATAAATGGACAAACAAAATTGAAATGGAACTCAAAGACATTGAGAGTGGACTGGTGGTTGCCAGATGGAAGGGGTTTGGAAGACTGGGTAAAAGAGGTGGAGGGATTAAGAGGAACAAATTGGCAGTTACAAAATAGTCACAGGGATGTAAAGTACGGCATAGGAAATATAGTCAATAATATTGTAATAACTATGTATAGTGCCAGGTGGGTTATGAAAATATCAGGGGATCACTTTGTAAAGTATGTGATTGTCTAACCAATATTCTATACACCTGAAACCAATACAAAATAATATTGAAAGTAAACTGTAATTGAAAAAAAAGTGGTTCCAGAGGTACTCATGAATTGTTGTGTATTCACAACAGTTGCCATGGTGGCTAGGAACATTTGTGACATGAAACGACTTATGTTACTATTGAATTTGTACACACACACACACACACATCTAGAGTTGAAATGCAGCCAGCAAAATACCATTTTTTTCCATTGACAATAAGTGAACATTGGATTGACTAGAACTGGATTTAGTTTTATTTTTTTAAAAATGTCAAGTAAGACTTAATTAAGATTTTCAGAAAGCTAAATAAAACATCAGCTTTATTTAAATAAGTATGATTTTAAAATTTAATTATTAGTAGTAATTTCCATTTTGCTTTTAATTTTAAGAGATAACATCACTATTTTAGGTAAAATAACATGAATAAACAATTGAAAAATAATTTAACTTACTTAAACATTTTTACATTTAGCTTAATTCACATTTTGATAACATATTTTCAAATTTTGTACACATTAGATATAATTTCATTTGTATTTTAATCCATCATCACATTATTGTCAGTCAAACCTAAATTTTGCTTAAATGGAAGTATAGACTATTTTGTGGAATGAATGCATAATAAGTTATAAATTCTACATCTTTCCATTTTATTACTCATCTAAACACTACTAGCCATCAACAAAAGACCCAGACCTGAGCAATAATAATGAACTTTAGATTTTTAGATTATTTTACTGACTCTCAGTCATACAAAAATCATATATTTGCATCTATTGTTTAATTTTTTTGCTTTAATGTTGTTAATACAAAGGAATACTTGTCAAATAGAAATCTATTTTTAAATGGAAAACATACTTTATTTAAGAGTCTGTGAGCTTGAGTTAAAACTTTAAAATATTTATACATAAAGTATAAATGCCCCTGCTTTCACTCTCGCTTTGAGCCCTGCACACATTCGAGGCAGTCTGACTGAGCTGTTTCACCTGTGGCCCACGCCGTCCGTGAAGAGTCCTGGCTGTGGCCAGATGCCTCCTCTCTCACCACTGCAGCCTTGACTGGCCGTCTTGCGTCATTAAATCAATGTTGGTTGAATTCTCCTTGCCTTGTAAGACAGTGTTCACCTCTCTCTCCTTCTAAATCATAGGTCTTTTATTTGTAAGAGAGTGTTTTAAGAACAACAGGGAAAGCTTCACAATGCCTTTCTCTTTTTAAATCAGTAATATAAAAATGGATTAAAGTAAGTAGTTTTGTGATTTTGATTATTAGTCTATTTGAAGCCCTCTGTGATCCCCTTCTCGTGTCCCCCTCCACCTCTTCCCCTTCTCTTTTTCTTCATTTCGTCCTCCTTCTCCTTTTCCTCTTCCCCCTTTGTTTCAGTGAAAAAAGACTTACAGTAATTTTATTACCATGGCATTTATTTTTCCCTACTCCCTCTCCCTTGTTCAAACCTGAAGTGTCAAAATTTTTTTTTGGATCTGAATTTCTACCGGAATTCTTTATATAGAATTCTTCTTTTCTGTAACATTGAAAAAACTCCTTTGCACAAAAGAGAATTGGAAGGTCCTCCAGTATAGTTGTTCCATGGTTTCCTCACGATTAACAGCGTGTTATTTCACTTGACAGCATTTTAAGTCTAGTAATGGTGGAAGTTCTCCCTTTTGTATAAACATCATAGGAATACATAAAGAATCTGGAAGTACTACTATCGCCAGTACTCCTGGATTTTCAGATAGGAGTCTCTTCTCAGTATCTTGCCCTTCATGAATCTTCTGTGTCCTTGATTGTTCGGACAAGTGGGGAGGAAGTGGGTTTCCCATATCATGCTAAGACAAGCTACCCCTCATTTTTTGCTGTCCTACTGACCCCACATTTCCTCAAATTACTCTGTGCTGGGTGAGGTGGTTGCCAAGATAGGCAGTCTAGACTATAATTAAAAGTAAGATTTTTTTCACTCTATAAATTTAACAGTTTATTTCTTGAAACCAGCCTGCTTCTCTTTACTATGGCTCTAGGAAAATAAACCACAAGTAACACGTTTTTCACTGTGGTTTTCTCAGGCATTGTGGCCATCCTCATTTGGGGTGTTATGCTTTACAATGGCTTCAGGTCCAAGCTAGGTCATGGGAGTGGGTATCAGAAAGTCTTCATGGCTCTAATCCCATTTAAGTAAATTAATAAAATTTATTTGACAAGAAGTAAAATCTCTTGAGAATTGCCAGGGCAAAACTACCCAAGTCCTAGCCTGTTCTTATTCACAGTTCAAGGCAGCAATCCATACTGTCAAGAGCACTGGGTCATGAGTTGGAAGTAACCTACAATGGGCTCCACAATGAAGACTTTCAAGTGTCTGTAAGAAAGTATGAAGTTAAGCACATGCAGAGTTGTGAAATCCTTCCAGAGTGCTTTGTTTCTGTGTTGGAGCACTTCCCACAGATGTATTGTTAACAATCCATAGTTTTGTTTCCCCTGTTAGCTTGCAAACCCCTATTGCTCACTGTTGTATCATGAAGCTACTGTCCTTGGAAAATATGTAGGGAATGAAATGTCAGGGGCCGGCCCATGATGTAATCTCGTTCCTGGCTCTTCTCTTGTGATTGCTCAGTAATCTTAGGCTGCAACTCATTTTTTCTTTGGCAAATGATCACTTTGTGTTGTTTTGGGAGGGGTGGCAAGATTCTGTGACATGCTTATTTAACAGAACCTGAGGGCCCAGAAAAACTGAGGCTGTGTAATTATGCAGAGTTCATCTTGTAACTTTTAAGACACGTGAATTTCAGCAAGCCTTGGTACTGCCCCCTCCTCCTTTCATATAATAGAAAAGTAATAATGATAACCACAATGAAAGTTAACGATACTTTCACTCTAGGCCAGACTCTGGGTTAAGTGTATCATATGCCTTATTTTATTTATTCCTCTCCACGCCACCATGAGACCTCTCTAATTTTTCTTCCCATTGTATAGATTAGGTAACTGAGGTGCAGAAAAGCTAAATAGCTTATTCAAGGTCTCCCAGCTCGAGAGAGGTGGAAGAGATAATAATACCAACTAGTATGCCTTCAGAGCCCACATTCTAGGTCTCTTCCTTCTCCTTGGGCTAATATATTTGATCATCTATTATGAAGTAATTGAGGAGATCAAGATATACTCCAAGGCAGATTTTGTTGCCTTTTGAGTCCTTAATCGTTCTTTCAAATGTTCCGGTTGGAATGGCTCTCTGTTCATAAAAAGATGTTTCATTTACCGAAACATGACTCCAGCAGACTTATGAATGCAGCAAGCGCAGAGTGGGTAAGAAGGAGTTAAAGTGCTGGCAGTCCTTCCTGTGCGGGTCCAGCCAGCAGCAGTTCATCACAAATACAAGCCTTTGATCCTGACAGCTTTCCTTTCACTCAGAGGGAGCAGGGAGGGTTGACGGGGGAAGCAGGGAAGACTACAGAGAAAAGGGTCTTGTTTGTTTCCTGGGTGGATTGCCTCCTTCTTGGCACGGCTCCAGGAAACGAGACTTTTCCTGCCCTGAAACATCAGGGAAATAAATCTCTCTCCTGTAAAACAGACCTGAGAGAGGCCCCAGGACAGCTGCATGAGATATGTCAGGTGTAGTGACTTGGCCCTTGGGGTGGCCAGTGTGTGGCCTGGCAGGTTGCTGCAGCCCCTGACCAGGATGGAAAGGGGTGGGTGGCGGGTGTCACTATGACCCAGGGAAGAGAAGAGGGAGTGTAGGGTGGTCTTTGATCCCAGGGGTCAGCTGTTAGGAGGGTACCCGTAGAGAAATAGGTGTCCCAAGACTGATCCTTTGGGAAAGGAAGCCTTGGAGAAAAGGCAATTTTGAGAGCATTTGTAGAGGGCATCCTGAGAGCAAGCACAAGGGAGCCTGAGCCCAGCACTCCAGAGGCCAAAGTAAGGCTCTCATGTACAGAATGCAAGAGAGGAACTGGAAGGGTGATGGATACAAGCCCAGGAGAAACAGCAGGAGGGGTGAGGTCCCTACATCCTATGTAGTGTCTCACAGCCTGGGATCCTTCCATTCTTGTAACTGCATCCTAGTTTCTGTCTGTGGAATTTAACCCATGCAATTTGAAACAGGTGAGTTATCCCCTCCAATCAACACAGGTGATCCTGTTTGTCATGCTAACTGGTGCAGGAACAGGTAAGGATGCACCAGAGCCAGTGGAACTTGTGGCAGGCATTATTCTCCCCAAGGAGAAGTAAGTTAGAAGTAAATACAGTTGAACCTCGAACAATGCCAGGGGTTAGGAGTCAACTACCTGCTCAGAAAACCCATGTGTAACTTAAGTTGGCCCTTTGCAAATTTGGTTTCCCAACTGTGAACAAAAAAAATACATATATACTGATGAGATTCTATCTAGTTGAAACTATGGTGGGGAAGGACTCTGTGGTGGGTTTTACTACTGTTCAAACATTTACCTTGCCCCACCCCCACTTCCATAAAAGGACTAGATATCTCCATTACGCTGACGTTGTTGTCCTTTTCCAGGTGACTTACCAGTAGGCAGTCCTTAGAGTTGGGCTCTGCCATGTGACTTGCTTCAGCCAATGAGATGGCAGCAGCTGTAACAGGAGAAACTCGAAATGTGTTTGTGCAGCTGGGCTTGCTTTTTGTACCTGTGCTGTGGCCGTCAGAAGAACCTTCCAGCTTGGCTGCTCTCTCCGCAGCCCACCCTTACCCTGAGTTCCCAGGCTGCACAGAGGAACCAAGTTTAGATGGACCCCTGTGTGAAGCGGACCCACGCAGAGCCTAACTCAGCTGACCCCAAAGGGAGTGAGTAAGTCCAGTTGACATCAGGTGACTGGCAGATGTTTGACAAAGAAATGCTCATTGTTGAGTGCTTCTGATATTTTGTGGATGCTGATGTGGCATCATCATTGTGATTCTAGCTAACAGATGCAGCCTCTTTCAGAATGAGGCCAGCATGGCAGTGACAGAGCTAAGAGAGAGAGTGAGGGAAATAAAATAGGTCCTGGTGACATGGTTTGAACCCCTGATCAAGCTGTTCCTAGAGCCAGCTACTTCTTGAATTTTCCCATTCTGTGAGCCAATAGAATGCCTTTGCTTAAGCCATCTAAGGTCAGAACTTTGTCATTGAAAATAGGCCCTGATTGGACCAAGTATAGGCTAAATGTGAAAAGGACCTATGTGGCCCTCTGATACAAACACACAATATATATGCATACATATAGGTAGAGATATCAGTTTATGTGAAGAAGCAATGAGTAGACAATAAATTAAAACCCAAACAAGGGGTGGGGGAAGAAGGAGCTTATAGTTAGTTCCTTGGGACACAGATTCAAAGATGGAGATTTGTGAGCAGAACACTGGGACGTGTTCATAGACTCAATACCTGTGAAGGTGTGAGAGAAGTGGAAAGTGGCAAAGGGAGAAGTTGAATTGCAATATATTTTATACCAGAGACCTCAGGAGACCCTATGGGGGAGCTCTGGAGCAGGACTGGCTCCTCAGACTTGTTCTCATGAAGGCAAGAGGCTTGTACCCTCTTAGACTCTTGTACCCACCTCACTGTACCCACTCTTGTACCCTGTTAGACTCTTGTAGCCACCTCACTGAGCAGGCATTGCATGTGCTGGTGTGGAGGAGGCACTGTAACCTCGGGTGAAGCAGCTGTCTTTTGTGGAGGGCAAGTCCTGGAGAGAGGCTTACCTGAAAGCTATCATAGCCAACACTCTGGCAGCTGGGGGTTTGTAATCCTTGGTGCTAAGTGGGTGGATGATAGTCTTGGTGGGGCACCAGAGTATCCACTACAAGGGCCATAGCCTGATGCAGGGGTTGGGGTGGTTTCTGGCTGAAATTATTTAACAGGTGAGAGCACAGTATTGCCCCAACAGTCATTTTTTTTTTAACCTAGTCTTGGTTTATATTATCAGGAAGGTAGATACAATCAGTCAGTCAATAAGTATTTATTTGATATGAAGAGGGTACAAAAGAGTCCCATATTTACATAACCAGAGAGAGATAAGAGTGATAATAGTTATTCTGTTTCAGAAAAGTCAGAGGAAATTGGTCATGAAAGCCAGGTCATAATCAATGTTTTACTTCTCACAAAAGTGGTAGTGGACTAGAAGGACTGGCTGTTTCTCTGATGTATAGGTTCTCATGGTGATGATGTATATGAATAAGACTTCTCCATGTTACCAAGGGGTATGGGCATTCAATTCTTACTTGGAAATCAAGTAAGAATTGTAAAGGTGGAAGAACGCTCTTGATCTTAGAGCTGGCCTGGCACTAATTATGTTGGGAAATGGGGGACAATCTCCTTGCTTAAGTATCCTTTCTATCCCTTGGGATGTCCTTATTTTCTCCATTCCATCTTTGTTAATAGTGTACAGAGCCTCTTGGGGGCTAGCTTAGAAGGCAAGGGGGAGCCTCTTTACCTACAGCTCCTCTTGCTGAGAAATTCTGCTTCTTGACTTTTCAGCACCCTTATGTGGAAATGTGTTACTTACAATGCCTAAAATATTTGGGGTGGAAGGGGTGGAAGCAGGGAAAGTAATAATATTGGCAACACATCATAAATCCACAGAGACAGGGATGCTGAAAGTGGCAGAATTAAGGACTTTGGAAAGCACACGAGGTCAGCTGTGAAGAGGGCACTATTGTGAAACACTCAAGGACTGTTTTCTTAATCCTGGTGTGCAATATGGTAGAGAAAGCATTCAGGAGTTACACCATTAGAGCACTGATTTCACATGAGTTTAGTGTTTCATGTTAATCGTTTTGACATTTCCAGACATTGGCTAATATTGGTCCCCATTCTATAACAGCCTATTTCCCTCTCCTTCACATGAAAGGCAAAGCTGTTGAGTGTTCTATCCCTGTTGGGTCTGGATTTTTACCAATTGTTTGTTTTGGGTGAAGAATGATTCCTAGGTATAGAAGAGAATTACAATTTTTCTTTTTAGCTGGTCCTTTTTTGAGACTGGGCCAGGGAATTAGGAGTTTGACGGAGACAAAAATCTATTGTGAAAAGAAGTATTTCAAGGCTCGGAATAAGGAAACTTATTAGATTTATAAAGGTAGGATTTGAGGTTTTCTTCTCTTGATCGGAGTGTGAAATGACATCGATAATATGAATTTTAATACTCACAATTTTTATATTATCCTGTTATCATGGACTTCATTTACAATAATGATGCACTTTTTACATCATACCCTGCTAATAACTCTAAAAAAGGGGCCCTACCATGATGAATAAAGGCCTACTCTCCCCAAGGACATTTATTCATAGACATTTTGCTATGATAGTGATCAATTTGGAAAGGTTATAAAAGCATAAAAGCTTATGATAAGATAAGCTTTATTCTGAATTATCAACAATCGTTATAAAGACCTTGCATTTCAGGAGATTTTGCATTTGATACACTTCAATATCTCTTCTGGTAAGAGATCTTAGCAAACTCAGGCTAGAGAATCTTTTTTTTGACTCCATAAAGAGTAGCTGCCATGAAACTACAAAAACACTATGTTTACTGAAGCAGATTCTTAAATGTATAAATAAGATAACGATCCCAGCTATCACTGCTATTGTGCAACACTGTGGTGAGGTCATAGCCATTGTGATAAGATAAGAAAAATAAATGTACAAAGATTGGAATTAAACAGAACACTGTTTAGCTAGAAAAATCAAGAAACAAGTAAAAAACCATTAGAACCACCAAAATAGTCCAGCAAGGTAGATATCACCCTGATATCTTATATCATCCTGATACATTACCCTGATATAAGATATCAGGGTAGTCAGATATAAGATATATAGTGATGCTCAACTATAAAGTGTAAAAGACAGAAAGACTCCACTGACAGAAACAACAGAAACACTAGGAACCAATCTAACAATAAACAGGATAATGTTAATGAAGAAAATGTTAATACTTTACCAAAGACATGCTAGAAACCCTGACCAGACTGCGAGTTCCATCACATTCTTCAATGGGAAGACCCAATATTAAAAAGTTGTCAATTCTTCCCAAATTAACCTGTTAATTCAGTGAAATTCCAGTCAAAACTAGGAGCAAAATTTCTGGCTTTCCCTAGCAGAGAAAAATAGGTCTTTTGCATATGAAAGCCACACTTGAGCCCCCAAAGCTTTTGGGGGTAGTGTCAGAGCTCCCACTTCAGAGGAGAATACTCCTGCTCCAGTCCTACCGGAGATGACAATGTACGTATCCTTTAGGCACTTGCCGCAGAAAATCCTGCTGGCCAGACAGTGATGCTGTGACGCGGGAGGTGCCTTCAACAGTGTAATCTCCTCTGTCGACTAAATCCAGTTTCACGGGAACAATTAAGATCAGAACTGACTTTCAGTTGTTGTATTTATCACAAAGAAGAAAGGATCTCATGGCAGGGGAGTAGGGGTAGGGGGGCGATGTTGCTCTCTGGATAGTAAGATAGGACATCTTATTTGAAAAATTAAAAAATGTATGGCTTCATTTTGCTTCTCAAGCTGATAAAGTGGACAAAATCAATTCTGTAATTAAAAACATAAGGATAATTAGTTAATTTTCTATAGTTCTTCTTTCCTGTAAACATTAGTCTCTATATTTAGAAACAACATATAAATCTGTATCTATTCCTTGTCCTTAATTCAATCATGACACCTTTGAGAGCATGTACTATGTGTCTTTCTTTTGGAAATGCTGGAAGGTGGTAAATGAATTTTAAAATGTAAAATGTCCAAAACCAGAAAGTCCAAAGGATGGTCCAAGGGTATTGATGGAATCAGTTATTATATGTATTCATTCACTTACAATTGTTTTTGAAAAGTCCAGGAGAACAGAGTAGATGCCAGGAAATTAGAAAAATGCAGCTATGGTGCAAATCTTCAAAAGGCTTAAGTTGAGCAGTCCTTTCAAATTACTCTCTCTCACTGTCAGTTTGGAAGATTTGGGAATAATTGTATAAAGCTGAAATATGAAAAGAGAGACACACAAAAAAGTCTAACAAAGCAATTTGAACTTGAGTATGTGCCTGTAATAAAGGGGATATAAGGAGACTGGTCCACAGATGGTCACTGTACTTTGCTCAAGCACATTGCCTGCCAGGACCCCACACAACTTCATTTATCAAATTCCTTAAGCTTAAAAGAGAAATTGTGATGACTTCACTTTACACTAGCCTTGAACACAGTGAAAAAGATCAAGGGGGAAAAGCTGGGCTATATATATCCAGAAGCAGCAGTGCCAGACAATTTGGTGAGGTTTGATATCATTATGAGGGATCATGAGTGAGAAAGGCCAGAAGACTCTGCAGTCTAGAAAAAGCTCCTGTAAATTTGGGAGTTTGGAAGACACCTAAAACACCAACAAAGATCTGAGAATTGATGCCAACAGGAAGTAAGAAGATGAAACCAGTGCCAAGAAAAAAAACAAGCCAACTCATCTGGGAAAATAGATCCAAGTATTCAGAGTCGAGAGTAATCTGGAAAACCACAGTGACATTTGTGATGTCATGAGGATAGTGACAGCAAATTAGATATGTAATCAGTGTGTCTCTTCCTTGAGGTGCCTGTGTAATGTATGCCTTGAAGTTCTGTCACCCAGAGAGCAATCTGAGGTCATGTTATTTTGGGTTTAGTGGATGAGGACACAGACATATGCATTGTCCCCTTTACAAATCCCTGCCATTCTCCCACTCTCCTCTAACAACCAGATTTTGGCTCAGACTTCCTCCTGAAAAGTCTTCGAAGATACGGTGCCGCTTGTCCTGCCATTAGGACGCAGTAGTTTCTGGAATGTGACGGGAATGTTTGCAAGTGCCCAGAAACTTTTTACCCTACCTTCCTCCTCCTGACCACTAGATGAGAAATTTAAAAAAGCAGAACCATCTTTTCTTTCTTTTTTTATCTTTTATTTACTATTATTTTTTATTGTTGTTCAAGTATAGTCGTCTCCATTTCCCACCCCCCACTCTCCCCACCCCACCCACCCCCATCTCCCACCCTCCATTCTACCTCCCTTTGGCTTTGTCCATGGGTCCTTTATACATCTTTTCAATAATCTCCTTTCAGAAATCACATTCCTGGCCAGGTTTGCCATCCATTTTTGTACTAAGAACTTTATGAAGTGGAAATGGTTGAACTCATCTGGCAGGGCTTGATTGCAGACAGCCAGTTCCCAAATCCCTGAGGTGTAAGGGCTGGGTTCTCCCCAGCACATTCTTTTCAATAAACATTCCCACACTTGGCCTTTTACTCTAGCTGCCCCATCTGTGCCCCTCCAACGTCTGGAGCTTTCCACCTTGGCTCTGGCTCCTTGGAGCCTAGGCTCAGCCTACCAATTCCAGGTTGACCTTGGCTGAGGGCCCCACATGGCCATTCTTCTTGTAAGAGTAGAAAATCCCAGGCACGGATTTCTGCACTTGGCTTCTCTGCAGAACTTTTTAGTGCTTGAGGCATATACAACCTCCAGCTGACTCCGAGCAAAAGCAAGAGCACTTGCTTACCAGAAGTCTGGGTTTAGTGAATTGGATTTGGCCTTTGGCAACCCAGCTGCCGAGTCCATGGTGAGAAAAGCCTGAGCTGGGCCAGGTCTCAGGTCTACCCTGGGCTTGTTCAGCAGCTATGGGCATGTATGGCTCTCTCTCACTGACATTCTCAGTACACACTTTACTTCCCACCCTGTAGGACAAAACTCTCTTAGGGTGTTCTCGACTATCAACATGCCCCTAGACGTTCTACCAAAGAAATGTTGTATGCCTCATTTTCCTCCTCTGAAAAATGGTCACAATGAAAATACTGACCACATACAAGTGAAATCATATGGTATTTGTCTTTCTCTGACTGGCTAATTTCACTCAGCATAATGTTCTCCAGGTCCATCCATGCTGTCACAAAGGGTAAAACTTTCTTCTTTTGGAAGAAATAGCCAAGTAGCATTCCATTGTGTAACAAACTGAACTAATAAGCATAATAGAGACAGACACGTAGATAGGGAGGTGGAGGGACTGAGCAAAAAGGAAAAAGGACTCATGGACATGGACAACATTATGGTGATTGGGGGTGAGAGGTGGGTATAAGGAGACTAAATGTTAATGGGAAATACAATTACAAAATGCCCAAAACAAAAAACAAAGAAAGAAAGAAAGAAAGAAAGAAAGAAAGAAAGAAAGAAAGAAAGAAAGAAAGAAAGAGAAAGAAAGAAAGGAAAGAAAGAAGGAAAGAAGGAAGGAAGGAAAGAAACTTACCACCTAGGATGGTTGTGAAGATTCAGTGAGATAACTATTTAGCTCAGTGTTTGATTGATTGAAAATAATTGGTTGTTAACTGATTCAGCCAAGCCAGGTAACAATGATGAGGAAACACACTGTGAGAGTAAATCAGAGAAGCAGTCAAGCTGGGAATCTTCAGATCTCTGGTTCCTTCCTTGGTTTTTACCTTGTGGAAAAATCCTCCTGTAATCCATGGGGTAGCAGGCTGCACCTTACTGTCAGAGGGCTGGGAACTTGGATAGTCCTCCTGTCCTTGCCATGTGACAGACCTGCAAATAATGACAGCTCTGCAATTTCTTATCGTGTGACCATAACATCTTTAAGCCTCAGTTTCCTTGTTGGCAAAGTAGGTACCATCATCCTACCATATGAGGGAGTTAGGAGGATTAAAAACTCCCAAAACTTGATAAATGCTTGATAATCCTTATTTTAATTCCTGGTACCAGCACCATCCTTGGTTCCAACCAAGATCCCCCAGGTTTTCATAACCTCCCGACAATGGCATGAATTATGTTGTCTAGTCTTCTGTTTTCTAACCCCGTCTAACCTACTTGGCTCTCCAGTTTTCTTCCTTATCCAGTCAGTCCTTTGCTGGCTGCTGCCCATGTTTTGGTGTGACATGTGGAACATTTATAAGTTAAATATTCTAGGACAATTTCATTAAAGATCTGGAAACTTCCTTGAAATTTTTCTTGGTGGGTAAACTCACCATTCTTTAAATCCTTGGCCACCCTTATCATCTAGTGTCACGGATGGCAAATATATGTTGCATATGCCACCAGCACACTCTCCTGAGTCCATAGCAGACATCACTAATGGATCAGAGCACATTTTCTGACGAGCTGGGCAGAGTCTCAGAGTCACTTGGAGCACATCACGCCACTTCTCTATCTTTTACTTGTTACCTCTCTTGGACTCAAGATCCTTGTAGTCATCTGTGCTTCTCTTGTCTTTTCTGTTAGACTGAATATACATATATTGTTTTTCAAGACATATGTATATTCACTAACGATTAGTGTAACTCTGTCTTAAAAGACAAATTACATGGCCAATAGCCCTTGTATTGCTGCTACAACCAGGGTTTGTCATTGTAGGTTATGTGATTAAACAAAGCTGTTGTATTACACTTTTTCCTTTTCCTAGTTAATAATCATGATCATTTTCCATGGCGTTAAAGAAGTATTCCTAAAACCATAATGTTTAGTGACTGTGCAAATAATCTATCAAGAGATATGTTCCTGCCCTGGCTGATGTAGCTCAGTGGATTGAGCGCGGGCCTGCGAACCAGAGGATCGCGGTTCGATTCCCAGTCAGGGCACATGCCTGGGTTGCAGGCCAGTTCCCAGCAGGGGACACACGAGAGACAACCCTACATTGATATTTCTCTCCCTCTCCCTTTCTCCTACCCTTCCCCTCTAAAGATAAATAAATAAAAATCTTAAAAAAAAAAAGAAAAGAGAGATGTGTTCCTGTTTATTAAACAAGTTCCCTGTTATTGGACCTGGTATTTGGCTCCTACTGGTGATGAATTTCTTTGTATCCATGTCTGTGCCTGAATCTCTAATATCTTTTTAATGTTTTATTGTATTTACTGGGGTGACTTTGGTTAATACAATTACATAGGTTTCAGGGGTACTGTTCTATAACACATCATCTGTATGTTGTATTGTGTGTTCACCACCCAGAGTCAAGTCTCCTTCCATCACCATTTTCCCCCCTTTACCCTCCTCTATCTCTTCCCGCCCTGCTTTCCCTCTGGTCATCATCAGGTGGATTTCTAAAAATTGGAATCCTTGTGTCAAATGGTTAAGAACAGCTTTAAATTTCTTGATACACATTGCCATATCACTTTCTGAACATAGCTAGACTATTTACACTCTTCTCAGTAGTGTAAAATGATAATGTTAATCATCACTAACTCTTGTGAATCTTGCCTTGGTGCCAGACACTATTCTAAGAACTTTATAAACATTAACTCATTTCATTCTCACCAGACCCTGATTTTACCACCAAGCAAATGAGCACAGAGTGGGTAACTAAACTGCCCATGGCCACGTAGGTGGTACATGGCAAAGCCTGGACCGGACCCTGTTCACCTGTTCTGATGCCCAAAAACATTTTACTGTGCCTTCAACAGCCTTGAGTGGGACAGGATGTTCCTACTAAGGAAGATTTAAAGAAAATCTACTTCTGCTGGCATGGTTTGAATGTGGCCTTATCCAGAAGCTGAAGGATGGCCCTGGAGCCCCTGTTCAGCATTTGTAGTGCAAAAAGGCTTACAAAGGACTCAAAGTATTTGGTGCAGAATAACTAAAGGATGTGTAGAACCTTACATACATGAGGGGATAAAAGTGCTATCATTCAAAATGACAGTGTTTTTCTGAAACAGTGTTACCTGTTTTCCAAGAAAACTCACCAGTGGCCTAAGGGGCCCTAAGGATTTCTGTCCTTAATAAAAGAGGGATTAATTCAAAGCAGCCCAAAATGGGTCAGCTGGACCACAACACAACTTTAAGGTTATTGTAAATAACAGTTCTATCTCATTTTCCTTAAATTAAAATAATACTAATGCTAATTTAAACATGATCAGCTGTTAGAAGGTACCATATTAGAACTTGTTTCTCCCTCTTTCTGAAATTTAAAGTTTAAAATCTCAAGTTATAAGGGTTTCTGACTAGCAAAGGGATATTTCCCCCCCTTTCCTTTGTGTCTCAGGCAAACGATTAATTTCCTTTAGTCTTTTATTCCTGTGATTTCTCAAAAGTAAGATGTGACCTGGAGGGTAGGGTTGCCAGGTTCAGCAAATAAAAATACAGGACACCCGATTAAACTTGAGTTTCAGATAGACGATGATACTTTTTTTAGGAATAACCATGTCCTATGCAATATTGGGGACATACTTACACTAAAAAGTTACTCATTGTTTATCGGAAATACACGTTTAACTGGAGGTTTTATGCTTTACTGGCACCACACTGGGGGAGGTGGATGAGCGAGACTAAGAGAGCCCAGGGAAGAAAGAAGAGGAAAGGGATTAAAAATAAATAAATATTGTTTCATTCAGGTTGAAAAAGAAACATGAACAGAGTCTGCTATCCTCTTCATTGCTGCCATCCCTCAGGGTTCTGGAATTGTCTACTTCCTGAAGCGCATGCTGCTTACTGATTCAGGCTGTCCCGATGCCCAAGGGGAGTTTCTCAAGGTTGCAGATGTGCCCTTAGCAGTTTCCCTGGAAATCACAAAGTGTCAGGGAAACATTACCATTCCTCTCGTCTCAGTTGTCCAAGTACAGTTTTTATGTTGAAGGTCGCTTTTGCAGAAGAATGTTCCTAAGGCTGGCATTTCCCAGTAGCAACAGACTTTTAGGTAAGTTATGAAAAGACAGGAAAAATTGTGGCCACTTTGGCTGGAGTGTGTGTGGTCCTGGTGTTGAGGTTGTTTGGTGAAGCAGCATGGGAGACGGGGAAGGTCGAGGTGGGAGAGGGGATTATTAGAGGTCGTTTGAAAAGATCACAGCCTTTAAAGCCCTATCTGTGCTGGCTCCCCTTCCTGCCCCCCACCCTGCCTGTCACCATCTTCACCTTCCCTCTTGGAGATGAATCCATTTTCAGAGTTTCTGAGCCACACAGGCCTGAAATCAGGACACTAGACCTTGACAATTCATCAGGTCAAGCAACTCAGGAGACTGCATGCAGGCAGCTCCTGAGACCCCTCCACACCTCCTGCCAGAGGGCCTGGTTTCTTTGATCTTCTTCGGAGGCAATACCACACAGGGAGGGACAGCAGATGTCACAGTGATCAGCTCTATGGCTTGGCACTGGGGGTCCTGTGGATGGGATGAAGGAGTTTTAGAAAGGACCTGAGTGCCAGTCTTCCCTAGATGCAGGCAATCATGGGTTGTCCTCATGGCGGGAGAATTTAAATACAGACCTTAAAAATAATCAAGTTACAAAATGTAAAGCCAATGATGCTTATTTTTACTGGGGTTCGGGGGAAGATAGGGGTTCAATGAGTTTCTTCTCATATCTTGGCAGGTTAGTGGCTGAGAGAACAAAGAAGTGAAGCCCTCCCTGTTTAATCATCAATAAGGACACTTTTCTCTCCTTTAAAAATTTTTTTAAATCCTTACCTGAGGACATGCTTACTGATTTTGGAGAGAGAGGAAGGGAAGGAGGGAGAGAGGAAGCGGGGGAAGGAACAAGGGAGAGAAACATCAATTTGAGACAGAAGCATTGATTGGTTGCCTTTCATATGTGTCTAGACTGGGGGCTGAAGGCACAACCTAGGTATGTGCCCTGACTGGGAATCAAACCTACGACCTTTTGGTTTACAGGATGATGTTCCACCTAACTGAGTCACATTGGCCAGGTTTCTCTGTTTTTTAAACTTTTATTTTGAAATTATTTATTTAATTAAAACTGAACATATATTTGTAATTGGCAACAATAAACATGCTAATCACAGGAAAATTTGTAAAAATGCAGAAAAATATAAAAGATGACAAGAAAATCAGCTTGATCCCATGCCCTAGAGATAATCGTTGTTAACATTTTTATGTATTTCTTTCCAGTCTTTCATGGGTATATATTTACATCATCGGGATCATGCTAATTATACAGCTTTATACACTTGCTCTATACACACTGAGCATTTCTCTGCTAAACACTTTGGCACAGTACTGGCTGAATAACACCCAGCTGCTTGGACGTACCAGGACTTACTTAATCGTGTCCCTATTGGTAAACTTCTAGGTTGCTTTGAGGTTTTCATTCCTACAAATAATGCTCTGTTGCTTTCCTTCTACACCAAGCATTGTGCGTTTCCAATTATTTACTTTATTTTCAAGAGTATGTGCTATTCCAAGCATGCTTGGGTTTCCAGGCTCTTGAGAGTGTGGCTATTGAGCCTAATTACCACGACTGCCAATATCTCCTTCGCAAACATGTTGCTAAGTTCAAACTGGGCAACAGAAACGTATTTTTTGCCCCTATGGCCTCTGACCTTTGGCCCAGGCAATGAGATGGGTAGCCTTCTCTCTCCCCTTCCATGATGTATCTAATTGTACAACGAGACTGGGGACTCTGTCCATTCAGACGCCGTGGATGATGAATCTAAGGGCTTTCTTCGGTGGACACTCCAATGGGGCAAAGACAGTAGTGGGTAGGGAGGGGCAAGGAGAATTCTGCTGAAGTGAATGTCATTCTCAAGCCCTTGTCTTCTGTTCTTTTTCCCCTTTAGGGTCTCAAGAAATGAACCACCTGCTCATCTTTGTCCTGCGCCTACCTGTTGCCCAGAGGGAGACCAACTGGTGGGTGTCCCGTGGCAATGACCAGAGGGCTCCAGCTGGAATCTCTCTTCCTCCCGCTGTGCTCAGATCATCCCAGTTTCCTCAAAGACAGAAACCACCCTTGTCTCAAAGGGCTTTTCTCAAACTCAGGGACACCCCAGTTTCAGAAATGCTCATGGCACCTAGCGCTTTGGCCTGGCACATGCTAAGCACTTAATACATATTTGTTACTTCATGGCAAAAACGATCAGTGGTGATTTTTCACTTTTCCAAAAGATTCACGGCAGGGTTCCTTTAAATGGCGGGCTCCCCTAGTGCATTTAAAACACAACTTGATTTATAGGAATTCGATGTACATGGTTTTGCAGGGCCACATCAATCGTGTAAATTGAGATGCATGTGCTGCTGGGTTCCCACTGACCGAGCATGTTGGCAGCCCTCCTCCTCCAGCTTGGAATGCACAGCAGCCCGGGGTCTGTGCTGCTCCCGGCTTTTATCACAAAGGAGCTCATTTTGTGAATGAACAGCCACTGCCAACAGCCTGATGCTATTCCCAGTGACCTTTGCCTGGGGATTGGATTCCCGCCCAGCAGGGAGACAGGGCCTTAGGAAAAGGTTAGTTCATTGATTGCCACAGCCTGCTGGGCTGAGGACTGGGGAGGAAAGGGCCCAGAGAACTTTTTCTTTTGAGAATCACCTCTGAGAAGCCACCCTTCCTGCCTCCGTAGCTCTGTCTTCTTTGTGTGGGCAGATTGGACTCTGTTCAGCAGGGAAGTTTTATTGCTTCTGCTGCTCGCGCTCCTGTATTTTCTTCTTCTTCTTCTTCTTCTTTTTTTTTTTTTTTTGTAGCTGTGAATAATAATCATTCTAGTTTGCCTCGCTGTTTCCCAACAGCAATTCTGGGGTCCTCATGAGCTTCCGCCCCTTCCTCCCCCACCCCCATTTCCTCCTCCTCCTCACTAGGGCTTTTTCAGTTTGATGTTTTTAGGTATCAAAGGAAGGTCTCCAGGAACCCTGCAACTAAAGACTTTAATGAGGACCATGCCCAAGAAATCCTGGCTGCCAAAGACATGATGATGATTTATGTCGCTCACTCACTCCCTAACAGCAAGAGGACTATTTGTAAAAATAAAAAAGCTGCTCATATGGAATTAAACAAGAGTATAGCTACTTCCTTTCAGACCCCAGGAGCTTAACAAAGAGCATCCACACTCCGTTGCCAGCAGCACATGGCTTAGGGCTGATATTAGTCTTCCTGTCACATAAAGCTAAATCCTGTTAGCAGAGACAGCAGCGCACACTCTCCCTATCGGTGGACCTCAAAAGGTGGACCTCGAAAGGCACGTTCCTGAGGAAGCACAAAGGTGCATCACACACAAAAGGATAGCCGCTTAACCCCAGGCCTGGGTTGAGTCCTGGAAGGGCTCTGTGTGGCAAGAGCAGGTCGGAGCTGCTAGGCTGCTAGGTCATTAGGGTCCCCCGTTTGTTCCCCGCATCAGAGAGTTGAGTGACTTACGGGTGCCAGTTGGGGTCTGGCCAGCTTGGTGGGGAGAGCACCAGAGGGAGATATAAACTCTAATGCCTCCATTCCCTCATCTGGTAACTGAAGTTACCTTGTGGAATTGCTGTGAGCAGTGATGAGAGCAAGCATAGAAAACGTATAACACAATTCTGATCTATGCTAATTATTGTTATCATTATTATTAAATTCTATAGTGCGGCTTCCATGGGAATGGCAGACCTCCTGCTGCAGACTGATGGACTTTTCCGTGTTCTTTTACGTGATGGTCAGGTAGGTGCGGCCACAAGAGGGGACACAGGAGAGGCACAAGGAAACAAAGTTTGTTGTCACAGGTCCTTGAGAGGAGGTGCTGCATGCTATGCAAGGCCACAGGGAAATAACCAGGTTCTGTGGCTTCAGAGAGGTATCCTTGACATCCCCTCTCCTTGCTCTGGCGTGAGGACGAACATGCTTTCTCTCTCCATTCTCCTCTTTGGGGACGTAGACTCTAATCACTGTTGAGGTTTTTAAGGGTTTATACCTTTAACAAAAACAGGAAACAGACAAGGCCTAAAAAACCTTCCTCCTCAATCCCACTGCCTCCTCTTTTTCGCTTAGACCCCCTTAAGAAAGTAGTAACACGACCTGAAAAATAACAGTGGTTGTTCTAGAGACATGAAGGCCTGAAGTTGCATATGGGGCTGGTTAGGGGAAAACCAGCCTCAATGGTCTCCTGGGCCGTTCCTCATAGGAGTGGAGGGCGTGTGGAAGTAGAGAGGTGAGGAGAGAAGCCAGGCAGGGCCCAGCCCACGGGTGTGGGAAGCTCTACCCTGTGGGTCCAAGAGGAACCTGGGCTGGTGTTAGCATTCGCCCTTTCCAGTGCTTCTCCCCTCTCTCTGTTGCTGATTCTGACTCCTAGTGGGTGCGTGCTTGAGGGCTAGGGCTCCCGGGCTGCAGACAGAGAAGGCAAGGCAGGAGCAGGAAGAAGAGATGGAAATTTCAGACATTAGCAATCTGGGGGAACAGGAAGTTCCTTCTAGAACTGGGGTGTCAGGAGTGTAGGGGGTACTTGAGGATTATTGCACTTATTACATACAGGAAAGGTGGCAGACACTGCCTGCCTAGGTGGATAGAAATATCCATCCCTTCCTGGAAATGTCCCCATGACACGCTTGAGCAAGTGCTAGGAGAGGATGGCAATGATGAAAATAAAGGTGATGATGGCTACCTTTTTAATGTTTTCTGTGAGCCGGGCCATGTATCAGCACTATAAATAAATTCTTTATATATCGTCCTCATCACAGCTCTGTGAGGTAGGCATTGTTGTTACTTTGAAGATGGGAAAGTTGAGGCTCAGAGGTATAAACAAGCTTGCCCAAGGATACCAGCTGCTAAGAGCAAAGACAGATTCCAAACTTAGATGGTCTGTCTCTCAGACCCATGCACAGTGTCCCACTACGGTGTTCCATTCAACACTCTTCACAAAGCATGAACTGTACGCCAGGCACGGCAGGCTCATACAATGAGAACAACTGTCACCCTTATTTTTCAGCATCTTGCAGTCTAGTGATATTTCCAGAAGACATTTCTATTTCTTCCTTGCATTGAGTTCATGGCACCTGATGTCAAAGCCCCTTCTTAGGATTTGACAGCAGGGTCACTGTCTTCTCAAAGGAGGCGCCACATCCCTCATCACCTGGCCAGTGGGCTCATTGCCTTGCTTGAGCTCAGGGTGAAGACAGAGAAAGAACCTACAGAACTTCCATGTGCCTTCCAGTGCAGGTATTGGTCTGGGGTTCTGTCAATTTAGAGTCTTGAATTCAGTCTCAGGAGGACAAGCAATGATCACTGTCCATGGGAGGCCTGAAGCAGGAAGCTTCTGCCAAGTGCTCAAGGAGAAGACCAGGGCCTCCTATCAGACAATACAATCCCCTAGCTTCAGTGTGACTTAAGGAATAAACAAAAAAGAACAGAAACCCCAAAAGATACCACATCATATCCTTTGATGAGCTTCCCCCCCCCTCTCTTTTACTACCTCTTACGATGGCAGCAAAGTAACAGTAATCCCACGGGTTTGCAACATAGTCCACCTTGCCAAGTTGAAAGAAGCACAGATGTCATCATGCACTTGTCCGTGTTGGAGGTCAGCTGTCACATAGGTGAGTCTGAAAGTCCTCCAGAGAGCAAAGCACAGCACATGCTATGGAGGCAGGGATGGCTCAGCCTGACCCCAGATCTGGCTTCTCTCTCTGAATGGGATTCTGTTACGGGCTGAAGTGTGCCCTCTTCAAAACTCGGATGTTGAAGTCCTAACCACCAGCATTTCAGAATGTGACTATATTTAGAGCTAGGGTCTTTACAGAAGTAACCATGTTACTTCATGTTAGTGAGAACATCAGTGTGGGCTATAATCCAGTGTTACTGGTGCTCTTATAAGAAGAGGAAATTTGGATACAGAGACCTAGATAAAGGGGAGACAAATGTGAATAGACACAAGGAGGAGACCATCTATAAGCCACGGAGAGAGTCCTGGAGCACAGCCTTCCATCATGGCCCTCAGAAGGAACCAACCTTGTTAACACCTTGACCTTGGACATCTACCTTCCGGAACTGTGAGACAATGCATTTCTGTTGTGTAAGCTCCCCAGTCTAGGGTACTTTGTAGGGTAGCCTGAGCTGGCTAATAACACTCCTCCTCCTCTTCCTTGCAGATAGAATCTGGTCCCATTCTTCTTCCAACCTTTACACAGAGTGGTGATGGGGGAAAGATTGAATTCTTCTTTCCCAGGGAACTGGGAATTAACCTTTGACCATGGGAGGGAGAGCAGGGGGAGTGAGGCCTGAGGAAAAGCAGAAAGCTGGGCTCACCACAATGAGCACTTGGTCATGCAAGATGGGGAAGCATTGACCAAAACACAGGTCCCAGACGCCTCAAAGGCAAAAAAAAGGGACAGACACACTTTGCCCTTTTGATTTTAATGCACAGATGCTATCTGAGAGCAAAGAAAGTTATTTTGCAGGACTAAAAATAGTGATAGGCTGTCTGATAAGAGGCAGGGTAGATCAATCACACTGCAGTCCAAAAGGAAGAAAAATGAGGCGAGAAGAGGGACACGCTTAGGGACTAGAACCTAAACAGCAACTCATATGAAGCCTTTGTCTTGCCCCCTGAGAAGTCTGAAATGGGA
Organism: Glossophaga mutica; assembly: GCA_039655065.1. Classification (NCBI taxonomy): domain Eukaryota; kingdom Metazoa; phylum Chordata; class Mammalia; order Chiroptera; family Phyllostomidae; genus Glossophaga; species Glossophaga mutica. The sequence continues at coordinate 62,322,325 of CM077304.1, forward strand.
ATTTGGGAGAAAGGGCTGAGTGATACCTCAAACTCACATCTTGACATTGCTGGAAAGGAAGGTCTCGTTGGCGCTGGGTCAGAACCAAGAAACATGAGCAATTTTAACTTGTAGGGTGTGATGTGACGATCCAGTCACTTTCCTGGGGGCAAATCAAGTCAGACTGTGACAGATACTACATTATAGCAAATCATGTCTGTCGGGGAGCTGACCAGTGCTCAAGGCAGGGGCTGCAATATCTTAATGCGCAAACCATCTCCCTCAAGTAAAACATTTCATGAAATTGCCTTACTCACTCTGGTGTTTTTTGACATACTAAGGGGTAGTTTCCTGCTGGAACATTTTCTTTTTCCTTTCTATGTAAACAACAGAAATGTGTGGGGTTACTAAAGATAAATCTCCCTACTCAAAACATACACACTGACTGCAAGGGCCTCTTTTCAACATCCCTGAGGTGAGCCCAAGTTGCCCAGTGCACCTAGTGTGACTTTAGGCCTCTCTTTCAACTTAACTTGCAGAGCTCCCCAAACTCACCCCCATCTGCCCTGGGCTTTATAGGATAGAACAAATAGCAAACGATGCAAGACAGGAAAGAATCAGGCTCTAAATCATATGACAGTATCTCTGCACCCACCCATGCTGAGGGAGGTAGCTCATAGGGCATCCACACCCTCTGTTAGAATAGAGCAGCCCCAACGGAGGGCAGAAGGCAATGCTGGGATCTACAGGAAAGGTAAGGAACTGCCCAGCCTCAACAGAACCAACAGTAGAAGCCACAGCTGAGGAGAGGGGACTCTGGGTGACAGCTGCAGCTGCAGAAGAGACAGTCACTTCTCAGGAGAATTTGTTTATTTATTGAGTACCAATAGGGATTCAGGGAGTGGAGAGCCAAAGAGATCAGTCTTTAGATGCTAATTGTGACCTACAGATTTGAGACAGATTTGAGTGACTGCCCCTCCCTAGCCACTCTAGCCTGGGGCAGCCTTATTCTTTTTCTTCTTTTCCTTCTCCTAACCCTGTCTTTTCTTCTTACCTTCAGGATATCCTCAGGTAGTGAAAGCCTTATCTGTATTTCCCACCCTCTTGTTAGAACAGTGGAAATGGGCATTTTCTTTGGGAGTTTGGCTGGTATTTTAGACTCATCATCCCCCCCCACCCCCCCCGCCCCAGCCATCTCTTCTAAAACTGACAAATCCCCAAAACAGCCCCTTAACACACTGCTGTTCTTCATTGTGGGTCAAAGCTTCAAACCCCTTGGACGACTCCTTGTTCTCCAGTCAACTATCATGTTATTACCGTACTTTTAACGCTTGCCCGAGAATACATTTTTTTATTGAGGAGAGAGAGAGAGAAAGAAAGAGAGAAACATAGATTGATTGCCTCCCACATGCACCCCCTCTGAAGACTGAACCTGTAACCCAGGCATGTTCTCTGACCAGGAGTCAAACCTGTGACCCCTTGGCACATGGGGTGATACTCTAACCTCCCACCTCCAACCTCTTCTTGCCTCCCACCAAACTGTACCTCTGTCCTTTAACTTTTCTTCATTATTCCCATGGGTGGAATTCTGCTTGAAAGAGTAGCCCAAATGCCACCATGTCCTCCAGGAATCCTCCGTAATATGCCCAGTGAGATATGGGCTCTCCCTCTTTTGAAATCACAAAACCAAGGTTCATCTTAACTTGTGTACATGAAGATACACCCGAGGTTTTTATTATGTATTTTGTGCTCCATACAGAACTGTCGAACATCTTAATTGACTTCTCAACTTGGATGACCTATAAGTACCGCAAATTAACATGTCCAAAAGAGAATTCTTGATTTTCCCCTCAAAACCAGTCTTCCCCATTTTAAAAGTAGCATGATTCTCTTTGTATCAAACTAAAAACCATGGATTTATCATAGATTCTTCTTTATTCTCATCAAATCTATCAAATGTTTCTACTTCTAAAATAGTTCCAGACGTATGAACTTCTGGCCACTCCTGTTATTATCTTAGTATAAACCAACATCTTGCCAGGATGATTATAATTGACTCTTACAGGATCTTTCTGATAAAATGGTTTATAGAAAACATGAATTAGATCATGCCATTTACCTGCCGAATACCCTCCAATGGCTTCTCATCACACTTAGAATAAAATTCAGCTTCTTTACTCTGCCCCACAAGATTCTACATTCTAGCCCCTGTGCATCTCTGACTTCATCTTCTACTACTTTCCTCCTTGCTTACCCTGCTCCTTCTGTTCACTCCTTGACTATATCATACATTCCCATGCCTCAGGGTCTTTGCCCTTCTTCCTCCTGTCTGGGACACGCTTTCCCACCTCGTTGCACAGCTAACCCCTTCTCTTCATTCCTGTCTTAAATCACACATCACCTCCTCAGAAAAGCCTTCCCTGACATCCATCAGAAAATAGGACCCTTGCTCACCTCACCTCATTTCACCTTGCTTTATTTTTTATACGGCATTAAACTCTGTATGAAATTCCCAATTTTTTATTTTCTTCTTTTTTGTCCCCTCTCACCTTGACCAAGAGCTCCATAAAAGCAGGAATCTTATCTGTTCAGCTACCAAACTTTCACCATAATGGCTCTTGGAAAATTACAATCTAGCCTCCAAAGTAGCCCACAATGGTTGTCTCCTTCTAGCTAGTATTCACACTCTTCCATCATCCATTTGCACACTGAATAAGGATGGACTATTTAACCAGTAGGATAGTTCGACAATGATGAAGCATACACTTTTGAGACTAGGCATTGTGACTTCTGCCTTGTTTTCAAGGATAGCTCATTCTGGGGATAGCTGGCTGCCATATCATAAAAAACACTCAAGCAGCCCTGTAAAGAAGCCCACGTGGTGAGAAACTGAAGCTTCTTGCCAAGAGCCAGCATCAGTTTGGCAGCCGTGTGAGTGTGACATTTGGAAGGGGATCTTCCAGCCTCAGTCAAGCCTTCAGGTGACAGCAGCCCCAGCCCGTGTCTTGACTGTGAATGTAACTTTTTAAGAGACCCCAAACCAGACCTATCCCACTAAAGTGCTTCTGAACTTCTGACCCACAGAAACTGTGTGAGGTAATACATATCTATGTTAAAGTGTTTATATGTAGTTTTAAACCACTCCATTTTCTCTGTGAGGGTTTTTTTTTTTTTTTTTTTTTGCTTAACCCTGTCACCTTTTCACCCAGCTCCCCAGCCCACTCTGTTCTCTGTATCTATGAGTGTTTCTGTTTTGTTTATTAGTTTATTTTGTTCATTAGATTTCACATATAAGTGAAATCATATGGTATTTGTCTTTCTCTGACTGGCTTATTTCACTTAGTGTAATACTCTCCAGGTCCATCCATGCTGTCGCAAAAGGTAAAATTTCCTTCTTTTTTATGGCCGAGTAGTAGTCTACAAAGCCACATCATTTTCAAGTAATTTGTTATGTAGCACTAGATAATACACTGCAATGGTTGAACTGTTATTGTTATAGTGCCTTTTTTTTTTTTTTTTGCCCAATAATACAAAAATATATATACCATAACAACATTAAAGTTTTGGACAAAGAAAAACTCACCAACTTATTCAGCGCAACAGTACCTACTTAGGGAACCTCATACGGACAAATCTGAATTGTGTGCTATATTTGGATGAACTCAGAAGTTTTACTTTCCATACTGAAGTCGAGCAAGAGAGATGTAGTGCCATCCATTACTCTCCAGTCTGTTGTGAGCATGCCCTATTTTCATGTGCTCTCATGTTTAGACATTTTAAAAATGTGCCCCCCAAAATGTTTTTCTGTGCTAAAACTTTATTTACAAGTACGAAATTCTTGTACCCATTAGAATATCTCAAGTCTGCCAAACTTAAAAAAGTTGGTGAATAAAATGATGCAGAAAGAATGTGCCATTCACAGAATGATTCCATCACACCACCCGCTACAATGTAATTCTTACATTACGTTGCATTTATTTCCTTATAAAGTTTATGACTTAAATACTTCTTTTTATTGTTCAATTGCATATTTTTGTATCTGTGAAAATTATTTCATATCTTAGAAATGGAACACATCATAATTTTCCCTTTAACATTAATGGAAACATTTTTGTATTTAACTGTTTTTCATTACGTGGCAGGGTTTCCAGGAATGAATTAAAGTTCTTAAGTGACGGATGAGTTGGATATACATAGTTCATAGGAGGCATTTGATAAACAGTCAAACAGACAAACAAAAGGCTCTTTTGCTCCTTAGATCCTTAGCTGGGCTGAAACTCAAATCTCATAGGCCAGTATGCTTTCTTCATATCACATCCCATCCTGCCTAAGATTATAATTATTTACATACAAATCTGATCCTCTAATTCTTGCAGACAACCCCCTTAAGGTCAGGCCTTTTTTATTCTAGTTATAATGAAAGTGACCTTGTTTTTCTCAGTGCGCTTTGTCAGAAAATTGAGTATAGACCCATCCATCCCATTGATGTATTCAGCAAACAGTGATGGAGTGCTCCTCCAGCTGTCGGGCACTGTGCTAGATACTGGGTATCCACAGATGAATGCAGCATGGTCCCTGGTACCAGATGAATGCAGTACAGTTTTGAAGAGAGAGTGTGGGGAAAAAACAAAGAGTTAAATACAGGGAAAAGAAAAAGCTAAATGCTTTAATGGAAGAGTGAACAGAACACAGCAGTGGGAATGACTTGACTCTATAACATGGAATGAAGGATTAGAAAAAGCTTCAGGTGAAGGGATGCTTGAGTTAGGTCCTGAAGAACAAGTGTTAGTAATCAATGAATGTTGGTTGACATTGCCTCCAAGACACTGTTGGCATGAGCCCTGGAATTGTTCTTGAGGTTAGATTATCTTTTTTTTCCCTGGTGGAATGTAGAAATTAATGAGAAAAGAGAAGAAGCATTGACCCCAAAGCTGGGAAGAATTTATTCCTCATGCATCTTAAATTAATTCAAAGAAAGTGAATACAGAGGATTATCAATAGTACTTCCTTGAGTTTTTTTCTTTTCATTTTAAACTTTACTACAGCAGCATTCTCTTTAAGCCTTTCAAATGTATAGGAGACTGTCAGTTGGTTGTTATGACTGAAATGGAAGGGCTGGAAGCATTTTCAGAGGTATCCAAGTGCATAAGGTGCAACTATTAGGTAATGAGTTGGAATTTTAACAGTCCTGAACGCATACATCTTAATGAGCACGGTCCCCCAGGGAGGAGGTCAACCGCTATTCCGATGATTTTGCCATTACTGGAAACATTCTGAGAATGCGTGTCTCTCTGGAAATTGTCTTCAAACCTACAGCATATTCTTTTGAACTGCCTTTATGATGGGTAAATTTTAGTCCTTTGAGTTTGAATTTTTACTTGTTTCTAACAGGTAATTTTCCAGGCCATACCAACCTGGGGGAATAGTTTAATGATAAGACCATGACGTAAGCACATTAGTCCGCAGCTCAGCCCTACCAGCTGGGTTGCTAGAATTCTGACCTACCTCATTCTGCCTCCAGGTGTAGGCTGGGGAGTGAGGGGCAACATTGGGATGAAGAGAAGGGAGGGTGGAGATGAGTTTAGTTTTTTTTAACAGGCTTATTTTAACTAATTTGTCTGGGTTTTTTTTTCTTCATAAATTTTCAATTGTCTTACGATTTGTCCAACTGCTCCCACTGCATCTAAAGGTATTTTCTGGACATATTCCATTTGGTTGTTTGTCTTACAAGATGGCTGCCATCAATCCCTGCTCTCCTAGGCTCTTCCTACTCCCTTATTAAGAAGTGAAGTCTAACCTCCATCTGCTTAAATCTGTGCTGATGTGTGATTGCTTTGACCAACATAATATAGCAAAAGTGACTTTGTATCAGTTCTGTGCCTAGCCTTTAAGAGGACTGGCAGCCTCTAATCCCTGCATCTTGAATTGCCCCCTCCAAGGAACGCATCCACTGAGCATACGCCAGGTGGAGAGGCCACAAGTAGGTACTCCAGTTGACAGTCCCCAGCTGAGCTTCTAGCCAACAGCCTGCATCAGTGTGGCCTTCAAATAACTCCAGCATGACATACTCCAAGATAGAACCACCCAGATGAGCTTAGTAGGCCAACAAAACCATGAGAAATAATCTACTGTTATTTTAAGTCAGTACGTTTTGGGGCAGTTAGCAGCAACAGAGAAGCAGACTCTCCCGTGCCCTATTCTACCAGCCCTGGGCCAGCACTGTTGACACACAGGTGCTGCCGCCATCGACATTCCTTTAAGCAGCCCCGGACCCCACATTCAATCCCTTTGGTAAGGAACCGGTAGGCATTGAAGCTGAGCTCCGGAAAGAGCCTATCCATTGAGATGGTAATCGAGACTACAGGCCAGAAATCACAGTTTTTCTCTTCTTTATTTATTCTCGCTCTATATCTAAAATAAAGCCAGGAGGATGAAGTCAAATCATTTGTTATTAGACAAGACTATTTTTGCCAGAACTTTGGCCATTATTTGGGTGGTGATTCTTCAAATATGTCCCCTGAGAGGTCAGAGGATTCAAGTCCTCTGACTTTTCATCCCTCTGTCCCACTGTTACCCCTGTCTTCTCTTCTCACCATCTGGCCAGCTGCTTTTTGCTAAAAAATTTTAGGAAATTTTAGGAAAAATTTTTTTCTCACCCAGGTGATTCAAATAAGTTTTTAAAAAACCAAGCACAGTACTGCACTTGGATGAGATGCTTTACAAACTCGGGTTGCTCTTCCCCTTCCTCATCCATCAAGCATTCATTTAGGTGATTGTTTTATTTTCAAAATTTAAAAAATATATATTGGTGTGCTGGAATAGGGAAAAGAGGAAAGGGAGAAAGGCTTTGCAAGAGGTAGAAACACCTAAAAAGATGAAAGGAGCTAAGTCTCAGAAGGGAGATAAGTGACGAAACGGTAGAATTCTATATTTTAGTAAAAAAGTGTCATTTGTACAGTAATGAGACTGGCTTTCTTTTGAGGCTCAGATATCAGTCCTGAAGGCAATTTCAAAAGTGTACATATCACTTAGCATGATGCTCTCCAGTTCCATCCATGCTGTCACAAAGGGTAGGGAGCTCCTTCTTTCTTTCTGCTGCATAGAATTCCATTGTGTAAATGTACCACAGTTTTTTGATCCATTCATTTACTGATGGGGACCTAGGTTGCTTCCAACACTTGGCTATTGTAAATTGTGCTGCAGGCAGTGAAAGACAAATACCATATAATCTCACCTTTAACAGGAACCTAATCAACAAAACAAACAAACAAGCATCATATAACCAAAGACACTGAAATTGAGAACAGGCTGACAGTGACCAGAGGGCAGAGGGGAGGGAATTTCAGGGGAAAAGGGGAAGGGTTTAGAGCAACAAGTATAAAGGACATATGGACAAAAACTAGGGGGGGGGGGTGGAAATGGCAGGGAGGTGGGGAGGGCTTGGGTGGGAATAAAAGACAGAAAACTGTACAAGATCAACAATTAAAATAAAAATTAAAAAAAAGAAAGTGTACATATCACTAAGGTGACAAAACCTAAAATTTCATTGATTTACAATCTGGAATGTTAAGAGTGGGACAATTTTTAGTAAAACATGAGTTGTGGGTAAGAGGTAGAGGGATGGGCAGAAAAGGGGAAGAAGATTAAGAATACAAACTTCCACTTATAAAATAATTTATGGGGATGCAATGTACAGCATAGGGAATAAAGTTAATAACATTATAATAACTATGTACAATGATAGATGGTTACTAGGCTTATTGTGGTAGTCACTTTGTAAGGTATATAAATGTTGAATCATTATTGTTGTACACCTGAAACTAATATAATATTGTATGCCAACTATAATTAAAAATAAGTTCATACAAGTGTACACCTATGAAATATGCTTTGAGCAATAGGCAACACCACTGGAAAGAGCATAGCCTGCTGGGGTGACTTTCGAGGGGACAGTCCTCCCTGGCATGTGAGCAGTGCTTGACTGGCCGTTTAAAAACATCAATCATGCCTCGGCTGGGTGTTTCAGTTGGTTGGAGCAACACCCCATACACCAAAAGGTTTTGAATTTGATACCCTGTCAGGGCACGTGCTTAGGTTGCAGGTTCTATCCCTGGTTGGGGTGTGTGCAGGGGTGGGAGGGGCTTACAACGGATCAATGTGTCTCTCTCACATTGATGTTTCTCTCTTCCTCTTTCTCTAAAATCAATAAGCACATCCTCAGGTGAAGATTTTTAAAAAATCAACCACACCAGGATCCAAATGGAAAATGTGAGAAAAGGGAGATATATGTGTCTGCTACATAGTTCTGCCCGGACCAGCAAGGGGATCAGAAATGTCTACAGTGTTGCCGCTTTTCCATCTTTAAGACTCCAAGGAGATGGGTGCTTCGTAGACAAAGAGGCTCCCCCTCTTGCTTTCACCACACTCGAGTCAGAATGGTGGCTCTCATTGTCCAGAGCTTTCCTCCTCGACTTTTCCACCCAGTCAGCATCGTCTCTCCTTTTGAAGAAGCATCCCAACTGGTCTTGCTTCTGCTCTTGCCCATCTCCCATGAGCTAATTCCACCTAGCAGACAGGGGGATTGCTTTAAAATGAAAAATCAGATCACATTGTTTCTATGCCCAGAACTCCCTAGTGGTACCCCCCTTCTCTCGGAACAAAACCCCAAGTCTGTGCAACAGTCCATAAGGTGCCCTGGAGTCTGCCTCCAGCCCCCCGCCATCGCTCTCACAGTATCCCCTACCACTCTCCCTGAGATGCATATCACTGGGGCACGTTGCTCCCCTAGTCGTTCTTTGAACAAGCCTTTACAAGAGCTGTTTCCTCTGCCTGGCACGCTCTCCCCTCATGGAGCCACCTGACTCACCCCCATGCTGACTCTAGTCTCTGCTCAAATGTCATCTTGCCTGTGAGGTTTTTGCTCTCCATCCTTTTAACAAGGGCAACACTTACCCCTTCTTGCACTTCCTACGCCCCTTACCTTTCTCTACTCTTCTTCACAGAGCAGAATGGCACACTTGATTTTGTTTGTTCACTGCTCCCTCCCCAACTAGAATGTTAGCCCCAAGAGGCAGGTAATTTCGTTTGCTCACGACTATATCTCCAGCACCTGCAACAGTGCCTAGCGCAAAGTAGGCACTCACATATTTGTTAAGTGAATAAAATATTACTCCTAAAGGTGGGGAAGGGGGAACTCAGAACGAAAGGAGTGGCTTCAGAACCTAAACGACCAATCCAAGGTATAATCGTTTTGAAAGTCTCATGTTTTATCTTAAAAATTTAAAGATGTTTGTATTGTATTTTATAATAAAATCTCTTAGTAGAAAACATAATTCTAGTGTAGAACTGATGTTCTAAAAAGGCGTATGATGTCTGTCGTTCACTCAGGAAAGAGACATGCGTTGAGCACCTGTGAAGCCCTGCCGCTGTGCAGAGCCCTGGAAGGCACCGAGTGTGCCCTCCCTCCTGTTGCTCTGTAGTCTTTCTAGCACCGTAGGCCCTCAAGAAGCACGTGTCTGCAGGTAGTAAAACTCGGAATTTAGGGAGCACTTGTGACATTTCCCCCACAAATGCCAGTAATAATTTTGTTTTTTGAGAGAGGGAACGGGGAAGAGTAAGAAAGAAACACTGATGTGAGAGAGAAATATTGATATGTTGCCTCCTGTGCGCGCTATGACCAGGGATCGAACTTGCAACCTAGGTATGTGCCCTGACCAGGAATCGAACCAGTAACCTTTTGGTGTATTGGACAATTCTCCAGCCAACTTAAGCCACACAGTCAGGGCAATTACAATGTTTTTATCAAGTAATAATCACCTTTTTTTTTTTTTTTTTGAGGTTTACCGTGTGTTCTGATGTTCTACTTTTGCATAAAAACCACTGAAAACTCAGTGAGTGGTGTGCATGCAGTTTTTCTAGTCAGGATCTGGGCAGAGCACTGCAGGGGCAGCCCCACAGCTCCTGTCTCTGTTCCGCATGGGTGGGGACCTCAGAATGACTGGCTTGCTTAGGGTCATGTGTCTGGGAACTTGGTTCTGGAAGTTGCCCTGGTTCCTTGGTTCTCCTCCAAGTTATATCTTCTGGACTTGAAATGAATGTTTTTCACTTACATGACTGGTGTCTGAGCTGGAACAGCTGGGCTGGCCAGGCCCCTCTCTGTCTCCACACAGCCTCCGCATGTGGCTTGCTTGAGCTTCCTCAAAGCCTGGTGGTCAATCTCAGGGTAGCTGGACTTCTTGCATGGCAGCTGGTTCCTACAGGAGTCTTGCAAGGGACTAGCCAGAAGCCGGAAGGTTTCTTAGGACCTAAACTTGGAAGTCTCAGGAAGTCAATTCCACCACATTCTGTTTATCAAACAAACCACTAAAACCAGCTCATATCCAAAGAGAGGAATTCTAGCCTACCTCCCAGTGGAAGGGATAGCAAAAAATGTTGTACCCATCTTTAATCTACCACATTATGTGTAGCAGTCTGCTAAGTGCTATATTGGCAGTATGTTTTTTAATCCTGTGACAGCTCTGTGGAGTAGACACAATTATGGTTTTCATTTCACAGATAAAGGAATTGAGGCTTTGAGGGAAAGTAACTTTCCTCTGAACTATGGCACTAGTGGTGGAGCCAGTAACAAATTACAATTCAATTTCCTTGAATTTATAAAACAAGCAGATAGCATTCTGCCTATGTAGAAAGGGCCTCAGGTAGGCCCCCTTTTTCAGGTACACAGAGAAAAGTGATTGGAGGTAGGAGATGAGTGTCTATGGTAAGTTTTTGTAACTTCTCCTAAGGAAGGACCTCGTGGAAGCATTGACTGCACAATCAGCCCATCTTTGAGCTTAGACCAGAGAGGGGGTTTCAGACTCCAGAGAACAATGTCGGCAGCTATAAAATAAAGCAGCTATGCCTCAGGGTATATGTGAACCACAGCTGGTAACCCCAGACTGGGATATTGATTTCTTCAGGGCAAATGAAAGAGAACACGTATGCCAAATTATGTGTGTGCATTTTTTTTTTAACCTAAGAAAAATAATGGCAAATCTCTGGACCAACCCTAACAATCCCACATTCATGAAGTGGCTCGAACCAGCAGGACTGTGTTTGGAATGGAAAGATCGGAGGCAAGGAAAAGGAAAGTGGAATTTCTCTTTGGAGTTTTGAAGTCCCTCCTTACCTCATGGTTTTGAGCTGCTTGAAAAGCTTGAAGGGAATTTCCACACTTAGCACACTTCCCAAGGCTGCCCGACTCCTGGCTCCAAAGCGCATTTTGTGGGGTTTAAGTGTGTTCCATTCCTCAGTATTATAGTAGATGCTGTCGGGAGGGTTGGATTCTGGTTGTGGAAGGCAGGTCGCCCTGGAGGGTTTTACCGTGGTCCTGTTTCCTGACTGAATGCTTGGTTGATAGTATCTTGTCTGATTCATACCCTGTTGGAAACAGTGTGAAACAGGGCCCTGGTGTAGATCTGGTTTTAGTCAATCTGGCTTATGCAGCTATGTTTGACAGGCAGCAGGGGCTGGGCAGCTGGTTTTAAAAGAGAAGTCCTAGGTTTGGGGGAAATTTTTTTTCCTGTTCAATAGACTGAGAAACATAACAATTGCTTGAGGCTAACACAGTGCTGAACGTGCCCCACAAAATGCTTAGAAGAAAATCACCTTGTTTGCTTGTTTCATTCATGTATGCACCAGATGTTCATTTAAAATGCCTTCTTTATGCCAGGTGTTGTACTAGGTGTTAGGGAGACAGTTATGTGCAGAATAGACATTGTTCCTGCCCTCATGGAGATGACAGTCTAGTGGAAAAGACAGAAATTGAAAAAATTCAAAAACTAAGATAAGTAGTTGCTGTAAATGAAAGATACAGGTGCTAAGAGGGACTAAGAAGGGGGTGCTCGGGTAAGTGCTAGGGAAGAGGCACTAAACCGAGACTGGAGGATAGAGAGGAGATACCCAGACAAGGGTTTGAGGGAACGTTGCTGCGGACAGAGGGAACAGCCGGGGTGAAGGAAAATGGCTCAGGCCGGGTTTCAGAAAAAGAGAGAGCCCAGAACATGCAGAACCTGAAGACCAAGAGCAGGATTTTGTATTTTGAATTCTCCCCCCAATCAGTTTTGTTTAAACCACTTTCTACCATTGTCAGTTTCATTAGTAGCAAGTACCTATCAGGCATTAAGCTAATCGGATTCTGACACAGCCAATCAATAGTCATGTTCGTCACTGCCAAGGCTGCTGGTGTCCTCCCCTGAAGGGGTGCGGTGGAGAGTCACTATGAGAGCACCACCTTGGCAGAAAAGATGGGATTCCAATGTGAATTTATCGTCCTGTGTATAATTTTCACTTCCTTTGTCCATTGGATCAAAAATGACTGAATACATCCTATATGCAAATGCCTGAAAGATTCAAAGAGGTCTGTGACATATCCATCCCTTTTCTCCAGGAGCTTATGACTCAGTGGAGGATCTGGCTCTGTGAATCGCCCCACAGAACCACAGACTCAGGCAGAAAAATGGACAGCATCTTAAAGATCATCTGGTCCAGGTTCACAGATGTATTCTCCAGGGTCAGAGAGCTCTATAGTAATTGTCTTTTAATTTTGTGGTTTTCATTTTGATTATAATTTAAAACGTATTTTACTGGTTATAAAGGAAAAAATGTCCTCTTGTTCACGATAATGATTTACAATGGAAGGGTTTCATGGAGTAAGACTTCAGTTCCTTAAGTTTTTTTCCTTAATGTTTGTCAAACTGGGGTCCTAGGAGACATTGGGGCCCACAGATATATTTTCAGGAGTCTCTGAGAATTTTTTCCCATTAGAATTTGTCTTTAGGTCTCCAACTTTGAGAAACTAAACTATACTAGCACCTCACTATTACAGATAAGAAAAATGGGCCTAGGAAGTATAAAATTGAAGTTCCTACTGTATTTAGAATACCTTATATTAATTAGTGATTATTATTTTCAAGGTCTTTTTTGCATTCTTTACCTTATTGCTTTCTTGTAAATATCCATGAACCACAAAAGGTAGACAGTATTATCATCCTTTTCTAGAGATGAAGAAATTCTGGTTTGTAGCTGTTAAGTAACTTGCCCAAGTTCAAGTAATAGTCAATGTAAATAGTAGAGCTGGAATGAAAATATTCCAATTCCTAGCCCAGTGCTCATTCCATTGTCCCACTTGCTGGAATTTATGACAATGGATAAAACCCATTAAAAGCTGCAATCCCTCTTCCAGGCTTGTGGTTTCATGTTTTTTATATTTTTGTTTTGTTCGTTTTTTTAAAGATCTTGTTTGTTTGTTTGTTTGTTTATAGAGGGTGGGGAAGAAAGGGAGAAAGAGAGGGAGAGAAACATTGATCGGTTGCCTCTCCAACACACCCTGTCCAGATACTGAACCCGCAACCCAGGCAGGTGCCCTGACCTGGAATCAAACCTGCGACCTTTCACTTGTGGACGCACACCTCACCAACTGAACCACATGGGTCATGGCGTGGTTTGGCTTTATTCTACCAGTTTCACACAAATTCTTCATTTGGTCATAGTCATCTCATGATAACTTAATGATTTTCTCTGCTCAGCTGTGGTGGTTTTAAAATATCTACAAAGGATGTCTATGTGCCCTCCTTATGAATCTGGTTGATCCATGGTGTATGTAGAAGTGACTTCTGAGGCTAGGTCATAAAAGGTGATACAACTTCCACCTGATTCTTATGAGAGGGTCCCTCTTGGAACCCAGACATCACACTGTGCGCAAGCGCAGGCCACATGGAGAGGCCATGTGTTGGTGCTCAGTGGACACCCCCAGCCAAGGTCCCACCGCAGCCAGCTTCAATCCCAGACTTGAGTGACAGCCCCTGAGATGACTTCAGCCCTGGCAGCTGCCCAGCTGCAATCCCACAAGGGAGCCTGTGTAACAACCATCTAGCTGAGCCCAGAACCCTGGAAGATGATAATAAAACAATCTCTAAGCCACCAAATGTCAGGGAGATTTGTTAAGCAGCACCAGTAGCTGGGATGGAGCGCCATCAGTGGTTCTCCTGAGAGGCCTCATGCTCAGCACTGTGCTGGGAACTGCCAGGTTGATGCCCCGAGACCAGAAGCTGTGCCAGTTTTGGTTTGACTGCCCCTAACCTTTCTGGTCCTCTGACTCCTATGTTCTCTTTTCCATTAGAAAATACTATGCATTTGACCCCAGCTCAGTGCTGCTTTTGTAAACAGGGAATCTGTCTGTTTTTACTCAGTCTTGAGTAAAAACCCCATGTTCCTTAGAGTTCCTCCTGATGAGTTATCTTTGTTTGCAAGTGCTGAAAGCGTTTCCCTCCCAGATCTAGGGACCCAAGACCCTGCTGCCCTGGAGGGATGGAAGGATCTAAGGCAGCCAGATGGAAAGCGACAGGCAATTGAGCAGATTCAGGGCAAGGAAGAGATGTCTGCACCTCTGGCCCCAGCTTCCCCCTCCCAGCACAGTGCCTACCCAGATGAATCTGGGCTTTCTGAGTAAATGAACTCTAAGTAGCAATAGATACACTTGATCTGACTAAACTCACTGGGCTGTTAATGAATCATCACCTGTTAATGAATCATTTCCTCCTGCCCAAAAGTGGGCGGTGCAAGAAAACAAAGTCATTTGGAATTGAGGGTAAGCCAATGAGTGAGCAGAAGACTTTTAAAATGAAATATTTAACAGGGGAAAAAAATAAGCTTAATTTGACTGAATTACATCATAGTTTACAGTCACTAAAATGCAATGTCACTTGGAAGTGAGAGTCAGCTCAGTGATGGACAGCTTGATTAGGCCGGTGGCAAAAGGCCTCTTTCCCACTGCGTGTCCCCAGCTGGGTGGCTTGAGCATTCCTTCAGAAGAATTGGAACCTGCTATGCCCAGGCCTGATGCAGATATCGCCAGAGTCCCACGACCGTGTCTGCTTCTACTTTCCCAGGAAGAGCAAGCATTATTCTTTCACCCTACTCTGCCTGCACATTAAGAAGATGGGAACTCAGAGTCATAAGGAAACTTTGAAGAATCAAGGAAATTTTTTTCTTATCATTTTGGATCCATTCATCCATTAGCCAGTTGAGAAAACCTTGCAGAAAAGCCATTTCCTAATATGGCACTTTGGCCATACAATGTAAACATTTGCTTTCATGGGACAAATAGGCTTGGGACGTTGTTAAACTCTCTTGAGACACATCATTCTTTCTATTTTCTTCTCTGTGATGTGATATGACATTATACAGTGTTGGAGATGTGAAGAGTCTTGTGTACTTATGCATTTTCCCATTGATTCTCATGTTATTTCGATTATGTATTATTTTCCCAGAAAAATTATCATAAACTATTTGGAGTGGTTATGTTTTTAATGCTAAAGATTTTTTTCTTCAACTTTGCCATCAGGAATAGAGACTCTGAGAAGTTCACAATCTCACAGTGAAATGGTGTAGAGCTCAGACTTGCACCCCAAGTTCCTACCTCTCATTAGCACTCTCCCCACCGAACAACTAATCTTTCTGACCCTGGATCAAACCTATGCTGCAGAATGGGAAGATCTGGCAAAAGCCTGCCACTAAATAGTTTTGTCCCTTCACTTTGTATTAAGTATTCCTCTGCTTGATGAAGTGCTGGTTGACATAAAGCCAAAAGCTTGCTGTGTGCTCCAGAGGTCACGGAACTAACTCAGCTTCGCACCAGACCTCAGAGTGAGTTTACAAGGCAGAATCTTTCCACTGGGCTCTTCCACTCCTGGGCAAGGAGCACTTGCCAGGACCCACAGGGGCAGTCCTACAGAACAGTTGTGTAGGTCCTTCTGGTGGGCTGTGCTGACCTCACTCTCAACTCCACCCGGAAAGCTATCTGCCAGCCTCCACTACCTCTCCCGGTTGCTATGGCCCCTTTGAATCAGGTGGGCTCTGTAGGTGTGTGAGGGAGTGGTGAGAGTGCCCTGTAGAGAGTTAGTATGGAAGCAGCCTGGAGCAGCAAGAGAATCCTGGTGAAGGTGTACAAGGTAGTGAGAGAGCCTAGGCAGGCTGCTTTTTGGTTCTTGGGCCAAACAGCCACAGAGCTAGTGGGAGGGCTCAGGTCTGCCAGCTCGTAGCTAGGAACATTTCCCCTGTCAGCCTCATCTTGAGAAAAGATCCCCTCATTCAACAGGCCTACCAAAGGATGGGAGCAAAATCATTTGCATTTGAAAGAGCCCTGTAAGGCAATTCTTAAACTGAAGAAATGAACCCTGATCAATAAAATTTAAGCTTCTGTCTGGTGGCTTGCTATTGCTTCATGAGAAAATAGCTGGGTGTGTTGTCCCTATGTTCAGAAGCTATGTTTAGGACGGTCTGACTTGCAGCTAGACTATGAAGCATGCAGCAAATTCTTTAGGGAGAGGTTGGAAGTCATCCTCCAGAGAATTTTCAGGCCTTGTTGCAATCAAGCTGCTTTTCACAGTAGCACTTCCAAGTAGCTGAGTTCGATGGTGAATAGCCAAGGATTCGTTTATTTAGCTGCATTAATGAATCCTAAGCAATCCTTAGGGAAGCCAGTCCCTCACAGATGGTCGGATGTCAGCCGTGGTTGAGGAGGCTGGATCTGAGGGCTCCCTAGTCACCTCCAAATCACAGAACATGAGCAACTTGCCAGCCCAATCTACTGTCCTTTTTATGTCTTCTGTAGGAAAACAAAACTGAGATAGGATGTTTGCTAGACAACACAACACATGCCCCCACGGGTGGGAGGAAGGGAGAAGGGTTGCGGAATGCAGGAAGTAGAGGTCAGGTTAAATTGTGGCTGCTCCTGGGCGGGGGGAGCGGGCACATTATCCAGGGCCTCATAGGAAGTGGGGAGCAACGGGGCACCCTCAGTCTGAGTCCCTCTCCCTCATAGTCTCACAGGGTTGCCAGGGGGCTTTCTGGTCCTTGGGAGCCAGGGAGTCAGTCAAAGCACTTTGGTTCCCCCTCCCCCACCCTGGCTCGAGGTAAATCTGTGCTTTTAACTAAAACTGCAGCCACAAAGGCCTCAGCCCTTAAAATTTTCCTAGAAGCCAATTAAAGCAAGGAGAACCACAGTAGTAGATAAAATTAAACTCTGTACCGATTCTAGGGGCTTACAAGTCCCTGAATTGTTTGTTTACACATTAAGAGCAAAAAGGGACTGTATTCTTTCCTCTTAATTGCTGTAATTATACTTGTGCCACCCACCAGAGAGGCTGTTGATCTCATTTCTAAAGGGCAATTCTCCAGCCTCATTCTTCTTAGTGCTTTACAAGGTTTTTCTCATTTTCTGATTACCACTGGCCTATTGAGCTGCCAGTAGGAATTTATTTTTCCTAGTGCACCACCCGTTTTCTTTCTTTTCTTTTCTTTTCTCCTCTCTCTCTCCCTCTCCCTCTCGATCCCTCTCCCTCTCCATCTCTCTCTCTCTCTCTCCCCACCCTCCCCCCCTCCTACTGCGCAGTTACCAGGAAGAGTTGACTTCCTTGGGATCAAAAGGGATTGCAGTTTCTGTGATCAATTGTATGCGGTTAGGCATTCTCAGAATATCCTGAATGTGGAAGTACTCAAAAGCTCATAATCTGGATAATAGTGGTCTGTGCTAGCCACATCCCTTAGGAAAGGCTCGGGAAACCTGGGTCAAAAAACTTGCAAACTCTTGTCTGGCTCACGTGCATTCAATGCTGAATTGGGTTGAGCATTTCCTTTGGGTTACTTGATATGGAGCAATTTGAAGTATTGTTGTAGCCTTCTATGCTTATCCCTGAAAGTCCTGCCTGAATCCTTTCCCTGTTTAATCGTGAAGGAATGCTGTTCCAAAGACTTGGGGTCAGAAGGGCACAATAAATCAATCCAGATACACCCCTAATGAATGGCAAATTAAACGGCATTTGTTTTAAGTTCAGAGGTCCTCTTAGAAGATGGCTTTTTAGTACAGGCAACATTCCTGGGTTGCAGGTATGGAGGGTGGTGGGGGTGGTGTGTGTAGGCTTTATATTGCTGGTCTTTTTAGCCACAGTTAAAAAAAAAATACTAAATATATCCCCAAAGTTTGTTTCCCCAACTGGCTTTGAACATGAAGTGCTTTCTGCAGCCATTATCCTGCAACAAAATTTTCTGATTACCGTGGACACTGGGGTGACCAGACTCTTGGTCCAGTTTCCCTCTTAGCTCATTCAGCTGGTCCTGGTAGCTGGATAGGTGTTTCTGAAAACCTGCCATTAACTGTCAGGGCCGCAGGGATTGAGCTAAAACAAAGCTGCCAGTCACGTACAGTTCTAGCATGATCATGGAGACAGGGTACTGAGAAGGTTACAGCACCCAGTCTAGCTGAGTTCCCCCACCTCTCCCACCAGTAACTGGAGTAAACTTGTTAGAGCTGCACCAGAAAGAATAGAAAAGCCTTTAGTTTTCCATGGCCCTTAAGCATTTTGGAAATAAGTAATGAAAAAGTATTTATTATATGTTGCAGTGACATTATGAAATTCAAATGCTACTAATCATCACACTTTTTTTCCCTCAAATGTTAAAGAGAAAGAACAAGTGTTCAGATTGGGAAAAGAGGATAGCAGAAACAGCAGCTTTAAAACCCATGGTGTGTGGTATAGAGAGCCTTGTATGTCTTTGATAGTCATAGAATGCGGAAGACAGTGGGAGCCGACCGTGGATAGGAAGTCAGGAGATTAGGCCCGAGGCCTGAGGTTGCCACTGTCTGACTGTGTTAGCCTGGACAAGAGTACTATCCTTTCTTGATCTTGGCTTCTCATTTATCACATAAAGGGGTTGAACACCTTCCTGTTGTACCAGCCATTCATTCAGCTCTCTCATAAAACCATTGGACGTGTGCTTCTGAGCCATGCTTCCTCTTACCCAGAAGGGTCAAGCTCACAATCGGTGACAGGAATGAAACAGCGCAGTGTGTGACCCTTGCCTCAGTTTGCTGTGCCGAGAACCAGATAACAAAGCCTTCTCTAGCTTTTCTCCTTCTAACATAGCAGAAAGCTCTGGTAGTATAGGGTAGTAGTTAAAACCTAGGTGATAAAGCCCAGATGTTGACTTGGGTTCTAGCCCTTGTAACCAACTGGGACCTTGGTTACTCTTCTGAGCCACAGGGTCCTCATCCGGAAAATGGTGTCAGGAATTCTTCACAGACATATTGCAACCCCATACCTTCTCATAGATAAATTTTAAATATTAAAGATTAAGTCTGAAAACGAATGAAAGGACCTAGCATAGTGCTTGGCACATAGCTCTCCATTAATGGGAGCCAAAGAAATCAACAATAACAAATGTTTCCAAGGTCTTCATCTCTTTTACCAGTAGCTGAAGGTAAACAGTGACTAGGAGTTGGAGGGGCGGGAAAGATGCTCTGATTTGTACATAGGAGTCTCTGCCAGGAATAACTTAGCTGGCAGAGGTGATGCTATAGCAAATCTCAGGATTTATGCCTGGATTTGAGGCGGGACCAGGGAGGCTGCAGGAAACAGGAATGACAGACTTGTTAAGGAAAAAATGTCTATTTCTCATTCATGCATTCAGCACCAAGTACCTATTCCAGTTACGATTTTTGCTTTTTTGCCATGTGCCGTTCCTGTCCTAGAGCATGCAGCAGGGTTACAGAGATAAAGAACCCCAAATCCTCAGGGAACTGTAGTCTCCAGTGCTATAAGAAGATGGGCAATTGTAATAGAAGACCCTAGTTTCAGGAAGGTAAGCACAGAGAGCATGGGAAATAGGAGACTGTTCCAACTTGCCTGGGATTATCCTAATTTTAACACTAAAAAATCTCACATCTCAGGAAGCCCCTCAGTCCCAGGCTAATAGGGAAGGTTGGTCTCTCTATTGGGAGGAGCCAGAGGAGTAGCACTAACCTAACCTTGTCAAGTCAGGGAGGGCTCCTTGGTGGGAGGGACAGCTTATCAGGAGAAGTAGAAGTTATTCAGGCAAGGCTGGTGAGGAGCGAGGGGCAGAGATGATCCCAAACAGAAGGAGCCTTGTGTGCAAAGACCCAGTCGAGAGAGCACGAGAAAGGGGGTGGGGTGTGGGGAGAGATGGTAGAAGGCCTTCCACTGCCATAGGCACAGGTCACCCTACAAATGTGTCCGACTGCCCCTTGAGCTCCCCTCTGACTCATGTTGCTTGAGAGTGTAGATCTGGAAAACTGTTGGAGATACTGTCTAGGTATCTCTCACACTGAATAGGAGAGCAGAGAAGACTAATTCTTCCCAAGGTCCCTTCCAGCTTAGGAATCCATGCCATCAAACCATCTACCAGGAAATATGACATACACACACACGTATATGTATGTATATATGTATATATGCATGTATATATGTATATATATGTAAAAGATAAATGGCCTGCACCTTCCCTATCTATTCCAGCTGCTTTAATGAGCAACACAGATCATGATTTGCTGGTTAGGAGCTGTTCATGTTAAAGTGGGCCAGAATGGATTCATTGGCAGGTCACTAGCTGGCTGAGCCACCGTGGGGATGAAAGTTTACTTATTTTGTTTCTCTAAATGAAAAAGGAAAGGGCAGTGTGATGCCCTGTCTCAATGAGGCATCACACTGTTTCCCATACTTCTGAGGACCTAGAGAATCATTTCTTTTCTTTTCATTATTTCCTAAATCAGTGATTTTCAACCGGTGTGCCACAGGAATTTTTAAAACATGCAATACCTGACTCTTCAGTCAGTGGTACTGACCTCTTTTCCCTTTGGTTGTCAAATTAAAAAGTGACAACAGCTAACACAACAACAGCCCTCTGGTGTGAATGCCTTGTCTTGAACCATAAATATATAGGTCATGTAATAGAATTGCATCTTATTGGTTATGTTGTATAATAGGTTGCATCTGATTGGTTAATTCTTGGTACCAGAAATCCTTATGTATAAGTATAGTCACTTGATTTTAAAAAGTCACTTTGGAGCAAAAATGTAGGTAATTACCATTATTATTATTATTATTCTTGCTAAATCAATCAAAATTATACCTATTTTTCATCAGATCAGCAAAAAATGTGAAATAGTTTTGGGTGAGATGAAAAAGGTGGAAAATGGCTGCCCTGAATGTTTGTTCCATAGGACTGCTTTTGCCTTAACTTGTTTCCATTCTTTGCAATCTATTCTGCAAATATGAACAGTATTAAATCAAGAGGGTACTTGTTTACTTTTTCAGCACTTCTTTCCCAAAATGAATCACTTTGAGAAAGGTGATTTCTGAATTGCTAATCCTTTAGGTATGTGTTTTATCTTCTAATATTGGGCTGGTATAGACACATTGGGAAAAACAACTTAGTGTCTTTTCTAAACCCTCTCCCACAACAGAAAAGAACATTATTTTTTAAAAAATAGTCTTGACACCACTTAATAAAGCTTTATGAGTAACTCCTTTGCTACTATGGATAACATTGCTAATGCACATAGTTCAATGGGAGAAAATGTCCCAGGCTACACTTTACAACAGGCAGAAAACTCTGAGCCGTCTTGCCAATGCTTTATACTGAGTGCCAAATCCTTATTACTTTCTTAGGCATTTATTGTAAGAACATGAATCATGATGCATCACTCTGGTATTCGTGTGGCTGCTCAGTGTTAAGTCCCCAGGACCTCCATGGAGTTGACTTTATTTGGTTTTCCACTTCCGTTTCTGAGTGAGAGCAGCATGAACTCAGACATGAAGGCTCACAGGAGCCCAAGTGGGCGGCCCCCTTTGTTGCTGTTTTGGTCTGCCTGTACTCATTCAATGGTGGTGGTATGAGCAGACCTGAACCACTTCAGGGGACACTCAGCAGAACTGCCCCCAGTTCCTCAAATTTCCACTGCAACAAGAGGCGTGGGATGATGCTCAGGAGAGCTTAGGCAGTTGCAAGCCTCTGGGGCAATTGGGAGAAATGTGGCTAGAATTTTGGAGCACTGACATGTATGTTTTCTAACTTCGCCGATGTAATCCTGAGAGTTAGGCTAGATGTTAAAACCTGGGGGGTTTCCTAGGTGACAGTTACCATCCAGAAAGCTGTCCAGGATTTCAGTGTCAGGTTTTTGACTTGATGGAGAGTTAGGATGAGTAACCTCTAGGTATGAAGGTTAATAGTGCCCATCCCAAAGCCTAGATGAAGTTATATGTTTCTCTTATTTTATGAATATTCAATTAACAGTCAGTCTATCTACATAGAAAGTCTTAATTATGCTGGCACATCACCAGGGGTGATGTCGAAAATACTTAGGACAGGCAACAGGGAAGCAGAATGGACATTGTTAGCAATCATTTTAACATAGGCATGGTGACCGTTGCAACAGGTAAGGCCTTTCTGTGCATCTCAGCTGAGTATGAATCCAGCAGAGCACCAACCCCTTACAGTGGCTATGGCACCGACATTGAAACTGACAGTTCGTTCATTGATTCGTTCAGTACCTACTGTGTGCTTACTATGTGTCACTCACTTTGTGAGGCACTGGGGGTACAATGCTGAACAAAACCAGACATATTCCTGTGTTCCTGGAGCTGAAATTTGGTTAAGAGAGACAGATATTAATTGAATAATCACATAAAAATACATCAAATACCAATCTTGACAAGGAATCACACAAGGTACTGTGAAAGGCCTTCACCTAACTGGGGATAGGAACTGAGCTGAGACCTGAAAGATGTGAAGTCATTAACTTGACTACTACAAGCGGGAACAGTTGCTTAGGCAGAGGAAATAGCATGCACAAGTGAACTCGAGTGATTTGCCCAGTCATACAGTTAGTAACTGGCAAAGGCAGAGATTGGTGATGGAAATGTTCTAATGCTATACTGCCCAAGATAGTCACCAGTAGCTATATGTGGCTATTGATCACTTAAACTGTGGCTAGTGTGACTAAGGAACTAAAATTTTATTTAATTTTAATGAATTTAAATGTAAATAGCCACATGCGGCTACCATATTGGAAAGTGGAGATCTGTATGAACCAAAGTGTTGAACTACCCCAGGTTACATGGGGCAGAGGGTCATTTGAAAGGGGAGGAAATGTTTTTTGAGAAGTTGATAAGTCGTGTTGACTTCAGGGACTTCATTTATTCACTGTCTCACTCAAAACCAAAAATAGTCTGGGTACCTACTGTGTGCCAACCACAAGGCTAGACCTGGAGATTCCCTGGTTAATAATACAAAGTCCCTGCTCTTGAGGCACTTGCAGTCTGATCGAGGGAAGAGACTCAGAGGCTGATAGCAATACACCATGACTGAGGAGACAGGTTCTTGCTCTTTTAGGGTAACCGATAATGGGAAGAACTGAGAGCTAAGTCTCCTCAAACTCAAACTTGGCTATTATCAACTCTATAAGCTAAGGTCATAGTTCCTAAATTTCAACTGCTCTCATAACCCAAGGCCTTCAAACAAAGGGGAGAGTTTTAATATAACATTGCACATTAAAAAAAATCTCCCAAACTAGGTATATTAGGTGTTATAAACAGGTGAATTTGCATCTCCGTAGACTGGCACATTTTATGTAGGACACTTATTGCTAGGTTTGGGAGTATGGGCCCCACTGATGAGCAGTCTTCAGACAGAGATCATGGGACCCAACTCAAGGATCTGGTAAGTGACACCCTGTTTTAGTCACGGCCAAGATTTTTTTTTTTTTTTTTTTTTAAATGGGACTTTAGGGCATTGACTAGTGTTTCTCACCCAGGCTAAAGAAAGAACTAATATCTTACACATTTTTAAAAGCACTTTTTCAGAAGCAGTACTGTTTCGTCTCTTCACCCGCTGAAACCTCCCTGCTACAGCATACAGAATGCTGACAGTTATTACTTTGTCATAAAAAACACTTTTGGAGACTCAAACTCACTGTGCCTGCCAATACACAATTTAAATAATCACTTCAAAAAATTTATTTCCTGTTATCAGGATTTACTGAATTTCCTCCTTAAACCAATCACCTGGGGAAACATTACATGCCAGGGAGACTGGAGACTTTTCTCATTAAAATCCCAGGACACTCGCCCAGGAGCCACTTCTTATGGTACACTGGTTTCTCCTGTGGGCTCTGGCTCACAGTGTGTCTTTCCACATGGGAGACCCAACGAGGAGAAATCTAGAAGGTGTGCCCCTCCGAGCTAGTCAGTAACAACTGTGACCTCCCGGCAGAATTAGTTGGGAACATTTATTTATTTGTTTGTTTGTTTGTTTGTTTGTTTTTAATTTTAAGTCTTACCTAAAGGTATGTGTATTGATTTTAGAGAGAGAGGAAAGGAAAAAGGGGAGAGAGAGAGAGAGAACCTCATCAATGTGAGAAAGGAACATCTACTGGTCGCCTCCCCTAGGGGAACTTGATCCCAACTGGGGACTGAGCCCGCAACCTAGATGTGCGTCCTGACTGGGAATCGGATCCGTGATTTGGCGTATGGGGTGATGCTCCAACCAACTAAATCACCTAGCCGGAACTGCTGGGGAGCGTTTAAAACACTACAAGAGCAGACACTCTTCAAGGAGAACTGGAAAGCTGTAGTTCTGAAAAACCATCTCAGGGTATATAGTAATGACTGGTTAGGAGACTAGAAAATACCATCTTACTCAATTAGCATATGTTATACTCTTACATTTATAATTTTCAAAATATAAAGTTTGTCAATGTCTATTTTCTCCTGAGTTAGGTAAGTACCTACCTCAGAATTCCCTAATTCCAAAGTGGCCCTCTCTCTTCTGTATTATGGTTCACCAGGGCATTGTATTTCCACTGTCAATACTTTTTAAAATTTGCCGTCATATTTTATTTATTTCTTTGTTCACCAATGCTTCTTGCATCTCCTTCTGGGTTAAATTTGGCTTCTGCCAAAATATTATTTTTTCTTTCCATGAAGGTCTTACAAGTAATTTTTTTTCTTTTTTAGTTTTTGAAAGTCTGAAAAGATCTTTATTTTGCTATCATTTAAGAGTGATATCTTAACAGTTTGTGAAAAACTAAAATAACAATTGTGTCCCAGTGGCACTTAAAAGATATTATTCTACAAATTGGCAGTTACAGAACAGTCACAGGGAAGTAAACTACAGCATAATATAGTCAATAATATTATAATAACTATGTATGGTACCAGATGGGTACTAAACTCATCTGGGGGAATCATTTAATAAGTTATATAAATGCCTAACCAGTATGTTGTACAAATGAAAGTAATATAATATTGAATGTCAACTATAATCAAAAACAATAAATATTAAAAAATATATTATTTCATTATTTTCAGGAACCCATTATTGCTGATGAGAAGTCAGTTGTTAATCTAATTATCATGATAATCATATCTTTTAAGGTTATCTGTCTTTTCTCTCTGGTAGCCCTTACATTTATTTTTATGTTATGCAGTTTTAATATTATATGTTTAGATATGGATATATATTGAATTATCCTATTTGGATTCTATGTTCATTTTCAATGTAAGGTTTCATAATTTTCTTTAAATCTGAAAATTTTTTTTAAAAAATATTTTATTTATTTATTTTTAGAGAGAGGGGAGAGAGGGGAACATCAATGTGCAGTTGCCTCTCACACGCCCTCTACTGGGGATCTGGCCCACAACCCAGGCATGTGCTCTGACTGGGAATCAAACTGGTGACCCTTTGGTTCACAGGCCAGTGCTCAATCCACTGAGCCACTCCAGCCAGGGCTAAATCTGAAAAATATTTTTACCACTGTCTCCTTAAATAATATCTGTCTACCACATGTGTGAATTCTCATTCTGTTTCCATGTCTTTTACTCTCCCTTTTGTATGCTCCACCTCTTTATCTCTTTGAACTGTGAACTATCTCTTTGAAAGTTGTTGTGATATCCTTACATTTATCTCAAATTTATTGAGTTAGCCAGAAAGTTCATCTAGTTTTTCCTATAAAAGACACATTTTTCATTTCACCAATAAGTTTATTGACTTGGATATTTTTGTCCCCTATTTCTCTCATGGTATAACGTTGATTGTTCTCTGTTAATATCTCGATTTGATCACTATCAACTGTAACCAATCTACCTGACCATGGAGCATCATCCAGAGAGAAATCTCTAGCATGAAATTTCACAAACCACTTTGACACTTTCAGTCAGTCACAGGACCTTCGCCATACACTGAACAAATCTTTTTTGCATTTTGGTTATGTTTTTACCTTTCTTGAAATAATGAAGCATAATATGCCAGAAATGTTGCATATTTTCTTCCATCTTCAATATTTAAATGGCTACATAAAAATTCACCAATTTTGATAAATTTTTTTAAATGCATGCGGATATGACAGCTGTCACAGTACAATCTAACAAAATTGTTTCAAATGAAGTTAAAGACAACTAAGTGCTACTGGAATCATCTTACAGAAAAAAGCAAACCAACTTTTTGGCCAACCCAATACTAATTTTCTCCCCAGCTCTACTTTACTGTTTCACTAATATATTAATGCTTTAAAAATTTTAATGAGTATATTTTTCATAACTAAAATTTGTATTTATCTGCTTTTAAACTTCTCCCATTATTCCTCCAAAATATTTCTCTTCTTTTTTTTTTTTGGATATAAGAAAACTTATTTTTTAAAGATTTTATTTATTTATTTTTAGATAGGAAAAGAGAGGGAAACATCAATGTGTGATTGCCTCTTGCATGCTCCCTAGTAGGGACAATGGTCCACAATCCAGGCATGTGCCCCGAGTAGGAATTGAACCAGCGACCCTTTGGTTCGCAGTCTAGTGCTCAGTCCACCGAGCCACACTAGCCAGGGCCAAAATATTTCTTTTTGCCGATTGCTCTGTTTTTTTCTCTCTTGGATATTAAAAAAATACTAATTAAAAACCTCTTTGAGATTGCTCATTTGTCTCTATTCTTACGCATTTGCTCACTGTCTTTCATGGGAACTTGTTTCTGTATGTGCTTCTGAGCTCATCTTCAGGGACAGTTGTTTTCCACGGAAGACATCTCTTTGGGGAGGTGCAGAGTATGTCTGTGGTTCAGTTTTTATGTTAATTTCTCATTCCCATACCATACAGGTAGTGTGAATTTGGAACTCACTCCTGGAAAGTGTGGCCTTGGGGTTTCTGTTTTTCGTAAGTGACTTTTGCCTTCTTCATGCCACATCCCTAATCCCGTGGTCGGAGTTCCAAAGGCTGAATCAAGACAGAACATCCCAGTGTCTGGCTTTAGACAGGATTTGGGGTTCAGCTTTCCTGTTCCAGTTTCTGGTGTATTCCAGCTCCAACATGCCCGTAGGGAATTCCATCTTCAGATTCTCCCTTGAGCTCTCCTTTAGAATAGTGATTAAAAGCATATGGTCTCGATTCTGAAACTTGGTATTAAAATACCAGCTACACACTCTGTTTCCCTTCAATTCGCACAAATCTTTTGCCTTTTCAAAAATACCAGCTCCACCATTTACTAGCCGTATAACTTTGGCTAAGTTACTTAACCTCTCCGAGCCTCCGTTTCCTCAACTGTAAAATGGGGATAATAACTGTATCCTCATGGAGTTGCTGTGAGGATCAAATGAGTTCACATGTGTGAAATGCTGAGAATGGCGTCTGGCACATCACGCATTCAGTGTGTGCTGAATGCTATTATTTCTTGCTTCCAAGCATGCCTAAGTATTAACATTTTTTGTAATACATTATATAGGCATACGTTAACATATGTTCACTATGTATTATTTTGTTAAGTATGTCTCCGTTTATACGCATAACTTCTTTATGCATTTTCTTGCCTAATCAATACATATTATACATGGCTAACATAAAAATTTCATTCTGTTGGAGAAATTTGGCTTTTCTAAAGGGAGGGCACAGTGGCAGCAAGCAGGATATGGGAAGCTTACATTATACACAGTTGCTATATACAGGACCCGGGGCCCCCGACTTCTCAATGAATTCTTTTTTCCTCATTAAAAGGTCTGCTGGGCTCTGCTATCCTTCTCTACTTCCCATAGCTGTCACTGCTAATCTTCATAAATTCATCTTTATTTTGAAGGTCGTGGAACTCTAGAGATGTTTAGATGTATTTGAGCTGGCAGGAGAATTATTTTACTTCATTCATTCCTCCATACAAAAGGTTTTTTATTTTGCATCTTGCCATTTTATTTGACCACACCAGCAAGTCTGCTTAACTGAATGTGGTATTTTCACAAGGAATAATGATCTTAAGAAAGGGGCCTGTTCCTGAAAGTGGGATTGTAGATGCTAGTCTTGGCTCCATTTCTGGGGTTTATTAAAAGAGTGTTTATAAAATCACTCTATTTGTATTTACCAAGACTCTTAGTGTGGGGGAGGGGCAAAAATGGCATGGGGTTCAAAATTCTCTGAGGATAAATCGATCGTTAAGTAGATTGTATTTACGTGAATAACAAGGACTTGATGCAGTGTCAGACTACTCAGCTCCAAGCCATGCGTCAGGAAGGATTTAAATGGACAAACCTTCTCTCTCATTCCTCAGAAGTAAATGAAAAACTAGTCAAATATCCAGCAGGCTGCTTTGAGGTTTCTTGAGTAGGAGGGTCTGAAAGAATTATTTCACTGTTTGCTGTCTTTTAACTTTCCAAGCCAATTGGAAGTTCTAGGGAGCTGACTTACTGTTCTTCTGTAGATGCAATTAAAAAAAAAAAAAAAAACACTACTTTCTGTGAGCTTCTGTCTCTCTTCTTCCTTTTTTCCTTACTTTTGGAAGACCAGCAGTAGCCTTGCACATTGTGGAGGCATTTATTGGTAGTTTATCAGAGACACTTACATTCAACATCCATTTTGGCAAAAAACAAACAAGCCAAAAAACCCAACCCCCACGCCCTCCCCCCCAACTCCCCGCCACACACAAAACAACCCCCAAAGACAATGTTGAACTTGGGTAGGGAGTTTGAATGGGCACTCCACGAAATGGGGTTCAAAATGTGTTGTGAACATAAGTGCATTTGGGGGCTGGGGTGGGGGAAGGGATGTGCAGTAGCACAAAGGATAATGGAGCCGGAGTATAGTGAGAAACCTTTAGTCCAAGAATTCCTCTCTGTATTGCCTCATTTGGTCCACAGTAAGCCAAATGGGTCATCACTAAAATAGGGCATAGCTTTGATGTGTGTTGCACAAGGATGTGTCTAAGCTATAAGGCTGAGTTGAGTAAGTGGTTTCATTTATTTTGATTTCTGTAGACGGACCCACTGTTTATCAGAGGGGACCAGTACATGGTAGACAGAGAGCAGTCTATGTATGAATAGGGAGGATGACATGCTCTCCCCCTCCCCCTGGACCCATTCAGAGGCGAAAGCAGCCTGTGTCCATGCCGCTATAGGTTTTCTCTTCCTTTGAGAGGAGAATATTCTTAAGGCAGATTTTCAAGCTGAAGTCATCCAGGACAAAAGCTGCTTGCCAGCTGTGGTCCAGCAGCCCTCTGCCCCTCCCCCCTCAGCAGCCCTGGTGCCATTACTGCTTAATGGGAGAAGGGTGTGAAGGCTTCCTGGGAAACATCTGGTCAGGGCCACTGTCAGCTGGTGAGACGGAGACCAGCGAGTTCCCAGTTTGATATCTTGAGGCTGCTAATGCTGCAGAAGCTGAAGAGAAAGGGAGGAGTGGCCTCCACCGGGGTGAGGCTGTCAGGCCGAGGCCAGTGGTGCTGCCAGGCTCATTCTTACAGATCTTTCTTTTCTACCTGGTGGCCACCATTACACTTCTGCTTGGCCCGTCATTGTGAACTCAGGCCTTTGAACATGAGAAGCTGCTGCCTGCTTAGTTCACTGGATCTAAGGGGCACATTCCTGGCAACCTGACCAGCAAAACTGAGTTTGTTTTCATTAACTTAAGTGCATGTTCTTGTCAGGATTTCCCAACTTCTCTAACACTGTCTCTTCCAGTCCCTTCCCAAGGACACTCGTGTTCTCACATGTAGTTCATCGCTCTCTGCAACACTGGAGCTGGGACACCCAGACTATATTCCAGATTTTTCTTTTTGTGTCTTTCTGCTCTGCCAAACACAGCTGTCCTAGGAAAGGCTTCTAAGCTAATGTGGAAATAGATAGTAACACCTAACTATGTTCAGGAATACTTTTTTTTAAAATAAAAATTTTAACAGTGATTTCTTGGTTTCCCCAAACCAAGAAAGAACTCGGCAGAACAAGTGGAATTTTTTGGTTCTGTGCTAGCCCTTTGGGGAAAGATTTGCATTTCAATAATTCACCAAATCAGTCCCACTAGGCAGGGACTCCAGGTCTGATTTTACCCCCTGAGGCCCTGGAGTGGACACCCAGGTGAACATGGGTTTGGACTTCCAGGGGGTCCAGGCTGGCTAGTGAACTGTCTGTAAACTGGCTGCAGCCCAGCCGAGCAGACATTATCTTAATGGTACTGATAGATCAGGAGTGTCACACATCATTAAAATAGCTGATTGATTAGAAGAAAATAATTAGCTTGCCCTGCCTTGCTGGAAAGCTTTTTGACATACCAAGAAGGAGATATGGAAGGGACTAGGGGTCATCCATCTTTTGATCATTTGTTTTCCCTCCAAGGTGATGAAAAAAGGCCCTGATAACCCTTAGGGAAGGGAAAGAATATAAACAAGTCGTAGTTCTTCTTTGCCACTTGCTCCAGGAGAAGCTATCTGCAGACTTTCTGAAGTGTGGTGTGTTTATTCCAGTTACATAGATACACTCCTTTAAATCAAACACTCTGTTAGTGCCTTGGTGTTGTAAATCAGTGGTTCTTTTCAAGTGACTTGATAGAATGTGATATTCTGCTTTCCCTTGACAGCATATAAACACAGAAACCTAAATATTATAATCAAGGCCAGCCATTGGCAGGACTATGAAGAAGGAAGGGCACATAGATTCCAGTGGCTTTTCAAAGCCTTTCTGGTCTTGCATGCTATCTGTGTTTCCCTGGGCATTTGTAGTCATCCTCTTTGTCCGCTTGGGAGAGGAGTTATTTATACTGAGGAGTGATAAGGTTTAAAGTATTTTTGTGCTCAGAGACATTTGCATTTTAGCCAAAGGCATAAAACTTCTTAACCCAAAGGATGTCTCTGGACAGGTATTTTTCTGATGCCATGCATGGTCCTTCTCACTATGCTAGAAATCCTGCTGCTGACTCAGTCACCCCCTGGTAATACTGTGCCCTTGGAGAAGAGAGAGGATCTGATAGAATAAGGACAGATCAGGATCACCTGGGAGCCTTCCGCCGATTCTGATATATACCCCTGCCACCCTCCCAGTCCTCATTCTCCATCATTGCTTCAAAGAGCCACAGGTGAAAGTATGTTATTATGCTCATGTAAGAAAATAAAATGGTGGAGCACCGTTGGCTTGGAGGAGAGAATCTGAGTTGGGAGTCAGTCAGAACTGGACATTTGGTCCCTTATCAGCCTGCTGACCTTGGTCATATTACTTAATGTCCCCACAGCAATAGTATAGTGACCTTAAAAGGCTTATGAAGCTTGCATAAGGTAATATAGGAGAAAATACTTAGCCAATAAATATTAGTTTTCTTCTTTTTGAAAACATAATGAGGAATTCTAAATTTCACCAGAATATACTCTGTGGCCTCTCAACTGCTAATCAACTTGTACAGCTTTTTTTTTTTTTTTTTTTGTTAATATTATTGAATTTTTTCTGAGCATATAAGTAATACATATTTTTTGTGCAAATTTGAGAAGTAGAAGAAATCTCCTATTATTTTTCTTTTGACAGAATTACTAAGTTTTTAAAAAATTTTCAGTACTTTTTTCATGCATATGGGCACTTTTTTTGAACTGTGTTTGCCATCATGCCACACACATACACACATTCTGTTTTGTGGCTTTCTTTTCTCATATCATACATCATGAGCACTTTCCCATGTCATTAAACATGCAGAGTGTGTGTTTTATAGTTGCTGCCATCACTAATGACAGGCATTAGTAAGATGACACTTGTTCTTCTAGGACATATGTCAGTCATTGAAATGACTGCTCTCAGGGCAGAAGTCATAGCCACTTCTTGGTTGTTATTTTTAATACCCCCACTTCCACAGCTGGCTCTTGGCGAGACCTTGAGTTCTTGTTTGAATTTTTTGTCTCCGAGAGCAGGGATGTAGAATGCTGGTGGATTTCAGCCTATTTCTCTTTCACCAAAATCTTTGGCCAAAAGATTTCTCTGTGGCCAAAAGTTCCCTCTTCCTTCTACAACAAAAGGCCATGCCTCCAATGCGGTTATCCTCCAATCCACAGCTTGCCCCAGGGCAGTGCAGACTTGTGGCAAAATGATTTTTGAAAGAATAAATGCATGCGTGAGGTAAAAAGTCTTCCTTTCATCCAGAAATAATGATGCTGTGCTGATTATAGTTATTTCTAACATGATCTTATGGGTGAGTTTTAGCTTTCTCTTTTATGTTATTTTACTTCTCTGTGCCTCAGTTTCCTTATCTGCAAAAATGGAGGTAATACTACCTCTATCATGGGGTTCTTGGGGTGTTAAATGAAAGAATACATGTGAGGTGTTTTCAACATTGTCTGGCAAAAAGCAATCACTCAATGAACCGTAGCTGCTATCATCATCATCATCATCATCATCATCATCATCATCATCGTATGTGCTTTTCTACCCTTTCCAAAATTTCTAAAGCCAGCTACCCATACACACAATATTTTTTAAAAGGGATAACACACAGTCATGGGAACAAAGCATCTTAGGTCAACAGAGTAAAACAGAATTGGGATGACTGGTTGGAAACCAGGAGAGGGGGTTGCTGACATAGGAAGAGAAAGACAGGATGAAAACAAGGGAGAGGAAAAAGGAAAACAGAAAAGAGGGCATGAATTATGGGCTGGCCAGAACTCGGGGATGGAGGGCAGGCATATGTATTTAAAAACTGCTCCATGGACTTGAGCCCACTGCACTCACACCTTGACAAGGGCACTCACAGCACCTCCTGCAGCTCCACATCCCTCACTTAGTCTGGAAAAGGGCAGGGGGAAGTGAGAAGGGAGTAAGAGTGGGAACTGGAAGATGAGAACACTGAAGCTTGGAAAGGTCAATCAACTTGTGAAGGTCTCTCAGCTAATTGCTGGCAACACTGGTCTAGAACTGAGCTTTCAGGATATCCACCCTCATTCTCAATACCTCTCCACCCCTGCCTGCCAATTTCTCTCAAAAGAGATCTAAATGCAATAACTGACCCAAGATTTTGGAATCTGCACCATGGCAATGAAGGCAGCCATATATCAGAGGATGGAACAAAGATGCTGGTCAGTCAAAGTTTCCATCAGTGGTTTGTGGGAGACTGAACAATAGCCACACACCACCCTCTTCCCTCTACTGCCCAACCCCCTCAACTCCCTTTCCTTATGTGATGCTTTCTAGACCTGTCTGTCTCTGTAGAGAATTATCAGAGCAGGTGCCAAGCCAACTGCTTCATAATTTAATAGCTTGTTGTACTTGTTATACAAGATGGAAGGGAAAGAATCTATTGGATGTTTCAGTTTTATACCAGCCAGTGCATGTGTATTGTCAAAGTGACTTGCCTGAGTGATTCTGGGACGATGGACTTGGCTTAGGGAAGTCTGAGCCTTGGCATGTAGTCTGGGCACAGACCCTGTGAAAAACGCAATTTTTAATTCTTTCATTCTTTTCTTGATGGGGGGGCATTTATAATATATTTGGGGCTGCAATTTTCAAACAGTGGTCAGATTTAAGTATATTTTTGGACAGGCAAGGATGTCCGTGTTGTTTCTCTGCATTTATTTTACTGGATCATTGGATCAAATATGAATGTGTGCCCTGTGAGAGAGACTTCTGTTTCTGCTTTGGTTTATAGAAAGTTAGGAGTAAACCCATTGCCCTTGTACAAGGTCTTCTAGGGGCCTCGTATCGTTGAGCCTGGGCCAGACCTGCTTTGCTCAAATACCGTAACTTTGATCAGAGACAATTTAATACCCAGAATGGGGAAAAAAGTAAAATTAGCATCCAGTAATTAAGGCTAATTAGTGATACTGTCTATGAAAAAAGGGTGTGGGTTGCACTTATCTGCTCTCTGGCAGCCACTGCAAAGCCCCAGCAGTGAACGGAGATTGTTGCCCAAGGAAGATCCCCGAGTGGGACGCAATCTTGCAACACAAGCTGGTGTGGAATCCGAGACACGACGCCTTAAGATGTCATGTTAAGAAGTGGCTGGTGTGGAAATCAGAGCATTCTGAATTAGTCTACTTTATGTTTCTGGAAGTGATATTTTCCTCCCATGTCAAAACTTCACACCTGAGAAAATAAGTAGGAATGTCTTCACGGTTATGAACTTGAAGTGAATGATGACAATTTTGAGACAAATGCCAAAATAGGATATCCTCATTTTCCTCATTCCTTATAAGGTAGTGGTCTGGACTTGTTCACATTTAAACCCTGCAGCAGGGGGCGGTTGGAGCCTCCCCCTCCAAAGGGAGTGAGGGCTCCCTTTGTTCCCCTTTGGCCTCTGGAATTACTCTGGAGCTATACAGCTTAGGACCAGCAGATGGCATGTGGCGTCAGGCTCGTGGACTCTTGGAGCCTGGGAAAGCCATCTTTTTTCTACCATAAAATTCTAAACTTTAGTTTTAGCTATTAGATATTCTACTGGATAATCTGGCTCTGACTTTCTATGATGTCTAGTTCACCTGTGGTGAAAACAAAACGAAATATAACAGACACCATTTCATCCATCTCTTCAACTGGAAATGCATAAGCTTACCATTTTCTTCAACTGTCCTAGGACACTCTTGCAAGCTTCAGAGGATGCTGTGGAATGGAATAGGAGTGCAGGCATTGTATAGATGCTGGGGAGAAGAGGATGAGAACACTACTCCCATGGGTTCTGAGAATGGAAGCAGATAATCATTACAACCCAGCCCATTCTTCCCCCCCACCCACAGCAAAGATACCTGGGATTTCCAAAATGCCTGCTGCTGGAATCTAGAGACAGCTGAAAGCATCACATGGGATTTTGAAAGTAGATTGTTTTCATACTTTTGAAGCAGAATTTACCTTAATCTCCTTGTTTTAAATCCAGCACCTTAGCCCTAACCTCCTCTAGGCCTGGTATCTCTGAGCCTAGAAGTTCAGCAGAGAATACATTTCTAGTCTTCTAAGGGGAGAGGGAAGGGGAAGGATAGGGTGAACATAGAAAAGCCTGTCTGCATGGGGTGGATGAGAGAACCTAGAAGTCTGCCTTCCATAGATTTTTCAGCCAAAAATCTGTGTTTTGGCCTCATGTTTCACCCTCACCTTCCTCAGTATTTACTGTCTATATGACCTGAACCTTTTTGGGGCTCTAATGAGAAAATTGTTCACTTTAAAAATATCCTCTTTGACAGATACCTGTCATTCTGTTAATCACCTGCTCTACGTTTTCATAGTTTCACACATTGTGAAACTCGGGGAAGAATTTCCCAGCATACTTTGCAGCCAGGGAGCAGGCATGTGACCAGATCCACCAATCAAACACACCCACATGAAACTCTGACTTGGAAATAAGCAGCATGAGAGAACAGACTGGGTTCTGAGCCTTCACACGTATTTTGCAGGTGACGGTGCTGGCAGAGAGTCGTGGTGGCAGCACAGCTTTACCGGGTTGCTTCTGTGGGAGGGTCTGGGCTGTATTCCAAGGAGTCTAGACTTGAGCGTCTTTTTCTCTAGACCTCCCGATGAGTCACTGAGCCACTAATAACTCAATAAATTTTGCTTAAATCAGCCTAAATGAATTTTGTCACTTGCAACTTAAAGAAAAAGGATAAAAATATTGGTCTGTGAAAGCGGAGTAAAGATAAAATTGATTAGAATCTAAAATGATTGGGCTTAGGGGTTTTGGGGGCACTGCTGGACAAAGGCAAGGTGTCTTTTGTTGTGCAGCAAGTCCCAGGGCTAGCCAATGCTGCTCTCCTAAGGGAGGTGCTCTCTGACTGTGGCCACAGTGTAAGATGAAAAGAAGTCCGTGATATGAAGCTTTGAAAGGCTCACCAAGACAACTGCTTCCTTAAAAGAAGCAGTTAGAAACAGTGACTTCAAAGCAGTAGCCTTGGCTAGAAAGGCCTTTTGTGATATACCTTGTCCAGGCCCATTGCAAAATTTTGGGTTCAAGGATGTCTTACCATGAAAAGCTCTGATTACAAATAGTCCCAAGAAATGAACATTGAAGAAGGATTAGAAAAGGACAGGTCACTAATGTCAGAAATAATGGAAGGAAATCTTCACGTTTAAAGACTGTCTTCACAGGATCTTTGGCCCTGTCTTCATGCACATACAATTGACAAGAAACACGTATAAGAGAAGCCAACTAAGGTTTTTAGGAAACCGCGTGGTAAAAGACATCTTAAGCCTGCCTGGGAACTACCTATGACTTTATCCTTAAAGCAAATCCAGGCCTCTGGATTTCTACCAGCATGCAGAAGTCTCTGGAAGCTCTGTGTCCCCCCAGAAGGCTATGGTCTTTATTACTCACCAACAATAAATTATATATGATAATTAATAGGGAGGTCATCTTAGAAGGTGGTTTCTAGAATCACCAACCAAATAAGGGTCAAGCTGGGAATCATTGCTGTATCCCTATTCAGCAGGATTTGCTATTTACTATTACTTAATGCCTGCTGAGTATTTCCTACTCTTGAATTTTTTTTAAACTGTAAGTTTTACAAATCTTGGTTATCCTGTTTCTTCTTCTCCATTGTATAACATGTGTGTTGTAAGATGACTTGCCTTGGACTTTTAGTAAATAATGATTTTAAGAAATCAGTACTGTTAGAAGCCCTTACTATTTACAATAGAAGATTCTTCAGAAGACAACCCTAGAATAAGAAGGAATATGTTCTCGACCCAATATGTTATTCAGATATCTTAGCAAGGACAGAAATCTTGAAGGAGTTCCAGATACCAGTAAGAGTCATTGTGTTATCCTCTTGCTCCTGTGCTGGATTTTTTTTTCAAGAGAGGGAGAGAAACATCAATGTGTGGTTGCCTCTCATGTGACCCCTATTGGGGACCTGGTCTGCAACCCAGGCTTGTGCCCTGGCTGGGAACCGAACTGGCCACCCTTTGGTTCACAAGCTGGCACTCAATCCACTGAACCACACCAGCCAGGGTCCTCTCCTCCCCTCTCCTTTCCTCTCCTTTCCAGTGTGACTGATGAACTGGGAGAGGGGAACTGATCTAGAAAGGATTAGGGTGGGTGTATGTAGGACCTTGCTGGCTGTTCAAGATGGAGACTGGCCACCTGTGAACAGAAACCATGCCGA
The DNA here is from genome assembly GCA_039655065.1 of Glossophaga mutica. Classification (NCBI taxonomy): domain Eukaryota; kingdom Metazoa; phylum Chordata; class Mammalia; order Chiroptera; family Phyllostomidae; genus Glossophaga; species Glossophaga mutica. The sequence goes on from CM077304.1 coordinate 62,359,486, forward strand.
TCTTCCTGTTCTGTCTGCCCTTCTCTACTGCTCCTTTCAATGATTTCCTACCTGGACTCCATCAAAATAACCCCACCCTTCTCCCTCCTGATCCAAGGACTTCTAGTGTAATCTAGAGATCAGCCAAGGTACAAATGAAAGTGGCAGGAGTTTAAAGTGGTCAGTCAGTGGGCTGGGGATGGAGGTAGGAGGAGCTTTCCTCATTAGCTCTGATTCAGACCTCGCACTTCAGCTGATCATTTCCAACCCACAAGTCCTGTCTCGTTCCTTTGATTGCCTTCATTTCTACCCAACCTCTAGAAAAAGAGTAATGTAAACAAATACAATAAAACCAAGACCTTCGTGGGTATAGGTGAAGGCTAAGGGAAGCTAAGGAGGTCTTTAAATCAAGGTAATGCAGATAACTTAAAAACCTCAGAATTCTCAAGGTTAGAAATACTCTTGGCAATTTCTGTCAACTCAGGCCCTAAAATTGCCACCACCCCTACCTACTGCTACACCCAATGTTTCTCGGATCCTTTTCTCCTTCCTTTCCTGCTTGCCTTTCTGGAGTAATAATCTCAGCCAAACTCTACTAATTGTGCCCATATTTGAATGCAGAACTATTTGGTCTTCACTCTATCCTCTCTTCTTCCAGACTCTGGGTCTGATTTATCTTTAGTCTCAAAATCCTATGAAAGTATAATAAAGACTATTCCTCCCTAAGAAGAATTCTGATGTAGCTATTAAGTAGCCTTTAACCATTTTACACACAGTTAATAAAACCAGTTGCTTTGTTTTTTTTGTTTTGTTTTGTTTTTAGCTTTTACTTATTGTTTGAATGGCTATTGTAAAGTGCTCTTTGAAAATTTCAAAACACTTGGAGAAGTAAAAGGAAGCAAAAATCTATGGCATCTGAAACTCGGCATCCCTTAAGGACGATTTCTATTCCTCTCATGTCTCATTCATGTCCTTTGACATCCTCTCTCTAAGCAAAGGATCATTCATTGGCTTGACTTTTTAGGATTGCCTCACTTAATTTTACAGAAATATAGATCCTGTTTGTGATCCAAGAAGGATGTTGTCAGCATTAAGGGCTTCCCTTATCTCCATCCATGCCCACAATATTTGGCAGGTGTTCCTCATAGTTTGTGGTTTGGGATTATAACTGTTTCCTTCTTTCATTCATGATGGGGAGAGTTTTTTCTTTCATTTTTGTTCCATTTATTGTTTTCATTGGAATTTTAGGAAGAGGAATGGCATAAGTGTTTTTACTCTGCTGTCTTTAACAAGATCTGCTTTTTAAAATAATGGTGTGTCTGCTTTTAATTTTTCACTTAAAGAAAAAGTTAAGGGAAGAATGTGTACAAAATTCTAGTTAACTTTCAGTTGTTCAGGTGCCCAATGAAGAGGTGCTTCCTTAAACGGCAGCCAGTCCTGTCCTGGAGATGGCCTTCCCATGGCCCTGGCACCAGGGTTAGAATTTTCCCAGGGGGAGACGGCCTAGCCCCCTGGGAGCTGTCACCACAGATTGCCCATGCTGAGAGGGCAGCCTGCAAATCACAGCAGCTGCAGACACTTAGAGAGCACATGTAGAGAGGATAGCGGCTGATGCCTGAAGACTGAGAGGAGCCATACCTCAGCTGTAGACCAGCGGGAGCCTGCAGAGGAAGACAACCTGCTTACACATCCTTCCTCCTGCTCCATGAGAATCCATAAACTTCTCCATCACTCAGACGCCATCTTGAGAAAACAAAAGCGAGGAGATCCTTAGAAGGCAGGGAGCTGGCGCCCGTAAAGAATCTTACCGTTGAATTCAGCTCCCTCTCCTTCGTTTTCCACTCTGGAAGAGGTTGTTACTTCGCAAGGTTAAGTTTATTTCTGCCATCTTTAGGAAGGAGAGCTTTGGAGCAAGATTAAATTGGTTTTAGAAAACATGCTACTGTTTTTGTACATCTGATTTGTAAGGTGTAAATCTTGACCCTGTGACGTCTTTCGGCAGTAAGCAGCCTACTGGAAGGAAAAGGGCTCTGCTGGGGGCTGGAGCTGACTTTGCTTTGCTCCTGGCTCTGCCACCAACTGGCTGTATGACGTTGATTAAAATCACCTCCTAGTTATAAATTTCATCAACTCTAAAATGTAGGGGTTGGACCAGATAAGTAATTTTCAAATGTTCTGTTTATTTTGTTTATTAGCTGTGTCCTTCGGAAAATAAGATCTTACTTAGATGGACGATGTAGAAAACAGGTACAGTTGGAGTTTCCTCTGGCAAAATGGGGAGGAGGTGTCTGGAGCCACACGCATCGGGGAGACTCTTGGGTGCCCCTGGGAGTCCCTGGGTCACCACTGAAAACTATGATCTCTGGTCCCTTTTGATTCTAATCCTCAGTGATTCAATATCTACCCAAGGTTAGGAGTAGCTGGCAGCAGCATGAAATAAGCTATTCCATGGTCCGTGGGCACCTGAAGTGGTTGTTTCTGACTTGTCCTTTTTGGGGGGCAAGTCAATTAAATTAAAACAAAAAAATTCCTAGAACTTCATGGTGGATAGAGATTCATTTTCTCTTTCAAAACAAAACAAAACAAAACAAAAAAAAAAAGACAAGAAAAAGCTTGAGGTAGCCCATGAACTAGAAATTGGTCACCATTGTATGATTGTCATGGCAGAGTCATGTCCAGGAGCCAGCAACACTTTAGCATTTAATATGTGCTGGGTACTGTGGAGTCCTGAAAACACCCAAAGAGGTGGATAGGACCCTCACTGAAGGATACTATCACAGGTTACGTAACTTCCTCAAATATTACACACTATTACAGAGAAACATAGCTTTAAAAAAATTACAGTCATCAATAAGATATTCAAATATACAACCACTTAAATAAAACCATGGAATGTCTCATCCTGTAGAAGCTACCATTCAATGAAGAACTCTATGCCGACAAATTGGAAAACCTGGGTGAAATAGGTAAATTTCTAGAAACATACAATCTTTTGAAACTGAATCAGGAAAAATCATAACATTTGAATAAACCAGTTACAACGAATGAAACTGAAGCAGTACTTTTAGAACTCCCAGCATACAAAAGCCCTAGGCCAGATGGCCTCACAGGTGAATTTTACCAAACATTCAAAGAAGAACTAACACCTACCCCTCTCAAACTATTCCAAAAATTCCAAGAGCAGAGAAGACTTCCAAGCTCATTTTATGAGGCCAGTATTATCCTAATTTCAAAACCAAAAAAAAAAAAAAAAAAAAGACACAACAAAAAAATATGCAGGCCAATATCTCTGATAAACATAGATGCTAAAATCCTCAACAGACTTCTGGTCATGACGGAGGTATAGGTAAACACAGCTTGCAAAAATTACAACTAAATTACAAATAAGTATCACCTAGAATTGTCGGAAATCAAGCTGTATGAAAGTCCAAGAACCAAGGAATTAAAGAAATCACATTCATCCAGACGAGTAGAAGGGGCTGAGACGTGGTAAACTTTGGAGATGTGGAGACATGGAGACACAGAACAGGTGGTCCTGTGTGGTGGATAAAAGTTGGGAGGGATACCTCTGGAGCCAGGGATCTCAGCCCCACACCAGACCACACAGCCCAGGGTTCTAGTGCCAGGAAGATAAGTCTCCATAACTTTTGGCTGTAAAAACCCTTGACAGTTGAGGAGGCAGAAGAAACTGTGGGACTCGCAGGTGTCTCCTCTTAAAGGACCCACAACAGACTTAGGACATACACAAACTCAATCCCTTTGGGCTCCAGCACCAGGGAAGCAGCTGGAAGGGCACCAGTGGCATACAGGGAGAAGCTGAAGTGTCTGACATCAGGGCAACTTCTGGGGGACAGCTTCCTCCCAGACAAAACTCCAGAGGCCAGGCAGCGACATTGTCTCCTCTCCCACACAGAGCCACAGAGTAGCAACACTATGTTGGAGACTCCATCAACCTGGCGTGCACAGGTTGCCCCACCCCTTCACAATTACCTAAGGCTCTGCTTCATCCAACTTATGGGTGTGCTTTTCTACAATAGGCTATTTTACTAAGACAGGGAGTCAAAGCAGCTCTATCTATACATAGAAACAAACACTCATTTTGCCAAAATGAAGACAAAGAAACATAGCCCAAATGAAAGAACGGAACTCCAGAAAAATAACTAAACAAAGTGGAGATAAGCAATCTATCAGATGCAGAGTTCAAAACACTGGTTCTTAGGATGTTGAAGTACTTTAACAGCATAAAAAAAGACCCAGGCAGAAATGAAGTTTGCATTAAGTGAAATAAAGAAAAATTTACAGGGAATTGACAGTGGAGTGGATGAAGCTGAGAATCAAATCAATGATTTAGAACATAAGGAAGAAAAATAAAACATTCAATTAGAACAAGAAGAAGAAAAATGAATCCCAAAAAACAAGAATAGGCTAAGAAGCCTCTGGGACAACTTCAAACATACCAACTTCCAAGTCATAGGGATGCCAGAAGGAGAAGAGAAAGACCAAGAAATTGAAAGCTTGTTTGAAAAAAACAGTGAAAAAAAACTTCCCTAATTTGATGAAGGAAATAGACATACAAGTTCAGGAATCACAGAGACCCATACAAGATGGACACTAAGAGGACCATACCAAGACACATGATAATTAAAATGCCAAAGGTTAAAGACAGAGAGAGAATCTTAAAGCAGCAAGAGAAAAGTAGAGAGTTACCTATAAAGGGGTTCCCATAAGACTGTCAGCTGATTTCTCTAGAGAAACTTTGCAGGCTAGAAGGAACTGGCAAGAAGTATTCAAAGTGATGAAAAGCAAGGACTTACAACCTAGATTACTCTACTCTAAATAATTATTCTATTATTTAGAATTGAAGGATGGATAAAGTGCTTCCCATACAAGGTAATGCTAAAAGAACTCATCATCACCAAGCCATTTTATATGAAATGATAAAGAGACTTTTTTAAGAAAAAGATCAAAATATGAACACTAAAATGGTAATAAATTCACAACTATCAACAATTGAATCTAAAAAACAAACTAAGCAAACAAGCAGAACAGAAACAGAATCATAGACATGGAGATCCTTTGGAGGGTGATCAGTAGGGAGGGAAGAGGGGAAAATGGGGGAACAGTACAGGGATTAAGAAGTACTAATTGATAAATACAGAACAGACAGGGGGATTTTAAGAACAGTATAGGAAATCAAGTAACCAAAGAACTTATATGCATGATCCATAGACATAAACTACGGGTAGGATTGCCTGAAGGGTAGGGGTACCAGGTGAAGGGGAGGCAAAGGGGGGAAAATCAGGACAACTGTAATAGCATAATCAATAAAATATATTAAAAAATAAAATCCTCAACAAAATATTAGCAAACCAGATCCAATAATACTTAAGAAGATCATATATCATGATCACATGGGATTTATGCCTGGGATACAGGGTTGGTACAATATTCACAAATCAATAAATGTGATATATCACATAAAGAGATGAAGGATAAAAATCATAAGATCTTATCAATAGATATAGTAAAAAGAATTTGATAAAATCCAGCACGCATTTATGATAATAACTCTCAGCAAAGTGGGAATAGAGGGAGCATACCTCAACATAATAAAGGCCATATACAAAAACCCTACAGCCAACATTATACTCAATGAGAAAAAATTAAGTGTTTCCTCTTAGATCAGCAACAAGACAGGGATGTCACCTTTTACCTCTTTTATTCAACATAGTACTGGAAATCCATAGTACTGGAAATCCAACATAGTCCTGGAAAGCCACAGCCATCAGATGAGAAACTAAAAGGCATCCAAATTGGAAAGGAAGAAGTAAAGTTGTCATTATTCACAGATTACATGATACTGTAATAGAAAACCCTAAAGACTCCACCAAAAAACCTGTTAGAACTAATGAATGAATTTGGTAAAGTGGCAGAATACAATGTAAATACCCAGAAGCAAGCTGCATTTTTATACATCAATAATAAACTATCAGAAAGGGAAACTAAGAAAACAATCCCATTTACAATTATAGCAAAAAAAAAGTACCTAGAAATAAAAATTAATCAAGGTGCTAAAATACCTGTACTTGGCAAAGTATAGGATACTAAGGAAAGAAATTGAGGAAGATACAAATAAGTGCAATCAGATATCATGTTCATGGATAGTTATAGAGAGGAAGAAATAACATCATTAAAATGTCCATATTACTTAAAGCAATATATAGATTCAATGCAATTCTTATTAAAACACCAATGGCTTATTTCACAGATCTGGAACAAATATTCTAAAAGTTTATATGGAACCACAAAAGACTCCGAATAACCCCAGCAATCTTGATAAAGGATAACAAAATTGGAGGTATCATACTACCTGATATCAAACTATACCACAAGGCCATTGTAATTAAAACTGCCTGGTATTGGCATAAGAACAGACATATAGATCAGTGCGACAGCACAGAGAGTCCAGAAATAAACCTATGCCTTTATGGTCAATTAATATTTAACAAAGGAAGCAAGAGCATACAATGTAGTAAAAACAGCATCCTCAATAAATGGTGTTGGGTAAATTGAACAGGTATGTGCAGAAAAATTAAATTAGACCATCCACTTAGACTATACACAAGAAGAAACTTAGAATGGATAAAAATCTTAAATGTAAGTCATGAAACCACAAGAATCCTAGAAGAAAACATAGCCAGTAAAATTTCATCCATCTCTTATAGGAATATTTTTGCTGGTACATCTCATATGGCAAGGGAAATAAAGAAAAAAAAATAAACAAATGGGACTACATCAAATTAAAAAGTTTTGTACAGTAAAGGAAACCATCAACAAAATGAAAAGGCAATCCACTGAATGGGAGAACATATTTGCCAATATACATCTGATAAGGGGTTAATTTCCAAAATACATAAAGAACTTACAACTGAATACCAATAAGGCAAAAAAAAAAAACAATTAAAAAAGGGTAAAGGACCTGAATAGACACTTCTCCAAAGAGGACATATAGATGACCAATAGACGTATGAAAAGATGCTCAACATCACTAACCATCAGAGAAATGAAAATTAAAACCACATAAGATATCACTTCATGGCTATCAGAATGGGTAGCATCAGTAAATCAATGAACAAGCACTGGTGAGGGTGTGGAGAAAAGGGAACCCTCGTGCATTGTTTGTAGGAATGCAGACTGGTGCCGCCACTGTGAAAGACAATATGGAGTTTCCTCAAAAATTAAACATGGAACTACCTTTTGACCCAGCAATCCCACTTTTGGAAATATAGCCAAAGAAACTTGAAACACTAATTTGAAAGAATATATGCATCCTTATGTTCATTTCAGTGTTATTTACAATAGCCAAGATCTGGAAACAGTCCAAGTGCTCATCAGTAGATGAGTGGATAAAAAAGCTATGGTATATTTACACAATGGAATACTTCTTGGCTGTAAAAGGAAAAAAAAAAAAAACTTACCTTGTAAGACAGTATGTATGGACCAGGAAATTATTATGTTAAGTGAAATAAGCCAGTCAGAGAAAGACAAATATCATATTATCTCACTTGTGTGTGTAATCTAATGACAAAAATAATTTAACAAACAAAATAGAAACAGAAATATAGATACATAGAACATACTGATAGCTGTCAGAAGGGAGAGGTGTTAGGGGCTAAGAAAAAAACGGTGAAGGGATTACCAAAATACATATATATACACACACATATGACATATAGACATGAGCAACAGTATGGTGATCACCAGAGGGAAAGGGTGGGGGGGAGGTGGAAGTGGGCAAAGGAGGGATAAATGAGAATGGAAAGAGACTTGACTTTGGGTGACAGGCACATGATGCAGTGTGCAGATGATGTTTTGGTGAGTTTTATACTTGAAACCTGTATGGTTTTATTAACCAATGTAACCCCAATAAATTCAGTAAAAAGAAGCTATCACTTAGTAACTCTCAGAGCATTTCTGTACATGAAATGAATAAGGGAAATGTTTGAGACAAACAATCTGACTTTTAAATGCAGATCAAAGTTCTCCACAGCAATGAAGAAAGCCTGTGGGTATTTCAGGGAGGTTTACCAAGAAAGCAAGCATCTTCCCCTCTACTTGACCGACTTATATTTTAACAAGTTCAGCCGTTGCAGTCCATGCAGAAAAATACTCTCAAAGGAGTATTTACAATGTGGATCTTATATTAAACATTTGGTTTTATATACTTAAATATTTATAAGAGCATATGTGGAATAAATTTTAGCCTACAAACTGAAGTGTGCAAAACATATCAATTTCTTTATTTCTTTAAATTAACTTAGTTTCAGACTCTCAGCCTCCATCCTTCCTCTAAGATGTTAAGAATGTTTGCCTCATCCTTGTTGGGGCCCCCTCTCTCTCCCAGATTCACACCAGAACCAGGAAGCTTTACTTGGAATGAGGACAACTGAGGAAGGACCTCTAATCTCCAGTTTTTCAAGATACCACTTTCATCCATACTGTGAGGCCCAGGGTGGTGCCCTGGAGTTTGGTGGCATCAGTGTAGGGTCAGGGAACTTTGCAGAGGGCCACCCTTTTGAAGCCATCTGCAAAGAAGCCATCTCCTCTACGCAGGGCCCGCTGCATGGCTGCACAAACTGTGTGGTCTCACAGGGCCCCACTCTCAGAACCCTGAATTTGTTTTAATGCTCTGTTGTTACCATCTTGAAATTTGAATGAGAAGCTTCACAGTTTCATTTTGCACTGGGCCCACAAATTACATAGCTGATCCTGCTCGTGGTTTAGTTGCCACTCCTCTGCTTTCTCAGTGGGGTCCACGTCTTCCTCCTGTACCCATTAGGCAGAAGAGCCTGTCTCTCTCTGCCCTCCGATGCTTTGTCCTTCTTCCTCAGGGTGCGGGGCACTTATCTCTTCAATGGGTGTAGGCATTTACAAAAAGTGAGAAGAGCCACAGATTTCTGCCTTCCAGCCTGCAAAAATTCCTGAGGAAAGGAAGCGCAAAAGGAACTGGTTTCTTTTTAAGTTGGAAAAAGAAAACAAGTATGTGGGGAGAAAAGACACCCCTCAATTTTGCAATGAATTATTATGCCACATATATAATTCAATTCACTACAAGTTGATTTCATGATTAGTTTTGATTCTTTGGCCTACAAAATAGGTCTCTAGGACTAGAACCCCAACTCACACTGCTGTACCCATAGGAAGCAAGGACATAGAGACCTAAGTTAGGTGTTGCTGTTTGTAGGGTGCCATGTACATTCTAGCTCAAACTGGGATGCTTTTGAAAAGGACACTATCAATAATTACACCACACCAGAAAGAGTGAACTGGGACCAGCGTGGGCAAACAGGGATACATGGTCACTCCATCTATACATGATGGAGCCAGGATTTGAACCCAGGTCTGTGTGGCTCCCACTGTTTTGGTATTAATTAGGATAATCTGTGGTTAGCTCAGGCAATTTTTCATGAATGCTTTCTCCCACATCCACTGTGTTGTGGTCCTGTTGAGTAGGTTCACAACTGGAGAATTTTATTCATGAGGACCCCAAGAACTGCATTCCTCAGTTGCAATTGGCCAGTGCTCCAGGCATGAATGAGGGAAGTTTCATCTTCAATATTTACTGAAAACAGACACTGAAGTTTGAGAAGCAAATGTAAAGTGCTCATTTCAAAAGCCTCTTTATATACATGTTAAATCAGTTTGTGGGAAAGAGACCACAGAGATTGTTTAAACATTCATACTGATGACACAACTGTTCTAAAATATGCAGTTCCTTGTAGTTCTATGTGGAATTAATTGCATATGGAGGAAGTCATTTTTTGAAACCAGATTAAAAGAAAATAGTTCATAACCCAATGATATCAACATGCACACCATTGTGCCTGGGACTCAGCTTCAGTTTTTCTTATCTTGTCCACTGTCTTCCAACAGTGTTTTCTCCCTCAAGGCGTCATGACTGAACTATGTTGCTCTGTGGAGAGAAAAAAAAAATCTGGGGGCAGAATGTAAGAGACCTCACTTTGGCACAAGTGGCTCTGTTAGCAGTCTCTTTCTGACCTTGGAATCCATAGTTGAGCTCACTTTTCCATGTCTGACCTTAGTGGAGGACTCGAAGGTCGAAGGGCTGGTCCTTCTCTACCCTTGAATTCCATTGGAGTAATTAATGCAGCAAGTATTTGGGAGCCGGATTTCTTCTCTTACCACACACCACATTTCAATATTCACCCTTAAGTGAATTACCCACAATTCCTCGCAAGAACTCTTGTTAACCACAAAGCCAATAGCTATGTTTAGAAAGAAACAACTCCTTATCTACGGCACTCCAAGGGGAAGCAGCAGTCATTTCCTAGAGATGGTCTAGTACTGCTGTGGGGTTCAGCCTCTCTATGATACAATCAGCCCACAAGCGCAGCTCCGTGAAGTGGAGGAACTCCCCCGCCCCGTGTCTTACTTACTGCAGTAATCACACTTTTAGTACATCTGTTGTTTTTACATTTCCAGTCCCATTAATTCGTCCTTTTCTAAAAAAGATAGGAGGAGTTGAGAATACCCATACTCACTTTGAAGTATCCTCACTTAAATGAGAGACTTGAAAAAATCGAGACATGAGGCAATCCTGAAAATATGAATAAAAGAATATAAATATTTCTCCAGCCTCTCTAGCCTTCATTAAAATACGCAAGACGAAGAAACCAGTTTGCCCTTTTATGTTTAATTTGGACTCTAACTTCTTTGAAAACTTCAGCAATATGATTAATTTTAGCTTATCTTATGGAATGTCTCTCCACCTATAAAAAAGTCTATTCATCTTCAGAAGTGCATAAATATGTCTCCTGTTTTACAGTTATTTTTAAATATCTTTTACATACAATTGTAATGAGATCTATTTCCAGGACAACAGCTAAGTATCAATTACATCTCCATTACGCTCTATTAGTCTCATGGTTGGAAAAGATAAGCAGAAAAAAAGCTCCCTTGAATGAATATGAATACAATGTTCATTTGATCCAACAAGATCAAAAAGAACAAGAAAAGAGAAGAAGAGGAGACAGATAAGGGGAGAAAAAGAAGAAAAAGCAGAAGAGGAAAAGAAATAAGAGCATGAGAGTTGTACATTGTAGGTAAAGGTGTAGAAAATTTCCTTTTCACATTTTTCTGTTATCTCACATAATGTTGGAAAATCTGTGGAATAATGGAAAGAGAACGGGACAGGCAATAGAAGATCCTCTGTCTAATTTTCCTTTTATTAGCTAAGTATCTTATTATCTACTTTCTATCCCCCAGAGTCCCCAGGCTCATGTGAGGCCCGTACATCCACACAGGAAAGTGCTTTGTCTACATGGATGCACTGAACACAGCATTGCATTATTTGATGCCTTGAGGTGGATGAATTTAAAAATTATTTCCAATGTGAAGTTATAATCAAATAATTAAAAGTACTTATAATGATACCATATACTTCAAATTGGTGATGAAAGCAACCTGCTCAATGAGAGATGGTATACTCAGCTATTAAAAATCATATTGCTATAGAAAAAAGTTAACTGGTATTTTAAGGGCCACAGTTCATTTCCTATATTTCAATTCAAACCTTTCAAATGAAAAGTTACCCATGAAACTTACACATGGGACATGAATAATCAATTTTTCCTTACTTGGTTATCCCCCGATAGAAGCATGGGCTTTCTGCACAAAGACAAAGGACATGGTTTTCTCCAGACAAATATCTCCCCATTGATAAAAAATGAGCAAAGGCAGAATAGCAGTATTCCCTCCAGTAATGTGAGTCATGTCAGCACTAACCAGCTGGTCTTTGTCTGTTCTGCAGTCAAAGAAAATGGGAACTTAGCTTGCATTCCAGTTTCCAAGCACAGGAGAATTTGCTCTCCCAGGTGTGCATGTGGGCAAAATACCTAAACCCAGGTAATTTTACAGAAACCCTTACTCTGACATGGCCAGCAAAGCTGTGGAAGCACTAGGAAAGCGAGCATAAGGCCATAGTTGCTATTTCTGCAATGAAGTTACTCTCTGCAAGACATTCTTGGGTTTTCTCCATTGGGTAAACAAGGGTTCAGGGAGCAAATTAGAGTCATGAAAGACTGTTGAGATGGTAGACAGTTCAAATGTTGTAACTTCTGCCATTCATTAAATCAATACAGTTATTTCAGTAATCAGATGGGTGTTCAGAACAACCAAGAATGTGGACAGCCGGGGTGGCGAGTGACAAGTTACCAAATAATTATCACTTTTGTCCCATTTGCTTCTATCTGCATAATCTTGGAAGCAGGATCATATTTATTAACACACTTTGCAGGCAAAGCTTTCAGGTATTCATGTGTAATCAGTGCAAATCTTGGGCAATACACTTTGATTTTGTCTAACCCAGAAAGGTGAACTGGAGTGAGAGTGATTTTTCTGGATAACTTGATCCAATGGAATAATACCCCATTGACACGTGATGATGTTGAGGTTCCTGCAGCCCATGCCTTAGAACCCAGTTACATGGGAGACCATGTTTGAACAATGTCCTTTAAGGAATTCAGTAACTAAATCTCACTGGACAGGAGCCAAGACAAGCCTCTTTAATTCCAAATTCCACTCTGGTGGGTCATGTTATTGGATGGCTCAAGTAAATTTAGGCCAGAAAAGAAGGGCCTCTCTTCCCTCAGTAGTTGTTTTTTGTCTAAATTATCCAGATGATTGCTTCACTTTTGAACTTTCTTTTGCCTGCATGGAATAGAGAGACAGCTCTAGTTTTCAGTTTTGTGTTTGGTCATCATGGAATCAGTACCTGTAATTCTCAGAAGTCATTCTCATGGAAATGTATAGTTTTCGTGTATGTCAAAAAGAACCTCCTAAATCCAATTAGTTGTTTATTCTTTTATAATTTTTATTTGTTTGTTGTGAGTCACTCAGCAAATATTTATCAGGCAAACAAAAGACATATCATCCTTATGTCCATTTATTCAGGAATCTCTAATCAGCTGACAAATCTTTTAAATACTACAAAGCACTAGTAAAAAGGGAGCATTTTTTGGAAAGCTTCTGTTTGTTTAAAAACAAAAAAGATGAACTTATAAAACAAATGTATTATTTAAAGCTGACATAGCATCTTTAGCTTGAAAAGATTTCAAGCATTAACATTTAATCCTGACAACATTAGTCCCCCAAAGTAAATTGTATCTTTCTTTGAAGACTGGAGAAGTGGAAACCTTTATGTTGTATCCTTCCCTCTACTGGATGATCATTTAGAACTAGGCCACTTGTCTCATACCTGCTCAGCTCACCAGGTCATCCTGTAGAGTATGCAAATATGAAATGAGACTATATGCAAATGAGTTTTTTCTACATTACCCCTCATTTCTGCTCTCCCAGGACTACTTCCCAAAGTTAGCAGCCCTTTTGAAAAAGAAGGCAATTTATACTTCAAGTAACCCATGTGTTATATATCTCTTTTTCTGCTATTATATCGATAATTGCTGTCTTACTTGTTTCTTGTAAACAGTAACAACAAATCACAAAAGGATATCCTCCCGTTGAATGAAAGAAGTTATGCTACCCAACGGTCAGGGAGAAGGAAGTTATGTCCTAAGGCTGCGAAGGTTCAATGTTACATTTGCTGATTATTTTCCCATCTTTAAGTACTGTCTTCTGTGACTTGGCAGCTGGGAATTGAGGGAAGAGGGTGGACAATCACGGTGACATGACAGTAAAGCTGGGAGTCTCACCTGCTACTTGCCTGGTTTTATTACTGCTCTCACAAGGATGTCTACACAACTGCAACTCTTCAGCAAGGGTCAAGCAGAGGACAGAAAAGTTTGCAGGGAGATTCAAGCATCAGATGAGTAGATAGATGTATTGGGTGAACATAAATTATTTTTTAATTCTGAAGTTGTGTGAATCCCAATTAAAATTTTTGTTCATTGGTTGAAGTTTTTTATCCTTTTTATGTGCAAAAGACTGTAAAATATAATGCATGTACAGAGAAGTATGTACGTGAACACCTGTAAAATCATCATTTAAGTAAAAAAGAAAATAGGTTGTAGCACCTCAGAAGTCTTCTGATGACCCTTATCAGTCACATGCCCACTATCCTGATCTTTTTTGGTAAAGACTTCTTTTCTTTGTATCTCTATCTTCCCCCAAGTATGGATCTCTAAGCAATATGGTTTAATTTGCTTGTGTTCTAAACTTTCTATAAACAGAACCACATACTTGTGTACTTTGCTGTTTTTGACCTTTCGTTTGAGATTGACTCATGCTGTTAGATACAGTTGCCCTTCATTCATTTTGCTGGCTGGACCCAGGTAAGTTTTGATGGGTAAAAGCTTAGGCAAGTCCTGAAACCCTATGTCTTAGTACTTCATTATTACTTCAGCAGCACTGACTACCAGGTTCCATCACAGAGACTGGAATGCTCTCTAGCTAACTTAGGCAGGTAGAGGTTTCCTGCAGGTTTTTAAGTGGCATGTAGTATCATTGGAAGGCCCAACAAAACAGTCTCTAGGGTGAGCTTTTGGTAACCTTCCTTCCTTCTCCTTAGACACAATACAGGGCACCCAAGCAGCTCCTACCACTTTAGGATTGCGACTTCTCAGGCTCCAGCGCCACATTGTCACTGCCTTGATCTTAAGGCCACTGCAATCGGAAATTGTCCTGATTAAGAAAGTGCCATCCTACAAAGCCACAAATGCCTCAGACTCCAGAACTATTCTGTGCCTGGTACAAACCGGCAAAAATGGATGTCCTTTGTCTTCTTGATGCCTGGGAAAGCTACCTATGCTAGTGACTAACCCTCTGCTGGCATTGTCAAGAAAGACCAAAAACTTTCATGACATGCTTGCTCAGCAGAAAGAACAAAAGAAATATAAAAGCATTTAGTTTTTAGAGCCTAAAACATCTGGAACTTTAGCTGAACTACGTGGGAAATAGTCCTTTCCTTCCCAGTCCGTGTTATACAGGAAAGCACATTATGGCAATGGTTTTCACACTGTCGTGAGCAGGACCCGTCATTAGTTAATCATGAAGCCCTGGAAAAAAATGAAATAGAAATTTCAGAGTCCACGGACTCGGTATGGGTAAGTTCTGTTTTGTGGAACACATACACCCGTGTATCCTATATTGCAATATAAGATGTTTTTCTTATGGCGGGTTGGGTTAAAAAAGTTTGAAAGCCACCACACTAAAAGAGGGTGGAATAGACATAGAGTGTCAATTCACCATGCCCACCACTACTCCTACTGTTGAACGTGGAATAGTAAACACGTTCAACAAAGAGACGTTTGGCAAGTCTTGTTGGCCAGTGTCTCCTAACAGTCCATTCTGAAGCATCTTAGTGTCTGGATCATTCTTTCACCCTGACTAATTCGAAAGCATGAGAGAAAGCTGGCAGTTTGGATTAAATCCCTTTCACAAGTTTCTTAAATTTAGCTAAGGTCAGCTCAGAAGAGACAGAGCCTGGCAATCGGTGTGCTGCAGATAACTGGTAGAGTGCTATGACTGCTGCCACAGATGTTCGTGTCCACCTGCTCTGCTTTTGAAGTCATCCGCCATGAATCCCTTAGTGAACTTTCTGAAATACAAACCCGATTCTTTCGCTCTGTTTTAAAACATTCAGTAGCACCCTTTGACTTATAGCTGTGATTCCCAAACTTGAGGTGTTTGTTTAAATACAAGATTCCCACATCCTCCTCAGAGATTCTAATTTAATAGCTTTGGGATGGGGCCCAGGAATCTTTACTTTTAGTGGGAATAAAAACCAGACTCCTTAGCATGAAAAGTAATTTGGCCCCACACCAAACTGGCCCTACCTCAATTTTTCCAGTCTCTTCCTCCTGCTTCACCACCAGTCCCCCTCTTCTCTCCCCTCCTCTCCCCCTCCCCCAGACAATGAATTACTTCTGTCTCTATATTATCATATGCTGTTTTTTTTCTGACTGAAACATTCTACTAATTCCCACTCTCATCAAATATTTCACAAGCTCCTACTTACCTTAAAGAGTCCAGATCCAATATTGCCTCTCTAAGAAAACTTCTCTTATATCCTAACAAACTTTATGTTTCTTTGGTGCTCCCTATGTTGTATACCTACATTATAAAACATTGTTGTATAATTATTTGTTGATCACATTGAATTATAATTATTTGTTGACATTATTTTCCCCTACTAAAACCAGGAGCTCATCAAATATAAGCACCTGTGTCTCGTGTTTTTTTTTTTGGTATCTCCACTGCCTGACAAATGTAGAAGTATTATCAATATTTATTGAATAAATGGATGATATACGGATAGATAGTTGGGTAGACACACATTTGAATGAATAGAAAGTCTTCTGTAAGATATGACTTTTCTTTTGGTACTGATATTCAGTAGAGATTAGGACTGTTGCTGCTAAACAGCTGGTCTTTTATCAAGATAGCTAATGCCTTTGGAAATCAAAATGGATTATGCATTAAGACCAGGTTCTACAGGATTCAGTATGAGCCATCCATGGCTAGTAGGTAGAGTTTTGATTACAAACTGAATATTTCTACAGACTCAAAATACCTTCCTACAAAGTGCTTATCTGTTATAAGAAGGAAAATGGTGACTTTATGGAGGAGAAATTGGTACACATCAATTTGACCTAGTGAACAATAACCTCACCAGTTATAGGACAGATTGGCTTCATGTGTCTCTTGATGTGATATCCTAAGCACAACATAATAGCATTCCTGCAATGAAAACATGGCTTGATTCTGGACATCAGAAGTTATCAGACAAACTCAGTAGAAGAATTTACACAGAATGAAAACATGAAAAGAATGAAAAACCATTCCAGCTTGAAGGAGATTAGAAATCCATGACAATTAAATGCAATGCACAATTCTGGTCTGGCTGCTGGTCCAGAAATAAAGAGACATTGTTGGGACAGATGGAAAAACTTGAGAGTGTTCTTTGAACTGGATGGTAGTGTCATGTTGGTTTTTTTTTCTTAATTTGGTTTGTAGAACATGTTTATGTAGAACTTTTTTGTGTGTATTTAGAAATGGACCAGAGGAATTAAGAGTGATGAATCATTAGGCTGAAGTTACTCCATTACTGCTTAAATGACTTAAAAACATAGTAAAAATGTGGTAAACTATCTGGGGAAAGAGGACATGGGAGTTCTTTGTACATGTCTTGAAAATTTTCTGTATGTTCAAAATAATTCAAAAAATAAATTATTGACTTCCTTTTGTGGTCAAGATGGAATAACAGGGATCAAATTTACCTTCTTGCCTCAAATGACTGCCAAGGCACTTGAGTTTGTAGAACAAGGTACCAGGAACAGAGGAGAAAGCTTCATAGAGAAAAATTTGGGGGATCTATATAGCATTCCTTTTGAGTATTCAGGAGAGTACTAAAATATATATGAAAGAAACTCTTCAGGGCTAGAGAAAACATTAGAGAAAAAGTATTCAGCATTCACAAAGGGTTAGGAATAGTGTCTGTTTTCACCAGCCAGACTGGAAAACCTCATAACTCTTGGGGAAACTGGGTAGAGTAATTAGAAGGGTTTCACCTCAGTACTAAAGGACACATTACCAAGATTAGATGTTGCTCTGGTCCAGGCTAACAAATCTTAAAAAGCAAAACCCAAAGAGATAAAAGTGTTTCTAAAAAACTTAACTGCATCCGAGAACAAAGCTCAAGAATATTTTTAGCTATACAAAAATATCCAGACCCAACAAGATAAAATTCACAATGTCTGATATTCAACAAAAGAATACCAGACATTTTAATAAGCAAGAAAATATAACTAATAATTAGGAGAATAATCAATCAATTGAAAGCTACTCAGAACAGATACAGGTATTACAGTAGCAAATATAGACATTAAAATAATTATAACTGTATTCCAAAAGCCCTTCAAATATGACATACAAATATAGAAAACGTAAGTAAAATACAAAAAAAGTCAAACAACAAAAGCTAAAAACTAACTGTCTGAAATGAAAAACACACTAGATCAACTTAACGATGGATTAGATATTTCAGAAGAAGAGATTAGTGAACTTGGAAGCAGAGCAATAGAAGCAATCCAAGATGAAATGCAAAGATTAAAAAATTAAAAGTAATAAAGGCTTTAATAGCTTTGAGCCAACTTCCAGCAGCTTAATGTACATGTAATTAGAATCCCCAAAAGAGAGGTGAGTGAGGAAGAACAAAATATTTGAAGATATGACTGTAAATTTCCAAATATAATGACATCTATAAATCCGCAGATCTAAGAATTCCAATGAACTTCAAGCACAAGAAACATAAAAAAACTACACCAAGACATATGATAATAAAATTTCTCAACAAAAGTGATAAAGAGAAAATCTTAAAAGCAGCTAGAGAAAAGCCATATGTTACATACAGAGGAACAAAGGTAAGGAAGATAGCAAATCCTCATCTGAAACTATGCAAAACACTAGAGCAACATCTTTAAAATACTGGAAGAAAACAACTATCAACCTAGAGATCTATACCCCAAGGGGGAGAAAAAGATTTTTCAATCATACATAAGCAGAAATAATTCTTTATCAGCAGCACCCGACTATAAGAAATATAAAGGACATCTTTTAAACAGAAGGAAAATATTATCAGATAAGAATGTGGATCTTCTCAAAACAACGAGGAAAACCATAAATGAAAGCTATGGGAAATGTATGTTATTTAAATTTCTTTTAAGAATACTTGATTATTTAAACAAAAATTATAACAGTGTTTTATGGGATTTATGACATGTGTAAGTAAAATGGATGAAAACATTGTCATAAAGGCTGGGAAGGGAGAAATGAAAGCATCCTATAGATCTATAGGGTAATATGGGACTATTTTAACAGCTCTGCCAATAACCTCAATGACATAGAGGAAATGGTTAAAGTTTTTGAAAGGCAAAAACTACCAAATCTCACAAAGGAAGAAATATATTACATGATTAGCACTACATCTATTTAAAAGTTAAATTTAGATTTAAAAATCTTCACACACAAAAGTCCCAGGTTTAGATGGCATCACTAATGAATTCTACGAAGTATTTAGGGGCTAAATAGTACTAATTCTATACAAACTTTTAAAGAAAACTGACAGTAAGAAAATACTTCTTGTTTTAATGTGTAAGCTCACTATTACACTGATACCAAAACCAAAGATATTGTAATATTAAAAAACTACACATCAATATTGTTCATGAACATAGATAACAAAATTTTGAAAGCAAATTTCATAAAAACAAACCTAAGTATGTATGAAAGACATAATACATCTTAACTAAGTAAGGTTTATTCCAAGAAGGCAAGTTTGGTTTAACATTCAAAACCTATTAATGTAATTCATTATATTCATACACTAAAAATTCAAATCATCGTCAGATTATATGCAGAAATAGCATTCGGCAAAATTCAACATCCATTCCTTCCTGATTTAAAAAGAAAACCTCTTAGCAAACTAGGAATAGAAGAGAATTTCTGCTTAACCTGAAAGAGGCCATCTAAGAAAATCCTAGAGCCCACACAACACTTAATGGTAAAGACTGAATGTTTTCATCCTCAGTCCGGGAAGAAAAAAAAACTGCTTTCTCTTACTTCTATTCAACATTGTACTGGAAGGTTAGCCAGAGCAACAAGGGAAGAAGAAAAGCTATCTATTTTGTGAAGTAAGAAGCAAATTGATTTTATTTGCAGACCCCATGCTTGTCTATGTAGAAAATCTGATGGAATCTACAAAAAACTACTAGAACTAATAAATAAATTTAGCAAGTTCAAAGGGTAAAAGATCAATACCAAAATCAATTGTATTTCTATATATTAGCAATTGGAAATTAAAATAAAAACTACTTGGGATATCATTAAAAATATGAGATACTTAGAGATAAATCTGACAAAAGATTGGCAAGCCTTCTACACTGAATATTACAAGATATTTCTGAGGAAAATGAACTATAACCAAAATAAATGGAGGGATATACCTTTTTCAGGTGCCTCAAGGTTCAATATACTTAAGAAAACAAATGTATCTGTAGATGCAATACGATACCAAATAAAACCCTAGCAGGCTTTTATTGGGGTAGAAACTGGCAAACTCATTCTAAAATTCATATAGAAATTCAAAGAACCTAGAATAACCAAAACACCTTTGAAAAATAACAGTGTTGGAGGGCTTATACTACCTTATTATAAAGATATTTTAAAATCTTTATGTAGACTTATTATGAAGCTAAGTAATCAGGACACTGGTGTCATTGGTGACATTGGTGTCCATATAGACAAATAGAACAGTGAAACAGGTACAGAGTACAGAAATAGATCCACATACACAACAACCGACAGATGTATGGGCAGAGCACATATGGACAAGTAATATTTAGCACAAGTGCAAAGGCAATTCAGTGGAGAAAGACTAGTCTGTTCAGCAAAAGATGCTGATAAACATATGCAAACAAACAAACCCCAAAACAAAAACCTTGGATCCATACTTAGAACCACGTGAAAAATTAACTCAAAATAGATCATTGACTTAAATATACACTTAAAACTATAAAAGTATAAAACATGGGCAAAAATATTTTAGATACAACTTTAAATATATAATCTACAAAAGAAAAGATTGAAGTGAGAATCATTAAAAACTTGTTCTCTTTGAAGGACATTGTTAAGTGAAAGAAAGCACAAGCCACAGACTGAGAGGAAATATTTCTAAAGCATTTACTTCATAAAGGACTTGTATTCAATATATACATTTTTAAAAACTCTCAAAAATAATAATACAAACAATCCAACTAAAAACTCAGTTAAAAATGGTAAGACTTGAACAGATACTTCACCAAAAATAACAAATAGGCACTGTCTATGAATGGCAAATAGGCACTTTGCATTAAGAAAATGCAAATCAAAACCATGATGAAATACCATTACACACCAATTACAAATGGCTATAGTTAAAAAGGCTGAACATATCAAGTGTTGACAAAGATATGAAGGAAATAGTAGCATTATCATTGTTAGTAAGAACATCAAATGTTATAACCACTTTGGAAAGTAGTTTGGCAATTTCTTAAAAAATTAAACATTTCACTCCTAGGTATTTACTCAAGAGAAAAGAGATCGTACATCTGTATAAGGATCTGTACTTGAATGACCATAGCAGCTTTATTTGTGGTACTCAAATATCCTTCAACAGGTAAATGGACAAATTGTGGTATATCTATTCCAGAGAATAATAATAAGAAGCGAAGGGATGAACTACTGAAATACACAACGTAGAGGAGTCTAAAAATAAGTGTGCAGAATGAAAGAAACTAAACAAAAAAGAGTCTGATGTAAGCACATCAATAGTGACAAAAAGGAGATCAGTGATTGCCTGGGGGGGAGTGGTTAGGAAGAAGGAATATTGACTTGATAGCCTTTAGTTGATATTCACTATCATTGTTATGATGATAATTCACAGGTGTATACATTTGTCAAAACTTACCTAATTGTACACTTTAAATAAGTACAGTTTATTATGACAATCATACCTCAGTAAGCTGTTTTTGAAAAGCAATAAAATAAAACATGAAAAGTACTAACGAGCCTTTTATAGGAAGATAATGCATATTGATTGCTTGCAAATTGGATGGAGGTAGGCAGATTAAAAACAGGTAGGAAAACTGGGGAAGTAGGAAATATGTCCTTTGGATACCCTTGTAACAGGAAAAATTAGGAACACAAAAATCAAGCACCATTCTTACTCTAGGTTATATATCTGTAGGACAAAGTTGCACATTAAGGACACACTACTACAGTTAGAAGACATAGTCTGGAAAAAGCTAAGCATTCTTCATATTAACCATCATAAGAGGTATGTCGAAGAAGCAAACTAGAACTCTGAAGTCAAGACATAGGCAAGCAGGAAAGGATTACCTGTCTCTCTCTAGACTTTGTGCTCTAGACTCTTGTTGAGGGGCAGACAACATTTGATCTCTACTTGGAGATACCCATCAATAGGTCATTCCCCACCCTCTCAGTACCTCCTCCCCAAGCGAAGTCTAGTGACTTAATTTGATTAATGAGTTTGGAAATAGAAACGGCTTCCCTTTTTCCTATCTTCCTCTTTGGAACAAGCTGCCTTTAGATGGCATGCGTCCTTCTCTGTTCCTTCTTGATGTAATCTTTGATAGGGGCAGTCTCTTTCCCCCAAATAATGGAGAAACCTGACATGATTGGATGCCACATGAAACTGGGATTGGGTAAGTCTGTGATTCTGGTATTCAACATTAAAAAGAGCTCACCAGCCCTGGCTGGTGTGGCTCGGTGAATTGAGTGTTGGCCTGCGAACTGAAAGGTCGCTGGTTCAATTCCCACTTGGGACAAAAGCCTGGATTGCAGGCTGGGTCCCGGTTGGGGGTGTGTGAGAGGCAACCGATCACACATTGATATTTCTCTCCCTTTCTTTCCCTCTCCCTTCCCCACTCCCTAAATAAATAAATACATAAAATCTTAAAAAATAAAAATGTTAAAAAAAAAAAAAAGAGCTCACCAGGTCACGCCGTGCTCCCCCAACCCCGGTTTCAAGCCCCAACTGAAAAACCCTAATTGATATTTCTTGTTTAATTAGATATACAAATATTTCCATTTCCCTTTTAGAGAAAAAATTCCATCTCCAGATTTCAGCTGAATGATTACAATAACTAAATCAAAATGAAATGACCACGGTCTCTCTATGAAGTTCAAATTTGTTGGAGACTGGGTGGGAGGATATTGTGGTTTCCTACATCTAGGCTATATTAATGGAAATAATTTGGTGGGGGTCTCCGACTACATGAGGTTGTGTGTATCCCCAGTCTCTATTAGGGAGCCTACCACATTCTAGGCATAAAGTCGAAGAGAGCACTCACCATACCCTTCTAGAAGTATTACTGCTGGGGATGGGTGCTGTAATTCCAAAGTTAAATACTTTCCTGCAAAATACTGTGAAACGTTCCTTTGCCAATTACTAAGATAGCTCAGATGGAGTTTATGTTCCTCCCCATCACCCACAGATCATTATCCTCGCCTCGCGTTCATGGTAAGTGACTTAAAGTTCTCTGGCATAAACTGCTGACCACTTTGTACTGGACTGACTTTTAATGACCCAGCTGTTGGCTTTACTTTCATATGAATAAAGGAACCAAGGTTCCTAAATGCCAGATGATTTGAACTGTCCCAGCAGTTTTGGAGATTTCTTTTAAAGAAGCATGTACAACATATGCCTTCAAGATTTAAAGCATCTGCTCAAACCATTTATACTTTGTATCCTTAATCTGTGAGCAGATTGTAGAATACTCCTCTGCCACCTGAGCAGGGTGGTGTGCCTAGACAATCTGCAGATCACATAGAGTCTGCATTTCTTGCACTTGGAATGAGCACAAACTCTCTAACTGTGTGTGATAGACAGCATTTATGTTCGAAGCTGTTTTGTAATTTCTAATACATGCAATAATATAGTATAACCTTCTTTTCTGAGACAACTACAAATGCCAAATTCCATTTCAATCAATAGGTGCATTTTACTGGTGGCCATCCTGTGACATGTTATCCAAAGTTTTTAGATGGCGTGTTGTCAAGACAGCAGCAAGGTTTTTACCATGCAGTCAAATAGCATGTTTCCAACCTTTGATTCCTTTTTGTGGGGTTTAGAGTTCTGAACAATGACTATTTTCAGTAGTCAGTACACTGCTTATAATCTCATGAGTTCATCCGATATCCTAGTTTTATGTAAAGCAGAATACTTATTGTGGTGATTGTTGGAGTCTCATAGATGGTCAGAGCAAAGTGCACATACAGTGAAGGGCCCCTTATTTTGTTGGCTTCAAGGTCGTTTGAAGGTCTCACCTGGTTGTAGAAATCTCAGGAAGACAGGGATATATGATACCACGCTTGTCCATAGGCATCCAAATTATTTTTTAAAGGTTCCAGGGTTTGATTCTAAGTATTTTTCAATAGATAGAATTAATATTCATTGAAACATTCCGGTAATTCTTGAATGGATTTGCATCGTCTGTCTTCTAGTTTTCCTTGCTTGATTAAGGTGGCATTTTTCCCCCGCAAGAAAGATATTCAACATCTGCCAGTATTATAGATAGAATTTTACTTTTTCAGAACTACTCTGGTTCCCTCATCTACCCTGTAGCCAAAATTTACTACATCCTGCAAGGTCAGAAAGGCAACTGGACCAAGTTTTCCCTCCTTTCCTCCAACTCCACCCTCATCAGCCACTGCACTCCCTGGCATCTACGACAATAACGGTTCTTTATTTGCCTAGTCTATTTTAAGCCATCCACAAATAGGAGCCACTCTTCTGAACCTCCTATTACAGCAATTCCCCAGAATTGCAAAAAAAGGCCATCTGTTGTCTCCACTATCTGTGGAGCTGAAGTGAAAGCTTAACTTAATGCTCTTCAGCTTAGCAATAGGAAAACATCCATCACCCAGTGACAGGTTACTTCGTCTGCCCTAACAGACGGATGTCTGCAGTCGCACACAAGAAACTAAGAACTACTACAGAGGGGTCAGATTCTTCCAGAACGCAAAGCTATTTCCTAATTGTATATCTGGTGCATTCCAAATTCACATTAAAGTCTCAGACCTTGGTATTGCTGACTGCTTAGAGCAATGAGGTACTCGATGCATTAGGCTTTTGACCTTTCCGCTCCTGAAATAGAACAAGCAAAATGATGCTGGTCGCTCACCCTGTGGGGGCACACACTGGCTCTGCAAGCCCCCATGAAAGCCCCGGGAAGTGGAGAGAGGCCGTCTCTACAATGGGACAGATGTTCGCAGGACTTCTAACCCCTGACACTCAAGCTTCCCCTCATTTTCATCTTTTAACTTGCTCAGAAGTCTTCATATTGTACCTTCGATTTCCCACCATTGAACCTATAAGACTGTTTTTACCCACCCATTCCTTCCATGTCATTATAAAAATTAATCACTGTTAATTTTTATTGAGAATTTATAACAAAACAGGCAGTGTCTTCAGTACTTTGTATATATAAATTCTCACAGTTCTGTGAGATTGGTATCTGTATTATCAACATTTTATTGATGAGACCACTCAGGCAACTTGTTGAGTTACACAGCTGGGAAGTCGCAGAGCCAGCACTCAAACACAGGTATTAGAATGGAGAGCCCAGAGCATTTACTGCACTGTACCAAAGGAGGAGAGCTGCCTGCTGTTGGCTAATGCCTCTTCCTGTGTTCTCATGTCATCCTTCTGTAAAGATTATTGAGCACCCACTCTGTGCTGGGGGTATGCAGTGGTATGCAAAAGCAGGTATTAGACATGCAGTTGCACTAACTCATGAATGGCAAAGTGAGAAAGGAATACACTACTAAGAACATATTTAATAAAGGACCTTGACCTAGACTGGGAGAGCAAAGGGGGCTTCCCAAGAGAAGAGATGTTAAAGCTGAATGATGGAGGATGGTTAGGAGGTACCTTGAGAAAAAGGGCAAAGGCAGTTATTGTGGAGGAAGCAGGAAATGTCGAAGATAATCAACTCATGGTTGGATCATCTGAAGGCCAGTTACTCAAAAATTCTGGAAGAAAAACACAGGCAATTTTCTGATCTTTTCCCCTAGCTGGAAATCATTTCATTATCTTTTATCTTATATACCTTGTGCTCTTAAATAGGTTAACAAATATATCAGCTACATAATATACAAATGTGTATATCCAAATAAATAGTTGATACCTGAATGTCCACATGCATGTGTGCATTCTTCATCCAACAGTAGGGCACAAGAAACCAACCCTGAAACATTAGGAAATGGCATGGTAGAGGGGAAGAGCAATGAACGAGGAGCCAGAAGCTCAGCAATTAACTCACTAGATGACCCTGGCCTTGATTTCTTCATCTGTAACACGGAGACAGCAGTGCCTGCCTTGGTTGAGCCCCCACAGTCATTATAAGGATTAAATGATATTATCCACTGGGGGGAACAAGCTTTGAAAACATTCCCATGCTTTGGCTAAGAGCTTTGGAGAGCGCTGGTTAAGTGGAGATTCCAGGGAAGTTTGCTTCAGTTTCCTCTGCATTATTGGATTTCTTGTTGCAAAAAGAAAAAAACAAGTATGTGCTTTGTGAATCAGGATTTCAGAGCCCAGACTTCCTCAACAAGTACAGCACATGTCCCTGAGGGTATACAGTACACACTTCCCTTTTAACAACTTCACATTTCACTTAATGCTCGGCATTTCTGCTTCAGAATAAATGCCCCCCAACAGCTGGTGCGGGCTGCATGTGCCAGATTGGTCTGAGTTCATTCCTGCCAGTGATTAACGTGGGTGAAATTGGTTGGGAAAGCAGGAGGAGTGTTGTTCTGCTTGATAAAAATAAAATACATTCTTTCAATAAAGAGAGGGAGTGAACAGAAAGCAATTGACAAGGAGAAGGAGGGTGGTCTAACAACTGCAGAAGGGAATTTAAAGTTTGCCATGGGAGGCTCTCTCGGCTCCCCATCCTAAATGTGACATGCTGAATAGTGTGACGTGGATATGCACACGCACACACACGATACACATGCACATGCCTTTGTGCCTATACAGATATCTTTGCCCGAATATGTAAGTGTGTATTCATATTCATAACACATCCCTTAGAGAGTTTAGTAGGCTCTGAATTATACCAGTATAATCTTATACCTTAAGATGATTTTCTTTTTCTTAAGAAATTGGAACTTTTATCTCTATTATTATAGGTCAGGATTTTTAGTTATAAGCAGTAAACAGAAAGTCATTCTGGGGCAAGAATTTATTAAAAGGCTTTGAGTACTCATGGAATTGCAAGGTAACTCAGAGCACTAGATTCTGAGCTCTACAGACAGGAACGATGCCCAGAATCAAACTGTTGAGCTGCTCTGGGGAGCGCATCCCAGCTGCTGCGAATCCTAGACTCTGCAGCTGGCACCTCTCAGGAGCTTTCCCCACTGACTCAGGGCCTGGATCACCCTGCAGCTGCCACCACTGCTGGAGTGTTCGTCATTACCCAAGCTGCTTGCCTCACCAAGTCCAGATTCTAAGTTAATGGGTATATCTGATTGCAGGAGCCTGAGTCACATGTGTGGGCCCTAGCTCTAAAGAAACATGGGAAACAATGAATATGCAGCATTTTCAGCTTCTCTAGTAGTTAATAACATAACTTTCCACCAAGAATCCTAAGGTGGGAAAGTCTCTAAATATGACTAAGGAGTTGAGACATTTGTTGGGCAACCAAAAAAGAATGGCAATGTCCACAATGACAGACTAGTACTAACAGGTGCCGACTCCGAAGTCAGAAGGTGGAGCCTGGCTTCTTTTTCCAACACAATACCTGCCTGGTCTTGGGAACAACTGCAGTCTCCCAGAACACCCTGATATATCACAACAGGAAGAAAGCAACAGCTCAAGCCTAAGGAGCAGCTATTTCCATGAAGAAATGTGAATAAAGAACAAAAGCCCAGCCATTAATATAAAACATATGATATATGTTTCAAATGGGATATCAAAACATCTCTCACTTTTTCCCCCAAAACAAAACAAAACAAAACAACATTGTTTCTAAAAAGGACCCATCTGCAGTCTCTAGGAGGAGGTGAATTTTACCAAAAGGCTGTTTGAACTCTTCAAGCTCATGAAGCAATGCTTCTGATGGGCTGAGGAACTTAAAAACCTCCTAGGCACTCAGTGAAGTTTGCTATGCTTTGGGTCAAGGAAAAGAATGCCTATTACCTTCTGAATTGTCATGTCTTAGGCCATTTGTAGCAGCAGTTCCTTGCTATTCTTGAGAGAAGCGGGGAAAAGGCAACGGCCTCTGTATAAGCAGTAGTCAGGCTCTTCATGGAGCCCCCTCCTTGACTTTGGTAAGGAGGTGTGCTTGGGTCAGGGGTTCCGGTTAAACAGACCTCTGCGAAGACCCAGCTTGGGCATAGCCGCGGCGTCCTTATGCCAAGACCTTCCCAGAATGAGTCTTTAGGGCATTTAGGTCTCTGAGTGTGGAAAGCTGGTTGGCAGCCAGCACACCTTGTAGAGAGACACGGAGAAACATGAGGGCGCAGTATCAGCCTTTTCCCCCCCTTTACCTGGTCTCTATTTACCCTTTAGGAAAAAAGAATTATGTCAATTTTAACATCCCACAATTGTGGAGCAGCCACTTGTCACCTCTTGTCGCAGACCAACAACCACTGTTTCCCCAGGATCTCTGGCAGAAGGACTTGCTTGCAGAGAGAGAAAGCAATTCAGTGGCCTCTGGAAGGCAGCCGAGCAGCAGCGGGAGGCCTATTAAATCCACAATTTTAGACTCTCGGGGTGGGCATTTTCTTGTGGTGTATTAAGTAACACACCTACTCAGGTTACTGTGTGAACTCAGTGGACAGCTGCCCTTTTGGTGAGAAGCAAATGCTTGCGCTGCACTCTGCCCACCCTACCCTGCCCCCCAAGCTTAAGCACAGACTCTTTAGAGAAGGATGAACTGGAGAGAGCAATGAAAAAA
Organism: Glossophaga mutica; assembly: GCA_039655065.1. NCBI lineage: Eukaryota > Metazoa > Chordata > Mammalia > Chiroptera > Phyllostomidae > Glossophaga > Glossophaga mutica. The sequence goes on from CM077304.1 coordinate 62,387,964, forward strand.
GAATAAAACCTGAATAAAGATCCCATTGGCAAGATTGCTTGGATATGCACCTCCAAAGTCACAACTGGATGAAGAATGAATTAACCCTAAATAGAGGTGGATGCAGTTAGAAGAGTCCACTCAAAATGGAAGTGGTCTCTATGTTCACGTTTCTCTTTGAAAAATGCCTGAGGCAGGATGGAAAATGATTTTTCAGAGAATAGATTCTCGAGTCTGAAAAATGTGGGTTCAAATTCCTTAAAGAATTGGCACCATCTTGCACAAGTCTTGCCTAATCTCTCTAAGCTTCATTTTTCTCTTTCATGATGAAAATAATAGAACACCACCTCATAACGTTGTTGTGGGTAATAAATGAGATATTAAATGTAAAACAGATGATACCTACTAAGCACACACAATGTATCAACTATTTTAATGTTTTCAGGGACAGCAGTAGACTGGTGTAGTTAATATGTCCATCTTTCCTTTGCTTGATGAATGAGATATATTTTCCTTCAAGGCGGGGTCATATGCTATTCATATTTGATATTTTATTTCATAACATGTTTCCATTTAATGAAAAACTTAAAAAGAAAACGCCACTCTGTACTTCTTGCTTTGTGCTTTGTGAGGTAGATGCTCTCATAGAACTTCCTGAAGTGGATTTTTAAAATAGAGGTGTAACTGACACGTAACATTATATTAGTTTCAGATGTATGACATAATGGTTCAGTACTTGTATATATTGCAAAATAATCACCACGGTAAGTCTCATTAACATCTGTCACCGCACATAATTACATTTTTTTTCTTGTGATGAGAACTCTTAGCTACTTTCAATATGAAATATAGTATTGTTAACTTAAATCACCATGCTGTACAGCACATCCCCATGACTTATGTATTTTGCAACTGGAAGTTTACACCTTTTTATCCCCTTTACCCATTTCACCCATGCCCCATCCCCTACCTCTGGTAACTGCCAATCTGTAATGAATTCTTAAGGAATTAAATAAGATTTCTGTATGAGAGGGAAAATTCAGTACCCCAAAAGGGAACCCAAGAAGGAAGGTAAATAAAGAGGAAAATGTGTGGAAATACCATTTACAGGAAGACCCCCTTTCCCTCCTGTCTAGACTGAGTAATATAACATTGACCAATATAGAGTGTCATGCATAATGGAAGTGATGATCGGATGTGAACAGAGTTTACCTCTGCTTTTCTTGTGCATTCCTTCCACAGCACAGAGTCCAGCTTTCCGTGGTGAGGTGGAAGGGCATGAAATATAGGTTGTCAGGCGTTTGGGGTTCTGAGGCATGAAAGGTACTCAATAAGGAGAAAATTCACCCTGAGCTTATTACCTTGCCCTCTCCCATCTCAGAGTCTTTGGTATCACAAAGTAAGTTTGGCAACAAAAAAGAAGAAAGAATCACTTAAAATGATGGAGCAAGGAGTCTGTTCCTGGGCAATTTTTGGCAAGTTTGACGATAAACAAGGAGTAAGAAAATGAGACTCCCTCAACAATTCTCCAAGTTTTTTATCCCTTTTCCCTTCAGAGAGGCTCTTGGGTCTCCCCTATTAAGGACAGAGGTATAGGAATAGCTTTCTTTTGTTTTACATCAGGAGGAACATATGCTCTGGGAGGCAAGAACAAAACCTACGTGGACACGTGGACATGGGAGGTGAAAACGAAGGAGGGGGCTGGGGATCAAAAGAAAAGGAGGCCTTTGGCAGATGTGTGAATTGTAAAAAAGGGGAATCAAAGGTGATAATGTGAAAGGAAAAGAATCTACTTATATACTTAACATCAAATTTCGGTTCAGAATTTGACAGCTCTGATTTCTTTACACCTTTTGGAGTTTTCCCCGCAGCCTTTCAACATATTGTGATTCCCAACTTGAAAACATTTGACAAAAGGGTTATGGATAAGCAATAGAAAAACTCTGCACTCAAAAAAGACTACCTCTGACATTCTCTGCTTTAGGAAAGAAACCTCCCCCTTTCTGTAGGGAGCACTAGACAATGAAAATGAATTTATACTTCTTAACTTTATTCTAAAGAAAATCCTATTTGGATGCATGCTCAGATTTATAGAGGGTACTAAATGTCTCCAACAGCCAATTTGGAATTATTAGCAAATCTTAGAGGCACTTAGATATGGGAAGTACTATACAGGTCGACTTGTCCAGAGTGCACCTGCTGCAGGGGTCCCCTCCATGTATGACACCCCTATTTGATGCCAACTGCGCCTCTTTGTGTCCTCCTAGATATGGTGAACTCAATAATTCCCAAGGCAAATCATTCCTGTGTGAGAAGCTATCATGTCAGAAGGTTCTTTATTGAGTCAAGTTTAACTCCCTCCTTTCATCCCAGCATTTACCAGTTGGATCTAGTTCTGTACTTTATAACATCGCATCCTAACTAAGAAATGAATAACTTTTCTACAAAATTACTTTTCTGCCCTTAAAGTTAATGTGAAGACAGTTCTCATTTCCCTCAATAGTTTTCTCTTTCCCAAGTAAAGAGATGGTTCCCCTTTCTGCATCCATCCCTCAGGTGTGTGATTCCCAGAGAATTCCTCATCCCCATAACTCTGCAGAAGTTCTTTCTTCCTTCACTTCTTCCTTTTTTTTTTCTGTGTTCAAGGGCAAATTTTCCTAGAAGAGCAAACAAAACATTCTTTTTCAAGGTCTGATTGGGTTTAACCATTCCATACACATTATGGCATGTGATAGCAGACTATAAAAATTTTTATTGCTTTGCATTTTGAATAGAGGATGACTGCATTTGTTAAGCGAGCTCTTTCCAAACAAGTCATAATAAAAACTTTACAGCATCCCACTTCATCACATAACTTTTTAAGGCCTCTCCTTTTGTTTGGTGTTGGTTCTGGTTTTCAGTCCTTCTTCACTTTGTTCCCCTGGAAGTCTCAAAGTTTTTTTGGAAATTCCCATGGAGAATTTCAAGTTGGAAACCTAGTCCTAAAACATCTTTTCCTGGAGACCCTCTCCTGAGTTTGGGCTGTGAATCAGACTGTGTGGAAATAATGATGCCATCCCCGTGGTAGGGCCAGTGCGGTGCCTGTGTGCAATATAAAGTCAGTTTATATAGGGTTTGAAATTGTATCCCAGGGTTTGGAAAATGCAGAAGTTTATGTGATGGATATCATGACCACACATGAGGTGTTGTGGAGATACATGTGTATCTTAAACTATACATAGCTACAAGAATATACATATCTGTATATACATATAATGGAAAGCTTTAAACTATCAAAGCCTTCAGGCAAATATTTTACAGCTATCTAATAGCCAGTATTTATAACTTAACCTCTTGACTTCAAAAGTTGAGATTTGGCGCTGCAAACAGCCAGTAAATACCAACCATGATTAGTGTAGGAAATTCACGCCATTGGCATCAAATAATTAAGATGATCTTACTTTAAACATTCATTCAAAAGTGTAGAGGAAGTACTAACATGGTTAAAGCACCTAGACTGATTTTTAAGATGCCTTTCTCTGGAATCTTGATTTTTAAAACATTTATCTTCGGGCTAAAAAAAAAAAATCTGTCTATGGAAAGAATAACTTATTCAAGTTAAAAGATTTAATGAATCATTTCCCTCTTCATCACCCATACCTCCTCCCTGAAATATTATTAATATTTGTGTGCATGCTGGGAACGGAAAGATAAGCCAGCCACTTTAGCTTCAGTTAGGGGGAAAGGACTCTGTAAGTACTTTAAGGTATCAAATCGGGAACAGTTGGAAAAGCAAGCTTGATTAAAGACAGCTAACATAATTTCAGGAAGGGGGGTCGTGCCTAAGTAATTTGTTGGAATTCTTTGAGGAAATCACTGCCCCAGAGAGCTGGATGGGGGAAGGGAGGAGATTATAGTCTGAGTTTTTAAGAAAGGGCTCTGCAGAATTCTCCACTGTTGGTTAAAACATTTCAGGTCTGAAGTCATGGCCATGTAGGACAATTGGTATATTGGACTAAAAACTGGGGGAAAAGGAGGAAAGAAAGGGTAACTATGAACAGAAATGCATCAGCCTTGAAAAAGGGGTCATAAGAGGGATCAGAGTGGAAGCCACACTTAGGGTACCAACCAGGGCTTTCCAAGGACACCAAAGGTCTCCCTCCGGGAAGTTTATATGGAAGAAGGTTAAGTGCAGGGTGGTGGGGCTGAAGGCAGACAGATTCTTTTTGTGGGGACTTTTCTTCCACTTGGAAGAGCTGCATTACCATGTCCTGGGTGTCAGCCTGAGTTCTACAGCTCATTTCTCTCTCTCTCTCTCTCTCTCTCTCTCTCTCTCTCTCTCTCTCTCTCCCCCCCCCCCGCTTCAAAATAAAGATATTAAATAATTCTATTTGATTTAAGCCCCATCATAATGTGAACTCAGAGCAATCTGGATATATTCTAAGATGAAACTAATTTTTTCCCTTTCTGAAGTTGTTGAAAGAGATAAAAGAATTCATAAAACAACATTTTATACCTCCTTTTCAGTGATTTAATATTCTGTTGTCTAGAGATTGACAATTCTGACTGGGGGTCATGTGGCCCTTTCCACACCACCCACTTCTACGCTTTCCCCAAAGTTGGCTGTTCCTTTACTTGTCAGTATCTCTGGCAGGGCCCAGAAAAGAAAATGAGGGTTGATCAAAATTAATTTGTTTTCAGCCCTTATGTATTTTCTACAAGACAAGTGAAACTCTAGGGGAGTAACCGATTACCTTCCTTTAAGTGTTTTGTTGTGCAGGATTGCAGAGAAAAAAATTGCCTGCATGACTATACCCCAAACAACCCCCACTCACAGGTTCTGGATAGAATATAGGTTTTCTATGGAAGAGACAACTATTAAATCTTTGTTCCAAATTAGATTAACAAGTTAGGGGAGAGGAATATAAGGAAAGGAAATTTTGATGAAGAACCTGGGGGGAATGATTTCAAAGAACCAATGCCTCAGGGTCCAGACAGGAAACACTAATGAGAAAAGAGGTGGATGCCAGAGAGTGGGAATAGGAAGCCTCTGGTGCCTGCAGAGCACACACCACCAGGGAAAAATGTCCACATCCAGAGACATCTGGAGTGCCGGGCTGGCCAAACCGTCCCATCTGCTGGCTGGATTAGGCCCTTGGGCCACTTCTGTGGGACCTCTGGATTAGAACAATGGTTTCTAAGCTTTTCAGGATGAGAACCACTTTCAATGTAAAAAAATCGAGGTTTCCCAATATAGTAGTTTCATATATATTGATTAAGAAAATTCACAAAAGAAAATGTTTTGATGCATCATTGCAATGTGTGAAAATGAATGTCATGAGACCCACTGGGCCTGCTGCTGTGAATGTGAGACTGAACATGAAGTAACTCCTCCCCAGTTTAGTAAGCAAGAGACCAAGGGCAGAGGTGATCGTCAAAGAGTCTGTTTACTGATGGGAGAGAAGGGAGAGCACATGGTGCTGTGGGGTCCCCCACAGCAAAGACATCCGGCCCAATATTTGGCAACGTCCAGGGAAGACCTTTCCAAAGATGTGGCAACTCAGCCAGAACTAAAGTATTGGTGGCAGTTGGCCAGAATTTGGCATATGTGGAGTATTTTAAAGAAAAGAGAACAGCATGTGCAAATTTCTGAGTTGAGAGAACAGGTTTTCCTCCAGGAACTCAGTTCAACTTGAATTGAATGATGAGAGAGCTACATCTAGAGAGGGATGCAAAGGACAATCGTTGGGCAACCTCACACAGCATAGGCACTTGGCTTTAAAATTGAGAACATAATGACTCTATAAATCTTAGAGACCCTGGCAGGAATTCCAAGGCTCCCTCAGGTTGATGGTTCACACTTTGGAAATCAAGGGTACAGCAAGTGGATCTGTGTATAAGTTTGCCTAGTGTATAAGTTTGCTAGGGCTGCCATAACAATGTACCACAAACTGACCGGCATAAATAACAGAAATTTATTGTCTCACAGTTCTGGAGGCTGGAAGTCCGATTCAAGGTACCCATAGGGTTGGTTTCTTCTGAGGGCTGGGAGGGAAAGGTCTATTCCAGGCTTCCCTCTTTGGCTTGATGATTATCTTCATGTTCACGTGATATCCTCTCTGTCACTAAATTTTCCTTTTTTATAAGGACACCAGTCATATTGGATTAGAGCCCACCCTAATCACCCCATTTTAACTTGATTGCCTTTATAAATACCCTATCCCTAAAATAAGGTCACAGTTTGCGATACTGGCTGCTAAGACTTCACCACATAAATTTTGAAGGACACAGTCCAGCTCATGACACCCACGTTAGAGTACTCAAAGAGACCCAGAAAACCTAGAGCGTTTGGTGACTTGCTGGTGGTTTCTAGGTACCCAGAGGAGCGGGAGGATGGAGAGAGACAGCACGGGAAGAGGAAGGGAGGGGAGGGGCTGCAAAGGCCAGACTTGGCCCTTTCTCTGCTCTTGCCTCCATTTGGCCCAACTCCATGATTCCTAACAAGCTGGCTGTACCAAACCGTGAGGAGTAATCATTACTTTTCACAGATAAGGGAAAGGTTGAAGTCACTTCCTCTTCACTGTCTAACAACCATCTTGTGAACAAAGATCTTCTTCAAGTGAATGCCTCCCTCTTGTCATGGGGGAGCTTAATCCAGAGTTAGTTTTGACCTTGGCTCTTTGGCGAAAGTCACCTAATCAAAGTATTTCTCAAGAGAAATGTGGTCTCTACATCCTTGCCTCCCACAGAAAATAGCCTCCTTCCTCAGGGCTCAGAGTTACTTGGCTGTCAGAATTATGTAGTGTCAAAAAGACCACTTAGAAATAGGCACTCATCCATTCAGTTTGGAGAAAAACAAATCAAATGAAACAAATACAAAGAAGGCAGATTTCAGTTCTATATGTGGAGCCCCTCAAGAGAGGGCAGTTAATAAAAACCAAACTATTTGAGGTGAATTCTGATACTTATTTTTTTTAAAGCTTGTTTAGGCAGAACAGAATCAAAGTTTCTGTGTGCCTCTGTGGGCAGCATCTTATTAATTGTCTCGAGGAATTCTCTGGAAAACGTCAATTGATTTGAACCCTCCTATTATTTTTATTTAATTTCCAGATGTGCTCTGATGTTCTTTGGAAAATAAGCCCTCATGATTAATAACCCCAGCAGTGTTCAATCAGTAGAAATGCTGGGACCGTAAGTACTGTTTCTCCTTACTTAATCTCTCTTTTCCCTTCAAATAAGAGAGGAGGCTTCATGTACCACGTAAGGGAGAAGAAAGCAAGATTTTTAGAAATGAAGATACAGCAACTTTCTGAAAAGCAAGTAAGGGGAAATGGGCTTTCTTCCCCTTTCCTGACAACTACCCACTATGGAGGTAAGATGAGAAAAGAGACCTTTTGGATATATAACGCAAAGCTGGGAAACAGTCATCCATGCTTTTAGAATAAGAAGGAACAGAAGAAATGCTAACTGGAGGCTAATTTTCTCAGTGAAAAGGGTATGATTAATTTTTAGATGCTTTCCTTTAAGGTCAACACAGTATCAGGACTTTTGTCCCTTCTCCCCATTCATCAGCAGAATCTGAAGTCCATTTCTACCTTTCCACTCAGCAGTGGGGTTTGACTTGTCTGGGCATGACTGTCCATCTGAGAGACAACGTCTCAGAGACGAATGCTTTCTAATGTTCAAAGGCATAGCCAGGTAATATTTCCCTGGGGCTCAAGACAAATGGCTCCACACTCAAGGAGCACAGAAGCAAGGTGAAGGGTTTGGAGGAGTTACTTGTAAGTCTCCAGCATGGTGAACTCTGTATGGGTTGGGATATAATGTTTACATTTGAACAGAAGGACAGATTGAACAATGTTTAGGACTCTGTTCTTGTGGTTGGGTGTTGATAGTAGGACCATTCCGTTACTGTCTGTACTTAAATGAACTTACTGTATGTAGAGCTTAGAACAATGCTTGGAATGTGGTAACTATAGGATCACCTTTTGGACAGAAAATTTCCTGGGAATATGTTAAAACTATAAGCACATAATTTGTAAATTGGGATTCCAGCTTCCTGTTTGGCTCTTAACATGCAACTTTATGTAAGGAGGAGTCTGTGAGCCCTTCTGCGGAGTGAGGAATATTGTCAACAGAAACTCATCTTTCATTCTGGTAATTTCATGAGTCATTAAAATGGAGATTGTATTATTTTAAAGATAAAATGCAACAATTGATAGTAACAAATTTTTCAAGGGCTTACCATATGCTAACTCTGGGCTCTGTGCTCATTGTTCCATTTAATTTTCTTAACAACCCTGAAATGTAGCCTTAGAAAGACAAAGTGATTTGTGCGAAGTCACTCAGTTGATGGGTAGACAAGCTGAGCTCCAACTCCAAATTCATCTGACATAAAAGCTGAGGCCCAGACAGTGCATTACACTTCATGTGGACCAACAGTTTGTCAAATGTTTAACCCTCATCACGGGCCATCAAGAGTTATGAAACCTTTTAGTCCATATGCAGTCAATTCTTGTTATTTACAGTCATTCTATGCTATACAGCATTAGAGACGCTGAATCGTGGCTCCTAGAAAAAATTCAAGGAAAAATACCTGGGAGTCTCTCATCACAACATTTGTGTTACCAGTCAATACATAACCTTGTTTTATGTGTTTCTGTTTAAAGATTCCATATTTGTAATATGCTGTTGACTTATGACCATTAAGCTCATCGCTAAGAGCCCTATAACTTACACCTGAGCAAAGCATATCTCACAAAGTTTGTATTTTCTCCATGAAGTACTTCACAGTCTTCTTACACTTAGGAGCACTGGACAGCATTATACTTGGCAGGGAGGCCATTTAAAAAAGAAAGAATGCCAACAAAATGCACAAAAATGCAAAACATGGCACAAAATAGGCCACAAAAAGAACATTTTTTTTTTGTATGGGAATTGAAACAAAAGGCCAGAGCATCACCTTGTTCAGCCTCAGCTGCAGATGTGTGTGTCTCAAATTCTCAGCATTCTGTCTGCATCAGTGAGGGGTGGCAAAGGTGCTACGAGTGTTAACTTTAGGGTTAAAAATCAATTTTAGCGAGTATAAAAATTTGTAATTACATGATCTACTAATAACAGATAGACTATTTTCTGCCATAATTATTAAGCTAGTCCGATCAAAGAAATCCCACATTTTTCAGAGGAAAAAATGAAACATTACTCTTTCAACCTAAGTGTTTGAATGCAAAAATCAGATCATTGCTAAATACATTCATTTAGTTTCTACTCGTTTAAGTCCTCTGAGTTGAAAGATGCAACTCTTAGTTTATTGCATTGTTCCATACAGAGGAGGGGTTTTAGAAAAAGTATTTACCTGTAAAGTTTCTACAATTTCTTTTAAATCAAGTTCTTAAAGAAATCTTTGCCTCTCAAGAGAAGAATTCATTAAATAAGAATCTATAAGTGCAATACTTAATTTTATATTTTATTCTTTTATCATTTCTTCCACAGGTCTGTGCATAGCTGCTCTGCCCAATTCAGTCCAAAGTAGCATCATCAGCTGTTTCAGCCCTGTCAAACCCCGGGGTGGGGGGACACAACTCCTTTGGAATCTCATGGAAACCACCAGACTCAGTCTTTATCAATAACAGAGGTAGGAGGGATTAAGTGAAGGATATTTAGTTAACCACTCACCTAACAGAAAATCACTTTCAGAAAACTCTGTGGAACATGGAAATCAAAATGCTGAAAAGCAGAAAATGTATTTCCTAAATTTATTTTCTCCATGATTTTTCTTTATACTGAATGATTGATAACCACTTAGCTAATAAAGGTAAAGTATCTATAAAGAAGAGGATGCTTTTTTGAAGACCTGAACTTCCCTTTAACTGACATGGTAGAACAAACTCTTATTTCTGCCTAAAGTCAACATTTTAACCTGGTGTTCCAGATTTCCCATGATTTGGGCCCAGTTTTCCTTGTACTCTTATCTTCCATCATTGCCTATCTCTCTGCCAGCCGAGTGAGTATTTTATACTGGTGGAGAATAAAGCATGAACAAAAACTGTTAGGCAGTTGAGTCTAGCTGAGAAGATAAGTCTAAAACCCACAACAGTGAAAGATGTGAGTGTTTTGTATAATTAAGATTTATTAATGTGGCATAGACTGGAGAGTATATATAAGCTTAACAAGATTCAGGGGTGAAGGAAAGAGAAAGGATTCATTAGAGAGAGCATTGTGAGTTCGAAATGGTTCATAAAGAATAGTGAAAACTTCTGCAGATCTGGGGGAGTAGTGAGTTGGATGGAAAGAGGAGAGAAGTGTGAATACAGACAAGGGAGAAAGCAAAAACAGTGGATGTTTCCAGGTGGGAATGCATGAGGTGTTGGTGGGATGGGAAAGAAACCTACCTGAATGGCCAAGGCAAAGCACGCTGAAGAGTAGGGGAGGAGAAATACAAAGACACAGGAAGAAACTGAATTGATGTGGACAAATAAAAAATAGGTGGAAGCACTGAAATTGGGCAAAGTAGAAAAAAAGGCAAAAGCATTAAAATTTGGTGAAGTTGAAAATAGAAAGCCAATGAAGTCTTTTAAGAAACATGCCAATAAACCAACTTGTGGTAAACTGTGGATGACTAAAATATCTACTTGCTGATTTTGCTTACTATGCATAACAGGGATTCTGTTAAGCATTCATCCAGCTTTTAACATATTTTATTTAATGCTCACTATGTGCTAAACATTTTGGACAGTGATAGAGCTATAGGAGTGGACAAGATCAAAATGAAGATCAAAACAGTTTTTATACTCCTGAAACTTGTCGTCTGGTAATATTCATTTTCATTTTGTGTTTCTCTTTGTAACTTTATATCTTAGATGGAAAAGTCTCCAGGAAAAGTGAAAACCTTCACCTTTTGCATTTGTAAATAGCTTTGTGTTTAACCTAGCCTTGCAAGCATTTGGTACTTAAAGACATTGCACTCTAACCTGGAAGAAGACTTCTCTGTCCTCTCCAAACTGGTCAGGACCCCCTCATCCACGCTCTCTGTTTCTAGATAGTATTTAGAAACAGCCCACTCATGTCAGTTCTGAGTTCTTAGCATCTGCTACTAACCTACTCCAAACAGACCATCAGGACCCTGGGGCAGAATCTTCCTTCGTCTCTACATTACCACTGTAGGTGCTTAATAAATGTTTAAATGAAATGAGCGAATGGAGGAATGAAAGGGAGTTTTCCTTATCTGAACTTTCCTTTGGGCAAGTTTTTTTGGGAGACAGAGGATATGTCTAGTGCAAAGGGAAAGATACATTCCATGTTTCTCTTTGTGTTTGTGATAGCCTTTGTGAAACAAGTTTGGTTGTTCTTATCAGGCCAGTTGAAGTGCAATGACACAGCTGGATAGCTTGCCCCAAGGTGATTTAAAAATGACAAACCTCACGCATGTTTTTCATTTCCTAACGGCTGTAATATTAGCCTACCCCATAAGTCACAGCAGTTGGTTCTGTCTTAATGCCATACATATTTCTATAATATAGATTGTTCAATAAATTATCAGGTAGTTATTAGTAAGAACAAGGCAAATTTGATTTAATTGTAGGCATCTTCTTAGAACTTTATAGCTCTGAGGTTTGTATTTAAAACACTTTGGATGTCACCGTGAGACTTGCTACTTGCAATTCCTTGTCTATAATTCTCCCTGGCAGCTTTGCAAAACAAATCTTGGAAAGTGCCTGGAGAAAACCATTCTTCCTAGAAAACTTGGAAGTCCTTTAAATTCACTCTGCATGCCAAGTACAGTGAACGAAAGTTTTCGTCTTGTTTGTGTATTTGCCTGCTACTTTGCTCCTTCACTCATTCTTTTTTGGTGTTTTAATTGATTATTTATCCATTCAATTTTCAAAAAATAGCAAACAGGCTAGGTTTTTAAACATCTCTGTACTCTATGGCTATGGGGACAGGTCAGTCAAACTCTAGGTGGCGCCCACAGCAAGCTTGGGAGGTCGGGTAAGGAGCAAGAAGGCACTGGAGCTCTCAGAAATCATGGTCACTTCGTTAGGTATATAAATGTTGAATAACTATGTTGTACACCTGAAACCAATATAATATTGCATGTTAACTATATTTCAATAATAAAAAAAAGAATGGAGTAAGAACCACAGAACACCCAGGCTGATCCTGAGAGGAGGGGGAGCTTCCTGTGTGGGGGTGTAAGGTGGGGCAGAGCAAGATGTGTGCTTGGGTTTCATTTAGAAAAAACAAATACTATATTGCCATATAATTTACTTCTAGGTTTTTATTTGGAAAATGGTATAAAAATCTCCAACTTTTGTTGAATACTACCTTCCTCACCTCCCAGGTTAGGTCAAGGTCCCTTGTATTTCTTCATTGCAATTGCATTAATTTTAACTGTTAGAGTATTTGTTATTATTTGTTTAATATCGTCCCTCCTTGGACTATAAGTTCCATGAAGCAGGGACCTGGCGGCATTGTTCACTGCTATATGCCTGGTGCCTAACACAATGCCACCTAGCAAGTTGTAGGCACTCAATAAATATTTTGTTTTCTTGGCTTATTCGCCTGCTGCCTTTTGGTCATTCTTTCATTTGGTCATTCATTCATGCAGTCCCCTCTCTCCACTAGTCCTCTCCCCACTCCAGCGTACCTTTCTCTTCTATCCCTTCCCCCATTCCAATCCCACCACCCTGCCCCCTTCCCAACCTCACCCCACCTCCCGCCCATTTATCATGAGTTTTAAAAGTTAACAAGTAGGGGAAACTAAATGTATGAAAGCAATCTTCAAACAGACCTTCCAAATCCAGGGAAAGAATATCTGAGGTTAAGAAAAGGACAGTTTGGCCAATGCAAAAGAGAAAGTGTGGCCTCCTCAGCAGTCATTTTCCCACACGCTGTGGCTTTCCTGAGCAGGTGCTGCACCTCCTGGATTTGCACAGCTAGAGGCAGATTGGCAGAGGCCTCCCCTCTGAGTGGTCTGGACTGGGGACAGTTGGCTGGAATCACAAGTGGCTTCCTGGCTAACCCCAGTGGTACTTCAGCTTTCATAAATGGTTCATTTCTGGAGTTGCAAAGTTCCAGCACATGAGGGATTTCCCTTTGTTAGATCCTGACCTGCAGAGCTGTGTTCCCAGCCAAAGCTGTTGTGTCAGCCTCTTAAAGGGAAAGGAAGGAAGGAAGGAAGGAAGGAAGGAAGGAAGGAAGGAAGTTAAATTTTGGAGCATATTGACTGTTATTCACAGACATCAAACTTGCTATTTGTTAAAATACATTTTAAAGTTAATGTGAGCTAAAAGAAGTTTCTGTGATATTGGCAGTCTCTCTCTGCTCTGCGCTGAAGTGGTGTGAATGGAAAGACAAGAGGCAACCCCACTTCCTTTCATTATTACCTACTTAAGAAACAAAACAAAGGACTGGAAAGGAACTTTAAGTACAAACGCCAAACCCCTCACTGTGCAGATTAAAATAATGAGGCTCTGAGGTGACTGACTTTCTCAGCCACTCAATTCAGGAGTCAGGGCCAAAATTCAGTTCTTTGGGCCAGTTCTGGGCCCTTTCTGCGCCATAGGCTGCAGTTTCTGTTTCAGTTAAAATAAGTTTCTAACGAACCATCCTCCATCACTGTGTTTCCTCAATTCATTCTCTTGTGTCAAACCCTCACAGGGGACCCAACTTCTGATGGACAAATACTATATTCTTTAAAAAATGGTCCAAAGGGAACTGGATAACATATCAATGTCACATAACTGTGTGAGTAGGAGCCCATCATTACTGTGTGGGAAGTAAAGAAGTAATTAAAAGAAACAGATTCCAGTTAATTCCACACATAGTGTATGCTTTTGGAAAAAGGAGTAAAAAATATTTTCCAAATATTCTCACATAAGCTGTGCATCTGTCCTATGTAACCTGAAAGTGATTTCCCCTTGTGAAATCATTTGTGCAAACCTGCCAACGATATAAATGATTTTGTTTATCTACTGTCTCAAAATAATTGATCTTACGTACATTCAATGAATTAAAATAGCCAGGCTCTTTCTTTGCAGAAAATCCAAAGGCCTTTTTAAATTTTATTTTAGAGTTCAGGATAGCAACTCTCCTGGAAGAGTCTAGAATTTGCTTCAATCTATTAAGATAAAACCAAAGAATGTGTTTTTAATGCATTGATAAAAAATACATAAAAATATTTGGTATTTTTAGTCAGTCTCCAACTTACTGAACGGTCATATCCCAAAAGTTAGTGAGTAAATGGGTTGTCTGGAATTCAGAGTGCATTTTCCCATAGAAACAATGTCACCCATAGGAGTTAGTTCCCAGACTACCCTCTAAGTACTATTTAACCCATAGTGTAGCAAACAATTATATACTTTTGTGTTATCGTTTTAGGTTTAATATTCCTAATGAATTGACACAAAAATAACTGATTACTTTGTACATTTTTAAAATGCTAACATCTAAGAGAACTAGTTTTGTTATAGGTTTTTGAGCTAGTACATAGAGACATTTGAGTAATTTCTGTAGAAGGCGTAGGGGTACTTTTAAACTCTAGAAATAGATGATACTAGGTCTCTAGGTGTCTGACTTCATCTGATCACTATGACTAAGGGAGGAAATGGGAGGAAAAAAAGGCCCCTGGTCCCCATTCTACTTTCACCGCCACCAAGGCAACAGTTCAAGAAGTTGGCAAGAAGGAAAGAAGTACAAAGGTTAAAGTTATGTGCACGAGCGTGTGCACAGAGTACCTGAGCAGTGAACAAGGAGAGAAAGAGGGAAGTAAGACACACAAGAGAGGGGAGGGGGAGTGACCCAATTCTGAGAGTTCTCTATGTTGTTTATAGAAAAGCGTTAGGGGGTGGTATCCTGTTTGTGACCGTACACACTGAATGTTCAGGACTTGGAGTTGACAAAGGGAAATAGCATTCTGACTAGGGAGAACTGGCCTCTCAGTGTGAATCCATACTCATCTACTGAAGACCTACAGTGTCCCAAGAGCTGGGGATGAAAGGTCAAGTGCAAATATTATCAAGCTATTGTCCTTTACCTTATGGAGATAATAGCTGGCATTTATTACTTGTTTTTACTCATCTCATCTTCACAATGACTATGTGGAGTAGGTGTTATTATCATCCCATTTTAAAGTTGAAGAAACTGAGACACAGAAAAGATAAGTAATTTGCCCAAAGTCATATGGCTTATACATGGTCGGGCCAATACTTGAACACAGGTAGTCCGAGGACAGAGTCTGCTCATAACCATCAGGCCATACTCTGCCCTGACATTTCTCTGGGCAATATTCTTGTCTCTGGTCCCACCCTGATTCCATCTGGGACTTGGAATGCCCTCCCAGAAGTGGCTGTGTCTAGAGCGTGGAGACGGAAGAGGCATCCAAGGTCATGCCTTTCAGGCTCCCTTCAGATTCTACAGCTACTGTGAAGAAAGTTGCATTCCCACAGAGAACATGTCAGACTGGAAGAAAATTATGACACAAGGTCTCCGAAAGGACCTCTGAAATTCGGATCTGATTTCTTTCCACAAGCTGAAAGCCAGTTTCCTAAATCAAAGAATGAAAGAAAGTACATCTTTATCAAGTATTGTTTTGACACCACACCCTTTGTATGATGGGACAGGCACTCCCATTGTCTTTAAATAATTTTTAAAGACTTCTGAACTTTGGCTTGGAGACTCTCCTTTGAAACAAATTTACCTCCCTGGCAGACTAACTCATATTTTTTTTTAAATTTCAACCTGGCAAAAGTTATTATCCCTCATAAAACTTTACCCTCTTTTTTCTCTAAGCCATCACATAAACCATTCCTCCTGATTATACATGCCTCGTCTCCAGCCATATCCATTACTCTGTCAACTTCCCATTGAGGTTAATCTACTAGTGAGAATTTAAGTGGACCCCTGGGGCAGAGTATTCTCACAGTGGATGGAGCTTAAATTGAAATCAGTCAGTCCAGGCTGAAATCCCAATTCTGCCATGTGGGGCAAGCTATTTAAACTTTCTAAATCATTGTATCCTCACCTGTAAAATGAATATGACACTAATAATATGAGCAATAGTACAATTCTGAGAATTAAATGAGATACTGCATATAAGAAACAATTCAGGGTAAACACAGCATAAAATTCAACTCTTTGAATTTATTACAATTCTTTTGGAGTGCAAAATAATCAGATATGTATACAAAGATGGATATAAGGAGATGTTCAACACACCATTTTTTATGAGTGAAAAATTAGAAACAATTTCTGTTATGCCTGACCATGACTGAATATACAGCCAGTTAAAAGGCATATTTGTAATATTGAGAACTATTCAGACCATACTGACTGGTTTTAAAAAATGAACTTCAAAACCTGCAGTGTATGGAAATGTATGCTTAGAAGAGAAAAGATTGAAAGAATCTATATTGAAAAGAAAATTGCCATCATCCCCACAGAGACAAGGTGTATGAAGTGTAGATGGGATTGGAATTACGAGTGATTTTTTAAAAAAATGTTTTGTGTTTTTCTGTTTTCTAAATTTCGTACCTTTCCTTTTTCAAAAAATTGTTTTGTGTTTCAAGTACAGTTGTCTGCATTTATCCACCACCACTCCCCCTACCACACCAGCCATCCCCACCTCTCTCCATTGATTCTACTCCACCTTGGTTTTGTCCATGAGTCCTTTATAGTTGTTCCTGAAAACCTTTCCCCACCTTTTATAACTAGGAAAATTATATGCTATTGAAAAATACTGTATGAAGGTTAGCCTTCCCAGTGATCTCCTGGCTCCAATTAATTCAGACCTCCAGCTCATCCCCTTCTATTATGCCTTTCTCCCTCTCTACAGACTTGTGCGTTCTCTGAACAGCTGCAGTTGGTTTTGAATGCTTGGCAGAGGCTGTAGTTGGTGTTTAGATATATTTATGTGGGTTCTTTCTCCCTCATCAGATTGTATTTCCGCGAGAGTATTTTCCTTGTCTTTTCCCTGTAATTGCACACAGTGACTTGGAAGCTCTTTGTCCAAATGTTAACTGATTGAGGTCATTGTAAATAATTCGGGGAGAAAAACAAACTTGCTTCAATTGCTTCATTAACAGCATTAACATTTATTGGGAGCTAGGGCACAAATGTTAGGAATGGAGGGGCTTATAGACCAGTTGAGAATCAGGCCTTTTTCCTGAGACAATGCTATATATTTCTATAGATATTTAATCTCCTCACAGAAATATCACATTTCCAAGGCCTTGTGCATAGAGGAGAGGTCACACAACTAGTTCTGACCCATAGAATGGGAGAAGTGATTTATGCGACTTTCAGACCCTGATGATCATTGTGTCTGTTCTTCCATGCACTCCTAGTTCTCCTGTTGTCCGCCGGAGGGACAGTCAGACAGTATGACTTGAAGTCACAGTATGGTAGAACCACAAGATGGAAAGGATGTGGGCCCCTGAGTTTCTGTTTAGAGAAAAACCACCCCAGAGAATTACATGAACAGAAGCATCTGAAATGTACAGTGTTGATGAAAAAGATAAGACTTTTATTATATAAAGGCAGTGATTAGGTTCCTGTTAAAGGTGAGATCATATGGCATTGAGATTTGAGGAGTATATGTTCCTGCAACAACCTTACTCCACTAAAAATAAAAATACATAAATGGTAAATAATTCAAGATATATTCTAAGGATCAAATAAATAGTAGAATAAAAAACATGTTTACTGCTTTACTTTTTCCCAGTGTTTTCTGACTCCAGATACTGTGCTCTTTCCCCTACTGCATACGGACTCTTTACCTCTAGGTATAAATACCACAAGAGTTCAGAGCAGTAACTAATGATTAAATTTTTATGCAATAGATGTCTTACCTAAAATGTTTAGGCAGCATTTCTCAAACATTGGTTCTACAAGAAATTAATACATGTTCCAAAAAATAGAGTTCAAGGACAAATGAGTTTAGAAAACACTAGGTTAAGTAAATGTGACCAGGGGTTTTCTATTTGCTGCCAAGCTCTCAGAGCCTTTAAACTCTGAGTTGGCAGTGCACATAGACGCGGTGTGCATGTCCCATACATCTGACTACTGTCATCGGGACAGCGTATGCTGGAACAAGCCCTGAGATAACTTCCTCACTTCTGCGTTGCACCTTGCTTCCACTTCTGTTTACTTTCTCTCGAGGTCTATTTCTCAGTTAGTGTTGGAGGAAACAAAATTCTCAGATAAGCCCATTTAATCAATCGAATGGGGCTTCCAGCCGATTACAGAAATGGGTTCATTTGTTAGCTTATTTCAAATAAGAGCAGGACATATCCATTGCAGCTGGAAGATAGAAAACACGAATAAACAGAAGGAAAAAAAAGATGCCATCCAATGAATCTCTTCTATTCAATCTAACCAGCATAATCAACTTGTGGCATTTACTACCATAAGGGGCTGCTGAGGCAGGGGAGAGTTGGATTTGAGGAAGGATTAGATGATTTTATGAGCATGACTAGCATTTAAAGCTATGTGAACTAGAACAAAAAAGATACAAGGAAATGAAGTCTCACGTTCCAGGATGTAAACTGATCGCATGTAGAGGGAGGGGCAAGAAGGAATTCCCACCTCGCAGGCCAGCGTGGGATATTACACAATGGGCCAGGTGCAATAGGCTTGACTTTCTCCTCTTTATTTTCCTTTTCCTTTTCTCTGGTACATCTGATTCTGGCTAAACAGGAGGTGGGGATATTAACCCTGGCAAAGAGCGATTTGATCCCACAGGGCAACTCCTATTGAAAACCAAGATAACACAAATATTTTGAAATCTTCAAGTTGAACCCAGACTAAGTATTTTGTTTTGTGGGTGATCTCTCTGTTCTTTTATTAAGAGAAAATCATTTTATGAGAGCTAAGAATATTTGCATTCCTAGCATGGGAAGAATTTAAAATTCTCAACCAATACATTGTTCAAGCAACTAAAAAGAACCGGAGAGTTTCTGCAAGAGTTGCTCAGCTTCTAAAGTAGTTGAGACTCTTGAGCAAGGATGAACCCAATCTTGAAGTACTGGCTGTTTTAAAATGTGCCTTTCATCTCCAGCAGAAAAGGAAACTGTGTTTTTGAGCAGCAGTATTCTGCGCCTGATGATGCTCAGAGGTCCTGTGGGAGGAGATGGCAGTTTTTTATTGGATTGGGTGGGTTCTCACCCTCCATCTCTCTACGGGAAATTTTGTGAAAATATTTAACTCCAGTGACTCAGTGAAAAACATCGAGGCCCCAGGGAGTCAACGAGAGCTGTGTTACAGAGTAAATCCTATCTGAGACTAGCAAAATTAAGAAATAGAACTATGGGAGATAGGCAACAATGGCAAAACCAGCCTCATGGTACAGAAGATTAGTCTTTCAGGATCCCTTAGCATGAGGACTAGAATACAGAATGAATCAGATCAGGGATAGTGGGTTTTTTTTCACCGTAGGACCTTAGTTAACTTTTTCCTTAAGTCTTAATTATTTGGTTGTGCGACAGTCCTGCATCCCGGTAAGAACCCTAAATATCATTTTTTGTCCGAAAGGACTTTTCTTCTTGCTACTCAGAAATCTTTCTGAACTTAACAGCAATGGCAGACACTGATGGCTATACAACTCTTCTGTGACCCTCTGTTCCTTAGCTGAGGCCAACCGCCATGATAAAAACTTGAAATTCTGTATAGGCACCTGGTTTTCCAGACTTACCTTCCACTTAGAGTTGGCTGTGTGATTTAGTTCTGGCCTTTTCTGCCTTGAGGAAATCTAGAAAATAGTTTTATTTTTGATAAAAGGAGAAGTGTGTGGGAGGAGAGTTTTTTTTTCCTTGCTACTCAATCTTCTTCTTTTTGATGTAGTAAAAGAATATGATGATCGGAATTGTGGCTGCTGTTTTGTGACCACAAGATGACAAGCCTGAGGATCAAATGCCATCATAGAGTTGACAAATTGGACAGACAGAAACATCTCGATGTTGTGATATCATTGAGAAACTTTTACAATCCTGTGGCCATGTGCCTCTTGATTTCTTGTTGAAGCCACTTACAGATGAATATTCCACTATAGCCCAAAGCCTTCTAATTAAACACATCCACTAAAAAAGTGGCCATGAGTACCAATAGAGAACAGAATTCAAAGAAACCCATAGCCTGAGGCCTCTGGTCATCTCTAATCTTGGATATGCATAGATGTAGTTTGGTGTGTTCCCCTGGGAAAAAATGGAAAACCAGGACTTGCCTGACCTTGGTCTGAGAGTTTACTGGCTAACATCGGCAGAGCTGAAGGCCATGCACACTCATCATCACTGAGGAAGCAGCAATCATGGATGTTACAATTCAACATGTGCAAGAAAAGGAGGATTTTACTCTGTATTTCAAACGTTTCTTTATCTTTCTCATTTCCCACAATTACACCTTTTCTTTTTTCTTACTTTCACTTTGGAGAACTTGTTTTCCTTTTCTATTTTGCCAATTCTGTTGATACTTACTTCTTTTACAAGGTAAAACAATAAAAAGAAAGCTGGCTGATGGACTTGGAGCAGTGCCAAAAATGTGTGTATGGAATGTTAGGACATATTCTATTGAATAATCAGAAATTTAGTTAATCTCCAAAGGAACCCAACACTCCTGCTCTCTACCACCGTCCCCGCCCAGATTTCCCTTCCTTTGATCCTGGTAACGAACTGACTCTCCAGACTGGCATATCTTCCACTCTGCATGCCCTAAACTAAAGCCCCCAAACTACTATTACTGAAAATGGCAGAACTCAAAAGGCCTGTGAGAAATTCTGCACTATGGGAACATATCCATTTAAAAATGTGTTAGTACTGGAAGTTCCTGTCTGGATTTCTCTTCTTGAAGAGTTTGATTTTCACCATACATGAGCAGAGAACTATGATGTGTGCCTTATTTTGTTACTTAATTTGAAAATATGCTCTTTGTTCTTTTGCATCTATTGAATTGTTGGTTAATGGTAGTACCAACCTGAGCTCAAAGCACAGAGTTCAGAGATCATTAGTAACCAAGACATTAGGATTTCAGTACTGACAGCAATATCTAGAAAACTTAGTTTTTCTGGAGGACAAACATTGAGCATTCTTACCTAAAATGTGTGAGAGGAAATAAAAGCCTGTCAAAAAAATTTGTTTGCAAAGCTACTGGGTACTCTATAGGTGCTTCATATGTGACAAACTCGGTATAAGTACAATTTATGTTGTGAGGTTTCGGTTTTGTTGGTTGTTTCTGTTTTGTTTTTTTCTGAAGGCTTTTTGCTTTTGTTTCTTAGATTAAGGAAAAGAAGATTTGCCTGAAAATAAGTAAGACATGCTCCTGGCAGTATGCTGTTCAATGGCTGCTCTTTCATTGTAGGTGTTGCTTTACCAGACATCACTGTTTTTCTGTATTACACAAACATGGCCAGACTTGACTGCCTCTCAGGGTTGAGAAAGCTTCTTGGCTCCCACCACACAAAGGGAGCAACCCTTCAAGTTCAACAGTACACCCTCCGTTAGCTGGATAGCTGACAAGTCTATGATTTATCATTCCTTACCTATAAAAATTAGAGACAATTTACGAAGCTTTCTGGGTCTGTTTCCTCTGCTGCCAAGTAGAGATGATAACAATGCAAGCTTTCCTCCCAATGTTGTTGCAAGGAATGATTATTAACAATAATTATAAAAGCATGTTCAACAGCATTTGTATTAGGGAATCACTAATTGAAACAGTTATGAGATACCGGAAATTTTCATTCATTGCTGGTGGAAATACAAAATGGTATAATCACTTTGGAAGATTGGCATTTTCTTACAAAATTAAACATACTCTTAACTTCCAGCAATTGTGCTCCTTGGTATTTAACCAAAGGAGTTGAAAACTTATGTCCAAACAAAACCTATATATGGGTGTTTATAACAGCTCTATTCATAATTGCCATAACTTGGAAACAACCAAGATTACATGTGGATACATAAAGAAACTGTGGTATTTATATAATGGTGTTATTTATCATTAAAAGAAACGAGCTATCAAGTCATGAAAAGACATGGAGGAATTTTAAAGGCAGATTACTAAGTGAAAGAAGCTAGTGTGGAAATGCTGTAGACTGTATGCTACCAATCGTATGACCTTCTGGAAAAGGCAATATTATGGAGAGAGTAGACAGATCAGTGGTTGCCAGGGACTTGGGGAGAAGGAAGGAGAAATTAATAGGTGAAGCACAAGGGACTTTTAAGGCAGTGAAACTATTCTGTATGATACTATAATAATGGATACATGTCATTATAATTTTCAAAACTCATAGAATATAACCAATATTCAATGTACCACCAAAAAGTGCATCATAATGTAAACTATGCACTTTGATTGATAATGATGTGTCAGTGTTGCTTCATTGATTTTAACAAAACAGAGTGTGAGATGTTGATTGATGGGGGGAGTCTGGGCGTGTGTGGATGTGTGTGCAGGGAGGGAATGGTTATGTGAGAACTCTGTACTTTCCTCTTAGTTTTGCTGTGAACCCAAAATTGTTCTAAAAATAAAGTATTAAACTCAATAAATTTAAAAAATCTAAATAATTATTATAAAGTAGAAAGTGTGAATAATTACATAATTATATAAATTGCTAGAAAAAATTGTTGAATGTATGTTTTCAGATTAGGTTCAGCTCTACATGACAGTAAAAACAGCAACGAAATGGTGGCTAAGAAAAAGGTAGAAGAATATTTCACTGTTACGTAAAAAAGGCCTAGAAGTTGGCAGTCCTTACCTGGAATGGTGACTCCATAGAGAGTTTTTAGACCAAGGCTTCTGACTTTGCTAAGACTCCCACCTCAGTACTTAACTACCATCCCATGGCCTAATATGGTTGCCAGAGCTCCAGCCATTACATCTGCATTCCAAAAAGCACAGAGTAAGGAGGAGGGGAATAATGACATGGCTGACTCTTGTTTATGAAGATTTACTGAAAGTTCCACATTACATTTCTGCTTTTATCTTGTAGGTCAGGCACTTAGATAAATGACACACCCAACTGTCAGAGTCTGGCACATTTTTAGCTATTTAAATTATTTTACATTTAAAATAATATGTATATAGAGAGAGACCCAGCTAAAAAGCAGGTCTCTGTTTCTAAATTAAAAGAGAGGAAAACATTTCGGAGTAGGCAGCTAGCCCTCTGAGATATTGAGCAACAGTTGCTATGTTTAAAATACAGTGCTAGATGCAGAGGATGTAAAGACATTAGCTTAATCAGGGAAATAAACGTGTATGCACACAGGCATTACACATAGTGGCCGTTTGTTAATGACAGAAAGATTTCAGGAGAGGACATGAGTATGCCTAGCTGGGGCGATCAGAGAAGGGCTCCTAGAGGGAGGGACATTTTACAAGGATCCAGAAGAATGAAGAGAATTTGGAGAGTACGAGGTGGAATAGAGGGCGAACTTGATACAGGAATGGCATAAGAAAAGGCAAATTGTTGTTTGCTAATGACGGCTATGCCTGTCATTGGCACATATTACATTCTGCTCAGTTACAAACATTTCCCAGACAAGGAGAAACTGATGTCTGTCATTTGAGTACATACCCTAATGACATCAGTTTCTCTCCTCACAATCTGTTCACCATCCCCATGGAATGGGGAGTGAGAAAGAATTCCATTCAACAACGCACACTTTGAGTATCTCAGGCCAAGAGACATTTTTTTTTTGGTATTTATGATAAAACACCCAAATATATATCCAAGTGGGATTACCAGTCTGGGTTGGATCCAAAAGACTTTGGTTACCAGAACTATTTCTCATCATAAATCCCTAAACAAGTTGAGTTTTTCACTTCCTCTCCTAATCTGCCATGGAGCACAGCCCAGTTGCTTGAAGTCATGTACTTTTTGGCAGTGGCTATAGTTCCAGGATGATAGAGCGATTCTTTTCCATATACATCATTATTATTTCTAGTATAAATATTTATCAAGCACTCACTGTGCAACAGAGAGGAGCTCCTGCTTGGTGGTCTTCCCAGCTGAACAAAACAAACGTGAGCGGAGGCCAGGGGAAGAGCGGGGAGAGAGCTTCAACTGGTGGGAAACAATAGGAACAGATTCCTGCCTCCAACCCCTTGTATTCAAGTTGGATAGTGTTTGGACTTGGCTGCCTTATTTCAGATATGTAAATTAAGTGTTTTTATTTGCTTAACATACCCATATATAGGGTGTGTTATGCATTGTTCCAAACTGTCTAAAAATATTAACTCATTTAATCCTCATAGGAATCCTGTGGAATAGACCCTATTTATTATTCCATTTACATGCAAGGAAACTACACATAGAGTAATTTGCCCCAGGTCACCAGATCAAAAGCTCTAGAGCCACACTGTCCGAGAGAATTTTCTGTGCTGTAAGAAGTATTCTGTATCTGCACTGCCCAACAGGATAGCCGCTGGCCCCATGTGGCTATCGATCCCTTAAAAATGTGGCTTGTGTGAATAAAGAACTGAATTTGTAATTTTATTTCATTTTAACTGGTTTAAATTTAAGTAGCTGCATGGGGCCAGTGGCTATCCTAATCAGCACTGACCTAATGAAAGTCCATGCTTTTTACTATTGTGCTATGGTTTCCTTTTCTTTTTTTTAAAAAAAGCGAAGATGAAGAACATAAGGATTCTTTTGTAGAGGAGAGTTCCTGTCTGGTGCATTTGCTGTTTAATTATGATAAACAATGTGAGATGGAAGTTTATGGGAGAAAATGAACGAATCCCTCAGGTAGTGCCATTCCCCATTTACTCCCTGGCTATTATGGAGAACTACAATAAACTCTATCTCCAATGAAAGTTTTCTCACAATTAGTAGCAGATGATAAGGTCAAAAGGGAGAGGCGGAGGGCTGGGGTGGGGGATCATGCATATTTGGTAGCACAGAAACATTTTTAGAAGCAAAAGGCAACACTATAGTATCTGGTGTCTGCTCAGAAAGGTAAAGAGTAGAACAATGTCAGGTGCTGTCCTAACCTCATCAAGACTCACATTCCTGCTTTCTCTCTTTTCCTCCCCGTCGTTACGCATTTATATTCTACTTGCCTTTCAAGGATAAACTTAAAGATACCTCCTCCTTAAAAAAAAAAAAAAAAAAAGATACCTCCTCCTTGAAGACTACTCTCATCTCTCCACCTGAGCGCAAACTGGAGAGTGTAGAACCTGTTAAGTGTTAGAAGGAAGATCTGGTCACGCCTGTGTCATTGCTACGGACGCACAAGCCCTAACTCTCCTACTGTACTCCTGCATTTAAGGTCTGATTTGCCTTTGTACTTATTCCCCATAAAACACGCGCAGTTCCTTGCCTCACATTCTATAATTTTAGTTTTTTCTCTGTTTCCCTATGGGAAAATCTAGTACTATGAACTTTCATTATATCATTGACTGAATTGTATTAAAAAAATTAATAATCTCTCTCCCCAACAAAATTATAAACCCTTTCAGAAGAGCACAATTCTCATAATAGATGCTCAATAAACTGTGAATAAATATTTATTAAAGAAATGGTCATTGTCGGAAACTTAAAAAAATAAAGCTTTTATTAATTTACTTTTTGCGAAGGGAAAGGGGGTAGAAAGAGAGGGAGAAAAAACAGATTCACAAGAGAAACATTGATCAGTTGTGTCTCATGCCCCGACTGTGAACTGAACCCACCCGTGACCTTTCGGTTTGCAGTATGACACCGAACCCACTGAGCTGCAGCAGTCAGGGCCATTGTCAGAAATTTGAAGTGTGTATTTTTTGTCTTTTGTTTAAAACAAAATGGAATCCCACTCCAATGGCACTGTTCTACACAAGCAGATTAAGCATTAGGTCATATCAAACTAACTTCATTATTTTATCAGAGCGCTGCTGTGGGTAGGGACGAAGCATAACTGTGGTAGGTAATGAGCACATTTGCTTGCTAAACTTTGCCCAAGGAACGTAGGTTATCCAGAGAAAGTTGGATTTTTGTGAATTGTACAGAAACTAGTATAGAAAAAAGTGTGAAAAAAATGGCCATTAGTCAAGATGCTGCAATTTTCTACAAGTTCATAAAGCTCAAACTTAAGAGAATACTTTTGAGAATTATAAGAAGTGTATGTGAAGGATGTTATGACATTAGGTGAAGTGGAGGGAGTTGCAGAGAGAGGCTGAGATAGACCGAGATCAGTTTTGCAGCCTTTGATTTAGTTTAATTGATTGAGCGTAAAAAGAAAAAAGGGAGAAAAAGAATGAGGAGATGGTGAAATTGACAAATGTAAAATACTGTAACAAAAATTACTGTAGCTTGCCTTGAGTAGGAGTGGAAAAGTTTGTTATACTAGGAAATAGTCATTTAAATGGAAAGATGTTTTTTCATGTCTTTTATGGCTGTCGTAAATGATTAATTAAATACTCTGAGTGTTTCATTAAAAGTATACATTCCTTCCAAATTAAAGTGTGTAGAGACTCGTTATAAATAAATTCATTGGGTGAATGAAAGAAGCATTTACTTCTAAATGAATATTACTGGCAAATTTCATTCTTGACATTGATTAAACAGACTGAATTTATTTTAATGTGCAATATGAACAAATTATAAGGCTAATTGGTTTTCTACCTTAGTATTGCATTATTTAACGCATTTATAAGTGATTCAACAATTTTAAGAATTCACTACATAAAATGCATTTTGCTATTGAAAATAAAAGAACAGATAAGATATGTTTCCTTTCCTGTTTCAATTATTTTCCACCTCCACACATTGTGGAACAATTTTAAGTGCCTACTATGTGCAAAGCATTTTACTGGATGTTGAAGATAACAGAAAAAAAAAAAGGTTTATTTCTGCCCAAGTTCAAAATGTCATAGGAAAAACATATGTATAAAGTAACTTTAATATAAGACAGACTCAGGTAAGTAAGTGCTAAAATAATAAAGGTACAAAGTGTTTGGGGAGTGCAAGGAATAGAGGGATTAAGTCTGATGGGGAGGGGATCAAGAAAGGCTTCTTGGAGGAGGAAGGATTTGAGCCTGGCCTTGAGAGATGGTTGGGAATTTAACAGGAGCCGCAGCGGGAGAGGAGGAGAGAAAGGGTTTGTGTGGTCCGGGTTGCTGGGCTGTTCTATGAAGAGGTTTTAGTGTTCCTCTGGACAATTGAACTGTCATGTAGAAGAGACATGTCACACAGAAAATACACAGATCAACTAAAAACTGGCCTGCAAATATAGCTATGTGACTTCAGAGAGAGAAACCATGTCAGGCCAGGGTGTGGGCTACAGAAGTGACAGGTATAATTAGACATTGAGCAGATCAGCATTTTTTGATTAATAAGCTCAGTCTTCCTATACATTGACTCATGGGCCTAAAAGGAACCTCAGGAAGTTATTTAGGTCACCCCTGACTGTGATGTTTTTCTATGCTGTTCCTTTAGCCTTGGCCCTATAATATGAGCTCTTCAAATGCTGAGACCACATACTCCGGGCTCTGCACGAGGACCAGTACAATAAAACACAGCGGTGGCATCGGTAGAAACAGCCCCTGAAGAGCACTGGTTTGTAGCTCTGTTATGAACATTGGGTGGGAATTGAGGCATGGATCTGTGGGTCTCTCAAGGCTCTCTTTCAGTCTGCCCCACCAACTGATACCTCCTGCTTGAGGAGAAAGCTGATCACTGAACTGATTCATGCTGGTTCCTTACCACCTCACCTTAAGAAAATGTATCCCTATCTAGCTACCAATTAGAAGTGTAAAGTTATACAGTGTTAGAGCTGGAGGTGCTATTAGGAATAATCTGGCCCTACCCCTTCATTCATCATTTAACTCTGGAGGAAAGAGAATCTCAGGGAGAAGTGTTTTGCCTCAGGTTGCAGGATTAATGATTGGCTTAGCTGAACCACAAGTAGAATGCAGGTCTCTAGGTTTCCTAACTCTCAGATCCGTTTCTTTGCCCTGCACCACACTGGCTTCTTTATTTGCTTCCATGGGTGAGTGTATGTATGTCTACGTGTGCGAATATTTCCAAGAGTTCAGCTTAAAGCCTTCAGTGGGATCGTATAGAACAACGAACTCATGCTAAGCTAAAGGAGGAAACTGCATTGGATCAAAACTCCCACTTGGAAAAACATTAGAATCCTGGGAATTTCTTGCGATGCGAGAAAGCTAGGCCCCCAGGACTTGCAGTGTAAACACTGTGGCTAATTTGTTGAAGTGAGATGCCATTGATGATTCTCCCTGCTTTGAGAGATGACAGGACTCCCCGATGGAACAAAGCAGATCGCTGTTAGCAGATTTCAAAAAGTGACCAGGAAAAGACAAGACATTTTACCAACACAGATAATGTTTCTTGAAGAGGAGATGGGAAAAAAAGAAAAAAGACAACTCAAAAGGCATTCTCCCATGAAGTTTGCTTTTCAGAGTGCAACCCTTTCCACAGCTCTGCCTCTGCCCACAGAATGTTGGACATAACCTGGAGTAAAGCTTGGCAAAGCAAGTACATTGGTTCTGCAAAGCTGTTCTAAGAACAGTGAATAGGATACTACAGAAAGCACCCTGAACACCTGACCCAGGAATTGGCGATATCAAAGTTAGAAGAGAACAACATTCAACATGTTTACTTGCTAGTCACTTGTTATTTTTTAAAGGTTACTTTTACAAATAAAAATGATACTCAGCTTCTATACCTATTTTCTTATCCAAGAAAAATGTCGTCTTTCTGTAGAAAACCCTGTCTTACCTAAAAAAGTTTTGTCACTTTGATGTGGTTCAGTTTGTGGCTGTCCGTTCACTTCCCGTTTACATTTGAAATTTTATTTATAATGGCAGGATAATGCAATTGCATGGGGTTTTGTTCTTATTCTTTAAAAAAGTATTGTTTCCATCCATCAGTAGACTACTTCTATTGCTATGTAATAACTTTTCTTCTGCCTTTACAATAAGGATGTTTAACCTGAGGTTAGAGCAGAAAGCTTCCTCAGCAACCATCTGCTTCCAGGTCCTCATGTTCTGGATGCAGGAACATCCAGGAGTTAGCAGACACCTCAGGGCTCACCCAGGGGAGGAGCAGGCATAGTGTGGCTAGGACTCCCCGCTCTGCTCCCACTCTTGTGCTCTTTCCTGCAAGGTCATTTGCCTTTATTAAAACAACCCCTTAAATCACATTTCCCTGAGGAAATATGCCTCCCTTTTGGTTTTTTAGTTTCTCATCTTCAAGGAAGTTTTAGGAAAACCACAAAATGCCCTTTCTCCCATTTTAATGGAAGTAGAATTTTCTCTCTGTTTTAAATTCCAGGAGGGGGAGGAAAGCCAGTATTATTAAGTTCATTATGTTTATTGATGACTATATTAGTCCTATTTTTTAATGTGCTACTTCTGGGTAACAAACCCATAATTTCTGGCTCGCAGCAACAAACATTAACTTTTTGCTCCCAGGTCTGTGGCTTGTTAGGAGGTTCAGTTTCAGGCTATGGATTGAGTCCAGGTTTGCTCTACCTGTCTCTCATCACGGGACCAGCAGCTGACTGCAACTTGCTCTTCTCATGGTAGATGGCAAACGCCCAAGACAAGCCAGAACAGGCAAGCACCTTGAAATCCTCTGCTCAGATCACATCTGCTAACTTTCCATTGGCCAAAGCTAGTCATGTGGCACAGATCAAAATCAGAGAGGAGTGTCCCGCCTGCTCTACTAAGAGGCACTACAAAGTTACATGGTGGGGAACACAGAATCAGAATGTTATCATAAGAAGGGAGTGGGTAGGATCGAGGGTGGGAGGTAGGGATGGGTGGGTGGGGGTGTGGTGAGGGGAAAATGGAGACAACTGTACTTGAACAACAATAAAAAATTAAACGAAAAAAGATGGGAGTGGAAAACTGAGACTAGTATTCAACTCTACCAATGTGACCATTTAAAACAGAAAGGAAATATTACCCATCTCTAGAATCAGAAATTATACTACTGAGGTCTCCAAGATGCCTAGAATAAGACAAAGCCTTATTTAAACTTTAATTTTCTAGATGCCTTTACATTTCTTGATTGACTTACCACACAGCAGATTGTCTGGCTACTCAATAAATATCCCAGGAGTTAAAAAATACCGTGTCCACTAAGGAGCTTCTCCTCCTCCTCCTCCTTCTTCCTCTTCTTCCAGGAGGGGAAAGGCAAGAAGAAGGAGGACACATGCATGACCAGAGGCACGGCCCACTCTTGTGCCCCCAGGAAAGGGGCTGGGGAGGAACTGCTTCATTTGTAATATTAACTCATTTATTCATTCAAGGAATGTTTGTTGAGTGCTGCCATATGCCAGGCACATTTTTAACTGTGTAGGATATATCAGTATACAAAAAAAAAAAAAAAAAAAAAAAATGCTGCCTTCATGGAGCTTATCTTGCATTAAGGAGAGACAATTCAAAATAAAATAAAAATAGTAAGTAAAGCATATACTATGTTAGTATTTTATATGTGCTTTAAAAAAAGAGCAGGCTAAAAGGATTGAGAGGACTAAGGGTAGGGCTGGGGAGAGTTTGCAATTTTACTATAGTGGGGTTAAAGGTTAGTCTCAGGGAAGAGGTGACATCTGACCAGATATTTCAGAGGTTGGGGATTATTTTCAGTCTTCTCCACGTAGCCCCAAAGTCCCATAGTGGGTCCTCAGAGACCATTTTGAGTGTGAGTGAAGGAGAAGCGGTGTTTGGGGGAAGACCTAAGAGTCGGGGTTTTTGACTGGCTCCCATCCCCACCCAGCAACAATCAGAGCACTTCCAGTTTTATCTTTTTAAAAAAATATATTTTATTGATTATGCTATTACAGTTGTCCCATTTCTCCCCCATCATTCCCCCTCCCTGCACACCCCCTCCCACCCACATTCCCCCCCTTTAGTTCATGACCATGGGTCATAAGTTCTTTAGCTTCTACATTTCCCACACTATTCTTGCCCTCCCCCTGTCTATTTTCTACCCACCATCTATGCTACTTATTCTCTGTACCTTTTACCCTCTCTCCTCCTCCACTCCCCTGTTGCTAACCCTCCATATGATCTCCATTTCTGTGGGTGGTTCTGTTCCTGTTCTAGCTGTTTGCTTTTGTTTTAGGTGTGGTTGTTAATATCCGTGAGTTTGCTGTCTTTTTACTGTCATATTTTTTATCTTCTTTTTCTTAGCTAAGTCCCTTTAACCTTTCATATAATAAGGGCTTGGTGATGATGAACTCCTTGAACTTGACCTTATCTGAGAAGCACTTTATCTTCCCTTCCATTCTAAATGAAAGCTTTGGTGGATAGAGCAATCTTGGATGTAGGTCCTTGCCTTTCATGACTTGGAATACTTCTTTCCAGTCCCTTCTTGCCTGGAAGGTCTCTTTTGAGAAATCAGCTTACAGTCTGATGGGAATTCCTTTGTAGGTGACTGTCCCTTTATCCCTTGCTGCTTCTAGAATTCTCTCCTTCAGTTGAATCTTGGCTAATGTAATTACGATGTGCCTTGGCGTGTTCCTCCTTGGGTCCAACTTTTTTGGGACTCTCTGAACTTCCTGGACTTCCTGGAAGTCTATTTCCTTTGCCAGATTGGGGAAGTTCCCCTTTATTATTTATTATGCTCAGATAAGTTTTCCACTTGTTGCTCTTTTTCTTCCCCTTTTGGCACCCCTATAATTAGGATGTTGGGACATTTAAAGATATCCCAGAGGTTCTTAAACCTCTCCTCATGTTTTTGAATTCTTGTTTCTTCCTTCTTTTTTGTTTGGTTGTTTGTTTCTTCCTTCTGGTCCACTCCATTGATTTGAGTCCCAGTTTTCCTCCCATCTCTATTGGTTCCCCATGCGTTTTCCTTCATTTCACGTATTGTAGCCTGCATTTTTTTCATCTAATTTGTGAGCAAAATCAACCAATTCTGTGAGCATCCTGATCACCAGGGCTTTGAACTGTGCATCTGATAGGTTGGCTATTTCTTCATGGCTTAGAGGGATTGGCTCTGGGGCTTTGATTTGTTCTCCTGTTTGAGCCATTTTTGGTGTTTTTGTTTTTGTTTTTGTTTTGGTCTGGTCATGGTTGTTACGTAGTGAGGGGTGGAACCTTAGGTGTTCCTCAGGGTGGGGCAGCCCAGTTGCTGGGTTGTGATGCTGTATGTGGGGGCGGGATCCGAGAGGGAACAATGGCGCTTGCTCTGCTCTCTCTTGGATTCCAGTCCCTTCCGCCACTTCCCCTTCACCTGGATTATCTGTGAGTGAATGTGGGACCACCTGGTCAGCCAGCCACCTTGCGCAGCCTCACTGGGTCTGCACAGTTGCCACTCCGTGCCTGGGGTCTGCTAGCCGTCACTTGTGCACCTGGGAACTGCCAGCTGTTGCTGCCTGCGTTCCTGGGTTCGCACCTCCACTTTTTCCTGCTGCGACTCCGCCCCTCTTACCGGTCTGCATGGATGGTTGTTGGACTTCGGTACAGTTCAATTTTTTTATCAGTTCCGGTTGTTTTCTTGTTTCTAAATCTTTGTTGTCCTTAATTTTGGTTGTGAGAGGAGGCACAGTATGTCCACCTACACCTCCATCTTGGCCGGAAGTCCAGTTTTATCTTTAGATTTGGCCATAAGATTTAGATTTAGATTTGGCCTTAGATTTCTTCTAAGGAATATCCTCCCATTTAAAATCCAATGATAATAAATGCCTCAAAACACTATGTTAGACCATAAACTTATGAAGGTCAGAGATCTGGATTAATAGCTCAAATAAGAACTTTGAAAAGTTTATTTACTTATCTATTTTTAAAAGAGTTTGTTTAGTTTTTTTGAAAGAGGAGAAGGGAGGGAGAAACTTTGATGTGCGAGAGGTACCTTGATCAGTTGCCTCTCACACGCTCCCGACTGGGGACCTGCCCATAACCCAGGCGTGTGTCCTGACTGGGAATTAAACCAGTGACCTGGTTCACAGGCTGGCACTCAACTCACTGAGACACACCAGTCAGAGTGAACCTTAAAAAGTTTATTAATTAAAATTTTAGTGATGGCTCAATTTTCTAATAGTCAACTGTCTCAGTTGACTATAGGGACAGTGACAAACCCTCCTCTTCTCTCATTATATTTTCTTATTTATTTATTTATTTTAAATTTTAATTGTCGTTCTTGTACAGTTTTCTGTCTTTTACTCCCAGCCCACTGCCCCAGCTCTCCCCACCTCCCTCCCATTGCCACACCCCTCCCCCCCCAGTTTTTGACCATTTGTCCTTTATACTTGTTGCTCTAAACCCTTCCCCTTTTCCCCTGAAATTCCCTCCTCTCTGGTGACTGTCAGCCTGTTCTCAATTTCACTGTCTTTGGTTATATTATGCTTGTTTCTTTGTTTTGTTGATTAGGTTCCTGTATATTTTCCCTTTGGATATTTCATCTAGTCCTGTGACCTTAAATACCATCCATATCCTAATGACTCCCAACTTGACCATTCCTGACTCCTCCAATGGGCTCTAGGTAGTTCTACTCAGACACATGAACATGACTGAAACAGAACCCGTGATTTCTGCCTCCCCCATCACACCTCTGCCTCCTCCGCTGTCCTCATCTCAGCAAATGGCACACACCATCGCTCATCTTTTTCCAGCACCTTCAGCTTCCAATCCAAAATACGTCTTGTATCTTCTCACTTCTCTCCACCTCCAGTCTTGCCTAAGTCCCATTGTTTCTTGCAGCATCTATTGTTATAGCCTCCCAGCTGATTTCCCTGGTTCTACAACAGATTATTTATACTGCAGTCAGTTATAATTAAAAAACACAAATCATATCATGCCATCCCCCTCTAATGCTTTATACGGCAATGACAAACTTCTTACTATAGCTTACAGAACCCAATGTCATCTGGCCCAGGCGCATACCCCTGACCTCTTATACTTCTACCCCTCACACACATGACCATAGCACACCACGCTTGTCCTGGCCTTAGGGCCTTTGAACTTGCTGTTTCATTTGCCCGGATTGCTTTGCCCCCCTACCCCACCCCACCCCCACATTGTGATGTGTCTGGTTTCCACAAATGGTCCCCATTTGGCTCAAATGCCTACTCCTCAGGGAGGTTTTCCCAGAGCTTCTGGTCATTCCCTATCATATCACCCTTCATAATACTTATCACCCTGCCCAATTATGTTGTTAATTTGTTTACTTGATCATTATCTGTTTCCCAACACTAGAATGAAAGCACCACTGCAGCAGAGATTGTACCGATCTATTGAAAGCAGCTGGAACAAGTGCTCGAAAAGTAGTGGCCAAATAAATGATGACTGATGTCAGTGCCTTTTCAGGGGCCAGGTGCTGCCAGGAAGAAACTGGAGAGGGCGCCATGGCACTGAGTGCTACGGAGGTGGCCATGTGGGACAGGAGTTTTTGGCTTCTCAGCAAGGTGGAGATGGAAAAGAAGTGGGAGTTCCAAGAAACAAGTTTTTACTGTTGTACAATTATAACTGGGTCCAGCTCCAGATACTGGTCTTTCCGACATCTCAGATCTGCTTTATCTGCCCATATCTACTAGGTTTTTTCATTGCAAGCTACAGAAACACATACTGAAACACATAAGAAAAAAAAGAAGAAAAAGAAAACAATTAAAAGATTAAGAAATAGCTCATAGATGGGAAGTATAAATTAAAAATAAAACAAAAACAGGTTTTAGAATAGGAGAAGCTTCAAGGACCCAGGGTCAGGAGTAAATGGATACTTGCTTCAAGCCACTGAGTTTGAGATAAAAGAATTACAACAATTTCTATTTTTAAAAAACATGTTATTTATGTATTTTTAGAGAAAAGGGAAGGGGGGGAAGAAGAGAAGGAGAGAAACATCAATTGGTTGGCTCTCACACGTGCCCCAACCAGGGACTGGGCCCACACCCCAGGCATGTGCCCTGACTGCAATCAAACTAGTGACCGTTTGGTTCGTAGAATAACATACAACCAACTGAGCTTCACCCGTCAGGGCAACAATTTTCATTTCTGACACTTTACTCAAGTTGTAATCTCTAGGGTAGCAACATCTGACGCAATCTGAGGCCTGGGCCTACCTCTGGATCCAGGCATGGCGTGAGCTCCCACCGCCACACACCCAGTGGACTGTTATCAGAATAACAGGTAATGGATCCCGGACAGGCGACACAACAGCTGTCCACTCCAGTCCATGAAAATATCATTGGGTGAGGTGTTTCATTTTAGAAGGTTATAATCTAGTCTGTAAGGAAATAAAATGGGAGGTCACTTATCTCAATGAATGTAATGTATTATTGCTGGGAAAGTAAGGCATGCTTCCTGTTAACCTATGAGAAACTAACAGAGATTTATTCCTAGACATGCATTTTCTCTCCTGAGGCCCGTTTGGAAATCAGGGTCTCTCATCTCCTGTGAAGTGTCAGCTAGAACAGGACCTCTCCTAACTTCACCAGGGCATGGCTTACTCCTGACTACAGGATTTCCTCTCTTTCTGCCCTCTCCAGATTTCATAGCAACTTGGGCAACAAATTTAATTGTTAAATAAAATAACTCCAACCATAAGCCTCAGTAATTCATAATTTATTCCTCCAGTGCATATATGTATGTATTAGGTGAGACTTAGAGCCTAGGGGAAAAGTGTAGAAAAAGGGAAGGAAGAGAAACCTTAAGGATGAAGGCTCAACAATGGAAAAAACAAAGAGGATATCTCCATGGTGAAAATATTCTATCCCCCAAACCTCTTGGATTTTAGGGCAATTTGCCTAGATGGAGCTAGGTGATTAAGTGAAGAGTGATCACATGACTGAAGAAGATTCATTTTTGTATGCCAATAGATACATACTATAATTAATGTGCCTATTTGTTTCTTCAACAAATTTTACTATACCTATGCTTTGTGCTAAGCACATGTGAGTGTTTCAGGTGTATTTCCTGCCTTCACAGAGCTGACAGGGGGATGTTGCCGTGAGGCAGGTAGGAAAAACAGACCTGGACGAACATTCTCCGCTGGGTGTGAGGGTGGATTGAAGATGCCATGGGCTCCTGTCCAGGAAAAAGAACATGAAACTTTCATTCTACTATAAATGATTACATTTTAAGGGGTATTTTTGACTAGGTGTCAACTTAGTCACTCATTGGCTTCCAATCTTACTTATCTGAAGATTGGAAGAACTTTTCAGACAAGCTTCTGACTCTGTATATTTCAAACCTTGTTTCTCTTCCAGAACTCACATGCTTCTAGTGATTCTATGATGCGGTATAGGGTATATTCTTCTCATGACAGGACTTCTGGTCTTGCCCCTTTGTGTCAGCAGTGCATTTCTTCCCAGAGTGTTGCTGGAAGCCATGCCAATGCTGGGGAAGCCAGAAGTGCCTGTGACCCACAAAAATGTATCTCAGGAAATCCGAAGTA
Organism: Glossophaga mutica; assembly: GCA_039655065.1. Taxonomy (NCBI): domain Eukaryota; kingdom Metazoa; phylum Chordata; class Mammalia; order Chiroptera; family Phyllostomidae; genus Glossophaga; species Glossophaga mutica. The sequence goes on from CM077304.1 coordinate 62,424,241, forward strand.
AACTCAACTTTCCCTTAGCCGGATGCCAAAAATGCCCATTGCCACTCTAATGCCCTTGACCATGAGGGGAAGTATGACAGAGTGGAAGTTGTGGTAGAAAGAGACAGTAGTGTTAACTGATTGTAGTTAACTATTATTCTTTTACAAATTTTGTTATCCGTAGGACCATGTGAACACACCGTGTGGGTGGTCTCGAGGCTCTGAAAGATAACTGTGCAACTGAAGGACTCTGAAATTTGTCAGACCCTGGGGTAGGCCTGGGTATTCAAGAAATGTCAGAATAATTCCTCATTATGCAAAAACAAACAGACAAAACCCCAAAACTCAGAATAACAACAACAAAACTGTAATCCAAAGTGTTAGGATCTGGGAAATAGGCCGGCTACCTAAAGGAGAAGAGAAATGCATGAAATTTTGGAAAGGTTTATAGGGCTTTAGCCAGTGCCAAGATTAGCTAGAGGGTCTGTGCTTATAAACCAACTAATCCTAATAATCATGATGATAATTAAAATACTAGGGCATTTTTCTGTGTACCAGGTCTTGGCCTAACTTTCTATGTACATCCTCTCTTACTGTATTTGTGACAGCCAAGGAAACTGAGGCACCAAGAGGTCTAGCAAACGGTTCAAGGTCATACAGCTCTTGGTTGTAGAGCTGGCATTTCAACCAAAGTTTGTCTGGCATCCAAACCTCCTTTTTTCACCCTCATACCCCACCCCTTCCAAGCCTTCTATATTGCTAAGCCTGCCAAGTTACCTCCTTCCTGGCATCCTTCAAGCCATCCTCCTACCATACCTTGTCCTCAAGGAGGAATCTTTTATTTGGGGCCACTCCCAAGGAGTCCTGCTTTATAAATTAGTGGACATAAGTGGAAATAGAATGAAAACCTAAGGAGTTGGACCAAGAATTCAACATTGAATTCTAAACATTCCAGACATGCAATGCCAAGTTGATTTTGTTCCACGGAAGTTTAGCCTTAAATTTTCAGAGCAAAACTTTGAGCCTCACCTAGCCAAGGCCTTCCCAAGCTGGGTGCTGTGATATATGACAGCCAACACTAGTGTAGCCCTCACTGTGTGCTAGCTATTGTTCTAAGAACTGTAGGTGTGTAGACTCATTTTAACCTTTCCAATAGTCTCATGAGGTAACAGTGCTATTACTATCTTCATTTTAATGCAATTTATCCACAAGTTTGCATAGCTCAGTCAGTGGTTGTTCTAGGATTTGAACACAGTCTGGCTCCATGCTATTTGTTACATCTTTGTTTTTTGTCTTTCCAGCCTGCTCTCACCTTGGTGGTGGGTGCTCTGTCACTGGAGTCTAAGATTTGATCCTCATGTTTGTGAACATTCATCAGTAAGGATTCTTGAGCCTTTGCTATGGTGAGGTGCTGTGCTAACCACACTGTATAAATTGGTAAAAGATAATAGACAAGATCCCTGCCCTCCCTAAGCTTGCATTCTTGCGGAAGCAAACAGGCCTCAAAGCAATAAGCATCTGTATTTAAAATTAGCGAGTCAGTAAATAAGGACACAACCTGCAATCATATTAAATGTTATGAAGGAAGCAAACAGGGTGCTGTAATAGCTAAGTACAGAAGGACCTAGTTAGACATGTGGTTAGGGAAGGCCAACTCTGACTTTGAATCTGATATAATATAAGGGATGAAAGTCTTAAAATGAGGTTAGGGAAGAGACCCTCCAGTTAAACATGAAAGCAGAAGGCATTCTTTCATCCTCACAAATTCCACAAATTCCACTAAAATTGAGTATAAAAAGAGTCATTAGTGAGAAAGAAACTGAGAAGGATGAAGAGAATTGGTGAGGAGAGAGATAATTGTGGTTTCAAAGAGTGAACACATTTTTGAAAGATTAAAAAAATGGAAGGAGAATTTAGCAAAACTAAGAATGCTGAATGCCAAGTGCTTGCTAACAGGGTGCTAGTGTAAAAGGAGCCACGTCACAGCACTGGACTCCCCAGGAAAGTCTCAGGAATTGAAGGCGCTTGTGTGTAACAGGCAGGAGTAAAGGTGTGGGGAGGAAACCAGGAGAATGATATGAAATTCCTGGGAAATGCTGGGAATATACTCTAAGAACCCTGAAACACAATCCAAAAGAACCTATGCACCCCAGTGTTCATAGCAGTGCTGGAAACAGCCTAAGTGACTGTCAGTAAATGAGTGGATCAAAAAAAATGTGGTACATTTACAAAATGGAATACCACACAGCGGAAAGGAAGAAGTAACTCCTACTCTTCGCAACAATGTGGATGGACCTGGAGAGCATTTGCTAAGTGAAATAAGCCAGGCTATGAAAGACAAATACCATATGATCTCACCTATAAGTGGAATCTGATCCACAAAACAAACGAGCAGGCAAAATATAACCAGTGACTTTGAAATAAAGAACAAACTGACAGTAACCAGAGGGGAGTTAGGAGGTGGAAAATGGGGGAAAGAAGGGGAAGGTTCATCAAGGAACATGTATAAAGGACCCCTGGACAAAGACAATGGGGGGAAGGATTATATGTGGGAGGTAGGAGTTGGTAGGGTGGGGGAGAGTAATGAGGGAAAAATGTACAATTGTAATTGCACAACAATTTTTCTTAAAAAGTCAGCATGACACACACTTAGACCCCCAGATTCTCCCCTCTACCTCACTTATCCAGGAACTCTCCCTCCCTCGCCTTGCCAGGACACCAGAAGATTTTTATTCCATAGAAAAGCTGAGTGGCTCCATATCCCTGATGCCAAGCCCAGAGGAAGTGGGCAAAATATACATGGAAACAAGAGTGTAAGCACAGGTCTGTATATTGGAACATGATTTCTATTCCCCCAGATTCCCAGCCCTCCAGGTTTGGATTCAAATCTTGTAGTATCATTTGACTCTTTTCAATTGTATGCTTTTGTTCCTTTCATAAAAATTATACATGCACATAAACATATGCTTTTCTTCTTAAGAGAAGAGGAAGGGCATTCCTAGCAAAGGGAACAGCATGTGTGAAGGTCCTGATTGGTGCGCTCAGGGAACAGAAAAGAAGTCCCTGTGACAGGACAGCAGGGGCCAGAGGAGGAGACCTTGGATATGGGGTTAGAGAAAGAGCAGGGCCAGACGTTGCAGGACCTTGTGCGCCATCAAAAGGAGTTTGATTTTTCTTTGAAATGCATCCATGAAAGGGTTTTCAACCATGGGTAACATGATCTTATTTAGGTTTCAGGAGTTACTCTGGTTGTATAAAGAATAGATTGTCACATATTTTGCTGGGCCTTCTCATGAAAAATTATGTATCCCAGTACTTTAGAGCGGAAAGGACCTTCAAGATCATTTAGTTCAACCCTTCCTTTTAAAAGATAAGCAAACTAAGACACAGAAAATTTATGATTTGCCCAAGGTCGTATAGCTAATAACTGTGTGAGGCTTTTAAACCAGGAGTTGGAGGGTGATAGATTATACTTTTAAGAAATCATTCTACTCCATATTTCCTTTGGCCAGAAGTGATGTCTCCCTTTTCTGAACTTTCATCTCACCTTATTTTTCTCTCCTCTGGTACTTACTCATTTATTACCCCGATCGTAGTTCTTTGTGTTCACATCTTGTCTTGTCTCCTTTGCAAGATTGTAAAAGCACTTTCTGGAGTGCAGGAAGTATGGTCTCTACTTAATATGTCTCTGTAAGACTTTGCACGTGGTGGGTGTTCAATCAATGTTTGTTGGATGGATGGATAGATGGGTGGGTGGATAGATAGGTTCTCCATATGCTATAAACAAAACAGAGTGTGTACTGACTGGATGTGCACATAAAGATTTTATTCATTCTGATTTATCATTTTAGATGACCTCCTAGCTATATTTTCATTCATACAAACATATTGAAAAGTGGTCATTTTTTTTTAATGACATTAAAAGAGGTAGCCTAAAAATGTCATATTTCTAGCTCAGGCAATTCTTTCTCCCAAGCTTACCAGCAGGGAGAGCCTATCCACACTCTTCCTGCTGGTTGGGCTTTTACACATTCCTTCTCAACACATGGCCCCTTAGGTATTTTTTTTAATATTGTTTTAGATCCTCATCTGAGGATATGTCTACTGATTTCAGAGAGAGAGGGAGGGAGGGAGAGAGAGAGAAACATTGATGGGAGAGAGAAACATCGATCAGTTAGTTGCCTCTTGCATGTGCCCTGACCAGGGACCACACTGGCAATGCTTTGGTATATATGGACAACACTCCAACCAACTGAGCAACCTGGTCAGGACTGGGAATTTATTTTTTATCAGAACTCCCCCCACCTAGTCTCCCAGGAGATGGCTGAGACTGCCTATAAAAAACAAATCGAGTGTCCCAGGTAAAACAGTGATATCACAATGAGGAAATGCGCTTTGCTCAAGTACTAAAAAGAAAATGCCGAGCTGTACCTATGCCTTCTCTAGTGAAGAAACGTACAAACATACCAATGAAAACTCATGCTGCCAATAGTGGAGAGAGAGAGAGAGCCCTGGATTACATCCCTGCCTTCCATTTGGACTTGCTGAGTGGCTCTGGGAATTTGTGAAATCTCTCTCTCTCTCTCTCTCTCTCTCTCTCTCTCTCTCTCTCGCTCTCTCTCTGTCTCTCTGTCTCTGTCTCTTTCTCCTCCCATCCCCCCTCATCCATAAATGAGATATGAAAATATTTGCAACAACCAGTCATAGGTTCAGTTTCTGCTACAACCTAATGACCCATGAATTCTGTCAATAAAATCAGTCAGACTGATTTTGGGAGTAACTATTCTATTTTGGGACTCACTGACTTGGCATTCTGCCCGTACATGCTGAAGTCGCAAGCTGAGAATTGTTGCCAGGGATGAGGTTCTATGATGCATCGGCTTCCTGAATGGAGAAATGAGCTTCAGGGTGTGGGACTTTCAAGGATCTCAGATCTTCACTCAGGCAATAGGCATTCAGAAGACAAACATGACTCACCGTGCATGGGATCTCAAAACTTCGGTCTGAGGGCTGGGAGGGTCTGGAAAAGATTCTAGGGTAAAGCTTAATTCAGAAGGGTACAGAATGTTTTCTTTATGAAGTGACACATGTAGGAGTTGGGAAACAGTGGAAACTGGAAGTGCATGCCTTGTATCAAGTCTCATAGAATCATCCTGCAGCCCCAGCCCCAGGCATCAGTTGATTTCTTGGATGTCCCACGATTTCAGTGAAGCCACTGCTCTCAGACCTTTTCAGCTGCTTTACCATGTCAGCTTTCTCTTGCTAAGAAACAAACTGTCCTAAAAGTTAGTGGTCTAAGATCACGACATTTTATTATTTGCTCATGATTCTGTAATATGAGTGGAGCTCAGCCAGGCAATTTTTTTTTTTTGATGGTTTTGGCTGGGGTCTCTCGTGTAGGTGCTGTCATCTGGAGTCTCAGCTGGGCTGGAACACCCTGAATGGCATCACTCACATACGTGGACCTTAGCTGGGACAACCAGGATGGCTGGGCACTTGCCTGGCATCTCCTTGCTCTGCCCACTCACTCTCTCTCCAGCAAAGTAACAGAACTTCATGCCATGGTGACTCATGGCTTCCAAGAGCACAAGGGCAGAAGCTGCCAGGCCTTCCTAAGGCTGTGCCTAGAACAACCACAATGTCAGTTCTGCAGTATTTTATTGGTTACCGCAAATCACAGGTCAGCTCAGATTCAAGGAGGAGAAACAGCTTCCACCTCTTCACATAGCATGGCAGAGAATGTCCAGCCATCTTTAATTCACCACAAACCCCACGCATGTAGACCAGTTTTGTGGAACAAAGGAGCACCTTGTTACCTGCTCATTCTGTTCTCCCAGGCACACATCTCCTGTCTCCCATTTGGATGTTCCACTGTTAGAGTGAAGCTTCCACTCCAGGTTTCTAGGTCTGCTGCTTCCACTTCTCTGCCACCAACGGCCAGATTCTCTCTAATCACTTTCTCTCCACCTCATAGTTTCTTATTATTTATGGGCTTTGCTCCTCCATGGCATGACTGCCCTGTGGCTTCTGCAGCTATAAAAGTCAGTAGTATGCAGAAAAGAGTTAACAGAGAAGGCCTGAGACTGCTATCCTTAGGAAGAAGACCTGCTTGCAAGTTTGACCCTTGACTAGCATCTGGGAACTTGGGTTTTGTGAGGTCTATTAGGCAATGTTCTCCAGATGAGCAACCAAAAGGATGTGTGTACATTTGTATACAAAAGAATTGTGTTATGTGTGTATGGAAGCTGGCAAATGTAAAATCTGCACACTGAGCTATCAGGCTGGAGACCCAGGAGAGCTGATCCGAAGCCTTAAGGCAGTCTGCCTGAAAATTTCCTCTTGCTGAGGAGTCTAGTCTTTTTGTTCTAGTCAAAGCTTCAACTGATTAGATATGATCATAATATCATATGAGGCCCACCCATATTATGGAAAATAATCCACTTACTCAAAAGTCACTGATTTAAATGTCATCTCATCCAAAACATCTTCCAGAGCATTATGCTAAGTGAAATAAACCAGGCGGCGAGGGACAAACACCATGTGATCTCACCTTTAACTGGAACATAATCAACAAAAGGAAAAAGCAAATGAACTATAATCAGAGACATTGAAATTAAGAACAATCTAACAATAGCCAAAGGGGAGGAGGGAGGGACAGTGGGGAGAAGGGTTTTCAGGAACTACTATAAAGGACACATGGATAAAACCAAGGGGAAGGGTGGAAGCAAGGGAGGGAGGTGGGTTTGGCTGGGGTGGTGGGGAGTGGTGGGGAGAAAATGCAGACAACTGTAATTAAACAACAATAAAGTAATTAAAAAACAAAAACAAAATATCCTCCAAATTGACACATAGGTATGACATCACAGGAAGGTTCCCACATTCTCTGAACTGATAAGAGTGACTCACAGTGCCTAAACTGTTTATACAAGCCATATGGCTCATGCAGAAGCTTCCATTATTCCCACAAGGAATAGAGAAAGGAATTCTCATCCTGGAATTTTGTTACATGCTAGGCAGAGTTGCCTATGTGACCGGCTCTTAGTAAAAATCCTGGGTGCTGAGTCTCTAATGAGTGAGCTTCCCTGGTAAGCAACGCTTCACAAATGTTACAACTCGTTGCTGGAGGAATCAAGCAGGTCTTGCATTCCTTCACTGGGAGACAGCTCTGGGAAGCTAGTACCTGGCTTCCTCTGGATTTTGCCTCATGTACCTTTTCCCTTTACTGATTTTACTTTGTATCCCTTCGCTGTAATAAATCTTAGACATGACTATGACCATATGCTGAGTCTTGTGAGTCCTCCCAGCAAATCACTGAACCTGGGGGAGGTCTTAGAGGTCCCTAGCACAAGTAGGAAATGGAAATATGATGTCATTAGAAAAGGTCTATTCCTAAGTGTTAATACAATTGAAACAAAGGTGGACATTATTTCATACATTTAAGGCTTTATATGACTGCAACATTGTGCTACACTATGCTATGACACATTCAAAGGGGATATTAGGAACCTGAGTGAGTGCCCAAGGCTTCCTAAAGTGGGTGGGATATTTGAGTAAGAAGGAAAAACAGGCAAGGAACGTCATGGAGTCCAGTGTTTGAGGATTCAGACTCGGGATGTGATTGAGTCCAAATCTTGTCTTTAGTGGCTACTAGCAAGTCATTAATTAACATGAGCTTTAAATTTCCACATTAGAAGGTATTATAATAATCATAATGGCCAATATTTATTAAGTGCTTGCCACATCCTAGCCACTTCATGTATTAACTCACTTAACTCCCACAACAATCCTATTATGTAAGTATTATTTTAATCTTTATTTTACAAATTCGGAAACTGAAGCCCAGAAAGAGGTCTTGCTAAGATCCACCACCGAGAGTATTGGGAAGCGTAAATGAACTAATATATGTAATGCTCTTGGGTAGGATCTGGAGCATCAGAAGCATCCACTAAGTATTACCTGCTACCTTTTAAAACATAATAAAAAGGAGAGGAAAGGAAGAAGTTGAAACAAGGGCCCCTGCATGAACAAAACACAAGAATGTACCATTGCAGAGTGCATTCTATGAGCAATGGGTAGAATGATGGACAAAGAGCTTTGATTAAATACTCCTATGTGCCAGACATTGGGCTAGGAACTTCTACCTAGTGCTTACAGGGAGGGATGTGGGATTAACGAGTAGTAGAAATATGAGATGGTGACAGAATTTAGAGGGTCCTGACCATTATTTTAGCACTTACTATCTAGGGCTGTGATTGTCAAATTGACATGTGACAGAGTACCTAGAGACCACAGTTTTTGCAGGTGATATGAAATAACTATATATACTTATATTAGCTGGTGATCAGAATAAAAGGTTAAAAACAAACTAAAGGGAGAAATATTTCAAGTATTAAAATTTAAAAGCTTATTTTAAGAGTGAACATTTTCTTTTTTTTTTTTTTTTGTAAATGAGTGAAACACCATATTACATGAGTTTTAGTAGCTTCAGAGCTACTGCACTAGACAGTGGAAAAAGACCCATGATTGGAGAGCTATATCTGGTTTGGGGCACAGATTTGGACTGCAATGGAGGAAATAAAATGTTAGGAAACCAATTTGAGCATAAAGAAATGAAGGTCTGACTCAAGGTGAGTTCATGGAAAAATGAAAGGAAATGAGTGGGCACAGGATCAATAATAAATGAAGACTAGATGGTATTTTTAGCCCATAAAGACCTGGGTTCAGGTTTCCACTAATTATCAGCTTCTGACTTCTCTGTAGCTCAGTTTCCTCATGGATATAATGCATAATGATTACATTAGTAGGGCTGCTATGAAGACTGGTTAAATGAGAAGCAAGCTCTGTCCAGGTTGCTCAGTTGGTTGGAGCATCATCCTGTACACTGAAAGGTTGTAGGTTTGATCCCTGGTCAGAGCACATGCCTAGGTTGAGGGTTCAATCCCTGGTTGGGGCATGTATGGGAAGAACTGATCAATGATTGTCTCTCACATTAATGTCTTTCCGTCTCTCTCTCTCTCTCTTTTCATCTCTTTCTCTCGAATCAATAAACTTGAGTGACAGTTTTTAAAAAATGAGAGAGTGAAGGTATTGTGCACTTGGTACAAAAGCTATGCCCATTATAAATGATGCTTGTCTGAATGTTGGAAAATGAGGCAGCTGGGGTAGTCAAAGATGGCTAACGGTTTGATCCCAGGTGTTTGGGAAACAGACAGCTCTGGGGAAAGCAATAAGAAAGAAGGAAGATTAATCTAGCCCTGGAGAAGGACGATTGGTTTCATTATAAGCACACCGAATGAGAAAAAGTTTTGTAAGTGTGCTACACTAAAAACAGAACTTTTTTTTTAAAGATTTCATTTATTTTTAGACTGAGGGGAGAGGAGGGAGAAAGAGGGAGAGAAACATCCATGTGCGGTTGCCTCTCATATGCCCCCAAATGGGGTCCTGACCCACAACCCAGGCATGTGCCCTGACTGGGAATTGAACCAGCGTCCCTTTGGTTTGCAGGCTGGTGCTCAATCTACTAAGGCACACCAGCCAGGGCCTAAAAAAAGAACTTGTAATGAGTATGGAAAAATGAAATTATAATATCAGAAAAAGTGATCCATATATTATCATTTTCCTGTTTGTGGCATCTTGAATGACCTTCATTGTTTTGTTAGTTTAAATAACAGTGTATGGAAAGATTTTCAAAGAAATATAGATTTAGGGCAAAAAAGTGAAAGGAGTCCTAGAGCCTAGAATAAATTGCACACAATTTGTGATATAAGGAGTGCAACTGGATTTTTATATGATAAACTGTGATTATTTTATGACTGTGCAGTCTTACAGGGATTACATACATTGAAACATACACTGCATGGATGGAAATAAACTCTGTTGCATGACTTTCTGTGAATTGTCAGATCATTCATGTCCAAATTGAGAGTACTGATTTGAAATCAAGTAGTCTTGGCTTTGAATTCTAGTCCTGTGTTCAAATTTGGACAAATTTCTCAACCTCTCTGAACCTCAATTTTCTAATATGTAAAAAGAGATAGAAATAAGACCTCTTTATAGAGTTCTGTGAGAATTAAATGAGATTATATTTGGCACTCAAACATAGTTGGTAATCAATAAATATTAGTTCTCCATCCTTTTGTCTTCCCTATAATTGCATTAAAGCTATTAGCTGCAGAAGAAAGTTACAGATATAATTTGAGAAGTTTTAGAACCATATTAATAATCTGGCTTTTGCCTTAACCAATGGAAGATGACATACAAAAAAATATTCTAGGAAAGTCTGGACTGTGTAACTAAGTTCAGAATAGAAATATTAACAAAAAGTACATACCTATAAAATCATTATTTTAAATCTTGATGCTTTATAATTCTCCTTTTCAATAGGTATTGTGATAAAAACATTCCATGGAAGAGACATTTTATCCTTTAAAATATGGAGTTGAAAATTCATGGATTTGACTGATATCTCATTAGAAGATGCCGGTCTTGTCTATGGAAATATGATGAAAACACCATTGACCAATGGCAGACAAATCACTTACACTTTTGAGAACTGTTCTCATAAATGGAAACTCGTAACATGGTCTTGCTGACCCTGAAAATCTGATAAGATGCCCTGTATTCCACAAGCACTATTGTAGCACCTGGAACTTATCTCTGGTTCTACACCTGGTTGTACTTGTGTAATATATGTCTTTCCTCCGAATCATAAGCTCTGTGATGGGAGGAAACGCATCTGTCTATCTCATTGCTATTTTTCTGGAATCTAACACAATGCCTGGAACCTCATAGACACACAGTAGATGTTTGTGGAAGGATGAGGAAAGGAAGGTTGGAGGGAGGAACCTAATACAGTACTTGGCAATGCAATCAGCACTTTAAAAAAGCTTTTTTAATGAATGGAGCAAGTCACACTTCCTGTTTTCCTCTTAGTCATATACTTTGTAGGACAGAACAAATATATCTTAGGCCTCGAAGAAAAGTCTCAAGGCAAATGCATAAATATTAATGAAAACTATATTAATATTATAATATTAACTAAAATTTTATGAAGTGCTTACTATGTGCTAAGCACTTTATATACATTAATTTATTAAACTATTATAATAACATTGTGAGAGAATTTCCATTGGACAGATAGAGAAACTTCATGAAGCTCCAAGTGATTTTATAAGGTTAACAATGGAAATAGAATTAAAATTCAAGTCTGCCTGACTCTTCACTACCCTACACACCCCTCTAAGGGCTCAGCACTACCTTGCAGAGTCTTCACTCACAGCACAAGAGCAGGGCGGTCGAGCCTCCTGTGGGCAGGCTATAGGAGGTCACATCTGCTTGAGCACATAGACAGCCTTCCTGGGTTCGTGCAGCACATGCATGACAGGTATTCTTCCAAGTGTCTGGCCACACACAGTTCAGAATCGAGGAGGCTTGTAGGAGAAATGAATGAATAGTTAAAGGCAGCAAGGCAAGTGGTCTTCACATAAGACCAAAACAAAGACAAATCTGGAAAAACAAAGTGCCTGAATCCCAAGGATTCGGTAGAGGATGGGAGCAAATGCGTTGTTGTTAAAAAGGGAATGTAGGAGCTCACTGCTTGGGTCTTAGAAAACTAAACAAAGGCTTTGGGTCAGAAGGTGACTGATGGAACACAAGATAGGACCTTCTGCAAAAGGCATGATTCTTTGTTCACCCTCAATCCCATCTCTACCTCTACATATGCTTTCTCCTCTCTCTCTTCCCTACACATTCTAATGCATGTGCACATGCATACACATACTGATGCTGCTAAAATGTTCTTACATGCCCAGGTCGCTGGCTTCTGCTTATCATACAAACATGTTTGGAAAACAAGGTTAAAATGTCTGGCTCTAGGATTGAACTGACAGTGCTTATGTCTCTGTCTCCTTCATCTTGAGGCAAGAGCACATATTCCATTTCTTTTTTTTATCCCCCTCACAGCACCTATTACTAGATACCATATGCTCTGCACATACTTGGCACTCAATAAATGCTTGCTGAATGGCTGGCTTTTCCCATCTCCCCCACCCTTTCCACCCCACCCCTACAGCATTACTTTAAAGATTTGCTGCAGAGCTAGGGGGGTGAGGTTTAAGATCCGTTTTGACAAATAACTCTTATGGGTGTTTAAAGCCAAAAGATCGAATATTTAAAGCAGAAATATGAGCTGTGACTTCATGGGTGTTCTGTGAAGAGATGCATAAAGCTGTACAAATAGATAGCATTTCAGACAGGACATAACAGACCCAGCTTTGTGCATTTGCAAATATACATAGAAGAGCCCGAACTTCACTTTGAACCCTATGTTTCCTTCTGAAGCCACTTTAAATAGAAGAGTGAAAGTAGTTAAATCATCTATGTTTTTAAAGGAGATCTTACAAATACTCTTAGCTTTAAAAGCCTATGTCATTGATTCATAATATAAGAGGTGACATTAAACCTATCCTCCCTTACTCCTTCCTCCACCACCACAGATACGAACATACAAGCAGAAACAGGACTGATTCCACGGGAATGTTGGGAGCAAACTGATGCAATAAAAAGGGGTTTTTAGACTCTCAGACATGACACCTTGGTGCCGGGAAGTCTTAGAGGACTAAAGGAAGCATCTAGAGTCAGCAGATGGTTGAAGGACCATAGCAGAATCAGAATCACATGGTAACTCTCGTAAGTGACTTCACGATGATACAGAGCTTAGAATACAAGTCCCAAGAGAGAAATTAGCGTGAATTGTGCAGATCCATCGCTCCATAGGGTCCATTTTCTCCACAGGATGTTCAGAGTTCCCTGGCTGTTTAGGTTAATGTGGCAGAAACAAGAGTGCTTCCTGCCTCTTTTCAGGCTCCAAATCTATGACTCTCATGTTCTCTTAAAGCAACTGATATGACGAAACAGTGAACATCTTATGAGCTAAGAGTGAAACTTATGAGTTTAGCTCTTAGTTCATAAGTCTGCTCTATGTTCTAAAGGTGCTTTCAGCTAGTGGAAGATGTTTGATATGTGTCATTCTGTGTTTTAACTTAAGTACAACTAATTTTCATGGAGCTATGCTTGTTCAGGGGCTAAAGAGGTTAGTTACTAGGAGCTAAGGATTTGAAGGACAGTTGGACTTAAATATACTTTACTACCTAACAATAGAAATTAAGAACTCTGGCTTATACTACTAATTTTATACTACTAATTGACCTTAAGAACTCTGGCTTATACTACTAATTTTTACATTGTTAAGGTCAAAAGTATGTCCTCTTTCTAATTTATACTTTGTTCTTGTTTTCTGTAGATTTAAGTGTATGAATATCTTTGGATTCTATAGAAATTATATTTGTGCAAGGTGATTGGCCAGATAATAGATATTTGGATAAACACACAATATCTTAGTTTTATTGAGAAATTTTATAGTTTACAAAAAATCTTCTCATTTCACATTTCATGTAATTCTCGAAAAATTATAGGATAGGAATTATTATTACTATCTTTTTATAGATGAAGAAATGAAATTTTATTCAGTTATCCATTCATTCAATTAGTATAATTTTGGACCCAGTCATATGTTAGGTACTGGAAATGTAAAGAGAAAAAACCTAGTCATTACCTAAAGGATATACATCTATTGTGTATAACAAATAGATAAATAGAATATTGATAGTGGTATGCAATAAGTACTATGTTTGGCAGAGGTATTATATATGATGGGTGCAAAAGGAAAGAATTACTAAATTTACCTGATTGTGAATGAGTGATCTTTTCAAGTGAGAAGACCTTTGAAGTGGATCATAAAAAGAAAGCTGAAGCATAAAGCAGTGGACCAGCAAGTGGCAAGACACAGAAGCAAGGGATTATATCAAGAACAGTAGACAGTTCAGCCTCGTTGAAAAACAAGACTGAAGAGTATTTCTTTGGGAATATGTTACCAGTGAGGAAGAAGGAGGTTCTGGATTGGTTTGGTGTGTTGGTGAAATGAAGTCTTTAGAAACTCAGATTCATTTCATCACACCACACATTTGTTTTACCACACACATGGCTTTCATATCCAAGATCACTTCCTGGCCCAAAATGGTTACTCCAGATTTAGCCATTGCATGTATTCTAAACAGCAGAAAGGAGGGAAAAAATAGAGAAAAAAGGAACGAAGGCATAAGCCAACTGTCTTTTAAGAGATTCTGTTAGAAGATGCTATGGGATGCTTCTGCCTACAGTTCGTTGGTTAGAACTAGCCGCATGGCCATATTTACTGCTGAAGACTTCTAATAGATTCTATTATGGTGACTAATGTGCTCAGTTAAGATTTTGTGGTGCTATTAATATAGACAAAAAGAGAACGGAACTGAGAAGACAACTGGGAGTATCTTCCATTGAATGGCATGAGAAAGCTGATCATAAGTGTTATGAAATTTATCATAAGTGTTTTGCCTGCTGGATAAGAGAATGTCATTGAATGGTTTTGATCAAATGCTTTAGATGACCATATTTTTATATATCATTGAGACAGATGATACACCAAAGAGGGTGAGATTGGAGACAGAGGGACGAGTTAGAAGATTATTGTGGTGGTCCAGGTGAAAGACAATGGAAGCCCAAACTAAGTGTTAGGAGGGATGAGGAAAAAATAATGAGGAGGGGAAACATTAAGGAATTTACCTGTCATGATAGTTGAGTAGTAAGGGGCAGGAGTCAAACCCCAACCTATAACACCAAGTCCATATATGTGAAATCCATCTCTCCTAAGCAACATTATGGTAAGCTGGTTTTCAAACTCCCACCAGCCCTTCATATTCAACTTGTGTTGTGAAAATCAACTAATATGGTCCAGATCTAGGAGCAAAAGATGCCAGAACAAGAAAACATTTGTGGGAAGTTAGTATTTTGATATATTTCTGCATTCAAGCAGGTAAAACATTCTGGGCCAGGCTTCTTAGCTTATGGGAGGTCTACAGTGAGACTTCTGAGTTTAATTTCCAAGTCTCAGCACGTGCAAAGAAAGAGAGATTTCAGCCAGACTATGAAGACATTTTAAGACTCTGGAGAAGGACGATGGGTTTCTGGCACTCTCTCCTGGCATCTACTGGAGGACACGGCAGGAGGTAAGGGGAAAAGGCCATGAGATGCCCCAGGGAGCTTGATCCAAGGTCTGGTGTCACCCAAGATTGCTCTGCCCTCAGCATGACCAGCCTGGTAGGACAATGTGAGCTGCAATAATCTACAGTCCAAAGGATATCTCAGAAAACGTAGCACCATATGAAACCACAGCAAATCCTCATCTGCCACTAAATTATCTTCCATAAAGAGAGCTAGAAGTTACAACTAACTGATATACAGAAATGAAAAAGTGCACTGAGCTACTGAAAACAAAGTTTAAAATGTATAAAAAATAAAGAAAAAGACTGGGACTCATACCTACAACTCTGCAGAGGAATCCTGTGTGACAACCAGGCTTTCTACAGCCTCAGGGGTGGGCAGTTCAGAACAGCTTCAGAACAGAACTTTGTGACTGCCTCTCTCCCTTTTCTTAATTCTGTTTATGTATATAAACAAAGGCAGGCTGAGTCTATGTATATCCATATCCATTATTTACTTGTAAATGTTCCAGATAATTTAGATCCCCCCTCAGAAGACACTCTAGCATCACTTAGCTGGATATTTCAGGACAAATACACTTTCTGTTTGGAGTTACCCAGATAATATTCTAGTTATGGTCTAATTTTTTCTTTTCACTAACAAAACAAATGCTCAAGTCAGGATATCTGCATATGGTATTTATCTAAACATCATTAATGTATATAATCTTGACAGCGTATAGAGATGGCATAATTTGTAAAATTATCACGCATCTTCTGTTTTAAGCAATAAGCCCTGGGTGTGATCTGAACTTATAGAACAAGTCTATTAGAACTTGCGGGGCGGGGGGAGGGGGGGAATAACAACATGTCAAACCTTAAATATGTTTATAGGTCAGAAATTTTGGGGAAACAAATTTCAGCCCTGCAAAGAAGGAAGTGTGTTATTGTCCACAGAGTTGGAAATAATGGTAATGTTTTAGAAATCTGAGAAAAACCTACATTCTTTGCCTTCCTCTTGTATTTTGCCTACTGTAAGCTCCTTTGGTCCTATTTACACTCTATTTAATTTTCTCCCTGCCTTCAAA
The DNA here is from genome assembly GCA_039655065.1 of Glossophaga mutica. Lineage (NCBI taxonomy): Eukaryota > Metazoa > Chordata > Mammalia > Chiroptera > Phyllostomidae > Glossophaga > Glossophaga mutica. The sequence goes on from CM077304.1 coordinate 62,440,382, forward strand.
TAGTTATATTTTATCTTAAAAACATCAGAATCTAAAAATATGGCAAGGGGAATTCAACTAAAAAATAATAATCAGAGCCATTCATGGTTCCTGTGCCCAGACTAAGCTGTGGGGTTTTTTTTCTAGAAATTTAATGTGTGAATTAAGTTGCAGCGCAGCAAGTCAAATTATTCCCTGGCCATTTGTAGTATGCAGTGTTTTATGTGACTTTTTACCCTCTTATTCAATAAAACAATGCGTACTTGTATAGCAGCCAGACGAAGCAGTGATTCACACTCATCTAGGAGATGCCAAGTACGGTACCTCCTTGAGGAAATACACTCACCCGTGTGTAATGAGAACATTGTGGATTTCCTGCAGTGATTCAACACTAAATTGAATTCAACGCTGAACTGAGTATCCGTGGATGTTAACAGTCACAAGATCGGATGTACTAGAGTTTCATTTGCCTTTGTGCCACTCCCACACATTTATTACAAGTTAAGAGAGGCATCCTTGTTAGGTTGAAGTGTAATATTTTCGCTCAAGGAAAATGATTAAAATTTGACCTGTTTCTTATTCATACAAAATAATCAAGGATTTTTCGGGAAAGGGTGGCCAGCTGTGGCTCTGCAATAGAGAGCTCCTACTGTGCCCTTCTCTTAAATGATACAACTTCCAGCTCAAGAGGAACTCTGAGCAAGGCTGACCCTGGCTACATTATTAATAGCTTGATAACATAGTTACTGGTCTCCTTTAGAAAAAATGCTTATAATAATCCATGGCCCACTAAATGCCAAGCCACCAGTAAGTATTGCTTTTAAGTACTGGCAGAGGAGTATAGATTTGATGCGGCAACTCCAGGGAGCCACAGTGGGTCACTGAGGGAGGAAGTAAGGATTTCATTGAAAATTCAAGTTTGCTCCCAAATGCATAAACACAACAGCTTAGAGGATTCCAGTTACTTTATCCTTTGAGGACAGTAACCAAAAACAAAGGTTCTTGGACTACAAGAGTGAAACCAAAGAATGGGAGTGAGGATGGGAACGAAAGAAGCAGCTTCAGGAGCTACAGTGGGTATGGCCACTGGAGGGTAAAGAGGGCTTTAGGTACAGCTTGAACTAACCCAATTAAAACATAAGGCCATTTGGACATGAGTGAAAGGTGAACAGGCACCAGAGAACTTGAGTTTATTATACAGAGCATCTAGGTCCTTTAATCACAGTGTGTTTGGAAGGTTAGAATTTCATCCTAAGTTATAAACGTGTCATAGCAAGGTTCTACATAAACTAAAAGTTGGGGATCCAAGAAGAAAACTTTCAAGGAGAGTATGGTGCAAGAAAGTGAAGGGCCACTTCCAAACTACCCATTAGTCACTCTGAGAAAGCCTTCTTTTCACAAACAGGCATGGTAAGTTTAAAGGCCAGGACTGGAGATGCAAGAAACCTTTTGTTTCCCAAGAATTGATATGGACTTGCCTTGTTTATGCACGTTAGCTTTGCTACCAGCAACCGGCCAGAAATGCAAAATCCAACTCCCTCTCCCACCTGAAGAGAGTGGGATGCATTATCAAGTCAGCCAACTAGACTGTTCCATTCCCTTGACCACAATGATTAGTTTAGGAAGAAACCATTTCAGTCTGCCACCCCCACCAGTTCCCACTATAAGGATTAGGAGAGCTGTGACTCTTCTTTCAAAAGTTTGTTAAGTACACAATACATGAACTTCACAAGGAAAGTTATTCCTCCGAAATCATAACCTATGAGGACAATTGTAAGCTTGTAGCCATGAGAGTTTGTATTTCCCATAATGTGGAGAGATCCTGACTAAGAACTGCCCCTTGCCCCCAAAAAAGAAGGGGGGAGAGAGAGAGTTGAAACCATTGTTTGAACCCTGGAACCAGCCATGAGTGAAGCCAAATTAATCCCAGGACTTCCCAGTTATGTATACCAAAAAGTTATTTTTTTGGCTTGAGTTAATTTGAGTTTCATTTTGGCCTCTCATGACCAAGATATTCTAACTAATACAATCTCTCAATAATTCACACTTCTGTGTAAATCACATATCTGGCAATAAATGCCTTCATGGGGAGCATAAATACAAGAGCACACTGGCCTGGTGGTCAAGAATTTGGAGATAATACTTTGGCACTATCCATTGAAGAAACCTCAGGCCAGGTGTATATTTTAGTCCCTGAGCTTCCCCTTACTTAAAAGAAACAGAAAAGCTTGATCTTGAGTCACTGTAGAAACAAGTATTTTCAGACTGATAGAGGCCTTGGAGATTCTTTATTTTAGAAATGAGAAAACCATAGTCCACAGAGGTGTTCACTTAATCAATACTCTAAGCTGTTGGCTATCATTCAGGCTCAAACCTACACCCACCCCACTCCTGTTCCAGTACCCTTTCCATAGTACACTTGACAGAATTTCTGATGGTGTGTTTGTCTCATTGCTACCTTTATTATATATGGTTTAGGTTGCAGGTAACTCAAATGATTTTCAACTAAGAGATTTATTGTTCATATATCAAGAAGTCTAGAGAAAGGCTGAATCTAATGTTGGTGAGTCCAAAGATCAACAGCATCCATAAAAACCAAGACTCTTTCCATATTTTCACTCTGCCAGATTCAATATGTCAACTTTGGTCCCCAGTTTCATTTTTCTTGGTCACAACACAGTAACAGCAACTCACATAAGCCTTTAAGCCAAAAGGAAAAAAAAATCACTTTCCCATGCTTCTTTTTAAGACTGAGAAAACATCTATTAGGATCCCAGAAAACTTACCCTCCTGTGCCATTGGTCAGAACCAATCACTGATAAAATAAAATGGAATTGCCATTTTGCCATAAGTTACTATATTCTCACAGATACAAAGTGCATTTGATGTCAGAGAAGTTGAAATTTTTACAATATACACCTTAAAATTATTGAAATATGGCATTGCAATTTGTTGTCTGGGGGAGAGCCTGGGGGAGAAGCCAGGCTGCATGGGAGGGTTCTGTGGGCACATTTCCCTTTGTGCACATTCTATTGCTCATAAGTAGGAAAGCCAGGGAAATGTATCATAGCTGTGAGCCTGGGAGGAAACAGTAAGATGTGGTGGTCTCTGCCCTTGGCCAGCTAATACCTGAACCAAATCAGGTTTGTATTGGCAAGAGAAGGGGTATGAGTAGCTATAGGATAACCGACCTGCAGAATTTACAAGGCTATACTTCTTCCATTAACTGCTCACATGAAAAATGGCCTTTGTGAAGCATAACTCCCCATCTATGAAGTGTGGGCTGCACATAGTAAATTTTTGCCAAAGGGTACAGATACAAACCCGAGAGGAGAGTACTTCACAGTGGGGAAACCTGACAAACACTACCTTAGTCAGGTGTTAACATCAACCATAATAAGGTGTATGTCGATAGTATGTACCTTTGATGAAATGTAATGAAAATGGCAATCTACCTCTTATGGTCTTCCTCTCCAAACCCCATAACTCCAAGCTAATCATGACAAAAACATTAGACAAATCCAACTAAGATGTTCTTAAAAATACATGACCAGTATTTCCCAAAGTGTCAAGGTCATTGAACATAAGAAAAGTCTCATAGCCGAGAGAAGCCTATAGGGACATGACTGCTAAGTGTAGTGTAGTTGTCATCTCTGGATGAGATTCTAGAACCGAAAAAGTGCATGAGGTAAAAACAAAGGAATGTTGAACAAATCATGGGACTCAATTAATAATAATGTATAAATTTGGTTAATTAGGACAAATGTGTATAGTAACTAACGTAATACGTTAATAGGGGAAACAGACTAGAGTGTATAAAGAACTCTCTGTGCTACCTTTGCAATTTTTCTGTAAATCTAAAATTATCCTATAATGAAGTTTATTTTTAATGGCCTTTTCTTGAGCCTGAAATAAGTAGGGCTCATTCCTTCTTTTTTTGAAAAATATCTTTGTTCAGAAGTTGCTGCTGTTAAATGTGGAGAACCTGCCTGTGCCTACACCAACAATTTGAGTGAAGTGATTTTAGATTGAAGCATTTCCTGTTTCTCTAGAGCAATATACTCATTGAATCTTTGCAGCAACAGTGGAATTGGGGTATTATCAAATTCTGATAGTGTATGCTGCAATAGTTTACAGAGTGTAACTTCTAATGGTATAAGTAAGTAATTATGTGCTGCTCCTTTCCAACTCACATGCACATGAACTGCAAATATCCTTGTTGTTGCCCTAAAGAGCCTTACAAGTAAAAGATATGTAGACGGACAAGTTACGGACAAGTCACAACAGAAAAGGAGAGGCTGTGAGAACTGTCCTCCATTTCTCGCCATCACACCACACCCCTTCGCCCAACGCTTGAGTGTGTGTGTGTTAACATCTATACAATGCCAGAATCACCACTGAAGACTCCCATCTGTGCTCCCAGGAGAAGTGAGACACTGTCTCTGCAACAAAAAGAGAATATACGACATTGTGTGCTGTGTATTCAAACTGGTGCCAATTCAAACTGTAAGACAAAATATTTTAGAAGATCTCAGTGTTTAAATTTCTAATTCATATACAGATACCAAGATACCCTTTAGCTCTTTAATTAGGAAACACCTTCAAAAGAAGGTAGATGTAGCCATACTGCATTATTTGGAAGATTATCAACTCATTTTTTCTTCCTAAAGATTTTGAGATCATTTAGATTAGATAAAGTCTAAAAATAACGTGAAGATGAAAGTTTGATTTTTTTTGCCTAAATGAAGACTATTAAGAAAAGAAAGTTAAATGAGGTATTTTTGTCTGACTGATTAACCACAGGCCCTGAGCCCTTTCTGCATCAGGGGCCACAAGTCTCAAGACATTAGGTTCCTTGCATGGGGTGTATAGAAAAGCAGCAATATCTGAGAAAGCAAGAGATGCCTGAAATTTATCTTTAAATGCAATAAGAAAAAAATCTAATGGGTTCTCATTGTGTTTTCTTCCTCAAAAGACACCAACGTGGAGGCATGAGAATGTTCTCAGTTCAAGAATTCTAAGTCAAAATATAATCAGTTTGACTTCAAATATTAGACCTGATTCTCTAGCAAAAACAAATATAGATATATCGTATCATGCTGTAAAATTTTGACACTTTGAACTATATAAAGAGCAACTAATTTACATTAAGGAAGGATACTTTACCTCACTGAAAGCTTTTCTTAGTGACTAACTAATCAGGGTATTAAATATTAGGAGATCCTGTCTATAAAGATTTAATCATTGTGCAAATGTGCCATAGTTTTTTTGATCCATTACACAATGGAATACTACATAGCAGAAAGAAAAAAGGAAATCCTACTGTTTGCAACAGCATGGATGGAACTGGAGAGCCTTACGCTAAGTGAAATAAGTCAGGCAATGAAAGACAAATGCCTATGATCTTACTTTTAAGTGGAACCTAATCAACAAAACAAACAAGCAAGTAAAATATAACTGGATACATTGAAATTAAGAACAATCTGACAGTAACCAGAGGGAAGGTGGGAGGGAATAATGGGGGGAAAGGGAGAGAAGGGTTTTCAGGAACAACTGTAAAGGGCACATGGACAAAACCAAGGGGGTTGGAATCAGGGGAGGGAGGTGGGTATAGCTGGGATGAGGGGGAGTGGTGGGGGGGAAATGCAGACAACTGTACTTGAACAACAATAAAATAAAATAAATAAATAAAATATTTTGAGACCCTCATCAAAAAAGATTTAATCATATGTGAAGTTGACATATGATTAAATGATCATACCCTTGAAATGATGAAAGTAAAAAAGATCTATCACAGTTTTAGCAGTCATAAATTCTATATAACTTCTAAAGAATGTCAATTCTATAAAAAAGATAGTACAGCTGTAAGGTTGAGGCCCAGAAAATAAATTAACTGAAACAGCCTGAACAGAGCAGTTGATAAGGAAGGGTTGAACTTGACACAGATAGGTTTAACATAGTGACTTAAATGAAACCTGGAGCTTACCAATGGAACCCAGAGAATGGAGAAAGAATGGAATGCCTATTTTATGACTGAATGGTGACTGATATGGTCTTTAAATTTTTTTTATTTATTGATTTGAGAGAGAGAGAGAGAGAGATTTGTTGTTCCATTTATTTATGTATTCATTGGTTGACTCTCATATGTGCCCTGACTGGGGATTGAACCTGCAACCTTGGCAGGAATCCTTTTGCTAAGAGCATACACTGTTTAATTGAATTATTATGTTCTAGGGGATTTACACATTCCCAAAAGGCAACCTGGCATTGAGTAGTTAATCTGGTAGGTAGAAGAAGCAGGGATGTGACATGTCCTGAATGGGCTCTGTATGAGGCAGAACATTTTGTCTTCAATATTTATCTTTTGTTACTTGGCCTTAATGTATTACAGACTATGAATGAACAGGATGAAAAAGTTAGAAGACTAATAGAGCAATTCCAGACTATTTAAAAGAACTTATCTCTTTTTTGATTAGCTAAAAAATTAAAGTGTACTTTATTCCATTTCTAATGAATATTATAAAAAATGCTCAATACAAATTGAAATTGATAGCAATTAAATTGGCACACTATGAAATTTAGATCTATAAAATTTGTCCCAGGGATAATGTATTTATTGAAGAAGTTACTTCTCTGTCTCTGTCTCTCTCTCTCTCCCCCCTCCCCACACAAACGAATCCATTGAATCATTAGGATCAAAAAGCTGATGGACTTGCCAAGATGGAGGCATAGGTGGACACACTGTGCCTCCTTGCACAACTGAAATTAAGGACAACAAAGATTTAGAAACAAGAAAACAATCAGAACTTATAGAAAATTGAACTGTATGGAAGTCCAACAACCATTCATCCAGACCGGTAAGAGGGGCAGAGTCTCAGCAGAAAAAAGTGGAGGTTGGCAGACCCAGGCAAGCAGGCAGCAGCGGCTGGCAGACCCCAGGTGCACAGGCGGTGGCTAGTGGACCCGGGCATGGGGTGGCAACTGTGCAGACCCAGTGAGGCCACGCAAGGCAACTGGCTGACCAGGTGGTCCCACATTCGCACACACATAATCCAGGTGAAGGGGAAGTGGTGGAAGGGACTGGAATCCTACAGAGAGTGGAGCAAGTGCCATTGTACCCTCTTGGACCCTGCCCCCACATACAGCGTCACTACCCAGTAACTGGGCTGCCCCACCCTGGGGAACACCTAAGGCTCAGCCCCTTATACATAACAGCCAGGACCAGACCAAAAACAAAACCCCAAAAATGGCTCAAACAGGAGAACAAATCAAAGTCCCAGAGCCAATTCATCTAGGCAACCAAGAGATAGCCAACCTATCAGATGCACAGTTCAAAGCCCTGGTGGTCAGGATGCTCACAGAATTGGTTGATTTTGCTCACAAATCAGATGAACAAATGAAGGCTACAATAAGTGAAATGATGGAAAATGCACAGGGAACCAATAGAGATGGGAAGAAAATTGGGACTCAAATCAATGGAGTGGACCAGAAGGAAGAAACAAACAACCAAACAGAAAACAAGGAAGAAACAAGAATTCAAAAAAATGAGAAGAGGCTTAGGAACCTCCAGGACATCTTTAAACATCCCAACATCTGAATTATAGGGGTACCAGAAGGGGAAGAAGAGCAACAAGTGGAAAACTTATTTGAACAAATAATAAAGGAGAACTTCCCTAATCTGGCAAAGGAAATAGACTACCAGGATGTCCAGGAAGCTCAGAGAGTCCCAAAGAAGTTGGACCCAAGGAGGAACACGCCAAGGCACATCGTAATTACATTAGCCAAGATTCAAATGAAGGAGAGAATTCTAGAAGCAGCAAGGGATAAGGGGACAGTCATCTACAAAGGAGTTCCCATCAAACTGTCAGCTGATTTCTCAAAAGAGACCTTCCAGGCAAGAAGGGGCTAGAAAGAAGTATTCCAAGTCATGAAAGGCAAGGACCTACATCCAAGATTGCTCTATCCAGCAAAGGTTTCATTTAGAATTGAAGGGAAGATAAAGTGCTTCTCAGATAAGGTCAAGTTCAAGGAGTTCATCATCACCAACCCCTTATTATATGAAAGGTTAAAGGGACTTATCTAAGAAAAAGAAGATAAAAAATATGACAGTAAAAAGATGGCAAACTCACAGATATTAACAACCACACCTAAAAGAAAAGCAAACTAAGCCAACAGCCAGAACAGGAACAGAACCACAGAAATGGAGATCACATGGAGAGTTAGCAACAGGGGAGTGGGAGGAGGAGAGAGAGGGGTAAAAGGTACAGAGAATAAGTAGCATAGACGGTAGGTAGAAAATAGACAGGGGGAGGGCAAGAATAGTGTGGGAAATGTAGAAGCTAAAGAACTTATGACACATGGACATGAACTGAAGAGGGGGAATGTGGGTGGGAGGGGGTGTGCAGGGTGGAGGGGAATGATGGGGGAGAAATGGAACAACTGTAATAGCATAATCAATAAAATACATTATAAAAAAAGCTGATGGAGGAATCACATTTGGTAAGTATTTGCCCAGAAAAGAAAGAATTGATCCCCATGAAAATTTAAGTAAAATTAAAAAAAGAAAACAATTGGAAATGGTTTGCCTGATGAAGGAATTAGTCAAGATTTAAAGAAAATTCCTGCGGAAAATGCTTTTTTGACAAAAATGCATTAATGTTGTTAAGATTTCCAACTAAAGGTTTTCTTTCACACTCTCAGTCTCAAAACATCCTCAGGGTTAAAGCAGTGAGAATCAAATATATTCTGTAACTTCTACAACTGTCATGTGGGCATCAAGTGATGCCATCTCACCTCTCAGCTTTTACATGTGTTGCTTTGTCCACCTGAAATTCCTTTCTCTGTATCCTATTCTAGAACTCAGGACTTCTCCTGCAAGACCCAGTTTACAAACATTGCCTCCAGCTTGGTTTCTCCTGACCTTCCTGTGGAATTAGATTCCTTTACCCTATGTTGTTTGGGGTAACTTTATTGAATGTTTTCTCATATTGCCATAACTTCTGGTTTACACAGCTATCTCATACACTGCATTGTGGATCTTTCTAAGGTATGGCTCATATGTTATTCCTTTTGTTATTAAATCCCTGGCATACAATAGATACATAATGAAGTAATGCTAAATAACTGAGTGAATATACAAGTGAGGTTTCCATGCTACCCACTCAATCATTCCCCATTTTTTAATTTCTGAACAAAATGATCAAATCTGCACTGCAACTTTAAAGATGTATTCAAGAAAAAATGTCCTTCGCTATAATTTCAAATTAGTACTAAATATGTATTCCTGAAGTATGTATTTCATGATTCCTCTTTCTCAGCAACACCTTTCTCCTTTGCATCTCTCTCTTACCCACATCAAGGCAAGAGGTGCATTTATAGGAACCCATTCCAGAATGAGATGGCCAGTTTAGGAGCTCTTCTCCATGGGGCATCGCTACATGAGGGAGCACTTCTGGGAGGTCCAGAGGTTAGGTCAGCCAAGGGCTTTTTCTTTTCATCCATCTTCAAATGGCCTCTGGATTCAGCTGAATACAGTTAAAGGATTAATTGCCCATCATTTTGTTCCCTAAATTAGGAGTCATTTTGGTAAGAACCAAGCATAGCAATATGGGCCAACCCACAAAGAAATAAATTACTTTGTAAGTTTCAAAAGATTTTCACCAAATTACTGCTCTGTGAAAATTATGTTAGGGTGGGGGAGAGGAGTTTGTTTGAGAAACATTTTCTTCTGTGACTGTAATAAGGTATTTGTACCCCTGCTGAGATATGAGTCATATGCCCTGTGATCGGAAACTGTGGCTAGTTTTTGTGGGTTTGGGGTTTTATACTAAATTTTCAGTGCCTCATGTTTCCTATGACTGATGAATGGATCATCACCTGACTCATAGACTATTTTGCTATGGGTCACTAAAGTGTAGCTTTTAAAATCCAGTAATGTGGCACCCAGCTGCTCAAAGTTTTAATATGAAGGGAGAAACACCGGAAACTTGTAATCAGTGATTTAAAATGGACTTTTCTGAGGTCACCTCTTCCCATCCTTTGATAGAACTAATTAAACCGATCTACAATAGATTGTTTTGTAATTCTTACTTTAAAAAAGACCTACAATGCCCCCTTTTTGGTCTAAGTAATGTAGGTGTGTTTGTCCATTCGGGCTGTTATAACAAAATGCCATAGACTAGGTGGCTTATAAACAGTAGAAATTTATTTCTTACAGTTCTGGAAGGTAGGAAGTCCAAAATCAAGGTGACAACAGATTCAACATCTGGTAGTACCTGCTTCATGGCTTATAGACAGCTGCCTTCTTGCTATGTCACATAGCAAAGTCAGGGATTTCTCCAGGGTCTCTTTTATGAGAACATTAATCCTGTTCATAAGGGCTTCACCCTCAGGACCTAATCACTTCCCAAAGGCCCCACATCCAAACACTATCTGGACATTGTGGACTAGATTTCAACATACAAATTTTTGGGTGGAGAAGCTGAGAGGGACACACAAATATTCAGACAAGAGCAGTAGGTATACAATAAACATTGGGGGGGGGGTTTTCCACATTAAGGGTATGCCACCAACTTCAGCTTCAGCATTCCTGAAAGTGAGTCTTTATTTATTAATTTATGCAACAAATATTGATTGGATTAATAATTATGCCCCACTTATTGAGACAGGTAGAGATGTATGAAGGTGAGATCTCTGCAATCAAGAAGATAAGTGTGGTGGGGGAAACACATCATTAAATAGTGCAAGTGCCGAGGTGGGATATTTGCAAAGTGCACAGAATGAGAAGTGATAGGTCTCAGAAAAGGCATGTACCAAGCCAGGAAGTTGGGAGAGAAGACAGCTATTAAAAGATCAATTCATTATGGCTGAAGCACAGACTGGTGGCATTGCTAGGGAAAGTGTAAGAAATGAGATTAGAGAGGGAAGCTAGGATCTAGATCTTACAGAGACTTATGACTTTCTCCTGGGATCCAAGAGGGGCCCTGAAAGACTTTCACACAGGGGTGATATGACACAATTTGCTGAAGTGGTAAGGAGAGATCAGATGGGGGCTAAGTAGGATGTAAGTGGACAGAGCAGTTGCGAGCCTATCACAATAATTGAAGGGGAAAATGGTGTAGAGCTGAAGAAAGCAAGCTGGGTGGGAATGGAAAGTAGGGGAAGAAAGTAATGGGTTAGCCAAAATTTTCATTGACTTTTTTCCATGAAATTAAAGGCACATTTTTTTCATTGTCACCAATAACTTTATTGATTTGGACATTTCGAGTATGTCATCTATCTCCCACAAAGTATAGCATTGGTTGTCCTCAATTAATGTCTCGATTTGATTGCTATCAACTTCAACTGGTCTACGCAACTGTGGAGCATTGTCCAGTGAGAAAGTTCCAGCAAGAAACTTCGCAAACAACTTTTGACACATTCAATCAGTCACAGCAACTTCTCCATACACTGCACAGATCTTTTCTTTTTCTTTTTTGCATTTCAGTTGCATTTTTACATTTTTGAAATAATAAAGCATAACATGCTGAAAATATTGCTTATTTTCTTCCATCTTCGATATTAAAATGGCTATACAAAAGCTCACCGATTTTGATGTTTTTAAAAACGCATGCTGATGTGACAGCTGTCACAATACAATCTAACAAAATTGTTTTGAATGTAGTTAAAGATAGCTAAGAGCTACTAGAGCCATCTTACAGAAAAACAAACAAACAAACTTTTTGGCCAACCCAATAGAACTGATGGGACCTGGTGATTGACTGGGCTCTGATTTAGAGTCCAGATCATCAGACTCTTAACGTTGCAACTCGATCCCCTGCTCCACCCCAAGGGCAAGATCTTTGGTCCTTTCCTTTTTTTCTGGAGGACACATTCCCTTGCCAATCTCAAATAATCTCATGATATTTGAATTTATACCTTCACTTCATACATGTCGGAACTTTAGACTTGACTGTTGAACAGCCTATGTAACATCTCCACTTGCATGTCTAGTAAAGATGCTAAACTAAGCGTGCTCTACCCTGAAAGTGAGACCTATCCTGAAACCTCCTTTACCTGCAATCTTCTTCATTTTTGTTAATAACAACTCTACTTCCACTTGCTCAGGTACAAAATTTTAATATAATTGTTGACTCCTTTTTAAAAAATTTATGCTTCACATTCACTCCATCAGCACAGCCATTTGGCTTTAACTTTGAAATTTACAGAGTCTGATCACTTTCCAGCACTTCCAGTGCTACTACCCAGACCTAAGCCATCATCATTTCACTCCTGGATGATGCTAACTTCCTAATTGGTCTTTCTGCCTCTTCCCTTGCCTTCTATAGTCTAGCCAGCATGATGTACCTCTACCCCAGCCAACTTTTTATTTGAAATTTTTAAAGCATACAGAAAAGGTGAAATAATTGTACAATACGAAATCTTTTAAACTTTTCTTTCTCATCCAAGATCCAATTGAATTTCATGCATTCACTTGTTTATTATATCTTGTAGTCTCAACCTAGAAAAATCTGCCTGCTTTTTCTTTTGTGACACTCACTTTTTCATATAGAATATCCCATACATTCCGAATCTGTCAGTTTCTTCATAGATGATCTTGTGTGCTTCATATTGCATCACATCAAGAAGTATATAATGTCAGGTTCCTAATATTAGTGATGCTGTTTGATCACTAGTTAATGTGGTGACCTGGAAGAGTTCTCCTTTGGGGAGGTAAATGTTCCTCTTTGTAATTAGTAAAAAATTGTAGGGTGATATTTGGCACCTTTCAAATATCTTATCTACCACAACCTTTCACCCAATGGTTTTAGCATCTATTAATAACCCTTCATAGATTATTTATTACACTGAATGTTGCAAAATGATGGTTTTAAAAAATTTTTAAATATTTTAACTTTATTTTTACTGTTGACCCCATTACAGATGTACCCATTCTCCCCTCTCCCTTTTTGTAAATACTCCTATTCTTATTTTTTAGCAGACATTTAAGTAAAACAATTGTCTTTCTTTCCCTTTCTCTTTATCTCCCCCACCCTTTACCTGTTTGCCTTTCTCCTTTTCCTCTTTCTATTCCTTTTTCTTCTTTTGACTTTCACAATGGAGTCATAGACTCTGCTTAATTTAATATGCAATAATTACAAGACAATTCATTTAAAATGTGTATCAGATCATGTTCTACTCCTCTGCTTGGACCTTACTGATGACTTCCCACTTTACTCAGAGTAAAAGCCAAAGTTCTTATGGTGGCCTCTGAGGCCCTGCATGATTGAAACCCCAGTTCCTCCCTGGCCTCATCTCCTCCTGCTTACACCTCCAGCTATCTGGTCTCCTCAAAACACTCAAACACTTTATGCATGTTCCTGCCTCAGGGTCTTTGGCACCACTATGCCCTTTCTCTGTAAAACTCCTCCTCCAGATACTCACTTGGTTTCATGCCTCACCATCTTTAAATATTTTCTCAAAGTCACCTGACCAAATCGTTTTTAAAAACAAATTAAAGTCAATACTCTCCATCTGCCTTATTTTATTTTCTCCATCAATCTTATCACCTTCTTACATTATCTGTGTTTATTGTCTGCCCTCAGTAGGATGAAAGCTCTTTGAGAGTAGAGAATTGTGACTATTTTAGGCATTGCTGCATTCCAGTGGCTGGAAGAGTACAACTTCAGTCAGTGTTTAGAGTGAGTGGATACACTACTTGGATAAGAGACTGAAGGAGAGGGAGATGCCTATTTTTCAAGTTGGGCTACCTGAGATGGCAGTGCTCTATTCTCTGGGATAGGAAACAGAATAAAAGGCATATTTGGAAATAAATTTTGAATGACTTGGGTTTTAGGTGCCTATGACATAGCCATGTGAAAAAACCCTGTAGGAATTCAGCCAGACCTGGATAGACAGGGTATGAAGTATTTTCCCAACACCTTAAGCAAAGTCATGTCCTAATTCATTTAAAATGAATTGAACATTATTGAATTGAATTCATATGAATGAAAAAGCTAAGTGTCTTTTACCTACCAATCTGGCATGTCAACCAAGCATGGGAAAAAAGCTATTAACACTTTCTTGAGTCTGGTAGGTTTTGAACTGCTGGATTCAAAGACAGCACTAAACACCTGGTAATAGTTCTAATGGTTTGTCAACAGAGCTGGACCTGTTAGTCTTTTAGGGTGATAACTGTTTCTAGTAGTCTAAAGACTTGGTTAAAGACACCTGCATCCTGTATATAGCAATTAATACTTTTAAAGTGAGGTTTTTCTATTGATCTTCTAGTGGGATAACCTTTGCAATTCATTTAGTCAAAGGATAAGAAAAGCGACATCAGAAACCTTTTCAGTAGGCACTAATCTCTTCTTAATTCTTCTGAATGCACCTTCTTAATTCTTCCAAGTCTTGACAAAGTCTCCAATGCATGAGCTATAAGAATGCAAGAAAAGTATTCCATTGTGTAAATGTATCATAGTTTTTTGATCCAATGGAATACTATACAGCAGAAAGAAAGAAGGAACTCCTACCTTTTGCAACAGCATAGATGGATCTGCAGAGAATTATGCTAAGTGAAATAAGCCAGGAGTGAAAAACAAATACCATATGATCTCACTATGAGTGGAACCTAATCAACAAAACAAACAAGCAAGTAAAAACATAACCTGAGACATTGAAATAAAGAACAAATTGACAGTAACCAGAGGTGATGGGGAATAATGGAGAAAGGGAAGGGGAAAGGTCATTAAGGAACATGTGTAAAGGGCACATGGGTGGGACTGAGGGTAGGAGATGAGGGTGGGTGGGGTGGGGGAGAGTGGTGGGAGGAAAGTGAAGACAACTGTACTTGAACAATAATTTAAAAAAATAAAGAATGCAAGAAAAGTTTGTCTTGTGTGGTATCACCAGAGCTTAGAACAGTGCCTAGCTTAAAACAGGTGCTCAGTGAATTTTATTCAGTTGCACACTAACATCCACCTTCTTGATAGCCAAACCATCATCCATATCCCTGCTATAATCCCAAATCTCAGTCCCCCATTTCTCAACAAAGTCTTGAGCCACTCAGTCAGTCCTTCCAGTTAAAAATAAAGAAAGAAGACTTCCAGCCAAGATGGAGGTATAAGTGGACACACTGTGCCTCCTCACACAATCAAAATTAAGGACAACAAAGATTTAGAAACAAGAAAACAATCAGAACTGATAGAAAATTGAACTGTATGGAAGTCCAACAACCATTCATCCAGACTGGTAAGAGGGACGGAGTTGTGGCAGGAAAAAGCAGAGGTTCGTGGACCTGGGCACACAGGCAGCAGTGGCTGGCAAATCCCAGGGATGCAGGTGGCAGCTAGCAGACCCTGAGCATGGGGTGGCAACAGTGCAGACCCAGTGAAGCCACGCAAGGCAGCTGGCTGACCAGGTGGTCCCGCACACACATAATCCAGGTGAAGGGGAAGTGGTGGAAGGGACTGGAATCCTACAGAGAGTGGAGCAAGTGCCGTTGTACCCTCTTGGACCCCGCCCCCACATACAGCATCACTACCCAGCAACTGGGCTGCCCTGCCCTGGGGAACACCTAAGGCTCCGCCCCTCATATGTAACAGCCAGGATCAGACCCCCTCCCCCCCAAAAAAACAGCAAAAATGGCTCAAACGGGAGAACAAATCAAAGCCCCAGAGCCAATTCATCTAGGCAACCAAGAGATAGCCAACCTATCAGATGCACAGTTCAAAGCCCTGGTGGTCAGGATGCTCACAGAATTGGTTGATTTTGCTCACAAATCAGATGAACAAATGAAGGCTACAATAAGTGAAATGACGGAAAACACACAGACAACCAATAGTGATGGGAGGAAAACTGGGACTCAAATCAATGGAGTGGACCAGAAGGAAGAAACAAACAACCAAACAGAAAACAAGGAAGAAACAAGAACTCAAAAAAATGAGAAGAGGCTTAGGAACCTCCGGGACATCTTTAAACATCCCAACATCTGAATTATAGGGGTACCAGAAGGGGAAGAGGAAGAGCAACAAGTGGAAAACTTATTTGAACAAATAATAAAGGAGAACTTCCCCAATCTGGCAAAGGAAATAGACTTCCAGGAAGTCCAAGAAGCTCAGAGAGTCCCAAAGAAGTTGGACCCAAGGAGGAACACACCAAGGCACATTGTAATTACATTAGCCAAGATTCAAATGAAGGAGAGAATTCTAGAAGCAGCAAGGGATAAGGGGACAGTCATCTACAAAGGAGTTCCCATCAGACTATCAGCTGATTTCTCAAAAGAGACCTTCCAGGCAAGAAGGGGCTGGAAAGAGGTATTCCAAGTCATGAAAGTCAAGGACCTACATCCAAGATTGCTCTATCCAGCGAAGCTGTCATTTAGAATGGAAGGGAAGATAAAGTGCTTCTCAGATAAGGTCAAGTTCAAGGAGTTCATCATCACCAAGCCCTTATTATATGAAAGGTTAAAGGGACTTAGCTAAGAAAAAGAAGATAAAAAACAAGTCAGTAAAAAGACAGCAAACTCACAGATATTAACAACCACACCTAAAACAAAAGCAAACAACTAGAACAGGAACAGAACCACAGAAACGGAGATCACATAGAGGGTTAGCAACAGGGGAGTGAGAGGAGGAGAGAGGGGGGAAAGGTACAGAGAACAAGTAGCATAGACATTAGGTAGAAAATAGACAGGGGGAAGGCAAAAATAGTGTGGGAAATGTAGAAGCTAAAGAACTTATGACACATGGACATAAACTGAAGAGGGGGAATGTGGGTGGGAAGGGGTGTGCAGGGTGGAGGGGAATGATGGGGGAGAAATGGGACAACTGTAATAGCATAATCAATAAAATATATTTAAAAAAATAAAGAAAGAGAGGTCAATGGCATTTCAACCAGCCTACTTGTAAAAATTGTCCATTGCTTTGGATATAAGGGAAATTTAAACTTATTGCCACGTCATAATACTGGACGCATACCAATCAATGGGAATATAAGGCTTTTTGGATGCTCGTGGAGAATTTCCATATTAGCTGGTAATCCTGCCCACATGGTGGGTCATTTCAATATAAGTTCCTAGAAGTCTTTATTTTTTTAAATGATGATGCATAAAGTAGATGCTGTCATTCATATGTCAAAGAAAAAAAGGATCAAAGTGAAATTACGGGCATATGTTTTAGCGATTTCAAAAGAGTATGTCATTATTTATGACATGACAATACTGGTGGTGTGCTGATCTATAGTACTTTGAGATAGCAGTGTTCCTAGGGTACGGATACAAGAAATCAGAGGAGCCTCCCCTTCCCCTTTAGATATAAGAAAATAATTAGAGTATGAACTGATCTACATTAAAGTCAAAAGTAAATATGTATTTAATATGTCTATTGTTTTTATGGATCTCCTTATTTCTTTTCTTTTTTCTAGAATAGAAAGTGGTGACATAGTTAAGTTAGGAAGGCAACTGACATCACAAGCACTTTCTAGAGTAACATGACAAGATGGCCAGATAAGGATAGCATCAACCACACAAGTGTAGAGCCACTGAAATTCACTTCAGTGAACCTGGAAATTAACAGTTGTTTAAACTCCACACTGGAACAAACTCTTGCTATTCTGACCCTTCCCAGGGATTTGATTTTCAGTCATCTATACTTTTTTTTTAAAAAATTCTGTGCAGAATATATTTTGTATGTAGCAATTACTAAGAGAAGACATATAGATAAATGGGTGGCACCCTTTCAATTAAAGGCCTACAGCTTATTAATTTGAATGTTAAATTCAGCAATAACAAATTCTCATAATGGATTTTCATGAAGTCATAAAGCAGGGAAGAATTAAGAAATATAATAAAAATATTTTAAAATAATTTAATAAAATCAAACATGTCAAAAACAATAAAAGGAGATCAAAAAACTTAGAGGATAGCTAGCTATGATTTTTATTTAGATAAGCAAGATTAAAAGAATTAAAAATGGATAAATAAGCCCTCTGAAGTTAGGTAGTTATTATATATATTTATATATGGTGTTTTAATTAGCCTGTTCATTCATTTTAGAATTCTACAGATACCTGAGCACTTAAAGTTTAAGTCATTGACATAGAGGTGGCAACTCCTGAAAACATCCCATCTGCTTCCAATAAGAAACTTGATATTCTTTAGGATTTATGAGTGGTGGGAGGAGGTTGCCTAAAGTGAGATTTCAGAAATGTCTGGAAAATCCTTGCAGGTGAAACCCATATTTCTTGGACTGCACGTAGTTCTACATTTGTATGTAGAATCTAAGCAATAAACAGAGCAGTTTCTTTGCCCAAAGATAGCTCAGTTACAGATTTCTGATGGATCAAGTAGGCATACTTATATATAAATCTTTTGGGGAGGGGAGGTATAGGGAAAGAAAAACATCTGATGACAGATTTAAAATATTTTTAGTTTCACACTCATTTGCACTCATACAACAGTTCCAAATAAAGATGATGATGATGATGATGATGATGATGATGATGATGATGATGATAGTTATAGACTCTCATGGCTGCTGTCCAACACTTTTCTCCCATCCTACTTCCAGGGTCTGAAATGGTTCCTTTCTACTGGTTCCAGCTGAGAACTGACCCAGAAGCTGTGTTACGTGAAGATTCAACAGCCACCTTTAAACTCAAGAGAAAAAGGCCAAAAGAATCACAACCCCTGGCCTTTACCTTGTAGAGACACTAAACTGAGGCTACTAGTCCCCTCTCCCCAAACTTCCTGTTATATTAAGAAAATAATCATCCAGTTATTTAAGCCACTATTGGTTGAGTTTTTTATTATTGGCAGCAAAATACATTCCTATCTGAGCACACCCAGCCCCAGCTTCATCTGACGCTCTCAAAACCATGTTAGATTTGGACTGACCTCTTTAGATTGTGGAAAGTAGGCCCAAGCCTTTAGATTGTGGAAAGTAGGCCCAAACTTACTTTGTGGGTTTGACAAAAATGCAAGCAGCACAAGGTGTGCAATGAAAAAAGAGGGAATGTTCTGCCTCCCTTTCTCTCGGCAGCACTTTTCTTTTGCTTGTGTGTGCTACTCCAACCCCCAATGCAAATCTAGTAATCTAACATGCCTCCTCCAAAATCTTGCTTTTAAAAATCCATTTCCAGAATCCTACCTCCTGGCCCTCCAGCCTGCTCGCTCTGATGCCTCCCATTTCTATAGTTTTCTATTCAACTACTCCTCCTCTTTTTCACTGTTCATTTATCCTGCAACACTTGCACTATTCCTGACCCTTCATGTCTTCACTTCCCTTTTTTACTCAATTTAGATTCCATTGCGTGTCACTGAAAATGCCCTCAACTCCTTTCTTTCTCCATCACACTCTTCTGGTTAAAATTAAGCAAATCAAAACAAAACAAAGAAAAACAAAAACAAGACAAAACAACCTTACTTAAACCTAGCCCTCCTCCATCTCCTGTATGAACCCATGTCGCCTTGTTGAAGGATAAGATCCCACCAACAGGACCTTTTTTAAAATCACGCCCCAAAGCCCATGTCCCAAATCCCCAAGTCACTGCCCAAAAGTTCTAATTTAGTCTCCCTGTACCTTACTTTCTTACTCTTTGACTTAATATTCAATACTTCCTCCTGTTGCCTCAAACCTCCCATTGTTTCTACCTCACTGTCTCAGGCCTTGGTGTCTCATAATTTACTGAAAAAGGAATTTCCCAGCATCCCAATGACTCACCTAGATGTTTAAGTGCCTTGCCTGCTTTTGTAGAAGAATCATCTCTACCCTTAAAAAAGTAAGAAGTCCTTTCATTTGTGCTCAGATAACATCTCCTCTCCCCTTCTCAAGAACATTTTTTTGGCCAGATATTTCAGCTTCTCTGCATGACCAGTCTCTTTCCCTCTACGAAGTCATTTTCATATGTTAGCATTATCCTTTGACAACCCTCCATTCAACTATTCAATCATTGCCCCATTTCTCTGTTTTCTTTCACAGCAAAATTTCTCAAAAGACCTCTAAACATGCTGTCAGCACTTTAGTCACCTCCCGTTCCTTCAGTCTGTAATGCATTCCAGTCTAGCTTCTGTTCCCACCACTCTATTGAAACTGCTCCGGTCATGGTTACCAGTGGCTTCTATATTGCTAAATCTGTACTGCTCAAACATTCAGAAGGACTGAACACGGATGACCATTTCCTCCTTCATGAAACACTCTCTACTCTCAGCTTCGATCGCACCACACTCTCCTGGGTTATTTTTCTTCCTCACTGCTCACTTCTCAGTCTCCTTAGCTAAACTCTCATTTGTTTACTTGACCTCTGATGTTGGAGAGCCTTCTATTCTGATGTCTGGTCTTCAGCCTTCTTCCCTATTTATTTCTTCCCTAAGGAATTGCATCTATTCTTGTGGCTTTGAATGCCATCTTTATGCTGCTACTTTTCAAATATTTATCTCCAACCACAGCCCCCCTTTCTTGAGCTCCAGATATTTATAGTCAACTTCCTATGTGAAAGCTCGACTCCACTGAGATATCTAATAAGAATATCAAATATTTAATATGTGCAAAATGAACTTCCACCACTGCATACACCATAATTCATACTCCCCTGAATCCCCTCTTTCAGTAAAAGTTATCATCTCCACCCATATGTTCAAACCAAATATTTAAGGATCATATTTAGATTCCTCTCTTTTTCTCAACCCTCATACCACCAAGTTCTTGGTGCTACTTCCAAAATTAGTCAAATCCACCAATTTTTCTCCATCTTCACTGACATTATTTGTAGTCCAAGCCAAAATCCTCTTTTCCTTGGACAATTGCAATAACCTCCTAACTCTTCTTGCTCCTCCCTTATGGCATTCTAACCCCCACAGAACATCTAGAGATTCCATTAATATGCACATTAGATCTCTTGGAATGAAATCTAAAATCCCGTTCCTCCACCCACAAGGTCCTGCACTGTCTAGTCTCCCTCCCTCTGCACCCTCCTTCCTGACATTCCTCTACTCCTCAGTATAGTCTAGGAGCCAAGCCCTTTTCCTAATCCCAGACTTGAAAATGTGTTGTACTCTCTACCTAGAATGCGCTTTTCCCCACCCCTTCATATGTCAGACCCATTCTTATCCTTTAGTTTCCATTTTAGTTCACTTCCTCAGAGATGTTCCCTAGTCATGCTATCGAAAATAGCCTTTCCCCGCTGATGCTCTATCTTGTCAACTTGCTTGTTGTTTGCAAAGGACTTATCACTGTCTACAACTATTTTATTTGCTTATTTATTTATAGTTTACCTCCTGTACTAGAGGCTAATTTAAGCAATAAAGGACTTATTAGATGGGTTTGAGGTTGTTCCCATGCGGAAACCCGCTACCCCATGCTTTAGAAAGGATGCTGGAGCGGCTCTGGGTTTAAGGTAACAGGTGTTGATGGAGAGTCTGTCAGGGCCCTGGAGTGAGGATGAATTAACTTTGATCCTTTGAGCCTTTGATCTCTTCATTGTGTTGCTACACTTGCTGGTCCAATTCCCATGAGGGAATACAGGAGAGTCCTAATGTGCATCTTGTTCCCACTGTTTGCTAACAAGTATGGGTTCTGCCAATATTTTCTATGATAGTAGCTGGGTGATCTTTCAAATGGAAATAGAGGTGCTTTTACCAGATGAAGAGGAGCTGGATGCTGGACAGACAAAACCAACAGATATCTGTGGCACATCATCACACACAACTGGTAGGAGCTGTTCTTGACACCAAAACATTGGCCTCATGAGAAGCCCAGTCCCCAGGTTGGTATTCTGTTTCTTGAAGTTATTTGGTGATGGCTCTCTTTATGGTGGGCAATGCAAATGTT
This sequence comes from Glossophaga mutica, assembly GCA_039655065.1. Lineage (NCBI taxonomy): Eukaryota > Metazoa > Chordata > Mammalia > Chiroptera > Phyllostomidae > Glossophaga > Glossophaga mutica. Next base: position 62,462,164 of record CM077304.1, read on the forward strand.
CCTGTGTGAGAATTCTCTCACGAAGGCCCGAAAGGCAGACACTATGGCCTTGTACGCACACAGCGAACGCTGCCAGGCAGCATGGTAGCTCTAACTTACTGTACGTGATGTTGTGTTTGTTCCTGCTGCTTGGGCATCGGGTTGCTCTGAGTGTGGAATTTTGTTCTCTCTCTCTCCAAATGAAGTAGGCCTGAGAAATATATTCTCAGCTGTTGAGGAGGTAGGTACATTATCCATGTTTTCTACTTATTCATGATGTTCCACAGCTAAATCAAAGAAACTGCAATAAATATAGACATTAACTCATCAAATGCATATTAATCCCTAGGCAGGGATTAAGATTACGCTGAGGAGAAGTAGGAATGAAACAAATGCCATCATTGTGTTTTCCTTATTCCTGACACTATTCTTCTTTCCTTTCTGCCCCTCCCTATCCCCACCGCAGTTACCCACCACCAGCGCCCTGCCTGGGTCGCCCACATCTATGTCTACTGCTTAGGGACTTTTTTAATGGGTGAAAGGGAAAGAGATGAAGGCAAAAGGAGTGCTATGAGGGTTTCCAAAGTGGAAATATAAAGTTCAAAAAAACCAAAGTGACTTCTCCTTCCTTCACTAAACAAATTGGTAACCATTGAACCTGGGAGATTGAAGTTCTTGGGCAATCTACCTTCCTCTGTTATGAATGGAAGATATCAGCCATCTTTCTACTGTCTTTTGAATTTTATTCATTCTAGGCTATAAAGTGAGATGAACTCTGAGGCTGCTGTAAACCCCAGTGCTGCTGGGACAGTAATGGAATCTTGTGAAGAGATTAATTAAAAATCAATATTTATGAAACTAAGCCCAGCGACTAAAAGGAAACAAAAACATGTATCACCAGACAGCAGCCTGGGGTGCAATCTGAGAACTCAGAATCAAAGTGGTTTAATTTGAAATGACTTTGCAGAACATGGCATATAATCTCATTTACCTAGAGTATCTGGCAGTTGGCAAAATACTAAACAAACAAAATCTGACTAATAAGTAAAGATGTCTCTATTCTGCTCCCTATTGGAAGAAAATCATGTGGAGATGTGCTGTGTGAATGTAAACTGCCCCACCCACCCCTATTCCTGCACCTCCCTCCCAAATGCAGTGGCAAGGCATTAAGCAGGAAGCCCTGATGAAGAGGCTAGAATGATCACCTCGGTAATCCTTAGGATTAACCTGAGGATAGCCTCTTCCAAGTATCATTAAAAACTACAAAAGGTGAGGCCTCAACAGACAGGTTGGTACTCTATACTGGGCATCTTAAACCCTGAAGTCTGTGTGGTAGAATTCTTAGAAAAGTCCATTTTATTCTAATGAAGGCAACATGTTTAAAGGAATCATGGACCTCAGGGCCCTTTTGAGACTCCCTTGTCTGAAGCTAAGTCCAATCTCAGGAGCAGAGAAAATATGGATATGTCCATTGCTCTGGCTCATGTTAAATTATGAATAATAACAAAAGCTAAAATTTATTGAGCACGTATGTGCTAGGGACTATGTAAGTGATTTTACATGGATTATATCATTATATATGGACAATACACATTATCATTGTCCTAGTTCTTGAGGAAACCAAAGCACAGGAAGACTAACAACCCTGACCAAGGTCACACAGCTAGTAAGTGGTAGAGCCACAGTTTGAACCCTGGCAAACTGACTCCAGGGTCTGAACTTTTGACCATTTCATAATACCGTCACCCCCATAGAGTCCCTGTGCTTTGAATTTTGAAGCCAGTCTTTTGCAGACTTTTTAAAACAAATTAAAAATGAGGTGGTAGTGCTCATAATTTGTTAAATTTCAAAATTATTCTTCTGTCTTTTTTACTTTTCTGAATTCACAAAGATAGCAAGGGGTGGATTGGAACATGGACATGAATCTGAGTTTAATCACTTCATCTCAGCCCATTGGTGAAGGAGGGGCATGGGGATGGCTGAATGCACAGCACCCAACACTGGGCAGATGAAATGGACGGCGGTCCATTAGTCACATATACTCACTGTCCAGGGGATGAGGGGACTACGCATCCTGCAAGGGCACACTCGGAAACAGTGAACAAGCAGGGGCTGTAAAAGGCAGGCTTTGTAACATCATGAGGGCGAGGTATGCCCTGTTCCATAGGAGGTATAATTGGCTTGTTTGAATAATTCTGCAGTCTGGTAGGGATCTGAATGAAAACCTGCTACTCAGGGGTAATCAGGGACTACGCACAATCCCCTAATAAGAAGGGTTGTCTGACTAGAGGACTTCTTCTGCAGAGTGGGAAGGGGAATTTGCAGATAGGCCATTTGAGGTCCTTCTGAATTTTCCAAATGTCAAAACATCGCATAATACTGGACACTAATTTTAAGGTGTACACCACGGTTTCTCTGTAAAACACAAATAGATGAGACATGCAAGGAAAGTGCATGAATAAAGATACCTGGCTAGAAAAAAGGAGGATGTATTTGGACAACTAAGTCTATATGAGAAGGAAAAGTATTAGATGAAGCTGGAAAGCTGGTAGCTAGGTTTCCAAGGATCTTGAGAACCCATTAAAGATTTCTCAACATTAGACTAACATGACCCAATATATGTTTAAGGAAAAACCTATCTATAATGAGGATGGATAGGAAAGCATAAGAGAGTAGAGACAGGCGAAGCAGATTACTGTTTGTTGAAAGCATGACAGAAATCATGAGCATTTGAAAATAAATATTTATCTTGATTACCAAGTGCATGAGTTTCCTGTGGCTGCTGTAACAAATCACTACAACTTTAGCAGCTTATAACAACAGAAATTTATCCTGTCATAGTTCTGAGTGCCAGAAGTCTGAAATCAACTTTTATAAAGGTTCACACTCCCTCCCAAAGCTCTAGAGGAGAATCTATTTCTTGTGTCTTTCATCTTCCAGTGGCTGCCAGTATTCCTTGGTTTATGGCTGCAGCACTTTCATCTCCACCTCATAATCATACTACCTTCTCTTCTTCAGCTTGTGCAAAATCTCCCGCTACCTGCTTTTTGTAAGGACATTTGTGATTGCATCCGGGACACATCCAGATAATGCCATATACTATCCCCACTTCATGAACATTAACTGAATCACGTCTGCAAAGTCTTTGCCATATAAGGTAACATTCACAGGTTTCCAGGTGATTAGGATATGATATGGATGGGGTGAGGAGAAATTTTTAGTCTGCAGTACTTTTTTGATATCTCTTTAAATATTACATCTAAGGCAAGTGAGTTCCCTTACTGTCCTCATTCACGTGCTGGTCTGCAACATTGGGATAATGGTGGTTTTACTTACTGAAATGGGAAACAAGAGGAGGAACTGGTTTGGAATGGAAATATTGCTTAAATATTTAAAATACAACTGCTATTGTATTAGACATTATAATGTGCAACTGGAGTATAAAACCCGATTTTTATGGCCTCAGTTTCCTGGAGCCAAATGAAAGCCCATCTTAAGAATAACTTGGGATAGTTTATGTCTTCACCTAGAGTTGAGAGGACAATACTGTCCAGAACTACCCTCCCCTTCTCAGAACTAGCACTGGAACTCTCCTCGGGGAGCCACATTTCATCTACTCTCAGACCAAGTAATTAGAAGGTCCCTATTCCCAGTTCCAGGATTGCAACTTCTTCTTCTTTTTTTTTTTTTTTTGACTTTATTTATTTTATTTTTAATCAGTATTTTTTAATTGTTGATATTGTACAGTTTTCTGTCTTTTACCCCGCCCCAGCCGACCACCCCAGCCCTCCCCACCTTCCTCCCACTTCCACCCCCCATAGTTTTTGTCCATGAGTCCCTTATACTTGTTGCTCTAAACTGTTCCCCTTTTCCCCTGAAATTCCCTCCCCTCCCCCTCTGGACACTGTCAGACTGTTTTCTTCTGATCCAGACCTGATCAGTCCATAGAACTCCTCCCTAGCTACCAGTTATTGCCTTACAAATGTGCATTTGCCTCAAATTGATCTAATAAAAATGAATTCTGGGATTTCTGTGAGAACCACCAAGGAGAAGTACTGAGTTTTCCTCTCAACTCGTATTTGTGAATATGTGTCTTCAAGCCTGAAGCTAACAGAGGGAAGGCAAAACTAAGATGCAAAGATCCCAATGACATCTCTTAATTCACTGAATCAAGTCACACTTGAAGCCAGACCTACTTGTAGGCTTTTTCAATTACCTGAACCAATAAATTTCTTTTACTGCTTAAGCAAGTTTGAATCTAATCTTTTTTCTGTCACTGAAAATTGTAACCGATAGTAAAGAAAAATTTAATAAAAAATTATAATTTTAAATATTTGGCTGACCAATGGAAATGTTGTGGTGCATGGAGTAGGTAGGAAAACTTTCTGAGCTGAGGCTGTATCCTGGGACATTTGTGTTTTATTTGGTGGGGAAGTGTGAATTATTTCCTTCTTTGACTAGGAATGTCAACATTGTCATGGAATTTGTTCAGTGCCACAAAGCTTCCAGTGGAAACCCAACACTTTCCCTCAAAAAGAGAGGATTATCTGATCAATCTTCAGGAAATGCACTGACTGAGGAGTCAAAAAAAAAAAAAAAAGAATTAGAGGAAAGACTAGGAAGGTCATTAGGTGATTTTGGGCAAAGCTCTGGAGTAAGTGAAAGAGGAGGACCATGGGGGCATTTAGGGCAGGGACTAGGGCTAGAGAAAGCTCTTCAGGAATTCAGAGAAATGATAAGGTAAAAATTACCAGATTGCATTTCCTAGAGTGGCTCTTTCCTCGAGTCATCATGCGCTTTCTTTACAAAAGTAGCAATGAACTTACAAATGACCCATATTTACTGTGTATTGCCCGCACTTTTTTAAACAAAGGAAATTAATTTAAAAAAAGTTAAAATGTAATTAAGATAGCAATTGAAATCATTTTCTTTCCATCATTCCCACAAGTATTCTTAGTATCTGGTAGAAATGATTATACAAGCATAAGACTCTGTTATATCAAAATAAAGAGTGAAGATTTTATAATATTCTTACTTTAATCACCTTCTCACCACTTTACATTTCAATGTCTGAGCTTAGGAGAACCCCTTCCAGTGTAACATCAGAATGTTTAAAAGAAACAGTCAAGTCCACCAGTAAGATAGCTCCTCCAGTAGAATAGTAACTATCCACTCAGCCTAGTCTACATATTCAGGAGCAACTTAATGCCTTGCCTAAAATTTGCAAGTGCCTCACTAGTTCTCTCTACTTAACTAATAAAGAAATGGCTGATATGTTAGGTTGTTCCTTTTGTATTATATTTGTAAAATAACATTGGCTGCATGTATTGTACTAATTTTATCAATGGTCTGAAGTAATGGGTCCAGAAGAACTTGTTTCTAAAAATGTAGATGAAGATATTAACGGTTTTCCTTGCTCTTAAATTTTCAACACTATTCAAAGCTCTTTTGGGACCACAATCACTGAAGTCTATAGAGTTACTATTACTTGTATTTGACAAGATTCTCCTGTCAATTGTACAGTGTGAGGCCGAACAAGGAAGAGAAGTAAAGGGGGAAAATACTGGCAGCAACAGAAGGAAATCATCTTGTTCTTAGCCTTCATGCATATGACTCAGGGAGGTATAAGGAACAGTAATCACTGTGAATAAAAATAAGAGGTGACTTGTTACAGGAAATTTAGCTTCTCTTTTATTTAAGACAGTCAATTCAATTGACCTTGAAACAAGATTTATGTACATTGGAGGTAAAAACATTAAAGGATCAGATATGTGATCAATTTTAGGAGAAAGTTTAAGATTTCAAACATGCCATTACTTATACGTATACAATATGTGTATTCATACATGCAAACATATTCTGGACATTCTGATTAAAAAATGTGTTGTTTATACTTTTTAGATCAGTTCCAAAATTCACTTAGGAAAACTCTTAGAAGCTCTTAGAGATGAAAACTCTAATAAATGAAGCCTAATTTTCATGAATACCTGTACTCAAGACTATTTGACCTGAATTACACAACACATTTTGAGCTTTGTAACTCTTAGAGTGCATATAATTTTTAATTGACTTTTCTTTGGCAATATCAGTATGTTTGTATTATATTCATGGGACTCCCTCTGCTGTATAACTTAACACATGAAAATTCTTGTTTTACTCTTTACCAAGGTTTCCTTGCAGCCTGATGGATAAGGTGTCTAATTATGGAGTACTGCAGAAGGCTTTGGATCAAATCATGTTTTTATTGAAAATGAGGTCATGTTGGGTTGAGTGATATAGCTAAATAATCATTTAACTAGTTTTCCAAGCCAAATACAGAGTAATTAGGTTTAGTAACATGGCTTCCTCCCTAAGATTCATAACTCAGACATAGTGGTTTGGGAACAATATGGGTAGAAATTGTGTATATTTTTCTTAGACATTGAAATGAACAGCACTTTCTAACTGGACTGAATTTTTAGATAGAATTTAATTTTACTTTTGTTTTTACTTGTGACAGTGTTTGGGAGAACATTATTCAAATAATTGTCTGAAATTAAGCGGTCCCCAAATTTACCACTCAAGTAATAGAGGTCATGTTATTATAGATAATCAATGAATTGGGGAGTTCTGAATAATAATTTGAGCAGTGATGTTCTTAAACACCCTTTAGACGATTCTGATAGTAGAGTTCTAGATATTTGATGGAAGTTTTGATTTAAAATACAGTCATATTATCCACCCCCCACCAACTCACCCTCCAAAAAAATTCTTGAAATATTCTGGTCTCAATGCAATCTGTTCCAAATGCTTGTCTGATATGTATCTGGAAGTTCTAGTTTGGTGTTCAAGAAATATGACACTTATGCTGTATCTGGGTCCATTTGTTTGAATTTGTTTAAAACAATATACTTAGATCAGTCAATAACTTTATGTTCAAACAATGTCTAATTTTTCACTTTTTAGGTGGTAAACTTAGACACAAATTTTTAGAATATAGCTATAAGATTATTCCACTTATGAATTAGTACTTCTTTATTTCTCTTTCTGAGATTACAGATTAAAATTATAGCTCTTTCAAGATACAAAAATTTGCTAAATATTTCACATTGTTGAGTTGGTCATGCAAAATCTTTTCACATTTTAGCTTTGGCCCACTAGATAATTTTTCCATTCTTCATTTCTGCCCCAAAAAGACATTGTATAGTGTATTGTTATAGAATTTCCATATTCATCTTAAGTTTACTACCAATATGCCTTCAAAAATGTGATATTGTCAGAATTGTGCTGATTGTGAAATGAAAATGCCTTTCAGGGCATCCGTACACAGCTGTACTGAATAGCCTGACATCTGTGAAAAGTGTATTTCGAATTCAACTTTCAAACCACAGAATTCAAGTAAGCAAAAACTTACCATGTGTTAAAAACACTTGAAACTCTTCCTCTTGTAATTGTTTATCTACATTTTTAAAACTCTGTTTACATTGTAGTAACAGCTGTGTTTAAAAGGGACATGACAGAGCAGACTAATTTATAATGCAAAACTTTATTCTAAAAAAAAACTTATGTTTGAAAAAACACTTCAAAAGAGGGCAAAAATGATTAAAATAGACACAACCATTTGTTTAAACTATGACTTTCTCAAGAAAAAACAGCCTAATGTAAACTGGCCTATGCATGTTCCAAGCAGCTGTTCTGTGTAACGCCTCTACAAAACCTTTGGGGGTGGGGCAGAAAGAAAATGAGCAATTGACCATAACAAAAGGTCATTGCCATGGAAGAAACAGCACAAATTAAGGATGAAATACTAAATGTTTGTGAAGTGTGCCAAGTTAGTTAAAATTGGGGCTGAGGAAACGGCCAGTTGCCACCACTTTATAGTAAGTGGTCTTAAAATTGAAAAGTGAAAAAGTCACCCTTGACCAGCATTCATTCTCTGGGTTTCTACAGCAAAACTACAAAAGTTTTTGGTAATTCAAAAAGCCCAAATAAATGTTTTTTCTATGTTTTACCATGTCATAGCTAACCTATTTTTTCTTTTGCCCCCTTTAAATAAATCACTGTTCAAGCATCTCTTAGACACGACCCACCACTTCAATTGGTTTCTCTTGGTGTTTGATGCTGTTGACCTTTCTCTTTATAAAACCCTCACTTTCTTGGGTTCCCATGATGCCATTTGGTCATCAACCTCTTGAACACTTCTAAGGATCTAGATATAGCACCCCTTCCTCTGCTTTTTTTCCTGTATGTTTCCTTAAGTGCTACCTGCATCTACCTTCCCTTCTCAGATGCAGCAAAATAGTCTCCTGTACCCAAAGGAGGCAAGGAAGCAGAGTTTTCATATCTCAGCCTGCCCCACCAGGCAGCTGGCCATGTTCCCAGGTTGTCAGGAATTAGTTGAGAGAGTCACAGCTGAAGGGGACCTGTGTGAACTGATGACAAGGACCAGACAGAAGCAAGGATGCTTGGCCAGCAGAGAAAGTGGACATTACCAGAATCTGCCTCCCCAATCACACACATGTCTACCCTAGAAGTGTACACACCCCAAAGAAAGGGGCATGGAATCTCAAATAGATTCAGTTAAAGTTTCCACTGCCCAACAGAATAAGGGCCCAAAGTAGAAAACAAATTCAGTTAAAGAAACATGACAACAGTTCCACTTCACATGTGACTCTGTTGAATGACATTCCCAGACATTCCCAGAACTGTGCCTGGAATATAGTTGGAGTTCAAAGGACATGATTTCTTTTTCTCTATGGAGGATCACCAACTCTCATGTAGCATTATCTCATGAGTTGAATTGGATGGACTCTAATTCATTCATTCATTTATTTATTCATGCAACAAAGATTTTAAATACTCAGTGTTGGGCAATATTCTAGGCACTGAAAATACAATGACAAGTGAATAAAGTTCCAGCTCTTTAGAGACAGAGACAGCTAGAAAAGAATAGAATAGAATAGAATAGAATAGAATAGAATAGAATAGAATAGAATAGAATAGAATAGAATAGAATAGAATAGAAAAAGAAGAAAAGGAAAGGAGAAAAGAAAGGGAGGAGGGGAAGGAAGGGAAGGAGGAAGGGGAAGGGATGATGGAGAAAGGTAGGAAGGGAAAAAGGAAGAAAGGAAAGAAGGAAGAATCAGAAATGACAAATATAAGGGGATAAAACAAAGCAGAGTATTAGAGAGGGATGGAAGGAGGGTGTCTCACTCTCTTGGCCATAGTGTTCAGGAATGTATCTCTGTGTAGATGAAATTAACACAGAGATCAGCATGAAATTAAGGAAAATGAACTTTGGAGATTTGCATGAAGAACACTCCAGACTGGGGAGTCAGCAGTGTACAAGCCCTTGAGAAGTCTTCCAAACCCGTTATTCTCTAAAAGCACAACTCAAATTAGCATGTGAGGAAAGAAATCTGTAATCTTAATGTGAATCCTAACCAGTCCTTGGGTTTCATTTATATAAGAGCTAAAATATATTTTGGAAAAGTTAATCAAGATTAAAGTGATGGTTTTCTATTATTAAGGTATTCTAAATGCATTTGTTAAAATATGGTTGAATTAACTCTATAATTTATATTTGTGTTCATGTCTATGTTTTCATATCTCTATATTTGCATCTATATCTATATTTACATCTGGATATGCTATATAAGCAGGATACATCCATATATACATCTACCTGCATACCTATCTATCAATATTTAGTTCGATATTTGACATAATTGTTTTGCTTCCAAAGCCCCAAACCTAATTAACTTATTTCTGAAAAAGGCAAACTGTCATGGGAAACTCCTCATAAGAAGAGTAGATAACTATGTACATACAATGTGTATCTATATATTTGGTTATGCTTACAATTGTATTTTATATACATAAGGCTTCAGGTTAAGCACTCCCGGTTTATTTTACAAACCAACTGGCTCAAGCATCTTTAGGTTCGACTCATAAAATAAAATTGGGGGGGAATCTTTTTTGTTACTATCTTATAAAAGAGATGTCAGAAAGAGCTCCCCCAAAGAAAAAAATTAATTCTAAAAGACATGTCATCTTACTTTATTATTTGGAAAATGTCAAAATGTTCCTATTGCTTCACAGAGTTTCCCTAAGGTTTCCTCTTGGAAGAGGTGATCCCTCCTTTCTCCAAAGCAAAATTCGATGATGGGTTGCAGATGTCAACACAGTCCTTCCAAGGTAGCTGACATACCCAGAGCATCTTTTAAAGGTTATATGTAATATGTAAATTTTATGAGAACAGCTCTTAGTTTTGTCTATAGTCAGGGTCCTAAAGTATTTTTTTTTTAAGTACGGTGTTAAAAAAACACTCGACTGTTGCACCAGCACCAAGATATTTGAACAAATATCTTGTTGAGAAACAAGATATTTTTTTAAAAAGGGATTCTACATTTTCTGATGCCTAGTAATACTGATACTTTCACTAACAACCATTTTTTATTATTCCATCATAATAAATTTTTAATGACTGTATTAATTTTTAAAATATGCTTTAAAGCCTTTAAAAGTAAGATAGCTGTTAACAGTTATCTTACGCTAAAAGAGTATTCTGAAATGAGTCTTGTGTAATTAGAATGGCCATATGCCTGATTTGCCTGGGCAGTGCTGGTTTATGTCTATTGTCCTGGTGTAACAGCAGTGCCCACGTTGACTTTCAAGACAGTACTGGTAAACTATGGTTATTCTAAGTAAAATCAATTGCAGAATGGCCACAGTGAAGAAATTTTGGAAATGTAGTGTTTGGTCTGGGACAGGAAATACCAACTGTCAGTAAAATCTGGACAATATGGTTATCACAGTATATGATATTTAATTATTTAAATAATTTTCTTCCTCTGGGAACCAAAAATTCAATGAATAAGAGAAAAAGTCGGAGCACAGTGGGAGCTCAACTGTCACACCAGGACCAATGCAAAACCATAGGACACAAATACAAGACGGGTTTTTATAAATTTATTTTCTTTCGGAAGTAAAATAAATGAAACAGATATTTGTAAATGTATTTCTTTGGCTAAATTTTACTTTTATGAGCTAGTGGAAAATTGAAGTTTGCAGCAACTAATCATTTCCACTTTATTGAATACTAGCAGGGAAAAAGCTGTTAAAAATGAAGACATCTCAAGGGATGTGCCAGTCCCATGAATTAATCTCAGCCCAGTAAACGTTCAACTACATGGGCGAACGCATTTAGAAAATCTTACATTTTCTAATGTTGTCCAGTTCTATGCTGTCCCATATATAGTAGAATTGTTCTTCAGAACAGCATTTACGTTTAGTACAGAAAATGACATTTAGTATTTTTAGAAGGGGAGCACGTAATTTTTGGAAAAAATCGAACTCGTTTTATTACTGCAGAACTTCTCGGAACCTTTAAAATGCTAACACACATGGTGACTCTAGGAGATGAGTCCGGCACGAGGCATTTCCCAAACATGCTTGTCCACTGACCTCTCTTTTTCCACAACATCCTGCTGGTCTAATGTCTGTGTAACACATGAAAGGAAATGTCTCCTCAGAATAATGTCTTGTTCCTCACTAATCTACATGAAAAAAATATCTCACCTCTCTGTTAATGGTTTTAAAATTACCTTAAAAATGAAGTTATGAAAAAATTATAAGAAAATGCATCTACATTTATTCTGCAAATACCAATTCACTACTTACTGTGTGCTACCCACGTTTTCAGTCACTGGCACTGAAGCAATGAACACACATGCAAAGTCCCTATTCTTAGGGAGGTTACTTTCTAGTGGGAAACAAACAATAAGCACACACATGCATGTATAAATGAGTGATTTATTAGGGTACTAGTACTGGGAGATCTTTGTTATTTCTATTTTTAAATTTTCTCTAATGCGGGTACAGTATATCTGTAAATTCAATGTGATTAGAATCAACATCCAACAGGCTTCTTTTTGTGTGTGAAACTTAATAAGTTGATCCCAAATATTACCTAGGAAAACAAAAAGTCAAAGAGCCTCACAATGATTTAGAAGAGTAAAAAATGTTTCCTAAAATATTAATGAGCTTGAAGTTATCAGTACAAGAATAGAAAGTAAACTAAAGGTGCAAGATAAGGAGTTCAGAAACAAACACATACCTACATGGAAATTTAATGAGTGTAGAAATGGCACAGAGAATCACTCAAAGTGATGGATTGATTATTCAGTAAACAGTGCTGAGACAACTGGCTTTTCAAATGGAAAAATAAATTGAATCCCTGCCTCACACCATGTTTATAAAATAAATTTAAGGTAAAATAACTAAATATAGAAAGAACCACTATAAACTATAGGAAAAAATATAAGATATCCTTATGACCTAACTTTAAAAGACTACCTTAAATTATAAGCTCAAACCATAAAAAAGATTAATAAGAGTGACTATATTAAAATTTAAAATATATACAATCAGATATATCATTAAAATAAAAAAGACAGTACAGATTGTGAGACGATACTAACAATGCATATAACTGACAAAGAACTAATACCCACAATATGTGAAGAACACTCCCCAAACCATTAAGAAAAATTCAAACAAACAGAAGAATGAGCAAAGGTTATAAAGAGATTATTCAGAGAATAAAATGGGCATGGTCAACAAACATCTGAAAAGATGCTCAACTTTACTAGTAATTTGAAAAATGCAAATTTAAACCACACGGAGATACCATTTTTATATCTAAGTTTTTGGAAAAAGAGTTAAAGTGTGACAATACTGAGTGTTAGTGAGGATATGAAGCCATGGAAACTATTACCTTGGTTAAATAATAATGTTCAATTTATACTCCTGGATATAAACGCCAGAGAAATCCTAGGACATGTTACAAGAGACATACACAAGACTGCCAGAGCAGCGCTGTTGATCATTGTGGAAGACTGAAAGTGACCCGAATGTTCAGAAACAGCACTTAGTAGAACGGAGAGAGAAATTTTGGATTAGTCATGGAGAGGCCTATTCCACAGTAGTAAAAATTAATAAACTAGAGTTTCATGTATCAACACAGATGAATCTCAAAACATTAAACAAGAAAACTCACAGATTTAACATAGAAAAAAAAGCAAGTTTCAGGGAGATACTGAAAGTATAACTCTTGTGTAAAAATTCAGTTATATAAAATAATACTAAATATTGTTTTAAAAACTACACACACACACACACACACTCAAAGCATAAAATCTGGAAATAACTTAATAGGGAGACAGGGAATTATGATGTGGAAAAGTATGCAGGCATCTCAACTTTATTTTTACTTTTCTTTTGTAATCGGATGATGGATTCATAGATATTGGTTTTGTTATTCTTTTTGTACTTTATGTGTGACTGAGATATTTCACTAGAAAATGTTGTTATGAAATAGAGTGAATGGATGGTAACATCCCTCAAAATAGTGTTAGCCAATGCTATAGTGTTCTTTGGTATTTCTGTTTAATATTTTCCCAGAGTACTAATATTTCCTTTTTGGATTCATCTAGTTGACACAGTAAAAAACGTTTAGAACCACACTGCAATACCTAAAAAAAAAAAAAAAAAAAAAACATGCAGAGAGAAAAGAAATGGGATTAAATCGTTTTCTCTCTTAAACATGAGCAAGTCAAAGGAGATTACATCATCATGTCATTCAACATCACACATGCACACATGCATGCACACACAAAGACATGTGTACATATATGTATAAAACTACATGGCTCTAGGCAGTTATGGAAAAAAGGATTCACTTCAATTGCTTTCCACAATATCAATGCATTTAAAGCTCTTACAAACATGAACATTCAACACGTTTGAATTTTCACAGAAATGCCATTCTCTAAAGCAGTCATAAACATGTCCATCTTTATATAACAGCGTCGATCTACATTTCTAGGTACATGGAGCAACCTGTTAGAGGGAGGTCCACTGTAGAGTAGAAATTGCCAAGGATTTTGAATGCAGAAGGCAGAGCTCACACTTCCAGCTTCACCTTCCGCTGAGGGCGTGTTATTAGGCAAATAATTCGACCATTATGAGCTTCTTTTTTCATCTATAAAATAAGATAATAATAGTACCCTCCTCACTGAATTATCCTGAGAATTAAAGGAGAATATAAGAGAAAGTGTTCTGTGAACAGTAAACTCTCTTTGGAAAAAATAGTAACTAATTTCTGTACCAATTAAAGGCAAAAGATGCTAACCACATGAAACTTGCCTTAAGGGAAGGGACAGGATCAACATGACAACAATAGTAAGTGGTAAGAAAGAAAAATAAAAACAGAAACCAAAAGAAGGTTGAATCATGCAGTTGATACTATTAGTACTGGAAGCGGTTTCAGTGAGGGTCAGGATCTGGGATGATTTATACTTTGGCTGGGCCTGGGGTCGTGGAAGGGTGTGGAGAGGGTGGGGTTTTTTGTTGTCTTTTTTTTTTTTTTTTTAAGGTTTAGCTGCTTTTATTGTTTTTTCTTTTTTTAATTATTTTATTGTTGTTCAAGTACAGTTGTCTGCATTTACCCTCCACCACTCCCCTCTACCCAACCCCAGCCATCCCCACCTCCCTCCCCTGCTTTCACCCACCTTGGTTTTGTCCATGTGCCCTTCATAGTTGTTCTGGAGAGGATGTTCTAAGTAAGGGGAAGAGAATACAGTCTATTTGCAAAATAGCAATAATAGGGTTAATTTATGCAACTTGGTTAGGATAAATTAGAAGGTCACTTTCAGTCTTCCAATCTTATATCTTCCAATCTTTTTACTATCTTTCTAATCATGTTTCTTTTTTTTTCATCCTCACCTGAGGATATGTTTATTGATTTGAGGGGGGGGGAGAGAGAGAGAGAGGGAGAGAGGGAGAGATCAGACCCACAACATTTTCGGTGTACAGGACAATGCTTCAATCAACTGAGCCACCTAGCCAGGCAAGGGCCTAATCGTGTTTCTTATTAAGGGTGGAAGGCTTTTCTTGTAGGTTAACCTAACTTTAAACTTACGTCAAAAAGAGACTTGAGAAACAGCAAAAACTGATCATTATAGCTGGTAACAATGTTATCGTCAGGGGGTGGAAAACTTGCCCTTGGCAGCTGTTCTGTCGGGTTCACAGCATCTTGCCTAAGACCCTTGTCCGCAGCCATTTGATCACCATGAAGATGACCACCGTGACTGTGAGAAATCTCATCTCTGCTTTGGCAACACTCCAGAATTTGAATTTCCTGCTTCTAAATCTGTCCACAAATAGACCGACAAACATGTTAGGATATTCTTCTTGAACCAACTTGGCTTACCAGACCTTGAGACAGGTATCTTGGCTTAAATTTCATCTACTTTTAAGAAACTATTTATTTCAATGCTGCGTACTTGCTAAACAATTTTCTTTAATTAGTTGTTTTAATCTACCCAAAACATTAGGTTGAAATAACAACTTCTGCCTGATTTTGTAGACAATCTGTGGTGCCCGCCAGATCCTGCTTAGGAGTAACATGAACCAGGAATCCATAATAGCAAACTGTGTGGCTAAAAAATTTTCAGACTTCAATAACATGCAAAATGTTATGCTGAGTTTTTTGTTTATAGTGAAATGTCCTGTCATCACACTCCTTTCATTAAGTGGTATGTGATAGGTGTTTTTACATAGTTGTCATTACTTTGCGGAAGATAAGACAATATTGAAATTTAAGATAACTGATTTTCAAATAAAATCAATCCTATTGATAGGTTTAGAAACAAAAGAGCCTCACATTTATATTACTGCCTTCTTTTTTGTTATGGGAGGGGAGGTGGGAGGAGCTAGTGTGCATGAAGAAGGGATTGTTTTTTGTGGAGACAAGCCTAGTATTTCAGGGAAATAAGAAAGTAATAACAGATGTAAAGTTAAGGTGAGAAATGCCGCACACTTCTCCCTCCTTCCTGCTTCCCACTTCAAGTTACATTCCATCTGGAATACTTTAGACCTTTCCCCAACATTCTAGTTACTGAAAATAAACCTGGAAATTTTGGTCTGCTTAGTCTCTGGTTGGGGCACTAAGAATTAAGCCTTTTTAGTAAATTCCTGTGATTTACTTATATAGTAAAAACCAACCATAACTCAAGCACCTCATAGCACATTATAGGTCAAAATACATCATCTAATTCAATTTTACACTTAAAAAATGATGTTTTCTACCTCACCTCATGTCTACCACCCACCTAGCTAGTTTCCTTCCTTCTGCCTCATCCAGTCCTTCAAAGCTGAGCCCAGCCTGACCCTGCTGTGCAGATCAACCCAAGAGTCACTTTTACAGCCTCAGGTTCTTTTTCACTGGAACTCAAGGGCGAGGGGTAGACTCTCCCACTACATGACTCCCAAACTCCCATTTTTTGTCCCTCATATCTGATACTTGAGACCATAGTCCCTAATCGTCTAAATCATCCCCCAGCACAACTCGTTCCATTCGTCCTTTCAAATTATAGTGCTAGGACACTTCCTTTGACTGTATTCTCAAATTTCCAGCCTGTTCCCCATTTACTTCTTCAGGTCTCCTTGAAACTTGGTACATGATCCTAAATTCCAACCTGGTGCCAGAGCCACTGCACTGTACTCTATTCCTGAAGGTCCTCTCAAGAATTCCAGTAGTCTCACGCTTGGGACTCGGCCTGGCTGCAGGGGACAGGAACCAATCAAAAATACAGCCTTCAGTTATGGCCAAGATGGAGGCGTAGGTAGAAACCCTTCACTTCGTTGCACAACCCAAAGGAGGATAACAACCGATCTAAAAACAGTAAACAATCAGAAGTGTCAGAAAATCAAACTGCATGGAACTCTGACAGCCAAGGAAGTAAAGAAACAGTCAACCAAACCATCCAGACCAACCAGACTGGTGGGAGCAAGATGGGGGCAGACAGGTGGATGGAAAGAATCCCCAGCAAGGCAGTGGACCTTGGGCGGGGCTGGCTGAAAGGACCCTTGGCAAGGTGGTGGACCTTGAGGGCAGGGATAGCTGAATGGGAAACTGAGATTCAGAGCTGGCCGTGGACTACCATGGAGGCTGCCATGGTGGGAGAAACTCTCAGTCTCACACAAGAGTTGGGTGGAAAGTGGGGCTGGAGCCCAGCAAGCAGCTGCATTGTTCCCTCTCTGGCCCCTCCCCCACACGCGGTGACACAGCGCAGCAAAGAGGGTTGTTCTGCCCCTGTGAATATCTAAGGCCCTGCCCCCTTACAACTTAACAAGTGGGCTGAGACAAAGCAATATGGCCCAAATGAAAGAACAGAGCAAAATTCCAGAAAGAGAACTAAGGGATAAGGAAATAGCTAACCTATCTGATGGAGAGTTCAAAACTCTGGTGATCAAAATGCTCACAAAAGTGATTGGGCTTGGTGACAAAATGAAGGAACAAATGAAGGATACCCAAAGTGAAATGAAGCAAAATATTTAGGGAACCATCAGTGACAGGAAGGAAACCAGGACTCAAAGCAAGATTTGGAACAAAAGGAAGAAATAAACTGGATTGTTCCAATCCAACTGGAACAGAATGAAGAAACAAGAATTCAGAAAAATGAGGAGGGGCTTAGGAACCTCTGGGACCACTTTAAATGTTCCAATATCTCAATTATAGGGGTGCCAGAAGGAGAAGAGGAAGAGCAAGAAATTGAAAACTTATTTGAAAACATAACAAAGGAGAACTTCCCCAATCTGGCAAAAGAAATAGACTTCTAGGAAGTCCAGGAAACCCAGAGAGTCCCAAAGAAGTTGGGCCCAAAGAGGAACACACCAAGGCACCTCATCATTAAGTTACCCAAGACTAAAGATAAAGAGAGAATCTTAAAAGCAGCAAGAGGAAAGGAGACAGTTACCTACAAAGGAGTTCCCATCAGACTGTCAGCTGATTTCTCAAAAGAAACCTTAGAGGCAAGAAGGGGCTAGAAAGAAGTATTCAAAGTGATGAAAAGCAAGGACCTACATCCATGATTACTCTATCCAGCAAAGCTATCATTTAGAATTGAAGGGCTGATAAAATGCTTTCCAGACAAGATAAAACTAAATGAGTTCATCATCACCAAGCCATTATTATGTGAAATGTTAAAGGGAATTCTGAAAAAAAAATCAAAACTATGAACATTGAAATGACAATAAATTCATAACTATCAACAATTTAATCTAAAAACAGACTAACCAAACAAGCAGAACAGAAACAGAATCATAGATATGGAGATCATTTGGAGCATTATCAGTTGGGAGGGGGAAGGGAGAGAAATGGGGAAAAAGATGCAGGGATTAAGTACAAATTGGTAGGTACAAAATAGACAGGGGGATGTTAGGAAAAGTATAGGAAATGGAGAAGCCAAAGAACTTATATGGGTGACAACTGGACATGAATTAAGGGGGGATTGCTGGAGGAAATGGAGGTACCAAGCAAAGTCAGTCAAAGGAATAAACAATGAGACAACTGTAATAGCATAATCAGTAAAATATATTTTTAAAAATTGGTTGTTTCAAAACTGTCACAGGGGTGTAAATTACAGCATAGGGAATATACTCAATAACATTGTAATAACTACATATTGTGTCAAGTGGGTACTTGAATATCGGGGTGATCACTTTGTAAAGTTTATGACTGTCTAACCACTACACTGTACACTTGACACTAAAACAAAAATAATGTTGAATGTAGAAAAATAAATAAATACAACAAAATTAGGGGGTGGAGAGGGTGTCCTCCATCGCCTCCAACTTTCTGGGTTTTGTGCTTCACATTTTGGGAGGTGGATAGGAATGGCTGAGGGGAGAAAGTGTTTTCATAAAGTTGTCTTAGCTACATGTTAGTGTGCCAGGAGGGAGAGGGTTCTATTTGATTTCAGATGTTTAAAATGTGACCAGTCTCGATCGCGGTTCGATTCCCAGTCAGGGCACATGCCTGGGTTGCCAGGCCAGTTCCCGGCAGGGGACATACAAGAGGCAACCGCACATTGATGTTTCTCTCCCTCTCTCCTTCCCTTCCCCTCTAAAGATAAATAAATAAATAAAAATAAATAAATAAATAAATAAAATATTTAAAAAAAAATAAAATAAAATGTGACCAGTCTCACAGATCTACCAAATTTAAAGGACAAATATTTCAACATAGCCCATCACCGTCACTTCATTTAATTTCTCAAAATTGAAAAAAGCCTTATTTTGGAAAGAACAACTTTTAAAAAGAGCAATGAGCCCAAATTGAAAAAAATTTAAATAATGGTAAGAAAAATAAAGAGTTAAAAATTATGTCAAAAATACTAATTTTAGAAATAGATACTTTTTCATTTGCATTATACAAATTACAAATAGCAAGCCAAAAAATGATAAGTGTCTTTCCAAATATGGCTGATTTAAAAGGGAGACAGTGTCTCAGTTTAATTTGCTGTGTTAGGACACAACTTCTATGCTGCCCAGGTTCCCCAAATATATCAGATATATACCCAAGAAAAAGTCAGTTTTATAATTATTTTACAAACCTAGTTAAAGCAAAGCTGATTGTTTTAGTTTCCGGTGCCTGTTGTAACAAATTACCACAAACTTGGTGGCTTAAAATAACTGAAATTTATTCTCTTACAGATCTGGAGGCTGGAGGTGCAAACAGGTTTTATTAGGTTGAAAGTGAAGTGTCAGTCAGAAGACCTGCATGCCTTCTGCAAGCTAGAGAAGGATCTGTTTTCTTGCTTTTTCCAGCCTCTAGGATTGCGAATTCCACTCTGCTGCCTTTGGCTCATGACCTCTTCCTTCATCCTCAAAGCTAACAGTGTAGCTTCTTATTTCAGAATTCACACTGTCTTTTTCTTTTGTCTCTATGGGCAAGTCTCCCGCTTGTAAGTATACTTGTGGTTGTATTTACAGCCCACCAGGATAATCCAAGATAACCTCCCTATTTCAAGAAACTTAACTTAGATTTACAAAGTCCCTTTTATCACACAAGGTAACTTTCGTGGTTTCTCAGGAATCAGGATCTGGGTATTTTGGCAGGGCGGCGGGGGGTACTTTATTCAACCTACCACTGTTATAAAAATATGACTGGAATAGGAAGCTGGTGGTTTAAAGTTCTACTTCCATATTAGGAATAAGACAGAGAAATTACACTAACAAGTGAGACCAGAAACTTTCCAAAATATGTATGCATGAAAGAAACAGGTAAAGAAGCCAAATAGAGCTATACTTACTTTCTATAATAACCTGAGGTCACTTCCTCATCTTGAAAATTGGAAAATGGGCACCAGGCATCTTTTCTATGATTCCTAATGTTATCAAAACAGAAATATTTGCAACAGGCATGCAGTCACTGGTTGTAATCACTAATAAAATTGAGGATACATTTCTTTCTTCTATTCTTCAAGATCAGAAATTTTGATAAAATTACTATTTGAGTGGACTCTCACAATCCAGTATTTATATTTTCCACTCTTATGGCAAGGGAATTTGGAAGGATAAATAGGCCTGATTTCTCCTTCTCTTCAACTTGAACATTGTCTGATGGCTAATTTTTTCCCGCTCACTATCATTTTAAAACACATTAAATATGGATGATAGTTTGTAGTTTAAACTCATTGTTTTTTATTTCAGCTCCTACTATATAAATCAAATTGATGATGAACTCAGTTAACTGAATGGTTGGAAGAAAGCAGATTTTGTGAAACAGTTAATAATTTCTTGCTGTTTGCAAACTGAGTAAGAATGATGAAAAATAAACCCTGATGCATACCATATAAACTCAGTATGCGTCACGGATCCTACCAACTGTTCTTGATTCATACTTATGGATGCCAAGAGATTTGACTTTTCTCATTCCAGTTTTATAAATCTCCAAGGAGGAAAATTGAATGGTTGTTACTATAGATGAAAACCATGATTGAGGACCTCATGAGCTGACTTGTTTAACTTAATAATATGCAAAACACACTGGTCTTAGATCAGAAAAGACCTCTAGGTTCCCTTCAAACTCTAAGTTTTATGATTCTCTGCTTTTATGTTTGTTGACAAAAGACCAAGAAAAGAGAAACCAAGATCAGCACACATTTCTCCGTGTGCGAACCATTTGCTTTTGTTTTGTCTTGAAATACTGACTCTTGGAGACAGATATAGCCTCTTGTGTCACATTCTTGCCACCATCTCTACACTTTTACTTGTGACTGTCCCTGACAGGGTGACACACCTGGGAACCACAGCAGTTCCCAGAACTATAATTCTAAATGCCATCCTAGCAGTCTCTAAATTGCATGGGTTCCCTTGTAAGGTGAGAAACCCTGTCTCCAGGAGGTTTGTTTGTCTTGCCGTTAAGAAAGGTAAGGGACTCCTTTGTGAACCATTTGCTTGGAATTTGAAAGTATAGTATTGCTGACAGAGTGCTGAAAATTCATCACGTAGTGTATTTAGCATTTTCTCTCTCTAAGCATGGTGAGCTGGGGGTATCCCCTCCGTTCCGTCCGGATATTCTGAACAGGGGCAGAGGATAGCTGCAATGACTCAGCCACTTGCTCATAAGAGTTCTCTTACCACAGGTTTGTTTGCAAGGCTCACTTCCAAAACAAAGATTAAAATGCCTTTTCTCTTTAATAGTCTCACTGAACACTGTTACTTGTTAATGTTCAGACACTAATAGCACTGGAAAGAGTCGTTGCTGTGTCAACTCATCAAGTAGTCTAAACAAGCCTGTTGGAGGCTGGCCAGCTCTGACCAGTCAGTCATTGACCACAGACACGATCTGGAAGGCTATTACAACTTGTGGAAGTGAGAGGTAGCTCTGCTTCCTGTCTAGCCCACTTCCCAGGGATTGTCCCCACTGGACTTTGAGGCTATAGACTTAAGATATTTTTGTTGAGCTATAGACTTAAGATGTGCATTACTTTTTAGCACCAAAATTGAGATGTGTGCAAAAGCTTCAGAAAAGCCAGAAATAAGAACATTATCTGAAGTGATGCCTGGCAGCTGGAAGTTTATGATACAGTTTTGTGGTTAAAGGTGCTGATAGTTCTTATCCTACTTGTGTTTTTGATGAGTGGGTGGATGGATTTGCAAGAGTTCCCTGCTTTAGATGACTGTTGGGCTTTTACAGAGACATCTCTAGTCTTCTTTGGATGAGCCACGTTTATCCCAGCCACACGCTTTCTCTCTGTAAAAAGAACTTCGTGATCATTCCACATCCCGCACGAAGATGGATGGAGAAAAATCTCCAAGTATGCCCTTCTGGTAACAGTTTAAAAAAATAAAACAAATTAAAAACTAAGAAGACTAAATTGAAAATTTCTTTGTGCAGTTTTGTCTGCTTTCTAACTCTGGAGTATTCCTTAGGAGGGAAAATTGAGGCTGTATCTGTAACACTACATCCAATATCCAATTCTTATCTCATTATTTGCTTAAGAAATTTTTATCACCTGCTTTGCCAGGGCCCATGCTAGATACCAGAGAGTCAAAGATGAAACCACATGGCTATTGCCCCCAAGGAGTACATATACTTGAAATAGAGTAGTTGCTATGAAGGAAGGATGCAGAGAGCACAAAAGAGAGTAACCGAGAGAGGCTGGGAAGACTTGGTTAAGGACATTCTGTCTGAAGTGAAACTTAAAGGCCTATGGGGATTTGTCAGGTGAAGTAATCAGGAGAACAGGAGGAAGGGGGAATGCTGCTAGGGCCAGAGCTTCGGAAGCGCTGAGGAGGAGTGGGTATGGTCACCCAGGGAAATCCAGATCCTCTCCTGCCATCACAGAAACGGAGAGGACTTGGAAGGAGCGGGGTGGGTGCTGGATAGATCAGCAAGGACCAGTTCATTCAATGCCTTGTGAGCTGAGTTTAGATTTGACTCTTCGCTCGACAGCAGGTGATTGAAAAGTTCCAAACAGAAAGGTGACATGATCGCATTTGCAGGTGAATTAAAAAACAAAAAACAACAACACTTTGGAACACTGAAAACATACACAATAGGATGCATTCATCACCTGGTATCTCATCATTGGGCTGATCAGGGCACACAGGAAAAGCTATCTCCCTGTCATTCTATCCTGTCATGATCCATAACAGATTTAAGAAACTTTCTAAATCGTATTTCTAGGCTTATGGAAATTATAGAGAGATTTGTTGAGGACTCCGTACATTTTAACTGTCTAGTTCTCTTTAATTTATTTTCCTCTGGCTGCTTTTCCCCCAGCATCCTATGATGACTTGCTATATTTGAGCTGGTGACCTTAAGGCTTTTCAAAACATATTTGATCAAGTCCTTTGCCCATTTTGTAATTGGGTCGCTTGTCTTCTTAGAGTGGAGTCGTGTAAGTTCTTTATATATTTTGGAGATTAAACCCCTGTCTGAGGTATCATTGGCAAATATGTTTTCCCATACAGTTGGTTCTTTTTTTATTTTAACACTGTTTTCTTTAGCCATGCGGAAGCTTTTTATTTTGATGAGATTCCATTTGTTTATTCTTTCCTTTATGTCCCTTGCTTTAGGGGACATATCAGTAAAAATGTTGCTGCGTGAAATGTTTGAGATTTTCCTGCCTATGTTCTCCTCTAGGACTTTAATGGTGTCACAGCTTATAATTAAATCTTCTATCCACCTTGAATTTATATTTGTGTATGGTGTAAGTTAGTGCTCAAGTTTCTTTTTTTTGCATGTAGCTGTCCAGTTCTCCCAACACCACTTGTTGAAGAGGCTATTTTTACTCCATTTTATGTTGCTGCCCCCTTTGTCGATTATTAATTGACCATAGAAACTTGGGTTATTTCTGAGCTCTCTGTTCTCACTAGCTATCAGAGAGATGCAAATTAAAACCACAATGAGATACCACTTCACACCAGTCAGAATGGCCATCATAAACAAAGCAACAAACAACAAGTGTTGAAGAGGTTGTGGAGAAAAGGGGACCCTACTGCACTGTTGGTGGGATTGCAGACTGGTACAAGCACTATGGAAAACAGTATGGAATTTTCTAAGAAAACTAAAAATGGATCCACCTTTTGACCCAGCAGTTCCACTGCTAGGATTATATCCTAAGAACCCTGAAACACCAATCCAAAGGAACCTATGCACTCCAATGTTCATAGCAGCACAATTTACAATATCCAAGTGCTGGAAGCAACCTAGGTGCCCATCAGTAAATGAGTGGATGAAAAAACTATGGTACATATACACAATGGAATTCTATGCAGCAGAAAGAAAGAAAGAAGGAGCTCTCCAAAGACAGCATGGATGGAACTGGAGAGCATTATGCTGAGTGAAATAAGCCAGGCAGTGAAAGACAAATACCATATGATCTCACCTTTAACAGGAACCTAATCAACAAAACAAACAAACAAACCAGCAAAATATAACCAAAGACACTGAAATTGAGAACAGACTAACAGTCACCAGATGGGAGAGGAGAGGAAATTTCAGGGAAAAAGGGGAAGGGTTTATAGGAACAAGTATAAAGGACACATGGACAAAAACTATGGGGGTTGGAAATGGGAGGGAGGTGGGGAGGGCTGGGGTGGTGGGCTGGGGTGGGAGTAAAAGACAGAAAACTGTACTACAACAACAATTAAAATAAAATTAAAAAGACATATTTGAATTTGGAGTAAAGCTATGATAATTAAAACAATGTGATATTTAAAAGAGAAGATCAAAAAGACATAATAATGGAAGACACAGTTGATTCAGAACTAGACTGCAGTATATATAAAGATGTAGTATATGAGAAATGAATCAGCACAAATCAATCTTTCAAGAAAAAGTGTGATTAACACAAATGATTGATAAATAACAAAGTTCAATTTTACAATTAACCAAAAAGGCTAATTAAAGCAAAAATAAGACAAAAGATACTATTAAACAAGAAAAATTAAATGTAATGCCCATGTAGTATAGATGAAAAAGACATTTTCTTACTCAGTGAAAGACATACCTTTTCTGAAAAGGCTTTTATGTATTAAAACCTGTGTTTTCCAAAGTTTATATCCTTGATTTTGTGATTTTACTGACAGAAACATATTTCAACAAAAAAATAGAGAATTAGACAAGGACTTAGGCACAAAAATGTTCACTACAGCATTAGTCATAATATAAAATATTCTAAAGAGAAATAATTTATAAAATTAATCATACCAATAGTCTCTCTCCTTCATAGAAATAAATATTTACTGCACTTCTATTATAGTCATTGATTAATTTATCTCCTATAATATTCTCATGTTATACTTAGAATAGGAAACTGGGGATCTGGGTGGTTTGTTAATTTGCCCCGAAATTACCAAGTTTGGTGCTAATTTCAGGTATAACATCAAAGCATTGTTCTTTCCACTACACCTCACTACTTCTGTTAATAAATGAGTCAATTGTTTGCTTGAAAAATAGCTACATGTAGCTCCATAGCTCTTTCTGTTTTTCCAACCTTCCGGAAAACAAAGCTAGTTCTGCTTTTGGATTCCTGTGATGTGATTGGGAGAGCTAGTGCCTATAGTTTGAAGAGTCAATGAATTCATCTGCAATTTAGATAATTTGTTTCCCAAGAAAACATAATGAGCCATAAGAATGCAATGCTCCTCCTGGGAATCTTTCCTCTCTTCTTCTTGGAGCAAATCTAAGAGACAAGTAGTAGAGACACGGAGTACATCCCAGACAGAATGTGTAGTAAATATTGTCTGGTCTATTTGCATTTAGTGTTTACAAATACTTATAGGGCTCCCTCTTCTACTGCATAGACAGTTTCCCAGAGTTAAGGAAGTACAGTGTTGTCAGTGCGTTGAACATAGAGTACACTGTCTAGCAATAGAAGGAAAGGACTACAGTTATTTCTCAACAGTCAATGGCTTGCCTCAGTCCTTGAAAGCAGCACAGGTTGACTTCAGTTTTTGAAGAGATGGAAAGTGGAAGTAAAAACAAACCACCACCCTCACAGGATCAAAGTTCCCTCAGCCGATAACCTGCAAATTGCCAAGAAACACATTGCCGGACCACCAAGTGTTGATGATCAATTGGAAGTTAACAAAATAAGTAACATTTGTTTGCCTCCCACCTATATATACTTTTTACTTGAAGGTGTTGGAACACTTGTTTTAATTATTATTACCACGTAAAGTGCTATTCTGCTATCTTCATTTACCAGCCAGTGGCTAGGGTCAGCTTTGGATTTCTAAATAGTGGGAAGCAATAGAAAAAGCCTTATAAATTCACAGAGGAATCTCTCCTTCCCTGCACTTTCCCTCTTTTAAAAAAAATTATTATTATTATTATTATTATTATTTTCTTCTCTTTTTTTATTGTTGTTCAAGTACAATTTTCCATTTTCTCCCTACCACTCCCACCCACGCCAGTAATCCCCCCCACCTTGTACCTTCAATCCTACCCACCTTTGACTTTGTCCATGTGTCCTTTATACATGTTCCTTGACAACTCTTCTTTCTTTTCCCCACATTATCCCTTCCCACCTCCCCCCTGATTACTGTCAGTTTGTTCTTTATTTCAATGTCTCTAGTTCTATTTTGCTTGCTTTTTTGTTTTGTTGATTAGGTTCTACTTGCAGGCGAGATCATATATTTGTCTTTCACCACCTGGCTTATTTCACTTAGCATAATGCTCTCCAGATCCATCAATGCTCTCAGGAAGGGTAGGAATTCCTTCTTTCTTTCTGCTGCATAGTATTCCATTGTGTAAATGTACCACAATTTCTTGATCCATTCATTTAGTGGTGGGCACTTAGGTTGCTTCCAACACTTGGCTATTGTAAATTGTGCTGCTGTGAACATTGGGGTGCATAGGTTCTTTTGAATTAGTGTTTCAGGATTCTTAGGGTATAATCACAGCAGTGGAATTGCCCTGTCAAAATGCAGTTCCATTTTTAGTTTCCTGGGGAAATTCCATACTGCTTTCCACAGGGGCTGCACCAGTCCTCATTCCCACCAACAGTGCACTAGGGTTCCCTTTTTTCCACATCCTCTCCAACACTCGTTAATTGTTGATTTGGTTATGATGGCCATTCTGACTGGTGTGAAGTGGTATCTCATTATGGTTTTAATTTGTATCTCTTTGATGGCATCCTTTCATATGTTTCTGGGCTGTCTGTATGTCCTTGGAGAAGTATCTGTTCAGGTCCTTTGCCCATTTTTTCATTTGATTGTTTGTCTTCCTGGAGTAGATTCGTGTGAGTTCTTTATATATTTTGGAGATCAAACCCTTGTCTGAGGTAGCATTTGCAAATTTATTTTTCCATATGGTTGGCTCCCTTTTCATTTTGCTGATGTTTTCTTCAGCTGTGCAGAAGATTTTTATTTTGATGAAGTCCCATTTGTTTATTCTTTTCTTTATGTCTCTTGCCCTGGGAGACATATTGCTGAAAATATTGCTGCTTGGAATATCTGAGATTTTCCTGCCTATGTTCTCCTCTAGGACTTTTATAATGTCATGACTTATATTTAAGTCTTTTATCCATCTTGAGTTTATTTTTGTGTATGGTGTAAGTTGGTGGTCAAGTTTCATATTTTTGCATGTAGCTGTCCAGATCTCCCAACACCATTTGTTGAAGAGGGTATTTTTAATCCATTTTATGTTTCTGCCCCCTTTGTCGAATATTAATTGACCATAGAGACTTGGGTTTATTTCTAGGCTCTCTATTCTGTTCCATCGATCTATGTGCCTGTCTTTATGCCAGTACCAGACTGTTTTGATTACTGTGGCTTTGTAGTATAATTTGATGCTAGGTTTTGTGATCCTTCCTACTTTGTTCTTCTTTCTCAAAATTGTTGTGGCTATTTGGGGTCATTTAAGTTTCCATATAAATTTTGAAGTGTTTGTTCCGGGTCTGTGAAACCTGCATTTTCTCTCTTTATCCACTCCCCCTCTGTTTCCCTCTCCCTCCACAAAGAATAGAACTGTGGTTATATTTCATCAAATCCAAGGTAACACATTATAAAATGAACCAAAACTGTACTCAAACAACAATTAAAATTAAAAAAAGATGAACGAACATTTCAGGTTTAATTAAGAAAGAAAAGTACTGCCAATTGAAATGACATGGAGATTTTGTTTGTTTGTTTTTGTTTTTTTAAATATATTTTATTGATTATGCTATTACAGTTGTCCCATTTCTCCCCCATCATTACCCTCCACCCTGCACACCCCCTCCCACCCACATTTACCCCCTTTAGTTCATGTCCATGTGTCCTAAGTTCTTTAGCTTCTACATTTCCCACACTATTCTTGCCCTCCCTGTCTATTTTCTACCCACCATCTATGCTACTTATTCTCTGTACCTTTTCCCCCTCTCTCCTCCTCCCACTCCCCTGTTGCTAATCCTCCACGTGATCTCCATTTCTGTGGTTCTGTTCCTGTTCTAGTTGTTTGCTTTTGTTTTAGGTGTGGTGGTGAATATCCGTGAGTTTGCTGTCTTTTTACTGTCATATTTTTTATCTTCTTTTTCTTAGATAAGCCTCTTTAACATTACATATAATAAGGGCTTGGTGATGATGAACTCCTTGAACTTGACCTTATCTGAGAAGCACTTTATCTTCCCTTCCATTCTAAATGAAAGCTTTGCTGGATAGAGCAATTTTGGATGTAGGTCCTTGCCTTTCATGACTTGGAATGCTTCTTTCCAGCCCCTTCTTGCCTGGAAGGTCTCTTTTGAGAAATCAGCTGATAGTCTGATGGGAACTCCTTTGTAGATGACTGTCCCCTTATCCCTTGCTGCTTCTAGAATTCTCTCCTTCATTTGAATCTTGGCTAATGTAATTACGATGTGCCTTGGTGTGTTCCTCCTTGGGTCCAACTTCTTTGGGACTCTCTGAGCTTTCTGGACTTCGTGGAAGTCTATTTTCTTTGCCAGATTGGGGAAGTTCTCCTTTATTATTTGTTCAAATAAGTTTTCCACTTGTTGCTCTTCTTCTTCCCCTTCTGGGACCCCTATAATTCAGATGTTGGGATGTTTAAATATGTCCTGGAGGTTCCTAAGTCTCTCCTCATTTTTTTGAGTTCTTGTTTCTTCCTTGTTTTCTGTTTGGTTGTTTGTTTCTTCCTTCTGGTCCATTCCATTGGTTTGAGTCTCAGTTTTCTTTCCATCTCTATTGGTTCCCCTTGCGTCTTCCTTCATTTCACGTATTGTAGCCGGCATTTGTTCATCTGATTTGTGAGCACAATCAACCAATTCTGTGAGCATCCTGATCACCAGGGCTCTGAACTGTGCATCTGATAGGTTGGCTATCTCTTCATGGCTTAGAGAAATTGGCTCTGGGCGCTGATTTGTTCTCTGGTTTGAGCCATTTTTGATGTTTTTTTGTTTTGTTTTGTTTTTGGTCTGGTCGTGGCTGTTACGTATGAGGGGTGGAGCCTTAGGTGTTTCCCAGTGCGGGGCAGCCCAGTCACTGGGTTGTGACGCTGTATGTGGGGGCGGGGTCCGAGAGGGAACAATGGCGCCTGCTCCGCTTTCTCTTGGATTCCAGTCCCTTCCGCCACTTCCCCTTTGCCTGGATTATCTGCGCGCATGAATGTGGGACCACCTGGTCAGCCAGCCGCCCTGCGTGGCTTCACTGGGTCTGCACAGTTGCCACCCCATGCCCAGGGTCCAACAGCCGCCTGCACACTTGGGAACCGCCAGCCACTGCTGCCTGTGTTCCCGGGTCCGCACCTCCACTTTTTCCTGCTGCGACTCCACCCCTCTTACCAGTCTGGATGAATGGTTGTTGGACTTCCGTACAATTCAATTTTCTATTAGCTCTGGTTGTTTTCTTGTTTCTAAATATTTGTTGTCCTTAATTTTGGTTGTGAGAGGAGGCACAGTGTGTCCACCTACACCTCCATCTTGGCCAGAAGACATGGAGATGTTTTAACTTAGAATTTTTATTTTGTTCTTGTTGAAAGAGTACATTTAAGCTTATTTAGACATGGATTTTTCTTTGTCATATATTGCTATCTCTTGTATACATACATAAAAAGGAAAACATAAGCAAAGTAATTAGCTCAGGGTATTTCTAAAGCTGCTTCATTGAGTTAATTTTCTTAATTATATTTTGATTCAGAATTTTTCTCCACACACAATATTGTTCTCTGTTCTATCAAAAATGTTGTTTTTGCGGCATAAGAGTTCTCCATTGTTAGCTCTGGAACTTTCTTTCAAGCCACAGATGCCTAGTGCTGTAAATGCTGGTTATTGCTTGATCTCTCCAGATCAAAGGAAGATTTTCAAACAATAACCAGAATTCACATTTCTTCCTCAAATTATCTTTTGAGAGTTTGTTGACTAAAATATTGAAGAGCTGCAATTATCCAGTCGTGCTTCCAGAATATCAACCAAATTCAAGGTTATGGGAGCAAAAAGCAATGGCAATTATATTGGGACCTCCACCTGACCAGTAATGATTATAAGATGTCATTAATTGTACAATTTCAAAGATGTTAAAATGTAAATAAGTGAACTGAGAAGGGGAGGAATGCATGGTAGAACTGATGATATAATGTCTGTATTCAGTTTCTACTCCATACAGGGGAAAGACGGTGTTGGGTATAGAGTTAGGGGTTAAGGATGGGGAATTGTCTTCTGATCATTATTTACTCCAAGTCTGAGTTTTGCTATCCTCTCATAGTATCCTCTCAAAGTGTCCTGCAGAGGACTCAGACCATGTTTGTGGGCCGAACCCAATGCCTTCAAGGAACTGCTAAGGTCTTCAGGAGCTATCTCACATAATGAGAGCCTAGGTTTACATCAGCAGCTAATTTTCATTTCATTTCCAAGATTTTCAACTTAAAATTCTTACAGAAATAGATCTACCTTAAATTTCATTGTTTTTCTCCCCATTCTAAAGTTTGAATACAGTTGATATGTGGGCACCTGCTTCTACCTTCAAATGAAAGTGATGCTGATTTCATTGAGGTTCCATCGAAGGCATTGCTTCCTTGATTATTTATATAAGAATGTGGAATAAAACCCAAAAGTCAATAAATAACAGTGTGATGGTGTTTTGTGCTTCAAAATAAAAAACAAAGCAAACAAACAAATATCCTCTGAATTAGATGAACTTGTGTAGAACGAAGATAAGGAAACGGTGTAGAGGAAGATGGAGAGAAAGAGACTGGAAAGTGAGACTTTACCTCCAAAGAGATAACAGGTATGAACAATAGATATTTCCATGACTTTCAATTCTTTCAAACATGCAATATGTTTGGAATTAGCTTAAGTTTTTTTTATTTGAAAATACCGTTAGTTTTTAGCAATAAACTGCATTGCGTTAAAACTATATCTCTGTAGTCTGCTCTGTGGATCAGAATGAATTTTGGTCCAGAAGTATATGGCATCTTATTTTGGTCGACTGTTGTTTCATTTTATTATGTGAAATGTCCAAGTTCAAGACTGAGAATCTGACCAAAGCCAGGAAGCCCAATACAAAAGTGACAGGTTCTATGTGAGGAACAGAAACAACAAAAAGATTCCATGCATGCAGAGCACACCTTTAAACTAAAAAAAAAAAAAAAAAATTAAAAAGAAAAAAAACGAAAGATCTACAGATATTTTGTTTTGTGAATTGATTAAGTTGTGGGCTAAGAAATGTGGAAAATGCACAAAAGTAGTCCAAACAGATGACCAAAAGAATGTTAATTGTAGTCACTGGCTATATGTTTACCTCCACTTCACTTTGTATTAAGACTTTGTATATAGCTCATTAATTAGAATTGAAAATATAAAAATGTAGCCAACATATTCTCAGTTTTGCATTTTAACAAAATATCAAGTCCAAAACTTCTGAAGATATCTCCGCATCTAGATACACAAATAGGAAACATGTTCTTCATCTTATCCTTTGGTTCTAAGAAGCAGTCTGCTTTAAACACCAAATGATAGCTTCATATCTTATATTTTCTTTTTATAAAATAATATAAAATTGATTCATATTATCTTATTGTTGTTGGTTTTCAATGTAGCTCTCTATTTTTCAGATTAATCATTTTTAAAATGACCCTTAGGACAACTGAAAAACAGGAAAGAATTTAATGAAATTATCAGCTATTTGTCTGTATTTCTGGAATACTTAAAACTTCCCTAATACTTCAGCATTTTCCCTGCTGTCTTATTATATGTACTTCTTAAATAATACAGGCTGATCTGAGGCCTTGCCTTGTTTAAATTCTTGTAAACCCTGACTTAATGAAGGATGCACTAATGGGATAGATGGAAAAGAGGGTACATATTATAAAAGTGCTACTGGTGTTGGCTTGGGGTTAAAAATAAAGGATAATGAATAATTGTGGCAACAAATTAAAGGTCTTGGTTGATTGAAAGGGTAAACCTTAGTATCTTTTTTGGAACCCCAGCTTCATCCAACTCACTCTCCATCTACTGCAAGATCGCTAATGACACCTGAGAGTAATTGTTTAACTGCTACAGTTTATTCTTTACCTGTCTGTCACAACAACATGATTGGTTTCCTCTCTTCAACTTTCCGAGCACACGTGAGTTCATGCATGTGCACACATGCACACACACATCCCATGCATACACTCAGTGACTGATGTTCAGTGGACCATTCTGAGCCCAAGTCTAGGGTGCTGTTACTGAAGATTTTGCACTTCATGTTGATGAAGTTCCCTTGCCTCAGGTTGCTGTTCCCCTTCTCCATCTGCCTCCTCTTCTGTGTCAGCACACAGACTTCTCCGGCCTCCCCAGGGAAATTTGTTTCCAACAGCCAGTTTCCCAGTTACCTCCCCAAATTTAGTCATTCCCTCCCTGGTGGAATAGTGTTGTAGGTTATAAAAGCCTATTAGCTTCATCTTTTAAAGAGGCAGCAGAATCAGGACAGGCATGGGAAGAGCCAAGATGGCTCTTCCTCACTTTCTGTGCTCAAATGACATCTGTGGGTATGTGATCCTGGGCCTTGAAATCACTAACCCAGTTTTGGCCTCTTAATTCTCTATCCATGGAGTGGGAGATTGTGTATCCTGGCAGCCAGAGGATTACAAAGAATGTTTACCCAACACACTTTGTTTTTGTTCGACCTCCCTGTAAAAATAATTATTTCAGGATAGGTTGAAGTACTATGCCAGATAGGAGACATGTTTAGAACACTAATGCCTTCATCCTTTGTTTCCGAAATCTTGAAGCCTCTATTCTATTGAAGTAATGTGGTTGCTGGTTTGTACTTTTGCATAAGGCAAAAGCATGCCTATTACAGAAACTTCAGTAACTTGAGGGGCTGCAGGTTTCGTGTTTTGGGTTTGTGTGAGGTTTGTTCACAAGAAGGTTGACGAGGGCACCCATTACTGGTTCATGTGGATTCTCACCTGGAGTTAGGTTTACACCACAATACAACTGAAACTGAGTTTCCCTTGATTTCCACCTGAAACCATAATTCATCTCAGATTCGTTTGAAATTTGCCCCTCTCTGGTTTAGGGCTTAAGACAGGTTCACTCAGAGTTTTGTGAGCCTCAGCAAACCTCTCAGTGAACTTGGCCTGAATGTGAGATTTTGATTCAGAAGTTCGGAGTTTTCATTCAGGAGCTTTATGTGATCCTCGTCTATCTTGGGCCACAGTCTGAACTCCCATCAGACTCACTTCAGACCATATGGAGTAAAGACAGAGACCTCTATGGCTCTTACCCGCTTGCTACACATTCATTCCTATGTTTCTATATCCTCCGCAGACCTCACTAGGCCTCTACGGAGAACATTTTTTTCTTAAAAAATGAAAAAAAAAAGACATTAGTCTCAGTGGCTGCTAGGAATGAACTGGTCAAAAAGACTATCAATTTCTTGACACTCCATTACATATGTTGAAGAATTGTTTCCAAAGTGTTTCCTTTCACTACCCTCAACAGACATGTTTGCTGCTTTTAAATCCAGTAACCACCCCCAACTGCATAATATATTAAGATCTTAAACTATTATTTCTAATTATGGTAGTGACTTTTCAAGAAGGTTCATTATATAATTTTGATTATAAAAGCTACAAAAAGTGTAGTCAGTCTTTTCTTCTTGAATGCTGTTGATATTTGTAATAAAGGAGAATATAAAGTTGTACATTTTTAAACTCTGGGATTTGTACCATTGATTTTACGCTATGCTAGTTACTGTCCCAGTGTGAGAATCTATTTTCATTACAAGTTCTCATTTATACTGAAATAACTCTTATTTTTATGGTAAACTATATTTTGTCACTGCTTGCAGTATAAGTAATAGTAGATCATAAGAAGAAATGGAGCAAACCCACATAAAATAGAAAAATTTCTATTAGTTTTGACAATAGGGAGAAATTCCTGTTTCCTTTGGTGAATGATGCAAATGAAGAATTTTTTTTTCTTAGTTGTAGTGCCTTGGGGAACATCTGGCTGCACAGTATTGGGTTTTTCCAAAGAATAGTGCTTTACAATTGATTTCCAAGTTATTTCTCAAATCCTCAGGAAACAGATTAGCTTTGCAGTATTTATTCAAACATATTGGAAATCAAAGTGAGTTTCAACTGGTAAAATGTCTGAATTGAAGACTATTTGTAAAAAAAAAAAAAAAACTGCATCTGGATTCCTTTTAAGGATATACGGTCATTGAAACATGGCTAATAAAGTTTCTAAGCCAAATCCTTTGAAGGAAACTCTTTCATGAATAGAAGAGACAGTTGAGAATAAATTATAATCAGCAAGTCAATTGTTTCTAATAAGTGGGCTCTTGAAAGCTCTTTGTTCCTTTCAGATTTAAGATTCTCCCTAAGTCTAGTTTTCACTATTAATTTTCTGGGTGCACTTCGTGTT
This sequence comes from Glossophaga mutica, assembly GCA_039655065.1. Lineage (NCBI taxonomy): Eukaryota > Metazoa > Chordata > Mammalia > Chiroptera > Phyllostomidae > Glossophaga > Glossophaga mutica. The sequence continues at coordinate 62,496,810 of CM077304.1, forward strand.
CACAGAGAATGCAAACGTATGCTTCAATCCAGCTTCTGAATCAGCGAGATTTGTGGAGAAACTGGGGACATTGCCCAACCCCTAGACTGCGGCCTCCCTGGCTGGCTCAGTTATCGCTGCTGGCTGTATTTTCTTTGTTCTCTTCCATTGCCACCACATCCCAGGCAAATAGATGTACTTCCCCTCCAACGCCATTTTCTTTCGTCCTCAGTGTGCTCGCTCCCCCAACCCCCCCCATCACTATCAAGTTTAACATTCCTTCACTCGTCTTTCTTCCTCCCCTGCAATGTTCAATCGGTGACCAAGAAGAATCCAGCCAATGATTTCACAGCAATATCACTAGCTCACCTCTACTCCTCTCCATTTCCTCTGCCAGAATGCTAGCTCTGCAACTTACCTTTTGTCGCCTGGCCTTGCCACAGCCATCCAGGAATCCTCGTAAACCTCTGGCCGTCCTTCTGCCAATCCATTGCTCAGAACACAGGGAATTGAGCTGTCTCTGATGATAGCACGACTCTGATCAAAAACCTGCCATGGCCCCTCTTACCTGCGCAGACCTCCTGGCCCAGCTGTTAGGAGCCTTCATACAAACTGGTTTGTGCTGGTTCCAATGTGAGCTCTTAGTCACCTCTGGGTAAACCCCACACTTGAGCCAATCCGATTATTATTTTTCTGTTCCCCAAATACACTGTGGGCCTTCCAACCAGCTTCTTTACATATTCACATGCCATTCCCTCATTTTCTTCTCAAACTCTTGTTAATCCGTCAGAACCCAAAATAAACATTCCAGTTTCCATAAAGTATGTGTGTGTGTATGTGTGTGTGTACTTTCCATTTATATAGCTTATATAATTACTTACGGGCACATCATACAGGAAAACACTAATCATATTTATAAATACATGACCATTGAACGTCTTTAGAAATGTGTGTATTCATATACATCAGGGTTGTCAAACTCATTTTCACCAGGGGCCACATCAGCCTCGTGGTTGCCTTCAAAGGGCCAAAATAATTTTAGGACCGTATAAATGTAACTACTCCTTAACTGTTCAGGAGTTGAAATTACATTAGGTCCTTGGAAGGCAACTGTGAGGCTGATGTGGCCCTTAGTGAAAATGAGTTTGACACTGCTGAATCTTGTAGTCACAAAACACTTCAGAGTTAACAAAGAACTTTCACCCAAAGTGTCTCATTTACTTTACTGTATAACCCAGGAGATGGACAATATGAACAGTTGACAAATAAAGAAGCTAAATCTGAGGAAATTGCATGGATTACCGGAGGTCATCTAGCTAAAAAGTGGCAGAAGCAGGTTTCACACCCAGGTCTTGTAATAGCTCCTGTCACTTTCAACCAGGTCACAATGACCTCCATTCTAACGGGACAGTGGCACAAAAAAAATGATTTCTGTAGCAGATGGGAAAGAGGCCAGGCCACGGAGGCCAGGGGAGGTTCGTGAGAAGAGCAGTGGCGTGATCAAAGCGTCGCTGCAGGAAGATTGATCTGGTGGTGCCGCATGGAGTGGATGGGGGCAGGAACCCCCTGCTGGAATCCATCTCGTGCTCTTCTGAGCTCCTGTGGCTCTTTGTGCTCCCCATGCAGCATTGGTCCAGTGCTGCAAACTGGTTATTTATTCGTTTATTTACTCCATTCCCACCAACACTCAGAGAGGATTGAAGGTGGCCTTAAACTGTCTTGTATTTCGCCACTGTATTAATGCAACTAGATCTTATCTCCTCCACTTGATTTGAAGCCTTGAGCATAAAGAAGTATATATTTTACATCTTTGTACTAACCATGTGTTTGATGTGGGGCCCCACTGACTGTGGATGTTCAGAATCTGGTGAATGAATGAGTAAGTAAATGAAAGGGCATCTGAGAGATTTCTGCTAGAGATGGAATGGGGAAGGGGACATAGTTAAACAAATTATTGGGGGCAGCGGGCAAAAAGTCTGTTTAGTTTCTTTCTGTAAAATAAAAGACACGCTTTTCATTTTCACCAATAACTTTATTGATTTGTGTATTTTGAGTATGTTGGCTATCTCCCGCTATTGGCTTCTGGTGAAGGCCACCTGGTAGAGGCCAGGGGTGCTGCTAAATATCTTACAATGCATAACACAGCCCCACAGCAAAGAATTGTTAAACCACAATGTCAATAGTACCAAGAAACTTTGAAAACCAAGTTTGACATGTTCGGTCAGTCACAGTGCTTTCTCCAACACTGCACAAATCTTTTCTTGTGTTTCAGTTGCCTTTTTACCTTTCTTGAAATAATAAAGCAAAATATGCCCTAAGTGTTGTTTATTGTCTTCCACCTTCACTATTAAAATGGCTACACAAAAATTCACCAGTTTTGATGAGTATTTTTTAAAATACATGCTGATAGGACAGCTGACACCATACAACCTAACAAAATTGTTTCAAATGAAGTGAAAGACAAGTAAGCACTACTACAGCCATCGTACAGAGAAAAGCAAATGAACTCTTCGGCCAACCCAATACAATATGCAACCATTAATAGGATGAGAAACATCTATATGAATTTAAACAGTGAGAAGATCATACTATACTGTTCACTAAATCACAGAACACACACGCACATATATGTGGAGAAAACAGTGCGCATGTGCAGTGTGTGTATTGCACATTGAACAGGTTGCTTCTGGGAAAAGTAATGGGATTGGAAAAGAGTCTTGTAGACTTCCATGCTATAGTGAGTATCCAAAGTTTATTCTACATAGTTGTGGAAACACCATAACATATTTTACAATAGGTTTGTATGACTCAGTGTGTTCAGAGATGTGATGACACAAATCATAACAACTAAGGTCTAACATGACAGTTTCACATTGTTGTATTGCCTTAGCCGGAATTTAAAAGTACTATTTAGTCTCTCCCACATGCTGAATGTCTTCATTTAACTTAATCCTGGAGATTCTTTCCAGCTTCCAATCAAGATCCACTTCTAAGTCCAACTTCCTTCTCTGTGTTGCCAGCTCCCTAAGTGGCCATGAAAGATGGATGCCCCAGACATGGTCCCCTGGTCTCCTTTCAGTCTTTCCTTTTCTAGGACTTTTAATGGCATATCCCTGTCCCTCCTGGTTTGACTCTCCTTCTGCTACTTGGAACCATCTACCTGGATCCAGCCTGACTGCCCTGCAGAGTCTTCCTGGCAAGGTTGCACAATGCTCATATTTCAGTTATTGAACTGAAATATCGCGACTCCTTGAGACTTTAGTTACATGCATGAAACCACCTTGGACCTATTCTTGTAGTTACAGTAGGAAGAACTATGGTAGTATGCCTGATTCATTCCTTTCTCCATCTCCCTACCACCCTCAGAGTAACTATCATTACTTTTCAGAAGGAAATTATTTTCCTCAGATATTGAATGATGTTCTCTACCAATGATAAAATATAGGCATCAGGTGGTTTCAACGTTTTGAACTATGAATACCCAAATAGTAATTAGAACTATGATTTTCTTCATTAGCCACCAGTCTTTCTTTTCCTTGCATTTGGGTGTTTTTTCTTCTGAAAAGTACACTTCTTCTCTTAACTCTCCTATTTATTCACTTACCACTAAAAACCTTCTTTATGTTGCATGAACTTCATTTATGTTTCATTCTCCTAATACTTAAATGATGACCAAATTGGTCTGGTCTCATCAGAAAGCAGCATGTAATTTTGTCCTGCATGACCAGGCAAACCACACCGTAAAATGTGAGGCTACTGAATGATCTCCAGGAACCTGAGGAGAATGTTCGTAGTTACCTGGCACCCTCTACCATGCTTGTCACCGTCTTTCCCACTTTCCTCAAATTCTTACTGAGCATGCTGAACATTCAGGGGTACTGAGCTTCCGGTAGCTCCCACGTTCAAGTCTAGGACCAAGAACCCTTTCCCCAAAGAACCAGCTGGCAATTAGTGCATCAAGAGTGCCTACTATGCGTTCCGTAATCACCATGCCTCACACACCTGTCCCCAGTCACATTGTAACAAATGGGCTGCAATCCTGTGTAAGACACGCAGGGCTAAAGAGTGGATAGTGGGTAAAACTTTCACATTAGAGCGTATAGAAAAACCCAGACAGATTTGTGAAGTTCAGAGTAAATTCTGCTTGCATTACTCTTATTTCACCAAGACTCCATTTTCTAGGAAAATTCATTCTCTCTCACCTACGTGCCCTGGAAATGGAATCAAGCCATGGTTTTAATATTTTGTGGTTGCAGATCCCTTGGCAACCTGGTGAAAATTATGAGGCCTTCTTTTCCTGAAAACAAAAATACTCTTCTGTTTATATGCATGAAAATATATAATTTCAAGGCATTTGCCTACCCCAATGCGTCTTCCCCAGAAGTCCTTTCTTAGCTCCCAGGTTAAGAACCCTGAACTAAAGGGAGAAATCAATCTTCCAGAATAAAACCCAGGGTAAAGAGTTTCCAAATGGAGCTTATAGGTGGTTCTCACAGAGATGACTGGGAAGAGAAGGGAGGTGGTGGCATTTAGGGAAACAGTAAAACAGATATTGGTGAAATAAAGGATCAGCATAATGGCATTTGCTTGTGGGTTAACCTGTGATGATGCTGAGCACAAAAGCCTAGGCAAAACTGCAAAACTCCCTCAGGTTGTGTAATTAAATGCTTAACATAGATTTTGGTATCAAATGGATGTGAGCGAGGCCTGGCTCTGTCCTATAGTAACTTCAGACAATTCACCTTCCCCTAAACCTCATTATCTACAGCTGTAAAATGGGGCTAGTTAGAGTTTAATGGGGATGGGTTAGTAAATGAAGTACTTGTGAAATGCTTGTTACAATGGTAGCGCAAGTGTTAACCTATTGACATTATGCTGTTTTTCTTTTTCAGGCACCCAAAGGATTCTGTGCAAGTCATTTACACTATAGTGTGAATGAATATTAAATGCTAACTCACCGAAAGTTATTTACACAGTGAATCTTCTTTTACTATAGGAAGTTGTCCCTTGTCAGTCCTTGGCAGAAGGGTGGAGGCTATGGGCATAAGGTAAAGGAGGAAGATGAAAAGACACCTTAGCATCCTTAAAGTCACACCTCTGACAGCTAAGCTAGACCTGGGTGAAGATTCACACTGAGGGGCAAAGGAGAAGGACTGCAGGAGGGGTTCATGGAGTAAGGAGGCACATCTCATCCTGAGTCTCAAGCCCTCTGTATTTTGCTGGCTGTGTTTGAACCCAATGACTAAAATTCGTACATGGTCAGCAACAAGCATGGTGTTCAGTCACCTGGAAGGAAGGTCCTGTGGTCCAGCTCACAAACCTTAAACGGAGCAAAGATTTCAACTACGTGGGTTAAAAATCATTGCCTCAAATTGCAAGCATACTGACACTACATCTATACCAGGGAGCATCGCAATATTGTAAGCATAGTTGACACAGTGCAGAGGCATGAATAATGAAGTAGGACAAATGTCAAGCCTATCTGTGAAGTGGCCCAAGTCTTGAGGTTTTGGGGTACTGATGGTAACCACGCTTTATGATTCAGCCATGTAATGCATCGTCCTGACCACTGCTTTGGACGGAGTTTCATTATTGTGATAAATAGCGTGGTTAAAATAGCCCAAAACGGTTCCCACTGAGGCTGCTCTGTCTTTATTATACCTGATGCCCAGGGTTCCTAGTGGGGCTTGTCATCCACTCCACTAAGTCTCCAAGGGAAACATGTAGAGCCTTTAAAATGATGACATAGTGTGACTCTAAGAAATTTAAGCTTTTATTTATCAATTCCTATACTAGTCATCCCAACTGCTTGAAGTATATAAAGATTTTATTTCACGTTCTATTAAAACAGACCTGTAGCACTTCCTCTAATTTAATGATTCAGGTGCATATAATTTTAAAACATTGAAAGTCAGACATCTGTATATGTGCTTATTGTTTGTTGGTGTATATATATGTTACAAACATACCAGGTTGTTTGATGAAAACTTATGTTCCTGGATTTCATTTTACTTTGAGGAATGAAATTTGAAACAACTCTGAGATTATTTAAGTAGACTATTTAAAGCATAACATTGATCATGCAACTTGTTTTGTTTTTTAAATCTTTAAAAGCCCATGAGTCGTTTGACCCCACAAACAGAGATTTAGGTTTCTAACTTGGTCTGATCTTCATCAACAACTGGTCCTTCCTTATAAACAGAAGAAATAGTTAGCAATGTAGAGCAGAGCAGTCTAACTCCTAAATCGGATGCCTCTCTCTCTCTTCCCTTCCTTAGACTCCTCCCCCTCTCCATCTCTATTTCTCGCTCCCTTCTCTCTCCATCCCTATTTCTCTTTAACCAGTTAATTATTTTTTATGGGATTTGCTAACTGCTGACTAAGAGGGAAATTAAATTTTGGAATCTCTGCTTCTTGGAGAATCCCAAGGATCTGTAGAGCTGTCTGTTACTAGAGACCATGTTTATCCTAAAGCAAGAGCCTTAATTTCTTGGCACTTATTTCACATTTTGTTTTGTTCCTATGATGAGTTGAAAACTTTTACAGGACAAACAGGCTTTTTAAAGAATGAAAAGTCTAATTCAGGGCAGAGCCCACTTATTTGTGAATGACTGGAAAGTTAATTGAGAAAAAGGGCAGAATGTATTTCATTTGTTGTTGATTTAAGTGGAGCTGATAAGCAAAGAAGCAAAACATTATTAAATTCCCAGGTATGTTTCTCAGCTTATGTCAATAGCTTGGATTTCTTTTTCATAATAATTTTAAATGTCAGAGTTGTGTTTTTTAATTTTTTTTACGAAATATTTTACTAATTAACTTCTCTCCTAGAAAAGGTTTCCTAGAGTTCTAAAAATGTAATGAATTTAGTAAGAGATCTGATCAAACTTTGAACATTTGCACTTAGTTTATTAAGATAGTCAACTCTTCTGTTATACATTTCTTAATGTTACATAATTCTTTCTTAGATGAATGATTTTACTTTTGCTAGATGTATAATTATGCAAAAATCTTAAAGTTCCAGGGGAGTAAAATTGTAATACTGGAGAATTGACTTGCGGTAATGTTCGATGAAACTCTTCTTTGTTTCCACTATTTTTAGTTTGGTTTTGGTTTTCTAAGAATTTGCACCCTTGATTTTGGAACTCATTATTTCAAATTCCAATAATCCTAAAAATGAAAGCTGAAACTATGGAATTTTTTATGGCTTTAACTTGATCGTTCCTTTCACCTAGAAAAGGGCAAGAATTTGCCCCCAACTAAGCCAAATTTATGGAAAAGCTTGATAAAAATGGCGAATGTTTTGTGTATGCAGAGATGTCCACAGTGGCGTGACCTTCTCTGCCTTCAAGTTTTATTATATGAAATGTTCGTGCCACTCTTCTAGAAATGCTAACCTTATTTTTCTAAGGCTCCTTTCATTTATTTTTTCAGTCCAAAGAGGGGAAGTAATTTGCAAGGAGTTTGGTATTGTGATAATGTACAGGGGTTCATGCTTTAGTGAGAGTTCAGAAATGGATTACAAATAAAGGCAGTTCAGTGTTTTCATCCTTAGAAATAGAGAGGAATTTCATTGTTTATAAAAGAAAGAAGCAAAAATGTGCTTGCCTTATAAGACATAGTGAAGTGCAGCAGAGAATTGAAGGAAAAATATATATGCAAAAGTTATGAGAGTTGGAAAAAAACAGCATCAGCAACAAATTTCCTAAAGATTAAATGTGAGAGATAGTTGGACATTCTCCCTCTTATTAGTTGGTCTTCACATAAAATTACAAAGCACTGTTCTCATAGAGTTTACATTTTATTCTTGTCTTAGCAGCTGACACTGAATGATCAAAAATAAGTGTTTGGATAGATGTTGTTTATTCATAATCTCTTGGCTGCTCTTGGAATTCAGGAAAGATAAGACTGGTCACACATGCACACACAAACACACAAGCTTTACATCCTGACATATTCTAAAGTAACACCGAGATTCTAATGTTCTGCTTTTTTGTCCCAAACTGTGGATTACACCTATTCCCAAAAGATCTTTTAAACTCTATAAAGCTTTTCACCCATCTCCTTCTTGTCTCTTAGTCTTTCAATCTGGTCTTCATATGTTCATTTTGGCCTTCCCGTAGTCAAGCTTCCTGTCATGGTATCCAGATAGAAAGAATAATATGGAAAAGAGGAAAGTAGAGAGATGAAAATGTCAACAGATAGGAAGGCATGGAAACGAAAGATTAAGGCAATTCCGTACTACAAAGGCATAGAAAAAGAGGAAGAATCTGGGAAGGTTAATTATATTAGGCCTGTAAAACATTTGAGCTTTTCAGAGAAGTCTGGGAGATGAGGAACCGGTCAGCAAATGCAGATCAATGTTGCAGTTCACCGTCAGAGACAGGAGGAGCTCTGCCCAGGACTTGGGCCTGTGTCCAAGGGCCGGCCTTGAATTTAGAAGCTCAGAAGCTCTTGGGCACTTAATCTCATGACATTTATGGGTTGTCTAAAAGCTGGGGCTTAACAGAATGGTGTAAAGGGGGTCCTCAAGGCAGATATTCCTCTTCTTCCCATGACTGGCTGGTTTGCATTCCAGGGACATTCTAGATTCCCCCAAAGCATCCTAGCGCCTCTTTTTCCGCTATGAGTCAGGATCTGTGGGGTCCAGCAAAACTGAATATAACGCTTGGTTGTAGAAAAGTTTTCCTGAGAATTTTCTGATTCAGGATGATTACAGAAAGCCTGGTCTACATTTGGTAGCTGACCACGTATCTTTGTTTGCTTAGGGCAGACACATTTTGTACCTGTTATCCCAGAGTAAATATGAATAGCACATTTATTGCTCTCAAAAGAGATGGATGAAAACTTCCCAGGTCATCCTAACATTTAGGCTCTGAGATTCTAAAGAGACCAAATAACCTATTCAGCTCTTTTAAGTCTGGAGGAGTGTGAGCCAGAGCATCTCACAAGTAACAGAGAACATCAACTCTGTCATTGCCCTGAAAATTGGGGAGCGAAGATGACAATCATAGCTGGAATCATTCTGTGGTCTCCACATACAAATGTGACTGGCATTTCTGGCTACAAAGAAAAGCAATAAATTAAACTGTTGGGACAGAGCTTCCACATTTGGGAGCATGCATCTTGTCTGGGGAGGATTTTTAAAACTATTATCTCTTGGGGTTCATAGCTCATTTGGTGGATCACTGAGATTTGCCACTGGGAGTTCTGATGTTCACCTCTAGTAGCAAATTCATTCCTTAAGATGTGCTAAGTAAGGGTACGTCTCCACTCGTGTGTTCGTTTAACTTCTCAGAAGGAAAAAAAATTAAATTACAACTAAAAATCCTAATAAGGAAAGACAAGTGCGCTCTTGGTCTTTTAGTCACTCTGGAAGAAGGCAACCAAATACAACAATAAAAAAATTTGGAATATCATCACCCATCATACAAATTTGCAGGGAGTTTCCTTTAATACTAATTACCCTTTTGAACATGAATTTACTTTCATTTATATTTGATCATCAAGACAACTTGTGAGATGGGAATTATTATAAGGCTCAGAGAGTTTATGTAATCACTCCAAGCTAGTAGATGAATATTCTTTTAAAAATTCAAATATATTTTATGAATATAGAAAAAAACCACAAAGGAAGAATCTGTCACCAAAAACAATATCTTAATGAAATGCACTTGCACATGTTTAATTTCTATGTAGAAATTCACAATGAACAACCAGAAGGGCTTCTCAAGCCAAGCTTTCTTTGTCAGCTAGTCTAAACAATTTTAGTTTTGTAAGAACGAATTGCTTAGTGACGTTACTATTCAATAACATTGTGATCAAGATTGTCTTCAGGTGCTAATGTCCATCTGTCCCATTGCCACTGATGGCAATGTTCCTTCTTACTAAACTTCTCAGTGTGATGGACAAATGTTCCTTCTTACTAAATGTCTCAGTGTGTTCCAACTCCAGAACTGTAAGGATAAAACTTAAATAATTAAATCACCTATTAGTAATTCTGAATCTTCCCTTACTAGAGTCATCAACTTCTTTAATATTTTCAATTCATGTAACTTAAATTTCTAATCCTGGTGGTGCTCTTCTCTGAAATACTTCGATTCTCATATTGTTCTTTAAAACATACAGGCAAATTTGACTTTTAGTCCAACGTTAAGCACCTCATGCCACAGTTAGTAAGTACCCTGAAGACTTTGTAACACACACGCGAAGCTGCCCTCCTCAGAAGCAACACAGTTTCCATGTCTCTGAATTGTACTTTTCTTACTAGAAAACACATTTTTAGTTAAATTAGTACCCAGAAAGACAGTGATAGGACAGTATAGATGATGTTGCTTGAACACATCCTCTGTGTTGCCAGAAGTTTTAACGAGTTTTACCATTGCACTTTATTCATTCTTTACAGGAAAGCTAAGTATACAATTTATTTGTTTTTTTAATTGTTCTTCAGAAACGAAAAATTCTTCAATTCTTTCTTCCTCTTTTCCTATTCTTCACTCCTCCTCATCTTGTAGGTAAGATTCCAGTCTCTGAGAGAAAGTGATGGTGGCAGCTAAGTCTAAAATTTGAATTTTCACCTACTTTTGTGATACATAACACCACACTTAAATTATCAAAGTCTTTTCTTTAGTTAAAAATTTTCCTTGTCAATGGAGCTTTACTGGAAATGCAAAGAATTGAGTTGCTGGGTTTTGTCAGCAAAATACCTATTAATCTTTTTGATCTTATATGCACATGACTACATTAAAACTAGAAATTATAATTATACAGCACTAAGTAAACGGCACAGAGCTTTCTGTGATAAAATGGAAAATAAATTACATTTCCCTTTTCTTTGTTAGGTGAAATATTATTTTTCTAAGTTTTTAGTTATGATTATGTCCTTTGTACTTTTTTGGTTAAATCATTAATAATAATTGAAATTGCTTTTAATAGCTGAGGCATGTACAACTTAAATTCTCTCATAGTCCAAGGATACAAAAACCCTTCATATATCTTTAAACATCAAAAGGATCAGTTTTCAAAACTGGATGTTATTCGAGTCCTCTTTAAGTTAGCATATTTTTCTCTGTGGGTAACATTTGCTACTGAAAAATCTTGTCGGTGTAAATATCCAGTACAATTATCAATAATCGAGTGAATAATGTTAACGAAACTGTACAGTTAAATGACGGAGACAATTAGTTCGCACTATTTTGGTTTATTTATTTAGCAGTGAGCATTGTTTAACATGTCAGTCCTGAGAAACAGAAACAGCCATAAAGAGGCTTAACATTACTAATAAAACAATCAGTATCAAAATATTTTATGTAACAATTTGTCCATGCTCATATAATAATCTGTCAACTCTTTGATTTGCTTATTATGTGAATTAACTCCGTAATCGCTCCGAGATTGGACTCAGGGACACCGCCTGACTGCTGCGGAGTCGGGGGCGCTCGGCCGCGTCTGCAGGGAAGGCGCTGTCAGCTCGCTGGGGACCTTTGGGGAAAGCCAATGAGCTGTCACACACTCGCAACAAGTTAGGTGTTCCGCGGTTTGGTAGAGCCTGTAACCCTCTCCCCTCCTACCCTTCACTTCCACACCCTTCTCAAACGCTATTTTTTTTTTTTAACAATAACAATCTTAAGTGCTAATTCAGTTCTAAACTTTCCTCTAATTAGGGAACACTAAGTCGCCCTGCATGGAAATGTGGCGGAGCAACGCACTTTCCGGGCCAGGACCGGGGACGTTTGCGAGGAGGGAGACCTTTAAACGCCCTTCGCTCCGCCCAGTCGAGAGCCGCAGCGCCCGCAGACCCGGGCGGCGACGCCGTCTGCGCGGCACCTTCGGTGGGCTCCTGGGGGCCGTCCTAGGGAGCAGCCGCCCCGGCCCTCGGCCGCGGTCCCCCTGCTGCCGGGGGCCGCGTGGGTTCGCGCCCAGCGCTGCCCTCGGGATGGAGACGTTCCTTTCTTGCACGCTCAGTTTTCGCTTCCCCGGCAGCTGAGACCCCTGGGCCCCTCCGCGGGCCAAAAGCCCCCGGGGGCGGGCAGTGGCCGAGGCAGTGCGGACGAAGGGCCCCTCCGCCCGGGTGTCCCAGCCACAGTGGGCACGCCGGGATCCGGACGCACAGCCGGCGAGTCCCGGGACCGCGTGCGTGGCTGTCTCCGCCACAGCCTGGCCCCGGACCGCGCGCGGGGTGGCGAAGGGATAGTGGCAAAGCGCGAACTGCGACTCCGCGGGAGGGGGAGAAAGAAACATAAAAGCTATTTTAAGCACAGAAGCCTAACAGTGGGTCATTTGAAACAACTATGGAACATCAATGAACTGCAACCTCCACCTACCCACAAACGTCTGTGGTTACGGGTTAGCTTGTCAGACTTCCCTTTATAAATTCATTCCCACCCCCACACTTCCCTTGGCCTGGTTTCAACCACTAGATTTTGAAAAAATTTCAGAATGGAAGTTGGCTAATATCTCTTTATAGCAGATTTCTATTTAGTTTTTTTTTTAATTAGCCCTACTAGAAAATTCAAAAATGGCACACTCATACAAATTGGTATTTAAGCCTAACCTTGTAGCAATGTATTCCAAAATGTGTCAACTTTCATCATGCCAGACAAATAAGGCTAATTTTAGGAAGTGAAATTAATGATCAAAATAATTTTGTAAAGGACCTACTGATGAGACTCACATTCCTTTTCTGGTCAGAAACTCTATGGCTGATGGTAATTGAAAAACAAAGCAATGACAGGAATGTCACCAGCTCCCTAGCATCCAGTTTGGGCAAATAGTCAGGGTTTGACTTTTCAGAGAAAGGGACTAACCTATGTAGCAGATTCCCAAGAGTTAATAACGCATGCAAAGGCATCTTCGAAAGAACATCATGTAGTGAGTGAGTGAGCAGGTGACTTACATTTCATTCAGTAAGCATTTGAACAAACCTCTCTGATAGGAAGGGTAAGAAAAAATTAGGAAAGGGGTAGAATATGAAATAAATGTGTGGCTTCTGTCCTCACAAATCATCCAGTCTAGTGATGAAAGAGAAGAAGAAAGTTTAAGCCTTAGCAAGGGTAAGGAAGTGTAAACACCGTAAGATAGGATGTAAATACAATACTAGGGAATTTAGTGTTGGTAAGATTACTCCCAGTTAAAGGACTGTACTGTATTAAGGTGAATCTGGCCTTCAGGTAAGGGAAGGAATTCCCTAAAGGTTGTCTCCTTATAAGATGGTCTTTGATACGAATGTAGCGTACTGCCTCTTCTAGAACCTTCAGTATGTTTCCTCCTACCAGCTTTAAGTTGTTACTTTCCTTCTTTTTAAATTTCTTAACCACTAGTTTTGGGGTCAACTCCTGTAAACCGAGGTTGAGCTGAGGTGACACAATGAAAGGGAGTTAAAAGTTATGAGCGAACTATGTTTTACTTATTACTTCTTTGCAAAAAGAATCTGGGTGTTCTATGACCGACAACACCCCATTTCAAATATATTGGTAAAATCATAATAGAAAAACAGGAAAAGAAAAAGTGAAAGCTTGAAATAAGGCAACTGTAAGAGTTAATATACTGAGATCAAGCTTCGGATTTGGCTCTGAGCTCCTTAGCAGCCAAGGTAAAGAGGAAAAACCCTCAGTGAAAAACCCTCTTGCTGCTGAAAAAAATGCAAGGAATGCCTGTTTGTAACGAAGCTGAATTATAAAGGAAAATTACTACGTGGATTAGAATATCATCAAAGACACCAAGGGATGTAACATCAAAGACACCAAGGGATGTAACAGGCAGCGTCCTAACAATTCTTTTTTTAGAAAAGAAAAGAGGGTATCACATCCCTGTTTCAGCCTCCCATAAAAAGCAAGACTCAAGTGAAAGTGAGCCTGCAGACTAAGTGTATATAATTCAGTATTTGAATGTGAACTAACATCCACTGGACAGTCTCCCCCATATATCACTTCTCTCAGCTGCTATCTTGATAAGAGCCAGATAATTTAAAATTAAGATGATCCTCTCTGGCAAAAGCCCAGTGTTGGCATTACTTTGGAGACCATAGAGGACAGATTCATAGGGTTTGGAAAAAGAATTGAGCAAATGCCAAGTTTGTTACCTTTCTACTAAAGTCGCAGAAACAAATCAATGTATTCACACAGGTGAGGGACCACCTTAGTTTTCCTCAGAGTTAGGCTGCAGAGGCATCTTAAGGGTGAGCCAAAATTTTACTTAGGACGTTGCTTTGAATGAGCTCCAGCATTTGAGTAAATGTTTAATTGAGTCCACAGAGCTCCATATTGTTTTGGCATAGAAAATGTTCAAAGTTGGTGTTTCCTAATCACCCACAGTGGCTGCAGAAAACATCAGTAGGACTCCCTCAATACCTTGGACAGAATGGTGAGGCTTCTGATGGGACTCCAGGATGAGTTAATTCAAAATAAATGAGTTAAGAATAGCTTCCATAAACCATGACTTTAATTTTATTTTGGTTGGTTAGACTGTTACTTTAGAAAGTTATTAGATACTGCCACCACTTTGTGGGGGGGCACTTTTGGTTTATAACAAAATATGTCATTAGACCATAAGAGGATATTTATCTTCCAACTTACTATGGTAGGGGACTTCTAAAAGAGAGGGGAGATCATCCTATTTTATACCCCTAAAAGAATTTTTAATTCGATCTGTCAGGACACTGTTCCTGCTTGTCTTGAATCATACAAGGTATGTTACAATAGAGAATGTTTTTGAATTATTTTTATTGTGGTAAAATGTACATAGCATACAATCTACCATTTAATCATTTTAAGTATACTGTTCAGCGGCATTAGGTACATTCACATTGTTGTGTAACCATCACCATCATTCACCTCCGGAAGCGTTTCATCTTCCCCAACTGAAATTGTCTCATTAAACACTAACATCCTATTCCTCCCTTCCCCAACCCCAGGCAACCACCACTCAGGTTTCTGTCCCTATGAATTGGACTACTCTCTATGAAGTAGAATCGCACAGTATCTGTCCTTTTGTGACTGACTTATTTCACTTAGCATAATGTCTTCAAGGATAATTTTTACTGTAAAAGAACATTAACCAATAATCTATGGTGAAATCATGCAGTGTGACTCAACCAGGCCCTATCCACAAAATGGAGAGCTGGCGCAACCTGCAAACCACCTTACATTCTTCCATACAGGTTTCTCCCCAGAGCAATGAGAAACATGTCCGTGAACATAAAGAGACAGTAGCTACATTTGTAACCTACTTGCTCCTTAGGTATAATTGTCAGTCCAAGAGCAACCGAAATACAAAAAACTGGAAAAAGTCTTAAAGTAATTATGCAAAAATATTCTTGGGTTTGTAATTTGTGAGGTACAGAGAGGTGCTAACAGATCATTATGAGTGTAAACAGACAGGATCGGATCCTACCAGATGGTTGTTTAAAATAAATAATTTGGTAAAGACTGGCATGCTTCAATCAGAACAGGCAAAAGTCAGTTTGAGGAGTGCTTCAGTCATCTGTTGTGAACAAATGTTCCCTAAACCCAACAGTTTAACACAGACATTTTACTTTGCTCAGTTTTGTGGGTCAGGAGTATGGGGCTGGCTCTCCCGGGGCTTCTCGTGTGGTTTCACTGAGAGGTCATCTGGGACACCCAACATGGGTGGGTAGATGATGCTGGCAGGTAGTAGGGAACTCAACTGGGACTGTCACTCTATGGACAGATCAGACTGCATTGTGTAGATTAAGAATGCCCCTGAAAGGTGAAAAGCAGATTTGAGTTTTTGAAAGGAGGGTGACAGAGGTCAGAAAGACAAGTTAGGAAACTGTTCATTCAATAAACATTCACTGAGTGCCTACTCTGTCCACACAATGAGATGCTGAGGATTCAGCAAGGAATCAACAAACAAAAATCCCTGCCTTTGTAGAGTTTATATTTTACTGAGGAAAACATAATAAACAAAAAAGCACATAAATACATAATGCAAGTGCTACGGAAAAAATAATGAGGAGAAAGTGAAGCGGTTGTCTGCTTGTTTTATGCAGGCTGATTAAGAAAGTCATCTCTGAAAAAGGGACATTCGAGTCAAGAACTGAAAGAGGGAAGAAGTAAGATGTTCAGATAGCTGGGGTGCAGGACTCCAGGAAGAAAGAACAAGTCGATGTCTTAAGGGAGAGGTATGCCTGGCATGTTTGAGGACCAATGAGAAGATGAATTTGCCCAGAACACAGTTGTAGAAGCCCAGTGTGGTAAAATTGGTGTGGAACTGGGAGGCCCTGAACAACTGAAGATGAAGCGGGAAGGAGAGGAGGACATGGAGCTTGCCATTTTTACAGGCTTGATGGCCAGCTGGATCTGAGGAGTGAGAAATGGGAAGGAATTTTGTGTGACTGCAATATTTCTGGATTGGGAAAATACATAGGCATGTCACTGATGGAAAGAGAGAATACAGGAAGGCAGCACGCCATGAAATCATTTTTGATTAGTTGAGTCTGGTGTGCCGGTGGAAATTCCAGTGTGGATGTGTGTTTGTGTATGTGTGTGCGTGTGTGTGCATGCATGTGCACCTCAGGAGGAAGATGTGGCCCAGAGACATGGGACATTAGCACTTTTTTGAGATTAGCTTCAGAATCTGATCATTCATTCACTCATTCATTCACTGATTTTTATTGAGAGCCAAATACTGTTAGAAATCCTGGTATATAAAACAGACATAGTCCCTGCCCATCTGGACCTTACAAGTGGACAGACAAAAAGCAAACAAACAACAAAATAACATAATTACAACTTTAAACATGATACAAGGAAACAAATACAGTGTTAAAAGAGGTGTAGAATGTCTTAGGAAAAGGCCTTCCTGAGGTTACATTTTTGTTCAAACCTGAAGGACAAGACAAAGTTATCCATACACAGTGTGGGGAAGAGTCTGTTTCAAGACCTGAAGAGAAAGCCTCAGAAGGCATGAAGAAAGTATCCAAGGTGAACCTGGAGAAGAAAGAATAGACTGGGTCATACAGGTCTGGTAGGCATTGGCACAAACAAGTCTGAGCATTTTTAAGAATGGCAGTGGCAGGATTCAATTTATGGTTTTAAAAAATCATCTTGTATATTTGTGTGGCAAGGGGGAGCGGCTGGGAACAGGCATGGAAGAAAAAGACCAGAGGTAATAATAGAAACCAGGAGAAACCAGTAAAAAAAGCTGTAGCAGCAATCTTGGGGAAAGATATGGCTTGGATTAAGGTAGGACAGAGAAGACAGAATTGAGAGATATATTTAGATACATTTAGAATGATCAAGATTTGGTGATGGATTGGGTGTGGGGAATAAAGAAAAGAGAATAAAATAATGATGCCTAGGTTTCTGCCTTGATCGATTAGGTGTTTAGTGGAATTACAGAATTTGTTTGGATGAGAAGACTGGAAATAAATTTTGGGAGATGTGAGTTTAGGAGATCTTTTGTGTACCTGTCCCATTTGAGATGTCTGAGGAGCTGTCAGGTAGATAAAAGTGTAAGACTGAGCTCAGGGGAGATATCTTCTCTGGGGATAGAACATTTGGAACCATCAACACATAGATGGAATTAAAATCCATAGGCTATATAAGATCACCCTGAAGCAAAAAAAAGAGAGAAAAATAAAACACTGGGAAATTTCAACCCTAGGGCTGAGGAAAAGAGGACAGGATGATAACCAGATATATTTAACTAACAATACGAATTCTTGAGACAGCTGGTTGGGGTAAAGATATATTATGACACCCTGGTAGAATTTTCCTGGATACCCTTTGAATATAATTCTGCTTCGCATTGGCATATTTTTGTTGCAAGTCATATGCCCCATAAAAGCTATAGGGATATTTGTTATTAAACAAATATATTCAATTGTCCAATTTGTTATTAAACAAATACATATCCAATTGTCTGTTGAATAAAAGAAAATAACAACTTTCCTGTCTCCCATGTCATCTGTCTTTAAATTTGCCAAATGGAAAACAAAATAAAACAAAAGTAGAAGGGTTCTGAACAAGAAATAAGCATACAGTTTAAGTTCAAATATGCAAGAACTATCATTTCATAAACATTCTAAACATGGTTCCCTTTTAATTTTAATGCCCATTTGCTACAATACACTGCATTTGACAACTTTGTTAAGGTACGACTGCTTCCGCAAATCAATCACTCTTCATTAAATAAAGATGTTGTGAAACCAACACCAAGAGGAGCAACTGCATTTAGGAGCAGAGAAAGGAAATCAGCTTTAAGTTCCCTGTAAAATAAATGTTGAGAAGTACGTACTGCTCCCAAGTCAAAAAGAGAAAAATAATTTCTGTTGTGTAGTCAGTGGTCCCATTTGACTTAGAGATAGATGGATGACAGGGAAGAGGAAATTTGAACAATCTTTAGTTCAAATTTGGAATTAAAAAAGAAAGACCTAAAAGAAGGGACCTTTCCACCACCACAAACCCTTTTGCTAGTGGTATCTTATTGGGCTCTCAGTATGATGCAACAAACCAAACGCTGTTACCTGCAGCTCCCTAGGGACATAGATTTGAGCTGTGACGGAGCAATATAGAGTAGAGATCCCTAGGAATGCCTATTGACCCTGAAGAATGAGGATCACATTTCTGTAAATGTCCTCTATTACCAGTTTTATCTCCTTCCCTTCAATGGCTCCATCTTTTTTTCATGCTCAAAATTTTCTGTGCATTATTTCCTGTTAATCCTGTTCAAAGCTGTTCTTAGTCACTAAAACTCAGGAATTCCAAACTCCCTTGCAGCCCAAGGTTCTACCTTGAACACGGAGAACATTCAAACATAAGACTGGGTGAGAACTGGGTTTTAACACCCTTTCACCTCTTGCCATTGTGTACATTTTGGTGTGTGAGGTGGGGTACCCCCTTCAACATTACACACACACACTCAGATGTAACTCTCACTCCCCCTGTGTCGGCAAATATTTTAATAGGCCCCTTTGAACAGATGTGACCTGCAGATTTATGCGATGACCCCATCGGAAATAATTTGGGATTTGGGGGAGAAGACTGCCTTCCTCTCCGGGAGAGCCTTTATTGTGTACTCTCTAGTTAATGAGCCTCTGGGCCTCAAACTGGGAGAGTTATTATCCGTGTCGGCCAGGCTGGAAGAGGAGAGTAGTAAGTAGCCAACTTCTCGGCCCCGGGGCCATCAGCCTTAGCTTGCTCCTAGCTTTCCGCCCGAGGGCAGAGGTAGAAGAACCCGGCCGGGGTCCACTCGGGGTCCCCCGGGGTCCCCGCTGGGTTTGCTGTGGAGAGAAAAGCAATCAATCTTGTCTGCGGCTGCGGTGCGCCTAACACTTCCTGCAGTGATTTGCTACAGACCTAGAGGTTGTGAGCTTCCCATTGGCTGGCGGGCCTACGCCGCGCAGTCTGGAGGCGGGGCCAGAAGGCCAGGCTGCGGCTGGGCGGGGCGGAGGCTCAGTAAATTTAACTTCAAGTGCTCCCTTCTTGGGGGTCCGGCGTCTCGCCGAACTTTTTCTTTTAAGAACGGGCGGATGTCAGTGACAAGTTAATAGCTCTCGCTGCGCTCCAAGGTTAAACAGAACCTTATTTGTGCCCGGAGTCTCCTTCTATCGACCTGCCGGAGGCCGCCTGGGCAGGCACTCAACCAGCCAAGGTGCCTAGTGACATGGTACTTGCGGCTTCTTAGCTTCCTTCCCGCTGGGTTTTGGCCCGGTTCCCCAGACAGGTGTCCACCCGGTCCCGGTCCGGGCCCGGGCACCGGCCCTGGCCCTGGCCCCGGCCCCGGCCTCTCCATACCCGGAGTGCGGGGTCCTGAGCGCCTCACCGCGCGTTCGTGCGCACCCAGGGATCTTTCACAGAACACTCTTCCGCACACCTAACTGCAGCATACGCACACCCCAACCCCCTTTCACACACACTCACCCCTGCCTCCTCCCTCACACACACACTCACGCACCCCTGCCTCCTCTCTCACACACACTCACTCATCCCTGCCTGCTCTCACACATTCATTCGAGTTTCTTATTACACACCCTCAGGCCTCTCACACGTACTGCATTTGTCCATCTCTAACGTGTGCACACTCGTTTCGCATTCTACCTTAGGCATCAGCCCGCGCCCTACGTAGGCCCATCGCGCCGGCAGATTGCGGGAAGCAGGCAGAACCTCCCCTCCCCCATGTCCCTCCACGCTCCTCCATCTCCTTCCCAGTTGCCCTGCCCAGACTTCAAAGGGGACTTGGCCATGAGTCCTTTATACTTGTTGCTCTAAACCGTTCCCCTTTTCCCCTGAAATTCCCTCCCCTCCCACTCTGGACAAAAACTATGGGGGGGTGGAAATGGGAGGAAGGTGGGGAGGGCTGGGGTGGTGGGCTGGGGCGGGGTAAAAGACAGAAAACTGTACAATATCAACAATTAAAAAATACTGATAAAAAAAAAAAAAAAAAAAAAAAAAAGGGGACTTGGCTGTTGGAGGCCCGCCTCCCGGGGTTGCGTCTGGCCCGGAAGCAGACCTGGAGGCCTGGGGCAGCCGGCCGGGGCCAGGGAGACTGTGTGCCTCGCAGGTCTCTCGCGTGGCTGGGCGAACGGGCTCCTGGAGCCAAGCTCGGCGGCGTCCACGCGCCGCGGCGGGTCCGGGAGCAGACCACGGGCCCACCCGGGACGAAGCCCCGGGCTCCCCGGCCGACCCGCCAGTGGCCTCGCAACGCGCGGGTCGGCCGGAGGGTCCTCGTTTTCACCGCAAGTGAAACCTTAGCGATGAACGCGGGTTCTTGGTGCCTGACTCCCTCTCCTAGAGAAAATGAGGGTCCCCTGAAGCTTAAACCATATTTCCTTCCTTCTTTTCTCCCTCCCTTTTGGACACCCCTTAATGACAGGGTAATCCTCGGATCGGAACTAGTACTTCTGCCTGGAAGATTTGGCCGGCTTTGCCATTCCTCTCAGCGGTCCCGAAAAGCCAATCCGTTCTGAGCTACATTGATGGCGGGGCGAGAGGAGGAGGGCCACTTTCAACTTCTGGCACCACCTGGGTGGTCGCTATAAAGAGTAAGATTCCTCTACAACTACTATTCTCCATAACTTTATAAAGGCTATTTTGCATAGAATAGTTAAAGTCGTTTAAATAGTCTATTTTGGCATTGATCTTGCAGGGGTATGATAACTAGCATATCTATGTTCAACTGGACTATGAGGTGGGTTTTTTTGGTTTTTTTTTTTTGGAGCACTGAGTATCTTTATTTTCCAGAAAGAGATGCTCCAAAGAGCGATTTGTGAAATCTAGAGGCTGTTAACAAAATTAATAAAATCACTGTGATTTACATGAGAAATTAGGAGATAGTAATTTCCAAGACAGGTATGCTTAAGATATTGTTCAGATTTACGTTTGTTAGTGAGTTTTTGTTACCTCCTGATGCCGAGAGTTGCTGAGAATCTACATCCAACCTTAAAATCAGGGAGGCCAAGGTAAAAATCAGTTCAGAATTAATCTAGCTATCTTTGTCTTGATGAGATAGGTGCCCACATAACCCTGAGTGCTTTTACATTGCATTCCAGGCCTGTTTCCAGATCCCGGGCTAAAATTTTTTTAGTATAGGGGTGTGATACTCAGCAGAATGGCTCTAGAACCTAGTGCAGACTAATAACTACCACATTCAGTTATGGTGAATTCAACTGACCCAGCTTTTTTAATGAAGCTGTGCAAACACTTGATCAGATGCACTTAAAATGTTGTATAAAATTTTCTGAGAAGACAAAAAATGAAAGGAAAAAAGAAAAGAGGAGGGAGCAGGGAATCCCCCCAAATAATTTCACACCCTTTAGAAGAAAGTTAGATTTAGATCTTTAAAGCTAAACCAGACAGACCCTACACATCAAAGGGAGAACACAGAAGCCCTAAAACCATCATTAAATACCTCAGGTTTATATTGTTTTCCAGACTAACAATGCCAACTTCCCTTAATATATAACATTCTCTCACTTTGAATTGTCTTTATGACTTTTCTGACCCACCTTCAAACTCTACATGTAAGTGCTGAGCTGTGAACACAGGGCTAAACTGGATGCAGATTGTTCAATTGTAGAAAATGGCAACATTTTTCAGTTAGAGAACTTTTATCCCATTTAAGGAAGGGCAAGGGTTAACATAACCAGATTAGCTTTTTAGAGCAATTGGTGGCAATATGGAGGCATACTTAATCTTAAGTGCAGAGAAACTCTATGCCAGAGCATTAATGAACATAAGAGATGCTCCTGTATGTTGTTAACAATATAGACATTTTTCATTCAACAATAAAGTTTTGATATATACCCATTTCACACATGTAGATATTTATTTTAACTGCTGTGTAGTATTCCCTTAAATAAATATTCCAGAATGTTTTTATCCTCACACATAGACATTTAAAGGGTCTTTTTTTCTATTAAATAGAAATAATATAATAATGTCCTTGTAGTGTTCTCATGTTTGCTCATGAGAGTGTTTCTCTTACTTTTGTCTCTAGAAATTAAATTGTTGGGCTGTAGGGTTACATATCTCCATCTTTACTAGATACTGCCAAATTGTTCTGCAAAATGATTATAACGGCTCTCCTATTAACAGTGTGTCAGATACAGACTTCCTACATCCTCAACAATACCTGGTGTTCTCAAACTTTTCTCCTTTTCCTCCCAACCTCATGGATACGAAATGACACATCATTTTCTTAATCACTCAGTTCAAGTATTTAAAAACTCTCTAAACTAGTATTGTCTAATAGAAAGTTCTGTGATGGTGGAAATGGTTTTTCTTTCATGGATTTCTCTCTAGTTAGTCCTCTGAACTAGAATTAATTTTCTTAACAAAGGAAATCTGATTATGTCAACCCAACAACTTTAAAATATGGCAAATGCTGCCAAAGTTTAGATTACTTGTAGCTATTGCCTATAGGCTGCACCAAATTACGAAGCTTGTCAGTCAAGGATTTTACACCTAGCCCTTCCCTGTAGATCAACTTTATCTCCAGTTCCTCATCCTACAAGCTGTATGCTGAACCCTTCATTCATCTCTACATACACCATATGCTGGCTCGTCTCTGTACATGCAGGACTCTCAGCTTGTTAGACCTTTTCTTCCCTCCCCTACTAGTCATGCTTCTTTACCTGTGTGTTCCCTCTACAGGACTGAATTTCATGAGTACAAAAGTGTTTTTTTTGTTCATTTCATTTTTGTCTTTGTCTTGCGCCTACCTTAGTGCAAGCCAAATAGCTGGAGCTCAGTAAATATTTGTTGAATATTTGCATACATTAATGAATGAGTTGTTCTAGGAAGAAAAGGTGGCCTGAAGAAGAAAAATGGAAAATACAGTATTATAACTTTAAAATAATTGCCCTCTGTCTTGGTTTTTTTCGGATGGCTATAATAAAATATCATAGGCTGGCTGGCTTATAAACAACAAATACTTATTTCTCTCAGTTCCGGAGGCTGGGAAGTTCAAAATCAAGGCATTGGCAGATTTGGTGACTGTGCTTTCTGGTTCTTAGATGCTGGTGTTTTCATCATGACCTTACATGGTGGAAGGGGCCCTCTCCCTTTGGCCTCTATTTTCAGGGCACTAATGCAATTATGAGGGCTCCACTTTCATAACCAATTCACCTCCGAAAAGTGAGTAGTAGCATCACACTAGGCATTAAGTTCCAACATATGAATTTTAGAGGAACACAAACATTCAAGACCATTGCATACTCTATCAACTGTAAGCTATGGGTATTTTGAAATAAGTGCTTCTTACACTGATTTATATTCTCTTCTACTAATCTTTTCATTTTTGTTATGGGTTAGTTTGTTCCTATTAATATAATGAAGAAACAACTCATAACCTCTCAGAAAGAATGGAGAGAAAGAATGAGGCAGAAAAAAATTTGAAGAAATAATAGCCCCAAATTCCCCACATTTGGCTATAAGAACCATAAAACAAACAAAATTGACCTACATGTCCAAGAAACTGCAATCCCCAAACAAGATAAATATAAGGAAAACCACATTTCAGCACATTATAGTCAAACTCCTGAAAACCAAAGACAAAGAGGAAAAAAATTAAAAAACAGCCAGAGTGGGGAGAGGGCATTATGTACAGGGGAATGATACAAATGATGGCTAGCCTTTCATCAGAAATAATGAGGACATAAAATGAGTATATATTATTTTTATAATATTGAGGAAGGAGAAAATGAATGAGGAAGAGGTAGGAAAGAATAACAGTGGGGCAGCCAAACAGAAAGTGAACTTCTGGATACTATAAGTGGATTTGAGGGTGCCTCAGATTGCCAGCTTGGCTACTCTACCTAATCTAGCAAATATATAGGAAGTAACATGTAGGAAACCCTGCCCTCAAGGAGCTAATAACATCACTACTAGTGTCTGATTAGTTATAATAAGGTCAAAGAAAGAAGAGACAGAGGTAAGCTAGAGGAGCTGTACAAGGCTGGAAGGGGGCAGGTGGAAGGAAGGATTAACCTGTACTTGAAGAATACAGTCAGATTGGGGTAGAGATGGCACTCAGCATAGGAGACCAGCACCAGCAAAGGTAGAGGAGAGGGCAAAGTACTTGCAGAAATCTGACCTAGACAGAAGCAGGCAGGGAGGAGTGAGTGAGAAGAGTAGGGATAACCATGCCTTATTTTCTCCCATACCTTTGATTAACTGTATGGAGCTACAGGTATAGGATGGGTAGTAAATGTTGAGGTTCTGAAGTCAGACCACCTAAGTCCAAATTCTCTAATACTTACTAGCCAGCTGCCAAGGCAAGGCACTAAATCTCTTGGTTGGTTCCCCCCCCAGTTTCTTAACATGGATAATAAGACTATTTGTATCACAGGAATGTAGTGAGGATTGAATGCAAAAATATGGGTAAAGCTCTTAGAACAGTGCCTAGAATATAGTAAATGTTTAGTAATGTTTGCTATTATTACTAAACAGGGGGCTTTGTACATATATTTGTTGATTTATTATTGTTAGAGTGGTATTAGCTAATGCAAAAGTGCTTGTTCCAAACAAGGGCTAAAGTACATTCAGGTCAGCTGGCAAATAAGAACTATAAAAAGTCAACCCACAAAAACAGAAGCTACATCTAAGATAATGTTGTCACCTGTTAGTCACCAGTTTCCTTCAGATGATATGAGACCTACAAGGCAACAGTGTCTCATTGGAGAAGAGGTTGAAGGCATTGATCTTAGGAGAAATCTTTAAAGATGGGAGACCTTAAACCTGACTCAAGTGAAGACATGTAATTTAAACATCACTTGAAAACAACTATATAAATCCAGATTTGTTGCTTAGCATAGTAACCTCTAAGCAAGAAAATAAACTCTTATGGACTTTGCAAATGAAGACTTTAAAATAAAAAATGACCAGTTACTATAATTGGATTCACCAGTTACTATAAAATGTCTACTTCCCCCTACAGAGCCATGACCAAAATAGAGAAAATTTTCATTTTACACTCTTTTGTGGGAGAAAACAAATGTCCCTCTTGAATGAATACTGTGTAACCCGAGGCTGCATGTGAGAGTTTAAAGGACTTTATACCCCCTGCAGTGGCAGAATCTACCCATCTTCAAGTTCCATGTGGTTGATAGGGTGTTTGCAAAGTTATTAATGTCCTTAAAGTTATTAATGGGTGTTTTTATAGCTAAGAGCTCTAGCTCAGGACATCCACCATCCAAATGAGAATTTGAACCAGGGAAGAGGGTTTACTTCTCTTATTACCCTCATATTATAGAAGGATTAACTTGTACTTTTGAGCTGCCTCATTTTCAGCCAAATGATATCCATCTAGCTCCAAGAGATTTTACCTATTTTTCAAATATATGTCATTCTACACAGGAATCCCTGGTTGGGAGATATCATAAGTTGTGGTACTTTCTGGAAGAACCATAATTGACTTAAGTGAAAAGTAAATTAAAATGTCTACATAAGTGGGGAAGGTCAGCTTCTGGGACTTTATGGGGTCTGGAGTGAATATAAAATCTTTGGTCTAAAGGTTTAACTGATTTCTCTCTTATCTTATTAGCTGAATGGGCATTTAAGCCATTCCAGGGTTTTGAGAACTGATCCTATTTCTAAGCCATAGGTAAATAAGTGGTAAATTTTATACCAAATTATGCTTTCAACTTATTTGTGGAAGTGTTTAGAGACAAAGGGAATAAATAGTATACTAGTCAAAACCAAAATCAAATGATCACTTTCCATGAGACTTTGAAGATATACAAGGTGCATTATGCAAATAAATACACCTCACCTTTTGAAGTCCAATGTAGGGGAAATCTATTACCAACATCTCTCAAGCCTCTTCTACCAGAACTGCATAAGCTATGTGAAAGTTTTACCAGGTACAGGAGAGAGGAAGTGATTGATAAACACACTTGCAATAGACACAATGACCTTTTGTATAGGGCTGCTGCTTTTGTTAGCCCTAAAGCTAAAAAGATTGAATAATTTTGATCAAAAAGTAACCACATGAGCTAGTATAAAGAAAAAAAACTAATAAGATTCTGGTGAAACACACTACCATAAAAATTTTGAGACATCTGGCCAAGATGGAGGCATAGGTAGCTACACTTTACCTCCTCACTCAACCAAAAGGACAAGAACAAATATAAAAACAAAAATAACCAGAACTTCCAGAAAATTGAACTGTATGGAAGTCTGACAACCAAGGAGTTAAAGAAGAAACATTCATCCAGACTGGTAGGAGTGGGAAAATGAGCATCTGGGATGCAGAGGACTTGGGCAAGGCAGTGGCTAGAGGACTGGGTGGTCCCACATTTGCATGCAGATAAACCGGGAGGAACAACTGGTGAGCGAGACAGACTGCAATCCGGGGTTCCAGTGCAGGGAAATAAAGCCTCAAAACCTCTGGCTGTAAAATTCTGTGGGGGGTGCGGTAGCAGGAGTAACTCCCAGCCTCACAGGAGATGTCATTGGAGAGACCCACAGGGTCCTAGAATGTACACCAAGTCACCCACGTGGGCATCGGCACCAGAAAGGCCCAATTGGCTTATGGGTAGCAGAGGAAGTGACTAAAAGCCCACCAAGAGCTAAGCAAGTGGCACTGTTCCCACTCCGACCCCTCCCCCACATATGGCATCATGACACAGCGGTAGTTTGCCCCGCCCTGGTGAGTACCTAAGGCTCTACCCCTTACAATGTAACAGGCGTGTCAGACAAAGAAATATGGCCCAAATGAAAGAACAGAGCAAAACTCCCAAAATAGAACTAATCAATGAAGAGATAGCCAAACTATCAGACGCAGAGTTCAAAACACTGGTAATCAAGATGCTCACAAAAATGGTTGAGTATGGTCACAAAATAGTGGAAAAAGTAAAGGCTATGCAAAGTGAAATAAAGAAAAATATACAGGGAACCCACAGTGAAGGGAAGGAAACTGGGAAGCAAATCAATGATTTGGAGCAGAAGGAAGAAATAAACATTCAGCCAGAGCAGAATGAAGAAACAAGAATTAAGAAAAATGAGGAGGGGCTTAGGATCCTCCGGGACAACTTTAAACATTCCAACATCTGAATCATAAGGGTGCCAGAAGAAGAGGAAGAGCAAGAAATGGAAAACTTATTTGAAAAAATAATGAAGGAGAGCTTCCCCAATATGACAAAGGAAATAGACTTCTAGGAAGTTCAGGAAACTCAGAGAGTCCCAAAGAAGTTGGCTCCAAGGAAGCACACACCAAGGCACATCGTAATTACATTACCCAAGATTACAGAGAATCTTAAAAGCAGCGAGAGAAAAGGAGACACTTACCTACAAAGGAGTTCCCATAAGACTCTCAGCTGATTTCTCAAAAGAAACCTTGCAGGTAAATAGGGACTGGCAAGAAGTATTCAAAGTGATGAAAAGCAAGGACCTACATCCAAGATTACTCTATCCAGAAAGCCTATCATTTAGAATGGAAGGGCAGATAAAGTGCTTCCCAGACAAGGTAAAGCTAAAGGAGTTCATCATGAGGCCATTACTATATGAAATGTTAGAGGGACTTATCTAAGAAAAAGTAGATGATCAAAAATATGAACAGTATTTTGGAGAGGAAAAAATGGGATAACTGTAATAGCATGATCAATAAAATATATTTTTAAAAAATGTTTAAAAAATTTGAATTACCAAGAGTTACATGTATTCTCTTGGATCGTAGACTGAAATTTTATGAAATCTGGTCACAGGATGGATTTGTTGATGCCTTGGCAAACGTGAGTTCTCCTCTTATTCCTCAGGAATCTTTTGGGATTAGTTGGCCCCCAACCCTAAATGATGCCATTGCGAATGTATTCTTTGGGGAGCACCACTGAAATGAGACAGGCTCATTTTGACACCATACTCAAGTCTCAGCTTCCTAGTTTCCTGTTCTTTCTCTTATCTCTTAGGAGGCTTGGCAATCTTACCTGCTTCATAGTATCCATACAGAAGCCTCTCTTGGTAGTGCTGTCCCAGGAATTCCATCATCACTCTTTGAGTACTCGTTGTGGTAGAGCCCAACACAGGTGACAGGGACATATGGGGGCATAGGTACTGAAAAACAAACAACCTTCAGCAGCCTGTGGGACCTCTCCAATGTCAATATCATGCTTCCCCTTGTGAGCTGATAGGCGTGGAACTTTTATTTTGCTGCAAAACATAAATGCTTACTTGACATGTAAACTGCCTCTCGTTTTGGGCAGTCACGGCCCCTGTGATTCAGATATGAAAAGTTTTATTTCTGAATTCTTTCTGCTTTATTGTAATTGCTTGAATCTACTTAACAGCCATATTTCCAGAGACAGGCTGTATAGTAAAGTTCCCTCTCCTCTCTTAATGCATGCACAGCCCTTTCTTTATTGAAGAGCCTAATCTCCACCTTCTTACACAGGCAAACTTCTCACTTTCAGTGCTTTTAGAAAACACAGGGTATTTGTCTTTATGTAAAACGATGTCAGGCATCTGAGCCTTTAATGGATTTTGAGACTTTGCAATTCTTTGGGTAGATGAAGGGTGCTGTGCTGTGAAATAATGCTTTGAATCCTTAAGGTAAGAATTTTAATGAGAAACAACTGTCAAAGGAGCTTATTTTCTGAATTTGTACCACAGTTTTATTTTGAAAAATGAATTTTTGCTGAAACTGGCCAGTTTTGACCAGGGTAGGGAAAAGGGGCTGTTTTAAGTGTCTGAGCAATACTGAAAAATAAGTGAACACTCTAAAAGAGAAAGGACATGCTCTCTCTAGTGAAGAAACAGGAGAACTTTCAGCCATCCCTCTAGGCCAGTGTTTTTCCTACTCTGCAGCACTCTTGTAAATTTGTAAATTTGCCACAGCTTACTTGTAAATTTGCCAGGGTGGCAGGGACGCATGACTCTTAGCTGGGAGGCCTGCCAGCTATCAGAAGCCCCCAACTCTTAGAAGGGAGGAGGGGGAGGGTACCCAGAGACCACCCCAGGTTGTATTTATTTGGGGGGATACTTGCTGGTACTGATAGCAAATCTCCCTAGACAAATGCAGCCCACATTGGAAGATTGTCTTGGTGAGAATTCCATCAACTCCCCAGTATCAGATCTAACACCTTATAAAATAAATCCTTACATTATAACAAAAGTAAGTATCGCCTTCCTATCTGGCCTTATATGTCACCCGATCTTTCAGGTTCTTCTGTGCCTGAATCCATCTCACCAGAAACCCCTTGTTTATTCTCAGTAAGCAGAAACCCATAATTCTTATGCATTTTATCGATTTTCCCTCTGTTCACAAATCTGCCTTCATTCCTCCTCATTCCTGGTTACCTCATTGTCCCTCAGCCTCTAAAGAATCATCTCACACCCACAAGTCAGACAGATTAATGTCCTATTTCCCAAGGTGTGTGTTTGGTCTGACTCCAGCTGACCACTGGGATTTTGAGCAAAGACCTTTCCCTGAGGGAAACTCCCTCCCTTTTTGTACTAAATTTATGCATATTCCTGATCCTCAGTCTGAGCCTGAAAAAAAATCTATTTAACTTTCCAAATATTTCTGAGAAGAAACCTAACACTCTCTTATCATACTAAAACCTCCCTTGAACCTTTGAACCCTGTAAGGGAGTATAGGCCCTCTTAAAAATTTGGAATGATTTGTGTTGCATTATTAGGGAATTTTAAATCAATATCTCTCAACCTGGGTGATTCAACCAGTGGGTTACTAAACTAAGTGTAGATGAGATGAGCTGGCCTCCTCCACTCCTTTGCCATGCCCACTGAACTCACAACCTAGGATCTGCTGTAATAGGAACTCAGAAGAGCACAGCAAATTTATCAGTGGTGGCTGAGAGATGGGCTTAGGGAAACAGGTAAGAAAGTGTTTTGTCTTCTTGAGGAAACCAGGGGAGAGAGAAACAATTCTAGAATAGACTGCTACCATAACTTGTATTTTAGAGATGCTATTCCAGCTCTCATAGTTTTGTTGGGCAGTCAGAGTGACATACTTCTTCTTTACAAAAAAAAGTTACTGTTTGTCAGTTTAAGAATAGCTTTTAGAGAAAAAGTTGTCTAAACATGTTTTAGTTTTGTTGACATCTATGATGCTGCAGAATCACATTCATGTCATGACATTCACCACATTCATGACTTTTATTTAGAAAAATACCAGAGATGAATAGTAGCAGCACGTCTACATAGGGAGAATTCAATGTCGAAATACCTAGGGCAGTATACCCCTCACATGTCCCGTGTTATCCTCTCCTCTCTTCCCTCCTTCTCTCCTTTTTCCCCTCCCTTTCCCTCCCTCCCTCCGGCCCTCCCTTCCTTTCTCCCTTCTTTTCTTTCATTTCTCTTACGGCAATGAACCAGAGGGTTAGTCCTTGGCAGATCATTGCAAAGCTTTGGAACTATCATTCATTACATTCATACATACACATATGTGCACAATTCAATGAGTCCAGTCAATGTTCAAAATTATATGGGATTCAAAACAATGCTTAGGTGCATTAGTTAGATAATAAGTTCTTGGTTTAGTTTTCTTATTGTGTTGACTGAGTAGCTTGAGGTGTGGCACTGAGAGCAATGCAGTGACTGGAAATTCTGGTCTCAATGGGAGAAGACTAAGAAAGGGAGCTTGAGGTGACCAGAAGAGGTGGGAATAGGCTAGCCAGAATCTTCCTTTCTCATGTCCTCTGTGCTGATTGACACAAGGGATTGTGTCATGCTTACTCTGGTGAAGATAAGTGGGAAGGATCAATATAGCCCAGCTATCTCCATACATGGGAGAGAAGAGTTCCTTACAATACTAGTATTGATAGAGATGTCATTTAATGTAGCCACAACAAATGATTAATCAAATTTGTGTCTGTACCTAACTTTACCTGAAATTCAGGCACCCGTTTTACCTTCCTTGCATCTATTTAATAAAGTAGCTATATCATCTGAAAAAAAAAAAAACCATAGGTTTTTGAAACATGCATTCAGGAGTGATGTCAGAATAAAGGAGATGAAGCATATGCAGTTTTTCTAATATAATAGAGGGGGCAAATAATCAAATTGAGCAGGTTTCAAGTCTTCTGTTTCTAAATTATCCATTTCATGGTAGTTTGAACTTTTCGAGGTGGCTGCTGTGAGATCTCCCATATACTTCTTGCAACATGATGTTGACAGTCCTCTGACACAGAGGAGCAGTTTGTGCCCACTCCTCTGAGAGGGTCTGTGACTATGACACAAGTGACATTATGTGACTTCCAAGGCTAGTTATAGAAAGGGATTGACCTAGTTTCTACTTGGTTTCTTTAAGACGCTTGTTCTTGGAACCCTGCCGCTATGCTGTGAAGAAGCCAAGCTGCCACAGAGAGAAGCCACATGTAGGTACTCTAGCTGACAATCCAGCTGTGGTGCTACCTGTCATCCTATATCACTCACCAGTCATGTGTGTGATTGAACCTTCAGATGATTTCGGCCTCTAGGAGTCATCCCCAACATCTGAGTCACCTAGTTCCTGCTTAAAACAAATATATACTTGTATATTTGTTGTTGTAGGCCACTAAATTTGTGGTATTTTATTATGCAGCAATAGATAATTCCAACCCAGAACTCTCTCCTTCCAGTGGGAGTTTTCTGTAGGTTTATAAATATCACATAAAAACATCCACATATAATGAAACCATCTGCCAGAATCTTGGTTTCTTAAGATTTAGTGCCAGGAAAAAGTGAAAGTCCCGTGTAAAATGAGTATCATGGACTAAGAAAAAGAAGTATAAGAGCAAATGCAGCTATCACTAATAATGCTTCAAAGGTTCTCATTCCTGGGTACCTATAACACACCATCCGGTGTACTAAAGCAGAGATGAATTGGGAAATGTTTTTTGAGATAGGTAGTTGGTCGCAAAAGATCAGAAGAGGATGTGAAGAAAGAAGAATGGACAAGCTAGCAGAATGTGACAGGAGCTAAGTCATGGACTTGGAATGAGTCTGGTATTCTAGAATTTCAGAATCTCAAGATTCTAAGAGGCCAATTAGATTTGTTCTAATTTACCGCTCAGGTCAAATTCTGGAGTCTCTCTCATCTGCAGTGTATCAGAAAAGTTATTGTCTAGTGTCTGTTTAAACTTTTCTGATGCAAGGGAGAGCCACCTTAACTTCCTGAAGAAGTTAACTATTAGAGACTTCTTCCTTAGTTAATCTAAAATCATTTCCCTGCAACTTTTATCTTTTGATTTTATTGTGAGGTTGCATCTTTTGTTGGAGGTTTGATTCTAAATCCAATGTGAGGCAGCAATTGCTTATGGCCAAACTTGGTCTTCAAAGTCTCTCAGGAGAGCACTCTGATAGTCATTAGAATTATGATTTCTTAGCCAGCATTCCCTCCAGGGTTAAAATTGATCACTGTTTCTTTGGTTGAGAACCAAAGTAGTTGACTTGTGTGTAGGAGAAATATGGATAAAAATATGTATTTTTTCCAGGTTAGAGTCCCACTTAAACTGGGGAAATGCTCATACTCTGAGAGGCAAAAAGGTCCTGAGATGGGGTTTTCACACTTCTTGTTTCCTGCTCATTTGGGGACATAGTTATATTCATAAAGTAGACTAAGTGGAGGAGCCAGCTGTTTAGATTGTACAGGGTGAGGCAAAAGTAGGTTTATGGTTGTTTATATAAAAAATAATATAATAAATAATAAGATAAACTGTGTTTCATGTACTCTCAACTGTAAAGCTACTTTTGCCTCACCCCATATTTTCCCTTAAAATATGATTATTTTCTCAGATTTCATATAACTGAATTTGTGTTCATTAAACACATATATGACATAACATTGCTGTAGGCCTGTTTACTAAAGCTCCATAAGGCGAGTCTAATATCTTCTCCATGAAATCCTTTAAAGAGAATTATTAGAACTCTTGAGACTGTTCCACATGAGACATCAACATTCCTTCAAATATTTCTCATATTCATTTTGAGGCCCTCACTCTCTCATATTTCCCCTCCAAACATGTCTCCTTAAGTATAAATTCCAGAACTGATCGAACTGTCCATGTGCAATTAGGTCAGCACAGTATAGAGAGGCAGACACACATATTGTTCTAAATACTGACTTGTTACCCCAAAATTGCATTTGGATTTTTGACAACCATGTCCCATTGTTGAAGTATATTACCACAATCTGAAGTGTTTTTAAAAATTGCAAAATAGTCTAACATGTGGAAGATAAAATAGCAGACACCCATAACTCATCAACAAGATCAACAGATGTTAGCTTGCCTCTTTCTTTATATGTGTTTTTATTTGCCCAGGTCTCCCACCTGCTGTATTTTACACCCATATAACCATGCTATGAAGAGTTACTGATTCAATAACTATTTATTGAATCCCTACTGTGTCCCCTTTGATCTTAATATTGCAATTCAAATGTATTATATATTATCTCAGCATCACATTAATCACAAATTTGATTCAGGGCTCTTCATGCACAACATTTGTTACAACAGTGAATGGGATAGGGTTGATGACAGAACCCTGTGACTCACCACTGAAGACAATCCTCTAGACTGACTGAAGCATTACTGTGTTTCTGTGACCCTGTGCCTTTGTTTATATTGTTCCTTCTGCCTGGAATGGCTTCGTACCTCCTTCCTTTATCTGACTAACTTATTACATTAATGAACCCTTTGAGCCTCAGTGTCATCTGCTCCAGGAATCCTTCCCACCTCATTACCTTCTCAGTTAAGTGCCCTGCCTTTGAACATGTCTTTATCATACCACCAGTGCCCTGTTGTAATCACTGGTACTTATCTGTTTCCTTCCATCTTTAAGTTCTTTAATAGCAAAATGTCCACATATTTATTTTTATATTCTTAACCTTTTTCGGTGTGCCAGAATTTAAAAAGTGCTAGCTCATAGGAGGTACCCAAAAATGCTTGTTAAATAAACATGTAAGAATAAAACAATTTAGTCAAATATTTCTTCCTTATTTTTACAGGAATACTTTCCACAATATCCCCAATAGATCATCACTTTTAACCGCAGAGAATTTGCTAGCCCACAGGACAACCCATTCCTTATTTAAATGGTTCTGGATTTTGAAAGTCTTTTCTCATATTAAACCCCAAATCCGTTTCCTGTACCAACACTGTAAGTTCTTATTATAAATAAGTTGAGTCTCTTTTCTGAATGTCCAGGATTCTTTTACGGCACTCTCTTGGGTAACTAAGTAGTTATTAGTGAGTATGTTTTACATATAGCTAGCAGAGCTGAAGAAATTATTTCAGTGCTCAGGACTGAGGCACTTTCTGTGGCATCCCATTAAGGAGTTCTACCCTGAATTCTTTCCAGAAGCTAATTGGGGCTGTGAAGACCACAGAGCACAGGTGTTCCATGTTCTATACAGCTCACATTCCTATGTAAACATGCCTCTACTTTCTCGAGCATTGCAAACTCCTGGGTGGTCTTAGGGCTGCCTTCAAAGGGAAACAAGTTGGAATTTTCTCAGATTGCTAATCATTTGAGGACCTGGTTAGCATACAACTAGGCTGTATTCTGGAATCTCTATTTATTGAGTCCATGAGTTCACACCTCAGGGAAACCTAAGTGACTGTGGCCCCAGTCTTGATGGAACAACCAAAGGGTTGTAGGGAAAACAAAATTTAAAGAAACAGGTAACTTCTGTACTTGGATCAATGCCTTTCTATAAGTTCTTGATCATAAATAACTGTTACTTAACAAGGCAAAAGCAATTGACATTATCTCCTGGATATATGGAAGCAAAACATTTCCTTAAAATTTAGATTTCCCCCCACACGTTGTAGACTTTTCAAAATGGTGATCAGCAGGCAAAATTTTATAACAGAGCATTTGTTATTCTCTTTGTAGAGAATGTCAGTGATTCTTGTGTGCCAGGCACTGTGATGGGAGCTTCACAAGAACTTACCTCATATAACCCTCATAATAGTCCTGGAAAATAAATATTATCTCCATTTTATAAACGAGGCACCAGAGGATCAAGAAAATTAAGAAACCTGTTCAACGTCTCAGAATTACTAAATTGCATAAATAATTTAAATCCTGATGGTTCTTACTCCAAGGTCCATGGGCTTTACACCAGGTCGTGTTGCCCTTTGTGGGCTTCACTATGTGATCTTACATTTGGAGTTGATCCCTGCCTTCATTTCCTGATCCCGTATTCCTGGATAATCCCTTATATCTGCATGAGGTCAGATACCATCCTCTTAGGACGAAGTTATAACATACTTGCCTTATTATCCAGACTGTAACTAATTCTGTTTTATAATGTCACCCTTAAGAATATGCAGGAAGCGTGAAGATGACTGCATGAATATCGTCTAGCTTTTCTCTTTTAGGCTCATTTGGGTTGGCAAGAGGGGAGGGGTAGGAAGGGGTAATCTTTAGTTAATAGGGCCCAACAGAAGTATTTGGTAAAAAATTTAGTATTTAAAAAAAACCTATAGATTCATTTAGACTGAGAAGCCAGGGACAGCTTTCGTTGGTATTGATTGTGAACATTTTCTTCACGTTATTAGGCTTTTTTCTGCCATCTATCCCCATGCCCCACGCATCACAGCAGATAATTTAGACCAGTGTTTGCTCAAATCTGACCCACTACCTATTTTTGTAAATAGAATTTTAATGGAACACAGCCACACTGACTCATTTATATACTGTCTGTGGCTGTTTTTGTACTAGTAAGGCAGAGTGAAGTCATTGCAAGAGAGACTGTATGGCCCACAAAGCCTAAAATATTTATTTTCTGGACCTTTACTGAAACATTTTGCTGACTCCTGCTTTTAGAAGAACAAAAATATATGGATGTTGCAGTCCAGCAATGAATCTCTGTGTCTAGACTATGATGTGGAGGAATTTGGACTTGGATGGCTGAACTAGAACATCTTTAAAGGCTCTTCCAGCTCTGTACTTCAAGGATATAAAAATTCAGCATTATATACCTATATAATTTTTTTCTCATAAATAAAGTATATAAAGTGGGACCAAGATAGCAGATGTGAACTTGGAGTATAATGGGTATGTTAAAAACAGGCATTTCTGTTTTGTTAATTCTTACTATGCTAATGCTCAAATAGAGCAAATTATGTATCCAGCACATTAGTTAAATTTTGAATAGTCTCTAAAGACACTCAAGACTGGATATGTGGAACTGGGTCATGTCTGACTATATTGACATCAACGGGTATTTGAGAGAAGTCTATCTACATAATTGTACTATTTTGCTTGTCGGTGTTTGTAAAATATTATTCATATCTTCGATGAAAACCCCCTCCAGTCATGGAAGCTTGTAATTGTGTGAATGTTTTATTAATTTATTTATTGACCATCAACCTTATGCATGCTGCCACATGAAACAATGGAGGAAATGCAGTCTCTGCCCTGGAGGACTGTGTTGCTCAGTTCTTGGACTCTCTCCCCATGCCGCAGGACCTGTTATAATGTTTTGGTTATTTTTAAGGTATTTCCAAATAAGTAAGATGCATGTTTGAAAAATTATGTATAATGTCAGGGGCCCAAATCCTTGAGACCTAATGCCTGTCGGGGTTTTTTTTTTCCTGCATGCTTGGGAACATTGGCTGCATTTTAATTAGAAAACCCATGTTTTAAAATTACAGATTTTTAAGCCTCCTGTATTCTCTGTAGATCTTCATTTGGCTTGCTGGTTAGTCACCTGGTCTTTTAACTTGGACCAGACATTCTGTGAATACATGAAGGATGTCAAAAGTAGATGTTTACAGACATCTGATCCCTGATGTATTGCTTGAAATCATCACGTACAAGTATTTTAGAATATTTCTAGCATCTATGCTAGAAAATAAAAAGACTGAGTTCATTTTTTTCCCTACTGAATTCAAAATCAAACCAGACTTATCTGAGTAATACAACAGAAAGTATACAAATACCTGTAGAATTTAGAATGATTTGCATAGGGAGAAAAATATCTTATGATTTGAAAATTGAAAAAAGGTTTATCTTGGAAAGAAAAAAACATCCTGCCAGAGAAGACTTTTGTTTTTCATGTGTGGACATTAGGGATGGATTGTTGGCATGACCCAACAGGAGGCCAGAGCTGTCTGCACATTACACTCGCTCACTGTCATGTGAACTCGTTGATAGGATGTTCTGTAATTGTTCTCAAGTCAGCCAATATATGAATAGTTTGTCTTCTGAGTGAGTAAAGAGCTGAATTTTCATCACTTATTTCTTTAGTATTTCCTCTCTTTTCTTCACCTATGTATCTAATAAAATCTTTTATATTAGCTGCTTAGAAAGTATTCATCAATGAATGACTTCACTGTTTCAATTAGCTCATTAGTATATCCACTGAGAATCTCCCTCATCTTCTGAAAATTGCATGAAATTAGACTTATAGGCAAGAAAATCTGGGGAGAAAATTTATGTTTTAAAATTATTTTTAAAAATTTTTGTGATGGTTCTAGATAAAATCTTTAAAGTTATTTCACATAATAATTTGTCAGTTAAAATAATTGGTTCAATGACCAATTTGCTCACTTAATGATTTATAATTTTTTAACAAGTAATAAATTAACAGGAATATGTGTTTCAGTCAGGGTCCTCAATATATAGCTACTTTGGGGAGAGATAATTTCTTTGAAAATTCTGGTGTCAGGCATGTCATGAATCTCAATAATTTTTTGAACATGGTATGGTGAGTTTTTATCTTCCAATATATTTTCAACTGAGTTTATTGCTTTTCTCACTTCTCATATTTTTTTTCTTGACCAAGAAAGGGAGGAGTTTTATTACAAGCAATTCACTGGGAATGTTCTTGTGTATGAATAGGGAGGGGTCTTTGTGCGCATGTGATAATGAATGCATGCAGTGATATAATGAGAGTGTGAAGATGCCCAGTAGCTTTAAGCCTGGAATTTTTCAAGCAATTATACTAATAACTACAAAGCAACAAGTTCTTTGTGAATCATTGATATTGGGAACGTGGTCTTTTGGCATATTTGTTCTTTGATGAATTGGTAGTCAATGACTTATATTTGGATGGTTGTCTACACATTGGTCTACTTACGAAATCATCTTTCCTCGCCCAAGAAAGTCTCACTTATATGGACTGCCGAAAACAGTCTCATCTAAAAGCAGGTGAATGAAGCTTTTGCCATATTTTCCAGCTCTATAGGCTTTGCTACAGTAAGTTATTGCACTCCATGTAAATGAAAAAATACCTTGAAGTGTCTTTTGGGAGGATGTGGAGGACCTTTTAGTAATAACTAAAATATTTCAGTGTGATAGCATTAAAAATAAGTCTTTATTTTAATTACTAAATTACTCATAACTCCTAGCAAGAGGTAAATGAGTTGGCTATGTATAACAGGAAGGCAGAAAGAAGGGTATATGTAGAAAAAAGATTTAAGTCTGGAAGGGATAAAGGAAATAAATATGCCTGAGAAAAATGGCAGAGGGCCATTAGAGTTTGGTGGGTGCTTAAGTATCTGGGTGTGTATTATAGTATGAGGCAAAGAAAGTTTATATGTATTAAAGAGAGAAGGTCCACCCTCCCAAAACATTTAGCAGCAAATATTTGGCTATAGATATAGGCAGTTTCCAGGCTTGCTTTGTTGACCTCATCCTGCCCACATACCTCAGCAATTGAAATGAGGGGTGCAAGGACTGGACTGTACGTAAGGCAGAGCATGGGTTCTGAAGTTTCAGTGACATTGGACAAAATCCACTCCGCTAATGTTTTCAATGATGACAACTAGAGCTTGATGTCAAGAGGATACTAGAATTGACTATCCAAATAATGAAAGGTACTAGATGTCACTGCCAAGATATTGATCTGCTTTCTTTTCTGTTAAAAGGACTCTGGCAGCCATGAAAGAAAAGTCTGTAGAGAAAAACCTCAAATATCACTCTACCAAGGTTCCCTTTGTAACTTGTGTAAGATGTCCAGGGTTTTAAATAGAGCTTTCTGTGCTATAACTGTAAAAGTGTTAGATTTCTTACTCCAGGTATCAGTACAGAGCCTGGACTTCTCACCAACCTGTCTTCCTAACACGAAGGAACTAAACTTGAGATCCTTGGAAATTCTTCTAGGTATGAGTCTTTGTCTTTCCATTTCTTTTTTCTTTTGCCTCTTGTTTTCACTGGATTGAATCCATGCCTTTCTTCACTGAAGAAGGAGCTGCATCAGGCATAGGCGTTCAGGAAAAAGAGTTTTTTTCCACCTCCATAATTTAGGTAGCAACACAGACATCTGGCAGCAAGGAGTTATAGAAAACTCCTTTATTCCACCCCCCTTTTTAAAGGGAGCCATTACTTCAGGTAGAAGATATCAGCTAACATATTTCTGCAGGCATTGGGCTCTTTCAAGACCTCCATTGGTGATCAAACCAAATATTTAAAAGGACATTCCTGTAAACAAAAGCATGGTCTGCATTCACAAACCATTTTCAGTAAGATCTTTTTCCAGTCAAGATTCTGACCATCTGCTTGCCATCTTATATTTTTTAATATTATTCTGTCAAATACATGCTCTGTCAATGCAGGTAAAAGAATACTTGAAAAATCTGAACATACACAAATCAGTGGGTCCAGATGACATGAATCCTGAAGTCTGGAGGGAATTAGCTAATGCAGCTTTGCAAATAAGTACCCAAAACAGAGCAGCCTCACAATATTTTATAAAACTGCCCTCCTTTCAGGAAGTACACAGGTAGTAAAATAAATACAATCAACATTGTCTCAGATTCTCCTGGCATAAACTGTTATCTTGGACAAGTTACTGTTTACAAGGCCGCACATATGAGCTTACTCTACTACTTACTATAGAAGTAATGGGTAGCATATCGCCAAGAAAGAACAAAAAACAAAAAAGTTGCAGGATGGTATTTTACTAAAGGCTATAGAGAAAATCTGTAATTTATTATTTATCAAGGGTGGCTTTTCAAGATCTAGAAAAGGATAAACCACATATAAGATGGAGCTGAGGGATTCAAGGGAGACATCTCAGGACTGTAAGCCAGAATGACCTCGGTTTTGGCCTTAGTTGCATCTTGTGACCACAGCCTTGGGCCTCATGAGGGCAAAAGCTAGGAATCTGGCTGTCTCTTCTTTGCCTGTTGTGGTGAATTTAAAAATGCCTTCAAATTCTTTGACACCTCTCACTGAGAGGTAGGGTCTATGTCCGCTCTCCTAGCATCTGGGCTGCTTTATACCTACTCCAACCAACAGAGGATAGTAGAAGTAATGCTATAAGAGTCCCAGGCCCAGCCTCTAAGAGGCTTCCATTGTGCCCTTTTGGGAAAAAACTACCACGTAACAAGTTGAACTACTGTAAGACCACCATGGTGTATGGAAGCCCAAGCTCCTGACCCACAGAACCATGAGTTTGACAAAGGTGATTGTTTCACATCAGCACGTGAGGGTGGTTTGTAGCAAGAAGTAGAACTGGCAGGTCTCCTTTTTCTTCAGGAAACCTTCCTCCTCTTTCATTCTGTGTTTCTCTCCTTTCCTTTTCTTGTTTTCTTTTTACTCCCTCTATTTCTTGCTACTTTCCCATTCTGCCATACTAAGATAACTAAGCATATTTTTATGTTTGCAAATGAAGCGGGATTTCAGTACTATTTTTGTCCCCTTGTTCATTATTTTAGAAGAAGGTGAACTGTGCTTAAAAGTTTCTCTCAAAAAACAAAATTAGTAAATAAATGAAAGGAATAAATCATTATTCTAATGTAGGCATTAAAGAATTTTTGTCAGTGGCCTAGACCCTTTGAAAGAAGTATATTTAAATATAAAAAACTGGAAAGTAACTTGACTGTCTAACACAGTGATTAAACACTGTGCAGCTAATAAAATTATGTTCTTCTGACTATATAGGAAATTCTACTACTGTCTCTGCCCTAACTCTGAATACGCTCACTTTGTGTACTCTGACCCAGTTACAAAGGCCCTAGTGCTGTTCCTCAACCATACTACACATGTTCCCATGTCAGGGCCTTTGCACGTGCTGTTCCCTCTGCCTGGAAAATTTCAAGAAATGCATACAACTTGCTCTCTTTCTTATTTCAGGCCTCTGCTTATCAATGTAACATTCCTTGACCATTTTATATATAACATTGGACTCCTCTCCTTCCTGACATTCCTTATTTCCCTTACCCTGCTTCATTTTTCTCCTTAATGCTTATCAGCATCCGATATGTTGCAGATTTACTTATTTCTTCACTGTCTTCTCCCCCTGGAATAACAGCTCCATGAAGTCTGAGACTTTGTGTGTTTTGTTCAGTGTCTACTCTCAGCATCTTTAAAATTGTTTAGCATATATTTATAGAATGACTTAAGGAAGCATGCTGTGCAGCTGAGATGCAATTAATTTCATCTGCTGCCAAGCTACTGACAATAAACACATCATTAAGAGAAAAGAACAGGTTATGAAATGGTATGGAGAGTTTATACATTGCTTTGAAAACGTGTAATAGTCTCAACTGGATGCATAACTAGAAAAGAGTCTCATTTTGCAAGCCAGATGTAAAAATGAAAGGAAGCCTTGGTGCTCTGTCCTGGGCGATAGAACAGCACAGGGGTTCCTAAGAGAATGGCCCGGGCTTGGATGATAGATGATGCAAGGAAGGAAAAGGAGGCAGGACATGGGCTGAGCCAGAACTAGAGGAAGCACTACTTTTCCTATCCAGTAGCTTTTTTTTTCTCTTTCTTACAAACAAAATCCAGATTTCACTTGAACTTCCTTGCAGTTAGGAGACCATGTGAAAAGTGCTGGCTAATGAGAACTAAAGTGGAGGTTTCTGAAAAAGCATTTACTTTTCTGATATAGGTACTACCCTTTCCTGCTTTCCTCTTCTCCCTGTCTTCAAAGGATATGAGGCCTAGAGCTATAGCAGTCAGTCATATTGCAACCATGAGGCACCAGGTATAAGGCAAAGACTTTCCTGATAAGTACGGAGAAATGGAAAGATAGAAAGAGCCTGTACCATCTTCATGCTGCTTTCTCTGTACTTCTCATTGTTGCAGCCAAACATGATCCTAACAGATACTTTGGGAGTTTAAAAACTGTTTATTTTCTTCTTTCATCTTACCATTTTTTACAATGACCATATGCTACTTATATAATTAGAGAAAGTAGTGTGTGTGTGTGTGTGTGTGTGTGTGTGTGTGTGTACTTGAGGACAGTTGTGAAAAAAACATTTATTCTAAATCCAAGGCAGGAATTTTTTTTTCTTCCCCAGTCCACTTGTCCAAAGAAGAGAGAGCCATATTGTGAGTTTCTGGACTAGCCATTCTCCGTTCTGTGACCTTGTTTTATACACCAAGACAACTTCATATATTTGGTCAGTAGTTGATGCTGTGATCTCAGATTTCTTTGTAATGACCTCGTCTGGTGAACTGGCCCCTGATTGAGTGAGACAGATTCTGGTTCTCTAGCTTAAAAACCTAAGACAGAAACAAACAAAAAAATTGTCTTCTTCTACTTGGCCTTATGCTAGCAGAATAAAATGAATTTAAATAGAAAAGAACATGTTCCCTTAGGCTAGGATCAGAAATGGGTTAATCAAGCCCCTCCCACCTCATCTTCTTTGTTTGTTTGTTTGCCTAGGCTGAGTCTGATTGCTGCTTACCCACTGTAGGGGAGGTCCTTAGTGCAGAATTAGTCTCTCCAAAAGAGAAGAGTTTCCAACCACACAGTCTACCTACCACTCTTCTCCTCCTGAAACGTCTCTTGCAAGCATCACAGCTCAATTGTGTGGGTCCAGATTCTTCCTACCTGAGGAATCTAAGCTGTTATAGCCCCCAGACCCTGATTTCTTCTTCAATTTACCTTGTTGAAAGTTGAGGAAGTCCAATAAATAATTTACCTGCTTTCTTTTATTTACATACACTCTGGACCAAGCAAGAAATGACAAAAGAGTAAGGCAGCTAGGAATACAAAACACGTATATTTTTACTGAAAAAGGTGATGTTGTTGAATGTTTCCTCTATCGGCAACTTGGTTTCCACAATGACACATTTACCAACCCAGTCTCAGTTGGCATTTGGCAACTATAGCTCCTTTCCCAGGAGAGGAATTACTCCTATAAAACAGTAACATGAAAAAGCAAAGCGATATGCCATCTTATGGATTGGTGGCTCCCAAAAAATAAAATGAAAAGGAAAGCCAATGCATGCCTAGCTTCTCTTTCCAAACTCATGAGTCAGACAAAGGTACTCTTTTTCTTGTTCAAAGTTTCTGCTTAGCTCACTCCTGCCCTCCCACATTCTACCTAGGCCAAAGTTGGCTGCTCCACTTACCCAGATTCATCAATAGACAACATCCTCCTCCATGTCCAACTCCTCCCTGCAGGAAGCTCACTCCAGAGTGGTGTTTTGTTATGATGGCAGATGCTCCACTTTTCCTTCCCACTAGTCCATGGACAAAAGTTTAATCTCTTCCAGCTGTACCCATTCATCTATATACACTTTACATCAGTTGGGTCTCAGTCTGAAGATCTTACTCTAGATAAGTACTCTCTGGATTAGGAACATATGAAAAGACATATGGAGTCTCTCTGGCCAGCTCTGACTTCAAGAATTATGAAGGAGAAAGCGTTTCTCTTTTTAATAGCTTTGGAAATACAAAGTTTACTATCAGATTCAGGGAAAAACACCGTAGGTCCCAATCTGATTCTGCCATTTTCTCACTCTAAGACCTCTAGAGTGAACCAAAGATTTGGTTTCCTTATTTGTAGAAATGGAGTGTAATTCACATTATCCCTACCTAGCAGAACACTTTTTTAAAATTTTCCCAGAACAAGGCCCAACACCTCGGAGGTAATCAAGACATAGTGCCTCTCATTTTCTATCTCTAATCCAATGAAAGGGAAGTTTCTCTCAGAGTTTTATGGTAGTCATTTTAAGTCATTAGGTTCATCTAGCTTTTGGATAAGCCTATTCTTTGTTAGTAGAAATTGTGCATCTTAAATTTAAAAAAAAAAAGG
This sequence comes from Glossophaga mutica, assembly GCA_039655065.1. Classification (NCBI taxonomy): domain Eukaryota; kingdom Metazoa; phylum Chordata; class Mammalia; order Chiroptera; family Phyllostomidae; genus Glossophaga; species Glossophaga mutica. The sequence continues at coordinate 62,541,190 of CM077304.1, forward strand.
CTACTCTTCCTCCTTATTTCTTTCCAGATACTCTACTGAAGTCAAGCATAATCCATACAAATCAACAACAACGACAAAAGCAACCAAAAAACAACCCACTGCCCAAAGTCAACATGACGGCTGTGGAATACAATAGAACCCGTTATAGACTGTGATGGGCCTTCCAAGCCCCATGTAACTTGGTGGGAGCTGGTGGAGAGGACATGAATTAATTTACTCTATTCTCAAAGAATAAGAAGTAGCCTAAGCCATAGCTTCTCTTTGGAAAGTTTTTTTTTTCTAGATTGGCAATGCTTTCTTACATTCACTATAAATAATTATGATTACTTGTCTGTGAATGAACAACTAGTAGGTACCTCCATGACTTGTTCTTTGAATGCCCAGCTGCTAGCCTAAGGCCAGAAGCAGCAGGCGTTATGCACTTTTACTGAATGAATGATCAATCTAGGACCAAATATCTGATTCAAAGGGCACCTAGATAAAAAGCATCATGACAAATAGTGCTGTTACTGTGGTTATTTTCTGTAAGTCTATCTTATTTAAGAATAACTTCCCCCATATGCATGGGGAGAACTCTCTTTGTACAGTAGTTCTGTGTGTCATATATTTTGTTATTGCTAGACTTTAAAGATATTTAATCACTTCTATTTGCAATGAATGTCCTAGTCAGAAGAATGTCTCAAGTAAATTTGTATATTTTCCCATTGGGTCACATCATAATTTCAGAGATATTTTAATTTTATTCTAATCCAGGGACTTTAGTTTCAATGTGTTTGTCATTCTCTCAAGAAGATACATTCAGAATGTGTTTGTAATGTAAATTCTCACCCCCTAATTTATATGTTGTCAAGTTTGGATTTTAGTATACTGTATTTGACTTTCTTAAAGCAGGGCACACCTGAATAAGCTTTGGGGATAAAAGGAATACAAAAAAAGTTGTGAGCAAAACATCTGATATAGTTTTACTTGCAAAGTTCAAATTTTCTGAATGGGATCAAGATGGCATGGCTTGAAATGTGGCTGAAGGGAATAAGAGAAATATGGGAAATGTCTACATATCTGAAAGCAGTAGTGATGAAGGTCTTATACCATATTTCCTTGTGTATTTCTCCTTAGTTATTTCCACACATGCACACACACATTGAAGAAAGCAAATGGAGAATTGCCCTGTCTCTTCCCTAGAATCATTACTGTCCCATACATTCTTCTGTTATGTGATAATGGCTACTCCTGCCAGCATTTACTTTTTAAAGTAGATTTTGCTTTGACTTTACCAAACAAGAAAAAGGATTGAATTTTAAAAGCAATGAAATTCTGCTTTCTACTGGGGGAGGAACTGTCCTCAAAGCTCACTCTTCTGGCCCTTCAAAGGCCTTTCATTCCACCTATCAGTTGTGCTTTGTCCTTGCCCCCACATAACAAACCTTTTTATCCAGCACCTGCTAGGGACCCAGGTACTATAAGTCTATATGTGTGTTGTGGGGGAGCTGGGTCAGAGGGGGTACTGTCCTTGTCCTCACTGACCTTATAGTCCAAGGAATGTTTGGATTAAATTAATCAGCCATATCAGATAATAGAGTCAGTGTCCAGGTCAGACATCCACCTCAATTATAAGTTATTCATACTGCATCCTATACTTTGTCCATATCTGTCTTTCTACAATTTTCTTCCTTGTAGCCACATAGAATAAGGTTTATCTCTCTTCTGCAAGAAGTTTCAAGTTTTCAGAAACAGCCACCTTTTCCTTCTGAGTGGTCTCTCCTCCAGGCTAACTAGACCTAGCTCCTTGACTCTGACATGACTATGAATTCCTCAAGGCTTTGTATTAGTTAGGTTTGCTGCCAGGGATTGAAGACCAAACCAATAATGGTTTAAATAAAATATGAGTGTATTTTTTTCTGTCTAAAACTTTAGGTGGGCGATCTATGACTAGCACGGTCCTCCACAATACGGCATACCCAGGCTCCATCTAGCTCATTGCTCTTCTGTTCATGGCTTCCATTACAGGCCTGTGTGGGAACATTCAAGTGCTAAGCAGCAGGATAGGGGAGAGGGAAGAAGGACCCAAGTGTGCATGCATGCCGTCCTTTCAGACCTCCACAATACGGCATACCCAGGCTCCATCTAGCTCATTGCTCTTCTGTACATGGCTTCCATTACAGGCCTGTGTGGGAACATTCAAGTGCTAAGCAGCAGGATAGGGGAGAGGGAAGAAGGACCCAAGTGTGCATGCATGCCGTCCTTTCAGAAAGGTGTCCAGAAACTGCCACTTCTGTGTGTATCTCATTGATTCAAACTTGGTTACATGCCTGCACCTCTGAGGAAGAGAGATTGGGAAATGCAGTGTTTCCCAGGGAGCCATATGCCCTTGGAGGTGAACCTTGGAGGCCCTGTTGCTTTAGAAGAAGAAGTAATGGATACTGGAGGCTACTGGTTGTATTTAACATAGCATCCTGTTTCCTCTTTTGTCACTCATGAAATGTTGTGGCCAAAGCTGAGCAGCACTATCACTGCCTTTTTTAAAAAAAAAGGTAACACACTCTAAAAATATGAATTTTAGTTTGTCACACAGATATGCAAGAAACTACTTTTAGTTTTCTAAATCAAATTAAATCTATCTCTGAGCCTTTCCTCACCATACTGATAAAAAATTCATTATCACTTATTTATTAATGCCTCCATAAGGTCAAGTAGGATAGGACTGAGATTGAGAAGGTATTATGTGTGTTCTGAAAATTGAGGAATGTGCCCCTTACCCTCAGACAATCATAGTCCCCCATGAGTGTGCATTATCCAAGTCTCTTATGGTCCATGAAAACACAGGAGCGTTTCTTCCTTACATTCCATGCTTGGCATTAGATTTTTTTCCCCAAAACTAGAGTGAAAGCCTTGATGCCTGGTGCCCAGCTTTCCAGTGCATTTCTTTCTAAGACTCTGTTAGCTCCCAAGAGTGCTACAAAGCTCCCTCCTTTCTCTTCTCCATCTTGCAGAACTTATTCCTCCTCCCCAAGGCCAGCCATTTCTATCTTTACTCTCCAGGCTATCCTTTGATTTTCTCAACTCTGGATCACTCAGCATCAGATCCCCTCAAAGACCTTAAGGGAAATAATTTTTGCCTCTTTTGAGGGGTCCATGGTAAAATGGAATTCTGGCACCAGTCCATTCTTGTTGCTGTTGTTCTGTTTTTGTTGTCTTGTTTGGTATACTCTTAGCCAGGTACCAAATATTTATTAATGCTGCTTCAAATTATTCAGACCATTTTTATAGATGCATTGTATTGCTGACTGGTATCAGGAATTGAGTTTGTCTGCTAGTATTAGATACCCTACTAGTAGGGTAACTAGTTAAGGGTTTATTTTATCACATAAAGGAAGTGCTAAAGTAGTTCAGTTTAGAGCTGGTGTCGTGGCTCCCTAGTTTTCCTTCTTTGTCACCCTTAGTCATGTTCATCTTCAATGATAAAATGTGGCTGCTGGGGATCCAGTCATTACATCTATGATCCAGGCAGAAAGAAGGGGAAGGGGGAGAAGTGAAAGAGACACCCCTCCCACATGAGTCAATACCCTTCAAATCAGCTATCTTGAAAATTATTTGCAGAGAATTTCATTTACATCTTATTGGCCAAACCTTTCTCTAGAGGAGACTGGAAAATATAGCCTGAGCTAGGCACATTGCTGCTCCAAATAAAATCCAGATTTCACCATTAAGGAAGAAGGGAAAATGGAAATAGGTAAGTAACACACATTCCCTACCTACTACATATTATTGTTAACTTGTGTGTCTGTCCTCTGTGTTGTGCTTACAGTTACATATTGGTACCCAAGCAAAGGACTGTAAACTTTATCTGATGATAAAGTGCACATTTCAGCTGATGGAAAAAAATGTTTTAGATTCAACATGTTATTCTTCAGAGCCAAATCATATAAATGAAATGTATAAGTGAACCAGCTGCTGAAAAGCTCTTTCTGATTTTATACCAGTTGGTGAAATGATGAAGAGATGATAATAATCTATCTCCAAATATTTTTCTCTGAAGCCTTCAGCTTCAAAGATTTCCATCTCTTATTCCATAACTTTGAGATCTTTTTGAACAATCTTTGCTTTTTCTTTTTATAGAGAATTTTTATTGCTAGAGAGTAGTTTTTATTTCAAAGAAACATTTCTAGTTCATCTTCTCCTTCTTTCATTTTATCAAATATAAAAGACTATGCCATTAAAGTGTTACCTGCATCCATTTCAATACTATGTTTGTATGTACTCCCCCCTTTCAGAGTATCTTTACACTGAAGCAAGAGCTATTTTTGCAGCATAAGCTTTGCCTTGTCAATTATGTCTCTGCTCCTTTTAAGAGGACTTTGGAGTAATCTTTCTAAATAAGCGTATATTTTCTTCAATTAGAAATTTCAATTTATCATATGATCCTCTGAGTAGGAAGATTTGTTCAGCAATTTTTTTAAATTGAAAGTTAAGTAATTTTGTCACTGATCTCATTTCATATTTCGAGGTTTTTAAAGATTTGGAAATAATAACATTGCAAAAACAAAACAACAGAAGTATTATTTTGAACATTGAAAATAGCACAAATACTGGGAGAAACAGATTGCAATCACTAATTCCAGCTCCTCTCTTGAGTCCTTATTCACGAAATATTCTTTCAGGTCCTTTGCTCTCACAATAGGAATTAATGGCCCTTTGCAACATTTTAAAATCTGTGCACTCTCTGTTGAGGGTAAAGGGGCCCAGCCTTCTCCCTAAGGGGAGGGGAAATTCTTTGCATTCCTTCCTGATGAATCAGACACACACACACTCACACACACACACACACACACACACACACATCCTGTTTCAGTTTCTCAGTGGCTCCTTTGGTGGGATAACCTGTTATGCAGGCTGAAGTCCCTGCTCTGCTACTTACTCATTGTGTGCATTTGGGCATACAGGAAACATTTTCTGGGCCTCAGTTTCCTAGCCTGTTAAATGGGATTAGTGATACCTACTGTGCAGGGTCTTTGGGAGTAATGAGGGAATATAAGAAGCATCTAATACAGGAGATCCTCATGAAGGATGGGACAAGTATGATGAACTAGTCATTTTTTTAACTTTCCATGTTCCACTGTCATTGTGTAAGGCTGAACATCATGCTGTTTTGTAACTATTAAAACACAGGAAATACGGAACTAACTTGGTGTACCTGCATGCAGTGGCAAAAGCAGGAGAAAGCATTTATTGTTTCATGTGTCAAACACTGTCCAGGTGTTAGCACTTTTGTTGCTCACCACAATTCTATGAGAAGTATTGCCCTACTTGGGAAGAACAGGAGGCTCAGAGAAGCTAAGTCACAAAGCTGGTAAGAGTGGAGTTGAGAGCTGACGTTCTCTTTGCATGTCAGAGGCTCTTGCCCTGTGGTCGGCAGAATTGCAAGATGGCTTCCAAAAGTCTCTCTTCTCTCCAGTCCACCTTCTGTATAATCCCCTCCTCCTGAGTGTGGGTGGGGCTTGTGAATATGACAGGATAGTCATTCTGGTGATTGCATTGTACTGTTGAAGACTCCGTCTTGGCAGAAGTCAGGCAGATTCTCCTGCAAACTTTGAAGAGTAAACTGTCACATTGTGAGGCTGGACCTTGCAGGCAGCCTCTAGGAGCTGAGAGTGACCCCTGGTCAACAGCTGTGAAGAAACAGAGACCTCAGTCCTATAACCTCAAGTAACGAAATCCTTCCAACACTCTCCATGAGCTAGGAAGAGGATGCTGAGCTCCAATGAGAACCCAGTGCGGCTCGTATCTTGATTCCAGCCTTAGGAGACACTAAGTGGAAAATCCAGATTCCCCATGTGGGAACTCTGACCTATAGAAACTGAGATAACAAATTGGTGGTGTTTTAAACTGCTAACTTTGTGGGAATTTGTTAAAGAGCAATAGAAAACTAGTGCAGCTCTGGCCAAGTGGCTCAGAGCTGGAGCCTTGTTCCCTACACCAAAAAGTCAAGGTTTAGATTCCAGTCAGGACATATGCTTAGGTTACAGATTTGATCCCCGGTCTGGCGTATGGGAGGCAACCGTCAGTGTCTCTCACATCGATGTTTCTCTCTCTCTACCCCTCACTTCCCCTCTCTCTAAAATCAATAAACATATCCTCAGGTGAGGATTAAAAAAAAAGAAAACTAATATATACTCTGTCAATTAGTTTCTTCTGGTCCAACAGTCAGGAGATGGGAGCATCAGGTTTTATATGCTGCTCCATAATCTATTGACCCAAAGGGCTGGGCCCATTCATTTTTCAAAGAAGAGTCAGTAATACTCGTGTGTTTTAATTGACAGGGTAGTTGTGAAACTCACCTGAGATGGTGGACATGAATGTTCTTTGTTGATTATAAAATGCTATCCAAAGGTAGTATTTGAAATGTTTAACAACCAGTTCTTTGTGGGAGGCAACAAATCAGAAAGGATGATGGCCATAAACAACATGGTTATACTAGTACATGCTGGAAAACAGTCCTTGTAGGGCAAATGAAAGGCATTTCCAGGTTTGAAGGTCAAGTTATGGGAGCCTGGGACAGTGTCATGCAGGAGGAAGGTTGAGCCCATAAAGGAGACACCTCCATTCAGCAACTCTCCTGTTTTGTCCTCTTGTAGTTTTTCTTTCACAGTACTTTCTTTAAAGTTTCTCTTACATTTTCAACAACCTGCATGTCGACATATTCTTTCCAAAATTTGTGAAAAAGATGACACTTTTCAGAGACTGAGCATTCCTCACCCTCTCCCCACTACTGAGAAACAATAGCGCTGTTAGCTCTTCCAAGTCTGCTTGAGCAAAACAAAGTGGAAAAATTATCTAGTGCTCAAATGTATACTATTCGATGAGAAATGAGAGGTTGTTTCTTTTACAGTGTCATTCACATTTATTCAATTTGACTGTATAGATGCAAATTTTGACCTCCAAGTTTTTTCTTTTTCCTATAGATACATCACTTTTTCTTGCAGGTATTTTCTGTCTTTTTTCTGAGACTCAAGCTTCCCAAAGTGTCTCAGTTGTTTTGGCGGCCTAATTGTGCAGCGGCATATTTAAAAGTCATTATTTTTCACTGTCTATTAAATGTAGCCCAGAACAGTTTTAAAAACTGGGTGAGGCATTTTTGCAAAAGCATTTATAATGTGGGCTGCCAAGGAATGTGCAGCTGCAGGAGCTTCTTTCTCTAATCTCAGACTTTTACTTGAAAAAGTATTGAGGGTGGATAGCTGGTAAGAGGAACCAATTTGTTCTCTCAGGAACTGCAGACATTAGAGGGAGAGACACATTTTGTTTGAACATGGCGACTCCATTGATTCTGTGGAGTATTAGCATTTACAAGGCAGCCCATTTATAGTGAAATGAACTGCCTAACCTTGGACTGCACCTGCTATCTTGCTGGTTCTTAACATCTTTGAAGACTGTACTCTAAGCAGTGGTATATTAGTAAGTGTTAAACAACAAGATGGGGTGGGGGTATGTGGTACCCGATTTGTTACATTTGCCACTTTCTTTGGTGTGGACACACTTCCACCGCAGATGATTTCAAGCTACCAAATGTGAGGTCGATGAATGCAGAGTTGGGAAGAAATGTGCCATGGCACAGCATTATATAGTATCTTTACCATGTATATGTAATAGAAGAGTAATCTCAAGAATAGAGATAATAGTAAAATGACATTAAAAAAGTAAGAGGTGATGATCTTTGAATAATCATTACTTTTAAAATATGTATGTAATTTAATTATAAGTAATGTCTTTTCAAATTTTGATAATGGCCATAACTAACAACTGGCTATAGCATAATTCTGAGCCAGAGTGAAGAGGATTAACTGTGTAATTGAAGGATAAAACTGAGGTCATTCTGCTTTAATTTTGATGGAGGCACCAAAGTCTAAGAATATGAGGCGCCAGACCACCCATGTGGAGGTGACCCCAAGTTGGTTTTGCTGGCATTGCCTTCTTTTAGTTGAGCTGGAAAAGATGGGGAAATTCTTTGGGAAATGTTGATTTGTACTTCAACACAAATAACAGGGACTTCAAGGGGACATCTCAGAGAACTATAAGTACCCCCTGGAGTTTACAGTCATATGGACTGCTGTCTGACACCCACTAAGAACTGTAAGTGTGAAGTCTGTAGTCATACCATTTTGTCTTGTTGCATAAGTAAGCAAGGCTGCAATGGGACAAACTTTACTTCCACTAATGGTGGGAAAAGGTGTTTCTTAAAGCTCAGACACAGACCCAAAGGGAACCAGCCTGGGGTTACCTTAGAAGGGATCTTGCCTGGTAAGCTAAGTGACTACCTGGAAGGACAATGCGACCCTAACAGAGGAGTAGGTGCCTAAAAGGCCTCCGATAGGGCAGTGTTAATCAGACACCTGACTATGTCAAGGTGGTGGCAGTTCAGGGCCCTGGGTAAGGATTATTGAGGAGCCAGCAACAGGCTTGTTTGAGAGAAAGAATCAGCTTTGAGCATCTGCCTTCCCAGGGCCACCAACACCATGTTGCAGCTCTTTTTTTCATCTTCACTATCCCTTCATCCAACCCTGCAAAGGTCAGAAACAACAGTGAGAAGGAAGAAGAGGGGAGAAGGTAAGTGAGGAAGGGGGTTAAAAAGTGATACCCATGCCCATCTACAGTGTGAGTGGAAGCTTTAAATTGGATAAAGATGATTATTATAGTGGACTGGACTATAGTCATATGATTTTTAAAATCACTTTAAATGCCAAAACCAAGGTACTCTTCATTAATTATCCAAGAACAATGGGAAAGGCTAGACAATATTTCATCTGGAGGAAAGGAGGGAAAGGAACCAGAAATTACATGTGAAGAGCAGAATTTTGGGTTCTCCTTAGAAAACCTAGGAATGTGAAATTAGTCAGTTAACCAATCATAACTATATTTTTCAAGATTTTCTGAATACATTAAAATTTTTAATACTCTAATCAATTGCTACGTAAAAGGATGATGAAGTTATATTCATCAGTATGTGGTGGCCTTTATGAGGACAAATGACAATAAAAACTTAGAATAACCTTTGAATTCAAGTACTCCACTAAGAATTGGGTGCCAAGCTTGTCATCCTCAATTTTAATTGGTAAACCTTATCCCTTTCCCCAAAATGGGAAAAGATACACCGACTTACAAAAGTCAGAGTGGATATCATTTTCCATAGGCTGCCTAGACACTAACCCAGTAAAGAGTTAAGAAGTGAAAATAAAAATACATAATTATTTTTCATTATAGAACATAAAACAACTGATTCCTTCTGAATTACCTAAGTTACTTTTCATTTGGAATATATAAAATACACAGCCATAAAATTCTTGCTAAAAGGAATTTCAACTTTTACTTACTCAATTTCATGAATGTAAATGTAATTGTAGAGTAGAAGGGTTATTTGTGGGGATGGGCTGGGAGCAAGTGTAAAAGCTCCCCAATTCTATGAAATAGGTTTATCTGTTCAAGTCACTAGTAGAAATTATATTTGCAATGATGATTAAACTTAGAAAGTTCTGTGAATTTACCGGGCAAAGAGGCCACCCGCATTCTTCCCAGGAGAAGTGTGTTACCAAGCTAAAGCTTTTACTCAGACCATGTTGTCTACGGAAGGAAGCAGGTTGGTAGTAACAACTGCACAATGACAGAACAAAAAAGAGCAAGGAAGGAAAGTGATATAACAACACAGTCAGGTCCCTTTCATTTTGCAAATATTGTGCTCTTTGACCAGCATGCAATCTGAAATGCCCATAGTGACTAGAGACATTGAAAAAAATAAGAAGAGAAAGAAAAGCAGGCAGTTATGAGAAAAGACTACAGTACAAATGCTGCAATACATAGCTGTTGACACTGCGCTTCAGTGTCAGGGACCACAGGGAGTGGGGGGGAGTGTGGTAAAGGGTGAGCATGCCATAGTCAGCCCTTGTTGTCTGTGCCACATGAAAAAGTGGATTCAGTCACTAAAACATCCAAGGCTTATAATGTCTCAACTTTTAAAATGTTGCCAACTAATTTGGGGTGAGGGAAGAGTAAGTAGTAAGGGGAAATGGAGACAACTGTACTTGAACAATAATACAAAATATGAAAAAAAATTAAAAAATCTATGATCTACTCACTTGGCTCAACCGATTTGTTAAATGAGATCTAGAGATTAAGAAAATCTTTTTGGCCTCAAACATGCTAGGTTTTCAGGACTGTTGTCCTGCCAAATTCTATTTTTGTTGTCACAAATAAAATAATGATTTCATGTGTTAAAAAAAGAGAAAATGCTGTGTTGACCAAATAAAACATAAGTGCTCTATGATACATGGTATACAATCAAAATTTTTAAATAATACTAATCATAATTCAGTATTCAGATTCTTTTATAGTGTTTAACAGTGCCTGGGATTAAGTGCTTCAGATATATTAATTTTCTAAATTCAAATGAATACAGTTGACCCTTGAATAACATGGGTTTGAACAGTGTAGGTCCACTATACAAGATTTTTTTCAACAAATGCCTACAATGTTTTCTACCGGAGATTAGGAGTACATGGATGTGGAGGGCTAAACATACACATTGATCTATGCCATTTTATATAGGGGATTTGCACATCCATGGATTTTGGCATGTGAAAAAGGTGTCCTGAAACCAATCCCCTGCACATACCAAGGGACAACTTAAATTTTGGAGGAGTCAAAAGTTAAATTCAGATTTTCCACTGCTTGGAGCTCAGAGACCCTTACCCCAGGCTGTAAGAGTCAACTACATTAACAACAAAAAGGATCCAGTGTAAATTTCACAAAGATCCAAGATGGTGGTGGAGTAAATTTTGCAAGTTTGGTGCAACATTCGCAAATCAATAAATGTGATTCACCACATAAACAAAATGAGGGATAAAAACGACATGATCATATCAATAGATGCAGAAAAAGCACCTATTTATGATAAAAACTCTCAGCAAAGTGGGATTAGAGGGAACATATCTAAACATAATAAAGGCCATATATGACAAACCCACTACCAGTATCATACTCAATGGGCAAAATCTGCAAGTGTTCCCCCTAAAATTGGGAACAAGACAGGTATGTCTGCTTTCAGCTCTATTCTACAACATAGTACTGGAAGTCCTAGCCACAGCAATCAGAAAAAAAGTAAAAGGCATTCGAATTGAAAAGAAGGAAGTAAAACCACTACTATTCATAGTGGAAATCATATTGTAAATCGAGAACCCCAAAGATTCCACCAAGAAACTACTTGAATTGACAAATGAATTCAGCAAAGTAGCAGGATACAAAATTAATATCTAGAAATCAATTGTATTTTTATATGCCAATGATGAAATAACAGAACAGGAAATTAATAAAACAATCCCATTCACAATTGTCAGAAAAAGAATGAAATACCTAGGAATAAACCTAACCAAGGACATAAAAGATGTGTACTTGGAAAATTATAAGACACTGAGGAAAGAAATTGAAGAAGATACAAATAAGTGGAAGCACATACTGTGTTCATGGATAGGAAGGATTAACATCATTAAAATGTCCATACTATCAAAGCAATCTATAGATTCAATGAAATTCCCAACAAGATTCCAGTGATGTACTTTGCAGAACTAGAACAAATATTTTAAAAATGTGTATGGAATCACAAAAGGCCTTGCATAGCCACAGCAATCCTGAGAAAGAAGGCAAAGTTGGAGGAATCACACTACCTAATATCAAATTATACTGTAAGGCCATAGTAATCAAAACAGCATGGTACTGGCATAAAAATACATGCGTAAATAAGTGGAACAGATTAGAGAGTCCAGAAATAAACCCATACCTTTATAGTCAATTAATATTTGACAGAGGACACAAGCACATAAATGGGCTAAAGATAGTTTATTCCATAAATGGTGTTGGGAAAATTGGACAGATACATGCAGAAAATGAAACTAGACCACCTTCTTATACCACATACAAGAATAAATTCAAGCTTTGACTGGTGTGGCTCAGTGGATTGAGCATCAGCTTGGGAAAAAAAAGGGTCACTGGTTTGGTTTCCAGTCTAGGGCACATGCCTGGGATGCAGGCCAGGTCTCCAGTAGGGGACTCATGAGAGGCAACCACACATTGATGTTTCTCTCCCTCTCTTTCTCCCACCCTTCCCCTCTGTCTAAAAATAAATAAACAAAATCTTTAAAAAAAAGAATAAATTCAAAATGGATCAAAGACTTAAATGTTAGACCTTTAACCATAACAACTGCAGGGGAAAGCATAGGCAGCAAAATCTTGGAATTGCTCATAGCAATATTTTATCAGATATATCTATCCAGGTAAGAGAAACAAAAGAAAAAGTAAATGAGATTACATCATACTAAAATGTTTTTGCACAGCAAAGGAAATCATCAACAAAATAAAAAGACAACCCACAGAGTGGGAGAATATATTTTCTGATAATCTGATAAGGAATTAATATCCAAAATTTATAAAGAATCTTCAAAACTGAATACCAAATAGAACAAACAAACACAATTAAAAAATGGGCAAAGGCATAATATACACTTTTCAAAAAAGGACATACAGGTGGCCAATAGACAGATGAAAGGATGCTCAACATCACTGATCATCAGAGAAATGCAAATTAAAACCGCAATGTGATACCATCTCACACCTGTCAGAATGGCTAAAATCCATACATCAACTAACAAGTGCTGGCGAGGATGTGGAGAAAAGGGAACCCTAGTCCACTGTTGGTGGGAATGCAGACTGGTGCAGCCACTGTGGAAAGCAGTATGGAGATACCTCATAAAATTAAAAATGGATCTGCCTTTAAGCCCTTTGTCCCACTTCTGGGACTATATCAAGAAGGAACCCAAAACACTAATTTGAAAGAACATAAGCACCCCTATGTTCACTGCAGTGTTACTTAGGATTGCCAAGATATGGAAGTAGTCCAAGTGTCCATCTGTAGATGAGTAGATAAAGAACTATGGAACAGGGAGACAGGTGGGGAGGGCTGGGATGATAGGGAGGGGTGGGAAGTAAAGGCAGCAAACTGTACTTGAAAAACAATTAAAAAATGTTAAAAATTAAAAATTAAAAAAAACAAAACAAAACTATGGGACATTTACACAATGGAATACTACTGGGCCATAAAAAAAAGACAAAATTTTACTCTTTGCAACAGCATGTGTGAACCTGAAGAACATTGTGCTAAGTGAAATAAGCCAGTCAGAGAAAGACAAATAGCATATGATTTCACTCATATGTGGAATCTAATGAAGAGACTGAACTAACAAGGAAATGGGGACAGACTTATAGATGGAGAGCAGCATGACAGCTAGTGGGGGCGGTTAGGGGATGGAGGGATTGAGCAAAAAGGAAAAAGGACTCATGGACATGGGTGACAGTGTGGTGATTGCTGGAGGGAGGAGGATATAAGGGGTGTAAATAGTAATGGAAAAAATACAATAAAGGATAAATTTAAAAAATATATAATGTCACCAAAGTCAAGATTTTTGCTGCGAGAAAACACAAATAAAAGTAAAAAATAAAACTTATAAAGAAAAAAATTACTTTTAGGGCTTTCTGTGTGTTTTATACATAAAAATAGCTAATGTGTAAAGAATTCTAAACAACCGTCATTGATTTCTTTTAATTATATCCTTAACTACTGAGGAGGTACCTGGTCAGAAGACTATGTCAAACAGCGCCTTATCTGCCATGATAAGATGCATGTGGGGAACTCGTGAACATTTATGAAAATACTTTGGAAATCAGACCTATTTTTTAGCTGCCAGAGCTCTGCACCTTTCTCTTCTTGCCAAACACTGCATTAGCTGTGAGAAGTACATAGGAATACAATAACAATACGATCCATTATTTCTGAGAGTCTTTTCGATGCAATGTTGCCATCTTATCTGAAGCAAAACTCTAAGGGACCAAGTTCACCCTTTCAGAAAAGATCTATGAAGCCTGCTGCACTGAAATACCAAAAATCTTTTTCCCATGGTGATTGAAATATCCCATTAGATCATCTTTCCCCTGAATTTTACTCACTTAAAACTCTTTTTAAATAATAACAACAATAAACTGTAAATTATGTTTGAAAAGGATAACATACCAAATGCTAAATAATATAATATGACCTCATTTTTCTGGATTCTCTGAGATAGAATATAAAACATTCACATAAAATTACTGGAGGCAAGTTAAACTGAGAGGAAAAAAGGGTTGAAGAGGTGAAGATGCAGAGGAGAAAGGGAAGAAGAGAGGTTAAATGCATGTATTTTACTATTTCTGTAAGGTCGGCCTCAAATATTTTAGGAACTGAGGTCATTATGGATCAAAAATAATTAGTAGGACCATTATAATATTCTCTCTGTCTCTTGCACTTGCTCTCTAAAAGTTTTTTTTTAATGAAATTTCTATTTTTCAGCAATTTTACAACTCTGTAATTAAATGTATTTTTTAAAGTACCCATAGAGGTAGCATATACCGGCAAAAGTCCATTTTAAAAGTTTTTGTGGATTTTCCAGATCATTTAGTCATAATGGAATTGGGTTATTATGGCTATAATAAAATCAACACCAGAACAATTTTTTTTTTTTTTTAGGTTGGAGGTGAAATAGACTTGATATCCAATTCCCGGAATGAACTAGCTAGCAGATGTCTTGATCTCAGTAGGAAATATAGAGAATTCAAACCTTCTTTCCCTTCCTAATATTTGTCACTTCCCTAGGACTCAATATTGGTTTTGATTTTACTATCTTCGGTGTGGGGAGAGGGCAGTTTCAGAAACTTACATTTGGCCTTTTCCTGGACTCTTTGATAGCTCTAACCCCACAGGCCGATGCAAGAGTCAGCTAGCTGCCAAGTACAGGGTCTGTCCAGAAAAAAATCCAATCATTGTTAATATAACAAGAATGGTTTGCATGACATCAATGTAACCTGGCAGCCAAGGACTGTGTGCGGCCATCACATTCAAAATGACTGAGCTAGTAGAGCAACGGATCTGCATCAAATTTTGTGTTAAGCTTGAACTTTCTAACATGGAAAGCACTTGGATGATTCAGAAGGCAACTGCTATGGGCAACTGGTGACCGGCAGCTTCATCATAAAGATGCACCTGCTCATGCATTATGTCTTGTGCAGAGATTTTTGGCAAAACAGAATCACCCAGGTGACACAGTCCCCATACAGCCCAGATTTGGTGCCCTGTGACTTCTGGTTTTTTCCAAAATTAAAATCACCTTTGAAAGGTAAGATATTTCAGAGCATTGATGAGATTCAGGAAAATATGATGGGACAGCAAATAGCACTTGGGAGAACTGTGTGAGGCCCCAAGATGTCTGCTCTGAAGGGGACTGAAGTACCATTATCCTATGTGCAATTTTCCTTCTATCTTGTATCTTCGTCAATAAATAAATGTCTCTTTCATAGTATACAGCTGGATACTTTCTCAACAGACCTTGTATATCTACTTCAGTTATATATTTGGGCACTATGGAAATGACCACTGGATGGGTCCACAATCCCAGTGGGCTCACTGGTAGCCAGATGTGGGCCAGCACTCCATTTATTATCTGACCCCATGTGATCACATGCTAACAGGGAGCAAAGGCTTTGGGTCTCTGGGCATCGGTGTCCCTTCTCTCTTGTGAAATGGCCATAGGTTTCTTCAGGGAAGACCAGGGGAATTACTACTGAGCTTATTTTTTGTGGTATTGCAGCCTCTTTCTTCTTGGGGACCTAGCATCTTCTTCAACCACTGGGATCTAGGTTCAAAACCTTGCTCAGGTTCATAAACATTTTATTGGGACGCCTGCTATCAGCCTCCTTATCATCAATCCTTGAATTCTTTTGATTTTATGGATTGAGTAGTATCCTTCCCGGCTGCCCATCTCTTTTGCACTCGGTGGCTCTGTATCCTATTCACAGAGTCCATAATAGTCTGAGCATAGACCTCTCTGTCTGTCTTTATGACTTTGCTTCTCATTACAATAATTGTGTCTATCTTGGGCTCCTATCACCCCCATTGCCACTGGAGATGGCTTCTCCTACCATCAGCTCTGCCCCAAAAGATGACAGTCACCAGTGAACCTCTAGGGATGCTGGTACCCCTTTTACCAGCGCATTCCTATTGCTTGGTGAAAGATGCTTCTCCCTTGTTTCTGTACAATGAGGGTCTCTGGTGGTGTGGGGCCTTACAGAGCATACCTACTTCGGCATGCCCATTACCCTGAGCTTTTCAACTCCTCCCACTGTCTGCCAAGCCAGTGATGGCCTGTCTCATGTCTACCTCACTTAGTGTGCTCCATTGCTTTTTCTAGGAGGCAACTTAGATATGTGTTTGTACCATCTCCCAGGATCCTTGCTAGGATGTTAAATCCTATATTCTGGTTAAACTCTCCCTTACGCAGCCTTACATTCCACTACCCTTTATCAAGCCCTCCAGAATCCACACTGGTACCCCTTCATCTGCTCTTGCCCATTCACCAATGCTTTGGAGTCTAGTTCCTTTCTTCCCTTATCAGACCCATTATGTCCTTGGCTGGTTATATTGTGACAGAATCCTAACTATTGAACTCATAGCAAACAAGGGGAAGTGTTAGCCCTTTAATGGGAATTGTAGGCTCCTTGTGAGGTTCAGTGGGTTCAGGAGAATCTGGGAATTCACAATTATAATGTACATTAATCCAGTTGTCCTGTCTATGTGCCAGGGTTACGCTACCCCCAGGCCAGGCCCTGAACTTGGCATAACAGATCTGTGTGATTTGGGAGCTTAACCTTCTTTTGAGTTCTGTTACTCTTATGATTAATTCTTGGTCTGGTCCTCAGCTTTCTCTGCACCCACTCCAGGAGATGAGAGCCTCTTGATGCTACCAAGGAGGCTCTCTCTCATTTTTATTCTTATCTTTTAAAGTCTGTCACTCTTGTTTTTGCTTGTTGGAGGCAGTGGTCATAATTGTTTTTTCTGGAGTGTCTATTGAGCTTAGTATTCCACCATCCTCACAGTTACTCTTTTCACACATTTCTTAAATTCCTACTACATTACATCAATTAGTTCTTTCCCTTCCACGGGTCACTGGTATACCATCCAAGTTCACCACTGGCAACGGTGTTAACAACAGCACTGCTGCCTTGTTTTAAAGGCCACAAAGGCACCACCTACCCCAGTGACGGAACTGGGATTGCCAGCCAAGAGCTCCAAAATTTCATTGCAATACCTGCTTTCTCACCCATTCCTAGAACTAATTGCAGCTGGCTAAGTTCCCCAGGATGCAGACTCTGAGATGGAGATTAGAGTTGAATAGATTTATGATGGAGCTTGTCGAGATCACTACCTGCTTTCTATCTCCAGTTCTGAAGGTAGTGGTCCCAAGAGAGAATTCAATTGTGATACAGTCTCAACTATGTCTGCAACCAACTTAACAGGGATCTCTAAAGCTAGGATGACCCTTCTACATTGTCCTGAGCTGAGATAAGAGGCCAGCGTTTATACCCCAATGTTGATCGGTCATTTGATGCAGGTATCCTGGAAAAGGGTCATGACCTTGGGTGAGGCAGCTCTCCTGAGTGGCAGGACACAATCCCCACAGTGGGCTGACCACTAAGAGTGCTCTGGTGGAAGCAGCCCCAACAGCTGGGAGAGTAAGTCCTTCATCCCTGAAGAGGGTTCTGGGTGGTGCAATGCAGTGCCCACAACACCCCATATTCAAGGCTCTTAGACAGGTATTCCAAGCTCAATAAATCATTCTTTGCAAAAGCGAACATTAATATTAAACAGTTGCAGATATGAGCTAAATAACACTGTGGTTCTGAATTTTAATTCCCAGGTAATTGCCATTAACTTTGCAGCTTCATCTTGCAGAACCTTGTATGATTTGTGGCTTCTTCTGTTCACACTAACATTCTCTAAACCCACAATTCACGGTCAGGACTCTGTGCCTTTGGAGATGGTCACTCCTAAGCTGAAGTTTCTTTTCTCCTTTCTCCATTTGGCTTATTCTTGGTGACCTTTTAAGACCTGGCTCAAATGTCAGCTCTACTGTGACACTTTCCTTTAGTCCCCCAGAGCAGAGCTATTTGCAATCTTCTTTTCTTTCTAACAAGTATCTGGTAGTATAGCACTTAGCATGTCATGTTCATAATGATAAGAGCTAAACTTGGGAGCCAGACTCCCCTTTGAGTTGAATCCTAGCTCTGATGTTTACAGCTGTGTAACTGAGTAAGTTATTTAACTCCTCTCTATCTCAGTTTTCTTGTGTGTTAAAGAGGGATCTATCACATAGGTTTTTTGGGGGGGGGAGATTAAATAAGTTAACATGCACAAAACACTTAGATCCATGCAAGGCAAATCGTTTATATTCTATGTATTTGCTATTACCTCATTGCAACTTTTCTATATTGTGCCTCATTTGTTGGCTCATTGGTAGCAAGGACCCTTTCTTACTTGCCCACAGTGCCTGTCACAGAAGTTAATGGTAAACACTTACTGACTAAATTTGACTATCTAAGACCTAGAAATCTGTTATCTAGCACCAGGATAATGATGAATTGCTATTACTAAAGCTAACAGTATTATATACATTGTAACCTTGAGGAAATACATACATTTTTCTTTGTGATGGTAGTGTTAAACCTGTGTATCCCAAAGTGCCTCCAGTGGAACACCAGTTCTGCAAAATAATTCACAAAAATGAGTTCAGTGGTCAGATAAGCTTAGGAAATGGCACACACACTTTTGGATTCACATTAGGGTATTAAAAGACTCTGAGAAGTTCTACAAAGATGTGTTGTAGTTTTAATACATAGTCATAAATCCTCTGATACATTTCCCTTCAAGAATTGGAGACTACTTCTTCTCTGGTTGTATATGAATTTAGTGACTAAATTCCAAGGAATTTAGCAGATTATAGCAGAAAAGATGATGTGTGCCTCCCTAATCTGAAGACTAGGTCAGAAAAGGTACTGAAGTCTTTTCCTTGTTCTCTCTCTCAGTGAGTTTTCTTGGAAGTAGATCCTCCAGCCCCAGTCAGCCCTTCAGATGACTGCAACCTAGAAGTGCCTCTGAGCCAGAATGCCCATGTGAAGCTGCAAAATATGGGGGAAATTTGTTACATAGCCATAGAGAAATAGTGCAGAAGGAAGCATGTTTAACTTTATGTAATCAAACTTTTGGCCCAGGACACCCATCCACACAATACTCCTGAACGCTGTAGCCCACATTCTTGTTGGGATGTTAAAAATCGCCGTACAATTACATATTATCAAATTTCTCTGAAGTTCTGTTTTAGATCTTATGGAAACAAACAGGTTTTTCTTTTTAAAGTGTTTCACAATTGATTCTTTGAAAAAAATCCACTGTCATAGCATTACTTCTAGGTTTTCTAAAAATCAGATTTAACATCTTTGTCTAAAGATGTTAGAAGATTTAACAATTTGCTAAAATGCCACCTTCTCCTTTTGAGAATAGTTTATTTCACTTTCATTAGCTTTATATTTACATGTGTCTTTAAAAATTGTTTGCAGGTCCTGGCAGGTGTGGCTTAATGGATTGAGTGCCAACCTACAAACCGAGGGGTCACAGGTGTGATTCCCAGTTGGGGCACACGCCTAGGTTGCAGGCCAATGTTTCTCTCTCTCTCTTTCTCCCTCCCTCCCCTTCTCTCTAAAAATAAATAAATAAAATCTTAAAAAGTATATATTGCAGGTTTTATTGTTGAAGTGCCTTTTAATGTGCCTTATTTAAATTATTTTTATCAGATTCAAATCAAGCACTATTTTATCTAAAATAAAAGAATTTGAGAGTTTCCTGGAAGTGTGTATTTCTCAAAAAATATCTTTCCAGATTAGTGTTATTATTATATCAGCTCTTTAGATGCTGGCTAAAGATAGATTAACACCTTTAAGTTAATAATAAAACCAATGGTGTAGGCTTCGTTTTAGTATATTCAGATCCATTGCTCATAAATATTCAAAGCACATGGAAGTTAATCAGTATTGTTCTTGGGTGGTTTATCAGAACTTTTGGCTATTCATAATAAATTTGCTTTCAAGTTCAATGCAGTTAGTATGGCATCTGCTTAATTATAGCTTTTCAGACATCTCAATTTTTTTCACTTAGTTTTCATGAAGAGAAGCCCTTTGAAGCTCAAATACTTTGCTACCTCCCTACTTTGAGGAAGTTTTGAGCAAACACAGATTTTTCATCAGTTAAAGGAAAGCAGACATTCCCTACCATTGCATAAGGGAAGAGCTGGATGGATAGTGGACTGGCATATTTCTCTGTGCTTGAACCATGTCTCCTTAACATGTCTTCATCATTTTCTTTGAAGTGAATATCTAGACCACCAGATGCACAAATTTCCAAATATAAAAGCCAAACACATTCCAAAGCCAAATGTAAAGAAATTTTAGTTTCATAGCTGTTTTATATTAACCGAATCTCTGATCTTCCCAAATAGTTTGAATAACTGAGAAGACCTAGGTAGCAGTTAAAGAGAACAATTTCTTCATAGTTGGGTAATTTATTGAGTTACTTTTCTTCAGTTTCACAACCAAAAGAATAAAAATTAGTATAATATAACATGTATTTGATTATTTGTGGCTCTGGGCTTTAAAATTGTATGAATTCTAAGATAACATAACAGAAAGCAATGAGTTACATACTTATGTTAGACTGTTTATATAACTCATGTATCTTTATCCCCCAAACAAGAGATGAGACATAGTTCTAGTTCTGTGTTACAGGAAAAACAATGAGGGTCAGAGAAGAAATTAGCATCAAAGTTCATAATGAAAATAGATTTGTCTTGACATCAAATTACAAATAACTATAGGAATCATTGTTTTAACCTCATTACAATAGTTTTTGTCCTTTTAAATTAAAAATCTGTTTATAAGATGTCCTGTAAAGGATAGAATTATATTATATATAACAGTGGACTCCATATGCAGACAGAAGGTACAGTTTGCATAAAAGATTGTATCTGCTTTCCTGTTATATCTTTAAGCTCGCCAGGTATATCAGTTTCATAATCAACTCTGATAATTAGAGAAACAACAAATGCCCATGAGGGAGCATTTTCTAGTGATTATATCATAGATACATAATAAAATCTTTATAAGCCAAGCAGAAAAACATTCTCAGAAGCATATTGTTCAGGTCAGTGACTTTAAAAGAATTCCATAGGATGAATGGTTCCTCTGTCAGAATAAAAGTTGTGGAGCAAATTCCATTATAATTCTCTTTTCTCAGTCACTTGGAACTTTCTCAAAAGTCTCTTTCCAAGTGAAACTGTCCCTGGTGGCTGCCTCCCAAATGTGACTTTTTTTAAGTTAAAGGAAAATTAGTTTCTCCATTCAAAGAGGAAATATTCAACCACTTCTTTCCCCAAGGCTTTTAAGTATAAAATACTTCAAAATTCAAACTTCCAAACATTTAAGACTTTATATAAATTTAAGTATCATTCCATTATTCTTTTTGTTATATCACATGAGAAATTAGAAACCAAATTCATCTAGCATTTTACAAAGTTTAATAAATTGTTTGCTATATTGAAAGCTGGAGTAAAAGCAGGACTGCTTTTATAGAGCTACAGTTGAGTTGAACTTGACTGAAGTTTGATTCACAGTGGTTTGTCTATACAACCAGTCATGGAGTCAAGATAAAGCATCACAGTCTTCACTATTCAAATGCCATTCAGGCCTGTGGCAAAGCTGCCAAAGCTATCCCTTTAATACCTGCCTCTATGCCTTCAGTGATTTGCCTCTCTCTATTGAGGAGAGTCTTCTTAAGGTGAGCTTGGCAGCTGTGCAGGATCTCAGATGCCAAAACCTCCTTAGCCTTAAAATTCACCAGCTGAAGATCTCCACCCCACCTACCTAACCTGAGAATGCAGAATGCTAGAACTTTCCATGTGAATTGATTCCCAGTTGTCACAAAGTATCATTTTAGAACACTTTGTAACTTAAGTACACACTGTAGGTAATTGTTTTCAAGGAGCACTTCACCTGAAAGATCTGTTCACTGGCCATTATCAGATGTAATTCAAACTAAAGAAAAATCACATCGTAGCATGTAACATATAAGAAAAGTAAGCCAGCCAGCAAATTTATAAGCAATGAAAATGCAGCACAGTTCTGACCAGTGCACTCTTTATGCCTGCTACCAGAATGCTAAAGCCAAACTGTGCCGGTCTTGGCTGTGGCACTTACAGGCAATGAAGATCCAATGTGTAAAATTTCCTTTCTCATGGCCGAGTAGTATTCTATTATGTAAATGTACCATAGTTTTTTTTTTAACATTTTTTATTGTTTATGCTATTACATTTGTCTCAGTTTTCCCCTTTGCCCACCTCTCACCCCAGCCCCCTTCCTACAATCATTCACCACGCCGTTGGCCATGTCCATGGGGTATGCATGTATGCTCTTTGTCTAATCCTTTCACCTTCTTTCAACGAGTCCCAGTCTCCCCTGACCCCTCTTACAGCTATCAGTCTGTTCTCTGTTTCTGTGCCTCCGATTCTATTTAGCTCATTAGTTAATTTTGTTCCTGAGATTCCAGTTATAAGTGAGATCATATGGCATCATTTGTCTTTCATTGCCTGGCTTATTTCACTTAGTATAATAGTCTCCAGTTCCCCCCATGCTGTTGCAAAAGGTAAGAACTACTTCTTTTTCTCTACTGTGTAGTATTCCACTATGTAAATGTACCACAGCTTTTATATTACTCATCTACTGATGGAAACTTAGGCTGTTTCCAAATTTTGGCTATTGTAAATAATGCTGCTATGAACATAGGGGTGTGTATATTCTTTTGAATAGGTGTTTCAGGATTCTTTGGATATATTCCCAGAAATGGAATCCCTGAGTCAAAAGGCAGTTCCATTTTTAATTTTGTAAGAAAAATCCATAGTGTTTTGCAGAATGGTTGCATCAGTCTGTATTCGCACCAACAGTACACTAGAGTTCCCTTTTCTCCACATCCTCGCCAGCACTTGTTTGTTGATTTATCAATGATAGCCATTTTGGTAGGTGTGAGGTGATATCTCATTGTAGCTTTAATTTGCATATCTCTGTTTGGTAGTGATGTTGAACATTTTTTCTTACAGCTATGGACCCTCTGTATGTCCTCTTTGGAGAAGTGTCTGTTCAGGTCCTTCACCTTTTTTTTTCCTCAATAATATTTAAAAAAAATTTTAATGTATTTTATTGATTATGTTATTACAGTTGTCCCATTTCTCCCCCATCATTCCCCTCCACCCTGCACACCCCTTCCCACCCACATTCCCCTCCTTTAGTTCATGTCCATGTGTCATAAATTCTTTAGCTTCTACATTTCCCACACTATCCTTGCCCTCTCCCTGTCTATTTTCTACCCACCGTCTGTGCTACTTATTCTCTGTACCTTTTCCCCTCTCTCCTCCTCCCACTCCCCTGTTGCTAACCCTCCATATGATCTCCATTTCTGTGGCTCTGTTCCTGTTCTAGTTGTTTGCTTTTGTTTTAGGTGTGGTTGTTACTATCTGTGAGTTTGCTGACTTTTCACTGTCATATTTTTTATCTTCTTTTTCTTAGATAAGTCCCTTTAACATTACATATAATAAGGGCTTGGTGATGATGAACTCCTTGAACTTGACCTTATCTGGGAAGCGCTTTATCTTCCCTTCCATTCTAAATGACAGCTTTGCTGGATAGAGCAATCTTAGATGTAGGTTCTTGCCTTTCATGACTTGGAATACTTCTTTCCAGCCCCTTCTTGCCTGGAAGGTCTCTTTTGAGAAATCAGCTTACAGTCTGATGGGAACTCCTTTGTAGATGACTGTCCCCTTATCCCTTGCTGCTTCTAGAATTCTCTCCTTCATTTGAATCTTGGCTAATGTAATTATGATGTGCCTTGGTGTGTTCCTCCTTGGGTCCAACTTTTTTGGGACTCTCTGAGCTTCCTGGACTTCCTGGAAGTCTATTTCCTTTGCCAGATTGGGGAAGTTCTCCTTTATTACTTGTTCAAATAAGTTTTCCACTTGTTGCTCTTCTTCATCCCCTTCTGGTACCCCTATAATTCGGATGTTGGGAAGTTTAAAGATGTCCCGGAGGTTCCTAAACCTCTCCTCATTTTTTTGAATTCTTGTTTCTTCCTTCTTTTTTGTTTGGTTGTTTGTTTCTTCCTTCTGGTCCACTCCATTGATTTGAGTCCCAGTTTTCCTCCCATCTCTATTGGTTCCCCATGCGTCTTCCTTCATTTCACGTATTGTAGCCTGCATTTTTTCATCTAATTTGTGAGCAAAATCAACCAATTCTGTGAGCATTTTGATGACCAGTGCTTTGAACTGTGCATCTGATAGGTTGGCTATCTCTTCGTCACTTAGAGGAATTGCCTCTGGGGGAATTGCCTCTGGGTCTCTGTTTTGTTCTCCAATGTTTTGGTGTTTTTTTGTTTGTTTGTTTGTTTGTTTTGGTTTGGTTTGGTTTTGGTCTAGTCACAGCTGTTACGTAGTTAGGGGTGGAGCCTTAGGTGTTCCCCAGTGCAGGGCAGCCCTGTCGCTGGGTAGTGACGCTTGGGGGGGCGGGGTCCGAGAGGGAACAATGGCGCCTGCTCCTTTCTCTCTTGCATTTCCATCCCTTCCGCCGCTTCCCCTTCGCCTGGGTTATCTGCAAGCACGAATGTGGGACCACTTGGTCAGCCAGCCACCTTGCTCGGACTCACTGGGTCTGCAGAGTTGCTACTCCGTGCGACAGCTGCCACCTTTGGGCCTGCCAGCCGCCTGCACACTTGGGAACCGCCGGTCACCACTGCCTGTGTTCCCGGCTTTGCACCTCCACTTTTTCCTGCTGCGACTCCGCCCCTCTTACCGGTCTGGATGAATGGTTGTTGGACTTCCTCACAGTTCAATTTTCCATTAGCTCTGGTTGTTTTCTTGTTTCTAAATATTTGTTGTCCTTAATTTTGGTTGTGAGAGGAGGCACAGTGTGTCCACCTATGCCTCCATCTTGGCCGGAATTCAACAATATTTTTTTAATGACCATTCTGAATGGTGCCTTCACTCATTTTGAAATGGACTGTCTTTCTTATGTTGAGCTGTATGAATTCTTTAATATTTTGGAAATTAAATTCTTGTCTGATGTATCACTGGCAATACGTACTCCCATGCAGTGGGTTCCCTTTTCATTTTGCTGATGATTTCTTTAGCTGTGCAGAAGCTTTTTAATTTGATTTTGTCCCATTTATTAATTTTTTCATTTGCTTTCCTTGCCCTAAGAGACTCATATATTGGCAAAAATATTGCTATGTGAAATATCTGAACTTTTACTGCCTATGTGTTCCTCTAGAATTTTTATGATATCGTGACTTACATTTGTCTATTTTCCATTTTGAGTTTATTCTAGCATATGGTGTAAGTGGTGGTCTTTCATTTTTTTTGCAAGTACTAGTCCAGTTCTCCCAATACCTTTTATTGAAGAGACTATCTTTACTACATTGTATGCTCTTGCTTCCTTTGCCAAGTATTAATTGAACATAAAGGCGTGGGTTTATGTCTAGGCTCTCTATTCTGTTCCATTGACCTATGTGTCTGTTCTTATGTTAACACCAGACTGTTTTAATTACAGTGGCCTTATTGTATAGTTTGATAACAGGTATTATGATCCCTCCAACTTTGTTCTTCTTTCTCAAGTTTGCTAAGGCTACTTGGGGTCTTTCTTGGCTCTGTACACATTTTTGGAATATTTGTTCTAGATCTGTGAAATATGGCATTGATACTTTAATAGGAATTGCATTGACCTGTACATTGCTTTGGGTAGTATAGACATTTTAATGATGTTAATTCTTCCAATCCATGAACGTGGTATATTCTTCCACTTAATAGCATCTTCCTCAATTTTGTTCTTCAGTGTCCTCTAGTTTTCCAAATACAGATCTTTTACATCCTTGGTTAGGTTTATTCATAGGTATTTTATTCTTTTTGAAGCAGTTGTGAATGGGATTGTTTTCTTAATTTCCCTTCCTGTTAGTTCATTATTGGCATATAAAAATGCATGATTTCTGGATATTAGTTTTGTATCCTGCTACTTTTCTGAATTCATTTATCAGTTCTGGAGTTACTTGGTAGAATCTTTGGGGTTCTCTGTGTGCAGTATCATGCCCTGTGCAAATAAAGACTGTTTTACTTCTTCGTTTTCAATTTGGATGCTTTTTATTTTTTTCTTGTTGTCTGATTGCTATGGCTAGGACTTCCAGTACCATGTTGAATAAGAGAGGTCAAAGTGGACATGCCTGTCCTGTTTCTGATCTTAGAGGAAATTACTTTAATTTTTGCCCATTGAGTATGATGCTGGCTGTAGGTTTTTCTTATATGGCCTTTATTACATTCAGATATGATCCCTCTACTCCCACTTTGTTGAGAGTTTTTATAAGTGGGTGCTGGATTTTATCAAATGATTTTTCTGCATCTATTGATATGATTATGTGATTTTTATCTTTCATTTTGTTTATGCGATGTGTCACATTTATTGATTTGTGAATATTGTACCAAGCTTGCAGTCCAGGGATAAATCCCAGTTGCTCATGGTGTATCATCTTTTTAGTGTATTCCTGGATCCAATTTGCTAGTATTGTGTTAAGGATTTTAGCACTAGTGTTCATCAGGGATATTGACCTATAGTTTTCTTTGTTGTGCGTTCACCTGGTTTTGGAATTAAGATAATACTGGCCTCGTGAAAAGAGCTTGGAAGACATCCTTCTTGAAATTTTTAGAATAGTTTGAGAAGAATAGGTGTTTATTCTTCTTTGAATGATTGGTAAAATTTGCTTGTGGAGCCATCTGGTCCAGGACTGTTGTTTGCTGGGGTGTTTTGATTACTGCTTCATTTTCATTAGTTGTTATTGGTTTATTCAGGTGTTCTGCTTCTTCCTGATTCGGTCTTTGAAAATTGTATGAATCTAGAAATTTATCTATTTTGACCAGGTTGTCCAATTTCTTGGCATATAGTTGCTTGTAGTGTTTTCTTACAACCCTTTGTATGTCTATAATATCCATTGTTATTGCTCCACTTTCATTTATGATTTTATTAATTTGGGTTTTCTCTGTTTTTTTCTTGATGAATCTGGTTAAACATTCATCACTTTATTTGTATTTTCTAAGAACCAGCTCCTGGATTCATTGATCTGCTGAATAGGTTTTTTTTGGGGGGAGGGGGTTAGTTTATATGTCATTTATTTCCACTCTCATCTTGATTATTTCCTTCCTTCTATCCCCTTTGGGTTTTATTTATTGTTGTTTTCAAGTTCTTTTAACTGTAGGGTTAGATTGCTTATTTGAGATCTTTCCATCTTCTTGAAGTATGTGTGTAATGCTATAAACTTCCTTCTCAGGACTGCTTTCGTTGTGTCCCATAGGGTTTGGGTCGTTGTGTGTTCATTTTCATTTTTTTCCAGGTGTACCATAGTTGTTTTATTGACTCATCTACTGATGGATACTTGGCCTGCTTCCAAATCTTTGTAAATAACACTGCAATGAACATAGACAAGGGTGCTTATATTCTTTTGAATTAGTATTTCAGGTTTCTTTGGCTAAATTCCCAGAAGTTAAATCACTGGGTTATTCCATTTTTAATTTGTTGAGGTAACTCCATACCTCTTTCCACAGTGGCTTGCACCAATCTGCATTCCCCCCAACAGTGCACAAGGGTTCCCCTTTTTCCACATCCTTGCAAGCATTTCTTGTTTCTTAATTTATTGATGATAGCCATTCTGACAGGTGTGAAATGGTATCTCATTGTGGCTTTAATTTGCATTTCTCTGATGATTAGTGATGTTGAACATCTTTTCATATGCCTATTGGCCATCTGTATGTCCTCTTTGGAAAATTTTACCTTTTGCAACAGCATTGATGGACCTGGACAATATTATGTTAAGTGAAACAAGCCAGTCAGAGAAAGACAAATACCATCTGATTTCACTTATATGTGGAATCTAATGAACAAACAACTAACAAGCAAAATAGAGAGAAGCTCATAGATAGAGAGCATAGATAGACAGCTCTTGGTGGGGGGTTAAGGTTTGGGGGGAACAAACAAAAAAGGACCCATGGATGTAGACAACAGTGTGGTGATTGTGTAAGGGGCAGAGGGGTGGGAAGTAGAAGAGGGTAGAAGGGGAATAAATGATAATGGAAAAAATACAATGAAAATAAATTTTAAAAATAAAAAATACGTTATTGAAAAAAGATCAAATGTGACAGTGCATTTTATGTTGTTTTAGATAAAGTGATGTGGCTGTAAGTTACAAAAATGTGGTTTAGACCAGCTGGAAGTATTTCTCTTACATTTAAAAATCTGAAGGCAATTGATCCTGGTTGGCATGGCATTGCCCTGTGGCAGGAACCACTTCCTTCTAGGTGGTGGCTTTGCTGTGTGAAGCCTCCATTTAGAGATCACCTCATGCTCAAAGATGACTCCAAAGCTTTGGACATTATAGCTCCATTTCAGTCAAAGGGAAGAAACCACAAAGATGAAGCCTGCAGCACTGACGGGTGTGGCTCAGTTGCTGGGCATCATCCCACAGAGTGAAAGGTGGTGAGTTTGATTCCTGGTCTGAGCACATGACTAAGTTTGTGGGTTCAGTCCTCAGTTGGGGCATGATGTTTCTCTTTCACATCAGTGTTTCTCACCCTCTTTTTCTCTCTCCCTTCTCCTCTTTCTAAAAAAGAATAAATAAAATCTTTTAAAAATAAAAAAATCAATTAATAAAAAAGAAGGCATGCATTGGCTCCTACATTCCATGGGCTCGAACTTACTCATGTGGTCTCATCTAGCTATAATGGAAACTAAGAAACATGGCCTTTATTCTGAAAAGCCATGAGGCCAACTAAGGCTCAAGATTTCTCTTTTTGAAGAAAAAGGGAGAAAAGGATATTTGAGGTAAAATTGATTAATGAATAAAACAAAAATAGTAAAGTTACAGCAATTACAAAAAATGAGGGAGTGGGAGAGAACTTGGCAAAGACTGAGATGTTTGAATTGAATTAAGCAAGAACATAAAAATCGATGACTGTGGACTATTTCCTTCTAGACATTACTTTCACAAGGTCTTCTTGAGGTCTTGGAGGTTCAACATCTTGAAAGTTAAGATCTAGCTTAAAGATCTGCACATTCCAAAGAAAAGTGGATATTTGGCAGTTAATGAGAAATTCAGATTGTATAGCTAGAAATCTAAAGGTCAAGAAAACTCCACATTGAGTCAAGAATTGTCCTGGTATGGTACATTTATGTTTAAATATTTATGATCTTTCAGAAATATTTTATTCCTAAGAAAATATGTGTAATGTCATCCTGGCTATTTAGTACTTGGCTTTAGTGTACATTGCTCAAATATTTTAACAACCTAAAATTCTCATTTTTTCCTACATTTGTCTGTTTAAGCATGAGAGAAAATGACTTTGTTCAATTAAATATAAAAATAGAGTGTGTAATATTTAAGAATGCAAGTGATTTCCTTAGGAAATATATGGTGAGTGACTGGAATCACCTTCAGACGGCTGTGGTTAAGAGTACAGATTCCATCATTTACCAACGAGGTCATGTTGGATAATCTGACTTCTCTGAGTTTCAGGGTTATTTGTTCAAAATCTGCAGGATACCTCTTTCAAAGGATTTCCATGAGGATTAATGAGTTTATGTATGTATACCTAGCATATGCCAAGAAGTCAATAAAATTTAAGGAGATATTATAGAACATGTTGTCTGTTTCAATTTCACTCCTCATAATTTTATGCTCATGCTCAGCTGTTTCTATAAAAAATTTCAAAGAAGTCGATTGATTTAGTGTCTTTAAACTGGTCTTGTCTTTTTAAATGTTTAACAATATTTATGAAACATGTAGATTACATATAAGAACATATATTAATATGCTTTAATTACAACATAAACAGGTGGAGGTTAGAAGCACATGAATATTCTGAGTGAAATCTTTAATTTATAGAATCATTAAAATATAAAATGTCAAAATCTACTTTTTCTTGTAAAGTTAATTTAATTTTTTTAAATTACATGTTGATAATTTTCTCTTTGCTGACAAGGATGTTCCCTTTAAGGATATTTCAACAGTTACTGCAATGGACTATGTCTATGTCCACACCTACAGGGTACCGTAAAAGTAGGTTTACAGTTGTTCATATGGAAAAATAATACAATAGTTAATAAATAACAATACAAGAACAAGCTCTGTTTTACATACTCACAACTATAAATCTACTTTTGCCCCATCCTCTATATCTATATGTACATCTATGTATTTAAAAAGTTTTGCCACTTGCATGAAAACTATGTCTTTTAATAACTTATCAGTGACTTTTAATAACTACCAAAAGAGTCTTGTTCAAGATATAATGAACACATGTGCAAAAACTGCTTTAGCTTTCCATTCCCAAGGCCAAGTCATCCTGCACTTACTATAATGGAGCAATATATTATCTTGAAACAAAATGTGGAAGCACTTTTTTAGTGGCACTAACATAAAACTTTAGAGAATGAATATATTACAGTGAAAAACTGGCAAATGTGAAACATTGCATCATTTGTTTGCATTTCATATAAACATCAATATTACTATTTCCAAAGAAAATATGGAGGAATATTAATTCTGATAAAAAAGAGTATTGTTAATGAGCCAAGCACGACATATTCGCCTTATGGTTTTATTAAATAAAAACCCCACTAATAGAATAATATTGTTACCTTTGGGCCCCTTCCGCACTTTTTAACATAGGCAAAACCTCTTGTGCTTTCTTGGGAGCATGTTTCAATTAAGCATGATGAGCACATTTCAATTAAGGTTTATATTTCATATGTATTTTCACAGGTGTTAGTGCCTAGATCCATAAATAGGCTCAAGAGTCATATGGCTGTATAAGAGGGTCCCATTCTGTGTTTTCGATGTGCATATGTGTAACTCTGAATGTCCAGAGCACCAGTAGGTACAACTGACAAGTTTTTCTTGTTGAGGTCATGTCAACAAAATGCAAAAATTACTATATGTTCTTGCCAAATTGGTGCCAGTTTATGCAGTCCAAAAATCTGAGCACTGTCTCATCTTAAAAGTCACTTGTACATGGGAATTAACATTAATGCACCAATTTTAATCATTTTCTGGATAGTAGTTGCAGGTTGAAATGTTCCTAGAGGTAAACACAAAGGTAAATTCAGCTCTTAATAATTCACACAGTTGCAGGGACCCAGAGGCATCCTGCCAAATATCAGATGGTGGGAAAGTCACTTTAGTGATATGCATTGTTGTGGTCATATTTGAATATGGACTTCAAGAATTAAATTCTAATTAAGGTCCCATTAATACTACTTGCCCAAAGAAGTCGAAGTATTTAGTCAACATGTCTCCATCTTTCAGACTGATGGCAAGACGTGCTCGCTGAATCATCTTCCCTAAGTATTTGCTTTTCAAAGGACTTCTCTACCTACAAAATAGTAGAGATGTCAAAAACATGTAGGGAAGTAAATGTGGGCTTTCACTCAAAAGTACCAAATGAGTTCCAGTGAGTGAATGTAGAGAAATGTCAACAAAACAGAGAAGCCTGCAAAAACAAGAGTTGTCAGCAACCATCAGAGTGCTGGCTGTGATCTGCTTATAGTAAAGGTTAACCTATTAGTCTCTGGCTTATTTTTTCCTCCAATCTGAGGCAGGGGTATAGTACAATCATAATATTAGAAGCATGAAAAAGTTATGGAATTTCAAAGGCATTGTGCTGATTAAATGAAACCTACCATTTGAATTTTGCTTAAGATTAAAACAATGAAGTTGACAGATTTATTTTTTTTCAAACTGCTCATTTGACTTTTGTGTATTAAAACTGTTAAATTGATGTAATCAATATTACTCTTGACTTTGTCTGAATTGTGTCTCCTGAGAGATCAAGTCTCAGCTAATAGAGCATGGTTCTTAACCTTAAGATAATTTTTAGTGAAGCCATTCACATGATTTTTCTCCTTGCAGTCATTTTTAATTTTCTTAGTAAAACATTTGGAAGCAACTTAGCAGCATTGTTTTCCTCGACCAGGTTTCTGAAATGATCGTAAACATGACATCAGTGTTTAAGGAGAGCACTCTTTATAAAGCTCAACAGAAATCATTCTAGATGAAAAGATTGTGAGCAGAAAACATTTGTTTTCTCTTTTGTTTAGTGACAAGTATCAAACTAGTCCTGGAGCTTGAAGTTCCTTTCCCACTGGCTTAAATGTGGATTTGGTTTTGTAGTAGTTTTATAGATTTTATTTATTTATTTATTTATTTATTTATTTATTTATTTATTTATTTATTCTTATTTTATCTTTAGAAGGGAAGGGAAGGAGAAAGGGAGAGAAATATCAATGTATGGTTGCCTCTTGAGCATTCCCTACTGGGAACTGGCCTGCAACCCAGGCATGTGCCCTGACTGGGAATCAAACTGTGATACTTTGGTTTGCAGGCCTGCACTCAATCCACTGAGCCACACCAGCCAGGGCTAGTTTTATAGATTTTAACCTTTGATATTTTTGTAGAAGTGTGGAGTAGGTTGAATTAAGTCCCCTCAAAATATGTGCCCAAGTCCTAAACCCTGGTACCTGTAAATGTGACATGAGCTAGAAAGAGGGTAATTGCTCAGATTAGGAAGGATCTCAAAATGACAGCATCCTGGATTTAGGGTGGGCTGTCTTTATTTATTTATTTATTTTACTTTCATTTAAAATTTTTTTCAATTGCAGTTGACATTCAATATATTAGTTTTAGGCATATGATATAGTTGTTAGATGTTTATATAACTTATGAAGTGCTCCCCCCAATAAGTCTCATACCCACCTAGCACCATACATAGCTACTACAATATTATTGACTTACTGCCTATGCTGGACTTTACATCGCTATGACTATTTTATAACTTTCAATTTGTACTTCTTAATCCCTTCGCCTATTTTATCTAGGCCCTCAACCCCCTTCCTATCTGGCAATCATCAGTTTGGTCTCTGTATCTATGAATTTGTTTCTATTTTGTTTGTTTATTTTGTTTTTTTAATTTAGATTTCACATATAAGCGAAATCATATAGTATTCACCTTCTCTGTATGGCTTATTTCACTTAGCATAATACCCCCTGGGTGCATCCATGTTGTTGCAAATGGTAAGATTTCATTCTTGTTTATGGCCAAGTAATATTCCATTGCAGATATGTATCATATCTTCTCTATCCAATCATCTATCAATGGACACTTAGGTTGCATCCATATCATAGCTACTGTAAATAATGCTGTAGTGAACATAGTGGTGAATATATCTTTTCAAATTAGTGTTTTGGATTCCTTCAGATGAATACCCAGAAGTGGG
Source organism: Glossophaga mutica (assembly GCA_039655065.1). Classification (NCBI taxonomy): domain Eukaryota; kingdom Metazoa; phylum Chordata; class Mammalia; order Chiroptera; family Phyllostomidae; genus Glossophaga; species Glossophaga mutica. The sequence continues at coordinate 62,574,544 of CM077304.1, forward strand.
ATTGCTGGTCATATGGTAGGTCATTCAAAAAATTAAAAATAGGACTATCATATGGCTGCTGTCTTCATACAAGAAAAAAGAGGAAGATTTGAGACACAAACACCCAGAGGGTAAGCCATGTGAAGATGGAGACAAAGATTGGAGTGATGCATCTATTAGACAATGATCAAGGAGTGCCAGCAGTCACCAGAAACTACAGAGTCCCAGAACAGATTCTCCCTCACACCTTCTGGAAGAAACTAACCAAGCTGACATGTTGAGTTTAGCCTTCTGGCCTCCAGAGCTGCGAGATAACAAATTTCTGCTGGTTTAAGCCACCCAGTTTGCACTCTTTGTTACAGCAGCCATAGGAAACAAATAGATAGTGTAAGCCTCTTGTCTGGCTCTTGATACAGTTGCTTTTTTCTAGATGCTGTCAGAATGTGTTACAATTACAGCCACAGAAGGCAGAAGGACCTATGCTTCACCACCAGCTGCAATAGTAATGGAGATGGGTGCCCATACTATCATTTGTTGGCACTGGTTGGTGGAAACAGGTAGCCAAGATAAAAGCCTATAGTTCATTTGCAAATATCAGTATCATAGATAAACAGCATGATTTCTCCTATGCCTTCAGACTACAGAATTCCTTGAGCAGGAATGCCACACCAACTACCTGCAGTTACAAACCTAAGACAAACCCATGTTTTCTGTGACAATGTACATCAGATGACATCTACCATTTCCTGAAGGCAGCACATGGTTTCCTGAGCATAATACAATTCCTGAATGTCTCTTAACTTGTGTAATATGAAATGACTTGTTGTCCCTCAGAAAGAATAAAGGATGAAAAGAAGGAAGGAGAGAGAGGAAGAAAGGAAGGACAGGAAGGAAGGAAGCACAGGATGATGAAAGAAAGAGAAGGAAAACAGAGAGGGAGGGAAAGAGGAAAGAAGGAAAACCCTACTGATATAAGAAATGTGGAGTATGTCACATTAAGTATTAAAATCAGATTACTCTTTTGGCAATGCTCATAAAGAAAAATATTTGAATATGTTAAGTCAAACCTTGACTACCTTCTTAGAGGACTACAAAAAGGTAAATGAGCAGATACAGTTGGGCAATGCTAAAGAGAGGAGCCCCAAGGGTAGTGTTGTGGAGGGAGGCCAGCAGCCCAACCTCTTAAGAACGGCAGCAAGTTATCACATACTTTAACTCAGACCAGCCCTGAGAAACCAGGCAGGTGGGCCACTTCCATCATCAGCACAGTAGGCTGAGGTTTCATGCCATCACAAAGAGTTTCAGCATGCTGTTGGAATTCATGCTGTCTGTATTTCTCATTGTATAGAAGCAGTGAACCGGTCCCAGGTATAGCACTGAAAGCTTTTGGCTAATCAGAAGTTTTCTTTGTAGTGGTATTTACACTAACATGCCTTCTTTTATTTTTGGATGAGGCCTTTAGTAAAACAGAAGAACTTCCTCTGCCTTTTTCCTCTTCTCCCTCCACACCCCTGCCCACTTTCCCTCTAATCTCTCGAGTGAGGGAGGGGAAACCGCAGGACAGGATATCTGGCTTTCTGCCACTGTGTCCTGCAATTGAACAGTCAGCAGATGAGTAGAATGATGGTATTTAAGAACAAACAAAAGGAAAATATAAATCCTTTAGGCAGCAGATATGTGTAATTTACTCTAGTTTTCTGTTTCAACTTTTGAAAGAATGCAAGATCTTAGACAATAGTGAATCATAAATAGGCCAGTTACAGAACTAAATCTCTCTTGATTAAGGTTATAACAAAAACACTATTTATAAACATATGGTGCACCTTGATGGAATTAAAAGAATGGTGGGTCCAATTTGCCATCTCCATCCATAATGTCCCAAGGGTGGTAAAAACTGTGCTCCACGTAGACCTATCTTAAGCAATCTCAGTAAATCTTTCAGAATCCTGGGTTCCAGAGAACGACTAGATCTGGGATGACTGACTTGCACTTCAACATCATCTCGTTCTTTTCCATGAGCCCCAATATGCACACAAAAATGTTGTTTAGTGGTACACTATGTTGGTAAAAACTCTGTATCTAAGGAAAATTCAATATTTGGTACATCACCCTAGTGCCTTTAGTTTGTAATCATTTGCATTCCATTCAGTACAATTCTGACAAATTTAAATCTCTGAAATGCAGATTTGATCCCTGGAGCCCCTACAAATAACCTGCAGTTTTATCAACTATGAAATACTTAGAATGGCTTTCAAGACCTTCCATGGTCTGGCCCAGTCTATAGCTCTCTGCCCTTACCTTTCCCTGCTCCCTTTCCAGTGCCAGTCTAGTCCCAGCCTGGTGGTTGGTTGAAGTGTCTGATACACCAAAAGGTTGAGGGTTGAATTCCCAGTCAGGACATGTACAGGAGGCAACCAATGGACGTTTCTCTCTCTCACATCAGTGATTCTCTTTCTCCTTCTGTCTCTCTCTTCCTCTCCCTCTAAATCAATAAACATATCCTCAGATGAGGATTGAAAGCATTAAAAATCAAATGCTGTTGTAGATAAAATAATTTTAAGTCACACATATGCACCATACTTTCTTGCTTCTCTTTGTTTGGTCTGTACTTCTTCTATCTCCCTGCCCTGTATTTAGTATCTTTACATTATATTTTTTTAGTTATTTGTATGCTGGGTCTTGCTCCTAATCAACTATAGGCTTTTTGGGGGAAGGGACTCTCACTTTTGTTTTCTTCTGTACCCCCATCACTGCTGAGCACACAGTGCTTTGCACGATGCAGACACGTTGCAGTTATTTGTTTACTGCACACATGAGCTAATAATTGATGAGTGGAATAAAAGTTAGAAGATGGCCATTAAGTAATTTAAATAATGATCTGGGAAGACATAAATTGGGGGAAATAAATTTGAATCGCATGTAGTTAGTGTTTCATGAGAAAAACACTGTCCTCTGAATCATTCTGTATCTTTGCTTTGCATTAAAATTTAAACTGGAATGTTCTTACTCAAAATGTTTATGGATGTCCCAAGGGAAGTCAGATTAGTAATCGAGACTGTATTATATTCGTAAAATGATATTTTAATCATATCAATACCAGTGTAATTTTTATGCTGTCTTCTGGTAATGAGAGTTTGGAGAAACGTACATTTTAAAGCTAAGTAAGATTGTACCACAAAAGAAGTTCTACCATGAAGGTCTCATGCCAAGCCACTAAAACTTCAGGTGCCTCTTCTGTGAGGCCATCTAAACCTTTCAATGGAATTTTTTTCCTGTGCAACATGACTACTCATCCGAACACAAGAGGAATACTTGCACACCATACATACTTGATGGAAAGATTCGACTCGAAAGGAAAATACCAAAAAAAGCATCAAACAGTATGGACCCCTTAGTAAATGACCGAGTCAACAGGAAGACAACCTGCCTTTCTACTGCATGTGTTTTCAGGGAATGTGGGAGCAGCTGTGTGCTTTCAAAACAGTGTGGTAAGACATGATTTTAACTTTTGATTATTATTCTTTTTATTAACAGCAAAGCCTTTGGAGAAGCCTGACTTTAAGTACAAAGAAAGAAGAGAGAGAAATTAGCTTAAGTACAAGACAAAAAGAGATGTGGCTGGAAGAGGCATGAAAGCGTTTTTGTCCCCTTCAAAAGCTTCTGCCCTGATTCTAGTCTCTGCATCTCACATCACTTCAAGCTCTGGGAAGGGAGAAGGAGAGAAAAATGAAGTGTTGGGGAGAGGATGGGAAAATGGGAAGGAAGTGGGGTGAACAAGTAGTGGGAGTGCTCAGGAAATAGGGAATATAGTAACAGCTATTATGAGCAACAGAGACAAACAAGGCAAATTGAAGATTTTTGTATCATGAACGAGGTACTGTATCTACTGCTTCTCCTATCATAATCTAATGGATACCACGTGTAGGCATGATTCTAAGAATTTTACATATATTACACATTTATCTTCATGATAAACCTACAGGGTGAAATTCACAGAAAGCCTGATCTACACAGTCTTAAACAAAACAGGAGATTTGTTGGGTCATACAAATGAACAGTCTTTCAGGCACGGCTTCATCCAGAGCACAGATAATGTGTCCCTCTCTCTATTTCTTTGCTTTATTGCACAATATTGATCCCAAGCCCTAGCAGTATATTCATATTTTCATATATGTATATGCTTGTATTTATTCTGAATTGCAAGCAAGAGAAATCAACTTAGGCTAATTTAGACAGAAAGGGGGCTTTTTAAAAAAAGGTTTTGATTGGTGCACAGTCTCCAGGAAGCCCGCTGTCTTAGGTCAGATTGCCAGGAAGTGGACCCTGGAAGATGTGTGCTGGTGATTTACTAAAGAAGCTGGGAGAAACTGGGAAGGCCGTGGGGGAAGCAGGGCAGGGAAGGGGAGGAAGTCCAGCAAGGGTGGAGTCTCAAGCCCAGTTTCCCAGGGTAGTTTCCGCCTGGTCCTATGGAGTAACTCTTGCTCCTGTTCTGAGTAGTGTGACAAAATCTTGCACTGTCCTGCTCCGTCGCATCTGTGGCAGGGACTGCCCCTTTGCCCAGAGCATCCACCCTGTAGACACTCCTCTGTTAGTTTCTCAGTAGCCGTCCTGGTTATCAGATCTACTGTCCTGGTATCGCAGAGCTTGTGTTCAAATAGCCCTATTTTACTTCACAATACCACATCCACATAACTTTCATTTCAGTATATAATTGTTCTATTTTCTATTATTAATTACTGTTGTTAATCTCTTACTGTGCCAAATTTATAAAGTAAACTTTCTCATGGGTATGCGTGTACAGGAGTACAGGAAAAAATATATAGTATATATAGGGTTCAGTACTGGCTGTGGTTTCAGGCAGCCCCTGGGGGTCTTGGAACATATCCCCCCAGGATAAAGGAACACTGCTGATTTTAGAAGTGAAAGGACCTTGAGATGCTTGGGAGAAGAGGCACACAAACAATAACAAGGGAGCCAGTGGAATCTAGGCCATGCACAAACACAATACACTACTTTGGGACAAGTTTCAAACAACCAGTTTTGAACGATGCAGCCAGTAACAATGCTCCAGACCACACCATGTGGCTGCCCTGGGAAATTTTGGAGACTGCTGCTACCTGCCAGCTCCACTAACCCACTACTGCTTCCAATTGCTGACTGCAGCCACTGCCCCTGCCTGCATCAGCATAGGTTCCTGGTCACCTGTTCTTAAGTCTCTATCTTCTAAAAGGCTAGAGGTCTAAGTGATGGAGGCTAGGATGCATGTTTACACCTCTGCTGCAAGAGGGGCCAGTAGAAGGGATACCTGCCATTTTTAGTTTCTGTATTAAGAGGCAAGATGTTCCCTATCAAATATTAAGTGAGAATCCCCAAAACATAGGAAGGGGATGCTGATCTTGTGTGACCAAGAATAAGAGGTATTCACTATACATGGACTCACACATACATACATAAAAAACATTGAGAATTAACAAGAAATTGTTAACAGAAATTACTGCTGGAAAGTGGAATTAGAGCAAGAGTTCAGGGAGTGGGGGGTGGGGAGATTCTCTTCATTTTATATCTTTCTGTAGTATTTTATAAGGGACGAGTCTACATTGCCTTAATTTTAAAGCACTGGTTTGTTTTTTAAAAGACCTGTCTCTTTTTAAGAACTGATTTTAGGAGGCTACAATGTTTTAATTAAATTATATACCCTCTCCTCACAGATTTGGTGGCTACCATTCATTTTTTTCATTCATTTATGAAAGTTTCATTGAATTGTATGCAAGGCTTAAGGAATATAGAGATAGAAGACACATCTGCTCTCAAGGAAGAATGAATGGTTGTAACAAGAAGTGTGAATATAGTCTTTAAACATTTGGAGGTTTTGTTTTTTTAAATATTGGCCAGACTTTACCCCCAAATAGTAAGTGCCTCAACTATATGGCTTTAACAAGCTTTGCTAATTTTTCCCTATAAAATGGAATTGTGAACTAAAAGTTGTATTATCTTCAAGAGGATTTCCAAGCTAAATAATGTCTGTGTCTTTGAAAGGAGTTTTATGGAAGTATTTTATGTTCTCGAACTTAATTTTTTCGAGATTTCACTAGAATTAGGTTACATCCTTTATGTTTTGTGTTGGAGTGCAAAAGACTCATTGCTCTCCATGTATTCTTTTAGCTGATGGTAATATAAGCATTCTGAAAGTTCATATTTCTAGGGGTGAGATTTAATGTACAGCCATAGGTTTAGAAGAAGAAGGAGAAGAAGGAGAAGAAGGAGGAGGAGGAGGAGGAAGAGGAGGAGGAGGAGGAAGAGAAGGAGAACTAGCATCAGAATTGCTCTGTCTTCCTGATATCTAGTTTTGATTTATGAACCATTTATGACAAGACCAAGCCAAGTGGTAGCTTGAAGAGGGATGCTTTATTGGACCCCAGAAGTACTCTCAGCTCCCAAAGCCACCTTAAGCAGGCAGCTCACTATGTGTATGCAGCAGGAGATCCAGACCCTTCTTGCAATCAACTTGCCTCCCTTAAGCCCTCCTCTCTAGAAACTCTGGAGCCACCACTGCTTTAGGAAGTCTTCCTGGTTGACAGTGATCCAACTGGTTGACTAAAACATGAAAGTAGCTAAAACTCTTTGATTTGAGTTGAATTTGTTATATCAGCTATGCTTGAAAATCAATCCTTACATTCTGAAATATAACATGTCAACTGGGTTGATTAAAACAATGGTTTCCAACCTGAACTCTGCAAACTTAGGGCTCCGTGAAGGTGCCTTGGGCAGTGAAGGCAGAGGCTGAGAGTGAAGCTGAGGGATTAGAGCTCCAGAGCTCTGCTTTCCCGCCCCACATCAGTGTGGTTCCTCTCTTAACTTTCTACATTTGGGCTTCCATGTAAAGGTTAATTTTGAAAACGTTTCTGCTGATAAAAAAAAAGTGTGACTTAAATTTAAAATGTGTATTCTATTCAACTCAGAAACGTAACTTTTAAAACTATCCTGTAGCCCTGGCTGGTGTAGCTCAGTGGATTGAGCACGGGCCTGTGAACCAAAGGATAGCGGTTCGATTCCCAGTCAGGGCACATGCCTGAGTTGCAGGCCAATTCCGAGCAGGGGACACATGAGAGGCAACCATACATTGATATTTTTCTCCCTCTCCCTCTCTCCTACCCTTCCCCTCTAAAGAGAAATAAATAAAAATCTTAACAACAACAAAAAAAAAAAAACAAGAAAACTATCCTGTAGATATACTTTGGTATACATGCTCAAAGAAGTATATATGAAGAATTCCTTTGTTCTTGTTTTGTAATAGCAGTAAGTTGGGAACAATCTAATGTTCCTCAACAGGGGAATGAATAAGCAAGCTATGGATATACCCGTACTATGAAAATACTATACAGGTGATAAAAATGCATGGAAAGATATTCAAGACATGTTAAGTTTTTAGAAGCAAGTTTCAGGCCATTGTACATAGTATGGTCCAATTTATGTAAAACAGGGCTGTATATTTGCCTATATATTTCTTCAAGTGCTTAGAATAAAAGATTAGAATATAACAACTGTTTCTGGTGGTTACCTCTGGAAAGGAGAATATGCAGAGTTGGTAGGCTAGTAAAGAAAAACTTTCACACTTCCATATTTTGCTCCAAGTATTTCTGAACTGTTCCAGTGTTTTACAATTACATTTTATTCAAGTATAGTTTGCATGCATAATTAAAGGAAATGTTTATTACAAGAGTTTGAAAACCACTGGGTTAGAAAATGGTGCTAATAAAGCCATGAATAGCTGCCTTTCTCCCACCTAGGCAAGTTAGTGTCCCAGGCAGAAAATCTCTGTCTGACAGAGATGGCACCCACTAACCCCAGCCAGAGTTTGCAGTCACATATGCCATTGGTCACAGTCATAACAGGTGAGAGAGCAGGATTGGTTCATTGCTCCCTGCTCACAGAATTTGTCTTATTGGCAGTTTTGTGCCAATAAGACACATTGGCTTATTGGCTTTTTCATTTTAAGCCATACTATACAATGTATCTATTTACAGTACACGATTCAATGGTCTTCATATTCAAAGAATTGTGAACCCATTACCATGATCAATTTTTATCATGCCAGAAAGAAGTCACTTACCCACTAGCAGTCATTCCTCATCCCTCTTCCCATTCTCTGAAAACCACAAATCTATTTTTTGTCTGTTTAGATTTTCCTAATCTGGGTTCTTTATGTAAGTGGAATCAAACAATATGTGACCTTTTTGGTTTGGCTTCTTTCAGTTCACATAGTGTTTTTAAGGGTCAGCCATGCAGTGGCACATGTCAGTACATCGCTCCTTCGTATTACTGAGTAAATTCCATTCTGTGAACCTACCATGTTTTGTTTCTCCATTCATCAGCTGATGGACATTGGTGTTGTTTCCACTTGTTAGCTATTGGGAGTGGTGCTGCTATCTATCCACTTTTAGACATAAGTTTTTGTATAGACCGAAGTTTTCATCTCTCTTGATAATGTACGAGTGAAATAACAGGGTCATAGGGAAATTCTACCTGTAACATTTTGAGGCACTGCCAGACTATTTTCCAAAGAGGCTGTCCCATTTTACATTCCCATTGGTAATATAGGAAGATTCTAATTTTTCCATTTTCTTGCCCAATCTAATTTTATCTGTCTTTGATCATAGTCATCCTAATGGGGGTGAAGTGGTTTCCATATTTTCTTGTGTCTTTGAAACTGACCAGCTGTATTAATTAGCCTTCTACTACAATAGCACTGCATAACAAAAACAACCTCAGACTTCAGTGGCTTCAACCACAAGTATCTATGTCTCCCTCATGGGTTTTGCACATTGTCTGTGGCTCTGCTGGGCTTGACTGGGCATTAGCCCTGATTTATTTCATGAATCTTTATCCTAGGACCAGGGAGTTCTCTTCTCATAAGGGAGCTAGAACCTCAAATAAAAAGCAGAAATATTCCAACCTAAACCTGGCACATGTCACTTCTGTGCTCAAACCATTCTCCAAAAAAACTCATGTCACCTAACCCAACTTCAATGGAGCTGGTAAGTAAACTTGGCTTGGGGTGGCCAAGGGCATGAGTGTATAATGTTATTAAGTATGGAAGTAAAGAATTGGAAACAATAATCTCATCTATTTTACTACTCATTTCTTTATATCTAGTTCTATCCTGTTTCTTGTTTTCCATCACGGGTTAGCCATCATGTTGTATGTTGCTGTCACTCCAAATTCAGTGTGTGCCGAATCTCAGAAACCCTCTTTATTCCTTACATAACTCCTCCTCCCAACTTCCTCTGGGCAACAACACCCACATTCGGAATGACTAGAAGCTCAAAAAATTAATTAGAGTGCTTTCTCCCATCAATTTTTTTCTCTTTTATATCATACGTTACTAGCTTTTACTCAATAATATTTTCCTCTTCTTTCTTTAAAAGAAAACCCAAAACCTAATTTTATTTAGAGTGGTAATGTGCTTTTTCCCAGCCTCCCTCTTTTGCAGGTAAGGTTGACCCTGTGGTGAAAATCTGCTGTGGGTTTCTGGAAAAGTTCGGTTTGTCATTTTTTTCTTCTTACTGTTGTCTAGAAGTGGAGAGGAGATGAGAGGTGGAGTGGACATATTTCAGCCATGAGGTGACCACACAGATGAAAACCACATGCTAAGAACTGGGGTGCAAAGTGGAAGAGGAAACAGGGAACTCGGACAGCGACGTGGAGCTCTGCCCCACCTGGCTTGCCCACCGATGGAATTTGTGTTCCATCACACTCTTGTTGATAGAATTTCAATGTCTCTATGTGAACTATCAGATAATTTAGAAACATTTTAACTTGATAGTTAAGATGTTCCAAAGCCTCCCCTAAACTTCTAATTGTCCACCTTATGGCTACCCTTTGTCCTTCTTTGCCTTGTTCTGTGCCCTACCTGGAGGCTGATTGCTTGCTGGTATGGCTGATTAAGTCTGGCCCATGGGACGCACTGGCATAAGGAAGCAGAGCAGGAGAGAAGTGGGGGCACTTCCCCCAACCTGCTTCCTGTGCCTCTTCTCTGGTGGCAGTCACACCCTTCCCTGACCTCAGCTCCTATCAGATCACCGCTCCTTCAGGGTCCTCACTAGGGTCTTTACCACAAATTCCTCTGCGTACCCTTTTATCCCTACAGTGGGAATGGCTCCCCAATATTGCTAGTGTCTGGGTGCCTCAACATTCCTTGCTTGTTTCTATAACTCTGCCCAATATCTATATGTGGTCGTCACAGTAAAAAGTGCCTTCGCAGGAACCATCTGCAGTGAATTGTTTCCAGCTGGCATCTGACTAATGTAGTAAAACCTTTCTTGGTATATGCATTTCAGGTTTGCATTTCAGCAACCTTTCTCATAATCCCGTTGCTTGAAATCCCTTTCCTCCCACCTCTGTGACTAGCTGCCCTTCAAGGCCCTCCCAAACACCATTGCTCCCAAGTAGCCTCCCTAATCCCCACACCGTGGAAATCTCTTCTCTCCTTGAACTCACTCAGCACATATTTGAGAGTGATTATCTTTCTCTGCTTTAAATTACAGCGACTTATGTACATGTAACTTTGGCCAGTTTGTAAATTCTTTGAAGTCTGAACCCCCACTGAGGTCTGGTTTGTTTTTGTTTTTCTCTTTTTCCTTTCGGTTCCTCCCTGAACTTTGCCTCTCTCCCCAAAACACCTGAAACAAAGCCTGGTACCAAATGGCCATTCTATTCTTTATTCTTATTACTATTTATTGCTACTCATTACTGCTTCTTATTGTATTACAATAGATATCGGTTACTAATTTATTACAATGTAAGCTTCACAAAAAAATTGTGAAAATGATGGCACAGACTAAAATTTCCCCTTGGTGATAATGTAGTTGTTACATTTAAAATATATGATAATCATTCAGCTCTTATACATATATGACAGGGGATTTTATTTTTATTTAAAAGTTTTCAGGTGATAAACCTGTTTTTCTTCTGACACTTTTCTTGGGTAGCAAAGAAAAAAATCATGTATGGGCAAATGTTCATCTGTAACCAACAGGAGTGGGGATAGGTTGAGAAGTCCTCAGTAGGCTTTCACCGGAAGAAAGGGTTCCGCCTTTAAAAAGAGTGAGAACAATTCCTCTAACTTCACCTCTCACTCCAAGCATCCCTACAATGTCCTTCTGTCTAGATGCTAACTCTCTGCCTAGACATCACTAACTGGAAATTCACTTGCTACATAACACAATTATACAATATATTTTTAAGCAACCCTAACTTTAGAACATTCTGTCTTATATTTGACTGCAATCTTGCTACCCCTCTTTCTCTTACTTGAAACAATGTTGGGAACTGCCCTGGCTGGTTTCAGGAGCTGTAACTCCCCCATGGCCAAGGCTGAGTGAGCGACCTTCAGACCATAAACCACTAAGGAGACACAGCTTATCTCCCTGGCAGGAGCGCTGCTTCTACTCATTTTACTTCATCCGTAACTGGCCTCCAATGCTTGATCAGTTAGCCAATGATGGGTAAGATTCCCCAAGGGGGAAACAACCTAAGACAGGCATGATCATGGGGAAGCCCCAGGGAAGGACTTGGGGGGCTACAGCAAAAGAGGGTAATGGGCCCTCGCCCCTTAGCTTTGATGTAGCCTGAGTCCTCATTCTGTCTGCAAGAAGTCTCCTAATCTCTTGGCTGCCTTACTTTCCCTGCCTGATTGAAGCCTGAAACAATGACAGAGGGTGGTGCAGCTCTGTGCTAGAAAGGACGGATTCCCCGGGTAATCAGACCTAAGAAAGAATATGTAAAATCCTGTGAAACCTGCTTTGTTTAGAATGCTCTCAATTAAATGATAAGGGTCCAAGAGGGAAGTGAGTTTGTTCCCCAAAGTTTTATGGCCATTTAGCTATCTGACCCTGACTCAAAATAGGCCCTGAGAGTTCTTTGTATGTTATCTCTTGTTTGATCCTTATTGCCTGACAATGATTAATGAACTGTATCTGTATTCCTGTGCAAATCGAAACCCAATAAAAGCTTGTCAAGGCAAAGGTTGGCACGCACTCCCCTTGAGAGAGTGGCTGTGCCATTCGTTTTCCTCCACAGAACTTGGTAGTTTATGTGAATGTATCTCGTCTCATCCATAACGCTGCAGACACTGTGGGCCAGTGTCCATGTCAGAACAATAAAGAGTATATGTAAATGTACTTCCTCAAAATAGCAGTACTTTAAGATGATGATCATATTGCCATAAATCTCTCTTAAGCCTGAAAACCCCATTTCCTTCAACTGGTCTTCATAGAGCATCTTTGGAAGGCCCGCTTGGGTCATTAGTTATTTGTCAAGATCCCTCCTAAAACAGGATGACTAGAACTGAAAACAATTTTCTTGATGTACACTGACAAGGGCACAATAGAATGATATGATTACCTTCTCTATTCTGAGTATTTTAAAGCCAGTTATAGAGACTGCAAATTTCTAGTCTGGCACATAAGGAGCTTAAAGTTGCCACTCTGTCCTAACAAATAAAAAGCTGAACAAACTGGAAAAAACAATTTTCCTAGATGCATAAGAGAAGGGAAACTGCAGGACAAATTATTGCCTCAAAAATTGGAGAGACAGGTGAATACAGAGAATCACAACTTCTCAGAGCTGAAACCACTGCAGGACCAGTACTGGGTAAGGAAGCCTGAACTGTAATTGACAAATTGCTAATGTAATAAGACAAGAAAAAAAGTATACATATTGGGAAGGAAAAAATAAAACTGTCTTTGTTTGCATATGACATGATTATCTATGTAGAAAGTACAAAACAATTGACCAAAACACTCCTAGAACTAGTGATTATAACAAGACTGTAGATATAAGCCTTATATATACAATTAATCACTTATCTGTAGGAGACCATTCTGCGTGGCATGGGCCCAGCTCCCACTTTGAGATGCACAGGACCCATGCCCACAGATAGGTTCTCTAGTGGGAAATTAGGTTTGCAATATACCTAGGCTGCTTTGAGTCTTGCTTTTGCTGAAACTCCCTCACCCTGGATTGGGATAGTAAGTGCTTATTGTAACTTCCTAAAATCCATGCTAAAACTCCCCAGTATGGAGTGTAACCAGCTCAACCACTTTTGCCTTTTCATTTGCTAATATCCTTCTTCTGTAATGTGATTAGCCGCATTGGCTCCTTGTTGTCTGTAAAAAGTAACCTCCTATAGTGAACCTGAGCATAGTGAGTTACGACCATCATGTAATGAGACCAGAAATAAAATAAAGGCCTGTCATGGTGGAGGCCGTGGCTTTTGCTCCCCTTGAGAGAAAAGCCATGCTGTCCTTTTTCCTCCACTGGACTCAGTAGTCTGTGTGAATGTTTTATTTTATCCATAATGACACGGACACTGCTGGCTAGTGTCTGCATCACTTTTCTAAATACCAGCAATGATGAAGTGGACTTTGAAATTAAAACACTTTACTATTTATATTAACATATCCCAAAGTGAAATACTTAGGTATAAACTTGACAAATATATGTACAAGATCTACTTCAGGAAAATCACAATACTCTGATGAAAGATATCAAAGAAGTAAATAAATGAAGAGGTATTCCATGTTCATGAATAGGAAGACTCAATATAGTCAAGATGTCAGTCTTTCCAACTTGATCTTAGATTCTACATAATCCCTATCAAGACCACAGCAAGTAATTTTGTGGATGTCAACATGCTTATTCTAAAGTTTACATGGAGAGGCAAAAGACCAGAATAACAAACTCAATATTTAATGAAAAGTACAAAGTCAGAGGACTTGCATTACACAACTTCAAGATTTATTATAAAGCTATAGTAATCAAGACAGTGTGTGTGGTATTCACAAATGAATAGAGAAATAGATCAGTGGAACAGAAACAGAAGAGCACAGAAACAGACCCACTCAAATACAGTCAGCTGATTTTTGACAAAGGAGCAAGCGTCTCACATGCCCCCAACTGGGGACCTGGCCTGCAACCCAGGCATGTGCCCTGATTGGGAAAACAGAATTGGGAAACAGAAATTGTAGCCAGTTCTGGGAAACAGAAATTGTGTGATGATGTCCAAGTCACCGAGCCACACCAGTCAGGGCCAAAAACAATCTTCTCAATACATGGTGCTGGAGCAACTGAACATCCATATGCAAATGGAGAAGCTGCTTAGCTGAGTCAGTCCCCTTTAAAGAGCTTTCCCAGAAGTACTTCCTAAAGACTTCTGCTTATATTTCATCGAGTACCCCCATCTAGAAGGGAGGCTGGGAACTGTAGTCTCATGGTTGGGCACACTGCCACACTCAACACTGTAGGTATTCTTTCACTGAGTTAGAAGGACGGAATGGATATAAGGGGGGAATCTAGCAATACGTGCTTTTTTGTCTTTTGGGTTTTTTGCTAAAGTTTTTAAAAAATTGAGGCATAATCAACATGTAGCATTATATTAGTTTCAGGTGTACCACATAATGATTTGATATTTATATCTGCTTCTTCATCTTATATGTAATGTTAACAATGGATTTTAAGTTACTTTTTCCATCCTCTACCAGTATGGCTGATCCCCCCCCCTTTGAAATTAATTACCTACATCATGTTCATCTTTTTAAATTGTATTATAGCTTGTTGAGATCTTTTTGAATCTTAATTTGGGCATCCATAGAGTAGAAGCTATCTCTTCTAACTTTAGGATACTTGAACATTTGAAAATTATACCAAGAGGCTGATAGAAGAGACCACCTTTGAAGTTAAGGACAGCAGAAAGGAATGTGTAACATACATGTCATATTTCTTCTTCTTTTCACAAGGATGTCATAAAAAAAATTTTCAAATGCTTACTTAATTCCAGGTGTTCTGATATCTACATCTCTATATATCTATATAGATATATGCTATAGACAACAGTAGAACCATTAGAACATTCATTGACATGAAAAAATATCCATGATATATTATTCACATAAAAATAGGTTATGAAAATGCAGTATGAACCTTTAATAATTCATTTAAAGTCTATAAGGATTAATATGTTACAAAATTATCTATGGAAGGATAAGAGAAACTTTCTTTTTGCTTTTCTGTCATCTGCATTTTCTATAATGCATTTTATACTACATTTGTGATAAGAAAAAGGAGTAATAAAGATAACTAATCAAAAAAGATGTAGATTCTTCTAGAAACATTGTAGAGAACAGATTTATAAAAGGTAAGACTGAAGGCTAGAAAACCAGTGAGAGAGACACTGGAGTTACCAGTGGAAAATGGAGAGAATTCTAAGGCAGCGACAGGGAGGTGGAGAGCAGAGGATTTAAGAAACGTCTAGAAGGCAGTGCCGGAAGGACTTGGCGATCATCTGACATGGAAAGAGAATGACGATTTTGAGTGAGTCCCAGCTAAGAGTGCTTTCTAGCTAAGCAAATGACCATTTGGATGATTTAGATGAGGTAAATAAAGAGAGAAACTAGTTTTTTATAGGGGAGGGGAAGATGGGTCAGTTTCTATGGCTATATAAAAAAACCATCAAATCTCTAGTGGCTTAAGAATAACAACAACAACAACAAAAAAAAAAAACAGTAATTTTACACATAAACCTGTAGTTGGGGCAGGGCTCAGCAGGAGTCTCTCCACTCTGATCTACCTCACATCAGCTTGGGGTAGTTTACAGGCAGGCGTTTGGGGGACCTGGAATTATCCAAATGTGTGATCTCTCCCCATGTGCCTCCAGCATGGTGGCTTCAGGAATTCTAAGGTATTGAGATACATAGAGATGACAGATGATAGAGGATAGATGGTGATAGATAGATAGATAGATAGATAGATAGATAGGAAATAGGGAGAAAGGGAAAGAGGGAAGGATGAAAAGCAATGCAAAGCGATGCATTTTCGTATTGATTATTGCTTTACTATAAGCCCTAAAAGACACA
Source organism: Glossophaga mutica (assembly GCA_039655065.1). Taxonomy (NCBI): domain Eukaryota; kingdom Metazoa; phylum Chordata; class Mammalia; order Chiroptera; family Phyllostomidae; genus Glossophaga; species Glossophaga mutica. The sequence goes on from CM077304.1 coordinate 62,590,434, forward strand.
GCGGGGAGCTTGGTAGATTGGTGTGGTGCAACCACTTGGGACATCTCCAGACAAACTGTATGTGTAATTGTATTTTGGAAGCAGTCCAGGAGATGAAGGAGGGGAAATTTATCTGACCAGAGATCCCAATTGTATCGGTTTTCCATTGCTGCATAACAAATTTACCACAAACTAATGCCTAATAATATCATTAAGATACCCACCCATTAGCTCACAGATTTGTAATTCAGAAGTCAAGTATGACATGGTTGGGTCCTCCCCTGGGAGTATCATGAGGCTGAAGTCAAGGTGTTGCTCCAGCTGAGTTCTCTTCTGGAGGCTCTGGGGAAGATTCCACGTTCAAGCTTATTCTAGTTGGCAGAATTTAGTTCCTTGTGGTTCTTAAAAGGAGGTCCCTTATTTCTTTGCTGGCTGTTGCCTGGGGCTTCTCTCAGCTCCTAGAGGCTGCCCACATTCCTTGCCATGACTCCTCTCTGTCTTCACACCAACAATGGTGAGTCAAATCCTCTTAAGCCCCAAATTTCTAACCTCCTCCCCTAAAACCAGCTAGAGAAAACTCTCTGCTTTAAAAGCACACATGTGATTAGGTCAGGCTCACCTGGATAATTTCTTTATCTTAAGGTTAACTCTACCATCTAACATAGCCCAACCACAGGAGTAAAATCCATCATATTATAGTCCCAGGGACCATGCCCAGCATGAATACTGGTGGAGCAGAAAATATTAGGTGCCATTTTAACATTCTGTTTACCATCCCTCCCAATCCTAAATCTGAATTAAAAGCCCATGTTCCTCCTGTTATTCAAAGCCACTTGGTAGTATATTTAGACCAAAATTGTTTGGGGCTGACAGTATGAAGTCAACAGATGAGAGATGGAAATGAAATCATTCTACTTCTGTTCTGCTTCCATGACTTCCATCCAAAAGAATGCCCTGTGAATTTGAGCACATATTGGGTACTCAATAAATATTTGTTGAATGAACTATGGATTGGATAGAGGAGAATAAACATTTATAAGGGTAAACGAAAGGCTTAACATAAGAGGTAAGTAGATTTTAAATGATTACCTAGCTGTTTCAAAAGAGATTTTTTCCAGTTCCGAATGAATTACATTCCTGAGTCCTGAGAGAGTAACAGGTGAGATTATTACAAAACCAACTCAATATGTGTTTGTTGAATAAGTGAGCAGACGAATTCAGTTTGTTTGGCGATCCTCTGTCTATGGGATGAGGAAGCCTGTGCACACACCTCCCTTCCCACCAGTCACCACAATGATAACTTGGCAGCATACTTTCTTTCTTGGTGATACTGTAGGAAGGCTCTCAGAGATGATCTCTCCTGCATTTCATTAAATGCTAAGCATATTTTAAAAGACACAATCTCTAAAACTGAAAGATTGAGCAGTACAAGTGAGTTCATGTAAAAACACTGAAAATGCTTTTTAGAAATATATATTTACCTTGTACTACACTGAGCTTCTATAAACTGTACATGCACACGCTTTTATATGTGTGTATCTATCTATGTTATGCATTGCCTCATAAATGTTGGTTATTATTTTTTCCTGTGGCTCTATATAGATTCACTTCCAAAATATCTGGTTATAACAAATCTGTTTAATTACATATAAAATACATGCATACATGATTAATTCAATCAGTTCTAATTTCAGATAATTCTTAAATTATTCTTTAATTTAAGAACATATTAAAGTATAATTATACTGTGATAAAGTGCAATGTGAGAACTTCAATCACTTCATCACAGAAACATCTTCCTTTGGTCAAAAGAATTCTGAGGATATTTTAACATATGTAATGTTCTTCTCATCCTGTGGTACATTTGTAAAATGGTAACTTAGTAAGAACAACTTTGTCATAGCAATAAATTAGTAGGTACCAAAGGTCTATTATAAACAGACTACTACCAACACACAAGTAGTACAAAAAAGAGGTGTCGGAACTGCTAGTTATTACTGTGAAATTTACATACGAGTTACAGGTACACAGGATGGAATTGGAGAACAAGATTTTATACATGTTTTAAAGGCTGTTAAAACTAGAAGAAACTTCAGAGATTACACTGATCTTTCATTTCAAAGATAAGAACATTGAGATGCAGAGAGGAGAAATAATTTACCAAAAGCCGTGGAGCTGGTTTAGCAAAGTCAGGTCTCACAACTGTCTAAGCCAGTGTCGGTTACACATGTTACATTGTAATTCATGCTAAGAAATAGACTTTTCATACATGTATTTCTCTGATCCATGGTGCTGTTGAATATAAAACACATCATTATTATATATACCACTAAAATAGAAAAGATATTGTCTAGTATGTGATAACACATTGCTAAGATACCCTGAACTCGAAGATACATCCCAGTTTCCAAAATGTAAAAAGGTAAACAAAGGCATCTGAATACAAATTTACACAGGTACTATATATAGGTACTATATAAGTAAAACAGAACTTTTACATGTGATATTATCTATTGCATTCAATTTACTGTCTTTAAATGATGTCATGGGTCCCTGGGTTCACTTTTTCACCCACTAAGCGGGGGGGACCTGACCCAAACACTAAGTCATGTATTGCAGATACACTGTAATTAGACACTTTTAACATATGTGACCAAGGTGCTAACTGTTCAATTTGATAGTAAGTATAGAAGAAGAAAAGAAATAGTTTTATGTGGACAAAAACTACCTGAAAAGCTTTCAAGTTAGAAATAAGAGCTTAGACTTGAAATATGGTGAGATAAAGAAGAGGAAGTAAATAACTGAGCAAGGTAAACTGAAAAAAAGAAAACCCTCAAATGTAAATGTAAAAAAATTCACTCTTTAAATTAAAACATAACCACTTAAACTTAAAATATATAACGCCACTTTTAAAGTCTCAAGTAATTTCAAAGATGAAAACAAATTTTAATGTCTCCCTTACAGAAAATACACAGGAACCTGAAAAAGTTAAACACAAAACCGGATGCAATACTTTTCCTTGTTCTTCTTGTTATAAATTCAAAAGGGGTCAAATAGTCTGACAGGTAAGTGGCAGTGGCCTGAAACCAAGTGGCAGGCCACTCTCTCAACCCCAAGTTCTCTGTGCTTTTCTTACAGTCAAGGATTAATACAAAAGTAAAATTTTGGAATCCCTTCCTCGCTGGCCCATGTGAATGTGGAAAACAAACAAACAAACCAGGAAAAAAAAAGTGTAAAACTTGTTGGCTGAAATATTCAGTGATTACTCTTACATTCGACCTCAGACTTTTATTTGTGGTCCTTGCAAAAAGGAAGCAAACAAAAACATACCCAGAAGCCCATTTTGCATGTGTGTGTAAAACGTGCACACCACAGTGCCGGTGTAATCACATTAAAAAACGTGCAAATTTGGCAGTGAGACAACGTCACTATAATCGTTAGTACGTGAAATTTCAAACCCTTTGATGAAGATACCATCTTTCAGCCAAGCCCAGGCAGAAAACCTTTGGTTCCTGTTAGACCCCTCCCTCCCGAGTCAGCTGCGGGGCTCCCTCGCTCCGTGCGGAGGGGAGCGCTCCCTCTCTATCACAGCTAAGCGTTCCCAGACCCAGGAGGAACCCTGGATTTCTGCAGGGCACTCCTCGTGCAGCGAAGTGTCCCAGCTCTCCAAAGGGCAGCTGGAAACGGATTTAAAATGGCAACGCGGACCAATCAGCACCGCTGCGCTGAAGCAGACCTTTACACGCGCCTCCTCCACTGGCTCCGCGGAACCTGGCGGTGCCTAACTCCCTGCCTGGGGCTGTAAAGTAGGCGTTCTAATTCCACGGTGGTCTGTATTTTGGGGGAAAAAATTCTTCTTCGAGTGAAAGTTTTTATTTTGGAATTAATCCAAAATAATTTTGGGTTTGATGTGTGAAAATCTGAACCTAATTTTTTCAGAGGTTTTTGTTATTCAAGGATGAAAAGAGGCACATTTAAAAATGTCCTCCACCTTTTCGAAACGAACTGCGGTCATTATTGTGCTCACATAACTCTGAAACGGCCCAAGCTATAAAATTAGGACTTGGCAGAAGGGGAGTTCTTAAGGAGAAGGTGAAATCGAGGTGAATTGATGGGAGAGGTGGTCAGCTGGCACATCGCGGTATTAGGAAGCTGACAAGGCACCCGCGCGGGGCAAAACTTCCACCCCGCGAACGCTGGAATTCAGTGAGCAGCGCCAGGCGGCGGGGTGGTGGGGTGGTAGTAGTTGGGGAACTCCGCGTCGCCTCTAATCACTCCCCGAGAAAAACGAGGAGGCTGGTGCGCTCCGAGTGCGTGCGCGCGCATTGTTTGCACGTGTGCCTGCATCTGCGAATGTGCTTGTGTATCTGCGTGCTCGTAAGTTCGCGGTGTTTGTTTACTAGTGTGTTTAAGCATGCATGTGCCTGTGCGTGTGTGCACGTGTGCATCTGCGTGCTTGTCTGTGAGTGTGAGTGTGCGAGCGCGCCGTGTCCCGCGAGCCGTGAAGAGGGCATTCCGAGGCAGGGCAGGGCTGGTGGGGGCCAGCTCCTAGTCCTTTTCAGCGCCTTCCCACTCACAGGGACCTAGAACCCTGCCGCGCTCGCAGCTAAACGCTTCCTGCAGAGTGTTGGCTCCGCATCGTAGAGGTGCAGGTAAAGGCTAAGCTCCTAATCGCCTCTCTACTGCAGTCACATTCCCGCGCCTTCCTAGGACAACCGCCCCCGGGCGACCTCGGGCGGCGGGCGGGGCGAGGCCAGCGGCGAGTCGGTTTGGGATCCCCGCCTGTCCCTTTAACTCCGCCGCCAGGCGGGAGCATGTGAGCGGGGCTCCGGGTGGCACCCGGGCGCCGCCGCCGCCGAGGCAGTTGTATTTCGAACGCTGCCTCTGGCCCGCGGCCAGGCGCCTTGGCTCGGCGGTCTGCCCGGCCTCCCTCCTCCTCGTAGTTTTCCTCCTGCGCAGCCCCCTCCCCTTTATCCGCCCACGATTAGAGGTGGGCACTACTCCTCACCCCCATCCCGCCACCCCCTATACACACACGCGCGCGCGCGCGCGCGCGCACACACACACACACACACACACACACACACACATCTCACTTGAATCCTGGGGGCAGGAACTCAGAAAACTTCCAGCCCGGGCAGCAGCGCGCACTTGGTGCAGGACGCAGGAGCGAGCAGCCCGGTCCCCTTCCGACTCTCCCGTGCCGCTGCCGCCAGCTCTTGCTGCCCAAGGAGGCGCGGTGCCACCCACTGCTCGTCCCCTGCCTGTGCTCAGTGCCCGACCCGGGCTCCGCAGAATCCACCCATCCTCCCTTGCTTTCCGACTGCCCAAGGCGCTATTTGTTTTCTCTCTCTTTCTCTTTCTTGCTCTGCGAGCGCGGAGCGGGGGGGAAGAGGAGGAGGAATTCTTTCCCCGCCTAACGTTTCAAGGGACACAATTCACTCCCAGCTCTTCCCTTTCCAAGCCGTTTCCGAAGTGCTCCCGGTGATCGCAACTCCTGATCCTAAACCGGGAGGGGAGCCTCCCAACTTCAAACCCTCTTTTTCTTCTCCCTCGCTTTCCTCCTCCTCTCAGTACCTCCACCTCTACCGCCACCTCCACCTCCGGCACCCACCCACCGCTGCTGCAGCCACCAGCAGCGCCTCCTTCTCTCCTCCTCCTCCTCCTCCCCTCTTCTCTCTTTTTGGAAGCCGCTGGGCGTCCGGTGTTGATGGTGGCAGCGGTGGCAGCCTAAGCAGCAGCCCTCGCAGCACCCAGCTTTCGCCCACCCCGCCTCGTTCTCCAGCCCTATCAACCACTCTCGCGAAAGGTGCTGGGCCGATTGGGGGCGGCGGAGGCGAAGCAGCTGCAGCGGCTTTAGCGGCGGCGGCGGCGGGAGGCAGGATGAGCGCACGCGGTGAAGGCGCCGGGCAGCCGTCCACTTCTGCCCAGGGACAACCTGCCGCCCCGGCGCCTCAGAAGAGAGGACGCGGCCGACCCAGGAAGCAGCAGCAAGTCAGTACCGTACCCGGGCGGGGTGGGAGCGCCAGCCCACCTCCGCTCTCTCTGCGAGGGCCCGGGGAAGCGCGGAAGTCCAGTGGCCGCGGCCGCCGCGCGCTGCCCGCCGGCAGGGGGGCAGGCTGCGGAGTCCCTGGCGCGGCTGAACCCCGGGGCACCCGCGCCCCTCTGGACCGGGAGGTGGGGAGCCTCTGCCGGCAGCCGGACGGAGGAGGGAGGTGGGGTCGGGCGAAGCTTGTTCGCGGATTTTCGCTATTGTGCACCCCTTTGAGTGTTGCGGTAGCTCCAGATGAGTGAACGCGGCCGGGGTCCGACAATTCAGGGCTCCCCAGGAGCTTTCCAAGCCGCTTTGCAGTTGTTGGGGGGAAAGAAGTGCCGGGGGGCTAGAGTGCTCTGGAGGGGCAGCGCTGGAGGGGCCGAAGTCCTGGGGGCCTTTGGCTCTTTCTCCCGCCAACCCGGGCTGCTCGCGGGCTGGGGTCTGGCACACAGCAGCCGCCCCCTTGGCGCCTTCCCCAAGCTCTCGGTGGCCCGAGTCTCGCGCCCTCCCGACAAAGAACTCGTGGGCCCGCCGGGTCTTTTCAGGGCTCTTTAAATGCGGCGCCGCCGCCGAGGTGTCCTTGGGAAGGGGCTAAAGGAGAGCCCGGGTCCGCAACGGACGCGGTTAGCTCATTTGACCAAGGGCGCGATGGAAAGTAATGTCCGAGAGGGTGCACCGCAGCTTAGGGTCACTTCCTCGCCTAGCGCCGGTTCTCCCTTTTGCTCCTGAATCCCGCGCCTTAGAGCTTCAGACATTAAATGTGTTACTTTAGGGCCATTGGCTGGGGGTTGGGAGGGGACGATCAAGGGGCACCCTGGACCCCTCGGAATGGAGGGTTTTGTCTGAGGATGCAACCAATTAAGCGTGCAGCCGGCGCTTGCAGGGCTGAGCGCAGCGCCCAGGGCAGGGGGTTTTGTTCGCTGAAATTTCCAAGCCTTGGCGGGCATGGCTGGAGCGGGACCTGACTATTGAGAACATTTAAACTCCGCTTCCGCAAGCTTTTAAAACTTCTTCATTCCTTAGCCTTAAAGCACTTCCTTTATGGCAAGTCGGCCGATTAGAAAATTATCCTAGAGTCCCAAAGCTGTCCGAGAGCAAGGTGGAGATATCGAACAATGTTTGCTTGCCAGGGCGTTTTTTTTTTTTTTTTTTTTTTTTTTAAATAACTAAGAGGGTTGTACCTTTTTGAAATCATCAAAGGAAACAAGCCCATCTAGAGGCCCCCGAGCTTTCCCGCTCTGCCCAAGCGACACTTTATACCGCATTAGGATCCTGTTTTACACCTCCCAGGAAGTCTCTGCCCGTCCCCCCGCCCTTGTTTCCCACCCGCCACCCAGCTTTCCCTAGTTCTTCTAATTGCCTCCAACATCCAAAAAAATAATCCAGAAGAAATTGCAGTGGGGTCTGGAGGTGATTGGAGGTTTTACCTTGGAGTTAAGGCAGAGTTCACAAAGAAAGGAATATGTGTCTCCGATGCGTTCGCTCCGGATGTGCCCACTGGCGCTAGTGGTCCCAAAGAAGCTTTCAGTCACCTTCCCCAGATTCTCTAGGTAGGATGTGAATTTTCATTGAAGACTTTCATGAGGTTTAAGCTAATCAGTCTCATTTAATCACCAAATCTGAATGAAATGAAATTTGGTGATTCACTGGATAAATATTTAGGAGCTGGAATATTAATCATCGCATTCTCTTAACCACTTGAGTATTTACTACTTGACATAGAAGCCATTTAAAGTTAAACCTATTGATAGTTTCAATTTCTTCTTCCCAGATGCTTCCAGTCCAACTCACTCCCTCACCTTTCATTTTCTCCAATTCACCCCCCTAGGAATTTTAGGAGTTTTCTCAAAAGACAGTTTTGTAGAAATTGTTCATTTTTATTAAAAAAAATTAAATTTAGACTACAGTCCATGCCTGGATCTCCAAAAGGAAGTGGAGAATTGAAGCAATTATCTAGATAATTCAAGCAAAACCTCCCACAACAGATTTACCATAATTATTTGGAAATTTTAAGGGGAATGGAGTTATTCTGAGTTGAAGAACTTGAATAATTGCTCCAATACTTCACTCAATGAGTTGACCGACAATGCAGATATATAGATGTGATTAAAAACCATCTCTTCAGTGGGGAAGATTGTTGAAATATTTATGATGTTAGCTTGGTATTTCTGTTTGAGATGCTAGTACAATGCTTAGTAGTGTTTGTGTAAAATGCTAATTGTTGAATTGCCAAATGCATAATCATTCAACTTTTTCACCTCAAAAATGTATGACTTTCTGTCTAGAACATGCAAACTTGTCACCCTTTGTTACTTTTGTAGGGTTGAAATAGAATCTGATTTTCATATGTAAAATACACTTTCCTCTTTGAACCCTTGGATTTAAAGTCTAGATATTTCCGCTTTCTCTAAACTCTATACCCTCATCACTATTTATACTTAAACTGAATGTGTTCCAACAGTTTGATGGAGCAACACATGAAGAAATATAACTGTAGAGTCAGGGTCAATTTCTTGCAGACATTCTTGCCACAACAGCATTTTTTTCCCCCCCACAATTAGGAGCCAACTGGTGAGCCATCTCCTAAGAGACCCAGGGGAAGACCCAAAGGCAGCAAAAACAAGAGTCCCTCCAAAGCAGCTCAAAAGGTGAGATTTCTTAAGTCCTCCCAACTTCCTCAATGACCACAGGAACTCCCCTGTAATTTTCCCATTCTAGATCCACACTTAAGGATTTGTCTTTACTGGCTAAACCAAGACTCATTTCCTACTCTTAGTATTAGTAAGATTTCTAAGCAAATGCTTAGGATAAAAAGTTCATGAAAAAGTTCATGAAGAGGCTTCAGTGTTGTTTTTAAACAATCACCAAATAATATGAAACTTAAAACAGGGGTGGGAGGGGGAGGAGGGGCAGTGAAGAATGACACCAGTAGGAATCGGGCCAGTTGTGAAATAGTTAAATACAAATCAAAGACTATAGCTTTTGTAATTTCCTTTAAAAATAATAAAGATTAATTTACTTTGTGCTTATTTACAAGACTACTGCAAATCCAAATCCCCCTATTAAAGTTAAGTGCTTTGCCAAATAGACAATAATTAGAAGTAAATCCAATTATGGGATACTGGAAAAAAATTTATGAATTTTACAGCTTTAAATTTGATGATAAAGTATACTGTTTGTTTACAATAAGTTTGCAGTATAACATATCAAAATCTTCTAAAAAGCCTTTCCACTAGGTGGTATAGAAATGCTTTAAATTGGACACAATGAAAAGTTTTTCTTAAACAAATATTTGACTCACTTACTGTATTTTGGGGGGCCAGGACAGGACCCAGTCAAGTACAACTTCCAGTGTTTTTCCTTATAAACTTTACATTGCAGTCTAAAATAACTTTATGTTGCTTTTATTTGAGCTAGCAAAGAGGAAATATCTCAGGGTCAATTCATGTATAGAGAAGTGAAGGTGACTATAAAATTCACATTTTTTAGCTTTATAAATAAGTATGAAAATTTTCTGTATTTTATCTGTAGGTTTGTTTATTAGTTAAAAACAAAGGTGCAAAATTCAGAAGTAAATTCTGTTATTTTTTAGTAGATTTGAGTATACCATGTACAGTATTTGTTCAAAATGACAGGCTCTTCTTTTGGGGATTAATGTTTTATGTGGTTTACTCTATGATCATGGGCACTAACCATATTATATGTGATGGGTTTTATGTTGTAAACTGTCGTAGCAACCAGTGCTACATATTTAGGGCGGAGCTATGATTTCTTGTCTGTTTTATTTTAACAGCCTTGAACAGAGTTGAAGGGGCAGATTTCTAATATATTGAATTATAACTGCTTGTCAGAATGAAGATTTGTGACTCACATTTAATCAATAAATTTTCAAGTAGCTCTAAACTACCTTGTCATTTAGAAATGAGAATATATGATCTTATATTTCCAACAGGAATACTTTCTGTTACATTTTCTCATTTATTAAATTAACTAAAATGGCTAATTCAACAGGATTTTTTTTTTATGTTTCATAGTGTAGGACTTACCTAACTTAATTTTCTTTAGTGAGATGACAGAGGGGTGTCTTGGTGGGCAGCTAACAAGCGGTTAGACTCTGATGGGGTTGTTCTGAAGAAAGATGCGTCATTATAATACCTCTCAGGAGGAAAGACATAAATCTCATCATAAACAAAATATTTAAAATTTAAGGCAAAAAAGAAAAGGTAGTTATCTTTCAGATTTCATTTGTATTACATGATTTCCAGTGAGTAAAGAGATGATTCCGTCACCTTTCATTTTGGACAGTTTACCACTGACTAACAGAATCCTCATTGACAAAGAGAGCTGACGCTTGTGCCAATTTACCACCTGAAACAAAATAACAAAAAAAAGTTGATCTCTTCCCAATGAAAGTTTAACTTCTTTGCAGTTACTTTTATGATAGGCATTAACAATGACCTTCATGGGCCACTCATCTCTCTGACAGGTCTGTATGCGTACATATTACAACTTCCAAAACAAAGTGGGCTTTCTTTTTCCCAAGGAAATACTTCCCTGAAGTCTTTCATTCTTCCAGACAAAATTATTTCACACAATTCTAAGAGTTGCCCTTCTAATATAAGTGAATAAGTATATTTTCCCATAACATGACTGTTACACTTCTTCAGTTTTATAAATTACGCTTCATTTGGAGAAGATAATACTTTGCAAAACAATGAATGACATTGATGAATTGTTCATGGCATGTGTAAACTTAAGGTATTTTCACTTTTAAGTCAGTATTTATTGAGTTTGCTACTACCCTATAGAAACATGATTATCAAACATATATTTATCGAACATACATTGTATTCTAACAAAACCTATGTTTGTAATGATTTTGAAAAGGAATCTTTTAAAGAAATAGTTATATTGTTCATAACATGTAAGGTAAACATATCCTGCTAGACTGACCAGAGTAGATATGAGAAGTCTTCTATGATTAACAAATTGGATATTCTCCTGAGAACTGAGGCTCATCAAAATGAAAACTATATAACAAAAACTGGTAAGTATATAGAATTCTAAAATTAGGGGAGATGCAGTGAACAGTGGAATCCTGAAGATACGTGTTTAAACTTTTTTGCAGCTTGCAGTTTCTTTACTTACAAAGTTTATGTTTGGTCTCAGTAACTGGCCTTGGGGCATTTGAAAACAAAACTGCTTGTTGGAAAATTAGCAATGTGAAACTTTACAATGCATGCTGAGTGTTGCAAGACCAAGTACTTGACTCCTGCATTAGCAATCCCTTTAATTTCAGACCACATTCAATATAAGTCGATTTGTGTAATATGAAACAAACATTTCTAAAGACACTGTTATGCTTGGAACTTTTAGAAGAGAAGATAATTCTTAAATCTGCTTATATGCCATTATGACAAATTCTCATAGATGACCATTATGTAGCAGTTCTGTCATTCCTTAGAACTCCAATCTGAGTGCTCAAAATTTGTCCCCGAACAAGTTCCATATTGTTATCTTCATAAAAGAAACCAGAAGTTAATGTTTTCCTGAATACATAACTTATTCGTGTTTGTGTATGTGTGTGTGTGTGTGTGTGTGTGTGTGTGTCTTGACCTTTTTATTTATGTTTTACTTTGAGATATACCTGTGACCAGTTGCCTCTTAATTTCATTTTTGTTTTGTTTTGTTTTCTTCTCATGTTTGTGCTAAAGGGAAATACTTTGTATTTTCACATTAGCCATGTTTGGGGAAAAGAAAGATAACTTCTCCTTTATGTTTGGTTGAGGATTTTTGTTGCCACTTGTTAATCATGAGAGAAGACTAAAGAGGCTGTCATTAATTCTCCAGTGTTTAAGGTCGCATGTCAAATTCATGTCTAAGTCTCAAGCCAGTTCTCATTCAGGTACTTTTAGGGAAAATAGATTGACTCAAACCTTAATAGAAGGAAATTGCATACAAAAAAGATTTGATGTGTGAGGTAGCCCTACTTCATAATGTCATAGATTTTCTTGAGCTTGCTTTTGACCAGACTGAGAGAGCAAAGTGCAGAATGAAAATGTCTAGATGTATGATTCAAATAATATGTTTAGGTAAAGATTTAAGTTATATCTTCTATTTGCTCAGGCAAAGAAGGCCTGCTATTAATTGGATACTAAAATGTCAGATTTGTGCTCCTTCTAATCACATTCCCAGAAATGTTCTGGATTTTTCATAAATGATTATTAATACCAATCATAGATATTTTTGGATGAGAGAATGTGGGTTTTACTCATCATTCCAGGTAAATGTTTGAGCGTAGTGCTGAGTGAGGACAATTTTTTTTTTTCAGAATACTAGGCTCAATTAAAAAGAGTAACTAAAGACATCATTATAGGTAAGTTGGGAAAAGATGGTTTTGGAAGTTATCATACAATTCCAGCCTATGGTTTCTACGTTAGTAGTATGATTTATTTATTTATTTTAAAAGATTTTATTTATTTCCAGTGGGAGTAGAGGGGAGGGAGAAAGAGAGGGAAAGAAATATCAATCTGTTGCCTCTCACATGCCCCCAACCACAGACCTGGCCTGCAACCCAGGCATGGACCCTGACCTGGAATCAAACTGGCAACCTTTTGGTTTATGGGGCAACCCACTGAACCACACCAGTAAGGGCTGTAGCTGGTATGATTTAGTGGGAAGGTAATTTACACTGGGATCCAGGGCCCTATCTAAGTAGGTAAATGCATCCAGGGAGGTAGAATTAAGTAAAGCCCCATTATTGTCTCCATAATCTTTATATTTTAGGCTGACTTACCTAAACAATTAATTCATTTTTTTTTTTCACTTATTTTGGCAGGGAGGACCAAGCCTTATTGCATAAGTAAATTTTTTCTGGCAATGCCATTGAGTCATCATAGATTATGATCCAAATGTAATAGATTCAAGTACATTTGAATCATTTTATGAAATAACTTTAGTTCACGGGAGTCATAATTCTCACTGTCTGCAAACTATCATTCTTCTCAACTTTTTTCATGGAAAGCTCCTCCTTACTTTGACCACAACCCTGACTCCTTTTTGTCTCCAGATCTCAACAGATCATCGTGCTAAGGAGTGAAAACATATTGGATTGGTACTCTATTGCATCTCGGTTCTTCCTTGCCAATAAATGGGTGCTGGAAAGCATTTTATGTCAGTGAAGTCCTGCGAACCTGTCTTGTCTTGTTAGTTGACTTTCTGCAGTTTCCAGAGCTCACCTTGGAGCTGGATAGCTTGGTACAAGGGTGGAACAATGAATTTCCCTTCTCTAAATTCTAAGGTTTTTACTTATGAATCTTTGTCTGACAACCAGGAGGAGAAGGGGAATGGAGGACCTATTATATTTTAGGCTATTGTTTTATTCTCTGTGGCTTTAATGCACTGAACAATTTTGGGTGGCATCTTCTCATTGATTTAGCAAGCAGTAGTGCAGTCATTCTCTTTCCCAGGGGGCAGCTCGCTCAGAAGGTAACCCCTGTGAACTCTCGTATCATTGATATTGATTTTTCTGATTATAAAAGAGGTAGAGGGAGAGTTTAAAGGAAGATAATCTGAAACTTTGAAATAACTTCTCTGGTCATCTTGGCCTTGGCTTTAATTTAGTGTCTGTATAGGTAAAGAGGGGGGCTGTAAATAATGATATGGGAGTTGACAATGAGGGCTTCCTTGGGTAAAAAGAGCACAGACTTCAGTAGAGGATAGAATTTACTTATATGTCCAGTTGGAAAACATATGGAGTGATGGCAAGCTTGGAACATCTTTTTAAGACTACAAATGGTTGCACTTAAACTTTAGAAACCCTTAAAACTGGATAATCAAAAAGGTGAAGTGAGAGCCACTCAGTGCTTAGTCCAATGAGTCGAGGTGATTTTGATGCCAGTGCACATTGATTTACCCTGTTTGTATTCTTAAAAGAACAACAGAAAGAAACAAAATGTGACTTTTTAAACTTTGGATAGTTGACTCCATCTGCTCTTAGGTCTGCAGGTCTTTGTGTTAAAATTATCTGTCTATCTATCTTTGCGTACATACATTCTGTACATGTACACATACATAGAGATACATGAAAACAAAACAAGGTCTACTATGCCTAAATATTCTTTTAGTTCTCTTGGGGGGGGGTTGTTATTCAGATGTACTGATTGATTAAGGATGGGAAAGTTCTGGCTTTCATGTAATATCACAGTACATATAAAATATGATGAGAGCATTTAGATTAGCAAAAAATTAATAGCTGTCTAAATTTGACTCAGAAGTCAGAACTGGATAATTCTCTTGGTTCCCAAACTCAGCTCCTGTCCATGTCTTTACAGGAAACTTAGAAATGTTTTACTTTTAACTACTCATTTGCTTCTCACCCCAGAAGGTTTTGATTTTTAAAAATTTGCCCATGGCTATTTTATTTTGTATGGGAGCATCTCCCAGAAGAATAGACCCTTTATTGCCTTGAAATTAGATTGGGTCTTAGTTCCACTACTTACGAATATGGGCAGATGGCTTAATCTCCCAATTGTGGAACAAGGGAAGTAATAGGGGCCATACTTAAGTAAGATGATGCTCAAAAAATCACTATGGAAACTTAAAAAAATGGAAGGTATTTTTTAAGGATAGCATTATAAAATGTGGAGGGAAGAAGAAATTAAATTTGAGTCCCTACTAAATGCTGTCACTTTTGTCAATCACTTTACATGTATATCATCTTTTATCCTCTGATGTAGACATTTTGGTCTTTATTTCACAAACGAGAAACTGACATATCTAATGTTCAACTCTAGCAAATGGTGGCTCCTGGATTTGAATTCAAATCTCATTGTAAAGCTTATGATATTTCCTCTGCTATAGATGTTGTCAAATATTTTATAAAATATTTGCTAGAATGTAGACTGCTATCTCTAATAACCTGAAATGCTGGTTGGAAGTTAGGTTTTGAGACACCTTTGGTGGGCAGTTTTACAAGCTTGGACTGCAGAAACGCTTTAGCTGATACCCAGACTTCCGGCCCTCTAATAAACCATAGGGCTACGTTTTTGGAGATCATAAGACATCCAAAAGCTTTCTTATTTGTTAAATGAAGGAGCAAGATTCAATGCTTGCTAAAATCTTACCCCAGAAGTCCTACAAAGTTGTAGAATTCTGATAGCAAGAGGGAAACAAGACATACACATGATGTAAACAGCAATGTTGCTTTTTTTCCTTCCTTCCCTCTTCAGTGAATGTGTAGTGAGCATGTCATGTGCACTCAACAAAGCACTATTTCCAAATTCAAGAGTTATGTTTGTTAGATGAATTTCCTTTCTGTGTTATTTTTTAAAGTGTGTAGAGTACATTTAAAAGCCTAGAGTACCAGAACTTCTTAGAGAAAGAAATAATTACATTTCCCATTTAACATTCCTCCCAGCCCTCATATTATAAAATTAAAGATACAGTTCTGAATCTAGACTTTTTAAAAAAGTCAATGTGAATGAAGACAAGCAAGGAAGAGGCATCGCTTTTAACAAGATACAATAAGATAGCTGAATATATTAGTATAACAGTGCTGACCATAGTCTGCAATTTCAATTCTTGCAAATGTAGAATTTCCACCCTCACCCCACCTTTACCCCCTCCCCAGATAAGCAGGAAATACTTAGAATGAATTTTTGTCTCAATTATACATGGGTTTGCAGTTCAGAACCAAATTCCTCTCTGACAGAGGAAAAACAAATAGACACTTCCATGGGTATTGCATATGTTGACCTATTAAAAAGAAAAGAAGCCCCCAAAATGTTTTGTTTGTCTTCTATTGAAAAATAATATCCTGAAAAGCATTAAATACAGGGAAAAAATTAAAGCCTGTGTTCTTCAGTATGTAAAAACCCTGAATCTATGCTGGTTTATAAACTAAAATCCTAACTTGTTTTGCAGCCTTTGTGAAGTTTGATCAGAATGATTAAATAATGTGGGTTTCAAAGAACAATGAAAACCTCCCAGATCGACGCCACGCAGCACAGCTAATGCGTTTCTTCTAGATGCAGTCTCAGAAGAGGGTTTCAGTTTACATGGAACACCAGCCTGAAGATCTTGGAGCAAGTTTGCTTTTAACAAATCCAAGTGACAGTCGTGATGTTTTGCCCTTTCGTTCTGGTGTGAATTTTGTTTTTGAATAGGCTTTTTGTAAATGACATGCTCATTTTAAAATCCTTTTATTTGTAGGGCTTTCTCTCTCTTGGAGAGATTTGCTTTCTCTGACTTTGAAATGCAGGGAAGCCCTTGTAGAAAACAACCCTCTCTTCAACAGAATTTAGATCCACCCTGAAACATAGCAACTGTGCAGAGGGAGCCTGGTGTGGCTCTGCTAGTCTTTAAGGTCAACAGCCGCCTCCCCTCAACTCCACCTATCGTCGCCATGCCCGCTAGGAAGGATTTCTATCTTCTGTGTTGGTGTAATTTACTACTGGGTAAATTATGCTCCCAAAGACTAACTCAGACACTGCTTCTGTATTTGGGAATTTTGTACTTGTATAACTCACTATGTACTAGCCAGAGGGTTTCTTAAAAGCTTCATTCTAAAGGTGACGGGTGTAATGGAATATTTGCATTGACTGAACCTTCTGTGAGATTGGACTAACCTAAAGGAAAACTTTCCCTTTAAGAGTTCCATCTTATTAGAAGGGGGAGAACATTTCTCGAGCCCCTCATTTGTGGTGGGCACTTCACTCCTCACAGGAGACATTATCTCCATTTCACATATAAAATCAAATTGGGGTTTTCAGAGGCCAGTCCAAAGTTCTAAAGCTAAAATGTCAGAGCAGGGATTCGAATGTAAGTTTTCCAAAGTGGATCTTGTGTTCCTCTTAAGATAGCTCCCTCTCTCCCTGAGACAACACTCAGCAAGAGGGTATGATTCGCTGGACCTTCCTAGCTTTCACTTAATCTACTTCATGCCCTTACGACTGATGTTAAGACATTGCCACTAACCCCTAACAATAAGTGATTCCTTTTGCGCCACCACTGAAAAGTAGTAAACAACCACTCAAAGTGCACAATCTGATGGTCAAATAGACAAAGGCTCCACCAGGCTTCCTTCCGTTTTGGGAAATTAGCTGAATCAGTGAGGATTTTAATTAACTAAAATATCTCCTTATGGTAGCAAATGCCCGTAGAAAAGCAGCAGCACTGTTGACAGTGTAGGAGTCAGTCCTGAGAGCCCAGCAGAACTGGGTTCAGTTCCCAAATCTGCCATTTACCAGCTTTGTGTGTGACCTTGAGTTATTTACCTCTCCTGGCTGAAATTTAGTTGCTCATCTGCAAAATAAGAAAAAATAACCACCTGGTAAAGCTTTGTAAGGATTAAAATAACATGTGAATGACTTAGCTCTTTGTCTAGGGTATTTTAGACACTAAATAAATGTGAACTAACATAATTATTCAGAGTTTGGGTTAGTTCACAGGACCTGTTGTTTACTAATGCCAGACCAGGAAGATATTATTTGTTGAGAAATCTTGTGGCTTATTTTGTTTGTTTGTTTCTATCTATCATCTGTCTGTCTAATCTATCATCTGTCTCCATCTATTTCTTACCAGAAGATTGAAGTGAGGAGGAGATTCTCATTTGGCAGAGTAGACAATTATAAGGGTAGTTTCAGTATCAATGTGTGAAGTGTACCTACTGGCTGTTACCAAAGTAATGAAAGTAAAATGCAAAACAAGCTATTCTGACTCAGGCTACCTATATTTTGCATTTATGTAGCCCTGGGATGATCCTCATACACAGAAGTGTACGTAGTAAGTTTTCTTTATCCTGTCTTTATAGAAGGAGTATGTGATGTGTGTGTATGTGGTGTGTGTGTATAAGGGATGGTAAACACAGGGAAATTACTTAATGGACAATGTTAAATTTAGATTCAAAAGGGAAAAAATAACCATAATACCCAAAGAATCTTTTATGAAGTAAAGCAGTGAAACAACCCTCAAAGTGGTCAGGTCTGTGTTGAGTGTGGAATTATAGTTAATGTACATATGTGTTAGTTATTATTTTTAATATCCATAGTTTTCATTTCAGAGACAAATACTGATGATTTCTTCCAGTTTTTTTCCCCTCTGTTTTAGGTGAACTGATTGATAAGTGATTGTTTTTTGGCAAGAAACAGGGAATTAACTATGCAGAAATATGCAAAAGTTCTTTTAATCAGAATTTTATGTCTTATTTACATTTAGACTTGGTTTTGACTAACAATGTAGGTAGAAGTGCTTTGTAAATTATGAAGCAGTATATCAATATTAATTTTTGTAACTTTAGTGACATGGACAGGAAGTCATCACTTAAGAAACACTAATTTTCTAAAAAAAGAATTTTCTAAAATACTTTGTATAACTATGGCTCTATGGAAATAACTTTTTATTATGGATAAAAATAAAAGAAACTCACTCCAGGGGAGTCTTTTAGGGTGAAGGTTGTGTAGGCATCTATTTACATCGTACAATGGAGAACAAAGAAGGAGAATCAAAAATGGAGATGAACCTAAAAAGAGGAGATTGTTAAAACAGTCTTCATACCACCTCTGCAAATTGGAACATGTGTACTTGAAATGTGTGCCTTGGTGCAGCACTTATAAATAATGTCAGGTAGAAAACCACATGACTTCCTTTTTCATTTTGCAGAAAGCAGAAGCCACTGGAGAAAAACGGCCAAGAGGCCGACCTAGGAAATGGGTGAGTAATAAGATATAATTTCTATTTTTTTCCTAATAAAAAGTGTCTGTTTATTTAAATGAAACATTTGCTTTACTTTATCAGTTACATGAATTTCTAATTTATGGTTCCATGAATCTTTGAAAGGGTTAAGGCAAGCGAAAGATTATCACCACCCTTACCATTAGGCTCCATGAGTTTACTCAGAACACTTCTCTTTCCTGGGAGTGACTCCTTTTTCTATCTCTTATCAATATGAAAAGAGTCTCCACTCTTCCTTCAAGTGGGCTAACAATGAGATGACTTGTTCAGTGGGTTGTGTAACTAAGGTTAAAGGCTATTATGAAACCTTAGAAGCTGATTACAAATGGTGATAAAGTTCAGATGAAATGTGTTTGAGATAACTTTTTAACGTTTTTTTCTTTTTTGTTTCCTTTGTGGCTTTGCCCTAGACACATCTCATTTTCTAGGTGGTTAGTGTTTTTCCCCCATATTGGCTTTGTTAAGAAACCAGGTTTTAATTTCCAGTTTTTCTTGCTTCCTTTAGTCATTCTTACATCCCGACGGTATCAACAGTGGTTTCCTTGCAAGTGCGCTTGACCCTATGGGCAGACAGATCTATTTGAGGCCAGAAATTCAGTGACCGCTTAAGAGCTTTGCTCATTTCACCACTTGAATTTGTTCCCTTTGCTGCTTCTCTGCCATGCTCTTTTGGTTTGTCTTTCCCACGGACAGAAGGGAAAAATCTTAACAGTGAATAAAACCATTTCTCAAGGAAAAGAAAGGCTTCCTCTATACCCAGCATCATCTATGATGGGATCTTTGCCTTCCCCTTTCTCGATTCCTTGGTTTACGCTTCATGCTTCATCTTTTTTAAAGGTTTCTTTGCTGCTATGCTGGATTGTATTTTCCTGTTAGTTTGCCATTTCTTCATCTGAAGTTCTCCATTACTTTTTATTTATACCTGGGTATTGCCTTTCATTTAATTTATTCATCTTGTATTTTTTTTTTCCCTCTGCTCAACATGTGTTGGGATTAGATTTCTCAGCGCAAGCAAATGGGGTTGATCTTTAGATTAAACACATCTCAGTGTTACAGTGTAACCTTAAAGTAAGAGCATTTCATTCAGTGTTCTGGTCAATAGATGAATTCTCTCCAAACCTACTCACCGGGTGGTGATCATCTATCTAGACTATGTTTGACTACCTTATGAATATTAGGGAACGTGCTACTTCTTAAGCCTGCCTCTTCTTTCCCAGAAAGCTCTGAACATTAGAAAATTCTTCCATCTGACTTCCTCTAGCTTCTGCTCACTGTCCCTAGGCCTCTATTCTGGGAATATACAGAATAATTGTTTTCATTTTCACTCACAATAGCTTTTCATATATTTGAAGGCAATTAACATATACCTTTTTTTCTCTTTTTTGGTTTGAATATCTCTAGTCCGTTCAATTTTTCCCCCATAAATGAATATTCTTGTGACTCCCTTTGGAGTATGCTTGATTTTTAGTCTTTGGAAATATGTTGCCCAGAATTAAGTGTCACATTTTAGGTGTGGGCTCCACGACCAGTGCATGTATCACCAGTCTTGTACACAGGGTTCTAGCGGCCTCCCACTGCTTAATGCACCGGCCCCAAAGTTAATGTAAAAACAAGCCATTTTATTATGCTCATGGATTCTTTGGGTCACGTATATGGGCTGGGCACAGCAGAAAGGCTTGCCTCTGCTTCTGGATGTCTACAGCCTGAGCTGCAAGGGCTCAAGCAGTAGAGGGCGACTCCAGTGCTAGGAGTCTAGAATCTGGAGGCTTCCTCACTCACAGATCTGGTGCTTTTGCAGGATTGGCTTGAAGCCTGGGTGCATCTGGGAGTGACTGGAGCACCCACCCCTGGGTGGCCTTCCAGCCTTACGATCTCAGGGGAGGTTTTCAGCCTTCTGACATGCACTCAGGCCTGCTGGACAGTGTTCTGACTAGTGAGAAGGAAGCTACAAGGCCTTTTTTTGACTTCGTCTCAGACATCAAAGAGGGCTACTTGCATTATACTTGAATGAGCACTCTGTTGACTAAGTGGGCATTGGCATACATACGTATGCATAAATACAGGGCTTCTATTTTCAAGCATTGGAACTTTGATAGGATATCCTACCCCACTGAACTAATCAATAAGAAAGACCTGTATAAACTTTCTAATAGGCTACATATTAGAAAATAGATAAGTTGTTTGAAGTCATGAAAATAATTTTGCTGAAATGAAGTGAAGTAAATTATAAGAAAATACAATGGACGTTAACCAGCACAACAGCTATTAAGTGTGGCTTCTTTTGAGATGTAATTGGCATAGAACAGTGTGTAAATTTAAGGAATACAACATGTTGATTTGATACATTTTATACAGATTGCAGAATGGTTACCACAGTAACATTAGTTAATACCTCCATCACCTCCAATAAGTATGGTTTCTTTTTTTGCGGTGAGAACATGTAAGATCTACTCTCTTAACTTTCAAGTGTGTAATACAGTATTGTTAACTATAATCACATGATAGATCCCTAGAACTTATCCTATAACTGGAAGTTTATACCTTTTGCCCAGTATCTCCTCATTCCCCCACCCACCAGCCTCTGTCATTCTGCAGCTGGCCACTGAATTAATTACAGCCTGTCTTAGCACTTTGAGATTCCTACAGTTTATACCCACCTGTCTTTATAGCTTTATTTCCTACTACGCATCCTCACACAACCGATATTTCAGCTGATCTGAAATAAAATATGGATTACTTAAAGTATATGTTTATTTTTTCTCAGTGGATTCTTGCTTACTTGGTGGAGATGGGGATTCCAGGCAGCTGATTTTCCTGCTAGGTCAGAAGCCCATGTGAAGCCTCCAGCACAGAACCCTTGTCTTTCTGAGAATCACTGGGTCATCCTCATTGACTCTCATGCCTTCTAATTTTTACTGGCTGTCCGAATGGAAAATGTTATGTAGTAAATTGTTATAAGCCCCTGCTTTGTTCCGAAAGAAGAGTTGTTCTACTCAGAGGAGGAAATAAAAGGAAATTGTATATTTTTTCTAGACAGCATGTTTCCTCTTTGCTTGTATATATTCTGTTGGGCAGAGTGTGCAGCCAGTCACAGCAAGGCATTTAATGGCGTTCTTCACTGGAAAGCTTGTGCTGAAGAAGTAAATTATTGCATTTTCCATAGGAAATGGGTTTGTACTTTATAGTCAGTTCAGTTCTTTCCAACAATGTCAGTCTCTGATTTCCTTATATCAGAGATATATTTTTCAATTGACTGGATTTACTAAGTACATAGCCTAAAAGCCAAATTGCTTCCCTGTTATTCTTTTGGATTGCTTTCTTTTAAAGTTCTTTTGATTTAAAAAAGATGTCTTATAAATCCTATAGTGCCATGTAATAAGGCTGGAAAAAAATATATCTACAGTGTGACCCTCTCATCTGATGTGATTGGGATCCATAATTGGTCGGTTATTCAAAGGCAGATTAACCAAAACAATTGTGCCAGTCTTGATACTGCAGGAGATGGAGGGTTGGCCAATCCAATGAGGACATTAACTAGATTTTGATTAAGAGCACTTCTGTTTAGGTTGTTACCCTTCACTTGAGTTATATTTTAGATCTGTTATTTTTGATGAGTTAGTTTGGACTTCTTATTTATTTATTCATTCATTCATTCATTCATTTATTTATTTTTATTTTTTGGAAGAAGTGAGTGATACAAGAAAGAGAAATAGGACGTAACTTTTCTCCTGGTCTTAATAATTGGGAGCTCAGGGTCTGGATTCAGATGGCTTGGGTTCAAACCCTGGCCCATCACTTCACTAACTGTAATCTCGAGTGAATTATATGACCTTTTAAAGGTCCAGTTTTCTCATCTTTAAAAAAATAGTAAGAGCAGTACATTTCTCATAGAGTTGTTTTGAGGATTAAATAAGATAATGCATGCAAAAGACTTAATCAAAAGGCATGGCATGTAGTAAGTGCTCTATAAATGTTAGAAATTATGCTCAGCTCCACTATACACTTTCACGGAGATATCACTGACAGCCTAAACTCTTAGTACTTATAGCTAGCTACCAGTGATTACGCATGGAGTGAGGTTATGCATCTCACTAACCAAGTACCTCGTTGGTATCATTATGTCTTCAATATGTCTATGCTGAATATCATAAATTTTAAGAATTGCTAATAAAGAATACTAAAGTACCTTGTAAATCTATTTACAGTGAAGGGGAACACTTTAAATTATGGTTTTATAAGCCTTTCTTCTCATTGTAGAGGTTTGGTTTCTTGTGTTGTTTACCAATTTGAAAAGTAGAATTTCTGTTCTTTGCCTCAATCTGCACATGAGAGATACCCTGGTTTCTCAGACCCTGTGTGGAGTTCCATTAGTCAAGGCCTTCTGCCAACTGAATCAAGGCATTTCATATTTGCACTCTTCAATACTTGCCCAGGAAAGGAGCTTGTCACATATCTGATTTAGTGATGGAAAATATTTGGAAAAAGTTTTAGAGAGTGGAGCTAAGGCTCAAGGCTACAATGAAAAAATAAAGATGTTAACCTCACATATGAAAGGCTCCATCCAGATGTTGCTTAGTAAAGCAACTGGTGCTTCTGGAGGAAAAGAAGGAAGGACAAAATAATAAAGAATAAATCAATGGGAAAAAGATGTTTTTAGGTGTTTTGCTTACAGAATGTCTTTTTGAGGAAGGAAATTAACAACAAAAGGAAAACACTCTCAAATCTGAGTTAATGGGTTTTAAATAAAAAAAAAAAAGATTCTGGAGATACTGAGCTTGACCTAGAAATTGACCCAAGGACCAGATGCTGAAGCTTAAGTTCAATTGGTCACTAGGAACTAACTAACAAAGCCCAGCTGTTTTCTGGGCTCACCAATCCTCTTTATTCAGTACTGGGGTGTGTGTGGCAGTACGTTGATTTAAAAATATGCATCCCAGTCCATCTCTTTCTGGGGACAGTTGTCTTTCTTTTATTAAAGAGCTTGTGATACACAGGAAAGTGATGTAATTTCATTTGTTAGTCAAACACATGAGGATTCTAAATAGGCAACAAGGGCTTTTTGTTTTTCCAAGTTTGTAGAAATCTAGAAACATCAATGATGGTTTGAAAATCAAGTAAGGGAACTACATCAGAATTAAAACCTACTACAGCTAGACTGATCGATACACTGGATTTCTTCAAAAGATCCCAACCATTAATATTTTGAGGAACCTGGAAATCTAATGTTGAAAACCCTAGGTCTTCATTTCCATTACTTTTTCCTTCCAGATGTTTGTTACTTTTTAAAACACTTGTAGCCATTTTTAATTTAACACTTCCCTGGTTTAAACTGAAATAATGCATATTGCAGATAATTACAGCTTTTTACTGGAGTCAGAGGGAAAGAAATGACTTTAATTTAACATAAAAAAACTCTCTACTAATGGAGCATGTGAAGGTAAAATCATTTTCCCTTAGTAACTTGTAATAATAATTGGCTTTAAAAATTGGGAGATGGTTCCTCTGAAGCCTGTGTTTTGATATATGCTCAGCAAATAGAATAGGAATTTTCTGATCCACATAAGGTGCTCGAAATTAGTGAGCAGTATTTTCTGAAATTATCTCCTCCTTAACAATATTTTGTGATAAAATGGAAAACTTTACAGAACAGAACTCTGTGGGAAAAATGATTTGTTATTTTGTTTTTAATAACATACTGTAAAATTTACTGAAATGATTTTTTAAAATTGCAAGGCTAAATGTGAAAATACTAATAATCATACTCACAAGGCAAGAATTGGGTTCGATCATTAGTGTTTTGTCTCAATATTATTTTTTTTTGCTTTTTTCAATATTGATGCACTGTTGTTAACTATTCTGTTAAACAACGTCTTGAAAAAAGAGATTGATAACCTGCCCTACCTGGTCATCCAGTTAAATTTGGTATGTTCAGTTTCTACCAGATCTTGACCATTAAGAATTATAAAGACATTCACCTTGGGGTTTGCCCTTTAAGTGACCCTGCTACAGTACCACAGTAGCCATGTGGTCTTAACTAAACTATCAAGAAAAAACATGTTTTTCCCCCCACTTGTGGTTGAATGGCAAATTATAGACAGGAGGTGATTCAGATAAATGTCCTGTTTCTCTATAAAAAGAAAAATCAGATTCATTGAATCTTGGTCAAGAGTATTATCTCAATTACATTCTAATTAGATGACAAGTATTGTGGAAATCAATGACCATTTTGTAGGACAGTAAGTGTGTTTAAGCCTCTTTTTCTTCTACCATATACATGTTTGCCTGTGCTCACCCAAATCTGAAGTATTCATGGTAAATATTTCTAAAATACTGGATACCCTCATGTCCTATGTGAATAAAATTAATATATAATGTACATATTTTTAACTAGGCAAGATAGGTAAAACCATTACTCCATATTTAAGAGAAGATTTTTGTTCTGTTTTTAAGAATGGGATATGCTTTTATTTTAAGATTTTTAAGATCAAAGAATTTTTTATTCCAAATTCATCAATATTTGACACAAATAGTTAGCCATTTTTGGCAAATTTTCAATCCCATGAGATTTAATGAAGCCTCTCTCTACTCCAGAGTGAAATAAGGACCTCTGTGTTTTAATGAGCTGAGTACCTTTGGGCAGATTGCTTAATTTACCCACGCTTTTTCTCCTGTTTAAGTGTCTGACAGGAATGTTCTGTCTGTACCTAATGGCCGTCAAGCATTCAGGGTTGTAAAACACAAAAACCTTTATTGCTACGACCAGCTCTATTATCCAGGGACTGATTATGGAGTTTGTAGATGATCCAGCCTCCTGTCCCCTTCTCAGCTTTGTTTTCCCTGCTCCCACCTGCTGCCTGCCCTTTGGCCACTTCGCTGCTCATTAGTGCCTCCACCAGCTGGGGGCAGGCCCGGGAGCAGGGTGTCAACTCTGGTAAAAGGCTTGGGAGGAAAGAGGCTGGGAGTAATGGCAGACATAAGGTTTTCAGATTATCTATCAATTTGATACACCCAAACTCCCTCCAAACCCTCTCCTTAGGAGTAATTCAGTGCAGCCAGGACATTGAAATTTGATTTTCTTTAATTATTTATTCATTCTTTTAATAGTAAGCAGGATATAAGAAGATAAAATGTCTTCTTTTAGGAAGCAAAATCTCAGTATTGATGAGTGGCTGAAGAATAGGTGTGCTTTAGCGAGTTGGTGCCCCCTTTTCAAACCCAGAAGAATCTCACAGGTTTACTCTTACATTAGACTCATGTTGTGGAATGATAGTTCTTTAAGTTCAGGCGAAGGAAGGTTACCTTATGATGCTGAAAGAGTCAAGAGTCCTGTTTAGGTGTTGAAAGATCATATAAGTTCTCAAATCAACAGAACAAACAAACAAGCAAAATATAACCAGAGACATTGAAATTAAGAACAAACTGACAGTAACCAGAGGGGAGAGGGGAGGGGATAAAAGGGGGGAAAGGGGAAGGGTTGTCAAAGAACATGTATAAAGGACACATGGACAAAGCCAAAGGGGAGTAGGATCAAGGGTGGGAGGTGGGGATGGCTGGGGTGGTGGGGAGTGGTGGGGGGAAAATGGAGACAACTGTACTTGAACAACAATTTAAAAAAAGAAAGAAAGATCATATAACTAACTCTAGCTGTTATGACCAAGGGAGGACGATGTTATCACTTTGTCCTATGATTTCATTGCATTAACCCAGAAAGTTCACTTCAGTGCCTCTTTGAACATAGTATGTGCAGAAGTCTCAGCATGGGAGACGGACAACACAGATGTAGAAGAAACTGCTTGAACTTTTTTTTATTCACTTGTTTGCTTTTCTCTTGCTTGGCTGGACCATGTAGACCCTAGAGCTCTAATTTCAAGACCCTTTGGTTTTGTGATTTTCTATTTGCCTAACAACGGTGTTGCTAAAGTCTTCTGACAGTATTTGGATCAAGCCCTGTATTAGGCCCTGGGGATATATGGAGGCGAACAGGATCAGTGTGGGCTGCCCTCGGAGCGCTTGCAGTCTTGGGACTTGAGAAGGAAGATCTGATGCTAACCTATTAAATTACTTCTGTGTGCTTTGGATGTTTTGAGGTTAAATTCCAGTTTTCAAGTGTTTTTGAATTGTTTAGAATTGAACAGTCCTTCCATACAAGTGATGATGTTGCTTTCCAAATGATAGTAACACTATCATTGTTTGAATTTAACTACATATAATCTGTGAATTTGTAGTTCCAGTGGGCCTGAGGTTGCATTCTCTCGTTATCACCATAGCAAATATCCAGGCAAATAGCAAATGTCTACATATTCGATTTATTGAAATAGTGAGTCAAGCTTAAAAAGATACGTATATTAAAGTGTTGGCTCCAGAAAGAGGAGGTGACCGGGAATCAGAAAGACCAGGGTAACTCCATTGAGTTACCACCTCAACGTACGTTATTTTTTCTCTTTGTTCATGCTGAGTATAATTTATGTTTATCAAATAACTTTAAAATAACTGGGTGTTAAAGCAACTAATTATATATACACTTTAATATTTCTGAATAGTGCTACCCTTTGTACTGAAAATGAGCTCTTTAAGGGTAGAAAGCGTATCATGCTTGTTTTTTTCACTCTCAGCACCTGTAGGACATAGCGGGGAATTCAGCAAAGTGATTAAGAGCTCAGACGGGTTTAGTTATCAGCTCAACAAGGCAACTTGCTTATTGTCACCAACTCCGGTCTCCCTGTGTGTAAAACAAAGGGTAACAGTCGTTTTCATTTCATGGGATTATTTTGTAAGAACTAAATGACAAGTCATCAAAAAACTTTATTCAACATGTCGCAAACACTCAATAGATCATAGTTGTTGATGTTAGTACAGTTCCAGGCTCATAGCAGGATTTAATAAATGTTTGGCTAATGGAATAGTACTTCTGTAGTGTGTATAAAATGTGGTCTTCGGCGTTTTGTTTTCTGGTAGTGAATGTGGATTTGAATTGCATTTTTTGGCTTTTATTTTTAATCTGACCATTGGTGTTTTTAAAGAAGCCACACAAGGGTTAAAGCACAATCTGTGGGCATCAAAGCAGTGTTTGTAAGAATTTTGAATTTCAGCTTATGTCTTTCTACTTCAGGCATAAGCTGTGAGCCCCTATCACCCAGGCTGACTTTGAATGCCTTGCCCTATATTAATGTTTCCATTCCCTCACTCCTGGAAATAGCATTCTGCTTTCCAAAATAGACTCTAGTGCTGTACCTTAAAAGAATTTTTGTCACAGCTTTGGATCATCAGAGAAACAGAAGAGAGCCTTGTTGGCACAAAGTAATTTTCTAAGGTAGTTTCTAATTTTTTTGACAAAAAACACCCACATTTTAATTGCCTGTCTTCCATTTCCTTTACACCTAATTTTAGTACTAACATGGAAATAAAGACAGAAGGAAAATCAGTTAATAATTCTATTGTTTCTTTGACTTCTTTCAAGGGCATTCTGAAGCACAATTTCAAGTGAAACAAACAGTGAAGCACACTGTTTCAAGTGGCACAGAGAGCAGCAGGATATACACGTAAAGCTTCACTGAGGAGCAAATATAATATCCTAGGTTAACCTCACTACAGGCATAAGGGCTTCACAGTCAGAATTACACAGGTAGCAATATTGCATAACTTAGAAGTTAAAAAACATGAACATCACCAGTAAAGGAAGCGCGAATCTCCCAAGTTTCCAGACAATCCAAATATTTTCAGTCTTGAGGGAGCACCCTATCACAGGAAGCACCAAAGCCCAGAGAGGTAAGAGAATTACCTTCTGGAAGACCAGGGAATCAAGATTATAGCTGATAATGTTCTATAAAGTACCATTTGTTTTGCAGTCTTTCATCATTTTCAGTTCCAAATGATTCTGATGCCAGAAAAGGCATATATCAGCAGCTGATTCTGGAGCAGAATTTTCTTATTATAGAATCTCAGTCCTTACATTTTATTTCTTACTATTATCCTCTCAGATGGCCCAATTTTAATGTTCATTAAATTCCCAATTGGAAATTGATAAAGCATTTGCAGGCCTGGGCCCACTCCCAGGGGATAGGTCCAGGGTGGGGCTAGAATGTACGAGCGTGACCATTTCCAGTCTCCTGTTCCCTTGAGAGGCTGATGCTCAGCGAGTTTGGTGTGCACCTTATGAGCTTAATGGAAGAAATGAAAAGGCAACATATGATAATGCTGTCCATCCTACGACATTTTTATTTTCCTGTGCTCTTACTAAGTTTTAAATTTCTCTTTTAGAAGTAAATAAAGTTTGTTTTCTTACATCCTTTATTCCTCTTTCTTTTCTTTGGACCATATATTTCCTATATGCACAGGATGAAAATGACATCATTTCTATCCCTAATTCTCATCTTCATAATCCTTTCAGAGCAGTGGTACCAAGTTTAATGATGTTCTGTTTGGATCGGCCATGTAGAGTGCTCATTGGCAATCCTTCAAACCAAAGCAATAGTGGGTCGTGTGTTTTTATTTAGCGATGTTCTTCTTCCAGTGATAGCCCACTTTTTTGCTGCACGTTAACATTTATCAGTAAGCCAGCCAGGCTTATGATTTTGTATGTTGCTTTGCCTTCTGTTTAGACAGTTGATGAGATACATAAAATCATTTAAAATGCATAATTTAATGTCACAAGAAAATGGTGACTTTTTCTCATACAGTCTTAATCATCTTTTGCTGTTAAATCACCAATCTCAGTGAATATCAATTGGGACCCCTTTTCAATAGTTAGCACCTACTGGAGCAAAACAAAATCTTGTATTGTCGAAACCTCTTAGTGGTTCCTTAGTATCTGCAGGGAACTGACTCATGCTGTACTGATTTATACCACATTTTTCTGCTGTGATAATGCAAGTGAATTTACGTGCATTATGAGATTAACAGTATGTTCAAAGCACAGGGCTGTATAGCGTTAGGGGGTTTGGCCATACACAGTCACAGTATAAAGAATTCCCCTGTGAATGAATCTTTTTTTTTTTTTTGCTAAAAAAAAAAAGGTTTCTGCCCGGGATCTTTATAATGTGGTATGTATTCAGAATGACTA
The DNA here is from genome assembly GCA_039655065.1 of Glossophaga mutica. Taxonomy (NCBI): domain Eukaryota; kingdom Metazoa; phylum Chordata; class Mammalia; order Chiroptera; family Phyllostomidae; genus Glossophaga; species Glossophaga mutica. The sequence goes on from CM077304.1 coordinate 62,620,238, forward strand.
TTTGTGATTCTTTTAAGTAACTATGTTACAATTAAAATTTACACTCCCCTCCCTGGCCCAATTTGGGAAGCTGATATTTTATATCCATAGGCAAACACAACTTTTTAAATTTGTGTGAAAATTTAGGTGTCATCGTTTATGATTCTATCTTTTTATGAATTTTTTTGAGTCTGAGAAAATGTTTAGATTGTTTAGATTTACATACAGTCCTGAATGTATCATTAGTAGAAAAATCTACTTATATAAAAATGCCCTTAAATATCATAGGGAAATCTATACATCTTGGAAGGAAAGTTCATGCATACCCTTGGTAGTGGTGTGACAGGAGGGTCTTAATACAGTCAACCTAAATTTCTCCCTATGCGGTTTTCAGGCCATTTCCTCTTGTCTTGTTCTTCATGGTGATGGAGAACATCCGGGATGTCCCTTTTCAAAGTAAACCCTCTCCCTGGGGGAGTGCACGGTGTACACGCGTCAGGTCTGAACAGATCTGGGCTCCAGTCTGAGCCTTGTCGCTTAGTAGCCTTAGGCCGTTATTGCCTCTCTCAGCCTAAATTTCTGCTTTTGTAAAACGAGGCTGATAATTTCTCCCTTGCAGTTTTAGCTTCAGAGTCCAGTTCCTAGTAAATGCTCAAACTATGATACCTTGTGTAGTTATTGCTTAAATCTGTGAGAATTTATTGTCAGCTTTTCCTTTTCTGTAACAACATTCCCAGATCTTTCTAACTGTGTTCTGTTTTTCCAATCCACTGAAAATGGCTCTAAATGACATTTCGGATGCTGTGGTAGATGGAACACTAGGTTTGCAATGAAAGGCTTATCTGACTTGCTTTCTCAGTTAATGAGTTTCTTGTATATGACCTTGGACAAGTCACTTTAACAGCCTTGAGCCTGCTTGCTCATGTGTAAGGTGGAGATGATAATTATCATGCCTTCTGTGCCTTCCTCTCTGGGATGTAGTAAGAATACCATAAGAAAGTAATTTATAAGTCACGAAGTACTGTACAATCATAAGGCGATAGCAGTCCATGTGATCAGAAGTTAAAATTTAGTACTTTACAGTATGGTTAATTGAATTGGTGTTGTTATTTATATGACTTTTAAAACCTTGGTCACCATCTTCCACCTCACCCTTGTCCTGCATGACCATTATGAGGCATTTACTGTTTTTAAAATTTCCATTTTCATCTGCCCTTGTGGTTGCAAGGCTAAAACTGACAACTTCCAAATGTATGACAGACACGTATTAACACAATTCGAACATGAAAGCTATTGAGTTTGTGTACAAGGAGTGAGTCGATGGCAAAGTTAGGTGAGATTATGAGAGGGCCATGTGGTCTAAGTGGCACAAAGAGATGAAGGGACCCAGGAGAGGTAGATCAGCAAAGAGATGCCTCCAGTGATGGACATTATGGACAGGATTGTAGATCTGCATTTCCTAAAACAGTCTTTGGCAAGTGCCAAACAGAAGCACAGCCATGGTCAAAACATATCTGAATGAGAAGAGAACTTCAGGATGTGGGGACTACTTAGAGTGGAAGTGACCTTGGTGGTTGTAGTGATCTCAGGCAGTAGAGGACAATGGCCGACTGATATGTGGGGAAGTGAGAATGTGGAATTGGAGAAGACCAGCAGTAAAGTTGAGTGTCGCAGCTGTGCGAGCTGAACCGTGAGGACTGTCCCAAAGTGCTAAAATTGGGGGGTAGCGGGGAGAAAGTAGGGTGATTATAGTCATGTTTAAGAGACCCTTTACATGTGCTGTTGGTTTTAGTTTTTAACTCTCTTGAGTGTAGTAGAGTTTCTAGATGTAAGAAGCTTTTCCTCATATTTGTACTGTATTTTGTTGTTGTTTTGTTGCCTCAATTCTGTTTGGTTTCATGTTTAATTTGGGGGCCGAAAGTACTTAAGTTTGAGTAGTGGAGAGTAGAATTTGGTTAAATATCCCCGTTGATAACTTTATATATTTTTATATTCTAGTAAAACTAGCTATAATGGCCCAACTGTCCATTTGAGATTTGTAGATGCTGCTTTCCTGGGGCCCTTCACTCCATGGCTGTCTGCGACCTTAGCCACTGAATCATGTAATCGTTTTTGGCCTCCTAAGTCAGTGATTCTGAGTGGGCAGAGTGGTAGTGTGATGTCATGTCTGGGGCATGAGCCTGTACCTTCACCACAAATAGGTCCCACCCTTCCTGGTCTAGGCAGCTCAATACACAGTGCTTGGCCCATAGTGGGTGCTTAATAAATTTAGTTGCTTTTCCTGTCCCTCTCTGGTTCTCAAATAGGAATATCCAAATTCGAGAACGCCAGCATAGGATCAGGTTCCCCAGTTAAAATCCATAATGAAAGCTGAGGCAGATGTGTGGGAAAGCAGTTCCAGGCCCTTTCATTAGTCTAGCAAAGATGCTTGCACTGGGTTCACAGCTAGGCTTCCCGTACTCATGAATCATAATCTCTCTTATGGGACTGATGAGTTTTAACTTACTGCAACACTGATAAACTGTGTGCAATATTGTGACATTTGAAAGTGTTCACCATAAAAAGTAGCTGGGGGGGGCGTGTATTTTGAGACACTTTGTATTCTACCAAGGTTGTCTGGATTTTATTGCCCCATCCCCCCAAAAAATGGTCAGAAGGAAGGTCCTCTGCATTATCTCCACATTCCTAAATAAGAAAAATATCAAACTATTGATGGTCTTAAACGTTTATATTTTTTAAAAAGTATCTTTCTGGCCTTTTTTCTTTCCCCTTTAATTCAAATTCCAACAAATATATTATTTTTTTAAATTCAGGGAAGTGCAGATTCATATGCAGTTGTTAAAAAACTATACTGAAAAATCTGTACACTTTGCCCAGTTTCCCCTCAATGGTGGCATTTTTTAAAAACTATGTAGTACAGTCTCTCAAATGCAATACAATCCACCCAGCATCTTCAGATTTTCCCAGTTTTATATGTACCTGTTTGTGTGTGTGTGTGTGTTAAGTGCCACACAGCTTTACTACCTGTGTAGATTTGTGTATCCACCACAAGAGGTACTCTCTTTTAAGACTTTAAGTTGCTTGAGAGTTTGGGCATATCTCATGCTGACAGACATTAAGATGTGTCTTCTCTTCCAAATACACAAGAAATTTGCATGGCTGTAGTAGGGTGGAGAGGGGAAATCTGGCCCGAGGTTCCTGTCTGTGGCTGTGCAGTAACTCTTTCACAGTCCCTCATTAGAAAGGGCTGGCTGGCCCAGGCAAAATCATAGGTGGGCTTGGCACGCAGCTAACCACTTGCCTGGAGTAACGTATACTTTTGTACTGTGTTAAGAGTTCTGCCAATTTCAGAGACCAGGAAGCAAAGAGTTGGCCTAGGAGAGTGACACACCTGCTTTTCCTGAGGCCACATACAACAGGCTGATTGAGTACCTGTTTGCCCTCCTGGGATGTATCGAAACACGTCTCCAGAGTCCTGAAGATGTGGAAAGTACTACCCCCCACCCCCAGAAATTCATTTCACACAGATTTTAAGTGTCCACAGGACAGATGTTTATTGGAGGAAATGTCCTGTTAATTGTCGTTTGACTATCTGGCCCAGTCTCTAGAATGAAGTTTAGTGGAATTCTACTATGTTGAGACCTTTAGGAATATCCACATTTGAGAACACTACAATAACATTAGGTTCCTCAATTTTTAAAAAAAAAATTGCAACTACCTCACACAAACAAACACCCCAAAGCTGTGCTGGTGTGCAAACACTTGGCAGATTATCAAGCTGCCTCGCCAGCTAAGTATCTCAGTTCTGAACTATAGTCTGAGAAAAACTGGATTTGCAAATAGCTCAAACTGTGAATATTAAAATTTAAGAATGACAAAGATTATCTGGTTGGTTAATTAGATGACCAAAATTTATGATGATGATATTTGGGCATATTAACCAGTGAACAAAAACATGGAGATTTGATCACTGTGAGATCCTTTTAGAGAATAAGTTGAGTAAATTTATTGCCAATGTTCTATTGGTCCTATTGGTTTCTAAATCTCAATTATACCTTGGTACATAAAGCATTTCTTTTCCTCTTTGAACTAATACTTTTTCCTGGTAGCACTTTAAAAATTCATGATTTATAAGTGACTTTTATTTTTACTGGTGACAATTGTTTAAACAAAAGCTTTCTTTTGGTCAACTGGAGACATTTTGAAAATCTTGGAAGTGCAGAAAAAACTATTTATTAAAGGAAAAATTGTAAAGATTTTCAGGACAGGCTGCTTTACTTCCATAGCAAACTTCCTTGGGTCTTACTTGACCCAAATACAATGGGTCAGACTGTGGGTGTGGCCGTGAAAGTGGCCAAGGGAAACCTGTAGTCCTGCTTCCCGTGTCCCGCTCTCTGTTACTGAGGCCTTGTCTAAGCAATGCCAGAACTCTGATTTTTGTAACGGTGAAAATGTTAATCAATTTGGTGTTCAATCTGTCCAACAATAACCCTAGACTTAGTTCAGAGATCATGCAGTTGAATTCTCTCATATTCTGCAGGTGACAAAATGAAAACTGAGAGCAATGACATGTGCCCAGCTCAAGGCCACACAACCTTGTTGGCTTGGATGAAAACCAGGCTTCCTGACTTCTAGTCCATTACTTTTCCTCTCTAGGGAGCAGCTTCCTGTCACCTGGCCAGTCATTGCTTGGTTTGCCATTTGCAATGTTGACAGTTCTTCTGATGAACCTCTCCTTTCGGGTCCTGTATTAGTTTTCCGGGGCAGCTCTAACAAAGTAATGCAAACTTGGGTGCCTTACCATAGCAGGAATGTGGCCTCTGATGATTTTGGAAACCAAAAGTTCTAATCAAGGTGTAGGCAGGGCCATGCTGTTTCCAAAGGCCCGGCGGGGAGTCTCTTCCATGCCTTTCCCTTTGGCTTTAAGGTGTGTCACTCCAGTCTCTCCCTCTGTCATCAGATGACAGTCCTCTGGTGTGTCTGTGTGTCTCTTCTTTTAAAGGAACACCAGTTATATTTGGTTAGGGCCTACCCTAAGGACCTCATCTTAACTTGATTACATCTTCAAAGACTGTATTTCCAAGTAAGGTCACATTCATAAATACGCAAGGGATTAGACTTCAACATCGTTTTTGGGAACACAGTTCAACCCATAACAGGTCTCATTAGCTTCAAAACCATTTTTAGAACCAGTCAGGTATTTGTAACACAGAATGAGAACCTGCAATGAATTTCATTAAATGTAAAGCATCACATCCAACATTTGTAGTTTGTTACAATAACACATTGAAAAGATTTATAGACTGTTTTGGGTGTGATTTTTGGATTAATTCCCTGCTTTGAAACCATTTGTTGGGCCCCGTTTATTTAAAGGAGGGAATGAATAGACCTGAAAACACCTCATTTTCATTTTCATTTCAGTCTGGAATCCAGTAAAAAAAAATTTAGAGAATTGAAAACTGTTGCAGAACACCAACCAGCACTGTATTTTTTTTTTATCATTTTGATCTTCAGTTATTAGATACTTGTTTGCATGTGCTGAGCCTCTAGCTAAGATGAAAAAAAATCTGAACTTAAGAACATTATTTGTAGTCGTAAAGTCTAGAACAAAATATTTGCTATGTAAGATTTAACGGTGTGTATGCGACTTTTAAGTATGATTTAAGAGAGAGAAATCCTACTCTCGGCACTCTCTCTGTGCGTTCATTCTCCTAGTGGAGTATAATAATTTGCGCTCATAAACAATCTTCCTGGCCTTGTTCTCTTTAATATTACTTAATCAATTTTGGAGGAAGTATCCATATAACCTTAATTTGTATCTTTAAAAAATATTTTTAAAACCAAGTAATGGGAATGGATGCCATGATTTTATTAACTTTTATATATGTGATTGCAAATCTCCCTTTAAATTAACGTCTTTTAGCTTCAAATACACTTCTTCCCATAAGGCTAGTCCCCATTTCCTATAACCTTACAGACCTAGGAGAACAATATTTTCCCTTCTGTCGTTTTGATAATTACGTCCTCTGTGCTCAGTGGTGGCCTATTAACTAACATGAATACCACGGGCTTGCATAATAGCCTCAAATTTCCATATATTGGAACTGTGAGAATTTTCTATAATGGTGCTTTAGCAATAATGATGGAGGTACAGGCATTTCCTGAGGATTAATGACCAGCTGGGAGGAATCAGTGGCCCTTGGCTCTGCCTCCCAGCCAGCCATTAATTCTAGGGAAATGTCTTTTGCTGAGGTCATTATTGCTCTTACAAGCTTAAAATGGAAAAACATAATAGGTGTATGAGTTATTTTTATGGATTTTTGCAGTTTCCAATGGTATGGACTAATTCGAGAAAATGAATGTGTATACATACAGTAGTAGGTCAGATTGTTTGAATCATCCCTCAGTATTCCATATATTTTATGATTGACTTTACAGTCCCCTATCTTTCCCGCTTTAAAAAAGAAGAAGAAAATTTGATTCAGTCATTTTTGCATTGGCTCAAGGCTTACAAGTGTATTCAGTGACATATTTGGAAACACTGGTTTCTGTTATCAGCTTCAAACAATATTCAGGTTTCACGTATGGTCTGGACAGAAAAAAAGTATTTTTATAAAAATGCTTTTTCTGTTAGAATAAAATGTTGTAAGAATTTTTTTAGAAACCCTGTAATAATTTTCCTGTGGCTCTTGATTTTTCACTGTGTTGGAATATTGCCACCCTTGACTTGGGGATGTGGACAGCATCATCCAGGCGTGGTCTTGTGGACCATTTTTATCTGTATCACCAGTTAGTGACTCCACATTTATCAGACTCCAGATATAGAAGCCAGACTCAGTGGAGGAGTTGAAAAATTACAGAACACAGATCTGCATCAAAAGAAATAGAAGAGTCAAGCTAAGAAGTCTCATTATGTTTGGCCCTCAAGTTCTGCCCCCATCTCTTTCCTTGTTCACCAAACTCGCTCCCAGCAGTGGTTCACCTTGGTTAGTTATCTTGCAATTATACTGTCTTGAGCCTGTTTTGTCATAAGTCCTCAAGTGTCTGCAGCCTGCTTTTCCTTTCCCTTTCCCATTCCTGGGCTTTTGACATCCATGAAATGCTTAGATGCTGCTTTGCCTCTCAGACCTACTGCTCCACTTTCTTTCCCTTTTGTTGAAAGTGCTAGGCTTCTCCCAGTTCTGGAGTGCTGCCACCCAGTAGAACTTTCTGCAGTAGCAGAAATAGTCTGTACTTGTGCCATCCACTACGGTAGCCACCAGCCACACGTAGATACCTGAACACTTAAAATGTGATGAGTGTGACTGAAGAACTGAATATTTGGTTTTATTTTAATTAATTTGAATTCCAGTAGCTGCATGCAGCCAATGACAACTGTATTGCATAGCACAGTCACCTATGGACCCATTTTTTCTCCACCTTCCCTTCATAGCTGTCCTTTCTACCTTTGTAGTACTGTGTATTGACTCCCTCTAACTGCCACTTGCCCCTGGAGGAGACCTGAATGTCCTTGAACTCAACTCTTGCCATATTCTGCCTTTGGTCTTTTGCCTAATTCAACAGGACAAAAATCAAATAGCTGTTATATGCAAGCCACTGTGCTTGGTCCTGGAGGAAGTGCAGAGAAATCCTCGGAGAGCTTACAGAGTAGAAAGAACCAGGGTTTTCTCTGTGGCAGTGAGTAGACAGGTCATGATTCAGCAATGGCCCGAGTAAGCCAGATGTGGGCTGTCCTGAGGTTAGGGATTTGAGATGGGAGGTATTGTAAAAAATATGTGATTTTTACTTCAAAAGGGGCTAACATGCAAACCATTTTTGAATGAGGTACTTTATACAGTATAAAACTATTTATCTCTTAAAGTCGCCATACTAGCACCCCATAATTAAGACAGTCATAGGTCATGGATCTATCAGGACAGTCCCAGTTTGTGCCCATTGTTCTAGTGTATCTTCAGTAGCACCCCTTTCACTCCCAAAAGGACCCTACTTGGGGAAAGTAAAGTTTGTGATCACGTTGCCTGTAGTCTGCCTAAATTTTTCTCACACACACACACACACACACACACACACACACACACACCTTGCACCTCCCTTAATCTTGTTGCATTTGTGTTCTTAGGCCACTTCCAGCTTATTTTCTCAGGCCATTTTTCTGATAGGTTATTTCTTTGTTCAGAAACTGCCAATGGCTCCTCCTTGGTGACTGCATAAATTATAATTCTTCAGGTCCTGTGAGTCTAATTATTTAGTGCTCCATGCACCATTTTCAGATGTATGCATGTAAGACATATACCTATGTAGCCCACTAAGTGAACTTCCTATTCCATGTAGGACCAGCAATTTCTCACCATCACTTTTACCTGGAATTTCTCTGTGTCACATTAAGCTGCTTAAAATCTTCTTTAATCTTCAACATTCAGTTTAGACAGCACTCCTGTGACTGGACTGCCCAGATCAGAGTGAGGCTGTTGCAGCTCTGCAACGTGAAAACACACATTATTGATGCCTTGCTTGGGGCATGCATCATACATTTGCTCTTGTCCTGGTAACTGTCGAACATTCCTTATCTTTATTTACCAGTTTTGTAAACTCCTGGAGAATCTAGGACAGGTACATAGTAGTTGCTTAACACACCTATTTGTTGAATAAAGAAAAAAAAGTATATGGCTAGTCTACTTAGGTCATTCCCACAGGATGATTTCTTAAAACTGTAATTGGAAGCTTTTTAAAAAAAAAAAGTATTTCCACAGTATTATGTCACTAATTACTGTACCCAGAGGAATTACTGCTTCTGCTAATCTCTTGGATCCAATACTTAGAGACATAAATATAAGTGACATTAGTCCTGCTACTGCGTTCAACAAGATTACAAAATAGAAAGTACACTTAGAAGCGGATGTTGGAAAAATGCTTTCAAAGATAACAAAATGTTGAATGTATTGCTAGGATTAGCTCAGGGACACTGCCTAAGGTGAAGCTACTAGTGTGGTATTGACAATATGCTGGCATGTTTTCTGCACAGTTGGAAAGAGTGTGTCTATTTTGGGGACTTTTTCCTCCAAATTTTAAAAAAAAGCAATGTGTCTGACTGATTTTTATAAAGAATGTTCCAAGAAACAACACTAGCTAATTGGGATGGAAAAAAACAGAGTTCACATACAAGGCAAAACTTGTATGTGAATGTATTTCTTATTTTTTAATTGTCTTTCAATGTATGTAGGTCACTATACGTAGAGTTACGGAGATAAATTAGTTTTCCTTTTCTCAATATTTCATCAATAATTTCATCTTTTTTTAGGTTATATCAACTTCTCTTAAATTGGTAAAAGCCTAAATACTCTATATATTTAATTTAAGCACCTTGTATGTCTGTGGTAAACAAAATGATATAATATCAAAGTAAATTCATAAAATCAATATTGCAACTATTTTCTAATAAACTATATTTTAAATTTTAATATACCAATATACTTTTTTGAAAAAAATATCAATTTATGCACAGGCCTGTTCCTAATTCCACAGTGTAACTTCAGATTTTAAAAAGGTGGTAACAAAAGAGTAAGCATTGGATGTGTTTACTTTTTCTCAGAATCTTAAAACAACAAACTCACCAGAACATACACACACATACACACAACAACCTCCCAAAACCAGAAAATGGCCTTTTCTCTAACCACTTCTCTCCCTGCTTCCTACAATCAGTTTCATTGCCACAACTACCAACAGGCTTAAATATTTTAAGTTTTTTTTTTTAAATGTTATTTATTTTATTTTTAGAGAGGGCGGGGAGGGAGAAAGAGAGGGAGAGAAACGTCAGTGCGCAGTTGCCTCTTGAGTGCCCCCTACTGGGGACCTGGCCCACAACCCAGGCATGCACCCTGACTGGGAATTGAACCAGCCACCCTTTGGTTTGCAGGCTGACACTCAATCCCCTGAGCCACAGCTGCCAGGGTAATTTTAAGTATTTTTATGTACTTATGTTGCTTAGGAATTGAGGAAAAACTAAATATGTATGAAAGCATATTAAAATATTATTTAAGAACAATTAATTTGCTTGGTTGTATAAAAGTGGAAGCTAGCTGTTAGAAATCTCTTGTACTTCAGACATTTAAAAAGTGGCGTCAGGTCTAGAAGCATGGGTCACTCGGAGAATGGCCATGTCCTCAACTAAGAAAAAACCAGGAAGAAGAGGATGGGTTTAGAGTCACAGGTGGAAACGAAACACTCACGTTCTTAGTCCTGTATGTATGAAGTTTAGGAGAAGGAGCTTAGCTGCAGGAAAAGATGTGGCAGCCATTAGTGGCAGTAGTTGCAGCCATGACTGTGAATTGAAGATCTCAAGAAAATGTGGAAAACAGAAAAGTTATTCAAAGGTTGGGAAGGGAATATGGGGATCATTGCATACAAGATAAAATAGGTGGTCAGCTGCCAGCAATGGTATGTGGACCCGTGGTCCTCACTGCCTCCCCCTCCAGCTGTCCCACCATACAAAGAACCTATGTACAGGTCCCCTGCTGTCTCTGCCCACGTGCTCAGCTCCTAGTAATTGGCATGGTTTTTACTTCTCACTGGACCAGGCTCACCACTGAGGCACGCTATGGACAGCAGCGAACCCTAAACCCTGGCCATGCTATCAGCGCTCAAGGAGAGCAGGGAAATGAAACCAAGGAGAGTCCTTTTTGGGCCAGATCATTAACTCATATCAAGTGACATCCTGTTTCCCATCTGAAAAAGTTAAAGTTTTGTCGTGCGATTGCTCTACAAATGGAGCTTTTCTGTTGGTTTCCTGAAACTGTTCAGCAAAATAGGACACAAGTACAAGGCCTGTTCCTAGCATTTGGCTGCACCTTCCTTTCTGAGGAACAAAGTGAACATCTGTAATGAAGGGTGAAATGACCCTGGTGTGTTTAAACTGACAACCTTGACTTCAAGGATCATTAGATTTCAAAGACAAAAAAAAAAAAAAAAAAAAAATCAAGGTGATACTCATTGCATGGATCAGATGATGAGGAAATGAGGAGTAATTTGAGATTCATTCACAAGAAAAAGTCTGAAAGGTTTTCACATGAATAGGACCATAAGAGTCGGGAACTCCAGGCTCCGTGCCTAGCTCGTCCTCTCTGATGTGCTAGAGGACTTGGTCTTCAGGCCACTACAGCTGCCACCTTCCCACGGAGCAGACAGTATGAAGTTTTCAAACCTTTCGAGTGGCGTGGTGTCTCTAGGTAGGCTGGCTGGGCACAGGATTTGTACTTGTGCCTGATTTTGGCTAAGCAGTTTTCGTAATCCAATAAAAATGCTGCATTCTATAAAGCTAACTGCAGAACAAAACTTGAACATCTCCAGATGAAAAAGGGAATGGGCAGATCCACCGAAGGGAAGGAACATGTTTCCTGAGTTGTGGCTCTGCCCTCTTAGAATAGTTCCATGAATAATACGTATGCACAGTAAACTTTTATGACCATATTTAGGTCCAAGCAGCATGTGGGATTTTGTGCTAGTAGTTGCTGATGAGTACCACAAATAGGAATCCTTTATGTCTACCGTATCCATAGTAACTAACCCGGCCCATTTCCATCGTTCTGATTAGCTTCCAACCTGCTGGCCACGCTTAGGCATTATGGGATCCAGGATTCTTAATTCATATAACACCCCAGAGACATGGGTAAGTGCTTGTCAGAAAAGCAAACTTAAACAAGGGATTTTAAGAGATTTGAAGAATGCCACAAAGTACCCAAGATGATAATTTTTGACTCACCTGTTAATTTAACTCAACAGTGTTATAAAGTTACATAGCCAAAATCAGAATTAGGAGTATTAGGGCAATACCAGTATTTTCTTGCACCTCTTTGAAATATTCCGTTACTGACCCCATCGCTAGCTATTTTGTAGGTAGCACACATTCGCCTTGCATGTGGCAGAGATCGTGCAATTTCCTATTAATGTTCATGATCTTTTAAATACAGAGAGATATTTAACATACTATAAAAATGGTTTAAATTAATGGTGTTAACATTGTAATGTTAATATGTCCTCGTTTTTCCTAGGGCACACTACAAATGATTTTATAGTAGTTTCCTTTAGTTTGCATGTACAATGTCCATTTGAACAACAGCATAATGTTGTCGTTGGCCTGTATTTGTTAGCTTACTTAACTGCAATTAGAAATATTGTGATCCGTTTTACTCACTTCTGCACTTTTGCACATTAGTGTATTTTTGTTTAATTGCTTGAGGGTGAATATTTTACACTATATGTTTACAGGTAGAAGTGAAAACACTTTAATATGTATGTACTGAAAATGTTATAGCTGCTGTTTAAAAATTATTATATTTAAACCTAAATTAGTCCTCACACTTTCTAAAGTTTTCATATTTGAATGGAACACACCAGAGTGACATTTTTCCATTTCTCCACTCTCAAGACGGGAAGACACTTGTTCCAAGCGTCTGTGTCCTCACCTGTTTTTCACTAATATTCAACTATTGTTCCTGGCTAAAGTGATGGAGCAAATGATAGGGATCACACCAAATATGTAATTTCTATGTGTCCAAGGTGGGCGGGCCTATATTTTGGAGAGAAAAACAGTTCACAAACATAGGAGAAAGAATGGAAACTGAGAATTACCCCCAAGGAGACATCTGTTTGTTCACTCGGCTAACATTTATCATACCCATGCTAATGCTAGTCACTGTGCTAGGTATTGGAGATGGTTTAAGTCCCGGGCTCTCATCCATCTTACATTCTAAAGAGGAATTAGGAAGAAAGGTCTAGTTACTGAAAGATAAAGATGATCGTTTCCATCAGTGATGAGTTATGAATTAAAATGAACCAAGTGAATGTGATGTAGAGTACTGGAGTGGGAGAGATGCTTTACACTGGACAGTCTGGGTGGGCATCAGGGAGGAAGTGCTGGGTGAATTTAGCGCCCTGAATGGCAAGGAGGTAGATCTGTGGCTGAAATTACAGCAGATGGGAGGAGGGAGTTAGGAGAGGCTAACTGAGCATTCAACTGTATTTGTCTTATCACCTGGGTTAGGAAAAATGTGACTGGATATGTTGCAAGTGTTGCAAAAGGCAGATGATAGGCAAGAGTTCATTATATCTATTCTTGTGATGCCTATATGCCTATTTGTAAGCTTCAAAGTGAAATAAATATTGGCTCTGCCTTTTTAGGTCACCTTTTATTCTTTAGCACAGATGTAAGAAAGCCATCACAGTAGTCATTAATGAGGATAGTTGTTCTTCTTTTTAACGTAGAAAAAAAAAACTGGCATGTAGCTGAGATGTAGCCAACTTGCATTGACACTGCTTGGTGTTGTGCCTTCTTGACTCACCTGAGTCAAATTGTTGTTTCTGCCTCTGCTTTCCCTGTAGAAATGAGAGAGAGAGAGAGAGAGAGAGAGAGAGAGAGAGAGAGAGAGAGAGAGAGAGAGAGAGAAACATGAGGGGAGAGAAATCAGTTCTGATTTTCTGGTTTCAAAATGCTGCGGAAAATATAGTAAAGTAGAAAACAAAATTTGTGAAGAAAGAGATGGAGAGAGATGCATGAGCCTCCCTATTTGTGAGTGACATTACTAGTTTGTTTAACAAAAAATGTTGACACTGAATTGTGGACCTACCCTTGTTAACTGCTGCTCCTAAAGTAGTTAATGGTATGAACTCTGTAGCCACAGCCACTTGTCCTGTTGTTTGGATGAACGGATGTGTAGCCCACTGAGGCACTGAATTCTAACTTTTTGCTCTGTTGAGAACCTCTTTGTTTTTGGATTCAAAGGCAGCTTGACAGTTTGGAGACCTACTCAGGAAGGGGAACCTCTGGAACTTAATCTGTCACGGGGAAAGCCAGGAACCAGCACACTTGGAATGGTATCTGAGCGAGAGGACGTGGAATTGGCTAGCCCACCCTCCCTTAGTGAGCATTTATTTTGTTTAAGCGACAGAACTAATTATTGTGAAAGGACATAAAGGAAAGGGAAAACCAAAACCCTATCCTCATGATACTGACAAATCAGTTGGACTGAGCACACAGGAATCAACTAAAAAACACTTCCGCCAAGTTCCAACTGTGTAAGAGTAGAGGATATGAGTCTTGTGGGGAATGCGGAGTTGAGGCATGACCGATTAGTCAGTACATAAGTGCTGGCAGAAGAAGCATTTTGGGTGACATCTTGAAGGAAGTGAAGGAAAGATTTGAGTTAATATACATAAAGCTTGTCATCTGAACAAGGCTGGAAGCACCTGGAGGGCAAGGAGGTGGCTTCTCTTCCTTAGACATTTCCTGAAGCCCCTTGTTACTCTGTAGCATATTTGCCAAGAGCTTGAGTGACAGGACTGGGGCACCGTGTTACTAAATTGAGGGAGGATTGGCCTTCTACTCTGCCACTGATAGGCCACTCTAGTTGTGGTTAAATTACAGAATGGAAACAGTTATCACAGGCACCTGTAGACCTGTCCCTTTTGTCTTCCAATGTTCACTCACTCTTGAGCTCTTTCTGCCTCCAACATTGCTCACAAAAGAATCTGGCCATCTGAAAGTGAACAAATATCCAGTCCCCTTGTGCACAGGCCTCACTGAAAGGAGAGAAACTGTTGAATGTCACTGGAAATGTAAGGCTCTCTTGTGACTGTAAATCTCAAGGGAAAACTAGTGGTTAAATTGCTAAGTTTTTCGAGTCCAAGCTTTTTTACACTTACAGTGCAGATAAGGGCCTGATCTTGCAATATCAGGTTTCTGGCTTTGTTCTGGCTTCAGTTCTGTTCTGTTTTGTTTTGTTTTCAAAATGCCATTTTCATTTGTTGTGAGAGTTTAGAACATGTCAAAGAGCTTCTCTGAGTTGTAGGTGGTTTTACGGAGCACACGGAAAATGAAAACTCAGTATCTTCCTGGAGGCAGTCTGCTACCATCAGGGAGGAGTTGGATTAGTCTCCAGTCTTGGCTGTTTCTGAATGTGGAACAGGAAAGGGAGAACTGAGGCAATGAGTCTCCTCATTTGGGCCCAAAGCACCATTTTACCTTGAATATGGAGAAAAATTGAAGCAAGAATTCTCTGCTATTTTGTCCATAGTTCTTGTCCAATTCAGTGCATCCTAAGAGATCGTTAGGGAATGGTGATATGGCAGAAAAACTCAGGTAGTATCATCAGTCAGTCTTGCTTGTCCTCATCTAACTCTTTTACCTAAATCTTCATCAAGGTCTATGGAAATGCTAGCATCAATCTTAATAAATTACCAACTAGACAATTAATGTTTTTTATTGGTTATTTTTGATACAATAATAGAACTGTGGTGTTTTGAAATTGAAAAGTAACATATTTTAAGAGACAAACATTGATAAGCTGCTATACTTCCTTGACCAACAAAGAGGCAGAAACCTTTGCGAAATATTCAGTGGATGGAATGGTTAGCTAGAATGAAAATAGACACTGTTTTCTAAGAATCCTACTCACTCAACTGAATACCAAATAGACTTTGATTCATTTTTGTGTGAAGTTCCCTGGACCATTTTAGTTTGATATACATCATTTGAAGTATAGTATCATGACCACCATCATGTACATATATAAATTAAAGCAAGACAGGGGAAGGAATATAGGGGGTCACAGGGAGACTCAGGAAGATGACAGCAATGATTAGGAAGTGAAATGCAATGGTTGCATTTCAGGGGTCCTATCCAGCAGATGGTGATTATTATAGCTCTTCATGTTCCATCTTATAGGCTGATGGATCCTCAAGTCTGATCTGTCACCATGGTCTACACTCCCCTCTAGCTATCTGCTGAGGTCATCAGGGAGAAGTCAAAGAGAACGCTTTCAATAGGTAACTCCTCAGAGATCATAGTGAACTACCCTCACTGTACCAGCCCTTCCCCATGAATGGACTAGAGATTGCTGCTCTATTTATATATTAATTGACATTTTATTCTAGTATATACTGTTTTGAGCATCATTTTTCAATGTAGGTAATATAAATGGGGCAGCTAAACACAGTCATGCTTAATATTCATAAATCAATACTTATTAAATGCCTACAAAGTACCAGGTGTTTTTCTAGAGACCTCAGAATAAACTTCAAAGCCTGCTTGATTGGCATAATTTTATAAATGGGAAACCAAGTCTCAGAAACGTTAAGCAACTTGCACAGACACATAGAAAGTAGTAAAACTGAGTCTGGAGGCATATCTGTCATTGGCCAAAGCCCACGATTTTTCTGTGCCATGAGGCCAATCCAATTAGAAAGATTACAGAAACCTTAGTTCTTCAGTCCTTTTGACACTTAGCTTTAGTATTAAAGTCATTGGCTATGCTTTACAAAAATGTAATGTTCAATATTCCAATCATATATAACAGACATTTATTAAGCACTTAACGCAATAGATTTGTGTGTGAGTACATAAAATGCAGTTCTTAGCTTTAAGAACTTACAGTCTAAGGGTAGATATACATACATATGAAACTTCTGTTTGTTTTGAACCCCAGTTGTAAAATTTATCTTGTTTTATTATTTAATCATTACAAGAGCTTATACAGTAGGTGTTTTATAAATTTTTGCCAAGTATAAATCATGAGGCCTTTATTACAACTAGGTAAAGTAAGGGAAACTCAGTGAAGAAGGTGAATGGCACTTCAGCTGAACCCTAAAGGATGGATGGGATTTTAATAGGATAGCTGGAAGGGGAAGTTGCCGGAGAGAGTCTGTCATGTTGTGTGAAAAGTGGGAGCAAGTCGATAAGGCAGTGAATTCAGGGTGTGTTCACATAACAGCAGCTAGTTTGGTTTGCATAGGATTAGGGCCATTGCTTGGGGACGAAGCGGATGTGGACGGTGAGCCTGAACAATAATAGGAGATACCAGGTTGTGAGGGCCATGCACACAGCCTGCCTAAGGAGATTGGCACCATAGGAAAAGGGAACATATTTCCGCATAAGAAAATGGTCAGATCTGATCTGGCTTATAAAAAGTATAAGCTCACTCTGATGCCTGCATCACTAGCCATAGGTAGTCTCATAACACATGCCTTAGACTTACCCTCATGCACTGCCTGACGACGACATTTTGATCAACAGTGGGTCACATAGATGACGGTGGTTCCGTAAGGTTTTAACACAGCTTCATTTCCTGTAAGAAATGGGAGGATATATGGTTCAGGAGAAAAAAAATTTTTCTCTGATGGGAGCAGTATATGTGGGGCAATAGATTCACTTTTCACTCACAGGGCCTCAATTTTGTGTGCACAGATTAGCCTCAGTCAGTCAGCTCCTGACCTGTTTCAGCACAGAGGAGACTGTACCTCCAGCACTGCCTATTCGGAGGGTGCTACAGCCCTCCCAGATCCAGCTTGATGGGCTTCAGAGTATGCCACTGTAAATTATTTCTTGATCCTGTACAAGGACACTTCAGTGATCCACAGGAACTACCTTAACAAGTATGAAGTGCCATTGCCAATTTAGTGAAAGCTTTCTGTGGTAGTGTGGAGCCAGCCTGCCCTGTACTTGGGAAATATTTTCAGCTTGCAGTTATGCGAAGCAGATAAGTTTTATTTCTTCCATCCATGCAATGCCAGAGCCCCTTGTGCCAGATAGGGTCAGTGGAACCAAAAACAAATTTCAAGTCAAAATATTCAGTCCTCAGTTCTACACCCTATCCATGTTAAAAACCCTTAAAAAAAAACAAAAAAACAATACAATGAAGTTCTCTGACCTGACCAACATGCAAGAGCCAAAACCACACAGCCATTACAATCCCCCGTGTTTCTTTCTCTCTCCCTCTTGGTTTCTTATTTCTGATGATCTCAGGCCACCCTCACTCCCTCCTGACAGTCATTATAATGGTGGTCTACCCCTTACCCAACCAATTTTTTAAAATTTCCAATCAATCCAGCACTGACAGCTTGGATGTTCTCTTTCTGACCTTGTTGGAAAGAAGCAGGGGAAGGCTTATAGGGCAGTGTTTACACAGTCTGTGGTGTTGTGCACGAATGTCCCGGGCCTTCACATTCACTCCTCATTTACTGACTCACCCAGAGCAACTTCCAGCCAGGCTCCATTCATGGTAAGTACCCTGCACAGATGTATGATTTTTTCTGTCTTATACTATATTTCTACTGTCCCTTTCAATGATTGGATACACAAATACTTATTATTGTGTTACAGTTGCCTATAGTATTCAGTAACTCAACATGCTGTACAGGTTTGTAGCCAAGAAACAAGAAGCTGTACCATATAGCCTAGGGTGTGTAGTAGCTGTACCATCTAGGTTTATATTGGTGTATTCTGGTGTTTGTACAGTGATGAAATCACCTAACGATGCATTTCTCAGAATGTATTCCCACTGTTAAGCAATACATGACTGTATTTGCTACAATAATTTTCTTCTTTAAAACAGTTTTAAAAATAGATATCTGTAATATAGTTAATTAGCACTTTATAAGATAATTTTTATACTTTCTTAATACCAGGGGCTGGTAATCATCACATGTTTTGATTAACTTGAAAGTGAAAAGATTTACTTCCTTCTTGCAATCTAGTCTAAATGTTAGCAGCCTGAGAACTCCCTCTTTAATTTTATTAACTTGTACTGAAATCATACTACTAGTTCAGTGCATCAGTCTACTGCCTCAGATAGATGTAGACTTCTGGAGGATATGGACCTCATTTTTACTTATTTTACTACCTCCTACAGCACTGCAGAAATTGTTACTCAGTGAATAATTGTCAAATGGACGAAGAATTGAATGGATAGCCTTAGGTTAACTATAACTTTCACTCTCATTATCAGGGTGAGTGATTAGTCCAGGGTCACAGTGAGACTTCTGAAGACCCACGTTTCTGTAAATTGCCAAATATATAAATTTCACGATCTCTACAGGTCAGTGGGTTTCACACCCACAAATTCTAAAATAGTAAGTCTGGGCTGATGGAAGAAGTTGAACTGGATGAGGTTCTTCTAGCTTAAGAGTCGACGAACTTTGGCCCCACAGGCCAAATGCAGCCCATCACCTGGTTTTGTATGACTGGCAATCTAAGAACAGCTTATACATTTTTTAAGTGGTGGAAAAAATCAAAAGAATAGTAAAATTTGGTGACATGTAAAAATGATATGAGATACGAAATTGAGTATACGTAAATAAAGTTTCACTGGGGCACAACCACACTTACTTCTTCGTGGATTGTCCACGGCTGCTTTCACGCCATGGTGGCAGAGTTGAATAGTTGCCACAGAGGCCACCTGGCTTGCAAAGTCTAAAATATTTGCTATCTGGCCCTTTACAGAAAAAGTTTGCTGACCCCTGCTCGAGTATGTCTTTCTGGCCCTTTTAATTTATTTATATTCATTTCCTCCTTTAGTGTGCAAATGGAAAATGAATTTAAGTTCATTAATAGAAGCAAGAAACCTTTAGCTTTGCCTCCAGATGTTATTTTTTCCTTCTCTTGAGAATCTTGAATGTTCTGTATCTAGATTCTCAAAGCTAAAGAATAATGAGGTAGAATATGTTTTATCCATTACCATATCCCTTTACTATGAGGATCCTAAAAGTGTGGTTTTCCCTCTAGGTTAGAAAGCTACATTCCTTTTCTAGTCACACTCCATTTTTAGTTCACACTCCGGCTGTCAGCTCCATAGCACAATGCCAAATGAGCTTCTTAGGATCTCTTAAAAATCTCTTCCGGTTTGGTTTCTGTCCATGTCCTACTCAGGTAGTTTTCCTCAGAAAAGCTCAGGAATAGTGGAATCGGGCAGTATCCCTTTGGTTATGAGAAGTGTACTTAGCTTCTGTTTGATGCGCTAATGTTCTAGTAACCTACTGGTTGCCTCCTGTGTTCTGCTGCTTTTTCTGCACGTGGCAGCATCATGATTCTCTTGGGTTTAGGGCTCTTTCAGCATAGCAAAAGAGGGTGAGACGCCCTGTCGTTTGTAGGCTGAAGCCGTTCTGATATGACAGAAAGGCAACTGGATGCAAAGTGAAAAATATCCTCACCTTTTCATGTCATTTATTCACTCATGAGTCCATTGTGACCCGGCCTCCAAACCCTTCCTCCCATGGAGAGTACTCTCAATAAGGTCACCAATGACTTCTTAACCTTCAAATGCAAGGGATACTGGTGTCTATTCTGAAATATCGGACACTCCGACCACACTTCCCTATTTCAAATTCTCCCTCCTTGGATCCCAGAATCAAAACCCGTCCTGGTGTTTCTTTTCTTACCTGAAAGCTCCTTGTATCTAATAGGCTCTTCCCTTACCTGCACTTTCCACATTGTGCATCTCCAGGGTTACAACTGAGGGCTTCTATATTTC
The DNA here is from genome assembly GCA_039655065.1 of Glossophaga mutica. Classification (NCBI taxonomy): domain Eukaryota; kingdom Metazoa; phylum Chordata; class Mammalia; order Chiroptera; family Phyllostomidae; genus Glossophaga; species Glossophaga mutica. Next base: position 62,640,514 of record CM077304.1, read on the forward strand.
ACTCCACGTGTCCATACTGAGTAAGCTCAGGACAATCTATGTTTTATTTACTATCTACATTTCAATGACTGTATTCTTAGTGTACTTGAGAGCACCATAATTCCCTCAATCATTCTTAATTCCCTTCTTTCTCCATTTTCAACACTCACAAATTGTTTTTTCATCTGTCCTTTATTACTCCATATGTTTTGAGTTTTCCTCTATTCCCACCACTACTTCCTCTTTACAGGTCCTTATCATCCCCTCCTGAACTATTTGCACAAGTCTCCTGCTATTTTCTCTATTGTTCCTAGTCATCTCTCTTTGACCGCCCCGATATTACAGCAAGTGCTATATGTTCAAGACAGAGACCTTATCACTCTCCTGCCAAAAGCCTTCCATGTCAACCCATTACTGAAGCGGTAAAGTCCAAATTTCTTGTGTTGAGTATAACATTAGGCCTTGCCTGCTATCATTGGTCAGTTGGAGTCTTTACTTCATGAATGCAGAAAGACCACTTTTTCTAAAACCTACACACCTCTGCTCTAATTGCCGTATTCTTTACCTGTATCTCCATCTGTATAAATCTCAACACTTCTCCCAAGCCCCAGTTCAGATAGGACACCCCCTCCCAAAATTAGTCCCCGCTTCTCTTTGCCATCACAGGAGTTTGCACAACCCTCAAGGAGAGCACATTCCCTAGTGTACTGTAATTGTTGACATGTTTTTCACACAGCAGACCACGTCTTTTTCCTCTTTGTATTTCCTCTTTGTATTTTCCTCTTTGCAAGCTCAGTATTTATCTTAGCAAAAGTATCCAAGGAGTGGATGTGTCCCAGCTATATGCCTGTACCTGCACCAGGAGCCCCCTAGGTTCCATCACAAGGCATGTTACCAGTGGATGGTGCTGGGAACGCCCAGTAGGGATACTATCGGCAGAAAGGTTTTATTCTCTTCTCTTGGTATTGTATTTAGGCCAAGGGTATGTGGCTACAAATAGTCACTCATGAAGTCAGATGTGGGAGGAATAGTATTTCTTTTAATAGAGTGGTAGAGAAGACACTTCCAAATGTCCGTGTTACTGAGTGGCATATATTAGAGGTAAAGTTGAATTTCCCATATTAATACTAAGAAAGCTTGGAAGGGAGTCAGTGTCTTATAAGTCACATAAAGAACTTATATATGTGTAATATAAAGCATATATATTTTAATGTCACCATTACTATATTACTCTCTCTATTTTTTTTTAAATATTCATCCTCAGAAAATTATCATTTTTAAGGCCAACAATAAAGACAGGGACTGAGGAGGACATCGATAGAGTTTAACATACAGTCCATGCCTTACGGAATTAAAAAATTACAAGCACAAGAAGATAAGTAACAATATAAGGCATTTTGAGGTATGCCAAATATAGCAAATCATAAATGAGATCTGTTTTGTACCTCTGTTTACCATACTAAAGTTTTTGAACACACACTGAGTGTTCAGTAAGTATTTGCTGAATGAATGAAGTGGCAATGGAACAGAGGCCCATTTGTAGCAATTTTTCAATTGTTCTTTCTTACGCATGTGCATTAAAATGGAGTTAGATCTTGGTCTATATTCACTGACACGGACAAGCTATGAATCAGAGTGAGAATTTATCTTTAATACTTTCCTAGATTTTATGTATTACCTATGAAGATAAAGCTTATTTTTATTTTTTCAAATTTAAAGTCAAAATGAATATATATATATAAATGGTAAAGATATAAAATGTGTAAGTAATAAATATATTAAAATGTGTATAATTTAAACCTATGTATAATCTGCTGCTTAGTTGAAGGCTTTGCCAATGTTGCTGAAACCCACTGGGTAAAAATATGGATAAAACTCTTTATGATCTGAGTCAGGTACTCAGGAAATTTTAACCATCTTCTTTGAATAGGAACAAATTGCTCTCATACAACAAAGCCTACGTTTCCAGTAAGAAGGAAGCCATCTAAAGATGTGGTTCTTTCTAGAAGTTGTTTTAGAGTCTTTTTCAGAAGGAGATGTAGGTGATTCCAGATGCTTCTCTAGCTTCATTGTAGAGGAGTACAGATGACCTGTGCCTCCTTGTTCTTTGCATCTATTTATAACATACACCAGACTGCCAAGGTTTACCCACAGAACTTCCTTAAAGCTTAGCAAGATATCATTTTTTTTTTTTTTTACAAAAGAATGGATAATCATGGTTCCACTTCATCTGTTTTTCTGTATATATGTATGATACTATTTTCACAAGTTTGCTTAAAAATATCAGAAGATTTTGAACGGTTGTCCCTGATGTCCTCTTCTTTTTGCTTTTTCCAGTTTGGAGTTCCATCTGAGAAAAATAGTCACATTTTGAAGCAGGTGTAGCTCTTTCTACAGGTTTTTCCAGTGCAAGAAAATTAGAATCTTACAAATCTGCATGTACTTATTTTGTCTTTTCTTCTCCCTTTATTCAACCAGATAGTTTTTACTCCCCCAGTCATTTTCTTGTAGAATTAGCATGTTGTTTCTTATAGAATTAGCATGTTGTTTGACACTGTGGCCATAGTGAGTTTTGTGTTTTTAAAAATCACATACATGTAAAATAAAAGAAGTGTTTATATTTAAATAGAGTTAATACAATAGGTAATTCTTAAAAAGTAGTCACAAATTGAATGTTTACTCATCTTAGAAGATACCTTGGCAGTATCCCAGTACATACTTTCTTCAGTTGACTTATTGGCAGCAATACCAGATGTACTTCAGTTAATTGGATAGCTGTGTCTTACATGAGTAGATGGTATTATTCAGACCAATTTACATGCACTAGAAGAACTTGTCATTTATAACAACCTTAGATTATTATTTCAAAGATCATATTGCAAATAATCCTTTATTTAGATTTTTGTATATTTAGTTTTTATTTTTAATACCACGGCCAAGGGGGTGGAGGTTAAGGTTGGAGAGACTGAGCAAAAAGGAAAAAGCACTCATGGACATGGACAACAGTGTGGTGATTATGGGGTGAGGGGGTATAAGGGGACTAAACGGTAATGAAAAAAATACAATGAATTTTAGAAAAAGGTAAACTTCCCATAAATTTGAACTACCAATTTGGCAGACGTTACTTTCATTTTAAATGTCTTCTCTTTGAATTATTTTTACCATCATAAGAGAATGAGCAAGGTTAGTTGTAGATAATGAGCTCATTTCTGCTACCCTAGCTATTTTTAGCATCTTTGATTTAAAAAAAAAAAGTAGTTGGAGGGAAGAAATGAACCTGCATTCAGCTAGGCGGGCCCTGGTCCCCATTAGCATGGGCACTGGTGAGTTTCTTCTCTGTTCTGTTTGTCTCCGATTTTCAATAAAATGGTTTCTTTGGAAGTTCTTTCTTTTCCTTCTGAACTTGTTATATAAGAATGCAGTAGTTACAGTTCAGCCTGTCATATGAATGCATGTTTATAAATGATTTACTTGGCTGTTCTGGTCTGTTAGTTAAATATGTATTTAAGACACTTCTTGGAAAAAAATAGAAGTCTGTATCGTGTTTTTCAGAAAATGTATTCAAAGCTGCTGCAAATTTAGTCACTCATTTGTAATTAAATATTTTCAGGAGTTTTCGCACTAGGAGTTTATACTTTGTAGTCATGCCCAAATCATGGTATAAAGTATAAATCAGTTAGATATATTAAAACAGTGATGGAAAATCCTTATTTGGTATTTCTACACTTGCCAATAAGTTACTTCGCATAAGACAATGTTAACTGCTCCCATCCCCCTCCTAACTTTAGTATGTATACAACTATATATCCAACTTTTCTTTCAAGAAAAGGAACATCCTAGGAACCCAGAAAGGAATTCCAAATTGGTAATTCTCAGTTTCTCTTGGTATCATTTATAAAGCAGACAAAACAATTTCTTGCATTCAATTTTTGAAAGCCATAAAATCATTTCACTACTTAAGCCCAAACTTTCTAAATCAAATTTTGACCTAAAAACAAATACTTTTGCTATTTATAAACCATTGAAATTAGCGTTTCGAGTAGAACTTTCCAGACAGCCTTCAACAAAGCCTTGTCAACACACATCCCTAAAACACATGAATTATATTGTGCTCCACTGTGAGCAGTATTTGTCACAGAAGGAAAAGAACCTAATCCTTGAGCAGGCCAGTCTGTTGGTGGGAGGGTGACAGGTGCAATTGAGTGAGGGTGGGTGTGGGGTGCATCGGTTTGAGGGTGCAGGGAGCTGGCATTCTGGGCTCAGGTTGCAGGGCCCATTCTGTGCAACTCTGGTTTGTGAAGTGATTTATGGGAGCTGCAGCCCATGGGCCATACATCACCTTCCTGGTTGGCTTTGTTGACACCTTGTCACATTCTTGCAGGGTTTGAGGAATTCATTGTTCTTGTTTGAACTGATAAGAACAAAAAAAAAAAAAGGGAAAGAAAAGAAAAGAAAGGTTTTCTCACTGAGACCTTGGGAAAGGCGGAGGGAGTGGAATGTTGACACGGAGTGGCAGGGCAGCACTTTCCCAAGCAGCGCAGCCCTTGCATGGGCCGCCTTCCTCAGGGACGCCCGCCATCAGGTGTGCCAGCTGTAGCTTTATTTGTCCTCTGAAAGTAGTCTTCTGGGTGCGAGGTGTTAGCGCTATGGAGAGGGGCTTCGGGAGGAGGAAAGGAGGGAGTTTTCCTTCAGGAAGTGGGAGATAGAATGGCTGAGAGGAGATTCCAGTGGAAGGTAAAATGACCCTGGTCACTGGGGGAATGTAAAACATGCTGTGACTTTTGATGTGAGCCCGTCTTTTCGAAGTTCATCCTTTGTACAGCGTGCTTCTCGGGCATGGCGCCATGCTGACCTCTCCCCTTTAATGTGCAGTGCCCCGTGCCTCACTCAGTCTTTTGGCAGCCTGCACGCAGAGGCTGGCATCTGAGCCCAGCCCTTGAAGACAGCCAAGTTTTGGAATGAGAGCTCATCAAGCCATTAGTTAAAAGTCTGTGTGATGTGTACGTAGGGTATTATCTTTCACTTCAGTGGAGCAAATGAATGATCTGCCTGTTTTTCTTAGATATCTTTGCTTCAGAAAAAAAATAATGAAACTCCCTTTTCTAATTAAATGTATTGGGGTGACATCGGTTGGTAATGCCATATAAGTTTCGCGTGTACTGTGTTGTAATACATCATGTGTATATTGCATTGAGTGCTCACCCTCCAAAGGCTACTCTCCTTCCATTACAGCATGTGTTCAACAGCAGCCTTGCCCTCCTCAGCCTCCTCTCACCACCCTGCCCTGGTGACCACCGTACTGTTGACTGTGTCTGTGCCTTTGTTTGTTTGTTTGTTTGTGAAACTGCTTGTCATCTACGAAAATTAACAGGTCAGATCATGTGGTACCACAGAGGATTATAAATGCTCATACTTCCTGTGTGAAAATATATGTTTTCTTTAAGAACAGTCTATTTCTTTCACGAATATTCTTTGTCATCAGTTTTGTTAACTGGGTGGAGACTAACCCATTCGCACCTCAGCCAAGGGCTGGGTGTCCAGGGAGTTTTTGCATTTTTGTGTTATGCTGTTAACAAGTTCATGTGTAATGACATAAATCATTTCACCTGAACGTGACATTCACCCATCCCCACGATAAACCTCATTTTGAACTGGAGCCATAGAAGCCATTTTCAAGCTTCTTAAAATGGCTCTCTGCAACCAGGGTAGCTGCAGAATGCATGTGAATAAGTTGCTCTCATACTTGATTTCCCAAGCAGTTACCACTGCTGCAAACAAGGGATGCTTGAAGAACTGCCAGGGGAGGTGGCCTGAGAATGGGATTCTAGAGCTGACATTGTGATAATACTGAATGCAAAGGAAAGTGACCTAATAAATGTATAATAATACAGTAGTTGCATGAATTAAAATAAGAAACTCATTTTGGGAAAGCATGTGCATTTTCCTTTCTGACATCTGTCTTGCTATAAAGTGCCATTTTGACAACATTTCAATGCCCCAATTTATGCAATGCTGTCAATACTGGCATCAAACTTCCAACACATATGCAGTTTTTAAATCTACAAGCCCCGTTTTCCCCGTATTTTGCAACTCCAATGAGCCTACCAGTTCTGCCTTTGCCTTTTTCTTGGCTTGGAGGCTACTCTAGTCTCCAGAAGTGAGTTTATTGACAGTGTTTCACTGCTCTCTGCTGGAGGAGCCCAAAGCCAGGCCAGGCTTCCCCAGCTGCAGTCTTTTGCATGGAATGCAGGTGAGATGGTGCAGCTGATAAATTCCGGGACCCTGCAGTTCAACTCAACACGGGGCTTATTTACCCCGGTTGTAGATCCCAGGTGAAGGGCCGTGTTATGCAGCCTAGAGACAGGTTTCTTCGAGAGGAAGATGGTTAAGCTGAAATGAAACAGTGCCCAATCTCCAACTTCTTACTTCAAATGTTGTCCTATGTAAAGGTCAGAGGCTGTGTAGCTTCCCCAGTCAATTTTCATCATTCCACTTTTGACACTTAGATATTTTATTCTACATAATAGAATAATATGAGATAATAATCCCCCATCCCCTCCCCACAAGGAAATAAAGCTCTTTTGATGACATATTTTTTTCTCTAAACTTACTCCATAGTATGTGCATGAATGGAGAAGAAAAGATCAAGGCTATTTACCAAGTAAGTGGTGAGTGTGTTAGGATATTTTTTAAAAAGCCAAATTTTTCTAGGCAGGAATAAATATTAATTGACATCTCCATTTTCATGACCACGAAACTGTACCTACTTCGCAAGTATGAAACAAAAGTACAAGTACAAAAAGAAAACCAGCAGACACTGTAGCTGAGTATTACTTTTAATACATGTACGTAGAGAGAATGCATATGTACGTATGCGTGTGTGTGGTCATGCATATATTATACATATATGTATTTTTTGAAGGGATAGAGAAAGCAGATATAAGCATAACACGTCTCCAAAATGTTTTATGTGCTTTCCAGTCTGGCATCTTTTAACTGGAAAAACAACTTGATGAATAGAAATCATAAAAAGCTAGCCTTATGACAGCATTAAAGTGCTATTCTATTCTACAGCATTCCAAGTGAATTATTGCTGTACTGTCAAAGAAAACAAAAACATTTGGGAAAGGCTGTTTATTTTACAGTGGTTGACCAAAAGTATGCAAGTGGTTGTAAAAAAATGTAGACAGCGAGCGATGGGAGGTGCCACTTGCACATTCTGAAATCCATTCACAAACCTTCAACACACACGCTCCATCACTGGAGATACTGTTAGAGGCTGATGGGGAAAGTCCTAGCACTCGCAAAGCATTTCAGTTGAAAACAAGTAAATGAAACCTCTACCCCATTCTGTGTCCCTGGCATTGCCTCACTCACAGAGCCTGAAGCCATGATATTTCATTTTTTTTACCAAGAAAGGGGAGGAAAATTTTGCAGAAATACTTCTCTCAGAAGTTACAGCGGCAAGATATTTTTGTGCTGTGCAGCATGTACTGCCCTTTATATGTAAAGATTAAAATAAAAACTGCCATTGACTGTATTAATAGATTCTTTTGTTAAACAAATATTTCACTTTAGAACTAGATGAGAAATTAGAAATCCCTGACACAGTCCTTTCATAATAAAGATAACAAAATGTACACTCAGAGAAGATAAATGACTTGCTTAAAGTTGCATAGCAAGGCAGTGTGGAGGGGTGAGAGTTAGAAATTGAAAGTTACTGTTTGTGTTGTAGTATATTTTGCCCAAGAATCAGACTATATGTAGCCAAGACCTCACTGTTACCTCCTGGTAAATGCTTATTTTAATATTGAAGGATTTCTCATCAGTGAAGAGATCCTTTTTCCAAGAGTCTGGGTCTTGAGTTTTAGGTTTGTTTGACTTTTAAAAAACTCACTGATAAATCACGATCTGTTTAACTTTCTGGTAGATCATTAGGAAGATTTTTGAGAAATGGCTCTATCTGTCTTTATCATGGGGTAAAAGCTACAAAAATCTCCTTGATTGTCTAACATGATTCTATCTCATAAAACCACTCAATAGTTATTGAAATATCTTTTAGGGAAAGGCTTCAAATTTCCTTTCTGTGATGCCCAGGCAGCTTGTTTTCTGGGTGGTGTGTAAATTGGGAGGGAGACATCATGTTTTATGTGTCTCACTGTGGTGCAGTGAACCGACAGCTTACCACCACTCACATGTATTAAATGCCTTGGGCACCCTGCTAGCCTACAGCTCTGCCCCCAGAGTGGAGAGAATATAAGGAAGAGAAGGAGTCAGGAACAGGACTGTTTGCGTCTGTGCCCCAACCTCCGCAGCTCCATCTCTCTGTGAGTCTCCGGAGTCTGAAGTTCTGTGTGGTGTTGGCCCAAGAGACAGTTGTCCTTTGACAGCTCAGCTGTTTGCGTCTCTTGAATGAAACAGCATCAGCATTTTTTCAGATGTAGCATCTGCTTTCTTCTCCCCCCACTCCTGTGACATCTTTGGGTCAATCATGTGCTTGCTGGCCAGGATGTGTAAATAGAACTTGGCTAAAAAACACTTAAAGGATTATGAAGCCATTTTGCTTAATAGTAGCAAAACAAAACAAAACAAAAAGCCACTCTGACAAATCCCCGTGTGTGCTACTAAGGAGTGGAGAGATCCAGCTCTGACTAGAACTGACCTGGCCTTGAGTACTATCCTGGACCTGGAGAGAGCTACAGAGAATGGCAGGGAGAGGAGAAACTGCCGAAGGACAGAGCTTGACTCACTTGCTGCCCGCTCCCTGCAGACTGGCGGCCCATGTTCCCTTCCCGGCCGTTGCTAATGAGAGCAGCGTGCTGATGAAGCAAGCCTGCTAATCCGGGAATTCCCCCCCCGCCCCGCCCCCGCCGTCTCACGCGTGTGTTGGGATGGCTGGGTCACTGCTGCTTACACATCCGTGAACTGCACACCTTTCCCCCCTGTGCTCAGAGGTGGCCTGAGCCCTTGGTAGGTCCCCAAGGAGGTTCCAGGCTGCAGAATGCGTTGAGAGATTCAGGTGGTGGGGTTCCCATGTGGCAGTTGAATGTCTCCATCTCCTGTCCCTGGACAGCCAGTTGCTGGCCTGCCTCAGAGTTGTCTATCACCAAAGCTGTCTGCTCTGACTGGAGGGAAATGAGCGTGGAAACCCCTTGTGTCTGTGCGTGCCAAAAGCAACCTTAGTCAATGAAAGAGCTCGGCAGACGGCTGGGTCCTGCGTGCAGACCTTTCCGCTGCTCCTCTGAGAATCATGCGCTGCTATTTCTGTGACTTCTGCCAGTTGGCCCCTGCCCACCTTTTCTGTTCTTACTAAAGCGGCCAGGAACTGAGCGAAAGAGGAAGCCTCGGCTCTGCTCTGGGCTGTGCTGCCAGGAGTGCGTCTGTAGTAGGTCCAGCAGCAAAAACAAAACAGGGCAGAGCCCCGGGAGGCCAGCCAAAGCAGCTGAGCATGGAAACAAAGGAGCCCGCCTGCAGCAGCCACAGCAGCCGAGGAGCAGCAGGCTGGAAGGGAACTTCGGGAGGGGCTGTATCCTCTCAAAGATGGGCTGTGCCATACCTGAGCAGTGGCCCAGCCCAGTCTCCTATGGGCTATTTATTTTAGTAGTTCCACTGTACGTGATGTAGCCCTGGACAACATACCCTTCCCCAGCCTCAGTTATCTCATCTGTGAAATGGGGATGAGAATAATACCTTCCTCCCTTTAAGGGCTGTTGTGAGAATTAAATGAGAAAGTGTAAATGAAGCACTTGGCACAAGGCCTGGCACTTAGGCAGCCCTTAAAATGTTGGCCTGTCTCGTTTGAACAAGGATTTGAGATTCAAGTGAAGCAGAAAAGGTAGGGAATTGTTCATAAACACCTGATTTGTTAGCAAAATGTTCTTTTTTCCCCACTCAGGGCTGCTTTTCACAGGTCGATTATGTGGTTTTGTTTAGTTCTGTTATTGAAAGGTTTAATCCAACAGTAGGCACTCCTCCCCCTCTCAGGAAGAGCCCAACTGGAATAACGAGGAAGCGGGTAATGTGATCCGTGGAATCATTGCTGTTCAGATTTCCTGAGTCTATGTTTATCCCCTTTGTGAAAGCGAGTTCTGAACCCTCCTTGACCGAGAGTTTAACGTGTTCAGCTTCGAAGTTATATTCTGTTGATAAACACTTCCTAAAAGGCTGAAAGTTTGTTCTGGAGGTAAAAGAATGGAGGAGGTGGCGAATTGCATCATGTTTGGGTAAACACTAATGATATATAATTTTTCCCCCTTAGGCCCAGGTATATGAAAGAGATAAGGAACCAGTTTCCAATAACACTTATCCAAAAGTGCTTTACATCCAGTTCGGACAGTAATGAATCATTTAATAAAGATAATGATACAATAACAATGACCATTTACTGAGCCCTCACTGGGTGTCAAGTCTTGTGCAGAGTACTCTAATATTGACTATTTCTCTAAACTTACACAACCACCCACGAAATGTTTCCTGCTTAGTGTGAGGAAAATGAGTCAGAGGAAAGCTAGATAACTTGCCCAAAGTCACCCAACTAAACGGTCCCGTGCTCTTGGCCATGAGGCTATGGCCTGCTTCCTGCTTAATGTTAATCCTAACCTGAATTTAATCTCTATGGATCACTGTTTTCTCCCCTGCAAATAAAGGCTGGAAGGTATTATTGCCAAACTTACTTCTTCTTCCAAAATTCTAAATATTTCCAGAAGGAAGCACAGTTTATAATAAGCAATCCTGCTCTCCAAATAAATTCTATTCTACCAATATCAAAGAGCCAGTTGTCTTTTTCATATGTATGTCTCATTTAAGTTAGAGAATTCAGGAAGGGATTAAAAACTGGGAAAAGTAATTTCATGTGATGTTTTGACATATATGCATGCCCAGTAACCATTGGTAAAAATTAATGTTTTTACCAAATTGTGGCTGTTTAGTTGATAATCATTGATCAATATTAATGCACAAGTGTATCTTCTTTCGTTGTCAAGGGCAAAATTTAAACTTTATTTGTGCTGGCCTTTACTCTGTTTCTAAGGAAGGTTGTGAATTTATGCATGCGAGGTGAGGCAAATGTAGGTTTACAGTTGTGAATAGGCAAAACAGTTTGTTCTTGTATTATTATTTGTTAATTATTGTATTCTTTTCCATGCAAACAACTGTAAACCTAGTCTTGCCCAGCCCTGTATAATTTGTGTCCCCAAGGTAAGCAGTCCACGTAGTTCAGCATTATTACTTTACTCAGTGAAATGTCTTTATCAAAATTTTCATGACTTACTCAACTGATGCTCCTAAATTCTCAATATTTATTAATATCTTTGACATTTTGTTAGTTAACCTCATCTAGATTAATATGTGCTGATAATCACTGCCAGAGTGACCTTGGACACATTTCTTAATCTCTCTGGGATTAAGCTACTTCAACTATAGAATGGGAATGAGAGTGGAATCATCATATTATCACAATGGGCTGTTGAGAGCGGTCAATGAGTTAATTACCATATTTTCGGACCATAAGACGCACCTAGATTTTAGAGGAGGACAATAGAAAAATCAAAGCAAAAAATGTGGTAAAATATTTAATAACATAAATAACATAATATTTCACCAATGTAAATGTAAACAGAACTCAACAGCAGCATTAACAACCATTATTCCTCCCAAATGGTGGGAGGTGTGTCTTATAGTCCAAAAAGTACGGTATATAAAATGCTGCGAATTGTGCCTCGCACATAGTAAGTCCTATCCAAGTGTTAACCGATATTGTTAATCACTGATGATTTCCAAACTGGAATTTTCTTACGGTTGTGCCCAATAAGTTTTAAATCATATTAAACCTTCCAACTGATTCTATTTGAAATTAATATTCGACGTTATAAACTTTGTTATTTTCATTTCTCACTGGTGTCCGTAAATTACATTTGCATAGGAAGTCTTTTTAAAGAAATTTTCACCTTCTCTTTCAACCTCTCTTTGGCACTACAATAAGTGATGATTTACGGTTAATTTTTTCTTTAGAATTTTATCTAGAGGAGTTTTTGATTTTAAGCTGTGACATGTAATGGGTCAAATTACCCTCATCCGCTTGATTTATTCAGAACTGCAGATTATTTTGGGTAGAATTTGTCCTCAAGTTTTTTTCTTTCTTAGCGTCTGAGTTTCAGAGAAACATGTTTCCAGCCCTAGTCATGGTAAATGACATCACGAGATACAAATTTCTCAGATACAAAAGTTTGTTGTTATGTTCTTTTGGCCAGAAGAGACTCTTCTTCCTGGGAAATGTAGCCACAGAATGCTGTGTTTGAGTTTTATTAATATCCTTGTAGATTGAAAACAAAATGTTTTCCCTCCCCGTTTTTGTTCTTTTCCATTCGGTAAACCCAGTGATTTGCCACATGAGCCATTGTGTGTTTCATTTGCTTATTTTCTTGTGCACTAGTGGCCCTGCTGATGTCATCTGGACTGTGTGCAGTCCCTGGGAATAAATAACATGCTGGAAAATAGTTTGTTTTGAGGGAACAGGATCATTCATGCACCTTACTTCTGCACACTCCAAATATCTCAAACTAATTTTCTTTAAAAAAAAAATAATGTCAAGGCAGGTCCTGTTTCCCACATTTCTTGGTTCAAATGAAAATAATCACAACAAGGATATGAAAAGATTTTTACAGCTAATGACTATGATCTGAGGGTCACATATTCAAAATAATTTTAAAATTTGATTAGATGATATCAAATATGCTATGAAAATGTCTTTTTTTAAAGGTAGATAACTAAGTCTAAAAATCAGACTTCTTAAACTTGGCTTACATTTATATTTTTTTCTCTGTTGTCACCATTCTTTAAAAATAGTTATTGCTAAAGAGAGAGTGAGTGTTAAGAGATCGGGATGCTGAGTGGAATTTAAAGTGCACAGTTCTCAAAATGCTTTCAAGCTGATAGTTCACTTAAGGTTAAAGATTCTCTAGCACCCTTAGTTCCTTTGTCTCCTCCTGGTGAGGAGCTTCTTCTGATCCATCCTTCTTGCAAGGAATTCCTGAGAAGGACAATGATCCAAAGACAACACAGAGGTGTTCCAGGAGGGAGGCATAAATCAACCAGGGCATGCCATTGAATTCAAGAGAAATTTTCAGACAAAGCTTTTCAGTTTGCCAGCCAAGAACTAACTGGCAGTGGTCACTTTCACTCTCTGCCTTATCTTCAACACACTTTTGCTATTTGAAGGCACAGTCCATTGAATTCCTCATTTCCTCTTATATTCATGGGCTTCCTCCACCACCCCTTCATAAGTAGCAGTAAGTAAGCAAGACTCTCTTGAACTATAGGTTGGATTATGAAATTCTGGAGATTTTTAATGACCTGGAGCTCTTTTAGAAAGTAATGCATGCTCCTTGTGGCCCAGAATTGTAGGCCAATTACCTCACTATTTATTTGGCAATTTAAATGATGCCTTTTCTATAAAGAGCTCATTTACACGAATGGCCTCTGCTGCAATCAGTGTTATTTTAGGCGGCATTTCAAAGACAGAAGTTTGATGACTTGCTCTATAGCCAGTTTGATGCAGGCAGTGAAAATCTTATCTTGACTCTTCTTTTTAAAGTGGACATTCCAGTGAAATACCATACGGAAGAGGATTTTAAAACAGTATTTTATACTTAAAGTCTGCAAAATTCTAAAAAAATTTTAGAGGGTGATAGGTCTTAATTTTTGTAATTCAGAAAATATAACAGTAAACATTTTTTGATCACTAAGATCTCTGTAGGAAGATAATTGTAATCAACATAGCCTGCCATAGATCAGCTTTCAAAAAAAAAAAAACTAGTTCTGAGTTTATTATTCTAACTGTACTTCCTTGCCTCTTGCCCTAAGGCATTTTGTGTCTTCTAAATCGCCCACTAGGTTTTAAAGTTTCCTCTTGATCACCCTCACTTACACAAACACATGGAAATACATACCCACACACACCTTCACATAGTGGTTTTCTTGAGGTTATTAATGCCCTTTTCTTTAACAGTTGGGGTCATAGGATTAATTTGTGAGTTAAGGAGGCACAGATATTTTCTTTAAAAGAAACTTTTGAGTAAAACTTAAGTGTACAGCATTGACTCATTGATTCATAGTGTGTCTAGTGTGCTAGGCATTTTAATCAGATTATATCACTTAACTCTTACAGTGAAGATGGCTCAGGGACCATCAACCCCTTTTAGAGATGCTTGTCTAACTTCAGAGCCTGTGCTATTTCTACCAGTAGTGAGCTGCATTCCATATACACAGTAGCAAGGACCAAAAGCTTGATATCTTGTTTTACTCTACTTTCAAATTTTACTGCCACCCTACTCAGACTGACACCAAAGCATCCAAAGTATTAAACATTTCTTAAAAGACATATTAAGCCCTGGCTGGGTGGGTCAGTTAGTTGGAGCATTATATCATACACCAAATGGTTGCAGGTTCAATTTCTGGTCAGGACACATACCTAGTCTGGGGGTTCAGTTCCCAGCTGGGCTATGCGTGCAAGAGGCATCTGATTAATGTCTGTCAGCTCTATCTATCTATCTATATGGCTTCCTCCCTAAAATTAATATATATCCTTGAGTGGGGATTTAAAAAAATAAGAAAAAGAAATATTAATTGTTCTCATTTTAATTTCCTAAACTTTTTAATTACCCTAGTCACATAAAAACTCTGTTATCCAGCTAGATTTTCAGGACTTCTTTCATTTGGGTTTTGATAAGACTTATTCTAATTAATACAGTATCACCATTTTTTCCCCTTCAAGTTTCGAGAAAGAAAAGAATTTCAGACAATCCTCAGCTAATATCAAGCTGCCTTTGTTATCTGGCATTTTTTTCCTTCTAGTGTCCCAACAAGAGATTTGACCATTAAATCTAGGGTGCTCAGGTATACCGTAGATCTCCAGACAACCTGTTATAGTAGATACAAGGTAAATACATATATAGTAAATAACTATATATTACACATGAAAACAGATGAGTACTCTAGACAGTTTCCATTACAAGAATGCTAACTGAAAACCCAGTACACAAGGCCAGCAAAAAGTGGGACAGAATATTTTAACTCTGCAGAATGGTGAAGGAATCAGGATATGACTTTAAAGAGGAAGGTGGGTAGCTGTTGAGAAATCTTAGTTTGAAAGTGGTTTAGGTCATGGAAAGTACATGTCAGGGTTGTTATGAGGATTATCTCATTTCTTTCTCATAGTAGCTCAGTGAGGTAGTACTAGTATCATCCCCATTTTACTGATGAAGAAACCAACATACAAATCAAAAAGTAATCTGCTGGAGAATTCAACAGCTAATTAATAAGTAGTAGAGCCAGGCAGGGCAGGTGGGCTTCAGAGATGTTGTACTTGGCTACTTCTTTCTTTCTGTACCGTAGCCCCATTTATATCACAGACTACCGCAAAATTCTTCTGCCTTCACTAAAGAAAATTCAAGCTGTTTTCCCGCTAATTCTGAACCACCTTCATTTTTTCCATAGTTGTTACAGATATGGATCCATACAGCAACAACATCACCAACTCACAGAGTAGTGAAGTAGCAAAGAATCTTACAAATCCCTCTGGCCTAATTTTACCAGCAAAAACTCTAAGGTGAGAGTTGCCCAAATCTTGACAAGTGTTATACTGTAAAGTTCCGTAGTTACCAAGTACAGACCACTATTTAACTGTGGCACTTAAAACGTTGTTTTATCCAATTATATTCAACTCCAACAGGGCAGAGACCTGGTTTTATGTATCTCTGTATGTCGAGCCCTTAGCACAGTGTGTGAGACATAATAGCTACACAATTCATATTTGTAAATGGTGGATTTAATCTTTCATTGATAGATTCTTG
The DNA here is from genome assembly GCA_039655065.1 of Glossophaga mutica. Lineage (NCBI taxonomy): Eukaryota > Metazoa > Chordata > Mammalia > Chiroptera > Phyllostomidae > Glossophaga > Glossophaga mutica. The sequence continues at coordinate 62,656,341 of CM077304.1, forward strand.
TGATGCGATCAGTACAAAGAAGAGTGAGACCATCACCTAGTATTATTCTAAATACTATAGTTCCATGCTGCTTTCCTTTTTTTGACAGCCATATTACACTATCAACTCAAGTCAACTACATGTGTCATGAAAATCTGCATTCCTCACCCCATCCCACTTTCAGGTAGACCAGAAGTCCTTCCTTTACCTCTTCTGTGTGTTCTTCTTCCCAGCCATTGGAACAAGTTGTCTTTTATTTATTTATTTATTTTTTTTTTTTTTTTGCAGCATAGAAACTTAGTCCCTCCCATCCTGGTTTTGATTCCAAACCCTTATGTCTAACAGGCACTTTACAATACTGGGATAAACAAGCATTGTAATTCCAGGGAGTTTCCTGATTTCATGATCCATTTCTGCCTCGCAGGGGCCAGATAATGCTACACTTACGGAAGACTGAGCCAGAAAACTGGCAAGTCGATTAATCTGTAGTTACCCACAGCAGTAAATGAACACAAAGGAAATGCAGATGTAAGCAGGGGATAAACCTTGAGTGGTTCCATCGGCAGTGATTCACGATGTTGAACTGTGGTGATATTTGTCTCCATACACTCTCACTTCCCTTTCTGACCCAAGCAGCATTTGGGGATGACTGTTAGGCTTGGGGTGGCTTTTGTGGTCATGATTGTGGAAGGTGGGTCCTAAGAAAGTTAATCTGGCCAACAGATATTTGAACAAACATGTCTTGTTGAAAGTGGCATCATGTGCATTTAGGGGATAGGGGTAGTTAAGAGAGTGGCTTAAATATTAAAAAGCCCAAAACAGCAAAAGAGCAGTTTCGTCTTCTCCAAGTTTGAGAGCAGTATCAGAGGTGGCAGAGTAAAGAATGGGGTGGGACAGGGATACCGGATTGGGTTCCAGCCTAAGCTATGTAGTAAAGCAAGCCACTTCGCTAATATGGGTCTCAGTTTCCTCGCCCGTAATATCAGTGATCCTCACTCAGGAGCATGAATTTAAAGAGCCCAGCCCCACGACTGGCACAGAGGCTACCCTCCAAACGTAGCAGTCCCTGTTTCGTACATCTCATCCTTTCTGTCCAGCCTCTCTGCTTCATCTCTCAGCTGGCTTTTACCCTTCTCCTGCCCACTCCATCAATTCAGCGATTACAGCTTTATGATAATGTGCCTCCTTGTTTCCGTGTTGGTGAATGTGGAGCAGAGAGCTCCGCCTGACCACCGACGCTTGCTCACACTGATGGTCTTGGCGGGGGGACAGAGGCTGCTGGCAGAAGCCCGAGAGGGAAAGCACCATGGTAGCAGCATGAAAGAATTTGGCAAGGAGGTGCTCGCCACATGACTGTGATTCATACTGTACTCTCCAAATGTGGCAGGAGGGCTAGGAGAGGCTTTTAATGCCAGCACACAGAGAGCAGAGACACTCATTTTCAAACATCACATTCTTTTTATAGTACAGGCATGCCTCATAGGGAAAATATTGAACTTGGCCAGCCAGCGCCACGAGAGTCATCCCAACCGTGATTTTATTGCTTGAGTCACTCACTGAATCAGATACCGGCTGCATGGAGGAAGTCTTCTATTAGAGATGCTTTGAAATTGTTTTCAATTAATTAACACCAACTCTGGGCCAGTATTTAATTGACTTTTAGCTGACTCTTTTTTTTTTGTCTTTTCTTGTCTGAAATCATTTTAGACATTTCCTCAAAGTTTCATTTGGATCATTTTGAAGAATCTTGCTGAAAGAGTCATCTGTGTTGGGTGAACAATGCAAGGGAACTCTTCAAAGTGCGTTCGTCATCTCTGAATGAATCCGATCCATGGGAACGGTGGAGTCAGGGAAGGGTCTCTCCAAGTCTGGCATAATACTTTTTGATCCCTTCAACAGCCCCTCAATCCATTCATCCTGTTGTTAAAAGTTAAAACTGGAGCTGACCAGCTGTTGGGAAAAGTCCTCAGTTTTATTTTAACCAAATGGTACTGCCTCCTGGGGCTGGAAGGGGGCTGACTTCAAGCACAATTATAAATGTGTAGCTCTTTGGAGCGGTGGAAACGTACAAATGGCCTTGATTCACAGGGCCCCTTTGGCTCAAAGGCTCTGTTTCCCGTGTGCCATAAATCTGTATCTGCATCAAAAAGTGTACAGACTGCAGTGTGTGGAAGTCCCTCTTCCTCTGCGAGTGTGTCTATGACAGATTTATACTGATGGCTGCACCGCTCCACAGTCACAGATTCCTCCTATAGTCATGCCCCACTGACTCAGCCCCCATTTCCTGTAGAAGGGGAGGCGTCGTCCTGCACGAGGAGGGGCGAAGTGGCTCAGCTCTGTAACTGCTGTTAGTACAGGAGGACCTTCACGGGCCACTGCAAGACCCACTTTGTTCATAGTGACATCTGTTGCCTGTTCACGTTGGTGTGGCTACAACCGAGGTCCAAGACACTTAGTCTCGGGACGAGATCTTCCGTGACAGGGCACTCCAGAACTCAACATTATACGGGTAGGGGCCAAACGGATACATTAGAAAAGAACAAATAACCAGTTTTGTTATAGGTTTTATGTCCTCAACGTGAATTGTTTTCCTTCCAGACAGCACACATTTAAAATGTGAAAAAGAAAAGAGTAGCCTTTCCTGACCAGTGTGGCTCCGTGGGTTGGGTGTCACACTGCAAAGTGCAGGGTCACTGGGTTGATTCCCAGTCAGGGCGTTCGCCTGAGTTGTGGGTTCGGTCTGTAGGTGGGGCACACAGGAAAGGCAGCAGATCGATGTTTCTTTCTCACATCGATGTTTCGCTCCCTCTTTTTCTCCCTCCCTTCCCCCTCTTTAAAAATAAATAAACAAAATCTTAAAAAAAAAAATAAAGTGGCCTTGAGTCCACTTAGAGGTTTTGCATATCAGGATTTGTAAATGGATGCAGAACTGAACTTGTTTTTGCAACCACCTCTTCTTCAAGATGTTCTTCCTTAGTGAACATTGCAGTGTTCCAGAGCAAGGGCTGGTTAGAAACCTCTTCTGTGTGGCCTCCACCGTCATGGTTCGTAGCTGCCCTGAGAGCCCCTCCTGACACAAAGCTAAGTGAGCGCTGTAGTAAACCAGAGCTGTTGTAAGCAACTAAGTGGCAGACTGTTTAATTCATCTAATTTTGGGGGCATGGGGATAAAAATCAAAGCTGTCGGAACAGTTTGCGTCTTCTAAGCGGAGAAGAAGCAAGACCGATTTCTGACTCCACTTCAGTAGAGTCCAGTCTACACAGAACGGCTGTTTCCTCACTGTGTTCGTTTTTGCTTTGTGCACCCAAACATGCCACTAGTGGAAGCAGAGTGTTTGTGCTGGTGTTTTTAATTCACTCTTTTTTTAGACGGTAGTCCTACAGAGAAATGACATGGGTGAGTAAAAAGTTACATAGCTAAAACTTAGTGTCATGTTTTTGAATTCACGGTTTTTATTGATTTTTCTTCCTCTTTCTTTGGCTACCTTAACACGAGCATGGTTTTGTGCTCCTGGTGTTTGTATTATATCCACTGCATGTTCTCTTTAACATGCTAAGGATTCTGGTTTAAATAGAAAATCAAATTTCAGTTTGAAAAACTTAGTTTTAAAACTCTACCATCTGTTACATTTTTGAAAGCGGATCTGGTAAATGAAAATTGTGTGTGTATGTGTGTGGTTTATTTTATAGGCACTGCATATTTCTTTGATGATCTATTTTGCAAGCTCATTCTTATCTTTTAGAAGATGTTTCCAGGATTTATGCATTTGGCATGATTTCAGAGGACTCGACAGTGGTGGAGAGGTACACTCCATTTATAGGGAATCCTGAATCAGGGTCACTGAGAACGTTTATTTTTTTCCATGCTTAAATTTATTTCTGCTCTGAACATTTCTTTCAAATGGGTCTTTTTTTTTTTTTACATTGGCAAAACTAAGCATTTTATTCATAAGAACTCTAATAATAAAGCTTTTTCAGTCCAGACATAAGAGAAAATTTGCAAAATGCCTCAGTAAAGTATATCAATTGTTTTTCAAGCCATCACAATATGTTGAAAGTATTATATTTATTAGTGTTTGCAAAACTATATATTTAATGATGCAAAAGTCAAATTGACCTCTCCCTTTTGGTGCACAGATGTATACATTTTATGGAAGCACACCCCAAGGTAGAAACTTATTGAAATAACTCTTAGAAAGGGCAGGGTTGGTCATAAACAGTGATGCCATAACTCCACAATTATGTATGCTCAGTTATTTGGAAGGGACATCCAGTAGAAGTGTTTTACATGTTTACATGGCAAACAGAAGTGAGCATGGAGAAGTGCAATCCAGAGGTTTACATTTGTTGTGTATCCCCCAAATAATATCCTAATGCAGCACTGTAATGTAAATCTGCTGGTATCAGTAGAATGGCATTTAAAACAAATAATAAAAGGAACAACATTTGCAAAGCAATAAAGATATCACCTCTGCAACTACTTTACTTCAGTTTTGAAAAATGTTAGTGGATAGCTCTCCAAAGATGCAAATAAATAATATTTTATTAGATTTCAGCCCAGGAGAGAAGGGAGGAAAACCTTCAACTAGAATTACATGATTATTACTTTGCTCCTCCCTCAACCCAGCAGACATTAAAATGGAACATAAAATAAGTCTGTAACAAGATTTATGAGGAAAGGTATTACACTTAGGGGCACATTGGGCAGAAAAGTCATTAAAATTGTTTGGGCCTTAGGAAGGGGTGGGGCACCTTTTTAGAAAAATGAGAAATTCAGATGTACCAAATGCCTGACCAGTGTACCTAAGGCTTAAGGTTCTGATTCACATTCTATCATGTCAGCTGCTTTTCTCCAAACGAAACTGAACAATCCTGTTTTCTCCAGGAAAACATACTAAAAGAAGTATATTAGGCCTAGCATTCCTTTTGCATGCACTGGTAGACCCAGGCTCTATAGCATGTTAAAACAATATGAGGCATGTTCTTTCTGCCATTATTTAGGTAGGGGGTCTCTGTAAACAAATATTTTTCTTGCATACAGAAGAGGTGAGAACAACGCTTACTGATGTCTGGAGTCTCTATGCCTTCCCTTCCCTTCTGCATCCTATTTAGTCTGACAAATTTGCTTTCTTTTTGGTTGGATGCATGGTTTAATAATGGTGAGAGCTCAGCATACTCTTTATGCTCTGCTCTGGTCTGAGTGTGGTTAATATACTCAATTCAGTATTATATGCTAACCTATTGCCTTGACTGATGCTGTTATGGTATGCTAAATGTTCTTTCAGTACATTTGAGGTAAGTGAATGTGTGTGTTTTTTCTTATCTGTAAAGTTTTAACTTTGGTTTAATATTTAACCAGGAAACCTAGCAGGACAAAGGAGATCTAACTAAAACTATATTTCTATTTGAGAATCTCTAAGGTTATGCAATACTATGAAACGCTGGTTTGGGTAAAAGTTCTGTAGTTCATCTTTATCAGAGTAATAGCTTTTGGGGTTTTTTTAAAAGGACTGTTTCAAGGAGGTCTTTGAAAAACATTTTCTTCAAATGTTCATTGCATCTAAGATCCCATTTTTGTCCCTTTATTTGCTCCAGAATACCGCCAGACTGCCAACAAAGGAGGGCCTGTGCTCCCAGGAATTTTCTGCATTCCTCTCTGGAGTAGGCATTTTTCTCAGCTACAAAGGCCCTTTGGCGAATTCCCTCTAATCATTGGATTTACCCTGGGCTCTGATAGGTGCCATTCATAAACTTGGTCTGCCGTTTGATGGGGCTGAGACATTAATGGGATCTTTTCATGATAAACAAAACTGGGTAATGTTACCAGTGGGGTCACAAAGCTGCTGCTGTCGGAGGTGTAGTGCTTTCTCTCTCTTTTTCTTTCTCCTTCTGTTTTTTCCTTCTTCCTCTGAGGCTTTTCCTCTCCTTTCTTGTTATGAATGTACATTTCTGTGTGTGTATAGCATGGCCATTTCTAGAAGCGGATCTTCTGACCTTGGCTGCTGTTCGAAAGTCAGTGGCCGATTGCAGGCCTTTGTTGGAACTAAGATGATTCTATAAACTGAACTACAGTAGTTGCGCAGACCGCGGGGTTTTCCTAATTGATGAAACATTGGAGGAACAACACTGCATGAAGAAGCTGTCTTACATGTTGGCATTTAATTACCAAAAATATCTGGTAGTTGGGATGAAGGAGTCTGCGGGAACAGACATTCGACATAAGAGCTCGACTTCATGTGGCTGCTCTGCCTGGGGCATCTGTGTTGCCAGTGTCAGGCTCAGTAGGGCAGCTTCAGTCACTGTTGTTTCCTGTTTGCTTCTGCGCAGAATGGAGAATTGGTTAGTCAGAACCCGATCCCTGCAATAGCGAAATAAGAAGTACAGCTCAGAATTATCTTAGGTGATATAACACTAGTTTTTGATGGGAAGAAACTTATAAAATGATGTAGCTAACGCAGTTGCTTTAAGTAAAGGAAAAGCAAAAAAAAAAAAAAATCTTATTTTAGGTGCAAATCTTGGCCTTGGTCAGGTAGCTCAGTTGGTTGGGGCATCGTCCCATACACCAAAAGATTGTGGGTTCAATTCCCAGTCAGGGTACGTACCTAGGTTGCAGGTTTGATCCTTGGTCAGGGTATCTATGGAAGGCGACTGATCAATGTTTCTCTTTCTCCCCTCTTTCCCCTCTCTCTCAAATCAATGAACATATCATTGGATGAGAATTTTAAAAATAAAATAAATAAATGGAAATCTTTGTGCTGTAATTTGAGAGTAGGTCGAGTGTTAGACATCTGAATAGAGGTATTCTACTTAGTCTCCGCTTATTTTCTTATATTCCATCTTAATACAGGGGTGGGGGCAGAGAAAAGGACAAATGGAATAGGAAAGTTAAATGATTCATCCATAGAGAAGGATAACACAGTGGTCTCGTGTGTCCGGAATTCATTGATGTTAATTCTTTATTTAAATTTTGATGTGACCTGGTTTAACGTGGGTGTTTCAGTAGGAGCGTCATTCCCTGTTAGGTAACAAACCTCATATGATGATACCAGGCTGCTTTCTAGCTAAGATGTGGTGATACTGTTCAATAGTCCCCAAAGATGCCTACCTGAGTAAATTTTTAAATGTACAAGTACTGTCATCCAGGTGGGGAAAAGGTTTGACAGTCAGCACAACATGTAGAAAATCATTATGTTTGACAAAGCTGTGTTTTATTCACGTTCTTTCAGTTTTTGTTTGTGATTAGTGCTATTTGTAATAATCAGTTCGGCGTGATCCATTGTAAATCATGAACCAGTGTTTAGATCTTTTCAATGACTTACGTGACTCTAGAGGGTGGAGAGCTTCCCAGTCTCAAGGGAAATCTGCAGTGGCTGGTTTCCACCAATCACTGGAAAGCCCCATTCCACCAGTCCCAGAAAGGTGCTGCCTAGGCATCCTTATTTTTCTAGAAAGAAGGTTTCATTAAGAAAGTTTTAAAATATCTGTTATGTAATATTCCTGTGTTTCTTATATATGGTTGTTTAATATATTTGACATCCTTTCAGGACTAAATTTTATTTATATCTACCATGATCTCAGTGACAGCAATCAAACATCTAACCCCAACTATCTCAAGCACTTGGCTCACATTGTCTTTAATCCTCCCAAGATCCCTGCAAAATGGTGTTATGATTATTCCCATTTTGCAGATAAGGAAACTGAGACTCAGGGCAGTTGTAGTGCTAGAGAGTAATGGAGCCAGACTCCAGCCATGGTGGGGAAATTGCAATGGCTGTGTTCTTCCTATTCTACCCCTTGTCTGATTATGTGACGCTTCAAACCAAATGAAAACGGGAGGGTTTCCAACTGTTTCCAAATATCTTTATGTATCATAGCTTGTGCTGTTATGGCACATTTGGGACCAAATGCTTTTCAATGTTTATTTATTCACTATAGTATGTAGATTTAATCTGCCCCCCCCGCAATAATGCTTTCAGATCCTACTTTGCCCTGCTTCCAAATTCACTCCATTATTTCATCGACTTTCCTACTTATCATCACAGAACATATGCACTTTGGAAAATCTGCCTTATGATGTGATAACCTGAAGATATTTTCTGAATTGCAAAAGGTTTTAGAGAGAGAAACAAGGGATTGAATCAACTTTATCTATGACTGAGAAGAATTCTGGCCAAGTGTCTGAATGCCAATTGAGGAAAAGCCTAATTTACTCTAGACTCTTACCTGTCTAGACATTTATCATGTTCTGTACCCTTTAGAATTTTCTATTCTGAGAAAGGAAGTGATTTGCCAGATTGTGTTACTTTTATGATAATAATTAAAGAATATTTCTGTCTGGATAGTTTTTATTTTAATTTACAAATATCCCAGTGCATCTTAAGAAAGCTGAAATTCTAGTTCCATCATGAAATGCACTGTCTCATTTCACCTATCAACACTTTTACCACCTACATAACTAGTTTCCTAATGCTTGGGCTTTTCCAGTTTTTGCAGCATCAGACATGGAGGCAGCTGTGTGGGCAATTTAATAAAATAATACATAAATAATAAGATAAAATGACAGGGGAAATCTTTTTGTCTCAGTCATTGAATATTTTTGTATTTTCCAAAACCCTAACTTATAGGATAACTACTTCACTCTTTTAGATTATTTTGTTTATGCAGTATAGATTATTTTGCTAATTACTAGTAGCTAGTTAGGTTATGTTTACTCGGTTAACAATGAAAATGATTTGTTTGAGTTGACGTCCCCTTGGATTATTTTAGTCATAGCTACCTGTCAAGTTAGAGATAAAAGACAGGAATTATCAGTCTCCACATTCTGGAGCAGGGCCTTACTACACCCTAAATTTCTGTATGATAAGACTTTGTTACGAAAGTACTAGCTAGGTCTTAAGTTACTAAATGGCTGAGCATTTCCCACACCACTATTCTGAGGACTCATTTTTTGTTCTCACGCCCCAGGGCATACAGTTGGGCTCTTCTTCCCAAGATTCCTTTCCGGGGTGTTCCCCAGCTAAGCCAAATTGGTTCCTAGTTCAGAACATAGGTGAGTGCCGCAGAGCAGAGCTTATCAGACTGGAATCTGGTGCACAGTTCAGGGAGAACCGGACAAACACGGTGAACTTTTCTACCATGAGCACAGGTTAGCCGCTGCTCAAGAACCAACCCTGTCAGAGGAAGCTGACCAGGTCTGTGGACAGTGAGAAATGCACGGAGCAGGGTGCAGAGATCACAGCAGTAATTTTATGGTTCCTCTTCTCGAAAACACAACTGAGACAATGACTAAGAACAAAACTAGCCCAATTTTTGTAGCAGAAGCTCTAGTTGTTTATGAAGACTCAATGAATTCCCCTGTTTATAGATAAAGCTAGATAGGCCCAAACTAGCCAGAATTATTAAGGAGATTTTGTGGTGTTGAGGGGCCAATTTGAAGTGGATTATTACATTTTCAGAATATATGTGAGCTGGTTGTTAAACATAGCAATTATTAAAAATTAAGGTATATAAATTTACAATTAAATTGGTAAAAACAAAGCTAATCATTTCCAAATTATTTTCCTATATTTTCCTATTATTTATGCTCTGAAACTTATGTTTGTTGTATCTGCCGGGAGAAAATGGAATATAATATGTGCCACTGTGTTATGTTTGTAGCCTTCACCTTGTGAATAGTACAAAAAAATTGAGAAAATATTCTTTGAGTGTTCAAAAACTATTATTCAATTCAGCAAAGAAGTCACTCACATTGCTGATGAATCAGTGAAGTTCTGACTTCATCGTTTCACTTTGGTCTTACTTATTAATATAAAAGAAAGTATCAGCCCATGTTCATGTTGGTACTGTACTCATTTCTTAATGACCTATTTCTTTGCTGAATTGAATAAAAATCAAGCATTGATTTGTTGTCTAATTTTTTTACGTTATAATTTGGTGATAGAATTATAAATAACAGCAAATTTTGCAAAAAAGAAAGTCAAATGGAAGCTACAGATGTTTTGAATTTACAAAGAGTGTTGTATATTTATTATTATTTGACATTGTTTGCACTTTGTATGTATTGTTTGCATACACTTTTTTTTCACCCAGAGAGCCTGGTGTTAATCATTTACTAGATAATAGAAGACAGAGGAAACCCTATGACCTGAATCTATAAAATCTCTACAAATTTCTGTTGAGTCCTGTTTTTAAGTCTTTATTCCAAGGGCACCAGCAGAACTTGTCAAACAGCATGAAAGGTCTCTCTGTCTCTCTCTCTCTCTCTCTCTCTCTCTCACACACACACACACACACACACACCCCCCTAAGAAAGAAAAGCTGTCACTGTTAATCTATTTTGTCTTTGAAAATCTAATTGAAGTATTTATATTGGCATATACTAAAGTATATCAGAAAATGAAGTCTTCTACATTAGACCTATAGAAGTATGTTTCAAGTATAGTAAAAAATGATGGTGTTGATTAACTTACTAAAAAAAAAAAAAAAAAAACTCAGTTTATTTTGTGGGAACCATCTATGTGCCAAACTTTGGCTCTATACATAGATAAGTAAGACTTGGTGCCTGTTTTCCAGGTCAAGTTCAAATGTTTGTTCACAATATGGATCATCCCACTTTAAAGATGACTTTTCCCATTCCAGATAAGTAGTAAAATTCAAGAATTTTACTTAGTTTCTTAAGGAGAATTGGTGTATATTTGTGAAGGTTGATGATAATCTGAGTTTGTTTTCTCTAAAATGTTAGTGCCGAACCAACATCAGCTATGTGCTATACTTTGTACCAGGCATATTTCTCAAAACTGATCTTTTAAAGAACTCTGTGAGCTAGGTTTTACTATCTCCGTTTTTACACAAAAATGAGAAATTTTATACAAAATTAAGGATCATTCTGGTAATAAGTGATGGAGATGGGATTTGAGTTCAGGTCTTTCTGATTCAAAAATTCTCGGTCTTTTCTGAAAAGACTTTTACCCCAAGAGCTCCTAAAAAGTAAAGCGAAACAAACAAATAAAAATGATATTCTTTTGTACATTATGACAGAGCACACACTGAGTCTGGGGAAGTGCTTTGCCAACAAGTGCGAGGACAAAACCAGGTGACTTCTGGATGACCCGGTCTGTTTTGGTGGTACATAACTCTGGATGAGAAAATAACTGTCCAGAAATCAGGGGATGGAATGGACAACAGGGTGTTTTAGTCTATCTTTTATTTTCGGAAGGAAGACTCATACTGTGATCTTGTTGGTCATCTCTGCTACAACCGAGTTTTTGACCCAGTCGTGCCCTAGGATTTAGTTATTAAACTCATGGTACAGCCTAACAAACGTAATTCCAACTCCCTTACTCTCCTCTCGTCCTGTATAAAAAGGCAATGTGCTACTTACGGGTATTTGATATCTCAATCGTGTGGAGTGAGATGGTCATGGAAAACAGGTGCTGTAATTAGAAAGAAAATAAGACGAGCCGAAGTGAGATAGAAAAGAAAGAATAGAGAATGCGTTATTTATAAATATTGGTCTGGTCACCAATATTTACTTTAAAAAACACCAGAACCTCAGGTAGCTTGGTCAAGGGCTTACTTAGATGTGTGTTTTCTACAAAACACACAATCTGGAACTTGTGACTTTGCTGGTTAAAAAAAAAAGAAAAGAAAAAAGACTGAAACTTGGGACATTCAGCTACGGTAGTGCCCGAAAAATCACGCTGCAAAGTTAAATATATGAATGGCCAGTGTGCACTAGAAAATGAAGGGAAAAGCAGGATTTTAAAAAGTTAATTGGTTTATTTAATTCATCATTCTGAGGTAATATAAATTGCAGTCTATTAAGAAACTTTAGAGAAATGCCGAAGTGCACAGTAAAGTGATCTTCGGGGCAAAATACCTTTGGGGAAAACTGAAAGGACTGTAGCCGCAAGTGCAGACCAAGCGGACTGACATCACAGGGTGGTCAGGGCAGAGCAAGGTCCCCGGTCAGCCAGAGCCACTGTAAAAGCATCGGATATTAAGGGTTCCAAGTGTCACAGTGAATATTTATTTAGTCAAACGTTAGCACAATGTTTCTGACAGCCCTGTCAAACACTGCCTCGGTGGGCTGAGGAGAGGCTATTTGCATTCCGAGGGCAGTGCTCCTTCATCTTGAAAATTAATTTGGATTAAATCACAGAACCCATACTTATGTCACGTCTGCTGGTTACCTGATTGGTGAGATACGGGCTTCTATGAACAATTAGCAGATAACAGAAACATTCATTTTTGTTGCTGGAGTGAAACAAGGCTCAACACTGACAAGTTCACATTCATGATAACTTCCTAGAGCAGGCTGATTTCCTGGGGGAAATGTAGAGGAGGGGAAAGTGGAATTATATTTGCCAGTAATAGGAAATAACAAAACCAAACACATCACATAGTTATTATCATCAGTAGTAATTATAGTATCTTGAATTTGTAGAGTAATTTAAAAAGCACCATTTAATTCAACATATGAATCATTTGCTTCATTTTCCAGAGGATGCCAAGCCAGGGAGGTTTGGGAGATTTGTCCAAGGTCATAGAATTCATAGTTTGAGAAGCTAGGACTGGTTGGTGTCTGGATTTACTGATTCCACCCAGTGTTGTTCTTAGGCTTGAGCAATCTGCTCGAGTGGTCAAAGCACTGAAGTTACTGTATCTGCTTATAGATTATAAATTTGTTTAATAATTTCAAGTTGAGCAATTTATTTTAAAATTCTAATATCAAACACTGTACAATTATCAGGCAGTCTCTTTCAAGATATAGTTATGGTATACCCTATTTTTTTCCACAATAGAAAACATCCAGAATCAGGATAACAGTGCAAGCCACCTCATCCCCAATTCCTTAGCAATGGTTTCTTAACCTATTTTTGTTACAATCCATAGGTAAAGTATTGCCTGTCATAAATGAATAAAGCGAGGTGTGTACAGAATGGGTTGGGTTATTTTTCCCCCCTCACCCAAGGACATTTTTTATTGCCTTTAGAAAGAGAGAAAGGGAGAGGGACAGAGAGAGAGAAACATCGGTGTGAGAGAGAAACATCGACTGGCTGCCCTCTCGCACACACCCTGACTGGGGATCGAACCTGCAACCTGGGTATGTGCTCTGACTGGGAATCAAACCCTCAACCTTTTGGTCTATGGAATAACACTCCAACCAACTGAGCCACACCAAGCAGGACCAGAATGGTTTTGATATCCCCAGTTGGTTGCTCCAATGATTCTGAAGGATGTTATCTATTAATTAATTCAAGTAATTATTTTGATATTTTAGGGAATTAAACTGCCTCCCAAGTCTGCCTTTGATTAGGTGAATTGTGGAGCGAAACAGCATTTAAAAAGTTCAAAAACTTGAAGATAAATAGAAAATCTTTTATGTCAGCCTTTGAAATGCATGTCCAAATTTTCTTTTTTCTCAGAGGCTTGACTTTCTGATTATTTTGGTAGTAGGTACATCAAATGGACTTTATCACCAAAATACATAACTATGACAAGGGAATAAGGATAAATACTAAAATCAGTAGTATTATATATGCTTTGTGATATTGATATATTCAGTTAAACAAAATGAAATTGCTATTTTTGTAAGACAAAATCTGTTGAATATTATTCTACATCATATGCTTCAGCTTGCCTGATTTTGTTTAAATCTTTATCATGCTTTCCACTAGATTTTGAAACTGATTTCTCTTCCACAAAATAATATATTACTACTATTCTAAAACTCTGGTTGTTCAATTACAGTTTCCTAAGGGGTTAAGGAATAGAACGAAAATAAAGAAAAAGTAAATAAAATGCCTCATATCAAAACCTGTCCTGTGTTGGACATTGCCTATATTAAACAGGAATATAAACCCTCCACTGCAATCTAAAATGGCCACGCGTTGCCAATAGCATGCACAGAAATGCTTGTCTCCATTCAAGCACGCAATTTTTTGCAAGTTTCTACTTACGTAAGGCATATTTTCCCTTAAAAATGTATTTTTCTTAAAAACACTTGTTCTTTTTCTGATTATTAAAGTAATATTCTCTTTAGCCATTTTGGAAAATTGATAAAAGTATAAGAAATAAAGTAAAATTGTTCCCTTCATCCTACCATCCGGAGGAAGTCAGCACTAATATTTTGATTTAATTCTTTAATACATGAATGAAGTACATTTTTTAAAAAAACTGAATATAGTTATACTATAAATTATAAATATAATTTTCTAAGCACCTATCTTAGAAAATTTGGCTTATTCTTCACATACGATTTCTATTCGGCTTTTTATACTTTACAATATATTGTGAGCATTTCCCATGTCATTAAATACTCTTCTAAGTAACCAGATAGATTGGCATTCGTTCACTTAAAACAGTGAACAAGCTGCATTAAAAACCAGCCAGAGCCTCACCAAAGAGCTGATGCTATGAATACCAACCATAGCTTAGTTGCTGTTCCATGTTAATTTAATTTGACAGAGTAAGAGTCTTTGAAGTCCTGATTCTCTTTTGCATCTAATAAACCTGTTTTTATAGTGCCTGAACCTTTAGAATCAGCCTGCAGCGAAACTCATGTCGGGAAGTTGCCGTGAGGTCACATGAAACACGGGCTGGAGGGGAATTCCTTTGGAAGTCTTGTGAGAGAGGCGAGGGGGACTGTAAGGGGTCACGGGGAGGGGGAGAGGTCAGTGCCCCTGGCGATAGCATCTTATAGGCCTACAGATTGGGTGCCATTTTATGTGAGTCCTCGAAGGTTAATTCCTACAGAAGTGGGTGTGCAGTGGCACAGCAACAGTCATTAGTGGTTATATACATCTTAGTGTTCATTAGTGGGTTCTGTGACATTAGATGGGGAAAGCTAAGAAGAAGTCTCGATGGTGTGTGGTTTTGCTTCCCATACTTGAGCAAGAAGGCGACTCTATAGCATTCCCCACCATCAATGCTTAGAATTTGGAAATGACTTGCTTTGGCTCACAGAATGTATTTTGGGGATATTTTTGTTGACTCCAATTAGAGTTGGTGATACTGGTTAGAGGGGTGGAGAGGAAAAGGGCAAGAATATCAGAGAAGAGCATCAAAATGAAAGAGATTAAAAGTAATGCTGAACATTAAGTCTTACAGAGTAAAGACTTTGTATTTTCTTTTGTTATTTTTTGTTTAGATTGGAAGTTTTTTGAAGACCAAAAAAAAAAACATGATTATAAGGTATTATACCCTTAGGAGCTGTTTGAGTCTTAATAGTTATTCCAGTGGTTCAGTATCAAATATGTCATTGCTACCAACATTAACGATCAAGACCTTGTTAAATTGAGTTTCATCCACAGTTACTGATCATATACAAATGTGTCAAAGCTGTGCAAGGTTAACACCTTGTTTTAAAGGTGAATGGGCAGTCCCTGAGCTTAAGACAAGTGGTGACCAAATATGTGAACTGTTAACTTAATAAAAAGGGGTAAGTACTCAGGCGGAACCCTGTGCATTTGTCCTAAGTTAAGAGGTCACCTAAAGTGATGGAGAAGTTTAAAAATGCATCTATGTCCTTCTTTAGAAGCACCTGTAAGGTCTGTTCTTTGGGGATTTGTTCATTGATGACAGCAATTTGGGAATAGGGAGCAGAAAGATGGAGTAGCCACTTAGGAGGTACATAAGCCAACATTTAGGGAAATTGCTCATCAATGGGAAATTACTGGACAAGTGTTTAATTTTTCTGGTAAGGATGTTTCTAGGTAACAGTCTTTTGTGGCTGAGTCATTCTAGGATGTGGTAGATGTGGGATTAAGTAGCTGCACTAGACAATAATGATGTAATTCTGTGCTTCCAACGTAATTTCCAGTCCTACTGCTTCTACCACTAGTGGGTGGTATCAACTACTACTGCAACTTACATTCCATTTGGCAATCTATTTCACCTTCTACCACTGCTTTCCAGTCTCTGCAAAGGTAGCTTGGCTGTCTGTCTCTTTACACTAAAGTACTCAGTTTATACTCCTTTACATAAAATCAACACTATTCCTGTCTTGTTTGTTTGAGCTGCTGTAATGCAGTACCACAGACTGGGGAGTTTACAATCAACAGAGATTTATTTCTCACACTTCTAGAGACTGGAAATCCGAGGTCAGAGCACCAGCATGGATGGGTGAAGGCCCTCTTCCAGGCTGCAGACTGCCTGTTGTATCTTGACACGGTGGAGGGGGAAACAAGCTCTCTGGGTTCTCTTTTATAAGGTACTAATCCCATTTATGAGGGCTCTGCCTCCTATCTCCCAAAGGCCCCACCTCCTAATACCATCACTCTGGGGGTAAGGATTTCAAATGAACTTGGAGGTGGAGGAAACATGTATTCAGACCGTGGCAATATCTATAGAGTCTGCCAATTAAACATTTAGAGGAAATTAAATACTTGTGGTGGGAAAGGCCAGATTAGACCAGTGAACCAAAAGTTTGTCTGAGATTTGGTATAAATTTGCAGGAGCTTACCTTATTTTTATGGTGCGTTATAGTACGGTATAAAAGGCACCCTGGATTACTTGTACTGGACTTTGTAACAGACATTACATACTACAAAGGATGGCCCGTATATGGCCCAGATTTCCTCTCCCTCCTCAGGAACAGGCACAGGCATGAGACAGGAGCCATGAGCCCCAACATAGAAAATCTCCCACACACATTGTAGTTCTTTTCTTCAGTCTGTCTGTTCTTCTATTTTGTGCGATTTCTTACTCACACATTCCAGTGTGTTTCTCTAGACCTTTTTGCACATCTCATTAAAGTCTTGTTCACTGTCTTCTCTATATTTCCCTTCTCCACATCCCTCCTTCTTTCTTTTCCTTTATCTTTCTCTTTATTCTTTCCCTCTTTGCATTCTCAATATGAGGTAAATCTGGCCACAATTGTTACTGAGAAGCAGAGTCCGATATTCCTCTCTTCATTAATCTGTAGCATCTCTCTGAAAGCACAAGGTCATCTCATTGTACTTATTTGATTACGTGCCTGTCTCTGACCTGAAGGAACTTTTATGGCATCTAATGGGGACCTAATAAATGCTTCTGTTTTTTACCATCATAATTTCAATAAGAAAGTTTATTCTGGTTTCTAGACAGTCAATTTACAAACAGACTTTTGGAACCCAACTCTTGTGTAGGTTGAGGACTTCCTACAACACGGTCAAACTATAGCAAAAGGCTGTGTGGTACAGAACTGTACCACAGAATAGTGATGTACTTTGGCCCCACCTGAACGCCACTGTGATTGCCTTTACAACATGTATCCTGCCATTATGTTAAAAAGGTTACTTCTGAACACATCTGCTGGCAGAAGATTTATTTTGCATTGTTTTCTAGGAAACTGTAGCTTAGCGAACTATTAGACTCTCTAACTTTAATTTTTCTTACTTTTTAACTGTTGATCTTTTTTTTAAAAAAAACAAGTAAATAGATTAGTTTTGTCTGTGTATTTTACTCAACAATTACCTGTTAGCAATTGAATAATTTTAATAGCAGAATATACTTCTAAATCTTATACTGCTTGTCTGCATGTAAACCCTGTACCTGGGAGCTGTAATACTTTCAAAAGAGCACATCAAAGTAATTGTTTCCCTGGCACCAGTACAAATTTCTGCTGGGACCTGTCCCATTTAAGATAAATTATATTACCTGTGGAATTTAAGAGGATGCAAGGTGTAGCATGCCCTGCAGGCAGGAAATTTAAACTATGGATTGCTTTGGGAAAAAAACCCTTCAGTTTGTTCCTGTAATATGGGATATTTAGCCTGCCTAATTTCTGTTTAATCTTTTTACAGGCATATTTTGAATTTTGCATTCATGTGGAAGATAAATTCAAAAATCTAGTTATTCTCTTAAGCTGACCTGAGAATGAAACTCACCTAAAGCTTGTGGTGTGAAGGCTTTACTTGACTATGGTGATGTGGGAAAGAGATGCCATTATCTGAATAAGTCTATTTAGAAACAGATCTCCTCTCACCCCCACAGAAAAGAATAATGAGGGAAAATAGGGGGCTTTGCCCTAGTTTAACCAGATCATCATGCTCAAGCCCGATGTCACACCTTTGTTCTGTCTATATAAACATTAATGGAGGAATAGGATATCCTTGGGCAGGAATATGGAGACATAAATCTCATCTTTAAATCCATTGAACACAATTTGATAGGACCAAGATGCGAGACTTGTAACATGTAGCAGAAACACATACCAGCTCAGGTATTCAGATGGAGAGCTCCAGCCTCCCACGTATAGCCACACCCTAAGTGACTCACTTCTCCCAGCTGACATCCCTGATGCCCAGTGGTCAGCCCCTGTGGCCCTTGTGGTCTTAGGGTATAAGATTGCTGCATACATATCATCTTGGGTGTTGAATGTGTACAAAAGAGAATATATTGGAAAAAAGATAGAGAGGAAGGAAGGAGAGAGTGAAACAGATAGGAGGAGAAGGAAGGAGACTAGAGGAGTCAAGATCAAAACAATAAAAGTAAGCTCTGACCACCTTCCCTCTTTGTGCTCCTGATGAATCTTGTATTCAGTTATGCTCAGGCCACAGCTGAAAAAATGCTCCTCTCCCTGCTCCCAGTAGAAAGAAGGGGCCGCTACTCAGTCTTTTAATTTGGTCATTGTCTAATCATCCTCATAAGGTAGGTTCCCATCACCAGGAACAGATACGTTCTTAGAATCTTTTTTTTTTTTGTCCAATAATCCAAATATTCTATGGAAGACAAATCTTACAATCATGAACAATATTTACCACTTAGTAAAGCAATGTGTTAAATCTTTTATCTCTTACTTTAAAAGTCTTTACATTTTACCCAAGCCTCATTCCTGTTAGATTGTCCCAGTTTTACATATTGAGTAAGATGTTATAGGATTTTACCCATGCATATATAAACACATATAATATATATAATTCTACATGAGACATTACTCTCTTCTCTTTGCTCTTGAATGCATTTCTGTCTCCCTTCCATGTTTCCTGATTTTCCACGGATATCTTCACATAGAAACTTTGGATATTGGATCCTGGGCCACTTTTTACAGTTTTTTCCTCTTTATTATTTTTTTTAAATAACTCCTTTTTAGTTGTTAAAGTGCTGTCCAAATTAAACTGAAACACACACCCCTCTGGTTTTCTTTTGCTTTCTTACACGCTTCCTTTTTTTCTTAAAAAAGGCTAAGTCCCCCTTTGTTCTAAGGGTTGACTGAATTCAAAGGCCTGAATTCAACCCTTGGATTTCTTAACTGTATGGACTAAGAAGTAGCAATTAGTAGTCACTAAACGTCAGTAGGTAGGAGACCTGATTTTTAGCCTTCCCTTGTCCCCATGCCCCCACTCAAGTTTATTCCTTTTAGCATTGGAGCCCCCAAAGATTGCAACAATTATCAAGATCCTTGCGAGCAATCACATTAAGAAGAAGTAAGGCTTTGGAAGTACAAGGGATATTTTCTCCTAAAAACTGATATACATCTAACAGAAACTCAACTCCTGTATTTCCAAACAAAACCCTGTATATCCAAATCACTTAGAATACTTCAGTAACTTACATAAGCAAGCTGAAAAGTACAAGCTAGTTTAGAAGACGCCACTGTGCTTGACTGTTGTGTCTGGGAAAGAACTGGTTTTGTTGTTAGAAAAACAGATTTTTCAAAGGTTGGTATAGCAGACGTGCTAGCTCTTCACTTGACTTTAAGGTTAGTTTTAGATAAAAGGCATCACTTAATAATAGGGCTTGTTGTTTGGAGGATCAGGCTTCTGAAAACCTTAATGTGCTTTCAGCTTTCCCCGGAAGCAGGTGACAGGGTAGTTAGCGTCCACATCCTCTGCTCAACGGAGCAGCTTCTCTGCTGGCACATTGCTTGGCAGAGCGCCAAGGAAAGCTGTGTGATGACAGCAAGATTGGGATGCAGGAAGCAGGGCTGGGTCATGTGCTCTAAGTTGTCGATTTCTCCCATTCCCTTAGCATGGCTGATTCTGCTTACACGGATTATCCCTAAAGCCACGTCTCCTAATAGACACCAGCCACTTGAATTCCCGTGATATCAAACAATTTCAGTTGAGACCCTTGTCCATCTTCTTTGTCATACTTATGTCAATGGGATCCCTTGCACTGTAGCCGTCCCCTGTCCCCTCAAAGATCAGGGTGCCTGTGCAGAAATGATACCATACCATGGTGAAGGTTCGGTATTATTAAATTTCTACCACATTGAGCTCTATGTTTACAAACAATTTGGGGCTTGAAATTATTTTACAAGCATGTCCAAACAGGAATGAGGGTATAATGGTGCCATTTCTATACTAAATTCTGTTCTCAATAGATCTAGGAGTATCTACAATTAGAGGTAATATATCACATGGAATCTCTGGTGTCTAAATCAGGGTTTTTTGGTGCTCCCTGACTTAGACACTGTAACTTGTTTATCATTTACTATATATAACTATATTTTATTTCTATTAGTTTTTCTGTTTATGTTCTCTTTACAATTGCAAAACACCCAATTGTTGCCATCCTTAACCCGTTTCCCAGAATGGGTCTTAAGGTAAATTATGAATGTTAAAAAATTTCCTTACATGGATGCATGCTATTCTAGTAAGCTGAATAATTAAAACATTTTTAAATATTAAAGTGAACACGATAATTTTTATATTTTTGGCATTTATTTTTCTGTAGGATCCGCAGCTTTAAAATTTTTCAGTGCTGCAAAAATGGACAAAAAGTTGTAACCTCACTCGTTTTTAAGTTTGAATAAATGAATGAATAAACAAATGAAGGAAAGAATGTTCTGAGCGCAGTCTTCATATTGAGCTTCAACAACATAAAGATCAAAAGTTTCTAGACATTGCCTCCCGCTGCCCACAACCAGTATACAACTGGTCTCATCAACATTTCTGTGGAGGCACTCGTGTGTTTTAGATAGTTGGGATCTTTTTCATGTTCTCTTTCTCTGAGTTACCAGTTTTATTTAGCAATTCTTTTCCACCCTTGCAAACAGTTTCTAGACTTTGCAACTGATTCACAGTGAAGTTAAGGGTATGACTGAGGTATAATCTGAGGTATGACTGACAGGTAGCCAACTCTCAGAAAGTGTTTGACGTATGGGTTAAGATTCTGGAAAGAATCCTGGATTTGGGATTTGTTCAAGGACTTAATGTTAAGTCTTAGCTCTGTCAGTTACTAACTGAGTAAGTCTCTCAGTCTCTCTGAGCCTCAGTTTTCATGACTCAAACATGTAAATTGCCATAGGAAGATAATGCCCAGTATACAGGGCAATATGATAATTAAATGGAGCATTATATTTTAATTCATATTACTTTGAAATCTATACAAATATAAAGTTAAAACATAAGCTGCTTGGAGGATTACAAAAGCCCCTAACAGTCCTTTAGCACTTGTGTGTTCCTGCTGTGAGGCGGGAGCGCACTTGAATTCTTCCATTCAGATAAAAGTCTATATTGCTTGAATATACTTTCAGAGAAAGAGATGCAGTAGGACTTTGTTCCACAAAGATAGTTACATGATACATGAAAACAAAGTGGTTGCATTAATTATTTATGATCAAGATCCTCTTGTTTTATGTTCCTTGCCCCACCCAGCACTCCTACTCCTCCATTCCTGCTGCCTGCCGCTCCCTGCCATTTTGTAGCATGCCATTCTGTGGTAGCTTTCCTTTTTTTATTTTCTTTCACTCCAGGCAACTCCTTCAGTGGTTTCCACCATTTTAAACAAATTCCACTTTTCATCCCCTTATGGAGGTCATTTATCTTAACTTCTGCACAGGAAGAAGATTCCACAGTGTTCCTCAGCCACTCACTCCAGTACATGCAACCCCTCTGGTAAGGAAGCTTTCCTTCATGTTGCAGTTGAAGCCCATTTCCTATTCTGATTTCTTCAGAACAAGTTTCTAAAACAGCTGGTTGCCATCCTTTAGGTTTGTCCTTCCTTGACAGTACTTCAAAAACATTATGTCACTTTTCAGTCTTTTTTGTCAAGAATGAGTTATAGCTCTTCCTTTAGCTTTTTCTCGTCAGGCCTATTGTTCAGCCCTTTGATAAGCAGCGTGGTGTAATTGAAAGAATATGGGCTTCGAAGTTAGACTTGGGTTTGAATCTGAGCAATGGAACACACTAGCTGTCTGACCCTAGTCCGAGCGCCTAACTTCTGTGAACTGCAGTTTCCTCATCTGTCAGGTGGGGTTAACGGGTCCTGTCTCACTGGGTCCTTGTCAGAATTGGTGGTGCATATAATGTTCCTGGTATATAACCAATGGTCTGATAAATGTTAGTTCTCTTCCCCCTCCCTCTCTTTGTGACTCTCCCCTCTATCAGGCCACTGTTTCCTACTAGTTATGGAGCCTGGAGTTGAACACAGTGTTAAGAATTGTAAATAATCCTGCTTACTCATCCCCTAAACATACCTCCCCCTCCATTGTACTGGAGCTCTTCTGTGGTATCCATGTCATTTCCATACATTGCTGACATTATGTCACAGGGACGAGTTACTTCCAGGAACCAGCTCTAAGGAGTCATTTAATTGGCATTGGAGCAGTCCAAGATAGCTCTTAATCTTATTTGCACACTGAGGAATTTCCCAAGTTATCTCCATGTGGTTTTAGCTGTGACTCTCTCCAATATAGGACCCAACAGATGTCCTTCAGCTCATTTCAAAACACTGAGTTACTCATTCCTATGTTTCCGCCTCAGATCTAGATGAATCCTGGATGCAGTCTCACTGCTGCCCCCCGTGGCCCCTTAGTGCAAATTAGAGAAAGCCACCACTCTTCAGCAGGTGCAGGAGGACAGCGGGGAAGTACAGAGTTGGCTGAACTTCAGACACCCTGTAGGGCATTAAGCTTTTTGGAGAGCCACAGCGTTTGCTTTTAATGTGGTTTAATTTCACAAAATAGATGCTCGAAAAGTATTCCTTGTCTTTGTCTCTTTGGTGTCATCTATTATCAACCTTCCTTTCTCATTCCATTGGCCTCCTCCTTTTTCTGTACCTGCCACCCCCTATACAATTTATAAATAACATTTTATGCTCTGCTTCAGATTTTCTCCTATTATGTCTACTGATTCTAGCTGTTTCTTTACATGCACCTTTGAATACTTGCCTTGACTTATATTTTTTTGTGGAGTTACTCCGTGTATTTCAACTTCAGGCTAAACAGATTAGGCCAAACAGATTTTCCTAAAATTTTCAACATTCTATTAACAGATTCTTATGAAAGCAAATTGGCAAAATCTATACAATTAATTCATTCCAGTGTTGCTTCCCCTTCCCTCTACTTTTCTTCTGGAGATGATGTTAATAAGTATTTAAATTGCCTAAACCCTGAGGTAATGGGAGAGAGAGGGAGAGGGGCTGCTGGAAGATTAGACAATGCACACACTAACTTTAACAGGAAGTGAGAGCTCAGAGGTAAGAGGAGCACCATGGGTGTTCTCATCCTTAGCAGGCAAGAAGGACCTTTTCTACTGCCCTCACACTTTGGGCGAATCCTGCATACGACAATATTGGGGATGCAGTGAACAATTAGATTTTCCAAAGCTTGGCCAAGTCAGTTCTGGTGAGCGATGGTGTTATAAGCCTCGGCCGGCTTGTTCTCATGTCCTGGGGCTCATAGTGAAGCTTAAATTCATCTGAAGGAGGTAGAAGAATACTTTAATACTAGAAAAGTTTGTGTAAAAAGGCATGAAATTAAGAAATGAGAAACTCAAAGATCACCCAGAGGCAAAACTTTCTGACATCCTGATATACTGGACAGCAGTGAAGTCTCAATAATGGATATCATTGGAATGCTATTATTAAATTTGCCTTGTCTTCATTTTTCTTCATTTCTAATGTGCCTGTTAGGCCAGAGCTTCCTTGGGAACATAACAATAAAACAACTTTGGAGTTAAGTAAATAGGAAAAGCTAATAAATATTCATATGGCTCCAGCTTGAATTATTTCTTTCACGCTCTATAAATCACTAGAAGTCATGTGACAGGAACCATTCCTGATCTGTTTTAGGATGTGCAGGGTACCCCAAGAAAGCTTTCCTGTTTATTACTTCTTTGAGTGCATATATACATATATATTACTTTGAGATATTTAATATCTGGAATAGTCCTTTGGCTGGGGAAAAGTTTGGATCTCAGGAAATAATGCAGATAAAGAGCAAACAGGGCTTGGCTGAAGGAAGGGGGCAGACAAAGGGCACAGTGAGGGGCCCCTGAAGAAGGGGCTGGTGGAAGGCAGACCTGAGGACCTGGGGCACTAGGAGGAGCACTTCTGCTGCTCCTGGGGAGGTAGGCAGCAGAGGCGGCTTTAGGGGAGAGAAAATAAAATCTGGTTTCGACATGTTTACTTTAGATGGCAGTAAAATATCAAGTCTATATATTTTATGGGCATTAAAAATACGTGACTGAAGCGAGGGTAAAAGGTTAGGGCAGGAGATAGGGATCTGGGGCTCATCTGGGCATAGGTGCTAATTGAATCCATGTGGGTACACTAAGGAAGTGAGTAGGCAAGGAAAAGAGGAGCAAGGCCCTCTAGGCTGAGCCCTGGGGACACTAAGTGATGCTGCCTGGAGGGAAGGGGGAGGAGTCAAAGAAGAAAGAAAAAAGCAGGTGGAAATTATTTGAGAATTCCCATGGCCTAAGTCCCATGCCATTGAGGCCTCGAGGATGTTGGGAAGCACATTGCATTGTGGAAGGCAGCCCAGAACCCGAGAACTGGGAAGCTGCTAAGAAGTTCAGTAAAGAGCTGCAGTGTTTGATGGCTCTCAGAAAAGCATCGAACAAAAGAGAGCACAGCAGAGAAAGAGGCAAAAGTGGGACAGAGTCTAGGTCTGGTCATCTTGTTCCTCCACATTGCCTAGCACAGTGCTTTGTAAGGCAACATTTGTTTAATGAATGAGTGAGTGAGCGAATGAGCAAATGAATCAGTCAAATAAGCAGATATAAGTAATCATGATTTTTTTCCCCCTGAGAGAGAAGGTAATAGCATAGCACTGAACAGTAACTATAAATATCCTTAATAGACCTAACAGTTAAAACAGTCAGAAAGGAGAAAAGGAGTTGAGCAGAGAAAGGAGACGGCAGAGCCTGGGACGAGAGGAGACAGGAGTAGCGAGCAAAGAAGGCCAGGGTTTCCCTGGAGTGGGAAGTCAGAGAGGTAAGCAACCTAAATGTGTAAGTTTGGCCATTAATTTGCTTGAATCCCTAGCCACTTCTCAAACATTCATTTTGTCCCTCTGGTGGAACTTCACGCTTCTTGGCAAAGACAGACACTACTCTTGTGTATAAATATCCAGAAATTTAGTAGGGATAATGTTCAGTTTTGATCAATCAAACCAAAACATCCCTTCTCCACTCAGAGGAGGCTTTTCAACTTGGATTTTCTAAATAATTTACTCAAAGCCCTACCTCTGCCTGCATGCATTTCTTGTCAAATTTCCTTGAGAGCCAGCTATACAAACATCCTTCCTAATCTTAGCAAAATGAAGAAACGGACCTAAAAGATGTGAAATATGCTTCTCCCGCTTATGCTGTGTTTGTTCTATTTTCATAAGTAATGATCTGAAAACAAAAAAATGACTTTGGAAATATCAAAAATGTAATTTTCAATTTCTTATGATTTAAAAACTGAGCACATTTCCCCCAAACGTTTAAGAAAATGAAATGTACCTTTTAATGGAGATCACCCTGAAAGTGTTCACAAATATCAGGAGGCTGGGGACTCTGCAAATAACCTTGTGAATGACATCTGCATGTGACTCGATCGTGTTGTCACCACAGATACTTCTATAAGGGCAGTGAGGAGATAGATGAAAAAGGCAATGGTGTTGCTTATTTCATTAAATATATAAGGGTTGTTTGCAGCTATTTCCTGGCAGTAGTTTCTGTTTTTAGAAGTGATGTTAATGATACTGTAGAGAAAGAGATACCAGTGGGTTGACCACACGTTTCAAATTATCTCTAGATTTAAAAAAAAAAAAAAAAAAGTCTCTGCAGGAAGGAAGGGGTCCTGCTCTGGTAAATCTCTCAGCGGGATGAAAAAGGAAAGGGAGGTCCAGACAGTCTTGTTTCGTGAGGACTTTCCCACAGAAAAAGGACGAATATCAGATAAGAACATTGATCAGACCTCACAGGTATTACAGCACATCTCTTCGGGTACATGATGCAACATAGACTTGCTCTTCCCAACATGGAAGATGGGAAGCACCATAAAAATATAGACTGGCGCCCCGAGACGCACAATAGCCAGTCTCCATTATTCGTATGGACCTGTAGGTTAGGCATTTTGGCGTGCTTGTTAAGTGATATGTTAGACAGTCCCCCTAATGAAAGCACAGCAGTGGGCCATGAGCTCTGGGCCAAAGAAAGCTAAAGTGAATTAGGCAAGATATCTAATAAAAGGATGGCAGTGGTCCTAATGGAAAACCATATGCATGCTGATCAACTTATCTCTTTCCACTTTTGTCTAATTTTCTTAAACATGAGTTAGCGCTGCAGAGGAGCTGTGAGCACAATTGCAGAAGGCAGGTCCCTATAGTCGGTTAATGTAGAAGCAAGTGAATACATGGACTATCTAGGAGATGTTTTATTTAGTAAGGACAAGTATTTCCAGGGCAGGCCTTTACAGATAAAATAGAATTCAAGTAACAGAAACTGAATATTATTTCAAAGGAAAATAAAATAACTCTTATGTCAATCTGCCATTTTCCCAACTCTGGGAAGATGAGAACAGTGTGGAAAGGTGTGACATGTTCTACTACTTGCCAATAAATTGTTGAGAATTAAAATGTCTGTGAATCCATCAACGCCACTGAAAGACATGCTACAGAATCGAATAGGTGGTAGAATATGTATTTAAATGACAAAATACCATATAACCAAAAATCTCACCAGGTGGTGTTCACATCTGCTATCTGCGTATGAGTGGCCTTATTTAGTATTTTCCTGTTTTATGTCAATCCAAAAGAGAATTGAGGTTGTATAGAAAGAACACAATAGACCTCCGGCAACCTTGAGTTTTCAGTGACCAGAGATGGAGCCTGAGGTCCATGACATTTAGTAGTTCGTCATTTTCTCAGGCACAGAAGTGAATCCTGGCTCCCAGGAGCTGGTGTTCAGGAGAAAGTCATTTAGTTTGCGAATGAAGTGAGCCAACACTTTACCATTGGTCACATGCCAATGTGCCCTCCTTGTTTCCTAATTGGAGTTGATGTAGTAACTCTCTTGAAGAGACCAAACAATTGCTTTAGTTTCTTTGTGAAAATAGCCATCAAGTAAGAGACGAATCTTTGGTACAAGTCGGAGAGGGAGCTAACCTTGGTCAGAGGATATGCACAGGAAACATTTGCCTCCAGATAGTAATCACTGCAGGAGAAATCTCCAAACCTGAGCAAAGTGTTTCCTGGATCCCCAAATTTAGAAACCGTGAACTTGGGGGGTTGCCAAATACTCAAAATCATCAAGGGACTACTAAAATATAATAGGAAATTATAGAGCAAAGGAAAAAAGACAAGGAAAACGTAAACGATTTATTTAAAATGTGTATTTTAGATCCAGCTCTCCTGCAACTAACCACATGGCCTTGGGAACAGTCTGTCTGACCATTTCCTTGGTGTTGCCGACTGGAACAAGGTGAAACTGCTCCTCCTCCTAATGTACATACCCCAAAGAAGGATCACTTTCTCTTCCAGTGGATTTAATTGGTAAATGTGGGCCCAGCTGAGTAAAAGAGAAGCGAAAAAAATCCCCATGTCTGTACTTAGAACAACACTCCTCAGGGAACGAGAGGACAAGATTCTGGGTCCTTTCTCACTCTCCGAGCAGAGCGTCTCTGTTCATACCATTTCCATAAATTGGTGTTCTGAAGACTGAAGTGGGAGCGTACAGTGGAGGATTCTTTGATGAAGGAACACTTGTACACCCAATGTGGCCTTCCCTGTATTCCACGCAGGTCACTGTCAGTTCCCAGGCTTTCAGGGAATAAGCTGGAATAGTAGTGGGCTCCCCTTGCCAGCTCAAGCACTGGATGGAACAAAATACATCTTGATGCTGAAGATCAAACAACGCCTTCCCTTGCTTACTGAATACTTCAAGTTCCTGTGGGTTCCATATTCAGTAGAAGCCCAGAATAGTATGTTAGAATGTTGATATAGGTGCCATTTTATGGTTTCAAATAGGAGCTCTAGAGTTTATCTGATAAGACATGCTAAACTTTGTTTTTTTAAGATTTTATTTATTTATTTTGAAAGCGAGGAGAAGGGAGGGAGAGAAAGATCAATGTGTGGTTGCCTCTCACACACCCCCTACTGGGGACCTGGCCCGAAACCCAGGCACGTGCCCTGACTGGGAATCCAACCAGCAACTCTTTGGTTCGCAGTCCTGCACTCAATCCACTGAGCCACACCAGCCAGGGCCTAAACTTTTATGCCTTGAGTAAACTTATACCCAGCCTGCCTTGGAAAGGATACTTCCTAATACTAACTGAAATTTCTTTTGTTGTAGTTAGTATCTATTTTGTCTTGGTTTATTTGGAGCAGTGGAAGCCTCACCCATGTTGCATTCCCTTTCATGTATGGAAGCCAGTTTTTAAGTGAACCTACTAAGTTAAGTAAAAATGTGTTGTAGTATACCTTCATCTGACCTGCCTCTAATCCCATTGCTCTTTTTGTTCTGCCTGAGGGTAGTCCCTGACTTCTTCAATATGGTAATTTCTGGGCTGTAAATTGGATAAAGGACAGGCACTCAAATTTTGTAATACCTGGGGATTACAAATCACAATTGCCCTTTATCTTGGCTCAGCCTCCTAAAACACACACTTATACCTCAGAAGTCATGCGAGATAGTGGTAACTGTGAGGTCTTTGGAAGAGGATATTTTGCTGTGGACTAAAGAGTGTTATGTGGCTCAGAGGTTCTTCCTGACTTTGCATCCCCTCAAGATAATGGTCTTACATGTATTTTCATGCACACAAATACCAATTTATTTACCTCTCTTCTCTTCCCACCCTTTCCAGTGCTTGCAGAACAAGTCTTATGATTTTCTTCTACGCCACTTTTATCTACCATTTGGTCATATTGCTAGAGTGGCCCTGGAAATACATATCAGAGAGGAGAGAAACCATATGTTTTGAGGTAAAATTTAATAGAATAAAGAAAGAATGCCATTAATCTCCAGCCCTTGAAAATGCCCAGAAGCTCCTATTCAGACCCTTCTTAAAGTTTCCATCCATTCTCTTTTATTAAACCCTGGTATTTCTCAAATGTCAAATTCCAAGATGAATTTGTAAAATATTTCTTGCAAATTTTTGTTTAACGATTTTAATTAACTGCAAATAGCTCAAAAGTATTTTTCTATAATTTGTTATAAATGTGCTACATGTTAGGTTATAGGTTTTTGTCACCCAGCCTGAGAATCCAACCACCATTTATACATTTTTTTTCACTCAAGGGGAAACCTCTTCCAAGTTTGAAAAAGTTGACACCAAACTCAACTTTTGGATTGTTTCTGTTCCAACAAGGACTTGGTTGGCCCTGTGCAAGAGGAAATGTTCTTCTAGCTTGAGAGATACAGTTCAGGAAAACATCACAGGGATAGCAAGGACATTCACTTCTGAGACCTTGGAAAGGAGCCTGACTTGCAGTTTAGGTGTGTGGTTAGGATTCATAGCGAGCAGTGTGGATGCCAGCGTTCCAGCTGCTGCTGAGGCCCTCGTTATCTTCAGGGGCATATCCTGCTTGCAGCTCACCTTGTTTCGTGAACGCTGTCTCTTGATTGTCTTTGTGTCTAATACAGGGCCACAGAGCAGGGCACTTAGTGATTGCTTCCTGAACTGAATGTAACCGAAGGCCAGATAATGGTTCTTCACCATCAGATTTGCTGGAAAAATGAAATTAAGCACTATAAAGTACTCAGGTTAAATTGCTTCAAATAATGACTGAATGTTCAATGGAGGACAAATTCGATCTTGGCATTTTCTGTGGTGTGCGCTAAGAGCTGAGATGTGAATGTGTGTGTGCCCTCACATACCTTCGTTCTTACATAGTAGAAGGAAGGAAGTTGTGAAAGGGGAGAAAATAGAGCTATTGACTGAAGAGCCATAAGGCTGTTTTTAGAATGACTGCTTCTGTTGTATTAGGGAATGCTTCCTTTGAGAAGGGGTATATTATGCATCCTCTTTCCATCAAGTCTATTTTGGGAAGAAATTACGAGGCTAATATATATTACTAACTCCCAGGGATCTCTTATCAACACAGCATCTATTCTCATTACACACCTGCTTAGAGAAAAATAAATTAAACCTTCTGTTTTGAAGCATACCAACCCAAGACAATCAAAATCTTCATTAAATTGCACTATTTATTAAGGAAGCTGCTAGTTTTTGAGAAGTGTCAACTCTGCCCCTACAATCGGTAAGTGAGAGCAAGACAGTGAGGGGACCTGTGGTTTGAGCGTTCAGTCAGGTTCAACAGCAGCAAAGTCTAGGAACTGTTTTCAAAACAGTGTGGGGTTTCGTACTCAGGGTGAAGATTTATCTGTGTGTGGCAACTACTTTGGTTACTGTGGAACAAGAAGTTTACCTCTCAATAGTTTTAAAAATTATGTGTTTAAATTTGTCTCTATAGAATTTAATTCCTGTGAGGCGTAGAGGAGTGGTGGAGGGGAGTTTTTCAAGGCTAGTTCACAATTTGAGTTTTTAAAATAATAGTAACAATCTCTCCCACCCCCACCCCCCCACCCCCCCACCCCCGCCACCAACCACAACAGCGTGGTAAATTTCTGTTTCAATCTGAATGCAGTTTGCATCCTGCATGTACATTGATTTAAACATTAAAATAAAACATCTTCAGTGTTTAGCAATAAAAAAGGGCACTTAATCATGAAATAACTATTGTTTTTCTTTTGCCCTTTGAACCTGCACTCAATCAGCTTGGACGCAGGTTTACAGTCCCCTTAACTGCAAAGACTACAGAGGAAAGGTTAGCAGGATTACCACCAGCAGCAGGAAGCTCTGAAACACCCCCATTGTCACATGAAACATTCTGCTAGAGGCTCCTTCAGCTCCCTCCCAACTCACCCTCTGCTCCTGGGAAGGGATATGGTGAGAAAAATCAAAACTCTAATTCCAGAAGCAGCCCAGAGTTCATTAAAGGCAAGAAAAAAAAAGTGTTCTTGCACTGCATCTTCGCACGACCAGGCTGATCATTGTTAACTATGAAATAGGCAGAGTTGTCTTCTGCTGAAGTGTAACTAGGGGGAGTATGCTATTGTGGACTCCCAGCTGAAGGCCCCGGATGTTCCTTTTACATCAGAAGGAGGAGTTGATGTATTTTATGGCTGTCTTTTGAAACATGGGAGGTTTTATTACTCATTTTAAAAGTACAACTTCACACCATTTTCCAACCAGCCTGAGTTCCAGCCCTGGGTTGTTTTTACAAAATGGTCCCTTTTCTCTCAGATCAGGATGAACACAGGTGCCTATTAATTGCTATCCTTGTAGGAATTTCCCTTGATAGTAGGAAAAGCAAGAATGTTTGCTAAAATTTAATGTGAGGAGCTATAATCTGTGGTCACATCAATCTCTAGGATGAGATCACAACTTTCTGAAAAGACAGATTGCTGCTTTACCACAGGTAATTTGTCTCGATTTCTTATTCTACCTCTGTTGGGTGTTCCTTTTTATTGCCAAATATATAAACCACACTGGAAAAGACAATCCTGTACTTTTAAGTGGCCCGGTTGTAGACAAAATTGGTAATTATTTCAGTTTTGAAAAAGGCAAAGACCAACAGCTCTTGGTGTTTTATAGAGTGGTGAAATGAGCGATCTCCATTCGAAATGGAGGGATGGAAACCTGGAGAGTTTGGAACACTTGCCCAAGATCTTATAGCTAGATAAAAGCAGGAAATGGGTTTGAAGTCAGAATCATGACATATAGTTTATATGTATATATGTGTGCGTGTATAACATTATATATGTAATTATATCCCCAAGACAGCTCTTAAGTCACCAGCATTCTCATTTTCTTCAAACTAAACAATCCAATCCTTTTTCACTTACGTTGGGATTTCTTTTTTCCAATCTTTTTACCATTTTTAACTTGGTCAATGTGCAATCAAACTTTTGGAGTCTGAACCAAAACATTCATGAAACTGACCCAGTTTTTATGTAGATACCTGGGTATTGTGTAGGCAAATTCCACATTTCTCTACTCCCAGAGGCTGCTTCCGAGACAAATGCTGGCATCCTTTGACTGGCCTGTGGGACCATGTCTCAATAGCAAAACTGCCTCCTGTTTTCAACTCTTGTATTTCAGCATTGAATATTTGACACATTTGATTTTTAAAGCAGTGTTTTGTTTTGCTAGCTATAGTTCATCATGACCACAAAATTTAGATGAAAATGAAAACTATTGTTAATTTTAAAGAACTGTAACTCACCTTTGTTCAAAAAAATTTGAAAAGTCTTATCAACTTGAGCTTTCCTGAAGAGACGCATGTTTCTGCAGCCAACTTACACAGGTAGGGAACAGAATAAGCCTGACATCAGTTCTTCAAGTACCTGACACCAAGTGCTTCAACAAACACCCATTTCTACTTAATTTTAAGTAAAAATCAGTGGAAAAACACCTCTATACTTTAAAGAGGGTAGTCAGTCAACTCAGGGAGAAAGAACAATTAATTAAACTAGTTGTTTGCTCTTAGCCAGATAAAATCACTGATTCACTAAATTAATTTCATAGGTTGTTTTAACTACCATACGCACTAAGTATGGGATATAGGGCAGGGAACAGGAGATTTTTCTTATGTATTTAGTATTAAGAACTGTGGAGAAAGAAAATCCAGGAAAGATGGAAAAGAACGAGAGGGAAGAAGAGAGATGATACACTCAAAAAAGTTGAATCAACAGGGATTTTCAAAATAAAGTGTATTGTATAAAGTATAAATCCAGTATAGCTGAATGCTTATAAGAGGACATGCTTTCAGCAGCTCCTTTGTTCCCTAATGCGTATACTATACCTGAGCATAATGCTTCTTTCCTGTGAGCTGGACAGTAGGAAGTCATCTATCTTCGACCTTGTTTAGTTTGTAAATAACACGGTAGAAAAGGTCTGTTGAACTTTGGAAAGGCTGTCTCCATGTGCGCTCTCTCTCTCTCTCTCTCTCTCTCTCTCTCTCTCTCTCTCTCTCTCTCTCTCTCTCTCTCTCTCTCAGTAGTTAAAGGGCATGACCATGACCAGCACCTTAATCCTATGGGGATTGTTTACAAAAGATTGAAAAATGTGCCCAGGGCCCATGCTGCCCCTCTTTGGAACTAGCCCCACTCTAGTGAACCTGTCATCTTTCAATGCATGCTTTTTGTCTTCTACTGAATTTTTTAATTTCCATAAAACGTCAGTGGGAAAATGGACACTGGCCTCCTTTCTTTTTCTCTGATGCTTTGGAGCTGTTGGGATGCTGTGCTTCAGGATAATGAAGTAGGTTGTCATTTCCTCCCCCAAATAATGCATTGCGAAGTTGGAAATGCAAATTTCCTGTGGAAGCTCTAAGTAGCAGGTGGTATTTCCTTAATATATTGTTTTTGACCTTTGGGAAAACTGATATTATAAGTTGACTTTAGAAAATTAAAATAATATCAAGATCATCCTACATTTTAAGTAAAACAATCAGTATCTTAGTTAATTTGAAAAATTAGAATGGAGTACTACACCAGGAAAAGACATAACGCATTTTACTTTTATGTCTTACCCCTGGGTTTGTAATTTATGGAAGACAAGGAAATGGAGTATGCACAGCCGGATTTCCTAATTCATTAAGAGAGAGAGGGAAAACTAGGAAAAAAAAACTATGTATTTTAAAGTTTTTCTTTAAACCTGTGCCATTAACTGGTGCTTTGATATATGTAGTGTGTTGTACGAAGAGTTAAGCATGGGACTGTTCAGATGGCAAATCTGAGTTGAGCTGAAGGTAAAGACATCTGTACTTTTTATTCATTTGCTCAGCAGCACTAAATTTCAAGCTTGTTTTTTGTTCAGCATCAAAGAAAAACTTGTTTTATGGTTATTGGATTTTTTTTAACTCACATATTTCATGAAAGGGACTCAAGTCACTGGTCTTTGTATTCTTTTTAGTTACTTTTCTGCACAACAGCCCTTCTGCATGCCATCTTGTTGAATAAAGAAAACATAATTTTATTCTTTTTCTCTTCCTTTGAAGAAAAAATTTAAGAGGTTTAAATACCATTCACATTTTGGAATTTCCTCTTTTACTTCCTCTCAAAACCATCATCTCACAACCATGTAAAGCGATCCAATGTTGAAAGGCTTAAGAAATTCTTAATCCTATAAAAGTTCTTTCTATGATTATAACTCCTGTATTTATCAAGGGCAACAAAAATGAAGCTTGGAAGCTAACAAAGTTTATAGATATAGGCACGTATGTGTGTGTGCACAAGTGTATGTGTGTGCCGTATATATCCAAAGCCCTATATTTATAACTATACACAGTATTTTTAGTATACTAATTGCTGATTAGGCATCTTTATTCTTTTATTTCTAAAAATTCTGCTCCTGCGGACCTATCCATTGCAAGGGGTCAAATAGTCACAACCAATGGAAGTCTAAAATATTGACCAAATCCAAGAAATTGAATCATTTGAGTAATGTAACCTGGACTTAGTTTAAACTATTGATTAGGTTAAATAGTTATCTTCATTCCTTTAATTGTTTTTTAGCACAAATTTGGCTTCAAGTCTAGGTTTTCAAGTGCAAAAAAGTCTACATTTTTATCCTTAGATACACAGAGCAAGATACTTTTATTTTACTTAAGGTTCACATTTATTATCATCTCACCTCTTCTTCTCAGAAGAAAGGGGACATGACAGCTGGATTCAAACTCAGATATGGGGAAGGTTCAGCTAATGTTGAAAATAATTAATTTTCCACACAAATGAATACTAACATCTTCCAATTTTAACTTTAAATTTGGATAATGTTGTATGTGAAAATATCACTAATGTGTATGGTACTTGTGTCTCTGGCTACATTTAGAAATGTACTGAATGAAACTTTATGTGTTTCTTGACGATATTCAGTCCTTGGCATGAGCATCCCTAGATTTGTCAAGTGGCAAAGATCATATTCTTTAATCCTTTCTTCTTTTCTCATTTCTTGGGTGCTTACCGTATGAGAGAATGCACTCAGAGAATGCACGTTGAAGAAACGAATGGGTAAACAGGCTCAGTGAGTTGGACATAGGACTAGGCACAGTGCTAACTGAAAGGATAGGTAGAGCTATATGAACAGAAATGGTATGGAACACAGGGGTGGATATGCCCATCAGCAGGCCAGCAGTGCCCTGTCCCTCCTTGAAAAGTACTCCAAACATGAGAGTGCCTTTTTGGTCCTTGACCACTTGCTTATGAAATTGAAAGAAACCTGTGAAGCTGTAAGACTCTCTGGGCACGTGACAAGGCCACTGTCTGCAAAATGCATGTTCAAGTCAAAACCTAAAGCCACCCTCTTCCCAAGTGGTTTCCTCGGTTTCTCAAAAACTACAGTGATGGCAACACCAGTCCATGAACTTTTCCTCACTACTGCCATTCCGTGCACCCACAGTTCCGGCATCCAGGGCACACATGACAGACACCAACTCTCCAGTTTGCTCTCCGTGCCTCTGACCCATGTTCACCGGCTTGTGTGGGGGCTGTGACGGAGGAACATTCCTCACCACTTTGAGGATTTGGGCTAGGATATTTGGGGGGATGAATTAATTGCATTTGGACAAATGCTTCATCATCATTACACTCCTGTTCAGTATAATGTGGAGGCAAAGTGTGGCATTGGGAATAGACAAGCGTAGGTTTGGATGTCTGTTTCATCCATTATTCACTCCTTGGGTAACATTGGGGAGCCTCAGTCTCCTGTCTGTTCTCATAAACATGGTGATATAGAGAAAAATCTTTGCAGAGCCCTATGAAAGCTTGTCATTTTTATTATTGTCACCTTTATCAGAAGATGACATACACCTGACTGGACACACCAGCCTTAACTTGTTTTTTTAATGTAACTTCCCTTAATATTTGTCCTTTAATTGTAAGCAGTGCAGGAGAGTTCCCCTTTTATTTATCCCATCTAAACAATCTCTATAAAGTCTTCAGAATAGAGTGCATTTCTCATGAAATCCATTTGTAATAACATTTTATATACTGAATGGTCCATGCAGTGAATCAGAGGTAATTAATGCAAAGATAAAAAAATCACAAAACTATGCCCTGCTCCCTCAAGTAGCCAATTTACAGGTTAGTATATTGTTCTGAAATGATTCTTTACTGAAAGAATAAATACAGAAGATGGTGGGGACTAACCATCAAAAATGTCTTTATCCTTTTTAATATTAGCTTGTACTCTGTAAGCAGCAAGACAAGTGACAATATTTTCTTTTTTGTAATCTCACCCCAGGATTTTTATTGATCTTAGAGAGTGAGGAAGGGGATGGGGAGTGGGGGAGAGAGAGATAGATCAATTGGTTGCTCCCCTGTCTGCCCTGACTGGGGCTTGAACCCGCAACTTTTTGGTGTACGAGATGGCCACTCGACCAGGGTGGAATATTTTCTAATCACAAAATTTTAACTACCATCTCTAAGAAGAGGAAACCTGTTCCTAATCTGCTTATTCCCAGAGGGACATGATTCACCCACATTAGAAAACTGTCTTGGGCATAGAGTATGAACAGAAATGAGTTCTCAGAAGCAGCTACAGAAATCTTTTCTGAACTCTCATATCAAACATATCTTCCCTCCTTTCTGCCTCAGTTCACACTGGCATTTTTCTCTCTTGTAAGATATGCATGTCTCCACCAACCATTTGAATACCTCAGAAAATGTTCACTTTTGTTTGCCTGTTGTCTGGACAAGTAGCCCTCAGATGTAAGGGAATTCTCACATCTCTTTAGGAAGAGACACTTGAAGAGATAATGGTGTGAGTGCTCTAGTTCACATCCAGATGGGACAGTGTGAGATACCATTCCACACAGTTGCAGTAACTGAGAATTTATACAAATTTTCAACAGTGGAACTTTAAATACAATACAAGGTAGACAAATCAATGTTGCATCAGTCCAGTGGCATTTCCTGTGCTCACTCTTTCCACTTTTGTATAGCGATGACTGTATTTGTGACTAACAGTAGCATCTTTTTATGCTTTGATCTTTTGCCTTTTCATTTAAGGAGTACTGCGGTTCATGACGCGGCATGGTTCCTTTTAAGCCCTAGCCCACTCGTGCATTTATGTACCTGTGATTTTACTACCTGATGTGTTGTGGCTATAACTGGAGGATGCAAAATTTGCCCTCACGCTTTCTGCCAAATCAGCATTCATCGTGCCTCTGTTTTCTCCATAAAAACCAGTGGAGCGCAACATCCCTTAGTGATGAGCAGAACTGAGAAGCCTTTGTTCTGATGCTTACCTTCGTGTGTATGAATGAGAGTTCACAAGTTGAGAGTGATCTACAAATAGGCTGAGGGACTGGGAATGTAAACACTCTACTTTAAGATCCTGTTCTTTATTCATGCCATTGTCTCCTGGTTTCCTCATCTTTTCCCTGAAGGCCTTGAATGAGTGGCCTGCACCCATAAAGGCATTCAGAGACTGTCTTGGGCACTTCTCTGGCAGTCAAGCAGGTGCTACCCTGCAGGACTTAGAGGGATTTGAGAGCAAGAGAAGGAAGGAGTGGTTCCTCTCACTCCTCAGGGCAGAGAAAGCCAAAGAGCAAGTTACAGGTTCCAGCCAAGATGGAAAGACAGCTTCTAAACTGAGTAGCAACCAAAATTTCTTCTTTCCTTCTTCTACCCTTGTCACCACAGCTAGTAGTGGCTTTATTGCCTCCCAGGAGAAGGGAACTTATAGTGTGGATGGCTTAGCATCCTGAAGATACTGAAGTTGTTGCATCTTTTGAGGGAAACATTGGAAAAATTATATTGTTCAGATAGCCAAGCTTTCGCATTAGCTTTATTGATATCAAATTATGGGTTGGAAATTTAGCTCAATTTTTTAAATTATATTTATACAA
Source organism: Glossophaga mutica (assembly GCA_039655065.1). NCBI lineage: Eukaryota > Metazoa > Chordata > Mammalia > Chiroptera > Phyllostomidae > Glossophaga > Glossophaga mutica. Next base: position 62,694,372 of record CM077304.1, read on the forward strand.
AGAGTATTATCAATTATTAGAACCATTAGAAGTGTTGCTAAGCAGTAAACTTGTAGTTGAATCTCATCTGTTACTAGATGGCTGCTCAGCGGTGTTGTTCAAGATCAGTCTATTAATGCTCTCAGCATGAAGAAGCTAGTTGAAAATGTGTTGATTAAATTAAACCTCTTTGACAGAAATATTTGCATTATTGCTGTGTGTTATACATGCTCTTTATAGTGTAAAGGCATCATAATATAAAAACTTAACTACTTAACTGCTGTTATTTTAAAGAAAAGTTTATCTCTTCACTTAACAGCTAAGCATCCCGGAGGTAGTTTGCAAGCAGCAAATAATGTAGGAAATTTTAAATTGCTTTTATTGAAACACTAATTTCATAACTTCCTGAAAGTTATTTTTTTTTGGACAGGGGTCTCTTTTTGAAGAAAATAAAGAGGGTTTTTTAAAAATCCTACAATCTAATTGGTAGTCATTAATTCAATTTAATAATATATAGGCTTTAAAAAAAAAATAAATCCCTGACAATAGTACATTTGGTCAAAGCCTGGTTTGTTAAAGCCTGGTTCCCTTTCGCAGCAGCCCAGGGTGTTTTGAAGATCAGAGGACGAGGGAAGTACTTTAAGCTGTGGAGTCTTGCAGGGTTTCAGTTACACGCGTTAGGAGCTGCATGCTTGATGCAGCTCCATATTACAGGAATATTATGAAAAAAAGCTACAAGGACTCCTCACACATGCTTAACGTGTGTAGCTTTAATGTTCACATGGCTGGACCATTCAATAGATGGGGTCTGTGGGTCAGACACAGTTTGCAAGCCACTATTATTAAGCTGTTCTACCATTAAGTAATGGTGCCTTGTTAATATTATGAATGTGTGTGTTTTTTGCTCTCTGCAAATCTTTTTGTTTCTATTCTCTCTCTCTCTCTCTCTCTCTCTCTCTCTCATCTCTCCCCTCCCTCCCCCTTACAAGAATGTGCAGGGAGGACATCCCTATCCACAAATCAAGTGCTTTAAATAGCCAGGCTAGAGCTGAATGAAGGAAATCAGCCTAGATAACATCTTTGTGAAGTGTATGCCTATGAACTCTACATCACACCATCACACAATACAAAGGAAATGGCCATTGTGCTGTGTACGCTAGGTGAACAAAGCACGCAAAACACCCTGTTCTCATTGCCATGCACATGCCTGTGCAGCCGAAACTGGAATCTTGAAGGCCACAGAAATGGCAAGGCTTTAAGTGATGCATCAGCCAGTCAGAGAGGGTAGGTCTTCTGCAGAAAGTGTGGTAATCATTCACCAGAGTGACACTCAATTGTTTGATAATGAACAATGCCAATCATAAACAACGACGAATGCTGCTGCTGCCGCTGCTGCTGCTGCTGCCGCTGCTGCTGCTGCTGCTGCTGCTGCTGCTGCTGCTACCACCGTTACCACACTATTGCAATTACACCGTGGTTACTACTACTGCAGTCATTGCTGCCATTGCTACTACTATTATTCCTATTCTACTGCTACTACTACTACCTCTACTATTGCTACTGTTACTACTGCTGCTGTTATTGCTGCCAATCTTAGTACTGTTACTGCAACTTCTATTACTACTATTACTATTACAAAATACACCACCACCGCCACCCTCCTCAGTGCTATTAAATAATGTTTAATAAGTTCTTATAGTCAACAGTTGTGCCATGTATTTTAAAGACATTCATTATTTTTAATCACCCCAACAATCCCATGGAGTACCCACATTATACAAATAAAGAAATTGAGCTTTAAATTACTACCAGGCCACATAACTTGTGCGTATTTGGTTGAAACCTGATTTTAGAGGCCTTTCTGGCTCCAAAGCCCTGTTCTTCCCCATTATCTCAAACTTCCTTTCCTTGCAGGTGTAGGAAATGAAACTCTGCAGGTATTAAGATGTCACCTTCACCCTTACCAAGTACACTGAGTTCCTTGGGGGAGAATTTCCTCAAGGCCAAAAAGCTGCCTCTGTAGTACTCCAAAGCAACTTCCGTATCCTGGAAACAGCAACTGCAATCAAAGATAGCACCTTACACACATCCTTCCTTTATTAAAAAAAAAGAAAAAGAAAAACTACTTCCACCAACAGGCCCTCCTAAGATCAGATACCTACATGTATCTGGCAATAAGCCCAGACATACCAGAACATGTATTATCTAGAGCCAAGACTTGAATCCCACTGCATCTACAGACAAGCATCTTATCTAAATAGACAACTCATTCTCGGGGCAGGGACACTCCCCTGCTGAAGTGACAAGTATCGGAAGGGCAGCATAAAACAAACACAGCAGTTACTACCTGGCAGCGAAGGCCTCAGACACACCCTCAGGTTCTGCTGTTCTTCCGTTTAGCCAAGCCCAACTCCAAGTGACTCCCATTAAAAGTCAGCAAACATTTAGTGGACTTCCAATATGTGAGCAGAAGCTCACGTATATTATTTTCTACCCATCCCTGACATTCCTTTTGGACATGACCAGTGAGTTACAGCTGGGTTTTAGGCAGCATGCATGGCACACTCATCCTCTCGGTGTCGTGAACAGCTACACCCTTCTGCCCACAATGAAATGAACTCAAATCTAGGTTGACTAGAGGAAAACTCCAAACAGACTAGGCAAGTGAAAACCACCAGCATCATCTCCCTAATAACTATAAAACAGAAATGTGTTCATTCTACAAAGAGGCCTCTTCATCCACCTCCTCTGAAGGGCTTGATGGAAACAAAAGCTTTATGTACTAACACAGGACAAACTGTGCAAAGAAAAATCTTGTGCCGCTGATTTCAGAGTTAAGAGGGCACTTCTTGCCAGCTCTCAAAGACAGACCAGCTCAGGGAATAATAAAATACTCAAAGCCAAAGTGGTGACTCTTCTACATTTGTCCCCCATCTTCCTTTATTTGCAGAAAGTGACCCTCACTTAGCAAGGGGTACATCAGAGTTCTTAGAGTCAGCCCCTCTCCCCTTGTAGGGCAGGTCTGGCCTGTTGGAGAGAGCAGGGCAGTCTCCTTGGGACCACAGGAAGGGACCATCTCTCCTTCTGGACCTTGACATTCCTGGAGGTGCTCCCAGGAATGGCCAACCTTATTCTATGACCCTGAGGGAAATAAACTGAGAGGAGAAATAAGATGACAGAGTAGAAAGATAGAAATAATATGAAGCCCTGAGGATTTAACCAACTGAATTTAACCTGCTGAATTAACCAATTCTGCAGGTTCATCAGCTCCAGGCTTTTTGTTACGTTAGGTAAATTATATCCTTATGGAGTCCATTTGAGTTGGGGTTCCCTATTGTGTCCAAAAGCACACAAAGGGGATTTTCTTTGGGTTATTTAAGATTCATCAGAATTTGTTATCTACATTTTTATGAATCTGTCGAATGCCCACCCCATCACCATATACATTGATCTACAGGAACTATAGGGAAATAAAGTCATATTTAATGTGTTTTCTCATTTTCATCTCTCCACTTTTGGACCTCCAAGGAAAGTAGCTTTCTCATGTCAACTGCCGCCTTGGAGAGAAGAATAGTAGGTGTGTGAGTACTGTTTTCTCACAAAAGTGCTTCTCAGAGTGCCACCGCAGGGCCTGTTGTTTATTTTTAAAGCAGGTCACAGGGTCCCTCCTGAATCTAGGAGTGGAGCCAGAAATCTGCACGTCCAACCAACACCCTTGTGTGAGAGCTATGAAAGAGTATCACTACCACTTGGGGAAGCAGAGCTAGCAGAGGAAAAGGACTTCTTCCAGGCAATGAGAGTGTTTAAAAGCTGGCCCGAAACCTCTTTTGAAAATTTACTCTATGTGGAAGATAGGACTGGTGTTAGCGGCTGAGTCAGGTGGGTGAGCAGCTGCCCTGTCTGTGAAGAATCTGCCTGGGAATTTCTCACTGATGGCACGGTGTGCTCGGGGTCTGTGGGCACAGCTTCTGTGAGGTTGGAGCATGAAGTGGTCGGCATCGATAGCTTTGACTAGTCACTGTGCTTTAACGTAAATATATATAAATATTATATATATATATATGTGTGTGTGTGTGCAGGCTTTAAATAAATGACTCCATCTATATGGCACTGTGTATTTACGTACATCATGGGTAAAAAATAAGTATAATGAGTGGCCACATTCCAAAGATAGGAAATATCATCAAAGCAACAGCCAGTGAATGCAGCCACCATACAGAACCAGGGATTAAAAGCAAGAGACCTACAGATTTCCTGAGGAGAAAGCCACAACGAAGGGGAAGGGGCGATGTCTGGTGATGTAGATGAGGGGCCTGCCTGGGAAGCAGGCATCTCTTTGCTTCCTCACATTTTGCTTACAGACTTTAGAATCTCATGTGTTATATATATAATGTATGTATATATGTATATGTATATGTGTATGTATATATACATATATGTGTATATAACACATAAGATTCTCAACAGCAATAGGTACAGAAACTGTGTCCATGTATCTCCTATGTTGTAGATCCCACAGAATTTATAGCTAACATTTTTAACAGGATCACACATTAGAATAAGTGCTGAACAAGAGGAAGGGGGAAAGCAAAAATGATTCATTAGCATTTATCACAGAAGTTTTCTTTGGTGAAATACTTGAGATTCATCAGCCTTCACAGCCTTGCCCGGACTTTTTCCCATAGACTTTTTGAAGAGAATAAAAGAAATAAAAGGATGAAGGAAAACATATAATACAAAGATAAGAATAGCAGGATAAGATTTCTACTTTTAGAGAAAGTAAGTGAGAAAGAAGATGCTATTTGTATTCCTAAGGCATCTTGAACTTTTTGTCAAGAAAACATATTTTAGAGCGAAGTTGTTATTTATCAAAAGATTTTTCTAAGACTGATTAGTCCTTTAAATGTATTAGAAATACTCTTTTGAACTAAGATCTTTAAAACTGTTACATTGTATGAAGTTTTTCTTATCTAGTCATTTTTCTTCTTAGTGAAATCCTAATCCTAGAGAGCTAGAGTTTTATTCTTTTATGGATGGGGTAAGGTGGGTCACAGAACTTTTCACAAGGAAATAAGCACAGAATAAGGAATCGCGGAGCAGCGCTCTACCGTGGAAACCGCAGAACAGAAACTGCAGCGCCAGATGCCCTGGGTGGAAGTCATGGCTTCCGCGCACACCGGCCTTGTAATCTTTCACAGGTCATTTACCTTCTTTAGCATGTTGCTTCTTCACGTGCAAATCTGAATGGCAACACTTCCTTTGGTGGCTATAGTGTGGCAAACCATACCATGCGCATTAAATCACTTTGTAAACTTTATATTGCTGTATTATCATATCATCAGTATACAGTGGTCCCCATTTTCCACAGTTTCAGTTACCCAAACTCAACCACAGTCCAAATATATTAAATGAAAACTTCCAGAAATAAATCATGAGTTTTAAAGTGCACACTGTTCTGAGTACCATGATGAAATCTCATTCTGTTCCACTCCATGCCGCCCGGGACATGAGTCATCCCGTTGTCCCAAACGTCTGTGCTGCTACACTCCCTGCCCGGTTGCTACTCAGTAGCTGTCTGGATTTTCAGATCAGTTTCAGAGACAGGAGACAGAGACTGTGTCTACATAACTTTCATTACAATATATTATTATAATTATATTTTATTATTAGATATTGTTATTAATCTCTTACTGTGTCTGGTTTATAAATTAAATGTTATCACAGGTATGTATGTATAGAAAAAAACATAGTATATATAGGATTCAGTATCTGCCGTTTCAGGCATCCTCTGTGGGTCTTAACTATCCCCTCCTGCATGAGTAGAGACAACTGTATGTGTAAAATAAAGACTTGTTTCATCTTATCCTGAATTGTAATTAAATCATGTTTGGTTCAATAGATAGAATAATGAAACAGAGTTCAGAGAAATGTTTCTGGAAAGCCTAAACAAAGATAAGAGGTTTTTAAGATAACAGTATGCCGATCTCAGAAACATCAATTTTTAGAGCAGTTGGCCGACTTAGGTAGTGCAGCGGGTTGCCTGAAATTCCACGTGAGTTTGAAATAGAGATTTTGGAGACAAGCTGAATGAAATGCCTGGTTTTCTGAAGAAGGAATGGAGACATTTTAATTTATGGATTCTGCAGAAAGAGAGGGACACTAATCCCAAGAAGAGCTTGAGGGAAGGTGCAGAAAGGAAGTCTTCTCTGGAAGTGTGAGGATGTGGGAGAAAGAGAACTCACTTCTACAACTGTTGAAAAAGTTAGAGGATGTAAGCTAATGTTCGGGAACAGTTAACATTTCTCGGATTGAACATTAAACTTCCTCCAAGGAAAACAACTCAACGACTAAAGTCAGCCTGAAACTGGTGCCAAGAAAATACTGCTAAGTTAGGGTTCTCGGAGAGATAGGACCCAGTTACCTATCGTACAGCTCTCAACCCATAAACTATCTTTTTGTAGTCCTTGAGAACATAAGAGATTACAAATAAATTCACTGACTAAAACAAGGTTTCAGCTTTTTAAATTCAGTTCCATGTGTAACTGTTAGAGCTGCTGGGAAAGACTGGATCCTCAAATCATTTTGTCAAGCCGTTTTTAAATGTTTTAGTCTTAGGCCCAAATGAATGTTCTCAGAGCTTAAGAAACTTTTTAAGTATTGATTCTAAATCTCTTTCATCAAAATAAAACTAATTAGAACTACTTTTAAAATCACATTATCTCTTTCATAAGCATATGGGCAAGCACACCAAAAAAGATATAAATATTATATGAAAATTGTGTGTACATAGTTCAAGTCCAAACCCAATGTAATATAACCACTACCTAAATAATAGGTCTAATATTAAGAAGATGTATGTCTTAAGTGGACTTTCACTTATATCACCAACAAATTTGGAGTATTAATATTGCTTATCTCCAATAGTATAGAATTTCATTTTCATTATCTCATAGATGTCTACTTTCATCTATTATTGAACATTATTTATTCTGTCTGGCTAACGTTGACCTTAGCTAAAGTTTCAACTTCGTCCACAGCATCTGTGCCTGTGCGTTTGATCTGTCGAAACCGGGCGGCACAGCGTTTCACATATTGACTCATTTCACTCTGATGCTGGCAGCCACGTGTGCGTGCACGAAAGGAACAAGCTGGGTGAGGAGCTAAAAAAGAAATAGGTCAAGAATAAGTAATTTGAGCCTTTAAAAAATAAGTAGTGTTTCTGTTTAAAAACTTGTAGGATAAGGAAACAGGATTGAAACAGATTGATTTTTTTCTATGAAGTATCATTAATCTTACAATTTCATTCAGCTTCTTTGCCTAAGGGTGAAAGTTTCCCCAAATCTTAGGAAATCATAAAAATTGAGAGGGAAAGCCAACTCGTGAGACTGTGTATTTCTCTGCCCCCACCTGTGTGTGACCGCTCAGTTCAGTGTGCTTTATGTCCCAGAAGTACAGTCACCTTCCATAAAATAAAAGTGCCTCTTGAGTGCAGTAACTTGGGAGCACATCAAAGTATCATTTGAAAACTAGCCATGGTTTTGACATCATTACCCCCATAGCTGCATCTTTTTTCCTTGGCTTTGCTTTCTGATTTTTAAAAAAACTTAATCATAATCTTAAACTTTCTAAAGTGAAAATAAAGAAAAATTTTTTTAACTATTTTTTGTGTGATAGGGAAGAAGTGACACTTTTCCTCGACATCAAGTCTTCAGATTCCTTCATGTGTTTTTTCCTTCAATGAACTTATCTCTACGTTCTCATTTTCCCTGTCAGACGGAAAATAGTCATATCTTCTTGCCTATGGTTACTCTCTGCATTTCATGATCATGCCTATCTACTCTAAGGATTACCTTTGACATAAGAGATTACATTGAATGTGGGAAAAGTTGATCTGAAATTGTAAATATATATATATATATATATATATTTGCACATAATATCCCTTTCCTCATTTGTCTCCCTCATTAGACTCCAGCCTTCTTGAGACCAGGAAACATTTCTTACTCGTTTTTTTATACCTAGTTCCAGCCTGATGCGCAGTTGTTCATCAAGTATCAGTTAGAATTCTATGAACCATTAGGTCAAATTGTAAGAAGTTTGGCTTTTGAAACTAATCAGGGCACCAAGATTTTAAAAGATTCTTCATTGTTCTTTCCCTTTCATTCCAAAGGTACCTGAAAGGCGCCTGAGGGAAGGCAAAGACTCCAAAATGTTGACCCCAAATCTGTTGTCCCGAGAACTGCTTTCGTGTGGCTTGCTGTTGTATACACACAGCCTGGTGTTAACCATCACTGGCTGGGGCAGACTGTAACCGCTCTCATTCTCAAACAGATGAAATGAGGCCGGCCTCAGTGAAGGCACTTTGCCCTAATAAGCCAATAAATACTTTTGAAATGATGCTTACTTTTGTCTTTTGCATTAAAGTCTAAGATCAAAGCCAAGCAGAGTAGAAAATAAAGAACACCTTACCTTCCTTCCAATACCAAGCAGAAGTTCTAGGGATTTTGCCCAAACTCCCCATAGATTTATCACTTCTTAGGAGACTTTGTACAAAGAACTACAAAATCTCCTTTACACGGTAAGGGCCAGATGTTACTGTCAGATTGTAGCCGTCCGGGGCTACATGTATACACACATTACGCAGTCATCGCTGAGTGTACACTGGAGGCACGAGAAATACAACTTATGATCCGACCCAGGCTTTTTCTAAGCTGGAGGGAAATTGCCACTAGTCACTCATGGAGGATGGTTTCTCTTCTTTACCAAGGCCTTCCACCATGAGGGGACAGTGCTGTTCTCAGTTGATGAAGCTATTAAACAGGTTCCAGACCAGTGAGAGTGATCCATGCAAGACGGATGGGATTTACATGGCAGCAACTGAGTCTCATACTCACATTGTTGCACCAACATTTGATCTGAAATAAACGTTTTAAACATCAGATACACCTTCCTCTCTAATTACTAAAAACATTTCTTAGGTAAATGTAATAATTTTTAAATATATTTTATTGATTATGCTATTACAGTTGTCCCATTTCTCCCCCATCATTCCCCTCCACCCTGCACACCCTCTCCCACCCACATTCCCCCCCGTCAGTTCATGTCCATGTGTCATAAGTTCTTTAGCTTCTACATTTCCCACACTATTCTTGCCCTCCTTCTGTCTATTTTCTACCCACCGTCTGTGCTACTTATTCTCTGTACCTTTTCCCCCTCTCTCCTCCTCCCACTCCCCTGTTGCTAACCCTCCATGTGAACTTCATTTCTGTGGTTCTGTTCCTATTCTAGTTGTCTGCTTTTGTTTTAGGTGTGGTTGTGAATAGCTGTGAGTTTGCTGTCTTTTTACTGTCCTATTTTTTATGTTCTTTTTCTTAGATAAGTCCCTTTTACCTTTCATATAATAAGGGCTTGGTGATGATGAACTCCTTGAACTTGACCTTATCTGAGAAGCACTTTATCTTCCCTTCCATTCTATATGAAAGCTTTGCTGGATAGAGCAATCTTGGATGTAGGTCCTTGCCTTTCATGACTTGAAATACTTCTTTCCAGCCCCTTCTTGCCTGGAAGGTCTCTTTTGAGAAATCAGCTGACAGTCTGATGGGAACTCCCTTGTAGGTGACTGTCCCCTTATCCCTTGCTGCTTCTAGAATTCTCTCCTTCATTTGAATCTTGGCTAATGTAATTCTGATGTGCCTTGGTGTGTTCCTCCTTGGGTCCAACTTCTTTGGGACTCTCTGAGCTTCCTTGACTTCCTGGTAGTCTATTTCCTTTGCCAGATTGGGGAAGTTCTCCTTTATTATTTGTTCAAATAAGTTTTCCACTTGTTGCTCTTCTTCTTCCCCTTCTCGTACCCCTATAATTCGGATGTTGGGACGTTTAAAGATGTCCCAGAGGTTCCTAAGCTTCTCCTTATGTTTTTGAATTCCTGTTTCTTCATTGTTTTCTGTTTGGTTATTTCTTTCTTCCTTCTGGTCCACTCCATTGATTTGAGTCCCAGTTTTCCTCCCATCTCTGTTGGTTCCCTGTGCATTTTCCTTCATTTCACTTATTGTAGCCTTCATTTGTTCATCTAATTTGTGAGCAAAATCAACCAATTCTGTGAGCATCCTGATCACCAGTGCTTTAAACTGTGCATCTTTAAACTGATAGGTTGCTATCTCTTTGTCGCTTAGAGGAATTGGCTCTGGAGCTTTGATTTGTTCTCCAGTTTGAGCCATTTTTTTTTGGGGGGGGGCCTAGTTGCAGCTGTTACATAGTGAGGGGCAGAGCCTTAGGTGTTCCCCAGGGCAGGGCAGCCCAGTTGCTGGCTAATGACACTGTATGTGGGGGCAGGGTCTGAGAGGGAACAATGGTGCTTGCTTCGCTCTCTCTCGGATTGTGCCTGTACCCAGGGTCTCTAGCCGCTGCCTGTGCACCTGGGATCTGCCAGCCACTGCTGCCTGCATCCCCAGGTTCGCACCTCCACTTTTTCCTGCTGCGACTCTGCCCCTCTTACTGGTCTGGATGAATGGTTATTGCATTTCCATATAGTTCAATTTTCTATCAGTTCTGGTTGTTTTCTTATTTCTAAATATTTGTTGTCCTTAATTTTGGTGTGAAAGGAGGCACAGTGTGTCCACCTTTGCCTCCATGTTGGCCAGAAGTAAATGTAATAATTTTTTGACCAGTTGATGTTAGAGAATATCTTGAACTCAATTCCCCTGTATTGGTGTCAGTAACTGAGAGTTGACTATTTATTTTCAGTTGAGTTAGAAGTCACCATTTTAATTCTAAAGCTTCCTTGAACAGCCATTGAGAATTATTGTAGGCAGATTATTCCAACCATTCAGTTTCAATGAAGAGGGAGAGTTCAGAAGGGCTTGGAGTGGGTGTGAGAAGTTAGCTAGCTGGTCACAAAGACAGCCATGACGTTCTTTTTTTTTTTTTAGATTTTATTTATTTGTCTTTTTTTTTAGAGGGGAAGGGAAGGAGAGAGGGAGAGAAATGTCCCCTGCCGGGAACTGGCCTGGCAACCCAGGCATGTGCCCTGACTGGGAATCGAACCTCGATACTTCGGTTCGCAGGCCCGCGCTCAATCCACTGAGCTACACCAGCCAGGGCTTGACAGCCATGACGTTCTTAAGAAAGGTGACAGCATAAATGAAAAACTGGATGGAACATCATGCCTGATATGGGCAAGTCCCACCTTTCACCAAACCATCTGGCATCCTTTGGAAGAAAAAATGTAAAGGAAAAAACCAAGGGTGGAATTGTCAGCAGGATCTGAGTACACAGAAAGTACAAACATCTGTTGGCTAACACAATATAATAACAAAGTATAAAAATGACATAGCTGAATTAGAAAGAACCATCACCTTACCTTGATTCTATTAGGCCAAAGCTATTAGGTTAAACCATATGAAATTATTGCTATTTGACTGATTTTGACTGACAAAAATTCAAGTTCATATGGTTCAATCTAGCAATATGTCACACTGAATGAATGCTATAAAGTGGCTACTCTGGCGAGACCCAAGTGTGATGGAGGATTTGCATCTAGAGATCAGAAGCTTTTACTTGACCTTCCCTGGACCTCTTGGTGTTTCACTGAGGGGCATCTTGGGGTGGGGAGCAAGGAATGTGTTGGAGCATCAGCACTCCACTCAGAAGTACCATTTTGTCTGCTTCCTATTGTAGGTTTCCACATAAAGTCTGTTTTAGAAAAGAAGAGGAAGAGGTTCCCATGCTTTTAAAAAAGTGGTTCAAAGCTTATAGAACATAAAATTCACTTATTAAAGCAACCCAAATATAAATCTTGACATTCTAGAATATTGAAACTTTAAAACTATATACCCAGAATGCCATGAATAAGTGTGTTGAATAGGTCATTTAACAAAAAGCAGGAAAGAATTTCCATTCTCGATGATGGTAATCTCCCTCTAGTTGGGATAATGTAATAGACAAAGAAAATATATTCAAGAACAGCACTGTGAATCTTCAGAAAATGAAAAAGATATTTTTCAGCACATAAGTGAAAGTGAATCTTGGTGAATGGTTGTATACAGAGAGAAAGGTCACCTTTTGAGCCTTTAAACTACTTGGGACAAAGAGTCCAAAGGATATTGTTCAAAAAGAACTGTCAGCATGCACACCACAGACACGAAGCTGCTGCCGGCCTTTCTGGTTCATGGCCGTGAATGGAGTGTTTACACAGAGACTGGACATTTGCTTGTCTTATCTGAGCTATGTCGGCTTATTCAATTTGTTTGACACTTTTTGCTACAAATAACTAATCAATCTGGTCCAGAGAGCAGTGGAGGTAATTGAGCAATAAGTCAATTTATTTATTGAAATTCTCTTCAAATGGTGGAGAGATATTCATCAATCAGTTCAGGCAGAAGATGAAGCTGTTTGCACTTGTGCAGATAAACATAATCATAAGCTTCACTATTTCAGTGTGCTGACTTAGGCATAAGGGACTGCTTTGGAAGTTTAAAAACAAGTATCTCTTTAAGCAAATATTTTTAGTTTGCTAACACATTTAATTTTAAATAACTGAGCTTATCTTGTAAGATATTATTTATTTGGCTAACAAACTTGGGTCTTTCATGTCTCACAAAAGAAATGAGCGTTTTAAAATTCTTTAGTAATTAGCTAGGGGATCTGTCTTACCTTATACTGCTATAAGAATGAAGAACAACTAACATGAAAAAAGATTGGGCCAGGAAACAGAAGTACTTCTTGATTCAACCGCGGTCTTACCACTTTTAAAACAAAGTGAGCAAAACTTCAAGTGAAGGATATAATTAGATTAAACTTCTGCTGAGAACAAAGATCTAAATGAAGGGCTATTTTCTTTCAAAGGTCAACTTAAGACCCTTTGCATAATGATCATCCTCACTTTACTACACATCATACCTCGTTTTAAAAAAAAATTAAGTTGGCCAGCCCAACTCAAGCCTCTTTTCATTTAATGTTGAGATTAGTAGTACAATGAACTAATAATGTCTAGGTCCTTTGTTATGAAAGATTTTCTTTCAATTCCTGCTAGAAGGGGTGGCTTAGCTGTCTAAGTATTAGCTTTAAAATACCTAGACTCCCAGGAACCATAGGCTGAATTCTGAGAAGGGATAGGGAACCCCTTACTTATTCTGAAATAGATGCGGTGGCAGACCACTTCCTGAACAAATGTCTTTGTACAAAATCTGAAAAACCAAAATACTTTGTGGACATTAAAAATGCAGTAACATTTTTCCTTTCATTTGGAGAGATACTGGTTTGCTCTATGGTCTCAGAAATCTAAAAATAATGTTCTTTATTTTGTATCCTTTGTGCTTTCTTAGCATGCTGTGTCTTAAGCTATTTAAAGCCAATAATATTTATTTGCTTAAAGATTATATTTTTAAATAACTCTGCTGTGCACATTGGGGTGCATAGGTTCTTTTGAATTGGTGATTCAGGATTCTTAGGGTATAATCCCAGCAGTGGGATCACTGGAGAGAAAGGCAGTTCCCTCTTTAGTTTACTGAGGAAACTCCATTGTTTTCCACTGCGGCTGCACCAGTATGCGTTCCCACCAACAGTGCACTAGGGTTATGATACACTTACACAGTGGAATATTACACAGCAGAAAGAAAGAAGGAACTCCTACCCTTCATGACAGCATGGATGGAACTGGAGAACATTACACTAAGTGAAATAAGCCAGGTGGTAAAAGACAAATACCATACGATCTCACCTATAAGTAGAACCTAATCAACAAAACAAACAAATGAGCAAAATGGAACCAGAAACTTGGAAATAAAGAACAAACTGACAGTGACCAGAGGGGATGTGGGGAGGGGGGCGGGAAATAACAAGGAAAGGGAAGGGGCAAGCAAAGGACCACAAATAGAGAACTCTGGGGCACGGACAATGGGAGGGATTGACTGTGGAAGTGGGAGGGGATGGGGTTGAGATGAGCAATAGGGAAAAAGGCAGACAACTATAACTGAACAAAAATTTAAAAAATGATTATATTTTCATTTAGCTAAGGATCAACCTGCTGAGGACCATGTGGTTTGATAGGGCCCTCCTTAATCTACATTTAGTTGATGGGGTCTGTTAGTTCTCCTTGGAGTTTTATTTTAACATTATTTAATCCAAAACATTTCATCAAGGTTCTTTGTGGTTGATATTTTGTTCTGGGATGAAGCCCTCTTTCACTGATTGTATTTTAAAAGTTTAAGTGCCACAGTGGAATGACAGATTTTCATTACAAGCTTCTGAAAGGTCTAACAGTCTCTTAACATGAACTCAAAATCTCAATGCATTGTGAGTTTGTATGCCAAGTCAACAAAGTGCCCAAACTGTACTTAAACATGCACACAAGCTTATTAGAAACAATCTTCAGAATTGTGTAAATAAGCAACTTGGAGGGCTTTGCTGCTTTCATAGAATAGTCATTATGAAATCCATGCCTTTAAAAGGGATGTCCTCAGACTCTCTACAACTAATTGGTAACTACGGGAGGATCTCCAGGGGGAGCAGCTGGATCATGTGGGCCTAACTCTTATCCCTAGGGTTCACTTTTTGTGAGCAGCCTCGGAGAATTAGAGGTGGGTCCTCCTGAGGAAGCCAGGGCTTCCCCGGCTGTAGTGGCAGTAAGGAACCCTGAGGGACCCCTGTGGAGGGGGAGAATCTAGAGGTAGAAATCAAGACCGGCCATGAGCATAGCTGTCCTCCTAGATTGGTCCAGGTTTGACTTTTTTTTTTTTTTTTTTTTTCAAGGATGAGAATGGGTTTCCTCTGGTCACTATTTAGAGAATTAAGAAATTAGAAGAGTTGGATTTAGAAAATAGTCTTGGAGAAATTATTTAAATTCCCTGTGTCTTAATTTCCCTGCGAGCAAGTGGAAATTTTAAGGCCTGGATCCTTCCATTCACAAGGGGCAGATGTTAAAAAAGGAAAGGATTTTAAACTTTTATATGGGAAATGCATGTACAAAGTATTACTCATTTATTAACAGGCAGCAAAAGATACTGCTAAGCACACTAAAGATTACCATGCATAGTTGATATTTTTTGATTCTTCTTATGGTGATCAACCATGTTTTTAATGACACAAACCCTAGGTATCAACACTTAGTTCCAAGCCAGGAGAAGCCCCAGGGAAGATAAGTGTTGCCGTTTGCTGGCCGTCCCCAAAAATTCCCAGACAGCCGCTTGTTTCCTTTCCCTTTTCATGAATGGTAGTAGTGTTGTGCTCCCATCTCCATTTTGTCCCAAAGCCATTCATAAAAAGTAAAAACAAAACAAAATAACAACAACAGAAAACTTTCTTGGCACAATCTGGAGCCAGTGGGTGCCAGAGACTGGGGAAACACACCATCACCCCAGCCGGCACTGAAAGTATTCAAGGGTCTGTTTGTTTGGTGGTCTGAAAAGTATGAAGTGCTGTGTGGAAGGGAGGGCGGCTGGTAGAAGTTCTGTGACACGGACTCGGCCGGGAGCCAGGGCTGGGAGCAGTTCAGACATTGTCTTTCCCCTCATTGAAGTGTCAAGACCTCATTCATGGAAAATTGGGTGAGCTGGCAGCCCTTGCAGAGGATTTCATTGAGCCCCACAGTGTGCAGGCAGGAGTCACATGACTGCAGGATGCTCAGCCAAAAAAGGAGGGGCCTTCTGAGCAGCAGGAACCAGTCAGCCTGCAGGAATGTGTGCGGATTTGAAAGCGTTTAGGAGTGAACGTGCAGGTGTAATTGGCAGGGGAAAAAAAGAGAAGGAAGAGTGGCCTGTTCTGACAAAGGACTCTTTTAAAATGAACACTTTTCTCTTAGCACACACCTTTGAATCTGAAAAGGCAAGAAGTCCTCATCATCCTTGGTTTGATTCTGCCTGGAGAAAACATCATCTCAAATCAAGGGCATTTATGATGTCATCTCTACTCTGATTTAAAGGCAAGAATTTTTTTTTTCGGTGAACAAAAGCATTTTGCCATTTATTTTATTTTTAGTTTGTTCGCCTTAAAAAAGCTTCTGGTAATTTTATATCTTTAATACAGCAGCAATAAGACATTGCACCATCAGAGAAATTCTAAGAGGAAGAAAAGTGAATAGGAACTCTACCCCTTCCATGATATAGAGATTTTATTCTGACTTCTGTTACTTGAGAGAACTGTGGCAATTTTATTTTATATTTTTCATTTGAAACATGAAAGCATTTCACTGTTTGCATCCACAGATGAAGTGGCTCAGTTATATATCCAAATTTTAATGGTTTGTAGGTAGAGTAAATAAGGCTTATAATATTCAGGCATGAGGGTGAGTCCTGGAAGTAATACATCAAAAAGCTTGGGCTTCAGATCTACTTTTTACAATACAAAGAATAACTTAAATATTTTTCTAATACTCTAATTCTTGGAAAATTTAGGCTGAGTAGAAAATTTCCCTCAGGTGCTTTACTTAAAAGTGGAACGTTTCACTCTACATAATACAGTTAAATAGATATAGGTAAATATAGACATAAGAATTAAGTATGGATATAGATAAATAAGATATTGGCATAGGTGATATCTGCAAATGATACCATCAAGAAAGTGAACGAACCCACCCACAGAATGGAAGAAAATATTTGCAAATCATATTCTTTTTTTTTTTTACTCTGATAAGCTTTTATTTTTATTTTTTTTATTTTTTTAATAAGTATTTTTTAATTGTTGATATTGTACAGTTTTCTGTCTTTTACCCCACCCCAGTCCACCACCCCAGCCCTCCCCACCTTCCTCCCATTTCCACCCCCCATAGTTTTTGTCCATGAGTCCTTTATACTTGCTCTAAACCGTTCCCCTTTTCCCCCGAAATTCCCTCCCCTCCCACTTTGGACACTGTCAGACTGTTCTCAAATTCAGTGTCTTTGTTTATATTATGCTTGTTTGTTTGTTTTGTTGATTAGCTTCCTGTTAAAGGTGAGATCATATGGTATTTGTCTTTCACTGCCTGGCTTATTTCGCTTAGCATGATACTTGCAAATCATATTCTAATGAGACTTGTATCCAGGACTTTTAAAGAATTCTTAACAACTCAATATGAAAAGATAAATTTTAAAATGGGCAAAAGATTTGAATAGATACTTCTTTAAAGAAGACATACAAATGGCCAATATGCACATGAAAAAATGTTCAACATGATTAGCCAGAGAAATTCAAATCAGAGCAACAATGAGATTCAACTTTATACCCAGTAGAATATTTAAAGGGCAGACAGTAACACGTGTTAGAGAAACTAGAACCCTTATATATTGCTGGTAGGAATTTAAAATGGTTCAGCTGCTTTGGAAAACTGGCAACTCCTCAAAAAGTAACATAGTTAGCTGTGTGACCCAGAAATTCCACATATATTGTAGACGATATATATATATATAATATATGTATACATGTATACACACACACACACATATATACATACATACATACAAGGGGGAACCCCCAAAACAGAATTTATTTATAAAAAATTGTGTATTTATTCTTACATGTTTAAACTTCAGTCACCTTCAAAGTACTTTCCATTTGATGAAATCTACCTATTGAGACATTTTTTTCCACTGCTCAAAGCTGTTTTTGAACTCATTGATTTTGATGCCTTTTAGTGCTTCTGCCATTTTTTCCCCACTTCTTCCACATCAGCAAAACATTTCTTTTTAAGGACTTTTACGTCTGAAGAAACCAAAAAAAAAAAAAAGTCCTCTGGGAGAGATGGGGTGAATAGGGAAGGTGGGGCATGGGGTCATGCCACGTTTGGTCAAAAACTGCTGAACACTCAGCTCAGTGTGGGCAGGTGCACTCATAAATCACCTCTTATGAAATGAGCAAACGTTTTGAGTCTTCAAAAAAATTCACTGAAGCCGAACACAGCCTCTCACAATAACACCAGCTAGTACACTGAAACAGATGGGTTCCTAGAATAGTCACCTAGCTGGAGAAGCCTATACTTCAAGTTCCCTCCAGAAGATAATTCCAGTTTTGGGGGGCCCCCCCTCATATATATGTGTGTATGCATATATATACTTAAGAGAAATGAAAACATACCTACAGTAAAACTTACATATACGTATGCTCATAGCATTATTCATGATAGCCAGAAAGTGGAAACAACCCAAATGCTCATTGACTCATGGACAGAGAAACAAAATGCAGTGTATCCACACAATGAAATATTATTTAGCGATAAAAAAGAATGAACCACTGATACATACTGCAACATGGACAATCCTAGAAAACACTGGGCTAAGTGAAAGACACTAGGCCACAAAATACCACATATTTCGTGGTTCTGTCTACATGAAGTGTCCAGAATAGGCAAATTTATAGAGAAAGAAAGTAGATTAGTGGTGAGTTAGGGATGAGAGGGCAGCTGGAGAGGCAAAAAAATATGGGGAACAGCTGCTTCTGGGTATCGGGTTTCTCTTAAAGGAGGTGAAATAGTCTAAAATTAAAGTGTGGTGATGATTGTACAACCCTCTGACTATACTAAAAACCTTTTAGTTATACACCGTATGCAGGTGAGTTTTATGGTATGTGAATTATATCTCAATAAAGCTCTTTAAAAAGGCAAAATATTAGCAAATTAGGTCCATTCCTTCCTCAAGTTTTATGGTATTCAAACCAAAAAAAGTGAATTAAATAAGTTTATTTCGATGTAGCTGGTATGGATGCCAGACTTCAGTTGGGAATTGTTTTAATAGAGACAACCTGCATTTTATTTCCTTAACATGTAGAGATCGTGAGTAAATAAACCATTTGAACCTTGAAATTTTCATCTTATTTGCAGATGCATGTCTATATTTAAAATGTGTATACTTAATTTTTTTCATTATTTATGTTTTCTCTTAAACTATAACAGTTCTCTTTTTTTCTTTCTTTCTTTTTAGCCACAACAAGTTGTTCAGAAGAAGCCTGCTCAGGTAAGAGATGGTCATGATGACTATTTTCTTCCTAATTAATATGAAAAGTAAAGTGGAAAAAACCAATTAAACCTTTAATTAGTATTTCTCTAGTTCTGATTATATCAGCATTGAAGGATTCTTGACAATTTATTATATCCTTCAGAAAAAAAATCAGAAACGCACAGTCAGAGATTGTCATTAAAAACCCTAAAAGATTATAACCTTTGCTTAAGTGCACAAAGAAAATATTAAAGTTTAAAAAGTAAAAAGTTTACTCCAGTGCCTTGTATAAGAAACATGTGTCTAATGTTACCATGTGTTTCACCAGTTCTGAAACCTCAGGCTTTGTCCTTCCCACCCAGCGGTCCATATTTCATTGACTTGACGTGGGGCTTATTAGCTGCAAAATATTTCATGATCCATGACTGGAAACATACCTGTTCACTGAATTATTTCATAACACTAGATGATTCCAAACCACCCCCAGGGAAGTCTGGGAAACTGGGAAATTAAGTTACACTGGTTTTGCAGATTGATGCACTCTCAGGCCTTGCTCCAGTGACTAAGCCAGTCTCTGCAGTCTTCAGGTGCATCAGTGTGAGGAATCGGCTTCCCTTCTCCCGTCCCATATGACTGGAATTCCTTGTCCTAACTGTAATCTATGCATAGAAACGTAAGAATCCTATTTATTAAGGAAGTATATCTTGAAGAAAGCAATACTGAAGGGTAAATTAACATGATTGCCAAGTATGAGAGTTGTTATTAAAGTATAAGAATGTCCTGCTTGCTCTCCCCTTCTGGGCTTAAGGAGGAGGTCAGGAGATCTAGGTGTGTCGTCAGAACTGGCTGAAGGAAGTTATTAAGCAGTGTCATGGATTACCAAGTTCTTTGAAGATCTCTTTCATATAATTTAAAATATCTCTGGGCTCTTTTCACTAGAGATCCCAGAAACTGTACCCTGCACCCTGTTCTCCTGGGGCAGCGTTACCTTGCCTGGGAAAGACTACCCACACAATTTTATGTGTTTACTGTTGTTTTTTTTTTTTTTAAATGCTGCTTGGAAGAGAATGGAAGCTTCTAACCATGTGTGAGCATACAGGAAATACATATCCAAATAACAACACGTGTGCTTTCAGTTGAATAAAAGCAGAGTTAGTGTGGAAAAAAATCATTCTCATGCTACCGCCATACCTAAAAGCTGAGAGTGGTAGGAGGCACTAAAATAAATACCCAGTGTTTCAATGTTTATATACAATACTAAACAAAATTAAATATAAACAAAAATTTAACATTATAAGTAGGACAACCCAAATATATTGAGCCTCTCACGCTTCAGTAAAAAAAATCAAGAGAAAGCAAGTTTATAATTCTGTGCCTTTGAGTTGAAGATACTACAGAGTTCACTGTTGTGTCCCAGGCTGTGAAGGATAAGTTAGTAGTAACATTATGTTGTCTGTTAGCAGTGCTGATTCAGTCCCTATTCTTGGTGTCGCAGGGAAGATGGGGCAGACAAACACATAGTCCATCCAAGAAATGTGTAATCTAATCAGAAGTTCTTAGCATTGGCTGCATATTATAATAACCTAGTGATCACATGTACACAGTAGTTACCCCTTATCCACAGGGTACTTAACAAGACCCCCAGTGGACACCTGAAATTGCTATGGTGTCGAACCCTATATACTTGGACTGTGTGTCCTCTTATACATGCATATCCATAATAAAGTCCAATGTATCAGGCACACTAAGAGATTAATAATAATGTATGAAATAACAATATAGTAAAAATTATGTGTATGTGTTCTCGGTTGATCTCTAATAACCATCTGATAGTCTAGGCAGCTGCTAAGTCAGTAAAGTGGGTGGGTGTAAGATGTTCTGGACAAAGGGGCTATTCAGGTCCTGGGTGGATGGAGTGGGACAGCTCAAGATTTCCTTGTGCTGTTCAGAACAGTGCACTATTTTAAACTTATTGTTTAGTTCTGAAATCGTCCATTTAACATATTCGGGCCAAAGCTGACTGCAGGTAACTGAAACTTCAGAAAGCAAATCCACAGATAAGGGAAGCTGTGTATATGGGTGCGTGAGGGTGCACGGGTGTGAGACCATGTCTATTTAAATGGCTCTCATAAATATCACCATGTATATGCCATGTACATTTATATATCACCATACACATGGCATATATATCCCACATGTATACCGGCTCAGTGGTAATGTGGCGTGTGCTGGAGCTAGCCCCTGTGAACCGACTGTGAGTATCTCTTCCACATTCTACTTTCAGCAATGTCAGGTAGATAGCTTGAAATCAGCTACGTTGGAAATATTTATACTGTGGAAACTGACCAAATACTACAAATCAGGATTTTTTTTTTCCTGGAGAGCAGTTTGCTTAACATTTACCTACACACCGATGGCCCTGCCCTTCCAGGATTCTGATTCTTTGGTCTGGAGCCTCCTGCGTCAGTATTTTTTATGAACTCCCTGAGGGGTTCTAACGGTGAGCCAGGGATGCAGATACTCAGCAAACACACGTGAGAAGAGGTTTGCAACACAGAATGTCAACGTGTAGGAGATCTATAGGGGATGCAAAATGCCACAAGGGGGTCACTAAGGGGACGATTCCTGGAAGAGTTTTGATTTTGCTGTTGTTGTTTAGCTGCAAAAGGGAAAATGGAGATAAATCAAGGGAAAGAAAGGAAAACCTTACAGATGAGGTAAATGACATGTTCAAAAGTAGAGAGGCAGAAACAAATAAATCAGAGGTGGAGACCGACTGCAGTTTGGGCTGTAGTATACCACAAAATGATATAAGTGAAATCAAAAATTGCTTCCCAAGGCAATCAGGAGTATCAAAGGAGCCCCAGATGGATTGGGCTGGTCTTCACGGATCAGTCTGGCTGCCTCACAGACCCCGCTCCAGATCTGCCCTTGAAAAAAGGTCAGACTCAGAAACAGAGGAAAGAGCATGAGCTCATTGGATTCTTAATCTATATTGCCTAAGGACACAGCAATGAATTATATAAACACGGGGACTCCATGGAAGTTCATGGGGGATAAGGTAAATTTTACACCACATTCAAAAGAATCTCTTCCTTTTTCATCTGTTTCTTTCAAAATACCCTCCCAGTTGGCTTTCCCCCGTGGCAGTCTGGATTGCCTCAGGCTCATGTTCTTTCTTCATCAGCAGTCCTTTGAGGGGTTACATTTAGATCTTGTTTGGGGGCGGTGAAGATTTTAGCACAGTTTAGTATCATATATCTAAAGAAAAGCGCTCAGTGAAGTATACACAGACCTAGGTTTTGCTTTCTAGCCCCATCACTGGGCAAATTAATGTCTCTGTACCCTATTTATCTACTTATGAAATGGGATAATACAACATATCTTCCCTTACTCTCAAGAACATTTTGAGAAATTCATACTTACATAAATTCCAGGGAGCGTTGTTATGTTCTGACTTATTTTTGGATGCTAGGTTTTTCATTTCCAAAAATTCTAATTAGTTTAAAATTACCATCCGTTTTACTGCAAGTGTTTTTATTGCTTGTCTTTAAAATAAGGATGTTTAACTAAGGGGGAAATTTTATAGTAATTGCTACATCCTATCATTAGGACTAAAGCAGTCAGAATCACTTTTCCTGTAGGTCACATGTATCTAGGATTACAATGGCTCTATTGTGAGGTCTCATAAATCCATCAAATTCTGAAACCTTCTCTGAACTTCAAGAATGGCACTTCTTTTTTTTTTTTAAGATTTTATTTATTTATTTTTAGAGAGAGGGAAAGGGAGGGAGAAAGAAAGGTAGAGAGGCATCAGTGTGTGGTTGCCTCTCATGTGCCCCCTACTGGGGACCTGGCTGGCAACCCAGGCATGTGTCCTGACTAGGAACTGAATCAGCGACCCTTTGGTTCGCAGGCTGGCACTCAATCCACTGAGCCACACCAGCCAGGGCGAGAATACCATTTCTTGAAACTGGGACACAAAGTTACAAAATTCACTCTGAGAGATAAGTTCGGGATTATGACAAATCTCAAAGTTTAGATACACATTTGTGTTTGTGTACGTAAGTGCATGTGTCTAAGAAAGAATAAAAGTTTAAGGGAACCCCTACTCGGGTGGAGGTGCTTGGAGAATCCACCAGGTGCCATCAGCTGCAAACCTCCAGTGTGTCTAATAATCCTAATGGGAAAATTCTAGTCTCTTATAAATTTAAAGGGGAAATTTTTCAGTACTTACATTAGCTTCTTTAAAAATTCCAAAACCGGTGAAAACAAAACCTTACCAGGGAGCACTACTGTATTTTTATTTAAAGTGATAAAATAAGCAATAAATTAAAGTTAGCTAATTTCCTAGTTTTCTCACAATTTGAACCAGTTGAATTCTCAGCCCCATGGCTTACATTCTTAACTTTAGTAGGGAAATTGTGGGAGGTTTTGCTGTTGTCATTGTTGTTTTAATGCTAAAAACACCAGAAAAGTATCAGGTTATTATCATTGACTGGGGGAGCTTTGTTTCTTGAGTTTCTATTTTGGTAAGAACAGATCTCACTCCGTCTCAGACTTATATCGAGGTTTTGCTGGTTTATCAGATATTTTATTGTTTCTTGATTTTAAGCTGAGATTGGAAGTGAGTCCTTCTATATAATTCAGACTTTTTTTTTCTCACCAGAGCCCCACCCAAAGAGTAAAAACAGGTTTTTAAAATCCCAACAGTTATCCCGCCTTTCCAACCAATTCCCTCATTGTTGCATGGCCCTGGCAAGCCACCCCTGTAGCAATTAAGACAGGTATAAACCCAGTCCTTTTCAGATTTCCCAGTGAGAGAATTGGCAAGTTTTCAGATTCTGCAAGACTGGAAACAAAGCTATCTGTTTCAAAATAGAGTTTTTACCTGCAAGTAACATCTCCTGCAGGTGGTGTGTATCAGGGTGGAGAAATCTCAGTAAGCCTTGGTTATCAGGATTTTTTTTCTCCCCTTCAAAAAAAAGTTGAATGTTTTTACAGAGACTTCAAGGGCAGTTTTAAGGATGTTTATATTTCAGACAACCTAAACATTGTTTGGAGCAAAATGAGAGATTTCATTTTGGGACAAGCAAGTTGATGAATTGCAGTCAGCATCTTGTTCTCAAAGAAGGCATTTTTACTGGGGGCTTTTAGTCTAGACGTACAGAGGAGGAAGGAGGAAGGAGAAAGAGAAGAGAACATAGTCACTCCAACACTCATCTTTTACATGGCACCTCGGCCAACGCAGTAAATAGTTCATAATAAATCAGACTAGCAAATAGTCAGTCTTCTGCTCACTCAGGGAGCCTAGTGATTTACAC
Organism: Glossophaga mutica; assembly: GCA_039655065.1. Classification (NCBI taxonomy): domain Eukaryota; kingdom Metazoa; phylum Chordata; class Mammalia; order Chiroptera; family Phyllostomidae; genus Glossophaga; species Glossophaga mutica. The sequence continues at coordinate 62,718,574 of CM077304.1, forward strand.
TGCCCAAGTCATAAAGAGAACTGATTTATTTTCCTACTTATGCTCGTTCAAGCTGGTAAAACATTTTGTGGGCCAGTAAATGTTTGGCACCAACTGCTAAAACATGAAGAATTCTATCAAAGTCCACCCTGAGTGGTACTATTATGTTGTGTAGGAAATACTTTTTGATTTCACCCCCTGACCTCTGACATTGGAAAGGTCAGGGGGAAGGGAGAGAGCAAAGTAGAAATCAATGTTTAACCCTTACAATAAAGTAGCTCAAGGATGTAACAGCACGGGGGGTAGGGCAGAGGAAACATATCAAAATGATTGTTAACTGTAAACATATGAAGTAATTAGCTTAGCTAACAGTTGTAATAGAGGAATATTGGCAAGATGAATCTAGCTGTTTCTGGGCAGGGAATGTCTTATAGAGATGACATAAACTTCTAACAGACGTGAAAGAAAATCACTCAATTTAGGCAATATATAAAACTCCAAAAGGAAAATTTACTGTTTCTGGACTTGACAGATCTCATATAGTTTTTAAAAGTATAATTGTTTTTAATGGTGTGATGAAGTCTGTGGATTAGACTAAAATTAAAATAGGAGTGTCTGCCTACCTCTTTCTTCTCTGCATTCTGGTGTAATATGGACATAAAATAATTATTTATTAAATACGTGGACTTTCTTATTAGCCAAACTTGCTGACCCAAATTAATATGAATAAGAATAACAGGCTTTAAAACTTGATCTTCCTAAGAAAATCCTTAATGTTTGAATACGAATATGTTGCTTTATCAAAGATACTTCCTTTACATTCAGAAAATGTTGCTGGGAACTCAGATTCCCGTTAAGTAATTATTTGTTGACTTAGTATCATTATTGATATTTTCATAATCTTACTCAAAAGTCCTAGGATAATGACAAATGATTGGTATAGTAATGACTAAAATTCAGAAATGTCCTGTTCCCTGGCAACAAATGCAAGTCGGGCAAAGTTTTTTTATGCACGCAGAAAACACAGAGAAAAGGCTTCCCTAGTCTGTTCACCAGTAAGCACACCTCGAATATAACCCTTAAGCAGCCTTCTCCATAACCAGTTTTTACAACTACTTTGCACAAAAACAAGAATATTCCCTGACAACTTTAGACACTTGAAATAAATTGCCTTCTTCCGAGTGCTTCCTTCATGCAAAAATCCTTTGGCTATATCTTTAGTTATTTTTTAGACATGAGGCTCCTTCAGTAAGAATTAGAACCAGCATGGAAAGTTGATTAAGCTCGTGACTCTCAGAAAGCATGGCTTACGGGACCCTGAAACTTGCAGCTCTTTGAGACATAAAATGATTACCCTATCCGGAAAATGTGATTCCCTTCTGGAGATATTTTTTATGTAGCCCTTCATTCCAGGAGGCATGCATGTTACCTCCGTTTGCCGTATTTTCGGTGATGGAATCTGACCAAGGGCAAAAGGAGACAAATAGAAGTGCATTTTTGAAACTTAAGATGTCTTATTTGGGTTTGTTTTTTTTTTTTTTTGAGGCATTGTTTAATTGTTTGCTTTTTTCTTTCTCAAAAAATTTATCACTGAATCACGGGTAAAGAAATAGACACACATGAATAATTGTAATTAATAATTGCAGTTCCACACTGTAGTCTTACAAGATTTTTTACTTTTTTCACCCAAAGTTTTCCATTTGGTTGTCACATTTTTTTCTCACACCCTGCTTGGCAGATAGATAGGTATTATCCTTACCAGTATGACACAGTGGGGATAAGACAGACGTTAGAGAACCCATTAATTTAACTGTTGGTGCTCTGGTCAGTAACATCTGGGATCAACCATCTTTACTTCAAGCAACCCCCAATAAGACCTTTAACTGACTTTATTAAGATGATGGTAACATATGCAAGATAGTCCTGATATGTGTATATTTTTACATACATTAAGCTAAAGTAAAGACAAGGTTCAAATGCCATAAACATCCAACTTTTTATGTCTCCGTTTGAAAAACGTATTTGCCTTCTTGTATTTCCACCAGAACCCCTTGTACTTGCCAGAGTCCATGGTTTATATATGTTCCATTTAATACGTTTCTTAAAAACCCTGATATAAAGTTTTCCTAGTTGGAGGAAGTAATCACTTTCCATTAAGTTAAACAGTCCCAATCCATTTGAAGTTAAAATATCTGACAGAGAAATAGGAAAACTCAGCTCTGTGGTCTTGCGGGTCACTTAGCGGCAGACGGAACGGCAGTCGGACTCTGGTCATTGCTGCCAACCAGGAGAGCCCAGGATTTCTATTCTGGATGGAACTGGCTCAGAATAGTCGTGAATGTGAAAAACTCTTAAATGTGTCACTCCAAGGCCTTAGGAAATTAAACACATTAAGATGACAAAAGGAGAATGTCATAAAACCATAACTACTCTTTCTAGATTACCGGATATTTTTAGGTTTCTTGGCAAGATAACTTGAATTATAAATGTATTTTTAGCCTGCAACATTTATGGTTAGAGTTGCAGAATTCTTTGCAACCAAGGGGGGGGATAAAAAAAGGACGTATTAAAGCCAACATGGACTCCTTACTGCACACGAAGAGGAGCATTATGGTGATGCCACTCCCCAAGTTTGCAGGGAGAGAGAGCATTTCCATGTCTTGGTTCTTTTGAGAATTCCCTGGCCTGTCTTCCACGGCAAACCTGCTTGCTAGTCTGCATCTGAAAATTAGACCCAGAGCTTCACCTCTTGCATTAAATACTGAACTTTCCTCCAGCACACACCCTTACCGTGTCCCTGTGGTAAGATCTAGAATTCACCTCTTAGACATTTTAAAATTCTGTCAAGCATTAGGGCATACGATTGGATAATGGACTGTCTTCCTCCTCCTTTGGAATCATTTGGTGGAAGTGTTCCCAAAGGCGTACACCACATGCATTCTGCTGGGTCAAATTAAACAATGGAGGCATGTGCACACTGTATTTCTCAGTTGCAGTGGGGTTTTTTTCCAAGCAACCAAGGCCACGAAAGAGTTACACTTATTAAATTCCTTTATATTCATTCATTTTTTTTTCAAAGTGAGTGCAATTTTCCAATAGTCATAATAAAAATATGGTTCTCCAACTCTGCCCACTTTCCCTTCCCTCTCATCAGTTTTCTGCCAAAAAAATTCACGTTTCGTCCCAGTTGTTGCAGCCTCAGTTGTCTTTGTAAAGTAAGTGTGTGAATGGCTGGGAGCCGTGCAGTGTTTAGAGGCCTTAGTAGCTGGCGCTCATAAAAATGTCACTGTGCACTTCCACTTCAAAAAGTCCTTTTCTCCTACATTCCCGAAGCCCCGTTCCAAGACTAAGTCTTCTTGACCAGACTGCTGCTATTTGGCCTTCCCACCTGGATGACTAGCCCCTAATGAAATGTGTATAATTCTTGGCTACAATATTTCAATCTCCTTATACCTCCAAGCTGCTCTTGGGGGGCTCCACAAGCCCAAAGGGCCTTTGGCTACATGTGCAAACATGAAGCAATTTAAATAAACATCTCAAGGTGCAAGCTGGTGTCTACAATAACTGACAGTGTCTTCTAAGTGAGTGAACAGGATTGAATTGGAGGGGTCCCTAATAACTGCTATGGAAACATGATTCTTTGGGGGCACCAGAGCCAGCTCCCTATGCCTGACATCACCAGGACCACACTCTTGGCACCACAGAGGAGCCTTCTGTGAAGTCTGGCCAGCCAGGACAGGCAGCTGAGGCTGGGTTTCCAACTTCATTCCTAACAGGAAGGATTTTTCTTCTCATCCCATGCACACTTTTGTCATAGCAACCAAGTCCCTGGAAAGGTGAGGTTTTCAGGGGTGAGAAGTGCCACACACCCTGCCAATGTCATCCGCTTGGCAGTCATGCTGTCCTTTGCAGCATGGCCAGTCAGGGCTACGCAAAGAAGAGACCACTCTCCTCTAACTAGACTTTTGAGAAAACCATTGTTTTGAGCATGTGAGAGCCACATTGCCTCCAAAAGTTTAATGGAGTGTGAGCTCCCGCCCTCTGAGATCCTAGTTACGTACCAGTACTATAACTAACAGCTACCAATAGAAGAATCTCAAGGTCAGTGGACAGATACCTTAATAAAACAACAATCAGTGTTGTGTTAAGAACTTGCAAGGAAACAATATGAGGGTGCATCCTTTTTAACTGAGTTGTGTCTGAGGGGTTTGCATAAACCGAACCACTTAGATATCAGGAGCTTCAAGAACGCAGATCAAGCACAGTTTCTGGGAATGTTTTGGACAGTTGATCACATTCTATCCACTAGGAGGTCTCTGTGAGTTCATGGCGTGAAAATTCTGTTTTCCTTCTGGGCTCAGAAGTACCGTATTTTTCAGACTCTAAGATGCACTCCCACCCCACTCACCCAAATTTGGGAGGAATAATGGTTGTTAACGCTGCTGTTGAGTTCTGCTTACGTTTACATTGGTGAAATATTGTTATTTATGTTATTAAATATTTTACCACATTTTTTGCTTCAAATTTTTTCCCCTATTTTCCCCCTTTAAAACCTAGGTGTGTCTTATGGTCTGAAAAATACGGTACTTTGGTTTCCAGATAGTATAGAAAAATCGAGCAGTTAGAAATGGAATGATTACACCTAGATCCAGGAGGGTTTCCAGCTTGACTGAGTTCCATTAATTTATTAACCATGAGAAGAAGGAATAAGATATACCTGCCAGCTCTTATGCTGTGGCCTGTTTCACACCTCATGTCATCATGAGAAGTGAGTCATCTGGGGACAGCTGAAGAGTGTCTCTGCCAGACAGCTTAGTGACTTTCTGGAATTTAAATATTAAGTGAAAAGAGAAGGTCATAGAGGAGCTGAACCTTGGCTTGTCTCTCTTTCATCTGCTCATGGCTTTGATCATGCAACATCCTCCTTTGTGGCCAGGACTCCACAGAGAATCTCAAGGTCATGGCCTGTTGCCTATCAAGAGGTATAAACCTGCTGCTTAAATATGCAGAGCCTGAAGTTCGGAGTTTAGGAGTAGAGGGGAGGTAGCTTCATGTGTTCCACGTTTCCCACGTAACCCAAAGCAGACTAAACAGAACTGGTGTGAAATCTCATGACTTGATGCTGCTGTGGTTATATTTTTTAAGCTGTGATCCATTCATTTGTAGGTGCGTTTATTCCCAGGATTTACAGCTCTCTCAGTCTTTGGGGGCAGAATGTTTGAAGCCTTTTGCCAAGGGTCTGCAGTAAGCAGTGGCATGTGATTAAAGCCCAGGATAGAGTTTGTGAGTGTGTGTAGTAGGGGTGTATGTGCGTGTGTTCGTGTGAGTGCCCGGTCATGTGGGCTTTTTTCCCTCCTGCTTGCTGCTTTTACGCAAAAGCGTCACACATGGTAGCATTTAGGAGCTCCTTCACAGCTGAAGTGTTTCAAACACTAATGAATGGAAGTTTGGTCATACAATGCAGACAAGCTTTAAGGCATGCGTTACTGAATGGTGTACTGTAGTGACCCGGGAAAGGAAGAGAGGTATAAATTGTGTCAGTTAGCCACCCAGACAAAATGAAGCCGTGTGGAAAATCAAATCTATTAAAGTAGGAAGACTGTTATAAGCTGTTTTAAGCTGGCCATTCTTACAGGGGCTCCATTTGCTGCTGGGGTAAATGTTTACCTCTTCTCCCAGATCTTTTTCACATGCCGTCCTATGAGACAGTGTGCAGCATTTGATAAAAATCATCCTCTCAATAAGGACGCTTTTATCAGAAATGTTTATTGTCTCCGCTTTACCACCCATGTCCTGAAAGGTACTGCACGTTTCTAAAATAAGCAAAAGGAAGGAGAACTGTGCGGCTCAGGCCAGAGTGCAGAAACGCCAATAAATTCCAGAACCACAAGGAATCAGAAAGAGGAAAAGAGAAGGAGGAATTAGATTTATATGAAGAGGAGGCCCTGCAAAAACATACATATTAGATTCTCTCCGCTTGTCCAGCCCAGCATTAAATTTGGTCGATGTGGATTTAGCATGGAGATGGAGCAGTGAAGCCAAACTTTGGTCATTGTCTTAAAATGCGCTTCATACATGCAAGACCGAGGAAGCCAATTTAGAGAGGAAGTTAGTAGTCAGCTCTTACAGCCTGCGGTCAAGGCTCCCTTCTACCCCCGTGATGCCACTGAAGGTGGCAGTAGTTTCATGGTCACGCACAGGTTCTGGCGCCCATCTGGCTCGGCCCAAATCCTCGCCCTACTCCCCCACTTCGAGTATATGATTTGCTGTGCCTTGATTTTCTCACCAGTAAAATGGGAATAACAGCAGATAGTCCCTAAAAGCATCCAGTAATCACCATAAAAGTATCAGCTATCGTTACCAATATCTAGACGGCATGTTTATTTATGCCTTAAGTAAGGATCTCCTGAACTTTATTTTTCTTCCTTGTACGGCAGTTTTTGAAACTGATAAGTGGCATGCTGTCTGGGAAAAAAAAAGTACCCATTTCTTTTTCTACTTTTAATTGGTGAGTAAGCTTGCATTGGCCTGATGTTCTCTGCACTGCAAACAATTGAATTTGCTGACCAGCCGCCATGCTGCCAAGCCTTAAGTCAACAGTGGTTGATGACTGCTCTGGGAAAAAACACCACCTTGGTTCCTCAATTACAGTATCAGAAGCCCTGGGAGTGAGGGGCTTGCCCACCATCCGCGTCCTCTTTTGAAGCACGTATGATGTGCTGTGGAAGCAGGTCACTCTGAGCTGTTGGTAAGAACAGCCCACACAGCGTGATGCTTGTGCCCTTTGTGTGTTCCAGGAGGAGACCGAAGAGACATCCTCACAAGAGTCTGCGGAAGAGGATTAGGGGGCGCCAGCGTTTGATTTCTACCTCAGCAGCAGTTCGATCTTTTGAAGGGAGAAGACACTGCAGTGACCACTTACTCTCTATTGCCATGGTCTTTCCACTTCCATCCGGGGCGGGGCGGGCGGGGCGGGGGAGGGGTGGGGGTCGGGGAGAAATCACGTAACCTTAAAAAGGACTATATTAATCACCTTCTTTGTAATCCCTTCACAGTCCCAGGTTTAGTGAAAAACTGCTGTAAACACAGGGGACACAATTTAACAATGCAACTTATAATTACTGTTTTCTTTTTTCTTAACCTACTAATAGTTTGTCGATCTGATAAGCCAGAGTGGGTGGGTGAGAAAAACTCTGAATCAGGTTAAGTCAATCACTGCACTGCACACAAACCGGAAACGTGTCACGCTCGTGACCTTGGGCATTCACCTAGGAAAGGCGCGGTGTGCAACACTGCCGGCCTCCAGCGCCACCCACCCGCTCGCCGTAGTCCCGCTTCTGTTTAGAACACCAAAGATAGGAGTAGATGCTATTTCTCTCTTTTTCGTATAATCTTGTAGACACTTACTTGATGATTTTTTAACTTTTATTTCTAAATGAGACGAAATGCTGATGTATCCTTTCATTCAGCTAACGGACCAGAAAACGTTATGCTCGTTTTTTAAAAAGGGAAGTAAGCAAACGAGAATCAGCAACTCCTATATTTATGGATACCACACGTATCAGTAGGAGGAATACATTTACTTGCCACACTCGTTTTCAGGAAAAACAATCATCCGGGTAGAATCTACTTCCTACAGAGCCAAATGCCATTTAGCAATAACTTGCACTTGTCAGCCTCAAAGCATTTAAGGAACCTGGACAAGTAAAATCATCTTCTTTGTAATTTAATGAAAAGGTACAAGAATAATGCATGATGAACTCACTTGATTTCTGAGGTAGGAGGAGCGAAATCTAAATTTCTTTTGCTATAGTTATGCTACAATTTTTTTTTAAAAAAAGCAGTCTTTCTCTGTCTCTCCCTCCCCCTCTCTCCTCCCCTCTCTCCATTGTGTATCAGTTTCCGTGAAAGACCTAAATACCACTTACCTCAAATTAAGCTTATGTGTTACTTCAAGGAATATGTTTTGACATAGGATGGTTGACTGAGGTGCTTTACTTTGGCTTCAGTTCACCATCTCTTCATTCAAACTGCACTTTTAGCCAGAGATGCAATATATCCCCACTACTCAATACTACCTCTGAATGTTACAATTAATTTACAATCTAGTACTTTTTACATGCTGCTATACACAAGCAATGCAAGAAAAAAAACTGAATGGGTAGGTGATGCTAATTGCGGTTCTTTTTGTACACTTAAACGACAGTTAAAGAAGCGGTCTCCTTCCTGTGTGTCAGCATGGCTATGTATTTTTCTACGGTTTTTTTTTTTTAATTAAAATTTTACAAATACTTGTTTCAGCTTCTCCGCTAGATTTCTACATTAAGTCGAATAGTTTTTTAACCAAGTTGCTCCTAAGTTCTTAAGGATCTTTTTCCTCAATCGCACTACACGTCACACAAAATTTGACTGTAATGTTTAAATATTACCCTCCAAGTTTGTACCTCAAATGAATTGTTTAAGGAAATGAACTGATTGACTTGCAAAGACCTACCTCCAGACTTCAAAAGGAATAAACTTGTTACTTGCAGCCTTCAATTTTGTCAACGTTTGACATGGTTCAAACTGCAGCTACCCCTAGTCAAAACTATTTTTGTAAAAGACATTTGCTAGAAAGGAACACATTTTTACATACTTTCGCAAATACGTAAATAAAATAAAGCCAACCTTCAAAGAAACTTGAAGCTTTGCAGGTGAGGTGCAACAAGCTCAGCTTTTGCGATGCAATCAGAAATATGTGTTTTGAAGATTAGTTGAATATGAGAAAGTGCTTGACAAAGATTTTCATGTATTTTACACAAATGTGATTTTTGTAATATGTCTCAACTAGATTTATTTTAAGCGCTTCTTACGTAGAGTTTTTATTCTTTTCTCTGCTGGTGAGTGTGCTGACTTTTTAACATGGTATTATCAACTGGGCCAGGAGGTAGTTTCTCATGAGAGCATCTGGCAGTGTGGCTTCCCGTTCTGACGCCAGACAGAACTCAAAACCATCTCTCTTCCAGCCACTTCAGGGAGGTAACTTCAAAGACCGCATACCTCTCTCAGACTGGCAGATGGCTCACTGTTGTGAATCACCAAAGGAGCTATGGAGAGAATTAAAACTCAACATCACTGTTAACCGTGCATTAAATAAGCAAATAAACAGTGGCTCATAAAAATAAAAGTCCCCATCCATATCTTTGGTGGGGCCTTTTTGAAACCTCATTGGCCAGCTCATAAAACTGACGCGGTTACTCGTGTTGGCCAAACTAGGAAACCGAGCAATTTCCATCTCTGATGAAGTTACTGTTTTATGTCTTCTACGTTGTACAATCAAAACACACTACTACCTCTTAAGCCCCAGTATACCTCATTTTTCATACTGAAAAAAAAAAAAAAGCTTGTGGCCAATGGAACAGTAAGAACATCATAAAATTTTTATATATATAGTTTATTTTTGTGGGAGATAAATTTTATAGGACTGTTCTTTGCTGTTGTTGGTCTCAGCTAAGACTGGACATTTAACTTTTCTACCATTTCTGCATGTTTGCAGGAGAAAATTATCAAGACGTTTAACTGCAGTTGACTTTCTCCCTATTCCTTTGAGTGTCTTCTAACTTTATTCTTTGTTCTTCATGTAGAGTTGCTGTCTATGATTGTACTTTGAATCGCTTGCTTGTTGAAAATATTTCTCAGTGGATTATCACTGTCTGTTCTGCACAATAAACATAACAGCCTCTGTGATCCCCATGTGTTTTGATTCCTACTCTTTTTCCTAACTCCATTAAATAAAGTTTGGTCAAAACAGGTCAAGGAGAGAGACATTCAGTTCACAAGTCATTGTGCTGCCCCTTCTGCATATCGTGTGTGCAGACTTGTACACAACACTGATGCTAAGTTTTAAAGCGTCATACTTCTTAAATCAGCTGCCCTAAATCACCTTGCATGGTCTAACATTCAGTTCTATAGAGACGACCTTAGAGGAAATACAAAGGAAGAATAGCCTGTAGTTTAAAGCTAGAGAATTTCTATTTGAGGCTGGCATTGACAAAGTTTGTAAGGGGAGTAACGGATATACTGGTTATTTTTCAAGTAACATTTGTAGAGAGATCCAAAATTTTGGAGAAAAGAATAAGAAATGAAAGATACTACTTAACAGGAGTATTTCATTTTAAAAAAAATGTTTATTTTTTAGAGAAAGGAAGAGAAACATCACTGTGACTGATCAGTTATTTCTCACACACGCCCCAACCAGGACCAAACCTGCAACGCAGGCATGCACCCCAACCAGGGATCGAACCCATGACCTTTAGTTCTGCAGGACGATGTTCAGCTAACTGAGCCACACCGGCCACGGCAGGAGTCTTTCATTTTATGAACACCATAAGCAGAGCCAGAATTATTCCACCAAGTTCAAAATCATTTTTACACCTCAAGTGCTGATGATGGATGAATAAACCAGGACTCTTAAAAAGCTAAAATTTTCTGGTTAGTGCTGCAACCATGGTCATTGAAACTTTTCTTCATTCAGCTTCTTAGGGAGGGCTTCCCCATATTTAAACATGTCCTGTCAGGGAATTATTGTCAAGTTTTGCTCCACTCCGTCATTCATTTCTTTTCACAGCCAATATTTTGTGAGTGCCTACTTTGTACTGAGCTCCAGTCCAAGAGATTGTCTCCTTGGAGAAAATTATGCAAGTATGGAAATAAGTACAGCATGTGAAGAGAACCAACTATATTGTTTAGGCAACAAGTTTCAAGAATTCAGAGGCAAGAAAGCCATTTCCTGCTGGGGTGGGTCAGCTCAGCCTACTGAGAGGGAGATAGGCCAAAGGTATTTACTATAACCCATATTTAGTCTCTTCATTTTTATTAATATAGAAAAGCACATAAGAAGAAATTACTTCCTGAAAATGAAAATAAACCAAGAGGGAATCTTTGGCTTGAAAAAGAGAGAATAAAAAAGGATTTATTATGTCCAGAGTAGGATACGTTGATGAATAGGATAAAAATTTTTACCGTATTTTGGAATGGATACTCACTAAACCATTTTTGAATTAGGTTTTCTTTTTTCTTTTTAGAAAAATAAAATGATTGCTTTTACACAATAAGCAGTACACTTATGAAAGTTATGTGAAGAAATCTTTTTTTAAGGTTTTATTTATTTTTAGAGAGGGGAAAGGAGGAAGAAAGAGGGAGAGAAACATCCATGTGTGAGAGAAACATCAGTCTGCTGCCTCTTGCACGTCCCCAGCCCAGGACCTGGCCCACAACCCAGGCATGTGCCCTGACCAGGAATCCAGCCGGCAACCTTTCAGATTGCTGGATCACGCCCAACCCACTAAGCCCTACCAGTCAGTGCTGTAAAGAAATCTTTTAAAGTTTAAACCTAAGTTCAAAATAACAGTGAGGCCTCTAGTATGTACTGGATATTGTCTGAAGCAATAAAAGTCCATAAGACTTCATCCCTGCCCAGAAAGAGCCAAAATTTCACAGGAAGAAGCTGGACCCCACAGAGAGCTGTGTAAGTAGAAACTTACTGAGCTACCCTCAAGGTGGCAGAAGGCATTCCACACTCTGCCCATACAAGGGACAAACTGCAGACTCTCCCACCAAAGGGCTTTAGCGTTACCGTTACAGAGGGACCCAGGGGCTGCATGGACAATGAGTCTCGGCCTAGGTAGCATGTTATATGAGGAGATTGCTTTTCACTAAGACTAGTGGTACTCCACTCGAGTGAATTCAGGAATGCCAAGTGGTTTAGGAGTATAGGCAGTAATAAAAACAGAACTAAAGAATAACATTCCAGTCAGTGAGACACGATGCAAACTCAGACTACAGATTAGTGAATGAAACTTCAGAAAAGTGAAAAAATGAAGCAGAAGGGTGGCCAAGAGGGCAGAATGAATGTGCTTCTTATCCAGTTTTATTTACATACAATGACTTTTAGTGAACAAGTGTAACTCATAAAGTTAGGGAAGGTCGTCCTCAGGGAAGGAACGATTACTGTTCCAGTCCAGGGACCCTGGAGACCTCCCATTGTGCCATCTGCTGCCAAAGGTATGGACTCTGAAATGAGACAGCCCTGGTTGGAGGCCTGGCTCTGCCACTAACTAGCTGGGGAACCTTGGGCAAGTCACATCATCATTCTGAGATCAATTTTTATGTAGAAATAATAGCATCTACCTAAAAGTGTTTTTGTGAGGGTCAAATATGCCAGCCAGTATATGTGAAATTCTTAAAAGTACTTGGTGAATAGAAGGTGCTGTGTGGTGTTAGCTGTTGTTTCTGTTATCCTGCCTCTGGCTGCAGGTGGACTTAAAACTAATTATTTTTCCTCTGGTTTCTATCATTATTTGATCTTCACCACACAGGGATATCCACAGATGTTGGTCAGAAGGTTTCAAACACCATTTTGGTTACACACTCCATGCATGAAAATCATTAATACAGAGTCTGACACAAGTAACACCCCATTTTTATTACAAAACCATAAGCATGTAATTCTGTAACATAAAAATATCACACTCAAGTGCACCATATGACATTTAGGTGAAATGTTCAAATTAAAACTTATTACACCCAATGGGTATAAAATTATTACACCCATGTTATTACCCTACCAACCACACTCAAGCCAGCCTTACTTCTGCCGGACCCTGTATATGCATAGACTTCCTTTTCACACTATGGCTTACATCATTTGAGCTCAGTGGTTACTAAAGGAAGTCACCCCTGAAAAAATCAGCAAAATGCAATTGCCTTTATTACAGTGATAGTCAAAAGAGGTCCCTGTTGCCCCCAGCTTTATTTGCTTGTGGGGTTGCTTACCTTCCACCATTCAGTCCAGCCCTCACTCTGGTTGCTCCAGTCTCATGCTGACTTTGTCCTTGGTTGAAAGTATCACAGTGTTGGAGTATAGGGCCTCTTGGTGGTCTGCCACCTCCTGGCTCAGCACCCAACTCCTTCAGATTCCTTCAGATTCCAGCCTCCCCCTATAACCTGCCCACCTAATGGAGTTAAACTAAATGCACTTCTGCAGCCATCTTTGTACCTCATCTCATCAGCATCCTGTAGGCTGCCTAGTCATCCTCTCCTGCCCAGGCTTTGTCCACTGAATTCAATATCCCCTTAGGTTTCCTTAAATAGCATAATGATGCTAGTGTTCCTTCTTCCTGGACAAAGGATAATGGACCACTTAGTAGAATACTAGAAGAGAAAAGGAAAGTAAACACGCAGACAGATTTCTTGTGCCTTGGATTTTCCCTGGTGACTGATCAGAACTGGGGTGGGATGAGGGAGCTGCGTACCTGTCTCCACCTGCACCTCCAGGCCTTTGACCAGGCTGGCAGCACTTTCATTGAAGATGAATGACCATATGAGCCAGGGATTTATCAACCATAAGAGACATATGTCCAGTTTGAAATAGCTTATTCAAAAGAGAAAGGAGGAGGAAGAGGAGGGAGGGGTAGAAGAGGAAAAGGAAGGAAGGAAGGAAGGAAGGAAGGAAGGAAGGAAGGAAGGAAGGAAGGAAGGAGAGAGAAAACACATTAGTTGATATAACTGAGGAGTCCAGAACTGGATCTTCAGGCATGGTTTGATACAGGGACCCAAAGCATATGGCCATGAGTGTGACTTTGTATAGTTAGTTAAGCTTTTCTCTTTCTTGGGTTCACTGTCAGATAGGTGCCCCTCTAGTAGTGGCAAGGTAGCTGCTTGAAATCCCAGACACATATCTTCTTGGCCTCATAACCTCTGCAGAAAGATACATGTTTCCTAATATGTACAACAAAATAGTTGGGCTGAATATTGTTGCGTCCCCCTGGATCATAGCCCATTCATTCTACCAGTGATTCTGGCCAAGGGAAAAATAGCACTGGCCAGATGTAGGTTTCATATCTATCCCAGAGCCAATCCAAGATGGGGAGTCTCTGTAAGTCTGTGGACAGGGAAGGACCACCCATGAAATATTAAATGGGTGATGTTCTAATGAAACCTCCAAGTGCTCTTACAGAAGGGAAAATGGGCACAGAAGAGGGGAAAACATCACTATGTTACAATGGTACAGCCAGCAAGACCACTGAAGAACCAGGAAGTGAGGCGAAATCCATGGGGCAGGGCTGCAAGAGTCACCTACTTCATCAACATGAGTAAAAGGCAGATGCCCTGAGAGTTAGCAGTCTGGCAGTGGACGTTGCAGGGGCAAAAAAGAAACCTTGTTTGAAGGCTCTGAGATGTTGCTGTTTCTTACCAATTTAGTCTACGCGGACTGGAGCAAATAATGATAATTCTTGTTGCACCTTCATGTTTTGCTTACAAAGCACTTTCACAAATGGCATTTCTTTTCATCTTCAGTACCGTGCTAGGTAATACAGCAGGTATTATTTTTATCGTGTTTACCTTACCAGTGAGTTGACAGAGGCTCAGAGAGTAGAAGTGACATGCTTGAGGACACAGAGCTACAGCCATAATGTAATCTCAGGCCCCCCAACTTTAGTCTCATACTCTCACCGTTAGACTAATGAACATCCTATGCATTTGCTGCTCAGCATAAGCCTTCTCTTGGGTGCACATCCCTAACACATTTCATTCTAGCTTCCCAGGTCCAAATTCAATTTTGCAAAGCTGGTGTTTCATGGGACCACAGTAACAACAGCACACTCAGCCTGGGTCTTCATCCCCCCCATCAACTGGAATGCTTCCGCTGCACTGCAGAGCATCTTAACCTGGCTGTTCATCCCATTTATCAATCGAAGAACATATTTCAGGAGAATATGAGCCCAGACAGGTTTAAGGGATTTTCGAAACTGCAGCAAACAAGCTGGTTATAGGACCCAGAACATTTTGTGGGGCCACCAGAGTTTAAAGTCCCATTTCTTTAGTCACCGAATCTGTAGGCTCAGCAAAGTTCCCTGTGGCCGTGCACTCTTAAATCAAGCACTCGGCAGGCTGATATATGGTTTTTATTTATTACAATGGGATACCCTTAGCCATAAAACAATTATGTTCAGCCTAATCCTCAGCCAACTTAATACTGTCATGGAAAATAAAACCTACAATTCAACCAGCTAATGAAAATGTGAAACTTCCAGAAATCCACAAGTCGATCGTAAATGCCTGACCAACTATTGCAGAAGTCATTCTTGTAAAACTAAGAAATGCAAATACCCCTTGAATGCAGCTGCTTTCTCTTCATCTTCATTGTCACTACTATACGATCCAAGCCACTATCGCCTCCTGAATGCTCTGTCTGTGTAGTCAGTCTTGCCCACTTCAATTCTTTCTCTACCCACTGCTACCATGGTCTCTCCCAAAAAAAGCAAATCTGATGACAAATGTCATGCTCTCAGATCAAAATCAAAATCTCTTTGCCCTGGCTGGGTGGCTTAGTGGGCTGGACCATCATCCCGTACAGCGAAAGGTTGCAGGTTCATTCCCCATCAGGGCACATACCTAGGTAGAGGGTTTACTCTGTCCGGGCAATGTCTCTGTCTCTGTCTCTGTGTCTGTCTGTCTCTCTCCCTTAAGATCTCTTCTCTCCTCGCTTCTCTCTAAAATCAATACACATACCCTCAGGTGATGATTAATTAAAAAATTAAATCAAAATCTCTCCTATGGCCCAAATAGCATGGCATCGTCTGGCTCCCGCTCCCTTCTCTAGCCTGCCTCTGACCAGCGTCCTCGTCCTCGCTGCGCCCTGCTGCCACCCTGACCCTCCCTCCTGGGAGAGCGTGGAACACCCCATTCACTGCTCTGTCACCTTGAGCACTTCCCCCGAAGCCCTAGTATCCTCTGCCTGGAATTCTTTCCCTTCAGGCCCCTCTTCCACCTAACAAATCTTGTTCTTCAATGTTCTGCTTTTTAGGGTAACTCTCTATCTTTCTCCCTTGCCAAACCCTCACCACCACATAGTCAGGTCCTCCAGTGCATATTCTTTTGTGACACTCCTGACTTATTCCTGGTACCAATTCCTGCAACTGTCCTTAATCTTTGCGGAGCATGTATCCGCCTAAGGATCATGAAGGTAGACCTGTCTTGCCATCTTTGTATCCCTAGTACCTGTCACAGTAACTGGCCACACTCACCCCTCTAAAAATATTTGAATGAATGAATGAACTATGCCAAGTCTCCACTGAGCTGAGCAGATAGATCTTTTTCTGACAGCCTCTCACATGGCCTTTTCTCAGATTTCCCATTCTCTGATAGTGCGCTGGTCCACTGACCTTCAGTAAGGCTTCACTTCCCCCTGATACGCAGGGCTCTGCACTTCAGACAGCTGCCTGCTGCCTCCTCATCACTCCCTAGACACGTCCAACATAATCTCTCCTGTACCCCATTTCTGTAGGTTCAACTTCTGCCAGCATGCTCCTCTTGGAAAAAAATCTGATAAACAAGTGAATTAACAACAGATGCTACACAGACAGACACCTAACATGGTGTTTCAGACATAGTATGCCCTGGAAGCATACAGTAGTTGCTTTAAGCTACTCAGCATTTTTTTTTTACCTTCTCCTGGTAACAGTGCTCCATTCTACTGTTTTGTTTGTTTGTTTGTTTGTTTGTTTGGAAATTCCTTCACTCTCAGCTCGTGAGACTCAGCTGTCTCTGCTATCCACTGCCTGGTGGCAAGGGAAGGGATGTGACTTAAGCCAGATCAGTTGATTTAACGCAATCTTCTGATTGGTTCAAGCACTGGCACATTACCCAAGGCAACTCCATGAGATACTAGGAAGGTGCCCCTTTCCCACTCCGGTAGAATTGAAACTAGTGGGATGCATACCTGTAACTTCTGAGGGGAGGTCAGTGAGGAAGGCCTGTTGCCATAGCATGGGATGAACACGCCTGAGAATGAAGCCCGCATGGAAGAAAGGAGAGACAAAGACTTACAGGCAGAGCAAGTACTGAAGTCGCTATTTGAGCCACTGGATTCTATTGTGCCTGGAGGCTAATAAACGTTTCTCCTTCCCTTCATGTTCCAGAATAGGGCTTTTTTCACTTTCTCCCAGAAGAATCCTGCTGAAACCACTGACTAAAGAATGAATCAATGAATGAACATAGTGAAAGACAGCAGAATTAACCTTCAGAAGACCTTGATTGTTGTTTGGTTCTACAACTCTCAGAGTGTGACAAATTTTGGACAGAGCTCAATTTCCTTGTCTACAAACTGAGGATGATGGTTCAATTAGAGGTTTAATATTCCTCCTAGGTTTCAAATTCTAGGATATTCATGATACTAAGATGTCAAAGGAATTAGTTCCAAATGGTGAAGATTAGGATAAGATCCTGTAAAGAAAACAGAGCTGGATGGGGGACCCTCCCTGGCTCTTTTATATTTCACGGGAGCACAGATTCTTATTATATTTCCACCTTAGGGAAATAGAGAACTACTTGGACTGATAATAGAACATTATGGAGTTTGAAACCAACAAATAGCAAAATTGTAACCCTATAAGTCAGCAGTGTAATTTCCTGAAAGAGCTTGTCTATTTCATAATCTCTTTATATATGAAGTCTGTCCAGAAAAAGTGCAGCCACTGTTAATATAATGAGAATGGTTTGGGTGACATCGATGTAACCAGGCAGCCAAGGAGCGTGGACTGGAATGTGCATGTGTGAACAATGACGTCTTCACTGTACTAGTCAGTGGGGGCAGTGGATGCTGCTGAGTGAGCACATGTACTGCCAGGGACGATGCAATGAGTGCAGCAGAAATAAAAATGTGGGACAAACACTTCAAAGATGGTAGAGGATCTGTTGAAAGTGATCAGAAGGCCTACAAAATTTTTTTGGTGAAACATCAAGTCACCCAGGTGACTCAGCCCCCTCTACAGCCCAGACTTGGTGCCCTGCAACCTCTGGCTTTTCCCAAAACTAAATTCACCTTTGAAAGGGAAGAGATTCCAGACCATTGATAAGATTCAGAAAAATACAATGGGACAACTGATGGTGATTCCAACAAAGGATTTTGCAGAGTGTTTTAAACAGTGGAAGAGACTCTGGGAGAACTGTGTGAGGTCCCAAGTTGCCTTCTTTGAAGGGGACTGAGGGGTCATTGTCTTATACACAATGTTTCTTGTATCTTGTATCTTCTTCAATAAATGTCTCTATTTTTCATATTACATGGCTGGACACCTTCTGGACAGACCTCATATGTGTGTGTGTGTATATATTAAGTTAAATATATATAGCAGATGTCTTTTCTTAAATTTAAGATAATATAAAAATACAGTCATTCATATAAGTAATAATGTTAATAATTACAATTCTATCTAGAGGCTAACACAAAATAGAGCTAGTAAAGAAGTAAATGAAATAGCCCATATTATTGCATATAGATAAATGAAAGGTAATATGCCTATTACTGTGGTCATAATGTATAATATAACATGATATAGATTTACAACCAAAATTGTTTCAACTTATCAAAATACAGGGTCTGGCAGAAGTAGCACCTGCTTGAGTGTGGTCGGTAGGGTAATAATATGGGTGTAATAGTTTACAGTTTTAACTTGAACATTTCACCTGACATGTCATATGGTGTGCTTGAGTGTGATATTGTTATGTTACAGAATTACATGCTTATGATTTTGTAATAAGAGATTTTGTAGTAAAACAAAGGGGTGTTTGGTGCCTCTGCATGTCCTTGGAACACTATTCACACTAAAGATACATTCCATTTAAAAGAGGTATTTTTCTTACCAAAGAAACAACTGCTTAAAGAGAACAGACATTGAGCCAAGATCTTTTCTTATATAAGTCAATGAAAATTCTCCCACAATCATTATTAGTCGCATCCTGATTTACCTTTTTCCCTCAGAATTACACAAACTGAAAAGCTGGCATCGCATGTAAAACACACAAGCCACCAAAGTAGAATAATTGTGCTTCTTCTTACTAGTCATTTGTATGTCCATGAGGTAGTTTCAAGGAATTTTTGTCTCTATGATTTGTTATTCCATAACCTGTCACATAACTTGAATTAAAAAATAAAATCTTTTCCAGCTTCCCTGTAAGCACAAAAGGACCACACCTCCACAAACATTCATCTTTCAAGCAGCCTGAGATTAAAATTTTAAAACCACGTTTAAACTTCTCTTTCAACCCTTTGATATCATTTGTGAGGGCATTCAGGGCACATTAGCTCTGGTCCAATGAAGAGCAATAGAAAAAGCATGAAGTAACTATGAGGCTTCTAGGGCATCTCATGGCCCAGCCGATGGGGGTGGGAGGATAGGCAGGGAATGGGGCTGTATTGAAAACATTTCACTTCACATAAATCCAGAACCTGATCTCACGAGTGATAAGGCAAATTTAGTTTTCAATGTGGTCTTTGTTAACTATTGTTCAAAGACTCTGGAGAAAGAGGAAAATATAACGACTTTCCCTCACCTATTTGTCAAGCCATAAATAAGAGACTATGTTATAGCATGTGGCACAAACCATTTTGAAAGCATTTTATTTTCTTCTTTCATGGGGCTATAAAACTATATGGTGCATTTTCCATTTACTTAAGAAATTGCTAGAGGAAAAGAGCTTAGGAAATATTCATTTCCTACGGAACACAGGAAATAAGCACAACCTTCTTTCTATCTCTTTTCCCCTGAACTTCTGGAAGAAGTCCAACATTTTTTTAACTTGTTAGCCTTTGACTCAGTAATTGTTAAGCACAATTTTGCAGCTGTTCTGTTATTAATTTTCACACATTGTATGTGTGCATATTAAGTATGCAAACTGAAGCAGAGCTGAATACAGAGACAGTTGCATTCATTCATTCAGTCTTTCAATTTATCCAACAGATGTTTATTGAGCACCTGCTATGTGCCATGTACTGGAGCTAGCAAGACATAAAGCTCAGTCTCTGTGCCCATGGAGCACAAGGTCCAGCAACAATACAGTGTATGAAGTGAAGTGTCAGAGGGGTGTTCCAGGAGCTGTGGGAGGTGCAGGATCCCCATTTAGGTAGCGTCATTGTCAAGCAGGGCTCCTGCAGGGAGGACACATCCAAACTGAAGCCTGACAGATGGGAAGTTTAGCCAAGCAAAAGGGAAAAAGGAGAGAGAGACTTCTCCCAACAGATCCATAGCACAGTCTAAACATCAGAAGCATCTAAGCAAAAGAATTGAGTAAATCCTGGCCAGTGTGGCTCAGTTGGATGGAGTGTTGTCCTGTAGATCAAAAGGTCATGGGTTCCATTCCCAGTCAGGGCACATGCGCAGGCGCAGGTGCAGGTCCAGTCCCCAGTCTGCCCGGTTTGCACAAGAGGCAGCACATCGATCTCGCTTCCTCTTGTCTTCTCTTTCTCAAATCGATAAGTGAATCTTCAAATGAGGATGAAAAGAAGAATTGTGCTAAAAGCTGTATTTTTAAACAACTAGTAATGTTTGAATTCCACCTCTGGGAAGTTTGAAGAATGATTTGCAATGGTGACTGGCTCTGTGTGTCCCTGATCAACCAGTGGATGACATCGTAGCAGAAACTCTGGGCACAGACAGAAGGAAGCAGATCAGAGCTGAAGCCCCCAAGTGACCAGAAGCCACTTTATGTTGTGAAAAATCTCATAAACGTCCCAAAACGAAGGTCGCTTACAGCAGACTTGCATCTGATGACAGACTGAAAGAGAGGTGTGGAGTGGAAAGAAGGGTGGTGGGAAAGCAAGCCTATGACACCGACATGTTTTCCAAAGAGCTTATACGCAATTTTCCCTTCACTTTCTTTTGTTCCTGTTGACAAATGCTTTTGTAGTTCTATGAGGACTTCCAATAAAGAAAAACTTCATTTAAAAATTATTGTAGGATGCTTTTTTCCTTGCATTTTAAGGACATAAGGAGGCATATCAAATTAATATCTGTGTTATGAGGATTGTGAAGCAGACTTTGTTTAATTGAGTTTAGGTTACTTAATATTTATATTTTGGGATTAAGGGTTTTTTTCCCTAATTTTAGGTTAAATCCAGATGTTTTTAATCCTTGCAAAATGACAACAAATCTGTAACACATTCTTCAATAATCCATATAAATCTTAGCACAATGCCTAGCATATAATAAGTGCTCAATAACAATTAGCTATTATTATTGTTGATATGACATAATTCCAGTAACTAAACTCAAATGTTTTCTAACACATATATATTATTAAAAAAATAAACAGTACAGATATGTGGTAAAAAAAAACAAACAAATAATTTGCAAAAATCAATCATGGAAATGACAGTGACCTGCCTCCTGCCACTCTTACTCTCTCATCCTATTTCTCACATGCCTAAGTACTTTTAATTATTTTATTGGTATTTTCAGGTGGTTGCTTCTTCTTTCTAAATTATAAGCTTATGTCATTTTCTGTTGAGGAGCCAACTTGACGCATTATCAACTGACTTCTTTCTTCGGCAGGTGAGAATTTAGATCTCTTGCATCATTCACTTACTCATTTGCTCAGCAAACAATGATTGAATGCCTCCTGTGCCAAGCACCTCTGGCTGGGCCCTGGGGATGCCTCTGTGAATGAAAATGACAAAATGTTTTTGCCCGCACAGAGCTTTCATTCTAATGGTGAGGAGAGACATTAAACAGGTAGCACACATAGTATGTCAGGCGGTTTTAAGTTCAATGGAGAGAAATGAAGTGGGGCGGAGAAACAAGGAGTAGTGTGTGGAGGGGAGTTTAAATGAGTTGGTCAGGAAAGGCCTCACTGAGAAGTTGATTATTTGAACAGATTCTAATCTTGGGAAATTTTCTTATGTTGCTTCTCTAATAATTTCTTCACCTTCCTTTTCTTTATTCTACCTTTTGGAGACTGTTAGTAAGATGTTGACCCTGCTGGCTTAATTCTCTATGCCACTTGGATGTTTCAAATATTTTTTTCTGTCTTTATCTTTTTTTCCTGCTCTCTGTGAGATTTTCTCAATTTTATCTTTTTAACTCTTCATACAACATGTCTGTGGTCTTTTATTTGAGACTCTCGAGGTCCTCTGGGAAGTCACCACTGACCTCCAGGCTCAGAACAGAAACCAGGCTGCAGGCATTTTATGCCCAAAGAAATGGATGGCAGTCAGCTGACCCATATCATCTCCCTACTTTCAGCCCTAAACCTAAATACCACCCACTGGTCTACCTGGCATTCCAAAATCCTAAGTCTTTCTAGGATTTCTCTGGGGAAACCTGATTTCTTTTGTCTCTGTCTCCCTCTGTGTGCAAAGAGGCACCTTCTTGTGCTCTGCTAAATTTGCTAAATCTGTATTTCAGAAATGTGTGGAAATCTCTTATTTGCTTTTGGCTTTCATGCCATTCTTTTTGTTCTCATGAACCTATAAATTTTAAATGCCCTTACTATGATTCTGATGGGGTCTAGTAAAAAAGAGATTAGTGTATTAGCTAATCTGCCTTCTATAATCAGATTTCTATGTACAACATAAAAAGCATTTATTGATTGTTATAATTTCCATCATACATACATATATTTTCCCATGTATTTATCACAGATATATATTATAGTGTATATGTGTGTGTATATACAAATGTATGTACATGTGTGTAGTCTTTTACTAGTGAAAGGGCATAGCATACTGTGAACCTGCATGTATAGCTAGAGTATAATTTAATTTAGAAAGAAGGAAATGATCACAGAAGATGCTGGGGAGAAATTGTAAAAACTGGAGCCAGACCCTGTATTAGTTTCACATTCAATGTACACTATGATTGAAAGGTAAAAAACTAATTAATTAAAAAAAATGGAAGCAGATACTGAAAAGCCATGTAAGCATAATTAATCATTTTGAAGTTTATTTTAATTTTGAAGCCTGAATATACCAATAACAGGTACTGAAATTTAAGAAGTAATCAGAAAACTCCCAGCACACAAAAGCCCTCGTCTGGATGGCTTAACAGGAAAATTTTACCACACATATAAAGCAGAACTAACTCTTTTCCTTATCAAACTACTCTAAAAAATTCAGCAAGAGGGAAGACTCCCAAAGTCTTTTTATGAGGCTAATATTATCTTAATTCCAAAACTAGGTAAAGCTACAACAAAGAAAGAAAACTATAGGCCAATATTGCTGATGAACATAGATGCTAAAATCCTCAACAAAATATTGGCAATCCAGATCCAGCGATGCATAAAAAAAATTATACACCATGATCAAGTAGGATTCATCCTAGGGATGCAAGGATGGTATGATGTTCACAAATCAATAGTTGTAATACAACACATAAACAAAATGAAAGACAAAAATCACATGATCACATGAATAGATACAGAAAAAGCATTTGATAATGTACAGCACCCATTTATAATAAAAACACTCAGCAAAGTGGGAGTAGAAGGAGCATACCTCAACCTAATAAAGGCCATATATGAGAGATCTACAGTCAACATCATATTCAATGGGCAAAAACTAAAAGCTTTCCTCTCAAGATCAGGAATAAGACAAGGGTGTCTGCCTTCACCACTTTTATTTAATATAGTATTGGAATTTCTAGCCACAGCAATCAGACAAGAAAAGAAATAAAAGACACCCAAATTGGAAAGGAGGAAGTAAAACTGTCATTATTTGCAGATTAACATGGTAGTGTACATAGAAAACACTATAGTCTCCACTAAAAAACTATTCGACCTAATAAGGGAGTTTGGCAAAATAGCGGGATACAAAGTCAATATTCAGAAATCAAAGGCATTTTTTTAAAGAGTTTTTTTGGGGGGGGGTTTTAAGATTTTTATTTATTTATCTTTAGAGGGGAAGGGTAGGGGAGAGGGAGAGAAACATCAATGTATGGTTACCTCTCATGGGTCGGCTGCTGGGAACTGGCCTGCAACCCAGGCATGTGCCCTGACTGGGAATTGAACCGCAATCCTTTGGTTTGCAGGCCCACACTCAGTCCACTAAGCTACACCAGCCAGAGCTCAAAGGCATTTTTGTACACCAACAATGAAATATCAGAAACATAAACTTGTAAAAAAAATCCCAAGTACTATAGCAACAAGAAAATAAAGTACCTAAGAATAAACTTAACCAAGGAGGTAAAAGACCTATACTGGGAAAACTATAGAATACTGAAGAAAGAAACTAAAGAAGATACAAATAAATGGAAGCATATGCCATATTCATGGATTGGAAGAATTAACATAATTAAAATAGCCATACTACCCAAAGCAATCTATAGATTCAATGAAATCCCTATTAAAATACCAATGTCATATTTCACAGATCTAGAACAAATATTTCAAAAATCTATATGGAATGACAAAAGGCCCCACATAGCCACAGCAATCCTGAGAAAGAAGGTAAAGTTGGAGAGATCACAAATATCTGATGTCAAACTATACTACAAGGTTACCATAATCAGAACATTGGCATAAGAGCAGGCATATAGATCAATGGAACAGAACAGAGAACTCAGAAATAAAGCCATGTCTCTATGGTCAATAATATTTGACAAAGGGTGCAGGAGTAGTCAATGGAGTAAAAATAGCCTCTTCAATAGATGGTGTTGGGAACACTGAACTGGTACAAGTAAAAAAAATGAAACTAGACCACCAATTTACACCATACACCAGAATAAACTCAAATGGATAAAAGACTTCAATATAAGTTGTGATACCATGAAAGTCCTAGAGGAAAACATAGGCAGTAAAATTTCAGATATTCCATTCAGCAATATTTTCACTAAGATATCTCCTAGGGCAAGGGAAATAAAGGAAAAAATAAACAAATGGGATTACATCAAATTAAAAAGCTTCTGCACAGCTAAAAAATCATCAGGGTGGGAATTGACTGTGGGAGCAGAGGGTAGCAGAAAAGACCAACGGGGAACATTTGGGACAACTGTAATAGAACAACTATAAAAAAAGAAAATATCAAAATGAAAAGGGATCCAACTATATGTGAAAATATATTTGCCAATGGTACCTTGGACAAGGGTTTGATCTCCAAACTCCATAAAGAACTCATACTACTCAACACCAAGAAGATGAACAATCCAATTTTTAAAAAATGGGTAAAGGACCTCAACAGACACTTCTCCAAGGAGGACATACAGAGGACCCAGAGATATATGAAAGGATGCTCAAGGCCACAACCCTCAGAGAGATGCACATTAAAACCACAATGAGATATCACCTCACATCAGTCACGATGACCATCATTAATAAATCAACAAACAACAAGGCTGGCAGGGCTGGAGAAATGGGAACCCTAGTGCACTGTTGTTGGGATTGCAGACTGGTGGAAAACAGTACATAATTACTTCAGAAACTGAAAATGGAACTGCCTTTTCATCTTGCAATTCCACTACTGGGATTATACCCTAAGAATCCTGAAACACCAATTCAAAATAATCTTTGCAGCCCTATGTTCATAGCAGTGTTATTTACAATAGCCAAGTGCTGGAAAGAGCCTAAGTGCCCATCTGTAAATGAGTGGATAAAAAAAACTGTGGTACATTTACACAATGGAATACTACACAGCAGAAAGAAAGAAGGGGCTCCTACCTTCATGACAGCATGGATGGAACTAGAGAATATTATGTTACATGAAATAAGCCAGGTGGTGAAAGACAAATATCATAGGACCTCAGCTATAAGGGTAACATAATGAACAAAACAAACAAATGAGCAAAATAGAACCAGATGCATGGAAACAACAAGGAACAGACTGACAGTGACCAGAGGGGAGAAGGGAGGAGGATAAAAGTGATAAGAAGGGGAAGGGACTAATCAAGGAACATGTATGAATGACCCACAGATGTGGACAACAGGGTGGGTACTGACTGTGGAAGCAAGGGGAAGCAGGGAAAAATTGGGACAACTGTTATAGAACAATAAAATATTCAATTAAAGAAAAGAATCAACCAGTAATGTATGAATAAGTGAAACAACAGATCAATATCTCTCTGTCTCTCTCCCTCCATCCCTTCATTTCTCTCTAAAAATCAATAAATTTTTAAAAATGTAGAAAAAGAAAATCACTGGCTGCAGCAGAAAGAATTTAGTAGGGGGCAAAACAGACATGAGGATCAGTCCACAGGCAATTGCAATGATGCAAGCATGAGATTAAGGCGGCCTTTACAGAGGCCATGGCAATAAAGACTGAGAGTAGGAGACCAATTTGAAAGACGATTGGGAAGTAGAGTTCCTAAGTCTTGGTGTTTGTTAGAAATGGGCGTACGTGTGGGAAGAAGAATTCAGGATAATTCCTGGTTCTGACCTAGGCAGGTGGGTGCTGGTACCATTCACTGAAACAGGAAGCATAGCAGGAGCAGTAGGGTAAGAAGCTGATGAGGGGAAAGAAGAGACAAGATCCAGAAGCCAGCTCTATTCACCAAGGCCGGCAGCATCCTTAGCAGGGAGAGAAGGGCAATCTCACCTGAATGTAGAATGAAGCCCTGATTGATCTCTCCTACGTGACACTGAGAGATGGTTATTTGGGGACCAAAATGGAAACAGGAGTTTATATTACTTTATAAGAAAAAACATTGCATTTTCCCAGAATTGATATCACCTACAGGACATTGAGAGATGGTGATTTGGGGACCAAAGTAGAAACAGGACTCTGTATTACTTCATAGAAAAAATTACGTTTTCCAGAACTTATATCCAGAAACAGAGGAAGTTCACGCCCACTGAATATATTTAAAATTGTATTTTTGTTGCAGGCCATGCATGACGGATTCAATATACTTATTACAGCTATATGGAAACTCTTGACTCCCAAAATCAAAGATAAATGTTTTATTCAAGCATATACACTACACTTAACAAAATCAACCTCATACCAGACATAAAGAAATGCTTAAAATTTTTCAAAAATGTGATATCATAGAGATTACATTTTGACCCTATTGTCACTAAATTAGACACCAATAATAACAATACAGAAAGGGAGGAACACCACATTTTCATTAAACACACTTCCAGACAATTCATGAGTTGTGGAAGAAATGATGATGGAAATTATAAATTATTGAGACCTGAACAACCATAAAGGTAACTACATTTCAGAACATATTGGGTAGAGGTAAAGTGGATCTTAGATATAAATTTATATTTCTTTTATAAAGTATTAAAATGAATAAGCACTTACTCCAAGAAAGTGCATTAAGTTACTCAAAGAAAGTTATATATCAAATTTTTTTCTCTATATAAAACATTATTGGGTGTATTCACCACAATAAAAAATGGGGGGGGCATTATTGAGTAAACAAATACCTATTTGTCCTGAGTAAAATTTATATCAGTCAAGTAATAAAAATGTTGACATCATTCACTCCACCTTCTTTATCTTTTCTACATCTGTTTTGATCAAAAACTTCAATGGGTTAGTAGATATTTGGCTTTCTCATATGCATTGTATGTATATAAAATGCACGTGTGTTTGCAATATGATTCTCTATATGTAAGTATTATAGTCCAATTTGAACATTTTGCCTGTAAGTAGAAATAATACTGAGAGAAGCACGATGGAGGGATGAATAAGACCATGGGCCTGGGGTCAGACATCACTGAATTCTGTCTCCACTTTGCCTCATGCTCGCAGGGTGATGGCACATCTATGTCACCTCTAAAAACTGTCACACTGGTGCCAACCACAAATGATTGTTGTGCTGATGATAAGTTACTGCATATGCGGTGCTTTCCTCACTGCCCAGCAGAGCATCAATCATTAAATAGTAAGTTATTAGAGGAAAGGGGTAATAATGCTTTTCTGTGAAAGGGAACTCAATTTTGACAAGCACTTCAGTGTATACTTTTCATTTTGCTTTTGATATTCATAATGTTCCATGAGATAGGTTTGATCAGGCCTTATTTCCATTTTACAGGTAGGGCAAACTAAGCCCTAGAAAGCTAAATAGCTTTGTCTAAAATAAATAAACTAGTTAGTGACTGTCCAGTATTAGAACCCTGATTTCCTGACTACTTAGTTCATTGTCCCGTCTATGATGTGTTTCAACAAAGATGGTACTTAACGATCTCTTATAAAGGACCTTCATTTTATTACCTTAAGTGAGACACATACCTTCACTTAACTATCTCTAAAGACAGTAGAAAAATTAATACTCTATAAAAATATAGACCTAGGATGAGAAGTTTCTTGGACAAAAAAGAGCTATAGAATTTGTGCACATTCTTTTTTTAAAAAATTAATATATAATTTATATAGAGTACAAACCTTTCTAGTGTAGTTTTGTGAGTTTTGACAAACACCTACATATATTTAACCATCACCACAGTTAAGATACAGGACAGTTCGGTTACCCAAAAATCCTCCTGTGTCGCTTTGTAGTCCCTCCCTCATCTCCCTCGTCTCCAGTCTCCCTCTGTCCCTCCCTCGTCTCCAGCCCTTGGCAACCACTGATCTAGTTTCTCTCTATATAATTTCATCTTTTTCAGAATGTCACAAAATAGCATACAGTATATAGCCAATTTAGTTTGGATGCCTTCTCTTAGCATAGTGCATTAGAAATTCGTCCGTTTTTGTTTTGTTTTGTTTTTGTTTTTTGCATTTGTCAGAGCTCTGTTCCTTTTTTATTTCTGAGTAGTACTCCATTGTACAAACATGTATCACCATTTGTTTATCTATTCCCCAGTAAAAGGATATTTGGGTTGTTGCCAGATGTTGGTGATTACAAATAAAGCTACTGTAAACGTTCATGCACAGTTTTCATGTGAATATACGTGTTTATTTATCTTGGGTAAATACCTAGGAGTAAGATTGTTCTGTGTTTAAGATTCTGAGGTACCGTCAGACTGTTTGCCAGAGTGTCTGTGCATTGCATTTTCACCAGCAATGCATGAGAGGTCCAGCTGTGCTAGTTCTACAGGCAACTGATGTTTTCAGGAGTCCTTTGTTTTTCTGTTTGTTTTTTAATCACTCTAATAAGTGTTAAATGACATTATGTTTTACTGAGAGACTGATGTAGACTGAATGTTTGTGTTTCTCCGAAAGTCGGATGTTGAAATACTAACACCCAATGTAATGGTATCTGGAGTTGGGGCTTTTGGGGGTGATTCGGTCATGAGGGTAGAGCCCTCATTACTGCGTTAATGCCCTTGTAAAAGAGACCCAGAGAGCGCCTTCGCTCCTTCTGCCATGTGAGTTCATAGCAAGAAGATGGCCGTCCGTGAACCAGGAAGCAGGCTTTCCCCAAATGCTGCAAATCCGCTAGTGCCTTGGTCTTGAACCTCCCAACCTTCATAGTTGGGAGAAATAACTTCTGTTGTTTATAAACCACCCAGCCTTTGGTATTATGTTTTAGCAGCACAAGTGGACTAAGACAGAGGCAGTAGTTATGATAGCAACCTAAGGATCCCTGCTCAAACAAATAACTATTTTAGCTGACAAGGGAAGTGTAACTAAGTCCCTAAACAATGACTTTGTTCGTTGTTTCTCTTCCTTATGCAACTGGATGTTTTGCTTAAATACAGATATGGGCGCACAAACATATACAGACATATAAATAGTGTCTCCCCTTTGGCCTATCAGAGAGGACTTTCTTCTAGGACTTGAGTAGTGTGCATCTTTTACATTTTTCCAAAGTGGAATAAACAAGACTTGTCAGGTTTAGTAGGCCAAATAATGATCCCGCAAAGAGGTCCACACCCTAATTTACTGAACCTGTGAATATGTTATGTTTCATGGCAAAGGGAAATTAACATTGCAGATGGAATTAAGTTTGCTACTCAGCAAATCCTGAGTTGGGGAGAGTATCCTTGTTTACCCAGGGGGGCCTAAAGTAATCACAAGGGGTCTTTAAAAATAAAAGAGGCAGGGAGGAGAGTCAGTGTCAGAGTGATGCAGCATGAGAAAGACTTGTCCTGTCATTTGCTGGCTTTGAGGATGCAAGCAGGTCACAAGCTGAAAACTTCGGGCTGCCTGTAGAAGCCAGAAAAGTGCCAGGAACCAGATTCTTCCCTAAGCCTTGAGAAGGAATGCAGCCTTGGCCATGGCTTCATTTTAGCCCAGTGAGGTCTATTTTGAACTTCGACCTCCAGAAATTCAAAAGAATAAATTTATGTTGTTTAATCCACTGAATTTGGGATAAATCATTATTAGTATATGAGTACACAAGAAGAAAGACTATGTGGCCACTAACTTGGTTGATTTCTGAAACTCTTTCTTTCCATTAACTCGCAAAAGCCTGAGTGCAAATGATTGTGATTCCTGCCTTTGCAATAGTTTCTTGGGATTTAGTGCTGGGACATCTGCTCATTCCTCGCTCTCCTGCTTGCCTCTGTGGTGCATCCACACTCGTGGCTTCAGACACTATCTGTATATATGGACGATTGGCACATTTGTATCTCTTATTTAGCCCTCCTTTCAAAGCTTCATTCCAGAATATCTCCATCTGGATATCTCACCGGGGTTTCAAAAGTAACATGTCCAACACTGAACTATTGATTTTCTACCCCATACCCTCCATCTTTACATACCCAGCCTGCCCCCTGCCAGTCACCCACCTGCTCGTGATAGAACCCAGTCAATAAACATTTGACACCTTTGCTCAACTTCCAATGACCAAGTCTATCTTCAAATACATCTTTAATTCATGCCATTCTCTCCACCTTTCATCACCACCCTAGTCCAAGTTATCATCACCTCTTCCCTGAACTACTGTAACAGCCCGCTAGTATCTCTGCTTCATGAGGGGCCCCTCCGGTGCTCCCCACTGCAGCCACAGCGACTCTTTAGAACAAGAGGCATGGAAACAAGGAACCGACTGACAGGGATGAGAAAGGAATGGGGAAGGGGATAAGGGAGGAAAGAAGGGGAAAGGTCTAGTTAAAGAGCAAGTATAAATGATCCATGGACATGGGCAATAAATAGGGTGGGGATTGACTGTGGGAGCAGGGGTTGGGTGGGGCAGGGGAGAGCAATGGGAAAAAATTGGGACAACTATAATAGAACAACAATTAAAAAAAAGACCTGAATAACACAATGTCATTCCTCTGCTTAAAATGCTTTAATGGCTTCCCATTGCTCAGGTAAGAAAATGCAAACTTTTAAGCATGGCTTGAAAGGTCTTGCATGATTCTCTCCCATCTCTCCTAGTCTATCTCCTGCCACTGCCCCTCTCACTGTCTCTGGGAAACTGTGTGGTCACGTTAACCTTGGACATCCCAACCTCCTTCCAACATCAGGGCCTTCATACAAACTATTCTTTCTGTCTGGAATACATTCCTACCAACTTTCTACATGACTCTTCATCCTTCAGTTTTCACCCTCCCGGAGAGATCTCCCCTGACTAGTTTTCATAGTATTATTTTCTTCCGTAGTTTCTATCAAATCTGTAATTAAAT
Source organism: Glossophaga mutica (assembly GCA_039655065.1). Lineage (NCBI taxonomy): Eukaryota > Metazoa > Chordata > Mammalia > Chiroptera > Phyllostomidae > Glossophaga > Glossophaga mutica. Next base: position 62,749,822 of record CM077304.1, read on the forward strand.
GTGCACTTATTTTTTTTTTTTTTAACTTTCTGTGACTCTTTCTAGCCTGTAAGCTCCTCAGGGCAGAGACAGTATCTACTGTGTTCATCTCTGTATTAATAATCCTAGGTGTGGTCCCCAACACATAGTATGTACTCAATAATTTTGATGAAAGAATAAATTAATACCAAGTGATGGATTTGGATAAAGTAAACAGAAATTTGAACAATCTCCTATCCTATCCTCTTCTGGAGATTATTTCTTCCTCCTCCCCCATTCAACTACTGTCACTTACTCCCACCTGTCCTAGGCAATCCCATGTGCTCCGAAGCCTTTCTGCCCGGTGAAAATACACCCATCCTGTCCCATTCCCACAGGGACCCTGCCCTCTCCTGGCCAATAGGGGTACCGATGATTTCCTTTTAATGGATGTTTAAGGATTCATTTATGTCCTCAGATATTTTTATCTTAATCCGCAGCTTCTAGAAAACCAACAGTTTTCCCCAAAATAAAGACTCCACATGCACTTCCATTTAGTAATAGACAGATCAAGTCCACTACTGAATTCGGGAGCGATAATTCCATAAACATAACCATGGCCATTTTCGGTTGTTAATTCAACACCTATTTATTGACTCTCTACTGCAGCTGAGAAACTTAGGATTTTTCAAGGAGCCCCAGGCCCAGAAAAGGAGAAAGATATTGTAACTAAGAGAATGAAGCTGTCCCTTCTGTAGGCAATTCCCCATCTCACTTCCTTCAGACCTGGTCACAAGGGAAGAGGATGATCCTCGGGCTAAAAATTGAATCCACAGCCGTACATAATGGCACACTGCTAAGACCTTCTCACATTTCCATCATATCTGAGGAATATACTTTATGATAAAACTTAGGGGTAAGATCAAAGAAAAGAGCTAATACTACTCTGAAAGTCTCTAGGGGGATATTTAGGAAAACATTTGTTTCTTATATACTTAGATGACATTGTCTTTGAAAATCATTGGTGCTTATATATGTGCGATCCAACGGTTAACTAATTTCTGAACAAGGGGACACACTTACTGGACAGGGTGTCTGCATCTCACCCCCGGAGGGAGACCTAAGTAGTAGCCTGCATTTGGAGCGCACAGGTACACCTCGGGCTGCTCTGTGGCACTTAGAATGCTAGAGGTCGCCTTGGATTGGCCTACTGCAGCCACGTATCCCCACCACTCTCCCTCACACTCCACTCCGGCTCCAGGTAAGATTTCCCAAAAGGTAGGTGGAGTTTATTCCATGGGAATTGAGAAAAAGGAGGCTTGTGTTTTAGAGGGGCACACAGCTGAGGGCAGAGGTGTGAGGTTGGGTATAACACATCCACAAGGAAACACCCTGTGACCGGCTCCGCTTCTTGGATTGGTTTCCCTTAGACTGTGGGAAAAGTCAGATTTAGTGTATAATTTTAGATTACTGTTTTATTAAGTTACATAAGTGTTATATTATTAACATAATGTTAATAAATTATATCTTATTACTACAGCCCTTCACTTGGTAGTTCTCTTTAGACACATCACACCTTCGGTAAAATCTGATTTACCCATACCAGGTGAATATAGAAGTAATGTGGTATAAAAATATTTATCAGAAGCTTCTGGGTGTTGAAAATCAAATTGATTTAAGTGAAAAAAATGAATTTTGGATCACTGAACTGAAAATCCAAGTACCTATTGCTTGTTGAAAACCAAATTGGCTTAAGTGAAAATTGAATTCCTTCCATCATTGAACTGAAGATCCAGGTGCTCAAACTATGTACTAGAGAATCTTTCCTTCTTCTAGTGCTACTTTCCTCTGTGCTGTTGTTATTTTCAAGCAGTTTCTCCCATGGATTGATGGAATAGCCACTCATATTCAATAGCTCCCAATTTAACAACTTGACAAAATTAGAGCTTCTCTTACCAAAACATGTTAGTAACAGTACTAGACAGATACTTAGTTGCTTCACTTGTCTAATCCCAAACCAATCACTGTGGCCAGAAGTGGCCAGGCCTGGGTGTAATGTCCACCTGCAGAGCCAGGAGGGTAAGGCAGGCCCTGGAACCACATAAACCAAATCTGAAATGACAAACCTGGATGACAGACACATGGCATTGAAAAGCAGATAGGTAATATTACATCAGGTGATGATGTCTCCTAAATAAAAAAATATATCGAAGTAAAGGAATAGAGGAGGACAAGTATGCTTTTTAGAAAGGCTCAACAGGAAACAAGATGGGGAGCTACTCTTGGACTCCACAGTGCAGAGTGCTCCAGAAATGAGGAGAGTTAAGGGCCAAGGTTCTGAGGGCGGTGCATGCGGAGAGTGTTTGACAGACAGTGAAGTCCATGAGTCTGGAGTCCAGCAAGCAAGTAAATGATCGGAGATGAAGAGAGAGAGGTAGACAGGATGCAAATCAGGGACAGCCTTGTACATGATGGCAGACACTATAGATTTTATTCTAAATGTGACAAAAAGTATCGAAGTAATTTGAGCACAGGATTGACACGATGTTACTTATATTTTAAGACAATGACTGCCGACTGTTGCAGACGTCAGCAGGCGTCAGGGAAAGGGGAGAGAGGAAACAGATGAGCTAGAAGACACCGTGCACTGGGAGATGAAAAGAGAGCAGTGGCTTGGGCTAGAGTGGTGGTGGAGAAGTTGGATATATGGTTAGATTCAAGAATTATCTTTGAAGTTAATGCCAGTAAGATTAGAAAATTAATTTGATATAGGATGAGAGAAAAAGAAGAGCGTCCAGGATGATTTCAAGTTGTCATGCTGGAGGAAGCACGGGTTTCATTTAGGTGACAATACATAAAGAATAATGGCAGTATGTCACAACACACACACGTACATTTTATTAAAGAGCTCGTGAACTCTGTTACTTAGGATCTGGCACTCAGTGCCTGCACATGTCTGGTAATTCTAAACATCACTCCGAAGACTAACATCCTTCAGACCCCCAGGGAAACACTTCTCTGAGTCTCTTGCCCCATATCCTTAAACTATAAACATATGACTGCCCTGAATGTGTATAGGTTGTGCCATTGCCAGTGCTGGAGATAAAACACTGCTTTGAGTGAGGAGAGGACTTGAGCAGTGAAAGTACTTAGGTAAGAGAGAAAGACAAATGAACTTGTCACGTCTTTCCTCTTGCGTACATGGCTTCATTTCCCAACAGTACTGAGCATCAATTTTCTTGCTTCTTTTGATGTTCCAAATCATGGCCTGGAAGATACTCACCAATTAGCTCATTATTGAAAACTGTTGCACATGGCTTCTGAAGAAAACAATTTGCAACATTTTAAAAATTCACATTATTCTTAAATTTAGGCAGGCAGGCTTAGATCTAACTAATGCATCAAATACAGTCACGCACTGCTTAAGGACAGGGACGCCTTCTGAAAGATGCATCATTAAGTCATTTTGTTGTCATGCTAACATCATATCAGGTAGCCTACGGCTCCTGCAGGCAATTGTAACACAATGGTAAGTATTTATGTATCTCAACATATTTGAACAGAGAAAAGTTACAGTAAAAATATGGTATAAAACATAAAAAATGACACACCTGTATAGGACACGTGGAGGACTGGAAGTTGCTCTGGGTGGGTCAGTGAGTGATGGTGAGTGAGCGTGAAGGCCTCAGGCATTACTGTGCACCACTGTAGACATTGTAAACACTGTATATTTAGGCTGTACTAAATTTATAAAACAACGCAAGATTAAATCAAGCACAAAAAGAAATGATGTAATCAAGAAATGTGGTAAATGTGAGATGCGTGAGGCTGTTGGTAGTATAACACAGCATACTGTTTTACAGCAGATTTTTTATATGAGTGAAAGAATATACTCAAATAATGATAAAAGTGTAGTATAGTAAACACATTCATCAGTAACATAGTCATTTATTATCGTTATCAAGCATTACGTATTGTGCATAAATTGTATGTGTTATACTTTCGTACGACTGGCATGCAGTGGGTTTGTTTACACCAGCATCACCACAAACATGTGAGCAATGCATTGTGTTATGATGTTATGATGGCTACAATATCACTAGGCAACGGTACAACTAGGCAACAGGGATATTTCAGCTCCATTATAATCTTATGGAACTACTGTCTTATATACCATTGGCCAAAATGTTGTTATGTGGCATATGACTCTATAGTACTGATTATTTATATCTGTCATTAGATGGCTGTTGGACACTAAATTTGCAAATAATTTTACTTTTATAAAAATATTCAATAATATTTAACTTTGCAAAAACATTTCATTTAAATACGGGAAAAATCAGGAGACAAAGCAGAGTCCTGCAGAGGCAAGCCTTGAGCATTAGCTCTGTGAGGTGATCAGCTGCATTTCCATGTCCATGGTCAGCATACCAGGCATAGCCCAGGACCTACACACTGGTATGAACAGTTTTTGGAGAGATCAGTTTACATTAAAAATTTGTATTTAGCCCTGGCTGGTATAGCTTAGTGGATTGAATGTGGGCCTGTGAACCAAAGGGTTGCTGGTTCGGTTCCCAGTCAGGACACATGCCTGAGTTGTGGGCCAGGTTCCCAAAGGGAGACACATGGGAGCAACCACACATTAATATTTTCCTCCCTCTCTTTCCCCCTCCTTTCCCTTCTTTCTAAAAATAAATAAATAAAATCATTTAAAAAATTTGTATTTAAAATTTTGACATACATTAATTAGGATGTACTTTGCCTTTAATTTTGTAGACAATTCTAAATATCTAGAAGAAATAACTTTCTTGAAAACAAAAATAATTTTAATTTTTTTGATTTTGCATTTACTCTAATTACACAGAAGATATATGCAATTTCATATCCATTGACTACAACTACAATTTATTGTTTTATCCTTTAGATCATAATTGTCAATATAGTACAAATTAAATGCAAGTCTTTATTATAATACAACACACGATATTGCTAAAGTCAAGAAAAATCTATTTTATGGAATAACTATATAAAAATGTCCACAATAATGTATAATAGTGTGTAAATTATGTATATTTTTATTACTCATCCAAACATTTCTAGCCTATAAATTAAATAATGTTTAATAATGACTGTTAAATTAAATTAGGTCATCTACAATATTTCGTCAACTTTCAGTCTTATGAAAACAATGTTTTCTCGTAATCTTTATTCTCTTATGAGTGTATATTTGACAAGAGAAGAAAATAGAACATATTTTATTCTACCATTGATTAGCTTGATTTATAACTTCTTAAACATTTAGACATGTGGTATGTAGGCCCCATCTGTGCTTTTGTTTCTGTATGCTCTAAGTGTTACAGTCAGCCGTGTTCAAAACACCAGGAGAGCACCCAGACGACTGTGATTAACTCTGGAAGGTCAGGGATGGTTCCACTGAGGAGATGGTACTTCATTGGATCATCATGGGTGATTAGGAGCTCACCAAGCAAAGAAGGAAGGGAATTCAGAGAGTAGGAACAGCACATGTAAAGTTGAGTGTCAGGAAATGCAGTAAGCTTGACATGCGCATAGAACAGCATGAGGACGTAGGAACAGTTGTACATGGAGCTAGCAATAAGACTCAGAGAAAAACATCCAGAACTGACAGACATATTTGTTGTTGGCACCCATCATCTACTGCTTTCATTCATTCAGAAATACCTTTTTGAGCACTTACCATGTGCCAGGCACTAGGCTAGATGCTGGGGGTACAACTACAAACCAGAACCATTTTTCTTCTCGAGGAATTTATGTAAAGCGAGTTTAGGGGGAAGGTGTTGTACAACACTCTGCACGTTTTAAGAAGCACTGTGAGTGAGGGGTCCTTGGTACAAGTTTCTTTGCAAATCCACCCAGCCCAGCATCTGAAACCAAGTAATTGCTGAATTGAAGTGAAAAAATTACAGCTGCAGTACCTGAATTTATCCAAGAGGCACATTTGTGAACTACTTCCCAAGGTCTCAAATCTAAAGGATGCTGGGACTCCATTAGTTCACTGTTTAGAAATGCTGTGAGAGAGCTAAAGCCTTGCAAACAATAAAATATTAATAAAAATTAAAATCATAAGAAATTATTAGTACCAATACTAACAGCTGCCATTTACCAATCGCTGAGTATGTGCTGATCACCATGTTAAGTGCTCTGTATGAACAATCTCTATGATCTCTTAATTCTCACACCAACCCTGTGACATAGGTGAACATACTTAAGGGCACCAAATTAATTAACCGGCCCTGACACAATTAGAGACGGGCTAGAAATTCACACCTGGGTCTACCAGAAAGACATGGAAAGTGTCCCTTACACAAACACACATGCACATACATGCACACACACAAAATAGGCAGTGCTTTTAAAATAGTCTACAAAGCTGCGATTACCCTGAAAATGCACCGCCTTGTGGTTTTTTTCTCCTGACAATTTTACACATTTTGGACAATGGCCACATCTATATGGTAAACAGATGGAGCACGGACTCTTTCCATCTGGTCCATCTCTCCAACATGCTCATCTCCATAGCTTGGTGATGGGGTTTCTGTTGTGGGTTAAGGGACTCTCCACTCAAAGAGGAAACACAGTTCCTCAATTAACAGAGTTAAGAGACAAGAGTTTCTTTTTGCAGGGTTTCTGAGTCCTGTGGTGATAATCTGTTTGCCTCATCAAGGAATCTATTGAGAGACACTTTTTTTTTCTCAATTAGAAGCATTTCGTTATATTAAAAATGTTTAGAAGAATGTAAATATTAAGAGAAGGGAAAAGAATTACTTCTCAGGATATGACAGCTTGACAAAGAGATTTCTCCACATCTGAATCTTGGTCACTAAGAACCAGAAAATTGTGGGAGTTTGCTCAAGAAAAATGGAGGAACTGGGCCGTCATGCGTGGCTGTGCAGGTTATTCACTATATAAGGGTACCAGGCCAAGGTGGCAAGTGAGACTAAACTCTAGCAAGCACTCTGCTTGCCAAGTCATGCACATTAGTGCAGGGTTGTGTCTGCCCAGAAGGAGAACTTTGTTTGAAACTGTGTATATGTATATTCACCAAATGTATTAATGGCAGCCCTATCCTAGCCTCTTTCTACTTTAAGGATGACAGTGGTGATATCAGGTGTTGATTTCCACTCTTCTAAATCTCTCCCAGCACCGGGAGCATTTGAGAGATGCAAGGGAGCAGTAAGTCGACTTCTCGCCCTGCACTGGTCACTAGCCACTTGGGAGTCTTGATCACTTAGAATGTGGCTGCTACAAATTGAGATTTTGTATAAATGTAAAATATAAATCATATGATAAGACTTAGAATAAAACAGAATTTAAGTATTCATTAATAATTTTTATGTTGATTACATGTTAAAGTGATAATATTCTAATACATTAGGTTAGAGAAAATATATTATTAAAATTAATTTCATCCATTTCTCTTTACTTTTTAAATATGGCTACAAGAAATTTTAAAACTATATTTGGGTCCTGCTTTATATTTCTCTTGGTCAGTGTTTCTCTAGAATCGGTCAGAAATGGTTTAAATACTCCCCTATCCACTTAGCAGCCCTGCCTCTTTGGGTGAGTTTCTTAATAGCTTCTTTTCTGTAAAACTGAGTTTACAATTTCATAGGGTTGTTCTGAAAATTAAATGAGGTCAAGCATGCATCCTGATATGGCATCTGACACATCAATATTTACAAGTACTATCATTTCCTGGTCATGTGGCTTCAGAGAAAGGGTCAGGAGAAGTAGGTAAGTAATGCCAGATCCCAAAGCACAGGTAGAAGTTGAACCAGAATCAAGTCACAGCCTCTAGCGAGGAAAGAGACCTTGTTTCTGAACTTCATTTTCACTTGTCAGAAGTCCTGCCCTTGTTTCCAAGAAGCTTGCTAGCACTGAGGAGCAATTCCTGTTGGCATGGCCTGGTGCCACCTGCCTGCACTGCACTGCCATTTGGGTCCTCGGGGGCAAGATGCAGATCTGGGTCCACCTGGGCTCACTTCCAGGGTAAGCGTTTTTGTCAGCACTCCTCTCTAACTGTACCATAAACAAATTGATCTTCTCCTCTTTCAAGAGACTAAAAACCAGCAAACAAAACTCAGCTATTCTGCAAGTACAGGACTCACTGCTATGCCTGTATCCAGCTTTTTCTTGGGAAAGAGGCAATGTTTATAGTTTTCATTTTTGAAAAGGCCTCAAAGATCTTTATGCCTTGGTCCTGACAGATTTCTTTGTGGGTACAAAGCTAGGACAGATGTGTTAATATAAATGCTCAATTTCTGAACAAGACTGAGTGTTCAATTGTCTACTCATTCCACATTTCACAGAGGTTGACACCAAATATCTAGGAGCCAGCAAGTTGCAACCAGGGTCAATTGCCTATATCACAAATATCATTTTTTTAATCCTCACTCAAGGGCATTTTTTCATGTCTTAGAGAGAGACAGACAGATTGAGAAACATCAATATGAGAGAGAAATATCGACTGGCTGCCCTCTCATACATGCCCCAACTGGGGATTAAAGCCACCACCTGGGTATGTGCCCTGACCAGGAATTGAACTTGCAACCCTTTGGTCTATGGGATGATGCTCCAACCAACTGAGCTACTTGCCCAGGGCACAAATGTCATTTATGCTCCCAACCACAATCTTGGGTGCTTCATGGTGATTTCATTTATCTATTTATAAGATTTTCTTACAATACATTTTTAGAGGGGGGGGGGCAGGGAGAGAGAAATAGAGGGAGAAAAACATCAATGTATGGCTGCCTCTTACACAACCCCTAATGGGGACCCAGCTCACAACTCAGGCATGTGCTCTGACTGGGAATCGAACCAGCAACCTTTTGGTTCACAGGTGGGCGCTCAATACACTGAGCCACACCAGCCAGGGCCAAGGTCATTTCTTTAGCTTGCTTTCACACTCAGGCTTGTCTCTGGCATGCCACAGCTGCAGAGTTTCTCCCTATAGAGGAGTCTTCAACTTGTTGATAAACTCAAAACCTACCTATAAGAAGAACAGCAAGTTTTTAAAAAGAGCCAATGTCTGCTGATTGGATCTGTGCTCACAGATCCACTTCGACATTCTAAGTTTTAAATTTTCTCCAGCCAAAATTGGAAAAAAGAGTGTTAGACTATGTGCTGAAGGCTTTGGGGGTGGGAAGCAGATTAAAATGAAATGCAGGTAATGAATATCATTTATTTTAAGAAATCTTGACTCAGTTGACACCAGTGTAGTTTGAGACTTCTGGAATTGCCTAACACAGGGCCATACGTTGTCAAAAGTCTTCTACCTCTTTTCTCTTCCCTTCATTATCTTGTTCTGCTTCAAGTATTTTCTTAGCTGAAAAATATTCTATTCCTGAGTTCTGAAAAACAGGGGGCACGGTCTTAAGCCATAGGTTGTTTTTCATCAGGAAAATGTTTAATGAACGTTTAGCAGGTCAGAGACACTCTCCAGAAATCAAAGCAGACACAAAGATAAATGAGCATCGAGTGTGCCCTCAAGGAGTTTCAGTCTTGGGAAAAAGCTTAGACATTTATCCAATCATTCAACAAATGTTTATTAAGTACTTACTGCATGCCAAGCATGTTCTAAACATCAGAGAAACCACAGGAAACAAAGTAAAGACATTGCTATTACGCAGCTCAAACTCTGGAGGAGGGAGATTGACAACAAAGAAATAACTATACAGGGTGGAGCAAAAGGGGCAAAAGTGGGTTTACAGTTGTGAGTATGCAAAACATGGAGTTAATCAAGCTATTGCAATAATCCTAACCTGTATGCCTTTTTCCACATGAACAACTGTAAACCTACTTTTGCTCTACCCTGTATAGTGTATCTGATACTGTGGTACCAGCTTAGTGCTGCTCACCAAATATTGCTGGTTGCGTGCTTGCTGGCCACATGGCGACACCATTCTTTCTCCCCTCCTTTGATGTGTAGCATGTGACTCATTATGGCCAATGGCATAAGAGTAGAAATTACATGTCACTTGTGGGCAGAAGCTGTAAGGGCTGGGGCACAAGCTACCACATTCCGTTACTGCTGCTGCCGTGATTGTGGAAGAAACACGTTAGTGAGGCCTCATCGTTCTGTGACAGTGAGTGATTACCACAGGGGAAGCCCCTGCTAGCCTGCTGTGGACAAGTTGCATGAGCAAAACACATTTTTGCTATATTTTACCACTGATATTTGAAGATTACCAGTTACCACAGAATAGTCAGAACTTTTCAAAAAGAGGGTGGCTAAGCACTCTGCAGAGAAATCATAAGAATTAAAGATATTTTTTAATGGCACAGGAAGAATGGTTTTTTATTTTTAGATAGAGTGGTGAGGGGAGTTTTCTCTGATAAATTGATATTTGGTCAGAGACCTGAAAGAAATCAGAGTGCCAGACATGAGGGCACCGAGATGAAAAGCATTGCAGAAAGATGGAGCAGGCAAAGGCCCTGAGACAGAAGCATGCTTGGAGTGTGCGACATGACCAGCGTGGCCACAGCACGGCGAGCCAGGGAGAGAGCAGTAAGACGAGAAGTGGGAAAGGCTGGTGGTGGGTTGCAGATGAGAAAGCCTTTTTGGTTCACATGTATTATGTGTAAAGGTCAAGTACAATGGAAAGTTAGAGACGTGAGAGACAATAGCAGATGCATGAATGGCATTTGACCTGGTCGTCTTTGACTCTTATCTCTACATCACCTCTTATAGCTAACTCATGATCAAGTCTTAATTATACCGTGAATCTGTTCTCCACACCCTGCCCCGACACCGCTGCCACTGCTTTGGTTCCAGCCTTACTAGCCTTGAAGGGAACCAATGCAATAGCTTTATAACTGGCCAAGTCCTTTCCTTCTTGTAGCACAAATGGATCTTGAATGCTACGGCCACTCCCTTCAGGAATTCATTCTTCAAAAACTCAAAACTGAGGGAGTCACACAGCCCTCGTTATAACACATCAGCAGCTCTGCCCCCTCTAGTGAAAAACAAAACAAACACAACTCCATAGAATTTGAGACCCTCAATCATCATGCCAGCCCTTAGGTCCTACCTTCCAGATTTGACTCTCACCTTTACCCTTCGCTCTTCCCCTACAGAATAATCTCACTCCTTACAGCTCCCACATTCCATGCCGTTTCATGTCTCCATGCCTTGGCACATGCCATTCTATTGGCCTTTCCCACATCCTTATCTGTCAGCTTCACTCTAAAGCTTGCTTAATCATGGGCTCCTCTGCAAAATTCTCAATGACACTGGACCCACAACACAGCCAGTGAGGCTTCCTCTTTCACCTAAGCATTTTAGAGATTACATCCATGAGTGTACTATGGCATGGTGTGCCTTTATCTGTTTCTGTGGCTGCCTCCTCTCCTGACATGTTCATTCTCTGAGGTTGAAACCTTGGGATTTACTTCTCTGATCCAGGTTGAGCCCTGCACTGTATGATGTTTTCTTCAAGGACAGTCTTGGAGGGATTTTTCCAGGCCTTGCCTCCTAAATCTGCTCCAGATCCAGTCGCTCATTTTTCTTCAAAACCTTGGTTTTATACTCTCTTTGAGTTCCTTGGGCTTAATATTTTAGACCCATCCCTGCTTTCAGCACCATATTTTGCTTTGAATACAAAAATGTGCAATCTTGGTCTTGCTTTGATCAATCCTGGTACCTGGACAACTACCAAAGCAAGAGTCCTATCCCCCTCATTCATCCACCAGGTGGACATTGCTCACCTCTATGCACAACACCTGTTCCACCTTCCGGATGGGCTACACCTTCTTTCTTCACTGCGTGCCCTCTGACCCTCGCCAACCTCTACCTCAATAGGAGGAAAGTTTCAAAATATTTGTGAGTGGCAGCAGTTTCCCACAGCTGTTTGGGTAGCCCTACCAGGGCCCCCAGGTGTGTTTTACTCAACCTTCCTCTCCTCTCTCCTTGTCTCCTTTTTCCCTCAAGTTGCTGGTAATGCCTTCAGAGCCATCATTTTAGCAATAGAATAAGTAGAATTTGTCCAAGCCTGTCTGAAATAAGGGGTACGAAAACCACAAGAATGAAATAGTGTGCTTTTTCTATTTAGTGCTTGCCAATTCTTCTCAAATACACATTCTGATAGGGGTGAGGGGTTGGAGTGAGCTGTACTCCTTGCCAGACTCTGTTGTGTTAGCATGACTCGCCTCCTGGGGCCATTTTGCCTCAAAGAGTATGTTTTGAATCTTCTCTGTCTTCGAAAAACCCACAGGAGCTGTGAGCAAGGATGGTGGCATGCAGGGGCCTGGGTGTGGGCTGGGCTGTCTCTTGCCTGCCAGCTCCAAAGTTTCTGGGAAAGCAGAGTAATTGTAGTAAGAACAATTTCTAGGCAGTACTGATTTCACAGAATAAAGGTGTAAGTGGAGGGAAAATAAATTTCAGAAATGAAAACAAGGGATCAAGGACCTTTCTTTTCATTGGCTTGATTAAGCCCATTGACTCCGTGATTGGTGGAAAGAAGACCCAGCAGAGGGATTCTGAGCTTATGCTGCTCATGATGGTTTCGTATCTCGAAGGCAAAAGGAGGCCTCAAGTGCTGGATTGGAAGAAAGGACACCTATACAGATTGGACGTGTCATGGTTAGGGCTAGATCTCACAAAGGCAAGGAAAGGACTGGCCTTGTCTTGTATTAGCAGACTTACAGCAGCTAAAGACATCTGCAAGGAGCATTCAAATGGTAGATGACTGGGCAATTGACATCTTCTCCACTTTCTTACTTTGACAGGTAGTAATGACTTATGATAATGTATGAGAGTGCTTTATAAAAACCAAAACTGTCTTCCCTTGATTTTAGCTGTGGATGAAGTTCATGGCCCATAGACATATGAAAAGATGGTCAACATCACTAGCCATCAGAGAAACAAAAATTAAAACCACAATGAGATAATCACCTCACACCTGCCAAAATGGCCATCATTAATAAATGAACAAACAATAAGTGCTGGCAAGGTTGCAGAGAAAAGGGAACCCTAGTGCACTGTTGGTGGAAATGCAGACTGGTGCAGCCACTGTGGGACACAGTATGGAGTTTCCTCAAAAAAATAAAAAATAGAATGGCCTTTGGACCCAGCAATTCCACTGCTGGAATATACCCTAAGGATCTCAAAACATCAATTGAAAAGAACCTATGCACCCCTATGTTCATAACAGTGCTATTTTCAAAAGCCAAGAGCTGGAAACAGCCTAAGTGTCCATCAGTAAATGAGTAGATAAAAAAGCTGTGGCACATTTATACAATGGAATACTATGCAGCAGAAAAAAAGAAGGAATTAATGCCTTTGCAACAGCATGGATGGAACTGGGGATCATTATGTTAAGTGAAATAAGTCAGTTGGTGAAACACAAATATCATGATCTCACTTATAACAGGAATCTAATGAAACAAATAAACTGTCGGAGTTGACTATACAAGTGGGGGGATAATCTGGATGTGGGGGTGAAGGGGGAAAAATGGGACAACTGTAATAGCAGAAAAAATAAAATATTTTAAAAAAGAAAATGGGTAAGATTCAACTGGAAAGGTGTAAAAGCATGTTTTCACATAGAGCCCCATTGTTCTTACTGTTCGAAGTAAGTCCTAACCCCACAGGCAGGTAGGTGATCTCCAAACTGCCCTGCTGAGAACTGGAAAACCAGGAGAAGCCAAGCAGTGAATATCTCTGAGAATCAGTCAGAAGACTGGGTCTGTATTTCTCAGCATATTGAAATCACCTGGAATATTTTAAATTCCCAGAGAAGAACAATAAGGTTTCTAAATGGAAAACTAGAGAAATTAAAGAGGGTAGAGGAAGACATAAAATATTAAACTTTAATTTATATTAATTTAATATCTAGAATGCATTAAATTAATAATTTATATATTCTTACTTAATTATTCATCTATTAATTTAGTATGATTATATTTAATTATTTTCCTATTGCTGTAATAGATCAATAGAATTATTAATATTAATTATATACTAATTTAATAGTGACTGATGTTAAGTTTATTAAATGTGTTTAATATGTATCTTAAAGGTATTAGATTAGGTATCACTAACCTTTATAAACACATAATTTCTACTTTATATAATAAAGACCAAAAAAGGAGAGAAGCTCCCTGATTCCTTTTATGACCATAGCAAAATCTTTAATTTAATCTTTATCTTATTTTTTCCATTACCAATTAGTTCCCTGATATCCCCCTTCTCCTAGCAATCACCACATTTTGTTCATGTCCATAAGTCCTTTTCCTTTCTGCTCAATCTCTCCACCCCCACAAACACCCTCCACCAGCTGTCATCTGCTCTCCCTCTATGAGTCTGTTTCTGTTTTCCTTGTTAGTTTGTTTGTTCATTAGATTCCATATATGAGTGAAATTATATTGTATTTATCATTCTCCCACTGGCTTATTTCACTTAGCATAATGTTGTCCAGGTCCATCAATACTGTTGCAAAGGGTAATATTTTCTTTTTTATTTATTTTTTATTTTTTGAAAGGTAGGAAAATATTATGAACAATTATGTACCAACAACTGGACAACCTGGAGGAAATGAATAAATTCCTAGAAACATTCAATCTTCCAAAAATACATCAGGAAGAATCAGAGAGTCTGAATAGACAGATTACACCTAATGAAGTTGAAACAGTAATAAAAAAACTCCCCACAAACAAAAGCCCTGGACCAGATGGTTTCACAGGCAAATTTTGCCAAACGTTCTGAGAAGAACTAATATCTCTCCTTCTCAAACTATATCATTAAATTTAAGAGGAGGGAAGTCTCCCCACATCATTTTACAAGTCCAGCATTAACCTAATTCCAAAACCAGATATAGACACTACAAAAAAAAAGAAAATTTAGGCCAATATCCATAATGAACATAGACACTAAAAACCTCAAAAAAAATATTAGCAAACCAAATATAGCAATGCATCAAAAAGATCATACGTCCTCATCAAGTGGCATTAATTCTGGGGATGTAAGTTTGGTATAGCATTTGAAAATCAATAAATGTGATTCACCATATAAACAAAGTGACAACTAAAAACACATGATCATATCAATAGATGCAGAAAAAGCATTTGATAAAATCCAGCAGCCATTTACAATAAAAACTCTCAGCAAAGTGGGATGAGAGGGAACATACCTAAACATAATAAAGGCCATATATGACACACCCACTGTCAACATTGCACTCAACAGACAAACACCACAAGAATTCCCCTTAAGATCAGGTCATGTCAGGGAGGTCCACTTGTATCTCTCTTATTTTACATAGTACTGGAAGTCCTACCCACACCAATCAGAAAAGAAGAAGAAATAAAAGGCATCCTAATTGGAAAGAAAGAAGTAAAACAGTCTCTGTTTGCAGATAGCATGATACTGTACATTGAGAATCCCAAAGATTCCAAGAAACTACTAGACCTGATAAATGCATTCAGCAAAGTAGCAGCATACAAAATAAATATCCAGAGTCAGTTGCCTTTTTATGTGCCAAAAATAAACTAACAGAAAGGGATTAAGAAAACAATCCCATTCACAATTGCTACAAAAAAAATAAAATAAATTACTTAGGAATAAACCTAATCAAGGATGTAAAATATCTATATGAAGAAAATTATAAGACACTGAAGAAAGAAACGGAAGAAGATACAAATAAGTGGAAGCACATCTGATGTTCATGGATAAGAAGAATTAACATCATTAAAATGTGCATACTACCCAAAGCAATCCATAGATTCAATGCAATTCCAATCAAGATTCGAATGACGTATTTCTCAGAACTAGATCAAATATTTCAAAAATCATATGGAACCACAAAATGCTCTGCATAGAAAGAGTGATCCTGAGAAATAAGAAAAAATTGGAATATTCATGCTATCCAATATGAAACTATACTATAAGGCCATAGTCATCAAAACAGCCTGGTACTGGCATAAAAACAGACACATAGATCTACAGAACA
Organism: Glossophaga mutica; assembly: GCA_039655065.1. Lineage (NCBI taxonomy): Eukaryota > Metazoa > Chordata > Mammalia > Chiroptera > Phyllostomidae > Glossophaga > Glossophaga mutica. The sequence goes on from CM077304.1 coordinate 62,765,766, forward strand.
GAATAGAGAGCCCAGAAATAAACCCACATCTTTGTAGTCAATTAATATTTGATTTAGGAAGCAAGCACATACAATGGGCTAAAGATAGTTTATTCAATAAATGGTGTTGGGAAAATTGGACAGATATGTGCAGAAAAATGAAACTAGACCATCTTCTTATACCACACACAAGAATAAAATCAAAGTGGAACAAAGACTTAAATGTTAGACGCTGAACCGTAAAAATCCTAGAAGAAAACCTAGGCAGCAGCAAAATCTCGGATACTGCTCAAAGCAATAATTTACTGATATATCTCCTGAGGCAAGGGAAACAAAAGAAAAAATAAACAAATGGGACTTCATCAAACCAAAAAGTTTTTGCACAGCCAAGGATATCATCAACAAAATAAAAGACAACCTACAGAATGGGAGAACATATGCATCAATACATCTGATAAGGAGTTGATATCCAAAAATTTTAAAGTACTTACAAAACTCAAAATAACCAAAACACCAAAATAACAACCCAATTTAAAAATGGGCAAAGGATCTGAATAGTCACTTCTCCAAGGAGGACATGCAGATGGCCAATAGACATATGAAAAGATGCTCAACATTTCTAATCACCTGAGTAAAGCAAATTAAAACCACAATGAGATACCATCTCACACCTGTCAGAATGGCTATCATCAATAAACAACAAATAACAACAAGTGCTGGTAAAGATGTGGAGAAAGGGGAACCTTTTTGCACTGTTGGTGGGAATGCAGACTGGTGCAGCCACTGTAGAAAGCAGTATGAAAATACCTCAAAAAATTAAAAATGTATCTACTTTTTGACCCAGTGAAACCACTTCTGGAAATATATCCAAAAAAAATCCAACACACTAATCCAAAAGAATATAAGACCCTCATGTTCACTGTAGCATTATTTACAGTCACCAAGATATGGAAGCAGCCCAAGTGTCCATCAGTAGATGAGTGGATAAAACAACTATGAGACATTTACACAATGGAATGCTGCTCGGCCATAAAAAACAAGAGACTTTTACCCTTTGCGACAGTATGGATGGACCTGGAGAATGTTATGCTAAGTGAAATAAGCCAGTCAGAGAAAGACAAATACCATATGATTTCACTCATATGTGGAATCTAAGGAGCAAACTGAACTAACAAGCCAAGTAGAGACAGACTCATAGATGGAGAGCAAGATGACAGCTAAGAGGTGGGGAAAGTTAGGGGGTGGAAGGACTGAGCAAAAAGGAAAAAGGGCTCACGGGCATGGACAACAGAGTGGTGATTTCAGAGGGAAGCAGGTATAAGGGTACTAAATGGTCATGGAAAAAAAGAGAAGGAAGAAAATGTATAAAATGAAACTAATTCGCCTCTTAAAAAAAGAAAATGGGTAAATGATATGACCAGGAAATTTGCAACGAAAGGTCACCAGGAGGCAAATAACCACACTGAAAGATATCTAGCTTCCCTAGAAATTAGGAAAGTGCAAATTAAACAAAAATGAGTACTTTATGCCAAATAATTTGGCAAAAATTAAGATGTCTGACAAAACATGTTAAATAAACATTCAGATATGAGCTATAGTGTTGTTGCTTTAAGTTCACAGTTAATCAACAATACATGTTAAATAAGGGGTCTTTAATGAGAAATATGCATAAAGCAGGGTTATGTGTTCATCAGTTGATGAAAAGATTGTGCCCAGAGCCTCGCAGAACACTAACCCTGTATTCTCCTGGGAGCCATGGTTCAGTGTTCACTAACTGGGTGCTTCCAGGACTTTAGAGAACATAACTACTGTGAATGAAGGGAATTGACTGTATATTTAAAGTCCGTGTTGTGGATATATGAACACATTTTTTAAAATAGTTTGTGGAAAGCACAGACTATTTTGTATGCACAAAATATTTCATAAGTGTAAAGCGTTAAAACTAATAATAAAAGGCCAACGAGGCCGAAGCCCAGTTAACGACAGGGAGACCGAGGAGCCCAGCAGACAGGAAACACAGGGGCGGCAGACCAAAGTGCTAAGTTTGAATTTTAGTGAGAACCAGCATAAGTAAACTAATACTAGCAAAAGACTTTACAAGGTGATTCCTTCCCTTCTTCTTTATTCTCTCTTCATCCCACTTCCTGCAACTTTCCCGCCCAGCTCTCAAGTGGTTCAAATAGCTGGATTATCAAATTCAATAGGCCTTCCCAAGGACACACATTTTGAGATATCGTACTCTAATAAGGATCCTGACTTCAGTTTTCGGTGTTTGACTGCTGACAGCTTTTAAGCCTCACCTCTCCCTCTTTCCCTCTGCCCCACATGTGGACAAGCTGATCAGAAAGCCTGAGCCCCCTCCTTTGTGGTGGGAGAGTCAAGGCACACAAGTCTCCATTCACATGCACCCTCAGCCTTGACTGCCCTTCCGCACTACAAAAATCCCAAGCTCTCTCAAACCATTTTCAGATCTGCTTGGTGCTCCCTCCCTGCTCTCCCCAGAAAAGTCTCAATTAAGTAAGTCATAAACCTGTACATTACCCTCTTATGTGTCTGTACATAGGAACCAAACTAAGGGTAGGGCCCCATCTGATTTTTAGAGAATAACTGTAACGTTCAATTTTTTTATTGTTGTTCTATTACAGTTGTCCCAGTTTCCCACCATTGCTCTCCCCTACCCCACCACTCCCTCACTCCCACGGTCAATCCCCGCCCCATTGTCCAGGTCCACGGGTCCTTCGTACATGTTCAAAAGACTATTCTAGAGGGAAATAACACAATCTAGAGCCTTGGGGAAATAAATATGATTAGATTTATAATTCAGATTAAACATCATAATCTGATTAAACATCAGATTTACATCAGATTAATAAGAATAAGCATACATTTTAGAAAAACTAAAGCAAAACAACTTCTTTGGTGAGTGATGTACATAAAAGTCTCATTTTTTGCCCTATTTTAAATGTATTGCACTTTAACCTGAACAGTGTCTTATTTCTTATGTTATAGTAAAAGATAAATAGGAGTCTTTCTAGATTTATCTAACCTAGTCATTACTTGTCCAATCTTATTACTTTTCGTATTTGCTGCAGAGTCCCATAGCTGTGGATGAAAAGATAAATACCATGCCCTGTACCTCTCTGTTCCTCTGTACTCCACAGTATAGCTCACCTGGATCAGAGAGGAATATAGGACCTTCCCCCTTAGTGGAAGACCCTTAAATTGCCATTTATGCCATATGCCCCATCCCTTGCTATCACCTAAGAGGTGGCCACTCTGCCTACGAGCTAGAAAACTCTTCCCCATCTTCCCCAAAGTGGAAAGTACAGCTATAATAAAGGGCCTGTAATCAGAAAAAGCCTAAATGTGTTACAGCAATTTATTTGTGGGATAGGAATAGCTACCATATTCCTATATGGTAATGGAACATCTACTATATCCACAATCACCTTCTCTAGCTTCTTGAGGTGGTATTGCCAAGAAACATGATTAAATGAGGGAGAAAGACAAGCGTGAGGCATTTAGTATTTACACAATATTATCCCCTCTGTACTTCGCAAAGTTCAAAGGGCCAAGATTTGAACCTAGATCAGTCTGACTCCGCAGCCGGGCCTCTCTAAGCTGTGTGAACCATGCCAGGCACCAGTAGTCCCTCACTGCACAGACATTCTCCACGTTCTTCTTTGCTAATAATAGAATCCTGATTTTGCTCAGCTATCAGGTGGCCATGTGCTTCAGAGGAATTTGTTCCCTCTCCAGAGCAGAGGTGAATCTTGATGGTAAATCAAATTTGATAATTCTATTCTTATTCTAGCAACTAATTGAGCAATGGGCATGTGATCCAGTACTGTTGAATAAGACATGTGGGAGGCTTCTTGAAATATTTTTCTTTCTCTTAAGAAATAAAGATGCAAAAAGACTGTTAACTTTCTTTATAGAGTTTTGTGTGGTTTGGTGTTTTTTTTTTTCTTCTCTCTCTCTCTCTCTCTGTGATGTGATGTCCAGAATTTTAATGGCCATCTTGGGACTTTCTGGAGGCATTTGCCCAAAGAGGACAAGTAAGATAATAAATAACTTTTGGTTTAGATATTTTGGCTTATAACAATATTTCCCATCATTTGAGGTATAACATGACCTAACTGACACTTAGCCTGTAAAATAAGGTTTGCCTGTAGTTGGTTTGAGCACCTATAAATGAATTTTCTTCTAAGTCAGTAAATGGGATTTCTGATTTCACTATGGGATGCAGAAAACAAGAAAACACATTACCCCACAATTATAACAAAAGAAAAGAAAAGAAAAAAGCTAGATGATTTATAAAATTAAAATTTTTCCTGAATCTGTCACAGAGCTGTGGTCACAGGGCAAATAATTAACTTAAGAAATGCAAAGAAAGATAGGTGCCTTCAAAGGGAGGCATTTTAACTGCAGCAAACATCAGATGCTATATGAGCTGGTAAGAAAAATTTGGCTAAAATTTTTAACAGGTATAGAGTGAGAGTGTAGAACTACTGACAGCCACAAATGTAAGAGAAATTTACACCCACTTGCGGCGTTTCCTCCATGTGTTTTACGCCTTAATGACAATCCCACACACTAAAGGCCTAGCGAAAATAAGAAATAGGCCCATTATCAGGCATAGATATCATTTACCTCAGTCTATACTATTCTACATAAAATATTCAGCTTTCAACCAAAAAGTTGCAAGACGCACAAAGCAGCAAGCAAAAACAGTACACTGTTAAGGTACAAAGCAATCATCAGAGTCATTCAACCACGAGAGAGATGTTGGAGTTATCAGGCAGGGACCCGAAGTTCCCTCAAGAAGCTCCATCCAGAAGTAATAGATAACTTGCATAGTCCTATGTCTCTTAAAGAAATTAAATTTATAATTTTAAACCTTCCAAAAAAGAAAATTCTAGGCCCCAATAACTTCATAACAAGTGCTACCAAATGTTTAAAAATGAAAAAAATAATAACAACATCGTTCAAACTCTTCCAAAATATAGAAGAGACAAAAAATTCCTGACTCATTCCATGAAGCCAGCATTAATCTGATACCAAAACTAGATACGGATGCTATACGAAAAGTACAGACCAATATCTCTCTTGAACAAAGATGAAAAAATCGTCAGCAGAAACTGAGCAAACTCAGTTTTCTGAATAAAAGAGAACATCTACAACCTGATACATATCTACCCAAAACTTAGAGCTTCTCTTCCAGTCAAGATGGCAGCATAGGCAGACATGGCTCACTGCTTCCCACAACCATATCAAAATTACAACTAAAATATAGAACAATCATCATTCAGAACTGTCAGGAATTGAGTTGAATGGAAGTCTGATAACTGTGGATTTTATTACAGCAATAACATTCACCAGAGTATCAACATTTTAGTGCTGGTAACTCTAATCCCAATGCCCACAGGGTAGCATGAAAATGGCCAGATACTGTGTGCAAATGGTTAGGGAACCCAAATATTTTGACCTGGTTTTCTCTGATTGCCAGGGACTGGGGTTGAAGGGAGAACTTGACTAGAAAGAGGCACAAATAAATTTTAATGTGATGGAACTGTCCTATGTTTTTAATATGGTAGTAATTACATGACTGAATGCACTTGACATAACTCATAAAACTTTACGCTGAAAGTGTAAATCTTACTGTAGCTAAACTACATTAATTTTTTAATAAAAAAATTATGAGAAGGGAAACAGACAAAAGTGTTATCTAAGGATCCCAGTTCCAGAAGGTGTTCAATTATTTCACCTTATCGATCACTGTTTTCTATATTTGTTTCAGTTTTCATTTTCCATTCTGTGTTTCATAATTATTTCATTTTTGTGTGTGAAAATTGTTTTTGTGTTATACCTACATAATTATTTTTAGATATAATAACAGAAATTTAGTAAAAAATATTATCACTATCCTACCTTGAATTCATGAGCATTTTTAAATTAATGACTTTATAATCCCCATTAAAGGTGTCCCTCACAACTCCATGGGGTAGGGAGAAAATATAATCATGAGACACAGAAGTTAACCTACTTTCCCCACCTCACGATAAATAGACCAGTTCAGATCATTCTAATTGTAAGTCAAGGCCTTGAGTTTTGTGTGCTGCAGTCCTGGGGCTGGTTACTGTTCAAGATCAAAAATACATCCAAAACTGCCAGGCTAGTGGAGACATCAGGAGTTGGAGTAAGACTGCCAGGCCAGAACTAGACGTGCAAAAACGAAGATCTGAGACAAAGCAGACACAATCAACAGGAAGCAAGGAAGGCCACGAGCTTTGGGAGTTTGACCAGGCTTTCAAGCCCTGGTGGGACAAACCAGAGGTCAAAGCAGATGCTCAGAGAAAATGTAATCCTTTAGGCTTTCTGGCTGATAACAGACAGGGTCGAGAAGGCCAATTGCCAGGTGAGAGGGGAGAATCTGAGGCTGAATACCAAGTCCAACCTGTGGTGTTTTATACCTTTTCTGATTCAGGTTCACAGATCAACTCCTGCAGGCTCAATTCTCCCACCCTGCTCCCCTGCACAGTCCAGAACTGATCGGTACACTCAGCCAAACAGCTAATTTTGTGGAATAAAAAAGCCAGTTGATTGAACTGATAATGTCAGCTATAAACATGTCAGGTATTTTGGTATTTTTTGGACATCATTACTCTTGCTTAATGTTTTGAAATATGGATTTATGTTGAAAATGAAATATGGAGTGGCAGAAAGAACATGTTTTGGAGTTAAACAGATGAGTAAAAATCATTGCTGTTTCTATGCATATAACTTTAGGCAATTAAAAGTCTCTGAGTCCCAATGTCCCAACATATAACATGGGGTCAACAATGTCTACCCAGTGGGATTTCCATGGGAAAACCCCGTGAGAAAAACGAAATGATGTTTATAAAACACATAACACATAGAAAGCACTCAGTAAACAGTAATAATAATAATGGTCTTTTTTAAAGTTGCTGTTTAATTTGAAAGTTGGATATTTCATAGTTTTAAATAATTCATCTAGTTCATCGGTAAATAAACAATCCATCCGGTTCAGTCAAGAAATATTTACTAAGCACCTACTACGCGGCAAACATTTTCCCAGGTACTTAGAATTCAACAACAAAGAAAACAAAATCTCTGACCTCCTCAAACTTTCATTTTATTGAGACTTTGTATATTATATGCCATCTACATGGTGAGAGATGCTTCTCCCACTGAGCCTAGAGTAGAACTCTCCCCACCCCCCACCCCCTCGTTGTAACCCTGCTGGAAACAACTAAGGCGTCTGAATTCAATATATTCCAAGAATGGTCTGCAGATTTCCCAAACAATGTCTGCATAATGTCCTGCTAGAGAAAAAGGGCCAGTTCTGTAGAATGAATATCTATTGAAAACAGAACTTGAATTTTGCAGACTCCCTCATACCCATACACCAGAGTGATGTTTGTTACTGGTAGTTCAGAGTAATCTTATGCTATAGGAGTCACAGACTCAAATGCCAACTCAGTAAAGAAGCTCAGTGAAATAAAGAGTAGAAAAATTACCAAAAAAAAATTAAATTGCCTCTATAAAATGTGCGGCCACTACCTTTTCCAGTTGAGGCTGGTGGAGAAAATGCCAGTGTGGTCATATCTAATTTTTCAAGAGAAACTGAAATTTGAATTTTACATGAAATTCAGTGATGTTTCAACTAAAATTCTTCAACAGTACTAGTTCAGTTCAGGAGACATCAGCTGCACCCTGTGCGGCTCCCATAGAGAGTCTTCTGGAACTGCATTTTAAAAAGCAGTAGCGTAAACAATCCTTACCTTTTTTTAACTTTCTATGCTGAAAGGTTTGGAAAGGTTTTTCTTTTGTTTTCTTTTTTAGAATTGCAGAACGCCAAGTGGCAAAGACTTCTTGTTTGTTTATCGTACCTGGAACTACAATCGTTATCCAACATCTAAGAACAGAGAGCCCCACCAGCGGATTCCCTAATTTGTGGAGGAGCTACAAGCAGGCTGGCATTATGATGGATGAGAGCGAACAGGGTGCTCGCGCACGGCCATGCCTTCCGGCTTCCTCTCACCCTGGCAATTCAGGACACTTGTTTTTAGTTGCAAGTTTTGTATTCTCTCTTGACTGTGGCTGCACTGAGAAAGCACATCTGTGACATGTTTGCCAGCATGTCAAGAGTAACAGGACTCTTGAAGCCATTTTGAATGTCATGCCAATCCTTGTGCATAACATCTTTAAAAAGATTGTTGCTTTAGAGATCTTAATATTTTTAAAAAAATGAAATGCAATCCTTTTAGCCACTTAAAAGTGGAGTTCTTTTTCACTAAGCAAAGTTGAACTTTTCAAACTTCTTTTTACCAAACAAGCCTCTTTTTGGTGGTGAGCAAATAAATTAGCATGTGGGTCCTAAGTGCTCTTAAAATAGTTTTGCTATAGATCTGTCCACTGTTTATAATTCTTGAATAAAGCTGAAAGTAAAGAAACTTTTTCTCTGAAGGTTTATGAGCATTTTTCCATGAAGCAGAAGTCAAACAGAAGATCAAAGAGATCTAACAAAAAGCTTCAAACTTAGGGTAGGGTGGGGTAACGGCTGGCGAAAAGAAACCAACCTCTCAGATAGTTTGGGAGATATGTCTTGTTATTTCAAAATAAAACAAAACTAAAACATGATAGTCTAAGTGTATCGAACTAACATTTCTGAACAATGCTGTTAAAAGTTTCAGTCCTTGATATTTTGACCATAGTACCAAAGACGTTTTAAAAGGGGTTAGGCAACTGTTTTCCCAAGTGGCAAATATGAAAAAAAAATCAGGTGAATTTCCTACCTTTTATTCATAACAGCAATTTTTTTCTGGACTCCTTTGAGTCTTTCTGTAAAGGATAGACTTTTCCACTTTCATGAAAGATGAATATACATGGTCTTGAATCGTCTCACGTGGTATAATGCATTCTGTATATATTTTTTAAGATTTTATTTATTTTTAGAGAGAAGGGAAGGAAAGGAGAAAGGGAGGGAGAGAAACATCAATGTGTAGTTGTTTCTTGCACACCCGCTACAGGGGACCTGGCCTGCAACCCAGGCATGTGACCTGACTGGGAAATGAACCGGTGACCCTTTGGTTCATGGGCCAGCCCTCAATCCACTGAGCCACACCAGCCAAGACCATTCAGTATATTTTGTATACAAATTTACTGATGCTTTAGTTTTTGATACACTACCTGTTTAAGTGCCTACTAACCATTTACTTTAAGACAAAAGAGATAAAATGAATATATTTGCTAAAAGTACATGAATCTAGCCAGCCATGATTAAACCCTGAATTAATCTGCTTCTAAGCATCCATTTGATATTTGAATATATAGTTAACTAGTCTATTATATGTAAGTCTCTCTATTAATGACAGTTATTCTCAATTTAATGACAGTTATTTGAAATGTATACCCCCAGATTATTAACAACATTTTAACAAGATTTTTTTAAGCCAAGGAAACTGAATATGAATCCATCATATGTCAATAAACCAATTATTATAGAATGCCTGAACTGTTAAATCAAAACATACCCAGGTGAGAATGCTTTGAAAACATGTCAATAAAAAATAATTTGCTGGGGAGGGGAGAGGGAATCCGTCTGTGAACTGCTATTGCTATTTCAGCGTTACATTAAGGATCTATAACTTTAAAATGTATTTACTCTGTGTGAAAATACATTAACTTTTCTTGATTGGGACTTGCTTGTAACCAAAATACCGTTTTAACATTATAAGTCAAGTGGTTTTAATATTTCTGTGGCCAATTAAAAATGTGCCCAAAATATTACAGATGACTTTATTCCAGGGATTCACAATCAGGCTTTTACAAAACATTCTTTTACATTGAACATAAGAAAAAAATGTTTGCTTCCAAGTTTTGGTGCCCATCAGGTCACCACCCCTCAAACAAAACAAGATCCTTGTTCTAAATCATCTGTGGCTGCCTGCCAGCGTGGTTTGCTTCCCATCCAAGTGGATGCCGGCTGCCACATCTTCCCGGTGGGCATGAATGGTCCGTGCCATTCTCATAAGGCCTTGCCCTTCCAGCTATCCCCTTCCACATCACTGGGTATTTATTGGGATCAGAAGTGTAGACTTAAGAATCCCAACCTATAAAGCACATCAGTAGACACTCTGTAGCATGTGCCGTTTATTAGGGTTTCCATTAAAAGTATTATGTTTCCATACTTTACAACCATAAAAGAGTAAATAATTTCAAAGGATTGCTTGATAGGAGACTTCTGTTTTAAATGGAACTTGGAAATATCTGGGAAATCACTGGAATAAATGTACTTAATAGACCTGATGCTGTGAAGTTCTTTTTAACTGTTTTCTTAAGCACATAAAAAGATATACCATTTCCTCCAACATTTTTTGAAATAGGTTTTGGTTTGGGGTTTTTCTCTGTACATTTGACTTATAAATATTTCTTACAATGCTCCCATTGTTTTCTTTCTTTCTTTCTTTCTTTCTTTCTTTCTTTCTTTCTTTCTTTCTTTCTCTTCTTTCTTTCTCTTTCCTCTCTCTCTCTCTCTCTCTCTCTCTCCCCGCCCCCCCCCATCTCTCTCTCTCTCTCCTGAAACTGACTTCTTAACACCAGAAAGTAATATTACATGCCATTCAAGAAAACCTGCTGGAAATATATGCCATTCAAGAAAAAATAGCTGGAAAATGTATACCTAAATGCTCCTATTGAGATATTTCCTTTTTTTAGAGAAAACAAATTCCATCCATGTAACTAAGAAAATATTTCATCAATCTTGGCTGTTTGTGAAACCAATACTGCATTTACTGCATGGAAAAAATCAAATAAAGTCAGCTTCAGAATAAAACTATTTTTAAAAAAAATATTACTAACAAACATTTGAAGAAAAATTAAGTAACCCATGACATATTGACATGCCATAATCCAGTTAGAACCATCCAGATTGGCTGTCTCTACAATTTTATTCACCAAGAAATTACATGATCTTTGCTTGATTCTGTCAGTGTAGACATGGCCCTAGAACGCTTTCTTTTTTCAGGGTCGTTACTGAAAGGATGAAGTGAGATATTTCTGAGCACCAGCAACACTCGCCATCAGAGACAAGCTGATGAGTAGGTAAAAGGTAGGGTGAAAATCGTTTGATTGATAATAGCACCTACTAGACTTGCATACCAGGCTTCATGCTGAACTCTTGACCCATATCACGTCATTCAGTTCTTACAACTCCTTCTCGTCTTTATTTTATAAATGAGAAAATTGAGGCTCAGTAAAGTTGAGTAACTTGCCCAAGCTCACAGAGTTTGTAGTATAGCTGGGATTTCAAGCTTTGTCTGGCTGAGTCCAAAGCTTATGCCCCTAAGTACTATGCCCAGTATCTCTCCTGCATTAAAGTTGAGTGTGGCTGGAGGATAGATCCCAGAGCCTGATTCTTAGGAAGTGAGGATGCAGTGAAGTCAAGAAGGAAGTCATTCAATGGCTGGTCCCAGGCCAAGGCCATGTCCTGGCAGAGTAGGTCTGGTTGGCATCAGGGAAAAATAAATGGGATATGCATGGACAGCCTCTTGAGTTGGGGCACAAGACTTAATTACTGCACACTGTCAAGTGGGAGATGAGTAAAAGCTATATGCCTCCTTCTGGCACTGAGACGGGCTTAGACATCTGAGTGGTAGAAAGCTGGTAAATTCATCTAGCTGGAGTAGGCAAGAAAAGAGAAACAAAGGCAGGGAATGATAACCTAAGGCATGTCGTAAGGTGATCAAGGCCTTGCCCTTCCCATCAAAGTCATGTGGCCTCACTGAATGAGGACACTATTTGGGAGAGGCTGGGAAACAGAGCAGAAGAGGAATCCAGGGCCATTAATCACCTTGCCTGCCAAGGAGGTGCAATTCAGAAACCAAAGGGAAAAAACAGGGCTGGCTTCCCCAAGGCACTCAATCTCCTGAAAGAAACAGCATAAATAGAGTCACAGTTGCCAATGAAGGTTTCTAAATGTTTAAACTAGCCAGTAACGCCACACAGATGGAGAAACTAATGCTTGCGGAAGTTAATGATTTGTACTGTAGTCACTCAGTGAGTTGGAGATAGAGCAGATGTGAACCCCAATCTCTCCTCTCCCAGATCTGCACATAAACCATCAAAAATACAAACCTAGCTCTGAAATCTGCCAAGCCCTTAGTCTACTGTGTGGTCCCCTGTCAACCTTCAACATGGCACTACACAGAAGGGATTTCTTTCTCCTTACACAGTCTGTACGTCTTGGTGAGCTACATAACTGGGTCTCCATGTTTTTTCTTTTATCCTTTCATTCATCTGACAAATATTTATTGAGTGCTTCCTAAGAGTCAGGCACTGTTCTAGATGCTGGGGATACAGTGGCAAACAAGACAATGACCTGGTTCTTTTGGAGTGCAGATTTTAGGAAGGGAAGACAGATAGTGAACAACAAACCAACAAATAAATACTAGAGAGGGAAAGCGCCATGCTGGAAAAAAAAGCAGTGTGATGGGATGGAAAGTGACAGCAGGAAATACCTTAGATAGAGTAATCAAGAAAGGCCTCTTACAGGAGACTTGTGAGCTAAAACCCTAATGTCAAGTAAAATCCAGCCATGAGAAGATTGGAGGAAATCAGATTTTTCAACCAAAACACACTCCTATAGATAGACTTCTTCCCCATTTCTGCTCCATTGAACTTTTACCCAAGATAACTTGATTGCAAGGGAGTGAAAATGTCAACCTACCAGAAATGAAGGAAAAATATTTCATTCTGAATTTTAAAGTTTCATCAGTAACCTTTGGTATTTTTGATTAGTGTTAACATTAATTTTGCTTAATATGAAATTCTTTACACATTTTACAACAGATAAAGACACAGCGGCTTCCGGCATCAGAGAAGCTGATGTACAAAGGAATTGAGAGGTTCACAGAAGAGCTCAATAGCATGGCAAGTGTGACATCCAGATTGTGCTCCAATTCACCTGCACAGTAGACCCCACACACTGTGGCTCACCGCTGTCACATCTCTTCCCATTTTACCATCGCAGCCTCCTAACTGGTCTGCCAGCTTCTCAGCAACCAAGGCAATTCCTCGAAGAGAAAGTCCGATCACATCTCTCCATTCCTTGCCTCACTTTGACTTACAACCATATGCAATTGTAGATTGCTATGGACTGATGTGAGTTCCCCATGCATATATTTAAGCTCTCACCCCCATTGTACCTGTATTTGGAGACAGGGCCTTTAAGAAGGTAAGTAAATGAAGTTGTTAGAGTGGAGTCCTAATCCCATAGAACTGGTGTCTTTCTAAGAAGAGGAAGAGACACCAGACCTCTCTCCTTCCCTGAGGGCACACAGAGGAAAGGCCATGTGAAGACACAGTGAGAAACTCACCGTCTACAAAACAGGAAGGCAGGTTTCACCAGAAACCAACACTGATGCCACCTTGATCTTGAATTTCCTAGCCTCCAAAACTGAGGAAATCCATTTCTGTCGTTAAAGCCACACATTCCCTGGTGTTCTGTTAGAGCTCCCCTCGCATACTACTGCAGGGATACCTGCCATCTGCCCATCTCATTTCCCCCTCTGCTGTGCTCCCCTCTCCCATTTCATTTTGGCGACATGTGTCCTCCTGCTCCCTGTACTTGTAGCTCTCCTCCCCGGGTGTCCACATAGCGTTCTCCCTCTCCTCCTCCAGGGCTGTGCTCAACTGTCCCTTCACACTGATGCCTTCTCTGACCACTTCTGTTTAAAATTACGATGTTCTGTCCCCCATGGCTCATTGCAATTCCCTGCTTTATTTTTCTTCACAGCACTTATCACCTGTCCATATAATAATTGATCGAAATATTTATTCCCATTGTTATGTAAGCTCCGTGAAGGTAGGGATGGCTGGCTGTTTTGTACTCTGCCAAATGGGGATCAAATGGGGAGTGTAAGGGTGTGTCTGTATGCGAAAAAGAGGAGAAGGGGGTGGGGAGTGAGGAGAGAGAGAGAGAGAGAGAGAAGTCATTAATCTAGTTAAGATTTTGCCTGCTGGGGCAAATTCTATTAGGTTCTTTAACCAAGTTCCCTAAATGTTGGCTTATAAATGCTAATAAAATAAAATGACAAAAAATGAAGAGTTCAAAATGTAGTAAAGAGGTACTATTGCCTAGCACCTGGCAGAGGCCTTGTTACAAAGCAGATATTCAGTAATTACATGTTGAATCTAATAGTCGTTGCTACCATGCCCATCACCTCCATTACCTAGCGACTCCTCAGCTACTATGGTCCCCTTACGAAAAAGTTTTTCACCTGGCTGGTGTAGCTCAGTGGATTGAGCGCGGGCCTGCGAACCAGAGGATCGCGGTTCGACTCCCAGTCAGGGCACATGCCTGGGTTGCCAGGCCAGTTCCCGGCAGGGGACATACAAGAGGCAACCGCACATTGATGTTTCTCTCCCTCTCTCCTTCCCTTCCCCTCTAAAGATAAATAAGTAAATAAATAAAAAAAATATTTAAAAAAAAAAAAAAAAAAAAGAAAAAGTTTTTCATCATCTGAAAACTTCACAGGTAAGGCAGTTCAGGGTCTTGTGTGCTGAAGTGCCTAGAACAATGTCTGGCTTATAGAAGATGCTCAGTTAATAGTTGCGATATTAATTGAATGAATTTTAACACCATAGAAAAATCTAAAGCTCTTCTGTATAGCCCTTTGTAAGGTATCTCATCCCTTTCAGTAAATGAGCTTTCTTTATTCTGCTTAGCTCTGAGCATTGTGTTCAAATGAATCACATACCAAGACACTATATCTTTACCTTTGATGCTAGGAAAATTCAGAATATCTTACATGGCAGGGTGGGAAAACATTACGACAAAATGTAGTAATAGCATTTCACAATATGTATCTCACAATCTGTATGGCACACGAACTACATCTACCAAAACCTTGCTGTAAAACTTAACTTTTTAAGTGAAATATTTTTTGAGATTTTAATGTTAATTTAGCTGGTTTTGTTTTTTTCCAGTTTTATTGAGTAGACTATTTTTTAATGCAATGGAGTTTTCTGAGTTAAAAAAAGATTGAGAATGAGCTTATGTAAAACAAATACTCTATCAGCAAGTAGTCACTCCTTAATTAATCCCAAAAATGAGGAAAGTTTGTCTTTGTTTGTTGGCTTATTTTTGTCATCATTTCATGTAAATGATTTTTAATTGAATATAGTTGACATACAACATCATGTTAGTTTTAGTTGTACAACGTAATGATTTGATATATGTATATATTGCAAAATGTTTACCACGATCCATTTAGTTAATAGCCATAGCCACAAACTAACAAAAAATTGCGTGTACCTTTGATAAAACTATTAAGCTCTATTTTCTGGGCAACTTTCAAATATAAAATTCATTATTGTTAACTATAGTCATTATGCTGTACATTACATCCCCAGGACTTATGTGTCTTATAAACTGGAAGGTTTTGCCTTTTGACTCCTTTCTGTTGGTGTAAGGATTTTTATTTTTGTCCATCCCCCACCCCCCACCTCTGGCAGCCTCTAATCAGTCCTCTGTTTCTAAGAGTTTGATTTTTTTTTTCAGACTCCACATGTGATATCATATAGTATTTACCTTTTTCTGTCTGACTTATTTCACTAAGCATAATACCCTCAAGGCCCACCCATGCTGTTACAAATGGCAAGATTTCCTCCTTTTCTATGGTTAAATAGCATCCCATTGTGTATTCATACCACATTTTCTTTATCCATTTGTCCATTATAGATACTTAGGTTGTTTCCATGCCTTGGTTAGTATGAATAATGCTACAGTGGACATGAGAGTGTAGATATCTTTTTGAGTTAGTGATTACATTTCCTTCAGGTGAATACCTAGAAGTGGAGTTGCTGGATCATATAGTAGTTGTATTTTAGTTTTTTGAGAAACTTCCATACTGTTTTTGATAATGGCTGCACCAATTTACATTCCCACCAACAGTGCACAAGGGTTTCATTTTCTCTACATTTTTGCCAGTACTTGTTATTTCTTGTCATTTTGACATTCATTCTAATAGGTATAAGCTATATCTTAAGTAATTTTTTAGAGGGTATAATATAGGAATTGGCTGTGTTGCCTATATTGTAGTCAGTCTTCAAATAATTGCCTGTCTGTTGGTGTAAGGATTTTTATTTTCTTTACACCCATCCCCAAGCCACAGCCACTTCCAGGCTCTGAGTATGCTTTTGAGCACCCCCACCAGAAAGCAATGCAATCAGTCTACCTAGGTCCAGGTAAGTAAAAATTATATGGCATTGGAAGTCAAAACTATTGTCCAAAAATATCGTGCTCTGATATTTCTCTGTGGATGTCCATGAACCTGGGGCTCTAACCCAATGAGCTGGATAATTAAGTCATCTTTGCGGAGACTAGATTGGTTTCTCCATAAATCTAACAGAATTTCCATTACTAAATCCTTAATATGTTGAATATAACAAATTTATATTTTTTAATTTGAAGAACTACAGGTGCGATTTTTATGTATTTCCTATTTAGTTTGTTGTTTAAACAAAATCAATAAACTGATTTTATCAATTTATTATTTGCCCAGGAAACATTTATTCAATGGTGTGTTAGTATTAAAACAGTAGAAGAACCAAAATAAAAATATACAAGCACTTGTCCTTTAGACACTAGTTTTAAGTAATGAAAAATGCTAAGTTCTGATTCTGGAATGCAGAGAAATGCAGAGAAAGCAACAGAAGGAGGTGAGTGTGAGCTGAGACCATATGAGGACATTTGGGCGCCTTTACATTTCATGCTAAAGAAATGGTGGAAGTGAAAAATTTGCCCTGTCTTAAAAGACCAGAAAACCATAAAAATAGAGGAGACACCTTTTATATCTATGTCAGAGTTCATTTTGGAATTTTTTTACATCCTTCTGATAATTGTTTAAAAAGAGATCAAAGTTGAAACTGTAAGTACATAATTAAATTTAGTTGATAAACTACTAAATATCTCTTCCAAATTACCAAAAATTTAAGTACACAGTAAAAAAGAAAGAAAAAGAGGCACAATATATGGTGGGATTATATGACTCTCCAGACCCCCATTTCTGTAAAAAGCTTTCCAAATATTCATAAATCTAAGTAACTTCCTAGTGGGACATCTCCCAAACCAAATGTGGCTGAACTCAGAAAACTGAAATACATAAAAAACAGGCTTTGGGTATATACTTTGTCTGGAATTTATTAGGAAGCAGAAATGCCACCAAAATAGAATTGCACACAGGGAAAAAAAAAGAACCATGCTGTTATTCAGATAGGTTGGAAGTGATGTAATAAAGGCACCATAATTTATGTACATAAATGTGTGGGCAACTCCTTCAGGGAGTGACAAATGCAGAATTCCAGGGGGGAAAAATAGTGGACATCAAAGAAATTTGACCTGCTGCCAGCAACCATTAATCTCTTCATGACCTTTTTAATATATAGATACAAAATACAGCTTGTTGTTTTTTAATTAATTTCTTTTATTTTATTTATCTTTTAAATTTAATCTTTGTTGTATTTTTTCCATTACTATTTAGTTCCCTTACACCCAGCAATTACCACACTGTTGTCGATGTCCCTGAATCCTTTTTCCTTTTTGCTCAATCCCTCCACCCGCTAACAGCCCCTCAATACCATCATCTGTTCTCCATCTATGAACTGTCTCTGTTTTGATTGTTAGTTCAGTCCATTAGATTCTACATATGAGTGAAATCATATGGTATTTTTCTTTCTCTGACTGGCTTATTTCACTTAGCATAATGTTTTCCAGGTCCATCCATACTGCTGCAAAAGGTAAAATTTTCTTCTTTTTTATGGCCAAGTAGAATTCCAATGTGTAAATGTTTCATAGTTGTTTTATCCACTCTTCTACTGATGGACACTTGGGCTACTTCCATATCTTGGCAATTGTAAATAACGCTGCAATGAACATAGGGGTGCTTATGTTCTTTCAAATTAGTGTTTTGGGTTCCTTCGAATAAATTCCCAGAAGTGGTTTTGCTGGGCCACTTTTAATTTTTGAGGTATCCCCATACTGCTTTTTACAGTGCCTACACCAGTCTGGATTCCCACCAACAGTGTAAAAATGTTCCCCTTTTTCCACATCCTCTACAGCACTTGTTATTTATAGCTTTATTGATGATAGTCATTCTGACAGGTGTGAGATGGTATCTCATTGTGGTTTTAATTTGCATTACTCAGGTAATTAGAACTGTTGAGCCTCTTTTCATATGTCTATTGGCCATTTGTATGTCCTCTTTGGACAAGTGCCTATTCAGGTCCTTTGCCTACTTTTTAAATTGAGTTGTTTGAGTTTTTAGTGTTGAGTTTTGTAAGTCCTTTATAAATTTTGGATACTAATCCCCCCTATCAGATGTATTGATGAATGTGTTCTCCCATCTGTGGGTTGTCTCTTTATTTTGTTGGTGATATCCATTGCTGTGCAAAAACTTTTTAGTTTGTTGAAGTCCCATTTGTTTATTTTATTCTTTTGTTTCCCTTGCCTGGGGAGATGTAGCTGATAAAAAATTTCTACAAGTCAAGTCCAAGATTTTGCTGCCCATGTCTTCAGGATTTTTATGGTTTTGGGTCTAACATTTAACTCTTTGATCCATTTTTATTTTATTCTTGTGTGTGGTATAAGACAGTGGTCTAGTTTCATTTTACTGCACATATCTGTCCATTTTTCCCAACAAATTTATTGAATACACTATCTTTAGCCCATTGTATTAGCTTGCCTCCTCTATGAAATATTAATTGACTATAAAGGTGTGGGTTTATTTCTGGGCTTTCTGTTCTGTTCCATTGATCTATGTGTCTGTTTTTATGTCAGTGCCAGGCTGTTTTGATGACTATGGCTTTGTAGCATAGTTGGATATTAGGTAGTATGACTCCTCCGACTTTGTTGTTCTTTCTCAGGATTGCTGTTGCTATTCAGAGCCTTTGTGTTTCCATAAAATTTTTCAAATATCTGTTCTAGTTTTGTTAAATATGTCATTGGAATATTGATAGGAATTCCATTGAATCTACAGATTGCTTTGGGTAGTATGCACATTTTAATGATGTTAATTCTCCCTATTCGTGAACACAGTATATGCTTCCACTTATTTGTATTTACTTTAATTTCTTTCTTCAGTGTGTTTTAATTTTCTGGGTACAGATTTTTTACATTCTTGGTTAGGTTTATTCCTAGGTATTTTATTTTATTTTTTTGTAACAATTGTGAATGGGATTGTTTTCTTAATTTCCCTTTCTGTTGTTTCTTTATTGACACATAAAAAGGCAAATGACTTCTGGATATTAATTTTGTGTCCTGCTACTTGCTAGTTCATTTATCAGTTCTAATATTTTCTTGGTGAAATCTTTGGGGCTCTTTAGATACAGTATCACGTCATCTGCAAATAAAGACAGTTTTTACTTTCTCCTTTCCAATTAGGATGCCTTTTATTTCTTCTTGTTTGATCGCTGTGGGTATGACT
Organism: Glossophaga mutica; assembly: GCA_039655065.1. NCBI lineage: Eukaryota > Metazoa > Chordata > Mammalia > Chiroptera > Phyllostomidae > Glossophaga > Glossophaga mutica. The sequence continues at coordinate 62,785,253 of CM077304.1, forward strand.
TCCAGTACTATGTTGAAAAATAAAGCTGAAAGCAGACATACCTGTCTTGTTCCCAGCCTTAAAGGGAATGCATGTAGCTCTTGATCATCGAATGTGATGCTGGCCATGGGTCTATCACATCTGGCCTTTCTTATGTTTAGGTACATTCCCTTTATTCCCACTTTGCTAAGAGTTTTGACCATAAAAGGATGCTGGATTTTATCAAATGCTTTTTCTGCATCTATTGATATGATCATGTGGATTTTATACCTCATTTTGTTTATGTGGTGAATCACATTTATTGATTTGTGAATGTTGTACTAAACTTGCATTCCTGGAAAAAATGTCACTTGATCATGGTGTATGATCTTTTCGATGCATTGCTCTATTCAGTTCACTAATGTGTTGTTGAGGATTTTAGCATCTATGTTCATCAGGAATATTGGCCTATAATTTTCTTTCTTCATAGTGTCTTTATCTGGTACTATAATTAGGATAATGCTGACTTCACAAAATGAGTCTGGGAGCCTTCCTTTCTCTTGAATTTTTTGAAATAATTTGAGAAGGAGAGGTATTATTTTCTTGGAATGTTTGGTAAAATTTACCTGTGAAGCCATTTGGTCCATGGCTTTATTGTTGGGAGTTGTTTTTTTATATTATTATTATTACAGCTTCAATTTCACTACATATAATCTGTCTATTCAGATTCTCTGATTCTTCCTGATATATTTTTGGAAGATTGTATTTTTCTAGGAATTTATCTATTTTGTCCATGTTGTCCAGTTTGTTGACATGTAATTGTTCACAATATGTTATTACAATCCTTTATATTTTTTTGGTGTTAGTTGTTATTTCTCCTTTCATTTCTGATTTTATTTATTTGTATCCTTTCTCTTTTTTTCTTGATGAGTCTGGTTAAAGGTTTGTCAATCTTGTTTATCTTTTCAAAGAAATAGCTCTTTAATTCATTGATCTTTTGTATCATTTTTTAGACACTATTTTTTTTTATTTCTGCTCTGATCTTTATTATTTCCTTCCTTCCACTCACTTTGGGCTTTGTTTGTTGTTCTTTTTCAAGTTCTTTTAAGTGTGAAGTTAGATAGATTATTTGAGCTTTTTCTTCTTTTTTGAGATAGGTCTGTAATGCTATGAATTTCCTTTAGGGTTGCTTTCCCAGTGTTCCACATATTTTGGAATGTTGTGTCATTTCCTCATTTTCATTACTTTCAATGTATCTTTTGATTTCTTCCTCAATCTTGTTAAGCCATTCATTGTTCAATAATATGTTATTTAGCTTCCATGTCTTTGTGTGTGTTTTCAGTGTTCTTCTTGCTATTGATTTCTAGTTTTGTAGCATTGTGTTAAGAGCAGATGTTTGATATGATTTCAATCTTCTTAAATTTATTGAGACTTGTTTTGTGTCCCAACATGTGGTCTATCCTAGAAAACATTCCATGTGCATTTGAAAAGAATGTATATTCTGCTGCTTTGAGATAACATGCTCTGAAGATATCAATTAAATCCATTTGCTCTAATGTGTCGTTTAAGACTGCTGTCTCCTTGTTGATTTTCTGCCTGGAAAATCTATCCATGGAAGTCAATGATGTGTTAAAATCCCTGACTATGACTGTATTTCTGTCGATCTTTCCATTTATTTCCATCAAGATTTGCTTTACATATTTAGGTGCTCCTATGTTGGGTGGGTAAAGGTTTTCTAGGGTTAAATCCTCTTGCTGTATTTTCCCTTTATCATTATGTAGTGTCCTTCTTTGTCTCTTACTATAGCCTTGGTTTTAAAGTCTATTTTGTCAGAGATAAATACTTCTACTCAACTTTTTATTCCTCTTCATTTACGTGAAATACCGTTTTCCAAACCTTTACTTTTAGTCTGTGTTTATCTTTCAATCTGAGATGAGTTTCTTGGAGGCAGCATATATATGGGTCTTATTTTCTTATCCATTCAGTTACTCTACCTCTTTTGGTGGGAGCATTTAAGTCATTTACATTTAAGCCATTTATCTTTAAGGTGATTATTGACAGATACATGTGTAGTGCCATTTTATTGTTAGACTGTTTTTCTCTGCCTTTTTCTTCCTTTATCTTTTTCTTCCTCTTCTTAAAGCAAGCCCTTTAACATTTGTTGTAGGACTGGTTTGGTGTTAACAAACTGCTTTAGCTTTTTCTTGTCTGGGAAGATCTTTATTTCTCCTTCAATTTTAAATGATAGGCTTGCTGGGTAGAGTAAACTTGGTTGTAGGTCCTTGCTTTTCATCAACTTGAATATTTCATGCCATTCCCTTCTAGCCTGAAATATTTCTGTTGAGTAATCAGATGCCAGTCTAATTGGTGCTCCCTTGTAGGTAACTCCCTGCTTTTCTCTTGCAGCTTTTAGAATTCTCTACTTATATTTAAGCTTTGTCATTTTAATTAGGATGAGTCTCAGTGTAGGCCTCTTTATGCCCAACTTGTTTGGGACTCTCTGAGCTTTCTAGACTCGTGTAACTTTTTTCCTCACCAGATTAGGTAAGTTTTCAAGTCATTATTTCTCCAAATAGGTTCTTGATCCTTGCTTGCTCTCTTCTCCTTCTGGTATTCCCATGATGTGGATGTTGTTAGGCTTCATGTTGTCCAAAATGTTTCTTAAGCTCTCCTCACTTTTTGAAATTCTTTTTTCTTTTTGCTGCTCTGCCTGGGTGTTTTATTTTCTACTTTATCTTCCAAAACATTGATTCCATCCTCTGCTTCATTGATCCTTCTGTTTGTTCCTTTCAGGGTATTATTTATCTCAGATATTGCATTCATTTTTCCTGACTATTCCTTTTTTTATGGTTTCTATGTCTTTTTTCATGCTGTTGAGTATTCTTATAATCATTACTCTAAAATCTCTGTCTAATAAATTACTTGTCTCCATTTTATCTAGTTCTTCTGGAGAATTCACTTGTTCTTTCATTTGTGGTCTCTTTCTTTGTCTTTTCATTTTGGCTACTCTGTATTTTCTTAGTTGTTAAACTAATCAGTCATTAAGTTGATCAGTTATTAACCTTATCAAGCTTTGATCTACAGCCTGGCTTAAGCACCACAGGGCAGGGCAGAGTAATTCCTGGGGGCAGGACTCTGGTTTCCCTTCAGGCTGATGCCACTTGGAGAGGAATGCTCTGCCTGAAAGTATTGGCTGCTGCAGGATGGGGGATGACTCAGCACAGAGATCCTGGTGTCTGTTTCTTCAGTTCTCTCCCCAGAGCCAGCAGCCCCAGACTCTCCTCAAGCATCTCTAGTCCACTCTGCCCTCCCTTTGCCAACACCCAGGGTAAGTGGCTACAAACAAAATTTTGTGCTTTGATCCTTTAAGGGGCTCTCTGCATCTCTTGCCATCTCTTCCTGGCAGACAGAAATCCTGCTACTTTTCATAGCTAGGTATTATCTGGATTACCTTCCTGCTCTGGTGCTCTAGGCTCAGGAGCCCTGCTTGGGGTTTAGACCCCACACTTCTTAGGGGAAACACCCTGGTTGCTGAAATGTCCCTCCAACACTTCAGCTGCCACCTGTGGGAGCCCAGCCAGCCCTCTAGTACCTCCTCGCACTCCCCACCAGTCACATTGAGATGAAGTGATTTCTTCTGTCTGTCCTTGGTTATAAGTGTTCACTTATTTATTCTGGATGATTTCTCTACAATTTAGTTGTAATTATAGATTGTTCCTGGGGGGGGGGCAGTTAGTATAGCTTCCATTTACTCCTCAACCATCTTGGATCCAATCACCAGGAATGAGAAACTCTTTTTATTTATTTATTTATTTATTTATTTATTTATTTATTTAAAGATTTTTTTTTTAAGTACTTTTTTTCTTTTAGATTTTTTATTTATTTATCTTTAGGGGGGAAGGGAAGGAGAGAGGGAGAGAAACATCAATGTGTGGTTGCCTCTTGTATGTCCCCTGCTGGGAACTGGCCTGGCAACCCAGGCATGTGCCCTGACTGGGAATCGAACCGCGATCCTTCGGTTCACAGGCCCGCGCTCAATCCACTGAGCTACACCAGCCAGGGCAAAGGAATGAGAAACTCTTGATGTGCATCATTTGGGTGAACTCTGAGCTCTGCCCCCAGCTACAGGGAGGCAGGGGGACATGGGAGGAGTCACAGCCTTCCAGCTCTCTGAGCAAAATCCCTCATATGGTTGTTATGACTTTCTCTCTCAGGATCCACCTAACTTGTCATTTTATTTCATTCTCAAAGCAATGCATTCTTATGTATGATGTTATGAGAGAATATAACATTATACTTCATTTGATATGCATCCACAGAGTGTATAACAACTTTGAGATTTCATTCTTAAAAATGAGACATTGATAAATTAACAGTCATACACCTCAAGAATAATGGTTTCAGTCTGACCATAGTCCTCAACTTAACGTGACTGTGATCTTCATTCATCTTCCCGTGGTCAGCAAACCACATCACAGAAACCACTGTATGTGATACATCACCAAGAGCCAGCTTGCTAACCAGGAAAGAGTTCAAATACAGATAGCATTAAATTGTTTCAGATGTGGAAGCATGAGAAAAACCTTCAGAATGAAGATAGAATACATTAAATATCACAGTAAAAGAAAACATTTGTGTAGTTGTCTAGAAAACCTGAGAGTTGTTGGCTGCAGTGACCACAGAATTAAAGCATTCCATGTGCTAACATTGTTAAGTGATAAACCTTTTTAATGATGTGGCTTTACCAGAAGCCATTTAGCACTCTTCAAATTTATAACTTGATAGGTTTTCAGGGAGAGCTTCCCTTAAAGATATTTCCTTCTTTGGGTTTCTATAATTCTACATCTTAGACACCTCAGCAGTAAAACACAATGCATTCTTTATTATTTCTTCTGAACTGAATAACCAATATTTATCACCTTGAAACGTTACTTCAACAAAGTCTAAATCAAAATATTTCTGCTTATCTGGACATGAAATGAAGAGGCCTCATAAACAATAATTCAAAATTCACTGAAGTAATGGTGATACTACATTATCGTTCTTCCCACTGCAACCTCAATAAATAGTTAGAATGAAGAGTGTGTGGGGGAGTGTGTGAGAAAGAGAAAACAGAAAGACGGAGGTAGTAGATCAACAATCAAATCTAAATTTTGCCCACTGGGGGAGTTCTATGGAATTCTTTGACCACATTCCCTAGATGTTGACTTCTAAGTGCTAATAAGATAACAAAAATTATTTTAAAGAGTTCAGAATACAGTGAAGACCTACTACTGTCTAGCACCCAACAGAGAGCTTTTCACAGAGTAGAGGTTCAATGACCATGTTATGACTGACTGGTCATTGTTACCATAACCATCATCTACTTAATCTAGTGACCCCCTCTGCCCTCAGCTCCTATTATCAGATCATGTAAAAGTTTGTCATCATCCGGAACCATCACCAGTCCAGCAGAGCAGGGTTGTATGTGCTCACCTAGGCCTGCTCATAGCAACCGGCCCTGCTGGCCTTGAAAAATGAATTTCCCCATCTTCTTCATAATAGGCCAAAAATGACGTTACTTAATACCTTATAAGAAAGCGATGAAGATAATTAATGGGCCTTATTCTCCCCATGTTTTTCCATTTGAAGAACAGCCCAGAGTCAGTATATATAACCTGAGCCCAAGCCTCCTAAAACACCCTAATTTTGTGTCCATAGAGAAAAATGAAGCATTAGAATTCAAAGTCATCCTTCCAGGTTCATCTGGAATATCGACCTAGTCACAGAGTGGGTCTATATTTTCCAGGAGGCAAAAGGAAAAGGAAGCTAACAAAACAATCATCGTTTACCAATTACTCAGGACTAGTCCTCGCTCCCTTTCTCTGTCTAGGGGTTGTTTCTGATAGTTCCTAAAACTGAAGCAGCTGGTGTCATTGCCGTGGAAATATGAATCATAACTGGCACTTAGAAAGTAACCAACTAGGGGCTGTATATTCACAAGTATGGGCGGGGGAACAGAAACAAAAGGCGAAGACCCAGAATGTACCAATAGGGCAAACCAGATGCCAGTCTAACTGGGGCTCCCTGGGGTCAAAAATGGAAACAGAGAGAGTGATGGTCTTGTCCAGGAATCGTCCTCTCACAGAACACTGATGTTGACAAAACTGGGTGGTGTGAGCCATTCAGGAACACAGGGAGGGTCTCTTTTGGCAGGAAAACAATTTTAAACAGGGCACATTTTTACAGGTTTCAGCAGCCTGTGTCCAAAGTGCAGAATCAAAAGTTACACTGCAAGCCTTGGTGCACTCAGCCCCACAAACTGCACCCCCACTCAGCCCTGACATTCTGTCCCTGCCTCTAATTCAGCCTTAAGAGAGCCAGCTCCTCTCGCTGACCATCTCAAAGCCAATTCATGTCAGTTTGTTGCCACTCAGTGGATTTAAGTTCCATTTTTAAATGACATATTGATGTGAACTCTTTTCAAGCTCACCACCCAGAATTTACTCACTTGTCATTTCTTAAGAACCCAGGCTTACCAACCAATGAATTCACATGGTTCAATTACGGAGTAATCCCTAAAATCTTATTACTTGAGTGCAACATTTTCCTAAAGTGCAACCTAGAAAGGAAGGAAGGAAGGAAGGAAGGAAGGAAGGAAGGAAGGAAGGAAGGAAGGAAGGAAGGAAGAAAGAAAAGAAAAAGATGTTCCCATAATAAACTACTATTGAAGCAGAATCATAAAGTTAGATATCAAACCATAGGGTCTTGTAAGTAATACCTTCCCTGAAAAATTCCCTGTGATAGCCACAGCAAAGGGAAACACATGACAATAATGAATACGACTTCCACAACCGGCAGTGCCTTCGCTACTTACTCCATGTGGAGATGACAAGCAACAGTTCTGCTCTGCATTTGTTGTTAAAGAAGAAATTTTGCTTCACAAATAATAAATTTATAGCAGGAGGATATCTTTGTGACTCCAGCATCCATTTCAACTTACTGTTTTTATGGACGTAAATTCCAGCCTACGTGTCGGAAATACTTGGGATCGGCTGGAATTGGTCAATGTTTAAGAGGAAAACATCTAATTCACTTTAGAGCCTTTTCCACTTTCCACAAGATTCCTGGCTATACACGAGTCATGCTACTTCGGTCACTCTGGATTGGGCAATAGTCCATTTCATTTTATTCTTTTTGGGTAAAGAAAGAGCAATGGAAAGAAACAACATGGACGCATGAATGTGTGTATCACGCCAGTTAGCTGTATGTGTGTTTCAGATTAGCACACACTTATTTATATTTTAGAAACAGTTTCATTCTTAAAATTATTTCAGTGTTAAAATAGATTCATTTTTCTAGTGTTTGAGAACAAACAGGGCCCATATGATACCAGAGATACTCCATGTATATAATTTATTTTACTTAAACAAACAAGTCAGTGATTTTTATAGATCAACAGTGCCCATGCAATTAAAAAGTTTCTTTCAAAAGGAAAGAATATATAACGAAATGAAATTATTTGAAAAATACCAGTATTGATCAGACCGTCTGTATTTCAGTAGTATGTTAATGGCTCTGAACTTAATCTAAACTATTATCATCTTCCTTCTGTTCCTCAGCACAGAACCATCTAAACTGGTGCTACTCAAAGGGTCCTGGAAGGACAGTATGGCCCCTGAGCTGATTGCTACTGTGCTGTCATAGTTAAGCACAGAAACTGAGAGTATGCATTTAGAGACTTTTATTGCAATTTGACAGGTAGGTTTTTTTTTTTTTTTTGCCTGTTAAATCTAATATTAAACATTAGAGGCTTGGATTTTTCATGATTTGTGATTTTTTTAATTTAATTTTTCTTCTCATTCATTTTTACTATATTTTACAAAAATATCAGACACAACTTGCTGGAAATTTTAAAATTAGACCTTTGCTACAGGTAGTTTGAAAAGCATCGTCTAAATTACGAAGGGATCTAGACAGTCAGGTGACTGTCTTATGAATTAAATGCATAGCCTCAAATATATATACTTAAATATATACACTGCTCTTATATATATAACAGAAAAATCAACTCGGCAAAAACAAAGCTCAAAGTTCTCTGTGAACTCATTTCTTTAGTCTCACCAGATGGGCCACAGCTGAGGAGATGGTTCAGAAATAGGAATTGTTTGATAAGATGATCAAAACAACTGAATTTGTTATCCCTTGATCCTGTTTATTCTTTCCTTCCCTCATGCCCACCCTCCCTTCTTTCTTTTCTATGGAGACTATATCACCTTCCCTCTCTAAACAGTGAAACCAAGATCTCACCTTTACACACACATAAATTAAATACATCAACAAAATTCACAGAGTGCAGGAAGGAGAAAAGTGTATGATAAATGGAAACAAAATTATGGGTGGAAAATGCTGGTACATTAGGCTCTAGAGAAAAGCATCCACAGTGCCAAAGTAGTTTTTCATCATGAACACCCAGGGAACCTTTTATTAATATATTCTAATTGTCTTTAAAAGGGATTTCGGATCTGAATTTTTGAAGAACTCTATTTGGTTGTGCATCCACGAAAACCCAACAAAATGTCTTCTATGTAATGTTCTTTAGATTCTCTGGGGAAGAGAATTGGTGCAGCCATTTCCCCTGCTGGGTCTCACTCACCCCAGCTGAACTGCCTTGGACCACAGGACTTTCATCAGGCCCAGGTCAGTTCTCCTAGTCCCTGAAATATGGATGGTTACAATAGGATGGCAAAACAACCATATCTCTTCCCACTATGCTGCCCCTTTTTACATACTCAAGACAATGTAGATTTGTTCTGCCTCACCCATGTCTTATGTTAGACACATGCCCAAGAGTTTCTGACAACTTTTGTATTTCATTTCATAATCAAGGAAATGTACTGTCCGGGCTCACAGGAAAACACAGAGAAATGAATCTATATCCCTTAAGCTTTGCATTTCATTTTTCTTCTTTGTTTGTTCTGAAAACTGAATTCCCTGGGTTGGAGTTTTTTACTAGAATTTTATTTTCTGCCCTTTTCTCCATTTGCCCCACTGTCATGGGGTTATTGAGTCCAAATCAAAACAGTTTTCAAGTGGCCAGAACCAAGTTCCAAAGCTCCTACATTTCTTGGAGATTTTCCTTCTCTCCTAGATTTTCCTAAGTCTAGCTGACTTTTCTCTATTAAGTCCTTTTCCTCTTTAATCTATTCATTGGCTAATGAGTCTGTGAATACACTTCATCTACTTTTGCTTCACTTTTTAAGAATAAAGTGATACCAAGCACACTGTTAATTACACTTGCAGACAAAAGCATAGCAAGTTTAAATGTTGTCACAACAGAGATTTACAACTTTACATTGTTAATTAAGCCAGCTGTGATGAAACTGGTGAATAAAAATTCTAATGTGTAAATGAGTAATTTGTCTGAAATGGCAGCTTTAACTATTAAATGGCATTACCCAGAAACCTACTAAGGGAAAGAAGAGAGCGGGCAGGAAACTGGTAAGCGGATTGGTAGGGAAGCAGGGAAGCATTGTCCCCGGGTCTCTGGGTCACCACACTTAAAGTGTACAAGTCAGTCCTCCCAGATTTACAGCAAACAGGTCCCTGTTCAGTTCTTGAGTGTCCACATTTTAAAGTGGCTACTCATTTGTGAGGATTTGAATCCTAGGGCACACCAGGAAGGAAGACCCAGGACAAATTATGAGTCATTCCCCGAAGATAGTCGGTTTTAGAAAGTTCTGCTTTCGAGATGCAGATAAAATTAAAGGAGAAGTTGAAAATCTTGCCGAGATATTCCCAGAGGGTCTGCCCATGGTAGTGTGACAAGCCATCTTCTTTCTGAGGTTATTTTTCTTTGTTATTCACTTTTGTAAGTTCAAGTGCCTTTTATAAATGCACCCAAGATATCGTTATGTCTTACTTTTCTCTACACCAAAGAAAAGGGAGAAAGTCTCACTATCAGCCCAGAAGAAAAATGACTAATCTTTGAGCTGGTTAAATAATTGTGATTTATACAACTTAGCAAATTTTCATTCAAATCAAATACCTTTCAAGTTATTAAACTCATAAGGAGTTACTACTTTTGTAGTGTCCCAAACAGCTTTTTCAATTGTTTCTATTAATTTCACTCATATTCTTCTTGTTCATGTTGTTGTTGTTGTTATTGTTGTTGTTGTTATTGTTCTTCTTCTTCTTCTTTTTCTTCTTCTTCTTCCTCTTCCTCTTCTCCCTCTTCTTCTTCTCCCTCTCCTTCTTCTTCTTCTTTTAACAAACAAGTCCCTTACCCTCATCACAAAACATAGATGTATGATTTAGCACATAAAACCAGTAATTACATACTAATTTATGAAAGATTAAAAGTAAAATATTTGTATATAAAGAATGATCATAATAAGTACCACTCCTATGTTCTTGATAGAAAGTATTGATTGCGATGGTATGAGTGATAATTTTTAGATGACAGTATCCCATTGGGATAAATTAACATTCTGAGCTTTGTAAAGAAATCCTTGTTTTCCTGAGGTATTCTGACATAATACACATTCTTATTCGACAAAGAGCATTGGAGAAATAAAAGTCAATAGAAAGTTTGCCAGGCATTAAATTATTATAATGTGCCATTTTTCACACACAAAAGGCCACAAGAAAATAGAAGTTCATATACTTTGAGTCATATGTGAAAACTGGTAGATATATCAAAAAAGTTTTAACTGAGCCAAAAGAAGAAAAGCCTTACAGATGGCCTAATGGTCTTGACATTGATGGAAAAGTACAGGAAGAGTGGTGATCAGATGTTTTACTATTTCTACGAGGACAATTCAAAATTATATTATTAAACTCAGTAGAAAAATTAAGTTTGGCAACATGTATGAAATTTCAGACTAGCTGGAACCCATTTATCACTAGAAAAGTGTACTAAAGGAGACTGTGGAAGAATCTATTTTCTTTGAAGAGATTCCTTTAAAGAAAAGAAGAAAACCAATGTCTGTGTCAATCGGTCTCAGACTTCATCGCATCAGAATCACATGAAAAGATTTACTAACACACAGATAGTCCACCCCACCCCCAGAGTTTCTGATTCAGTGGGTCTGGGGTGAAACTCAGGAGAGTCTTTCTGACAAGTTCCAAGGTGGTGCCAATGATGCCGTTCCGGTTGCAACACTCCGAGAACAGCCGCTGGTCAGTGCTGAGCCTGTGCTAGGCATGGTCACAGAAACATCTCACTGACCCTTCCCAACAGCTCAGGAGTGGATGTAACATTTAGAGTTTGGTATACACAGATTCCACAACTTTCATACATTTAATTTTCATGTATTGTGTGTGGACAGCTATAGGCTGTTTACTATACACCAAAACCACCTTTTCGTACATCATTTGATGAACAGACTTTTTGAGAGACCACCTGGGGCTGCCTGCCAGCTACGATTCAGTTTGGGCAGCAATACTGTGTGGCACAGGCTGTGTGATTTTGTTTCTCTCCTGGGCAAACAGGAAAACTGCATCTCTCAGTCCTCTTGCATCTAACTGGGAACTTGTTTTATGGCCAATGGAATATGAACAGATATGATGTACATACTTATAGTCTTGGCCCTTAAAAAGACCCATGAAATAGATTCTCTTTATTCTCTCTCTTTACTCATCAGCTGGCTGAATATAGCAGATGCAGCAGAGGTCTCCCAAGGAGGCCCTAACTGGTGGTAGAACCGCTCAGGGAACATGCCAGGGCCCCTGAACCCCATCTTGGAGAAGAGTTACCCATGCAAGATCAGCCCCATTGGACTCTGTGTGAGCAAAAAAGATAAACTAAGTGACTGAGGTTTGGAGAATTCTTCAGAGCAACAGTTCACAATAACTATCCCAATAAATAACTTCTGTGGATAGAGTAATCCAAATAATGTTTAATATTTGTGCAGTTATTTGAATATTTCATTGCAATTCATTTTTTCTATTAAAATGATTGAAAATAGAAAAATAAAGGCATGTATACTAGTAATAGGAATCTCACAAACAGTATACTCCAGGAAAACATGAAAACTACTAGGCATGTTTAAAATGCTAAATCTTTCACCTCAGCCAAATCTCAGTTAAACAGGCTGACCACATGTTTACTTGCAAAGAAAAATTAACGTGGATGACAGGCTAGAATTTAAATCATTCAAGTAGTGTGTCTAAGAAGCAAAACTTGTATGGAAACAGGATCCCTCACCCATTAAACGAATTGTTTCACTAATCAACTTGCAGCCATGGTTTAAGTATCAAAAGTACAAAAGCTTCTATTTCCTCATTTTTAATACGAGAAAATTAAAAATCAGAGGGGTTGAACAATTTCCTCAAAGTTATGTTAATAAATAATAGAACTAAGATGTATTCCAAGATCTACATCAGCCTACGGCTTTGTTCTTTTCATTATACCTTGCTGCCTCTCATCTCTGTGAAAATTTGGATGTCTGCCTTTGAAGAAAATATATAAAATGATCTTACAGCGCCCCCTTTGAGCACTTTGATTCCATGATAACGATATTCCCATAACTTTCTAATCTTATGAATGCAGGAACCCTGTGAAAAATGTCCCTTTGCTATTCAGGTGGACTAGTGCCCAGAATTAGGGTTCTAGTCAGCTATGTCATGCTCCTTCTACAAAACATTATTTCTGCTAAGTGTTTCTGTTCATTCAACGTGGAAAACAAAGTTACAACAATATTAATGATCACACTGAAGTTTCTGCTGGCAGAAAACTTGGCCTCTGGCCCAGCATTCAGCCCCAACCACATCTCAAGAGGAAAGAATTCCTCCCGTCACTCCACAGCAGCCCATTCTGCTTAACTCAGACCCCCACAGACAGGTGGTGAGGAAAACAAAAGGTTTCTCCAGACAGAGCTGGCAAACAAAAACACTCTAGCCTTTGGAAAGAAGAAAATAAATTATTTATTTATTAACATCACAATAGTCCGTATAAGAATGTCATAAAGCACCCTTTGTCACCAGTGACATACTAAAGCAAATATGTATGAGATACTTGAACTGGAAAAATTATTTTTCATTGACCAGCCAACAATTTTGACCTCCTACAGTATTTTGAGAGCCCACTTTTACAATGAATCAGTTCCACAGTCTTTTGGACCCAATAAAATGTGTATGTAGTGGTTAGACTTTTGCTTGTGAGTACTATCGATGTAAAAATAACCTTTAATAAAGTTACCAGCATCCATGTACCTGTATGGATACTCTGTACCCATAACTACTTCATGCGTCCAGTTCTGCCCAGATTCTTGCTGGATGGGTGTTTCCTGTGAAGGTTCCCTTGCCCCCTCATCCACAACACTTCCCTGTGGCCTGCACAGGGACAGAAGCAGCCACTGGAAGAAATTATTAGTCAGGCGAGCTTCCCACATCAATCAGAAGTTGGAACTCTCCGTTGTTTAGGGCACCAGTGCCACAAGCAGGCCCTGGCTCATCCACTTCTCTGCAAACCTCCTGGCCTTTCTTGTTCACTTCTGTGAGCTGTGTCCAAATGTGGAAAATGAAGCATGATGACAGATGAGAGGAAGGGAGAGTCTTGGGGTGAGGAAGGGAGAGATCGTAGGATGAGTATTCATGTCAATACAATGGAATTCTATGAGCAAAAATCTTGCTACTTAGATCACTCTTGAAGAGAAATTTGGGTAGACTGGAAAGTGTGTTGGGGCTTCCAGCCACAGAGAATATGAGCACTATTACGAAGTGTGTACCCAACAGGAAGTGGTACTGTGCGCACCAGCATTTCTCAAAATTCAATGCACATACAAGTCCACCGGGATCATGCTAAAATGCAGCTTCTGACTCAGAGTCCAGAGTGGGACCTGAGATGATACTTTTCCAAAAAACATTAAGATGATGATGCTTTTAGAGGCAATGGTATAGAAAGTAAAAAAACACAAAATCCAATTTTAGAACACATGAGTTGTGAAAACTTGGGCTTCCGTCTTCTTTTCTGTGAGAAAGGGATTAAGCATTATCAGGTAGGATTACTGTAAGCAGTAAATGACATAATGGCATACAATAAGGCACGTAAGTACTCAATGCATTCACTACCACCAGTATTTTGTTTTTACTACTCTGAGAATCAGAGCAGCTTCCAAAGAAGGATGCCCATTTTACACTTGGTTTTTTGATGGCGAGACCAAGATGTGTGGGATGCCATGAAATGTGTGCGTGTGTGTTGAGGTGGTGTGACAGAGGGGTCAGGCCAAATCACCAGGGGAAGGCAGGGGGCGGGGAGAAAATCCGGAGGTAAAATGGAAGGTCAGAAGGGGCTTGCCCTCCCTGTGAAGGGAGGAGCCACTGGAGCGGGGAGCTCATACAGCGCACATGTGCCTGGAGACTTTGCCCTTTTGCTAAAAATGCCAGCTGAAAAAGAAAAAGCAAACACGGCCATCACTAGCCCTCGTTGGATAGAAGGCTGAACACGCCCACTGGTGTTCGGCACATGGGATTCTGGGAGAGGACTTTTAAACGGGGCACACCAAGAAGCAAAAGTAAGTTGCTTCTTTCCCCTCCCCCAGTGGGGGGGGCGTGTCAGCAGTCACCAGGGTCCGGCCAACAGGGGCCAGTGAAGGCCTGTGAGCGGAGGTCCTGGGGGCACAGACTCTGAAAGATGCTTGAATCTGGACAATGACTGGAGACCAGCTAAGCCACCACCTACGTTGATGATACTTTTGGGTGGGAAGAGAGTTTCCTGGCACGACCTTGAACTGAGCTGGCAGAGGGTGGTGACAGGATGATTTTTCTTTGGTTGTCTCTGAGGAAATGGGCTTTCAGGCAGAAACTTGCCATTATTTCCAAAGACTTTGGTGATAATAGCACTGTGAATAGATTTTTGTTCTTGTGTTATTTTCAATTCTTGAACCTATGTAGTAGTTGTAATGACAAATATTTAAAGAGCTATTTTTGATGTCATACTCTGACTTTTTCTTTCCGCTTACTTTTGTCTCCCAGATATTTTAGGTAGGAAGTTGCCATTAAATAAAAGATTCCTTTCTTTTCCACCAAACTCTGTCTTTGGAGATTTGCCTGGTAGACACCAAGCACTAGGACCTCCCCCCGCACTGGTTAGGTTTTATAGCAGTGGGGGACAGGTACAGAAGGTGGGATGAAAAGCAAGTCCAGGGAAGAATAAAATGAGAGATCCCAGCTATAACTTGATTAATACTTAGATAGAAACTAGCCCAGTAACAAATGCATCTATTACATTAGGAGAGGAATTTCCTGGAGAATATGAGGAACAAGCTTTGTGGTTTCTTTCTTTATGCCAGAAATAAAGGTATTGAAGTAAGACTGCAGCTACCAAAATACCACATTGCTTTAATCCTCATACTGCTGATTCTCACAGAGCACATCCATAGGGATAGCTACATCAACTGAATAAAAGAATGTAAACCACATTAGTTTGATGCATTCCCAGAGTATTCCACCAAAATTTTAGTAAAGTGCTTATCTCCTAAATCTTTCCCCAGTTCTCTGAGATGCAGATAGTGTGAGCTCATTTCAGAAAATAATACATTAAACTAACCTCCAATTTAATAAGGATTTGTCGCATGCTTCCTCTGCCAGGCTAATCTATGTACCAATCACTTGGAATATAAAAAGACATAGCTCATTCCCATGAACAGTTTTAACCTAATTAGGAAGCTAATAAACAAAGAATCATAATACATTTTAGTAAGTACAGCAGAGATACCTACTGAGTAGATGTTCACATGACAGCACAAGTGAAAAATATCTAAAATAGTAGCTGTATCCTGGTAGCCCAAAAGCCAAATAGAGCCCATAGGTATAATATATACAGAGGAGTTGTTTTTTTTTTTTGGTATGGGTTGAGTTTAATTAGTTGACTACATTAACACAAAGGAAGAGTTGTGCTCAATTTCCTCCCAGCCACAATCAGCTGAAGCTGAGTAGTGGATGTTCCAGTTCACCACTGTCCCCACCATTTCCTATAATCACACATAAGCTTCACTCATTGCATTTATCACTCTGGCTTGTATAGGGTGTTAAGTTTGACCTAAGGAGAGATGGTAAAGAAATATAAAATTTCTTTCTAGAAGGGTGGAGAGGAAGAAACACATTTTAAATATATATATATATTTATCTACATATTTACCGTTTGGATTGCTCTTTATCTCTTACCGTAGACCCAGATTCCCATCTGATATAATTTTATTTCTGCTGAAAGAACGTTTTTAAGCATTTCTTACAGTAAAATTATCTTATCTTTTATTTACCTGAAATGGTTTTTATTTTGCCCTCTTTTTTTAAAAATATCTTTGTTGGGTACAGAATGCTAAGTTGGTAGATTTTTCTTTCAGTGCTTAAAAGCTAGCATTCTATTGTCTTTCGGCCTGCATGGTTTATGATGAAGCAGTCTGCTGTAATTCTGTCTTTGTTCCTCTGCAGATAATGTGTCTTTTTACATCTGGCTATTTAAGTTTTCTTTTTGGCATTGATTTCAGAAATTGAATTATGATGTGTCTTGGTGTGGTTTTCTTTACATTGTTTCTGTTTGGAGTTTGTTTTTCACAAAATTTGGATAATTTTCAGCCATTAGTTCCTCAAATAGTGTTTTCATTTCCCTGGTACCACATTTCTAGGATTCTGATCACGCGTATGTTGTATGGCTTAATATGGTTCCAGATTCACTGAGGCTTTGTTTGTGTGTGTGTTTGTTTTTGGCTTTGTTTTTAGTCTTTTTTTTTTAAACCTGCACTTAATTTTGGGTAGTTTTTATGGTTATATCTTAAAGTATAATTATCTTTCCTTCTGCATCATATAATATGCTGGTAATTCTAACTAGTCTATTTTTCATTTCATGTATTTTTATCTCTACAAGTTACATTTGTGTCTTTTTTTATATCTTTTATTTTCTTTTCATGATGCTCATTTTCTTTCATAACCTTAGCACAAGAATAAGCTTTGTAATAGCATTGTTAAGGTCCTTGTATACTAACTCCATTATCTTTATCATTTCTCAATCACTAAAAATTGTTTCATTTTTCCCTTGTTATGAATCATATTTTCACACTTCTTGGCATATCTAGTAATTACTTTTGAATTTCACATATTGTGAGTCTTGTCTTACTGGGTGCATATTGGGTTCCTTTAAAGAACTTGGATTATAGGGCAGATTGGTTTGTCCTACGAGAGACTTGCTTTTAAGCTTTTTATTGTGGGTCCACAGCAGCTTTTATCCTAGTATTAATGTAACCCCACTACTAAGGCGTGAGCCTTCCAAGGACTCTGCTAATGCTCCATGTATTTTAAAGATTCTTCATTCAGGCTGGTGGAAACACAATCTCTTCCCAGTCTTACGTGAGCTCCAGGTATTGTTCAGCTAAGTGCATTCTGGTAGCTTTTTCCCCAATCTTGGTAGTTTCTTCACATGCGTGTGCAGGTTATAATATTCAGCCAAACACATGGGGTGAACTCTGGAGTTACCTTCCCATTTCGTTCCTTCTGTTCTGGTAATATGCCCTGCAAATTCTAGCCTCCTTGGTCTTTCCAGGCTTTGATCTTTGTCTCCTCACATCGATGAGACCGCCGGGTTATACTTTCGTTCCTACACTGGGAAGTGGCCTGGAAACTGCCGTTAGCAGAAAGCTATGCAAATCACAGGGCTCACCTCACATGCTTTCTTACTCACAGGAATAAAATCTGGTGATCCAACATCTGACACTTTGTATGATTTCTAATTGTTTACAGTGGGATGGTGATCAGTGTAGTGATTAACTGTTTGTGGGCAGAAACAGAGGTAGGCATAGTTGGTAGAAAGTGAAGACATGAAGAGCATTTCAAGCAGTAATGATCACATATGCCAAGGCAAAGAGGTGACAGACAGCAATCATGAGTATCAGGAGGTGACAATTGGGTGTTGCTGCACCCTAACGTTAGAGGCAGGAAAGGACGGGCAAGATGTGTGGCTGGAGCTGGGACCTAGGGCCAGAATTTCGGGCCTCGGAGATCATATGACTGAGAACTATGAGACAGGAAGAAACACAATGGGCAAAGGGTTAAGAGACCTGGGTTTGAGTTCTAGCCTATTATCAGCTCTTTAACCTTAAGCAATTTTTTGTGCTCTTGTTTTCTCGGCTGTAAAACTGGCCTTCACCAGTTCTTATCCAAGACGTTATTTTGGGACAACATTTCTGCATCAGAGCTCAGTGGAAGTGGAGGACAATTCAAGCTGGAATCTTTAGAGAGAGGAGATTATTAGCAAATAGCACGTACTGATCACCTACTAACTACATGCTAAAATTTATGCTCAGAGTTTTAAGTACATTGTCTTTATTCCTTACAACAACCAATCTTATGAATTAGGAAAGAGAGAGGTTAACAGCTCACCAACATTGACATAGTTAAAAATGGTGGAGATGGGATCTGAATCCAAGCCTCGGTGACTACACTTTGCCACTTCCATCCTGGGCCCAAACATCAATATGTCTTTAAAGCTCCTTGAGTGATTATAATGTTCATTCAGTGTCGAGAACCAACCTACTGGAAATATTAAAAGCAGGTTTGAGACATCCACCTTAATATAACACTACAATTATACAAGTACTGCACTCTGACCGTATGAGGGGCAGGGTGGTAGGTGACTTAGTAAAGTTTTAATTTTCTGGAAGACCTCCTCCTGTACCTTCTTGGTTTAAAAAACTGGTCAGTTGTACTATCTACTTGTGCTTTTTGCAACAGTGTAGATCAATTGAACATATGTTATTTATTAATGTTGGAGTAAATTCGCCCCACATTTTATTCTATTTGATTTTCGGAGCATGTTGATGGCATTGGAGAAGATTTTACAGTACTCATGGCAGCGGATTAAAACCTTACTTACTAGGGTCCAGGCACTGTGCTGAGCAGTGTACTTGTATTGTCTCGGTTAATTCTCACAACAACCTCACGAGGTGGGTACAGTTATTATTCCTTTTTCATAGGACAGTGAGGCCCAGGGCTACACTGCGGGTCACCCAGGAATGAGGCCCAGCAGTCCCGCTCTAGAGCCGAGGGCCTGGGCCCTGCGTCCTGCTGCTCCTCTCCTAGCAGTGGTGGCTGGTCCGAGCGAAATGTTCTTCACTTCTCTTTAAGTTGTAACTAGCAAAACTGGAACGATTGAAAGTGTTAAAAAATATTGTCCTACCATCCTTTTAAAAGGTAGAGTGAACGGAAAAGAAAATTCTTGGTACCCTGAAACCAAACTCTCATATTCTTCTGGACTATTGTAGGTGAAACCTCGTTTTTGGTACACGGGTCATTGCTCAAAAGCAATGCGTGCCTTTATCTTTTTGATCTGTGTGTGGTCTCAGTAATGTACGTGTGTTATGGGCCATGCCACAAGTCTGGCTCTCCCTTCCCCAGCAAGGATTTTACTACGCAGACCACGTTAACGTGCAAAATCTGGAACAAAGAGAAACTTTGACTAGCCACATTACGTTCACAGCTGAAGGGGCTGTGTGATGAATCACCCATTGAGGAAAAAAGAACAATACTAAAGCATTTTCTTTCAGTCTGAGAATCACTAACATCTAATTCAGAGATGAGTACTTAACAGATCTAGGGAGTTGAGAAGCCAATGAACACAAATTGTCTAACTATATAGGTCTCTGATACAAAGTCAAATGGTTTATACAGAGCAATTTAACCTCGGTGACTACATTTTGGGTGACTAATTTTTGTTATCTAGCAGGACCACTGGCTTCCATGAGCTTCTCCAGGGGACAAATAGGCATTTTCCCACCAGCATGTAAAATGGCTTTTCACCCTTCTAAAAGAAAAAGACAGGGGAAGAAGTCACTTTCCTAGTAGCCTCCAACACTGGATTCCCACACCCCTCCCAGAAAATCTGGCAGCGAAAACAGTACACACAAGAAAAATGCATAGATGACTCCGTTGTTTCCTTCAGGCATTTGTTTCAACTTCCCTTAAACAAATAAAACTCTTTGATCAAGCTTACTATAAAATATTAAAGTGAACATATTGTTTCACCCATACCCCCAGTTCCAAGGTAGAGGAGGTTAACAAAAACTGAAGAAGGGAAGCCAGATGCAACGTAATTGGAAATTGGATATTAGCCCAGAATAATAGCTGATCAACCTTACAGTTCTATCATTTTTCATGTAAGAAGCTTTTGACCCAGTGTAGAGATTATTTATTCTATAAAACCCTGAAAGGAGTGAGTGCTCTGTCCCAGGGCATATTTCGTGCCAGTAGTCTAGGCGGGATTTCCCCATCGGGCAGGAGTTTGGACTGAATGACTCTGGATCTTGGATAGCATGTGCTGAATTTGATACTGTGCAGATCCACCCAAGGACAGAGCCCTCCCCCGAGCCAGAGCTGCTGAAATACTTCTGACAAGGTTTCCTTGTGGCAAGTGGAGATGGGCTAGTTCCTTGGGAAGGAAAAACATCAGGCGGCCCCCGGGTGTGTTGCAGTGAATATTCACTACATGGGGGACAGGTGGGTAATGAGATCTAAACACTCCCAGAAACTCTGCTACAGCTTCCCTTAGTGCTCTCCGTGGTCTGCTAGCAAAGGCCAAATTCCTGACTCCATGGAGGCATCCATCCAACCCCCAAAAGTGGGAGGTCTTCGTTGGGTCCCTAACCTATAGAGTCTGGGGCAAAGCGGCGTTCACCTACAGCAGAACACGGTGGCGCTGCCAGTCCCAGGGACGACTGCCCAAACACTGCTGAACAGGCTCCTGCCCGCCTGTATCCTTTGAACATCGGGACACCCACAGTGCTATTTCTCAGCTCCTGTTAGTGAATCAGAGTCGTCAGCCAACGGGACCAAATCAGTTTGAATTTCCCAGGTTAAAACTTGAAATTCTTCTGAATACTAGCACAGGAACATGTTTTTTGGTCCTACATTTAAAAAATAAAATAACCTAACAACAGCTTTATTCCTTTAAAGTAGTAGTGTGAGTTTCACAGCTCATGGTGCTGCAGATGCAGGACCTGCAAATCCTGCTCGAAATCTAAGATCTGCCGAGAGCCTGGGACTTTCCTGCCACCAGAGCACGGCTGGCAGCTGCGAGCCTGTGGGGTTGCAATTCATCCTCCTTTCCCTGCGCAGACAACACTGCAGGGCTGTGCGGGAAACAGTATGTGTCCAAGCCGATGATGAGAGCCTTCCTGTGCATTTCATCAAAACCAAAGCCGAGACCAGAGGGTTATGTCAAGGAAATCACATCAGACAGTGCCCTTTCAACATCTAAACTCCGGTGCCTTGAAAACGCTAAATAGAATTGATGATTTTTCCCCCCTGAAGCTATTTGTTCTAAGTTCATAAGGAATGCCAGGAAAACCATCTCTCTTTTCTCTTGCCTGCAAGAAGCACTGGGTGCAAAGGACAGGCAAGAATCAGCAGGGGACAACATTAATGAGACAGCATGAAAGTGAGTATGAGCTGTTGTGCTACTCCTATTTTTGGCTGTCAATGGAAGCAATTGGAACTAATAAAAAATAAAATAAATACAGTTGGTGGTGGTGAGAGTGGCCAGGGGAGAAGGAATGCTCTTTCTGGTCTTCCCTATTGCTAAGTAGATAGAAACTGCTCCAGAACATTGTGTCTGATTTCCTGACTACACACTCTCTTCCTTTTTTATACGGGCAAGAGAGTGAGATGTTTAAAAGTCGCTAGAGATCTGAGTTCTAGGCTCAGCTCTACCACCACACGGTTTACAGTTGGGCTCATAATGGTGGACGGTAATAAAATTAAATAACATGTGTAGAGCACCTACTACCTGCCAGGTACTCTTCTCGGTGCTTTGTGTCTGTTGACTTAGTTAATCATCACAATGATAGTAGGTACTATTTTCACACCCTTTATACACCAGACAGCAACTCAGTCACTTACCCAATGTCATACGACTCACAAGTGGAACACCTGGGATTCAGACCCGGACAGTCTCCGGATGACGAGCTCTTCACGACTGCACTGCCTTTCACCTAGCTGATCCCTGGCTTTCTCATCTTTAAAAACTGTAGGTTATAAACCTCATAGATTTATTGTGCTAGTTAATAAGACATTGTATATATACTGAGCACAGGGCTTGGGGTATAATAAGCCATCAAAAGTGCCAGCTATTCTTTGTTGCCTTTCTTTCCGCCCAGTCCCAAAGAGGTGGGACTGGCAGGGAGGACTTGGAGAAATTGTGCTGGTTTCTTTTCTTCCCCGCCCAGGGCATCCTGTGCCCGTATACTGCTGTGTGGCATAACCAATATTCACAAGAATAATAGGCCACTAGGTACCAAGAACATGTGAGAAATATACAGAACCCATCATTTTACAAAACCTGTTTGTTTCCCAAACCCACGCAGCCTCTGCTGAGTGAGTTTAAGATTACTAGCAATATATCCATTGCAAACCCTTTTAGTCAAGAGGGTCTGCTGCTTTGTCTTGAAGGCTTTGTCTCTGCAAGCATACAGGACTCTTTTATTTCAGCTGCAAGGGAGTTTGGGTAGCAGCCAGAGTCTGTAACATTTGGGGTCCCTAAGCCTTTATGCATCTGTTGTTTGGCCATCAAAACTGACTGCATTGACTTGGTTGGAATTACAACTCAATTTACACCCTGTATTTCCCCCTTTCTTATTCTTCATCATACAGGACTTGCACTTTAACAGCATTTCTTTGACTTTCTGGCCTCCTCTCAAGACTTTATTTGATTTCTACAGCTTATAGAAGAGAACAGTGTTCTCTGTCGCCAGTAATAACTCTTCAATTGGATACTCTAATCAGACACTTTTTTTCCCAACAAGCTTCTAGCAGCCTCCTTCCTCTTCTATCTTGGAGAAAAGAGAGACAACTCAGCAAAAACAAACAAACAAACGAGCAAGCAAATAAATAAATAAACCTACATTTTTAGAATGAGGCAAAAGCTAGCTCCACAGGTGAAAGAAGGCCACCTGTCCTCACAGCAGGGAGGGCGCTTCCACTGACAGAAAACCACCTCTGCAGGTACTTGATTGCTGAGAAAGCGACAAGGCCGCCACAACGGGGTGTGACCAAGGCCCCCCCGGAGTGTTGCTTCTGATGCTCCCTTGTCACACGATTCGAGGCAAGTCTGTTTGCTTCTCTGGGACTCAGTTTTCAAATCTGTAGAAGAATGTTCTCTGGAGTCTTTACCACAGAGCTTAAAGTATTTCACCATATGTTACCTCTTTCATTCTCACAACCCTGGAAGTCAGGCACAAATACTTTGTTTTAGGACCTGAAAGGAAACAGAGGAGCAAAGAATGTTGGAGCTGCCCACAGTTGTGATGTGGCTCAGATAGGAATTCACACTATTTTAATGCTAAGTGCTATTGTTTTCTAGAAATGTCTTTGCCTCAAAATGGGATTCTTAACATAGAAATAAACCACCTTGCTTGCAAGTCACTTCAATTGGGTATGTAAATGAACTTAGGGGATTTGAAAACCCAATCTAATAGAAAACATTAATGCTCAGCCAGGAAAAATAGATCCAACAGAGTTTCACATTAGAGAAATAATTCATACTCAGGGTCTACCACCTTGAAACCCTGACTATTTAATCCTCACAGTTACCTTGTGAAACACATTATTAGTCATTATTAGTTCCATTTTACAACTGGAGGAACTAAGGAAGAGTGTTGGAATGGCTTCTCTGGGGCCTCAGAGGAAGTCCGTGCTGCACAGGGGAAATTCCTGTGTTTGCTCTCTCTTTTCTTCATGCAAATAGAGAACACAGGTTGTCTGGAGAAGTTCTCACAGCTGAAATCATTCCTGCGACTGGAGGCACATTCCCATCACGCCTGCTTTGGGGTACAGTAGCAGCGATCAGATTTCTAAAATCCAAAATAAAGACAAATATGAGCTCCATATTGGGAAAACACCCTTAAGGGTGTATTTCTCTAATTGTAGTCCCTGGGCCATCAGGAATTTGGAAGAACCCTAAATCATTCACATACTGTGACACTTACGCTGTTATTCATGAATTAACTGCATATTTGATGGCGTTCAATTAAAAGCTGATGTCTTCTTAGGTACGTCTTAACCAAAAACAGTGCCAAGCTTCCCATTGGTTTTCAACATGTAGGGATGTTTGTGTGTCGTAGTGAAGTGTGTGTGTCTGTAATGTCAACCAGGCATTTACTGAGCATGAACTACCCATCAAGCACTGTGTCTACTTTTTGCGAAACAGAAACAAAAATATTCTCTCTCCCCTCAAGAATATAAAATCTAGGTAAGAAAACAAAACAACATATTAAGCTCTGGTAAAACCTGGAATCAAATATATGTTATTTTTAATTTTGTAGAACCCTGTATTTCTTTAACTTTTTGAATCCTGAAAAAAAATTGTAAGTACCTAATAATGCTACTATAATTAGTTCTTCACATTTTAAAAATAATTTTTAATCTCCTAATCTATATTCAGGTTTAGAATTTCCTAAAAGGTCTTATACTTAAACTCCCTTATAAAGCAATTACATGATTAAAATACAGATAAAGAATGCTTATCTTACATTGATCATCTATAAATTTAGGATGAAATGGGGCTTCCGTCTGCCAGGTGCTATGCTGTGTGTTGAGCATCAGAGGATCAAACATGATTCTGACTCAGGAGTCCAGTGGGAGCGAGGTGCGAGCCGATGACTGCGGTGCCACAAGGTGAGTGCCGGCTGGCCTACCTACAATATACTGTAGGATATACAACCCGTTCCTAGAGATCAGCCATATGACCATGTGGGTGCGTGGTGGGGTTGGGGAGGGGACAGGCCCAGTGAGGGAAGGCTGTATGGAGGAAGTCATGTTTGAGCAGTTCTCAAAGAACAGAAGGTTCCCAGGAGGAAGATGAGGACTTTCCCAAGTAAAAAGAGAAGCATGCGCAAAGCTTACATCACATGATTTGAGAGCCCCCGGGGGTTTTAAGAGAAAACCTCCTGAAAAGGCTAAGATGCAGGGCAGTGTCTAGAGTCTGCTTCAGCTAATGAAATCTGCTGCCAGCATCTTCTCCCACCATCCCTCAGTCCCTGAGACACCCTTACCTCTTGCTACCTCCCCTTCTTCCACTGCCAAATAATAGTTGTGTTGCTCTTGAACTTCTCAAACATGTGAAAAAGACCTTGAGCTCCACCAGCGAGAGGACCAAATAGACATAAAAAAGCTTCCTTGAACAATAATATGTAGTCAAAATTCCAGGGCATGGTTGCTTAATTTGTATATTCGCCGTGGCTCCAGTACCTCCTCCTTCTGTTGTTGGCCATCTGGCGATTTCACTCCTGACATTTGTGCACACAACTGGTTGTGTGATTCCACCTTTTTAGCTGCCACTGCTTCTTGTGGTGATAAAAGTTAAAATACAGGATTTCAGTAGGATTCAGGAATAATCTGCGAACTTTCTGTTTTTGTTTGATCTGTTTTACAGAAAAACAACATACTTGTTTTATTTTATGGAAAATTAACATTCCTGTCAAAATGTTCTTTTACAGTGGTTTTGATGAAAGACTGTTGTAGCTAGTCTCCAAATTGTTTGATGGTTATCCTTTTGCTTAATGCCTTAAGTACTAAGAGAAGTACTAAGAGAAAACCCTGTAGCAAACATACGGTTTTGACATTATTAGCAAGGGAAAATACTGTATAAAGATAATTATGTGTGTCTAACTACCTATCTTAGGCTAAAATCTTTGAACATAAGAGAGTTATAAATATCTTTGTTTGAAGTTTTGTGGTAAATAATCATTAGAAGCTTATGTAGATAAGCCTTGATTGATAACTATCTTATGAAAACATCGTTAAAAGGCTGGGCTTTTGCTAGGTAATGCAAAGTACGTTTTTAAAATTCCATATTGGTGAAGTTTATGTAGTTTCACTCTGCAAATCCTTACTGAGTTGCTTCATTGTATCAACACTGTCGCATATAAATGCTTGTCATTTTTAAAAGAAGTAAAGATTATAGTTACCTAAGGAGCCCTTACACTGATTACCACAGGAAAGACAAAATTGTAACATTACCTCCTTAAGTACTGAGCAATCACAAAGTACCACACACAATGTTTGATGTTCAATGTGTATATTATCTCATTTAATCCCCTTGGTTACCCTTGAAGTCAGTTTATTATCCACCCCACACCCTCCTTTTTAGATGAGGAATCTGAGAGTTAGGAAGAGAAAGACATTTATCCAAGTGTGTTAGCGTTAATAAAACACAGAGCCAGGTTTTGAACTCAGGAATGTCTAATCCCAAAGACTTGTCTCTGAACTACTACCTTTTACTTCCCTCTTGTCTTTGGTAATATACTTGCTAATGGGAGAACTACTTGGAGCAAATACTTCCTCCTAGTTGATAATGTAGTAACACAGCACCTTATTGTTTATCAAATGTGTTTGTATAAGTCAGAACACATAATCTCTAACAACCTTTGAGGTAGGTGTTATAAACTTCTCTTTTTTAGAACTGAGTTCATTGAGACTTAAAGAAATTAAAGGATTTACCTAAAGTCATACATCTAGTATGAGGCAGAATGAAAAGGGAAGCTAAGTCTTCTGGTTTCAAATTCTCTGCTCTTATTGCGATGCCATTTTCACTCCAAATAGCTAGAAAAAAGGGTGATGGAAAGTTTGTTCTACAAAAACATATAGGCACATGAACTCAACAAATAAGGAGGTATTACTGTATCTCTTTATGCTAATAAAATGTAATTCAAATTAAAACATGTCAATTTTTATTTGTTTACAAAACTTAGTAGCAATTAAAACCGTTAACAAGCCTAATAATAAAGGACAAAAGCATTCAATATTTATCGATCATCATAAAATTGTAAGTGTTACTGATTATAAGATATATTTATCTTAGTTTATTTAATAACATTTAAAGACTGCAAACTTTAAAAAATGACAGGTAATTTAAAATGTTTTTCATTGTAGAAAAAAAGAGGCGAAGCAATCATTATCTACCTATTTTAATGTGGAAAAAAAATTTTGTCAAAATGAATCATCAGTGAAAACTGGGAAAAGATAAGGAACAAAAAGACCTTTGAATCTTGTTAGTTCCTGAAGTTTAAATTTTTACATTTAAAATGGAGAGGAAAGAATAAAAATTTAGCTCTCGGAAAGATGTTTAAAAAAAAAAAACCCATCATTCAAGAAGTCAGTGGCAACAATAATTTACACATTGCATGCAGAGTGGCAAATTCTGTTTCCGTGTTTTGTATTTGGAGATGTAAACAAGTCAAAGGAAAAATTCCAAAGAAGGTTCAAATTTATTCTCCAACCTCAGAGCCTAGTTCAAGTTTGCCTGTGTGATTTTATTGCTTAGTTCACACACACAAATTAGCACTGGCAATCCTAAGAGCCAGCTTTGAAAAAAATCTTTTGCTTCTGGAGTTGATGAAAGAAAACACTCTTTCTCAAAAACGTGATTATTTGGTTCCTCACAAGTTCAAAATGTGTGAAAAGAGAGAGGGGAACTTCTTTAAAGGGACTTTCTTCCACCACATTTTAAGATGTTGATTGTTCATCAGTGGTGGGCAATCAGGGGCTTCTAACAGCAGGGAGACATAATGGCGTCTTTCAAATTAGTCAACAGGAAGCTTAGTGTCAAATTATGTATAGAATCAGAATACCTCAGAGTTGCTTTTCGTAGTTACTCTTTTATAGGGAAAAAATAATGCAATAATTTACATTTTGAATCATTGGGATTTAACAGTGACCTTTACTACAATAAAATCTCATTGAAAAAAATCTTGCTATAACATTCCCTCAAGAATAAGTTGTTATAGTTATAGCCAGATAAAATATGATTTGCTTGTAAGGTGAAAGCTACTACTATGCCCTACCATCTGCATTATATATTACTGTGAAATTATATTGAAGTTATATTGAAATAGGTATGAGAATAATACCAATTGTCTAACCAAAGAAAACATTCAGAAATCTAACAGTTTAAAAAAGGATGTGAGAAATGTAAGTTATAAAATGTGCATTTTGCTGAAGTCTTACAACACAACGGTCAGGAAAAGAGAAGTCCAGAAGTTGAAAGTTCTGTGCTGAGCTCCTGCGTGGGCAGTCTCTCTGTCCTGGCAAACCACACAAGTCACTCGTGAAACACCATGGGCATTAGCATTAGAACTTTATCTAATGCTGTCAACACTTCAGAAGCCACTGCCAATCAAACTAGTTTTTAAAAATACATTCGCTCTTTTTTCTTGGCCAAACCAGGGAAATTTTTTGAAATTTTGTACTTGGTGACATGCACGGTGTTTGTATGGGTTTGAGTTAAGAATAACCTTAGAAATCATTTGTTGTCCTTTAAACAGACACCAGCCCCTAAACTCATATTTTCATTCAAGTGTGCTCATTTCCATGTATTTTATCTTAGCACCTTTTTATACTTCATAGAAGAAAATTTTCCTCTTGATATAACATTCTCAAGAGATAGCACTTCCATTAAATGTGAAGATTTTAAAACCACTTCCTAAATTGGAAAGTATTATTTACATCTCAAAGAACGTATATCGCAAATGGTTTTTTAAAATTAAAAAGCACCCCCAAACAAGATACACAATATGTCCACTAAGGATTTTCAATAAATCTAATATTTAAATGATGAAAAAACCACACCAAGTCTTTTTGGCTGAACCTCACATGACCACCTACTCTGGGTAGATGGAATGAAGTTGAGGTACGGGGGGATGACATCTGGCAAGGACTTGTGAATTACAATTTTCTTTTACAACTGAAAACCATATCCTGGTCAGGTCTCAGTGGGGTTTGCCGCTGTCAGAGCACACAAGGTTTGTTTTGATCTGTTATGGAGTAACACACATCGCATTCGGTTCACACTAATAACATCCCCATGTCTGGTGTACACCAATCCAGAGCCTACTAATTAAAGGTTGGAATTAACCAAACACGGTTTTACTACAAAACATGTGAAACTTATTAAAACTTAAAAGTAACTGCTGATTCTCAATATAGGCAGAACTGAAGAATGTGGGAGTCTTGTGAGGTTACTTAAGCAAAAATGTTAAAGCACATTCAGAACGCTTTGGTCTGCCTTTTCAGTACACAATGTGTTAACATAATAGAAAACTGTGCTAAAGTTTTAAGATTACAGAAACCAAGAGGTATAAAGGATTCACTGGGGTTAACTCCTACTCTGAGTTTTTGGTTTAACAAGTAATTCTATATGCAGTGGTTACCTTAGCACTTTCTCACCAGCAAACTGTTGGTTGACTTAGGAATGAAAAGGGGGAGCGGCGGAAGACAGCAGAGAGAGCGGGAGTTTGGGCCACTAAGTCACATAATTCGATGTAAGACTATAGCTTTACTTTTTTATTTTTTAACTATGCATAATATACATATTTAAAAGGACTGTTTCATAAGTATACAATTTGCTAAATTTTCACAAACTGGATTTATCCTTGTAACAAGCACCCAGGTCAAGATACGAAACATTCTTGGCACTCTCACAGATTGTTCTTTAACTTAGCAATATGGCTTCACCTACGTTGGGCACCTAGATCTTGCTCTTGTCATGATTTGAAAGAATAGCAAATTTCTGAAGCTGGAAAACAACAGAAATGAAAATGGCCATCACCGAGTTCCCTCTGCTTGTGGTTTTGACAGAGCTACTGGGTCCCAACGTGGCATGTATGACAGCAACCACTCAAGCTGCATTCACGGAAGGCACAGAAGGGGAGAAAAACATTTCAATTAAGAGACCTAAGATGGCGGTGGAGTAGGTGGATGTTATGCTCACCTCCTCCCAGGACCAAACTTGAATTCCAACTAAAATATAGAGCAATCAACCTGAAGGCTAGCTGAAGAGAAGTGTTACAACCACATCAAGACTGATAGGAAGGGCAGAGTCGCAAAAAGGGCTGGCCCTGCTTCCGTAGGCGGTGACTGAGATTCCAGAGGGATATCTCAACTGCAGAGGTTCCCCCTGAGGAGCTGGGATCTCAACCCCAACCTGGGCTTCCAGGCCCTGAGCACCAGAGCCAGGAAAATGTGCCCACATAACATTTGGCTGTGAAAAATCGGCCAGGATTCTCTCTACCAGGGAGAGACAGGAGTCTGCTAGAGACACAAATCCCTTTTAAAGGGCCAATAAATAAAATCTCATTTGCAGCCACTCACCATGGGCTCAGACAGAGGAAGGGTAGGGTAGACTAGTGTTGCATAAAGAAAGATTGGGGTTTGTGGCTCTGGAAAGACAGCTGAGGGGACAGTCACCATGAATACCCCCTTCTTGAGTGAAGCACTCTCCTCCATAGGGCATCAGTCTGAGGGAATGCAACAGCCCCAACCTCTAGACTCCTTGCCACCCCACCCTGCAAAATTCATGCCCTGTTGAGGAGTCACCTGCCTGGGCCAGGGTGTAGAGGTCTGTGCAGACTCAAGGGGTGCGAGTTATGTGGCTTTGGGGTGGGGGCAATTTTTCTCACTTTCCCGTGAACGTGACTGGTGCCTCATCCTCATGAAAAATTCTCTGGGTTCTGGTGACCCCAACTTCTGATGCCTAGTGGCTCAGCCCTGCTAAGGTGTAGGCAAAATCAGGGACAGGCTGAGTTGTATGATTCTATGGGGAGGAGGACATGCCCCATACCTTCCCCCAAGCCTGTCTGGCATGCCCCCCTTACAGTAGATCCACTAGCCCCATCCTCCCAACTCCTGGCAGCCCCACCCTGCGGAGATCAAGCTGCTGGAAGAATCTGGCATAGACTTGAGTTATGTGGCTCTAGGATGGGAGACATTGTTTTCTCACATGCCCCACTGGTACAGAGCCTTCCCTTCACACAGCCAAATTTTGATCTATTTGGGCCTGATAAACTCTTCTTCTTTTTTAAAATTTTATTTATTTATTTTAAGAGAGAGAGGAAGGGAAGGAGAAAGAAAGGAAGAAACATTGGTGGGCAAGAGAAACATCAATTGGTTGCCTCTCACACACCCCCAACTGGGGACCTGGCCCACAACCCAGGCATATGCCCTGACTGTGAATCAATCCAGCAACTTTTCTGTTTGCAGGATGACACCCAACCCATTGAGCAACCCCAGTCAATGCTGCACATGAAAACCTCTCTGGCCTCACCCTTATGATTCTCTGAACTCCTTCCCCATCACCAATGTGCAAGTACCCAGAGTGGCAGCTACACTTGATGTACCCTGGGACATTGGTGAGTGGCCTCAGACCCAGCACTGACACTGAGTTTGAACTTGTATCAATCTAGTTAACACCACTCACCCCTACCTAGGAATCCAATAAAACCTACTTCGTGCAACTCAAGTACTGCAATGGCTCTTTCAGTGAATGAGCCTAACAGGCAGCAGATGGTCAGAGACCAGTCTTTAGGTGCCTTGGGACTTTTGCTGACCTGCCTCCAAGCCCAGTGCTGGTAAAAGGTGGCTTTCTGAATAGCTTGGTTGTTCCCATGCACACCCAGGCCCAGCGGAGGCAGCCACAAACTATGGATCACTTTGTAGCTCCAAACAGGTTGCCCAAGGTCAGTCACATGCAGTGTCTAACATTGGTCTGCACACCAGAGTCCCTCCCAAGAGACCCCAGAAAAAACACACCCAATGGCCAGCTTCAGACATCACAGCAGAATCCAATTAGCTTGACAAGCAGCATATCCCAAGAAAGTTCTTGGCAAACACAAGACTCTCATAAGGTGAATTCTACTTCTGTGATCAGCATCTGCACAGCAGTTTGTGCACTGTGGTCAGGGTTGATCCTCAGAGTCAGCCAACCAGAGAGCCAAACCCACACACAAGTGGGTCAATAGAAATCAAAATTAAATAGCACCTGGAGAGCTCACATGACCCACACAAGTGACATTCCTGGAGCACCCAGGTCAGGTGATCAAGGAAACTGCACCATTGTGTCCCACAGAACACCTGATACATAAGGCTACTCTGCCAAGACTGGGAGTCATAGCAGATCTACCTAACACATAAAAACAGACACAAGAGGGCAGCTAAAATGGGGAGACCAGGAAACACAGTGTCAACTGAAAGAACAGGTGGAATCTCTAGGAAATGTGCTGAATGAAATGGAGACAAGCGATTTATGAAATATACAGTCCAAAACAATGGTTATAAGGATGTTTAAGGAACTTAATGAGAACTACAGCAGCATGAAACAGGCATAAAAACCATAAAAAAGAAGCAGTCAGAAATGCAGAATACCGTATCTGAAATAAAGAATGCACTAAAAGGAATGAATACACAGTAGGTAGGAAGCAAAGGATAGAATCAGTGATTTTTATAGACAGCATAGCAGAAAATACCCAATCAGAGCACCAAAAGAAAAACAAAGAATTTTTAAAAATGAAGATAGTTTAAGGGACATTTAGGACAACATGAAGCATAACAACATCCACATTATAGGGGTACTAGTATGAGAAGAGAGACAGCAAAGGATTGAGAACTTATTTGAAGAAATAATGACCAACAATGTCCCTAACCTGGTGAAGGAAAAAGACACACAAGTTCAGAAAGCACAGAGAGTCCCAAACAAGGCAAACCCAAAGAGAGCCACACCAAGACACAACATAATTAAAATGTCAAGGGTTAAAGACAAAGAGAAAATCTTAAAAGCTTCAAGAGAAAGGTAGTTAGTTACCTACAAGGGACCTCCCATATGATTGTTAACTGATTTATCAACAGAAACATTTCAGGGCAGAAGGGATTGGCATGAAATATTCAAAGTGATTAAAAGCAAGGACCTACAACCAAGACTACTTTACTCAGCAAAGCTAGCATTTAAAATTATAGGGGACATAAAGAGATTCCCAGACAAGAAAAAGCTTAAGGGCGTTGGCCGATGTGGTTCAGTGGATTGAGCGCTGGCCTATGAACCAAAAGGTCACCAGTTCAGTTCTTGGTTGGGGCATATGCTTGGGTTGCAGGCCAGGTCCACAGCTGAGAGCATGTGATAAGCAACTAAAAGATATATCTCTCACACACTGATGTTTCTCTCCCTCTCTTTCTCCTTTCCTTCCTTTCTCTCTAAAAGTAAATAAATCAAATCCTAAAAAAGAAAAAAAACTATTACCTAAAAAAAGAAAAGAAAAAGCTAAAGGAGTTTGTTACCACCAAACCAGTATTACAAGAAATGTGAAAGAATATTCTAGAAGAAGAAGAAGGAGAAGAAGGAGAAGGAGAAGGGGAGGAGGAGGAAGGAGGGGGAAGAGAAGTGGGGAAGGAGGAGGAGGAGGAAGAGGAAAAACGACAGAAGAATATAGTTAAAAGAATAAAATGTCAAGAAACATATACCTATTAATACTCACTTTAAATGTAAATGGATTAAATGTTCCAATCAAAAGATGTAGCTGAATGGATAAGAAAATAAGACCTGTATATACAGAGCACATGGGAATTAAGGCAGCAGGACCCCACTTGCTGTCGGTAACAGATCTGCCAGACAGAAAATCAGCAAGGAAACAGCAGCCTTGAATAATGCACTAGGTAAGATACATTTAATCAATATCTTCAGAGCATTTCACCCAAACAGCAGAATATACATTCTTTTCAAGTACACATGGAAAATTTTCTAGGATAGACTACATGTTATGATGCAAAATAAGTCTCAATAAATTTAAGAAAATTAAAATCATATCAAGCATCTTCTCTGACCTTAATGGTATGAAATCAATCACAAGGAAAACACTGAAAAACACACAAAGGCAAGGAAGCTAAATAACATGTTGCTAAACAATGAATGGGTTAACAACAAGATCAAGGAAGAGATCAAAAGATACCTTGAGACAAATGAAAATGAAAACAACCCAAAATCTATGGGACACGGCAAAAGTACTACAAAGTGGGAAATTCATAGCATTACAAGCCCACCTCGAGAAACAAGAAAAGCCGTAGATAAACAATCTAACCTTACACTTAAAGGAAATAGTAAAAGAACAACAAACAAAGCTCAAAGTGAGTAGAAGAAAGGAAATAATAAAGATTAGAGCAAGGATAAATAAGAGTCTAAAAAAATAATACAAAAGATCAATAAAACCAAAAGCTTGTTCTTTGAAAAGGTAAACAAGATTGACAAACCTTTAACCAGACTAGTCAAGAAAAAAAGAGAAAGGACTCAAATAACCACAATCAGGAATGAAAGAGGAGAGTAACTGACACCAAAGAAATACAAAGGATTGTAAGAACATGTTACAAACAACTATATGCCAATCAGTTGGACAATCTGAACAAAATGGATAAATTCCTAGAAACATACAATCTTCCAAAAATAAATCAGTAAGAATTAGAAAATCTGAATAGACGGTTTACAACTAATGAAATTGAAGCAGTAATTTAAAAACTCCCAACAAACAAAATCCTAGACTGGATGGCTTCACAGGTGAATTTTACCAAACGTTCAAAGAAGAACTAACGTCTATCCTTCTCAAACTATTCAAAACAATTCAAGAGGAGGAAAGACTCCAAAGTTCATTTTACAAGGCCAGCATTATCCTAATTCCAAAACCAGATGAAGACACTACAAAGAAAGAAAATTATAGGACAATATCCCTGATAAACATAGATGCAAAAATCCTGAACAAAATACTAGCAAACAGAATCCAGCAATACATTAAAAAGTTCATATACCATCATCAAATGGGATTTACTCTGGGGGTGCAAGGTTTGTACAATTTCTACAAATCAGTAAATGTAATGGATAAAAGCCACATGATCATATCAATAGTAGCAGAAAAAGCATTTGATAAATTGCAGCACCCATCTATGATAAAAACTCAGCAAAGTGAGAATAAAGGGAACATATTTCAGCATAATAAAGGCCATATATGAAAAACCCACTGCCAGAATCACACTCAAAGGGCAAAAACTAAAAGTATTTCTTTTAAGATCAGGAACAAGACAGGGATCTCTGCTTTCACCTCTCTTATTTCACATAGTACTGGAAGTCCTAGCCAGGTACATGCAAAAAAAAAAAAAAAAAAAAAGCAGAAGAAGAAGAAAAGAAACTAGACCACCTTCTTATACCACACACAAGATTAAATTCAAAATGGATTAAACCCTTAAATGTTAGACTGAAAACTGTGAAGTTCTTTGAGGAAAACATATGCAGTAAAACCTCAGACATTTTTCATAGCAATATTTTTTCTGATATATCTCCTTGGGCAAGGGAAACAAAAGAAAAGTAAGCAAATGGGACTATACCAAACTAAAAAGTTTTTGCACATCAAAGAAAAGCATCAATAAAATGAAAAGACAACCACTGAATGGGAGAACATGTTTGCCAATGACATATTTGATAAGGGGTTAATTTCCAAAATGTATGAAGAACTTACAAAACTCACCACCAAAAAACCAAACAATCTAATTAAAAAATGGGCAAGGGACCTGAATAAATACTTCTAGAAGATGTACAGATGGCCAACAGACACATGAAAAGATGCTCAATATCACTAATCATCAGAGAAATGCAAATTAAAACCACAATGAGATATCACCTCACATCTTTCAAAATGGCTATCATCCATAACTCAACAAACAACAAGTATTGGCAAGGACATGGAGAAAGGGGAACCCCCAGGCACTGTTGGTGGGAATGAGACTGGTGCAACCACTCTGAAAAGCAGTATGGAGTTACCTCAAAAAATTAAAAGTGGAACTGCTTTATGACCCAGTGATTTCACTTCTAGAAATATACCAAAGAAACCCAAAATAGTAATTTGAAAGAATGTTTGTACCCATGTGTTCACTGCAGCATTATTTACAATAGCCAAGATTTGGAAGCAGCCCAAGTGCCCATCAGTAAATGAGTGGGAAAAAAAGCTGTGGTACATTTGCAAAATGGAATACTACTCAGCAGTAGAAAAAAAAGAAATCTTACCTTTTGTGACAGCAAGGATTGACCTGAAGAGTATTATGCTAAGTGAATATGTCAGTCAGATAAAGTACCATATGATTACACTTATATGTGGAATCTAATGAACAAAATTAACAAACAAAATAGAAACAGACTCATGGATACAGGGCACAGAATAACAGCTGTCAGAGGAGAGGGAGATTGTGGGGGCTGGGTAAAAACTGAAGAGATTAAGCAAAGAAAGAAAAAAATACTTTATACACTGACAACAATACAGTGATTACCAGAGAGAAAAGGGGTGGGAAGAGGTAGAACAGGGTAAAGGCGGGGAAATGGTGGTGTAAGGAGACTTGACCTGGGGTGGTGAACACACAATAGTGTACAGATGAGGTATTATAGAATTGTACACCAGAAACCTATGTAATTTTATTCACCAATGTGACCCCAGTTAGTTTAACTAAAAATGTTTTAAAATTCTTTTCAAGTTTACCCTGACCAGTGTGGCTCAGTTGGTTGGGCCTCATCCCACAGGGAAATGCCACCAGTTCTATTCCCAGTGAGGGCACACACCTGGGTTGCTGGTT
Source organism: Glossophaga mutica (assembly GCA_039655065.1). NCBI lineage: Eukaryota > Metazoa > Chordata > Mammalia > Chiroptera > Phyllostomidae > Glossophaga > Glossophaga mutica. Next base: position 62,821,601 of record CM077304.1, read on the forward strand.
TGGTCCCCATTTGGGACACATATGAGAGGCAACCAATCAATGTGTCTCTCTCACATCGATGTTTCTCTCTCCCTCCCTCACCCCTCTAAAAAAACTAAATAAATAAAATCTTTTAAAAGTTAAAATACTTTTCAACTTGAAACAAAACTCTTTTCCTGGGAGGTATGCTCAAAACCTGTTTCCAAAAGTCATGAAAGCACTGCGGTGTGGCGACTAAGATCCCAGGATCTGGAATCAGAGATGCTATCACCACAGATTACCGGAAGGAAGACCCGGTCCAAGTTGTTTAATCTCTCTGAGCCTCAAGAGCCCCACGAATAAAATTAGGATGTGCTAATCTCACTGAGTTATTGAGTAGATCAATGAGATCCCCTAAAGTGCTGAACAGAGAAGTAATCAAAGATTATATATATATATATAAAATATATATATTATATAATATATATATTGTATAACAATCAAATCATTATTCTCATTATTACATCTGAAAAACGGATTCATCCGTTGTAGAAACCTCCTGGTTTTCTCCGCTGTTGAACGTTAGTGCACCCTCCTCATGTGGGTTTTGTTGTGCATCTTTTAGCCTGTTAGAACAGAATTCCAGGCTAAAGAGTAAGTGACCTCTGTTGGTGAAAGAACCCATGTACTCCATCCCTTCTTCTCTGGACTTACGTAAATCTTCAAACAAGTAGTACCTTCTAATATGTATCCTACACCAGGTTTTCAAAATCTGGTGTGCAGAAATGTCACCCGATTCCTGAGGCTCGTACTTAAATATCCTTTCAGCAGACCTGGGAGGGGCTCAGGAATCTGCATATTAATCAGTGCCCAGGTGCATCTGACCTGAGTGGTCTCTGCACCACCCTTTCAGAAACACAGACCCTCTGAGTCTCAGGACCTAAGAGATTATAAAAAGAGCATCTGTTGATGCAGAGGAATGTTCACTGACTCAATTTTCTAGGCTAAGCAGATAGTATTTACAGTTGACACCTTCCAAACATTAAAGGAATTTTTTAAGGAATTCTCCAAACATGTGGGTTGCTGGCCGCATTTCAGTTAGATTGTTTGCATGTCATTAAAAGTCCTAAGTGGAAGTGAGATGCTAATGAAATTGGTTGAGTCAAATCAATGCAAAGTTAAAATTCAGAAAAGCAAAAATAAGATTCCTACAAATGTATAAATGTAAATTTTTCTCATTATGGTTTTCTATTTCTTGAGCATTTTCTCTATTTTTTTTGGCATTTTTGGTTTCTCTTATTTCTTCCTAAAATGGGCTTATAAGCACCAGAGCCCAAGACAATTTTGTAAAAAATTTTATTTGTACATATGCACTTAGAGACATCTATTTATATATCTTGAGGTAAGTAGAATGCTTTGTTGAAAAATAATTCTTCCTAACCTTTGTGCTCTGTTCTTTTTTCTTGTCATCATCATCACCTTATTCAGCACACAATAAATTATGCCCACTTTCTTAAAACATAGATCCCTTAACTAAGTTCAGTTATAGGTCTTTCATGAAAACAATTTGATATTCTTAAGTGAGATTGCAGTTCAGATTATAGGTTTTCTTCAGTTGCACTCAGTAGGCATTTACATAGGACCTGCTGTGTTCCCATTTTCATTAGGCTGGGCTGATTGTTTTCACAAGTTGATGAGAGAACACTGACCACCTTGTGGTGGAACATAACTGGAACAAGGACAAAGCACCAGTTCTCACCACCAAGGAAGAGCTCATAGCAATCTTAGTAGCAGATAGATCATACAGCCCCAATACATTTGAATTTGCTTTTATGGAATAGATAATTTTCATTTTCCTTCCTAAACACCCCACCTACAAATTCCTGCCCAGAGAGCACAATTGTTGGAAACTCTTCCCTTATATAGTTTTAATCTGCCCAACCCTGTCCTGTGGTCTGACATTGTCAAATTTGTCAGCTTTTCTAAGAGGTCCTGAGCCAATCTATTTCTAAGAAAGCACCTGCTGAAGTGAGAAAAAAAGCTCTGGGACTAGATAAAAATACGCCAATATCAGTGCTTGTCTTAAGGAAAAGTAGGGTTAATGAAGAGTGATTTTTTTTATGTTCTCCAAATTTTCCATAATTAAAGTATTATTTTCATAATTGGAAAAAGTAACTTAGAAAAAGAATAAGAAAAAGTACATCTTAAATTGGGGTACCCTTCCACCAGAAAATAGGGTATAGAGCCATTGTAATTGGTGCTATTATCAGACATTCTTAAATTTAAATGCACACTAAGTTCAAAATGTAGTTGCTTTGAAAAAGGACTGTTAATAGAATACACAATAGCTTTTTTCTTGGATGTCAAGATTTCAGGCATGAGTAAGACCAAAGATAGTTTAGTTTTCTTTTTGCCCCTCAAATTTCTAAAATAAGCACAAATAACTTCTATAATTAGAAGCATACCAATAAATATTCTTATTTGGAAAGAAGATTTTAGACTCATGTAAGCCCACAGGTAATTAGGCTTCACCCAAATTTATCTCTGCACTACAGGAATTTGCCTAAACATTTTGAGTATGGTTGTCAATTTCTTCAAATAACATTCAATGAAATTTATTTGCTTTAATGATTTTAATAATTCAGTATCTTGGAAATATTCTTGATTTTTAAGTCTATCTGGTTTTGGTATAAATTGAATCCAGGAAACTATACAATTAATGAAATTCCATCTTTTTTTGGGTATGGCCTTTTAAATAAGCAAGTTTCAGATTTACAATGTGGGACCTGTGAAAATGTCTCGTTACCTAGGATTATCATAATCCTGGAAATGACAAACTTAAAAATTTGTAGATTCATTTTAAGACCACAAAGAAGGCTGAAAGGAGTCTATATTTATTGTGACCAGGTGTTCCTGGCCACTATCTTTAATAGCTGAGACCACATTGTTCTATCCCCAGAGCTCTGTTCAGGAAGACATAAAAGGTATGAACGTCTAAGAGGGCCTGGTAAACTCTTCACCCTAACTGCTCAAAGTATACCTCGAGTTCTTGGGATAGAACTTCTCACCAACTAAAGGTGAGAAGTGGTAAGATTTATGAAAACAGATGTTGAAGTCAGTAAACTCAGTCTGTGTCTAACACATCATCCCACTGGACCAAACAGAACTTCAAGAAATTAAATTCCTTCAAACAAACAAATATGAGAAGGCAAACAAACATGAAAAGACAAATGATAGAATTGGCTAATTCTAGGCTCAGCCTGAGTGGACTCGTCAAAGAAATCATTTTTTTCTTATGTTTCCTCATTTAATTTTGAAAACAAAATATTGTTTAATATTGAAAACAAAATTTAAGACATATAATACTTTTAAATGATACAATCAGAAAAAGGCGAATGATACACATGTCTATATGGTTTAACATGCAAGGTCCATATTTGTAAGCCTAAAAAGAGATTATATGTTTATGATACAACTAAGAATAATTTTCTTCAATTGAACCATTTCTGAAAAGAAAGCTTTCTTATTTTATCTGTTAACAACTTTTGTCATGAAGATTAAATTGATCTTTAAAGTTAGGTTTTTTTACTTTAAGCAACAAAGCAATGAATGACCTCTAGTGAAGGGAATATGAGCAGATAGCTCTCCAGCACTGAGTCCCAGAGGATACTGGTTGCCTTACATGTTCCTCCAATAACTTGCACAGCCCTTGTGTGTGGGCTAGATAGACCTTTTCTATGGCTTACTTCTCATAGACAAGGTTGGAAGGACAATGGAGAATAGCAGCTATTGGCTGGAGCCAAACAGCTTGGGTTCAAATTACAGTTCCCCCACTTCCAGCCAAGATGGAGGTATAGGTAGCTATACTTTGCCTTCTCACACAACCAAAAGAAGGACAACAATAAATTTTAAAAAACAAACAAACAACCAGAACTTCCAGAAAAATAAAACTGTATGGAAACCCTACAACCAAGGAGTTAAAGAAGAATCATACATTCAGACTGGTAGGAGGGATGGAGACAGGCAGCTGGGACAGAGAGGATGCATGGCAAGGTGGTGGCTAAAAGACCTGGTAGGCAAGGTGGCAGCTGGCAGTCCCACATGTGCATGTGGATAAACTGGGAGGAACAACTGGGGAGCAAGACAGACCACGCAACCCAGGGTGACAGGGTGGGGAAATAAAGCCTCAAAACCTCTGGCTATAAAAACCTGTGGGGGTTGTGGTGGTGGGAGAAACTCCCAACCTCACAGGAGAGTTCATTAGAGAGACCCACAGGGTCCTAGAACATACACAAACTGACCCACCTGGGAATCAGCACCAGAAGGGGCCAATTTGCTTGTGGGTGGTGGGAAAAGTGACTGAAAGCCGGTGAGGGCCAAGCAAGCGGCATTGTTCCCTCTCTGACCCCTCCCCCACATACAGTGCCACAACCCAGCAACCTGTGTTGCAGTGCCCTGGCCAATACCTAAGGCTCTGCCCCTTACAATGTAACAGGTGAACCAAGGCAAAGAAATATGGCCCATATAAAAGAACAGACCAAAGCTCCAAAAATACAACTAACCAATGAAGAGATAGCCAATCTATCAGATTCAGAGTTCAAAACACTGAAACTGAGTAATCAGGATGATTACACTGAGTAATCAGGATGCTCACAGAAATGGTTGCATATGGTCACAAAATAGAGGAAAAAGTGAAGGCTATGCAAAGTGAAATAAAGAAAAATATACAGGGAACAAAGAGTGAAGGGAAGGAAATCTGTACTCAAACCAATGAATTGGAACACAAGGGAGAAATAAACATTCGACCAGAAAAGAGTGAAGAAACAAGAATTCAAAAAAAATGAGGAGAGGCTTAGGAATCTCCAGGACAACTTTAAATGTTCCAACATCCAAATCATAGGGGTGCCAGAAGGAGAAGAGGAAGAGCAAGAAATTGAAAACTTATTTGAAAAAATAATGGAGAGCTTCCCCAATCTGAAAAGGAAATAGACATTCAGGAAGTCTAAAAAGTTCAGAGAGTCCCAAAGAAGTTAGACTCAAGGAAGCACATACCAGGGTACATCGTAATTACATTACCCAAGATTAAAGATAAAGAGAGAATCTTAAAAGCAGCAAGAGAAAAGGAGACAGTTACCTACAAAGGAGTTCCCATTAGATGGTCAACTGATTTCTCAAAAAAAAAAAAAAAAACCTTCCAGGCAAGAAGAGGCTGGAAAAAAGTATTCAAAGTCATGAAAAGCAAGGACCTACATCCAAGATTACTCTATCCAGCAAAGCTATCATTTAGAATGGAAGGGAAGATAAAGTGCTTCTCAGATAAGGTCAAGTTCAAGGAGTTCATCATCACCAAGCCCTTATTACATGAAATATTAGAGGGGCTTTTCTAAGAAAAAAAAGAAGATCAAAACTATGAACAGTAAAATAACAACAAATTCACAGCTATCAACAACTGAACCTAAAACAGAACAAAACAAAACAAAACTAACAACTAGAACAGGAAAGGAATCACAGAAATGGAGATTACATGGAGGGTAATCAGTGGGGAGAGGGAGGTGGGAGAATGGAGGAAAAGGTACAGGAAATAAGCATAATTGGTAGGCACAAAATAAACAGGGGGAGGTCTAGTATAGGAAATGAAGAAGCCAAAGAGCTTACATGTACAACCTGTGGACGTCAACTAAAGGGCAGGAAATCCTGGTAGAATGGGGAGTATAGGGCAGAGTGGAATGAAAAGGAGAAAAAAATGGGACAACTGTAATAGCATAATTAATAAAATATACTTTAAAAAATTAAAATGTTCATTAAAAAACAAAAATTCCAGCTCCCTTATTTACTAGCTTGTGACCTTAGGTGACTTATCTTAGTTCTTTCTGCCTCTGTTTCCTTGCCTACAGATAAAGATAATAATACTACTCTATCATAAGTTTGTTTTAAAGTATCAATAAAGTTAACCCATGCAAAGTTCTTACGGTAATATCTATACATAGTAAATAGTTTTAACTGTATTCATAAACACAGGGAATGTACAAAGGAAAGAAATCAAAAAGGAAGAAAGAACAATTGCCAGATAGTACTGTGGAAATTGTTTTAGAACAATTGGAAATCATATGCAATGCATTCATAGTCATAGTTATGCAGTTTTGGAGTTTTCTTTTCTTGTCTTTTTTTTCCCTCTTATATCTGGGTGAAAGTCTCCAGGAACTTGGAGTAGAGATTTCTATATTGTCATCATAACTTTGCCATAAACAACAACCAATCTCCCACAAAGCCGAGATGGTGTTTTTAAAGAAACAGCAGTAATTTGTGGCACATTTCCACCTATAAAAGTAATGGGCGAAACGTGTTCTCAATTTCACTTAGAACCCGTTGTGTTAAGGAGCAAATCTTTTGGGGACTGGATATCAATCACATTCCTGTGTAAAAAGTATTTTTTAATCACATTCTGCCAGTGGGAAGTGGTACAGAAGAAAGAGGCTACCTAATGAATGGGAAGCACAATGATGAGCCTAATTCATCAAATTTCTCAACAGATTTCTTAGAGCAGTCAAATGAAGAGGAAGGTAACAGTGAATTATTATCTTTCACTCAACACTTCTCCCTCTGCCAAGAATTTTTAAAATGTCACAAAAACATAATTCACACGCTTCACGGATTGTGAACAATTTTCTCTGAACCTTCCATTATGTATCCAGCAGCACCCAAACTCAATGTAATCCAAGCAGGACAGAAATGCCCAGCACGCCCTCTGCCCTGCTACTCAAATGCCCCAGGGTATGGAGGAGAGCACCCCATGCAGCACTCACCCACAGAGAAGGAAAGCCAAATGCTGCTGGGAGTGGTGCGCTGTGAACACGCTGCAGCTCTGCCAAAATTTGGGAAAAGCTGGAAGCCACCACGCAGAGTGAGTGCGATGAGAAACTCGCATTGATGGTCATCTCATCAACATGGTTGGTTGCAAAGAGGAAAGACACTCTCAAACCCTGCAGTGCCGATCACTTGCAAGCCATGAAAAGGATTACCTCTTTTCAAACTTTGGGTGGCCAGAATTTAATGCAGTTCCCAATGCATGAAAACAATAATTACCACTAACATCATTGAAAGCTTACTGTATGCCAGGCACTGTGCTAATAACTTGACTACAAATGTTATCTCATTTAATCCTAAAAACCTTATTTTACATTTAGGGAAACTGAAGCACACAGAGATTAAGTATTTCACCGAATGTCACTCATTGGCAATTGCGACTCACATAATCAGTATTCAATATGTGTTGAATGAAAAAGTGAAGTGAATGCATTTCAAAAGGTGTTAGTTTTCTAACACACAAACTCACTAAGTACACATATATTACTAGCGCTGAAGGGAAAAGACACCAAAAAGAGGCTGAGTGATTTGAAAAAAACTAGGCTCAAAGTGCTTTATAGTAATTGTGTTGTGGGAAAAATCTTTGAGGTGGGTCACTATTGTTAATCTCATGTTTATGTTGTAACCCTGAGATTCAGAACCTTGTGTCTGGTTTTGGAAAGGTATTTCTGATAGAAGGAGTTACACGTAATGATACTCTCCATGACATCGAAATATTGGGGATCTCTAGTGTCAGGAAAACTTATGAGTGTTGTAAGAGGTAGTTTTCCTCCTCTAATTTGAGCAGCTCATGCAAAAAGAAATACAAATAGCCAATAAACATACAAATGTATCTTCAACCTCAACAGCAATCAAAATTGAATGGCATCAATTTAAAAACAAAGAAAATTACTAGGATTGCTTAACAGATGGGAAGCATTGTTGCATACTGCAGAGAAATATAGTGATAATCACACTCCCTCTTCCTCATTATCTCTTTTTAATTGAATTTCCCATGAGTATTAAGCTTAAACTAGCTTTTAAATATTCTGAATAACCATTATCATTACTATTGAGTTTGGGGGGGGCAGTTTGAGCTAACAGTTTGTTGGTCTCCAAGAAATGGTAGCAGCCCCTTTTTTCTTCTATCTAGTAGTAATCCAAGCACTCATTTGTTCATTTATTCATCCTACAAATATTCCCAGAGCATCTGTCATATGTCACGCTCTGGGGACACAGTGGCAAACCAGACACAGTCTTACTGTCAGAATCTTACAGTCCAGCAGGAAATCTACTGGTAAACAAGTAATTGCCCAAATAGTTAACAAATTGCAATGATGAGACCTGCTACCAGGTGGAGACACATCATGCAGGAGGGAAGCAGGGATGACATGTGCCAGCCTGGAAAAGTCAAGGAAGAGTTCGCTGATATGATGTTTAAGCTGAGACCTGAATAGAAAATATGGAAAATGAATGGAAGTCGGCTGGGCCGGGGGGTGGGGAGATAATAAGTAAAAAATGTTCCGAGCGAAGAGAACAGCCTGTGACAACAGGTCTAAGGACCACGAGACAGAAAGAAGCTGGATGCAGTATGGGTATTTGTTCCAATTATTAAAAATTAATACTTCATTGGTTCTCGGCAGAACAATATTTTCAAGAAACTGTCAGGTAAACAAAGCAGTAGACAATAGGATACTACCAGACGGATCAAGAAAAGTATTCAAACCCTAAACAATCACATCATTGACCATAGTGTAAAAAATTGTTAGGAAATATTTGCTCAAGGAGCAACCTCTGGGAAGTTCATAAGTCTACCAAGATTCTCCTGCCTCTCTGAGGCTCTGAGGCTCTCTTGCTCCACCTCTCACCACAGAGAGAGAGAGAGAGAGAGAGAGAGAGAGAGAGAGAGAGAGAGAGAGAGAGAGACAGAGAGAGAGAGAGAGAGAGAGAGAGAGAGAGAGAGAGAGAGAGAGAGAAACCTACACAAGAACCTCTCCCAAAACATTCAGGTCTCCCAGCAAAACAGGGTGGCAGCTAGCTGGCCCCATTGCCTTTTCATTTTGTTCCCCCCACACTTCCTTCCCTGAAGGCCTCCACCCACCTTTAACTTAGACTTATGCATCTGCCAAAGTAAGCAGAGATGCCTTAAAAAAAAAAAAAAAAGAATAAGAAGAGGGAAAAGGGGGAAATGAAGAAAGTAAATCCCCTCAGGACGTCTTGCACTTGGGGATTCACACAGCAAAACTATCTGAATGCCAACCTGACTCCTGTAGCTTTTCAAAACACAACAACCGGGTCACTCAGCTTAAGTGGCATAAAAAGCAGACCCACTGACTGATTGCATTCACAGTGTGTGGTCCAGAAAATTAATCCATTTGGAGAACAAAGCCCACACCTCTTCTTTGCAAGTTCATTCAGTTTCCTCACTTATTGTTTCCCCCAGGTAATGCCTGCAACCTAAGTAGGATCGGTAAAGTAAGTAGCTCTTGATAAAGCGCAGGAAACATGGGCAGGGGGAGGTGTGGAGGTGGGGCAGGAGAGCCTCCATTATCCTGGGACCCAAGGAAACTCTTAAGGTGTGGATAGTGTAGTATAGAGCCAAAAGTTACTAAAATTTTACTTATAAATGAATATGAAGCTCAACCACAGATTATTCAGCCTTTTTCTAATTTGGAATCCCTAGAGACCACTCTGACTAAATACGGCATGGATACGGGGTGTCTCCCAGCTCACGTGGCCTTTTCCACAGTCTCAGACCTTCTTTAAGAGTCCAGACGGGGATTCAGTCTTTCCCACCTCTCTACATAGTTTATAAGAGGCTTTTAAAAATAAGTTTCGAACAAACTGTGTACGATTTAATTTTATCCTTAGTTCTGTTTAGGTTTGTCCTTAGTTCTGTTTTGAGTCTTAAAGCAGTCTCATTCTAAACAAACAAACAAAACAAACAGTTTTGAGTTGAGCAAAATAAATGTTACCTATATAGTCTCTCTTCTTTTTCAGATTTCCTCTCCGTCAATAGTTCTTAAAGCAGGAAAAATCAGAACCTCAAGGGCAGTGTTCTCATTTTTATTTTGTCCTCCCCTTGTTTCCACAAGACATAAGCTGACCACCTATGTTGTCCAACTGCAGGGAGCACAATGTTCTTGCCAACCATATTATGAACGGCACAGGGTGGAAGAACTGTTTCAAATGTATACCAAGGTCAGGGGCTGCAGAATATTCTAGAACATTAGCCAAATGTACATCAACTTCTGCATGTACACAGTGCTTTTCCCAACCACCCTCCAAAATGATTCTTCTTTCTGTCACGAATGTCCTGTGCAGTGGTGGCGGCACGGAGTTGGGAGGTAAAGAGGACTGTGGAAAGCAGGGCCAAGTGAGAAACAAGTTTCTTAGAAACACGTTCAGTCGTTCTGCTGAGCCACGAAGAAGCCTAAAATCCATTCCTTTCTGTGCATCTTCTTAAAATGAAGTATTTTCAGGGAGTGCTGTACCAGCCATCCTCCCTGTGAGCATTACACACAACTCTCAGAGCATGTGACCATAGTGCAATTCACAGTTGAGCCCTAGAGCTACTCACAACTCTTGGTGTCCTATTTCCCCTAAGCTTTTGCTCTTCGAAGAGGGACATCTCTGGGCAGAAGCACCAGCTTTACTGATAAAGTTAAATTGACCCTGTTGAAACATGGCAATTTGAACTAACAGAGAATTCAAACGAAGCAGGATAAGGAAAGGTGCTTGGAAACTAATGGCCTGGCTTTTGAGTGCTCAGTTCCCAGGCTGTGGTCCAGGGAGTATCAAACTTCGAGGACACTCAATATGCTGTGTCTCAATACACTGGTGAAGGTACATCGGCTCAGCAATGTGCTGCTGACTGGAGAGGGAACCAGAGGGAAACAATTTTCTCCGGAAGCGTTGGGGGATGCACAGATACATTTAATAATAATATTTGATGGGGGTGGAGAAAGAGTTTTTTTCAAGGAGGACTTTCTCCGGCACCACAAAAATTAAAGGATTTTCTAACTCGATCTTCTTTTCGTCCTTCCCAGAGGAGGAAATTGTAAAAGCCAGCCCTTGAAAAATAATATAGTAAAATCTAACTTTATTCCCCTAATCTCTTAATAATGCTGCAGCTGGCCATGATCTATTTAGCATAACAAAAAAATAATGTATTTGTACCAAGCAGATTTGAAATGCTTTAAAATAGTGAAAGCTATTTACTTGATTGATTAAGTTAAAGTGTTTACATAAAAGTGTCGTATTTTGACATCAGTCATACAACACCACATCTGGTACTTTTAATTAAATTGTGTGAAAAAGACTACATTTTATATTCAGTCACAACAATATGGCTAACGGGAAGTACAAGCATATTCGTCATGCCCAGGGCCTGCGATCTGCAGTTAAGGCATGTGGCTGCTAAACTCCCCAGACTTGGAGTTTGCAGAGCTTTCATAGCCTCCAACACATGTTTTGCCTGAACAAAGATGAGGAAACTGGGCCCCGCCTCTGTGAGTCAATGGTTATTATTTTTCCTATTTTGATTTAAACCTCTCCAAGCGCCATCAGTGAACTAAAATGTAATGAGAATGAGAATAAAGTTATCTTAAGGAATTGGTGCTCAGAGCCCAGGTAAGGCGTTTTGTTTTTTTAAACTTTATTCCTGCAGATTAGGAAATAAACTCAAGAAACTTTAATGGAGGAACAGGGGAGTGAAGCCCTATTATTCATTCAGAATAGGAGCTCATTTGTATCTTTGAAGGGTGGAACTCACACATACCTTAAACATGGCCGGCTCCTACCGAAGCTCTTGATTTAAACCACTGGTCTTTTTTTCCTCCCAAAATTAAGATGAAATATTTTAAATATAACAAAGGACAAAATGTCTTGGCCTGTTAAAGCATGCTTACTTCACTTTTAATATAGACAAATAATACTTCAAAATCCTCTTTCTGTTTTTTTTTTTTAAGTTAAATTATGTCCACCCATGTGCAAATTCAATTTACTGACTAAGTACACAACCAAGTCTAGCCTCCCTGGGAACCATCCATTTGCCTAAGAAGGTAGAGGAGACACTGCTATATTTTCTTAAAGAGATTCTTGGCATTTTTTTCCTCCTTCATTTCGACTTAAAGACTACCTTGAGAAATGTTGCCCAGCAGTAAAAGGAAAATGAGTTCAAGCTTCAAAATCAGGAAATTTGGGTAGTAAAAATGTAAGTTATAAAGTCAATGCTGATCGGAAAATAAATTGAGCTCTTTTAAATGGTGGGCTAAGTGTCAGCCCTGAGAAGTAAAGACCATCCAACTTCCTATAGAATTATTCATCCTTCCTCAGGCAAGCGCTGCCTCCAAAAGGCTCTTAAGCTGAAAAAGGATATGTTGGCCCAAGATGGTAAAGTATTTGAAGACACATATGGGGTATGCACTTATTTACCAAGTACTATGTTCAACTTAAAGAAAATAAACGTGAAGGCAGGAACCATGAACAAATAGAGGGCACGGTTTTTCATAATTGCAAGGAAGCTTAGGTAATGCTCTATGCGGTGTTTGATTTAAAACGTTAAAATATTAACAGAAGTTTTCTATAGCAGAGTGTTCCTATCACAGTGAAATGACTCATAAGAATGTTAAATTCAAACCAGATGGGCACAAACATTAACTGAAAAAAAATTCAGATTTTTAGGGGTCAGCATGGGTCTTCATAAAAATGAAGACCTTGTCTGAGTTAGTGAAAAATGAACTTTCAGTGATAAAAAAATAAAACAAGAGAAAATATTAGTGACTTTATTTTAATTATACAAGCCACTGTCAATTAGAAGAACTAACATTTACAAAACTTTACATTGCCATTTTAATTTGAAAAAGATGACTATGGTAATCTTGAGACTTCACATAAACAGGGACTTCAATGTCTCCTGTGCAGCCCAAGTCAGGGACACATGAGTTCAGCTGTGTGCCACGCTAAGATTCTACAAGAGTCTCTTTGCTTCCCACCGAGAAGTTGCCCTCATTGAAGACTGGTGTGGTAGAGAAACCTCCAACCGTCGGCCCACGGCATCGTGCCAGCCTCTGCTCCTCTTTCAACAGACCACAGAGGAAAATTCTCACTGCTGGGTCAGATACCCAAGCAAATCTCCTCTGCTCTCTTGTTAAAAATATGTTCCCTTGCATTTCTTCCTTTTCCGTTTTTTCCTCCAGAACTTTTTACCATTTGCAGATTGTCTACAACATGTGCTGTGTTTAAATGTGTACATACCCTACAAGAAGAAAAATATGTGGGCTCAGAATTAATATTGTTTTTGACTTATAGGGAAATTCCAGTTGTGTTTAACTTGGACTGTGGGATCCAGGAACTTTACAGAGAGGAGAAACGAATGTGTTTTGAGCAAAAATGTGTATGGGGAGTTCCCTACTGTTTTGTTGCTGGAATCTTGGACAACACGGGGGGAAATGACAAGCACATAATTTAGTCTGGCAACCATACCACTTTGTGCTGTGAGCCTGTCAGTTCTTACTAGCTAAGTAAGGGCTGGCCTGCTTTGGTGCAGGGATGAGAGACCTCCCAGGAACAAGTAGGTACTTCAGGAAATGGTGTTTCTCATTCAGTAGGTGGCCTCTCCTCTTTGGGTCCGTGTGAATCAACACCCCGCATGGTGTTGGGGGCACTGTGCTGTTTACCTTTTGGATGAAACCTAAAACCACAGACCTAACCATTTGTGGTCACCAGACATCTTATGGCAGACTTTCTAAGAGCAGTTGTGTTAACTCAGGAATCCTGGCCCAAGTCCAACTAAAGTAATTACATTCTGCCTTCCTAAAATTCCCCCTGCAGTTTCAATTGAATACGATAGTCTCAACCCTCCAACTCACAGTGTTGCTAGGCATGGTGGTTAGCATTCCATGGAGGTGCAGCCTGTAATTCCATGCTGGAAGAAGTGATTCCCTATTCCTCACCAAGGTGTGGTGATGCTTAATTAATTCGTGTTCGTAAAAGCATGTGGAGAACCTCAGTTTAAAAGTGCTCAGAGTTGGAAAAGGGGCAAGAATGTACACATGTTCATTTGCCCATTAAAGCCAGTGGCCAATGCGCTATGTGACTGTTTTAATAGAAGTACAAATTCAGGACAAGAAAAGTAGAGTTAGAGCCCCACTGCCTTCTGACCTGGAAATATAACAGTTGGGGTAGTGTGTTCAATTCTGGAGATGCATTTTAAAAAAGCCTCAGTTAAAAACAGCATGTCTTCAGAGGCCACCGGAATGATGAAGGGTCTAGAAATGATGTCATATGAGAGACATGCTTAAGGGAACTGAGGGTGTTTAACCAAAAAGTAAAGGAAGGAGGAGAGAAAAGAAGGAAAGAAGAAACTGAAATTTGAAGAGCAAATATACTTTGTAGCCCCACAGAACAGAACCAGGACCAGTGGTTGGAAGTTAAAAAAGAGAAGACGGCTTCTTCCCAGCTTAACCAAGGAGTAGACTATGGTGCTAAAGATGTGGGGAAGAGGGAGGATTGAAGAAAATGGACACTGATTTCACAGACTTCAACAAGTTTGCCAGAGGGATATAAAACAAGATCATTACGTTGAAATCTACATTTAAAAAAAAATAGAAATAAAGAAATAAGGGAAAGTACCTGTTTTATGGGGAAATAATTAATTTGTTTTTCGCATGTTAAGTTTAGGAACCTGTGCTGAATCCAGGTGAAGACTCTAGCATGTAATACTGGTCTCCAGGAAAAAGGACACAGTGATGTACCTACTGCCTCCATTGACATGGGGGAGGGGCCAAGGGACAGAGAATATGGGAAAGAAGAAGTCTCAAAAAAGGGAGGCAGTCGGCCAGACCCTCTCCTGTGCAGATTGCAGACATGATAAATGGCATATGACTTGATGATTACAAGGTCATAGGTTGCCTTCGAGAGTAGATTTCAGTAGAAAATTGAATGTGCAACATCTAAGAAAGTAGAAATTGGAGCAAATACAAATATTTGAATTCTAGATTTAGAAAGCCTGTCATAAGGTACATGATAAAAGCAGAATCAACCAGAGATGGATTTTAAAATGTTGAATAATAGTGAGTGACTATGGGAAATTATCATAAAGGTATTGTGTGCACCAAAACAAAATAAAAATACAAACAATAATAACTGACTTATGGTTTTTCTTCGTAGTACACTGCATCCTGGGAGTGCATTGACCAGACAGTACATAAGGATTGATCCGGGTGGGGATTTGATTATTAGGGAAACAGGGAGTACAAGTTGATAGCAAGTGCAATATGAAATTGACTCTCTAGGATGGAATCTAATGAAAGTGGAGGTAAACCTGGTCACATGATCTGATTAAAGTTGATATAAGAAAGAAGGAGTGCCCTGGCCAGTGTGGCCCAGTTGGTTTGAGCATCATCCCTTAAACTGAGAGGTCACAGATTCAATTCCTGGTCAGGACACATGCCTAGGTTGCCAGTTTGGTCCCCAGTTGGGGCACACAGGAGGCAACCAGTCAATGTTTTCTCTTTCTGTCACATCAATGTTTCTCTCCCTCTCTCTCTCTAAAATCAATAAGCATATCCTCAGGTGAGAATGGGAAGGAAGGAAGGAAGGAAGGAAGGAAGGAAGGAAGGAAGGAAGGAGAAAGCAGGAGTGGTAGATACACTCCCTGACACCTGCCCAGCACCATGGGAGGTGCTAGGGGTAGAGGAGATGCATGTATCTCTGAGGGAGTATTCAAAGACTACAAGTGGGAAACAGTTGCATTGATGATGAGGTACAGGTATGATAATCAAATTCAGCGTACAACACTTCCTACCTATATTATCCAAAGCAACTACTTAACCTCTAAGCTTCAGTTTCCTAATCTGTAAAATTGGGGTGGCAACCTACCTCACAGAGTTGTTATGAGAATTAAATCAAATAACCCATGCACTTGGTTCAAAGTAATGACCTAATGAATTTCCCCAGTTTACCATGAGTTCTTCAACCTACTCTAATCTGCAGCCTTTTCTATTCCTTTTCCTCTATTGTAGGTGACGGCATGCTGCGTCACCATTCCTAACCTCCTGTGAGTGGCTTGCTCTGACTACTGTCCTGCTACACCTCTCCTCTACCCTGCCCCCACTACGCTGCCACACACACACCCATGACAGACTGTGTAGTATATTCAAGGGTGTAGGTTAAGGGTAATGAGCTCAACCCTACTACATCTTGATGAATTTTCCAGTCCTTTATCTCTGTACCCATATCCCATAGCAGAAGCTCAGATTATTAGCTGAGAGACCCAAATAGAAATTGGGTGTGTATTCGGGGAAAGTGAATCCTCTCTTTACTTGTTGGGCCTGGCTCCAAGATTTCTCTCTCTTCAGTGGATCACCTTAGCTATGAGTCATTCTGCAGGAACATTTCCTCAGGGCATCTGATGAGGAAAGAACTTGAGTAGCAAGCCCCATAGAGACAGCTATAGCATAAGAACAGAGAAGGAGGAAGAAAGTGTCTGGTGGGAGATCCCAGCCCCTCCACTCTGTGATTCCTTGGGCTCAGAGATTTTCCTTTGCAAACAGTGCTGTCTATACATTGGGTGGTTGAGAATTTAGTTCTTTACTGCACTTTGAGGAGACCAGAGTGCATTTTGCCTTAAAATTACCCCCAACATTTTACTATCTTCACAGACTTTATAATTCACTTCCAACAAGAAGATTAAAAAAAGAATAAAATATTGTTTTTAATTATATTTTATTGATTATGCTATTACAGTTGTCCCAATTTTTCCCCCTTTGCCTCTCTGCACCCAGCACTCCCACTCCCTCAGGCAATCCCCACACTATTGCTCATGTCCACGGTCATGTATGGGTTCTTTGGCTACTCCATTTCCTATATTATATTTTACATCCCCATGACTATTCTATAACTACCTCTTTGTACTTCTTAGTACCCTCACCTCTTTGCCAATTTCCCATATCCCCCTCGCATCTGGCAACCATCAAAATGTTCTCTTCCATGATTCTGTCTCTGTTCTTCTTGTTTGCTAGATTCAATTATTGACAGATATGTACTAGTTTCCATTTAATTGTTTAAAGTTTTGATCTTCTTTTTCTTAAATAATTTCCTTTAACATTTCATATAATAATGTTTTGGTGATGATAAACCCCTACAGTTTTCTCTTGTCTAGGAAGCTCTTTATATGCCCTTCAATTCTAAATATCTTTGCTGCATAGAGCAATCTTGGCTGTAGGTCTCTGCTTTTCATGACTTTGAATATTTCTTATCAATCCCTTCTAGCCTGCAAAGTTACTTTTGAGAAATCAGCTGACAGTATGGGAAATCCACTGTCAGGAACTAACTGCTTTTCTTTTGCTGTTTTTAAGATTCTCTCTTTATCTCTAACCTTAAGTATTTTAATTATAATGTGTCTCAGAGTGGGTGTCTTTGCATCCATCTTGATTGGAACTCTCTTTACTTCTTGGCCTTGCATGTTTATTTCCTTCACCAAATTAAGGATGTTTTCTTTCATTATTTTTTCAAGTAGATTTCCAATTTCTTGCTCTTTCTCTTCTCCTTCTGGCACCCCTATTATACAAATGTTGGACCTCTTGAAGTTGTCCCAGAGGCTGCTTATACTATCCTCATTTTTTTGGATTCCTTTTACTTCTTGTGTTCTGATTGGTTGTTTTTTGCTTCCTTATGTTCCAAATCATTGATCTGATTCTTGGCTTCATCCACTCTACTGTTCTTTCCCTGTAAATTGTTCTTTATTTTAATTAGAGTGTCCTTTGTTTCTTACTGTTTTTTTAAATGCTGCTGAGGTCCTCACTAAGTTCCTTGAGCATTGTTATAACCCGTGTTTTGATTTCTGCATCTGATAGATTGCTTATTATCATTTTGTTTAGTTCTGTTATAGGAGTTTTGATCTGTTCTTTCATTTGAGCCATATTTCTTTGTCTTCTCTTTTTGGTAGCCTCCCTGTGTTTGTTTCTATGTATTAGGTAGAGCTGCTATAACTCCCTGTCTTGGTAGTGTGGCCTAATGTTATAGGTATCCTGTAGGGTCCAGTGGAACAGCCTCCCCATCACCCAAGCTTGGTACTCAAGGTGTGCCCTTCATGTGAGCTGAGTACACCCTCCTCTTGTAGTTGAGCCTTGGTTACTGTTGGCAGATCAATAGGAGGGATTTACCCAGGTGAGTCAGCTGCAAAGATTGGCTGTGACCATTGACCCCGAACTTCTGCCCTCATGGAGGATCAGCTGTGCAGGGACAGGGTGGTGGTGCCCCAGAGTGGTCTATAGTTGTCCACTGGGTGTGTAGGCCCTGGAGTTTCCTGGGTGGTGTAGGCCAACGTCAACTCCCATGTGCGTTTTGCCTGAGGCTGCCCTTCCTGATCTATAAAGCAATCTGAGATGGTTGCTATTTGTGCTGGGCTTGGAGATTTCCAGACAAAACCAAGCTCTGAATCCATACTGGTTGCTGCTAGTGCCTGGCCTGGGGCCCCTTAGCAAGAAGTATGATGGATAGGGCCTCACTGAGGCTAGCTGTTACTTGTTTGAGAGGATTTAGGAAGTTATGAAGCATGAGCCAAGACCAGCCATTTATATGGAAAAGCAGCTTAGGTGGGCCCATAAATTGGGTGAGACAGAGTCTCTGGGGATCCCCAGGGTGTAGCAAACAGAGTTAGCCAGGTTGATGGAGTCTGGGATATGGCACCAACCTGCCAGCTCTGTGACTCCATGAGGGGCAGGTTCAGAAAAATGGCAATTGCCTGCCTTTCTCTCTGGGAGAAGTCTGTCCCCCAGCTCTTATCTTGATGCCAGACACTTCAGATTCTCCTAGTATGCCACTGGTGCCTTTCAAGCTGCTACCCTGGTACTAAAGTTCAGATGGAGTGAGTCTGAGTAGGTGAGTCCTTGTGTGGGTTCTTTAAGAGGAACTGCTTGGGACTCCAGAATTTTCTTCCACTGACTTGATCCCTGCTGGTTTTTGTAGCCAGAAGTTTGGGGGACTTATCTTACTGGCACCGGAACCCTGGCTGGGGTGCCTCATGCGGGGCTTGGACATCTTGCTTCCAAGAAAGCCTTCCTGAATATTTATCCACCACATGTGAATGTGAGACCAGCCCATTCTGCATCTCCACCCCTCCTACTAGTGTGGATGGATGTGTTTTCTTTAATTCCATAGTTGTCAGACTTCCATTCAACTCAATTTCTGACAGTCCTTAGTGATGATTGTTTTGTATTTTAGTTGTAATTTTGATGTGGTTGTGTGAGGAGGGGAGCCGTGTTTATCTATGCCTCCATCTTGACTGGAAGTCAAAGGTGTGTTCAAAAATATTGTTTTAAATTGAATGAAATCAACGTTTTTCTAACTTTTTTGGCATAAATTGTGATCTGTTCCTTTGGCAACTTACAAGCTCTATATGCTAGGAATATGTTTTTTCAGCTCCCCTGTTTTCAGATTTTAGATAATCCAAAGATACCCTCTTACTAAATGTTTTATTAAGAAAAGAGAGGGTGTGCAATATAGAGTATGAGTCCTTCAATGACAGTTCAAGATCAGGAGAAAAAAATAACTCAAACCTGTGATGTGCCTTGTACCAGCACTCACACATGACCTCCAGTAAGGTGCCTCTTAGAGAGTCACAGGTGGGCTAGAACGTCTGCTTATACCAATGCCTTCAATTTACAGATGAATAACATTAAAACTGTAAGAGAAATTTTCTTAACCCCATCATAACAAATAAATTAGATACAAGACAACTTATATAGTCCTAAGGGTTGGTTCTTTGAACCTGTTTTTTGATCTACTAACTACAGATTCTAACACAAGAGGCATCAGCACACAAAAATACATTCTTTCCAGGGAACAATGGTAATTAAAAGGGAAGACTTTAGGATTTATCTATTGTACACTGTCTTTGGTTCGCAGGCTAGCACTAAATCCACTGAGCCACATCAGCCAGGGCTTATTGCACACTGTCTTATCTCAGGTCACGCTCTTAGCATCCTTGTGAGGACGGCATTATCACCTTGCTGCAAGCTGAGAAAACCTATTTGCCTAACGTCACACAATTTATAAAATGTGAAAGTGACTCATATTTGGCTTCCAAGCCCAATTGTCTTTGTTGTTGTTTTTAGTTATAACACATTTTTTTCTGTGTCGATTTCCCATCAATTCTGGGTTTACATGTTAAAATTCCATTTGTGTGGAATAGCACACACAAATGGAATTCCCTTTTAGGAATAGCACACACCTTGAACCATGTGAGCGTCTTCACATGGTTTATCCTCAAGTAGCCTTAAGAATTACTTTTAATTCTTCTCATCTCTTTCAATTCTTCTCATCTCTTTCTATCTTGGTACCAGTAAACCATTCTCTAAAAACAGTGATCCAACAAGCCAGATGCAAGGATGAAAAAAAGGTGGACAGAGGCAAATCTATTCAATCCCACCTTTCCTACTAGAACACGGCTCTTCCTCCACTTATTAGCCATGTCAAAGATAACTTTGGCCTGTTTGAAAATGAAGGTGCAACAATGTATTATTAAAAAAAATAGCTAGTGCCTCTTCTGGTATATCTGAAAAAGAAGTTCAACCCAAAGTTCTAAAAGTTTTACTGCACTTGATCATGGTGGAGCTATCTTTCTTTTTAATAGAAGCAATGACAAAGAATATTTTCTGAGAGGTGGTACAGATTGTTTTTCACAAAACGATACGTTGCAATGCACTCTATAATAAATATATCTATTTATTCATTTAAATACTTTTGAGTACTGATTATGGATTAGACACTATCAAACTTGCAATTTAGCCTCATAATTGAGATCTTAAATAAATAAAAGTTTAGGAACCCTAACTAGAAATAGAATGTTAGCATTAAGATTTCTATCTCATAATACAAATCATTAGTCATTTCATACAAAAGAAAAAAAGGGACAAATTCTATTATGGAAGTGACTTGTTGATACTAGTTGCAAGAAAGAACAACACAAAACTTCTGAACTTGATAATAATGCTCCAAGCATTTCTTGCTTCCCACACAAATACATATCCGGCCACAAACGTAAACACAATCCTCCCACGTAGTCCTGGCACTGCAGAGACAAGGAGGCATGAGAGAAGAATTTCTTATCTCATGGCCCCTTTATTTCCCAGCTAACATATGGCAATGGGATCCTTTCTGATTTATTTTATTGTAAGCCCAATACACTACTCTTAAATAATATACACTTTTACAATATAAAATATGGAACATATTTTCATAATACTCCAAATTTGGCCCTCTAGAAAGAAAATGGATCTCGATGTTTGTACTTTATTGTAATCACTGTGTTGGATATAAATAACCTCTTTATTAGAAAAAAAATCAGAGGGTTTCTGACAGAGAAAGTAAAATTCAGATTATTTAATTAATTGATCTCATCACACAGATGGTTACTGAAGGACAAAAGCAAAAATTATACACTGTTGTTGGAACTGCTACAACTATTCTGAGACACAATTTCACTTTCGGGACTTTAGGTATGCTCATTCAGTGTATAGAGTACACGTACAAGGATGTTTATTGGTGTTAGATAAACTAGAAATGAGAAACTGAGTGTCATTCAACAGAGGATTGGTTAAATAAATTACAATGCCTCCACAAAATGGGAAATCAAAAGTTGTTTGGAAAAGAATGACTTAGGTCAATATGAGCTGATATGGAATGACCATAACATATAAGGTCTTTGAACTCCAAGTTCAGTGCTCGGTATACAATGTTGCCATTTCAGTCAGGGTTTGACCAGGAAAACAGAAGCCACTCTGTGTATTCTCAGCTGGGAGGGCTATATTGGAGGGAGGCGGAAGCTCACACAACTGTTGGCAGGACTAGGAAACAAAGGTCGGGAAGGGCATCACTGAGGATCTCAGTCTGCAGTACTGTGCTGGTGGTTCTCAGGAGCTCCTCCAGAAACCTTCCTGATCACCCAGCCTACGTGCACTAAAGCAAATGACTTTCACAAAGCCACTGCTAACTACATCCACCACTTAGCATGATTAACCATTTGACTCAAATATAGGGCAAGTTGGATGAGAACCAAAACTATTAGCAACATAATAAACCTTGGTTCCAACAGAGCTTCGAGAGAGAGTTCTGGATGAGCTATCTTAGGTTAACAGCTATGCTAAGAATCGGTCCAGGTCATTTCGGGTTTACAATAGACCAAAATGACAGGCTAAGCCTTAGAAACATACTTCGGCCCTTGGATGCCAGACACCCTAGTTGCAGCGTGACCTTCAAACCACTCTGGAATCTGGCCCCAATATATTATACCTTTCCAAACTTGTGTTTACTTCCTAACCTCGAACCTTGACTCCACCCTTCCCCACTTCCTCCTCCTGTGCTTCCTTCTTCCTAAAAGGAAATGTGATGGATAACACTGTATAAATCTCTTAGATGCAAAAGGCAGAATACTCACTGAAATTAATTTAAGAAAAAGTAAAACCATTTAATTGTCTCATGAAAGTGAGCATTATTGTATCACCAAACACAGCTGGGTCCAGGAACTCTGATGATACCATTAGGATTTGTTCTATCTTTTGACTCTTATTTTCCTCAGCGTTATCTCCATTCTCATGTGAACTCTGCCCTCACTGATAGCAGAACAGCTGCCAGTACTCAAGGCAAATGGCCCATCTTCTCTACAACCTCAGTAAAAAAGATTTTCTTGTAAAGACACTTTGGCCAACATTCTGAATTTAGGGGTTATAGATCTAATTGGGCTCTGTATTTCCATCCACAGCATTCACTATGACCCCAGTTATACAATGCTCTGATGGTTAGGCCTGGGCCACTTGGCCATCCCTGAAGCCAGGAGTGGAATCCACTCCTTACAGTCTGCATGGAGGAAGAATGGAGATAGGAAATCAGGGTGTTGTTATCAGGAGAAAGGAGAATAGATGTTGAATGAATGAAACAAAAACATGTGTCCACTGCAAAGATGGGATTCTTCTTATTCCAGAAGCCAAAATCCTTGTGAGGGAGATATGCTCATATGTGTGAAGAGATAATTGACAATCTTGTGAAATTCTGCAGTTCTTAATATTTCCCAAAGTATATCTGTGCAATAATTGTTTCAAAGAGTTTATTTTACTTCACTGCTATTTTTAGGAATTGTTGCTATTTGAAGCAGAATAACTAAGCCTCATTTTCTTTGTGTCCGAATCAATAACAAGAGATTATTTTAATTTGGGGGAAAAATAATGCCTAAAAACTGTTTTCTTTTTCTGTAACTTTATGTCCTTGTTTGTATGCATTCATATATTTTCATAGTTAAAATCCTGGTTGTAGCCCTGGCTGGTGTGGCTCTGTGGATTGAGTGCCAGCCTGTGAACCAAAGGGTCACCGGTTCAATTCCCAGTCAGAGCACATGCCTGGGTTGCAGGCCAGGTCCCCAGTGGGGGGTGCACAAGAGGCAACCACATACTGATATTCTTCTCCTTCTTTCTCCTTTCCTTCCTTTCTCAAAAATAAATAAATAAAATAGTTTTAAAAAATCCTGATAGTAAACAATGTTTTTCATGCAATCATTTTAAAGTTATATAATTATAAACATATTTCTGTATTTTTACAGAATATATATATGTAATTCTTAATATATGTAATATATGTTATATATAAATATAAATATTTTATATTATATATATATTTAGTTGTTTTGAAGGTTTAAAATACCAATACTCACAAATGTCATCAGCCTTGTTGTCCTACCTATGAATGTGAGATTGCATAGTCTATAAGATCGGGGGATGGAGAAACAGGCCATAGGGATGGGTATATGCAGAGTAGATCACACTCAAATGGGACCTCAACAATATACTTGCTGTACTTATCATTGATATAGAGGCTTAATTCTACCCCCTGCCTGCACAGCTGCAGTGAAAGCCAGCAAGTGATTAGGTACCACAGTGATGAAGAAGATGGTGAAATGCAGTAAGAGACAAAAAGGCTCATTAACAGTTGGAGACAGAATGATTTATTTTCCCATCTTTTTCTTGATCCAGTGAAAGAAATGAGCTACAACCACCCAGGACCATGATGGCTTCAACCTCAAAGAGCCTCTCTTCACATAGAGTCAGAGTTTGGGGCCCAGATCAGACACATGGGAGGGTTCAGTAAATAAAAACTCTAGTAGAATGAGTGAGAAATTGGAGAAGAGAAGCCCACAGGAAGAGAGATACTGAGGACTTTCAAGCAGAATATAACAATATAAATTATTAAGGAAAAAATACATAGTATTAGCATCTTCTTTGCTCATCACGATCCCAGAATAAGAAATCAATGTTGAGTTTCTAAGTTAATCAGTTGTACTCATAATACTGACTCCCAACACTCCCAATACCAGTAGTCCTCACTCAAGATGTGGAATAAGTCATAGTTTTTGTAGCTTGTGCTCCCTGAAGATTAAACTGCACTGCCCTTGAGCTAAAGATGGTGTTGAGCTCTTAGGGGAGTTTGAGTTTCCTGAGACTAGAGAATAGATGAAGGACAAGTGGCCAAGGTAGCATCCCTTTACACAGAAGGGTGGCTACAGGAAGCTGAGTCTGTGAGCAAGGGAGGATGACTGGCAGAAGCATCTCTAAGTCTGGCCAGAGCATCACACTGAAGAGACAGAAGGCAGAGACTAGTAAAGACAATTGCACTGGGCAACAAACAGTGTGACAGTAAAAGTGACATGCTCACGGATTGAGGTCTGTGCCCAGTTTTTGTCACTACTTAAAACCAAGATTCCTGTCTGATATGACAACATTAAAAATGAAGCCTCCTGAGTGACTGAATACAAATTCATGACCAAACATGTTATGGGCTGAAGTAGAATAAACTTCATCTATAAAAGTAAAGTAGACGTCTGGTTAAGGATGGCAATACCCTCTGTTCTCTCCCAAAACCAAACTGAAACAACAATAAAGAAAATAATTGTAAAGTATATACCCACAAGTATAAAGAGGATAAGAGAGAAAATGACAACCTTTTGCAAGCTAGAAAGCTAATGGAAAAATGGCAATGCATTTAGTAGACTTAAGAGTTAAATTGTAAGCTAACAACTAAGAATGCTGATAAGCAACCTGAATTACACTGGGTACCCAGAAAAGGTTCAAATATTAGTGGCATAACATCTCTGGAAGCAGGGATAAGAATGGAACTAAAAATAGAAGTCTCTGTTGGAAGTGTGTTTGAGAATAGACTTCACTCCTCACGAGATCCCTCTATCCCACTCCATGCAGTTGGCCAATTGCCCTTCTTCCCCGAGCAGAAGAAGGGAAGTTCACTTTCTATAGAGAGTAAGATGGAGGGTCTAGACTAAAGGCAAAGGTATCATATTGAAAACATAATAATTAAGTGAGAAATGACATTCTTTATGTCGAGATACCCAGCCTTCTTCTTCCATTGAACTTCCAGAATCCCAATATTTAGGCAGGAGATTGAAAGTCTTCTCTAGATCATGTGATTAGCCCAACATGAAAGTCTTCAATCAAATGGCTCAGCCACCTAACAGTCCACGTACACCAAGCCCCTATCATATATACAAAGTTCTAATGAGCTTTTTTCAAAGTCCAAATATTAAACATGAGCAGACAATAAAATGACCAGAAATGTGAAGAAATCCTCTGACAAACCAAACAACCAACAAACAAAAAACAATGTAGAGAAAATGACTACGTCAAAAATTGTCACTTATAGCCAAAGAATGATAAAGCATTTTCAATGTAAGAATAAGAATCTACTTTTTAAAAAAGAATAATGGTCATACTATTTACAAAATGTCTTGTATATTAATATATAATCAGAAATAAAAACTGAATTGAAAGAATTACATTACTTTAAAAAACTTTTTCAACATTATTAAGATCATATTTGCTATTTGCTGTGTCGATTAGGATATGGAGCATCTTGAAAATGTTTATTAAATGATTACCTAGTCATGGTCATTTTGAGATATTCATTAGCAAATAGGAGTGGATACAGAGTGGATGCAGAAAAGCATCCACTCCTATTTGCTAATAATGTCCAGTTACCCTCAGTATGTAGGGCTTTCAAAGAACTTATAGGAACAAGTTCATTGAATTCCACATTCATTAAAAGCATGGTTTTATATCACCAAATCTGAACCAAATACTTACTAATGTGTCATCATCACTACCTCATAGCATCTGAGAGTTAAGTGGAACACCCACTTATGGCAGATTATTTTACAGATTCCCTCCCCACCAATGTTGGTCTTGGACATGGGTTTGCTTTTGTCAGTGGAATGCAGGCTGAACAGGACATAAATTCCTAGCTTAGGCCTTCAAAGTTATCACCTGTATCCACTCACCTCGCTGGGAGCTTCTGGCTTCTGCCATGGGGAAAACATGCCCCAGTAAACTGCTGTTCCTCCAGTCTGGATGCCTAGAATCAGAAAGGATGAGCAGACCTGAATTCCACCTGCACTCAGGTTAACACATAGACCCATGCAAGAGTTACATGCTTATCATCGTAAGCCACTGATGGATTGTGGTTTGTTATTTCACAGCAAAACTAACGAATACACTTATAAATTTATTTAAAAGATGCTTCCATATTCTGGGGGTTTTTTTAAAGCCCCTAAAATTCCATATCAATGAGAAGCTAGAAAAAGGGAAAGAATCAGGCTTCACACTCTTCCTGAAGTGACACTCACATTAATCATCCTGTGTATTTAGTTTCCATTTTACAGATACCATTTTCTGAAATGAGCACATATTCACACCCATTTCAGAATCCCATTATTTACAAACCAGAGCATTAGCAGTCCTCCGAACGCGGCAGAACTAAGCCATTTTGACCAATCTTCCCATGAAAGAGAAAGAATAGAAGTAAAATAGTTCTTCACAAAATAGTGCAGGTTCCTGGGCCAACATCCAGGTGAAGGCCCCGAGAGGTAAGCCCAGTGTTCACAGCAGCTCTGCCCTGAGGACATTTGCTGATGCATCGGAAATAGTTTTGAAACAAAGCTGTGCTTTGAATGGACTTCAAAGGATCAAGAGGATAAAAGTAAAAGCCAGGAGTGTGCCAAAGACAAAGACTATGCTAAAGTCTCTCTTACTTAATATCAGCATAAGGATGCCTGGAAGCAGCCCAGTCTTCATGTGGATTTATAGCTAGCATCTACCAGGGTTGTTTGGGAAACTGGAAGCCTTGAAAGCAGATTATAATGCCCCCGAATTGGGAGTGTTCCCAGGCTCCTGGCTGAAGCACAATAATACTTTCCACAGGAAAAAAGATGTTTAGGCCTCAAAGCAATCCTAAATGTGGTGTCCAGCACATAGACAAAAATAATCAAACACGCAGAAAGCTAGAATTTCAATGGACAACTAGAAGAAACAACAGCTAACAGACCCATAAATATGTGAGATATTAAAATTATCAGATGAAGACTACAAAAAATTATGCTTACATTTACAAAGATATAAAAGCTAAGCCCGGAAACTTTATTGGGAAACAGGAAACTATAAAAAGTGAAATAGCTGATTTGAAAAAGAATCAAATAGAAATTCTACAGATTCACAATACCAATGGTAAAAGTATACAAAATCAAGATTTTAGACAAACACAAGGAACTATCCATATCAGGTGCAGGACAGACTCTGGCGCTACCTTTCCTCCAAGTTCGCATATTTCTTCTTTTTAACATTTTTTATTGTTGTTCAAGTACAGTTTTCTGCCTTTTCCCCCATCTTTCCCTACCACCCCAATCATTCCCACCTCCCTCCCGTTTCCACCCCCCTTGTTATTGTCCACGTGTCCTTTATACTTGTTCCTGCAAACCCTTCACCCTTTTCCCCTGTAATCCCCTCCCCTCTCCCCTCTGGTCACTGTTAGCCTGTTTTCAATTTCAGTGTGTTTGGTTATAAGTTCACATATTTCTACAGTAATAATTCTTGCAGCCAAGATAATTCATTTAACTCTTCTAGCTATTACTGCCAGTGCACAGCCTAGGCCATGTGACAGAAATGTGCTATGTTGAATAGTAGCATTTTACTTTACTTTGAATTCTTACTCCCCACCCCCAACTGAATTATTTCTGTTGATTAGAGTAGAAAGCCAAGTCCATACCATTGATCTATTCTGTAAGTACAACCTCCAAATACAAAGTCATTTTAAGGCAAAGTTCTGATATAGGAGGTTGGGATAAAGTCCCCAGTAATTACTTGTTTCTACACAACATTTAATTGCAGAATATAACAGAAGGGGGTCCAGGAGAAAATTTAGAAAGAATAACAATAAAAACACACAAAGCAAATCCAACAATATATCTATTCTTTTTCTCTCTCTCTCTCTTTAAAATAGTAATAATCCTTTCCTTCCCCATGTTTTCACTGAGGAAAGAATAAGCTCTGTCTTCAGAGGAGCTTGCAAATCAACTCTTGCACTTTAGCTTTCTCAGTTTGGGGGGGAAACAACTTCTCCCCCATGAACCAGCATCTAGGGCATAAATAATAATGAAGAAATTTTTTCAATTAAAAAAATTTTAATTGATGAGCAGTGTTTAGAATATAGTAGGCATTCAATACATACTCATTTTCATGAATGGTAACATTTCTACATTCATTTCTAATGTGCTTACATTCGATCTTTGAGGTAGATATCACTGTCAAACAAAAGCTCAGAGAAGTTATACAATTTGCTGAAAATCACACAGTAGGTGTTGGATCATCAACTCAAAACCAGGTCTGACACAGTGATACTTCATTGTGGAATGAACTTAACTCCCCAATGTCCAAACATCCCTAGTTTCCCAATGAAATGGAGAGAATCAGACTTAGCTTGTTTTTGCCATTTAGAAGCAATTAGGTGTATTTTCTCTCTGTGCTTTCTCCCCTTAAAAGTCTTAAACATTCTTATGGACGCTAAAGCAATATTGTTCTCATGATTAACTGTTTGCTGGAATAACAGTCTAGTCCCTTTTCATGTGTTTCAGGCAATTCAACAGTCTTCATATTATTTTTTTATGGTTTGCCATATGAAATATCTACTTGGAAGACTAAGAATAAAGCTGCTTTTTCCACAGACTAGTTTCTGTTTCCATTTGGTAAACTCTAATATTTCTTTCTCCTTATATTTCGAATTCAACTGAAGTCAACATGCCTTTGCTCTGAGCCCCCCTTTTACTATTTTCATTCATGTGCACCAAGGCCTCTGAGCTCATGAAAACATGCCTGCCTCAGGGAAGGGCGGCACAAAGACTCCTAAAGCCAACTACCTTTGAGTCTCTTCCAGATTCCACGTGCAAAAGCATTTTCCCCCAATAGACCAATGCTCCTGGTGACTCTTGAGACCTCCATCACTGCTATCACCACGCCGTGGGTGTGGGTGCCTTTGACTGGGCCTTCTCTCCTCCAGTCCTGCCTGCCCTCCTCTCCCTCTCAACTTCCTGAGGGATTTCCCCAAACCAACTTTTGACCCAAATGATTGAAGTTCCCACCGAAACCCAACACCGGCTCACCCTCTCTGGACATCCCCATGATTCCTCCTCCCCTTTGAAACTAGGGTACCTCAAAGACAGATGATTTTATTGTCTCTAAAATATAACTTTGTGTCAATGCTAAAAATTAAATACACTCTGAATTAATGATTTAATCAGTGTTTGTGATTAACAAGAGATCAGCAAATCAGCAGATACTTTCTTTATAAAGAAGGAGAAGTGGAGGGAGACAAGCACAAGAAGAACAAGAAGGGCAGAGAGGCATCCTTGAATGTAGATCTTGCCTCTCCAAATGGAATAAAATTACCACAGTGTTCATTCCAGGAAGCTAATCTCGTACCCCTTCTCAGGAGTTCTAGTCAGAAGTTCCGTGTGCACCTTTGTCCTGAGTCCTGAATGTTCCATGGTTTCCCCTCTTTCATGTGCCTTTGGAACTTTGGTGTCTCTCACTAGTACCCTTTTGATAATTGGCCCCTGACTTTGCTTCTGTTCTAAATACAGCTTCGGCACTTGGCTTCAATCTTCAACCCTGCCATCTCCCCTGTAGTATTTGTTTGTCCTTCACCACATCTTGTTTGACTGCTTACCCAGCAAGTAGTATACCAGCGAAGAGACAGTTGGTTTCGTTCACACTTCTACCCAAGGTAATGGCTTGTTTAGTTAAGGGATAGCTTCCTTTCCGAATGCTATCCCTACGACCAAATTCTAAAAGTCATACCCTACTCTAACACCTTAAGGTTTGGGGGTGGAGTAGACTCTGAAATGGGGGTGGGATTCTTATACTAAATTATATCCATATATTTGCTCATCTTGATCGAGAATTGTACGTGCTTGTGTGCATATCTCCATACAGATGCATTTATTAGAATAAAAACATTTATTTACATTGTTCTTTTAAAAACACACACACGGCGTGTCGCACTGCATTTCTGCTTCTTATTATACGAATGAGTGTCCTTCACAGGGATACTTATGTCATGGAAAACATTCTCCTGAGTCTCACTGAGCAATAGTATGACACATAACCACTGAAGCCCATATTAGGCATGGGTGCCATTAAGAAAAAATTAGCTTAAATAAGAAATTGAAAATTTTGTCCCTGAATAAGACTGTAAAAGTTTACAGTAAGTTCTATCAAGGATACTTTCCATAACTTTAGGGTTTGATAGTAAAATATATACACACACATACGTATGTTTCTAATAACAAAGCACCAAAGTAAAATAAACCTGCTTGTCCAAATACGGTTGCATTTCAGTCAAAGTTTTGCTTAATATTTTGAGAAGAGCTTTGAGAAGATAAATATTCTCAGCCTGGGATCTGACATCAGATGCTTATGGTGCCATCTACCGGCCATCGTGAAATGAGTCTTGATGGAGAAACCCAGATTTGGAAATTTGTTTTCGGTACAAAGCAAACTGCTGTCATATATCCACAGGTTCCAGTGGCCCAATTTTAAGATGTCAGCTATGTTGATGGGACATCCAAATTGCTGAGCTCCAGTGAAATTATACAACATCTCATTTTTGAACAAGGATGTGTGTGATAATACAAACCCTAGGCTACATTCTGCACCGGGAGCCATAGACTACCACCTAACTAATAGTGAGATGCCTTGCGCTGTCTGAGCATCCAAATGAGAAGGGGAAGCAGACCTGGCCAACAGTGTCTAACACTGTCTCAGGAGCATGGAATGATCCCAGTAGAGTGAAGCTGATGAGACAGGAGGGGAGGTGTTGGGTGTTGCTGCTAAAATGATCATCTCTCTGTAAAGCTAGCAGTTGGCAGGATTTGTGCCATCCCTTCAGAAGTCAGGAGCTTACTGAAGGCTGCAGGAGGTGGCTCACCTTCACCAGGGACCTTCTGAGCCAGTTCTCTGTGGCAATCCAGTCTCTGAGAGCACATCTTTCTTCCTCCATCATCTCCACGCAGAGTGCAAGCTCTTTTCATGGCATTTTCTATTTTCATTTGTCTTTCAGAAACTAAATTTGTTCTCCCCTTTAAAGTTTTCTATGTCTCATATTTTTATCTTCTTTTTCTTAGATAAGTCCCTTTAACATTTCATATAATAAGAGCTGGGTGATGATGAACTCCTTGAACTTGACCTTATCTGAGAAGCGCTTTATCTGTCCATCCATTCTAAATGACAGCTTTGCTGGATAGAGCAATTTTGGATGTAGGTCCCTGCTTTTCAAGATTTCAAATATTTCTTTCCAGCCCCTTGTTGCCTGTAAGGTCTCTTTTGAGAACAGCAAACTCACAGCTATTAACAACCACACCTAAAACAAAAGCAAACTAAGCAAACAGCTAGAACAGGAACAGAACCACAGAAATGGAGATCATATGGAGAGTTAGCAACAGGGGCGTGGGAGGAGGAGAGAGGGGGAAAGGTACAGAGAATGAGTAGCATAGATAGTGGGTAGAAAATAGACAGGGGGAGGGAGGGCAAGAATAGTATGGGAAATGTAGAAGCTAAAGAACTTATGACACATGGACATGAACTAAAGAGGGGGAATGTGGGTGGGAGAGGGTGTGTAGGGTGGAGGGGAATGATGGGGGAGAAATGGGACAACTGTAATAGCATAATCAATAAAATATATTTAAAAAAAGAAAAAAAAAGTTTTCTATGTCTCAGGTGCAAGAGACCTTTGTGCGTATTCCATACCTCATTAACAAGTCCATTTATCATCCTGCCTCGCCCCCTGTGGAGCTACTCTGGGTTTGGAGCTCCCAAGGGCCTGGCCTATTTCAAATGTAAGCCCACCTCAGCTGCAGCAGGAGGGCTTCAGAGTCGTCCCAACTATCGGTCATGGTGGGACTGAACAGCTGTGGTCCTCTTACACAGGGCTTGTGCACAAATCACAAAGTGTTCTGCAGGTCTCTGTGCGGAGACTACCTGATCGCATCAGACTTCGGATCTCTTTTGAATTTAAAAATCTATGAAAAAATTATTTTCAAAAAATTACATTAAATTCCAAACCTGCTGTATATTTTGAGGCTGGAATCCAAGATTCTGAGAAAAGCGTAGGAGCCCTCTTGAACCAATGCCAATGAAACCCTATGACTATCTAAGTCCTCTAAAAGAAATTTGCGTGAAAAATTTGGTAGAAATTAAGAATCAGGGGCGATTCTTTCATCTCTTCGCATAAACACAGCTTTATCTGTATTAAAAATAATAGTATGACTCAGGCAACATTGTATGGAGGAACTTTGATGATTTTAGCGATCAGTCTCTTCTTCTGAGAAACAAAAAAATGGAAACATTGAAAGGATCTAAGTATTTACAAGAGCAGGCAATATAAAGTCCCAGACCACAACAAGAATTTTAAGCAGCAGGTTCTACAAGCATGAGTGATTTTAAAAATAAAGGTTGTACTCAAACATTGTTTTACTTTAAAAAGGCTGGTCTCACTTCAGTTAACAAAGAAAAGGAGGCTGGGGGCGGGAAATGGTTGTTTCCTGAAAGACCGAGCAACCTTAAAGATTCTCTGCTGAAATCCAACTGACGCCTGTGTGTCTGTAGGTAAAAGGAGGATTCACTACCCAAAACAAAACAGTAGTTTTTCTGTCTAGCATGTGTGAGCTATAGAGGAAGCCTTTTAAAATAGGGTAAGTCTTCGATAATTTAACGAAAGATGAAAGGATACAAAATAGATTTGTGCAGGACGGGGAAAAGAATGTAAGTTAATACTGACCTCATCAACTCTGCCCATTCAGAGCCCAAATCTAGCTGATAGAATTTGTGAATTTTCAACTTGATATACCAACAGAGGTATAGGTTTTAGTGTGGGTTTTCTGAGGATTAGTCTCTGTTTCAAGTTTTTAAAATAAAACTACCAATTTGTAAGTGCTGTTTTTACTATAGCAAGGAGATCAGACTATCCTAGAGGGGCACTCAAAATGTGACAACCCCACAAAACATAACTCCTATTGAATTTGAACCTCAGTCCGATCTGCAGTGGCAGAGATGCACAGAGAAGCTAGGATAATGTATTCTCAGTGTCCAAACTTCTATCTATTCCAAATGTTCATTTCTCTTTTTTGAAATAAATAGACCACCCAACTGAATCTTCTTTGATCAATCCTTCTGTTTTCTCCAGGGATCTGATTGTGTGTAAACAGTGTAGCAAAGGAAAAATAAGGTGTGCTAAATTCAATGAAAGAAGGAAAAAGAAGTGGGTGGGGAAAAGAGGGAGAGAAGACAACATAAGAGAAAATAGAGATACAGAAAAGAGTGAGCAAAAGGGAGAGACAGAGAAAAGAGAGGATGAGGGGATGAGGGCAAGTGAGTGAAAGGCATAGAGAAAGGATATCAGGAAGGAGAAGGAAAGGAGAGAGAGAGGGAGTCAGGACGGAAGATAACACCAGAAAGGTGAGAAAGGGAAAAGGAGGGGGAAGCAAAAGAGAAAAGATTTTTTAAAAGACAGGAAGGGAGAGAAAAATTACAAGGGTGAGTGAAAGAGTCAAAGAACAGTGGGGGTGTTGATGGGGGCAGATTTCTGGAGAGATGGAGGAACAGAGATGATAAAATAGCCATTTAGAAACTCAGCAAGTGGAGCTAGAAGGAACAGTATAGAACGTCTCCTCCAAGCCTTCAGGGCACACGTTCAGTAAGAGACGACTAGTGAGGTTAATAACTAAAGGACCCCTGACTGGTAGGGCTCAGTGGGTTGGGTGTTGCCTGATCAATTCCCAGTCAGGGCACATGCCTGAGTTACAGGTCAGGTCCCGAGCTGGGGGTGTGCAAGAGGTGACTGATCTGATCAATCAATGATCGATGGATGTTTCTCTCCCTCTTTCTCCCTCTCTAAAAATAAATAAGTAAAATCTTAAAAACAAAACAAAACGAAATGAAACGAAACTCACCCAACCAGATATGGCAGTTGGAAAAAAAGTCATAGGAACAAAACAAACAGGCCCTTAGCAGCAGCTTTGCCATAATGAAATGCTTGAGCAGCACCCCCTGCCTTCTCTGAGAAATGGGAGCCGCCATAAGGTAGTCAGAGGCGGTGGGTAACCAGGGACCAGGCAGAAACAATCGTGATTCAGCGTCTTCTGATGTCATTACTCGGCCCGAAGCCAATTCCCAGTGCAGCCGACAGCTCCATAATCAAATAGAAGTATCAAAAACAAAAGAGCAGTAATAACAAAACTCTAATCCCTCTGGTATTTAGAAGGGGATAGAGCTTGCACTCCCGGGTCAGGCTGCCTCCGTGCGAATCCTCACTGAGCCACTGCCTGCTGACCTTACTAAAGCCTTTTCTTTACCTGTTTCCTAGTCCATAAATTGAGATGACAATAGTATTTACCACCCAATGTTGTTGTAAAAATTAAATAAAAGAATCCATGCAGTGTGATGACAACATGCTGGCATACTGGACACAAGAGGCTCTTGGATTCCTTGCTGGACTATTTGAGCTTCTGTACCACCCAGCTGTGTTGAAAGCATTGGACTGACAGTGTTTCATTTTTGTACAGCACTTGATTATGAAATGCCTTTGGCATTTATTATGAATGAATGAGAAGGGATAGTACTAGGCTGGCAACCATGCGGTGAGACTTTCCAATCTCTAACTGCTTTTGGAGAGCCTAAATGTCTCACGTCGCCAGTGTTAGTTATGAAGAACAAACTTAATTCGGCAATTGATTTGCTTGGCTGCAGACCTACTGCATACTAGTTGTTTTGAAATGAAAATGGAAAATTTAAACTAAAGCAGGATTTACAAACTTAAAAACACTAATGCTGATCTGTTGCTTTTACTATTAAAATAGCTTTATGTCTATTTCAGCCGAGATGCCGATCCCTGGTGACCACCTCCGAGTCATTCCTGTCGCTTCTGAGTGCTCTTTTATTACAGGAAGTGAAGTAAATCAGTGGGGAAGCTGATTAAAATCCCTGTTAGAGGCAAGTGGATAAAAATGAGATTAGGGAATGTGAGTGCATCTCTAAATCACTGCACTTGACCAAACCAATTACATTTAAGTGTGCTTTTGCCTCAGTCCAGGGGAGGAAGAAGCGATCCAGTGAAAAGGAGACTCACACTCGGAGAACGGTAAGCGATGGGCATTGACTGATGCGCGCGCGCGCGTGCACGATTTTCCTCGCGCGAAGTGGTAATCTCCCTCTGTAAAACTTCTCCAGATGTTCTTAAATCTGCTCTGCGATAACCATGCTTCTTATTTATGGAGTACATTCTAAGTGCCAGGCACTGGGCTGGGAGTCTTGTGTATGTAATTTCATTTAATCTTCACAGATCTGCCCCTGCATGGTGTTGCCCGTATGAGGATGAGGAAATGGAAGGTCAGAGAAAAATAGTTACATTTTTAAATGCTAATCTCTGCTACATGGTTTTATATATG
This sequence comes from Glossophaga mutica, assembly GCA_039655065.1. Classification (NCBI taxonomy): domain Eukaryota; kingdom Metazoa; phylum Chordata; class Mammalia; order Chiroptera; family Phyllostomidae; genus Glossophaga; species Glossophaga mutica. Next base: position 62,857,230 of record CM077304.1, read on the forward strand.
CTACTTCATCTAATCTTTTTAATGATTCTGTGAGATGGATTTGTATCCCCATTAAAGGTGAGAATAGTGTGGCTCATAATTATTTATAGTAGCTACCATTTATTGCATACTAATTGTGTACCAGGTACTTGTCATATCTCTTAAATACAGCACATTATCTCCTATAATTCTTACGACCTATAAAATAAATCTTAATTCCACTTTACAAGTAAGTAAATGAGAACACGGCAAGGCGCACAACTGGCCCAATATCAGTCAACTTAGATAAGGCAAAGTCAGGATTTTAGCCAAGATTTTGGTGATTTCAATGCCCAAGTGCTTAACCCATGCCTTGTAAATATAATTACAATAAAAGAAACAAAAGATCTAGAAAACATGGATTCAAAACCAATTTGAAGGAGCTCACACTGTCCAAATCTGAAACAATTTGAGCATCCTAATAAATAATGCAGTAATGGATTACAATCCATGTGATAAGAAGGAATTCATGAGTCCACACTGATATGAATAAATGAAAAAGTGAATGAAAAGAAGAGAAAGCTCACCCTTAAAGTAGAAAGCCAGACAATAAATACAGAAAAAATAATGGAATTGGAAAGCCACCATAAGGGCCACCACTGTAGTAATAACTAACTCTTGAAAGAAACATCAGTGGACACCAAAATCAGTGAGCGAATGTGGGGTGAGGAATGAGATTTTATATAGTCTCGAAGTATCTCCCCACAAAATAGTTATTAATATCAATGGGGAAATAACTTTACAGTAGAGAGATAAAGCAGACACCACAAACTTAACCAAGAGGTCAACATTAATACCACCAATAACAAGACAAATAGACACCACATGTCTCTCAATAAAATGCAATGAAAAGAACACAGCATCCATGATATTTTAGCTAAAAATGTGTTCAGGTCTAATGACAAGAAAACATCAGAAAAACACAAATTGAAGGACATCCTACAAAATAGCAGCTGTATGACCTTCAAAAATATCCACGAAATGACTGAGGACCCGTTCCAGAATGAAGAGATGGGAGACAAAGGATGGAGTGCAATGCATGTCCTTGAATTGGATTCTTTGCTATGAAAGGCATTACTGAGGAAATTTGCAAAATTGGAATGGGGTCTCTGGGTAAAAAGTATAGATTTCTTCATACCATTCTTGCAATGTTTAAGTTTAAAATTTGTCAAATATGAATATTTTTAAAAAGCCAACCACTTTCTTTCTATGTGACCTTGGGCAAGTCATTGAACTTCCCTGAGTTTGTTTTTTGCTCTGTAAAGGTGGAGAAATAATTCAGCAATTCCACTGGGACAATAAATGAGATGGTGCATACAAAAACACCTGGCATTTATTAAGTGATAAATAAATACTGGTTTCCTTTTTCTTTTCAACTTGCTTACCTAATACTTTGAACTTGATCTACTGGAGATTGGGGGGAGATGGATAGCATGACTTACGCTTGTTTTACAAGGGGATCAAGTAATGAAACATCCCAGAAAGTTCAAGCTCAGTGCTCAGTGCTTCAGCCAGCCTTCTAATCTGCTCAGGAATTAACACTCCATGGAGCAGTGTTTCCAAAATCAGGGTTCATAGATGTATTCTGGGAGATCCAGAGAGTTCTCTAGAGCAATTTTTGTCTTTTCATTTAAATTAAAATAAAAATTAATATACTGTTATCAGCATGATTGTATTTAATTGAGAAACATCAATGTCCATGCTTGCAATTGCTTTTGAAATTTCAGTGCCCACACTTATAATTGTGTTTAAAATTGTTTGGAAACCAAATAGTTCTACTTTTCTTACCATGGATAATGAGAAAAATAAATCTATTCTATTATGTAAGTAATTTATATATTTGCACCAAGTGAAGGCTACTGCTAGTAATTAGAGAACCTTGAATAGATACAAAAACATGTGTCTGCCTCAAGACATCTTACTTCCACCTGTCAAATTGTCCTACTATAAACAATAAGCAGAATAAATTAGTAAATTATATGTTGTTAGAAGGTCATAGTGTTATAGAAAAAGAAAAATTAGAGAGGGTTAAGGGAATCAGGATTGCTGGATCTTGATTGGAGCAAGGTGTCAGGTTCAGAATGAGATAGATTGGCCAGAGTAGGTCCCACTGAGAAGGTAACAATTGAATAGAGACTAGGTAGAGGAGAGGGAGCTCTCTGGAGCAGATGTCTGAGAGAGGCAGATATGTTGAGGAAGAGGATTTGAGAAGGAGAAAGCCAATTCACCAAGGCACAAGTATGCCTGGGATGCTTAAAGAATAGCAAGGAGGCCAGCAAGGCCAGAGCAGATTAAGGGAGGAAGAGAATGCAAGAAGACGGTTGTCAGAAAAGTAAGGGTGGGGAATTGGTGATATGCAATGCTCTAGGGCACAATTTGGGCTTTTAGTTCTGGTGAAATGGGGTTTTGAGCAGAAGAGTAGCTTGAGGTAAATTACAGTTCAAAAGGATCACTCTGAAGGGACTGGAGGTAACAAAAGTAGAAGCGGGAGACCTTTAGGAAACTGTCTTAGCGTTCTAGGTGAGAGATGACCATGGCTGAGAAGGTGGTGAGGACTGGTAAGATTCTGGTTCTAGTTTGCTGGTTGAACCAACTGGATTTGCTTAGAGATTGGATTGGATAAGGGTGTGCAAGGGAAGGCTCAGTAACGACTCCAAGGTTGTTGGCCTGAATAATCGAAGACAGATTTTCCAATTACTGAAAAGAGAAAGAGCAGTTTTGGAAGGGACATACTAAGTCTGAGATGTTTATTAGGCATTCAAGAGGACACATGCGTCTGGAGCTCAGAACTGGCTGGAGATGGAAATGCGGGTGTCCTCCGTATTTACAGTCACAGTCTACAGCATGATAACAAGGGGATACAAGCCAACAGAGAATGCAAAACAATGAGCCCTGGAGTCTTCCATGTTGAGTGTTTGGGGAGAGAAGGATCCACAAAAGAAACTTGGAAGAAATAACCAGTGAGGCAGACAGAAAACCATGAGTAAAACATCTTGGAAGACAAATCAGGATAAGGCTTTTTGGTCCACTTCTTCACTCATCTGTAACAGGACTCTACATCCACATTAGATGCCACATAACTTTGCAGTGCCCCCCGCCCCGCACTCTGCATGAGCTTGGGCACATGACCTATTTTGGTGGGTATAAACGAAGAAGTGGTTTAAGTGGACTTGCATAGCTCATTTTATCTCTTGCGTTTCTGTCATTTTCCATAAGAACATGTTCTGGGTAGGTGCTGGTTGAAGGAAAATGAAAGACCTGAACCCAACCTGTAGCCTAAGCAGATCCGCCCCGTCTACCTCACAGACCAGTGAGCAGAAGCAACAAATTTATTGTTACAAGCCACTGAGCTTGTCATACATCATTGCAGCAATAGCTGACTATTGTAACCATGAAAAAGTCCCAGGAACACTTATATAACCCTAAGAGAAGTCCCCTACTTTGATTTAGATAAATGATGTGACATTTCTTGCACCTACATGATGTGGTGTAAATTCATTCCTGCTAGTGTGTGTGCATGTGTGTGTGTTTTAATATTTCTCAATTGATGTTCATGGCCAAGCTCAGAAACCACTAGATTAGATGACCTCTAAGGTTTCTTCCCAAACTAAAACTTCATGATCCTATACAAGCCAGGTCACATGATTTGTTCACCATGTCACCTTTAGCTGCTCTATTCCGGCAGCTTCTGCTTTAAATCAGGTGGAGGTCACTCTCTCTCCCTACGCGTAGCACCATTACTTTTGAGCTCCTTTGCAATAAGTAAATCCAAGAGGCTCCCACCTTCCCAGATGCTTATAGCGCAGCTTTTTGATAAGGGAGAAGGAGATGAGTGGGAGATGGAGTGGGGCATGGTGTGAGTTACTGCGTGATGTGGGAGGAGCAGGAAGACAGTGGTGCTGCAGGCCGGCCCCATGCCCCTGGACTTCCGGATCAGACATCTACTTGCAATAGATCAGGAAGGGGTCTGGAAACAGGGCAAAATTTCACTAACAGCACAAATGTAGAGATAAATGTACCATGCTGGAACTATTGGATAAATGTTAATACTTAATAGATTTGCTATTTGAATAGAAAACCTATACTAATTAGATAAAAAATAAAACTAGGTGGAATTTGAAAGTCTCATCATTACAAATGTTCCACTGATAACCCTAGAAATTCCTTGACAGGGCCTGACCTTAAATGTAGGTGGATATTGGAAAAATCTCTCTCTCTCTCTCTCTCTCTCTCTCTCTCTCTCTCTCCAGCAAGCTCCCTGGAACTTCTGGGGAGCATACAAAGTTAATGGGATATAAATTCCACATTTGGGGGAACTCTGAACACTTTTAAAGTTCTAATTTATCTTAATAAGGTATCAACATTGAAAGCAGAACAGTATTTTCATCAGCTCCAAAAGGATTCTTTCTATCCAAAGAGACTGAAGTTTACTGGATTAGAAAGGAATTTCCCTCTTTATCTTTAGAGACTATAGATTCCTTCCTTTGTTATTACTTCCTTCTGGAAGGCTGATCTATTCCTATTTTTTTCTTACTGATCCATCTCATTCTACTTCAAAGAAAGAGAGTTGAGGTTTAGACAGACCATAGACCATGTTTCATTGTTTAACCATTATATCCTGGGTTATGTAGCTCAGCTGGTTAGAGCATTGTCCTACTACCCCAAGGTTATACGTTCAGTCCTTGGTCAGGGTGCAAATAAGAAGTAACCAAAGAATGCATAAATAAGTGGAACAATAAGTCTCTCTTCCCCTTCCTTTTATTCTCTAAAATCAATCAATAAATAATTTTTTAAAGAAAGGATTTTTTTAATTATAAAAGAGGCATAAGGATCTTATATCTATTGCTAAATTTTCTTTTATTAATTATATTTTATTGATTGTGCTATTACAGTTGTCCCATTTCTCCCCCATCATTCCCCTCCTCCCTGCACAGCCCCTCCCACCCACATTCTCCCCCTTTAGTTCATGTCCATGGGTCATAAGTTTAGCTTCTACATTTCCCATACTATTCTTGCCCTCCCCGTCTATTTTCTACCCACCATCTATGCTACTTATTCTCTGTACCTTTCCCCCTCTCTCCTCCTCCCACTCCCCTGCTGCTAACCCTCCATGTGATCTTCATTTCTGTGGTTCTGCTCCTGTGCTAGTTCTTTGCTTAGTTTGCTTTTGTTTTAGGTGTGGTTGTTAATATCTGTGAGTTCGCTGTCTTTTCACTGACTTATTTTTTATCTTCTTTTTCTTAGATAAGTCCCTTTAACATTTCATATAATAAGAGCTTGGTGATGATGAACTCCTTTAACTTGACCTTATCTGAGAAGCACTTTATCTTCCCTTCCATTCTAAATGACAGCTTCACTGGATAGAGCAATCTTGGATGTAGGTCCTTGACTTTCATGACTTGGAATACTTCTTTCCAGCCCCTTCTTGCCTGCAAGGTCTCTTTTGAGAAATCAGCTGACAGTCTCAGGAGAACTCCTTTGGAGGTGACTGTGCCCTTATCCCTTGCTGCTTCTAGAATTCTCTCCTTCGTTTGAATCTTGGCTAATGTAATTATGATGTGCCTTGGTGTGTTCCTCCTTGGGTCCAACTTCTTTGGGACTCTCTGAGCTTCCTGGACTTCCTGGAAGTCTATTTCCTTTGCCAGACTGGGGAAGTTCTCCTTGATTATTTGTTCAAATAAGTTTTCCACTTGTTGCTCTTCCTCTTCCCCTTCTGATACCCCTACAATTCAGATGTTGGGACATTTAAAGATGTCCTGAAAGTTCCTAAGCCTCTCCTCATTTTTTTGAATTCTTGCTTCTTCATTCTTTTCTGATTGAATGTTTGTTTCTTCCTTCTGGTCCACTCCATTGATCTGAGTCCCAGTTTTCCTCCCATCTCTGTTGGTTCCCTGTGTGTTTTCCTTCATTTCACTTATTGTAGCCTTCATTTGTTTATCTAATTTGCGACCAAAATCAACCAATTCTGTGAGCATCCTGATCACCAGGGCTTTGAACTGTGCATCTGATAGGTTGGCTATCTCTTTGTTGCTTAGATGAATTAGCTCTGGGGTTTTGATCTGTTCTCCTGTTTGAGCCATTCTTGGTTTTGGGTTTTCTTTTTGTTTGTTTGTTTTTTGGGGGTTTTTGTTGTTGTTGTTGTTGTTTTGGTCTGGTCGTGGCTGTTATGTAGTAAGGGGCAGAGACTTAGGTGTTCACCAGGGCAGGGCAACCCAGTTGCTGGGTAGTGACAGGGCATGTGGGGGTGGGGTCCGAGAGGGAACAATGGTGCTTGCTCCTAGCTCTCTCGGATTCCAGTCCCTTCTGCCACTTTCCCCAAGCAAATTGGGCCCTTCTGGTGCTGATTTCCATGTGGGTGGGCTTGTGTATGTTCTAGGACCCTGTGGGTATCTCCAACAAACTCTCCTGTGAGGCTGGGAGTTTCTGCCAGCACTTCAACCCCCACAAGTGTTTTCAATCGGTCCTTTTAGGCTTTATTTCCCAGCGCTGGGGCCCTGGGTTGCGCAGTCTATCTCACAGCCAATTTTCGCCTGGTTTATCTGCGTGCGAATGTATGACCTCAGTCAGCTGCCTTGCGCACCTCACTTGGTCTGCTCGTTGCCTCCCTGCGCCCAGTAACCACTGCCTGTGCACCTGGGGTGTGCCAACCTCTGCCTGCGCGTCCAGGACCACTAGCCACTGCTTTTCGTGCCGTGACCCCTCTCCACCAGGTGCCGACTCCACCCCTCTTACCGGTCTGGGTGAGTCGTACAATTCAATTTTCTATCTGTTCTGGTTGGGGTTTTTTTGGTTCTAAATTTTTGTTGTCCTTAATTTTGGTTGTGAGTGGTGGCACAGTGTGTCCACCTATGCCTCCATCTTGGCTGGACCCATCTAAATTTTCTTTAACATTGGTATCTTTCTTTAGTAACCTTTGGTTTAAATGGTGTGTGTGTGTGAAGGCACACATATTAGAGGTGATAATATATTTTTAAAATACAAGACAACTTTCTTCCAAAGTGTACCTGCTCTTCAGTCATTCTGGGAGGCTATATGCTTATTCCAGTTTTGAGACATCAAGAATCTTCTAAGGCTGTCTATCCTGACAGGAATATCGTTATGTAACAATATAATCTCTATTAAGTTCATCAATCTTAGTAAAATATGCATATCAGTTCAATAAATCAATTTCAGCTAAATAAAATTATGATCCGTAACATACAATACAAGGTATTCCCAACCTTCAGCTGTTAAAAAGAATAATTTAACTCACCTCCAAAGATACAGTATTAAATGAAAAAAGACACAACAGTGTGTGTAGTGTGCCCCATCATGAGGGGGAGAAAAGAATATGTATGTACACATTTATAAAAGCATTTCTGAAAGTATATACACAGGAAACATTAACTGTGGTCACCAATGAGAGTATGACCGGGCGGGGAGGAGGCGTGGAAGGGCAGAAACCTACTTGTGACTTTATGTATGAATTTGTCATGCATATGTTTTACCTAGTCAAAAAATAAGAAGAAAAAAAATGCCGCTCCATCCCATTTTTTTAAATTGCCCCATTGTAGAACACTCTCCTGACATAAGGTTGGGCTCAGGGTCAAGCAGGTTAAGATCTGAATCCACATGCTAACTGAGAGACTGTCTTTGGATCCCTTAACTTTCCTGCACATTCATCCTCTTCTATGTAAAGTGGGAGAAACAGTAATGACCTTAAGTGTGCTCCTCGGGAATTAAGGAACACAATGGGTGGAAAAACAGTAGGCACGCAGAAAACCGCAGCCCCGATTTCCTCCCTGCATGCAAGAGGGACCTACTTTGGTTATGTGACGTCCTTAATAATTTTGAGCAGTTAATTGATTGCAGCTTGTTCTTTTCCACCTCTGTCACCTCCAAAGGTTGTGAACAAACCTTTGAGAAGAAACCTCTCCCTGTGCCACAGGTAGCAGAGCTTGGTGCTTCAAAACCACAATCCTGGTTAAGGCTTCGCCGTGGGAGGGGGGCGGGAAGGTGGGTTTAAAGAAAAAAGAGTGAAAGAAAGTTTTACTACTTGTCTTAGGACATGAAATTTCGCCATTAAATTTCTCTCTTTTACATCTTGATGGCTAGTAAATCCCTAGCAGCCTTAGTATAAATGATATTTAAACCTCATCTGCTAACACTTTGCAGGGAATTAGTTTAAGCAATTAAAATCTTTCCCTTCCCTAAACACCACCACCCATAAAACAGAGGACATTGAAAGGGGAGGCCAACCAGTCTCTAGTCCAAATTGCAACTTAATGTGATTTTAGAACTCTCTCCTCAAGACCCTTCACTGCCATCTGCTGGAAAATTGTAGGTATCAAGTGTACAGATCCCCCAGGCCTACAAAACAATGGCACCCTGGAATTATGCAACCCAAAGCTCACACAAGTGTGAGCAACGTCCCCAAACAAGCTTCCCAGCTTTGCCAAGGACTGGCACTACCCTTGCAGCACAGGCACCACTGACAGATAGCTGTCACTTTCTGATGTGTGTCCCTCTTGCCTGCTTGCCCGCAGGAACTTTCCTGGCCCATCTATGGTAATGGAAGGCATGCCTTTTTGCTCCCTCTCCCCAGAACCGCTAGGATGGAATATATCTGCAAGGCCCCTTCAGACCGTTTCAAAGACCCCTTCAGGGGTTTATGACCTCTCCAGGCGAAGAAGTTGTTAAGGAGTGTGAATTCATCCTTCCCCCACTGCCTGAGGCGGCCCCACAGATTGTGACAGGGGAGGTGGGATGGAATGCAGCATCGCAGGCCAGGTCGGCGGCTGGGAAACAGATCCGACGAGATGCCATTGAAACAAGGCAACCGGCTGATGGAAACGGCTGAAGTCTGGGGTGCTGGGGAGCAGGGAAAGGACGACGGGGTGGGGGAGGTGGGCAGAGGGTGCGGCCGACAAGTCCCCAGGGGCTCACGCAGCCAGGCAGCTCCTCATCTCAAAGACAGAAATGAGGTTTGGCCTCATTTTTTTTTTCAGCCCACTGATTGCTTTATTTCAAATTACCCTAACTACTTAGCATGGTAAATTAAATTGAAACCCCCAAAAGTTTGTAGAGGATGTCATCTAATCTGATTAAAAGGAATATTCCCGTCACAAGTGAGGGAGGAAATGGAAATTACTCTGAGCACACTGCTATTAAATAATTTGCATAGACTTGCATATGCTGTACATCAGAAAAGCATGTGCTGTTTAGATTTAATGAAATAATTTTCCGGCGCTAAAGACTGTTATTTATAGTCGCTGTCCTCCTCTATCTGTCTTTTTCTTTTCCCATCTGTCCCTTTTGGAATGTTAAAAATTATTTGATGGGAAAGGTACACAGCTATGCACAAGTTACATGAAATATGCTAATAATCTTCCTGCTGGCAGGGCTGGGAGGTCCTCAAACTGCAACCTTCCCACGTGCTCCACTCCCTTGTCTGCCTCATAATTAAAGGCTCCCTTTAACAGCCCTTCAAAGGTTCAACTTGATTCATTTTGGGTTTCCATTGATGGGGGGAGGGTGGTTTTAACCTTTGGCTCTGCTTCCCAAGTGATGTTTTCCTAACCCTAAGGAACAGCAACTAAATCAAAGTGAAAATGAAAGGACAAATCTCCACCGAGCTCATGTCGTCCGTTTCGGTGGAGTCTGCGACACCGCCATTGTGCTCGCACGCGTGCGCTAATCGCCCTGAAAAGATTGCTGTGCCTGCTCCGCATTTCAAGGTTCCAGACCTTTGACAAATGTTGGCGGCTGTGAAAGCCTCACCCCCATTTTTATCAATGGAGACAAGGAAGCCCCGGATAGATGAACGTGATGTGTTAGCGGCAGGGGGGTGGGAGGGGGGGTGAAATCTATCTATTTTTGTATTCTCTGTGGATAGTCACTAGTGTTTGGTAATATTTTAGCAGATCTCATGTTCAGTTGTAATGTAGCCAACATAGGAATTCTAGTGAATTCCCCAACAAAATTACATTAGGATCAAATGTGATCGTTATAAACACTAACCAGATGTTGGGGATGGACTGGATATAACTCTTTAAGCCCCAAATTACAGTATAATAAATGCAAGCATGGGGATCTGCCAATGCATCTGAACTTCATGTCGGAAACCAGGTCTGACCTTGATTTAACTCTATAAGGAACTGAGAGTTTCCCCACTTGTACAGTTAGGATGCATCCCCAAACCCCCAAGTGCTATGTTGTCACGAGTTTTATCACTGACTTGAAGAATGACATTATCAGGTTCTGGAGTAAAGCCAACCTTCATGCAAGCATTTTATTAACACATTTGAAAGGAAACAGAATTGCAGATACAAATGACTATTGAGGTTATGAAACAAACCTGTGAAATAAAATACAATTCAATACTAAGATCCCATTTGTCCTTGGTAAATCTCAGGGAGTTGAGATACTATAATCAGCACTAAGATAGCTTACTACAGAAACCTGCAAACTAGCACAGGCCCAGAGCAGCAGATAGGATTCAGCATGAAAACCCTTCAATCTCTGCCCCTGAAATTTGTTTTCTAGCTGCAGGGCTAATATAAACTGATAATTTGTATTATAGTTCAAGATCAGTATTGACTGTATCCTAATTAGAATGTCTGTGGTTATAAGGGAAGGTGACTATTTCAAACACCCTATTGTCCAGGAAAAGAAAAAAAGAAGGCACTTTGGAAAGCTGGAATCAATAGACTAAGCAATTTGTTAGGTAGTAAACTATAGCGAGCCTACTATCTGCATGACAGTGTGTTGGATGTTGCTGGAAGAAACAGAGAGTAAAAGGAAACATTTAAAGGAGTGCCAAATATGCATCAAATCCTTTAAGAAATGTATGTTTTTTATCTGGATATACCAAAGCATAGAATGGTCTCCCTGGAGAAACATAAAATAAAGTGCCAAAGACATGAGCTATAAAACCCCCCAAACACTAAAGTTAAATCACCAAATAAAATAATAGGTGTCACAAGTCAGCATAAGTACAGCATTGAGGGGCTCTGTATATCTCCCACCACTAACTCTCCAAATAAGAAAAACCTATTTTTAGCAGTTAAAAAGTATTGGGGGGAAAAAACACAAGAAATCAGCTACCAAAAAAATGTGAAACCTACAAGATGATTATAAATTATTAACCAAGACTATTTTTAAAATCATACATTGGTCGCAAAAATAATAAAAAATCTCACTATCCCATTCACATCATCTGTGACCTCTCCCTCCGCTCTTTGCCCAACGCTTCCCCAGTGTTTTCGTCACTTAACATATGACTTCAAGGCAGACAAGGGGCACAGACAAAGGGGTTCCAGGAAGGGAAGGTCATCTGAGAAGGGAGGACATGGATGAGCCAGCATCGTGGACCTCAAGGTACTGTCTGAACAGCCCAAACCGTCCATTGATAGATGAACGAAATGCAGTATATCTATACAGTAGAGTATTATTCAGCCATTAAAATGAATAAAATTCAGGCACATGCTACAACATGGAGGAAACTTGAAGACATGCTCAGTGAAAGAGGCCAGACGCAGAACCGATATTGTCCTAGTCCATTGTTGTCAGGCATGCTTAAAGAGGCAAATGCACAGAGATGGAAAGTAGAACAGTGGTTGCTGGGGGCTGCAGGGAGCAGGGAATGGAGAGTCACTGCTTAGGGGGACACAGTTCCTGGGTGAAAAAGTTGGAAATGGACAGCGGTAGGTGATGGCAGCACAAGACTGTGGATGTATTTAATGCCACTGAACTGTGCCTATAACAATGGTTAAGATGTTAAATTTTATGTGATGTATATTTTACCATGGCAAAAAATACCAAAAAGAGAGATTCTTAATATTCTTAGGAGCAAAGCTGGTGGAAGCCAAGACCGGAAGTCCACAGGGGAGAGATTAGGGAGTGTGGTGGGGTGGGTTTGCTGAAGGCAGACTTCCTCCTGGGGTCAGTCAGGTGACTGTGCATAAAACAATAGGGAGTAGGGATTACTGTGAGAACTTAGAAGACCCAATCCACCTTAAGGCAATGATACTTCAATCAGAAAGCAAAGCAAACACTGCACAAAGTATCTTCAGAGAGAGGGCACCAATTTTTCACTCCTCACAACAAACATCAAAGCAATGTTAACCTACAACAAAATGCTTACCCGGGGGCTTCTACTTGTAAGCCTATCTTACCAGAAACTGAAAATAGAAGTTGTGGAGTGAGATAAGATGTGTAAAAACAAAAACAAACATCCTTTACAGTGAGCTACCATGAGCTAGGTAGGCACTGAAAGTGTTTTACTTGTGCTTTCTTATTTCATCCTCATGACCACCTATGAGGTAACAACTTCAGTCATCCTCATGTTATAAGTGCAGAAACGGAGGTGCAGAGAGGTTAAGTCTCTCCCTGGGAGGTAAGTGGAAGAGCCATCTGGTTCCAGTCTAGAGTCTCTGCCCTCAAGGCATAAGAAAAGGTAAGCACCAATGATCCCCAAACTAGAAACCTTTCCAGCACAGAGGGTTAAACAGACATATTATTTAAAGCCATGAGAGTGAACCAAGTTGGCAAAGGCAAGCATATACCGAAAGGAGATGATGGGGTCAGGAGCTCATCTTATATCCATATTTCAGAGAAAAGTGAAGGAAGGAAATGTCATGGAGATGGAGGAGTTGTCAGAGGTGGAAAAAAACACCAAGAGTATTAATAACACCAAGTTAGAGGAAGAGAAGTTTTCGAGAATTTCAATAACATCAAATGCTACAAAGAAAGGACTGAGACTAGACTTGCACTATTGGGTTAGAGTACAATAATAAACAGCCCCCAAACCTGGTAGCTTTAGAAAAGCAAAGTCTAGTTCTTGCTTGACATACATGTCCGTCCCTGGTTGGTCAGGGACCTTCTCCGCTCTGATGTTCTTTCTGCAGAATCCTGGCTCACCGAGCAACCCTGCAGCACTGCCCTTCATCGTGGCAGAGGGGATAGGAGAGTGGCTGACTAAGGCCTAGCCCTTAAAAGATTTCGTACTCAAGTACATATGTCACCTCGTATCGCATTGGCCAACATCAGTCATGCGGCCACATCCAAATGAAGGGGTGGGGAAGTGAAATTCTCCCATGAGTCTAAAGGGAATCAAATGTGTGATGGGCTGCATTGATAATGACCACACTTTGAGTAGCCGCAATAGCAATGCACCCCTAATATTTAGACAGTGCTCTGCAGACTAAAAAGATTTTTACATATATCATCTCACAGGAGCCCCACAAAGCAAGGTCTGTTTTATTATTTCCGTGTTAAAGCTTTGGAAACAGGCTCAAAGAAATTAAGCTACTTGCCCAAGGTCACATACTACTAAGTGGCAGGGCTGGGATTTGAACTCTGGTTTCATGACACTTAGTCCATCCAGGGCTGTTTCCTCAATGCCTCCAGGCAGACAGATGGGGACTGATGCCAGATTGCTATGGCTGAGAAATCAGTTGGAAGTGAAGCCTTGGAAGAGTGTACACTAAGAAGCTTAGATTTGATCTTGCAGCCATGGGAAGTTTCCTAGCTGAAGAGTGACATATCGGAGGGAATGTTGTAAAAGGCTTAATTTACAGCCCTTCAAGTGTGCCCCAGACAGGCATCAAGGCAGCCACACACTCCTGGAAGGATTAATAGTTTCAGCCTTTTGGGAAAGCGGTTTGGCAATATGGATCAGGAGTGTTTTAAGGAAAAGTTCATACTCTTCTGGAATTCTTCTACAAGAATATAACCAGATAAGGATTTACATGTATGGTCATTAATAACACAAGAAAATATTTTAATAGCAAAAATATTGGGAAAAAGTTTAAATGTCCAAAAATGGACAAATAAGAAAATTTATAGTTTACCCACAGGACAGAATAAGAGGGAACTTATCAAACAACACTTTCAAAGAATTTTCAGAGGCATGGGAAAAATCTTCATGATACAAAACTATGAAAAAAAGGATCTAAAATGATACAGTGTTAAGACAATCACGAAAACATACATACGTGTCCATAATCTCTGGTGGTTGAATTAGGAATGATTGCATTTCATTTAAACTTTCCTAGATTTGCCAATTTTCTACTGAATCCATGTGTTACTTTTATTAAAAAAAAGTCGCAAAAATAAAAAGAAATGGACAACTATACAGGTGAATTAGAGCCAAAAAAAAAAGAAAAAACAATCCAGGGAAAGGGGATTTGTTGTTTTATTTGAGTTAGAAGATGTCATACCACTTATGAGGCGAAGGGGCACAGCTACCAGTGGAAAAGATCTGGCTATTAATCACAGCAGAAACAGACCTGAAGAAAAGACCACTGGTCATACACAATCATTTAATTTAGCAGCCCCTGTTTTTATAGAAAGAAAAAGAATAGAATGAATCCTGACAATAGGCAGAATGTTACTGTTTGGGTGACTAGTTGTCACTGCATTATGGTTTAGAAAGAGATTGGTTAGAGAGTAGAGACCTGGGCTCCTGAGCTCTGTTATGAACTCCTAATATCTGGCAAAAATTGGGACCTCAATTTCCTCATCTGTTAAAAAACACAGGGTTAAAATAGGTGATCTCTAAAACATGTTTCAGCCTTAAATCCTATACTATTTTTGTCCGTATTAATTTCATGTTAATGAAACCAACCTGTAAGTGTATTTGGGTAAAACATTTTCAGCTAGACCACCCACCAAATCAAACTAAACTGGAATGCTTTCATATGTGCCAGCATTCTAGGTGCCATATTAAATTAAAACAGAGTCCTTTCCTCAGCATCTAACTTTTCCAGAAATGGTTCATAGACTTAAAGGAAAAGTTAACTATGAGACTTTTGAAAAGCTTTACAATGGAATGACTGCGGGGGGGGGGGGCGGTGGGTCCAAGGACTAAAAGAAGCTCAGTTAGAGATGGAAGGTGGGGAACACCGCTAACACACACACACACACACACACACACACACACACACACACACAACATGACAACCCTCTGGCGTCTCCCATCTTGCTTTGATACTCAGTAAGGGTGAGTTTGATTGTCTTTTTCTTTGGACACAACTGCTTTCCAGCAAGAAATTGGGGGCTGGGGTGACTTGCAAATATGAAATGCAACCGAATTTCATTAACTAAGGATGGGAGCATGAAACAGATCCAACTCACCTGAATTTCCAAATAAGAACAAAAGTGTTTATTTAATAAGCACAGTAAATATTTAAAGCAGGAGGAAGCCAACTTTTTCTTAAAAGGCCAGACGGTAGATATTTTAGGCTTTGCAGGCCAGAGAAGGGTCTCTTGTCACAACTACTGTGCCTTTGTAGCACGAAAGCAGCCATGGACAAGTAAGTGGGCATGACTCTCTTCCGATAAAACTTTATTTACAAAAACAGATGACCACTCCTCTGCCTGCCCCTGTTGTAAAGCATAATTTTTATTCAGGCACCCAGTTAACGTTAGGAGATGGAGGTGAAAAGGAAGAGGAAGAAAAACATAATGAGTGGAAAAACTGAGATAAAAAGGGAAGAGCCAAGTAGGGAAGTAGAAAAAGAATGCAAGAAGGGAAGTAATTTGAGACCAAGGAAAAAAATTAAAGTAATGCTCACAGAAGAATGGGGGAGGGAGAGGGAAATACAGAGGAAGAAAGACAAAGTGATGAAGAGAAACAGCGTAGAAGCAAGAAATCTATTTCTACTATTGTCCGTGAATCACAAAGAAAAATGTGGGTGTGTTTTATAAACAAAATCCACTTACAACTAAACATGGTGGGATTTTTTCCCTCTACAAAGTAAATTAAAAATGTTTGACTCGCCATTTTAAGTTTTTATTAAAAAAAATTTTTTTAAGTAATATGCAGGAAAAACAGACTGAAGAAGAAAGACTAAAAGTAAAAGGATGCAAGGAAAAGGGAGATTCACTAGAATGTCCCAAATGGGGACCAGGGCAGGGCAGTGACAGGCAGGAGGGAAGAAGAATGTGTCAACCCTTCCTGTCCTTTCAGTCTCTGCCCTCTGGAATTCGAAGTACCAGGTGTGACCTGCGACCCTGTGGTCTCAGTGGAGATTTCCTGGTCAAAATCTTCAGCTGGCACGTGCCCAGCAGTAACATGGCCATCCCTGTTCCCAGCCCTGCAACCCATCCCAAGTCCAAATGGTCTCAGCCTACCCTTTGCCTTTCCAGAAACTGCTCAATGTCAAATTCTTCCCTAGCACTGTGAGCTCAGTGTGTACACTAGTCCTTAATGACAAGGGTGGAAAATTAACCATGGGTCAATTTCCTCATCCAGTGGTCACACCTTAGCATTTCCTTTCAATTAAGAATTACACCAAAAGCACCTCTAGACCTGTGGGGTCCTCTGCCACTTCAGTTCTAACAACTAAAGTCTGCTCTTCGGTTCTGACCTTTTAAACCTTGTAACCTGAGATGTGAGTGTGAGAAGAGAGCATAAAGGATTTATAACCATCAGGCAGAATTAAATTTTAACCATCTTAATTACGTGGGGGTCTCCCACTCTCCAGCCCCTTCCATTTCTTTCTGTTTTTATTTAATCTTTGTTGTATTTTTTTCCACTATCATTTCGTCCCCTTGCACCTCCCTCCCCACAGCAAGCACCACACCGTTGTCCACATCCAGGAGTTCTTTTTCATTTTTGCTCAATAGCACTCTCTCTCCTCCAGAGATAATTCAACAGCCTCTTTTCAACCTATACCTGGCTTTAAATAACACTCACATTCAGGAAGTTCTTCTTTACATTTAACCCAAATCCCTTCTGCTACAGTTAAAACCCATTTCCTCAGTGGAGATTTGGAACAGCTGGTTCCCATTCTCTTTATGGCAACTCTTCTTAAAGATTCATAGGCTTAGAAAGGTCATCCATACCAACTTCACCTATAGCTTCCTTTTCTTAAGTATTTTCCAAGAATATTTTCCTATATAGTTATCAATAACCAATTGCCTAGTCTGTAGAGAGTTGACTCATTGGGCAAATTTCTACAGCTGAAGAAAAACAATAGCCCCTATCCAATTACTCAAGGGATTACCTGAATTATTAAATACCTGTGCTTTTTCTAAAACACTTAGTTGGAAGTTTGGGACAGAACAAAAACTGAAACAAGAGCACAATGCTTGCTTATGTCTGAACAGGGAAGCATGTGGGAATGGCTGATCTTTGGCCAACTGCCTACAGCTCTGCTCAGGCATGCCACCTCTCTGTGAGAGCAAGGCCAGGCAGTTTAGAGTTTTGACAAATAGCACCCAATGTTCGCCTCTCACTCAAATTTGTAATTGTCTTCTCCCCATCACGTATCTCAAACTGTTTCTTCTCTAAAGCATTAAAAAAAAAAAATCCTGGAGCAATACAAAAGATCTTCAGCTGACTTTTAGGAGCAAACAACATATGTTCTCGAACATCTGTGCTTTTCCCGAGCTATTTTTTTCCCCATTATTGTCAAGAGAAAAGAAGTTTAGTGGAATGTTTCTCCACAGAGGCACAAGTCTATAATACTCCCTGTTGATTACATATGAGACACAAAATATTAGTTTATTAAAAGCAGCTTCAACCACTGCTGTACAAAGCAGTTCTCCGATGGAATAGATTTATGAAGTAACAGCTGAAAGGTATGCAGATCACAAGATACATGACAAATGTACTTTATTACATGGATCAGAAATACCATATGTACTAGCAGTTACCCAACTAAGACTATTTAAAGGTTTTGCTGATATTGAAAACTATAAAGACACAATGTGAGAATGCGAAAGTGTTTCATAAGATAGTGCAATGACAAGATAAGTCATCGCTTTAGGAAATTAAATACATTCTGCATATTATAAGCTTAGTGTATTATAAAACTATGCCATTCTTTAAATCAAAATGCAGGGGACTTTACCCCATTCATTGTTTAAAGCAGATGTTTATAACGTTTTTCCAACGTTTAAAGTGGAACTTAGTGGAATGAATACCAGACTTAACATTAACAAATTTAAGAAGGTTTCAAATTTTGTTATTTCCACAAAAAGATACTAAAGTCTGCAATCGTGTAGTGCCAAAAGACTGCAGAGAGAGAGAGAGCGAGCAAAGCAAGCACAATACATGTCAGATGTGACAACTTCTTGCAAGGCATTTCTTGACTGGAAAGGACTTTAGTAGCTTTCAACCCAAATTTCATGGACAGTAGTCTCCCCTTATCTGAGGTTTCACTCTCTGCAGTTCAGTTACCTGTGGTTAACTGTGGTTTGAAAATATTAAATGGAGCATTCCAGAAATAAACAATTCACACCATTCTGAGTAGCGTGACGATACCTGCGCTGTCCAGCCTCCATCCTGCCAGAGACGGGAATCTCCCTTTGTCTTGTGCATCCACACTGTACACACAGTCCAGGAAGATATTTTGAGAGAGACCACATTCACATAGCTTTTATTACAGTATACACCTTGAGCCTTGAACAATGCCGAGGGTAGGGGCACCAACCCCAGCTCCCACACAGTTGAAAAACGTTGTGTAACTCCGACTCTCCAAAAACTTCAGTACAGTTGTTCTTTGGCATCTGAGGGGAATGGTTCCATGACCCCCCCCCCAGCCCCCACAAATCTGCGATGCTGGACTCCTTTATACGAAATGGTGTGTCACAGCACATTCGGGTGGCCCTCTGCATCCCTGGATTGCCAACTGCAGATCAGAAACAGTTTTTTCAATCTGTGGTTTGTTGAATGTGCAAATGCGAAACCCAGGGACAAGGAGGGCTGACTGTGTATTTATTGGAAAAAACCTGCCTGTAAGTGGACCCTCACAGGTTAGACCTGCGTTGTCCAAGGGCCAGCTGCATTGTTGTAAAGTTTCCATTTTGTTATTAGTTGTTGTTAATCTCTTACCGTGCTTAATGTATAAATTAAGTTTACCATAGTTTAAGTATAAACAGGGAAAAGCATAGTATATATAGGGATCAATACTATCTGCAGTTTCATTACCCACTAGGGATCTTGGACTGTATCCCCTGCAGGTAAGGAGGGATTGCTGTACAGTATCTGAATCCATTCTGCTACCTTCCAACCAGGTGGCTCTCCAGCCATAGCTGAGCAGGGCAGTGCTGCTAAGGCTGCCTTTTCCACCTCCCAATATCTTGGTTAAGTTACCCCTTAGGTTGAATCAGTCTGTCTCTTCCCATCACACGCATTCATTCGGTCTACACTCTGGAGCAGTCATGCTCACTAGTCAATGGTTGCATGAACTTGGGCAAGTTTACTTATCTCTTCAAAACTGTTTCCTCATCTGAAAAGAGGGAGAATAAGAGTATTGATCCCACAGTACTGTTTTAAGGGTTAAACGAAATAACACAGGTAAAGCGTTTAACACAGTATGCTTTCTCTAAATGTTGGTTATTATTATTAATCTACCAAATGAGTCTTATATGTCATCACATTCTGTTTTTCTCCTGCTCTAAAATAGGTGGAGAAGACTCTTGGCATTCAACTGTGGAAAATTTAGGTTTTTTTGTAGGCGGGCACAAATCTGGCCCCAGCTTTCCTGCTACATGACGGGGCCTTGAGAACAGCAGGGGCCGCTGACCCGGTGTGAGTACTTAACAGCTCCCACTCCCCTCTGACAGTTCCTTGTAAAACTGGTATGCATCTGCTGCAGTGGTATTTTTATATGCTGGCAAATACAGGGCAACAGAATCCCATTTTATGCCTAACATGATGCCAGGTGGCATCAGAAGTCAGTCACTTAAATAGTCAGCTTAGTCCACAGTCCAAACACCTGCATCTCAGTAGAAGTATTTATAAATTTGGCAATTCCTTGAAGTCTCTTTAGATTTCTCCCATTTATCTTACTTTGTGGCTAATACTTCACTAGTCTAAACCACACATCACTACCCCTTCCCATCATTATCCAGTCCATTTTTGGATATTTAAATCAAGTCATTGTTGGCCAGTTCTTTCTTCTCCAACTCCTGAAAATCATATCCCAGATAAAGATTCAAATTTTGAAAACATCCAAACTTTCTAATAAATGAATATATTCTGCTACACATTTATGCTAGACAGCATGTGAACTAGTGGGAGGAAAAGGAACCTACATCAATGTGACATTAGGAAAAAAAAGGAATCAAAATCATTATTTTATTCTACCTTAAGAGTTTCAACTGCAGTTCCAATTTCTTCTCTGATTAAGTAGCTTGGGCACTACTAATCTTGGACTTTGCCTTTGGGGTTGAGTCGGCCTGTTCTAGGGGAGTGCTGCCTGGGGAACTCCTGTCCTGTTTAGGCGCAGAGATTTGAGAAGGGGACTATAAATCATTTCTCTCCTAAAATGTGCTCTTTATCTGATCCTAAGCTTGCATCATGAATTGAATCAATAGTAGGTACTCTTCCCTTAAAACCACCTTTCTTTCTTAGCAAGTTTGCACGCTTTAGAGGCAGAATAGCATTGTAAGATTGTAGACTCAGGAGCCTGTCTGTATTTGAGTCCCACCTCTCCCAGTTTTAACTGTATGGACTGTGTGCCTCAGTTTCCCCATGTGTAATAGAGATAATATTAGTAGCCAACTCATTGATTGCTGGATGAGTTAATAACTTTAATTGAACAGTTTAGGATTAAATAATTTACACTAAGGCCCGACATATGAAGCAACTGATAAAATGGAAGCAATTTTGATTATCCTTAAACATTTTAATTTCTTAAAAAAAAAAACAAAAATAAAATGTTACATTCTATTCAGAATGTGATTTAGCCCACTCGGTCTAATTCCAAAAATGATTTGGTGCTTAGCTTGAGCTCCATCTGCTGGTTCTACAGCAGTTCCCTGGAAACCATGAGTCGAAGAGAAAGATGATTAACTTCCAAAAGAAACTTTTACTGACTTAAAAGATAAAAGGACGTTGCTATACTTCTTAATTTGTAACCTTTAGGAATAAAGCAGCAACAGTGATCGTACCCCTGCATCCGATTTTGAATGCCAGTCTAAACGCCCTCCTTTGGAGGGGAATCTGGCCAGCAGTGCAGCCCACCAACTTGGAGCCAGACAATTGCCAGAGGCTACAGGACACTTACATGTTTCCCAAGTCAGTTTTTTGATAGTGGTGTTCTGATTTTCGATTTTGTTAACTTTAAGTTAAACCCCGACTGGACAAACTTCACCACTGGACACATTTAAGTGAACATACCTACAACATCGCAAGGCCCCAGATGAAAGCTCAAAGCAACTACTGTTGGAGTCCAATTACAGGTATCTGCAACAGGAAACATGTACATATCCTGGGCAAGTGGCCTCTGCCCTTAACTAAGGGAAATCCAGTTAAAAAAATACTTGACAATGTTGCCAAAATATAAATAAGCACTAAGCATGTAACAGCGCTGATATAGACAATTCCCAATAGAGGAAAAAAAGTAAATAATTTAGTTAGTATACTTAGGCTGATAATCATCAGTGCCTAAATTAGACAAAGGCCATAAATGACATTTATTTTCCAACTCACATCTTCTATTTACTTCTTTGAGAAAACTTACTGTTTAAAAATTATCCACTCACTTTTCAGTGAACTAACTACTGAGTAAATTGAGAAAAATCTGTTATATAAAGTAATTTTTCAGATTTCACTGGCATTAAGTTTCATAGATTCAAAACTCCTAAAAGATCTGAGTCAGGTCCTTTTGTAAACTGTGTCCCAGCCTAGCAGTTTGGCACAAAGTTTGCGTCCTGACGACTGACTGACCTACTGCAACAGATCTCACTTTTAACCTGGTTTTCCTCTGATGTAAACAGCCTCTTCTGAGACGACGCCCATAAGGGCAGACACCTGGTGTGGCTCCCTGTGCCCCACACCTGGAAAAGTCCCCGGCACACAGCAGGGACTCAAAATGTTTCTGTTGTTCCAATGAATGTAAAGTGATGGTTAATATGATTACAGTGAAATTTCAGAGGAAATGCGAAGTTTAAAGTACTTTACCAACATTTCCAACAGTATATTCTATTTCACTGAATACTAGTTTCAGACAAAGTTAAACTAGTTTCCTTACTGCTAGATCTCTATAATACAACACTAAGTAAATACTGTTTGTGTATCTCCAAGTATGTAACATTTCCCAAAATGATGTGACCATGAAATGTATTTTTGTACCAATCTGGAAAAACTGATTTTGAGAAATCTTGCACTATATAAGGCTACGTAATATAAAGACTGATAAACACCAAACCAGGCCCCAGGCTGTCTAATCTCCTTAAAAGATGGATCATACTACCTCGTGCATGTTAATATTCTATCTAAAGATTTAAAAGAAGAATCTGGTCATTACTACTAGAATACCTTAAGGACAAATGAAAGAAAAGATATTCAAGACCTAAACAAAATACCTTTTATTATAAATTATACGAAATCAA
Organism: Glossophaga mutica; assembly: GCA_039655065.1. Classification (NCBI taxonomy): domain Eukaryota; kingdom Metazoa; phylum Chordata; class Mammalia; order Chiroptera; family Phyllostomidae; genus Glossophaga; species Glossophaga mutica. The sequence continues at coordinate 62,879,577 of CM077304.1, forward strand.
AACTCAAACAAGTACTACTTATAAGATCCACTGACATTGTATTTTTAAATAACCCTATATAGTTTTCTTTAAACCTGGATTAGTATATCATTTACCTTTACTAATACCAAAAACAGCCACAACTGCATTAAAACTTGATAGAATTCTGATGTCTGATAATCTTTACATACCAAACAGCATCCAATAAAATATCAATATAGATTTCATTCATCAAAGAAAATATTTTATTTAAGTTTCCAAAACAAATTTAAGGCATTAAATTTAAGGAGTTATGTTGAGTTTGAACTGAAGAAAAAGGTCCAGTCACAATATGGAAACAGAGCTTTCATTTGGTAGAAGCTGAAATCAGTGTATACATTCTCATCCAAGATCTGTCCCGTGTGCCATGTTTCACGGTTTTAAACGTCTACCAGGCCAATCCCTTAGCCGCCTTCACTGCTTTTGCTTTTCTTTTCCCCTTCCCTTTCTCTCGCTTTGCCTTCAGCCTTTTTCTCTGCCTCTGGTTCATCCATATGGGGTACTGTCCATGCTGATCTAGAAGACTCTTTTTGTTTCTCTTAATATCAGTCTCCATTTTCATGTCATCTGAATTTAAAAAAGGAAAAACTATTAATACTCCTGAATGAAAAAACCACGAGAACATCAGAATGCAACGAGAACATCAGAAGTGAAAGTGGTATGAAACTACAAAAGAAAAAAATCTTATTTGTGTACAGCACTTTGACTAATACACTGAAAACCCCTTAACGACACATTCAGTGAAACCACACACATGCTGCTGTGTGTTCCTACAACCATGAAAGACACAAAGAGTATTTGTGAGGAAAGAGACACCATATATTTAGCTACTAAGAAACCTTCTAAAGAATGCTGTTACGGCTGTCCTTCTTTGGAATAATAAAGGTTAAATAGGGACCATTTAGGATGTGTGAATTTTGGTTCTGAGCAAATGTGAATTACAATTTTTAAATTAAGTGCATTTTTGAGCTAAATAAGATAGTTGAGTCAATAAGAAATGTACCCACATTTCTAATGGACAGGTCTTAGAAGTAAATGAGGTAATCAGGAATGAATGGCCACTTCTAACGAAATGAACTTGGAAGAGGTGGAGTAGCAGAAAATAGAGGCTTTATATGACAGAGATGGACGGAAAATAGAGAGGAACTGGATATATCCTACTACATTTTTCTATCCAGATAACACATAGAGATCCAGCTCTCCTAGAGACTCAGCTCTACTAACAAGAGACATGGCAGGAAGCTCAGTGCCACCATGTTATGGCACACCCATCACCAATCTTATGTATTGTGAAGCACATGCCCAGAGTGTCCCTCCCTGGGAACTGACCAGGGTACAGAAGGTCTTCCATGATCTCTACCATCTGACATTATATTAATTCATTTATCTGGTTTATTTCTCTCTCCTCCAAAACAATGTAAATTCCACTAGAATGAAAGCCATTTCTCTGATATTCATCACTGCTCCACAGTACCTGGAATAGTGCCTGGTATATATTAGCCATTTAATAACTCGTTATTGAATGATTATTCTGGGTGCTATTCTAGGTTCTAAGGATATAGTGGTCCAAATATCCTCCTTGCTTTCATGAGGTTTACAATAGTCTGTTGAAGAGAATAACAAAGCAAACTTTGGCTTATGGTATGCAGTTTTTTAAAAGAGTGGTTCTGAATCTCTTTGCACCAGAATCAGATTAAGTAGGACACGGTAGACTGTGGTAAGCACATGAAAAGACAATGCAGTGTTTTAAGCACAATAATGATAAAATTTGATTTATATTCTAAAAATGGTCACACTGATTGATAGGCTGAAATGAATCAGAAGGGAACGAGAACTTAGAGAGAAGCAAAAAGGCTATCATAATCATAGTTCAGCCAAGAGATGATTAGAGTGAAAGCATAAATGAGAAAAATGGATAGATTTCAGTTGTTTTTTGGAAATACTCAGGATGTGCTAATGGTTTAGATGTCAGAGATAAAGGAAAGAGGGATCAAAGGTAACTACAAGGTTTGTGGCTTAAGAAACTGAGTAGTTGAAAGAGTAGAAGGGGAAACATACATTTGAGGGCAGAGATGAGGAACCATGTTGAAAACAGGTAGATTACTAAAAGCGGAGACCCTTCCAACCTCAGTTTCATCCCATTCAGTTCTTGAAATACTCCAAACACGAGGGCAGCCATACATTCCCCCAGGCAGGAGATGACAGAAAAGACCTCTGAAAGAGATCTCCCACAACAAAACTTTCCAGGGTCAATCCAATCATTCTGCAAGTCTAGCAGGTGATAAGCCCCACTTCACACCTTGTCCCCTCCCCACAAGTTTACACCCAACAAACATTTTAGTGCATCACTTTTAGATATAAACAAGTACTGATCACCAGACATCGGAGAAAAGCCTCTAATAAGAAACAGACAAAATAAAGGAATGGAAGGGAGTACACCAAAAGAAAGATAAACAATGCATAGAAAACATCAAAATTTGTAAAAGAAACTGTAATTAATACTCTCAGTCATATCAGAGAAGGAATAGCTCTAAAGAACCTTAGCCCACTAAAAAAAAAAAAAAATTTTTAGAAATTAAAAATATACAAAACCAAGTCACTCAATACAAGAACCAGTTGATAAAGTTCAAAAAAATTACAAAGTATAACAAAGGGAACAGGAGAGAAAATAAAATTAGAGGATAAATCCAAGAGACTCAGGGGTGAATGGGCAACTAGTATGCAGAATATATAACTTTGAAACTACATATATATATTACTAAATATTAAACGTTTTGATTAACCCACTGCAATAAAATCAGTTTGAAACTTGTAAAAAGAATTAAAACTAACAGCAAAAAGACAAACAATCCAATTAAAAAAGGGGCAAAGAACTTGAATAGATCTTTCTCCATATATACAAATGACCAACAAGCAATGAAAAGAAGCTCAGCATCATTAGTCATTGGGGGAATGCAAATCAAAACCATGATATACCACTTCACACCCACTGGGATGGGGCAATACTTAAAAAAATAAATATAAATAAATAAATAAATAAATAAAAATAATAAAATAAAATAAAATAAAATAAAATAAAATAAAATAGAAATAAATGGAGCCCTGGCAGTTGTGATCAATTGGTTGGAGTGTTGTCGCATAGCCAAAAGATATGGGTTCGAATCCCAGGGAGGGTATATGCCTAGGCTGCAGGTTTGTTCCCTAGTCCATGCGCATATGGGAAGTAACCAGTCAACACTTCTCTCTCGCATCCATGTATCTCTCCCTTCCTCTCTCTCTAAAAGCAATTAAAAAAACTGTCCTCAAGTGAGGAGAAAAAAAATAAATAAAAATTTAAAAAATGGAAAATAAGTACTGGCAAGGACGTGAACTGGAACCCTTGTAGATACTTGGAAGGAATGTGAAATGGTGTGACTGAGAGAGAAAACAGTAAACACAGAAGTATCACATGACCCAGCAATTCCACGCATAATTATATATCCGAAAGAACTAAAAACAGATATACAAACAAAAACTTGTGCAGAAATGTTTGCAGTAGCACTATAAAAAAGAGCCAGAAGGTAGAAGCAACCTAAATGTCCACGAACAAATTAATGGAAATATAGAATGTGGTACATACATAAAATGGGCTAAAATTCAGCTTTAAAAAGGAAGTACTGATACATGGTAGTATATGGATGAACCTCAAAAACATTATGCTAAGTGAAAAAAGTCGGACACAAAGGGTCACATATCATATGATTCCACTTATATGAAATATCAAGAATAGGTAAATCCAAAGGGACAGGAAGCACATAAGTGTTAGCTGGGGCTGGGGAAAAGACAGAAAATAGAGATAGACTGCTTCATGGGTACAAAGTTTCCTTTTAGGATCATGAAAATGTCTTGGAAATAGAGATGATGGTTGAATAACATCAATGTACTAAATGCTTCCCTCTCTCTCTCTCTCGATGTGACATTCCAGAATACATTTAAGCTGTTGTGAATGACCTAGCAGAAAAGAGATACTGCTAAGTAGGATGCATGAGGAGAGCCCAAGAATGGAGAGGCTTCAGAACACAGGTGGAGACACTGCCTTTGAAAGAGTATTAATGAAAGAGGGAAAACAGAGTACACATTCAAATTCTTATAGACTTGGACAGTGGGAGGATGAGGGTTTCTCTGTTCATTGTTCCTATTTTTCAAAGTTGAAGTAAAAAGCTTTTTGTAATTTTCATTCATGGGGGTGGGAAGTGAAGAAAAAATAAGAAACCATCATTGTGAAGAATGGGAAAGGAAATTTCTAGGATTGGAAGGTTAAGGAATGCTACTTTTTTCCTTAATCACTAGACACCACATAAATATACTTGTATTTTAAGACCCTAGGTATTGTATTTAATTTATTTTGCTGTCAAAGTGGTGTATTAACCATGTGAAAACCAGCGAGTCTTTCCCTGTATTGAAACTATTATATTCAGCCTCCAACTTTAGACTATGATTAAAATATAGAGGTCCCTAAAATCTGTCTGTCAAAATCAAATACAAGGAAATGCTGATTTTCAGGATAATAATATAAAGGCATAGGACTCTTAGAAAGAGAAATAGTTTTTGCAAGAGGTAAAATAAAGAAAGACCTACTTTTATCCTGCCTAGTCTCTGACTGAGTTGTGTACCTTCCAACGAGGGCACCCAGGTTTGTCTACCCCTGAAGCACTGTCTATTTCTGAGACATTTAGGCTATTGTGTAAGCAAAAGGCACACTCTGCATATGAAAGCATACTTGTTCACACGAACTGACTATAAAATAGTTTAACATAAAATTTCTAGTGGCACTATAAGCCTTCAAAGAATCATGTGGACATGGCAGGAGGTTTGTAAGGAAGCATGTGTGGGAATGAATCAAAGACAGGGAAAAAGGAAGAAAGAAAAAAGTCACAAAGAACAACTTTTTTTTAAATGAAGCACATAAACTCACCTTTTTCATCTTTCACCACACACTGAGTTTGCACTTCAGAATGTTTGGGTACCACCACAGTTGCTATCTCTTGAACATCTTTCATTAACACATCAGTATCTACTTTAAGAATACTCTTTAGTCTGCTAAGTTCCTTTGGGGCATTCTTTTTCCTCTTTTCAGCACGCATCTTCCTTTTCCACTTACTCCGTAAGCTTTTAGCCATGTTTTATCTGGAAAGTTAACAAAGATGCATATTTAAAAGCAAGTATTTACTATCAAAAAGGGGCAAATGCTTGGAAAACCAGATCAAAAGGTATCTCTACAAAATGCAAACAAATAGAAGGTAAGACTCTTTACTGTTCATGATTTATGATGGCTTATTTGCATGTGCAACTTATATGAGGATCAACATGGCTATACACAGCCGTCAAAGAATTAAGAACACCAAATCAAACTCCCATTGGTCACTGGCTATAAGTGAAGTCAATTCTGAAAGTTTCTGGAGTTTCTATACAAGGTGCAAAAATTTAATTTCCCCCCAAATCCTGATTTCACTCTACAGGACACCCACCTAAGTCATCATTATCTACCACCACAAGTCAATTTAGCTATTTTAAACTTGACTGTTTCCACTCTTGCTTTCTCTCCATCCCTTATTCCCAGCCCCAAATCCTCCACAAGGTGGTTACTGCGAGCTTTTAAAAACTTAAGAGCACATGATTGCCTTTCTTTGATGACTTCCCACCTCCTATCAATATATTCAAGATCTAGTTATTTGTGACCTGACCTCCTCTCCTTCAACTATCTCACCTCATGCTCCATTTCATGCCCAGGAACCAATTACATCAGAAAAAAGTCCAATTGGTGACAATGCTGGGAGAGTGGGGATGTGATGAGGTGTGGGAAGGAATGGATTACAGGGATTAAACACAGTTTAGAAGGAAACTTTTGAGTGATTTATAACTTCATCTTAATCGTGTTGCTGGACTTGTTTGTGAAGTTTATTGTGTTAATTACACATCAATAACGCAGTTATATATAAATCATTAAGACACGATGGGGCCCTGGCTGGTGTAGCTCAGTGGATTGAGCGCGGGCCTGCGAACCAGAGGATCGAGGTTCGATTCCCAGTCAGGGCACATGCCTGGGTTGCAGGCCAGTTCCCAGCAGGGGACACACGAGAGGCAACCGTACATTGATATTTCTCTCTCTCTCCCTCTCTCCTACCCTTCCCCTCTAAAGATAAATAAATAATCTAAAAAAATAAAAATAAAAAAAAAAAAAAAAAAAAAAGACACGATGGGGAAGGGGTGGGAGGAGTCGAAACTATGTCCATTTCAGTAACTTTACGTTTGTTTTCCTGTGCCTGACAACTGATCTTTTCAAGCCTTGCTCCTTCAAAAAGTCAGAAAGGCTTTCTCTGACCCTGTAAGCTCCCTTCCTTTTAGTCTCCATGCTTTCATCCTCCTTCCTGTTCAATATGTGCTACAGCCTGAAATTATTTATTTTCTGTCATCTCCGGTGGACTGTGAGCTCCACTGGAGGTCTTTCGCCTAATTTAGATCTCCCAATACATAGCTCTTTGGATGTATAAGCAAAGGCTAAATAAAAATTTGTTCAATTAATGTCTATTGAAGTAACATTTCTTTTTGGGCGCCAGCAATAACAAACTCACTGTCTTCTTGTGTACAAACTCCCAAGCCCTGTAAGCAGCGGGATTAGAAGAATTTCGTTAAGCAGCCTTCAGGGTAGAGGTTAACCTGAGCTAGAAGAAAGAGGAAGGGAGGATTTCAGTTCGCAGAGAGCACGGACAAGCCCAAGGGCAGGCCACCAAGGCCACGAGAGACCCTCGCCCTCAAGAGAGGCTTGTCTCTCTGGGCCGGGTTCAAGCATGTCCAGTGATGGGCCAGGTTTCTCTACCACACAAGTTTCTACAGACCAGTTTCTCTACGAGAGGCTAGAATCAGGCGCAAGACCCACGCGCACTGCACACCAACTCACCCGAAAAGGATCACTGCTCACAGTCCACACTATCACAACGACCGGAAGTCTCCTCACTTCCGTCTTCCGGCCTGTCAGGCCCACTCTCCCGCCCCGCCCCTCCCCCCCCAACTAGGCGCATTGCACGCCGGGAGCCAAAAGTCCCGGGATGCCTAGAGGCGGGGTCTTCTGGAGTTCGGCGCTGACGCGCTTCCTGCCTTTGGAGCGTGTAGGACTTTGGAGTCTGGCTCCTCCCAAACAGGTTGCTAAATTGAATTTGAAGAATGCGGAAGAGAATCCCGGCGGAGGTTGGGGGCCTGCCCCGCGGGCTCCCTGAGCGTGGCCGGGGTAGCCCTGAGATTTTAACTCAAGGAGTGACTTTGGCCAGCTGACCCAGCCTGTCAGGTAGGGAGCTCAGAGCCAACCTTTAGCTCTCATGTTCACACAATTCTAATGGATTTCCTTAGACCGAGAGGCCGAATTGAGATCTTTATTGCATCCCTTAATTACGTTTTCCCATTCTTGGTGATGGTCTCATGGATCTGTACATCTGTCAAAACTTACCAAATTGTACACTTTAAGTATGTGCAATTTATTGTTATGTCAGTTATACCTCAAAGAAGAAGTATATATAACCAAAACAAAAAAGCCTTTCCCATCCAAAAGAGAAGTTCAAAGGGTAAAATGCTCAAACTAATTCAGTTTAACCAATGTTTACCTGGCTAATTAGTAATGTATGCCAGACAGTGCTAAACTTAGGACAGCTTGTCTTAGGTGATGGTCACATTGGTCACAAACACCAGTGCTTTTAATTATTTTACATATGCTCCTAATATGTAACCAGACAGGTCTGTGATGTATTTTTGACTCCAACACTTCCTTGTGAGTAATTAATGTCTCAGAGCCTGGATAATCCTTGTCCATTGAAAGATGCTAATACAACCTAATTGATCCCTAGGTGAGTGATATGAACTCAATTCTTGGTAACTCATCCTTTTTACATTACAATTCAATCAAAGCACAACACTGTTTGTCAGTGATGTTTCTTAGAGACTTACAACATTAAAAAAAAGTAAATGAATCATCTTTCATGATGGCCTAGTAAATTTCTGCCTGGTTGCTAATAGAGTTCTTGCTAAGACAATTTGTGGGTACCTTTTTCTGTAAATTGGTATCCTTTTGGAAACCTTGCATCATATGGAAATTAGTAAACTCAGAATGCACTTAATTTTTCTTGACAGCTGAAAAGAGCTAACATATGTATATAAAAAAGCATGCCAGAAAGACCTACTTTCTTTAAATAGATTAAATTCTTATAGAGCAAGTGAGTTTCTATTTTACAAGTTCACCATATATTAGAACTTAGCCACTTCTTCCAAAAATAAATGTTCACACTGCATTTTAAATTTGAGAAAGCTCACTTTTAGCTAATCCAAATTGACTGCGCCTTGCTTAATATACCAGGCCAAGGCTTTTGAATAGACATTTGGCACCAAAAAAAGAGGAAAAAAAAAGACTTATGATAATGTCTTGGTGTTAAATATATACCATAATTCAGTATTACTAATGCTTTAAAAAAAACTGAATTTTAGATTGCATTATTGAAAAAATCGTTTTAAGCTAAGTTCCTCAGCAGTTTGTACAAAAGCTGTTCTAACAGAATAAATGGCCTTGGTATATTTAAAAATCCTTAATTCATTCCCTCTGTCAAACATTTGGGTATGTACTCTGTGAAAGGCACTATACTGAGTATACAAAGATGAAGGAAACCAAACCACAGTCCTCAGGAAACTTTAACCCCTAATGGAGGGACAAGGCTTAAGGACTACATTAGACATTGCTTCTTTCTCCCTCACAGAGCTGGATGGAGCCTGTGGGACTGGAAGCACAATTGGGTACCTGACAAGAAGTGGGCTGCTTCTCCATTTAAATGGAATACTAACACTATGGACACCAGCCAGTGGGGCCCCTGCAGTCAGGCCTCTTCCATGGAAGCCCTGATCTGCATAATCACTGAATAAAAAACAGGAAGACTTCTGGGGTTCAGAGGGTAACTACATGTTACCCAGGCCCTACATGACGGGAACTTCAAGACAAAGCTGTACCAAGGGGTGTCCAACTTTTTGGCGTCTCTGGGCCACACTGGAAGAAGAGTTTTCTTAGGCCACATGTTAACTACATTGCAAAACGTAATCACAAAAATATCTCTTGTTTTAAGTAAATTCACAATTGTGTGTTGGGCTGCATGCAGCCCCAGGGCCACAGGGTGGACACTCCTACATGAAAAGAACAAGCAAAAAGAACCTAAGTTCCCAGTTACTCCCAAAGGTCCACAGCTGGCTGCTGACACCACTGATGTCCAATGCATCAAGTGGATCAAAGCCAGGTGTGAGAGGAAATGAAGGCAGGTGGACAGGGTCTGCTGCACCTCTTCCCCCAAATTCCACTCAATGAAAACAGTTCCCCAATACTGCTTTTTCCTAGTTTTCTTCCCATCTCTCTGACTACATTTAGTACCTTGCATCAGAGTTGCCTACCATTCTAAATCTTTCTAATTCCACTTTTTTTAGTAGGTCTGGAATCTGCATATTTTCACCTTCACTTGATTTAAAAAATTGAAGTTGCACACACTTTTATCCAGTAATTCTGCTTACAGGTATGTTTCCTGAGCAAACTCTCTTTATTTGTGCATACTGGTACACATTACCAGGATATACAGAGCAGGACTGAGTATGATGGCAAAAAAGGAAGAACCATATAAAATTCAATGATAGAAGAATGTATGAATAACTATTGTTCATTTATAAAATAGAATACACCAATGTTTTTTTCTCTTTATTAACTTTATTGGGGTGTCACTACTTAACAAAGTTATACAGGTTTCAGGTACACAATTGTGCAACACATCATCCGTACACTGTGTTGTGTGTTCACTACTCCAAGTCTACACCAGGGGTTTCTAGACTTCTTGGTCTTTTGATCTCTATACACTCTTAGAAATTACAATATTTGTCCTACCAAAAATTAAAATATTTTTTTGAAAATTTGTCATTTTAAAAAGATTAATTACATGTCTACATTTTTATTTAAAAAACTATTTCCCAAACCAAAAAAAATTTACTGAGAACAGTAGCACTGTTTTACATTTTTGAAATGTCAAATCTGCTTTTGCTTATTTAGTATCTTTACTTCCAATTCGGTACGTTCTGCCTTTGAACTGAAAAAATTATTAATAATAGCAGCTGATATTAACTAAGCTCTTAGTTTATAGGCTATAACTATCTCATTTAATTCATGTATCAGCCAATAAGGTAGGTACTATTATACCTATTATAAAGATGATGCAAAAGACCTAAGTATGGAAGGATAAATAACTTGCCAAAGGCCACATCAGTTAATTGCATAGCAATGATTCTAATCTAGATGTTCTTACCTACTATGCTGTGTTAAACTTAAGTTCAGCATTAATGCAATTATGTATTCAATGACTAATTAATTGATAATGATGGTCAAATTTACATCTAAAGCTTACTAGAAGCTAATTACATACTACTAAATTTTTTCTAAGTTTTTTTAATCTCACTGGAGGACATGTTTATTGATTTTAGAGATAAAGGAAGGGTGGGGGATAGGGAGAGAGAAAGAAAAGGAGAAGGAAGGAGGGAAAGGAGGGAGGAAAGAAGGCAGGGCGCAAAAACATCGATCAGTTGCCTTTGTACATGCCCCAAGTGGGGACTGAATATGCAGCCTTTTGGTGCATGGATGATGCTTCAACCACCTAAGCACCCTGCCAGAGCTCCATATTACTAATTTATTTCAACTTGACAGCTGGAAAAAAATCATGCTTCGTGAGTGTTATGGGCTGAGTTGTGCCCTCCTCCCCCAATGAATATGATGAAATCTGTCTTAGTCTATTAGGGCTGCCATAACAAAATAGTAGAGACTGGGTAATTTATAAACAACAGAAATTTATTTCTCACAATTCTGGAGGCAGGAAAGATCAAGATCAAGGTGCCGGCAGATTTGATCTCTGGTAAAGGTCCTTTTCCTGGTTCACAGGCTATAGTTGTCCCTCGCTATATCGCAGTTCACTTAATTGCAGCTTCACTATATCATGGGTAACCCACCATACAGTGAAGCCGCAATTAAGTGAACCGCGATATAGTGAGGGATGACAACTGTACATGTCTTTTCACTGTAACCGCACATGGGAGAAGGGATAAGAGATCTCTACAGAGTCTCTTTTTTTACTAATTCCATTCATGAAAGTTCTACCTTCCTGACCTAATCACATCCCAAAGCTGTACCTCCCGAAACCATCACACTGGGCATTACCTTTCAACATATGAATTGTGTGGGACACAAACATTCAGATCAGACCACTGCAAAGTACTAACCCCTAGTATCTCACAATGTGACTGTATTTGGAGATAGGGTCTTACATAGGTAATTAAGGCAACATGAGGTCACTAGGGGGCCCTAATCCAATGATGGCATCCTTCTACGAAGAAGAAATCTAGACACAGACAAGTACAGTGAGAAGACCATGTGAAGGCATAGAGAGACTATGACTATCTACAAGCCAAGAGAGAGGCCTCAGAGAAACCAGCCTTGCCAACACTTTGATTTTGGACTTTCAGCCTTCAGAACAGAGAAAATAAATTTCTGATTAAGCCACCCAGTCTCTAGAATTTTGTTGGGGCAGCCCTAACAAACTAATACAGTGAGAGAATTTGCCGAAGTTTCACTGGCCCTTAGTTCACTGCTATAATTTTAAAATGAAACCTGTACTTAAGAAAGCGAATAATGTCAAATTTTATGTCAAAATATCTGCCTTTCAAGCAGGCTTCTAATTTTTAATATATTTTATAATGAAATGTCATTAACATTTTAATATAACTAATTCTCTTTTGAACTTATCTTTTATAATATTTTCTAAATAAAATTAAAATATCCTTGTAAAAGGAGATTTATAATTTATATTAGTAAGGACACAAGTACTTTAAAATCAAAATCCAATCTACTGTTAATTAAAGGAAAATTTAGATAAAATCATTAGACAAAGATAAATTGATATTTGTAATCTAATCTACTCATGAAATTATTTTTGAATTTCAGATGAACGATCTAAGTATGGCAAATTCAGGATTGAAAAAAATTTTTAAAGATTTTTCATATCCCTATACCTGAGATTCTAAATCAAGGATTTAGAAATGAGATACCATAAAGGATAAGATTTATATTACTATTATATAACCTAGTAATTATCTATTTAATATTTTATTGTTATATTTTACATATAATTATTATTGTCATATAATAGTAATATAGTTGTAGTGTTACATTACATATATTACATTATACATATTATATTACATTATATTAGATTATATATTATATTATATTATTATACAGTAAATCCTCATTTAATGTCATCAATAGATTCTTGGAAACTGCAACTTTAAGCAAAACAACATATATAACAAAACCAATTTTACCGTAGGCATATTTCTGGTCACAAAAGCATACCAAACTTTTAAATAAAAACCCCAAAGACTTGTAATATTAAACATTGAAATAAATGTGAGTTATAAATTTAAGAAAGATCAATAAAAACAAGTAAGATCATTATTTTCCGACCCATTTCTCTAGTTTAGAGTGGTGGGTAGTGGAGCCTACTCAGCAGCTCAGGGCGCAGGAAGCACACACATACCCCCTCTCACTCAGACTGGGATAACTGAGATGTGCCAATTCACCAAACATGTACATCTTTGAGATGTGGAAGGAAACCAGGGTACCCAGAGAAAGCTCATGCAGACATAGGGAGAGTTTTCAAACGTCACACCAACAATGGCCCTAACTAGGAATCGATTTTTTTTTCCTCATCATTATAATGAAATGATGTTGAATGAAATGACATTATCCAAGGACCTGCTGTATTACAGTAATAGCTCTGAAGTACAGAGCATACAATAAATAAATTAAAGGATTTAATAGTTATATCTCCAACTTTATCACTGAGTCAGTAATAAAGTATTGTTAATAAGTCACTTTCTGTATCCTATTTTCAGTCACTTTTTTTGAATGAATTAGTTTCTGTATACTGCTTTCAATCACTTTTTATTAACTGCTTCCAAAAACCGCAAGAGGTACAGGAATAGATTGATGATATCCAAGTAGAGGCTGATGGAAGCTAATACATACTCTTCAGGTGACAGCCTATGCATCAGTGAATGTGTGTCATAGATGATGAATCCGCAGAAAAGAAGGGCTCCTACAGCAGCCACGACCAATTCCATTGTCTCACTATAAAAAAATAACTGTAGGCAAGAGATTAAAATAGTACGTTTGTATTCAAGAGCCCTACTAAACACTTAAGTTACTTGCTCTTAAGTTACATATGCTACATATATTATTTAATAATGCTGTACAACTTCGAATACAAGTGTTAAAAGCAGAGAAAAGCAAAGCAGGTCCACTCTGGCTTCTGTTGGATGAAAGAATGAATGGACAAATCAATGGGTAATCCCCTATTAAATTACCCACTTGACTTTGAACAGTAGCATCCCAAATATTAAAAGATTTTTTCATAATTACATGTGCTACTTGGAGGTTAGCAATTACAAATGAGGGCCTCTTTCTGTGTAATTTAACTCATTTGTTCATCTTTTTTTCAATCAATGATGTTAACATAAGACCTTGATTTTTCAAAAATGATTTTATAATCACTCTATATACAAATATTTCAGATAATTATAACCAAGTGTCCTATCATAAGAATATACCTTACATAGCTTTTTGAGATTATTTAAACTGACATGGTCAGAATTATATTTTAAGTTACTATTCTAAAACAACTCACCTTCAAGATTCCTGACAAACAAAGAATCCACAAAACAGCAAACAGTCTATAAAAACAAAATATTAATAATTTAGAATATTGTTCCTTACAAAAAAACTTTGTAAACCCAGTCAATATTTTTCTCAAGAAATAAATGCATCCTGATATTTGTCAAATAATAATTTAAATGTAAGAATTCATAAACATACAATGAATACTGTAGAATACCCAGAAATTGAAAGAACAGCTATCTATTCAATGTTTTAATGGTATACAAAACTAGTTAAGACTGTCAATTTTTAAAGGTTTCAAATGAAATGCAAAGAAAATATTGATCAGATGCACAGTTCAAAGCCCTGGTGATCAGGATGCTCACAGAATTGGTTGATTTTGCTCACAAATTAGATGGAAAAATGCAGGCTACAATACGTGAAATGAAGGAAGATGCATGGGGAACCAATAGAGATGGGAGGAAAACTGGGACTCAAATCAATGGAGTGGACCAGAAGGAAGAAACAAACAACCAAACAGAAAACAAGGAAGAAACAAGAATTCAAAAAAATGAGGAGGGGCTTAGGAATCTCCAGGACATCGTTAAATGTCCCAACATCCGAATTATAGGGGTCCCAGAGGGGAAGAAGAAGAGCAACAAGTGGAAAACTTATTTGAACAAATAATAAAGGAGAACTTCCCCAATCTGGCAAAGGAAATAGACTTCCAGGAAGTCCAGGAAGCTCAGAGAGTCCCAAAGAAGTTGGACCCAAGGAGGAACACACCAAGGCACATCATAATTACATTAGCCAAGATTCAAATGAAGGAGAGAATTCTAGAAGCAGCAAGGGATAAGGGGACAGTCACCTACAAAGGAGTTCCCATCAGACTGTCAGCTGATTTCTCAAAAGAGACCTTCCAGTCAAGAAGGGGCTGGAAAGAAATATTTGAAGTCTTGAAAGGCAGGGACCTACATCCAAAATTGCTCTATCCAGCAAAGCTGTCGTTTAGAATGGAAGGGAAGATAAAGTGCTTCTCAGATAAGGTCAGGTTCAAGGAGTTCATCATCACCAAGCCCTTATTATAAGAAATGTTAAAGGGACTTATCTAAGAAAAAGAAGATAAAAATATGACAGTAAAAGACAGCAAACTCACAGCTATTAACAACCACATCTAAAACAAAAGCAAACTAAGCCAACAGCTAGAACAGGAGCAGAACCACAGAAATGAAGATCACGTGGAGGGTTAGCAACAGGGGCGTGGGAGGAGGAGAGAGGGGGAAAAGGTACAGAGAATAAGTAGCATAGACGGTGGGTAGAAAATAGGGGGAAGGCAAGAATAGTGTGGGAAATGTAGAAGCTAAAGAACTTATGACACATGGACATGAACTAAAGGGGGGGAATGTGGGTGGGAAAGGGTTCGCAGGTGGAGGGGAATGATGGGGGAGAAATGGGACAACTGTAATAGCATAATCAATAAAATATATTTTAAAAAAATAAAATAAAAAGAAAATATTGATTTAAGTAGAAATACATTAGGAGTATTTTAATTTAACAGAAATCTATAAAACTTCTAGAAAATATATACATGAACAAATAAAAAGTAATTGTATTTTAAACCAAATAACACATTTTTCTGTGAATATGCATAGCCATTAAAGTTCCCAAATGTATTCTCTATTTTATTCTAATGTATTATAGAAATTAATTATGTACATAAATTTGCCACTGCTAAAATTGTATGATACCATTTATATATACATACATAAATATATACACTAAAAAATAGAAACAAATTTAGAAGTGATACAAAAATAGAATTAGTAGACAATGACATTAAAAATATACTCCATATGTTCAAGGATGTAGAGGAAAGCACCATCATGAGAGAAATGAAAGAAATACAGTTAAAAAATACAAATTGAACTGAATTTCACAGACTAAAAAATACAGTATGTCAAATGAGAAATACTCTGAGTGGGATTAACAGTGGATTAGACACTGAGAAAGAAAAGATTATTGAACTTGATTACAGCTGCAGAAATTAACCAAAATAAATCACAGAGATAAAACAACTAGAAAAAATGAACAAAGCATCAGTGAACTGTGGAAAAACATTAAGAAGTCTAACATATATGTCACTGGAGCCTCAACAGAAAGGAAAAAGGGGAACATAAAACTATTTGAAAAAATAATGGCCAAAAATGTTTCGAAGTTAATGAAGAGTTTAAACTGATATATCCCAGAGGCAGGGAAAAAAATACCAGGAATATCATAATCAAATGACTGAAAATATTAATCAAATGACTAAGAAAATCTTAAAGGTAGCTAGGAGATTTTTAAAAAATGTATAAAGGAATAAGGATAAGAAAGACGGCAGACTTGTCTGAAACTACACAAGCCAGAATGCAGGGGAGTGACATCTTTAAAGTACAAAAAATAAATAAATAAAATTAAATAACTTTTCAGAACAAAAGTAAAATAAAGATTCTTTTTCAAACATACAAAAGCTGAGACCGGACCAGCACCATAAGATGTGTTAAAAGGAAATCCCACAGGCAGAAGGAAAACATTTGATGGAAATTAGGTCTACACAAAGAAATGGAGAACAGCAATGGTAAATATGTGGATAAACATAAAAGTCATCATCTATTTTTCATATCTTTTTAAAAGATAATTTAATGTTTAAAGCAAAATTAATAACAATGTATTATGAGGTTTATAATATGTAGAACAAAAAGTTATGGTACAAAGGTAGGGGAGAGCAGCAATAAGTATACTACACATAAAATGATATGTTATTTGTTAATCAGCTTAACAATAACCCACAACCGTCGGACCAACTAAAATGGTATGTTATTTGAAGGTAGACTGTGACAATGTAAACAAGTACACTGTAAAACCTAGAGCAGCTTCTATTTAAAAGAGCTATAGCTATTAACTGTAAAGTAGATAAATAGAATCAAACAATCCAAAAGAATAGAAGAGGAAAAAAGAATCAAGGAACAGATAGGACAAACAAAAAGATATACCATGCTAACACAATCAAAAGAAAGCCAGGGTAGCTACATTAACAAAGTAGATTTTAGGGCAAAGATATTACCAGAGATAGCCGCTTCATAATGATGAAGGGGTCTTTTTTTTTTTTTTTAAATATATTTTATTGATTATGCTATTACAGTTGTCCCATTTCTCCCCCATCATTCCCCCCACCCTGCACACCCTCTCCCACCCACATTCCCCCCTTTAGTTCATGTCCTTGTGTCATAAGTTCTTTAGCTTCTACATTTCCCATACTATTCTTACCCTGCCCCTGTCTATTTTCTACCCACCATCTATGCTACTCATTCTCTGTACCTTCCCCCGCTCCTCCTCCCACGCCCCTGTTGCTAACCCTCCATATGATCTCCATTTCTGTGGTTCTGTTCCTGTTCTAGCTGTTTGCTTAGTTTGTTTTTGTTTTAGGTGTGGTTGTTAATAGCTGTGAGTTTGCTGTCTTTTCACTGTCATATTTCTTATCTTCTTTTTCTTAGATAAGTCCCTTTAACATTTCATATAATAAGAGCTTGGTGATGATGAACTCCTTGAACTTGACCTTATCTGAGAAGCGCTTTATCTGACCTTCCATTCTAAATGACAGCTTTGCTGGAAAGAGCAATTTTGGATGTAGGTCCCTGCTTTTCAAGATTTCAAATATTTCTTTCCAGTCTGATGAAGGGGTCTTTAAAAGGAAAAGCAAACTGACAGTGACGGGGGGCGGGGGGGGGAGGCGGGAGGCGGAAAATGGGGACAAGAAGGGGAAGGGTCAAGTCAAGGAACATGTATAAAGGACCCATGGACAAGGACAAAGCTGGGGGGAGGATTAATGTATGAGGAGGCAGTGGGCAGAGTAGGGGAGAGTAATGGGGGAAAATGGGACAACTATAATTGAACAATAATAAAAAAATTTAAAGAACTGTGGACTTAGTTAAAATTAAACTTAGCTGATGGTTTCTTTGCATTGACACTGTGCAAAGGTTATGCCCAGGGGAGCCCAGTGTTAGGTTACTTAATAAGCATTAACATCTGTGAAATGCTAAGACACACATACGAAAAGGATGTAACAGTCCTCAATGTTTATTCATCTAAATAGAGAGAGCGTCAAATAACATGAAGTAAAATCAAAGAACTGATAGGAGAAAATAACCAGTCCACACCTGCAGCTGGAGAATTCAGTACCACTTTTACATTGAAAGAATAAGTGGGCAGAAAATAAGTAAGCGTACAGAAGACTTGAACAATACTATCAAGCAATTTGACCTATTTGACATTTTTCAGTCATTCAACAGCAAAATGTACATCTTCTAGCACACAAAGGATATTAGCCTAAATACTATAAAATGAATCTCAGTAAATGCAAAAGGACTAAAATCATATAAAATATGTTCTTTAACAACAGAACTAAGTAAATTAAATATATGTATTATAATTCAGTGTAGTGAACTGAGGGTATGGTGAGATTCCAGTCAGCTCTCTTGGTGAAATGGCCACAAAACTTGTCAGGATACATCTGGCACACCTAAGTTAGAATGAAGTATCTTACCACCTCATAGCATAGATACCTCAAGATTGAAAGGGAATCAGGACTTGCTTTTTCATATTTAAACCCTGGGGAAACTCCAGAGCTTCTGCACCAAGAAGTATGGGAAGGTGAGATTAAGAACAACAGATCATCTGAGATTTTACCTTAGAAGCTGATGACTTAGCCTGGCACAATTTCGTGGATGCTAATAGAACACATGAGACTCCTAGGTCTGAGATGAAGGACAGTTTATTATGACAATAAAAGTAGCTGAAGAACAGGCACCACAGAATGGTGTTGTGGAAACAAAGAAATGAGAGAGCTAGAAGGATAGAAGGCTGAAGAAAGAAAGTGGGACACTGGCATTGAAGATTTCATCAACGGAACAATCCCTAGTGATGGCAAGGTCCACAAAGTGGCGATGGCAGGGAAATGAAAGTTGCTGCAGTAGAAGAGGTCCAGAGATAGTGAGAGGCAAAGCTGGTGGATGGGCCTAACATGTAGTTTGATGCTAAGGTCTTTAAAAAAAGAGGGAGGCTTGACCAAAAAGGGGATCAATGACAGTAATGAGGAAAGGTAGGAAGTGTATCACCAGAAAGCATAAGCCTTAAAGTAATGAATTTCTATTACGCTGAAGGAATAATGAAAAGTGGCACCAGGGAACAGAAGCAGTTTTCAACACTAACCCCCACCACCGAGTTAGAGAATGAACAGCTAGAGAATAGTTCTCAGAGAAGAATCAAGTTTCATCTGAGATAAGGAAGAAGAAAGACTATATTATGAAGAGACTGAAATATAGGGGAGATTATTTCTTGGATTGGCCCAAAAATTCTACCCAACTTATGGTTTCTCCGTCTTACGGAAAAACCTGTTTTTTTTTCCGTAAGATGGCTCTAGTAATGCTTAGTTGTCTTTAACTTCACTAGAACAATTTTGTTAGATTGTACTATGACAGTTGTCATATCAGCATGCATTTAAAAAAACATCAAACTGGTGAATTTTTGTGTAGCCATTTTAATTTTGAAGATGGGAAAAAATATGCAACATTTTTGGCATATTATGCTTTATTATTTCAAGAAAGGTAAAAACACAACTGAAATGCAAAAAAAAAAAAGATTTATGCAGTTGTATGGAGAAGGTGTTGTGACTGATCAAATGTGTCAAAAGTGGTTTGTGAAGTTTCATGCTGGAGATTTCTTGAACAAAGCTCCACAGTGGTCGGTAGACCAGTTGAAGTTGATAGCAGTCAAATCGAGACATTAATTGAGAACAATCAACATTATACCTTGCGGGAGATAACTGACATAGTCAAAATATCCAAATCAATAAAGTTATTGGTGAAAATGAAAAATGTATCTTTTATTTTTTTAATTGTTGTTTGTTTTATTTTAATTATTTTTATTATATTTATTTTTGTAATGTATCTTTTAATTTATGGGGAAAAAATACAGACTTTTTGGCCAACCCAATACCAGGAAGGAGTTCTACAGACTGTAGTAGAATAGATGGGGAAGAAGGGGAGCAGTTAGAGACTGGGATAGGAAGAAGCAAAGAACAAATCTTTCATCATATAGAGCCACAAATATGTATGACACACCTCCCCCCAAATAAGAGTTAAAAAAATGCTACCTGCCCCTAAATCAAACTCCATTTTAATAAAACTACACGCATCTTGCACAATTATCAGTGTTGCCTAATCAACTATATTTTATCCCAGCAGAGATTTCTGGTAATCTGGATAACCAGGAAAAAAAGGGGGAGAAAAGAAAGTTTTGCAAGACTATACTTTTGTAAATTTTTAATGTTGTAACAGGAAAAAAAAAAGAAAATGGTTGCCTGATTATGTGCCAACAGGAAGCCAGGGTGAGCTTAAAGAGTATTCATTCTTAACAAGTGAGGGCAACAAAGTACAATTATCATCATATAAAAAGGATCATTCCATGTATCTATTAGTTTGAAGAAAGATACGGGTTAATCAAATGGATCAAAAGATTTTAAGGTTCATGAAGACACCTCCAAACTCTTGCTTTTACCACAAAGATGTGGATGCTCTTGGTGACATTTATGTTAAGACAAAGACCTAAGTAATATAGGTAAATTCCATACCATTCATAAAGAACACAAGCCTAGAGTTGATATAAATATATTTCAAGAGCTCAAAAAAAAAAAAAAAAAAAGAACACAAGCCTAGACTGTGTTCTTTAAATCAGGAAACCTGATTTTTTTTTGTTTGTTTGTTTGCATTTACTTCCCTTTCAAGATAGAAGGGAAGGAAATGATTCAAAGCCACTTTTCATGTGCTTGGATGTTCTGGGAGAGTAGGGCCAGGTCCTAGAACTCAAAGAGATTACCTTTCATTACACTCCACTTTAAAAGACAGTATTCAAAGCTAACTGTATAGCATTTCTCTCAAAACTATATAATATTAAAGGTTTCTGTCATAGCCATGAATACGTAACTTACCCTGCTCCAAATTTGCTGAAATCTTTCTTAGATTGTAGAGTATACATAGTCAAACCAAGAAATACTGCAGTAGTCAGTACAAAAGCTTGCAGAATAATATATACATCATACAAAGTAACTGTAAAATTGAAAAATACTGATTAAACATTCATATAAACATAATGTAAAACAGCTTTTTCTGGGACTTAATTGAAATGCTTTAAACTGTGCTACTTTCCAATAAAAACAATTATGAAAAGATCCCTTATTCAGCCTTGAATATTGATTGGTACAGTAAAACCACACCCATAATGCAATAAATAGGCTCCAAAATATTAATTAATACAAAATAAGGAAGTCACATTATTATGAAATTAAAGAAATGACCAGAGATTATACAGCTAGCCAGTTAGCAGTTTAGGGATATGGTGGAATGGATCTCACCCAATCCCTGTTCCAGCTGCAGTTTTATCTGTGGTGATTGTCCATTATGGCTTAGATATCAATAGGGATGATTCTGGGTACTGTGGCTGGCTTGGAATTCCTGCATAGCATACAGCAGTTCTAGCAATCACCTGGTTCATTGCGCCAAGTTCATCAGCCCAAATCAAAGAAATTGGGCAAGAAAAATACCAGGGCTATTTGGCATTGTCTGCCATTCACCAACCCTGCAGAGAACAGAAACCAACCACTATTTGCTTTATATCCAAATCTGCAGTATTTCAGAGTACATTGTATACCAAATTTACTTCCATAATTTTAGAATGATCTTCTGGATTTACTATGGCTAATACAATGCAACTGCTTAACATTTTAAGAGAATGATAAATTATAACCTCTTTAAAGGAAGTTAACTGCTTTGAACCCAAAGTCATTTAAATTATTTTTAATTTGTCAGGGATTAATTATCCAAGTTCTTTCTATTCTAAGTGCTACATTATTAGAATTCTTCTATTTATTCCATTACAGGATTAGGAAGGTGAATGCAGAAAGATAAAACATGAAATCACTTTTGCTTCTTGTCAGTGATTTCAGTATATGATTATGTGGGAAGATATTATAATAATGAGGAAAATGAGGTTCTCAGATTATCCTACCTACGTATTTCTACCCCAGTTCTAATAACCATGAAATAAATCTCTCTTCTATATCCCTTACAAATGGTGGGAGTCAGGGAGGGCAGAGCTAGACTGGATAATAACATTAATAATACATAATAGATAATAATGCTAACAATAAGTAAATATTAATAATACTTCCTGTGGTGTGAAATTTCAATCCCATTTATTTTAGTGGTTATTATTTTCTTATATTCTGATTCATTTAGAAAAAGGTGGAATACATAGATTCAATAAACTGGCATAGAAAGATTTAAAAGGTACTGATAAAATAGACAACTATATTAACCATAAGGATTAACAATTTACTGATAGTGCTGACCCTTTTGATTCTCCAAACTAATCATTTTGAGACAATCAGCATGTTTTAAATTGTTAACAAATCATTAAATATTTCACTTGAGGCATTACATAGGGTACATTGAGTAATTATAACAGACGCTTCCTTTCAAACACATATTTAACACCAAATACAAAACAGAAATTACTAGTTTTTTTGTGTTTTGATAAAATAGGATATAATATAAAGCATAGTTTGATGCAGGCAATCTAAGAAGCTGAGCTGTGATGAAAGTACATGACTCAAAACATGTTATCAGCTCCTCTGAAATCCCTTTAAATTAGGGAAAAGATTAGCTATGGGTGTCTTATTTTTATAAATGGATAAACACAACTGAATATTGTTTTCCATTCCTATTGTTTTTCTATTTCTTTTCCACTTCCTCTGAGCTCAGCTGAAATATGGAAAGTTTAAATATTTAATTTTTGCTTACATTTTAGAAATTCTTTATCCTATGCCATATATTTGAAATATAATACTCCATGATGTTAAGATTTAGCCCCAAATATCTTTTTACCCAGAATATTTATCTACGTTAAAAAGTAAGTGTAGCCCTGGTTGGTGTGGCTCGGTGGACTGAGTGCCGGCCTGCAAACCAAAGGGTCGCCTCAGTTCCCAGTCAGGGCATACACCTGGGTTGCAGGCCAGTTCCCCAGCAGGGGGTGAGTGACAGGTAACCACACATTGATGTATCTCTCTCTCTCTTTCTCCCTACCTTCCCCCCTCTCTAAAAATAAATAACATAAATATAATCTTTAAGAAAGAAATTAAAATAAAGTTCACAAATTAAAAAAAAAAGTAAGTGTAACATACAGAAGCACAATTATGGCTTACCAACTGAGGCCACAGTCAGAGCTTCCACCAGTGTCTAAGAAAAAAAATTGAAATTACATAAATTCATGCAAAATTTATACTATGCCATGTACATGGTTCCAATTTAGTTCAGTGTGATTCCATATGCATGATCTCATTTTAGCTTCAGAGCAGTCTTTTGAGGTTTATGGGAGAAATAAGCCCACCATAATGAAAATGAGACCTCAATATATTGAGTGAGAATATTTATATTCTAATTGTGATCCCATCACTCCTTAAACTCTAACTAGATTTTTCATATCTATAAGAGGAAGATTATAGAAATAACACAGAAAATAGAATTTTCTGTAATATAAATAAAAATGAAATTGTAAATCATGTGGACATTTATAAAAACTTAAATATCTCACTCTAACTCAGGAATATTAAATATATTGAATCACTAATTCTTAATATTAAATATATAGATAGCACTCTGGTGTGGCACATTCTTAAAGCTGTCTCAAAATATTCTCTCTTTCTTCCTCAGTAACAAAATTTTTACCTGGACACACACACAGTTTGCTAAGATTAAACATTACATTTTTCAGTATCCTTTACAGCTAAATCTGGCCACAGGACTATATTCTAGCCAACAGCATGTGAGTAGAGATGTGTACAACTTCTGAAAACAAAGAAGTTGTTTTCCCCTTCCTCTTCTCATTTTTAACACATAACTGGATGGAATATAGAGACAGTGGTGCACATCTTATAACACACCACAATAGGAATAGCTGAACCATAGCAGGTACCTGGGCCCCTGACAACTCCACTAAACATTCATATTTTTTACATGAAAGACAAATAAGCCATCTTGTTTAAGCCATGTCAGAAGTGGCTGAACTCGGATCCTAAATAAGATTTAGGAATATTGAGCTTTAACCTTAGCTTCTTTTTCCCCTCAATTATATATCTGTATCTTGTTTTAAAATGCTTACTCTAGTTAGATTTTTTTTTAAATCAACCATCTGATAAACCTTATCTTAAAAGCAAAGCTAGAAGTAACAGCAGTGGCTGTATAATGATACATAGAAGCATTCCCTATAAACCTTTGCTACCTGAAATCATGAAATCATTAGAACCAGAGCAAAAATTGTATTAGAAATTGTAATGCGGAGGCAATGATGCCACTCACACATTTTGTTATGTTTGTCATTGATAGTGTCAGGGAAGTAGTAGCAAAAGATGATAGAAATATTTTTTCTGGGTGACATTCTAGGTATGTGTGACATGATTTAATATAAGAAATCCTACTATACTCAAATATCAGAAGGAAAAAGAACAGTACAAACAGGAGAAAAGGTAAAACTAGGAAAACATACCATCATAAAATAATGCCCCTTTTTAAATGTGCATACACACACATTCACATACACACATACACTCCTGCTAAGGCAAAGTGAGATTCATCTCCTTCCTATTTTGGTGGAGCAGGACAAAATAACCTAGTATCAGAGGTCTCTGAGTAATCAGAAATGCATTGTACGTACTTCCTTATTTGTTAAACCATTTTTAGCTAGTTGTAGCTAAGTGATCAACAGTTGTAGCAGTAAGTGACCGTATCTTGCCCATAAGCATTTGGCTGATGCTTTTCTAGTAGGTCCTCTTCCCGGCTGGGCAAATGCTGGTCCATACTGTTGTCCCACACAGAAATTAATTACGAATCTTTCTGAAAGCAGACTGCCTATATGTAGAGTTGAAGAGGAACTCTATATGATGCTGTTTCTTTTTGTACTTCCTCTTTCTATCTTAGGACAGCTGACTGGGATAGGAGTTGGCATCTAACCCAGGGGCTGTCAATTCATATTGGCTATGACCTGTGCCATTAATTAGCTATACCAATCAGATTCTTTCTCACTTAGAAATCTAAACTCAGGGAATGGTAGCAGGAGCTAATGTACATGAATCATATGAGAGCCCACAATAAACCATGTTAAAACCAAAGGGAGCAGAAGGGAAGACTGTGTAAGGACTAGAAGGACGATAAAGAAGAAATGTAATGGAAGAAGGGAGAGGAGACCACAAACTCTTGCTGTTGAATATCCTACAATAGCATCATTTCTAGAACCTCCCTTCTAGTTCCTTTTCTCCTTGAGGCCTTATGGAGTGGGTTGGTGGGTTCCCAAGATCTTACTTATATCCTTAAAATCAACTCCCTGCTACTAGCAATAACTTGAGTTAGAGTATTGATACCTGGCAAACAGAAGAGCCTAAGATTTAAATGAATAACCTTTCTTATAACTGATATTTCCAAAGTCATGAGGTTTTATTTCATCATATTAACAAAAAACTTATCAGAATTCATAAACTTTCTTTAGTTTAAGGCAATTTAATCTAATAAACAGCATTTTCAATCTTATTTGACTATAAATATTCTTAACATTAGTTTGGAATGTTTTGATATAAATTTTTAAGTCAGAACCTAAGTCACACTGGATATGAGAATGGGAAAAATAATTTTAAAAATATATAACTTGAGCCTTACCAACTCATTCTGGTCATATTCTAAGGCTGAGTTTTTGTAAGTAGTAGTTGGGATTTTAATTTTCACAAGTATCTCAACAAACATGACTTAAACTTGAGTTCCCCCAACAATGATTTTGAAAAAAGTTAGTAAAACATACAGTTGAACAAAATGGTCCTTTAAAAGAACAGTGTGATAAGATAAAAGTGATATTGAGGAGTTAGGCATAAAGATTTCAATTTAAGGCCTATGAAATGAAGGCCACAATATAATTTTTCCCAAGAAAATCACAGAGTACTAGAGGTAGAAAGTATCACAGGGATAATCTACTTTAATATTTTCATTTTACACATGAGAAAACTTAGGTATATGCCTTGTCATATGTAACATAGCCAGATAATGGTAAATATTCTAGGTATTTGGTGGTAATGATTCCAATTCATTATTTTTTCCACTACATCATAACACAGAAAAAACTTTTGAAAATGAGAAAGTTTAAAAATTTACAGACTAAAAGATTACAGGAAATTTCCTAAAATATTCAAATTTTTTAAAATCTCATTAATTTTTTTCTGCTACTATTATACATATATGCATTCAGTTAAGTAAATAAATTTAAAACTCAGTAATAAATGTTAAAGGGACAGATAATTGTCAAAGTACTCACAAATCCAAAAAGCAGGTACAGGTTAAGGGGATGTTTATATCTGTTTAAAGTCAATGCAAAAATCAAACCCAAAGATCCAATGGCAAACACCAAAATTAAGGCAGGACTGAAAGACAAAATGAAAAGTAGTTTCAAGTTTTAAAAATAGCATAAATAGTATTATCAAATTTAATAACATATGTCTATTTTATGTGTTTGTGAACATACAAAAAAAATCTGGAAGGATCCATACCAAACTAAAAAAATTATTTTCCCGTCTGGGAAACGAGGAGTATCAGATGGGGAGAAGCAGCTGGACAAAGAGCCCACAATGCAAAGGGGAAATTTTTCCTTTTTACTTCATGAATTTCTATCATATTTGAATAATTTTTGCAACTAGCATACTGCATTTTAACTAAAAGACAAAGAAAAGCTATTAAATAATAAACATATTTTACACCTAACTACTTTTTTAGGGTATGTGCTATGTAGCTATAATTTAAATTAAAGAATTTTCTCCAAATCGCAAACTAACAATTCAAGACTCTCCTGTAGGGGGGAAGGGAGGATAGAAATTGTGTACTCCTAAGAAAATATTCATTCCTTATTTTACCTTTCCTGTAATAAAGAATCTATTTTAGACTTGAAAATAATCACTTTGGAGGTCAGATCTTAAACAACTTTGGGATAAATCATATGGAGGTCCTTTGAAAACTTTTCAGTGAAATTATCCTAGTAATGAGCCAACACTAAGAAAAATTAAATACACATTTATTAAATACTTTTGTTTTTCAAGCATTTTCTTAGGCTTTGGGGACAAGGCATCTGTCTAATAAAAGCACAAAAAATTAAGTCTTGAAAACTGCATACTGTAAAAATTCTGAATACTATTCCAGGAGATAAGGGTTTAACCCTACAAAACTGTAAGCTAAAAAGTTTGGACGTAAACACCATGTTGTAGAATAGCTTGGTACTGGCATAAGAACCAACACACAGACCAATGGAATAGAACAGAAAGCCCCAAAATAAACCTAAGTCTCTATGGTCAATTAATATTCAACAAAGGTGGCAGATGCATAAAATGGAGTAAAAATAGCCTTTTCAACAAATGGTATCAGGAGAGCTGGACAGCTACATGCAAAAAAATGAAATTCAATCATCAGCTTACACCATACACAAAAATAAATTCAAGGTGGATAAAAGACTTAAATATAAGCCATGACACCATAAAAGTCCTAGAGGAACACATAGGCAGGAAAATCTCAGATATTCTATGCAGCAATATTTTCACTGATATGTCCCCTAGAGCAAGGGACATAAAAGAAAGAATAAACAAATGGGATCTCATCAAAATAAAAAGTTTCTGCACACCTAAAGAAAACAGCATTAAAATGAAAAGGGAACTAACCGTTTGGGAAAACATATTTGCCAAAACAAAACTAATCTTATTTACAAGAGTCAATAATGAACCTTTTTTACATTCAAACATAAAAACATTTAATAGAAAAAAAGAACTTTGTTTATGCCCTTTTTATCATATGCAGTGGCTGAAAGTGATTTAGAATCATCTTACCTTTCATGTACAAATGTCCGTATAGATTCAAAGTTTAAAAATAATGCAGATGTCATGGTAGTTAAGAGAACTTGCAGAGAAAGGATAGTGTAGACTTTTCTTAGAAAGGCTAAAAAAAAAAATTTACACATTAATTTCTTAAGCATTTAGCATAAAACAGCAAGATCAAATTTCTTCTCATAAATATTACATTTTTATATGTATTCTTTCTTAAATCTTAATCCAAATAATGTAATCTGTAACTAAAACTTAAAGAAAATGCTTCCAAAGAAAAACAACTTTAATGGTAACTATCCTCTAAGAAGCATGAACTTAAAAAAATTTATGGGCCAGAATGTAAATGTTTTCATCAAAATAAAAAGATAGTACTAAATGCATATTGTCAACAGCACCATACAACAAAACAAAAGATTAAAAACACAGTATTTTTAAAGGATTCTATCTTGAAACTGAAATGTAGGAGTAGAAAGCATATAGTTACATATAAATTTTAAAAGTAATTTTAATTTCCAAGCAGTACAAATGTTTCCCTAAAGTGAAACTTCTCCTTAAAAGGCAAACAATACATAAACTTACTTTCACACACCTATTTTTATTTCTCACTTATAGTACCTATGCCTCAAATTTCTATACATTAAGAAATTCTTACTTTCAGAATATTTTATCAATATCCATGAATGACTCCAAGGCCTAATGATTTAAAAATAGTTATTAAAGTCTTCTGCTATACAGATACTATAAATAATACACTGAACACCCAACTGACCACCAGCTTCAGAAACAAAATAGTAACAGTTCCCACCTCCTCTATGTAAGTATACTGATAATAACATATTTCTTCCCCTCATTCTCTTAGCTAACTGCTAATCACCTTCCAAGATTCAGCCTGACACATTCCCCCAGTCTAAATTAAATGTTCTTCCTCATGTTTCCAAGGGACCCTAAACATATTTCTAATCATTTTACTTTATAATTGATAAACCCTACTTGTCTTTCACTCTCATTAGACTATTAAGACTACAATCTCCCTAATACTATGGAGAATGTCTTATTCATATTCATACCACTAGCACTCAGCCAAATAAATTTATATGGAATTAATGAAAGGCAAATATTGACAGGGGAAAGAAAAGGAAGAATACACACCAAGGGTGTTAATAATAGTTTTCTAAGGATGGTTTTCATGTTCAGTTCTTTGCTATGTTTCTTACATATCACTAATAAATGTGTATTACTTTTGTAATTAAAAAAACATTCTGCAGAAACCTGTGCTTAGCCAAAATAATCCTTATGCAGATATTCCAGATCACAGCTTTTTCTATACTCTAAAAATGGGATCTTGCCTCGGATGCTGTGGCTCAGTTGGTTGGAACACTGTCCTATAAACCAAAAGGTCAGAGGCTCAATTCCTGGTCAGGCAGGGCACATACCCAGGTTGTGAGTTCACTCCCCAGGAGGGGCTCATAGGGGAGGCCACATATAGATGTTTCTCTCTCACTTTGATATCTATCTATCTTTCTCTCCTCTTCTCTCCCTTCCTTCCTCACTCTCTGAAATCAATAGGTATATCCCCAGGTGAGGATTAAAAAAAGGAGGTGGGGGGAGACATTAAATCAAATGCCAGGAAAAAGCAACATTTAATACCCATTTTGAATAACTAATATAAAAAGTGGCAAAGGATATGCACACAGAGATCACAGGGAAAAATAAAAGATTAAATATGAAAAGACAAGCCCAACAGCAATATCTTCTGTTTCTATTTTGAGTCCTGATTTCTCTCCTTCTAACATCTCAAACTTAATACAGCCAAACAATAACTTCATTTCTACTTAATTCTGTCCTTCTCCCAGTCTTCAGTAACCAGCACCAACACCCATGAAGAGGAAAATGTAGGGGTCATCTGATTCCCCTCCCTCTTCCCAATCCATTAACAACTACTACTGCTTCCAACTGCAATGTAGAACACGTCCACCTCTTGGTTTCTTCTGCTACCTCTCTAGTCAAAGTCTGTACGACCTTGGACCTGGACTAGTGGAGTAGCCTAATTGGTCTCCATGCTTTCACTCTAGTCCCACCTAATTTATGCACCACACAGTTTAAGAGTGATCGTTTTTGTAAAATAAACCATATCCTGTGATTCCCCGCTTTAATACTTTCAATGGTTTCCCTTACACTTAAAACAAAACTTAGAAGCTTTTATGGGCCCTGTAAGGCCAGGTGTGGTATACAGAACCTATCCAACCTCACCTCACACCTCTCTTCCTTTTCCTCACATGTTTTACCCACTTTAGCCATCTTTCTATTCCCCAAACATGCCAAAGTCTTCCTTCTTCTGGGCCTTTGCCCTCGCTGTTTCTTCTGCCTAGAATGTCCTTATCTTCTTTACACAGAATGGTAGTTTAAAATATGTCCACAATTTTTGACATTTGCTTTAAGTGACTCACTTCTAACAAAAAGAATAAGGCAGAGATAGCAGTTTATGTTTTATCTAATGGAATGAATGTTAATAAGAAGTACAGGATACCTTCAAAGTTTACTGAATAATTTTATTGGCAAAAAACCACCAAATTATGCCTGTCCTAACTTTGGATGCTGGGTATATGGGTACAAATATTGTCTCCTTAATGCCAAATTATTTGAGAGGGTCTTGGCTTGCATGTGGAAGAAAGATAAATAATTTGTGGCCAGAGGAAAAACTGTGGTGGTTTAAAGTATGCCTAAAAATTGTTTGACACTACCTTCAAAAGATGAAGCCTAAATCCCCTCCCATTGAGTGTTGACTGAACTTAGTGACCTGCTTGTAATGAATAAAATAATGGAGATGTGACAATGTGTATAGTTACCATGACAAGGTCATAAAAAGCTCTACAGCTTCCTCATTACTCTTAAGGATCACCTGCTCTGGGGGAAGCCAGCCACCATGTTGAGGACAGTCAAGCAGCCCATGGAGTGGGTCAGGTGGCAAGGAGATGAGCTCTTCTGTCAACAGCCACATTAGATTTCCTGGTAGCTGATCCTCCAGCTCAGACAAGCCTTTAGCCAACTGTAGCCCCAGCCCACATCTTGACCAGAATCTCATGAGAGACCCTGAGCCAGACAGACTATCTACCCAAATCTGTCACAGACTCGCGATTCTCAGGAGCTATGTGAGGTAATAACTATTTGTTGTTTTAAGGTACTACATTTTGAGATAATAGTCTATAAAGCAATAGATAGCTAATACACCCAGCTAGCTCCTTCTCACACAACTGTCACCTCCTTTCCCTGAACATTCTTTAAAAGAGCTGCCACTATAAACCCTGGGGGTCTATTCCATCCCTATTTATTTTCTTCAGAGAACTTATCATAGCTAATGTTCTATTTAACTGCTTACCTATCCCCAATCAAATAATACTGCTGAAGACTGAAATATTAACTGATCACTGCTATATCCCTAATATCAGTAGAGTCCAATAAAGTTTTATAAATGAAGGAAAATGTTCGCCTTCACTCACATGGCTAAATAAATGCAAATTAAAACAAGATAGCATTTTTCCTGTCACAAGAGTCAGCAAACTATGGCCCACTGACCAACCAAATCCAGCCCACCACTTGATTTTTAAGTAGTTTTATTGGCTACCACCACATTCACTCATTTACGTTTCCCGCTACAGCTGCTTTTGCACTGTAGCTGCTTTTGTACAGAGCTAACTAGTTGCAATAGACACTTTATGACCCCATACAGCTGAAAATATTTACTATTTAGGCCTTTGTAGAAAGTGTTCATCAACTCCTGATCTACAAGACTGCCAAATATTACAAAGTTTAGATGTAGTCAGTTTAGTTACCATCCTAATTATCAGAGCTCCTAAGTTAATAAAATGCTCTTGCAGAATTTAAATACTCATGAGTGAACAAATGTTTATTGAGTTTCTGGTATGTAGGTCAGAATTGTTATAGTGATATGAGACATACAGAAGTAAATCAAGTATAAGACTAATTTTTTGTTTAAAAATAGTCTACATATACAGACAGATAGAAAAAGCATTCATCTAGGGCAGGGGTGCTGAACTCATTTTCACTGGGGACCACATCAGCCTTGCAGTTGCCTTCCAAGTGGGCTGAACGTAATTTTAGGACTGTATAAATGTAACTACTCCTTAAGTAGGGGCAAGGAACTCTATATTCAGCCCTGTGAAGGCAATCTCAAGGCTGATGTGGCCCCCCGGTGAAAATGAGTTTGACACCCCTAATTTAGGGATTATGAAATCTGGTTTCTAGTCCCCCAGCCTCACTGCAAAGAATCATCTTATTTTAGAGAAGTGTTCTGAAGTTTAGTTTTCTGTAAAGCCCAGGTGTACATTATTTCAGGGATTGTAATTCTAGGGCAAATGACAATACTGTTACTAGAAAAATTTTGAGCATTCATATATCTAAACCCAGCCCTCCAATGGGATTCCACTTCCTTCTTGAAGCTTTCCTAGATTATTCCAGTTCACAAGCTTTTTTAATTTTAATTTTTCTTTGCTTAAAAGTTATTAATTAGGTCACAACCTTTAGGTTAGTTGGGTGGGTCTTCTCTGGGATGGCTCTACTGGGGCTGGATAGTCAAGGATGACCTCACTGTTTGGCACTTCAGCTCAATGGCTGAAATAGCTCCCCGTATAGTCTTTCTTTTCCAGAGAGTTAGCCTAAGATTACTCACAGTGGGCAGAAAATTTCCCACAATAGAAGAGGGTGAACTCCAAAGTTCAAATACCTCTCAAGAAGTTCCTTATGTCACATTTTTTTTTTTAAGATTTTATTCACCCATTCTTAGAGAGAGGGAGGGAGAAGGAGAGGGAGAGAAACATCAGTGTGTGGTTATCTCTCGTGTGCCCCTCACTGGGGACCTGGCCCGCAACCCAGGCATGTGCTCCAACTGGAAATCAAACTGGCAACCCCTTGGTTCCACTGAGGCACACCAGCCAGGCTTTGTCACATTTATTAATGACTCATTGACCAAAGCAAGTTACATGGCCAAGCCCATATTCTAGGGATGGGGAAATAGATTTCACTTCCCAATGGAAGAACAAGGTCGCACTGCAAAATGGAATATATATAAGAATAAAAGGGATTATTGCCCTCATTTTGTGAATAATCTAGACATACAATCAAAGTTATGCTAGCTTTGAGTGTTCAAATAACTGTCAGTAATTTTGCTCCATGTTTCAATGCTTTTAGTTCCTTCCCTAAACTCCATCTGGACTTGGCACTTTAGAATTTAATTAAGTTGCTATCACAGATTAGTTTTGCTACTGGCCTACCTAATGCCTTTAGGACAGCAACTGTGACTTCCAAACCTTTTATTTCCTTACTGCCTTTACACGTAGTAAAAAAGGGGCTACTTATTAAAAATGCAGTTTATTTATTAAATGTATACTGATAGTACCTTGACTCAACAAGATCACTCTAATGAATGCCTTCTATTCACACACAGATTCCACCTCTACAGAAATTTCATTTCCTGAGATGGCTTTCATTTCTTTTTTTTTATTCCTGTCCTTCTTTGAAGGGACTCATTCTCTTTCTTTATCACTTCTGGAATTAGGAGAAAGTTTCATTCTGCTGCTGGCATCCATGAGATAGCCAGGAGTTCTTATCCACTCCTAGTACTTCCATACCAGTTCTTAATTACTCTAATGTGTCACACTGTCAATGTCAACTTTATGGTTGGTTAGAACCTCAGAATGTCTTATTGGTTTAAAAAACATAAACTAAAAAACTGAGTTTTAACACCAATCCTCCTACAACTCTTCCAAAAAATTGAAGAGGAGGGAACATTTCTGAATTCATTCTGAGACAGCATTACCCCAATACAAAAGTCAAAGACAGTACAGGAAAACTACAGACCAATGTTCTTGATGAATATTGATGAAAAATTCTCATCAAAGTACTAGCAAGAAAAATTCACACAGATTAAACGGATTACACACCATGGCCCAGTGGGATTTAATCCTGGAATGCAAGGATGGTTCAACATACAGAAACTAATTAACATAATATACCAAATTAACATAATGGTGGAGGAAAAACATGATTATCTCAACCAATGCAAAAACATTCAATAAATTGAGAATAGAAGGAAACTACCAAAACATAATAAAGGACATACTCAACAGTAAAGAATTGAAAGCTTTCCCTCTAAGATCAGGAACAAGACAAGGATGCCTACATTTGCCACTTCTATTCAACACAGTACTATAAGTCCTCGCAAGAGCGATTGGGCGAGAAAAAGAAATGAAAGGATCTAAACTGGAAAGAAGCCAATCTGAAGAGGTTACACATACTGCATGATTCCAACTATGTGGCATTCTGAAAAAGGCAAAACTATGGAGACAGTAAAAAGATCAGTTGGTTGCCAAGGGTTGGCAGGAAGAAGGGACAAATACAAACAGCAAAGAGGGTTTTTAAGATAGTGGAATTATTTGTATGATACTGTAATGGTGGGTATATGCTATCATATATTTGTCAAAACCCAAAGAATGTTAAATACCAAGAATGAACCCTAATGTAAACTCAGCACTTCAGATGATAATGATGTGTCAGTGTAGGTTCATATATTGTAACAAATATACTACTCTGGTGCAGGCTGTTGATAGTGGGGGAGTCTTTGAGTGCTGTAGAGACAAGGGTGTTACAGAGACCCCCTGTGGGTCCTATTACTCTGGGTTCTTTTTGCCCGCTGGCAGTGTGACCAACTCCCAATGCCAGAGTCTTATGAAAAAGAACTATTTATTCAAAAGTTAGACAGGTTTGAGTAATGGCAGAATGTCACCATTAAATCCCAAGGTCCCTTTAAAACATACACACACACACACACACTCCTGCCTCCCCTTGCCAAACTAGGCCAGTCAGGGTACCATATCTCAGTAAAAGAAATAGAAATCTGGAGCGTGGCTAGGCTCTCGCAAAAACTGCATCTTCATGGAGGGCCAGGGAAACCTTCTGCATTCTTTCGAACCACAAGGCCAAGACCCGACACTGCTGCTACATCAAGAGGCTTCACCCTCCCCAGCTGTATGGTCAAGAGTGAGCGAGAAAGAGAGCCTCTCATGGTTCTCCTACTGTCCTTCCCCCATGGTCCAGAGCTCAAGCATGGCTGCAAGAGAGAGTGTGTGGCTAAAAGAGAGAGCTCCTTCCCGGCTCCCAAACCTCATGGTTAAGCCCCAGCATGCTGCCACCCCTGGGTTTAAATCCCTGGCTTCGATCTCCCTCGGTAACCACTTGTTTAACTCCTCCCACACTGGGCTGCACTTGCCAGCACTCTGGTTTCTTCCGTGTTTTTTCTGCCTTTCTCCGTCTGGGCAAGCATGACTAGGATTCCCAGGCACAGGAAGCCCCTCCAGTAACATGCATGCATCTTGGGTTAGAATCACGCCCATCTCCCCTGCTCCAAGCATGCATTGCTTTTAATATTACTAAAACACTGGCCAAGTTCTCCAAATATGCAAAGTAGCTCTCAAAGGCCCTGCTCCACTTCCCGCATACCCCAAGTGATAGCTGTGGAGATTTTGGGATTTTGGGGATCTCTAGCTCAGCGCCCCATTACAGGGGTATATAGGAACTCTCTGTACTTTCCACACTTAATTTTGCTGTGAACTAAAACCACTTTAAAAATAAAGTCCATAAAAAACAAAATAAGCAAAGGAATTGAAAAACATCTCTTCAAAGATATATGAATGGCCCATACACGTATATGAGGCCCATACAAGATGTTCAACATCACTAATTATTAGGTAAGTGCAAATTAAAACCACAACGAGATACTTCACACCCATTTTGATGGCTACTTGGGGAAAAAAAGTGTTGGTGAGGATGTGGAGAAATGGGACTCTTGCACAATGTTGGTGAAAATATAAAATGGTGCTTCTGTAAAACAGTGTGGTTGTTTCTTGAAAAATTAAAAATAGAATTACCATATTATAAAAAATAGAAAATATATCTTGATGTCTGTCTCTAGTTCCTGACACAGAGTTCCTGAAACCCTTATAATTTCCTAAGTGATAAAAGCACTAGGTACATCTTTTGTTCTAATATTTGGTTTTTGACCCCTATTCCTAAAACGGCTGGTCCCTTGTATATCTTGGGTGATAGGAGTGTCTTTGTTCTATTGAGTGGCTCTTGGGTTGGCTTCTGGATGGCTCCTGGACAAGGGCCAGTCACCAAACAACAAGCCATGATTAGAAGTTGGAATTTTCCACCCAATCCCCATTTTTTTTTATTTTATTTTTTTATTTTTGAGAAGAAAGGATGAAAATGCACTTAAGGTCAATCATGGCTCCATAAAGAAACCTACATAAAATCCCAATAGTTTAGGGTTAAGAGAGCTTCTTGGTTGGTGAACACATCCAGCACTCTGGCAGTATGACACATCCCAACTCCATGGGGACAGAAGCTTCTGCTCTTGGGACCATCCCAAGAGACCTTGACCTATGTATTCTTCGTCTGGCTGTTCATCTCTATCCTTTGATAAACTGGAAAATAAAAGGGTTTTCCTGAGTTCTGTGAGCCACTCTAGCAAATTATCAGATCTGAGGATGGGGTCATGGGAATCTCCAATATGTGGCCAAGTCAGACAAAAGCATATGTGGTTACCCAGACAAAATGTGGGTAACCTGGGGACCTACTACTTGTGACTAGCATCTGAAGTGGAGTGGGAGCAGCCTTGTGGAACTGAGCCCTTAACCTGTGGGATTTGATACTGTCTCCTGGTAAGTAGTGTCAGAATTGAGTTAAATTGTAGGACACCTAGACAGTATCACAAAGAATTGCTTGGTATGGGGAGGAAAGAAAAAAACAACAACAACAAACCCCCCCACATTTAGTGACCAGAAATGTCAGAAGTGTTCTGTGTGAGAAGTAAAGGAGAGATACAGGAAGAAGAACTGGGATTTTCTGATGGAAAAATAGTTTTTTACCAAAACATATTTGATGTAACAATTCCACTTTTGGGTATATATCCAAAACAATTGAAAGCAGGGTCCCAAAGAGATATTTTTATACCTATGTTTATAGCAGTATTATTCATAATGAGGTGGAAGAAACTCAAATGCCCACCAACAGGTGAATTTGTTTTATACATAAAATAGAATATTATTTAGCCTTAAAAAGGAAGTAAATTCTGCAACAGGGATGCACTGTGAAACTTGCCAATTTAAACAAGACAGTCACAAGAAGACAAATACTGTATGATTCCACTTATATGAGGTCTCTAGAACAGTCAAATTCAGAGAAGCAAAATGTAGAAAGGTAGTTCAAGGACTGGGAAGAGGGGGTAAATGGGCAATTCTTTGATGAGTGTACAGTTTTGCAAGATGAAAAAGTTCTGGAGGTTGGTTGCACAACAATGTGAATATGCTTAACACTACTGAAACTTAGTGCCCTTAAAAATGGTTAAGACGGTTAATTTTTAACGTTATGTATATTTTACCACAATTTTAAAAATGTTTAACTTTTTTAAAAAACTGAGCTCACCTGCCAAAATAATTTCAAAATTCAATTTCAAATATATAGATACTAGAAATCAAGATTCTTAGTGTATCAGAGCTTCATAACTAGCTTTCCGGAACAAATTCCAACTGCTCTGACAGGCTGAAAATCTGGGGCAGCTCCTGAAATCAACTGGCTGAACTACAGCGGGCAATGAATTCCACTTAAGTGAAACTGAACATTTTAAATTCAGAATAATTTCTGCCCATTGGATATTGCATATTAACTTAAAACTAGTATGGTAGTTTGACTTAGAAAGCATCCATTTCCAACAACTGCCCCAGTGATACTCAACCCTAGGTTGAGTTCTAGGTCCTACAGAGAGAAAATAGTAACAAGAATAGATAAGATCCCTCACAGATCTTACAATCCAGCAAAGGAGACAAATAGAAAATTAAAATGCGTTCACATGCCCTAATGCACAAACATTCCAGCGGGTAACTCGGTGCTGGTGTGCTTAAAATGATCACACAATAAACTTATTTTCACCGAAAAAATAATCATAGTTTCTTTTAATTTAAAGATGCCAAGGTAAGGCTACTGAGGTTTTCATCTGCCCCTTTCTACACCGAGGACGACAGGATTCAGGAAGTATGGGCTCCTTTCGGTCCCTGTGCACTCAGCTAGCAGGCCTCTCCAAAGCGGGCCGCGCCTCCGAGCCGCCGGGCGGCCGGGAGGGCGCTCTTTCCCGGAGCCGAGGAGGCGGGGGAAGGAAGGGCTTCGCGTCTGAAGCCCTGGAGACCCGCGCTCTCCCTCGGAGACCCGCCTCCTGACACTGACTGCGCAGCAGGGCCGACCAGGGAGGCCCAGGGTGGAAGGACAAAAGGAGGAGACGACGTACCCATTCGGATGTGCACGCTGGCAGAGGCCACGCTGCTGCCATAGTTGAAGTCGTCCTCTATCGAGGAGCAGGGATAGCGGGGGTCAGAGCTATCCATGTTGGCAGCAGAAGCCACGGCCAGCTCTCCGATCAGGAAGGCTACACAGACCACAACGGCCGTCGGCCACTTCCGGATGCAGACACCCAGGCCGAACGAGCCGAGTGAACGGCTGCCGCGGAGAGAAGCCTTAGCCAATCCCCGCTCTCGCCTCAAAAGCAAGTCAGACAGACAGAAACAGTGGCTCAGGTTGGGGTTGGAGAGAAGACGCGTCACATTCTTAGTGCCTTCTGAAGTGAAACCTTTCTTAGAGTGTCCTCGACGAGCTTTTTAAAAATCCTCTGGCGTGGAGAGTTGCTAAAAGCGTTAAAAGCGAAGTCCTAGCAGTCCCTCCGTTTGACAAATACTTGGTGTACTCCTTCAATAATCACACTGGGGATGCATTTTTTTAAATTTGAGATTAAAATTTTACTTGGTTCTTTTTTTAATTTTTTTATTTACAGTTCACATTCATCATCATTTTATATGTTTCAGGTGTACAGTATAGTGGTTAGGCAATCATCTACTTTATAAAGTGTTCTCTCATATTTCTAGTACCCACTTGGCACCATACATAGTTATTACAGTATTATTGACTATATTCTCTATGTTGTATTTTACATCCACATGATTGTTTTGTAACTACCAATCTGTACTTCTTAATACCTTCAACTTTTTCACCCAGTTCCCCAACTCTCCTCCCTTCTGGAATCATCTGTCTGTTCTCTGTGTCTGTGAGTCTGTTTTATCTTGTTTGTTACTTTGTTCATTAGAGTCCACATATAATTAGAATTATATTGTATTTGTCTTTCTTTGACTGGCTCATTTCACCTACCATAATACCCTCTAGGTCCATCCATGCTGTTGTAAATGTAAGATTTCATTCTTTTTTTAAATATATTTTATTGATTATGCTATTACAGTTGTCCCATTTCTCCCCCATCATTCCCCTCCACCCTGCACATCCCCTCCACCCTGCACACCCCCTCCCACCCACATTCCCCACCTTTAGTTCATCTCCATGTGTCATAAGTTCTTTAGCTTCTACATTTCCCACACTATTCTTGCCCTCCCCTGTCTATTTTCTACCCACCATCTATGCTACTCATTTTCTGTACCTTTTCCCCCTCTCTCCTCCTCCCACCCCCCTGTTGCTAACCCTCCATATGATCTCCATTTCTGTGGTTCTGCTCCTGTTCTAGCTGTTTGCTTAGTTTGCTTTTGTTTTAGATGTGGTTGTTAATAGCTGTGAGTTTGCTGTCTTTTCACTGACTTATTTTTTATCTTCTTTTTCTTAGATAAGTCCCTTTAACATTTCATATAATAAGGGCTTGGTGATGATGAACTCCTTGAACTTGACCTTATCTGGGAAGCACTTTATCTTCCCTTCCATTCTAAATGACAGCTTCACTGAATAGAGCAATCTTGGATGTAGGTCCTTGACTTTCATGACTTGGAATACTTCTTTCCAGCCCCTTCTTGCCTGCAAGGTCTCTTTTGAGAAATCAGCTGACAGTCTGATGGGAACTCCTTTGTAGGTGACTGTCCCCTTATCCCTTGCTGCTTATAGAATTCTCTCCTTCAGTTTAATCTTGGCTAATGTAATTATGATGTGCCTTGGCATGTTCCTCCTTGGGTCCAACTTCTTTGGGACTCTCTGAGCTTCCTGGACTTGCTGGAAGTCTATTTCCTTTGCCAGATTGGGGAAGTTCTCCTTGATTATTTGTTCAAATAAGTTTTCCACTTGTTGCTCTTCTTCTTCCCCTTCTGGTACCCCTATAATTCGGATGTTGGGACATTTAAAGATGTCCCAGAGGTTCCTAAGCCTCTCCACATTTTTTTGAATTCTTGTTTCTTCCTTGTTTTCTGGTTGGTTGTTTGTTTCTTCCTTCTGGTCCACTCCACCGACCTGAGTTCCAGTTTACCCCCAATCTCTATTGGTTCCCCATGCATCCTCCTTCATTTCACATATTGTAGCCTGCATTTTTTCATCTAATTTGTGAGCAAAATCAACCAATTCTGTAAGCATCCTGATCACCAGGGCTTTGAACTGTTCATCTGATAGGTTGGTTATCTTTTTGTGGCTTAGAGGAATTGTCTCTGGGGCTTTCATTTGTTCTCCGGTTTGAGCCATTTTTGGTGTTTTTTTTTCTTGTTTGTTTTTTTGGTCTGGTCGCGGCTGTTACGTAGTGAGGGATGGAGCCTTAGGTGTTCCCCAGTGCAGAGCAGCCCAGTTGCTGAGTTGTGATGCTGTATGTGGGGGTGGGGTCCAGGAGGGAACAATGGCACTTGCTCCGCTCTCTCTTGGATACCAGTTGCTTCCGCCGCTTCCCCTTTGCCTGGATTATCCGTACACGAATGTGGGACCACCTGGTCAGCCAGCCACCTTGCGCGACCTCACTGGGTCTGCACAGTTGCCACCCCGTGCCCGGGGTCTGCCAGCTGCCTCCTGTGGGCCTGGGGTTTACTAGTCACTGCCTGCATGCCTGGGAACTGGCAGCCGCTGCTGCCTGTGTGCCCAGGTCTGCCCTCCACTTTTTCCTGCCGCAACTCCACCCCTCTTACCGGTCTGGATAAATGGTTGTTGGACTTCCGTTCAGTTCAATTTTCTATCAGTTCTGGTTGTTTTCTTGTTCTAAATATTTGTTGTCCATAATTTTGGTTGTGAGAGGAGGCACAGTGTGTCCACCTACGCCTCCATCTTGGCCAGAAGTCCAGATTTCATTCTTTTTTTATGGCTAACATTCCATTGTATAGGTACCACCACTTTATCATCCACTCATCTATTGATGAGCACTTCGGCTGCTTCCATATCTTGCCCATTGTAAATAATGCTGCAATGAATATAAGAGTGCATATAGTCTTTATAATTAGTGTTTTGGGTTTTTTTGGATATATAACCAGAAGCAGAATCACTGAGTCATAAGGCAGTTCCATTTTTTAATTTTTTAAGGAACATCCACACTGTTTTCCATAGTGGCCGCACAAATTTGCGTTCCTAAAAACAGTGCATAAGGGTTTCTTTTTCTCAACATCCTCACCAACACTTGTTTATTGATTTAGTGATGATAGCCATTTTGATAGTTGTGAGATGATATCTTATTGTGATTTTAATTTGCATTTCTCTGATGACAATGAGCATTTTTCATATGTCTATTGGCAATCTGCACATCCTCTTTGGAGAAGTGTCTTTTTCATGGGGATGCATTTTTAATTACATTATTTTAACAATAATATTAATCCCTAAATTTAATGAGCACTTCCTATAAATCAGGCTTTTTGAATGAGATATGCTTAATCCTGGAAGACAAGTAGGTAGATTCTCAAGGGATTAACATCTGCAAAAGAGGAAGAGGGGCAAAGCGAGTAGGGTACAGAAGGCAAAGAATAGGCTGGATAAACAAAGGCCAGATTGCCGTATGCTATACCAAAAGTAGAACACATTAGAGAGTGTCCAGACCAAAACCAGGAAAGAGAGTATATTGTATTAATTTAAAAGAAATGATGGCAATGAATTCAATGAATCAGTGAGTATTTGTGATTTGTTATCATTCCACTACAAAGATGAGGTATAGACATACCCAGAATCATGTCATCCCAGGATCCCTGGGAGATTTTTTTGATGAGTTTACATTTTTAAAAGATTTTATTTATTTTACTTTTAGAGAGAGGGGAAGGGAAGGAGAAACAGAGGGAGAGAAACATCAATGTGTGGTTGCCTCTCGTGCGCCCCCTACTGGGGACCTAGCCCACAACCCAGGCATATGCCCTGACTGGGGATTGAACCAGTGACCCTTTGGCTCAAGGCCAGCACTCAATCCACTGAGCCACACCAGCCAAGGCTGATGAGTTTACATTTGCCCAGTCTCTACTCTAACCATCATACTCAAAAGCCTTAGTAAGTGCAACTCAGAATAGCTGTGGAGCAGTCTATTCTGGAACTAAATTCTTAAACTGTATGTTATTGGAAGCTTTTGTCAAAAGAAATAACCTCACTTCCATAAAAGTAAGCCAAAAAACACCTTATATTTTATGACTTTACAGTTTATAAGCATACTATTCATTTTAATATAAAATCATAACAATAGGATTTATTGTATAAAACAAATTGGAATTGAACTGGCAACCAATCTTTTTACTGAATTGCATTAGCAAAGTTTGATCCTATACTTCTTACCAATTACAAGAAATAAATTCCAAATAGATGGATTTAAATGTGAAAGACAAAACAATAAAACTTTGAGACGATAGTATAGTACCTTGCATGATGATTGGCATAAAGAAGGCTATGACTTCCCCACTACACCCCAACCCTCACAAAGGTCCCAGGGAAATAACAACAACAACAAAGAGCACTGAGTGTTATGGAACCAAGAAAGAAATTATTAATTTGGGGGATATTATATATGGCTTCACAAACTGTTTTAGTTTGCTGGGCTGCCATAACAAATTACCACAAACTGGATGGCCTAAAACAACAGAAATGTCTTCTCTCACAGTTCTGGAGGTCTAAAATCAAGGTGTCGGGCAGGGCTAGTTTCTTCTAGAGGCTAGGATAATCTGTTGCATGCCTCTTTTGTAGCTTCTAGAGGTTGCCAATAATTCTTGAATTTCCTTAACTTGTGGCTGCATCACTCCAATTTCTGCCTTTACCATCACTAGGCCTTCTTCCTTTTGCAACTCTGTGTCCAAATTTTCCCTCTTTTTATACAGACAGTAGTCATAGGATCAGGACCCACCATAATCCATTGTGACCTCATCTTAACTTGATTGCATCTGCAAACCCTTAATATCCAATTTAGGTCACAGAGATTAGGACTTAAACATGTATTTGGGGGGTATAGAAGTCTACTCATAACACCAGTGATGACTTTTCACTTTTGTCTTAAATGATAAGTATAGGTTCACTAGACAGAAGATATTCAAAAAAATCCAAACATAAAATAACTAGAACAGATAAATCGGAAAAGACCCAGACACATATTCTAAACATTACAGAAGAGTAAGATTTGGTGACTAGCACAATGTCTACCACAGTAGGTGCTCAGTAAATTTTTCCAGATATATCAACCAATCAGTCAAAATTACTAAGAGTCCCCTTGGTCTATATGGCCAGAAACAAGGAAGTTGATTTTATAGGAAATGATCAGTTTGGGGAATGCTGATTTGAGATGAAAACAAGAAATAGAAATAAAATTATTCAATAAATCCTGAGCTAGGAGTTAAGAAGAGAATGTATAGGGCAGGTTAAGGCTGAGGACACAAATAAGAAAATGGTCCATGTAGAGATAATAGATGAACAGTGACATCATTTGAGATCTCCAAGATCTGGAATGAAAAGGTAAAAGAATTCAGCTTGTGGGTACATAGTTCAAGTCAGAAGAAGAGTCAGCTAAGAAAACACAATAATCAAGAATGTAGGAAGAACATACTAAATATCATCACAGAGGACAAGTAAGTAAAATTTCAAGAAAGACTGAGTGATGAGGGACTAATGCTATGGGACTGTCAGGATAAGCAATGAGGAAAGGCTATTTGATCTGAAAAATGACTAATATTTTTAGACTCAAATATGCTGAATATTTTCATATATAAACTTGTTAAATTTACCAAGATTAAAATCTGGGCTTTAATTTTTCTTTCAAGAGTTCAGAACAATGAAATAAATTCAGTACAAGAAGAACAAGAGGAACCATGACCACTATGAAAGGACAAAAAACGTGGATAATTAATTACCAAGTGTTTTTAGGATGTCCACCCTGAAACCAGGAGGTATGACATCATTTCTTGAACTTAGGTACAGAGGGTTTCTTATGGTCTGAATGCTTGTGTCCCTCCCCAAATTTGTATGTTGAAGCTTTCATCTCATTTTGGCTGTTTTTGTTGAAGCGGCTTCTGAGGAAGTAGTTAAGGTTAAATGAGGTCATAAGGATAAGGCCCTGATCAGATACGATTAGTGCCCTTGTATAAAGAGACACAGCAGTACATTCTCTTTCCTCTTTCTCTCTCCCTTTCCCTTCCTCTGTTGTGTACCAACCAAGGAAAGGCCACAAGGTGGAGAGCTCTCACCAGAAATTGAACCCTGCTGACACTTTGATTTTGGACTTATGGCCTCCAAAACTGTGAAAAAATACATTTCTGTTATTGAAGCCACACAGTCTGTGGTGTTTTATGTCAGCCTGAACCAATTAACAAAGGATTTATTTGGGAGAGTTATTTAATAGCAAGGAAAAGAAAGTCAAATCACTGAGAAGGAATATACAAAATTTGTGCTTATAATATGACAATGAAATTTGCTTTTGTAAGCACTTTTTAAGTATTTTTTCAACAAACATTGCATCTAGAGTTCTTATAGCCATTAATAGTTTTGTCATCTGTAAAATGCAGGAATTGGACTAAGCTGTCTGAGCCCTTTCCTTGTCTCAAATTGCAAAAAATCTCAGTAAATATTTTACTGAAAGAGAAAAAATTTTGCCATATTCTCAGATTTTTTCACATGTTTGGAGTTCTTCTAGGGATAAATAAATGCTGGCTTCAAAAAAATTAAAAGCTTAGGTAATACTGAAATTAACATGAAAGCCCTTGACTTAAAATTATTTGATTATGAAAATCAGACTTTAAAAGTCAATGAT
Organism: Glossophaga mutica; assembly: GCA_039655065.1. Classification (NCBI taxonomy): domain Eukaryota; kingdom Metazoa; phylum Chordata; class Mammalia; order Chiroptera; family Phyllostomidae; genus Glossophaga; species Glossophaga mutica. Next base: position 62,924,397 of record CM077304.1, read on the forward strand.
AACTAGGGAAAAGTTATTATAGCAACACATAATGACATGCAAAGGGCATAAAAATGGTTTTTTAACATTAAAAATACCATATTTTTTATTGTTGTTCAATTACAGTTGTCCCCATTTCCCCCCGTAACTCTCCCCACCCTACCCAACCCCACCTCCCACATTCAATCCCCCCCTACCATTGTCTTTGTCCTTGGGTTCTTTATACATGTTCCCTGATGACCCTTCCCTTTCTTTCCCCCATTATCCCTTCCTCCCTCCCATCTGGCCTCTGTCAGTTTGTTCTTTATTTCCATGTCTCTGGTTCTATTTTGCTCACTTGTTTTGTTGATTAGGTTCCACATATAAGTGAGATCATATGGTATCTCTCTTTCACCACCTAGCTCACTTCACTTAGCATATTACTCTTCAGTTCCATCTATGCTGTCACGAAGAGTAGGAGTTCCTTCTTTCTTATTGCTGCATAGTATTCCATTGTGTAAATATACCACAGCTTTTTGATCTACTCATTTACTGATGGGCACTTAGGCTGTTTCCAGCATTTGGCTATTGTAAACTGCACTGCTATGTACATTGAGGTACATCCATAAAAATGATTTAAAAAGAAAATAGGCAAATGGGTTCAACCATGAAAGTGTTGGAAGAAATTAGTTTCTATACTTCAGTGTTTTCTAATCATGAAACAATGCAATTTAACTTGAAAAATTTCAGAAAACACAAGATAAGAAATAAAATATCCAATAATCTTTTCCATTAACCCTAAAAGGATAATTATTAAAATTTTAGTATATATCACGTTGTGAAATAACAGATTTTTAGAAAAATGTTTTGATGTCTTAAATGGGAAATAGCTGAGTTACAAGACAATGGAATCCTAATTAGTTATATATATAATTAAGGTTAAATGAGGTCTGGAGTATAAATGTATATATGTACAGAGAGAGAGAGAGAGAACTGGAGGAATAATTATTGCATGTTATTTTCATGAGGTCATTTTGATGAAAGTTTAAGAACCATTCAGTTTTCACCTTTTAAAGTTACCAATTAATGTGCACAATAGATGTTCTCATCCCATTACTGATCTTTACCCTATCCCTGAACTCCATGGCACCTATGACCCACTATGGAAAGGCTCAAAGATGGGATAGGATGGTGATCTCTGTTTTGAAAATTATGTCCAAAACCAGAAACTCTACATCCCACACATCTGGGTGTGCTTTGAATATTCATCCTTAGGGATGCTGGGTAAATAGCTGGCACCAAGATAGTTGTCTCATATATACTAAAAGCTGTTATCTGACTCACCTGTTTTCAGATTTCAGAGGCTTTGATGCCTGTGCTTAGCTGGGGTTTGGCCACTAGTAATACTATATATCTGTGCCATTGTCACCAAGGCCTTCAGGATTTCATCAGCATCCCCATTTGTTAATATTTGCTGTTCATTACACTCTTCTCTCTGGCTGGGAACCCTTCTTCTAGTATCCACCATTTGGGGAGAGGAGGTACAGTTGGAGAGGATTCCATGGCAAAAGGTTAGGTTACATAGTAAAATAGTTTTGAGATTTAAGCACAGCCCTCTCTTTGCCAGAAAGTATGCCTGTGGGAGGGTGGTACAGTACAGGGTCTGGGTCTGCATGGATTCTAGTGCAGTCTCAGGTGAACCTAGAACTTCACGCTATTTCTGACCACACTGTCAGAATCATTCTCCACTGACATTTATTCCCTTGGGCGTGCAGTTGCCTCTCACTGCAATCCAGTTTCCGTGCCCATCTCACACACTCAGATGTAGTTGTGTACATTTGAACTCTAGTTTTCAACAGTTTCATTTCCTTCCCAGAGGTTTTATAGGCTCTCAACAAATCAGGGAGTATTTATTACCAAATGTCTGTTCAGTGTATCAGTTAGGATGTGGTTGGCTGAATATAACAGGATTCCTGGCTTAGAAACTGGCTTAATAAGGTAATTTATGGAACGAATGAGCCACTTGATGTTTTCACGAATCTGTTTTTTTCTCCCACTAGACCGTCCCCAGGGCTTATTTCATTCTAACATTGATGATCTTCATGTGGTTGCAAAAGGCTTCCAGAGGGGGCCAGAACTGCCACATGCTCCTATGCAGAGCCAGAGAAAGACTGAGAGGTCTGAATGAGACTCCGTCCCACCAAAGCCGTATATCATTGCCAATTTCAGTCACACACCAGCCTGAATCTCAGTGCATAGACCACTGCAGTTTTAAAGTTGGAGGTCAGGGTAGACCTCTGTCATGTGGAAAGAGTATACCAGGCAACCGAATAGCATGCACAAAGGCTCTAATATGGGACTTGACCTGGTGTGTTCAAGGACCAGCAAGGAGACAGTGTGGCTAAAGCAGAATGAACAAAGAAACAATATCAGAGAATAACAGAGCAGAGGTTGGGGGAGAGAATTCAGACAATATAAAGAGTTTTACTTTTATTGTGACTGAAATTAGAAGCCAGTGTTAGTTTTTGAACAGAGGAGAAACGTAATCAAATTTGATTTAAAAGGATCACTCTGAATGTAGTGTTGAGGAAAGCTTGTAGGAAGCAATAGTGAAAGCTGCTTTTAGTTAGGGGACAACTATAGTAATCAGACAAGATGTAATGATGACTCACACCTGAGGTGGCAGCAATGGAGGTGGGGAAAAGTGTCAGATTTTAGATAGTGTCTGAATAGAATCAGTAGCATTTGCTGGTGGGATTGGATGTGGGCTACGAAAGGTAACTATAGTTTTTGATATGAGCAACTGGAAGGATGGAGTAACGTAGAGGGGGAAATGTGAGTAAAATTAGATTTGGGAAGCATGATTAAGAGTTCAAGTTTGGACATGAGTCTGGAGTTCAACAGAGAGGTCTGGGTTAAACATGCACGGCAGTCCTCAGTAGATAAACATTATTTAAAGCCTCAACACTGGTTGAGATCACCAAGGGGGTGGCTGTAAATAGAGAGGAGAACCAGGGACTGCAGCACTACAGCCTTAAGAGTTAAGGGAGAAGAGGAGGGACAGCAAAGAAAAATGAAGAGTGACTAATGAAGTGAGAATGTGGAAGACAAATGAAGAAAGTGTCCAAGAAGGGGGTGATGATCAATTGTGTCAAAAATTACTGATAGGTCAAGTAAGATGAGGACTAAAAACTATTATATTTAGCAATGATGTGGACATAGATGACCCTGAAGAGAGCAATTTCACTGGAGTAAGGTGGGCTGGGGTTCTAATTCGAGTGGGTTTAGTCTACAGCCATACCACCCAGAATGCACCAGATGCCATCTAATTAGAGTGGGATTAAGAGAAGATAGGAGAAAAATTGGAGGTAGCAAGAATATTCAATACTTTACTACAAAAAGGAGCGGAGAAGTGGGGTCATTGATAGAAGAGGAAAGTGGTATCACAGAAGCTTTTCTTTTTCTTATGGCGAGAAGAAATAACATCATATTTATATGCTGATGGGATTGATCAGTGAAGCGAGAAATTGACCATATGGCAGAGAGTGGGAACTGCTGTCCTTGATGTCTTGGAGTAGGACAGAGGAGATAGGACCTAGTGCGCAAGTGAAGGGATTAGACTTAGATCGGAGCCTAGGTAATTCAACTATGGAAAAGCCGGGAGAGTGTAGGTTGGGAAAAATGCTGCCACGTAGGTCGATGCGGTAGTGAGGTTCTGTGGAAGTTTTTTCCTGATACATCAGTATTCTCAAGATCATCATCAGCAGAGCATAAAGATCAGGGAGATGATGATGGGAACTGAGAAAAGAGAAAGCATAAAACAGCTGTTGAGGAGACCAGAAGAGTAAATGGACCAAAGGCACGTAGTGTAACTGCCTGGCAGCATAATGACCCACTTGAGAGTCACGGCTTTGATTTTAAACTAAATCCAATTAACAAGGTTCCCTTTCCTTCCCCACCAGCTACATTTAGGTGCATGTGTGCAAAGCCAAAACTTGGAAGAGCAGATTTAATTAGGATGGTAGATTTGCCAAGGGAGTTCAACAAAGTGACAGAGGAGCAAGAAAATGGAGAACATATACAAAGGAGGGATTATAATGATTGAGTGTAGAGTTAGGGATAAGGAGAAAAATGAGGACCTCGAGAGGATGGGACAAGGGTTTGGATTGATATTCTGGTGAGATACAATAACAAGGAGCTATATAGTCTAAAAATGAGGAGGCAAAGTCGAGGTGGGGGCGCAGAAGATGACAGCAAGAGTGAAGAGTAGCGAGTGCTATAATCTGATGATACAGAATTAAAAATTCAGGGGCAATTCTAGGGAATAGGGGGAGAGGAGCATGGTCTGATACTAACTATCCACCATGAAAATACAAGAGATTTCACATAACCTATATAGATTTCATATATGACTAATCTGGCTTTCACCTAACATTCTTTCTTTTTTGTAACTCAGAAAATCTGGCAAAGTAGGCCTTGCTGACTGCTTCTCTTACCCACAGTGATCTCCTGGCTCCTCTGTGTATCTGGGTGTAGCTCCCCTGTTCTCGCAACTCAAGAGCTACCAAATACATAATGGTATCCTGCCTCGGTTGCTCACCTTATTCATGTAGTCCCTTTGACAGATGAATAGGGTTTCTTAAGCATGTACAGATTGGCAATAAAATCTTAGCCATTTGAACAAAGGGATGTAGAAACTCTTGCCCAAACGGTACCGCCTTTACTAATTTTCAAAAAATATGTTGTGTAATACTTGAGCTGAGAACAACTTGAAAAATTCAGGAAATACTAAATGATAATGTATCATCACTGTTGATTTCTAGGGGGCGCCATTCCCAAACACTGCAAATCTGAAAGGTTTCAAGTAGGTGTTGATATTTTTTCAGTTTATGGTCGTTGTCCACTCTTACGGTCATATGGCTGGGATTTTTCTCATCACTTTCGAAGCATCTCCTCTTTTTGTCAGTAGCATTTGTATCATGCCTGCTGGGGGATGTTACAGCATAAGCAGTAGAAGATTTCAAAACAATAGTCAATTTTACTTCAACTCCATGTTGAAAACAAAAGGGAGATACTGTGAAGCCCTTTGTTTGAGGAAGGCCAAAGTAGTCAAACAATGTTTCATCAGGAAAGCCCCGAGAAAAGAGAGCATAGAAAAACCAAATACAGTACGGAGAAAGGGGCAGCCTCGTGAAGAAAACTACTACAATTGTATTCTACTTTGTTCTCTCTTGTTTTTCTGTTCTTGGCATTTATGTACATCTTTTCCAATAATCAGTTCATATACACACACTGACCTTTTAAATTCAGTGAAAGTTGGGAGGAAAATGTGCCAAAACATTTAGAGTGGTTGTTGGTTGTCTTCAGCTGAGCAGGGCTATGAGTCATTATTTTCTTCTTTCCATTTTTTTCTGGGACTTCCAAGTGTTCCGCAATGTATCGGTTTTGTGACAGGATGAAAAGTAATACACTTTTAAAATAAGTAATGACCGGTCTCGGATCCGTCCACGACAGGGGAGAGTCATGCCAGGGCAGCCCGACTCTCCATTGGTTCTGCAGTTCTGGCCTTCCTCCAGCTTTCACTGTTGGCTTTGTCTCTTCAGGCACGTCCCAATTGCAGAGGAATGAAAAAACTTCAAAACTTGAACCAACAATAAGGAATCAGCAGAGGTAGGGAGACCCCACGGCCCAGCCGGGTGTCCCCGGGGACAACTGTGGGGAGCGGCACTTTGCGTCATGTGGGGCCCGCCCCTTCCAGGGTCTGGGCTCGGCGAGTTCTGCCGTCTTGGGCGACGTCGTGGAAGCAAGATTTCCGCGGTTGTGTAACGGCTCCTCGCGGGCCTGAGCTCTGCATCCCTTCTCCTCCTGGCCCCTGGTGTCCGGCAGCCGTGCCATGGCCTGGGCGGCGACGCCTGGGAGCTGCGGCGTCCGCGGCGCGCTCTCGGCGCACACGCTCCTGTTCGACCTGCCGCCCACGCTGCTGGGCGAGCTCTGTGCGGTCCTGGACAGCTGCGACGGCGCGCTGGGCTGGCGCGGCCTGGGTGAGTGCGGCCCGCGGGGGCAGATGCGGCCGGGGAGGGGCGGCGGGGTCTCCGCGCGCACGCTCCGTCCGACCCACCGCCCGCAAAGCTCTCCCGGCTACCGCAGCCTGTGTGCTTCTCACGGGGATTCTGCACTTTCCTCGTCTTGGAAGGGACACAAACTCCCCGAGACCCTCCCAAGAGCTCCCCCTTCTCTTTAAAAGAAACTTTGAGTACCACTGCAAGATTAAATGAGCGGAGGCTTGGGAGAACGGCTACCCGCGTGAAACCACCTAATGTTATCAACCATTCCTGCCTTAACTTGGTTCAGAATATTGTAAATTAGAATGTCTGTGTGATGCCTTCTTGACATCATTGCTAAATTACCCTAGATTGGGGTTTTCAGTGCACTCTTAAGTAACCACCTGTGAAATGCTAAAGTAAAATGCTATTTGTAATTCATGTGGCTCTCTATTTTCTTAATTACCTCGTTTACCCAATTTCATGGAATGAAGGTTTATGCTAGAGAATGGCTTTTTTTTTTTTTTAATCTAGAAAGTTGGCTTCAAAACTCGATTTTATGCAGTCATTGCAAAGTTGAGCAACTGCCTGTTGGAAGTGTGGAGTGTGATCGCCAGAAATGATTCAGACAAAGATCTTTGTTTTTTTAAGCACAGGCATTTTTGGTTAGTTTTAATACTCCATGATGTCACATTTAATTTTAGTTGAAAATAAACACAATTAATTAGCCTTGAGTCTCTGAAATAGCTGTTTTTCTTACCAAGAATAGCAGAAGGCCTATGAGGGGAAAAAATTTTATTGTTGTTGATGAATACAGTCACACTTTCTGGAATGTGGCATTGGGCTTCTAATTATATAAAAATTGTTTATATATTAAAACTCTACATTTTTAAATTGTGAATCTTAATTCCTCAGAAAATGGTACTTGAGCATTTGGTTTCTGAAAAGCACAGACATTTCCAACATGCATTTGAGGGATGAGATCCCTTCCCCACCGGATCTTTTGAAAATGGATGATGGCATTGGCAGTTTTTGCACCCATTGTTTTCCTAGGGTTATGTACTTTGTGAGAGAAAAATGTTTTCAGCCCAGTCCACAGGTAAAATGAAGCCAGGTAGGTATTATAAATGAGTGAAGATCATTGGTGGAGACTTTGAAAATGGAAGAGCATATGTCTCATTTAAAAGGGGCAGTTAATAATCAGCCTCGGGCCACTGCTGCTTTTCAAGAAGTTCAGCCCAGTGTTTCTGGATCTCTCTTTCTCTCTCTCCATTGAAATCCATAAATTCAAATTTTACATAGGTTGTCTCATATAACCCTTCCAATTGCCCTATGAGGCAGGTGCCAGTATCAATCACCAATATTTCAATAGGTGGGGAAACTGTGGTACAAATTAGTTAAGTAACTTGTCAAATTGACACAGCTAGGAAGTGGTAGAGCCAGGACTTGAACCATGGCAGGGCCTGTGCCCATACCCACAGCCACTCTATACTTCCCACTTCCCAACCATGGCATCCTCAAAGTCACAGTACTACTATGCTCTTTCTGCTACATCGTACAGCCTCCGTAAGGTACAGGCATTTCTGCCATGAAAGAACAATTCAGTGAGCCATTTCAAACATGCAGCCCCATTTTCTAGTGGTGGAAATAAATGAAGACCACCAAAATGAGAACAGCAAAAGCTGTTTATTCAAAGCAAGGAGACCGGCCACCATCACTTCATTTGACAGAGACACCAAGGCAGGCAGAGTAGAAAAACTTTATAGTGGAAAAAAGAGAAGGCTTCAGGTGTGCCCTGACTGGAAGCTGCTGGCATGAGGAAGCTGTAGATGAGCTAACTAGCAGCGGGGTATCCTATATGACTATTTATGGGGTGCAAGTTTGGCTTTCTCTATTTGGCCCTAAGTTGGAAGCAGGGGCAAATATTAGGGAAGCTGTCAGTGATTAATCAAGTCCTGATCATTTGGGCCCAATTGCTACAGGGGTTATTGTTTGGCTTCCTGGACCAGTGGCTACAGATACCAATTTGACTTCCTAGACTGATTCCTGTAGATGGTTAATTGATTTCCTAGGCTGGATGACACATGTTGTGAGTCAAGCATCCATTTTTACTTATAGTCTGACAATTGTTCCTTTGTATATTCATTCTGTCACAGGGGAAGGGTCTAAAATGTCTACCTTGATTCTCCAGCTACAGTTCATTGTGCAAGGCAGTTGTGCCTACTGAGAGCCTACAACACGTAGCTCTGAGAAGAGACCTGGAGCACACCAGCTGCTTTAGGAATTGTTGGCTCAGTGAGAAGGGAAGACTGGCTCAGTTCATGGTAGTTGAGTGCAACTGCCTGTGTTAAATATGAAGAGTTTCTCTATTGGCCATTAGAAAGAGGGGAAGAGGAGCAGGGAAGGAAAACTAGACCTTAGAAGGGGAATAAGAGATTGTTGGGGAACTGAATTAAGGAGACAGTTCCTTTTATGCCCAGGGCAGCTGAGAGCCTGAAAATACAGTGTCCCAAAATTCCACAGAGAAAACAACTAGAATAGTAACAGATAAGACTATCTTGAGCTGATAATGACTCTTGATGGTGGTGAATATCAGGCTGTATTTACAGAGGCAGCTCTGACATTGGTAAATTGTACGGCAGCTTATATGATATGATCAGGGTATATACAATAATACAGATGTCCAGGCTCCAGCCCTAGAGCTGTTGATACAATAATAAGTCTGCATAGAGGGTCTGGCATCTTTCTGTTTTTCTTGCCAAGACCTATAGGTGAGTCTAATGCCCAGCTTGGTTTGGGAGCCATTGCTTAGGCAAAATTCTCTTCTTTAATAGCATCCTAATGTAACAGTTATTTTACCACACTCTTTTATTACTCCCCTTAATTCTTTTTATCTTTAAGCAAATTCTACAAATTAATATTCAAATCATTTATATCAAGTATTATTATTTAAAAGAGTGTAATCACAAGATAATATATTCTCTGCTTAGACATTGAAACAAAGAACAAACTGACAGTAACCAGAGGGAGTGGGGAGGGGATAACGGGGGAAAGGGGGTCATCAAGGAACATCTATAAAGGACCAATGGACAAAGCCAAGGTGGGTAGGATCAAGGGTGGGATGTGGGAATGGGCGGGGAGGGGTGGAGTGGTGAGGGGAAATGGAGACAACTGCACTTGAACAACAATAAAAAAAGAAAAATATATATTCTCTGGTTGATGTTGATGATTTTATGGCTATATAGTGAAAGTATAACTCCAATTGGAACATGTTATTTATCTTACACTACCTTACAGACATGATGACATATATACAGAGCCTCTGGTGACAACTCATTTCGCTCCGTTTGCAGCTGAGTGGTATTTGAATTAAATTGTTTGGAGCCCTTTGGTGATATACTGAGAAGGAAACCCTTTTTACAAATACTGGGTTCTATTTGGTTTTCTTCCTCTCAAAAAGGAGAGAAAATTATCATAGAAATGATTAGCACTTTAAAACAAATTAAGTGTAAAATCACATTAAACATGTATTTGAGTATTCCATACAGATTTAAAATAGTAATAATAATAATATTTGCCATCTACTGAGTGTTTACTATTTGCCATACATTGTGTGCTAAGCACTTTATATGGATTATTTATCACAGAAATTCTATGAGGTTGGTACTCTTCCTGTTTCCATTTTATAGACAGGGTAACTGGCTGTCAGAAAATTTAAGTAATTTACCTCAAGCCATAGCCTGGTAAATCACAGATTAGGATTCTAACTAGAAGATTAGACTCCATGGCTTATGCTCTTTAAAAAAAAAAGTTTAGACTATTGTTTAAAATAGTTTTAAATTTACAGAAAAATTTAGAAGATAGGCTGGAGAATGGACTCTATATCCTTCCCATATACTCTTCACCCAGTTTCCTTTATTATTAACATCTCACAGTAGTATGATACATTTGTTACAATATCGATACATTATTATTAAAGGCCATACTTTATTCAGATTTCCTTCATTTTTACCGAACATCCCCTCTGTCTTCCAGGACCCCATCCAGGACTCCACCTTACATTTAGTTGTCATGTGCCCTCCAGCTCTTCTTGCTGTGCTCGTTTCTCAGACTTTGCTAGTTTGGGGTAACTTTGACAGTTTGGAGGAGCACCGGTCGGTATTGATCTACTATTTTGTACAATAAAGTGTCCCATGGCTTAAATTTGTCCGAAATTTTTCCGATGATTAGATTGAGGCTATGGACTTTGGGGAGGCAGACCACAGAGGTGAAGTACTGCTCTCATTACATCACATCAAAGGTGCGCACTATCTGCGCGACTTCCCACTGTTGATGTCAACCATGGCTGAGGTCGTGTCTAGCAGGTTTCTACACGTTAAATTACTGCTCCCCTCTTCCGTATTAGACTGTCTGGAAGGAAGTCACTATGTGCAGCTCACACTTAAGGAAGAGAGAGGTATGCTTCCCTTCCCTGAGTGGAGTAAAACCTATGTTCTTTTAACCACCATGTTTTTTCTCCCGTCTTAAATGTTCTGTTTAGATCTCATTTCTACTCTAAGTTATGGCCTGCTCTTCTGTTCCCCTTTATGGCAAAATTCCTAAAAAGGGCTACTTACACTCTAGCTCCTCCATTCTCCCCTGAATCTGCTGTGGTCAGACTGTCACCCCTGCTGTTCCCTTGAAATTCCTCTCCTCTAGGGTCACTGTGGCTCATGATCAGTTCTTCATCTTATTTGACACAGTGGATCATTTCTTCCTCCTTGAGGCATGTTCTTTACCTCTAGAACATTACACTCTATTTATTTCTTTTTTTCTCTTTTTACACGTTCCTCTTTACCTCTCTGATCTCTTAGAGTGCTCTGGGGTCAGTCCATGGACCTCTTCTATTTATCTACTATACCCACTGTCTTGTCAATTCCCATTTTGTGCTAAGAACTCTCAAATTCATAGCTTGGGTCTCTCTCTTGAACATCAGCACCATCCATCTACTTGCCAATGTAACGGACAACTGCAACTTAACAGTCCAGAAACGCTCCCCTCCCCTGAAGTTTTTCTCCATACCAGTTAATAGGCAATTCCATTCTTCATTTGTTCAAGCCAAAAATATTAGTCTTTTGTGACTTCTTGCTTTCTCTTACAAACCACATCCTGTCTCTCAGGAAATTCTGTTGGCTGTGCCTTCAGGATCAAGCTAATAATCTGACCACTTCTTACCACTGCCACCCCAGCCTCCTGGTCCAAACAACTGTCAGATCCCACCTGGACAATTTCAGCAGCCTCCTGACTGGGCTCCCTGCTACTGCCCTTGCCCTCCTCAGTCTCTTTTCAACTCACAGGAGCCAGGGAGTAAAGTATATGTGTAAAGTGTCTTAGGTCATTATCCTATTCAGAACCTTTCAGCAACTTCCCATCTCTCAGTAAACACCAAAGTCCAACATCGCTTTTCTCACTTCCTTCTCTTTTTTATCAACTCTAGCTACATTGGCCTCCTTGAACATGCAAGGGGTCTTTTCTCTGTAGGTAACCTTGTTGAGGCTTACCTGCCTGCTTCCTTCATGCTTTTGATTAACTATTGCCTACCCTGAGCACTCTTTTAAAAGTGCCACTGCTACATACCCCATATCCCTTTCCTGCTTCATTTTCCCCTGCGTCACTTGTCCTTCTCCACATACTTTATCTGTCTTTGTTTATTTGTTTATTGCCCATTTAAAAATAAGCTTCATGAAGGCAGGGGATTTTTGTTTGCTTTGTTTTCTGCTTACTCCTCTAGCATCTAAAATTGTACCTGGTACAGAGTAGACATTAGGTGAATGAATTAATGAGCAGATGTCTGTTAAACAGCCAAAACCTTCTGGACATATTATATATTATATTTTATATATTATATATAATTACATTATATATAATATAATATATTATACAATATGTACTATATAATATATGTAATGTGTGTATATATTGTGTGTGTGTGTGTGTGTAGTTTCCATATACATTGAAATTAAGAACAAACCAACAGTAACCAGAGGGGAGGTGGGAGGAGATAACTGGGGGGAAGGCAGAAGGGTTGTCAAGGAACATATATAAAGAACACATGGGCAAAACCAAAGGGGGTTAGGATCAACAGTGGGAGGTGGGGATAGCTGGGGGTAGAGGGAAGGGTGGGGGGAAAATGGAGACCACTGTACTTAAAAAAAAGAATTAGCAAGATAAAAATATATTAAAAAATTAAAATAAATTTTGTTCGTCTTCCAGAAAAAACCTTCTTGGGCAGAATCTTAGACAAAGCATTGTACCACATCATGGTCTCTGCTTCTAAGGATTTTCCAACTTAATGAAGGCAACAGATCTATACAGATGCTCTACAAAAGTTGACAAGGGAAGATAGTGGGGATAAATAGTACTGATCATTATTACCTGGGTATGGATTCTGAGTTCCAGATATTGGTGTTGAGGGTGAACTGTTCTTAAATTTTTTCCCAGAGGTAATGTTAGATCCTTTCCTGGGTCTTGAATTGAGAGAACAGGAGAGATGGGGGGATACCTGAAAAATCATGCACAGCCCTTCCCAGTTACTAAGTTATGAGTCCTATTCAGGTATTGGGGAAACAAGTACACATAAGCTTAACTATGGATTAGTATTAATTCTTATAAAATTTCTTAGCTAGTGGGTATTGATGCTATAGTCTGGAAAAAGTTGAATTAACTTACGCTTAAAAAATTTTTTTTACTCTTTGGAATTAAAAATATCTTCAATCTTAAATGTTCTTTTAAAAAAAAACAGCCTAATTTTCTGTGTGTTTTGTAGGAAGAAGGAAGAGAGTCATCTTTTCTTTTTCCACATTATGTTATCTCAAAACAAACTTTGTGAGACTGCATTCTTAATTTCCTAGGGGTTTTAGCACGTGGTAAAATGCAAATAAAAAAGACCTAAATAGGGGTGTGTTGCGTTATTCTAAAAAACCCCTTCAGACGCATATTTGCATATGGGGAGTGATTTCTGCAGCTGAATTCCCCAGCGGTTAGCACTACCTAGATAGTCCTGCCTCTCCAAACAGAGCCTTTGAGCACCTTTGAGCACTGAGTGATTATTAGGCAACCAATATCTTCAGATAAACTAATCTCTGAACTTCTCCCATCAACTTTTTGGCTTAGATTATGCCAGGATGCCTTTCAAACATAAGATTTGCCTTCCAAAATGTGGTTTTAAACAATGTTTCACTACAGCATATTTTTTTTAATTTATCTTTTCATTTAGAATGTTGTTAATTTTAACAAACACTCATAAAGAAGGTTATTTTTTCTATTAAAATTTATTTATTTATTTTTATTGCTCAAATTTATTGTATTTTCCCATTACTATTTAGTTCCCTTATATTCTTTATTTGTTTAGTTTTGTGAATAAACAAAGTGCTATGCCCTGGGAGGGGACAAATACCGAAAGATAAGAGGAAAGTAGGAATATTGAGGAATATAATTAAGGTCAAGAGTTTGCATCCTTTTGCGTCAAATTGAAGGCATTGTTTTATAGAATTCAACCTAAATGAATTATACATTTTATGGATGCTAATAATGCTGTATAGTGGTGTTTATATTCAGAATGCATCATCATTGGACAAAACCTATTAAGGTTGCACTGTAAATTAGTAGTTAAAGAAAGAGAAAACACATTTCATTTCTAGTCCTGGAAGCAACCTATGCATGCAGAATCCATCTGAACTGAAAAATAGTTCAGTTTCACACCATGAACTATTCTGATTAGAAAAATGCCTTTGCCTAATCTAGCTTTCCTTAGATTTAGTGCAAACTCAGAACCCTTTGCCCTTGGTCAGTGTTAGGGAACTAAAAACTCCAGCACTTTTGGCATCTGTTCATTTATCCACCAGCTAAATCTCAGAAATGTGCTTAAGGAAGAGCATTTTACATTAGCAGTTTTTCAGCCAAGTCACAGGATGGGAGAGCACAGATTCATGGTCTGTTGCACTTCTAAGGGGAAAAATCAGAACTTTTTCTTTTTTTTAAAGGAAAAACAGAGGGGTGGGATTAGGTGGGAAATCTGACATCCCTGGGACTTCAAAAGTTAACTCCGTTCTTTACTTCTAGAATGTTACACTCTATTTATTTTCTTCTCTTTTTCCTTGATAGTTATAAGTCATTTCTTTCCTCCCCTGAGAAAATGTTTATGCCTTTTTATGTGCAAATCTTGTATATGAGCCTCCTGCTGCTGTTGCTACCAGATGAATCTTCCAAAAAGTAAAGCTTCATCTTTGCATCAGAAATCTTAGATTGGCCCATCTACTTTCAGGATAAAGTTTAACTTGTGCTAACATTCAGAGATCCTCTCTGTCATTCAGCAAATACGTATTGAACATCTACTGTGTGCTGAGCACATTCTTACAAAGGTAACCTGGGGACTTCATGAAGTTTGCTCACGTTTTCTTTAACAGATCCTCTACTGTAAGCAGCACTGATCTCACCTGCCCTCTCATGACTTCTTCTTTGCTTCTGGAACAATTCCCCATTTGACAGGCTCTTTCCTCACTCAGCCTATTTAAACTTCACCCTAATCCACCCAGCGAAGCAGCTGAGGTCCCATCACCCTCATGCTCCCTGCCTTACTGGTAGCCCACGAGGCCATCTTCTTTCTTCACCCCCATTAAGTGATGTGCATGTCTTATCCCAAAGATTCAAAGTGTAGAGGGAACTATTTTATCTAAAAAAGAGAGAAAAAGAATCCTGTTGTATGCTATATAAATATTATTAATGTATATAATACATTATGCCTAGTACTCTCTAAATATTAGCCATATCAATTACCAATAGAAAAAGTAGAAACCTAAATTTTCCCTGTACTGAAATTTGATATTTAGCATTACCTTGTTGGAATGTTAATTTTGAGACTAGGAAGCATTTTAAAGACTGGGGATGTGGGTTTAACGTCAGTGCTCATGTAATGAGCAGGCCAAGGAAGGGCAGACGAATTTACTGTGTATTTTGGGAGGGATCACTTCAAAAGGCGTTTACTAACGAGAAGTTTGAGATTGCTCAGTGAGGCTGTGACTTGTCTGGAATTGCACAGCAGGTCAATGGCAGAGCCACTGCTAAACCAACATGTCCCTACATATTTTCAGGAGGCCGGCAATGCTGTCTTGACTAGCAGCTTTTCTCCTTAGAAGGCAGTTTTTAGTCCATGAGGCTCAGAGTTCATTCTTTTGTCTTTTTTCAAACTGAAACTCCAGTGGTGTTTCTTTTTCTTCCCAGGATGATGTACCCTATCCAATAATACCTTTAAAAAATTGGCCTCTCTTTGGAAATATTCACCGTTTTAAACTTGGCTCAGACTTTAGAAACCACTCCTCTAGGAAGCCTTTCATGATGCCCCCACCTTTAGTTAGGGACCCCTTTTCTTGCTCCACTCACATTTGGTGCATGCAATTACTACACTGATTTGCCGTGTTTCCTCCAGGAAATTTTATAAATAGGTAGTGTTTATGAAAAATATGCTTTAACCAAATAGGTAGATTATTTCATCAAAAAGAAATACATTAGAATTACCACACTTTTACTCTAAATGCCCCCTTCTATTTTTTTAGTGATAAACTATTAAAATATATGTTAGCATTTGGATAGTCCTTGCTTCTTCATGTGAGACATCAACTCTTCAAAGAGATGAAGAATGAATATATTCTTGCTAGAAGTTAAAATATAGAAAAAGGACATACACATTCCAATTTAATGATTCACAAATTTTATTGTAGCTGTTTTTGCCTCTATAGCTTTAAGCATGCTTTCAAATTGAATGTCTCTATTTTATCGTTCCTTGTTTGATATTTATTCACAAAAGCTGCCACTCCCTTTCACACTCTTCTGGTATAAAATGAGGCTGAAATAACAGAAAATTCAAGATAAAACTCATGTGTATTAGTCAGGATAAACTAAGTTATGCTGCAGTAACAAACCCCACAAAAATCTCAGTGGTTAACATGACAGAGGTTTACCTTTTGCTCATGGGAAGAGCACTGAGAATCCAGGACAGCTGACCTCCACATGGTGATCCAGCATTCCAGGCTGCTTCCATCTTAAAGCACCCCAATATCACCATGTGCTTCTACCATTGCTGTGGTGGGGATGGGAGCCTAGAGAATTGTACCTTGGCTCTCCAATGTTCCTGTCTGGACTTCTTGGAAAAGTAATTAACAACAGGGCTGGGGCAGGAGAATACGAATTGGGCCTAGAGCATCTTGTAGGCCAAAAAATAAGGAAGTATTGCAAAAATGATAGGGTTTGTCAAAAGAACACAGGAGCCAACCTGAATGGACAAAGCTGGAATAAAATAAATAATGTTAGCAACAAAAAAATAATGATAGCATTGGATTTTAACCTACAGAATAAATATTTGTGAGTCCATGATGAAATAAATAAATAAATAAATTAGTTAAACAAGTGGGGGAGAAGAGATAGCACTTTCTTACAGAAGAATTCCAGTTCAAGAACACAGAAGTAAAAAGGGAAAAAAATCACCATTAAGGAAATACCAGAGTAATGATCACAGTAAACAAGATCCACTAATAGATGCAAACACTTATGGGCAAAATATGAGGAGATATAGGGTATTTCCATAGTCTTGAAATATTTCTCCCAGCATGGTTATTAATTATAAATGGAAAGAGCAGTTTATAGTACAGATTCCACTTTACCTGAGAGATCCAGATAAACATCACCAGTGTGTAAGACATCAACATCATGAACCTCTTGATACTATGCACGAAAAAAGACCTACCAGAATTTTCCTGTCCTGAGAGATGAGAAAAGCCCAAGAAACATCAAATTGGAGGAGATTAAAAAGAAGTAACAGCTGGCCCTGGCTGGTATAGCTCAGTGGATTGAGCATGGGCCTGCGAACTGAAGGGTTGCTGGTTCAGTTCCCAGTCAGGGCACATGTCTGTCTCTCCCTCTCTTTCTCCTTTCCTTCTCCTGTGTCTAAAAATAAATAAATAAAATCTTTAAAAAAAAAAAAAAAAGAAGTAACAGCTAATTGCAATGCGGGAAACTGGATAGGATTTTAGAAGAGAAAAGGGACAGTGGAAAAACTGGTGAAATTAGAATAAGGTCTGCAGTTTAGTCATCTTTGGTTCTAATCATTGGACTGTGGTTATGTAAGATGTTAGCATTAGGGGAAACTGGGTGAGGAATTAAAGTTAGTTCAAAATGAAAAACTATAAAGAATTGAATAAAACACACAAGGCACACCAAAACAAGTATTCTAATAATGTGAACTGTTCTTTGGTTCTTATTGCAATTTCCTACAGCTGAGCGACTTTCAAGCAGCTGGCTGGACGTTCGTCACATTGAAAAATATGTAGACCAAGGTAAAAGTGGAACAAGAGAATTACTCTGGTCCTGGGCACAGAAAAACAAGACCATCGGTGACCTTTTACAGATTCTTCAGGAGATGGGACATCATCGAGCTATCCATTTAATTGCAAATTATGGTAAATGCTGATTTTTATTATATGGCTCTTGGTCCATTTTGTAGGAATCATGCTTTGTAAATGTAAATATTGCATTTTATCCAAGACAGTGACTGGTCATGCTATATGTTACTGATTTCTTTCTTCTTTTAAAAAAAAGATTTTATTTATTTATCTTTAGAGGGGAAGAGAAGGAGAGATGGAGAGAAATACCAATGTATGGTTGCCTCTCATGTGTCCCCTGCTGGGAACTGTCCTGCAACCCAGGCATGTGCCCTGACTGGGAATTGAACCTCGATCCTTTGGTTCACAGGCCCAACACTCAATCCACTGAGCTACACCAGCCAGGTGTTACTGATTTCTTACCAGTGGCATTTATCTGAAGCAGACCTTACAGCTTTATAGCTTTTTTAGTGACACTTCCTTCTCTTACTACCTAATTTATGCAACACATTCCTTTCTACTACTTTATAGTTCAAGGTTTTTTAATTTTTTTTACTTATAAACTACACTTTTTGAAATGTTTTCTTCTTAGCAATGCAAATCAACTCTCTGCCCAAAACTCTAAAACTCTTTGAATCATAAACATAATCAGAATTGGAATATGAATACAATATAGATAATCCTATAATTTGTTTCATCATATGATTAGAAGTTAAAAATATAATTGGGTTTCTATTCCCGTATTTTAGTGCAATTGATATACCTCCAGTATAACTCTGGGATTTCTTTTATCTGCCCTGTTTTTTTTATGCCATGGCCTCTGACTCTGCCTTACCTTTTTACTGTCCACTTCACAGTGGCCTAATTCTTCTTTCTGTCTTGTCTGTTTCTCATGCTGTGTCACGCTTTACATTTAGAGTAACCTGATAAGTAAAGTTCATGAAGCTTTCTCTGTCAACAAAATAATCTCCTAATGTCACCTGCTCTGTTTACTCCACTTTAGATTTATTCATTTCAACAAGGATGATCTTGAGTGATCTTGGGTCTTACAGACTCAGGGCTCTTAAGTTTGAAACTTTTGAATCAGTGTCCTTATTATTTGCTTTTTCATTCAGGAATATTTTTATTTCTGTATATTTGCACACCTATTCTTTAATAATATATTTCGTGCACTTGAGCCTCTATCTTATCACTGAAAGAAATTTTGCACACACAAAGAGGAAATTCTGAGAGATTTGTATCAGAAAATTGTAGCTTTAGACTGACTTTTATTTTGTAGGTGTTCCATGTTGATGGGATATTAGACAGGTCCCGATAGGCTTCCACCATGACATTATCTATATAACTTGGCTAACCCCTTTTTGTCTTTTGCACACCATTTCTTCACTTAGTTTCATAAAGCAGAGTGCTTCACTATGAAGCTGATGGATAAATTAAAATGCAGTGAGTCCCTGGGAACTTCAAAGCAGTATCATTATTTGAGCCTTTTCCAGCCAGTGAAACCACCCACACAACTTGCTGTTCACAGTATAAATTCACACCATTTTGATAGGACACATGGGTATGTTTTATATGTCAGTGTTCTGAAATATATTTCACGGTATCTTTCACTGTCTATGTTGTTTATTTATGCAGCAGATAATGAAATGGACTGTGAGTAGACAACAATTTCATATTCTTGGTCGACTCCTAGTCTGTTGCACATGCAATATTGATTTTATTTTTTAAATGGGAGATTAGCTGATTGGTGGAAAGACAATTATTTACTGCCTTAGTACCAGAAGATAGGTAAATCTGAGATGAAGTATAGGATAGCATCTTGCTTGGAGTCCTTTACAGAGGAAAATAGGATTATTTAACTACAATTTATTGAATAGATGCTTTGAATTATCTTTAATAACATTATTTGTGCAGCTTGCTAAAAGCAGCAGTGTGATGATTCACTGAAAACATTAAGTGTAGCCTGCTGAACAGATGTGTCCTATGATAGCTACTCATCGATTTAGGAATTAAGCTAAAAGATTTAGTCTTTCTTTGTTGCTACCGTGCACAAAGTTATCAGTTATGCAAATAACTTATCATCCATCTAGATATCCACTGTTTGCCTACCTTTTCTTAAAATTGTTCAGTTTGGTGGAATGTTTTTCATTTTAGAGAAATTTCTTACCTTTTATTTGCCAGTCTCCAGAGATCACTTTATAGACCTGGATTTTCTTATGAATCCTACTGAGAAAGGCCTTGTATTTCTTGCTAGTCATCATTCCTGCAATTCATCTGGCTCATAGGTGGTTCTTCACATCCAAAAAAAAATTCTCTCAGATCTCAGGACATAACCAAGTCATTCAAGAAACTAAAATCTTTACTTGCTGCCATTATATTTCTAGCATGCATGTCTTTACATAACACATTTCACATCTGAATTTCAATGATCAGCAACTGGTTTTTAGTTTTGACATGAAATCCACAGCTTTCTGCTGGCTTAATTTTGAGTCTCCCATTTTCTGTAACAATGAAGTATTTCTTCTCTTTTTATGAGCAAAAAAAGAACAATGACTTTAGTGCCTCTACAGCCTGCAAACTTCAAATTTTGTTCCACATAACAAGACCTTATTCAGGACGTTTTTTTTCTTGCCTAATTGCACTGATTAGAATCTCTAGTGTATTGCTGAATAGAAGTGGCAAGATCAGACATCCTTTACTTGTTGCTGATCTACAAGGGAAAATACTCAGTCTTTTATAGTTATGTGTGATGTTATCTGTAGGCTCTTCACAGATGTTCTTTATCAAATTAAGGAAATTCTATTCCTATGGTTGTTATTATGATAGATTATTGGATTTTACAGATTTTGTTTTTCAGTCTATTAATGTGGTATATTTCACTGCTTGATTTTCACATATTAAGTCAATATTGGATTTCTGGGATGAATCCCACTTTGTTGTGGTATATAATTCTTCTTATGTTTTTCTGGATTTAGTTTGCTAATAATTTTGAGGATTTTTGCAGTTATATATATAAAGGATATTGGTCTATAGTTTTCTTGTAACGTTTTGTCTGGCATTGGTATTAAGAAAATATTGGCCTCAGAATGATTTGGGAATTGTTACCTCCTCTTCTATTTTGGAAGAATTTGTGAAGGACTGATGTTAAATCTTTTTTAATTATTGGTAGAATTCAGTTGTGAATTCATCTGTACCTGACTTTTCTTTGTAGGAAGTCTTAAAATATTAATTCAATCTTTCTTTGTTATAGGCTCATTATTTTTCAATGTGATGTTTATTTCTTCTTGAGTTAGTTTCAGTAATTTGTGTTTTCTTAAAAATCTGTTTCTATCATCTAAGTAATCTAATTTTTTACATACAGTTCTTTTTATTGAATTGATTGGAGTTGTACTGGTTAACAAAATATACAGGTTTTGGGTGCACAATTCCACAACACATCATCTGTATACTATATTGTGTGTTCACTACCCCAAGTCAAGTCTCCTTCCATCACCATTTATCCCCCTAAACCCTCCTCCATATTCCTCAATCCCCCACCTCCTAGGAATCACCACACTGTTGTCCGTGTCCATGAGTTTTTTCTCTCTTTTTTTATTTTTGCTCAGTCTCCCACCCTTTTCCACCCAGGCTCTTACCTCTACCCCCCAACAGCTGTTAGTCTGCTCTCTATCTATGAGTCCATCTCTTATTTTGTGTGTTAGTTCATTTTATTCATTAGATTCCACATATGAGTGAGATCATACGGTATTGTCTTTCTCTGACTGGCTTATTTCACTTGGCATAATGCTCTCCAGTTACCTACAGTTGTTCTTATACTCCATTATAATTGTTTTTATTTCTGTAAGGTTTGTAGTTAGGGTTCCTTTTTGTTTTTGTTTTGTTTTTTATTTTAGTGATTTTAGTCTTTCCTCTTTCCGGATGAATTAAATAAAAGGTTGCCAATTTTGTGATCTTTTCAAAGAAAATACTTTAGTTTCATTGATTTTTCTTTTTTCTGTTCTTTATTTCATTAATTTCACTTTAATCTTAATTCTTTCCTTCTGCTTCCTTCAGTTTAGTTTACTCTTCTTTTTCTAGCTTCTTAAAGTGTTTCAGTTATTTCAGACATTTCTTCTTTTATTAATGTAGGCATGTATAGCTCTAAATTTCGCTTTGAGCATAGCTTTCACTATATTAAGTTTTGATATGTTTTCATTTTCTTTTTTTAAATATTTTATTTATTTGTTTTTAGAGAGAGGGGAAGGGAGGGAGACAGAGGGAGAAAAACATCCATTGGTTGCTTTGTGTAGGTATCCCCAACTGGGGACCAAATCTACAACTCAGGCCTGTGCCTTGACCAGGAATCCAAGCGGCGACCTTTCACTTTTCAGAGCTATGCTTAGCTGACAGATACATCAGTAAGGGCTATGTTTTCATTTTCATTCATTTTCAAAGTATCCTTTAATTTCCCTGTGATTTTTTTACTTATTTGTTATTTATGAATTTGTTTACATGTATTTGTGAATTTGTTAAATTGCCTAAATATTCTTTTATTACTGATTTCTACTTTAATACCGTTGTGGTCGGAGAATATGCTTTGTATGAGTTCAACCCTTCCAAATTTATTGAGGCTCATTTTATTGCCTAACATATGGTCCATTCTGAAGAATGTTCAATGTGCACTTGTGAAGTATATGTATATTCTTTTGTTTGTGGATGTAATGTTCTATAGATGTCTGTTAGGTCTATAATGTTTGGTTTATAGTGTTGTTCAAAGAGATTTGTTAACAATTTATTGTGTTTCATTGTCAGTCTTATAAGCAAATAATTTAAGAAACACTATAACACAACATAAGAAAAATTTGAAGATGGAATTAAAATTTTCTAAAGGCTGAATGAAAATGTGAGAAACAACTGCAAAATACTGCAGGGTTTTAATCTTTTGTAAAAAGCCACATAGACTACCTTCATTTAGCAGAACTGTAATAGAGAGAAGTTATAGTCTAAAACTGGGGAGTGGGAAGGAGAAACAAAGAGCTTCCCAGATAAGAAAAAGCTAAGAGTTTGTTAACATCAAACCAGTACTGCAACAAATGTTAAAGGGCTTGCTTTAAGAAGAAGAAGAGAAAGAGGAAAAAAACAGAGGAAAACAGTCTAACAATAAAATGGCACTAAATATATATATATCTCAATAATCATTTCAAATGTAAATAGCTTAAATACTTTAACCAAAGACATAGGGTAGCCAAATGGATAAGAAAACAAGACCCATATATATTTTGCCTCCAAAGAGACCCATCTCAGATCGAAAGATACACATGGACTAAAAGTAAAGGGATGGACAAAGTCATTTCATGCAAATTGAAAAGAAAAAAGCTGGGGTAGCTGTACTTATATCTGACAAAATAGATTTTAAAACCAAGGCTATAGTAAGACACAAAGAAGAACACTAGATAATGATAAAGGGAACTATCCAAAAAGAAGATATAACCCTAGTAAGCATGTACACACCCAACATAGGAGCACCTAAATATGTAAAGCAAATTATGATGGACATAATGTGAAAGACTGACAGAAATACACTCATAGTCAAGTTATATATATATATATTTATATATATATTTATATAAATATATAAATAAAATATATATATTTTTTATTTCTTTATTTTTAGAGAGAGGGAACAGGAAGGAGAATGGGAGAGAAACATCAATGTGTGGTTGCCTCTCATGTGCCCCCCACTGGGGACCTGGCCTGCAACCCAGGCATGTGCCCTGACTGGGAATCGAACTGGCAACCCTTTGGTTCACAGCCCACGCTCAATCCACTGAGCTATACCAGCCAGGGTGATAGTCAAGGGTTTTAACACACCATTGACTTCAATGGATAGATCTTCCAGGCAGAAAATCAACAAGAAGACAGCAGCCTTAAACATCATACTAGATCAAAAGGATTTAATTGATATCTTCAGAGGATTTCATCCCCAAACAGCAGAATATACATATATTTCAAGTACACATAGACTGTTTTCTAGGATAGACCACATGTTAAGACACAACAGAAGTCTCAATAAATTTAAGAAGATTGAAATCATATCAAGCATCTTCTTTGACCACAATGCTATGAAACTAGAAATCAATCACAAGAACACTGAAAAACACATAAAGACATGAAAGCTAAGTAACATATTATTAAACAATGAATGGGTCAACAGTGAGACTAAGGAAGAAATCAAAAGATACATTGAAAGAAATGAAAATGAGGACACAATAATCCAAAATCTGTGGGATGCAGCAAGTGAACCATAAGAGGGAAATTCGTAGTATTACAGGCCTATCTCAAAAAAAAAAAAAAAGAAAGAAAGAAAGAAAGAAAGAAAGAGAGAAAAAGCTCAAATAAACAATATAATTTCAAACTTAAAGGAACTTGAAAAAGAAAAACAAATAAAGCCCAAAGTAAGTAGAAGAAAGGCAATAATAATAAAGAGCAGAGTAGAAATGAATGAAATAGAGCCTTAAAAAATAATACAAAAGATCAATAAACCTAAGATCTGGCTTTTTGAAAAGATAAACAAGATTGACAAACCTTTACCCAGACTCATCAAGAAAAAAAATAGAAAGGATTCAAATAAATAAAATCAGAAATGAAAGAGAAGAAATAACAAGTGACACCAAAGAAATACATAAGATTGTAAGAAAATATTATGAAGAACTATATACCAACAAACTGAAGATCCTGGATGAAATGTATAAATTCCTAGAAACATTAAATCTTCCAAAACTAAGTCAGGAAGAATCAGAAATTCTGAATAGACAGACTGCACCTAGGGAAATTGAAGCAGTAATCAAAAAACTCCAAACAAATGAAAGCCCTGGACCAGATGGCTTTACAGGGGAATTTTACCAAACATTCTGAGAAGAACTAACACCTCTGTTCCTCAAACTATTTCACAAAATTCAAGAGGAGGGAAGGCTCCCAAGCTTATTTTGTGAGGCCAGAGTTATCCTAATTGCAAAACCAGATAAAGACACTACAAAGAAAGAAAATTATGAACAAATATCCCTGATGAACACAGATGCTAAAATACTCAACAAAGTATGAGCAAACCAAATACAGGAATGCATCAAAAAGATCATGTGCACCACAATCAAGTGGGATTTATTCCAGGGATCCAAGTTTGGTACAACATTTACAAATCAATAAATGTGATTCACCACATAAATAAATGAAGGCTAAAAACCACACAATTATATCAATAGATGCAAAAAAAGCATTTGATGAAATCCAGCATCCATTTATGATAAAAACTCTCAGCAAAGTGGGATTACAGGGAACATACCTAAATATAGTAAAGGCCATATATGACAAACCTACTGCCAGCATCATGCTCAATGGATAAAAACTACAAATTTCCCCTTAAGATTGGGAACAAGACAGAGTTCCACTTTCACCTCTCTTATGCAACATATTATTGGAAGTCATAGCCATAGCAATCATACAAGAAGGAGAAATAAAAGGCATCCAAATTTGAAAGGAAGTAGTAAAACTGCCTTTATTCGAAGATGATGTGATTCTGTACATTGAAAACACCAAAGATTACACCAAGAAACTCCTAGAACCAATCACTGAATTCATCAAATTAGCAGGATACAAAATTAATACCCAGAAGTCAGTTGCATTTTTAAATGTCAATAATGAACTAATAAAAATGGAAATCAAGAAAACAATCCCCTTCACAATAGCTTCAAGAAGAATAAAATTCCTAGGAATAAATTTAAACAAGAATGTAAAAGACTGGTACTTAGAGAATTATAAGACACTGCAGAAAGAAATTGAAGAAGATACAAATAAGTGAAAGTACATACCGTGTTCATGGATAAGAAGAATTAACATCATTAAAATGTGCATATTATCCAAAGCAATCTATAGATTCAATGTAATTCCTATGAAGATTCCAATGACATATTTCACAGAACTGGAACAAATATTTCAAAAATTCATATGGAACCACAAAGGCCCCACATAGCAACAGCAGTCCTGAGAAAGAACAATGTAGTTGAAGGAATCATGCTATCTATTATCAAATTATACTATAAGGCCATAGTATTCAAAACAGTCTGGTGCTGGCATAAAAACAGACACATAGATCAATGGAACAGAATTGAGAGCCCAAAATTAAACCCACACCTTCATAGTCAATTAATTTGACAAAGGAAGCAAGCACATGCAATAGGCTAAAGACATTTTATTTAATAAATGGTGTTGGGAAAATTGGACAGATATGTACAAAAAAATGAAACTAGACTACCTTCTTACACCACACACAAGAATAAATTCAAAATGTATCAAATGTTACATTAAATGTTAGACCTGAAACCATAAAAGTCCTAAAAGAAAGCATAGGCAGCAAAATCTGACATTTGTAATGGATATATCTCCCCACGCAAGAGAAACAAAAGAAAAACAAATGGGACTACATCAAACTAAAAAGTTTTGCACAGCAAAGGAAATTGTCAAAACAAAATAAAAAGACAACCCACAGAATGGGAGAACATACTCGCTGATACATCTGATAAGGGGTTAATATCCAAAATTTACAAAGTACTTACAAAACTCAACAGCAAAAAAGCAAACAACCCAATTACAAAATTGGCAAAGCACCTGCATAGACACTTCTCCAAGAGGACATAGGATGGCCAATAGGCATATGAAAAGATAGTCAACATCTCTAATCATCAAAGTAATGCAAATCAAAACCACAGTACGATACCATCTCACACTTGTCAGAATGGCTATCAAGAATAAATCAACAAACCACAAGTGCTGGTGAGGGGGATGTGTAGAAAAGGGAACCCTAGTGCACTGTTGGTGGGAATGCAGATTGGTGCAGCCACTGTGGAAAGCAATACGGAGATACCTCAAAAAATTGAAATGGAACTGCATTTGACCCAGCAAAACCACTTATGGGAATATATCCAAAGGAACCTGAGCACCCCTATCTATGCTCATTGCAGCATTATTTACAATCACCAAGAAATGGAAGCAGCCTAAGTATCCATCAACAGATGAGTGGATAAAACAACTATGGTATATTTACACAATGGAATACTACTTGTCCATGAAGAAGAAGAAAATTTTTGCCTTTGCAACAGTATGGATGGACCTGGAGAACATTATGCTAAGTGAAATAAGCCACTCACAGAAAGACCAATACTGTATCATTTCACTCATATGTGGAATCTAATGAACAAATTGAACTAAAAAGGAAAATGGGGACAGACTCCTACATGGAGAGCAGATGACAACTAGTGGGCGGGAGGGGGGGAATTAGTGGGTGGAGGGATTGAGCAAAATGAAAAAGGACTCATGGAGATCGCCAGCAGTGTGGTTGATTGCTGGTAGGAGGGAGGTAATGGACAAAAATGTAATGTAAAAAATATACAATAAAGATTAAATTAAAAAATAAATAAAATGAAATTGGAGAGTGGTGGTAGATGTGTAGTGGTTAACTCACACACAAACATGCACACACATACACACCTCTAATACCTTACAGCACAAGGTAGGTTATAAAGTAAACTAACCTGGGGAAATATAACCCCATTATTGAAAAAAAATTAAAATATATATGCAAAAGATAACAGTGTTCCTTTTTCCTTTCAGTTTTTTACTTTATACTATAATATCTTTAATAATGTCTAACAATAATTTAAGGTAGATATTCATGTTTTAAGTGAACCAAAGTATGTTTGCATAATGTTTGATCATTAGAATGCTATTCAGACACAAATTTGTAACTATTCAATGGGAGTAAAACTGGGCTTTAGAAATGAACATTGCTATCAAAGTGTTTATATTCACAGTCTAAGAAAGGACCAGAACCAAATTTATTAGGAACATAATTTTGTTGTTTTATCTAGCTCCCCTTATTTCTTTCAGGAGCAGCTTTGAGTCCCTCAGAACCGAAACATCAGGGAGATGGATTTCCAAACATGTTCGCCAAGGTAGAGTGTGTATGCACAGATAATGGCCCTTGAACTCTGTTGCATATGTAATTGAGCAGAGGAATGAAATTATCAGACATAAAAATGCTGGACTTGCAGGTACTAATTTAAAAGCAGAAAAGCCTCAGCTCTCTCACCGTCTATTCTTTGCTTATTTGAGGATTCAGAAAATTAGAAATTCATAAATGTTTAAAGAGTTAAGAGCTTTCTGCTTCCAGTGATCTGTTAGAGATGAGACTTAGAACTATTAAGGGTACTGTGAGTTATGCCTTTGTCTTAACTCCGCTTTTCATTTTCCTGTTCTAACTGGTGTTTTGCATATTGCTGTTAGCTTTTATTAAAGCAAATTAGCAGTGACCATTTTTATAGCAATAGAAGTCATTTAAAATTGACTATCACTGACTACGACATTGATACTTGAGTTTTCACAGTTGGCCTGGAAGCCTTAAATGTAGATATGGCAATGAATACTATTGAATAAAATAAAATAATTTTGCTTTCTACTAGTTTTCCTCTAAATTAGATTTCACTCTATTGAACTGTATAGTCCATGGGGAGCTTTGGGTTCTGTTGAGGTTCTGTTCTACCTACATTCATGAAACTGAATTTCTATAACATGCATTTCTTCTCTTAGGAAACAGCTAATGTCACAGTAGATAATGTTCTTATTCCTGAAGATAATAAAAAAGGTAAAACAAAAAAAAAAAAACCAAATTCCCCAACTTCTTTCTTTTTCTTTTTAAAGATTTTATTTATTTATTTTTAGAGAGAGGGAAGGGAAGGAAAAAGGAGAGAAACATCAATGTGTGGTTGCCTCTCGCCTTCCCCCCACCAGGGACCTGGCCTGCAGCCCAGGCATGTGCCCTGACTGGGACTCAAACCTGCAACCTGGTTCGCAGGCCAGTGCTCAATCCACGGGGTCACACCAGGCAGGGCCCCAGTTTCTTTTAAATCATGCTTTCAATTAAGTCAATTGAGAGGGGGAAATGTTTAATAAGCATGTTAACTGTTCATTAGTATGCAGATTCAGGATAAAAATTTTTATAGATATCAAAATATTTGTAATTTTGATGAGCCAGTTCTGATGGATGGTATATTACTGTGATATTAAAAATCTGATGGCCAATTGAGGTCTCCGGGGGATTTCTTATTTTCTGTTAGTGAAATTTGCTATTTTCATGTGTTATAGGAAAACATTTAAAAATTATGTTGGACTTTATATAGTTTTAGAAATTTTCATAGCATTTGCAGAGATTTTTAGAGGTGTTCATAGAGCGATTTGGAAAGTCACTATGAAAATCCAGTCATTTTGTACATCGACTTTCCTACTTCATTGGCACAGAGAATAATTTTGTCCTACCTAGCAATCATTCTGATAAACTTTAATGGCTATCTAAGGCTCCCTTGTCTAAACTTTGCTACTAGATCTGATGCTTCTTTGGTTCAAAAGAGATTTAGAAAAATTTGGTCCTTTAAGATTTAGCAATAAGGTCTAAATCAAACACTAAATGTGGAAATAGAGCCCCAATTGGGTTCTGAAGGACTTAGCCAAGCTTTTGCCTTTGAATTTGTATTTGATTATCTTCTCAATGTTTCCTCCCCATCTCTGTTTTAGTGTCTTCCTAATTTACTCTGAGTAAGTTAGGAATTTAGAATATTTGACTTGTGAAATATGCTTTCATTAGTCATTCTTAGAGAATATTGTTTAGTCATACCTATCAGGATTTCCACTAATGTAGGTGTGTGTGTGTGCGTGTGTGTATGTGTGTGTGTGTGTGTTTACTGGTTTTAGGTTTATGGTTCTAATGACAAAGAAACAGAATCTTGGAAAAATTCTCCCAACTATGCTTTTTGGCTGATCTTTTAGGAAAGGTGATAGAATCATTGCGCTATTATGGAAATATCTAAAAGGCCATCTGCTCTGAAATTGGGGGAGCAGAGAGGACATGGTGGGCCTCAGTTTGGTGTTCGGGCCTCACCCGACTGACTCTCCACTTGGCTCTGATGTGTTTCTAATGTGGAAATCCTGGCTCTTTATAATGGTGGCATTGACTCTTAAGAAAAGAAAAGAAAAGAAAAGGTAACTTATCTTCTCCCTACTTTCTTTCCTAAGGAATGTTGCTTAAATCCTCTATCAGCTTTCAAAACATCATAGAAGGAACCAACAACTTCCACAAAGACTTCCTAATCGGAGAAGGGGAGATTTTTGAGGTATACAGAGTGGAGATCCAAAACCAAACCTATGCCATTAAGTTATTTAAACAGGTACGGAAAGAATTAATATCACAGGATATTAATTCTATTTATTTGCTAATATTTCATACTAGAATGTGTCATGTTTTCATCAAGATTGAGAATATGTGTGTTTGAAAATAAAATTTCATAAATAAAATAAGATACGTGA
This sequence comes from Glossophaga mutica, assembly GCA_039655065.1. Taxonomy (NCBI): domain Eukaryota; kingdom Metazoa; phylum Chordata; class Mammalia; order Chiroptera; family Phyllostomidae; genus Glossophaga; species Glossophaga mutica. Next base: position 62,954,194 of record CM077304.1, read on the forward strand.
CCTCTGGTGACTGGAGAAATGACTGAGAAATGAATGCCTGTCTTGCAGGAATGTGGAAGTTAAATCCTCCCCATCCCCAGATATACTGCATGAGAAAGAGTTTTCTGAAAAGCCTTTCGGGGCCTTTGGGACTTTGCTTCAGATGCTCACATTGTACCTGACGCTCCAGTGTTCATTCACATTTGTTTTTTTAGGGTCGGAAGTATCCCTTCTGGGCAGCCTCACAGGCCAAGCCACAGACTGGCATCCTGTGTTACTTTATAAATTCTCTTCTATCCCAGTTCAGGAGTGCGGGAAAGGGGAGGCTTCAAGCAGGAACAGCAAGGCAGTGATCAGAGCAGGAGATTGGGAGACAGATGAGACATGGCAGCAAGTATAGCAGAAAGGGTGTGGAGGAATCCAACTCAGGAGTCAGGAAGAGATAAGTACACAGCACACGCCCAAAAGAGCTGCTCTTCATGTCGGTCACTGTCAGGCAACAATTAATAAACATTTTCGAAACTCCTGTATGGGTTGGGTACTGAGCATGCGGAGATGAATAAGGCATATCCTCAAGTTGCTCACAGTCTTACAGGTGAAAACAGCTGGCTAAAAACAACAACAACAAAAAAAGATTAAACTGCAGTGTGAGAAGTACTTTAGCAAAGATTTGTCCAAAGATCCTGGGAGCACATAAAATATGACCAGAGTGCGGTTCATCCAGCACCCAGAAGAGAGCCTGGCACAGAGTAACCACTCAATAAACATTTCTGCAGTTAACAAATGGGAAAGTGGATGAAAGGAAGTGACCTTTCAGCTGGATTTTGAAGGGTGAGCAGGATTTCGGCAGGCAGTGAGGGAGGGGGAGTATTTTTGTGGTGGAATAAATAGCAGGTACAAAGGCCTGGAGGTGCAGGTACAAAGGCCTGGAGGTGCAGGCACAAAGGCCTGGAGGTGCAGGCACGAAAGCAGGCATCTTACTCATGAACAACAGATTCTTCAATGGAGTAGAGGTTAGTGTGTGGGTGGAAGGTAGTGGCAGGAGCCGATACTGGAAAGACAGGTTAAGTTCATGGACGATTTTTAAGAGAGAGTGAAAAGACTGGATTTGTGTTTTTAAAATAGAACTTGGGTTACAGGTTAGAGGATGGGCTGGAATTGGGCAGGAGCATTGGAGTAAAGGGGACAAGAGCTTAGACTGGAGGTGCAAAGACCTGGTAGAGGGATATTTCAGATGTGTAAGTTAAGAAACGGAAAGGGCTTAAACCAGCATTCTCAACCCTCATATTAGAATCACATCAGGAGCTTTTAAAAACTGAACCCCCGAGTGTCTGGTTAGGTCAGGGAAGTGGCAGTGGGGAAATACTGGTGGCAGGCATCAGTATTTTTAAAGAACTTCCCAGATGGTCTATAGGTGCCCCATGTTGAGAGCCCCTGCTGTGAGGCGGCGCAGAGGCAGGGGGATGGCGAGGAGAAGGTATATCCGAGAGGTGATATGAAATGGACCAAAAACCATGACCTGGTAGATAGGGCTGGGCAAAGAAGGGAGAAGGAGGGAGGACCTAAAGTGAATTCTACTTTATAGGGACTTTAAAAAAATTATTAGCCTGATTTCTTCATTTCCTCAAATTCCGTTTTGCCCACTGATTCTAGGCATCTCAAAATTTCCAATAAGATATTCATCTAACAAAGAAATGAAACCATCTACTGGTAAAACCACTTAACAAAGAGAATGAGTTTACTCTGGAGGTGGCCTAACCAAAGCCTGTTTCTTGGGGCCATTGCATCTCTGGCCCCATTAGTACATTCTCTTTCGGTTGTGCCCCCGGCTACTTCCCCAAAGGCTCCATCCATGACCTTCCTCTTCCCTCTGCAGCTACCACCAACTCACACTCTCTTTTGGGAGTTTTCTTTCCAGGGCTCTGGCTTCAGGATGAGATGTCTTTGCTTCTAGACCCTCTTCCCTTCCTGCCCCAGAGACAATTACTTCGTTGATTGCCTCTGCTCCCTCCAGTATGGTTTTGCTGACCCTCCTACATGTAGTCACAGCACCACAGCATTATATCACAGTATTGATTTCCTCATCCTCGTCTCCCAATAGACTAGAAGGTTTTCTTTGAGGGGTTCTTACTTAACTTTGTATCCAGTGCCTCATTACAGGGCCAATCCATAGTAATTACACAATAAATGTTTGTTGAACAATGAAATGAATGACAAATGACTTTTAATGAATCTAGCTGCTGAGCTCTAGGAGTAAACAGACAGGAGGTGACAGAGGTACCAAGAACTAGAGACTGTTCAGAGTCCTACAAACACTCATACAAACATCCACACACACATTTATCAGAAAGATGACATAATCTAATGAACCTTGAGCCACAGAGCATTTGAGCCTTTTTTAAAAGGAATGTAGTTCTGTAAAATTGGACATTAACTTTAATAACCTTTTGTAGAAGGACTGCAGCAGAGAAATGTACTAGATGTGTTAAACAGATGTCTCCAACACCTGGACAGCTTACAATTTCGATTTCGCACCTCTGGGTGGGGATCTGAAATTGAACATTTCTCACCAGCTCTGGGTGAAGTTGACATTACTCATGCACACGCTACACTTTGAACAGCAAGAATACTAGCCTAGCATGAAGATAGAAATGAAACCCTTCATTTTTCAGATTAAGAAAACTATGACCTTGAGGTTAAGTTACAAAAAGTCACAAATAGTGAGTTTTAGAAGTAGGCCTGGGACTTCCCGCCAAGATGGAGGTGTAGGTGGTCACACTGTGCTTCCTCGCACAACCAAAATAAGGACAACAAGGACTTAGAAACAAGAAAACAACCAGAACTAAGAAAAAAAATTGAACTGTACAGGGGTCCAACAACCATTCATCCATTCATCCAGACCGGTAAGAGGGGTGGAGTCTCGGCAGGAGGAAGCGGAGGTTGGCTGACTCGGCCCTCAGGCAGCTGCTGGTGACCTGGGCCTGCAGGTGGCTGTCAGGCCCCAGGTGCACAGGCAGCGGCTGGAGGACCCCAGGCGCAAGGTGACTGGCTGACCAGGTGGTCCCACATTCGTGTGCAGATAATCCAGGCGAAAACAGGGAACAAGACAGAACTTGCAACCCAGGGTCCCAGTGCTGGGAAGTAAAACCTAAAAACACTGAGACCCCACCCCCACATACAATCTCACAGCCCAGTGACTCGGCTGCCACGCCCTGGGGAACACCTAAGGCTCTGCCCTCACTCCATAACAGCTGCGGCCAGACCAAAAAAAAAAAAAGGGCTCAAATGGGAGATCAGATCAAAGCCCCTAGAACCAATTCATCTAAGCAACCTATCAGATGCACAGTTCAAAGCACTGGTGATCAGGATGCTCACAGAATTGGTTGATTTTGGTTGCAAATTAGATGAACAAATGAAGGCTACAGTAAGTGAAATGAAGGAAAACACACAGGGAACCAATAGAGATGGGAGGAAATCTGGGACTCAAATCAATGGAGTGGACCAAAAGGAAGAAACAAACAAACAAACAAACAAACAGAAAAGAATGAAGAAACAAGGATTCAGAAAAATAAGGAGAGGCTTAGGAACCTTGAAGACATCTTTAAATGTCCCAACATCAGAATTATAGGGGTACCAGAAGGGGAAAAGGAAGAGCAACAAGTGGAAAACCTATTTTAACAAATAATAAAGGAGAATTTCCCCAGTCTGGCATAGGAAATAGACTTCCAGCAAGTCCAGGAAGCTCAGAGAGTCCCAAAGAAGTTGGACTCAAGGAGGAACACACGAAGGCACATCAGAATTACATTAGCCAAGATTCAAATGAAGGAGTGAATTCTTGAAGCAGCAAGGGATAAGGGGACAGTCACCTACAAAGGAGTTCCCATCAGACTGTCAGCTGATTTCTCAAAAGAGACCTTGCAGGCAAGAAGGGGCTGGAAAGAAGTATTCCAAGTCATGAAAGTCAAGGACCTACATCCAAGATTGCTCTATCCAGCGAAGCTGTCATTTAGAATGGAAGGGAAGATAAAGTGCTTCTCAGATAAGGTCAAGTTCAAGGAGTTCATCATCACCAAGCCCTTATTATATGAAATGTTAAAGGGACTTATCTAAGAAAAAGAAGATAAAAAGTATGACAGTGAAAAGATGGCAAACTCACAGATATTAACAACCACACCTAAAACAAAAGCAAACTAAGCAAACAGCTAGAACAGGAGCAGAAACACAGCAATGGAGATCATATGGAGGGTTAGCAACAGGGGAGTGGGAGGAGGAGAGAGGGGGAAAAGGTACAGAGAACAAGTAGCATAGATGGTAGAGAGAAAATAGACAGGTGGAGGGCAAGACTAGTGTGGGAAAAGTAGAAGCTAAAGAACTTATGACCCATGGACATGAACTAAAGGGGGGGAATGTGGGTGGGAGAGGGTGTGCAGGGTGGAGGGGAATGATGGGGGAGAAATGGGACAACTGTAATAGCATAATGAATAAAATATAATTTAAAAAATATATAAGTATAAAAAAAAGAAGTAGGCCTGGGACCCAATCCACTTGGATCACACCACAATATTTTTTTAATATAAATTCTCATAAAGATGTCTTTGAATATGATTTGCCAACCTAGTTTATTATTTCTGACTCCTGAATAAACTTGGAAAATAGCTTCCAGAATTATTGTATTTCTTCCTCTTTGCTCCTGAGGACAGAGGGCTCTGAAAACTCTGCCCCATCCAGCATTTGCAAATGATAGAAACTTACAGCTGATGGGACCTAGGAGCACACTTAATTTAACTCTTTTATTAAAAGTTAGGGACTTTTAATAAAAGAGTTAGGGACTCTTTAATTTAAAGTTAACTTTAAAAGTTAGGGACCTGAGATTCAGACATGCAGTGATATAGGGTGTATGAAGCCGTTGACAGCAGTGCCAGGCAGAGAGTAGGTGCTCAATACAATGTCATTGAACTCATTAATTTATTCAATAAATGTTTGCCAGGCACAGGGCTAGCTTCCGAAGCATCTTTGAAGTAAGCAGTTATATTTTTATTTGCTTCATAAGTCCATCTTTTCAAAATCAATACAGAGGTAAACTTGAACCATCATAATTCAAATGACCCAAGTCACAAATGCCAAACTAGTGAAATCAGTTCTAACCAGAATACAGCAATCACAGACTGGATTCTTTATGAGATCAAGGGAGGATTTCTAAATGTCATGATATTTTCTTTGAATACATATATTTTTAAATTTATGAAGAAGGTGAAAGAGTTTAAATATAAAATATGGCAACATGATACATTGCAGGAAAAACTTGCAGTTTTAATAGCTTGGTTCTTAATCTATTTGGGGTTAATAGATGTTTGAAAATCTGATTAAATCTAAGGATCCTCTTCTCAGAAAAATGTGCATTTGCATTTATACCAAAAAATACATCTAATTTTAGGAAGACTATAGGACCTAGACTAAGAATCCTAGAGATAGAGATCCTTTCCTTGATTTTTTTTTTTGTTTGTTTTTCTGTATGACATTTAGGAGAAAAAAGTGCAGTGTAAGAAACAGTGGAAGAGGTTTTTATCTGAGCTCGAAGTTCTGCTACTGTAAGTATGTTTTGCTGGGAATTTTATCCTTTGTGCCTGGTTTTCATCTTTTTGTTCATCTTTGATTCTGCAGCACAGAGCTTGGCATGGTTGGCATTTAATCAATGTGGTGATAGAACTTTGGGTAAATATCTGACATTCGTTTTAGTACATTTCTTAGAATACATTTTAAAGTAGGCCATTTACATAATTCACTCAAACATTTTAACAAGAAACTGCCATGAGGAAGTAGGTTAAATCATGTGTGACTAACATGGCTGAGTATAAAATAATTCTTAGAACTTTAAAATTGTATGTATTTTACCATTTCCCCCTTCCTTAGAGACACTCCAGTCAAGAAACTGTTTTGTCCATATAACCGTCCTCAGGAGAAGAGTTCTAGACAAAGAAATCAAGTGTTTTGATACACAAATAATTTTCTGGGAATTTGTTTGTGAGCCTGAGAGTCCTTGGGGACAAACTAAAATTACTTCATTTTTATACATATTCATATATGCAGCTGTGCAGCCTGCCTCATGCAGGGCCCCTAACCCTAAAGAGTTCACTCATCACCCTTCACAAATAGTAAATGTTCTTTTCCAATGTTTTCTAAACCAATATGTGACTGGGGGAAGGAGTATCAATCCTTCTGCTTTTATACCCAGGCCCAGAAGTCAAAACGTTAAAGGCCAATTCTAAGAACTTAATATATATCATTTAGTCAATGGAAAACTACTGAAATCAAAATTGCAATAAAGTTTTTATATTTAAGTTTTATTCATTTGCTTATGAATAAGTTGAAACATTTCAAAATTCCAAAAGTACAAAATGGTAAAGAAAACAATTTCTTCCACTGTTATCATCCAACCACCCAGCTGATTTTCCCAAAGGCCATCATGTTGTTAGTGTCTCATGCACCTTTCCAGAGAGAGTTTCTAAGCATTCATGCATTTGGTCTATTTTCCCTCTTCTACCGCAAGAGGTCACACACTTCGTTCATTTTGCCCGTTTTAGTATCCCATTGTGTACTCTACTGTAATTTAATTAAATATTCCTCTACTGATGGGTTTTCATTTTTTATTAAAAAATAATGCTGCAACAAGAAAATCTCTACATATGCTATTTCATACCTGTTTGACTATATCTAAGATAAATTTACATAAATAAAATTATAGGGTCAAATGGTAATACATGTGACATATTACCAAATTGTCCTTCAGTAGAAGTTATACCAATTTATACTTATGCCAGTCATATGTAAGAGTGCCTGGTTCTCCATATTCTTGCCAACATAGCGTTTATTCTTTTTAAAAAATATTTTATTGATTATGCTATTACAGTTGTCCCATTTCTCCCCCATCATTCCCCTCCACCCTGCACACCCTCTCCCACCCACATTCCCCCCCTTTAGTTCATGTCCATGGGTCATAAGTTCTTTAGCTTCTACTTTTCCCACACTAGTCTTGCCCTCCACCTGTCTATTTTCTACCCACCATCTATGCTACTCATTTTCTGTACCTTTTCCCCTTCTCTCCTCCTCCCACTCTCCTGTTGCTAACCCTCCATGTAATCTCCATTGCTGTGTTTCTGTTCCTGTTCTAGCTGTTTGCTTAGTTTGCTTTTGTTTTAGGTGTGGTTGTTAATATCTGTGAGTTTGCCATCTTTTCACTGTCATACTTTTTATCTTCTTTTTCTTAGATAAGTCCCTTTAACATTTCATATAATAAGGGCTTGGTGATGATGAACTCCTTGAACTTGACCTTATCTGAGAAGCACTTTATCTTCCCTTCCACTCTAAATGACAGTTTCACTGGATAGAGCAATCTTGGATGTAGGTCCTTGACTTTCATGACTTGGAATACTTCTTTCCAGCCCCTTCTTGCCTGCAAGGTCTCTTTTGAGAAATCAGCTGACAGTCTGATGGGAACTCCTTTGTAGGTGACTGTCCCCTTTATCCCTTGCTGCTTCTAGAATTCTCTTCTTCATTTTAATCTTGGTTAATGTAATTATGATATGCCTTGGTGTGTTCCTCCTTGGGTCCAACTTCTTTGGGACTCTCTGAGCTTCCTGGACTTGCTGGAAGTCTATTTCCTTTGCCAGATTGGGGAAGTTCTCCTTTATTATTTGTTCAAATAAGTTTTCCACTTGTGTCTCTTCCTCTTCCCCTTCTGGTACCCCTATAATTTGGATGTTGGGACAATTAAAGATGTCCTGGAGGTTCCTAAGCCTCTCCTTATTTTTTTAAATCCTAGTTTTTCATTCTTTTCTCTTTCTTCCTTCCTTCCTTCCGGTCCACTCCATTGATTTGAGTCCCAGATTTCCTCCCATCTCTATTGGTTCCCTGTGTGTTTTCCTTCATTTCACTTACTGTAGCCTTCATTTGTTCATCTAATTTGCAACCAAAATCAACCAATTCTGTGAGCATCCTGATCACCAGTGCTTTGAACTGTGCATCTGATAGGTTGGCTATCTCTTGGTTGCTTAGAGGAATTGGCTCTGGGGCCTTGATCTGTTCTCCCATTTGAGCCATTTTTGTTTTTTGGGGTTTGTTTTTGATCTGGTCACGGTTGTTATGTAGTGAGGCATGGAGCCTTAGGTGTTCCCCAGAGCAGGGCAGCAAAGTTGCTGGGTTGTGACGCTGTATGCGGGGGTGGGATCCGAGAGGGAACAATGGCCCTTGCTCCACACTCTCTCAGATTCCAGTCCCTTCCACCGCTTTCCCCAAGCAAATTGTACTCTTTTGGTGCTGATTTCCATGTGGGTGGGCTTGTGTACGTTCTAGGACCCTGTGGGTCTCTCCAACAAACTCTCCTGTGAGGCTGAGAGTCTCTCCTGGCACTTCAACCCCCACAAGTGTTTTCAATCAGTGCTTTTAGGTTTTTTTCCCGGCACTGGGGCCCTGGGTTGCGCAGTGTATCTCGCAGCCAGTTTTCACCTGGTTTATCTGCGCACGAATGTGTGACCTCAGTCAGCCATCTTGTGCACCTCACTTGGTCTGCTTGTTGCCTCCCTGCACCCAGTAACCACCACCTGTGTGCCTGGGGTGTGCCAACCGCCACCTGCGTGTCTGGGACCACTAGCCACTGCTTTTTCCTGCCGCGATCCCTCTCTGCTGGCCACCGACTCCGCCCCTCTTACCGGTCTGAGTGAATCGTTGTCGGACTTCCATACAATTCAATTTTCTATATGTTCTGTTGTTTTTTTGTTGTTGTTCTAAATTTTTGTTGTCCTTAATTTTGGTTATGAGAGGAGGCACAATGTGTGTCCACCTACACCTCCATCTTGGCCAGAAGTCTCTCTCTCTCTCTCTCTTTTCTTTTTTAAGATTTCATTTATTTACTCTTAGAGAGAGGAGAAGGGAGGGAGAAAGAGAGGGAGAGAAATATCAACGTGTGGTTGTCTCTCTTGTGCCCCCTACTGGGGACCTGGCCCACAACCCAGGTGTGTGCCCTGACGGGGAATCATACTGGCAACCCTTTGGTTCACAGGCTTGTGCTCAATCCACTGAGCCACACCAGCCAGGGCATAGCATTTATTCTTAATGTTTAATTTTTGCCAATGTACTAGGCAAAAATAGTTTCTTGGAGTAGTTTAACTTTCTTTTTCTATCATGAGTGAATCTTTTTATATATTAAGAGATATGGGGAGGGCTGGGGTGGTGGGCTGGGGGTGGGGTAAAAGATTTTTTAATTGTTGATATTGTACAGAAAACTGTACAATATCAACAATTAAAAAATACTGATTAAAAAAGAGATATGAAATATAACTTTTCTTCATTTTTATTGGGCTGTTGTGTACTTTCTTATGGTTTATAAGAGCATTTTATATATTAGAGAAAATTACTCCTGTTTTATGTTATGAGATACAAGTAATTTTTTAGGTCATTTGTCTTTGCTTATTCTAGTTTTTGCCATGTGGAAATGGTTTCCATGTAGTTGAATTTAATATTTTCAACTATATTTTCTTTTATGAACTCTGGATTTTATATCAAAGTTTAAAAGGCTTCCCCCACTGATAGGTTATAAAATAATATTGTCATTTTTTCCAAGTACTTTTATGATTTCATTTTTTTTACATTCATTTATCTGATTCATTTGGATTTATTCTGGTAAGGTACTTATACATTTAGAGAGAATTAACAACTCTATAATGTTGAATATTCCTCATGTGCCATCATTATTATTTATATTGCTAATATTTATTCACTGAGAACTTTTCATGTTTAATTCTTTAATCCTATGTGGTAATCATAGGATTACCTATGTGGTAATGAACTTACCTATCAGATAAGTACTGCTATTATCCCTATTTTACAGATGAAGAAATAGAGGTAGATCCTATCTTTTTTTTTTTTTTAACAAGATCCAACTTATTTCCTAAATCATCTTCAATTTCCCTGGTCTCAGAGATTTACTTATAAATAAGTCAGATGCAGGTTTCTCCTTTCAAAACATAGTGTCTGAGATGTTTGGAGTGGGATTAGGAGAGAAGTATATAAGTAAATAGGCAATTTCAGTAAATTAAGTGATATGAGGAAGTACAGAACACTGAAGAAACAGGATATGGTACCTTGGGTTGGGGTGGGGAATGAGCTACAGAGTAAGCTTCTTGGAAAAAGTAACATTTAAGCTGAGACCCAAGGATGAGTTTTTTGGTTTTTATTTTTTTAACATCAAGGGAACTGCTTAATCCTTGCGCCTTGAATAGAGTTGGAAACATCTTAGAATGTGGCTTTTGATTTTCTTTTCCCTCTTCTTCAAGAAAAGGGGAAGGACTTAATAATTTCTGAGGATCTGGGATTTGGCTAACAGTTGAGACTTTAATTTAATTTTCATAAGAATCTCAGGAAGTAGGTGTTTTACCTATTTCCACAGATTGGCTGGCTTAAACAACAGAAATTTATTTCTCACAGTTCTGGAGTTTGAGCTGTCCTAGATCAAGGCAGATTTGATTCCTGTGAGGACTCTTTTTCTGGCTTGCAGATGACTGCCTTCTTGTTTTGTCTTCACGTGGTGAAGAGAGGGAGCAAACTCTTTGGTGTTTCTTCTCATAAAGGCACTAATTCCATCATGAAGACTCCACCCTCATGACCTCATCCAACCCTAATTACCTCCCAAAGGCCTCATTATGAAACATCATCACATTGGGGGTTACGCTTTCAACATATAGATGGGGTGGGGCATAATTCAAATTGTAGAGACCAGATAACTTGTCCAAATTTACACAGCTGATAAAAAGGAAACCGGAGACTCAAACCCAGGTTTGTTTGTTGTTCAAGTCTGTCTGCTCTTCCACATCGTGGTAGCTTGCATCATATTTTATCTGCAGGGGTACTCAAAAATATTTACTGAAGTTATTTTAAAAGGTATCTGACCCGCTGGTCTTTAGAGCTAATAATCCAAAATCCCACCGACTTAAAACTTTTTGGTAAAAGGATAAGTGAGATGGGTCCACAGAATTCAAAACAGCAATCATTTCCTATAACATTTCCATGTCCCATAACTTGATAACTTCTAAAGTAATCATTTTTCTGGTAGATCAGCAATAATTAAAAATAAGCAAATGTTTACTTCTGCTCTGTGAGCGGAAGAGCAGAGCTGTGTCTGTGTCTATGCAAGGTCTTCTATCACTTGCTTATCAAAAGATTTCTATTTCAGTAAAGTATTTTAAACTGCCAGAGAATCAACCAACTAGTGGCATAGATAAGCTATTTAAGCAACCAAATATACCAACTCAGGTCCTTTTCAGTCCATTGCTTTGCATTTTATAGATACAGTCTGAATCATAATAAGTGCAGTGATCTTGTGTCACAGTTTTTCACATATTTAACAATAAAAGTCTCTCTGTGTGTTTGTGTATGTGTGTATGTTTGTGCTCACACACATACACACCCTTTCCTGAGGAAGGAGGAATAAGACTAGAAGGGAGATTAGATGATAGATAGAGAGAGAGAGAGAGATGTCTCCCTATAGATACATATCTATATATGTGTGTGATTTATACCAAAGTTTTGCTATTGAAGAAACAAATAATAGGTCTTTATAAATAGAACCATTTTTTAAAAATAGCTTTATTTATTTGAATATCCCAAGCATGCCTACACCATGGTACATATTCACCAATAATTGATGCATCAAACTGAATTCACAGTATGTGTGAATTTCACATGTTTCGTGTTTCATAGTTGTTACCCGGGTTCCGTTGGTTTTCACAGTGACAACACATGCATTCAAGAAATAGAGCTTTTAAGGAAAGGAGCCTGAGGCATGTATCTTACGCTGACACAGAATTCCATGATTCAAAAACCAGTGATATGTTTTTCATCCTCTGACTTTACTAGTCACATGGATTTTAGACAACAATACAATCTTTGTGAAAACTTTGGATATCTCTTTTACCTGTGCGACTGATGCCTAGTACTACCTGCATACTAGCTCTCAACGAATGTGAATGAAAACAAGTCTTCTGTATTCTTCTATTTTGGTGACTTATATGTACCTACCTGACACAGTGAAGTGGATAGTTTCAGTTGTGTTATCTTTATTTATTTAATAAATAAGTTGTATTGGGTTTATGCTGATAAAAATAAGTTATATGGAATATTGTTATCTATTTGTTGTAAAATTCCCAACACCCCAAATCTTAAGAACTCTTCACTTTCTTAAATTTTCTCTCCTATATTTGGATATTTTCTATGTACTTTCATGGTCACAGTTAATCAAAGAGGGGCTAGCATTTGTTAGAACACATTTGACCAATTTGGAAAGCAAATCTGTGTCATGTACCCAATGAAATTACTTCTCCCTTGGCCAAATTTATGTTCTGCTTTAGACCTATTCCCAATCCCCAAACCAGAGTGTTGTTTATTTCCTATTTGAATAAGCAATTTGATGGATTTAAATATCTTTTGTTTCAAGATATCAACATCCAAACATACTGGAGCTGGCTGCATATTTTACAGAGAATGAGAAGTTCTGCCTGGTTTATCCATATATGAAAAACGGATCGCTTTTTGACAGATTACACTGTGTAGTAAGTCATTTCCGTTACTCTGCTTGCTACTTTGATTCCCTGAAGCCCCTGGGGAGCTGCTGAAACCTTCGGCCAGAGCTGGGAGGTCAGTGTGTGTGTTCAGATGAGGGGACAGCCCACGGTGGGTCTCCCAGGGAGGCAGAGGACTTCTCCAAAAATTAATTTCTTACTCTTAGAAGGCTGAATAAATACCTGAGTTACTATGTGTTGTGCAATATGGTGGCCAAAGAATTTATTGGGTCCTTACTCCTTATTGATTCTATATCTCAAATGAGTGTACATCAACTACCCTTATTTCTCAGATAATTTTTGTGTAACTACCAAGGTTACACCCTTGGTTCCACCCTTCAATACAAAGAATAGACATAAAAATGATACAGACTCCTTAAAGAGGAGGAGGCTGAACAAATGCCACGATTTCTCATATGGTGTTTTTGAATTATAAGTTTAAAAATTGTTTCCAATAAGTTAAGTTTCATTTAAGATAAGAATAAAACCAGATAATTCTCAATCCCCCATGCTATTATGCCACAAATATTTTATTTAATGAACTTTTAAACATAATTACCTTATTATCCATATTTTGAGTAAGCTAAAATTAACATCAGTAGGTATTTTCATTGGTTACAAAGGCCTAGAACCATCACTGGGAGTAGAGAAAAGCCTGTCTTGAATCAAAAATACGTTATGGTAACCACAGCCCACTTCACCATCAGCTTCTATTCCAACATACTTCTGTGCAATGAACATGCACACAGTTTTTACTCAGAAACTTCAACTAAACCGACCACTGTTCTCTTTTTAGGGTAACACAGCCCCACTCTCTTGGCACACTCGAATTAGTGTATTAATAGGAACAGCCAAAGCCGTTCAGTACCTGCACAACACTGACCCGTGCTCGGTCATCTGCGGCAGTGTATCAAGGTAAAGTACCCCAGAGCTTTAGGCTTTGCCTGACAGCCCCTGTCATCATTGCACGTGAGTCAGACTCCATGCTCTTTTCTGTCTATGGTCCCTGGCATGTACGTGTATATTGAAAATGCTCATCTAGGTGCTTGAAATCTTACCTTTTTATTGATGAAAACATATCTACCAAATAAAAAGCTACATTTATGCTGCCAAGGGGAGAGTTTATATTATCTTTGAGAATTATTAATGAATAATGTAAGACAGTTTCGTGTATTCTATTAATTATACAGGATAGCAAACTGTGAACTGAACCTGTATTAATCTCACTTTAAAAAATGAGGTTAAAAGAAGGGTTAAGTGACTTGCTTATACAGGGATTCCTAGCAAGATGTAAATGGCAACTAAAATTCTCTGCCTTGAGTCTCCTGCATCTTCCTGATTCCACTGAGCCAGCCGCCTCGTAGCTGTATGAATTCATATGTGACAGGCTGAGCAGCAGCTCCTGTCTTCATTTTTGAGACATGAGAAAATTAGGAGCAATACTTTCCATCCTTCTCCTTCTTCAGTGGACATTGGAATCATTCAGAGAGTAGACAACTTGAGCAAAACCTCCCTGGTGAATTTTCCCTATGTGTCCTTCATCTTGAACTTGTCAAAAATAGCTAAATACGCCACTGCTGGACACCAGGGAAAACTCAGTTTAAAAGGCTGCTCCCTCTTCCGAACCATCTCCTAGTATCTTGAAAAAAAAACTTTTGGCATGCTTTTGAGTTGACAAAAGAGGGACAGATTGCTCACTTGTTGGTTTTGCCAGTGAAATGAACTCCATATGAAAAGACTAGATTTTCATTTAGTCCTGGAGGACTTGGGGTTACCACCCGTAGATGTCTGCTCTTGTAGCAATGTGGTAATTCATCAACTGCTAGTGGCCCCATAAATCGGCATGAAGTTGGTGCTCCCTCACGGCACCTGAGACATAGACAGACAGTGGAGGTCTTGGAGGTCGGTGGTGTCAGCCATTGGGGTTGGTTCCAAAGGGCTGAGGTGCCACCCCCAACCTAAAACCACCCTCTTTCCACCCAGCTCTCATCAGCTCTGCCCAGCAGGTGCTCAAATATGTTTTAACTGAGTAAATAAATAAATAAATAAATGTCTAGAATTTTGCTTTCCATATTCTTCCCTTCGCGTACACTTAAAATGAACATGAGCTTATTTTCAATCTCAAGCAGTAATACATTAATTTAATTAATTTTCCTTAGCCTAATGTGGCTAAGTTGATCAAATTCTCTCCTGAAAGCACAGCTTGAGAGGAAAGACAGGTGAGAAGAAAGACAGTATAGAGATTTTGGTATGTGATGGGAAGAGCGGAAAGGGAAAGCCACCCTCTGGAGCCAAGGGAACACGGGGCGGAGGGATTCACAGCCAGGCCCCTTCTGAGCTACAAGGTTTCCCAACGCGGACGCTGAGTGAGGAGACTTGGATGGGCCCCTCCAGCGTCTCAACTCCTGGTTTAGGTTAGAGCACGGACCTTGGACCCCTATTTCTGCTTTCCCACTAATGTTTGGTGCCTTCGGGCAGGTTCCCGGGACATAGTCTCAGAGGCAGAGATTTGCCTGCAGGAGATTTTTCAGGGTGTCCTCTCAGCAACAGCAAATGTCAAGGAGGAAAAGAGCAAGACCGAATTGTGCTGTTGGAGAAGCTGGGCTGGGAGACTATCATAGAGGCCTTGGCCGATGCCATGGGGACTGCTGATGTTGGGGTGACCCTTGAAAAATATCCTAAAGTGAGGCAAGGTGCTCAGGTTTTAGTAGCCCTTCATCTGATTGGCCCTGAGAGGGGCTGTAAGTTGGCCAAGACAGCTCCCTCCTTCCAAAGACAGATGCCAGGTGGGGGCTTAGCTGTGAGCTATTAGCAACCCCCATCCCCTGTTGGGGAGCAAGTGCCTCCCTGGATTTTGAAGGAGGGGCCTGGGCCACCCCAGTGCAGCCACCACAGTTATGGAGAAAGGTTTAACTGGACGCCGCTCTGCAAAATGAGAGCATTTTCCTTCCCACCTCTTTTCATCTTTCCTCTGATAGTTCAGTAGAAGATGACATTCTGCTTGAAATGTGACTCTGAGCAAATTGCTTAACTTACCTAAACCTCAGTTTTTTTCCTCTGCAAAATGCTAATAAGGATAATGGCTTCTATCTTAGGGTAAAATGACAAAGTATGAATGGCGCCTGGCAAAGAGTACACACTCATCAAGTGGAAGCGCCTGTTACAATTGGTCAAGAAGTGGTAGGAACAGCAGTGGAAGAGGCTGAGATGTGACAGCCAGTTAGCCTTTTTACTTCCTTTTTTACTTACAATCTTAATTCATTCAGGATTCTCTAACCAAAATACTATAAAGTGGGTGGCTAATAAACAACACACATTTATTTCTCACAGTTCTGAAGGCTAGGAGGTCCAAGATCATGATGCTGGCCTGCTCTTTGTCTGTGAGGTCCTGCTTTCTGTTCAGACAGCCATCTTTTCCCTGTGTCTTCCCCTGGATGAAAGGGCAAGGGATCTCCCTGAGGCCACTTTATAAGGCACTAATCCCTTCCAGGAGGGCTCTACTCTTACAACCTAATCACTTCCCAAAGGCCCACCTCCTAATTCATATGGTGTCAGCGTATGAATTTGGAAGACACCAAACATTCAGTCCATAGCACCTTTCCCCATCATCCATTTATTGTGTTTGAAAGTGGACCCACAAACTAAGATCTATTTTAAGAAAAATCACTTCAGTGTTAATTGGCATACTGAGTGCTTTAAAAAATTATACCTTTTATTTTTAATTTTATTTATTGATTTGAGAGAGAGAGACATTAATTCATTTTTCCAGTTACTTAGGCATTCATTGGTTGATTCTGGTATGCACCCTGGCCAGAGATCAAACCCATAACCTTGGCACATCAGGACAATGCTCTAACCAATGAGCTACCCTGCCAGGGCATGCATTTATTTCAGTTCACAAATATTTATGGAGTATCTGTTGTGTGCAGACCATTGTGTTAGATCGAAGAAGGGGAAGAGAATGGTCATAGTCTTGTCCTTGAAGGTTCACCCTAGTGATCAGAGAGATAACACAAACACAATACATAAAGTGCAACGCTAACTACACCCAAAGCCTGGTTGGTCTGAGAAGACTTCTCTTGTAATTAGATAGTTGCAAGCCAAGTCTTTGAGGAGATAGGTGATGGCAGTGGATTAGTTGAAAGGATAGAAGAGAATATTCCTGATAGACGTAATAACATGTTCAAGGAAACAGAATGAAGAATTGCCAAGCATATAATGAAAGCAAGACATATTGATTGACTGGAGTGGAAAGGGTAAGGTTGGAATAAGGAAAGATAAGACTGGAGAGAGGAGTAAGAAATGTGGTTGGGGGTTGGATAGAGACTTGAATACTAATGAGGCTGAGGACTTAGATTTGATAAGCACAGCTCTCTCTCAAGGGACCTGAGGCTTCTCTGGGGTATAGATGGCAACAGAAAGGTTCTGGAATCTCTTAGGTGATACCACGATTTTAAAGGAGGACATTTATTCCAGGCCAATATCCCAGGTATGTGTTTGGATGGGCTGAACTATAAAATCATCTACATAACACTGCTATATGTGTGCCCAATGGGTAATAGGGGTATCAAGTACTGAAAGACATCTGATCAGATGGGAAATTTCATGGAAGAGGCAGAGTTTAAACTGGAAATGCAGCTAGCAATGTATTTTATTTTTCTAGTTGGTGAAAGGTCTGCCAATTGTTGCCTTCCTCAGTTTTCCAAAAGGTTCAAAGACTCAACATAACCATCTACAAACTGTGCCCACCCAGGCATGGGTCAGGGTGTGGAGTTCTGGGGCTGTGAGCATTGATTGAGAATTGTGGCTTCACAAGTGCTCATCAGTGCGTTCCTCTCCATTCCAGAGCACACCAGCCTCTTTCACAGCCGCTGAACTCTTGAACTTTCTGCCTAGCCTGCCAGCAAATATGTGCATTAGTGCCAACTACAGCAGTAGATTTCCACCTTCCTTGGGTGATGGGCACACCTGTTGTCTAGAAGATGGAATGAGACCAACTCCTTTCATTCAAGGCACTGAGCATCTGTCAGATGGTCATGGCCAAGAGTCTTGGCCAAATGTGAATTGGCTGACCTGGATACTCTCCTGAATCTCTTTTAAATGAACCCCTTGCTTTGCTCTTAATGTGGGCCTCCCTAATCCTTGGTGCCTCTACTTGTATGTACAGCCCAGTGCTTTCAGGAAGGTCTGCAATCCCTGCTCTTCTGCCTTTGTCATGTTAATTTTTAATTCTTTGTAAGGAAAGGCAGCTTCTAGGAGATATGTCCTTATTGCACAGTGCTGAGGGTTGACTGAAAATAAAAAAGGACATTTCAAAACATGTTGAATAGTGATCTTTTGATGAGTAAGGCAGGTCCCTGCATTTGTTGGAGTGAGAAATGGGAGCTGTTGTTACCTCTATTGTCTTCTCTGCATCGGGGCCTCAGACTGATGGATCACAGAAGAGGTTATTGCACATCATTTGGCATTGTTAAATAATGTTTTAATAGTGTGAAATAGTATGGAACAATGTGCATAAAGTGAGATTAAGTGAAAAAACAAGTTGAAGTAGTATAGAGTACTACAAATTTATGATTGAAAATAAGTGAGAAGTAAAACAAGAACATAAATAAGGCTTTATTGAGACAGAGAGATACAGCATTTTACTGAATGGCTTAGTTTTTACTTCTACTTTATGTTTTTAAATTTTTTATGTGAGGATGATGTGCTATTTTTATAATAAAAATAATATTTATTAGAAAAATATAATTTGGCATCAGGCCTTTCTATCTCAAACTGAGGAAGCAGAAGAAATATCAGTGGTGAGTCTCTAGTTACTAAATGATGTCCAAAAGTTTCATTTCATTCATTCTCCATAATTACTTCCATCTACAGAGAAGCTTGGTAATCTTACACCTTTGTGGTTTTTAAAATGGTTAAAGAAATGAAGATCGTAAGGTCATTATTGAGCAGCCCGGAGCCCAGAGTGTGAGCAACACCTGTGTTTAAGCTCAATGAAACGGGGTCTGCACTGTCACTGGAGGTGACGGGAAAGAGCTCAGGAAATCTGGGCGCAAGCCCAATCCTGCTTCACGCTCTCGGGCCCCAGTTTTCTTCTCACGTGTACATTCAGAGCCAGCTGGGATGATCTCAAGTTGGATCTCTTCTTCCTTTCAAATGCTGTGACATTGCACCTGCCTGTTTTTGTACTGTGCCCTATTTCCCAATGTAAGGACTGTGACAGCAGAAGGATGTGATTCTACACTTTTAAAACCCCAGCGAAGCTTTATCCCGATCAGCTTCAGGGTGAGGATGAAGACTGCAGCTATGGTAGGCAGGTGCCTCCAGAGACCTGCTCACCCTTGGGCAGGTTAGGCCAAGTCCTGACTTGCCTGTTTCCCAGAAACACCTTCCCCAGGGTCTTTTCTCTCTTCTTCCCCGTTTTCAACAACCCACCTAACAATGACAACCAGTGATGTCGTTGCTGTCTCTCTCTCTTGCTAAGTGTACCGCCTTTGAGTCAGGAAGATCTCAACTCAAATCCCCGCTCTACTACTCGCTAGCAGTGTGACTTTGGGTCTCCTCATCTGGAACTGAGTAGGCTCCACTCCTCCCAGATTGTGGGAATGGAGCGAGATAATCTGTATAAAGCACCACCCAGAGTTTAGCAATAAGCTGCAATTTCTCCCACCTAATGGAGACTGCCTCTTCCACCTCTCAAGTGACTCACCCAACCAGCCCTGGACCCATGCACGGCATGTTGTCAGAGCTCCATTCGGGTGCGGATCTAATGATTAGAGCTTTCTTTATATTGAGCTAAAATCTGTGACTTGTTCAGTCACTGTTTGGCACTGGAATTAACCACGTGCACGTAAAAAAATGGGGTAGCTAATTCGCTTAAATTCTGCTTTGTAATCAACAGTTACTTTTTCTTTTTATGAGGAGCTGAATAAAAAGATTTATTTTCAGTTAACTATAGTAAATCCAAAGAGCACTGAACACAGGAAAAAGAGGGTGAAGCCTTAGTCCTGGCTCTGCCATTAAAAAGCTGTTTTGCACAGAATAAGTCATTTCAACCACGTGGGCCTCATTCACCTCATCTGAAAAAGAGCAACTTCACTATAGAAGCAATGACAAATCAATTTCATCTCACATTGATTGATTGGCAATGATTTCCCATGTGCAGTATTGAAAGAGAATCTGGGTTGTATACATTTTGCACTCAATTAGTGATGTCTGCCGAAAATATGGGAGGATGTTTTGGCAACATTTGGACCACGTATTTGCCATATAAAGATTGGCCTAACCTATTCCTGGTTTTAAATTCTCTTAATTGACAAACTGATTATATGAACAAACGCTTCCTTGCCATCACCTATAGACTCAGCATTATGCTTCTGTAAAGAAGTGGGAACTTGGAGAAAGGAGGAGGAGCACTAGAATTCAGAGAAGCCTAGTGAAAACTTCATCTTAGGCTGCATAGAGGATTGGATAAAAGTGAGGAAGAAGGAGTACTATGCAGGCGAGGGGAACAGTATTAGGAAAGGGGATCAAATGCATGATGGCAGATGGAAATGGAACTTCCGGTGGTGAGCGTGCTACGGTGTATACAGGCATCAAATTATAACGTTGTACACCTGAAACTTACATAATGTTATTTACCAATGATACCTCAATAAAAAATTTAAACTTTTAAAGAAAGAAGGACGGAAAGGCTTTAAACGTCAGTGAGA
The DNA here is from genome assembly GCA_039655065.1 of Glossophaga mutica. Lineage (NCBI taxonomy): Eukaryota > Metazoa > Chordata > Mammalia > Chiroptera > Phyllostomidae > Glossophaga > Glossophaga mutica. The sequence goes on from CM077304.1 coordinate 62,974,493, forward strand.
GCAGTCTGCCCTGACTGCATTAGTGAGTGCTGATGCTTCAGGATAGCTCATGGGCTGCAGACAGAGTAGGGAGCTCGGGAAAACCCGAGGACTTCAGGCCTGACCTAAACGCCCACCAAATCATTTATCAGTCTTGCCAACAACCCTGAGTTTAGGTGTTACTGGTCTTATCTCAGTTTGTCAGAAGAGAAAGCCCGGACTTCCAGAAATTAGTACCCTGCTTCTGTCACACAGCTGTAGATGGGGAAAGGAGGTGGGGGTTCCATGTTTGTGTGGGGACTCCTGAGAGCACGTTGGCTTCATTAAGTAGAGGCAAGGAAATCGGGCAGGAAAGGAGAACATAATTAATATATGCAAATTTGGAAATGTTGACACCAGACTCCTTGTGAAAATGGCAGTAGGCTGAGGTGGGGATTTGGCCTGGAGTCTGCATGCAGAATCTTCACCCTGTTCAAGCAGCGAGCACCAATAGCCTTCTTAGGGGGACACTCTGTCAAGGACACAATTGCAGGACATGAAGGAAGATGCCAAGCCCAGATTTCAAAGGTATTTTCAAGAAGTCTGGTAGTTTAGTTAGCCCCAAAATGTCTTAGTAATTTGAACTCTTCAAAGAGAATGTTACAAAAACAAAAATTTATTTCCAGATGGTGAAATTTGAGGAGGAAAGGATTTAAAGAAAACAATCTTAAACAACTGAAGTCTCTGTTCGTGACAAAAAACCCTCACATTTTTATTTGGGGAACGAAGATGTTTTTGAATTACAGGATCACATAAAAGCATCTGAAAGCAGTAAACTTTCTTGCTATTTCCATCCTATCCCTTAGTGAGCTTAATCGTTTTCACATTTATGAACGATCTTAAATTCAAATGCATTTTATCCTGGACATTTTTCACCCCACACATTCATCACCGCTAGTATCCAAAGGCAGGAGACAACCTTGGTAGACATTCCTAATGTCTCCTATACAACTACTACGTTCCCTCATCCCTTCGTATTGCCATTTGTCTCCTGCAGGTGAAAGAGCCTTTCATGTACGGGAAGGGCTCTAGGAAAGAAAGGAAGAAAGAAGCTGTTTGTTTAAAAATGAAGTTTCAAAAATGGACATTGCTCAGAGATGTGTCGCTGTAGTAGGTACACAGAGAATTCCCTCTGCGAGGGGCTAGAAAGGCTGAGTGGTTGGGAGAAAGGGCAGGAAGCCGCAGTCAGGCCCCTTCCTACAACTGGCCCCCCTTGCCTGAGGGCCCATGCCTTTCTTTACTCCCAGAGCTGATGCCTTGTGTGGCGAGACTAGGCTCCAACTCAGTATTTAGTGAGAATGGCAAAGCCTGCAGGAAACGCCAAATGTGTTTGTTTGACTGACTGTTTAATTAACCAGTCTCCTCCCTTTCCCTCTCCCCCCATGAAAATCTGCATTTGTTTTTCAGAAACATTTTAGATATAAACAACTTTCTATCCTCAGACTTTCCTATTTTCCCCTTAGTGCCTCCTCTCTTCTAAAATATCTAAATATACTCATTTCCCCCCAAGAGATACAAAAAGAATGAAATATTACACAAGTTAAAATTTCCCCTCTTCTATTTACCATCACTGACTCTAAACGCCAGCATTCATTGATTGCTGCATTCACTAACACATCTGGATACATACCTGTGTGCACACATATGTACAAACTAATAGCTATATATTTGTACTTTCCATGGTCTTAAAATGCCTGCAAATGTTAATTTAGTCATGTTCTTCCAGAACTTTTCTGCAACTATTTTGAAACACAGCCACTGCCTTGAAACTAGTTAACCCAAGGGTCCTCGGAGCTCCAGGGTCAGCCTGCAACCCCCCTACCTTTGTTATTTCAAATTGCTGTCCTTGAACTTCTGGTGATAGCCAGCCAAATTCCCTGGGACTTTGAAGTAAGGCGTTATGTGTGGAATGGACAATGGCTAGCCTACATCTTTCAGAGCACATTTCTAGGCCTTCCCCGTATACCAAGCATTCTGCTTACGTTTTCTCAATCCCTGTAACAGCCTTGTGAGTTAAGCATTGACAGGTCTGTTTATTGACAGGGAAACTGAGGCTTAGTGAAGTTGTCCTCGTTTGTTTGGAGATGAAATTTCACAAGTAGAGGAGGAATACCCTGTATTGACTGGGCCTTTACACAGAGAGCCTAGGACTCATAAGGTAGCCATTAAAGCAAAGCAAGTTTTAGTACTATCTCTGAGTCCTGCCCGGGTACAGTAGGAGAGAGAAAACTGCATCACCCAAGGAGAGAATAAGGGTCTCAGGTTCATACCGTTTTAGACCAGATGCTCACATTCTGCAGTGGGAGAGTGTGTGCATGCCCTTTCCCAGTAATCTGCAGGTTCCCAGAGAAGCTGGGCCTTGCCTCATCTGGTGAGGAGGAACTTGGTGTTGCAACAGCAGTAACACAGACAGCGAGATGTCCTGTTGCCTCAGGCTGTCAATGAGAGGCCTCTATGGTCCTACTTCTCTCTAGGGCCAGTTGGGTGGAGTCTGGACTTTTCCTGAGAGTTGCCAGGCACTCAGGGACTGGGCTACTGGGCACCAATAACTCCCCCAAAAACCCTATAAAAATAAACATATCCGCAAAAACCAATCACACGCTTCCATGTCAAACATGGTGTGTGCACTTAAGTTTAAATCCTGTATCATAGTCTAGGTGTATCATGTTGCCTTATGTTTAAGGCCCACAGACTTCAACTAAATTAGGAGACAAATCGGTGAGCAAAGAAAGCAGTTCTTGTAGCCTTTGGGGGATCAGTTCCCTCAAAAGAATTGTCTTAAGATCCTTAGCAAGGGGGAGACTTAATACAATAATATTCCCACGCAGGATAAGATCACCACCTTGTGCAGGATTTTCTCTGTCCCATTAGTGACCTACCACTGATCTTTCTGCTAGAAGAATTATCTAGAAAGTTCTCTCTGCTATAGTAAGTAGTCTTATGGGAAAGACTAGAAGAAATAGGATGTATGCTCTGGTTGGTATTGCTCAGAAGATTGAGCACTGGCTTACAAGCCAAAGGGTTTCCAGTTCGATTCCCAGTCAGGGCACATGCCTGGATTGCAGGCCAGGTTCCCGGTGGTGGGTGTGCAAGAGGCAACCACACATTGATGTTTCTCTCTCTTTCTCCCTCCCTTCCTCTGCCTGAAAATAAATAAAATCTTTTAAAAAAGTAAAGTAAAATTAGAAACATTTAAAAAAAGAAATAGGATGTAGAAACACTACATTAGGTGTGTGGGCCTTTGGATCCTTCTCATCTGTGTCTTTGGTAACCACAATAGCTAGCTAGCAAGCTGCCCTCTTATTGCATTATATTGTTACATGATTTTAGCTATCTACATTGTCTTCATTTTGGTAATCTGTTTTCAGGCCTATAGGATAAAAGTATTCAGTTGACCTACATGGTAGCTGATGGCACTTTATGTTAGAACATTCTATTTCAGGTTGAAGCAGGGGGACGACTTAGGGCAGAATTGATTGTTGAAGGGCCTTTTGCAATTCCCACTGTCCTGAAACAGAACATCCTTCTTCCTTGGTTACCATTAACCTTTATTTCAAACAGAGTAAATCACTGGACTCAAAATTTATGTTATCCACTAGCGTGAGCTGGTAAACAGCTTGTCTTTTCACCAAATGTCATTATTCAAAGTGTGGAAGCAGTGCCCTAGAACAATTTCACATTCTTATTGATGGCCTCTCCCGGACCCAAAGTCCTTTGTTGGGTTTTATTGGGTAACACATTGTGGTCACAGCGCAACTCTTACAGAAATGTGATTCACCCATTGCTGGAGGCTTCCTGCCAGTTTTGCTGAGGGTCACGTAAATAGATTAGATCGTGGTTATTGTTGTTGTCGTTGTTGCTGCTGCCTTTTTCTCTTTTCTGCTTAGAAAAAACCTATACTTCAGGGAGTCTAAGTGTTCCACAGATTCAAATGTTTGCCTCCTCCTGATTCTGGCATTTTAAGTTGTGATTTTGACACCGTCTTTAGAGCTGGGGTAGAGGCAGGAGAGGGCCAGATGTTTGGCAATGAAAATCCGGCAGTCCCAGCTTTGCTGTCCTCCTCCAGGCTGAAATGAAGTGGGGCAGGGTGCGAAAGAGAGCCAGGCTCTGCGTGCGGCCGAGTCTGGAGGAGCCGAGGGTTGGTCCTGGTAATGAGAGTTAATGAACCTCTCTGCCTGCCTCACCTCCTGGCACACCTGGCAAACTCCTGCATTAAATACCCTGGCAGTCAGAAATGATCAGGGCATCTCCAGAAGCCCTACTCTTGATCTGAACTAGTGAAGTGTACACCTATGGAAGAAGTCATTATGGACTAAATGTCTGTTCTTACTGAGAGCTGGAGAGAAGGTATGATCTGGCTCTAGTGTGTTCCTCATCTTCGGAGGCATGTCAGAATAGTTAATACTGTTCCCAAGTGAGGAAAACAAAGAATGGGTGAGGAGTGACGTAGATGTGTGGGACCCAGGCTGGTCTTAGAAGCTGCCAGGTTTGAAGTAACCTGGGGTGAAAAGGCAAGGAGAAAAACGAGGACTGTGCTTATGATGCAAGTCTCCTCCTTGACTTTCTCCTCATAAATGCAAGGATCACACAACAGGTCAGAGCTTTGGGGCTTACGCAAAAGGTGGGCTCTTTGGATTTTGCGATTCTGCTAGTTTAAGGCATGTCTTTCTGGTCCTGGAAACCCGCTCATTTTGTCTGTTGTCAGCTCAGTCCTGGACAAAGTCTGCATTACAATTCTGGAGGCCTTAGTTTTACACCCTCTGAATAGAACCAGGACTCTGAATATCCTGAACCATAATATCACCTGTAATTCAGGCCTGTGAAGCTAGGGTATGCCTGTCAGTCTACTTATACAGGGACAGAAAGGAGTCCTGGAATTTCATAAGATCCAATACTTGTTCGGGACTAATAATTTCTTATTCTAATTTCTTATTCTTATCCTGACCCTATTACCACTTTTAATAAGAGTGTGCAGTACTCCAAATGTACCATATGGCATTTTGGCTGGGCAGGTCTTTTATTAGTAGCTTTGGCTGCAGGGGACAAAAAACAAGCTTCCAAATAGCCCTAAACAAAGCTGAAGAGTAGGTAACTTTCTTTTAGCCCACCCTCCTCTTTTTATCCATATCCATCTTCTCTCTTGTGAGCAATTGCTCATCTTCATCTTAGCTACCATTTACTGAGCATTACCATATGCCAAACAGTAGGCTATTTATATGCCCCATATGCCTTCTGAGTTCTGTTGTTTTCCTCATGTCACCTGGGAGGAAAGACGATACTGAGGTTTACGGGGTGGAGTAACCCACTGGCAGTGCCAGAGCCAGTTGTGGGCCAAGCGAAACGCGCCTCCTGCTTGGCTTATCTTTCCCATCCCTGCTGTGGCAGCCCTTCACCAGTCAAGTAAGCCAATGCTTACTCTCAGCCAAGATGTTAAGTGATTATTAGTGTTTTTATGCGACGGATGAACAGCTAAAAATGACTCCAAGCACTTTGCCCTTGCCTCTGTAGATGGTTATATTTAAAAATAGGACTCATGCCCTTTCCTGCGCCCTTTTAAGGTTGACACTGTGCCTTAGGAGGCTAACACAGAAGGGTAAGGTAAGGCTCCATAAAACCCAGAGACGAGATGGTAAAACTCCTCTTTGGATCCTGTCTGGAGTCACAGCTCAAAAAAAAAAGAAAAGAAAAGAAAACAACAACAACAAAAAAATAGGACTCAAAGACAAGGCCCCAGCCGGGTAGTTCATTTGGTTAGAATGTTGTCCTGACATTCTAAGGTTGTGGGTTCAATCCCCAGTCAGGGCACATACAAGAAGCAACCAATGAATGCATAAATAAGTGGAACAGCAAATCAGTGTTTCTCTTTCTCTCTTCTTTCCTCTTCCTCTAAAATTAATTTTTTAAAAAGACTCAACACACACACAAAAAAAAAGCCATGGATAATGGAACAATGGAGTAGGGTTATCTCCAATGGAGCAAGTCAAGAGCTGCTAAAGATCCCTCACAGCATCGTGGGAGAGTGGCTCCAGGCAGAGCATTCCACAGAAGAGCTCCATGCACATCACGGACTATTGTTATCTGATTAAAACCCAGATGTTATTCTCATCACGTAAGCAGGGCACAAGGAAAGCTGCTTTGGTTCACTTCGGTGTCTCCTGTTGACAAAGCATCAGCTTTATCCACCAGCTCCACACATGTAGCTATAAATTCACAGTGCCCACTGTTCCTACGTGAGGATTTTGTTTTAGGTTTTATATAACACTTGGATTTCTACTTTAAGAAAATTGAGCACATGTCCTCTAGTTCATGGAAAATTATGGATGGTTTTAATTTGTCCATGTTTGTAATTAACTAGATAAAGGTGTTATTTTTCACCAAAATGTCTTTTTAATGTCTTTGCCTTGTTCATCCTTGCTCATAATTTTAGTGCAAACATACTTTTGGATGATCAGTTTCAACCCAGACTGACAGGCTTTGCCATGGCTCACTTCCAACCCCGCCTGGAGCACCAGAGCTCTGCGACAAGCATGACCAGCAGCAGCGGCAAACACCTCTGGTACTTGCCGGAGGAGTGTATCAGACAGGGCAAACTCTCCACTAAAACAGATGTCTACAGCTTTGGAATTGTAAGTGCTGGGAAGGCTCTAAATTGAGTTGTACCCTTGAAATCTGTGTGGTTTTATTAACCAGTTTCCACCCTGATAAACTCGATTTTTAAAAAAAGGCATTCACTTTCAGATTTATGATTTCCTGTTACTCATTGTGTTATACATTAATTTTGTGTAATCAATCAGCAATAAAATATAAATTTATTAATTGGAATGAACTATACTCATTGCTAAGGTTAATAGTTGTGACTAATTGTGTATATATATTTAACTTTCTTTATGTTCTTTGCAGGTAATAATGGAAGTTCTGACAGGTTGTAACGTGGTGTTAGATGATCCAAAGCATATTCAGCTGGTAAGGATCGTCTACCTCTCTGTACCTTGGTCTTTTTTCTGATAGAGTTCTAAATGAGGTTGTCTTCTTCTCTTCCTAGAGGGACCTCCTTATGGAATTGATGGAAAAGAGAGGACTCGATTCATGCTTCTCACTTCTGGATAAGAAAGTGTTTCCCTGTCCTCGGAATTTTTCCGCCAAGCTCTTCTCTCTGGCAGCCCAGTGTGCTGCAACGCGGGCAAAACTAAGACCATCTATGGATGAGGTACGTTTAAAAACTACAGCCATAGAACCATGGGAAATCTAAATGGGAGAAATTGTGTATCTAAGTTAATTCTTTATCAGTGAGACAAATCTAACCCTGAAAAAGAATTCTAATTGAGTACATAGCTTTTCCGGGTCAAAGAGTCGTATCACTTGGTACTCTGGTAGAGGTCGTTATTGGGTGGAACCAGGGACCTGCAAAAATTTTAATGAAGAGACATAGTGAGTACTTTGGAGAGAATATTTTATTTAAACTTTCTTAAAAGATCTGCCCATTAAAAATTCAGTATATATTTTTCTTTTTCTTTTTTATTTATTCATCTGCCCAATTGATTTAATCATCCATTCATTGACTATTTGTTTACAATAAACAATTTATTTAGTGCCTAATTTGCATGTGCAAGACTTTGTGATGGGTTCTGGGGATCCAATAGTGATCAAGCTATGGTTGCTGCCCTCAAGCGCATGGTCCATCAGTAAATGTGGACTTCCAGTACAGAAAGATAAGCGTAATGGTGGGCAGGAGCACAGCTAGAACACAGTCTAGCAGAGGGAAGTCAAGGAAGCTTCTTCATGGAGCTGACAACTGAGCTGAAAAGCAGGTGGGTTTCGGTAGCCTTCAGATGGAAGGACTTCTCTGGCAGAGAGAACATACATCTGCAAAGGCTCAGAGAAGGTGGATTTCATGTTGCTGAGACCACAGGTAGTTCTGGGTAGTTCATGGAAATGGGATGGTGGTGAAGGAAAAGATGCAGTGGTTATAATAGGAGATTCCAGGTGGTAGAGGGACATGAATTCCATTCTAGGAGTTTGAGTTTTATTTTGAGTCGATTGTAGAGCAATGGAAGGGTTTTCATCAAGGAGTTGACATCGTCAGAATATAAAAAGCCCTGGGCTGGGAGGCAGGAGAACTGTATTCTAGGCCTGCCAGCACCAGGAAGGTCTGTGGGACCTGGGGTCTTGGGCCCAGGAAGGAGCTGTGAGGTCTGTAGTGGAGGGAGCATGGAATTGGGAGCCAGAGATCTGGGGTCAAGCAGCCGCAGGTCTGCTCCTTACTGACTAGTGATATTGATTGATTCCTTTTTGAGACTCAGCGTTGTTGTCTATAAAGCGCAAATAATAGTATTGTTTGTGCAGACTAAGTGGAGTGATATGTATAAAGCACTCTGTAAATTGTAAAGCTCTCTGTCTGTATTCTTTTAAATTACATACGTGTGAGAAGGTTTGTTGTTTGTTACTTTATATCAGGTCAATGGTTCTGAATTTGGGCTGCACATCTAAATAAACTCAGAAGCATTAAAAATACAGATTCCTGGTCTCCCATCTCTGTATTTTTTTTGAATGGCAGCCTTTAGGGTGGGGATAAGGGATCTGTATTTTAAGAATGCTCCTCTATGTAAATCTGGCATTTGAGAACTATAGATTGGGTTCACTGTACCCCAAACCCTTCCAATTCTCCACATATTAAGGTTGAAGTAAAAAGATGATAAGGAATTCACCCAAGGTCACAAAGTAGTGGTAGCAAATCCAGGCCTTAGGTCAAGTCTCTTGATATTCAATTTAATGCAATTTTTTATGCTTTACTTCAAGTCACTTAATTTACTTATTAAAATGAAGGATTTACCTAATCTCTAATACCTTCTCATTCAAAATTCCATAGTAGAGCTGATTTTATGAAAAGAAGATCACGTTCCTTAATAGACGGACAGAAAAAAAGGTAAAAGGAAAGGTTATTCAACTTAACTGGATACTTGCTTCTTGGTTAATTAGGTTCTAACTACTCTTGAAAGTACTCAAGCCTGCTTATATTTTGCTGAAGATCCTCCCTCATCACTCAAGTCCTTCAGATGTCCTTCTCCTCTGTTCTTGGACAACGTACCAAGTATTCCAGTGGAAGATGATGAAAGACAGAGTAATCACTCACCGCTTTGTGACAAACACTTGAGAGAAAAGAGAATGACTCAGAAAATTCCCTTTGAATGCAGCCAGTCCGAGGTTACATTTCTGGGCTTTGAGAGAAAGGCGGCGAGGAGGAGAAATGAGGACACTTGTAATATGCCCAGTTCTTCTTGTGAAGGATTTTGGCTTCCAAAGCATGCAGCTCCACCCCAGGACTCAAAGGCCTCTAGTATGAATGTGGACCCTTCTGCAGAAGCCCCAGACCATTCTTACAGGAGCAAGCCTATGGAGATTAGCTGTTCCTCTGGATTCTCCTGGGACGAATGTGAACAGCTCCAAAAGGAATCCATTTTACCAGAAGGTAAAGAAGAAGGCAAGTATGACTGAGGTGTGTGAGTACAGGTACCATCCTGGAAAGACATTGCCTTCCTAAGTCAGGCCAAGAGGATGACTGATGGTGACCTTGGTAATAATACAGACCAACAATCTGGACGGTCCCATTATTTACATCCCAACTTGTAAAACAAAGTGGCTTAAAAATGTGTTTTATCAGGTAATTGCCTCATGAGTAAACTTAGGCTAAATTAGAGCCATTCAAGATTATTTAAGATCATGGGCTCCAACTTCAGACCAACAAAACCACCAAAAGGCACCAAAAAGAGACTGGATTCCAATGTCTTCCTCATCAGTGTGAGTCCTCAGGGCCTCCAGCCTGCTAGGTGTGTTCAGTTCAGTTGGATTCCACTGTTTAGTTTAGATTGCGTACAAAGGTACAATGTAGGAAGTGCCTGATTTGTAAATATTAGTAGATGCCCTTTAAAGAGTTGCCTTTTCGTTTACTTTTATTGACCCTTCATTCTTTATTCTGTTCATCCCGTCCAAGCCTGCTCTCTGAAAATGAGCCAGGTTCACCCTTGGCTATGACATGTTCAATGCAGAGACGGGTTTCTTGCGCAAGATCTGTATTCTGTATTTAAATTCTTCAGGCGGTTTATTACATATAATATAGTTATTTACTGTTATTATAAGTTCTTTTTTAAAAAATATAGTTAGAGACCTATTATATCCTGAGTAGAATGTGTGAAATTCTAATCAAGTAATTTTTATTTCTGAGAAAGTGGCTGGTCACAAGAACGGAGCAGATTTCTGACATATTCTGTAGCTTCCAACTCTGTGCCTTTACTCCTGCAGTTCCCTGGATCGCTCCCTTTTGAAATCTTACCCAATCCTTCAGAGCCCAGCAGAACTGCCATCCTTCCAGCAGCCTCCCTAATCTCTCCAGCCAGAAGTACTTTATCAGCGTTTTCATAGCAATTATTTGCATTTCTATTTTATACCAGTCACTTCCTGAATTATATCAAAGTTGCTTCTGCTATCTTCTCTCTTTGACTAGACCTGTAAACTCCCTGTATTAGTTTTCTATTGTTGTTGAAACAAATCATCACAAACTCAGTGGGTTAAAACAACATTAATTATTTTGTGGTTCTGGAAGTCAGAAGTCCTTGGCATTCCTTCCAGATGGAGGCTTGGGGAGGAGATTCATTTTCTTACCTCTTCAAGCTTCTAGAGGCCACCTACCTTCCTTGGCTTCTTCCTCCATCCTCAAAGCCAGCAATGTAGCACCTTTGAATCTAGATCCCCCTCTTCCTCTCTGACTCCTTCTTCATCACCTCTTTATCATACCTTGGCTCTCCCGCCTCTCTTGTACAGCGATCCCTGTGATTGCATCGGGCCCAGTCAGGCAACCCAAGAAAATCCCTGTATCCCAAGGTCTTTCATTTACTCACATCTGCAAATGTCCCTTTTCTTCTGTAAAGTAATGTAGTCACAGTTTTCCGGGAATAGGACATGGACATCTTCGGGGGCCTTAACTCTATCACATTTCCTGAGTGTGTAGGGGCCACCTCTTCGAGGCCTAGCATGTTACCCTATACACAAGCAAGTGTTTCCTTATAAGTTGAAGTAGAGTATCTCCATGAAGTCATGTAATCAAAAATTCAGCTACAGTAAACATTGCTGAGTAAATTAACAAAGTAAGGATAATGATTGTGTGTATGACGGTGGGTTGAAATACTCCAAGAAAACCATTTCCAGAGGATTTACAGAATCTCCCTCTTCAGAGCATTCACAACACAAGGATAGACCTCTAGCTGTCTGTGCCTCAGAGGAATAGGCACATGCCGTGTGTGTGTGTGTGTGTGTGTGTGTGTGTGTGTGTGTGTGTGTGTGGTTGGGTTCATCATAGTCCAGTTGGAGGCTGCATTCAAGAACAACTGATCAGAGAAAGAAGTCGTCAGGAATCAGGGTCCGCTTAGCAGACCAAGGTCAGACACATGGAGCTATACACAATTCTGGGGAAAACCACCTCATGGCAGAAAATGAGGCTCAAAATCCAGTAAGCCTTAGTCTGACCGACAGGCCCCAAAAAGGCCCCAGGCGAGCAGTGAGGAAAGGCCACGCTCACAGGTGGGTCTGCAGCAGGCCTGGCTGTGGAGTGCTGTCTTCCCCACCTGAGCAGGATGTATGTCTTCACAGTGCTCCCAGATGGCCCCTGTGCTAAGACGAGTAGGGGAAGAGGTTTGGACTTGACTTTATGGGATTTTAATTCTTGTGACCTGTCCTAGTTGGCAACTCTCGATTATTCATGTTAATGAAACAAAACAGTAAAAGTGCTTGGCATTTGGCTTTATATATTACAAACCATTCTGAGGCTGATTTAGCTTGTTTTATAAGTGTTGTCTGGAAGTACCTTTAATGAGAGGTCACTAAGGAAGCTCTGATTAACACCAGGCCTGCACCATCACTCAGCACATGTGTGACCTGTTGATTTGAAGTCACTTATTTGACTTACAGCATTGTACTTTAAACTTTAATGTACATCAGAGCGAAGTGGAAGGCTTGTTAAAAGCCCAGATTGCTTGGCCCACCCAGCTTCTGATGCAGTGGTTCTGGGGTTAGAAACTGGGCTTTGTGACAAGGCCCCAGGTAATACTGGGGCCACTCTGAGAGTCACTGCCCGAAGGTGTTCTCAGATTGTCCCAGGTCAGTAGATGCTGCCTTTTCAACTAGGCTGCATGTTTTTTTGAAAGAAGCATCATTTTTTTATAGTCCAGCAACGTGGTTAACCTCTGATCTTTTTTATTAGATCACCTTGCTGGGGGGTGGGGGGGGTGAGTATTTTGCACATCTGAAGGGCCAAATCAGATCAGCCGGCAATACACTAACTAATGATATGGTAAGCAGATGCCACCATGGCTGGGAATTACCAATTTTCTACTCAGTGAAATTACCAATTTTCTACTGAGTGATCCAGTCCTCCTGATTAGATTTGCCTTCTAGTGGGTGCATTAAAAAATGTTGATTATAGTAATTAAGTCTGGCATTCTGTGATGGGCAATGAGGGATACCTCACAACTTCATGATGTGCAGAATAAGAAACCAAGAATGAGTCTCCAAGTAAGTGTTCCCTCTGATCAGCAAACAGGAATTAGTCAAGAATTCCACTCATCTTCATCCTTGTAACGCACCCCGAGCAATCCTCCAGGCAGGCTCTGTTTAGTTGTTAGAGGTTTTGTACCATTTCACAATGCCCCAAAATATTTCATTGCTTTTGAAAATAGGTATGAGGAAAAGACAGAAAACTGTACAAGATCAACAATGAAAATAGGTATGAGGTTTCTGACATAATCAATTTTATTGACTTCTTGAGAATTGTTATAGTGATCCGTTACTCACTGTGTAAGAGCAGTTTTATACAGTGGTGCATCAGCCTGTGTAAAACAGCTTTTGTGACCTGACTACGGTGAGTGCAGGAGGTGAGGGTTATCATGAGTAGTATTACTAAGCATCTGCCAGAACCAAGGCATTGTATTGGCTACTAGGTTACCAAGTAAGGAAGAAAAGATATCAAATCCAGTAAGTAGTTAGGTGACATGTTATTTGAACCATCAACCAATGGGACTAAAAGTAAAGGTGAAAAGGAGGGGGGTAGAGATAACTGCACTTTTGAGAGGCTAAAGAAGGCTTCTTAGAGAAGCTTGCTGGAAGACAGACAGGAATAAGAGAAATAGAGAAGAGTGCCCAAGAAGCGCGCCAAGAAGGCTCTCCAGAGAACTGGGGGCCCACAGCTCTACCAGAGCTGTGCACATCACCGCCTCTGGGGTTGGAAAAATGGGGCGAGGACAAAGGAACTGGATCCAGAGCTTTGCATGTTTTTTCCCTGTTTAACCATCACAACTACGCAGAAGGTATGAATCCCATTTTATAGATGAGGAAAATGACTCAGGGAGGTTAAGGAACTTATCCGAGGTCCTCCCAGATCTGGAAGAGCCAGGATCTGAACCCACATCTGCCTGACTGCAAAGCCCAATGTTCTTTTCCTATGAAAAGGCATGAATGTGAAAAGTCATTTGCTGATCCCACAAATTTTCAGTAAGCGCACAAGCCTTGCCATATCTTCTGCATTTATCACTATCCTGCTTGTCTGCCGCAGTTCCATGCCAATGCAGTCATTTGTTGTAAATAATATGAATTCATCCATCCGTTCACTCATTGAGTAAATATTTACTAACAGCCTCCTTTGCATCAGGCACTGTTCTAGGAGCTGGGGAGATGATGAAGATCAACCCCCACAAAACACCCTGCCCTCATGAATTGTACACCTGACTGACTGAATGAATGAATGAGTGAATGAACCAGTGGGTGAACAGGAAACACTGGGAGAATTGTAATCACAGTTCTAACATGAACTGGCAGCGCTCCATGAGCCGCCGTCTCAGAGCGCCGCCTGGATGCAGATCCTGGCTCCTCCGCCAGCTCTTGCGTGGGGGTTCCGAGAGGTTCTCTCCTTGTCCTACTGGATGGCTGATCTCTCCGTGGCAGCCCATCACTGCTATTAGTGCACAAAGCAGCCTATGATATGCTTTGTGGCAAATATGACAGATCCTATTCTCCCATCGACCAGTAATTTTTTTTTTCAGAGCATTTATTTGCCACGGGTGGCATCTTCAGCAGGCTTCTTCTAAGTCATCTGAAACACCTGCGCATACCTCGCCTCACTCTCACTCCGTAATGGAATTGTGGTTGGCTTCTTTCCTCTCCTCCACAACATTGAAGCTTCCCTGGGGACCCAGATTATATCCTGCTCATTTTTGTGTCCCTAATAGCTAGTACAGTGCCTGGTACATAATATGACCAACAATATTTATAAAATGAATGAATCAAATAGTCCTTTGAAGCATCTTCAAAATCATTGGTATCTAGTGTATCATGACTAACATCTAATTATACCCAGAGTTTGTCTTCCTGATACCCATACTATCATCAATCATTTGCTTGAATAGTTCCAGTTCATCATTCTTGGATAAAAGTTATTAATTTCAAGCATTAATATATGAGATATATTTTAAAAGAGGAATTAGGCATTGTATACATTGCTTGTCAGTATGCTTCATGGTAAGAAATATTCCCACATCTTGTCTAAGCAATGATAAACCAACATTTTGACAGGTAATAAACCAATGTTTGTTGCTTTTTGTTTCCATCTATTTGTCCCAAATTATAGATATTTGACGGTCTATTGGATTTGACATGCAAGTATTTTCTTGGGAGGCATTTTCATTTCAAAAGATCAACATTACCTACCAAACCTTCACATATAAGCCTTCTAATTGATGTCATCTGCCTCATCGCAAACTTCGTGGTCATCTATATAAACAGCAATATTTCTATAAATATTTTCATAGTTTTTCATTTGCTTAATTTTAAAATTTTCTTATAGATCAACATTGATTGGAATGGGGGTAAGAAGGTAGAAATAGCTTACCTGCAACAGTTGGCAGGTGCACGTGCGTATTTAAACTTTAAGTACCTGTTGAGCTGGTTGCTGCCACCATAGATCAAGGAAACAATCTCAAAGAACTGGACTCTTATCCTGAGTCACACTGATGCTGGAATGGGCTCCAAACTGAACACTCTTTATTCAATTGCAGGAAATATCTGCTCTGAAATTTTTACCTTAAAAATTGAAAGTATCTTCTATTTGAAAATTTAAAAATGGCTGATAATATGTGTGTTCATTATTTTATTAGTGTTAATTTTACCCTCCCAGATTGGCAGATGTTGAAGCAGTTGACAACAATATAGGCAAATAGACATTCTTGTTCACCGTGGCTGGTGTGAAAATTGGTACTTGTCTAAGAGAGCAGCATGTATCAAGTTTGGCAATATGTATTGAAAATTTAAATGATACACTTTTACCCAGCATTTTGTCTAAGTATTTATCCTAATAAATAAAAATTACATACCTGTGTAAACAAGATGGCAAAAATGTATTTTATGATGTTAAAATATTGGAAATAGGCTAAATGTCTTTCAGTAAAAAATGGGTTACATAAATTATGGTACATATGTAACATTGATTTGTATGTAACCGTCATGAAAGATTATTCAGATCATTATTGCTACAGAAATTTGTCCTGGAAATATTATTGAATGAAAAATCAGATTCCAGAACAGCATGTTTAATATGGACTCATTTGTAACACTGGATACTTTATAATGATATGAGTTTCATAGAGAGAACTTTGTCAAAAGGTTAGTGATTTTTTTTCTGGGCTGTGGTATTTGGGGGATCTTTACTTTCTTTAGCATTTTATGTATTTGAAATTATTATAACGGACATGTATTATTTTTATTATCTGAAAATAATAAAAGATATTTTTATTTTGGAAAAAAAATTTCCTACGTGTCTGTATTTGCCTGCCTCTCTGCTTCGTTGTGGCTTTGGTGAGAACTGGCAACGAGTAGCGATGCTTCTCCCCCACTGCCCTTTGATCTGTCCGTGCTCAGAGCTGGGGACTGAAGCTCCCAGACATCTGCCTGGTGTCCCCCAAGTAACAAGTTTTGAGGTAGCTTATACCAGAGCCATCCAAAAGGCAAAACCAGAAAAACTGCAATACAAGAATGGATTTGCATCCATTGATGACAATACACAGCTGAGACTACTTTGTAATTAAATATTAGTCAATTTTGGTAAAATCTTTTAAAACTGTCTTTAGTGGCTAAAGTTACAAATCAGTATTTCAGCAAGCAACCTACAGTCAAATGTAAAAACCTTTGGGGAGATAAAATTTTCATCATAAAATATCCATTCCCCAGAGTTGTGGCCCACCATCCTTTTTAGCCTACATAAAAATTATAAGCTGCTGAATTCAGTAGACTCTGGGCTGTAGTAACAGTTGAAAATAAAACTTGCGATAGTGTGGAGAAACTGTGACCAGATACAGTGGCTTTCTCTAGCAGGTAGAGATGGAGTCGACGTAACGGTGCTAAGGGGATTCACAATGCTGCATTAATTATACAGGGAAACAGCAAACCACACTCCAGGGCAAAATACTGATTCTAATTAATTCTGTCTGGAGGGACTGTTTTGTGGACATAACTGAGTTACAGAGGGTGTAAATATGATAAAAAACACTTCCCTAGCCAATCCAGCTAACAGGTAAATTAGTGTTGGCTTCTTAACAGCGTAATACAGACACAAATTCCGTCCTTTTGGTGTTCCGTTTGTGTTTCTGGAAGGGAAATACCAGGTAATACCAACTGCACCGCCGCTGCAAAGATTTCAGCAAATAAGAAGTCAAGAAATCTAATAAATAAATAGACTGTAAAATAGTTATTCTGACAGCAATTTAGGGTGAGGTATAGATAGCTTCTCAATCTTCTTAATCTCATTTGTCACTAAGGATAGTTTCCTGTCATTCTGAAAGAGTGTATGCTAATTATACTGCCCTTACGGAA
Source organism: Glossophaga mutica (assembly GCA_039655065.1). NCBI lineage: Eukaryota > Metazoa > Chordata > Mammalia > Chiroptera > Phyllostomidae > Glossophaga > Glossophaga mutica. The sequence continues at coordinate 62,991,416 of CM077304.1, forward strand.
CCATTAAACTTGGGCCTTGTGGTAGTTTTTTCTTTTATGTTTGCGACGCAGGGTTTTTTTTCTTAAAGAGCTGCAATGACTTCAGCCAAGGGCAAACATTGTTTTTATTTTATATACCCTAGAGAGGAAGGTAAGAGTCCAATATGCTTACAAAGGCAAACATGTGTGATTGTACTAACTCGCCACCCGCCCACAGCTCTAAGGCTGTTGCCTGGAACAGGAGGCCAAGCAATCCGTACATTTTCTTTTTTTTTTTTTTAATATATTTTATTGATTATGCTATTACAGTTGTCCCATTTCTCCCCCATCATTCCCCTCCACCCTACACACCCTCTCCCACCCACATTCCCCCCTTTAGTTCATGTCCATGTGTCATAAGTTCTTTAGCTTCTACATTTCCCATACTATTCTTGCCCTCCCCCGTCTATTTTCTACCCACTATCTATGCTACTCATTCTCTGTACCTTTTCCCCCTCTCTCCTCCTCCCACACCCCTGTTGCTAACTCTCCATATGATCTCCATTTCCGTGGTTCTGTTCCTGTTCTAGATGTTTGCTTAGTTTGCTTTTGTTTTAGGTGTGGTTCTTAATAGCTGTGAGTTTGCTGTCTTTTCACTGTCATATTTTTATCTTCTTTTTCTTAGATAAGTCCCTTTAACATTTCATATAATAAGGGCTTGGTGATGATGAACTCCTTGAACTTGACCTTATCTGAGAAGCACTTTATCTGTCCATCCATTCTAAATGACAGCTTTGCTAGATAGAGCAATTTTGGATGTAGGTTCCTGCTTTTCAAGATTTCAAATATTTCTTTCTAGCCCCTTCTTGCCTGGAAGGTCTCTTTTGAGAAATCAGCTGACAGTCTAATGGGAACTCCTTTGTAGGTGACTGTCCCCTTATCCCTTGCTGTTTCTGGAATTCTCTGCTTCATTTTAATCTTGGCTAATGTAATTACAATGTGCCTTGGTGTGTTTCTCCTTGGGTCCAACTTCTTTGGGACTCTCTGAGCTTCCTGGACGTCCTGGTAGTCTATTTCCTTTGCCAGATTGGGGAAGTTCTCCTTTATTATTTGTTCAGATAAGTTTTCCACTTGTTGCTCTTCTTCTTCCCCTTCTGGGACCCCTATAATTTGGATGTTGGGACGTTTAATGATGTCCCGGAGGTTCCTAAGCCTCTCCTCATTTTTCTGAATTCTTGTTTCTTCCTCGTTTTCTGTTTGGTTGTTAGTTTCTTCCTTCTGGTCCACTCCATTGATTTGAGTCCCAGTTTTCCTTCCATCTCTATCAGTTCCCCATGCATCTTCCTTCATTTCACGTATTGTAGCCTGCATTTTTTCATCTAGTTTGTGAGCAAAATCAACCAATTCTGTGAGCATCTTGATGACCAGTGCTTTGAACTGTGCATCTGATAGGTTGGCTATCTCTTCACGGCTTAGAGGAATTGGCTCTGGGGCTTTTGTTTGTTTTCCAAATCCCGACATTTTCATCAAGCATCTCATCAAGCAGTTAGAAGAAGGGGAAGTAATTCATGTCATTACAAGCACCCTGTCTTAGCCATTAACATGTATTTCTCTAATAAAAATATCACCTTATTTTAGAAGACAGCCTGACATGTGCTCGTCTTTCTCCCTATCTCACATCCTGGCATCTTGGTTCCTTATATCAAGTCATCTGAGTGAACCAGGTGGCACCATCTCATCCCAGTTAAAAGATCACATCAATTCGAAAAGGTTTCACTTCACTACACTTTCATTTCACTTGAGCCACTGTTTCCAAGTCCATACTCTGGACCCTATCACCACCTGAAGTTGTTAACATCAGAAATCATAGCATGCTGTCCCTGACATCTTGTTACATGATTTCTTCATTTTGTTTCTAGCCTATCAATGATCATCTTCTTCCTTCTCCATCCATATTTCTTTTGCATAGTCTGGGCCATGGGTTCTCTGCATCAGTGGTTGTCCTTATGGAGAAATAGAACCCCACTAGGTATTTCAAACAGATGGAATTTAATACTGGGAACTGATTACCAAAGGATTGGAAAGTTTGGAAGAGAGGGGGGAAATGAAAATGTATCCTGGCTGGTATGGCTCAGTGGATTGAATGCTGGCCTGCAAACCAAAAGGTCACTGGTTCAATTCCCAGTCAGGGCACAAGCCTGGGCTGCAGGCCAGATCCTCCGTTGGAGATGTGCAAGAGGCAGCCAATCAATGTATCTCTCACACATTGATGTTTCTCTCCCTCCCTTCCCCTCTCTCTAAAAATAAATAAATAAATACATCTTTTTTTAAAATGAAAATTTAAATTTAGAGATTAATAACTACAGGAAGCCATTCTCACTCTTACGGATGAAGGAGCCCAAAGAGGAAAAGTGTAACTGAGAGCCCATGACCACTGCCCTGCTGAGGCCGCTGAGAACCTGCTGCTGAGGCTTCTGCACGGTGCTGCCAAGGAGGGCAGCAGCAATGCGGGCTGTGCCGCCTCTGCGGCCGCATCTGTCAGTGCTGGGGCCCAGTAGGAAGCAGCAAAAGATAGAGCTTCTCCAATGCTTCCGTGCTCCATGGTGAGAGTTAGCTTCCAGGAACGTCTAGGAAACAGTGTTCTCAGAACTACAGAGTAAGTCACAGGAGGGCAAGAAGGGAGCTTAGTATGAGCCAACAGACAAAACCTACCCTTTGTCTATTCAGCATTTATTCTCACCCTTTAGTCTGTATTGAAACTTCCAGAGACAATAACAATATCACACAAATGCCCTTTAAATAATTGAAGATGCTGTCACTCTCCCAAAAAAGAGGCACAAGTTCTCATCAATCATCATTTCCATCTCTAAGTGATCTTAATATTTCTTCCATTTGAATTTTCTAAGAATAAAAGTAATCATCACTAGTATTTCTTACATGACATAGAAGACAGGTTAAAATAAATCATTGGTTAATACATACAGACACAAAAAAAGCAAAGGAACTATGTGCGGCTGCTATAGTCTTTGTTTCCGTAATTTTGCACAAGGCTGCAGTTTATACTCACACGGTGCTTCTTCCATTCTTTTTCCATGTTCCCTTTGCCCTCAGTCAGCATATCAGTCACACAGGATTCCTTCCCTGATGGTGTGCACCAAATCTTCACTCCCAGAGCGTGCGAGTCCTCGGGCGTCCAGCCTTAGTGTGTTACAAGTGTTCCGGTGAAACAGCAATAGCACTGCTTGGAATTCCTGCATTGCAACTCGAGACCCTGCTGCCCACACGGTGCTCCTGGATTTGATCTCCCCTTGATCACGGCAGTCAATACCCAGAGCTGCGTAATAACCTGCTTCTTTCTTCTTGGTTCAGTGGCCTGAAGAGCCAAAAATGAGTCTTTGGACTTCCAGGTCAGCGAAACCATTGTTGTGTCCATGTGGGACCATTTCTCACCTGAGACCTAAGGCCTTTACATTAGCAGAACTGGAAATTGAAGGGAAGGAAAGCCAAAAAAAAAAAAAAAGTGTCCCGATCATTGAATAATGGGAAAAATGTTAATTCATCAATAGTGCTCTTAAAATTTATCATACCAAATCAAATGTAATACTCTAAATATGGTAAGTAATAAGAATATTAGTTTATTCTGTTATTTAATTTGGGTGTGTTTCTGTTGACTTAGTCTAAGGTTGTGCTAAGTGCAGAGATGCACGCACATGTGTGTGGATCTGTGTGTACATAGGTGTATGTGTGGTGTGTGTGTTTGTCTTAAAGTCATCGCTTCACATCAGCTCTTACTGAGCTTATGGACCAAGCCCACAAGGCCTTTTTTACATAAACTGTTGATAGCACATATCTTTCATCTTTTCCTGTGTCGACCCTGTTTAATGACAGCAAGACTACAACAGCTGAGTCTTAGGAACTGTTGGTCTTAGGAATCAAGGTGTTAGGAATCGTTGGTGGAAGAGGAAGAAATTCAACACTGGTCTTGTTGCCCTAATCTGGTATGCTTTCTCTTGTACTTTTCTATGTGGAAATACTTGTAGTTATTCAACTAGACTGGTTCTTAGCCTTTGCTGCCTGATAATATTTTGTTTTCAAAAGGCTTGAGAACATATGTAACTTTGAAACATTAATAACATTTCTATGAATCTATCCTATGGAAATAATCATGGAGGCACAAAAATTTATAGCCAGAAAGATGTTCATTGATACATTATTTATAACAGTAAATAGCTGAAAAGAGCTTAAATGTGCAACAACCGGAAATCCGTGGAATACATTATAACTTGGTGTAGTTATTAACATAATGTTATACAAGAATGTTTGCCCTACATAGTTAAGTGGTAATCCTATTTTTTTGCAAAAAGAAAGTATATAAATACACAATTATATAAAAGAACTAGAAGAAAATAAAAATATCTAAAAGAAACTGGGTGTTACAATTATAGTGACGTGCACCTTTTTCATTTATCTGTATTTTCAAACTTTTCATCAATAAATTATGTATTACCTTAATCTTTTAAATGATTGCCATTATTAGAATAGTTACAAATTAATTTTTGTAATAATATGTGATGGAATTTGAATACTAAATAAAAACTATATGCAACAATACATCAGTGTTTTCATTACATAGCTTTTTTTTGTGTAAGAAAGCTGCTTTTATCTTTCTACTTCACGTGTTATTAATTTTTTGTAGTGCTATTCCACTATAGTAGCTCTTTAAACTTATTAACTGCCAGCATTTCTATTTATATGAATGCAGACAGGGCTTTTGTTGTTGTTCTTGGGGAGAGGCTATTATAAGATAGAACAGATAATAACCACCAAGCAAATATTCAAGGGACTAAGCTTAATTTGTCAGAGTACTGCAGCGATGCGATAACAATTACGAATTTGCTTCCAGTGGGGGAGCGCAGGCTGTCCACTGAACTGCAGAGTGTGCGCCCTCCCAATCCGCCCCCTGCAAACGTTCAGTTGGTTACGCGGAGAGCACCAGAGGACACGCGGTGGTCCGCATGAAATTCCTCTCCTGGGCAATCAGGAGCTCCACGTTTCTATGGGAAGTGCAGCAGCAGTTGGATCAAGGAATGTTAATGTTCAACTATAATTCCATTAAATTTTAATTTAATTTCTAAATCCAAGGGGTTGAAAGCCAGCGTAATTAAAAGTAACCACAGTAAAGTCGTCCGGTGCGTATTCTCTCTCACATTCTCACCCTCACGCACTCTCTTGCCTCCAGGGCTGGCTCGCTCCCTGCCGACCTCCCTCCCAGGCGCTGCTGCGCTGCCTGGTGGAACGTTCATTTGCTTGCAAAGAAACTTCTCTTCATTCTTAACCTGCTCAAAGACGTTTTCACCCTTCCTGTTTCTCAACAAAACCTAGCTCTCATCACGAACACCGCCTTTCTCCCTTTACAATTTTGTCCAGGGAGGGGTGCTCATTCTTCCATGAACCTGACCCCTCCAGGTCTGGGAGGTCTGATTCTTCCAGCTCCATCTGCTGCGCCGACACCACAGACGGCCCAGGGCCGGCCTCCCGGGCAGGTGTCCAGAGCTGTCGCACAGGGCCTCATGTGCGCAAGTGCCCCAGGCCTGGGGTTTAATGCTCTCAAGTTAATCTTGAAACTCAACAACTGTTATAAACGGAATCATGCAACCCCATTTATCTGTTGAACTCCTAGCCTTCTGTACCTCAGAATGTGACTGTATTTAATATTTTGCTTTATTTTATTGTAGAGAGAGTGGGAGGGAGGAAGAAACAGAGGGAGAGAAACATCGATGGCTGTCCTCCGAAAGCGTCCCGACCTGCATCCCAGGCGTGTGCCCTGACCAGGAATCGAGCCAGCCACCTCTTGATTTGTGGGACACCGCCCAACCACCTGAGCCACGCCAGCCAGGGCTGAATGTGTCTGTATGTAAAAATAGGGTCCTTTAAAGACCCTTTAATTAAGGCGAGATGATATCATTTGGGTGGGTCCTAATCCAATAGGACTGGTAAAAAGAGGAGATTATAAAATTATAAAATTGAAGTTGTAAAATTCCTTACAGGAAAAGGAGGTTAGGATGGAGACACAAAAGAAAAGCAATGTAAGCACAGAGGGAGAAGACGACTCTTCACAACCAAAGAGAAAGGCCGAAAGACAAACCAAACCCGCCAAAATCTTGATCTCAGACTTCTAACCTTCAGAATTGTGATGAAATAGATTTCTGTTGTTTAAGCCACTCAGGTTCTTTGTTATAGCAGCCCCAGCAAATTAACATAACAATTTCACCTAATTTGTGTTTTGAGCGAAATCTGATGGGACAATGGTGCATACTCTGGGGGTGTGGAGCCTTGGCTCACATGGGATCCCACCTTCTACAGCCTCCCTACCTTTCCTGGTCAGGTTCTTGGCTTCCCACTACCCCTTCCCATCCCCAAAACTCTGGGTCCTGCCCAGCCCACCCCTGCCTGTCTCCTCCCAGGGCAGGGACTGGCTCACATCAGAGTATCAAGCCCACCTGTGCCCCACCACTGCCCTCCAGCTCTGGCAGGGGGTGGGGGTGGGGGGCTGGATGCAGGTGCAGGTAATGTTGAGATGGGGGAGACATCACCTCTGGCATCTTCATCGAAGGCACTGCAGCCCCATCTCTGCTCGAGGCTGGCAGGGCCTCAGAGTCTGTTGGGTGGGCTCTGGGCTGGGGTGAGTCTATCGCCTATTCTGATCCAGGCACCACATGTGTCCCGGGGCTGGGCGGGGGAGTGGGGGGGCGGTATCGTTCCTTGGGAGCTGCCCTTCTGCTCTGGTTTGCTGCGGTGCGCCATGAGAAGGGAAGACTGATTTCTTCACATTCAGCAGGGGTAAAGCATCTCAGGGGAGCTGGAAATCAACTCCCAGTGAGCCGCGCACGAACAAAGCCCCCCCTCGAGGGGCATATGTCAGGGTCTGCACTCACTCTGCAAGTATCCCCATGTCCAAGGGACAGCAGCGTGTAACAGTAAATAAAAACATGATGACAGGTTAAGAAAGAGTGGGTGCAGCCAAAAGGAAAGGAATGGCTTTTTCCTTAATATTTTGGTATCTTTAACGGCATTATATTTGAACAAAGGCCCCCACATTTTCATTCTGCACTGGGCTCCACAAATTATATAACCAGCTGTGCCCAGCCCCCATGTAAAATGTCACCACTTTTCGGGCTCAGACGACCTGGCCGCTTTTCCCTCTCTCCTCAGACTCTTGCATACACACAATTTACTCCATTGGCCAGTCTCTTTAGCCCGGCTTGCAGCCCTTACGGTGTGGCGGCAATCCACTGCCAATGTGTCCGGCCCATCTGCAACCCAGCGTCTCTCTCACGGACCTTCAAACCCAGTCTCCGAGAAGAGCTCGCTCCTGCGGCCCACCCTCCAACATTTTCCAACTGCTCCACCTCTCAGCCTCAGCGCGGATTTAACGCACAAGCGGTGGGGCCAATCAGCCAGCTGGGTGACACTGGCAGAGTGAGCTGCTGTATTGGTGTCCTCACTGGTTGCAAGGTTGAGTAAAAATAACACATGTGTTTAGCAGGGTGCCTGGAACACACGTTTCCCCCTGGAGCACAACTGCCTGTCCCTCTGGCTCTCACCTTCTTACTCCCATCGAGCTGGTTCCCAACACCAAGATCTCTGGACTCTCGATTTCTGTCCGGTCTATCATGACAATCCTACCCCCACCCCTAGGCTTCACTTCCTTTTTTTTTTTTTTTTTAATTTCAGAAGCATCCTCAATATTTTTTCTGTCATGTCTGACCTGCAAAATATCTGATCTGCAAAAAATTTTCTAGTTCTCTTCCCTGCGATCTGCTTTCTGTGACGTCACCAGTACTGTGACGTGCCTGCTATGCTGACTGCGGCCGGCGCACTGTGGTCTCCACTTCTGTCCATTCATCAGGGCTGCTTCGCTGTCCTGCTGCTCTCGGGTCATCTGTCGCCTGTATACCCAACCGTAGTCACTAGTATTCTCTTCAAGACAACTTTCCCTTTCTACGCTCTGACTCTGAGCCCTGGTGTCTGATTTCTACTTCGGAGGAAAAAAAGCAGACGTTGACTTGACTCTTGAGCCCTCTGCTGCTTTTAGACAGACCCACTGACCGCGGGTTCTTCCCTCCTGCCCGCTCTTCCTCCATCCGTCTTGTGGGCCTTTCCCTCTCTGCTCTGGATCTTTTTCCTCTCCTTTATTCGGTCAGTCGTCCTTTCCACTTTGTCTTCAACCTCTTTCCCATGTCTGCTTCTCCTCAAGGTAGAAACCGATTTTTAAAGATTTTATTTTTAGAGGGGAAGGGAGGGAGAGAAACATTAATGTGTGGTTGCCTCTCACACGCCCCCAGGGGACCTGGCTGGCCCACAACCCAGGCATGGCCCTGACTGGGAATGGAACCAGTTGACTCTTTGGTTCGCAGGCTGGCACTCTATCCACTGAGCCAGACCGGACAGGGCACAGCCAGGCTCTTTGATAAAGCAGTTTGTACTGGCTCAGACCCTTCTTTCACTTCCCATTTGCTCCTCAGCTCCTTAAATACAGGGTTTGCCCTCCATTCCACTAAAATTTCTCTCTCTGAGACAATCAGTGGTTTCCTAATAGCAAACCCTAGTGATCCACATTCATGCTTCACCAAATTGATTTCCCTGCAGCATCGGACCTTGCTGAACTCTGCTTTCCATCATGCCCTTGTGCCCACAGCCTAGCACAGTGCCTGCCACGCCACAGACCTTCAGTGTTTGACTAGATAAATGAAAAACGCTGCAGAAACAAATGATGCACCAGAATTCCACTAGGGGGCACTTTCTCTACATTTAGGAAGAAACCCAGCAGGCACTTAGGAAATCAATTCTTTATGAAAAATTCAGCTTTGTGTTTAATTTTTAAAGTCATTCGTTGTTTATTTAATGGAAACTGAAATTCTGCCATGTTGTACAAGCCTTGGAGCGCTGTACGACTGCCAACTCTTTCTGGTTCTCATGGATAATGTCAATATGCAAGTTTGTGTAAAAAACAAAATTGAACGTGGCATTTAATTTTGCATGTTATGAATTCAGATCACTGAATTTATGTGAAACTTTCTTGAGTATTTTTCAGTTAATATCCTTAAATAAGGCTACTATTGAATTAGTTCATTACAAATAGGTTTATAGATTATCCCAAAGACCTGTTTTCTAAATCTTTATTTCTTTACCACACTCTCTCTTATTTAACCTCAATTACAAAATTCATGCTGCATTCCTATTGATCATCTTGATCTGCCTAATGCCACAGAGATTTTGCCCACTTTCATTCCACATTCAGGGGGAATGAAATGGGGAAACTGATTTTACTAGCAATTAATAGCCACTTAAATGCAGTAGAAATACACTTTGCATAAGGACAATGCTTTACTATTTTGATGACTCCCTCCAGTACAATATTCTTGACTGCTACAAAGCAACTACGGTATCAAGATTCTGTTTTTGAGGAACAACATTGTTCTTAGCAACACTGAAAACATAATAATTGCACAGCTAATGGTCAAATACCAGGATTATACTCACTGTCAGCCTTCTAGGAAACATGGAGGCATCAACAAATGACAAAATACAATCAAGTAAGTACCATCGACAGACCACAAAATAAGAACCGTGGGAGCACTCGGGAGGAATTAGTTAAAGGACGATTGCTTGATGGAATGAGCTGCAGGGAATATGTCGTCAGCTTTGGGAAGGTCCATGAAATGTCTCCCCATCTAATGATGGGACATGGATGCTGGTTATTTCTCCATAGTGTGTCAGGGAGACTCTATGTTAAAAAAAAACTTTGTGTGTGTGTGTGTGTGTGTGTGTGCGTGCGCGTGCAGATTGCTTAGAGGTTTTGATAGTAGGGATAACCACATCGCTTTGGACAATCCTCAGCATTCACTGAACTGGAAGAAGGTCTTGCTGCATCAGCTGGGCTTTTGCCCACCCCTGAGCTGATTCTGGAAAGCATTTTGGAGTAATTTGGCCTGCACAATCTCTTCTCACCAGCTCGACTCTGAATCCTGAAGGCATGTATTTCTCACCAAATGGAAAGTGATTTCCATCCTCTGCCTGGAGCTCTCTACCTGCCCACAGTGAAGTGAACCCTTCTCCATCCTCTGGTCATTAACAGAAGGCGTCACCAGGTTTGGCCTCAATCCTTTCCTCAGAGAAAACCTTCCCTGACCTCATGGATTAGGTTGAATGCCCTTTAAACGTTCTCTTTTAGCTGTAAATATTTCTCTTCTGGAGCACTTATCACTATTGCGATTTTGCATTGCTTTCCCAGTGTTAAAAGATAAACTTAGGTATATGTAAAATTTTAAGACTTTATTTGAGCAAAAATCAATTGGCATCAGGCAGTGCCAAACTGGAAATGGTTAGGGGGGCTTCACTTACACAAGCTGGGGAGAGACTTTTATAGAGAAAAAGTGGAAGAAAAATAAGGAAGTTATTCATTGGCTATAACTGAATACAGCCAATGAATATAGGTTGCCCTTAGGTTTCAATTTATAACCTTGGGGAATTTATAGGCTTAGATTTGGGTTTGCTTATGGAGGCTGCCACAGCATTAGCGTCACCTTAGTCTAATGGCCTCCTGGTTTAATTACTTTAACACTGGTAATTATTTAATTAATTACTGACTCCCAGGCTTAGTTGAAAGTTCTGGGAGACCTCCAGGTATGTCATTGCTCACCATTACCTAGCAGACTATCTGGTACAACCTAAGCATTCGATAAATGTTTGTCGAACACATGCATGCATGAATGTTCCAAAGGATAAGTAAATAGTTTTGTTAAACTGTAACCCTGATGGACTGCTCTGGAAAAGAGAATGAATGCATGCTAGTTTTTCTCCTCTGAGAGACTTGTGGTGGGGAGATAACCAAAAGTCCTTTGACTTTTTGAGTCCTGCTTAGAGAAAAACTCTATCTCCAAAGCTTCTGTCAATTCTTTAAAGGCAGAACCCCTGACTTAAAGGTGAGATCTTTTACTTCAGAAACTTTTGGAAATGTCACTAGTTGCATGAACTAGTGAAGGAAGGCCAGGTATGATACGCATGGCAGGAAGTTTCTCCGGGATGCCAGCTGTTGACATGTTCACCCATTTCTCTGTGCTCATTCAGTCTGCCATTTTTCTCTTTCTGTGGGAACACATCTTAGAACCCTGGACTGCTAGGGCTGCGCAGGATTGCACCAGTTAGCAACAAGCTCATTTTATGTGAGCCACAGAAGGCATACGATTCTCCTGCCTTCTGTGGTCCTCCTGTCCGAGTAAAACATCTCCAGCCCCTATGCTGTGTAACCGCAGGAACTGCAGTCACCCCCAGCTCTCCGCGGGTGTTCCCAGGAGGATGTTCACATGGCCCCTCGTCAGCTGCAGCCACCAGTGCCCACCTGCTCCTACACTCCTGCCTGTCACCTCCCCTGACGTTCCAGCTCTTTCAGAACCACTCCATTCTCATCTGGCCACGCAGCCCCAGCCTTACGAGCCCAACACAGTTGTCTGTAACGTGCTTTATAGAAGCTGGAAGGAAACAGGGTGGAATTGCTGTGTGAAATAAGAAACTTTTGACTCAGTGGTCAGACTTTACCTCACTCCTACTGGTCTTCCTCGGGCTGGTCAGATGCCGAGTTGCCAGAAGTGCTCTCGTTTACGTTTCTTCTCCTCCCCTGTTCTCCGTTCTTTACACCACAACACTCTGTTCCCCCGCCCACTCGGCCCAATTCAGTTATCACCCAAAGAAGGCCTCCAAAGACAACGCCCTTTTTGCATTTTATCTACAACAGTTTCCTTTACTTAAGTTTGCTTCTTCTTATTCTTCTCAGACTCTGAGTCTTGGTTTTGCATAGCCAAGAATTTCTCCAAAGCTGTTATCTCTCCAAGATGAACTTGCCTGAGCTTTTCAAACAGTAATTTTCCCCACAGGAGCCCAAAAGTCCTAGTGATTTCAAGGGTGCACAGCTTGCCAGTGACAGATTTTAGGCCGGAACCTCTTTTTTTCTGAGACTTCTCACTTCCAATCCAGTGCACTTTCCGTATAAGCTCTCTAATCTTCTGGCCTTGGCGCTCCTCGCAGGCATGGAATAGTTATCTAGCTCAGCACAGTGCTTCATCCACATTCCCTCAACATTCTTGAAGACCCAAGCGCTCAAGGCTTTCCCTCGGGCGCCAGTGACCAACTGTGGCCAGTAGAGGGCAGCAGAGGAGCAAAAGCACTGGCCGTGGAGGGGATGGGACTGAGTGTTGCAACCCAGTAAAAGCCAGAAACATGGAAAACAGAAATATCATGGAATGCAAAGTGCAGGGTTGTCAAATTTAGCAGGTAAAAATACAGGACACTCTGGGACATGCTTATATTAAAAGTTATTTGTTGTTTTTCTGAAATCCAAATTAACTAGACATCCTGTATTTCACGTGGCAACTCCAAGAAGTGCTGTCACACAGGAACCTGATGCTCAGGAAGTGGCCTTGCTCCTTATCAGAAACCTGTTGGAAGGGACTGGACAGGAGGGTGCATGGTGCGCTTACAAAAATCGGATGGTAACAGTTGAAAGGGGACTGCGACATCTCGATATGTAGACAATTCATATCTCCACCAAGGGCCTCCGGCACAGTGGACAGGGCCAGTCCTGTTGAGAAGGTGATGCTGAGCAAAGACTCGAAGATGGTGAGGGAGTTAATCACATAGATCCTTGGGCAGGACTATTCCCGACGGAGGAAACAGGCAGTGCAAGGGAATAAAAGGGGGCCTGTGGCTGAGGCAGAATGGACAAAGGGGAGCGTGGGGGTTGGGGGTGGGGGGCATTCGTGAGACCGAGAGAACAGAGCATGGAGGAACTTGTGAGCTTTGCTTTTACCATAAATGTGATGTGGAGCCGTTTCAGGGTTTTGACCAAAGGAGTAAACTTTAACACCTGTTTTATTTTCTTTTTTAATTTTTAAAGAATACATTTATTGATTTTAGAAGGAGCGGGAGGGAGAGCTAGAGAAAGAGAGAGAGAGAGAGGCAGAGACCCCAATGTGAGAAGCATCAATCAGTTGCCTCCCATGAATGCCCCGGGTGGAGAACCTGCAAGCTAGGTATGTGCCCTGACCCAGGATGGAACCTTCAACATTTTAGTGTGTGGGACCACGCTCCAACCAACTGAGCCAGGCACATCAGCCAGGGCCTAAGAACCATTTTTAAAGGATCACTGTGGCTGCTATGTTGAGGAAAGGCTATTGAGAGCAAAGCTGGAGACAGGAGACCTGATTATGGGGCTAGTGCAGTAAGCTAGCTTGAAGAGGAAAGCAGAGCCGGGACTAGGGTGGGAGCAGTGGAGATGGTCAGAGGCAAGGAACTCTGGGTATGTTTTGAAAGTGGAGTAAACGGGACTTGCTGATGGATTGGATATGGGATCTAGAAGACAGAGAGAAATCAGGGATGAGTCCAAAGAGTTTGGCAAGAAGGGAGAATTGCTGAAGTGGTATTCCTGAGTAGATGAGAGGGGACTGGACCTAGACCATATCTAAATGAGGACCACAACTAAGGTGTTGATATTTTATAAAGCCAGTGAGAAGGAACATGGTGCAAAGTAAGACAGTACAATATAATAATACGCTTGCATGGTGAGGACAATGGATACAAAAGGAGGAGAGTGGATGAAGCCAACCGGGAAGAAGTTGTAGGAAGTTAGGCAAGGTGAGTACAGATTAAGGTATTGGGGTGACTTTCAGACTTAAGTAATCAGGGGTCCTAACAAGGGCCCCAGGCATCAGGGGGTCTCACTCTTTGAGATGATTTCCTCAAATCTGTGGACCTCCCTGGTACCAGGAGCCAGATGAGATTGGATTGGCCTCCATCTGGATGGGGCACGCCAAGCTAGGACTGGGGCCCTGTGGGCTCAGTTCCAGTTTCTCTGTGCTGGGTTGCTCTCCTACCTGCCATCTAATGAGAGGAGTCGACCAGATGTCCCAACTTGCCCCATGATTCATGCCTATTCAGTTAGTTATCTTGGGCTGTGGCCAAGTCCTGGTTCTGGAAGGGTGACATGGAAAGCCAATCATGTCCCTGGGTGATGCAATTTTTTTTTTAAATTGAAGAATTGTGTGAGGTAGGGCCTGCCAAAATGGCACCAGCATGCTGATTCCAGGTGGCTTAAATTGTTTCCACAGAGTGGGGCCCTGCAAAAAAAAACATGTGCACCGGGCCCCACACACCCTGAGGATGGCTCTGCGTGTGACGGAGCAGTGCAGGGGCAAAGAGATGCTGTATTTTACTCATTCATTCATTCATTCATTTAATTAATTATTTATTTTTAATATATTTTATTGATTATGCTATTACAGTTGTCCCATTTCTCTCCCATCATTCCCCCCACCCTGCACACCCCTTCCCACCCACATTCCCCCCTTTAGTTCATGTCCATGGGTCATAAGTTCTTTAGCTTCTACTTTTCCCACACTATTCTTGCCCTCCCCCTGTCTATTTTCTACCTACCATCTATGCTACTTATTCTCTGTACCTTTTCCCCCCTCTCCTCCTCCCACTCCCCTGTTGCTAACCCTCCATATGATCTCCATTTCTGTGGTTGTGTTCCTGTTCTAGTTGTTTGCTTTTGTTTTAGGCGTGGTTGTTAATATCTGTGAGTTTGCTGTCTTTTCACTGTCCTATTTTGATCTTCTTTTTCTTAGATAAGTCCCTTTAACATTTCATATAATAAGGGCTTGGTGATGATGAACTCCTTGAACTTGACCTTATCTGAGAAGCACTTTATCTTCCCTTCTATTCTAAATGACAGCTTTGCTGGATAGAGCAATTTTGGATGTAGGTCCCTGCCTTTCAAGACTTCAAATACTTCTTCCCAGCCCCTTCTTGCCTAGAAGGTCTCCTTCGAGAAATCAGCTGACGGTCTGATGGGAACTCCTTTGTAGGTGACTGTGCCCTTATCCCTTGCTGCTTCTAGAATTCTCTCCTTCATTTTAATCTTGGGTACTGTAATTATGATGTACCTTGGTGTGTTTTTCCTTGGGTCCAACTTCTTAGGGACTCTCTGAGCTTCCTGGACTTCCTGGTAGTCTATTTCCTTTGCCAGATTGGGGAAGTTCTCCTTTATTATTTGTTCAGATAAGTTTTCCACTTGTTGCTCTTCTTCTTCCCCTTCTGGTACCCCTATAATTCAGATGTTGGGATGTTTCAAGATGTCCTGGAGGTTCCTAAGCCTCTCCTCATTTTTTTGAATTCTTGTTTCTTCCTTGTTTTCTGTTTGATTGTTGGTTTCTTCCTTCTGGTCCACTCCATTGATCTGAGTCCCAGTTTTCCTCCCATTTCTATCAGTTCCCCATGCATCTTCCTTCATTTCACGTATTGTAGCCTGCATTTTTTAATCTAATTTGTGAGCAAAATCAACCAATTCTGTGAGCATCCTGATAACCAGGGCTTTGAACTGTACATCTGATAGGTTGGCTATCTCTTCGTCACTTAGAGGAATTGGTTCTGGGGCTTTCATTTGTTCTCTGGTTTGAGCCATTTTTGGTGGGTTTTTTTTTTGTTCGTTTGTTTTGTTTTTGGTCTGGTCACAGCTGTTACATAGTGAGGGGTGGAGCCTTAGGTGTTCTCCTGTGCAGAACAGCCCAGTTGCTGGGTTGTGGCGATGTTTGTAGGGG
Organism: Glossophaga mutica; assembly: GCA_039655065.1. Taxonomy (NCBI): domain Eukaryota; kingdom Metazoa; phylum Chordata; class Mammalia; order Chiroptera; family Phyllostomidae; genus Glossophaga; species Glossophaga mutica. Next base: position 63,007,027 of record CM077304.1, read on the forward strand.
TGGGGTTCGAGAGGGAACAATGGCGCCTGCTCTGATCTCTCCTGGGTTCCAGTCCCCTCTGCTGCTTCCCCTTCACCTGGATTATCTGTGTGCGAATGTGGGACCACCTGGTCAGCCAGCCGCCTTGCGTGGCCTCACTGGGTCTGCACAGTTGCCACCCCGTACCTGGGGTCCACCAGCCGCCTGCATGCTTGGGAACCGCCAGCCACTTCCGCCTGCATTCCCAGGTCCGCACCTCCACTTTTTCCTGCCGAGACTCCGCCCCTCTCACCGGTCTGGATGAATGGTTATTGGACTTCCGTACAGTTCAATTTTCTATTAGCTCTGGTTGTTTTCTTGTTTCTAAATATTTGTTGTCCTTAATTTTGGTTGTGAGAGGAGGCACAGTGTGTCCACCTACGCCTCCATCTTGGCCGGAAGTCAGAGATACTGTATTTTAAAGGAAAAGGAAGAATAGACACAACTTGGGGAATATTGGAGGTGATGATATCTGTGCGTCATCTTCTTAGGTGAATTCCCCCACCATAGAAATGCCTCGCACCCTGTGCTCACCCACTTCGTTCATAATGATATGATTTAGCAAAGAGATACCGGGTGGAGCTTTTTGAAGAGCAGTGTGGGAGCTGTAAGGAAGTAGTTTTTTTCTCAAAATATAAAGTCATGGTCAAATATTATGGGAAAGGTGTCAGCCAACAAAAATCTCTCCAAAACAGAGCCAGCCAGGAAAGAGGTGAAGAACATTCATCTCTCCCATGTGCACTATTAATCTTAGACCCTTTGTGTATAGAGTTCTTACAGATCGATCCAGCAGCTACATGAAAAATAAGTAACCCCCATGCAGTTTGAGTTATTCATCAGTTATATATGACACCATATTGTGGGCATCTTTTAAAGCCACTCTAAGACCTCAAAGACATCTATGTCTGTTTTACAAATCTCAAGCAAACGAGAGAGGCAACAACTCAATGGGGTTTATTCTGCTACAGAAGGAGTCCCTGCACAACGCGGTGTGTCCTAGGTGTGTGCACAGGGACTGGGAGTGCCGGGCTGTGCTGGACAGCACAGCAGCAAACCCACAGTGGACCAACTCCCTGGGTTCCAGCCTGGCAGGGCCACTTCCAGCCTCAAGCCGTTTTACCTCTCAGCAGCAGCTCCCTCATAAGTAAAACGAACATTTTAATGGTATCTACTTCATGAGTCTGTTGTGAAGAGTAAATGAATTCATTCATAAAAAAACACTTCATGGTTGACTCACCATGAACACTCCAAAGGAGCCATTATTATTGTTTATATCTAAGGGAAAGAGATAAAAACACACAAATGTTCTATGTCCTGAATGTGAAAATATATTCTCTGCACACTCCAAATTCTGTTCATTTCCATCAAAAAAAAAGGAGAGGAATTTTCAAGATTTTCTATGCCTCATGGAATCTGCCATTGGGTAATATGAATTGTTATCAGTGTTACAGCATTTGTTTAAGAAAACTTTTTTTTTAATTATTCACACCTGGGGACATGCCTATTGATTTTACAGAGCGTGGAAGGAAAGGAGAGGGAGAGGAGAGATATCGATCGGTTGCTTCCCTCCCCCATATATAGCACAGGTCCCAACCTGGGATGGAACCTGTAACCTAGACCTGTGCCCTGACCAGGAACCAAAAAGGCATCCTTTCGTGCACAGAACGGCACTCCAGCCAACGGGGCCACATGGCCAGCGCAAACCTTCTTCAGATTCATTTCTCTGCTGTTCTGCATCTGCTTCCTCGCTCCTCAGTGGAATTCTTTCTGCACTCTACTTCTCGTCTCTCGGTCATCCCTTCTTTTTTTGCTCATTATCAGTTCATCCTATTCTTTATATTTTCCTTTTGTCCAGTGCTTCATAAGCTAGGTGGGCTTTCCCCCACCTTGACCAGAAATAGATATTCTGTGTGGAATCTTCCCACAAGCAAAGGGACTTTTCCAACCATTCAGAACCAATCCAGGAACACATGCCTGCTAAACTGAAGGCAGTTTGATTTCTGCATCAAGGCTGATCCTGTGGAACGTTCAAATATATTTCTCTTCCACGAAGGTCGTCTTCATCTATTGCTGATTGTGGGTTACACGTGCATCACACTTTTCACTTGTTCTCCAATTTGCACTCCTTCTGTTCAATAATTCATCCCTCAGCCAACATAGCTTATTATCAATGTCAATTTAGTAAGATTTCTGCCTGTTTTCTTCCATTGCCATATCTGAAATAATAAATCTCCAATCAAGTCATTCTCTGTCCCCTCAATTGCTTTCATATTGGTTCTTAGTTCTTGCTGTCACTTGATATTTACATTGACTTGCTCTTTGACTGTTTCCTCTCACTGGAAATTTCAGGGACTTGGTTTGTTTTGTTCACTGTTCTCCAGTACCCAGAACAGTAACTGTCCTTAAATATATAGACTAAAAATGAGTTATAATCTTTTGTTGCTTCTTACTAATACTTTCTAAATATTTGCGGCTGTTTTTTCCTTATTGTATAAAATAAGATCAATAATTTTCATAAAATGCCTAAAAATTAAGACCAATATGGCTGACTAGGAGTCAATCCCCAGCACCCTCTCTGAGGGTGGCAGAGGCGATGTGTTTTGGGTTCGGTGTTGCCTTGGTCATGGCATGTTTGTTAGGAAAGTAGCTTATAGAAAACATATTTAAGGAGGCAATAATTTTTTTAGCAACATATTCTCCTAGAACTTAAAAAGTCAAAAATATATATACATGAAATATAAAAGCATAGATTTAGCCCCACAAATATTTTAGCTTGAGAAAAATCCTAGGTGATAATGTGAACTAGGTATACTGAATTGCAATCGAGGTGATGGGGCCCATTTCTCTGCAATATTTAGAGACAAGGGCTTAACATCAAGGTCAACAAATTACATTAAACTTTGACTGAAGCACCCAGATAACAAAGAAGCGGGCATGAAGTTTTATCTTTTACCTGAAAAGTTCGTGTCCAGTTTTTATTCTGTATAATCCTTATTTTTGAAATGTCAAAACAATGTATTAAATATTATGAGTCAACTTAACACTCCACAGGCCTTTTATCTTGAGTCTGTCTGTCTCTTTTTGGTATTTCACCACTTGGAACAAGATGCCAGCTCTCGGGGGGCAGGCTTTCTGCTTCCTCACGGCTGTTGGCGCCGCACGCACTGTGCCGTCTCCCAGGGCTCTGCCATTCAGAGCTCCTCTGCACCAGGCCCCCGGTTGTCCAGCCCTTTGTCCCATTGACTCCCAATCTACACACTTTGATTAAATTGTAGAAACATTTTTGGCAGAAGAAACTGTTGTTTCCTTATGTCTCTCACAGAACCCACCAAATACAACCATCTAGGTCAAGATCAGCATTGCCAGGAAGGCTACCCTAGGCTCTGCTGACAAAATCACAACAACAACAATGAAAAAACCCCGCCATTCTACAATCTTTGCGGATTAAGACAACAAGGATTTATCCTTATTTATTCCAGGTCCACATAACTCTGCAGGGCATTCGTCTGTTACAGGGTGGCCATGGCTGCACCTCACACTCCCACAATCACCATGGAATAGTCAGAGGTGGGGAGCTGAGAGGTGCACTTAAATACGTCCCCCTGAAGTGACATGTTGCTCTCATTTTATTGGCCACAGTAAGTTAGATGGCCATAACTGCAAATATATGGCAAAATACAGTCCTATCACACACCTAGAAGAGGGACACCAGATAATATGGACAGTGATACTACCTGTCACATGTATGTCTGTCTGTAGACTGAATGAAATTTAACACATTTTTATTATATTTTCTGCTCCATGTATACTTGCCAATCTCTTTGGTAATTCTATTATTTAACTCATTTCCTGTTTTAATCCTACAATTCTCCTTTGGACCCTGTTTTCACAAACAAAAAAGAGAAAATGCTAATTTAAATATTCATCAGGATAAATTAATTTGAAGTGTTTTCTCATAACTGTGAAACCATCATTATCGTAACTCTACTTAATTGGATGCTTTACCTCATCACATTAATTAAACAGGTCACTAAACCTTATTCCCTTCCCACTCACCCAATAAAATGTTTAGATTTTACTAATAACTCCACAGTGTGTTACTTGCCTTGACACCATCCAGGTGCTTTGAAGCAAATGTATTTTAAATATAACCAGAAAACACATTAGATGTAACCTAGAAAAAACTTCTGTGTGAGAAGCAGTACGAATGATACTAAAATTTTTTGTTTCATAATTCAGATCAATTGATTTGCTTAATAAGCATTTCCGAGGGGAGATTTCAAGGGGATCTTGAAATAAGATCTTAGTTCCTGCTAGATGAATAACCTGGTTTTTAGAAGAAAATGGTTAAGCTTCCGTTTGCAGCCTTTGGTGGCTGCTCGCTGACTGTACTGTGGCCTCCCGAAGCGAGGAAGGTTGTGGCTCCAGCCGCTCTCTCCAGGCCGGTCCCGGGCCCACTCCTCATCCACTTGACTTCAGCTACTGGCCTCTCTGTCAGCTCCCAAATCCCTCTTGTTCTTCCCCACCTTTTCCCCCGTGACACTGACTCTCTGGAAAATCCAGGTCAACTGTCTTGTAGCATGTCCCATACACTAGATTAGGTGTGGGCAAATCCTGGCCTGTTTTACACAGCCATGGAGCTAGGAATACTTTCACATTTTTAAAGGGTAGCAATAAAGAAGAGAAAGAAGGAAGAGGATGAGAATTACGTGAAGATTATATAGACTGCAAAGCCTAAAATATTTACTAACTGGTCCTTTATTAAAAAAAGTTTTCTGACCTTTTTTTCTAAATCGTTATGTTTCTTCATGATACTATTTACTTTGTGCCTCAGTTCCTTGGACTTTAGGCAAATTAGCAATTGGATCCAGAACTGGGCTGCTGTTACGGAGAAATGAAACAACCAAGACGCAGGGAGTTGGCGAAGCACGACCCTTTATTACACGTGAGGTCCCAGAGGAGGCAATCTCCAAATTCTGGGCCCGGAGCTCGGGCAGAATCCTCCCTTTTAAGCACTATCTCTTCCAGGTTTTTGAGGCGGAAATGGTTCACTGAAGCGAGATATGGAAGCTTATCTCTTCCTCGTCTGCGCGGCATAAGTGGTTGTAAATTTTAAACTCTCCCTCTCTCCCTCCCTCCTTGGGGCTCCCCTCTGATCATTCTCCCTCTCTCCCTCCTTGGGGCCCCCTTTAAGTCTGTTTTTCTATATCACTGCCAGTGTGGTAGTCAGAGCCACACGCAGCTTCTGGGCCCTCAAAAAGTGGCCAGTTCACAATAAGGAGGGCTATCGTTACAGAAGAGGCACACACAGGATCGTTATGTCTGCTGCCTTAGGAAAGACGTCTCTCAATGCCAGAGAAGCAAATGTCCGGGATCCAGGCTCCTGACATCGTCATCTGTGTCGCCGTCCAGGCGGGATCTCTGATTAATCCAAAGCCATGTGGCACCTTCTCATGGCCTACTGGCAAGAGTTCTCTCACCCTTCTTCCAGGCAAAGTCTCTGCTGCTTCCCAGGCCATGCAGTCAAAGGGAGTACCCCAAAGCTGCGTGTTCCTCTTCTACCAAAGCTGCAGGGGTCTCCACTCTGCCAAAGCCGTGTGGCTCTCCCCCTGCCTTAGCCTAGTGGAGGTTCTCTGCTAAAGCCACGTGGTAATCTTCCCATGGCTGTGGGGGTCCTGACACTGGTGAAAACGCGTGGTACTCTCCTCAGTGGCTGCCACATCTGGGTTTTAATCCCTGCACCAATCCTCCTCTGCAGCCCCATTTCTTTTCTTTTTTTTTTTTTAAAGATTTATTTATTTTCCTTTTAGATTTATTTATCTTTAGAGGGGAAGGGAAGGAGAGAGGGAGAGAAACATCAATGTGCGGTTGCCTCTTGTATGTCCCCTAACGGGAACTGGCCTGGCAACCCAGGCATGTGCCCTGACTGGGAATCGAACCGCGATCCTTCGGTTCGCAGGCCCGCGCTCAATCCACTGAGCTACACCAGCCAGGGCCCCATTTCTGACTCCTCCCACAATCGGCTACACTTGCCAGCACTCCTGTGCTCTTCCAGCTTTACTGGGCCGCCATCATGATTCTGGGCAGGTGTGGCCCCATGATGTGAAGCCAATCATCTCTAAGCTCTCACACAGGCACCGCAAACAGGGGGGTTGCCTCCCAGTTACATCTTGGGTGGAAGTCACTCCCTTCACCCTGGCTCAAAGCACTGGCCACAGCTATTTAACATATCAATGCAACCAGCCAAAGGTTATAGATATGTTAAATGAGCATGCCAGAGGTTAGCTGCAAAGCTGTTGCTATGCAAAACTGCTCTCAATGGCCCTGCTCCATGTGTCCCTTCCCCCAACTCACACCTGTGGCAGGGAAGGGGTGAGGACATCATAATATTTCCTGGACACCTTGAGTTTTGGGTTCCATTCCAAATCCCTATTTTTGGGGCTCCCCTCTCAGCTGCACCCTATATCACTATGAGGGTAAAATACACACTGGATTTCAAAGACCCAGGATTAAAATAGTATTAAATATTTCATTAATGATTTTTATATTGATTACCATGTTGAAATACTATTTTGCATATACTGATCATTAAAATTAATGTCACCTATTTCTTTTTTCCATATGGCTATATTGTAAACTTTTGAATTACATGCATGGTTCACATTATATTTCCATTGGACAATGCTGATCTAGAGCCATGGTTACAACCAGGTTAAATACTTCCAGCAAGAATATTTCATAGTTGATCTTATGTACATCACTACTGCATCACAGCACGAGACGCATTAGTTCGTTCCACTTTTCATGATAACTTGCTTGTTATCATTAAACCAAGTTTGATAACTTGTTTAAAGAGTGACCGACAGGTACATATTTCCATTGTAAATGCACATTTTCCCTTCACAATTTGTAACCCATTGTAGTCGTGAGACTATCAGTTTCCCACTGATTTTTCACTTAATGCTTTTAGTGTCCTTTGCTGATCCTTGCTTGAATCAGTTATGTCACTAGAGATTCCAGAATGGTGTTTAATGTTTTTAAAATTTCTTTTTGTTGTTGTTGTTGTTTTTTTTTTTTGTATCACCATGGCCATACCAAGTTTTTATTTACTCAGTGCATTACAATCAAGTGCAACCGTTATTCTTTTTGACACTCAAATCTCCCTAATCTTGCCTACTGGGAGGCCCTTCAGGTTGCCTCCTGAACCCAATTATCACAGCTCCATCAGTTTCTGAGTGCTTCCTTGCCTCCAGGTGCAAAAAAAAAAAAAAAAAGTCCCCGGCCCACCTTGTGCTTTCCCTGTCCCAGAGTGGAATGATCAATTTCTTTCTGTTTAGCCACGTCTTAAGAAACCTCCATTCCCAAACCGAGATGGCGCTGGCAGACACGCTCAGAGTTACCGGGTGGCACTGCCTTCAGCCCTGCCAGTGAACAGAGCTGGAGAATAGATTTGAAATGTAAGAAATCGCAAACTCATATTCACATTTCCAATTCAAGTTTAATATTGTAGTTATTTTTCTTAACTGCTTTTATTTTAGGTTTGTATTTTTTATGTACATTAAAAACCTTCACTTGGTAAAACATGAAGACATTTTATTTGCTTTATCCTTTAATACATAATTTCAAAATTGCAATAACAATAGTAATCAATTAACATTGACCACAATGTGTGGTGAAATCTAACATTTCTTTGTAGATCTTTTGTCCTCAGAATATAATCTACTCAGGGTCTACAGTCATGTTACTGAACAGACCTGGGGGTGGACAATATACTATTACCGAATGGAACCCCCCTTCTCCCGGAGTCCCCCGTACTAGGTTTGCCTTGTCCACTGCCAGGTAATTATATATCTCAATGTCTGAGACTGGTGTAAAGGAAAGGAATTATTTATTCAGAAAGTTATACAGACTTAAGAGTAATGACTCAATGTCTTCATTAAGATACCAATGTCCCTTAAAACACCCATAAACAGAAACAGTGCTTCCCGCCCCACTTTGCCCAGTCGGGGGTACCATATCTCGGGAAAAGAAATAGAAGTCTGTGGCTTAGGCAGTCCCCCGTTCTTCCCAGTAAGCCATGCTTGGCCGGCAGGTCTCCCTCGGTTCCCAGCACCGTCAGCTGTGTCGCCGCCAGGATCTCCAATTAATCCAAACCCGTGTGGCACCTTCTCCTGGCCCACCAGCAAGAGTCCTTTCACCCCTTTCCTTCCCGCAAAGTCTCTCCTGCATTCTTCCAAACTGCTGAGAGAGAGCTCTGTATTGCTGCTGTATCTTGCTTTCTGGCTTCCTAAGCTGTGTGGCAAAGGGAGCCCCAAAGGCCGAGTGGTTCTCCCTCTCTTGTCAAAGCTGTGTGGTCCTTCTTGCAAAAGCTGTGTGGTACCCTACCTAGCTTGGCTGCCGGGCCTCCGTTTAAATCCCAGCGCCCAATCTTCCTCTGCAACCCTATTTCAGACTCCTCCCACAATCAGCGACGCCTGGCAGCATTCCTGTATTTTTCCAGATTTCTGGGGTGCCCTAGTAAGTCCAGGCAGGTGTGGCCCTGTGGCATGGAGTGAATCATCTCCAAGCTCTCACACAGGAGCTGTAAAGAGGGGTGGGGTGGGGGGTTGCCTCCCAGTTACACCTTGGGTGGAAGTCACTTCCATCCCCCTGGCTCAAAGCATGGCCATAGCAACTTAACATATCTATGAAACCAGTTAAAGATTATAGATATGTTAAACTACTGTTCTGGAGGTTATCTGCAAAACCATTGCTATGCAAAAGAACTCAATGTCCCTGCTCCAGGTGTCCCATCCCCCAGCTCAGACTTGTGGGGGCAAGGACATCCTATATTTTTAATATTTCCTGGACACCCTGAGTTTTGGACCCCATTACAAATCCATCTTTGGGACCCCCTGGCTGCACCCTATTACAGTCAGAGTAACTTAAAAAAATTATTCAAAGTATTCCACAGTAACTTGAGGCAATTATTTTCCCTGAGAGTTTATGTTATCCGTTTGACAGACAGTTTCATTTATTTCCCTTTGTGTTTACTTTTAGGTTTTGCTTTCTGTTCATTTTTGAATGCATGAAACATTTACATGGCTGAGAAGTGAAAACCACTACAAAAAGTTTAACTCATAGATCTTTTCCCATTCCTGTCTCTCTTATCCTGTTTCCACCCAATCTGTCAGTTAACTATTTTCATTAATTTCTGGTTTACCTTGACTGTACTCGCCCCCCAAAACAAGCATAACATACATATAAATAAAACTATATGTATTGTTCATATCTTTCTCTTTCTTATTTAACATCTCAGAAAACACTCCCTATCAAGTTCACAGAGATCTTCCTTATTCTTTCTTTCTTTTTTTTTTTTTTGTTTTAAGAAATTACTGGAGAGAACTATGCTGTGTAGATACACTGTTATTTATCAGTAAGTCTCATACATGCACATTTCTGCTCTTTGCAATCATTTGCTGTGATAAAAATTGCACAATAACCTGTTGTCTATGTTGTTTTGTGTTTCTGGAAATGTAGCTTCAGAAAAGATCCAGGAATCTCATTTTTAGAAACGCCCTGAGTGATTGTGATGTTGCTTACTGTGTATGGCAAAAATGGTATCCAGGAACCTAGAATTTTTTTTTTTTTTTTTTTTTTTTAATGATGGATTGGGGGGGAAATGAGGAAGCAACTGGGAGAGAAGCAAGGTTCTCATCACTCTGAATCCTCACCTACACTATCTAGTAGAATGTCATTGAGCTATTATACTCCTTGTGAAACTAAAAAAGACACCGGTGTTTGGGCTGCCTATTACATCCCAAACCCAAAAAGCAGAGACAAGGCATTTTATGGGCACTTTATTCTGATGGCTGGCAATCTGAGAAGATGGTGGGCTCATACCCTACCAGACCACCTTACATTTTCTTTCTAAGCTAGCATTTTTATAACAGAAAATAAAGTATGGTGAGGGGTTTTGAAATTCAGGGAAAATCAGATTAAAAACTTCAGTATTTTTGCCCTGGGCAGTTAGCTGTTCCCAGGGTGGGTGGTTGTCTGTCTGTCACTGAGACACAATGGCCCGGATGCCTCCACTTGTCCCCAGGTGATATTCTTTAGCAGTGCCCCAGGAGGTTGGCTGTCTCTCTCAAGAGCAAGGATGGGCCTTATCTGTAGAATCTGAAACAAAAGATTTAACATATGCATTACTTACTAGGCTTATAACTATTTACCTTAAACTAAAGTTTTCCAACTCTTAAGTCCCCTATCAGTTCCCATCATTAATATTAAACAACTCATTCATTTCTATGAGGTCACCTTCATATGGAAGTATTCATTTTGTTGTTGGGCATGTAACTTAGCATTGGACTGTCTGGTGGGGGATTTAGGAATGCACCTGATTGCAGACCCACACGAGGAGGCACATTGTATGCAACAACAAGGTATGGTACTGAAGAAAACGACAAGGATAAAAACAATAAATGCCTCTCGGAGACCGGTGATACTAGGCAGCCAGGAGGTTAGTTTAGACAAATCAATGCCAAAGAATCCCTCTCTCTGTTTTATATTGGACACCACATCACTTACTTGGTTTACTTTATGCTCTATGAGCTGTGAACTATCAGTTAGGTTAAAACAGCAGAGTCCTTCAGATTCTTCACATCCATGATTATGCCTTAAAAGAAGATAGTCTATGGCTGCACGATTTTCCAGTACTGCTTCTCTGACTTGCCCTAGTTCTTGACTAATGGCACTGATGGCTTGTGAGGTGGCATTCAAAGCTTTTGCCACAGCACAGGCTAATCTGCTTATTAGAAATAATGTAGACATGCAAATAGGTTACCATGGCGGGCATTGTAAATATGGGTAAAGACACATATTCAGCAGGGCTAAAAAGGCATAAATCACCGTTACAATCGGGTGTAAGGGACAGGTCCCGTGGAGCCCAGGCCAGTTGGGGCTTCTGAGGCATAAACACCATCAGTTTTCCCAGAGAGCATGGTCCCCCAGAACTGTTTGCTGGAACATGGGAATGGACAGTCATCCCACAGATCAGAAACCATCCTGTTGGCAATTTAACATGAGCATAAGCATAAGATTCGCCAGTGGTGGTGGTGCAATTCATCTCAGCAGGTGCACACCTGCTGAGAGCACAGGACAGTCTTCAGTGCAGCTGACAAAAGTTGCACACCCTCTAGCTGGGGTCACATTAGTGACTTTCAATGAAAACATTTCCCTGTCCTTTATGGTAACTATAAAGGACAGGGAAATTATAAATATCAGAGTAGGTCCTTTTCTTTTTGATATGCTCAAACACAGTATAATTTCTAAGGCTGTCCAAGGGATTACAAACACATCTATAAGACATGAAGTGAAAGTTTGTTCAACATAAGTTCCTCCTGCAAAGGAAAAGTCAGAAATATTCAGAACATTTCTTGCTAAATATACCCAGATATTTTCATCTTATTGAAAGGGCTTCATTAGGTTTGGAAACCCCAAGGACAGTGTAGAAGCCAGGTGCACCTTCAGGGACACCTAAAAGCCTGAGTGCACTCCTTTGTCATTCTAAAGGGCTATATTCTGGTCCCTTCAGAGCTGCATGCAGTGGTTTAGCAATGAGCCCAAAGTTTCGAATCCAAATGTGGCAGTCACTTGCCATCTCCAGGAATCTCCTTAAGTGTTTCCTGGTGTTCGGAGGGGTCCTCTGGGGACTTTTGCTGCACAGCCTGCACCATACTCAGACTTTTCTGCTCAGGGACGCCTTTCCCCATTCCCTCAAGGAGGCAGGCATGTCTTATAGTGAGAGCAAGGCCATCCCCATCAGGGTCCCAGTTGGGCTTGGATAGAGGTATTGCCCTGGGAGGGCCCAGAGCCACCTCTGGATTTTCTTGGTGTAACCTCCAAGCCTCTTCATTTGCCTTATCCAACACTAGCCTCTGCTCATCCTCCGTAAGCAAGATATTCAATAAGGCTCCTATGTCTGCCCAGTTGGGATGATGGGTGGCAAAAAGTGATGCAACCAAATCAGTCATTTTAGTAGGATCATCTCTATAAGAAGGGCAGGAGCTTTCCCAGTTTAACAGATTCAATGTAGAAAACGGAGTGTGTGCCCAATAATATCCAGCAGGCCAGCCCTCTGGCCCTACTCCCACTGGAAGTCTTCACAAAGGATATTGCCCTGCCCCGGTAGGGGCCCGTTCTCCACTGAATTTGGTTCCCTGACTGGTTCCAGATGGCGATGCCAGCTCAGGCCCACTTTCCCAGTTCCCACAGCCAAGTAGCTCCCCTGGGGCTGTGGGAATTCTGACCAGCTTGCAGCAGTCATAATATCTAGATCTTCCTGGTCCCTCTCCTCTGAGCTTGTATCTTTCACATGCAAATTCCCCTTTTCTCTGAGCCATTAGCTTTTTTCTTTTTAATTCTGCATCTTTATCATGTAAACTCAAAAAAAAAAAAAAAACCCCAAAAACCAACCCCTTCTAGGAAAGGCATTTTGTCCCACTTCCCCGATTTTTGACAAGACAACTCCAGTTACAGTATAATACAGTAATGTAAAGACCCATCAGTGACCAGCGCTCTCCTGAGTCTAAATTATACAGGACACAAGCTGAACAGTATTACAATAACACCATATTCACTCTAGTTACACATTTAGAAGTCGACGAATTACCCAGAACTCACCCCAGTGGGCTGTTTCCCAAAACGGAGGCTACCCCGCACCCCCCATTCTACCAGATGGAGCTCCAAACTGCGGGTGAGGAAACCAAATAAAAAGACATTCTTTTCCAAACAAAGCTCCTTCAGACAAAGGGTACCCAAACCAAGTCAGATGCCATTTTTTCAAACTGAGCTCTGTAACCCAGAAAGGTACCTTTACCAGATGACCTAAGTCATGACCCGGGACTTTAACCTGAACCAGAAAGTGCAACAATTCAATTATGTGTGATAAACGAAGAGAAGTGCTGAAAGCTCAGGGGAGAATCCCCAAGTGAAATCACAGGGCAGCTGCTTGGGATTCTCTGAATCCAAACGCCAGGGCCTTTCAGCTCAGCCAGCCAATGGGATTCCCCATCAAATACTCAGAATTACCTGAGAGTCTCAAAGTCTGTCCCAAAATGGAGTTGCCAAAATATGAAACTGGAAGACAAGGGCATTCGGGGTGCCTGTCACTACCAAACCCAATACGCAGAGACAGAGATTGAATCTGTATGGGTGCTTTATTCAGATGGCCGGCAATCTGAGAAGATGGTGGGTTCATACCCTAACAGACCATCTTACATTTTCTTTCCAGGCCAATGTTTTTATAACAGGGAATAAACAAGGTGTGGTGAGGGGGTTTGAAGTTCAGGGAAAGTTAGGTGAAAGACACTTGGCATTCTTGCCCCAGGGCAGTTCGCCTTTCCCAGGGTGGGTGGTCCTCTGTCTCTCCCTGGAACACAAAGGCCCGATGCCTCCACTTGTCCCCAGGTAATCTTTAGCAGTGCCCCAGGAGGTCGGCTGTTTTCTTAGGAGCCAGGATGGGTCTTATCTGTAGGATCTGAAACAAAAGTTTTAACATATGCATTACTTACTAGGCTTATAACTATTTACCTTAAACTAAAATTTTCTAACTCTTGAGTCCCCTATCACTCATATGAACAGAACCTTAACTTCTGGAGTGCTGTCCCCAAATCATCATGTTGGTAACAAGGATATCCTATGCCTACACACATTAGTGACCCAGATTTGGGCAGTGAACAGCTTTCAGTTTGGATGTAGCTAAAGGGAATCCAACAGTGGCATCTAATTGGTAGTTGTTTGCACAGGTTTGGAGAGCAGATTAGGAGTGTTAGCTGTAAACAAAAGTAAGTATTCTCTCACTAAAAAGGATTAATTCTGGAGAAATTAAAGGATTGTTATCCAGTTTGTGTATACATGGTGAGCCAGAAGCTGAAGAAGATTGAGAAGAAGCATTAAACCTCATTTTACACAAGGGAAGAGCAAGTTAGGGGGAGGGGCTGTTACAACCACAGAGGTCTGTTGTAAACACAGAGGTCTCCCGGTAGGGCTTTAGTGATCCACACACGTTGTGAGAGCTCCTACCTCAGTCCTACCCCACCCTGCTCCTCAGTAGCACGTAGCTGGCTGAATAGGTGAAAGATAATTGAAGAAAGGACTAGAGTGAGAAGGTGCTGAGGATGGAACCCTGGGGAATACCAGTACTTCAGAGGCCAGTGGGGGAGCCCAAGGAAAGTATGCATAGCCAGAGGCAGGAGGGAGACCTGAGAAGACAAATTATAAAAGCCCAGGGCCCTGAGTGTTACAAGAAGAAAACTGTTATCAGTGTCAAATACTGTTGACAGAAGGGGTAAGACAATAACTAAAAGGTATTCACTGGATTTAGCAACAAAGAGACCAGTAGTGTGACTTTTGACCCAGCAGCTTCAATGTGGTGGAAACAGTAGCTACTGTGAGTGTTAAGGAAGGGATTCCACCTCATATAGATGATTCTTGGAAACACTGGTGGTTTGTCAGCTGCAGCAGAGCACTTTTCTTCCCGAAGCAACAAATGGGGACATTTGTACCCAAAGGACAAAAAAGAAAAAAAAAACAATGTTAGTAGTATTTTCTCCTACAAATTTTTCTTAAACCTTTGGCACTGGCTGTTGTTTATATTAGAATCTACCATAAGATGCTTTTTGGATTTAGCAGTGTATGCTGAGTTATTTTACGTGTATTATTGCTAGAATAATTTCATTATAAATAGTATCAAAATAGTGATTGTAGTAATATATCTTAGGTATTCCTCAGAGAGCATTTTCAAACAGTATTCCATCAAGTATGAGAATCATGGCACCAGAATAACTTTCTAAAACACTGTCCTTTCTCTTCTGCTTTGCATCCCCCATCCCCATCTGTATCCTGAGTTGAGTGGATGGATTCCCCCGCCTCCCTGCCCCCCTGCCCCATCGTAAGCAGGTAGCAGCTTAACACATTTGGGAGACCAAGGTATATTCACTGAAAAAAAGATGAAAAGGACTTTGAATGTCACCCAATTCAGTGGCTTCCAAATCTGGCTAAGCATCACAATAAATAACCTGGGACGCCTTAAAAGACAACCCCCTGGGTCCCTGCCCTAGATCCAGATACAGTGGGTAGAGTGAGGACTAGAGATCTGTGCCTTGAGTAAGTGCCTTTGAATCGATAGAAATTCAGCTCCTTATGGAAACGGAGGCCCAAAGCAGTCACGACTAGCCAGAAGGGTCTCAGGATTGGAGATTCGCTGTTTGGTGCTTTGGCGGGTGGCCAGCCGGCCTGAAGGGCACCTGGCATTTCGTTTGGGGGTGGGGGGTGGGAGAGGGCTTGGTTTTCCGGGCCCTCTAGGCTCACTGGACGTGGCCTTTCCCCGCAATTCTCTCTCCTTACGAGACGTCGTGGGCTAGCGGTTCAGCAGGTGCGACACCTGCCACTGCCCGGGGGCCGATTTCCTTCAGACCTCCGGCGGATACTCAAGTTCGGTCACCCGGCGCAGCAGAAGAGCGCCACCCCTCTCCGCCTCGCACACAGCCCAGGCTGCGTTTGGGGGCGGAGCTTCGCTGCAGCCCCGCCCCTGCACGCGCGCGCGCCGGCGTACCCGGAACTTGACGGTCTTGCAGTCGCCGACCTGATTGGCTGATGGTGGCGCTGTACCCGGCCTGGGTGTCCCGGAGTTTGGGTTGACTTTCAGAGCATTGAGTTATGGCCACTTCGAGTCCGCGGCTGCGGGAACTCCGCGGGCCCCTGCTCCCATCCAAGGCCCTGGTGGAGGAGAGCGATGACTGCCTGATGGAAGACGTGGAGGACGAAGATCCGGCGTTCGTCGATGCCGAGGAGCTCTGCAGCGGGGGCGTAAAGGCTGGCAGCCTCCCTGGGTGCCTTCGAGGTGAGGAAGCACCCGGCCCTGGGGGATACAACGGGAGATAAACAAACTGCTTTCTAGTGTGGCCCTGTTCTCGGTGGGGCCCCCCATCGCTGTTAACAGGCTTCCTCTGGGACGGCCTCGCTATTTTGTCCAACTTAGGATAAAAGAATATTAGTGTAATAGCAGTGACTTGAGCAAATAACTGTGTGTTAAGCTTGTGCTGATGTGTATTATCTCATTTAAGGTTCACTGCCCTTTGAAGTAGCTTTATAATTGAGGATATTTATAACAATGGGTGTTGCGCCTGTGTTCACACACGGAATCGGGGCATGAAGTCAAATATGAAATTATTTTTCAGCTGCTTAGAAAACACACACACCCAAGAAACACCTTCAAGGCGTTGTTAAGACTTTGTGTTAATAATATTGATACCCGTGTTTACCTTGTGTAGTTTCCTGTGCTATATATTATACTTGTGACTGCTATTTAAGAATATTTTAATGTATAGACCGGTGCTGCCCTGTGGAATTTTCTTTATAATGGTCTTGTTTTATATTTGCTCTGTGTAGTACAATAGCCACTAGCTACATGTGGCTGTTGAGATCTTGAAATGCAGCTAGTGCGTTTTAAGGACGTGAACTTTAAACAGTCACGTGTCAGTGGACAGCATAGGTTCAGTCAGATAATTTTCAAGTATCTGTGGTGGGTTTAGTCATTTATCCTAAAAGTATTAGTGACTAGCTATCATGTTCCAAGCAAGGTGTTTGCTGCTGGGATACCCTGGAGAGATAAGATAATGAGGTTGCTGTCCTAATGGAGCTTACTGTCATTATTTAAAGAATGAAACAGACATTCTTTAAATAATCACAGAAGTAACTGTAATATTACTCGGTGCTTAGAAGAAATAGTAAGGAGTGCTATGTGAGGTTACATTCATGAGGTTCAGGGAAGGCTTTCCCGAGGAAGTGAAAGTTAAGCCAAGGTGTGTGGTCAACAGGATAAACAGTAAGGAGAACATTTAAGGCAGATGGATCGGCTTATGCAAAGGTCCTGTGGTGGGAGGGCCCATGGCATTTTTTTAGAATCTGCAAGAAGGTCAGTATTGGCTGAAGTCAGAGTAGTAGAGAAAGGACTACTTTTAGAAGCCGATCAGCAGACTTTTGCCATGCACCAGGCTTACCTCTTGGAGTACAAACACTAATGAAGCACTGTCGTTTTCTAGAGGGCTTACGGTGTAGTAGGAGGAGGCACATAAACAAGTGAGTGGAATATGGACACTCTAATAGATATCTGTACAGGCTGCTGTGTATGAGTGTGTGTATGGGGGTGTGGAGAGTTAAAGGGAATAGTGGATTTGATAAAAAAGTAAAAACCATTGGGAGAGAGGTTTTAAAAAATACTAAATTAACTTTTTTTTTTTAAAGTTGTAATTGCTGATGAAAACACTCAGGAGCAGTGTGAAGTGTTTGGACGTTTTCCGTTAACGGGTCCTTGGTGGCGAGTGAAGGTGCAGGTGAAGCCTGTGGGATCCCAGAACTATCACGTTCAAGGATTTCCGTCGTACTTTTTGCAGTCCGATATGTCACCACCAGATCAAAAAAGTATCTGTTCCCTCTTTCTTAAAGACTGTGAGGTCTCCAGTGACACTAGAAATAAATTTTTAGCATGGGTAAATGGCACATTAGGCTATAAAAACCTCAACTTTGAAAATCTTAGGGAAACATTAAGGATGTTTGACAAAGAACAGGGGAGGAGTAGTCAAAAACACTCCACACGGACTGAACGGGAAGAGTCCCAGCCAGATCCCGAGAGGCGCCTTGCTGTGGAAAACACAAGTAGGTGTGATTTTTATCATCGTGTTTTAGTGTAATTGAGATATTTAATGACCTAGTGTGTTTTAAAATATTGCCACTACGTTATCTTGGCATAGTATTCTTTTTAAATTGGTTCGATGAAAATGTGTTTATATTGCTTTTGGAGTATATTGATGTTCCTGGTTCTTCATCTTTACTGTGCAGAGATTGGATGAGATGATCTTTAAGCTCCTTTCCATTCCTTTCCAGCTCTAACACTGTGGTTCTCTCTCTCTCTAACTTTCATGTACATAAAATGACCTTGAGGCGTTAAGGAAAAGTTAAGTTGTCAATTATTCTATTTAAGAAGGCAGAAGAGAAAGGCAAGAATATTAGCAATCCATTTTGGAAAAGTTTCAGTCCAAAATGATTTAAAATAATTTTTAATATGGTTTGTTATTTGGACATTCACATATATGGAATATTTCAGTTATTAGTTACTTCAAATAAATCTGGCAGGACATCATTAGATGACTTTAATGATGAAAGGATCATGATTACAGTAAAAAATAATTAAAAGGTTAATATGTACATTATTTTTATGTTTAATTTTGAATTTATCTTTGTATCATTGAATCAAGAATTTTTTTCTTATTATTTGCAAGCAAAATGAAGCAAAGGCTAAGAAGTGGTTACCTAAGCATTTAAAGAACATAAATTTCGGTGTTAAATACAATGAAAACCGTCTCAGTACAAAAGAAATTGTTGCAATGTCAATTTCCTTGCTGGTTAAAGTAAATTTATTAATTTCTCTTTGACTTGGATTTCTCAAACTGGTTGTACTAAGTGAGAAAATCCATCAAACCAGTTATCCTCTGAGCTCATTTGTATGTTTTCATTTGTTCTTTCCTGGTACCCTGTAGTTCCATTTATAAGTGTAATGACAGCATTGCAGTTTCCGAAGGTAATGGAATTCCTTCCAGTTCTTCTGCCTCGACACTTTAAACAGCTCGTAAGCTCAGATTCTAAAGATGTGTTGGGAAAGATAGAAGAGATTTTAGGTACGCATCCATGGAAACTCGGATTTAGTAAAGTAAGTAGAACATTTGCCTAGCATTTGGTAATCTTATACAAGGCAAGATTTCTCAAACCTGACAATTTTTGCATCGTTTTTCAAGGGAAAACTTTGTACACGCCTCAGTGTTGATCTGTTTTTCTTTGAGTGTTACAACTAAATATAAATTTTTACGCCTCTAGCTCTTATGCAATAAATTTATAAAGGAAAACTAAATAACAAGATAAGTGGCATTCAGATTATTAGTAACTTAGTTATATAATTTAATATGACAATAATTTTTGGTAACTTAATTGCCATTTGTAACTCGAGCATAGATCTCATTGAAAACACACATTCTTATGAGTTTGGCAAATTCATTGTGCTCTGCAACTCAGTCCCCCACTTTCCTATTGGAACTTCTGAGAACTTTCCCTGTTCATATGGTATAGCATGGTATCATTTGATTTTTTTATTTGGCACAATAATACCATTTACAAACGACTCCACTTCTGTCATTGTAGACCGAGAGTAGTAAAGTGACACTGTGCAGTTCCAGTAGCATTGGAAACTAAATGTGGCACTTAAATTTGTCATTAAATTTCATTTGGTGGTTTTCCAAATGAAAATACAATTTAAAAATTCTAATGTAATTTTTGTGTCCTCCAAAATGTTTACAGACACTGCTTCCCACCTAGTCTGAGAAATACTCGAATAATAAATTTGTTCCCTACATCAAATCACTATGATTTCTATATGCTTTGAAAAATAAAATGCTGGAACATTAGATTGTTTATATATATAATTCTTCAGTAGAGAAGAGAGACAGAGCGATGAGCATTCTGGGACACGTGGGAAAAGGGGGCTTGAAGTCCCACTGTTCACTGTCCAAAATAAAGACTGTTACTGAGGTATTATATTAATTTGCTAGGACTACTGTAATTAACACAGACTGGGTAGCTTATATAACAGGAGTTTATTTTCTCACAGTTCTGGAGGCTGCAAGTCCAAAATCAAGGTGTCAACGGGTTAGGTTTTTCAGAGGCCTCTCTTCTTGGCTTGTAGCCTTCTTCCTATGTTTTCACAAGCTCATCTCTCTGTCTGTGTTGGCTGTGTTCTAATCTTCTCACAGGTCATATTGGATTAGGGCTCACCCCAGTGACCTCATTTTAACTTAATTACCTCTTTAAAGACCCTGTCTCCAAATATGGTCACATTGTGAGGTACTAGTGGTTAAGATTTCAACATACAAAATTATGGGGGTTCTGTGGTGGGGGACACAATTCAACACATATAAATATGTGTGGAGGACTCCAAGAAGGATGTCTCCGTGAAAAAAAAAATGGAGTTGGTGGATGACTGCTAGTATTTGGGCAGAATTATTGTGCGCGTAGACAACTAAAGAAGCCAAGAAAATGAGGCAGTCTCAACACACACAGAGTTTAATGTAAAGTTAATGTAATTATGGTACATTGTGTTGCTTATCTGAATCTTATCTATACTGATTTAGCCAAAATTGATGAAGCCAATGTATACTGTAACTTTTTTTAAAGATGGGAAGGGAAGAAGCATGTGTGGACGTGACGGTATGAAAGAGAGAGATCTGCTATAAAGACTTTCCCTAGTAGGGAGTTACTATGGAGGGTGGGGGCAGGTAGTAACAGGTAAAGGGGGGTGATAAGGAGGGTAAACACACAATACAATATGCAGATATATTTTATAGAATTTCATTGAAGTACGAGTACCCGTCTTCTAGGACTTAAAAAATCATTAATAAATAACATTGTTTTTACTATAATGTTAATAATACTCATTAACATTTATGGTTTTTATAAAGCCGCTTGACCTTTATTTTCTTAAAGATAACCTACAGAGAACTGAAGCTTTTGCGATGTGAGGCGAGTTGGACAGCGTTTTGTCAGTGCGAGTCTCTTCTCCAGGTGATGACCGATTTAGAGAAGAATGGATTGATAATATATTCTAAACTGAAGCAGATATGTAGAGAGCATGGGCACACATATGTAGAAGAAGCAGACCTGACTTCTCAGTTGTCGAACTGTATGTCTTTTCATGATGTTTGGCAGTCTCTGCAGTTTTTGAAGGATATTGGTGTGGTGACAAATAAGAAGGCCTGTATCTTTCCTTATGACCTTTACCGGGCTGAAAAAGACATTGCCTCTTTAATAGGTGACTTGATGATGAGGCCTCCGTGGCGTTTGCACGTCAATGTCAAAAAGGTGCTTGCCTCTCTTCATACCAAAAAACCTGAAGATTCAAGAAGTGATGATACACCGAACGAAAGTAAGCCTGATGAAACAAGATTAGAAACTTGGGAGGACATTCTGAACGCACAGGGCAGTGGTGACTGTGTCAGGGATGATGGTGAAAATGAAGATAATGCAGAAATAAGTCAAGGTCAGCTGGACCAGGATCAGGTGGCTGCTCTGGAAATGATCTGCTCCAATGCTGTGACAGTCATAAGTGGGAAAGGCGGTTCTGGGAAGACCACAATTGTTAGCCGTCTTTTTAAGCATGTAGAGCTCTTGGAAGAAAGCGAAGTAAAAAAAGCTTGTGAGGACTTTGAACAAGACCAGGATGTACCAGCCGAGTGGATTACCTTCAGCCAGCAAAGTCTACCGAAGTCAGACAAGACTATTGAAGTTTTACTTACTGCGCCTACAGGGAAAGCAGCTGGTTTGCTGAGAGAGAAGACTGGTTTTAGTGCTTACACACTGTGTCAGGTAAAACCGTTCACATTTTCTTTCTCGAGAGAAAACATTTGCTTTAAAGACAAACTTCACTTAATTACTTTATTTTTCATTTCTTCCTGACAACAGTCAGTAGGTATTTATGGAAAGCCCTCTGGATCCCTGCCTTGTAGTAGCGAATCATTAACGATCGATCGGTGCCTCTCAGAACAGCCCATCTGTACACTGTTGCTGGTTGGCAGTGAGGTAGGAGCTAGTGCCAGAAGTAAAGCAGTGCACTGCTTCTTTCCTTGAGAAAGTCTTAAGGGAAAATAGTCAGCCGAACTCAGGTGTATGCTCAATGGTGTAGTCATTTTAAATGCCAGCACAGGCTCTGTTCTCATCCGAACTGGTTCCATGCGTGTCGTAGTTCGCAGACCCTATTTTGAAAAGCATCGGAGTTGGAAGGAAAAGGTTTATGTTTTGGAGAGTTAAAGCTCCATGAAAGTGAGGACTTTGATCCTCTGGTTTAACTTTTCATCTTCATCTACAACAGTGCCTGGCAAATAGTAGTCACATAATACAATTTTCAAGTGAATTAATATGCATGACAAAATAGTTAGGGCTGTAATTAAGAGTCATGAAGTTTTAAACTTGTGAAGCATGGTAGAGGTTCCTCTAGTCCTGACCTCCGTTCTACAGATCAAGGAACTTCATCATTGGAAGACATCTGAAGGAAATAATATGTAGAGAAAAGGCCTTCTCAAAGGCATAGTGTGTATAGAGTGTTTTGAAGTGACTGCATTGATTGGAATGAAGTCTGTGTATTGCAAAATAATGGAAATTAAATTTGGTTCAGACAGAAAATTTGAGCTTTAAAGTTTGTGAAGTATTTTGACATCTTATTAAATCCTTAATAAACCAGCCAGGGGTAAATGATGCTACCTTTGTTTAACAAAACTGCCTGTTGAACTTGAGGGGCATTACATGATTTGCCCAAGATCTTCACCAGGTGCAGAACTAGCACTTGAATTCAGGTTTCTGACCTTCCAGTTTGTTCTTTCTATGGTGACATATTTTCCTTATATATTATAGACCTTGAAACTTCACGAAGAAGCTTTATTGTTCTTGATTTACAGGGGAGCCATTTAGGTTACTGAGCAAGGGAGTAAAATGAAAGCAGTTTTAAGGAAGATTACATAGAATTACAGAGCCCCAAGCCACGTCAGAAATTACTTTGCCCGTTCATTACCTTAATTTGTCACATGGGTGAACACAGACCTGCAGCAGTTCAGTGCGGATCCTTGTCTTCTGATCAGTTTATGGTTTTTCTCCATCACATGTCCACATCTGATTAGCGGGGAGGATTGAATCAGACGAGGGAAGGCCAGAGAGGGATCATTACTAAATTTCATCTTATGTTCCAACTCTGATCAACTAGTAGTGTCTAAACATCTGCTTGGGATGCCGGGAGAACGTGTCTGAAGTCACCTCTAGGCTCAGGAGACAGTAAGGTCAGGGCTGGCACTTGTGCCACTGACTTGCCATCCTTGGGCTAGGGCCACCAGTCTTAGCACGTGAAAACACAAATAATCTTGAAGTATAAGTAACTACCGAATATTGCATTGAACGTGCTTAACTAAAAGCCATGTGTTGTTTATCTGAAATTAAACTTTAGTTGGGTGTCCTGCATTTTGTCTGGCAATCCCATCTTGTGTTGGTGTGTAGGGGACATGGCTGTAAGGTAGTGAAGGAATCGCGTTGCTCGTAGATGTGGCCTGTATTGAGTTGGCGGCACTCGAAATACGAGGGAAACCGCCAACCAGTCATTTCTAAGTAATACAACACATAAAATAAGAGAAAGGAACACTTAGCAGTGATTCAGATGTTCTATTGTGAGACAAGTTTTTTTTTCCCCCAAGGTAATTGATAGATTTGGGTGGGAAATATGAATGCTTTTACTTAATAGACATGTTAAATCTAGTCACAGTAGAAAACTTAAATAAATTGGTAGTCACAAAATAGTCACAGGAATGTAAAAGACAGCACAGGGAATATAGTCAATAATATTGTAAGAATTATGTATGGTGCCAGGTGGGTATTTGAAATATTGGGGGGATCACTTTGTAAAGTACGTGATTGTCTAACCACTATGCCGTACACCTGAAACTAATACAAAATAATATTGAATGTAAAGTGTAATTGAAAAATAAAATTGAAAAAAGATATGTTACCATTTAAAAAATATACAGTATACACATATTTACAATATAGAGATGTTTCTGGAATGATAGAAACCTAATATTTAACAATGATCTGGCTGTAATTTTATACACTTTAAAAATATTTTATTTATTTATTTTTAGAGAGGGGAAGGGAGGGAGAAAGAGAGGGAAAGAAACTTCAATGTGTGGTTGCCTCTTTTTTTTTTTTCAGTATTTTTTAATTGTTGATATTGTACAGTTTTCTGTCTTTTACCCCACCTCAGCCCACCACCCCAGCCCTCCCCACCTTCCTCCCATTTCCACCCCCCATAGTTTTTGTCCATGAGTCCTTTATACTTGTTGCTCTTGTGGTTGCCTCTTGTATGCCCCCTGAACTGGGGACCTGGCCCACAACCCCGGCATGTGCCCTGACTGGGAATCAAACTGGCGACCCTTTGGTTCGCAGGCGGGCGCAGCACTCAGTCCACTGCGGCACACCAGCCAGGGCCCTCATTTATATTTTTAAAATAGGAAATATTATTACTTCTGTAATATATTGTTTTTGAATTGTTGATGTTGGTGGTGGGTTTTTTAAATGTTGGGATGTTAGGGAGTTTAGACTATTAGAAGAAACATAATATTTTCATAGTTAGGTTGGGGAGGCAGCACACTTTAGTTCCAGGGTGGAGCGTTACAGTTGGGAAACAAGGAGGACTCAGTGGTCGGGCTAGCTCAGAAGGCCAGGGTTTATTTGGGAATGGGAAGAACTAGGAACTTTCTCTGGTCAAAAGTAGTAGGGGAAGGGTTGAAATTTTTGCTGTTAGATAGTGATATTTGCAAAGCTTGTTAAACACACTAAACAGTCATTAGGAAGCACTTTTTAATATTGGATTTTTTTTTGTTTTTAGATGTATTTATCTTTTCTGTATATTCCTCTCTAACATTTGTGTCCTCTTTCTTTAGCCCTCCCCCTATGTTACTGTACTTATACTCCCTTTCTCCAATTTAAGAGTTGTTTTAAAATAACATGTTGTAAATGGTTTGTTTGTTTTTATTTTGTAAATTTTATAATCTCAACTTAGAAATGCAATACTTTACTTGCAGGTCAATTATAGCTTCTATTCATGGAAGAAAAAAACGAACATGGACAGTCCATGGAAATTTTCTTCAGTTAGAGTTCTGGTTGTGGATGAAGGGAGTTTGGTATCTGTGGGAATCTTCAAATCTGTTTTGAATTTATTGCTTGAGCACTCCAAACTTTCTAAGCTTATTATTCTCGGTAAGTTAAAATATTGTTGGAATTCTAATTGTTTAGTTCAAAGCATTGTGGTTAAGTGACTGTTTATTCAATTTCACTACTTAATATCCACATTTTACAGGGGGGAAGTCATTTGTCAGAGCCCATGCTAAAACTACACTGAGTTCAATTGGACCACTCTCTTCAGCAGTTCGGGTGGTTCTTTGTTTTGGCCAGGATACTAACAGGCCAGGATGTGAATGAAATAGAGTCGTGAGGGGTTACTGATGATCACCTAAATGATGACTATTAAAATGGTAGAAGTGTCACAGATTCAGAGTAAATCAAGATACAGATTAATTTGGAAATAATAAAATATCTGAATTATAAACCTCTTAAAAGTATTTTTATGATTTTGAGCTAATAACTCAAATTGAACCTCACCGGTCTCTTAAGTCCTTTTCAATTCTAGTAAGATTCAGTTAGATTCTGTTGGGTATACTATTCTGTAGACTATCTGATTTAGTGGAGAAAAAAATAGAATTGCGGTGTGAGAATCAAATTGTATGTAACTAACTTTTTTAGATATTTGAGGCTATTTTATAAATACTTGATTCTGCCCTGGTTGGTGTGCCTCAGTGGATTGAGCGCCAGCCTGTGAACTAAAGGGTCAGTGGTTCGATTCCCACTCAGGGCCACATGCCTGGGTAGCAGGGCCAGATCCCAAGTAGGGTGTGTGTGAGAGGCAACCACAATTGATGTTTCTCTCCCTCTCTTTCTCCCTCCCTTCTCTACTATCTAAAAATAACAATTTTAAAAATCTTTAAAATAAATAACTAAATTGTTGATTTTATTAAAGGCTTAAGCATTCGCCCATTGTTCACCCAGAAAATAGTTTCTCTTATCCCTATGGCTGGCTGGCTTGTTTAAAGTAAAAAAAAAAAAAAAAAAAAAAATTAATGGAGCAAATCATTATCATTACATTACTAGAATTTATCTGTTATCAAATGCATTGGGTTTGTTTATTTTGTGTTTTATATGTTTATTTTATTTATTTGAGGCCATAGATTCTTCCATTTTTGGTAAGACATTGAGCAAGATTGAATAAATACCAGCTCTCTAAGGCCTGGTTTTTTTTTTACATGTTGGCTAAAATATATGTCCTTAAACAGTTTGCCTGTGGTTATAGGTATGAAAGAAGTTTGATTCAAATATTACATTGTTGTGTTATTGCTAATTTTTATATCTTATATTGTTTAATCTGAATGGTACTCTTTTTTTTTTTTTAAGATTTATTTATTTTTAGAAAGAAGGGGAAGGAGGGAGAAAGAAAGGGAGAGAAACTTCAATATGTGGTTACCTCTCACACACCCCCTTACTGGGGACCTGGCCGGCAACCCAGGCATGTGCCCTGACTGGGAATCGAACTGGCCCTTTGCTTCACAGTCTGGCACTCAATCCACTGAGCCACACCAGCCAGGGCTGAATAGTACTTTCTGTTAAATGTTTTTAAAGACAATGTTCTCAAGTCATTTTAAACAAAGATTTTTGGGGTCTTTTTTTTCTCAGAGTAAGTAAGTTTTTATAATTATAGCATATATCAGTAGGAAGAAATAAAAATAATTCCTAAATTTTAGGACCCCAGTTACCTAAAACCTACTGTATCTATTTTTCCCTTTTTCAGGTGATATCAGACAGTTACCCAGCATTGAACCTGGTAATTTGCTGCAAGATCTTTTTGACACTCTTAAGTCAAGAAAGTGTGCCATTGAACTAAAGACGAACCACAGAGCAGAATCTGAGCTCATTGTGGACAATGCTACAAGGTAAAAATACAAAATTTTGTACTTTCTCTGCATTGTATTAGAAATAAAAGTTAAAAAATACGTATTAGTCTTTGAATTAGGGTGATTCAGTGCAGAACATTTACTATGCTCTTTTAGCAAACCTGTTCTATCCTTCAGATACATATACACACACATTTTGCCCTGCAATTAAAAAACCAAAGTTAGTATTTTTTATTACTGGTCCAGTAATGCATTTAAGAATAAATATGTTTTCCTGATTTAAAAAGTGTACGTGTGTGAATTAAAGTTGCATCAGGCATAGAGACTAGAATAAGCCCAAGGGGAACAAAGACTTAGAAATGAGTTCAGTACAGTTCAAAGGAGAATTGAGGGAAAAGATTACCTGTCATTTTTGTAAGAGAGCCCAGAGCAAAACATATGAGTATGACATTTTCCTTCCTGATGAATTTTGGTGGCATCCGTGATGCATTAATCTCCTTTAAGTGGTAAAGAGCACTTCTTTTCCCTTAGTCTTTGTCTAAGTCTTCCGAGTGGTCTTCTGTAATATATGTGATGGGACCTGAAAGTACTACGAGACTGTTTTATTCATTAAATAAAATTTATCTTTGTTTTTGACTCTTTTTTACAAGATGTTTTTGTTGCTTGAACATTTCCTTGGTTGGATATTGGCAGAAACTAGAACATTAAAACCTGTTTTCTCTATGTCCTTGTCTGCCCTGGATGGGATAGGGGTACTAGAGAAAGAATTGATAGGAATAGGGTAGATGATATAGGTTTATATTAAAACATTAAGAAAAATAATGCAGTTGGTTGTATAATATTCTTTTCCTGTAGCACTTCTGCTGATTTTGGAGATGTTAGTAGATGTTTGGTCATTTTCAAGTCTAAAAATCTTAGGAGAATCTAAAGCACTCTTTAATCTAAAGAGTTCTTACAGCTCAGTTTTATCTGAAATTTAGGAATGCCTTTCCGTAACCTTTTTGATACCATTTGGGCTGAGCTGTGCTCCTTGCATCTTTTCTTCTTATTCACCATCACCAATATTCAATGACAAAAGGACCCCAGTGAGACCAGGGAAAAGTTCCTTGAGATAGAAATATGTTACCGGTCCTGGGTCAGAAATAGGAAATTTGTGGTGATTGTCAATTCCCAAGAAATTAAATCGGGGCTATTGCCAGCAGGGACAGCCGTCTTCCCTCTCCTTTCCTTACTTTCACCTCTGCTGGGAAGGGTTGCAGATGCATGGTAGGGTACCACTACCTTTGGTAGCCAGGCTGCTCTTCGGTCTCCAGGGAGTCAGTGGTCTTCCAGATAACCAAGGGGAGACTCTATTATGTCAAGGCACTTTCCGCTTACTCTGTTTTCTGATATAATTTGCTAATCTTGGGAAATACAAGAACTAAAGAGGGCCCTGGCTGGTGTGGCTCAGTGGATTGAGCGCGAGCCTGCGAACCGAAGGATCGCGGTTCGATTCCCAGTCGGGGCACATGCCTGGGTTGCCAGGCCAGTTCCCGGCAGGGGACATACAAGAGGCAACTGCACATTGATGTTTCTCTCCCTCTCTCCTTCCCTTCCCCTCTAAAGATAAATAAAAATAAAATCTAAAAGGAAAAGAAAAAGTACTTAAAAAAAAATCTTAAAAAAAAAAAAAGAACTAAAGAGGGATGCGGAAGAAATAGAAGCAACGAAAAGATGTAGCTATTGGTTCAACTGGGAAAAGGAGGCCATATATATGATATCCACAGAAGAGAGGGGAAAAGAAAGAGTAAACATATGGATAAGGCTCCAAAGACTCCAAACTAATTTAAACGGAAAAGGATTTGGCTCCAGATCTTAGTTCCCTGCTTCCTACCTCTGTGGCCTTGGGCAGCCCACTACAGTTGACTGACTCTCATGTTGCTCACTTGTAAAATGAGGATATTACTTACCTCGTGTAGTTCTTTTACCATTTGGAGAAAAGTAGTTCAAGTTCTCACAATGGTGCTTAGTAAATTCCCTGACAGTTTTTTCTAATATTTTAATTTGCTAATTCTGTTTTAAAACTCAGTTGCTATTTATGTGTATATGGGTAG
The DNA here is from genome assembly GCA_039655065.1 of Glossophaga mutica. Taxonomy (NCBI): domain Eukaryota; kingdom Metazoa; phylum Chordata; class Mammalia; order Chiroptera; family Phyllostomidae; genus Glossophaga; species Glossophaga mutica. Next base: position 63,035,759 of record CM077304.1, read on the forward strand.
CCTGTTTGCCCTATTTATTTAATAACTGATATTAATTATTGTAATGACATTATCTCTGATCATCTTATGAGGACACATTTTTGGATATTAAGGTTCTTGGTGTATGATTTTATCTTTTTTAAAATATATTTATATTTTATTGATTATGCTATTACAGTTGTCCTATTTTCCCCCCTTCACTCCCCTCCATCCTGCATACCCTCTCCCACCCACATTTCCCCCTTTAGTTCATGACCATGTGTCATACTTATAAGTTCTTTAGCTTCTACATTCCCACACTATTCTTGCCCTCCTCGTGTCTATTTTCTACCCACCGTCTATGCTACTTATTCTCTGTACCTTCCCCCCCTCTCCTCCTCCCACGCCCCTGTTGCTAACCCTCCATGTGATCTCCATTTCTGTGGTTCTGTTCCTGTTCTAGCTGTTTGCTTAGTTTGCTTTTGTTTTAGGTGTGGTTGTTAATAATTGTGAGTTTGCTGTCATTTTACTGTTCATATTTTTTATCTTCTTTTTCTTAGATAAGTCCCTTTAACATTTCATGTAATAAGGGCTTGGTGATGACGAACTCCTTTAACTGGACCGTATCTGACAAGCACTCTATCTTTTTTTTAAGAATCTCAAAACGCCAATTTCCAAAATTTGATGCAGAGCTGAATATCTCTGATGAGCCAACATTCCCCGTCTCAGTACAAGATAAAACATTTGTTTTTGTGAGACTCCCAGAAGAGAATGCTAGTTCTCAGTTATCAGAAAATAATCATCAATCTTGTAAGTATAAACTTCTGTATTATGTAGGATTAAGTATTTCAGTTTGCAATATAGTTGTTAAATGACTAGTTATACTTTTATTTGATGGTAAAGGTATGTATTGCTAGTAAAAAATTAGGCACTGAAAATAATTTATTAATCATCACAAGCACGTTACTCTAGAATTTTGTAAAAAGTAAGCTGTCACATACATACTAAGGGCTCAATAAATATTCATTGAGTGAATAAATTAATGTGGATGATTAGTTTAAAATAAAGCAAAGCTCCAGTAATCCAAGTTTATTCAGGGGAAAGTATGTCCTAATGAAGTTTTTCTTTCATAGAAGTTGGAAAAAGGAAATACATTTGTTATTTTGAGTATATTTGTGAAACAAAATTAATGGCTGTCAGCTGTTGCCAAGTTGAGCCCTAGTATTTCTGTCCTATTTCTTGGTAAATGGACAAGCATTGTTTCTAACTAAGGGTGTTAGGGTGACACCGTGGCCGGGTTGGGAAAGAGCGTGGGGTAGGAAGTGTTCCCCCTTATGTGTGCAATCAGGTCACAGCGCTCATCACTTGTGGAGGGGACTCGCAGTGGCAGTGCCTCTGGAGCTGCTGTGAGGGTTAAGGGCGTTCGTCAATTCTGAGGAATTATATAAATGTTAGTTTTTGATAAATAATAGATGTTAAATTATCTATTGCAAATGAGCCTAAATAGATTGAACCTTTTGATCTTTATTATAAATGTACTTAGCAAGCTTTTAAAAATAGTGTAGTGGTTTACTCAGAATGGAATTAGTGAAAATTTGAATGATTGTTACTGAGAATTCATTGCAGTTGCCACAGTTCTATTTTTCTATCATTTTTATTGTATTTTATTGACCATGCTATTACAGTAGTCCCACTTTTTCCCCTTTACTTCCCTCCACCCAGCAAACACCCCCCAACCTCCATCCCTCAGGCAATCCGCCCACCATTGTTCATGTCTACAAGTCATGCATGTACGTTCATGGCTACTCCATCCCCTATACTGTGCTTTACATCCTCATGGCTATTCTGTAACTACCTATTTGTACTTCTTAATCCCCTCACCTCCACCCATTTTCCCTCTCCCCCTTCCCTTCTGGAAACCATCAAACACTCTCTGTACCCATGATTCTGTTTCTGTTTTTCTTGTTTGCTTAGTTTTTTAGATTCAATTGTTGACAGGTATGTATTTATTGCCATTTTATTGTACATGGTTTTGATGTTTTTCTTAAATTTAAGTCCCTTTAACATTTCATATAATAATGGTTTGGTGATGATGAACTCATTCAGCTTTTTTTTTTTTTTTTTTGGTCTGGGAAGCTCTTTATCTGCCCTTTGATTCTAAATGATAGCTTTTGCTGGTTAGAACAATCTGGGCTCTAGGTCCCTGCTTTTTATGACTTTGAATACTTCTTGCCAGTCCCTTCTAACCTGCAAAGTTTCTTTTGAGAAATAAGTCAACAGTCTTATGGGAACTCCCCCGTAGGTAATGAACTGCTTTTCTCTTGCTGATTTTAAGATTCTCTTTTTAGCCTTGGCTGGTGTGGCTCAGTGGATTGAGCACCGGCCTGTGAACCAAAGGGTTGCTGGTTTGATTCCCAGTCAGGGCACATGCCTGGGTTGCAGGCCAGGTCCCTAGTAGGGGACATGTGAGAGGCAACCACACATTGATGTTTCTCTCCCATCCTTCCCCTCTGTCTAAAAGTAAATAAAATATTTTTAAAAAAAGATTCTCTTTTTCTCTTTAACCTTTGGCATTTTAATTATGATGTATCTTGGACTGGGCCTCTTTGCATCTAGCTTGTTTGGGACTCTGTGCTTCCTGGACTTGCAAGTCTATTTCCTTCACCAAATTAGGGAAGTTGTTTTTCATTATTTTTTCAAATAGATTTCCAATTTCTTGCTCCTTCTCTTCTCCTTCTGGCACCCCTAAGATGAGAATGTTGGACCTCTTAGAGTTGTCCCAGAGGCTGTTCATACTATCCTCACTTTTTGGATTCTTTTTCTTCTTGTTCTTCTGATTAGTTGTTTTTTTCTTCGTGTTCCAAATCATTGATTTGATTCTTAGCTTCACTCTACTATTGTTTCCATGTAAATTGTTCTCTATTTTAATTAGTCTATCCTTCATTTCTGACTGAATCTTTTTTATGCTGTTGAGGTCCTCACTAAATACCTTGAGCAACCTTTTAACCAGTGTTCGAACTCTGCATCTGATAGATTGCTTATCTCCATTTTGTTTAGTTCCTTTTTGGAGTTTTGATGTTTTTTTTATTTGGGCCACGTTTCTTTGTCTCTTCATTTGGCAGCCTCCTTGTGTTTGTATCTATGTATTGGGTAGAGCTGCTTTGACTCCCTGCTAGTATTGGTAGTGTGGCCTAATGTCTTAGGTGTCCTGTAGGGTCTGGTGGCATAGTCTCCCTTATCACCCAAGCTGGGTACTTGAGTTGTTCTCTTTATGGGGCCTGAGTAACCCTCCTCTTATAATTGAGCCTTGGTTGCTGTTGGCATGTCAATGGGAAGGAGTTACCCAGGCCAGTTAGGGGCAAGGATTGGCTGTGACCACTGACCACCAACCTCCACCCTCTGTGGAGGATTAACTGTGCAGGGGCAGGGGGGTGGTGCTCCGACATGGTCTCTAGCTGTCCACTGGGTGTGCAGGCCCTGGGGTTTCCTGGGTGGTGCAGACCAAGGTCAGCCCCCACCTGTATTTTTCCCCCCAGGCTACCCTGCCTGAGCTATAAAGCAATTTGAGATGGCTGCTACTTTTGCTGGGCTTGGAGATTCCCAGGCAAAGCCAAGTTGTGAATCTAGGCTGGCTGCTGCTAGTGGCAGGCCTGTGGCCACTTAGCAAGAGGTGCGGGGTTGAGGCCTCACTGAGGCCAGTTGTTGCTCGTTTGAAAGGATTTAGGAAGTTGTTAAGCAAGAGCTAAGGTCATTTATTTTATGGAAAATCTACTGTTAACAGCTGTGAGTTGGGTGGGAGATAGCCTCAGGGAATTACCAGGGCAGCGCAAATAGTGTTAGGTTGATGGAGACTCAGATATAACACCTGCTTGCCAGCCCTACGGCCCTTCCTGCTTTTCTGTCTTTGAGGAAGCTGTCCCTTAGTTCTTGCCTTGATGCCAGAAACTTCATTTCCTCCCCGTATGCCACTGGTGCCCTCCAAGCTGTTACTCTGGTGCTGGAGCTCGGAGTGAATCTGAGTAAGTTCATGTGGAAGTTCTCTAATGCAGGGATATCAAACTCATTTTCACCAGGGCCACATCAGCCTTGTGGTTGCCTTCAAAGGGTCTAATGTAATTTTTAGGACTGTATAAATGTAACTACCCTTCACAGTTAAGCGAGAGCTCAGTGCTGCTGCTGGGTAGAAACAAGGTGCTGGGCCAGATAAAACAAGCTGGAGGGTCAGATTCGGCCTGCGGGCCTTGTGTTTGCCACCTGTGCTCTAATGAGAATGCTTGGGGCTACAGTTATTTTCCACCAACTCAATCCCAGCTGGATTTGTAGCCAGAAGTTGTGGGGACTTATCTTCCTGGCACTGGAACCCTGGGCACTGGGTCCTGTGTGGGGCTGGGACCCTTTGCTCTGGAGATGTCGGTCCACGGCACATGGACGTGGGACCATCCTGTCCTGTGTCTCTCCCTCCCCTACCAGTCTGATCGATGTGCTGGCTTTAATTCTGTAGTTGTCAGACTTCCATTCAACCCAGTTTTTGCCAGTTCTGAGTGATGACTGTTTTATATTTTAGTTGTAATTTTGATGTTGTTGTGCGAGGAGGAGAACCATGTCTGCCTATACTGTCATCTTGACTGGAAGTCCTAGTTGCCCCAGGTCTTAAAGGTATATCGTTCCTACTTCGCTTTCATTCTGTGTGTGAAGTTGACACAGAACTGTATCTTTAATCCTTTCTTTTTTTCTGTATGTCACTAATCTCAGTTCCCTTAGGTCGGCATTCATTCATGTCCCAATATCCATTTTTTTTTCATGATCAATAAAATATATTTTTAAACATTAAAAAATGGGAAAAGTTAATTTTAAAAGATATCAACTTGCCCTGGCTGGTGTGGCTCAGTGGATGGAGTGCCAGCCTGCAAACAAAAGTATTGCCAGTTGTATTCCCAGTCAGGGCACATGATTTTGTTGGAGGTCGGGTCCTGAGCAGGGGCATGCGAGATGCCACCATGCATTAATGTTTCTCTCTCCCTCTCCCTTTCTTCCTCTCTCTAAAAATAGGTAAAAAATATTTCCAAAAATGATATCAACTTAAGATGGCCAAAATGGTCTTTTCTGAATTTAAATTGTTTACATACACAACTAGAAAATGCTGGCTCTATGTTTAAACTGAATGAATGGCAAGTTCATCTTCATTGGAGATTAGACCGTTTTTTTTTTTTTAAATCTTGGTTTTAAACTTTATTCTCAGGCTTCTTTAGCTTAATTAGTTGCAAAGAATGATTGGCATATAAGCAGAAACTGCAAAGAGCTGCAGTATCTAAGGGATAGGGCTTAAAAATATTAGAGATCTATATTTTATCAGATCCATAAACATACAATTTGAAAAAGCAGTTATAATATAAAATAGCAGCTCCCAGTAATGTCTTCAAGTTTATCTTCTTCAGAAGTTGACTCAATTCAGTTTGCTTCATTCTTGGAAGTCTCATCAAAATTCTCTACAAGATCTGGAACTTGATCATCATGATTCTCTCCTGTAGCAAGTGGTGCTTTCCCATCCACAGACTGTTTGGGCAGGGCTCCAGTGCATCTCCTTAAACTAGTCAGACTGTCTGCAGCAAGCTGATCTAAGACGCTGCGTAGCATTTCTGTCAGCTGCGTTGTCTCAGCATGGCCTGTGGTGGTGAAAATGTTCGCTGCCAGAGATGCCTTGAACTTGAGGGTTGTTAAAGTGGGTCACTCTTGTGAGTGCGCACTTTCGTGAGCATATTGACCACTTCAATACCAAAGATATGTTTACCCCCAACTTCTTGAAGGAGAACCGAAGTTTTTTATCATCTGCTGTAGCTGTTCTGTGAACCGCCTTCTTTCTACAGGCAGTGCCGTTCCCACACTGTGCGCTTGTGCCTGCGGTTTGGCGAGCTCCTCGTGGCTCATGGTAGTTTCTTTCATCTTCTTGGAGAGAAAGCAGGGCCGTGTGGGGGACGAGGGTTGGCACTCAGGGTCCTTGGCAGACCTGCTGAGAATAAGCGCCTCTTTTTCTTTTCAATACATCATCTTCTATAAATGCCTTCTGGTGTTTTGGATTATTGAAATAATTTATATTCCATAAAAAGTGAAATGATACAGAAGTGCTTGAAGTTAAAATTAATATTTCCCTGTAATTTTCCTTTTGCCTCTCCCTCAAGACAATACTATAAAGCTCATACATAGTAAGGGTTTGGTGTTTTACATCAATCGAATTATAGGCTGCATACTGTTTTGTGAATTTTTTCACTAAATACGTTGTAAATAATGAAGAGATATTTATTGTCACAGCTTAGTTAATAACAGGTCCTAGTACAGATGAAGAAAATGAGACTTAGACGGTTAAGCAACTTGGACTCTTTGCCACTCCATTTAGATTTCCTAAAATTTGGTTCTCTTATTTCTGACACCATTCTTTACATTAATGAACATGTACTTAAAAAATTGTCTCTTTCAGAATGGTAGCACAGCTTAACTGATGCTGTTTTCCTTTCTTAATTACAATTTTTACCTGGAAAATTAGTCTCTTCTTTAAGAAAATTGAATAAATATTCGTTAGAGAGGCATACTAACAAATAAATATTCATTAGTAGTTTTTCATTAATAATTAAGTTGTTGAGTAAATTATTCCCAGTATTGTGGAGTACAAAGACCTAAGACAGGCTTTGTAGCTGGGTTAGCATTTTAGAGATGTTAAAATGTGAGAAAATCATGTATCTTAGAATTGGTGAAATCCGATGTCCACATTGAGGTACTGTACCTGTTACCAGTGAGATGCGGAGTAGAGAGAGTGAAAAAAGCATGGATCAGAACAGCAGGATCCTGTCCATGTAGAAGAAGACAATCTTCTTTGGAACCTTCGGAAGTTCCTGTTCCGGAAGACCGGGGTTGCCTGGGGGCGAGCAGAGTGTTGGCCATTTTTTAGTGATAATCCTCCCTTCATCTGAAAAATGAAGTGCCCAGCAGGCAACCAGTGCAGCCTTCCCCAAACAGAGCATCATGAGGCCTGGGCTTTTTCATTCTCCTGTGATTCACCTGCTGTGAGGGAAAGGCACACAAGCCTGGAACATTCTCAGTTTTTATATCTCCTCTCTTTCCTGAGACATGTTTTCTGTTTTGGAAGATTGCTGAGAGGGATGAGAGGAAGCCTGCTTCTCTACGCTCTGAGGAAGGACAGGCTGTGAGTGGGTGTGGCAGTGTTAGGGATCTGAGCTCTGGGAGAGGAGTCCAGCCTCCCTTCTCCATTCGGAAAGTCACTTTTGCTTCCAAAAGCCTCAGTTTCACATTCATAACAAGGATGTAGTGGTGACAGTCAGACTATTTACTAGCTGGTAGGGTATGGTCACTCTGGGAGTGGATGCTTCTGCTGCGCCAGGGCTACCCCTTTAGCTACTGAATCCTGGGGAGGCCTGTGGGTTCCGGGGGAGGGAGAGACACAATTGGAGTGGGAGTGGGCCTTGTGGTGTTTGGGGAGTGACTGCTTTCCCGCTATTATGTAAGTATCTCAGTACTTTATGCTGTACTATAAAGTACTTTATACTTATACTTATTAAGTAGGTGAGTATTTAGTAGTATGTGCATCTACTAAATAATTCATGCCTCATATGAGTGTTGTGAAGATGAAATTAAATGAAATAACATAGGCAGAGCTGTTCTCAAATTATAACTCACTACTTCTAGTGTCACCAGAACTTAAAACAGAAAGAAATCTTGCATTAGTAATTCTGTTACGTATTTTATCCTCTTGTTCATAGTCTAAATTCTGCATTCACAAGCCCTCAGTGAATTCACAGTGACTATAGTACAAATGAGAAGCTGTCCTGTCTGTGGCTGGACTCCGTTGAGGACGGTGTGTGGAACCCTCGTCTTCATTTGCGCTTCTGTCGCTCCGGCTGATGCAGGGGATGCTGGCGATGTTCCCAGGGTGAACTTGTCTGAGACGTTCTTCTGCGCCCGTCAGCAGGAATTCTGAACTCGTTTCTTCACAGAAACAGTGTTGTCATTTGGTGCTTTTCCATGTTAATTTTCTTCTCTTGAATTGTCAGATTTATATTCTGCCGTGAGCACCTTACTCAAAGAAAATGACCTGCAGTGTGCAGAGACATCACAATTTATTGCATTTAGAAGGTAAAGCATTTGCAATATTTTAATTTTTTTGAGCTAGCTTTTAAATCTTATTGCTTATTAATACAGATACTGTTCGAATAAGAGTCTCATCTAGTTCATCACTGTTAATTTTCTCTCTTATTTTGAGGTATTTCTTTGTTAGACATGCAGAGGACAGTTTCCAAACAGGGCTCTTTCTACAAAATAGTATACAGTATTTGGAAACTCACAGGAAATTGGAGTGGAACGAGTGTTTATGTTAAGATCAAATTTACAAAATACTTCTTCCTGGAGAGAGTCCTGGAGACTTTGTGTAGAATCCAGTATGTCGTAGTTGTTGATAACAGAAAATACGCACTAAACAGTCACCATGGTGTGACTCTTGCATTTTTATGTGTTTCAGGCAAGACTGCGATGTCATCAATGTCTGCTGCGGCAAGCACTACACAGGCCACCTGATCAAGTGAGCACTGGCGAACCGAAACTCTGGGGATGGTCCTCCCTTGATCCACTGTTCTTTGTTTGCTTTGGCATTCATCACTATAGCCACATATTTAAAAATTGGTTTTTTTCCACTGGTGAAGATGATCTAGTCAATTAAATATAATATATATTCTTAGGAATTGAATTTTTGAAAAGAAAAATAAGGAATGAAGCTTTCCTTGTGGTTTCCAGGTTGGCAAACTCCAGCTTCTTCAAGATGAGCGTGGGGCATTTGGGAGCATTTTTCAAATTACAGTATGTGTGTAGTGTGTCCAAGAACCTTAGCAACAGGATGCCCACAGAGAACACTGTAGTGAACATCAGTCAGAGAAATATGGGTATAGGAAAGCACTCTATTTACACATAGGGAAAATTAACTTACATCTGTAGCATTTATCAGCATCTACTGTTTATTAAGTGCAGAGAGCCCAGAGATATGTTAGTTAAGGGAAGACACACAAACACACACATGTTAGGTAGCCTAACGCAGGGTTAAAAAGCACAGGATTGGGGCCATGCAATCTGGGTCTCAGTGACTGTGAACTTGGGCAGTCACCTTCCATGTATGTGTAAAAGAGGATATTTATGCAGAATTTCCTTGTAGAGTTGTAGTTAAGGATGAAATGAAATAATATTCCTATGCACTTAGTGCAGCAACTGGTATATTGCCAGCATTTATTCAATTTGCTGCTACTTTAATATGTTATAATTATTATAATAGAAATACATATAAGTTTTGTAAGATCTGAAATAGGGCAGTGGAAGGAGTGATTGGGGAGGAGAGGTTAAATTGAAAGGTAGAATCAGTAGATGCTTGAAATCAGTAGATTCTTAAAAACTACCAAGATTTTTTTGTAATTTTTAGAATGTAAAGGGAAAGAGAGACATCGCCATATATGCTGAGACTTCTAACAGACAGTTTGGTTTGGTCATGGTCTTGAGTTCAAGGTGGCGCCAAGAGCGTAGGGGATTACACCGGTGTGAGCCTGATTTCTTGTGGAACTTTGGAGAACAAAAGTAGAGCAAAGAAAGTATAGAAAATATTTTGAGCACGGGATTGGGTCTGAGTGGAAGTTATTGCTTAAGTAAAATGAAACTAAGGTTTTCTAGACTTAATGATTTTTTATCATTTTCTAACCCAGAGACCATCAGAAGAGACTTATATTTGGAGTTGGTGATAAAATCTGTTGTACCAAGAATGCGTATCTCTCGGATTTACTGCCTGAAAATACCTCCAACAGTCAGCAAAATAATGAACTAGGGGCCCGTGGTGAAGACTTTAACTGGACTCCTCATGATGTTGCTAAAAATAAACATGACTTTGAGAGTGGTATTCGACTCTGCAATGGAGAAATATTTTTCATAACAAATGTGAGTGATAACAGAGAGTACCTTTTTACCTATTAGAGATAGGTTTCCTTTTTAAAAATTGCCCTAGGCTTGATTCAGAATCCAGACATATCAGAGCTGACATTCCTCTTCCACAATATTTGGTTCAGAATTTTTGCATCCTTGTTTGTGAGGGATATCGGTCTGCAGTTCTCTAGTGATGTCTTGTCTGATTTTGGTGTCAGAGTCTTGCTGGCTTCATAAAGTGAGTTTTTAGAAGACTTCGTGAAAAAACATTTTTAATACGTTTGAAGTGCTTCAGTAACAAGAACAAGAAACAAGTGGCACACGGTGTTCACAAAGCATCATTTCCATGGTGGCTGCCTACGTATAGCAACTGGAGAAGTGGTTGCCTTGAATTTGTTCTCATTGTGTCAACACCCTGTTAAATTTATAAGCTTATTCTTTAATAGCGGTGAGGAGAAGTAGTTTTTGCAAAGAGTTATATGCAGACTTACATTGTCAGTACAAGAAATAAAATGTATAGATTTCAAAATAAGAAAGGTAACATGGACTGTTTTCCAGAGAGTTAAATTTGGTTAAGTTGCAAGAACCAAAAACTTCATTTGTGTTTATTAAAATGTTTGTGTGTATGTATATTCGGTTGGCGCTTAAACATAGAGTGAAATTCTTAACAATTATAGTGAATATGCATGCTACTATATTTTTTGGACCGTAAGACACACCTAGGTTTTAGAGGAAATAGGAAAACAATTTTTGAAGCAAAAAAATGTGGTAAAATATTTAATAACAAATAACATAATATTTCACCAATGTAAATGTAAACAGAACTCAACAGCAGCATTAACAACCATTATTCCTCCCAAATAGGGGGGCGCGTTGGGTGCGTCTTACAGTCTGAAAAACATGGTATTTTACTTACAAGGTGCTTCCATTCATGTCCAGGGCAACTACAGATGTCTTTGCAGTGTGCATATTTGAAAACATACAGAATAGTTCTTTGTTGTGGTGACAGGATACAACGGATATAACTGCTGGAAAGAAAAGATCTTTGACCATTAATAATATGGCTGGCTTGGAAGTAACTGTGGATTTTGGGAAACTGATGAAACATTGTCGCATAAGACATGCGTGGGCAAGAACTATTCACACCTTTCAGGTAAGCCTGGAGGTTCATGAAGCTGTTCAAATAGCTGGCCACACCATAGAATACCTCGTAGTATTTTCTTCCTAATTTTTATTGCTTTTTTTTTTTTAAATTAGGAAACAAAATGCTCCAAAGTACAGAAAATCCTGTACAGCCATAAACTTTTTACTCTTATGGACTTTAGAACCCTCTTTATTCAGGAACTAAGCCACCATAGGTAACACCTAACCCATTGGGCCCCACTTCCCACCGGGAGAGAAGGGTCAGGACCGCAGGACTGAGTTTGTCTCTTACTTCAGTCTCCAGTGTTGCTGGGCATGGCACTGTTACTGATCTTGTCTTTATTTAAAATTTTGATATTTTGTTCATCATGGATCTTTTTGGGTTTAAATTTTGACTTTTAAAACTATTCAAGTATTATTTATCTCGATGGCTAAGTTTCTTGGCATCCTCTTAAATTTTGCATCCTAAGCAAGTGCCTAGCTTACTGCACCCTGGTCCATGCCTTCCCACCCTCCTCCAAAGTGGCTTCCTCTCTGCGTTTGTCCATCCATACGGAAACGGGATTACCAAGGTTTACGCAGATGGTATTGTGATGCCTGGTGGCTTTTGTGACTCGCTTATTTTTTAATTTAATCACCTATTATCGGGGTGTAATTTGCATACACATTTTAATTATAAAGCTGGATGAGCTTTGAGAAATGTATCCCCTTTCCCCACCTTTGTGAGGCCACCACCTTTTATTGGGGAGTAATTTTAGATTGACAGAAGAGCTGGGATGGTGGCATGGAGAGTTCTGTATCCCTTCACCCAGCTTTCCCTCGTGTTGGTATCTTACATAATTCCGGCATGTGTCAAAAAAGAAGTTGCTCTTGGTACAATGCTATTAAGTAAACTATATACTTTATCTGGATTTCACCAGTTTTTTCACTGTGCCTTTTTGTTGTCACTGTTCAAGGATCTAATCCTGGACTACAGTGCATTTAGTGCAACTTACTTTTAAGGTCTATTATAATACTCTTGAATTCTCATAAGTTATTCGTGGCTCTTTTACATATCATTGTTTTTGAGCTCCCCTCTTTGGTGTTGGAATGTTGTTTTAATGATGAAGCTGCATCGACCTCCATTTTCATGCAGAAAAATTTTATAGGTTAGCCTATGTCCTCTACTAGTAGGTGGACATTAATTAGTGTAGGTTTTTTAAATTTTTAAGTGAATGGTGTTATATTTAACTTACCCTATCTCAGTTCCAAAAAGCATCTGAAACTGCTACAAAAATGTGCACAATTTAACATGGTTTTTAAAAAGATAAAGAAATGATATCAAGTGGGAAATGAAGGTAAGGGTGGGAAGGGGCTCCTGCCGGGAGCGGGTCGGTGTGCGGCCGCGCGCACCAACCTATGTGCCTGCTGGTGTGGTTAGACTGCGGGTTCGGCTTTGCGTTCCCAGGGTAAGAGAGCAACGGTCGGTGGATTGTGTCTGTGTGGACAAAAATCCAGCCAGTTATGAAGATGTGCGATATTTCTGGCTGTGAGATCCTGGAGAAATTTCCCTCATGGTTTCTATAATTCTGAAAACTCGTATCATTCAGTTCTGAGGAATTTTCTTGAATAATTTCATTAAGATTTCTTGCCCCAGGTTTTCTCTGTTTTGTCTTTCTAGAACCTTTATTATTTTGGACCTCCAGAAGGGATTATCTCCATTTCTTACCCATCTCTTTTGTTTTCCATCATGTTATCATTTTGTTGTATTTTCTGAGAGATTTCCTCAAAATTATAATCCAGTCTTTCATTATAATCCAGGCAAATGAAGAGTGAAGGAAGGGTCTTTGTGATTGCTGGGTTGAGGTTGGAGTAAATATCTCTAAGTGTTCCTTTTACTAAACCTGGCTCTTATTTCATGGCTGAAATAGGACATTCATCATTATATCAGCATAGTTTGTTTCTTCCACGTTCGGTACAGTTCAACAAGTATTTGTTCAGTGAAACTCTGTGCTGGGTGCTTGGTATAGGTCAGCCCATGAAGCAAAGGTACCTGCCGGTGTGAGGATTATGTTTGGTGGGGAAGAGGACAGAGACACACACAACTGTGAACAAATATGTGAACTCCATGTGATGTTAGAAGGTGGTAAATGCTCTGGAAAAGAAGTGGGGGCGGGGTACAGTTGTAATTTTAAATAGGTGGTCAGCATAGGCCTCATTGAGAAGGTGGCTTTTTTTTTTAATCAGTATTTTTTTAATTGTTGATATTGTAAGAAGGTGGCTTTTGGGCATGGACTTGAAAGAGGTACAGAAGTTAACCATGTGGGTATCTGGGAGAAGAGCATTCTAGGTAGAGGGAACAGCCAGAGTCAAGGTTCTTAGGTGGGAGCCTGTCTGGTATATTTGAAGAACAGGAACAGCAAGGAGGCTGCCGTAGGAGTGACCGGCAATGAGGTCAAAGAAGTAACGTGGGGTCGGGGGGTAGGAGGATAGGGGACCAGGTCACCCCCTAGGGTTTTGTAGGACTACCTGTTACCCAGTACAGTAGTCAAAGCTGGCTCACCACCTGTTTTTGTAAATGGATTTTATCGGTACGGTCACATTCATTTACGTACCAGCCATGACTGCCTTGCACCACACAGAAGGAGGTGGGTGGTGGATGTAGAGACCATCTGGCCTGCGAAGCCTAAACATCTATTCTTCGACCCTTCATAGAAAAAAGTTTTTGGACCCCATTCTAAAGCCCATACAGACTTTCAGATTCCAAATCTGTAAAGTCATGAAGGGTGTTAATCTTTTGTGTCTATTCACCCAAGTTGCAATTTTAGAACAAATTTAGAGAGTAGTTATATAGGTAATTGACAGTAAATGCTGCATCGCCCTGACCAGGCGGCTCGGCTGGGTGGAGTGCCGTCCTGTGCACCACAAGCTTGTGGGTTTGACCCCTGGCCAGGGCACCTACGGGAGGCAACCAGTCAGTGTTTTTCTCCCACACTGATGTTTCTCTCTCCCCCCGTTTCTCTCTCTCCCCCTTCCTCTCACTCTAAAATCAATGAATGCATTTTTGGGTGAGAATTTCAAAAAAGAAAGTAAATATATAAAATGTGCCTCCTTAAGAAGTTTGATAGTGTTAATGATTGGAGGAAGATTTAAAGAAATGGATACATGATTTATAGCAGGTCACTGAGGAGCAGTCAGGAGTCCCTGTCCTGCTTTCTGAGCACCTGTGCATGATGTTTTACTTTGATCATCATTCATTCAGTGCGACAACACTGAAGGAAGAGCAGTGAGCAAAACAGATGTGGTCCTGCCTTCACAGAGCTTACAGTCCGCTGAGGAGAACACAGTTAGGAAGTGACATTCTGGTCTGATAAAAATCCTGTCATAGAGGAAGCGTAGGCGGCTGGAAAGTACAGGGGTGGGGAGCAGGGGCCTAGCCCAGAGTCGGGCCAGGTGGGGGCTGTGGCCTGGGGAGCACTGGCAGGACCACAGGGAGGTTCGCTGTGCTGGATGAGCCGGGCTCATGGGAAGGAAAGGGGAAAGAAGGAGGGAGGGGAGCCAGGCTGCGGCTGGCTCTTGGAGGGCCATCTGGGCCATACTGAGACAGGACTGTGAGAGCCTGGAGCCATGAAGGGGCTTTAAGCAGAGTTGGATGTGATTGAATTTACACTTTACAAATGTCACCATAGTTTTCTATGAGGACAGTGGATTGTAGCAAGTGTGAATACAGGGAGACTGATTATGAGGCTATTGAATTTTTCTCAGTGTCCCTTAATCGATAAGAATTCAGTTAGCTAAATTTAGGTAGACGTGTACTTGTTTAGGAATACTACACAGTGTAAAGTCCAAGGGAGAAGTGGCACCGTGTTTCTGTTAAATGTATTTAGCATTTCTATAATCACGTATCATGTAAGTCAGTTTCTGAGACTCAGCAGTATTGGGAGGAAGTGTTTGTCAAACTTTTACCCCCTGAAGAGTTGGACCAGATTCTCTGTGTTTAGGGAGATAGAAGTGCTTGCTGAGTAAAAGGTTGTTACTTGTTTTTGACTGTGGGTCTGTATTTTCTCAATGACCGTCTTGTCACTTGTCCCGTGTCCCCCCCCCCCCCCCCCCGCCCCGCAGTTCTTCTTTTGGCAGGTCAGTGTGGAGATCTTAGGGGAGATAATGGTTCAAACCACTTCTTAGTTTATGTTGGCACAGGAAATACAGCAACCAAGGGTAGCTATCAAACTTGAAACTTCTCACAGTTACATGGTGACTTTGGGCATTTTTCTTGTCTAGAGAATTCTTGGTTTGCTAAATTTAAAAAGCAAAGGTCCATTTTTCTCCTTTGTTTATCTTGAAAAAGTAATTGGTTCAGTAATGAAAAAATACAGAAAAGTACAAGGGAAAAAAATTATCCATAGGCCCTTCATTTTGGAGACAGTCTAGTTATAATTTTGGTATAATTGCCTTCTGTGTTGTGATTTATTTTGTTTTGTCACATATTTATGTTTATTTTGTAGGTACTTTTTTGGATCAGAGTAATTTTACTTTGTGTTACATAGTTGTGATATATATATTATATGTATATAATATATATATCTCCAGCTTTTAAAATTTTGTTATTTTTAAAGCATCTTTGATGTTTGCAAAATAGTATATCAAATATCTATATGTAGATACTTGATATAAGTATATGTAAATATACATTTATTCTCCTATCATTGGATATTTAAGGTATCTATTTTTGTAATATAAAATAACAGTGGGATAGTACCTTTACACACAAAGCTCACACAACCATTTTAAATTATTGGATTGCTTGGCCCTGCGCATAGACTTTGAAGTTTATCTTTGGGTTTTCCAAGCCAGTTGCAGATCTGTGTGGCCTGAGCTCAGCAGCATAATTAGAAAACGTTCCCGCATGAGTTCTCGGACGATGATGAAAATGGACTCCCTAAGTACGAGCAGTCCAGCCAGGGAGTGGGTGCGTGGGGGACTTGCCTCTTGTCTGCCTCTGTGGATGAGGACCGGAACCTTTCAGGCAGCTTCAGTTCTCCCCATGCCTTCTTCCCTTGCAGGGGTCTGAGGAGCAGACGGTGGTCTACGTGGTCGGCAGGGCGGGCCGCCAGCACTGGCAGCACGTCTACACCGCGGTGACCAGGGGCCGCAGCCGGGTGTATGTCATTGCGGAAGAGTCTCATCTGCGGAAGGCAATTTCGAAGAACAGTGTCCGCAGAAAAACTCGTTTGAAACACTTTTTGCAAGACGAGCTCTCCATGAGCTGTGCGTCTCCAGCAGATTGTGCATCTCCGTCTCAGGGCTCCAGAAACAGCAGAGGACCCAGCGCACAGCCCTCGGCGTCGCCGCTCCCGACGGACACGGCTGACACTGGGACAAGCGATTTCCCCAGAAGCCAGGCCTCTGCGGTGGATGGCCGGACGCCTGCCTTTGCTGGAAGATGGAAATTTGCTTTCCCTGATGAGGCAGATACAGATGAAGATCCGTCCAAATCGCGGGGGTTCAAAAGAACCTGTGTCATGAATGAAGATGAAAGTCCAAACAAAATTCTTATGGTAGGAGTGATGTTCTTATGGACTCGAGCTTTATTTACATATTGCTAGCTTCAGTGTGCTTATCTGTACTAACGTGCTATCTATTTCTACTAGTGTCGCTTTGAGCTGCAGGACGTAAACACAAGCGTTCTCTCCTCTGTCAGATTTGCTCTCTGCCACACCCAGCTGGCCCTGGTTCTGTTCCTCGCCCTGCCTGAGGCTGGCATTCTAGGCAGCGCCAACCAGTGGGCTTGTCAGGGAGAACTTCCTGATCATCCGGAACCTTCTGTCTGCACGTCTTCCCTATCAGCCTGCCCCCACCCCCCGTTTTGTAGGCCATAGTCTCACTTTTGTCCCAGAACTCCCCTGAAGCGGCTGGTTCCAGTCATCTTGTCAGCCTGAGAGCTCTTTCCTTAGGTCTTGTTCTGGACTTTTCCCCCAACATTCCTAGGAGTTTTCAATGCTGCTGCCATTTCAGTGTTTCCTTCCTTGATTGCATCGGCGCCTTACCTCCCGCCCTCCTGCCTCTCTGCCCCATTTCCCCTTCAGTTCTTCACTCCTCATCTTCTCTTCCTCTGACTGGAGACATCGCCCTGGGGACCAGTTCCTTTTTCCTTTGAGGACAGTAAGTGACCGTTCCTACTCTTGCTCTGATGGCCCATGGAGGGGGCAGCAGGGATGTGTAAGTAACTTGGAGCTTCACCAAGTGTTCTTGGCACTAGAGAGGAGGTGATGAGCCGGCTCCCCAGTCTGCGTCTCTGATCCTGGAGATGGACTTTCTGGAACCCCAGCCCAATATCTCTTTTTTTCTTTCCTTTTTTTCTGATTTCTCCATTTCAAGTAGCATTCACCCAGTTACAGAAGCTTAAAATTTTGGAGTCACCTTAGACTCTCCTCACTTTCACCCTCTACCTCTATTTGTTAGGTTTGTCGCAAAGTGTATTTCTCAGGAATTTCTTTCATTCCATTTAGTCTGGGCAGTTTTAGATCCTTATCTTCTTGGGTGACTGCTCACCCGGCTCCCTTCCCTGCCTTCCCCTCCTGCTCGGTCTCCTAGCGCTGCCCTAACATCCTTACCAGACTGACCTGCCTTGCGGGCTCCGCTCGTTCCTGTAAGAGCCTTCAGTGGCCCTCGTGCCTACAGCATGAATCTAGACTGTCTAGCTTGGCATTTGGGGCTTTCATAATTGGATTCCAGCTTTCCCAGCATCATTTTATTTCCCCCTCTTCTTTTTCTGCTTCAGTCAAACTAGTCTCTTCATCTCACTGTTTTCCTTTGGCTTTTATTGTGCAACTTGGTTTGGATTGCTCATTCTTTCTGCCTTTCCTCATTTAGCATTTTTAAAAATTTAGATCCTCTTCTCGTCACTGGTCTAAATGCTGGAGGGAGGAAAACAGACCAGTCTCTGGCTTTCTTGACATTACAATCTACCAATGGGTCATAGGCAGTAAATACAAGAAAAATAAAATGTTCAAGTCAAGAAAGATTCTATGACGAAAATAAAGGTAGTGAGGTGGGGAATGGTGGGGATGGGGGGCGGGGAGGGGGCAGGAGGTGCTACGTGGTGGTCAGGTAAGGCCTCCCTGAGGAGATGACCTGTGAGCTGAACAATGAGCAGCCAGGCGAGGCTCAGAGGAAGTGCCTCCTAGGCTGAGGAGCTAGCGATGCAAAGCCTGGAAGGGACTGACTTTACTGGAAGGGGAAGGCAGGCCAGTGTGGCCAGAGAATGAGGAAGAGAGGGTGTGTAGGTGACGCTGGTGGGGAGATACAGCAGGGTTAGTGTGGGGGCAGGGCGGGGATTTCATGCTATTTGCAGAGGGAATGCTTTGGGGAGCTGTGCGCAGAGGGGTGGCATCCTCCAAGGTGCGCGTAAAAACGAAGCCTCTGGCTGCTGTGCAGAGTGAGCTGGCGAAAGCGGGCTGGAAGCAGGGAGCCCAGCCAGAGGATGGCCTAGGGAAGGCCCGGTGAGAGAGCAGGGAGGGTAGTGAGAAGGGGTCAGATTCTTGATGCGTTTTGGAGATAGTCTCTATGACTTGCTGATTAGATGTGAGGGGGTAAAACAGAAAGCAATCCAGGAGTGGTTCTGGATTTCTGGCTGAAATACCCTGTGAATGGTAGTGCCGCCTCCCGAGATGGCAAGGCCTTGAGAAGAACTGGGCGAGGTGGACTCACTGAGAAGAAAGTCAGTGGTTTGTAGAAGAGTTTAGGACCTCAGGGTGGATCGGGGTGGATAATGTCCACTTAGGAGGCATTAGCATAAAGTGGTAATTAAAGGACGAGGTGAGTTAATTTCAGGAGGGACCACAGGTAGAGGAGAGGGCCTTACAAGAGGCCTCCCAACTGACAGAGGTCAGGCAGAGGAGGGGGAACCAGGGTGGCGGGAGGGAGGGAGGGAGGGAAGCCCGATGAGAGTTTGCCGGTGACCGAGTGGGAGCCGCGAGCGGGGAGGGAGGCGTGGAAGCAGAGTGTTTGAAGAGGGTTCCTGTGGAAAGAGGCAGAGAGATGGGGTTGTATCTGGATGGAAGGCTTGTGGTCAGGGAAGGAATTCTTTATTTTGGATGGGTACACTGAAGCGTCCTAGAGTGTTCTAGAATGGTCCAATGGAGAACGAGAAACTCGTGATTCAGAGGGTGACTGCAGGAGTGGTGTCCCGAAGTGGGTGAGCTGGGAAAAACCAGGAGTGTTAGTAAGGGTGTTGCCTTTGGATACACGTGGGGCAGGGGCTCAGCTTCATCACTGCAACCGGGTGGGAGTGGGTGCGGTGTGTTGCTGGGTTTAGGGAAG
The DNA here is from genome assembly GCA_039655065.1 of Glossophaga mutica. Lineage (NCBI taxonomy): Eukaryota > Metazoa > Chordata > Mammalia > Chiroptera > Phyllostomidae > Glossophaga > Glossophaga mutica. The sequence continues at coordinate 63,055,121 of CM077304.1, forward strand.
GAAGATGAAGCTGTTCTCAGTTGATTACTCCCATCTTATCTGTCTTCATAGTACAATCCAGCCTAGTTTCTGTTTTGTGATGAAACCCTCCCTGTCTCTGAGCGAACACATCTCTCCTCTGTGCGGCACTCGTACCCGGTTTGTTTGACTCTGTAAATAAAGCTTCCTGAGGACAGCGTGCTGATTACATAATAACTCAGATATACTTAGTGATTAAATTACGAGTTGTGAATACATGGCATTCCATCCTTTAAAATAAAAATTGGACCTTCAGAGTATTGTTCTTTCATGTGTTCAAAGTCATACTTATTTTGTAGTGTCCTCCTTGCTTTCAGAATTCCTTTGAAAATCACTTTTAGAGGCAATATGAATGTTTATAAGGGAAACAAACTTCTATCGAGACCTGTTTTGGTTTTTAGAAATCTCCAAAGTCATTTGTTTCAAAGTTTTATGAATTAGGTTATCCAATTTAGGTAATATCATTTTGCGATTTTTAAAATTTTTATTTTTAAATAATATTCTATTGACAATGCTGTTACAGTTGTCACAATTTTGCCCCCTTTTCCCCCTCCACCTAGCACCCCCGGAATCCCTCAGGCAATCCCCACCCCATTGTTCATGTCCATGGGCCATGCATGTAAGTTCTTTGGCTACTCCATTTCCTATGCTGTAATTTACATCTGTACTTTACATCTCCATGGCTATCGTGACTACCTATTTGTACTTCTTAATCCCCTCACCTCTTCACCCATTTCTCCACACCCCCCCTCCCATTTGGAAACCATCAAAATGCTTTCTGTATCGATAATTCTGTTTCTGTTCTGCTTGCTTGCTTAGTTTGTTTTTTAGACTCAGTTGTTGACAGGTATGTATTTATTGCCATTTTATTAATCATTTTGATTTTTTAAAATAAGCCCCTTTAACATTTCATATAATAATGGCTTGGTGATGATAAACTCCTTTAGTTTTTTCTGGTCTGGGAAGCACTTTATCTGCCCTTCAATTCTAAATGATAGCTTTGCTGGGCAGAGCAGTCTTGGCTGTAGGTTCCTGCTTTTTATGACTTGGAATATTTCTTGCCAATTCCTCCCAGCCTGCAAAGTTTTTTTTTTGAGAATATAGCCAACAATCTTATGGGGACTTCCTTGTAGGTAACTAATTGCTTTTCTCTTTATCCTTAACCTTTGGCATTTTAATTATGATGTGTCTTGGACTGGGCCTTTTTGCATCCACCTTGTTTGGGACTCTGTGCTTCCTAGACTTGCATGTCTATTTCCTTCACCAAATTAGGGAAGTTTTCCTTCATTATTTTTTCAAATAGATTTCCAGTTTCTTGCTCTTTCTCTTCTCCTTCTGGCTCCCCTACGATGTTAATGTTGGGCATCTTGAAGCTGTCTCAGAGGCTGCTTACACTATCCTCATTATTTTTGGATTCTTTTTTTTCTGTTGTTCCGATTGGTGGTTTTTTGCTTCCTTATGTTCCAAATCATTGATTCGATTCTAGGCTTCATCCACTCTACTGCTGTTTCTCTGTAAATTGTTATTTCAATTAGTGTATCCTTTGTTTCTGACTGGATCTTAAGCTGTTGAGGTCCTCACTAAGTTCCTTGAGCACTGTGATTTTTGAAAAAAAAAAGGTTGGATTATAAGTTATTTCCAATGGTCCCCCAGAAGCTTAAGAGTTGCTTTACATGCTGACAGCAGCCTTGTTGTGGGGAGCCTTTGGTTTCCCAGGCTGCGTAGTAAAGATTAGATGGTGCAGGTTACTGGGGGCCTGTTGGAGAACACCCTCACAAAACCTGCCTGTCCTGGGGTTAGGTCCTCAAGGGAGAGGTATGTACATTCTGACCCCAAATGAATGTGCGATGGTTAGAAAGATCTCTGAGAATGTGCCGGCAGGGTGTGAAGTACCGTGAGCTGCGAGCAAAGAACGATGTGGCCAGAGTGCAGCATGCCAGCGTGGGGCTGGGCTGAGCACGCGGCAGGAGTCGGGAAAGAGCGGCTCTTCCAAAGACATTGGGCATTGTCTGCGGCTGTGGAGAGCACTAGAAACATCTAAAGAGCTCTGTGGATTGAAATGTATGATGACTTTGACAAGACTTCAGTAGATTATGGTTAGGCAGACATGAGGGGATGTGTTCCCAAAACAAAAAAAATTATTTCCATAGCTTATTCAAAATGATTACGCTCTGAACTCAGGTAGTAGCAGTTGGGGTGGAGAAGAGAGGCTAAGGGGTATAGTTGGTGGCATTTAGTTGTCACTCACTTATACCGGTAGGGTGGAACATGAAGATGATTCCTGGGCTTCTGGCTTGGGCATCCAGGAGGATCCGGGTACCATTAATCAGGATTTGGGAAGAGAGGCCGGGGGACAGGTTTTGTGGGGAAAGTGCTAAAACTGGACATAGCAGCGAAGAAGATTTTCCTTCCTGGAAGTGCTAGGACCATTGCCGCCTCGTTCCGTACTCCATCTCAGCTCTTGGGTAATGAATTTGTCTCAGCAAAGCATTTTCTTTTTCTGAAATTAGATGTATTAACTCTTACAAAGACCATGGGATGAGTAAGGCTTTGACTGGATAGAAAAGTGAGGCAGTTCCATAGAAAGTGTCTTTCTCAAAGTTTCTGGGTTTGTACTTCCTACTGCTGCCATGGGGTGGGGGTCCTGGCTGTACAGTGGTGTCCAGATGCAGTAGCAGCATTATCCATCTGCAGGTCTGCACTTGCCACAGCTGTCACGCTCCGGCTGAGGCCAACGTCACAGCTCTGTGAGCACAGTGACTGGGGCTGGGGGGGGGGGTGTCCAGTGCTGACTGATGTCACAGCGTAGTAGCAGCAGCACGAGCCAAGTTCTCTAACGGAAGGGGATATGCCGGAAGTATGTGGCATTTACAAGAATCCCTAGAAATGAGGACTAGAATTCAAAGCTTCACGGCTGATACATAAGGAACTTCTGTGCTTTCACAATTCTAGACTTTCAGGTGCCTTGAGATGTGTCATTTCTAAAAGATTAAATTCAGTGACAAGGGCTGCCCACATTCCCTTTTTGTAATATTCACACTGCTTCACGAGAGCCAAATCTGCTGTTAAATTCTACAGACACGAATGCTGGTCTCGTCCGAAATGGCAGCTTTTGCTTTTCCTTGGGTTAATAGCTTTGACTTTGGAAACATGTTCCAAAAGAAAATGTTAGCCTGGTTTTTTTCTTCCCCTGGCCTACCCCCACCAAAAAAAGAGGGGAAACAAAAATCTCCCTCTAAATAAAAACGTGTGTGTAAACATTCTAATAAAATTTATCACATAAAGCAGTGATTTCCTGAACTTTTTAAGGAAAATGACATTTTAACAAAAAATTTAGGAAAGACCTAATCACATAATCCCTGAAAAAAAGAGAGTCCTTGTATTAGTCAGGGTTCTCTAGAGAAAGAGAACCAATAGGATGATATGTCTGCCTGTCTGCCTGCCTGTCTGTGTCTGTCTCTCTGGGTTTATTTGAAGGAATTGACTCTTGTTCTTGTGGAAGCTGGAAGTCTAAAATCGACAGGTAGGTTGGTAGACCCAGGGGAGACTTCTCCTTGCTGGGGCGAGGTCAGTCTTTTTTTTTTTTTTTAAGGTCTTCTGTCCGTGGGAGGCTCACCTGCATTATGGAGGGTAATCTGCTTCACTGTAGTAGTCTACTGATTTATATTAGAAGTTAATCTCATCTAAAGAGTACCTTCAAGGAACGTCTAGAACTGTATTTGACAAAATAAATATCTGGGCACTGTGGCTTAGCCAAGTGGACACAACATTAACCATCACAGTCACCTAAATGGAAGAGATTTTGCATTGTGAAAGATTGAGTTGTGCCTGTTTTTCTCATTTCCCTGTGGTGGTAAAACTTCCCCATGACCATCCCGGTCCGTTGACTTCTGTGTGGGAATCACTGACAGTGCCACGAAGATGCCTGTGGCCCAGCTGTGTTTCACCTGACCACACTCGCTACACTGTTCTGCAGGAACCATCTTGAAATTCTTAATTTCCGAACATAGGGCCTCCATTTTAATTTTGTACTGGGTCACCAAATTATATAGCAGATTCTGTCCACAACTTTGGAAATTCAATTTATATACCCATTCAGCAACTAGTCACGGCTACATGCCAGTCCCAGAGCTGGGTGCTGGGGATGCCACAGGGAGCAGAAGCAGACACGATCCCACAGGGAAGGAGCTGACAGCCCATCGCTCTGCTCTAGCCTTCCGGGGGCGGGGGAAATGTATTAGGTCTTCTGCGGAAGCGGTCGGGGGGAAAAGTGCATAGGGTAGACTGACTACATTTTTACAAAATTAACCATATTTTTATTGTTTTCCTAACAGGTGGAGGAATCGTCTCCACAAGTGTCTTCCAAACTTCAGAACTTGAGACTAAATAATTTGACCCCCAGGCAACTTTTCAAACCCACAAGTAATCAAGAAACTTAATTTTTCCTTCTGATTATTCAAAATAATTGTTTTTTTCATTCAACTCAAAGGGAACATCATAACTTCAAAGTATCAGGATAAAAGAGGATGTCTGTAATGGAAGTTCTATTTTAAGGTGTTTGTATTATAGATGTTTTAAACTCATTCGATCAAAGAAAACCTTAATGATTTCAATGTCTGTCATGAGAACTGGTAGCCCTGGACTTAAATGAGAGAAAACAGTGTCATAGCTGCACTTTATAAAGAGTTTTATTTTGGGGTAATGCCTTATTAACTCCCGCGATCACTGAGTGATCTTCGCCGAAGGGGTGAAGCGGTGGCAGCGAGAAACTGGAACTGCGTCGCTCACTGGCGCCGGTGTCAGGGTGTCATGTCTTCTGCGATCGCCTCCCGAGGCTGCCGTTTGCTCCCTCACTCCCGCCAGGCTCTACCTCATCTGGGGCTCTTCCCGGAAACGAAACGCCTTCTGAGTGGGGAGCGCACCATTTCCTGCTTTCCGATTTTGAGATGCCATTGGCATGTGCCGTTGTCTGAGGTGAAGGTGAGTGAGACTGACCTCTCACGTTGTGATTACTGCTGTAGCATTAGCTCACACCTCCATGGTGCCACCTGATTGTCACTGGGGGGGCGGGGAACACTGCTTTGTAGATACTCTATTTTGGATAAATTTTTTCTCAGAGTGGTTTCTATTTTTTTAAAGTTTTTTTTTATTGTTAAATGGTAGAAGAAATAGTTAAGAGGAAAGATTTACCTGATACTCCAGTGTTTTAAAAATAGCATTATGAAGATATAATTCACATACAATTCACCCATTTACATGGCTGAGTAGCTTTTAGTATATTCACAGTTGTAATGCCAATACCAAAATCAATTTTATAATATTTTTATATGATCACCCAAAGAACTCTCGCACTTTTCAGCTCTAATACCCTCCTCGCCCCTAGCCCTGGGCAACTGATAATCTACTTTGTCTCTGCAATATGCCCTTTATTATGACGTCTTTGATTGAGCATGATATTTTCAGACTTTATCCATGTTGTAGCATGTATCTACCAGTGCATCTCTTTTTTGAAAAAGATAAAAGATTAAAAACAATCATGTACAAAGAGCTAGCATTGTTTCTTTTATTGGGTAGATGTCTTGGGTAATCCATTCAAGGAAGATCCCTCAGTCCACCTTGACAAAGCCGGTGCCCTTTGTGTGCTGACGGGAAAACTCTGCATAGACTGAGGCCGTAATTCTACATCAGACCCTGTGGGTTTGAGCTGATGTGACAAGATCAGGAACCTGGCTGAATTTTTGCAGGTGGCTCCCATAGAGCTGCAGGTGGCTCACCTTGCTTTCAGTGGTTCCTTGTAGCAAAGGGCCTTTATCTATTTTTATTTCCAAATAATGTTCTGTTGTAAGGATATGGCACACGGAATTTATCCATTCACCAGCTCATGGACATTTGGGTTAGTTCCACTTTTTGGCTATTACAGCTAATGCTGCTGTGAGCATCTGTGCGTAACTTTTTGTGTGAACATATATTTTAATTTCTTTAAGGTATAGATAGACCTAGGAGTGGAACTGCTGGGTCACATTATAACTCCGTTTAAAGCTTTGAGGACCTGACGGGCTGTTTTCCAAGCAGCTGTACTGTGTTATATTTATGCCAGCACTGCATGAGGGCTCCAGTTCCTCATATTTTCTCCAGCGCTTGTTGTCGTCTGACTTTTTAATTACAGCCACACGGTGGGTGTAAAGTGATGTTTCATTGTGGCTTCCATTCGCATTTGCCCATGGTAACGATGTTGGCCATCTTTTCATGTGCTTATCGCCATTTGTCCTTTCCCATAGGAGAAATGTCTACTCAGGTCTTTTGCCAATTTATAAGTTGGGTTATTTTTCTTTTTATCATTGAGGTATGAGTTCTTCATATATTCTGTGAAGAAGTCTTTTATTAGAAACAGTATTTGCAAAAAAAAATTTTTTTTTTGCATTTTGTGGATTTGTTTTCACTTTCACAAATTTTTCTATCTTCTGCAAATTGAGAACATTTTACTTCTTCCTTTTGTATCTGGGTGCTTTTTATTTCATTTTCTTGTCTTACTGCCCTGGCTAGAACTTCTAGTACACTGGTACGTAGAAGTGGTGGGAATGGACATTCTGGTGGTGTTCCTGCGAGTTTTCAGGGTCTGCGAGGCAATCTGCAAACATGAGTGTTGGGACTGCAGGTGCAGTCTGTTAACAGTTTGCGTGAACTTGTTTCCTAGAACACGCGTGGTGCTCCCTGAGGGCACAGGTGTCACCTAAAATAAATGTGCCATCAGTGTGGGGTGCGTTCCTGTCTGCAGGCTGTTGTAGCACTTTCACACATTTCACATCTTGCCCTCACAACAGACCTGAGCGCAGATGCGACCTTCAGTATTATGGTGGGGAACTGACCCCCGGTAAATGTCATACCACTGGTGAGCTGGAATTCAAACCCAGATCTGCTTTCAAACCCTATGTTCTTCCCAGTCTTCCACGCTGCTTTCCAAGTTTATGGTAAAACCTCCCCCCCTTTAAAAATTATGTAGCAATTAACATTGTGTAGGGCTCAGCCTCTAGAACATGAAAATTCATTCAAAGCTCCGAAAAAGTGCGTGTCATATTTTTTGGCTTTTTAAAATCACTGTTTATTCCATTTGGTAGAGGTTTTTTTTTTTTTCCATACAAATATTTGCAACAATTTTGAATCCCCCCAAAACCATACATAGACGATAAATACCATGCTATTAAAGTATTAAATTTGTACAAAAATACTTTACAGTTTAATACTTGTTTGTTACAAATAAAAATACATATTTAAGTGACTCATGATCTTTTTTTTTCTTAACATGATTCTGCTTTACACTTTCTTGCCCTGGCGGTCCTGAAATGTGATTGAAATAATATATTTCTTTGCACACAAAGAAAGGTGAACGTTTTCCTTAAACAAAGGACACAGTGTTCAAGTGCTTCATCTAAGCGGTTGTTTGAGTTACTGACTGAAATGGAAATGTTTGGAAAATAACTGTTTCAATATGGAGATTCTATAATCGATATACAGATCTATTTTTTTTATATTCACCAAATAACAGTTATTAGTGTAACTATTCAAAATATCTGGACAGATGAAAACAGTTGCTGACAGACATTAACTGCAACTGTCACAGTTTATTGCTTTGAGGGATGGTGATAATTGGCAACGCATTCTGTGGAAAAATGTATTTACAGTTTCGGTGAGTGGCATGGCTCAGAACTAAACGCAGTCCAGTGTCGTTTTTAAGTACATGTGCTGTACACCCCTCAGTAGAACCAGTTTTTTAAAACATGTCGAGCAAGATGAGTTTGATTCGCCTATCATTAAGATAAACCTTTTAATAGACTTAATTCTTAAATTCTTAGTCCTGAATTTTAAAAATAAGATAACTAACTCTCAGTGTTACTAAACACTCTAATTCATTATCAGAGATTTTCAGCTATTAAAAATGTGTCCTTAAAAAAAAAAAAAGCAACAGGTCACAAGACATATCCTGTTTGATAATTTGTTGCATAGGGAATAGCATACATCTTAGTTAAAGTCATTCCTATACTTGGGCAAAACAGTTACCACCACCTATTAGGATCGCCTGCGTGCATCATTGCTGAAACGTGTTAAGATAATTGTACCCCTGTACCCCTCCCCGAGCAGCAGCCAGTCCCAGCAGTCACCCGACTAGTTCCTCTAGCAGAGCCAGCTTTATGGAAAGTGTTGTTGGTCAAGTTCGTACATTAATGACTTCATAGTAAGAAACTGATTTCAAAGTGAATTAAGGAAATTATCATAGAGAATATTTTTAAACAGACGTTTTTTCAAAAAGTGACAGGAAGATGAACTTGTAAAAAAGTTCCTCCGCTGTTCCTCGTGGAGGGGTGGCCTAGCTATTTTTCTTTTTCTCTACGGTTGGGCTTGGCAGGGATATCGTCTGCCAGATACCATAGTGGTCACCAGAACAGTAACCTCTTCTACGTGAAAAGGGAGGTGAACATGAGCCATGAGAGATTTAAAAGACCCCTGTGCTTGCAGTTAATGCCACGTGATTATCTGTGCTTCAAATGTCACAGAAATCTTAAATGGATTTTTTTTAGCACCATGTAGATACTGTCTTTTGTCCTGCTTTATAAAAAGCGTTGCTATAAGGTGTTAGTGGGTTCTCGGATCTCCAGATTACTGCCATGGCTGGGCTGCTGGAAGAAAGCACTGTTCTGTTCACTCCATTCTCCCGGCAGAGTCTGTTCTATTGATTTCTGGGAAGCCAGTGGGTTTCTGCTAATAACCAGGTCCAGCTTATTACCAGATTCCGCGATGAGGGGCACAACGAGGCAGCAGTCAAAGTCTCTCGTTCGGACATGATTAACCTGAAAGGTCAAGAAGAGCCATGTTGAGTTATTGTTCTAGTCACAAAATAATTCCCCAGACCCAGGGTACAGGTCAGGCGTAACACGTTGCCTTGAATGGATTTAAACCAGCACCTCTACCCTGCGCTGACCGTCCACAACGGGCTCACTGGCTCTGCAGCCTCTGCTACTAAGTTTTAATGCCCCGAGTGCAGGGGACAAGGGCACATCCCAGCAGCCCCATGGTGAACAGACTGCCTTGCTCACAGCAGGTGCCCCAAGAGCTGAATGTCATCTCCAATTTCCACATGAGGAACATGAGCAGCAGAGCAGTTAAGAGATTTGCCTTCAGGAAGCCGTTGGTAAGTGGTCAAACTAGGATGTGACCCCAGGCTGGCTGGATGACTACAAAGCCTGTGCTCTTGACCATGATGCTGAACTACCCCCTTAAGTGGCTCACACCCTCCTCAGCGTATACACACGCACTCATCTGCTGTCATTTCTCCTTATTCACAATCAGAATTCACAATCAGCTGCTTTCATTCCTTGACTTTCCAGTCTCTCCCCAGTCACACCTGACGCTCGTGTTGCACAGATGACCCCTCCGTCCAATACAGGACTCAGGTCTTGGGCTCTCACTCCCTTTGACCCTCAGCATTGGCCGCTCTTAACACCTGGCCCTCCTTAAAACTCTCTTTCTTGGCTCCTAAAACACTACTTTGTATTGATCTTGTCATCATTTTAACAGCTTGCTTTCAGTCTTTCCCTGCCGTTATTTCTTCCTGTCCTTTAAATGTTGTTTTTCTTAGAATTTTATCCTTGGTTCTCCTCTCTTTATGCCTGTAAGTCCGCTCTAACACCTCTCCTGAGCACAAAGCCAGGCCGCCTCTCCGAGGGCTCTGCCAGGATGCACTGAAGGTGCTGAAGACTCGGGTGGGACGCGGTGCCTTACCCATTCCTGCCTAGGCTCCTCTCCTGGAATCATCCCCTTCTCCACCTACCCCCGTGCCTCAGTAGTACCACTGTGTTCTCTCCAAATGATAAATGATGTCATTCTGCTTAAGAAAAGAATATACCTCCAGAATAAAGCCCAAGAGCTTTATCATGACATTTGCAATTCTTCACAGTCTGAATCCACTCTACTTTTAAGGCCTCAATTTGCGTCTAAGTAGGAATAGCTCCAGTATATGGATTCGGAAGACACTCTCAGAGAGTTAGTAATTTGTCCATAGCTATTCAGCAATTGTAAAGGTGCCCATGGAAAACAAAAGTGCCCCACACATCTAGGACAGGACTAACCGTTCTGCTGCCACGGCAAAAATAACCACCAGAATTGGTTTTAAAACTATCTAGTGGACCGCTGACCACTTGCTTCAGTGAGCGCCCCTCGGAGCAGCCTCCCGCTGCGAAGGTCAGCTGTCTGGCGGCAGACTCGCTCCAGCGGAGCACACGTTTAAGATGGGTGTCGAGGCTTTCCTTCTCCTGCAAAATGTTCTCTTCCTAAGAACCGTGTGGGTACTCGCTTTGCTCAGCGAAACTACACCTGACCACGACAGGCCTCCATTCAATAGACAGGGTTCAACTCTGTGGTTTCAGATACTGTGTCAGCTACTGAGGTACCAAGCACTGCACAACGGCGAATGGGGGAATAAGGTACTGGGCCCATCCTCAAGAAGTGTCTAATCTGCTGGGGAATATATACAGGGAAACAGGCCATTGCAATGACTGGTAAATTCTACCAAAGGAAAGCTTCTAATCTAGGTTTGACACAAAGGAGGATGGATGGGCATTGGTCAAGGAAGACTCAGAAGAGTTAAATTAATTGAATTCCACCTGCAGTCTTACCTGTAAGAGCCTGTCATAGGGCTTTAAGCCCCCAAGATCCCCTGGCCCGGCTGGGCGAATGTTTTTAACATACACTCCTTTCTCCAGCAGGCCGTCTGCTACGCTGAACCCAAAGTCCTCCATGTCAGAGCTTTTGTACAAGGTCACCTGGAAAGTGAGAAGGGGACATTTAGCTAGGCTGGAGACTCCGGCCTGTGGATCTTCTTGACAATCTTCTCAATCTCATTTCAATAACATAATGGATTTGTAGAACATTAGGTAGCTCCCCCAGCCCTGCAGCACCCCCACTAAAACCCAAGAGTATCCTTGGAATTTTAAACTTCCACCCAGAACAGACAAGTAGGAGAAGGAGAAAAGCTCGAGAGTCCTGGTGGGTTTTTTATTGTTGTTTTTAAACTTCTCAGGCATACGAAAGTGAGGCTTTCACTAGGGCAAGCTGACTTCTCTGTCTTCCTGGACATCTCCCAGTGTCGGGAGCAGCTGGGGCAGCCCCTCGTCCTGATGAGCACCAGAACCAAGCCAGGGACCCTTCCTTCCTGCCCACCCCTGCGCCTGGGCTGTGCTGGGTGCAGCGCTTGGCATTTCCTCTCCCTTTGAGGCCCACGAAGCGCTTCATTTTATTTGCTGCGCTACCCCAATCGGGACTTCAGTAGCATCGGCTACAAAGAACCAGAAAGTGCTCCCGTAACAAACACCTTGCCCTGGGGCCTGGCTCCAACAGCGTCCTCAGGTGGGTCCAAGGTTGAGCTGAGCAGCTCAGAGCCTTGGGCCTTCTCAGGTCTGGGCCACAGCTGGTTCTCTCCGCACCTCAGACCAGCTGCCACCAATTAAAGCCCCCCCCCCCCCCAGTGCGCGTTCCTCCACCTGCCCATCTGCAGGAGTTAGTCTGAGGTCCACTCACTCATCAGATCATTCATGCTTTCAGCCAGTGAGGACTGGGTCCCCACCCCGCTCTGCGCACAGTTCTGGGTGCGGGAAGCAGCAGTGAATGAGAGAGGAGAGCCTGCCTTCCAGGCAAACACATTAACAATGTGTTACGTTCACCGAGCCCAGTGCTGGTCACTGCCAGGTGGCATGCTCCGCACTTCACACTCAGTTTTTAGTCCTCCCCTGAGGATATGCTTATTTTAGAGAGAGGGAAAGGGAGGGAGGGAGAGAGGGAGAAAAGCATCGATGTGAGAGAGAAACATTGATCAGCTGCTGCTTGTATGTGCCCTGACTGGGGATGGAGCCCACAACCTAGGCACGTGCCTGGACCAGGAATCAAACCCTCGACCTTTCAGTTTATGGACAACACTCCAACCAACAGAGCCACACCGGCCAGGGCACGCCACACTCAGCGCTTTAGGGTGCCCGCTGCTTTTTCTGAGGTTTGTCAAATGCCCTCCACAAAACCGTACACATACTTCAAACAGCAGTTGGGGCTTATTTTTTACTCTCTAGCTTTAGAAGTATACAGTTTATTCTATTTCTACACAAATAATACAGACAGATTATTGTAAAAGAGTAAAAAGTTTAGAGCTATACAGGGCAAAATGTGAAGATGAAAACTTTTAGAGCGGGTTTATTCTTTTATACCCAGTTATTTTACTTCAGGGAGGTATGGAATGTGGAAGGAAATGAAAGCTGGTCAGCTTGTGGATTTTTTATTTCACTGGACGGACAGGCCCATCACCAGGCTGGCTGGGTCAGCACTGGTCACCCCCGAGGCAGCCCGTGTGGCTGCTGCCTCACTGGAGGAGGGAAAACGCGGTGTCTGGGGGGTTTGGGAACCTTCCCAAGATCAGAAAGGTGCAACCGGTGCGGCTGTGTCTGTCTGACCGCCTGTAACCGAGCGTCTAACCATTACCACATGTACCTCAACATGCTTTGTTTCACAGATGCTACGGTACTCTCCATTTTTTGTATTTCAAAATCTCTGAAGTCAGACTATGTTTTATAATCAATGGCATCCTAGAGCCCAAGAATCAGGTGTCAACATATAGCACCCCGGCCTGCAGAGCGCGGCGCTGACCCCAAGTGCCGACATCGCTCTGTGAAAGGCAGAATCCCAGGCCCTGCCCCAGGCCGCCTGAGCTGGCACCTGCAGATGGCTAGTGGCTTGTGTGCACGCTGAGGTTTTCTCTGCGCAAAACTTCACAATCCAGTGCTGCTACCTGTTCTGGAAAAAGAAGCCAGGAAACTAATGTGTAATGAGACCACATTCTTTGCAGGCTCATGTCTGAGTATGAGTGTGTGTGAGTGTGCACACGCATGCACACTCGTGCACACTCACACTGGCCCCTACCATGTGCCCACACTGGTTTAAGGACTGAAGATATAGCAGTGAAAAAATAAAAGACAGCAGTGAACAAAACATAGCCTTCACGAGTTTATAGTCCAGTGAAGATATCTAATTTAATCCTCCTAACAATCCTGCAAGATGAGTAAGAGTCTCAATTTTAAATCAGGTAGTAGATACAAAGTTTTAATCTGAAGCGACCAGATTTCTGTGGGAAGATCAACTTTACAGCATTCAGTTTAACAGAATAGTAAGCCCCATTTTACAGTAGAAGACACGAGTGTGCCTATGCTTGGGTGCAGTTTAGAAGGTGCAGTGCCCCGTCTGAAGAGAGCAGGGGGTCAAACTGTGTAAATGAGACAGTCTTCCCCCCCTCCCCCGCGCCTGCCCCCCTGCCCACTCCCACCCCCGCAGGAGTGGAGGAGACGCCTTTCTTGGTAACTTGGGCTCAGGTAAAGCAGGGGAGTATGTGGAAGATACCCCTTTCCAAAACCTTAATCCGGTGCTTGCCACATAGTAGGGCTATTACTTTTGAGTAAATGAAAAGATCGGTTCTGACATGGGTGAGTTTGGAAGTAGTCAGGACTGGCCACCATATGCTGTGAATGTGAATAAGAGGGATTTAATTTTGAGGTTCAAGCCATCTGCCCACCCCTTTCAATCCTTCCTAGGAGGGGCTGGAAATGAGCAAAGCTGCAGCCCCACCATAAGTGGGGTGGATGGGGCTGGTCCCCATGAAGATCCAATGGCGACACCTTGTGGCCACGGGAGGTGATAGCACTTCTGACAACGGAGTCAGGCCTGCCCCACGGAAGAGCTGAAGAAGCCCCATTTTCCCACGGACAGGGAGAGAGGTGAGATGGAAGGTCTGCCAGCTCAGGATGCTGGACTTCTTGCTGACAAAGTCTGTGGGACTTGAGGGAGCAGATTAAAAAGCAAACAGAATGGTGCTGTCTCTACCAAGTTTGTGAAGCAGATCACCCAGACAGAAAAATGAACGCTCAGGGAGGGTTAGAAAGTTGCCCGGGCTAAACGGATCGCAAAAGACAGAGGTGCCTCTGACTGAGACGTTCAGACCCCCATGGCACACTGCCTAAATAAGTACTCATTCCAAAGGAGAATCGTCAGGTCCCTTTAGAGTTATGACTTTGTCATACGCCACAGGACAGGCGAGTTCTGTCCCTCTTTCCTAACTCGGGCCTGGAGTAACAGGGAGGTTCGTCATTGCTCAGTTGGCCAATGGATCTCGGGCATCTGCTCTGTTGTGGACCCTTCAGCCTGGTTTCAGGAGTTGTAACCCTCACCCCATGGTGGGCTGTGTAAGAGCCAAGGGACACGCTTCATCTGAGTCTGTTCTGTCAAGAGGACATGAGCCACTAAGGAGACAAAGCTTATCTCCCTGGCAGGAGCACTACTTCTGCCTCCTCCATCTCTGGCCCCAGTGCTTGGTTGGTTAGTCAATGACGGGTAAGACTCCTCATGGGAGGGGCAACCTAAGCCAGACACGACCACTTGGGAGGCCCTCATGGAAGGACTGTGGGGGGGGGGCTGCAGCAAAGAGGCGGTGATGGACCCTCGCCCCCTCCACCCGCCCCCAGCTATTCTGACATAGCCTGAGTCCTCATTTCCGTCTGGAAGATGTCTCCTGCTTCCTGAGCCTAATCAGCTTAAAGCCTGAAACTATGACGGTGAGCGGTGCAGCCCTGTATCGGCCAGAATGGTTCCCTACGTGATCGGGCATGAGAAAGAATTCCTAAAGTCCTGTGAAACCTGCTTTGTTTGCTAAGAGTGCTCTCATTTAAATGATAAGGGTCCGAGGAGGAAATGAGTATGTCTCCCAAAGTTTGGCAACCCCCTTTCCTCACAGACACTGACTCAGATTAAGCCCTCAGATTTCTTTGAAATGTTAAACCTGTATTCCTATGTATTTGAACCCAATAAAAGCCTAGTGAGGAAGGGGCTCTGGGTCATTCCCCTTTGAGAGTTTGACCACCTTTCCTCCCCAAGCAGATCATGTCTTGGTAGTTTTACTTTCATCCGTGACGGAGGGATGGGGCTCTGAGGGCGGAGCCCCTCCCACATCTGGCACCCAGGACAGCTCCCCCCCGCCCACCCCCCCACACTGCTCCACAGCCAGAGTCCAGGAAGGGCAGAGAAATGAGTGGCACCAAGTGATGCCAACAGTGGTCAGTGGTGACACATTCGCCAAAACATGACTAGTGGGCAGTGAGCAGAGCAGGTTAGCAGATGAAGGCCAAGGGGCTTCGTTCTCCTGGGCCTTAGACTTGGTGTACGTCTATGGTAAACTCTTCAGAATAAGAGGCTCGTAAGTGATTTAAATTTGAAAGTAATCTGTTTCTCTAGAAAGATTTCCCGAGGTTAGAAGAGATTGAATTTTAATAGCCAAGTGTATTGTTCTCCTGGAAACAGCTTAGAAGCAGCACATAACAAAAATGAAATTATTTTTAAATGACACAAAGATAAGATTCCAGAAATCAATAATGCACAAAACTGGGCAGCACAGCTGACTGCTCTCAAAGCAGCAAAATAAATTGTGCCATGTAGCTGCCGCCCTCTTGTTCCACTGGAGATTGGTAGCAGTTACTTCTGATTTATTTTCTGTCCAAAAATAATTCTAAGGATTCTGAGGTTTAGATCTTATTTTTAAAAAAAAAATTCTTCTGCACAGATGCATCCCTTACCCAGACACTTTCCTACACGAGATTGCTTTTGGTCTCCCAGCCGCTCTGTGCAGAAGACTCACTCCCTCCCTGCCAAGGGGGATGCTGACTCTCGAAGATGTAGATGGACAGACTTGTCCAGGTAGAATGTATAAGCTCTAGAATTCACTACTAAAATATCTGACCTTGTTAGCTGCATTTGTCAAGTCGTGATTTGTTTTTTCTGGACACATATCTCCTAGCTGGTCAGGCAGCCTTCATCCATTTCCAACTGCCCAGCCAGCTAAAGACGAGAACCGCTTCTCGGAGGCTGCACTTCCTCCCCGAGAGCCTGCTGCAGCTTTCCGAGGACAGCCACCGGCACGCCGGCCCACGCCTCCCACGGCTCTGCGGGGTCCACCCCAGCCCATCCGAATCAAGACTTACCTTGTAAGGTTTCTATTCTGTGCAGACCAAAGGATGCTTCCAGGGAACCTGGACTAGATTTTTCTGTTCTAAAAGGGCCAATGAACATAACATTTGGAATGTAACACTCCAGGCAAGGAAACAGCGTTACAAAGCTCAGTTCCACACTAACTCTTTGTCAGCATAGGCTGCCACTGCTTGTAACCCTCCTGAGAGCGGAGCTTTGGCGGGAGGGAGAAGGGTTCGCTGAGATTCAGGCAGAGCCTTGTTTTATACTTCTGTGCACATGTCTCAACAATGTCCTTGAGGTAAAGATCAGAAACTTAATGCTTGCGTTTTCAGCTTTGACATGTGTGGAATGCTTTCGAGGCAGAGCCAATTTCCTCAGCTGGATGTTAAGGGCAGCTGTGCCTGCTACCTTCAGCAAGTCACTTTGAGTGACAGCCATCCCCAGAAGCAGTCCCTATGGGCGGGCAGCCTCCCTATGGCTCAACCTCTTGTCCAATGGCCTTAAGGACCAACTGACACCTACTTCTCAGAGATGGCACTGGTTGTCCCATAAACCACCAGGCACGTGGGTTTATTATTGCAGACGTGCTGGGGTAGCCTTCTTCCTTTAACCCTGACAATGCCGTGCTGTCTGTTTTGAGAACAATCCCACACTACCTGTGGGGCTGAAAGGAGAAACGAAGCATGGCCTTCCCAGCTGCGTTCTTCCAGCCCAGGAGAAGCGATGTCAGCTTACGCCACCCCCACTCACGGCCTGCGAGACGAGCTGGGTCAGAGGAGGCAGGTGCTGCCCTCCTGTCTGGGGAGTCTCCTTGGCAGGGGAGGAGGAGAGACAGCTGCTTCACACGGTGCCTCCTGCTGCTCCCTGGCAAGGCCGCCGTGGCACAGGAGCTTGAAACATGGGGCCCGAGCGTGAGGGAGTCAGTATAAGTATGAGCACGTCAGGGGCTGACAGGGCCCTTGGAGAACGCGTCCCAGCCGAGGGAGCTTCGGGGTTTCTCCTTTCAGCCAGAGCACCTTCACGGCTATCGTTTCACATCATATCAACGAGGAAGGAATTAGATCGTTCTCCCAGGTCTTCAGGCAATCAAACCAAGCCACAGGCAGCTGACGGACACCTAGTTATTGTCAGCTATGTCCCTGGCCCTTCCCATCTGGCCCGGCCACCGTCAGGTCAGCCAGCGGTGGCAGCCTCTGTTCCGGCAGCTTGGCTCCGGACCACCTGATCGCCACTCGCAGCCCCTGCCCCGTGGCTTTCGCCTTGGCTCTCCGCTGCCAGGTCCGCCCTGGGCTGGCTCTCCTCCAGCTGTTGACCCTTCCCGATTCCCTCTGCACTTTACTGACCTCAGTTCCCTGCAGGTATGTGGGTAAAAACGTACCGATCACCATTCCAACGAGTGTGTAGGGACAGCAGACGTTTCCCACCACCCCCAGCCGGGTGTCCTACAATTCAGCTCGATTCTGGCACGATCGACCTGAAGATAGCAGATCTCACCGGTTCAGGGCTCAGTCTAACAAGACTGCCCCTAGCCCCTTTGGAGGCCAATTGCAGGTCAGATTATCGCCCAGGCTTCTGACCAACTGGCTTAGATGGGAAGTTCCAAGACCCCGTCCTTGCCAGAGCAGCTCACAGAACTCAGGGAAACACTTTACTTACTAAAACGTCAGTTTAAAACAGAAGGCTATAACTCAGGAATAGCCAGAGGGAAGGGATGCAGAGGGCAAGGTCTGGAGAAAGGGCCTGCAGCTTCCAGCCCCCTGCGAGGGCACCGCTCCCCCCACATCTCCCCGTGTTCACCAGCCCGGAAGTTCTCCAGACTCTCCTTTCAGGTTTCTGTGGACTCTGGAGGCTTCATTACTTAGGCTGACTGAGCGAATCCTTGGCCATTTGTGATTGAGCTCAACCTCCAAGCCCTCTCCCTGCCCCCTCAGCCTTAGGGCTGTCCAAACATCAGTCATCTTAACAGCATGACAAAAGACACCATTATGCTCTCAACACTTAAGAAATTCCAACAGTTTTAGGAGCTCTGTGCCAGCAAGGACGAAGACCAAATATGTATTTCTTACTATAAATCACAACATCACCGGGGGCTCCTGTGCTTTTTAGGGGGCAGGTAGGGATTCAGGGCCCGGCCCACTGCCGTTCAGGAAGGATGACAAGTTACAACTGACCACACGCCTACTGCACAGAGCACGACAGCCTGACTTCATTTCCTCGTTCCAGAGACGGCTGTGGCCTGACACCGACCGCAAAGATTCTCAAAGTTTAAAACCAGGTACAGGTTTCAAATCATGTCCCCGGGAAAGAAGGAGACAGGCGATGGCCGGACGTGACAGATGTCCCACCCCAGCTCCGCCGGACGGACGAGCAGCAGGGCAGACGCCGTGGGGGAAGATGTCCAGCAGGCTTCTCTCCAGGGGCCTCAGAGTCAGGGGACAGGGTGACCCTCAGGGAGCTTGTAAGTGCACATCTTACGGGTGACAGGGTTACAACCTATAAACGCATCTGCTTGTGACAGAGACACACAAAGACATCAGAGACGGATGAGCGATCCCCAGGCCAGAGTGAGACTTCAGGGATTCTACAAACACTTCCGGGGAGGAGGGTATGGGATCCGTGACAAAGTCATGAGACACGTGATCAGGAAGCGAGACAGGGGCACAGGAGAACACTGTCTAACGAGCCTGCCTGGGGGCAATCGGTGTCCGGGACCACAGCTCTGACTTACCGGGCCTGGTGCTCAGAGCAGAGCTCAGACTCAAAGTGATGAGATGCGGATTGACTTCTGGCTGGTCGAAATGCAAATGATTTCTTTCCATTGGAAAAGATAACCTCAAAGGCTTTGCTTTTATTTCCCTACCGTCATCAAGGAGCTTTACCATAACTAGGAAACTGTCATTCTTTCCTTCTTTACCCATGGACTGAAAAAAAAAATATATATATATGTGTGTGTGTGTATATTAAAAAACCTCAAAACTCATCTGCATACAAATTACATTTTGTAGCGTTGTTTTAGCGGCATCATAGACAAGGGGAACGGATGGAAATGATACATTTTGAGGACGGCCAGGGCTGGATACCATTAGTCATATAACACGTACAACCTAAATTCCAAGCCTTATTCTACTATCCCCTGGTCCCTCACCACATTCAGATACTTGGCTGCCCTGTTTCATGGGGAGAGAACACGCTGGTCTGACTGATGCGGTGATTAGTAACCAGACACACCTGCGCTGTCCTTGTAACTAGATTCTCACTCTGGTTGACACCTCCGTCTCTGCAGACTCTGAGGCAGCTGGCCGGGCCTCCTTTTAGTCTGGGATCCGGAGGGCATCTCATTTTCTGGGTTTCTGACAACATACCACTTTGGCAAGACTGCCTGACAGTGACCTCTCCAGGGAAAATGGCATTTGTGAAGTCTCTCCTCCTGATACTGGTCCTGACCCTTCTTTGCTAAGCGAGCAAACGCAGGTTCTGGGAAGTGACAGGGCTAATGACCGTCACACTGGGACCAAGCCTCCATGCGCTGGGCAGTGAAGCCTGTGCTTTCTCTCCCTTATCACTCCTCGCTTGAGAAAGAGAAGCTGGATCTGCACTGGTCCCTACCACTGCAGGGTCGGCGGGCCGTTGGCGCTCCTGCGACCTCCACAGTGAGCCGGCTCCACACTAGCCGTTTGGAGGAGGCCGGGTGTGCAGCCGCATTTGATCTGGAGTAGCCACTCTGAATATCTGGTGAAGAAAGAGTCGAGTGCCTAGAAAGATCTGTATTTCCATTTTATATTTCCTCCTAGGGCCGAGCCTGTTCCTGACTCGGGGACGGTATTGGAAAAGAAGCTGCCGTTAAACACCCCAAATGGCACCCCTTCCGTGGAATAAACCCCCTTGGGCACCGTGGAGAGGAGCAGAGGTCCCCTCTCTAGTTACTCAAACGGACGGCCAGTGTAGAGGGCACCTGGAATGGGGATGGCAGCAAACGCAGCCCCAGGAAATAAACGGGGTTCCGGGCAACTCAGATGCCACCTGAGTCATAAACAAAAGTAGATGCTGGAAAATTATTTTAAAGACATTTCTGGAAAAAATAAAAATAGCTGCACACGAATAAGGCATACAATTTAACTGAAAACACGCATAACAGAGCCCAGGAAATGTCAATGTGGTTTTCTAAAAAAGCCCAAATGCTCTGAATGTGAGGAACTTTCTACTCCACTGAATTTATTTTCTTTTTTCCATGAACTCTGCAAAGAAGTGAAGTTTGACTTCATCTCAGAAATAGATGAAGTGGACATTTAAGCTTCAGCAGGAAAAGAAAGGCTATCAGTAAACTGTAGTTAAGATCACAGCCCTGGCTGGTGTAGCTCAGTGGATTGAGCGTGGGCCTGCAAACCAAAGGATCGCGGTTCGATTCCCAGTCAGGGCACATGCCTGGGTTGCCAGGCCAGTTCCCAGCAGGGGACATACAAGAGGCAACCGCACATTGATGTTTCTCTCCCTCTCTCCTTCCCTTCCCCTCTAAAGATAAGTAAATAAATAAATAAATAAAATATTAAAAAAAAAAAAAAAGATCACAGACTCCTATTTGCAAAGAGAAAGAATTTGTGATAAGCTGTAGGACAATCCAGAATTCATTTTAAAGATAAAACTCAGAAGTTCCAGGGCCAAAGATGCTACCTCATTTTTTTTACCTTGTCACCAGGTGTTGCCTATGAAATAGAATAATCACCCTGAGTTAGCAAAACCTAAGGGAACAATACTTGATCTTTAGGGTGCAAAGGAATCCATTGACGAGGTTGCTAAAATGCAGATCGTCAGCCCGAAGTCCCAGAAAATGCTGGCCAGGTAAACCTGGGTGGGGTTTAGGAACCTGCATTTTAACAAGCACTCCGTGTAATCACGGTCAAGGTCATCAGAGATTCACACGCCAAACTACTCTCTAAGGCTGCAGGCCACCAGCTTTCAGCTGAGACCCATTAAAAAGCCTTGGAATCACCTCACTGCCATGACACGTTAAAAAGAAACAAACAGAAAATAGAAAATCTCAGTGTACAATGTTTGGATTTATTCATGTGTGAGTGTGGGCGTATGCATGTACTGACACGTGAGATAAGATATATTTCGTACTCTGACTCAGTCAGCAAAGTCTGACAAGCAGTGTTCTAAGGGGACATGGGTACCACTTCCCTGTGACCTCCTCCTGCCCCTGCCCCCCAACTAGGCACTAAACCATCAGTCAGCTCCAACTTCCTCCCCCATCCACACGGCCACATGGGGAAGTGACGCTTCATTTGTTCGTTCTCAAGGGTCAGGAAGGACAGCCAGCTTTTTGGGTTCAGGAATGAATATGGACCCCAGAACCACGTGAAGGAAGACCTGCCAGGACTTGGTAGAGCCCGAGGACAACAGATGATGTAAAACAAACAGCAACTCCAACCTGTGCTCGGGATTCTGAAGGCCTAAAGGAAGGGCAGGAATGATGAGGGGGGCTGGGTGGAAAATGGGGGGCAAACAATGGAGAGTAAGTTGAAACCCAAGAAACTGAAAGATATGCCCACACTTCATTCTTTCTGTATAAAGATGTTATAGTAATCCATCATCAGGAGGTGGAGGTGCTGTTGCTTTTGTTTTTCTCTCTCCAGGAATGGAGATGGACGCTTGCCAGCTTCTAGCAATAGTGAGGGTTTGTAGGGGCTGGCCTGGACCCGAGCAGGTGCGTAGCTTGTTCTCATGGAGACAGTGTTCACCAAGTGGTGGAGCGCAGCCAGAAAGTAGCGCCAGAATTGCATGTTCAGAATAGCGCGCTGCTCGCCGCACCCAGCCTCTCCACTCCGGACTTTCCAGCCCCTGGGGAATTCATCCACTAGGTTCATTTAGGAAAGTCCACCCAAGGGGCCCAGGGAACTGCAAACCACCCCTCATTCCATGTGTCACACTGTGTACACCATCTTGGGGTATCCTTCCGCTAGAGGAAGGGGTGTTTTCTAATTCCCTGGCCTGTTCTCCACACCACCACACAGAGGAGCACCTTCTCCTCATTCTTACAAAGATTTCGTACAGGCTGGCAGCACCCTGATGGAAGGGTCACTCAAGTCTACCAACAAGTCACGGCGCTTGTTCATGGTGTCAGGTAATCGCCCCGAGTTCAAAAGACACCTACAGGCAAAGGTCTTCGCTCTGAGCCGAGGGACTTCTCTGAGGAGCGTTTCTCCTCTCAAGCACTTCAGAATTGAAGAGCGTTTTTAGCAACACACATGTGGATGGCCCATCAGAGTAACCAAATTCATTTACAAAGAAAAGAAACCTGAGATGCGGACATTGACCACTCCCAAGCACTCCCTCTTGCCAGGCCACGACACCCAGGACCCCACTGACTTATGAGAATCCTATTTTGTTTGGGATCAATTCAGAAGGCAAGGCTACATGGGAAAGGCACTGAGGCAAAGGGAGAAAGCAGCATCCCGTTGGGTAGGTCCAGTTGGCCCAGCTGTGGCTGTGGCCTGCAGGCCTCCCAAAGCACACACGGGCACGCATTCCCCACCCGTCCGCCCCTGCCACTCATTGTGCTGGTGAGCGCATGATGCGTTTTCAACAATAACAGGATCTATTTTCAGCCCACATACTTTTTAAACCTCAGCCATAATCATTCGCATATCCAATTCACCATCATTATCTGTGCTAACTGCTTTCGGTGCAGGAGAGGAGGGGAGATGGTTCTTTTGCATTGCTCAGCTATCAGTAATTTTCCCTGGAAGAGACTGCTTGACTCCAGAAGCAAGAACGACTCTGTTTTAGACTCGCTGTTTCCCAGTCCTGAGGGCTATTGTGAGGGGCATAAATCGCTAAATTATAGCGCACGGTGGGCTCTCCACACATGTTGGTGACTTTCCCTTGGGTGCTGAAGGTGGGAGGGTTGCTAAGCACATTCCTCTTTGCCTGGGACAGTGGAATTTTAGAGAAGAGGGGGAGACAGTGCCCCTAAATTCCCGAGGGAAATAGGGAGGCGCAGCTCTTTTCCTGGCCCGACAGAATTGGCAGTGACTGTGCAGCTTCTGCAACCGAAGACCCAGGGGAGGCCTGACGACCTCCTCACGGTGCTTGTCAGTCAGCCCGTGAGGTCCTGTGCGAGGGGGTGGAGGCTGGTGTTTGCTGGACATGTCAATTCAGGGGAACTGGGTAAACCACCTAATTTGTGGCATGGGGCTAAATCTGGGTCACCACCCCAAAATGTCTGCAGCTCCTTTGTTTTTCTGTGAAGTTCTGTAATTCCTCATAATGCACGAGGCTCCAATTCAAGGCTCTGGTCATGCTGGAATATTCTCATTCCCTCAGCCCACCACAATCTTGGACATCCCTTTGTATATGGCTCCTTTTGTACTGGGTCTGCCTCCCCACCCCCCACCTTCCTGCAGAGTGAACACTTGCTTCTAGGAAGCCCTTCCTGTTCCTGCCTAGTGGGCAGGGTCCGCTGTCTGTCCCCCAAGGCAGCCTTGTCTTGCCTCTGTGGTTATACCTTCTGCCCACTGTTTCTCAGACCGGCCCCGCCAGACTGTGTGCTCCCTGGGGCTCGCACCCACTCTTTCAGGGAAGGAATGCACAGTGCGTGTATTAAAGGAACGAATGAATGAGTGGTGAAAGAATGAACCCAGAGACAGAATACCGAGTTCAGAACCCAGCTTCCCACACTGTCCTTTCTTTCACCATATCCTTTGTCAGCTATAAAATACTTAGTTTTCATAGGTGGTTAGGGAAAACGAAGTCTTTAGAGGAAAAATGGAGTAGCTGGCATGTCACCTCCTTTCAATCTGACATTTATTTGCTCTTCTGGGTAAGACAAACAATTGATCGCTAGTGAATAAACTATTGACTACAGAGTGGTTTTGGCTCTCAAGAAAAATGGAGAGACTGTAAGTATCCTTGCGTATTAACAAAAGTAAAGCATTGGTTCTACAGAAGAAAACCAGAGACGCTTCTCTGCAGCTGCTGTCCTTGGCCCAGGGTGCCACGAACACTGTCACGTACATACACTCCATGTCAACTCTGCCAGGAACGCCGATTCACCTCCACCTGCCATCATGGGTTTTCCTCCATGAGGTAAAGTAGGGCAACTGTCGTAGCAGAAATGGAGCATCACCAGGGCTTACCTGGTCCTGACCCAAGACATCTAAATTGTCTTAAAGAGAGCTCCGTGTCCCCTGGCTAATGTGACGACCTGCTGGCATCTGTAATTAAGGATTAAGCCTTCTCATGGTACACCCGAACCCTCCTTTCAGCAAAGCTATGAGTGTAAAATTGTTTCCTCCCTTCCAACAAAGTTGGAATGATAGACCAACCATTCCATCAGAGCTCTATGTGACACTGGAGCCTCAAACTTTTACAAGAAGATTTTGGCCACAGACACATTTTTTTGATTAATTCATTGCTTGAAATCCAATTATCTCTGTTTTACAGAATAATGTCTCAAAGGTCCTGTTGGGAGAACAATCGAAGTCTCTGCTGATCTACTTTTAAGCTCTGGCTTCCTTCCTTGGCTGAACCCAAGTACAATGTCATTGTCATGCTTGCGTCTGGTGCTCAGGCCACACACACTGGTTAGTAAACGGGACCCCAAGGAAAGAGAAGAGGGTTTCCTGACCTTGTGCAGCTCCACAGGAGTTGGGGACACGACCTCCTTTATTTCTGGTTTCATTTTTCTCAGGGGGACAGACTTCCTGCCCACCTCTGAGGGCAGGGTGTTGCTCCGCGTCGTTTGGCTATAGTGTGGCCGAGAGCTGCTGCGCTCCTGGAAGCTGGCCTGTCGCCCCAGCTGACTGCGCGGTGTTGGGGCCTCATGATTCAAACTCATCGTGCTCCCCGACATGATTGTTGCCTGTGGCATTGACAATTTTCAGAAACAATTAAGTCATGGACAAAGAAAAGGATTGGGTTACTCGACATTAAGCACATTTCTGCTTCTGCCCAGTCAAAATACAGTCTCTTCAGGGCATAACCGAAGGCTGGAGAATGGATGTACTCATTGAAGTATGAAAGTCTGGAAAAATGCTTTGCAAGTGCCATTTATAATGCACATCTCAAATCCAATTTAAGTGCTTAAGCTGTTGAGTTTATTTAATCAAATACCACCCCTGGCCATTCAGAGGCAAATTGAAAAGCTCTGATATTTTGCTTACTGTAAACTACAGTTTAAGCATTAACTTTCCACTGAGTCAGCGCTGAAGATGGGGTTCAGGAGGCGACCTTCAATCTACCTTACAGAAATGAACTAAGAACTTCTCAGGAAAGACCAGGTCGCCTCTACTTGCAATGCTGCCTCCAGTCCCACCTGGAGAAAACAATGGGCTGACATGCAGCTGTTGATACAAAGACAAGAACGTCTACCCAAGCCTCCTTGTCTTCGGTCTTTCCTTTGGCCTGTGGCCTTGGCACAGAGACTTGCAGACCAGCCAGTTCTCCACGGCATTTGGCATAGGTCAGTGTTTCTTAGAAATGGCCTTTGTTTAATAAGGTCCCGAGAGAGGTAAAAGAATCACCATTTACTATGCTACTTGGATTCAGCCCTTTGCACAAAAGCCGTGAGACCTGGGTTGGATTTTACCAGTGAATTGGGAAGTTTGTTCAGTTTCAAGTATGTTCCTTACATAATATGTAGGGAACATATATATTATGTTTGTACAGGGAACACGGTTATAAGATTAGATGCCCCAAAATGAGTGTCTTGGAAGGGAACAAAAGAGCATTTGAAACCAGTGTCATGTTGGGGATACCCACTTCTCATGGTTAGAGGATGCTGAAATCCCGAAACTATGCCTGCATTCCTCAATATGACGGTTATGCGAAGGGAAACCACCACCAGTGAATCCGCCGGAAATCCTAGGAACAGAAACCAAGTTCCACGTGCCGTGTTACTAACCACAGCGTGAAGCGCTGGTTTACAGTGATGCTGATGGGAAAGGTATCGGCAACAGAAGTGTAATCTGCTGAGTGCTTGGGATGTATCCATCCATTTAAGACTCACAACAATTTTATGAAATACGTACTAGTATTCCTCCCAATTTACAGGTGAGAAAACTGAGGCACAAAGAAGCTGACTTACCCAAGGTCACATAGGTAGTAAATGAGCCAAGGGTACAACCTAAAATTATAGATCAGGAGGAAACACTGCAAAGTGAGTGGAATTTTCATTTGTTATCTAAAGTTTTGTAATTCCAACTTCAGTTGGTGTACAGCTATAAATGTGCCATGAACAAGATCTTTGAATGACAGGCAAGCTTCAGTGCACTTGTACACATATCTGTATGTCTGCTGACAAAAGAAATAAGGCAAGTAAACTCATTAAGATCCTAACTAGTTCAGCCCTGGCTGGTGTAGCTCAGTGGATTGTGCACAGGCCTGCGAACCAAAGGATTGTGGTTCAATTCCCAGTCAGGGCACATGCCTGGGTTGCAGGCCAGTTCCCAGAAGGGGACGCATGAGAGGCAACCATACATTGATATTTCTCTCCCTCTCTCCTTCCTTTCCCCTCTAAAGATAAACAAATAATTTTTTTTTAAAAAAGATCCTAACTAGATCAGATTTTTTAATGATAATTTTGAAAAAGTAAATTGTGAATAATATCTTGCTAGTCATTGAGCATTATCAACACACGCTAAGTACCATTTATGCGTGTGTGTGTGTGTAGAATATCGTTTAATAATGTTGTGTGGGAGGTATTATAATGATTACATCTCCCCATTCCAGTTAAGGCAAGGGATGCCCGAGAAAGTTAAGCAGCTCGCCCGGCCGTCTGGGGTGGCAGCCTGAGCGATCCCACTCTAGAGCCCTCATCGTTTATGAGCAGGCTGTGTGCTTCTCCGTCAAATGTTAGGTTGGAACATATACAGATGACTTTTCAGCAGATTAAAACCCTAATATTTAAACCAGTATGAGTTAACCATATTTTGGATTATGTCAGATACATTCCTTTTTACAAATGAAACCTTTGAATTACTAGGTTTGTTAGTATCACAGGGTGCCCTTTTATTTTGCAGCACTTAACGTGCACCTATCATTTCTCTGCTTAACCTGCGCTGAGCTGACGGACAGCACCCAGCGACTGCTCTCCTGCTGTGCGACCCTCCGCCTACTGCTTTTTCCTGCTTAGACTAGTTATTTACGTTGTTAACATCTATTTTGTTTTGTATTCACTTTTCCTGGGCCCGGCAGGAAACACACTGGAGGTAAAATACTTAATCTCTATAACCAGGAGACATTGGTTTGCTTTGATAAGGTTTAGTCACCGCAGAAGGTTCAAAACGGCCTAGGAAGGGTTGTGAAGGAAGCAATGACATACTGTCCAAAGGCCTCTGGTTCCAGTGCTCAGCGGGTGCCTGGGCTGTCTTGTTTACAGTGAACTTCAATCGAATCAGTGACCTCTATGGAGGCCCATAAAAATGAAAACACAAATATGTAAACCACAATCAAAAGTTAAAAGGTATTTTAAACTATCTAGGGTTTGTTTGGGTTCTCGGTTATCTATTTCCTGATTTTGTTTTACAGGATTCATAATTTACAGTTATAATTTCCTTTTTCTAAATTATCAGGGAGATAATTGATATATACAAACAACTCGGAAGAGATATGTTCAAGAGTTCTCTCTCTGACATTTAAGCCTTCTTCCTATATTAAACAAAAGATAGTTAAGGCAGTGTTCACTAATCAGACAAATGGCGAAACATAATAATTCATTTCTATTGAGCATTTATTAAGTGCCATATAAACATTAGCTCATTATAAAACCATTTTAAAGAAGGAGATATATCTTAATATAAGACATATTAAGTAACTTGTCCAAAGTCTTAGTTAGAATGTTTCTCTTTTGTTAAAATGATACATTTTTCAGTGCTTAAGTTGAAATTATTGCTAACAATGGGGAAAATGACTAGTACAATTTTCATTTTCATTTCAATTGCAGTCATTTTTATCTTAGTTAATCTTCTACATTTGTTACAGTTATAGTATACTTTAACTTTTAATACTGGGTGTAATTTCATAGGCAGGAACCTAGCTCAAATATATATATGTATATGTATATGTACATGTGTATGTATATATTTGGCATGGGATTAGAGTTCACTTAAAATAGTAAATGAATGTGTTTTGTGATAAAAGTATAAATAAGACCCTAATTTATGGTTTGCCAATCATTCTTTCTAGTTGAGGACTTTAATTTCTCTTTGGCTTATACATTCAACCCATTTCCTTTCTGGATTTCTAATTTCAAGGACCACACCTGCCTGAAGCTATGTTATAGAAGATTTATATATAGGCTGTTGCAACATTTCCACTGGATAACTCAATTTCTGGATGAAAAACACAACCTCATATTATCTTTTACATCATCTGCATGTTTACCTGATATAAAAGTAGCTATTAGAAGAACAGATGCCTGCATCTTCAAAAAAGCATCAAAATGCAAAATGAAAAAGGCATGTGAGCCAAAACACACTTTCAAAAGCAGGTGTACGTTCAAGGCTTGTGAATTGGGCTCATTACCCAGTTTGGGCCTCTTGGCTGATATTTCTACACACAGGAAGTGGTAAGAGTTTAAAAACAGGCCCACTGATGCTTAAGCATTCTACACTTTTTGAAAGTTGGGTTAAAAAGGAATCAATTGCTACCATTTCAGTGTATTCAAGTTTTATAGGATTGTCCATCTCCAGGCCCTTCGACCATGCTCTGAAGCTAAAATTCATGCCAGATAATACCATGATGTTTATAAATTCAAATCAATGTTCTTCTCTATAATTCTCTTTGCAGATTCACAAACGTCAGAGTCACACAAAATATTCACACATGCAATTTCGAAGCAAAATAATATAAAGATGAGTAATCATTTTAGAATTGCGAGAGTTCCACCCAGTTATGCCATTCACATTCCTTATGGTGACTTGGGGACCTCATATGACATCAAAATAAAAATGAAACTTCTGCCACTTTATTTTTTTACAGCTTAGAAAATTTAAAAGAACATAAAAGGAAATAGTCCAGGACTTCCCAGACCAAAGTGTGAATACTGTCAACAAATTCATGGCTTTGATTAAAGAACTCAGCAGGAGTTCAGCTATAACACTCTATCTCAAGTTCACCAGACTCCTCAGGTTCACACTAAGTTAATATGGAATCAGGATTTGCAATCAACAGCAAGGTACTGTGTAACACTTTGGCTGCTTAACCCACAGACTGGCCTTTTGCACCAGCTGCACTGTCATCTATTTCAAAGGGCAAAACAAAATAAAATAACATTTCCTCTTATGTTCCTCTTCAGATCAAATTAATTTCTATACCAGGTACAAATGAAAACATGCCAAAGAAACCTTTCTAAAGCAACTAAGGGAATGAGATGCACCACTGCTGGGAGACGTAGCTGGCTCCTTAGCGATTCGGTGGAAAACAGGTACAATCAGGGTTAGCAGGGAGCGATGGCAGAAGCCACAAGTCAGTCAGCTCGGGGTGGGGGTGGGGTATGTGAAAATGGGGAAATAAATACTTTTAACTGCATCGTATCAAATCAAATTGCTGTCCGGGAGGCAAAGGGGCAGGGGAGGCAGCTGCACAAGCAAAAATATAAACATAGAGGGTAGCTACCAAGAGATTCATGTTTCTCAAAGACACGCGCCTGCCAGCTTTCTCCTGTGGAAAGGGGTTAAAGCTTTTAAATGAACTGGTGTGATCAATGCAAACTCAAAAGGACCAAAGAAAATGAATGTAGAAACAATGGAAGTAAGGAGCAGGACTGAGGCTACCTCAAGCTCTCTCAGAATCCCTGACTGTCCACAGGTCTCCAGATCTTCCAGCGCCTGGGACCAGAAGTTTTCCTCTTGCTCAGCCTCGGTGCCATCGGGCGCCCCTGTAAAACTGTCACCAAAAAGCATGGTTTTAGTTAAGAAGTTGCTAGACATCATTTTTTTTTTCTGTGTTCAGAATCTCTTTCCTTCATCTCACATGCACACGATAGAGTCACTTGGATTTGTCTTTCTTCTAACAGTGGCCTCAGGGCCAGCTACGATGTGAGGACAACTTAGGAAACGTGAAGTTTGTTGAAGAATGACAGGAAGGGCCGTGGTCTTACTGACTGCATTTCAGAGTACTCCCGGCTACTGCTGAATGGGCCGCATTAACGTGGAGTTTGTGTGGGAATATCCTTCAGCTACCACAGCTACAGGGAAAGAGAAATCAGATTTTTCTCTAGGAGAGAAAAATGTGTTTTCCCCACCCTATGGTAAACATCAGTATGGATCAATTCAGTGCTATCATTTTTTATGAATTTCCTTAATATATTTTGGTAAGGGACAAAATGCTAAAACATGCCTCTGAGTTAAAAATACAGGACCCTAGATGGACTTTTTTTTTTTAAAAAAATGTAAGTTAATGTGAAACTACCTTTTAAATGAAAAGAAAAAAGAGAGAGGGAACGAGTCACAGATTGAAGACACAGTTTTCGAAAGTAGATCTTCCCCACGTGCTGCTGCTACGGTTTTCTTCAGGGGACACCCAGCTCTTGCCCTGTTGTGCACGGTGGGGCTCAGGCTCGCTCCCACGGCAGGCACGAGGTTCAGGCTCCTGCCATGCGTGCGAGGCCAGCACGGATGCCTATAGCAGCCTCAGGAAGCCAGAGCTAGCAATCTGGGCCACTCTGGTCGCAGAGAAGCTCACTTCTGGCCCAGAAGAACTCGGAGCAGCCTGGACAGGGCAACGGCTGATGGGAACCTTACCCGCTGATGGTGGACCGGTCCCAGTCTTCATTACTCAGCCCCACATCCGGGTAAGTCTGGCTTCGAGGCTTAGTGACTGGGGACAAGCTACCTCTTGGCTTGGAACTCCTCCAGTCGTAGGTGGTGAAGTTGTATCCTGAGGCCTGAAAGCCAGTGCCTGAAAATAAAATAAAACATACATTTTATTCTGTCTGAGAACCTCAAGAGAAGTCTGTTGACTAACTTGCTTTTTTCTGTGGTTTCCATTAGTTTGTTCAAGAGATTGACTTGAATGGAATTTGGAATCACAAAGGCCATCAAGATAACACTGAAGTCTTGTATTCAAAACACATCTGCACAAATTATCCCAATTGATTTTAACAGCATCCTGGAGGTAAGACCTTTAGACCCCGGCAGGAGGGGCCTCGGAGCTGGGCATGCGCTTTACATGACTCCTGCCCTACCACCCTGTCTGGGCAAGAAACCTCTTAGGCCAGAGGATGTGCCCCGCAGACTTATATCCAACCTTTTTTATAGCAAGTTCCAGAAGGTCAGAATCCTGAATTTCCTACCCAAAAAGCCCTGTGTCCACTTCCGAGCAGTGTGAGGGCTTCTTACCCAAGCGGGACCTTCTGAAAATGGACTTTGCCACCAGTTGTGGGTTCCAGGCCCAAGAAGTGGCCAAGGGGCTGCTGGTTGCAGGGCTGTGGACAGAGCTTGGATATTGGGCTGTAGCCACAAGCATTGGGGATGGGCCTGGGAAGTACTTAGTGAGAGGAGACCGGCTGTGTTCAGAGTGGTATGGCCGTAGATGGAATTACTTAATCCGATGAGAAATGACACTGTTAGCACGTAGAGGGGCCAAGTAACAACAGCAACAATGACAATAGCAAACAACAGTGTGCACTTACTTGGCACCGAGAACTTCATTAAACGCTTTCTTTGAATAGCCTTAGGTATTCATGACTGTCCTTGAAAGGAGGGACTGTTATTATTT
Organism: Glossophaga mutica; assembly: GCA_039655065.1. NCBI lineage: Eukaryota > Metazoa > Chordata > Mammalia > Chiroptera > Phyllostomidae > Glossophaga > Glossophaga mutica. The sequence goes on from CM077304.1 coordinate 63,086,900, forward strand.
GCATTTTACAGGTGAGGATATGAAAGACTCAGAGCCGTGGTTCAGGTACCTAGGGCCACTGGCATACTTTCTGAGGGGATCCAGTCCTAAATTTAGGAGACTTACTTTTCAGATCCTCAAGTTCCACGTGCACATTTCCCCAAAACAGAGCTGGTTGAGAAGCTGCCAGGGTGTGAGGTCTGCCAGTTCTCCCCTTCACCTGCACTTTTACGACTGTTTTCTGCCTCTTTACAAATGAGTGACATTTCTCATCCAGCTGAAGCCTTTGAAGGAGGTTGGCCCCGGGTTATAAAGACTCTAAGATGCCAAGTCAAGAGATGATTCGGGAAAGGCTTACTCCCGAGGGAAGGTCTCGGAGGAGCAATGCTTTATTTCTATCAGGTGCAGACTCATGGCCCGACTTTGACCTTCTCTCCCCCACAGACCTCTCTGCACCTGGGAGTTAGAATTCAGAAGTACTGGGGGAGGGGGGGCACCTTATGATGGCGATTTGAATTGCAAAACTGAAGACTGACCTCCTCTCTGACAGGGAGTTAAGTCTGATTAGCTTGATGTGTGAGACAGTGGGGGATGTTTTGGACAACTAGCTTATATAATGGACGTTGTCGATGAATTTGAGCTAAATCCTTGGCTCTGTATTTTGACAATAATATATGTAAAGCATATTTACAACAAACTGGAAACTCTAGTCTTTGCAAGTATTTAAATTTCAGGAGAAACACTTTTAGATGACAACTGTAAATGTGTGATGGGGTATGCAGTTTTTCAAAATTCTTTTGGGGGCCCAGTGAGAGCACCAGGGCTTGCTGTAGGGTCTGACTCTCCAGCTTGTGCTGCAGACACTGTCACGGCCCCATCTGCCACTTCAGGTTGCGACCCACTGTGTCCATGCATTTACATGTGTGTGCCGGTTGCAATGTAACCTGTGTTTCTTCCTGTGTTTAAAAACACTTAGTGTAGCAAACAGGCCTAGGCCCCTGTTCTCACATACGATTAAATGACTGGATCATGGGTCTTTTTCATTCATGTTCCCTCTGCTTGTTGGATCCTACAATGCCATCCTCACGGCTGGTTACATACCGCCCAGAGAAAGCAGGATGTCCAAAAGACAATGCTCTGATTAAAAGGATGTGATCTCCAACGTGCAGGAGAACACCCACAGCCGCATCACGAAACTGCTCCATGGACCTTTTGTCTTAGGAGACCAAGGCTTAGAAGTCCTTGGTGCAGAGGAAATAGGCACAGTTCAATATCTCAGTTTCTTTCCCAGATAACCACAGGAGTGTGGCCAGCCATTTGGGAAGAAATCTTGCATGATGAATGTGCAGTTTTCCATCAAAAGTGGCAAATGAACGGAACACACGAGTGCCCCCTTGTAAGGGAGTGACGGAGTGACAGGGTGACGGGGTAACCCTTCGTCTCTCCTGGCTCCCCTGACAGGGATCCATTTTCTCCTTCTGAACCCAAACAACCACCCCTAAACACAAGAAGTCACACTTTTTGTGATGCAGAGTTAGGGGGAGCCTGCTCCTTGCTTTTCTCAACTGGCTTTATGCCTGCTGAGAGCCAAATGCTAATGGTGTCCTCCTGGGGGGTGACCTTTTCTGATAAGCATTAACCCACGTGACCATTCAGTTCCCTGGGGAAATTCCAACATGTTTTAAACTGGGCAGATTCACTGTCTTATTTTCTCTCCAGCTGTTGTTCGTAAGTGGTTCTCAGTGACTTGGGCAGGAGAGCAGGGCCAGCTGGGGCAGGTGTGCAGCATCACCACTGGACAAATGCCACCTTGGCAGGCACATCCATCTTTACCAAGACTGCTTTGTCTTAATCAGCACTATTAAATGATTATCACATTACAACAAAGCAGGACATGAACAGGGAATAAAATTCAAATATCTTCAGGTCAGGCAGAGACTCAGAAGACCTGGGCCTGTTTCACACTATGCTGGCATGGAACTGAAGTAAGGAAAGTCCTGGGTTCAAATCCCAGCATTGCCACGTCCTCCCCCTGAAGCTTTGACCAGTTAGTTCCCTTCCAGCACAATGACACACGCCTCATCGGGCTGGTATGGGAATTAAGGAGAAGAATGTACACAAATACTTATAAAAGTGCCTAGAACTCAATGAGGTTTAATGAACATAGATGTCCATTACTTTCACTGTTTACTAAGCCATTCAACTTCTCAAGATCTTAGTTTCCTTGTTATAAAATAGGAAGGAGGAAGGCCTCAGCATTACTCATTCAAGTACATGCTTCCTAAGTGGCTGGTACTGTGTGAGCAGCTGAAATGCAGATAACCACGAAACAGCACGGTTCAGTATATGTCTGGGAGTGAGAGAAGGAGAAACAGTCATGGAAAGGAAGAGTTCTAGTAGCATGGAAGCCGTATTATCCTTTTAGTCTGAACATGTGGAAATGGAAGTACGGAGAGACCTGTTTGGTGTGGGAATGTGGGCCATGAGAGGCGCCACAGGAAGGTGATGCATAAGCTTGGAGCTGGAGGATAAGTCGGCCCTTATGGTGGAGGTATTGGGTCAGAGTGGACGCCTAGCAGGAGAGGCTGGGAAAGCCCACTCCCCACTCTCACGTTCCATCAGTGTGTTTCCGCTTGGCTCCCAAGGAGGGAGCAGCCTTCCAGGACTATTCCAAGGCTCCCCATTACTGCCTGTACTGACTCCTCCCCACAGGAGGAGCTGTGATTTACCTAACTGTCCAGTTTTGGAAAAGAGCGCTGGGCATGTACACTTGGCCCCTTCTTGGCTTTCTCTGGATCCATGCCCTCCACGGCTGCTGCTCTGTGAGGTAAGCAAAACTGGGTCCCCTGCTTGGGCAATCAGAGCTCAAAGGGGGATGGGAGACCAGGACTGTGCAGTTAGCTGACTGTGGCTCACCCAAACAGCATTTTTCCCTTTATTCCTAGTACTGGAATACCAATGTTGGGGGTGGACATTACTGCTCAGGATAAGGCTGCTGCTCCTAGCCTTTCTTAAAGTTGTGTTAACTACATAAAAAGCTCTGGCCAGTGATGTCGAAATGGAACTTCTGGAAGCCTCACTACAACCCGCTTTCCTGCTGCCTAGAATGTAGATACAATAGGTGGAGCCCTGGTAACTACCTTGGACCCTGTGATGGAAGACAGGTGCTAAGCACAGCAGAGAATAAATATTTAAGAGCATGGGTCCCTTACGATGCTGGGAGTTTTATATCAGCTCTGAAATGCCTACTTCTTTATGACTTAAGATGCTAGTGTTAGGATTTTAAGTTCTACTCAGCTGAACCAAATTCAACTGATGTACTGGCTTACAGTTTGCTGTGTGGCCCTGAGACCCCCTCACTTAAGTCTCAATGTCTGGGTGTGGGTTGGGGGTAGAAACGTAACAGTCTTAACTCTGTACAGTCAACTCAGCTTTCCCAGCAAAAACAAACAAAACACAAAAGTTGTTATTTTAATTCATAGCTGACCCCAATTTCAATTTTTCAACTGTTTTAGAATTGATAAAAGAAGAGGTGGAATAATGTATCAAAACATCTAGAGCTGTCAAGGTACCCAAGCTGGCTTAGAGAACAGTGAGGAGCTCGGGGTGCGTGGGGTGGGAGGCACCTCAGGGGAGCGTCAGGAGATAAAGTTGATGAGTAGTTGCAGAGCCCTGTGCTTTAAACTAAGGATTTGTGACTTCATCTTAGAAAATAAAGGACCATCAAGAGAGTTTTTGTTAAAGGGAATGTCAAAATTAGACTTTGTTTTCTAAGGATCATCGAAGTAAGGAGATGAGCGAGGAAGTAAACATTTCAGGCCTGATGGAAGCGTGTAACAGAGGCAGCGGCGATGGGAAGATGGAACCGACGTTGAGTGGGTAGGAAGTAGGAAGCTGCCTGGGTGCTGATGATCCCATGGGCCACCTGCCTCCTCCAGGCTCCGACCGCAGGGCGAGAAAAATAACCCTGTGTCTTGTGCGAACACCAATATTTGGGTTTTCTTTTACATGTAGGTGAATTCGACCCCTAATTGATGTAGGTGGATGGTGCTATCATGATTTAAAATGGGTGGAAATTAAATTCTAGTACAGGCATGCTGGTTGCTGTAGGTGAGAAAAAGTTACCAGGCCCTGAGGAATATCCCTTTACACCAGGAGTTCAACTCAAGAGCCACAGAACGAATGGAATAAATGAGGCAGCCCAGGTGTGAGGAAAGTCAGCTGTTAGAAATACGAACTTTGTTTTTACCGCATTATGGTTTAAGTACATAAAATTCAAATACAAGTATGATATTGGAAACTAGGGTTTAACTTCAAAACTGATAAAGGCAACAAATTGAAAGATGAAGCGGTTTCTAAATTTTTATTTCCCAAGTGATAATTCTTCGTATGTAAAACTAGAAACCTCTCTTTTTATTTTTTCTTTTCTTCCTCTCCTTCCCTTCTTTCCTTTCTCCTTTCCTTTCCTCATTTCCTTCCTTCCTTCCTTCCTTCCTTCCTTCCTTCCTTCCTTCCTCTCTGTCTCCTCTAGATTTCTTATCTGGTCTTCCACTTTGTATCATAATGTTAGGTGTGCTATGGACTAGTTGTGGCCCCTCCAAAACTCACACATTGAAGCTCTCACCCCCATTGTGACTATATTCAGAGACAGGGCCTTTAAAGAGGTCAGTAAGTTAGATGAGGATCTGACTGGTGTCCTTGCAAGAACAGCAGACACACAGACCCTGCAGCACAGGGGTGCAGACACACAGAGCAGAGGCCATGTGAGGACCCAATGAGAAGAGGCCATCTGCAGCCCAAGGAGAGAGGCTTCAGGAAAAACCGAACCTACTGACATCTTTATCTTGAATGTTTAGCCTCCAGAATGGTGAAAAGAATTTCTGTTGTTTAAAGCCACACAGTCTGCGGTGTTCTGTTACAGCAGCCCAAGTGCCCCGACACCAGGTAAAAGACTCAGTCTAGATTCCTTTCATGGAGAGAAAGGGTAAGTTTATTCATCTGCATAATGGAAAATAGGCTTTCACCCATGAAGGCATTTCCAAAAGCTGATGGAAGCTTGATAATGATTTTTATTTGTAGGATAACCACCCCTCAGATATTTGTAAAGTTCTGGTACTAAAATACTATGCTATTTGGTTTTCAGTATCACATTATTCAGGTTAATACCTTTCATTTAGCTCTTAATTCACACTCAGTATTAACCTAGAAAAGGGAACTAAGCAAAGGTTCATATCCATAAGGTTTGAAATCCAAGAACGGCTTTGGAATTCAACCTCAGCGCTACGAGTTTGGGACTCGCTTTCATCTGTCATTGCTTTCATCTTTGGGTGCCAATTTCAGGCTAGGAAAATGAGTCAGATAATTTCCTGCCAAATTTGTTTCCTAAAGACCCAATTTTGTTAAAAGTGAGAAAAATCAAATCATATGTTTGTGTAACTATTTGTAATTGTTCTTGGTATGAAATGTTGAAGGTGTTTTAATGAGACTGGTTTGAAAATGGCAGAGTAGTTCTCCCTTCTCTCAGAAATCGCCTCAAAACAAAACAGATGACAAATAATAAACAGAACGTGAACTCTGTCTTCAGCAAAACTAGAATCTCAAACCATACATACCAGAAAAGCTACCAAATTCTCTGAAAGTCAAACAGGGCATGAGGGGTTCTGCTAAGAAGCCAAGAGGAAATATCCACAGCCGAAGCTTTCAGAAAGGGCCCCACCCTCCAAACCAGGAGCCGCAGGATGAAGCAAGACAGCGAAGCTTTGCCTGGAAGACTGTGGGGCGCACAGACCGGTGGCGGGCAGTGCGGTGAACCCAGTTCCGCACTAGGGTAAAGCCAGGGAGGTGGGCTGAAGACAGCATCTACAGATGTGCCACAGACTGCAGGAAGCAATGCGTTAGCAAGGCAGGCTGGCAGACAGGGACTCTGCATTGCTGGCAGCCTGCAGCTGCTGATCTCTGCTGGCTGAGAGAGAAAGCGCTCATCACAGACACTGGGAACAGGGTAAGTTTGGCTAGCCGGGAACACAGCTCGGGCTCTTCTGTCTCAGAACCTCTTGCAAGAACCTCTTGCAAACTTCCAAATCAGGAGGAAGTCATCTCATTCAGAGATGAACAATAGTTTAAAAGAAACTGGTATACCAACTTAACATCAGAGAGAGAGAGAGAGAGAGAGAGAGAGAGAGAGAGAGAGAGAGAGAGAGAGAAGGGACGAAAAGGCTACCATGGAGCAAATAATAAATATAAGCAAATATATTATCTCAAAACTTAAAAAATACACACTGAAACCATCATCTCTATAAGAGATCGAAGAGCTCAAGGAAAATCAGGCAAGGCAAGACAACAGAAGGAGAGGAAACATAAGTGTGCAGAGATCAGAAAAGCAAAGAAGGGCAATAAAGCCCCCACCCGCCCCGCCCCGCGTGGGGAAAGGACTGCTCCCTGCACGCCCACGCTGTGTCCCCTGACCCCAGGCACGGGCGGCGGGGCTCTGCAGCTGCACTGGTGGTGTCTGTTATCAGTCATCACCGTCTTTACGAGAACTGTAAGGAAGCATGGAAACACATGATGCACCCCGTTCAAGTCATAAACAGAAACAAATCTAACAACAAAATAAAGTTAATCAAATTAAAAGAAAAACTTTATTTTAAAAAGCCAGAGTGGAGCTAATAAATAAATGCCAAGAGTCAGTTCTTTGGAAAAAATGCTAGATAAAAATAAACCACTACCAATGTAATCACAGGAAAAAATAAAAATACAAATTCACTAAATATGGAACAATGTTGGGAGCATAATTATAGAAACATAGAAAATAAAAATAATAAAACAGGATATTACTTAATTGTAGGCAAATACATAAGAAAACTTGGATGAAACAATTTTTTTCCTGAGAGAATACAAATGATAAAAAATGACCTGTAGCCCTGGCTGGCATAGCTCAGTGGACTGAGCGCAGGCCTGCAGACCAAAAAGTCACCAGTTCGATTCCCAGTCAGGGCACATGCCTGGGTTGTGGGCCAGGTCCCCCAGTGCGGGGCGTGTGAGAGGCAACCACACATTGATGTTTCTCTCCCTCTCTTTCTTCTTCCCTTCCCCTCTCTCTAAAAATAAGTAAATCTTTTAAAAAATGACCTCTAAAAGGATCCAGCAGTTCTCCTTCTGAGTATAGATCCAAAAGAAACAAAATTGGTATTTTGAAGAGATGTATTCACTCCTGTGCCATTGTAGCATTGTAGCATGGAACAATAGCTAAGATAGGGGGAAACCTAAGTATCAGATGAATGGATAAAAAGTGTGATATATATATGTATACATAATGTTTTATATGAAAATTATTTAGCCACAAATAAAAAGCAAGTCCTGCTATTTGCAAGAACATGAATGAACCTAGAGGACATTACACTAAGTGAAATAAGCCAGAGAGAGAGACAAATAATGTATGAGCTCACTTACATGAGCTCATATAAGTGAGCATAGAAGAAGAGAGAGAAGGAGAAGGAAGAAGAAGAAGAAAAAGAAGAAGAAGAAGAAGAACAACAACAACAACAACAGTAATAACAACAACAACAAGAGCAAAAAGAACAAGAAGGACAAGAATGAGAATGAGGACTCACAGCAACAGAGAGGAGAATGTGGTTGCCGGGGGCTGGGGAATGGGATAGATGGAGACATGCTGGTCTAAGGAGGCAAACTTTCATTTACAAGATGACTAGCTTCTGGAAATCTAATGTACAGAACAGCAATTATAGTTAATAACACTGTTTTGTATACTTGAAATTTGCTAAGAAAGAGGAACTTGAGTGTTCTCACCACACACACAGTGATGGACATGTCAGCCACTCGATGGTGGCAATCATTTCATACACATATGTGTGTGTGTGTAGAATCATCACATTGTGCACTTTAAATCTATACAATTGTATTTGTCAATTATACATCAATAAAGCTGAAAATATAAGCTCAAAGGAGAGAAATATCTAAAGATGATGGGATAAGAAGACAGAAACGTAAATACCTGAGTTGAGAGTCAAGAATTACAGACATAACAAGACACTCACTGTCTATGAGAAGGACAGACTCCAGGTACCAACAATTTGTTAAATTTGTTCCTGTATTGATGGACCTTTGCTAAGTCCAAGGAAAGCAATCAGAAGGCTTTCTCAGAGTTAGAAGGAGGAATAAATGAGACAAGGGAGCCCAAAGCATAGGATTTCGATTGTATATAGGACACTAATATAGAGAAAGGGGACTGCAAGAAGCTGACTCGCAGGCAGACTAGAAAAAGTCTGTGTCCTAGAGCTACAGTCTAGAATTGAGTCATCCCACTTCGGGACTTCTTTGAACACATTCCTTCTTTCTCTACCAGCTGTGATTACCCCATCCTTTTCTCCATTTCAGTGACAGAGTACTACTTTGCACCAGTGGTTAACTGGCCCTTCAGCTGGGTAACCTCTTTCATGAGAACAAGGACCACAGCTCTTGTCCAACATCACATGCCCATGGTGTGCTGACCTTACACTGTGCCAGCCATTACTTGTTTGCTGAATGAATGAATGGGCAAGCTTGACACTTCGGACAAGAAGCAGAGAACAATAAGGAATGTGACTGCAGAGACATCAGTTTCTGGCTCGAGGAGGAATTACAGAGGTGAAACATCCATCCTCTTGAGAGTGGGGCAACTACTTTAGACTGAAAGATGCAGTGAGAGCGTGCAGTCTTCCTGGGAAACGGTGGAGTCTGCTGAGAGGCCGGAGGGACGGGTGGGAGACGCAATCTGCATTTCACAACACGATCATTAACAGGAAAAGAAGTACGGTTCTGTGCCTTGCTTTTAAAAAGTTGACTTCGCAAGCACATCTGGGGAGATCTGGATTAACCCAGCATCACAAGTCAAGGGGAAAAAAAAACAGACTTTGAGTTCTTGGTAAGCAGTAAGCTCAAGATGAGTGACATAAGATAGGACCATCAAAATTGAGAGAGGCTGCGTTGGTAAGTTCTACAATCTTTAGTGATGAAGATGACAGGCTTGAATTGCTCTGGGCTGTCAGACTATTGTGTGACTTCCCTTTCTGAGAACTACACTTTAATAAGTATAGCATTAAATTTGGGCATATTCAGAAGAGAAGCCCCCAGGATGATGAAGATATTGAAAAGTAGGTTATGTAAGGAACAGTTTGAGGAACGGTGGCCGTCTTGTTTAGGGAAGGAGACTGAAAAGAGGCATGACAGCTGGCTTTGAGAACCTGAAGGGCTGTCCAGGGGACGAGGCTTGAGTCTCGTGCCAAATGACCTGCGGGCAGAACTCACACTGACAGGAAGGAGCTACAGGCAGATAGGCTTCTGCTCAATGCAACTGAGGAGCCGAGACAGAGCTACATTCTTGGAGGAGGGAGAGCTGCCTCAGCAGCTGGGGAGCAACCAGCGCAGGCAGTGTGACTGCGTGCCACAAGGCTGGACACGGCCCCAAGGGCTACGCTGACTTTTAAATTCTCTCCCGACACCGAGACCCTGTGATCCACAGGCCTTTTGACTTCTGTGTTCATTGCGAGGATCGTTTGAGATTGATTTTGTGAAAGTGCTTTGTAAACACTAAAGTGTTTTACAAATATAAGGCATTGTCACTATTTTCTCATTGTCTTGGAAGACCTCTGTTCTGTCCCGACTGCCGTTTTCTCTACTTATCTCTAATTTCTCTTTAACTTCAGATTTCTGATGTATAAACACCAGATTTAATAGTTTTATGACGACTACCCCCTGTCCAGGATTTTAAATGTCCACAACACTTCATAAATAATAAATGGTTCTTCATTTTTCACTAACAAGGCAAAGGGCCTCTGTTTGGCATGCTGGTCATGGTTCTTGTTCTGTGGCGGAAAGGGACAGGGTGGCTACGTCACTGCACACCGCCTTACGGGACAGAACTCATAAAGTCAAAGGCATCCTCACGAAAATCTGTGTAACAAAAAGTATCCACATGAATAAACAATAAACAAACACATGAATAAATTAACCTCAGGTCTACGCTGATACAATCGGACTTCTTTATCCAGAATGACCTCTGGCGGCCCATCAACTCCCAGGCCACCAGAGTAGCTATTATTTGATGGCATAGCTTACTTGTTACCAAGTATTACAACTTAGAAAAGTGCCAGATAAATAAAGTTCCAATTCTGTTTTCAGGGTGTTCAAAATATTTTCTCCATCAAACCCTAATATCATGTCTAACCGGCAACGACTTGAGAGTTTTGAAATATTTCTTTTCATTTTTCTGCCCCCTTCAGGAGATTTAACCGAGAGTAAACTGGGGGAGCGGGAAGACAGCAAACTGGGTGTAGACTCCCCTAAAAAGTAGTTAACTACTAAGCTGCAAAGGAACCCTAAAACTCAGACATGTGTTCTCAGAACCGTTTATTTTCTTCTCTGGCTGAGTTAAATCCGGGTTAGAAAGGGGACTTGGAGGCTGAAATTTTTACAAGGCAATAGACAAAAAGGACGCCTCAGATAAGGAGAAATACAAAGATTCTTTGGATACACTTCTCTCTTGATGCTATGCATCATTAGGAAGAAGACAGATTTTTAAAAGAAGCTTTTAGTTTTCCCTCTGTATTCCGTCTAACATATTCTGTGTTTCTTTCCTGTTAATGAGGTTTAACTTTTAATGCAGGCTATGCCGGTCCACGTGAAGGTGATGTCTGTGAAATCTATTAAATACTTTTATATATTGTGATTACAATTCTCTAAGAATGAGTATTCCAGGAAACCCCCACAGGGTTTTAAAAGTCAGGAGGAGGCAGGAATAAATAAATCATTGACTAACCTCTTATGCTAACTGTCAGCATCCCCAATTCATCTTTGCTGGAAAAGGCAAGACAACGGGACCTGTCTTCAGTGGGCCACCTCATCGCATGGTTACCCTCAGATTAATCTGTGCTGGAAGGACCAGCTCCGGATTGAACACTTGACCTTTGGTAGGTCTAAGGGGGGGCCTACTGGTGTTTGATAGATGTTTATGATTTGTCAGCATTAGGAAGGGGGAATGCAGAGCCACTACAGTAATGCGTTCTGTATGTTACATCGATGCGGACGCAAGTAAAATATATTCTTTTCATGGAGCAGAGGGTGGATCTTTGAGGAACCTGGGCTTCAACAACGACAAATCCGCTGTTCCTCAGGCTTAGACACACCTTGATTCCCGTAGCTGGCGTCGATCCCAGAGCCGTCCCATGAGTCCACAGCACTGTCCACACTGGGCACGGTGGAGGGGTATGTGTCGGGGAGTTTGCCCGGCTTCTGCGAGGGGGAGGGGTCCTCCTCCGCATCTCCCAGGTCACTCAGGTGGCTGGGGATGGGGAATTTCTTGGGACTTGATGCTGACTGAGCTTTAAAGACAGGAAAGCAGTTTGAGTAGCAGAATAAATCCAAATAAAGAGATATCAAACACTCCCTAGCTAGAGTCATTTTCCTAGAAATACACACATAGACATTTGCACATGCTTTCTGGGATGGAAAGGCACAGGAAATTCTTAATTGTGGCTTTCAACCCACTCACCATCTGTCTGTTTCTTAATTTTCAAGGTGACAGTCTCTCCTGCCATCTGTAACAAATGGATGGCTTCACTCAGAGGCTTCCCTTTCAGGCTGCTGCTGTTGATGGCTAGGATTCGGTCTCCGATGTGGATCGCGCCAGTTCTGAAACGCCAAGTAGGAATAGGAATGGTAGAAATAATCCCTGTGCGCTACTGAGTATCAATTCCCAGCCAGACTTTATATATTCATAATGGTAAAGACTTGGCAAGAGTCTCTAGAAGCCACTACTAGCTGTCTCCTGGGCAATGTTACAAGACAACTGCATCTGTTGTGAATTACTTTTTAGTTTCAAATAAAAGTAGAAAAATTGTTTTAATTAGTATTTAAAGTGGACTTGCGTGCTTGTTAAATTCCAAGAAAGCTGAGTCATTTGGTAACTCTTAAAAATCCCAAGGAAACTAACAATGGTGGACAATAAATGTAGTAATGTTTAGCATGGGGCATTTCTTCTTTGTTCCGGCCTAAATGTTGAACATAGTTACTGTACCAGCTCACCAGAAGTGAAGCTCAGAGATGGGGAGTACCCCAGACCCTGGTATAGCAGGGCCCCCTGCTGGTGGTTCCAAGGATTGAAAAAGGCTGATCTCAGGAGTCAACGACAGTCATGCACTGCATAACAATGGAAATATGTTCTGAAAAATGTGTCATTAGGCCATTTCATTGTCTTGCAAACATCGTAGAGTGCACTTACACAAACCTAGATGGTATAGCCTACCACAGCTAGTTAGTGGTAGGCTACTAATCCCCCTTCAGTATGGTATAGGAGGAAGAAGAAGTGCTCCTAAGCTATGAGCCTGTACAGCATGTTACTGTACAAAACAACATGAAACCAAACCAAGCACAAGAGAAAGTGATGCAATCAAGAGACTCAGTGAACACGTGATGTATGAGGTTGCTGCCAGCATAATACAATGTAGTGTTTTACAGCAAACGTTTTTATGTAAGTAGAAAGAATGCACTCTGAAATAACAATAAATAGTATAGCATACTAACTACATAAACCAGTAACGTAGTCATCAATTATCATGTACTGTACGTAACTGCATGTATGTGCTGTGCTTTTACATGACTGGCAGCACAGTAGGTGTGTTTACACAGCATCACCACAAACATGTGAGTAATGAATGCACTGTGACACCATATTTTGACAGCTATGAGTCACTAGGGGATAGGAATTTTTTTATGGGACCACTGTAGTATAGGTGGTGGTCATTACGTGGTGCATAACTGTAGTGATGGGTTTGCATCCAACTCTGCCACCAGCCAGCTGTGGGACTGGGGACCTTATTTTAACCCCTCTGGGTGTCAGTTTCCTTATCACTGCAACAGGGGGTAATCATCTTACAGGGCAGACCTGAAGATTAAATAGGAAAACATATGTAAAGGGCCTAGTAAATTATTTGACAGGTGGAAAAAGAAAATTAATTGATTGATCAATAAACTAATAAACCTTTGGCCTTTCTCCTCCTCTTCCCATCCTCACCCAATTCTGAACTAGCAGACTGGAATTTATAATTCTGGTGTTCAGCGTATCTACCTGAGTTTGGAAGCACTGGGTGTGGAAGGGGTAGACTCACAGCAGCCAACTCAGGGATGGTGAAGTAGTCAGAGCGCTTTCTCTGAAGGCTGCAGAGTGGGAGTCCCATGTGCCAGCCTCCTATGCACTGCTCACTAAGGACACGAAGTGAAGGGAGCAGCCTAGCTCACAGGGCTGCTTGTGACTGACAGCTGGGGCCCTGGGCAGCTGTGCTGGCCAGCGGAAGCAGCTCTGGGTCATGCAGCTTATAAGCAGCTGCTTAACAAGTCCACCAATGCATCAACTCTCAAATCATTTTTTTCCCTGAAAAAAAAAATCACTTCATTCCCTCACAAAGTATCTCCAGTTCATGAAAGACCTACATTGGGAGCCATACAACACTTGACCAGTAGCTTGCCAAATCAGATACATATTAATCTTTTCTTGCTTTCTCCCTAACAGAGATCCCTAGGACAGAAAGATGCCTGAAGGATACCATATTGTAGGTGTCTCTGTTCATATCACATTATGAAATTCCTACAGGATGACCTTTTTGAGTGGCCTCGGGGACCTCATCTGGCAGATGAAGATGTTGGATGAGATGACTTCTATGGCACCTTGCAGCTACAAACTTCTGCAGTGCTACTGCTCTATTTTGAAAATGCTTGTCCTCAAGTGTGAGAACGAATGATGTGTGTGCGTTCCTGAGCGAGGTTACTGAAGCACAGATCTGGCCGTGATGTGTGGAGCATCCTCCCCACAACATGTGTCAGGGACATGCAGCTTGATGGGAGGAGGGGTTGCGTGCTAATGAAAACAATTTGCCAAAGGAATAGGCAGGCATTCCAAACTGCAAGATATTACTAAGATATTACATGTTGTTTCCCAAGATCTTTGAAGATAAAGGCTGTGTCATCCTCTCCTGAAAACATGGCAGCTAAGGCCAGTGCCTGTCGGGTAACAGGCTCAGTAAACATTTGCTGAATTGAAGTGGACAAGCCTGTTAACCTCCCTGAACTTCAGCCTCCTTCTTTCAAAGTGGACACAATATAAATCTACCTCCAGTCAATTGTGGTCAGTTTATACATTTCTAGAGACTAATATCAACGCTAAGCCCACAGCACCTTTCGCTGCCAGTAAGAGGTCCCTCACAGTCATGTTGGAGTGAGGCTGAGGGTTCTTAAGCCCTAAAGTCACTCTTTTGTGCAGATTTGAAAAAGTCAACAAACCGAGCAGGAGAGGAAAGCCTGTCTTTATGTGGCTGTGAGGAGGGAAACGCATCTCAGACACAGGTCATTGTAACAGTTCCTTCCAATTTTTACCTTTCAGCTAATCCCCCTTTAGTGAGGCTTGAAATGATGATAGGATCAAATGGCTCTTCAGTTCCTGAAATCGTGATGCCGAGGGGCCCCCCATAGCGCTTAAGCTCCACAGTGTAAATAATTGCTCCGGAACTTTCTTGTTCGTCTGCAATAAATGCCAAGGAATCATAATTGGTTTCTTTGGAAAAAAACAAAGCAATAAGACATATATTCAGACATAAAATAAGAAATTCAGAACATCATTATCAGAGCATTATGTCTCAGGAAGTAACTATTTTGGGAAGTAGCGTTTCCTCAATAGGATATTACATGCTAACAGGGACACAGTAGTCGGCTCACTGCCTAACGACTTGCATTTCAAATCTGAGAGTGGTCTGCCCAGCTGGCACTGCAGGCCCTTCTCACGGTGCCCATGCCCAGCACAGTACGTGCCCAGCATTTGGTAAGTGTGCCATCAGTCCCCATGGAACAAACACAGGGCTGAGGGGGCTATGTGGGAGGAGAGAGCCGTGCAGTGACGAAGAGGTCAGGCCACACAACTCCTATTTTCAGGACGCACGAGTAAGCTACCTTTCAGTACAGAAAAGCGGGTCTTACTCAGGGTCAGAGCACACTCTAACATACACGTGGTTCAGTGGAACTGAGGGAGGCTGGACTGGAAATCTGGAACCCCTTACATATCATTCCACTGATTGTGTCTTAGAATGTAAATCCTATTGATGAATTCATGGATATTAAAACAGAGGTTCGGATGATTATCTCTTGCATTCCTGAGAGTAAAAGCCCTGTAACTTACGTTTCTGTAGCACATACCAGGATGCCACACCATCATAACTTAATTTTTGCTAATTTTTTATTTTTTTTAAACTTTATTTTTATTGTTGACACTATTACAGATGTCCCAATTTCCCCCTCTTTGTCCACTTGGCCCCAGACCCCGCTCCCCCTCCTCTCTGGCCATTACCACACTGTTGTCTGTATCTGTGGGTTCTTTGGCTAATCTCATTTTCTTTTTGCTATTTAATATTGGCATGAGGAAGTGTAAGTGGGGTCTGCCTAAAGTATTGGTCTGAGAGATGTCAGGAGATGCCTTCAGTAAGGGTGGGTGTTTTGACTGTGGCCAGGTTGCAGACATGAAGTCTCAAGGTCTTATTTGCTAATGGCATGCTGAAGGATTTTGAGCATTTTTTGTTTTATTCCTTGGGCCCGGGAGCTACAAATGGTTAAGGAGCTTCTTCATTTCTATACCTAAGGATGCAATGAAACAGTCCAGTAGCTACTTTAACAAAAGAGCCAGCATTTACAGTCAGACTGTACCACGGTGAAGCGTGAACACAGTTGCATTTCTGCAATGACCCCCCTGCTCATGTATGATATGAGACCCTAAAATAGGAATGGGGAAAAAAAGGTTTGAGTTAACAATTCAAGTAGCTGTGCGTGCAGTGAAAAATCACAACGAAAATACAATGAAAGTTGAACAGTGACATTGGGAGCGATATGTCCTCTCCCACCTGCACTTCCTTCACCCCGGCCGTGGGTGGGGAGTTCTGAAATGTGCCCACCGCCTGCACCTCCTCGGCGCTCTCCTCCCAATCGTCTCCATAGGCACAGAATTAAAGACCACCCACTGAAGTGTTTAGATCAACATCTAATGTATAATAATCTTCTGCATTTGACACAATTTATATTGGCAGCGGAGAATCCTCTACATCAGCCATTTTCAACTGGTGTGCCGCAAGAATTTTTAAAACATGCCACACCCGACTACTCAGTCAAGGGCACTGACCTCTCTTCCCTTAGACTGTCAAGTTAAAAAGTGACAACAGCCAACACAATAGCTGTTTGGTGTGAATGAATCAAAATCATACTTATTTTTTGTCAGATCGGCAAAAGATAGAACACTAACTGGCATGCCACAGAATTTTAGTCATCAGTTTGTGTGTGCCATGAGGTGAAAAGGGTGGAAAATTGCTGCTCTGTATCGAGCCCTCAATGGCTCTGTGTGCTGGCGCACAAGCTTCTCCCAGGTTTCTACTTCCACTGCCGCCAACAGGCTGGGGACAGTTTGCTAAAGAGCTACTGAGATGGATCGTAAGTTAACAACTGTTAATGCTGAGTGATGTATGATGCTTCATTATACCATTTTTCTCTATTTTTAAATAGTTAAAGTTTTTATAACAATGAAAGATTTTAATATTATTTTATTAAATAATACTTCATTTAATAAATTTATAACATTTAATGTACTAAATTTATAATATTTATGAAAATACATATTTCACTTAATAATATTTAATTTCATAACAACTTTGATTCTTTCGGAAAACTATCTGGATGCCTCGGGTAAACAGATATTTGATTAGCTTGGTTTCCTCATTTTCCCACGCGGCAGTGCTGGTGGCTGCCTGCCTGGACACTGTCTCGCCCAAACCCTTTTTGTCCACTTGCCACCTAGGCAAGGTCCCAGAGCACCCGCTGCCACCTGCTGGAAGGTTTCCTCCAAATCGTTTTTCCTGGGAGGGACCCAGCCTTGGCCCATCCCCCTCCCATTCCTTTTCACCAGTGCTGCCAACGTACGATTCCTTTTCTTTTCTCCCTAGGATATTTCAAAGGCATAGATGTGACTATGTTACTCTCCTACTTGGTGCTTTTCGTTGATCCCCCAATTCTTTAAGAATAAAATACACCCCCTTCCTTGCATGAGCAGAGCCGGGGCCCCCATGGGTTCCCCAGGGTCGCACCGTCTTCCCATTCCAACCCGATCTTCTAAATTCTCCCTCACTGCAGTTTCTTTAAAAGCACTTTTCTGACATCTGTAACCCTTGCACATATCACTCCTTGGGCACGAACATCTTCCTTGCCCCAGAGAACATCCACTGTAACTTTAAAACCCAGCCCAGAGGTCTTGTCTTTCAGGAAGGTTCCCTGGCTCCTTGGCTGGAGCTGGAGGCCGTGGCGCTCCCGGAGCTCCTGTGCGCTCTCCTAGTGTTTCTCACCTTTGTACCTCAATTCTTGCCTCTGCTCCCAACAAGGAGAAAGATTAAAGTAAAATTCTTCCTGACAAGAGGAACAGGAAGGAATAAGATCTGCTCAGGTAGGGCTGAGCTTTGGAGGGCCACTAACCATTATAATGTAATATCTAAGATTCTTTACTCTCTGAGAACTGACTTTTGCCCCCAGTGAGAAGGCATGTTCTAGCATGTTCTTTTCACTAGATGTTTTAATTATCTCTCTACTTGTCTCCTCCATTAGAATAAGATCACCTTGAAAACAAAGATTTTTATCTTCACATCCTCAGTGCCTGGAACTATGTCTGGTACCAAGGACACTTCAGTAGACGCCTGAACAAATGAATAAAGGGTGAGGGGGTGGGGGGACTGACTGTGGGAGTGGGGAGTGTTGGGGTAGGGTAAGCAATGGGGAAAAAGGTGGGACAACTGTAACTAAATAACAATAAATTAAAAAAAACAAAACTAACACAGTTTCTACCTTTGACTGTCTATTAACATCCTCATGGATAGAAATAACTGGAATATTAACTTCCAGTGGATTCTCCATCCTATACTCTACCATGAAACGAAGCCTAAATAAAAGGTTTTACACACACAAAAAAATAAATAAATAAAAAGGATGCATGAATGTTAATGTTAGCATGCAGTCACTGGTTCTGAGACAGCAGAGTGAGAAACTAGGAAAATTCCTGGGCAACTGGAATGGGGAAACTGAGACAAGAAAATTAAACAAGGCCAAACAGTTTGAGCAACTTACAGCCAGCTGGTAAATCACCAGACCTTATCTCCCCTAACCAAGAACGCTTGAGAGCAAATGGTTCATACCTCTCCTCACTAACCAGAGAATGCGTAGCCTCCCGGGCCAACAGGCTTCTGGGGAAGAGAGGAATGCTAATGCAAAAGGAGAGATAACCCCTGAACAACGGTGATGAGCTTGGGAGGAAGCTACACAGCTCCCCTTTAGGCTCCCTTTCCCCTTAGTCCCAAGGGAAAGGGCAAGTCTGAGCTCCCCTAGGACTTGCCCCCTCCCCAACTCCCACGTTTCTGCTATATAAAGTTGCTTCCGAAAACTCAAGGGGAAGGTGGATGTTAGGGTTTCTACCCACCATCTTCTCAGACTGCTGGCCTCTGGTGTTAATAAAAGTGTAATCGCAATCCAGTCCCCGTTTCTGCTCTCTGGCTGAGTGCTGACTGGAGCACAGCAGGAGCTGTGGACCCAGCTGTGCGCCTGCCAGGTTCAGTTCCAAGGGAAGAGCTCTCTCAGAGAGCTTTGTGGCCATCCTCCCTGCTACTCCAAGGTCTATTTTCCTTCTCCAAAGTAAGGCAAACCCAACCCGGCTCATTCGAAGTGTGAGAATGAGACCTGGGCTGCCACTGTGGGAACCAGCACACACAGAGTATCCTCCTTTCCCAGTCCCAAGAGTGGCTGAGCCAGCTTCAGGCTGCACTTCCAGTTCCAGCTGCCTTCTAGGGCTTTGGCTCAACTGGCATGCTGAAAGGTTCTGCCATTTAGCAGCAGGGTGATAACTGCCCATGCGGCTCTGGTGATTTTGGAGGTGGAAGCACTCCAAGACACCCTCTTCTTGAGGCTGCTCCAGCTTACAAAGCAGCAACTGGAGTGTTTAACCAGAACAGAAACTTTCTGAAAAGGAAAAGTGCAAGATCTCCAGTAAGATGCAAAGTGAGTCTAACCAGATGGTAATGATATTATAAACAGCTTTTATATTACAACAGAAGGTTTACAACTATCAGTGAAAGACATGAGAGGGGGCCAGCCTACTTGTTTGTTCTGCTTAGCTCTAGTTAAGAAAATGAATGGGACCACGGAACAGATGCAAAATGGCAGCGTTACTTATGGGCAACGTTATTTTCGGGCTTCTTGAGCACCGCCTGTTTAACAGAATGAGCAGTATCTGGCTTGAATCCATAACGGCAGCTGCTTCTGCGGCCGAATAGGAGGCTTGGATTTGCAAGAGAGCCTTCGGAATGCATAAATGTACAGGTCAATCAAAGTTCATTTCGATGGAAAGTGATGGAATGCATTTCAGAGTTTAGCTACATTTTTTGGAGGGGAACAGGCCTGTGGAAACAAACAGCTTCGAACAGCTGCTTTACTGTTATGTGATCTAAGCAGAACCCTAGAAGTTACCGGTATCTGGGACAGATTTGGAAGCCTCCATTTCTCTCTTCCTACAATTCCTCCAAATTCTCTACTGTTTTTGCTTCAGGGTTCCTTTTCAGATCTCCAAACTCCCCCTTCTGCATCTACATTGGACCTAGGTGCAATCAAGGCAAAACAATAGATGCTATTTCAAGAGGGTTATTTGATCTTTGCGGGGCTAGGGATTGGGGAATAGCTATTGTTTTGGAGCCTGGGATCTGGGCAGGAACCCCTTGGCTGTACTTAATTTAAGTTTCCGTGGTAATGAAAGATAGAAAATGCAAAGGCTCCTGAAGGCAGCATGGTTTCTGAATATAGAGGGAGAGAAATCAAGTGTTCCACAAGATCTGGCCACTGTGAAACAGAGCTAAAATTAGCTTTAATAACACCATAATAATGACTGTTGATCATTAGCATTCATTGGGCCTTATTAGGTGCCTCACATTATTGCTGAGTGCCTCCATTCATTACCTCCTTTGATCTGAAAACAGCCAGAGAAAGTAGGCATTAAATGGACATTTATACATGAGAAAGCTGATGCTTAGAGAAGTTAATTTTCCTAAGTTTCCCAGCGTGTCAGTTGTGAAGCCCATCTAGTGCTCTTATTCATTGTATTCTCCTGCTTCCTCAGACTGGACTAGAAACAGTTGATTCAGACACTCTCAAATGTCTCATTCAATGCTTTAGTAAATGGTTGCGACCTGTGTTCCCTGACCAGCTACTATGGCCTCACTTCCCTGCTATAAGCCCTCCCCACTGACTTCTGGGATAAGTTCAAATGTCTTAACATCGTTTAGAAGGACTGCAATAATCTGGCTTCAGCAGTTCTTTACTCTGCTGCTTTGAGTCCTTACACGTAGTTGTTGCTTCAGCTACATCTGCTACTAGGATGTGCCATACCCTCTGGCCTCCTGCTTGGTTCATACCCTTCCTATGACTAATTCCAGCAGTACCTCCCAGACAATTTTAAGACCAAGGTTGTTAGGAGCATTCCTTGAGCTCTCCAGGCATCAAAGGTGGCCTCCACATTCTCTCAGCATTTTGTGCATACCCCTAGAACATCCATCGCGCTGTCAATTATTGATTTTCTTCTGTTTTCCTTATAAAGGTGGTGACTGATTTACAGGCAGGCAGGGACTGTGTCCCTTTTAATCTAAGAACAGGCAGTCCTTAGCGCAGTCCCTTTCACCTCACAGACACTAAATGAACGCTGACCGCATGAATGAATGAAAAAACAAAGACCAAACAACATCTGAAAACCATGCTTCCACTGCACTTTCTTTTGGGCATTTCTTTCAAAAGTGGGACGAGGCCTCCAGGATCACTCTGGGTCTGTGCTAGGGAAGAGGCAGAGCCCTGTGGAGAGCCCCATTTTGCAAGATTTACCACGCTAAACAGATCTCAGCTGCCTTCCTTGCAGAGTGAAAAGGCCAAGCCAGGGGTAAGGTGAAAGGCAATGAAACTGATGACACTGACAGACACGCTTCATACCTGTATTATGATTATCATAATGCCAGGCACAGGGGTTGCAGGGGAAAGGTCTAAAGGGGAAAAAGTGAGCCGAAGGAAAGCAACAACTGAAAGTGGGATCTGGCTCTTCCAGTGCTCAGTTGTTGCTGAAACTGCTCCCAGCGCGTGTGCTCAGCCTGGTTTTGGAACTGCATCATCGCCACCCGTGAGCTCCAGGCATGTTCACCCCGGCTTGGCGTCTTCACTCTGCAAGGAAGGCAGCTGAGATCTGTTTAGCCTGGCGAATCATGCAAAATGGGGCTCTCCACAGGGCTTTGCCTCTTCCCTAGCACAGACCCCAGAGTGACCCTGGAGGCCTCATCCCACTTTGGAAAGAAACTTTCCAAAGAAAGTACCATTGAAGCCTGCTTGTACAGAGAGGGATGCAAATGTTGGCAACATAAAATCAGTTGCTTGGGAAATAACAATGAGTAGAAATCTGTACAAATTTTAAAATGTTGGTTATATATTTGGACAGGATCATCCTTCCTGGCTGTACAGTTGGACGTAACTATCCATTTGTGTTGACTTTGATTAGGAATTGTGAACATATTGCCTGACATTGCCATGAACTCTAGGTCTCGATGGTTTGATCACAGGTGATTCCAGAACATGGACAATAACTCATTATTGGTTTGGATGAAATTATAAACAGCAGAAGCTCTCTTAAGCAAGCTCCAATTCACCAGTTCACTGGATTAACTGTGGCTCTCCATCCTCTGTGAATTACACTGGCTGATGACAGGGAATGCTCGGATTAATCCGTTTCTCTCTAGCACCCGTGTGAATGTCTGCTCTTGCTACCTCTTGACTTGTAAGCTTAAAAATTTAGAGTTAATTACATTTATTCCCAAGCCTGTTTTGTCCCAGTTTTACTTGTTATTGGAACTATGTAATTTAATGAATCTTACATAACCTATGAAATATAAGTATAGTGTTTCTATGAAAATAAAATCAAATGCTTGGAAATAGTCAATAAGGGGGGTTCATTAAGCAAACATCTACTATTAATTATGCAGAGGAAGAACCCAACAGTATTGAAGAAAATAAAAATCTAGATGGGATAAGCACTCTGATGGCTTTGAATTTTTAAAATTCTCACTATTAAAACAAATAAACAAACAAAATAATTCCTACAAGTAGAAATCGTAAACTGTGTATTATGGCTATGGTTTAGGCAAACAAGTAAAAAGACTTGTAACTATAATCAGCAGAATATTCTTATGAAAGGCTTTGGCTTCACCCGTAATACTGGCAAAATTTTAAATTAAACATTTATATTATGGATGTAAATATACTTCCTATAATTCCTCACATCAGCTGACTCTTTCAATAAATCGCCTTTTTCTAACTAGCTCTAGTCTTACCATAATCAGATAAACGAGCTTCTACTGCAGGGACCCTCAGATGGCGGTCCTTGGACCAGAGCAGATCCATCATGATGAAGTTTGTTAGAAATGCAGAATCTCACATCCCATTTGGGAACAGTGCTCAAGAAAAAAGTACAGTGTACTTTTTAAAAAAACAATTTTTAATTTTTAAACTATAGTTGACGTACAATATTATATTAGTTTCAGGTGTACAACATAGTGATCAGACATTTACATAACTTACGAAGCAATCACTCCTATAATTCTAGTACCCATCTGGCACTGTATACAGTTATCACAATATTACTGACTACATTCCCTATGCTGTACTTTACATCCCCAAGCCTATTTTGTAACTATCAATCTGTATTTCTGAATCCTTCTGCCCTTTCCTCCCACCCCCCCAACCTCTCTCCCTTCTACTAACCACCAAAATGTTCTCTGTATCTAAGAGTCTGTTTCTGTTTTGTTTGTTCATTTTCTTGTTTGTTTTCTAACAAGCTCTTCAGGACATCCTGAGGCCCACCACAGTCTGAGGAGCACGGCCCCAGGGCATTCCCACATTGCCGGAAGCACTAAAATCGGACGCAGCCCTTTAGACAGAAACGTGCTACAAGACTCTTCGAGGTGAGATTTCCATTTCAATCTGATCCAGCAGACTTATTTCTAGGAATATTTTCTAATGAAATGACTTAAAGGAGGAAAAGTTGAAGAAAGATATGTATGCACAAAGACATCCATGATTGTACTATCCATAAAAATAAATAATTAAAAGTGATCTAAGTAAGAAGAGAAGAATGGTAAATTACAGTCGGTAAATAAAAATGACATATATTAAGGGTTATAAAATTGTCCTGTGTTTATAAAATTAAGTAAAAATGTAACATGCACTATGATTATAATTATGTAATATAGCCATCAATTTGAAAATGACTTGTTCTGTTGTATTAGGGTGGTACTGGGTGCTAATTTCATTTTTGTCTTAAAAAATTATTTAAATACCAGTTGTAATAATGGTTCTATAATGACACTGCCTTAATTATATCATTTAAAAGCACCATTACTTAAATACTATACTTTCAATGCACATTTTAAAGACCCTTTTAACTATGTAAAACTCTGCCGTGGTGCCGCTGGCCAGCTGTTGTTTGTAAAACATCAAGATCTACTGTCTGTTGTGACAGATGGCAGTTAGAGAAATCAGTTTTAACTAAGGAGGCTATGAATACCTGAGTTATCCTCATCTTTGCGGATTTTGAGCTTCACCAAGTCTTCACACTGCTGGAGGATCTGAACTGCATCTTCCATGGAACAATTGTCCAGCCGAATGTTATCTATTGCAAGTAATTTATCCCCAAGTTCCAGGGTTCCAGTTCTGTTAATAAATACAAAGCAACACATGAGTAACGATCAGCACTTCACCAGGCCATTGAAGAGGCACTAAGCGTAACGGAGCATTATGGGAGTCTGTAGAGGAAAAGAGGTTCTTCAACTGTTTAAACTGAGTGTTATTGGCAAACCCCCCTTTTTTCCCGTCTTATTTTGGATGGCTGCCATGACATTAAATTGCAGGGTGTTAAAAACAGTTTTTACTTGTGCTGTCTTCTAGTAGAACAGGACAACCTTGTAAGGTTCCTAGGAAGGAAGGTAATGTCTTGGGTATAGCCAGATCCCTTAAGCTTCTCCACATTGTTGTGCTACTCCTTCCATCCTTGGCAGCCTAGATACTAGGTGAGGGCTGGGGGAGTGAGGAAAGCCAAGGTGGGATGCGTGTAGTGGAGGTCTGAGATGTGGTGCCTCTGCCATTTCCACCTGTGTGGGGAAACTCACTGTGGCTCCAGTAGGAAGAAAACCTATCCGGAGTGGGGTGTTTCCATTGAGAGTTTAAAGCTGGCAGTGGACCACTGCAGGTGTATTGAAGATTTTCCCATCATGAAATGAGAAAAAATATGAAAGCATATGTGTCTGTATGTGCATATACTGTATGTGCATATGCTGTCTGTGGATTGTTTCTGCTTTCATTTAGAAACGCCTTGGAATGAACGGGAAAGTCCATTTTGCTTACCTGTGTGCCACACTGCCTTTTTTGATATCTGAAATGACAAGGGGGTCTCCTGGTTTTCTACTGGATGGTGCTGTAAAAATGAAGATAGAATAGTCGCACCTTTATATCCATGATTCACCTACTACTATACATTTCCCGTTTCATAACACCTGTTAACGCAAGCATAGCTTGTAGTGATGCAGAGGTGACCAACAAATGAATTAGAAATGTGCCCAATACCTCTTCTTGATGTAAAAGCTCCTTCACATTTTACATTAAATACCTTTTACAATAAGGTAAAACTATCTTTAACTATTTGTAAACTTAAAAATGAAAGTCAAGTTATTTTAAATTTGTAATTGCAAAAAGCACCCGGAGAGCTGCCCATCAGATTTAAATCTGTTTTAATCTGTGACTCCCCCCTGCCGTTCTCAGCTCCTTTCAAGGCAGGGGGTGCAGTTGTTCATGGAAATGTACTGTATTACTCACGGGTCTTGGGGTGGGGGGAGTAGATGAGAAGCATTGATTTAAAGTCGTTTTTTGTTCCCCCAGATGGAAATCTTTCGCTAGATATAGTATAAATCTTTAAACTTTGTTTACAAATTCATACCTAGAATGTTCTAAAATGTTTTGGAATATGACTATTTTATTTGATTGACACTGGTAAATATTTGGTGTTACTTAATTATATTTTATGCATATTCATAAAATAATTATGTACACATAACTTTCCTTGAGTTTACAGATAAAATGATTATCTGACACAGTGGTCAATTTTGAGCTTCATAAATTTTCTTAGAAATATTTCCATTTGATGAGAATGAAAACAAATTAGTAAGGAGTCTACTTAGAATTAATCTTAAAAATGAGCCATAGTCCAAGTAAGTACAAAAATATCACCTTACTTTAAGAATTTAGAAATATCATTTTTATTTCCGGCCAAGATGGAGGTGTAGGTGGACACACTGTGCCTCCTCTCACAACCAAAATTAAGGACAACAAATATTTAGAAACAAGAAAACAACCAGAACTGATAGAAAATTGAACTGTATGGAAGTCCAACAACCATTCATCCAGACCGGTAAGAGGGGCGGAGTCGAGGTAGGAAAAAGTGGAGGTGCAGACCCAGGAACGCAAGTAGCAGCAGCTCGCAGTTCCCAGGTGCACAGGCGGCGGCTGGCGGTCCTCGGGCACAGGGGGTCAACTGTACAGACCCAGTGAGGCTGCACAAGGTGGCTGGCTGACCAGGTGGTCCCACATTTGCGCACAGATAATCCAGGAGAAGGGGAAGCGGTAGAAGGAACTGGAATCCAAGAGAGAGCAGAGCAAGCGCCATTGTTCCTTCTCAGACCCCACCCCCACATACAGCGTCACAGCTCAGTGACTGGGCTGCCCCGCACTGGGGAACACCTAAGGCTCCACCCCTTAATACGTAATAGCTGCGACCAGACCAAAAAAACAAAATAAAACAAAAACAAAAACAAAAACACCAAAAATGGCTCAAACCAGAGAACAGATCAAAGCCCCAGAACAATTCCTCTAAGCAATGAAGAGACAGCCAACCTATCAGATGCACAGTTCAAAGCACTGGTCACCAGGATGCTCACAGAATTGGTTGATTCTGCTCACAAATTAGATGAAAAAATGCAGGCTACAACATGTGAAATGAAGGAAAACGCATGGGGAACCAATAGAGATGGGAGGAAAACTGGGACTCAAATCAATGGAGTGGACCAAAAGGAAGAAACAAACAACCAAACAGAAAACAAGGAAGAAACAAAAATTCAAAAAAATGAGGAGAGGCTTAGGGACCTCCGGGACATCGCTAAATGTCCCAACATCTGAATTATAGGGGTACCAGAAGGGGAAGAAGAAGAGCAACAAGTGGAAAACTTATCTGAACAAATAATAAAAGAGAACTTCCCCAATCTGGCAAAGGAAATAGACTACCAGGAAGTCCAGGAAGCTCAGAGAGTCCCAAAGAAGTTGGACCCAAGGAGGAACACACCAAGGCACATTGTAATTACAGTAGCCAAGATTCAAATGAAGGAGAGAATTCTAGAAGCAGCAAGGAATAAGGAGACAGTCACCTACAAAGGAGTTCCCATCAGACTGTCAGCTGATTTCTCAAAAGAGACCTTACAGGCAAGAAGGGGCTGGAAAGAAGTATTCCAAGTCTTGAAAGGCAAGGCCCTATATCCAAAATTGCTCTATCCAGCAAAGCTTTCATTTAGAATGGAAGGGCAGATAAAGTGCTTCTCAGATAAGGTCAAGTTACCAAGCCCTTATTCTATGAAATGTTAAAGGGACTTATCTAAGAAAAAGAAGATCAAAAATATGACAGTAAAAAGACAGCAAACTCACAGTTATTAACAACCACACCTAAAACAAAAGCAAACTAAGCAAACAGCTAGAACAGGAACAGAACCACAGAAATGGAGATCACATGGAGGGTTAGCAACAGGGGCATGGGAGGAGGAGAGAGGGGGAAAAGGTACAGAGAACAAGTAGCATAGATGGTGGGTAGAAAATAGACAGGGGAGGGCAAGAATAGTGTGGGAAAAGTAGAAGCTAAAGAACTTATGACACATGGACATGAACTAAAGGGGGGGAATTTGTGGGTGGGAGGGGGTGTGCAGGGTGGGGGGGAATGATAGGTGAGAAATGGGACAACTGTAATAGCATAATCAATAAAATATATTTAAAAAAGCAACTCCAAAAAAAAAAAAGAAATATCATTTAATTTAGCCTGATACTGATAATCTACTACACCAACATTTGTAAAAAACAGTTTGCTTCCAGGAGGAGATGTTTTGCCAATCTAAGCCTGTAGTGATCATTAAGAGACCCCTAAAGTAAGATTTTTCTTATAAATACTCTGATCACCCCATAATAATCATAGAACCATATCATAGCCCATAAACCCATGT
The DNA here is from genome assembly GCA_039655065.1 of Glossophaga mutica. Lineage (NCBI taxonomy): Eukaryota > Metazoa > Chordata > Mammalia > Chiroptera > Phyllostomidae > Glossophaga > Glossophaga mutica. The sequence continues at coordinate 63,114,325 of CM077304.1, forward strand.
GAATCCCGGGAAAATGTTTATACACAAGAACAGATGGTTTAATATCTCAACACAACATGGAAAGGAAAAGCAAACACATATACCAATACCTTACCCACTATCTAAATTAGTCCACAGGAAGTGTTAATGGGGCTTCATTCAATCATTATTCTTGGCTTCTAGCAAAGAATGTAAAACAGTCTATTCACAACAATTAATTCATAATTTATATCTCTACTCAATGATTTAAAATAATCCCTCTAGAGAAATATAAACATCTAGCATTTTTATTCATGTCATATTTTAGCACAGCAAATTGTTCTGGGCATGGGCACAAAAATAAAAACTTTGTTATTACCAGCAAGTATGACTTTCCTAGCATCTGCCAATGAATTTACACATTCATATTTACAAAAATGAATATTTTGCCAAATGGAAGTAACCATCACAGAACACTCAATATTTCCCTTGGTTTAAAAAAAAAATCCATGTTCCACTGAAATGGTCTGAAACAAAACAATAGTAAAGGCAAGAAAATACATTAAACCCATCTGTGTCTTCTTTGCAACAGGAAAAGAGCATGGTGACCTCTTGGACAAACTCACACCAATTTGCAGATAGGTTTGAAACTTCCTATGGTCTACAGACAAGTGTGGTGGCCATTCTCACATTTGCTAGATCCTTCTCTTTCTCCTTTAACCAAGTCCATACCTGAGGTTTGAAAGGTTCATCAGGGTGGATGCCCACTGGAGTGACAAAGTTGAACCCATAAGTGGGTCCAAATCTCTGTGGGTTCCTGACAGTGTCATCACCGAGCCTACCAGACATGTTAAATGCAGCGATGCATGCTTTGGGGACTTGGTCATGGTTTGTACGCCCTGAGAAGGTATCACACACCAGCGTGCTTTGCTTGAATTATGGTGCTTAAAAAAATTAAATTAGTTGCCAGCATATCAAAATTGTAGGTTTCATAAAAATGTATAGCTTCTTTAAAAAAAATTGGAGGGGCAATGTGGATGGTACACTGGTTACTGGGACTTGGCAGTCGGAGTGCGTGGGTTTAAAACCCTGGCTCTGCCACTTACTAGCCATGCGTGCCTCAGCATGCAGTCCTTAGGCTCTCTAGTTTCCTTGTCTGCAAAACGGTGAGGAAGACAATAATGGTGCTTATCTCATGGAGTTTCTGCTGTAAGGTTGTTTTCACATGGAAAGTGATCGAACCAGCACGTGTAGAATGCACTACGTTAAGTGTTACTGTTATGACTATCCAGCCACCCTGGACTCACTTTCCCACTGCCCCCTTTGGATGGAGCCTTCCCTCTCCCTTTTGTTCTCTTTTTAAAATGTTTTTCAAATACAGTTTACATTCAATATTATTTTGTATTAGTTTCAGGTGTACAGCATAGTGGCTAGACAATCATATTTTTTGCGAAGTGTTCCCTTTAGTATTTCCAGTACCCACCAGGCACCAAACACACTTATTACAATATTATTGACTGTTTTTCCTATGCTGGACTTTACATTCCTGTGGCTACTTTATAACTACCAATCTGTACTTCTCGATCTCTTCACCTTTTTTACCTGGCCCCTCAACACACCCGCTCCTCTGGAAACCATCAGTTTGTCACTGTTCTCATCGGAAGGATTTCACTCACTAACTTGTCTCACTCCTGAGGGCTTCTGAGTTTGTATTTGAGTGAAAATATGCTAGCACTCAGTGGTTCGAATTTGATCAGAGTTCTCACAGAATTATTCCTTTAACATGTAGTTATTGAACACCAACTATGACCTAAGCACTTCTGCTTCGGGCAGCACTGGCTATGAAACCCCAGAAAAGTTGGATAAAAAGGAGAGGCTGGGCTGGTTTAGGGAAGAAATAGTTTTCTCTCTTCTGAGAAATGATTCCCACTGGGAAGTCATGCCACATGGGGAGGAGGTTACAGTAAATGCGGGAAGAGTGTGGCTTAGAAAAGAAGGGCAATCAAAGGTTGTTAAGTTCTGAAAAAGAAAGAAAAAACAATCATAGCCTTTTGAAATCTTGATGTAAGTTGGTTCAACATACAGAATTAAAAGGCTGACAAAAGAGCAAAATCCCATGTTATAGGATATATATAAAATTCAAAATACAGCCTTTTCCCCACTCATAGTTCATAACATAACTTTAATTCAAACTCTTCACCTGCATCACCAGCGTCAGTTGTTGTTATTGTTACTAGAGATGCATGTTTTACGTCATCTATAAGCTTCTGCACAGCTCATTGCCATGTCTGCGACGGCTTGTTTGCTGTCCCAAATCACAACTACCCCTTTGTGCAGCACTGTCTGTTTCCCATGCTGCCCGTAAGTACACATTCTTGATCCTCACCAGGAAAGGACTTCCTATATTATTTTTTAAATTTTACTTTCTATTTATATAAAATTACACATGCATACAATTTAAAGAGTTAAAATTCTAAAAGAGCAACCCTTATTTTTTGCTTATGCAGATGCAATCTTTATATATTGATACATACCAGATGCTGCTTATGTATTGCTAAATAGCATACAACTACTAACACTTATTTCTAGTGTTATTCATTTACTTTCTATTATAAAAAATGTGGACTTAGTTTTCTTCCAACTCTACACCATCATATTCATGTATGTTTCTATTTTCATGAAATATCCTTTTTCCATCCCTTTACTTTCAATCTGTGTATGTCTTTTGATCTAAAGTGAGTCTCTTGTACTCAGCATGTGCAAGGGTCTTGTTTTGTTATCTATCCAGGCTCCATTTTTCGATTGATTGAAGCATTTAACCCATTTGCATTTAAAATAACTGTTGATAGATATGAATTTATTGGCATTTTATTATGAATTATTTTTATCTTTTTTTCTTCTTAGAGAAAACCCTTTAAAATTTCTTGTAATACTGGTTTGGTGATAATGGACTCTTTTAGCTTTTTCTTGTCTGGGAGCCGTTCATCTGTCCTTAGATTCTAAATGATTGTTTTGCTGGATAGAGTACTCTTGGTCGTAGGTCCTTGCTTTTCATCACTTTGAGTATTTCTTGCCAGTCCCTTCTGGCCTGCAAAATTTCTGTTGAGAAATCAGCTGACAGACTTATGGGAGCTCCCTTGTAGATAATTAACTGTTTTCTCTGGCTGTTTTCAAGGCTCTCTTTTTGTCTTTAACCTTCGGCATTTTAATTATGATGAGTCTGGGCCTTTTTGGGTCCATCTTGTTTGGGAGTCTCACCCCCATGATGGGAATGTTGGCATGCCTGAAGCTGTCCCAAGGCTCCTTATGTTGAGCACTATCCTCATTTTTTTAGTCCTTTTTTTCTTTTAGCCATTTTGATTGGGTGATTTCTACTTCCTTATCTTCCAAGTTTCTGATTTGATCCTCTGCTTCATCTGCTCCATTGTTGACTCCCTGTAACGTATTCTTCATTTCAGTTAGTGTATTCTTCCATTGTTTTCTGAATTATGGAGTTGCTGTTGAGAAGTCTGATGCCATTCTGATGATATGATTATTATTTGTAGTCTGATACATTGTATAAAAACTTCCTCCTTCCTTCTGCCACTGGAAGCCTGTCCATTTGCCTTTTTTGTCTTAGTGTTTTTAAAACTCAGGATCGTGTGCCTTGGTGTAGGTCTATTTTCATCCATGGCTCACAGCACCCATCAGTTTGGAAGCTGATATCCATCAACTCTAAGAAATTTTCTGAAATTATTTGGTGCTTTACTTTCTTCTTTCTTTCTGTAGTGGCTATTATTTGGACATTGTATTCTTTAGACGCATCCTGTATAATTCCTACCTATTCTAGATTCCTCATTTATTTTTGTTCTAATTTCTAGAAACTTTTCTCAAATTTATTTTCTCAGATTTTACTGAATTTTTCATTTCTGCCATATTATTAAGCTTCAAGAGCTCTTTGTTCTCTTCTATATGTTATTTAGCAATAGTAATCATTTCTTCCCTCCTGTGGATACAATATCTTGTGTTGCTAATGATGTTAATGATAGTTTTTTCCTTTCTTCTTCCTGCATGTACTGTTTTTATGGTTTTCTTCTCTATTTTTGGTGATAGTCTTGCATATTAGATTCTTTCTTCAAGTGTCTGTTTTTTCTCTTAGCTCTCTGTTCACATTAGAGTGTGGCCCAAAAAGCCGAAACTTGGTGCAGCTGAGTGGAGCTTGTGGGCTTTGGTCTTCATTGTCTAGTTCAGGCCAGTCTGTTTCTTTGGGTCAGAGGGCCCTGATTCTTTCTCTTGTTTGGAGAGTAGTAAGCCTGGCTACCTGGATTCTTTGAGCAGTCTCAACATTCATTACGTAAACTGTCACCTACTCAGCTTTTAGAGCAGCTCTGCTACCCTCAGTGGTGCCCTCCCAGTCCAGGGACCTTCTGTGTCATGTTTGCCAGAGAGCAAAGCTAGGCCTCTGTCAGGAAGGAAAGGACTGCCTAGCTGTGCTAAGTGGGAGACGGCATCTGAGGGACTAATTCATTCTTAACAGACTTCCAACCAACCCTCTTGTCTTAGTTCTACCATGACTCTCACTTAGAAGTTCCTGATTCCACTAATTCCTGGGCCTGTTGGGAGTTTAGGATATAAGTCAGGTTCATTGTCAGCTTTCCCTTCTGCTTCTTCAAATTCATCTTTCTCCATCTTCTTTGCCGCTTCCAAATTTTGTTGCTGTGTCTATTTTCCCTTTCCTCATCTCTGTATGTCTCTTTTCCTTTTGAAAAGTCTATACTGTAATTTTAAAATGGGGTGTGGGATGGGAGCAGAGCTAAATGCATGCACTCAAGCTATCACGTTTGACTCCTGAAGTTTTAAAATTACTAGTCATCCCTTGCTATCAGAAACTTTTCTTAAATTTAATATGGGTTCTTTTCCTTTCATATGGCTGTTGGAAGAGGTAGAAAATAACAGTACCTATCCTTTGTTTTAAAAAGTTTGTATTAGAAGACAGGTGAAATCTTCTGAATTTTGTAATGAATTAAATATGAATTAAAAACTATCCAGGAACATTCTATAATATCTAGCCATTCATAGAACATACTCTGCTAGTCAAAGTACTTTGCTCAAAGGGCCTGATAAGTGTCCAAATGTCATTGGAGTAACACACACACACACACACACACACACAATCACTTAGTTTTACTTTAATTTCAACCATATATATATTACTTGACAAGTAAGACAAGTTATTTGATTTGAAGTGGAGCAGTGAGTAGAGACTTTATAGCAAAGTTGGCAAAAACCCTGAACCATTCTCTTCTAAATATGCTTAAGACTTTAGTAGAAAATGACAGATTTGTTGTGCTTGTCATGAAGACTGCTTAATGATTTTATATCTTTATAAAAAGCAAGCCTTTGTTCTTGCAAATAATCCAGTCACAACTAAAAAGGAAAGCCAACAAACTAACTGCACTCACAAAATGCTGTCCTCTGCTTTTCTACCATAGTATCTGGTTAGGTTCATCAATCAGATGCAGATGGGGATGAGTGGTAATGAGACAGCCAAGCCGCTGTTAAGTCAGACAGCAGGGTTTGAATCCCTGTTTAGCCTTTAGAGCTCTGGGTTTTTGGGCGGGTTATCCACTTAGCCTTACTTTCCCCTCTGTGAATGGGCATAGATGTCACAGAGCCACTTTGAAGATTAAATGGGAAGATACATAAATTGCTTAGAGCCATGCTTGGAACGAGGTAGATACAAATTCATTTGATAAAACCAAAAAGAAAACATCAACATCAGGAGGATATTACCGACAACTGCACATGGCAACCAGGATTCTCTGGCTTGAAAGTCAGGTGGGCTGCACTCTGACTTCTGATTGGGTGAGGGGTCAGAACTTCATGATGCTACTTCCAGTCCCAAATGGCATCCTTCTGCTAGGTCGATCCACTTTATTTGTTATGATAAATTACTCCATATGATGGCAAAAACATCAATGAAATTAATGCCTGATGCTAATGTGCTATGAATATCTTATCAAGAACTTAAGAAAATTAGTCTAAAACTGTCACCACATCCAAATTCAGAGGGACTCATTCCTCAGTCAATTAGGTATAAAGAATGAGTCTTTAGTCAAATGTGAAAGGCTCTGATGGTATCGTGCAGAGACGAAGGCCCGTTTCTTACCACTCGGAATTTTCACAAGGTGAAGAAGACCAAAGAGGAATTTGTATAAGGAGAATGAGATACATCCGTGAACCTTGGCCATACCTTGGTTTCACTAAGAGTACCTGTGTATGTTTGAGAAAAGGGTCCCTTGATTTCCTAATTTTAGTGTAGTTACAGTTGGCACTAAATTTGGTGGGGTAGAGCTCTGATTTAAATGTTTCCCAGGGCTGTATGTGTAAAGTAAATAATAATCATCATAATGACTATCATTTGTTAGGGTAATAGTTATATATAAATATAGATATATAGTTATATATTAATTGTATAAGGTGTTTTAGGCACTTTACATATACAAACCCTTTTAATATTCTCAACCATGCTACAAAGAAGCAGTAAGTACACCATTTTATAGACAAAGAAACTGATTATAGAGAGATTAAGAGAGCCAGGGAGTGGGCAGTCAGGGCTCTGAGGCCCTCCTCTTATTCATGTTCCAAGGCAATGCTTCTTCAGCTCACACAACAGCTTTTGCACAAACATCTATATTCATCATCTTCTTCAGAGTGTCATTTCCTAAAGTGCACAGTGGTTAGTAGACTCCTTATTCCTTCACTCAATAAATACAATTTTTAAAATTTAATCTTTAATGTATTTTTTCATTACCATTTCATCCCCTTATACACCCCTTCCGCCAGTAACAACCACACTGTTGTTCATGTCCATGAGCCCTTTTTCCTTTTTGCTCAATCCCTCCAACCCCTAACCATCCTCCTGCACTAGCTGCCAGTCTGTTCTCCATCTCTGAGTCTGTTCCCATTTTCCTTGTTAGATCAGTTTGTTCATTAGATTCCACATCTGGGTGAAATCATATGGTATTTGTCTTTCTCTGACTGGGTTATTTCACTTAGAATAACTAGTTCTCCAGACCCATCCATACTGTCGCAAAGGGTAAAACTTTCTTCTTTTTTATGGCTGAGTAGTATTACATTGTGTAAATGTCCCATAGTTGTTTTATCCACTCATCTGCTGATGGACACTTGGATTGATTCCATATCTTGGTGACTGCAAATAACACTACAATGAACATGGGGGTACTTATGTTCTTTCCAATTAGTGTTTTGGGTTCCTTTGAAGATATTCCCAGGAGTGAGATCATTGGGTCATAAGGCAGTTCCATTTCAACTTTTTGAGGTACCTCCATACCGCTTTCCACAATGGCTGCACCAATCTGCATTCCCACCAACAGTGCAAAAGGGTTCCCCTTTCTCCATATCCTCACCAGCACTTGTTGTTTGTTGATTTATTGATGATAGCCATTCTGACAGGTGTGAGATAGTATCTCATTGTGGTTTTAATTTACACTTCTCTGATGATTAGTGATGTTGAACATCTTTTCATATGTCTATTGGCCACCTGTATGTCCTCCTTAAAGAAGTGTCTCTTCAGGTCCTTTGTCCACTTTTAAATTGGGCTCTTGGTAGTCTTGGTGTTGAGTTTTGTAAGTACTTTATACATTTTGGATATTAAGCCCTTATCAGATGTATCAGTGAATATGTTCTCCCATTCTGTGGGTTATCTTTTTATTTTGTTGATGATTTCCTTTGCTGTGCAAAAACTTTTTAACCTAATGTAGTTCCATTTGTTGTTTTTTTCTTTTGTTTCCCTTGCCTGGAAAGATATATCCTATAAAATACTGCTACGAGCAATGTCCATGTTTTTGCTGCCTCTGTTTTCTTCTGGGATTTTTATGGTTCCAGGTCTAACATTTAAGTCTTTGATCTATTTTGAATTTATTCTTGTGTGTGGTGTAAGAAGGTGGTCTAGTTTCATTTTTCTGTACGTATCTGTCCAATTTTCCCAACACCATTCATTGAATAAACTATAGTTAGCCCATTGTATGTGCTTGCTTCTTCTGTCAAATATTAATTGACAGTAACAGGAGGGGAGGTAGGAAGAGATAATGCAGGGGAGGGGGGAAGGGTTTTCAAGAACAACTATAAAGGACACATGGCCAAAACCAAGGCTGGGGGTGGAAGCAAGGGAGGGGGGTGGGTTTGGCTGGGGTGGGGAGGGAGTGGTGAGGGGTAAACTCAGACAACTGCAGGGGCTAATTCAACAACAATAAAATAATTAAAAATATGTTAATTTGACTATAAAGGTGTGTGTTTATTTCTGGTCTCTCTATTTTGTTCCACTGGTCTCTCTATTGTTATGCCAGTACCAGCCTGTCTTGATTACTATGGCCTTATACTATAGTTTCACATTAGGTAGTGTGATTCCTCTAACTTGGTTCTTTCTCAGGATTGCTGTTGCTATGCGGGACCTTTTGTGGTTCCACATTAATTTTTGGAACATTTGTCTTAGTTCTGTGAAATATGTCATTGGAAACTAGAGAAGAATTTCTTTGAATCTACAGACTGCTTTGGGTAGTATTGACATTTTAATGATGTTAATTCTTCCTCTCCATGTTCACTGTATGTGCTTCCACTTATTTGTATCTTCTTCAGTTTCTTCAGTGTCTTACAATTTTCTGAGTATAGGTCTTTTCCATCCTTGGTTAGGTTTATTCCTAGGAATTTTATTCTTTTTGAAGCTATTGTGAATGGGATTGTTTTCTTTATTTCCTTTTCTATTAGTTCGTTATTGGCATATAAAAATGCAACTGATTTCTGGATATTAAGTTTGTATCTTGCTACTTTGCTGAATTCATCTATCAGTTCAAGTAGTTTCTTGGTGGAATCTTTGGCATTGTCTAAGTACAGTATCATGTCATCTGCAAATAAAGACACTTTTACTCCTTCCTTTCCAATTAGGATGCCTTTTATTTCTTCTTTTTGTCTGATTGCTGTGGCCAGGACTTCCAGTACTATGTTGAATAAGGCGAAAGCAGATGTCTGTCCCTGTCTTGTTCCTGATTTTAAGGGGAACACTTGTAGTTTTTGTCCATTGAGTGTGATACGGGCAATGGGTTTGTCACATATGGCCTTTTTTTATGTTTAAGTATGATCCCTCTATTGCCACTTCGCTGATGGTTTTTATCATAAATGGGTGCTGGATTTTTATCAAATGTTTTTTCTCATGTATTGATATGACCATGTGGTCTTTATACTTCACTTTGTTTATGTGGTGAATCACATTTATTGATTTACAAATGCTGTACCAACCTTCTATTCATGGAATAAATCCCATTGATCATGGCGTGTGATCTTTTTGATGAATTGCTGTATTTGGTTTGCTAATGTTTTGTTGAGGATTTTAGTATCTATGTTTATCAGGGATATTGGCCTGTAATTTTTATCTGGTTTTTGGGATAAGGATAATGCTGGCCTTGTAAAATGAGTTTGGAAGCCTTCTCTCCTCTTGAATTTTATGAAATAGTTTGAGGAGAGGTGTCAGTTCTTCTTGAAATGTTTGGTAAAATTCACCTGTGAAGTGATTGGGTCCAGGACCTTTGTTTGTTGAAAGGTTTTTGATTACTGCTCTAATTTCACTAGGTGTCATCTGTCTATTCAGATTCTCTAATTCCTCCTTATTTAGTTTTGGAAGATTTTATGTTTCTAGGAAGTTATTCATTTCATCCAGGCTGTCCAGTTTTTTGGTATATAGTTGTTCATAATATTTTCTTACAATTTTTGTATTTCCTTGGTGTCAGTTTGTTATTTCTCCTCTTTCATTTCTGATTTTATTTATTTGGGTCCTTTATCTTTTTTCTGATGAGTCTGTTGAAAGATTTGTCAGTCTCATTTATCTTTTCAAAGAACCAGCTCTTGGATTCATTGATCCTTTGTATTATTTCTTTAGCTCTATTTTGTTTATTTCTGCTCTGATCTTTATTATTTCCTTCCATCTACTCACTTTCAGCATTGTTGTTCTTTTTCAAGTATTTTGAAGTGTAAAGTTAGATTATTTATTTGAACTTTTCTTTGTTTTTTTTTGAGATAGGCCTGTAATACTATGAATTTTCCTCTGAGGATTGCTTCCACTGTGTCCCATCGACTTTGGGATGCTGTGTCCTCATTTTCATGTGTTTCAAGGTGTATTTTGATTTCTTCCTTGATCTCACTGTGGACCCATTCATTGCCTAACAGCATGTTATTTAGCTGTCATGTCTTTGTGTATTTTTCAGTGTCCTTCTGATTGATTTCTAGTTTCATAGCATTGTGGTCAGTGAAAGTGCTTGATAATGATTTCAGCCTTCTTAAATTTATTGAGACTTGTTTTGTGTCCCAACATGTGGTCTATCCTAGAAAACATTCCATGTGTACTTGAAAAGTAGGTATATTCTGCTGTTTTGTGGTGAAATGGTCTGAAGAATCAATTGAATCCATTTGCTCTAGTGTGTCATTTAAGGCTGCTATCTCCTTGTTGATTTTCTGTCTGGAAGATCTATCCATTGATGTCAATGGTTTGTTAAAATCCCCAACTATAACTGTATTTCTTTTGATCTCTCCCTTTATGTCTATCAAAATATGCTTTACATGTTTAGTTGCTCCTATGTTGGGTACATAAATGTTTACTAAGGTTATACCATCCTGTTGGACTGTTCCCTTTATCATTATGTAGTGTCCTTCTTTGTTTCTTACTATAGTCTTGGGTTTAAAGTCTATTTTGTCAGACATAAGTACTGCTACCCCAGCTTTATTTTCATTTCAATTTGCATGAAATATCTTTTTCTATCCCTTTATTTTAGTGTGTGTGTATCTTTCAATCTGAGATGGGTCTCTTGGAGGCAGCAAATATATGGGTCTTGTTTTCTTATCCATTCAGCTACCCTGTGTCTTTTGGTTGGAGCATTTAAGCCATTTACATTTAAGGTGATTATTGATAGAAACATATGTCATGCCATTTTGTTGTTAGACTATTTTCCTCTGTTTGTCTTCTTTCCCTCCTCCCCCTCCTTAAAGTAAGTCCCTTAACATTTATTTAAGTACTGGTTTACTGTTAACGAACTCCTTTATCTTTGGTGTTAACAAACTCCTTCAGCTTTTTCTTGTCTGGGAAGTTCCTTATATCTCTGATTTTAAATGATATCCTGGCTATGTAGGGTAGCCTTGGTTGTAGATCCCTGCTTTTCATCACTTTGAATATTTAATGCCACTCTGTGGAGTAATCAAATGACAGTCTAACTGGTGCTCCATTGTAGGTAACTACCTGCTTTTCTCTTGCAGCTTGTCTTGTCATTTTAATTGATAGGTCTCAGTCAGGCCTCTTTGGGTCCAACTTGTTCAGGACTCTCTGAGCCTCCTGGTTGTGTGTCTTTTTCTTTCACCGGATTAGGGAAGCTTTCAGTCATTATTTCTTCAGAGAGGTTCTTGATCCCTAGCTTGTTCTCTTTTCCTACTGGTATTCCCATGATGCAGATGTTGTTAATGCTTCATGTTGTCAAAAATGTTTTTTAAGCTCTCCTCATTTTGTAATATTCTTTTTTCTTTTTGCTAACTGTTTTTTTTTTTTTTCTACCTAGTCTTCCAAATCACTGATTTGATCCTTGGCTTCATCTAACCTACTGTTTATTTCTTCCAGTGTATTATTTATTTTAGATATTACATTCTTTATATCTGACTGGTCCTTTTTTAGGGTCCTTCTTTATATCTGACTGGTCCTTTTTTATGGTTTCCAGGTCTTTTTTTTTTCATGCTATTGAGTATCCTTATAACCATTACTCTAAACTCTCTATCTGATAAATTGCTTGCCTCCATTTCATCTAGTTCTTCTTCTGGAGAATTCTCTTGTTCTTTCATTTTGGGAGTGTTCTTTGTCTTCCCATTTTGGCTGCCTCTTTGTATTTCCTGCCTTAGTAGTTAAACTAATTAGTTGGTAAAATGATCTTGGATGTTAAACCTATCAGGCTGTTATCAGCAGCCTGGTTTAAGCTCCACAGGGTGGAGCAGAGTAAATCTTATTGGTGGGGCTGTTGCTTCCCCTCAGGCTGCTATCAAGTTGAAAGGAGTCTGCCTGAGAAAGATGGTTTCTGCAGGATGAGGAATGACTCAGCACTGGGATCCTGGCTGCTGTTCCTTTATTTCTCTCCCCATAGCTACCAGCCCTAGACTCTCCTCAAGACTCTCTAGTCCACTCTGCCCTCCCTCTGCTGGAGCCCAGGGTAAGTGGATGCAAATGAAATTTTGTGCATTGGTCCTTTAAGAGGCTCTCTGCATCTCCAGCCGTCTCTCCCTGGCAGACAGAAACCCTACTGCTTTCACAGCCCAACTTCACAGCTGGATGTTATCTGGGTTCCTTTCCAACTCTGGTGCTGTAGGGTTGGGAGCCAAGCTTGGGGGTTAGACTGCACAATTCTCAGGGGGGAACCCCCCAGCTGCTGAAATATCCCAGCAGAACTTGGGCTGCTGCCTGAGGGAGCCCAGGCATCCCTTTCATACCTCCTCTGCACTCCCTTCCAGCCTTGTTATGGTGAAGTGGTTTCTTTGTCTGTCCTTGGTTTTAGGGCTTCTCTTCAGCTAGGGTTCAATTGGTTATTCAGGATGATTTCTCTACAATTTAGTTGTGATTCCAGATTGGTCCTGGGAGGAGGTTAGTATAATTTCCACTTCTACACCATCCTGGATCATCCAATAAATACAAATTAAATGAGCATCTTGTATGTGACAGGAGCTGTGCTAGGCTCCAAAAGCTTACTATTTCATAACAATAAAAATGGATTTTGGCTTTTTTTTTTAGCAAATTCTGTGTTTGCAACTGGCAAAATATAAGCATTTTCCACAAGGAGACACTGTAGGAGACCATTCTGCATGGCGTGGGCCCAGCTCTCAGGGGAAAGCAAGGTCTGATGCACAGGACCCACGCCTACTGATAGGTTCTCCTGTGCAGAATCAGGCCTGCATTGTACCTAGACTGCTAAGAGACTTGCTTTTGCTAAAATTCCCTCACCCTGAATTGAGGCAGCAAACATTTACTGCAAAGTAACTTCCTAAAATCCATGCTAAACCTTCCAAGGATGAGTGTAACAGATTCAACCACTTTTCCCTTTTCATTTGTGAATATCCTTCTTCTGTGATGTGATTAGTGGCATTGGCTCCTTTGTCTTCTATAAAAAGTAACCACCTAAAGCGAACCTGTGCATAGTAAATGAAGACCATCCTGTAATGTGCCCAGAAAAGTAATAAAGGGCTGTCACTGAGAGGGCCTGTGGCTTTTTCTACCCTTGAGAGAAAATCCATGCTGTCCCTTTTCCTCCACAGGACTTGGTAGTCCGTGTGAATTTCTTGTATCTCATCCACAATGTGGTGGACCCCACGAGTCGGGGTCCGCATCAAGACACAAACTCTGTATGGTGATTATTAGTCATGTAAATGGCGTTATAGCTCTAGAAGGGCTGACAAACAAGTGGGACAAGCTTCTTTTGTCTTTCCCGGAAGAGCATCGCACCTGTCACTCCCACGAGTTACTTTCGCTTGTTGCTGGCTAACTTCAGGCCATTTTTGTGGAGGGTGCATTGGGTAGTTTCCATAATTGGTATTAAAATCAGTTTTAAAAGTAATACTTAGTGCACATATATCGCTATTATATAGTATGATTTTAAGTAGTTCATTACGTGAATAAAATATTTCGTACTATGCATAACTATACCTTAAACAAACTGAAGATATAAATAGCAACTTAAGTAATATATGACAGGGTTAGTTTTCAAATGAATATTTTCTTCTATAGTTAAATTATATTTTAAATATATCAATTTTAAGAATAAAACCACAGAAAGACCTTTTCCCCAATTAAAATTTGAGAGTAAATAACTATGACAAAACGTGTAGCAACAGAAACTTCTGAAGAAGCGTGTCCAGGATGTACACTAGCAGCACACACTTCTCGGGCAGGCACAGGTGTGCTCTCCAACACGCAGCCCAGGGCCTAGGCGTGGTGGGCGCTCACAGCGCAGTTATGTCATGGAGACAAAAGGAAGGGAGGATGGAGTGGAGGGAAGGCAGGGCCTCTACGTGCAGCCGGCAGGCTATGCTCTACACAATTCCAAGAGGTACCAGTATCACAGCCAAGTCTGATGAAATAAATGAATAGAATGGAGCAAAGGGAATAAATCACAGCAGCCTTAAAAAGTTACATAGAGGTTGTACAATCTATCTTTAACTCCAAATATTTTTAAAACAGCAAGTTCTAATGAGTTCTTTCTTAATCTCAGTAACCATAGCTGTTGAGAGAATAATGGCATACCATCTTTGCTTCACAATGAGCAAATTGAGAGCTTAAGTCAATCAACTAAAGGCACCAAGGACTTTCGTAGCACCCAGAATAGGTCTGGAGTCTCCAAAATCTCACTTCTTCTTTCTACTGCCATGTAGAGGCACACCCGACACTTCAGCCCTGCCTTCCTCCCGGTGAGTCGCCCTGGGGTTTGGGAGGGGGTGACATACAGGCTCTCTCTCATACACATGGCTTCTTGTTCTGAACATTTATTTTGTATTGTAGTTTCACCGCTTTTAGCGTTGTACTATTACATGCGATTTATTAGTTATAAATAAAATTTCATTTTCAGTGTCAAATTTATACGGTCAGTGTTGAATTGGACAGCCTCCATTTCATACTGCCCAATTGAGATCTCTTAATTTTTGCTGTAACTACTATGCAACAGAGTGTAGTGAGGTGCATTTATGGAGCCTCATCACTCTTTCTTGAAGGGACCACCCCTTGGTTGCACACATTGCCTCCATGTCTCCTTTGGTCTTTCGGCATTAATCATTTGCTTCATTTTCTGGGGGGTATTTATGGGTAAACTTAGGTTATGGATATTAAAAGCACAAAAACCTCCATTTCCATTCTATACAACTCCACTGGGGCTGAAATTTTCAAAGTTCTTTTATTCAGGGCAGTTCTAAATCTAGAGCCTGACAAAAGGAGGGAATTAAACACACTTATGTGTTGTGCTTTTCTTTTTGATTTGGTTACCCAGACAGGTTGTACCATGGAGGAATTCAGGAAGTTGCTCAAGGAAGGACATTGTTTTAGTCTTGCAAAATAGATTTTAGATGCATGGTGCCAAGAAGGAAAAATGGTTTTATTATAAATAAATGTAATTTTTGTTAGGTAAATATATGATTGTGAAAACTTAATCCATAATATATTGAAATGTAGAGGATCTATATGCATTTATATGCTCATCTAATTATTCATGGGGGATGGCAAGAGACACATTTATTGAGCACTTACTTATTACTTGCCAAGGAATATGCTAGGTATGTAAATATGTTATTTAATATAACCCTATCTTTTGTAGATATCACTTCCATATTACAAATGAAGAAACATAAGATTAGAGAGCATTTAAGTAACTTAACTGCATTCACACAGCTGGTAAGTGCTAGAGATGTGATTGACTTCACATTTCTGTATCATTACATAGAAATTTGGCAATGACACCGAAATTTGCCACACCTGTAAACCATTTGTCAATACCATTTTCTTGTGTACCTTAAAATACTACATTTTAAAAGAAATCACTTCTACTTACAACTTATGGTTATTCCAAGTTCCACATTGTGCTTTTTAGGGAGCTTTACATGAAATGTTCCACTGCTTGGGATGACAGACTCTGTAATTTCAAAACAAAAAAGAATGTGTTCATAGAAGATCAGGAAGAACGAAGCACCCATCAATGACAATGCATCATCTGCAGTTAAAACTGTAGAACTGAAGTTAGGCGAATGAACGCCTGTAGAATCCTGGTAAACTAAGCTACTGGTGAAAAATGTATGTCCTATCCAACAGCAATTGTGCATGGTTCACGGCATCAGTAGAGTTCACTATTTCTGAAGGCCCATTAGGGAGCACGTGCATCAGATTTACCTGGGATGCAAGTTAAAAATACACTTTCCTGAATCACCCCGGATCTATAGAATTGGAATCTCTGAAGATGAAGCCTCAAAGTCTGCCTTTTAAACATATTCTTCAGGTGACTCTTAGGCATAATAAAGTTGAGGAATTACAGGCCTGATTTTATTATTTCTGCTTCCCCCCCCCCACAACTGTACTTTCTAAGAATTTGCTCTCAGCAATTCTTTTTTTTAAATCCTTGTATGAAGGTACTAGGGGGAATAGATTTTAGGAAAGATTTCCATTTGGTGTAATGGTCGTTGATTTGGGAGGAGAGAGGAGGGAGGTGCCTTAATTTGTAATGTAAACACTGAAAAGTACATTTGAAGAGCAGAAGTAGGAGTGATATTTGAAACATTTGCAACAAGAATGGTCCTGCCCATAATCAGCCAGGCTGGATACTGACCACAGTTGGGAATGCAGGGGGCAGGAGGCCCCAAGTGCACCAACGGTGACCCTTTAGTTTCTGGGTCATGGGGAGCTACAGAAGGTCCCAGAGCGGGGCAGAAGGAAAGGTGACACTGGAACAGGGGAAGGTGGGCTTAGATATTGCCCAACTGGTATAGAAGTGAGCTAACACGGTGATAACACAGACAGAACCAGTATGCAGTGGCTGAATCGCAACCTTGGGTAGAACTAAGTTGATTTTACCAGGGCCTGACTAGTATTTTAGAAAGGAAAAAATTGCTATGTATTCTTTTTTATTTTCTATTTCCCTTTCTGAGAACATACCCTTTGCCTTTTCTTTTTTAAAATTATATTTTATTGATTATGCTATTACAGTTATCCTGATTTTTTCCCCTTTGCCCCCCTCCACCCAGCATCCCACATTCCCTCAGGCAATACCCCCACTGTTGCTCATGTCATGTCCACGGGTCATCTGTGTAAGTTCTTCGGCTGCTCCATTTCCTATACAGTGCTGCATATCCCCATGGCTGTTCTGTAACTACCTATTTGTACTTCTTAATCCCCTCACCTCTTCACCCATTCTCCTCCCCAGTCTGACAAACATCAAAATGTTCTACATATCCATGATTCTACCTCTGTTCTTGTTTGCTTAGTTTGTTTTTTAGATTCAATTGTTGATAGATATGTATTTATTTCATACAATAATGGTTTGGTGATGATGAACTCCTTTAGTTTTTTTCTTGAATGGGAAGCTCTTTATCTGCCTTTCGATTCTAAATGATAGCTTTGCTGGGTAGAGCAGTCTTGGCTGTAGGTCCCTGCTTTTCATGACTTTGAGTATTTCTTGCCAATCCCTTCTAGCCTGCAAAGTTTTTTTGAGAAATCAGCCAACAGTCTTATGGGAACTCCCCTGTAGGTAACTAACTTCTTTTCTCTTGCTGCTTTTAAGATTCTCTCTTTATCTTTAACCTTTGGCATTTTAATTATGATGTGTCTTGGACTGGGTCTCTTTGTGTCCATCTTGTTTGGGACCCTCTGTGCCTCCTGGTCTTGCATGTCTACTTCCTTCACCAAATTAGGTAAGTTTTCTTTCACTGTTTTTTCAAATAGATTTCCAATTTCTTGCTCTTTCTCTTCTCCTTCTGGCTCCCCTATGATGTGAATGTTGGAATGCTTGAAATTGTCCCAGAGGCTGCTTACACTATCCTCATTTTTTTGGATTCTTCGTGTTGTTCTGATTGGTTGTTTTTTTGCTTCCTTATGTTTCAAATTATTTATTTGATCTTAGCTTCATCCATTCTACTGTTGTTTCCCTGTAAATTGTTCTTTATTTCAATTACCATATCCTTCATTTCTGACTGTATCTTTTTTTATGCTGTGGAGGTCCTCACAAAGTCCCTTGAGCATCATTGTAACTAATGTTTTGAACTCTGCATCTGATAGATTGCTTATCTCCATTTTGTTTAGTGCTTGTTCTGGAGTTTTGATCTGTTCTTTCATTTGGGCCATGTTTCTGTGTCTTTTCATTTTATCAGTTTCCCTGTGTTTGTTTCTGTGTATTGGGTAGAGCTGCTTTGACTCTGTGTCTTGGTAGTTTGGCCTAATGCACTAGGTGTCCTATAGAGTCCAGTGGCACAACCTCCCTTATCACCCAAGCTGAGTACTCGAGGTGCACCCTTCATGTGGGCTGCGTACCTCTTCTTCTTGAAGTCGAGTTGTGGTTGCTGTTGGCAGATCAATGGGAGGGATTTACCCAGGCCAGTCAGCTGCAAGGATTGGCTGTGACCACTGACCACCAACCTCTGCCCTCTGTGGAGGATCAACTATGTAGGGGCAGGTGGTGGTGCTCTAACATTGTCTGGAGCTGTCCACTAGGTGTGCTGGCCCTGGGGTTTCCTGGGTGGTGCAGGCCAAGGTCAGCCCCTACCCGTGACTGCCCAGGGCACCCTGCCTGAGCTATAAAGCAATTTGAGATGGCTGCAACTACTACTGGGCTTGGAGATTCTCGGGCAAGGCCAAGCTGTGAATCTAAGCTGGCTGCTGCTAGTGGCAGGCCTGTGGCTCACTGCAGGCAGCTGTTGCTTGTTTGATAGGATTTAAGAAGTTGTAAAGCATGAGCCAAGACCAGCCATAATATCCATTATGATGGATGGACCAGCCATTCCATCATAATGAAAAGACCAGCTTTTCCGTTATATTCATTTGGAAAAGCAGCTTGGATAGGCCCATAAGTTGGGTGGGGCAGAGTCTCTGGGGATCTCCAAGGCAGGTCAAACTGTGTTAGTCAGGTTGATGGAGTCTCAGATATGGCAGCTTACCAGCTCTGTGGGGGGAGGGCTTAGAAAAGGGACTATTGCCTCTGCTCACCTTGATGCCAAACTTCAGTTTCTCCCTGTATGCCACTGGTGCCTTCCAAGCTGCTACCTTGGTGCTGGACCTCAGAGGGAGTAAGTCTGAGCAGATGATTCTATGTGTGGGTTCTTTAAGAGGAACTGCTTGGGGTTCCAGAAGTTTCTTCCACTGACTTAATTCCCACCGCTTTTTGAAGCCAGGAGTTGTGGCGACTTATCTTCCTGACACTGGAACCTTGGGCAAGGGGCCTGTTGTGGGGCTGGGTCTCCTCGCTCCAAGATATCCCTCCCAAATTTTTATCCACCACACGTGGGTGTGGGACCAACCAGTTCCAAGTCTGTGCTCCTCCTACCATCCAGTCTGGATGGATGTGTTTTTTTTTAATTCTATAGTTGTTAGGCTTCCATTCCACTGGATTTCTGATGGTTGAATGACGATTGTTCTATATTTTAGTTGTAACTTTGATGTGGTTGTGCGAAGAGGTGAGACATATCTGCCTACGCCACCATCTTGACCAGAAGTCCCCTCTATACATTCTTAACTATACTCACTCTTCTTAAGATTCCTTTAACTGTCTGCAAGACCTTCAACTAGAGATAAGGTTGAAATGGAAATATCCTTGGAAGAGATAACATCTATTCACCCTAAATTGCTAATGAGTATAATCATTTCTTGAAGGGTTTGGGAAGGGTTGGAAAGGAGTTGTAAGCAACAAGGGAAACTTGAACATAAAGAGGGGTGTGTAGGATGAGTGAGCTAAATTGGCTTTTACTGCTTGATTTTGCTCAAGGCCAGCCCCACAATCTGCCCAAAGGAATTAACAACAGTGGCTGATGTGAGACCTAGTAGGCTCAGTCCTCTGGTTCAACTTGTTAATCACATATTTGCTACTTGGAGTACCTGCAAAGCAGGGTGAAAGTTGGGATGGCCTCACAGAAACAGAGTTAGAACACTCCCTTCCTTGTTCTGCCTTTACTTGTTCTTCCTGGCCTTTTGTACTTCTCCATGAGAAATTTGGGCAGTAAACCTTTTACAAGTCTTGAATCTGATCTTCCAACTCAGAAGATTCTCCATGGACTATTCAACTGGGGGACATGATAAAACTTTGATTTTGCTGGGCCCTCCACCTGCAATGCTACCTATGAAAGATTCTTAAGACCCCTAAGCTAGGCTTCACCTGCAGGGGAAAAAAAAAAGGGATTCCAGTTTTTACTCTGATGGAGTGAGGGCATCTGTTGCCTTTCCTCCCACTCTTCTGAATTCTCCAGTCCTGGCAGGTGTGGTCCAGTGAGGGTCACAGACAGTGAGATGACACCTTTAACTTCCCTATTGTCCTCAGCTAACACTCTGATGTGCCAGGAAGGACATTTATTTCTTTGTTTGGTTGTTTATTTCTTTAGAATGTGTGTCCTCCTCATTTCCCAATAGGATTTGTGCTAAATTATTTATATCCCTCAGTAGATTTTAAAAAGGCTGGCTAATTTTGATATATTGGAGTAGAAAGAGAAAAATGAGGCAAGTAAAAAAACACAGAAGTGTGCTTTTCTTTCTTACTTCAGGTGCTGCAACTATCATAAATATTTACTTCCAAAATAGTTCTCAATTTCATGACTTCCCTCCATCTCTTTCCTGAGACCTCTCCATTCCTTATTCCAGCAATGGAAAGTTAACTGTCACCTTCTTCCCACTTCCAAAACGACAGTTTACGATTTTACAATGAGCACACAGACTGGGGGCAGAGAAGGCATCAGAAAGTGGTCCCATGTTCCTCAGTAGCCAGTGTGCACAGCAGAGAGGGGAGAAAGAAACAAGTACAGATGAGGATAGAGCAGAAGGTCCTTGAGACAACCCGTATGCAGCTGGACAGTCTTTGGTGTCTGGTTCTAGCACCTCCTGGGGCTCCCTGCTCAAGGGCTGTGAAACACCTGTGTGTTTCTAGGAACGGCCTCTTTTCCATCTAAACTAGCTTGAGTGCATTTCTGTTGCTTGAAATTGAAAGATCTCATTAATGATGAACCATCAATCAAGTAAAGGAAATGGGATGGGGCTAAACAGAAAGGCCCCACACAAGTGTTCACGAGTGTAGCAGGAATAAATTATTTGATTACTCGGATAAAACATACAAGTGTTCCTAAGTTAAATGTATAAGAAGCTACAGAGGAACCAACGGCTTTCCTGTTTATGGAGCTCATTTCATGTATATGTTAGTTTTATCTGTTTTAAGAAAACGTTCTCTGTGAAAGGGGAGGGGAGTCCATCGTGTGCTGCTATATGTATATATGTATTCATGTAAGTATATAACATCTTGCCTGTGATACTATGCTTATACAAGTGAGGCCCTGAATCCTAAGGGCTAGGAAATACTGATCTGGAATAGTTACTATAGCAACATTTTGCTTTTATAAATTTTTAATGCAAGGAACCTTGACCAAGATTAACATTGTTAATGACACTGGAGGAGATATTATCACTTCCTGGGAAACAGTAATGGATCACTTTTGACTACATAAGATTTGAAATATTCATAATGATGAACAAATATCAACAAATAAATCTCTTTGATCAATCTGCTTGTTCATTTTAATCTTTAAATGCCAAAATGATTTATTTTATATTTGGTATTTTTTTCTCTACAATTACTTGGTGGTTAAAGGCACATTTAATTTGTTTTTTTTTTTTAAAGAAATTCCAGTAAAGAGAAAAAAGATTCAATACTTGGAGAAACAATAGGTTTAGAATAAGTAAATAGAACATTTATTTTCTTAGACTCCCATGAGATTATTTTGCGCTTCCCTGGTTTTGGTTTATTTTTGTTAATACTACAATTAAAAACGCATTTGGGTAAACAAAGACTTCCTTCCTTCCAGCTGGTCTGCTTTCTCTGCCTGAGGCATTCATTGTTGGCATAGTAAAATAATCATAATTCATCAACCTGGACGCTCTTGTGAGATTTGAAAAAAAATCACGATTCTCAGGGGGATGAACGTAAATGCTCAGCTCCCGTCCACTCAGAGGGAAAGCACTGAGGGCACCAGTCAGGACGGCAAACAGCATTTGACAGATTTTCTCTGGGATGTCTTTGCAGAACAAAGCTGTAGTTTTTCCAACAAAATAACTTCAGAGTTAAAGTAGAAATGACAAGTATTCGCAATATTGTAGATTGGTATTTTAAAAGACAGTATTGAAGAAAGACAATATGTAAATTGTGCATGTTATGATTATAGCTTTCTAAAATTATATATATGATGAAGGTAAAGTAATATACAAAAATCCATCAATATTACTACAATGTTGTTTGTATAGTAACACTCATTTAAAGGGATAGATTTAAACAGAGTGTACTCACAGTTAAGATTTTTAACCACTCCTTATGGCACCTAAATAGAGATAGCTCATTTCCAAGACCCAATAACTTGGGAATCAATATCTGGATATAAAATATTTCTGAAGAAGTATTTTGGAAACAGAGGACTCACATCCAGATGATTAGGAGTGAATCCAGCAGGACAGGGCAATCTTGAAATAGCTCATGTCCAGAGATTTCTTACCGATATTCCAAGTTCTCTAATGGCATCTTGGGGAGTTGAGAAAACTAATAAAGATTTAGAATAGTGAATGGGAAAACCAGTGAGAAAACCAACCAGACTCATGTAAAGGGGTTTTCATGATGGGTGCTGGGCCAACAAGAGTCGGAAGCTCTACGCTTATGGCAGGTCAACCTGTGTGGTCTAGCAGGTTTTTGTCAAGAGACCTCAGCTGCCAAAGAATAAAAGCAGAGACGGTAGATGACTGAATTGAGCCAGAGATTAAGATTGAGATTCCCAGCAGTTTCCAATAGATTCCAGTATTGATAATGACTAACTAGAGTGTTATACTGAGAATTCTGATGTTGTGTCTGAACTCAGCGGGAGGATACTGGCATCTGTTAGTGATGGCTGCTGTGAGCAAGGGAGAAGGGAATGATAGCATGGGAGCCTATTCTTTTCTGGTCCTCTTTTACGTCATTTTTGTCCATTAGAAATGGGTTATTTCTGGAATAATCGAGAGCAGGTAGAGATGACCTGAGGTGCCTTTTTCCTGTCCCTTAGAACAATGTGGGTTTAATAGACATAATTTCTATTTTTTAGGAGCTTAAACTTAAGATATTAAAGCATTTAATCAACATATACATAGAATATACATATACATTAAGTATGGGTTAAACAAGGGACAAATGTTAAAGGTACACATAAAATAAACACGCCTGAATAGTACAAGTAAATACTTAGGTACCGCTTGTGAAGAAGGTCAAATCGTGCTGGCCTTTCCACTGCTGGAACATACTGAGTAAACGCTGCTCAGCATCCTATGCTGCACAGGATAGCTACCTCCCATCAACAGACAATGTCAATAGGGCAAGATTCAGAAAGCTAGCTGTTTCATGCTGGAAACTCTAATATCTCTGTGAAGAGGCAGTGGAATATGTTATGGAAAAGGGGGGTGCAATTCAACAGACCTAGGACCTACTACTGATTTTGCTGTATGACCTTGAGCTCCCCCACCTGGACCCCAGTTTCCCCACTTACAAGTAAACGAAAGTACTGGATTATGAGTCCTTTCACCATTAATGTTCTGTGATTGTAGTGAGGACATTCTGAGGCCGGTGGACAGCCTTCTTTGAAAACCATGGCTGCACCGCCACCTCACCCATCCTTACAAGGTCCTTCTACTAGATTCTTGCTTGGCCACAGCTAACTAAAAGGCAAGGATATCAAATCTAAGTGGGGGCAATAGATTCTTTCTCTTGGGAATTAGAAATCAGACCTGGCTGCTGCACTCTGGATACTTTAGCAAAAATGAAACAGTTACGTACAATTAAAACTCAGAGAAAGTTTGTACAGAGACAGATGGAGATGAGCAGAAACAAGCAGCACCAAAAGACCAGGAGTCCCAAAGAAACAGTGGATATGCAATCGGTTCTTCATGCAAATTGAGATTCCTGATGTGAATCCCTCAGGAGTGCCATCTGAACATCATTCATTTATTCATTTATTCATGCATGCACGCAGGCATGCATTCACCAACTACCGGCAGAGAGCCTCTTGTATTCCAAGTACTATTTTGAAGTACATTCATGAACAAAAGGCATAACGTCCCTGACATCACACATTTTTCTACTGGAGAAGAGAAGACAATAAACAAATAAATGTACCAAATAACAACAGAGCTTCGGAAGGGTTAAGAACCATAAATCTGGGCAAGGGGATAGAGAGTGATGGGTGGTTAGGGAAGGCTTCTCTGAGCAAGCCACATTTGAGCAAATCCCTGAACGAAGTGAGCAAGCCATTCGAACATTGTTGGGGAAGCGCTGCCCAGGAAGAGGAAACCCCAACTGCAGGCATTCTGTCACGGGGTTGTGCTTGGCATGACAAGAGCACTCAGTTCTTATCCCCTTCCTTATTCCAAGTCCTGCCCTCCTGAGAGATTTCACTGTGTGGATGGTCTTTCCATCACACTGCATTCCCAATTCCCAGACCTCTGGTTGAATAAGATTTGCTTTAGCAACTCACTACCCTTGCTCGACCTTCTCTGAAATCCTAAACTCTAATACACTACTTTGACCTCAATATCAACTTTCTCTCACTATACACATTTTTCTTCCTGAAGACTCCCAGTTACTTAAGCACTCTCTTTCTTTCCAGTATATCAGGCTGATCCTTTATTATTTCCATCCCTCTCCAGCCTAGACTTTGCAAACACAGGCAGTGTGTGTACTGGTTAGAGGGTGGTCTTGGAGCCAGACTGCCTGGGTTAAAATCCCAGCCCTACCTTTCACTACCTGGGCCTCCTGTTTCTGGGGAATGTAAGGATAGTAATCTTCTCCATTGTTGTTACAGGGCTAAGTGAGCTCATGACACACAGTACTTAGGCATGCCATAGAGTAAGCTATTGGTAAATATTATCAGGATCATTTTGATGCTATTACCATAATTATTCATCTGCTCTTCCTACAACAATTTGAACCTCTGTGACTTAAGTTCTCCTTCTGTTGAACCTTTTCTGGAAATCTCAATCTTTGCCTCAATCTAGTCATCTACTGTCTCTGCTCTTATGCCTCAGCAGCTCCGGTCTCCTGACCAAACAAACAAATAAACGAACAAACCCCAACTTGACCATGCAGGTTGGAGCTCCTGGACTCTGCTTGGCCCACCCTCCAGCTTGAAAAATCCTTCCACAGGAGTCTGGTTGGTTTTCTCCCTGGTTTCCCCATTAGCTATGCTGAACCTTCGCCATTCTTTCCAACTTCCCAACATGCTGACCCTCTCACTCTTGCTTGATAGTTCTTACAGGGACTTCCTAATCACAGCTAAAAATGTGTCTGTATTTTCACATTTTTCTCTTCAAATTCATGGGAAGAGGTCTTCTACTTTCTGTCTTAGACTAGTTATCTAACCATGTTCTACATAACTTGCCCTCTCATCCCTCTGGGGATCCAATTTCACCAAATATCTCCTTTTTTCCCATTCATTTTAAGCCCAAACACGTTCAAATCTCTCCAAGCTTAACAAAGCAACAAAATGAATTAACACCCCTCTGAACTCTGGATCCCCCTCTATCTATTGTCCCATTTTCTTTCATCTACAGCTAAATATTTTGACTTTGCCAAATGTGCCTTGTGACAAACCCGATTCTTGGTTGAGAACCACTGATAAAAAGACAAGGCAATATAAAATGGAGCATTGAGTATGTAACCAAATGCTGTGACGCTCTAAGAAGAGGAGCCCGCAGCAACCTCCAGTCCCTTCTATCCATTCACTGCATTCTTCCTGCCAAACCCTCTTAGCAGACCGCACGCGCAGCTCGTCTGTGTTACACCCTTCCCTCACTCACTACAATCTGACTCCTGCCCTCCAGTTCTCTGAAACTACTCTGTAATGTCGGTCTTCCTAATTGCCAAACCCAGTAGACACTTCCTGCCTTATATTATTTGAATTCTTTACAGCACCTTTGTGCTATTGACCATGACTTTTGCCTTGACACTCTTGTTTTGGCTTCCAAAATGCCCCCTCTTTTTGGTTCTGCTTCCGCTTTTTATAGTAGATCTTCATCATCTCCTTTGCTAGCATCCTTTCCCTTTAAATCTCAGCACTCCTTAGGCAGAATCCTTTCTGCCTGAGACTTTCCCTAGTGGTCTCCTTATTACCAATGACTTTAACAATCCCTGACTTGGTGGTCCCTCCTCAGTCCTGCTTTGTAGCCCAGGCCTGATGCTGGCTCCAGGAGGTGCTACCTGCAGTCTCCTGGGCACTTCCTTTTGCATTTCAGTGGCAACACACATTCAGTAAGTCTATTCTTATCTTTCAGCAGCTTTTGCTCTTGTCAATTGACTATGAGGTCCTGGAAGATATTGATCCTTTTTATATCCTCTTTCAATGATCCAAATATAGGACAGAGCCTAGCACTTAGTAACCTGTGTTCAATAGTTGTCTTTTGAATTAAGGAAGGAGTGTGCTTGTCCTTTTTCCCTAGCTTTGGTAGCGGGCTTACTTGCTCATGTCTAAAATAGAATTTTTGCTATCCCCAAATTCCCACTCTTCAAGTCTTCCTCTCAGTTTGACATCAGTATTTACTCAGCTGCTGATGCTTATGCCTCAGGAGTCATCCATGATCTTCCCTTCTCTCATCTCCCCTATCTAATTCATGAACAGGTTCTGTTAGCCATGGTCCAATTTTCACTATTTGTCACCATCTCTAGCACTAATTACTACCTTGTCCAAGCCACCATTATCCCTTACCTGTCCAACTGCCACCACCTCCTCACTGGCTTCTCTACTTCTGCTACTCTCCCTTCTCATCTCAGAAGGTTATCTCTAAAACATTGATCAGGCTATCTCGCTCCCCTCCATGTGCTCCTTGACTTCATTGCACTTGGAATAGAATCTAAATTCTTTACCAAGGCCCCTCGTTACTGAGACCTTTCCAACCTCTCCCACCCCAAATCTACATCCAAATCTGGCTCTCAGCCCCTATACTTCCTTATATTCCCTTAGCAAGGACCCTTTCTGCTGTTTCTCAAGCACACCAAGCTCATTATTCTGGCTCGCATCTTTTACTGTGACTGTTCCCTCTACCTGGAATGCTCTCCTCCCAGGTTCTCACATGGCTGGCAACTTCTCAGGCTTCAAATTTCTGCTCAAATGCCACTCCCTTAGAGAATCATCCTACGAAAATAGCTCCCACGCAGTCATTCTCTAACCTCCATTCTGCTTTATTTTCTATTATTGTCTTAATTTATATTTGTTAAGTTAAAAATTAACTTTCTGTACAGCTATAATGTAATCTTCATTATGACAGGGATGTTTTTCTCTCCCGTCTACTGTTGCACCTCCACTATATGGAAAAGAAATTGACCCACAGTAATTACTCAGCAAGTATTTGCACGAATAATGCACTCTCTGTGTTCAAAGGCATATCTGTACTGACTGGTAAAGGTTATTGGCTCTATGAGGTACTATTTCACTGTGTGAAGACAACTTTCTTAAATGGGAACTGGCACCAACCTTTAAAAGCCACACAAATGTTAGCTACCGACAAAGACCCCCATCATGACCAAATTCAGGCTCCTCGGGCCCTCTGCTTGACCAGGACTTGTCCTTGTCCTAGTCCTTAGCCTGCTGAGCCATTTTAGCAAGTCTTGCACTAACTCGATTTATCAAGAACACCTCCATCCTTGAATTAAATTCCTCATCCCTCCTCCGTTGTTACCAAGCTCCTTTTAGTAATTCCCATCCAATAACTCCCTTAGCCTCACCTTGCCTGCCAGCTATAAATTCCTGGCTGTCTTTGTTGTTTTTGGAATTGAATTCAATCTCTTTTTCCTATTGCAAGGCTTGATCTCTCTTGCAATAGTCTTGAATTAAGTCTTCCTTCTTTTTAACAAGTGTCTGGTATAATTTCTCTTTAGTACCAGAGACCAAATAGTTACCTACTGGGCTTGTATAAATCCATTTAATGAATTTTCATTGTTACCCTCCAAACCTTATGTTCTTTACCGTGGGAAGGGTTAAAGAGAGGCTTTACTTATCTGTGTGACTGAAGAATACGGTTTCTCTAGCATAGAGGAGAAAGTCAGGAAGAATAAAGGCTACATGACTTTTTTATCAACTTTATAGCGGCTATTACTTACTTATTTTGTCACATTTATTTTCAGCTGTTCTTGTGGTGACATTTTAATGAATAATATGACAACAATGCTCACTTCAAAATGACACCCCAAACCTCCTAAACAAAAGCATGTTAGTATATAAAAAACAGCTCCCTTTCTGCCACATAATCCATATAATTCACATGCAGTTCACCCCGACACTGCAGCTGCCTTGCGGTTATATGATCATACCTGCAACATCAAACTCGATTTCCAGTGTGACCTTGCTTGTGATTGAAGAGTCTCGGAGGAGCTGATTGGCTTCCTCAAAGGTGCTGTCTTCAGTTGGAATTCCATTAATGGCCATCACTCTGTCTCCAATCTGTAGTACCCCACATCTGAATTTAGAACCGCATGTTAGAGGTTGTAGATAGGGTAAATAATTATCAGCTGAAGTTGCCAAATCTGCTTTGTTTGATCCTTGCAAAATGCCATAACCATTGGGTCTTATTTAGTCAATGATGTGGGAATCACGTTAGGTCAACTGCAATGTCTTACACTTTTGCCTCTCACAGCTATACATGTGAGCAAGGGAATCTTGAATTATCACAGCAAAGTAATTAATAATTCATGGCATTGTTCTAATCTGATCTGAACCAATATACAGTAATGATGAATGCACATTCCCTCATGGCAGAGAAATTATTAAAGTTTTAACAGAGAGATTTTTTAATAGATTTTTTCCTTTTAATTAATATGGCCTCTAATCCCCAGTGGACAAAAATCTGCTAGATAAAGGCATCCATGCTCATCATTCTTCTCAAAACTGATCAAGAACATAAAATTTTATTGTCAGAACAGAGAGTTCATTACGTCTTGCGTTTCCCACATAGAGCACTGTCCCATAATTCATTAGCTGTCCAAAGGCAGCCAGCTCAGAAATGCAGAGCAGGAAAAGGTGCTGGGGAAGGTGTCTCACCTCTCTGCTGGGCTGTCGGCTTCAATATAGGATATCAGAGGTGGAGAGGAGAGAGTCTCAGTGGCAAACACGCTGCCCTGCAGTTGGATCCCAAACCCTGTGACAGGGTCTGCTGTCAGCACAACCTCTGTGGTTTCTGTGTGAACCACCTGCCCAGCCAAGCCCACGGTGCTGGAGGCTAAAGACACTAGAGGAACAAACACAGAAAAGAACGACTTCAGGTTGACGCAGGCACCAGGAACACCAGCACTTCTGAAACAGATCATGTCTCTGAAAAACAGGTCACTGGCAGGTTATATTTTGACCTTCGAGCAAACAATGTAGCCAGAGATGAACAAAATGGGTGCATCTCCCAGTACCGGTCACATTTCAGTCACAATACCAGTGTAGTCTCCCCTCTTTACCTACATTCATGTTAGGGACAGTTGTGGAAACTGTAGGAAGAGGACAGCCCCAGGGTCAGGGCCAGGGTACCTGGGTTCTGGTCCTGGCTCTGCCACTGAGCAACCAGTTGTAGATGAGTCATTACTCTTTTCTACATAGAAAAAGGGGGGTTAGGCTAACTGGCCTAAGGCTTTTTTCCACGTTAGCCATCTGTGTCTAAGCTTAACACTTGTTGCAAACAATCTGTCCTCCAGCTTTGAAGACATGATCTAAGTCTGACTCCCAGAGTGGCGGGGAAGTGCTGGTCATCGACCTTAATCTAGCGTTGGGCTGGCATGATGGAGTAGTTTAAATGCAACATTCCTCTTACTCTCAGATTTGGTCTCTTCAGTCCTTGTTTCTTCCCACTGGATCCCCAACCTACTTTGTAATCTCTTATTTCATTTGTTCCTCTGACACACTTCGAAGCCCCCAGGCACACGTCTCTGTCTTGTTCCCATCCCCAGCCCCCTGCATGAGCGGCAGCTCCACTCCTGGATGCCTTCCTCTCAGTGCTGCCCACTGGGACCTCTGCCTCCTCTGTTCTCTGTGAGCAAGAGCTCTGTCTGCAGGGCTCTCTGCTGGATGGTCACTTCCTCCAGAAAGGGACTTCTGGCCCTTTCATTGAAACCTGATGACACCATGTACCTCAAAACACTCTCCACCCACAAGTTGTTTTCCTTCACTCTCCTTGCAGGGCGCAAAGAGAGAGAAGGGTTTCCAATACTCCTTGCTTTCCACAGGCAGTGCTTTTTAAAAAACCTCAAACCACTCCTATTTATAGCTCCATATTCTGTACTCGTTTCTGCTCTGTCTCATCTTCGAACCCATAGTTTTCTACATTTACAAAGTCACCCCTTCCCCATTTCCTCACTGACTTCAGGACTTGGCTCTTCATCTCTCTCCTCTGAACTGTAGCTTTTCCTTGTCCCAAGCATCTCTGACACCATGGTCATAATCTAATGGGCTGGATTTATGGTTCCCCAGCTCTCCCAATGCTGCCAGGTCCACCCTACACCAGCTCTCCGCCAGCAGAGCCTTGTGCTGCACCCCATCTCCCTTTGAAATGGGTAGAGCCCCAAGCTCTCAATATCTGAATCCTCCTTGTTGATCACATAACCTTATTAGCCATCTCTCCCAGTCCCTATGATCTAATTTTCTGCTCTTTATTACTTCCAGTCCCATTTCCTCTCAACTGCGTCCAAGGATAGTGGTTTTCAAACAGTATTTTCAGCAAGTTTTCCCCTTTTCAAATGAAAGCATATAAGGGATGCCTTTATAGTCCAGATACAAAACAGAGCTAGTGCAGTTGTAGGAATGAGGACCCCCAGGCTTCCTCCTCCCTCATGAGGGAATCTGGAGAACGCAGTTTGAAGGCCCTCTCGTCTTTCACCATTGCCTTTTACCACCATCATTTCCCTCCACACTCCGGCTGGACCCCTAGTGGCCGACACTTCCATGATGCATCTGCTCGTATCAGAGATCCTGAAACCTCATGTGATTTCTATTCTCTATCCCCTTTGGTAATGCCCAGGTAACTGCACCGCTGTTACGAAGTTGCTTAAGGGTATCAGAAAAAGTCACGACAGATTCTCATTACCATAGGCGGCCCAGGCATCTTTCACTTTGTGCTGTTTTGGCACCTTATTAGATTCCTTACAGGATGTCTCAAACGTTTCTGCCCTTCCCAGGATCAAACTTGACTCTATTTCATTTCCTACAAGACTAAAAAGATACAACCGTTTGACAAGAGTTCTGGGAACAACCATTGTTTCCACCTTGATTTCTCCGTATCAGTGATTCTCACCCTTTTTCATTTCATGGCACACATAAAATAATTACTAAAATTCTGTGGCACACCGAAAAGTATATTATGATTATTATTTTTTCCTAATCTGACAAAAATAGGTATAATTTTGATTCATTCACACTGGGTGGCTACGGTTGTGTTGGCTGTTATTTTTTTATTTGACAGTCTAAGGGAAAACAGGTCAGTGTCCCTGACTCTAGTTAGATAACACATATTTTAAAAGTCCTCATGGGACACCAGTGTGCCAGCGAATGCCATTTGAGAAATGCTGCTCTGCATCATCATCTGTTCTTTATCCTTCATTTCCCTGCTTCAGGAGGATGTAGCATTCTCCCCATTTCCAGGCTAACTCTTAAGTAGTTTTGATACTATTTCTTTCCACTCCTGTGATTTGGTGACATAAAATCTTTCTTGCCACTTTTTCCAACTTTCCTACTCACTACCCTCACTTTCTGACTTCTATGATTTGTACTGATGCTAAGTGGCTTAAAGTTTGGCTTCTGCTTTCACCCTTCCTGAAACTGCTCTCACGGATGGCTTCCTAATTGCTAAAACCAATGGCCTCTGCAGCGACTGGCTTTGGGAACTGTCATTTTCTTTCTGAAATTGCCCTCTTGGTTTTGATGAAGATTGGTTCTTTGTTTCTTTTTAGATTTTTTTAAATTTTTAATTTTTTGAATTTTATACATTTAAGGTTTCTTATTTTTTACTAAATCATTTTTATTGTTATTCTCTGACAGTTGTCCCAATTTTCTCCCTTTGCCCTCCTCTGCCATCCTGTACACCCCCACCAGTTCTTTCCTTTTTTCTTTTTTTTTACTGTTGTTCAAATATAGTATGACAGCATGGGTGGAACTGGAGAGCATCATGCTAAGGGAAATACGCCAGGCGGCGAGGGACAAATACCATAGGATTTCACCTGTAAGTGGAACCTACCCGTTCTTTTTGCTTTCCCTGAACTCCAAACATAGCGTTGTCCATGGTTCTGTCCTAAGCCTTTTTAACTCTCATTCTTTCCCTCATTCGCTTCCAATAAAACATGACCTCTGCCTGTATCTTCTCAAACTTAACTCTCTAGTGATGAACTTCCGGACCTGAAGGATGTCAACCACAATGAGGTCACATGGATTCCTCAAACTCAACATTTTCAGAAGGAAGTTCATCACCTTCTCTTTTTCATCGCCACTAATACATTTATAGTCCTTCAGGCTTGAAATCTGAGTAGTCTTGGACCCACAACTTCCCATTGTTTTCAAACTGAATCAATTTTGTTTAAATCTCCTCTTTCCTTCTTACTGTCAATGTCTTAATCTAGGCTTTCATTACTTTTTATTTCAATTACTCTAATATACATGTTTCTGGGATCTCTCATGCCCAGTGCTGTCTGCATATAATTGCCAGATTAACTTTCTCTTCATAACAAGGCCCTAGTTCGTCTCCTTCTCTGCAGGAGAGCCTCATCAGTGCTTGTGTGGACGACTAGGCTTTCAACAAGTGCCCTGCCTCTTGGCTTATGCCAACAGCCAACAGATTGCTGCCAAAGTGGCTTTTCTATAAAGGCCATCCCCCGGTTTAGAATCTTTCAGTGTTTCCCTTTTTTCTATAGAACAGCATATTCAAATTATAGTAGAGCACACGGAACGCCTCCTGAGTTCATTTTTTCCTGCCCATCTTGCCTCATATTCTTCTAAGCTCCTTTCATGTGTCATTTGTCTTCAGCCCTGTGTTCATACCTCTGTGTCATAATATGTATACTGTGCCCTCTGCCCCTGGAGCCCTTACCCTGTGTTTTCAATGTCCCTTTCTCTGCCGTATCCAGGCAGAATTAGGTGTTTACTTTTCTACATTTCCAGATTCTAATACATGGTCCTGTTTTAGCATCTATCAGGTTTATTCTTCCCTGTCTATGTCTCAACTTGACCTTCAGTTCTTTAAAGATTGGGACCAGATCTTTTCATTTCTAAAGCCCAGTACCTCTAACATTCAGTGAATGCTAAATAAAAAAATAAACAAACAAATAAGGATCACATTTTGTGATATCTGCATTTTCCATTTTGGAACCAACATTTCATGTAGATTCTGCTAAGAAACTATAAGTCATTCTTTGGGACCCAAACTCTTCTATGATGTAGATCATTCCAGCACTGCAGCTGATGTGGCAGAGGATGGTGAGGCAGATCATTTGTCTAGGAGTAAGGAAAACTATTTTCTAAAGAAGCACCACCGTTGTTCTGCCTCAGCAGGATTAACGTCAGTGAGACTAATGCAGCCTGCAGTGGGGAGTGAGGGTGGCCTCCAACCCTAAGCTTTTCCAGGTGGTAGCCTACAATTTCCAATGCTAAATAAGTAAATAAGGAATGAATCACATTTTGTGATATCTGCATTTTCCATTGGACTATCATATATTTTAATTGAATTTATTGGGGTAACGTTGGCTAATAAAATTATGTAGGGTTCAGGGGTACAATTCTGTAACACATCATCTGTACACTGTACTGTGTGTTCACCACCCCACATCAAGTCTCCTTCCAGCCATCGTTTATCCTGGCTTCACCCTCTTCTAGCTCCTCCCACCCCTCCTTCTCCCTGGTAATCACCACACTGCTGTGTGTCTCTATGAGTTTTGTGGGCTTAATCCACTCACCTTTTTCACTAAGCCCCCCAGCCTGCCTCCCTTCTGACAGCTGTCAGTCTCTTCTCTGTATCTGTAGACTGTTTCTGTTTTGTTTGTCAGTGTATTTTATTCATTAGACTATCACATTTTCTAGGGTGCCTTTGTTGATGTCAACTGTACTTTAATTTCCCTCCAGATCTCTCATTGTTTTTTTTTTTTTCTTTCCCTATAATGTTGCCATGAAATCAACAGAAGATACCATTTCCTATCAGTAAACATCTGGAAAGTTGCATTTTTTCCAGTCAGTACTCATAGGAAGCAGGAATGTAATAATAGAACATCATCTAACTGGCAGATTACTTCCACTTCTAGGTGAAGCTGCTTTTTTTTTTTTTTTTTTTTTTTTAGGCTTCATAAAAAATACTTTCTGTGAATCTTTCTGTAGGTTCACATTAATATTTTTTCCATTTAAGATCTCAATCTGGTATAATAGATTTTTAGACTACTTAATTGAAGTTAAAAACTGTTTTTGAACTTTTAAGTCAGCTGATTACCACCTCCACTAAGAAAGAATAAAAAAGAAATGGTCAATTTAATAATAATGAGGGCCATTAGGTTAGATGTAATGAGTACCTTTTCAAAGGAGAGACTTGCTATATTTTTTTGAATAGTTAGAGAAGGTAAAAAATTTCATTCTGTAGAAGGTTTGAATACAGAAATAAGTACTAATTCACTGTGGGTATCATTACATTTATGAGCACTATCTAGAGGCAAGTTGCGGTGATAGAAATCATTAGGAACTTTAATTTAGAATTAAAAATGTATTAAACATTGGTTTTACAATCATATGAGGTTATAATTTATTTAATAAATATAGAATTATATTAAACCTAGGAATTTACAATTAACTCTGAAAGCCCTCTGATGCATTGGAATCCATTCTTCGAAACAGTAAAATTTCATTTGAAATTGTGTGTATTGATTATTCACAGGCATTAAAGTCTTAAAAATTATTACCAGATATGAAAAAGATAAATTGTAGGTTTAAAGACGATGAGCCAGAGGGAAAAACAACCAGTATTACTTGGAAGAGAAAAAGATGAGTTTGATTATCCTGCTTCATTACTGTGGTCAACCAGCAGAAGAAAATAAAGGCGACCTATGAATTATTACGTTATAATTTAAAATTGTGTATAATGAATTCTCTCTCCAGCAGCGAAGGCTCTTACAAGGCGCTGGCTCTGGCCTGAGACGTGCCTATTTCTGCTTGCGGGTGAGGCCCGAAACGACCTCACTGCTGACACGCCAGGTCTCGGTGCTACCTACTAACTGGGGCGCGCCCAGGCCACGGCCAGAGTTCACATCTGCCCTGTCCCGCCCCGTTCACATTTGGAGGTTCTGTGCACAGCCCTTTAGGGTTGTGGCGAATGGCCCTGTGTTCTGGTCAGTTCTTGTCTTTCCTAGTGTAAGGAAGGGAGAAAAACCAAAGACAGCTTTTTAACTCCTCAAGTTTAAAAATCAGCCAACTTTCTCTTTAATTTATAAGCCTGTGAGGTTTACTGTCAGACATAAAAAGCATTTTAAAAGTACAGAGAGCAAAGGACCTCAAAGATTTATTAATAACACAGTGTTTGCTATTATTTGACCCTGTGATTTAAGACAGCTCACCTAGGCGTTCCACATTTAGGATGACCTGCTGTGGACACAACACATTGCGTATCCCGTGATCCAGTTTAGGAGCGTGGGGGTGGCCAGCGGCTCCCCCACTGCGTGAGGGCTGGTGTGGGAGGCAGGTCTTAGGCTGTCAACTGCCAGCCTGTGTACATGGTCACTTATAAAAGCTTACCGTTAGCTGTCTTTGTCTTCCATTCTTTTTTCAGGGGTCGGTGGAAGGGATAAAAGTGGTTAGGTTTTTTCATTCTCTTCCTTTCAGCTCTTCGCAATGCTGCCCTCCCTAGCAGTAAGTGACAGTGACAAAAGAGGCAAAGACCATTCTGGGCTTGTGTTCTAACTCGCACTCTTTGCTGCAACTCAGGCTGACTAGGACCAGGCAGGGTCTCTACGTGGGTCCTGTGTAAAGGAGTGGGAGGCAGGAAGCCAGGGAACTAACTACCCAGGGCCACCTCTCCGTCATGCCACCATCACAGGGGGGTGGTGGGGCTTCTCGATGGAGCCTTGGCCTCCACAGTAGAAAAAGGGGCAGCCCAGGTTGCAGGGGAAAGGTCAGCACCATTCCAGCAGAGGTGATGAGAGGGTCCCCTCTGTGACACGGCTGTGCAACCCTCCCAGGCTTTGTGACACTCCTCAAAGCCTAGTGCTGGGCTGACTCGTCACTATCCCTGTGAGGTGGACACATAACTTTCCTGTTTTAATCCTTGGAACGTGTTGTCACAAATTTCCTGTACTTCCTCCTCTGGTCAATGGTACAGAAGGTTTTAATATTTATGTGAGAGATTTTATAATTTTCTGGCCACATCCTTCCTTTGTACTAGAAATATATGTGACAATTCTTTTTGTTTTCTAGGTTCTGGCCCCAGCTCATCACCGATAGAGCAAAGGGACTTTTTATCCTTTTTACGACTTTGCTATCACTCACCATCTGTACACATAGCATGGCTGCTATAGAAAGAAATGTAAGAATGAGAAAGGGGGTGGTAAAGGGTGGCACAGAATAAAGGATTAAATAAAGCAGTGGAAAAAACAAGGGTACAGTGATAGTAGAAATAAAACTTTTATTATCAGTTATTTGGAAAAACCCTTACATCTGATGTGATCATTCCAAGCTTAAAAAAAAAAAAAATAGAACTTAATCCTCATTTTTGTGTGTGTGATTTTAGAATACTATCTTCTTTCTTTTTTTAGGTGTTTTTGAAGTTAGAATAAAAGTTCATAGCTTTTGCACCTTATTATTTGATTAGAATATAAAATGTACACTCACCTGAGCCATGATTGTAAACGTTCTGGTAGGTATGATGTGTGCTGCTGTAGAGGCTAATGTCTACAGCAAATACAAACAGCTAGAAATTTCTTCAACCAGCTTTGTGTTTATATATCGACTATTGGACAATAGTGTGCTGATTTAAGAGAACTTACGAGTGGGCTGTGGACATCAGAGACAGTGTGGCCTCAGCTTTGTTTTCTACTACAGAATTCAAGATGTGTAAATATCAACCTGAGAGAGCCACACACATCGTCATTCATTTGTAGTCTCTCATGTCCTCAGTCAACACGGGAAGTCTTAACGAACGCAAATGTTTAGCCATTGAAGCAGAAGTACAAACGTTAATGAGTTTGTTTTAGTTGCTCTTCCCTGCGGAGAGCTGTTAGCCTGTTTCTATCAGTGAGGAGTGTTGGATGTGAAGCTATTATATGGAAAAATATTCATATACAAATATCCACCACAAACCCTAAGGCACTGTATGGGAGATTCAAGACCTATGTGTTTTGTGGTGTAACCACTCTGAAAAATGCATCCATCTGGGAGGAATGTCAACAGAGTTTCACACATGACAGCTCCGATTCAGGCAGAATAATAGCTAACATTTAAACTATTCAAAAATAGCTAACAATTAAGTAGTGCTTACCATTTACCAGGTATTGTTCTAGCATATACATAATTAGAGTACTAATTTTATAACCTCGACTCTAGAGTATATTTCTTGCCTTTCTGGTGGTGGGGATATATATACTCACATAATCTTCACAATTACCCAATGAAATAACTACTATAATTATCCCTACTTTGTAGCTAAGAAAAATAAGTCTTGGAAAGCTTAAGAAACTTGCTCAAGTCCCTATAGCTGGAGACTAATGATGCTGGGATGGGAACACAGGCAGCCAGGTCTACGCCCGCATTCACTTCCCTATACTGCTTTCGACTACGTAGTTCCTTCCGAGAGTAAATATTTTACTCAAGTGTCAGGTAAGAAACACAAGATTCTATAAGCTCTTTCCTCTCATTTTGACCAAACTCAGTCTTCTCTCTCTTTTTCCTGATTTCAGATTTACTGTCATGGACATGTACTGAAGGTGACAAGTCTCCTGTATGAAAGGACGCACATGTCAAATCACGAGTGCACCATAGTGGCGGCCCTATCTTTGGCAATTGTTTTCTCTGCACTTCTTCTGTAACATGAAGAGACCGTTGCCTGGGTGGTTGGTGGTTAGTCTCTGACCCCGATGGTGGCTCTGGTGGCACTGGCAGAAGACCCGCCTGCCCAGATCAATCCCTGGCAGATAAAAGGAGGGGCCAAAGGTTCAACCACCCTTCTTACAAAAACATTCTCTCTGCACTACGAGCGTTGAAGTATCTGGGTTTGGCTTTATTTCAGCAGCTTAAAAATGTTCCTTATTTTATCCTGAAGGTAAGCGCAGCAAGAGACCCCATCTTCTTCGAGCTCTTTTACGGGAGTCGTAATCATGGCCATGAGAAGGGACATAATAGGACAAAAAACACACTGTAGACTATGATTAGA
Organism: Glossophaga mutica; assembly: GCA_039655065.1. Classification (NCBI taxonomy): domain Eukaryota; kingdom Metazoa; phylum Chordata; class Mammalia; order Chiroptera; family Phyllostomidae; genus Glossophaga; species Glossophaga mutica. The sequence goes on from CM077304.1 coordinate 63,152,438, forward strand.
TCTGGTTGGAAAGATAGGTGTTTTCCTTTAAAACTTAAATGTGATGATGATGGGATTATGATCTTCCTCCATAACAACAAAACTCAGGAGTGACTTGTATTTCTTCCCTGTTAAATGCATTCATTTACCCCTTTTCTCTTTGCGTGTACAATCAGCTACTCAAAAGCAAGCAGCCAACCACATCTTCCTAGTCTTGCTAGTCTATACTGTGCTTGGCTGTCCTAGAGGATCATATTTCCAAGAATTATATCTGAAACTCCTAGACTCTAGGTTGCTCGTTGTAAAGATGAGCTTCCTTTTAATCTCCTTAAGGCTGTAGTGGACAACAGAAATGCACGTATGCGTTAGAGAAGTTATTCTCAAGTGGGTAGCTTGAAAAGGCAACTCATTACTTTTTGGAGGGAGAAGGATCATGAAATATAATTTAATATGAAACTTATAACAACATTAAAAATGCATGAGATTATTATATTTACCAAAAAGGGGACATAGTTTTCAAAAAATTACTTTAGAGTGATAAGAAACTAAGAACAAAGGTCATCTCCAAAGCTACCCAGAACATAAGGAGTTTTAAAGGAAAAATCACACCTTTGGTTATTTTATTAAATCAAAGGAGCAAGAAAAAGTTTCAAATAAAAAGTCAAAGGCAAAGGTAGCATGAACTAACTAATTTGGTCTGAAATTGTATTCCCTGTCTACGGCCATACCACCCTGAACGTGCCCCATCTCGTCTGAAATTGTATTCCCTGTAGTCATTATCATAGAGGTAATGCGTATAATTTTACCGGTCTTTGGCACAGAGCTGGGGGCTCCTTGGCATCTGTCTACCTGACGGTGTAAGCTCTGTGAACTCTTCACATAGACTTCTGTGTATCAAAGACTCAAACCTGCCCACATGTTTCCTCCAGGCCAGACGACGCTGGCTACCATTCCACTTACGTGAGCTTTTGAAGTCTTTCTTTTTCAGTCTCCTCCGCATCATGGTTCCACGTGGACTAGTGGAGTAGAGGCTGCGAGGTAAAGTCCCCATGTTCAGGGAGCTCAGGCTGTATGCACTCATGGAGGTAGGAGAGAAGGATGAAGACACCAAAGCTGCTGTAAGAGAGTGAAGACTTGGCACACAGCATTCTTGGGCGGGGGGCGGGTGAGCCTACCACACTTGCCAACCAGTAAGTAACAATCCAGAAAGACACACGTGATGCACAGCCATGGCAAGCCAGTACGCCGACCAGACCGAGACCCGGTCTCAGGAGCCACGCAGGCAGTGCTTTAGAAGCCGAGTTACAGGAGTCCACAGACACCGGAGGAGCAGCGCGACCCTCGTGAGCACAGTGGGGCACAAAGCTCTGAGTGTTGCTTTAGACACACACACACACACGCACACACCCCGCCAAACATTAAGACACACACACAACCCCAAACATTAAAACAACTTTCTCCACAAACAACACAATGCATCAGATACATAATCTCATTTCCATAGCTGCTTTCTGACATGAATTTCCAAGTAATTCCACATATACAAAGGAGACCTGCAGACATCGTACGCTATACCGTATTCTGAGTTGTCTCCTGACCACATATAAAGCATTCTGAACATTTTCATTCTTTCCTAATGACAGATGCTTTCTGACAGAAAAGAAAAAGACTCAGGAGATGTCAGAAATGATTAAATTGCTATTACCAAAACAAAAAAAAAAAAAAAAAAGGAAAGCATACAACACCCATGAAGCCACATACAATATGAATCAGATGAGCAAGGAGGGAGAAGAATACTCATATAACTTAAATGCAAGACCAGGAGGAGAAAGCCTGGAACATTACGAGGGCTGTTTGGAGGAGGCGCTTTCGGGAATGTCAGGGCAGGCACTCGGCAATGGTCGGGGTGGTGCGTGTTATAGTGATGGTAGGTGTGGAGGCTGCAGTGGTTGCTGGCCCAGGAATCCCAGGTGAGTTGCCTGTCGCTCCTCTGAATTTTCACTGCCCACATGAAGTGATGATGGGAAATAAGAAAAACAAACAGAACCAAAAAAGAGGAAAAGTAACTGAATTGCACAAATAAAAAGTGTAACAAAAATGAAAGCCTCTTGCTAAAAAAAAAACAAAAATGAAACAAAATGGGTATCTACTGTCTACTGGCTTAGCCCTTTTCTTCGTGGTCAGCAAAATAGATGATTAACATCAGGATGGAAACTTTCATCTTCCCGAGAATAATGCATGTCTTCCCCCAGCCCATTTTTTCCTCTTTTAAAGATGTCTCTTGAATCAATTTCTAATATCCCCCAGTGCTTCACAGCGGAGATTAAAAACATTTTTTAAACTTAAAAGTCAAGTCCATAATGATTTATGGCACATGATTAGTAATTGAAGATTTGCAAATCTTGGCTAGTTAGCAACACTTGTTTTGAGAAAGAAAAAAGAAGAAATAATAAATCAAATGGACTCATGATTCAAGTGGTTTACTGGTCACATCACAATCTATTGCTCTGACACTTTAATTTCACTATAATCCATCACTTGGACTTGATTTTTCTAGACAATAAACCATTCTAATCATCTATCAGCATCAGAATCACATCTCTATCCTAATAAGGAGAAGATAAAAGTCTCAACCTATTGAGTCTTTTTTAAGTTTTGAAAGATGACTACATTTGAAAGCAATAATTCTTAAAATAGTTCACATGTTCTTATATTTCCTGAAGATGCTATAAAATTTTACTAAAGTTTATTTTAAAATTTCGGCATCCTCTTTATTTTGAAAAATGTATATTGTATTTCCATTCTAATTTCAGTATTGCTTAAATTTCATTTTCTACCCATTGTTCTAAAGTATGACCAACATTATCTTTGTTACTGTGTCTCATGAAATCTTTCATTTAACAATCTTAAAGGATTAAAAATAACATATGAACCTACATCTCCTTCTACTGTCATGATTCTAATGCTAGATGCCTTACGTGTGAATAATTTAACAGCATTTAATCATGTAGAAAGGTAAAAAACTCTGCAAGTATTTAAAGGAGGGTCATTTGGATAAAGGCTTGTTTTACCATCTGTGATACCAGCCTCCCCCGCCACTGTGAAGGCTTTGTAGAGTGAGACAGCCTGTGGAACGGACACACTGCAGCCTGAACAGAGCACTGAGGGCTGAGGCCGCCTGGGTTTCCAGTCCGGTTCCAGCCCTTCCTCTTTATGTAATCTTGGCCAGGGACTCAGCCTCTCTCAGCCTCAGTTTCCTCGTATGTCAAACAGAGATCCTGAAGACAGACATCTACCTCACAGAACAACTGAAAATTATGTATATAGGTACTTAGCATGGTGCTGGTATACACAAAAACAACTGAGCTGTTATTAATAATATTGATTCTGCCTACTTCGTATTGACTTCCCAAAAAATGAAGTATCTTTTAAAGGAAACAGACGTGTCTCTCACTCAACAAATTTCACACACTGAACGCTTAAGTTTAGAGAATACCTCAGAAATGTGCAGCCAGCATAATTTTGCAACTCCAAACCTTCTGGCCCTCACCTTCTACCCCAATGCTCTTTCTAGTTTGGGGTCCACGTCCTTCACCACTATTCTCATTCCCAGCCAACATCTGCTTCACCTAGACCACTGCCCTGCTTTCACACCTGACCCCGTGATTCCTCTCCTACACACCTACCTTTGGGTATCCTCCACCACACAGCGTGATTTTCAACATTCACCGGTTAGATTACGTCACTCCCATTTAATCCACTTCACTGGGTTACAATTACCAAGAGATTCAAATGCGACCCCTACTCATCTCTCCAGCTTCATGCCCTATCACTGCCTCCATCACTGACTGTTTCAGCCACATAGGTCTTATGTTTGTTTCTAACACAAGCCAGGCTCCTTGCTGCCTCAGGGCATTTGCTATTCTTTCTGTCTCTAATATTCTTGTCCTAGTGGTTTTCATGGCTGGCTCCTCATCATTGAGGTCTCGGCTCAGGTGCCAACCCTCAGAGAAGCTGCCTCTCCCACACTGTTCGATTACAGTTTTATAGTCTTCATAGCACTTACTACTATCTGCAATAGCTTCATTGATTTAATATATTTTCAGTGTTTGAAACTAGAGGTCCATGAGAATAACAATCTAGTTTGCTGCTTTGCTCACTAGATATATCACAGCAACTTTACCAGTGCCTAGTACATAATGACTGACAAATGAATGAATGGAGTAACTGAATGCATGATGAATAGGAATATCAGCAAGAGTGTCCACGTCTACAATGCAGCGATATCTTCCTTGTGATAAAGAGTGTTGCAAGCAAAGGCTCTGAGGGACTCTTTCATTCTTCCTGCTCCACTCTGTGGTGTACAAAGAGTTTGTATAGCAACGTGCCATCATCGCTGGGTGGGGCTGATCGACGCCCCCAGCCACTCTGTTTTCTCTTTATGAAGTACTGTCTGTGTTTCAAGTGAAGTACAGTGAGTGGACTTCAGAATTCTAAACTGAATTTTTAATCCAGCTCTTCATGGAGTGCTTTGAAAATAACTGGGCATTTTGGGGTACAGTCAGGCCCAATTAATACATCGATAAGGAAGGTTACATTGACCACCTATGGTGTGCCTAGCACTGTGGTAGTTATTGCAGACAGGTTAAATGTAGGTCATCCTCTTTACCTTAACTTTGAAAGATTGTTGGGGACTAATGCTTCATGCATATGAAATAACTGAGGCAGAAATGATATGAAATAACGCACGAAAGTGCATGCCACATATAATGAATACAAAAAGTACTCAACCGATAATGCAGGCCAAAGAAAACAGCTACTGCCTATTTTGAATGTTCACTGCAAATTTATTTTATGGTGTGTACTTGATAGTCATATATTAGGCAAGTATTTCAGGAGTTTACAAATAAACTCCTAAAAAATAAAATGTTACATTTTTGGCACACTATTTCATTTTGCAAACAAGCATTCTCTCATTTAATAATCCCAATAATAACAGAAAATTTTACTGAGTATTTGCTATACGAAGAGGGACCCCCCCAAAATCCCAGAATTATCTTCTGGAGGGTGGGCCCCTTGTAGTACAGGCTTCCCCCACTACGTGAGTGTTCTTGGAACCCAGCTGTGTCAGTGCACCAGCTGGCGTTGTGGTGAGAGGCTGCATTTGGCTTCAGTGAATTTTTTTGGAGACTCAACACGTTTGCCCATTTCATGATGGGTCATTTACAAGAACACCTGCTCACACTGCACTGAGTGTTTGGCAGTTTTTTACCAAAAATGGCATAACCTGCCTCCCCTTACCTTGTACCCCACCCTCTTCCATAGTCACTGGATCTCGCCCGGAGTGACTTTTTTTGTTTGTTTCTCCTGATGTAAAAAGTCCTCAAAGGGAAATGGCTTGCCAATATGGAAGAGGTGAAACAAAAAACAGCAAAAGCACTAAAAGGCATCAAAATCCACGAGTTCAAAAACTGTTTTGAGCAGTAGAAAAAACATTTTGATAAAGATATTGCATCAAATGGCAAGGACTTTGAAGGTGTCTGAAGTTTAAATATGCAAGAATAAATACACAATTTTTTATCAATAAACTCAGGGTTTTTTGGGGCCCCTCTTTGTATACCAGATACTGGGCTAAGTGCTTTCTCATAGATTAGCTCATAGTGCTCTCAATGTAACTATGAGGTAGGCATTATTATAACACCCATTTTACAAAGAAGAAACTGAGGTATAGAAAAGTTGGATAACTTGCTTTAGGTCTAAGTGGTAGGGCCACAATTAAACCTTCGGAAGTCTGACTCCACAGTCCCTTCCCCCAGACACCTCACTGCACTTCTTTTTCCTGTGGGTGTTCCTAAGTCCTTTGTTACAGATTCATAAATAGTTAAAATATGAGGCTCTTCCCATCATTCTATGGTGACATCATTACTGAAGTCTTAAGAGGTATCTGGCATGAAGCTGTTCATTTGCCTCTCTAACGGTGCCCTCTTGTCCCATGGGGACGTCTGAAGGTTCAGGCACAGCCCCTGGTGACAGCTCTGGGAGCTCCCCGATGGACTTTCTCTTGGTACAGAATGAATTGAAGGTTGTGACTCTGCTCACACTTTCCCCCCCAAAGTCTCACTTTCCTTCAATGATGATTATGTCTCCCAAAGACCCGCACTGGGAGCAATTTCTAACCTCACTGCCAGCAAAAGGCACAGTTAATCTCTGATTCTTAGTTGGTGTGCTCTGTTTCTAAATTTCATGAGAACACTGTGGTGAACGCTTTGTTGCTAAGCAAAATCTGGAGCATGTGGTGTCCCCATCCATCTATGGGATGAGAGACATGCTATTCAGGCACCAGAGGTCTTGAAAAGATAACCAGAAATTTCTTGTGGAAAAAGTCCACTACATGTGAAACCAGAGGTTTGAAAATCATAAATACCATAGTTTTTTTTTTTGTATTTTTTCCTCTTCAGAACTGTGATTTAATTATGTTTAAGAGACAATATTTATTTCCTGTAGGAAGTGCAAGTCTGATTTTAATGTAAAATGCAGGGAGCTGCTAGGATGGTGAACAATTTTCAGCCAAAGTGCATGATGTGGTCAGAAATTAGAATTACTTAAATTACCAGTTCCCTGAGTAATTGTAAATGATATCACGTTTTTCACAGTGAAGAAAATAAATTTGTTCTTGGTCTCCATACATTTCACTATATAAATTTATCTTATAAAATTGTCTTGGCAGGTAAAAATACTTACTGCTTCACAAATTGGAAACTATTTGAATTATTTATGATTTGCATACAGGACAAATAAAAAGGAGAAAAATGAGGTTGCTAAGGACAATGACATTTTTAAAAGAGCCTGTTAGACATTTCTGATTCACTGACGCCTGAAGCTACCAAGCAAAATCTCACGGTGAGAAAGCACTACATAGGGTGCCCTCTTCTACCTACTGTGCTTCAAATGCAGTGACGACTTCAGATCAGTGTAGAGGAAACTTGCGGTTCGAGAAACCTCTCAGGCGGCGAGCAGGCCGCAAAGGCCCCTGGGGCCTCCCAACAGAACGGCCTGCATTCCCGAGGCCTGCACACCCCCCGGGGTGCCTCACAATTGCTATTCAGATGAGGCAGAATTTCTTCTCGTAACCTGCCTGTGCTGCATCATTTCTCTACCCCAACGTGTAAAATTAAAATCTGATAAAGGTAATGCTGTACCAGAGATTTTCATTAGCTCCAGGGCCATCTAAGCTCCATTTAATTAAAAACCGTTGCATCCAGCTGACTCATTCAGTATGAAGATTATCTGGTCCCCTCCTTTTTTCCCCAAACTGTGGAAAGTGCAGTGTGTTCTAGAAGGTGGGAGACAGGTAATACAAATGACCTTCTCATAGGCAAAATTACAGTTCCAGAGAAAATTGTTCTCTTTCTCTAAACATACAGAAATGAGTTCTTCAGCACTAGGGCACCTTGAAGACACTAGTGAGTCTTCAAGGAATTGATTTCAGAGACTAAAAAGAAGGGAACTTGGCTTAAGGAAAAGGATGGTGGAGGAGTTGGAACAAAGACCCCACTTGCGAATCTTTCTTCATTTGATTCTGGGTACAAAGTACTTTTTCTCACACCAGGTTTTGTTAAAAGACACCTAGCTGGAGTGGGGAAAAGATGGGTTTATAATTGTGAGTACGTGAAACACAGAGTTTATTCTTATATTATTATTTGCTAATTATTGTATTATTTTCCATAACAACAACCGTAAACCTACTTTTGCCCCACCCTATAAATATTCAGGAAACATATCTGTGATCTTCAGGATGGTAACAATGTAGATTCCCTCAGCTGACACTTGCTATCAAATAAATGTAGTAAAATATTATGATTTTGCCCTGGCTAGTGTGGTTCAGTTGACTGAACGCCAGCCTGTGAACCAAAGGGTCGCTAGTTCAGTTCCCAGTCAGAGCACATCCCTGGGTTGTGGGCCAGGTCCCCAGTAGGGGCTGTGCAAGAAGCAATCACACACTGATATTTCTCTCCCTCTCTTTTTCACTCCCTTCCCTTCTGTCTAAAAATAAACAAATAAATTCTTAAAAAAAACCCTAAAATACATATATGAAGGACACATGGACAAAGCCAAAGGCAGGGAAGATTGAGGGTTGGAGATGGGGATGGCTGGGGTGGGGGGAAAGTGGAGACAATTGTATTTGAACAACAATAAAAAAAAGGGAGAATAAAAACCACCAAAACCTAAAATATAAAAGAAAACCCACTATGATTCTCTCAGGAAAGATGTTTAGTCAGAAAGGTTGTTCTCCATTCTAAGAAATATACTACTCTGGCAAACAGACAAAATATACAAAAAGTCAACTATTCATACAACTATTTCCCCCCTAAATATCTGAAGAGTCTGCTATTAATACCCACTTTATAACTATTTTAAAAATGAGAGTTTTACTGTCTGCCTTCATTATCCTTCAAACAGAGTGGAAATTCAATATAACAGGATGCCAAATTACTCCCCTTCTCTCCACACTCAATTTGCACCAAAGGCTTTTTTAAAAATAGCAAATATTACTAGCCTGAAAATTCTTCAAAACATTCTCGAGCAATGTTTCTTTCCTTAATTTGGGGTTTTTGAGTAAATGCCATGCAGCATGGCAAAAAAGATTTGGAGGAGAAAGACCAGTAAACAAAGATAATCTATTGTTTTGACAGGAAATGAGAAATTCAGTATCTTTCTAACTCTGCTGGAGGAAGCAAGCAGTGATCACATGGAGAAGGTAAAGAGGTTAACCCAGACAGATCCTCTCACCATGGTCAGGTCCCTTCAGAGCCAGGCGAGTCTGGTGATGGGGAAGGATCTCCAGCTTGACCTGGTCGGTGGTGTTGGCCAGGAACTGGGTGGCCTCCGCCAGCGTGCAGTACTCCATGCTGGTTCCATCGATGGACAGGATGTGGTCCCCCACATGCAGCGCGCCGCATCTACGGAAGGGAGACAGGCTCAGTGCTCTTCCTCTTGTAATACGACTTTCCTGTCCTTCGTAGTTAAATCTTCAGCTTCCCTTTACTCACAGAAAGGAAAGTTGGAGTGTTAGAGGAGATGCTACCTGTGAGCTGTTAAGTATCTATGAATAGGAATGTAAAACCCTGTAGAAAATACAGAAAAACTCAAGGCAGTGTTTTTCTGTTGTCCTTCGAAAACAATCATTTTGGGGTAATGGTGCCAAAAGGTGAGGGGGAGTGAGCAGGAAGAGAGGGAAGGATAGAAAAAATGTTTCCCTTGACCTTTTCTGTGATTTTTTTCTTCCTAGGTTTTCCCACTTATAAATAGGAGTTGGTAAATATTCAGAACGTCAAGATGTGACTTGCAGAGTTGGAACTGAGCGGTTTTACAACTATTTTATGTCTGAAGGAGAAATAATCTGAGGGAAGTTCAGCTAAGGCTTTCTCAGAATCCTTTCACACCAGCTACCCGAGGACCAGGTCTTTATTATCGTTTTATTTTGTTATTCTAGAGTTACACTTTCATTAGTGCCAAGGTTCTCGAAGATGATGGAAATTAATGCAGGAGGCAATAAAAACAAGCCTGCGTGGTGAGAGAAGGGGAAGGCTGGGGGTGGGGAGGGGCTGGCTGCCGCTGCGTCTTGCTGAACTCAAGAGACTGGCCACTGGATGAGTTGAGAACAGCAAACACTGCAGTCAGCATCCCAACGTGCCAGTCAAGTGGACAGCTCCTCGCAGTGGTTACCACTGTGGAGTGGGAGAAAACAGAGGGAGAGAGTGAAAGCATCCTGCACCACTGAACGGGAGGACACCCCTGGATCCACGGCTGTCAGGGTTAAAGGACCGTCAGGAATGGCGGGTAAGACCTCCGTGACCCCACAGACTGACCACCCCAGGGGTTGCCACAGGTCACCGCTTCACCGTCAGAGTGCCACCAGGCATGGAGAAGGGGGCTGAAGACCTGTGGGGTGGACTGGGCATCTGAGGACATCTAAACAGCACCACAGCGAGAACAGTCTACTTCTGAAGACAAAAGCCTTTCAAGTCACCCCTTCCATCTGAAAATAGAATTCCACGTGGATGTACCTGGAGTGCTTCAGCTGTGGGAGGTGCGGTTGTTCTTACCAAGAGCTGTGAAATAATTTACTAGGTGGTAAACTTATCCTTTTTATCCTTCTTCTAACATGTAAGTCTAAAATATTAGTTAGGAAAATAAATTCAGGAAAAAAACTTCCTATATTTACTGTCATAGGAATGAATGATGTTTTCAGGGACCCCTGAAGATTGTGAAACCTTAAGATTGACATACTGTAACAGCTGGTCCTTTCTTTAAAGATTGTAAAATTTAAAAAATCATTTCATTTATTTAAGAAAAAAGGAATAAGATTTTATGGTGGCAGGATCTAACTGATAACAACAATTCAGGACAAACCATGGCTTTTCTGTGTGGAGCATAATTAAGTTCTGCTTAGCTCCCTTCTGGGACACAGTAGGAAAACTTGCTCGGTTGCTTGCCTTTTTTCTTTTCCATTTTTAAAGGCCATACCAAATATTTGGATGAGGTGACATTATCATGGGGTGGATGATAAAGTAGGCAAACTTTTAAACCTTAGAACAGTAACTTGTTTTTTAATTGAAACTTGTGTAAGTAGGCAGGAGATCTGTATTTTACTGTATGTGTGCCTGTGTGAGTATGCATGTGTATGTATATGTATTACGTGTATATATAAACATATATATTCAAAAGGTTTACCGTTGTCAACTGTAAACCTCTTTGCCCACCTCTGTTTATGTGCGTGTGTTTTAGCCCACATGCGGTTTTGAAAAGTTGGCACCTGCTACCACACTCACCTGTCTGCAATGCTTGCAGATTTAATTTTGTCTATGACAATGACCTGTTTGTTACAGCACATCGAGGTAGTAAGGGCAACCCCAAGGCTGGCGCCAGGTGTTTTGGCAACTTCAACTAGTAATGGCCCGGATGCTGTTGCCACAGAATCTATGAAAGAACAAATTTCAGAAAATAAAACAAACAAATAAGCAAACAGACACACATCAAAAAATGGAGAATGTTCAGTCTGATACTGGTCTGAAATTTACATTTGCCTCCAAATAACACCCCCACAGCCCGCGGTAACTTCTCAGGGTATCTCTGAGGATACCTGTTCTATTCAGTAAGACAACAGGTATCAGTAATATTGTACTCAGGAATATTTACACAAGTTTATCTCTTCAATTAAATTTTAGGCTTCACATCATTTGGGATAAGGTCTGTGTACCTTTATGCTCTCTATTTCATTTGGTCCATACAGTGCCTAGCATATAATATGTCAATCAGTAAATATTTTTAAGTCAATTAATTCAATAAACATCTTAGCATGTACTATAAATGGGTGGATGGTTGAAAGAAAGGAAGGAAGGTAGGAAGGAAAAGAGAGAGGGAGGGGGTGGAATGGATGGAAGGATGGATGGGTGGGTGGATAAATGGATGATGTTGCTAATTAGCCACTTAGTAGGAATGCATACACTAAATTGAATTTGTACATCCACTGGGTCTTTCCTTATTCTAGGCCTGATATAGGGTCACTTCTTCCTCAGGAGTCACTTTCTACATGCTTTATTTTTGCTTTGGAACACTCTTCATTCCTTCAGTTCCTACTCACTCCTGGGGACTCAGTGTAAACATCAACTCCTCTAGGAAGCCTCTCCTGATCCATGGTTTGGGGAGATGCCTTTCTTTTGTGTGTCCACAGCCTGCTATACTCCTGCTGTTGTAGCACACACCTCACTGCTCCGTAATAGCCAGTGTGGATTACATGCCTCTGTCCTTCGGCAGACTGTAGGCTTGCTGTAAAGGCAGAGACTGTCTTGTCAATCACAGCATCCTCAGTTCCTGGGATAATGATGGGTACACAGGAGGTGTGTCACAAATAGTTGTTGAATGAATATATAAACTAATGAGAAAACTCATGAAATTGTTTAAGGCTCAGAAGAAGCAGGGGTTCTATAGGAAAGAGCCTGGGACATAGAGTTAAAACACCTGCATTTAATTCTTTTCAAAATATTTTGGTCATGATACTTTAAACAAGTTACCAAAGCCTTCTAAGTCCACTTGCTTACCTATAAAATGGTATCCGTTCCTCAGTGTTTATTACAATGAAATCAAAGTGTAGTTAAACATTTTGTAATTTGCAAAGTGCTGTATAGGATATTATTATTACTGATACATTGTGGCAGACCCTTCTGCGTGGTGTGGGCCCAGCTCCCACTCGGAGATGCACAGGACCCACACCCACATATAGGTTCTCTCCTGGGTAATTAGATTTGCAATATACCTAGTCTGTTTTGCTTCTTGCTGAAAACTCTCCCTCACCCTGCAAATGCTTGTTGTGACTTCCTAAAATCCATGCTAAACCTCGCAGGGACCAGTGTAACCTGCTCAACCACTTTTGCCTTTTCATTTGCTAATAGCCTTCTTCTGTGATGTGATTAGGGGCATTGGCTCCTTTGTTGTAACCAAAGGTGCACAGTGAGTGAGGACCATCTTGTAATGTGAGGAGATACAGAATAAAGGCTTGTCATGGTGGAGGCCATGGCTTTTGCTCCCCTTGAGAGAAAAGCCACGCTGTCATCCTTTTTCCTTCACTGAACTCGGCAGTCTGTGTGAATGTTTTTATTTCATCCATAATGACACGGACACGGCTAGCTGGTGTCCGCATCAACACGTGAAGACCTCAAGTGTGAAGACCTCAAGCCTTGAGTCATCTCATTTTTCAAGATTGTATATTACTCTGTAATATTTTTCTAGTTTTCTGCTGCTCTGGTGTTTGAGACTTCATTTACAGAACTTTGTGAATCTGTACTCCTGCTGCCGAAGCCCAGGTGGCACGCGCTGACTCCTGAAGCTGCAAGCCCCACGCGGAGAGCCATTTCCAGCTTGAGATGAAAGAAATGCTCTTTCTTAAATGAAGCATTTCTTAAATGAAGTAAAGACAGCATATTCATGCCAGCAACATTCATAGTCAGTGCTAAGGATTCTTGCATGTGCTATGTTTCTTAAATGATTGCTAATATTGAAATAATTTCATCATAAAAATATAATTTAGTCCTAAAAATGGCTGAGAGACATTACATCACATCAAGGCTTCTATCTTTTTCTGTCAAACTAGAGCAGTCTCATTACTAATGGCTGGTGGAAACCAAAGGTCTTGGTCTACTAAGAGGACTTGTCGATTCTGCAGTTTCATGGCTATGATTTTCCCATTATATCATTTCTAACTCCCAGAGTTTGTTCTCAGCCCAACTCTGCAGTGGCTGCTACTCCCTGGTCTTGCTCACCTGGCTGGGTTAATTTTCCTCACCTAGGAGTTTATACAAAGTGGTTCCTGGGGGTATATGCAACAGTGGTTTGCTCCTTATCTGCCTCAGTTGGCGCTCCCTGGAAAGAGTTCTGGTCAATCTCTCTAGTACCTGTTTTGGTTATCCTTCCATCATGCAAACGGATTGTCGATTCTGCCCACCTCTTAACTCTAATAGTCAAAGTTCTGCTGCTAACCCAATGCACATGACCTGATGTCTCCAGTTCCACCCCAGAAGCTTGTTGGCCTTCTCTTCCTGTTCAAGTCGAACCTCACAGGAGCTCTGGGCTATCAGGGTGTTTTCTATGTTATCTTCATAGAGCTTTAGAAACACTAATTTCCCAAATGACTTTCCACGGACCTACTGAATTTTAATAGATAGGTTTGTGAGGTGACAATCACATATGTTCTTTCTCCTGTTTTTTTCATGTCTAAAGATGAACTTATTTAAACAGATGAAAGTAATAAAATTTCTCTGTTATTTATTAACTTAATCTCATACAAATGACAGAAACTGATAGTTGTTCCTTGGTATCCTATCTTCCCTTCTTACATCAGTAATAAGGTTCCTAAGTTTTAGCTGAACAAATGGCTGCCCAGCTAAGAACAACATTTCCCAGACTCCTTTTTACTGAGGTGCAGCCATGTGACTAAGTTCTAGCCAATGGGAAGTGAATGGAAGTGAGATGTGAACCGTTCTGGATGTACTCTTAAAGAACGGCTGTGCCCTCTGCTGCCTCATTTCCCACTCCTTGCTGTTACAACGTGTGCCCAGAACTGTGAGTCATCTTCAGCCATGCAGACAAGGGCATGGAGACACAACACAGAGGAAGCATATGTTCCTGAAACCGTATCTCCAGAGACTGCCTAATCTCCCCCAAAATACATGAAGATCTTACACCTTAAAATCATGAAAAGACGTGAATACTCTGGGTGCCTAGGGGAAGGTGCTGTCTGGCCCTAGGAGAATCTGCCAAACTGGCTTAACCATAGAGGACTCTAAGCAAACCATGATGACTGACAGCTGAACAGAACCACGGAGTAGAAGGTGCTTACTTAAGTTTTAGCATGAAACAGATGGTATGCTCAAATTAGGATAATTTGAGGGGAGTGTAATAAAGGGACTATTTAGAAAGGTTATAGGGAAACCACAAGGGATAATGCAATACTCTAGGGCCAGAAGCAACAGGGCACCCTATCCCATTAGGCCAGAAGAAGCAAAGTATAGAGCTGTTTGTGGAGCCAGGATTCGGAACCAGGACTGTGTAGACAGGGCTACCCAACAGGAGCTGGGGCCTTCAGTCAAAGGATGCAGCCAGCCCCAGTGATTCCACAGGGAGGAAGCCAGGGAATAGCATCCTATGTCACGGTCCTCCCTCCTGTGATCTCCTGCCATGATTTGCAATTAGCTAAACCCAGAAGGAGCCAGAAGGCATGAGAGTCCATCATGTAGGCCAATAAGTCATGGCACAGAGTACATAAGAAGAGAAGTGAGTGGCTCCGGGGCTATAAAGAAGGATATCCTTATTTGTGTGTCTCCTCTTAACGGCTTTGCACAAAAGTCTGGATGGCTACTTGCTTTAAACAAAGTATGTAATATAAGGAAATAATAAGGAAGAAGAAAAAGTGACTGCAACTGCCTTGCCCACAAGGGTTAATAGAGAATTACATAATGACTCTGAGCTATGGGTAAATCCACAGAGAAAACACATTACAAACGGCCAGGGTTTGGGGACAGAGTGATTGCTTCAGTTTCGGAACTAGACAGAGGTGATGGCGGCATAACATTGTGAATGTATGAAATGCTATGTTCATACACTTTACACTTTGAACTGGTCAATTATGTGTTATGGGCATTTTGCTTTAATAAAAAAATGTTGACTCTGAACTTCTGGAAACCAGGACAACAAAGGAAACATGGTTAAATATGCAGTTACCACTGCTGGAAAGGAGAAAGTCTGTCCTTACAATGGAAATAAAGATTCTTTGAGCAGATAGCACCAAAAGGTATCTCTCCCCTGGGTTTTATATGAGTAAATGCTGCTACCTGGCAAATGAGTAATGTCCTTAACACATTTTTATAATAGGGTGCAGAGATGGTTTCCAATGGTTATTCCTTCATCAAGGTTGAGACATAAGATTAAAAAGCAAATCAGTGATGCTGTCTCTATAATGGGACAAGCTCATGCGATGGTCAACTTGATCTAAAGACAGACTCTGGGGTAGACAGACCGGATGTCTGTCTGGGGGTCTTTCCTAGATATCAGTAGTTTTCCTCACTTAGATTTACAATGGAAGCTGAGTGTTAGAAGCTGTGCTGAGACCCTGGGATGTTGACATTTTATATATATGACTGAGACCACATCTAAAAGCTTTGGATATCAGATAAATCAATGGCAGGATTAATGTACTATCAGGAGGCTGGAGAAGCCTAACTATATTCTTGCAAGATTAGAAGGTCACCTACCTCACATACCCACAGAGCAGCAGTTTCTAAGTCTGCAGGCTAAGTCATCATTTATGCAACAACATGAGTTTAAAGTATGCCTTTATGGAGTGCTAACTATATACCAGGATATCAGAAGGTGCTGGGGACTCACAGATGAAACTGTATTATCTCTTCCTTCTAGTAACCCCTTGGGGTTCTTCCTTGCAGAGAAGGTGCTGGAACAGGTAGACTCCTTTTTTTTTTTTTTTTTTTGGTGTATGTGGGTTGATGTGTTTTTTCTTTCTTTCTTTCTTTCTTTCTTTCTTTCTTTCTTTCTTTCTTTCTTTCTTTCTCTCTCTTTTTGAATATTTACCCTGCTTTTTATTTTTTAATTTTATTAAAATTGTTGTTCAAGTACAGTTTTATGTCCTTTACTCCCTTCCCAGCTCACCCGCCTATCCCTCCCCACCTCCCTCCCATTTCCACCCCCCCCCCGAGTTTTTATCCATGTGTCCTTTATACTTGTTCCTGTAAACCCTTCCCCTTTTCCCCTGAAATTCCCCTGAAATTCCCTCCCCTCTTTCCTCTGGTCACTGTCAGCCTGTTCTCTATTTCAGTGTCTTTGGTTATATTTTGCTTGTTTGTTTTGTTGTTTAGGTTCCTGATAAAGGTGAGACCATATGGTTTTTGTCTTTCACTGCCTGGCTTATTTCGCTTAGCATAATGCTTTCCAGTTCCATCCATGCTGTTGCAAAGGGTAGGAGCCCCTTTTTTCTTTCTGCTGTGTAGAATTCCATTGTGTAAATGTACCATAATTTTTTGATTCACTCATTTACTGATGGGCACCTAGGTTGCTTCCAGCACTTGGCTATTGTAAATTATACTGCTATGAACGTTGGGGTGCATATGTTCTTTTGGATTGGTGTTTCAGGGTTCTTAGGATATAATCCAAGCAGTGGAATTGCTGGGTCAAAAGGTAGATCCATTTTTAGTTTTCTGAGAAAATTCCATACTGTTTTCCATACTGGTTGTACCAGTCTGCAATCCCAGCAGGTAGACTTCTGGATCTCTTGATGGAAATTTATTCTGTTGAACCTCATGAAATTTCTAGGTATTTTTTTTTTAACTGCAGGACATCAAATGTTTTCAATTCCCCTTCCTCCCCTGCCCCAATGAAACCTTTAATCTACTAGGGTCAACATACTTATAAAACAATAGTGGGTTATCTAATAGAATATGATTTCCAGGTTTCTCAGAAAATTCCTCAAGCATGGCAAAAAGACCCACAGAAGGTGGCTAAAGCTTCCTGTCCATAGGGGCTGCCCAATTGCTATTATCAAATACCTACAGTGTGACAAGGGAGTGGGAGTGACAGTGAGACCTATGGGGCTCTGAGTAGGCTGAGCATGGTGAACTGGGATAGCTGAGATGAGTGTATTAGATGAGATAGGATTTGATCTGAAGGTCTCTCAGCTGCCTTTATTTTAAGGGGTTCTAGGAAAACAACAAAACTATTTTAATGAGTACTGCTTTCCAGCATTACCCATGTGGCAGTTACTTTCCACATCACAGAAGGGGATCTAGAAATGTTAACGTTCAATGATCATTAGCCTTTGCTGGCAATTGCTTTCCCCATTATACATGTTTCCCCACAACAACATCAAGAAGCTCACACTGCCTTGTGGTATTAAGCCTATTTCCCTAGCTACCACCCAGTTTCATGCTCAGAAGGTCTCGTGAAAAGTGGGGGTCCAAAAGCCCTGGCTTTATTCCAAGATGTCTAATAAGAGGCATATGAAAAGAAAAAGCAAGCAGACAGGGTGGATGAGTGGGGTACTCTTATTTAAGGCTGTGCAAGAGGGAAAAAATGGAGTGTGTCAAAATGAGAAAAAATAAACAGAAGAAAAATCAGGAAGAAATAATCAAGAACCCATCCCCTGACAGATGATTAGTTTATCCTGCTGGAGTGAAGCATGGCTGAGAAAAATGGATCACGCAGATATAAATTATTCATGGTTAAAGATACCTTAGTCATTAAGATATTTGCACCACAGCTGAAGCCCTTGCATGCTGTGTTGATTTATAGGCTACATAATTATGTAAGATATGGTGATGATTGTTTGCATGGGAAGCACACTGGATTTTTTATTTTGTTAATCAGTTTTCCCACTCTGAGCCCTGCAGTTCAATCAGAGTACAAGGCTTGATTAGAACCTCGAGGGGGGTGACGGCAAGACTGTGTGTGGTCATAGTAGCTTTGCCTGCCTTATATTCCTTCAAATACAAAGTACCTTTGGGAGGCTTTTCAACTTACCCATTAGTTAAAAGGAGTTTTATTAGTGATAGTCTGTTCATACAATGCTACTAATAATGTCAACTCTTTTGAGATGAGCTAAACTTTAATAGAGATTTTTGTTAACTTAAAAAGAAATCAGCCCTGGCTGGTGTAGCTCAGTGGATTGAGCGTGGGCCTGCGAACCGAAGGATCGCGGTTCGATTCCCAGTCAGGGCACATGCCTGGGTTGCCAGGCCAGTTCCCGGCAGGGGACATACAAGAGGCAACCGCACATTGATGTTTCTCTCCCTCTCTCCTTCCCTTCCTCTCTAAATATAAATAAATAAAATCTAAAAGGAACAAAAAAAAGTACTTAAAAAATAAAATAAAATATTAAAAAAAAAAGAAATCACCAGTTTATTTTTGTCTATGGACATATACTACTTGGGCAATATTCTGATATAACAAAAAGTAGACTTTTCATGTTCAAGTGAACTTTATCTTAAACCCTAAGTTTTTCCTGGGGAGTTAAAGAAGACAACTTGAGCAGTTACTGTATTATAAGAGGGATCCAAAGCAAGTGAAACACAACTAATGTCAACTTGGCTTTGGCTAAAGTGCAATTGGTGATTAACTTTCATTCTCTGTAGCAGGCTCGCCCCAGTCACTTGATTAGCTTTGGAATATCTTCAATTCTTCCACCCCCCATTTTACATGATGGATTTTTTTTTTTTTTTTGGTAGCCTGCCTGGGTTATAGTGTGTTTTTAAAAAATTTATTGAAGTAAAAGGAACATACAGAGAAATATGTAAATCATAAGTTTTGCAGTTGCTAAATTTTCATAAACTGAACATGTCTGTGTAACCACACCCTGACCTAGAAATAAACCATTACCAGCATCAAAGAGTCCCCCCACTGTATACTCCTTTAAATCGTTCCCCTGTCCCTCAGGTAACCACTATCTTGACCTCTAAAAGCATAGGTTAGTATCGTTTCACCTTACACTTTTTCAAAAGTAGATTCAGTTTATACTCTTCTGAATCTGGCTTCTTTTGCTCAGTGTTATGTTTGTGAGATTATGCATAATGTTGGGGGTAGTTTTAGATCATCCGTTCTCACCACTATCTAATATCCCACCGGGAAAATGTGCCATAATTTATCCATTTTACCCTTCAGGTATTTCCTGGTTTCTGGCTAATATAAGTATTGTTACTGTGAATATTTTAGGTTGTCCTTTTGGGAACACAGATATGCACTGCTGTGGGAGTCGTGACCGGGAGTGACATTGTCGGTCTGTAGGGGATGAATATGTTCAGATTAAGTAAATACCACTGAAGAGTTTCCCAAGGTATAAATGCACCTTCTCACCAGCAGGAAATGAGCGTTTCAGTTGCTCTGCAGGTTTGTCACCTGCGTCTGTCTTTTCTGTTGCAGCACTCAGGGGACCCGTATGCAGTGATTTCCCATTGCGGTTCCAGTTTGCAATCTTTCATGGCTTAATGGCCATTTGGATATCTTCTATTAGGTTATCAGGCTTATTGATTTGTGGGAATTAAAAAACAATTTGATATGCATCCTTTATTGGATATGTAGTTTGCAAATATATCTTCAAGCCCCTGTGTACTTTACCATTTCAGATTCTTAATGGTATCTTTCAAAAAAGAGCTCTTAGTTATTATTTTTTGATGGTTAGTAGTGTATGTGTTCTGTTTAAGAAATCTTGGTTTACTATAAAGTCATGATGATGTTCTCCTATGGTTTTTTTCATCAGGCCTTGTTATTTAATTTTCACATTTATATCAGTCATCTATCTGAGTTGATATCTATGTCTGGTGTGGGGTAAGGTTACGATATATTTTATCAACATGGATATAACTGACCCATTGTCACTTTTTGAAAAGATGATTCTTTCCTCACTCCATTTTATTATCGCGGTCATAAACTGCTGACACTACGTGTCTGGTTCTGTTTCTGGACACTTTCTCTGTTCTGTTCTACTGGTCAGTCTGCCTGTTGTTCTTATGACAGTACTACACTATCCTAAGTACTCAGTGGACATTCTCTGGTTTTGCTGTTTTTCAAGATTGCCTTGGCTTTCCTTGGCCCTTTGCAGAGTAATGTTTTACTGTGTATCTAATTTTTTTTTTAAAGTAGAACCCAGTAACTAAATAAGTGAAGGAGTTTAGGCTCCAGCTAAAGGAATAATGATATATAAAATAATTGTGTTAGGATTTACATGGTAGGTTTCAGTATTAAATTTGATAGATGGAAGTAGTATTTACAGATATTTAAATATGTCTTGTAGAATTCTAATGAAAGTCTCCCAACTTAAATTTCTAGGGCTCTTATTTTGTCCCATGTAGATAAATAAGTGTTTTTAAACTTTCAAAAGAGAAAATGAAAAAAAGTCAGTTCACAAAATTTCTTAAAGGAGTTTCTGAACTCAGACATGGTGACTTGAGACATACTTTGCAGACAACCCCATACCCCTCATCACACAAGCTCTGAAAGCGTCCACTTCCATTGTCAGTTCTGTGTGAACATTCTTTTTAAAGGGGCACAATTCTACCAGGAGAAAGCTTTCAGAAAACTCAAACAATTTATGTCCTATTTACTTTAGAAAGTGTAAACAACAAAACCAAGCTGGCGTTCAAGTGATATCAACTGGAAATTAGAAATGTTGGCCAGAAAGTGAAAAATCCTTTGTCCTGACTATTCAAAAGATTTGGTATATACACAGGATTATGCATAATTATCATATTCCATATTATCATCTTCCAGAAAGTGTGATTCCTCCTTCTGACTCTAAAAATAGTCCCTGTCAGGTTTTTCTGAGCTGGATAAGGGATCCATGCAGAAAACAGAATGAATCTCCACCAGGTTCTGCTGAGGCAGAGAAACTACTTAAGTAGAAGTAAGTGTCTGCCAGCCTGAAAAAGAACTCTTACTGCTCAGGATTCTTCACCTCCCAAGACTGGGAGGAACAGTCAGGAAGAGTTAATGACTCAATAGCGAATGCAGACTCTCTCTGGAACCCTGCACTAAATTTGGCTTTATGTTTACAGTTAAAAAAAGAAGTATCCTAGTTCTCTAGGAGCCATCTCTGAAAGATGACAAATAACAACCATGTAGACATCCTAAAAGCCACTGTACTTGTAAGTTGCCAAAAATATACTTAGAAATATGTAAAGCATCTACATTTCTGCCTGACCTTGGGTTTTCACAGGGGGTAAACATAATATTAAAAAACCAAAACAAAACACTGGGCAAATGTAGACATCTAAAGATATGGCTAGAAAAAAAGAAGGAAAAACTATTTGACCACTAGGTATTAAAACTGCCAATGCCTTGTCAACACAGAAGCAAAGGAAGTCTGACCAGAACAAATGCACTAAGACTCCCCACCTTCCCCCTCCTGGGGCTAATATGACCACTGACCATTGGAATACTAAGCACACAGTCCCGTGTCTTGAATCCTGTGGGTCCTGAATAAATACTCATAATATTAATCGTAAGATAAATAAAATTTATAATTGGAAGTTTTGACATATAGGTGGAAGGAACAGAAAATAAATTGAATGATGGATGTCAAAATCAGGATCTAAAAAAGTATTGACAGGTTGGAACGATGGGAAAATATTTAGAACTCATTATTTAATAGGGTGTGTGATGATATGCTTTTCTTTTTTACTGTGAGTTACACAACAACCCCCTGGGATGGGCCTGGGCATTTGAAATGCTCTCCATGTGATTCCCATGTGTGGTGAGGCTGGGGGCTCCTGCTTTATACGGTAGGCCTTGGATGTCCAGAAATTGCCTAATATTAGAGGTGTTTGAACAGAGCTTGGTAAAGACTATCCCAGGGGAGTGAAACATTTTGGCATCTCTGGCCACACTGGAAGAAAAAGAGTTGTCTTGGACCACACGTTAAATACACTGTGACAAGTAATCGCACAAAAAAAATCTCATAATGTTTTAAGTAAATTTACGATTTTGTGTTGGGCCACATTCACAGCCATCCTGAGCTGTATGCAGCCCATGGGCCATAGGTTGAAGCCCCTGAATTTCACTCATATGTGGAATCTAATGAACAAACTGAACTAACATGCAAAACAGATACGGACTCATTGACAGAGAGCAGATGACAGCTAAGGGGGAGGGAGGGGGTGGAGGGAGTGAGCAAAAAGGAAAGGGGTCTCATGGACGTGGGCAATAGTGTCATGATTGTGGGGGGGGGGAAGAGGGGTACAAGGGAACTAAAGGGTAGTGGGAAAATACAATAAAATCACAAAAATAAAATCAATAAACGTTAACAATTCAAAAAATAATAAAAGTAAAATATTAGATGGGAAAAATTTTTTTAAAAAAAGTCTTCAAAGGATCCCAGCCTTGCATAGTGGCACAAGTAAATAATACTGAGACTCAATTATTGGGGTGTGCTACTAACTTTGGAGAATACTTGCCTTCAGAAGCGTGTTTTGAACATCCTATTTTCACTTGTTTGGTCAGATAGGTCTTCTATAGGCATTTATTTCTTGACCAGGTTTTAGATACAGAGGATATTTGAAAGTAAAAAATAGTACTTTATGCCACTAAAGATAAACTATCAGTATTAGAAATGAAAACAGCTGAAATGCTTCAAGAGACCAAAGGAGAAAATTTCCCTAAACTAGTACACACAGTAGAAGAAGAGCCAACTAGATCTGTGGGGATCTTGAGACTCTATGGTGTCCAAGTCCATTTTGCACATTTGTAGAATCAAGAAAGGCGAGCACCTTTCCCAAAGGACAAGGACAGTGAATGGATCGTTCCGTTTAGAACCCTTCATTTATGGAACTGTGATTTTGATGATGGTGCTACCGTACCACCCATGAAATCTGTACATTGTTAAGAAGTGAGCACAGACCCTACTTTAGGGGAACAGGCAGGGGGACACTTGTGGTCTTCTGGGCTACCTAGTTCTCTCTTCTCCTCAGAGACCAGCTAGATTCTAACCCTTCTCATTTGTTACAGAAATCTGGGCTGCAAGTGCCGTGCCCAGGAAACTGTGACCATGTCTCTGGGTATGGAACAAGAGAAAAGGTAGAAGGATTCCTGGAAAATTATGTCTCACTCCCTTAGCTTTACCATAATTTGAATCAATAAAAATGCCAGAATGATTAAACACTAGTAGATAATTAATTCAGTGTCTTACTTTCTTCCCTCCTACTCAAAACTCACTTAGGATGCTTTATGTTACATATTTGATGTTCTGGAATTTTTTTTCCCTTGCTCAGTAATGCACTTAGGCTGAAAACAATTATATTTTAAATGATTAGGTTTTACTTTTATTTTTAAATACTCCCTGTAAGACTTTTCTTTTTAAAAGAGTCTTCCATTTCAATTTCAGACTCTTAAGTATAGAACATACAAAGATATATTCCATGACCTCTTTTGCTTTCAAAACTTTCATCCACACTTAAAACACTTATCATCTCATAGATTGGCTATAATTACTCTCAATCGTCTGCAAGTATAGTATCAGATTTGTGAGGTCAATCTGGGTTTAATCCCAGGTTGAACACAGTGTGATGGGTGTGACACTGGGCAATTTATGTGACCTCTTCAAGACAGTCACTGCATCTAGGAAAAATAAGGATAATCAAATATATGTCAGAGGGTTGCTATTACAATTAGAGTTAATAAAATGCAGAAAGTATGTTGCACAGTGCTTGGCAGAGATTAGCCACACAAATTGTTAGTCCTCTTCTTCTCAACTATTTTCTGGGTTAAACTCAGGGTATGTTGATGCCGCTCAAATAATTTCCTGGTTAATATGAAAAACTACTTGTTTTACTTGGCCAGAGAAAGTTAGGGGAGACTCAAGTCAAAAAAATTAAATTGTTAAGTTAATGTTTGCTTCTACATAAGATTCAGTGACATTGTCCTTAAGAAAAAGTTATGAAGAGAGAAAGGAGGGCAGGCAGCGGAAGCCAGGCTGTGTTCTAGTGCATCATTAGTTAGATTTTCATGTGTCGTTTCACCTACTTAACTGTAAGTGTTGTAAATGATTTCGGTGTGACTCTCTCTGCAATTACAAATTATCTACACTGCTATGGATTGAGTTTTATTATCTAGACCTAGTGAATCCATATCTTGGGCAAAATACTCAAAACACATCAATGCATGGAGCCTCTGAACTATACAAATTATGAAAATTAAATTAAATTTTTTCACAGGTAGAATATTTAATATTCCTGCCAAATGATATCTTCAGCTTGACTGACCAAGCTAAATCCTATCTCAGGCCCCTTATATGCCCTCCCGAGAGTGAAAAATCTGCTAGAAAGGCTGCCAAGCTTTTGCCATATTCTGCTTGGATAGTAACATTCAAGGGAAGCAGATTCTGGAAGGTGAATGTACCACTCAGCACAAAATTGCCTTTCTAGGAACTCAACAGATATGTTCAAGTGAAGGAAATCACCTCCCAGAGGAGGCTTCCGAGCACTCAAGGATGCCCCACAGGGTGAGGCACCTCAGCAGAGTCTCTGACAAAATGTCGAAGGAGTCCTAAGAAGCAGGCAACCAACAGTGATGAACCCAAGTGCACGAGATGAAAAGACCAGTGGGATTCTACCTGAGTGCAGCTGAAATATTACTTGAGAATTTCACCCAATTCTTGTAAGTTAATGATAATCACTCCTTCCTACTCTCTAAGAGAGAAAGTGTGTGTAGCTTAGTCACTACAAACTTAACCATGCCAGAATGAAAAGTCTCCACTGGGCCTAAATATCAAGTGTCAATACTCTACTTGTGCGAATATGTGATGCTTATCTGAAACCACATCTAGGAGTGGCTAATCGAATCTTCCTTTTATCTGTGCCTACAAGGCTCAGGCCTCCGTGGAAGGTATGGAGTATGACAGTGTTTGGACAATGAGTATTGATGATGTAATACATTTACATTTCTCATTAGCTGCTACTGCTGAAACTAAAGAGAAGCTGGGGATCCTCAGATGGACTGCAGAGCATGAAACTTTCAAACAGCCAAGCTATCACAGCAGGGCACCTTTCAAAAACCACATTATTATGGACTTACATCATGAAGACTCATACGTGCTGCTTTGTTAAAACAAGGTTCTTCTAACATAAGATGGATGGATACAGGGTTACGCGGGCCACTTTACACCACGATCCCAGTACTTCCCAGTCTTGAGAGAACTGGAGAGAAATAATTTGTTGCTTGTATATTTTCTTTGGGGTGTCTAGTCTATTCTTTTTCAAAGTCTTGATCTCTAGGCTAACATTTACTGTTAGAATTTGGAGCTACGGTGTTCCCGAATCACTGGAAATAGCTAATGAACATTTAGGTAAGAAATCCATCGTGGGTGTGGACCAATGAGTCGTGGAAAACCCATCCATGTAGTTCTCTAGGATTCAGGCACCATGATGCTTTTATTTATAACCTGGAGAAAATGCTTTTTGAATGGAAAGGCAGGGGAGAGAGGAGTGAAGAAAAGAAAAGGGAAAGAGAGGAAAGGGAAGGGAAGAAAGAGTGAATAAAAATATATGAATATGAATATATAATTAGTTACATAAGGCTTTATTACATCTTTTACTACTATTTTTGGAGTTCTTTAGAGAGGAGGAAATATTTACCCTTAATTTAGCAAAATATAGTGGACACAATGCTTTTAAACTGTCTGCATTTCATTCATTCAACAAATATTTCATGTACACACAAATATTTTTCCCCTACATCGGACATATGAGGTCTGTTCAGAAGGTATCCAGCCATGTACTGTGAAATATAGAGACATTTATTGAAGAAGATACAAGAAACATTGCACACAGGACAATGACACCTCAGTCGCCTTCAAAATAGGTTTATTGGGACCTCACACAGGTCTCTAAATTGCCATCAGCTGCCCCATTGAGTTTTCTTGAATCTTATTGATGGCCTGAAATTTCTTCCCTTTCAAAGGTGATTTTAGTTTTGGGAAAAGCCAGAAGTCCCTGGGCACCAAATCTGGGCTGTAGGGGGCCGAGACACCTTGGTGATTTAATGTTTTGCCAAAAAACTGCATGAGACATGATGCATGAGTGGGTGCACTGTGATAATGCTGCCAATCAGCAGCTGTCCACAGCTGCAGCCTCCTGAATCATCCAAATAGTTTCTGTGGAGGAATGTTCAAGGTTAACGCAAAGTTCAATGAAGATTTGTTTCTCTACTTGCTCAGTCATTTTGAATGCAACAGCCACACAGTACACATGCTCACTCAACAGCATCTACCATCCCTACTGACTAGTACAGTGAAGTCGTCACTGTTCACGATGCACATTCCAGTCCACTCTCCTTGGCTACCGAGTTACATCTATGTTGCTGCAAACCATTCTCATTATGTTAACAATGGACTTTTCCCAGACAGACCTCATATACTATGCACACAGCAGTGAAAAAAAAAATAATATCTTTATCCTTATTGTGGATAAGGACATTATATGTTAGATCCTTAAGGTGGATGCTTACGGTATCCTTATCCTTACAGTTTAATGAATAAGATGAGAAGATTATTTCACCAACAAAATAGAATTATAATGGTGATAATTACTGTGAAAGAAAAAGTAAGGATTTCCTAGGCAATTAAAACAGAAAGACCTAATTTAGATATGGTGTCAGGAAGTTTGAGGAAGTGACATTTAGGCTGAGACATTAGAGGATATACACAGAATAGCTGGGTAAGAAGTATGTGTTTGTACATGTGCAGGGGTTGGAGAATCACTTCTGAGGAAGAGGGAAGGGGATTTGCAAAGTCCCTGAGGATAGGAGCCTGGTTTGGGGGATATACCTAAAAAAGAGTCTTGGGGCCCAAAGAGGAGTAAACGACAGAGAAGCCGAACAGTTGAAGTACGGGAGGCCGCTGTAGAGCCTGAGCACATAGGGACTCAAAAGCATGACACAGAGTTTAATTTTATTCAGAATTTAGTGGATGACATTAAATGAGAGGACATGGTTCACTGCGTGCTATATAAAAGTCTCTCGGCTTCTGTGTGAGTCTGGATGTGAATGGAAGTGGGCATGAGAGTGCAAATAGACCTGAGCTGGGAGGTGCCTGCAGTTCCTGGGGAGACCAGGGTGGTGCCTGTGAGACGCAAGGACAAGTGTGTGGAAAACAAAAACAGAGACAAGCAGGATGACTGGAGAGAGGAGAGCTGGAACCGTGTGTAAGAGGGGCTAGAAAAAATTAAGGATGGCCCAGACTTTTAATTTGAGAACTGCTTGGATGAAGGCACTACAGCCTGAGACGGAGAAGACAGGAAGGATCAGAGTAAGGAGAGAACTTGTGTTCATTTCTAAACATTCAGTTTGAAGAATTATCATATAAGTGTTACGCTAAGACTGCTCTGATGGTTAAACTGTTCTTAAGTAAAGGTTCTGGAATTGAACATAACAGTTTGAATTCTGGCTCTCTTATTCTTTACGTTTGCAAGTTATTTATTTTCTCTGATTCTTCAAATGGGAATACCCAGTGCTCTCTCTCTCTTCAGGTCAGACTACAATAAGATAATGTTTATAAAAGGCCTTGAACACGAAAGGTACTTAATAAATGAAACTTACTATTACTGTAAGTTGCTAATAGCAGTATATTATTTTAGAGAAAAGACTGAGTTTTGATATTGACATTTATAAATTATGTCATCCAAGCAAGTCATTTACCTCATTAAAAAAATTTTAAAACAGCCTAATATCTTCCTTTCCTATTTTACAAGGTATATAGAAACAATAATTGATTTCACCATTTTTGATTTAGCCTTGAACCTACAGGTCCCTCTGATAGGTGTTGGAATGAAGATTCTTTTTTTGAGACAATCCTCATGCAGATTTGTGTAACCACTACAGGAAGCAGTACGGAGTATCCTCAAAAAGTAAAAAATGGAACTGCCTTGTGACCAAGCAATTTCACTTCTGGGGATTTAACCAAAGAAACCAAAAACACTAATTTGAAAGAATACATGCAACCCTATGTTCATTGCAGCACCGTTTACAATAGCCAGGATGTGGAAGCAACCCAAGTGCCCATAAACAGGTGAGTGGATAAAAAAATGGTGGTACATGTATACAACAGAATATTAATGATAAAAAGAATAAAATCCTATCATTTGAGACAGCATGAATAGGCCTAGAGGGTATTATGCTGAGTCAAATAAGTCAGATGGAGAAAGACAAATAGCGTTAAGATTTCACTTATACGTGGAATCTAAAGAACAAAATAAACAAAATAGAAACAAGGGAATTAGGTGGAAAAGGTGAAGGGATTGAGAAGTACAGATTGGTAGTTACAGAGTAGTCATGGGGATGTAAGGTACAGCACAGGGAGTATAGTCAATAATATTGTAGCAACTACACATGGTACCAGGCGGATACTGAAAATACTGGAGGGATCACTTTGTAAAGTACGTGATTGTCTAACCACTATGCTGTACACCTGAAACTAATACAAAATAACACTGGATGTAAGCTGTGATTAAAAAATAAAGAATAACTTTAAAAAGGAGTATTCTTCTCTTTGTACCACAAAAACGAGAAGATTAGGAACGTCTACAGTCTGTGACCCCAGGAGACCTGCGGCAACTCTGTGAGGAGAACAGTGGGTTGCAGGAAAGGTCTTTCTTGAGGTCAGTCTCACATATGTTCACTGAAAAGGAACAAAAACCTCCCTAAAATATTCAAACGTGAACTCCAAAGTTCTTAATGTAATATTCTGGAAATGTAACCTTCAATATTAAATGTGCAATGACCATGAAGCCTGTAGAACCCTGTATGTTTTCTAAGAACATGTTTTATTTAGGGAATGGGATTTGGTCACTATGTTCACTTAAGTTGCAAATGAATTCACTGAGCCTTGTGTGAAATGGCCTGTTGCAGAAGTCATGTGCATTCTTGTATTTAGCAGAAAGTGCCAGAGTTCTATGGTCAGCATAATCCTTTCAGGCTTTCTCAAAAAAAAAAAAAAAAAAAGGAAGTTTGATTTGACAGTACTTAAATACTTAAATAGATGGTCAAGAACTGACCTATTAGCAACAAAAGTGCTTGTCTGCTGTTCCTTTAAAAAACATAAATGAAAGCAATGCTCGTGTACCTACAACATGTACACGACCTCAAAGAAACTTACCATGCCAAGAGAGATTTCCCCTGACAAAGTTCAGTCAGCTTTTCATTTTCCTGAAATACACTAAAATTAAAAGGCTAATTTTCCCCTTGAGGGATATGTTTAATTTTAGAAGCATAATATTCAATCTGAGGAAATTTTAGCCATTTTATTAATTTATTAAATGTCTCAGAATGCCAAGATTGATGGCTTCACAGTAGCATGTTGGCCTAATGCTTATGACAAGAATGCTGAGCAATAATCCTTGGGACATTTATTGCTGTTAATGGGATTGCTGGGTTCCTTGTGATTAACCAGGGAAATGCCCAACTTTCCTTTTTAGATAGTGGCTTTCGCTATTAACCATTTTAATTCAGGTTGAACTACAGTTAAATATTATATTTAAAATATTTTTATTTACAGTATTTTACTTTGGAGTTATGTTAATGAAAAAAGAAGTGATGATAACTTAGATCTTTTGTGAGGAGTTACTAAATTCAAAGAGTCACAGAATATTAGAGCTAGAAGCTCCTTTGAGAGGATGTAGTCTAGTCCCCTCATGTCACAAGTGAGGTATGGTGGTAAAAAAGACTTAAAGGATCCTTTTGATTCTATCACAATGGATGCCACATAAAATACAGTCAAATGAGCCTTTAGGGAAAAGGTCAATATTAAATTACAAATACATGTTTCTCCTACTAAATACATTTTCCTCCTCTAAAACCTAGGTGCGTCTTATGGTCCAAAAATATGGTATCACATTTAGATCCATCTCTGATAAAACAATTGCTTGAACATTACTTATTTATGTTTGCTTAGGATTAATTATAAATCAGGACTGTCCATACATGTAGCTGGGCAAAAGTGGAATACACTTGGGTAGTTCTAAGGAAAGGGTAACATTTGTCTCAGTATCCTTGGCTTGCATACTGGCTTATTTCAAGTGAGTAAAAGGAAATCTATGAAGCTGAGCAGAAAAAGTAATAGTTAAAAGTAGAGTCATGGACTTAGAGGAATTCAGAAAAACACTATGGATAGATTAAGAGGTTTTGTGATTTAAAGATTCAGAATCTCATTCAATGTAATATGGCATCATAAAGTAAATTCATTTAAAAAATTTAAATGGTATTTTTATTGTTTATGCTATTACAGTTGGTCCAATTTTTCCTCTTTGCCCACCTCTACTCAGCACCCCCACTTCCTCAGGTGATTAATTCCCACACTGTTATCCATGTCAATGGGCCATGCTTATATGTTCTTTAAACCTGTAATATAAACAATGATGTTTTGCTGTATTCTAAGCACACCCACTTGATGATGATTAGTCATAAGAACATCTAATCTCTGGGTGAATTCATTGTTCAATCCACAATTATCATCAAGAGCTTCCTATGTGTATGTCTGGAGACTCTTGTGTGAGAGGTGCAATAGAAATAAGGGAAAAAGATAATTCAACTAGTGTCCCAAGGAGTCAAAGGAAGCTAGTGACACATCCAAAAGATACATAGATAACTAAGGCAAGGCAAAATGTAAACACCCTCAAGAGTTGCCAAGAAAGTGCTACAGGGGTTCAAAAGGGAGAGAAAAATGAGAGATTGAGTGAGCCAAATAAGAGCAGGATCAGGAGAGAGGTGAATTTGACTTGGATATTTATGTAGTACATTTTTGAAAGGAATATTAAATATTGGGCACAACAGTGGGCAAATTCAGGACATTTGGGAGAAAGATTTTAGTTATCTTTCCATCTTATTATCAACCACAATATTTTGTTGGTTACATTTGACATCTACAAAAATCACTAATATTACTGTTTCTTAGTAAGAAAGCTTATTTATACTACACTACAGTGAGCCTTGTGTTATATAGCCAATAAGAAGTCCATATTAACTGACAGCCATCCATAGCTTTTCCAATGGAGGACAGGGGAAAACTGTCCCTCCATAAAATGAACAATGATTAGGGAATCTTATAATTTTTAAAATCCAGAGTAAGCTATAAGTCAGTACAGACTGGGGACAATCTTCTATACATCTTGACTCTGTTATACTGGCCTAGAACTGATATTCAAAATGCTATCTATGAGATAACAGTGTGCTCTTCTTTCTAGCAAAGAGTGGAGTATCTTTAACTTAATATACATTCTCAGAAACATATTTTAGAAATATTTTCAGCAAAAGTTTAAGTAAAATAAGTATTTTGATGAGTTTTAGAAAATAAAGTGATCCAGAACACATCATTTACCAAATATTCTTTCTACCAAGGACTCAATGTTGTCACAGATTAAAGCTCTACCTGCCTCTTAACCCAGGGTAATGGGAGAACCGGGGTTCATTTTAGGGAGGTGGACCATGGAAATACTAGTTATGATAGGCACTTTCTATGTAGTCTCTAGTCATTCACTTAATCTCCTTATCAATCCCTCAAAAAGGTACTATTATCATCCCTACTATAGAGTTGGGAAGCTGAACCTTAGAGAGGCTAAATAACTTGTCCAAGGTCAACAGAGAGCCAGGGTTCAAAATCAAGTTCATCTGACTTCAAAAGCTGCTACATTTAACTGAAGTCATTGTTTTCAGAACTTTGCCCTTTCAGATGGATTTTATGTGACTTGATTTTCAACACAAGGGCTCTCATACCTAATTATTTGGTAATACATTTCACCAATAATGGAGGTTTTTTAAAAACCTATAAACATTTAAAGTAATTAGTTATATTTATTGAACACATATTATGTGCCAAACACTACATATGCATTAACTCTTTTTCCCTTCACAGCAACTTATGTGTGCAGTAGTATAATTATAACCATTTTATAAAGAAAAAGCTCCAGCCTCCATGACTCCACACTCTGACTTGGTTCTCCATCTCCACCATTGAATGCCTCTTGTCAATTTGTTTTCCAGGTTCCTCTTCACCTTCCTGACTTATCACTCTTGGAGGGTCCCAGAGCTCAGCTCTTGGGTCTCTATCTTCTTTGTAAAAGCTTACTCTCCTAAGATGCCTCATGCTTTTAAGGTTCATCTCTGTGCTGATCATGCAAAAATTCATATCTCCTGTCCTAACCTCTTCTTAAATACTAAACTGTCTACTCCACACTTCCATTTGGATGATGGATAGACATCTCAAACATAACATACCCAAAACTGAACTCCTAATTTTCTCCCAAAACTATTCCTCCCACAGTCTTCTTTATTTCAATAAATGTTCCTTAAAATTTTAACAGTCTAAATTCTACTTTAGTTAATAAAATTAATAGTTTCAACAGTGTTCCTAAATAGACTACTGAATTTGCTAAAATTTATAATCTGATACTTATAAGAAAATATATCTGTGTCTAGGATCAAGATATCAATATCTATGGTTGTACATGCATACATGCAAAGAAAGAAATATAGTAGTTTGTGTACTTTTAATGGTATATAAATAAAATCAATATTTATATCTATGATTGCAGGCATATACTTCCTAAGATATATTGTGCCATTAATTTAATGCTTTGTAAATAAATGAAAGCATTAAAAGTAAATCAATGCAAGAAGTATGTTCTCCTGACAAATTAAAAGGTACTCCACATGGTTATTCATCCAGGAAATATACATTAAACTTACAAGAGGATACCACTACATACCCATCAGTATGGTTAACCTGAAACAGCAGACTGAAAAGAACAAGTGCTGGTAAAGATGTAAAGCAGGAGAAACTCCCATACACTGACACTGGGAATACAATGTTTAACTTTTAATAGTGTTTTGAAATGGGCATAGTGAACTACAGAGTGAGAAAAGAAGAAATTGAGAGAGAGAAAGAGAGTAAGCAAGTAATCATAAGAGTGGTGAAAAAAAGAAAAGAGAGAAAAAGGAACTTGAAAGAAATAAAAAATCCAAATCAAAGTTTGGTCATTTGCTTAATAAAGTTAACAAGGCTTAAAATAATACAGTAAGAGAGACCCAAGATGGCAGAGAAGTAAGTGAAAGCTACACTAACCTCCTCTGAGGAACAATCTGAATTACAACTAAATTGGAGAGAAATTAGCCTGAATAACCAATTGAATACAGCCTGGAAAGAAGCCTTATAACCACAAACAGACAAAAGAAATCACATCACCATAACATGGCTGGTAGGGAGTGTGGAGGAGGTGTGAGAGGACTGGCTGGGTTCCCATGGGTGACAGCTGAAGGGATATTTCAGTGGCTGGGAGGTTCCCCCTGAGAAGTGTGGGGTTTATCCCCAACCAGGGCACCCCAGTCTACAGCACCAGAACTGGGAAAGGAACCCAGATAACATCCAGCTGTGAGATGCAGTGGGGTTTGTCTGTCAGGGAGAGACAGCTGGAGACACAGAGAGCCTCTTTAAGGGCCAATGCACAAAATTTCATTTGTGGCCACTTACTCTGGGCTCGGACAGAGTGGGTTAGAAATGAGTGAAGAGAGTCTGGGGCTGGTGGCTCTACAGAGAGAAATGAAAGAATAGCTGCCATGTTTCCTGTGCTGAGTCATTTCCCATACTTACAAAAGCCATTTTTCTCAGGCAGAGAGTCTTCTCTAAGTGGCATCAGCCTGAAGGGTAGCAATAGCCCTGCCCACAGGAATTATTTTACCCACCCTGTGGAGCTTAAGCCAGGCTGCTGAGTACAGCTTGAGACTCCATCATTGATTAAGTTGAACTAAGGTGAGATGCTGGGAGCTCTGAGATGTTAGCTGACCCTGTCCCAGGCCTGGTGTTGTTAAAAGCCAGTTTGGGTGCCCAGCCTGGTTCTTTCTGCATGCAGACAGGCCTAGCAGAGGGAGCCATATGCTACGGATCACGGATAGCTCAAAAAAGGTTGCCCAGGGCTAGTCACAAATAGTGTCTGACAAAGGACTGCACCAGAGGCTTTGTAGATCTACCTAATACACAGAAATAAATACAAAGAAGCAGCCAAGATGGGAAGACAGAAGTAGACTCCAAATGAAAGAAGAAATCCAAAAGAAGAGCTGGGTGAAACGGTGGCAAGCAATTTATCAGATAGTTTAGAGTAATGATTATAAGGATAGTCAACAGCATGAAAAAAGACACAGAAACCATAAAAAAGAACCAGTCATAAAGAATGCAATATCTGCCCAAGTCCTTTGCCCATTTTTTAATTGGGTTGCTTGTCTTCTTAGAGTGGAGTCGTGTAAGTTCTTTATATATCTTGGAGATTAAAGCCTTGTCTGAGGTATCATTGGCAAATATGTTTTCCAATACAGTTGGTTCTCTTTTTATTTTAATACTGTTTTCTTTAGACATGCAGAAGCTTTTTATTTTGATGAGATCCCATTTGTTTATTCTTTCCTTTATGTCTCTTGCTTTAGGAGACATATCAGTAAAAATGCTGCTGCATGAAATATCTGAGATTTTCCTGCCTATGTTCTCTTCTAGGATTTTAATGGTGTCACGGCTTATATTTAAGTCTTTTATCCACCTTGAATTTATTTTTGTGTATGGTGTAAGTTGGTGCTCAAGTTTCATTTTTAAATGAGTGGATCAAAAACTGTGGTACATTTACACAATGGAATTCTATGCAGCAGAAAGAAAGAAGGAGCTCCTACCCTTTGCAACAGCATGGATGGAACTGGAGAAAATCATGCTAAGCGAAATAAGCCAGGTGGTGAAAGACAAATACCATATGATCTCACCTTTAACAGGAACCTAATCAACAAAACAAACAAACAAGCATAATATAACCAAAGACACTGAAATTGGGATCAGGCTGACAGTCACCAGAGGGGAGAGGGGAGGAAATTCCAGGGGAAAAGGGGAAGGGTTTACAGGAACAAGTATAAAGGACACATGGACAGAAACTATGGGGGGTGGAAATGGGAGGGAGGTGGGGAGGGCTGGGGTGGTGGGCTGGGGTGGGAGTAAAAGACAGAAAACTGTACAAGATCAACAATTAAAATAAAAAATTAAAATAAATAAATAAATGTATGCAAATAATAATAAAAATGCAATATCTGAAATAAAAAACACATTGGAAGGAATAAACAGTAGGTCAGAGGAAGCAGAGGATTGACTCAATGATTTCGAAGACAAGGTACAGAAAAAAAACCCAGGCAGAGCAGCAAAAAGAGAAAAGAATTTTAAAAAATGAGGAGAGCTCCAGAAACATTATAAACAATGTGAAATGTAACAACATCCATATCATGGGAGTACCAGAAGGAGAAGGGAGCAAACAAGGAATCAATAAACTATTTGAAGAAATAATGACTGAAAACTTCCTTAATCTTGTGAAGGAAAAAGACATACAAGTCCAGGAAGCTCAGAGAGTACCAAACACGTTGGACACAAAGAGGCCTACACTGAGACACATCATAAGTAAAATTTTCTCCTTTTAAAGAGAAGGAGAAAATTCTAAAAGCGTGGGAGAAAAGCAGGTCGTTACATACAAGAGAGCGCCAATTAGACTGTCACCTGATTTCTCAACAGAAACATTTCAAGGCAGAAAGGAATGGTGTGAAATATTCAAAGTGATGAGGGGCAAGGACCTAGAACCAAGGCTACTCTACCCAGCAAGCCTATCATTTAAAATTGAAGGGGAAATAAGGAGTTTCTCAAACAAGAAAAAGCTAAAGGAGTTTGTTACCACCAAACCAGTACTGCAAAGAATGTTAAAGAAGGGCTTGCTTTAAGAAGAAGAAAAAGAAAAGAAAAAAGAAAACAGGAAAATAGTCTAACAATAAAATGGCAGTAAATATGTATCTGTCAATAATCACCTTAAATGTAAATGCTTTAAATGTTCCAACTAAAAGAAATAGGATAGCTGAATGGATAAGAAAACAAGACCTATATACATGCTGCCTCCAAGAGACACATCTAAGATTGAAAGATACACACACACTAAAAGAAAAGGGATGGAAAAAGATATTTCACACAAATGGGAAGGAAAAGATCCTGGGGTAGCAGTTCTTATATTCAACAAGGCTACAGTAGGAGACAAAGAAGAGTCCTACATAATGATAAAGGGAACAATCCAACTAGAGGATATAACCTTAGTAAACATTTATGCACCCAACATAGGAGCACCTAAATATGTAAAGCAAATCTTGATGGAAAGAAAGGGAAAGACCCACAGAAATACAGTCATCATCAGGGATTTTAACAACTCATTCACTTCAATGGATAAGTATTCCAAACAGAAAATCAACAAGGAATCAGTAGACTTAAACAACACATCAGATCAAATGGATTCAATTGATATCTTCAGAGCATTTCACTCCCAAACAGCGGACTATACATATGTTTCTAGTGCACATGGACCGTTAACTAGGATAGACCATGTACTAGGACACAAAACAAGTCTCAGTAAATTTAGGAAGATTGAAATCATATCAAGCATCTTCTCTGACCACAATACTATGAAACTAGAAATCAATCACAAGAACACAGAAAAACACACAAAGATATGGAAGGTAAATAACATGTTATTAAACAATGAATGGGTCAACAATAAGATCTAGGATGAAATCAAAAATACCTTGAAGCAAATAAAAATGAGAACACAACAATCTAAAATTTATGAAAAAAGGGAAAGAAATCCTAAGATGGAAATTCAAACAACAAAAAAGTTCAAATATACAGTTTAACTTTACACTTAAAGGAACTTGAAAAAGAACAACAAACAAAGCCCAAAGTGAGTAGAAAGGAGATAATAAAGATCATAGCAGACATATATGACATAGCGTCTGAAAAAACGATACAAAAGATCAATGAATCTAAGAGCTGCTTCCTTGATAAGATAAACAAGATTCACAAAGCTTTAACCAGACTCATTAAGATAAAAAGAGAGAGGGCCCAAACAAATAGAATCAGAAGTGAAAGAGGAGAAATAACAACTGACACCAAAGAAATACAAAGGACTGTAAGAAAATATTTTGAAAAACTATATACCAACAAACTGGAAAACCTGGACTAAAGGGATAAATTCCTAGAAACATACAATCTTCCAAAACTAAATCAGGAAGAATCAGAGAATCCAAACAGACAGGTTACACCAACTGAAATTGAAGCAGTAATCAAAAAACTCCCAACAAACAAAAGCCCTGGACCAGATAGCTTCACAGGTGAATTAACCAAACATCCAGGAAGAACTAACACCTCTCTTTCTCAAACTATTTAAAAAAATTCAGAGGAGGGATGTTTGAGGCCAAGCTCATTTTATGAGGCCAGCATTATCCTAATTCCAAAACTGGATAAAGACACTACAAAGAAAGAAAATTGTAGGCCAGTATCCATGATGAACACAGATGTAATATCCTCAACAAAATATTAGCAAACCACATACAGCAATGCATAAAAAAGATCACAGACCATGATCACACACCAAGTGGGATTTACTCCATGAATACAAGGTTGGTACAACATTTTAAATCAATAAATGTGATTCACCACATAAACAAAGTGAAGGATAAAAACCACATGGCCATATCAATACATGCAGAAAAAACATTTGATAAAATCCAGCACCCATTTATGATTAAAAAAACTCTCAGCAAAGTGGGAATAGAGGGATCATACCTAAACATAAAAAAGGCCATATATGACAAACCCACTGCCAGCATCATACTCAACAAGCAAAAACCCTAAGTATTCCCCTTAAGATCAGGAACAAGACAGGGATGTCTGCTTTCACCTCTCTTATTCAACATAGTACTAGAAGCCTTAGCCACAGCAATCAGACAAGGAGAAATAAAAGATATAAATTGGAAAGGATGAAGTAAAGCTGTCTTTATTTGCAGATAACATGATACTGTACATAGAGAACACCAAATATTCCACCAAGAAACTATTAGAACTGATAAATAAATTCAGCAATGCAGCAGGCACAAGATTAATATCCAGAAATCAGTTGCATTTTTATATGCCAATAATGAACTAACAGAAAGAGAAATTAAGAAAACAATCCCATGCACAACTGCTTCAAAAAGAATAAAATACCTAAAAATAAACCTAACCAAGGATGCAAAAGACCTGTACTCAGAAAGTTATAAGACACGGAACACAGAAATGGAAGAAGACACAAATAAGTGGAAGCCCACACTGAGTTCGCAGACAGGAA
The DNA here is from genome assembly GCA_039655065.1 of Glossophaga mutica. Lineage (NCBI taxonomy): Eukaryota > Metazoa > Chordata > Mammalia > Chiroptera > Phyllostomidae > Glossophaga > Glossophaga mutica. The sequence continues at coordinate 63,190,663 of CM077304.1, forward strand.
GAATTAACATCATTCAAATGTCCATACTACCCAAAGCAATCTATAGATTTAATGCAATTCCCATCAAGATCCCAAAAGCGTATTTCACAGACCTAGAACAAATATTTCAAAAATTTATATGGAACCACAGAAGGCCCCACATACCAACAGTGATCCTGAGAGAGAACAACAAAGTTGGAGGAATCATGCCACTTAATATCAAATCATAATATAAGGCCATAGTAATCAAAACAGCCTCGTACTAACATAAAAATGGACACATAGATCAATGGAACAGATAAAGAGCCTAGAAATAAACCTACATCTTTATAGTCAATTAATATTTGACAGAGGAAGCAAGCACATACAATGGGCTAAAGATAGTTTATTCAATAAATGGTATTGGAAAATTGAACAGATAGTTGCAGAATAATGAAACTAGATCACCTTCTTTACACTACACACAAAAATAAATTAAAAACAAATTAAAGACTTAAATGTTAGACCCAAAACCATAAAAATCCTGGAAGAAGACATAGGCAGAAAAACCTCGGACATTGTTTGCAGAAAATTTGCATGGGATATATCTCCCTAGGCAAGGGAAACAAAACAAAAAGTAAACAAAGGTGACTATATCAAACTAAAAAATTTTGCACAGGAAAGGAAAACATCAGCAAAATAAAAACACAACCCACAGCATGGGAGAATATATCCACCAGTACATGTGTTAAGGGGTTAATACCCAAATTTATAAAGAATTTACAAAACTCAACACAAAAAAACAAAGAAACAGCCCTATTAAAAATTGGCAAAGGACCTAAAGAGACACTTCTCCAAAGAGGACATACAGGTGGCCAATAGACATATGAAAAGATGCTCAATGTCATTAATCATCAGAGAGATGCTAATTAAAACCACAATGAGATCTCATCTCACACTTGTCAGAAATGCTATTATCAATAAATCAAACAAGTGCTGGCAAGGATGTGGAGAAAGGGTAGTCACTGTGGAGAGCAGTATGGAGATACCTCAAAAAGCTAAAAATAGTTCTGCCTTTTGACCCAGTGATCCCACTTCTGGGAATATAACCGAAAGACCCCAAAACACTAATTTGAAAGAACATACGCACCCCTATGTTCATTGCAATGTTATTTATAATTGCCAAGACGTGGTAGCAGCTCAAGTGTCCATCAGTAGATGAGTGGGTAAAACAACTATGGGACATTTAACCAATGGAATATTACTTAGCCACAATAAAAGAAGAAAGTTTTATCCTTTGCGACAGTATGGATGGGTCTGGAGAACATTATGCAAAGTGAAATAAGCCAGTTGGAGAAAGACAAATATCATTTGATTTTACTCATGTATGGAATCTAATGAAGAAACTGATCTAACACACAAAATAAAGACAGAGCGGGCAGAATGACAGCTCAGGGGTGGGGAGAGGTTAGGGGGTGAAGGGGTTGAGCAAAGAAAAAAGGACTCATGGACACGACAACAGTGTGCTGACTGAGGAGGGGAACAGGGTGTAAGGGGACTAAATGGTAATGGAAAAAACAATTTAAAAAAGTAAAAAATTAAAAAGAATACTACAACAAATATAGTATGTAATCAATAATTAAAAAAATAAATGTGTGTCCTTTTATGGCACTTGGAGCCCTTATGCTAAGCTTTTAATTAGAAATTCCTGCCTTGAATGCTGGAGTGAAACTAGATGTGGAGATTAGAACAACTAGCCCCAATCTAGTGTCTGGCATATTTAAAACCTTAGTGTATGATTTAAAAAGTCACAAATCAGTGGGTATGTGAGAGATTCTTTTTTAACGGATCCAGGTATATTGCTAAGTATTTAGAAAAATACTATTTATATCCTAAGAAAAATCCTAGATCCAAAAGGAAATAAACTTCAGTATAACAAAAAGAGCAAATAAACTACCAAGAAAAGTTTTTACAAAACACGGATATCTTTAACATAGAAATAGCTTATGCAAACCAGTTTAAAAAAGAACTAAGGGCACCTCCAATAGGTAAATGAAGAAAGGACATAAGCAGAGAGCAGAAAACGAAGACGGCTAGTGTTCCTGTGAAACAGTATTCACTTGCATGGGAAATTTTTTTAAAGTAAATTAAAATATAAACACAACTTTCATTCAGCATCAGAAGGATTAAAAACCCTAAAGTCGATGCTGCCGAGCTCTAGTGACAGAGGCGCACTTAAAACACTGCTGGAACTGCGAACTACGGGACGGGGCTAAAGTCAGTCTCGGAGTGCGTACATGAATCCCAGAGTTTGCTCTTGTATTACTATTTATTAATGTTTGTATTATTTTCCATACAAACAACTGTAAACCTACTTTTGCCCCAGCCTGCGGTATAACCTTTGTGGGGGACAATTTGAAATTACATTGTTAGATATTTTAAAAATACATACACTCTTTGACTTAATGAAATCAGAAATACAGATAAGGATTTGGGTAAAAGGATATTCATTCCAGTTATTTATAATGCCAGTCTATTGGGAAATGGTTCCATAAATTCAGAATATGTTTTGGGGTGTGATGTGAAGTAGGAATTTAATTGACTTTTTCTCATGTGGCTAACTACTGGGCTCAGCATCGTTCACGGACCAGTTAGTTCAACTTTTGCCCGCTGATGTAAGACTACGCCTGGGTCTCTCTGCCTGCACTGGTGTGTTTCTAGCCATTCCATTCCCTTCTGTTGGTCTCTTCACCCCACCTTAATATTACACACACTTAGTGGCACAACTTTAGAAGAAGTCTTGATGTTGCTCAGAACAAGTTTCTCTGCTTTCACACTGTTTTGAAAAAATTTTGCTGTTTTCCCACCCACAGTTTAGAAACAAACAGCTTATTAAGATTCCCCACCCTTAAGATTCTTTTAAGATTTCAAATAAAATTAATTCATGGACACATTTTAGAGAAGTGACATCTTTCAGATATTAAGACTTCCCAATCTAAGAACAAGATAGAGGTCTTCATTTACTTCCATATTCTTTGTGTGTGGGTGTGTATATATGTATATATACAGATATATGCATATGTGTATGTATGTATATAAACACACACACCTTAATGGCTCATACAGCCTTTGTTATATTTGTTCCTTACAGGAACCTTATTATTTTATTTCTATTATAAATGGTATCTTAAAATTTTAACCTTCTGTTTTTGGCTGGTATAGACAAATGCTTTGTATAATAATCTCCTATCTAGCAACTTAGAGGAACTGTTAATGTGTTCCCTTCCTGACGGCCTCTTTCCCCCTATATTAGGGAGATATCTGACAACCCTGGAGTGTGACAACTGTCACGCATCATTCAAAATTTGAGTGTGAGCAGGGGAGAAGGCAGACAAGTGGGTCACCCCACCCCCTCCTGAATGACAATAATAAGACGGGGAAAAACAATAAGACATGGAGACTTCTCCCCTGAAGTGCTGTCCACCTCCAGGGGCAGCCCTTGTCTCTCTGAGGCAGACTGTGGGCTTTACAGACTATTATGTTGCCTTCAGTTTGGAAGCTGGTTCTCTCCAAACCTTTGGGTTTTAGCTCACCTGTCACCTCTTCAATGACTACCCTATTTTTGGCACTTGCCAACACTCACCTTGCCTGCCCTGATTCCCTATCACCGAATCCCACCCGTGCCCTTCATGGTCGGCAGTGATCACCCTTTAGGACTGTCTGTTCTCCCCATGAACTGCGAGCTTCATAACGCCAGGGACCAGGTTTGTTACTCCATATTCCTGGTACTTGCCACTAAGCTCAATACATACTTTTAGACTGAATGAATGAGTTCAATATGTCAAACATTTGTTTCAATTTTTAATATTAATAATACTTTGTATCAACTTTTAAAATACATTTACTTGTATGATTTTATTTTAGCTTCATCACTGTCTTTTAAAATAGGCATTACTTGTGCCCATTTGACAAATGAGGTAACTAAGACACAGGAAAATAATAACATGGTCCAAATTAATAGCTAGAAATCAGTAGAGTTGAAAACAGAAGCCAAATCATCGAACTAAACACCTAATTTAAAAGCATGTAACAAATGAAAAAGAGAAAGAAAAGAGGGATGGAGGGAAGCCCAGACAAAGGAAGAATGAAGGGAGAAAAGTTCATTCATAAATAGGGCATATTGTCTTATTTATCCTGCTAAAAACTCTCCAAGTCTCACACTATAAGCCCTTTAGGGAACCTTTTACCTCTCTAAGCCATCTCATGCTGACAGGCAGATTAAGAATACTTTCAAGCAACCCTGCTGTACATGAATCATATAGAGTGGGGAATAAAGGAATCTGTAGTTAGAGAATACATCTCTTTTTCTGTGCTGCATTGCACAAGCATAAAACTTGTTGGTAAAGTCAGGTCACATAATCAAGTCTGGTAATTGTAAGGAGTACTTATGATATAGATTTAAGTTTCAATTTCAGGTTCCAATTCATTCTCCCATAAATTTTCTACCTTAGTCAACATGTCACAAATCTTTGGCCTTTCTTAACATTTAAAAGCCACATGAGACTACTGTCCCAGTTTTATTATAGCTATGAGAGTAGAAATAAAATTACTTTCTACTGGAATCATTACTGAAAGAAAGAATGATGCATCCAACTTCTGATTTTAATCAATAATATTACATGTCCATTTCCCTTCTTTGTCCCCAAGTCTGATGATAAAGTGGTCATTTCCATTAATTCTGATTACCTGGCTTCATAATATGAAGTTACAAAAAGGAAAGGAATCCCCTACTGTTCCCAGTCTCTGTAGTTAAAGAACAAATACCCCTTACGTTAATAACACTATTTTTGTCATTTGGAAGGCAGAGATAATTTCCTGCCAAAGGGTGGTAATCCACTTATAACCACTGATTGCTAGGTGAAACACTGACAGAATGAGACCTTCTCATAGAGCGTATTGACAAAAGAACTCTAAATTGCTGATAAGTACCACTCACCTTTTCCTGAACCCAAACAGAGTAATGATATGGTATTGATGAAATTCTGTCTGCAGCAGGAGGACCTAACAGTTAATTCTCAATACAAAGTGGTTGGTCAGGGACAGAGGGTGGCATGTCCTAAAGCTTAGAGGTCACGACTGCAGGACGCGGACATACCCATTACTGAGACATCGTATTCTATCAGCAGCGTTGCTTCTTGTCCACACTGTTTAAGAATACTCATGGCTTCAGCATGCGTGGTCCCAAGAAGGCGAATTCCATCCACACTGAGCAACCTATCGCCAGGTTTGATTGTGCCCTCTCTGAAGGGAGAACAAAGGAACAGTCTCTATTAATTTTGCATAATGGGGCTTAGCATTAACAGTCACTTAGCCAAAGTGGTTCTTTCACACACGTTCTGCCATCCACCTCATTTACGTTTCCTTTTAAGCATCAGGTGTGACGGTAAGAGAGTAAAGAGGTAAGCCTGAACAGAAAATTGCTGCAATATGACAGTCAGGAATAAGAAAATAACCACGTATTAGCAAATATCTAAATTTATTCACAGTTAACTCTTGGGGTGCAAAAGTAATAAAAATACACTCTCTCTTCTAGATTTTGGCCTACATGCCTAAAATTGATTTATTAGAGTCCAGGAAATAGCATCCACCTATTTTCCTAAAGTCAGGTGAGTAGAAAAGCCTGCTGCTTCCATTCAATTTATTAGCAGTGAACCCAAGCAGGATAGGGAACACTGGTGAAAAATCCCCTAGTCTGTAAAATTTCCTACTGATTTATAGGGCCATTTGGCGATCATTAAATTGATTCAGTCTCACACTCACTGGAAAAGTCAGGCAAATACGACTCTCCCTGCTGTGGTGGCAGACACTGAAGAGCCAGGCATTGGGAGAAGGTCCCCTGGGGACCTTAGTGATACCACAAGGGTCTAATTTCCAGATCGTAACCATCCTGCCTCAGGGAGAGACACAGAAACGAAAAAACCAAATGACAGGATTATAAACTTAGGACTTGGGAAGAATAAAAATGATCTCTTAAATACCTTTCAGCTAGATAACTATCTAAGTGTTTGACTCTAAATTTTTAATCTTAAATTCTTAGATTTCCTTACGTCCTGCATTAATATGGTACCACGTTGCTCACAAACCAGTAGCCTGCTTCTGATTTTCTGTCAACTTCAACTCTAAATGTTAATAAGAAATGAAAGGCATGAGAAGGGGAAAAAAGGCAATATTTCCCTGGAAAATTTGACTTTTTATTATCCTCTGGAAAGGCAAATATGCTTTAGTACAAGTGAGAAAACAGTGTCTTCATATTCTCTTATTTTATATTAAATATTAAGTTAAAAAAAGTGAGTTCACGTATGATCTCTGAAGGAAAACAAACCTGAATTTCTACCCTAGTTCTTTGATGTACTAGCTGGCAAGTCAGTTAACTGCAATGGGCCTCAGTTTTGCCATCTGTAAATGTAGATAAAAATACTTCATTTCATGGGGGGTTGGGAGGATAAAATAAGATAATGTCTGCCAAGCACTTCGCACAGTTTCTGGCACATAGTAAGTGCTCAATAGGGAGTATTTATTATTATTGCCATTTCTGTTGCTTAAGAAAGGTTTTAAACATTTATCCTGCTCTGAAACAGTGCAATCAGGGGTGATCAGTGCATTTTTTTTTTTACCTTTCCACAAGATCTAATGGTTCCCCCAGCCATACTGCATTCCCCCACCACTGTGTTCCCCCACCACTGTGCGGTCAATTTTGCTGTGGAAATTAATATAAAGATAAGTACCTCCTGAGATATTTAAGTTGTGAGTTTACTTGGGGTATCCCCACTGAGGTTTATAATATTCAAATTAACCAGGAAAAGACAGCTCTAGAGACCAACGATATTCCTTCCATTTTATTAAAAGTTACTACTATTCTGGCATATATAAGCATCATCAAAAGGTAATCATAACACTGATAAGGATGTTGATAATAGTAAGAATCAGAACACCACCACCTGTCTTTCCAGGTTAGGAGACTAGCAATTGGAGCTGATGCATTTCAAGTGCCTGCCTTATAAATGCCAGCTGCTTTTTATTACGTATCTACAGGATGATAAGTCCCCTGCAAGGTATCACATATCTCCAATCTTTGACAAAGCTCGAGCGATAACTATTATCCATATTTTACAGTGGCGGAAACGAAGCTCGGAACCCTTAAGTCACTTGCCAAAGACTAGTGTCAAGCCTTTCTTTTGATTCTGCAGCCCAGACTATTTCAGTTTGCACATTCTAATATATCTAGTTAACACCTATCTTTATTAGGAAACGTATAACTCATCTTCTATGCCAGAGTCCTTAAGTCTATTTGGATAATGACAGAAAGATGAAGTTTACCTGTCAGCAGGCCCTCCAGGACGAACACATGTTATCACAACGGGACGAGATTTATTTCTATCGTCATGTGCTCCCCCTAGCAAAGAAAAGAAAACAGCTTCTTTCACTCGAAACTTCACTCACAAAATGCCAGCTGAGAAATTGAAGTACATTTTGCTGATGTGTGGATGAAAACATGCACATTTTTTTCTTCTGGCATATAATAGTCTCAAAAATCTTTCTTCATTTTATATGGAATATGTTTTTGAAATCATTTCACCTCTCACTAAATATGCATCTGTAATCACAGGTGATATACAAAATATTGAACTACTAGTGTGACAAGAGCATCAACTAATTATAACAGGTACGAGCCTGTTTAGAACAGGGGCCAGTAATAAACGAAGTGCTGGTAGGGATACCTGGCGCTAGTTAACCTGGGCTATAATCCTGGTGAGTAGGTCTACAGCCCGACATGCAGGGAGAAGAAATGAAAGGAAAAGGAAATATCCAAGTCATAAAAAAAGAGAGAAAAAAAAAAAAAGACTGAAGTGGCTCCAGTGGTTTCCATTAAATTGGTACGTTCGAAACTTGGGGCCAAACTTGACAGATTATGTCAAGCCCATTAGAAGGCCTAGATGAGAATTTTAATTTGGTATAAAAAATTTCCCCTTAAAAATGTTTGAAACTGAGAAGCTTTGAGATAGAAGGTAATTCATTATAGCTCTTCTTTTTTCTCTCGGATCCTGTTGTGCAGCTCGTTCAATCTGGCTTCCCCAGCACCCACGTGAGATGCACCCGCTGTTCTGCTTATTAGCTTGGAGGCAGCCCATTGCCCGATGGACGGACACCTAGAAGGTTCTTCCTAACACGCAACTCACATCTATCTCTTTCCAACTTTCATCCACTCGCCCTTGTTCTGTTATCTAGAGCCGCAAAATAAAAATGTAAACTTTCTTCTACGAGAAATGTCTTCCAAGGGTTGAAAACATATTCCGTTTCCCAGGGTTGATTGTACACCTGCAAAGTCTCATCTGAAGGCTGAACGCCTCCAGTCTCTTCACTGCTCTCCAGGAGACCCAACTCCCTCATATCTCGCCATCCTGGCTGCCGTTTGCCAGGATGTTTGCCGTGGTCTCTCGTTTGCCAGCATCTGACTAACAGACTGTTACTGTCATGAAGTCGTTCCTGAACGTTTGCCTGGTAGGACAGGCTGACATTCCCCAAACTTGGCACAGATAGGGAGGTCAACTTAAAAAATCCAGCCTAAGAGAAAAATAGTATTATGTAACTTCTCATTTGCAAGGTGACTATAAAAAGATGCATTTGCTTTCCCCCCAAGGGGTATTGATTTAGAAAAGACAGCAAGAAACCTTTCCATAATCCTGATTTGGAGATCTAAATGTAAATATATAACAGTGAATGATGCTAAAGTGTGAGAGAGATAGCTCTAAATTTCATGACATATTTTTATCGGTGTTTAAAATAATGAACCAAATTTCGTGGTCTGCTTAGGTTGCAGAAGTTTGGTGACGCAAAGCCAAGTGTAAAACCACTCAGAGTCTGGGGGTATTCTCAGTCCTGACTGTGTCAACTGCCTGGGATGTTTTTGTAAAAATATCAGTGCCAGCCAGGGCCACAGTGCAAACCAAACCTGAATATCAGGCTCCATCTCTTAGATGAGTACATCCACCTACAATTTTATAGTTGAGAATAACTAGATATAGAATAAGTAGATAGTTTTCGCTTGTGTCCAAAGTGAAAAGTAACTTATAGCAGAGTGATTTTCCTATTGGCTCAAACCAACTCCCATAGTGTAGTGGTAAGGGAATTACCTGAAATTTAACACTCCACGATTTAGGCCACATCATCATTTTTCATTCTATGGATACAAGCAAGCTTCTATTGTTTGGTGAGTCAAGGTTTTAGAACCTTTGAAGTATCATTGGAAATGTAATTCTATTCAGTAGCTAAAGCCGATGTTATTGTTCTAAGACCCATTCTAATTGGTTAAGAAAAAATTCTCCAGGACTAAATGAATATGCTTCATCTGCAAAACCTTCCCCTCCTCTCTGAGTGTGCTGGTGGTCTCCATAGACCGAAGTTTAGCTCAGTGTCTATGCTGCTGTAATGTATCATCTGCCACGATAACATGTATCCACACTACTTTTTTACCCTGCCATTCTTTTTGTGATTAACCAGTGATTCTTAAGAGATGGATGGTGGCCAGCTTTTGAGCCAGAAAGACCCTCCAGGTAAATCTCAAACTGATCTAAAAACATGAGTTCTGTATTTGATTCTCATTGAAAAATTATGTAAAATTCCACAAACTTTTATGTTCAAACAATGTACTGAGGGGGCTATTAAAGCCTACAAAAATGTGTTACTCGTATACTAAAATTCATTAGTCCTGAGGTTTCAAAATCAGTATAATACTAAGAAGTCTGATGTCCACACAAGTCTAGGCAACACTGAATTATTTATTCATGCATTTATTAAGTAGTGGAATGTGCCAGGTAGTCCTCTGGGCTCGTATTAAAAGACTCTTACTATGCATGCACATACAGGCCATTTGGAAGTCCTGAGAACTGTGGGAAGAACATCTTGTTAACATTATATCATCAGTTGTCTTGAGGTGGTTGTGGATTTCAACTACCTTTTTTTAGTTCTTAATGCTAAATTGCTGTTGGTTTAGCTTTTTCATTAGCAATTTGATTGGTTATTGATTAACCATACAGCAACTAGAGACAAATATTTGAAACAGCAGTACTTTTACTGCAGCTTTCCAATAATTAGTCCTGTAGGCATACGATTCAAGTGCCTCTCTTTCACACCTACATTGCAAAAACAGATCTTTATACACCACTCTTGGGTTAAAATTACTTGTACACTGACTTTTCATTATATCCACCTAGTTCTTTACCTGGAAATGCAGAAACGGTGAAGGTAAATTATTAGGGTACATTAGGACCTGGTCAGAAAAGTGTAGTAACTACTGGTCTAAACCACTCAGTGAGTTCCTTGTTGCCCATTTTTCCTGCCGCTCACTTGAGCACTTTATCAACTTATGTCTTAAATTCACTGGACTGTAATTTACTGTAGATAGGGGTCCTGTCTTATGACTCTAGAGTACTTGGCACTATGCTGACTGTTGACATATCCTTAATAAACGTTTGATTGATTGATTTGCTAAAGGACTGATGCAGAATGAAATCTAATGCTCAAAGCTCAGTCATTTAAGACAAATATATATGAATGAATGCATCTTTTACTCCCTGATGTTTGTATATTTATTAAGATACTTAGTTAATTTTAATTAATGTTTCAATAATTTGGGTAGAATTTTGACTGTTGTGAAATATAACGTATAATAGACAAAAACAAAAAAATCAAGACATGTAAAACCCTAAAAAATCCTTGTTGCCTATAAAGTTCCCTACTGAACCTCACTTTCACGCTAGAAATTATAAGTTGTCAATATCTGCACAGTCTTTAAGGGATAAAACTGTTAATGAGAAAAAATAGAATATGAAAAGCCAAAATTACAGCTCAGAATTAATGGTTTTACAGACAAGCTGGAGTCACCTGAAATCTTTGTTATTAATGTCATCTCATCCCCATATTACGATGAGTTAAGCTGATATACATAGGTCCCCAAGGGATTGAATTATCTTCAAACCATTTTTAGACAACTACAATACCAAAATATTTCAGGAGAATAAAAAGTTGCTTAATCCTAATGTACTAAATCAAATCAAGCCATACTCAACATCATTTTTCCAAAGCACGCAATAATCTTGACTAAGATTATGAACTTGGGGATTTATGGCAATAATGACTTTTAAAATTTTTTGTCTTTATCTTTTTAAAAATTAAAGTATAATATTATATTAGTGTACAATATTATATTAGTTTTAGGTGTACAACATAGTTACTCAGCATTCATATACCTAACAAACTGATCACCAAGATAAAGTCCAGTAATGGTCTGTTACCATACCAAGTTATTGCAATATTATTGACTACATTCCCTATGCTGCGCCTTACATCCCTGTGACTTATTACTGTTTTATAATTAGAAATCTGTTCTTATCACACTTCTTTTTTGCTCATTCCCCCACTCGCTCCCCTCTGACAACCTTCGCTGATCAATGTTTTTGGCTCAGTGATATGGAAAAGCACAGAGGGAAGGTAAAAGACATGTGGAGAAGTGGCAGATAAGTAGGATGACTGTGGAGAGACAAGGTCTACAGATAGTGACTTCTTGCCCTGCATTGACAGACTGAAAATAAAGCCAGGCCATTTGCATTCCACTTTTGATTCCCACTCATCGCTTGTTTTCTTCAAAAAAGAGCGGGTGCAAATAGTATAAGGACCTCGTGTGCCGGAAACATCAGTGTCTTTGAGAACGGCTCTCTAATTCACTTCCAATATTTCACTGATGAATTCTCCAAGAATATCTGATGGTTGATATATTCTAACCATCACCTACCTCGTATTACAAACCCAAAGGTATTGCCTTCTTTATGTAATGTGACCTCCACTGTTCGGAAAATAACACTCGATCCTTGGACAGCTGAATGCAGAAAAGAGAGGGAAACACAAGTCTTAAGTCACAATAACATTTCTAAATTTTTTGCTGTGGCATAAAATATAGAAGATTCCTATATTTGTAAATAATTCTTGTTTTGAGTAATAAAACAGCAGTAATTTATTTTCAAAGAAAATATTAGAAACAAATAATTGGAATGACATACAAATACCATAAAAGTTATCTGCATAAGTGACTTATACAGGTTCAAGTAGAATCAAAACCACAGGCATTTCCTTTTCACTCGTGTAGCCAGGTTCTAGGTAGATGATAAAATTCTGTAGAACAAGGGAGACTTCACATGCTAAACGGAATTGTTTTTCCTTTATGAAATACAAAAACAATATGTTTTTTGTAAAACTTATTAAATGATTAATGTGTTTATTTTTATTTTTGCAGCTAGCAAAAGAAGAAATAGTATTCTCAAATTGTCTTTAAGAGATAGACTGATACAAATAGATTTTCTGTATGATGCAAAGCAATTAAACAAAGATATCAGCAATGCAAATGAAACTTAGAGGGCAAGAAATATCCTAAATACATTAAAAATATTACTATTGACTAATAAAATAAAGATCTACTTAATTTTACTTGATATCATCATGCTTATGTCGTTTTTCCTGCTTATTGCTCTCATTTCACAAAATAAAATTACATCGCCAGGTTGCAATCTCTAATTGTAGTACACGCAGTATGAAGGTATAAGTTGTATAAGGGTATAGTCACTAAACTATTCTGTACAACTGTTTTCACGAAATTGGTAAATAATTCTGTATATAGTAAGCTTGATGAATTAAAAACAAAAAATTTCCACAAATTAGTGTTCTATCATTATGCATACAAATGGTTTTATTCACGAAGACAGAAAAATTTGCAAACTGTAGAGTGTGATGGTCTTAGATCTTTTATTGAATTTGTATAATGATACCAAATTATCTAATGCTATTTTCAGTAAATGCCAATGACACATTTTTACCTTGTCACTAGATCTTGAAGGCTATTTTACATAAAACTATCAACAAGAAATATATAGACATGATTTAAGGCATTTTAAAAAAGAACACTTCTTTCTATTTCAGTAATAAGAGGTAATTTTAATTAAGCATTAATTATAATCATTTTTATTAGAAATTCTGAATCCTCAAGGGAACAAACATGAGTATGAAAAGTACACAGCTAAATACACAGGCCTGCGCTCATTTAGCTGGGGCATAAAGTATAATAAGAACTTGGATCTGCTGAAAACAACCTAAGCCTACAGCTGACCAAATGTTTTGATGCATGGCTGATTTAATTAAATGTCATATTCTTGTTCTCAGGGGAATTTCAGTTTATTCTAATCAGCCAGGAATAGCAAATACAATGAGCTGAAACTACTGAGATACAGTTTTAAATAAATAAAAAAATGAGTGTAAGCAAAATGTTTTTTTATTTCTATGATCCAACAAGCCACTTGACGAAATCAGTGAAGAACATGATCTTTTTGTTCTGTTGGTAAGGCAAGAAAGGAAAAGACATGGGAAGAAATAATTAATGAGCATCTACTGTGTGCCAGAAACTCTGCAAAGTAGTTTACAAATATTATTTTATTTAATCATCAAGTCAACAATTATGTACAACCAAACCTAATTCTGGGCCACCTGTCCTTGTTGGCTGAGTGTCTGCTCTGGCAACGCAATGTACTGTAATTTTAATTTTTTTGAGCTAAATCTTGCTGACCACAAAATCTTACAATCAAATCTAAAGTCAATATAAAGACTTTTAGGATTATCTACAGCTTTAGATTGTCTTCCTACTGATGTTCATTATTGACAAAGATAAATGTCAATGTTGGCTATATTTTAATACACTTAATGAAACAGATTTGATCTTCCTAATTTTTATTTATATGACTGTCTCTTGGTGACTATGTTTTTATATTGAGAACTGAGATATCCTATATTGCCAGGTGAACTTGGGCATAAAGATCCAATTAAAGGGTTTCCCCCCAAATCAAATCTGATACACAGAAGGGGTAGGCAGAACCAATTTCATGATGAAGAAATACTGGTCCTTAGAATGTTCAGTGTACTGGTGTCCCTTGTTTCCATATGTGCACATGCATATGTATATGCATATTCTTTTTATTTTACTATAGTAGACTGGATTTTCCTAAATGACATGCTACTTCCCTGCCTCCTCAACTCCCACCTCAAGAGAAGACTAGAAGTTGTGTTCTTTTCCATCTCATTTCGTTGGGCTTGCCCATGCGACTTGCTTTGGCCAATGGGATGCTAAGAGATGTAAGCAGTGGTTGGAAGTGTTTCCCTCTGCCACTGCCACAGGAAAAGCTTTCCCCAGGCAGCTGCTGCTCCTTCAGACTGCATCCCAGAATGAACCAGGTGGAAGAGATCTGAGACATTGTCATCATCGTCGTCGTCATCATCATGTCTATCTCAGAATTAGAACTGAGAAGAAAGGCTGTCACAGGGGCATGCTTTAACGCATTTTCTTGGATTAAAGAAGGACTCTTGACAGAAAGCTAGTCTGATGTAGCTGATGGTCTAACAGTGAGGGCTGCCTCTGCCAATCCCCTGTGGCATTTTCCATAAAACAAAACATATTCCATAAAAGAGATAGCTCCAAGGTTTGAAGAAAAACAGTATTCAAAGATGTATAAAGCAAGCATCATGCCAGAAATTACACCCTTTCCAACTATTTAAGCTTATGGACAAAGGATTTTAGGTGTTAACTAAAAAAATGGATGAAGATTATGTAATATTTCAAACTTCTTTAGGGATTAATGTGAAGGCACTGCTCTAGACTTTAATACATAAATGCCTGATACTGTTTGGTAATATTCTTTCTAAACAGTCTCGAAGCATCACATAATTTTAAAGTCAAAAAGAACTTTAAAGCTCATGTAGCTCAACCACTTCATTTTCATAAAGTGAATCTTAAAAAGGTAAGTGGTTTGCCCAAGATCGACATTCCAGTTTTTCATCTACAGACCGCACACACGCACACGCACACAGGCACATGCACACCCTCCCTCCACTTTCTTCTAGTCTGCGGGGTTGGCTGAGTCTCAGGTTGCTGTGATTCTTGAAAGAGTTTCTAGTCTCGGCCTCGGGGGGCCTGTCCCCAGCAGGCAGCTCTCCTCCCAGGTCTCTGCTGGCAGCCCCCTCCTGCTCTGGCGGCCTGAGCTCAGCGAAGGGAGGCTTATTAATCCCTTCAACCTTCCTGAATACAAAGATCTTATTAATTTATCCAAACATAATAGAAAATGACAAAGATAATCCTTGGAGAATAGACCTCCTCCATCTGCTATCTACTCTAAAATTCATACTTTTGTATTTAAAATATTTTTCCCTTTTCCCATTAGATCTGTTGCATGAAGAAGAAAAAGCTATGTAATCACCAAGTCATGACAGGTTTTAACCTCTGAACGCATCTGCTATCTACCCCCTCCGCTGTGCCCCTACTAATGCTACGTTTATTCAGGCCATGACCTCTTTTTTGAAAATTGTAATAGCCTTCGGTTTATACCTTCTGATCTATTTTCCATTTGGCTTCTTAGAATGATATGTTTAAAAACTCAGATCTGGTGATGTCTGTTCCTTGGCTTTAAAGGCCTTGAAAGGCTCTTTATTGCCCACTTGACACCATCCAAGATCCACCGACATGGCTTAGCTTACATGGTCCCGCTGTTTGGCTCCTGCGCTTGTTGTTGGCCTCACCCCTGCTCAGGCCTCCCTGTTTTTGCCTGCAGGCTCCAGCAACTCC
This sequence comes from Glossophaga mutica, assembly GCA_039655065.1. NCBI lineage: Eukaryota > Metazoa > Chordata > Mammalia > Chiroptera > Phyllostomidae > Glossophaga > Glossophaga mutica. Next base: position 63,206,333 of record CM077304.1, read on the forward strand.
ACCCTGTAGTTCCACCCGTGCCCTGGGCTATGTTCGTACCTCCTTGCTGCGGTCTCTGCCTGGGAAGTTCCTCTTCCCACTGGATCCGCATAACCTCTTTCAGATCTTCCCAGAAACCCCCAGCTCTGGATCACCCCAAACCTGGCCAATCTCCTCTATTGTCCTTATCCCTGGAAAGCTATTCTAAGAGTTCCTTTTTAGGAAGACACTGTGTTTTATTGCTATTCATATCCCCAGTGGAGTGAAAATGCTAAATCAAGGAACATTACTAGCTCTAGATGTCTGGCTTCTCTTAACTTCTGGGCAAAACAGACTCTTCTGAAGTTCAAGAAAACATGGCACTTTCAGTATAATAATAAAGATGGTAGTCATGGCTAACATACTATGGCTTACCGAATATATGATAATGATCTAAATACTTTGTATGATTATAGCCTTGAATTCTTACAAAAATTCCACATCTATTACATAGATGAGAAACCCAAGGCTCAGAGAATTTAAATAACATGTTTAAGGTCACGAATAGCAAGGGGTGAAACTAACATTTAATTAGTGACACAGTACAAGTGCTCAACACCGGATTTTACTGCCTACGCTTGCTGAAAATGAAAAGTGGTGGAGCAAGGTTTTTGAACACAGACTTCGATTGATTTTGTTCTAAAATCACATTAGATTCACAGTAAGTATAAGAACTCATGATTGGTTATGTACACTGACTCCCCTAGTGCTGTCACCTCGTCCCAAAGCTTCCAACACCATCTACATTCTCATGACTCTTAGATTTACATTTCCAGCCCAGAGCTTTCTCCCAAACTGCAAGCCAGATCTCCAGCTCCCAGCGTTTCTTCTTTGCATGCCAAGCAGGCACTCCCACTGGAGCATTTCAAACAATGAACTTCTGCTCTCCCCCTCATAAATCAACTCTGCCCACATTCTTAGCCACCCTGTTCATGGCAACTCCATCCTTCCAGCGGCTCAGGCTCAATGCCTGGGGTGGTCCTCGACTCCTCTATTTCTGCACATCCCACAGCAAACCTGTCAGAAGGTCCTGCTGGCTCTGCCTTCAAAATAGATCAAGAATGTGATGCCTTTTCGCTGTCTCCACCACCACCCACCTCTCACCAGAATCACTGCAATAGCCCCCCGCAACTGGTCTCTCAGTGTCTATCCTTGCCACGGCAGTCTATCCTAACACAGCAGCCAGAGGAAGCTTTTCAAAATATAAATCAGATCACATCACTCCTCAGCCCCTATAGCTTTCAGAGCAAAATTTAAAGTCCTTCAAGTGGTCTACAAAAATTCCTCATCCTCTACCTGTCTGACCTCCTCTCCTGCTTTGCTTCACGCTCATTCCGCTCCAGCCACACTGCCCTTCCTAGTGTTTCTAGAACAACTCCAGATATAGTCCCACTTTTTAAATCTTAGCTCTGGCTGTTCCATCTTTCTGCAATTCTCTTCCACCTGAAATCCACACAGCCAGCTTTCTCACCTCCTTCATGCCACTGGTGATGTCACTTTCCCAATGAAGCCATTCCTAACTTCCCTATTCAAAATTGCAGCGCCCAGCACTCCCAGCCCCTCTCCCTGCTCTTTCTTTTTCCAATGGCATTCATGTGATAGAACTAACTTATTTATTGTGGTTTTATTTTGTTTTCTGTCTTCCTCAGTTAGAATGTAAACTCTATTGATATACACAGTGGGGGTGAGAACCTAGTAAATGCTCAATAAATCATTGCTAAACAAATAAGCTGTTATCGATTATTAATATTCACTCTGAGTTCCCACCAGTACAGAACAGCAAAAAGCTTTCTCAGGATAGCATCCACATTAATAGCTTAATAATTGGAGAGGTGGTTCTGGAAGAGCATAGCTTAAATATAGGACAACAGGCACCCGCAGCACAAGGTGCGCCTTACAACGAAGCAGCACACGGACTTCAGTGTCAGGGAGCCTGAACTCACACACTGACTTTGCTGCTAACTAATCTGGGGAAGATATTTAAGCCTCTGTAAACTGAGAATAATAATGATAATAATGACTATCTTGAGCGTTGGTTGATTAGTGTATTTATTATTTATCAAAAATGTTTATAGGGTCAAGCAATGTTCTAAGTGCTTTACAAATACTGATTTAATCCTCACAACAGATCTATGAGCAGGAACTAGTATTATGCCCATTTCCCAGATGTGGAAACTGAGACTCAGAGAACTTAAGTAACTTTCTCAAAGATACATAGGTAGTAAAAGATGGAGCTGGGGTTTGAACGTGGCTGTTGACACCAAAGCTCCGCTCCGCTGCACTAACTGTCCTTGTGGTGAGGAATGAGTGTATCGATGCAAGTCAGGTCCAGTACAATGTCAGACATTTAGAAAGGTCTCAGAATGTGTTGGTGGCTCTTGTTACATTATAATAATAATTACTATTATTACTTGACAATAACATGTTCCGAATCCATCTTCATGTATCAGAAATTAACACAACTATAAAGAATCAATATAAAACACTTTAAACATGCTTTTCCTCAACCTAGTCACTAAGTACAAAGCCTGGATGGAACTTAAGCACAGAACTTACAAAGATGTTTACTGTTTATTAAAACAGCTTAACTGGCATACACAATGTTCACAGATCACCTTAATGGAACACGAGTCCTATATAACACCATTGTTCACTATGCTCTTTTCAATTCTTCCTGAGCAGGTTATATGTTTGTCAATACAAATAAATTTTAAATATTAAGCAACTATGCTCTGCCACTCCTATAATGAGACAATGAAGGCAAAAGGGAAGAGTGAAAAACAATTATTTTAGGCAAAACCATGGTGCGGCCTTCTGCCTTGGGTTGTGATACTTACAGACTGGTGGCAGCTCATATTCAACTTCGAGAACCACCCTTTCCCCAACATTCTTCAGCAAACTGATGATCTCATCATGACGGAATTTGGCCAGGTTGATCCCGTTCACGGCTTTGATGTAGTCACCTACATCCAGCTGATCACTCCTGCAAAACCGGGAATGTCCTGTCAGTGGACCCCTTCTCTCCACTGGCCTGGCAGACTTGATTTTGCACTTGCCCTTCAGGATCACGCATGCAAGGGCCAAGTAGCAGAAGTCCCTGCCTCCTGGGCTCTGCCTGGCTCCTGATGGTGGGAATACAGCCCTGGCAGGCGAGAGATTCAACAGATCCCTTCTACGCATGCTGCTGTTAACCTTTAGAAGTGCTGTGCTGAGCCCTAAACTGAAAGGTTGGGGGTTCGATTCTCAGTCAGGGCAGCTGCCTATGTCATGGGTTCATCTCTGGTCGGGGCGCATATGAGAGGCAACCAATTGATGTTTATCTCTTGCATCGATGTTTTTCTCCCTTTCCCTACCTTCCCTCTCTATAAACCTGTCCTCCGGTGAGGAAGAAAAAAAAAAGTCCTGCTCTGGGTCTGCTGCTGCCTCAGATTCCCCCCCCCCCGCCAATCCTTTGTCTCTTCTATTTTTAAAGGGCACCATGAAACAAAATACAGAGAATTGTTTTCTGTTGCTCTGCCCATAAAGGTTGGTTCTCTGGGAGGTAGATTATCCAGATCTTGGACCAGCAGGACTTCTCCTTCCCATTCTCTCTCACTTCTGCTAGTTGTCTTTTGAACACATCACAGTTTTCTATATCTTCACTGGGAATTTGCTAAGAGCATTGGCTTATTTTGCTCTTTATGGCTTACAACATGAGTGATAAAGAGGAGTATTGGTGAGGACGAAGTTATAATAAAAATACTGGGTTTCAGTGACATTCTTGTCACTGAAAGAACCCTGGGTGCTTCTGGGCCTTTAGTCTAACTCTTCTTCTAAGCCAAGAGTGAGCAGCAAGACAAATGACAGAACTTAAAATTTGTGTCATGGATAAGGACCTTCAGTAATATTTTCTCCCCAAATAGGAATACCTAATTCATTTACTTTACACGAGTCCAGCTCCAATCATTCCTTTGTCAGCGAGCCTTCCTAATCCGCCGCAGCCTGCAGTACATCCTCTCACCGTTGCCTTGGGTTCACCGACGCTCGCTGGGCGACTTAACTGCCAACCACTCCATGACTACTCTTACGTTGTCGCTTTTCACTATTACCCAACGCTATTATTGCTCCCACACTTTTCATGTTTTTTACTCCACATTTCCCCTACTAGGTTATAAGCCCCCATTGGGCAGAGATCTTATTTGTAATCACTTTGGTTTACTACCTATAAAATGTCAGTGCCTTAAACAATGAATATTTGGTGATTGATAACACTCAGTGTAATTGGCCCAGCACTACTTTTAACTATAGCATCAATACAACTGCAAATGGCAGTTCCTCCCTGCTCCCACCTGCTTCATAGGCAGAGGCTCTGGAGACACATGGAACCCAAGCATCACAGAGGGGCCATGACCGCTGTCAAATAAAGGAGGCTGTGGGTGTGGAAAGACATCTCTTAGAATTGCCTGAAGAAAGGAAATTAAGATGCTTGTTTTGACATCAGCTTGTTTTACAAGTACCTCGAATCATGGAGCAACCCTTTGGATTAAGCTTATAAATGAATTGTACAAACTGGTACACCACAGGTAGTAATCGTCATTTCAAATGACACTTTATAAGGCAAGAACTCTAAAGCTTAATTTGTGACCATGTGGGCAAGAGCACTGGTGTCCAGGATTTAAGGTACATTAAGCTTACTTTTAATGAAACCTGACCAGTCTGTCCCTGGTTTCTAAGGTGAATTTTGAACCCATCTGCAGAGCAGGCCCACCCTGCCCAGCGTCCAAGACACGCTGCCTGTGGTGACAACACACACAATTTGCAGCTCATCGGAACAGGCACAAAATGAGACCTCTTCGTCTAAGCCTTCTGTCCTCTGGAAAACCACTTCGTTGTCCTGATGAAAAGGAAAACCTCACAAGGAGGAGAGTAGAGAAGATGCCAGGAAAGCAAAACTGCTACTTAGAGGCTCAGCGCTGACCAGGCCCAGTCAGGCCCTCGATGACAGTTCGGCCATACACGTTATATGGGTTGTGTGTTCCGCACGCACATGATCCGTGTCTCTTCCCACTGCAGCCCTTCCGTGTTCAGTGGCCCATTTGGAGGCTAGAGCCGTATAGGTGTTTTAAAATTAAAATCTTATGAGGGCCTGGCCGCTCCCGAGATGGTCTCCCCGGTGACTTCAGCACAGGCCAGAAAAACCATATTTCTGAAACATGCCCCAACTGTGCTTCTGGCCGGCAGAGGGTAACTGTCATTTATTTACCAGTGACCTCTTCTGATGGAGCTTTGATTTCTGGATTAATTACACTCTGTGTTCCCTTTTCCACACTTCCCCAAGATGTGTTTACCTAGCAGCAATTCCTCCTTGTCGCAGATTCGATACTCTTGGCTTGCCATCCTTGTCAACTCCTCCTGACACTGTCAGTCCGAGGGTGGTGCCTTCCTTCTTCATCAGCTCAACGATGGTGGAGCCCTTGAATTCCTCTGTTTAAAAAGAAGAAAAGCATTTGCCTCATGAAATGAGATTAGAAGCACAAGGTGTTGGGGAACTGATGCTTCCCCATGAACTCTTCCTACTTTTTCTTTTACGTGAAAAGATCTGTGACCTCTTTTCATTGCAATTTGCAGAGTATCTCATAAAGACTGCATGCAGATATTCCATTATAGGTTATTAAAATGGGTACCAGTGGGACAGTTCATTCTAATTTCACAATATATAGTCTGACATGGCTTACATACAAATGATAATACTCGCCTTTGTTTCCTGCCATTCTGAAGTGACTTTTTCTGGTTTCTCTCCTTGTAACTCCAAAGAGAACAAGGGAGAGCTGTAAGAGCAGGGGCCAGCACATTTAAAAATAATAGTACAAATGCATATAGGATAGCAGTAGGGTCCAAGTTCATGTTTTATTTCAGCCGATGAAGAGAGCTTTGTACAGGTTTGCGAAAAACAGTATTGACTCTCTACTCCTCGCCCCAACCCATCCTTCAGAAAACAAAGTACAATGGCTTCATGTAACGACTAGCATGACTCCTTACAAAATATGTCACAAAGCAGGTTTAGTCCTCAGAAACCTGGCAATTGCTACAAAGTCCTCATTCTCTGCACATAAAAAATTTTAAGCCTTACAGATCCTGTGGGGATAATGTCTACACACTAAGAGGGAACCCAAATCCAACTGTTTGATTTCAGGCACAGCTGAAGGTAAGAAGACTTTAAGAACATCCTTCTTTTCAGAAATAAAAACGAGTCATGTCAACATTCATGAGTCCAGTGGCTGATTATGACAAACACTGCTTCACAACTCTCTGTGATGTTATTCCCCCCTGTGCACACACACTTTCTGGGTAGGGCTGGGGAGAGTGGACAGTGTTCCCCCTCTTCCTAAATCAGGTTGTGATTTTCAGTGGTCATGCATTTCTAGGACATGAAAGACACTATTCAAATTGCAAGAACAGACTTCCTTTTTCAAAGTCCAAAAACCAAACAGATTGTTTGCAAACCTCTGCTCCTTCCTTAATTACATATAACACAGTTAATTATTTTAAAACTCTCTACGAATGCTTATCATAAAGGTTTTTAAGTTGTTGTTGCTGGTATACTATTCTATCTACCCATGAAAAGAAATCGAATTATGCTGGGGAAGGAAATAATCTTTCATCTGATCGGGTAAGAAGAACAGAGTATCATGGAGGGGAAAGGAGGCAAGTGGGGGGCAGGGACAGGTCACTGATTGCCTCAGTGACATACAGAATGTCATTCCAGGCAGGGCTTTTGAGATGGCCAGGCCCTGTGACCTCAGCATCCAGCACACATCTTTTTCATGGTAGTTTCGTGACACTGCATATGTGAGCTGTCATTGCCCTTTAAAGTAGAAGCCAAGGAAGAGTTTATGAGTGTGAATGTTGTCAGCTTCATTTACTACACTTTGTGTGAGAACACATAATGGTTGAAATTCAAGAATCAAAATTCTTGTCAAGTATACAAAGCATAGAGACTTTTATACCACTTACCAGAAGCATTTGCAACAAAGTCAATCAGGTGTGCATTTCACCTGTGCACCCTTAAAACACAGCAAAATAATCCCCTATACATCCCGTAAAAACATACATAGGCCCAACTGATATTTGCAGAGATCAACTTAACAACCCCCCCTGTAAATCCTTCTTGGCAGAAGACTAGGTATAAACCACTTAAGAAAGTAAAGCTGATAATTAAAGTCATGTAAATTACATAACAGAGGATGACTATTCGCAGTACAGAGACATAATGTGCTCCGCAATTCTGTCCGACAACAGAATTCTTTGCATTTTCTTTAAATATGTAGACTGATCCTGTATATTAAAACAGTTGATTATAGATCTTAACTTGAAGAGTTGGAAGCATGGTTTTTAACAGCCCACCTTAGAGGTCAGTCAGAAATACGCAAACAAGCAACTAGGAAATAATAATACCCATCAAGGGAGAAGTAAGTTTCAATTCATAAGAACTTCATTCCTAGTCAGTCTTTCAAAAACATGCTTCTTGCATGAAATGAAAACCACTACATATAGGTGCAGTCTTCTGGGATGTGGACAACAGAGTTTTCTTCAGAAGGAACCCAGGGCATTCTCAGGCTGCCGGCTGAACGCTAAAAATCTAGAAAAGCTCAATTTGTTTAGTTTAATTTGGTCTCTGTGAAAATATTAATCCAGCTGGGCTTTTTAAACTGGTAATAGTCAACGACTCTCCTATTTAAAAATATTTCAAATCCTTCCCCAAGAGCTAGTTTTAATAACATAAAAGATAGAAAATGTTAACGCACCAGTTAATTGAGTTATTTGTGCATTCATTGATTTACGCATTTACTGAGTGCCGACTGTGAGCTACAAAATCAAATCCAAAGATGAAAGAATTCTGAGATGCTTAGAACCTATTCACAGAGGCAAATGATTCAGAAACCAGCAGGCCACAGTGTGGGTTGTGGGGAAGGGCCCCAAGGAGAAGTCCCAGCAACCATGTGCACTGAAGACTTACTGTTTCAAGTGCAACATTCATGTCACAATTTTGTCTTCTGTTTAATCTGTCTGTACTTATCTATCAGGATTAGCAAAGCAAAACAGACCAAAGGAGAAATCTAAATAAGGCAAAACTCAAGAGTAAAGATAAAATATTGTTGCAACGAAATGCACTGAATCCCATGAATGTTAACTGCCAATAAGCAGCTGTAGTCTCTGAAGGATTGACTCAATCTTTTACGGGGATTTCTGAAGGGGGTAGCAGAAAAGCAGCAGTTTGCAGAGGCAGGAACATGCTTCTAGAGTTTGCTTTTAGCTAACCTGCACTCTCTACTAGATTAATCAATCACTTTATATCTTTTGTGGTGTTTAATGTTTGCATAATGATTTAATGGCAAAGAGAAATGAAGACAGATGCATTCATTTGCATGAGTTCAATTTCATATCAAGGACTACTAAACCAAGTTCTGCAGTGAATCAGTGGAACTCGGGCCAGTCAATACATAAGGCAATTTCTTATTTGTGATTTAAATGGCAAATACCGCTTTCTGAATCAAGAGCACCATGTAGCAAACATTGTGGACTTCTCCAAATTAGCAAGCAACACAGAGATCAGCTGATGCCCAACTGGCAAGGAATAAGATGGTTCTGGATTGGATGGTTTCCTCAATCACCATATTTAGTTATCTCAGGAAAATTTCGCAGGCTTACATCTGTATGGATACTCACTCAGCATAATCAACAAGAAGCTCACTGACACAAGGGGCTGTAGTTGTTTGCCGTTTTTCTTTGAGTGTATAATTCAATACTCTTAATTACTGAACTCTGGAAAGTTTTAGGAAAAATAACAAACATGCCTGTTGAAAGCAAGAGAATTCTGAAAAAAATCTTGCAAACAAATAAGAAAATTAATATGCAAAAACCATAGACTTTATATAAACAAATGACAGCCAGTTAGAAGTTATCATAGAAGGAAAAAACATTTATAATTCCCCAGAAGTTAAATCTCTGAGAAAAAAATTAATGAAAAATGTATAAGACTTATATGAAGAAAACTTTAAAACAAGTCTAAGGGATATATGATCAGAATAAACGGAGAGGCACCCATTCCTTCATTCAATAAAAACTGAGCACTTGCTACAGGCACAGTTCTAGGCTTTGGAGACACAGCACGGTACAAAACAGAGAAAAAGCCTTTCGTCTAAACTAATATTCCAGTGGCTGGCATGACCCAATACCAACAACAGGACAAGCCACCTTAAATTAATCCATAAACTTCACAATATTGATAAAAATATTAATAGGATTTTTGGTGAGCACAAGATATACTTTACATCAGTACGAAAATGGAACATGAACCCTTGCAGACATTCTGTGAACGGTGTTCCCCTAAACATGACAGCTTGCTGCTTAATGTTGCTCTCAAAAAATAAAGACAGCCTACGCAGGAGGCCCACCTGAATGAGGTAATGGAGTTCTGACTAAACTATCAACTGTACCGCCCTCAAGGGATATTATCAAAAGACCCACACATCCCGGAAGCGGGGGCCTGGAGTGGGGAGGCAAAACCTCTGCCCCCAAACACTGGTCAGACTCTAGAACTGTTTAGCTATACAACAAAAAATAATAATAAAGAAAGAAAAACAGAGAAGTATCATAGGCATAGTGCACTCAAAACCCACATTAGACCATTTCAGTGTTTTGTAATACTGTTTTACATGGACTAAAGGTACGACATGATAATCGTAGTTTATTCTGTGAAACTCTCAGTGTGTGGAGATTCTTACCTCATTGCTTATTTTTAAAGTATAATTAGCCTTAGACCAGAAAATAGGAGTTACCTCTAATTTTGGAAGTTCCCTAGAATTCAGGGGCTAAATGAACAAGGAATTACAAAGTGGACGCTTGTAAAAACAGTTGCTGACAGTGGAGAAACAGACAAAAAATGATGATTACAACAAAGAGTGATAAGGGCTATGACAGAGTCAGTAGGTAGAGGCCTATCGTGTTTCAACCTGGGAGGATCCCTCACCAGGCAGGGCGAGGAGCCGGTTCTGGACAGTTCCCTGGAGGAGTTATCATGGAGCGAAGCCTTGAAGACACAGCCTCGCTCAACAAACGTGGGGGTGGAGGGGGAGGTGCTAAAGGCCGAGGAACACCACAGGCCATTTACTGCAGTTTCTGCCGAGTGCAAGTCCATTCTTTTTTTTTTTTTTAATTTTATTCATCCATTTTTAGAGAGAGGGGAAGGGAGGGAGAAAGAGAGGGAGAGGAACATCAATGTGTGGTTGCCTCTCACACACTCCCTACTGGGGACCTGGCCCACGACCCAGGCTTGTGCCCTGACTGGGAATCAAACTGGTGACTCTTTGGTTTGCAGGCCGGCACTCAATTCACTGAGCCAGACTAGCCAGGGATGCAAATTCATTCTTGATATTAGGGGAAAAGCATTCAGTGTTTCCTCATTAAATATATGTTAGCATGTGGGTTTTTGTAGATACTCTTCATCAAGCTGAGGAAGTTCCCTTCTATTCTGTTTTTTCTGAAAATTTTTAAAATGATGAATGAGTTTGAATTTTGTCAATTTTTTGGCATTGATAGATATGATCATGTGACCTGTCTTCATTAGTCAGACAATGTAGTGGATTACATTGATTAGTTTTCTAATATTAAACCAACCTTGCATTTCTAAGTAATCTTCACTTGTTCATGGTATATAATTCTTTTTATATATAGCTGAATTCTATTTGTTAATATTTTGTCAAGGATTTTTTTTTGCATCTATATTCACGAGTGACATAACTTGCAGCTTTCTTTTTGTACTATCTTTGGTTTTGGTGTCAGCCTAATAATACTAGCTTCATAAAATGAAATGGGAAATACATTTCTTCCTCTTCTATTTTATGGAAGAGACTGTGTAGAGTTGGTCTTTATTCTCTTTAAACATTTGGTGTAATTTTTCAATGAAGCCATCTGGGTTTGGACATTTCTTCTTTTTTTAAATGTGCAATTGAGAACATTTCTTTAATAGTTCCAGAGCTATTTGATATCTATTTCATGCTGGATAACTTGTGGCAGTTTGTGTTCTTTGAGGAATTGGCCCATTTCAATTGGATGAAAATCCTTGCAGGTAAGAGACTGGGTATGGGTGTATCTTTAAAGCATCCATGTGACCTTAACACATGGTAAGGACTGAGAGACGCTGACTTAGGGTTTGTTGCAGAAGGAGAGACAGGTGGAGAAGAGTCTGGGAAGCAAACCAAGAAGTGCTCAGATTTGAGTTTTAGAAAAGCTTAGCCTGTTATTAGTGTGAAACATGGATTTGGGGATGATGACAAGAAGTTTTGGGGAGAAAGGTATTAGATTTGGGCCAAGGCGAACCTTTAAAAAAGGCCACTGCAGTAATATAGTGTATTAATTAAGTAAGGCTAGGTTGTGTCAACACATCCCAAATTGAACAACAGCTCAACCACAACAGAAGTGGATTCTGCTCACGGGCAAGTCTAGGGTGGTGTTCCCGCGCAGCAGCCAGCTCTCCTCCACACAGGGACCCAGGGATCTCTTCTCTTTGCCACGCATGACTCTGTTGTCGCCTAGAGTTCTGGTTTGCAAACTTGCCCTAAGGTGCCTCAGGGCTCCATAGTGAACTCGCCACACCACCATGGATGATTTGAAATTTCTGAGGGAACTACAGCTGAACGTGGTACTTGGTAAGTGTTGCACATAACACCACTGACTAGCTGGAGACAGTGTTTTTGGTTGGTTTTTTTTTTTTTTTTGAACCCTATCTTTGCAAAGCTGGATTTTTGGTGGTTGCTGTGATAAAACAAAACAAAACAAAAATCCATGTCAAGATCAATGTAGAACAGAAAATGAAGTCGTATATATTTAATTTGCTTTGAAAGTTTGAGAAGTTGTGTAACACCCAACAAATACACACATACCGTTACTGCATGTTTTAATTCATATGTATTTTTCAAATGGTTACTAAGTGGTTAAGATATAATTATGCACTATGCTGTTTGGACCTAACTACTAACTGAATGGAACTGTTAATATTTCACGTGGCCTAGAAGTACTGTGCAAAGATTACTGACACACTAAGGGCTCCTTGAACTGCGAAAGTTTGCACACTTCTGCTCAGCACGTCATTCTGTCTGCATTCAGCTGGTAGAGGAAAAGAGAGCTGTCTTACACACCACCACTCACCTCCTTCTGTTCCCTTCCCACAGGCAGGAACTTGCTGCCTGTCCACACCAAACCGCAAGGGAGGCTAAGAACTGGATGGTAGACAGATGTTGAGGCAATAGGCTAGGGAGGATTTCTGGGGGACAAGCATACAACCCATGAGAGACTGGAATCTGCCAGTAGCTATGTGGATGGCATGGACTCCGTAGTGCAGGGGTCCCCAACCTCCAGGTTGTGGATCTGTACCAGTCCGAGCCTGCTTGGAACCAGGCTGCATAGCAGGAGGTGAGCTTGAATGTAATGTGCCTGAATCATCCTGAAACCATCCCCCTACCCCAGTCCATGGAGAAATTGTCTTCCACAAAACCGGTTCCTGGTGCCAAAAAGGCTGGGAACCACTGCCATAGTGTATAGAAAGGACTGCCCTGAGTTACAGACCAATCAGTGTGTGTGTGTGTGTGTGTGTGTGTGGTGGGGGCGGGGAGGCAGGGTGAGGAGCTATGAAAAACAAGAGAACCTGAGGATGTCTGGATTGTTTGCTTGGGGGATACTGACATCAGTCACTAAGAAAAGGAATCTGAAAAATGAGAGAAAGTTTATGTTGTTGAGATTCATTGGAGGGGAGCAGTTACATTATATGTTGTCATATAGAGAGAAACTGAATGAGATTTAAGTATCAGGGAAAAACCTAGTCTTAGTATAGTTTCGTCACACCCCAGACAAAGTGAGGGGTCTGTAAGATCCTCATCCCATAGCTGTAACATAAAAAGAAAATGCATTTTAAAAGCCACTACCATAGGCACGTTCAGCAAAACAGTCATTGGTGAAACTCTACTTTTTTTTAAAATTCTCACCTGAGGATATATTTATTGATTTTATAGAGAGAAGAAGGTAGGGACGGGGGGGGGGGGTGGGGAGAGAGAGAGAGAGAGACACACACACACACACACACACACACACACACACACACACACTGTTCACTCTGTCATGTGCCCCGACAGAGGATGAAACCTGCAACTTAGGTACTGTATTTTCAGGACTATAAGACACACCTAGGCTTTAGAGAAAAATAGGAAAAAAATTTTGAAGCAAAAAATGTGGTAAAATATTTAATGACATAAATAACATAATATTTTATCAATGTAAATGTAAACTACATTTACTAGCCAGGTAAGCTACATTTGGACTATAAGATGTACCCACCTTTCCTCCCCAATTGGGGGTGTATGTCTTATAATCTGAAAAATACGGTATGTGCCCTGATGGATATTATACCCACGACATTTTGGTGAACAGGATGAGGCTCCAACTAACTGAGCCACCTGGCCAGGGAGAAGCTCTTGATTTCTTGATGTTTCATTAACTACCTAGACTCTTAAAAAATCATAAACAGTGAAGTAGAAATATTATTGATAAAAACGACACAGTAAGCCACAAATTTAAAATGCTAGGGATAGCGGTAGTGCTTTGGTTCCTCTGTACCTGCAGCACCTAGAATTGTGCCCGGCAGAGTCACAGGTGCTCCCTGGAAACTGCTGAGAAATGAGCCTTTGGTCCCAACACAGGGAACTATGACTGGGCAATGGACACTGACTTGTGGCAAACACAGTTATTGCTGGATGGTGCAGAAGCAAAATGATAAAGCGGCAGAATTGGAACAGGAGCAGACCTATGTCCCTAAGCTTCCTTGGTTGATTATTTTTTACCATTGCCTTAGTAAGTCGGATTGAGGCTCACATCAGAATACTTTAACTATGTCTGGGTATTACTTCTGGAGAGAATATAATTGCTCACACTACAATTTTATCTGTATATTGCTGTTCGTTGGTGCCACTGGAAAGTTTATCCCCCTCAGGAAATGCACAGATGCTTTTTCCAATACTCATTTCAAATTCCTCCTAACATCCTCTGGTTCAGCAAAGCTGCAGGGAACAAGGCTGGGTTCTGGTGACGAATGGCCACACCTGCCGTCTCCCATGCTAGCAGAAGAAGGTCTTCTGGCACTCTCCACCTTTACGTAGTGACATGAGAGACCTATCTGAATTTTGCTCATCCCCCCAGAACCTGGGCATAAGTCAGACTAGTGGAAGGCATGTATAACATGTAAATATTACCTGGCACAAATGGTCATGTGAAGCAAAATTACGATTGGTATTTATCTCACACAGTGATGGGCAGGACTGGATTAATATCTGTATGTTTCTTTGAGCACCTTAAGAGAAAGAGGCTATACAAATATGCAGTACCAAATATAAAAAATCTGAGACCCTTGAGAGTATGTGACATATAGAGCAGGACTTTTATTTTTAAATATTTTATTTATTCATTTTTAGGGAGAGGGGAAGGGACAGAAAGGAGGAGAGAAACATCCATGTGTGGTTGCCTCTCACATGCCTCCTTCTGGGGACCTGGCCTGCAACCCAGGCACGTGCCCTGACTGGGAATCATACTGGCGACCCTTTGGTTCGCAGACTGTGCACTCGATCCACTGAGCCATAGCAGTCAGGCTTACAGAGCAGGATTTTTAAAAGCAGAACAAAGATACAGACTCTTGGTGTAACTGATTCAGATATCATAGGTCTCCTAAAGCATCAAGAATAAAAATCACTCCTTTTAAAATATGGTAATACTAGAATTACCATAAAACTAGAATTCTTTCAGTTTTCTGCTTCTCAAAAGATGAATAATTTAATTGTCAAAATTATTAAGCTTCCAGTGTCACAATATAGTAACAAGTTTTTAAAGCTTTTCTGGGTCTTAATTTCCTTATCTCTAAAATAGGCAAATAACAGTACCTACCCGTAGAGTATGGCAAAGATTAACTGACAAAATTCTTACAAGGAACTTACTGTAGTACTAGTCACATAGTGAATGTTCAATGTTATACGTTAGCATTATTATTATTATTAGAATATTGGAAAATTCCAGGTATTCAGATTGCCAATATTTTGCTGTATTTTAATATGCATAGAAGATAAAACAATTAGCAGTGGTGTTTAATGATTTTTAAAATCATAGACTCCTTTGAGAGTCTAATGAACCGTGGGCCTTCTCCCTGGGAAAATTTTTTTTTTCCTTTTAGATTTTATTTATTTATCTTCAGAGGGGAAGGGAAGGAGAGAGGGAGAGAAACATCAATGTGCGGTTGCCTCTTGTATGTCCCCTGACGGGAACTGGCCTGGCAACCCAGGCATGTGCCCTGACTGGGAATCGAACCGCGATCCTTCGGTTCGCAGGCCCGCGCTCAATCCACTGAGCTACACCAGCCAGGGCTCCCTGGGAAAATTTTTATATAAAACTTCAGGAGAATTCATGGACACCCTAAGGACCTTGAATCAGGTTGGATTTGAGCAAACTGAAAATGAAAGCACCACCTCTGCCAGGCTGACATTTACGATGTGTGTGTATGTCAGGTGGGGGCCACAGAAGAGCAAACAGCACCCAAGTCTATCAGTCAAGTGTTCCCGCGCAGTCACCTAAAATTGAACTGAAACTGTAGTCAGGAAGCAGGAACCAACTCACCTTGGAGGGACTTCCCTTCCTGA
Organism: Glossophaga mutica; assembly: GCA_039655065.1. Lineage (NCBI taxonomy): Eukaryota > Metazoa > Chordata > Mammalia > Chiroptera > Phyllostomidae > Glossophaga > Glossophaga mutica. Next base: position 63,222,061 of record CM077304.1, read on the forward strand.
GCAGGCCAGTGGTGGGTATTTACATCTGAGACTCCATAAGGACCAGCAATTACTGGGGATCCAGCCGCTGTTCTTGCTTCAAGAGCCCCAGGCAATTTTCCTTTGGGCTAACCCTCCACCTGTAATTTTTTACTTGTAGGTGGTTGTAATCACATTTTCAAAGTTGTTTTTTAAATATATTTTATTGATTATGCTATTACAGTTGTCCCATTTCCCCTGCTTCACTCCCCTCCACCCTGCGCACCCTCTCCCACCCACATTCCCCCTCTTTAGTTCATGTCCATGTGCCATACTTATAAGTTCTTTAGCTTCTACATTTTCCATACTATTGACATGACTGAAAACTGGATTCTTCAAGTTAAACTTCAGCAATTGGCACAGCTAACTTTGAAATTACTCTGATTTTCAGTGTTCTCCTTGAGAAATTAACTGCATTCTTATAGCTACTTGTGAACCCTTTTGGTCCAAAAATATTTTTTGAGCATGTTCAGACTCTGTGCTATAGTAAATTGCTGAGCAAATTAATGAGACATTGTTGGGGAGGATTTGTTTGGATGCCTTTGATATCGTTTTGGCCAGTATCTTATGTTGACTAACTATTTACACATGAAAAAGTAGAACGGTGGTGCTCGAGTTAGAATGATAGGAGGGTCTGGGAGTCTAGCTGAACGAGGGATGAGAGAGAGGTATGTCTTGTCCGGTTGGTGGGTGAGAAGAAAGGAACATTCCAGAAGTGAAGGAAGACCCCCAAGACGGACAGATAGTAGGTAGGATTGCTCTTGCAGCTAGCAAGAACTAGTCATCGGTGAGTTAGGTGGCTTAGCTACTGCCCAAGCTAGGGGAGCTAAATATCACTTAGGGGCTGTTGCTTCTTCAAAGATAACTGAAAAGACAAAGCCTGGGATCCCATTTGGCGTGAAGAGGAAAGTGAAGGAGTGACATCAATAGGTAGGTAGCCTGTCTGGACCGCAGGGAGCGGGCTGAAGCCAGGGAATAAGGGCCACTCAGGTGGGTGGAGCTAGGCCATGCGAATGGAGCCTGGAAGCCACTTCTGCGCCATGCCCCACTCCTCGGTGCACTGAGGGTGGTGCAGCCAGATAATGCCTTCACCCACCACCCAGGGCCATGGGGAGGACATGAGTTTTGCTTCCAATTTGCCCAGGTAACCAAGCATGTACCTTGTGGATGCTCTGCCTGCCATGCGTAAGTCCTGCTCCTGGCTGCTGATGCCCCGCCCCTCCCCCTGCGGGGCACCACCTGAGAGGCCATGTGGGGTTTCCAGGGTCCCTTTACTCAGGTTTTTGGTTCGGTTGCTCTCTGCCAGTGGGCCCTGAGAATGGGCAACTTACTTCATACAGGGACTAGAGCATAGGGGCCGTAGGGCTAATGGAGTGCTATGGGAGTCTCCCCTGCCCCCCCACCGCCTGGGCCCAAGACGGCAGCAGGAGGGCTGTCCCATACCTGAAAATAGTATCAACCCAGGGGAACCAAGAAACTTGGTCTCTCTGGCTTGTTGCTCACTCCTGGAGACCTGCACTCGGATGGTGCCCTGGCTTGCCTTCTCCATGGGCCACGAGACCTTAGCAGACCGTAGAGGCCACATGGCCAATGGCAGCTCCACAGGCAGCCTTCAGAAGAGAGCCTGAAGCCGGACCGAAGCTGGAAGGAACTAAGCTACCTAGACGACTACTTAGTAGTGCCTTAGGCTCTATAGGATGGTACTTTAAAATGGAGCAGGAACTCTGGGCACTGCCTTTGGTTCTGGTCTTGCTGAGGATGGCTGGATTTTGTCTGGGTTTTGTGGAGGGGATGAGCTTTGAGACAGGAGTCCCCCATTCTTCCAGACCATTCGGCATCTGAACAAAAACATTTTTCCTTTCCCACCAGCATCTACCTCTAGAGTTTCTTTTGGTGGCAGTGGGCAGTTGAACCCCATCTTTGTCTGGTAACAGGAGGATGAACTTCAACAAGAATTAGACTTCTTAAATAATCAGGGCAAAATGGGATTTACGGCTGCACTTGCTGTGCCTCCTCCTTCTACGGATACCTAAGTATTGAGGAGTCTGGCATGAGTTAGAGAACCTGGCTGAACAGGGCCATCAAAATAAAGTAGTCCCTGATACCTTGTAAGATTATGCAGTTAATGCTTTTAAAAGTATTCTCATATCCATTACTGAATTCAACCTCCAGGACAGTCCTGTGAAGAAGATGTTACTCCCGTTTTGTAGATTAGGAAACTAAGATTAGAGATTTGCTAAGCAGAACTTTCTGTCTGTTTTAAGCACATGAAATTGCCTCCTCATATAACTGAATATTATCAATTTTCACAGTCATCATAAAGTAATTGCTCAACAATGGGCACATAAATGTGTAGATGAAATACTACTGAGAAAAGGGCTGAAAAATGAGTCCAGCCTCAGGCAGACTCCAAGCCTCTAGCGTAACAGTAAATCAGTAAATCTGTCCTCCTCATTTTGTTACAGGTGTCAGGGGCACTTATTTGACTTTCTCTTATTTTTATGAGACTCGATCCATTTCTAATAAAGGAACAGATGGAAAAGTAATAGTGCAGTTACTGCAGATAACCAAGAGGCAAGGCGCCAGGGGAGCCCTGTGGACTCTCTCCGGAGAAGCCAGACAGCCTGCTGTTGTGAGTTTGAGTTTTATTAGCGCCTCACTGAGGCCCTGCTGGAATTCAGAGCTGGAGGGGGCTGTGCAGCCCATGTCAGAGACAGTTCCTATGCCCCACTCCCAGCTTCCTCCACCTTGACAAGGGGGTAATCTTCTCTTGTGGCCTCTCTCCTGGTCTAGCTCTTTTCTTCTGCTCCCCATAAGAACAAGTTTGTTTTTGTCCCAAGGGAAAGGCTCCCCACTAGGGTAAGCAGACAAACCAGTCATTATTATTTCCTCTCTGCTCAGTCCTTTGTTTCAGTATCTCAATCACCATATATAACATCACCTAACCCAATTATCTTGTAGCCTCACCTTCAGAATGAAATGCATTAGTCCTTTCCATCCAGCCATCCATTCATCCATTCATCCTTCCACTGAATCTCTATCAATTATTTGCTAAATGCTAGGTTCCCTGATATCTAGCAATAAACAAAACAGAATTAGTTCCTGCCCTCAAGTAATTTGTATTCTAGTAAGAAATACAGATTTTAAGCATTTAAAAATCATAGCAAATATGGATTAGCAAAACAAAGCGTAAGGGATCTAGTCTGGGGCTAAGAAACAACTGCTTGAAAAGTATTTGTAACTGTTTCATTATGTCCTGGAAAAATCAGCCACACTGCCTCCGACGAGTCACTAACCCCTCTCTGGGGTTGAACTAACTGGTTGAAAGTACCATATTTCATTGACTTCAAGATGCCATAGCTTAAAAGGCACACTGATATTTTACTTACCACTAAGATATGCTGCCAATTACGTTACAACATAATGCTTCCTTCTCACTAAGTTTAAAAAATGTTTTTCCTTATAAAATCACTCCAAGTGCATACATGGAAAGGAAAACCTAATGAAATGGGTTGAGGAAACCCCACATCTTCACATTCACTGTCTGAACCAGTGTCACCGATGTCCACGTTCCTCTGCACAGGGAGAACAGTGGCGATGCAGGCTTCTTGGGGAACGCACGCTCTGTTGCTGTCTCTTGGCCTTTCTTCCAAGCTGCTGAGACCTGTTTGGCAGGTTTTGATGCTTGTGCCTCTTTGATGTTATGTGAAAGTGTCAACAGAAGTTTCAGACAATAACACAGGCTCCTTCCTCAAGTGGTCCTTCAAGGGTTTATCGTCTGAAACTCCTAGGAGTTCCCTTTATCCAATCACATCGCCAGGAATGACAACCAAGTAAAGGCATGCACAGGCAGGAAAAGATGGCATCGCAACCACTGCAGGTTCAAGAAAAACCGTATGATGAAGCCTGGTTTCACGGTTGTTAAAATGTGTGGCGGGGGGAGGGGTCTTTGAATAAATGAAATACAGCATGTCCCTCCAAACTCCACTTTCAACGGAAGTTCTTAAGGTCCACAAGGGAAGGGAGGCCAAGCGGGAGTCGCTCTAAGTCCCTTGTCCTACCTTCCTCTATTCTTGTCTGTTCTCGTTTGTTCCTCTACGTAAGATTTTGTTTGCAAAGGGGTTCTTACTGTAAAAAACAAACACACAAGTGTGAACCCCGTGAGATGGCAGATCGGGCCAGTCCCAGCTCTGGCATTGGGTAAGTTTGTAATAATAATGAACAGGAGAAACTACTGACTCTTAAATTTCCAGGAATTTCACCACTATTGGCTTCTTCCAAAGCCTTGAGAGGGATCCTGACAATGTGTTCACAGGACCACATAGTTTTTAAAATTTCAAAAATGTATTTTTGTGGTCTTAAAGAGCTGCTTCCCCTCAAACTATACAAGCTTAAGGTGCCACAAAACCTAGCTCTTCTTTTGATAACACCGTCTTTCTTCTGTGTAGCACTGAACGCGTTGCCGAGTAGCCACACACATTTTCTCATTTGATTCCCACAGAAACCCAGGATCTTACACATGAAAAGTCTGAAGACTTTCCAGGTTAGATGACTTGCTTAAAGACACCACAGCAGCCAAGTCATTTTGCTAGAACTTGAAATCAGGTGCTGTAACTCTAAATTCAATCTTTCTATGGTATCACTCCAGTTAACCATGGGCTGTCTTGGCTTGAGAGTTGCTAAAGTGACTCTTATCAAAAAAATTCTCCAAATTCTAATAAAAAGCTTTAACACTATTTTCTTTGACTTTTTGAGTGTAAGTATGAAACATTACAACAGATCGTGGTTTAAGTGGATTGTGAAAGTCACTTTCATACAATGGGTAAAAGAATGTTTACTGGTTTGAATTGAATTATCGACCTGCCAAATCCTCATTTGGAAGGCCACACCAGTTCCAGAAAGTAACAACTTTGTGTTGGAATTCATGAGAAAGATGCCCTGCTGAACATTTAAAGAAAAGGCTTACTCTTTTTTTTTTTGTTTGCTTAATCTTTGTTTAATCCAGTGATATATGGACCCATAGGAACATATTTTTGTCATATCTGAAATATATATATATTTCCTGAAAAAAAATTACCTCTCTCTTTTCTTTCCATTGCATATTTTCCTTTAACAGATTCATCACGTGGTCTGAATACAATATCCACCCTTGTTGTCAAGCATGAACAGAGCAGCGGACAATTCCTTTTTAAAAGCACAATGCCCTACCAATGCCTTTAAAAAATCCATTAAAGAATATCTCACCAAGCCCATGAGAGCACTACAATAATTGCTTCTCTTACCCAGGTGAGAAAAGAACATATCTGTCAACTAAAGAAGTGCAGAAGCAATTAACACCTCAACACTCTACTGGGAAATTGCTCCAATTAAAGAAATAACAGGGATGCTTCATGGTTATTGTATTGCTAATATTTAGTTACTAGCGCGGCTGCAGAATGCCTCAGTCATTCTCATTTACCCTCCCCAGGGCAGCAGGGCCAGGAGCTAGTCAGGGTGTATTTGTGTATTGGCATGTGTGGCACATATAGTTCTTTGGTCACATTTTTCAGAAGCTGAACGCACACATAGGGCTAGTATGTGCCCTGATGAAATCAACGTGGAAGGTAGGCCCTGGCTGGTGTGGCTCAGTGGACTGAGTGCTGGCCTGCGAACTGAAGAGTCACCGGTTTGATTCCCAGTCAGGGCACATGCCTGGGTTGTGGGCCAGGTCCCCAGTAGGAGGTGCACAAGAGGCAACCACACAGTGACATTTCTCTCCCTCTCTTTCTCCTTCCCCTCTGTCTAAAAATAAATAAATAAAATCTGAAAATAAAGTACGCACAGATGAATCAACATGCAAGGTTATGTGTGCCTTCCATCAGTAACTACTTAGGTATTAAAAGCACAACTGGATTGTCTGCAACCACAATGAAACTGCCTTATCTGTCCTCTTCAATGGCTGGGCTACTAAACAAAAAGTTTATATTTACCAAGCCTCTGTAAAACCAGTGGAGGCACATGGCTGAGCTGGGCAGTGAAACAGATAGATAAAAACCCTCGTTCATCAGCAGCAAGATCTAGATCTCTCTAGCAGTTCAATCCATCATCTTCCCCACTTCAAGGAGACATCCAGTAATGTTATATGCAGACTTCATTGAGTGCAGCCTAGCTATACAAACCTGATTAGGGTTTTGAGAGACACAGAAGCTGAAAATAGGGCCTGGGCTCCTGAAAATCTTAGTAAAGTTGAATGTATTTCTTTTCTTCCTCTCCACTCCCACCCCCACCCTACCACCAAAGCTCGGTTATAAAAAGGATCAATGTCACTCCTAGAATTCCTGGAGGAAATCATGTAGGAAAGACCAGTGCCCATTTTTGTACAGGTAAAGTCAGGTAAAAATGAAAAAGTATGCACAAGGAAAAGCAGCCATGAACTCGAAAGATGCTGGAAAAGACTTTCAAGGAGGAGGGCAGTTGGTCCACCTGGGCTGGCAACTGAATTAAATCACAGATGGCCTTGAAGGTCATGAGGCTCAAGACTTACCTCCATTTAGTTTTTATTATGTGCCTATAGTCATCATCCAGTACTGTCTGAATACCTGCAGTATGCTCTCAGAAAGCTGTCTGTGTCTTCTTCAGACAGTTTCAATGAACAGTTTCTACATTTATTATGCACTTTATGTGTGCTAGGCCTCAGTACGCTGTGTGGGATAGACTCTAGGTGGTTCATCCTTCTTTCTAACTCCTGATCATAAGCCCTTGCATTGTCCCCTTTTCTCGAGTGTGGATGTGACCTGCACTTGCATCTAATCAGCAGAATACGGCAAAAGTGTTGGGATGCGTGTGATCTTGGGAATGTCATGGCACACCTAAGACCGCAGCACCTATCTTGATGGAGACTTCGCCATCTTCGTGGGCTTGGAGGGAGCAGGCAGCTGCGTTGGGGCTGAAGGTGGCCTCTGGCTGACAGCCAGCAAAAGAGTGAAGCCCTGAACTGAATTCTGCCAGCCACCTGAGTGAATAGGAAAGCAGAGCCTTCCTCAGCCAATGTCAGATGAGACGGCTGCCCCGGCTGACACCCAGACTGCAGCTTTGTGAGACCCTAAAGGGAGGACCAGATAGTCATGCCTAGGTTGCTGACCCACAGAAGCTGTGAGATAATCAATGTGTGTTGCTTTTAAGCAGCTAAGTTTTGGTAATGTTGTTACACACCAATAGATGACTAATATTCAGTGGTCTATCCTTATCCACAGGGTAAGTTCCAAGATCACCCCAGTGAATGCCTGAACCCTCATGTAGAACTGAACCCTATATATACTGTTTTTTCCTATATATACATACATACCTTCGATAAAGTTTAATTTATATAATTAGACACAGTAAAAGATTAACAACGAATAATTAAATAAAATAATTATAACAATATCCTGTAATAAAAGTTATGTGAATGTAGTCTCCATATATGTCTGTCTGTCTGTCTGTCTATCTATCTACTCACCTATGTAATATCTTTCAAAATATCTTGCTCATCTTTTCACTTAAAGGAAGCACCTTGTGGGTCCTTTTTGGCATATCTGAATTACCAGCATCACCATTCTTGCACTTGGGGGCCATTGTTAAGTAAAATAAGTGTTACTTGAACACCGACGCTGCAGTTCCATGACAGCTGATCCGCTGACTGAGGGGAATACTGAGTGGCTAATGGGTGGGTAGTGCACACAGCGCAGATACGCTGGGCAAAGGGAGGATGATGCACGCCCCAGGCAGGCCTGAGCAGGACATCAAGAGACTGCATCACACCACTCGGAATGGTGTCCAATTTAAAACGTGCAAGTTGTTTATTTCTGGAACTTTCCATTTGAAATTTTTGGACTGTGGTTGACCATGAGTAACCGAAACTGCACAAAGCCAAACCATGGAGGGGGAGGAACTGCTATAGACGCTTTCTATGCATTAATTCATTTAGTCCTCATTACTCTCTCACTTCGTACAATGGGAAAATTGATACATGAAGCATGAAATTAAGCATAAAATTAAGCAACGAGCCTAAGTCCACAGAGCAGTAGGTGGCAGGGCTGGAATTCAAACAGACAGGCTTACTCCAGAGCCTGTGTTCCTATCTGGTAAGGTTTGCTCCAGTTCTCCACATCTTAGATGTTCTTCCAAGTCTCACTCCCTATAACTTAGCCTTATAGCATGGATCAAAAATCCAAATGCAGGTGTTAATCAGATGCATTAAATAACTAAGAAAGCTGTAATCTGAGCAGTAGGGTGTGGACATGAAATAGGGTGAAGAGGAACAGATGCTGCCTTGAGGTGTTTGCTGGCCCAGCAACACATCTGCTGGCTGCCCTCCGCTGGTGGGATGAGGCTGGTTGGTGACTCTGACATACGAGCTCTAGTTATGCCTCTGAGGTCATGGAGAGCACGTTAACTCCTCTTCGTGCCGCTTGAACTACTAAAGTCCAGTTGTCGTGTTTGTTTCAAATCTTCTCTTTTCTCCTATTTATACAAATGGCGAGATCCTCGCATTTTTGTTCTTTCTTGCAGATGGTCTTTTTGACATGTGTATTAATACTGAAGAGGTTTTGGCTCCGTGTGGTAACAGCCATCAGAGATGTCTCCTTCTCTCCTTCTCCATCTGCTGGAGTGGGTCTGGGAGGCCCAGAAAGATACAGTTCTAAAGATGGTAGCTCTAACCTACTAATAGCCCTCTCGTCATTATAATATTTTTAAAGAAATTACCAAGGTATTATACAAACACATTTCAGTGCAAGATTCGAATGATATGTAAGCATATGGAGCAAAGCCACCCTCTCCCTCCACTCTCATCTCAGAGAAAACCAACACTGGCGTTCGTGTCCCCCCTTTCATTCTCTGTCGAGACACTAACATTTCACCTAAATTGTATTGAACAATGCAACGCCACTTTCAATCTAACAATGTGTCTTGGAAATCTTTTAATGACATGACCTATATATCTACCTCATACTTTTTTTCCAAAGAGTTTTATAATACTTCTTAGAATGGCTGCATCCTAATTTGTTTGAAGAATTCCTCCAACATTATCCTAGAAATATTAGGTTGTTTCCAATATTTTACTAGCAAGCAATGCTTCAATGAACATTTCTGTATATACTGACTTGTTGGCACATTTTATTCCTAGTTCTGCCCACTTTCATGGTCAACCATACCCCTCCCGCCCACTCATGACTGACTGAGGGACCCTCATACCCCACTTTCTAACAACGAGGAATCTGAGTTGGGAGAGGACCTTTTCTATTGCCATAGCCACCTGCTCCAGAGTCAATGAAGTTTGCCTTGGAGATAGTGAGTGATGGTAAAAGTAGTCATTGGGCGCTACTTACATTTTTTTTCCAAAGCATTTCTTCATCAGATTGGGATAACTCTCAAAAATCACCACATCTTATAAGTAGATAAATATGGTTACATCTTTATGCACAGATGTGAGGATTACTGTAGGATATATTCCCAGAAATGTTTAAAAAAGTGCATATATTTTTAAACATCTTTATTGATGTTACCAAAGTGTCTTCTAAAAATAGATATTCCTACCAACAGTATATGAATGTTATTATTTTTCTGTGTCCCCAATAGCACTTGATCATAATCATCATTTTCAATATTTGCCATTTCATTTTTTGCAAACTCCTAGTATTTTTTCCTCTTTATTCCTGGTGCCTGGAGAACAAAAGAAGAGTTGTTGTCATCATAATTACTTCCACCTTCCTCTGTCATCCTAGAAAGAATAGCTACTAAAATATGTTTTATTAGAATATGGAAAAACAAGCAAAATATAACCAAAGACACTGGAATAGAGAATAGGCTGACAGTCACCAGAGGGGATAGGGGAGGGAATTTCAGGGGAAAAGGGGAAGGGTTTACAGGAATAAATATAAAGGACACATGGACAAAAACTAGGCGGGGGTGGAAATGGGAGGCAGGTGGGGAGGGCTGTGGGGGTGGGCTGGGATGGGAGTAAAAGATAGAACTGTACTTGAACAACAACTAAAATTTAAAAAAGTAAAAAAGTAAAAAAAAAAAAAAGAATATGGACAACTCTATCATGTGAGAACTACAGCTAACAGGAGGTGTTAGGAGCAACTGGAAGAATTTTTCCAAGTTCTCTAGGCCAGACAAGAAGAACATGGGGAAGAAATCTGCTGTTAGAAGCTGGTATAAAGTTACTTTTAGCATGGTGAAATGCTGAGCTATTTGATTCCCATGATGCATCTCCAGTGGCCCCATAAGGGGAAAAATATTAAACTAGAAAGGATACAATTTAACATGAAAGTAAGAAGAAAATTATGCTCAAGGTAGGTAAAGTGACATTAAAAGAGTACCTTGGCTGTTTAAACTATATTTGAGTTTCTAGAGTCAGATAAATTACCTCCCAGAGAATTAAAAGAATGTGCAGATGTGATCGTGAAACAAAGATAAAGATGAAAAATATGCCAGAAGGCTGGGAATGAGTGAGCATCTCAATTTCTACAATGAGGGGTTATGGAAATCCTAGCTCTCTGGGACTGATGGCATGTTCTGGCAAAATTTTAAAAAGAATTATTGTATCACTGAAGAACAAGGTATGCAAAACCAACACCATGTATAAAGATAACATAATGTGGATGTAATATTCGAGTATTTCAGTGGGCTTTCAGGGACATCTGTCATGATAACCTGTGGGCAGAACAGAAAGTCTATGAGGTTCATTAAGGATGCAAATTAGTGTTAATGAGGGAAGATCGCAGTTTCTGGTGGGGAATGCTGCAGAGCTCTGTCCTTGGTACTGCAATGCTCAAAATGCTTCACAGTCTTAGAAGCTTATTAAACTTGTGGCCAATCTGTTGCTAAGAAATGTAGTAAACATATGTGGTGATCAGGAATTGAGACTATTTCCACCATGTTGAAAAGTGAGTTGAATCATTCGAGAGCTGGGTACGTAGCTGAAAGATTAAGGTAATTCTAAACTCAACAACAGCTCTGTTGTTGGATAAACTTGGTCTTGTTACTTAAACCTCTGCACACCTTAACTTCTTCCTCCATAAAATTGGGATAATTAATTATTTATTTTGAATAAGAAGACCAATACATGACAGATGCCCAACAATTATAAGTGCCCTCCATCCCCTCTTCTCAAAATTTTAATAGCTTAATATAATAGAAATAAATGTGCAGACAACTGAATGAAGGGCATGGAGTTGGCCAGCATTTTACAAAGTGCTACCACTCAAGGAGAAAGCCTAACTCTTAAGAGAAATTCACAGGAACAAGACCTATAATTTTTAACTGACTAAAAGTTCAATATTAGTAAACATCATTATTTTATGTAAAATATAATTTTAATATGGATTAATTGAGTAGAGCACACGGGTCAGGGAAGGTAATGGTTTTCTTGCATTCTGTTACCTTTCAACCAGAGCTGGTGAAAGGGTTCAGTTTTGGCTACCACATGCTAAGAAGCATGGAAAAACTGCAGAAAGACTATCACGTTGAGGAAATCATGCCACAGAAAGCAAGGTGGAAGGAAGGAACATGCTTTACATGGTTAAACAACGATGACTCAGGGAAGAGATAACAGGCGCATTACACCACCTGAAAGACTTACTTTGGGGAAGTTCAAAATAATCAGAAGAGCCAATGGGTGGAGGTACAGGGTGGGAAACCTCAGCCCATCAGCATGTGGAATACTTTTAATAGGCAGACATATAAAAAATGGGGTTACCTTTTAAAATAGTGTTTCCTATCTCTGAAAATATTTAAAAATATTTTATTTATTTTTAGAGAGAGAGGGAGGGAGAAAGAGAGGGAGAGAAACATCAATATGTGGTTGCCTCTCATGCACCCCCCTACTGGAGACCTAGCTTGCAAGACAGGCATGTGCCCTGACTGGGAATCGAACCAGTGACCCTTTGGTTGTCCAGCTGGCACTCAATCCACTGAGCCACACCAGCCAGGGCCTGTCTCTGAAAATACTGGAGCAAAAGAAGGTAGCGGTGGTTTTTCTCCTATATTCAAGGAGAAAAACAGAAGGAAAGATGTGTGTGCATGCATGGGAGCGTGTGGTAAGAACATTAAGAGTATTAGTAAGCTGTACTTCTTACTTCCTGGAAGGGTTGTGAAGAAGAAATGAAATGATATTTATGAAAATGCTTAGTCCAATACTTGGAACACAGCATGAAATGAATGACAACTAGGATTTTTTTTAGCTATCTCTAGCTTCTCTGTAGATTCAGTTACTCTGGGGATCATCCCATTCTTGTTATTCCCTAGGTTTTGGGTTAATATTGTTCAATGGCTGTTTTCTCTTTTAATATTTCTTTTCATTTTATAGCAAAAGCTCTGCATACTTTTCACCCCCATTCAAATGACCCATTTCTGAACTATAAAGCAACAACTACTTATCAATATACTGATGAAGTATACAGCACAGGGATTCTCAAAGTCATTTCTTCTGAGAAGCATCTTATCCCAAGCCAGTGTTTGCAGAGTATAGTGCATATAAATATTGGTGCATGCATTTGAAGGGGGCACATAAACCTTTTAAAAATTTTCAGAGTTAAAAAATTTAAATTTATATTAGAAAAATATAATTAGCATATCAAATAACAGGTAATAAAGGTTAGGCTAAAACTAACTAAAATAAAAGGGTAAACCAATTTAAATTTACCTAAAATCATATTCATTATAGTGCAGATGGAAGATAGACATATAGCAAACATCATGAAGATGACATGTGAGTGACTGGAATTTGGGAAGCTGTCCTAAGTCATGCAAGCCCAATGGATATGACAGGAGTACTAGTGGGCTCAACTGCTCTGTTCTACAGGAAACTGTGCAGTCTGGTCCTTCACTTTCCCCGATGCCCATCAATGCAACTTGCACCCTGACTGATTTTGTAAGGTCACTTCATTAAAAAAAAAAAAAAGCCTGGATTGAAGGTCTCCCTAATCCACAGAGTGGGAGAATTAATTTTTCTTTAGAGCAAAATAATAAAGGAAAAATACTTTTTCCTGGTAGCTCCTAAGCACATATCCTTGAGTCTCTCGTAACATGTTCTTCAGACACTGAGAGGCTGTGGTGGCCATTGTCAGTGCTGCTCAGTCTGATTACTGCGTGTACCGAGACCATGACATCAACCAAATGCCACTGTTCCTGTAACACAGGGGGCCCTGGAAATACCGAGGCACAGTACCAATTCATTACAAATAATTTCCCCCTAAGTTGCATGTTGGGAAAATTATTGTTTAAAAATCATCTGCTGCACATGTACCAGTTTATTATATTTCACCCATGTTTACTAAGGTGTGAGAGAAGTTCAAAAAGAATAGACTGTCATTTCTCCAAATCACTAATGAAAGCTGCAGCACAGAACACACAAATCAAGCAGCTCTCACTGCCCAACACTATGGAGGACTCACTATGTACAGCCAGCCATATAGAAGGCAGCTCAGTTCTCAGGGGCAAATCCCTAATGTGTACCTGCCATAATAAGTAATAAGTTCTGCTTTGCATCACTCCATTTAAAGACTCTGGCTATTTTTGCAATTTTTAGCCTTTTTCCGGAGCTGAACACTTGAATAAATCATTTTCATCCTGTCAGTTTTATTGTTAAATTGTGCTCAAACTTTCTCCAAAGGTATGATAGGACTGCACAGACATTTTCCTGTTCAAACAGAAACAGATGAGGCTGGGGGGGAACTGCTGGCCTTTAAAATTCTCTGTCTTCTAGCTGACCTATATTTCATCCATTAGTGTTGGGCAGCAGGCGATTCCCTTAGAAATGTCATATTTGGTGCAGCCTGAAGGCCAACGTGCACCGCATATGAGTTAGGAAACAAAAGGTAACAGACTGGGTTGCACGTTTCTGTAGGAAGGTAGACTAGTCTCATAAGGTAACAGAGTCTTCACGAGAAAACCTGCCTGCGGACCTTTGCCTGCCTGCTCATTCATTCCCCAACTGGTGGCTGAATACCTGCCATTTGATAAGCACTGTTCTATGCCCTGGAGATACGAAAGTAAACGAGACATATAAAGCACCTGTCTTTGGAGAGCTTACATTTTTAGTGAGGGAATGAGGAAAAAAATCAGTTTATTTCAGATAATGAGAAATACTATGGGAAACACAAATAAATACACAAAATGGGGTGTGGGCAGAATCTCACACATATCTTCAGTGTTACCAAGAGGTACAACTTTATGATCTTAGAAAGGTCCCTCTAAAGAAATAACATAGTATTGCCAATTTCTTTATTTTTTTTAGAATAAACACATAATCTTTATTATATTTCCCTATTACTATTTAGACCCCTTACACCCCATCCCCCAAGCACTCACACCCTATTGTTCATGTCCATGAGTCCTTTTTTAATTTTTGCTCAATCCCATCACCCTCTAACCTCTCCATTGCCCTGCTCCCCACCAACTAGCTGTCATCTGTCCTCCATCTATGAGTCTGCCTCTATTTTGCTTGTCACCTCAGTTTGTTCGTTAGATTCCATGTATTACCAAAATCAAATGGTATTTGTCTTTCTCAGGCTCGTTTTACTTAGCATAATGTTCTCCAGGTCCATCCATACTGTTGCAAAGGGTGAAACTTTCTATTTTACAGCCAAGTAGAATTCCATTGTGTAAATGTCCCATAGTTATTTTATCCACTCATCTATTGATGGACACTTGGGCTGCTTCTGTATCTTGGCAATTGTAAATAACACTGCAATGAACATAGCAGTGCTTATGTTCTTTCAAATTAGTGTTTTGGGTTCCTTTGGATATATTCCCAGAAGTGAGATTGCTGGATGAAAGGCAGATTCATTTTTAAAAATGTTTGAGGTATCTCCATATTGCTTTCCACAGGGCTGCACCAATCTGCATTTCCACCAACGGTGCAAAGGGTTTCCCTTTTCTCCACATCCTCACCAGCACTTGGTGTTTGTTGATTTATTGATGATAGCCACTCTGACAGGTGTGAGATGGTATCTTGCTGTGGTTTTTATTTGCATTTCTGATGATTAGTGACATTGAGCATCTTTTCATATGTCTATTGGCCATCTGTATATCCTCTTTGGAGAAGTGTCTGTTTAGGTCCTTTTCCCATTTTTTAAATTGGGTTCTTTGAGTTCTTAAGTACTTTATAAATTTTGGATTTAACCCCTATCAAATGTATCAGCAAATATGTTCTCCCATTCCGTGGCTTGTATTCTATTTTGTTGATGATTTCCTTTGCTGTGCAAAAACACTTTAGTTTGATGAAGTTCCATTTGTTTATTTTTTCTTTTGTTTCCCTTGCCTGGGGAGATATATCCAATAAAAAATTGCTACAAGCGATGTCCGAGATTTTGCTGCCTATGTTTTCTTCTAGGATTTTTATGGTTTTGGGTCTAACATTTAAGACTTTGAACCATTTTGAATTTATTCTTGTGTGTGGTGTAAAACAGTGGTCTAATTTCATTTTTCTGTATGTACCTGTCCAATTTTCCCAACACCATTTATTGAATAAACTATCTTTAGCCCATTGTATGAGCTTGCTTCCTCTATTGAATATTAATTGACTATAAAAGAGTGGGTTTATTTTGGGGCTCTGAATTCTGTTCCATTGATGTATGTGTCTGCTTTTTTATTTCTTTTTAAATATATTTTAATGATTATTATAGTTGTCCCATTTCTCCCCTATCATTCCCCTCCACCCTGCACACCCCCTCCCACCCACATTCCCCCCTTTAGTTCATGTCCATGTGTCATAAGTTCTTTAGCTTCTATATTTCCCACACTATTCTTGCCCTCCCCCTGTCTATTTTCTACCTACCGTCTATGCCCCTTATTCTCTGTACCTTTTCCCCCTCTTTCCTCCTCCCACTTCCCTGTTGCTAACCCTCCATATGCTCTCCATTTCTGTGATTCTGTTCCTGTTCTAGTGGTTTGCTTAGTTTGCTTTTGTTTTAGGTGTGGTTGTTAATAACTGTGAGTTTGCTGTCTTTTTACTGTCATATTTTTATCTTCTTTTTCTTAGATAAGTCCCTTTAACATTTCATATAATGAGGGCGTGGTGATGATGAACTCCTTTAACTTGACCTTATCTGAGAAGCGCTTTATCTTCCCTTCCATTGTAAATGACAACTTCATTGGATAGAGCAATCTTGGATGTAGGTCCTTACCTTTCATGACTTGGAATATTTCTTTCCAGCCCCTTCTTGCCTCGAAGGTCTCTTTTGAGAAATCAGCTGACAGTTTGATGGGGACTCCTTTGTAGGTGACTGTCCCTTTATCCCTTGCTGCTTCTAGAATTCTCTCCATTTTAATTTTGGGTAATGTAATGATGATGCACCTTGGTGTGTTCCTCCTTGGGTCCAACTTCTTTGGGACTCTCTGAGCTTCCTGGACTTCCTGGAAGTCTATTCCCTTTGCAAGATTGGGGAAGTTCTCCTTTACTATTTGTTTAAATAAGTTTTCCACTTGTTGCTCTTCCTCTTTCCCTTCTCGTATCCCTATAATTCAGATGTTGGGACATTTAAAGATGTCCTGGAGGATCCTAAGCCTCTCCTCACTTTTTTGAATTCTTATTTCTTCCTTCTTTTCTGTTTGTTTCTTTCTTCCTTCTGGTGCACTCCATTGATTTGAGTCCCAGTTTTCCTCCCATCTCTATTGGTTCCCTGTATGTTTTCCTTCATTTCACTTATTGTAGCCTTCATTTGTTCATCTAATTTGTGAGCAAAAACCAATTCTGTGAGCATCCTGATCACCAGGGCTTTGAACCGTGCATCTGATAGGTTGGCTATCTCTTGGTCACTTAGATGAATTGCTCTGAGGCTTTGATTTGTTCTCCCATTTGAGCCCTTTTTTTTGGGGGGGGTCTGGTCGCGGCTATTACATAGTGAGGTGCAGAGCCTTAGGTGTTCCCCAGGGTGGGGCAGCCCAGTTGCTCAGTTGTGATGCTGTATGTGGAGGCAGGGTCCGAGAGGGAACAATGGTGCTTGCTCTGCTCTCTCTTGGATTCCAGTCCCTTCCTCCACTTCCCCTTTGCCTGGACTATCTGCACTCAAACGTGGGACTGCCTGGTTAGCCAGCTGCCTTGCGTGGCCTCACTGGGTCTGCATCATTGCCACCCCATGCCTGGGGTCCACTAGCCACCACCTGTGTGCCTGGGATCTGCCAGCCACCACCTGCATGCCTGGGATCTTCCAGCTGCTGCTGCCTGCATGCCTGGGTACACCAACCTCCACATTTTCCTGCTGTGACTCCACCCCTCTTATGGGTCTGGATGAATGGTTGTTGGACTTCTGTACAGTTCAATTTTCTATCAGTTCTGATTGTTTTCTTGTTTCTAAATCTTCGTTGTCCTTAATTTTGGTTGTGTGAGGAGGCACAGTGTGTCCACCTACACTTCCATCTTGGCTGGAAGTCTCGACCCTATGTATCTGTTTTTATGCCAGTGCCAGGCTGTCTTGATGCCTATGGCCTTATAGTATAGTTTCATATTAGCTAGCATAATTCCTCCAGTTTTGTTCTTCTTTCTCAGGGTCGCTGTTGCAATGTGGGGCCTTTTGTGGTTCCACATAAATTTTTGAAATACTTATTCTAGTTCTGTGAAATATGTCATTGAAATCTTGATAGGAATTGTGTGAAGCTATAGATTGCTTTGGATAGTATGAACATTTTAATGATATTAATGCCTCCTATCCATGAACATGGTATGTGCTTCCACTTACTTGCATCTTCTTCAATTAATTTCTTCAGAGATTTATAATTTTCTGAGTATAGGTCTTTTACATTCTTGGTTAGGCTTATTTCTAGGTATTTTATTCTTTTTGAAGTAATTGTGAATGGAATTATTTTCTTAATTTCTCTTTCTGTTAGTTTGTTATTGGCATATAAAAATGTAACTGATTTCTGAATATTAAGTTTTGTATCCTGCAATATTGCTGATTTCATTGATCAGTTCCAGTAGTTTTCTTGGTGGAATCTTCTGGGTTCTCTACGCATAGTATTATGTCATGTGCAAATAAAGACAGTTTTACTTTGTATTTTCCAATTTGGATGCCCTTTATTTCTCCTTCTTGTCTGATTGCTCTGGCTGGGACTTCCAGTACTATGTTGAATAAGAGAGGTGAAAACAGACATCTCTGTCTTGTTCCCAATCTTAAGTGGAATGTTTGTTGTTTTTGTCCATTGAGTATGATGCTGGCAGTGCATCTGTCATATATGGGCTTTTTTATGTTTAGGTATGTTCCCTGTATTCCCACCTTGCTGAGTTTTTTAAATCATAAATGTGAAAAACATTTATGTGTTTATAAATACAAACATGTGATTACATGTCACAATGTATTTAATGTGTGACTCAAGAAAACTATTCTTTCAGTGTGGCCCAGAGAAGCCAAAAGATTGGACACCCCTGGTATATTCCTTCCGGTGTATTATTTATCACAGATATTTCATTCTTTATTTCTGACTGATCCTTTTTTACAATTTCTGTGTCTTTTTTCAAGCTGTTGAGTATCCTTATAATCATTACTCTAAACTCTCTATCTGATAAATTGCTTGCCTCCATTTCATCTAGTTCTCTGGAAAATTCTTTTGTTCTTTCATTTGGGGTCTATTTCTTTGTCTTCCCATTTTGGCTGCTTCTTTGTGTTTTCCACCTTAAATGTTAAACTAATCAACCATCAATCTGATCAGGAGTTAATCTAATCTACCTGTAATCAGCTGTCAGGCTCAAGCACCCCAGTGTGGGGCAGAGTAATTCCTGCACACAGGGCTATTGCTTCCCCTCGGGCTGATGCCACTGAGACAATAGTGCTCTACCAGAGAAAGATGACTCCTGCAGTATGGGGGATGACTCAGCACAGGGGTCAGCTGTTCTGATGGCAGCTGTTCTCTCAGTTCTCTCTCCAGAGCCACCAACCCCAGACTCTCCTCAGGTGTCTCTACTTCACTCTGCCCTCCCTTTCCTGGCACCCAGGGTATTGGCTCCAAATGAAATTTTGTGTGTTGGTCCCTTAAAAGGCTCTCTGCATCTCCAGCCATCTCTCCTTGGCCAATAAAACCCCTGCTGCTTTTTACAACTGGATGTTATCTGGACTCTGTTCTGGCTCTGGTGCTGTAGACTGGGAAGCCCAGCTTGCGGTTTAGATCCCACAGTTCTCAGGGGGAAACCCCTGGCCACTGAAATATCCCTTCAGCATTTCAGTTGCCACCCGTGGGAGCGCAGCCAGCTCTCTTATGCCTCCTCTGGACTCCCTACCAATCACGTTGTGCTGAAGTGTTTTCTTCTGTCTGTCCATGGTTGTAAGGCTTCTCTCCAGCCAGTGTTCAGTTGATTATTCAAGATGATTTCTCTACAATTTAGTAGTAATTCCAGATTGGTCCTGGGAGGAGGTTAATGTAGCTTTCAGTTACTCCTCTGCCATCTTGGACCTCTCCCATCTTAAATATTCAGTAATTCTAACACACGTAAACATCAGTGTTCTGGGCTTTTAGTGCTGACTTTGAAGACTCTTCTGGGGCACGCCCTGGGCCTTAGGTCCCTGATGTACTTGCCCTGGCCTACTGGGTGCTTTTAAGGATGTAGGGGCACCCTGACTGTGTAACAAAGGTCCTTGGCCCTTGGTATTTTCCCATGTGGGTCATTCCCTCATTTATAGTGGAATTTGACTTGAGAAGTTTGGGCACACCATGGTTTTTTTTTTTTTTTAATTGTTTTGAAATAATTGGAAAATTGTGAGTTGCAGGAACACTGTAAAGCACTCCTTCATCCACACATACAGAGACACTTATTTTTTTCTAAATCATTTGAGAGTACATTGCAAATACAATGGCCCTTTACTACTTATTTTTCTAGCTTTACTAAGGTGTAACTGATAAAAGGTAAGATAATTAAAGTGGACAATGTGATAGTTTTCTATAATATGCATTGCACAGCATTATTCTTTGTATGACATTTCATACTTGCTTGACTCAACTGACTTTGATTTCCTAGCTGTGAAACTCACCCATTTTCTTGGAGGGGCTCAATGGTAGAACTAAACAGAGGAAGCAGAACCAGGCCTGAAAATCAGAGTAACTGATCTTCATGCACCCAAACACTGCTACAGCTATAAAATCTTACTGCAAATGCCACACTATATACCTGCTCTAATAATGAAAATTTAGACCCATGAACCATCAAATTGTGTGCTAACCAAGAGAGGCAAATACTGAAAAGAGAGGGCAGAACCTTCAAAATTCCTGCCCTTTCCCCTTAATTCAAGGTGGTCAGCTTCTCCCTGGTGCCAAGGGTGCTATCTTATTTTCCAGACTTTGATTTTTCAGCAGGTGTTGACAATCCTGGATGTATTCTAAACAGCTTGAGTGTATATATCTTGGGCTAGTAAACATTTCAAACAATCAGCTTCATATTTTTACCCCCCTTCAAATACCCAAATGTGAACAAAAAAGGCTTTATTCATATCAACTCTATTCTATAGGACCAAATTGATCTGTATTTTCCTATATATTCTGGAAGGAAAAAAAAATCCCACACATAATTTGTGGTTTCATTCTGGCTACATAGTTAAGATAGTTTTTTCTGGGAAGCCAAAGTTTGCAAATGCAATAGATGTGAGTGCTTGATACCATCCTGCATTTGTGAATTGCCCAGAATTCTTTGTCAAGACTAGCTTAAGAAAGAAAGGTACTCTACCTGGAAAGGGAAAGTAAGTCAAATAATGCACAAACTCTAGTCTTTGAGGTCTAGTGTAGCATCCTGTCTTCCCTTCACTAACACTAAACAGACATGATTAACTGCCTCATCTTCAATTGGGTAAAGCCACAAATTATTGCAAATTGTCAAACCAAGAGTCTGTACAAATTTCCTCTAATAATTTGGACAAACCATTAAAGTGGTCAAACTTTAATACACCAGTAATCTGTCAAGTAAAAAAGAATCAAATCAATAGATTCTTTTAAATAAACATAGATGTGTGTTAGTTAAAAATACTTTTGTACTTGAAATTCATCTCTCTGAAAAAAATGGATGTAAATGAGATTAAAAATATTCACCCTTAATATTTTTACCAAAATGTTGTCTTTAAATTTAAACTCCAGTATCATAGGGACACTCATCATTTTTTGTTGCTATCATCATTATTAAAATTTTGCCAAAACATGAGATTAAAAATTTAATTTTTACACATTTTATGCCATAAGAGACATGATTAAAATGATGACTTTCCAAATAACATGAATAATGCATTTACTCTTCATCCAAAGCAAATGTATTTTGTTCTTAAGAGATGCTTAATCCATTCTTCCTCCCTCCCTCTCTCTCTCTATTTTTTTTTTTTTTTGTTTGAGTAGAGCAAAGGAGGGCAATGAGGGATTTACACTTAGAATTGTTATTTAATGTGGGCATATATTTGACTTGTGATTATAAAATAACTGTTGTAGTAATTTTGAGTTTAGATGGGGTAGTAAATTTTGATATGAATGAAAAACAAATTATATTTTTGTTAATATTCAAGGTTACCTTTTGGGACAGAATTATTAAAAAGTATTGTCTATTATGCTATGAAAAATGTGGAGCCCATGTTAAGAAATTTTTCCCATGTATATGTATATAAATATTTATTCCAGAAGTAACAGGTCTACATTTGTAGAATAAGTTTCAAAGAACAGCCTAAGCTTTCACAAAACTTGGATAGAGCTTAAAATCCTTTTGCTACCCGACACTCCCCACCCTCTTTGATCAGAAAAAGTGCTCAATGGTTGAATTCAATCACTATGTTAGGATCACTGGGAGTGGAAGAAAAGACACAGCTCCCTTAAGGTTTCCTTTATAGCTTCCTGGTGTTTGTTTACACACTCGTCACTGGGGCAGCACAATGGCCTGGGGCTGCCTCTGCATTGAGCTGTGCCTTTGAACTGGGAAGATTCCAGGGCCCGGTAAATGAGCTCTGCTTTATGCCTTCTCCTTTATGCCTTCTTTCACTTCCTTGGTGTATTTTTCTCTAGATACATCTTTCCTTGCTACCAGGGCAGTAATAATACCTTTGAGTAAAGAAAGATTGGGAGGTGAACATAGGGGAAAGGCTCAAAGGCTGTGAACTTGCATTGTAATCTTATAGCTCTATGTGGTCCAACTTAGTTCATCAGGAGAACACTTTGGGATTTTTCAGCTGAAGTGCCAGCAAATAATAAAGAGCATGCTTTCCCCAAGCCTTTTCTTCTTTCCATTTTTCCCTTGTGGACTTAGTAGGGGTAAAGGTAGACATTGTAGAGAGATGACTGGTTATGATCCCCCTTTGCTTTAAGTGAATTCCTGGCCAAGGATCAGGGAAGACTCCCTTCCTTTCGTCAGAACCAGAATTGGTACTTTTAAGACAACAGTAAGGGTTTCGAACTCCAAGTGTCAGAAGTCAGTTAGGAAGCATCCAAGAAGTTCTTTGATTTTTTCTCCTTAAAGATAATGGTAAATGTTATAATAATCAGCTATTAACCACTTTGTTTTCTCAGCTCTCTGGCTTGTGAGGTCTTTTTTCTTGGGCTGTTCTAAATAATGAAGAAGACTTTGAAGAACTTTGACCCTTCTGGCCACACTACCTTATGAGAGATGAACAAAAAACTCTGTCCATGTACAAATTCCAGGAAAATAACCCATGAAGCCTATGAAAAAGGTCTCATGATCCCAGTGACTTAAACTGTCATAAGGAGGAACAAAAGGGAAAATTCTATAATGAAGAATCACTTCAGTATCATGAGCCAAGGATTATGATGAACAACTTCTGTATACCTAACATGTAATTTTAAAAATGATTCAGTGACTTTAAGGAAAAGTTGGGCCCTCAAACATGTGTTACAATTTAGTTTATGACATTGGAGAACCCATGAAAGGAAAACATGCTGATCAGCAGTACTTTTGTTTCTTATCATATAAAGTGGTAAGGACATTGGGAGTTCTCTTCACTCTTTCCTTCAGAAGAGTACTGAATATCAGCTAATGTAGAGAAGACAAGAAGGGATTGATGGATAACTAGCACTCTTGAACTTCAAACTTTGGGTGCTTCCTTAATGCAGAGAAGGAGAAAGCTAAGAACACAGCCCATAGTTGACTTCAGTCCTTTTTCTAAACATGACCAGCACTAAGACTGATGTTTTATAGGATGGAACTGAAGAAATCTTAGAGTCCTAAGAGCCCAATTAAATGGTGACGCCAGTTAATTATTAAGTTCAAATTACTTTAGAATCTTGAAAGCTCACAAGGAAGGATGTATAACATTCACAATATGCCTCTTCCTAAGCTATGTACTTTCATAATGAATGTAAACCTTTGGAATAATAATAAAAACAACATATAGTTCTTATACAAATAAATAATAATCATAAACAGGGCTGCTCAGAACAGAACTTGTCTTGCTCCTTATTCAAGTGGAAAATTTCCCTTTTCACGGGCAGATTTGCCAAACCGTTCAATTTAATGTTTAGAACACTGCCTTGTTTCTCCTGAATTGCTAAATCTGCTATACTCTAAAACCCTTTACGATTTAGCTGTACTCAATTTAACTTGTATAAAATATATAAAGACATTATTTTTGATAAATTTTTAAATGCATCACCACTTTTAATCCTTCTTTGAAGTATGGTTGCTTGCATTAGAAGTTTTCCATGCATTACCTAGTTCAGATAAAGTTTAAACAACATTTTTAATCTCATTCCTCCTTTAATTTAAGAAGGTATTCATTCTTAAATTCAAAGCTTTAAAATATTGAAGTTTTGGGGTAAAGACCTTTAAAGATATCGTTCAAGAATGTTTTGTTGAAGAAAACAGGTATCACTTAAAGTATTACAAGAATCCTAATCAGAGTTTCCTAAGGAAACAAAGTCCCGGAATTTTACAAGAGTTGTCCAGTGGAAGTAAATCCAGGTTCAAAGAGATAAGAAGGAAGGAATAATTTTTATTCAGCACATGCATGATTTGCTATAGCAATTTCGAACCCCTTTGTTGTGCCGGTTGTGACTCAGAAAAGAAATAGATGCTTCTGTGAAACTCATCCCCTGAGAACAGAGATGAGAACCAGTAAATGAGTGAGAGCTGATGGAAATTCAAGTCACTTCACAAAGAATTTTCACACAAGATGAACTCTCACAAGTTTGCAAGCTTTTCCGAAATCTAGCCTTCATGAATATCGTTTGAACAAGTTGTATGGAATGCAGTCTGTGCCCTATGGAATAGCGTACTTTTTATTACCAAGGTGGAATTATTTAGGATCACCAAATAACAGGGTTCAAAAGTAAAACAGCTGAAAAATCCAACAGTCTGGTCTAACCTGGGATGCTCTGTCTCCTCACAGCCAATGCTCCATCAGGCGGCTTTGTCTGGCTGGCGGATTTAGTGTAGGGACTCTCATCTGCAAAGGTACAATGAAGGGTTTGGTTAATTTCCATCCAGTTTCTAACACAGTGAAGATTTTTAGAGGATTGCCGTCCTTCTGCCAGAGAGAGGTGATATGGTATGGTACAGTAGAAAGAGTCGATAGACCTCAGTACCAACCTCAGCTTAGCTGTGGGACGAGTTATTGGAAATGCCCTGAACATTGGTTTCTTCTCCTATAAAAGAGGAATATATTTTCTTATCAACCTTTTAGGATTGTTGGGATCGAGCCATGGTGCACATAAAGGCGAAAATGGTAAGAAGTATGCAAATATAAAATGCAAATTATTTGCCTGCAGGCTACTTTCATTGACAAATAAGTATCAGTGAATATCAGTAACAGGAAGGCAAAGAAAGAATAAAATGGCTCAGTGGGCACTAAGAATAATCAGGTAGGAGAACAAAGGAAATGAAAGGAAATGTTGTATTTCAGATAAGCAGATGACAGATCATTAGTATTGCAGGGAAATAAAGAAACACAGAGTTAGTGGGTTCTGGAAAGTGTGAACTGGCATCCCCGGCCCAATGGGAACAGGGACATTTCGAGTAAGACCAGAGGAGGGAGGTTAAGAACAGGAAAGGAATGATGGTTTGGCAAAAGAAGAGGTACACTGCAATGAGCTGATTTGCCTTTTAGAAAGAGATGAAAATAATCTGCAGAACCATATAAAACAACTGAAAAAGACAGAAGCTCAGTACATCTGTGAGAGTTAGGCAAGAAGCTCAGTAGGGTGACAAGATGTTAGAGAGGATGGATTCATCGAATTTGAGTAAAATAATTTTGTTAAATCTAGAAAAGAATTTACTGGCTTGGAACATGGGAGTAATGATCTAGCATGGCAAATATTAGAGTTAAAGTAGAAAAGAAGAATTCTTCTTAGTTTGCATGAGGACATTTGTTTAAAAGAGATGTCTGAGTAAAGATGAGGATGTATGTGGTCTCAGTAAACACAACGTAAAATAATTATCTAGCACATCTAGTCAGGCTAGATGACCCAATTGTTACTTGTGGACACACTATAAGGTTGGTTTGTTGTTGTTAAAATAGGAAATCATCAAATGATTGAAAAGAACCACATTGTGCTTGGCAACTAAATGTAACAAGGATTTAATTCAGCAACAAGGCTTTGTCATGTGAAAACATTAATTCTCCCAACTAAGTGGTCTGTGTTTTAAAATTGAGGTATTTGATTTCTCTCTAGGACGTACTTCTGGTTGGAATGATTCATGATTTCTTCATAAAACTAACAAGGTCTTTCTAAGCAATGACAAAAAGGAAGGATTAACACTGTTGTAAACTGCAATTAACTTTAAAAAATGGAAGTCACACTGTTTTATGTTTATATTCCATTTGTCACACAACTGTTTATATTTTTGCCACCATGAACTACCAACTCTCAGATACCAATCCAATCAACAGCACCACTTTTGCTTATGCGGCGGTAACCAAGACCTTTGACTGTTTACTTTGCAAATGCAATTTGGAGTATAATCACAAACCGCAACATGAAACACTCCATTCGCGCCACCATTCTTACCTGAGTATTTGAGCACTTTCCACAGTGACGACCTATTAACCAGGCGACGTGCTTTACATACATACAGCATCTACTAAAACACATTTACTATGTGTTAAAATCTGGCTTCTTTATAAAGCCAATTAAAATATATTTTCTTTTATTATCCCCAAACTTTGGGACAGTATATTTACGAGTACAGAGCACTGGGCCGGGGATACAGATCATAACAACCAGTTCTAGGGGCAGCATCTTGGAAGCCTAAAGGTTTTCTTCAG
This sequence comes from Glossophaga mutica, assembly GCA_039655065.1. Classification (NCBI taxonomy): domain Eukaryota; kingdom Metazoa; phylum Chordata; class Mammalia; order Chiroptera; family Phyllostomidae; genus Glossophaga; species Glossophaga mutica. The sequence continues at coordinate 63,248,271 of CM077304.1, forward strand.
TTTTCAACTTGTCAAGAGTCCAGCCAATCACAATCTCGGTTTGAATGCAGTGTTAGATTTCTTAAAAAGTAGTAAGAGATTTTCCCAGGAGATGCTGGGTTATTTTTTTTGATACTCTATTTTAAGAAGCCATTTAAAAAAATTACGCATTTTGCATTACAGAGTTGTCAGCCCTGGTGAAATTCTTTTCTCATTTATGAGTGTACTGTATTTGAAAATAGAGCTGAGACAGTCCAGTTATGCACATCCCGCAAAGGTTGAAACGGAATTATGGATGGCCACCTGGCTAGCTTCCACCCCCAGCTCCCATTCTCATTCTCATCATTCAGTGTCCTTGCCAAGATAGGCGAAAGTAGACAATCATCTAGAAGCCAAAAGTTGTATTGGTCAAGGAACCACACTGCAATAAGTTCTATATTCTCTAAAAATAGCTTGCCAAAGTCCATCAGGGTGAAAGCAATAATTCCTAATGCAAGTGAGGCAGAATCTTGGCAACATTTATCATGAGAGTAAAAGGACAGCATAGCAACAGAGCAGCAGGGGAACTTGCTTTCACATTTGTTTTAGAGGAACTTTTCCTAAGAATACCTCTTTATTTTAAATCCATAAGAGGCATTATGAGCCTTTTATAAAAAGCAACCTATCACACAATGAACACATCAACTCTCATCATGTGATTGACTCAACGTCAACCCTTGTTTCAAACTTTGTTTGAAAACAGAAGTGGAGGGAAGATACTAAATGATTCGGTGGTAGATGGTCCCATAATAGGATACTACAGGACAGGAATGCCTGGGGTATATTTTTAATCCCTGAGCATAAAGTCATGCAGAGCTATGGAATCCTCTATCAGAGTTTTTCATGCGGCCTTCAATGGACATTTGTAGATGTATCACTAGCATTTCGTGCTTGTAAGAGATGATCTAGATCACTCCTTCATTTTATAGTTAGAGCTCGAGGCCAAGAGAGGTAAATTTATAGGACACACCTAGAGTACGTCTAGACTGCATTTGTTGTATTTTTATTCCCAAGCTCTTTCCTCTTCATGCATTTCCTCTTGGATGGACGACGAGATTTGCTGGGTTAACAGGTGCACATTTCTGTATCACACAGGCAAGTGAATGGACCCAACGCTCCAGCAGAGACCTGGCACAGTGTGAGTTCATTCCTATGGAGAAGCCTATGAAAATGAGTGATCATAGCCACGTGTATGTATCATATGTGTAGATAAAACCCATTCCCCTCTCCTCCAAATATTTCTTTGCCTAAAATGGACTACGCTTAAATTGCACTACGAAACCAATTTATACTTGTCATTTCACTTTTTTTTTTGTGAACAAAATAATAAAGTGCTAACACAGTTCACTGTTCCTTAGTAAGGGCCTCAAAATCTCATTGAATTATAAGATCTATGTTAACACCTCTTTATCAGTAAGGCACTAACTAGACCTTCAAGTTCCATCCACTTACATGTGAATTAAAAACTGACCAAATAACAAGGGAAGGAATCAGTCAGTTGATAATATTTCTGGAGCAGTACCAGACACATAGTGTGCCTTCAGTAAATGTTTGCTGATAGCTGAATGAATTGTATTTAAGTGTTCAAACGAAAGCATTTATTGTAAGTAAGCAACCTGAAGAAAGTCAAACATTTGTTATGAGCTGTCCTCCTCCTGCCTCTGACTTGTTCCCGAGGTGTATAGCCTATGTCATCTTACTAGTAATGACATCATCCAAGACGCACTGAGCACTGACTTACAGCATGTTAAAAATCTGTGACTCTTTACAAAATGGATAGTAAAATATTTCCTTTAATTTTCACTTAGACTACAGAAGGATTGATTGAACAATCTTTAAAATAGTGTCTTCAAGCAAAGAATTCTGACTTTCATACCAGGCTCCCAGCCATGACTTTAATGGTGGGTCATATTAGCAAGGGATCCTTACGGAATTCACTATAGGAGCAAAGCAGACGTTCAGCTGGTGAGCTACTGCTCACTGAAGTCAATGTTGCAAGTCATCATTACGCCCATCTCGGTACAGAACTGTCAGTCTTTTCTAATGACATCTTAGCAGAGAGATAATCACTGTTATACATGATGGCTGCCCACTGTCGAAGGGGCCGCAGAGTGGTCGTAACAAGGAAGAGCATGGGAACCCTTTCCAGTGTTATCCCATGAGGTGAGAGAAAATCTCCTCCATTAAGTGAAAAATTGACACCGTAACAGAGGAATAGAAAAGGCTTAGTCTGGCATATATTTGGAATGATGGGGTGGGGGGTGCAAACCATCTGTCCCCATCATTCCCTCCATTTTGGCCAGTCTCCTCAAGTGCCAAACACAGGAGAGGCAAACACAGACTTTGTTTTGATGACATGTTCCAAGCGAAGCTGGTGTTATAAACTCGGAAAGCAAGCAGCAGGCACCTAAGGAGCCATGCTTCATTCTGCATCACAACCAAAGCCCATGTCGGAGCTGAATCACATCTTGCGGGATGGACTCAGGTCCCCTCAGGTCATGACCTCGAACGGTCGCCTGGCATCAAAGAGCTCCCATGTGTAATCAGGCTGGATCTTGTCCCCCCATCTCCTGCCTCTCCCACTCCCAGGGCCCGGGCTTCCCAGACGAACCGGATATGACTGTAGTTTCAAAAATCTCTAGCTGTGTTCAGGGCTTTGTTGAAGAAAAAAAATTTAATTTCCTTTGGCTGAGACTAATCAGCCTATGCTAAACAATTCCTAGCAACTAATTATGCACAATTGAGGCACCTGCTAAGCCAGCAGATCCCTTAACTTCTTGATGAGGAAAAAAATAAAAAAAGGCACTTTGTGCAATTAAACATTATGACCATTTCCTAGCAGTGGGGAGACAGGCAGCTCGTGCAACGGTGTTCGTGCACGCCATTACGAACTTGGAAGGAAACTCTGTTTTCGTGAATGAACAAAATGAAATCCATTGTGAAGGAAATAAACTGCCCTTGAAATCAATTACATTCCACAAATTTTAGTGCCTACTATGTGCAAATTAAGAATCAATTGGATAAAAGATAATAAAACTTGAAGTAGAATGGTGACTGAGGAATCCTTACTACTTCGTAGGTTTGAGACAGAAACGTGCTTCATCAGCGGAGGGGGAAATGAGCATGGACGTGCGATGCTGGCGGAGGTGGGGAGTTGGAGGGGAAAGGGAGAGTCACGGCCATGGATTTATCAGAACTTTGCAACCAGAGAAACCAAGAAACAGGCCCTTTAATTTCCAGCTAACATGGAGGTTTTGTGTGGAGTGGGACCTTTTCAGTCCTCGGGGCCCGTGACCATTTCATCTCAGCCCAGCACAAACGTCTTGCACGCTGGCTGTTTCCTGCCGACACTGGCTCTCCAGTTCTGTTTGCCGCCTTGGTGGTTTGATGGCACACTAAAATTTAAGCAAGATTTCCTGAAGGGTAGCTGTCAAAAGGTTTTGATAATAGGATTTATACAAGTATGTCTTTCTCTTCTTGTTAAGATAATGTGCAGCTCTAAGCACAGTGTCTTGCATAATTTAAAGAAATGCAAACTCAATGATTTGGTCAAAGACTCTACTTCAACCTTAACTAGTTCTTAATTCCAGGTTAAAATAACACTGTTTTTCTAGGGTCATACAAAGACCGCACCCCCTATCGTTCCTCGAGTCAGAGGTTTCTGGGTCCTACGCAGTCTCAGGTCTGTTGTGCTGCCACATTGAGGCAACGGCGGACAGCTGCTTACAACAACTGATTTCATTGACAAGGAACTTTCACCTCCTTCCTTAACGGGACGCAGTGGTCCACACAGCTCGTTTCAAACCATAATGGAGAATGATCTGAGCTTGACCGCAGGAGGCAGAGGCTGCTCCACTGGGGTCTCTTTCCTGTTAAGAGATGGTTTCCTCCCCGCGACCCAATGGTCCACTTTCCTTCCTTTCTTTTGTTGTTTGTCTCGCCTTTGCATGGCATTGACGTCTCTCCTTGACTCTGCATGGTTTCTTACAGTTTTATAATCTAGACCCAAATGTGCTTTGTGTTATGAAAGGGGATCAGGTCTTTTGCTTTTGAACATTTAAAAAAAATCATCCAAACAGAGCACAAATTCATTTTTAAAACACATGTCCAGCGGTTTCTTCAGAATGATAGAATGCCCTCAAAATTATATTAAACACAATCAGACAAGCATTTCAGGGGTAAATATTACAGCTGAAGCACTGCCACTCATCCGTATTTCTTTGCGAAGAACAGCCCAGTCTAGCGCTCGCCCGTTGCTCTGACGGTCACAGCGATGGCAGTTTATGGTTCAGGCAACTTTCAAACGTGGTTCCGTGGCTCAGTATTTTTTCTTTTTCTTTGTTAACAAAGTTTGTGTGAACTGAAACAAATGTCAACTGCTGGCAAGTTAATTTATACAAATCAATGATCTGAGAGTTGCTAGTGCTGATAAATTTCTAAATAAAAAAAAAGTGTTACACCACCCTTTGACTCAGTTCCCAATACACAAGCTGAAAGTCTGTTTCTACACCTTGCGTCCCAGCGTTACAGAAAGGGAGAAGTGAACAGAGCACCTCTGTAACCTCGAGCAACATGTTGGAGCCAGGAGAACAGACTACTCCCTCAGGGCCATTGATGAGACTGAGGCCCAAGGACCATGTGACTGCCTCTGTGCACCAAGACCCACTGGGAGACTCCCGACACCCTCCTTCATGTTGACGGGTGTGGCGGCCTTAGAAACAATGCTCCAAAGGGGGTTTCCAATATGTTGAGGAAAAGTAAGCTTTTTTCCAGGAGTCTATTTTAATGAATAATCAAAACAGTAAAACTATAGGTGGGACTTGGTGGTAACGAAGAAAGTGGATTTAGCCAGAACTTATCAGAGTGCAAGACAGAGGGAAGGAAAAGTAAACCTCAGGTTGAAGACCCTGGTGGTATGTAAGGGATGTAAATTATATGAAGAAATGTTAGGGTTTTACTGTAATCTTATAACATGTAGATGTTTCTTTCATTATACACCAGTGCCATTGGTTTCCTCTACAAGTAATCCAAATAATTTCTTATAGTCCCTTTCTTTATTTCCGAATTTGTGCATCATTCAATAAGTAGTTCAAACAGACTTGAGTCAACCAGAAGACTTTTTAAAATGTCAGTGATACCAATGATGCTATAACAATGATAGCCAGCACTCACTGAGCACTCATTAAATGCCAGCATGAGTCTGAGCACTTTAGATGTGTAACCTTATTTCTTCTCATGATAACTTAATAAAATTAAAATAACAGGGAAAGATAGATTCACTTTACAAAAGGAGTCCTGGTTTTAAGGAAGAATTTGCCTTGCTCATCCTAAATAGTCGATTCCAGGGGGACTTTTAAATGAAACTGCTATTATGCTGTAATGAAGACTAGAGCAGAGTGGATGCACTGCATGCTTGGCACTGTGCTTAGCACCTCCTGCATAAATTGTCAATACTTACAACAATGTAACTGCACAGGTACAAGGATACCACTTGAACTATGAGGATACAGAGGTTTATAGAGATGAAATAATGTTCAGAAGAAGAAAAGTGCAGGAATGAAGCTTTAACTTACACGTCTTTATAGAGTCTGCTCTTGCCACAAGGATATACTATTTATCAAAATTCGATTCACATATTTTTTGAAGTGTGTGTGTGGGTGTTGTAGGTGTGGTGTGTCTGGGCCTATCCTGTGTGACCGTATGTCACTGATGGTGAGACCTGAGGCTGCACTTGAAGATGTCCTGCAATTTCAGGTTAGAAAAGAAAATATTTCTTCCAGTTTACAGATCTCACTTCTTTTTCATGATTTTTTGGTTTAATTTATGATATAACATTCAAGGTTTTTCCTGGCACATTAACAAATCATCTGAAAGAATGCCTTATCGCCAATAAGCTCCAAGCGTTTTAGGAGATGAAGTCTGGCTGGATTTATCGAACTCCTCCACTCTGTGCCAACCATTCTCTGCTGATAGAACATTTATGAACTGGATCCTCCTACACGTGGTTTATCATCTTAAAATGAATAAGTAGTGGGGCACTCTCTTTTTTCTTTTAGTATTCCAGGTAACATGTTCATAGCCTGCTGCTTACAAGACCTCAAACCTTTCATTAGTGTCATGCTGCTGGAGGGAGAAAATAAATCTCAGACCAGGGCACGTCTAGGAATGCAGTGAAGGAAACGGTGGCATGACCTGTGCAGCTGGCAAACGAGAACATGGAGTGTCTTTGCTCTGGCTCTGGCTCTCAAGCCCCTGTCTTCGAACAGCCAGGCTCCGGAGCAGGGGAGCTGCACCCTCAGTTCTCAGGCTCACGAGCGCCTTCTCGGCAGCTGGGTCACCGGGCACACAGGTGTGGGCTTTTTGTTAGACTTGGGACTTTCACAGGGAGCCTTTGAAAGCAGGTGATGAACACACCCATTAGCCATGCCTCCCAAGATCATCATCTCTTCCTGAAATGGCTTAGCTTACTTATATCAGGACCTATCTCAGAAGTCACTTTTTTATAGTCTTGAAAATTCCCAGATTTTACCCAATTTCTAAGTGTGAGCCAGTCTCCTCACATTCCATTTTAGAAGCCAAACCTTCTTGCCACGAGGGTGGGAGGTGAGGATCACATGTGGACCCCGTGGGAATAATGTATTTCATACATATGCCTGGGGTTGTCACATATTTTGCCTTATTAACTCATTGCTAGGTCAAGTGATAGCAGATGACTGATTATCAAACAGATGACATGAGTTTTTAGTGCATGATTAAAGTGGGATTTATCGTGGCTGTCAGAATGCAGGGAGTCTGCGATTACCGTTATTTAAAACTGTACACTGGATATTCTCTGGTTTTACAGTAAGAGGCAGTGATTACACGAACAAAACCTTATAAGGGTATTAGACCAGAAACATTTTTTTTATGGCAACACTAGACCCATTTTTAAAGCACTAAAACTTTATCTGGTGGGTGAGGGAGCTGAGTGATAGATAAGAGCCAGCGGTGATGCCACAGTGGCAACCCCATGTTTCCATGGTAGCGCTTCCTCTACCACCTTGTAACTATCAACCTGCTTATCTCCACGGTATGAACTCCTTTGAGAGAAGATTTACTTTCATAATCATAGATACTATTATCCCCATTTTCACAGGTGAGAAAAATGAATCCCAGGGAAGTTAAAAATCTGTCCAAGGCTAAGCAGCTAGTAAGTGGCAGAGACGTGATGCTAACCCAGGACTGCGACACCAAAGGCCGTTCTCTCCCCAGTATCGCTGACTGCCTCAGTGAGGAGTCTGCACAACGCAACGGCCAAAGGACCCTCGGTGGGAGGACAGTCTGGTCTCTGACCATTGTAAAGAGATCCGGGTTTGCCTAAAGCTGTGTCCCACTTTCTATTGTTATAAGGAGGTGGATACGTGACACTTTTTTTTCCCCCCAAGGCTATGGGCTACCATTTGCTGAGCTTTTCATTGGAGAAATTCACTGATATTAAATGGTCTATTATGAGTCAATTTGTCAGGGGCAAAAGAAAAATTAAAACTCAGGTACCTAGATTTAATAGTCTAAAGATTATCAAATTATCTTCATTTGCTTCTGAGACAAATTATTCAGACATACAACTTCCTTATGAATTACTTGCTTGTCTAACTCTCCTTGGGTTCTGTCTACTTCATCAACTTTACTACTTTTCCCCATAAATCTTGCTTGAACAAAGATTCAGCTTTTATAGTTAATTAGGGCGAACAAGGAAAATGCAGTTGAACTCCACAAAATGTGAATGTTTAATTTTGAATGATTTTGCAGCATTATACTCAATAGGACTCTTCCAGTTTTCCAATTAACAAGTTACTGACATTTACAAACACCTAGCATAATAGAAACCTTTTCCTTCTATCACTGTTTGTTAGTTTCATTACCGAATTTTGGGTTGGCTTTCAGGACACTTCAGTCATGCAAGTAATCATGAAACTGTTGGATTCTATCAGCAATAATACCTTAGAGGAGTTTCATTTACAATAAATGAAACTTTCTCAGATTCATTCTCAATGGCCATGTAATTTGCCTTAAGGTATTTTAAAATCACATCATCAAAGCTTTAAAAGGGTACTCCTACACATTTAACTCTGAGCTGCAGTATATTTTATAACAGATTTTTATGAAATATAACATTGACAGAGCAACAGGCAACTCACTATTTTTCAATGTAAACATTGTTTAAATTTCTAGGTAAGTCCATCAATGCCATATGAGACAATCAGAAAGGTATAGGTCCACAAATACATGCACACATACATACAATGTCTGATCTTGAAAGGTCTAGCCATTATTAATAATAATGAGAACAGTTTGCATGATGTCTATGTAACCTGGCAGCCAAAGAGAGTGGACTGGAATGTGCATGCGTGAACAATGGCGACTTCACTGTACTAGTCAGTGGGGGTGGTGGACACCTTTTTTTTTCTTTCAATTTTTATTTTAATTGTTGATCTTGCCCATGGTGGCCACCTTTGAGTGAGCATGTGTTCTGTGTGGCCACTGCATTCAAAATGATTGAGCGAGTAGAATAACAAATATGCATCAAATTTTGTGTTAAGCTTGAACATTCCTCCATGGAAACTATTTGGATGATTCAGAAGGCTGCAGCTATGGGCCGCGCTGGTGACTGGCAGCTTCATGATGACAACGTGCCCATTCATGCATCATATCTCATGCAGAGTTTTCTGGTGAAACATCAAATCACCCAGGTGACTCAGCCTCTCTACAGCCCAGATTTGGTGTCAGGTGACTTCTGGCTTTTCCCAAAACTAAAATCACCTTTAAAAGGGAAGAGATTTCAGACTGTTGATGAGATTCAGGAAAAGATGATGGGGCAGCTGATAGTGATTGGAAGAACTGTGTGAGGTCCCAACATGCCTACTTTGAATGGGACTGAGGTGTCACTGTCATATGTACAATGTTTTTTTGTATTTTCTATCTTCAATAAATGTCTCTATTTTTCGAATTATATGGCTGGATACCTCTGGACAGATCTCAGATATTTCATAGATGTAGTCATCCATATGTATGTATCTACTTATGAGCACTTTTAGGAAAAGGTACACATATGAACAGAGGAACTCAAAGGATTCCTGACCCCTAAGATATCCCTTTTATCCTTCAGGGCAAAATTTAAGGGTGGAAGTTGGGGACCACCACCTTTATCCTAGTGACTTCTTATTGAGCCCTGCAGTAGAATGACCAAGAGCTCAGGGCTAATGGCAAGACCTGTGATGGTACAGAACTTCTGTAATGTTCCAGAAATTTCAACTTTTACAAACAATATGCAAATTTATGCACTAATTTACATAGTTCATAGACTTTGGAATTCTCCATTTAGGATTGCCACATTCTATCAAAGATGCTGTAAGAGAAATTGTAATTTAGCTTGGAGACAGCCTACAAATACGTAATGCAGGTAGAAAAACAGAACAGTTATCGGAGAAATTTGTTCATCTCCGTGGTCCAAAGCGAACAATTCAAGCACAGCATAACAGACATGGTTGAGGTGGGCATGACTACCATCTGACAAGTACTATCTACATATCCAATGCATAAAAAAGTAGCTTAGAAATATTATGTGTGTGCCATAGATCTACTGAACAATTTGGGTACTGATTTTAAGTGTAGCTTGCCTTCACATTTCCCCACTGTAGTAAAACTGCAGCCTTTATTGACTTCTATTTTGCTTAAGACAAGCTTAACAAAACACTTGATATTTATTGTGGTAGAAAGAGTAAACAACACATAATGGTTATTCTGGGTACAATAAAGCTCAGCTATTTGCTTCTTTGACAATTAGGGATGTATTGCTTGAAATAAGTAGAAGCATTTGTACATTATCTGAAAAATGTCACATTTATGTAAACAGAGATCATAAAACTGAAATATGCAAGTATCACTGGTGCTACTCTTGTCAGCATATTCCCTCTATGAAATCATTTCAAGGGCTACTGTCTCTATTCCAATTATGAGAGGTTTTAGCTAAAAACCTATTAGGTCAGAAATTCTGTGTTAAACCAAGTGTAAAGCTTTGCCACCTTTGTTAAATATCTACAAGCTTAATTGAAAAAAAAATGTTTCATTTGGTGAAGAAATACCAGAAAGCCCCAAGCAACTTGCATAATTAGACCATTTTTTTTCATTTCCTTTAATCTTCTTTTTCTTTAGACCCCAGAACTTCATTTTTGCACTGCATATTTGAGTGCAACTGAGATGTAGTATAATGTAAAGGCTGAACCCATTCTAAGAGCCCTCAGAAGCATTTGAGGGCTAAGCTGTTCAGTGAATGTCTGTCACACTTAAGGACTGGATATATATCCACTAAATTACCTCTTGTCATTGAGACTAAATTTTGTAGGCCTATCACAAATTTTAAACATGTAGAAGAGGCAGACATTGACCACATTTCCTGTTTTCTGCAAAGACAAGCCAATTAGACATAGGCAAGAGAAGGCGATTCCTTATTTTTCCTCTTGTACTTCTCTTCTTAAGGTTTATAGCAACGGAGTGCATGTGCATACTATCCTTATATCATTACACTCATGCAATGACTACCATTACTCGGCTATATGACTACAAACTATTTGAACATGAGGATGTTGTAGAGTTAACATGGGAATGTGGAAAGCACACAGGTTTATATTCATAAAATATTTGAACCCTGGTTTCTCTTTTTTCTTTGGTGAAGTTACATAAATCCTTTAAGCCTTGATTTTCTCATCTCACAAAAGGGAATAACAATAGCTATTTTCCCCACTTGAGAGAATTAGTTGGAAAAATGCATGTAAAGACCCTGGTAGATAGCACATGCTCAACAGTAATAATTTCTTCATGTGATTCTGGCCCAGTATGATTTCATGGAAACTTTGGGCCTTGACACATGTTAATTGATCATACGTAGTGGAAATAAAAATAATGCAAATGGTGACTTTTAAAAGGCTAGAATTTGTCTTATTAATTTGTTTTTATTATACTACGAGGGAAACACAGGTCCCAAACAATAGAACAAAACCTGCCATTTACACATACTGGAATCAATTAGAGAAGAGTTCTGAGAGGGCTAAACATGACTCTTTAAAAATGTAGTTAATCCCAAAATTATACATGAAACCTATTAAGTATAAAACATTGCCTTAAAATGTAATAGAGCAGCCCTGGCTGGTGTAGCTCAGTGGATTGAGTGCCAGACTGCTAACCAAAGGGTCGCTGGCTTGATTCTCAGTCAGGGAACATGCCTGGGTTGCAGGCCATGTCCCCAGTAGGGGGCGCACGAGAGGCAACCACACATTGATGTTTCTATTCCTCTCTTTCTCCCTGCCCCTCTCTCTAAAAGGAAATAAACAAAATCATTAAAAAATATATAATAGAGCAAATCCTCCCAGAGACAGAACTTAATCCCCTACACTAGACACATAAGGTGGGCAAATGCATATTTTTTTATGGTACTTGGATACTATGTACTAATTTACCACTTTTCTAGTGCCCTGGTGGCCCTAGAACTACTGCCCCTTGTAAAAAATTAAATTAGAATGAGGGAGATGATTTGCTCACCTGATGCTTTATACATAAGTATCACTAATTGCACAAATCTGGCTTGTATTTGATCCATTAAGCATCTCCAGTGATAGCACTTTGTACACAACCCAACTCTGAGACTCATACTCTGTCTACACAGAGCAAGTTTCCTACATGTTACAGTTAGGTTCAGAATTTTTATGAAATAATGTGAGAAACAATTGATTAACAAGGTAGCCATCCCTTTTAAATAATTTGTATGTACTATTCTCCTTGTTTTACATGATAAATGACAACAAAGGAGAGGGTAGTATCATTCCCAAGTTTGGAAACAACTATGAAAAAAGAAGAACTTTTTAATTTCTTTCTATAAAATTTTATTTTCAGAGTGAAATATGGCAAAAGGCAAGTACTCTTTGGCATTATAAATCATCTCCCAGATAGGAAGAGCAATCTGTTGGAAGGCTGCCCAGGGCACACTGATTTGTTCTCTTTTCCTGAATCACTATTAGGTTGTAATTATCTGTACTTTGTCATTTATAATGTGCACTTTATTGCCCAAAATTTTGAGGAGAAAATAAGGATGCACATTATACATGGGTAGTGCCTGAAATACCTTGTATCTGTTCTTGCATTTTGTAATTATTTGTCACACAAAATTTCTTGTACTAAAGTATGTTCAAAAATAAATGCTAAAATTCCTTTATAATATGAAAAACAAGTATCTAAATATAAATAAATAAAAATTGAATTAAAAAACTAAAAAGATCTTTTTCTCTAAGTTTGGGCCAAAAACATGGGTGTTCATTACACAAGGCAAAATACAGTACTTCTCATTGAATTTAGGTTTATTCTGTGCAAGCATTAAAAAAATATATTTCTGCATCCTAGAGTTTAAAACTATAAAAACAATACACACTTAAAATGTAATGTAAGTAGTCTCCATTCTGGTCAGAATATTTTCTAGAAATATGTTTTAAGACACATAAACTTTAAAAAGCTTTCAATAAAATTCAGCACCTTTTTATGATAAAAACTTTCAGCAAAGTGGGAATAGAGGGAAAATGCTTAAACATAATAAAGGCCAGATATGACAAACCCACTGCTAGCATCATATTCAACAGGCAAAAACTGTAAGTGTTCCCCTTAAGATTGGGAACAAGACAGAGATGCCCACTTTTACCTCTCTTATTCAATGTAGTAGTGGTAGTCCTAGCCACAGCAATCAGACAAGAAGGAGAAATAAAAGGCATCCAAATAGGAAATGAAGAAGTAAAACTGTCTTTATTTACACGTGACATGATATGTTACATAGAGAACCCTAAAGAGTCCACCAAAAAACTACTAGAACTGATAAATGAAATCAACAATAAAGCAGGATACAAAATTAATAACCAGAAATCAGTTCCATTTTTATATGCCAATAATGAACTAACAGAAAGAGAAATTAAGAAAACAATCCCATTCACAACTGCTTCAAGAAGAATAAAATACCTAGGAATAAACCTAACCAAAGATATAAAAGACCTGTACTCAGAAAATTATAAATCTCTGAAGAAATAAATTGAAGGAGACACAGTAAGTGGAAGCACATATCATGTTCATGGATAGGAAGAATTAACATCATTTGGGTAGTATGGACATCATTAAAATGTCCATACTACCGAAAGCAATCTACAGATTCAATGCAATTCCTATCAAGAGTCCAGACATATTTCACAGAAGTAGAACAAATATTTCAAAAATTTATATGGAACTACAAAAGGCCCAGCCTAGCAACAGTGATCCTGAGAACGAAGAACAGAGTTGGAGGAATCACGCTAATATCAAACTACACTACAAATATGTCATAAGCAAAAGAGTTGGGTACTGGCATAAAAACAGACACACAGATCAATGGAACGGAACAGAGAGCCCAGAAAAAAACCCACACCTCTACAGTCAACTAACATTTGACAATGGAAGCAAGCACATATAATGGGCTAAAGATAGACTATTCAATAAATGGTGTTGGGAAAACTGGACAGATACATGCAGAAAAATGAAACTAGATCACCTTTGTATACCACACATAAGAGTAAATTTAAAATGGATCAAAGGCTTAAATGTTAGACTCCGAACCATAAAAATCCTAGAAGAAAACACAGGTAGCAAAATCTTGGATATTGCTTGCAGAAAATTTTTATCAGATATATCTCCCCAGGCAAAGTAAACAAAAGAAAAAAATAAACAAATGGGACTTCATCAAACTAAAAATATTTTGCACAGTAAAAAAAGAAACATCAACAAAATAAAAACACAACACACAGAATGGGAGAACATACTTGCTGATATATCTGATAAGAGGTTAATATATAAAATGGGAGGGAAGTGGGGAGGACTGGGGTGGGTGGGCTGGGATGGGAGTAGAAGGCAGAAAACTGTACTTCAACAACAATTTTAAAAGAAGAGGTTAATATTCAAAATTTACAAAGTATTTAAAAAACTGAACTCCAAAAAAAAAAAAACACCCCAAAACAAAACAAACCTAACAACCCAATTTAAAAAATGGGAAAAGGGCCTGAATAGACATTCCTCCAAACAGGACATACAGATGGCCAACAGACATATGAAAAGATGCTCATTGTCACTAATCATCTGAGAAGTGCAAATAAAAACCACAATGAGATACCATCTCACAACTCTCAGAACAGTAATCAACAAACAACATTATCAACATTACCAACAATAAATCAACAAACAACAAATGTTGGTGAGGATGTGGAACCCTTTTGCACTATTGGTGGGAATAAAGACTGGTACAGCTACACTAGAAAGCAGTACAGAGATACCTCAAAAAATTAAAAATGGATCTCTCTTTTGACTCAGCAATCTCACTTCTGGGAATGTATCTGAAGGAACCCAAAACACTAATATAAAATACATAAACACCCCTTTGTTCATTGCAGTGTTAATTATAATCACTAAGATATGGAAGCAGCCCAAGTGTCCATCAATAGATGAGTGGATAAAACAACTATGGGACATTTACACAATGGGATGCTACTCAGCTGTCAAAAAGAAGAAAGTTTTACCCTTTGAAACATTCTAGATGGACCTGGAGAACATTATGCTAAGTGAATAAGCCAGTCAGAGAAAGACAAATACCATATAATTTCACTCATATGTGTAATCTAATGAACAAACGGAACTAATAACAAAACAGAGATACACTCATAGACGGAGGACAGATGACAGCTACTGGCGGGGGTGTTAGGGGGTGGAGGGATGGAGCAAAAAGGAAAAAGGACTCATGGACATGGACAACAGCGTGGCGATTGCTGCGGGAAGGGCAGTATAAGGAGACTAAATGGTAATGGAAAAATATAATAAAGATTAAATTTAAAAAAGACACATCAACTAATATTATTTTAAAATTTCCCCTTATCTCTTTATTCTAATTTTATTCTAAAATCATTCTAATTTTAGCAGCATTGCCAGAGTCAATCTTTCAGCTCCCTTGGCTCTGGATATATCAGATGGTCCTGCTTCCCACCTAACTCAGCAACCTCACCTTCTCAGACTCTGTTGGTGTCACCCTCCCAGCTTCCTTTCCCTCTTTCAGACCTGCAAATACTAATGTGTCCCTCCTGTTATCTATATCCCCCTCCTTATAGCGTTCATTTCCACGCCCTTAAATGCTAATGATTCTCCATATTTATATCTGTAGCCATGACCTCTCCCTTAGCTCTAGACTCAGGGTGTCCGTCAGGAATCTCTTCTTGAATATCTTCACATGCCCGAAATAGAATGATTGATTCCTCCATAACTTCAACCTCATGGCATCCCCATTCAACCAGTTATTCAGGCCAAAACCTCTTCAGTTTTCTTGGATCCTCTCTTGCCCTTACATTCCACCTTGAATCAGTAAGCAAGCTCTGCTGGCTCACTCGTAGACTATCTCCAATCCATTTACTTCTCACCACCCTAGTCTAAGCCACCATCATCTTTCTGCACTACTGAAACAACTTCAGAACTTGCCCACCTACCGTCCACACAGCTTCCAAAGTTATATTTTAAACATCACCCCCCCAAAAAAATCACATTACTCTTTGGTTTAAAGTTCTCCAGAGGATCCCAATTATACTTAGAGTAATACCCAGACAACTGACCATGGAGTCAGGGGTAATTTGGCCCCAACCCAGCTTTCTACCGTTGTCTTGTATCTTTCTCCTCTCTGTTCACTCCCCTCCAGCCACACTGGTCTTCCTTCTGTTCCTTCATCATGCTCCAGCCATGCTCACCTGAGAGCTTCTACTCTTGCTATTCCTTCTACCTGGAACATTATTCTGCAGGTCTTTCCACAACCAACCTCCTCTTATTGTTCTAATCTTGATTATGTCATCTCTTCATCTCTGGGAATCCTTTCCCAATTTGGCCCTCTCTTCCCGGGTCACTCTATATCCATTAATTTACTTTATTTCCTTCCCAATACCTAAAACTAGGTATCCAAAATTTCTACACATTTACTTGCCTAGTATCTGTCTCTCATACTAGAATATGGACTCCATAAGAACAGGGGCCAGGCATGTGTTGTCTGTGTGTCTTAGACTATACTAGGTATTCAATATTGTTGAATGAATATTTTAAGTGCATTCCTGAGCAATGCATATATGTGAAGATGTATAGACATGCCATATAATAAAGGCAAACATAACAACTTAAATCCTTTATAATAACTTAAAATAATGAAGTCATGCTCCTGGTCATAGAGTTCAAGGACTGAGAAGGTCCTTAGAAAGCATAGTTCAATCTCTCAGAGAGAGGCAGAGAGCACGAACAGTTCACAAATTGAGAGAGGCAGAGGCAGGCATTGTCAGATCCCCAGTGCAGCATGAACTAGAGCTCCTCATTATACATTACACATGGGTGACTGCGTGGAACTCATTGACTACACAAAGAAATCTAAATTCAGCACTGAAGTACATATCCACTATGCATAGCAAGTAAAAATAGGACCTTGCAGCAGAAATCTGATTTATCTTCAGTGAATATGCTAGTGTTCATAATACATAGCAACCTTTTAATTAACAGTATGCTTGCATTAGAATTTAGAATGTTTTCAGGTACCATGAAATGACACATATCTTTTAACTGACACAGTTTCTCTCCACAAATGTTCTTCAACATCACTTCCAAATATCTGCATAGCTGAATCTCATTATCGGGTGGCTTTAGTTAAGAGACACAATGATGTATGTAATGCAGCCCTCTTGAATACCCAGGGATTTCTGGAAGTTGAGAGAGGCTTAGGCCACTTTCGATTTTTGAGACAACTGGTATTGTTTAGAATAAAGATATATTGAATGGGATTATCAAAATTATGGAATATTTTAAATATTTACATTGAACAAATCAACTTAATTCCTCAAAAAGTGCCTGTGGTTATAAGACTTACAAAAAATTATTCTTCATGCACAAGAGATTCTTTGATCTACTGGGAAAACACAGATTGTAAAACTGTAAGAGGAGCACCTTCTCCTTGCAATGAGGGCCGTGAATCTCTGGGGCATGTACATGCCAACAATGATAAAAGTCTAAGTTTGGGGCTCTCCATGAAGGTGAGACCTGGCCCAAGTGGCCCTCCTAGCACCCAGACAACCCTTGTGTATCTGATCTGCTTTGCTTTCAACCTTCTCCAACTGCAGTTAAGAGATGTGGGGAGAGGATGGTGAGGGATGGGAGAGACATTAGCCTCAAAAGGCAGTGGAAACCAAGTGTACAAAACGTGAGTGAGCAAAAAGGAAAAAGGACTCATGGATGTGGGCAACAGTATGGTGATTGCTGGGGGCAGGGGGTAAAGGAGACTAAATGGTAATGGAAAAAATACAATAAAGATTAAATTAAAAACAAAAAACAAAAAAATGAGGGAGGGACAAAACCCTTCTAGTCCTAGAACTTGAAAACCAACAACCAAACAAATTAAAATAACTGATGTAACTCTCTTCATTTCCTACAACTCACCACCTCTCTGATTC
This sequence comes from Glossophaga mutica, assembly GCA_039655065.1. Taxonomy (NCBI): domain Eukaryota; kingdom Metazoa; phylum Chordata; class Mammalia; order Chiroptera; family Phyllostomidae; genus Glossophaga; species Glossophaga mutica. Next base: position 63,265,844 of record CM077304.1, read on the forward strand.
TAGGGATAAAATGAATAGCTATTTGGGCTTTACAGTAACCGTGGCCAAATCCCCAGTGAGGACACTCTGCACTGGCCATGGCCAAATCTTGACATGCACATTCCTGACACAGCTTGAAATGAAAGCAAAATACCCATTTACTAGAAGAACTCCCAAAGGCCTTACTGGAGATGCAGGTGTGTGTTCTGAAAGGTCTACAATGTCCTGAAAGGTAAGGTAACTCATAGGAGAAAGGAAACCAACCACATTTCCTCAAGAGCTAGGGAGCAATGTGAAGCGATGGATGGGCATGTGTGTGCATGTGTGTGTGGGGGGGGGGCGGGGGAGGGGGAGAGATGCATAGCCTGAGGTCCCTTTCAGCTTCAGAAAATCAGCTCTCTGGTGGGAATGAGAAATAACTCAGCTTTAATTATCCAGAGACCCCATCTCAAGTATGCCTCTTTCCCCCACATAGCCAAAGGGGGAAAAATAAAGAAGCTTGTAAATTATGCATTGGCAGTCCCATTTATGTTTTTTTGTGACATTATTCATCTGGTAAGTTGTAGTTCTTCATTGTTTTACAAGAATGATGCTTAATCAAGGCTAACTGAATCACTGATATCAGGCTACTTGAATCACCATAGGAATTAATTCAGCAGTATGAATGCTTTGTTGCATTCTCTTTTTATTTCTGTCAATATTAATTAGATCATTTCCCTAAAATAATGGAAGTCACAGGGATCACCTGGATATCCCATTTTTCTACCCCCTGTGGGCATATTCCAAGAGCCTGACAGGCTACAGAAAGACTGGTTTTAAAGATCAGTTTCTAAGACTTGCCCAAATATGGGATATTTACATATATGTACTTGGTTTTAACATACCATAACCAAGACCCAGTAGAAAAAAAATGGGCCTGTGATATTAAAGGAAATTCACACAAAGCAAATACAGTGACTCTTAAAAGTAAAAAAGATGTTCATAAACTTATTCATAGGAGACATAAATTAAAACTACAAGAAATCTCTCTTTTTTTCTTTTTTTACTTCTCAGATGAGCAAAATCCTACAAGTTGGATAACACACATATTGGACAGGCTGTGGGGAAGTAGGTGCTGTTGTGTGCTGTAGGCTGGAATATAACCTTCAAAAAGGGCAATTTGGCAAAACTGCCGGAAAAAGTACAGCACCACCTTCACCTACAGCAAAAGACAAAAATTGGAATGTTCGGTAGCTATCACATATCACCTTGGCAAGATAAACAAAGGATCTGTTTATTTTATTTTTTACAGGTTTGTAATATTGGGAAGTTAAAACTCTTATTACTCTAAAAATTGATGTTTGGGCAGATATGAACATTGTATTAAAACATTCAGATACAAATATAAAGGGCATTTTCTCCCATTTCATTGTTGTTGCAGTTATTTGAGGTCTAACCTGAATAACTGAAAATAAAAAAGAACCCAAGGTATCAATATCAAGATATAAGACAAAATAAGATAAAGTAAAAGGTACATGTTAAATTCCAAGGAAACAGTGAATAGAAAAATACTTCAGGAGCCATACATACAGCAAACAGGACTACAATATGAATTCCATTTCTGTTTTAAAAGGCAACCAAAAACTTACATAAAGTATTATTAGATGGACATATTATGTTCAGGATTTGCAATTTTAAAATGACACAATGAGAAGTAGGTACTAGATCCCAGGGTCCGAGGGGCACTGTGGAGTAGGATAAAGTGGACATAAATAGCCATTATGGGTGGTCTGCCTTGGTCTCCCTAAATCAACAGCACACATAGGGAATTTTTGCTTTATTCCAGTAGCAGCTTTGACAAAAATGTGCTCTAGGTCCATTTCAAGAAAAACAAATCAGTAAGCTTCTAGTACTTGCCACATATCAGGTAAAAGAAGGAAAAGCAACATATAAACCCTGATGGTGAGATCAATGAAGACTATAAAATGGCCAGAACATTAAAATTTTTTGCTTTTATATGCCTTGCACAAAAAAAAAAAAAAAGGAGAAAGAAAAAAAGATTTAAGGGTAATTATGAAGTAACAACCTCAGAATGGTTACAAAGAGCAGGTGACTAAATATTGTCCATCTAAGTTTGTCCTCTTGTGAAAGAGCAAACACCTGAAGAGAATTCTGCATGTAGGGAGGGTAAAGAAGAATGAGATTTTAAAAATAGTGGTTGACCATTACATGGTTTTGATTGTTAAAGGAGGAGTAAAAGTAATTGATTTGGAGGAGGTTGAAATTACTGCCTCTTACCAACCTCGAATACAAACAACTCTTATTTAGAAAGCGCTTTACAATTTCAGCACAACCTTACATCCATTCTTTCATTTGGAGAGCTGCTATACCATCTCTGTAATACAGATACACAGAGACCAAAGCTCAGAAGCATTCAACTACCTGCTTAGGGTTGCATGCATAGAAAGGACTGAAGCAGAGATTTCAACCTAGTTCATGACTCTGAAGTTTCTGTGCTCCACAGATACTCAAGAATACATGTAAATAATTGTACCTAGCTATCTTTAAAAAACGAGGCATTCAGTTCTCCTTCAGAGAGTCGGGAACTAAAGGTATTTTGAAAGTATGTGCCAATGGTGTGCTGAGGGAGTTTTCAAAAATAGGTCCAGGGTTAGTTATAAAGACACACTGATGTGCGGTTACCATCCAGGACTTTCAATTCCCTGCACCCAAAGAGGCAATAAAATTTTGAGCCATCAATTGAGCAAGGAATTGATTTTCCCTCGATTCAAATTCCTAAGTGCTCTACTCTAAAAACCTGGGAAAGCTTTGTTCTCACCTTCTGGACATCCCACTTCAATATGAGACAGATGTTAACAATTAGAGATGCTCAAAGAACAATAAACAATCAAGGAGCTGGCAGGATTGATCTTATACTCCAGGTAATAGCTCTCTGACGATACCGTGCCTTTCTTGAGAGTGAGAATAAAAATAAGATCTTTATGAAGTTGCAGACCAGTGCTTTTAAAAAATCCTTGGTCTTCCCTTGATGTGCATCCATCCTGCCCTACTCCTTCCTACCACCCATAAACGCTTCTTTTGCTCAAATGGAAGAGTAGCATAAGGGGCTTCTTCCTCATCAAAGATTAGGAGTTGGGTTGTAGGAATTCTTTTGAATCTGGATGCTAGAGAATGAGAGTATTCACTTAGAACATCTCTTCCTGTCCAAACCTCTCTGATTAGCTCAAATTCCCACACCCACAAAATTACAACGGCAGAAGCAGAAAATGAGTGAATTAAAATTTCAAGGAGATTATTATATTTAGAAAAGTTTTTGCTTAACTTTAGGAAAGTATTTTATAAATTTCAGAGCACAGTGATTCTTTTACATTATTTTTTGAATTGTGGTATAATACACATAACACAAAATTTGCCATTTTATTATAGCATTTAGTGGTGTTAAAGATATTCATAACATTGTACAACTTACACTGCTAACCATCTCCATAACTCTTATTACCTTGTATAGCTTAGACTCTATACCCATTAAATACTAACCTCCCTTCAGCCCCTGGTAACCTCTATTCCACTTTCTGTCTGTGAATTTACCTGCTCTAGGTACCTCAGATAAAGGAAATCATACAATATTTGCCCCTTTGTGTCTGGCTTATTTCACTTAGCATAATGTCTTCAAGGTTCATCCATGTTGTAGCACAATATCAGAATTTCATTCCCTTTTATGGCTAAATAATATTTCATTGTATGTATATACTACATTTTGTTTATCCATTTATCTGTTGATGGACAATTGGGTGGAGTCCATGTCTGGTGACTGTGAATAATGCTGCTATGAACATTGGTGTACCAGTACCATTCCAAGTCCCTATTTTCAATTCTTTTTGTTATTTACCTAGAAGTAGGGTTGCTGGATCATATGGCAAGCCTATGGTTAACTATATGAGGAATCCACAAACTTTTTTCCACTGTGACCATACCATTTTATATTCCCACTACTAATGCACAAAGTTTCCAATTTTTCCACATCCTTGACAAGATTTGAAACTTGTTTTTTTCCATTGTTTTCTGTTTTTGTTTTTGAATGATAGTTGTCCTAATGGGCATAAAGTGATATCTCACTGTGGTTATAATTTCATTTCCGTAGTGATGCTGAGTATCTTTCCTTGTGCTTATAGGCCATCTCTGTAACTTCTTTGGAGAAATGTCTATTCAAGCCCTTTGCTTATTTCTTAACTGGGTTGTTTTTTATTATTGTTGTTGTTGTTATGGTTGTTGAGTTGTAAGAGCTCTTTATATTTTTTGGAATATATTAATTCCTTGTCAAATATATAATTTGCAAATATTTTGTCTCATTTTGTGGATTACCTTATTACTTAACAGTGTCCTTTCATGCACAAAAATTTTTAATTTTTATAAAGTCCAAATTATCTATTTTTTTTTGATGCTTATACTTTCGATGTCCTATCCAAGACATCACTATAGTGATTCCATTTTGAATAACATCTGGTACCATCCTTAAGCAGTGTTCTTGCATTACTCTACAAATCACCTTGGCCATAAACAAATACCAGATGAATATAACTGATAGGCTAATGAGCAAAAGATGCATGGGTGACTTCATATTGGCCTCCCATTGCCCTTAAGTACAAAAATAGGTAACAAGATAATTTAAAACTTTAAGTCAAGGTGTAAAATAGGTAGCTCTATTTATGAGTTAATACCTCTAAAGAGAGAAAAAGTAAAATTTTAAGGATGAGTATATTAAAAATTTACCATTGGATAGATTATAAAATCCCTCTTGCATCTGGATAATATATCATTTATTGATTCTCTCTTAATGTATTAAAGAATTAAAGCATGTAAACTAATCATTTATGCTAAGGACCTACAGTAAAGAATCAAATTATTCTCTGCAACAAGCACCAGGCTGATAGTTAATAGCACACACATTCATCTTCATACCTCTTTCCCTTCTTAATACATCTTTTTAAAAGACAGTGGTTATTATTCGGTATTCCCCATGTGAAACTTCTCATATAATGCAGTAAGTCTTAAAAAGTCATTTGAGACATTCACTTTGCTTTCAGGATTCTCATTCATAGTTAAGAATGCTTGTGGGTATATTTCATTTAGCCTGGACAACATCCCGAAATTAACTTGTTCCAGAGACTGTAACATTTGCAGCTAATTTCCAATATAACATTTAGAAATAGCTCAAAGTGAAAACTCACTATTGGCTTTTTTTTTTTTTTTGCCATGTTTAAAAGCCAAATGCAAATGAAAACCAAGGCAAGACTATATTTTATTTTTAGATCATGTATTTCAGTTCCTTTTCCAGGAAAACGAGTATGGTTTAGGTGGTAAGCTTGTAATGGCATTCTCTGCACACAGGGCGGGAAGGTCTCAGAGAGGAGAGGACACATGTCAACATCTGCTGTGACCCTGTACTTAGAAATCTGCCATTAGAACATGGGCCTTCATATGACCAGATGGGTGGTTGTGTTCTCAAGTCGCTTATATTAGCTTCATTTTTTGTTAACCAATGTAGGTCAAATCTTGTCTTTTAAGTTCTATAGGCTCTTCATTATTGATGGCTTCCACTATGCTTTTTCCAAACTAAAGTGACTCCGTGATTTGACCCATGCATCTTACTTGCAAATGGACAGATTTTCACATTTATACTTTCCCATGTGAATGGACGATCAGTAGGTCTTAGAACTTTCTTTTCTGAGTGTTTATCATGTTATAAATTACTACATGAATTTTCAAAGGGACTCAATAAATAAAATATTTACAAATTCAGACTGAAATATAGTAATTTATATTATTAAACAAGAAAAACCATAGTTGGTACTAGTGATTATTAATAAAATTACCCTCTGACAGTATCCATAAAATGAGGAAACTCAAAATGATGAAATTAACCTTGAAACTTGAGCTAATATAGTTTTTCAAGCATTATATTTTAATGGGAAATGTTACTGAGGTAGAAAATTTTTGCAAACATAAATTTTAAATGCAGTTTCCAAAAAGGAATAATTGTAAGATCACCAGTCCCCATCCCATGATCACCACACTGTTGTCCATGTCCATGAGTCCTTTTTCTTTTTGCTCAATCCCTCAGCCCCCTAGCCTCCCCATCCCCTTAGCTGTTACTTTGCTCTCTATCTATGAGCTTGTCTCTATTCTGCTTGTTAGTTCAATTTGTTCATTAGATTCCACATAGGAGTGAAATCGTATTTGTCTTTTTCCAACTGGCTTATTCACTTAGCATAATGTTCTCCAGGTCCATCCATGCTGTTACAGAGGGTAAAAGTTTCTTCTTTTTTATGGCTGAGTAGTACTTCATTGTGTAAATGTCTCATAATTATTTTATCCACTTATCAACAGATGGACACTTGGGCTGCTTCTGTATCTTAGCGATTGTAAATAACACTGCAATGAACACAGGGGTGCTTCTGTTCTTTCCAATTAGTGTTTTGGGTTCCTTTGGATATATTCCCAGAAGTGGAGTAGGTGGGTTGAAAGGCAGATCCATTTTTAATTTTTTGATGTATTTCCACACTGCTTTCCCCAGTAGCTGCACCAGTCTGCATTCCCACCAACAGCGCAGAAGAGTTCCCCTTTCTCCACATCCTTGCCAGCACTTGTTATTTGTTGATTTATTGATGATAGCCACTCTGCCAGGTGCGAGATGGTATCTCATTGTGGTTTTAATTTGTGCTTCTCTGATGATTAGTGACATTGAGCATCTTCTCGTATGTCTAATGGAGTATCTTTTCATATGTCTATTGGCTATCAGTATGTCCTCTGTGAAGACATGTCTATTCAGCTCCTTTTCCCATTTTTATTTTATTTTATTTATTTTTAGAGAGAGGGGAAGGGAGGGAGAAAGAGAGACAGAAACATCAATGTGTGGTTGCCTCTCATGTGGCCCCAACTGGAGTCCTGGCCTGCAACCCAGGCATGTGCCCTGACTGGGAATCAAACGGCGACCCTTTGGTTCCGCAGCCTGCACTCAATCCACTGAGCTACACCAGCCAGGGCCCTTTTCCCACTTTTTAATTGGGTTGTTTGCTTCTTTGGTGTTGAGTTTTGTAAGTTCTTTATAAATTTTGGATATTAACCCTTTATCAGATGTATCAGAAAATATGTCCTCCCATTCCATGGGTTGTCTTTTTATTTTATTGATATTTTCCTTTGCTGTGCAAAAATCTTTTAGTTTGATGCAGTCACCTTTGTTTATTTTTTTATTATGTTTCCCTTGCCTGGGGAGATATAGCTGATAAAATACTGCTATGAGCAATGTCCGAGATTTTGCTGCCTCTGTTTTCTTCTACAATGGTTTCTTTTTATGGTTTTGGGTCTAACATATAAGTCTTTGATCCACTTTGAATTTATTCTTGTGTGTGGTATAAGAAGGTGGTCTGGTTTCATTTTTCTGTATGTATCTGTCCAAAACTTCCCAACACCATTTATTTAATAAACTATCTTCAGCCCATTGTATGTGCTTGCTTCCACTGTTGAATATTAATTGACTATAAAGTTGTGGGTTATTTTGGGCCTCTCTATTCTTTTCCAGTGATCTTGAATGTTTTTAATATAAGCAGCAGAAGCTGGGAGTAGCTGGATAGCTTATATTCTGAAAACATCTGCTTACAGTTTGCCCTCATAAATCCGCATGGTCCTTATTTCTCTTGGCCTCTCCTTCTGCCAGTGTCTCATATCCTGTCCCCATCTCCTGCCACGCTGCAGAAGGTGAGAAGGCCTTACTGTCTCAATTAAAAAGAGATACAGTCACCAAATGTGCAGAGTATCCTGATGAGAGCGAGGCCTGCTCCCTTCTACACAGGTGACTCTGCGGGTGGGAAAGGAAAGGGCACTGAGATGGGACACCCTGGGACTTGGCACAGATGCCATTTTGCCAGGATTCGTGCTCTTCTGCTGTCTGACCATCTCTGCCTGGTCCAAATAATTTATTCGCATGGACGTTAAGTTCCAAATGTCAGTGCACACTGTGCCTTACCATTTTCTAACCACAGGACTTACAGATCAGGCTTTTGTTCAATCTGTCAGTGGCTGCTGAGCCATTAGCTGGTTGGACAGTAGCACTGTTCTACAGAGCACCAGGACAGCTGCGCTCTTTCCTTTGATGAAGAATACTCAGGTGCTCCTCCTTATCACTCAAGACAGCTCGACATGGAAGACTCTATTACTACTGGCTTTTCATCACATGGTTTCTTTGTGAAAGAGATCAGTGTCTGACCTTAGGATGCTATGCTTTTGTACTAGGAAGGAGACTGAAACCCTGAAATTCAACACAATGATTGAATCTAGCAAATCTTTTAATCAGAATACCAGGCTCCCAACTGGTTTTCCTGACTATTCTCCTTCAATTATCAGAGGGCTGTATGTTAAAATGAAAATATCAGTTCATTTGTCCATTTACTCAGTAACTCCACATAACCCCGATATTTATTGAATGTTGTCCACGTGTCAAGCACATGCCCTACAAGTGTCACTGTGACTGCAGCAGGGCGCACAGTGCAGTCAGGGAGGGACTAATCACGTGGGCACTGTGGTGGGCAAGTGCTGTTTCTGACTAATTAGCAGCCATTTTCCCCTTTTTCTCAACAGTGCTTGGATTTACCTGTGGAAATATCCTTCCCTCATTTGCATGCTATTTAGGTGGAGCTATTTGTGCCTGTAGATTTGCAGAGGGGATGCTGAGACCTAGTGCAAGCCAATCATAGCACTGTGTCCTCTGGGGCGCAGGGAGGTTCAGGGATCACTGGCCCTTTGGGTTGGAGCTGTTAGAAAGGAAGAGCTTCTGCTTCCGAAGGTGGAGCTGAGAGGGTGTAAGGCTGCTGAGGGAAGAAGCTGGCCTGTCTGGGAATGAGCAGGGTAGAGGGAGGGGTGGGGAGGGAGGGAGGAAGGGAGGCTGAGGTGGAGCCTGAGAGCAGGCTGGAGGGACAGAGGGGCATATATATAGAGAGACATATGGACTAGATCAATACAGATATATACATATATTGTACCATACGTAGGTACCATACTTTTGGACTATAAGACCAAATTTGGGGAAGAAAGAGGGGTGCGTCTTATAGTCCAAATGTAGTTTACTGGCTCACTGTGAGGGGGGCAGCAGTGGTGGAGTGGGATTCACAGGTTATTAAATGTTTTACCACATTTTTCACTTCAAAATTTTTTGCCCTATTTTCCTCCTCTAAAACCTAGGTGAGTCTTATGGTCCAGGGCATCTATAGTCCTAAAAATATGGTATATACATATATTGACATATATAGATATATACCTATATAGATATATACACACATTCTATCATCTATCTATCTATCTATCTATCTATCTATCTATCTATCTATCTATCTATCATCTACCTATATGAGAAATGCTAGTTCCAACCTTTAAGCATTTACATCTGGTTGTGTGCCAAAGCTCTCAGGGAGATAATGATAATGCTGATAAACTACAAAACGAGCACCATGAAGAGGAAGCCACCTACTCTGCCTGGAGCAGCTGGGTCCACCTGGCACCTGCTTATCAAATGTTACCTTTTCAGGGAAAACTTTTTTCTTCCCCACCTCCTGCAACCACAAAAGAATTACGAGCTTCCTATGCTATGTTCTCAATAGACTGAGAATTCACAGGTACCAAAGAGAAAGGCTTGGTCAAATGTGTACCTCCCAGTGCTTAGCACTGTGCTTGTTAGATTGGATATGCATTATGCCTCTGATGAAAATCCCTTGAGTGCCTTTATGTACTCAGCCCTGCAGTGAATGCAAGGGGTTCAAACAGCAGCAGAACACCGGTCCTGCCCTTGAGGAATTCACCAGGATAACTAACATGTACAGGGAACCGGACTTTACCTTAAATAACTTATTCTTTTTCTTATTTTTCCCCCTCTTCTCTCCAACGCCCTGTTCCATTTCCTTGGGCCCTGTAGACTAACACTTAACCTCCATCAGAGCTTAGCACAAGTATTACCATGACACTTATCAGAGTCTTGCCAATTTAGGTCCAGTTTTCCTGTTACAGGTTCTCAAAACGGCTTGTATATCTTCTTCACACAAATCAGTGCTTCTCCACCAGGGATGATGTTACTCCCCTTTCTCCAGGACATTCGATAACAACTAAAGGCATTTCTGATCGTCACAACTGGGAGGGGGTTTACAGTGGGTAGAGGACAGAGATGCCGCTAAACACTCGGTGATGTACAGGTCAGCTCCAGGCAACCAAGGCACCCGGCCCAAAATGTCAGCAACGCTCAGGCTGAGAAACTCTTACACAAATCATCACAGCTTAGAACTACTGATCGATTTTTGTCAATATTTGATTAATGTATTTTCCTTCACTAAACTCTAAGTTCCAAAAGGGAAGGGACTAAGTCTGTTTTGCATCATCATATTCCCAAAGACTCACAAATAGCAGGGCCTCAACCACAATTTGTTGAAGACTGTCTTTAGAGAAACGTTACATCTGCTTTCTGAAACAAACACAGTATTGAAGTCATTGCTCCTTTTTTTCTGCAAGTATTAGATTAGCAGGCAAAATTTAATTCTCTGTGCTCATTTATCATTTTCTGGACATAAAAGCTGTTGTTTGCATGGTTGTGTTTTGGTTTAATTGAGGCAGCTTCATTCATTTTCATTTGAAAAGATAAGTTTTAACACATTAAGAAATTCTGGGCAAGTTGACAAGACCTGTAAACACGTAGCTCTGGCACAGCAATCCCTCACGTAGAATTCCAAGCCTCAAGGACACAAGTAACAGGAAACCTAACATGTGTGATGACTAGCATGTCACAGAGTTATCACAGGGGCATCATAAAAACATCCCTGAAATAAACAATAATAGAGGCTCCTATACTTCATATTTGCTACCTAATAACAATAAGCTTGGATTCTAGTTAGCAGTATCATCAATGAGCAATAATTCTAAAGCCTCTAATCTTGCCTCAAATATTATGACCTTGAGTCATCATATTTGCTTTCAAGCTTTACCTCAAGTGCAATTCAAATGTGATGTTTCTATAGAAGTCAATTTCTGGAAAAGCCGCAATGTAGAAACACTGGGCAAGGATGTGGTTAATGATTAAACTGAATCTAAAGCAATACACTAAAATACACTACTGTATAAAAATAAAGCAATGAGTTTATAGAGGAGACCATCCTTAAAAGCATGTTGCAAATGCACACTGGACCTGTATTCACCCAAGAGCTGTTTACCTTCTCCAGGAGGTAGTGAATTATTTAAATACACACAGAACCTTCCTTTGAAAGCATGCTAAAATTATTCATCTTTTACATTTCCCCCTTGAAATTTTGTATGAAAATGCCTCAAGATTCTAGTTTCAATTGATACAAGCTTGATTTTCACTTAAAAAAAAAGATTTGCTTCCCTCCTCCCATTCTTCTCTACCCCTGGGAAGATCCTTAAGCCTCTGGCTCTCACTCTATCAAACACAGGTCAAGTCTTGGTGAACTTTAGGCATCTTTTTGTGTGTATGTTTGCTAGGCACTTAACATTAAATCCTAAAAATTTGGAATCCTTGTCCTCAAATCCCAACTCATTGTCTCCCTGTATTTTTTTCCTCAGCTTTCTGCCCTCAAGATGCTTAAACTCTCGTGGGGCAGAAAAACGCTGACTATAGGGCTCAATTTGTGCAAAAAACAGATCTCATTTGAAAGGTGAGACAAGTAAGGCTTAGAGAAGTTAGTTGAAGGTATCTTAAAACAGAGGATATCTTTCAGGGCTTTTAAAGGGCATATATTCAAGACAATTTTTCTACCATTATGAGACTACAAAGTCCATAAGGGCGGGAGCAGAGACTCTGAGAATGGCCTGGTTACAGTCTCACAAATCCCAGAGCAGTGTGGCTTCTCCCTCTCGTTGCACTTACAGTGCAGTGAAAGATGCTCTCCTGTAGATGAAAGTCACTACAGAAGGATACATGTCAGTTCTTAGGACTTTATTAGGAATGCCTTATCTAGACAAAAAAACGCCCGAAAAATATCCCTGCTAAGCCAAGTTTCCACACACGATGGCTGAATTTAATGCGATACTTTGGGCACAGTAGATGAGGAAGGTAAAGCTCCCTATGACTGTGATGCTAGTAAGATAACTGGGAAAGCTAGTGTTTCCCTGGGCACAGCCTTCATGGGGAAAATCAGTGGAGCTGAGACTATTTGTGATTCATTTTTATTCCTTACACAGTAACTTGCACAATATAGGTGCTTAATAACTGTTTGTTCCTTGACTTTGTTTACTGCTCACTGCTTTGTTTACTACGGGTGCTATTCAAATAGAACATGAAAGTTTGTTAACAAGAAAAATAAACACTACATATACCCAATCTTTTTTTATCACCATAACAGCAACACTAAAGACATATATAGTGTATAGTTTTTGTTATTTTACTTCATTTTAGTAAGCATTAGAAAGAGGCAAGATTTCTTCCTCTCTCTTCATATAATGTCATCTACTGTGGCCATCTGACTTTCCATGTAACAAAGGGAAAAGCACAAATGACTATCCTTGTCCTCATTACAGGTGCTGGTGACGTGCTGCAGATGGTGTTTCCATGCTCGTATCAACCATATGAGCTGGCTGATGCAGAAATTTCTGTCTAGCAGAAGATTGTCACAAGATGAGCGTTTCTGAAGTAGCAGAGCTTGAGTAAAAATGGAATGAATATGTATTAACATGGAATATGTGACAAGGAAGAACCAGGAGTCTTCAGTAGTTTCAACATATATTTTTCTATTTAACTCTTCTTTTAAAAATCCTTATCTGAGGATATTTTTTTTTCCATTGCTTGCAGAGAGAGAGGGAGGAAGGGAGAAAGGGAGAGAGAGAAACACTGATGTGACAGAAAAACATCAATCGGTTGCCTTCTTACACGCACCCCAACCAGGAATCGAACCTGCAACCTGGGAGTCTGTCCTGACCGGGAATCAAACCTGAGACTCTTCTGTCTATAGGATGATGCTCCAACCAACTGAGCCACACCAGCCAGAGCACTCTATTCAATTCTTGTATAACCGTTTGAGGTGGGATTCTTTCTGACAGCCGTTCAGCATGGAAATGACTAGGGAGTCCTGTGAAGAGGCAGTGAGGATACTGAGAGTATCTCAGTGAACACACCAAGGGCATTCCTCTCCTTGGTGAGTCTCATTCAGGCCCTTTGCCTTGTGGGACTCAAAACTCTGAGCACACCCAGAGTGGCCCCATTTCTCAGAGGTAAGAAATGTATTACCAAACTGAGGTGACTAATATATCTTGAGACTGATGTCTAATTAGAAATTTGCTGTCCTACATACAAGAATACTCGCTAGAAGCAGAACTATGTGACATACAAAATATAATCAGAAGGTTGCTGGGTGAGTGGGGAATGAAAAAGAGCTATATCTGAAAGGATGACAACATCATTGCAATAGGAACTCTTTACAACAAAACAACTCGACAACAACTCCTCTCTGTCTTTGTGTTAGAGGTGATGTAGATGTTGGGCTTGGGATCCTTGAAGACCATTAGCTAAGACTTCCACCCTTCCCTGGATGGTGTCAGTCAGTATTTACTTCTGTGACCTCCTTTCACTATACTTCCAGTGAGGACCAATCCTGTTCAGATGAGCACGTTCCTTATGGTCTCATATTAACACATCTGGTCAGGTTATAGTTGTCTTGCTTTTTAAGAAGTTGTTTGGTCTCATTTTGAGGAAGTGGTTCTTAACCATTTTTGAGTCATAAACTTCTTCCAGTTTTGAAAGGTAAGGATTTTAAAAAGGTACATAAACAAGTACAAAAACACAGTATTTCCCAAATTCTATAAATCCATACTAGAATCTAAGATTTAAGACCACTGCTTAACATAAATATGCACATTCCTGCTATGATCTATTATATATTCATAAAGTGTAACAGAGTCTGAGGGGTACCTAGGGTCCTTATGAACCAATGTCATTTCGATTTTATAACTAAGAAAAGTCAGGCTCAGGGAGAGCAAGTAACTTTCTCAAGGGCCAGTAAGGAGCAGAATAAAGAATCTATTAATCCCAATAGCAGATATAAAGAACATCTGTAATTTTAAGATGCATCCTTATAAATAAAAATTTCATCCCAAATTGAAAAAAATCAAAAAGAAAGGAGTGAAGATAGAAGGAAATGAGTGTTTTATGACTTCTGAATATCTGAAGATGGCCGCAACTTTTTTCTTTCAATCAGTAAAGATGTGGCTTAAGTTACCTCTCTCCTCATTTTACTGAAGGGCAAAAATTACCTGAGGTTATATAACTTGCTTGAGTTTTGTTAGCTATAAGGGATGGAACTAGAATTTGAACAAGGAAGTTGTGTTCCAAAGGCTGTGCATTCATTCACCCACTGTGCCATGTGACATGTGGCCACAGACTAAGCAGCTTCTGGCTTCATCCATCTCTATTGGCAAAATCTTCAACTGAAGTTGCCAATGGCAGTCAAATAATATACTTAAAGTACTCTTGAAAGAACTCTGGCTCTTTAGATCCAAGGCTTTCAGATTCCAGGATAACCCTCAGATAGATAGGAAGAATGAGATTCATATGCTTTCACTCAGTTTTCCAAAAAGATGCAAAAAAAAGATATGGTTTATATTTAGTTTAAAAAATGGTCTGTCTTTGCATTTTCCTTTTGTGTTGTGTTACATTTCATTAAGCAACAAAGACTTCTCTTCTTCCTCTCCGGGTAACAAATAGTGATTAATCATGATCACCTGTCACGGTTAATTTAGCATTCATTCCATGAAAAGGTTTTCCACCCACTCCAAGGTGAAATTTACATTTTAATGTCCACAGATAAAAAAGTATAGCAGTATGTATTACATTTTTTTTCCACTATGAAAACCATTTTCAGGAATTTAGAATGTTAAGTAATCATTCTTTTTATGAGACTAGCTCTAAAGATACATATAAATTTTGAAATCTATAGTATTACTTAGCAATTTTAGTGCTGTACTTTTTGCAGCCAATCATGGAAGAGTTGCTTTTATAGCTTTCTCTGCAGAGTCATCTTAATTATAGGGAAATCCCTTCACAAATGGCTCTCCATTTACAGTGCTTCAGCTGGAATGTAATGTTGGTTTTATTGGAAATGATAAAAAATTACTCTTCCCAGGATGTAGTGTGATGAATCAGGATTGGAAGTGAACTACATTCTTATACCTTTAGTAAAATTCAAACTTACATATTATTTCCTTCTAAGCAGTTTATCCCAAGGAGGTTTAATAAAGCAAAAAACACTTCAGAGTTTCAGAATCCTAGAAAATTTTTCACGATGAAAGGACTCACATGTTATCTGACTCAATCCATGCATTTAATCGACAAATAAGATGAATTTCACTCAATATACGGAAATAGTGATAGAGCTGGGACTGGAAGCACTATGAACTGCCAGCACCATAGACTGGGACTGGTCTTCCCTTTCAGTCACGCTCTGCTCCAAAGGTGCCGTTCTTCTTGTGCTTTTCACATGCTCACATGCATGGAGGGGTTCCCTGGCCCTAACAACAGGACTTTCTTCTAGTCTTTCTTCATAGCACTTACAGCACCTTGGCATCATGTTTTACATTTATTTGCCTATTGCCTTTCTCCTCAAAGAATGTTAAGTCTCATGAGGGCCCAAAATTTGTGGCTTCTAACAGCGTCTAGCCCAAGACAGTCATCGTGGAGCAATGTGACCGCCTACGCTGCTGATGGGACTACAGATGGGGGAGGTCTGACCTGGTCTAGCAGAGCTGAAGCCATGCGCACTCACAATCCAGCAGCTCCATTGCGCGGCAGACACTCCAGAGAAACTCTAGCAGGTATGTCACATCAGATAAACACACGGAAGTTGAATGGGATGGCTTTTGCGGAAATAACCAAAATGTATGCTGAGATGACAATAGAAACAATAAACAAAAATAGACAAATACTAAAAAACACAGGGTGGTATTGCATCTGGGGAGATAAAGAAAAATGCTTGAGGAGAGTACAGGGGCCTCACATGATCATTAATATTCTATATTTTAAGCTGGGCAGTAGGCATGTAGATGTCATATTATTATTTAAAACCTATATGTGCATTCTCTATATTCTTATTTCACATGTATAGACTATTTATTAACAATTAAATAAATAAAATAAATGACAATCTGCAATGCCTAAAGCATGAATAAACAGAATATAAAACTTCAGGTTGCAGGGCTGAACCTGGGATATATAACTGGGATAGATAACAAAGCAAGCACAATTATGATATAATAAATTACTTGAACTGCTTCAAAGAGTTAGCTATATAAATCACAATTTTACCAGAAGTGCTGCAAAATCCATGCGGGCTAAAAGAATGCACTATGAACAGTAAAAAATGTTTTGTATGCTGTCAACAAAGCCTGCACATCATGTACATTAAGTCTGAAAGCCATTTAGATGTACACACTATTGTCAAGAACAACATGTTTCCACTGGGGTGAGAATGTACTTGTCTACATGAAAACATGTAGTATATTTTTGTATGGCTGGAGGTGGGTGTGATGGTGAGACGTTAGAGTGAGAGCAAAGAGTTAATGAATGAATGGCAAACCCACTAAGAAATGCCATATTTTACATTTTATTCCTCCAGAGTAAGCAAATTATTCTGGGGCACTGACGACGTGACACATAACTGTTTTAGGTACATTCACATTTATCATTTTATTTAATCTCCAATACATCACTCTTTTTTTTCACTTTCTACATTTTTTTAATTTTTTTTCCATTTTTTAATTTTATTTTTAATCAGTATTTTTTAATTGTTGATATTGTACAGTTTTCTGTCTTTTACCCTCCCCAGCCCATCACTCCAGCCCTCTCCACCTTCCTCCCATTTCCACCCCCCATAGTTTTTGTCCAGTGTGTCTTTTATACTTGTTGCTCTAAACCATTCCCCTTTTCCCCTGAAATGCCCTCCCCTCTCCCCTCTGGTCACTGTCAGACTGTTCTCAAATTTAGTGTCTTTGTTTATATTATGCTTGTTTGTTTGTTTGTTTTGTTGATTAGGTTCCTGTTAAAGGCGAGATCATATGGTATTTGTCTTTCACTGCCTGGCTTATTTCACTTAGCATGATGCTCTCCAATTCCATCCATGCTGTTGCAAAGGGTAGGAGCTCCTTCTTTCTTTCTGCTGCATAGAATTCCATTGCAATACATCACTCTTGATAGGTATTACTTTTCTCATTTTATACAGGAAAAGGGAGAGCGAGAGAGATCAAATAACCTATGCAGCATCACAGTGCAGGTGAGTGTGTGCATTCAAACCCAGATCCCACTCAAAGCCCAGTACTTTGGCCCTTATTCTGTTTCTTTATGATTGCCTTAAAAATAGTTTTCTTGCTTTTTTTTCTGTAAATGACAGCAAAAATCATTAACAAGTCAAGAGTTAATTATCCAGGCTCTTTGCTTCTCCCTCCAATTTAAGGGCTTTTCCTATATCTTTGGCTATATTCCTGCTCATTATTTATTTTTTAATAAGGTGAACTAAGGAAATAAAATATGGAATCAAGTCTGTCAATTTGGGTTCTTGAAAACTAAAATCACCATGTCTAAGATGTGCCTTAGGATTTATTTATTTTTTCCATTTGTTCTTAGCCCCTATACCCTGTAACATAACACAAAGTACATGTGGTATACAGATGACCCACAGTGAGAGCTTTGGAGTGTCAATTCCTTCATAAGAATCCAGAGGCAATACTCCGAGCTCTGTGCCCTTGGGCATTTTACACAACCTCTCTGTGACTCTGTAAGATAGGGATAGTATCTCATAGTGTGGTTGTCAGGATTAAATGATATAGTGCATATAAAGCATTTATTTATTTATTTATTTTTTTTTTTTTTAAAGATTTTTATTTATTTATCTTTAGAGGGGAAGGGTAGGAGAGGGGGAGAGGGAGAGAAATATCAATGTACGGTTGCCTCTTGTGTGTCCCATGCTGGGAACTGGCCTGCAACCCAGGCATATGCCCTGACTGGGAATCGAACCACGATCCTTTGCTTCACAGGCCCGTGCTCAATCCACTGAGCTACACCAGCCAGGGCTAAAGCATTTATTTAATAGTACTTGATACATAATAAGAGTCTAATAAGTACTGGGTATTACTATTAGTAGCAAATACACATATGCATATTTCTTATATATAATAATAAATTGTAGGGATTACGATTAGGTATACTTGGGTGCCACATGGTGCAGTTGGGGGAGGAGACTGAAGCACAGGGGTAAGGCATCTCAGCATAAAAGGCTTAAGCTGACCTAGAACAGGCTGATTGTGAGCTGGGTTTTGAAGGGTGAGGAGTTAGATATATGAAGAAGGTGTATGTGTTTGGGTGGCAGGAGGGAATGGGGGAGAAAGGAAACTTCAGGCAAGAGGAAATGGCATTAATGAAACCTCCCAGCGTGAAATGGCACGATGCACAGGGCGGATGGGCAGGGCAGGTCATAAGCATCAAGGGACCAATTACAGTGCAGTAGTTGGCATGAGGATCAAATTGAGGTGGGCCCATAAGGGACTGGGTAGCAAGTGGAAAATGACTCTTTCAGAGAGGCAGACTGTGAAGAGATTGTCATTGTTCTGAGTTAGAAAGAACCAAAGAAAAGACTGATAAATGATCCAGTAAAAAAATGTCCACTTGAACTGTGAACAAAGTCTTACTTAATTGTATTTTCTAGTACGAAAGTCTAAAGTTTCGGAGATAAAATTTGTAGGAAACATCTGCGTCAAATATCCTTATTGCCATTTTTCTATTATAAATCACCACACATGAAATGAGCAAAATCTGTTTTTTCATAACATATATGAGGAACTGGATGAATTTAGTGCAAGCATGGATATACCAGTAGAATTAAACTTGAAGTTAAGACAAACTCTAAGGAGACAGAATTCAACAACATTACTCTTCTTCCTATCCACCCTGAACTACCAATAACCTCCTGTATATATAATGAGCCTTTCCACGTATGCACAGCTCCCTCCTCTTTTTAGCTTTCAAAATTAAGTTGAAGGGTCATTTTCTTCAGGAACCTTCTCCAATCCTCCAACATGCTTTAGGTGCATGTTCTCTCACTCCCAGACCTCATATATGCTTCCATCTTAGCACTAATCGCATTGTAGTATAATTGTTGGTGTTATACTAATTTGGTTGACCAATAAACAAGGTCCTTGAAGGCAGGGACCATGGTTATTCAGAATAGATACCATGCTTGACCCTCTACCCCTAATTTCAAGCACATTACTTAGCACATATTTGGCACTAATTAAATGCATGCAGTTTGTTGATTAAACATCAGACAAGTATAGATTGAACAATGAGTGTATCCTTAGAGTAACAAGATGACTTTAAAACAGATTCCTTATTTTTCTACCTCAAAACTACAAGTAGATTGTAAGGCAAAATGCCCCAGAGATACCCAAGGTAGGATGGAAATATCAGACACAGTCTCACCAAGTTGTTTGGAGGAATGGTGTAAGAATTTTTTTTCTTTCGTTGTCCCCTGAAACTCTCATTTAGTTTCCAGTTCAGTCCACCTTCAGATCAATAGTTATAATTTTTCATTATTATAAAAGAAGAACTCTCTCATCCACAAAATAGGCTGTTAGCGCATGCATTGCTGGATCATTTTCTCCATACGTGAGCATAAAAACTAAAAGAAGAATATTTAAGGGATTAACGTTTCAAGAAAAACTCATGCATAGTTTGCCATAATTTTTCAAGAGAAACATCTCTCTGGTTCTTCCAAAGCACATTTCCACACCAAGGAAAATCACTTGACTTTCAAGGCAAAAACAGACAAAATATTGCCTGGAAATAGTTTGTATACCCTTTTGGGGGCAAAAAGTTCATTATAACAACAAGAACAAAAGAACACTACAATGAATCAGACAACGACAATGCAACATAAAGTATGTCAATCTCCCCAATTTCTGCATGACACTGAAGACATGCTTGAGTCAGCTGAGTATAAGTAGGCCTAGTAGATACAGGCACATTTTATTCACACTTTAGACAAATACAGTTTTATCTGACACATCGAGGTAGTAATCCTTTAGGGCAACTTGTCAGTTTGTTCAGTGCACTTAACTACGCTAGCCTCTGCAATAATCGAGACAGCATTGATGCCTCACTGAACTCACAGAAAAAGACATATGACATCAAGTGCAAAGATCTACACAGGTGCCACCACAGCTCCGGAGCAACAGCGAGTGGGGGCTCTGAGAAACTTCCTAATACGTGAGGTGAGTCCTACCTGCGTAACATACGTGGTAAATCTTACCAGTGTAATACCTGAGGTGAATCCTACCTGTGTAATACCTAAAGTAAGTCTTACCTGTGTAATACTTGAAGTGCCAAGTCTTACCTGAGTAACACCTGAGGTGAGTCTTACAGGATGAGCCTAAACGAGGTAGTCAAGTAGGGGTGGGTGTGGACCTCTCAGAAGTTGACCCCAAAACATTATCAGTTGAGAATTTCATAAAGAACTGAAAAGATTCTCAAGGGTGTTATATTATGGGTAATCTTTCTCCCTCACTTTAGTCCTATAACCCCTGGCATTGTGCACATCATGATCGTATTGATCTGATGAGAAAGAGAAATAAATATCATCACTCTTTATTCTTAGTGAATAATAAATTATATTGACAATGAAAAAATGTGGGGAAGGGCAATAGTTTCTATACCAACCATATCATCAATAGAAAGAAAATAAGAAAAAAAGATCATGGTGTCATGGATATATGCAAAATGGCCACAGCAGCAAGGTTTTATTCATAGCTTCATTCATCAACAAAAACTGTGCACCCTCAGTGCCAAATTGCAAGGCGGATTATAATGGTGAAAAAGACACAGAGCTTAGATGGCCTTATCAATTTAGCGGGAGAGATAAGCCAGTGAACAGGTTCTTACAATACAGTAAGAAGTTAAATGCCATCCTCGGGAAACATTACAAGATGCTAAGGGAAGACACAATAGGAGCAACTAAACTGCACTTTGTAGGGAGAGGGAGGAGAGTGACATCTAAATTGAGGCCAGAAAGAAGAGTTTACTGAAGAAGGGGAGGATGGGGAGGAGAGAGGAGTTAGAGGAAACATCTGCATCTCGTGGGCTGGGGCAGCTTGGGAAGACTGGGACAAGGAGTGCAGTGAGTGCGGGTGGTGAGGGGCTGTGGACATCAGCAACTGAAGCTGCATTACTAAATAGTAGGAGTCAGATCAGCAATGGCCTTGAGATAAATTTAAGCAGTTTGAACCTATTTCCAGGGTAGTGAGGAGCCACTGCTATACTTGCAACACACAAATGACAAGCAGATCTGTTTTAGGAAGATCCCTTTAGGTCTAGAGTGGAGAATTGTCCGGAGGGGCTCAGGAAGGACCCAGGCAAACAGGTAAGAATCCAATGCAAGTAATCCAAAGGCCAGCCTTTGGAAATTATAAGGAATGCTGTTATTTTTTAAAAGATTTTATTTATTTATTTTTAGAGAGAGGGGAAGGGAAGGAGAAAGAGAGGGAGAGAGACATCAGTGTGTGGTTACCTCTCATGCACCTCCTACTGGGGACCTGGCCTGCAACCCAGGCATGTGCCCTGACTGGCAATCGAACCTCTGACCCTTTACTTCGCAGGCCGTCACTCAATCCACTGAGCCACACCAGCCAGGGCCTGGGAAATGCTTTTAAAGTCCACTTGGAAGAAGGAATGAATGAGAGTAAACAGGAATCACCTTCACCTTCTGTCCTAGTCAAGACATTAAATTGATTTTAAAACTAGGATAATTAAAAGACAGTAATAATGGTGCAGAAATGGTACTGGCAGATAAATGGGGGGGAAAATAAATAAGTTTAAGTATATATGGAGATTTAGGTGGTGATAAAGATGGCAAGTGGAATTATTTAAAAAAATAATTTGGCTTTCACTATGCCTAACAACAAAATTAATTCTAGATAAAGATTTCAATGTACAAAAGCAGGTAGAAACCATGACTAGGTAATTACAAAGGAAGAAAAACAAATTCTCAATAAACATAGATACCAATTTTTACCCAGAAGATTGGTAAGGATGAAAAAAAGTTCATAATATTTGTAGGCACTGAGATTAGACGGAAATAGGGATTGACCCTCTCCACTGGTGGAAAAGTATAAAATTGGTACGTCCTTTCTGGAACACAATTTAACAATACAAATCCAACCCTTGAAAATGTGCATGAAGTTGACTTAGGAAATTATCCTAAGGATATACAAGGGGGGACCCTGCAAAAAACAGAATTTATTTCTTAAAAATTATGTATTTATTCTTACATGTTTAAACTTCAGTCACCTTCAAAGTACTCTCCATTTGATGCAATATACCTATTGAGATATTTCTTTTACTGCTCAAAACAGTTTTTGAACTCGTCGATTTTGATGCTCTTAGTGCTTCTGCCATCTTTTGTTTCACTTCTTCACAGGGTAAATGAATCAATAAAGTTATTGAACTGTGGATATTATAGGTTATGCGTATATGTATTTGAAGAGGAAAAAAGGAGAGATTTATATGAAACTATTAACAGTCATGTTCTCTGATTAGATTACAGTTGGTTTCTATTTTCTGAAATTTTCTTGCCACGAGTACATATTGTTCTTACAATCATAAGAAAGTAAAAACTCATCCCTTTACAAAGAAGTGTCAGGAATAATGGCAATGGTGGAGTTAATAACTCATGAGAGTGCAGGAAAGAGCAAGGGCTTGTATCACATTCCAAGTCATTGACAAGTGTCAGCTACATACTCTCTTCTCTGTGGATTCAAGAAAGGAAAAAAAAAAAAACCTGACATGGAAACCTCTTTTTACCACCAGCCCTAGAAAAAAATGAAAACCCTTGTCACGAGAACCAGCAGTACTACTGAATGAATTACAATATATTTTGCAGTTCAGCGGCATAGATAATATAGACACAAGCCACACTTTCACACTCCATCCCCACATCACGCCTGCCCATTCATCAAAACGTGTCAAGTTCTACAGTCAGTACAACTTAGTTTAAAGAAACACGGTTCTCTCTTGTGCATGATATGGCACATTTGCACAAATCCTTGTCACTCTGTGCTCTTCCAGTTATAAAACAATAAAAAGCTGTTGCCAGTATCTAACTTTGGATATCAAATACAGCATGCAATAATATGGTAAATGTTGTTTTCATAATAATCTAAACTCAGTAACAATAAAAGCCACCTTATTTTTATAATGTATAGTTTTCTAATATTCTTTTGTGTACACTAACATATAATCTTAAAAAGACATGTTTAGTGGAAGAGCAGGCATTTTCATCATTATTATTATTCCTGCTTACATAGATCAGAGAAGTTACTGTCAGAGGAGCTGCATTTCCCCAAGGATTTCATGGTCAATTGGCCACAAATTCAGATTCACATTTTGCCTTTATGATGGTATTTTTTTCAGCTTCTAACAATGGCACCATTTTAATGAGAAACTCTGGAGTTGACCAATTTTATCTTTCTGCCATCTATATAATACAGAATTTTAAAATTATAGAGCTCATAAAGTTCATTCTCATTGCCTTCTTGAGAAAGAAACTAACGTCCAGGAAGAGTGGGTGACTCTTCTTAACTGTCATGAGCAGAATGGGAGCCAGACCTCAGGTCCCCTACGTCTATTCTAGGGTTCATTGTGCCACAGAGCACCTGAGGACTCTACAACAGTCGTAACGATTTATAGAGCGTTTCACATACATTTCGTTCTCACCATAGCCCCGTGAGGTATTATTATTTATTCTCGTTTTATAAAAAGCTAATTGTTCGCTTGGAGAATTGACTTGGTAACACTTTCAGTTACAGAGCCCAAGGCTTTCATTCCCGAGGCCAGAGCTTTCCCACCCTGAAATCAAGGCTGGGATGCGTTTTCTGTAAGTCCCTCTCAATTCAAAGGTACCCATTGCCGACAAAGTTTTGGAAACTTAAAATTACATAACAATCTTATGAAAAAATTCATGAATTGTATGACACTTATTTTCCAAAAAATCTTTTAGATCATATCACTTCTCAAAGCATCGGCATTCTACAGATAATTAAAAATTGAACTCAGAAAAATGAAAGCTTACCACTGTTTAGTTTAGCAAGAAATGCAAGAGGGCTCTGATCCAGGTTAACCTTTGCATCATTAGTATCGGGAAGCTCGCAGCTTAAATGAAAATCATCAATGTAAGCATCTAGGGCTTCGGAAGCAGAGGAATATGGCTTTTCTTTATATTGGATGGAACCATCCGTATTAAAGGCGATGATGCTGTTGAGGGCTGGAAGAGATAGTTCAGAAGTGCTAAAGCGATGTTTCTTATCTGACTTTGCCATGCCTTTCACAAAATGGACTGCAAACTCTAAACACACACAAAAAGGTATACAGGATTTCAGTTAAGTAGGAATGAATAAAAATACAGAATCCTTGCTAATCACTGCATTCTCTGCATTACTTTTTACAAATAAAATTACTTTTTTATCCCCCTTTATGAGCTATATATATTGAGCTCTCAAGCAATGTGTGTTGACTGACAGTTTCACCGACATGGCCACAAGTGTAAACTGTACATTAGGCAGCTAACAACACAAGTCTTGACAGACAAGGTGTAAAATAGAAGGGTTGCTTTCTTTTGACTTAAGTTTTTCTCAATTAAATGAATAGTTCTGGAATCTAGAGATATTTTTATTTGCTACATTAAAACAGGACAAGCCTCCAGAATCGTGTCATAGTTTTTAATTTCTACACCTGTTTTTATCTCACTGATGGGACAGAGAAAGTCACATGTGAAGACAAGGCAGTAACAGGGACCCTGGCACAAAAGTGATGGCAAAGAGAGACTAGGTAGCAAGATGAAGATAGTGCTAAAAGGCCTTAGAATTTAGTGGGGGATGTTGGGTCCTCTGATCCTCTGCCGCTTTGACCATGGTGCAAGAAGAATTTAGCACCTTGCCCTGGCTGGTGTGGCTCGGTGGATTGAGTGCCAGCCTGCAAACCAAAGGATCACCAGTTCAATTCCCAGTCAAGGCACATGCCTGGGTTTCGGGCCAGGTTCCCAGTAGGGGGCACTCTAGAGGCAACCGCATATTGATATTTCCTTCCCCCTCTCTCTCCCTTCCCCTCTCTAAAAATAAATAACTAAAATCTTTTTTTTAAAGAATTCAGCAACTGTAGACCTCGCTAGTCCCATCTTGCATCTACCACTTACTCTCTACAGTAACTATAAAAGGTAGGTAGTACTAGTACCCTAATTTTCAAGATGAGAATATGGTGGCTGTCAGAGATTAAACAACTTGTCCAAAGCTACAGAGTAGGGAAACGACAGCCAAGGTTGAACCTCAGTGGTTGGATCCTGAGCTTAAACTTAATCACTTCAACTAGACCACCAGACCACTGTCTCATGTGCTGGAACCACCGTTTGAAGTGTGATCTCTAAATATTGCTCACTGCTAGTGTGCCAGCAATGTCTGCCAGGGTTGGGTGCCTAGGTTCTGTGGTCTCTCATTTCTCTGAGAGTATTCATTGGTACATACAGGAGAAATGCCACTTATGTGATATGAATATATACTTAAGTGCCAAAGAAACAGTACTCACTTTGTCAGGCCTTTGAAATTCAAATGAATAGGTTGTAATTTCAGAATGTTACATTATATGACATCATAATACCTAATATTTTTGTCTGTGGGATATTTTTTAGAGTCTTCTAGTGTAATGGAGTTATAGAGAAAGCCCCTTGAGAACTGTTAGAAAATTATGGACCATCTTCCCACAAAAATGTACACTGACAGACACAAATACAATGGTTTCTAGGGTTCTGGAAGCTCATTCATGCCCACCTCCCTGCATCTGAACCCTAGGTTCAGAATTTTTGTGGGAAGAAAGGAAGGGAAAGAAGGCTAGCTAGGAGAAGAATGAAATGAAGATCCTCGCTAGAGATGGAATGAACTAACTTGATATCACAACACAAATTCTTGGATCTATGATAATAAAACGCTTTCAGTTTTGACTTTCAAGGCCTCACTCAAAAAACACTTTATCTGTACATCATGAGCATGATCTTCTTCCTCCTCTTCCTCTTCCTTCTCTGGCTGGTCGGTACAAATTTATCATCATTGCAGACAATGGGCTTTAGAATGAGGGAGACGTGGGTTAGTCTCGGTTCTGTCTTTTACTACCTGTGTGTCTCAATCCCTCCCTCATATGCAATTTACTCACTTTCAATTCTATTTAATAATACTGAGCTCATGAGGTGGATGTGTTTGATTTGCTGCTCCTTTGCACCAGGATGGCCATGCCAGGGCTAGGATATTGAAACACTTTCAAAACACTTGGAAAAAGCTGCTGCCCCTCATGGGCTTCCACCTTCCCCCCAACACACCAGTGCCTTCTTGCTACCCCAGCCCTGACCCACTTCACCCAGAAGCCCTGAGACCTCCTCCCAATCCTACAACTTCATAGACTCTGTCTGGCTCTGCCAGGCTCTTCTCCAGGCCATGGCCAATGTCCATTCTGTCTGGTCAGTGTCTGACTTTGCAGATTATTAAATATTTTAAATATGATGGCTGAGAAGATATGGCATGCAGTAAGTGTCGATATTTTTCCTTTCCTCATCCTTTGATGCTTTGACTCTCCCTACTCATTTTTATCGTGGTTTGATTATGTAAAAGCTGGGTACATGTCTTTTTCCCTCTATAAGTGCAAACAAAATAAGGAATGGATGGGTATCCCCCTGGTTTTCCAGCCCATTGTAATTGCTCAATAAATGTTTGTTGAATTGAATTTCAACCCAAATGTTCCTTTCAACAGAAAGCATTCCAGTATGACTACAGCAGTCATGAAAATGTTTTGAAAAATCAAATCCTTTCAGTTTATTAGCAGATGCTGAGAAACTATGAAACAGGAGGACAGAACCATGTGTTTACATGCAGGATTTAATGAGAGAAAGACTGAAGTCACAGAAAGCAAGAAGTTGACGAGAGAAATCAGTGAGATTATCCTCAATGATGGAATATTTTTGAGGTTCACTTAAGGCAAATCTTTATCACCAAACTGTTTAATATGTATCCGTTGCTTAAAGTCTAGTTTTAAGTGGATATTTAAAGGCATTTTCTGTATCACCTAATTGCATGAATAGCACGTAAAGGAAACTTGATAATTAAATATTCCTCAAACAACACAGAGGGGAAAATCAATGTATATGATATGTTGATGATCCTAATAAAACAATCAGTTTTATTTTGTAACTTTCATTTTATCATATACATAGTGATATGCAAATTCATTCTCTTGGTTTTCCACCATGTGGACTTATAGGGGTTAAGCAAAGAAGGAAATGAATACTTGCGTCATTTAAAAAGCAAGGAGACCGTATGCAATAACTAAGAAAGAAGAAAGAATCAATGCATTTCCTAGTCGTAAATCAAATACAATGCAGATTGTTTGGATATTCCCCATTGGCAATTTCATGTTTGCAGTTGGTCTCTCTCAATTCTCCTTGACAGTATTTTAAAAAATGAATTCAATCTATAAAATCCTCAGAGTGGATCCATCCATCAGGAAACAACTGATTCCTCAATAATATAGATAATTACAAGTAGAAGGACCAGAGAAAGTCAGCTCTGTCTCTCTCATCACCTTAGGTTAAACCAAACTCAGTCACAGGACCTGAGTCCCTCAAGCCTGAGCAGAGAGAAAAGTTCTGAGATTTGCACAAAGTTCAGTTTCCCACTCTCATTCGATTCAATTAAACACACAAGTATTGACCACCAATGTGCAAGGAACCATGCTGAGCACTGAACAGGGATACAGTGATGGACAAGACATTAATTCCTGTCCAAGGAACTTGTAGTCCAGTAGGAAAAGTAAAAGCAGCATATAAATGAATATAACCCAAGGAAGGACATGTAAATACCATCGAGCACCCCAAGAGTGGCTGGAACACAGGGAGGAGATTAAAGTATTGTACTTCTGTTTGGTGGAACTGGGGAAGTTTAACTTTAGATAGGGTGTTTAAACTAAGACTTACATAAGAGGGAGGTTTTAGACACATGGAAATGAAGAAAAGGGGTATGCTTGGAAGAAGGGACACTATAATCAAAGACACTGGTATAGAAAAACTACATGCATATAAAGATGGAGGAATATATCTGATCTGCTTGGGTTATCAGGTAGAGAGAAGAGGTTGAAACACTGTATTCCATACTACACAGGCAAAAGTGGTGAGTTTTGGGGCTAGGTATTGCATTTATTTTACAGAAAAGGAAAATCAAGCCTTAGAAAGCTTTTAGATTTGAGAATTAAAGATTCAAAGCTCATATTTTTTCCACCACACCCGTGTTTATTCTCTGCCATCTTCTCCCAACAGCTGAGTGAACGAAGCTCAGGGTCTGCTGGCGACTCCTTCTGTATGCAGAAGTTGGCTGGCCTCAAATCCAAGTAAGAGTATCCCACCCACTGCGCTGCTCCTAGAACTCCAAACTCCAATTTAAATCATTGATAGATTAATGCTTTTAAATGGCTACTTGGGTCATCTGGCCAATGGGATATCTTGCTGGCCAAAGTCCATCTATCTCAGCTATATATATATCTCAGAATATATATATATCTATATGTCTATATATCTCTCTCTATAATGTGTGTGTGTGTGTGTGTGTGTGTGTGTTGTCAGTATGACTCTGAGGAAATTTTGAGCTCTGAGGAAATTTCAAGCTCTTACATCATAGATGAACATGCTATGTTTTGGAATTTGAATTTTAATAGAATACAGTCAGCGAGATGCAACATGTGTTTTATCAGTAGCAAGGACCTAGTAGAAAACACTTCACACATTGTCTCAATCACCAGACACTAGGACAAGTAATATGCTGTTTAAAAGAGAGCTTACACATACTGGTCACTATTAACTATTCAGTTTAGACCACAGACTGATCTTAATTAACAAGAAAGAATTAGAGAAGAAACCAATATTTGAAACACACAGGATATTTGAGACGTCAAAGAGAGTCTCTTCAGATTTGTGTGCTAGTAATTTGGTACATGGCATGCTACAGGCACAAACATACGTAGGTGCTACCCTTCTGTTTTGTAGTTCAGGGCCATGAATATTTGAGATTAACAGCATATTGCAGTGTTGCGTAATGCTCTTCTACAAATTCAACTGCCATTCCCTAAATGCTTAAGGATGGAACATGAAATATTTCCCTCAAACTACAACCCCTCATTTATTCAACAATTATTTCTTGTAACTGTAGAAAGGTAATACAGGGCAGAGGTCAGAAGTCTGGCTCTGGTACTACACTGACCAGTTTCAAATCCAGCAGCATGACGTTGGGCAAACAACTTAACTTCCCTATCCCCAAACTTCCTCATTTCTAAAATGGGCATGGTAATAAGACCTACCTCATAGCACTGGTGTAAGGATTAAAGGGGATATTATGGGTGACACTTAGAACAGTGCCTAATGTACATGAAAAGCGCTCAGTAAATGTAGTGAGCAGTTTTACTATTACTGCCTAGTATATGTTATTATTATTGCCTTGTGTGTGTTAGTATTTGTTACCTACACATCCTCTTGTTAGAACATTCATTTTCCATTGGCGCATACATGCTTTATGGTATTAGGAGATTCTACTATGCGCAAACAGTGTGTAGCAACTCTGGAATATTAAGCATCCAAATAAGAAACCTAGAATTTCATTCATTGTATCTATTAATCTCCTTAATTTCACATTCCCTAGATGAAAGGATTATCCTAAAGCCAGATCGATACTTGATTCATTCCACATCCTAGAATCTTCTCTAGAGCCCAGGACAGCCTGAGGCTTGAGGGAAGGCATCAGCAAAATTTAAATTATTTCCGAAATCTTAAGCTTTAAGGGCTATTGTGCTCTGCTCTAGGGAATGCTTCCTCACTATGCCATTTAAATTTTCCCCCCTCCACCATTTTCAATTTCTCTTCATTTCCAAATCAGAATACACACAATTATTGTGTTTTTTTTTTAATGTGGATGTAAGTGCTTCAGCAAAAATAGCTGCCAAAACACTCTAAAAATTTTTATTCACTTTAACACACCATGACTAATTGGGGGAAAAGAGCAAACAAGCATATTAGGATTGTATCTGCAGGCTTGTAACCATTCACTGGCATGCTGGCAACATGTTAAGTAGAATTTGACAATATTGGATAATGAGGAAAAATACTCTTTTGCTTGGTAGAAATCTCTATGGACAGAATTTTAAGGGACGGGGGAAGAGGGGAGCTTTTATGCATTCGTTCTAAACTAAATAACATCATCCATCACTTCTGAATCCATTGGTTTTATTAAGAAAAAGAAAAACCAAAAACTAGAATCAGAACATGGGACTGCCAGACCCATTTCCTACTCTAACGCATACCGTATTTTAAGGGTTTTCTCAACAGAGGTTGTGGCATCTCGAAATTATTGTGAGAAAAATTAAAATACTAGGAAGCAAAGGGGTTTAGGTAGTATGTTTAAATTCAGCGGAAGAGAAGTATTCCACCTTTTGGGAAAGGTGAAAATTTTTCCTAATGAAAAATCAAATAACGTGAAACAAATTTCTGTTCTGCTACTCCTATATGCAAACCCCACAGTGGCAGCTATGGAGGAAAACTAGAAAATAGAGGAGATAGTGGTTTACCTTTACGGAGAGAATATGTGTTTGAAACGTGGCGTTCTGGGCCGTTAGTGTTAGGGTGTCAATGAGTAGAGTCAATAACAAGTAGAGCCTCTGTATAGAGGGTGCGGAGGAAAGCATCTGAATGGTGAGCTGATGGGCCACAGACTGCTCTTCCCATGTGCTTCTCCCTTCTGGGACCAAACCTGATTTGACTAATGAGCAGCCTAGCCCTTCCTCTTAGACTCTGATAAAAGATTTCCACTCAGCCACTCTTGCTTGGTACTATTGCTTTGGGGCCCACGTATGCCTCAAAATGGCAGAAAGGCAGAGATGAGGATTTTGAAACAGGCTTACAGCTTTTCATTTTCAGTGTGTCTGATCTAGAAAGAAGGAATACCAGTTGTTTTACTTGAAAGATTCCAGAGGTAAGGCTATTTTTAAAAAATTTCCAACCCTAAAGTGTTTCAATTTGGTTGTTCTGAGATAAATTCTTTTGTGCCGACAATTACATTGGGGTAGAAAAGTTGTGGCTGGTGCGTGTGTGGGAGCTTTGCCACTCTTGGGGAGAGCTGAATCCTTGGATTCCTTGACACGGACTCCCAGATCACAGGCCTTCACTCTCCACGTACAATTTTTACCGCGTTTCTAAATTTAAAAGGAATTAAAAACCCAAATCTCTTTCCCACAAGTATTAATATGTAATCAATCTAATTATTGCCTTACTATAACTTTAAAAACATCTGTTTTGGGGGAAAACACCAAGTAACTAAAAGCAGACAGTTTATTAACTTCAGGGGTCCCTCTAAGCTGAACAGCTCACCTTTTCCCAGAATATTTAGCAATTTTGTACTAGCCCACCTATCTCCTGAAAATATCACCTAGAGTGTCCTAGTTTGGGAAATAGAATCAGTAAACCACCGAACATCTCTGAATCAGCAGTTCCTCCACTTATCAATCTGCTGTACTAAAACAGAAGCTTCACCCCAGTGCTGCCTTTTTTCAGCTCCTTACAAACCACAATCTAACATGTCAGCATCTATGTCACTGAGAGGATATTGAACCCAGGAAATTGTTGATCCACACTAGACCTAAAGAAAGAAACTATTTGCTATATGACTTCAGCATAGAAAGTAAGAGCTGGTTGTTTAAAAAGAAAAAAGGTTGACAAACCATTATTAGACTCACCGAGAGAGAGAGAAAGAGAGAGAGAGAGAGAGAGAGGGAGAGAGGGAGAGAGAGAGAGAGGAGACTCAAAATCAGAATAAGAGATACAACAACTGACAGCACAGAAATACAAAGGATCATGAGAGACTGCTATGAACAATTATATAGCAACAAACAAATTGGACAGCCTAGAACAAATGGTTAAATTCCTAAAAAGATACAACCTACTGAGAATGAATCACGAGAAATAGAAAATCTATACAAACCAATTACTAGTAAGGAGATTAAATCAATCATCAAAAATCATGTAGCAAACAAAAGTCCAGGACCAGATGCCTTCACTGCTGAATTCTACCAAATATTAAAAAAAAGAATACCAATCTTTCTCAAAATATTCCCCAAAAAATGGAAGAGGAGGAAACCAAGGCCCGCATTACTCTGATACAAAAACCAGATGAGGACACGTACACACCTCCCCCTCCCCCCACAAAAAAAAAAGAAAAGAAAAAACAAAGACAATTGCAGGCCAATATCCCCGATGAATACAGATGCAAAAATCCTCAACAAAACACTAGCAAACCAAACACAACAATATATTAAAAGGATCATATACCATGATCAAATGGGATTTATTCCAGGATACAAAGCTGGTTCAACACCCACAAATTACACAACATGATACACTACATTAACAATATGAAAGTTAAAAATAATCAGATCATCTCACTAGATGCAGAAAAGCATTTGACAAAATTCTCCATCCACTTATGATAGATACAAACTCCCAACAAAGTGAGTATGGAGGAAACGTACCTCAACATAATAAAGGCCATACATGAAAATCCTACACTTACCATAACAACCAACAGCAAAAAGCTAAAAACGATTGTTCTAAGATCAGAAACAAGAGAAGGATGCCCAGTCTCATCCCTTTTGTACAACATACTGGAAGTCCTAGACCAGTAATTAGGCAAGAAAAAAAAAGGCATCCAAATTGGACAGGAAGAAGTAAAACCATCACTATTTACAGATTACATTCTGTTATATATAAAAAACCCTAAAACTCACCAAACTACCATTGGAACTAACAACTGAATGTAGTTATGTTATAAGATATAAAACCATTTTCAAAAGTTGTTTCTATACACTAACAGTGAGCTAACAGAGAGAAATATTTTTTAAATTCCACTTACAATTATATAAAAAATAGTAAAATACCTAGGAATAAATTTAGCCAAGAAGTTGAAAGCCTGTATTCTAAAAACTGTAACACATTAAGGAAAGAAATTGAAACAAAAAAGCCCACAAATAAACGGAAAGATATTCTGTGCTCACATTTAGAAGAAGTATTTATGATTAAAATGTCCAAACTACCCAAAGCAATATAGAATCAGTGCAATCCTTAAAATTCCAACAACATTTTTCACAAAAATAGAGCAAACAATCCTAAAATTTGTATGAAACCCCAAAAGACCCCAAATAGAAACAGCAACAGAACGAAGTTGGGGGAATCATGCTCTCTGATTTCAAACTCTAATACAAAGCTATAGTAATTATAAACAATATGGCATTGGCATAAAAACACATAATGTGTGGCTATGACAGACCAGAGATCTTAGAAATAAACCTGTGTATATGTGGTTAATTAATTTATGACAAAGAAAGCAAGAATATACAATGAGCCAAGAATACCACTCTCTTCATTAACTGGTATTAGAAAACCTGGAAAATCACATGCAAAAGAATGAAACTCAACCACTATCCTACATCAAACACAAAAATGAACTCAAAATGAATTAAGACTTAAATGTGGAAAATCAATTGTAGGATGGCAGCATAAGCAGACAGACATGGCTCACTTCTTCACACAACCACACCAAAATTACAGCTAAATATAGAACAACCTTCACTCAAGAACATCAGAAATCAAGCTGAATGAAGTCTGACAACTACAGAATTAAAGAGACCACATCCATCCAGACTGGTAGGAGGGGTGCAGATGCGGAACAGGTTGGTCCCACACCCATGTGTGGTGAATAAAAATTTGGGAGGGATATCTTGGGACCAAGGAGTCCCAGACCCACACAAGGCACTGCAGCCCAGGATTCCAGTGCCAGGAAGGTAGGTCCCCACAACTTCTGCTGCAAAAATCAGTGGGGATTGAGTCAGTGGAAGAAACTGCTAGAGCACCAAGTAGTTTCTTGAAGAATCCACACATGGACTTACTTACTCAGACTCATTCTCACTGATCTCCTGAACCAGGGTAACAGCTTAAAGGCAACAGTGGTATATAGAGAGAAACTGAAGTGTTTGGCATCCAGGCAAGCAGAGGCCATTATCCCTTTGCTGAACCCTCCTTGAATAGAGCTGGCAAGCTGGTGTCATATCTGAGACTCCATCAACCTGGCTAACACTGTTTGACCGGCCTTGGACATCCCCAGAGACTCTGTCCCACCCAACATATGGGTCCGCCAAGCTGCTTTTCCATAAGAATGACCTAAATCCTATCAAACAAGCAACATCTGAGTTCAGAGACCTAGCCAGATCAGATACAGCCAGATTAGATTCACAGTTTGGCTTCACTTGGGAATCTCCAAGCCCAGCACAAGTAGCAGCCACCTCAGATTGCTTTCCAGCTCAGGCATGGTAGCCCTGGGCAAAACACAGTTGGGGGCTGACCTTGGCCTGCACAACTCAGGAAACTCCAGGGCCAGACCACCCAGTAGACAGCTGAAGACCACACCAGAGCACCACCACACTGCCCCTGCACAGCTGATCCTGCACAGATGGTGGAGGTTGGTGGTCAGTGGTCACAGCCAGTCCTTGCAGCTGACTGGCTTGGGTAAATCCCTCCCATTGATCTGCCAACAGCAACCAAGGTTCAACTACAAGAGGAGGATGTACTCAGCCCACACAAAGGGTGTACCTCAAGTATCCAGCTTGGGTGATAGAGGAGGCTGTGCCACTGGACCCTACAGGACACCTACTACATTAGGGCACACTACCAAGACACAGAGTCAAAGCAGCTCTACCTAACACATAGAAATAAACACAGGGTGGCTATCGAAATTGGCAGACAAAGAAACATGGCCCAAATGAAAGAACAGACCAAAACTCTAGAAAAAAAACTCAATGAAATGGAGATGAGCAATCTATCAGATGCAGAGTTCAAAACACTGGTTATAAGGATGCCCGAGGAACTTAGTGAGGACTGCGGCAGCAAAGAAAAGACCCAGTTAGAGACGAAGGATTCACTAATTGAAATAAAGAACAATTTACAAGAAAACAACAGGAGACTGGATGAAGCTGAGAATCAAATCAATGATTTGGAACATAAAGAAGCAAAAACGACCAATTGGAACAAGAAGAAGAAAAAAGAATCCAAAAATTTGAGGGTAGTAAAAGCAGCCTCTGGGACAACTTCAAGAGGTCCAACATTTGCATGATAGGGATGGCTGAAAGAGAAGAGAAAGAGCAAGAAATTGGAAATCTATTTGAAAAAATAATGAAAGAAAACTTCCCTAATTTGGTGAAGGAAACAGACATGCAAGTCCAGGAAGCACAGAGAGTCCCAATTATGATGAATGCAAGAGGCCCATGCCAAGACACATCATAATTAAAAGGCCTAAGGTTAAAGATGAAGAGAGACTCTTAAAAGCAGCAAGAGAAAAGAAGTTAGTTACCAGATGGTTGCCAGATGGCAAGGGGGAGGTGGAGAATGGGTGAAGAAGAGGATTAAGAAGTACAAATAAGTAGTTACCGAATAGCCCTGGGGTTGTAAAGTACAGGACAGGAAATGGAGTAGTCAAATAGCTTATATGTATGGCCCATGAACATGAACAATGATGGGGGACTGCCTGAGGGAGTAGGAGGTACTGGGTGGAGGGGGGCATACGGGGAAAATCAGGACAACTATAATAGCATAATCAATAAAATATAATTAAAAAAAGAGAACTGAATGTAAGACCTCAGTCCATAAAACTTCTACAAGAAAACATAGACAGTAAGCTCTTTCATATAGGCATTGGTGATTTCTTAATCTGACACCAGAAATAAAAGCAACAAAAGCAAAGATAAACAAGTGGGATGACATCCAACTAAAAAGCTTCTGCCCACAAAGAAAAGCAGCAACAAAATAAAAAGCCAACCTATTGAATGGGCAAAAATATTAGCAAATCACATATCCAATAAAGAGTTGATATAAAAAATGTATAAAGCACTTATACATTGAATAGCAAAAACCAAAACATTCAATTAAAAAATGAACAGAAGATGTAAACAGACATTCTCCAAAGAAGACACATGGAGGGCCGACAAGCACATGAAAAGATGCTCAACGTCATTAATCATCAGGGAATGCAAATCAAAGCCACAATGAGAAATGACCTCACATCTCTCAGGACAGCTATCATCAAAACGACAAGAAATAATCTGTTGGTGAGGATGTGGAGAGAAAGGAACCCTTGTGCACTGTTGATGGGAATATAAACTGATGCAAATACTATGGAAAATATTACAGAGGTACCTCAAAAAATTAAAAACAGAACCACCAAGTGATCTAGAATTTCCACTTTTGGTATTTACCAAAAAGCAAGCAAGCAAGCAAGCAAGAAAACACTAACTTGAAAAAATATGTGCACCCTTATGTTCATTGCAGCATTATTTACAATAGCCAAGATATGGAAACAACCTCCATTCTCCATGTACACAAGTGGATAAATGGATAAAGAAATTTATATAATGTTTGTATATATGCACATATATTGTGTGTATATATGCACATATATGTGTGTATGTGTACATATATATATTATTCAGCCATATAAATAAATGAAACACTGCCATTTGTGACAACATAGATGGACCTGAAGGGCATTATGCTAAGTGATATAAGTCAGAGAAAGACAAAAATGTATGACCTCTCTTATATGTGGAATCTAAAAAAAAAGAAACAAAAAACCAAGCTCATAGACACAGAGGAGAGATGGGTGGTTGCCAGAGGCAGGGGGTGGGAGGAATGGGTGAAGAAGGCCAAAAGGTATAAGTAAATAAATACATGCACGTGGTCAGCTCCACCATACACCTCATCTAAGATGATCACCTGCCTGAAATATCACTGTGGTGCAGTGGACTGTGACTCGGGCATGCACAGACTTCTTCCTGCTCATGCCAAACCCATAGCAATGGAAACTAAAAATAAAATGGAGCATAGCCACACTTAAAAATAAGAGACTGATCTGTGGACCAAACTTTAAACTGAAAAGGTACACCATTGGGTGCAGTTTGGAATGGCATACCAGGCTCAGGACTGGACACAAACTCTCGTGACTTGAGGGACACAGGCTCAGAGAGAACAGGACCAAGAGCCCTTCACATGCAGAAGTCCATGGATGGAAGGTCACTGCATAAAACAGGGAGCTAGAGTGGGTATCCATGCCAGTGAGAAGCTGTTGAAAGTGCTGTGATCCCTGCCCAGGACTGTGGTCCCTGTTTAATTGAGGTACCAGGATGAGCAGAGTTACCAGGCACCAAATCTGGGGTTTTAGATTTAAATCGCCTGAGACAGAGTCATATGAAGATCTGCTTGTCAACGGTTGATTCCCAGAGGACAGAAGGAGACAACCCCAAAAATTCTGAACAAGGAGAGGTGATCTTAAGAAAAGGAAAAAAAATTCAAAAATCAAAACAATTAAAAGCAATAACAAAAACAAACAAACAAAAACTTCCACCTAAGATAAACTTGCAAACAAAAAGCTTAGTATAGTACCAAAGTGAATACAACTGCCAAAAATATAATGACAGCAAATATAAGTGAAGTCCTATAGAGGTGGTGGAATCTGAACCAGACTTGTAGGAAGAAGTTTTGGAAAAATAGAAAAGCAGGGGGCATTTTGTGAAAGAGAAACATCTTCGCCAAATCCTGAGAGTTGAAAGTGGAGCAGTGCTTGGTGTTTTGGCGGCACTGGAGGGGTGTGAAGAAGGTAAAGGATAGTGGGAGGGGCAGACGTGCTTTATAAACTGAGGTGGGGCCAAACTGCCGTGATGCCTAAGTGCCAGGGAGAGAAGCTGAATTTGAGTTTTGAACAATGCCCGATAGGCCAGGACGAAGATGTGATGAACGAGATAACAGCACTGCACAGGCAGCGTGGAAGGGAAGTGGAGGTCCCCAGACATTTTGAGACGTAATGACAGTGGGAGAGACGTTAAAGGATGATGTCTGCACCGTAATGATGTAATAAAAGTAGAAAGCGCTGTTCTGAAGGTAGATTTCATAAGTCACAGATTGGGTTAGCCACTGGGGACAAGCAAGAGAGAAAATGTAAATATCTCAAGTCTGGGGGGCTACTGCCATTAACACAATGGTGACAATGAGAGAAGGCATTCCCTTAGAAATAAAGAAACAATCTAATTTGGTCATGCTGTTTTTCGCACTCTTGTTTTGTTTTTATTATCAATTTTAAATATTGTACTCAGGAAGATGGAGAAAACATGGGCTGCCTAAGGACCTGTCATCAAGATTTAACAAATGTTTACATTTTGTCAAAGTTACATCAGATATTTTTAAGGAAACAAAGTGTTACACGTACAATTACAGACCAACATCTCTATCTCATTTCCCTCCTGCTTCCCCCAGAGGCAACCACTGTCCTCAAGTGGGTAGTGTTGTCCTTGGGCTGTAAAAGCTTTTATACTTTCTCTATAGATGGATGTTCCTACAATATATAGTATTGTTTTGTGTGCCTTGAAAATTCACATGAAATCATTCTGCATATTTTTGCAAGTTTTTAATTTTTTTCCTCATTATCATGCTTTGAACATGTATTCATGTTGATACAGGCATACCTATTTTATTGATATATCATATTTGAAGGAAATTAGATATATTGAAGGTCAAGTGAGGGACTGGAACTGTACATGCGGACTAGAAGCCTGTAAGCATACAGGGAATAACTGAACTGTGAGTATGGATTTGTTTTGTAGACAAGGGTGAGGCACCCACTAGATTCGGTTTTTTTCAAGCAGTGACTTCTATTGTTGCCCCATGGCACCAATTGTGATTGTGACCGATACTCAATAAATGTTTGTTGAATGAATAAACAAATAAATGGATGAATAAACACCTCCCCCCGACCCAGCACGGGCACAGCCAGGAAACTGGCAACCACAGGCAAACTTTGAACTAAAAGTGAATTTTGTTAGCCAACACAGTATTTTTAAAATAGAATCAACATTTTAAAATTGGAAGATTTCCCATTTAAAGACTAGATTCCTGGCTTTTATTCTAAGCTCCAATTATCTAACAAAACCTGGCCTGTACTGGCTGGTACTCCCGCCTGGCAACAATCACGGCGGGTAGCTGCAACCACCTTCCAACAGGCCACGCGTTGTCGGCGAGACCCCCCACTTCCCACTGCCCTTCCCACACGAAGGCCAACTGTCAGCATGGATTACTGCTTGACTGTTGTTTTTCCTATAGGAGGAAATATTGCATTGTGTCCTAGCCTCTAAGAACGAGGGGGCAAACGGACCTAGAGGGCCCAGTGTACGATGCATAACTGGAGAGGACACATTCCCTTGCAGAAGTGAAAACTGTACCCTTAGGTGTTTAACTGTGTCCAGGTCAGACGGTCTAGGTTGTGAGGAACGGCACTTATTTATTTATTAAATAAGTATCAAATGTCTAGCTTCTGAACTATTTCTGTCTTTGGGAGTCACTTCAGTGCCCAATCCTCATACTAGGACAGAATGGAGCATCAAAAAAGGCTTGTTTGTTTGTTTTGTTGATTAGGTTCCTGTTAAAGGTGAGATCATATGGTATTTGTCTTTCACTGCCTGGCTTGTTTCGCTTAGCATGATACTCTCCTTTCAGGGGAAAAGGGGAACGGTTTAGAGCAACAAGTATAAAGGACTCATGGACAAAAACTATGGGGGGGTGGAAATGGGAGGAAGGTGGGGAGGGCTGGGGTGGTGGGCTGGGGCGGGGTAAAATACAGAAAACTGTACAATATGAACAATTAAAAAATACTGATTAAAAAAAAAAAAAAAAAAAAAAAAGGCGAGGGGGACAGGCAGGCTCGATGTTTTTCAGTGGGGTGTCCTAGTGGCCAAAAATGGCCTTCTCTGAGTTTTACTTCAATCCTGTGCTCCAATAAAATAGTCCTTTCAGTTCCTTCACATCAACAGATTATTTCTTATTAAGAAAAATGGCCTTTGATTAGAAAGTAAATGTTTTCCGGCCTCAGAAGAGTAGGGGAGAAGCAGAACCCAACAGTCGCACCATCCCTCGTCTTGCGTTTACAGGGGCACGAGCAGGTTTATTTCCAGTGACTGCGGGTTTCCTTTCCGCCGAATTTGAAAGCCATCCCCCACATTTAGCCCGTTCCAAATTGCCATAGAAATTAATAAAATCTCCAAAGACAGCTAAGAGAACAATACCCAAAGCGTCGTAGCTACTTTTTCCAAGTAACAGGAGAGACTCTATTTTAGGTGAATTTATTTTATTTTAAAAGATTTGTTTCTAGTGGTATTTTAGGTGATTTTAAAGTTAACCCTTAAATATTTGCCAAGGTCATTTATTCTGAGGATTTAACTTAAATTTTGGCTTGTACAGAAACATGAAAGGCATTTAACATTTTGTAAGTAAAGAGTTGAGTCTTTTCTCACCCTAGGAATGTAATTCCTTCCTGATAAGCTCCAGGGAGGGCAAATTCACAGGTTTAAAATATATTTAACTCGTGCAATCAATGGTACATAGTTATCTCAATAGTTAACAAACAATATACATGATGAATAATGTTTATTCAATTGATATGTTAATGCAAAAACCCCCCAGAGAAGTAAAGGCAAAAGAAATCAATAATAACAATAGAAACAATGCACAAGATTATTGCCACTGTTAATTAGCTAATTACTTTGAGAACTTAAAGTAGCTGATGCTGACTGTGGATCTGACTGAGGACTCTGGGCAACCAGTAAAGGTCCTTGTGAATGTGAAGAAATACCTTGTAAGTAAAGCACAATACTAAATAAATTGTGGTCTTGCTTTCTTGTAATCCCTACCTTTATGGAGCATCTCTGGGGCATGACTGCAAATGGGTACCATAAGCAATCAACTGAAAATCCCTCATTTAAAAAGCAAGTCCTGAACTCTTCCCCTTGCTTACTCTGCTCTACCAATGTCGTCCCCTTGGTGAGCCTCATCTGCCAAGCTCATTCCTACCTCAGCACCTTTGCACTTGAGGTTCCCCTTGTGTGTGAAACATTCTTCCCACACCACAGATACTCTCGATGTGGTTTTCATGTCTTGGCTCAATGTCCTCTCACCAGTGAGGCCATTCTTGACTATGTCATCTCAAATACTGCTGCCCCCTCAGTCTCTGACACATCCTCCTGTAACTTTATGCAGAACACTGAGAGTGTGCATTTATTCGTAGATTTGTGTGTTGTCTGACTTTACCAGTAGTCACGCTCCATAGATGCAGAGGCAACACTTGTTTTGTTCATACCCCTGTGAACCCTCCCCACCCAGAGCTTCAGCTCACCTTTAGTAGGTGCTCAGTAATAGTTATAAATGAATGAATGAATGAAGCTGTCATTGTACATTCCTTTTTGAAAATAACTTGGTTTTATTTCCTTCAAAATAGAACTTTTTTTTTTTGGTCTGTGTGATTCTGCTATAGCAATTTTTTTAAAATAACATGTTTAAAAGCTCCATTTCTGCATGTACGTAGTACAGTATTACACAATCCTTGTGGATGTGAATGCTAATGTTCTATCCATTTTATAGGCTTCTAAAAAGAACAGAAGCACCAGTCTCTGTATAGGTTCTAACTTAACATACGCTGTATAGGTACACTGAACTCAGCTTAATAGAACAATTCTTTTTCCTTTCAAATGGCTGCTTATTCTGACAGTGTATCCCGTATGTTCTCTAAACACGGACATTTAAAAGATGTATTTCTCGAAGAACCCAGTTTTGTAGCCCATACCCATTGGAAGCTCAATAACTGCTACCTCTTGTTGAAATGTTGCCATGCAATTCTCCTGTAAACGCTCTCTAGTGGAAAAGAAAAAGAAGTTCTACCTTGCTTTTGGACCAGAAAAATGGTCTTATGTAGTACAAATATATCTCAAGTTAACACAGTTTCTACAGGCAAAAGAAACAAAGGATTGTTTTTCTATTAAAATAATTCTGTTTTCTGTACAAAGATGGCTATCAAAATAAATCAGTGTTCCTGCTTCTCTGGAGAGAAAAACTATAAACTATTGTTTTTATGATTGTCATGTGGGTGCCTGAACTGTGTGAGATTCACCAGACACAGCCCCACTATTCCATAGCGATCAGTTGGCCACCTTTGAGGCTAAGGAATCACTATTGTGTCCTCATGAGTATTGCCTTCATTTATCTTCAAATCTTTATTTTGCTATTAAAATGATCTCTAGCACTCATACCCTAAAATAATAGCTAAATATTAAGCATTAAAATCAATATGATAACACTTACTACAATGATGTGCCTACATATTCAAGTGAATGGCAGTATCTTAGTGTCAGAATATTCATCAAATTGTTCCTGTGTCAGAGCTAAACATGTAATCCTACTGGGGCAGGAAGGAAAATGATTTAATTCATGAATTATCTTCATTAATATTTTAACTCAAGCATCTATTCCTCAGCGAATAACCTAGTATCAACTGATTATTATTAATCCAGGGTCTGTTACTGAAACTATACTTACACCGTACAATTACAACATTTCAAATGTTTCTATTTCATGGGAATATAATACAACCTGATATTCATATACAATTTTACAAAGAACTTTCACATCCATTTCTCATAAGCCATTTCAGTCTGCTATTTCTTGTGGTGGTATGTGCTAGCACGTTTCTAATGTGGGGGAAGATGTGTGAAGAGAAGTCTAAGTGATTAATTTTATTATCAGTTCCATGTAATTTATTCATATATTTATATGTATTGAGTGCCCAATATGTTTTAGGCATTTTGCTAGGTGCTGAGGATACAGAAAGGAGTAAGGTATGGGCCACCCATGCCCATTACATTAGTGGCTATTTAGGTATGGGAAAAGAGATGTATTTCTGTGGGGCACCCAATGAGTTTGTGCGTGTTTGACACATATGTATGTGAATTATATATGTATGTATTACATATATAAATATATGCTGTAGATTATACATACATATATTATCTAATCTCTCTAAGTCAATAGTTATACTCTGAACACACAAATACTGAAGTTGGAATGGGTGTTATAACTTGTAAGAAAATAAAAGGTTAATATGCAGATATATGGTGGCTTTCCTAGAAACATCAGAAATATGCTGAAGCTTTCAGATTTGATTCATGACATCACAGAGATTGAATTATACTGGAGAGAAAAACGACTTCTATACAGTAATCTGAAAGCAGAATTGTCCTCATGTGCAGGAAGCAACCTCCACAGCTGATTTAACTCCCTGTGCTGAGTATCAGCTGTCCAGAGAGTTTATTTTATTTTTTAATATATTTTATTGATTATGCTATTACAGCTGTCCCATTTCTCCCCCATCATTCCCCTCCACC
The DNA here is from genome assembly GCA_039655065.1 of Glossophaga mutica. NCBI lineage: Eukaryota > Metazoa > Chordata > Mammalia > Chiroptera > Phyllostomidae > Glossophaga > Glossophaga mutica. The sequence continues at coordinate 63,309,267 of CM077304.1, forward strand.
TTGCACACCCCCTCCTACCCACATTCCCCCCCTTTAGTTCATGTCCATGGGTCATAAGTTCATTAGCTTCTACATTACCCACACTAATCTTGCCCTCCCCCTGCCTATTTTCTACCCACCATCTATGCTACTTATTCTCTGTACCTTTTCCCCTCTCTCCTCTTCCCACTCCCCTGTTGCTAACCCTCCATATGATCTCCATTTCTGTGGCTCTGTTCCTGTTCTAGTTGTTTGCTTTTGTTTTAGGTGTGGTTGTTACTATCTGTGAGTTTGCTGACTTTTCACTGTCATATTTTTTTATCTTCTTTTTCTTAGATAAGTCCCTTTAATATTTCATAGAATAAGGGCCTGGTGATGATGAACTCCTTGAACTTGACCTTATCTGAGAAGCACTTTATCTTCCCTTCCATTCTAAATGAAAGCTTTGCTGGATAGAGCAATTTTGGATGTAGGTCCCTGCCTTTCAAGACTTCAAATACTTCTTTCCAGCCCCTTCTTGCTTGTAAGGTCTCTTTTGAGAAATCAGCTGACAGTCTGATGGGAACTCCTTTGTAGGTGACTGTGCCCTTATTCCTTGCTGCTTCTAGAATTCTCTCCTTCATTTGAATCTTAGCTAATGTAATTATGATGTGCCTTGGCGTGTTCCTCCTTGGGTCCAAGTTCTTTGGGACTCTCTGAGCTTCCTGGACGTCCTGAAAGTCTATTTCCTTTGCCAGATTGGGGAAGTTCTCCTTTATTATTTGTTTAAATAAGTTTTCCACTTGTTGCTCTGCTTCTTCCCCTTCTGGGACCCCTATAATTTGGATGTTGGGACGTTTAAAGACGTCCCGGAGGTTCCTAAGCCTCTACTCATTTTTTTGAATTCTTGTTTCTTCCTTGTTTTCTGTTTGGTTGGTTGTTTCTTCCTTCTGGTCCACTCCATTGATCTGAGTCCCAGTTTTCCTCCCATCCCTATTGGTTCCCCATGCATCTTCCTTCATTTCACGTATTGTAGCCTGCATTTTTTCATCTAATTTGTGAGCAAAATCAACCAATTCTGTGAGCATCCTGATGACCAGTACTTTGAACTGCGCATCTGATAGGTTGGCTATCTCTTCATTGGTTAGAGGAATTGTGTCTGGGGCTCTGATTTGTTCTCTGTTTTGAGCCATTTTTGGTGTTTTTTTGTTTGTTTGTTTGTTTTGGTTTGGTTTTGGTCTGCTTGCAGCTATTACGTAGTGAGGGATGGAGCCTTAGGTGTTCTCCAGTACAGGGCAGCCCCGTCACTGAGTTGTGATGCTGTATGTGGGGGCGGGGTCCGAGAGGGAACAATGGCACCTGCTCCTCTCTCTCTTGAGTTCCCGTCCCTTCCACCGCTTCCCCTTCACCTGGATTATCTGCACATGCGAATGTGGGACCACTTGGTCAGCCAGCCACCTTGCTCGGCCTCACTGGGTCTGCACAGTTGCTGCCCCGTGCCCGGGGTCCACCAGCTGCCGCTTGTGGGCCTGCCAGCCGCCTGCACACTTGGGAACTGCCAGCCACTGCCACCTGTGTTCCTGGGTCCGCACCTTCACTTTTTCCTGCTGCGACTCCTCTTACCGGTCTGGATGAATGGTTGTTGGACTTCCGTACAGTTCAATTTTCTATAAGTTCTGGTTGTTTTCTTGTTTCTAAATATTTGTTGTCCTTAATTTTGGTTGTGAGAGGAGGCACAGTGTGTCCACCTATGCCTCCATCTTGGCCAGAAGTCCTGTCCAGAGAGTTTAAAGTTCTACTCCTGGAGATTTGAGTCTTGAGCAGATTTTGCCCATCTGGAATTCCCAATAAAAAAGATCAACCAAAGTCCTAGAAGTTTATTTCTTAAAGAAGAGATTATTTTCTCTAAAATCAAAAACAAATAAAATAAAACCAGCTCTGAGAACAAGGTCATGTGGAAATAAAACCCTGGTTAGATTCTAGAAAAACCAGGGAGATGAGAAAGAAGCCAAAACAAACCATACCCTTTATTATCTTCAATTTGACTTGAGGGCAGCTTTGTCTACAAAATTTAATCTAATCTTTATTAAAATATATCAGAGGGAATTCATTTAAATATTAGACTCTATATAACATATAGTTACACTCCAAATTGTCTAATATTTGACTGAAATGATGGAAAAGATGGGAAAATTTATTCTTTTTCCCAAATTAATATTTTTTCTGCGCCCTCATTTAGTTTTACTTTAAGCATTACTGAAGTACTTTCTCAAGTCTTTACAATGGCTGCAGTCCTATTTATACAATTAACAACCTATTTTTCTTTCCATTTATACTCATAAGATATTTTAAATAAAATGATTAATTCATCCTAAAATAGTCTTTAGAAGTTCATATTTCTCCATGTGTCTACGTCAAACAGTGAAATTTCAGCCAGGCAAGATTTAGATAAAGCAAGAATCTCTTCCCTCCCATAAATAATGCTTGCAACCTTTCTTATGCTGGGTTCAGCGAGAGAACTAAGCCCCAATATTCTAAGCTATCTATACTCCTATGCACACAGAATGACACTAATTGTCCATCATCCTTGGGAGAAGAAAGAAAATAGTCACTCAAAGATTTTCAGTGTTCTGTGTTTCAAATGAGGAACCAAAGCAAGAAAGATCCAGATTTACTCCACTCAAAATGACCTTCTGGGGAGGCTGTCCTTGTACCCATAACTAATACCTATTCATCTTCACGGCCCCTTGGTTATTTCACAAGTTCACTGTCTGCTCTGGTCAAGAATCCTGCCTCCTTCCTCCCCAGCCTCCCCTCCAGATTCCCTATATCCCCAGTCGGCCCTCCAACTAAAAATCTGTCCAAGTTAAACACAGCATGGAGGAAATAGTGCATAAATGATTGAACTTACAGATCTTTTCAAAATAACACATTCCTTTGGGAAGCAGAGAGTTCTAAGGAATTTCTGAGCACAACTCCTGACAAGAGTTGAGATTCTTGTGCACTATCACCTCAGGCATACCATCCCCGGGAGGAAGAGCAGAAGCACATGTTCCTTCAGGTGACTGGGGGAATTATTTCATGATGCTTTTCCAAGTTATTGGTTACAGACATGTCTCCTCCTAGGATTTGGTTAAAACAAGACCCCCCCACCCATATCACCTCTTTAAGTACTCTGTCACTTACCTAAATGTTGAAAAAGAACTCAGAAAAAAAGCTCTTCCTTCCAGCAGAATTGTTAAGAGTCTGTCCCATGTATGTGACTGTTTTCTCTGCTTGGTCACTTAACTACAATGACTTTTGGGGGCATGATTCCTTCATGGTGGGCTCTCCTTTGAAAGTGTGAAGCCACCTCACATTGCAGAACTATGACTCATGTTCCCCATAAAAACAAAAAATGGTTAGGCCCGGGTCCCTCAATCTATTCTCTTCCATTAAGAAGCCAGTTTTCCACTGTTCATTACTGTTCTACCCTTGCTTTATCACACCTTGAGGAGGTAAGACTTTTTGTGGTATTCCCTGATCCTTTTGCCTTGGATTCCAAAAACAGGAACTATCTATGAGTCAAGCTGTAATCTTGGATTAAAGCCCAGGCTATTAGCCTTTTCAAATGGTATGCCGAAATACTACTATCAGAGTCAGTGTAGATAAGAATGTTTGTTTGATAGATCAAATTCTACTAGTGTAGCATCAACCTCCCCCCCATCTTGTTAATCTTTATCAGGATAACTTGATAATGTTCTGTTCAATTGGAATTATGCCCGCAGGTTTTACCAAATTGAAATATATGTCACCATTTTCTTAGTAGGGTGTATTGATTATTGCTGTAAAGAATTTAGCACAAGATACACTTATGATATATAATGTTTATATTTGACAGATATTCTAACAAATATAATTGACAAATGACAAACCGAACCTCCCCCAAGAAGCCTACTTATTCAGCTATCAGGAGGGAGGGATAGAAATCTTTACTGCTAGACTCCTCAGGAAGTGGTTGCATTAAAAAACTAGACCATGTTTGAAGGTCATCTACCTCTTTTGTCATCTGGTTGGCCGACTGGTAATTGCTGCCTTTTAAATGTTATGAATTCATATCATCTCGTTCATGTTTCATGGCACAGAACATGGTGGTTTCACTGAACTGACTTGATTTGACAGAATAAAAATGCAGACGTCTCAGCCCTTTGGAAGTGTGTGGGTGGGGGAGGGTGTCTAATCTAGCTGCAGACATGCCTGCAGTTTATTTCTGTGTGAAAGTGGGAGGAGCATGTCTAAAAAAGAATTTGTCAGACTTGAGTTTTTGTAGTGGGATGCAAACCCTCAACTCTAAAGCCTGTGGGTCTAATTTTATAAACAATACCACAGAACACCGCACTTGAGAAAATTCTCAGAAGATTCAACTGCTAACTTTTCATCTTCCAGGACTTGGCAAGAGCGCCTTTAAAACAACTAGTTATGAAAGCTACTGTCTAAGAATCTACCAATGACTGGTGCTCTGATTGCTTGCTGTACTCCTATCTGTGTTTAATGTTTCTTTAAATCTGTTTCCTGCAGTGCTACTGTTACTTTTTAAAAAGTCCCATCATTAAATAAATTAACAAATTACTGTATTATTTCAAACTAATTCACTTGAATTCCTATTGAACCTCTAACAGATTTAATATGCTAATAGAGTTTTTGAATTTACAGAAAATTACAGTTCGATGCATTTTTCCAAGATAATTTAACTTGAACTCATTTTCAATGGATTAACTATTAATATATAGCATAATTAGTTTTCTAAAGAACAAAGGTTGGGAAATGCTCCAGATATCAGTATGTCCAAACTCAACTATTTGAATTTCCTGGAGAAATTACTTCCCTGCATTATGATACAATATTTTTTAATTTAAGTATATTTTTTATTATGCTGTCGCAGTTGTCATAATTTTTTCCCATTGCCCTCTCCACCCAGTACCCACCTTTGCTCCAGTAATCCCCCACCCCCCTTAGTTCATGTCCATGGGTCGTGCCTATAAGTTTTTTGCCTTCTCCCTTTCCTATATTATTCTTAACACACCCCTGCCTATTTTGTTCCTACCAATTGTGTTTCTTGATCTATGAAGCATTTCCCCCACTCTCCTCCTTCCCCCTCCCAGGTCATAACCCTCTAAATGATCCCCATACCTACGTTCTGTTCCTGTTCTGGTTGTTTGCTTAGCTTGTTTTGGTTTCTATTTTTTAGATTCAATTGTTGACAGTTGTGAGTTCACTGTCATTTTAATGTTCATAGTTTTGATCTTCTTTTTCTTAAATAAGTCCCTTTAACATTTCATGAAATAATGGCTTGGTGATGATGAATTCCTTTAGCTTTACCTTGTCTGGGAAACACTTTATCTGACCTTCCATTCTAAATGATAGCTCTGCTGGATAGGGTAATCCGGATTGTAGGTCCTTGCTTTTTATTACTTTGAACACTTCTTGCCAGCCTCTTCTTGCCTGAAAACTTTCTTTCAAGAAATTCAGCTGACAGTGTTATGGGAACTCTTTTGTAGGCAGCTCTATGCTTTTCCCTTGCTGCGTGTGAGATTCTCTCTTTATCTTTAACCTTTGGCATTGGAATTATGATGAGTCTTGGTGTGGTCCTCTTTGGGTCCAACTGGATTGGGACTCTGTGTGCTTCCTGGACTTTTATGTCTATTTCCTTCACCAAATTAGGAAAGTTTTCTTTCATTATTTTTTCAAATAGATTTCCAATTTCTTGCTCTTTCTCTTCTCCTTCTGCCACCCCTATCATGCAAATGCTGGACCTCTTGAAGTTGTCCCAGAGGCTGCTTTTACTACCCTCAAATTTTTGGATTCTTTTTTCTTCTTGTTGTGATTGGTTGTTTTTTTCTTCCTTATGTTCCAAATCACTGATTTGATTCTCAGCTTCATCCAGTCTCCTGTTGTTTCCCTGTAAATTGTTCTTTATTTCAATTAGTGAACCCTTCGTCTCTAACTGGGTCTTTTTTATGCTGTCACAGTCCTCACTAAGTTCCTCGGGCATCCTTATAACCAGTGTTTTGAACTCTGCATCTGATAGATTGCTCATCTCCATTTCATTGAGTTCTTTTTCTGGAGTTTTGGTCTGTTCTTTCATTTGGGCCATGTTTCTTTGTCTGCCAATTTTGATAGCCACCCTGTGTTTATTTCTATGTGTTAGGTAGAGCTGCTTTGACTCTGTGTCTTGGTAGTGTGCCCTAATGTAGTAGGTGTCCTGTAGGGTCCAGTGGCACAGCCTCCTCTATCACCCAAGCTGGGTACTTGAGGTGCACCCTTTGTGTGGGCTGAGTACACCCTCCTCTTGTAGTTGAGCCTTGGTTGCTGTTGGCAGATCAATGGGAGGCATTTACCCAGGCCAGTCAGCTGCAAGGACTGGCTGTGACCACTGACCACCAACCTCCACCATCTGTGCAGGATCAGCAGTGCAGGGGCAGGATGACAGTGCTCCAATGGGGTCTGTGGCTGTCCACTGGGTAGACTGGCCCTGGAGTTTCTTGGGTTGTGGAGGCCAAGGTCAGCCCCCAACTGCATTTTGCCCAGGGCTACCATGCCTGAGCTGGAAAGCAATCTGAGATGGCTGCTACTTTTGCAAGGCTTGGAGATTCCCGAGCGAAGCCAAGCTATAAAACTAATCTGGCTGCTGCTAGTGACTGGTCTAGAGAACATTGAGGTCAGCTGTTGATTGTTTAATAGGATTTAGGAAGTTGTGAAACATGAACCAAGACCAGCCATTCATAAGGAAAAGCGGTTTGGGTGGGCCAGTAGGTTTGGTGGGGCAGTCTCTGGGGATTTCCAAGATGGGTCAAACAGTATTAGCCAGGCTGATGGAGTCTCAAATATGGCACCAGCCTACCAGTTCTGTGGCTGTATGAGATGAGGGCTCAGAAAAGGGACAATGGCCTCAGCTCACCACAATACCAGATATCCTAGACTCTCCCCTTATACCACTGTTGACCTTCAAGCTGCCACACCAGCACTAGAGCTCAGAGGCAGTAAATCTAAGTAGGAGAGTCCATGTGTGGGTTCTGTAAGAGGAATTGCTTGGGGCTCCAGAAGTTTCTTCCATTGACTTAATCCCTGCTGGTTTTTGCAGCCAGAAGTTGTGGGGACTCATCTACCTGGAACTGTAACACTGGGCTTGGGGTCCTGATGTGGGGCTGGGCCTGCTGGCTCCTGAGATAGCTCTCCCGAATTTTTATCCACCAACATGGGTGAGAGGCCAGCCCATTCCACATCTGTACCCCTTCTACCAGTCGTGATGGATGAAGTTTCTTTAATTCCATAGTTGTCAGACTTCCATTCAGCTCTATTTCTGAATGTTCTGAGTGATGGCTGTTCTATATTTTAGTTGTAATTTTGATGTGGTTGTGTGAAGACAGGAGCCATGTCTGCCTATGGCACCATCTTGACTGGAAGCCCCTGTGATATATTATATCCTTGCCTTTTTATAGTAAGTAAGAGAGATTTAAAATAACTTTTATTTTTACCACAACATAATTTTAGCATCTAACACACATTAGATAAACATATCATACATTCCTCCTACAATTTATTGCCAGTTACAGATTATCTCTCCAGGATTTTATTTTTTTAAATGGGCATTGAGATTTATAAAGACAGTAAGAGCTTATTTTTTCCCTTTGACTGCTAGGGGACTCAATCTCAAATGTGCTTTTATATAATAACAAGCATGTTCTGGGATGTGGAGAATTTTTCTTTCTAAATATTGTTTTATGTTTTCTGTACTATAATTGGGTATCTTGATGTTTAGCTTTTATCGTTACAACTGAGTTAATAAATTCTATGCCAATAAATGTGGTAAAGTATACAAAGTGGGAAGATTTAATTCAGATAAGTTATATAGACTATCTGCTTCAGTGTCTCAGAAGTAGCAGCATGAAATACTAATGTTAATATTACTTCTCTTTTTAATGTTAATAGTACAGAGTGTAAAACAGAAAAAGTTTCCTTCCTCCATTGTTTCTTGTTCTTCCATTCCTCAACAGGTAACTTTTTTTTTTTACCTGTTTCACTGTTTCAGTTGCCAAACCTCTGGAAATACCAAAATAAATGTAACCATTCCTTCATTTATCAATTTTCAAAAGTATTTGTCAACATTGTGAAAAAGAATTTTATGTCTCTTTCATGGTCCTCTCTTTTCTTCTTCCTCTTCTCTATTTTGACAGTCATCATTAGTTCTTCCATTAGTTATATTTATGAAATGTAAAATAATGTACTTAAAGGTTGCATTAAAAAATCTTTTATTGAAATACAGCATACGCATAGAGAGTGCACAAATCAAAAGTGAACAGCTGGATAAGTTTTCACAAAGCGAACGCAGCCCAGATGAACATACAGAACAGTACCAGCACCCTTAGGTCCTACTCCTGTCCCCACTGTTTTGATATCTATCTTCATATGCTGATTTTCAGTGTTTTTAAACTTTTAAAATGATTTTACTTATTTTTAGATGGAGGGAAAGAAGGGAGAAAGAGAAGGAGAGAAACACCAGTGTGAGAGAGAAACTTTGATCAGCTGCACCTCCGCACCCTCAGTCGGGAACAGGCCCTCACACCAGGCATGCACCCTGAACAGGAATTGAACTGGTGGCCTTTTACCTCGCAGAACGGCACTCCACCAACCGAGCCATGCCGGTCAGGGCATGTTTTTAGACTTTTTAATGAATGAATCATATACTTTTTATATTTAGCTTCTTTCAGCCAACACTATGCTTGTGAGATTTGCCCCTTTTATTGCATGTAGCAGTAGTACTTTCTTTTAAATTAATACAGTATGGCATTAAATGCCATAATACAATCATTCATTCTGCTGTTAAGGAATATCTGAGTTGTTCCCAGTCTTGTGCTAGTATATACAGTGCCGTGATTGTCATCCTTGTGCAAGTGTTGTGAGTCAAATATTACGAATTTTTGTTGTGCATAAAACTAGGAGTGGAATTGCTAGGTCATATGTATGTACTACTAAATAGTTTTCCAAAAGTGGCTTACCAAATTATACTTCCAACATTTGATAACGTAATCTTTTTAAGTGTAGTCTTTTTTTTTTTTTAATATGTTAACTTCACCTAGTACCTTGGATATATTCTACAGAAATTGAGAAGATTAGCAGCCCTCCACTTCCCTCCATAAACCTCCATGCTTATTGGCTATATAATTATCTTTATATTATAAAAGTTTATAACATTTATATATTTTCTCTAATTATAATTTCATTTTGTGCTTTCTCTGTACAGATAAGCTATAAAAATAAAAATCTAGGAGAGAGAGAAACACTGATTGGTTGCTAGCCACTTGTGCCATGACCAGGATTGAACCTGCAACCCAGAAAATAATTGCAGAAGAGCCAAGATGGCAGAGGAGTAAGTGAAAGCTACACTAACCTCCTCCCAGGACCAATCTGAATTACAACTAAATTGTAGAGAAAACATCCTGAATACCCAATTGAACACAAGCTAGAGAGAAGCCGTATAGCCAAGGGCAGACAGAAGAAACCACTTCACCACTACATGACTGGGAGGGAGTGCTCGGGAGGTGCAAGAGGGCTGGCTAGGCTCCCATGAGCAGCAACTGAAGTTCTGGAATGACATTTCAGTGGCTGGGGGGTCCCCCCGAGAAACTGGGTCCAAACCCCAAGCTGGGCACCCCAGCCTAAAACACCAGAGCTGGGAAAGGAACCCAGATAACATACAACTGTGAAAAGCAGCAGGGTTTCTGTCTATGACGGACAGATGGGTGGAGACGAAGAGAGCCTCTTCAAGGGCCAATGCACAAAATTTATTTTGCAGCAACTTACTCTGGGCTCTGGCAGAGGGAGGGGAGAGTGGACTAGAGATGCTTGAGAAGAGTCTGGGGCTGGTGGATTTAGGGAGAGAACTGAAGGAACAGCTACCTGGATCCCTGTGCTGAGTCGTTTCCCACACTGCAGAAGCCATCTTTCTCAGGCAGAATACTCCTCTCCAAATGGTATCAGCCTGAGTGGAAGCAACGGTCCTTCCCACAGGAATTACTCTGTGCCACTATCTGGTGCTTAAGTCATGATGCTGATTACAGCTTGATTAGATTAACATCTGATCATCCTAACAGTTGATTAGTTTAAAAGCTAAGGCGGGAAATACAAAGAAGCAGCCAAAATGGGAAGACAAAGAAATGGACCTCAAATGAAAGAGCAAGAGAATTCTCCAGAACTAGATGAAATGGAGGGAAGCCATTTATCATATAAAAAATTTAGAGTAATGACTATAAGGTGTTTGACAGCATTAAAAAAGACATAGAAACCCTAAAAAGGACTAGTCAGAAATAAAAAATGCAATCTGAAATAAATAATCCATGGGAAGGAATAAACAGTAGATTAGATGAAGCAGAGGACGGAATCAGTGTTTTGGAAGACAAGGTAGGAAAAAAACCCCACCCAGGCAGACCATCCAAAGGGAAAAGAATTTTAAAAAATGTGGATGCTTGAGAAACATTTTGGACAAAATGAAGCATAACAACATTCACATCATGGGAATACCAGAAGGAGAAGAGAGCAAGCAAGGGATTGAAAACCTATTTGAAGAAATAATGACCAAAAGCTTCCCTAAAGTGGCAAAGGAAAAAGTCATACAAGTCCAGAAATCTCAGAGTCCCAAACAAGTTGGACCTAAAGAGGCCTACACTGAGACATATCATAATTAAAAAATGACAAGGCTTAAAGACAAGGAAGAATCCTAAAAGCTGCAAGAGAGCACCAATTAAACTGTCATCTGATTACTCATCAGAAACATTTCAGACCAGAAGAGAGTGGTGTGAGGTACTCAAGGTAATGAAAAGCAAGGACCAACAACCAAGGCTATTTTACCCAGCAAGGCTATCATTTAAATCAAAGGAGAAAAAAGAAGCTTCTCAGACAAGAAAAGCTAAAGAAGATTGTTAATACCATACCAGTGCTGCAACAAATGTTAAATGATTTGTTTTAAGAGGAAGAAGAAAAAGAGAAAGACAAAATAATAGAGGAAAACAGTCTAACAAGAAAATGGCACTATGTAAGTATCTATCAATAATCACCTTAAGAAACAACCTTATGGGAAAATATATTTGCCAAAGTGGAACCTAATGAATGAAACAAATAAGCAAGCAAAAAGGAACCAGAGACATGGAAATAAAGAACAAACTGACAGTAACCAGAGGGGAGGGCAGAGGGGGTTAACAGGGGAAAGAAGGGGAAGGGTTGTCAAGGAACATGTATAAAGGACCCCTGGACAAAGACAATGGGAAGTGGGGTGAGGAAAATTGAATGTGGGAGGTAGGGATAGGTTGGGCAGGGGAGAGTAATGGGAGTAAAGTGGAGACACCTGTAACTGAGCAACAATTAAAAAATAATCACCTCAAATGTAAATAGCTTAAATGCTCTGACAAAAAGACACGGGGTAGATGAATGGATAAGAAAACAAGACCTACGTATATGCTGCCGCCTAGAGACCCATTTTAGGCCAAAAAGATCTAGACAGACTAAAAGTAAAGGGATGGAGGACATACAGAGGATCCAGAGACACATGAAAAGATGCTCGATATTGCTAGCTATCAGAGAGATGCAAATTAAAACTACAATGAGATATCACTTGACATCAGTCAGAATGGCCTTCATAAACAAAGCAACAAACAGCAAGTGTTGGAGAGGTTGTGGAGAAAAGGGGACCCTAGTGCACTGTTGGGATTGCAGATTGGTACAACCACTATGGAAAACAGTATGGAGTTTTCTAAGAAAACTAAAAATGGACATACCTTTTGACCCAGTAATTCCACTGCTTGGATTATATCCTAAGAACCCTGAAACACCAATCCAAAAGAACCTATGCACCCCTATGTTCATAGCAGCACAATTTACAATAGCCAAGTGCTGGAAGCAACCCAGGTGCCCATCAGTTAATGAATGGATCAAAAAACTGTGGTAAATTTACACAATGGAATTCTATGCAGCAGAAAGAAAGAAGGAGCTCCTACCCTTTGCAACAGCATGGATGGAATTGGAGAGCATCATGCTAAGTGAAATAAGCCAGGCAGTGAAAGACAAATACCATATGATCTCGCCTTTAACAGGAACCTAATCAACAAAACAAACAAACAAACAAGCATAATATAAACAAAGACACTAAATTTGAGAACAGTCTGACAGTGACCAGAGGGGAGAGGGGAGGGCATTTCAGGGGAAAAGGGGAATGGTTTAGAGCAACAAGTATAAAAGACACATTGGACAAAAACTATGGGGGGTGGAAATGGGAGGAAGGTGGAGAGGGCTGGAGTGATGGGCTGGGGGGGCGTAAAAGACAGAAAACTGTACAATATCAACAATTAAAAAACACTGATTAAAAAATAAAAATAAAAAAATAAAATAATTTAAAAAAGAAAAGAAAAAAGTAAAGGGATGGAAAAAGATATTTCATGCAAATAGAAAAGAAAAATAGCTGGGGTAGCAGTACTGTATCTGACAAAATAGACTTTAAAATCAAGGCTTTAGTAAGAGACAGAGAAGGACACAACACAATGACAATGGGAATGATCCAACAAGAGAATATAACCCTATGGAACATTTATGCATGCAACATAGGAGCAACTAAATATGTAAAGCAAGTTTTGATGGACGTAAAGGGAGAGATCCGTGGAAATACAGTTTTCTACCCTTTTTTGCCCCATCTCCCAAACCAATACAAGGTGGGAGCCCGTCTGTGGCTCCGTTGCCAGGAAGCACCACGCCCCCTCCAATTTCCTCGCACTCTCTCACGTCTGCTTTGGTTTGTCTACTTCCATCTTTTGGAAATTTCCGAAAATCTCTGTCATTTTGAAATTCACTCCTCTCATTTTTAGAACTGCCTTTTTTTAAATATTCATGGTGACATTTGTGTTGTAACCAAGGAAAAAGTTTTTGGACAGTGTGCCCCTAATCTTTATACAGATTTTAACATTTGGGGGGCATATATTTAAAACAAATAAATATCATCTATATTAAAATATCACTAGGAATTAATATCCTTGGAAACTGTCTTGATCTGAGACTTTATAAATGAATCTTCACAGCATATGTACCAAATTTACCAACAAACCCCTTAGAAAACAAAGGCAAAAAATTTTATTTTTGATACACAGTAGGTCACTTAGAATGGGAACGATTCAAGCAATTTAATCAGAAACTCTGTGGAGTCCCAGGTTTTCCCCAGATTGAATTTAATTAGGAATTTTGTCATGCAGAATTTAACAAGTTTGTCCTTCAGCCTCCAAGCTCCTGGCGCTGTTCCTGGCTGCCTGCCAGGGTCTTCCCTGAGACTGCTCTGAGCAGCCTTCCAGAGGAGGAGGGGAAGGAGGAGGGCATGGAACACCCCTCCTGTTAAATGGGGAATTGGGAAATTAGCAGGTGTTAGGGATGCTGAAGCTCCTTGAAAATGTCCTAGGGCTTCCTCATGTGATATGAAAACCTGAAAGAATATTTAAAAAAATTAAGAATTCTGGTAAAAGGAAAAGAGTTATCTGGAACATTCAAAATCCCCAGGGAACATGTGAGATTGATTAATCCAAGAGATCTTTAGAAATTAACACTACCCATTCAATATGGCATTTTCTTTGCACCAAATAAATTCTGTGTACTTGCTGGTGACATAATACTAAATAAGGGATGTATACTAACTTTCAGGAATTCATGGTCTCATGGTTGTATACAGATAGGCAGAGAGTCACCATCACATTTAGAAAGCATAATGAAAAGCATCTGCACAGGTTTTATGAACAAAGCAGAGGTACCTGTTCAGTGGTATGTTTGTGAAAGATTAACAACTGACTTTCAGAGGCTTAGGGGGAAACCCTGATTTACAGCATTTGCCAATTTCCATGGTGTAAATACTCACACCACAGCCAATTTCAAGCTATAACATGATGTCACTGAATGTGGAATTGCTAAGAGATGTGCAGTAGCACACCATTATACAGTATTTCTAAAATACCAATATACCAGACCTCAGCAGTATAGGTAATCAAGGGGAGTAAAGTAAGAATTGATAATTAGAAAATAAGAAACTTTGAGTATTATCTTTGTTTTAATATAATTTATTTAATTGTAAGTTTACATACAATAGTGTTTAATAATAAATGTGTTTAACAACTGGCTCACAAAACTCTTGAAAATTTAACTCTTGGCTCTTTTAAGCCAGTACAAGCTGGCTCCAGCATGCTTGCACCCCTAACTGGGAGCTGGAGTGGCAGACTTCCTATAGGATACAAAAGCAGCTAGAATCCGTTTCCTTAAGTCAGTCTATGCCAGTTAGAATTGGGATGGGAAAGGTAATAAAAGAAGGAAGGAGGGAGTAAGGAGAAGAGCTGATGATGCCCAGAGAAACTGGGCATACTATTCAGCCCAAGCAGCACAACTCTATAATCCTGCTTTTTAACTATGCTCTCTTTATTTTTTAAATCCTCACCCAAGGACATTTTTTCCTTATTTTTTAGAGAAAGAGAAAGAGAGAAACATTGATATGAGAGAGAAGCATCTATTGGTTGCCTCCCACAGGGTCCGAACTGGGGGCTGAACCACAACCTAGGTAGGTACAACCTTTTGGTTATCAGGTGATGCTCCAACCAGCTAAGCCACACTAGCCAGGGTTAACCATGTTCTCTTTAAACAAGCACCTTCTGCTTAGGCAGGAGGGGATGGGAGGATCCCTTAGCTCCTGGAATATTAAGGACGAGAAATAAAATCACATGAAAATAAAACATTCCATCCCTATCTCGATAATCCTTCTAGTTTATGCTGATGTGGATGGCCAAGAGGACCAGGATGGAGAGCAGTAGATGAGTGGTCCACTAACCAAAATGATCCAACAGAAATTCTAAGTTAGCAGTGTGTTCATAATACAGAGTTGGGGGACGAAGGTCAGCTGGGGCAGTCCTGGCGTTCATGCAATGGGAGTGGCGCATGAGTCCCAAGTGGTTGAGTAAGTTATCATTTTTAAACTCTATCTTAAAAACTCATCAAAATGTGGAAACTCAAATGTGTTATAACCTGTTTCTGGCTTCTTTTGATTGCAACTAACAGAGAACCTGGCGTTAATTAGTTTAGTTGTTGGGGGAAAGGACTTGCTACTCTAACTGAAGAAGTCTAGGGATAGAGCCCAGAACCCACTTAAGGCCAGTATTGTCCAGAGGCTCAAGTGGTGAAGCCAGGACCTGGTGTCTCTTTCTTTTGGTTCCATTTCCATTTTCAGACGGGGTCTGCCCCTGAAGTCACAGGAAGGCTAGTCTGCTCAATTTCTCCCTCCCAGCAGGTGAATAAAATTCCTGGGCTTGTCTCTGGTGGAAACAATTGCTAAGGTCCAGTGTGGCATCTCTGTGAAACTCCCAAATACATCTGCACAGTAGAGTCACCTGGGGAATTTTTCAAAATTCCAAAGCATAGACCACACCTCCAGTCAATTTAGTCATAAGCTCTAGGATTGACACAAGTATTGTTATTTTCTTAAACTCCCAAGATGATTCCAGTACGGAGAAAATTTAGAAGCCCCTGGATTAGGAGCTCATAAGAATGAGTTTTAGAACCTTCTCCTAGTTTACTAATGAAGTCAAGTTGGGTTAATTTCCTCAATTACCTCAAAATCTTTCTTCCTACGCTTCCCTGCCGGTGTGACAGGAGCCTTCCTCTTGCTGCCCCAGGCTGTGTTCCTCTGCGGTTTCCATCCATAATGTGTCCTCATCCCTGCCACCCTGCCCTGCATCGCTCTAGGAATCATCCCCTCCTCTGGCATGCATCTTCCAGTCACTTCTCTGCTGGCTCCTTCCTCAAGGCCTAAGAATTAAGGCTTGGATCTTTCCTATCCCCTAATACCCTTCCCTATTCCCTGTGGCCCACTCTCCACCCCATCAGAGGCTATGACTCAGCTGTAGCCTTGCCTTCGCTTCCACCTTGGAAGAGTGAGCTGCACTCATGGCCTCCAGGTATGCCTAAAACCCTTCTAATCTGGTGGCGGACATCACTACCCTGCTGGAACTGCTCTCTCAAAGATCAGCAATGACCCGCTTACAAAACCAAGTGGTTGTTTCTTTCTCACTCTGTTTCTTACTGAAGGCTGCTCTCTCTACCTTGGTTGAAATACCATCTTTGCTTTGCTTTTTGGATATTAGGGACTCCTAATATCCAAAGCTGCTTCCCTCATTAAATTGCTTTCTGTCACCTTTGTTAGTTTAGGAAAGCCTTTGAGAACATGTGTGGGATGTGCATCCTAAACACAGCTCTCAGGAAATATGTATCAGGACGTATGATAAGGAAAACACACTAAGGCAACCATTTAAAACACAAAAACACTATTTATGATACTCGAAACTTATCAGCGAAAATTTGGAAACAAGCTAGGCGGATATGGTAACTACGGTAATCCACACAATGGGATACCAGAGAGAGAGTAACATTTCCTGTGACAAGTGTGTACTGACATGCACAAATGGGTATAATTTTAAGGAGAAGACATAGGGCAACATATGTATTGTATATGTAGTCTAACTTCAACTCTAATTAGACAGCACATATAATAAGTTGTAAATCAAGTTGTTCCCGCCCCGCTCCTCCACACAATGCTTTCCATTAGAACCCTGGCAATATATCTTTAGCGACATCAGGTTTTACCTTTTCTCCTAATCCATCTTTGTTTTAAAATTGCGCAAAAACTTGTCTTAGTACAAATTTTAATTATTGTGCTTTGTCATATATTCATCTATTTAATAATGTAATATGAATTAGTAATAAGGAATTTTCCCCATTTTCTAATAGTCCAAGAAGTTTTGTCTGAATTTAGGTGATTACCAATGACTAAGAAATATGAAACCATTTTGATTTTATTGCTTTTGTGAAGGCAGGGTCAGAGTTCTTTGCATTTGAAAGCTGAAGTAACATCCTTCAAGAAGGTAAATGTAATAAACATCTGAGGCAGTTTATGGATATATGTGGCACTGAAACTTTAATAATGCAATTAGAAAATAAGTTTTGCCCCAAATATTTTCTTCTGTAGGTTTAATAAGGCAAAGATTATTAATTTTTAGTTTTAAATATAATTCTCAGGTATATAGGCAAAATAATGCCAAGATACTACATAAAAAAGAGAAAAAGAGAAAGAAGGACCTACACATTGACTGTTCCCTTATACCCCTAGAAATTACCAGAATACCATATTTCACTGTCTCTTAAATAGTATTTCTATTTCTATACCAAAAATGTATTTCTGCCAGAATAAAGTGACTTTACTAAAATAAAAAATTCAAATCAAACACAGTAGGAAATTAAAATTAAGCTATCTTCTTATAGCTAACATGAGCATAAAACCATATGTCTTCACAAATGATTTTTTAAATTATAGATGAAGAACCTGAGATTCAGTGAGGAGGTGCAGTTCTTTTTTTCTGCCACAAGGTAAAAGCAGAAGAGCTGAGACAGGATCATACATCTCACTTCCAAGTCAGTTCCATTTCCCGAAAACCATACAAAATGCCAAAGGATTAGTGATAATTACGTTGGTTGACTTCTCTAATATTCTAGGTGGGCAGGTCTATGGTTCCCATCCCCCCTCCTACTCTAGAAAAAGTGGTGGCAAAAAAATGAAATATTGGGTCTCATTTTCCCAAAGTGTACAGGTTAATACATTAGAATGCCTATCCTGGATTGGCCTCTCTTTTCCCAGTAATAAACCACCTTTTCCCTCCTGATCAGCCACCATCATATCAGAAGCATATGACTTCCTGTTCATAGAAGGTTATATGAGGGATAGCCAAATATTCCATCAGAAAGATGGGTTACTCTTGGAAGGAGGTAAAGCATTTCTAACATGAAATTTCAACCCAGAAGATGGGGGACAAATAAACTCGCAACTATGATAAGTCTGGCCAGTTTTACAAAACAAAAACTTCAGACCACTAGGAGTAACATGGTCCCAGTCACTGTTCAGTATGTTACCCCCCTGAGAGCCTGGATGAGGAGCACAGCAAGAAATCCATCTCAGTGACCATCAGCACTTGTGGGAGAACACCAAGACCTGCCTGGGATCCAGTTACAGAATCCGCCTATTCAAGTGGGGTCTCTCTATTTGTGAGACAAATATACCCTGTGCCCTAGCAACAGATCAAACTCCAACAAAAGAAGACAATCTTATTCTGTGAAGCAACTTTTAAGTGCCTGGTATTTTTTAAAGCTTATAGGCTGGAATGATAAATAAACTAGCTTTGATGGGATGAAATTAAGAGGTAAAGGCAACAGAGAAAGGATATGTTTTCAGGTAAGATTTGAAAAGGGACAGAAAGTTAATGAGGTGGAGAGACAGTCAAGCTGTTCAGATGGCAGGATCTGACAGAGGAGGCCAGCAGGGTTAGCAGAAGAAATGAGGATGGGGAGACGGGAGAAATGAGGTCCAGCTTACAGAAAGCATTCCCAACCTAGATGCTAATCAATTCTGAATCATATCACGGAGTGGATGAGAGGCCATTAGAGCAGACTGCTGGAGGAGCTGTGTGACTAGACACAGACAGATGGCCAAATGCAGAGGGACCTGAGCAGAAAGTCTGAGGTTACCCGAAGAGGAGCAATCATGTTCAGAATCATTGAGTTCAATGCCTGACACAAAATTCTTTGGATCAGAAGAATGTTGCACAAGGGAAGGGATAGGAAATACCTTTCCTCTTCCATGAAGACAAAAAAATTCAAAGAAAATCTTGAAGTTGATTGAGACTACACACAGAAAGTGAATTTCTGAATAGAAAAAATTTTAAACATGAGATGAGCATCAAGGTGTATAGGGATTCAGAGATCACTTGAACAATCCTTTGAAAGGTTATCAGACACACTGTGAGGTTTTTCCTGTTGGAGGGAATTAAGATGAAGATTGCTGACTGTCTAAGATGGTCGAGTTTTGGTTCTCGGAAGACGAATACTAGAGCAATGTGTGGCCTTCCCTTTCAAGCATGCTGATTCCATGATCGGGGGAAGTGTAAGGAGCAAACACTGTGAGGAAGAGCATGTGGGTGTGATCAGAACAAAGCCCTTTGAACCTGCTCGGCGCCAGTGGGCAAGCAATACCCCTCAATGCCCAGGCAGCAGAAAAGAAGGAAGGATGTGAAGCAGAAAGCTGTTGGATTCCTGCTGCCAGGGCTTGCTCCCATACCCCATTGGGACGCAGGTCAACAGGGCTTCCAGTAGGAAGCTGATGGAAGGGGGCAGGGAGAGTTAATTCTATTCTAGGCCATACGTGTGTTTGGAAAGAGACAGGAAGAGAAGGCAAGTAAAAAATAAAATGACAGCTAGGCCAGTTATAATGAACAGTTTTGAAATCCACACTAAGATGAAGACAGAAATTTTTGGACATGAGTTTTGTGCTGGTAGAAAGAAGACAGAAAAATAATGTGAATGGAGACAAAACCCAAAAGGTCACCAGAGCATGGTCCCTGTGGAATTTGAGTAAAGATTTATTGGCCGATGTTGACTTTGGCAGACAGAATAAAGCTTGTGAAAGGAAAATGCCATTGCCAGTCGGGCATGAAAGTTCTGATCTTTGAACTAAAAACAGCGGCACCTGAGGAAAAAGTAGAGTGACACCTGTAATCGCTGCAGAAAATGATTCTTTGCATACGAAGCCAACCGATCTCAAGGAAAAAGGGATAACACCATTATGACAAGAGAAAGAGACCAAAGCCTATAAAAACCAAGGGAATATAGTCCCCTCTCGAAGAACACAATCACTTCTCCTGAGGCCCTGTAGCCCCTCTCCCAGGTAAGCAGCTGTGAAGGTAGGTGCCAAGGAGCGTGGCTTTACTTGCTCAAGAAAAATTCCTTTGTCAGTTGTGGCTGGAAAGCTGAGAAAATGTCACCTTTGCATTTGGCTCCAAGGATGGTAATCAGTAGACAGCCTCATTCTGGAGGAAGGGAGGAAGAGCAGAGGCAGAAGACAGCACCTCTTCTCTAGACTTCCATATCAGAAGTAAAAGAATACTTTTGACAGCCCAGGTCCGTTGGTGGCCCAGAGTTCCTGTCCCAGCAGCAGGGATAGGCCTTGTGGGTAAAGGTTATTTTCTGGTTCTTGTTTTACCTTGGTAGGGGGCTGGTAAGGCGGACATGTAGAAACAGTTGATTGAAAACTTAGTAAGAAAAAAGACTCGCATCCCAACTCTGAGAAGTTCACCTGAAATATGTCCTGCCGTACTACTGGGAGTGATGTTTCCATGTGGGGTGATCAGAGGATTTGTCTATAAAATATAAATTTTACAGATCTTTTACAATTACTTCCCAAATAAACATTTATTTATTTATTAAAAATATACCGATTTGGAAATGCTGAGTACCCCTGTAAAATGTCCCAACCCAGGATTCTAGTACTCAATAGATATTTGTTAAATGGGCAGTGGATGAATAAAGAAACCTGAAAAACAAGTAAAATACTAAGAATGTATGTAGAAAACAGTTTCCCTTTAATTACATCCTTTTTCCTTAAGAGAATTCAAAGGATATTGTAATTGCCATACTGCTTTTTCTGATGGGTGACATCAGCCACAAACAGCAAGGTAGTCTCAGAATCATGAAGTGAATCTTTCACCGCTTCTAAGACCCTGGAAAGTTTCTAGCCACAAGGGGTCTCATAAAGAGCTTAAAGCATTGACTAAGAGCTCACAGAAAATTCAAGTCCTATCACTTTCAACAACACCAATCCAACTCATGTCAATAGTTACTAAGCACCCGCTATGTGCAGGGCACTGGGGCAAATGTCTGGAGGAGGTACATTAGGTGCAGTCCTCATGAGTATGAAGAAGTATGCGTGTCTGGGGGTGAGGGTGAGGGTGTGAGAAGTGTGTGGGTAGGGAGGATGGGAAAGACATTTCACCTAAGTGCATATACACACTACCCTCTCCCCAACTCCCCAAAAGGGGGCGTTTAAGATTGTGATTATTTCACATACATTTTTGGTTTCAGTATTACAGCCTAAGAAAAATAGCACCACAGGTAGGGGTGAGGTGCAGGAACTTATTTCTATTTTAGAACAGGTAGCACTGGTGGGATTTGAACTTTGTTGGATAGGGGATGTCAAGGTAAGGTGTTCTATTACTCAGGCACATTCCTGGCCAACATTTGAATATCCAGTCAAGCACACAGAGGTGCCAAATTACAGCAAATTGATTCCATATAGAGATTTTATTTTACTCATCAACTGGCAGTCTTCAGCCGAATACCAAATAGAAAAGAGCAGATATAAAG
This sequence comes from Glossophaga mutica, assembly GCA_039655065.1. Classification (NCBI taxonomy): domain Eukaryota; kingdom Metazoa; phylum Chordata; class Mammalia; order Chiroptera; family Phyllostomidae; genus Glossophaga; species Glossophaga mutica. The sequence continues at coordinate 63,330,510 of CM077304.1, forward strand.
ATTATGAAAAAAATGAAATACCAACTACAAAGAAGGTATCGATACTTTCCTCATTGATCTATTATGTTTTTAAGAACTATCTTAGTAAACATTTAAATCTCACTGCGTGAGATCGATGCTTCCATAAGACTCAGAAAACTGGAAGAGCTTTAAAATATTTTTAAGAACTAAAAATTGCTTGGGTTTGTGCTCATTCTAATATGTAGGATTTATAAAAGAATTTCTGATATGCATTAATAGAAAATATAGATTGGTTCATGATTATAATGTAATACAAGGATCAACTTCTCAACATCAAGATAAGTAAATGATACAATCAGATAAGAACTTTTTAGAACAAGAGAGCTTTAAAAGCCTTAGCCAAAACCATTACATAAAGAATAGTCTTTTAATAGCAATTAATAAACAGAAATCATACATTTGTACCAAGTGCAGAGGATAAAGTCAAAACAGTATTTACTACCCAATGCTAACAGCCTAAATTTAAAATGGATTGTTTTTCCTATTCCCCCCTCCTCCCCCAACAAAATACCTTTTAAAGGACTTGCTCTGCTATCCAAACAACCTGCAAATGCATTCGGTAAGTTGGGCTATAGTATTTATTCTCTTTCCTGTTATTGACTCAAGATCTATTTTTCACTATTTGCTTTGTGTTCATTCTTCTGCCAAATAAAATATTAATTGCATTTTCAGTTGCACTGCTGGTGATCAGAGAACTCTGATATGTCAAGCTAAACTGATAGAAATAGCATCCATTAACATATTTATAGGTTCAGAGCTTCTAGCGCATAATTACACTCATTAATTACTTGACAGTGCTGTATATTGCAGGCTAAAAAAAAGGCATTTTCAGCTACACATTTTTACCCAGAGTAAAGTTTTTTTTAATAATAAATTCTCGCTAAGGAAAATTCTATCTAAAAGAAATAAGGCAAGAGGGCTCACATATCTATACGTACCTAAGGCAAGCTTTTTAAAGCAACCGTTCGCTAACTTTGGAATAGAATGCACACGAAGTAAATGAAATGGCATAGAGAGAGTGATTTCCAAGAAAAAATACTTCAAACATTAGACAGATTTAATGAATATTTTAGAGTTCTAGGAGAGGCAATCTCAAACAAGCAATTCTTGATGATAAGACACAGAACAATAAATTTTACTTTCAAATAAACTTCAAATGTCACGTAGGACCAAAGCATTTCAAATTACCTACATTTCTGAACGTGCAATTCTAACACACAAAAAACAACTGAAGTCGTCCTGGGAAGAAGCCCACGAGATGTTGGACATTAACAGAATAAACAACAATGCTGTGGGTCCCCAGCTGCACAGAGTGCGTGTATCGTGAGAAGGACAGTGACATACTTGCCACCTCTTGACCGGTTAATCAGCGAGCAAAATGATGGTTTCCCGTAATAACTTCAGCACCGGACCCAAACACATTTTCTTTTCAGCAGTGAATTAAGTCATTAAGAAAAACCACAGCAACGGCAAAACAAACAACCTACAAGCCGGGTTCGTGATTTCAGCATGAACACGACCAGGATGTGAGGATGGAAAGCAAAGCCAAGTCTACCTGTACATCTGTATCTATACATATTTCACTGAGTTCTTTGTTGCCTGATAGTAAATTGAAAAGAGAGTCGTATTTGAAAGTAAAAACCATTAAACTGTGTTTACAGGCTACCGCAACAGACTCGGTGAGGGAATAAGAAGAAAAGCACGGTACCTTTAGTAAGTCGCCTCAGAATTTGACAGCGGCATTTAAAAGAGACAGCTATCATTCTTGCTCACTGCTCTCTGTGGCAAAGTGTACTCAGGGCTCTGCTCTGGTGGCTGCAGAAGCAGCATATGAATTCCTTGCGCACATACCAGGAGAAAGGTAGTCCCAGTGGGCAGTGACAAAGCTTAATTCCTCTTGGCTGATGCAGAGGTCCGCCACATGTCATCTGGCAGAGCTGTGTCATTCACTACTACTACCACCCCTGCCCGCCACAGCCTCCTCCCCCTGCACAATCACAATGGCTTAGAAAGTAAGGCTGTCTCGATAGCAACAAAGCACCAAATTGTAGAAAGCAGGGACAACGCTGGGAGAGGAGCCATTCCATAAATCTAAGACTAAGCACTGAGCGATGCATTCAGGTTTAGGCAAAGGGCTATGTATTCCAGCCAATTCAGCCACCCCCACCCCACCCCCTTCTTCTCAGCATCAAGTCCGTCTGTGAGCTTTACGAGTCTCATTTAATTGGAAATGCAAGTGAAATGCTTGCCCTCTTACTTTAGGAAGAAATGTGTGCATCATATACTGTGTTCTTTTAATAACAAAAAAGGAAGGCAAGGGAAGGAGGCAGTTTATTTTGGGGATTCAGCAGAGAATACTATTTTTACCTACATGAAGGGAGAAGCCTTATGATACTGTCAGAGAGGCAGACAGCTGTGGTACTTTACAAATCTAGGCGGGTCAAGGCAGTCTAGGTTTAGAGATGAAAGGGAAAGGGCTCAGGCCAGGCAGCTCACGGGGCAGAAGGAGTCCTGGCCCTTTAATCACCCTCTCTAAAAAAGGACTTATCTGGAAAGCAACACGGTCAAGACTGTTTCTGAAGATGCTGGGAATAACAGCAAACAAGGCCAAGTATTTCTATTTTTAATGTACCTCATTATTCTATTTCCCAAACAACCCCCCCAAACCATTCTTCTCATTATGCAAATAAAAGTCTTGTGGCACAGCAAATATTTGTGAGTATCTGCTCCAGCATAGAGCAAATTAACAAACCCTTCACAATTCATTCACAAACTGACAAGAAGGTGGAGTACATTTCTTCCTCGGCCAGCCCCTGCCTACTCACTCTCCGGTCACTACTAACTAACATTGGGTATGGAATTTTAATCAAAACCCAAGAATCTCCCCCAAGAGTTTACACAAACATTCAGAAAACCAAACAAAAAAAAAATACAACTGGTCAGGAACCTTAAAAAAAATCAATTAGTCAAAAAAGAAAAGCCATACCACTGCCCAAACTATCCAAATATTAACTGATTAATATTTCTAGGACTACATGAATTATTCATACAGTCTTATCCTCTACCTTGAGGCTGTACAAAAACCTTTCAAGCTGGCTTCTAAAATAACTTCCAATATTCCAAATTTAGTGATAGATCTTTCTTCTTTTCATTCATAAATTCCACATTAAGCCAAACAATTTCAATCCACTGGTATTGAAATGCATATGCATTCTATTTTGGGTGCAATAAAAAAATAATTTCTGTGTAAAAAATAGCCAAGTATCATGAGCATCCACTTTAAAGGTTTTTGAAAGGAACAGAATTCCCTTACCAAAGAAGGTCTAGCTAAAGCATTCAGCCATCACTAATCAATAGAAAAGTAAACTAAATGGATTGTATTGCAGAATCAAATTTTTATAATTGTTCCAATTAGCCTTAATCTGTTTTAAATTTCAACCCATCCCATTTTTGTCCCTATTAAGTCATCCCTGTAATATTTTAGTCCCCTTGATATTTTATGCTCTAAAAGAAAATGCACCTTACTGCTAGAGATGTAGTTTATTAGATAAAGTAAAATAAACATTTATAGTTAGCTCTTTAAAAGATCTTTTCCTCAATTTAACATCTTTCTTCAAATCCAGGCACTCAGAACATGCAGCTGTCAAATAGCATTAGTAAAATCTTGCCCGTGAAACATCACTACTCCAGCCCATTATATTAATGTCTATTCAAATAAAACTCAAAATCAAGCAGAAATCTCTTGCCCCTATGCTATTATGCCTACTCAGATCTAATTTGCTTCTCCCTTAAGGCTAAAATGATCAAATATTTCCTACTTGACAAGAACACTCAATTTTTTAAGGATCGTCACCTGGTCCTAAGACAGATTTTCAGAGCTACTGAGATGTCCTATATTTCTGGCAGGAGGAAAAAACTCATCCCAGAGCCCTTTTTGAAAGGTTCCTGGGGGTTCAAATTAAGGGTTTTTTTTCCTCTTTGGATATTGTGGCTGCCAATCCATATATCCCGTTAGCCAGTTCAGGCTCAGCTCCAGGAATCTTATAGAAATAGAGCTGTCCCAAAGTAACCCTTGTCTAGGAAGTGGGGGCATCTGTCATGTGTTCCCACTGCCCCCCGTTTTTGGCCTCAGAGACTTCCCTGGGAGTGAGTCCCAGCTCAGTTCTCGCCCTCAGCCCTTCCTCCTCCCTTCACCTAATTCAACCCCAGCCTCAGATGCTGGCAAAATGCCTTCAAGAAGAGCAAGGCTTTCTATCTCAAAACTTACTAACCTGTAGGACAAAGGGCCCAGCTGGCCAAAGTAACCGACGGAACTGGACCACAGTCCCATAAGCCACCACTGGGCAGAGAGATCTTGATTTCTCAGCCACCAGATTGCTATAAGCAAGCATCCTGGGCTCTGATAATCAACCATGCTAAGTATGGTGGCTCAGCCATGTGGGTAACTCAAACCTTACAACATGCTCTTTGAGAGTCACCAAGTGGAGACTACGGAGATATAAAGCAGTCAAGATGGCATAAAATATATATCTGATTAAGCTCTAAAGTGACTGATCTGGAGAAAAGGTAGTTCATGGGGTTTATTTTTCTTTTATATTTTTTTAAATTCAATATATGAATACATGGACTTCCTGGATTCAGGGCTGATTATTCTCTTAAAATGATAATCCGCATTTTAGGATTTCTTTTTTTAATATATTTTATTAATTATGCTATTACAGTTGTCCCATTTCTCCCCCATCATTCCCCGCACCCTGCACACCCCCTCCCACCCACATTCCCCCCTTTAGTTAGTGTCCATGTGTCATCAGTTCTTTAGCTTCTACATTTCCCATACTATTCTTGCCCTCCCCCTGTCTATTTTCTACCCACTATCTATGCTACTCATTCTCTGTACCTTTCCACCTCTCTCCTCCTCCCACCCCCCTGTTGCTAACCCTCCATATGATCTCCATTTCTGTGGTTTTGTTCCTGTTTTAGCTGTTTGCTTAGTTTGCTTTTGTTTTAGGTGTGGTTCTTAATAGCTGTGAATTTGCTGCCTTTTCACTGTCATATTTTTGATCTTCTTTTTCTTAGATAAGTCCCTTTAACATTTCATATAATAAGGGCTTGGTGACGATGAACTCCTTGAACTTGACCTTATCTGAGAAGCGCTTTATCTGTCCTTCCATTCTAAATGACAGCTTTGCTGGATAGAGGAATCTTGGATGTAGGTCCTTGACTTTCATGATGTGGAATACTTCTTTCCAGCCCCTTCTTGCCTGGAAGGTCTCTTTTGAGAAATCAGCTGACAGTCTGATGGGAACTCCTTTGTAGGTGACTGTCCCCTTATCCCTTGCTGCTTCTGGAATTCTCTGCTTCATTTGAATCTTGGCTAATGTAATTACAATGTGCCTTGGCGTGTTCCTCCTTGGGTCCAAGTTCTTTGGGACTCTCTGAGCTTCCTGGACGTCCTGGTAGTCTATTTCCTTTGTCAGATTGGGGAAGTTCTCTTTTATTATTTGTTCAAATAAGTTTTCTACTTGTTGCTCTTCTTCTTCCCCTTCTGAGACCCCTATAATTGGGATGTTGGGACGTTTAAAGATGTCCCGGAGGTTCCTAAGCCTCTCCTCGTTTTTTTGAATTCTTGTTTCTTCCTCGTTTTCTGTTTGGTTGTTAGTTTCTTCCTTCTGGTCCACTCCATTGATTTGAGTCCCAGTTTTCCTTCCATCTCTATCAGTTCCCCATGCATCTTCCTTCATTTCACGTATTGTAGCCTGCATTTTTTCATCTAATTTGTGAGCAAAATCTACCAATTCTGTGAGCATTTTGATGACCAGTGCTTTGAACTGTGCATCTGATAGGTTGGCTATCTCTTCGTCGCTTGGAGGAATTGGCTCTGGGGCTTTGATTTGGTCTCTGGTTTGAGCCATTTTTGGTGTTTTTTTGTTGTTGTTGTTGTTGTTGTTTTGTTTTGGTTTTAGTCTGGTTGCCAGGATTTCTTTAAAATAATAGTTTTCTGAAGGTATAATACAAATATACTATGTTTATAGAGAATTTAATGAATTACAAAGCACTTTCACACATAATGTATCATTGGGGACACTCTGTTACAGGGTTTTGTTCAGATAAGGACTCTGGTTACAGAGAAAGCATTTTCCATCAAAGTCACTCGGCTACTGAAAAGTAAAGAACAGGAGAGAATCCAAGGCTTCTCACCCTGAATGAATATTCTTTGTACTCTTTGCTTTTTTTCCCTGTGTCCCTTTTCCATCCATAGAACACATCATTCAGATTATACACACAAACACAAAATCCATTAACCACGGACTTTTAAGTGCAGGTACAAGCCCTTCGGAAGCACAGCTAACGTGCCCAGAACCACAGTGACAAGAAAGAACCAGAAAGGTTCTTTTCTAGGAGGCTTTTAAGACAGGTACCACCAGGTACCAGGCTGTTATGCACCAAGTTTTTGCCACAGTAGTCCATGCTGAATGGATAGCTTGTCCATCCTGACCAGTTGGTGTCTCTGTCATGCTTGTTTTAAACACTTTCAATATCACTGTCTGTGACAATATGATACTAACTGCATCACAGGATGGGGGCTGGGAATGTAGATCAAAAAATCTTTTCAGACTGGCTCAAGGATTCCGATATATTTGCAAAACTATTCCACAGCACCACTAGTAGGTGGGAACAACTCTTTTCCAAACACACAGAAATTACCCTATTTTGCTAATTTTTCTCCCATCCTAATTTTCCTCCATTGTATCCATTCTTCTATGTAACATCTTCACATCCCCTGCCCCAATAAACACTGCTGTTTGCAGATTCTTCTGGTTCTTCATTAGAAAGAATGATCATAAACCACAAGTTCCCTGCCATATACCTACACCTGGGGAATTTATTTTAAAAAAATTTTGAAAAGTACTTCTGCATTAAATACTCCACCATTTTATAACATTAGAACCAATCTGATTAAAGTACTAAAATAATTTGTACTTTCATCCTCATTTCAACTGGTTTTGCAAGTGTTACAATATACACTTGACATGCCCCACTTGTTTGATTTTTTAAATTTAAATATTACCTATCTTTTTCTTTGAAAACAGTTGATTCTAAATGCTTAACATATTTAGGTCATTATTTAAATGGTACAAGACATCCTGAATAGTATTAAATGTACCAATTTCCCCCTCATAGTTAATAACTGCTAGGCATATCCCAAGCAAGTTTTTGGTGTATTTTAGAACACAATGTTCACAGAGATCTTAACATGTGACCAGCACTCCTTTTTGACTCTTTATGGACCATTTCATTAACTTATCTATCCTTAGGTTCAAATAATCAGCCAATTAGGTGTCCTTTTTAAAGATGCTGAAAACAACTATGAGCCTCAAACATGTTACAATGCCTGCGGCCCCTGTCTGCCACTTCATGGAGTGTGTCAACATTGGGATCGGGCTCCAGACAGAACCTGTCACCACCAAGTCGCAGCTGAGGACTCCTAGGAGAAGCAGGAAGTGCAAGACCTAATTTCCTAACAGAAGTGCTCAGGGTGTGGAGATTTGGTGTAATTGTCCAAGGCAGGATTTATTAGGCATTTTCTACAAATATTTTATGAGAAAACATTTTTGTAGCTGTAACGATGCCCTTTAGGGAGTGTCATTAGGACATACACTTGCAAATCTGGGGTGATTAAAAAGCACTTAGTGGCGCTGGGCCTCTGGGGCGCAGGGACTGGAAAGGGTGGGGATGACGCACACTCCATGCGTTGCTGGCTTAGCTTACCCGGTAGAGGCCTAATGCCCTTCACGGTGCCCAGGGAAGAAGGTTGTCTCCACTTCACACCAGAAGGCCAGGAAAGCTCCCACAAAGGTAAGGACCTTAGGAATGTCTCAGCTAAGAGCATCTGGTGGGGAATGTTAAGGAATGGAACACACAGAAAACGAGAAATGCAGTGCAAGAAGAAGTCTTCCAGAAAACATCTCCCTAAATTAAGCCCAGGTTAAATCCAACTATTTAATGAGGCATAATGTACAGAAAAGATGGTGTCATGGTCCAAAGCCCAGGCTTTAGATTCATATTGATAGACTATGCATCCTGTTTTTACCACTAAAAGGCTGTGTGACCTTGAGCAAGTTTGTTAACATCTCTGTTCATCATTTGCAAAATGGTGAAAATCATTTCCAGGCTCGTTTTAATGATTAAACTGAGTTATTTGTGTAAAATGCCTAAAACAGCAAATTTGCAGACAGTCACTATGTATTCTGTAGGGAGCAAAATCGTATAATCTGGCACTGGGAAACAGTGCCACCTCTCAAGGAGGGGGTTTGGATTCACAACTAGAATGATCGTGTTTCCCTGAAGTCTCTCCTGACAGCAACGGCAGGAGGTGATTGCTCCCCTTCAACTTCTACACGTGTTCCTGCTCCCATGCCGCTCCTTTCTCCTGCTCCTAAATGATGGGACTCCCTGACGCCCTGCCACAGTGTCCTGGCCTCCTCTGACAGCATTTTGTCTACTCACAGGACTCTAGCAATCTCCTCCCTGCTGAAGACTCCCCGAACCTCGATCTCCCACCCAATTTTGCTCTCATTCCAAACCACCTTCTCTGACCCTCGATTCCCATATTTTTGGGCACCCTTCATGACTACCTCAAATTGGTCTTGAACCAAATCTCTTCCAGCTCCTCCTTTTATCCCCAACAGGAAACCTGTTGCTCCTCTGTGAACTCACTGACATCCTCACCCTCTTCCTCATCAGTTCATTCCTTTCAAGGCCCCCTCTAATGCAAATTAAATGCAAATTAAAACCACAGTGAGACACCACCTCAGTATGGCTATCATCAATAAATCAACAAACAACAAGTGCTGGTGAGGATGTGGAGAAGGGGGAACCCTTTTACACTGTTGGTGGGAGTGCAGACTGGGGCAGCTACTGTGGAAAGCAGTATAGAGATGCCTCCATACTGCTTACAAAATTAAAAATGGGCCCTGGCTGGTGTGGCTCAGTGGACTGAGTTCTGGCCTGTGAACCAAAGGGTCGCCAGTTCCATTCCCAGTCGGGCAGATGCCTTGGTCGCAGGCCAGGTCCCCAGTGCAACGTGCACAAGAGACAACCACACGTTGATGTTTCTCTCCTTCTCTTTCTCCCTCTCTTCTCTTCTCTCTAAAAATAAATAAATGAAATCTTTTAAAAAAATTTAAAATGAACCTGCCTTTTGACCTAGTGATCCCACTTGTGGGAATATATCCAAATGAACCCCAAACAGTAATTTGAAAGAACGGAAGCACCCCTATGTTCACTGCAGCGTTATTTACAATCATCAAGATGTGGAAGCAGCCCAAGTGTCCATCCGTAGATGAGTGGATAAAACAACTATGGGACATTTACACGATGGAATTCTACTTGGCCATAAAAAAGAAAATTTACCCTTTGTGACAGCATGGATAGACCTGGAAAACATTATGCCAAGTGAAATAAGCCAGTCAGAGAAAGACAAATACCATGTGATTTCACTCACATGTGGAATCTGTCGAACAAACCGAACTAACGAGGAAACAGAGACAGACTCGTAGATGGAGAGCAGATGACAGCTCTGGGGGTGGGGGTGGAGGGGCGGAGGGGTCAAGTGAAAAGAGAGAAAGGCCTCATGGACATGGACAACAGGGTGGTGACCGCAGGGGGCAGAGGGCTATCGGGATAAATGGTATGGGAAAATATAATAACAAAAATTAAAAGTAAATACATGATAATTTTTTTAAAAAAACCTCTCGACACTCCCATTCTGACCATCAGCATCCTAGTCTGAACCGGCATGGAGGCTGCACACAGGAGTTTTTTCTTACAAACACTTCTTAGTTTGTTCCAGGCACTGAGGCACTGAGCCCCAGCTAGCTCATTCCAGAATCAGTGGCCAATACTTTGAAAACAAATTTTTATCAATATCTGAGTAGTTTCATGGGGGCAGCATTACACGTCAAATTTTAGTGTAAGTCAAAGTTTGTTCTTTTTAGGGCTAAACGAAAAGACACAATACTTTTATATAATAATGTGATGCATGACTAGTAATAACATGCAGCCCACGTTATGTCAAATACTTATGACCAACAATTTGCAGACAAGTACATTATCTGAGGAATTAAAAAAGTGGGCAATCCAATAGGGAAGGTTCTATAGTTCCTAACATACAAAAAGACTACCTGTAGAAGCACAGGCTAAAGCTGACTTGAAGGGATGTTAATTTTCCACAACCCAGTTTGCGTCCCTGGGCCTACGTGCCACCGAGAAGGCAAGAAATGCAACTCATTCAACAGCCTAGCCATACGCATCGGGGGCGTGCACACAGAAACGAGGTTAGACGGGGGGAAGCAACGAGACTTCTAAATGATGGTTGTATGAAGTGGCTACTTCCAGTGTCCCATCCATTCCCATCCCATCTCCTTTTTCTGCTTTTCCCCTCCTAGAACACTCAACACACTATTTTAGTTGTTTATTTTCTGCTCCTCCGACCCCCTGGAACATTTTTAAGTGAGGACAAAATTGCCAAGATTTTTTTGTCTATTTTTTTCACTGCCTAGAACTGCACCTAGCACATGTTCATATATATATATTTTTAAGATTTTTATTTATTTATCTTTAGAGGGGAAGGGTAGGAGAGAGGGAGAGGGAGAGAAATATCAATGTGTGGTTGCCTCTCGTGTGTCCCCCGCTGGGAACTGGCCTGCAACCCAGGCATGTGCCCTGACTGGGAATCGAACCGCGATCCTTTGGTTCGCAGGCCCGCGCTCAATCCACTGAGCTACACCAGCCAGGGCCATATTTTTTGTTGAATAAATGAATTTTGGGGGCTTTCCTTCCAGTGGACTACCTTTATAAGCAATATTGTTTCTAAAGCTCTTTTACAAAAATGAACTTAGCAAATTACTATTATAAAAAAAGAAGCTCTGCCACTTTAAGAGCAAATTCTTCCAAATAACATGTTTCTCTGCCTGTTTGCGGAGAGGGGAAAGGGAGAGAGAGAGAGAGAGAGAGAGAGAGAGAGAGAGAGAGAGAGAGAGATGTGACATACATGTGCCCTCCTTTCCAGAGCACACCTCAGATTTATTCCTGGTGCTTCTGACAAGATGATTCATAAGGACCCTGTTGTTCTCCAAATAATATGAAGAAACACACAGCCTGGCTAGTTTTTCATTTTTCATGGAAGTCAAAGGCAGCAAGGACAACAAAGGAAAAGACCAAGTAGAAGATGCAAAAATTAAAAGAAATTCTCTTTTTGACTTGGCTGTGAATGGAGAAAGTAGCAAATACATATTCATCCTGATAATCCCATACACTCATCCTGTTAGCTGCATTCTGATCTAACACGCATAATTACAGCATAATCCTGACAAGGATATAATAATGTACGTATCTCTAAAGTAACAGCCGGATGTGTCTGTTTTTAAAAGTTTCTATATCTTGTAACCAATGGCTAAAAAATTGTGTAATCCCGTCTTCAATAGGGCTTTATATTGCAAGAATTAACCTCCAACCTGACCTTGTTACTGCTTCAGCTCCTATTTTGACAGCCTTCATTTTGTGGATGTAGGAGTTAAGCTTTCCGTAGAAGTAAGAATGTATGAGTTAAAAACATGCAAACTACACCACAGCCTCCTCAACTCTAACACAGCTTACCTGATCAAATAAAAGTGAATTGACAATATTTTAAGGTGTTCTATAGATATATACAAATCTAAAGAATTTAAATAAAGTGAGGGAAAAGTCTTGATATAATTATCATGTCTGACACAATGAAATGGACAAACTCCGCTTCTTCAAGCAATGTGAAAAATGCACACAGTTGGGTGGCAAGTGCCACCACCCACTAGGATATTTCAATCAAATGCCCCTGAAATAATGGCGGAAAGTACCAAAAATGGGAAACTACATGTGGGGAATAGGGTGGCAGAACTGAAAGATGTCCTACAGAGATGGAAGCCTCAGGTGACAGCTCAGAGGCAGTTCCTTACAGACTGGCTGTTTGATTTTGGGTAGAAGTTCCCGAGGACCTCCTTTACGCCTCCAACCACAGCAGGCCCTGGAAGTGCAAGGTGAAAAAGATCCAATCTCTCTCTCTCTCTCTTTTTTTAAGATTTTATTTATTTGAGGGGAAGGGAAGGAGAAAGAGAGGGAGAGAAACATGTGTGAGAGAAACATCCATCAGTTACCTCTCACACACCCCAAAGTAGGGATCTGGCCCCCAACCCAGGCATGGGCCCTGACCAGGGTTTGAACCAGTGACCTTCCAGTTCACAAACTGGAGCTCAATCCACTGAGCCACACCAGACAGGGCAGATCCAATCACTTTGTAGGAAAAGTATACTAGTGGGGAAAGTTCCAACTCAGAACACTATTACACATAATCCAGAATTCCAACCAACAAACTATTGCTCCACACAAAATGCTGTATAACTTCATAAGTTGGTTATACCTATGCAACACCAAGGCCCCCATCCCATTAAAAAATAATAAAAGACTAACAAAACCTTGGTTTTGTTTTGAAGACCCACTCTCTGACCATGTGGTGTGGGTGTGGCGGGGCCCCTTCCAGCTGCCCCTCCTGGGCAGGCATTCCATCAGGCTAAGTGGAACACACCATCCCTCCCTTCAGCCACATGTACTGGTCTAGAAAGAGGCAGTCACACAAGCTAGCCAGATGAGATGCAATCCCAGGATTTTTGTCAGAACCTCTGCAAAATAGATACTGTTGTTCCACCAGCAATGGTAGGTTGTGAGCCTGGACCTGTCACCCTATTACCACTTTGGGAGAAGTTGCCTTTAAACCATGCCAAGACTGAAAAAAAGAGAGTCAAGACAAGGAGAGTGACAGATCCCTGGACATGCTGTTGGAACACCTGGATCCATCCCTTCCTGAAGTCATAACACCCTGGACTTTTCAGTTATATTTGTCAATACTGTCCCCATTCTACTAGTACATTTTGAATTGGGTTTCTGTCACTTGGAATCAGAAGAGTCTTTACTAATATTCTTTCTAAGCTTCAGATTCTTGGTGTGTAAAATAAGGAGGTTGTCTCTCTAAAATCCTTTACAGTTCAGCCATTCTACTACAACACTGAATGCACCAATCTTACAGGTCTGCTGGGGAGAACAAGTGAGATAATGAACAAGGAAGCACTTTGTCAATTTTAAAGTGCCCTACAAACAAACAGGGGTTTATGAAAAGGATGATATTCAAATATACACATATGCATATATGTATGTGTATAAGTATATATGTATATGTGCACATATATGTCCAAGTACGTGTGTATGCATGTACTAAAAAATATTGGGAGCCCCAGAGTCAGCCCCACTATTCTTTAAGTAAAGACTCAGAAAACAAGGAGGAGAAAGGTCTCACTCCTTCTGTGTTCCTCTCATTTTATCAAATCTCACAGGTTTCTACTATCCGTATCTTGTCTTCCTAAGCTCATTACCACACCCCAGAAGGGCCCTTCTCTCTCACTTAAGAAAAAAGTGTCCATTGTTTTTCATTTCTTTCCTATAAAAGTAACATCAAAGGGCTCCTTGAGGATGTTTAGCAAAACAAACACTTTTAATCACTGGACTCTGAAAAATAAAGTCAAGGTGTTCCTTTTATTTTCCTCTAACACAGGAAACAAAAACAATGCCTAAAGGGGAAAGGGCTCTGCAGAGCGAAGGGAGTGCAGAGACAAGGGGAGAAAGAAAAGAACCCAGTGTAGAGGGGCATTCTAAACTGGGGTTCTCTCTCTCAGCACGCATCTTCTTAAGATCCAACACATGAGGCCCCTGAGATCTGGCAAGAAGGGTGCTGGGTTTGGGTGCTGTGTTTGTGTGCTGGCTGTGCACTGGGCTGAGCATATCTATCAGAGGACAGCAAATGATCGGAAATGGGAGTGCAGGGCTTGGGCGGGCTGGCTGAGCTGACCAGGGCACCGAGCTGAGGCCTGTGGCCTGGAGAAGACCTTGGTCTAGCTTCCCATAACAGGATAAGGAAGATGAATTTGCAGGGGGCCCCTTAAAGTTCGTGTATGTCTTACGATAAAGCCTGTGTTAATAGCAATGCAAGGCTTTTACCTGAGCATCCAGTGGCAGGAGCACAGGGAGAGTCACCAAAAAACCAGGGTGTTGGGGAAGGGGGAGCCAAAGTCAAGGGGAGGAGGTTGGGAAAAGCTGTGTTTTGGCTAGAGTTCAGGGGACCCATTAGGTCAACTGGTTATGATGACTGTTGTCATCTTTTCTATCATCACTGTCATCATCATCATCAATAACACAGCTAGTACTTACATGGAGCTGGGTGCAGGTCTAGGCTGCACTGAATCTTCAGAAAAACCTAGGCAGGAGGAACTATTATTATCCCCTTTTTCAGTTGAGGGAGTTCCTTCCCCTATTTGCCCACCACATGTTGGAGCAATACGGTCAGGCCCCAGGGGCCTGAAAGCTTCTGGAGGACATCGGCAGTCTTTTCATTCTGGGGTCTCAGGGCCCAGAACTTGGAGAACACTAGGTTCTTAATAATTTTTTTCTCGAATGAATGAATGAATGAATGGGGTATAAGACAAAAGGACTAGAAGAACCATGTGCTACTTCAAAGTGAATAGTCAGGATATAAGGGGCCAAGGACTAATCACAAAAGAGCTGCAGCTCTCAGAGAGGAGTGCCCAGGAGCAGCCCCAGGGTCCGAGGCCTGGCAGCCGCCTCCCACTGCAGGCGGTCTTCACCACTTCTGCACCTTTCCTGTTCTAGTCCCTTTCCTGTAATACTAGAGAAGCTGAACAAAAAGACACTTTAGAAAGCATCAGATTAACCAAGGGCTGGGGGGAGGTACTGCATAAAGCACTCTGGAATAGGCTGGGGCTTTCGAGTGTGAGGTCACTTGAATGGTCAGGATGCCTCAGGACCATCTGCAGGACATCAGCTATGGGAGCTCTAGTGATCAGGGTCAAGTCCAGAGCCAGCCTCCCAGTTCCAGTCCCCTCTGTGTTTGTTCCCTGAAACTTCCTTTTGCCTCCAGCCCCTCCCCAAGCACACATCTTAGATGTCTAATCCCAGTCTCTCAGGACTTTTCTTAGAAAATTTTAGAAACACCTTGGCTTCCGAAAATGCAGCTGAAGCACCTTAATAGCCAACTGATTCCAAATATACCCAGACCAGTTCAGCCACAGAGAGCTCTTAAAAATATTCCAAGGGACAACATGAAATAAGCTTCATATACGAGGGGGATGAATAAAAGATTTTCCTTCCAGAGAGCAAGAAAAAAAGTCAACACATTTAATTAAAAATGAAATGGGGAAAAGGTTACTTTCAACACTTTACAGGATATTAATAAAATGCATACACTTTCAAAAGGTAGCTGGAACCATCGACTTTTACCTTTCCGTTGTGTAGATCTCTAAATGGTATGTAATGGTCAGCTATATTGCCAGGCCTGGAATTCGACAGTGTCCTCAGAACAGCCTTGCTCACTAATTCTTCCGTATTTTTGGTCACGAGTCCCAGTAGTCAATAGAAGATTCTCTTCACTGGCTTTTTAAAAAAATTCCAAAGTTACCTTCCTTTAAGCTCCATATCTAATGGTTTATTTTCTGAACTGCCATTAAAAACGAGTCCCCAGGAAGAGAGGTCTTCCACAGATCCTCTCTCTGGACTTGTTTGGGGAGGGATCATTGATCAGCAGGGAGTCACAAGGGGATGAACCCTTTTGCAGAAGCCTAGGGTAACTAATGGCTACGCACCAGCCACAAAGACCCCCAGCTTCCAGAAAGCACGCAAGCTGGGTGGGGAGCTGATGGAAATGCACAGCTGCAAAGTAACAGCCAAATCTACTTTTTCTTCCCCCAGTAAGGAGCATCTTCTAAGTAAGAAATTAGAGACCCATTTGATATGATTCATGGCATACAGCAGCTCTGGAGTAAATTCACGCCCCGTCCTTCCCCTCCCTCCCTCTTTCAGTTTTCCATTATCAATCTCTCAGCAGGGGTTGGATTTCAGCATTGGCACCAATAGACAGAACTGTAAGCAAGTGCATTCCAGAAACCACGGCGGGCTCCCACGTTGCCATTCCATCCTCGTTCCTCAGACACAGATGCCACGTTGCTGCTGCAGGTTAAGTCAATTCTCAGTCATTACAGCTGTAATTTCTCACTTATGTCAGGAGCTTATTTTGTGCAAACCTTTAGGAAGCCTCACTCATTTTGAGAAGGTTCAGATGAAACAGAAATTTGAGCAGAGCACTAAGCTGTCATTTTCTTTTTTGACACGGCTGTCTTATTCTAACGTACTTTTTTTTTTTTTTTACTTTGACTGCCGTGATGACAGTTGGGGCCAAAGTTGTTGAGAGAGAAAATAGAAGGCCATCGATCACCATTATTTGGAAACCTCATCTAGCAAAGGATTTATGATCTGCTCATTTCAGAGGAGAGAAAAAAAAAAACCCAAAGATTGAATAAAGCATCTCTGGTGATGCATGGCAATGAGATGGATTTCACACAAGACCTGGGGCTGACTGCAGCCCGCCAGAATTGCCACAGCATGCCAGCGTGTCTGGGACCGCGGAGAGGTATTCGAAGGGTGGCCAGTGAGCAGGCAAAGGCAATCAGAACAGCACAGCGGTTAACAGTGCAGGCTCTGGAACCTCGAAGTGTGGTACAGGCTAGGGAAAGTTGCTAAATACCTTGGTGTCTCAGTTTCCCTAGCTACTCAGAGGATGGTTACAAGGATTAAGAGAGTTAAGATGTGTGCCCAGAGCCTCTAAAACAGTACCTGAAATACAGTAAATGCCAAGGAGGTGTTTGCAAACCAAGTTGTTGAGATGGTTAAGGAGTTACTATGACTAAAGTATGTAGAATATAGTCCAGGGCACACAGTAGGTGCTGGGGTGTCAGCCATTGTGACCATGAATGTTGTTATGATAATAGTGACAGTGGCCGTGCTAGCGCTCCCTAACAGGGTCCGTCTGCCCACCCTAAGGGGGCAGGTCTCGAGCTCACTCATTCCAGGCTGACCTCTGAACTCAAGTCATCAGACTGGCAGCGTCTGGGTCACATGTGACTTGTAGGTTTGTTCGTTTTGCCTGAGCTGTTCAGAAATGTTATGAATTAGTTGTACACATCAAAAATTTCCTGCAGCTCACTTAAAATTATGTATCTGTGGCTTCTCTTAAAAAAATGCGCAGGGCACCCCACATTTGGCCAGCTTTCCTGCATGGCTACTCTTAGGGGGGCCAAGCAAAAAACTGCCTCTTTTGATATTTGGAGTATATTGCAGCTCACCCCAGCCCCACCAGGTTTACCTCATTCACTATGTTATCTGCCTGGCCTTTGTAGGCACCTGTTGACCACCCCGGCCTTTAAATTATTCTAGGCCTCTTTGGCTGATTTGCCTTCAGACAGAAGGCATGTATTTTTTATGGCTCTGATCTCATCTGAGACCTGGGAACTCTCCCCAGTAAATGCACACAAATACCTATGTTCACAGCATATGATAATTCCAGGGGGATCATGGACCCCTTAAAGCCTGCTCATGGAAGAACTCCCAGCTTAAGGGCTTATTCATGAACAAGTAAATTCCAGTAATCCTCAATCTTCCTTAGATTACTATTATATCCACATCTTTGCAAGGGGAGAGCATGATTAAAATAAGTTCTGCAGAGGCTAAACTGAAGGACTACACTTAGGAAGATTCAGTGCATTGAACTGATGAGAAATTTAGTGGTTGATCTGGTTTCAGTCAAATCTGACATCTTTAAAATAAAAATATTACATGGGCTTGCTATCTCATTTCACCTCCCAAGCACTCCTCAACTCTGGCCCCTTTCCTCCACGCCTCTCAGGCAGGCTCGCTCTGCCAGCCTGGACGGTACAGTGTGAGCACGGGAAACAGGCATCCCATAGACGCAGTGAGCACGGATGGTTGCCAGGGAGGAGGGCGAAAGAGGTGAAGGAATGGAAGAGCACGGATGGGCAGTTACAAAATAGCTATGGGGGTGTAAAGTACAGCACAGGGAACACAGTCAATAATATTGTAAGAACCACGATGGTGCCAGGTGGGTATTGGAAATATTGGGTGGAGCACTTTGTAAAGCATATGATTGTCTAACCACTATTCTGCACACCTGAAACTAATACAAAATAATACCAAATGTAAACTGTAGTTGAAAAGTGAAATTTTTAAGTTTTTTTTTCCTAAAAAAATTGCAAAGGGAAAAGAAACAGGCCTCCCTTCCTCAAAACATTTGACTGCCATCTGCTGGGTGAAAAGTGCCACACTCACTACATGTATTCAGTCACCACATCTAGGACGAGAACGAAGGCCCCTCCGCACAGGGTGCCTGGGCTGGGCAGTGCTGAGCTGCACAGGGGTTGCCAGCTGATGGAGCTGTCAGCACCCCGACATGGACACACCCTTATGACAGAAGCCTGTTATCCAGACGAGGCAGCAGGCAGCAGTGCTTACAAGCTTTGTTGTTTTGAGGTTTTTTTTTTTAAAATAACAACCTACTTCCTTTTTCTTTTTCTTTATTTTATTTTAATCCTCACCTGAGGGCATTTTGTTTCATTGCTGAGAGAGAGAGAAACATTAATGTGACAGAGAAACATTTATTGGTTGTCTTCCTGTATGTGCCCCAACCAGGGCTCAAACCTGCAACCTGTGTATGTGCCCTGACTGGAATTGAACCTGCGACCTCTCAGTCTATAGGACAATGCTCTGACCAACTGATTCACAATGGCCAGAGCTGTTTTGAACTTTCAAAGAACTCCCTATTTTGAACTACTTTTAGATTTAATGAGAAGCTGCGAAAAAAGAACAGTTTCCACATGTCCCTTACCCAGGCTCCTCCAAGAAGTTTTGGTTTTGTAGCCACAAAAATCAGGGTTTAAATCAAGATTCTGACAAGGTCTTGGCAGATGGACACAGTGCCAACACACTGTAAATTATATGATATTATCATCATACACTGGCATCGGTTTCCTTAACTGTAAATGAAGATATAAATATCTACTATTAAAGATTATATTAAATTATATGTAAAGTATTTATCACATGCTTGACATAGAGTAATTTATACTGGCAGTGATAGTAACTGTTATTATTTCTGTGGTCTAATGTTCTTCAACCATAGTTTGCTGTCATCCCAGTTTTCTAGGTATAAACTCCTAAGTAATCACTGCTAATGAGATGCTTCCACATCCTAGGAGGTAGATACCAATTCCTGGATGACCACACTAGGCATCCCAGTGACCAGGAAAAACTCAGAAGCTAAGAGCAGAACCAGCCCTAAGTTGAGGGTATGACTAATAGGAAGAACCTTCTACTTTGTCACTCATCTGACACCTCTCTGGGTTGCTGCTGTTGCTTTAATTTCACAAAAGAAAAGCAACTTTTAAAAAATAAGGAAAGACTCCCCTTCCAACTCCCAAATCATCTGTCCCTAGCAAGTCATAAGGACCATCAGGGTCCCAGTGCAGCTGTGTTAGATTTCTAACAAGGGAAATGAGCTGCATAAAGGATCATGGCTCCTGTAATAGGCTCTGACTCCCGGGGTTACGAAAGGGTCAGGCAATTTGCGAAGAGAAGACTTGCTCTTAGAAGGGCAGACACCTTGCTCAAAGCCCTCCTGGTCTGCTGACACAGCATGCAACCCAAGCTTTTTCTTTACAGCATCTGTTTATACAAATTCTGACCAGGTGGCACACCCTCTGCTCTCAGCAACAGTATGCAGGACAGAGAACACCTGTTCTAAAAACAGACTGATTAGCCCAAAGTTGGCACGCAGCACGGGCTTGGGGCCACACGTGGGGAGGAGATCCTGCCTTCTGGTCAGCGGTTGGCTCTACTCCTCCTCTTGGCTCTGGTCCACGTCCACTGCTAATGGGATTGATTTCACATGGCATACACGTGAAAGCCTGCTAGGGACATGGGTTATTCTGCCTCCAAACTGCTACTATGTGCTGTACCTAGTTTAACAGCAAATGTTTCAAACTCTGGGTAGGGTGATAAAGGTACAAAATGAACATGATGGTCCTTGCTTTAGGGAGCTTCCTGGGGAGGGGGTTACTAAAGACAGTAAAATGAGATGGAAATATCATTTACTGAATGCCTTTTCTGCAACGTAACTTATATACACAGGATCACATTAAACAAGTAACAGTAATTGAGTGGGACACGTGTTATATTGGTACCATTGACAGAATGTTGTAGAAGCAAAAAGGATGAAGCAAATTAGTGAGGTGAATGGAAAAGTGGAGTGAGAAACTGTGGGGAAGTTTCATGAAGAGGTGGCTCTGGGGCTGGATCTTGAAGGGTAAGTAGGAGTTTGTCCATGGGGGAGGGAGGAAGGAGGAGGGAGGGAGAACTAGGTGACGAGCAAACCAAATTGCAACTTAGCTTAATGCATTTTGGGGAAGCTAATAATAAGCCAAGTTACTGTTACTTCAAAACTTTGTTTTCTTACGAGGACAACACATCACAACACTTCGCATCTATGGGACTCTTTACAAATTTTAGATACTTTCATGTCTGAGGAATGGTCCCTTGACCCAGTGGACATAAAGAAATACAAGTCCACTTAGTGCTCCAAATCTACAGGAAATGGTAAGTTTGCATACTCCTCGCCATTTTCTCTTCTGATGAGGAAGATGCAAACCTAAAGTACAATAGTCGCCTAAACACTATTATAGATGGAGTAACAAACAAGACAGTCTACAAGTTCTTTATTCCATTAATCATAAAGGTCAGAGGCCAGAAAGAATTATAAGTTAGAAAAAGGTAGAATAAACCCAAGGTAAAAAAGAAAAATAATTTTATGTTTCAATTGCAGTTTATATTCAATATAATCTCATATTAGTTTCAGGTGTATAACACAGTGGTTAGACAATCATACACTTCACAAAGTGATTCCCCCTCGATATTTCCCATACCCACCTGGCACCCTACGCAGTTATCACAATAGTACTGACTGTATTCCCTGTGCTGTACTTTCCACCCCCATGACTGCTCTGTAACTACCAATCTGTGCTTCTTAATCTCTTCATCTCTTTCACCCAGTCCCCCAACACCCTCCCCTCTGGCAACCATTGGTCTGTTTTCTGAGTCTATAAGTCTTCAATGTTGTTTGTTCATTTATTTTATTCTTTGATTCCACATATAAGTGAAATCACATGGTATTTGTTTTTCTCCGACTGACTTATTTCACTCAGCATAATACCCTCTAGGTTCATCCATGCTGTTGCAAATGGTAAAAAATTCATTCTTTTTTATGGCAGAGTAATACCCCTTTGTATATATGTATGTTCTATCCATTTGTCTACTGATGGGCACTCGTTTGCTTGCATGCCTTGGCTATTGTAAATGACGCTGTAGTAAACATAGGGGGTGCACATATTCGTTAGCGTTAGTGTTTTGGAATTTTTCAGATATACACCCACAAGTGGAATTGCTGGGGCATAAGGCAGTTCCATTTTCAATTTTGCGAGGACTCTCCATGCTGTGGAAAAATAAATTTAAAAAATTGTAGTTACAGAACTTTAGATCTAGGAGGGCTGTTGGTCAACCTGCACCTGCTAGGTCATTGCAGATGCTCAAGAAAATACTTGAGTGGCTGATTGAACAGTTAGTTGTTCTACTTCAGTGGTTCGCAAACTGCCTCCTGGAGGGGTCTCTGGGTTCTGACAGCCCCAATGTCATTTTCATACAACAATGAAGGTTTCAAGTGCTGTGCAGACAAGCTTGGCCTCTGCCTGGTGTGAACTGGTGCTTTATAAATACTGATAGTGAATAAATGAAGGAAAAAGCAAATGTACTAATAAATGGAAGACTGGAATGGTCTGAACTTTATTAACCAAGAAATAAGAGAGTAAATTAAAGGGAAGAAGATACAGACTGAATTTCATTTTCTAGTCACCTCTCAAATTTCACCTTTCCCATATCCTACCTTCCTTGGATCAAGAGAAGCATAAAAATGACCTTTTCCTCATTTTGGATGGATGTGGGAAGGGTAAATATGTTAATATGCTCCTTGGAGAGAGCCACTGCAGGTGTTGATTTCATCATTATAAGCTTCTTATGAAAACACAGCTGTCACAATTTTAAACAAACCATTTTTGAAGATATCTCAAGTATCTTTAACTAGAACAGGGAATTGGCTAGATGGCAATAGGGAAAGCTGCCAACAAAACAACCCACCTGTCCTCAGCCTGAGAGTCGCGTGGGACTCAGTTTTGGGACAATCACAAACTTCAGGCTTGACTTTAGGTTGTGCAGCAAAGGGCTGGCAAGCGCGCCCCGGCCTCACTGAGCTGCAAGGGGACAGGAAGAAACAAATTCATCTTTCTCTGTCCATTGAGAGCACTGATTTTGAACTAAATTCCAGGAGAAAGGGTATAAAGAAGATGAAAGGCAATGATTTGGAAGGCATTTTAAGTGGGTTATTCTCTTTGTAAGAAGTACTGACCTTATTCAAACTTCATTTCTCATGTCAACATTGCAGACAAATTGCTCTAATCAGCAAATGCAAATCAAGATCCCTTCAGTAAAAGGAAGTGGAGTAAGAATAAAAGCTTATCGATCTATTTATTATTGATCTGGACCATACATCTAGATTTACTTGGATCCTAAAACTAGAACAAAAATCTTCAATGTATAGAATTAAATAGAGAAAAATTATATCAAAAGCAATGGTTTCTACAATATTTACACATACAGATGGCTGAAATGCAAAAATGTGTAGTAAGTTAGTACTCGTGAACCATGAGCAGTTCAGTAACTAACGATTGTTTTTCTCCCATCCAAGGTCAGAAACGAGAGACGTGCAATGGAGTCAGGCAGGGAGAAAGAAGAAAAGCTTTCTAGTTTTTTCTTTGTAACTAAAAGCTTTTTAGTTACAAAGCTTTTTTGTAACTAAAAACCTGATCCGGAGAACATGGCTGAGTGTGAGAATGCCAAGGGCTGACTAGCTTGTCCTGAGTCAGGTGGACTCACACTGTCAATGTCACTAGTAGTGCTGAACAACCACGCCCCCCGCTGCAGGAGGCTTGTGTCTGCAGAATGTGAGGCACAAAGGCCTCAGGGAGAGCTGGCTCCCACACAAAAGCGGGAGGGAGGAGCTGAGGAGAGAATGCTCAACTCTGTTCCCAAACTAACTCATCCATCAGCCCACCTCCTGTGAGGGAGGAAGTCAGGGGGAGTGTCATGCAGCAGGGATCCTCCCCGCTCCTGCCCAAGAAATATGAGAGACAGGCAGAGTATTGCAGTGGCAACAGAAATGAGGACGTAATCCAGCTGTGGTGGGGCACGCGGAACACCAGAGAAAAACTCCTGGAGGGGCTTCAAAGGATAAAGCAAAGAAAGGAAGAGAGAGGAGGGAAAGATATTCCAGGCAGAGAGAAGAACATCAATGAGGACATGGATCTGAGGAATGGCATGGTGTGTGCTGGGACCGCAGAGAGTCTGATGTTGCTGGAGTTTAAGTTTATTCTGGGGGCGGCAAGGCGTGAGGTTTAGCAGGTAGGCAGAAAAGGGCAGGCCTGGCAGAGCCGTGTATAGCTCGGTAAGGGGGTGGGCATCATCACTGCTTACGGGAGCCTTTGAAGGCTCTTCCTCAGGGTGCGCTATAACCAGACTTGTGTTTTAGACAGACTGGGTGTTGAGGATGGAATGGATGGGGAAACATCAGGTCGGTTAGGGGAATTCTCAAGTAATTCCAGAGACTTGAACTACGATCATGGTGTCAAGGACCAAAAGGAGAGGATGGACTTAAAAAATATTCTGGAGGGCACCCCTGGCAGAAGTTAGGAAATGCCTTACTGTTGTCTGAGTCTTCTGGCCTCCAAGCCGTCCTTTTCCAGCCCATTCTGAATGCTCTGCAGGCTGCCTAAGACCCTGCCGCGTGCCAGGCACCATGCTACCTGCTTGATCTTCATGTTCGTCCTCAGATTAACCTCATGAGAACTAGTCAGTCCTGCTTGGCAAAAGAGGAAATTGAGGTTAAGTCTAAGAAGACCAGAGAGTAGATGATGGAGTTGGAATTTATACCTCGGCAGTCTAACTCCAAAACCTCTGCAACTAACCAAAACAGACTCTCTCTCTTCCTGCACATGTTCACTACTCTTCTGCTGTTATTCCCTGATGTCATCTAGGCGCCCAAGTGGTCTCCCTGGTCTCCTCTGCCGCACCTGACCCGTTCTCCATTTTCATAGCTGCCTCTTGGCCATTGCTTACTCTGATGCTTTTCCAATGAATAGCTCCTTGAGCTACACACTTTAATTATACAACAACACACAGTTCTTTTGTGAATAGAAAATATATGCATAAGGTAAAACATCCAAACAATCTAATTGGGAACACAGTAAAAAGCAAGTTATCCCACAAATCCTTTCTCCATAAGCAACTATTGTTATCAATTAATAGAATGCTTCTGCAAAGATACACAAGACATAAATAAGCATAGGTAGGGAACACTCTTTGGGCTGTCCGTAGGAAGGTTTCTCCAATTGCTGTCTTCACTGCTCTCTTCCTGCTCTGGGTTCCTCCTACTACCCACAGAGCAGTGCCCCAGAGTTGAGCACACAATTAATTTCAGGTTGTTTCATAAATAGTAGCCTTGTCTCCTTGAGGGCAATGGCTGTTACAGACACATCAGAGTGTTAGGCACACAGTAGGTGTTCAATAAATACCTGCTGATTAATTAAACCTCCTTGAATTAACTTCATGCTCACTTAGATTCTGTATTTTATGCAAACCTTTTACAGAACTTATTCACATAGCGTTTTTACATAGTTATTTTTGTAATAGCTAGCTACTTAATTGGTCATCGATCTCTTTTCAGAACTATAACCGTACCAGTAGTTGAAAAAAACTATAGAAATGCTGACATATAGTGAATGTAGTCATTCAAAAATAGAAATCTCGAGACACCCAGGTATTATGGAACTGCTCACGCAACATAAACTCCAACTCCAGTTAGAAGAGTCTGGGTAGTAAATAATAGCAAACAGTAACACAGATCCTCTTGCAGTACCTGGGCAAGGGCGTTGTTTCTGCCATCTCTACCTAGTTACACTGGGCTCTATACTCAGTTGGGGTCAACTTGAAATGTTCGCTCTCTTATATTCATGATGGTCAATTAAAAGGAGACCACCAGGCTCATTTAATTTACTCTTCAAGGGCACGATTCTCAGACAGTCTGGGAGAGAAAGACAAAATGCTTCGTTTTGCTGTGATTCAATGGTATTTTCATTAAGAATGCTCCAGAATTATACTTTACTGCCCTAACTTGGAATCTCTTCTGCTAAATTCACTTTATCAGTTCTCTTGACATCTTCAGCCATGGTTTAAATACCTAGAGTTCTGCTTTTAGGGTAGTAATTTTTGATCCTTATTCTTATGACAGCAAAAGTGCTATAGTAGGGTTCATGTGTATGGCTTGCTCTGTGCATTTTACAAGCCCAAAGAAAGTTACATTTCAGAGAAAGTATATTCTAATTACTAGGAAAAGAGTTACAACAAAGTGGCCGTAAGAGGCAGTGTAATAAAGACAACCTGAATTAAAAGCCACCATAACAAAGAAAAAGAAAGAGACAAAATGCAAAGCACACTACTAGCTTATTCAGAAGTTAAATACAGAGTGGGTAGAAGAAGAAAGGAAGTTTCCTGCATGTACAAATTAATGACTCATTCGATTTTACAAGAAGTTTATAGGAAAGGGTAGGTGTCTCTTCTGCAGTGGAGTAAATGGATGTTACACTCACCCCTTCCCAAGACCAAACTGGAATTACAATTAAAATACAGAGCAATTAACATGAATAACCAATTGAAGATTAGCCGGAGAGAAGTCTTACAACCACGGATTTACAGAAGAAGCCACAGTGAGACTGATAGGCAGGATGGAGATGCAGAAAGGGCTGGTACTGCTTCTACAGGCAGCAGCTGAAGTTCCAGAGATATCTCAGCTGCAGGGTGCGAGGAGTTCCCCCTGAGAAGAGTAGGGTCTCAAGGGCACATGGAACAAGTTCTAAGATAGACCATATGATTATATCAACAGATGCTTTCGACAAAATCCAGCACCCATTTACGGTAAAAACTCTCAGCACAGTGTGAATACAGGGAACACACCTTAACATAATAAAGGCCGTATATGACAAACCCACAGCCAACATCACGCTCAATGGGTGAAAACAAAAAGCAGTTCCCCTTAGATCAGGAACAAGACAGGGATGTCTTCTTTCACCACTCTTATTCAACATAGTACCAGAAATCCTAGCCACAGCAATCAGACGAGAAAGAGAAATAAAAGGTATCCACGTTGGAAAGGGAGAAGTTGAACTATCATTATTTGCAAATGACATGATATTAATACTATATATATAGAACCTTAAAGATTCCACCAAAAAACTACTAGAACTGTCAAATGTATTTTATTCAAAAAGTAGCAAGACACAAAATAAAGACCTAGAAATCAGTTGCATTTTTATACACTAATAATGAACTATCAGAAAGGGAAACTAAGAAAACAATTTCATTTATAATTGCATCAAAATGAAATAAAATAACTAGGAATAAATTCAACCAAGGATGTAAAAGACCTCTATTTAGAAAATTATAAGACACTGAAGAGAGAAATGGAAGAAGATACAAATAAGTGGAAGCATAAAACATGTTCATGGATAGAAAAAATTAGCATCATTAAAATGTCCATACTACCCAAAGCAATCTGTAGACTCAATGCAATTCCTACCAAGATATCAATGGTCTATATTTCACAGATCTGGAACAAATATTCCAAAAACTTATATAAAAACACAAAGGACACAGAATAGCCACAGCAATCTTGAAAAAGAAGAACAAATTTGGAGGAATCATGCTATCTGATATAAAAGTATACTACAAGGCCATAGTAAACAAAACAGCATGGTACTGGCATGAAAACAGAAATACAGACCAATGAAACAGAACAGAGAGCCCATAAATAAATCCAGACTTTTTATAAATTGATTTTAGAGAGAGAGGACAAGACAGAAAAAGAGAAAAAAAACATCAATATTAAGAGGGAAACATGGATTGGTTGACTCCCATATGCACCCTGACCAGGGATTGAACCTACAAGTTAGGTATGTGCCCTGATTAGGAATCGAACCTGTAACCTTTTGGAGCAGGGGACAATGCTCCAACCAACTGAGCCACTCAGCCAGGGCAAACACACTCCTTTATGGTCAATTAACATTTAACAAAGGAGGCAAAACCATACAACAGGGTAAAGATAATCTATTCAATAAATGGTGCTGGGAAAATTGGACATATACATGCAAAAAAATTACAGTAGACCACCTTCTTACACTACACACAAGAATAAACTCAAAATGGATTAAAAACTTAAATGTTAAACCCCAAACCATAAAAATCCTAGAAGAAAACATAGGCAGTAAATTCTCAGATATTTTTTCCTACCGATATTTTTTTTCTGATATATCTTCTCGGGCAAGGGAAACAAAAGAAAAAAAACAGGACTACATCAGTCTATAAAGTTTTGCACAGTAAAGGAAACCATCAACAAAGTGAAAAGACAACCCACTGAATGGCAGAACATATTTGCCAATGATACACCTGATAAAGGGTTAATATCCAAAATTTATAAAGAACTTATACAAGTCAACACCAGAAAAACAAACAATCCAATTAAAAAATGGGCAAAGGACCTAAATAGACACTTCTCCAAAGAGGAAACACAGATGGCCAATAAATATAAAAATATGCTCAATGTCACTAATTATGAGAGAAATGCAAATTAGAACCACAATGAGATATCATTTCACACCTGTCAGAATGGCTATCAACAAATCAACAAACAACAAGTGCTGGTGAGGATGTGGAGAAAGGGGAACCCTAGTGCACTGTTGGTGGGAATGCAGACTGCTGCAGCCACTGTGGAGAGCAGTATGGAGTTACCTCAAAAATTACAAATGGAACTGCCTTATGACCCAGTGATTCTATTTCTGGGAACATATCTGAAAAAAACTCAAAACATTAACTTGAAAGAGTACATGCACCCTTATGTTTATTGCAGCACTGTTTATGACAGTCAAGATTTAAAAGCAGCCTAAGTGCCCATCAGTAGATGAATGGATACATCCCAATAAATTCAATAAAAAACAAGAAGTAGTAGTTGGAATCCAAGGAAAACAAACTACTAACAGTAGCCTTGTGAAAAATTATTTCAGACAATTTTTGTTAACTTCAATCAGTTTTAAAGGAACACCATGAAATGAATGAAGTGCAAGTGAGCACAGGCACGCAAAACTCACTCTGGCTGTATATGTATGTATTGTGCTGTAAACTGTGCTGATGAAAGATGAAGGTCCTACCTGGAACCTCTGGGGACTAGACACTCAATTACACGGAGCTGTGACTTCCAGGGTAGGGTAGAAGCTCAATGGGAGACCTAACAGCCTGAGGTTGTGGTAGGAATGGAGAGGGAGGAAGAACAGAGAAAGAGAAGCAGGTGAGGTTTCAGGAATTAGCAAAGATGTGGAGCCTTCCTGGAGTGTGAATGCAACTCAGTAAGGCTTCAGCTTCCTGACTCTGTGTATGTGTGTGTGCACAAAGAGGGGAAAGTGGAGTTGAGGGGAGGTGTGGATTCTAAGGCCCTGACAAAGAATCTGAACTTTATCCTGAAAGTTGTGACCTTCAGGAAGATTTTAAGCCAGAGCAGTGGCATGATCGTATTTGTGTTAAGACAACCAGGTGGCTCCAGCATGGAGAATGGATGGGAGAAGGCAAACGCAGAGAAACCAGATCTGCTAGGCAATAATCCCTGTGGCACATG
The DNA here is from genome assembly GCA_039655065.1 of Glossophaga mutica. NCBI lineage: Eukaryota > Metazoa > Chordata > Mammalia > Chiroptera > Phyllostomidae > Glossophaga > Glossophaga mutica. Next base: position 63,359,353 of record CM077304.1, read on the forward strand.
AGAAGGACCTGAGCAAGGGCAAGGTGGAGAGGAAGTAGAGATCCAAGGAATGTTAACAGGACAAGTAACTGAGGGACACGAGGAGAGAGGAACAAGGAGAACCAAGGTCATTCCCAGGCATCAGGCCTGGGTGGCTGCTGGAGGGTAAAGCCACTCAGAGGATAGAGGATAAACCAGGAGAAGCATTTCAAACAACTCTACACATATGGGAAAGTATGGATATCAACTTAAAGACAAGCCACAGGCTGGGTGATATTATGCCTATCGGACATTAAAATATTACACAAAACAATAATAAAATCATGCGGGGGAGAGGGGAAGTGAGGAGGTGCTGTGTAATAGTTACTTAGTTTCTATGGGATAATAAAAAAATTGTCAGTGAACAGTGGTAACAACTGCACCACACTGGAGAGTTCTTTTCATTGAACTGGAGTTGAATGCTGCTGGATTGTACCTTTAAAAAATGGTTAAAATGATACATTACAATAATAAATACAAATGGATAAAATGATGAATAAAACAAAAGTTACTTGAGAAAGGTATGAGAAGTACACATCTGAAGCACATGCAGTATGAGGAACGCAGTGGGTGATGAAGGGCATATCAATAGCAAAGAGACAGAGGCTAAAACTAGCTAAGTCCTCCAAAAAAGGCAATTTAGATACGGTACAAACGCTGAAATAAACTCCAGTTCAATGAAAAGAACTTTCAAAGCATAAATGCAATGAGAGAAATCATAAAGAAAATGATCAACAAATTTTCGTGTTTAACCAATCTTAATGGTAAAAAATTAAAGGTCAATCAGAGTTGTAAAGAGTTTACACAATATGAGAAAGGTTAACATTATTCATGAAGAATACACAGGGATCAATGAAAAGTTCACTAGGACCCACAGAGAAAAATGGAGAAAAGATGTGAAGAAAACAGTGTAGAAAAGGGTAAATACGGACATACAATAAATCTATGAAAAACTCTTCAGCATCACAATTAATCACACAACAGCAAAGCAAAACAATGAGATGTGATTTTCATGTATTAAATTAAGAGTTCTCCAATGCTCAAAAGCCCTCTGAGGACAATTGAGTACTTTTTCAGAGAACTCCCTGATGACTTGTGTGTAGTGAGAGCCTTAAAAATGTTCCCATCCTTTGATCTACTAATTGTACTGTAGAGATATACTCTAAGGAAGTATTTAGAAATACAGCCAAGATTCTTACATATTATCATAGTCTTTTTTTTCTACTTGGACTTGCAGACTTCTTTGCCTGTAACATTTTCTTCCTCATCATTCCTTTAGATAATTCCTTCTTTCCCATCAGGTCTCAGCCAGTTTCTGAACGCTGACCACATTGCCATCCCTGCCATACACTGTCACAGCATCCTGCAGTCCCCTTTATGACGGTCCCTGTGTCAACACTGCCTGCCTCCCTCTTGTCTACACGTCTCATCTAGGCGGTAAGCTCCACGAGGTCTTCTTTTCTCTGTTATATGTCTATCACCTAATAGAGCCCTTAATACAAATTACTTGTTGAATGAATGCATGCACAAATGACTGATTGCTAAGAAACAACTACAACCATTTTTACTTTCTTCTTCCTTTTTTCCTAGGAGTCTTTACAGATGATTTTATGTGACTTTGCTATTCAGGGTAAGTACCATAAAACCTATTAAAACAACATGCTTTCATACTGTTTGCCTTCTATACTAAGAGTCAATACTCTATAAACTATGAAATACTTACTTTGTAGGACATAACACTAATAAAAACATCCCTTTCAGAGGTGTTTTCAGTTTTTCTGTAGAAGAAAAATGAAGACAAAGTGAACCACCTTTCTACTTGCAGGCTAGCTCCCTGTGCATAAAGCTGTGTAAATTATGTACACTCTTGTAATTATCCATCTGTCCCCAGTGCTCACATGTTCTTGGAGATGCCCGACGTTAGAGCCTTCACGTCATGGTTTCTACGCTGTAGCTGTTGTTCTGAGATCTCCCCAGGTGTGACCCTTAGATGGTAAGGTATAAGGAACATGTATTACTCTTGCAGATATCTGCACTTACATTGACAGGTTAAAACATACTAAGTAAATAAGCAACACGCAGAAAATCTTGCTTACTTACACTCAGCCTCCTAAAGTCCAATTAAAAAGAGTAAACACAATCTTTCTTCTCCGAGGAGCAGCAATAGGGCTTGTGATTTTGTTGCCTGCACCAAACATGATTTTAAAAGGAAAAAGAAAATGATGTTAACACAGGCTGGCCCAGTCAGAGGCACTGGCCCTCTCTGTGTACCTCAACTAATACTTCTTTTAAAAAGAGGTAGATTTGCGTGTGTGTGAAAGTGGGAGAAAAGGTGGTGGAGTCCTCCTCCTTCCTGCTTATTCCTTCTTTACAAACTTGGAACCTGGTGAATGTCCCCATAATTCAACCACTTCTAAAGCTCCTTCAGAGCCCTGTAACACTATGTACTGAAAATCCATGAAGTTTTGCTAAAACAGTCCTCCATCAGTTTTTACAGGTTCCTCATTACTGCTCGACTAAAAAAGGAAATTAGTACTTCAATCAAAAGTACATTTGAAATAGTATACTATGCTATGCTAGGTTTAAGAAAATAAGATAGGTCTATTCTAATTATGTGTAATACTGAATATTAACTGAGAGTCCATTTTACCTGGGAAAGGTTATTAAAAATTTTTAAAAAGAAACACAGAGAAGCAATGAGTATTTGCATAACCGTCCTTATTCTAAGAATGCTATTAATAGTCTCAAAGGGCATAACTGCAGGATCCCCTGGTACCACCCTGGGAATATTTAAGAGGACCTGGTCCATCAAATCTCTGAAGCCCCCAGCAGCACCAGCACCGGGATGTGTGCTGGGACACAGAGCACACACAGCACATGCATCCAATAGGGAGAGCGCCATGACAGCGTTCATGATGCTCTCTGACACCAATGCTGAGTAACAGTATCAAACAGAGCTCCCTGAAGAATCAAAGGTGACAAATTAAAGATAATTTAAAAAAAAAACAAGAAAGGAAAAATATAACCCCTGTCCAAAACTTATTTGTTTAAATTTTAGGTATCTGCAATGAAAGAAGTGTCTTTCAAGGTTATTTATTCAAGGCTACGCTGAAGATTTACACCAGCGTATGCTTTGTTAGTTTTAAGTTCTATCAGGAAGTTTAAACTTGCAGTGCTTATTTTCTCAGTTCAGACTCGGGTAGACAACGCTAATCTAGTGCTTCTGCGTGATGATCAAATAAAGTATTCCTAGAATAGAATAAAAGATAAAATCAACCCCTCGGTGATTCTCTAAGCAAACTTCTCAGTCTTCTTTTTCTTTTCAAAACTAAACAATAGCAAGCACAATAGAAACAGCACATGGGGAGAACGGTAGCCTGGGGTTAGGTACACTGAAGAATAGGAAGATGGCAACAGCAGGCCCTAGAACATAGTTATTAGTAGTAGTTACATTGTACAATCCTATGGAGGTAGATGGATTTTTGACATTGAATCAGGATGTCCCTACACCTTCCTGAGCACCAGATTCACTAATGAAATGGCTGCATCTGCTTCCCAGTCAATACAGCAAAGTGAGGCGAACTAACCCTCAGGAGCACTGTGATATAATGGTAAGGGATGGGCAGGGTGGAGGGGCCTTTCTCACCAATGAGGTGAGGCGGCAGGTGCTTCCTGGAGCAGCCCCTGGCTACCACACGTAAGCTACGATGGACCCATGACTGGTTTCTATGGAAACTGAAAATAGTATAATTTTGCACCTTAAGATTTTTATAGCAGTTTTAAAAGTTCCTTTGATAATGATAAATCATTGGTTCAAAGATATGATTTGAGAGTTATATTTTAGGGCTACAATATTTTTACTTCTTTAGAGTATTAAGAGAAATTAGTTTTTAATGCAGCTCTCAAACATAAACATGTGTTTTATGTGTTCATGTAATATTCATATCCTTTTTTCTTCATATTAAAAGATAATTAAAACAGTATGTCAGGTAGAAGAACAGAAGAATATAGCTCAATATTTATGAAAATGAAAAATCAAAGAAGCTTGGGGTCTGTCCGCAATGAAAATACATGAAGTTAGGTTATATTAAGTTTTGATTGAGTACATACATAAAATTGTATGCTTATATATTTTAAAATCCACAAATTCTTTTTCTTTGAATGTCTTAAACTATATTTAGTTGTAGTTGACTCCCATCTACTGGCTAAAAATGATATTTTTTGTGAAACCATTTTTTGTCAAGATTTTGACACAAATAAACACAATTTGTAAAATCCGATAAATTAATAACATTACTATGCAATGTGATTTTCACAACCAGCAGACATAAATTAATATAAAGGGTAATACACCACTATGAATTAGAGTCACATGAAAAATTTAAAAAAAAAAAAAAAGGCTCCCAGGGCACTGACTACACACCAAAGAAAAAAATTTAAAACAATAAAAAGCATTTTGAAACAAAATTGAGGGCTCATCCATGTATCTGGTAATCATATCAAATAACAAATACCTTTTTAAAATGATTGAGAAACAAAACATCTCAGGATCTGTGACATCTCTAAGATCTATGAGAAGAAAATGTTTTTGCTCACTGTTTTTAAATCAGCGACTTAAAGATTTTCAAAGCATATTTATAAAAACTGTTGATGACTCTGAAGGAGGAGGGGATGCCCATGTACTGTGCGTGAACCAACTCAGAACTCAACCTGATCGCAACAGGGTGGCACGTGGGTTGACAAAAGTTAATCCCTTATCTGCAGTTCCTAAACAAAGAGCACCAGAAACTGAAAGCTGTTTTTAACCCTTTTGGTGGCAAGACCTGACCTGAGAGGTAAGTATAATAAATACACACCACTTTATAATAATAAACACCACTTAGTCTGAATACCCTAAGACCTTTCACTGCAGCGGGATTAGTATGTTTGACAGCGGGAGCTGTTCCTGGATAGTATGGACAGGCGGCACACATAGCAGGTAAGGCAAGGCTCATTGTGTTACCCTCTAAAGGCTGATATTTCGAAGCGCATCTGCCTTAAGGACTCCTGGTAAGGGACTGTGAATACGTAACAAAAGTAAACTGAAAGGAGTTAATGTCCACACACACCAGGAACCAGACATTCAACGGCACAAATGCAGAAGGAGAGAGACTGAGTTTACCAGCAGCATATTTAATAAAAGGAGATTGGTTAGTTTACAGTGAGCTGCTATTTTTAGAACACCTTTTTTGCCCAGACCTTTGCCAGGCATTTTACATAAATTAGCTCTAATTTTGCAATCATTGTGCGAAGTAAAAATAACACTCTCATTTTATAGGTGAGAAAACTGAGGCTGCGTGTGGCCAAGCCATCCATGCGAAGATCACACACCGCTATCACACGGCAGACCCAGGGTTTGAGCCCAGTGCTTTCTGACTTTTACCGGAGGACCTTGCCAACTACACTGCCTTCTGAAACAGGATAGGGAAAGGACTGGAATCTAAGTCATGTAGAGAATGTGGGAAGGAACTGGGGAAATGTTGCCGGAAAACAGTATTTGGGGGGACTGGAGTGGGGGATGGGGTAGGATCCAGAGGCACAACAGCTCTCTTCCTTGTCAGACTTCTATGTGGAAAACAATAAACATTTGATTTCTAATAAGAACTATGGGGATTCAGATTTCAGCTCAAGATAAGGGGGCATTTGTAATTTTCACAGACTGGGTGGGAGCTTCACAAGGGCAAGGGTGGTGGTCTGTTATTGTTCACTGATGTGCCTAAGTGACTAGAACACAGCCTATCCAGTAACAGTTACTCAATAAATTATTTGTGGGATGAATGAAAGAGCTGACAGGAGAAGAGCGATGTGAGTCTGTTGTGAGTGGTGGTCCCTCCAAAGCTCCTGAAAGCTACCTTGCTTATCTTCCAGACCACGCTAAAATATAACTGTTCACTTTGTCCCCTATCACCAGGTGAGCTCTGTAAGCCGGGGATCCTCTTATCCTTTTATCCTCAGCATCTAAGCCAATGCTAACACAGAGAAAATGTTCAATAAATGCCAGTTGAGGTTATGACTATGTAAATAAATAGTAGATAATGGTTACTCAGACTTCCTGTGTAACAGATTGCATTTGAATAAAAAAAAAATCTTGGCCTAAAACATGCACATAGCCCCCATGTATCTGTGTACAACAGAAGGGCTAAAACCTAAGACCACACTATAGTTAGAACTGAGCCCTAAGCTTTTACCCCTTGTTCTAGAAATATAAACATGTATAATCTGGGGCTCAGAAATGAGAGCATCGCCATTTAATGATGATGCTGGTTGTATTACAGAGTACTAATTCTCAACAGCTAGAGCTAGGCATGGCTCTCTAAAAAGGAGAGAAAAATCTAGTAAACCCTATACAGATGTGAGTCCTCTGGTTATATAATAGTTATAATGTATATGATTGATGTACACAACTTTCTAGGGCTTTTGTATAAAATTTTAATTTAAGAATAGTTTTAGGTTTATAAAAAGTTAACGAAGATAGCACAGAGAGTTCCAATATACTCCACACCTAATTTTCCCTTTAAAAAAAGAGGAAGTTAGTGTGGTACATTTGTCACAATTAATGAACAAGTATTCATGACTATTATTAACTAAATTATGTATTTTACTCAGATGTCCTTAGTTTACACCCACTGTTAGTTAGCTCATTTTCTTCAGTTTGAGGATCCCATCCAGGACAACACGCTGCATTTAGTCGTCACGGCACCTTAGGCTCCTCCTGGCTGATCGTTTCTCAGACTTTCCTTGGTTTTGATGAACTGGAGAGTTTTGAGGAGCACTGGTCAGGTATTTTATGAAATGTCCCTTAACTGGGATTTGTCTGGTGTTTTTTCCCATGATTAGGCTGGGGTTGTGTATTACCGGGAAGAAGACCAAAGAGGTAAAGTGCCCTTCTCAGCATATCATAGGAAAGATGCCTACCAGCAACATGACTTGTCCCTGCTGACCGTCACCTGGCTGAGGTGGTGGGTGGCAGGCTTCTCTGCTAGCAAGTTATTCTTTTTTCCACTTTCCACACTGTGATCTTTGGAAGGAAGTCACCATGTGCGGACCATACTTAAAAAGGGGGGAGCTATGTTTCACCTCTCTAGAGTGTTTTGACAAGTAGAAGAGGGCAGAATTATGTCTGAGAGAGAAAAAGAAATAGTTTGATAAGATAAAATTCACTCTACCTTTTGGGAGATTATACACTAGGTATGGGAATGCTTAGAATAATAGTCTCAAAATATAATTGGCGCTTTAGTCTCTACAACATTCCAACTGAGTACTGCTCTACGGTTTTCCTTTTTATTGGAAACAAGCTATTCCTTCATTATGCTTTTTCCATCTTTTGTAAATCTGCCTTATTCCTGAAGGAAGTGGGTATTTACTTGTTAAAACATATAAATGTAGTACATGGGTGTCATATTTCCAAACCTGATCAACTTGTTTCCAAATCTTTAAATGAAACTGCTCACATATAAACAAAAGGCAGAGAAACGAAATGCAACTTGAGAATTTACTGTTGCTATAATCCCCGAGTTAATGACCCAAAATCCAAAGAAGAAACTCACTCAGCCCGCTCTCCTGTCATACCCTTTGCAAGGCCTTATGATTAAAGAGGATCTTAACATAAATAATGCATGGTCAATAACACAGTACACCAAATTGCACTTAAAATATTCATGCAATTCTTAAAAAAAATAAAACTACCAAGTGCAATTCAGGCTAAGGCTTCAGAAGGGATACAACATATGAATGATTCGGAGTATCTCTGAAATGAATTTACTGAAGAATCTTCTACAGGTCTCTGTTTTTCTGGATCACTTTAGCACAGCTTCTGAAAATACTATATGATGTGCTGTGTTTGGCTCAGACATGGTAGATTTGTCTTCAAGCAGTCTGTTGTGACTTTATAGAGGATATCTTTTCCTTCATTCTGCAAACATAGAGAAAAGTTTCTAGACCGTATAGAAAGAACTTTGGGCATGGATTTGGAGCTGAGATGAGTCAACTGGTTTGGAGATTGTTAGGTCCGATTTCTGCTTTAAGGCAAAGTGTTTTCAAAATGTTTGGTTAAAAGTGTACTTAGCAGGAAAATAACAAGAACATGGGATTTTAATAAAGGGTATTCCTAAAAGTTCGCTTTTAAAAATGAAAAGCAAACTCCCTTAAAATAGATTCAAAACTGATGCATCTCAGTTGTCATTAATAAATACATGTCCCCGAGAAATAAAATTTTGTAAATACTCATGCCAAAAAATCTAGAGATTTTTAAAAAATTATGAGCATAATTAAATCAAGAAAGTTTTCTGAGTGCTGTAAATCAAAAAATAAAGCACTGATCTTACCATAGATGAACAAAACGTTTTGACATCCAAAAAATTAAATTTTGCTTAAACCTAGAAATAAATCAACAAAACAAAATTCACTGTGCTCTTAGATATCAAAAAGCCTAAACTATGAAAGTTGTAACACATATTTATATTCACCATTGAGTTTTTTAGTACAATAATTGAGTTCACACTGATGAAAACCATAGTAAATTTATATGTCTTATAAACTAAATGACTGTAAATCCAAGGGCATGAATACACAACTAATGGATAAACTGAAACTTCACGTACCAAAACATCTTTTTGGAACTCAGAATTAGCCTGTTTGGCCTGCCACAATAAGTTATACATGACAAAGCATGACTAATAACATTGCTAGTTAACAGCCTGAGTTTGAGGACACCCAAACAGTTGTTTGCCAAGTTGCAGAGAATACTCTGAGTCACTGATCCTAAACGGGTAAATCAAATCTGGACCATTAATCAGTATGAGCAGAAAGGATACCAAGTGGTTCAGGACTAGTATCATTTTTAAAAATAAGCATTTGTGTAAACGTATCACATCAGTGAAAAATTAACTGAATTCAACTACCCACGAACTCTAGTTTGCTTTTTATGTTAGAGAAAATTTTTTTAAGTAATAGGTACTTTTTAAATTAGGGTACTTTCAAACCTGGAAGTTTAATACAATTCTTTACATAATTTGTTCAATATGCAATTCCATATATTGTTTCTAAGCTATCTTATTTCTGACCAGTATTTATGATTTCATATTTTTGTTAATCTTGGTACTTACCACTTGGAAAAATATTTTACATAATAAAATCAATATGGTACATTTCATTAAAAGAACTGGATAGTATAGAAGGATTAAGCTTGCTAATAGTCTTAAGATTCGGTATGAATTAGAAAAATGTCAGAACCTTAATTTTCAGTGGAAAACAAGTTAGGACTCTATACACAGGGTCATTGAAGGATTTGTTGAGGTCAGACAGCATGTGGACATCACACAGGTATTCTTGGGATAGCTTTCAATTTTGAACATAAATTTTGAGGGAACTTAAGATGCCAGTGCATTTCACATATACAACTAAATCATATTTTACCACTATTTGGGCATGAACAAATAAAGGCAAATGTAAGTATAGTATACTGATGGATACATGCAATGGGTAATAATAATGTGTTTTATATACATTGAATTCAAGTTAGTTTTCACTCCTTGCTATAATGTGAGCTGGAGTGAATCACTTAACTCCTCAGACACAGTTTCATCTGTAAAATCTATGTTTTATAAATTCTTAGGATTAAATCACATGGTAACAAGTGGAAAAGGCTTGACCCAGTGTTTGGCACCTATTCTTCAGTCCTAGGCTTAATCACTGTGAGGTGATTACGTTTCGCTTGTCTGTCTTCACCTGTTAGGTGGAGTGCTCATTGAAGTCAGTCTCTTCTTCTCCATATTCCTAGGACTGTACCTGCAGATTATTAAGTCCTAAAATTGGTGGTTAATGCATGATGAGTGAACTCTGCAAATTCGAGAAGTTCAAAGTACTCTCTTAGACCACTTCTCTCATATCTTTAAGATTTTGAGGCAGAAAGACAGGAAATAAGCCAGCAGCCTTCCACTAAAATAACCTAATACCCTTCCCTTGTTTTTGCTTCCCTAGTTTTTGTCTTTATGACAGTCAACTCCTTTACTTTTTTCAAGTAGAATGGGTGGTAATAAACTCATCTACTCACAGCCAAAGCAGAAAGTACCTAAGAAATCGAGCAGGAATTATCTCCTATGAGTCAACTGTCTAGCAAGTGGTCTCGTTCCTCAAAATACATTCATTGACCACCTATTATGTGCCAGGTATTGCTACAGTAAAGTAAAACAATCTCTACTCAGGAAATTTAAAATTTAAGAATGTATGCATTAAGCTAGATTGTAGTGTTACCTGAAGTACCCATTAAAAACGTAGATTCTTGCGCTCCCCCTCAGAAGACTAGAACTGAAATTTCCACCTCTTGGTCTCAGGAGTTTGTCCAGCTTCAATGCCGTTGTTTATACTGTGCTGCTCATCTGAAGAAATATCCTCCACTCGCCATCACCCTCCCCACTCACCCTTCACAATTCTGTTGCAGTGCTACCTCCTCTAGCAACTTTTTCTGATCATCCCATGTGCCCCACAGAGCTAATTCCTGCTTTCTCTGATGCTCTGTTTACCTTGTACCCATTGCTATTGATGACAAACTTACCTGCTGTGTGATTTATTGGTTTACATATCTGCTTGCAGAAAATGGGCCCCGTTCAGCTCTGCAACCAGGTCTCTACCTGGTCAGGACACATTTACAAAATTATAAATGGAAAAACTGTAAAGCTCACTGATAAAGCTGAGAATGTCCTTAGTCAGAGATAGGCAAGAGGAGAAAAATCCATTTAAATTCGTCCAGTTGCCAGCACAGTGACCCAACACAGTCAAAAGCCCCAAACTGCAGGGTTTTGACAAACCATGGAATTGTATGATCATTTAAAAATTCCCTATAGATGGCTTCAGTTGCAATTTGTAAATTCTAAAGCAATGTAAAAAAAACTTTACTCTCTAAATCTCCTATCAGATCCGTTCAGTCTGATTTAGATTTAATAAAGATGTTTTTTAGAAACTAAAACTAGAATCCAATTTATAACTTAAGGGTATGGTATCTTTAAGATATGACGTATTTGAAGTAAACATTTTCTATTCACACCATATTTCATCGAAAATAATAATTTAACTCCTTGAATGATGTGTGTAAGAGATGGTAAGAGTTAAAGAAAAGGCAGAAGCACAGAGGATCAGTAAACTGGTTCAATTATCACTTTATTGCCAGCTGTGTCCGTGCCCTCTCTACCTTTCATTTTCTGTTCTGTTACTAGAAAAATTTGTGCCAGGATATATCTCAAATAAATATATCGCACAATCTTAATTTTTCTGCAATTATACTAAGTAACCTCTTTAAAGGATATCAGTCTAAAATATTTATTTTTATAGTTTCAAACTTAAAGATAATTATTAAATAATCGCCGTATTTTTCATGTGCAATTTACAATGAACGTTACCTTATTCAGTATGCTACCAAAAAAAAAAAAAACAAAAAACAAAAAAAAAACCTTTCCCTGGCTGGCGTAGCTCAGTGGATTGAGCTCGGGCTGCGAACCAAAGTGTCGCAGGTTCGATTCCCAGTCAGGGTACATGCCTGGGTTGTGGGCCAGGTCCCCAGTGGGGGCCATGTGAGAGACAACCACACATTGATGTTTCTCTCTCTTTCTCCTTCCCTTCCCCTCTCTAAAAATAAATAAATAAATAAATAAAAATCTTTAAAAAAAAAACACTTTCATGGCATTAAGTCTTATTTGATGAACATTTGTTAACATGACTTCTTCAAAAGTGTTACCCCTTCTGTATGTTTGGTAAATGTTGTTCCAAGTCTTCTGGGTGGTCAAGCCAAAAAAAATGGGGAGTCAGCCTAGCTTCTCCCCTCACCACCTATCCAATTCGTTCATTCATACAACCATCCACCCATCCAAACCAAGGTCTCGCCTCTTCTCTCTCCTTGGCCCAGGTATGCTGCTCTAGATCGGTGCATCGAGTCCACTTTTTCTCCTTCCTTCTCACCTGTGGCCAATGATCCTTCTAACTTCCCACCAGAAAAGCCTTCCATTATTTTCTACTGCCAAGGGCATAAAAAGCTGTACTCTTCAGCAAGGTACACAAGATCTTTCATGAACTGCTTCCCTGGCCAAATAAAAATTTGGCTGTAACCCCTCTGACAATACTCACTGCACTATCTGTACTTTCTGAAACTTGACACAACTTCTCACTGCTCCTCAGACTCTTTCCAAACTATCCTTGTCCCTAGAACCTTCTCTTCCCTTATTGAACTGATACATCCCTATTTCATCCATTAGATCTGAGCGAAAGCATAATTCCCCCACATCAATCATCTAATTGTAGTTTAACTTCTGTTAGTTTGTTTTTGTGTCTGTCTTCCCTCTAGATGAAAGACACTGGGCAGGAGCATGCCTTTCTTTCTACGTTGCCTCATGTCAAGAGAAGTGCCTCACAAGAGGAAGACAGACAGTAATGTGGATTGAATAAATGGATAATTGTCTACTTAGCCCATGCCTAAGACTGGCCCTCCTTAGAGCTGTGCCAGAAACTCAAAAAACATAAAGTGCATAGTAAGTGGGAATACAGGCAGAGTCGTCACAGTCGTCTCTGTCCTTCTCTGCTGTCCTCGCTGATTCTGCAGCGGGAGCTCTGATGAAGTGAAGACACATTAGATCTAGGAGTTTAAGAAGGGAAGAAACCGTGACTCCAGGGATAACCTGAGAAGGTTTGCCCGCACAGGAACATTCGATCAGGCTCCGTCAGTCCCCGGGGACCCCTTTGACCAAAAGCAACATTGCTCACCTGGCATGAGTATTTCACTCACCCGTCTATGTTTCCTCTCACTAATGATGCTTTTCAGTTTTACTTATACCCATCCGTGCTATGGAGGATTTGCTGTAGCTGATATATGAGGTCAGTGTCTTTGTCTAAAAAATTATAATCACCTTTCTTTTTTCCGTTACAAAGTTCGAATGTGATAATGTGAAACTACTTTGAGAACTATAAAAACATGTAATAAATCTAATTAATTCTTACTAGATTATGTGAATCCTATTTATTTTCTATTTGTTTCTTAATTGAGCTTAGCTGATTTGATGAAGCTGAATTTTCGATTAGAAGAAAAGAGATTCAGATGTTCTGGTTACTGGTTCCCTGATCCAGGTGTTCACTAGATGCCCAGGCCCACCTCTGCTGTGGGAAGTCTGGGGCCCAGGAGAGAAGCCTGGGAATCTGCATTTAATAAAGCTCCCGGGGGGACTCCAATAATCAGCTAGGTTGAAAATTGCTGTTTTAGGTTTATATCCTTTAAGAAGGTGTTCTTCAAAGTGGAAGCATGTGTTATAAACATACACATCTGGGACCTGGACACACTGAACTAAAATCTAGATGTTAAACAGGCCTCCACCACTCTTCTTGACTCCGTAATTATGGGAGCTTAACTGAGAGAGATGCCACAAGTGAGAGGCATTTAAAAGGAGAAAAAAGTGACAGCCTCATAAACTCCACAGTCCCACCTCTAGAGACGGGAACCTCGGGCTTGCCCTGAGTGTTACTAGAATTCAGCTATTCTGATGGTCTCCTCTCCTGGCCTTTCTCGCAGTCACACAGCCCGGGCAGGAAACTGATAAAGTTGCTGAGAACCTGATCACTGTTTATATAACTCTATTTTCATGACAGAATATATTCCAAGTTCCAAAAGCTTTCATCAAGAGTGATTTGTAGAAACACAACTTATTCTTTGATCGGGAACTGTATGTTACCCTCGGGGAAAAAGCCCAGTCAGTTACAAAACACACACAAGACAAAAATTTCCTTTTCCCGAATTTTGCAGACAGGGGGCAGCATGCACAAGCCAACTATACAAGCAAAAGCCTAGGCGCCAATTTTACAGAAAATGCTCTTCTTAAGAAATCTTTGTGTAATGGCCCGTGGAAACTACAAAATACTGTTTAGTTATTTATAATGGGCTAGCATTCTGCTCACTGCAAAAAAAAACAACCCCCCCCACAAAAAAACTAAACAAAAAAAACCACCCCCAAAACACCCCAAAAACCCATAACATGACCCAGGAAGCTGTCTCTTTGGTTCGGAAAACATATGCATGTGATGTCACCACAAGGGATGACACAGATCATGCCAGAAAATTCAGTCATTAAAAATGATAACTGAGCCCTCACTGGTGTGGCTCAGTGGGTTGGGGCGTCACCCTGCAAACTGCATGAGGGCATGTGGCTGGGTTGCAGGCTGGGTCCCCATTTGGGGGTGTGTGAGAAGCAGCCCAAACATTGATGTTTCTGTCCCTCTCTTTCTCCCTCCCTTCCCCTCTTTTTAAAAAAATAAATAAATAAAATCTTAGACAATAAAAATAAAAATGGTAACGGGTCTTCTCGTGCTCTGTCATTATGCAAATCTAAGAAATGTACTGCCAAACTGATTTATGTTAGTGCAGTTGAAAGTCAATTAAAAATTTAATCTTCAGCAGATCATTTAAAAATTGACCCTCTATGGCTGCCAATGCCTTATAATGGTGATGCATATTGAACAGTAATTGTGTTGGTCTCCTTTTATTAGAAATGATATTGCACTTAAATTCAGTGTACCCAATTGCCAAACCAAATTAAAATGGACTTTAAAAGATAGTGGTTTTAAATCTTATTTGGTGCTCTAAAGAAGCCTCTTCCCCATTTTTGGGTTTGGGTTAACACAGCTACTCCTGGACTAGAGGCTACCAAATCTGTAGTTCTCTTGTGTAGGGACAACGGCTAGATGGCACCCTGTTTCCAGGGAAGATGTGCTCCTACAGATAGGAGCGCTGACCCAATCAGTGCTAGTGCGGTCATTACAACACAGTTTCCATGGTGATCTGATATCATACTTTGGTAACTGCTCTTCAAATCTCCCGATTGGTTTCCAGCTGTAGAGCCTTCCAGCTGCACTACCATTCACACAATAGCTGGTCGGCCCTCGAGGCTGCAGTGAGAGCCTTCATTAATGCCCAAAGATTCCACCACCATAATGTCCTGCTGATTCTAAGCTACCTTGAGTTTCCAACGCTGATAGAAGAAAATGAGGAAGGTTCTTCTAAGATGGTTGCCAGGGTTTTTTCCAACTTCTTGAGCCTAAGAGCCCACTCTAACTCCCTTATTTTATAGACAGAAAATAGGAACCAGTGTGGTTAACATTTAAGGTGACTTTTCCAGAAATTTGAAAAAAAAACTTAAAATAATTGGAATTAAAATTAAAATTCACCTAAGCGATTTTTATAAAAGAGAGAATGCTAAACTGTTTTTTTGGGGGGCAGTTAGTGGAACAATAGGTATTTCCACAATTGCATTTGAGAAACAACAGGGTACACGAAATAAAGCAGATTTCCTTCCTATAGAAATTTTCACTAATTTCTTTGAGAATCTGTGGGAAGGGTGATGGCAAATAAAAATGTTTCCTAAACAATTTTTCTCTTTTCTCACAGAGCACTCTTGAGATCTAGAAATCTGCAGAATAAATTTGGCAGACACTATTGTAGACACACGGAGTGACTATATAATTTATTACCCAATTAAGAAAATTTTGAGAGTGGAAGAAGATGCTATTAATATTTATGCTGAGAGAACAGGCACAAAGTGGGACTGACCCAGATGGGACGTATGGTCACCACACAGCGGCAGGGAACAACAACAGCAGCAAAACATTTTGAAAGCTATGGATAACAGAGAGGTAGTCATAATTCTGATCCCCAGCTTGAAGGTTATAATGTATAAGAACGATGAGCACTGTTCTGTGTTGCTCTAGAAAGCACTAACAATAAGAATAATAATGACAACAATAATAATAGGAGGAGGAAGAAGGGGAAATTACAGGAAGTTAGTTATTTATACAGTGTACAAAGGAATTTTCTAGCAATTATATGCATCCAAAAGGAAATGAATTCTGTTGGGAACATGTAGCTCCTCCCTCCCTCCCAAGAGGTATTCAGACAGAGGCTAGATTTTAACCTGTGAGGGATGCTCCATGAGTTAGGAGTACATGATTTCTAAGAATCGACTAATATTTTTACGATGCTATGATTTCAGTACTAGGAAATTATCGTCAAGTCCTGAAACATTACTAACAATTCAGTGCAAATAAACATGCTTATTTTAAGGAAGGACTCAAATGTCTTACAATCTATTATTTTGCAATCAACTATTTGCCCAAAGGCATATGATGAACATACCACTGAACAAATGAAACATTATCAAACATGGCCTGGTAGCTCAGTTGGTTAGAGCATCATCCTCATATATCAAGGTTGTGGGTTCAATCGCTGGTCAGGGCACAGACCAGTGAATACATAAACAAGTGGAATAACAAATCAGTGTTTCTCTCTCTATATATAAAATCAGTAATTAAAAAAATTAAACCACATTGCACACTTTGCCATGAGGCTTTGTTCTCAAAGAGGCCATTTCATCTATGTAAAAACTAATGCTCTCAAAATTCCCAGGGGCACTGATGTTAAAATTAAAAATTGGGAGCTTCAGACTTAGGTACAATTTATAGATGAACCAAAAGTAAAGTGGAAGGAACTTTGTAGGTCATTCTAATTCAGTTTGTTTTTTTCTGTTTAAGGACACTGGCCTAGGGATATAAAGCATGTTGACCGGTACCACATGATAAAAACATAAGTATGAATGCGAATAGAATATGTACAAAATATTAAAATTATTTTACCTATTTTCCACATAATAGAATATATTAACAAATCAAGGCATTAAGCTATCTAATTTTATCAAAACAGGTAGTTATACGTGTGCTTTTTGGAGTAAGTCGCTAATCCTTCTAGTCCCTAGAAAAGAACATTTAAAGTAAAGGCAATAACAGAAGTAAGTAATTGCATCAGCTTTTATGTTCTTCAGTAACGATATGTAGTGATGTAGGATCAAAATCTCACATTTCACAGTTGAGAAGGTAAATGGCAGGATGAATGTCAAACAGCTAGAATGGGAAGAAGCAGAAGTCTAACCCCAGTCATCTCACTTGAGATAAGTATAGTAGTATTTTCATTATGTTCACCTGTCCCCTATAACAATTTTTGTTTTGCCAAAGCTATTTTTGATTTTTTACTGCATTGAAGAAGCCCTTTGATCCAATCAATACAGAAAGCAGAACAGAAAACCCTACATTCGCAGGGTCCATCTGTCCCCAGGCCTTCACTAACCCTCCAACAGGCCAGTAGAGCCACAGGCTCAGAGCTGGGTCCTCGGGAAGCATTCAGTAGGTATCTTTTGGAAAACAAATGAACAAAGGAAAGAACATAATCAGGTGAATTTCTACACATGGGAATCGTCCATCAAGTGAGAGTGTCTCATCTTGTTTTTGGTGTCAGCATGCAAACAGGGAGTTTGCACACACACCTGGCTTCACTATGGAGTTGTCTGGCCACACCACAACAAGATGTCCACGTGCAAAGCAATCTGAGACAACTTCAGCCAAGAAAAGGTAGGTGAAAACAGAATTAGAAATTAGGTGAGACAGCTTCAACACAAAGAATTCAAGCAATCCACACACAGCTACCCATCTGGGGGTCATTTTGCAAACACATTTAATGAATAAAATGCAGTGGTTCAATGAAATGAACATTTCTTTCATTACATCAATGGGTTATAGATTAGGCAGTGAAGTGGCAGGGGAGAGATGGGTTAGGAAATAGAAACAAAGGAAAACACAGAAATGGTTCCTTGTAGAAATGGTGGGGCAGGAATAATCGAGCCCTCAATCCCTAACACCTTATCACGCCTCCAGTTCCAGATCGGTACATGATTACTTTTAGGAACCTGGGAGTTCACGCTTGGGTAGTAAGAGACAATGGTTGTACATGGCTGTGCTGAACTGGAAATAGCTTTTTGGGGACGATTGTTTTGCTCTCCACAGTGAGAAGTTTCTGACATATCTGAACAGGGTACATGCAGTCCCCCCTTTACACATATCAGCACCTTTTAGCAAACTGCCTCTGTGATACTTTTCCTGAGAGAAAAGCTGATGGGGTGCCAATGATTCCATGGGAACTGACCGCTTTTCAGTCAGACCTGAGCAGAGGAGCTCGAGGTGTTGGGCTGCACTGAGCACTCTGCGGCCTGTTTTGCATAACTGAGGCAGAGGAGACTGACTTCGCTGAATCCAGCTTTGTATTTGCTAATTGTCCAATATCACACGTGTCATTTAAGCATAGAACATCATTTCAGTAAGAAGTCAGCCAGCCTTCAGCTGTCTGGCCTTAAAAACTGGTATCTTATTTCAGTCAGAGGGCATCTGATGTCCAAAATGGACTCCAGAAATGATGCTTAACATCATTATATATGTATATACTTACATGTATATATACTATATATATATTTTATAATATATAAATACACACATTTTGTACTATATATGCCATATGAAATATATATTTTATTGCTTTTACGAAATGGAATGTTTTTCACTTAGTACATTATAAGATCTTTTAAAATCACTAAATTGAGTGTGTAAAAATTCACAGATTCACAGAATATTAGAGCTGGAAAAGCTGTAAAAGACCATCTGTTCAAACTTTGACCACACTTGTACTATATATTTTACATCGCAACTTAGTACATGCATTCATATTTATTATACACAAAGCAGAAATAAAAGTTTCATGTTACACTTACCCTCACTATATATATATATAAAGCACTGTAGTGATTTCTATTTTAATTTTATTATATTAAAAAAGTACCACTAACAACACCAAATGCTGGCAACAATGTGGAGCAACAGGAACTCTCATTTATCGCTGATGGGAAAGCAAAGTGGCACAGCCGCTCGGGAAGACAGTTTGGTGGTTTCTTACAAAACTAAACATAGTCTTACTGTGCGATCCAGCACTCTAGCTGGATCCGGCACTGCTTAGTGTTTACCCAAAGGAGGTGAGAACTTATCTCCATGTACTCAGATGTTTATAGCAGCTTTATTTATAATTGCCAAAATATGGAAGCAACTAAGATATCCTTCGGTAGGTGAGTGGATAAATAAACTGTGGTACATTCACACAGTAGAATATTAATCAGCACTAAAAAGAATTAAGCTATCAAACCACGAAGAGACATGGAGGAACCTTCATTGCATGTTACTAAGTGAAAGAAGCCAACCTGAAAGGGCTACATAGTGTATGAATCCAACTACACGGTGTTCTGGAAGAGGCAAAGCTACGGACACAGTGAAAAGATCAGTGGTTGGTCAGGGTAGGGAGGAGGGATGAAAAAATGGAGGGTGGAGATTGTTAGAGGAGTGAAAATACTTTGTATGATACCATAATGATGGGTACATATCATTACGTGTTTGTCCAAACCCACGGAATATATAGCAAGAGTGATGAGCCCCAATGTAAACTATGGATTTTGGATGATTAAGATGTGTTAATGTAGGTTTCATCAATTTTAACAAACGTCTGACTCCAGTGGGGGATGGTGATCATGGGGTGATCCTGTATGTGTGGGTGAGGGGAGTATTTGATAAATTTATGCACCTTCCTGTTAATTTTGCTGTGAACCTAAAACTGTTCTAAAAAATAAATTCTTTTAAAAAGTGCAGGTAGAGATTTTCTGTAGATTTGTAACTCACTATAGGGTTTTGAACCACAGTTTGGAAAAAAAATCATCTAATTCAACCCCTTCTTTTAAGAAGATGAAAACAGACTCAGATAAATTATGATTAAGTGATTTCCCAAGATCACGCAGTGACTGAATGGCATTGTCACAAACAGGACCAGACCTCCCTGTTCCTACCCCACACCGTCTCTGAACCTCCTGGCAACTCTGACTCACTAGCCATGGAGGATAGAGGGGATGTGTGTGTGTGTGTGTGTGTGTGTAGGTGATGACAAGGGAGCTCACAGTACCCAGAAATATATAGGAAAGTGCTCAACATTTTTCATGAGAAAAATAAATTAATATCTCACACTGTTTTATCATTTTCTTGGGCAGCTGGTTCAGTTAATTTCCACAACTAAACAAAGACCAAACTAGCATGCGTTAGAACGACTTTAAGCTACAGCATTGTAGACTGTGAAATTATCACTCAGTGGTTTGGCAATATATCTTGACTTTTTGAAGTTGTTATTTTCCATATCTGCAAAATGAAAGTGACTGCCCTTCACATCTAAAAGGATGTAGGGCACCACTAAAAAAAAAAAAAAAAAAAAAAGCACCTCTATTTCTTGTTTTGCCATTCCACTCCGGAGCAGGCCAAGTGACAATCCCGGGAAGAAGCCCACGACCCCCGCTGCCTCAGTCTGGTGGCACCTCCACCTCCACCATTTCCACCTGGCGTCCAGGTCAGCACAACAGGAGAAAAAGAGCTGGAGGCTGGCAAGCTGGCTCTTAAATGCATTGGCCCAGCAGCACCCTAGTAATATCTACTCACAGCTCAATATCTAGATGGCCCTATCCAGCTGCAAGAGAGCCAGAAAATGTAGGGGTGCAAAAGCCACAAGAAATAAATATCCCTCTCTCCCCTCAGGGAATGATGCCAAAATTGTTAGAAACCCACTGTAATGAGCTATATCATTGCATACTGTTCAGCTTCACCAGTCTAAAACTGTAGTACCCAACATACCGTCACATTTGGTGTTTCCGTTTTTCAAACTATGATCTGAGGGCATGAACAGTACATTTTTAAAAGCTTAAGCACCTATTTATAATTGCCTTAACCTCTAATAACCAATGAAGTGGTCTGTCATGAAGCTATAATATTTTATGTCCACAGAGGCCCCAAAGTATATTGCAATCATATGTAGAGACTCCACTCTGTTGAGCAGGATATTTTTAGCACAGTTCTCAAAGCATCACTGAGCTGAAGGAATTTTAGGCAGTCAAGTTAGCCACTATACTTTGTCCATTAAGTAAAATCAGCTGGATTCTAAAATGAAGTGACACCTATCATTAGAATCAAATGCAAATTTCTTCAAGAGACCCAACGTGACATTGACCGTTCAAGACACTTGGCTGAGAGCTTTGACCATTAGAATTATTTAAACACATACTGTACATAGTTCAGTTAACTGGCCAACCCATTTACATTGTGATATTAGAAAATGTAAAACCTCTCTTTCTGGAGACTATAAAATAAAGAATTCTCTAATACACAGCTCAAACCTCCCAAATGGTATGGTAGAATGCAGTATGGCTCCAAATTTTTCAGTTTCTATGGTAGGATGATGATCAGCACCCTCCATAGAACAGATGGAATAGATCTCCCTGCCTCGCTGACCTCGGCCCATGAATGTGGCAGAAGTGAAAGAATGATCGTTCCCAATGAGGCCTTCAGAGACTCAGTCCTCTTGGTCTTCTACTATCTGCCAATACTTTATGAACCCGGCAGCTGCTAGTTGTGAATGAAACACAAATGGAGCAGATCAGAGTCCAATTTGCATTAGAAGCAAAGCTTCCCAGCCAGTCAGTCCACAGACCGAACAGAGCAAAATATAAACAGAGGTTGTTGTAAGCACTGAAATTCTGGGTTTGTCTATTATGCTATGTTATTGGAGAAAAGCCTAATTGATACCAATGAGGAAAACATAGAAACAGAATCGTTTTCTTTCACTTATTTCCAAAACTACTTCTACAAATTTTCTGTTCTTTAAATATATAGCCTCTTAAAAGAAGGTAGACAAAGAAGAGAAATGGCATGGAAATTAAGGATACTGTTTTATGAGAAAAAATGTAGACGCTGAAACAGATAATATAGGTATAGAAATATGCATATACTTTCTGAGGAGCTGCTGATGTACTCAGAGAAACCTGGACAAATTTTGTATAAAGGAAAGGGTTTTAGCTTGCCTAAGACCATAAACAAGAAAAATATCGAAATTTTTTTTAGTAGTACTGTCATTGTTAATGTTAAATCTTGACCTGGGTTAAGTCCTCAAATTCAGGAAGGTTGATTAATACTCACAGATGTGATGACTTCATGGACGAGACTAGGCATGTTAGAGAAAGACACAACAAACACCCAGCCAAGAGAAAAGATCGGCCTTGAGGGCTGATGTGTTGTGGGAATGAAGTGGAAGATAATTCATATTTTAAAGTAGTTTCTATTCTACAACCTATAAAAATTTCCTTATGTTACTTTTCATTTTTAGGATTAGTTTGGGTACGGATGAGAAATAATCCAAATAAATAGTGGCTTAAACACAAAAGGATTTCTTCTTTCACAAAAAAGTGCAGAAACTTTCAGTTCAGGGCCACAGTGGCTCATTGCAATGCCACACAGGCCCAGGGTCTGTTTGTTAATCCACAGTTCTCGGGACATGGCTTCCTATTTAAGCTCTGTGATTGCTTCCTGACCTCCAGCCATCACACCCATATTCACAAAGAAGAACAGAGGACAAAAAAAAGAAGATCAAGTCCGTTCACTTCACAGACGTTCCATGTTACATTTTAGCTGATGTCATATTAGCCAGAACTTAGATTCACAGGTAACTTTAAAGGAATGCATCCATGCCCTGGTCAGGTGGTTCAGTGGTTGGAGTGTTGTCCTGTACACCAAAAGGCTGCAGGTTCGATCCCCAGTCAGGTTGTGTGAGGGAGGCAACTGATCAATGTTTCTCTCTCACGTTGGTTCTCTCCCCGCCACTCACTCACTCACACACACTCTCTCTCTGTCATATATCCTTGGGTGAGGATTAAAAATATACTTTGTAAAAAAATAAATGCATGCACACAGGTTTTAAAAAATGGGTTTCTATTATCAAAGAAGAATAGGATAGATTTAGGGGATAAACAGCCTCTGCTACAATTTTTATTGTGTCAACAATGCAACATACAGGTAAGAAACCAGCAGCCCTGCAACAGCCTGCCTGAAAACATTACGGCAACCCAAGACAAGAAGTGTGCAGAAATAAAACAACAGCACTGTATTTTGAAATCTAAACAAAACATTAACATTAACACACAGAATCCCAGCATACACAAAACACAAACATAAAATCATACATTAAAAAAGATGACATCTGTAAACTTTCCTTCCTCTCCCCCTTCCTTCCTTCCATTCCTTGGTGCTGATTAAAATTTGCAATCTGGTCATCTTTAACATAATCCAAAACATGTTATCAGTGAGATCAAAAAGGGTTGGTGGATTAATTGGATTAAGAAAAAGCTTTCAACATGAGGAATAAATGTAAAACATAGTACTATGGTTGATAACACTGTATTGTATAATTGAAATTTGCTAAGAGAGAAGAACTTAAATGTTTTCCCTAAAAAATAAATAATTTTGTGAAGTGATGGTTTTTTTAATTAACTAGATGGGAAAAATTCCTTTCACAATAAATATATATATAAAATCACCTTGATGCACACTTGAAATACTGTACAATTTTATATGTCCATTATACCTCAATTAAGCTGGAAAAAAAGAAAGCGTTGTTTAGACAGAACAGGTTAATCTTGGTAACTAAAATGAATGGCCTAAATCTGATGAAAAAGGCACATATTATCTTTTGCCTTTTGATGTTTAAGTATCCCTGAGGATTTTGTTTAATATGCAGATAAACCAGGTTGGCATTAATCTTTTCCTGCATATAGAATATTTATTTTAAATGTGCATAATTATTTATGTACAGGGCGGAGCAAAAGTAGGCTTACAGTTGTCAGTATGCAAAACCAGGTTTATTTTTTATTATTATTTATTAATTATGGTATTATTTTCCACATGAACAACTATAAACTTACTTTTGCTCCACCCTGTACACTACATGTAGGGTTTTCCCCAATAAGTAGTGCACGGCTTCATTGTAATGATGCAGTACTATCAGAGCGATAGTGAGCACACAGGGAATACTTCCTGTGTGCCATGCACCATGCTATGCACCTGACATTGCTATTTCACTTAATTCCCTGTTCAAAAATAAACCTAAAAGGAGAGACTGTCTTCTAATTTACAGAATAGAAACTCAAAATGGGTAAGTAATCAGCTCATAGTCACACGTTACTCAATACGAATTGAAGTCTCTGGCTATGAGACTCAACCAAGCTTAACTAGTGTTTTATTACAGTACGTATCGTAAGGAAAATGGCAAGCAGTTTGGAGAAAACAAGATAATTAAATATTTACCCTTATATTTATACTTCCTCTTTGTTTATCACCATCTTCTAGTTAAATGAATATTCACAGAACTCTCTCCCTCATCTACTGGTCAACCAATGACCAGGAGAGTGACTCATACCTAACAGCCACTCAATGGTTGCAGAATGACTGACTGAAATGTGAAATCATTACTCTTACTAGTAGTTTTATTTTTAATTCTTTTCATATATATTTTATGATACATATTATATATTTCATATGTTTTAATACATAGTACTTATACCACACTAATATTTTTTCTTTTACAATAACACTTAAAATTACAAACATTTCCCAACATCTTATACAGTTCCACCACTCAATTCCTATTATAAAATATCATCTATTATTAATGCCTACTAGTGATGTTTAAATTGTTTAAAGAATTGGGTCATAATTAAAGAAAAATACAATGGGGAGTTTCACAACAATGTGAACAGACTTAATGCCACTGAACAGTATATTTTAAAATGGTTAAAATGACAGATTTTGTTACATATATTTTAAACTGTTTCATAAATAGCTATAACTTTAAAGGTCTTAACACTTGAACTATGTGCATATAGTTTACTGAAACATTTTGGAAGCAGAAATAGTGATTGGAAAATGCATTATTTATTGCGTGCAATCATATGTTTTATTTTTAATTCTTTTCATATATATTTTGCAATCATATGTACAATGTCTGGGAGTAACATAAAGATCAATAGCATTCTCCTGATTGTACAACAGTTATAATAACCTGTCTAAAAACAGCTCCAATATAAAATATATATGTAAATTGTGCATCTTTTTCCCAAAAATAGGTCACTCAGATAAGACACAAATCATCAACTTAAAATATGCTTGTTCTTAGCAAGGCCCAGGCCCTAACTGGATGCAAGCCCAAGAATAAGATGCCAGGAGGGTCTCCACACTGAAGAGACCGATCTCGGATGTGGTACTGCCCACGCCCACTGTGCAAGGGGGCAGTGCAAGAGCACAGCACTAAGCTGGTGTGCAGGGAGAGCGGCTTCTTACATCACGTTATTAAAAAATTGTGTATAACCTCTCTCTTCATGTACTATGGGTTGCCCTACCTGTCACCAAACCTTTAGTATTCTCTACTTTTGGGAAGAATGGGCATTAAGGAAACATGGAAAGCATGATTACACCTGTTAAAAATAGAGTCGTTTTGGTCCTTGCTGGTTAAATAACAAAGGGAGACGGTAAGCCCACTCTTCTATCTCTGGACTCATCAATGCCCATGACGTCTTCTATCCACATAACTATTTTTTCTTAGGGAGATATCATGAGATATTTTCTCTGTTGGTGGGTTTCATTATCTTAAAGAGAGCCACTGGATTGCCAAAGAAGAGAAGAACAGATTCTATAGATTAAATCAAAACAGAATGAAATAGAATGTAAAAAGGAAAGAGGCTGTTGTTATAATTGTCATTTAAAAAAGATTTAAAGTGGGAAATGTTGGACTATTATTAAGCTAGAATTATAACACATTGGACTTAGAAGACATTTTAAATCATTCATGTCACAAAAATGATCTTAGCTATTTGGAGTTTTACATGCCTTATATTTAGTTTTAGAGATTGTGGGGCGAAGGTGCTGTAACTGCATAAAAGCACTTGTGCTTAGGTATTCGGACTGTACTAGGTAAGGAAGGTCACTGTTAGTAGCACATTGTCCAATCAGACCTGTTGGTGGCCATTTACAAAAAACATCTGCCTTATTTAATCACTGGAATTCCCCCTCAAAAAATGATGGGAACATGACTATCTGTCATCTAAAAAATCATAAGTATGAGCAAACACTGATGAGACATTACTTTGTGCCAGAGCCTGGTAGACAAGAAAAAAATTAAGTCACAATTAAAGAAAAATACAATGGGGAGTTTCACAACAATGTGAACAGACTTAATGCCACTGAACTGCATGTTTTAAAATGGTTAAAATGGCAGATTTGGTTATGTATATTTGAGCGCAATTAAAAATTTCTTGAAAAAGGAAATCCTACCTTTTGCGATAGCATGGATGGAACCGGAGACTATTATGCTATAACAATAAGTGAGTTAGTGAAAGACAAATACTGAAGGACCTCACATAACTGGAATCTAATGAACAAAATATACTAATGAGAAAAATAGAACCGGAAACATGGAAACATGGAACAGACCAACAGCTGTAGGAGGGGAGGAGTGAGCGGAGAACAGTGGAAGGAAGGGGAAGGGACCAAAGAACAAGTAGGAATGACTCATGGACATGGACAATGGAGAGAGGATTGACTGTGGGCAAGAGGAGTGGGCTGGGTGGAGGGGGGCAAAAGGGGAAAAAAGAAATTGGGACAACTGTAATAGAATGAACAGTAAAAAATTAAAAATTAAAAAATTGTAAAAAGTAGACCATAACAGTAAAAACAAAAATTTTTGAGAGAATGCTTCCTGTCAGAGTACATGGGCTACTAACAGATATGCAGGGCCTATTCACATTAGTGGGTAAAATATATCAAGGACCTGACTTTAAGCTTGTTAAACATATACGTACTGGATTTTTGGTTTATAAGAAATTTGCTTTAATTCAAAAGATTGAGAAATGCAATGATGAGAATTAAACATTCTTTTTAGCTTGTCCTCAAAGTGTCACACCTCAATGGTCCACTACCAAATAATTGAAAACATTAAAGTAATAGGAAAATGGCACAGGAAAAAAAAAGAGTTTTTAATGATCCAGAAAAGTCATTAAGAATTGTGCTGGGTCTAATTTGTGATGAAGAGCAATTTTGCTATCAACAGAAAAAAAATGCAGCTTTTTTATTATAAATATCCTGAATATGTAAGTATTTACTGTGGAAAAACAATACGGCATGCAAAGAGGGCAACCTGCTCTCCCTGCTTGTTAATATACAGTGGCAGCGTGGCAAAGACTGCTAAATGCCAAACCAATACCCCTTCTCTCCTTCCTTAACACTGATTTTTTGAAGAGATGGTAATATATTCAGACAATGGATTCAATGATGTATTTTCCATGTGACTAAGTTCTAGTCAATAAGAAGTGAGTAGAAAGTTTAAGATGGGACTTCTGGGGGAAACTCCTTTAAATAGAGGGATGGCTTACACAGGATGTCACCCTTTCCCTTAACCTTCTTCCCTGGGACTTGGAAGAGATGGCCGAGACTCTGGCAGCTGTTTTGGGGCCTGCAGGCAACATCCACATGATAAGAATGTCCAAGCAGGAAAAACGGAAGCTTCTGGGATCTCTCCGGAGGCTGTGGCATTGTCACATGTGGGCCACCATCCTCTAAAATTCTCATCACAGGGGAAAAAGAATCAACTAATTTTTTAAAGCCACTATCTTTGGGTGTTTATAACTAGCAGCTGTGTATCATTTCTCACTAATTATCAGGTAAAATAGGAATAAAATGGGTATGATAGTGCACTGAAAGAAGGGAGCCCGCTTCAAATTTTAACCAAAATGTCAGGAGGATTTTGCCCTCACTGCACAATATGCAAACATTTCATTTCAGGGGAAATCAAAGGAGAAAGAGTAGTTCCTTTTATGACATTTCAGAGTTAAGCGTGCAGCGCCATCCCTGCAGGGCACCATTCTGCACACACAGCTGATTGCGGTCGGCCGGGAGACAGGTGGTTTCCACATAGCCTGTAACCTGCGGCGGCACAAAGCTAGCATGCAGCCCACACAGCAAAGACAGCAGGAATCAAAGCTGCTTGCTCTGTAAATCTGCAGATCTGAATGGTACATACGCTGGGTCCTCAGAGGTCTACTATAATAAAATTCCTATTTTAATTACAGCAGCATACTTAAAGTGCTATCATTAAGGCTGTGTCAGCAATTACTTTTTTACAACCTTATTTTCCAGAGAATAATGAAAGTGTGTGGGACTGATACCTTGGCCTGAAAAGAGGCATTTGGCTCTCCACGCGCATGCCTTTTCTTGCTTCTGACAAATTAGAAGCACAGCCTGAGCCGTGCTTCGTGGATATTTTGAAAGAGAACATTCTAAACCAACAGGCCTCCAGATGACTTGGCCTTTGATTGTCTGAAATCCAGGTCTGCGTGCCGTCAGGGGTGCTCACCGTTGTCACGGTTCAGGGCGACACCTGAGGTTTCTATGGGAACGAAGGCTCACGACGATTAGTGCTTACACAGTAAACTCGCCTCTCTGAACTGCACCTTAAAGGAGGAAACCAGAGTCACGATATGGAAGTGGTAACTGTCTTGATACTTAGAGCTCTTACGGAATGATTTGTGTCGAACAGAATAGGCAAGAGACTCAAATCAGTGCAAGAAAAATATTACTTCAGAAACGGAACTCTCCAGAGATGGGTGGGATTGAACACCTAAGTTTTGTGAATGGTGGAAAGAGAGTTATGAAAACACAGCAAAAAGGAAGCATGAAGACATTCGTTATTCGAAGTATCACTAGAACTGAGGCTTAAAGAAGAGTGAAATCTCTTTATAAGACTGCTGATATATCAAAGGCTATACATTAAGTCAAGAATCAATTATAATATTAAGTATAATTAATATAATAACTAACATTATTTAGCGGTAATTGAGGACAGGCCTTTTGATAACATTTTACAGGCAGGAACTCGTGTAGCACTAACGACAATCCTGTAAGGCAGGCGCTCTTGTTCCTCCCATTTCACAGATGTGAACACTGACGCAGAGGAGTGAGTACTTGATCTCAGAGCGGCGATGGGCAGTTAAAGGAGCCTCCTGCAACACTATCTAAAGGCGCATGAATGCCCTGGATGGTGCACCAAATCTATTGAACAGTAAGCTTTACTACAACAGACTTCAGTGGTTTTATGAAAGAAGGCTAAGCAGGTTTTAAGATACTCACGCAGAAATTAAGAGCCATATGTTTATAATGTTGATATGACCATAAGAATTTTCCAAGGCAGGGAGAAAACATTAGGATTCTGGACCAAACGAAAGTTACAGAAACCAAGTTACTAAAAGAGACCACAGCGTCAACAACAAAATCTCTCAGGAGCCCAGTGACAGTGGTGACGGGGAGCCTGGCAGGCTAACAAGCCAGCATCTGCACATCAATCTCTGCCTCACTCCATGTTGCCTGGAGCCATTCTAAGACTCCTTTATGACGGAAGGGAAAACCTGATCAAACTTGATAGGAAGATAAGAAGTTTAAGTTGCAGCAATTGTGGGGGGGCGGTGGACATGGAGGTGACAAGAAAGGAGAAAACCTGAGAACAAAGGTGTCAAGAGGGGGGAAAGTCAGGTGCCAGGGGGAAAACCATCAAGATCTGTCTGAGGAAAGGAGCCAAATAAAGGAGGGCTGCCAGAAGAGAGAGGCAATTGATCAATTGATCATAAGTGGCAGGACTTTCTGATATTCAAGCTGCCATTACTAAGACAAATCTTTTCATAACCCCGTTTCTTACAATTTCAGCATGAATCCATTCCTGCGGGAACATGTTTCAGCCTTAAACAGTAACTACAGGCTCTCCCCTCCGCTCCACGCTTACCAATAAGCTCAGACAGCCCTTAGGATATGACACAGTTAAATAAGAAGAGGAATCTGGAGATAGACATGCAATGCAGCACCAAGGAAAAGGACGGTGAAGGTGAACCTAGACTCTAAGTATTTGAACTGATACTTATCTGCTGCTAAAAATCTCCGGGGGAGCAAAAGCTATATGAAAAATTTAAAGAGATATTGGGAAAGAAGTTTGTTAGGTAGATGAACTGGTGTCATAAAGATGCATCAAAATTAGACAAGATTCATCATGGCACTTCTAGGAAAGAAGTCTTTGCATTGAATAGACACCAGTGCTTGCCTTGGCATTCAGCGGCTTCCGTCATTGTTAAAACACTAACATGCAAATATTCACAGAGCTTTGCAGACTGACTATTATTCAACAAGAATTTTCAGGCACAGCTGGGAAGTGGCAAGGAAGGCTAATATTTGAGAAGTTGACCAGGATCAGGTGTGCATCTGGGTCAGTGAAATAAAGCACAGAGCTACACAACGGCCAGCTTCCTTCCCTTAGGCACCAGAAGGTTACTAAGTCATTACCCCACTGCACAAGGTGCTTGTCTGCTTAGGCTTCAGTTCCCAGTGACGGACTGCCTGTTTCCCCCCACTACGTTCTGCAAATTGTCCTCTATTTCACCTCTAGTGTTCCCAGGACACCCTCTGTCTCTTTTACACACTCTCACCTCATAAAATCACCTCATTACTCCTTATCTCTGTGGTCTTTCCAGCATAACTCCTATCTCCCCCTTCCTTTCCCTTCAGCCTAGTGGAGATTATTTTAAACCCTTTGGAGATTATTCTAAAAAGCTAACAATATTGCCACATCTCCATGCTTCATCTTGGACCTATTTCTTTATTCTTTTGTCCCATCCTTTAAGTAATATTTAATCATCACCTACCATGTGCCAGATGCCATGTTATAGGCATTCAGGATAACATAAGAAACAAGGCAGACTGACTTCATGTCCTCTTGATGTTCAAATTCTAGTTGAGAAGGCAGAAACTAAGCAGGCAATTATTTCATAACATTGTGATGATGTGCCACAGAGAGGAAGGGCAGAGTGCTAAGACAGCATTTAACTATGGGAGCTGACCAGGTCAAAG
This sequence comes from Glossophaga mutica, assembly GCA_039655065.1. Taxonomy (NCBI): domain Eukaryota; kingdom Metazoa; phylum Chordata; class Mammalia; order Chiroptera; family Phyllostomidae; genus Glossophaga; species Glossophaga mutica. Next base: position 63,390,100 of record CM077304.1, read on the forward strand.
CACTCAAGGAGAGTATCATTGGGGGAGGGAGCAATAGAAACAGAAAAAGGAAAGGGTGGGAGAAAACCCATTCCTGGGGCCCAGAACCCCTTGGCTAGAAGGTCTCAATACAGACAGAAAGAAGCCCAGAGGTTTGAGGGCTGGAAAGAAGTACAGACAGGGACTGAGAGGGACTAGAGCAGGAGAAGAGCTGGTGAGGCAGGCATGGCCGGAATGTGACAGCTTTGTTAGTTAACGATTTGATTTCTTTGTGATAAGAGCAATGTGAAGCCACTGAAGGGCTTCCAGCAGGAAGGAGAGGGTGTTTTGTAGGTTTTGGGAACGATCATTCCTGAACATGCGAAAGAGGGACCTCAAGAAGATACAAGCAGGCCAGCTAGGAGGCCACGGTGGCGGTAGGCCAGGGAAGAAGTAATCGGTGTTAGCAGTGGGAATGAATGGAAATGGGCGGACGGAAGGGAAATTAATTATGGAGAATAAATATGGCTACTAAATGCCCTCATTATTTCTCTTATTGCAATGACATGAAGGTGTTAAACTGGATGGAAGATTACTTTCTCACGTTGCCGCTTCTCTCCTGCCAGAAACTCATTCGCCCAATTCCTCCGTTACACACGCAGTGTTCTCGTGTTCTTTATTTTGTTCAGAAGTTCCTCACAACTTTGATCCGTGACCAAGAGAGCTAAGATATTTGTTTACAGATTGACATGTTTAGTAAGTCTGTGTTTTTTCCCAGGGACTACAAACACTGGGTTTACAATGTGCTTGGGTCATGATACATTTCTGAGCTCAAAGGGTCATGATACTGAGGGTGTCAAACCAGCACACTACTGTTAACACCTACCAATAGGAGCAAGAAGATTAGGGAGTGGATAATAATAATCATGATTAACATCTACTGAGTACTGAAATATGGCAGGTATTCTAGGATTGACCTCACAGAACTCCTATGAGGTGGGTCCTGTAATTCATCTCCATTTTGCAGATGAACAGACTGAGGCTTAGAAAAGCAAGTGATTTGCACAAAAGCACAGAGAGGGAATGATGGAGCCAGCAGTGTGACTCTGAAACTAACTGCACAAAGAGAGGCTTTGCCTTCTAAAGGAGTCTTGGGCTCCCAGTCCCGTATATGAAGGAGAGGTATTACTGAGATTTCGCACATGATGATACCCATATTTGTCAAACTTTTTGGATGATTACAACTCGACTACTTCTCCGTATTAGTTCTCTTACTGGGCAGAGGATCATTCAACAGTCCCCTACACAATCCCCTATTTCCACCCTGTAAACCCAGCCTCATGTTGGGTTCTGGAACTCAGGCAAGTGAAACTTAAGGAAAATATTGGATCAGATTTATTCTTTAAAGAAAAGTCAGCATCAACCTAATCTTCCTACAAGTCTGTTGAAGCTCAGTCCTCAGAACTAGCCTCCACCTGTTACTGGGGTCCCCCCATTCTTTACACACGAATTATAGTAAACAGGTTCCTTCCTGCACCTCTACTCCAGTAGCAAGCCTTGTGCTCCTATCTTTTTTCACTCGCTTATGCAAAAATGAGCCCTGGCATTTTTACCTAGGCTCTTCTAACAGATGCCTCAGATGTGAATTCAGCAGATGCTCAAATACAGCCAGTGTCAAAAAGTCTGGTGGCTGGGCATGTGGTCTGGTAGTCAGGTGCTCTAACTATGATGGCATGTGTACTGGACCCCCGATGATGACTACAAGTCTATCTGCTGCCATAATCCCTGATTTGTGTTCTGTCAGCCATTCCCATCCCCACCTTCACCCTACGGTGGGACAGACCTACCCCAGGTCACATTTCTCTCACTTTGCTCCAGCCATCTGAGTTTTACTGGGTCACGTGCAGCCCTGCCGGTGCCTGTGAGGCACACGTGCTACAAATGGCAGTGTCGGGATCGGCGTAAGGTTCCTGACTTCGGTGAAGTGACGTTAGGACGAGAGTCACCCCAGCTTCTCTCCCAGAATCTGAACTGTGGCCAGCAATAATTTTTGGGTTCTGGCCCAGGGCATAGAAGGGTTGAAGCTTGAGGTCTAATGCCAAGAGTGCTTTTAACTCATTAAAGAGGTTGGATAAATCACTTAGCCCTCCATTGATTCATTCCATTAGAAGAATACAGAGCCAAAATACAAGAAAGTAAATGAAGACTACGTTTGCACCATCAAATCTGTAAGACCAGTTAATATTTATCGAGTGCGCCAGGCATTGTGCTAAATGCTTTGGATAATTATCTCGTTTAATTCTCAGAACAATCCAATAAGTAGTTATATAATTATCTTGATGTTAAATTTGAGAAAATTAGGCTTAGAGTGATGAATAACTTGCCTACGATCAAGAGCTAAGACATGGGAGTTAGGAGCCAGCCCAAAACATCTGGACTCGGGATGGAAGAGTTTAGATTTCTTCTCAGCAAAGCCACATGCACCGAAGACATGGATATGGACACATATGTTTAAAATGTACGCAAAGTTAAATTTCAAAGTTGGAACAGTAATTAAAGAAAAACTTGTCCAGTTTGACCAAGCCGCTGGACTCGATGAGAAAGAGGCCTGGGGGGATGAAGCAGGACATCCCGCCCCCCTCCCTTGAGCAGCTGTTCGCGGCTCTGCTTTTCAAAGAAGAGGCAACATCTACCCCTCCAGTAGGAAGAAAAGAGAATTATTCGGAATCAGTTTATTCTCTTAGGTGTTTTTGGGGTAGTGTACCTATCAATAATAAAAATTTGACAAGACTTTTTAACTTAGGAAGTACTTAGAAATCCTTTTATTTCAGAGGCCTGTCTCCAGAGCCTGTGTAAGGATAATTCTCCAATTACCTTGTTCATGCTCCCTACTCACATCTACCTTCTCTTCTAAAAATAAAAGTCCCAGGACAGACAAAACAACTACATGTAAACATTTAACAAGTTCACAGGGAAAATGTGAGGAGGAAGCAAAATCAGCCACACAGGAAAGTTACCGGTTAAAATGCCAAAGATATAAGGTAGTTATACTAACGTGGTACATGGCTAGACCGGCACTGCCCAAAAGAAATATAATGTGAGCCACATATAGGATTTAAAATTTTCTGCAGTCATCTTTAAAATGTAAAAAATGAGTAAACTTAATTTTAATAATCCAGTACATTAAAAAGTTATTTCAACATGTTCTCAATCTAGAAGATATTTCATATCTTAGTAAGACTTATTAAATTATACACATATACGTATTTATGCTGAAACTTGGAATCTGGTATGTATTTTTCACGTACAGCACGTCTCAGTTTGGACCAACCATGTCTCAAGTACTCTGGAGCCACGCATGACTAGAGGCCACAGTACTGGACGGCACAGACCTAGGCTGTCCCAAACCCGAACATTCGCCACGTGTCTAGAACATCCTGGCCTCCTGTCTTCAGACAGCAGCGAGCTCTTTTCTCATGCTCTTCTTTTCTGGCACTTTTCCCTGTCATTGTTTCCCACCCTCTCTACCGATTCTTCACTAAATTCAGACTAGAAAAAACAATTTTCTGTCAACAGATCACAATACAGAAGAAATTACACGCCACTGTACCCATCTTCCTTAGTTTTATAGGGTACCTAGGTTATTTCCCTGCCCTTATGTCATTTTATTTTCATATAACTTGCCTCTGATTTGTAAGGGCTGCCACACGATTACAACTGAAAACCCCATAAAGAGCTCCCTCTACGAGAGGCCTGATCTTTCTTTCTGACATTAACTGTCTGTCCTGTTCCATTTGCATTTTTACTGGAAGCCACCTCAACACATCTTTTCTTTCAGGGAAGTTGGGACATTTGTTACCAATGAACTACTAATAAAATCGTTCCCTTATGAAAAACTGAAGCAGAGGGAGGCAGAGACAGAGAGAACAGAGCCCAAAGTAAAACACCGACAGCAGACGGCACTGTTTGCTCACGGGCACGACCAAGGAGCAGATAAGAAGGTGCGTAAAGGAGGGATGCTGCCCAAAGCGAGGCGGGCCCCGACCCAACCACCAACCCCCTCTGGAAGTCGAATGTGTCGTGACAGGAAGATAATCAGGAAGTCAAGAAAAATCACCATGACATTTCCAAGATTATCCCGAAAAAAGGTGAACTGGAAATGAGGTGATAAACGGATGTACACTATTTGGTCATGTCTGGTGCATCACAACACACACATTTTACCCAGAAAAAAATATCAAGAGCATTGCACGGTGAAGTTGCTTCAAGTGAGGGGTGGAACGGGGAATAGGAAACAATACCATTGGCGCAAACAGCTGCTTTTTTCCCCAGGTTGATAATATGAGGCTGTGAGTTGAAAGAAGAAAAAAGCAAATGAAACATGAGGAGGCAATAAAAAATAGAGAATGTCAGTCCAATTTACTCTATTTTGATAATTAACAATAACAGTTAATTCAAGGCAGCTAGTAACTAGCAAAAGCAGAAGGGAGAACAGCCCTATTTAAAGAAGAGCAGTGCGCACCTTTCTGTGAACAGTTAATGTTCAGATGAACCTGTCAACACGCCACAGTGTCCGCGCCTTTCTCAGTCAGGCTTTGCAAATAAGTAGGCCAGGAAGAGACGCCAGCTCCTCAAGGCAAACCAGCAGCCCTGGAAAACCCGCTGTAACGATGACAGCTCACATGGGAAAGAGAACTAGGATGAGAACGGGTCTGAAGCTAGAATGCAGGCACTGCATTTTCCTCACCTCATGTTCGCCCCTGGGCTTAGAATAATGCCTGGCACACAGCAGGTACTCATTAAATGTTTGTTGCAAATATTTGTGGGCAACAGCTACAGCTGCAGGTTACTAGGAGGTGTATTTCTATCCCCAAGTAGGTTGTGGTATAAATAAAGTGTTGAGAACCATTGGGCTAGTGGCACTCTCCCTAAAAGTGGAAGGGCTAAGATTGAGTGGCAATGGGAGCCCTGCTATTATCTGAGCTGGTGGAGTGCCCAAAAGGACGTTTATCACGACTCCCAATCGGAGTAGGGGTCATGAGAAAGACCCCTATCAGAAGCCAAGGTATGGCTGGTCCAGCCAGATCCATGGATCAGGAGCCTGGGACCTGGGCGAAGTCCATATATCAGTTGGTAAAGAACAGTGGTCATGCCCTCTATGGGACAAGTTGAATAAATAAATAATTGCCATAATGTATGTGGATGTTTTTTGTAACCAGGCACTTGACCTTCAATGGGACATAGAAGGAGCGTGTCCTGGAGTGTCCTGGATATCAAGCAAGTCCCCTAATAGCAAAGAAGTGAAAGTTAACATCCCATAGTGAAACCAGACAAAGTTAATGGCAGTAAGAGTAGTGTGCCAACAAATTTATTTATCTTCTATTTGAAGTCATTGGTTCCCAATGGATTACCACGGGGCCTCGGATACGGAAAGACTGAAATCTTTGTGGGGGCCTATTCTCCTCTCCATTACATATTTAAGTGGAAGGTAGCGAATCCTCATTAACAGTAGCTTTTTTACCTTTTAGTCAAAAATACAGAAACTATAGCTGCATAGACTTCCTTGTTTCTATCTATGATAATAATTTCTTTTTAAAAACTTATTTGAGGAGGGGTGGTGGGAGAGAACGGGGGAGAAGGAGGGGGGGAGAGAGAGACCGACTAGATAGGCATTGATTTTTTTGCTTCACACATTCATGCACTTATTTGTCAATTCCTGTATGTGCCCCAACTGGGGATCAAACCCACAATCCTGGTGCATCAGGATGAAGCCCCACCCAACTGAGCTACCCAGCCAGGGCAATAGTTATTTCTTTCTCAGGTGCCTTTCCATTGCTTCCTGGGTCATAATAAAAATATTATCTTTGTTCCATGAGCATGATCCCTAGAGATTCACCTAGCTCCTGTTCTTCCAGCTGGTGGCAACGGGAAGTTACCAAAGTAAGCAGCATAGTAAATTAATATATGAACAAAGAGATACACAAAACACCACAAAGGAAAGAAAGTAAACATTGCTTAATGCTATTCTGACTTCATGTCTCTCTTGCCCCTTCATTTCTTACCGATGCATTTGACAAGATGATCCTTTATCACGGAAGAAACAAAAAAGGTCCATCCCTGTAAGAACAGCCTTCCCCTTCCTCTTCACTTCTCCAATTATTCCATTCTTTCTACAATACACAGTCTACCCTTTTGAGGGACTGGTGCCTGAGAGACAATAAAAAGCAGAGGTCCCCGTTGTTCCTACACAAATTTTTTTTCCTGAGTTTCTGGTTTCTCTTGCTCCTAGACTGCTTAGAGGAATTTTCGCTGTCTTATCTGTCTTCCTGGATTTGGGTCCTACCATGCATTCTGACCTCTGAGATGTGTCAGAGCAGGGGTCCTGGTTGTGAAGCGGTCTGCTCTGGACTGTTAAACTCACTGTGGATCTTGAGGCCAACTGTCCACTCCCAGGCCCCCTGGAGGCCTGGCCCAGACACCGGCGTTTCCGTGTCAGTGCCTCACTCTGCGTAGACAACCCAGGATCGCCCAGGCTCTGACATCCCAGAAAGGTTATGTTCCCTCATCCTTTGAGTTTCCTACAAGAAATTTCACCAAATTATATTGGAAACAGTTCTATTAGCACTACTGACAACTGCTAAATTCATAGCACTGTATGGCTATGTTCTATATCATCAGCAGAAGATTAACAAATTGAGCTTCCAGCTGTAATGAAGCCATTTGGTCCTATAAAAGGCAAAAGTAGAAAGCATTGCATTGCTGTGGCCACATGAATGTCAGGGACAAAGTATGTCATGCACTGCCTGACAGTTATAGCTGAAAGGACTGCTCCACCACATGAGGTCCACAGACAGTGAGGAACAGCAAAGGCTGCTATTGCTCCCAGGTGGCAAAGCTGCCAAATTACCTCACAGGAAGTCTGACTACAACATATGTAAAGTAGTCAGTAAAAAGGACTGCAGTTTTACAGAATCAGCATTCAGGAATAGTCAGTAGAACCCAGCAGAAAATATATAAACAACTTATAGTAATTTATATAGAGACCAAAAAGACCTCATCGGTTTGGCCAAGATTATAGATAAATCAAAGCTGAGGAAAGGCAATTTATAGGAGTAAATGATAAGCTGCGAATCATACAGACTAAATGATAAGGAAAAGCAGGCTGATCAATAAACATATTCATTCATTCAACATTTATTATGTACCTAGTAGGTCCCACATATTGCTATAGGAGTTATAGAAGTAAAGATAAACAAGATAATGTTTTTGTCCGTGAGAAGCTCACATTCTAGTACAAAGATAAACACATAAATAAAACACTGTAATAGATGGTAAGGGCTATGGTAGAATTTATAAAGCCCTTTACAGAGCAGAGCAAAGTGACTAATTGCATGGAGCACGTGAAAATAACCTCTGAATCACCTTAAAAGGGAGAAAGATTTGACATGCAGGGGGAGGTACAGAGACGACTGAAAGTGTAAGAAAGGTTGGAAACACCAGAGGACGAAGGTAAAGGTAATTCACTGAAAAGGATCAGTTAGGAAGGAATAAGGCACAGCCCAGAGGCATCCGGGAAGTCATGAGAGGACGAGGATGTTCAACAATCACCGTGTAGGTCGTAGGATCAGAAGCAGTGAAGCTGGGCTGGTGAGATGCTGGCATCACCCAACCACACCCAATCAGAGACATGTGAAACTTAGGCTGCTGTAGAGCATATGAGGTCTCTCCAGGAGGTAACCAACCATGTACTATGAAAAACAGAGACATTTATTGAAGAAGATACAAGAACAAGAAACATTGTCCATAGGACAATGATGCCTCAGTCCCCTTCAAAGTAGGCACCTTGGGTCCTCACACAGTTCTACCACTTGCCATCAATGGCCCCATTGTATTCTCCTGAATCTCACTGACAGTCTGATATGTCTTTCCTTTCAAAGGTGATTTTAGATTTGAGAAAAGCCAAGAGTTGCAGGGTGCCAAATCTGGGCTGTAGAGGGGCTGAGTCACCTGGGTGATTTGGTGTTTCACAAAAAAACTGCACGAGATGTGATGCATGAGTGGGTGCATTGTCGTGATAAAGCTTCCAATCACCAGCTGCCCACAGCTAAGGCCTTCTGAATCAACCAAATACTATGCACAGAGGAATGTTCAAGCTTAACACAAAATTGGATGCGGATGCGTCACTCTACTTGCTCAGCCATTCTGAACGCAACGGCCACACGGTACACACGCTCACTCAACGGCATCTATTGCCCGCACTGACTAGTACAGTGAAGCTGTTATTATTCATGCATGCACATTCCAGTCCACTCCCCTTGGCTGCTAGGTTATATCAATGTTGTCGCAAACCATTCTTGTTATATTAACAATGGCTAAACTTTTTCTAGACAGACTTTGTATTGAGAACTTAAAATTAAAGAAGGGTAAATTTATTCACTTGAAGTTAGATCTTAACAGTATGAACCTAGAATATTTCACGAAATTATCATCATTGAAGGACCATCCAGCTATAAGAAAAGACAAATTTTGCTTTTGTAGGATTTGCTGGTTGCCGTGTCTACTGAATTAAAGAGAAAGAGAGAGAAAGAGAGAGAAGGAAAAGAAACATCAGAAATCTTGTTGCTTCAAGGAGAGAGCCAACCTATCTGATGTAGAATTCAAAACACCGGTAATCAGTATGCCCACAGAACTGATTGAGCTTGGTCACAAAATGAAGAAAGAAATGAAGGCCACACAAAGTGAAATAAAGCAAAATATACAGAGAACCAACAGTGAAAGGAAGGAAACCAAGACTCAAATCAATGATTTGGAACAAAAGGAAGAAATAAACATCCAACAGGAACAGAATGAAGAAACAAGAATTCAAAAAAAAAAAAAACATCAGAAGAGGCTTAGTAACCTCTGGAACAATTTTAAGCACTCTAGCATCTGATCATAAGGGTGCCAGAAGGAGAAGAGGAAGAGCAAGGAATTGAAAACTTATTTAAACAAATAATGTAGGAAAACTTTCCCAATCTGGTGAAGGAAATAGACTTCCAGGAAGTCCAGGAAGCACAGAGAGTCCCAAAGAAACTGGACCCAAAGAGGAACACACCAAGGCACATCATAATTACATTACTCAAGATGAAGGATAAAGAGAGAGTCTTAAGAGCAGCAAAAGGAGACAGTTACCCACAAAGGGGTGCCCACAAGGCTATCAGCTGATTTCCCAAAAGAAACCTTACAGGCAAGAAGGGGCTGGAAAGAAGCATTCAAAGTCATGAAAGGCAAGGACCTACATCCAAGATTGCTCTATCCAGCAAAGCTATCATTTAGAATGGAAAGGAAGATAAAGTGCTTCTCAGGTAAGGTTAAGTTAAAGGAGTTCATCATCACCAAGCCCTTATTCTATGAACTGTTAAAGGGACTTATCTAAGAAATAGAAGATCAAGAACTATGAACAATAAAATGACAACAAACTCTTAACTATCAACAACTGAACCTAAAAAGCAAAAAAAAAAAAAAAAAAAAAAAGAACAAAAAACAAAAACAAAACTAAGCAAACAACAGAACAGGAACAGAATCACAGAACTGGAGATCACATGGAGGGTTATCAGTGGGGGGGAGGGCGGTTGCGGGAAGGTACAGAGAATAAGAAGCATAATTGGTAGGCGCACAATAGACAGGGGGAGGTTAAGAATAGTTAGGAAATGGAGAAGCTAAAAAACTTATATGTACAACTTAGTTCGTGGACATGAACTAAGGGGGATGGGGAATGCTGGAGGGTGGAATAAAGGGGAGAAAGAAATTGGGATAACTGTAATAGCATAATCAATAAAATATACTTAAATAACAAAAAAGATACTTCAAAAATACAATATTGCTGCTGAGAGAACTTAGAAGAAAAATGAATCTCTGTAAGAAGAGCTAGAAGAAAATTTAGAAATGGAAGAATATCCAAGAGAGTCAAATGGAAGAACATCCATTCCATAATTTCCATGGACACTGGGTATTTTATAGTCTTGCTACTCAAATCGTGGTTCTCAGGCCAGCAGCCTCAGCCTTGGAGGGGAGCTTGTCAGAGATGCAGCATCTTGGGCGCTGCAGCCCACACTTGTTGAATCAGAATGTGCAGTTTATTAAGAGCAGCTTATATGAACCACATGTAGATTCCGGTTTGAGAAGCACTGTTTTAGAGAACTGAGGAAATGGTTCATGCTATAAGAGGGCATGGAAACTATTGCTAAGGCACTAAGAAACATGCTTTTCCTGCCTCTGGTCCTCAGCGCCCTCCTGTGGTTCTCAGTTGGAAATTCTGCAGCTCTCAGACACTTCCCTGGAATGCCTCAACATAGCTACAATTAAATATATGCCTGCATCACTGTGACTGAGTTTAATTAGGCACCAAGAGAAGAAGAATATGATTATCTCATTAAAGTAATATCTCACACACTAAGGTGTGAAAGGCTGACTGGAAAGACATTCTCAGCAATGATTGACATTTTAAAGGTATTTGTTAATCCAAATAAGTTTCTAACTGGTTGTCTATGGGAAAGAGTTATGTTTGAAATGGGAAGGCTTCCAGGTATGTATTGTCCCTGCCTACTGAAGGCTACTGCTGGCAGAACAATAAATTATTAGAATCCACTTATGGCCCAAATAGTGTTATGATAAATTAAACCATCTTCATCTGAGTTATGGAAATAATGGTGATGACAGGCTAAGCAGACTTGCTAAGATTAAATTACGTATGATTTTGAAAAGGAGCATGGATAGATAGTACATTTGGATTTAGGATTAGAAAAACTGAAAGAACACATTTAGTTGGATGTTGAAAAGACGTGAGCTGAGAAGGAAATTAACAAATTATATATTCTATACTACAAAAAAACTTAAAGATGATCACTAGAAAGAATACAAGGGATAAAAAGGAAGTTATACCCAGATTTTTGGGCTGTATAAGCTATTTAAAAATTGAAACTAGAACAAAAAGAGGGGGTGGTATAAAGGAAAGGCCCAGAGGCACCTGTGCACAGGAAGGGAATGCTTTTCAGTAAAAGCTTCTAAAATCAGGCAAGTTGTATGTTCTCGGCAGGGGTCCAAAGTTTAAATTGTCTGTGGTAAACATGAATCAAAAGACACATTTCTTTCTATGCTCAAGAAGAAAAATAAAATAGCTTTAAAAGGAATTTTCTATTTGAACAGCAGTGGATGGAGATTGTGTGGAAGAGCAAACACAGTAAGAAAAACTATACAGGTAAAAGTTTGTCTAGATGTAAGCAAAAGCTTTTCTGCACTGCAAGAGCCAAGTTAATGTTTTTAAGACTCGATCTCCCAATCTGATAAGCTGGTTTAACTATAACTGCTTCGGTTTTTTTAGAGATGTCTTGAGGACGTGGTTGAAGTGTAGTCTCACTCAGTAACACTCAATAAATATTTGATCTTTTGTTTAATTTCAAAAAGAAGGCAATAGGGGTTACAATAATATTTTGAATATAATAAGATGCAATTCATATTCAATAAAAGTTTTAAAATTATAAAAAAGAGGAGGGAGCCCTGGTCTGGTAGCTCAGGAGTGCCATACCGATATGCCAAGGTTGCAGGTCCGATCCCCAGTACAGGGACATACAAGAATCAACCAATGAATGTATAAATAAGTAGAACAACTAAAACTGATGTTTCTCTCTCTTTCTCCCTCAAATTAATAAAAATGTTTTTAAAAGAGGAAGGATATATATTTATATGTAAATACGTATATGTATATATCTATTTCATATGTATATGTGTGTGTGTATATACATATATATGTATGTAATTCCTGCATTCTTATTCTACAACTTCACAGCTCTAAGCCATCAATATTAACCACTTGTGTAAGGACTCTAGAGCCAGATCTCTGGGGTGAAAATCCTGGCATCACCATGTAAAATTTTACAATCTTCGAAGGCATATTTAACTCTCCGTGGCTCAGTTTCCCCGTCTGTAAAATAAAGGTAACAGTAATCCCTGCCTCTCACATGTTTCTGTGGCATTTGCTCTTGTCTGTCTGCCTTTTTACTTAACCCTCTTCACTTAACCGGCAGCGGCACATTCCTTCCCTCCCCGTTGTTCACGGCATGTTTCCCAAAGTTCCATCAGTAATCAACCAAAAGTTGTGTTGACAACATTGCTTCATGCCTCGCAGCCTGAGGATCCAGAGAGACGTCAGGTTCAGTTCCATCTGCATTGTGCAGAAAATGACAACCCCTGTGCCGCACAGTGCCCAGTGACCAGCCCGGAACCACGAACGGTCTGCTGTGTCTTGGCTGTGCGAACTTCCTTTGTGGTTTTTCCCATCCTGATGCTCCTCGGTCTTCTGATCTTCTTGTTCTGATTTGATTGCTACTATCGTTTAAAAGTAATTTTTACAAAGTATATGGATAAGACCTGCATTGTAGGAAATATTTTTACTGTACATAAGTGTATCCAATCCACTTTTATATGTATAACCCCAGACTTTTTGCTATGTGTACTTGGTGGTTAGATGGGTAGATGACTAGTATAAGCCTAGAGCAGACACTTGATAAACATTTGTTGCATAAATTAATGACTATGCCAACTGTATCAGAGACTGCTAATTGCCTACCAGTATCCACTCTTCTCATCTCTCCTTCTTTTATAGAGTCCCCCAATTTTATCTGGGTATATCCATTACGATATTTTAATTACATGTTTGTCTCCCTCATTACAACACAAGCTACTCAAAAACCAAAAATATATGTCTTCTTTAATCTCATTGTCTTAATTCCTAACACAGTATCTGGCACCTACTAGGTAAGGAGTAAATGTTGGATGAACAATACCATTTACTGGTCCACTTGTTTGTCAGCGTTATTTCATCAGGAGGCTTTTCAAAAGAAACTCAGTTCTCAATGGTTTTTACCTTGCCATTCACCTCAGATTACTTGTCTTTTCTCAGTCATTTATTAGGCAACGGCTTATCTATGGGAAGACTGATGGGCTATTTCTGTCCTCTGAGTTTTCTGTTGACATTTATTTGTATATTTTCTGTTGTGTTTTACTGACTCTACCTAGATGCCAATTTTATAAAAAGTATAATACTTTTCACTGACTACAGTCAGATTTCCTGTGGAGGTAATTTGGCAATTTTGCCACCTGGGGTAAGTGGGGATGACTTATTTCCCAGCCTCCCCTGCAGCAAGTCATGTGACAGATTCGATGTGTGCATCTTCTGGATGCCCCTTTGTCCTTCCTGCAGGCTGAAATGCAGAGAATGCGGTGGTGAGACTTCCTGGGCGAAGACACTGCTCCAGGGATGAGAAAGCAGCAGGGCAGAAGGACCCTGGCTCCCTGTCACCATGGACTGCTTGGGTCCAGATGGGCACATGAAAGAGAATTTCTACTAATGTCTTAGCTAATATAAAAGCGGATTTTCTCATGGGTGTTACCTTTCTCATACTCCTCTCATTTTTCAGGCGGACAACCAAGCACTGGTGCAGGTATCCTTTTTTGACTCCATCACCTCCACAAAGCATGCCCTGACGACGCAGAGACAGTGCACTCAACCTGCACACCTCTTGTCTGTACCACAGAGTATGCGCAAGCCTTTTTCCTCTCCTAACAGGCGATTGCATCACTTACTTTCTTCTGCCCACGACTGTCATTTCAGGTGAATTCTACCTGTCGAGCACAAGGATTTGTAGAAAATTCTACAACATTACATAGCATGAATGCAGGAACAAGCTTTATTTTCCTAATAAAGGGGACCCTTAACACTTCCATCATCCCATAGAAAAGCATCCTGGGGCAGGGTGCTGCTCTTGCCACAATTTAAGATTGCATTCTAGTGGAGAAATGGTGCTCCCCTGGGTGCCTTCACTTTACAGGGCAAGCACAGGAAGCAGCCTCGTCAGCGCTCAAGGCCAGGCAGCCGTAAAGCAGGGTGCCAGCTGTTTATATGAACTACCAGGAAGGCCACACGGCTAGATGTTCAGTCCACCCATCAAGGGGAGGAAGCCACAGGGCTTGCAGGCTGCTGAGCTTGGGTATAACCTCAGTGGGTACAACCCGCTGGGAGAAGGAGGCAGCCCCTCCTCATGCACTTGTCCCAGCTGGCTTATCATCCTGTCAACCCACAGTCCACCCAGGACTGACACTCCCTGTACCTAAGTTCTGGGGACATAAAGCTGCTTTTGAGTAAGAACTTTAAACAAGTCTGCTAAATCAGATCACAGTGGCAAAATACCTAGAGATAGTCAAAGGAATGCAATCCTAAAATCAGTCTTGAATGATACAAACTAAAAATCATCGAATTTCCTGGAATCAGCAGAAGACTGGTGAAAAGGGGGTTAAGTCACCAACCTACAAATACCAGAGAGAATTTAAAATAAATTCTTTAGATGTGACCATTAAAACAGCATAGGCAATGAACTATAAGTCATCTCCTAAAGTAATAGGGGGACTGATCTAAATCAATAAAGACTAAAATATCCTAAGTTTGCTGTAACTTTATTCTCTTTCATCTTCAGATGTTTATTATAGTAATCTGCTTTGGTGGGGGTAGCATTGATTAAAAAATGTTTTAAGTTAAAATAAAGACACTATCTACATGAGAAATGGAGAAAGGATTATAGGTGCAGCTTCAGGAACCCTCCAGCGTTCTTGTTACTAGATTTAACGCAGGGACATCGGACTGGTTGCCCCCAACTGTACTGTGTGTTCAGTGATGGAACAATTTTATCTCTACCAGCTCTAACTATAATGAAAAGGAGAACTGGAAAATCAAAGACCAAGGAAACTAAAGCACCTACAGGAGTAAGGAGAGTAGGGAAACCAGGAGAGATGTGACTGTTTAGGGGTGCATGAAAGTACGGACAGAAGAACTAACCAGCATACCTGGGAAAACTATTCTTCTCCCCATATTCCGCATTCTGTACCCACCGAAACCCCAACCTGGTCCATACACTTCAGAAATTAAAGGTAAAGCTGTATTCAGGATCTTTTCCTCCATAGGGCAGTGTGCACCCCGTGGAACAACTACTGAGTGCTAGGTTTGGTTATTTCTATTTTAACCTGACTCAAAAGTCACCTCTTCCATGATGTCCTCCATCCCTACAGGGCAAGAGCCTCAGGGGGAGGAGTTAACACTTCTTGATTTTCTTGACTGGCTCTTCGGCAGCTGCTCCACAGATGGAACAATAGACTATAGGTTGAGACTGGTGCTTTGATTAACCACAATGAGAAAGTTCACAGTGTGTTTAGTTAAAATGAATAGATCTGGATTTTGCATCAAATTTACCTCACTTATAAACTTGATAAATTTGCTTCTGAGTTTTACATATAATTTGAAAGAGCTGACAACACGTGTCACCAGCTTAAGGTCTACATGATGATCCAACGGTGGGAAATCTAAAGTGACTTAAATAACCCTGCTGCAATTTTGAATAGAGAGCCCTAATGAGTAACTATCAGTAAGGTAAGCATGTCACAAATCCAAGGGACCCAATGTCATAGGCATGGAGAGAACACCAGATTGTCATTCTCACTGGCAGGCCCTCAATTTTTCAACAAGTCGCCAATGAAAATACTTCTTGTATAGAGGAAGTATTTGTCCACATTACAAACCACAACAAAGCCTGACATAGCCATTTATTACGCTTAGAAGCTTCCATTTAAGAGACACTGAGACTAAGCCTATGGACCATGGCAGGGAACGAACAAAGTGAACTGGCTGGAGTATTGAATGTTTCTATCAAACACCTGACCGTCCTTCACCTGCAAGTTCCATTCGTCGGCCATTTTCAGGGAGATGAAACTCCCAAGTCTATTTTAAATGTTTTCTAATTTGAAGCAAAATGACATTTTGTTTGAAATTAAACCAAACATGTTCTGATACAGGATGAAATGAGTACTCTCAAAAATGTCACAAAGATTTTCAAGGACAGTCATACTTTTTGAAAAAATATGACATCTTAAATACCTAGAAAACAAAGACTCTTTCTCACTGTTATGTCCCAACTCAAAGACTTGTACACATGGGCAATTAACATATTTAATTTAATGATACACAGTGATGCCCCTTCATTGCTAGTCAGTATGAACTCCCAAATTATTTAGATACAGTACCATGGGATAGTAATGTTACTTTCCTATACCTCTTAATTAAAATCAATTTTTGTAAAGTTATTTTTAAACTAGCAGCTAATTAATGAAACACTGACTGAATACTTTTGTACCTCAGTCATTTTAGAGAAACTATAGGGAAATATATGGAGTGTAAATGTGGCCCTTACCTTCAAGATTATAATCTTATTGAAAAAACAAAGCTTAAATTTTTAAAAATTGCATTATCAAAATAATGCCTCAGATGTATATTAATACATATAACATCTATTTCAAAAATAAATTTCCGTCCAGCAAATCAATTAATATGTACTTATGATGTGAAAACAACAATGGAGAACTATAACTCCTTAAATTCTTCCGTTATTTCTGACCTTTTATAATCTGTCTGTATTATGTCTAGTATTACTTCTCACCGACCCATCCCTCCCCACCAGACTGCGCACTGAGCCAAAACAGAATAATACTCCCTCCTCAAACTCATATCACTGTGTGTGCTTCACGCTCTTCTTTACTGATTATGTAGCTACCCAACTTACCTCTTCTTCTTTTTTTTAATCCTCATCTGAGGATATTTTTGTATTAACTTTTTAGGGAGAGGGGAAGGAAGAGAGAGAAACATCAATATGAGAGAAAAACATCGACTGGTTGCCTGCTGTACGAACCCAGACGAGGGATTGAACCCCCAACCTATGTATGCGCCCCAACTGGGGGTCAAACCTGAAACCTTTTCATATACTGGATAACACTCCAACCACCTGAGCCACCTGGCCAGGGCCCAATCTTACTTCTTAACTTAAAAACAAAACAAAACAAAACAAAAATTAAAAAAACCTCACTGCACCAAGATTGCTAGTATTTACTAATATCTGTGCTTTTCCTCTTTTGTTTGGACATACGCTAAAATACATTTCCAGCTCCCTTGCGCTTGGATGTGGCCCTGTGTCTGAGTCTCGGCAAACAGAATGTGAATGCAAGAGCTGCAGGCCACTTCTTAGCCTGCCCATAACAACTTCCACCTGCAGACCTCTTACTCCAAGGATCTGGAAGAAGGTAAGATCACAAGTGGGAGGGACCCAAGGACCCCAAATCACTCTGTGAAGCAAAGGGGCACCTTCCACCACTGCTGATCTGCTTTGGGCTATTAGCCTGATGCGAGTGAGAAAAAAAAAAACAAAAACCAAACTTCCTCTTGTGTTAAGGCCACTGCGCTTTGGGAGTTTATCTGTCATACCAGCCAGCACTATTTACCTTAATGATTACACCTACTTATCTTTTAATCATAGATCAAAGATTCCTCCACAAAGTCTTTTCCACCCCCTCAGGCAGAATTAATCGCCCTTTCACTGTCTTCCCAGAGCACTTATTATGTATATTTATAATTTAATGCTGTCTAATTTATCAACTAGCTTCTGAGCTCCCTGAAGGTAGATGCTGTTTATTCACCTGGGAATCTTTGACCTAGACCGAAGTAGGTACTCTGTGATATTTACTGAAAGTCCTCGAGTGATCCATGGTTTATGAACTTTCTGTTAATTTACTAGAGTACTATAAATGAATTGGATTTGTAACACAAAAGAAAACAATTTTTTTCCAGTGGGCGAGAAAATACTATGGATCTAGGGATGCATTCAACTTACATTTGAATGCCATGTTTAAACAATAACATTTCTTTGGATAACATAGTTTATTTATTCTTTTATGATGCTTAGCAATGTGAATCATCAAAAGCAAGTACGATAAATGCATTTCTTCTTCCTGACTCTGAATAGCCCCTGAGGGTTTCAGTGACAACCTGCTGGCAGGTAATTATGATCTGTTGCAACTTTGGGGAATAGTTTTATTGCTCTTTTTGACAAAGGAAAACAGACTGTTGGAGGGATACCTCTGGTGTGCACTCAAGAATAATCTAGCCAGAGATAATTTAAAAGGGTCTGCAGAACAAGTGTTAACATAAAAGTGAAAATATGCAAAGGTTCAATTTATAGTCCATAATCTCAGAAAGTGAAACAAAACCAGTACATTGCTGGATTCATAGATATCACATGCCTGCTTCTCTTCCCAGGCTACATCGCCACATTGCAGGGCTTCCTGGGCAGTGCAGATGGGATGGAGAACCATGCACGCACACTCATACACATGCACGCACAGAATACAACTGGAGTAAGTCCCTGGTTGAATTCATGAAAGAGACAAAGTATTATATCCCCACACAGCTTCTACTGGCCCTGAGACCTCTTAGCGAGGGCTGGGCCTACACTGCCCACTCCAGGTAGGATCTCATCAGCTCTAAGAGCACAATTCTTCCTAAACCACAGTCATTTATTTATTTATCCTCACCCAAGGATATGTTTTATTGATTTCAGAAAGAAAGGAAGAGAGAGAGAAACATCGTTGTGAGGGCAAAACATCGATCGTTGTTTGTGCGTGCCCAACCAGGGATCGAACCCGCAACCACCAGATGCTGCTGCACCCGGCTGAGCCACCTGACCAGGGCAACTTCTGCCCTTTAAAACTGAGGGCTCAGCTTACTATTCCAGAAGAAGTAAGACTAATATGGCGGTCTCTTGACTTTCAGACCAACGCCAGCCTGAGGGAAGCAAGCCCTTTCTTTATACTGCAGAAATGAGGAATGGAGGTCAGGAAGCAGTGGAAGGTGGCAAGCACTGAGGCCCTGAGAAGAACTCTACATTCCCGCATGTGGGGAAGCCCATCTCCCCAAGTCCCTCCGCTTCATTCCCATATCCTTTCATTAACCAGCAGTCGTACAATCTCGGTCTGAGGGCTATAATCAAAAATCCATTTCCCGACACACACAGCTATCCTGCCATTTACCAAGAAGTAAACAAGTATAATTTTCACATTTTCTAAATGTGACACTATTTACAACATCTTCTTTACAATTTTCACATCTTCTCAAATGCCACCACATTTAATTTTTTTCTAGGATATACTAAGATTTCTCAAACATAGTGTTCATTCTAGTAAAACAAAAGAAAGTTGAGCCAAAAAAAAAATGTAAGGGGGTTCATGTGATATGCATCAGGAAATTTTCCTACGGGAAAAAATAAAGTCCAGAGAAGGAATTGAGAACACGATTGCTACAGTGATGCTTGCCGATACTTAGACCATTGAAAAATGAAGAACTTTAACATTTTTTAGAAATATTAAATATCTTGAAAAATGCTCTCATTGCATTATGTGATAAATAAGTAACGAGAGTAAGTAACCAGGACTCAAAGGCAAAAAGGAGAAAGAATGTGGGGAGCAATCTTAAAATCATGCAGGCAAGTAATAATGATGCACTGACTTCTAATATAAGACACACTGACTAACAGCAAGGCTCTTATGTGATTAAAAAGGAAGAAAGAAAAACAAAGGCAGAGTGCTGTAGCAACCACTTCACCACCACAGAAAGGGACACCACTGCCGTGGTCACATTCCCTTGGCGGCCCGTGCTCCTACATGGGTAGCTCAGTTTTCACCACCAGCACCCCTTGTCCTGGGAGTGTTGAATGTTTCCTTTTGGCTGCCACTAAGCGCCAGATCCACCAGTCACCCACCTGGAGTTTCTGGCTTCTCCTCCTCCTCACAGACGTGGGAGCTGGCATCCCACACAACAGCTAGAGAGGCTCAATGCCACCCGGAAACGTGGGGGATTTACCTTCCCAAGGGTCACACTCCGACCTGTGGGAGATGGGTGGCACCTGGGTGGGGATGGGTGGCTAACAGCCCTCACCTCCCTCCTACCCACTGTTCCGAGTCTTGGGGCTTTCTCCCAGTGGGTCCAGAAAAGTCCCACATGCCAAGTGGATGGAGCTACCAAGCAGCAGGCTGTGTGTCCATTCGTGGCCTTGTACCCTCGTACCCTTGAGAGGTAACCAGCCCTGGAACTTGCTGCTTTGCATTGCTTCACCTCCTCCCTTGCCTCCTTCCCCCTCCCCCTTTTTAAAATTGTAGGAGAAAACACGTGACATAAAATTTACCACCTTAACCACCTTTAGGTGTACAATCCAGCAATGTTAAGTATACCTACATTGTCATGCAACGGATCTCAGGAACTTTTGCATCCTGCAAAATTGAAACTCCACACCTATTTCCCTTCCCCCAGGCCCTGGCAGTCACTACTCACACTGTGTCTCCGAGTGTGACTGCTTTAGTGTGACTGCTTTAGATACCGCACTTGTCTTTTCGTGACTCCTTCCCTTTTCCTTTACCTCGCTGACCTGGATTTGTGTGCCCTAAATAAATATTAGCATTTCAATCCTTGCTTCAGGTAAGTCTCTGGAAAACTGAACTAACAAGGAAAATGGGGACAGACTCATAGAAAGCAGGATGACAGCTAGCTGGAGGGAGGGTAGGCGGTGGAGGGATTGAGGGAAAAGGAAAAAGGACTCATTCATGGGCATGGACACCAGTGTGGGGATTAGGGAGGTGGGGGAGGGGAGCATAAGAGAACTAAATGGTAATGGGAGAAAATACAATAAAAATAAATAACAAAGAAAATTCTTTCTAGAACACAATAGTCTGAATAACTGAGAGTGAACTTATTGCAGCAGTAAATCTGAAAAAAAGATCCTTGATCTGGACATCAGAACTAGTCTAGAAAATTATGCCATATAATACCATTTCATAAGAACTCTTTTTTAAATCACCTGATTTTTATCATAACTTTTTAAAAAGATTTTATTTATTTATCTTTAGAGGGGAAGGGAAGGAGAGAGGGAGAGAAACATGAATATGTGGTTGGCTCTCATGCATGTGAGGGTTGGCTCTCATGCATGTGAGGGTTGCCTCACATGCAACCCAGGCATGTGCCCTGACTGGGAATCGAACCGCAATCCTTTGGTTCGCAGCCCTGTGCTCAATCCACTGAGCTTATCATAACTTTTTATTGTAGGTATTAAACCAGCCATAAGAGCTCTGGTAACAGCGGTGATAGGGGGTCAGCGATGGCGAAGGTGGTTAGTTTAGCAGTGTGATGAAAGAAGAGACGGTTAACCATTACGGAGCACTAAGCGTCACCCCATGACATCCCACCTGCAATGAGGTAGGTCCCATCCGTGCCGTATGACAGATGAAGAACTGAGATTACCAAAATGAATTGAGAGCTTGTATTCGGTACCTGGCAGAACTGGGGTGTGAACCAAAGCCTTTCTGCCCCCAGAGCTGGGTCCTTAACCACGTGCGCTACAGATCTGCCTCTTATTCAACAGTCAAGTCGTCGGAGTCCTTCTGTAAGCTGGAACTTTGCTAATACTGCATGCATCTTTTTGTTGTTGTAAATCCCCAAATCCATTCTACAAAATCAAAAAAGCTCACAGGGGCATAAAACCCTCTCTACTATTTTTCCTGAAATAAATCTAGAACAAAATAAAACTTCCCATATATTTTACTATAAAATAAAACGAAAATTTATAGAATTTGTGAAAAATAGTACATACTTACAAAATGTAGTTTAGAAAAATAAAAGTAAGAAATATCTCTGAAAACAGAGGAGGCATTGTGAAATTAATCTGGGACAAGAATGCACGCACAATGAAGATTACGTACTACCAAAATTTTAAGCATCCTTTACCAATCCTTCAGAGTCTGTCTCCAGCATTCCAGGCTCCAAAAAAAAAAAAAAAAAAGCCCTCATGTCCTCTCCTCAACTAAATGGGACCCCTTCTTTTCTTTGATCCCCACACCACATGGGGCCTTTTCTGTGATCTGGAACTTGTTTCAACCTTAGTACCTCATCCTTGTTAGTCAGCATTCTTTTTTTGCTCCCCCACAGTAGTCTGGGCTCCTTTTGTCTGGTAGCATGACTCCAGCAGGGGGCCTGAGAGGTGGTTCAGCGCCACACAACCCTCAACATTCCCACCCAGGGTAAGACGCCCTGATGTACCAGTACAAATTCAGCTGCTTCAGACCTGTCCACACCTTTCAGCTGACTTAGCAAAATGGTCCATTCCTTCCTGCCATTACACTTCCTAATGCAATCCCTTCCTTTCTAGTTGCCCCCGCCCCATCCCTTCCTGCTGGACACCATTGTGACAGACCCTGATTTACAACCTGCCTTTCCTTCACCCTAAGCATCACTACAGATAAATTTTTTGAAAGCACACGTCATTTCCCTATTCAAAAATGTCCATGAATTCTTCTTTTTGTCTTTCAAATTTAGTACCAGTAGTTTTTTCCTGTCACCCAAGGCCACACCTGTCACCATCTCCAGTCAGAGCTGGGAGTATACTCTTCTTCTCCGCTTTCTGCTCTGCCTGCTTCTGCATCTCTGTTTACCTTCGCACCTGAAACGAAGCCCCCACAGCCTCACCGGCAAGCCTTTACCAATCCTTGGGAGTCTGTCTCCAACGGTGCAGGCTCCACAAGGGAGCCTTACGTCCCCTCCTCAACTAAACGGGAGCCCTTCTTTCCGGTGACCCCGCCACATGGTGCCTCTCCTATGACACCCTGTTGACTCTGCCTCGTGTTACCTCCCTACTCCGTAGAAAGCTTCTTAAGGACAGGGATGTCCTATTCGTCGATTTCCCTTTGGAGTCTAGCACACAGGGAGGCTTGGTAAATACGTTTTTTTAATAGAAATAGGAGTTTGACCTCAGTCTCAAGGGCTTCTGGTGTTTATAAGCTGAATTTTAAAGGAATCCTAGAGCTAGAAGATTCAAACCCCAACTTCTTCAAGTCTTTGTTGTTTCATTAGAAAAGTAAACAAGACAGGCAACGTAGTTTAGCAGGGAAGAGCATAGATTCTGTAGCCAGGCTGCCTGGGGTCGAATGGCTCGCTCTGCCACATACTGGCGATAATGTGACTTGAACAGGTTACTTTACTTCTCTCTGCCGCCATTTCCTCATCTGTAAAGTAAGAATAATGGCACTGCCTTCCTTAGGGGGTTATTAAGAAAAATAAATAAGCTAGTATTTGTATAGCACTTAGCTCAGTGCCTGACAAATAATAAATTACTACAATATTAAAACTGAGTCTCCATGTTTTTGCTCTTTCCTGGATAATCACCTTCTACTTTGAGATAATGGTTTCATGAACTTGGAGAAACTTTCTGGCAATTTGTATTTACCTAGTATGAGCTTTACTTAACATTAAGTGTCGGGGTGTTTTTGTCAACAAAGAGATACTAGACTGTAGGCAATATTCCTGGCCCAGGAAACGCTTCCTGCCTTCATTTTCCCATCACCTGTTGTTAATACCCTTTCCTTTCCTTTTATTTCAGTGTGTGCTGTACACCTTAGAATTTGTAGCTAAAATCTGCTTGAATTCTTCAGCAAATAGATGCAATATTTGGTGCAATATTTGGTTCGCTTCAGTTCCCCCCACCCCACAAGCCCCCTTCTGTGCTAGACGTTGTGCTTATGCTGGAAAGTCAGAGAGAAAGGAGACACGGTCCTGCCCTCCAGGTACTCCCGTTCATCTGAAGGAGAGAGACAGAAAAACCCAACTGTAAGGTGATCTGTTACGTTGCTTAATAGGAGAATAGACAATCTGCAGCGGTTACACAGATTGATTCTGCCCCAGAGATTGGCTTTATTAAAACATCTAACAAATTAATAAACAATACTGTTCGATTTCATTTCATCATTCCCTGTGTTTAATGTGTTTTTGTCTAAGAGGCTGTTACCAGGGGCTATTGAGCTGAAGTACTAAAGACAGTCACTATTGTGTTCTTGAATGTTCTCTTTAAGGAAGCCATGCCCACATAGTTTGTTCTGTTACTGCAAGATGCAAACAAAAGTGATACGTGATACTTAAGAAATTGTAGCTTTAAAATTGGATCATTAGTTCCCTACTGTTACACTAATCCTTGCTGTCTTCAAAACAGGCCCTGGTGCATCTGCCTCCTTTTGTGCTTCCATCACCAGATTCTGATGTGGGCCCTTGAACTCCGAAGGCCGCTGACTGCAACCGCAGCTATGGGTGGGCTCTCCAAGTCAGCCACCCTAGGGATCCACTCTTGTTTTTCCTCCCAAGCTTCCCTCAAATCGGCTATTCATTTGCAGGCTTGAATTCATGTCCCCTCTAGCCTACCTCTGTGCAAGCTATCTGGTCTTCAGAAACAAGCTCCACCTCAGTAATGTGTTCTGACACAAAATTACAAACAACTATTGGTCTCGCCACAGTCCATGATAATTCCCTGGGACTCAGCTTGACAAGGAAAAAAGCGAACTGGAAAAAAACTAGATGCTTGCCAGCATGACTGTTAAATGCCAGCTATTTTGGAGTTTATCCCCACATGAGATACTTCTTTTGTACCATGAGGACGATCACTGAAAAAACATGACAACATAATAAAGCCACAGAAGACAAACCCATCATTACTGCTGCAGGAAATAAAACACAGATTAATGTCACCACAGCACATGTCAGGAGGGATAATGATGATGTATACAAATGAAGCTTCTCATCCTGGACAAAGGGCTTAAGTATCACCTAAAAGTGAGTAATAATTATATACAAATCACCAATGACAATGCTATCTGCTCAGCATCTATTATGTTCTCACATTTTCAAAGAGTTTGTTTTATATTTTTCTCTGAAAATTCTCTCCAAGTCTTCCCACTTGTATTCAGGCGACACAAATTACAAAGTGGTGCAGCAAGCACTTATACTGTTTAACTCGGCAAATGCAGCCTGCCATGGACAGCGATGGGCCACCACGCTTCCCCACATGACTCGATGTGCCAAGAGGACTGCAGCTGCGGACAGAAAAGGCAAGAGTGACGCGGACCATGCAGCGAGGCCACTTGGCTGTCCAAACCAAAACTGGATATAAACAAGCATTTGGAAAATAGGTTCCATTTGTGTTCCTGGACACCGAAAAATGGGGGCAGAGAGTAAAAAAATAAATGGGGAAGAATCGGAGGGCAAAAGCTGACCAATATAAGGAATGTGGTGTCTAGTTTGAGGATTAAAGATGAAAGGAGCTAGAATTCCTTTATCTTGGCCCTTGGCTATAGTCATTTCACTACATAAGACTATAATTAGTAGTCTTAATATGGTTGGTTAGACCATCACGGTACTCACACTAGCCTTTGCAACCTCCAGGTATGCCTTGGGAAAACAATAAACGACAAAACAATTTTGCTAAGAGTTATTACTTCATTTATACTGAGATCCTTGGGCAAAATTTAATGGAAGCTCAACTTTTCAGGGTTGTGCTTTATTTCATAACAAGAAGTCGTCTTACACTTGTGAGCAAGTGAATGGGCTATAATTACTGCAGCCCCATCTAGTCATAGGTAAGTTCTAGAAAGCTTACATTTATTACATTTATTAAAGCCTACTAACATTTACAGTTATTTAAAAGGATGAGGGGGGAAGGAGATGGTGTTTTCCCTTTGTAATTTTCCCTGTTGGGATAAAGTGTAGCCCGACACAAAGAACATCACTTGCCCTTGAGCAAATCCTGCATCCCTGGTCCATAGAGCCATTGGTCCATAGAGCCACTACTGTGCTCTCAACCTATACGAAGGAGACCAGCCTGAGTAGACTGAAAAATGTAACAATAACAATGTTGTCAATAACACTAAGACTTATTCAGGGCTTCCTACGTTCCAGATGCTGTTCTAAGCAACTTACATGAAGTACCACATCTAATCCTTACAAAACCTTAGAAGGCAGGCTGTATTATACTGCTTATTTGAAAGATAAGGAATTGAAGTATATATATTTATATTTTTTCTCATAAAGAAGTTACCCTCTTACAACTTCAATAGAGTACATGACTAGAAAGGAGGTGAACTTCCTTATCTTCCTAAATGTATACTGTTCACTGAAGGTACGTTTGGTCTTCCTTCCCGATGGAACAGCCCCTTGGTCACAGCCTGTCCATCTTATCTGGTAATGCTATTTCATGGATTCAAACCCCTCCCTCCCTCCTTCCCTTCTGTCCTTATTCACATATAGTTGACATGCAATATTGTATTAGCTTCAAATGTACAACACAGCGATTTGACACTTCTATACCTCACAGTGTGATCATCTCAAGTTGAAAAAGACCTTGGAGTAGTCTCTGGAGTTCTGCAATGTTCAACCCACTGCAGGAACCATCCCTTTTTAACAGACTTCCAGCAATCATCTGAACACCTCAAGTCTATCTTGTCAATGCAGAGCTCTGACTGCCAAAGTTCTCATGCTGATTCATGCTCATGACAAGTCTTTGAAATGGCTCTTCGCTAGTCAACCAAGAACCTCTTCCTTGGCAGAGTTATTCTATGCAAGTGAAACAGTCAGGAGTAATGCCATAGTTTATTTTCTTTTTTTAAAAAAATAGAAATTGGGTAAAATCAAGAGTGTGATACTACAGATTTTAGTAGGAGGCTGTTCCCCATCTGCGGGCTGGGAGCTCTGATCCTCATTCCCGGTGGTCATACGCCTTGCCTCATCTGGCTTCTCTGTTGCACGTGAGGACATTCCTTCCATTGCCTTAGTGAAAACACACTAGAAACGAATAATACGTAAGTTTTTCATTGAGTAGGAAGCTCCTGATAAGTGAAGCTGAGGCAGTTTTTACTTTAATTTTATAAACGGTATGAAAACTCACCCACAACGTCAGAGAAAGAATTATGCATTGGATTTGAGAGAAGAGACAGGCAGAGAAAAGGGGAGGTAGGGGGAAGCAGAGGAGAAAAATGAGCAAGGAGGAGAAAATGAGCAAGGAGGAGAAAATGACTGCAGAGTTGGGACAGCCCTAGGAAAGGAGTGTATGAGCATCATCCCCTTCAGGACTCCAGACCACCCAAGAATGTTCTCATGGTGCCACTGCCCATCTTCCTAAGTCCCTTTCCATCCCCCTCCGGGACTCACTACACTGAGGCTCTGGGTTTTCCCTTGAACTATGAAAATATACTCAGAAAAAACTCCTGAAGCTCACCCACACTGAGGTGTAAATGGCTGATGAAATATCCACACCATCAAAAGTATATTTTTACCAAATTAAAACCTGGTATTACAGGGCCAAAGCTCCACGTCTCGAATATAGCATCTCAACCAGCAAGCAGGAGAGACCCTTTGGGGTCAGTGGCAGTGGCCCTCTCCAAGACCAGCCTCAGTTCCCTGGGGCTCCTCTGGACTTTGTATAAGAGCTCAACAAGGTTTTTCAGATCTCTGCACATGGCATCTCTTCTGAGAAGGTGGCTGGCATTCCAGGCAGAGTTGACTACTCCCTTCTTTGAACTTTTACTAGCACACAGCACGTACCCCTGCATTAAAGCATTCACCCTAATGTACTTGGACTCTGAGTTCACATGTCTGTCCCCTGCGCCAGACTGTGAGCTCCTTGGGGGCAGATGCTGTATCTTGGCCACTTTTACATTCTCAGCACTTGCATCATGCCATCTACAAATCTAATCATCTTCCAATCTCAGAGAGCCATTGTATAGCTTTTGAATATAAATGCTTTAGTTTGATTTGCTTCAAAAATTTAGTTTAAAACACTTTTATTGTCACAAATAGGCATCTTTCAATTCCAAATTGCATCTACATTGAAAGCACTTCACGTTAACAAGGTATCTCTAAAAACACTCCGAATCAGAAGAGGCCAATCACCTCTGGGGGACAGAAGTGAGAAGGAATTCTCAGAAGCAGCATCTAAAGATAAGAGACTTCACAAGAAAAAAAAAAAAAAGCAGACAAAATTGCTTTCATTATTTATCTCTCCTATGCTTAGATGTTTAAAGAATTATGTCAACTGAAAGGTGTGCAATAGGATTAAAGGCATTAGAGTTTTCTGATGTATCTAATCAAGCAGTAGATGTGAAGAAGAATGCTATACACCATAATTTTTGCCTTCCAGCAAGCGTCAGTCTCTATGTTAAAAAATTATATATATAAAATCTTTAAGTAGTATAACTGATCTTTGGCAGGATTAATAGGCTACCAGGCATGATTTCTCACCGTAGGCTGAAAAATTGCAACTAACATGAGCGAAAATTATTTAATCATTGAAGCGAAAGACAAGCAAATAAATTGATACATGAGTCAATTGAGATGAGCAACCCCGCCAGGATGTCGGCTTGCCTCTCCTCGGCTTCAGCCACCACAGATGTAACACACACATTCTGGGGCCATGGTGAGGTAATGTCTTATAACAAGGTAACAGCCTTGAGTTTCTCTCCTTTGGAAACATGCTGAGGCCTGGTGACGCACTGGTGACGTGCCTTGTTAAAACAACCACAGACTTTGTGATAGGAGGGTTCAGAATCAACACAATTCCTGTCAGATGTTTGTATCTTGCAAGCTTATAAAAGGAAGAATCAATTTGCTTCAGCAATGAGTAATAACTTCTATGTCCTTGAAGAGTCACTTTGAGAAATGCTAGCATCACAGAACTATACATCCAGTGACATTGATTAAATGCTCCATTTGCTATATATCTTATTGAAGGTGGAGGTGGGGCAGCACACTGATATTGCCTACTCATTCTTGCAGGAGCTTCACTGAGAAAACTAGGAAAGGCTGTCTCCCATTAGGGAAAGCTGTTTGCAAATTGCTGGCACTTTCTGATGAACTTCACTGAATGAACAGCTAATACAACCTCAGTGTAGCAGGCACCCACTTCCCCAAATTACAGTTTTTATTATCACCATTCATTGAAGTTTACAAATGCACACTCACATATAGCCAGGAACACTGAAGACCTCGCTGGTTGGGGCTTGCACCCTTGCCAATTGCTTCCATGGTAATAAAGATGAGAATCTGCCAGCACAGAAGATAATGCACCTAAGGGAACTGAGAAAGTTGGTAATATAGGACTTTGTGTGGCCCAGTAGACTCAGTTTGTGTGGCCCAGTGGACTCAGACCCAGAAGGCTGAGGGAATGAAGGCAGGTACAATATGTTCTCATTTCACTGTTGTCTCTGGTTTTCCCCATGGCTTGGAAGAAGTTATTTATCTTTCCCATACTCAGGTTGTAGTGTAAGGGTATATTATGGAAAATAAATATGTCAGCTAGATACTGTTGATACATGCTCACACTTGGCCTTTTTTATATATTTTTTATACAATGGCGTTTTATTATTGGTGACTGGGGACAAAGGCAATGCTTGTATTAAAGAGTCTTCACATTTAAGAATGAGAAAAAAATAATAAAAACTCAGGTAACCAGAGTGAGAAGTACGTGGTTCTTAAACTTTACTGCATGTTAGCGCAGCCTGCGTACCTTTGGACAAATCCCAATACCCAGCCTACATCCCAGACCAATTCATTCGAATCTCTGGGCTACTCCAATGTGTGTCTGTGTCTGAGAACCAATGGTGTGGGACTCTGCAACAGCACCTGGCTTCCCTGAATCCAGTGCTCTTGCTCTTGAGCGTGCCTGAGAACTCCCTGGAGCCCATGTTAAAACACACATTGCTGGGCCCCACTCCCAGACTTTCTGGCTCACTGGCTCTGAACTGGCATTCCTGACAAGTCCCCAGGTGACGCTGCTGTCCAGAGACCACACTTTGAGGGCCACTGCCTCAATTAAATGTATTCAGCAGCATGAATGATTCGCTGACTAGACACAGTCTTTCACCTTAGCTTTTCCACTGCCATTAAGAGTCCCTGATGTGCCTACTGAAAATACAGATTCTTAGGCCCTACTCCAGATGTGCTAGACCAGACTTCTACTATAGATGAGGCCTCCTAAACTTTACTTTACTACCCCTCCTTTGGGATAATGTTCAATAAAGTATGAGAACCACTTCTTCACTTCCTCTTCCTATGTGCATAAGAAACAGTTCACCCCCAGTGACCAAAGTGACTGGGGAATGAAAGGCCAGCAGGCCCCAACCTGAGAAGTGGGAACGAGTAAATTCCCTGTGGTGAGGCTTCCTCATTGCATTTTTCTGTGGAGCAGAAGTCAAGGTCACAGGTGCCATTTTCAGGACACAGTGTCTAAGAAATTGGCTCCGTCATAGGGAAAAGGCTTTAGTGTACTGAGTATGCACTCTTCATCATCTTTCTTATTGCTGCAAATCCTATGGATGTAAGATAAAAAAAAAAAGCTCTTTCTAGCAAGTTCACTATAACAACCAATGGTACTTTTTTGTAATATCTCACTGAATCTTCCTGGCCGCATCCATTCCTATCTCTGCGTCCACTCCTGAGGTCACAAAAAGTAACAGAGTATTAGGAAAGGAGGATACTTCCTTTCCCATCCCCCCTTGCAGACACTCTTAGTTTTAATTAATGAGGAATATGGGTGCTGGATAATAGTTTGTTTGTAATGGAAAATGATTCTAGGAATTTAGTTGAAAGATGGGTGTTGGAGCTACGATGGAACTGTATTCCAAATCTGCCACTCACGAGCTGGTGCCCTTGGGGAAAATTATTTAACCCCCGATGCCTGCATTTCCTTGCCTATAAAATGGAGGTAATAATAATGGCTAATGTGTGGGATTGCTGAAATGAACTAAAGCACATAAAGCACTTAGCACAGTGCCCAGCACACAGTAAGTGTTTGATAAATGTGACCTTTGGTTTTTATTATGACATAGTGCACACTCAGCAAATGCTGCGTAGAGAATGGAATACATGAATAAACAAATGACTAACCAAACGAACAATAGGAAAGGCAGTCCTCTAGGTCTGTCACACTTCAAATTCAGACTAAGTTACAGCTCAGGGCATCTAAAATTTAAGAGGGCGTGGATGAAGAGTTGGATTTGGTATGAAGTTCATTAACAGAAGTGCTATGAAATTTATTTTTCATAGCTGGGTGGGTCAGGTCCAAGTTTATTCTGTGCAAGTTATGTTTCCCAAAAAGAAGAAGGGCGGGAGGGAGGGAGGGAAGAAGGGAGGGAGGGAGGGAGGAAAGGAGGGAGGAAGAAAGGAAGAGAAGGAGGAAGGGAGGGAAGAAGGGAAGGGACTTAGGCTTTGCATTTGATGGGGCAAACAGTTAACCAGACTAGAAAGGCAAATAGCCTGCTAGTGGTAAAGTCCTGAGACCGAGTCCTGATCCCGCCCCTGGGGAGCCGAGGCGAGGCGACGGAAGAGAGCCATCAGACGACCAGAGAAAAGAAGGGACTGAGGGCTGTGTGGGCCAGAAAGCTCGACAGATGAGCTGGATGGGTCAGGGATCTGCTTTAACTTTATTATGGATTTTCTCCCCTTTATATTTATATACATAACAAGCCATATTCCCCACCTCATGGTACCAGCAGCCCCAACTTAAACTTTATCACTTTAACCCCTAACAAAAATGGCAGCTGGGCAACGTTCTGTGGCTTATTATTCAGAGACATGCCAAAGACTTGACACCACAGACCATTTCATCTACTGGAATCCTAATCTTCCATTCAATCAGAAAACACTTATTTAAAGAAAATTCATTTTTAATGATGATACTTTTATTCTCATTACTTCATTTTTCCAACCTGATACGCAAATGTAATACAATGCACCATTAAGTTTCAACTTATTTAAATGTACACGGTGGGCCGAGAGCACACGAGATCTTGCACACAGAGACACAGCCACTCCAGCCCCAGCCGCGGAGTACATTATAAAATAGGCCTGCTTGTCTGTCCCTGCAGATCTGTGGGGTGTACGTTAAGGCTGAATTACACTTGGAGTTCATTTTGGTCTAAAGAGCTTTTGCACACGGCCAATCCCAGGTGAGATTGGCCCCAAAGAACAGGTTAATTCTAAGACTCACTCAAATTTGTTTTGAGGGTCACACAACTGACCTGGCATTTACAGGGGCTACTGTGCACAAAAGCTACCCCAAGGCCTGAGCATCACCTACTGTATTGCTTTGGGAAAAAAGTAAGTCTGTCAAGCCTGAAGCAGACGAGAAAAGTGACTTCGCTAGCTCAGGAAAAGCCTAAGTGCTTAGGGTTTGGGCCGCACACAGCCAAGTCGTGGAGCTACTACAGAGGCCAGTCCACGGAGGCACACTGCCAAGTGCCACACTGCAAGAAGGGTCTTCAGTTTGTTAAAATGGAACCCACACATATAAGTGACACATAAAATAAATGAGAAATTAATACAGCCTGGAAGAATTGGGACACAATCGAGAAAGAACACTAGAGGGTGATCCTAAAGTAGAGTGTAGGGTGCTACATCCCCGAATAAGCCAAGCCCTTTGGAACATTCTGAAAATGACACAAAGGACATTTTATTGATGGGGTTCAAGATCGAAAGCATAAATCCTGGTGGCTCCAAGCTTCCGTCACAGCTGTGTGGTCTGAAGGGCTAATGGGGTATGTCTTTAAGAGAGGGGTGAGAAACCACCAAGGGAATAATACATTCTAAGAGAAAAGCCTGCTGCCACAAGAAGGATAATGGCGTCAGGTTGGAGCAGAGCCTGATTCTGAGTCATTAGTGTGTGTCACCTCTACCCCGCAGGCTTGTGACAGAGCTCTGGGGACTGGAGATAGAAAACGACTGCTTTTTAAAAGACCTTTCGGCTTTGGAGAGCACAGACAAGGTCCATGTAACAAAGCACCATGTTCTGCCATGTGTAGCACACACCACATTTCTGGCCCAAACTTTCAGGAAAAAAAAAATCTTTCATTTTATTTTTTTAATCCACTTATTTATTTATTTATAATATTATTATACGGAATTAGTACTATCCATGTATAACATGCATCCTTATTTTTTCCTCAAAAATCTGGGCCAAAAAGTGCACATTATACATGGAAAAATATGGCAAAATAGTACAAATGGGAGGGAGAGAGCTTTTCCCATTTCGGTGGCCTCTTGAAGCCCAGTGGAGACTCAACTGGGGTCAGCACACAGACTGGCAGCCACAGCTCAGAGCACGAGAACTGGGAGAGGGGACCCAGAAAGCCACAGGAGATGAGACTCCCCAACACATGCAGCTTCGAAAACAGAACTTTGAGACCAAGTGAATAAAGACTTCCAACAAGAGTTGGAGAGCTGGTACACTGAGATTGAAGAGAAGGAATTCCTGCAATTCCCTTGAGATATATATGTGTGTGTGTGTGTGTGTGTGTGTTAAAAAACCAGTATATTTAAGAATAAATTCAGTGCAATATTGTCATGTAGTAGAAAAAGGACAAAACTAGATGCATAGAGTATGGTTCCAAGTCATTGTTTACTCACAACATTGTTGCTTCTATTTTGTCATCCATCGAAATGGAGATTATGATGATCGTTAGCTCATCCCAAGTTTGAGGGATGCTCCACAGAGGTCATGTTTTCTTATGAAAATCTTGGAAAACTGAAACTGTTGAAGCTGCCATGCCACACATATCTATGCACCGTTTGTATAAAGGCACAGAAGCTCAACTAAACCAATACAAAGTGACATGACTGCGTTACAACTAAGGTAGCGAATAATGACTAAATGAAGATTCATAAAGCCCTCTGCTTGCATGAACAATGAGACAAACTCAGACGAGATGGAATGTAACAGGGACATACTTTCACCAACATAAGACATTTGAACTGCACAGGTATAAAAAGTGGGGAGCTGCAGCCCTAACCTTAGAGCATTGGATGCAGAAAACACCTTGGAGGTTTCATTTTACCGCAAGCTGAACATTAGTCACCAATAAGATCTGGATGCGATCAGGGAATGCAACCATATGCTGCGTTATTGGAAATACCACCCCAGCAGAACAGAGTGGGACTGTTATTCCTCTTCCAGTGGAAGTACATCTGTACCACTGCGATCTCCATGAATTAACTATTTGTAGCACAGCTCAGATACACTCCGGGTTGATGGACTTTAAAGGGATGATCTGGAATCATAACAACCATGAACAACATTTTTCAGTAGGAGGGAAAGGAGAGTGTTCGAAGTTCCAAAGAGTCAATTTACTAATATACTTTGGAACACAACTCATTCAAAAAGCAGGGTGGAGGTGCTTGCTCTCTCTCAGAGAAGATCTGAGAAGACAGAGGTAAATTAACATATTGATTTCCCAGCACTCTGAAGGCCAGAAGCAGCACACACTGGGTCATGTTTCAAATGATGGAACACAAAATTAAATTAAAGGATGCATCTGTGCTCAGCCCTAATTGCCAGCCTAGTGGATGTTTTTAAGGAGCACAGAGAGGGAAAAGAGAGAAGAGGAAGAAGCAAGGGGAGTGCATCAGAGAGCCTGAAAACACAAGCCGTGACAGAAGCAGGGGAGGAGCCATTCATTTCTACGCACAGGGTAAAGTTCTCAGTGCCTCTTAAGGAAAGTATCAATTGGAAATGATAATTCAATTATCAATTGGAAAGTATAATTGAAAATCCTAGCAAGAGCATCTTTGACAATATGAATAGAAGGTTTAGAAGCATTCCTTTGCCAACATTTCAGGCATCTGAAAACTTTATATAGGTAGGGTAAATTACTATCTAGTCTTATTTTTTTAAATCATCACTTTATACATCAATTTTCAGGTTTAAACCTGTTTTTAAATTCCCAGGTTAGCTTTAATGTTTCTAATTAGTCCTAGGGTATAGTCTATTAAAAAAACAGATCCCTAGATTAAAATGTTTAATTCCTCTGTGACCTCTTCCTGTGGTCAACAGGCTGCAAACCAGCCCATACCAGATACCAACTCTTCATTTAAGGAATACATGCTAGGAACTTGATATGTACAGGGGTGGTCAAAACTGGGCTTAGAGTTGTTCATATGGAAAAAGACATGCAGGGCCCTGGCTGGTGTGGCTCAGTGGATTGAGCACCGGACTGCAAACCAAAGGGTCACCAGTTCGATTTCCAGTCAGGGCACAGGCCTGGGTTGTGGGCCAGGTCCCCAGCAGGGGGCACGTGAAAGGCAACCACACATTGATGTTTCTCTCCCTCTCTTTCTCCCTCCCTGCCCTTCTGTCTAAAAATAAATAAATAAAATCTTTAAAAAATACCTATTTAAAAAAAAAAAGACCAAGACATGCAGGTTATGACCACTACAATAGCTTTCTTAACATTCTTAACTCTGTGTTTCATGTGCTCACTACTGTAAACCTACTTTTGCCCACCCCATATATAATAGACATATATATGATAATTATTTATAAATGTAAATAATTGCCTCTACTAGTACAAAATAAAAACAGAAAAAAACAACTGATCTTGTTTTCCTCCAAACCTACTCTGTGGAAAACTGGTATCCTCTGATATATTGATAGTTATTACTAGGAAAAAAATAGTTTTCTGTGGTCAGTTGAGTTTGGCAAACACTGAGCGAAGGAGCTTTCTTTAGCACAGGATTTCTCAGAACCCTTAATGCACTTATGTGCATGGAGGAGGGAGACTCAGTACAGCATTTCCAAAACGGAGCATTTGTTAATGTCTCCAGGGACCCAAGTGTACAGGGAAACCCAGCCCGGGAAATGCTGCTCATCTTCCTGGCCCAACGCACACTCCTCTGTCCAAATCCATTTTCAAATCAGATTTTCAAGAGTCTCAAAACGAAGCGATTGCATAGCCGTTGGCCTAATGACCTCAGCAGCCAGATGCCCAAGGCCGCAGACCCGAAACCGCTGCTCCGTTTCAAGAGGATGAACCAGAGAGAAGCAGACAGAGCTACAGAATCTGGTTGAACTGTACTTACTGTCACCTACATAGGTATGCAATTCAGTCCTACTCAGGTTTTGTATATTTAAAGAGATGCTTACTTTAGGGATAAGAAATAAGATAACAAATTGACTATTTCCATCCTGAACACTGCAGACAGAATACATGCTTGTTCAAAAACATGTAAACCAATAAAGCAAAGAGTTCCACTGACAGATATTGCTGTCATTTTAATTATTAAATCAATAACACAATTATGTGGCATAATTCAAACAGAATTGTGTCATTCATGCGTTCATCACCCAAGGTACGGTACCTGTTCACTGTGCGTTCAGCAGAATTATAGTCATTGGGGGAGGGTATCAAAAATGAGAGGTCAGCCATGCTTTTGAGAAGAAACAATTAGAATACTAAGCAGTATTTGTTACAATGGATGCAAAGTGCAGAGCAGTTTGGGAGCCTGGGAAAGGAAAAAGAGTAGAACAAAATCTACTTTATTATTTGATTTAGAAATGAAGGGGGCATTTTAGAAAATTATGCCAATACAAGAACACTTTTACTCGTAGAATTGGCAAAGAAAAAATTGATTAACTGTTCTCATAATAGGAAAACAAACACTCTCATATATTGGGGATGGGAGTCTAAATTTGTACAACCTTTTGAGAGAACAATTTGGCAATATCTAGGAAAATTAAAAATAAGCATCCTTACAATTATTCCATTGCTGGAAATTTATTCTGCATGTAAATTCACACATATAAGCAAAAACATGTAGATTCAAGGATATACATTGTGTCATGTAGAATATAAAACAGGTCAGAACAACTTAAGTGTCTCTCTGAATAGGAGACTGGTAAATAAATTATGGTACATCCATATACTGGAATGCTTTGTGGCTGCTAATGAGAATGTGACAGAACTCCTTATGCTCAGAGCAAGAGTCCCAGTGGTCACAGCAGCCTGCCCACAAAGCTAACACGATCCAACATCCTCTCCAATCTGACCTCACTCACTCCTGTGCTCCCCTCTCACTTCACTCCAGACACACTGGCCTCCTCATGGCTCCTCAGACGTTCCAGGCACCTCCCACCTTGGGCTTCTGTGCTGCGCTTTCCCTGTTTAGAACACCCCGCACACAGATTTAGCCTCTGGCCTCCTTCAAGGCATTGAGCATGTCTCACCATCTTAGTGAGGTCTATCCTGGGCATGCTATTTCAAATGGAAACTCCTGTTCCCCTACACAATTTCTCCTTTTTTAAAACAGTACTTATTATCTTCTAACACGCTGTATAATATACTTTGGTATTTACTGTCTTCCTCTTTCCTGGAAAATGTAAAATCCACAGGTGGGGGCATTTTCTCAGCTTCATTCACTGATACAATGCAAGTGCCTAGCAAAGTGTGTGGCACTAACTAGGTTGTCGATAAATATTTATTGACCTAATTGAACACATGCATATACACAGGTGACATACACACAAAACACACATATGCATGCATACATACAAACGCACACAGTTCCATTGAAGGTCAACTAAAGAATGACCTTCAAGATATAGTCTTAAGCAAAAAAAAAAAAGCACTAAAACACAAAAGGATTACAGTGTGCCTCTATTTGTATTTTTAAATTAAGAAAAATATACCTGATGAATAAAATAACTCTGCAAAGTCCATAAAAAACTGTGTTTGCCCCTGAGGACAAAGACTAAGGAACTGAGGACTAGAAGTGTAGGGAGTCTACTTCACACGGGATACCTTCCGTGTACATTATTACTTTCTTTTTCCCTTCTTCCCTTCTGGGCAGCAGAGGACAGAAGTCACCAGCCACTATTAGCTAATGAGCACTTGAAATGTGGCTAGTCCACATGAAAATCTATTGTAAGTGTAAAATACATGCTGGATTTTGAAGAACTGCACAAAACATAGAATGTAAAATAGCTCATTAACAATTTTAACACTGTATACTGAAATGATACTATTTTAGATATACTGGTTTAATGAAATCTATCATTTGAATTAGTTTCACCTGTTTCTTTTGACTTGTAGAAATGTGGCTATAATAAATAAAAAATAAGATATATGACTTTTGTTTGTTGCTCATATTATATTTCTATTGGACAGCGCTGCACTCTGTCCAAAAAACTTGATAGAGATCCATACACACATGCATTTATTACCAAGAATAGTAAAGAGACTGAATTAGACAGACAGACTTGGAGTAACAACCGACTTTGCTTTGCCTTAATTTCTCTGAGTCTTAGTTTCCTTTGCTGATAAAGTGGGGATATGATCAGCTACTCGCAGGACTATGGCGGAAATCAAATGAAATAAAGGTGCTTGGTATACAAAGGTGTACCATAAAATAACAGAGTGCTGGAATTGTTTTCCAGAGAAAATAGTTCATAAGGCTGCTATGAAACCATGTACCCTACTCCCAAGCTATGGAGCAGTATCATTTTTGTGCATGCTTATGCAGATTGTATTACCTATGGAAAAAGAGAAGACAGACACCCAATAAAGAAAGGTAAACGTAAGCGAAAAAACTTAAGCTGAGGATAAAGGAAGGAATGAAAGGTTACATTTTAAGTGCAGGGTAGGGGCCACATTTCCACATGTACTTTCCTAGTATTCAGTAGGTGCCAAATTGCTCCACAGTGGAAATTTCCGTAGAGACAAGGGAAATAAGAAATGATGGAGAGCTGTGGACTGTGTACCAGTGCAGTCTGAGACATGCGGGCAGGGTCTGAACTGACCTCACGACTAGCGGGCATCGGTTTGGGAACATGAAACAGAGCTCTACTGAAAGTGATGTTGAGAGGAGAGCAGCTGACCACCTGGCTCTGCAGCCACGTCTCCCAAAACAAAGGAATTCATGGAAGAGAAGAGGAAGAAACCAGAACACCTGTTCCGTGAGGACGAAGTGCTATGCTTGAAGAAAACGCCTTTGTTAACAGATAATGGGTTGGCCAGAAAGTCCATTTACCAGTAGTTTCTCAGTAAAATAAAAGAAACATTTTTCATTTTCACCAATAACTTTATTGATTTGGATATTTTGAGTATGCTGGCTATTTCCCGCTATTGGCTTCTAGTGGGTAGAGGCCCAGGGTGCTGCTAAACATCTTCCAATGCATAAGACAGCCCCACAGCAAAGGATTATTTGGCCAAAACATGAATAGTATCAGAAACTTCACAAACCACTTTTGACACACTCGATCAGTCACAGGACCTTCTCCATGCACCTGTACAAATCTTATTTTGCATTTCAGTTGCATTTTTACTTTTCTTGAAATAATACAGCACAATAAGCCAAAAATGTAGTATATTTTCTGTCATCTTAAATATTAAAATGGCTGCACAAAAATTCACCAATTTTGACAAGTTTTTTTTGTAAATGCACACTGATATGACAGCTGTCACAATACAATCTAACAAAATTGTTTCATATGAAGTTAACGACAACTAACCACTACTAGAGCCATCTTACAGAAAAAAAAAAAAAAAACCTCTAAATGAACTTTTTGGCCAGCCCAATAATTTCAAGGAGAGCATGTTACCAGATTTAAGGAGCCTGAGAACATCTGTCTTTCTTACACCAGGTCAATATGGCAGGTTTTCAAATTAAACTGGACTTCACAATTTGACAAACCATAGGGCATCAAGGGGAATAATAAGAACCTCTTGAAAATAAAAAGCTTGTGCAATGTAGTGTAGCATTTATTTTAGTGGCTGAATTTATTTTAATGGCTTTAGAAATGATTTTAGTTCTGTATTCAAAGAAACATTAAGAGGTCATTTAGATTTTTCAGTTACACTTTACTGCATTTTACGGAGGAAATTCTGTTAAGTATTTGTGAACTGGTGGGAAACAAGAAGCCTCCCC
This sequence comes from Glossophaga mutica, assembly GCA_039655065.1. NCBI lineage: Eukaryota > Metazoa > Chordata > Mammalia > Chiroptera > Phyllostomidae > Glossophaga > Glossophaga mutica. Next base: position 63,429,515 of record CM077304.1, read on the forward strand.
GCAAGGCATATTCCTCATGGACCTCACAGGTCTACCTTATCAAAGACTATAAGAAATGAGAAGGCTTTTCAGTAAACTGAGGACCACAAGACAAAGCAACTCAGAGATCAGAATGATAGAATCATACAATCGGGAACCTCGGAGTGCTGTTCACTTCCCTCCTTCTCCCCCTCCCTGCCGGGATCCCTTCCTTCTTCTCTCCATCCATTCATCCTGCCCTTCTTTCCTTTCCTTCTTTCTTTGTTCTCTCTCTCTTTCTCCCTCCCCCTCTCTTTTTCAACCTATTAACATTTATTAAGCACGTACTGTGTGCCAGGCACTGGGAATGCAGTGTTTAGCAAGACTGATGGGATTTCTCGCATTACGGTGGTTGTCATGGGGGACGCCCAACAAACAAACAAAGAAATAATGTCACCAAATGGTAAGTGCTGTGGTGAAAATAATACAGAACAATGCCGTACAGAATGACCGGGAAGCAACTACAAACTGGAAGGTCAAATCTGTTTGAAGAATGACATTTAAACAGATATCTGAGCGGCAAGAAGCAGTCGACCATGTGACTATATTCAGAAAGCACATGCCAGGCCAGCTGGAAGGCCCTAGAGCAAACTAGTCAAGGAACAGAAAGAAGAGTCGTGCGGCGGGAGCACAAGCAAAATACAGGAGGAGTGGCAGATGGGGCAGAAAGGCGCGTGAAATCCTGATGCGCTGACTGCACAAGGTAAGATGTCTGCACTTTATTTGGGATGTCATTGGACAATTTTAATCAGCAGTGGCATGGTCTGATTGACATTTTTAAAAGACCACTCTGAGTGAATTCTGGTAAATGGTGGTAGTAGTGGCAGCATAACTCTGTATCTTCCCAAATTCCCCCATAAAAACAGAGTAACTAGATAGTCAAAACCCTAGGGACAACATTTACACTAAACTAGGAGACAACATAGCTTACAAACTCCAAATTCCAAGTTGGTGTATCAATGTCCATGGAGGAAAAAGCAGAGAGAAGCAAAGAGGTGTCTGACAGATATGAGAGGAGGGGCACCCCAATCACCCTCTCACTAGGGAGCAGCTGGAACTGCCCAATGTGAAAGCCGGTGGGGGCAAGAGGCCGGCAGCAAGGCCCGAATGCCCCCGTGCACTTTTCAGCGTGATCCAACCAGGATCTATCTGAATCCTTTCCACATCGAGGACCCCGCACAGAGGAGAAATTACTGGAAGTGGAATCAAAGTTGAGCAGTATGAAAACAACAGTGGTGAAGGAAAGAGAAGACCCAGGTGAAAGGGGAGGCACATTTCCCAAAGCTGGGCCCCATTGCACCTCCCGTTCTACATGTTCCTATTACAATGTGACCTCGACACCCTCCCATCCAGTGACTGGGTCTACGTTCCCGCCCCTTGAATCAGGGCAGACTTTAATCAATAGAGTATAGCAAAAGTGACTATGTGACTTTGGACACTAGATCATAACAATGCCATGCACCTGATCTTGCCCTCTGGGGATGCTCCCTTTTGGAACCCAGCTGCCATACTGTGAGGAAGCCCAAACTAGCCCACAGGGAGAGGCCCCGTACAGTACTCTAGTTGACAGCTGAGTTGAGGTCTCAGCCAATGACAAGCTAAAGGCCCAGAAACTATGGAGTAGGCAAGTTATCTCTGCTGTGCTCTATCTGAATCCCTGAGCACAGAATCCAAGAGCATGATGATACGGTCATGTTCACCACTGAGGTCTCAGGTGGTTTGTTACCTAGCAACAGTAACAGAGATACCATAGTGTTAATCAAAAATTTTAATCTCATGGCAACATCTATAAGGCATGCTTATTTTAAAAGTCTTCTTTATTTTTTTAATTTAAATATTTTATTGTTTATCCTATAACAGTTGTCCCACTTCTCCTTTTGCCCCCCTCCACCCAACCCACCCCCTTTACCAGTCAATCCCCACACCATTGTCCAAGTCCACAGGTCATTCATATATGTTCTTTGACTAGTCCCTTCACCTTCTTTCAACTAGTCTCCACCTCTTCCCTCCTCTCTTACAGCTGTCAATCTGTTCCATGTTCCTATGCCTCTGGTTCTATTTTGCTCATTAGTTTATTTTGTTCATTAGATTCTACTTATAGGTGAGATCATATGGTATTTGCCATTCAATGACTGGCTTATTTCATTTAGCACAGTAGTCTCCAGTTCCATCAATATTGTTGCAAAAGGTAAGAATTCCTTCTTTTTTATTGCTGTGTAGTATTACGTTGTGTAAATGTACCACAGTTTTTTTATTCACTCATCTACTGATGAGAACTTAGGTTGTTTCTAAGTCTTGGCTATTGTAAACAGCACTGCTATGAACATTGGGGTGCATAGGTTCTTCTGAATTGGTGTTTCAGGGTTCTTAGGATATACTCCCAACAGTGGAATCACTAGGTCAAAAGGCAGTTCCATTTTTAAATTTCTGAGGAAGTTCCATACTGTTTTCCACAGTGGCTGCACCAGTCTGCATTCCCACCAATGGTGTAGGGTTCCCTTTCTTCATACCCTTGCCAGCACTTGTTTATTTATTAATGATGGCCATTTTGGCAGGTGTGAGAGGTGATATCTCATTGTAGTTTTCATTTACACCTTTCTGATGGCTAGTGATGTTGAGCAGTTTTTTTCATATGTTTATGGGCCATCTGTAAGTTCTCCTTGAAGAAATAGCTATTCAAGTCCTTTGCCCATTTTTTGATTGGATTGTTTGTCTTCCTGGTGTTGAGTCATATAAATTCTTTATATATTTTGGAGATTAAATCCTTGTCTGATATATCATTGTTTTCAATAAATTGTAAAATAAACTCAATGTGTGTGGAAGGGATCCCCTTTGAAAAGAGTAACTTAATGGATTGGTGTAGCATGATCAATTTTCCTTTGCTTTGAATAGTAACTCTTGCTAGCACATACTTCAAATACCATGCCAGAAAGGTTTTTTTCCCAAATAAATCAGCCATACTCATTCAGATTTTTCTTTCTATCTTGTTTTGAAACTCATTTGCGAATGGTAGAAATGGAGTAAAGCAGGATGACCACATAATTTATCATCTAAGCTAAGTTTTCAAAACAGTTTTATTGAGGTATAATTCATGTAACATAAAAATTGCCTATATAAAGTATATAATTCAATGTTTTAAAGAATTATAGTCAGAGTTCTGCAACCACCAGTATAATCTAACTCTAAAACAGTTCCATTCCCCCTAACTTAGGAAAATTTGGAAGTGAAGTAAATATAAATAATAACTATGCAAAAACAACAAGTGTACGCTTGGTATATTCAAGGTCTGTCCAGGGAAAACCAGATGGCATCATCACCTGAAGCAGAGGGTACAGGTACTGAGAAGAAATCTGTAAAACCTAATTCAAAATAGTGGCCTACTTTTTAAATATTGGTTTAAAATAGATAATCAAAAATGGAATTATCATTCCTGGCTGGGGCTAGGGGGAAGGGTATATAAACTGGTAGAGCCATTTTTGAAAATGGGCACTATCACTGGAAGCTAAACATATGCGTATATGATGCCTAGAAATTTCACTCCAAGTACAGTAAATGAAATGACTACTTGCTATATGATTTCATTCACATCGACTTCAAAAATGTGCAAAAGCAATCCATCATTGTACAGATCAGGATAGTGGTTAACCTTGGACAGGAGGTGGTGACTAGAAAGGGGCCTGAGGGAGATTTGGGGGTGTTGGTCGTGTTCTGTTCCTTGATCTCGGAGCTGGCTACATGGGTGTGTTCCCATCATAAATATTCAGCAAGTTGTAAGTTTTTAATCTGTGTACTTTCCTATATAAGTGTTAGACATCACTAAAAAGCTCACTATAAGGTAGATAGGATATGTTTGCTAGAGGAATATTAAGAATCTGGCCCTGGCTGGCGTAGCTCAGTGGATTGAGCGCGGGCTGTGAACCAAAGGGTCACAGGTTCGATTCCCAGTCAGGGCACATGCCTGGGTTGCAGGCCAGGCCCCTAGTGGGGGCCACGTGAGAGGCAACCACACATTGATGTTTCTCTCCCTCTCTTTCTCCCTCCTTTCCCCTCTCTAAAAATAAATAAATAAAATCTTTAAAAAAAAAAAAAAAGAATCTGGATGGAGACAGGATTTGCAAGCCCATTAACAGAAGCTATCTTAAGGAGAGCAATTAAGAGCAGTTAGTGTTCTCACAGTAACAACAAGGTGTTCATTTTCTCCTTAACACCTTTCTCTTAACTACGGGCAATAAAATTCCTAGGGAAATAGAGGTGGTGAAAAACACACAGTCCTTCCCTCACATAAAGGAATGTGTAAGTAAAGACTGGAATAATTATCTACTACTTAGGAATAGTGGAGACTTTTTAAGAGTTTTTAAATGTTTTTGTTAACAGGCTAGCGTTTAAGAGACAGAAGTAATATTGAAGATCATTTAATCAATTTATCTCACTTCATAGTTAAGGAAACTAAGATCCAGAGAACAGATAGGATTTGCCCCAAATTCACAGCTAGTTAGTGTAAAGGCTGAGTCTAGAATCCAGGACTCCTGACTCATTAGCTACTTTTCCTATTTCCACAGGAAGTCACCCTCTGGCTTACCATGCAGCAAACTCTGTGATAAGAGCATTCCTATTGATCTAATTTAATCTCCACAAAAGACAACAGGTAAAACAATTATCCCCATTTGACAGGGAGAAAACAGGCCATCTTAGAAAAGTTTATACACCTTGACAAGGCTAAAATCAATTAAGTAGAGGAGCCAGGATTCCAATTAGTTCTCACTCAAGAGTTTGATATTTAACCAGAGAGCAATACTGTTTTTTTTAAATTAATAGTACATCACTACATTTCTAAGGTGAAGAGTCAGTAAGTATATAGATGTGTTGTTTCTTGATCTTTGTGTCATGGGGTAAAAAAGTGAGTAATTTCTTTCTATGTTATAATCCAGTTCTTCTCACTTAATCACATCTGAGGAAAATACACCCATTGGGCCAAGAATAACTTCAGTAGGCACTAGCACTTTCCTCCTGGCAGCCATCTCTAAGTGAAGTGGCTGTTCTTAGCTTTCTAGGAGTTATTCAACACCCAGAGAGATGACCTTGCAATAAATAGTACCTCTTTTAATGACACACTTTATTTCCTTAAGCAATATTCTTGACAACATACAGTAGGCAGTGTTGAAGTACTTAAGTATCATGGATATTTAAGATAAGGTCCTCCAGGTACAGTCTAAGTAACTATTCATATTCATAACTATTCATATCCTAATACAAATAAAAGAGAAGTATATTCAGAAAAAATATATTTGATCTGGCAAAAGACGGCTTGCTGAGGATTTGATTTTCCTCACGTTCTTTCTAAATACCTAATCTGTAGAGCTAAGACATCTAAGACACGCAGGCTCATTCATTATGTATTGCAGAGTGTATTTCCCTCCCATTCATTCATGTTGCGAGACTCGAGAGGTTAATAGAACAGAACAAAAAAATGTATTTTCCTTCATATGGTTGTCATAATTTTAAACTTATGATATACAAATAGAGATGGATAAAAGAAAGGAAATATTCTTTGGAGAAGGATCATAATTTAAGCCAAGGCTCCCTCTAATTTAGTTTTTACACTGTAAGTAAATAACTATGTAACATAAAAAATAAAATATAAGAACTGAGTATAAATGATTATTTTATTCGGTTATACTCCAAAGATCATAAATATATGGCTTACCTTCTTCTACTCCCATGACAGATACCACTAGCTGATCAGGGCTGAGTTTTCCACCTGGTGTGACCGCCCAATCTTTCTTTTTTTCTGACCTCATAATCTTTCTCAATACTAACATTTATCACTTATTATATGGAAGGCACTGTGCTAGCTGCTTTACATGAATTATTTCCTTTCACAGCCTCACAATATCCCTGGTGAGAATGGTACTATTACTCCCCTTTCAGAGATGTGGACACAGAATCAGAGGTTAAGTTACCCAGCTGGAAGGTGCTGAACTAGCATTCAATGTCAGGTTCATTTTACTCCAATGTGCATACTCAGAATGACTACACTATTACGGCCAGCTTCCACCAACTGACTAGGTAGTACATAATGCAAAGGCTACTTGTCATCCTGGTTCTCTACGCATACATTCCTTCTACAGCACTGCTACCAGTACTCACAGAAAAGATTCAGTTTGGTTTTCTGAAAAATAAATAAATAAACTTTCCTGAAACCTACTCAGTGTTTCAGCCTTGCTTTTAGAGGCCACACAAAGCAAAATCTTGGGTTGCACATGGTAGCACTGCTGTACCTCCAACTTGCTCTCTGCTTTTTTTCTGCCAGGGTTCCTCTTCACTAAGGTAAACATCTTCAGTTTTTTCAGCCAGTCCACACATGTCTTTCACATGTCTAGTCATTGCTCTCTGGCAGTGCCTCAGTGTGCCCACATCTCCCTGAAGCAAACAGGGTGTCTCTAGTGAGGTCTGAGCAGCCCACTGCGCAGAAGGGCTATCCTACTCACCATGTTCTGGCTCTCTTTATGATCACATCTGAACACTGGTTTCCCAACCGATTTCATAGCTCTGTTGACTCATGCTGACTACTTAATATTCTAAGTCAGCATAGGCCTCAAACTCCAGAGAAGAAAAAGCTGGCCAGGAGAAAGGGAAAGCAGACGAAAGTTACGAACTGACGAAAGGAAGAAGGTTGAGGAAATGAAACTATTTCTGACCAGAGAGACTGCGAATTCCCCCATCAAGGTTTCCTCTTGTCTAAACTAAATATGCTCAGAAACAAAATTTAGTAAAGCAATAAGCGATCCAGTCCAAAATGCTCCCTCTCCTACTTGGCCTAAAATCCCATTATTTAAAGATTTATTGGGGTTAATAAGCAAAAACAAACAACAATAACAACAAAGCAAAACAATAACTTCATTTGTAATAACATGGGTTAGACACCTTGTTTTTTTAAAAAAAATAACTTGGTTTGGTGAACTAAGTTTTGGTCTCAAGATGGTAACTTTTTGACTGGGATGAAGTTTGCAGGAAGGTGAAGAAGGCTGGGAGTTTGGGGATTGGGATGGGAGGGCTAAAGAACCAAAATTCATTCTGGAGGATAGATATGATGAGTATGTTTTGCAAAATAAAAATCAGTACTCATGGATTAAGAGAGGACCAAGAATTTTGAACTGGCAGAGTGGCCACACACCTGAAACACAAGGAAGGCAAAAGTACTCTTGGTGGACGGGCCTGGAAAGAACATCACCACGTGAGCCACGAGCTAAGAGCAGGAAGCAGGAGCACCGTGGACGGTTTCTGGAGACAAGCTGACCTTCGTGGCCATTCAGCCAAGGACCAACTAAGCTGCTGCTTTCTTCTCCCCCCAGCCCCAAGCACCGATGTCACGTATCTCTCAGACACAGCGTCTAGTTAGGAGCCCTCAAGGAAGTATTCTGTCAGAACAGTCCTCTGCACCAAATGTCTGGCCCGGTGGGGCTGTCGCTGGAAGGAGAGTGGGAAGAGTCTTGTTTGGCTGGTTCTCCAGGGCGTGCTGACTCTTAGGGGTCCTTACTAGGCAGAGAAAGAGCTCACAGTTGCCTTCATACTAAACAGGGCTCTGCTGACATGGAACCACAGGGTTGCAACTGCACCAAGGTCTGACAAACTTTGGTTTTGCTATCATCCTCATACAATTTAAATTAATCACAGTGGCAGTCTAATAATTCTAAAGAAAGAGCCATGGCTGATCCCTCAGTTCTAATCTTTCACATACCTGAAAGTAGGGAAGGAAAACCCGAAATGACAACGACAGCTGTGATTACCATTTATTAGCTTTAATTTTACACACCAGTGACCTTGAATACCTAGTATTTGACCTCTAAATGGCCCTGACTGAGCCCAATTACTATCCAGCAACACACACACCTGTATTTTCTGTAAGTCAACACATTACTAAGGCTTTGGGTTCCTGCTGTAACTCCAGATAAATGACCTGGATTCAGTCCTGAGGATGTGGGTGATCTACTAAAGATTAAAGTTTACACAAAAGGGTTAGGAAATGCTTTGCTCCCAATGGACGCATTGGCATTGCGAAACTGGATTACCTTTGTTGTTGACTTTAAACAATTATTGTAGCATGAATTCTTTCATTCAGAAGGCTACTTCTCATTCCTGCCTCCAAAACAACATGTGTCATCCTGAACATCTTTCAGTCCACCAAAAACATAGTAAACTACATGATTTAGAGCAAATAGAGACCTAAGGGGGACAGATGGGTGCAGCTGGCAATAGTGACTCGCCTGCCCATTAGCCAGTATCTCTGACTGGCGTAACAGCACCTCGTTTTTCTTTCCCTGCTCTCGGTTTGCACGATCTAGATTTCTGGTCCTGTCATTTCCCCCCAGGTTCCAGGTGTGGGTAGGTGATCCAGGACTGGTCAACTGGGGAGTTCTATTCCCCCTGGCCATAGGGATAGGCACAAAGCACAAGACAGATCAACAGAATCCATCCAGAACTATTTAAGAAAAACAAAGTTGAATGCTGAAGGGAGAAAAGAACAGAATCAAGGCAACCCTGAGACTTTTGTAAATTAAAAATAAATAAATTACTTTTCCTAAAGACAGTTTGAATTGAGTTTCTGTAACTTTTTCCTTAAAAAGTCTGGACAAGGTAGAGAAAGGTTAGTCTGCTGGAACTTCATTTCTTCTGATTTACTGTATTTGAACAACAGCATTTGATTTGGATGTGTTGCACAGACTTAAGATGCTCCCAACCATTCTGGCCTTTTAGTATTCACAATCTGATATAATCCCCTCCTCTTGACTGTGGGTTAACCCAGTGATTCTCTTTTAATGAACGGAAGGCAGAGTGATGGATTTTCTGTTCTAAGATGAAGTTTACAAAGAGACCGTGGCTTTTGTTTTGCATGCCTCTCTCTTTTTTTTCTCTTACTTGCTCTGAAGGAAGCCAGCTGCCATGTTTGCACTGCCTAAAGAGACCCACGTGGAAAAAAAGTCTCCAGCCAATAGCCAGCAAAGACCTGAGACTACAGCTACACTAGTGAGCTTCGAAGGGGATCCTTGCCCAGCCCAGCCTTGAGAGACTGCAGCCCCAGTCTATACATTGTTCAAAACATTATTAAGATACAGTGAGCCTGAGGACCCAGCTAAGGTGCACCAAGATTTCCAACCCGCAGATATTATGGTATAATAAAATGTTTTGGGGTTTTTTTAGGATGCCATATTTTGTGGTATTTTGTCATGCAGCAATAAATAACAAATAGAATGAAATTAACCCCAAATAGATAAATAATAAAATACTCATCCTTGGCCTCTTTGTTATGTTTTCCGTGACAACTCTCAATTTATATAAAGCACATTGTTTACAGGACTTTACAAATGCAGTTTCAATATTTTGAAGTGAATAACATAATCTTATTATAGTGATAAAATGTCATATTTCAGTAGAAAGATTCTCTGAAAGCCTGACAATTGAAGTTTCATTCTACTGTAGGCTAGTCTGTTCAACAAATATACTTTTGTGCTTGCTATGTTCCAGGTATAGGAGGATGAATAGGACAGGTTAGAGAGCCCGAAGTCCATCCACGAAAGAAGAAAAGCCCATAAGATTGGGAAACAGAAGAATCAAGACTAGTGCCACTACTCACTAACTATGTGACCCTAGACAAGCCACTTAATTTTTCAGTGTTTTGACCCCTTATGTATAAAATGGGAAAGCAACAATAAATATAGCTGATTTATTAACTTATAAGATTACTGGAAAGACCACAGAGGGAAAATGTACATAAAAGCATTTTAAAATTCTAAAATGAAATGAAATAAAACTATAATAAGCCATGTGGTACATGTATACAATGGGATACTACACAGCCATAAAAAACAAGGAACTTACCTTTTCATAATTCATAATTAAGTTGTTATTTACTGAGACATGATATTTCTTTTTCTATGAACTATTTAAACATGTCCTTACATTTTAAATTTCAAAATTGAAAATCCCAATTCGACAAAGGGGGCAGCAACATAAAATGGAGCAAAAATAGCCTCTTCAACAAGTGGTGCTGGGAGAACTGGACAGCTACATGCAAAAAAATGAAACTCGAGCACCAACTTACACCATACACAAAAATAAATTCAAGGTGGATAAAAGATTTAAATATAAGCCATGACACCATTAAAATTCTAGAGGATAATATAGGCAGGAAAATCTCAGATATTTCACGCAGCAATATTTTCACTGATATGTCCCCTAGAGCAAGGGACATAAAGGAAAGAATAAACAAATGGGATCTCATCAAAATAAAAAGCTTCTGCACAGCTAAAGAAAACAGTATTAAAATAAAAAGAGAACCAACTGTATGGGAAAACATATTTGGCAATGATACCTCAGACAAGGGATTAATCTCCAAAATATATAAAGAACTTACAAGACTCTACTCTAAGAAGACAAGCAACCCAATTAAAAAATGGGCAAAGGATTTGAACAGACACTTCTCCAAGGAGGACATACAGAGGATCCAGAGACACATGAAAAGATGCTCGATATCTCTAGCTATCAGAGAGATGCAAATTAAAACTACAATGAGATACCACTTGACACCAGTCAGAATGGCCTTCATAAACAAAGCAACAAACAGCAAGTGTTGGAGAGGTTGTGGAGAAAAGGGGACCCTAGTGCACTGTTGGTGGGATTGCAGATTGGTACAACCACTATGGAAAACAGTATGGAATTTTCTAAGAAAACTAAAAATGGACATACCTTTTGACCCAGCAATTCCACTGCTTGGATTATATCCTAAGAATCCTGAAACACCAATCCAAAAGAATCTATGCACCCCTATGTTCATAGCAGCACAATTTACAATAGCCAAGTGCTGGAAGCAACCTAGGTGCCCATCAGTTAATGAATGGATCAAAAAACTGTGGTACATTTACACAATGGAATTCTATGCAGCAGAAAGAAAGAAGGAGCTCCTACCCTTTGCGACAGCATGGAAGGAATTGGAGGGTATCATGCTAAGCGAAATAAGCCAGGCAGTGAAAGACAAATACCATATGATCTCACCTTTAACAGGAAGCTAATCAACAAAACAAACAAACAAGCATAATATATACAAAGACACTGAATTTGAGATCAGTCTGACAGTGTCCAGAGTGGGAGGGGAGGGAATTTCAGGGGAAAAGGGGAACGGTTTAGAGCAACAAGTATAAAGGACTCATGGACAAAAACTATGGGGGGTAGAAATGGGAGGAAGGTGGGGAGGGCTGGGGTGGTGGGCTGGGGCGGGGTAAAAGACAGAAAACTGTACAATATCAATAATTAAAAAATACTGATTAAAAAAATAAAAAATAAATAAAAATAATAAAAAATAAAAATAAAAATAAAAATAAAAAAAAAAAGAAAATCCCCAAGTTTTTCAGTGTTAAGCATCCCTTTGAAAACTGTGCAACCTGAATTACTTCTCTAACCACTCATATTTTCATTTTAATTTAGTTTCTGTGAGGAAAAAGTTATAATAATTGTTGAAAAATGATTAAAATTTACAAAGAACATAAAAATCCTAATAATTTTGGTCAATTAATAACTTTTGCAAAAATGTTTCTGTCCTACAAAAAGAAAAAAGAAAAACCTTTCTTTCTTGTTAAATTTGAACAATGTTAAGAGCTACCATTTAAAATGAATTAAACTCATTACTTCTATTCTCTTTCTCCACTATGCTTCCTCTGATTTACTTTATGATTTGATCATATCAACACCTTGAGGTCACCAAAAACACTTTATTTCTCATATTTTCATTAGGCGACTATACTTAAATTCATTATTCTAATCCAAATAACAGGTCCATTAATAAAAATGCAAAGGCAAGAGTAACTGATTCCATTTTAGGGAAAAGATATCAACAATAAACTGCTTTGGACTGAGCAATCAATGGTTATTGAATTTTAGACTCCAAGCTAATATTTCCAGCTACACAGGTCCTTGAGACTCAAGTTGCCCACTTTGCTTTTAATGAACAAGGTCAAAATCATAAATTGGAATACTAGGACACTAATAGAAAAATTTTATCCCGAAGGCATCGTAAACTACCAAGTATCTTTCTAGTAGGCCTACATGTTAATATACACATTGAAGTTGAAGACAGATATGTCCCTTTGAATCCACAATTCTCGTTGTCCACAGTTTGGTATGAAATAAAATAAAAGTAACCATTTGTTAACCTCTAACTCTGGGCTAGCCTAAGTGCAGAGGGAATACAAGGATGAAGTACACAGCAGATGAAGGAGATGAAATACAACTTGCAAAACCTTTGAGAAAGTGTGGTGAGAAATGAGTTGAGGTTCCTGGTTCGGACGAAGTGTTAGAGGACAAAGGCCTGTAAGACAGAGAAGCGAGCAGGAGCGAGCGTGTTGGGAGAGTGAGACAGGCATGGAGTTCAGTCTGGGGAATGCTGGAGTCTGAGGTGACTGAGCACCCAGACGACAGCTGGCGATACAGATCTGGAGCTCATTCGTGACATCCAAACTACAAAAGAGGAAGGAGAGGTGGCCCAGGAAGAGTTTACAGACGGAGCAGGCAAAAGGACTAAACTCTGCAGAATTCCAAAGTTAAAGGGGAGCAGAAGGAAGAGGGGATCAGAAAAGGGGAGAAGAACCAGGCAGAATATGGGCCACAAAACTGAGAGAGGAAAAACCCGAAAGACCAAAGTGGGATCAAATGTCAAATGCTACAGAAAAATCAACCAAGTTAGGGAAGTTTTAAAAGCAGGGGAGCCACATTCAGGAGGCCCCTGTGACCTTTGCTGGATCCCTTCCGGGGCAGTTGCAGGTGTTCAGTCCAGAGGGCTGTGAGGCATGGCTCCATCAGTCTTGCACAGCGATTTTCAACCCGTGTGCTACACAGATTTTAAAAAATGTGATACTCGATTGTTTAGTCAGGGGACTGGCCTCTTTTCCCTTAGATTGTCAAGTTAAAAATGACAACAGCCAACACAATAGCTATCTGGTGTGAATGAATCAAAATTATACCTATTTTTTGTCAGATCTGTAAAAAAACTGTGTGTGTGTATGTACCATAGAATTTTAGTAATTTGAGTGTGCCATGAGCTGAAAAAGGTTGAAAGTTTCCTGTCTAACATTAACTAGGCCCCTTCTTTGTGCTTTGGAGATGGATTTTTTTTTATTTTGGTAAATAAAAAATATCTGGGGAAGGGGATGTGGGGAAGTAGAGTCAGAAGAACTTAGAAGTTGTCTATGTCTTCAGTTGGGAGTGAGTTTAGGTGGGAGGAGCAGGCTGGGATATCAAAGAGAGGCTCAGTTTGGGAATCATTGCTGAGGGAAGGGAAAACAGGGGCTAGAGATAAGGACAAAGATGAATGACTAGTGCTGAAAGCCCAGCTGAGACTGGGGCGCACAAATTTGTAACACAGACAACCTCCATGGTGACTCCAGTCCTGTCGCAGCCTGAGAGCAGGAGGAAAGGCCACAGATAGTCTGGGGGCACTAAGGCCGAGCACTGGCAGGCTGAAGTCCAAGGAAGACAAACAACTGAGGGCCTGCTGACCAAGCAGGGAACTTGTGCCAAATAAAAGAGTGAGAAGTCAGTAACATTCTGACAAGTGGAAAGAACTGATAGGGACTCGAGGGCCTGGTGAGTTTAACATTCAGGTTTGAGGGGGAGGGAGAGGTTTAAAATATGATTTTATAAGAGTTTTGAGGTGACAAGGATATAAAAATGGAGAGAGAAAAAATCTGCTAAAATTGAAAGTTACCAAATGTCTTAACAAAAGAGAAGTGATTCTACATTTTTAAAAATTATACACTTTACCTCTTCTCTATATAACTTAAAATTTATACTTTGCTCTTAATATTACATAATTCCAAGTAATACCAGGGCATTTCGGAGGCTTGCTATTACATTTCAAACTAAGAGATTCCTGTAAGTTAATAAAGGATTGCAATTTTGATTATTTGGGAAACTTTGAAATTTAAGAAAGAAAAAACTTTAAAAAGTAAAAAGAAAAAAACATACCTTCCAAATGAAAAGAATAAATAGTTAATTGCTTGAGACAATCACAAAACCCCAAGGAAGACACTTTGATAAAGCCAAGCTCAGGCTGGACAACATGTGACATAGCCTGACAGTAAGAGTGCCTTAACCACTGCTGGCAAGAGTAAGAGTAATATTTAATATTCACTCTTCAACTTTATATCTCAAAGCAAATGATTTCACTCTATTTGAGAAGTATTCCCATAACCAAAGTTGATATGTGAGCATTTAGTTTTTGGGGGGATATGATTCATGTGTGATTTATAAATAGAGAATATAAATAAAGAAAACTAGTTCTGCTATCATTTTCCAATGCTTATGAATTCCAGGATTTATTCAGAGCCCTTACGAGAACTCTTTATTTTTATGACAGCTTTATACCCATACTGACGTTTTTGTTTCTACAAATCCATTTGTACTGTGTAACTTTTAGTAATTTGAGTTTTAGGTGTCAAAGACACAGCATGCCTTCATAGTCAGGTATTCAGACGGACAGATGTGTTGCAGGCCTCCTGCTCTCCCTTCTATGCCGCTGAGGGGTTATGAGCAAGGCTTGGTCAAGGTCCCCACCCTAGACTGGATTCATTTGCTGCCTTGGTGATAATAAGTTTTCCTCCAGCCCAAATGCACTGTGAATTATATACATCACTTATGAATTTCAGATTCAGTGGGAAAACACACACACAAAGTTACACCAGAAACTAAGGCAAATGTCATGGTGAAGGCATAATTGCATTCACAATAATTTAATAAAGAAGACTGAGAAGAAAATTTATCTCATTACGAAAATGGTTAGTCATAACAGCAACTGCCTTTGGGGCCTCTTCTACCATTAGAGGCATGGAGTTATAACCAAGATGACTAAGGAATTTATCTTTATCAACCTGTCAAGAAGCTTGCGGCTCCCACCATGACAGTATCCTTGGACGGCAACTTGGGGGAGGATGACACAGCACTGCAGTTGCAAGATGTGACACACTTGGCCCAGCTGGCATAGCGCAGAGGAAGTGCTTAATAAATATTCAGTAATAAGTTTTAACAGCTCAGATAATTGTATGACATTCGGACAGTTAATTAAGCTCTTTCAGCCCAGTTTTATGGACAATAAGGATAATAGCTGTCTCAGGGAGTTGCAAGAACTAAGTGAGATAATTCACATAAAGTGCTTATTAGCACAGGGCCAGCATGCACTCAGCTCAGAAGATCAAGCATTAAGAACTGTGTACCAAGCATGTTTTGAAAAAGAGGAAGCGAGGCTATAAAATATTATAAAACACAAACATTTCCTTTCTCCTTCCATTTTCTTTTCATTTAGAGTCTCTAAAAATCCATTGAAAGGTTGTGTTTTTTTTTTTTTGTAGGGAAGGAGCATGATCAGAATTATGGATATTGCAAACTCAAATTGTTTTCTAAACTTTTCATATATTTGAATGGGATTATAAAGTAATGAGAAACGGTTCTGCAGGTTCTTCACAGGAATCAGTCTCCACAGATTTCCAAGCAAGGAATTATCTATGGATGACCCAGAGTGGGCAAGGCAGTTGGGGCACTGTCCCAGGTGCTGAAATACAAAGCTGAGGAAGTGGCATTCACAGGAAAGACATTCTCACAGATGATAATCACAAAACGATGGAATGAGTGAGGCAGCAGCATTCCTGTGCACAGGCAACTCAGATCTAATGTTTGGGGCTGAGGTAAGTGGGGAGCTTCTCAGGGAAGCAGTCTTTATAGCAAGGGGGAGGGTTTGGGGGAAAAACAAGACAAAAAATACATCAAGTTCAGCAATACTATGATGAACTTGAACTTAAATACTATGTCAGTTCCATTCTTAGCTGACTCTTCAATCCTGAGTTAGATGTTCTCTCTCTCTTTAAGCCTTAAAAACAGTTACTGAGCAAATTACTATGTTGTTATAAAAATCATATATAAAATCAGAGGGCTAGATTGGAAGATCCCAGCTTTAAGATTCCTTGTAGGCCTGATCATCTTCCAAATGATCCTAAAAACACCATTACACAAAAGCTGTGGGATTTTTAAAAATGGAATAGATGCTTGTCCCTACAAATCTTGAGAACTTGGTAATGGTAGATAAAACCGGCCATAAACAATACTTCAGAGCTGCGAATTCCCCAACTCTACTTCAATAATGAAAGACCACTGTAAATCCATAAAGTAGAAATTTATAACCGACTGCTGAGCACCTGTATTTTTCACCCTAAATTTTGACAGCTGCTCCCTTAAAAGTGATCATGATTCCAGTCAGGATGAAATGTACTGAGCAAAGTATTTTCAAAGTGTAAGTTCCTATTCATGTCATCAAAATGCTTACAGAAATTAGTTTTTCCACATGCCAATCACAATTTACAAAAACACATGTTAACTCCAACTGTAATCATTTCTAAACTCTTCACTGTAGTGATTTGTTGACCTACATCTAATTTTTAGACTCAGCAAGATGCTGCTACTGGCTTCATATTCTTTACTGGTTACATTTGACATGTGCCTAGTCTTATCTAAAAAATGGTGCTTCACAAATCAAACTTTATTTTCTGCACCTGCAAATTCATGAATCACACATGACCAGCAGCAGAAAAACAAGATGAAAACATAAGACCAGCCTCAGTAGTAATTAGAAGCCCCTGTTTTCACAAAATGCAGTCCACCATACTAAAATCAGGCATAATTTTTAAATACGCCTAATATTTAGGCAGATATATCTCCTGAAAAGAAATGTGGACAGTCATCAGAAAACAAATATTTTTTAAAATCTTACACTAGATTTTTTTTATAAATATAAAAGATTAATCCTCAGAATCATACCTAACAAACAGTAACTAATCTAAAGAACAACTTCATATTCCAACAAGCAATATAAAATTCCCTGGCCATCTATTGCTAGTAAAGTAATAAGCATTTCTCCATAAAGCACAGCGATGCAGCAGTTGTAACGTGAGAGATCCTGTACAAACTGGCTCACTCTCTGGAAAAAAACTTCTTTGACATACAATCTTTCCCATAAAATGCACAAGCCATGAAGAGTCTCTATAATATGGTGATTTTCAAAGACTAGGAAAAAGCATAATATATTTGTGTCCTACAAAACAAAAACCAAACAAGAAACTATAAAACAATAATACATTTTAGGATTCTCTGATTACATGGCAAGCACACTTTTAACGAGCCATATTTAAGAACTGTGCTCAACTGAAGTTTTAGAATCCAAGTACAAAAAAGATCATGACACACTTATACTAATCTAAAGGTAGAATGAACTATTTTTTCATCCCCCCCCCCCAAACCATTGCCACTTTACGCAACACTTAACCTGGCAGATGAAGACCACTATTTATATGAAGGGCAACCTGAGCCCTCTCTTTTTCAGCCAAGTAAAGGTTTTCTGCAATAACTCTTCCTCTTTTTGGCCACAGCCACACTTTACCAATTAGTGAAATTTTGCAAATGTATTTATGGTCAGACCAGGCTTGAAATCTACATTTTCTAGGAATTCCAAACAAGTAATTTTACAAATGGACTTGAAGGAAACAGCTCAGTCAGAAGAAGTCAACACAAATATTGTATTAAAGTGAATAACTACATTTCTAACTCCTAAGGGCTTAATGCCCTGGCCTCCCATGCAAATCTTCACACAGTGCCTCTGTCTCCTCAGTCAGGGTCAGCTCAAACATCTATCTCTCAAAGAAGGATCATCACCTTAGCCAAAACACCCCTTTCTCCACCTCTGACACTATGTCCTATAACTTCAATCTGATTTTCTCCATTGAACTTACCACTACTTTTTAATTTTCTATTTCCCTGTTAGATCCCTGGTTCCAGTGGGGCAAAGGGCTTCTCCATCTTGCGTACCACTCTGTCTCCCACACCTAGAATGATACCTGATACATGGTGGGTATCACGCTGAATGGCTAAAAATGGTGGGATGCTTACCATAAATTGAGTCTTCCTATTCTTCACAGAGTAGGGAATTAAAGAAGAAAATGGGAGCTTTATACTCTATCATGTATTTTAAATATTACTAATTATAAAGAATTGGTTTAGCCACATGCTCATAATATTTGGAGTCAGTTCAGTTTCTAAAACAGAGATCTTAGTGTATTAACTGAAGTTCAATTTCATTTACACACATTTATAGACCTAACTGTTGATATTTAGTTTAAACCCACAGATGCAAAGAACTCAGTCCTATACGGTTCAATGCTTCAGAAAAGCACTTTGGCTCTAAGCTTATGATACAGTTAAGGAGATACTGGGGTAGAATTCAAACCCTTCAAATTAAAAAAAGCATAAAATCAATTCTATTGTATATTCTAAAATACCACCGGGAGTATTTCCCTCTGGCATCGTGGTGAATCATTCTGTATTCCACACTTTATTAAGACTTCTTTTTTCTGTGTTGGTACTTAGTAAGTACTTCTTGACTGAGCGAATGCTTAGGGTATCCCCCAGTGAAGATAAAAACCTGAGTGCCCACTTGGGAGCTGCCATACATACATATATACATGCATACAACAAAAAACAGACAAACTTTGCACATAGTCATTTGACTGCCTATCCCTCCACCTTAAAAAAGAACAATTTAATGATTTTTAAGGTCAGTTTACAGAGTTGTGGTGAAACCATCACCACAGTCAGACTTTTAGAGCCTTTTCACCATCCCATAAAAAAACCTTGTGCTTACTGGCATCAACACCTGGCCTTTGAGTCTAGCTTTTTTTCACTTAGCATAGTTTTGAGGTTGTTCCATGTTACAGCATGCACTAGTCCTTATTTTTCTAAACTCACTTAGAAGTAGCTTTATCTCTAGGATATCACACTGAATGTATAATGTGAATAAAACCCAACTTTTAAATCCTAACACCTATTTGAGTTGCATTTCCCTCTGCATAATCAACCTGCATTTAACCTGCTGTATCATCATTATAAGAAATTAATCAAAGGAACAATCACTTCAGTACTTATTATAAATTCTCTTATTAAGATATTCGCAGAGTTGATTCCTCTATCTGTTGAAATTCTGTTACATCATGGGAATTGCATGTTTTATCCGTTTTCCTGGTTTCGCTCCAGCACTGGACTGAGCAGGAAGTCCCCCTCACCAAGTTCATCTAGTCCTGTGATTCATCCCTCAAATCTGTATACATGTCTTGCAAATCTCATGAGTCTTATACCCTCGCCATAATTCCAGCTTCTACCTTTAAAGCTGCCTCCTAACAATTCTTCTTGGACATCTTCTTGGCGACTCAAACTCAGTATGTTGAATATATTCCTTCTGTTCACACCTGTGTTTTCCCACAACTGCCATATCTGCTCTATTATTTATGTTTTTCCCTCTAATCCCTTTTATACACCAATCCCACGCTAACCTTTCTAAGTACAGCTTTTTTTTTTCTGGTTATACCCCTACTAAAAAAACCTACAAGAGTGCTTTGGTGCCTCAACAAAGAATTTAAGCTCCTCTGCCTGCCATTCATAACTATCCAACATGCTTACTTAATACCTTTATGAATAAGGCTTTCTTCTATCAACATCTGCTAAGTGCTCACTGTG
This sequence comes from Glossophaga mutica, assembly GCA_039655065.1. Taxonomy (NCBI): domain Eukaryota; kingdom Metazoa; phylum Chordata; class Mammalia; order Chiroptera; family Phyllostomidae; genus Glossophaga; species Glossophaga mutica. The sequence continues at coordinate 63,449,129 of CM077304.1, forward strand.
TGTCAGGCACTAAGTGCTGTATTATGACATTTAGTTCACAAAATCCTGGTGAGGTGTTCAGTTACTGACCAATTTCATAGATGAGAAAACTGAGGCACAGACAAATCTATTTGTCCATACCACATATCTATTAAAAGAGAGGGCCAGGGTTCCAACTCAGGTAACCTCATCTAGGCCCCGCTTCTATAACCAGCATAACACAGCAGCCTCTGGGAGAAATTAATGCCAACTTACAAGAAAGAATGGGTACCGTTTTTATCTCACAAATATCTATATAAATGCAGTGTGTGTGCATGTGCCCATGCTTGCTACACATATCCTTTTGGGGTCTCACTGTCCTGTACATGTATTTCAAAACACCTAGTTTGGGGGCAAAGCTGATTGGAAAGAATTGTCTTATATGTCTCCAAATCCTCTTTCATGCAGCTGTAGGTACTAGTGGCAGAACTCTGGGAAGATGTGGGAAAGGATTTGCAAGGCCCCCTCTAAAACAAGATGCAACTATGAAGGCAAAGGGAGGGCAAAGAACGTTAAATACACAGCAGTTGTGCTAAGAGAAATCTGCTCAAATTTGCCCACTGGCTATCTTCTTCCTCCAGCTGCTTTGACTCTGCACTGTCCCGCGCTGTCCTGGCTCAACCTATTATCCATTCCTCTTTAAGGGTCTTTATCATCCTGCACTAGAATATAGGGCCCTAATTTTATGAATAAGAAACTGAAGAGGCACAGAGATCCAAGTGAGACATCTAAAGTCACATAATTTCTTAGTCCCAGACAACAGTGTGGGGATTGACCGTGGGAGTGGCAGGGGGTGGGCTGGGTGGAGGAGGGCAAAGGAGGGGGGAATGGGATGACTGTAACATAATAATGATAAAATATTTTTTATCCAAAAAAAATCAAATTACATTTTGAAGGGTAGAAAAATGTCTAGTTTCCGTCTCTGGCACTTATTTCTTCTATCAAATGGAAATACCGAATAATCATATTTTCCAAATTAAAAAAAATCACCCATACTATCAAACTGGAAACTAGCCCACCTGCGTTTCAGTCCCTGTGTTTCTTTCCAGCCAGGTGAACTTCAGTCTGGGTGGCCCTAGGGACCTCAAGGATTGGGACTGTGACTACGAAACTGTGGGAGGTCTCCTATGTTTCATCTCATCTCTCTTCTGTGCTGCCTAGATTCTCTCCCATTCCAGACTTTCTTTTTCCCATTCAGTAGAGGGCACTGTGTTGAATTTGCAAATTCTCAGAGGAGCACTTGACTGACCCATCTTGGTCAGTGTCCAAGATAGTCAGTGTCCATGTTATGTGTCCATGGCAGATCAACTACCATAGCCAAGGAAATGGTGTAATATAATTGTGTTATAGTTTTGATCAATCAGTAATGACCAAACTGGAGTGGATGCAGGGGCATTTTAAATATAAGAATGCCCTTCCCAAGGACAAAAATCAGAGTTTTGGGGCAGACATATAGATGTTCACCACATCACACAAACAGAAAACACTATGTGTTTTTCATTAAATAAATGTAAAGTTTGGTGAGTTCTTAGAAATAAAAATTTTTCAAGGAAAAAAGAAAAATTATCACATGGATGTGGGCCCAATACGGAACTCTTCTGGGTTTGTGTAGTTAAAACAAAAATAGCATTGAAGGAATTACTCACCTCCACATGCCATATGTTACACTGGTGAAAAAAAAAAATGTGACTAGAGCGGAGGCATGACATCTTATTTCACACTAAATTTAATAAAGTCTATATTTATTTGGGTCTAGATGAAATTCTGAGAATATGTTATATTTGTTGAAATATGCAAACAAATGGACTTATAATTTAAACACTTTTAAGGAGACGTAGGTTTGTTCAGTGGCTGCCTGGTCTGGAAGGAATGTGATCGCGCTGGGCGACTTCAACGAAAGCGCGATGCCCATGATCAGGGACGCTGCGGAAGAACTTCCTGTGCTCAGCAGCAGGCCTTCCTAACCGAACTAGAAGACTCTTTTTAATTCTAAGATTCTCTGATAGAACTATGCCATCCCAAGTCCCCTGAAGGGATAGGCATTGACCAAGTGGCTGTATTGGCAAATCCCAGGGCAAATGGGAGGTGACACAGAAAATGCTGGTAGCTGGTTTTTTGAGTCAGTGGCAAGCACCATCATTACCATCATCGATAAATAAGACATCACGTTCATTGGATTTGGAACATTATATTAAAAGTTAGGTTTTCTTCAAGAGTTTAGTTTAAGATAAGATGACCTGCTGCTGTAAAGAATAAAGCCTCCTAGGAAGGAGATTAACAGTTGTATTCACACGTAGATGGATCTAGCCCTTGAATGTCAGAAGAGCGATCAGACAACTAAAACTAAGAAGTGAGCGTGGAATAAGGGATGGAGGCCCAGGCTCTAGCAGGAGGTCTGCCTTCTGCGAGGATCAGTGGGGGCTTGCCTAAGTCACTAAACGTGCTTATATCTGAGTTTATTCACTAAAAAAAAATTAGGTTGGATTCTGAGGTCACTTTCAACTTGAATGCTTCTTTAAATTATTCCCAGCAGAAGAAATACAGCTTGAGATAATAACAATGACGGCACAACATACCCCAGAAAAATGGAACATGTTAGCCAATCAATTTTCAACAAAACAGCTCTACTACAGGGGGAAAGCAATTCTTAGGGAAGAAAAATAAGCAGTATAGTCATAAAACAAGCAAGTTTTCTCTGCTTCTACATAATTGATATGTCTTCCAAATTGTTTGGGATTTCTTAAGTCAAACTAAGTACAGGTAAGGTATAAACCATCCAATGTTTCACATTCAAGACCTGTCAGTTCGATGACCACTGTTTTAACATAGAAATAAATGGCTTTTATGCTTGTAAACCTTGGAGCACAAGGATAATGTATAAAATGTGCTGCCTCCTCTTCTTCCATTTCTCCCTTTCCTTTCCCAACCCCTCTTCCCTTATCACCACTCCACCCCCGCAACTATGGGCTGAGGAAGGCAACATCCCCTTCGACTGGGTGTGTTCAGCTTTTGCACACCTAGGAGCAGGGATCAGCCATCTTTCCAAAGTCCATGTAGAAGTTCTCACTCTATCCTTATGGCATCCTTATCAAGAGAGAGGATCCTAATTAGATATCAATTCGGGAAGGAAAAGGGATATGATTATATGAAATGCCAAAAAAAAACCTGTTAAAGGAACTACTGAGAAGAAATTACTTGAACTAGTTGCCCACACCAATTCCAAAAAATCCTCACACTATACACACCTATTACCAAAAATGTGTTTTGTCCAAGAGGAACAATACAGGGCATTTTTCAATGAAGTGAAAGAAAGTGAGCAGCCCTCTTAAAATGCAGTTTGAACATCTCAGGCACTTCAGATGCATGCATTGTTTACCCAAAGTCACTCAGCCAACGATGTTTTTATACAGCTGAACACCTATTAGAACAGGCAAACAACAAAGAAAAGCAACACGTTAATTTGTAAGTACAAATGACCTATTTTCAAAGATCCAAGCCATATTCCCTGAAACGACCGCAGTAGAAAAGGTGAACGGGTGGCTATGACTGCCCTGAGCACCTTTCCTGCATAGCCTTCTCTCACCTGGGCGAGGCCGGAAGAAAACTGAGAAGGGTGGTTACCATGGAGCAGCTCCACGCCTTATTCAATGCCATCGCACATGTGCCCGAGGTGCCAGGGCCGTAAGTGAAAGTGGCTCACAGACTCCTACTCGTTAAAGATGAACTCCTCCTTTTAACGAATTCCATAACCCCGCCCTGCATGGACCACGGCAGATCAGAATTTCAATATAAAAGGAACAGTGCTAAGCGAAGGCTTATAAAATATATATTACCTGTTTTATAATTCAAATATTATCAAGTGTGGCTAAATAAATATATATGGTGAGAGGGTTTATTTTTTGTATCACAAATTAATCAAAATGTTATCTTCCGGAGCCGTTAAAAAGCCATTGCTCCAACACAGTATTTATTGAAAAACAAATAAAAGTATCAAACATAATAAAAGTGAATACAGAGATCCATTTCTAGTGCTTTGTTACATTCAAGTTTATGAATCAGTTTTGTAATCAGTACCAATTTTTTAAGGAAAAATACCAAACAAATCATCTATGTGAGAATTTCAGAGTAAATGCTGCTTCTTGACAGATAACATTAAATGAAAGATGAGGTCTAGAATTTATCAACATGTTCAGAATTTTGTAGGTTTACAAATATTCTCTGAAACTCCTCAATATTCAATGATAGATTGTTCTTCCTTCCCACAATTCCTGCCAGGAAAACAATTCCCTCCATACATCCAGGTGAATTTTTTTTGGTGGAAATCCAAGTTAAAAATTCTTTAGCCAATATGTTTATCCCAACTGTTTTAGGATAAAATAAAAACTATAAAGATTATGTAGTGCTAAAACTTGAAAAACCATAAGCAATAATTCCATCTCCTGTAACATTTTAGGAAATAAAAACACTGAAAAGTTTGGAGATTTTCCCAAAACATTTTTTCTAGAAGCTCTAACTCTGGAATTATGAAAGGACAGATGAGTGACGAAAGCAGATTTTTAAAAATTAAATATAGTCACCCCCTGAACAATGGCATACGTTGTGTCAACATAAAACCAGGGAAGGTTTAAAATCAGTCTGCCCTCATCATCATCACCATCATCATCACTAAAGCTCAATTTTGATGGAGTTACAGAAAAATCATCTATTTTCAGATTAACTTCTCTTTCAAAGGCTCTGGTTCTCCAGGTATTTTAACTCAGGCTTTTACAGGTCATGAGATAATAGAGTGTGTCGTCTTTAAGATGAAAAAAGGATGGTGGAATTCTAAGTCAGAACCCACCACAGAAGAGACATTAGTTAGGGCTCAAGTTAGATATCAGCAAGGCACTGCAGAATGTTCTAAAGGATGAGCATACTCATTGGAGAATTTTCTGGGAGGGTCTTTCTGGCTCGATCTTTCATTGTTGTATGTGTAAGTTCTTGTGGTAAGATGAGTCACTAGATAAGCTGACAAGACAGAGCCGTAAGTTTCTCTCAACAAACCAACAATGCAGGAAGAGAAGTAAGAGCAACAACTCCTCTGGTTTACCGATGGTACCATTAACTAAGATGTGAATGTCATCAGTAAATTCCACCAAGTTTTAGCCATAATGTAAAACAGTTTTCCTAAGTCATCTAGAGAAATGCAGGACATAAACTTTCAAATTATGCCAAAGGACTAATTAAAACAGATACACCACAGATGTAATTGAATTAAACCATATTACCTGTTGGAGAGGACTGGTTTTACAGATCAATCTCACCCTTTAATACTTTTCTACAGCCATAAAATATAAGTAGATGTCTCCCCTACCCAGTTCAGAGATGTCCAGAAACTGAAACCAAAAGATACACTGAGAGGTCATTATGTCATATGACATGTCTTCAGAAACCCTGGCTACTTAACTTTCAATGAAATGTCAAATCTCAAGTGCCTGCATCCACTATGACACATTCTGTTTACCACACAGCAGCCTGAAGTTGGCAACTCAACATGCATCTAACTCCACAAAACTATTACATAATGGGTGCTTTCTACTAAATCACAGGGAAGCATGTCAGTTTTGCATCTAAAGCAAATAACTTTTGATGGTTAGCATCTTATTCTTAGCATGGCCGTGACAGATCAGGTAAGTTAAGACATGATTCCCCTTGAGTGACTGCCTTCGATGGATAAAGACTGCTGTGATGAAGAGAAGGCTGTGGCCTTCTCCCAACTCTGGTGTGAGGGTATTTTACAGCTATCCCCACAAACATTTCTCTCTCTTAAGAGGCACATTTGGTAAACTTATAAAGTATCTCTGCTGTTTGTAAATTCTTTCCTAAACTAGTAGGATGCAGGCATTTGAAAGAGATTTTTTTCTATTTATATAAATATATCACAATACAAATTCTAGAAGGTATAAATTTGATTCATTAAACAGGGCCAGCACAAATAACACCCCCTATTTTTGTAATAAAAATCTTTTATTACAAAAGCATAAGCATGTCATTCTGTAACATAACATGATCACATGCAAGCACACCATATGGCATTTTAGGTGAAATGTTCAAATTGCTGCCCATCTCGTGGGAGGCATTCAGGTGCCCTACCAACCACACTCAAGCAAGCCTGACTTCTGCCGGACCCTGCGTATATTGGTTGTAAGAAATTTGTACAATGCGTACAATGTAATTAAAGGTTCCTGTTTCTTTTTTTATCTCCAAGTTTTCAGAATTATGCATGCCAGCTGACAGCATTTCTCGATGTGACACAAATCTTAAATTCTTGAATATATTATGGAAACTAAATTTAGGAAACATAGACTGTCACTACATCAGAGCAGATTACTCATGTAAAAGCATTATAGAAGAGAAACATCTCCAAAACCCAGGGATCACTCTGTAAAAGCCACGTAGCCATATTATCAAAACAAACGTTGAAGAATTATAATCTCGCATTATTGTGTTGCCACCACATGAATTCTCGACTTTCAGCTGTCATCAATCACAGCAGAATTTCTGGCATGTAGACCAGATTCTCGTGGATTTTTATACCACAGAAATGGATTCTAAATTATTTATTGGTCAACACTCAGAGGTTGTAGATGGGACATATTACAATAGACATCAAAAGGCCAGAGAGAATTAGACTTGAAATACAAGTTTATAAAAATCCTTCTTCGAGAAGATAAAAATAATTCTTAATTGTGTAAATGTAGATCCTATACAACTATCAGTTCTATCCATTTAGGGCACCTCACAAACTCAGTGATCTCTGCATGTAGCTGCTTCCTCTCTGTACCCTTAAGCATTTCCGGGCATTTAAAATCTATTGGGATAAGTCTAAACCTCACCAGGAACTTAAAGGACTGCTAAGTACAAGAAAAACTCTAGTTCTCTGCTATTTATAAGCTAATTCACAAAAGTCTTAATATAGATATATTATTTATTCAAGTCCCACTGCTTCTAGTAAACAAATAAAAGTTCCCTTAATTTAATAACAAAATTATAAACATGAATCAAAGAAAATCATGTGAATGTCCTTATACAAATACCTCAGATTCATCACAGAAAACTGACAGGAAGTCTGTATCGAGAGCATTAATCATCACCATCAACTTGAACGTGAACAATTATTTCTTCCAAATGATCTAGCCTTCCCTAGTCTAAAGAAAACACAGTTATTTTTAAAGAACTCCAACAGAACATAATTTAACCATCTACTACATTGGCTTGCGAGATAATTTTTGAATGGTTCATTAAAAATGATAACATAATCAATTCGCTGCATCTAAAGTATTAATCATGTGTATAGACCTGGGCTAGTTACATTGTCTGGATGCTATCTGATGATTATTCTCACAACAAATCAAGCAATGTGTAGCACTTCAGTACTTACAGACAGTTCACCTAGAATACTATCCGGGAAACCTTCTGCACCGAAGATTAAAGCACCACCCAAGGTGTATTGTTACCCCGGGCAAGCGAGAAGGAACAGGGGGTGGAAGGAAGTGCTTACTTCGAAAATGCTCTGAAGCGTAATAATAGACATCCTCATAGCCCTCGTGGTAATCCTCTTCTGGCCGGTACTTTTTCCCCTTTCTTCTCCTAGATCTCCTTATTTGCTTGACGAAACCCAGGAAGCGGTCCATCTCTCCCTCACCGCGCAGCCGACTCTGCCAGCGGCGGAGCTGAGATAGCCCAGCTGCTCCGAGAGCTGGTGGAGCATGAATGCCCCGCACCGACCCTGCCGCGCTACCCTTCCATCTGCCTCTGTGCTACCATCGAAGCTCAGGTGTTAGCCACGGGAGGGAAAAATAACAGCGATAGGGGTTTGCCTTGACAAGATTCCTCACTTTGCTCGGACAACTGTCAAATGTGCAACTTAAAAAGAAAAGAGGGAGAATGTAAAATGATAAAGACGACGAAAGAGAAAAAAATACAGTGAAGATTTGGCCTTCAAAGAGCTTTAAAACAGAAGAGAACAAAGTTCAACCAGAGATTCAGCTGAGGGGAGTCCCCGCACTAGAATTTCACTATCCAGTATCTCCATCATCAGGGGCGGGGGTGGAGGAGAAGAGAGGGGCGGGGAAACAGGCCAGTCAATGGACCGAACCAAAGCTAGACACAAACCAACTTTCTCTCAACTGCTAATCCCACCCCCTAATCTAACACCCTTTCTAGCAAAACTCAGGGCTTGGGAAACTTCTTGGAAAGCTGCCTTTTGCGATGGGCAGATTGATTAACCCTTTGTGCGCTCTTGCATATCCTGCTAATGAGCAATAAAGTGGTTTCATCCATATGCACTGCCTCTTGCTGACAAAAGTGTGCTGTATGTGTTAATTGGAGCAGCAGGGAGAAGGCTCGGCAGCTGCTTTCAAATGACACATTTACCCACTGGGCATTAATGTAGTCCAGTTGCTATTTGATCTAAATATTAAAATGCACTTCACAGAGAGGCTTCTCGTAAGCATTGTAACAGCATACCATAATCAGCAAATTTTTTAAAAACTGCATGGCTTTGGGGGAAAATACAAATAATCCAACTCTGCTTGCAAATTTAAATGAGTTGTTACATTTTTTAAAACATGAAAACAAATAGACTAAGGAGCAAATAAAATTTAGTTTTTGCTGAAGATGGAGAGAGATTTTCAAAAAATGCTCACACCCTGTTCAGCCTTTGTCTCCAAAATCACAACTTCTTTTTTAAGCACCGCAATCAGAAACACTTCAGAACAGATGCGAGAGGTACTTGGAAGTCTAGACAGGTCAGCGTTCATCATGGATAATATTTTTCTCTCTAGCTTCTTTCTTCAGGTCTTTAAATGAATGGAAAAAATTTAAAATCAGGAAAAATTCAATTTGTTTACAACACAATTAATTAAACATGTCATCATATTACCCACTAAACAAATAACATACTGTAACTTCATGTTCCCAGGAATGTAATTTTTAAAAAAGCTTCTTCCTGTATAAGAGTTGTTCGATATCTAAGTAATGTCAAGTTGGTCGGACCATTCCACAAGGAAGTGTGTGCACTTAGCACTATCTGTTGTGGGATTCACAGGCAATTTGCCTCTCTTCTAGATTTGAATAGCTGAGGTGTGTAAAGTTAGATTCAATGTATTCCCACTATTCTCATGGATTCCCCCATCCTTTTTTTTTTATGCCTTAGAAGTAAGGCTATGAAAAGAAATACAAACTTAATTATGGGGACAAACGGATACTCTAACATGTTTTACGAACATCTTTAAACAAAAATTCACTTGTCCTTAGGTGTCAAATCTTCTCTTTATTATTCTGAATCCCTCAACCAAATAAATTAGAACAGTTAAAAACAGTGAAATTTGAATATCTGAATCTAGACCTTGAATAGGTCAATAAATGGATGACAATAATGCATAACCTTTTAATTTGATTCTCTTCACAACCTTTATTATGAGATGATGCCTCTGCAGATGAGGAAAAAAGGTTCAATGAAGTTTTAATGGTTTGTCCAAGATCACAAAACTAACATTGCCAAATACTACCTACCACAGGTCTTTTTCCATACAAATTAGAGATTGTCTTGTCTAAGAATTATCTGCATTTGGTGATTCATTGTTTTCTATGAGTTTGTTATGGAGATGGAGTTTGCAGATAATTGCTAGCTTTTATTTTTAATTGGGCTAAACATATATCCTGATTTAAGTAATTAATTTGTCAAGTTCACATGCTCCCAGAGATTATGCAGGCAACAGAATTTACCAACTACCTCTAAATTATTATAACTCCTGAATTAGTGGAGTCCACATAATTTGTTTTGTAGCTTTAAGCTCTCAGCTTAATCTAAAAGGACTGACATTATGGAAGATGACTTCCCAAGAGAGAAGATCCTTTTTTGTACAGACCAACTTAAAACATTCCACCTCAGTTTGCTAACTATTATTCGCAGTATTCCAAGAGCCTAAGAGTTTCTCAAACAGAGGTAAGCAACCATTTTTAAAAAATGCAAAATAAAAATAGTCTACATACCAAACTGTTTTCAGAAATTATGCTTTAAAGCACCTATTATTTTCCTAGTTTTGAAGACTTTTATTTGGGAGGTTACCATTTCAATATCTGATTATAAGGAAAAAATATACAAGAGGAAGTGTGATGACATTAGGGAAGGGTTTAGAGTTCAGCCATGTGCCTGGAGGAATATGGTAGAAGAAGTAACAGTCCTCTTAAAACAGTCTGCAGATGCTGGGGAAGCAGGAACAGGGAATCTGCCCTCTAGTGGAGGTTTACCTGAGTCACAAAGGATAAAAGAATGTTGCGGTGTAGCGTGTGAGGGCGGGGTGGGAGGGAGCATGCATTCATGTGTCACAATCCAAAAGATAGGAGGCAAGACACTTACTTGCCACTGCGCCTAAAGGGTGGTGCAGGTGGACTGGCCCTTTTAATCAAACTTCCTGGGTCTGCACCTCTGAATTTTCCCCATATTCTATCTTAAATCCTCCATGATTAACGATGGAGGACCAATCTACAATAAAATCTAAAAACACTTGAGGTTATTCAGCAGTTAGCTAACACCCACCCCCACGATAATTGGCAAATGAGGAGAGTGAAGTGCAAGTCCCATTCAGTAGCTTTACTACAATTTCTGAGAGAATCGCCCTTTCTTTCCATAGCACAAACACTGGTAAGTGGTGTTATTCATTAGTTATTGCACTCTACAGTCTAAACAAATGGGGTAGTTTAAAAGCTGAAAATGGCAGTTCACAGAACAAGTATCTCCCATAAATGTGCTTTGTTAGGCTCCCTTAAGTGTTGTTTTGTTGGTTTGCTTTAAACTGGGCCAACATCTAAGAGTGAGGAATTTCACAAATAAATCAGATATTTGATTTTTCCTCGAAAAAAATCAAAAGATCTGGCAATTCTGGGCCCAACTCCAATGTGGCAACTATTAATTAAAGCTGGGCGCTGGCTGCCACCCATGAATAAAGACGTACTTTCCACTGAGCAACAGCCCCTTCCACTGGGCCCGAGTCTCTCATTCCGCTACCACCTGGCCCCGCAGGCATTTCTGCCTCTGCATCCTTGGCCAGGGTACCATCCTGACTAGCCAGTTCCAAAACGCTAATTTCTTCAAGAGAAATTTCAGCTCCCCTATGTTTTCATGTAAAGAAAGGAGATTATTATGACAAAATGGTTTTAGTTGAGCTAAATGTTCACCAAACTATAAAATTAAATTTCTTAGAAAAAAATTGTTCACGTGAGAAAATTAAAAAAGGTGCTTCAATAAAATTAGCAAATATATATTAGCAAATATATTTTTTTAGAAAGCTAATTCTTTTCTTTCTGGGAAGTAGGCAATTGCCTCAACAGCATTTACACGGTTTCTGTACTCTTCTGAAATAGATTCTCCATCCCCTTGGAGGAAAAGAGGAAAAGACCAACTATTGAGATTAAACCTTCAACTGACAACCTTCCCTAGATCACTCAGTAAAGTTGTACTCTTTTATGTATATTTAGATCGAGTAATAGTTACAGTATTTTTTGAATAGCAGTATGGAGCACACGGTTTATTAGAAGAATCTTGAGACATTAATACAATTAGACCCCTTTTAGATACCACGTGTGTTTGCACATGATGCCAAGAACTGTGGCAGACTCCCCGTGACCTCAGGGGGCACGGTCTGACACACTGAGGATGGCAGAGTAGAAGGGAGAACGTTCCCGTCCGCGACAATGCCAGCGTTCTCCCCCTGTCAGACCCAACACCGCTCCACTGCAGCGAGTGATTCGTACTGTCCTCTTCACTAGACTACATAAAATTCATGGATCATGCAACCATGTATACCTAATTTAAAAATAAAATACCTTATAAATAATATATTTAAATACATGTTTAACAATATACATTTAAATTAGTAAATCTTAGGACACTACCACGCTAGTAGATGTAGTTAGATCCCTACATCTACTTCTGAGAAGTAATTTCAAATTTAAGACATGATCAGAAGCCATTCCATACAACATAGAGAAAATAAAATGGTATTGTTACAGGTAGACAACACAATAAAAATTAGTATAATTACTTATATTAAAACTGTGAAAAATATCTCACATCAACAGAATGAAAAGAGAAGTCACTAACTAGGAGAAAATGTTTGCAAGAGAAATATCTGATAAATGAAAGAACAAAATATAGGAATACAAAAGGAACTCCTAAAACTTAATAATAAGTAAAATTACCTGATTAAAAATGGATCAAAGGCTTTAATAGACACCTCACCAAAGAAAAGACAGATGGCAAATAAAAGATGCTCCACATCACACATCACCAGGGAAATGCAAATTCAAGCAATAATGGGATACCAGCACACACCTACTATAATTGCCAAATCCACAATGCTGACAACATGAAATGCTGATGAAGATGTGGACAAACAGGGACTTTCCTTCACTGCTAGTGAGAATGCAAAATGGTACTGTAACTTTAGATGATAGTTAGTTTCTTACAAAACTAAACGTATTATTACCATACAATCCATCAATTGCACTCCTTGGTATTTACCCAAAGGATCTGGGAACTTATGTCCACATAAAAATCTGCATTTGGATGTTTATGGCATCTTTACTCATACCTGCCAAAATCTGGGAGCAACCAACATATCCTGCAGTAGGTGAGTGGGTAAACCATGAATTTTTTAGATAATAAGATATTATTCAATGCTAAAGGGCAATGAGCTATCCAGCCCTGAAAAGACATGGAGTAAGCTTAAATGCATGTTACTAAATGAAAGAAGGTAAAGTGAAAAGGTCACATACGATATGATTCCAACTATACAACATTCTGGAAAATGCAAAACTACGGAGGCAGTAAACAGATGAGTGGTTGCCAGGAGTTGGGGAGAGGGAAGCATGATCAGGCAGTGCACATACGGTTTTTAATGCAGTGAAAACACTCTCTACAATACTGTAACAGTGGACACATGTCATGATACACTTATCCAAACTCATGTGATGCACAACAGCAAAAATGAACTCTAAGTAAACTACAGACTCAGGTGAAAATGACATGCCCAGGTAGGCTTGTGGTTCGTAGCCAATGCACCACTCTTGTGGAGATGCTGGTAATGAGGGAGACTGTGCATCTGTGACAAGGGAGTACATGAGACAACTCTGTCACTGTCCATTTTGCTATGAACATAACGCTCTAAAAAATAAAATCCATTTAAGAAAAAAAACACCTCACACCTCTGTATTTAACAGTATTAGCTTCTAGGCTCAAATAATTACAAATAAGTTTTCACTTACTTCCTCATTTCAGCACTTCTAGTGCCCCAGATGCCCATCCACAGAATGCTGACGGCCCCCCTTTCACTCCCGCCTTGCCCAGCACTGGGACAACCAAAATGCCCATACAAACTTGTAACAGGGGGCATGCTGGGTTGCTCTGGCTGACAGTCACAAAACTAATTCAACCAATCAAATGCTGCCTTACCCCTGGGATTCTTCCTATACATTGTAATAATTCCCCACCCTTTTGTGTTGTTCTTGCTTAAGATACTTTGAATTGTGAAGACTAATTTTGTCATTCAGCTATTTCAACAGTTGCTACAGAAAGATAGGTAATGGTCTAAGAAATTCGAATGGTGTAATTCTAGTATTTCATGTTCCTGCTCTTCATGAATTTGTACAAAATTTAAGAGAAATTAAGTTTCAAAACAAATGCTTCAAATTAAAAATAAGTGTTTCAGCCCTGGCTGGTGTGGCTCAGTGGATTGAGTGCTGGCCTGTGAACCAAAAGGTTGCCAGTTCAATTCCCAGTCAGGGCACATGCCTGGGTTGAGGGCCAGATTTTCCAGGAGGGGGCATGCATGAGGTAATCACACGTTGGTATTTCTCTCCCTCTCTTTCTCCCTCCTTTCCCCTGTCTAAAAATAAATAAGTAAAATCTTTTTTTAAAGAGTGTTTCACACCAAGACCAAGACATTCAAATTATTATTCTTCCAGTAACTACACATAGATTTACTGGACAGAAAACACTGTTGGTATAAAATGAGATCATTCTCAGAAAGTAGTCACCAGAGCCCTGCAATCAACAAACACTCCAATTCTTACATTTATTTAAGTAGTAGAAGCACTTGTTTTCATTAAAAATATATAGTAAAATAATTTTAATTGGTAATAATCCAAACAGGGCTCATCACAGCCTGAAATAAAACGCTTTTAATTGTAAAAGAGTAATTTAATAAGGCACACATATCTGTGGGTAAGTAGACACATCTACAAAGAGATAGGTATTCACTGTTCCTGGCAGATAGTAGGTGCTCAATAAATCTTTTTGTTGCATTCACATGATAGCAATGTCAACATACCTTAGTTAACAAAAGAGAAAAAAGTGTAACAACAAATATTTTTTAAGAATTTTGGATTCACAAAATACTGAGTTAGGAAAGATTTCAGAGATCCTTTCCAGCCTCTCTAGTCCCCTCTTCCCACTATATTGAAGCCCTAGATTCCACCAGATCCACACTAGAAATTGTTCAAGGTCCAGTCCTGGAGCTGTCTCCTTTTGAGGTACCCCTGACTCTACTCTGGGCAAAAGAGTGAACTTTTCCTTTGCACTCCAATCGTACTTGGCTTCTGCCCCTTTTAAAGTAATAACTCTTCTCCCCGCCCCCCAGTGTCCCTTAACTCAAAAATCTAGTTAGTTAGTATATAGTAGCAGTTAGTACTAATCTGAGATATGGACAATGGTGTGCACATTTTCATTTAATATGCTATCCTTGTTTTATTTCAGGGAACATTACAAGTATACATTTAATTTATTTAGGACTTTAACTCTGCTACTTTTTCTTATGAGGCTATTTTCAGTAAATTAACAAACAATAATATAATGACAACAACAATATCAAATTTAAATATTTCTTGCTATGAGCCAGTATCTAAGAGTTTCATGTAATTATTTAATCCTCCCAACAATCTTATAATGTTGCTACAATAATTTATCCTCACTTGTAGACAAAGAAAAGAGAGACAGGAAAGTTAAGCAACTTGTTTGTAGCCACAGCGCTAAGGTGGCACATTTACTAGTCTGAAATAAAATTCATAGATTATGTAATTTATTTTTAATGTACATACATAATTTTTAATGTAAAAAAGTTTCCAATTATAGTTGACACACAATAATTATATTAGTTTCAGGTGTACAACTCAGTGATTAGGCATCTATATAACTTACGAAGTGCTCACCCCACTAAGTCTAGGGTCCATTTGATAGCATACATAGTTATTACAATATTATTCACATCTATTATTTAAAAATATATATGTATACCCTATAATAATAAATCAGGAAGTTTAGCATTTATGCCCTTAAATATCATATGCTGCCTTTCAAGAGTTATTCTACTTTGACAGTATTTTTACTTTTATTTTATTTTAATTGTTGTTCTATTTGACAGTATTTTTAAATGATTAAAACAAATTGCTGTGGCATTTAGATGTCACTGGATACTCAAATGAGTGATCTAATGGGTTTATTTAAAGTTAACAATAGGATAGAAATGATTTCTCCTGCAAATATATAAATGATGAAATAAGCCAGTTGGTGAAAGACAAATACCAGATGATCTTACCTATAAGAGGGATCTAATCAACAAAATAATGAACAGAACAGAACCACAGGCATGGAAGCATGGAACAGACCGACAGTGAGCAGAGGGGAGGTGGGAGGGGTATAATGGTAGAAAGACGGGAAGGGACTAGTCAAAGAACACATATGAATGACCCGTGGTCATGGACAGCAGGGTGGGGATTGACTGTGGGAGGGGGGATGGGATGGGCAGAGGAGGGCAAAGGACGAAAATCTGGGACAACTGTAATAGAATAACAATAAAAAATGATTTAAAAAAGGATGAAAATTTTAATTTTTTATTTTATTTTCCAATTACAATTTATATTCAATATTATTTTAATTAGTTTCAGGTAGACAGCATAGTGGTTAGATAATCATGTACTTTACAAAGTGGTCCCCTATATTTCAAGTACCCACCTGACACCAAACATAGTTATTAAAATTTCACCGACTATATTTCTTACACTGCACATTACATTCCCAGGACTATTTTGTAACTGCCAATTTGTATCTCTTAATCCCTTCAACTTAAACAAATTTTTAAAAATTTTTATTTTAATTGTTCTTGTACAGTTTTCTGTCTTTTACTCCCAGCACAGCCCACCACCCCAACCCTCTCCACCTCCCTCCCATTTCTATCACCCCTTGTTTTTGTCCATGTATCTTTTATACTTGTTGCTCTACACCCTTCCCCCTTTCCCCTGAAATTTCCTCCCCTCTCCCCTCCGGTCACTGTCAGCCTGTTCTCAAGTTCAGTGTTTTTGGTTATATTACACTTGTTTGTTTTGCTGATTAGGTTCCTGTTAAAGGTGAGATCATATGGTATTTGTCTTTCACTGCCTGGCTAATTTTGCTTAGCATGATGCTCTCCAATTCCAAGGAGCTCCTTCTTTTTTTCTGCTGCACAGATTCCATTGTGTAAATGTACCACAGTTTTTTGATCCATTCATTTACTGATGGGCATCTAGGTTGCTTCCAACACTTGGCTATTGTAAATTGTGCTGCTATGAACATTGGGGTGCATAGGTTCTTTTGGATTGGTGTTTCAGGGTTCTTAGGATATAATCCAAGCAGTGGAATTGCTGGGTCAAAAGGTAGATCTATTTTTAGTTTTCTTAGAAAATTCCATACTGTTTTCCATAGTGGTTGTACCAGTCTGCACTCCCACCAGCAGTGCACTAGGGTCCCCTTTTCTCCACAACCTCTCCAATACTTGCTGTTTGTTGCTTTGTTTATGAAGGCCATTCTGACTGGTGTCAAGTGGTATCTCATTGTGGTTTTAATTTGCATCTCTCTGATAGCTAGTGATACTGAGCATCTTTTCACGTGTCTCTGGATCCTCTGTATGTCCTCCTTGGAGAAGTGTCTGTTCAAGTCCTTTGCCCATTTTTTAATTGGGTTGCTTGTCTTCTTAGAGTGGAGTCATGTAAATTCTTTATATATTTTGGAGATTAAACCCTTGTCTGAGGTATCATTGGCAAATATCTTTTCCCATACAGTTGGCTCTCTTTTTATTTTAATACTGTTTTCTTTAGCCATGAAGAAGATTTTTATTTTGATGAGATCCCACTTACTTATTCTTTCTTTTATGTCCCTTGCTTTAGGGGACATATCAGTAAAAATGTTGTTGCATGGAATATCTGAGATTTTCCTGCCTCTGCTCTCCTCTAGGACTTTAATAGTGTCACAGCTTATATTTAAATCTTTTATCCCCCTTCAATTTATTTTTGTGTATGGCGTAAGTTCGTGCTCGAGTTTCATTTTTTTGCACGTAGCTGTCCAGTTCTCCCTTCAACTTTTTAACCCAGTCCCCCAACCCACTCCCCTGCATCTGTGAGTCTGTTACTATTTTGTTTGTTCATTTATTTTGTTCTTTAGATTCCACATTTAAGTGAAATCATAAGGTATTTGTCCTTGTCTAACATTTCATTTAGCATAATACTTTCTAGGTCTATCCATGTTGTTGCAGTGGTTAAGAGTTCATTCTTTTTATGGCCAAGCAATATTCCACTGTCTACATGACCACACATTTTAATCTACTCATCTTACTGATGGGCACTTGGGCTGTTTCCATAGCTCAGCTATTGTAAATAATGCTGCAATGATCATAGGGGTGCATATATTCTTTCCAATTAGTATTTTGAGTTTCTTCAGATATATAACACAGAAGTGGAATAGTTAGTTCACAGGCAGTTCAACGTTCCCTTTTATGATGAAAATTTTTAGCTGTGAAGTTAAAAATCTGTGAAGAGAATGTATTTGTTTTTCAAATTCCCTTAGGGCAAACAAGTTTGAGATCACTGTCTAAATATAGTGGTGGTTCCTTTTCACCTTTGCATCCTTAGCTGGGAAACACATTACTATATGCACAATGTCCGATGAGCGGAAACATGGAGTGAAGAGTGAATGATGGATGAATAAATAATTGATAGAGCGATGATTGAAGAGACAAGATTTACCTAAGATTGCTCCCTGAGAGCGGGAGAGCTTTTATACAGTGGAGTGTAGCTGTGCCCTGTTACACTGGGCTGGCAGGCCCTGGAGAAGACAGAGTAAGACCGCCCCAAATCCCCCCATTGTAAAATAGCCCCCACACTTTTCATATATCACCCTGTCACTTCACCTGTCAGAAACTACGTTGAATATGTGCTTTCTTTTTTTAATTTCTTTATTTTAATTGTTGTTCAAGTACAGTTTTCTGCCTTTTACTCCCATCCCAGCCCACCGCCCCAGCCCTCCCCACCTCCCTCCCATTTCCACCCCCCCTAGTTTTTGTCCATGTGTCCTTTATACTTGTTGCTCTAAACCCTTCCCCTTTTCCCCGGAAATTCCCTCCTCTCTCCCCTCTGGTGTCTGTCAGCCTGTTCTCAATTTCAGTGTCTTTGGTTATATTATGCCTGTTTGTTTGTTTTGTTGTTTAGGTTCCTGTTGAAGGTGAGATCATATGGTATTTGTCTTTCACCACCTGGCTTATTTCGCTTAGCATGATGCTCTCCAGTTCCATCCATGCTGTTGCAAAGGGTAGGAGCTCCTTCTTCCTTCCTGCTGCGTAGTATCCCATTGTGTAAATGTACCATAGTTTATTGATCCATTCATTTGCTGATGGCACCTAGATTGCTTCCAGCACTTGGCTATTGTAAACTGTGCTGCTATGAACATTGGGATGCAGAGGTTCTTTTGGATTGGTGTTTCAGGGTTCTTGGGATATAATCCTAGCAGTGGAATTGGTGGGTCAAAAGGCAGATGGATTTTTAGTTTTCTGAGAAAATTCCATACCGTTTTCCACAGTGGCTGCACCAGTCTGCATTCCCACCAACAGTGCAGTATGTGCTTCTTGTATGTTATATGTTTCTTCTCTTCTAAGACATGAACTCCATGAGAGTAGGAACATTCACCCTCATGGGCACTGACATATCTTTAAGTTGTAAACAGTGCCTGGCAATATAGACAAACAATAAGTGTTTCTTGAAGGAGTGAATGAATGAATGAATGAACAAATGAATGAATCAGATTTGATGTGAGATAAGGCCATACTGTTCATGCTTCATGGAAACATACTATTTAAATTATACTAGGACCTTTAAAGTTTCCTTCCCGAAAAGTGTATTAAACACCAAAATTACCCAGCAAAGATATGAAATAGAGCCAACCCTAAGGGTTGCTGAAAGCTGGCATGGATTAAGTACCTAGCACGTCACAGGTGTAAATACATTTGATAGGGTCAGTAAACGAATCTTGAATCCTGGCTGGTGTGGCTCGGTGGTTGAGTGCTGGCCTGCTAATCAAGGGGTCACCAGTTCAATTCCCAGTAGGGCACATGCCTGGGCTGCAGGCTAGGGTCCTCAGTGGTGGGTGTGTGAGAGGCAACCACACATTGATGTTTCTCTCCCTCTCTTTTTCTCTTCCTTCCCCTCTTTAAAAAAATAAAATAAATAAAATCTTTTAAAAAATGAATCTTGAAAACTACAGACATTCTAAAAGGCCTTTTAAGCTCACAGTTTTAAACTCTTAACTAATATACTCTAAACTTGTAACTAATATAATGCCAAGGAGAAAGATGGCTGAGAATTCTCCCCTCTTTCCTGTTACACACTCACTGCATATTAAATATGGATTGTGCAGTATGCATGTAGGTAGGGTCTACATGAGTGAGTAAATGCACAAACAAAGGAACCAGCCAAAGGTTCAATAATAAAAGTTAAAAAGAGAGGCATGAACATAAGTTAATCCAAATTGGATAAACAGCTTCGAAAAAATCAACAGCAGACCAGGCAAGTGAGCCTGTGAACGACAGCTAGAATTGGGGTCTAAGAAAAAGCTCAGAGTGAAAAGGGTCAAGGAGGTAAGATGAATCATATGGCAAAGCACTTAAAGAAAAAGGAGAGAAATTTAAATTAGATTAGTCATCACAACTCGAAAGTGAGTCTGTAGGCAACTATTTTAAATACCAAGAAAATGTTCCTGCAGCCAAATGAATCAATTAAAAAAAATCTAAGCTTTTGGAAATGCAATGCTTTGGTAAAGTAAATCAACCAACCAAGGAAACATAAATAAACAAATAAATGTGTGCCACTTAAAAATAGATTTTTTTCTTGTTCTCTAGTAGCCTGGAAGGGCAAGCGAGCGAGAGAGAGAGATAAAGATAGAGGGAGGAAGGAAGTGTGAATGAATTCTCAGGCAATAGAAACCATTAGGTAATATATTGTTCAGAACCATCAATATGAAGCTTAAATAGATCCTGTGAAGTCTCACAATTACCTGAAAGAACTTCATAATCAGCACTACTTTTTCCCATCACTTGAAAGCATCTAGCTGCATAAAAATAATGACATCTTGCAGCTATCAGAGACTTTTTAGACTAAATCTTTCATTCTATGCTATATTACATATTCAGAAAAAATGTCAATTCAGTACTTTGTACATTTTCAAATCCCTATAATATTCAGGTGGCACATTTAGCATTTCAAATTTGGAGATTATTTTTAAGTTTTAATTATTAATTTTCCTATGCTCATTCCACATTTTGTTATTGGTTGACTATATTGATTAATTGTATGTAGTGGAAAAAATCGAAGAAAATCTTCAAAGACTGAAAGCATAATCTCAGTTATTTAAGCCCTTTGAAGTCTAATACATTTGGAATCTCAGAATGACTGCCTGACATTTCATTTTGCAAGAAGTCTAAATAACCACAATAAATTTACAAATGCAGACATGCCACAGTTAAATTTCATTTCACGCTTAGTAAGCAAACATTATCAAACTATAAGCACTGTCCTCCACTGTCTTTCTAACTCAAAATCTTGTAACCAATGGATGGTCGACCTTGAAATATTTCACAGATGGATGAATTGGCTTAGTTTATTCATCATTTTGCAGATTAGCAAACTTAGGCTGTATGTACTACATAGAGCAGGTGGCTCTATGCTTTATTTAATAAACAACACAAATAATTAGTGATTAGACAGAAGCAAATTAGAGACCTAATTAGGAATTGTTCAGGGGAAAATTCTTCTAAGAATAATGAGTATTTCTTTCTGCATTCAAATTTCTTTAGAAACATGCTTCCACTTTCATTTCTTAATGGCGAATTTCTTTAAATAGTTTGCATCAATCTCAATGAAAGCAGGAAAACCCTTTCAGGGAGGAAATCATCAGATTATATAGGGCTTTGTGAAACTACATGAGGACTCAGTGCAGCAGAGTGCCAGGTAACTACTGTATTTATCAGGATCTACCTGCATGTGTTACTATATAAAGACGCAGCTTTCTTTACTTAAACATGTTTGGTTTTGTAATACTGCCAATTCATTTTGTTGTTCTGCACGCATCAGCTACTTAGTGAATGTAATAAAGATACAATACTAAAACACGCAGGAAAAACACTCATAGCACACTTTATGTTCTTGATGCCAAAATCCCATTTAGCATGTGAGAGCCTTCTGTTCAACTTTTATTACTCAGTTTAAAAACTGTTACACAGTATCAACTTTCAAGTACAAATGATTAAAAAAACAAATTATTGATGCCAATTTCATATCAGGGAAATTTTTTTTGACTAATTAAACATTAAAACTGACAGATAGGAACTAAAGACATGTCTTTAAGTTGCAATACACACTACTGACCAATAGGGAAGCTTAATCTTACAGAACCCAAGATGTGAATTTTAGTCATGATTTGCTTCTCCTACTGGTGGGCAAAGCAAGTCAGTTATCTGCATCCATGTTGACGTTTTCTGTCATATCATTGGTGCATCACTGAGTAAGTTTCTTTCCATAAGCTGTGCCCTACTGACTTCAAACTCTCAAGAAGTGATGTCATCTCTCCGCCATCCAGGATTCCTTGAAGGCCTCCTGCGAACAGAACTTCTGTAACAATGAACATGTCTGGAAAGTGATGGTCCGAGGCCACTTTTGCTGCCTATAAGTGGGGTCTCGGAACCAGAGAGAACACACAGCTCTTCTTAAAATTGAAGGTGTTTATACTCGAGACAAAACCAAACTGAATCTGGGCAAGAGACGTGCTTATGTGTACACAGCAGAGAACAACACAGTGGCTCCTGGTGGCAAACCGAAGAAACCCAGAGTCATCTGGGGAAGGTAACTCGTGCCCATGGAAACAGTGGCATGGTCCATGCTAAAGTCCAGAGCAACCTCCCCGCTAAGGCCATTGGACACAGAATCCATGTAATGCTGTACCCCTCAAGGGTTTAAACGTATTGAAAAGTAAATAAGTAAAATGGATTTGTTCTCTTGTGAAAAATAAAAAGTGATGTCATTATTTTAGTAATGTAGTTAAAACTGAACTCCTATTCAAAACCCACCTGTGAACATACCTGAGGACTCATTTCATAATGCATTATTAAAGAAACAACATTCAATTCTTTTTATGCAGTACTGACTGTCAAACTTAGCTTGCAGAATATGTTAATTAATCTATCATAGCTACTTTTTACCCTACCTTTGAATCACTGGCTTATTTAGCTGTAAGTTCCAGGGCAAAATTGTCCTTTTCATGGTTGTAGGCTGAATGTCAGAGCATATACGTTGCCCTGTATTCAAGGGTTCTTTCAAAAAAGAATTTACTAAATGCTATTACATGACCAGCTGCACTGAGCTGAGAACTAGTGATACCATACAAAACAAAAGCAGACAATGGCCGTATCACTTTTTAAAGATAATCAACAAAATGAAGACACGAGCAAAAGAAACCCCAGAAACAAGAAAACAATGAACAAACTGACAGTGACCAGAGAGGAGGGCTGAGGGGGATAATTGGGGAAAGAAGAGGAACATGTATAAAAGAGCCATAAACAAGGACAATGGGGTTGGGACTGTCTTTGGGAGTGGGGGTTGGGCAGGGCAGGGCAGGGCAGAGCAACAGTGGGGGGGTGGGGAGAATGGGGACAACTGTAACTGAACAACAATAAAACAAAATAAAGTAAAAAAATTAAAAAATAATGAAAAAGATTTTTTTGTCATTCTATTACAGATGCCCCAGTTTTTCCCTCTATGTCCTCCTCTGCTCATCCCACCCCTGCCCCCACAGTCAATCCCCACCCTGTTGTCCATGGCCACGGGTCATTCATACGTGTTCTTTGACTAGTCCCTTCCTTTCTTTCCACAATTACCCCCTCGTCCCTCCTCAGGAAAGGAGATTGACAGTTTATAGAAAAGATTTTTATTTTTAAAAAAGAAAGAAAATGTGTTAAAAAGGAGCTACCTTGGATATTTTTATCCTTGACTTATATGTATATAATAAGTGCTCCATACAAATTATTTTAAAGAGTGAAGGAATTACTAAATTCAATCTTCCACTGGAATCTTACTAACAAAGGAAAAGTCAAATCTCATTATAAGGCATCACACATTGATGATTCTCATAGAGAAGGGGCTCATAAGGGGGAAGTGTCAGAATCACATGGGGAGGAGTTTTTTCCAACTCAAAATGACCCTTCAAAACCCAGGTCAGAGATTCCCTCCTCCAGGAAGGCTTGTGTTATACTCACCTTCTCCCATCTCCTCCAAGGGGTCTAGGCTTGAGAGTTATGGCATCCGGAGCCTACTCTGCGAGTTAGGACCCTGGACCGGATGCTTTAACAAGGAAGTAAGGGTGTGTAAACAAGAGCAATGGCTTATTTCTTTCTCATATTAAGGTCTGAGCTGGTAGGTGGCAGCCAGGGGTTGAGAGAGAGTAGGTGGCACTGATATCTATAAAATCACCCAAGGATCTGCATTATACTTCTATCCAAAATGTCATACCTTGAAATGCTGTCCTTTACGCCCCTAAATGTGACTCACCACTGCCATGGCCAAGTGCCAGCCCGAAGGAAGAGGAAAATAGATAGTAAAGTTTCCTACTAAGAATAGAACAACCAAGTTGTACACATTACTTCTCAAGGCCACTGTAAGGACACACCTCATTGCAATCGAGGAAGGAAGGAAGAAATATGTGGTTTTTCTTACTGGATAGCCAAGGTGGCTAGCTAGAACGTGGAAGTTTCTATTAATAAAGAATCCATGGAAAAAGTATTGGAGGATAACCAATTTATCTCCCCTCCCTTAGTTTATTGCAGCATTATTATTCTCTGTTGCAATTGAGACCTGTTTGGTCTTCCCTGGGGCTGATCTCGAAGTGTGTTTAGCACAGAGACAGTGTTCTGTTTATCTGTTCTATTTACCCGCATTTCCCTGGAACCTGGCACAGAGCTTGGCCTCTAGTGGGCACTCAATCCCTGTGTATTGACTGTACTATGGGCTCTGTCAAAATTTCATTTTCTCTGTACAACAACCTGGCGAGGTAGGTGCAATAATCTCATTTACTGTATATGTGCTGATATTTATAAACTTAAGCTTTAAAGACAAAAAAATGATAGATTCAGTATCTGAAACCAATCTTGTATGACTCCTCAAATCCCTTGCTTTTACAACAAACCATGCAGGTACATTTTAAGTGAACGACAAAACTTGGGGCTGCTATTTTAAAATACATCCTCAAAACCTTACATTAGAGATGTGTTAGAATTTTCTGATGATTATAACAACATTAGCAGCCTTATTTTTATCCTACACCAATGCATATTTTCTGAATGACAAGAAATAACAATTCCAATGGTAAAGACTGAATGTTTTACATAATCTTGA
This sequence comes from Glossophaga mutica, assembly GCA_039655065.1. Classification (NCBI taxonomy): domain Eukaryota; kingdom Metazoa; phylum Chordata; class Mammalia; order Chiroptera; family Phyllostomidae; genus Glossophaga; species Glossophaga mutica. The sequence goes on from CM077304.1 coordinate 63,473,927, forward strand.
AAACATTCAGAATAAAACAAAAACTAGATCCTCAGCCACTTGTGCTCATTAAATATTGTTACATTGTGTGCCCTCCTGATTAGGGCTGTCAGCTTTTATAGACTGAACTTGAAAGCTGTGATATTTATAATAACATTTCATTTTTATTTTACTGCAGTAAACACACTTAGCATGCAATCTACCCTGTTGACAGATTTTTTAATTTACAATACAATATTGTTAACTATAGGCACAATATTGTAGAGCACATCCTCACAACTTATTTATCTTAGAGAACTGAAACTTGTTAATGGGAATGCAAACTGCTGCTGCCCTTATGGAAACTAATATGGGGATTCCTCAAAAAGTAAAAAATAAACCCACCATAGGATCCAGCAAGTCTGGGTCTTGATCCAAAAGGAGTGAAATCAGGATCCCGGAGAGATGCTGGCACCTTCGTGTTTGCTGCAGCACTAGTCACAATAGCCACACTGTGGAAACTACTTAAGTGTCCTTAAACATGTGAATGGAAAAAGAAAATGTTGTACATACGTACCATGAAATATTGTTCAGCCTTAAAAACAAAAACAGTAGTTGAATTTCTTACTTTCTTGTTTGCAATGTGGAATCTGAAACTTTATCAAAACTTTTTTGTACTCTCATTAAAACTGATTGGTCTAGCCTACATTTTAAATAAATTTTACACATGATTTTGTAGTATTGTGCACTGTCCTTTGGAAAATTATTGGTTCACGGCTTATGCAGGTCTCCTAAACATTGATACGTTTCATTATTCCATATCGAAACATCATGTTCATCATCGCCACTGATCTTCTCGGAACGGTCAGTAAGTAATTGGGGAGCTGTGGAGCGCAAGACGGTGAATACAAATGTCCCAAACTTCAAATTTTAACTTTAAAGCTCGAATTTTACCTTTGGCAGCAACTGTTAGTTATCTTTGAAGTGATAGGTTCATTTCATTCATTTTCAAGAAAATATCTGCCAAATGCCCAAGTTTGAGTAACCATAGTTTATTGCATGACAAAAGTAGCCAATTTCGTTCCCAATTCAATCAAACAACTACATTTCCTGAGACGGCACTCCACTTTGGCATGCAACAGGACCGCTTTAAGAGTACTTTCCATTTCATAATATAGATCATTAAAACTACGTTTAATATCTTATTAAGAACACTCTTAAATGAAACCTAATTTTTGCTTTTAATTGCAAGTCGATGGCGGTGAATAATATAATGGCTACATGTATATGTTTTTTTGCCATTGTCTTGGTGCTAAATCTCCAAAGGGTAACAGGGTAAGAGCAAATAATACGGACCCCTGGGGGCCGTGGACTACACTTTGAGAACCCTGTGATACAGAATCACTTCTGGGTAAAAAGACATGAGTACCTTGGTTTTCTGTTATTTGCTCCAAGTTCTTAAAAAAGGTTTCTCAAAAATCTTAGTGCATTTTAAAGCTTTAATAATTTCAGGTGTATAAATGCTACCAACTTAGTGCCTTTTACATATATTTAGTTTAGAAAGACTTTTTAGGTAAAATTTTTGTCTACAACCGTCTCTAAATGAATTGGTGGAGGAAGACCTTTGCTTGGCCCCCCGCCTCAGTCGCCAGGCTTGTCTCCACTAGTTTTTTGTTGGTGTTTCGGTTTCGTGTGGGTAATCTCCAAACTGTTACATATGCATGAAAACCTTGTTCATGCAGTGATTTTAAAGCTAAGACCACCAGTGCAATCCTTTCAGTTAATAAACTCAGCTGGTGAAAATTTTTATAAAATTTAAATATCGACTAGAACCATGTATAACATAAAGTGGTAGTTACATTGATGTTTCTTACATTGTAGTAAGAAACATCAATATTTGAAAACATTAAGGAACAAACTTTTCAAATCTTACTTTCTGTAATAATTATGCTAGATTATTCTTAGCTTACTTGCCTCACAGAGACAGTATGGTAAAAAAATATGAATTAAACCATTCACACTCAACAGTTAATAAATATTTATTCAGTAACTATTTTACAATAGGAATTAGGCTGAGGGTTGCAAAATATTTAGTAGAGGAAGCTTTTAAATAATAGACATCGTTATATTGAATCTATTTTTTATAATGCCAGTACAAAGTAATTTCTGAGATTTTTGTTAAAAATGTCAAACTAAACTGATAGTTTTTAATTACATTTAATTCAATGTAATCCTATTCCAGCATTTATAGTAAAATTATGAACTTGGATACCTGGCTGGTGTAGCTCAGTGGATTGAGCGCGGGCCTGCGAACCAGAGGATCGCGGTTCGATTCCCAGTCAGGGCACATGCCTGGGTTGCAGGCCAGTTCTCAGCAGGGGACACATGAGAGGCAACCACACATTGATATTTCTCTCCCTCTCCCTTTCTCCTACCCTTCCCCTCTAAAGATAAATAAATAAAAATCTTAAAAAAAAAATTATGAACTTGGTGGAGAAAAGTAGTTTAATGTGAACTTTTGCTTGACACTGTTCTTAAAATTTATCGTAAGATAATGAGTACTACAAAAATGTTGCTAAAGATTTTGTATCTCAACAAAATGACAGAAATTTATACGGGAATAAAGGTCAATGATAACGTTTTTTCTTTACGGATGCCATGAGTACTCAATTCAGAACCACTATGGCATAAATAATTGTGTTTCTTCCCCGACTTTCTGCTTTCTGACATGAGAAATAAAGCATATTTCTTTAGAGTCTATTTGCTATTTTCATACTTAAGTTGAGAAAATGTGAAACAAATGTCAGCCTACAGAAATAAAAACATTAACCTTGTCAATACAACTTAGTCAGTGTTATGTTTTAATTTTTAGTGGTGCTTACTAGGCTCCCTAGGCAAATTAAATCAATAGGAATTAGACATCTCTCTTATTCTTCAAAAAATAAACCACTGAGATCATCGGCAGCACACGTCTTCTAAAGCAGAGTCATGAGCCCCTTTACAAGGGGCACAGGTTCTAAGCAATGCGTTGTTAGGTGACATTGCCATCCTGTGAACATCGTAGGGGGCACTCACACAGACCAGAGGACACAGCCTGCTCTGCTGCACACAGCTCGATGGGATAGGACAGCCTATCAGTCCTAGGCTACAAACCCGCACAGTATGTTATTGCACTGAATACTGGGAGCAATTGTAGTGCAATGGCAAGTATTTGTGTATCTAAACATAGGGAAGTCACAGTAGAAATATGGTATAAAAGATTTTTTTAAATGGCACACCTTTTAATAGCACATCTTTTGTTAAAAAAGATTTTAAAGCCCTGGCTAGTATGGCTCAGTGGATTGAGCACGGGCTGCGAATCAAAGGATCGCCAGTTCAATTCCCAGTCAGGGCACATGCCTGGGTTGCAGGCCAGGTCCCCAGTAGGGGGCACTTGAGAGGCAACCACACATTGATGTTTCTCTCCCTCTCTTTCTCCCTCCCTTCCCCTCTCTCTCAAAATGAATAAATAAAATCCTTTAAAAAAAGATTTTAAAAATAGAGCACTATTTTAATATGAATGGAGCTGGCAGGACTGGAAGTTGCTGGGGGTGAGTCACTGAGTGAGTGAGTGGTGGATGTGTGTGAAGACCTAGGATGTTACTATACATTACTGTATATAAATACCATACACTTAGGCTGCACTAAATTTATTAAAAATGTTTTCTTTCTTCAATAACAAATTAACCTTAGCTGACTGTAAATCTTTACTTTATAAACTTTTTGTTTTTAAGTTTTTGACCCTTTTGTAATAGTACTTAGCTTAAAATATATACAGCTGTATAAAATATTTTCTTTCTTTATACCCTTAGTCTATAAGCTGCTTCCTATTATAGATTATTTTTTTACTTTTAAAAATTATTTTGTTAAAAACTGACACATAAACACACACCTCAGCCTTGGCCTGAGCAGGGTCAGGGTCACCCACCTTGGGTCACCCACCTCGCTGTCCTCTCCCTGCACACCTCCTCCCACAGGAAGGCCTTCAGGGGCAACCACACTGGGGAGTTGTCATCCCCCAGGGCAACAAGGCCTTCTGCCAGAACGCCTCCTGAAGGGCCCCCTGAGGCTCATTGTGAGGAGGCAACACGCTTTGCAGAAGCAGGCTTAAGGTGGCTTGCTTGGTTCATTTCCTTTTTTCATCAAAGATTTGCTTGTAAACAGATAAGGAACAGTCTTCACCATTAATGAAAACCTTTTGGTTTTGGATTAATATTAATATATCATGTATTTTTTCCTTTAATAGTTCATTTTTGTTATTTTTCCCATTACTATTTACCTCCCTTATGCCCTCTTCTACCACCACCCAACTCCCTCCCCACAGTCACCAGCGGTTACTGTCCATAACTGTGTATGCTAATGTGCATCTGTGGGCTGGACACTCCTTTTCTATGACAGGGAATATCCAGACTGTTTAGAACTGGCTACATTTTAATAAGCCTCATGCTTTTACTGTGGTGTGCTACTGTTGCATGGGGCGCATGGAAGACAAAAGCTCTGTCTGATGTAAATAAAGTTAAGTTCTCTTCTTAAAAAGGAAAAAGAAAAAAGAGAAAAGAAAAAGGAAACGTTTAAAAGAGCTTGATGAAGTCTGCAAAAGTTCTGCTTCACTGTGAATTTTCTGAGGGTGTTTTTCTTCACCTGCAGTTTCCTTTTCTCTTGCCTCTTCTTGAACTAGGCGTTCCTGTTCCAGTTCCAACAGCTCCTCGTTAGTCAGTTCGTCAGGAACCATCCAGCTCTTCAGTGTCATCCTCATCCACACCCAGGATAAAGCTGCTTGCCATCTCAACCACAGCCTTGTTGATCTGCAGCCTCTTAGCAAATCCTTTGAAGTCGTGGGGAGCTTCTTGTGTGTTCTCTTCCAGATGCCATCCATACACTCCTCAGTGACATCACCCCAAGCCCAACCCGCCTCTGGATGCAGTCACAGATGTTATGTGTGCTCCTTTCAGAATTGCATCAGTGTCTTGCTCAGATGCAGTCAGTCTAGGCAAAGGTCCTCCTCAGGTAGTCGGCCTTAAAAGCTGCTGCAACTCCTCGATCCACTGGTTAAATAGAAGAGGCGGTGTTTGGAGGGGGAAACACCACTTTGATATGGAACAAAGATCATCCATGAAAGAAGGGTGTCTGGGAGCATTATCAACAGTAAGCAAAATCTTGAAAGGTATGTTATTCTCTTAACATAGCAATTCAGGAGCACCTATTAAAAGAGGAGCTGGGTCACTCGAGACTTCTTACTGCTCCTGATGTACACTGGCAGAGTGTGCTCATTGATATGCTTGAAGGCCCCGTGGTTCTCAGTGTGCCAGGTCACGAGGGGTTTCAATTTGCAGTCTGCAACATGGCTCCCAATTAAACTGTTTTCCTGCTTATAAGAGCCTTGAAACCTGGCATTAATTAGCCTCCTTATGAATAAAAGCCCTTTCAGGTATCCACTTCCTGAATAGGGATGCTTTATCCATTACTTAATATTTGCTTTGGCAAGTAGTTTTCCTCCACAACCAGCTTATCTAGAGTTTCCAAAAATTCTTCTGCATTCACATCAGCACTCAGAAACTTACTACTCATGTGCACATGATGTAATGAACAACGGTTCTCAAATCGTTTCAGCCACCCAGAGCTAGCAGTGAACTCAGCATCATGGTCGGGCCCAGTCTTTCCTTTCAACATCGCACACAAACACTTTGCTTTGGTTGTGAGCATCAGGTGCTGAGAGGGATGTGCTTCCGCATCAAGAATGCAAATCCGGGTCATTAGGAGTTTCTCCATGTCTGACAAAGGCCCTTCTCAAATTTTTGTTAGTCTTGTTCCCTTCCAAAAGCAGACATTTTAACAACTTGCATCACTTCGTTCTTGTTCTTCAAGAAGGCAGCCTGATGGAATGGGGCGTGCCTAAGTGGCACGCAATAACCATCACTGATTTTCCAACTTCACAGTCCTTAGTCACTTTTAATTTCATTTACAGATCAGCCACTTGATGTGGCCTCTTACTGGCAACATTAGGAATGGAGCAGACTTTTTGGGCTGAGTGGCCACAAAGAAGAAAATGAGATTAATCAAGAGATGCAGTAAATATGGGATGTCTGAGGCTATTGCTGGTGTAACACAGCATACCGTTTTACAGAAAACTTTTTATATATAAGTAGGTAGAGTATACTCTATAGGAAGTACATAAACTGGTAACATAGTCATTTACTATTGTTACCAAGTATTATGTGCTACACCTAATCGTATGAGCTATACTTGCATGTATACAGCACAGTAGGTTTGTTTATTCCAGCATGACCACAGACATAAGAGTAATGTGTTGTGCTAAGACATTACAATGGCTACGACCTCACTGAGAGATAGGAATTTTTCATCTTATGAGACCATCATCGTACTTGTGGTCCATCATTGACTGAAACGTCACTAAGTGACACATGAGTGTAGTCTTGTGGAAGCAGGTGGCTTCTCATGGAAAGGAGTGGGGCAGTATCTGAGATCTGGACACCCAACAGAATGAGGGGGACTTCCATGTACATCTCATCAAGCAACAAAAAGTGGAGGCTTCGCTGCACTCAGTTTGTGACTGAGGTTGCACTCCAGGTTGTGAGCATCACATCCTTGGCCAACCATGTTCACCCCAGGAAGAAAACCCAAATGATGGGCATTTCTTACACTGGACCAGAGACAGAATACGGGCTGAGTGATGGCGCCATGTCTATCTTTTAGGTGTGTGTGTGTGCACAGCATCCAAATAAATGTGCCTCCTTGTCTTTTCAAATACTTGGTATTCGGAAAGCATCCTGCTGTTGAAACATGTAGGTGTGCTAGGAAGAAATTAATTAGACTGACTGTAAGAGACTTAACAAATCACAAAAGCCATACTGCAACATACACAGAAGCAGAATGCCTGGTAGAAGGTGGCTTCATCATTCTGTTTTCTTATTTTCACCTGTAATTCTTCCTGGCTAACACAACCATACAGTTTATCAGCATACCTGTGAAAGGCTCTAAAAGTCAGTATGTCATGCCATTTATAAAGTCCGAGCTGGTGATGCAAATCTAGGCCTCTTGCCAAAAACAGACCTGGTTACTGGTTTCAGCAGAGCCTGCTAACTCACTGCATGACCTTGGGTCAATAACTTCCCCTCTCTAGGACAGTTTCCTCATCTGTAAAATTGCACAAGATGATAGCTTATGTGTTTGGCACTTCTAAAACTCTCCAACTAAGTGATTAAAAGTCCACGGACATAGAAACATCTTGAATATCAAAATTTCCTAGGAAATTAAGCTAGTGTGGCAAAGATTTTTTTTTTTTACAGTTATGTGCTATTTGGTGCATGCTGGTAATGTTTCTCAGGTTGTTGCCTTTGTATTTGTTTGGGGAGATTAAAATTCCTTGAGCATGGAGATCTCAACATTTCTATGTGGTTAATTACCCAATAATGTCTAGTCAAGTGTTTTGCACATTAACATTTTCATGATAAAAATGATTAGTGATCATTTAAACCTTCTACTGCTAAAGTATTGGTTTATAAAAAAATTATACTTCCATTAAGACTCATCGTTTTCCTTCATCAGTATTTACTACATACTATGACACCTAACCACCATATGTATCTATCTCTACAAAGTAGGATTTTGTACTTTAAAAAAACTAGAGAATATAATAGAGGCAAGACTGGAAATGAAGCATTTCCTCAGTAAACAACACCTGTAATTCCAGGGAATCATTTCTCTGTACAAATGCCTTCCTAGACCTGAGAACAGTGGCACTAACTTAAAACGCTCCTGACGTACTGGCTCCAAGGAAATATTTCTGAAAGAATTTCAGGCAGACAGCACGAGCCTCCCTCCCCAGACCCAAACACCAATGCACATCCATGTGCTTTCACTGCCATGAATGAACTATATTTCTTATTAGTCGAACAATGTTTAGAAAAGAAAATGCAATGCAGGCACAACTCAAACAGGGAGCTGATGGTTCCCAAGTGTAACCAGTTCCAATTCTGCCCACAGCTCTGCCCTTTCCAGGAGAGTGCATGGAAATGCGCTCCAGCTGTCACGGAACCTAGCGCTTCACTCTTTGTACAGATCTGACAAATTTTCAGATGGTAATGTCATTAGCAATGCTGTCCATAAGCAACCATGGCAGAGGTACCCTGAGTATGCCAGGATTTTCTAAAAGGTGGGTGGAACAAAATCCCCAAACACTAAGAGGTTCGAGCATATGGCATTTTAACCATCAACTGAAAAATCTGAAACACACACACACACACACACACACACACACACACACACACACACACAGGGGGATGAGTAAAGAAGCAAGAGTTACTAGTTGAAAGGCACTTCTGGAGAAGTTGTTTGGGGTTGCTAAAGGTGATACTAGACAAAGAAAAGAAAGATGAATGCAGACACAGCATATGCTGTTGAAGCTCCAGCTCAGGTGAGGCTCCTGCACTGGGACTGCCTCCTGTGACTAGACATTGCTTGAATGGCACTGGGCAGTTTTACCTTCTGATTTGACACAGCTCAAAGGACTTCACAGGGCTTTGGCACTGCATGCGGCCTTGGAGGTCTTGACGTCCAAACACCACCTTCTCCCCATCAGGCTAAATCCCTCTGCAAAATCTGGACAAGAGGTTGTTCAGTTTTTCCCATTTGTCCAATGATGTCAGAGTTAAATAACTGGGCTCTGTCTACAGAAAGTACAGAGGGGCCCATTATTCAAGGATAATTGGTACCAGGAAAAGGAGACTGAAAGTGAAACCACTTAAAACAGAAGTTAATTTCATAGTATAGAGCAGAAATAAGAAGGCTGGAAAAATGAACCAAAAAAAAAAACAAAACAAGTATTAACTTTTATTATTTTTAGAGAGGGAATAATTTTTAAAATTAAAAAATTTTAAATTTCTAAATTTCTAGTGTAATTTTAAAATTACACTAGAAATTTATACAATAGAACAAAATTGTGCGATAGCAAAATTTAACTTTATGCTGGACTCCATATTGGACTTTCATAGCCCAATCTAAAAAAAAGTTTTCATTTTTGTAAACATTTTCAAAGGTTTTATTAATTTCCCCAAAAACCTTCCTTAATCTCTTGATACAGAAATCAGTCACTTTAGAAATGCCTGTATTACCACCAGTCTTGCCTATTTTTCATCCTCAATTTTTAACTAGTCCAATTGCGTTTATAGATTTGAGACGTTTGTCCACATCTCTTTATCAATCTCATGAAACTCTAAATCTCTGGCAATATTTTAAATTTATACTATTCTTCATGGTCACGAAGAGTAATCAGACATCTATATTTAGGGTATTTCTTAAAAAGGAAGAGAGATTGATTGAAAAGAATGAAAGACAAAGGGAGACAATAAATACATGGAATGTAAGGACACGTTTTAAAGAACACATGTTTCTCAATTACTACAGCTGAGACAGGTAAGGCACTTCCCTTCTTTACTCCATAGTTTCTCATCTATAAAATGGGCATAATGATAGTACTTACATCACCAGCTGCTTGTGAGGATTATTGCAAGTAATCAACACACAATAAATGTCAGCTGTTACATTCCTGCTGCTAACCATGTAATGAAATGATGGGGCTGCCCTTTGGGTGACTAATAACAAATCTTTTTTTTCATTTTTCAAAGAAAATATAATTTTACAACTGTTAAAAAGCATCTTCTGTCTCTGGAATAAAAATTTTTTATTAAGATTAAGGAGCTAAATCATCAAATAATATTCAGAGTTTTTATTATCCCACAGTACTTGTAAAGAATTAGGCAAACTGAACTAAAAAGTTAGTAAAGTGTTATTTTTATGATAATTGAATCTAAGTCCTCAGGTCTGTTATTACAAGTGCTACCAGAGTTACCAATTTAAATTTCCATCTAGCAAAATCTCTGCCCTACAAATACCAGATGAAACTAAAGTCACTAAAAAGAAAAAAAAAATACAACATATTAAGTTCTATCCAATAAAAAAATAACTTAAAACTGAGAAAGAAATGATTTTCCTCCAAAGCTCAAAATTTTAAATAACATTAATCTGCATTAAAATTTGGGTGAGAGCTTCCAGTCAAGATGGCAGCATTGGTAAACACAGCTTGTCTCCTTGCAGAACCTCATCAAACTTACAACTAAAATAGAGAACCACCATCACTCAAAATCATCACAAACTGAGTTTAAAGGAAGGATTAAAATTTGGGAGAGATATCTCAGGAGCGAGGAGTCTCCAAGCCCACCCAGGCCCTCCAGCCCAGGGTTTCAGTGCCAAGAAGATAAGTCCTCATAACTTCAGGCTGCAAAAACCAGTGGTGAAATAGTCAGAGGAAGAAACTGCTGGAATCCCAAGCACTTCCTCTTAAAAAACCCATACAGGACTTAATCAGACCATTCCCTATAAGCTCAAGCACTAAGGTAGCAGCTTGAAAGGCACCAGTAGCATACAGGGAGCAACTGAAGACTCTGCCTTCACTGCAAGAGCTGGGGGACAGCTTTTCCCCAGACAGAAAGGTGGACAGAGGCCACTGTCCCTTTTCTGAACCCTCCCTCCATAGAGCCAGCAGGTAGGTGCCATATCTGAGACTCCATCAACCTGGCTAACACTGTTTGTCCCACCTTGGAGATCCCCTGAGGCTCCGTTTCACCCAACTGAGGGCCCCACTCAAACTGTCAACAGTGGCTTTTCCATATAAATGGCTAGTCTTGGCTCATGCTTAACTTCCTAAATCCTATCAAACAAGCAACAACCAGCCTCAGTGAGCCCCCAGTCCCCCGTACCTCTTGCTAAGGGAACCCAAACCCAGCACTAGCAACAACCAGCCTAGATTCACAGCTTAGCTTCCCCTGGGAATCTCCAAGGCCCACACAAATAGCAGCCATCTCAGATTGCTTTACAGCTCACTCAGGGTGACTCCAGGCAGAACATAGGTGGGCACTGATCTTGGCTTGCACCACCCGGGAAACCTCAGAGCCTATGCACCCAGTGGACAGCTACAGACCACATCAGAGCAGCACCACACTGCCCCTGCACAGCTGATTCTCCACAGATGGCGGAAGTTGGTGGTCAGTGGTCACAGCCAGTCCTTGCAGCTGACTGGCCTGGGTAAATCACTCCCATTGATCTGCCAACAGCAACCAAGATTCAACTACAAGAGGAGGGAGTACTCAGCCCACACAAAGGGCGCACCTTGAGTACCCACCTTGGGTGATAGGGGAGGCTGTGCCACCGGACCGTATAGGACACCTACTACATTAGACCATATTACCAAAACACGAAGTCAAGGCAGCTATACCTAATACATAGAAACAAATACAGGGAGGCTGTGAAAATGAGCAGGCAAATTAACATGGCCCAAATGAAAGAACAGATCAAAACTCCAGAGAAAGAACTAAACAAAAGGAAGGTAAGCAATCTATCAGAAGCAGAGTCCAAAACACTGGTTATAGGGATGCTCAGGTAACTTAGTGAGGACCTCAACAGCATAAAAAGGATCCAGTCAGAAACAAAGGCTACACTAATTGAAATAAAGAACAAATTTACAAGGAAAAAACAGTAGAGTGGATGAAGCTGAAAATTAAATCAGTGATTTGGAACATAAGGAAGCAAAAAATAACCATACAGAACAAGAAGAAGAAAAAAGAATCAAAAAAACAAGGACAGTATAAGCAGCCTCTGGGACAACTTCAAGCATTCCAACATTTGCATCATAGAGGTGCCAGAAGGAGAAAAGAAAGAGCAAGAAATTGGAAATCTATTTAAAAAAAATAATGAAAGAAAACTTCTCTAATTTGGTGAAGGAAATAGACATGCAAGTCCAGGAAGCATAGAGAGTCCCAAACAAGATGGATGTGCAAAGAGGCCCACTCCAAGACACATCATAATTAAAACCCCAAAGGTTAAAGATAAAGAAAGAATTTTAAATGCAGCAAGAGAAAAGCAGTTAGTTACCTATAGGGCTGTTCCCATAAGACTGTCAGCTGATTTCTCAAAAGGAACCTTGCAAGTAGGGATTGACAAGAAATATTCAAAGTCATGAAAAGCAGGCACCTATAGCCAAGATTGCCCTACTCAGTAATTCTATTGTTTAGAACTGAAGGGCAGATAAAGCATTTCCCCAGCAAGAAAAAACTAAAGGAGTTCATCATCATTAAACCATTAGTATATGAAATGTTAAAAGGACTTATTTAAGAAAAAGAACATTAAAACTATGAACAATAAAATGGCAATAATACATATCTATCAACAATTGAATCTAAAAAACATACTAAGCAAACAAGAAGAACAGAGACAGAATCATGGATACAGAGAGTGTCTGGATGGTTGTCAGGTGGGAGGGGGGTGTGGGGAAATGAGTGAAGAGGTGAGGAGATTAAGAAGTACAAATAGGTAGTTAAGAATAGCCATGGGGGTGTAAAGTATAAAAAATGGAGTAGCCAACAAACTTATACACACCACCCCACTATGGACATGAACAATGGTGGGGGGATTGCCTGAGGGAGTAGGGGGTGCTGGGCAGAAGGGAGTAAAGAGGGAAAAATTGGGACAAGTGTAATAGCATGATCAATGAAATATAATACAGCAATTAAAATTGGGGTGAAGGTGGGAAGAATTCTCAAGTTCTGAATATATCATTAGCTTAACTTTTCATTTCAAAATATTTACTAGATATATTCAGTGTTTTTTAATGCATAAAGAAGCTATGGGAATATGGGTAGAGGGAAATCAATATATAAACAAGATACATCCTGAATATATTTTATATTTTCCAAAATGATTATGAGCTTGTTTAAAGCTATACTTATCTCTCTTCCCTGAGGTAAGCTTTTGGTTGTAGAGGGAAAAATCCAAATTCATTTTATCACACTATCTGTCATTACATAATAATATACCCAAACTTTGTAGCTCAAAACAAAACCCACTTATTATCTCAGTTGCTGTGGGTCAGAGGTCTTGGCAGTCCTTAGGTGGGTCCTCTGCTCAGCGTCACACAAGGCTGCTATCAATGTGCCTGAGTTCTCATCTGAAACTCAACTGGGGAAGGATGCGCTTTCAAACTTACTGAGGTGTTTCGAATTATGTTTCTTGCAATTGCTGGCTGTCAGCTGGAGACTGCCCTCAGTTTATAGAGGCTGCCTGTGGTCCCTTAGTACACAGTGCTCCTCGATGTGGCTTTTCGTCTTGTCAAAACCAGCAGTGAGGGAGGGAGGAAGAGGAGAGGGAGACAGGGAAGGGGAGGGTAGAGAGAGAGACCAGCATGACAGGTACTGCGATCTTATGTAACACAAACACATAATTACGTACATGTAATCACTATATCCCATCACTTTGCGATGTTCTGTTGGTTGGAAGCATGTCACAGGTCCTGTCCACACTCAAGTGGAAGGGATTACACAAGGGCAGGAGGACCAGGAGTCAGGGGACATGAAGGCCACCTCAAGAATCTGTCTGCTGCACTCCTCTATTTTAATAGTTGCCAGATTCATTTTTAGTGAAAGAAAAGAATGACAACATTGATTTTTAAATCAAAGTCTCCATTCCACTCCTCACCTCCAACCCATGAATTGAGTACTGGTTCTTTTGATGTATACCTTTGAAATGATTGTGAGAACTAGAAAAATGTTTGCCTATGATTCAAACTTAAAAATAGAGTCCTTTTCATAAAAATATATTTTGGCAGATAAGCCTCGTGCACAGTAAGTGTGTCTGGTCCTGATTTTCTCCACCGTTGCTTACTGGCTTCAGGCTGCTGAAAAGAAAGTATGGCACTGTGTTCTCATGCATCTTTCCCTGGGAAACACCTCAGCCGGTACCAGGAAGCAGGGACATCTGTCACACATTGTGCCTCAGGATCCAAAATGGACCAAATATTAGTCCCAAAATGACATGCTTTCCAGCATTGTGGTGAGACGATTATTTCATCTTAGCTTAGCAACCATGCATCGCCACTCCTTCCATAGGCTCTAATAAATCCAAACCAGTCCTTGTGAATTTTAGATGACTTGATCACAATTACGGATAATGCCGTACGTGACAGTACAAGGTTAAAGACATTGCCAAAGGCTATACTAAAAAGAACTAACAGATAGACCTGATACTCGCAGTTTTGACATTGAGCTCACACTTCAAAACGTAAGGTCACACCATCCATTTCTAACGTACTGATGTGCAGTACGTTAGATGTGCAGTACTTAAATGATCTGATTTGGAGATTACTGGCATTACCAATAACCAATACCTCCCAGCCCCAGAGCTTTTACATTTTTCAAAACACACTCATAATTCTTACCTCAGTTTGGATAAGTAAAAATGGAATCAAGCATGATTTATCCCTACAGATTTTTAGTCTGACTTTTATTATATGCAGTGAGTTTTATCTCTCTTTTGCAATGAAAATTATATTATGACCTTTTCTTCAAAGCTCCACTCCAACTATTCCTCAGGTGAGAAAGACTTCTGAGAGAGCCTTCTGCACTGGGCTGGTACATCCGCCCCCTTCGCACGCCCTCTGCAGGAAAGATCTCTGTTACTGTGTCTCATTCAGAAACTTCGGTTGTTTTCAAGTGTGTTTTCATTAGCTAGATGGAAACCTCATGAAGGGGAGGTTTTATATTTTTCTATTTTTCTTTGGGGTTGCCCCTCATAAAAGTGCTCTTGCTCATAGAAACATTCAGAATGGGTATCAATGATCTGACATTTGGCTGCTGGTTGAAGGATCTTCACCATTTCCGAGCATTTCCCCTACTTTTCCTGCGCCCCTGTAGTAGGCTGAAAGAAACAACTGCCTTCTTTTGCCACTGCTTCCTAGCACTCATCTTACAAAGCTATTTGAAGAACTTGATTCATTCTCTAAAGCAATACAGCCCAGTGTACTTTCTGAAGCATGACTTTTAAACTTTAAAAAGTTACAGAATTCATCTTTCAAAATCTTACATGGAATTCTCCGCATATATAAGACATCAAAGCAATTTTGCTCTGATGGAAGGTGAGGGGGAGTGGCAGGTGGGAGTGGGAGCGGAACTGGCCTGCTTTCCCATCTGCCCTCCGCCCCCAGCCCAGGACCCCCCTTCAGCAGCCTCAGGAACCAACGGAAACTCTCTCCAAGGCAGTAACTTTTTAAAAATATATATAGTTTATTGATTATGCTATTACAGTTGTCCCATTCCCCCCAACTCCCCTCCACCCTGCACACCCTCTCCCACCCACATTCCCCCCCTTTAGTTCTGAATCTCGTTCCCACCAACTACAGTCCCTGGGAGCTGGCCACGGAGCCAGGTTCAGATGTGCACAGGAATCTGCTGTTTTTCCCCTCCAAGGTGACACTTGGGTCTGTTTCTCTAGGAATGATAATTAGTTCATGCTGATTTATTCACATTAGCATTATGTTAATGTTATCGATATTTTCAAGGACTGTGAGATATCTTACATTAGCAGTTTCTCTCAAGAATGATGAGAGAAAGAATGAGTTGACTTGGCCACCCCAAGTTTAAAGGTAGGAGTAATCAAGCTCCTTTCAAAATGTCACATGCTGACCCAACCAGATTCCCTGGACACGTTTCAAAATTCTAATGGCTAAGAACAATGCTCGGTGTGTGTCCTCACAAACAATACTTCAAAAGAAGTATTTCACCCTCCACTTACAGTTTTTAAAAACTGAGACTAGGAAATAGCCACACTTGCCTCTCGCCCCCATGTCAATCTATCTCCAAGACATATGCTCTTTCCAGAAGTCAGTCCATGGAGACAGGTGTTGCCTTCGGGAAGGAGCAGTTTTTTCTCTTTCCTTGACAAGTTACTTAACCTTTTGCAGACTCAGTTCCCACCTATCATGTTGGCCACAGTGAAAACTAAATGAGTTGGCACATATATGGTGCTTGGCAAAGTCTCTGGAATACAGTAAGGTATCCAGTATATATTTTTCACCATTATTATGATTTATTAATAAATGTGAATTTTAAGTTAGACTTTCCTCACTAATTCTGCACTTCTCCTTGGTTTACCCAGAGTCATAAAAGGGGAAATTTTAGCTTCTGTCAAAGATCAGGATGACTTGTGAATTGAAACAAACCACCTCAGAGTCTCTCTTTGTGTACACTTAAGACCTGTACCTTCCTACTAAATTAGTTTCATGCTTAGAAAATATCAAGAGGTTGTTGAGTTCATCTTCAAGCGGTGGCCTGGTCCCTATTGAATTAATCTGCCTTGGTTTGAAATACCTCCAGAGAAAGAGATTTTATAGCTTCCTGTGGTAATTGATTCAAATGTCACACTTGGATAGACCCAGAGCCATGAGCTCAGAGGTTAGTGTTTCATTTCGGGCATGAGGTCTGGAATATGAAAAACGTAATCTACAATCTTCCTATAGAGACCCGGACTATTTTACAAAGGGGCTTTTTGAACTTTACCTGATATCCTTCCATCTCAATCAATGTTTAATCCATTCATCCTACCATTCTTCCTTGGAAATAATGAATATCTCAGTTTAAAAACTGCATTGTTCATGGTGTATGATCTTTTAAATGTATTGTTGGATGCAGTTTGCCAATATTTTGTTAAGGATTTTAGCATCTATGTTCATCAGTGATATTGGCCTGAAGTTTTCTTTCTTTGTCGTGTCTTTATCTGGTTTTGGGATTAGGATGATGCTGGCTTCATAAAAGGAGTTTGGGAGTCTTCCATTATTTTGGATTTTTCGAATAGTCTGTGAAGGATAGGGGTTATCTCTTCCTGGAGAGCATCATGCTAAGCGAAATAAGCCAGGCAGTGAAAGACAAATACCATATGATCTCACCTTTAACAGGAACCTAATCAATAAAACAAACAAACAAGCATAGTATGACCAAAGACACTGAAATTGAGAACAGGCTGACAGTCACAAGAGGGGAGAGGGGAGGGAATTTCAGGAGAAAAGGGGAAGGGTTTAGAGCAACAAGTATAAAGGACACATGGACAAAAACTATGGGGGCTGGAAATGGGAGGGAGGTGGGGAGGGCTGGGGTGGTGGGCTGGGGTGGGAGTAAAAGACAGAAAACTGTACAAGATCAACAATTTAAAAAAATACTGATTAAAAAAACTGCATTGTTTATGGAAGAAAACCATTCTCCGTTAGAACTGCAGAACTTGGGAAGGAGTGATTTACTGCAAACTGAGCCCAGTGAACAGAGCAAATTTGGAGCGAGGAAAGCACAGGGAGTACTTAACTTGTTGTAGGGAGGTATTAAGAAAATCTCTAGACTGGAAATAAGGAGAAACAGATTTCCCATCAGGCATCTTCATTTACTGATTATCTGGCTTTAGGCAAACCCATACACAGGGTATGATGACAACTACCCCGTTTATTGCACAGGCATATTGTGACAATCAAGTGAGACCATGTTAAATAAAGTGCATCAGCGACTAAAACAGTGAGTAACAGGTGGCTCCCCAGAGGAAGATCTCTGCTGCCACCAAAGTTAAAGTCTGACCTACGATGCTCACAGCATGACAGAGGCACCCCAACTTCTGAGCTCTTTCCACCCCTGCAGGACGGGGACTGCTTTGAGATCTGTTCCTCCTGGTGGTTGTGTGAGTGCCTGGCATGCAGAGATATAGAGATGGAACCTACCCACCCAAGTAAAGGGCAGAATCTAACTGGAATTCCCAATTTCATGAAGCCAGTTTTCTCCTTAAAACTGAGGTCCACTGCTGCAAGGTGCCACCAACTTTCCCTGCTGCTGCCACAGCACTGGAACTAAGAGAGATGCTTGAGTCAGTCTGGAATCGGGCAAAAGTTGTCTATTTGACAGGGTTCTTGGCAATGGCTTCGAGGCAGGGTGTGCACCCCAAGGCAGCCCTTCTGGAATATTAAACCCTCTTTATTCTGGCTCAAGAGTGAAGCTTCTTTTGCTTTCCTTTAGAAGCATCACCATATTGTTAACCTGGGACCCAAGTAATACCCACAATACCCCATTTTTTCTGTAGGGATCCAAGGTGTCCTCACATCACTCAGAAATTCTGAGTGATGGACTCATCTGGTCTCCCTTGGCCCAGGGGAAATGGGCTGTTCTCTTAGGCCACTGGGACCTGGCTTCCCCCATCTCCTCCCTTCTCCTTCTACCCCCCTCATCACCCTTCTCCCCTAGTTCACATATAACCTGCAGACCCGAGCCCCCACCTCACCTCACAGCAGACCCTTACTACCAGCTTTAAACTGTGAGTTGTTATTATGATGCTTGTCATCATTATTATCACAATTTAAAAATCATCCTGAAGTTGGGCACTGTTTCCAGCTGAGTAAAACAAGTCACAACATTATTTTTGTGTCTTCTATTTAAAAAAAGGGTAAGCTCAAGATCAAGAATAGACAGAAAAGCCTTAGTAAATAATAACAGACAACATTTTAAATGATATTTCATTTAATCCTCCATACAGACCAATGACTTGGGTGTCACTCTTATTAGCTCCATTTAACAAATGATTATACTGAGGCTTTGAGATGTTATATCACCCCAGTTTACACAGTTATTAAGCAGCAGAAGCAGGATGCAAACGTTTATACTGCACTGCCTCTGTGAAACAATTAAGCGAGGGCCTTTTTCTCCTCACGGACAGTTCAGTATATGCATGAGAAAACAGTGACTCTGAATTAATACAGATACAAGATAAAGCAAGATAAGGGTTTAAAATTCCAAATCAAACATCTTCCTTAGGATCAAGGAAAAACTAAGGTTTAGTTAAATAGCAATTAGTAACAGTCAAATTAGCAGCCAGTATGTTAGCATTTCTATTACCTTAAGTACACATTAAAGTGTTTACCTTAAATACACATTGAAGTATTTGTAGTCTGTGGATGATTTATGTCATTTTAGTAAAGCGCGCAATTGGCTGGACTGTGTGTATGGGTAAAATGAGCTCTTTTATACAAGCTTGCTGCTGTTATTGGTAAGGAATGAAGGCTCTAATGAAATAACAAGTATGATAAGATTATTTTACCATCCTGATGTGTATGAGATTTCTGCACCCATCTAAGGTATAATGAATGACAACACCACGTAAAACTCAGCATTTCTAAATACTTGGAGAAGAGCCCAGGCTTGGAAGCCCCAGAACCCCAACCCCTCCCAGAAGATGCCTGCCTCCCCCATGCCTCCTCCGGCCTCCAGACTTGCTGGGTCTTTATCCACAGCCCTTTTATATAAGCCTGCTACCAGTTAATGAAAGCTTTCAGGCAGTGACATAGTGGCAATTACATCAGCACGCTCTTCAATAGGGCCTTTAAAATAGGCCATAGCTCTTACAGTGGAAATGTCGTCGGAAGGATCCCCACCACCACCCTCCCCAAAATTGATTTCACTAAATTTAGAAAGAAAATACAGCAAGTATAAGTTTTTTTCTGCCCACAAATCTCTATATGTAAACACGTACGTCTTTTAACTTGTAAACACGAACTAATGAGAACCCCTTCATCGGTAGGGTAAGAGACTGGTGTTGATAAAAATGCCTCCATTAATAACATGGATTATCAGTCAGCAGGAGGACTTGGGGTCCTCCTTCCCTTGCGTTCGCATTTACAGACTTGAAATAAGCAATATCATTAATAGGCCGCATCTGCAGGCTGGCAGCAGGTTGCCCACCAATAGTCTGAGTGACGATTGGTTCATTTGAAGAGGAGGATGTTTATCGCTCACAGTTGGGAAGCTTGACCATCAAAGCAGCACACAAGCAGCACACAGCTCTTTCAGAGAAAGAAAGGGTACATTTATGTTGTTTTGCTCTTCCAAGCCCATCTTTCCAATGGGGGTTACAGAGGAGGAAATGCATGCTTTTATCCAAATGATAATTGCTGTCACACAATTGCGTAGGCAATCATTTCCGCTGTGCCCTGAATCATCAGAATATATCACTTCCACTTATTTCCCTAGACTTAAATCTCTCATGGCTTTTCTCTTTCCAACAGTTAGTAATGCCTTTATTCTCTCATTCAAATTAATTTAACACATATTTACTGAGTACCTACTACTGAGCATACCCAGCCAGCGGTAAGTAAAACATTGTTCCGGTCTTCAAAATCTCACACTAGAATAAGGGAAAGAGATATTCAGAGAGGAGTTGCATTAACAAAGTTGTGGAAAACATACAGAGAAAGAATAGAGAATCAAGCAATTGATCCTATTTGGATGGGTCAAGGAAGGCATCCCTCACATACAGGGAAAGAGATGTGTGAGCCAATCACTGATGTGCACTTGGTATACCTTCTGAAAAGAACAGCATTCCTGCAGGAACAGGCACCAATGCCCAGAGACCTACTGTGATTAGTTCAGTGTGGTAAGTGTGCAGACAAAGCGAAACGAGGATGGAGACATTGGCAAAGGCAAAGTAATGGAAGTGCATATTAAGGAGTTAATATTTGATGTTGCAAGCAACGCACAACCAACCACAAACCAACTTCAGTTTTAGAAAAATCACTTGTGTCAAAGTATGCAGAGTGGACTGAAGAAGGGTATTAAAGAGACAGTTAGAAACCTATTACAATAGTCCAGGCATAGGGGGCGAGGGTTGAACCAAGGCAGTCATGGAGGGATAAAGGAGAAGGGTCAAATGTTTACGGCTTAGAGGCAGAATAAAGAAGCAAGCATCGGGGATAAGAATCCAGTCTTAAGCTTGGTTCCTGGGGTAAGGGCAATGAGTTCATTCTTTCCAGAATAGCAACAGATGAGGGGTAAGAAATACTCTTCATTCATTAATCTATTACCAGGTACCATTTATCATTCCATGTTTTTTAGAGTACTAATTCTAAAAACTTTTTAAAAAGCAATTCAAGTGTTTCACAGTAAGAAAGCTTAGTGGGCAGTGGGTAAAATCGTTATCAGAGAAAGACAGACGAGGTTGGACCACCAGAGTTACACTAATGAGATAGGACTCTGGGAGCCTAGAGCAAACACAGGAGATGCAAAACTCTGATCAGGCAGGAATCCTGCCGGAAGCAGAGGTGTAACACACTCATTCATGCATGGGGACAAATCAACTTAGACATAATAAAGCCAAGGAATTTGATTAGAACTGTTTGGGATCAGTGACTGGGTTAAACTAACAGGAAAGGAAAGCACAAGGACAGAACATCCCCTGAGAAGGTGGCATGTACTTTGGTTTGAATTGATAAAAATAGGTAAGTGAGTCAGATAATTCTTTCTGCTTTGGTAATGGCAGTGATTGGGCAAGTGAGAAAACAGGAGAGGTTAAAAAAAGAAAAGCTCACTGAATAAGGAAGAAAGACAGAAGGGGCATAAGGATAACAGGATTGTCAGAGTAAAATACTGGGGTCATCGATAAGGGCAGCTTCCTATGGATACAGGCCAAGTTTAAACTTAGCAGTGAAGAACACATCTTAAAGGGCAAGTCAGAGTGGGGACAAAATGATTAGCTGCCCGGTCACAAATACTACAAGACCTCTAGCGTAGACTTGCACATTTTGTAGCAAACAGCAGTGAAGTCAAGACACCAGGTGCTGGCAACACAATAATGAAACTACTGCTATGAAAGCAAAGTAGACTAACTTAAATTTAATTCCCAATCAACTCGTATGTGTGGTCAAACATAAAATGGAACAGAGAAAAATGAAAAACCAATTACTGAACAGAAAGAACGCTTCCATTCACTGTCGGTAAATAATGGACAGGGAGAATGATTTAGTAGGCAAAATTGCTGAATCAGTGATTCTAGAATCCATAACGACCCTATTAGAGACCACTGTGGGCAAGTGACAGATACAGGCCCCAACTGCTCTTTCCTACGTTACCTGCTTATGAGGTCAAGCTAATAGACACAATTCTAGGGATGAGAACTTCAAAAGGATTTAATTCTGCAAGTCAATTGTATGCAATATTCAATCTGTAAGTTTATTTTAAATACACATTTGCATGCACATGCTAATGCCTCAGTCTATGCATATATGTATGAGACTATATGAAGATTTACAGTCATATGAGAAACATCTGAAAAATTCAACTCGGTCAACTCAGTCTCAGCAGCTGTGCAGCATGCGAAACAACAGAGGGCTACATCCACATAGGGACAAGCTTGGGCTTCAAAGGCCAAAAAAGACCAAAAGAATTCATGGCACAGTGGATTCCCAAAACAGCCTACGTAGCAGTCTGCTAAATGACAGCTTTCTTAGAAGAGTGGGTCTCCCACTTGGTCAGACTGAGAGGAGGACACAGAGTTCAGGTCGACAGTGTTCATTTCACACTTACTCCGTGCAAGGCTCTCTGCCAAGTGTTCTGTGTTCCCAGAGAGCCAAGCCTTGGCCCCCGTACCAATCTCCTTTCTTGTCTCGGCATTATCACCACTTAACATTTGACAACGTGTTCAGTACTCTAGCTGGCAAATATAATCCATAAGGCTGCAAATTCAATACAACTGAATCCAGGACCAAAATGGGAAATGAATATAGATACTGGTATTTGCTGGCTTGGATCCCGCATTGCTGTGTTGGAGTTTACGCACACAATTTCTCTCCCACTCAAGTCCATAAATGCCTCCAGCTGCAGCGACCCCAAGCACAAGAATAAAGCAGCCCCTCCCTGTGTAATTAAAAGAAAAAAAATGGGAGTCTACTTGGGAGTTTAAAGTAATAATAGTAATAATAATAGGCTTCTGGTACAGATTGCCAACTAAAGCAAACTTGAGGGGCTTTTAATCTCCATGGCTAAGCAGTGAAGGTTATTTTAATCAAGGACCAATAATGAGCTACATGTCTGAGGTGGTGGCTTTTAACTGCTAATGAAAATAGTGAAAACTCAACATTTTCCTAATGTTAATCTGCTAGGGAAATGACTAGAAAACAATGTAAGAGGCAGCTGTAAAGAAAGAATATTGGTCCCAGACAAGAGCAGGGAAGGAACAAGATGATTAGACAATGACAGGAAGGGCCGCACTGTTAATGAGGCGTGTGGGAAATTTTTCCTAGCTGATTGGCTGACATTTTTCTTGCCAGTGATGTTATTACTCACCTTGTAAAGTGAAGTCATTTACAACATTAGGGTGCAGTATTAACTCTGCAATACCCAAGACTTTTCACACTACCGAAGAATCCATTGTTGAAACTGAAACCTACTGGATTCCTACTATGTGCCAGATTTGACAGACAGGAGTGCCCAGACCTCTGACTGGTCGCCTGGGCTGCCTGAGAGGCATCAGAGGGTAGGAGTTATGTCAGTCTCTCCGGTGCTGGACCAATGGTCCTTCAGTGAAACGTGCGCACACAGACCCAGTGAGTCTTCTTCACTTTAACTGGCTGGGCTTTCAAATACTTTTCCCCAACGGGCTACAATATTTTAAAATCCTTTCGAAAGTTAAAAGAGTTGCCAGGTAAAATACAGGATGCCCATTTAAATTTGAGCTCCATATAGTGATGAATATTTTTCAGTGTAAGTATATCCCCAACACTGCCTGGGACATACTTCAATGAAAAATAAGTTATTTGCTGTTTTTCAGAAATTTAACTTTAAC
This sequence comes from Glossophaga mutica, assembly GCA_039655065.1. Lineage (NCBI taxonomy): Eukaryota > Metazoa > Chordata > Mammalia > Chiroptera > Phyllostomidae > Glossophaga > Glossophaga mutica. The sequence goes on from CM077304.1 coordinate 63,497,405, forward strand.
GAAGCATGCTGGCAAAACCTGGCATAGCTGAGCTTTGCCAGGAAATCCTCAGGGTTGGGTAGGAGGCAGAAGGAACCAAGACTGAAGATCTTGAGTAACTGGAGTACAGTGGATGCTTCCTCTGGGTTCATTCCTTCTTCTTTTCCTCTTCCCTTTTTTTCTTGCCCCTTGCTAGTCCTTAACAGAATACCAAGAAATTTATGTCCCTCTCTTCAGTGAGCATGCTCCTAATAAAACAAAAACAGCAGTAAAATAAAATAAGACGTGCCAGTGACAAAGAAGAGGCTAGGGGCAACCTCCTACAGAAAGAGAGAGTAAAATATGGATTCTTATATAATAAGCAAACAGCCTTTGAAATACTTGTAAAACACACAGACACGAGATGAAGCCGGGCATCATCACCTGGGGCTTGTTCTCTATTCGTCACATCCCTCCACACACAGGTCGAGGGCTTACCCTTCAATTCTCTAAATTATTTTCCACAGGTACCAGCTCAGTGTTATGCCTCTATAAGGTTGGCTCAAATCTCAAGTCTCAACTGAGATTTTATAATGTATGTCCTTCAAGGTGACCGCAGTTAAGAGATATAACAAAGCAACCAGCCCGGAGAACCTGGGGAGCCGCGCCAGCAGCCCAGAGGAGCCTTCGCTGCTTCTGGGGAACACCCTGGGGTAAACACACACCCTCCTTTCACAAGTGCCAGCCAAGCGCAAGCCTTCTATTTCCCTATCTGCAAGTCACATTTACAAAGACAAAAGTAGGCAAAATCACTATAAATACACACACATGTTCAAAATATAGATTTTTATTTTTAAAGTATGTATAGGACAAAAGTTTTCTGTAATCTTCCTAGGCCTGATTATTTTTGCCAAAATAAAATCAGCGAAGACCCTACTGGCCCCACTGCCACTCCCAGCATGGAGGCTCATTTCAAGTGCGCCGATATTGTTCCCCTCATCAAGAAGGGGAATATTTAAAAACTGTTTTTTCTTAAAATAAAAGCACAAGCCTATTTTAGAAAAAACAATTTTAATGAACAAATAAATTACCCTCCCCCAAACACCCCTGAACATCTAGAATATTTGCTGATGGTGTACACCTACATATTTCTGATTAGTTTCATATATATATATAATTCATATATATTCATATATATATGAAACTAATAGGAAATTACTTATATAATCTTACATATAAGATTAAGCAGTTGAGATCTTATTATACATATTATCTTTTATATTAGGGTTTGTGTATGTATATGATTTTATATCAAACATACCCCATGATTCGATTCATCACTTGTCTATTCTTGCCAGAGATGTTTCTGGGGCAGGGCTGCCTGTGTTGGGTCCCGGCCCCCTTTTCACCATCGCGTGGCCATCGGCACTCACTGTCTTGGTTTCCTCTGGATGTTGTTGAGTCATCAATGAGTTAGTAATGAGTATATAGTGCCTGACACATTATGAATGCTCAATGATGTTAGCTATTATTATTTTTATAGTTATGATCATTATTTTGTACATCTTTTGGGGGTAAAAGGCTAGAAAAATCAGAACAAGGCTGTAGGTAAAACTTCAGGAGGACTAATAGAAATTTCTCTGGTACTATCAGAAATGAAATTTTGCATAGATTTCCAATATTTGGCATACAATGGATATTCAGTTGATGCTGTCGAATGAATTGATCAATGAATTATTAAACAATGGCTTTTAGCCTAGGGGCACTGGTCACATTTTTATTTGTTTCCATGTATAAGATGTACCTCTGGAAACTGAAAAAATAAAATATAACAGAAAGTCATCAATTTCTTAGGTCCTTGAGATCAAGGAAAAGGTTCAGCCCATAGGAACACTTGATATAATAAGAAGGTTGTTAAAGTTGTCAAAATATCATGTAAATGTGTATTTGGGAAGAGATTCATGTATCTGATTGAAAAGAACTTCAAACTAGAATTATCCAAAAAGAAATCATGATAAAACCCTTAGAAAACACCAAATAAAAATGGAGAGAAAGAAAACAGCAAAACAGCCTGGTTTGGGGGAAAAAACTTCACTTCCTACACCTAAAATATAAGAAACTACTTCTTAATTAATGACAAAACATTTAAGGACAAAAAAGATTCCATTTATAATAGCATCAAAAATAAAATACTTAGAAATTAACTTAAGGAAACAAAAGACTTGTATACACTAAAAACTAAAAATCATTGCTGAAAGAAATTAAAGACCCAAATAAGTAGAAAGATGCCTACTTTCATGGATTAAAAGACTTAATATTGTTAAGATGTCTACCCAAATGATCTTCAGATTTAATGTAATCCTTATCAAAAACCCAATGATGTTTTGTGCAAAAATAGAAAAATCCATCGTAAAATTCATATGGAATCTCAAAAGACACCAAATAGCCAAAAGAATCTTGGGAAAAAAAAAAAAAGAACAAAGAGGTTTCAAATTTTCTGATTTCAAAACTTATCACAAAGCTATAGTAATCAAAACAGTGTGATACTGGCATAAAGACAGGCAAAGAAACTACTGGAATAGAATAGAGAGCCCAGGGTGGAGTGGGGGGAAGAATCAGAATACAGAGACCAGAAAAACAAATAAATATGCTCGTGCACATATGATCATATATATGATCTTTGAACAAAGGTATGAAGACCATTCAGTGGGAAAAGAACAGTCTTTTCAACAAATGATGCTGTCAAATTCGGATATGCACATGAAAAAGAATAAAGGTGGACCCTTACCTGATACCATATACAAAAATTAACTCAAGATGGATCAAAGACCTAAGCACAATAAGGGCTAAAACTTTTTTAGAAAACATAGAGGAAAATATTCATGGCAATGAATTTGAGAATGGTTTCTTGAATGTGCCACCAAAAGTACAGGTAACAAAAACAAAAATAAGTAACTTGGACTATTTCAGAACTTAAAAGTTCTGTGCAGGAAAGGATACAATCAACACACTGAAGAGAATTTATAAAATGGGAGAAAATATTAGCAAAGCACATATCTGATAAAAGGCTGGTAACCAGTATATATATATATATATATATATATATATATATATATATTCCTATGACTCAACAACAAAAAACAAACTATGTGTTTTAAAAAATGGGCAAAGGGCTTGAATACACATTTCATCAAAAAAAGATACACAAATGCCAACAAGCACTTGAAAACATACTCAATATCACTAATCATTAGGAAAATGCTAATCAAAATCACAGTAAAATACCACCTCGTGCCCAGTAAGTTGACAACTATTTTGAAAAATGTGTTGCTGAGGATGTGAAGAAATCAGAACCCTCAGGTACTGTTGGTGGAAGTGTAAAATGGTACAGTCACCATGGAAGACAGTAGGGTGGTTCCTCAAAAAATTAAAAACGAATTACCCCATGATTCAGCAATTCCACTTCTGGACATATGCCAAGAGAATTAAAAGAATCTTGAAGAGCTATCTTTATGCCCACCTTCATAGCAGCATTTTTCACAGTAGCCAAAAGAGAGAAGCGGGACTTCCGGCCAAGATGGAGGCGTAGGCGGACGCACTGTGCCTCCTCTCACAACCAAAATTAAGGACAACAAATATTTAGAAACAAGAAAACGACCAGAACTTATAGAAAATTGAACTGTACAGAAGTCCACCAACCATTCATTCAGACCGGTAAGAGGGGTGGAGTCACAGCAGGAAAAAGTGGAGGTGCGGACCCAGGAACACAAGCAGCGGTGGCAGTGGCTGGCAGTTCCCAGGTGCACAGGTGACGATTGGCAATCCCCGAGCACAGGGGGGCAACTGTGCAGACCCAGTGAGGCCGCACAAGGTGGCTGGCTAACCAGGTGGTCCCACATTCTCACGAGCAGACGGTCCGGGCAGAGGGGAAGTGGCGGAAGGGACTGGAATCCAGGAGAGAGTGGAGCAGGCGCCATTGTTGCCTCTCAGATCCCGCCCCCACCTTAACGTCACAACCCAGCGACTAGGCTGCCCCGCCCTGAGGAACACCTAAGGCTCCATCCCTCACTACGTAATAGCCGTGACCAGACTAAAACCGAAACAACAACAACAAAAAAAAGCCCTACCAAAAATGGCTCGAACCGGAGAATAAATGAAAGCCCCAGAGCCAATTGCTCTAAGCCGTGAGGAGATAGCCAACCTATCAGATGCACAGTTCAAAGCACTGGTCATCAAGATGCTCACAGAATTGGTTGATTTTGCTCACAAATTAGATGAAAAAATGCAGACTACAATACGTGAAATGAAGGAAGACGCATGGGGAACCGATAAAGATGGGAGGAAAACTGGGACTCAAATCAATGGAGAGGATCAGAAGGAAGAAACTAACAACCAAACAGAAAACGAGGAAGAAACAAGAATTCAAAAAAATAAGGAGAGGGTTAGGAACCTCTGGGACATCGTTAAACGTCCCAACATCCGAATTATAGGGGTCCCAGAAGGGGAAGAAGAAGAGCAACAAGTGGAAAACTTATTTGAGCAAATAATAAAGGAGAATTTCCCCAATCTGGCAAAGGAAATAGACTACCAGGACGTCCAGGAAGCTCAGAGAGTCCCAAAGAAGTTGGACCCAAGGAGGAACACACCAAGGCACATCGTAATTACATTCGATGTGATTCGAATGGAGAGAATTCTAGAAGCAGCAAGGGATCAGGGGACAGTCACCTACAAAGGAGTTCCCATCAGACTGTCAGCTCATTTCTCAAAAGAGATCTTACAGGAAAGAAGGGGCTGGAAAGAAATATTTGAAATCTTGAAAAGCAGGGACCTACATCCAAAATTGCTCTATCCAGCAAAGCTGTCATTTAGAATGGAAGGGCAGATAAAGTGCTTCTCAGATAAGGTCAAGTTCAAGGAGTTCATCATCATCAAGCCCTTATTATATGAAATGTTAAAGGGACTTATCTAAGAAAAAGAAGATAAAAAATAGGACAGTGAAAAGACAGCAAACTCACAGCTATTAAGAACCACACCTAAAACAAAAGCAAACTAAGCCAACAGCTAGAACAGGAACAGAACCACAGAGATGGAGATCATATGGAGGGTTAGCAACAGGGGCGTGGGAGGAGGAGAGAGGGGGAAAAGGTACAGAGAATAAGTAGCATAGATGGTGGGTAGAAAATAGACAGGGGGAGGGCAAGAATAGTGTGGGAAATGTAGAAGCTAAAGAACTTATGACACATGGTCATGAACTAAAGGGGGGGAATGTGGGTGGGAGGGGGTGTGCAGGGTGGAGGGGAATGATGGGGGAGAAATGGGACAACTATAATAGCATAATCAATAAAAAATATTTTAAAAAAAAACAAAAGAGAGAAGCAACCCCAGTGTCCATCGATGGAGCAATGGATAAACAAAATGTGGTATACGCATACAATGGAGTGTTATTCAGCATTAAGAAATAAAAAATCCTGACACGTGCTACAACCTGACTAAGCACTGAGGACTCTGTGCAAAGTAAAATAAGCCAGTCACAAAGAGATACTCATAACTTCCATATAACTCTGCTTAGATGAGGGGCCCAGAGCGGTCAAACTCAGAGACAGAAAGCAGAGGGTGGTGGCAGGAGCTGGGAAGGGAGAGGATGTGGGGAACTGTGGTTCAGTGTTTCGGTTTTACAAAACAAAAGAGGTTCTGGAGATGGGCTGCACAGCAGTGGGAATGTAATTACCATGATGAGATGTGCACTTAAGACTGGTTAAGATGGAAAAATTCATGTTATGCGTGTTTTACCACAATTTAAAAGAAATACACAGTAAGAATGTTTAAGGACAAATACAGAAATATGCCATGACATATTCTTGCTGTCATTAATTTTTAGGTCCACATTTCTCTTTTTAATCTCTGTGTAAGTATAAGTCTACCTCCCACACAAAAATGTAATCTCCATGGGATCGTGGGCTGGGTCCTATGATTTGGGCACACAGTTGGCATAATCAGTCTTTGATAGTTGACAGAAATAACCATTAACATGATAATGTTTGGTGAATCTTCTCAAGCCTGAAACATTAATACTCTCTATGCTAGCTGAGTTGAATGAGAATCTCTATCCTTCAGGAACATCTATTCTAAAGACAGAAAAGCCCAAACAAGGAACACTTGATTTAATTACCTTAACGAAGTGCCAGGGGACCACGGGCACTTCATAACCTCCCTCCCTTCCTGGCCCATAAGGGCAGGGTGATTTGATACCTGGGCAGCGCTCTACACCTTTTGCTCCTACAGCTGCCCGCACAAACTGTCTGCTTCCATGAAGCTGGACTATTCCTTGTTGTCCAAATTTGCAACACACATTTTGCTTCTGGACCTCTGTTCACATTAGTTATGTCTCCTGCTTAGTAGTCTCTCGCCTCAGCCTAACAGCTCTCAGGACTGCCCCGTGCCGGACATAGCCCTCACAGAAAGCCTTTGGGGCCTGCCATTTTGGTGACTGCCACCATTCTGTATAATTCTCACTCACTGGGATTTTTTTAAGTCTATTATTCAAATGTCCTCCTTTCTCAACAGATCTAGTCACCAGCCCTAAACTGTACAGCTGACTGTCTCCTTGATGTTTCCACTTGAATATCTCAATCACTTTAATACCAGCACACCCCAAACTGAACTCAAGACTTCAGGCCACAACACAGGCCCCTTCCAGTTTTCTCGGTCATGATGAATGGCCCCCGCTAATCAAGCCAGAAATCTGGGTGTCATCTTCATCACCTATGTTTCCCTCATCCTCAGTATGGACCTCTCAGGGAATTCTGTTGGTATTATCTGCTAAATACCTCTGCCCTCACCAGCTGCTTGCAGCCTCCACCACTGGCTTAGACCGGTGTAGTGTGGATCGGGAGGTTACTGCCATTGAAAAGAGCTCACTCTACTCACAGGTCCTGAGAGACGGAGAACATGCCTCAGGGGCCACACAGGGACTCTCTGGGACAGTGGGAAAGGAAGGGACTGTGGGCAGGAGCCTTGAAGGTGGTTTCCACAGGAAGGAGTGGGTGAGACTGAGTAAACCAGCTTAGGAGTGGCCAGTTTAATCATTTCCACGGGCTCTGGCACCCTGGAGGTGATTAGTGCAGGTGAGTAGTGGCCCAGAGTAGGACAGCCCAATAAAGGAGGTGGCAGTGGTGCAGACTTAATCAGCTGCTTCAGAGGGAAATTGACCAGCTTCTAGCCAAGGCTGCGACCACAGTCAAGACAGCATTTAAACAGCTTTATTACAGGCATATCACCCTGGGCTGTTTACTTCAATAGCCTCCTTTTAAAGGTCTTCCATAAGTTGCCCTCTTCCATCTCTAACTCCTTCTCCATCCTCCTCTAAAACCCTTCAGAGGTTTTCTATTTCCTCAGAGTAAGGACAGAATCTTCTAACATGGTTTATGAACCCCTTACTTCCCCCGGCACAGCTGCATCCTGCTTCCTCTAACTATACACACTTAGTTCTTCACTATGGTATATATAACTTGTTATTTGCTCCACAGAAAGGTATTTCCTGCCAAGAAGTTGCAAGAACTCTGATGAACCTCTTAAATCAATTCCAGTTATACGATGTATTTTTATTTGGCAAATTAAATAACTTTAATTTTAATTAATCAGATATTGCTGTTCATTATACATACTTATCTGCATCATTGATATGAACACTGAAAGTAAAATGCCTGATTTTTTTCATATAAAGAATAGGTCTCAAGCCAACATCTTAAATTTGATTATTGAATCTTGAGATAAATCATGTTCTGTTCAGAAAAATCCGTGTTTCTAGGAACTTTATGAGCTAATATAGCCACAAATACTGCTGTAGAATGTGCCCAACAATTCCATCAGGCTCATAAACACCCTCAAGATCCGACAAGAGCCTGTGAAAAACTCATTTCATGATGAAATTTTTCCCACAGTATTTAAATTGCAGACATAAGGTAGGAGAATGTGTTTTAATTTCCTTTTTATTGATGCATTATCATCATTTTAAAGAAAACATTTATTTAACAGGTAGCAAGTAAGTTTGTCTGATCCTTGGATTTGTCATAATTCCCCTACTAACTTGAAATTTCTTCTTCATTTTTCTAAGAGGCAGAACCAGTCATGAGCAACGTGATTTGCATCATCTACGACTTTCGGAGTCCATTACACCAACACCATATTAAATCAATATCAATGGGCTTTGTGGAAAGACACATTAAAAGCCTACTTGAAAACAAAATTCTTTTATAATAACCCTAAATTAGTCATTTTATTTCTAAATCTTTAATCATTTCTCCTTCCCCTCTCCTTTCATCCCTCCTTCTCTCTGTTTCTCTCTCTTCACTCACCTCCACCCTCCCCTCACCTCCACCCTCCCCTCTCTCCTAATACGAATCTATTCTTTCAGCCCTCCGTCAAATGATGAAGCTTTACTGCAAGACTAAGTAAAATATCACTCTATTGTATCTGCAGTTGGAAAAGTTTTAAAATTGTTTTTGGTTGTTCACTGTTGTTTTAATGCTTTGTAAGAATGGATTTCAAACTTTGCATCTTGGAATCACAGATCTTAATGCCACAGAAACAAATAAAATATTTTCAGTGAAATTGTGGGGTATTCTTAGGACACACTAGAAGGGCCTCTTGGATGCCTAGGGCTTCAGGAACACTCTTGCGAGAGTTACTGCATAGAATTAGCAGACAAAGAAATTCAGAGCACATCTACTTAAAATTACATCTTTCTAATATAAAAAATAATATATATATTATTTTCAGATAGGTAGCAGCCAGCCTGTAACCATAGCCTTTCATTCTGTCTCTATCTTGCTCTCTCTTTCTCCTTCTATGCCTTTTAATGCTCTTTTTGGTAATGAAGAAAGGAATATATGACCTCTCTCCTAGTGATGTCTCTCTTTTGGGGCTTCTTGGGTATTTAATTTCTCTCCCTGACTTACTGAACATCTTTGAGCCTTTATTAATTCAGCAATTAATAATGCAGGTAAAGTATCAAGCCTGGTATCTATGAGTGCTTATTGATTTATTTATTTATACTGAACTCATTCCAAAAGCTATTTGAAGTAAATAAATAGTAGGTGCTGAATAAATGTTAGTTTTCTTCCCTTCCTTCCTTGATTTATTTATTTATTTATTTTTTAGTACTTGCAAAGTTGGTGACGTTTCTTTTTTTGGTATTGATACTCTTACAGATGTCCCCTTTCCCCCCCGCTTGGACTCCTCCACCCAGCCCCAGCCCCGCTCCGGCCTTCACCACACCGTTGTCTGTGTCCATGGGCCATGTGTATGTGCACATATGTTCCTTGGCTAATCTCTTCCGGTCCCCTTCCTTCCTCCCCTTTTGAGATCTGTCAGTCTGTTCCATGTATCCATGCCTTTGGTTTTATTTTGTTCGTCAGTTTATTTGCTCATTAGATTCCACATATGAGTGAGATCATATGGTATTTGTCTTTATCTGACTAGCTTATTTCGAGTAGCATACTATTCTTCAGGTCCATCCATACTGTCACAAAAGGTAAGAGTTCCTTCTTTTTTACAGTCGCATAGTATTCTGTTTTGTAAATGTACCAATCTTTTTTATCCAGTCATCTACTAATGGACACATGGGCTGTTTCCACATATTGGCGATTGTAAATAATGCTGCTATGAACAGAGAAGTGCATATATTCTCTCCAGTTGATGTTTCAGGATTCTTAGGATATATTATCAGAAGTTGGGTTGCTGGGCCACACAGCAGTTCTATTTGTAGTTTTTTGAGGAAACTCCATACTGCCTTCCACAGTGGCTACACCAGTCTGCATTCTCACCAGCAGTGCATGAAGACTCCCTTTTCTTCACATTCTGCCAGCACTTTTTGTTTGTTGATTTACTGATGATGGCCATTCTGACAGATGTGAGATGATACCTCAAAGTTGGAGGGATCATAACGCTGGATATCAAACTATACTGCAAAGCCACTGTGATCAAAACAGCCTGGTACTGGCACAAGAACAAGCATACAGATCAATAGAACAGAACAGACAGCCCAGAAATCAACCCCCTTCCACTATTTAAATTACCCTGAGTTTCTTAAAAGGGAACAATAAACTAAAAACCAAGAGGAATTTGAGAGGAGAGGCTATGGAGGTAAAATATTGGTAAGTGATACGGCTGATCCTTTTCAAAAGCCTCCCCATCTGAAAGAACAACACTCCTTCACAAGACTCCAGCCATCTGGGAGTGGAAGCAGGAAGCTGCACTCGAGAAGCAGGAACATGGGCAAGTGCCTGGCAGGCAGGAGCACGCTTTCAAGGCTGGAGCTGTCCGTCTGAGAGCTCAGCAGCCCAAAGCCAAAATACAGAGTTTTATTATAATTACATTTGAAGTCTACACAGCCTTTTTATGCTGCAAACAGCTAAGCAAATCTCCATCATGCAGGCCTCACAGACAGCCAGTAATTTTACCAGCTGGGCCATTCTAGAAGTGAATACGATGCAATGAAATCAGAACACGAGGCTGAAGCGCGCCTACTTCCCCTCTCTGGACTTAGTTTCTCCATGGGTAATATGGGCTAATTCAAGTTCCCTTTCAGCAATAAAATCCCACAATTCTGCCTTTCTAAATGTACAAACTGGGTAACTCCATTCTCTGAATTTTAGTTTCTTTTTAAGATTTTTTTCTTTATATTAAACAAGCACAATGTTAAAAGAATAAGCATTCTTTTTTTAATCCAAAGTCATTTGCAATTTTTAAGTTAGCTCTGTCTTTACAGACATATATTTGTAATACTTTATCAAAAACCAACCTTTCCTAACAGTTCACAATATGAACAATTCAGACCTCATCATGACTGATATTTCTTTTCCTCCTCACATCATCAAGAATTAGAGTTATAGTCTATACACAGAAAAGACAGAATTTCAAAATAAAAAACTCAGTTGCATTTTAGGGGTAAAGTCTTCCATGACCAGAGCCAGTACTTTAGTCGAGAAGAACTGAGTAAAGACTGTGAGAAGAGGTGTCCATAAAAACACAAGTTCATCTTTCACATTTGAAAACCTTTTAAAAATCAGAACTCACATCAGCTGTGCCAGGGTATTATTTTTAAGTAAAGCTGATGCCTTTCCAAAATTGCATGTGATTTGCTGTAAGACAGGGAAGAGGCCAAGATTTGCCCACTTTAAATTAGTGGCTCTCCCAAGAAGTTAAATTTGAAGTCAAATAAAAAGAAATGTAACTTAGAATGAGACTGCAGTAGGAAACAATCTCTTACTACCTCTGAGTTAAAGCAGGATTTTCAATTACCCCAAACAATAAACAAAAAATGCTGCCTTGGCTGCTGTGACTCAGTAGGCTGGGCATCGTCCTGCGAAGCGCAAGGTCACTAGTTTGATTCCCGGTAGGGGCCCTGGCCTGGGTTGCTGGCCAGGTCCCCAGTTGGGGGCATGTGAGAGGCAATCAATTGATGTTTGTTTCTCTCCCTCTCTTTCTCCTTCCCTTCCCCACTCTCTGAAAATAAATAAGAAAATCTTTTAAAAAAAAATTTTAATGCTTATATACAAGGATAAACATAACTTAGTATATATGTACTCATAAAACTATTCTGTCCATTAAAATAAATCTGCATATTTTTCAAATCAGTATAAATTTGTATACATTTTATAAATATATTTTTTGAAAAGTAAAATGTACTTTCCAAATACCAATCAAACATAGATATCAACTCTAATGATTTTGAAACACTTACTTGGTGCATTATTAATGGGAAATCTGGGCTAATTCCCATGTATTTCAACTAATGCCAAAAGATGTAAAATGGTTCCATTTATAATTCAAAGCCTGGAGTCACTGCAAGTAAAAGAGTTTTACTGTTAAGATTGCAAACATTAGTGCTATCAGTCTATATGTCTTCGGAGAGTAGGCACATTCTAACACAGACCAACCTCCATTTATTGCAAGAATAAAAGTGAGTAAAACATGCCAAGCTGACAAAATGCACCTAACCCTCCCAAACTACTACTCTCCTTATTAAAGTTCCACCTAATAAACATGAAAAGCAACGACAAACAAGATGCTATTTCTACCTCATGGATCAAACAGAGAGGCTTTTTCTTCTAATGGGTGAATTTTCAAGTAACCATGAGAGATGTCTATACATGAGTAACAGGAAAAGAAGATTTTAAATCTCTCCGCTGCTGTTAGGCTCATGTACTTTAAGATACTCAAATACTTCTGTAAATATTCCCAAATCTTTCCTAAGTGAGGCAGATTTTACTTTTCCTTTCTAAAGACTTTATTATTACCTGTCAGCAGCGAGTGATGCATTTGCTCTTTGGCTTCATTCCTAGACCAAATGTAAAAGTCATCCCCAAAATGAATTATAGAGTAACTGGCAGTGCAAACTGTTTGACTGAACTTCATTTCTGAAATTTATCTTTTTTTCCTCCTTACATAAGCAAAAAGCTCAAGTATCTGAGGGAGCCATTTTAACAATTCTGCTCTTAAGTAATAATTAAAGCTCCTGCTACACAGGAGTTTTATGTCTTTATAAATGTCAGCCCAGTTCTAACGAATCGGAGCTGCTTCTCAGCAGCTCTAACAACATACCCAGGAAGATATAAAATTCTGAAATGCCTTTTTGCCATTTACACACTTATAAATCATGGGCCAAAGTTAACAGCCAAATCAAGTATGTACCTTTTATTGATTCTTGAACCAACAATTAGGGCATGCATTCTAATGACAGAACTCCTCCCAAATCACATGATGTTGAGGCTGCAGAAAGATTTAAATATCTGAAGTTCAATTACCCTTAATTCTTTAAGAATATGATTTTTTTGTTTATTTTTTGAGTATCCTCATTTTATTTTTTATTTTTTATTGTTGTTCAAGTAGATTTGTCTCCATTTTCATAAATACGGCTGATTCCTGTTTATGGCGCTTTGTTTAACATACAAAAACCTATTTCATTTTTCTAAATAGATACTGAAAGTAGTAGGGTTTTTTTATACAAAAAATTACCAAAGTATGTCTGGCTCTATTAGGATTAATAAGTAATGATGAACCTTTTCATTCTCTTTGGGTTGATAGGCATAAGGGAAAAATAAGGTGAGGGAGAATCCATGAAGCAAAGATTTATTGACCACTTGCTGTATGCCAGATGGTGTGCACTGGGAATACAAATATAAAAAGGTACAGGCAGTACCCTTAATGTGAAATCTTGTGAGGAAACAGATAAACAGATTGAATTAAAATGAAAAATGGCAATGAGATAGCGCCAAAGAGAGATGCTCATGCTAGGTGGCGGGGCAACGGGGAGACAGAGAAGACCTCAGGGGGAAAGGAAGTGCCTGACAGGACAAGCAAAGGCCTAACGGTCACAGCGGAGGGAGCCGAGATGTTTAGGGTGACTGGTCCCAACATGTGAAGAAGAGAAGGATGGGAAACAGGGATAGAAACAAGGTAGCTCATGAAGGGCCTTTGATGACTCAATAAAGTTTTGGGTTGATCCTAAGAGCACTGGGAGCCACTGAAGGATTTTTAAAAGAATTCAGATACATATTTTATATTAGTTACTCGAACAGGTGAAGTATGATGGAGGGCTTTATGGGACTAGCATTTATTAAACAGCTATTACAGCCCTGGCTGGTGTGGCTCAGTGGATTGAGCGCTGGACTGCAAACCAAAGGGTCACTGTGGGTTGGATTCCCAGTCAGGGCACATGCCTGGGTTGCAGGCCAGGTCCCTGGTTGGGGGCGCATAAGAAGCAACCACACATTGATGTTTCTCTCTCTCTTCTCCCTCCCTTCACCTTTGTCTAAAAATAAATAAAATCTTTAAGAAAAACCCAGCTATTATACTTCAGTCTCTTATATTACCTTGCTGAGTCCTCACAATAATCCTACATATCGTCACCAGTTCACAGCTGAGAAAGGGGACTAGGAGAAAATTAAATGGTTGAGCAAGATCATACAGGTGGTAAATGGTGAGGCTGGAATTAAAATACTGCCTGGTAAATGCAATCTCTCATTTTTTAAACTATGTCAACATGTTGCACAACATGCAAAATGCAACATGAACAGTGTATGTGCAACCTGTTTCATGCCCACGGATGCTGCTCTGAATTAAAACCTAAGTCACAGTGTGGACGCAAGAGGGGATCTGTGGAATGGGGCCGAGGACAGGAGCATTGCGGTCATGCAACCCAAGAAGGCAGATAATATGGAAAAGCCCCAAATGCTTTCGATAGGGACTTTACGTCCCATGGCCCTTTGTTTAAAAAATTATTTATTCTCAAATTACAGAATCAATCTTTGTCAACACTATCACTATGTGAAGTAATGTTAACAGGCAATTCTCTCCCATCTGCTTTTTTTGGTGGGTGTGAGGGTGGGAGTGTGGAGGAAGGCTGAGGTCTGGGGAGAAACCACAGTGGAAATCAAATATCTTACTATGTTACTAAGTCATTAAGCTCGAGCTGGGCCCTGGACAGTGTGGCTCAGTGGATTGGAGCATCATCCTATACCAGGGGTGTCCAACCTGCGGCCCACGGGCCACATGCAGCCCGGGATGGCTGTGAATGTGGTCCAACTCAAAATCATAAATTTGCTTATAACATTATGAGATCTTTTTGTGATTATGTGTCACAATGTATTTCATGTGTGGCCCAAGACAACTCTTCTTCTTCCAGTGTGGAGCAGAGACTCCAAAAGATCAGATACCCCTGCTGGGAATACACTAAAATTTTGAGGATTCCATCCCCAGTCAGGGCACATACCTAGGTTGCAGGTTCAATCCCTGGTCAGGTGCATAAGGGAGGCAACCAATCAATGTTTCTCTCTTACATTAATGTCTCTGTCTCTGTCTCTCTGTCTCTCTCATCCCCCACCCTCTTCCCTCCCTAGCCTTCTAAAATCAATAAACGTATTTTCTTTAAAAAAGAGAGATTAAGTTGGGCCCTGGTCAGGTAGACTCATTTTGTTAGAGCGTGGTCCTCATAAGCCAAGATGGCATGTTTGATCCCTGGTCAGGGCACATAGAAGAATCAACCAATAAATGCATAAATAAGTGGAACAACAAACAGATCTCTCTCTGTCCCCCCTCCCTCCCTCCTTCTCTCCCACTTCTTCACTCTCTCTAAAATCAATAACAAAGAAATAAACATATAGTAGGCTTTATCAGCTGCTACTGTGCACATGAGGCATGTTATCAGATGCTGTTAGATGCTGGTCAGATGCTGTCAGTCACTTCCAAGCACATCTCCATCTTCTGAAAATGAAGCTACTCTCTAAGCAAGCTGGTTTTAAAAAAATAACCTTAAGAGTGTTATATCTGGAATCAAGCAGAGCAAAAACATGTCTTTTCATTGTTTGCTTCTTCCATCCCATAACGCCACTTCAGGGATTCAACATCCCCACTTTACAGATGAGCACACACAGGGCCACGAAGAGAAATAACAAGAACACTCCCCCAAGATGGTGAATGTCAGACTCTGGGTCTTCGAATCTAAGCCTGTTGACTCATGTCACTTAATGCTTTAACTTCAAGCTTCGGAAAGAAAAACTAATAATGTATTTTCCAAGGTCAAAGCATTCACAAATCAACAAGAAGTTAGAAGAGGCCCTCATTTCCACATTTTCCTACAAGGATATTGTAGATTATGTCATTCTAAAATAGCAAAAGAAAAGGCCCTGGCTCTCGTTATCCCAACACTAGTAACTAAATATAAACACATGAGTAAAACAGTGTGCTGAAGACATGAACAGAACTATCTAGAATGTGCTAGAGCAGTGTTCCCCAAAGTGGGTTCTGAAGAACACAGGTCTCATACAACACTCTGTTGTTCCAATAAATCTGTGAAACACTAAATACTTTATTCTCATCATGCAGATTCCTAATGCCCTTTGGCATATAAAGGATTTGATAACATAAAGAAACCTGTTGGACTTTATCTCAGAGCGTTTCAAAATGATAAAAATGGAGCAACAGAGGTGGCTGAATCTCAGTGACTGACATACCAGAACATTTTACAAGTATAACACTTCTAAATGAACTCCATCAGAAAACGTAAACCAAGAGTCAAACCAAACCATGGATTTCATGCGATTTCCACTTAATATCAGTTTTTACATAAAAATAGTAATGATTGCCTACTATGAGCCAGGTGTTCTGCTAGACCAGTGGTGGCAAGGAAGTTGAAATTAGTGTGCCAATCACAATGAATCTGTAGTAAGTAGCTTACCAATGTGCGGTGTGCAGAAATACTATGGGGCTATGCCTAGTCTCCAAGAGAAAAAGTGCCATGATTGAGTTGTAATAACTAGTATCTGCCATAGATGCAGAACACAAGATCATATGCCACATATTTTCCACTCATCAGCTGGCACTGAGGATACATAAATGAATTAAGTGTAGCTCCTGGCTTCAAGGAGCTCATTTGCGGGTGGGGGCAGAGAGGCATATCATCATGTAATTCCAACACAGTGAGACAGGAACAAGAACAGGAGGCCCTCATGCAAAGACAAGAACAGTGATCACCTAGCTTCAAGGATTAGAGGATACTTAGAAGATACTGAGTCTTGAAGGCTATGTGCAAGTCCACCATGGGTGCAGAGGATGGAGCATCAAAGTCAGTACTACGGGCCAAGGCAACTTTGAAGCAGAGGGTGGGAGTGTGAGACAGCAGGTTCACAGGGCGCTCACTAACTGTCTGGGCTGGAGTGCAGGCATTGTGGAGGGAACACTTCCCACCTTTTCTCTGATCGTATTTCCGAAGGCAACCTTCTCAACAAACATGTGTTTTTTGTCTGCAGTTTTTTTAATTTACTTTTTTTCATGTTCAGTATTGTGAAGTTATTCAGCGTGGTAAAGAAAGAGACATTCTGTTTAATTAAATAATATGCTTAGTAGAGGATTAGTTTATATGCATGAGATCATTTTTAGTCTCATTTTCAAAGTGATCCATATGCTCTTAACTAAAACAAAGCTCAACATATTTTACAATGTGGCACTCTTCCTCCTTGTTCGTGATCATTTATTTCACGACCATGACGAGTTGCATGGCTCTGAGCTTTACATGTTTAAAAAAGTACAATGAATATGCATCAACTTTAAGATATACTCCAGAACTGCTCTTAAAAATATAAGTCCCTCAAAATCACTCAAATTGACTTGTTTTTTCTTGGCATCCTTGTCCTTTTGCAGACTGTAGACTCTAGCTTTCCTATGCATGGAAGGAATAATAGCTAATACCTCGACTGTCTTCCTGGGAAACAGTTCATTTTCTTACAGAGAAAGGCGAGAGTGAAATGAAGTGGTCGAAAGCGCACGTTTAGAAGTGCGCTCAGACAGTAACCAGAGGCGGTTCATCCCAGACTGCTCTCAGAGCTGCTGTCATCTCACTTCCGTCTTCTTTATGTTTGGAACAAAATCCTCTACACTCCAGCAATTTTCGACCGGTGTGCCACAAGAATTTCTAAAACACGCACTGCCTGACTATGTAGTCAGGACACTGACTACTTTTCCCTTCGACTGTCAAATAAAAAAATGAAAACTACCAACACAACGATGGCTGTCCAGACTGAACACCCTGTCTTCAACCGTAACTATATGTCATATAACAAAGTTGCACCTTTATTGGTCATTCCACACACTAAGGTTCTGTCTCATCAATTCTTGGTACCAGAAATCCTTATCTACAAGTATAGGCACTTAATTTTTTTAAAAAGGCACTTTGGAGCAAAAAGGGTAGGTCATTACTATTATTTTTTTGTATAAATCAATCAAAATTATGCCTATTTTTTGTCAGTATGACAAAAAAAATTTGCGGTGTGCCACAGAACTTTAGTCATTAGTTTATGTGTGCCATTAGGTGAAAAGGTTGGAAATCACTGCTCTACTCCAAGTAGAAATGAACTGGAAGCAAAGTTAAGAATGAAAAATGAACTAGTGGTACAGAGGGGCACATGAGGAAAACACTAATTGAAATGGAGGAAAACCTCAGCCCTGACAAAAAGATCTAGTACTTCAGAGTTAATTCACTGTCTTTATTGTTGATGTTGGCTATGGGGAAATTGGCGTATCAGAGCTATTTCTTTAAAGAGTAAGATAATGCTGCCCTGGCTGGTGTGGCTCAGTGGATTGAGTGCCAGCCTGCAAACCAAAGGGTCACCAGTTCTGTTCCCAGTCAGGGCACATGCCTGAGTTGTGGGCCAGGTCCCCAGTGGGGGGTGCTCAAGAGGCAACCACACATTGATGTCTCTCTCCCTTTCTCTCTCCCTTCCTCTCTCTAAAAATAATAAATAAAATTTTAAAAAAGAGTAAGGCAATGCTGATTGACAAATTACACCATGCCTTACAATACTGACCATTTTAACCTAGTTTTCCTATCTGTTACCCAATCCCTGTGAATTTGTGCAGGTATTTCTCCCTAATAGTTTCTACTACCCCTTATACGTACTACTTTGTATATTCAGGATATGAGCCATATTTGGAATGTGTATTCACCACTGATATCAGACAAACCAGAAGCAAAACCATTTTTGACTCTAGGATATTAAAGGTAAGAAATTGCCTGGAAATAATAAAATGAAACTTAAATATTCCGTGCCTTTTCTGAAGAATACCAATATTAGCCATCAAATACCATGGCCATTTATTTCTTTTAACATCACTGTGCATGATCCACAGTGACCTCCCAAGAAGCAGCAGTTTTATTTTTGCCAACTACGTATGATTCTGTTGCTAAACCATTATTCGAATTTACTATTCAGTTTGGCACACAGGCATGCACAATACATGAATTAATAAATGCTAACACAAAAAGAAAAAAGACTGAGTGAAATAATTTTCTTGAACTGTGCAGCAATCTTCCTACATACAGTAACAAAAAAAAAATGTAACTTCCTTATCTTCCTGGGATATCTACAGTCTCTCTGTGGGAGACTCATCAAGGAACCTAGATAAAACAACCACTCTCAGATAAGTGTAGGTAATTACAGCTATGTTAACCCCTGAAAATGATTTTCAATGGATCAGTGTCAATCTGGGCAATTCTTAAAAATAGTGGCTCTGTGGGTTACTCAACATCCTGATGAACGCTGACTTGCAAGGGGCACCTGATTGGATTTGGGACAGAATACTTGGATTCTTAGTTCTCCTGAGCTCATCATTAATAGAATCCTATTCTGTTACAAACCCCTGTTGCCACCCACCCGCAGTCAGTCCCCACCGCCTCAGGACCGCAGGTGTCCATTAGGAGCCTGCGCACCCCAGTGTCGAAACTCAGAGGAACCACAGCAGGGTACAGGTGATCACTGCCCTCGTTTTGGAAAGTCACTGTTAAGTGCTTAACTTACAAACTTTCCAACATTTACATTTTAATGTAAGGTACTAAAACCCTTGGTCTGGAAGGCAACCCTGTCCTTTGTTATCTGTAACAGGTTAGAAGGACAGATAACTTATTCTAACAGCTTGGGCTTTGGAGCCTCACCAAGCTCCTTTAAGCTTTAACTCATCTCTGACCAGCTGGTGAATGACTTCGCACAGTTTCCTCTTCTGGGACAGTATCTTCTATTTCTCAGAGTTAATACAAAGATGAAATGTGAATCTCAGCCCCGTGCTTACCAAACACATGCTCGCACCTAACACATCCCTGGCTTGGCACCCGCATCGCTGAATTGGTAGCTTGGTTTTATGCCCTTCCATCCCCTGACTATGGACTTCCTGATGGCCAGCATCCTGATGTGGCCATTTCTGCAGCTCAAGGCCAGGGCACACTGTTTGACACACAGTAGACTCTCAACATCTGCTTCACATTAAAGGAAGAGGAGGCACTTAATAGTGTTTCTCAAACTTTAACGCTTACATTAGTCATCTGAGAATCTTGTTAAAAAGCATATTTTGATTCATTTAGTCTAGGGGGGCCCAAAACACTATATTTCTGACAAGCACCCAGGTAGACCCATGCTTCCAAACTATACTTTGAATTACTGGGTGCTAGTATCCTTCTTTCCTTCCTTCCTTCCTTCCTGGCCACCACAGTAAATCCACAAAGTAGCAACAGAGAGCTGTTCAAGGGCAGCTCTCTGAGGAACCACATCCAATCCATGATGGCAGGGCAGGGACACCCAGGATAATATTGGTGTGGAAATTATATGCTGATATATCTCTACCCTAATAGAACAAGCTATTAAGTGAACTCCAATGCTAATTGTCAGAAAAATAAAGAGCTCTTTAAGGAACAAGAACAGGTTCTCTATACTTCTAGAGGGCAAGACTACAGAATAATGTGCCTGTATAAGACACAAATTTGTAAATAACTGACATTTAATACCTTGTATTTCACAAAAGTGTCATATCCGCTACCGTAATGTTAACAGAATGAGTATTTATAATACACGCCAGAAATGCACACAGCCACACTTGGGAAAGGAAGCTGTCCTCGGGTTACCACACAGTGCCATCTGCTGGACAGCTGCTGATGTGCAGCAGAAAAAATACAAGATACTCACTAAGAATGAAAGAAAATTTTCGGTAGCCTCTCAGAGATTTATGCAAACTAAAACAACTTCCTACATATCTGCACTGTTTTATTTGGACAGAATATTGCACAGTATCTATGCTCTTTTTCTTAGAAAAGTAGAACAGCTTTATAAAGATATGTATATTGCTGCAGGGCCAAAGGCTGAACATACACAAATCCCATACGGCCATAATGAAAACAAAAACAAAAACAAAAACAAAACTGTTTCTTTCTATAAAAAAATAAAAATAAAACACTTTGCCTTTCTGGGCACATCTGGAGTTACCAACTCTTAGTCAATAAAATATGAGTGCACACTCTGCAGCACCCTTCACAAAGGATAGGAGAAAGTACAAACTTCAAATCCCTAATCTTGTTCAGTTATGAGCACAGGTTCCCCCTGAACCCTAAAAGTGGTCAAATTCTTTAGCACAAATGGCAAGAAAAGAATAAGGAGGAAAGATATAAGGCTTACATAAGTCTTTTTCATTGACATCTTTCAAGGAAAATGCAACCTACTCTATCATACCATAACTTTGAAATGATTTTAAATTGTCCTATGTGAATATGCTCTCAGTCTAGTTGCAAGAGCTGATCCACCCATCCCAACCTGTCCACAACCCTTTAGCAGACTTCCACGTGGCACGGAGGATACTCATGTCATCCCTCCTCCTCCCAAGACCAGCCTTGTGTGTATTTCATGCATGGGGTGTGTAAGGAAGGAGATAACCGCTGCTACTCGCATGGCCTCTCTGGCAGTCCACACGGTGCAGTGTGCGAGTATATTCAGCGAAGGTACTGTGTTTACAGAGACTGCTGCAGATACGGACATAGCAAACCAGTGAAACAGGAAGAAGTGGCCGCTACAGATCGAACTGCAAAATCACCCCTTGCTGCTTCCTCAAGTCTTTCATCAGTAGTTGGACAGATTGTTGAAATGAATACAGGTGAGGCTGAGTCAAGACATTCAAACGTTGCAACTGTAGAAGCAGGTTCAGAAGACTGGGTGAATGCCATTGAGTTTGTCCCTGGGCAGCCCCACTGCGGCCCTCCTGCCCACTCTTGCACTGAAGCACCCCTGCAGGGCTCAGTGACCAAGGAAGACTCGGAGAAGGAGTAGCTGGCAATGGAAGCAAAGCAGCAGCTCTGCCCCCAGGAGCGGGGGCAGAGCGCCGCTGTGGGGAGAACTGTGTGTATCTCCATCGAGGCTCCTGCGATCTGCGTGGGCTGCAGGTACTCCATCCCATGGACGCTGCCCAGAGATCACAACATATAAGATCTTGCACTGAGGCCCATGAGGAGGACAGGGAGCTCTCGTTTGCTGTCCAGCACAGGAAGGACAAGGTGTGTGGGACTGCATGGAGGTGGTCAATGAGAAAGCCAACCCCAGCAGGAGCAGCTCTGGGATCCTCTCCAACTGCAACCACACCTACCGTCCCAGGTGCATTCACAAGTGGAGGAGGGCTAAGCAATTTGAGAGCAAGATCATAAAGTCCTGCCCCAAATGCTAGAGCACATCTGACTTCGCCATTCCAAGTGAGTACTGGGTGGAGGAGAAAGAAGAGAAGCAGAAACTCATTCAGAAATACAAGGATGCAAGGAGTAACAACACCTGTAGGTATTCTG
Source organism: Glossophaga mutica (assembly GCA_039655065.1). NCBI lineage: Eukaryota > Metazoa > Chordata > Mammalia > Chiroptera > Phyllostomidae > Glossophaga > Glossophaga mutica. Next base: position 63,519,507 of record CM077304.1, read on the forward strand.
ATGAAGGATGTGGGAGCTGCCCACTTGGAGGAAACTGGTTTTACAAGCATGTATGCCCTGATGGCCACAGAGAGGAGCCACAGAGACAGAAAGTGGGAACATCAAGCACATACCGGGCCCGACGAAGGAACCACTTCTGTGAGTTCACTGCAGAAAGAGAACAGAAACCCCTTTGACCATGATGACGAAGAGGTTGTCACCTTTGAGCTGGGCGAGAGGTTGCCTATGCTTTTGTCTGCGGGTCGGAACAATGACCTGACAGACTCTGAAGACGAGTAGGACTCATTTCAGGATGAGCTGGAAGGAAGACTTTCACAACTGGGACCTGCAGCAGCTGTGCACAGTGTGCTGACGAACCTGCCAAACCTCAGACAGGGCGGTCCCCGAGCGGCTGGGCAGGGCCTGAGGTTCTCTCCCAGGCAGGCCTGGCCTTTCCAGGCACTGTCAGAACAACTTCCTGTCTTCCCAATCCCTCAACTTTCCCCAAGGAGTATGCTGTTTTCTCTGGTTAAAAAAGTTACAAAATTAAATCTTCAAGTCAGTTTTTTCATAACACGAATTTAACTGTCAGGCAGTAAGTATAGGTTGATTGCATCATCTGTTTTCAACCAGATTCACAGAGTTGGAGGGTATTGTTTGTGGACTTGCCTGCGCTCATTTGAGGATCCCAGGTTCAAAAGTCACACCACTGGCCCTGCTTTGGCACCCAAACATAGGGGTGATGGGCGAGGGATCTGGCCTGTGGTGAGTCGCCACCTGCTACAGACTTGAGGTTACTGGAGACATCTGCACATCCATGTTTCTGTGTCTGGTCCCGCCCTGCAGTCCCCACCCTGCGCACTTGCTCTGTGGATAGGTCTCTTAATGTTTAACTGCACACAAGCAATAAAGTACTGGGTAACCATAAAAAAAGAAAAAGTGCTGATCGCTTATGTCTTCGGCCATCTTTGATTATAAAGAATTAAGCAGATGAGTTTAAAAGAATTAAAAATAATGGACATATCAAAAATAATGATTAGTTCTATGAAATACCTACTCTGGGATGTTTAAAAATATATATATGTAACCAGGTCCTTTTAGGCAGTTTTCTATGGAGGATCTCAAACGGCATAACTCAATGACCTGACGAATGGCTTTACGGAGGTTTTACTAAGATTCAGAAGTGGAATGTGTAAATAAAATTTGGATCAAGAAAGTATCTTATAGGTACTTTAGAGGAACATTAAGTGAATTTCCTGAGGTCACAAAGCCCTAATAGCGAGGGAAAACAGAACCTGGAACGCCCAGACCCTGGTTTGAAACACCTAAGGCACTTCCTCCCGTGGAGAAAATGGTTTTCTTGCTACTCAGAAGGGGAACTGGTTTCCGTTAGGGAGACCAGGAGCACTGAGAGGCCCCTGGAAGGTAACACCAGATATGCCAAGAGGGCTGGGAACACAGCGGGACACAGCTTTCTCACCTGTCTCGTCCTGCAGACTATCCTCAGTAGCCTGGGAAAGCTGACCTTTCTTTCAACTGCCAAGCCCCATCCCCACCCTCTCCAGGCCTTCACCACCCTTAGAGGGCCCAGCCGTGTGGGTAAGGAGCTGGCACCCCGACCGATCTCCAACAACAGTGAAGGCAGCACTGCTCCTCCCTTCCCACATTCATAAGAATTTCCAATATGCTGCATGTATAGAGCAACAGCAGAGGGGACTTTTCAAACACTTGGCAATCCAATATGGAGTCAGCCATGGGAGGTTTGTCAAGTGCTGTGTCAAGACTGAGCTAATGTGGTGTAACAGGAATGCTCTTAGGAGGGGCCAAGAATGCCCAAAACCACGAGGCTGGACCCTCAGATAAGGAGTTCATCTGGACACCAGTATGAGTGGGACCTCCATCCCTTGCAGGCTCGGAGAACTCAGAGCTTCCATTCCACCAGCCTGTGCCGCCACTGCGGGCACCTGGCTTCATTTGAGACCAGTGTCCGCCTCTCCATCTGCGGACGCCAGTGACCAGGGCTTCATGCCTGACGCTTGCTCTGCTAGCTTCTATTGGCCGTAAACTCCCCTTGTGTGAGACTCTACTGGCCCACCGGGGAGGTCCCCCCTAATGAACTTGGCATTGTGGGAAAACACCAACGTGTGTGAGTGCCTCCTTTCAGGGATGCCCCCTTGCTCACAACACTGCACTTTCCACAAAGCTGAACCAGTTTTGTGAGCAAACTCTCACATGGCATGATGATGAAAATTAAAATACAAAACATGGTACTAAGACTGAAATATCAACACAAGACAAGCACATTAAAATTGGTTAGGAAAAGGACCCCTGACAGCGAGATGGCATCTAGTAAGGCTCAGAAAAAGGAGAATGTTCTTTCGTTATATGTGCTGAAGTCTAGAACCAAGATATAACTTTACCCACTTGAACTGAAACTAGAGCTGATTGCAACTTTATGTCTTTATTTTTTAATTCCTTTATTGTTGTTCAATTACAGTTGTCTGCCTTTTCTCCCCACCACTTCCCCACACCGCAGCCAAACCCACCTCCCTCCCTTGCTTCCACCCTCCCCCTTGGTTTTATCCGTGTGTCCTTTATAAGTTGTTCCCGAAAACCCTTCCCCACACTGTCCCCTCCCCACTCGCTTCTGGCTATTGTTAGATTGTTCTTAATTTCAATGCCTTTGGTTATATTTTGTTTGCATTTTTCTTTTGTTGATTAGGTCCCAGTTAAAGGTGATATCATATGTATTTGTCCCTCGTGGCTTGGTTTATTTCACTTAGCATAAAGCTCTCCAGTTCCATCCATGCTGTTGTAAAGAGGAGGAGCTCCTTCTTTCTTTCTGTTGCACAGTATTCCATTGTGTAAATGTACCACAGTTTTTTGATCCACTCATTTACTGCTGGGCACTTAGGCTGCTTCCAGCACTCAGCTATTGTAAATTGCACTGCTATGAACATTGGGGCACATAGGTTCTTTTGGATAGGTGTTTCAGGGTTCATAGGGTATAATCCCAGCAGTGGAATTGCTGGGTCAAAAGGCAGTTCCATTTTTAGTTTTCTGAGTAAATTCCATATCATTTTCCACAGTGGCTGCACCAGTCTGCATTCCCACCAACAGTGCACTACGGTTCCCTTCTCTCCGTATCTTCACCCACACTTGTTTGTTAATTTGTTAGAAGCCTCAAAGAATATACCTCTTCCAAACCAGCTCTGCAAGAGATGCTAAAGGGCTTGCTTTAAGAACAGGAAGAAAAATAGCGAAAGACAGAGGAACACAGGTACGAAAAAATGGCAATGAATAAGTACCTATCAATAATAACCTTGAACATAAATGGATTAAATGCCCAATCAAAAGACACAGAATAGCAAATGGACAAGAAAAAGCAACTTTACTTCTTGTATCCCCTTTTCTAGCCAAATGAAAGTCTCTACTGTTCCCTAAAGCACCTCTACATTTTCAAGCACCACTGCAATTGCTCCTGTCCTTCATCCACTCACCCACTCATGCACTGGACAAATATTTACTAGGAGAACTACATCTCAAGCACCATCCCAGGTGTTGAGAATATAGCAGTGTACAGAATAACCAAGTCCCTTTGGTTCTGTGGAGTTGCCTTCTGAGGGGTGAGTCAGACCATCAATGAATAAACCAGTAAGTATATACCAGGGATTAATACCTTACAGGAAGAAAGATAAAGCAAGGTACGGAGATGGAGTGATGAGGGAACTGTATTTGAGTCATCAGAGACAGCATTTCTGTAAGGTGACAACGAACCTTATCAGAACAACTGAAGAGACTGGAGGAGGAGAAGGGGAGAAAGGTCTGGTTAGGGAGGAAGCACCCTCCAAGCAGAGGGAAAAGCAAAGGTGAGGTGTCTGGCTGGCACGTTCACGGAAGAGCTAGGAGGCCCACGGATGCACCAGTGAGAAGAGGCTGAGAAGGCAAGGAAAGGAGGCAGAAGACCCAGTGGGAAGATCACGTAAGGCAGTGCTCCTCAAGCGCTCTGTGGTAAAGAACACCTGTCTGTTTTTTCCAATCCATTGCAGATTGATTATTTTAAAAAATACAATTAAAATATCACAGCAATATCTGCTGCTATAGAAGTTTCTGCATCTATTTCCACAGACCCCTGGCAGTTCTCAGACCAGCAGTGATCCACTTCTAGGTGGAGCTGGGGAGGTCAAGGTCAGTGCTTTGAATTCTATTCCGAGGGACCTCATCATCACCTCTAGAAGGTTTTGATCAGAGAGAACTCTGTTCCTTCAGACCAAATGCCCTTCCCCCACCAGCACCTGTCAAGGTCTCATTGACTCGAACAGTGTCCACATTCACAGAGAACAGGTTCAGCCGGGAGCACCTCACGTTCGAGTATCCTGATTTGACCTCGTGGCTTCTCCTCCACCCCCACCAAAGGAATCATTTTCAATGAGAATTTTTCTTCTTTTTTGGTACACTCTTCGCGGCATTCATCTACACCATATTAAGATATTTAGTATGTGCCACATCTCACCAAAAAGTCTGTAAATTCCTGGATATCAGAGACGGTTTCATAAATCTTGTACTTATTATGTTAACTTGACAGCCAATACATGCTCTTGAATTGAGTTGTAAACTAGATCTATGAAATTCAGTCATCAATAACATGATGTGACTACATAAAGCAAATTTTAAAGGCCTGTTTTCAGCACTCTGGAAGAAGTACTGACATTTTTCAGGCTCCCTGTTACTTTACAGATCAAACCCAGAAAATTATTACTGGTTCAAAAGTTTTGTAGTTCTATTCTCTCATCTACGGCATATTTCTTGAAATACATGGCCCACTGGCTAGAACGTGTTACCATCTTAGTGGTATACAGATCTCTTGCTGGTGAAATGTGCTGCAATACAATTTGACCTGTAGAGATGTAGAATTTAAATGCTCCCTTAAAAAGGCAGTGACCAAGAAATAGCATTGTTTGCCTATGTCCCAGATCTATAGTTCATTTTCAAATTAGAAGTAATGGCCTGCTATGTTAAATGAGTGGGAGAAAATTAAACACCTGGATTAGGAGACTCTAAGAGCCCAGTAGCAAGTTGAAAATGTAACTTTCAATATTTTAGCCCAAAGAGGCATGACAAAAAGTTTGTTGCTCTAAAATCCAATATGGAAAAGTTCACAGTGATTCTAACTTTGTTTTTACTAGCAGAAACAGAGTTGGCTGTGCAATCTTGAAAGTGTTTGTCTTTGGACCAAATCACTGTTTATTGTGATGACATTCCTAGTTTTTTTCCTCAAAATTACAACTTTTCCCTTTACAAAAGAGGAAAATCTCTTTAGAGTGAGAAAGAAGGTAGTGAGGACTACCCAAATAGAGCAGATTTTTGCTTAATAAAATACTAAAGACTGGGTGGCTTCTAAACAATATAAATTCATTTTTTACAGTTCTGGAGGCTGAGAAGTCCAAGATCAAGGCACAGGCAGATTCAGTGTCTCACAAGAGCCTACTTCTTCGTTTATAGATGGCACATTTTCGTTGAGCCTTCACGTGGCGCAATGGATGAGGAACCTCGCTGGGATCGCATTTATAAAAGCACTAATTCCATTCATGAGGGTTCTACGCTCCTAACCTGATCACCTCCCAAAGGCCCCACCTCCTCAGACCATCCCCTTGGAGGTTAGGGTTTCAGTGCATGGACACTAAATCTATAGCCGTCAGCAACACGTTTTACTCACCACTACATCGTCCATTCATCCAGACACCCATCCACCCACTCACCCAGTCACCCACATCACCCACATCACCTCTCTTTCTCCATCACTCTCTCTCCCTCTTTTTAAATAAGAACATTATAAATGTTTTCTTTCTCAAAATCACAAGATTTAAAACAGGGCCCCGGACATATCTTCACGCTTATCTTCCTGTATTCCTAGATGACCACCTTTGTTCACCAACATTCCTATTTCTGCCTTTTCCACCAACCTACTTTTCTTCTTTCCCTAAGTTTAATCTTATTATTCTATATATAACTTCCCAATGCTTTCTGTCAACCTCATAGCATTTGCTCATGGGGTCTGTGTAAAGCAAGAGAAGAACAAGGACCGAGGGCCTTCCCTTGCTGCGCTTTCTCGCTGGTCCCCTTCCTGGAGCTGCGACTTTAACTGATACCCCAACAGACGTTTCACTTGGTGGCTTTTGTACCAGCACTTGCCCAGAGAAAACCTGTGGAAAACCTATGATCATATGAAAAAACCTGTAAGACAAAGGGAAAGGCCTGCTCCTAAACGATTTTTAAGAACAGTTACTTCACATTGTACATTTAAAAACCCATGGCCAAAATTCGACCTTCTAGGCAGATGATGGTGCCCCTTGACTGAAATGCTGTAATACCAGACCAGCTTGAAACATTGAGTTAGCTTCACTGCTTTCATTACAAATTTAAAAATAGAAAGTGTAAGCATCTGGAGGTTCTCTCCGGGCAGGGTTGGTGCAGGCAAAGGGTAGACGAGGATTGTCTGAGTCCATTCATGCCACTGTCACAAAATGACAAAGGCGAAGTGGCTTATAAACAGCAGAAATTTACTTCTCACAATTTCGAAGGCTGGAAGTCCAAGCTCAGGATGCCAGCGTGGGCGGGTCCTGGTGAAGACCCTCTTGTGGGTTGCCATCTGCTGACCTCTGTGTCCTCACATGGTGGGAGGGCCCCGGGAGCACTGTGAGGCCTCTTTTTTGAGGGCACTAATCTCATTCATGAGGGTTCTACCCTTCTTGACCTAAGCACCTCCTACAGGCCCTACTTCCTGATATCATCACCTTTGGGGGTGTCAGAATTTCGATATGATTTGGGGGAAGGACACATTCAGACCATAGCAATGGTAAACTATGGAATTAGTTAAGATTTACATGAAGCATACTTACCAGAACACAAGAAGAAAAAAATGTTTGCTATTGATCGGAATGAGCAGAGAGAGACGGCGGGGGTGGGGGTGGGGTGGAATCTGGGCCAGTGAACAGTGAAGCGGCAGAAGCCACTGCTCAGAGAGAGAAGGAGAGAGGATTCCCTTTAGAAACATTATCTAATCGAGAAAAATAAACGGGGGGCATGGAAATGCTGAGGCATTTCTGGCAAGTATTTTATGTCATCTCAACTAATCTCACAAGTATGATATGTAAAAAAATATGATATGTAGATGTTATCCTTTCTGTATGGACAAGTATCAGTTCCATGAAGTTAGAAAAGTTACCCAAAGTTATAGCAGGGGTTTTAAATCCAGATATACTTGACTCCAAAGCCTATGATTTTTCTACCATTTCACCTTGAGAATAAAAATATCTACAAAATAAAGCTGGTGTTGAGGGAAAACAGGGCAGTCATCTACTCAAAACATGGTAAAACTAAAGGATACAGAAGTTAATTTCTTATTTGAGTTGCTACCGCAGCACTTATTAGGCAGATCTGAAAGCTGAAGTCGTCTTCGAAACAGAGGTCAAATTAATGTTGAGAATGCATGATGTTCTGGGCCTAACTGACAGACTGGACATAAATAAATCACCAGGAGTGGTTGTAATACAATTTAAAAGTCTCCAGGAACTTCAGAATGGAACAGTATGACACTGGGCCAAAATGTACAATTTGTCATTTATACAGTTATTCCAACTCAAGGAGTCTGGAAGGCTGCTGGCCTGATTCCGATGCAGAACACAGGTTTCGGAGGCCTGCTCCAGGAACTTGAACTTGTGTGCATGACTGGCAGGCGGGCCCTACAACTATGATGTTTCAGGCATAGCATGGGAACTCTGCACCTCTCATATATATATATATATATATCTTTCCAGAGTGTATTAGAGTTATTTATGGAGATATCTCTCCACCCCTCACTGGGCTTTAAGCTGTTTAGCAAGGGCTATTTCTTACTCGTCCTATGTTCCCTGGCAGCCTGCCACACTGATCTGTACCCAACATGTGCTCAATAGCTCGCTGAATCAACCCCTGACCACACTGGTAAGTGCAACTGCTGGGTGGAAAGCCAACTGTGGTTTCTGCTGGGGAAACACTATCTCACTGATCACTAAAATTCTTTAAGAGATTGGCATCAGTTTGTGGCCCAGAGGAACCTGTGGACATACTTTTCCAACTGAATTGCATGGTGATTGGAAACATGTTTTTCTGGGGGAGAAAACTGGTTCAAAACTTTAAACAAGAAGGAAGAATAAATGTGTAATTTCTCTAAATGAAAGGAGTTAATATCAAAGTCTGTTGCAGCTGACCTTAATTAACATTTTTTCAAATATAAATCATCTGGCTGATGAAACCATAAAGTGTTCCAGATTGCAGATAAGAAGTCAAGCTGATGAGCATAAATGACAAAAAAAAAAAAAAAAAAGGCAAACAGTTGAGTGGAATGAAATATGACAGATGTGCTTCACTGAACACAACAACAAACTAATGATTAAAATACTAACGTATCATATAGGATGATGGACTCAGAATGATTAGTAACAATTTAGGAAAGCAATGAATGTCCTAAACGCAAGCATTTCTACTTTTCTTCCTAGTTAATATGTAAGTTATATACTCCTAGCATTCACTCAAACAAAGGGAAAAAAAGCACAGTCACCAAGACAGTTTGTAAAGTCCCTCCCAGTGCTCAGAAAGCATGTCTAGCATCAGACCAACTGGGTCGAAATGCAGCACTTCTGCTTATTAGCTATGGGGGTGCCTCCACTTCTTCATCTGTAAAGTTGGATCAATAATATCAGCTATGTGGTAGGGCTGTTGTAAGGATTTAAAAGAATTAACCTATAAAGTGCTTAACATAGTGCCCAGCACACAGTAAACAGTAAGAGCTGGCATCATCATCATCGCCATCACCACCACCACCACCATCATCATCACCACCATTTATTCTCAAGGTCACATTATGCCAAGAAGACAGGAACTGATGAGCATGGAGCCCCAGGCCATGTAAAGTATAAAACTGCAGAGTTCAACTGACTTACTTTACCTCTTTTGATATTTCCCTTCATCTCCATTTTATTCTGGGTAGGGTTTTGCTAAGAAAGATTGAAATTAAAATTAAATTGAGCACTGTCTTGCTAAGGCAAGGGATTTTTCTTGACTCGTATACATTGATACAAAATCAAACACCCTGGCCTGCAAGCCCTGAGTATTTCATCAGCTAGCTGTCTCTAGTGTTTGCTTTTGGACACTACCAGGATAATCTCCGGAGCTGTGGCCAGCCAAAAATCTGTTTGTCTTGTAATGTATCCCCTCTTGCGCATAATTGTCATGTTGGCAAGCTACCCAGCAACTTTCAAACACCCTAACTATGTTTGGGAAATCTGGAGCCTTACGGATCTCACTTTATCAGGGCAGCATCCAGAAAACTCAAGCCCAAGACTCCTTTGCAACTGGGATACAGGCAGCTGGACTAGACAGTGCCTGTCAGTTAAGTGCTCCTCAATCTTTGGTTTGTAAACAAGCAACCTGAGGACACAAGCCTGGGGGGAGTCCACACATCGGTGGCCGTGGTGGCAGCAGAAGCATCCATCAACCAGGGGCAGCAGCCAAGGAGTTTCCGTGGTGTTCATGGGCGACAGCAACAGTTTCAATTTCCTCGTCAGGCCAGTTCAGATTCATGATTTGGGATGGTTCCTGTGTGTTTGGACTCCTCCCCACAGTCCTATGGGCTCCCTAATTTCCTTATAATAAAATCCTTTTCTAATTATTCAGCCATAGTGAGTTTATGTTGCTTCCAGCAAAAACTCTGGACTGAAAGAGCTACATCTATTAGTAAAGGGGGTACAGGCACCAACCAGTGCTAGTGATTTTTATATATATAATTATATATAAAAATATATATTATACATTTACATAATATATTTATAGATTACATATAAATATTATCTATATATAAAATACCTGGTGTTTAAAAATGGCAGTTGATATAATTAAGTCTGCCCTAAATATGCAAATTCTCCAAATTTTCCATCCATACTGCTTCCACAGAGAAGGAAAGACTTCATTCAGGCCTTTGCAGTTGACAATAATGCTTTGCCATTATAATGTCAAGTTTGCCTTACCAATTTTTCTAGTTAACTGTACTAGGAAATGAATTATCCCATAAATAGTGACTTAAAACAACAAAGGTTTTATGATGCTCACAGATACAGAGGTCAAGAATTTGGATAGGGCACAGAGAAGGTGTCTTCTTTCTGTACCAAGATCTCGGCCTTGGGCTTCTTGGCTTCCTCAAAATATGGCAGCCTCAGGGTCATTGGACTTGGTATTGTCAGCTCAAATATCTCAATAAACAAGAGGGAAGGTGCATTGCCTTTCACACCCACTTTGGAGCCCATGCAATGTTAATTGCAGCACACCCTATTGGCCAAACCAGCCAGGAGCCTGCCCATACTCAAAACGAGAGTAATTACACTCTACTTCCTGATGAGGAAGTAACAAAGTCACATTGTTAAAGCGTGTATGGGATGAGAGGTGTTATTGGATATATCTTTGCCACAGTGATAGGCAAAATGGATTCAGAATCCAAATGTTAATTCTAAAGATGTCTAGGATTAATAGTCAGATAACGCAAGCATATCTCAGAGATATTGTGGTTTGGTTCCAGATCGCCAGTATAAAGCCAGTTTGACAACACAGTGAGTCATACTCTTACTGATGAAGGGTCTTACCTTCAATTTGTTAAAAAAAAAAATACACCTTCTGTGCGGCACAATAAAGAGATGTATGTATGTATCATCATAATACTCTGCATCCAGTAGAGGTCCCAAAAGCATAAGCTAACTTTCTCAATTTTGCTTTCTATTTTTCATCTATCAATACATTATTTGACTATGGAATGACCATCTAGATGAACGAGGTGACTACTTAAACTCCGCGTACTAAAATCTCTCAGTAATAGCCCAAATTAATGTATAATTTTTATCTTCTCCCAGCTTCTCATAAATCCCTGGTGCTATGATTCCTCTGCAAGAGAGTTAAAGATCTCTTGAAAAATCTTGTGTTTGCTTTCAGAGCGATGTCATGAATATAAAATCCTTTTGGAGATAAAAGGATTTTTTATGATGCCCATGTATTTCCTCTAGTTTTATAGATAGAAGATGGTGTTGATAACGGCAGGATAATTTATATCATGCGCACTGAGCAGATCATTGCAGCTGAGTTTTCCATTGAAAAATGCAATTACATTTCTCTACATTTTAACACCATTGCTGAAAGATGCACTGAAATCTTTCCTGACTCCCTTCTAGGCAAAAGAGGTTCTGTTATGAAGAGTCTCTTAAGATTCTTGAAGGACATTTCTCCTCATCAGTATGTAATCTTTAGGAGATATATGCTGTTTTAAGATACAGGCTCATCCATTATTCTCTTGGTAAATTCAAGAGCTTTGACTATCTGATTGCAAAGGTAAAACCTGAGAGCTATTATTTTTAGGGGACCAATCCTTTCCAGAAGACTATATACCCAGCATCTTTTTTAATGGAATGCGCATTTGTTCCTCAAGGTCAAGGTTTGGGTCTGATCCAGTGATGCCCAGTCCAGTACATTTACAAAGGAGTTGTTCGAAAATGTCCACTGATGAGAATCTTATGATTACACATTACTTCCATGAATATATAATTCATGTGCCACAATGCTGACTCCTTTATATGTGGCAAGGATTTTAGATTTGAAACTTCTGGTAGCTTATACTCCATTCGATGGTCACGACATTCACATTCTAAGATATATTACACTTCATGCATATACACCTTGTCTGTAGGCTCCAAAGTCAAATCCCTTCAGAACTGGTAACAAGATGCATGAGGGTAGGAACTATGTCTATCTCACATATTTCCTGCACTTAGCAGTGTGTCATACAGAGTAGCTTTCAATAAACACTTATAAAATGGTACAGTCATTGATTAGATTAATGAAACAATTATGATATATTTGGGTCTTAAGTCACCTTGTGTTGTTCATTCATTATCTCATAAACGAGTCTCAACCTCAAAATAAAATTGCTAATATCCACATTGTTAGCAATTTGGGGCCTCAGCATTTTAAGAAATAATTGGCTCACGTTCTGTACTGTCATCACCAGAAAGGATTTACTCTCCACCAGCACCACAGGCAAAGATTCCCCCGGGCATGATTCTTGAGTGGACTGAACAGCTGGACATCCTGCTCCTGTTAAGCAAACAGGAAGTGACCAGGATGCGGTTATCTAGCTGCAGAACTTCATTCTCCTGCATGCTTCTCTGTGGTCGTTAGGGCTCACCACGCCACAGGCTGCTTTATAAACACTGCACGTCCACCATAAAAATAAAACCCTGGCATCAGTGCTAGTTACTAATTAAATTCCATGCACATCCAGAATTTTGCTAGTATGTACATTTTAATAATGAGACTGTCTTAAAGGCTATTGAAAGGTAGTGGAAGTCTTCATTGCTTAACCCAAGCCTGCCACTTATCCCTTCACTTTGCAGTTTTACTAGGATAAACCATCCATCATATTGTGGTGTTTTAACGGGTTACAGATTAAACAGGAAAAGTAATAAGAATAGAAAACTAATTTTCCTAGACTATCCTAATCTTGCCAAGCATAAAAATGCACTTAACTGAGAAAACTGCTGAGAGATTCATATAGAATTTGTGTGCTACTAAAGAAATCATTATAACAGCTAATTTCTGGGAATAGAGTTTCTGCAAAAGTGAATGAAGATATCTTTTCCAAAACTAGTGTTGCAATAAAATGTAGATATTTATTCTCTACTAATTTAAAAAGGATTGTATTAGTATAACTTCATGCAAAGTCATATATGCAAATCTTCAGTGTGTCAGTGACAAAAAGATTTCAACTGTTAGGTAATTTAAAGTATTAGCTAAAAGGAAAAGTGTGAGCATTTAACTTAAAACAAGGAAATCTGTAAGAGTAATAATAAGGATCAAATGGGAATGAAAATTAGGCTACCTAGCTGCTTAAAGAAGAAAAATTCTAGTTAAGTTAGAAAGGAAATCTAAACCAAGTAACTTGAATTGTATCTTAAGATAATTCTTTACCACTGTCATTGTCATCATCATTACAATCATCATCATTGTCGCTGTCATAACCCTTTACCAAATATTTTACACTATAACAAGCACTTCATGCACATTTTCTAATTTAATCTTCAAAAACAGCTCTGTGATTTACGTTCTATTATTACTTGCGGTTTACTGTTAAAGAAACCGAAGCTAAAACAAACAGGTTAAGTAGCACAAATTATTTGCCTAAATTTTTAAGTGGTAGATTCAAATTCCAGGCAGTCTGATGCCACGTTTCCTCATAATTATCACTCGTCTAGAGGGGCTTCTGACAGTAGGTCCGAGGGACACAAGAGCTACCGACATAACAAAGCTGTCGAGCAGCTCCTGAGGCCCATGAAGCATGACTGGGCATGTGACTAGTTTCAGGTCACTGAAATTTTCTGGTTCTCAAATTCCTAAAGGAGGTGGTAGCACTAGGCTGGAGATTCGCAACTGGGTGGCACCAACTGCTAGGGAGCAATCTAAACATTTATGAGGACATTTATCAGGACTTTAACATATACAGTGTCTTAGACTGGATGTGCCACCGCACCAAGGACTCACCTGCCCTGGCCATCATCTTCCACCATGCATGGCAAAATCAACTGAACCCTCCATCATTTACAAACAACGCGCTCCCCGTGTTATACGTCTGAATATCGTTCTTTGAAATGGGGATGGCCCTGTTATCACTGAGTAAGTAGTTTGATTATTGCCTTATGCTTGCACTCAATATTCATTTACGCATTCATTTATTCAACAAACTGTAATTGAGAACCTCATAGGGATGACTGTGGACCAGTCTTATGGGCATTTGGTGAGCAAGGGTCAGTCACACAGGTTATAATGAATGGGACAATCCCACTATGTTCTATGTTCTTCACAATTTTCCAAATGCTCCACCCAACATTCAAATACCAGAAAAACCCTTTTTATAATTATCTGAGCCTACATATTAACCCCCTTTTCACATGTAAACACAAGTATGTTTTGTTTTGTGCAATTTTCATACACACTGATTTTTCCAGGCATGCAGCTACAATATGTGTGTATGTGTGGGTAACTGTGTGTGTGGGGGGGGGGGCATGAAACTGTTTCATTTTAAATGTTATCAGTGATAGTTCATCACCTGGGAAAATCACACCATTGACATAAGGCCATTTACATGTTTGAGTTGCCAACACAACACACCTGTATCTGACAGAATTTGTGGCTGTTACATTCGTGATGATGCTATAAATGGGTGCAAGCATCTTACTACTCCACATGTCTCCAGGAGTCATGCTCGAGCATTTATATGTAGATGCTGTTGCAGGGGAATGGGCATATGTAATTTTTACACATTGTAAATATAACTTTATATACAAATTGTGTATAGTTTATCTATGTATACATGTATTCACCTCTATTATACATCATTTTCTTTTTCTATTTCAGACAGGGTGTTACATTAATTTTTTAAAATCCCTGCATGTTGATTGTATCATTCATGACATTTATTTGAAGCCACTAAGTTGCTGTTACTAAATATCTGTCACAGAAAGGTACACTCGTCCTGACAGAATGAAGACATTCTGGGCTAAAGATTATCTGAGATCTCGTTCAGCTTTAAAGTTCTACTCCATCCTATTAAATAAAGCCATAATTGGTGATTTTCTCTACAAAAGTGGCTCTAGCCAAAACCAAAAATAAATTACACACTCCCACTGATTTAGCGTTACTGCTCACAGAACACACATTTCTGGAAATTCTCTAATTTGCACATTTTTTTTATAATGAGAAATGCCTTTCCTGATCCATGAGGCAGAAAATGGCATTCCATACACACCTACATATATTCATTCTTTCCTCCTGTCCTACACATAAAGCATACCTGGGAGAAAGTCAGCTGGATTAGAAAATGAAATGAGGCTATGCTTATAAATTAATTTTAAATGAAAAACTATTTTAAAATTGAGTGAAAGGAAGAACAACAGAAACAATGGATGGCAAGTGAAAGAAATGACATGGAATTAAAATAATTTGATTACTCTGTACTATGGGCCAACAGCATGGCAATACTCAGAGAAGCAGAATGAAGTGCCATAATTTTAACAGAAGAAGAGCTTACAGTCTCCTCGGTGCTTTGCCATCTAAAGGGGTCCCTCAGTCAAACAATCATTAAGCAAGAGTTCAGAACTCGTTAAAGGGATTTGAATGGCCTTTCTGAAGTGCCTCCTCACACTCAGATTCAATTAATTAGACAAAGATTTACTGAACATCCATTGAACAAATGGGCAGAGCACTGTGCTTGTTGCTCTGAAGTTCAATGGAAATTATGAGATTCCTATACTCTATATTGCTGCAGGACACACCTACACAAATAAATCTGAAATAAGGAAGACTATAAAGCAAGCTATAAGAGAGGTACAAAGTGCTAAAGCAACTTGAGAGAGGGAAAGATTCATTTCAACTGGAGAAATCTGAGCAGGCTTCTTGGAGGAGGCAGGGTTTGAACTAAACTTGAAAAAGAAGAAGAAAAGCTTTGATAAGCAGAAATGAATAGAAGAGGGAGGTAGCCCAGATACAGGAAACAGCTTGAGCCAAAGCCCAGAAGAGGGTAAGATGTAGGGAAACTGGAGTGATGGTACCAGAGTGCGGAAGTAACACTGGGCAGGGCCAAAATACACCTGAAATCCAGGTTGAGAAGTTGGGACTATATACTATACATTCAACAATCATTAGATATTACAGAGCACCTACTATGTACCCAATTCTACTGTAGGTAGTAAGGCTACATCAGGAAACAAGGCAGACAAAAATCCATGGAGCTTGCTATTTAATTGGTGAAATATACAAAAAGATGAATAAGAAAGAATATATAGTGTGTCATAAAGTGAGAAGTATTGTGGAGAAAAATGAAGGGATGAGGAATAAAGGTGTTGCCACTTTAGAATGTCCAGGGAAGGCCTCACTGAGAAGGTGGCATTCGATCAGCAGCTCCCAGGAGGTGAGAATATAGTATGTAATGGGATTCAAAAGTAGGTTGTGACCACTACACGCCTGTTAGAAGAGCCTGTTAGAATTGGGAAACTGACCACACTAAATGCTAGTGAGGAAGCGGAGCAGCAGGAACTCACATACACTGCTGCTGGGAACGCAAAATAGAACAGCCACTTTGGGAGACAGTTTGGTGGTTCTCACAAAACTAAATGTACCTTACCACCCATTTCGGCAATTGTGGTCCTTGGGAATTACCCAGAAGAGTCAAAAACTTATGACCGCACAAAAACCTGCACATGGATGTTTATATCAACTTTATTCATAATTGCCAAAACTCTGAAGCAACCAAAATGCCCTTCACTAGGTGAGTAGAAAAATAAACTGTGATATACCAGATCATGGAATACTATCCTGCACTAAAACAAAATGATCTATTAAGCTATGAAAAGACATGGAGGCACCTTAAATGTATATTGCTAAGGATAGAAGCCAATTATAAAAGGCTACATACTATACAATCCCAATTATATAACTTTTTGGAAAAGGCAAAACTATGAAGAAAATTTAAAAAAGCAGTGATTACTGGTGGGTGGGGAAAACAGAGATGGATAAGCAGAGCACAGAGGAATTTTAGGGCAGTGAAAATACTCTGTATGCTTATGAATTCAATGTGGATTTATCCTTGATACGAAAGAAGAAAGGACGAAAGAGAAGGAGGGACAGAGGGGGAAGGGGAGGGGAGGGGAGGGGAGGGGAGGGGAGGGGAGGGGAGGGGAGGGGAGGGGAGGGGAGGGGAGGGAAAGAAAGGAAAAGAAAAAAGTAAAAGAATGTACATTCTGGTGAGTGATGTGGATAATGAGGATATGCATTTGCAGGCACAGCAGGTATATGGGAAATCTCTGCACTTTGTTCTCAGTTTCGCTGTAAACTAAAATTGCTGTAAAAGACAAAGTTTTTTTTTCTTAAAGAAGAAATTGTGCACAATTTACAGAATCAGATTTGTGTTTTTAGGTGATAACTCTAGAAACAATATGGATTACTGATCCGAGGGGTGCATTGCAGGAGTAACCAAAAGTAGGCAGAATAAGAAGCAGCACAATGCATTGCATACCATATAGCGTTCATGATTCCTAGCTACGTAGTCAGTGTATAAAAAGACACACGGATAAATGAGAAACACCAAATGGAGATCAGTGGTTATCTTTGAGATGAAAAGAAGAAGGGAAAGAAGGAGGAAAAGGTGACACAGGAAAGGGTCCTCTGGTGGCTTTTTCTATCTTTGTTGCTGTCCTTCTTAAACTGCTAGTGGTCACATAGATGTTTGCTATATTAATCTTTATTATTATTTGAATGTCTGAAATAGTACACAAACATAAAAAAGAAAATTATAAAAGTGAAATCTAGAAATAATTAAAATAGTTCATTTACTATGTACCAGGCACTTAGTATTACTCTGGAACTACTCAATCAATTCAACAACCTGTGAAAGGGGGTACTATTATTATTATCTTTCATGTATTTAAAAACATGAGACACAGAGGCTAGGTAATTTGGACAAGATCACACAGCTAGCAAACCAAGTCACACAGTTTCCAAACCAAGGCAGCAAACCTCCAAAGACACTACTTGAAACTGAGGCAGGGAGACCATTAGAAATGAGGAAGTCCAAAAGGCATCTCAGCAAACGCAAAATATGCTAAAGAAAGCTAAGCCAGACATCCTCAGCCAGACAGCCTGAGCTCCTGAAATAGTTACTTCATTCCACACAAGTAGCTGGACTTGAGGTGGGAGACTTGCAGCCAGCATATAAAATAACAAAGAGGAAGTCCTGCGAGGCTGACATCAAAGTAAGTAGCTGACACGACACTTACCAACATCCGGAATTCTGAAAATAGTCTTGTAATAGCATAGTAATACTTAAAACCACAGCCAGGCCTGCATACTTTGACCCTGAACCACCTACAGTCCACCTTAACATCATTATAATCTGGTTGTAATAAATTAGCATTGTGGTTTCCACCCCCCAAGTGGGCAACCAGGGAGAACTATGGGTAATCTCATGTGCTGTAGAAGAAAATTATCTAACTCCTAACACAAGCATAGTAGAAAGTAAATTAAGAATAGGGAGGTAAAAAGCCTTATAAAATTATAACCCCTCAGGCAACAGGGGTTACCTTTCTCCATTCACGAATCAGCCAGCTCCCATATTCTGTGGAGTGTACTATCCTTAATAAAGCTTGCTTACTTCACTTTACTCAGTTTGTGTGACTCATCCAATTCTTTGTTCACAATCACCAAGAACCTGGTTACCTGTGCTCACCTGTGACAAAACCACTGAAGAAACTGCCTTTCCAAAAATAAATAAATGTCTGAATTGGGGAAAACTGGACAGTGAAAGAGGGTTGACAAAGATAGCAACAGAGTTAAGAGACACTGTCAAGGAAGAATGGATTGAATGGGGACTGGTTATACAACTCACACATTCATTCATTTTTTGATTATTCAACTTTCAACACATTTTTGAAGCTTATATAGCAGGCAATAGTCCAGATGCAGCAAAGTAAGAATAGCTAAGATGTTTTATGGAGAATCGGAATACAGTGTGATCAGTGCGACAATAAAGATATGCATGAAGGGTAAGGGAGTCTGTGGGTGGCGTCCCTAAACCCAGACTCTAAAGCCATGTTCAAATGATGAAGAGTAAAATCAGTTCAGCGAAGGTGGAGGTGTTTGTTCACAATGGGTGGAGGTGTTTACACCAAGGCGCACTTGAAGAGATGAAAATGGTTAACGTGGCAGGGGCAGTGAATATTTACAAAAAATGAAGATGCAGCAGTAAGCAAAGCCCAGCTCATGAAGGACAGAGGTGAAATGGTCAGCCACGCAAAGGTGCAAAGGAGCTAAGGATGGCTGTGTGAAGAGCAACTTTAGTGTGCAAGGGAAGGGGAAGATGAGGCCTGAAAACCTCACATCTTCTAGAATGGTAAGTGGTAAGATCTTCTGCTAAGAGAAAGGAAGGTGGGGGAGGAAGCTTTCGGATAGAGGAGATCAAAAATAGCCATGTTAATTAAACTGACAGGGAATTAACCAGGGATTGCAAATAAATGCTTCATGACAAAACTGAGGATGTAGTGATGGTAAAGTGCCTTGACGCTGAGTTCATGGGTCAGTGCACACACATCAGTCAACATCATAGTTGGGAGATCCCTGTCCATTCTCAACCATCTGGGAACAGGAGCAGAAAGCGTGCAGAAACAACCAGGAAATAAAGACAATCAGGGTGGGCGTGACACATTCTTGGACAAATTTTTAAATCATTTGTAAGGTTTCAATAGCTAATAAAAAAACATGGACTATATGCATTGCTTCCGACCCAAAGAGTTTATAATATAATTGGAATAGAGCAAAAGCAACAGGAAGAAACTGCCAGCCAAGGGCAAAAAGTTGAGGGAACATGACAAAATATGTATAACCAATTTGTAGGAGCCAAAGATTAGCCAAAAGAATTTCAAAAGAACGTAGAGCTGATTAACTGACCAGCACCATTACAGAGGCAAGCCCTTAAAAATTGGATTTTTGTTAATTTTTTTAAGGTTTCCTCCAATAAGTAGTGAGGTGAATCAGAAAAACATCTCACCTGTGGCCCAACAAAACAAGTTAAGTTTTTAAGCAGAATTTTGGTTACTCTTCTCTTCTTTCCCTTTCTTACAAATAATTCATGTCCCAATTAAGTAGGACAAAGGGGATTTTCACTTCATTTATTAATTCCTGCAGATAGAGATTGCTCCAAATGGGCTATATGATGACTGGTACAAAGAGTTACTTCAAAAAAAAAGGCCGTCATGGGTAGAAAAAGCAGCAGCTTCTGAGTGTAGTACGTAGCAGGACAAGGTGCAGCAGTACAGAGAACTTCCTTTGTTCTAACACTAATTCCAGAGGTTAGTTTTAAGCATTAGTCTATGGCAGTGATTTTCAACTTTTTCCATCTTGTGGCATGCACGAAGTACGTGCTAAAATCTGTAGCACACCAAAAAATACATTTTTTATCGATCTAACCAAAAAGTAGGTATAATTTTGATTCATTCACACTAGATGGCTATTGTTGTGTTGGTTGTTGTCATTTTTGCACTTGAAGATCTAGAGGGAAAGAGGTCAGTGCCCCTGACTTACCAGTCAGGTACTGCATGTTCTAAAAATTCTTGAAGCACACCAGCGTGCCGCGGCACACCGGATGACAATCGCTGGTCTATGGAAATGTGATCTGGGATTACAAGGGAAGTAAAGGGTAAAAGACTGAAGGCATCACTGAAGAAGCTGAAGCTACTAATTGGCTCTAATGATCTGAATGCAAATTAATAAATCTCTGTGCTAAAAATTACACGCATATATAATCGAGACTTTTATAAGTTAAGAGCTCTATTTAATCCATTATTCATATTTTTCCTTCGTGGGACCTGGTAGGGATGGAGAAGTTTTTTTACTACCTTTCCTGCACCATCCATCCATCACATGCATCATTGAGCCTTTTGAAGGCCTTGTTAAAAAAAATCCAAGGACTGCAGAAATGAAATCCACAGACAGTTTTACAAAGGAGGGGAAAAGGATCAAGCACAAAGCTGTGGAAGGCTGAGGGGCTTGAAAATCCCCAGCAAAGTTGTCTACTTAAGAACCCTTGGACCCAACAAGGAGAAAAACTTGAAATCACAATGCGTGGCTGAGGGCTGTCAGAAATAATAGGCGTATAACGACTCAGCTATAACCAAATGGTCAGACTGCATTTTCTTCCACAAAGACTGGAGTCTTGTCAGGATTAACTGAGATAATTTATATGAAAAGGCCTAACAGAGCGCCTGATACAGCAGGTACTGAAAAATGTCACCCTTTCATTTATTCATCCAATCAGTCAGACAAATGACATCCAATTCCTATTCTACTTCCTATTATTTTATTTTTTCCTTGACTTCCTCTCTGTATTTTTCTCTTTGCTGTCTTTTCTTTCCCTGATTTCTCCCTTCTTCGTCCTCTTATGCTTTCCATCACGTGCATAGGCATCATTTAGCTCCCCTGGGGACACAGGGATTGGACCTTGTCGTTGAACACTCCCCAGAGGCCTAAATCCTTGGGCCTCATGGCCAGCGCCCCCTGCGTAAACATACCTCGTCCGCCATCACGTAAAAGCCCACTCTTATCAACACAGGTGTTAAAGCACCTGAGCCAACAGAGCGCTAACAGTAAGTTGAAAAGGGGCCACGCCTGGAAGAGTGGCAGCCAGGCCAGTGGTTGACACAGGTGGAAACTTTCAAGACCACCACAGAAAACCCAGATGCAAACAACCAGCTACTTTGTACTTGAGATCTACATAGTTATAGGAGATAAAATAAGAGGAGTCAGTCAACCTAAACCAAACCCATTTTAGGCCACTGCATAGCTGTGACCCTGAATGATCACCTAACTTCTCTGTGCCTCATTTCTTTTATCTGTAAAAGTTATTATGAAAATTAAATTATTCAATACATCTAAAGCACTGAGAACAGTATCGGAAATGTATTAAGTGCCAAATAAAATATTAACTCTATTACCACCACCCTCATCATCATTTTAAGATATGACCAGAATGATTATAATTATTAACATTAAAGGTAATAATAGTATGCTGCTTGTCTTATACTTTGCTTTTCAGGTTTAAAAGCCCCTTCCTTATGCTCTCCTTGCAGCCTCACAGCAGCACTGTGGACCGGGAGGCTTATTCTCTCTCAGACGAGGAACCTGAGCTGCCTCACACGCTCGCTCTACTCCACCATCCTCTGCAAGGCCACAGCCAAAGAGCACATCCCCTGGATTCTGGTTCCAGAGAGACGGGAGACAAGCACAGAAGCAAGGTAAGAAACCCAAACTGGGAGGAAGGTCCTTCCCTCTTGCCCCTTGCATGCCATTAATCACCAAGTTATGGGTATTCTACACCATCTTTCTTTTTCAGTATGTGGAGCTGCTTTTATTTGTATAATTTTATTTCCAAACATTTTTTATTGTTGTTCAAGTACAGTTGTCTCCATTTCCCCCTCTCTTTCATTCCCTTCCCTTCCCTTCCCTTCTTTTCTGCCCATCCTCACTGTCCTGACCTTTACCACCTCTCACCTGAACAACTGAAACCACCACCCACTGCCCATCCGGTCTGCCAGGCCTCGCCCCTCACAGTCACTCTCCACATAGAAACCTGTCACGGCGCTCGCTCCCTCAGGGGCTCCCATACCTCCCCCCGACCGACTCTTCCAGGCGGGGTCCCATTGTGTCTGTGTGTCCCCTCCTCCCCCCAAAAGCTCTGTTCACCTCTTCTGTAATCACTGGCTCTTGTCTCCACACTAGATTATAAATTCCTTGAAAGCACAGACCATATCTTCATTTTCCCGGCACCCATCGAAATACCCAACTCATGGTGAATGCTCAGCAAAAATATGGTAAGTGAACAAGCGGGAACTCTACCATACAAATAGAGAGGGACGGGATACAATCCTGACCGTGTTTACATAGTGTTGCATCAGTGGACACATTCCTGGAAAATTGCTTCCTTTAAGTGAAAATTTAATCTGATTAGAGACTAGGGACTTTCTAGCCTTGGGGAAAGGACGTCAGAAAGAATCCCAGAGTTTTCCTTCACTGTCTCCATGATTGTAAGCTTCAAACCAAGAGGGCCTACCGGTAGGGTAAACACATACCCTGGTCTGCACGAAAAAGCTCCGGTTTATAACCGTCATCCTAGTGTACGCAGTTACACTACACGGTGTAAAAATGGGCCGACTGCACTTGATTTCAGGCCTGTAACGTTGGTCAACTTCTCTTAATTCCTGGTTCTCCATCTGCAAAATGGTATCTGCTTCACGGGTTATTAAGATTAAACGAGTAATGCCTGCAAAGTGGTCAGCACAGTGCCTGGCACACTGTCACGGTTACTACTATCAGCACCGAGTCAGAGAAGATGGCCACCCCAGTGCACCTGCACGCGCACACAAAAGAACTGCAACGGCTGCATGTAAGCATTCCGACACATTCTGGCAACAAATTGATCAGAGTTTTAACTCAAACCAGGTGCGACTGCCTTTTCTGCAACCTTACGAAGGCACTTTTAAGAACGCAGAAATGGGGGAAAGCAGGGCAAAAGGCTGCACGCTTGACCGGTGTATTTTGTTAATAATTTAAGGGAGACCACTCAGTGCTTTTGCTTACAGCAGGGAGCAAAGATCCGCAGCTCCCACTGCTGCGTCAAAACTCCTGTCAGCTTATGGGAGCAGCGCGCTGTTTGAGAAATTGCCTCTCTCCAGCCGCTACTAATTATAGAAAGCATATCACTGAGGACCTATAGGTAGAGAAGGCTAAGACTACAAAATGTGATTATTGCTCTATAGAATTGTCTCATGATAAATGACAGATTTCTGTTAGAGAAATGAGAATCAAAATATAGGAGTAAGTTATTGCAGCTTAAAATATTACTGTTCATCAGAGTTGGTACCAATTCCGGAAATGATCATGAAATGCAGAAGTTATATAAAACAAAAGCTTTGAGAGACAAAAATTGTAAATTGATTATGAAAAGAGAAGTTACAAATTTCACATAGATAAAGCTTAGTCCTGAACACAAGACCTGCCCAGTGAATATCTAATGTACAAAGCAAAAAGTAACGGAATGCAACACATAATATAAAAGAACAAAAAGTAAAATACTACTTGTGTAGGTACTAGAATAGTATTTTGAAGTATCATGTAAAATATGTATCACTCCTGGAAATTCATTTTACCTTCAAGCTCCTATTCTTTGAAGCTGAAGCATCCATGGCTTAAAGCAGAAGTCAGGGCCAGGCAGTAAAAAGAAGCCACTGCCCATCTTGGACTTTACAGTAGCCTTGTTCTAAAACAGTTTATGAACACCTGCTTTTCCCTTGTAACAGCTGGGCACTTAGAAAGAGGTTGTCCCTGGACTCCAAATATATGCTTTAAATATCAAGACTGGCTTGAAGAACTGGGTATAAAATTCTGTGATGAACCTGATGGGTACTGCCCACTGAGATCGAAACCCCAGAAGGGTATACAGGAACTCTTCTGGGAGACTTATCAGAGGAAAGCAGAGGACACTCATGGTCCCTTTTCCAGTGAAGACTCTCAACAATGCCAATGCCACTCAAGAAGGCTGCAACAGAGTAGAAATGCCAATGGGCAGATTTTGACGGAGAGGACAAGTCAACCTACTTTCCTCAATACCAATTCCCCTTCAACCTGGAAAATTTCCATGGGCCTTTCAGAGGGACAAAGGGGGTGGCTATGAGTGCCAGCCACTGTGCTATGCTGTTGGGGTGGGTCTGAGACAATGAGAACCTATAGCGACAACTGTGGGAAGACCAAAGCCAGGATTTTACGTGCGTGTGGCTGAGTCTCAGGAAGAAAATAGCACCAGGAAAAAAGTCCAAGTGATAAGTCAGCAGAGAAAGACCTCCAGGTACTGACTGTGCTGAGAGCAGGGATGCTTCGGTAGCAGACATGGCAAGGGCAGAGGCTGTGCCCCACGACCAGGGAGGATGAGACAACTCAGAGAAGGCAGGGGGGGCCAGAAGACAGTTGATGAGCCAGCCGCTGCCTCTCCTCCAAGGCCTGGAGGTTGAACAGTCCACACCCAGCTCTGCTGCTCAGATGCCACCTGAGAGCAAAGGAGAAGAACTCTGAAAGACTGAGACTCTACAAGAAAGACGAGCTAACCTAGAACCGACCTGGTAACCTTGAATGAACTACATCATGAGGAAATGGAGAAATGAAGACAAATGTGACAGAGAAAAATAAAGTTATGGTACATGGCTCTAAATTAAACCCCTCCCCCATACATTATATGTCCAATCTGTGGAAAATTGAAGTGGTGGCATCTTTGTTACCAAAGTTAACACTGGAAAGATCATTTGAGATCTAATACAAAGGAAAATTTAGTTTGCCTGTCCCCCTAGGAAAACGCTCCATTTAAAGCAAGAAATTACAAGAAAGATCGCAGACATAGCACTGTGGATTGGGGGTGGGGGGCAGTGTAGTTAAAATGGACTGAAGACCTTCTACAGCTGTGGTAATCAATACAATCCCCATTCCATCCTCACCACAGCCTGATGATATGACATGGGCATGAGCACCCCTATTTTATGAGGGAGCGCAAGGTTCACGGAGGTGAATGGCCTTGTACAAAAAGTCGCACAGCTGATAGGTGGCAAAATCAGGATTCAAACCCAGCTTCCCCTGACTCCCCAAAGTCCAGGACCTCTTTCTGTTGAAAGCAGAATCAAACTTAATGAGGTCAGCACCTGAAAACTAAAGGGGACAAGGCCGAGGAACAGAGTTCTGGTGTGTGCTTTGCAGCAGAATGTACGAAAGCAGTACGATCAGCAGTATGTACTAAGAACGTACCTGCCACCGATTTACACCTAGTAACACCAAAAACTCAATGTTCCAAATCATAATGAAGCTTATGTTGGAAGTGAGATTATTTTTATTTGCAATGTTTAGAGCTTGTTTGCTACCTTCTTGAAGTTTGTACAAGTGCACCGCAATGTATTATTATTTTAGCATGGATTCATTCAAACTCAAGCAAAATTATGCACTTAAATTAATATGCTGCGAGTTAATGTTATAACTGAATATGGGAGTTGACAGAGAATGATTTTTGAAGGAAAGGAGGTTATCTTTAAATTATCGTAATAGAGACTTTTAAGATAAAAATGCTCATAACAAATAGAATGAAATAAAATAAAAATGCTCACACCAAATAATTTAGAACATTTAAAATTGCCTTGGTCTAATAAATTAACAATGATCTATATACTGGATGGTTTCAAGCTTTCAATTTCTGCTCATTTCTCACGTCCAGTTACAACCTCACCCCTGTATCTTCTCCCTCTTCAGTCAAATGCTCTTTTTTGAAAACAAATCTAAGAGATGTCCCTGCTGAACATACTTTCGTGTTCCCAAGTTTTAAAAAGCTTAACATCTCCCAATGATCTTAGAAGAGCAGACCCTTGAGTTTGGCTCCTGTCTCCAGCAACTCATTCATTCCAACCTCCATCTACTCTAGAAAGGCAAAACCACTTTCAGTTTGTGGTAATAATAAGCAAAACTAGTAAAGTAATGAAAGTAACAATAATAGTAACGTAACGACACGAAGGAAAACAAGTATCTGTAGGTCATCGCATAGCCAAAAGCACTTGATCGTGACAATACGTTGAAGCAGCTATGGCAGATGTTGTTGTTGTTGTTGTTCATTGCTGCTGCTACCGCTGTTCCATCTGTGTCACAGCCCAGAGCACATGCAGTCTCGACAGATGCAGGTCCTTTTGCAAGACCACACCCCTATGCGAGAGCTGGACCTGGAAGTCAGAGTCTCCCTGGGCTCCTTCCCCTTCCCGGCTATCTCCCCACACCACTCCTTAGATATTAAATGAATTTCAAATCTTAATTGTTGGGGAATTGAGAAAACAAAGCAATTAATATTGTGGTGCATGAACCACTTGATCTTACCCTTTGTTTTTCTGGCTTTAATTATGTCTGCATAGGAGGGTCAGCTGCTTTGAAGACTTCGCCTTCTGGCGTTGCCTGAGGAGTAAAACATTTCTAATACAAGTTGGCATTCCAATACTAGCGGTACTTGGTAATAATAAGGACTACCAAGTTATAAAAATTTTGGAGAAAGAAGGCTTAGAATGACAGTATTTAGATAATATTTACAGCCATCACCAGGTGTACATGGGAGATTAGTCCCAGGACCCTTGCAGATACCAAAATCCACGGATGCTCAAGTCCCTCCTATAAAATGGTACCGTATTTGCATGTAACCTACTGTAAATAATCTCTAGATTACTTACAATACCTAATGCGATGCAATGCTATGTAAGCAGTTGCTATCCTGTACTGTTTAGGGAATAAGGACAAGAAAACACATCTGTACATGTTCAGTACAGACGCAACCAGGGCCAGCCAAACCAGCAATACACAGTACACATCAGGAACAAGGTAAGGTTTTTTCCTGAGTATTTTTCATCCATGTTTGGCTGAGTCTGCAGATGCAAACCCTGAGGATATGGTGAGCTAGCTGACTGTAAATGTAAACCTGCTCAGTATCTCAACATTCTCATGGGTAAATGAGACAATACGATACCTACTTCATGGATTTGGGTGTTACATGAGGTCGTGCCTTAAAGTGCTCAGAATGTTGTCTGGCACACCAGGAGCCCATTAATGTTAGTAGGGCCACCGTGGCCAATGACAAAACAATAAACCATAGACACCTTCATGAGTCACTGTTTTTTGTTTTCCTTTTCTGGTGACAAGGATATTTACATCAGATATTTAGTTGCTATTTAACTAATTTGAAAATTCTCCATATATTGTTACAGACCAAATGTTTGTGTTCCCCCAAAATTTGTATGTTGAAATCCTCACCCCAAATATGATATGGAACTAGGAAATGGGGCCTTTGGGAGGTGATTAGGTCAGGAAGCTGGAGCATTCGTGAACGTGATTCATGTCCCCGTAACAGAGACTCCAGAGAGAGGACACAGTGAGAAGACAGCCATCTTTGAAAAATGGGCACTCACCAAGACACCAAATCGGCTGGTTGACTTCCTGGCCTCCAGAACTGGTAAGAAATAAATTCCCGCTATTTTAAACCACTCAAACTATGGTATATTTGTTATGGCAGTCCAAATGGACCAGGATACATGTTTTGACAGTGTGTTTGGACGATCATGTTTTATGTATTGCTATACTAAGCTGCAAATCTCTTCAGGAACTGACCATTAAAATATGATGATGACAACTTTAAACATTTCTTTATAAACTTTAGAGTTCACTTTACTAAAAGAATCACAGGGGTGGTTCCTATGTTAAAGTGCTCCTGAAACCAAGAAAATTTTACCAATAAGAGTGTGTGATGATATTTATTCCCACATGCCACCCTATAGGAAGAACAAAAAAAGGACTTTAAGTAAATGCAAATTTAGTTTAGATAAGGATTGGCCTGCATCAGCAGCACTCTGTCCTCGGTGTGCGCCAGAATCGCCGGGACTCTGCAGGGCCCTCAGCACAGGCAGAGCCAGGTTCCCACCCCTAGGGGCCCCGATTCAGCCGGTCAGGTGGGGTCCGAGAGCTCAAAAATGCTAGTCTACTCACATCGTAGTAATGTGTACTCAGGGCTGAAAACCATGGTCCCAAATTAGATTTCCTAGTTCCTATCTTGCTAATAGGATTTGTGAGTCTGTGATTTTTTTTTTTTAACTGAACACAGTTGTTATTATCAGACTTCAGAAGCCACGTTTAAATAAATTAAGTGATGTTTTGATCTGAGAAATGGTAGCCTTAAAAATGTGAGGACTACATTTAAATCAACAATCTGGGGTTGTTTAAGCACAATGGGATGTTAACGAAGAATTAATACCAGAAAACACAGTTGGTCTATGGAAAAGCGAAGCTCTAAGGAACGTGATTTGTCCAGGGGAATGAAGCCAGCAGCAAACTCCAGTACCGAACCTGTTACTTCTTCTACCGTAAATCTAAGTGTATCACATAAGAGTTGTTTTGTTTTTTAAAGAGTTTATTTATTTACTTGTAGAGAAAGGGGATGGGAGGGAGGGAGGAAGAGAAGGAGAGAAACATCGATGTGAGAGAGAAACACCAGTCGGTTGCCCCTTGCCCATGCCCGGACCGGGGACCAAACCTGCAACCTTGGTGTGTGCCCTGACCTAGAATCAAACTGGTGACCTTTCACTTTGCACAACAACACCCAACTAACTGAGCCTCACCAGTCAGGGCAAGAATTCTTTTCTTATTTCTTTTTTTTTAGTTTCAAAGCTTTTGAAAAACTGTGACCCAATTATATACGTTGAATATTTTTAAATGTCTATAAAAGTCAGTTAGCTAGATAAACAGTAATATAAGCCCAAGTATATCCTTTGCTTCTGATCAGAATAGATATAGTTAATAAATATAAAAAATTTTCTTTGGGTCAAGAGCACTTTAATAAAAATTAAATAATGCTAATTTTCTTAAGTTTAATTTCATACCATTTATCTATTTCAAAGCATAATGTGTGACATTTATTAGGTCTGAGCTGTGTTCCTGGGAAGGGAATGGGTAAGCGCCACCATGTATTTCAATGTGCTAACTATTATGTTCCACATCATTAATCTGGGACTGTACTTGTAAAAAGCAACAACAATATTATTGTAGCAACAGTGACTGCCATTTAGGGAGTGCTTACTGTATACTAGGCATTGCAGTAAGTGTTGCACATACACTTTAATTTTTTTATAGAAGTGCCACAGAGAGGTAAACTGAGGCTTAGCGAACTTAAGGTGCATACAAGCACAGCCATTCGGTGGTGGCAAACCGAGGGCTCCAGTCCAGATCGGTTTTGTTTCAAAGCTAATGCTTGAGCCACAAATTTATACTGCCTTAAAATAATCACTTGGACTATTCAAAGTTCAATTATTTAAAATATAAAATTAGATCAATGGTTTTGGATAAAATTTAAATATGATTTAGGTTGAAAACCACTCTTTGAGACAATACTGAAGATGCTGAAGGTTCACACTGATAAAACCGGAATGGAAGACTGTGAAGATTCTCTGTGTTCGTCTGAGTGACAGAGAAAGATGGCACAGGACTCAGAAGTGATGCACCTGTAAGTCCCATTCTCTGCTCTGTACCTGAATGAGCACCTGGGAATATAAAATTAGAAAAACAGGCATAGAGAAAAATTTTAAATGCAAATAATTCAGTGATCGTTAACTAGAATACAAATGATTTTATTATACATGTTAATGGGTCAACCATTTTTAGATCTAAAAAATAAATTATCTGACAAAGGGAACTTTTAGTAGAAGGGCAGAGAGTAGAACAGAGTAACAGATGCGCTGTGTCTAGAAAGAATTACAGGAACTGAAACTAAGGCTGTGGATCTTTTCACCTTGCAGACTATGTGTGGATGCTCAATGACACGATGATGTATTTTTTTAGAGACTTAAATAACCTATGGATTGTGGGGGCAGTGAGAGAGAACAAGTAAAGTGTTCCTATATTTTAATGTCAATCTTAAAATTATATGGTTGGGTTTCTAGTAGCAGTTTCAGGATTGTTATAGGGTGTCTAAAAGTCACATATGCTTAGATTTAAAAAACTGTTTTAATGGAATAAAAGTGGAAGGAGCTCAGAACAATCTAAAGCTCTTACATTTCTGCTTAAAGGTTGAGTCTATGTTAGGAAGGCAACTGGCAGAAGTCCCACCACTTCTGTGAAATAATACCAATGACGACTGAAAGCTCATATAAGGCTTCTCGTAACCTTACTAAGAAATAGGCCGCAGTTGTGACTCAGGGCTCCAGAACTGCTCGAAGACTTCATGCAAATTGTGTGTATCAAGGGCCCGGCAGGGCTGCCAGCCCGAAAAAAAGTGTTCTTATCTGCGTGTCCGCCTACGGATCAGCACGTTCTTCTGGGAGGATGGGAGGTGGAGGGCCTGGCTGCAGCCAGGAAGCCAAGAGGAAGGGTTTCTCTCCCACCAGAAGGGTGTGGGCCAGGGCACTGATGCCTGAAGCACACGCGTGGCAGCCGCGTCC
The DNA here is from genome assembly GCA_039655065.1 of Glossophaga mutica. Lineage (NCBI taxonomy): Eukaryota > Metazoa > Chordata > Mammalia > Chiroptera > Phyllostomidae > Glossophaga > Glossophaga mutica. The sequence continues at coordinate 63,550,148 of CM077304.1, forward strand.
TCCACGTCACGAGGGATGGAAGCTGGGATGACTGAGCCTCTGTCTGGTACTTCCCCACAGATCACCAACCTCTGTCCTGCTGAGAGAGCACGAGGATGCGCACCACAACCCTGGGCCAGTAGGAACGGAAATGCTTTGACGCTGAGATTCTCCTTCCTTCTCTCAGGTGGGAATGTCTTGAGAAAGTGTTGAGAGATAAGAAGACTCCATTGGAAAATATGCCAAAGATGAATTCTTCCTCTATGGATGTGGAAAAGGAATCAGAGGCCTCCTGAGAGGATCCCACCACCTTTCCTGAGAAAGCAGGAGTGAGAAGAACAGAATCTATGATATACCTCCAGTAGGAAGCTGCAGCAACTCCAGTTCAAACTGCCTGGGGCAGGTGTTGGTCTCCTTTCTAGTGGACAGACAGAGGAAACACAACTCAGGCAGCAGAAGCCCAGGACCTGCGAAGGCTCAGGCAACCGTGGCACACAGAAGTGAGAGTCCATGCCATCGCGAGGGTGGTGGCGCCCACACTGGCTGTGTGGCTCCAACGGCAGCACAGTGAGAAACAGAATTCGGAGATGTGGCAGACACGGCAGAGGGGAGTGGCAGACCGGGGGGTCTGGCTCTTCCGAAAGTGGCCCCACTGCAGAGCCCAGAAGGGACGGGCAGGAGCTCCACCACCAAACTCGCCCTGGTCCCTGGCACCGTCCTCCCACCCACAGCCTTGCTTCCCTGCGTCCCCTTCAGCCTTGACTCGACGTAACTGCCAGGGAGACCCTTTTGAAACTTTTTTATTTAGAAATCATTTATACTCTCAGGGAAGTTGCAAAAATAATAAAGACTCTGTGTACTTTCCACCCAGTTCCCTAATAATGACACATCACGCGCCCACAGCATGCTATCAAACGAGGAAAACTGACCCTGGCACATTACGATGAACTCAACTACAGGTCTTGTTAGGATTTCACTACATTTTCCAGGCACTTATTTTTTACTGTATAGTTCTATGAAATGTCATCCCATGCAGCGCAATGAGGGTACAGAACCGTTCCCTCACCACAAAGGAAGGCCCTGTGCCGTGCCTTTCCCGTCACACCCTCCCCGGCCCCACGCCTGGCAACCTTTGATCTGTCCTCCATCACTCTGATTTTGCCATTCTGAGTATGCTATATAAATGGAATTATACAGTATACAACCTTTTGAGATTAGCTTTTTTTGGTCAGCATACTGTCCTTGAGATCCATCCAAGTTGTTACATGTATTTAATAGCTCTGTCTTTTTTATCCTTGAGTAGTAGTATTTCATTGTCTGGATGCAGCAGAGTTTGTTCTCCCATTTGCTCCTGGAGTACAGAGGGGCCTTTGGGTTGTTTCCAGTCTTTGGCTTTCACAAATACAGCTGCTATGTACAATAAGGTACAGGGTTTTGTGCAAACAGAAGTTCCCATTTCTCTAGGTTAAGTACCCAGGAGTGTGATTGCAGGGTTATATGGTAAGTGTACGTTGAGCTTTATTGGGAACTACCACACTATTTTCAGGATAATTTTAAAGCAAAGGGCACGTTATATCATTTCCTGTTCAAAACCCTCCAGTGGTCTCTCATCTTACTCCAATAAAAGCCAAAGTGCTCTCAGTCATTTTGACCTTACCTAGTTTGTACACACACAGCCCCCACTACCTCGCACCCATCTCTTATTACCCCATTCCTTGCTCATTCTGCTCTGGCCAGTCTCGTACCGACCCAACCACTGCTCACTCCAGGCCTGGCCGTGGACTGTGCACCCCTCAGAAGTATGTGTGCCTTGCTTCCTTGTCTTCAATACCCAGCCTTTAAAATTACAGTTCCTCCCTTTCTTGCTTTATTTCATTCAAAGAGGGAATTTGCAAAAGTCTTTGTCCCATCTCTTCTGTGAGTGCCCACTGGGGTTCATAGAGAAAAACCCTAAAGAGAGGGTGTACTGCCCCCATTTCTGCCACCCCTCAAGGCCTCCACATTCTCTCCTAGTCTACACGGACCCACCACCAGCATCCCGCTCAGCCTACCACAGCTAAGCCAGTGTCTGCATCTTGTCTGTTTTTGCAGGTATCCGTCTCTCTTTAGATTTGGGGCCAGCTATTGTCCTGCAACCAAGTCTCCAATGAGTTTGAGAAAATACATAAACTTGCAGTTTGATGAGCTTTTTTACTTTTTCATTGTAAGGAGAATGATGCTCTCTCCAGCTCTACGCACAGCAGGAAGAAGGCCAGGTTCTTCCATGCTCCACGGGGTGTGTGCTGAACATAGTGCTCTACGATCACTGGCCCAGCCCCATTGCCCTGCCTTTGACTCCCCAGTTCCTCATAGACCCAAGCCTGCCCTGGTTCCTGAGCTAATCAGGCAAATGGCAAGAATTAGATCAGAAGACAGAGACTGGCACCCAGGCACAGATCTGGGAATTTAACTGTGCTCTCAACCACCACCACGGTGGATAAGCAGGAGATATCCATAAAGCCTCCACGTGGCAATTTTTCCAGCCACTGCATGAGACGATTTTTTTCCACGAGGTTCCGGATATACTAGCCAAAAACTTAGGCTTCCTACAGGAAGGATCTGACTGCTGGGCGTACATCTTGCACCTTACTTACCCTTCCCTCAGGATCTTGTCATCCTCCAACCAATGGCTGTGATTCTGCTGCGAAGGAACAGGGTCTTCTGATGTGTCTCAGCTGTGCCTGACTTTGCCCTCCGTGCTCCACTTGGAGCCCCCAGTGAACCTCTGGGACCGTGGGCTGCGTAAGCGCACCCATCTTTTGGACACATCTTTGGGTTGCGCAGATGCTCTTTCGGCAGAGCCAGTCCTCACAGCCTCACGTGGTCTAAATCTACTCTCTCCCCTTGTTTCTGCCTGAGCCCTGCATGTCTCAAGTTCACTGCACACTTTCCTGAGCACCATTAATAAGCCAAAACAAGGTACGATTATCGTTCACCACCCTATGCAAGGATCTGTCCTTAAAAGTAAAGGTAGCTGCAAACCTGCCATTATCTCCTGCGGTTGATGTAAGTGCGCTACTGCTTTACCTTCATGTTAATGTCCATTACCAGGAGGCAGAGAAAGTATACACATCTTATTGTTCCCTGTGGTTCCTATTATGTCTTAATTGGAGTGTTAATACTCCTTTATTCCCAGGTTATCCTGAAGAATAAATATGTTTAAAATTCAAACTGACTATAGCCATTTCTGCAACGTAGGAGGAAAGTCAATATTCATATCATTGAGAAAAAATGTTTTCCCTGTTCTTTTCGACTTCAGAACATGAGCAGAGGTAAGGAAATGGGACAGAGAGAGGTGATGAGATGGGAGATGGAAAAGACGAGCATGAAACTCCAAAGTCACTGGCAGTTCTGCTATATTGACAAAGACTAAATGGCCATTATATAATATCTCTGTCTCTCTCTCTCTAAATCACCTCTTCTTTATCCACTCATCTATCAATGGACATCTAGATTGCTTCCAAATCTTGGCTGTTATAAATAGTGCTGCCATGAACATAGGGATGCACACATTTTTTTGAACTAGTGTTTTAGATTCCTTTCATTCCTTCATGTCTGATAAATATTCAGACATGGGGTCACTGGGTTATATGGTAGTTCTATTTCTAATTTTTTGAGGAACCTCCATACTGTTTTCTCCAATGAAAATTCTCCAATTTTACTTGGTCATAAAAAATGAAACCTTACCATTTTCAACAATATGGATGGACCTAGAGAGTATTATGCTGAGTGAAATAAGTCAGACAGAGAAAGACAAGTACCATATGACTTCACTTATATGTGGAATCTAAAAAACCAAAGAAATAAACAAATAAAACAGAAACGGATTTACAGACAGGTGGCTGCCAGCTGGGAGGGGTATCAGGGGCTAGATGAAAAAGGTAACAGGATTAAGAAGTACAAATTGGTAGAAAAAAATAGTCACTGGATATAAAGTACAGCAAAGTGAAAATATAGTCAATACTATTTTGGTAACTATGCATGGTGTCGGATGGGCACTTAGACTCATCAGGGAGAACACTTTGTAAAGTATGATTGTCTACCCACAATGCTGTACACCTGAAACTAATATAATGTTGAACATCAAGTGAAGTAGGAAAAAAAATTAAGGAATAAATGACTGTTTTGTTTAGCAAGGTATTAATTCTTAGACAGAAAAAGTCAGGCATGAAACCAAAGAGGGGTTTGTGGCTAGACAATTCTGCATAAAAAGTAAGAAAAACGGAATATGAAGTGTAGAGAGAATTGGAGGGGAGGAGAGGTTGAGCAAGAGCCCAGAGCCTACTATCGGGGTACCTCGTGAGAAAAGTTCTCTGTGATCAAGAGCCATTTAGCAAAAGAAGTGTCTCCACATTCAATCCTAGGCTTTTTGTGTTGTATTGAGGCAATTGCTAACTGACCCTCTTATCCCAAACATTTATTAAAGTCTGTTATACCCCAACAGGCTTTGTATGAGTAATCTGCAGGAAAATCTAGGGGTGAAAAGCCAGGTATCGATCAAATTGGAGCAGAGGGAGGAAAGGAACAAGGAAGATCAAGACTTCAGTGAGAACTAAAACTCAATTCCAGAAGTGATTGTGAGAATACTACGTCTCAGGAGTTGGGGTGGGGTCTTTGGCGGCCTGGGATTCCACCTGGAATCCTCTTGTAGAAGAGAGAGCTTAAGTCAGTGAACTCCTAAGCTGTCACCTGTAACATGCTTTTACATGTGAATGCAGACCCGTTCCCAAAGGGCTGGTTGTGGTAATGGATGAAGTCCCAGTGACATGAAGACAGATGCAAAGGAGGCTTTGGCAGAATGAAAAATACGTCTTCAAGTTGTTTTTAGAACAAGAGAGTTCCAAGCTAACCAGCCATAATAAATTCTGTATTTTAAGTGTCACGAAACAAGAATTACGAAGGTAGCTTGGCAGTTTCCTGGTTGCAGAATTTCAAAAACATTCCCACGATAAAAGGTACAAATAATTAGAATGTGTCAAGGCAGTTTCCAGCCACCCCTCGAAAGTCCTGCTTCCGCAGCAGTGGGAAGCTGCTCAAACGGAGAGGCGGCAGCATGACAGGTAAGTGTGTGGGCCCAGGAGCTGGGCTGCACGAATCCAAATGCCAGCTCAGCCACTTGCCGCTGTGAGATTCTCAGCATGCCACTTACATTCTCTGTCTCCATTGTCTTATCTATAAAATGTGAACAACAGTAAATAGCGCCAAATATACAGTGCTGCTAGGAAGGTGACATGAACTAACACATGTAAACCACGTAGATTAGCAGCAGGTACCCAGAAAGCACCTGACATGCGTTTGCTCTCTTGACTGTATGAAGGAAACAACTCACTACTAAAAGTGCTCCAAACCTTGACCTGAGAGCCAGGAATCACATTCTCCCAAGAGAATCACACTCTCTTAGAGCCTTCATGGAGGTGATGTTCAAGACAGAACAACTTTTAGAGTTTCTGCCTCTTTTTTATTAGCATCTGGCAATACAGAAAACTGACACTATTGAACATCTGCACGTGCTTAAATGCCATTTAGGTAAAAAGGATACACCCTGTTTTAATGATGGAAGACCCTGAGACCGTAGCCAAGGCAAGCAAACAGCAACTTGAGCACACTTGCCTTGAAGACCAACTTACAAATGAAGGGGAAGGAGCCAATGATGGTAGCCTTTGAGATCTAACAGAGCACTATTTCCTCTATGTGGAGATTTTCCCAAAGAGCTGGCAAAGTGGTGATGTGAACAGATCCAGTGATGGCAAAACAAGGGGCATTAATACTGTGACTGCGCCATATAGTGTTTAGACCAGGGATTTCTTTGTGTGGCTTATAATATCTGAATCTTCTTGACTTTGCTTTTGAAATATCGTTCTTATATTGCTTTGTTCCTGGTGTAAGCTTGAATCCAAACACATACCCATATCAGTTATGGTTTTAGAAAGCCAAGTAATAATAATCCCCTGCCACAAAATGCTAGGATCTATTTTTCTACAAAAGCCAAATCCTTGAAAAACAAAGAAAAATAAGCAATACTGACAAGAATATATTGCCTAACTTTCGTGCTATAAAAATCTCACACAAATAGTTCAGCTGTTAAAGGGGGAAAATAACGTTTATTTATCACCTTTATTACCTAAATGCCTTCCAAATACTTAGTCCCTTAATCCCCCAAATCCTACCAAGTGGAGGAACTTTAAAGACCATCTTACTGACCTTAGCTACTGCCAGAGCTGAGGCTCAAAGCCAGTTCTGAGTGCAGAGCCAGCGCTAGGCCCACCACACGGATATCCTGAGACACAGGTTGCAGAACCTTTCTCAATAACTGGTTGTAATTTGTGACACTGTTTTCCTTTGAAGATGCTCATTCTCAAGGAATGCTTCCCAAAACTCAACCTAAATCCCTCTATTCTCCTCTATTTGAAACAATTCCTTTGTTTTATGTCTTCTATGGGAACAGAGAACGTTGGCAGTGACCTTCTTAATAACAGTGATTTAACAATTATTATATCACTGCTACTTCTAACTAAATGTATTCTACTCCTTTAATCTTTCATTAAAGGTCCAATTTTCCAACCTACTGATAACTGCACTTGCTCTTCTCTGGACTGCTTCCAAACTCTTGATGTTACCTTCAAAATTCATATACAGAGTGGGGAAAATTATTTGTATTACAACTATAATACAAATAATACAATTAATACACATTAATATACAAATAAACTGTTTTAGCATATTCCTAACTGTAAACCTACTTTGCCCACCCCTGCATATGGCATATATACATTGCTCTAAAAATGAAGAACCTGTGCCAACTAAATCTGGAATAATCCCTCCCATTCCTTCATCTGAGAGAGGGAGAGGGGGAGAAAGAAGGAGAGAGGGGGGTGGATTTACTCATTTGTGACTTTAATAAAAGCTTTACCTTGCTAGAATATTTACTGTCAACTGACAATCCATTATCTCACAGCTTTCTTTTTATGACACTCTTCCCTAGTGCAGCTTACGCCCAATGTGGTATGCTTATTATCAACAGTTATAATCTGCTTTAAGATTACTCTCTGCCGCAGGCCAAGTGCTTTGGTGCCTGGAGGGGGAATAGCCAGTGCTGGTGGGCACTGGGTTGCTAAGGAGGAAAATTTATGTAAGGTCCCAATTCCAAGCACCCTGACAGTGGCTGGGGGAGACAGCAATATGGCATAGCACGCATGTGACAGCATCACCCCTTCCGGCAGGGGTGCACAGAAAGGGACCAGGCTGCCTCGTCACAGAAAGGGACCAGGCTGCCTCGTTTCTCTTTGTTGTACCCCTGCACCTCTCTTGGGGCTTGTGCCTGAATAACTCGCTCCACCCTCCCAATTTAGGTCCCTATTGCTTATTCAAGCTTTTATGTTTTCACTGGAACACTCCTTTAATGTGTCCCAGGCTGAATGTGATCTATCTTGTTTGACACGAGCAATCCCACAAGAAGTTGTAGGGAGGCATGCAGAAGACCCCAGATCAGTAAGGGCTTAAATGGAGCTCTCTCACTCAGTAGTCCATGAAACACTCACCCAGTGAGGTGCTGCTGGCAGCACAGAATCTGATTCCTAGTAGATGTCATTGGAAAGAAGCTATGTTCCTGCCCGACGTGAGACTCTAGCCCTACCCAATGCATCTTCTGCTACAGTGTGGATTCTAGACTTCAATGGTGAACAACTGCCCTGTCCTGCCTACCCCACCCCACAACTGCTGCAGTGAGGGCTGCGCTAAAAAGGCTCTGAGCCTCTTTGAAAAACTCTGTGTTCTTAGGGAACAAAGGAACAGCAGAAATAGCTGTGAATATATTCTCAGGCAAGACCGGTCTGCATATGTGATTTTCAAGCAGGCATTTCCTGTCTGAAAATGTCCTCTTGAGTGCTAGCAATAAATAGACAAGGAAGGGATTGGAGTTGGGAGAAGCGTAGAGACTGGTGAAGTAGAAATAGATGTTTCTGCATTGCAGTCATGAGAAAGCTACAGAAAACAGCATCAGGTATGATTAGGTTGGTCTGCACAGAGCAGAAACCGAGATACGTGACTTAAACAAGACAGAAGCTTATTTCCCATTCAGATAAAGGAAGTGCGGATGTAGAGAGTATATATGCTGCCATGTCAGCTCCAAAATCATCAGGAACTCTGGATCCTATCTTTCTCCATGGCTTTCTGTCCTGAGACCCAAGGTGGCCGTGGAACACCAGGTATGGCATTTCAGGCAGAAGGAGGAAGATGGGAAGGGCCCAAAAGGTGTGCCTCTCAGCTGAGTCAGTCTGCTTTACAAGGCCTTCCTGAAAGCTCACCTAACACCTCTTGGGTGGTGAGCTTCATCTCACTGACCACCCAAGAGGAGCTGGGCACACTGCCAGATTAAAAAAAAAAAAAATCAGGTTTCCGTGTGTGAAAGTGTGGGTACTGGGTATATATCTAGCAGCTTCTACACTAAAAGCTAAGACCAACAAAATGCTTTTGCTCTTTGTTCTTAAACCCTGCATGTTTTCTGAAAGCAAGAAGGACATGTGCCACCATTTCCCCAGCATCTACACCCTCCCGGGGCGGTGGGAGGACACAGAGATGAAAACAGACCAGGATATTTCATTCAGTTGCATGGAAATTTATCACTCACATCATTTAGATTATTTTTAACCTAAAAATGAAAAGAGGTCTTGATTATATATAAGTAGAATAATAGAACTTTATCGTAACAGAGGGAGCTATTGAAACAGAAATGTAGAGCTTGGTTTTCAAAACAAAAAACATCCATTGGAGGGGGAGTTAGTTCAACAAAAGAAAGAATGAAACCAGTACATAACTGCAATTTCACATGACGAGGGAAAAAAGATTTAAAGCTCAGTTATTTTAAGCAATAGACCAAAAAAAAAAAAAGTGAAAGCAGAATGGAGCCTCAGACTTGTCACTCAGAGACAAGGGATGGCTTCACTCCCCGTGAGTATATTTCATTTCTTTGTCCTTATGCTCCCTGAGACCCTATAGTAAGCAAAACCTCTGAATGAAAAAATAAGGTTATATGGTTTGATGGGATTTTTTTCTTTTGTGCCAAGGTATGGAATGGCCTCAAAGGTAAGAAAGGGCTTTTTTAAGAGATTGCTTTTATGGCAAAGAATAAAAGTACTTGAACTCAGGGCTAGCTCAAGGAAGTTGGCATGTAGGCTGGATTTAATAAACCAGATTTGACCTTTACAATCAGAAACCTAGATCCTTCACCTGGAGTTTCCATTGCCCTGCAGATAATCCCAGGCCCACGTCTTACTGCTGACCTGAGGAAAGCCTGGCATCAGACGAGAGTCAGGGAGTAACAGGAGGGTCAAGACCTGCTCTTCTTTTTTCCTTGCTGCCTTATTACTTCAATAATGGACCAAAGTTCCACATACTGTTCCACAATTGTATTGTAATATTTGGGGAACACAGCCATACACAAAGCCTTCTTGAAGTTGTGGTGCACTCAACAACAACAAAAGTAAGCATTTCTTCCTGAGACACCTTCCTGTGCATGTGCATATGCAGAGAAAAATGACCTTTGGAGCCAGACACCTTGTTGGCAATCCAAACTCTGTGCTTTGCCGGGCTAGGGTGACACTGAGAAAGCAATGAACAATTTTCACATGCAAAAGTAGGAAACCAGTTCCTCGCTTCCTTACAATGATGCTGCACTGATTCAATAATATGCATCAGGTACCTAACAGTAAGTACTCAACAAACATGAGAACCTCTCCCTCTCTCCCACCACCCTACCTCATCCCCTATTAAGCCCGATTTGATCATGTGAATACTTTGTGATGTTAAATGAGGATGTCAGTGCAACAGCACAGCCATGGATAAACACTTCTGCTCCTTCGCAGTACAGCATTAGGCACAGATCTCCAAGAAATAGCTAACCCGGGTGACGATTTTGGCAAGCACTATAGGAAGGTACAGAGATATAAGAACACCAGCTTCAAAGCTCAGGTCAGCCAAGCAGGCTTCCAGCTGTCATATGGTGGTCCTCATCCCATGCCCAACAATCCTTGGCTTTAGGTAACAGCTTGTGAAAACCGCCAGTTCTGTCTATCAGCTCAGAGCTAAAGTCACCAGGCAAGGCCATTTTGGAACGCTGCCTAAGAGACGCTGGGGGAAGAGAGAGAGAGTGAACCGGAGCTTTCGGCACCAAGGGCCTCATGCAGGAAGCAGTGGCAGTTTCCTGGGAAAATTCATTTAGAAATCATGTAATGTACTTGGATTCAGACACAGAAACAATGTGGTGATTCTAAGAGCTTAGATGTTAAAATGAAGGATAACGACCGTAAATGCATATTGTTTTTTGCTGCTTTTGTAATATTTAGCAGTAAAGATACATGTCCTGTCTGAATTGTTCATTTCTTCAATGCTCAGAATCGAGCACTAGGGAAAGTTTCATGTCTATGTGAAAAAATGACTGTTAAACTTTATTTTTCAAACCAGCAGTTCTCGTCCATTACCATCAAACACTTGTTATTTATACAAATAACTAAGATGCTTTTTTAGAGCACATGCCAGAGAAGAGTATAAAATTAAGTAACAGGCTAAAATCTGAAGTGAGACCAAAATACCCCTTACAAGTCTTTCTTGTTAATTCACATTTAATGGCTGGGAAAATCTTTGCCTAGCACTGTGCTACGGAAATCAATAAACAACAACGAAGCATAAGAAACATTCAGAGCACTGCGCCATAATCCAGTTATCACTTACTGTGACTACTCTAGTTCTATTTTAATTATTTACTACCGTACTTTATAGCAGAGTATAAATGTGCTAAAGTACATTTTTTTAAGTTAAAAAGCCTATGTACTACAAAGCTCAGGAGCACTTTCCCCCATTAATTGTTTTTTTTATAGCCAGGACAGACACTGCTTTTTAGAAAACTTCCAAGGTTATTTAGTGACAGAGTAGAATACATTATGTTCCACTGTTTACCTACTTCTGCAATCTGTAGATTTTAAAGATAAACCATGCTTTACTTTTTAAAAAATCTCTGAAGAAAATATATATTGTGAGCATCGCTTAATAAAATTCTTGGGTTTAAGTTTTAGGTTTTCAAGTTTTCTCCTTGAAGGGGAAGTAGGAAGAAAACCACAGACAGCAAGCAATCCAAGAAAGGTTCTAGCAAAGACTAAACTTTCTCTTTAAAGTCTACTTATTGAACTGAAATCAACAGAGACAAGAAGTCTTAAACCTACTGATTGTTCTTACCCCAAAATAAAATGAAGGGAGAGAAGGTGTGTAACAGACGATAATGGGTTAGGGATCGATGATAATCAGAGAACCCCATGGACGCCTGCCTTTGCCACCCTCAGGGACAGAGTGAATGGACAGCTGCTTTTCCATGGGGCACAAGAGCAAAGGTAAGAAGGAGAGCTCTTCTCTGCTTTGACTCCATCAAGCAAATGGCTCAGATGCTAAAGCTGCTAGACACAGGAGCGCTGTGTTTCTGCACCTGTGGACACGCTGGGACACTAGGTATTTCTTCGGCGAAAAGGCTGCTCACAGTGAGGTAATGATGTCTGCTGTAAGAAAAAGCACGAGAGGGGGCATTTAATAGCAGGTTAGTACCCTTTATATAGCAAATCTATTCCTGCTGCCTACGGCTGAAAGTTTGTTGCTCCATGAGTGCCTCCAGAAGTGAACAGCGGAAAAGGAAAACATTTTTCCTCCCGCTATGCTGGCTAGAGGGCGCTGTTGTATAGTCTTAGTAGACTTGTCTTCAACCTTTCAGTAACCCAGACTTTTGCACACCAGTTACTGAACAAATGCAGGGTGGGGCAAAAGTAGGTTTATAGTTGTGAGTATGCGAAACAGAGGTTATTCTGTATTATTACTTATTGTGTTATTTTCCATATGAACAACTGTAAACTACTTTTGCCCCACCCTGCACTGGAAGGGAACTAGTCTGGGGTAAAGAGAAAGGGCAAGTAGAGGAGAGGCTAAAGAGAAAGGAATGAGCCAAAAGGCGTTTTGGAGGAAGGACAAACTAAACCGTGTCCACGCCCACCCTGCATGGCCTTCATAGCAGTGCTCACGAGTAATTACTTGGGTGACCAGACGAATGCACTCAGTTGACACTCAGTGAGTCCTATTTGGGTTTAAGCAGGAAAGAAGTAAAAGAGTACAGCATTGAGGGTACAGTTGTGTCTCCGCGAACTGACTACTGACAACAGACTGGGGATGACAAGAAGCCTTCAACTGACCATGTGAGCTGACGATGAAACATCCCCACTGAAATGTTCTGTAAACAGGCTTTAGAGTTCAACTGGTCTTGCATATGGAACAATTTTCAAATTCCTTATCAGTACCAAACAGGTAAGTAACCTGTTTGTCGGAACCGTCCTGGGTCTCACACTCACCGGCGCAGTGGGCTCCACATCATCTCTCTCTCAGCAGATGACCTTTTCCCAAACATCACAGCAAATATTGGAGGGGTATAGTGGCTGGTGTTAGAGAAGCCATTCAAGGTAGAGGTGAGGGAAGTGGCAAAAGCTCATGTCACTAGGGGCTAATGCATCACAACATATTAACAGGGCAAAGTAGTAGAACAAAGAATGACAAGGACAGGAGAAAGGAATCAGTTAAAGAAGATTAAACCCATTGATAACAAGAAAAAATGTAATGCCACTTTTTTTTTTTTTAGATTTTTATTTATTCACTTTTAGAGAGGGGAAGGGAGGGAGAAAGAGAGGGAGAGAAACATCACTGTGTGGTCGACTCTCACATGCCCCCTCCTGGGGACCTGGCCTGCAACCCAGGCATGTGACCTGACTGGGAATCAAACCAGCGACCCTTTGGTTCACAGGCCAGCACTCAATTCACTGAGCCATACCATCCAGGGCAAGAAAAAAAATTTTAAATGACTCGGTGAACAGTAACAGCAAAACAATAAAAGACAGAAAATAGCAAAAACATAGAGGAATGTGCTAAAAAGGAAGAAAGATGTTTGATGCTGGGCTAAGTTAGCACCTATGAAGTGTCTGAGGCAGTCTTAGCTAGCACTGCCTGCTTCCCTTGGGTTGGCTTAAATCTGGGGTTTGGTTTTTAGAAGAGAAGTCTGAGGTGGTCAGTGTAGGGGCAAACATCTTACTACCTCCACTTCTCTTAGAACTGCAAGAAAGACATTTTCAGGGCTGTAAATGACTGCAGCTCCCTCCACTAGAGGGCCCTTGCAGAGGTGCGGAGCTCTTTCCACAAGACCTCTCCCACTCACTCTTCCGTGGTCCAGAAACCGAATGTGCTCCATAAAAATACCTCCTCCACCTTGTATTCAATGCATTCTTCTTTGCCTCACCAACAACTCTCTGGAAGACAGTTTTCAATATAAAGTACTGTTTCTTCAAATAACACTCTCCCCTCAACTTGTTTTAAAACAGCATTTACGCCATGACAAAGTCCTGCAGACAGACAGCTAACCTAAGCGCCAGATCACAGGAATCATTTCAACGCTCCTCCTGCTCCACCTGTCTGGGAAAAGGGTGCTTCCTTGAAATTCTCTCCTCCTCTGATTTCTGTGACCAAGTTTTCCTCAGATTTTTCACTGTTCTCTGGCTGGGCCTGCTTCAGATCTTCAATGGCCTCTGGTGGGACACTTGTAACAGGGTGTAGCCAAGAGGGAGGGCCAAAATAGAGATTTGTAATGGGGTCTAGAACTCAAGGTGTCCAGGAAATATTAGAAATGTGTATATACATATGTGTATACACACACACACACACACATACATATATACATACACATATACATACACACACACACATACACACACACATATACATATGTATATATGATGTCCTCACCCCCACAAGTCTGAGCTGGGGGAAGGGACACATGGAACAGGAACATGCAGAGCTCTTTTGCATAGCAACAGCTTTGCAGCTAACTTCTGGCATGGTCATTTAACATATCTATAACCTTTAACTGGTTTTATAGATATGTTAAATAGCTGTGGCCATACTTTGAGCCAAGGGGATGGAAGTAACTTCCACCCAAGATGTAACTGGGAGGCAACTCCCCCTGGATACAGCGCCTGTGTGAGAGTTTGAAGATGACTGACTCCATGCCATGGGGCCACGCCTGCCCAGACTTGCTATGGCAGCCCAGTAAAGCTAGAAGGATAGGGAATGCTGGCAGGTATAACAGATTGCAGGAGGAGTCTGAAAAGGGGTGGCAGAACATTGGCATGGGGATTTAAACCCAGGCATGGCAGCCATACCAGGGAGAACCACATAGCTTTGGCAGAGTGGGGACCCGGTGGCTTTGGGGTGCTTCCTTTTGCCACATGGCTTAGGAAGCAGGAGAGACTTTGCGTGGAAGAAAAGGGGTAATAGGACTCTTGCTGGTGGGCCATGAGAAGGTGCCACATGGCTTTGGATTAACTGGACATCATGGCAGCAACACAGCTGATGGTGCTGAGAGCCTGAATCACGGACTTCTACATCTTTTCCTGCAATATGGTACCCCAGACTAGGGCAGAGGGAGAAGGAAGGATTGTGTGTATCTGTGGGTATTCTAAAGGACATTAGTATTTTAATGAAGACATTAAGTCATTACTCTAAATCTATAGCTTTTAAATAAATAATTCCTTTCCTTTTCACAAATCTCTGGCATTGAGAGACGTCTTTCCTCTGGCAGCAGGCATAGTGAACCTAGTGTGGGGGGGCCCCCTGGAGAAAAAGGGGGTGTCCTTTTGGTAATAGTATATCATTCACCGCCCCCGGGTCTGTTCTGTAACATGCTGAGACCCTTCCCATCAGTCTGTGCCTGCCCTCCTACCAGGCTGTGTTCCACTCTCTTATTCTTCTCTTATTGCATGGTTTTTGATATCGAGTGTCATTAAAATCTACATTTTTAGCCAAGGCCAGGACACTTAGAAGCCATAAACCCTGAAATTATATTTACTACATGATGTAACTCAAAATAAAAGCACTGTTGAGCCATTGTAATGTAAGTTTAAGGAAGTGAAACAAAGTTCTTACCATTTCCAAGATTCTGACGCCTTTTTGGGAAAATAATAAACCTCTTTATTTTTCAAAAATCGTGTTCCTACTTTGGGTACTGTAATTTTACTGGTGCTCTAATCCTTGTGCCCTGAAGGGTAATCCATCATTCTGGTCCTGAGGCATCTCTTGATTGTTGGCATATGTTATTTTCACAGTCAATTTTGCATCATCGTGACCTCTCCCCCTTTTCTCTTTGCTCTAGCCACCCTCTCTCCCCAGGTAACTCAGCAAATGAATGGAACTTGTTGTCACACAGCTGATGGAGAACCTCAATCTGTTTTACTTTTCTACCCACGTTTTTCAGGTATTTCTTTGTTCTTATTTCATGTTTCTCATCATCTGTGCAACTGGCAGTTCCTCCTTTCCAAGCTCACTTACTCTCTCTTCTTCACACTGCCTCCCCGCTATCAGGTTTCAGTGG
This sequence comes from Glossophaga mutica, assembly GCA_039655065.1. Classification (NCBI taxonomy): domain Eukaryota; kingdom Metazoa; phylum Chordata; class Mammalia; order Chiroptera; family Phyllostomidae; genus Glossophaga; species Glossophaga mutica. The sequence goes on from CM077304.1 coordinate 63,565,605, forward strand.
TACAGCACTTGAATGAAGTTCCACTATGACAAGTGCTCCTTGCTCTCACAAATGCTGCTCCTGCCTTCTGGACCACTCTCATCTTCTCTTCACCTGACTAAACTGGGTTGGATCTCAGCTTGCTGCCATTCTCTTCAGGGAATCTCCCTCACCCATTAGATGAGGTAAAGTCCATTTGCTGAATGTTGCCCGAGCCTCTGAGCCTTCTCTTCCTAATTCTCAGTACATTTGTCATGACTTGTTTAATACCTCATAAAATGCGAAAGAGCAAAGACCACTTGTCTTCTTCAAGGCTATGTTCGCAGTGCCTAATGTTCTCCCCATCACTATAAATACATGTTGGATTGAACAGATGAGATAGAAGTAATAAAATGGCAATCTCCCATTTTATTTTTCCAGGCCCAGTTCAAATGTATTTTTACCCCCAGGCAAAAACATAGTTCCCTCACAGAATTTACACATTTCATTATAATTGTTCAAAAGTCAACTAGCCATAATGTCAAGGCCATGAAAGACAAGATGAGACTGAGGGCATGCCCCAGAATGGAGGCAATTAAAGACAATGTGGGATCCTGAAGCGGACCCTGGAACGGGAGGGGGACATTAGTGGAAACAATGGTGAAACACAAAGTGTGTTAGGTTCGTTAACAGTGCTGTACCAAGGTCAGTTTCATAGTTTTCATCATTGATATGAAGATGATGTGAGATATTAATATTAGGTAAAAGGTATGTGGAAACCTTTCATACAATTTTTAAGACTTTTCTCAAAGTCTAAAATATTTATATTCCTAGTCCCTAACAGTGCCCAGCATAGTAGGTGCTCAATAAAAACCAAAGGCTTTTACCCTTGCTTGCCCCCACTTCGGTTATTTGCAGTCTATGTTTTCATCTTGCCCTTCCTCCCTCACCTAGCAACAGCTTGGCGCCTTCTGGGAGGACTGGTCCCAGAGTGCATGTGCTGGAGAGGCCAGCATCCTGCCTTTTGGTGGCAAGGACACTACAGTACATTCAACGCATCCTGCTTTCATCTGGACCGAAGATCATAAAGAAGAGTTGTGCTGGAGAGAAATGAAATATAAATGGAGAATCTGGTCTCTGTATATCTTGATTATAAATTGTTTATATTTCTCTTTGAATTTGAAATTTATGTTATTATTTGAATGCCAAGATAGTCCAGATTCCCCATTGAGCATCTTTATAATTTTAATATATTTTTATTTTATTTCACACATTGAGGACTGATCACCTTTCCACTAATCTCATCTCAAATTTTATGAAGAACATGTTTCTCTAAAATGTCTTAAACATATAAAAGGATATCTTTATCCTAATGCATTGTGACAGAAATATAAAACAGTATGACTTTTAAGATAACTTATACAGGTTGAAAAATAAGTTTAAAACCTCAGAAATCCTTGTAAAAACATCCCTGAGCATTTCTAAGAGCATTCTAAATTTAGTCCATCATTTTTAATGACTATATAATAGCACATGTAATTAATAGGAGCTGTAAGACATTCTAATTAGCTGGAAATTTAAGAAGGATTTCCTAAAAGGTTGAATCCCTTATAGAAATTTAGGGTCAGTGTGTAGTCCTTTTCCTCTTGCTCATAAAAACTTTGAATGCAATTATTTCCTATTGAAAACACATGATACTCTATTTCAACCATAATTCAACTGTCATTTGCTCTCATGAACCATGCTCAACCACCAAAGTCAAGGTTGTCTTAGCAAAGGAGAAGCCCCTCCTGTCTGTTTCTCAGCCTCCTCCACTAGGGCTTTCTCCTTTGCACAGCTACCTATCCGTGCACCTCTGTGGCATCTGTCCTCTCTGTATCTAGGTGCCCACACCTCACAAACACAAACATCCACAGACGGCGAGTGTGAAGCTTGTGGCAGAGGCTTCCCACAGCAACCGCTTTACAGCGCAACAAGGAACCTGACACACTCTTGTTCCTTTAGCATAAAATATAGGTAACTACAGAGGGCAGGGCAATTTCAACTGGAATTTAAAAAATAAAAAAGGAAACAGAGAGTCCCCAGTTTTCAAATTATTCCGAAAACATTTACTGAACACCCGATGCTGCCTACTCTGTGAGGTACCATAAACCCTTCTGCAGGGTCACTGTGTGCAGAGGCTCGGCGGCACTCGCTGTATCTGAGGACCATGATGGTGAAATCACCTGCTGAGTACCTGGCAGAGGAGGCCTAGCTTTCCAACTCTCTTGCTTTTCCATTAAAAAGATGAACAAAACCAATCTTACATTTTAACAAGCTTTCTATATTTAAGGGTAGGGCTTCCGCACACAAAGAACTAAATATATGATGAAATCCCTAATTAGATATGCATGTATCTAAAATACCATCTGTAGTGAGCTGACCAAACACAATAAAATGGTTCCAAGTTATTTCCATAATAGTGTCCAATCTCCTAAAAATCGACCTAAGACCTTCTATGAACTGACTGATAGCGTCCAAAATAGCTCAGCCCCACACCTTCAGTTTCTCACCTCATCTCGGCAAATCATAATCAAGCACAGTATTCTCTCCTCTAATCCGGGCATTTAATCAAAGTTTTCTTTAATGGTCTCTTAAGGTTAAAAAGCACCAGTCAGTCTGCTGACAGACTGCACCAATAGCATTAGTTCACAGTTTTCATGCTCTCTATGCCTAAGTGCAAATGAGGAAACAGGGCTGAGGGCCTGAGGGCCTTGCTATCTCCATCTTCAAGGTTGGATCTCCCCTTTCTTCTCTCCTCCTGGGTTCTGTGAGATGTAATTTCACATTTGGGTCATGACCACGGGCTTAACAAAGCTCGTAGTTAATCCACAGTCAGAGCCAGGAGCCAGAACACGGAGGACCTGACGTTACCACCCAAAATGTACTGAAACCAAAGCCCACAGCAAAGATGCTTGAGTACTACGGGGTATGTCACACAGCCTTTCCGGTTTAAGAGCACATGAAATTGGCTCTAGGGAGGTACACCAGCACGGGCCTCTCCTACTTGGGAGGCATCTGCCTCCCAACCCAAAAAACATCTTAAAGACAAAGAAAAGGAAGAGTAAGTTTGAAAATGCAGCACAAAAAAAAAAAAAACCCTTGAAATAAATATATTACAAATCAAAGAACTAGAGATCAAAAACAAAACCAAAGAAGTCTTCTAAGTTCAACTTCGTAGATCAGTGATCTCAAGCAGTGTCCCTAGCTTGAGAATCAAGCTTCAGAGGTGTTTAAACCCTGAAATTCCACTTAATCAGAGAAGCTCCATTTGTATCTCTTTTACATACTAGGCCTCCATGTCAGACTTCAATCTGAAGAACAGATTCTGCAGCTTGAAAAAAACAAGCTTAGAAGGCATTATTTCACACTACAGCCTTTCATTCATTCATCCCTTCAACAAACATTTATTAAGCATCTTCTATGTGCCAAGCACTGTGCTAAGGAATGGAGATACAAAAATAAGTAATACATGGTTGCTGCCTACAGGGTCTCTTCCTGGAGGGGGGGGGGAGGGGGGAGGGAGAGAGAAATGATGCAAAACTTAGAGCTGAGTATGATCGGGTGCTATGATGGGGGAAGAACGGGGAGCTTTGAGCTTCCATAAAACAGATGCTTTAACATCTGGAAACTGGCTTTGAAATTCCACTTAAACATATCCAGTGGTGGGTAATTCTATAAGGAAGCCAACTCTATTTTTAACATTTGTAATTACGAGAAAATTTTCTCTTTAGAGCTGAAATCTATGTTCTCGTGGCTTTAATCCATCAGCTCTAGTTCTGTCTCTACGTCTACACGGAGCAGGTCCATTAACCTTTTCCACAAGATTGCCTTTTAAGACTTAGATTTCGGTCATCATTCCTTCCTCTTACCTTGCTACTCTCTAGACGTACAGCCTATATTTAAATCAATTATTTTATGGTTTCCTGTAACCAAGACAAAAAGGGGGAGAATTCTAGAAGAACAGAGGCTTGAAAAAAAATGGCTCCTTCTATGAGAACTTTGTTTTTGGAGGGATAATTCTAAGAGCAGTTTTGGTGCTCTCCTGGAATTAAGGGAATAATTACACATCATAAAATATGATGATAGATCTTTAAAGCTCATTTTTCTTCATAACTTTCAGAATTAATGGAAATCTAGAGATGGCCAAAAGCAGACAGGAACATATACATAAAAATGGTTCACTGATGTTACCTTAAAATACACGCTATGCTCACCTGCTGCCCTTTATCAAAATGCACATTTCCATACACTGTTCAAAACTAAACGAACACTGTGCACTAAGAGTTCCCATCAACGCCTGCACAGCCATCTGAGACATGCTGCCTGAGATGACTACTTCTCTAATCAGCATACCCTCAAAGTAATCAAGGAAGATCAATCTAAAAACAAGTATTACCTATGTTTGTGGATTTCATGGTCAGTACCTATTTCTCATGAACTTTTACTGTTTCACTTTTTAATTACTTTTCATTATTGAAAACTGTAGAAAATTATCATGATTAAGTAATATTCCAAAATGTTTTACATATGTAATTTTATAAAGCAGTTCAGCGTCTTTTAGCTATAATTTCTGTACAAAGGAATTTCACTATATCGTGAATTAAGGAGCTCTGAAGGCCAGCATGAAATCTAACACACATATAACTTTATTTCTGTGGAAATAAATCAGGTAAAATGTTTTTAAGATGAATTTTCTGAACACAGGCTTTGCATAAGAAGTATGTTTCACTATTATAAAATGTAAATACCACCTGCTTCCAAGGGAATTGAAGTACTATATAAGCCTTTTTATAAAAAGTATGTGTAGATATTACTATGGTGAGTATTGAATTTGACTTTGATCTTCTTGGCAGCCTAGACAAAAAGGAAAACATGAAAGAACACTTCATTATACTTGATGCATCTGATAAGATAAAATATTCAGGGGGGTGTTAGGAATAAAAACATTTTTACTTCTAAGTTTCAAACAAAATTTATCAAGAGGTACTAATCAAGGGAATTTAAACAAGGGGTGTTTAGTAATGCCATGTCTTTGACAAAAATAGGTTAGTGAAGACTGGAAAATAATCCAAAAAATGTTATGTATTACAAAGGTTTTCTATAAAAGTTGAGGGCATGGTTTTAATGCCATTTAATGAGACTGGGGTTTTTTTTTTAAGATTTTTATTTATTTATTTTTAGAGAGAGGGGAAGACAGGGAGAAAGAGAGAGAGAGAAACATCAATATGTGGTTGCTTCTCATACCCCTATTGGGGACCTGGCCCACAACCCAGGCATGTGCCCTGACTGGGAATCAAACCAGCAACCCTTTGCTTTGCCAGTACTCAATCCACTGAGCCACACCAGCCAGGGCTAATGAAGGTGTTTTTATGAAGAATTATCCTGAAGAAACCAGCAAGTATAGCTACCATATTTTGCTATGTATAATGCGTACACTACATGGGATTATTATATCTGTTATTATACCCATGATATGTAATCATTATGTCAATGTACAATGTGCATCCTTATTTTTCCCTCAAAAATTTGGGCAAAAAGGTGTGCATTATACACAGCAAAATATGGTACCTCATGAACTGTCATCACTAATTCATGAATGTAACTGAATAGAAAAGAGATGGCTATTATTTTCTCTTTCTCCACTGTTAGTGTTACAGAATATAGGCAGTTACCTCAAGTTTAGAACTCTATGGAAAAGGCCTATAGGGCAGATACCTGTGTTCATGCCCAAAAGAAGAACTAAGGGTGCCAAATATAAAAGTGCCAAGTTAACATTTTGTTACAGAAGCTGAAAAACTGTTTATAATTCTTGCCTGGGTAAGGGGGCCCCTGACCTGCACACAAGTCAGCCACAGGAGCACCTAGGGCCAAAACTGGCCTCAAGCTTTGGACTCACTCAAGTTCCTGAAAAAGGTGCTTGTTTGTAATTCCAAAATATCACACCAAAGAATACTGTTTCTCAAAGTACTCCTTTATCCCAAGACGTCTCAGAGCTTTTAATGAGCTAGCATGCACCATGGACCTCCTAAAGTGAGACCGAATGGGCAGTTAGCTTACCTGTCCACGATGCCCTCATTTTACAACGGAGCGTCTTGCCAGACTAATGTCCTATAGAACATAATTTGGAAAATATCACCAGGTATGCCATAAGCTATACTTTAGAAAACAGATGTCACCACCTCAAAAAAACAAACAAACAACAACAACAACAACAAAAAACAGGCAGTGCTGTTCCGGTAAAATGGTTTTCAAAGGTCTCTCATACAAAATTAACCTTGAATCACCCGCAAGCCACTGAACCAATCAGGTCTCAGGAAGGCATTGCTTACCACTGTTGGAGAAGTGTTAACTTAGTAACAATAACTTCGTTTATATAAAGCAGTTCCTTGTGACAATATTGTGACAAGATGACCAGCTGCTTACTAGAGCTAGAGATGGAAGGTCAATGTCTTTAGCCTAAATGTTTTTCTATTCAAATATGACAGGACGTTGTTCAATAAGAAATCAAAACCCGTAATAGCACGAGAAACTGAAAGGATATTTAAATATTATACTGTTTATACCAGTTGATATTGAAGTCTAGCCTTAAATTGGTAGATAATTCCTTTTTATTTCTGTCATCAAAATAGTATTTAAGTACTGGTTTTGAAGAATCATCACGAGCTCAAAATGGCCTGGGCACACTGGGCTCAAAAAATGCTAACAGCCAATACTTGTTATGCTGGAAGCCATCAAATGCTTAGCATCGTTCTATAGTCTGTGGACTACAGAAGGAGGCTACCAGAAATAAGGCGATCTTCTCTCATTGTGCAAAGAACCTGTTCTGGGACGCTAATGCCTTTACTTTAATCTATAATGTCTATCTATCTCAAAGACTGTGGGAGGCGAGTGATCAACAATGCTGACCCCAGTGATGGTAAGAGACATTCTCCCAGGTTTGCTACCGAACCCTTTGGGGATTTTGCTTGCTTTTTAAAAAACAATATTGATAAAGGTTATAAATACTCTTGAACAGGCATTTTCCTTTTGATTTATTCAGGTTGTTATCTCCTGAACTGTAATTTTTGACCTTTATTTTCTCCACAACACATTTGACAGATAAGATTTACATATACATATTCGCAAACCCAACCTGCAACCTGTTTCTGACAAAATCAAACCGTGGTGAAGTAAACTGAGAGTGAGAGAATTTGGGCTGTAGTACTTATAAACGTATTCCACCGGCTCACAGGTCAGGAAGCCACAGTTTAAAATACCTCAAAATGTAGTCAGTTTATGTGTAAAAAATAATATAGTTATTTTTATCTCAAATGATTTTAATGTGAGTCTCTTTTCCCAAATGCTAATCCATATCCATAGGTAAAGTTAATTAAGCAAACGACATACATTATTGAAGAATAAGCATAAGAATACATTACTTTATTGTTTCAAATTATAGTACACAGAATTTACAGACTTTTAAATTGTAATGAGAGTGATCATATTATTGCAAATTTTCCTTGCATCATCATCTTTTCTGCTGTTTTGCTAGTAACTGTGATGTAGATAGTATAATTAGCAATTATCAAAATTTGTACTAGCACATCAGCAATTATCACAGAAACTGGCAATTCCTGGTGTGTTAGTTTCAATTCCAACCCCTTCTCTTCCACCTAAGAAGAGATTTCATAAAGCAATGAGCAGTGCTATGGGGATAAATTAGAATCTACTTTAGACTATGTAAAAAGGGAAATCATTACAACATCTTGGAATTTGTTAGGGCATCCAGTACACCACAGAAATGATCGATTGATATACCATTTCATAGCATGTAAGAACTGCATGTATTAAAAATTGCCCTCGGGAGAGGCCTGCCCAGTCCAAATTTTCCCTGATGAGAGGTTTGGCAGGTCACAGAGTGCACAGAGATCAGGACCCCAAAACCTGGAAACCAAAGAATCTGCAAGAACCGCGGCAGGGGAAAAAACAAACACAAAGACACTGCAGATAGGTTCATCAGAAAGCTGGATTAAAATCAGAGTAGAGCTGGGAGACAAAAAACAAGATTTCATATTTTATAAGACATAAAACAGGCCTCTGGATGACCCAGTTTTGTGTCTCCCAATTCATCTGATTTTGAGGGAATTCATTTCCTAAACTCCAGGCCCCCTGCACCAGGCAAAGAGCAAAGTTTCACAGGAACCTGAGCAAACCAGAACCTTGCGTGTGACGTGCCCATCCCCGCATGTTCCAAGAGAAGAGTCGTAACCATAGAAAGGAATACACATCCCTGGCAATTCACAAAGTGAGGGAAACACTGTCATTTTTCTCTTTGGCAAAGGCTTACTAATTTGGCAAATGCCTACTGACTAGAGTAACACCACGAGAGTTAGACTCGCTTCCCTGCCAAGGCTTCCTGGGGGAGGAGTTCTTGGTAGTGAGAGAGTCTACGGGCTTCGCAGACAAGCCATCTGGAGATGGAAGAGGGGGTTGTCTAGACAAGGAGACAACTAGCTTCAGAAAAGACAGGGAGTACACTGTGACAAAGGAGAGTGAGACAGGGAGAGGGTGAGAAGCAGGCGGAGGCTGTGTTCTCAGCAGGCACGAGACGTAGGTGGGCATCAGGCAGGATGACGGAACAGAAACTCCCATCCGTCTCCAGTCTTCTCGCGCATCCACCAGGCAGGCTCCAGGCAGGGCACAGATCTCCCCACGGTGAGGCTGCTCCTGCGAGGTTTCCCGTTAATGAGAAAGATGCTAAATGGGCTCAATAAGGGAGGGGCCGGCATCTTATATGCTGGGTTGGTTTTGAACGTGCCAGGTTCCAACAAGCCTGACTTTTCCTCAGGTTTGTTTCCTGCTGCTCACTAAACAAGTCTAACAAGCCAGGAGCACAGGCAAGACACGGGGCCAGGCACTGACTGGGGATGAGATGAAGAAAAAAACATAGTTCTACCTTCTAGTGGCTCTGCACCTATTAACACTCAGTCAAAACTGGAAGCAAAATGAGATGAAGCCTTCGGAACACTCTTCTCACAGGAGCCCTTGGTGAGAAACTGATCCAGCCAGAAGGCACCTGACGAACTTTGTAGGGGGCCAGGCTGGGTGGGTTAGGAGGGACCTCCTGAGCTTTGTCTGAACAGGATGGCACCTCGGCATGTGCACGCACACGTGGGTGTGCAAGCACACATGGGTGTGCACGCCCAAAACAGTGCACAGTGGGGCGCCCATGAGCCTTAGGCAGGTCCACCTCTGCCAGACATACAAAATGATTTTATAAGAAAACCCATAAAAAGGAAAAGGGTAAATAAAGTTATTTTTTTAATTCGAAATTCAAAAACAAAGTGTCCAACATGATATTTTAGGTTGTGGCTCCTACAAATAATGAGATATCTGTTAACTCTGCCCTCTCAGGCTGGAGTTCACCGCAGGGGGCTCTACGGGGCTGAGACATTCCCATTTGGAGAATCCCAGAGCCAGAGAGAAGAAGCCTTGTGTTCCCGCGCCCCTCCGCCCACACGCAGTTTATAACTGATCAGGTTTAGGCAGGTAGAGCTCAACTCCCCTGGGAAGTCTCGATTTTGTACAGACAACAGTCTCAGCACTTCACCTTCCGGCAACCCCCTTCAGAAGCTGCCAGTGTACCATAAAGTGCCTTTCATGTTTAAAAAAAAAAACAAAAAAACCCTTCGAATAAAAAGTATTAGAAGCATTATATATTTTTAAAGAAGCAAAACACATATACTTCAAAATCTTACATTCCAACAAGTTTCTCAGAGGACAAAAGAATATTTAAATCTTTATTTTTTTTTTCTTTTTGCACAAATGTTAAGGGAACCACCATCAGGAAAATGGCCAAGAAAAATCTAGGAACTGAATATTTTGTTCGGGAAAAAATATCTTAACATGAAATAATTGTACTTTATTATACTATGCCCTTTTGCCTAGGATCAAAAGATGTTTACTTTTTCTGGAGGCCTGATATTCTAAAGAAATCACTTGTGTTTCTGGTACTGTGTTAAAATTAACTTTGTTCAATACAAGACAGATGTCACATAGCACCAGAAATAATATAGCTTTATAAAATAAATCAGATTGGTCTCTTGTTTGTAAGGGTTCAAAACTGTGTATGTTCAGATAATACAATTAAAGTATGACGTTAATTGAAAAACAAGAGGTAAAGACAATTTCCTTTTGTCACATGCCAAATGCAGCACTTCATCTGAGTCATTATTTATCTAAGACCTAAAATATGCCAGAGGGGAAATTTACTGCATTCATTTCAACCACTAGACATTTTAAAGAATGTCATGAACCAATTCTTAAACATTATTTCAATTTCTCTTGTTTTCTCAGCATCATTCTTTTTAAATCAGATATTCTAGAAAACATTAAACTGGACCAATTAAGTCATTTTATACAATGTTCCCTCTGGTATTTATAATTTTCAAAATTACTCATGTCTCCTTTTATCTCTCTGAATCAAAGCTACTTAGTCAACTGCATTAGTCAGGGTTTGCCAGAGAATCAGACCAATAAATAGGTTATGGACAGATAAATAGAGAACCAGACAGGCATCTCTACCTATAGAAAAAGATTTACTATAAGTAATCGGCACACACAATTATGGAGGCAGACAAGTATTGAGATCTGCCCCAAGATCGACAAGCTGGAGACCAGGAGAGCTGATGGTGTGGTCCCAGTCGGAGCCCGAAAGCCTGAGAACCAGGGGAACGAATGTAGGAAGAGCAAGTTTCCATTTACAACCAAGGGCAGGGAAAAACAAGGACAACAAAAGCCAACGTTCCACTTGAAACGCAGTCAGGCCGGAGGAATTCTCTCTTACTTGGGGGAAGGTCAGCCTTTTTGTCCCCTCAGGTCTTCAACTGATTCAATGGGGCCCACACACGTCTGGAAGGGCAATCTGCTTTACTCCATCAACTTCAATGTTAATCTCACTCCTCCTGTTAAACACCCTCACAGAATCAACTGCACTGATATTTGGCCAAATATCTGAGTAGCCTGTACCCCAGTCAACTCAACTGACACAGAAAATTAATCATCATACCAACCAATGATATTCCCAATTGTACTTCCTGTATTTTGTACTTCCCCTCAGTTCCCCAAATTTCAAGTTTTAGAAGATTAAAATGTTTCTAAAGAAGAATTAGTCTGAATTAGTCAGAAAAACCTTATCAATAGCAATGCGTTCTTCTCTAGTAGAAAAATGGTTCTTTTCCTCTTATATTTATAAAAGTTTGATATTATCTATGTGAGCTCTCATAATAAAATAGTGATATCATCAAGACAAAGTAAAAGAAAATGTCAAGCCTAAATTCAAATACCAATCTTCATTTGGCAACTTCTCCCAAAACTCCCTGAATACCATTAATGCTACAAGGTAGAGACATTTTATAAAAATATACAATGAAAAGTAAGAATGCATGAATAAATTAATACAAATGTCACAGAATCTTATTAAAGTTTTCTTTAGAGTCTTGGAATAACCTTAAAATGCATGTGGAAAAATAATTCACAAATACCAAACTTCCATCATGGATGGTTCAGAAGTGGGTGAGGCCAGAGGATCTTCAGCTTCAGGCTCACGGCGAGGTACACCGTTGTCACCACCGTGGTTCGGTGGCCCACTTTTTGGCAGTCCAGAAAGTTCAGTTTGGTTCCCCCAGGCTGTAACAGGTCTCATGGAATGGATTCACAACAATCTATTACAGAAGAAACCTATTTATACCCAAATCATCAATACTTTAAGGGCAAGGTTTTGTTTGACCCAGGAACTACCCCTGTAGGGAAGAGATGTTTTGTAGTCCTTCCCGGGGCTGGGGGAGGAGAGGGTGCTCACCAGAAAGCAAAGCTAGCAACAGGCAGCTGGCTCGGTGAGAACAGAAGAGAGCGGCGACTGTGACACTCTGGAGGGAACTGGAACGGAGTGACCTGACCAACTACCCTTCTCTACCTTACAGGTACTTTTGTGTAAAGAGCAAGATGACTCATTGATAATCCAAACCCCTGCCCTGTGGGTAGCACTGAGAAAAGCTGAAAATTCTTTCTCCGCACCTCCCTTTTCTTTTCTAGGCTACACAAGAACTTGTTTGCACTTACTATATCATTCTCCTTTATTTTAGCTTACATAAATGGACTGTTGTCTGTTTCCTAATGATGTAATTAATGGGAGGTGCCTCAATGACACCAGTGAAATAAAACAAGAATTTGGTTTAGGGCTTGATTTCACCCACAGACAATTACCTCAATTATCTAATTCCAATGAGAAGGATAAGGAAATGAAGTAAGCCCCCCACCCCCTGGAAAAAACGTGTCACAGCGTATAATGTTGACTCACTTGTCCATCAGAGTAGGATAGAGTAGACAATGGAATAAAGAAAAGGGCTATAGATGTGATAAGAAAAAAATGTAGATTTCTTTTTCGTCTTACAAACAGAATCACCTTAAGTAAATTTTTACCTTGGTGAAGCTAAAGTATTTTTAAGTGGGAATATTTATTGGTACCTTGAGTGTAATATATAGTTCACTTAAGAAATGATGATTAATGAGAAACATTAGAAAAGCAAAATTTTTTCAATAATAGAAATCCAGTGGAGATGATATTTTGTAGACATATTGAGAAAATTTATATAAGTAGGTTGCTTGTTGATACATTTAATTTGGGGAATTATAAACCACTTTAAATCATAAAACTCATAAAGATTATCAGTAATTTGGATGAGGCAAGAAAAAAATTAAACTATTTAAATGTGCCAGATTTTTATAAACTTATATATATATATATATTTTTTTTTTTTTTAGATTTTATTTATTTATCTTTAGAGGGGAAGGGAAGGAGAGAGGGAGAGAAACATCAATGTGCGGTTGCCTCTTGTATGTCCCCTGCCGGGAACTGGCCTGGCAACCCAGGCATGTGCCCTGACTGGGAATCGAACCGCGATCCTTCGGTTCGCAGGCCCGCGCTCAATCCACTGAGCTACACCAGCCAGGGCTAAACTTATATTAAATATTAAAACCGCAGTCGTCCCACCGTGTCGGGGAATGCTCTCTTCCACCCGTATCAGCGCAGTGTCGGCGGTTTGCTCTTCCCCTCCCTCATGCCTGCACCAGCCCTCTGGGCTCAGCTTCGTGTTTCACGCCCCCGCCTCCCCCGTCATCACTCCTCTGCATTCATCCCTGGTCTTTCTCCCTCAAGAGCATGATCATTTGATTACACGCAAACAGGGGCCTTCTCTCCACCTCCCTGAAGCAACTGAAACGTAGCTAGAGAAAACCCACAACTGCAGTGATGAAGTACACGTTATCTTGAGAGTACTAGGCTAAGTGAAATAAGTCAGATGGCAAAGGACAAGAACCATATGGTTTCACTTATATGTGCGATACAAAACAGAAAGCAACGAATTAACAAACAAACAAGCTCACAGACACAGACAACGGAATGGTGGCTGGGGTGAGGGGAGCAGGGGGAGGGCAGAAGGGTCAAAGGGGCCAAATACATGGCGATGGAAAGACTAGACTTCAGGTAGTGAGCACACAATAGAGTATACAGACGTCATATCATAAAGTGTACGCCTGAAATTTGTATACAGTTATTAACCAGTATTACCTCAATAAACCGAATTTTAAAAGAAAAAAATAAGCTCAAAAGAGCACTTAGCGCCACCCAGAGACTCTCCAACTCACCAAGAAAAGCTGTCCAGAGTGAAAAGCAGCATCTGGGAAATGTTAGGAGAAACTCCAGGACTAACAAGACCTTTTGCTGTCTGGTTCAGAATCACCACCCCACCATTTGTTACTCTTAGTCAATATTCTCAAGATTCCAGGGAAAAAATTACATGCCTCATATATACTTTGGTTACAGGTGGGCATGAACATCCTTCATCATGCCCAGATCCCAAAAGGCTTTCCTTAAAATTTCATAACCTTGGGGAATCTCTATTCAGCTTCTTCCTCATCTTCTCTTTATTTGAGCATTAACTTCTGGGCATTCTGATCCTATCACCTGTTTAACACACCTGATCAGGGTGCCCACAAAGACCGCAACTACTGCCCTGCTGAGTCTTTCTCTTATTTTGAGTGTAACAGTCTCTACCTCCCGAGCACTCCTATCCAGCCACCAAATAATGGGAATGCAACAGTGGGATCCATTCACTTGGAGTGAGGCACAGAAGGACCCTCCTGAATACCTTCTGGCAACCTGTAACATGAGGCAAGAGTGCTTCCTGTCACTCCCTGTCCTTTGGGATGGCACGACCCAGCCTCTGAACACAGACATGGAGATGGCAGGAAATTAAAGTCACACTACTAGGAAATGAGATGCCCTGATGTTACCGTTAAAGGCAGGTGATATGCGAGCCTTTGTTACCAACCAGGAGACATCACTTCCCACCCAGAGGGAAATAATAGATGAGTTCAGAAGCCTTTGGGCTCAAAGAACTGTTTACAACAGCAAAGAAAATGCTATGATACCCTCCAAGCTGATATGTCCTCCTGGGAGACAGATGAAATATCCCAGAAAACTGTTTTCCATAAATCCAAGATGTGTCAACCGCCTAAAGCTCTGTGCACGAGTCCACAGGAAATACTGAGGGAGGGGACTGCTCCTGAATACCGACATATCAATATACAAGAATAAAAACCCCATCTGGATCATTTGAAAGTGTCTGGGCTGCCTTCCAGCCAGGCTCCTGAGCAATTCCTGTGCTTTGTTCTTTGTTTAATTCCCAGCTCAGCATACCTTTCCACCCCCCTGGCCCTGTGTGCACTGATTTCTCCTGGTCCTGCAAATACCTGAGTCCAGCACACTTCCTGCCACACCACTGGCCACACCAGTCATTCATTTGTGCCCTCAGGACAGGACATAATACTGAGTCAAACATCAATCAGCAAAGAACCAGGGCTGAAAACACAAAGTGGAAGTAACAGTTTCATCTGCATCTGCTTAAAACCATCTAGAAAAATTGGCAGCTACATCAGGAGGCATTTAAATGCCTGAAGAATCAGTTTTACAGATCTAAAGGTATTTTTTTCTTGACTCTGAATGTTCCTCTTTTACAGATCCTTACAATATCAGGCCATCTTTAATTTCTTCTCTTTGTCACTATAAAGCAGCTACAGAAGCTGGTGTTAATTTCCCTACTTACTGGCTAACTGTCTGAAAGGCAAGAGGATTAGAAAAAAATGACCACTGCCCCCAAGAACAGAAAGGCAGAAAATTATCAAAATCAAACAAATTGTGTTTCTTACAAAAGTGTTTTTTTTTACCTTATATTTTTATAAAGGAAATAGCTGGTTTATATTTCACTCACAAACCGTTTATAAGAAGAATCAACAACTGTGAAATTCTCTTTGAGAAAGAATGAAGAAAACCAATTAATAAATACACAGAACAATCAGCAACAAACACTTGTTTAATATATCCAGCTCCCCTGTCTCTAGAATACATCAGTAACCCCAAAACAGTTTACAAGGTCCAAGGCCTGCCCTGGGGAGCTGGGGTGGGTGGGGGAGAGGAAGCATCATTTTCCACCTCTTTTCTCCCCTCTGTGGGAGCATGGCTCCACTGCACCATCTTAAAGGAGAAAGCAACAGCAGCTATTTACATTCTAACCTTGTGAGAGAACTTCGTAATGCATCTATCCGGCGTCTAATTTTCATCCAAGGTTCCCAAATGTTGGGTACACAACAGAAGATTTGAGAACAGAAAAGGGTTGCAGAGACTGCTGGTGTTTTCATCCACTTTTCTTTTTCTTTAAAAGCAGGTCCCTTTACTGTTGTGGGTGGCAATGTGTCTGGGTCAAAAAATAAACAAAGAAACCATAATTCTCAAACTCCCTTGTATTTAAGAATATCTAAACACTTTGCAAAAGTCAGCGATGGGCTTCTGGGAAAATGCTACAAAGGGAGCCTTTGCCCTTCCTCCCTTTCTCTACCCTCCTATCTGGCATGTGGGCATGATGGCAGAACTCCAGCAGCGATTTGTAAATATGAGGATGGAAACCTTGAGGATGGAAAGCCTGGCCTAAGAAGAACAGAACAAAATGACAGAAACAGCTAAGCCACTGATGACTGCATAAATGTCACAGAAGCCCTCAACTACCTACCTGGCTTAAGATTTCTTTTGCATGAGAGGAAAATGAACCTGTATCTTAAGTTACTAGGAACTGGAGTTTACTGGCTGCTGAAACTAATCTCAATAAATAGCTGTCAGGTTGTTCAACTCCCGTTTAAAAAACTCTTGTTCTGCAACACTGTACTTTACCTGGCAGACTGATGCCACCACAAAGTCATGGTCCGCTACATCAGCTGATTCCCCCAGAAGTGTCTGCACGCTCAGTCGCCATGATTACTTCATCCTAACTGAGCAAGAGTTCTCCCACGTCTCTCCACCTTTCAAACCTCTACCCTCTTTTTAATCCCACTCAACTCTCTGCAGATCTCATCTTCCACTTAGGAAAAAAAGAAAAAGAAAGGGTAGAAACCATTAGATAAGAGCGACACAGCTTCCCTGACCAGATCCACACCCCTCCTGGCGTGTGGGAGCCAGTAGGAACTACAGGCCCAGACTCTGGATTCAGAAAGACGGGGTGGGTGTCTCACCCACTTGCTGAGAAATCTCGGGAAGCTCCCTTACCCTCGATTTCAATTCCTCATCTGTAAAGTGACAATAAATGATGTAGCTGCACTTCATGAGCTACTGAAAGGAGTAAATGAGGTACACATTTAGCATACGTGAACGCAGCACCTGAAACATGGGAAGCCCTGAAGCAATGCTCATCCGTACTATAATTAAGTCCACACTGTGTCTGTCACAGTCGCCTCCGTGCAAAGAGCCTGACACTCTGGAGGCACGTAACAAACATTTGCTGAATGAACTATACATTAAACAAATTCCACTTAAAACCTAGGGAAAATCCCCAGGGGAATAAAAAAAATTGGTATCTACAATCAAGCTCATGTTGCAGGTAGAGAGAGAGATGTGTTTGTGTAACATTGAGAGTTGCACCATCAGCTGATAGAGATGATCACATTCTCTGAATTCTTTTTGTCTTCTCTAAGAAAAAATAAAAACCTTGATACAGAAATCTGCTTGGCTAATTTTCACAGTGATCTCGTAGCGGACTGACTGAGAGAACATTGAGAGCTTCCACAAAACGAGTGATGCCTAGCTCCTAAGAGAAACCAGATAAAAATTAATATAGCAAGATAAAAATTTTCATTGAAAATATAAATGAATTATATCATTAGTGACAAATCATTTTAAACATTATGATGGGATTCACTTTTCTAACAGATTTGGGGCACTTGGGAAGATAAGATTCATAGGAAAAGGGTTAAGTAAATAAGTACATAGGACTCTCTGAGTTTAAGAAACGATGCCAAAAAGAATTTTTAAATCACCTTCTATACACAAAGTCAGAGATTTTTTTTTTTTAACTAGGTAAAGATCTATACATACACAGTGACACAGGAGGTCAGAGTACCAACAAATCACGTTAGGGCTGGCTGCCTAGGAGCAGGAAAACCAGCCGAATCTTCCATGAGTTCGGTGGGAACACCACACTGGACAATAATTAGTATTCTGAAAAAAGAAGTAAAAACACATTTTCAAGTATATATGGCCTATGAGAAGTATAATATAATATCCCTCTTATATTATATAGAAGAGTGAATGAATATACATTCAGTTTTTAGTCTGAGTCACACAGAGAAGATGCCTGAGAGATATCCTAAAAACCGTATTTATTAGAATCAAACCTGTTTAAGAAAATTTCTGAACGGCCCTGGCCAGGTAGCTCAGATGGTTGGAGCGTCGCCCCATACACCAAAAGGTTGCAGGTTCAATCCTGGGTCAGAGCGCATATAGGAGGCAACCGATAGATGTTTCTTTCTTACATCATTATCTCTCTCTTCCCCCACCACCTCTTCCTCTCTCTCTCAAATCAATACATATATCCTTAAGTGAGGACTGAAAAAAAAGGAAGGAAATTGCTGAATGGTAAAGAGAAGTATCATGAAAGTATGATTTATATATTAATGAATTGACTAATTTTATTAGACATTTTAATATAAAAATAATAATAATAGGTTATCCTAAGAGGTGGATCAATAGACACTCATCATGGGCAACTAAAGAGCCTTCTCAAAAGAAAGCTTCCTCCTCAATGTGAGCAAAGTCATTATCCCACAATGTACTTCAGAAGGAGTCACCAAGGAGTTATTTCAAATTCTCAGTGTTCTACAGTCAACCTTACCAGTCTCTCTGACAAAACTTCAGTCTTTTACATGCAGTAACATTCTTCACAACCTAAGAGGATGATGGTTACTTTAATTTATTTCCCCTTACTCCAAATGGCCCATTAATGAAATGAAGTTCTGTTCAGGACTAGCAAGACCCCCATGGGCTCAGAGCATAAAATGAAACTTTAAAAATAAGCCGCTGCTCTAATTATCCTTTATTTCCTCACTTGGTCAAAGTACTGCAGTTCATTGAGCAACGTGAGTGTGAGTTCTGCCCCTACCACTTACCAGCACTGGCATAGCTGGCCATCGCCTGCTTGTCTGATCTTGTTTCCATGTACAAAATGGGAGGGTTAGATTAGATGGACTTTCAAGCCTTTCCAAATACGCCACCAAATTATTCTAAGTGATTTTTGACATTAATTGGCATATTTGGTTGGTAGGTCCTGAGGTTATTTGCTTTCAAAGACTAAGAAGGCAATTTTGTCAGCTGCAAAGTTTATGCCTGTGTGCTCCAAATAAGCAGCCTTTTTTTTGGACATGAAATACTGAATCAAAGCACATTTCACTAGGCTACATTTTTCCATTAGAAATACAGCTCTCCATTAAAATAGCAAAGCACTAATATTATCACAAATCACACCACTAAAAGGAAAGAAAAAAATAAATGCATGAAGGCACAGTTGGATATGAACTATTTGAGCTAATCATAATATTCTCCCAAATCTAATTAGAAAGCTCACCATTCATTTGTTCATTCATTCATCATTTTTTACTGGACGTGTACTACATGTTAGGTGCTGTGCTAAATATTCTTATCAAGTAAAAAGCCTTCTAAGGCATAGATTTCACCCCAACTTGTTACATTATGACAAGGTCTCAGAGCTTTTCCAACATCAGAAGTCCTTCATTACATGCTTCCATCTTCCAAGTGAGAAAGAATTAATCTCTTCAGACTTCGTACCTTACAGAAACTTCCAATTATGCAAGTCTGTCACTGAGATTCTGTTGTACATGCCTCTATCATTTCATTATTCTTTCAGAAGCCATTGATTCTGGCTCCAATAAGCATTATCTCAATAAATGTGTGGGGTGTGCTCAGTACATGTCAGGCAGTGGGTTATGCACTAGAGATGCACGGTCAACAAAGCAGTAGAAAGTCCCTACCCCACAGAGCTTATCATTGGGCAGATATTGATTAAAGGTGAATAGGATCAGTAAGACTTGTCCAAATGCTCTAGGTCATTCCTGTCACTGTTCTTAGCATTTGTTTATGTGACTACTCTGGGTTTCAGTTCTTGCAACATAGTAGAAACACAGCAAATATTTCCTAAATAAAAATTTTCAGTCCTTTTCTGTGTTCACAAGAAGGGAACTGCTGCTTCATAGAACTCAGCTGCCACCAGTAAAGAACAAATTAAAACTCATTATTAACACATCTTCAGTCATTTCTGTAGACTCCTGCCTTAAAGGAATGAATGTCACTTAATATTCCTCTTTCCCCTTCCTCCTTCCAAGTGGAGCCATGATTTAGCTCAGGTTTTCCCCCTTTCACTGCAGCCCACAGTTCTTAGGGGAAGTAGAGCCTATTCCAAAGGGGGGTGACTCCAGGTAGCCTGCTCTACCATGACTGGCCTTGATGTTAATGGTTCAGGGATGAGCACATGACCTAAGTCAGCCAATCAGACTGGAAGGAAGGAGAACAAGCCCTCTCTTCCACAATTAGGGACAATTGCTGCAAGTGGTGACAATTATCTTGTGAAGGCCAGTTTGGGAGGCAAGGGGGGTAGGGGAAGGGGGTGGGAGTAACACACAGAAGAGATGAAAAATTGGAGCCTGACTTCTGGCTTCCAGTTTTGTATAATAATGTATTTGCTTACTTTTTATGCCAGTTTAAGTGGGGTTTTCTGTCATTACAGTTACAACTAGCCTGATATAATCCTCTCGAACTATTGGTTGATCTCCAAATTCAGACAGAAGAAAATGTGCTTTAGAAGAGATACATATATTTTTAAATGTAAATTCTGACCAAAAGGATAGCATATCTCCTCTGAGACCCAGTTGGAGAATGAAGCATCTGTTATTACAGGTGTGAAGTAAAAACAGTATTTACTACAAATAGTTCATAAGGTTTCTTTTCCCTTTCTAAACATGGTGTTCAGTACCCTTCAGAATACTTGCAGGTACTTTAGTTTTAAAGTTTTCTTTGAATTGGAAAGAAGTTCTTTTAAATTAAAAGCAACATAAACAATCTACACTCGATAATTCACTCATTCTCAGAGGGAAAAGGGTTAACAAGAAATAACCCAGAATAAAGAACTTTTAAAAGAACCATGGATCATAGAATCACAGCTGGAAAAACCAGAGAGTAGCTAGATTAATGCTTTTCAAACTTTCCCACTGAAATGCATGAGAAAAGCTTTGATGCATATGGAAATAGTGCCTAAAGTGTCCCACCAAACACATGAAATATCTCTGACATTGACTTTTTAATCTTAAAAATACAAGGGAATTTTGTATCTGGAGCAGAATAGTATTTACATAGGATTTTCCCCAAACTCTTAGTGGAACTGACAGCCCAGAAGTTGCACAGGGTGCATACTGTGGCTCGAAATGACCTCTCGGGCCCACCACTGTGTATCCCCCCAGGGGCAGATGATATGTTTACCCAAGTTCAAGTGTACGGCTACAGACCATTACCCTCATGTCACAGATCACAGAAGTGAGGCCAAGAGAGATTTTTTTAATGTGCCCAAAATCTGAAGAGAGTTATCAGCAGATCTGAGAACAGAATCGAATTCATTCTAACTTCCAAGATCAGTACTCTCTTCAAATGCTTTTTTCAATCATTGTATGAAAATAAGAACCCAAATTAAGAGGTCAGCTATAGCTCTAATCAAATTCATGAGTCTGTGAGTCATACCCTGAACATGCTCCGCCTCAGTGCCTTTGCACTGGCTGTGCCTTTTCTCTAGACGGCTTCTCTGACTCTCTGCACAGCTGGCTTCATCCCAGCAGTCCTGTCTCAGCTCAAATGTCACCACATTGCAGAGAAGCCTTCCCTGACCACCCTATATAAAGTGGTCCGCCCCAGGCCCCAGTTACATTTAGCCATATCAATCTGACTTGGTTCCTTCCTAGGACATAGCACAGTAAGAAATTACCTTATTTATTTATTTGTTCCCTTGTATATTGTCTGGTTTCCTCCATCTTCAATATAAGCTCAATAAAGGAACAGTCTTCTGTCTCGTTCATTGCTTGCCCCCAAATGGGGGTTCATACATAGAAGATGCTTGAAAAGTATTTTTAATAGTAAGTGATTTTATTATTCCTACACTCTCCTATCTCTCTCTCTTTTTCCATGCTGTTAGTCTCCTAGAGCACCTTTCCTTCTTCACATCTGCTGCTCAAGTATTACCCATTCTAAGGACAAGGTAAATTTTACATCTTTTAGGAAGCGTCCCCTAGATCTACTTACCAACTTGCTCATGAGAACACTGAGAACACGAAACTTGCCTTATTCACATTTGTATCCCCAGATCCTAACCTAAGGCAGACCTTTGATCCCCGCCTTTCGCTTTCATCACTTGCTCACCGCTTTTCTCATTTCAGTGCACTTCTCTGTGTTCTAAAAGACCACTATAAATGAGTGGATCAAAAAACTGTGGTACATTTACACAATGGAATACTACTCAGCAGAAAGAAAGAAGGAATTCCTACCCTTCAGGACAGCATGGATAGAACTGGAGAACATTATGCTAAGTGAAACAAGCCAGGTGGTAAAAGAAAAATACCATACGATCTCACCTATACGTGGAATCTAAACAACAAAACAAACAAACAAGCAAAATATAACCAGAGACGTGGACATAAAGAACAAACTGACAGTGACCAGAGGGGAGGGAGGAGGGGACAATGGAGGAAAGAAGGGGAAGGGTCATCAAGGAACATGCATAAAGGACCCATGGACAAAGACAATGGGGGTGGGGAGGAGGACTGAATGTGGGAGGCAGGGGTAGGTAGGGCGGGGGGAGTGTAAGGGGGAGAAAATGGGGACAAGTATAATTGAACAACAATAAAAAGAAAAGACCATTGTAAGGTTATCCTACTGTGACTGTACCTTCCATTATGCCAGTTCTGTTCCTTAAATACTCCAGTGTGAATTTTAATGTTGTCATTTCATTCCCTGCCTTGCAATCTTTTTCTAATGTCATTCTCTCTCTCTCTCTCTCTCCACCCCCTTACCCCCCACATACACACACTATTTCAAAGCAATATTTCTTTTGGGCTTTATATCTTTTCATTGAGATTCTGTCTTTTTGTAGTTGATGTAGGATGTCTACATTATTTGAAATAACATACTATTTCCTGTAACAAATTATACCCAGAAGTAATCTTTTCCTCTGATCTTCCATCTCGTGACTTCTTTCCCATAACCTGCATTGTTCTTTTATGATCCCCAAACTTAAGACACTCCTCTGTTTTCATCTTAGAAGGAAGGGAGTTCTACCCAGACTCATGTGTTGACCAAACAGGTGATTCAGAGAACTCTTAGTCCTATTCACTGTCTGCCAGGGAGCAGGCCAAATCCCAGATGTGCAGCAAAGGGATGACTGATGTGCCAGTCAATCCTGCCTCCAGGAGTCTAGCCTAACTCAAAGCAGCTCTAACAGACCACACGGGATCTTCTCTGAACTCCACGGAATGATCGAGTTCAGCAGTATAGGAAAAACCAGCATGCACAGGGTAAATGATTTCCTAAGACACAATGCATTCCTCCCTCAACCCCTCTATACTATGTTCTGCCCTGTTGTTTCTCAATTTATGGCCTTCAAATGGACATTGAAAGTAAAAGGAACAGAATTAAAGCATCTTCGCAGAAAATATAATAAAAGGAAAAAAAGCAAGGTCCAAAAACTGAACCTTAAAAATTGCTACATTTAAGGACTAGAGAAAGAACGAGAAAGAAGGAGCAATCCAATGTTAAATAATAATCATGTCATGTCACCAAAATGACTTCGGGCAAAGGGAGGGTTGAAATACTGCAAAGTGATGATCATCAGTGGCAATGATTTCATCAAGGACAAAGGATGAATACTGCATGATTAGGAGGCCCCTGATGTCCTTGGAATTTTCAGAAGAACAAAAAAAAAAGAGTATTGCTCTGGAATGTGATTATGCAACGAGTAGAATGATGAGGAAAAGGAAACCAGGACATACTTGTTGAGGAAGATTGACAGTGAAATACAAAGGAGAAATAGGTAGTAATATTTTAGGAAAGATGTTAAAATCTGCAAGTACTATTTAAATCTCAACACAAAAATAATAGGCATAATCTCCTTGTGTTTGGGAAGACTATCTCAGGTTTACAAGATGTTAAGGGTAAACACTACATATATCCTTTTTAAAACAAAAAGGCACAAGTGAGATGCAGAGAGAGGAATTAAACCCCAGAAATCTGAGAATATTAGATAAAATACTAACGAGGAAAGGCTCTGTGATTCTGCTAACACTGCATCCAAAAATTTCTTCCTTAACTCTCCTAAATCACCATGAAACTTTTGGACCTCACTTTTTTAAGTTTTATTAAATTATTATATGGCCACAATATCAACTACAGGTTATATGCCAAATTCTGAAGACTTCTTACAACTAAATAAAACAGTGACTATATATGATTTGATGGCTATACATTATAACACTAATAACAATAAGAAGATGATAGCAGAAGAACAGTGAAATTCTTTTGAATGGTGTTAAAATATGTATATGTTTATAGGTAAGGAAAAGTCATTAATTATTTTCTTTCATATCTTATATTCTGAGAGTATCAAAGATCTAACTATTCTTTTCAACCACAACCCAGCAAGACAAAGTTATTACACAAAGTCTCCCAGCCTCAAGCAAACTCGGTAAAGGTAATGGAATGCAAGAATGACAAGTACTATGTACCTCAGTTTTAATCTGTACCCCAAAGACAGCCTCACAAGGATTCCATCCATCCAGGAGCACACAACCACAGACTATCTAGTACTACCTAAGTGCTTTCACTTCATTAGTCATTTAAGAAAGGTGACAAACTGGAAACTCTTCCACTCTAAGAACTAATTCCTGCCCTAGAAAAAAAATCATCAGGATCACCCACCAACTGCTTAAATATTTCAAGTTTTATAAAGAGATTCACTTAAACAAGTATTTATTGAGGACTCCTGTATTCCAGGCTCTGAGGTTTAAGCAAATAGGTCACTTGGACACCAACACTGAATTGAGACTTAGTCAAGTAAGTGGAAGGACAAACACTATGAATACTAGTGGAACAACATCCAAGGCATTAGGTTCAACAGGCTAAAGTCAGAGGCAAAAAAGACTCACAGATTATTATCAGTGTACTTTATTGGCAGAGTACTTTATTCCTATAGTTAGCAACTTCATTTTATTTACAATCTTTCCTATGTGTGACATCTTTTAGCCTTTAGTCTAATTGTTCTTCTGGATACTGGACTTTCTGGCTGAGCATAAATTTCTAAAGCAAACAGGTTTTGATGATCTGCCCTAAACTTTTTCTTGAGTACAGTCAACACACATGGAGACTGGCACTACTTTTCCAAATCCTATGCCAATAGAAAGGCATGACTGAGACTGTACCTCTTCCCCGAGTAGCTGCACCAGGGCTTGGGATCATCAACATGTTCATTCTCCAGAGAAATCTACAATAAAAGATGAGATCACTTGTGTGTAATTAAACTAAAAATAAATTCTGTCTTCTGTGGAAATGACTGCTGACATTTTCCCCAAACATAACTCTAGTCTTAGGAGAAAATCAGCTTAGCATTCTGTTGATTTTGAAACTCAATTAACATACCACATGCATAAATTTATTACTGAACTTCTTCTTCTACACAGTTCAAACAGGGTGTACATCTTAGTTTCTGCATATTCAGTTCACGCAACAAAAATTCACTGAGGGCCTACTGTGTACTCGCCAGTGTTACAGGTTCTGAGGACACCATAATGAAGTGAAATGATATGAAGTGACACCTCTGCCCCCATGGAACATTTCAGTGGTACATGTATAAACATACCATATACATACACACACAGTGAAGTAATAACCACTCATCAAAGTGAAATAGGCTTGCTTCCTTTCTTAAACTTGGAAATACTTACATAGTATCAGCTACCTAAACAAGTCACTAGGCAACTTTTATTCTGCGCAGACTTAATTGATAGCCCAGGTTTAAATCTCAGCAGATTCACATAATGGCTTGTGGCCTTTTTCTCCCTACAGCAGGTTGTTCTCCCTCACATAAGTAGTCTTTAGTAGAGGTATTCTTTTTCCATTCTTAACCCCACCAACCTCCCCGAGCAGCATTACTCATTCTCCCAAAGTGAACTGAAAATGTTCTCATGCAGTTCATCTTCTCATATGAGAGCACCTTGTTTTGAATGGTACTTTCTTGCCCTTCATCTCACCTTTTAGAATATTTCCATGATCTACTTAATACGGCATACAATGTGATCACTTATCTTTTCAGGTCATTTCTTACAACTCACTTCTTAGTCCACAGAACCGCTTCTGGTTCTCAGCCATGGCATGCTCCACGGCCCCTGAAGGCCTTGGCTCACACTTCGCACCTCGCCTAGAACAGGCTTTCCGCACACTCTTTCTCAGGCAAAACGCTTACTCATCCTTTAATCCTTAGTTCAGACATCTTCTCCAAGACACTCTCTTACCCTTGTATCTCTGCTCCCTGTGGGTACTTTTAAGTTCTCCTCCTCTGTGCTTGCACAATACAGAAAAAAGAACCTCGGTAATTGGACTTAACACACCGTCTTGTAATCATCCAAAGGGCAGATCTGAAAGAGGAGATTAAGTCCTCATGTTTGCAGGCCACTGTCTCGTACAGTGCTCTCCATATACCAGACACTAAAAAGCGTGTCTGCTGAATAAATAATTGAATGAATTTTAAATACATACTTCAACAGATGTCTAACAGTGACCAGAACTTGTGAAATTATCAAGGTCCCTAGACCAAAGACTATTTCTTTGACTGCTGGCACCCGATATCTTTCTTATTTTTCAATTCGAGGTATCTATTAACGTAACTTTTTGTTTTAACTAGATAGTAAACACAAGTCAATGCTTGTTTAAACTTGAAAAATCCTACAGGGATCATGGAAGTTGATGGAGGAGACACAGTAAGCGCCTAAACAAATATCTGTTTTGAGATTTACAGGAGGCCCTGGAGACACCAGAAGGAACTTCATTAGCAAAGACCTTTCTTCACCTATGAGATAATGAAAGGGGAATTGCCAAAGCCCTCAAGGCAAGGAGTGGGTGACATCAACTTTATCCAGAGCAATTTAAATCTGCAAGGCCACATCCTCCAAATGAGGTCTACATTTTTTTAAAAAAAAGGAGTTCAGCAAGTTTCCATTCACTGTTCTTTTCTACCCTTGGGAGCTACCCCTCTCACACAGAGATGAACATGCGTGTTGATTGTGACTATTCCCTTCACAGTCTGGATTTTTTTTTTTTTTTTTTTGCCTCAGTTGCTACTTTCGTATCTCTGAATCAGCTATCTTTGTAGTGAAGTTCATAAGCTTTATAGTTTTGAATTTCTATTGTATAACATAATATGTATCTGGATTTTGTCCTGGATTCCTGGAAGGGAGCTTCTAAACTCAGAATTGCCCAAGTGATAGCAGTGTGTTTGTTATCCACAGTAGGTCCTGGCCCCCCAATTTATGCAAATGAAGTGGCTCATGATGGGTCCTTAGGTAGTTTCAGGAGGGGTGGGGCACTGGCTAGACTGGAAAGACCAACCATGTGATTCAAGGGGTAGGACTTTGAATCACGTGATATCAGCTCAACCTTCAGGGAGGAAAGTGAGGCTAAGGATTGAGTTCAATCGTATGGCCAATGATTCAATAAATCATGTCTATACGACGAAACCCCAATAAAAACTCTGGATACTGACACACTGGTGAAATTCCCAGCAGGCGGAAAACAAAAAAAAAATCAGGAAGGCAATGTATCCTTATTCTAAGGAGAAAATACACGAAAGGTCTGAGTTCAAGACCCTTCCAGACCTAGGCCTATACAGCTCTCCATCTGGCTGGCTCTGATTTTATACTTTATACTAAAAATGTAGGTGTAAGCATCTTGCTTTCCTCAGTTCTGTGGGTTATTCTAGTGAATTATAAAACCCCAGGAGGTTGGATAAACCCATGAATTTATAGCCAGTTGGATAGAAGTGCAGTGCAAACTTGTGGCTGGCATCTAATGTAAAGGTGGTCTTGTTGGGGAGTCTGCCCTTTAACCTCTCCCTTAACTGCAGGAGGTGGTTAGCATCAGAACTGTACTGCAGTATTACACTGTTCTACCATGGTATCCACACAATTACCATATTTATTCAGCATGAATAAAATATCAGGCCTTGAGTCAGGGGACCTGAGTTCAGGGTCAAACCTACCATTTAAGAGCTCTGTGATCTTGGGCAAGCCACATAATTCTTCTGAATTTTCTCATCAGTAAATGGGAGGGGAGAGAGGGGAGCTGGACCCAGTGGCTGCCATTTCCCATCTTTATATTGCTCCCACTGGGCCTCAATTTGGAGGGAAGCCAATGATGGCTTTTCCTCTGGATGATTTTCTTCTATAGCAGTGTATCAGACTCATTTTCACCAGGGGCCGCATCAGCCTCGAGGTTGCCTTCAAAGGGCCCAAAGTAACTTTAGGACTGTATAAATGTAACTAGTCCTTAACTAGGGGCAAGGAGCTCAGCCCTGCCTCGGGGTAGAAACAAGGTGCTGGGCTGGATAAAACAAGGTGGAGGGCCGGATTCCGTCCTCAGACCTTGTGTTTGCCTCCTGTGTATAGGCTTCTCTTATTAGCAATGACTGGCAGATAGGTCTGAGGCTTTTGCACTTGCTGTTCCCTCTACCTGGAACACTCCTCCCCCAGATATCTGTGCAGCTAGTGCCTAACTTCCTCCAAGGTTTTTCTGCACAACAGTGGTTCTGCTGATCTTTGCTGGCTATATTATCTACAATTTCAACGCCATACCTGAGAATTCACCATCTCCTTCTCTGCTTTATTTCATGACATTTATCACTAAGTAGCAAGCTATACAGGACAGTAGCTTGTTTCTCATCTGTTTCCTCCATAAGCTCTGTAAAGGCAGGGATCTTTATTGTTTGCTGAGGGACAAATAAATAGTATGTGCTTAGTAAGTATTTCACAAATGGATCAATGATTAGCTTTCCTAACATCCAACAGACAGAGCAGCTTATTAGTTAGATAATCCACATGCTCGTATCTGAAGTAACTGTAAAGATGATTCTGCCCACAATTCAAAAAGACTAGAAGAAAAAGTATGACGATAGATAATAAGAGAATTCTAGTAATTGTAGTCAGAGTAAGGAATTATGGAGGTTAAGAGATTTGGGGCTGATAAAAAAAATCAAAGCACAGAGATGATGATAATGAGGGAAATGGATAAGGTAGCACATTGAGAGACAGTTAAGACCACAGATCTCAGAATGTTCAAAGATGAAGAGAGGCAAAGGAGTAACGGGAAAACTGTATAGCTGTTAATGATGCTACAATTCTGAAAAGTAAAAAATGACTTTATTAGTCACAGCAAAGATTATGAAAAAAGTGGCATGAGACCAAGACTCAGAAATATTGAGAAACTGCAAGGGAGCAACAGCTTAGAGCTGCTGACCGATACAGCAGCTGCTAGACACAGGAACTGCTAAGCTTTTGAGATGTGGCTGCTCTGAATTGAGATGTGTCATAAAAGTATAAAATAGATGCCAGATTTCAAAGATTTAGTACAAATATAAATGTAACATATCATTTAAAATGTTTATATTAGTTACAAGTTAAAATAATAATTATGGATATATTAGACTAGATAAAATATATCATTAATACTAATTTTACCTCATTCTTTTCACTGTTTTAATGTGGCTTACCGAACATTTTAAATTATATATGGCTAGCATCATATTTCTATCAGAAACGCTAGCCTAGAAGGTGTATGAAGAATTCTGCAAGTTCAACATCAACCCCTATGAATCTAGAGAAATGAAAGGGGGCCTGGTCTCAATTAGAGAACTTTGCTATGCAAGCAGTGTCTTCAAGGGAAAGCAGTGTCTTCAAGGGAAAGCAGAGTTTCAACATCAGGGAGGAAGTGAAATGGTTACTATATTTGGGAAAAAAGGTATGGCTCAGGTGTCAGAGACAGGGTGGTAGATAAATCACAGGAGAGGCAGACGCTTTGAAGTTCATCTACTCCATGCTGGTCCCAAAGCTGGGAGCATTTCCTTTAGTCAAGAGCAACTTCTTTTTGGGAGATGAGTGGATGAGTAAATCATCCAATTACAATATCGTCAACCAACAATATTTATTAAGAACTTCATACAACCTAGACTGTAGGGACCTAAAAAAGAATGAGTTCCTCCCCACGAATTGTTCTCAGGCCAGTAGAAGGGACAGGTTTATAAAAATAGATAAATTCCAATATATGTCCTAGAAAATACAGTAATTACGTGCAAACTGGGCCCTAAGGTCAGAGCCAAAAGTGAGATCCAGACAATTTAAGGCCTGTGTGCTATTTCAACTGAGGCATGGGCTATAGAAATAGTCAACTTAGCACAATTTCAGCTCTAGCTACAAAAGGGTCATGTATTCTTTCACTTAAAAACATTAAAGCTTTTGTCTGGAAAAAAACCTATTTCCCATAAGACTTTTGTAGATATAAAGAGAAATAGCAACTACTTACAAACATACTCTACTCTCCCTCATTTAAACTATATTTCATTCAAAAACTTTAACAATACCAGCTTATTATCTGCCACATTATTTTTAGATGTCTTTATATAAAACAAAATGTGTCCATAAGTGCTACCTGCTTTTACTATTTTAAGATGCCAGATGGCTACAAAAGAAAACACTATTTCTTTCATTTTCCTGATTTCTTTCAAAAATATAATACCGTTTGGTATATTTACTTTCTAAAAAATATAATATGAAGCAGCAAAATCCCATTAGCAGAAACAAATCAGCCTGTATCTGCCCTTTTGCTTCCTTTCTTCATTTCTTCAAAGGCACCACAGTGAAGAAGATAACTGCTGATACCAACGGGGGGGGGGGGGGGCGGCGTGCATATGTGTTTGCAGTAAAAGCCGACAGTCTCTGGGGCTCAGCCTTGTTGGAGCAGGCCCGTGGCAGGACGAGCGGCACTGGGCATCAGCATCAGAGAGACCTAGATCCAAATCTCACCTTTATGGCTTATTAAATTTAGAGCCTTCAGAATGCTCATCAACGTCTCAGAACTTCAATTTCATCACCAAGATAATGGAGCTCACGTGGTGCACACACTCTGCACTGTGAAAACGAGATGATCCTTCTAGCCAATGGCAGGTGCTCAGTAAGTGTTCGTTCTCCAACCCTTTTCCTTTCCTCCCAGCCCCGCTGCCCCTCCCACCCGGGTCATGGCCACACACCCCAACCCCTACATAACAAAACTACATTAATCAGCATAGCGGGTATTGTTCTCCTAAGGGCACCACCAGTGCATCAGTAAAGGCAGTCGACCATATCCTGTGTATTAAAGTGAAAGAACATGATTCCAGAATTAAAATGTCATTAATTTCTATTAAAAATTAACTACTTGAAGATTTTCTAGCAAAATTAATCCAAGCTAATTGAATAGCCCTGAAGAGCAGGGAAACCATCAGGGCCATTGGAGACAATTGATTCAGTTCCTACAAAGTTAAAAAGCAAATTGTAGAGGGTTGTTATGACAATCTTCTTCTTATCAGCATGAATAAGAGCTCAAAAGCTTCATCCAAAATTCAGTAGCAAAATAGTATCTTAACAATAGCCCTAAGAGGGTGTGTTTTTATCGTAAAAATAACTTGCCTTAAATCCTCTGTGGAAAGAAATAATATATAAATTTAATTTTTTACTCAGTAAAACTTCCCATTTTTGATATCAAAGTCTCCTCTTTTAATTGAACAAGAATACTTTCCACAGAAAAATTCCTAAGAAAAACAATAATGCATTTGATTAAAGTAAACCACAGTGCTGAGTACAGTCCCCAGTGAATTGAGCACTTAATAAAGGTGCAGGAAATGGCAAATGAACAGTAAAAGCAAGTAGGCTATAACAATATGTTACAACCACATATTAATTCAAGTGATTTTTTAAAAATCCATTCAAGACAGGTAGATATTTTTATGCCAACGGTGTGGGTGAGGAGGCTCAGAGAGGGTGACTTACCTAAGGCCACACTTCCTAATCACACTGGAGCCCAAATCAGCTGATTCATTTGTGGGCCTTTAAAATCTTTGTGTTGGAATGTCATCCCCATGGAGGTTATTACGTTTCCTGGCCACAACAGAATCCTATCAACAACATTCCTGACATGTGGTTATTCGGTCTCTAACAATTCCCACGACTCACTCCTCTTATAAGGTCACTATTGCCATTTCTGAAATGTCTGCGTCACAATGAACCTAAATCTTCTCCCCAGTTATTTTTATCCTCCTATCCTGACTACACAGCATAAATTCAATGCCCCTTCCATAGAAGAGCTGGTCCCATAAAGCTCTTTGCACTTCGAAGCTAAAAACATTCCTTCCACCAATATGGTTTTACCGTGAGTTGTTGCTATGGGTAACATCAAGGTAATATGTCCAAAAAACCCATGCTCATCTCCACCTTCCCATTTCTTCCTACCTTTTGATTTTTAGTTCATATCACCCCTGAGATATTTAAAACAGAATCATAAATAGACTGATAAACAAAAGAATGTTCGGTTAAATGACAACAAGTCACACAACCATGATCTTCCTGAAACACCTGGCACTGTGCAATGGAGGGTTGTTTATAATCTACACATGTAAGAATCAACAGAGTTATCAAATCTCTTTATCATTTACATTCAAATACAAAATTAATCCATTGTGTGCACAACAAGCATTTATCTGAACATCAAGGTCATGCCACATCCTATTTGAGGCTTTGTGTCAAGCACTACCCACGTAGAGAAATCAGTAAGACAAAGTGTCCTCTCTGAAAAGGAGTAATAGTGTTAATATCAAATACCTTTCATTCAGTATTTACAATGTGTAGGTATTTAAGTGCTTCGCATTCACTAACTCATTGAATCCTCACAATGAGGATATGTAGGTGTTACTGTAATTACTATTTTCTGATGAGAAAACTAAGTCCCAGAGAGGTTGGGGAATTCTTCAGCCTCCCTTTCTTTTCCCACCCTTCTTTCCATTTTTCTCTTTCAATTTTTGTGGTTCTTACTGGCTGCCCAATGACCTTGCTAATGGTAAGTACTGTGAGGTTTTCTTCATTCACTAATTTACATTAGTATGTAGTTGAGTACCAGGCTTCTGGCCTTCCTACTTTCTTGACCCACTTCCCCTCCAATGCACAGAAATGACCAAGGTCGCCAATTGGGCACCCCAACTCTGACTTGATGCTTGAACTGAACAATGAGGTATATTTTAAATAGTCTAGGGAGTATATAGTATTTCAGAGCATCTGTTACTCATCACGCCCAACATTGTTCATTTCATATAACACCTGTAGTAGGTAAGAAGGGCAGATCAGAATAAGCAGTGTGTGCTATGACATGGAAGACTCCATTTATAGATGGTGCTTTATGACATGTGCTTTGGGGAAGAGGGACACAAATGTAAAAACTCAAGGATTCCTTTGATGGCAATTTTATCTTCCAATCTTATGCAGAATCATTCCGTCTTCCTTGCTGGCACATTCAACAGGAGCTAATCTTGGATTCCTCTACACAATGCTTCGTCTGAAGGACACACAAGGGTTAGCCTAGAGAGGGAGTGGGCAGAGCGCAGGGCGTTAGGGCCTTCATAGCAGGGGCTGAGCATGCTCTAAGGTCCCTAGATAAGGAGGCTTGGGGGATTCCAGGAACAAGTGCTGATTTGGAACAGAGTGGGAGGGAGCATCATCAAGGAAGGACTTTCTAATGAGAATATTATTTGAGTGTCATGAAGAACCACAATACACATAAGAATATAACTGATATTCATACACTGATTTTCCCTATTTAAGTGTTACAAGCATTAAAGACATCTTTATTTAAAAGACAGCATTACAAAGAGTTTAATGTCATCTATATTTCTCTTCTCTGAAAAATGTCTTCAGTTCATAACAAATGCAAAAGGAAAGAAAAGCAGCAAGCATGTCTCTAATTAAATTTTTAAAAGGGAAGCGGCACTACAGCAAATGCATTTACAGATTATTCACTTGTGAAATTTCATTTGACAGATATCAAAATCCTCTTTTTAGTCTTTGGACCAAAGGACATTTATATTTTAGGTTTGTGTGTTTTGTTTTTTAAATTAAAAATGGACCTTAAAAACACAATGTAACTAAAAATCTACTAAAACAATAGGTGAATTTAATTTGATCTGTATATTCTTAGTTTTTAAGTTCCCTCTGCATCCATTTTGAAGCAGGGAGCTGGGCCTTATTTAATAGTCTCACAGGTTAAGTAAGTATTTTTGTAAAGGTTCACTTCGACCCA
This sequence comes from Glossophaga mutica, assembly GCA_039655065.1. Taxonomy (NCBI): domain Eukaryota; kingdom Metazoa; phylum Chordata; class Mammalia; order Chiroptera; family Phyllostomidae; genus Glossophaga; species Glossophaga mutica. Next base: position 63,599,434 of record CM077304.1, read on the forward strand.
GGCAATCCGAAAGAAAAAACTAATCTACCATCTCCAATCCCTCTCGGATACCCTGAGATGATCAATAATTCCAACTCTCAGGCTTTGCAGGGGTTAATGTTACATTACCAGGGATTCTTCCAAGTAGAACTTCAGTGGGAGGGGTGATCTGCTATCTTTCTGAAGTTGTGGGCGGAAAGGACCTTGAGAGGCTGTTGTGCCATGAAACAGCATTCAGTCTTTAGCGGAGGCAACTCACCCTCCGGGGTTTTGATCTGCCACATAAAAGGGTAAACTCCATAATCTCAAAGGCCCTCCCCCTCTCATAAACTATGAATTGTGGATGACTTGGTTTCCTCCTTTACAGAGTTGGAACATGACAGCCTGACCCTAAGGCTATTACAAGAAGTCTATCTTTCCACAGCAAAAGGCTACACCCTTTTAAGTAAACTGACATACAGCTGGAAATTCATGTTCATAAGGTGGAGTACTGATTCATTTTAGTTAGAGTGCTTACATTTTGATGGAGTCCTCTGTTGAAACACAGGCCAGTGTATCCATTCTAAGCAATGAAGAAAAAGAAGAGGTGCAACTCTGAGAATAAGAGGGCAGTTAGAGAACTCCAAGATGAATTTGAAAGTCCTGGGGCTTGATGAGCTGATGGGGGCGGGGTGGGGAATGGCAGGAGAGGAACACGAAGGGTCAGAAGGGGAAGGTAACTGATGTCTCCATTACTGCATGGCCCAGCATGTCACTCAGAAGGCCCATGCTGAGCCTTTTTTTTTTTTTTAAGATTTTATTTATTTCTTTTTAAAAGAGAGGGGAAGGGAGGAAGAGAAATATCAATGGGTTTCATCTCCTACACGCTTCATACTGGGACTGGACCCACAACCCAGGCATGCACCCTGAATGGGAATCAAAACAACGACCTTTCGCTTTGCAGGACGATGCCCCAACCAACTGAGCCACAGTGGTCAGAGCCTCACTGAGCCACTTTGTATTCCTTCCTCATCAAGAGTTTTAAAGTTAAATTATGCAGGAGGTTTTGAATACGGGGTTTGTCCATTCTCTTTCACAAAATAACAAGATTCACCACAAAAACATGCACCAACTATAATAAAAATGGAACACAAATGTCATCTTCAACCACAATACCCTTTAAGATCCAAAAACATTTGGCTCAAATATCCGTCAGATTAATCCATCAAATCAGTGGATTAATTAATCTGTCAATAACCCATCACATTATTCCCGATTATTCTATGAAATAATTCCATGCCCTCCTCCATATTTTAGCAAGCTCTGGAAACCTACATGCCCTGGCTCTGATTTTTCAGTTTCTGCTGAATTCTTATCCACTGCTTAGCAAGCACCCTGGACCTCTACACAGACCCAAAGGTGGAACTCCCTTGACCCCACCCTTCTTCCCACTCTGCAGGTATTCACAGCTCTTGTACTTAGCAGAACAGTGAGCAAAAGATGATGCGTCAGGGGTAGGGTTACTACTCAGCGTTGCCCAGTCAACAACGCAACCTTTTCCTAAAAGACCTCTCTGCTTCCTTCCCTCCGAGACTTCTCACGGGGTCATTCCACTTAGGTCCCTCACTATTTACTTGCTCCTCTCTCCCCCTCTACTCCCCCCAATGCCCAAGAAAATTCTACATAATCTATTACTTAGAGCAATTCAATTCTCTCTGGGCCTGTCTTAGAAACCAAAATCCTGGCCCAGCTTTGAATAATCCAAACCTTTTAAAGAGAGTGTGAGATTATAGTCTTTCCTTAAAAATGATTGGTAATTCTTAGGTAGTAGTTGTGTTCTCAAATAATGACATTTCCCATTTAAAATATACTCAAATATGTACCAGATCAATGATGTTCAACCTTTTTCTTTTCATGGCACACATAAACTAATTACTAAAATTCTGCAGCACATCAAAATATATTTTTTTGCCAATGTGACAAAAATAGGTAAAATTTTGATTGATTTACAAAAAAAATTGTAATTACCTACCCTTTTTGCTCCAAAGTGACTTTTTAAAAAGTCAGGTACCTACACTTGTATATAAGGATTTCTGGTACCAAGAATTAACCAATCAAACACAACCTTATTATGCCATGTGACCAATAAGATGCGACTCTATTATATGACCTATATATTATTATTCAAGACGGGGCATTCACACCAGAGGACTACTGTTGTGTTGGCTGTTGTCATTTTCTATTTGGCAATCTAAGAGAAAAGAGGTCAGTGCCCCTGACTAAATAGTAGTCAGGTATTGTATGTTTTGAAAATGCTTGTGACACACAGGTTGAAAATCACTGCCCTAAAGGATGAGCATCAATCCTGAACAAGAGTTAGCCCAAATGTATTACATGGCTTCCAAAAGTGGCATCCAAAGTGTATTATTCTTTATATTTTAATAGTTATTCTCAAACATTAGCATGTACCCAATCAACCAGAGGGCTTGGTAAAACACAGATTGCTGGGCCCATCTCCAGAGCTTTGGTTTCAGTAGACTTGGAAATCTGCACTTCAAACACATTCTGAGCATTGCTATTTCTCTGTCCCTTGAAGAACCACTGCTTTAACAGAAGTCCTCATCCCTTCCACCTGAGAAGGGCAGGAAGCACAGCAGAGTGCCTTGACTAACATAATGGCTGGGGCTTTCTGCTGAAGGTGTAGGTAGCGAATACTTTCACTTGTCCCCTGTCAGCCCACATACAGTGATGAATCATTCTGTTCCCAGAGATTCTATTCTATTTCCTTAAGTTCCGCAGAGCAAGAGTTGGTGTGGTCTGCATATTAATCATTCCTCGCATCATGGCACTTCTAAGGATATGCTCAGGTCTTACATTATAAATGTGAAATGGTTTAGAAAATGATGCTCATTTTCCATCCCTATCGTTTCCTCTTAATCATTATGATTGTTGCTGATTACTCCCCCAGTGCTGGCGGGAAGAATGTGTAAAGAGTGAGAAGTTTGAAGGAGAAAGAATCAGTTGATATAGTACACAATCTTTCGTATGTTTAGCATTGAGATGTGACAATAATTTTTGTACTCTCTGAGCAAATGACAGATGGGTGACTTCTGGCAGAGAAACGATTGATGCCGATTTGATGGCTGCCCCCACAGCATCATTGACAAGGCACTGTAAATGAGAACCATAACCAAAATTTTAGCTACTGTTCACATCAACTGTTGAGCATCTTCTCACCAGCCAGATTTCTCCTGAGATAGGCTATTTCTGCAGGAATCCTTAAATTGAGCAACCTAATCAATAGCCAAGCATAAGACACAAAGCCACACACTTAGTGACAGGCTCTATAAACAACATCTGCAGCTGAAATTAAAGAACCACCTTCACGGTTCAGTGTAGAAAGGGAAGTTACTCCTGTACTATCTTTTCCTGCCTCCTCTGCTACATAGTTGGTTATTAGAGCCATCTCTAAGGGTTCAGGACCTTAATGTTTATCAAAGAATGGCCAGTAACACCCCTCATTAAGGGGGTTCACGGTAGAGTGTCAGATCACATCAAGCTATGCAAGCCACACCCACCACACCAGAGAAAGTGTGAAAATAAGACTCAGAAGATGTTTCATTCCCCAGACCAGGGTTTAAAGGTTCACATTAAACGACTGATTTATAAAACTGCCACTTCATATGTACTGGAACTATTTTATTCTTTTAAGTTTCCATTATATATCCTTCTGGGGGCAAGTGGACTTTCAGGGTCTGCCTTTGGATAGTAGTTAGTCAATTTCTCACACACAGGGCTTGTTAGTTATCTATTTGGCTCTTTAAGAAAATGATTTGAGGACATAACAATAAGCATCTTATACCATAATTTAAAATTATTATTGATAAGAAAGCTGTTAAAAAAGTATGTATATTAACTTAGTTGCAGCACCTGGTTCCTAGCAAAAAAATTCTTGAAGAGTTTTCTATAAAGGAAAAGAGAAAACTACACAACCAAGTAGAAACAGTCTTCTGATTGAAGGAAAGAATCATAAAGCCACTTTCCTCCAGTTTTACTCTGAGCAACTAGATTGAAAAGTCAAATGAGAGGTCTGCATACAATTAACCCTGATAACCTACATGATGTGAATGCAAATTTATGGCTAAGAGGGGGCTTCACAAGCCTAATACACTAATGGTCACAGTGAGCTGATAAGGGATAAATTAAAGATGACCAGGAAACATATTTCTTTTAAAATCTTTTCTAAGAGAATGATTGCCTCATTAAAGTTATGCTGTCTTAACTGTGCAAGTTGAACTTGTACATCTTATTCTAAAAAGATAACGCCCATTCTAAACATACTTCCCTGACTGGCCACCACAAACCACCACTCTGGTGTTCTAAGCCTTCCTCAAAAGTTGGCTCTACAAATCCAAGGTCGTGAATTGATAACAGATGTACAACTTTCAATTTCCTTTACATCTTCCTTCTCTTGTGTTTGTCTCTATCCAAAATCTCATCAAAACATATCAAAACCTTTCTGACCTTTCTGATTTGTGAACTCAAAACCAATTTAGTGTCTATATTGCACTACATGATTTTAGATACAAAAATAAAATAAATTCCAAAACAGCCAATAGTTCTCATAATTAATATTTTTAAATGCTAGCTGAAAAACAATTTAGATATATTAATGCACCTATATTTTAAATGAGATAGTAGTTTCAAGACCCTCAAAAACATTTTCCTTTCTGTAGTCAAAGTAATTTTCTTGATTTGCTATAAAGTATATATCCAGTCCTAATTAATTTATTACTAATCTTAACATATATATATAAAGCCACAACTTTAAAAAATATATTTTCTCAAAAAATATTTTCCAACTATGAAATCAGTTCATTTAAAAATAAATAAATAAATAAATAAAATTTATTTAAAAAAAAAAAAAAACCAGTATGGAAAAAAGAAATAAAATAGCATAGCATAAAGTAGAAGGGAACAGAATAACAATTAATAAAACATACTGCATGTATCAACTGAAATACTGACTACTGAAGTTTTAGAGTTTTATTTCAGTTGCATGTGTATATGTGCATCCATCCTAGACCGTGAGATAAACTGGGTCATGGCCAAAATATCTGGAAAAATACTGTTCTAAAATATGCTGACATTTACTTTTATTACATTTATTTTTAAAAGTAATGGCCCTGACCGGCATGGCTCAGTTGGTTGGGCATCATCCAGCAAAGAGGGTCACTGGTTCGGTTCCTGGTTGGGGGCAGATGCTTGGGTTGTAGGTTGGGCCCCCAATCAGGACATGTTCAAGGGGCTACTTGATGTTTCTCATATCAGTGTTTCTCTCCCTCTCTTCCCCCCTCCCTTCCCCTCTCTCTAAAATAAATAAATAAATAAATAAAATCTTTTCGTGAAAGAAAAAGTAATGAATATGGATGAGTAGATGATCGTTCATTTTTATATCTTAGAGACCGTGTACAATGTGTAGGCTGGCCGCCATGCTCATCCTGCCAGATGAAAGAATTTGCTTCTGAAGAAATTGCTTATAATACATTGAAGCTAAAGACTGAGCAGCCCAACATCTGGTGCCTGGAACATCAATTTATAAGTATCTGAGTCACTCTGGCCTTCATTCGACCATGTGACCTGCATTTATCAAGACTAGTTTATACAGACACCATGATAGGTGCAGGAAGAGAAACAGTGAACAAAAGGGCCATAATCCCTACTATCCCTGCTGTCATGAAGCTTAGAGTCTAGCAGATATTAATCAAATGAATACACAAATACGGAATCATTATAGCTGTTACATGCTACAAAGTATAATAAAAAAGAAATGAGGAATCCTCACCTGGTTGAGAAAATAATAATTATTAGTATCATTCATAATCATATATAACATCTTATACTAATATAATATTTTATTGATATGAACAATGTTTAGGTGGTATTCACTTCCTTGAGGAAATGACATCTGACACCTGAGATCTTAAGGATGAGAGGTAATTTACTACGTGAAGCAGTGTGCAGTGAGAGCTGGGGAATGAGAACATCCCAGGCAGAGGACACAGCAGATACAAAGCTCCTATGGCAGGAGGCAGCCAGCACACTCCCAGGGACAGAAAGAATGACAGTTGTCTCAGCCTGCCCCAGAGATCACATGGGGAAAGCATCTTGTCACATGACCTTATAGAGGTCAGTGGGAGTCAGAACATGCAGGAACGTACAGCCTTATTAAAGATTTTGATCTTAACAAGGGGGGCAGCATATAATCAAATTTCTCTCTTGAAAAGATTACTCTGGCTGCAATGTGGATAAGGTTAAGGGAAGAACAAGAATGGATGTGAGAGAACCGGTCTGGAGATTATTCCAGCCTGTAACATTAATCCCTAGTGTAGTCCGCGTGAAAGGTTCTGCTAGCTTGGCCTCCAGGGTTTGGCCAGGTGCACTCAGGATAAAAAGAAGCTATTAGTGGGTGAAATAAGTAGGTACTGAGTAGACCTGAAAGAGTAAGTAAGAGAAGTACTTTCAAGCTATTTCCTAGGCCTTGTGTTCATAGACCTAGATGGACAGTGGTGATGTGGAAGAGGGTTTTCCATGACTGATCGTATCCTCTTGCCCTCAACTATGGTGAAGTAGAATTTATATATATATATGAATGGCAGATAAACACTTGCTTTTTCATTTTAATGTAAAGCAATGGATATATCCCAAAAAGGGACGATATTTGGATAAGCAGGTATGGCATGGGCTGAAGATTTTAATTTCAGAATTAACAGCACATAGTAGGAAACTGACATCAGATGGGGATGTAGATGGGATTATTTAAGAAAAATCGGATAAAGTGAGAAGAGATGAGGGAGAAGAGGAGGCGCAGAGACAGAAGGAGATGGCAGGCGAGGGGAGGGGAGGGGAGAGGAGGGAACGGGAGAAGGAAGAAGCACTGGGACTGACCGAGCCTTGAGGAACTACTGGGTGTGTGGCTGGGTAGCTCAGAGGAGGAGCACACAGAAAGGGTGAAGAAAACCATGTGCCCAAGTCAAAGGAAGAGACAGTTTGAGGGAGGAGGAAGTGACTGCTGAGAGATTAAACAAGATGAGGACTGAGAAGTAATATTTAGCTCTTGAACATTGAAGGCATCAAAGAAAGATTATATTATTAAAAGCACCGACCGAGTTTCTATTATACAAGTGTTGAGAATTTTAAAGCTCAATTATAAGTAAAAATCACATATAGTATTATTATCAATGGCCTGTTACTGGGACCCAATGAAAGGGTAAACAGTATCTCCTTTTATAACAATAGTATAAACAACATTTTTTTCATTTTTCCATCATTGATCATATCTTCTTGCCCTTAACTATGGTAAAGTAGAATTTACATATCTATATAAATGGCAGACAAGCATTTACATTTTCATTTTAATATAAAACATAATGTTTCATCTCAATAGAGTTCAAGTTTCTCTGACTCAATACATTCAATATCCTCCACAATCACAATTCAATCTGAAAGCACATCTCATTAAAAACATTCTCTGTGTGCTGCTGGATGAATGATTTCATAAATTGCATACAAAATCCAGGCCCTAGAATACCGAACGGAAGAGGATTCTGATGAGTAAACATCTGCCATTTTTAGTTCATTTTTATGGTGCACACTTGCAAGCTTATTCAAGTTTCTGATTACAGTTACATGAAGACTTTTATAAACATTCTGTAAAGCTTGACCACAGAAATTTAGTCAAGACATAGAAATTTAAATTTTGAAGTTGGTTGAGCATGGCTGCAACCCAAATCAGAAGAGGAAATGTTATACTGCAGTACATCTTCAAAGCACAGAAATTGTACCACCATTTCTAAAGAAAGCATTCAGCCAGCAACGAATGGAAAGTTACATTTATAGAATGTGTTTAGTCTTAAAAAATCTGAAACAATCACATATTCATTGATTCACGTTCATATTTATTGCCAACCATTTGTTGAGCACTAAGCCACAGGTCTGAATGGACAGTACGCTCCACATGACAGGAGAAAGACCATCATGCCAAGGCAGTGAAGGAAAAGACTCCGAAAGCAGGTGGGGGTATCTGACTCAGTCGGCGGGCTGGAGGATGACTGTGGTGATGCCAGCAGGTGCCATTCACTTGCCACTGCGCCTGGCTCTGAGGGACCACCCATGGAGTGTCTTAGTTGATCCTGGAAGCAATTCTCTGAATTGGGTAGTAATGTCATTATTCCCATTATAAGATAAGAAAACTAAAAAAAAATTCTATTTTGTTGGCTTGTTTGTTTTTAGCATAAATCACAGTGCTTAAAATGGTTATCCTTGAGACATCGAGAAAATCTAAACTCTGCTCAGCAACATACTGACAATAGAGGAGGCAGGTTTTTAGAAATGTCATCACCAAGAAATACGGTTGTGATTCGGTTACTGCGCTGGTGGCTCCTGGGCATCAGTTGTTTCTTGGGAAGACTCTCTGTTCTCCCCAGGGATGACAGATTAAGGAGGCAGTAGTGTACAGGATTGAAAAAACTAAAAAATAAATAGCAAGGCAAGAATAAAAGGAGACAAAACTGAATAACACAGGGTAGTGCTGTATCAGCCACTAAACGGCAGACCAGAGAGTGAGAACAATGCACACACTTGCATATGCCATCTACAACCGAGGACCTGGCCTCTCCCTACTCCTATAGTAAACCTTCACGCTCAAAATCGGGTCTCCTGCCCAGTAGACCACAGTACTTCTTTCTGACCCCCAAATCTGTTTTTAAAAATACTGTCAGCCCTGGCTGGTATAGCTCAGTGGATTGAGCGCGGGCCTGTCAACCGAAGGGTCGCCAGTTCAATTCCCAGTCAGGGCACATGCCTGGGCCGTGGGCCAGGTCCCCAGTAGGAAGTACACGAGAGACAACCACACATTGATGTTTGTCTCCCTCTCTTTCTCCCTCCCTGCCCCTCCTCCCTCTAAAAATAAATAAATAAATAAAATTTTAAAAATAAAAGTGAAAATACTGTCAAACCCATCTCGTTTGCAGCTGTAACACAACACTCCTCTCTCAGATTTCTCTGCTGATTCTCCTGCACAGAGTTCTTCTTTCTCTTACTTAGTTCCAAGGCCTCCTCCTTACATAGAGGCTTTTGCCTGTGTCACCTCTTCTGCTTTATTCACCACCACCTCAGCCTCTGCCTGGTCCACCTAAATCCCCTGTCTCATCTCTTCCTTTCTCCTTATTCCTTCCTCATGACAGCTCTACTCAGTTTCTTCTGCCAGAACAACTTCATAACTCTTAACTGACACTCTCATCAATGAAAAATTGTTATGGAGTTCAGGAACATTTGGGAAAATAAACTCATTCTAACTTAATGGCATAGAGAGGTGAGTTTCAAACTCTTTTAGCTACACAGTCCTTTTGTCAGTGAAATTTCTCCCAGGATCCAGCCACTTAGGACTAGAGCCCGAGGGGATGGGTAGGTGTCTGGGGCAGCCCAGTGAACTGGGTGGGACCCCACTGCTGCCTCAAGCCCAGCAGCTCTCTGGGTGGCTTCAGGGTGTGGAGACAGACCACTGACCAATGCCAAAAGCACAGCTTATTATGGAAGCTTTTCGGAAGTCAAATCAAACATTCAGAAAACCTAAAGTACTAGAAAAACACTTGGAAAATAATATCAACCATGAAACAAATATTAAAGTGCCTACTATGTGCTGGGTACTAATTGGAACATTTAGGCTACATCAGTGAAAACCAAGGTCCCCTGCCCTTTAGTCAAAATCTAGCAGGAGGAGACAGACACCTAAGAATGCATATAATACATACACAAATGATACAATTTATCAGAAGGTGATGAATGTTGTTGGAGGAGGGGAGCAGAAGGGGAATAAAAAGGAGACCAGGAGCTCCAGACAGTGGGACAAGAGGGGGAGGCATGTTGCAACTGTAAAGAGGCAATCAAAAAAGGCCTCCTGAGTGAAGTACCATTCAAGCAAAGGCCTGAAAGAGGTGAGGGAGTTAGCCAGGAAGATGTTTGAGGGAAGAGGTGACGAGATTTGGCTTTAATTGGTACTTTTACTGAACCACTTACAGCGGGCCAGGCAAACTGCCATTAAATTAGAACAAGTTAATTCACAGAAGAGTTGTGAAGGCAGTAGAAAGAATTGCCATATAATGTTCAAGCGGCTTCCCTAATGATAAGGTCTTTAATAACATTTATCAAAACTGAGAACTTAACATTGGTGCAATACTATCTATTAACTAACTTCCCGACTTTGTTCAGATTTCAGAGTTTTTCCACTAATGTTCCTTCCCAGTCCAGGACAGAATACTGCATTTAGTCAGCATGCCAGTTTATTTGCCTCCAGTCTGTGACCGTTTCTCAGCCATTCCTCGTTTTTCATGACCTTGACACTTTGAAGCAAACTGATCAGGTATCTTGTAGAATGTCCTTTAACTTGAATCTTTTTTCCTGTTTGTTTTTTTTTAAATGAATAAATGGGGATTATAGGATATGGGGGAAGAATGTAAAGTGCCCTTTTCTCATTTCATCCTATCATTGGTACATGATATTAATAGGACCTACCACTGGTGATGTTGAACTTGATCACTTAAGATGGTTAATGTATGCCAGGTTTCTTCATTGTAAAATTCCTATTTTTCTCTTCCATAATTTTTTAAAGGTTTTATATATTTATTTTCAGAGAAAGGGGAAAGGAGGGAAAAAGAGACCGAGAGAAACATCGATCAGTTGCCTCTCCCATACCCCTAACTGGGGATCTGGCCTGCAGCCTGGACGTGTGCCCTGCTCGGGAATTGAACCCACTGAACCACACCAGGCAGGGCTCTTTTTCCATAATTGTAAAAGGTGAGTCACTATATCCACACTTAAAGAGAACTGAACTACACCTCTTGGAGGGGGGCATATAAAATAGTTTGGGTACTTAAGTTAAAACCACCACAGTAACTAATAAATCTTTGAGATGAGGAAGACAGTTTGAGGCTGTGTACATATCCTATTTCACCTTCTCCAAGCCTAATCTTGTATATTTCCCACCCCAGTCTTAGGATCAGCCCTTTCCCCTTTTAACAGAGAACTGTATTCAGAAACTGTCTGGGGGCTAGGGATGCTTGCTGCTACTGAAATGGCACTGCTTCTAGGACCTCTCGGCAATGTGCACACACATATCTATTTATTTCTGTATCTACATGTGTATATACTTAACACTTAAGGTGTGGGGATGCACACTCCATCTCCTTGAGAGTAGAGTGCTCCATGAATTATTTAGACTTTTTCTGCATAGGAGATTCCTCTCCTGTTCTCCATTTATTTATATTAGTATACACTCATGAATCTTTATTTCACACTTGGGATTATAATCCAATACTTTATTTTGTTGCTCCAATTGGGCGAGCCCTGGTACTAGCCCTGGCCATCGGGAGCTCTTTCAGTTGGTTCCTGTCTCCCTTTGATGTACCCTGCCCTTGTGGGTTTTTTCTTCAACACTTCCTCACTTTGAGGCACCAGGTTCATTTGGTACATTTCCTGACCCAGTCCTAGAATCAGCTAGTTCTCCAAGGATTCCTGGTTTCCTTTATTGGAGAATGGTATTAGGAACTCAGATCTGAGTGCTGGGTGTACCCTACATTTTTGAGCTAATAATTTATCATAAATATTTTTCAATGTGAGTACACAAGTTAAATTATCACATTTTGAATTATATAATATTCCACTGTGTTGATAAACCATAATATCATCTACTGATAGATATTTTTACTGTCTCTAAATGTTTTGATATTATAAGCAATGCTGGGATAAACTTTCAGTATTAAAATCATTACTCTCATGACTAATTATTTCCTTAGGATAAATTCCTAGAATTGTAAATAGTGAGTTTAGGACTTTAAATGCATGTTACGGCAAAACCCTCCTGAGTCACACCTACAGAAAATGACTGCCCGTTGCTCCACATACTCTCTAACGTTAGTTACATCACTATTTTTCATCATTTCTTATTCAATGGATAAACCTTTTTGTAGTTATAATTGATTACTAAGATGAACAATGTTTTTTAATATATAATCTTTATTATATTTTTCCCCATTACCATTTAGTCCCCTTAAGCCTCCCCCCAGCAATCACCACACTGTTGTCCATGTCCATGAGTCCTTTTTCCTTTTTGCTCAATCCTTCCTCCCTCTAACCTCCCTCCCCCACTAGCTGTCATCTGTTCCTCATCTACGAGTCTGTCTCTGTTTTGCTTGTTAGTTCAGTTTGTTCATTAGATCCTACATATGAGTGAAATCATATGGTATTTGTCTTTCTGTGACTGGCTTATTTCACTTAGCATAATGCTCTCCAGGTCCATTCATACTGTTGCAAAGGGTATAATTTTTTTCTTTTTTATGGCCAAGTAGAATTCCATTGTGTAAATGTCCCATAGTTGTTTTATCTACTCATCTACTGATGGACACTTAGGCTGCCTCCATATCTTGGAATAGTAAATAATGCTGAAATGAACATAGGGGTGCTTATGTTCTTTTGAATTAGTATTTTGGGTTCCTTCAGATATAGTCCAGGAAGTGGGAATGCTGGGTCAAAAGGCAGGTCCGTTTCTAATTTCTTGAGGCATCTCCATACTACTTTCCACAGTGGCTGCACCAGTCTGCATTCCCACCAACAGTGCATAAGGTTTGCCCTTTCTCCACATCCTTGTCAGCACTTGTTTTTTGACTTATTGATGATAACCATTCTGGCAGGTATGAGATGATATCTCATTGTGGTTTTAATTTGCATTTCTCTGATGATTAGTGATGTTGAACATCTTTTCATATGTTTATTAGCCATCTGTATGTCTTCTTTGGAGAAGTGTCTATTCAAGTCCTTTGACCATTTTTTAATTGGGTTGTTTTTTTGGTGTTGAGTTTTGTAAGTACATTATGAATTTTGGGTATTAACCGCTTATCAGATGTACCAGCAAATACGTTCTCCCATTCTTGGGCTGTCTTTTTATTAAGATGAATAATGTTTTAAGTATTTATTTGTCATTTAAATCCCCTTTAAAAATTTTTTTCTATTCAAATACTTTGACCACTTTTTATTGGTAGACTATTTTTTAAAGACTTTATGTATTTATTTTTAGAGAGAGGGAAAGGGAGGAAGAAAAAGAGGGGGAGAAACATCATTGTGAGAGAGAAACATCGATCGGTTGCTTCTCACAGGCCCAGACCAGGGACTGAACCAGCAACCCAGGCATGTGCCCTGACTGGGAATCAAATCAACTCTCTCTTGCTTTGCAGGACAACACCCAACCAACTGACCCACAGCAGTCAGGGCAGTAAACTTTTTATTAATTGATATGTAGAGTCCTCGTGTATTAAAGAAATTAACTCTTCGATTGTTCCACACATATTTTACCGCATTCCACCAGTTCACCACTTGTCTTCTAATTTGGTCTATGGCCTAGACTATTTCTTTTTAAACAATAACTTTCCAAATACCAAATTCTATAAATTTAAACTAATTTATAGATTTTTTTTGCCTAAGCAACATTTACATTTTACAATTTTGCTCATGGACTAAAAAATGTGTTTACTCTTACATTTTTGCATTATGTGGCAAATCTAAAAAAGAGCTGACGATGTATTATTGATTCTGACACAGTCATGAAAGCACAGATTATGCTACTATTAAAACTTATATTTTATGACAGGCTTGTCAGGTTTAATTTATGACTCATACACATTTCTGGCTCAGTAGCCACAAGTTATCTCCTTTTGAATCTTTATGATATAGTACATTTTCTTGCCAGAGTATTTTTTCAAGCATCTTGATACATTCTAATTAAAAAAAAAAGAAAATACAAACCAAAACTTGATAAATAGGAAATATTTTTAAAAGCAATTTGAAATATATATGTTCATATATGTATAAGTCAATCTCCACTTATTTCTCATGCTAGTTTCAGATTTTATAAATATATTTTTCTAATTTTTAGAAAATGATATAACATGAAAATCAGGTTGTCACATTTCTCTAACTTCCTGAAAATAAGAAACAATCACAACACAAAGTGGAACTGATGAAACCATCTTCTTTAGAGTAGCAGTGACATTTCAAATGAGGAGAAAAGTGTGTGTGTGTGTGTGTGTGTGTGTGTGTCCTAGGAATTACCTAGGATGGTGGGGTGGAGTAAGAGCTGTCTGAGAACATTCTAGTCATATGCAGACATGGCAGTGGGAAGACATATGGTGCATTCAGTAAACAGAAGTAAGGTAGGCAGGGCCAGACAACATGGGCCATCGAGTCTTGTGAAGGATTTGAGTCCTTACCCTAAAAGCGGATGGAAGCACATGTAAGTGACTTGTTCAAATTTATTGTTTTACAAGATTCCTGAGTAATACAGGGAATGTATGAAAAGGGAGCACAAATTCCTGAAGACCAGGATTGAGGCATGTCAGTGGTCTCAGCTACAGATGATGGTGGCCTCACTCACTGGCAGCGGTGGGCTTGAAACGTGGAGAGAAGGGAATGGGTCTGGGGTAGAGCTGGCCTGCAAAATCCACAGCACTTAGCGATTTGATGAAAAGCAGGGAATGAGGGCAATGGGTGGATAGCAGTGCCTGATCATGAGATGGGAAAAAGTAAGAGAGAAGTGTGGTAGGAAGGTGAGCATGTTTTATTTTGAGCTTTGCAAAATAACCAAGAAAATATGATGTTACTGGAGCTCAAAAACAAAGTCTGAACTGAGGTTCTATAATGAGCATAACTATCATGTGGATTCCTACTTGAATCCAAGAGCGTAGTGGGGCTGCTTAGGGAAAGAGTATAAAGCAGTGGTTCTCAACCAGGGGCAGGGAAGACAGTCTGCCCTTGGGGGATTTTTGCAAATGTCTGAAAACATTTTTGGCTGTCACAACTGAGGGCAACTCTAGGGAAGAGAGGCCACTATTCATACATTCCTGTGGCTAAATATCCTACAATGCACAAGACAGGCTCCTACAATGAAAACTACCTAGACCAAATGTCAATAGTGCTAAGGGTGAAAAGACCATGATGGTCCAGGAATGGAGACTAAGAAAGAACAACCACAGAACTTGGAGGAACGCCAACAGTGCCTGGTGCCGGGAACATCAAAAGAAGAGAGTTTTCAAAGAAGACGTGGGCAACAAACACTGCCAAATGTTGCTACTGCGGAATGAAGTATTGCGTATTCTGGTTCAGAGTGTAATTAATACAGAAATTGTTTATCATTTCCCCTAAAATACTTCCAAACCTGTGTTATTTTTCAACAGGCCACAACATAGGTACGTACACATTTTTAGAAAAAATGGAATTTGACATCACTTCTTATTAATCCCAACTCTGGTCACCTTTCTAAATTTCTCTACTTCTCAGATGCTTACCCCACAGATGGAGCTGATTTTGTACAGAAACAGTAAGAGTCAGGAGGGAAGAAAGAAGCAGGGAGTTTGGGTAGGAGAAAAAAACGACAGCCTTTACATGGAAAAGAGCAAAGTCCTCTTACAAAGGACTCCAAATATACATTCAAAGTTTGTTATTTGGAATTCTGTGTGCATCTTCCCACAGAGACAATGCTGTAAGAAGTAACTAAATTTAAGGAAAACTACTCAGCTGGCTTTACCTATAATACCTTTTGACACCATTGACAGCCCAAGTTGTAGAGGACCCTAGTTTCAGGAGGTTCAGGCGCATTTCAAGCAATTCAAGTGCCTTCCCCTCTTTTGGGAACACCCTTGACCCCAATTTTGTCAAAGCTCATCTGTACCTCAAACACTTACTGAGTACCAATATCGCTGTTCGTGTAGTGCCTGGGTCCCCCACTAGGGGCTAAGCTCAGTGGAGCCAGCACCACGCCCACTCTTTACTACTAAACACTAAGAAACTGCCATTACTGCCTGGCATTCAAAAAATAAAAACTGACTAATAAATGAATGAATGATGAGCAAATGAATTAATATATTTCTATTTTTAAAAAAATGTTTGCTGACCCTAATATATTTCAAAAGAGTGAATTATTATGCAGAATTGCCAAATAAACTTTTAAAAGACTGATGTTTTGAGGCAGAAGGTCACCCATAATTAGGCCAGTCCTGCCTGAGAGCCCACGTGGGGGTCAGCCTCCTTCAAATGGTATATGCATATGTATAGTTATAGTTTTATTCCTCCCTTTCAGATATTAAAGCATCTATTTCTGCCATGGCTGTGGTGGTGGTGATGTGAGTGTACTGCAAGTTAACAAACAGTTTTTAAATTTAGGGAGAAAACAGTCTGTTTGATAAGAAAAGAAAATCTTCAGGAGAGGCAAGTTTTTGAAATGTATGGAAACCTACTAACAGGATTACTGTATTATCGTGAACAATTTTATGCAAAGAAACTTCTACATTGGACTTCAAAAGAAAATGGAATTAAGACAGAAAAAGCGGGTCAGGTGGAAAAGACTTTTCTGATTAGGAAAAAATAGTCATCAGGGAGCATTTGACAGTGAACTCAAGCATGAGGCCCTTGGAAGGTGCTTTTCCTAGGGCTAAACAGTGCCATTTAGACCAAGGCATATTAGAGAATGAAAGCATCTTCTCAACAGCAAACAGGCAGGGAGCGGCAAGAACAGGGCAATCCGTAGGAAGCCAGGCCATCAAGCTGTCAATTAAAAACACAGCAAGAAAAAAAATGCAGATGCACTTTAATGAGCCAGGAAATGTGTAGGAGTCTAGGACTTTTAGATATTAACTGCAAAAGTAAGTTTAAAGCTGTTCATGTAGAAAAATACTACAATAATTAATAAATAATAATACAAGAATAAACTCTTTCACATACTTACAACTGTAAACCTGCGTCTGCCCCACCCTGTAAAAAGGTCTATCTGAAAACAAAAGGAGACAGGAAGACTATGATTAAACAATACTGAATAAAGTTAGTCAATAATTGTATTCTGGAGTGTATTTTATTAAAGGTTGCCTCAAGTTTAACACCCTTTGGTTTTCAATGTGTAATTAGTAATTGGTAGGAAGACTGTACATTTTAATAACTGTTCCTATATACACATCATGAACACAACATAAAGGAGTGCTTCATCACACTCAGCGAGCCACACCCAGAGGAATCTTCTGTGGTTAATACTTAGAAGCTATGAGCACTAATGTTCCAAACTATAAACACAGTGATATAATTTTAAATAATATTGATAAGAGCTAACAATTATTGTGTGTACATTAGGTGCTAGAGGCTTTACCTATATTTCATCTACTCTTCACAACAAACCCATGATAGTCGTATCAGAATTGGACTCATATTCTAAATGAAGAAGAATGAGGAATAAAATAGTCAAGTAACTACCAAGATTCCAGCTCGGGGCTAGAATCTGAAGCACACATTCTTCTAAAAGCTCTATAAAGTAACGCCATACGTAACGACAAGGTTTTCACAGGACATCTTGGAAGGAGCACTCAATTTCTCAGTGCACGCTTTGAGTTCTTGTTTCCATTTCACTCTCAAACCTCCTTGTTCTTCAGGGTCTGCACACTCTTATTGATTAACTGCATCCATTTCCATGGCTTGCCTTTTACCTCGAAGTTGAAGACTCCCAGCTCTTGGTCCAACCCAAACAGTGCTCCTCTACAGGCTCTGTCAATAGACATTTTGACTTGGACAGCATTCTGCTACTTAAAGCTAGATATGATAAAAACTGAACTCGGTGTCTCCAACCCATCCCCCAATCTACTTTTCTTGCCTGAGAAAATATCTACCTTTCTTTCAATACTTAAGCCAGGAATTTGGGAGCGAGCCTGGACTCCCCGCTTCTCCCTCAAACCTACATCCAGACAAACCACAAGTTCTTTTAATTCCACCTCCTGATTAATTCTCCCATCAGTCTAGTCTGTCTGTGCACCCGAACTTCCCCATGAACTTCAGCAGGACCACTACAGCAACCTCCTAAATGATATTCCTGCTTGGGACCACATTCTAAACATTTTCCATAGTGCTGCCAAAGTGTGTGTTTGTTTTTTTAAAGAAAAAATCATGATTTTATTCATTCATTATTTATAAATTTGTTAGCCAGGCACCATTCCATCCAATGAAAATACAACACTGAATAAAAGGCACCATGGAGCTTCATTCTTGTGGGTAGAGACTGACATTACACAAGGGGTGTGTGTGTGTGTGTGTGAGAGAGAGAGAGAGAGAGAGGGAGGGAGGGGGAAGGAGGGGGAGGGAGGAGGATATAGAGAGAGAGAGATAAAAGCTTAATACTCCCTCACGTACTCACACCCTGGACTTCATCCTTATTAAGCTACCTTTAATTTCCTGAACACGCCATGCTCCCATATCCAGGCCTCTGCACATGATGTTTCTTCTACTTACAATTCTCTTTCCGCTGCCCTTTTCACCAAGCTAACTCCTACCTACTTTCAGCAGGTCTTCCCTGATCCCCCCGGTTCTAATTTTGTTATCCATCATGGGTTTCTCAAAGTAACTTAACCTGACCCTTTATAGACTCTAATTGTAAAAATTACTCATCTGTAGTCCCTTCTAATCTAAAAATGCCCAGAGATCAAGAACATGTGCCCTGATGACATGATAAATATTTGTATTACTTTGGTGAGGCTGCCTTAACAAAATACCAGAGACTAGGTGGCTTACACAACAGAAACTCATTTTCTCACAGTTCTGGAAGCTGGAAGTTCAGGACCAAGATGTTGGCTGATGTGGCTTCTGAGGCCTCTGTCTTTGGCTTGTAGATGGGTGTCTTCTTGCTATGTCCCTGTACGGCCCTCCGTCTGGGCATGTGCATCCCTGGTGTCCCTTGGCATGTTCAAATGACCTCTCCTCATAAGAACACAAATCAGATTAATTTAGGGCCCACGCTAACAGCCTCATTTTACCTGAATCACTTCTTCAAAGGCCCTGCCTCCAAATACAATGACATTGCAAGGTGCTGGGGGTTAGGGTTTGTTTTTCAACATTTGGGGGAGCATAATTCAGCCCACCCCAGTGGTCTGTAATCAACTCACAGCCAATCTTGTTTTGTCCACAGCCCCACTGCCTCCCTCCTCCCGCAGCACTTGGAAGCAAATGGAAGATATGTCCTTTAATCAGTAAACATTCTTTCAATGTCTTTGGATAAAGACAATATATTTTGCTCTCTAGGATAAAAGAGACAAGTCCTACTTAGTTCTCATTATTTGCTAACATCTTTTCTGGTCTTTAGAAGCAATGATATTGTAACAAAAGATTTCTTTTCTTTTGAAAATATTTCCCTTCATAACAATCATTTATAAAATAAATTTTTCAAATCTTCAGAATGGTAGCTCTTCAGTCTCCACTCTAAGTATGGGAAAGGAAGTATCTATGCATGGTTTTAGTCAAACAGTCTGCTTACGTGACTGACCATGAACCGCGTGTCGGTGTACCTGTGTGTGTGCCTGTAACATATTATGCCTAAAGTGAAGCTAACAGATTTCAAAGTGCATTCTGAGAAGCCATGCATGTGATTCCATGCATCACCAGTAAGACCCAAGAAGCTAGGCTATTTTCTCTTTTCATTATGGATGCTCTTTACAGCACCCCACTCTCCTAACAGCTGTCATGGCAACATTCCCCTCCGTCAGGATGAGACAGTAGCACAGCTCATCCTCTTAATGCAGGAAAGAACCGGGGAGAGGGGTTCTGTAATAACTTCCAAATCACAGGCCTCCCCAGAGTTTGGATGACACCATTGCAAACCGCAGTTTCGGCCAGGCAGCCTGCTTTCAAAGATGCCAGCTCCACTCTGGCTCTTCATACATGGATAAAAGAAGGGGCAGATGAAAGAGATGGGCTTTGTTTTTCCTTTAAAACCCTACATATTTTGTCCTTACATAGAAAACTGTAAAATAACAATGAATACCATAAGCCCTGAAAAATATATGGAAGACATCGGTTTAACAACTAAAAGATAATTTTGTCCTTGCAAATGTTTGTAAGAAAATGTAAAAGAATGACTGTATCCCAGAAATAAACTAAATATCATAAATACTGAAAGTTTTATTCAGCAGAAATTCATGAAACTGGAACAAATGGCCTTGGGTAAGACTTCTACAAATGAAAAATATAGGTATACTCACTGATTTTTTTAAAACAAAATGTATTTTTAGAACAGTTTTATATTTACAAAAAAATGACAAAGATAGTAAGTTCCTACCACCCCAGAGAGGTTCCCATATTATTAACATCCCACATATGCATTCCTACAACTAGTGAACCAATATGGATGTATTATTATTAACTAAACCCCCTACTTCATTCGTGTTTCCTTCACACAGTGTTTTCTGTTCAGGGTTCCACTCAGGATAACACATTCCATTCAGTTGCCATGTCTCTTCAGCCTTCTCTTGGTTCTTACAACTGCTCAGACTTCCCTTGTTTTTAGGGGTACTCATTTTTGTAGAAGGAACGTCCTTCAGTTGACACTCGTCTGATGATTGACTACAGCTGTCGGTTTGGGGGAGGACGACCGTGGAGGTCAGGTACCATTTCCATCACACTGTATCAACAGCACATAATGTCAGCACCACTTGTCACTGCTGCTGTCAATCCTGACCATCCAGCTGAGGTGTGTTTGTAACTACTGCAACCACTACGAAGTTACACTTTTTCCTCTTTTCTACACTGTGCTCTTTGGAACAAAATCACTATGCACACCCACTATTAAGAATTGGTGAGTTATGTTCTACCTTCTTGGAGGTGAAGTATCTACATAAATTATTTGCAATTCTGCAGAGGAGGCAATCTCTTTCCTGCCACCCCACCATTTACTTATTTTTTCTACAACTGTGCCACAGTTTGTTTATCCATTTACTGACTGAAACAGATTTTTGTGGCTTCATTGTTTCTTTTCTAATACATGCATTTAATGCCTTAAAATGTTTCCTCTAAGCACTGCTTTCACTGCATCCCACAATTTTTGATAAACTGTACTTTCAATTTCATTGTTAAAAGTATTCTGACATCTTTGATCCACATGTTATTTAAAAGTGTTGCTTAATCTTCAACACTTCTTTTGTTTGAGGATTTTTCTGAGGATGTGTTTTATAGCCCAGAATGTGGTTTATCTTGATGAATGTTCCACACGAGCTTAAGAGGAATGCGCATCCTGCTATTGTTGGTTGGATGGAATATTCTAGAAGTGACCATTAGATTAAGTTGATTGATAGTACTATTCAGGTCAACTATATCCTCACTGGCTTTTGATCACTGCCTGCTTAGCGTATCAATTACTGAAAAAGGGGTGTTGAAGTCTACAACTACAATAGTGGATTATCTATTTCTCTTTGCAGTTCCACCAGGTTTTGCCTTGTGTGTTTGGATGCTCTGGTATTAGGTGCATGCGCATTCAGGACTGTTATGTGTTCCTGGTGAAATTGACCTGTTTATCATTCTTGAATGTCTTTCTTTGCCCCTGATAATTTTCCTTGTACTGAAGTCTTCTCTCTCTCTCTGAAATTAGGATAGTGACTCCAGCTTTTTTTTTTTTTTAAGATTTTTTTAAGTACTTTTTCCCCCTTTTTTTTAGATTTTATTTATTTATTTATCTTTAGAGGGGAAGGGAAGGAGAGAGGGAGAGAAACATCAATGTGCGGTTGCCTCTTGTATGTTCCCTGCCGGGAACTGGTCTGGCAACCCAGGCATGTGCCCTGACTGGGAATCGAACCTGCGACCCTTTGGTTTGCAGCCCGCGCTCAATCCACTGAGCTACACCAGCCAGGGCTCCAGCTTTCTTTTGATTAGTATTAACACAGTACATCTTTCTCCATCCTTTTACTTTTAACCTGAGGCTTTATATTCAAAGGGGGTTTCTTGTACACAATATAGAGTGGGGTCTATTTTTTAACCTACTCTGATAATGTCCCTCTTCATTGGTTAATTGGTATATTTAAACCATTCCGATTTAAAATGATTATTTACATAATTGGATTAATATCTACCCTGTTTATAACTGTTTTCTATTATGTGATTTCCTCTTTGTTTCTTTTCCCCCTCTTATTCTGCCTTCTATTATGTTAGTTGAGCATTTCATATGATACTATTTTATCTCTGTGCTGGGCATAACAATTATATTTCTTTAAAAAAAATTTAGTGGTTGCCATAGAATTTACAAGATGAATTTTAAACTAATCCAAGCCCACCTTCAAGTAACACTGTGCCACAGCATGTGTAGTGCCTGTGCGTTATAACAGAATGCTATCAATTCCTTCTATCTCGTAGGACACTATTGTCATTCATTTCACCTAGGCTGTAATCATCTATAATACACTATTACCAGTATTCATCTAAGCAAATATTTTCTTTTAGATCAATTAATAACAAAAAATATTTTAGCCCTGGCTGGCGTAGCTCAGTGGATTGAGCGCGGGCTGCAAACCAAAGGGTCGCAGGTTCGATTCCCAGTCAGGGCACATGCCTGGGTTGTGGGCCAGGTCCCTAGTTGGGGGCCACGTGAGAGGCAACCACACATTGATGTTTCTCTCTCTCTCTCTCTTTCTCCCTCCCTTCCCCTCTCTAAAAATAAATAAATAAAATCTTTAAAAAAAATATTTTATTCTACCTCACGTATTCCTTCTGTGATACACTTCTTTTCACTAAGTAGACAGACCCAGTTTCTGAACCTTTTAATTTTTCTGATGAAGAATTTCTTCTAACATTTCATGCAAAGCTGGTGTGCTGATAATGAACTCCCCCTATTTTGCTTGCCTGAGAAAATCTTTATTTCTCTTTTACTTTTTAAGGATAATTTCTCTGGACATACAATTTAAGGTTACTGGGGATACTTTTTCTTTCATTATTTTAAATACTTCACTGCATTTTCATGGTTTCTGATGAGAAGTCCACCATCATTTTTACTCTTGTTCCTCTATAAAGGGTCCCCTCACCCCACCCCATCCTATGGCTTCTTTCAAAATATTCTCTTTATCTTTGGTATTCTGCAGTTTGAATATCATATACCTAGGTCTAGATTTTTTTGGTTTCTGTACTATTTGGTGATCTCTGAGTGTCTCATATCTGGGGTTAGGTGTCTGTCCTTAATTTTGGGAAATTATTAGTAGCTGTTACTTTAAATATGCCTTTTGTTTTATTGTGTTTTTTTCCTCCTGATACTTCAATTACACATACTAGTATATAAGTATGTTTCACCTTCTGAAATTCTGCCACAGTTGTGGACTCTTCTTCTTCTTCTTCTTTTCATTCTCTTTTCCCTTTGCATTTCAGATTGGGAGGTTTTTCTCTACTTCTTGTCGAACTCACTAAGACTAGCCTCAGCCATGTCTTGCCCACTGATGAGCCCATCAGGGATACTCTCCATTTCTATTGCTGTGCTTCTGATTTCTAGCATTTCTTTTTGATTCTTATGTTTTCCATCTCTTTGCTTACATTTCATGTTTATTCTTGCATGGTTGTCCACTTTTACTATTAGAGTCCCTAACATATGAATCATAGTTACTTTAAAGTATATTTTGTTATCAGAGTTGTTCCAATTTTCCCCCTCTGCCCACCTCCACCCAATTCCCCCTCTTAGTTCATGTCCATAGGCCATGCATATAAGTTCTCTGGCTTCTCCATTTCCTAAACTATTCTTAACCTCCCCCTGTCTATTATGTAGCTACCAATTATGCCTTTTAATTCCTGCATGTTTCCCCGCTTCTCCCCTTTCAAATGATCTCCATACATATTATTCTGTTCTGTTCTGATTGTTTGCTTAGTTTGTTTGTTTTTTGGTTTTTTTGTTTGTGTGTGTTTTTTTAAAGATTCAGTTGTTGATAGTTGTGAATTTGTTGTCTTTTAATATTCATAGTTTTGATCTTCTTTTCCTTAAATAAGTCCCTTTAATATTTCATGTAATAATGGCTTGGTGATGAAGCTTTACCTTGTCTGGGAAGCACTTTATCGGTCCTTCAATTCTAAATGATAGCTTTGCTGGATAGAGTGATCTAAGTTATAGGTCCTTGCTTTTCATCACTCTGAATACTTCTTGCCTGCAAAGTTTCTTTTGAGAAATCAGCTGATAGTCTTATGGGAACTCCTTTAAAGGTAACTCTCTGCTTTTCTCTTGCTGCTTTTAAGATTCTCTCTTTATCTTTAACCTTTGACATTTTAATTATGATGTATCTTGGTGTGGTCCTCTTTTGGTCCAATTTGTTTGGTACTCTCCGTGCTTCCTGGACTTGTATGTTTATTTCCCTCACCAAATTAGGGAAGTTTTCTTTCAATAGTTTTTTAAATGAGTTTTCAATTTCTTGCTCTTCCTCTTCTCCTTCTGGCACCCCTATAAATAGGATGTTGGCACACTGGAGATGTCCCAGAGTCTTCACACACTATCATCATTTTGGGGTTTGTTTTTTTTTTAATTCTTGTTTCTTCTTTCTGTTCTGGTTGAATGTTTATTTCTTCCTTATGTTCAAAATTGTTCATTTGAATCTCAGCTTCCTTCCTGTCAGTTGGTTCCCTGTAGATTTTTCTTTATTTCACTTAGTGTAGCCTTCATTTCTTCCTTTATCTTGTTGCCATACTCAGTGAGTTCTCTGAGCATCCTGATCACCAGTGTTTGGAACTCTGCATCTGATAGGTAGGCTATCTCCATTGCATTTAGTTCTTTTTCTGGAGTTTTGTTCTGCTCTTTCATTTAGGCCATATTTCTTTGTCTCCTCCGTTGGGCAGCCTCCCTGTGTTTATTTCTGTGTATTAGGTAGAGCTGCTTTGACTCCCTGTAAAAGGCACATGTAAATTTAGTAAGGTAGAGCCTTAGGTAATTGCCAGAGTGGGGAAATCCACTTCACCACTTTGTAGCTCTGTGTGGGGTGAGAGCTCAGAGAGTGGACTGTGTCACTGTGTCTGGGGGTTTGTCTGGCACTTGCCTCATTTCCAGTTACTTCACCCATTGCATGTATGTGACTGTTGCCCTTCCAGCTGTTGGGGTGGTGCTGAATCCCGCAGTAGGTGGGTTTGCATACGTTTTAAGACCATGTGGGCCCTTTAAGTGAAGTTTCCTGAAAATCCTTCAGTTTCTTCTACTGTCTCAGCCCTCACTGGTTTTTATAGCCAGAAGTTATGGGGATTTATCATCCTAGCGCTGGAACCCTGGGCTGTGTGGTCTGGCCTGGGATCCCTCACTCCCAAGGTTCCCTCCCGATTTTCATCCGCCACACGTGAATGTGGGACCACCCATGCCCACTCCGCTGCCTCTCCACACCACACCATGTCTCCTCATTTCCTCCCCATCTCCTCGCCTCCTGCCCATCTCGATGAATGTGGCTTCTTCAAATCCTTAGTTGTCAGACTTCCATACAGTTCAATCTTCTGACACTTCTGGGTGCTATTTGTTTTGAGATTTAGTTGTAATTCTTTCTGTGCTTGCATGAGGAGGCAAAGTGTGTCTACCCATGCCTCCATCTTGACCGGAAATAAATCACAGTTACTTTTAAATCCCTATCTTACCATTCCCAAATGTATGTGATACTTGAGTCTGGTTGTGATGCTTGCTTTGTCTATTCATACTATGTTTTTCCTTGCCTGTGAGCATGTCTTGTAATTTTTTCTTGAAAGCCAATCATGATCTATCGGGTAATAGGAACTTAGATAAATAGGACTTGAGTGTGAGGTTTTGTGTTAACCTGGCTAGGAGCTGTTGTGCTGAATGTTTGCTGTAGATGTAGGTGCCAGAGCTTCAAATTTCTCTTGTGTCCTTGTTCTGTCTCCCCTGTTACCTTTGGGTATAGTCTGCATCCTGCAGCTTCTTCAGGTATAATCTAATGTCATTACAGGGGAGCCTGATAGTGTGGTGATAAGGAGGGGAGAAGTGGAAGCATTCTATAATCTTATGATTAAATCTCAAGTCTTTTGGTGGGCTTGTGTTGCTGTGCTGTGACCTTTACCTGTGTTTCGTAGATATTTTTCCTCCCCCTTAGGTGATACAAAAACGTTAGAAAGAGCTTGAATC
Organism: Glossophaga mutica; assembly: GCA_039655065.1. NCBI lineage: Eukaryota > Metazoa > Chordata > Mammalia > Chiroptera > Phyllostomidae > Glossophaga > Glossophaga mutica. The sequence goes on from CM077304.1 coordinate 63,625,370, forward strand.
AAAGAAATGTCCTTCCTTCAGGAAGTATAAGACTCTGCTAAAATCATCTCCCCTGGAGAGTTGATCTTTATTATAGAGAATGCTCTGGGCGTGTTTCATAATGCTCTGGAAATTATTTAATAATTCCCTTCCCATTACCAGAGCCACTGTGAGATCCTGGTGGGCTTCCTAGAGGCAAAAGCCCAGCAAGTGTGAGGCCACCAGTAAAACTGTTGTGCTCAGGAATCTCTCACTCTCCAGCTAGACCATATTCAGCCTCCAGCAATTTATCAACATTTCTACTTAAGTGATCTCACCAGTTTAGGCCCCAACTGCTTCAGCTGCAGGGAAGCACACCTTAGCTACGACTGGCTGGATTCACCTGTTTATCCAGATTTCAGGGTGGTGTTTGCCCTGGCACTGGATGGTGGGTCCGAGAAAAGTCGATGAATTTCAGTTTCTCCAGCTTTCTGTGACTGTAAGAATAAGAGTGAGGACTTCAAGCTCTTTATATGGTGGAGTACCTTACATTGTTTGCGCACACTCAGATTTTTAATAATTATTTTCATAGAAAACAGAAATGTTTACTTGCAAAGTTTCTATTGAGAACCTATGAGAAGCTTAGCTTAGTATCAGGTACTCTGGAAGATAAAAATTCATTCATTGGACAAATAGTTATGAAACACCTATTATAATGTTAGGCCATGAGCTGAATAGCAGGGAATGGTGATGTAGAAGACAGCAATGGTCCCTGCCCTTGTAGAACTTATATTCTAGTGTGGGAGACAGAGAAGGAAAATCCACGTGAAAACAGTAACTTCGGCCTTTAAGCTAACCAGAGTGATCAAACAAAATGTAATAGTCATAAAAAGTATGTACGTTTGAAGACATTGTGAAAGGTAGTTCAGCAAATAAAAGGACTGGTGTGAGTCGAAGTATTCTGGGGCTTCAGCAGAAGTTAGAATTAAGGCTGTGAAGAAATGTCACTTTGATAAAGGGCACAGCAATGGCAAAGACCTGGAGGCGGTAATGAGATAATATGTTCCGGTACAGCCAGTACAATACAGTAACTTGTTCCAACACAGCTGAGCTGCAGTGCAGTTTTCAACGCAGTAACACAAAAAAGAACAGCAGCAAAGGTGGTTAAGGCCAGAATCAGAAATCTGTTCAGCAAGAACCATGAGGACCTTGTTATGAAAACACCAGACTGTGAGTGGAATGGGAGAAAACCTCCGTGCTAGGATTCATGAAGACAGCTAGCCTCTGACACTAACCAGTCAAGGGCCCTCGGGGGAAAATCACTTGGCTCTCAGTCTGTGTTTTCACCTTTGGTCAATAAAACATTGAATCACTGAATCCTCTTTCCATTTAAATACTCTACAGCTCTGTGTGGGAATCTCTTGTACATCATCCCCCACAGGTTAAAATCTAGTCTTTGCATGAGTCCATCGAATGACAGTAAGCTCACTCCTCTTTCAGGCGCCCCATTCAAAAGAACAGGCATGGACAATTAAATTGATAGAATGCTTTTGTTCACGGCAAGCTGAAATCTGCCTTTCCACAATACACTCTGTTTAAAGTTTAAAACTCTAGAGAGTAGCTCTGTCCAACAGATCTTTCTGCAATGATAAAATATTCTTTCTATACCTGTACTGCTCAATTCAGTAACCAATAGCCACACGTGGCCACTGGGCACTTGAGATGTGACTACTCTGACTGGAAACTAGGGTTTTTCGGGGTTTTTTTATTTCATTTCATTTCATTTTAACTTAAATGGCTACACATGGCTAGTAGCCACAGTGTTGGAATGTGTGGCTCTAAACAACCCAGAATAAACTTATTTCTACCATGTGACAGCTCCTCACATATGTGTGATAGTTCATTACTGGCATGTCTCCCAAGCTTTTCTTTTTCTATCTCGCTAACCACACTAAGAGTCTCTAACCATTGTTCACATGATACACTTTGTAGCCCCATACTTTTACTGATACATGCTAATTGACTCACACTCAGCCGAGGTCCACAGATGGTTTCCAGAGACTATGAAATACCGTTGAATTTACATGTAAATCTGTTGTGTATACATGTGCATATTTGATGGGACAGCTTCCATGGCTGCCATCAGATTCTCGAAGGAACCCCTGACCCCCAAATGGGGGCCAGGGTAACAGGGGAAGATAAAAGAAAATGGGATACAACAGCTATTAACATTAGTTATGAAACATCACATGACTGTCCAGAGGCTGAGATGAAAGTAGACCTCAGGACCCCCCAGAGCCGAGAATTACCTCTATTTCAATACCACCAATGTATTTTCACACAAAAGTTGCCTCAATGTCTTTCTAAAACACAGCCCCTCATTTTTTTGCTATAAACATGGTAACGTAATTTTTATAAACCTATATGTCATATAAAACTATGTTATTTTCAGGAAAACTATGGTTGAAAGTATTTTTAAAAGAATTCTTTAACATAAGAAAAGAAAAAATACACTATGTAGCTCATTGAGAGTCCTTGGATACTTATTTTTAATTTTTTTTTTCTGGCTGACATGACAACTTTTTAAAAAAGGAAAATGCACTTCAAAACCCTTTTTGCGGGCTGTTAAAGACATCTGTAATTCCCTTGGTTCAGATCCTGCTGCCTCCATATAGAAGGGTGTCTTCTGAAAAGATTTTTGAATTCTGAATAGACTCATCACACTAAGTCAGAACTTACAGTCTGTCAAGTAATCTAACCTCTATCGGCCTAAATCAAAACATCACAGCGATGCCAGTGCTCATCCTACCTTCAAAGAACTCCAGGAAAGATCTTTCTGTTACCCCTTAAATAGCAATTCATTCCAATGCCATTCAGTAAAAGGCCTGGTGTAACATAACACTAAAAAAATTTTGCAGATAGCATATTGCCTTTTTCAAGGGTATTTATCAAGTAAAAGTACATCATCTATTCGGACAGTTGTGGCTTCTCTTTCTGTCATCCTAATTTAATGTGGGCATTAAAATTGCATAAGATTCTTTGGCATATTGAGTAGTCAAGTCTACAGTTTTCCTAGATTCCAGGGTTTGAAGGCATTATTTCTCTTTCTTCTCCATTTCTTTTTCTCTGTTTTTAAAATATTAAACAGGCAATTGCAGTGGCTGCAATATAAAAATTCTAAATAAACAAACCAAAAAAGAATACACCAACCTGACATTACCCCATACCTGCAAGGTTACTTCTTAATAACAACTGACTACAAGAGACAATATGAAAAGTTTCCATCTATCTTTTTGCAATTAGATCTTTATGCACATATTTTAGAACACCTACTTTTGTATTTTCAGTTCTAAAGAAAGAAATCACAGGCGTGAACAAAAGTCTCTCTAAAAAAATCTTGAGTGGCAGAACCTGGAGTCAGTCTGACCACAGCAGTCTGAAGTTTACTCTTAGGAACGAACTATGCTGTGAATGAATGCCTAAGAAGTGCCCCTCCCCGCCGCCCCCCCCCCCCCCACACACATGCAAACACACACTCAGATGTCTACTTGACTGTTAAAGACCAAACTCAGAACCTGGCCCGGTCTCACCACCTACAACACCGCCTCCCTGCTCCCCATCCCCTTAACCCCTGCCCACACCAGACTGCTAGAATTTCTGCCAACTCATCTCTTTATTCCATCTTTGACCTCTTCTATTCTCAATCCAGCAGACAGAAAGATACTTTAAAAAGTTAGTCAGGTCATGTTATGCCTCAACGTGTCCCAAATGCTTCCCATATCACACAAAGAAAAAGCTAAAATCCTTACAGGCCCCACAGAACTGGTCCTCACTCAAGTAATGTCACCTGCTCCATGAAGAGATCCGTTTAAATCTCAAACCCCACTCCCAACATACACACATTTCTTACCACCTTGCTTATGGCACTGCTTTTCCTTACTACTTAAATCTAACATATTATAGATTTCACTTTTTTATCTTATTTGTTGACTTATTTATCTAGTATCTCCCCCGTCTAGAATGTAAGCTTCATGAAGGCAGGAATTTGAACATGCTGCCTAGCACTCAATAACTAAGTAGTTGGTGCATATATTTAATGAAAAGGTTACTTACTATACAGGACAAGGTAAAAACGTAAAGTAAAAATGACCATAACTTAAACACTGTTTAAATTCAACTCTTCATTTAAATACTGCTATTATTCTCTGAAATTTTTTTTAAACAGAAATAAGTTTTTGTGTTATAAAGTAATCAAAATGCTCATCTAAAATATCAAAGTTTTATAAGGGTGTCTAGTACAGGGTAAACAGTCAACAAATGTTTGCTATTACTGATTTTTTATTGCACACTTTCCTTGGGATAAATTCTTGGAAGTGCAATTGCTGGTCATAGAGAGAGGCATATACATTAAGTGCCTAATAAAGTTTAATCTTCAGGGCTCCTCCTCATTTGCTGCAGCCTCTTCCAAGACATGTAAAGGGGCCTCAAAATATATTCACATGTCCATGTGTTTTTCGTAAAATAAGACATTTTCACTGCATCTGTTATGACTGCTGTTGCCTTCCACTCCAATTTCCCTTTCATCAGGTTACCCTCTGACTGAGCGGCTATGGAGCAGCCATGGGCATTTTTGGAATCCAGGAAGGGTAAATCAAGTAGAGAATTACATTTTAGTTTAGTGTAATGGGATTTATAAGTGGACTTTGAGGTCAGTTCCAAAGATAGTTAGTGATAGCTATTCAAAACTGAAATGGCCAGGAATATCCCCATGGTCCATCATTTCAACTCACCCTCCAGGGATCAAAGGTCACATCACAGTGAGAATGCATCTCGCCAAACCTGGCACCAGAAGTAAGTGGGTGGTGGGAAAGAAACCAGATTTGGTATTTACAGAGCCAAGAGCTCATCTGTAGAAAATTAGTCCAATCATCAGTTGTCTAAAATCGTAAACAAAAAATTCAATTCCATTTTCATCAGTGCCTAGACTAAATGGAAGTAATCTTCTGTCAGGATTATATTCAATAATGTAGTGTATTCAATTATAAACACAACAACCTTGTGACAGTACAGCAACCAGCAAATATGTGTGCATGTGAACTTTCAAGTTTTATGCATCCTATTAATAATAAAAAGAAGTTTCCATCTACCATGCTAGAGGACTTAATTACCTTTCCTGTGCCTTTGTAGAAAGTAATAAAAAATCATTGTCATATGAAAAGACAATCAAAAAATGACCAAAATAATATAAGAAATAAAATATTATAGATGGCTATCAGGCAGTTAATTACTAAAGATGCTCATAAACATAATATGTACATTCCAGTCAAAGGTGAAATCCAGAGACCTATTAGCCAGCAGGCTATTCCAATGACCCAGGAGAGACAAGGTGGATGGAGGTCTAGGGCAGGGCACCAGGGGCAGAGGTGAAGAGCAGTTACAAATGTATTTTGGTCTCTAATAGTCGAAAGACACAAGGGGATGAATTCTGAGACAGTCACAGCACAGCTCTTATGAACCAAGCCCTGGAGCCTGTCTCATTCAAGTTTGCCACTTAGAGATGGATTTTTGTCAAGTGATGTTTGTATTTACCAATATCATAAAAATTTGTTACAAATTTTTTCTCATTAAAGCAATATATTTACTTTCATATCCAATTTTTTATAAGAATATTTTTAAAAGACCTCTCCCGCAAAAAATGCTTACTAAGTCTCAGGCTTCATAATCCCTGCATCTGCCCCTGGCGATAGAATTGATACGTTTTAAGTTTTGATCCAGAGTGCTTACTTTCCAATGGGAAAGATTACACCAATTGATACTCCTAGTTTCTTTAGACTTCATCAATAATATCATTTTTCTAAATTTGGCCAACCTGATAAATGGAATTTTAATTTGTGAATCTTTGATTACTAAAGATGCTGAACATATTTCCTTAAATACACTGCCCAATAAGGAAAATCTTTCCTTATAGTCTACCTGGCCTAGTCATTTGCCATTTTTCCTATTAGAAATGTGGTCTTTGTCACTTGACAAGCACACAAATAAATGCTTACTAAACATCAAATACTGGTACTCTGTGTGTATTTACACTTACATTTCATTTGCCCCTGAATGCCGTGTTTCTCCAACTCAAAAATAAGTTCAACAGGCAGAAATAGTTATTGATGGGCAGCCACATTATACTATGTCATATATTTACTTAATATTTCATATCCTTCACCAAGCATGGAACAGTAGTATTTTAAATAAGTGATATTTGAAACAGAATCTAAACTGCTTAACCCAATACCACCACCACCACCACTTCTTAGGCTGAACAGCAAAGCCATTCAATCAATAGGAATGAAATACAAATGCGTCACATGTCCTGCCAAGAGAACAGCCTGTCTTGCTTTAAATGAACACCAGAAGACGTGTCTTCATTATTTCCACTTAACTCCACTCTTCTTGAACTCTTCTATATTTCCTCCATAATTTCTTAGTTTTTCTTTTTTGTCTGGTCCTCAGATTCCTAGAACTCTCATACATATCTATACACATTCAAGTTTGTGAACCACAAAGCTAATGGAAATTTGAGAAACAAATTCTGTTTTTTGAACTGAATATAAATTTTAGCTAATCCTGAACCCCACTCAGGCCTTTGAACACACATATATGATTAAAAATACAATGTCAAAACAGATGAAAAATGCTATTTTTAAGGAATATCAATGAACAGCTCCCAGACAAAGTCAATTTTGGTTCAATTATGAAAAAAACAAAATATAAATATTAGCATCCTCAAATATGCCAAGTTCACAACAAATTTTCATCGACATCCATCAGCAAGCCTACCAAATCTTAATTCTTTCAGGATTAAGAAAAGTTCTGAATGTTCATTAAATTCTATACCACATCTTTTAAACTTTGTCTAATGTAACCGAAAAGCACATAAATGACTAAGTATATAGCTTGGTGAATTTTCATAAAATGATCACTTCCAAGTCATCAGCCCCCCGTTTATGAAACAGCACTACCAGAGGCTGGGAAGCCCCATCATGCCAACCCCAATTCACCACTTCTCCCCAAAGTACACCAGTATCCTGACTTTTAACACCATGGATTAATTTTGCCTATAATTGAACTTTACATAAATGGGAATTGTCCAACACACACTTTTTTCTATGTGGGTCTTTTCTGTCATAATTTTGTCTTTTCAGGCAACAATATTAGCTTGAAGACTCAAGGGTTTTTGTTTTTTTTTTTTTAATACATCACTACAGAATGCTTTCCTTCAGTAACTATAATTAGTTCCAAAGTTGGGGATCTTCTTTTAATATAGTTTTACATTTTACTCCTTTAATCCAAATCCAGAAATTATCTCAATAGGAGTTAAAACACAGATTCTACCCTAGAGGGTATTAATGATTTTTTTTGATAGAATAAAGTACAAATTTACACACACAAACAGGAAACTACCTTTTTATCAAACCAAAAAAGTAATAATGAAGCATTATGTGCTAAAATTTTTGAAAGTTTACCTTAAAAGCACTTTTACAGAAATAAATTTTTTCGAGTTGTAGATCAAATCAATGCATATATAGCAAAACCACATCATTTTGATTTACCCGTTTTTGACTGCGGCATTTGAAATAGCCACTCCCTCCCTCCCCATCAGCCTGTGCCTTCGCTAGTTCCGTGAACAGCTCCAGCCTCCCTCAGATGGGCCCCACGTCTCCCAAGGGGGCAACGCTGCTGTGTGAACGGCAGAGCTGCACTTCGGCACTCCATTCTCTCCTCCGTCCCAGACCAGCTGTCTTCCATTTTTTCCAAAATATTAAATGGTACTAGATTAAAGTCCAAAAATACTTCCGTATCTGCTTCAAAAGCTAAGATAAAAAGTAAACAAAAATAACTAAGGAAAAACTTAAAAACTCTATTTTAAAAATACTGCATTTCCCTCAGATTGTTCACTTGTCTCTTGTGCAATGACATTTTCATTTTCTTTGACTTGATCTGACTTCTAACCAAGTTCATTCTAAAATTACAGGCCACTAAGCCTTTGACACTTTTATCTGCAGCATTCAGGTTCCATGGGGACAAATGGCAAAGTGGCAGACCGTGACAGGGCCACAGCTCGAGCCCACAGAATGGCCAGCCAAGCTCTATGCCTCGGGCAGCGTGCCTCAACCCTCTGTGCTAGGTCAGTAACTTTACACCATCTGCATTGCCGCCCCAGGATATATGATTTACTAAACCCACTGTGATCCCATGTGTGACTCTTCCCAAAGAATTTAATGGAAAATACGCTGCTTCCCTGAACATCAGTAAGTTCTAAACATTTTGATCCCCGTGACCCTACTTCAGGATTCACACAATACCCGTAAAACCACAAAGCTTCTCTTCTATTTAAAAAAACAATAACAACAACAACAAAAAAGCAAAGACAGAACACCTTGTGATCTTTCAGGCACCATTAGAAAATTCTAGAATTACTTTTCTATGAATTAACACATTTGGGGAAGAAATGTGTTAATTCATATAAAGTAGAAGGTAGAAATAAACTCAATGAGTGGACTCAAGAGTAAGAGAGACTGGTTAACCTAGTTTATATAGCAACAACCCATATTTGGCAACACTAAAAAGTTAGAGTGCTATAGCTCCTGCTTCCATGAATTCATCAAAACTTCTCTCAATGCCTCCTATGGTTCCAAATCTCAATTTTGGATGTGGGCTAAATTTTGGTTAGGGAATGAATTATGTCTTCCAAAAAGATATGTACCTTTACCTGTCAGTGTGAGTGTGTTCTTACTCGGAATGTGACCTTATTGGGAAATTGGCTCTCTGAAGATGCAACCATATTAAGATGAAGTCATTATGGCATGCCCTAATCCAATACGAATGGTGTCCTATAAGAGGATAACGCCATGTGATAACAGAGGGAAAGACTGGACTGATGCAGCCGCAAGCCAAGGAACACCAGGGATTGTCAGCCAACATAAGAAACTAGAAAAGGGCAAGAAAGGATTCTCCCCAGAATCTCAGGGAGAGGACAGTCCTGTTGTCATCTTGATCTTGAACTTTTGGCCCCCAGAACTGTGAGAGAATAAACTTAGTTTGTTTTACGCCCCCCACTTTGCAGTGCCTTGTTGAGGCAGCCCTGGGAAACGAAGACACACCACGACGAGCCCATGACGCAGAGTGCCAGCAAGAGTTCTCTAGTTCTCCGTCTTGTACAGAGCCCCAGGCTGCCGAACCAGAACACCCACAATCAACTAGCATTCATTACCTTTGCTCAGTTCTCAGTTCTCTGTGATGAGATGAAACACAGAAACAATTCATCAATTTGCTTCTGAGAAAGTATTTCGTACTTCTATTTGAAAGTGAGTGAGTGGCATTCTAGAAATACACACTTTGAACAACAACAGCTAATATACACTGAGTGCTTACCATGGGCCAGGCACTCTTCTAAGAATTCATATGCATTAACTCATTTAATTAGTACCGCAACCCTAAGAAACTTATTACCCTTATTATATACAGTAAATAAGAAAACTGAGACAAGAAAAAACTTACTTGCCCAAGGTCACAGAGGTAGAAAGCAGTGGAACCATCCCTCATTTGATGCCCCAGGCAGCCTGACTCAAGAGCATCTGTTCTGTTCACTAGCATGCAACAGTGTCTCTACTGCTAGATGAAGTTTTGACCATTCAGCTTATCCATGTTACTGTTTCTACTCAATGCCGTTCATCTTCCTCCATTCTTCCTGCCTTGTTTTCCATCACCTGTTTTGGGCATGAGCCAAATTACCACTAGACAACTGTAAAGGACCCATGCGGAGCAGAGCTGAGTTCTTTGTGCAAATGTGCCATTTCCTACTTTTCCTAGGGCAGAGAGGTTAAGTATTTTGATTTAAAAGGCCTTCTATTTCCACTGAATCATAGTAAACAAGGCTCCTATTTATGTCAACCAAGCACTTAAGCAGAAAGGGTGACAATGTCAGCAAGCCTTCCTTTCACATACTTACGGTGCGTAATCTCTAATCAGGAGTTGGTGATGCACTCCAGTGGTTTTCCCAATGATCCACAAGTAAAAGTGGTTTCTTCCTCTGTCTAAATCCCCTTAACATTTAGTGCTTCTCATGACGCTGGTCAGAAACCACCTTCTATTGTAATTATTTGTCTTCAAGTGTTCCTTCCCTTTCTGCATTGTAAACTCCAGATGTCAAAACTATACTGTATATCTGTTTCCCTGCATCAACTTCCTTTGTGCTTGCATAAAGCAGGCCCTCAAAATGCATTCAATATGTTTAATGAATAACTGTATAAGTATGTAATGATCATAATATTAAGCAAGTGCCTCTACTCTAATAATACGCTAAATTCTACACAGATTGGTTATTCAATCCACTGAAAGCAACATAAAGAAAATTCACCTTAAAAAATCAGTTCCTGTCTGTTACCAAAGTCTAAATTAAATTTAACATTGAAAAGTACAAAAGAACAACATTTACGTGTGCAGTAAGGTCCTGAGCCACCTTTAACCCAAGATAGGTTAAGAAAATAAACAAAGACCTATAATTTTGCAAAGATGAAGGAAGCACACACTGAGCTGCAGGTATTTTAGCAGCATATTTGCAGAAAGGACTCGACTCTGCTGCACACAGGTCCTTTACATTTTCCTGGATAGTGAGGTGGCTTACTCAAAAAGGGGACAATTTCTAGATTTTAGGCTTCCTAACTCTCAGACTTAGAATTCATATACCTGGGCTGCATTTTGTTATTTGGGGGGAAATTGCTTTCTTTTATTTTTAGAACTGGATTCTAGTTCTAGCTCCTCTACGCAGTAATAGAGAAAAGCTACCATTAAGAATTTACAAAGCACAGTTTTATACTATATTATTTCATTGTAGGTAATAACCCTGTGACTTTGTTGAGAAAACAGAAAGTCAAAGATTTAGTTCATTCATTTAATAGGTAGCAGCTCTAGGACTCAAACCCAGTTCTTTCTATCGCCAAAGAACCCAGTTCTTTCTCTGTCCTTTGTGGTACCAATGGCTATCTGCCTACTTAATATCCATTCTCCTTCCCAATTTTGAGTGCGATGGTAATATCCCAATGAAAAAGTACTTCACCTCTAAGATGGTCCTCAATGATTCCCCCCTTGTTACACTTATATAAACCTCTCCCACTGAGTGTAGGTTGGGTCTAGTGACACTTCTAATAAACAGAAGAGAGCAAAAGTGATGTGACGTCACTTCCAAAATTAAGTTAAAAAAAGACTGGGGCTTCCATCTTGGACCACCCTTTCCCACTCCTTTGTTCACTCTGAGGGAAGCCACCTGCCATGCTGTGACCTGACCGGTGAAGAGGTCCTCATGACGAGGAATAGAGAAACTCTGGCCGCCTGCCAGGAAGGAACTGAGACCACCAGTCCCACAACCCATTAGGGCCTGGTACCTGCCAACAATCACATGAGTGAACTTAGAGGCCTTTTCTCTCCCAGTCAAGTCTAGAAGCCACAGCCCCAGAGGACACCTTGACTGTAGCCTTGTGAGAGGCTTTGAGACAGAAGCACCCAACTAAGCCTCTCTCCTGACCCACAGAAACTGAGATAATAAATGTAGTTTCAACTTCTACAGTAGGAGAATTTGTTACGCAACAACAGATAACTAGCAGCATTCCTCTGAAGGTGGGGGCGCTACATGACCTACGGGATATAAGCAGAAGTCCAATGAATGGGCCGACTGGAAAAGCTGCTGCTTTCTGAATAAAAAGGTGTAAATGTAGCTGCCATGAGCTTTCAGCACTTTTCTCTTCCCATTCTTCCTTCCACGGATGCAGGTTTGATGCCTGAGGTTGAGGCCATCACCTCATAACCACGACCGCAAAACCTGCCTGCTAAGAAAGGCAGAAAAAAAACAGAGAAAGAATCTGAGTCCCTGATGGCTGCCATCCCAACACTGGGCTGCCTTCCTCTGGACAGTTTGTTACGACAGAAAAAGAAACCTTCTTTGAGTCTTGTTATTTAGAGTTAAGTGCAAATACTCACTAATTTACTCCTTTTCCGGCTTTCCCTCCGTGTTCGGTTTTGTTCTGTGAAACTGGAGGTTGATAATGCCCTACCTTTTTACCCAGAACAGGTGTGTTGAAGTGCTCTGTTCTCATAAAATGCAATGTAAATATAAGGCACTCTTGCTATTTTATTTTAAGAACTCAAAATATTATTAACATTTAATGACAAGACCAGGCACATTACTGACAATTAATATATATGCGTAATTTGAACTCTTAGCAATATTTTTTAAAAAACAATTTACTAATAACTTTTTGAAAACTAAAATAAATTATTTATAGATAATTATCTTAATAATGACATAATAAAGTTTTTTTATTTATATACTTCAACAATAAAACCAATATAGAGTTTTAAATCTACCTGGTGCTATATATATATGGATTTGATGAATTTCTATCTATGTTTTCAAAATAATTCACAGAAAAATGTGAAACACAAGCCCAATAAGTAGCAAATTAAACTTAACACCTGCACTTCATTAGCCAACGTCATCAATGTAACTTACAGGGTGCTGTGCATGGACTGACTGATTGGCTGAACAGTACACACCCTTGGCTACCGCTATCACAGACATACTGAAGGATGTTACCAGGAAGTATCATGGTGGCTATATTTTTGAACAATGGGGCAGGAAGCACACCTTCCACTAAGGGAGATTTGAAACCCACCTCCTATCTTTGCAGCAAACAGAAGGCATTGATTACAGCAAAGAAAACCCAGATGGGGATGGTCAGGTTAGAGAGATGTGACCACAGCCAGCAATTTGCAGAACAAACTCAAGAGAAGCAAAGCCACACTTAAAAATCCACAGATAAATCAAGCCTCTGGTCTATACTTAGGACTATATTTCAAGAGCATAAGTAAAGAGGAAGACACAGTTATGAGCCTACAACAAAAAGCAGACATCTCTGCAGATGCAAAAGCATAGGGAGGTTCTAGTCTGGACCAAAATTATTTCCATGTCCCCGCTAGTTAAAGACTCACTGGGGCTTTGTACTGAGGAGAAGCCCATGACTAATATCAAAAACCATTATATGACAAACAATTTGTCATATATTAGAACATGGAGAAAAGTATGGGACAGTCATAATCAGTTGTGGGTTTAAATACTCTCAACAAATCCTTGAATTGTCTTCATAAACCATCAGAATTATAATGATGCTAATAATATCTAACATCTATTAAATATTTAGTACATGCTAAGTTTTGTTCTAAGTCCTTTATGTGTACAAACTCTTTCAATGTCACGACAACTCTGAGTTAAGTGTATTAATATCACCCCCAATTTATAGATCAAGAAATTAAGTAACTCGCCCATAAAGTAGGAGGTGATATAGCTGTGGAAATAGCCTCACTCTCAACTACTACACTAATAATACATCCAGATGTTATCTGTTGACTAGAATAAGGACTCTACCTGACTATTAGAGTCAAGCTATCATTCTCTAGGAAGCAGCCCCAGGCAGAGAAGTTTAATTAACAAGGCATTTAAATCTGAGTACGTCAGTCATGCGTTCTGGTTATCTACTGCTGTTAAATAAACTACCTCAAACTAGCCCAAACTTAGTGGTTTAAAATTACAACAATCATTTTATTTTGCCCATAAATTTGCAGTCTGGGTAGGATGTGTCTTTGCTCCACAGTGTCAATCAGGGTGGCTGAAAGGCTTGTTGGGGCAAAGAGTGACTCTGTGCTTGCAGACCATAACCATCTGAATCCCAATCACTCACACAGTTAGTAGCCAGCTGTCAGGGAGAGGGGGTCAGCCCCGGTGGTCAGCAAGTATACCTACCTGCACGCTTCCTCACAGCATGTTGAATGGATTCCGAGAGTAAGTATCCCAAAACAACAAGGAAGAAGTACGTGGCATTTTTAAGACTTAGCTTCAAAAGTCACATGGCATCATTATTGATCAAGGCGATCAAGCCAGCTAAGGTCCACAGAAGACACAGTCCCCACCACTCAATGGAAAGAGTGCCGATGTCCTAGGATAACACAGCTTGCAGTAGGAGCTGTGTGGCGGCAAATCATCTAACCTGTCAGAACAAGGCAATTATAGCTTTACAAAAGCTAAGTATAACGGACAGAGACAATAAAAAATTAAAGCGACGTCAACAACATCCTAATCAAAATGTTTAATTATGAGTTATTTTAAAAATAAAATTTTCACTGCTTAAATTTCCTTCTATTACAGAGCTCTAAGACATTTCAATTTACCACTTAATTGTATGTGATCCAATTTCAACTTCCTAGGGACCAAATGTGAGGTTAAATCACCCTTGCAGTGGGAATAGTTGAGGAAACAAGGACTGATATTATGAAACATCAGAATTTTTCTATCATTGGTTTAACTCAAAAAATAAGAACTGCCATTCAGGCTTTCAAAGATAAAAGTGTCATTTCCAGTAACCTCTACTACCTCTGAAACATTTCATCTTGCCCGAAAAAAGCACTGGAAATCAGAATCTCGGTCTGCTTTACCCAAGAGGTCATGTCATTTGTAGATCCTCCACTGAGGACACTAGAAAACAACTCCACCACTGTAATTCCTGAGCCTCTGGTCAATGATCAGCACTAGCTACTGATTTCATCCTGATTACAAAGGCTTGGTATTTTTTGTGACTATAATTCAGGGCAATATTTTTAAATGTGCTGTGTACTTTTCTCTTCACCACCACTTTCACCCCTGAGAGGTACGATATGGTGCTGTGACCCGAAATCCCTTCCCCCAAATGGCCTAAATCTTACCCACTACTTAACTCAACCAGAGGTCTTGGTTTCTGTACTCCCTCTAAGAATACATCTACAATCCACACAAATAGATACACTTGTGTTAGCAAAATTCTTATCTGAAAATGATTTGGAGCCATATGGAAATTCTAAAAAGCTCAGAGACACTGTGTCAATGCAAAGAGATAATACACAAGCGCTCCCTCTATCTAGGGTCTGTTTGGCAAATAAAGGGTTCAGCAAGAGTATCTGAGCCTTCCGACTTAACAAAGGCTAAAAGCTTAAAAGGGGTCAGAAGAAGGTGAAATGAACTGGAGTAGAGCTGAACTTCTGGATGTTTCTAGGAAAGAATAAGGAATAAGGATCTAGGAGGCAAGATATAAAGGTGGGCAGGTGGGGGAGGGGAGAAATATTCTTCATTGTCTCCCCTACCCGACTAGGTTCTGTGAGAACAAGGGTAGCTATTGCTTTGTTCACTGTAATGTCTCCAGCACCTGGAACAGCATCTGACAGGTAGCAAATATGCAACCAGTACTTGGTGAATAAATGAATGATATTTATAGAGAGTAGTAATCCTCCAGATAAAATAGAATGAGAGGTGGGAATCCGTGAGATTACTCTTTTGATAGCAGACCCTGTGCTTTGGACCTTTGCTCTCTAATCAACCTTCTCGTTCTCTCTCCTTCCTCACAAGTCTCAGCCAGAGTAGGATGCTAACCTTCTCCCTGACCTGGAGACGTAGAGTGCAGAGTTGTGTCTCCCCATCACAGGAATATGTAAAGGAATATGTGCCAAAATCTACCCACTGAGCACAACAGGTCATCTTTGCAGTCCATCTGCAAGCATCCCCACCTTCTGGAAAGGAACAGTACCAGGAGCCTGGGCTTATTAATAGCATGCAAAGCTGACTTTTTACTTACAGGGTCAAAAGGCCACAGCACAGTCACCAAAGAGTGGCACTTGGACATCTTTCACTCTCACTGGAGTCCACTGAATAAGGGGAAAGGAAGAGGTTTTTTCTTCACTTAACGATTTCTTCTTAGAAAATGTCCTATCTCAGCTCCCCTTTTCTCTGCCCATCTTGACAACCACAGATGCTCTCAGGAATGCCCTGTCATTAGCCTGAAATGAGCACAAGGCTAGGAGATGGGTTTTATGTCTTCTTTATGCTCTCGGAGGATCTGCCTTATTTCCAAGCCGGCCTCAGTCACTAAGTCCAAGTTACTTAACCCCAGGGCTCAGCTCCTTCATTTATAAAACTAGAGATCAGGAATAAATAAACCTAAGTCTCCTCTAGTCACAAATTCTTGAAATCAATAAGTAATGAAGAAAGGAGTCCAAACAATAATCTTTCTGACAGTGTAAAGAAACAATGGTGCTAGTTAATTCTTTCCTGTAATCCAATCATGCCATTTGTTTCTTTGACCAATAATTAACCAACATTTACCGCGTACCTGCTACATGCATAGCATTGTGCTCTTTCTCTGATGTTCCAGACCTTGTATTTAGGAATAGTATCTGCTTGAGTGTTCACCCATGTTACGGGAATTTCTGGTTCTTATTCCAAATTGTGATAAATTATATGATTTGTGCATTTACCAGTTATTCAAGAGACTTAAAAAGCTAAGGACACATTGATTAACTCTCAATAAAGAAAGACTGATTTGGCTGCTTTATAATGGAAGATGTTTAGTGTTTGATATTTGCTTAACTTTGTGGACTAGATAGACAAGCTAACTAGTAATCAGGACTTTCAACTGCAAATGTTTCCTGATACTAACAGCCATCATAACTACCATTTGCTGAGCACTTCCCATGGACCAGCGCTTTACATTCTACCTTCAAAACAGCTCTCTAAGAAAGGTCTTTAGTCCCACAGAATGCACGACAAAAGAGGTACCAGGTTGTACAGTGAGTCACAATTTCCTGACTCAAAAGCTATGATTCCCAAAGGTCACTGGCAATTTTCTACCAACATTCTAATTTCCTAAATTTCTGTCCATCAGCTTTACAATTAAAATGCAAACTTATTCAACAGACAGTCTGTTCTTGGTTTATATTCTAAGTAGCTGGTTGCTGCACAGTATAGAAAGTTTTTACTGAATGAACGTAGTTTTTGTCTTGTCGATAGTATCAAATTTGAGAGTTGTCACAGTGAAGATCAGTGTGTCCTTGGGAGAGAGCCATGGCCGTAGAAATCATCTTCCCCAAGCAATTAAAGGGGTGTCTAGTCTGTTCGCCTTCAGGGTTCGGAGTGAGACCCATCTGTTCTGCCCTTATGCAAATGGCCTGATAGCAAAATTCTCTTCAGTTCCTCAAATGAATACATCTAAATAGGTTAATAATCATCATTAAACAGAAAATCTTTGTCTCATACTTAGAAACCTTTTTTAAAGGTCTAATAAGGTCAGTTTATACTACAATGTTTCTAAAGTTAAGCTTCAAATTCACTTTGGAACAACAATAAACACTGTCACTGTACAAGAAAGAAAAATCCCGGGAGACAGTATTTGTTAGTGGGATATGGAATCCCTGGCTCCAACACAACCTGGCTGACGGCACCAAAACCTTTAACGGAATTTAGTTACAACCAGAGAAATAAATACAATCAGCTCTATTGATTTTTGCAATGTGGGGGTCAGGGAAGAAAAGTACAAATTATTAAAAAGGAATTACAAATTCCAAGGGAAAATGATAAAACTGCAAATATACAGTTAGACGTTGTTTGGTGCAACTTCATAGAATGAAAATAAATGGAAGCGTTACTGCTGGTTCTAAGATCATTATATTGTGCCTATTCCAGATTAGCAATATATCAATCTAGAGGATGGGGCAAAAGTATGTTTTCAGTAGTTCGTATGCAAAATAACACAATAATTATTAAATAATAATACAAGCAGCACCGGCTGATGTGGTTCAGTGGACTGAGTGTGGGCCTGCAAGCTGAAAGGCGGCTAGATTCGCCACTTCATTCCCAGGCCGGGTACAAGACTGGGTTGCAGGCCAGGCCCCCAGCTGGGGCATGTGAGACGCAACTGATGGATGTATCTCACACACACCCATGTTTCTCTCCTTCTCCTTCTCTCTCCCACACTCTCTCACTCAAAATAAATAAATTAAATCTTTTAAATAAAAAAGAAAGAATAGCTATGTGTTTTGCATACTCACAAATGTAAACCTACTTTTGCCTCACACTGTATTTCATTAAAAGGCATGACCCATTTCAAGGATGAAGTAAATACTGCCTCAAATTTTAAAAGGTCAGAAACCTAGGAAGATGGGATTTGTCTTGAAAGTCTGGGGAAAGATTGTTAAAGCTGTAAAAATAATGTATCTAATACTTACTAGGTCTTGGTGGGGCCGGATTTGCAAACAGAGGTAATCAATAAAACCTACTAGCACAAAGCAACTCATCTGCTGCTGGAAAGGGCAGGAAGAAAAAGGAAGCCAACAAATGCTGAGCGTTCTGTACACCAAGCATTGTACTAGCAGCTTTGCAGCCAAGAGTTCATTTTACACAACAACCCGGACAATTATGCTCATGTTACATTATTTTCTCAGTATTTTTTTTTTAATGAAAGAAAGCTTATTTAGAAAGTCACAGAGGGAGAAGAAGTGATCCATAAAAGAAATGGGCTCAGGAAACCAGTAACAGACGCACAAGAAGGGCCCTGGGAGCTTAGGAAAAAGAGAGAGAAAGGGAAAGGTAACACACCTGGGAGGAGGAGGAAGAGGGGGACAAGGAAACGTGCAGGTATTTTCCTAGCATTACTCGCATTTTACACAGAGTTCACCAAAGCTCAGGGGAAAACTGCGTGTCTTGCCTAGGACCACACTGTTAATGTGGCTAAACTGGGACTTGAAACCATCACCCCTGTTCTTTCTACTACTCAAACAAATGTTTAGAGCAAAATACAGCAGGCCGGAAGGCAAGCGTTGCTTAAAAGACAAACTACATTCCTGAATAATCAGCTTTTCACTCATGTGGGCTGTAGAACTCTGAAGAACTCTGCCATAGGAAAAAACTGATGAGTAATCACTGGAGTAATTGCTTCTATTCAAAATTAGGGAGAAAAAAGGCATTGTCACAACTGAGAGAGGAAGAAAAAAAATTCTTCCCCAAAGTAAGTGAGGGGAAAAGAAGACATTATATAAAATAACATCAAGGGTCAAAGCAAAATATGGAATTATTGGTCAAAATGTTTTATTAATTTCTGTAAGTAATTACTATTTTTAAATGAATGAGTACAGAAAAGCATGAAGACAACTTCAGCACAACCACCTTTTTCAATAATGAGCAAATACTCATAAATTCATATAGTGAGGGCCAGATGACTTATTAATAGCATTGTTGAAATGCAGCCAGTTAGATATTAATGGTAATATAAAAGCTGTGCAAAAAAACTTAATTCAACCCAAAAATATACTTAGTGATAATAAGTATATTTGAATCAATACTAATGGTGTCAATGAGAAGACTGGTGTTTGTCAACCTGAACAATTTTTTAACTCTCTAGAAAGTATTCCGCCACAGCCCATCTCAATTTGATTCCAAATTAACGACACTAACAGGAGCTCTCTCTGCCTCAATTCCAGTTGCTTCATGGAAGAGAAAGTGCTTTCACAGAACAGGATGCATTCAAACACCTCCCAAAATATGACTTAAATAGACAGAAATTTTATGGTACTTTTAACCATCTTCAAATTTCCAAGAATGTTGTGGGTATGTTTTATTTCATAGGCATAAGTTGCACTCAGTTGAATCCTGAATCCCACTCATGACTAAGCACTGTGGTTCGCTAATGCAGATATTCAGGGACAACTGCAAAATCACTCATGTTAATCAAAATCTGAACATCTCTTCTAAAAC
This sequence comes from Glossophaga mutica, assembly GCA_039655065.1. Lineage (NCBI taxonomy): Eukaryota > Metazoa > Chordata > Mammalia > Chiroptera > Phyllostomidae > Glossophaga > Glossophaga mutica. The sequence goes on from CM077304.1 coordinate 63,644,982, forward strand.
TGCATTTACTCTCAGTGTGCTGCATGATTCTTAAAGAAGCAATAATTCTATTGATTATAAGATAATTCAGCAATAGAACATGTATAAATAAGCAGGCTGCATTCGGCAACCACATTCCTCGCTGGAAGCTTAATACCTGCACCCTAGACAATCATTTTAAGGTGTCTAAAAATAAAGCTTTGTTTCGGGTGAGCTTTTTACTATAAGTTCAATTTCACTCTGTCACTTCAGAGAGAAGGGCAACCAAGCAGGCAATTGACTCGGAGACCTTTAAATACCAACATGTCCTGATTAAAATGACTTGGTAAATGTATTCGGCAAATGCTTAAGATAAGACACGTGCTGTAAGTAACTAACTAGACCCACCATGCATCTACAGAACACTCCACCTAACAACGACAGAATGCACCTTCTTCTCTCGTGCCTACAGAGCATTGTCCCAGATAGACCGTAAGGTAGGCCATAAAGCAAGCCCACAGATATATTAAAAAGGACTGAAATCATGCAAAGTATGTGTTTTGGCCACAGTAAAATGAAGCTAAAAATCAATAACAAAGACATTTAGAAAAATCACAAATATGCAGAAATTTAAAAAAAACACACTTCTAAGTAACCAGTAGGTCAAAAAAGCAATGAAACAAAGGGAACAAGAAAATGCATTGAAATAAATTAAAATTAAAATACAATAGGCCCAAACTTACAAGATGCAACAATATCAGTACTTAGAAGAACATTTGTAGCTGACAACATCTACATCAAAAAGAAGGAACACCTTTAGTCAAGAACCTGACCTCCCACTGTAAGACCCTGGAAAAAGAAAAGCAAACTATACCTATGGCAAGCAGAAGGCAGGAAATAAAGATTAGAGCCAAAATTAATAAAATATGAAGTAGTAAAAGTAAAACAGAGAAAATCAACAAAATCAAAGGTGGATGTTTAAAAAGATCAACAAAATTTACAAACTTTTGCTAGATCGACCAAAGGAAAAAAAATCCCTCAAATTACTAAAAATCAGGAATGAAAGGGAAGGCATCACTTCCAGCCTTATAGAAATAAAAGGAATTATAAAGAAATACTATAAAAAACTATATGCCAACAAGATAGATAATCTAGATGGAATGAATAAATTCTTAGAAATATACAAACTACTAAAACTGATTAACAAGAAATAAAACCAGGTGGTAAAAGACAAATACCATATGATCTCGCCTATAAGTATAATCTAATCAAACAAACAAACAAGCCAAATAGATCCAGAGACATTGAAATAAAGAACAAACGGACAGTGACCAGATGGGAGGAGTGAGCGGGATAATGGGGGAAGGAAGGGGCAGGGCCATCAAGGAACATGTGTAAAGGACCCATGGGCAAGGCCAAAGAGGGCAGGACTGAGGGTGGGAGGCGGGGGAAAAGTGGTGGCGGGAAAATGGAGAAAACTGTACTTGAACAAAAGAAGAAAAAAATAATTAAAAAAAATCTGAATAGACCTAAAACAAGTACACAGATTGTATCAGTGATTTTTAACACCTCCCACAAAGAAAAACCCAGTCCCAAATGGCTTCACTAGTGAATTTTATCACACATTTAAAAAAGAGTTAATACCAACCAATTCTTCACAAACCCTTGCCAAAAGCTGAAAAGGAGAGACGACTTCCCAACACATTTAATCATCACTGTGACACCAAAGCCAGACAAGTTAAAAAAAGAAAACTATGGTCCAATATCCCTTATGAATGTATGAATATACAATAGATGCAAAATCCTCAACAAAACATTAGCAAACTGGATCTAGGAACACATGAAAAAGACGGTATACCATGACCAAGTGAGATTTATCCCAGCAGTGCAATGTTGATACAATATCTAAAAACCAATTACTGTAATACATCATTTAACAGAATAAAGGACAAAACCACATGATGATCTCAATAGATGCAGAAAAGTATATGATAAAATAAAATATTCTTCATGATAAAAACACTAAACAAACTAGGAACAGAGAGAAGTTTCTCATCTACAAAATGAAGCACATCTACAAAAACCCATGGCTAATGACACAGTGGTCAAAGGCAGGGCACTTTCACCCAAAGATCAGAAGCAAGACAAGAATCGCACACTCATGAATTCCGTTCAGGACTCTACTAGAGCTTCTGAGCAGGGCAGTTAGGCAAGAAAATGAGATCAGCGTCATCCAGACCAGAAAGGAAAAGGTAAACTCTCTCTATTTGTAGATAACACGGTCTCATACATAGAAAACCCTAAGAAATCCACCTAAAAAACTATTAGAACTAATAAGTGAATTCAGCAAGGTGACAGGGTACAAGATAAAACACAAGTTCAACTGCATTTCTACATACTTGCAATGAACGATCTGAAAATGAAATGAAGGAAACAACTCCATTTACAATAACATCAAAAAATAAATTACTGAGAAGTAAATTTAATAAAACTCATATAAAATTTATACTTCAAAACTAGAGAACACTGTTGAAAAAGTGAAAGAAATCTAAATAAATGGAAAGTCTGTTCATGAATCAGAAGATTTAATAGCATTAAGATGGCAATACTCTCAAAATTTATGTCTTACGAGTATGTCTAACCAATAATTACTATCAGCCTCTCCAGCGTTCTTTAAAAATGTCACCCTTTTGGAGAGACGTCAATCAGCTATGGACAAGCATCTGAACTCTGTTCTCCTGTAAATTCCATGGCAGCTTTGCACACACACAGACTGCTCTGCCGTCTCACCCGCAGCAGCTCAGTAAAGGTTATTTTAAAATTTAGAAGAACACTTTGACATCACACAATCAGTCCAAACACTGTTGAAAGAATCTGTTACAACTCTTCTGGCTTATAAATTTTGGATATTCTGGCCTAGACTTTGAGTGTTGCCTAGGCTTGCGGTATAGGGTTGTCAGACTTAGCAAATACAAACAGTATAAAACCAAGATGGCAGGTTCAATTTTAATTTTAGATAAATAACAAATAATAGGTTAGTATTAGAATGTTCCATGCAATATTTGAGGTGTATTTATAATTTTTTAATAATGCATGGGACATCCTTATATTAACACACCATTTGTAATGTACCTGAAATTCAGACATAACTGGATGTCCTGTATGTTATCTGTCAACTTGGCCTAGAGGATAGAAATCAGACCTCCCACATCTCCACCTTCACCGAGTCCTGAGGTCACACTGCCTAAACTGCCATTTGTGTGGAAATGCTTCCTGGCTAATGCAATCTATCCCTCTCTTACTCTACTTGCTCATCCTAGCTCTGTTCCTGCTAGAGACTTTTGAGATGAGTTTTGATTACCTCTTCAGATTTTGCTCTAGCTCAGCTCTTTGCTTTAAAAGAGCCAAGTCTCCACCAGTGGTTTGCAACATAAACTATTCTGAGGCCTCCTGCGCTATCTAAATTCTCTTCCACAGGCTCCAGAAGTGAAATAGAAGGGGAAAAATAGTAATCAAAATACATCCGCAGTCATGGAATGAGAGAGACGCAGCAGATGCAAGGCAATAAATATTTTCGGTAAGACACTGGTGCTGGAGAACACAGTTCAGTACATTCAATCCATGTCTCCCAGAGGTCGCAAGCTCCCAGACCCAGATGCACTTTATTTGGCCACACAGTATATAATCGTCTATAGCATTTTTTTTAGAATTTTCAATTAACTGAAACTTAATAATTGGGATACTACCTTAAAACTCTCTCTGGCTTTCTTGAAAAATAAGATTCGGCAACTCTGGGCCTGCATTCCTATCTGATAAGCAGAGATTGGAGCTGAAGGCCCCCCAGAACCCCAAAGACCCTACCACTCACCATGGTCTCACCTGCATCCCGCTACACAAACAGATGCCTTGAAGTCTGCAACCCTCTTGTATAAACCCTGCACTTTCACAAGCCCATTCCCTGGTTCCTACTCCTCATCTGCAGAAGCTTCGTGAGCTAATCAAGCATGTCACACCTAGCAGATCCCTACCTCCCACTGTCCCTACGAGTCATTTGTACAACGTCCTACCTGGTCAGAAGATTCGTTCACCCAGATGTAAAATAAAGTTGAATTCCACACAAGATTTAGAGTGTTGCCCATGAGATAAAGACAAAACACCCTGAGGAAAATGTGCACCAGCTTATAAATCAAGAAGGAAATGTGAGGTTCAGAAGCCTGTAAGTACTGCGTACTAAATGAACAGTGCTACAATGCAAATGCAAGGGAACAAACGCAGTGCTTTCGCCGAGATGAGAGCAATGATAAATGCAACTGTTGCTCCATGGTCAAAAGAACTGTAGCACAACTATTTTTTCCAGTTCAAAATATAGCGTCTGTCAATTGTACATCTGTCAAAAATTGAAGACCACCAGAAGTAATGCATTTAAATCAGCAAATCTTCATGTTGAAATTTCCTGACCTGACTATTACGAAGAATGTGAGACACTACCTCCAACAATACCAATAGAATAATTAGTAAACCCTGCATACCAGTAACAGAGCAGACTGGAATACAGACTCCTAGAGCATGTAGCACATTACCTCACAGTTACTCAGCAAATTCCCTAAACTTACAGCTTTGCAAAAGTACTGTTATCCCAGGAGCTTAATTGAAGACGATACTGCCCTTTTTCACAAATCAATTCATACAACGAAGTACATAAAATTCTCTAATTGGTTTCAATAAATAATTATTTGTTTAATTATAACAGCCATATATGATTAATTGGGTTCATGATTCAGGACATTGTATGTGCATTCATTTTCTTTTCTCATTTTTAGAAAGGCATGCGATCATTTGTAAGAGAACCCCGACACACCCTTTTCCTGTAAAACAGTACCAGAATCATGGTCTTCTACTTTTCCTTTCTTTAGTAATTTCTTTTGCCTTTCCCTTTTTCCCTTCCTTTTCTCTCAATATTTAACTTCAGAGGCTTTTCTAAAGCAAAATGTCCTTTGTTGCTATCAGGGTTAAATCAAAGTCACAGACGGCCTTTGCCACCAGGGAAGGATATCTGAGGGAGAGGAGTCAGTCACCCCTCGTGCCTCCGCCCTGCTCGTCAGCGCCCTGACTTCGCCCCACTATTCGCTTCCTGCTCTTCCTGGCTGAGTCTGGTAGGCGTCTGGTCCCTCTGCATGCTAGGCCCTAGTGTGCATGCCGCCTTGGTCTGCAAAGGCAGCCCCTGCTTCCTTTCCCACCTTAGGCAAAGCTGGTCAAATCCTCCATGTGCGACCTCAAATAAAATTCTCAGTCGCAACACCATCTTTCAGTAATTTACGTATCATCTCACCATGTTTCCTCCCTGCCCCAACTTCAACAGTAGCGATTGTTTAACTGTGTTACATTCTAAGTGGCAAACCACTGCTAAAGAAAAAAAAAATACACTGCACTTAGTATATGTTTTGTTATTTACAGTAATGTTGTTTCAATTAGCTTCCCGAATATGTAATTTTCAACTACTAGTTCTGTAAATAAAGACTGAAATCTCCAAAAACACAATTCCTATCATTTTCCCCCTCTTTTCCTCATCTATTTTAGAATGAAAATATCAAGAGAGATGTTCATTAGTTTCCTGAAGTTGCTATAAGAAATTACCACAAACTTGGCAGCCTGAAACAACAGAAATTTACTCTCTCACAGTCAGAAGCTCCAGAAGGTTGGAACGGGGCAAAGCCACATTCCTTCCCTCCAGGAGCTCTGGGGGAGAGTCCTCTCTCACTTCTTCCAGCTCCCAGGGGCCCTGGCATTGCTGGGCTTGGGCTGCATCATTCTAATAGCTCCCTCCATCTGCACATCGCCTTCCTCTCTGTTTGTGTCGCTTCCCTCTGCGTTCTCTTACAGGGGCGCAAACAGGGCTCACCTGGGTAATCCAGGGTAGTCTCATCTCAAGATCCTTAATTTCATTACATCAACAAATGCCTTGTATCTGAATAGAGTAACATTTACAAATTACAGGAATCAGGACTTGGTATCTTTGGGTGGCCATTATTTATCCTACTCTAAGATGAGTAAAGTACTACATGTAAAATGCCTCAATTGGCTGAAAAGCACTAGCCAGCCATAAGCTACCTTTCAATTAAAGGGCATATGGCAGATTCTACATTCTTATGAATATAAACAAGCACCAGTTGTAACAGTCACCCTCAGTGTTTAGGAGCTGAAAAAATTCCAGATACTTAAACTGCAAAATCACCTGGATGACAAAGTATTGGACTAAATTACGAAATAATTCAATAGGCAAAACTATACCTCTCGGAACTTGATGAGGACGCAGTCTGGAAGGCACTCCATGAATAGGATAAAGTTCTATTGTTACAAAACCAACAAGCCTGGTTTGGGAGAGGAGAATATAACATTGAACATATAAAATATGATCCACCTATAACACTCCAGTTGGACGGAAATAAAAGAAAAAGAGAGGTAACAAAATATCCTTTCTGGGACACCTCACGAAAACCCATGAGTTAAATGTTGAGCACTGCATAACAGCAAAACCTACTACCAATATATTTTTTAAGCTTGAAGGGAAGAAATAAGAGTGTTATGGAGTTGGGAATGGAATTCATTTTGGAGAAAATAGAGGAATATATAGTATATGACTAATTTGGTCAAGTTTTATCTTAAGATAGGACAAAATCAAAAACATTTGAAATGTGTGCATTCCAGAAAGAAAGAGGAATTCAATAAATTATCAAAGGATTAATAACAGCAATGGAAAAAAGCTCTCTTTGAGTGAAACCAGGAGAGCATTTCTGAAAGGTCATAAACTAGCTTTGTTGCATTAACTTTACAAGAAGACAATAAAATATCAATTTCTTTTCATCACTGTGGACAGAAAATTTGAAAGTAAGAAGTTTTACTCTTTGTATGAAGATCTGATCCAAGCAGTCTTATCACAAGTACGAGATGCAGAGATACTCTTCAGCCCACCTGGAAAGTTTACATAACAACCTGCTGCTCAATCCCCTTCATAAAATTCAAATACTTCAAGAAACATACTCCAATGTTTCATTCGTTAAGTGGCCAGCCCTTCTTTTGTATCTAATGTGAATGTGCAGCCTAGAGAGGAAGCAGTCTGGTGATAACATCTTCCAGCCATCATAGACACAATGTTGACAATTCAAAAATATGAGTTGAAAAGTCCTGAAACAGAATGACAGTAAGAGAATTATCAGAAATTCGCTACAATGATAAGAGTACCTGACATTCATTGAATGCTTGCTATCAGGCACTGTGCTAATAATAAGCACTTAACTGATTTAAGTTCTCACAAAACTCTTAAGAGGAAGCTACTGTTTTCATGGAAATGTTGCAGCCAAGGAAAATGAAGTGACATTCATTGAATGCTTGCTATCAGGCACTGTGCTAATAATAAGCACTTAACTGATTTAAGTTCTCACAAAACTCTTAAGAGGAAGCTACTGTTTTCATGGAAATGTTGCAGCCAAGGAAAATGAAGTGACGATCCCAAGACTGGCAGTAGCTGAGCCAGGACGCAAGTACAGGGAGTCTAAATCCAGAGTGCAGCTCGCTTCTATCACTGCTGCTGAGCACCTCCCGCTTGCTGTGTGCCAGGCACTGCCCGAGGGGCCTCACACTTCCAAGGTACTCTTCCCAACCTCCCTGGGAGGAGGGTGCTATTGTCAAACCCAGCTCAGAAAACTGCCACACGAGAAGATACTATAACTTACCCATGGTCACACAGTTAGTAAATGGTAGACCAGCATGTCAACACAGCAAAGAAAATTCTAAAGGCAGCATCCCTGACAAGTATGCCAACAGTCAAGGCCAGCAACTCATGCCATATTTAATAAGACTTCCTCTGAACAAGCACAGAAGGGGAACCCAGCCATCTAATCTGCCTGTTGAAGGATGACCACCTGAAACCTCCTTCTCCCTTGACTTCCAGGCACAATACCCCTATGCCAGTTCCCCGGCTTTTCAAAGGAGAGGGTTAGGTGGCATCGTCACTTTTGATACATTTCAATGGGGAAAACAGTGCCAGGATTCCTAATGGCCCGATGCTCTAAGGGTAAGTATACATAAGGAAAAAACTAGATGGAAGCATCCCTTAACAAGTCAGAAATAATACAAGCACCAAAAGGAAGTCTAAAATAACTTTCCCACTGCTGCCCGCATTCAGTCCGGTAGGTACCAACAACAACAACAAAACAGAAAAAAAGAAAGGCCACTCTCTGCCATCCTTCATCTGAGGGGACTTCCAGGTGCAGCTAAGAGGCTGGTGGCTGGCACACACCTAAACACAGAAGAGAGCAGATCCAAAGAGAAAAAAGGAAATAATTTGGTCCAAAGCAGAGATAAGCAACGAGTAAACCATAAAAAGGCATGTGTGTGTTTGTGTGTGTGTTCTTTTCCTAGTTACCCTGCGGAAGTTCATAAAGGCAACCTGTTGTTTTGGTTTGTAGAGTCAAGGGTATCCACAAAGAACGTTTTCTCTAGTTCTTATGAATTCAAGCAGGATCAAGTTAGAACAACCACTGCTCACCTTTTCAGGTTCCCTTTCGTGTCCAGAACGGGAAACAGAACCCTATCAGGGAGTGCCCCAAAGTGACGGGTGGGGAAGGGCAAAAGGTGCCTTAAATTACTAACTAGATGCTATTACAATTTTCTTGCTGTTGTTACACACACACACACACACACACACACACACACAAAAGCACAAAGGGACACTCTGTACCAGTGTGCAATGCAATTATCTGCTAAATGACAGGGTAACAAGATTCATATGGGAGAAGAAAAGGAATCTACTCGGCATTTACTCAGAAAAGTAATAACCAAAACATGTGTGACCAGTAGATACAACCCACCTTCCTGTTTTATAATTTTCAATAATCCATTGTATTTCTTATACGTGCAGAAAGCAATTTAAGGAGTTACCCCTCCCCCCCAAAAAAAATAGAAGAGCGAAGCAAATGAAAAAAAGAGTGAAGGGCAAATATGACATTGCTGTCCAGACTTAGAAATGCAATTGTTTTAATAAATATACAAGGTTTAAAACACAGGTAAGTTCACTCCACATCCCACGTTCCACTTGTTGATTTTACGAATCTCATCTTTCATTTCCAATGCCATCCCCACTGACGTTCCTGCCACCACAGGAAAATTAGGGTCATGGCATGAGAGCATTCACGCCGTTAAGTCAACAGTGGAATTTTCTTGCCCCATCAATGCCTTTAGTATCTATACTATCAACTCACGAGGACTTAACTACAGTCAACAGTCATTGAGCTTTACAACCGCTGTGCTCTAGCCCTACGACGTGCATCAGCATCTCAGAAACAACACTGCCTACGTAAGGATGAATTTATCAAGAAGATATCCATGGCATATTCAGCTGAGGAAAATGAGACACAGAGTTTGTGCAAAAATAACAATTCATGAATAAAACATCTGCACAGTATATTGCCTCAGAAGGAATCAATCATCATAAAGGTTTCTATGACATAGGATAATATGCATGTATTTAAACTTTTCTTTTTGACAAATGACAGATCATCATCAAAATCATTCCGAATTCACGGAAAAGATATTGCCAGTCTAAACACTGACAACATCCACTGCCTCTTTTATGTGTGGTGGGGACACCGTCCCATTCATGCTCAGAGTACAGTTTTAAACACACACAAAAAAAAAGATAAAATAAAATAAAATAAAAAAAGGAACAGTAAATCTGCAGCAATAGCAAACTCTCTGGGGGGAAAAAGTGGAGTTTGTATAAGCATGTCTCAAGTCCATTCACCATATTGCATATAAAAAGATTTATCTTAAAGATTTCCAAAAATAAGGCTATGGAATCAAATTAACAGAAGGCTGTTCAATATATTATTTACATTCTGCTGACTTTCAAAAAAGAATTTGACTTCATGTACAATAACAGACACATCAAATCGGAGCTGATAAAAGAGCAGTTCTGTGCAGTGGTTGTAAGCCCAGACTCTGAAGGTAGGATGGGTTCTGAGCTCCATGTGCACTAGCTTTGTGAGTTTGAGCAAGTTATTTCACAGCCCTAATCCTTGATTCACTTCCTATAAAATTAAAATGCTAATACATAGCTCTTAGAGGATTGTGTGGAATAACATATAAAACAAACATAAAGTGCCATGCTAGCATTGAAATAGTAAGAGCTCAGGAGATCCCAGAGGTGTGGTGGAGTAGGCGGAAGGTACATTCACCTCCTCTCAGGACCAAACTACAATTATAACTTAATTATAGAAAAATCATCCTGAATAACCAACTCGACGCTAGCTGGAGAGAAGCCTGATAACTAAGGACATACAGAAGAAACCACTTCACCACAACACGACTGGTAGGAAGTGCAGATGCACAACAAGGCTGGCTGGGCTCCCACAGGTGGCATCTGAAGTTTCAGAGGGGTATGTCAGTGGTGGGGGGTTTCCCCTGAGAAGTATGGAGTCTAAACCCCAAGCTGGCCTCCCCAGGCTAGAGCACCAAAAGGGAAAAATGTGCCCACATAAATCTGGCTGTGAAAAGCAGTAGGGTTTCTGTCCACCAGGGAGAGATGGCTAGAGACACAGAGAGCCTCTTAAAGAACCAAGGCACAAAATTCCATTTGCAGTCACTTCCCCTGGGCTCTAGTAGAGGGAGGTCAGAGCAGACTAGAGCTGCATGAAGAGAGTCTGGGATCGGTGGCTCTGGGGAGAGAACTGAAGGAACAGCCACCAGGGTCTCTGTGTGGAGTCATTCCCCATCCTGCAGAAGCCATCTTTCTCCAGCAGAGCCCTCCACTCCATGAGGCATCAGCTGTGGGGAGGCAATAGCCCCACCTGTAGGAATCTCTCTTGCTCCATCCACCTTGTGAAGCTTAAGCCCTGCTGAGTATAGCCAGAGGCTCTTGCAGTGATTAAGCCTAACAGGCAGCCCACAGGCAGAAGTGGACCTCTTTGTTCTTTGAGACTTTAGCTGACCCTCCCTCAGGATGGGTGCTGGCAAAAGCCAGCCTTAGTCCACATCTTGGGCCTTTCCACATGCACCCAGGTCCATCAGAGGGAGCCACATGCTATGGATCACTGATAGCTCCAAACACGTTGCCCAGAGCCAGTCACAGGCAGCATCTGACATAGGTTTGAACCAAAGTCTTTGCAGATTTACCTAATACACAGAAACAAACACAAAGAGGCAGCCAAAACAGGAAGACAAAGAAACAGACCCCAAATAAAAGAACGAGAGAATTTTCCAGAAGAAGAAGTAAAAGAAATGGAGGCAAGCAATTTATCAAATATATAATTCAAAGTAATGATTATAAGGATGTTCAATAGCATAAAAAAATACATGAAAACCATAAAAAGGACCAGCCAGAAATAAAGAATGCAATATCTGAAATAAATAATACACTGGGTGGAATAAACAGTAGGTCAGATGAAGCAGAGGACTGAATCAGTGAGCTGAAATACAAGTACAGAGTAAACAGAGGCAGTCTGGCTTCCTCACCCAGGTGTCTGGGCAACTAAGGGAAGCAGTTTCCCATAACCTTGAGAATGGGCCCGATAAGTAGTGTTCTCAGAGCCTTGAGACTGGGTCTGATAAACTGTTGCCATAACATGAAGTGGGCTCGCAGGCATAGTATGAAGCTCTGTAGCATAATATCTGTTGGCAGCCTGACAGCTTTGCCTGTGTTCTAGTATTTAAGGAGGTAAGGTGTCATGACAGGTGCCACTCTGGGGGACAAGGGCCAGGCTGGGTGCCATGCAGAGGGGACAGGTGACATGCAGAGACATAGAGACATGGAGGGGGACACACAGCTTATGGCGTGCATGGCTCGCCTACCCTTGTATAAAGGCATAACAGACATCCCAAAGGCTCCATGAATTTTCTTTCATCTTCCCGAATACCAAACACCTGTCTGACCTTGAACAATTGCAACCCAACAAGGAAAAAAAAATCCAATCAGAGAGGCAAAAAATAAAAGAATTTTTAAAAATGAGGATAGTTTAAAGGACCTTTGGGGCAACATGAAGTGTAACAACATCTGCATCACAAGGATACCAGAAGGAGAAGAGAGAGAGCAAGGGATCAAGAACCTATCTGAAGAAATAATGACTGAAAACTTCCCTAACCTGGTGGAGGAAAAAGACACACAAGTCCAGGAAGCATAGAGAGTCCCAAACAAGAAGGACCCAAAGAGGCCCACTCTAAGACACATCATAATTAAAATGGCAAAGCTTAAAAACAAGGAGAGAATTTCAAAAGCTGCAACAAGAAATTAGTTACCCACAAAGGAGCTCCCATAAGATTGTCACATGATTTCTCAACAGAAACATTTCAGGCCAGAAGGGACTAGGATGAAATATTCAAAATGATGAAAAGCAAGGACCTACAAATAAGGCTATTTTACCCAGCAAAGCTATCATTTAATATTGAAGGAGAAATAAAGAGCTTCCCAGTCAAGAAAAAGCTAAAGGAGTTTGTTAAAACCAAACCAGTATCGCAAGAAATGTTGAAGAGCTTGCTTTAAGAAGAACAAAAAAATAGAGAAAATAGTTAAAAAATTAAATAGCAATAAATATGTATCTATAAATAATAACTTTAAATGGTTTAAATGTTCCAAGGAAAACACATAGGGTAGCTGAATGGATAAGAAAACAAGATCCATAAATATGCTGTCTTCAAGATAAAATAAACTATTTTTTAAAAAAAGAAATAGTAAGTGCTCAAGAAACTACAGGGCTGTTATTTTGTAACTAATAATAGTAAAAAAAAGTATCTACGACTCTCCAAATTGCCAGGTTGTTCTTATTAACCACTTAAAAATTCCATATGCTTTTGCTAACAAATATGTGCATGACATACAGTTATAAAACTGAAGAACCTCACCCTTTCTCTTCTGCAGAAAAAAGTCATTTGACTTTGATACAAAAGTGGCCTCTAAGAGAACCTGCAAACATTGGAGAAAAAGTGGTTCAAGAATTAATTTTACATTTGTTTCAAGGACCTAAGCAATTGAGGCAGTAGAGTTTTATATCATGAAATAAATAGCAATGACTTTGATTTGAAATATTTTAAGAGCAGGAACTACCAGCTGGCTACTTTAATCATGATTTCTATTTTTAAAAACTGCATCCTCTTGTGTCCCCAGACTGAATGAGCCACAAATTGTTTCCCCTGAGGATCAAGGGAAAAAAAGTAATTTATTTGATATTGTACATATAATTGCTGAAGATTTTGACAGAGGAGATTACTGAGCTTTCTTTTTGAGAGTAATTAGCCACTGCATTTACCTGCCTTGATTACAATATGGAGGAAGATGCTTATCTTTCAATTGACTTTGACAGAAGGGCACGTGTACAGCTCATCTAAAAGCTAAATCAACTTATTTGGTGCAGTTAAAAGTCAAGACACCGAGTAGACAGTCCTGTTTGATATTTTCCAGGATTAGAATTTGATCTACAAAGCATATGTTCTTACCCACTATCATCCTCAGAATGGCTGTATATGACACAAATTCTTCAGAAGCATTAACAGCTTGTGATCGATGCTGAATGACAGCTGACCCTAAAATGGTTCTGCTTGTGGATTAGAGACTGACCACAGATGGATTGTTCAGTGCTGTGAAAGTCCTTCATTGCTCCTGAACATCTCACTGAAACAGACTGCAGCTTGTTGATCCTCATACAGGACAGATTATAGGACTCAGTGAAGGCTGCTGAGAAAGTCATACATTTTGAACGTGCACCTCGCAAAATGGTAGATTTGCAATCAGGGAAAACCATCCTTTTCAAAAACAGTTTGGTCTAAAGGTTGAGTCCATACAAAAGAAACTGTAATTTAGGGACAAGTATCAGTTCCATCTCTTGGAAAGGATTTTGACTCTTCTCATGATACATCCAGGTAGTAAAATAGTCACTTCATTTTTGACTTTCAAATAACATCTCCACATTGATTTTTTACTAACAGGACAGGTGTGATGAATACAAGAAGGTATTTCTAGGCAGATGAGCCACCCCTCACAGTGTGCTTCTCAGTGATCTGGTGTCAACTGAGATAAATTCCCATGGGTATGCAACAGGACTGTCTCCAAACCTTCCTTTTCCATAGGTTCATCACTGATTCAGATGGGGGGCGGGCAGGGAGAGGGAGTGTCAAACTTATGGGATAGTGTAAAGCTAAGAGTACAGATAATATAAAAGAAAAAAATATTCAAACGGTGACAACCAGATTAGATGAATGAGCCAAAACAGCAGACTAAGCTTAATTCCCCATTCCTAAATTCAAAATACTGACTGCACAACTATAGGATTTGACTTAATACCAATTTGTGTCTAAAAAGAAAAGGAAAAGAAGATATAGGTGTTTTAGTTGCCTTCCAAGATGTAAATATGAGTCAAAAGTGTTATAGCTGCCCCCCATCAAAAAAAAAAAAAAAAACTAAAAATCTGAAACTACATTAAAAGAGAAAAGTGCCTAAAGCAAGAAAATGCAATAGTTCTTTTCTACAAACTGCTCTGACCACACCGGGAATTAATGAGTTTAGTGTTGGGTGCTACATTCCAGAAAGGCATTGACAAGCTGGAATATATGTGGGGAAGGTGACAAGAACATTAAGAAATTTAAAAACCAAGTATGAGAAAGGATGGAAGGGAGCTAAGATATTAGTTGGAAGGAAAACCTTTGGAAGAACAGGCCAGTGGTGGTGTGTTCACATCCCCATTGCAGCTGACCCAAGGGGCCATTAACATGAGCTGAGGGCAGGAATGGGGCAGGTAGAACAGCCACCCACCGCCCTCCCTGCCCCCCCCACACACCACATCTCCTGAGCCTTTGGTCCAGGCCACAGTGGAATTATGCATAGTCTGTCCCAGGGCCCACCCACTTCCAGGGAAACATCAAAACTAAATCCACCAGGATGCCTGACCCTCGCTGCTTTCCTTGGCTACCTCCTAAGCGCAGGCTTCTGTTCTCCACTGTCACTTAAGTTCTCTGTTGCTGCTAACAAACCACCCCAGAACTTCGGGGCTAAAACTACCTTTCCTGTCTCATGATTGCGCAATTTGGGCTAAGCTTAGCTGGCCAGTTCTTCTGCTGACCTTGCTGGTGGTCCCTGAGGGGCTGCATTCAGCTGGCAGACTGGGGGCTGGGCTCAGCTAAGATGACCTGGGTGCTTGCTCTCTCTCGCTCCCTGTCTCTCTATGTAGTGTTAGGGGTTCTCCCTCTTCACATGGCCTCTCCATGTCGTCTCTCCAGCCAGGCAGCCAGACCTCCTTAATGGCATATAAGGGCTTGTAAGAGACTAAAAGCTTACTCCTAGAACTGCCACCCCCTCACTATTGGCCTGTTCTATTGACTAAAGCAAGTCATAGATTCAGACCAAATTCAAGGGAAGAACACGACACAAGGAGACATGGTTCCCTGGGGTCACTTATGGTACAGGCTGCCACAGCTACAGTCTCTCCAGCTGCTGAACTGCCCGTTCTCTGCTCCGCCAGTAACCCCTTATCCCACCTCCTACGCCCTGAAATGTGGCCTCTGGAACCCCGGGGTTCACAGAATCCCCCACAGGTTCAACTTCATTTCTGAACAGTGATTTTCACTGCCTGCCTCGCCTTCCTTCCTCTCCTTACCTTAACTGACACCTGGCTACCCAAGAGGATTCAGGTCTGCTGCAGCTGTCTAGTCTCTGACACCTGGGCTCTTCGGGGCCTGTACAGGGAGAGTCTGATCTCCCGAGGCTTCCTCTAGACCACCGTTCTGTTCTGCTAAGGTGCATATTCACTTTCTCTCGTTTTTGTATCGATTCCCCTTATTCACTGAAAATTGAGGGACTCTTTTCAGTCTCTTCTTACCACAGATCCTTCTATCATCCTATGTGGGCCAACACACTGGCATCACAATTCCCTGACCTCTTCACCTTTGGGAATCATCCCCTGAGCACGGTTACCCACTCTGCTGTCACATTTTGGCCCTCACCATCACTAAAGCCAAAGCCACTGATCCAAACGTCTCATTCTTTGCCCACAGTCTACTCTTCCAGGTTGCTAGCTCAAGTACCACCACAGGGTGTGTGTATAATGTATGGTATATTGCGTGTGTGTGTCTCAGAGGCATTTTCAATCCACAGACTCCTTTATCCCTGTCTATAAGTCCACTCATATAGTCGTTATCACCTTTAGCCAGTAACTCTCTTTGAGACACCATAAAATGTCTTGTCCTTTGCCCCATCTCATCCTCTGCCTAACCTACCCATTTGCTTTTCAGTCCATGAATTCAAGTATTTGAGCTCTCTCGCAAAAAATTACAAAACCAGAGATTAGTTTATAATAAAGTTATAATCATCACCCTCAACCCACTAGCGATCCTACTTTCTTTCTCTGACTAACATTCTGTCCTCTCAGCAAACAGCTATGTCATATACTACTCCATTTTCTAATTTCCTTCCTGATATCTGCCACCTCCCACTTTTAGTAGATGACCTTGTTTCATATTTCACAGAAAAAACAGAAGGCGCCCATAGCCACCTTCCCTCAGCATCTTGCGAGTATATGGGCAAGCCCACCTGCAGCTGCAATCCCTTGTCTGCTCTCCTTCCAGTTACAGTGGAGGAAGTGTCCTTTCTCCTATGAAAGCTCAGGGCCCCCCACTTAGTAATATCAGAGGCTACATCTAGTATCCTTTAACTCTGCAGCCTCATCACTTCTCTCACTCTACTCTTTCCTTCCTGTCAACCCAAACATCTTAAAAACAAAGAATACCTCTGTAGAATTCCTTTCCCTCTCCAGCTGCTACCTTCTGTGTCCTATCCTTTGCAACCAAATATCTGGGGGGAGGGGGGAGAGTCTCTATACCCTCACTTCCTGCTCATATACCTCCCAACCTACCCTAATCTGGCTCCTACCCTCACCACTTGGCTGAATCTGTTCTTGCTACGGTTACTGTTGTGCTTCATGTTTCCAACCTAACAGGCCTCTGTCTTCACCTTCCATCAGCAGCAGTGTAGGATATACGAAACCAGGCCTCTTCCTTAAAACGTTCTCTCTGCTTAGCATAAAGAAACCAATTCTCCCATGTTCCTTCCTACTCCCCTGGTTGTTCTACTGATTCTCATTTGGTGGCTCCCTTTCCTCCTCCACCCAAGCTACAAACGTTCCCATCTCCCCAGGCAATCTTGCCCACCAGCATGGTTTCGAAGCACCGTAAATGTCAATGATGTTCGAATTATAACTGCCACCTATAGCTTTCCTTTAAGCTCCACATTTGCACATCCACTGTCTTCTTGACATTTCTACTTAGATATCTCACTGACATCTCATGCTAAACATCTTCAAAACTCAGATCATCACCATCTCTCACTACATGTGCCTCTCCTTCAAGGTTCCCTATCTCCTAAAAGGCAACTTCATCCAGTTGCTTAAATACGATAGCTGGGAGTCATCCCAGATTCCTTGTTCCCCATTACTCACTCATCAAAGCAACTGGTCTACCAAATACAGTCGAGCCTTGAACAACAAAAATTTGAACTGTGTGGGTCCATTTGTATGCAGATTTTTTCAATGAATATATCGAAAAGATTTTGAGAGACCTGTCAGAATTTGAAAAAACCCACTGATGAACAACGTTTACAATTATAAATAAGCTTGGTTTGTCATGAATGCATAAAATATATGTAATATGTTTTATGTTTAAAATTAAAACATGTTTCATTTTATGTTTAGAAATATGTTTAAAATTAAAAATTAGTTTGGTATGTCATGAATGCATAAAATATCTGTAGATACTAGTCTATTTTTTCATTTACTACCATAAAATATACACAAATTATAAAAAGTTGAAATTTATTAAGACTTACAAACACAGACCATACAGAGTGCCATTTGCAGTCAAGAGAAATGCAAACACATGTAAAGATACAGTATTAAATCATAACTGCATAAAGTTAACTGTAGTAACACATACTGTACTGCCATGATAATTTCACAGCCACTTCATAGCCACTGGCTGCTACTGCAGTGAGCTCAAGTATTGCAAGCATCCTCTTGAAATGCTACATAATGCTAATCATCACGTGGGCAGTTCATATCTGCAGTTCCCATGTATTTTTTATTGTTTTGTGCAATACCGTAAATCCTGAATGACATCACAGAACCGATATCAAGTGCCACTAGTGATGCTGAAAGTGCTCCCAAGAAGCAGAGAAAAGTCATGACATTATAAGAAAAAGCTGAATTGCTTGATATGTCCTGTGAATTGAGATTGGCAGCTCCGGTTGCCCACCATTTTAAAGCAAATGAATCCAGCCCAAGGACCATTGTAAAAAAAGAAGAAATTCATGAAGCCATCACTTCATGAAGCCACCATGCACTTTGCCAACAGGCATGAAAAACTTGCACTTTTTGCAAAATACTTTTTTTATCTCATATTGAAAATGCAGCTTTTACATGGATGCAGGATTGCCATGAGAAAGACACAGCAATAAACTTTAATATGATTCAAGAAAAAGTGAAGTCATTACATGGCAACTTAAAGCAAAATAAATGTAAAGGATCTAATGCTGGAAAATTAATGCCAGCAAAGGATGGTTTCATAATTTCAAAAAGAGGCTTTCCAGATAACAGGAGAAACAGTTTCTCCCAATCAACAGTCAGCAGATGAGTTCCCAAGCACAATTAAGAAAATCACAGAGAAAAAAAAGATATCTGCCTGAATGAGTATTTACTGCAGACAAAAATAACCTATTTTGGACCAAAAAATGCTACATCAGACATTTATTAGTAAGACAGAGAAGTGAGCACCTTGATTTAAGGCAGGAAGGGACACACAAACTCCACTGTTTTGTGCAAATGCACTTGGATTTATGATCAAAACTACTCTTATCTATAAAGATGCCAACCCCCAAATCTTGAAGGGAAAAGTAGAACACCAGCTTCCAGTCTTTTGGTTGTACAACAAGGCCTAGACAAGGAGAACCTTTTTTCTAGATTGGTTCCATCAACGCTTTGTCCCTGAAGTCAGGAATTACTGGGCTGCCCAGAAAATTCTTTTGGTTTTTCTCCATAAGACTGCTCTAGTGGTGCTTAATTGTCTTTAATTTCAAACAATTTGGTTAGATTGTATTGTGACAGCTGTCATATCAGCATGCATTAAAAAACACTTACCAAAATTGGTAAATTGTTGTGGAGCCATTTTAATATTGAAGATGGAAGAAAAGAAGCAGCATTTCCACATATTATGCTTTATTATTTCAAGAAAGGAAAAAACACAACTGAAACACACAAAGAACGATTTGTGCAGTGTATGCAGAAGGTGCTGTAAATGATCGTCCATGTCAAAACTGGTTTGCTAAGTTTCATGCTGGAGATTTCTCGCTGGAGGATGCTTCATGGTTGGGTAGCCCAGCTGAAGTTGACAGTGATCAAATCGAGACATTAACTGAGAACGATCACGTTATAGCATGCAGGAGATAATCTGTCCATACCAGATTAACTCAAAATATCCAAATCAATAAACTTATTGGTGAAAATGAAAAATGTGCCTTTTATTTTATGGAAAAAACCATATGGACTTTTTGGCCAACCCAGTAGCTTGCCAGTAAAAGACTGCCTTTTAAAGTTCATGTGGGCAGTGCCCCTGGCCACCCAGAACCCCATGAGTTCAACAGCAAAGGCATCAAAAAGGTCTCCTTGCCCCCAAACACAAAGTCTCTAATTCAGCCTCTAGATCAGGGGTCATAAGGACCTTTAAAGCTCATTAGACATGGTACTCTATGAAAAGGACTATAAATGTTATGGAAGAGAACCCCAACAGAGAGAACAATGTGAAAGTCTGGGAGAATCACACCACTGAAGTTGCCAATGCTGTTATAGACAAAGTCACAAAGGCAAATTTCCACTGAAAAAAAAAACTATGACCAGATGTTGTGCATGACTTCAAAGGATTTACAACAGAGCCAAGCAAGGCAATCATGGAAGAGAATGTGAATACGGCATATGGGGGAGGGGGCAGGTGAAGGGTTTTAAGATATGGATCTCAGAGAAATTCAAGAATTAACAGACACCACACCGGAGGGATTAACAGAAGACGACTTGCTGGAAACCAGTGCTTCCAACCCGTGCCAGGCAACAAGGAAGAAGACTTAACGGGAGCAGGGCCGGAAACAAACTGGCATTAGACAGCCTGGAAGAAGAGTTCCCGATATTCAAGACAGCTTTTGACTTCCTTTCAGACATGGACCCTTCTATGACACAGGCACTGAAACGAAGCAAACAAAGGAAGGGCAGGTACTGTATAGAAATATTTTTACAGAAATAAAGAGGCAAAACAGTCACACAAATCATGATGCATTTCTGCAGTCACACCATGTTTCTGCCTCTTCTGCCCCCCTCCCGTCTCATTACCCCTGAGACACCAAGACCAACCCTCCTCCACCTCCTCCTCCTCAGCCTACTCAACAGGAAGATGATGAGAACAAAGCCTTTATCAGGATCCTCTTCTGCTTAATGAATAGTAAATAATCATCACCCCATACAGTTAATAAACTTATCTGTTGTGTATGTGTGTGTCTTTGTGTGAAAATCTAGTAAGTGTATGGCAAAAACCCTGTGAGACTTTTTATGTCATTAGCATCATCCCTGCCTAAGTGTTCATTGTGTAGAACCTCATGTGCAAGACATGAACGGAAGATTGCCTGCACTTCCACAGTCATAAGGTGAGTGATATCTAACGTAAAGTTGATAATGTGTTAGTTTTGTTTTTATACTGTTTTATACCTTTGCTTCCAGACAATTACATTACTGTACAGCATGCTTCTCCCTCCCTCTCTCCCTCTCACGTAATTGGAGAAACTGTGTATTAGACAATCATCACAGGTAAGCGGTTTTTTAAAAAATGTAACAATGTTTCCAGGAGTGTACTACGGATATGACTGTAATACTATACGCCATAAAAATTTCATAATGACTCATTCATTAGTATATAGGCTAAGCTATTGTGAGGCAATCGTATCCGTTACACTAGGCCACCATAAAGCATTCCTACCGCTGCTTGGTTGTCAGTTCATGGGGTACCAACAGAAGGCTCGTCTTGTGAACAGGTGAGGCCTATTTACAAACACACTGCAGTGCTGTCAGTGTATTTCCTCTTCCTTATGACTTTCTTAATAACATGTCCTTTTGCTTTATTTTATAAATACAGTATACAGCCTTGGTTGGCATGGCTCAGTTGGTTAGGCATCATGCTGCAAAGTGGAAAGTTGCCGGTTCGATTCCCAGTCAGGGCTCCTGCCTGGGTTGCAGGTCATTCCCCAGTTGGGACACAAATAAAATGTTTTAAATATAGCATATAATAAATGTATAATAACATACAACATATGTGTTAATCGACCCTTCATGTTATCCCTGAGTCTTCTGATCAACAGTAGACTATTAGTAGTTAAGTTCTGGAGGAGTGAAAAATTATACACGGATTTTCAGCTGTATAGGGGTTGGCACCCTAACTCATGTTATTCGAAGGTCACCTGTCGCCAACTCAATTGCTTCTCTCTGTCTCCAAGTAATTGCTTAGATTCACAAACCTACTGAACACCATCAGTAATATCTCAGTTCCCTTACCAAAAGAACGGTATTTTTAAGAATGCTCTGCCAGATCCTGCCCCCGCCTACCTCTCTAGCTGAAGCTCAAACCACTTATCTTCCCTCCCGACTCAGCTCCAGCCGCCCTGTCCATCTTCTCCTTCTTTAAATATGCCAAGTTTCTTCCCTTCTGTAGGACTTCAAACACACTGACCCTCTGCCTTATTTGCTCCTCCAACCCTCACAATTCTCTGTCTCTCTCTCTCTCTCTGTCTCCCTCTCTCCTCCTCCCTCCCTCCCTTTCCCTCTCGCATCCGTCAGGGCCCAGCTGACACGTCACTTTCTCAGGGAGACCTTCCTTACTGCCCAACCTAAATTCGGTTCTCCCCGTTATCTCCTTCACAGCACCTGGCACTATGGAAATTTGAAATGACATATTCATCGATGTATTCAAGAACTGAGTATCAACCTCATCCACCAGGCCAGGGGTCAGCAAAATTTTTTCTGAAAATAGTCAGAAAATAAATATTTTGGGCTTCACAGGCCACAGGGTCTCTGTTGCACCCATCATTTGCCATTGTTACACAGAGGCAGCCACAGACGATATGTAAAAAAATGAGATGGCTGTGTTCTAATAAAACTTTATTCACAAAAACAGGCAATGGGCTGGATTTGAACTAAAAGCCCTCATTTGCGGACCCCCGCTCTAGAGTGTCACTTCCAGGGAGGCAGGGACAAGACTGTTTCATGCTCGCCACTGTGTCTCTGGTGCCCAGGAAGTGCCTGGCATACAGCAGTTGCACAGCGGGCACCGAGTGGGCACAACCTGGAAGATTATCATGATGAAATGTGCTCCACGTAGCTCTCAGATCAATGAGTACAAGTTACAGGACAGCAGATTTGAGTTCAACGTAAGGAAAAACTTTCTACAGGTTCTGCCATACAGAATTACCATATGGTTTAGCTAAAATAATAGACGTGGAGAATGTTCTCTAAACTATGAACAAAATATATGTTGTTATCAGTAAGAACTAATAGTTCTGCAGCTGACCAAAAACATGGGTACGTTACCCGCTGAGGCAGTGGGGTCCCTGAGTTACTTAAGGAGCCTGAAGACTGGTCCACCAGTGCGCCGAGACAGACTTTTGCATTGGTGGGTCAGAGGTTGCACCAGAAAACCTTCAAGATGCCTTCCAACTTGAAGTTTGTCCATCACTTGGGACCTTCCCATTATGAGCAATAATGTACTTACTAAGTCCTTACCTTGTAAAAAGAACTTTATGTGCCATGACTTATTTAATTCTTGAAACAACCCTTCAAGTTTAAATGGCATTATGCTCATTCTGCAGATAGGATGCTGAGAGTCCGAGATGTTAAGGTAAAGGCGTAGATGCAGGGCCAGGAGCCAGACTGACTGTGACTGCGCCCTTCCCCCACACGCCACAACCTCCCCAGCCACGTGGCCCCTTCTCAGGCAGCACACCCAGGCCCTTAAATGCAGACATGCAATTCCTAACATGTCCTAATACCTACGGCTGAAAGATTAGCCCCTCAAAAAAGCAGTGTGCACCACATTCATTATAGGGACTCTGAGGGGATGATGAAGAAATGTGTGTCTTCCACAATCATTTTTTAAAACAATTTTCCATTGAAATATGATGAATAAATATAACAGTTTTGTATATAGAAAATAACTTATGTCTAAAAAACATTTTCACCTTTGTGAGAAAACCTATTATTTTTCAATCTATATTTCATAGAAGGGAAAACAGGTAGCTAAAGTATTAGATAATATTATAAATTATTACATCACATAATTTGGGTAACATTTGTTGGGGAAAGAAAATACCAGCTACAGCACAGAATAAGTACTGCTTTTTCTGATTTTCAAACAGAGAGTAGACTTTCGGCTTCCATAGGCAAATGCTTATACAAAAATGGCAATTTTTATTTCAGAAGGAGGTCAAAAGCTAATCTGATGTTTAAGTCAGAGCAATGGGATTATAAATGCTCTTAATTGTCTTCAAATTGGTCATCTATCTTTCCTACATGTTTAATGATATGTATTACTTGTGTAATAAAATGGTCAGAACAATCGGATTAGGGTATGTGTTTCTTAATATTTTCTCAGTAATTTATTGACCAAGTCCTTTTTAATTACTCCATCTATCTACTGCTCAGTTATCTGGCCTCATCTACTAGAACACAGTGCAGAAAGCAAAAACAGCCTCTGAAAATTGTGCAGAAAGCAAAAAAAAAGCCTCTGAACAGCCCAAATAGATGTGATAAATCTGGTATTCATGCACATTCATCACAGGAGGGCTTTCTGAGACTTTCTTTATTATTTCACAGCAAGTTCTAATAAACCTAGATAGTTGATTGCCAAACCCTTACAGAGCTGGGGAGCCAGCCACAAAGGGATGCATAGCGGACAACACCATCGTCCCCCCAGTGTGTCAGGGCCACTCAGTCCGGGTGGGACTGAGTCCCACCCCCAGGGATATTCTCTGATAACCATGGTAATATCAGAATCGTCCCACATCCTCTGCACAGTCACTGCTGCACCATGTCCAAACCAACGAGCACTTAGAATTCCTCGGGGATTAGTTCAGGAGTTTGCCCAGTCAGCACAAAGCTCAGGATTTCTGCTAACAATCTGGGTAAACATGCTCTTCTGATAGCAAACTATGCAAGATGGAAAACCTAAAAATCCTGTGATTATTTTTCACCACGACACAGAGCAGCCCAAGGATAAACCTTACATGTGAAGCCAGGTAAATTAAGTCAGTTCTCTGATCAAGCCACCGAAGAAGCCAACTTAGCCTCAGAGATTTTCAATTACTTGAGCCAATATAAAAAAAACCCTGCATTGTTTAATTAAATTAGTTTGTATTGGATTCTGTGTTAGCCATAAAAATCTTGGTTTTCCCTGGAGAGTCACAATTTACAGCTACTGCCCCAGTATAACAATGAACAAAGTTCCCTTTCACTTCCAAAAGTCATATGGTTTGAACAGCCAATTATATGGGCACCCAAGTCGTAACTCATGTGGGC
The DNA here is from genome assembly GCA_039655065.1 of Glossophaga mutica. Taxonomy (NCBI): domain Eukaryota; kingdom Metazoa; phylum Chordata; class Mammalia; order Chiroptera; family Phyllostomidae; genus Glossophaga; species Glossophaga mutica. The sequence continues at coordinate 63,669,569 of CM077304.1, forward strand.
AAAAAGGAGAGTACTGGGCAGTTAGAAAAGGCCAGAGCGCTCATAGTGACATGTGAGAACATATATGAAGGACCCATGGACAAAGACAGAGGGGGTGGGGGGAGGACTGAGTGCGGGGGGTGGGTAGGGTGGAGGAGAGTAATGGGGAGATAATGAGGACAGCGGTAATTGAACACCAATTAAAAAAGAAAGAAAAAGAATGCACAGAAAATGTATTTTAAAAGGAGACATAAAATTCAGCAGCAGTCTGGGGTCCTGTGATGTACAAGCAAATCGTCCCATATACACTGACAGCCCTAGAGACCATCACACTGAAGCAGCATTTCCCCCAAGCTCTAAAGATGCTCTTCAAACTATAACTAATGCAACACAAAGGGGGGTTCCTGGACTATTATATTTGAGGAAAGCTTCAGTCTATGACTCCCCTTGGAGACTTAAAATATACATGAACACAGTAAAGGCTCTGAGTGATCTTGAAAAAAAATTATTTAATTTTGTTTACCCAGTTTTTACCCAATTTATTTGATCACAGAACATTGTTTCTCTAAGATACCTATTAATATGCTGCGGATAACTCTTCCGCTGACACCAATTTGGGAAAAGCTGTAGTCAGTAATTAATGACTTGAAGTGATAAAAAAATCAAATTATATTTAGTGTTTGGATTTACAGCATTGAGAAGTATTTAATATGTTCTAGGAAAATTTTCTTACAAAATGCCTAACATTTTTTCTTTATTTTTCAATTACAGTTGCCCCAATTCCACCCCGCCTGCTGCTCTCCCCTGCCCCACCCACTCCGCCCACCCCCTCCCTCCCATAGTTAGTCCCCACCCAGTTGTCCTTGCCCTTGGGTCCTTTATACATGTTTCTTGATATGACCCTTCTTTCCCCCATTATCCCTGTTCTCTGTTCCCCTCTGGTCACCGTCAATTTGCACTTTATTTCAATGTCTTTGGTTCTGTTTGGTTCATTTGTCTGTTTTGTTGATTAGGTTCCACTTATAGGAGAGATCATATGGTATTTGTCTTTCACTGCCTGGCTTATTTCACTTAGCATGATGCTCTCCAGATCCATCCATGCTGTTATGAAGGGTAGGAGCTCCTTCTTTCTTTCTGCTGTGTAGTATTCCATTGTGTAAATGTACCAGTTTTTGATTCACTCATGTACTGATGGGCACTGAGGCTGTTTCCAACACTTGGCTATTGTAAATTGTGCTGCTATGAACTTTCAGGTGCATAGGTTCTTTTGAATTGGTGATTCAGGGTTCTTAGGGTATAATCTCAGCAGTGGAATCACTGGATCAAAAGGCAGTTCCATTTTTAGTTTTTTTGAGGAAATTTCATACTGTCTTCTACAGTGGCGGCACCAGTCTGCATTCCCACCAACAGTGCACTAGGGTCCCCTTTTCTCCACAACCTCAACAGCATTTGTTGTTTGTTGCTTTGTTAATGATAGCCAATCTGACAGGTGTGAAGTGGTATCTCATTGTGGTTTTAATTTATATTTCTCTGATGGCTAGTGATGTCAAAATGTTCAACATTTTTAAGTGTGAAATAATTAAATAAATGAAAAAACAAAACCTCACCTCCCTTAGTGATTACTTAAGAATGGCGAATAACAGAATTTCAATTACATAACTAAAATAGCACCTTCTAAGGTGGGATGGCTTTTTGTAGGATAAAGGTCCTTACTATCCAGGAGAGAAAAAAAGCTATGAAAAGAAACCCATATACACATCAGTAATTAAGTCTAAGTTGAGCTCTACACTGACCAAGAAATGTGTAACCTGATGTTCTTTAGCACTTTAAGAGGCGTATCATTCTAGAGATCAATTCAACCTTAATGACTTTAGAAGGGACTTGAGAAATGTCGATCTGCACTAGATAAATTCTCAGCAAGCTTGGGGGGCTCTTTCATACTGAAATATAAACACCTGCTCAGGAGAAATGTGCCAGGGCATACTTCACTGTCCCCGAGAGGGGTTCTCTGACTCTGAGCAGAATAAAACAAAAAGCGTCAGAGATGCACTAAAATAAACCCTGCCTACGGCACACAGACTGGCATCTTCATTACAGCGTATGCCTGTTGAATTCTTATAATTCGGGAAGTCCTCGGAGCTTTCCAAGAACCACTCGAAAAAGACTTCTGACAGGAACCTCATGCTAGGCGTCTGAAATTGAGGAAGTGAGGAAGGAGAGAGAATGCAGGGCCTGACTAGAGCCTCAAACACAAAAGTTTTTCAAGGAAAGAAACAAATAGTCCTCCATGGATACTGCCTATAAACAATCTGGCTTAAGGACGGCAACTGTGTTGTGATGGTGAGAGAGCAATTTCCCTTCAACTCCTACAGGAGGAAGGGCACACGCTGCAGGGGGTTCTTAGCCGCTGACAAAGGAAGGTGGCATAAAGCAAGAAAATGTTGTTGGGGGCAGGAACTTAGAAACAACATCACCCCCACATGAGAGAGGCAATAACAAAGTGGCATCAGATTAGAGCCTGAGGTGGAAACAACCCTGATGGTTGACGACAATGAGTCCGGGACATGGGGAATCCCAGTTTGTTCACTTCTGAGGACCTCTCAGGAGGCTAGAGCAAGGATTTAAGGGGGCAGTAACATCTCACTTAAACTTGGAATCATGTAACTCTGGGTTGTGAGGGGGAGGGAAAGGATCTAAGGTCGTTCCTGCCCAGATGAATCACAATTTTAATTACCTATATATTTGTTTCAGATGCACATACTATCTCTTGAAAGAGAAAACATCACTTTGCTTCATAGTTCATGTTTGCGTAAGTGTAAGAAATTAGGTTAAAATGGTTCCTTTCTGAAAGAAGGAGCTCCTACCTTTTGTGACAGCATGGATGGAACTGGAGAGCATCATGCTAAGCAAAACAAGCCAGGCAGTGAAAGACAAATACCATATGATCTCACCTTTAACAGGAACCTAATCAACAAAACAAACAAACCAGCATAATATAACCAAAGACACTGAAATTGAGAACAGGCCGACAGTGACCAGAGGGGAGAGGGGAGGGAATTTCAGGGGAAAAGGGGAAGGGTTTAGAGCAACAAGTATAAAAGACACGTGGACAAAAACTAGGGGGGGTGGAAATGGGAGGGAGGTGGGGAGGGCTGGGCAGTGGACTGAGATGGGAGTAAAAGACAGAAAACTGTACAAGAACAACAATTAAAATTTAAAAAATATTTAAAAGTTAAATAAATAAATAAAATGTTTCCTTTCTCTAAAGAAGATGGAACAAATTGAGAAATTAAAGCATTAAGAAACTAAGCAATTCCAAATACCTGATAACTCCAAATTCACATATACACACGCAAGGGTAGGTATGCAGGTGGGCAGGTACATAGAATGACAGACAGATAACCAAGCACAAGGCAGGAAGCTAAAGTACAAAGGGGTATCTGAAATACTCACTAGTATCATGACCCTTTGTACTTATTTCAGAAGGATTTTCACATGCATTTAATCTGAGCCTCACGCTATCCCCTTGGACAGAGTAGTGTTGTTCCATTTTAACAAAACAGAAACAGACTCAATGAAGCTAAATGATTCGCTCTCATGCTTCACAGTAGATGGGAATGGCGGGGCTGAGACTTGTATCTGATTATTCCTGACCAGCTGTCCCCTTCATCTTATTTTAAACGGTTAAGAATTTGGGGGTGAGGAATTCATGTCTGAACTGCCACTGAAAAGACAACTGATGAGGAGGTTATCTGAGCCACTCAATTGGAAACAAATAAACGAATTGGCATAATAATATTGCTGGTGTCTGTAGAGACCCTTTCACATATAATAGTTCAAAGTGATTTGCTTACATCATTTTCTTTGCCTTTAGCACAGGTATACTTTCCCCCATTTTTGAGGTGAAGAAATTTAGATACCTAGATATTGAATCACTTGCTCAGAGTCACAGGAAAGATTAGTGAAAGGAGTAGAATTGCAAGAACTTAGATGGTTACTCAATTCCACAGGACGATTTTACAAAGCTAAGAACATCAGTGTTGGTATTTTTCTGTCTTCCACTCTCTCCTCTTCCATTCACAACAGAGGACCTATTGTATGCACAGCCCCATGCCCAGCGCTCAGGGGAAGGCAAGTGAATAAGACAGTGAACCTTCTTTCTAAGAATTTATAGTTTCAGAGAGGACTGACAACTGCTGGCACTCAAAATACCAGGAAGAATGAAATGTATTCCATTTTAGATATGAACAAATTCAACAGAAGGGAAAGACCATCCATGAATAGAAACATCAAGGAGAGGTTTGTGAATGGTCGTTACAGGTCCCAGTTTGCCAGGAACACCCCCAGTTCATAACGGTTGTCCTTGCAGCAGCCTCTCCCTCTCTCAAAGCGTCCAAATCTGTAAAACGAATTACAGGCTCAGCTTTGCAAGAAGGGAGTGAAGCTATGGTTGGGCTTTGATGACTGCGGTATATTTTAATGGCTGAGGACTTGGAAAAAATATTAATAAAAAGAAGAAAACAAGTAGAACAACAATAAAATATTTCAGTTTTTTAAAAAGGGGGAACAAGAAAGCCAAAGACAGAGGCAGGAGGGGAAAGCTTGGCCACTCTGGTGTGATGGATATCCCACGGCGTCGACGGCCATCGGCTTTTCCTCCGTGTGACAGCTGACCCCTCAACAACAAGGACTTGAACTTCAACAGAGCAGGTCTACTTACACATGGAGTTTTTCAATAAATACATATAGTACTGTAAATGTATTTTCTCTTTCTTATGATTTTCTTAACATCATTTTGTTTCCTCTCGTTCACTTTACTGTAAGAATATAGTATATAATACATACACAAAATACGGATGTGTTGATCAACTGTTTGTATTATCTGTAAGGCTTCTAGTCAACAGTAGGCTGCCAGCAATGAAGGTTTCAGAGAGTCAAAAGTTGTACTCAGACTTCCAACGGCGCAGGATGGGGTGGTCAGTATCCCAAACCCCTGTGCTGTCAAGGGTCCACTGTACGTGACTACTGCTCCACCCATAGAGAGATGGAATCTCACCCTGGCCAGGTGGCTCAGTTGGTTGGAGCATTGTCCCATACATCGCAAGATTGTGAGTTCAGTCCCGTCAGGGCACATACTCAGGTTATGGGTTCAATTCCCAGTTGCAGCATGTATGGGAGGCAACCAACTGATCTCTCTCTCTCTCTCTCTCTCTCTCATATCAATAAACAAAACCTCAGATAAGGATTGAAAAGAGAGATAGAGAGATGGAATCTCTTTCCTCTGATCTAGGCTGGGCCCCTGACCTGCCTTGACCAGAAAGCACTGGAAGCAATGCAGAACCAGCTCCAGTCTAGCCTTGAGGGCTTGTCTGGAGGTTCTAGCAGGGGAGTGCAGCTACTTGTATACCCTTGACAGAAGACCGGTCCTCTCCTCTAGTTGGGAAGGTCGTCCTCTTTGACTGAGTGCACAGCTTCAGGAGGGACGCACATGGATCGGTAAGGGAGGAAGGGGACACCCACCTGGCCAACCAGATCAGCCAAATCAACCCTGGAGATCACTGGGGTGACAGATGTCGCAGCCAGATCACCTTCACATCCTCCAGTCTAGACTTTAAGAGGCGGATCAGCTTCTGCATTTTGCTCTTGAAAAGAGCAACCAAGAAAGCTGAAGACAGAGGCAGGGACAAGAGCCTGAGGCCATTCCAGCCAACCCCACTGAGGTGCCAGTTTATGAATGGAGAAGCGGTTAAGGCCATTTCAGCACCAACAGACACCACATGGAGCAGAACAACTGCTCCACTTGACTGGGTTGCAGAATTCTGAGACAGATAATAAACTGCCTATGTGTTAGGCCATTAAATTCTAAGGTGGCTTGCTATAACTGCAATAAATACTTGGAACACTAAGTGAGTAAAACATGAGAATTTAAGCTTAGCAAATGTGTGTTTGGTACAGTGGGTATTCTCTGTGGTCCTATCCAGCCTCAATCAAAGGAAAGCCTTCCGTCCCTATGTCTCAGAGGTAGGCTTTCTCAGTGGTTCTGCCCCTCCTCCAGTCTGGGCCAAAGACCATTTCCTCTCCTCACCCACACCTGCATCACCAGGGAGATTTTACCAGGTCACCTGCCCAGCCCTCAGTCTTTCTTAGGAGCCCGAAGTGGAGCCTGTGGAGAGAGCCTTCAACAGAGTACACACTCCCCACTCCCCCCACCCCCCCCCCACCCCCGCCGTATCTGCCACCCACACGGGTTCTATTCTCTCCTGCTATCTCCCTTAGCCTTTAGGGATCCTCAACAATTTTAGCTGAATTCAGATTATCTGCTTCTATGGCAGGCTTGCCTTCCTCCCTCCCAAGTTGCAACAAATAAGCCAAGGCCTGCATTCAGTCTCTCCTTGCAGGTGTCTTGTTTGCCCTTGGATTTTAGGGCAGTTGTTGCCTTGCAACCTCAGTTCTGTGATGGGTTCAAGAAAAGTTTCGATTTGAGCTATTCCAATACTTCTGGGATCAGGTTTCCACATACCAGGTGGAAGTCAGAAGTGCGGAGTTGCTTTTTCAACTGCCACCCAGGAACTCTAGGAGGCCCAGAGAGGCATCCGGGCAGCCCCAGGGTGGTGTGGGGGGGGCATGAATAAGTGGCCCTCCCCACTCTTCGCTACTGTCTCAATCAATCAGCTGCATTTTTAAAAACCAAGTTTACCAGAGCTTCAACAGAAAGGGATGTGTGACTGAAAACAGCTGGAAAACCACTGACCCACAGCAGGATTTTGGAGGAACCACCGCCATCAGTCCCTTCCCCAGGCCTCCTCCTCTCCACTTGCTCCCCAAAGCCTGAAGCCCTTCTAAGGGGAGAACAGCTGGCGCACCACACTCAAGAGGGCAAGTCTGAAATGCAAATACTTCATGGGGAAGTTGACTTACATTCACATGAAATGGAGCTGATAATAAAAAAAATTTCCCCTAAAAACAGGTATTCATAAAAAGAACAGAGCACAACAACCAAGTCTGAAAAGAAGTGAAAGCGGGCCCTGGGTTGGGGACAGAGAAATGATTTCAAAAACGAGGGTTCGGGCACCACAAGCTAACTTCCGACTTCACAATGCGCCTGCAGCTGGCACAGAGACAGGCATCCATGCGCATGCGCACAAACACACACGCACGCACACGTGCACATCTCCAGGAGACGCGGGCAGTCCAGGAATCTGCTCTGCAGTTGCACGGGGCAAGCAGCCTTCATTGGCACCGCAGGGGGCCCTGAGTGATGACAGGATGTAAACACACACACTTTCTCCTCAACCAGCTGGCCTGGGAGCCAGCGACCCACACACCACTGCTCACGACTCCTCTGGCCCTGATGATCCAGAGCTGTAACACTCAAGGATGAAATATGAAGGAAGGAAGGGAAATATGTTAAAGATGTGCACCATGAAAAATGGCCACTGGAAAGCCACTCAAAGTAAGAGCAGTAGAAAAGAAAAGTGCTTCTCCAGCAAGTGCCTTCAGTTTCCAAGCATCGCATGAATCATCTAAGGAAAAAAAAAATCTTCTCAGCTGGAGAGGTAACGTCTAGAAAAAATGCTAATATTACTGAATGTTACTGCTATCATTTCAAGTAAAGGTGACTAGGCCAGCAACGGCATTAGCAATTTTCAAATCGGGCCTTGAGAAAAATGTGAAAAAGGAGAATAAATGTAGAATTAAATTCTCTTCTAATCGGATATAATTACTAAAATCAAGGCAGGTGACTCATGATAAATCATATACAAATGAAAGATTAATGTAAAGGCTCTGAAACATTAGCAAGTGCCATTGTTTTCTGCAGAAGACATGTGGATCTCGAAATCGATACCCAAAAAAGGTAAGTATTAGGGGAAACAAATGTCAACCTCGCTGACAGGCTTCCTTTGATGTTGCTTGAATATGTACATGAATCTCATCTTTACAACTAAAACATGACCCCTTTTAGAGGTCAGTTCTTTCTTGTGACTGCTTTTCTTTCATGTTATGTATAAAATGAACAAACAGTACTTGACAACAGAAATGCCTGAGAAACTAATAAATGTGGAAGGCAGTTTTCAACCCCAGTACAAAGCATGCTATTACACTGCACTCTTCATAACGGTGTGTGGGGAAAGTTTTGACTTAATAAATCATTAATCTTGCTTTATTTCACAGTATCACTCATGAAATGTTGGACCTTCGAAGGCTGCGCTAGTTTAAGCTTGTATATAACATTTAATGTCTAAAAATATTTAAATATCACTAATGCGAAAGGAATGATCAACTCAAGCTGTCAGGAAGCGTTAACCTAAGAGCAGAGAGTTAACGTACATTCAAACCACTTTAGTGGGTTAAACATGAGGCAGTTTATTTTTCTTTCCCTTACAACTGTATTAAACTATAAGTGGCATGCGATAAACTACATGTATTTAAAATATACAGTTCAGTAAGTGTTGACTCCTGCACACATCCAAGAAATCATTGCTACCATCATGATAACAGACAGACCCATGACCCTCAAGGCTTTCCTCCTGACCTTCCGTGAGCCCCTCCCTCCCACCACACCCTGTCTTCCATCCCTCCCCTGTCCTGCCCCTAGACAGACAGTGACCTCTTTGCATTTTTTCAAGTTTTACATAAAGGAGATCTTACAGCATGCATTCTTTTGGGAGGGTCTGAGGTGTCGGGCTTCTTTTACTCAACACAATTAGTTTTAAGGCTCACTCATGCTGTAGCATGTATCAGTAGTGCATCCCCTTTTCTTTCTTTCTTTCTTTTCTTTTTTTTTTTTTTTTTTTTTTTTGCTTAATAGTGCTTGTTTATGGATATGCCACAGTTTATTTATCCATTAGCTGGTGATAGACATTTGGGTTGCTTGCAGTCTTGATTTAACAAATAAAGCTGATATGAACATTCACATACAAGTCTTCAAATGTACACGTGTTTTTATCTCTCTTGCACAAACACCTGGGAGTGGAATGGTTTAATGGTTTGGTAGGTAAAACTTTAACTTTTTAAAAAACTGCCAAACCATTTTCTTCAGTGGTTGTACCACTTTACGTCTCCATCAGCACTGTATGAGAGTTCCAATTCTTCCACCTCCTTTCCAACACTTGGTATGGTCAATCTTTTTAATTTTAACAATTCTAATGGGTGCGTACAGATACCCCATTGTGGGTTTAATTTGCATTTCTTCAGTGACTAGTTATGTTGAGCAGCTTTTCATGCAATTAATTACCATCCATGTATCTTCTTTGCTTAAATGTCTCTTCAAATCTTTTGCCCGTTAAAAAAAAAGTTCTCTGTTTACTTATTATTGAGTGATGAAAGTTCTTCATATATTCTGAATAGAAGATCAAATATAGACCTTACAAATAGTTCTGCCCAGTCTGTGGCTTATCTCTTCATTTATTAACAATGTCTTTCATGAAGCAGACATTTTTAATTTTGATAAAGTCTAATTTATCAATTTGTTTTTGAATTGTGATTCTGGTAATATATCTAAAAAACTTTTACTTTACCCAAGGTCACAAAGGATCTCTCCTATGTTTTTGTTACAGAAGTATTATTATAGGTTTTGTTTGTTGATCTATGATACACTCTGAGATTTTTTAAAAATACGGTATATAAGGTGTGGATTGAAGAACGTATTTTACATTGAATGTTCAATTGTTCCAGCACCGCTTGTTAAAGACTATCTTTTCTCCACTAAAATGCATTTACAGCTTCACAGAAAAGAAGCTTTCTGTGAATGTGTGGGTCTATTTCTGGATTTTTCATTCTGCTCCATTGATTTATTCATCTATCTTGGTACCGATACCACCACACTGCCTTGACTTCTATAGCTTTATAGTTAATGCTTAAATCAGCTAACTAGCCATCGAACTTCATTCTTTTTTTATTTTTTTCCAGTTGTTTTAGCTAGTATTCTAAGTCTTTTGCATTTCCATGGGAATTTTAGAATCAATCTGTCAATTTCTACAAAATATGTCTACTGGGATTTTGACTGACATTGTACGAAATCTACAGGTCAATTGGGGAGACAAAATCGAAGGCAGGAATCAGAACTTCCACTCTCGTCCTTTCCTCCCTCCCTGTCAGCCTCACTCCAGTGATGGACTAAGGACTAGAGGGCAGAAACCTGAGATCAAACTAAAAGGTAAGATGTCTCCTGACAGTAGGTCTCTATGAGGACCCCAGGCTAGTTCCCTCTATCACCTTTTCTTCCCTTTATCTATGCTTTCCTTTCTGTGACATTTCTCTCTTCTCCTCCCCTCCTTCTTTTCATGCATATTACAGATCAGTCCCCCTGCTTTCCATTAACACCAGCACCTTCCAGCCAGGGTTGGAAACCAAAGTTTAAGAGCCATTTCTCAACTCTCAGGTTCCCGACACGAGCAAAAAGCTCTCTTGGGGGAGAATACACATTTGGCCATCTTTGGGTCCTATCTGAGCAAGTCATCAAAAATAGGGATGTTTTCCTCCCTGTCTATACTTTCCACACCTCCAGAGACAGATAAAACACAGACAAAGGATTAAAACCATGCGGGCCCAAAAGAACGAGGATTCCTGTGTATTTCTGAGGACAACGCTACCTCAAAGGAGTTCTGGCTGGGGCCACACAAGGAACAGCAAGGGGAAGGACAGACCTGCAGCCACAGAAAGGGGCCACAAAACCACTGGGAAGAAAGGAGAGAGTAGTGAGCAATGAAAGGGAAGTGAAAAAGAAAGGGGAGAAAACCCTGGCAGAGGCAGAATATCTGAAATAGGACTTTCCAGTACACTGTTCCTAAAGGCCCTTGGGCTAATCATAGGACCTCGCTATAAGTCCAGGGCTGCCTTTGTAATAAATAACTATTAAAAAAATTATCACCCTGGCTGGTATGGCTCGGTGGGTTGAGTGTCAGCCTGCGAACCAAGGGTCTCAGGTTGGATTCCCAGTCAGGGCACATGCCTGGGCTGTGGGCCGGGCCCCCAATAGGGGACTCACAAGAGGCAACCATACATTGATGTTTCTCTCCCTCTCTTTCTCCCTATCTTCCCCTTTGTCTAAAGATAAATAAATAAAATATTTTTTAAAAAATTACTGTCTTATTTATCTTGTGTTCTAAGTGCAGAGTTTAACTTATAAATTGTAGAGAGGAGAGGTGTTATGACCCTGACCATTACCTGAAATTTTTAAAGTCTCTGTATCTCTTAGAACTTACAAAGAATCAGAAATACAAATGGCTACTCTTCTACATTTAATTTTACTTAATTTCTGGTAAAATCAAAGGAAGAAAATGATTGGTATATGTGTTTTAATCAAAAGATCTTTACAATAACATGGTTGTCATAATCATTCCTAGTCAGTGGTCTCCCACCAACAGTATCCATAAACTTATTCCAATTTGAAGAAATTATAATTGCCATTTTCTCTGACTTTGTCCCAGGGATACTTCCAAAAGATGTTGTCAAGAAACTATGCCAATTTCTGAAAGAACTCATCTCTATTTGACTATTAGAAAGCACAAAATCCCCTTTCTAAGAATAAGCAAAGGGAACAATCACACAGCCTGTGGAAAAAAAGTTCTTCAAAACACAAGATGCTGTTATTCGAAACTAAGAAAATAGGGAATTTTAAATTTCATATCCACTGATTTATAATTATTTCTTCTTTTAAGCAAGCTTACACTTTAGCCTTCTCTTACCATAGAAATATCAGGTACAGGAGATAAATGTACAGTAGAAAGACAATCCTAGCACTTTCCAATGTTCACTACCTTTAGTATCACCTCATAGACTTGAACTTCTAAGGCTAGACCCATCACGGGTTCATTTCTCCCACGGTTTTAACTTGTAATTTCTACACCAGCCACCAGGTGGTATCTTGGGTCACAATGATAAGGGTCAGTCAACTAGGTTTATACCTCTAGATGTACATAAATGAAAGAATACATAATGTAGAATATATAAATATGCACACTGTATTAAAATTAATGAATGAATAAATAAGTAATGTACATTGCAAGCATAAATTATTAAGTAGCTCCTAATTATCATGTATAACAAGTGCTTTTTCACCACTCTAATCTGAACTTCTCAAAATAGCCATAACTAGCCAGTGCTGTTCTTCTCCCTCATTGTTGTTGTTGTTGCTTTTTTCTTTTTTCTTTTTTCAGCTGGAACAGTGTATAGTCACAGAGGTTCTTCAGCAGCATGAATCTCTCTGGTCTATTTTCCCAATTAGGAGGTTTACTTCCTCCCTGGGCTGCTTCACACTTGTCTAAATCCCTAAACACTGCCTCTAATGCAATTTCATTGTCATTGAATTACTTAAGATTATTTATTGAATACTTTAGATACTTCCTGCTAATTGTGCTTTTTGTTAAAAGGACAGTGTCTTTTTTAAAGTTCCTGTTTAAAAATATTAAAAAGTACAAAGACAAAAATAAAAACCATCCTTAAACTCACCACCCAAAGATATCACCATCAAAAGGTGCCACAGGCTTTTTTTCATCGTTCTCTCTTTATTATTCTTTTTCCTCTGTTTGATTTTTTTCCCATCAGATTTCTTTTCTACTTCACTACTTGTGATATTCCTCAGTGCTCCATTTCTGTTGACTTCTCTACAAAGGTTTCCTGCATGGGGTTAATAACTATATCCCTCCAAGGCTTGTTATGAAGATTAAATGAGTTAAAATATGTAGGCCTTTAGGCCTGGCTGGTGTGGCTCAGTGGACTGAGCGCTGGCCTGCGAACCAAAGATTTGCCAATTTGATTCCCAGTCAGGGCACATGCCTGGGTTGTGGGCCAGTCCCCAGTGCAGGGTGCCCGAGAGGCAACCACACACTGATGTTTCTCTCCCTCTCTGTCTCACTCCCTTCCCCTCTCTCTGAAAATTAATAAAATCTTTAAAAAAACATATGTAGGCCTTTAGAACAATGCCTGACCCCTAGTAAGTGCTCAGTACATGCCAGATCTTTTCATTATTTCTATACAGGTTAGCTTTCACATTTTTCAACTGTGTAATTTTTCCTCTTTTTCCTTTTCTGATGACCTTCTTAGCTGGCTATAGTTTCACACATGCAACATTCCCTCAAGTGTTGTTGAAGGCAGTGAAACACATTTTCTGAGATCATCTCATATCTCATGATCAATCTGTTACAGAAAACAATTCCTCTGAACCCTTAGGAAAATACTGATCCCTTCCTTTTGTAATAACAGAATCTCTGAATAGAATCCACGAGAGAGTCTTATTTTCCAATAAAATTATCTCTTGAGTTGAACTGCTTTTTGGCAGAATTTGTTGTGGATTCCAAATCTTTCTTAGACACACATCCCTATCTGGACTGAAGAGAAAATGGTCTAGAGTCGGGGAAAAGAAGAGGACAGTGGTTTCTCAGTAACAACAGCCAGCAGCCCATGGGGAGCGTAAAGGAACCAGAATGAGCATCTCTGGACCTCCTACGTGGATCCCATTCCTTGGAAAATGACCCATTTTCCAAAACCTCTGTCTGATGTGGCAGCCACACCAAGAGCAACCTAAAGAGCTTTCCCATCGCCAAGCCTGGTGCTTTGCTTGTGGTAGTCAACTATGTAGGAAGCAAAGGTCAAAGGTACCCTAGATAGCTGCTGAATTACAAATGCTGGAAGTACCAATGCATCTATCCCTTCATTCCATAAATAGTTATTGAGTAATACGTGCCAAGTACTGTGCCGAATGCTGGGGATACAATGTGGTACAGCATCAGACACCATCCTGCTCTCTGGCACGCAAAGTCTAATACAAGAGACAAATACCAAGTAAGTAGTCATTAAAATGACTGTACAATTAGAATCACAGACTGCCATAACAGTATACATCTCCGATAATCCTTCAAGAATTAAGAAGCTGCTCAGGCAGTGGAGCTAGTTCAAGGCCAGTGCAAAGCCCCAAGGCCAGTGGTGCCCATGAGGTCTGTATGGCTGCAACAGAGAAGCCATGGTGGACACAGGGCTGGAAGGCAGGAGACGTTTGCATTCTGGATATCTGCCTTGCTATAAAAAGTCAAAACCCCTCAAGCATTTAGGCAGAGATCACATGGCAGACTGGCCCCTTAAAGGGACCATGGAAGTCTAGTGAGGAGAAGGAATCGAAAGAGGGCAAGATGGATGTAGGAAGACACACAGAGCAACTTAAATCTCAACATGCCATGATTACATGTTCACCGGCCACCCTTCAACCTGCCCCAACTTTCAAACACTGTATCACTCAGGTCACCAGGTCACTGTCTGGCCCCGAGGGGAAGGGCCTCTAGGACGTCCTTCAACCTGGATCATCTGAGAAAGTACCAACAAAACCCCCCATCACTTTCTGCCACAGGGACTGTATCCTTCACTGGTTTCTGCTGTGAATGCTGATTTCCCCTATTTCTGTATCCCTCCAGCCATTCCACTAGGAATCTGGGGAGTACTGGGGGCTCTGCTCCCACCAGCCTCCACACCCAGGGGTTTCAACTATTACCTTCTGAAAACTGAACATTCAAATCAAAGAGCCACATCTGAACAGAACCACGTTTAAACAGGTGTATTTTTAGTAACCTCTTCACAAGCATATTATGGATAGTTGTAATTATATCAGCAATTTTCAGCATCCATGTAAGTAGAAAGTGTTGTGAAAAGATTGCTAAAAAAGGAAACATCTCCCATACCCCTATTATCTACTATAATGCAGAATACAGCTTAGTGTGGCAAACAGGCAATTATGAGTAATTTTAAGAACTTTTTAGTCAATAGTTTCCACTGCTTCAATATTTTTTACTAATAAGATTAAATGTTCTAGCTCCTTCCGTCTCCCTTTTCTCCACACCATGATTCCAATGTGAGGAGTAGTACATCCCCAGGCAGACAGCAGGGAGCACTCTGAAGACCACCCCAGTGCCTGTTTCCCGCAGTCCTGCTAAGCACCCAGTTTTATTTCACAGGGCCAGTGCTTCACAAAGGAACTTTTAGATCAGTCAATATACCACTTGTGGAAGACACTGGTTAGAGAATTTCTCAATATTTTTACAACTGTCATTTATTGGAGGACCTATTAATCACTGGGAAACATAATGAGATTCACTGGTATTCTCATTTTATTAACATGGAATCTTGGGCTCACATGTTTACTAGGTTTACATAAAATTTAATCAAGGTCAAAAAGTAAACCTTTGGCAAACCTGAAAGTAAAACTGATATATTTTGACTACTGTGTCAAAATTCTGGCAACCACGTAGCATTGCTTTGACTTTTTCCATCTATTTTTAGAACAAAAGTCCCTTTAAAGCAGTGACTGACATATGGCAGTCATGCTTACTGAAACTTTGACTATATTGCTGCCAATTTCTGCAAAAACAAGGCAACCATGTTTTTATTTTTGTGTTTTTCTGTACTTTTGTATTTTAAAACATTCAAGTTCTTCAAATGTGAATTGCTTGCATGTTTTTCTTGTTTCCAATAACAATAATATAGAAAAAAATCAAAATCAGTGTAGAATCTGACTACAAACTTTCCTTGAGACACCAGAAAATAATATTGTTGTAGGGAAGTAAAAGCTGTCGTGAATAACAACATGCACAGGGATGCAAACCTCAAGGTGACCTATGAACACCCCCCCCCGCCCCCCGCCCAGCACACATGGAGAAACACCCATCTCTTCATGGGACTGTAACTCGGACGATGTGGTATCTATAGAAAAAAAACAAAACTAGCCGTTTATTGTATTTTTTATACTCAAATGGCAAAAAGTTTCCAATTGGGACCTGTACTTTTAAAGTATTATTTTCTCTCTTGGATTCATAAATATCTGTTCAGCTATTTCCCATATCCTCTCAGTAATAAGTAATAAAATCAGGCAGCTAGGTTCCATTTTTACCAAACCTTCTGAAAGCCGCAGATAAAATTAAAAGTACTTCTAACTACGAAAAAGTGATTGGTGCTAGAGTGAGTTTATTTATTTAATTTTTAACACTCCCCTGTCAATAATTTCTATTTAATTTTTTTTCAACCAGAAGCAGTCATTCTCCTTAGCCCAAGATGCATACGGGTAAGATGGGTTAGGCACGGTTCCTTGTTTAGAATGTCAACTCTAAAAACTTTCAGAGCTGTGATAGAGAAGATACGACAACTACAAAAGTTCTAGGATTTAGGGACCTAATTACTAAAAAGTTTCCTTCTACTCTTTTTTTTCCCATCAACGACCTTGCTAGCTCTGTTTTCTTGAGCCCAGAGGTGGAGGTGACAGAGATAATATCTTAAGTTTTCTTTATATGCCTCTAATTACCCATCCCACACTAGGTAAAATAATTAGTAAATGCTTGCCTAACAAAGATCTGTTGAGGGAATGAGTGGCCCAAGAGAAAAAATGCCACAACACGAGCATGTGCCTGTTTCCCCCACAGAGGCCCTGGGACCAGCTGGGACCCCAGACGTGGTTGGCCCACTGTCCTCTGGGTTCCCCACCACCCGCCGTCCACCCCTCACTAGAAGGCTGCCCACGGCCTTCCCAGGGGAAACCCAAGTCCTAAACGTTGTTGCAGCTTCACCCTCCACTCTGTCAGTACTGTTCAACCCTCGACGTTCCCACTGGAAACCTCTCAACTTTTATAAGGCTAAATTACAGAAAATCTTCTGCTACATCTTTTCTTTCCTTTACTGACTTCTTCATGTCATCACCCAAACACAGTCACACCGTACGGCATGGCTAGCCTTCTCGCTGGACCTCCAGTAAGCTTATTCATTCTCAAAGCTCCCATGATAATTTCATACAGATGATTCCAAAATCTCTATTTCTAGTCCTCATTATTCTCAAGGCCTCCACATCTGATTCCCAGGGGCTTCCTTGACCTCTCCACCATCTAGATAATTTACTATTGACTCACATTCAACCAGGCAATCCTGAACTCACGGTCCTGCCATTCTTGATGAACCAATCCATTTTCCTGCCCTCCATTCCAATGAACGGTTGGTCCCGGGCACCCAAGCCTAAAGCCCCAGGATCATCTCTGATCCCTTCCCCCCTTTACCTACGTATCCATTCAAGTGCCTAGTCCTTTGCATTTTGCCTCTATCTGCCTCTCTCGTCTCTCCTTTTTTTTCACCTAACCTCTTGTAAATGACCTCTGTTTTCTTTATTTTTGTTTACTATTCCTTTGTGTGGGGCTTTCATATTTTAGTCTCATTTTCAACTGCTGCCCACTGGGATTCTAAGCCCACTTGACTATTAACTATTCCTCAAACACGCCTCATATTTTCCTTCCTCATAGCCTTGGGCCATGCCATTCCCTCTGCTGTGTACGCCTTTCTACCACCTCTATGGGCTGTTATCCTGCCCAATGGTGGCACATTTCAAGTAGGGTCCTCTCATGAAGCTGCACTTGATTTCCCCAACCAAACGTGGTTTATTTCCCCCTTGAAATACATAGTTTGTTGTTCTTCAGACATCATAGGCTCCTTACAAGGACAAACTACTTCTCACACCAGCCCCTACTAGCCATTAGGCTTTCTGAAGGCAGGAGTCACATTTTATACCTTTATTTTCCACATAGAAGCCTTGCATACAAACCAAACTCAATCTTTGTATTTGTCTATATGTATGTATTTATTCTTCCCTCAATAAATATTTGTTGAAATAACAAAACCAGTTGCTTTTACATTTATACCCCTAACCACCTACAATTCTTTATTCTTTCCTACAATAGTCCTCCTTTAATGTGGCTAAATATTCATGCATTCTAATATTTTGAATAAAATTAATCTAAAAGCAGTTTTAGTTCCCAATGTTTTTTCTCTACTTCTCCTTTCTGAAACATCTACACCAGGAATTCTTAACCTCAGCACTACTGACACTTTGGACCAGATCATTTTTTTCCTGGAGAGTGGGAGAAGGGTCTATCCTGTCTCAACCAGGACTATTGGATAAAAATATAATTAAAGTTGCAAATGCAAGCTACAAGTGTAATCTTAACTATCCTAGAAGCTGCTTTTAAAAATAAAAAGAAACATTAAATTATTAATAATATATTTTCTTTAACCTGACATATTCAAAATCTTATCATTTCAACAAGTAATCAATATAAGAAAGTTATTAATGACATACTTACTGTTCTTTTTTCTAACAGTCTTTGAAATCCAGTGTGTATTTTATATTTATAGCACAAAGTCGTTCAGACTATTCACATTCCATTTACTTCACAGCCATATGTGGCTAGTGACTACTGTGTTGGACGGTTCAGATAGTTTCCCCTAGGGTGAGAAATCATTTTTCAAGAAGAATAAAGAAATCTTCTCTTTTCTTCCCCCCAGTCATTCATAGCTATAAGCAGATATAGCAAGGTTCAAATCACTCATAAACTAAGTAAATTTCAAAGAAGATTCAGGATAGGGGGTTTAGGATTTTTTAAAAAGTAGGTATAAAAAAGATGGAAAAATCAAGAAATGACTGTATGATTCCATTTCACTAGCTTAGTGCAATTGATCATTAGGTCATACAGAGATGTCTTCCACACTCAAAATTCCCAACCCGGAAATAATACCTATATTACAACATAACATACATCTCCATACCCGACACAAGGTGTTCTCACAGTGTACACAAAAACCTTAAATAGTGATCTCTTTCAAGTATCCAGTGAGTCCTGTGTTACAGAGGTGGGAGAGAAACTTACTCCAAATCTTCTCATTCAAACCCCTTCACTCTACAAATAAAGAAACTGAGTCAAAACAGGACTAGAAATTGGCCTGACATCTCAGAGCTCATGAATGGAAATCTAAGCCAGAATTCAAGTTCAGAGTTCTGGTTCCAAGCCTTCTTCCTACCCCTTCCTCACTGTGTAATTTTCAGTGAGTAACATCACCTCTTGTACCATTGGTTTCTTCATACCTACGACAGAAACAATGATATCTACTTCGCACATTCTTTGTGAAAATTACTCCCAATAAATTAATATGTATGAAAATACAAAGCACAGTGTTCCTGTGATCTTAAACGTTTGCTGAATCTGAAAAGGATAGACATAATAGAACCAAAAGGTAACATGGAGTACTTGGAGATTTATTTTAATCCATTCTTACTTCTCAAGAGTATTATGCCTAATCAGTTAAGGCTGGTGAAAATTTAAATTGTTATTTAAAAGCTTTAAGGAAATAAAGGTCTGGCACAAAAAAAATGCCCTTTTTTAATTACAAAATCTTTTATTACAAAATCATATGCATGTAACTCTGCAACATAACAATATCATACTCAAGCATACCATAAGACATTTTAGGTGAAATATTCAAATTAAAACTATAAATTATTACATTCATATTATGACCCTACCAACCACGTTCACGCAGGCGTTACTTCTGCTGGACCCTGTATTATAAGACCTCTCTCAACAATACATTCCAATAAGGAGCAAAATCCATAAGTTTTCCTACATGTCTACATTTTTCAGTCAATGTTTTAAGAACCAGGAAAAAAGAGTTTAATTATTAGCTTCAATCCACCTGGGCAAACAAAACCTGCCAGAGGACACTGGACCAGAGGAAGAAGTCCCTACTACTTAAGTGGATTAGAGTCACAGCCTGCTTCCTGCACTAAACCTTACCCTGAAGGAAGGACTATTTTCTGTTTCCTAAATATTCCATCTTTCCTGGTTTGGCTAATAGGAAGGCTTACGGTGCCGGTACGATAAAACCAGTTTCACCACATTTCTTCTTTCTCAATACAAGCATAAACTCAATCACTCATGAAAAACAGAGCTTGCCATTGTTTCCATGAGATAACAGCATGACTCCCTCAGATATCTGAAAAACACTATTAAGTTTTATCCCATAGAGCTTCTTTTCTCAGAAAAATTTTAAAGATTTTATTTATTTATTTTTCGAGAGAGGGGAAGGGAAGGAGAAAGAGAGGAAGAGAAATGTCAATGTGTGGTTGACTCTCATACACACCCCCACAGGGGACCTGGCCCAAACCCAAGCATGTGCCCTGACCAGGAATGGAACCGGCGACCATTTGGTTTGCAGGCCTGTGCTCAATCCACTGAGCCACACCAGCCAGGGCTCTCGCCTCAGAAATTTTAATATTAACTTTCTGGTTAATATAGAAATGCGACACTTTAATAACACCTTGTACCAATATTCTGTTGTATTTTGGTCTAATTTGAATGTAGTTGCAATCGTCCTCTGGGTAATATGAAAGAAAAGTGCCTTTTCTCCCCCTTGTAGTTCTATAAAGCTCTGGTTTCATGCAGGCTCTTTTATCTAAGGACATCCCTTTGAATAGATACTTCCTGCCTAAGCCTTCCCTCAGTAGGGTGTTCATGGAGGAGGGTTTGCGCTTTAGAATTCAGGCCCTCGAGTTAGAGAACAAAGTCTGAATCCGCCTGTCCTCCAGGATACAATGAAACAGCCAGCTGTTTGCTTAGACATTTGTCTGAGTAGTATTTTATTAAGCTATTATTAGTTTTAATGTTGTAATTAGATGTGCAAATGTACCCCGAGGTATGTTTGGACAGGAACATCATACAAATCAGAATCGACAATGATGAACACAGCTGCATTTCTGCCAATGATTAGGCATTTAAATAAGTGCTGGTGTGTGTTTGCTGGAAAACGTGATCCCGTGGGTGGAGAGGTTAGCGCTGACAAGAGGCTGACAACGGGACATCAAAAATATCATAAAAACAGAAGAGAGCAAATGCACTGGCTTCCGCTTGGAGACTGAAGTAATCTCCCTAACCACCCTACCTAAAATAGCACGCGGCTCTCACGCTGACATATCGAATGTACAAACAGGTTTTTGAACTCATGCCTACCGTGCCTCCCTTCCCAACGGAAGTTCTAAGAGAGCAGGGATAATGTTACATCCTCAACGCTAGAAGAGTACTCAGTCTCTCCACAAAGTAGGTTGTCCAAAAAATATTCCCACATAAATAAATGGATAAAAAAAGATTGCAACATACACTAAGGAGACTTGGCGTAAATGACTTCTCTTCCCCTACAATTTTCATAAAATCATTTACTATTTACAGCTGGATGGTATCAAGTTCAGCCTCATCTTTTCACCACTGGACCTGGGTTGGCTTCATGACTTGTCCAAAGGCTTATAATTAATTAGCCTGGACTCGGACAAAACACTTGGTAGCCAAGTCTGCACTTCATTATACTTTTTTCATCTGTGACCATAACCATCAGAGGAATATATTAGTGTTCTTTCCTACTCATCTCATATTCCACTAAATGAGTACAATCATAATAGAGAATAAAGACGTCAGCACTTTTGTCCCTTCACAGCACTCTCAGTTGTGCATCGTAATTAAATCTCTTTCATAAACTGCTGGCTTCTAGAATCCTCCCTCATGTAGCTCCAAATTACTAACCCTTCCAACCCAGGGCTTTGCAAGACCTTGTGTACTTACCACTTCAAGTCCCAAAGCCTTGACTTCTTGACAAGGTTTCCAAGAGATCTACACACCCACTCCTGCCCCTATACTACTTCCAAACTTTACAAAAATACAAATCCAAAGATACAAGCGCAAGAAATAAGCATTATATTTCTGGAAACAGGAAAACCCTGCAGAATCTTTGACAAGCGTGTAAGCCAGTGTGGTTTAAGGGATATGAGTATATTGTTAAATAATGTACCAATGCTCTAAGAATAAGAACAAAATACTCTAATACTGATGCTATATCAATGTAATGTAATCATTTTTGGAAATTCAGAAGCCAATTCTTAGAGTGCCTTCAGGACTTATTACAAATATTGATTCTCTCTACATATTGCTATAGAAATAAAATATAATTACTTAAGTCCTTGGATTCTTAATTAATGGAACTTTACAGCATTTTGACAAAGAAGACTTATGATATTCTTCTATGAAGCAAAAGCAGACAAAGAAAATGTTACATTTCAAACAAAAACAACTAAATTAAATATCATTTTTTTACGTGTAAAAGACTACATCTAGTTCCTAAATCATTAAAGTATAATTGCATTTTTCATGGGTCACGACCAGAAAAGTTTACTCAACCTTATGTTCTCAAGCAAAATGTTAAAGTTATGAATTTTCTTATATTTCAGTCTATCACTGGGATATTAACCTAGACTGTAGCATATTTGATCTAGATTGTTAAATATTAGGTCTTCTACAGCCTCACACATTTTTTCTTTAAATAACTTTTCAACAGAGGAAGGTTCAGTATGAGTGAAGCTACTTTAAATTATGCACCATCCAGAAATATACTGAAATTGGCAAAAGCTGTTTATCAACTTTAAATATGCAAGCTGATGACAAACACTCATCAATACAATTCCCACTGGCCATCTTGTATCTATAACCATTGTCTGACTAATCGAGGACTTTTAAAAGCTTCCTATATTGGTAGGCAAAGCAGAAGGGCTTCCAAGGAGAAACTGAGCAGAGGAACCGAGAGAAGCAGAAGTGAGGACCTGGGGGAGGATCCCGAAAATTTCCTCAAACCTTCCTTGCGGCCTACCTCTGTTCCCACCTTCATATTCCAGGAGATGTCTCTGAATCCTCATCATACATCATCTCTCTCTTTTAAACGTAATTCCAATTGGTGTCTGTGGCTTGGAATAAACATCCTTAACTATTAAACTAAAACAAAACTGTCTTCTTAGAGTTTCACTACACACATTAATATAAAAAGTTTCAGAGACCTCCCTTGGTATTTTTTAAACAAACCAGTAGAACTTCTTTTTGTAACATCTACCCCAAAGAGCCTTTTTGAAAAGCGATGATAGATACATTCATATAAACTTATACAATGTGTTTTCTCAACCAAGGCATCTGAAAATACGGTTGTAAAAGGGAAGGTTTGAGGAAGAAACCCACACCGGTATCAGCCTGTTCTATCTTTAGCAAAGGCAGAAATTCTGTGCGAATCAAAAGATCGTTTTCCTCCTCAGAATTCATTCAGTTGCCACAAATACACATTTTTGCCTTAGATGATCCACTACTGACGCTTAAAAATATGACCAATCAATACTTTAATGCGCTCACTATAAATCTATACTACACACATTCTGAAGTCCCAGGCAAGGCCTTAAAACGCACCACAGCCACAGGACCAAACGCATGCCCCAGCTGCTGTAAACACATAACAAGAAAAAGCCACAAACCATGTACACACACATAAGCTCTTAGCACTTATTCCTGAAACAATTCTGAATGAAAAAGAGAGGTCCTGAAAACTTAAAGTTACAAACAACCTTACTGAAAATCAGCAGTTAGACAAGACTTACATTTAGGTTGGGTGGAATATTGTATTTTTAACTCTCTGGGAAGTTCCCCAAAAGCATAACTGGTAAATGCACCATTGGAATTCAGTGGCTGCTTAAACACCGGGCTTATTCTCAGACATCTGAACAACATGTTTACATAAAAGGAAACAGGCCCTGGATCTTTTTTACATGCCATGTTCTCTATGGGCAATAAATAAATTCTAAACAGTGACTCTTCCATTGTAAGCACATAAAATGAAAATAAATTTGTTTCAGACAGGATAAAAGGCAGTCGGGTTAGCTGCAGAGTCAGAAGGAATTTGAGCTTTAACGCTGGAAGTGATTCTGCACAGCTAGGCTCTCTAAATCTATTTAAACTACAGTCAACATGGGTGCTAGTCAAAAGTCAATTAAGACCGACAGTTCCATTTTCAAAAAACGCTGCAACACCGATTCTGTACCAGTAGGAGGAATGTGGAAGAGTGTCATAGCAATGATCACTGTTTCCTAAAGATACCTGCATGGAGAACCTTAGGAACATGAAACACTGTGGAGAAGGTCACTTCTCGATCAATGAAGGCTTATTACTTTAAGCACTAAAAACATCGTAACCAATTTTCCAAGGATCCGTCTAGAATATACTCCACACCTCTAGGCCTTCTAAACTAGAATGCTCAAAACTTGATTCTCAGTGAGCCCTGGGGGTCATCATGAATGAACATTACTATATTGTGTCCAGCGATCTTTGGTATGAAAGAATGTTTTAACATATGCTCCATGGACCCTGGCTGTGGTATATTTTAGGCTTCTGTTTGCTTTATTAAGCTTTTCTCTTCTCCCAGTTTAGCCAACCAGCTATTATTTCTTACTATTTTCAAGCTGTTTGCCCATTGAGAAGCCTCTCCCCTCTTGCCCCTTCTAGGTGACAACTTCTCACACTGCTGTAACCTTAGAAATCAATGTTTCAGGTGAGAGCAAACAGGCTGACTCGAGGCCTACGTCACAGTCCATGACTTCTGGGGCATCGATGGGCCTTTTTCACATTCTCGCTGGTTTTCAGGTAACTGCAGGTTAACTAGAGCCCATGTAGATTCTATCCGGCACACTGCCCCTCCCCAGAAAGTTGTGCTGAGCTCCAGTAGTATGTGGCCAGTCCCTAGTCAGCAAGTTGAAATAATCTTTGACTCAATACGACCTCAGACACAAAATATATCCTTTTAAACGTATGTTATTTACTGTCAATAACGTTTTCAAATGATCTTTCTGAGCCTTGTCCTGAAATCCTTCCCACGAAGACATAAATCCTACTGTGATCATATCATGCAAAAGGGTCACAGTCTCAGTAAATGAATAAATAATGTACTCACAGAGAGTTCTCCGGAACTCAACTTAGATGTCCCCTCATGGGACCCCAGAGAGTCACCGTGTATCTGTCCTTTTCACGTTTAAATAGAAAGGTAAGTGGTGGGCACAACCACTTCCTTCCTCTATGACCTTCAGCAGGTAACTTGCCCACTTCACCCCTGGATTTGCTCGGTGGTGACAACTGAGCACAGAAGACACCCAAATGACAGAGTTAAAAAGAGAACCAAATGAGATATTTGAAAAGAACTTAACACAGGTCCTGGTACTCAGAATATGCTCAAAAGACTTTAGTTACTGTGATAGTTAATTTTATGTGTCAACTTGTCTAGGCCACAGTGCCCAGATAGTTGGTCGAACATTATTCCAGATGTTTCTATGAACCTGTTTTCTGGCTAAGAAAACATTTAAGTCAACTCTGAGTAAAGCAGATTACCCTCCATAATGTGAGTAGGCCTCATCCAATCAGTTGAAAGCCTGAACAGAACGAAGACTGACTTCCCCCAAGCAGGAGGAAATTCTGCCAGCGGCCCGGCTTTGGATAGAATTGCAGTTCTTCCTTGAGTCTTTAGCCTGCTGGCCTACGCCACCAAATTTTGGACTCACCAGGCCTCCACAATCATGTGGAGGGGTCTCTCTCTCTCTCAATCTCCATCTCCTTCCCTCCCTACCCTTCTTCCCTCCCCCCTCTTTCCATATATACAGAGAACCCTGACCAATACAGTTACTATTATAATCATTTATAATCATCATCATTACACCATTAAACCAAATCCACTGGTCGTCCTCTAATTTCAAGTGCAAAAGAGATAGGTAAAAAACCATAATTTCCTCAAACTTCTTCAAATAAAAAGAGAACTGGATGATCCTCAGCAAAACCAGACATCTCCATAAATGTCCCAAGATTATTTACCTAGCATTCAAGAATATCTTGGCATCAAAAGGTCACTTCCCCATTCCTAGGTATTGCAAAATAAATTTAATAATTTTAATATTTCTGTCTTTTTTATAAGAAATTTTAAGGAAGAAAAGATATAGCAAAAGAAGACCTGCAATTAGTAAATTAATTGTTTTGTGTCTTCACTGCTGTACTTGTTACACTATCAGCTCCTCAGTGGCAAATACAATGCTTGCACCTTTCAAGCAAACCTACAGTAATGTTAACAATATGAATACACATTTATTGCCTACTGAGTTAGCAGGCATATGCTTTGAAGACCTGGGTTTTGCTCATAAAGCTATCATAAAATGAAAACCCCTTTTCTATGAAAGGTAATAAATTGGCTTCATGTCTTCGAAGTATGGAATTTTTCACAATCTCTTTTCATATTCTCCTTTACCATAGGGTCAAAAGATATCCCAAAACCTCGTAATTTTATTCTATTTTAACTCATAGGATATAAATACCTTTATTTCTCTGTCAAGCATTTTATTTCTTTCCTTGTTCATGTCTCATAACTGGTGCACCCTAAATTTCTAGTCTCCTAGCTGGTGTTCGGCTTTAAACATCTTTTTTAATCATCAGAAACACAAACTCGGAGAGAGGGCCAGGATGCACACGGTCAGGAGGCCAGGCCTGAGGCCAGGTTACCGGTGAGACCGATTAGGATGGTGTGAAGACTGAAGGGACAGTTCTGATGGGCAGGGGTGTACAATGCCTATGAGTTGTGAGTCAGACTGAAGTCAGGGACTGCTGGGATAGAGGGAAACAGAAAGGGTCAGACTCTAAGCATGAGTGAGAAGGAAAGGGTCAGCGTCCAGGGGACCTATCGGGACTGGAGCAGAATACGTCTTTGGGGCA
This sequence comes from Glossophaga mutica, assembly GCA_039655065.1. NCBI lineage: Eukaryota > Metazoa > Chordata > Mammalia > Chiroptera > Phyllostomidae > Glossophaga > Glossophaga mutica. Next base: position 63,695,941 of record CM077304.1, read on the forward strand.
AGTTGCAAGGAAACAGGTAGAGGAAAGAGCCTCACCTAGAACAAATGGACTTGTCCACAATGACAGCACAATTTGGAATGACAAAGAATTCCAGGGCAGCGCCATCTGCCTGCTGTCTGGGCTTTAAATGGCTTGGCCAGAGTGGGTAGACAAAGGCTAGCAGGTGTGAGCTATTCACTGACAGAGAGGCCAAGGCTGGCTCTGCAGGGGCCCATGACTGCAGCAGAGAGGGAGGCCAAGGGAGCCCTTGTGTCCTATCTTGTCGTTGAAACTGACACGGCATACACTCTTGCTTTGCTTTTCACCCTCTTAAGGGCCATGAATTAAAGTATTCATCTTATCACACAGACTTGTCTTCTGGAGCCTGTTAACAAGAGGAATGATTAAACTCTGGAAAAAGCCTAAAGTCTGCTATGAGAACTTGGGGAGAATCCAAAAGTATTCCCACTTTCACTAAAATTATAACTGTTCAGTCCCCAAAATCTTCTTTCTTTTCAGAGAACAGGAAAGTGATCCCCAACCTCTTAATGGAAAGCAAACCATACCAGCCCCTATTAAAGATACAACTGAAAGTACTGAGGCATAAGTGAGAGGGTTTTTATGCTGTTGATTTCTCAAAGATCAAAAAGAAGGCTTAGCCAAGAGCAAGAGAGAAAAGCAGACACCCAGCTTTTCTTTTATATGCCCCCCATTTTCACAATTGGGGCAACACCTTCTTACATTCCCACCCCTTCTCCCAACAACCAAAAATCATGATGCTTTCTCTGTACTCAGTACTATTTAAGGCCAAACAGAAACCCCATAATCAGCAAAACAGTTTATTAACTCGTTAACATGTTACTGTAAGGCTGAGCAAGTTATTACTTAGTTACGCCTGTGTTGTTTGCATTTGCAGAAGATAGGAAACTTGAAGTTTAAAAAAAAAGGAGAATTTCTAATGTAGAATGTCAAACAGCAAGTAGATAAAGAAGCTATTTGAAGGGAACTCAAAGGCATTTCTCAACTGCTGAATTGAAACAAGTTATCTTGGGGCCCACTCCACTCACAGGTTAACACTGACCTGGAGAGAACATTGTCTAATAGAGGGATGAGTTTCCATCTTAAGATATTTGCCTATGAATTCTGAATATTCAACTCTAGAAGAACTGGAAAAACACTAATGCTGAGAGAAAGCTAACGGTGCTTCCGATTTCCCTCAAGAGCTACATCCATCGGTCTCTTCCTGGGGGGACAAAAGGGGTGTGGTGCTGGGGGCATTTCTTCCACCAGTTAAATATCTTTGCAGAAAGCAACCTAGTTATATTCTGTTCAGGGATTTAATCCAAGGAATGTTTTTCCCTCAGATTACACGTGCAAAATCGCTCTGGTCTTGAGAGGACAAGGATTTGTAAATACTAAAGAAATAAATAAGAAATTAAGCTGCTTGGCTTTACTGCTTATCAATATGGCATTATTTTCCGGGGAAACCACTCAACCACTTTCTTGCTCACACTCACCTCCTACAGGATATTAAAGTGATTAATTTTTATACAGATTTTTTGAAGCAGCTGTACATTTCCCTTAAAAAATCTTTAAAATGAAAAAGCTACTGTGAAAACCCAGTACAATTGTTGTCACAACCATAACTACTGTAAAACTCCCGCCGACTCCCAGGATGTGTTATGCATCATGGTCGCTCTTCATCTCGTTCTGCCGTGTTCGAGCAGACACCAGCTATTTCTAATTCTCTAGTAACTGTCACAATGTTTCTGTTTTAGAATTTAAACAGGTTCCAATCCAGAGTTTTACTGTTCTATGTAAAAAAAAAAAAAAAAAAAAAAACAGAAACTTCTACAACAAAATCTGTGCTCTGAAGACATTTTTTAAAAGCCTTTTTGTGTTGTACTCACTCAGAAGGAAACACTGAGTGGACCAGGAGCAGAATCATTCTTTCTGAGTACTTACTGTGCACTAAATTTTATGTATGTTAGTCCATTTAATCCTCATAGTAACCAGATGAGGAAGGTGTGGCGATTCTCTCTCCATTTTAACCACTGGCCAACTGAGGCACAGAGGCATTAGTAAGACTTGCTGAAGGTCATACGGCTAATGAACAGCAGTCAGGATTTGAACGAAAGCAGTCGGCTCTGCGGATGAAGAACATGAACCCAGCAGAGGTGGGATTTAAAATCATGCCATTTACAGGGCGGGGGTGGGGGGGCGGTTAGGAATCAAGATATGTCTAACTACACTGTGAAGAGTGGGTCATTTCATTCTCAGATTTTTTTTTCCTAAAACTAATTAGCAAGCAAAATACTGGTAATTTTGTGTTGGAGGAGAGCAAGAGAGGGATGGAGGCAAAAAGAATAAGAAGGGAAAGAGAAGACAGAGCAACAGAAAGAGATCCTATACATCAACTTTTGCATGGTTTTAAGGAAGCAGAAAAATCCTCATCACTCTACTGCTAGAGCCCACGTAAGTTAAGAGGAAACGCTACACTACTTGGAAAAAATGTCTTTCTGCTGTGTTGCTCTTCCAACCCCAAAGCATGTCACAGGATACAGCTTTCCTGGAAGGGCCATTATAGACACAGCGTCCTTTTATTTTAATTCCCTGAAGGGAAAGGGAGTCACCTGCACACTGGGTCCAGGAGAGCAGACACTACCCTGGAGTACAGTCTGAGTAAGCCAATGCGGGATCTAACGGAATTCTGGCACACTAAGGAATTCGTCTCAAGTTGCAGCTCCCAGCTGTAGCTACGGTAAGAAAAGACAGCAAAATGACGCCTGTCGGGGATGGCAGTGGGGCAGGCCAGACCACTCTGTTTGGAGGCTGGGTTTGCACGTGCTCAACCTCCCGATGGCTGTCCAGGATTTCCCAACGCCAGTCAAATGCTGGTGATGGCGTTGGGGCTGCCAGCACTTCGGCCACAGCCAAGGCAGCGAGCAGAGCCACATCAGTTAGAGGGAGAGGCTGTACTGACCCTGGCCAGGCCTGAACAGATGGACTCCTGGAAGGGGAACAACCACCTGAGATGTCTTCGGTTGACCTCCATTTCCCAACTGAGTTCAGTCAGTCTCAAAGTCCAAGACGGAAACTTCACCTCCGGAAAGGCACAGAAATGAGTGTGCTGTACAGGGCAAAGAACAGGAGCTCCAGTCTCAGCTCTCTCCTCCCCCCACCACTTGACCTGAGGAAAATCAGAGGATTTCTGTGATGGAGGCTCCTGCGAAACACTGACAGTATCCAATTTCCAAGGGTTCTACCCAACATTCTTGACATTGTTTTCTGTGCTCTAGCTAGGCTTTTTGCTGACTATTAATTCTAACATTGACTGAATTGCATGCTAACTTTTAAAATTTTGAGCCCTAAGTTTTAAATCTTATGAAACATTTTATATGATATAGTAAATTCTGATACTACCAAAATACAGAACTACCTGACCTACGTTCAACATTTTAAGCTCCTACGGAACACTTTTGTAATTTTAAATTAAATTTTAAATACCTTTATTTTTAATTAAAATCAATTTCCAAACAAAATATAAAAACAATTCCAAAACATAAGGGAATTTATCTAAAATGTTTCAAAACACAAACCAATTACACAAAATCAATTTCTATTAGGTATGGAACATAATTAAAATTTACTTAGAATCACAGTAGTGGGATCCTTCACTATAGGAAATAATGTTTGAGTGGAAATTTAAATTCCCTCATCTTACTGTAAAAGGGGAAAAGGAAAAAAACACACCATTATCCTAAACAGCCATTTTCAGAATTTTAATTATATTATTGTACTCTTTATGGCATGTAAAATAAGAAGACTAAAGAATTACTAGGCTGTTAAATTTTCATTTACCTAATCAAATCAACATACTGTTAGACTTTTTGATCTGTTAAATGTAAGTTTTTATTTGTTCAATACAAAATTACCATTTCCTACATAAGTGTTTTAATGAACGTAGCATTCTAAAGGCTTTTAAACATATCAGTAAAAACTGAAGATGTTTTAGGAGCTCTAAAAAAATCACAAATTCTGATAGTTTTTTTTCTTTTTTTTATTTTATTTTATTTTTAATCAGTATTTTTTAATTGTTGATATTATACAGTTTTCTGTCTTTTACCCCGCCCCAGCCCACCACCCCAGCCCTCCCCGCCTCCCTCCCATTTCCACCCCCCTTAGTTTTTGTCCACGTGTCTTTTATACTTGTTGCTCTAAACCCTTCCCCTTTTCCCCTGAAATTCCCTCCCCTCTCCCCTCTGGTCACTGTCGGCCTGTTCTCAATTTCAGTGTCTTTGTTTATATTATGCTTGTTTGTTTGTTTTGTTGATTAGCTTCCTGTTAAAGGTGAGATCATATGGTATTTGTCTTTCACTGCCTGGCTTATTTCGCTTAGTTTTATCTATTAAATTCCCATCACTACTTGAACATAACTTCCTATTTTCCCATTTAAAGAGAACACTACACACTTGTAATAGATAATGGCAACTGAGTTTTATGTTTATTTTTCTAACTTAAAAAAGCAATATATTTTTATTGTAAAAAGTTTGGGACATAGCAGAAAATATAAAGAAAAATTCATTTACAATCCAATTGTAAGATAACTGTTAATATTTTCATGCACTTCCTTTCCAGCTTTTTTCTATTTATTTTTCACACAGCGGAGGTCAATATACCATCATTTAATATTCTTTTTATACCTAACATTTTTTAAATCAACATTTCCCATGTTATGCAAATCCTCTTTTAAAAATTCATTTGAGGAAGAGATTTTGTTCACTGCTATTTCCTCAGCTCTGAAGCAATGCCTGGCTCAGTGCAGGCAATCAGTGGATATTTGTTGAATAAATTAGTGAATAAATTATTTACCCTGTCATTTATTACCCCATGACCATAGTGCTGCATATTTAAGTTGTTTTTAATTTTTCACAGTATTGGTAATGCCACACATCATGGTATACAACCATTTTTCAGTATTTATGATTATTTACTTAGCAACACATTCCAGAAGCTGAACTACTGGATCGAGGTTTGTATAAACAATTGTAAAACTTCTAACACCCTCGAATTGCTTTCTCCCAGACAGTAGTTTTGTGGTACCTACTTCAGCAGTCTTTCTGGTAAAGCTTTTCAGATTTCAGAGGTGCCAGCTATCTCCTGATGATCTTACTTGTAAGGCTTCAATTACCAACACGGACTACTTCTCCAAACGGGCACTAGACACCTGCATCCCCCACCTCTGAGCCGTCTAGTCGGAGCACTCCTGGGTCACCTCGCCCGCTCCCTGTTCCCTGCGCAGCACAGACCCCGTGCGCCTGGTCCTGCTTCCTCTTCATTCTTCTTTGGGGAGAAGAGTTGGCCCTTTTCTTTCTTTCCTATAGCGTTCAAAATATTTTGTCATTTTCACACACACACAGATACACACATATTTATGAGATTTTAAAATATTTTTGCTTATAACAATATATATCATAGAAAAACTGAAAGCACAGATAAGCAGAAAATAGAACTCATGGATAAGCACCATTCGTGTTTTTGTCTATCTTTCCAAATTTTGCTCAGTGCTATACTATTCTAAAAGATTTTATGTGGGATCATATGTGCACAGTTTCGCAATTTCGTTTTATGTAATTGTATTTCATAAACAACTTGCCATATCATCAAATACTCTTCTTGATACTGTTAATGTTAATGGAACACCATGGTAGATAAGAGTGTAGAATTTAAAGGCATACATGTATGAGTTCAAATCTCGCCTATGAAATCCTAACTATAACAACTTCTTTAAACCCTTTGCTCACTGATAAAATGAAGATAACGGCATTTATTTCAGATGGATTATTGTTTAAATTAAATGAAATAATAAATTTTTAAGGCAATTTAACAGTGTGGTGATAATAGGTGCTTACTAAGCATTTATCAAATTAATGAAGAACAGATGAAAAAGTTTTTTGTTTTAATTTGCCTTTCTTTGCTTTTTTTGTATATTTGGATTTGTACATCTGTGTGTGTGAGTGGCTTGGGCTATGCCAACTCTTCAGATCTTCTTTCTTTTTCTACTGGGATAATTTTAACCCTTATTGCTTTAAATTCACTCATTCATTCATTCAACAATGACTTATAAAATGCAACTATGAAGAGGTTACTGAGAGATGAAGATGGAAGCCTGGAGATACTTGAGAGTGCCTGCCTGTCAATGAAGCCAACACAGGAAATAAGCTCCACAGGAAAGATGGATCACGCCTGGATCCAGCCATGCCTGAACATTTCATTTGTGGCAGCATTGTGAGTCATACAAGTTCGAACAAGTCCGATGAGTCCCAAGCATGCGCTGAGTACTGAAACATTTTTTTCTCATCAAAATGCGACAAGTATAGGGTTTGATGAGGTCTGAAGCTGATGAGTACCAAGGTATGACTGCATTTCATTATCTACTAATCAACAATACTTTATCTGCATCAGGGGTGTGCCCTCCTGAAACACAATGGCTCCGAAACCATCTCAGTTGCTTGCAGACTCCCTGGGGCACAAAGCTTGAGTTGCTTGCCCACCTCCTGGAGTCACATGGTCATGTATTCTAGTTTCTGGAACAACAGATTTCCACATGCATTGATCATTTAAGCCTATCGACTATAACTAAAATTAAAATCTTTAACTCCTGAGTTTCCCTATCACAGGCTGAAGCGACAAAAGATGAAAGATGAGGCAGAGGTCCAAGTAAACTGCTAGTTGGTGCACCCATGGAAGACACAGGAGCAGAAATAAGGGAAGCCAGAGGCCAGGGACGCTGGTACAAATTGTTGGGCTGCATGCTTGTCTGGAACTTTTAATGGATTCAGAATATTCATCACCATCTTATCACCATGACCCCCTTTTGGGAGAGCCACCTTGCTTGTACAAAAACCGCCCTGTTGGTTCTTTGCTCTGGACCTGTGACATTCTGGCCTGTTCTGTTCCAAGTTGTGGCTGAATATAATATGTACAATAAATCATCTCTTTTGCAATCTTTGCTATTGGGGGAAAAAAGACTCATTCTCGTTTCTGAAAAAAAAAGAAAGAAAGAAACTGCTCATTTCCTTATAGATAGTAAACTTTTGTCTTTTAAGTTACAAATGTTCTTCCTAGTTTACTACATGTCTTTAAATTTTGTTTGTGGTAGGTTTAAGGTATAAAAATATTAAATATTCATACAGCTTATTCTGTTTTCAGTTTTTCGTAACATGCTCAGAAATTCCTTCTCTGCTCTAAGGGGATTCTCTTCATGATTTGGAGTGGAAAGAGAATAAAACCCTGTTTAAAAAATAAAATAAAAAACAGTCACCCTGGCCAGGTGGCTCGGTTGCTTGGAGTATTGTCATGCACACCAAAAGTTTGTACCCAATCAGGACACATACCTAGGTTGCGGGTTCAACCCCCATTGAGGCATCTATCAAAGCAGCCAATTGATATTTCTTTCTCACATAAATGTCTCTCTCCCCACTCCCTCCTTCCTCTCTCTCTAAAATCAATTAACAGATCTTCAGGTGAGGATTAAAAAACAAAAGTCTTAGGCCAGAAATGGAGAAAAAAATAACTGGCTTGATCTAGAACCAGCTTTATAAAATGTTCACTTTACACTGTAACTCGCTTTTCAAGGGCAGGCTAGCTTATTCACATTTGTGTTTCTGGCAACTAGCACAGCATATGACATGTAGTAGGTTCTCAATAAATGCTAAATTTGCTGAACGGAGGAAAAAAAGAGCAATCAGGAAGGGCAAAGTCAGTAACCAAATGTCAGAATTAAGAGGAAAGACTTTTTTTTAAATCCTTGCCCTGGGATACATCTGTTGGTTTTAGAGAGAGAAAGAACCATCGATGTGAGAGAGAAACATTGTTTGGTCGCCTCCTGTACACGCCCCAATCAGGGTCCGAACTGCAACCTAGGTATGTGCCCTGACCAAGAATCAAACCCATAACCTTTCAGTGCATGGGAGGACCCTCCAACCAACTGAGCCACACCAGCCCGTGCGAGAAGATTTTAATTAGAGTGACATTAGTACAGAGAAAACTTGAGAAAATTGAAAATCATACACTGTCTACAGCACTGATGTTCTTCAGTGTTTGAAGAGTAACACCTGCGTCAACATTTTTCCAAGTCCCCAGTATCTCAACTACTCTTATGTGGCAGCATTTCTCCAAGTGAGTTCTGAACTACATTATCTACCAAGATGCTCCAACAGCAAGTCCTATGAGATCTGTCTGGAAAAGGTCCAGCCATTGTTAATATAATGAGAATAGTTTGTGAGACATCGATGTAACCTGGCATCCAAGGAGAGTGGACTATAATGTGCATGTGTGAACAATGACGACTTCACTGTACTAGTCAGTGGGGGTAGTAGATGCCATAGAGTGAGCATGTGCACTGTGTGGCCGTTGCATTCAAAATGACTGAGTACAGCAGTGACTCTGCATCAAATGTTGCATTAAACTAGAACATTCCTCCACAGAAACTACTAGATGATTCAGAAGGCTGCAGCTATAGGAAACTGGTGACTGGCAGCTTCATCACAACAATGTGCCCACTCATGCTTCATGTCTCATGCAGAGTTTTTTGGCAAAACATCCAATCACCCAGGTGATTCAGTCCCCCTATAGCCCAGATTCGGCACCCTGAGACTTCTGTCCTTTCCCAAAACTGAAATCACCTTTGAAAGGGAAGAGATTTCAGAACATTGATGAGGTTCAGAAAAATACAACAGGACAGCTGATGGCGTTTGGGAGAACGGTGTGAGGTTCCCTAGGTGCCTGCTTTGAAGGGGACTGAGGCGTCAGCGTCCTACATACAATGTTTCTTGTATCTTATATCTTCTTCAATAAATGTCTCTATTTTTCATAGAGACATGGCTGCATACCTTCTGGACAACCTCGTATGATCCAATAAACGCAACCACTACATATTGCTTTATCCCTTCTCTTCGACCTACCCACACACCAGAGGCACAATGAACTTTCACATAAATAAACACTCTGAGAAATTCTTCACGTTCCAGTTTTCAAAGGAGACAGAGGAAGAAGTTAAGGTCAGAATTTGTCTGGGGTGCCCAGACAGAACGGAGGGAACCAGGGAAATGCTGGATCCTAATAAAAAGTAAAATCAGTGTCCTGGGATTTGGGAAAACACTAGAAAAAGCACACACTTGGGGCACAGGAAGGAACAAATGACTGGAGAAGACACAGACCAGGCAGAAGACATTCAAGGATGTTGGCAGGACTTAGACTATGTGGTGGTATGATGAAGAAATAAACATTAGCATCCTGGAACCAGGAACCAGGAACCACAAATAGAAGCAGGGACCCAGGCAGACCCTAAAGACAGAATGGAGGGACTTGGCAATAATCTCTACCCCAAGCACCAAGAGCTGGGCTGGACCACAAAAGGTAGTGGGATCCCTGCGGACACCAATCATTTACTTCCCAGACAGGCCAGTTTTTCAGTGTTCATATACCAGGGGCAAGACCAATGCACTCTGCAGAGGGATTATTTTAAATTTCGCTTGACAGTCTATCCACTATGGTAGGAGGGTAATGGGTGAAGGCTTGAATAACTAGCACCATGTTCCTGAGTTATTTCAGTGATATACAGCATCTCTTTAGACTGGTACCTGGCAGCAGAACCCTTAATTCCACTGTGATTGGGACTGAGTACAAAGGGAAAGGGAACACCAATGCCGACTTCAGTAACAAACGAAGTTCTCCCAGGCAGAGGTCTCCCTGGGAGACTCTGAACTGGACCACACAATGAACATAGGGGGACCGACTCAGGAAGTACATCCCGCAGTTAGCAGTAGAGTGGGAAGCCAGGCAGCTCTAATTGGCTGTAAATATTGCAAAGTCCAGTGACAGAAGGGGTCTGGGCTGGCAATTGAATCCCCTAAGATCCCAGGTTAGGTTTTCCACAACCTCAGGTTACAGAGCACTCTGCTGTTTTGAGTTTGTTTGGCTTCATTTTGTGTTTTTCTGTAGTTGAAGTATTGATGAAATCTAAATCGTCGCATCTTTGTGGGTTCTATACACTGAAAGATAATAAATTGTTTGGTGTATGATTATTTGTCTTGGTTTAACATACATTAAAAGCCTCTCACTGAACAAAACTACTCTTCAAATGAAGTCACCGACAGGAGGAGAAGTGGGAAACTGATTCAAGAGCCTGATGTCAGGCTGAACCACATACCAGCAACGAAACAAAACACTCGTGGTTTTATAATCAACCGTTTCACCCAGGTAAATGTAGTTCTACAATGAGTTTGGGGCCTTTACATATGACACAAATTGGCTTCAATAGGTCTCTAGGTTATGTGCATAATTATTTTTTCAACCATTTTACCCAACTGTCACTGTGCTACCATTTAATTCAGCATGAGAAATTTGTGAACATCACTCTTACTTCTCATGAAATACAGGGATCTTAAAAACATCCTGGAATCTAGCTTCTAAAGCAATCCTCGGGTAATTGCACCACTCACAAGAACATGAAAACCTGGACTTCCTCTTGTATATGATCTTGCAATTAGCACACTCATCTAGATTCAGTTCTATATATAGCTACCATTACTGAGGGCCTACCACTAACAGCGTCTTTTATGGATACTCTTAAAATTGATTACAACCCTGCAGAGTGGGTGTCGTTACAGAGTAGGTGTCGTTATGGTCCGTTTACAAAGGAAGAAACTGAGAAGTCAAATAGTTTGTCCAAAGCCATAGAGCCACTTAGTGCAGGAGTTAGTATTCAAATCCAACTCTGACTCCAAAAGCTCAAATGTCTATCTAGCCTGCTGTAAAGTCAAGTTTCCTAAATGGTTTTCCCATGATAATTAAAAGTAAAATTTTGATCACTGACAATTTTTTCCTCATCTGTTGCACACTGACATGACGACAAGTCCACGAGGGCTTTCGGTTCACTCAGGAGTCTTCCTTGCGTTAAACAGCCTATAGGAGGAGGTGGAGTTCACATCAATCAATCAACTAGCGTTTGTTGAATGCCTGAGATTTGGGGCCAGGCATTACAAAAAATTATAGCGGAGTAGTAGAACTGACTGTTATTCTGACATTCTAATGTTGGGGGGTAAGGGGAGAAACCAAGAAAAAAATACCTTGGGGATTTAGAAGAAATAAATAGAGATCCTTTAAGATTAAAGAAACACCAAATCACAAGAAATGACAGTTTACATGCAACAGGAGTCTGAGCAAATGAGTTGTTAAAGAGGTGCTTTGGGGGCAAAAACTATTGCATTAAACCAACTGCCTTAATCTAAGTATGATTCATGACTGCTGAAATTTGAGATTATTCACCATGCAATCAACTGTATCTAAAAAAAATGATGCAGTTAAGAGTCCATGTATATATCAGTGCAGCCTTAGAACAAAGAATGATGCTATATAATAACATTACAAATGTTTCCCTAAAAAATATATGAACATTCCCTAATAGGCTTGCCATATACTGCACAGCTCTTTGGTTTCAGTAATAAGCAAGGAAATTGATTAAGTACTGCTTCCTGTGTTTGATATTAAGAAAAAACAAATGGCATAATAAATTACTTAATTAAAGGCCATTTTTTATTTCACTCCATTAGAGTACAATGAATTGGCTTAGAAAAATTAGGGCAAAATATACTAATCTTCATTTTACTGGCATGTTATTATACACTGGTAAAACCTATTAGGTTTATCTAGAGACAAAAGAAGGCTATCAGAAAGCTATTGCTTTCAGTTCTTTTCTAACAATCACAAAATTAAAATATATAGAGAGAGATAAGAAAATATGTAAACTATTCAGATTTGTTTCTTTTAAAAAAATACCTTGTACTTAGAAAACCTTTTTCAAACACCACATATAATAAAAACAAAAATTAGTTTTCACTTAAAACAACTGCATGATATAATTTAGCGATATGTCCTGGTACCAGGTGGTAATACACTATTGACTTTTACATAGCTTTTGAATCTAGATAGAGGGCAAAAGATTGGCCTAACTTTTTTCCTAGCATAATTTTCCATAGTACCAACTCATTTTGTCTCATGTATTCATTCATGTAAGAAATATTAAATATCTACATCAAGCCTTGCATCGTGGCTGGCAGGGTGGACACAAAAAAGAAACCTATGGCACAGCTACCAACTGACAGAGCAATCATGTCTGAGAATATCAAGAAAAAGACTGTCACTGTAAAACACCCTTCTATCATTTTTATGCTTTAAAACATCAACTATATCATCAACAGAGGATAAGTCTAGCAGAAAACATTTACAGCTTAGACATGAAAGAACATCTGCAAAGCCAGTCTACAGATTGTTGTTGGGTAGAAGAGCATCTGCCTGCTCAACTGCCATCTTCCTCTCTTGGAGTCAGAGTAGGCTATTTAGGTCCCCAGTTCTTCTTCAACCCCAAAGGATAGACCAAAAACAATATGGTACTAAAATGTTTCCTGGTTCTTTTTCCCCTGGCACCGAGATGCTCAAAACTCAAACATAAACTTGGAAAGTAACGGAAAACCTAAATGTGAACGTAACTACTGCATCATCTGAAAATCCTTTCTCTGACTCTCTTAGTAACACTGCCTTAGAGCCTCAAATCATCAGGTATTTCCTGAGCGGCCACTATGAACGAAATCCCCCTCTGCGTGCCGGGAAGAGAGCAGGAACAAAACATGAAAATCCCTGCCCTCACAGCGCTTGCACTAACAATAGGCACACAGAGGGTACACATAAATTAAGTAAACAGTATACAAATATATAAATAAAATAAAAATGGAAAAATTAAAGCAAGAAAGAGGAGAAATGTTAGGGAGGTTGCAATTTCAATTAAGATAGTCAGGGAAGGCCTCCCCAGAAAAGCTACAGTGAAGGTCAGAGAGGGAGTCGTACCGGCAAAGGCGTGAGTGCAGAGAAAGACCCTGGGACACGAGCAAACAGTGGTGTTCCCATGGCCGGTGTGATGGAAGTGGAGTAAGCGGGGGTTGAGTGTGGGGAAATAAGGACAAGTGGGTAACAAGAAGCCTGGTAATGTAGGGCATTATACTTTGGCTGTCACTCTGAGGGAGACAGGAAGCCATGAACTAGTTTGGAGCAGATCTGAGATATTTTTAAAGGATCACTGTGGCTTTTCTGAGGAAATTGTTGTGAGAATAGAAGACAAGGGGACAAATGGAAAAACCAGTTAGGAGGAGAATACAATAATCTAGGTACAAATAAATGATGATGGATTGAACTGAGTCAAACATGGTGGAGGCGGGTGATAATAAGCAGATCCTAGATATATTTTGAAGGTGGAGTCAATGGGATTTCCTGACATTTTGGATGTGGAGTGTGAGAGAGACATAGAGGATCCTGGAAAGATATCAAGGGCTTTGATATGAACAAGGGGTAAGATGGATTTGCCATTTACCAAGATGGGGTACACGAGAGAGGAGCAGGTTTGAGGGAGAGAATCAGTAACGTGATCACAGATATATGTGAGGTGAGATGCTTGTCTCTTAGACATGCAAATGGAGAGGTTGAAAGGTGAGTTGGGAAGCCTGGAGTTTAGAAGAAGGACTAGGCTGGAGATACAAATTTGGCAAAGTCAGCATGTGGATGAGACCGCATAAGAGCATGAAAGGGGAGGAGGCACAAAGACCAAACCCTGGTGTACTGATATTTAGACAGCAGGGACCTGAGGGGAAAATCACCAAATGAGATGAAGGAACAGGAGAATACAATGTGATGGCTTAGAGGCCAAGTGAATCAAGTTCACCCACAGAAACCAGAATGAAGACAGGATTACATGAGCACAAATTCAAGCAGAAGTTCTCTCCTAACTGCTTCTATTTTATAAGTGAAATAAGAAGCAGAGGCTTTAGCTGAGGGAGAGAATGGAAGAGGAGGTGTTTGAGATTTGAGGAAGAGCCTTGACTGGTGTGGCTCAGTGGGTTGGGTGCCAACTTCCAAACCAAAAGGTCACCAGTTTGATTACTGATCAGGTCACATGCCTGGGTTGCAGGCCAGGTCCCTGGTTGAGGGTGTGTGAGAGGCAATGATTCCCCTGCACATGGACATTTCTCTCCCTCCGTTTCTCCTGCCTTTCCCTTCCCCTCTCCAAAAATAAGTAAAATATTTTTTTTAAAAGATTTGAGGGAAGAGGAGAGAGTGGAAAGTATTTATCATCTAGGAAGGGAGAGATCATGAATGAATTGACCAAGGAAATGTAGCTGGAAGAACTGGAAGCACTGAAGGCCCATTTGAGATTAGCAATCATGAAATTAAAGTGAAACTGGTCAGCTTGGCTGAGTGGTTTTCTCCAACCACGTAAAAGTACAAAGGCACAAACGAGAGTGGTAGTATTGGATTTAACCAGCTATTCCAGATGAACCCTACAAAATGAGAGAGAGAAGAGGACATTAAGAGTACACCCAATAGACTGATGATAAGATACATGAAGGAATTTAAGTTGGGAAGGGAAATGACGAAGTGAGAGGGGTGTGGAATAGTACAAAAGGGAGTATGGTCTGTGGATTTTAGGTCCTAGTGGGACTGAAGGATTGCTGCAGAGTTAGAAAAACAGGGAATGGTTGGACAGCAGGGGGCTTAAAGATGAAATAAAGGCGGGCTGCCATCACTGTAATGGCAAAGGTTAGCACAGCAGTTCTCAAACATGCTGGTCTCCAGGTGGCTTTACAACATCCTTAAAAATTAGCAAGGAGTCCAAAAAACTTTTGGTTACGTGGGTTATATCCAGTAATATTTATCATATTAAAATTAAGAGAGAAAAAATTTAAATACAAGAATATTCAAGTACACATTCCATTAGCTGCCAGAGTGAAGATGTTCATCACACATCACATAGTCCCTGGAAAACTACATTGTGCACGGTCAAGTAAATGAATGTTCAGAAGGTAAATGATGTATTATTATTATTATTATTATTATTATTATTATTATTGAACTGGTTTTTAACCTAAGAGAATCTCTGAAAAGTGCCTTAGGGACCCACAGAGGCCACTGGCCCTCCCTGAGAACTGCTGGTCTGAGCGTGGCTGTGGAAATGAGTAGCTGAGGTGCAGTGGTGGGTATAACAATTAAAAGAGAGGAGGGCAGAGGACTGAGAAACCCAGAAACTGGGGAGACAATTTAGTGAATAATGAAGTCACCAAGAATTATGACAGAAGCAGTATGGGAACAACTGGTAGTGAGCCAGGAATTACAATGGTCATAGACTGAAGTGACTCGGACAAAGAGGAACAGTGCTTTGTGCAGTGTGAAGTCACAAGATTCAGAATTAGAGATTTCTGGAAAGGAGGGAAGAACAGCGTGGAAGTAGCAAAGAACAAAAGGACCTTCTACCCTGCCTCCAGGGATGAGTGAAAGAAAACTGCGGCCACCTGAGAGGGCACGAGGAAGCAGTGCCCTAAGGGTGAGTCAAGCTTCCATTAGAGCAAGGTGAAGGGGAAGTTAATGCAGGAGACTGAGGACAGGGTGTCCAAAGCAAGACCCAGGATGGCTATGAATGGGGCTCAACACAAAATCGTAAATTTATTTAAACCTTTCTTTTTTGCTCATCTGTTTCCATTAGTGTTTGTGTATTTAATGTATGGCCCAAGACAACTCTTCTTCCAGTGTGGCCCAGAGAAGCCAAAAGATTAGATACCCCTGAAAGGATTTTGCTGATGACAATGAGTGCCAAAGAATGAAACAATGAGAGAGAAGGAACTGCTGTGAAACAAATTACCCCAAAACCTAGCTGCCTTTTAAAAACCATTTAATTATGTTAATGGTTTCTGTGGCTCAGGAATTCGGACAGAACACAATATGAATGGCTTGTATCTATCTATTCTCTGTTATCTAGGTCCTCAGCTTGCAACCACAACACCTACACCTGACCTCTCCAGGTGAACTGGCTTCCTCACATGGTGGCCTCAGGGTAGTCGGAAGCAGTAGAGCCATTTAGTGGCTCAGGAATCTAAATACAACTGTTCCAGCTAATTAGGGGGAAGCTGCATGTCTTTTGTATCCCACCTACAGAATTCAGAGTATCACGTCCAGCATGCCCAATTGGTTAAAGTCCAGATTCAAATACAGGTGACACACTCAATGGAAAAACTGTCAAAAAAAAAAAAATTTGGATCCATAATGTTAAAAGCAGCGTATCACCTTTTGCCCAGAAGGAGCAGTTTCCAGACATTTAAAGATGAAATTTATAGGAACATTATAGAAGCCATTGATTAACCTTCTGTTCCTGTCTGTTATGGACTGAATATTGTATCCCCCCCAAAATTCATACATTGAAGCCCTTCGAGTGACTGTATTTGGAGATGAGGCCTCCAAAAAGTAGGTAAGGTTAAATGAGGTCATCGAGGTGGGGCCCTGATCCCACAGGATTAGTGTCCTTACGAGGAAAGTAGAGAGCTTACTCCATCCTCCTACCTCAGGAACGCTCCAAGGAAAGGCCACGTGAGCTCACACAGTGCAAAGGCAGCCACTGGCAACCTGAAATGAGACCTCGCACCAGCAGCTGACCATGCTGACCTCTTGACCCAAGACTTCTGGCCTCCAGAACTGTGAAAGATAAATTTCTGTCGTTGAAGCCACCCAGTCCGTGGTATTTTGTTATGGAAACTTGAGCTGAGCTGCAAATACCTTGTCCTCCCTCCTTTATCAGCAGTATAATCAGTGGAGGCTGAGAAGACAGGGTTTTGAGTAAATGCAGTCATTGAATGCGGAGTCCAGATCATACTCAGTAATTTTATGTAATTGTTGGTAAACACACACACACACACACACACACACACACACAACAACAGGGCTACACTTCAGTGGTATGGCTTTTATATATATACACACATTAGCATTTAAGATCACTAACAAAGCCAGATGAGGTGTTAGCTCAGCAGATGGAGCACTACAGGTGTCTGATTCTAGCCTGGCAAATTTTCATTCTACTAACTAAAATTATAGGAGGAATAAAGTGAAATAGTAACAAAGAAACTAAATTTATATTGCCTTGTTCAAGGTTTTCATTTAATGAAAATGTGCTCTGCATTTACTAGAAAATTATACATGTAAAAAGAAATGTTTGAATTCATCTGAAAAATCTAATTTTAAATGCCACTCTCTTTTAGTGGAGAATCCTGACACTTTCAAAGAGGGCGATGTAGAAATCCTGTGAATGAGTGTGACTTCATGAAGATATTAGCACGCTTCTCCCAGTCTTTTTCAATGGAATTTCTGAATATCAGTAACAGGAGATATAAATACTTGATGTTAAAAGATATCAAGGAGAAAAGCTATTCACAGATTATATGTCAGAAAAATTGACAAATAAATATCTACTACATTATAATCTGAATGTTTACCTATGTTATTTTCTACTGTTTTGTTGTTCTTTAATGTACCAGCAGGTGAAAACTACATTAACTTTTTCTCAAATGATGAACTACTGCCTTAAAAAGACATAAACTGTAGTAATTTATGCTGTCAAACTCTGTGTCAAATTCTCATTATGTCTGCTATATTTTAACAATCATGAAACTAAAAGAAATGAACACTTCACCAATAAAAAAACAAATTATTAAATTTTTTAGGATTTTATTTATTTATTTTTAGAAAGAGGGGAAAGGAGGAAGAAAGAGAGGGCGAGAAACATTAATGCGTGCTTGCCTCTCACACATCGCCTTACTGGGGACCTGGTCCACAACCCAGGCATGTGCCCAGACTGGGAATCGAACCAGTGACCCTTTGGTTCACAGGCTGGCACTCAATCCACTGAGCCACACCAGCCAGGGCCAAATTATTAATTGTAATATCAACTCATACATGAAGTCTTTAGTATATCCAGTGTCTAAATGTCTTTATTCAAAATACAAAGTAAACCTTTAAAACACATCAATATCTAAGAGATAATGCACATTGCAGGTATACTACCAGTCCTGAGAACATGTCAGTTCTCATGTTTACACATCTGCTGATGAAATATAAAGGGCATATTTAAAATAAACTGTTAAGGGAGAAAGGTTTGTATACAAGGTAGAACTGTGGAAGGTATTGGCTGAAATTACTTGTCAGCTTCAAGCTACATCATCTCGGAGCTATTTGACAGTTCTTCTCTATTTCTTTCTTCCCTGATGTTCGGATCTTGGGAGAGGTGCCCACCTAACAATGAGAACAGGACTCATCCCCGTATCATTCATTTACACTTCTGACCCCTGTCCCTTCCAGTTTAAAGGTTTTAAGTCACATAAGCCACTCCAGATATCTGGTACAACAGAAAATAGGAAGAGGGAGGGAAAGGGGAGAGAGACAAAAGATGAGATGTAAGTGTCCAATATCCTGCAAGAATTCAGAACTCCTGGACAAGTGCGAAAGGATGGAAAAACTAACACCTGTGTAGCTTTAAGAGCATTAGTGAGTATTTTGACTGGTAACACTCATCATCTGGCATGACAGTCCCTTCTTTACACAGGCAGCATTCAACACAGCACTGGAGCAATAAAGCGGTGATATCTGCAGAAGGTGCCACCACACACCACGGCGAGGTCCAGCTACCAAGGTGACAAGACCGAACGGGAACAGTCTCACTTCACTGGAACCAGGGCACAACGCCCAGTCACAATGTGTGCCAAGTCCAGAGCAGTGAACTCAGTGAGGGTCACACAGTGAATAAAATGCCCTTCACCCAGTGCCGTGAGAATAATGAGCTTTCCCCTTCACCCAAATGCCATCTTGCGAATGAGAGAAGAGGAAATCCTTAAGAAATAAGAGAATCAACCAAAGAGTTTTCAGACCGGACACTAATGTGCTGGGGTTTTTTGGTTTTGGGGTTTTTTTTCCTTCTTCTTTTTTATTGCATTTCGGGGAATGACACTGGTTAATAAAATTATATAGGTTTCAGGTGTACAATTCTATTACATCATCCATATAACATACTGTGTGTTCACCACCCCAAGTCAAGTCTCCTTCCATCACCACTTATCCCCCCTTTACCCTCCTCTACCTCCCCCTACCCTCCTTTCCTTTCCTCTGGAAATCATCTTAGGGTTGTCTCTGTCTCTGAGGTTTTGTTTGTTTTGTTTTGTTTTCTGCTTAATCTCTTCAGCTATTTCACTCAGCTCCCAACCCCCTCCCCTCTGACAGCTGTCAGTCTGTTCTCTAACTATGAGTCTGTTTCTATTTTGTTCGTTGGTTTATTTTGTTCATTAGAGTCCACATACAAGTGAAATCATATGACACTTGTCTTTCTCCGACAGACTGATTGCACTCAGCATAATGCCTTCCAGGTCCATCATCAGATGTTTTCCGTCTTCAGTGGGAATGAGATCTTGAAGGTAAGATGAAAGCAGCTATAGAAAATAAATTATGTACATCTTAAAAGTACTATACACATTTACACACACACACACACACACACACACACACACGTCCTTCTAAACTCTTTTCCCCAACCCCAGCTACACAAGCATATTCTAATCCAGTACTGTTCGACATGTGACCTAGAGAAATTCCAGATGTCCAGGAGTCAATATGGTGGCATCAGTAAACACAGATCACCTTCTCACACAACCACATCAAAATTACAACTAAAATACAGAACAACCATCACTCAGAACCATCAGAAAATTGAGTTGAAAGGAAATCTGACAACTACAGAGTTAAAGAAACCACATCCCTCCAGACTGGTAGGAAGAGCAGATATAGGACAGGCTGGTCCCACATCCACATGTGGTAGATAAAAATTCAGGAGGGATATCTCAGGAGCAAGGAGTCCCAGCCCCACTCCAGGCCCCCCAGCCCAGGGTCCCAGTTTCAGAAAGATAAGCCCCCATAATTTCTGGCTGCAAAAACCAGTGGGGATTGAACTGGTGGAAGAAACTTCTGGAGTCCCAAGCAGTTTCTCTTAAAGAACCCACACACAGACTTACTCAGACTCTCTGACTCTGAGCTCCAGCACCAGGGTATCAGCTCAAAAGGCATCAGTGGCATACAGGGAGAAACTGAAGTGTCTGGCATCAAGGCTAGAGTTGGGGGACAGCCTTCTTCAAGATAGAGAGGTGGGTCAGTGTCTCATTTCTGAACCCTCCCTCCACAGAGCCACAGAACTGACAGGCTGGTGCCATAAATGGGACTCCATCAACCTGGCTAACACGTTTACCCCACCCTGGAGATCCCCACAGTCTCATTCCCACCCAACTTACAGGCCCACCCAAGCTGGTTTTCCATATTAATGGCTGGTCTCGGTTCATGCTTCACAACTTACTAAAGCCTATCAAACAAGCAACAGCCAGCCTCAGTGATCTCCCAGATCTCCAGACCCGGCACTAGCAAGAACCAGCCTAGATTCATAGCTTGGCTTCCCCTGGTAACCTCCAAGACCAGCACAAGTAGCAGACATCTCAAATTACATTACAGTCCCAGCAGGTGGCCTGGGGTGAAACAAAGGTGGGGGCTCACCCCACCCTGTCCCACCTGGAAAATCTCAGAACCTGCACACCCAGTAGATAACTACAGACCACATCGGAGCACCACCATGCCCCTACACAGCTGATCCTCCGTGGAGGGCAAATGGTGGCGGTTAATAGTCGTAGCTAGTTCTTGCAGCTGACTGGCCTGGGTAAATCCCTCCCATTGACCTGCCAACAGCAATCAAGGCTCAACAACAAGAGGAGGGAGTACTCAGCCCACACAAAGGGCACACCTCAAGTACCCAGCTTGGGTGATGGGGAGGCTCTGCCACTGGACCCTATAGGACACCTACGACATTAGGCCAAACTGACAAGCTCAGGAAATGCAGCAGCTCTACCAAATACATAGAAACAAACCCAGGGAGGCTGTCAACATGAGGAGACAAAGAAACATGACCCAACTGAAAGAACTGATCAAAACTCCAGAAAAAGAACTAAACAAAATGGAGATAAATAAATATCAGATGCATAGCTGAAAACCCTGGTTATAAGGATGCTCAAGAAACTTAGTGAGGACCTCAACGGCATAAAAAAGATCCAGTCAGAAACGAAGGATACACTAATTAAAAAAATAAAGAATAATTTACAGGGAAACAACAGTAGAGTTGATGAAGCTGAGAATCAAATTAATGACTTGGAACATAATGAAGCAAAAACAAAAATAAATAAATTAAATAAACAATCAGAACAATAAGAAGAAAAAAGAATTAAAAAATGAGGATAGTGTAAGCAGCCTCTGGGACACCTTCAAGTGATCCAACATTCGTATCATAGGTGTGCCAAAGGAGAAGAGAAAGAGCAAGAAATTGGAAATCCATTTGAAAAAATAATAAAGAAACCTTCCTTAATTTGGTAAAGGAAATAGACACACAAGTCCAGGAAGCACAGAGAGTCCCATACAAGATGGATGCAAAGAGGTCCACTCCAAGACACATCATAATTAAGATACTAAAGTTAAAAATAAAGAGAGAATCTTAAAAGCAGCAAGAGAAATGCATTTAGTTACCTAGAGGGGAGTTCCCATAAACTGTCAGCCGACTTCTCAAAAGAAACTTTGCAGGCTACAAGGGAATGGCAAGAAATATTCAATGTCATGAAAAGCAGGGACCTACATCCAAGATTGCTTTACCCAGCAAAGCTATCATTTAGAATCGAAGGGCAGATAAAGAGCTTCCCGGACAAGAAAAAATAAAGGAATTCATTATCACCAAACTATTATTACGTGAAATGTTAAAGGGACTTATTTAAGAGAAAGAAGATCAAAACTTGAACAATAAAATGGCAACAAATACATATCTATCAACAATCGAATCTAAAAATCAATCAAATGAAGCAAAGAAGAAGAGATGAAACAGAATCATGGATACAAAGAACATTTTGGTGGTTGCCAGATGGGAGAGGCGTGTGAGGGAATGGGTGAAGAGGTGAGGGGGTTAAGAAGTACAAAGGTAGTTACAGAACAGCCATGGGGATGTAGAGCACAGTATAGGGAATGGAGTGGCCAATGAACCTATGCATGACCCATGGACATGAACAGTGGTGGGGGGGATTGTCTAGGGGGTGAAGGGTGCTAGTGGAGGGGGGCAAAAGGGGAAAAATCAGGATAACTGTAATAGTATAATCCATAAAGTATCATTAGAAAAAAAATACAGAAAAAATTAAACTGATCAGGTAAACCATTAAAAAATAAAATGAAAGATATTATCATTTTTTAAAAAGGCGACTAGAAATCCAAGAGCACTATGACCTGGCCCAACATCTAAGTCTGTGCGGAATGAGCTTATCTCACTGAACAGGACATGAACAAGCACAGGGGTGGCCAGAAACACATGGGAGTTGCACATGACACACTCAGTGTGCTTCAGGACTGTATACCAGACTGGGATTAAAAAAAAAAAAAAGACTCCTCCCCTACCACAAACAGTTCAAAAGTACTAATGTAGATCAGCACGCTGCCTAATACTGCCACCAACTGCAGTGCCATGCTGGATTTTGTACTTAGGATCACAATGTTGCAAAACAGACCAATGAGAATAGAGGACTTTGCATGTAAATGAGGTGCCCATGCCCAAAGAGACAACAGGCTGTTAAAACCCAGGGTCCATAGGAGTTCAACTAAAAAGAAAAAAAGAACAAAAAGACAATATTCCTATGGAAAGGAAGAGTGAGTACTATATTCACACTGCAAGAGGGAATTTAGTTTCCAGCAAACAATATCAAGTTACACAAAATAAATGTTAACTAAAGTTATCGATTTTTTGGTACTTTTGTTTCTATTTCATTTGTAAATTCTGTTTTGGTTTTGTGGTTGGATGAGAACTATAACCGCTAGGAGTTTAGTCCTAGTTTTATGTTAGTAAATATTTAAATAGAGTAATAAAATTTAAAAGTCAGCAGTGGGGACCTCCCTTAGAATGACTCCGTCCATGATTTTGATCAGAGAAGTAAGGCTATCTTGGCTATTGGGTTGGAGTCAGAAGCCTGGACTGGAGAGAAGCAGGAATGGAGGACAGAGGGTAAAGGCAAGGTCCGCTCAGCACCTGAGCTGGGCTTTTCCAAGCACAGCCAAGAAAGAGGCTGCCTTGAGGAACTGTGAGGCTATGTACTGTAATTTGTATCACTGGAGTTATTTAATTATAAATGGAAGCCTGCGGAAGAAACATAACATATTTGAACTTCATTTTGGAAGACTAAGAATTAAGATTTTTTAATGAAAAATTCCAGTTTATGAAATAAGTTATGCAGATAATGCCTCCATCCAGAAAGCACCAACTCGTAGACAAAACTACTTGAAGAATCTCAGTCTTTCAACACCTTCTTCCCTTTGCAATGTAACCATGTAACAATGATAGCTTTCACCAGCAACATAACCCCGGGCGGTTAGTGTACCAAGAATCACCCTTACCTGACAGATGAGAAAAGGGCGGTTCAGACAAGTGGTTTGTGCCTAGACCAAATAATCAGGAACATGGCTAAAACTTTAATTCTGGTGTTCCAACCTTGAGTCCAGTATAAAAAGTATTTAAAACTTTATTAATAATTTTTAAATCCACCAAATTCTATTACTGGGGAAGACATCTTTATAAAATAATTACTACTTTTCTCTCTTCCAGTTTAAAAAAAATCACTTAAAATTCCAAAGTAGTTTTAGGAGATAAATGCACAGAATAATAATTATTTTTCCTTTAGGATTAAAGAACAGATGGATTTTATATAATTAAAACAAAAAACTAATGTATATTAAGCTAGCATCATGACCCAGGCTGTTACCCAACCACTTTGGTGGTCCTCTATTTTTACGTTATCCTACCAGATCAGGTTTACATTTTCCCCCTACATAGATTTGGGAGGAGAGGGAAAAGAAAGGCAATATGTGGTGGAGAGAATACCAGGCTTGGCAACAGGACACTGGGTCTCCAGACACAACTCTGATGCTAATCCCCACCTAAACCAGAGACCTTACACCTCCACATTTCCTACATTCACCTGCTCACCAAGTTGCCTCTGCAAGGCCTGAAACAGGGTAGCAGCCTCTTACCTAATGCCCACCCTACCTCTATCCCTCCCTGTTCCCCTCGCTGCCAAGGTGACCTAAGATGCAAATGTGATCCCGTCATTTCTTTATTGGAAGTCCTTCCTTTAACTCTTTATCACCTGCTGGATACAATCGATCTGGCCTACAAGGTCCTTCCAAAGCTGGCTGGAGAGTCTCATCTCCCACCCACTTTCCCCACTTCATGAGGAAATGCATATTCATATTCAACAGTCAATATGTATGTGCATATTCTATTTCAGCCCCTTAAGAAACAAGTAGTGGCTCCTGGAATATTTGTTTCCACAGAACTTGGGAGCACACCATGGCCCCTTGCCTGAAATATCCATCCTCACATCCCCCCTAAACTCCTTTCCTTCCTTCAAATCTTTTAACACTTCCTCTGTCCCATCTCCTCCAAGAACCGTCCTCAAAATCTTCCTTCTTCCCACCTGCTCTCGGCACAGTTCACCCCTCTTCTCCGCTCCCTCAGTATTCATCTGCACCAGGGAAGGGAAGCTGTACCTGAGTCATCTGTTGTACCACTGACTCTCCTCGAAATCGACAGCCATGATTTCTTTGTCTCTAGTATCCATCACAGCAGTTAGTGACCAATAAATGTTTCCTTAATGCACAAAATGTTGCCTTGGATACATTTCCCTCTACACCAGAGTTTCTTCTTTTTCATAAGAGTCAGACTAGAATATACCAAAGACCTTGGCCTTTAAAGTTCTGTGTTTCAGTGTAGCTTTTCATAAAACACTGGCCTTTTTTTTTTTTTTTTTTTTTTTTTTTACTAAATGAAGTCTTTAAAGAATAAAAATTATCACTTCATCATCAGGACACCTTGAGGTGTTGAGTTTACAGATCTATGTCAAGATATAAAATTAATGGCAATTCCCTGAACTATGCAAGTTACTGCCATAAATTCCCCCACACTTGTTAATTTCATTTCATCCTCCCATGAGGAAGATGTTACTTGTCCTCATCTTAAAGAAGAGAATACAACGGCTCTGCATAGTAAAAAGAGCTAGAAGTGCTGAAGTGGATTTAAACACACTGCTATTCAACTTCCAGCATCTTGTGGCCCACCTCTCTGCTGGGTGTGGTTAAGGAATCTTCCTAGGATAGGAGTCACATCTTCATATGCTATTCAACACCTGATTTGGTGCTTAAAGTTTAATCACTGTTGAAATGAAAGGCAGTAAGAAAATCAATTGAGTGCATTTTAATTGGTAGATATATTTAAAGAATGTTAACTTTCCCATAAAACTGACAGCATCGTTTGGCCACTGACATGCCTAAACATGCAGTTCTCTTGAATAAGGAAAAGTGTATTGACGCATTTTTACATTTAGGAAACCTTTGAATTTAAGAAGAAATCCACTTCAATAAAAGCCACTTCAATAAAACAAGACATCGAAAACCAGGTTTTGCTTTAGCATTTGAATAGCATTCTCTGTTAGATGTGCTACTTTGCATTACTATTACTTTTGCACTTTGTGTTACTAAACTACTATTATAATTTAACTGAAAATAAATTGATCAAATCCTAAATGCCTTCTACCATCAGCCATCACCAGCATTTAATATAACTTAAAACTCATGATATTCAATTTTCAATATCCCTTACCAATTACCATTGATACCACTTTTTCAATCAGGCTGCCGCAGAAGGAAGCAGCATCTCAAGGCCCTTTGGCCACTGGGCCTTCTGAGAGATGGTCAGGCTGAAAGCTCAGATGGATGGCTTTAATTAAATAAAATGTTGGCAAAAGAGCAAATGCACAATATAGCAGTTTCCCAGTTTGTTGCACTGAGGAAGAATACCTAATTCTTGTTCATTCTTGCCTTCAAGACAAATACTTTTTGAAAAGGAAAACTATGTAATTATGTCAAATCTTTGGTGGCAAAACCACTCACTTAAATGAGTTAAGGTTAGTCGAATAATTCTACTTAAAAATATGTTAGTGTTTCAATGCTTATGGTTAGACTTAATAAAACTATGTAGCAAAGTCAGTTTGTCAAAAGCCCAAAATACACCCTAGAAACCTCTTCCAAATATATGTAACTGAGAAACTCTTCTAATGAAAAAATTGGTGCAGTTTATTAAAATTCTGTTTAAAAAAACCTGTAAGATGTTACAATGAAATATAATTAAAAACTTCATCTCAGGAAATTTCACTTTTTTGAATTATCTCTTCAGAAACTGGAGCCCTAACTCTCAGTTTTGCAACTTTAGTTAAATATTATTCCTTCTCTGATGATCAGTTTCTTCATCCGTCAGCGTAAATAATAGTAATACCTACCTTACAGGCAAGGATGCACCAAGCAATGCATGAGAAATATCGAGCACAGTGCCTGACACACAGCAGACTGTCCACGTATTTAATTTCCACTCTTTTCCCCATGGCACTCCCAGGTCAAAACTCAACTTTCAAATTGGACTTTTTGTTAAGCAGGTTGTGTGTGGCAGAGTCACTAGATCATCTCATGATGTGGAAAAGGAAACAGACCAACACAATAATAAAGGTACACTACCTAAGCCCACTGCACTTTCTCATAGATATTTTATAAAAGCTAATTCTTATTCGCACTCAGCAAAACAGAAGCAAAATCTCAGACACAGTAATTCCTACAGAAATCTAAAGAGAAGTCCCTGAGTTCACTTGTAAACCTCCAAAACTTATGAGAAGAGCAGAAAGGCAAGAGGAAGAGGAGCTACACAAAATGCCTACACTTCCCCTGGTGAATATACAGGGTCCGGCAGAAGTAACGCCTGCGCAAGTGTGGTTGGTAGGGTAATAACACAGGTGTAGTAATCTATAGTTTTAATTTGAACATTTCACCTAAAATGTCATATGGTGTGCTTGAGTGAAATATTGTTATGTTACAGAACTACATGCTTACGATTTTGTAATAAAAGATTTTGTAATAAAAAAGGGACGTCATTTGTGCCGGACTCTATACATGTTTGTATGCATGCAAGGCAAAAGGAAGGCATTGTTAATTACTGAGGGATCTATCCCTTTACACTGAGATTTTCCTCAACAACTATATTCCTATTATTTATGGTCAGCTAATAAGAAGATTAAACAGCTAATAAATTACTTAATTTAATTTGATTGCAAGTGATGTGAAATAGAACAGTTTTCAGAATCATTTTAGTTCTCGTAAAACATTCACCCAAAAGTGTATTAGGTGGTTTTAAATGAATCGGGTTTATCAGCTCAGGCAGAAAACTGGGGAGAGGACAGAGAAATGTATCCTGAATTTTACTGGTATGTCACTGGACATGAGTGAATCTTAACACGTCATTTTGGAAGTGATCGCATTTGCTCCCACAACCACACGCCGCAGTCGCCCTGCCGGCACTGCGTGCAACAGCGACAACTGCTCAGGATCATCTTCACAGAGGCCTTAGAGATGAACCCAAGTTACCAATGCTGTATTGCTATGGCATGAGTTTATACAGATTGGCCAAACCTCTCTTTGTCTGTGCCAATATCAGGAAAGTGAGTTTCCAAACTCTTTGAGTTGAGATTAGTACTTACACCAAAAAAGGATAATACTGAGAAATACTTGTTCAAATATGTGGTCCTTAAAGAAGCTAACAGCCTGTATTAATGTGCATTACGTTTCAGAAAGAGATTTAGCTCAATAAAATCTGCATTAAAAAAAATGTCATGTTAAGAGTAGTCTCCATAATGGGTTTTAGAATATTTCAAAGTACACTGAGTGTAGAGAATGTGAAAAGAGCAATGGTTATATGAGTACAACGAACCTTACAATTTAATGGTAACATATTAGAAATTGACTTTTTGGTCAATGTTACACCCAGACAAAATTTAAAATGTGTTTGTCCCCCAGCCTG
Source organism: Glossophaga mutica (assembly GCA_039655065.1). Taxonomy (NCBI): domain Eukaryota; kingdom Metazoa; phylum Chordata; class Mammalia; order Chiroptera; family Phyllostomidae; genus Glossophaga; species Glossophaga mutica. Next base: position 63,723,797 of record CM077304.1, read on the forward strand.
ACAGTTTAATCTTTATGTTTATGTTTAACAAGAACTTGATTCAATACCATTTGAATCAATTAAATTTGTAAATCCCAAAGAAAAAAGTTAAATACAATCTGATGTCAAACACAAATAGATAACATTGTTCATTACTTTACAATAAATTCTTTCAAAAACATAAGCCTGTCTCCAGCAGTGTACTCTGACACATGCATTAAAAATCAGCTAATTTAAATATCTTTATATGTGTATACACACAATTGAAACACAAAGTAGGAGATTTTAAAAGAAAACACATATTTATGCATTCCCATTAAAGCAGAACTCAAAAAGAAGTGTCATAAACAAACAAAAACAATACCAATTAGAAAAGCATCACATAATATAAGCAAAAAGTAAGAAAGTTTTAAAGTGAAAAAAGACATTAACTAACAAAGGTTCCCTTTTTTCTCCCACAGGAGAAGATAGGCCAGAACACACAACTTCTGACTCAGATTTTTACCTTCTGGAGACAATTCAGTCTTATTTCCACCAAACAGATTAGGTGACTGCCTTTCAAAGTTACCACATATTTCTAAAGGATACATTTTGTCACAACCCAAAAATCAACTCATTTCAGCATTCCCACTAAATGTGTTGGCAGCACTGCGGTGTTTTCTTTAGCAAACAGACACATTTAACACCAAGTGCACTGTGACGTTCACTCCGTGCTTGACAGAACGCTTGCATTTAGTGCTTTTACCTTGTTATAAATTGGCACCACTATTTGCAACTTTCAAGATACAGTTAACTAAAGGGAAAAGCATTTCTAAGGCTGGGGTGCATTTTGAGCAGCTAAACATAAAGTCGCTCACCAGAAAATGTGCTGGGAATGTACACACATTTCTATTAAGGAAGTGGTTGAATAGGGATGAACTCCCTGAGTCATTAAACAGGATTTAAGCCAGACAGGTTGTGCCACCTAGAGAAAAACTGGAAACCGTGCATTGGCTCTTCAGTAGTAAGCATTATTTCAAAAGCCCGAAACTTCTGGCATGCTCAATAACCAAGCCACCATCCATACCAAATCATGAAGCTGCTGGAGTGAGCTTCCCTGACAACTATGCCTTCAAACACGAGACTGGCCTCCTGCTTTCCTCACCCACCTACCCTGGCAGGACCCTTTAACCTCAGCGCCCACTGAAGCCACAGCCCATGAGAAGCCAGCATCCTGAAACCCATCCAGGTCTAAAGCATGTTCCTGGAAGCCAGGGCAGGCAGGCCGGGGTGGGAGGAGCAGGGGAACAACCCTGGTGGACCTTTTCACCCAGGGTCCCTCCGGATGCTAGCTAGCAGAGCCACGGCGCACACCTCGCCAGCCCCTTGGGGCCTGTATTGGAAATTCTGGTGCACTCCGCATGTCATATCCAGGTTACCGAGCTGAACTCCCTGGCCAACCTCGGCACAAATCAAACACCATGAAATGACCTCAACAGCACTAAGCCTTTAGGTGCAAAAGGCCTTCAACTTTCCTCTCCGTAAGTCACTTAAAAGCCATGAGCCCAGCACTCTGGTCAAGCACAAAAGATGTACAAGTAACCTGTCACGGAGAGCCGCTTTTTCAAAGGTAACAGACAGTAACTGTGAAAAGCCCGCAGTCCTGCGGTATTAACTTGACAGCCGGGACTACGCTAGGGCATAACTCATCTCCGAGGCGTCTCTCCCAGTCCCAGACCCTCAGCCTAGCGACAGCCTTTCACCTCCCCCTACTCCCTCCAGAGACCTGCGGCAGTGCCCACTTCCCGCCCCCGCGCTCTTCCTCCACCTCCTCCTCCTCCTCCAACCACAATCTCCAGCAACTTTGGGCTTGGCAGCACCATCGAAGCTCACCCAGCGGCGGGGACACCGCAAAGGCGGCTGCTGGAGGAGGAGGAGGAAAGTTTGAAAAGTCACTTAAAGCACTGCAGCCCCCCACCCCCAACTCTTACCTCCGGCACCCACCTAGCACGCAGCCGCTCCAGGCTCCACGTGTGAGCGGGCCCTGGAGAAGCTGAAGTTCCCCTTCTGTTTTCCCCAGAAATATCTTTCTCTAAGCGAGAAGTTGGCTGCTGCACCAACACCCCTTCTCCCCTCTCTCCCCCACCGCCCCCCCCCCCCCAGAAAAAAGAAATCTGAGTTCGCACGCCGCTGCTTGTCTTCTCCGGCCGCACCAGTGGGCGCGGCGCCCCTCCCCCGTCGGCCAGCGAACACTTCGGGAGGGAACTGGGGAGAGGGAGGCACCGGGGGCGGCCACGGCTCGGACCCCCGTCCCCGCCGCCCCCGCGCTGCGCCTCACTCACCTCTCTCCTGCTCTTCCGCCTGCAAGCAGATGGGGATATTCTTCTTCCAGCCCGGCATGGTGCCTGCTCTCTGCGCTCGCTCTCAGGCTCGCTCTTTCTCGCTCGCTTGCTCGATCCCTCTCTCCGCGGCTCGCCGCGCCTCGCTCTCGCTCTCTCCCGCCGGCCGCTGCGCGCTCGGGGCTCTTCAGCGGGGCTGGGGCGCCGAGGCGGCTCCCAAGCACATCGAGGCGGCGCCGCGCGCCCCGCGCTCGCCTCAAACTCGCCGGCGGCCCCGGGTGGCGGCGGCCGGGCCGCGCCGGTCGGGCCGGGCTAGAGGGGCTGCAGCGGCGGCTGCCGCGGTGAGAACGCGAGGCCCGGCCGGGGGCCGGGGACAGGGGGCGCGTGGAGGCCGAGAGCCGGGACTGCGGAGCCCCCGGGAGGTGGGCGCCGGTGGGAGGAGTGGGCTCGCGCCACCGCCTCTTTCCCCTCCTCCTCCTGCTTCTTCCCCTTCCTTGTCTCCCTGCCGCCAGCAGGTGGGACTCGGAGCCGCCGCACAAAGCTCCGCCGGCGGATGGACTGAGGCTGCGGGTTCCCCGACCGCCTCTCGGCGGAGCCTCTCCCGAGACGCGCGCGAAGCGGAGCGGGCACGGAGGGGGCGCGCGCGCTCACACCCTCCGCGCCCCGAGCGGCGGGCCTGCGAAGGGCCCGCCAGGTACAGAGCCTGGCATCCAGCCGCGGGTGCGGAACCCACGCCGCTCCCCTACAGCCACCACTCCTCCCTCGCCAAACCCAACTGGCCGCTCCGCCGGCTTAGGCGACGACCTCGAAGGAGCGGAGGGCAGTGTCCTTCCCTCTAGTCCCTCCTCCTCGCCGCTCTCCCCCGCCCTGCCTGTCGCCCCCTCCCCCAAGTCCAGACTTTACAGCTATGGATTCTCTGAGTTCGCCCCTCAACTAAGGGAAATAGCAACTTTCGGAATGACCAGCAATAGTTCCAGGGATACATTTTTCTGGTGGGGTGGGAAAGGTGTGAGTAGAGAACCTCTTTTGTTTTAAATGAAGCAAAGAGACCTTGACTGAGTGAATATTTCATTGCGTCTTAAAGAATACGAAGGGTTTTATGATCAGATTTTATGATTAGTTGCTTCCCGTTGTCATAGGCTCATAGAATATCGGTGGAAGAATGGATGGGGCGGTGGGGGGAACGGGGGGAGGAGACAGCCTAACAGTAGAGCCTGAAAGATTCTGCCCAGACATGAGGGTACTTGCTTGTGATTTCAAAAGAAGACTAGGAGGGGCTCCTGACAGTCTTCCAAATGACACTTGGCAACTGCACGTCCTGCAGACTTATGACATCAATCGTCCTCAAGGCAGGGGTCCTGGCTAAGATCATGCCTCTGTGTTCGCCTCCTGAGTGTCTGATGTGGACTGAGGAATTTCGGACCCTGAGGCTACAACTGCTGGTGTGTAGTTGTTGGGGACCAACCACTGCATTGTTGCAACTCTCTGACCTGCAGTTTATTTTGCCTCTGAAGGAACTGCAGTTTGCTCTCCCAAAGTGAGGACATTGGCTCTTGCCAGACTTCTTGATCTCTTCTCTTGGAGACATAATAATACAGCCAGAGAATTTAATAATTACAAGAGACAAAATAGAATTTTTTATCTGACATTGCATAAACAATCTTATCAGGCTTATGTTTGCTCCTGCTGCTGCCTCTTGGCTGGGTGGCTGACTGTCATTACAGAAATGCCCATATGCCAAAGACAAGGGACCATCTCTCCTAAGCAATAGAGAGGCCCAGATCTAGAAGCTTCAAAAGTGAGAGAACTGAAGGGCTAAATGAAGGGCAGAGTCAAACCATCCCAGGGTGTTATCAGGAGAAATCTGGTGTGCACTGCTCAAATCTTCTTTCCAGATTCTTTGATTAGTAAAATCCAGAAAATCAATATGAACATCACACCTATGACCCTTAAATGATCCACCCTCTGTCCTGAAATAGTCTTGGCCTAATCTCATTTCAAGATCTGGTCCCACTATCCTTCATGTGGAGAAAGGCATTTGTCATTGATTCCCCAAAAAGAACAGAGCAAACCCAGCCGTAACCAGCTGGTGTATGTATGGTGGCAAAGACCCAGGTTTTTGGCATTGGTTATGTTTGTTTTTGTTTGAATAATATATAGCATTTTATATGTGTGTGGTTGTTCTAACAAGCATAATTCTAGAAAACCTACACACTAATGTATGGATTGAACCATACTCTTATGGTTACATTCAGTGGTGCACCTGTCCTGCCCAGATGAGTGACAAATACCAGTTGATAGGGAATTCCAGCTGACAACTGCTAAAATGTTTTGTGTTTTGTTTTGTTTTGTTTTTTGAGGGAGAAACATCGGTTGGCCGCCTCATATTCGTGCCCTGACTGGGGATTAAACCTGCAACCTTTGGTGCTCCAAACCAAAGTAAGCCACAACGCAAGGGCACAACTGTTAAAATAACAGTATTTTAACTCAGGTAGACAAAATTCCTACTATGTGTTAGACTCTGAGCTAAAAACCTGGGATCTGAATTACAATTAAATAGTCAAAGATTGAATTAATACATTCTGTTACATGTTAGAGTCAGATATGATTTTACAGATGCAACTGAGACTGGTAAAGAAACTCTGAAGAATAGATTCCTATCTTCCCCAACCTCAGAGTACTCATTATCCAAACTCTCCTTCAACAATATCTAACCTTGCATCACCTTTGTATGTGCATCTAAGTCATCAGTGAGGCTCTGAGTTCGCTCAGGTGGGAATATGGCTCATCTCTTTGCATCCTCAGAGCCAGGGACCAAGAGCATTTGGTGATAGTTGATGATGATGGGATTTAACCTCACTTGGGCTACCCCTAGAATATCACCTCAGGGAAATAGGCCCTTAGTGAATCCTTTTCACAACACTACTATCTATCACTTGATAATATCTAACCAGAAACAAAAGATATCACTAAATCATTGAAAACTTAGTTATATATTTGTCTATTGTTGAAGTCACCTCATATTCAAAGCATCATATATAAAAATGTATTCCAAGGAAATTACAGCTGCAGTGTCTGTTTCTAGACATCAGCTCACTTATACAATATTAAGAATTTGTGCTCCTGTTTTTAAAAAGATTTTATTTATTTATTTTTAGAGAGAGGGGAAGGGAGAGAGAAAGAGAGGGAGAGAAACATCAATTGGTTGCCTCTTGCAGCCAACCAGGGCCTGGGCCTGCAACCCAGACATGTTCCCTGACCTGGAATCGAACCAGTGCCTTTTGCTTTGCAGGACGACACTCAACCAACTGAGCTATGCTGGTCAGAGCTGGTGCTCCTTTTTGAACATAAATTTTTCTAAATTATTTGTACCATTTGAATGGCCTTATACTATGGGTTTACAAAACTGAAAGTTTAACTTAAATTAATTATTTTACCTTAACCTGAATACACAGGCCATAGGACGTAATCCTTAGTGTGGCCTTGCTTGATTTCCTTTTCTACTTAAAATTTTTAAAATAGTATGAGGAAGAAACCTGTTCCCTTCCTGCTACTGCCTCTGTCATCTTGTAGAAAAACACAAAAACAAACAAACAAAAAACCTTTAAAAACTTTATTTTATCATTTGATCTACTTTTCATACTTATGTGGATGTACCCACTTAAAAACTTGAAAACGTATCTGATAGAAAGAGCAGCCTCCCTTTCAACTCCTTTGTATTCTGACAACTGAGCTCCCAGTCTCCTGCTCACAGGGCTTTCATTCTGACAGAGTGTGATGATGACTTCCTGGGACTGAATTTCATGAGTCTGAGGAGTCCCCTAGGAGACATAAAATCCCAGCTGTTATTCTGGATTGGCTCCAGAGCCTAAAAACATCCACAATATTTTTTTTTAATCGTGCATTGACTTTTCTGAATACATGCGCTGCATACTTAGCAGCCACCTGAAAGTTTCAATACAGCTGCCAGAGCATGCCCTTTTTTCCTGTGGCATGCAGTGAACTTGAAAACTCTTTTAACACTTGACATGCACTCCTAGTGGGTACCCACAGATTCTTTTAGATGCTGTTAACTCACTTTTGATGCAAAACCCTGAAGCTTCCTTGGATAGTTTGTCTTCTTGCTGGGCAGGAAAAGAGAACAGAAAGCAAACTGAATGAAAATGGTTTTCACTTTAAAATCTTCGGTGAGGAGAATATAACTGGGAAAAGGGGGAACATGAAAGAGAAGAACTCCAACAAGATTCCTTCAAGTAAGGCATGTGTGAAAGCAAACTGAAAGTTCGTCTAAGAAAAACGGTCAAGTGTACTTTAAAATGGCAGCGCAGGGCACAGCGGTTGGAGTCAGGGAGACTACGGTGGCGCATTTTAGGTGTTACCTTGATTTCGGGGTCGGGGAAGCTGTGTGAGGTGCCCAGATGTTTGGTCATACGTTATTCGGGAGGGTGTTTTGGATGACATTAACATTTAAGTCAGTGGACTGAATAAAGCAGATTGCTCTCCCTAATGTAGGTGGGCCTATTTCAATCAGCTGAAGGCCAGAATAGAACAAAAGATCTGACCCTCCCCCAAGAAAGAAAGAACTCTTCTGCCTGACTGCCTCAGAAGAGGGATGTCAGCCTTTGGCTGCCTTTGAACTGAAACATCGTCTCTCCTTAGGCGTTGAGCCTGATGGCCTAACTCTGCAACTCTGGGCAATTTCTTTAACCTAACTGCAAGTTCCCCTATGTTTCAAATGTAATACCTATATGACAATGCCATGGTGAGCACTAAATGAGCTATTATAGGTAAGGCAATTAGCACACTACAGACATGTCGTTAATTATAGTTGGGAATAGATATTAATGCATTGGTTAAAGAAGAAGTTATGCAGGAAAGTCTTTGGGGATTCATTGACTAGTCTTCAAACATTCCCTAAAATAGTATGCAAATTTCTGTATGTATGTTTATGATTCCCCTCCACACACACATACACTCTTTTGGATACAAGAAAGTCTCTAATTTTCATCAAGTTCTCAAAATGATGCCTAATACAAAAAATAAAGAATAAAGGTCCCTGGGAAGAATGAGAAGATTCCATAATATATAATTAACATCAGTTTTGCTAAAGAAAAGAAAGTGTTAATCCAAAAAGAGATTTACCTTCATAAATTAACATTAGGATTACTGACATTCAGACTCTCCCTTTGCAGTCAAACTTTTCAAAAAAGTAATCTATTCTGCTGACAACCAAGTTTTCAACACTGATTCACTCCTAAACTAACTGTAATTTCTCTCTGCAAAAGGCATTATCATCATTTCGGGCCCCTGGGGCAAAAATTGGAGGAATATTTGATTCAGTCCCAAATCCCCAACTGGTTACCAAGTTCTTTCAAATCTGCTCTTGAAATGATTCTGGTGTCCCTCTCCTTCTTTCCCATGAACGTTGCCTTGTTGTTTTCCCCTTTTAATAAAACCACAAGCTATCTCTCTGCCCTTGCTAGTCTTCCAATAATTGATCATACCTATTTCAACTTGTCTTTAGCCACAACTGCTCCCCACATATGCCTCCTCTCTCCCTCCCTTCTTTCCTTGAAATGCCCCAATCCCGTCTGAGAACCCCTCTACCTTGTATTACTTCTATTCCCTAAACATATAATATGCTTCTCAACTTATATATCTTTGCTCATTAGAATTTAAATAGGTTGAGTGCCTGAGGCTAAAAGAAGTCCCCTTACAACTGCTGGAGTCAGAATTTGAGCCCAGGGGTGTTGGGCTTTTGAATTAATCTTTTCACCCCACATTAAACTATCCACTTTCATTTCTACCTAGTGTCATCTCTACCCCACACAAAATTGTTTCTATCTTTCAGGGCCAATTCCTATTCTACCTCTTCTTTAGATCTTAACTTCTCTCATTTTCCCACCCCCCTGTACTACCGTATCTTCGTGTATATGGTATTTTATTACAGCTTATGGATAAGCCTGATTTATCCTACTGTACTGTAAGTTTTTATAGGGAAGTATGTGTCAAGCAGATGCTGAAGTAAAAATAGTCTCGCTTCAAATTCATGTGTATAATCCTGGACAATTACTTGCTTTTCTCTGTCTTTCTTTCCTTACCTATAAAACATAGATGATAATAATAAAGCCAATCTCATATCTTTGTTGGGTGGATTCAATGAGTTAGTGTGTGTGAAGCACTTAGACCTGTGCCTGGCACACAGGGAGAATCCATTAAGTTTCGCTTGTTACTATTATCATCATAGAGCCAAGAATGTGCCTAATGCTTCTTGGCACTGCCAGACATCAAGCATTGCATGTCATAGTGTGTGCCCCATGGAAGCTTGCTGAAAGGATGAATGTTAAAAATAGTTGTCGTTTCCTGAGTAAATCCCCAATGATCATGAAGACTTGGACCATAAACATACTAGTGATGGAAATTTTGCTTATTTCAATACAGCTTGACAATATTTTGAAAGAAACCTTTTAGGTCAGAATGGAGAACAATGATTTTTTTTAATTATTATGATGATAAACAAGAGCAAAATGACTAATGGAATGGAGGACTAGACATAAATAAGTATCTCATCGGGAAAATTAAATAGATGGTTCCTACATTCATGACAAAAAGCTTCTAATAATGAATTCAGGTTTAGCCCCTGGAGTATCTAAAAAATTAGAGCAATGAAGTGATTAAGAAAACTGACTTCAGAGGGAAAATTAAGGTAGCTAGCTACATCTAGTATAGATTGACGAAGCAATCACTAAGAGCTTTCTTAGTTGAAATTCATAGGATCAGTAGAAAAGTAAATGCCAGAGAGGGGAACGAATGCTTTATCATGTTGACAGGTGTTAAATAAAAATAAATTAAAGGAAAGGATAGGTTGGTCAAGAGGCAAGATCTAATTGGTACATACTGTTGGCAATAGTGAAAAACACTGGTTAAAAGACAGTGTGCCCACTTATTCTACTAGTTAGGGTATAGACTCATACAGTCATTTTGGAAAGCAACTTGGCAATATGTAAGAAATGCAAACTGCATATCATTTTACATATTGTGCTATTTTTAGAACTGTCTCAAGAAAATTATCAAAGATTTATGCTCAAAGATGTTTTTCACATCTTTATTTATAATGGCAAAAAATGGAAAGGTTCTAAATGTTCAATAATAGGGAATTGTTTACAAAATTTTTATTAGCTGTCCTAAAACGCTTAAATGTCATGAATTTAAAAGATAGTAAATTTTCCCTGCCTGGTGTGGCTTAGCAGATTGAGTGCCAGCCTGAGAACTGAAGGGTAGCTAGTTCAATTCCCAGTCAGGATACATGCCTGGGTGGTGGGCCAGGTCCCCAGTAGGGGGCACTTGAGAGACAACCACACATTGATGTTTCTCTCCCTTTCTTTCTCCCTCCCTTCCCCTCTCTCTAAAAATAAAATAAATAAAATATTTAAATAAAACAAAATAAAAGATAGTAAATCTAGCCCTGACTGGTGTGGCTCAGTTAGTTGGGCATCATCTTGCAAAGTAAAAAGTCACCAGTTAGATTCCTGGTCAGGACATGCCTGGGTTGCAGGTTCAGTTCCTAGTCAGGGCACATAGGAGAGGCAACCAATCAACTAATCGATGTTTCTCTCCCTCTCTTCCTCCTACCCTCCCCCCCAAAAATAAATAAATAAAATCCTTTTTTAAAAGATAGTAAATTCTCACAAAGTTCAGTGAAAAATAGAAAACTGAGAGTTATACATATACTATATTTCATGGGTTCTAAGATACATAGTGTTTCATATTTTTACAAACTTAAAATTATAATACTTCTTGTAGTTTCAGTGCCTGTGCATGTGTATTGGAACTTGCAGATGGGAGACATCAGCAAAAGTCAAATTCTGGAGACAATAGCAGAATATTTTCAAGAAATACTACATCATCAGTATCCTGGTGGAGAGAGAAGATAATTGTGCAGAAAAATGCAAACATCAAAAAGTGAATCACAGAGGGAATCATAAGAGTTGAAGTTGAAATTAATAAAATTTTAGGAATACTTACCTAGTTAATTGCATTTATTTTTATTTATGTAAGCTCCAAATATTTGATAAAAACTGTATCTAAAGGATTTCTTTCCACAAGTCTAAGTATCGTGACCTAGCATTTGCAGTATTTTTCTCTTGATTCTTAATAGTACATAAAATTATATTAGATGTTAATATAGATGGTCTACATCTATAGATTAATGAAAAACAATATGTACCCATATATATATTATAAATCCAATTATTTTTTAGTGGGGGAAGAGATACATCAAAACATGTTTTCTCTGGATGTTAGCATTATGTGTGAATTTTAACCTGTTTTCATACATTTTTATATTTTTCAATTTTTCTGAGAAGCAGTATTACATTTTAATAGAGAAATCTTAGTAAATATTGTTTTTAAAAACAATAGTGAAAACAAGTGGTTGAAGACTTGTGATTTTTTCCATTTACTCTGGATATCTATGAGGAGTTCTGAAGTAAATAGGCTAAGAAATTGAATTTGAGAAGTTTGAGTTTTATTCTTGCATCTCCTAGACTAGTCATTTATAAATAATTTGAATTTTCTGGAGTGTTTCTATTCCCATGTGTAGGAAATATTCAATAATGTTCACTCACCTCCTTCAAAGTAACAGTGAGTGAACATCTGGAATGAAACAAGTAGATTATATCATAATTGCAGGGAGTCCCAGCAAAGAGCATGAATAAAGCATTTTGTAAAGTCAAATCTATCTCCCATTTAACTTAACACTAAGTAGCATTTATTTCCACACTAGCTCTGGGGCCCAAACCAGCCAATCCACTGAAATCCCCAGGAATATTAACTCAGAGCAGTTTCTGTATGATGTACCAAAAGGTTAAAAGAAGAAAAAAAAAGATCCCTTAGGGATTTGTAAGCTTATTTATTTTTACAACCTGAAAACTTCAGTCTCAGCATTGACAGTGAAGTGCCTAACACATATGTATTATGCACGTGTGAGCATTTCTTTATATTCTCTTTGACTTTTAAAAATCTGCTCAATGAGCCTTTTTATTCCATACTTATTATATGTGATGTTTCATTAAGATCCATGGATAGAGTTACTCCTAATTTATATTTACATTATTTAAGCACTACCAGTGATATTCGCTACTGATTATGTAAATGGAAAGTAGCACAAGATTTATGGCATGATTTTCCTTCTCACACTTGGTGACTAGGTTGCCTCCTCATTTTTATCTATGCCTTGAATAATAATCAAGTCTCTTCCATTTGCCCACCCTTTTGCCTAAGCTTTAAGAAGCCACGTGGCTGGAAGTGAAGGTGGAGGGAGAAATAACCGCTCTTGGTTCAGAATGATAATAGTGAGTGCCTCCTAGAAACCAGGAAGCAGGTCAGCTTCCAAGAAGAAATGCCAGCCTGCTTTCTGTAAGTGAAGAGGCAGGAAGCTTCGGGGCTTGACTTGGAAGTTCTCCTAGCGTTACACTTTACAGTCAGCCCCAGGGAGCCCAGAAAGGACCGGTATTAGGGAAATGCCTGTAGAAGATTAACAGGTGGGCAGAGAAATGCCTTCAAAATTTTAATGAACAATAATAGACCAGATGAGCACCAAGAAGTGTGACCATTTCTAGCCACCCTGAAAGGCTAGACTGCAAATTGGTCTGTTTAATGGTTGTGAGAGAAAAGGCCTCTCCTTGCGAAGGAACTGTGACAAATCCAATCTTGTGAAAAGGGAAAATCATAAACAAGTTAAAGATGCTTCAGAACAACTTTCCTAAATTCACTAGTTTATGAAATGAGTTTTGCATTATAACCCAAGTGAAACAAACAAACAAACTAGAAAAAAAAGAAGAAATCTAGTAGACCCAAACGAAATGCCATGGTGGCGCCGTCTCAGGATCACAGTGGATTCGCCAGTGCCCACAACAAATTGAATATCATCAAGCAAGCAACATCACTGAACTTCAGCCAAGTGTACTGCGTATTCTGCTAATGAAACGTACTGGGAGCTCCTATCTGCCTGTAATTTATCTTTATTTTTAACTCATTTCACTATTCCAATTACTATTGTAGCATTCTATTCTTCTTAGTTGTATTCAGAGCAGCCTGGAAAAAATTTTACTTTGAGGCTGCCCTCAGCCTTTTCAAATTCTGACCCTTCTCAGCAATCTCTTTTCCATCATTACTGTTTGTTCTTTCTCCCTGGAGTCTTCCTTTTGCCACTTCAAGATGCAGACCTTCTCACCTCCTCTCCACTCTCTCCAAAGTGCACCTTCCCCATGGCAATCTTCGCTTTCTACGTGACAGTTAACTAGTCTCATAAACTAATCCGTTCATTGACTGTCGCCCACTATTGTGCACAGGAGAGCATGTTCAGTTCCCCAGCCTTTTTTCCCTTCCAGGAAGTTTTACTGCTGGCCTTTGAAAACCATCTTACTTGTAAGAGGTGCTATTAGCGGTGGGAATTTTATTTTATTTTTTCATGTTCAATTTAAACATTTTCTTATTTATGCTATTACAGCTGTCCCAATTTTTCTCCTTTGCCCCCCTCTACCCACCCTGCCCTCCACTCCCACAGTCAATCCCCACACCGTTGCCCATGTCCCTGGGTCATTCATACCTGTTCTTTGACTAGTCCCTTCCCCTTCTTTCAACCAGTGGCCACCTCTCCCCTCCCCTCTTACTGCTGTCAGTCTGTTCCATGTTTCTATGTCTCTGGTTCCATTTTGCTTGGTAGTATATTCTGTTCATTAGATTCCACTTATAAGTGAGATCATAATTATTTGTCTTTCATCAACTGGCTTATCTCACTTAGTATAATAGTCTCCAGTTCCATCCATGCTGTCACAAAAGGTAAGAATTCCTTCTTTCTCTCTGCTGTGTAGTATTCCATTGTGTAAATGTACCATAGTTTTTATATCCACTCATTTACTGATGGGCACTTAGGCTGTTTCCAGCACTTAGCTATTGTAAATTGCACTGCTATGGACACAGGGGTGCATAGGTTCTTTTGGATTGGTGTTTCAGGATTCTCAGGATATATTCCCAACAGTGGAATCACTGAGTCAGAAGGAATAAAATGAGCCCTGTAGGGGAAAATGGAACAGCCCTTTTTGTTATCCTTCAAATCACAACACAGAGGAATGGTGTCCATGGGTAGTAGCTGATGCACTTCACTATTATGGATGGTTCTACACCAGTTCTGTTCCAAGCTGCTGTGAACTCAGCCTCTGGTTAAACCCTAGAAGAATGTCATGTAAAGCAACTTGCATTTTCACGCCTATAACAAAGTTTAAAACATTTGAACTCTCTATTTAATTGGTATATATTTAAACTTTTCTTGCAATGGTAAAAGAAAGACTTTTGGCATTAAACTGCTGCTGTGTAGATCCTAAATGTCTGAAAATTCATTAAAATAGCACTTTAATTTTGACAGAGTTGAACTACTGGGAAAATTAATTGATTGTTTCTCACTTGAGCTTTGGAGAAATCATTAAGGTTTTCATGGTTTATGGAAAATTGAGAACTGAAGTACACTGAAATCAATATGTTATCTGATGTACAGAGAAAATGGCACTTCAGATGAAAGAAAGCATAAACAGCTCTTCAGAGCCTTTTCTTTCTTTCTCTTGATTCAACAAGCATATTTATATAGAGCTTCTATATTTACTTGTATTCAAAATCCTTAGTCAGTCATTTCATTGTGATGCGCATTGTGAGGACAGAATAATGAGGTCTAAAAGATGAACCACTGCATTTTAGAATCTATTTTTTCTGTTAATTTCAAAAATATGAAGGACGTGATACAAAATACCAGGATGACAAATTGGGCAGTTAAGTTTTGCATATTTATTGCTGCTTCCAAGTACCTTCAATCTCAGACCGACCCTTTATTTCTTTGGGCAGCTAAAATCACTTCCAATTCACCATCCTCCTATGCAGTGACATCCACAGCAGCCCGTGGAGGGCTCAAACATGGTGGGAGACCAGTAAGAATGTGTTAGCAATACAGTGTGTGCTAGCATAAGCCTTATCGCAGAAGCACTGAGTAAAGTAACCCTATAGCTAGCAGATTGGTTATGTTGGTTATCATTGGAGACTTGAAAACCAGAATGGTTGTCTAGTAAGAATTTACCCTAGACCAGGTACTCTGAGATATCTAGCAGGTGCATAGCCAAACCAGAAAGTGCTCATTAAGTTAGTATTTGGTACTTGACATGTTCAGTATTTGCTTGTCTTTAGATTCAAACTTTATCCTACTGAGTTAACCATGGTTTTCTCTATTGGGAAATTAATAATCTGGAAGGAACACACCATGAATAAACTCTTTAAGTCTCCTTTTAAAATTGTATTCCGAACTTCCTTATTTTGTCGTTTTATTAACAAAGTCTGTGGAAAACTCAAGAAATAAGTGCCTAACCAAAGCAAGGCTGAATGCCAGTTCATCCGTGGTTGTCAGCTTGGCACACAGCCCTTCACTGGTCTTCATGCTGCCAGCCTGTGAGTGACTAATCTCGGCCTTCGTCCCCTACAGTCAGTGTATCCTGTAATATAGTCCCACGATAGGCATCTCTGGACGTGTCCTAACAGCTTGTTCAGAGGAAGGCTTTCAGGTGAAATGGAAGACTAGAAATTTTTACTGCTCCAACAGTTCTTCATAAGAATATAATTTATTCAGCTCTATCTACAAAACCACAAGCAAGAATTTCTTGTTCATGATTCTGAGACACCAAAATGAAAAAAAAAACTCAAAATATTCATGATGGCATGTATTCTTTAAAATTTTTTTTTAATTTTCACCTGAGGACATTTTTTGCATTGTTTTTCTGTTTTTCTTTTAGAGAGAGAGGAAGTGAGAGAGAGAAGCATCAATGTGAGAAAGACATAGACTAGTTACCTCCTTTATGTGCCTGGACCAGGGATCAAACCCATGACCCAGATATGTGCCCTGACCAGAATTCAAACCCACAACCTTTCAGTTCTGGGATGATACTCCAACCAACTGAGCCACACCAGCTGGGCTAGCATGTATTCTTTGAAGGAGGTAAACTGGTAACCAAAGCACAGACTGGGGTCAGGTGATTTGAGTATTACTGTTTTTTTTTTTTTTTTTTACCTGATCTGTTCAGTGATCCTAATCATTGGACATAAGCACTAAACCATGTTCTTTTCTGAGCAATGATTCTTTTTTTTTTCCTATCTCTAAGTTTAATCCTACAGGCTTAGAGACAGCTGTGGAATTATTCTTTCTTCTACTACTGAGATTACATGTTCCACTCCTACAAAGAGAATCTTTAGGTGAAAGCACCATGTCTGTGAAATCCACATCAAAATATACCTGGGTTATGCAACACATTAACTTATTCATGTCCATCATGACATAATCAGAGATGGATTTTTTGCATGTTAACCAATCAGTGGCCAACTTGGTAGGTAAAATTGACAGGAGACTAGAGAGACAGCAGAAATCAGACATGAAGTTTTTCTTCAGAAGACAGACTTACAATAAGGAGAGAGAAAAGGTCCCTGGACCAACAACAGGAAGACACTGCCCAACTAGAGAATGGGGAATCAGCTAATACTGAAGGGACCCCCAGAGACTAACCCCATCACTCACAATTTTTTTGCGGCTATTGTTTTCCAACCAGTTCTTTAAATAAAATAGCCAAAGCCTGAAGCAAAAAGAACAAAATATTACCAGTTACAATATTACATTTCCAAGTTTTTCTTTTTCAGCTCTATTTTCAACTTTGGAATTGCATCTAATTTTGATAGAAGTAGCAGTAGACTGTCTGACTTCTAGTCCTATAAAATGATTTGTACTTACTGAGACCTATATCATTCTTTTTTTAAAATTGGAAAAACTTAAAGTTGAAAAATAGAAATTTAAGTACAGAAGGCTCACATCAAATGTGTAAATATGGGCGAAAGAATAACATAGTGGTTATCAGCATAGCATACAACAGAACTGCACTGGAGTCCCAGTTCCATCACTGACTATGTATGAAAACATGAGCAACCTAGTAAACCTCTCAATTTTCCCATCTGTAAAATGGGAATAATAATAGTACTTATTTCATGAAATATAAGTACCCCATAAGTTGCTGTTATTAATTTTTTAAGTTAAATATTATTCTACTAGAATTTACTTCTGTGACTTAAAGATTTTGTAATATTACAGAGGCAGCTACCATTGAATATTTTAGACAATCAGTAATCAAGGAACCACATACCTACAAGTTAATCTAGTGCTGACACATGTGCTTTATGAATATGGAAGAAATATAAACCCAATCTTTTCCTTTAAGTTACACACATCGTAGTTAGAGAGATGAGACTAATGTATGCATATGTAATCACCAGTAAACACGTGCAGTATTAGTAAATAAAACTGTGGTATTTAAAAGTTGTTTTGGTACAGATGTTATAAAATCACCTGTAAAATAGTCGTGCAACATAGTCTTTAGTCTTGCAAAACCTCAAAACGATTATTGTATATATAATAATAAAATAGAGTAATCAATGAAAATAAAGTCAAAAGTTGCAGTGAAGGATCAGCCCACTCAATTTTGCATTTCCTCATTTTACTTTCTTCATTTCATGGGCTGATAGTGCGCCATTTTCACCTCTACAGGGGGTAACATGCAGGATTGTCCCTCTGCTGCAGCGAATCCAGACTGAAAGAAATGGACTCATTTCCATACCTTGTTTATTACCTAAATCCTCATTGCTGGACAGAGACCCAATAAGCATAGCCCAGTTTGGAGAAGGTGATTCTGCTAGTCAATCAGGATCCAAATGTGCAACTGGACCAAACCTCATGCTCCACCCCTACACGGTAGGCTGCAGAAACATGAGTCCTCGGTCCTTTTTTCTTATATGTCCCTCAAACTAAATGTTGCTACATGATGATTCTCAGTATCTATTTAGAAGTGATTATTACTACATGGAAACAACTGCGACAAGCATTGGGAAAAAGGTCTTCTAGACTTCACTGGCCTCTCAGAACTACCCTGGATACCATGCTACTCCTGAGATGAAGAGGGGAAGGAGGCTATAGAACTGAGGTGCCAAAACACGCTTGCTTTGATGGAAACATTTTCTTCTTTTCCAAAGTGAAGACTAGAATTACCTGACTCTGGGAAGTACTGCCTGGGAGTTACTTGTTTCATGGTTCAAAAAGTTTGTTTACTGAGCTTTTGTTCTGATAATGATCTGAAAGTCAGTTTTACTTTGGAATGAATGGCAAGTCTAACTTGAATTCTTTTTTTTATTTGAGCTGTGCTATAAGAGGTCAAAAATGACCATAACACTAATCCATGGAGAAACACAGAGTTATTTCCTGTAAAGTAGCTAACTTTTCTCTGGTTTAAAGTAAACTTTCAGGAACTCACATGCATGCGCACCTCTCATTCCATCTACAAATTTTCCCTCACCTCACAATAGAGGGGTCAGCAGTCTGAAACAATCCATAATTCTTATATAAATCAGGTCAGTCATTTTGCCACACCCTTTTTACTTTGACAAAAAAATGTACCAATCATTCCCAAGAACTTTCTAATGAAAGTTCCTTCCTTTGGGTCCCACAGTGTTGGGAGGTGCAGAGTGGTTACAGAGTCACTCGGGTCTTCAGAGGAAGTGTGACTACAATAATAAGACACGTTTTCAAGTCTGGCTGATGAAATTCATCTATTTCGTTGTCACATTTTTATAGGTATATCTTATTTATGCTATTTCATATCTAAATAA
Source organism: Glossophaga mutica (assembly GCA_039655065.1). Taxonomy (NCBI): domain Eukaryota; kingdom Metazoa; phylum Chordata; class Mammalia; order Chiroptera; family Phyllostomidae; genus Glossophaga; species Glossophaga mutica. The sequence goes on from CM077304.1 coordinate 63,741,832, forward strand.
ATAATGTTATTTAAGATATTGCATATCTGTCACAAAGGGTTCGCAACAGCATAGATGGAACTGGAGAGTATTATGCAAAGTGAAATAAGCCAGACGGTGAAAGACAAATACCATATAATCTCACCTATAAGTGGAACCTAATCAACCAAATGAGCAAAAAAGAACCAGAGACATGGAAATAAAGAACCAACTGATAGTGACCAGAGGCACCCCTGGAGGGGGATAATGGAGTAAAGAAGAGGAAGGGTCAAGGAACTTCCGGCCAAGATGGAGGCGTAGGTGGACACACTGTGCCTCCTCGCACAACCAAGATTAAGGACAACAAAGATTTAGAAACAAAAAACAACCAAATCTGACAGAAAATTGAACTGTAAGGAAGTTTGACAACCATTCATCCAGACCGGTAGGAGGGGCAGAGTCAGTGGCCCCTCGGAGAGGGATCTTGGCAGAAGAAAGAGGTGGTTGGTGGTCTCAGGCTTGCAGGCGGCGGCTAGCAGACCCCAGGAGCTCAAGGCCGCTGGCTGACTGCGGACACATATTCGCGTGCAGATAAACCAGGCAAAAACGGGTAGACAGACTATTCAACCCAGGGCCCCAGTGTGGGGAAATAAAGCCTAAAAGCACTGATTGAAAACAATTGTGGGGGTCGAGGTGCCAGGAGAGCTTCCCGGCATCACAGGAGGGTGCGTTGGAGAGACCCACAGGATCCTAGAGAGTACACAGGCCCATCCACCTGGGAGGCAGCACCAGATGGGCCCAATTTGCTTGTGGGAAATGGCCAAAGGGACTGAAATATGAGAGAGAGTGGAGCAAGCACCATTGTTCCCTCTCTGAACCCACTCCCACATACAGCGTCACAACCCAGCGCCAAGGGTTGCCCCGCCCTGGTGAACCTAAAGCTCCACCCCTCATACATAACAGGAGCAACCAGATCCCCTGCTCCCCCCAAAAATATGGCTCAAGCAGAAGAACAGATCAAAGCCCCAGAGCCAATTCATCTAAGCAACCAAGAAAGAGCCAACCTATCAGATGCACAGTTCAAAGCACTGGTGATCAGGATGCTCACAGAACTGGTTGATTTTGGTTGCAAATTAGATGAAAAAAATGAAGGCTACACTAAGTGAAATGAAGGAAAATGCACAGGGAACCAACAATGAGAGGAAGAAAACTGATACTCAAACAATGGAGTGGACCAGAAGGAAGAAAGAAACAACCAAACAGAAAACAAGGAAGAAATAAGAATTCAAAAAAATGAGGAGAGGCCTAGGAACCTTCAGGACATCTTTAAATGTCCCAACATCTGAATCACAGGGTACCAGAAAGGGAAGAGGAAGAGCAACAAGTGGAAAACTTATTGGAACAAATAATAAAGGAGAACTTCCCCAATCTGGCAAAGGAAGTAGAATTCCAGGAAGCCCAGGAAGCTCAGAGAGTCCAAAAGAAGTTGGACCCAAGGAGGGACACACCAAGGCACATCATAATTACATTAGCCAAGATTAAACTGAAGGAGAGAATTCTAGAAACAGCAAGGGATAAAGGGATAGTCACCTACAAAGGAGTTCCCATGAGACTATGAGCTGATTTCTCAAAAGAGACCTTATAGGCAAGAAGGGGCTGGAAAGAAGTATTCCAAGTCATGAAAGGCAAGGACCTACTTCCAAGATTGCTCTATCCAGCAAAGCTTTCATTTAGAATGGAAGGGCAGATGAAGTGCTTCTCAGATAAGGTCAAGTTCAAGGAGTTCATCATCACCAAGCCCTTATTCTATGAACTGTTAAAGGGACTTAACTAAGAAAAAGAAGATAAAAAATATGAACAGTAAAATGACAGCAAACTCACAGATATTAACAACCACAGCTAAAACAAAAGCAAACTAAGGCAACAACTAGAACAGAAATAGAAACACAGAAATGGGGATCACATGGAGGGTTAGCAACAGGGGAGTGGGAGGAGGAGAGAGGGGGAAAAGGTACAGAGAACAAGTAGCATAGATGGTGGGTAGAAAATAGATGAGGGGAGGGCAAGACTAGTGTGGGAAAAGTAGAAGCTAAAGAACTTATGACACATGGACATGAACTAAAGTGGGGGAATGTGGGTGGGAGGGGGTATGCAGGGTGGAGGGCAATGAAGAGGGAAATGGGACAACTGTAATAGCATAATCAATAAAATAAAATAAAATTTAAAAAAAGAAGAGGAAGGGTCAAGTCAAGGCCTATGTACAAAGGACCCATGGTCAAAGACAGTGGGGTGGGGATTGTCTTTGGGAGCAGGGGTTGGATGGGCAGGGCTGAGCAAGGGTGAGGAAAATGAGGACAACTGTAACTGAACAACAATAAAAAAATTCATCCTGATAAAAATAATTTCAACAAAATTAAAATGAAAATAAAGAAGCTTGGAAATATATTTTTTTAATGGTATTGGTCCTGGTTGGTGTGGCTCAATGGGCTGAGTACAGGCCTGCAAACCAAAGGGTCACCTCTTTGATTCCCAGTCAGGGCACATGGCTGGGCTGCAGGCCAGGTCCCCAGTATGGGACACATGAGAGGCAACCACACATTGATGTTTTTCTCCCTCTCTTTCTCCCTCCCTCTCCTCCCTCTAAAAATAAATAAATAAAATGTTTAAAAAATAAATTAATAAAAGATATTATATATCTGAAAAAGTCATATTTTATTTAGATAGGAACACTACTTCAAAATTATTGGCTATTGAGGTTTTATATTCCCAAGAATTAAAATATATGATGATTTCTATTAAAAATAAGAACAATGAGGCATTCAGAATTTGTCTCATTACTGTTTAAATAACATTCAATATTGTGGCTTAGTCTTCTGACACACAATGCAAGGACAGCATTTTGTACATATAAGCTCATGTGTCTGCATAACATAGTTAAAATTAATAGTTTAACTATGTTTTAAACTATGTTTTAAAACTATGTTTTAAAATTAACATAGTTAAAATATTAAAATATTAATAATTTTAATATTTTTAAACTGTCATAGGGGAGCCCTGGCTAATGTGGCTCAGTGAGCACTGGCCTGCGAAACAAGGGGTCACCAGTTCAATTCTCAGTCAGGGCACATGCCTGGGTTTTGGGCCAGGTCCCCTCTAGGGGGCGTGTGAAAGGCAACCACTATTGATGTTTCCTTCTGTCTCTTTCTCCTTCCCTTCCCCTCTCTCTGAAAATAAATAGATAAAATCTTTATTTAAAAAACTGTCATAGGGTAGAAAAGGGTAACTCTAAATTTTGTGGAAACTTATTACAGAATTCTTCATTTACATTTTCAAAAGAACACCCCATAATACTTTAATGGTTATTCTGGCATCCTCTGGGAACACACACACACACAGGCACATAATTTGAAGAGGTAACACTGTTATAAAAGGTATCCATTAAAATGATTGTACCAAATACATTCTTTTGAATAATATGTATTATGTTTAAATGCTTATTTTCAGATTTATGTATGTTTCTATTGGTACTATCTAGCCTTTCTTGAAAGAACAATAGGTTGCATATCTAGGGAGAAATATTGCTCAAGAGTGAGCTCCAACTTCATGTGTGAACTTGCCCTAAAATACTAGATGTGAATAATACAGATTTACCTTGTTAAGAAAGTGAAAATACTATCAAGAGTAAAGTTGTGCTTTCCACTATTAAATGTGACTCTTTTGGAGGCAATTTTGGAAAAAGTTGATTAGCAGCTAAAAAAATAGGAAAATCAGGCTGAAATTAAGACTATGACTTTTCTATCATGATACAATATTTTAAGGGAAAATAAGCTGTGCCTGGTCAGCTTTCTCAATAGCCTTAATACTGTATTTCAAATAAAAGGAAGAATAGAAAAAGGCCAAAAATAAGCATCTTTAAAAAATAAAATTTCATTGGGTTAAGGTCGGAAATTGCAGCTATGTTTATTGAAAAGAAAAATAGCAAGAAAATATAATCTTATCCAATCCACATGTTTGATTTTCTATTTCAGTTCAAAATACTTCTGTCTTTATGCTAAATCCTGGTCTCAATGTTAATCTTTTGCAGGTTGGCCTGACACTACTAATTCTAGAAGGGAAATCAAGAAGACAATCTATAATTTCGTAGATTATGACAATACCTCTTGCAAGAAAAATTTACAATGGTTGGGAGTTCTGTTTGTTTTTCTTGTTACTTTTCATTATTAAGACTCTTTCATAAAGCTGTTACTTTTTCTGTGCCTAGGAGGCAAAAGGGCTGGGCCCTCTGTTGACTTAGTTCATCTAAATGTCAACTCCTTTTTTAATGGAATGAGAATTGTGTCCTAGTATTTTCATTTAGGACTGCAATGACATGACCTTTAAGATTCTTTCCTACACTATGATCTCTGATGATTTTATTATACCTTTCCTTAAAATTAATCGTAAAAAGCATTGTCATAATTGATAGATAACATTCACTGCTATGTTCGCTTAAGGCAGAATATGAAAATATTTAGGGGAGCTATGGCTTTCTGTTGGGATAATACAGATCCTAGGCAATCTCCAGAGAATTTTCCTAGTGCCTGAGACAGAGGAAGCATTAAAAGATTTCTCCTCCAAAGATGATTATATTTTTCAACCGAAGGCTTTGCTTTCCTCCTGTGCCCTCTCTGTGTCGCCCCTCCTGTCAATATCCCTGAAGTGTGATATTGACATATGCCCGATATTGACATATGCCCGATATTGACATATGCCCGCTAGAACCGCACAAACAACAGAATTTAGCGCAACTTAGTTCCCGTGTGACATGCAGTCAGTCAATGTACAGACGTAAACCAGGGTGTCGTAATTTAACTCCTTACTCTGATGCAAACGCTGTCTCTCAAGGTTCCCTGGTAGGTTTCCTGGCCTCATTCCTCCCTGTGATCTCTGGCTCACTCAAGCCTGCCTCACTGGCTCCGTGCTCCAGCTCTTCAGTTCCGGGTGAGAAGTGCTCTGACTGCAGTGGCCCCATCGCTGACGCAGGGGCTCTGCCTTCCCTCCAGTCTGCCCTTCCCTCATCAGACTTCCACTGCCCCCTGAGCCGGGGCCCTTGCTTTCAGGGCTTGCAGCCTTGCCCAGTTCTATACAGACCGTTCGGTCCCTCTTCCACTCATTAGGGGTTTTGTTGTTGTTAACCACTGTACGTAGCCTGATTACATTTCTGCCAACGGGTCTTTTTAGACTTTCAGAATGTCCTGATTTGGATTAGCATATTGCCCTTGCCTTTCCGTTGTCTATAAATCGCATATCCATACTGGTAGTCTAAAGAATGTTATCTGCATAAAATTATTAACATTCGGTGTAACGAAATACATTAAACATGTTCAGAAGTACATGAATTTACATCGATACTTAAAAATACTACCCATTAGTCATGTTTGGGAACTGGTAATAAATGCAGGGGCAGAGAGAGAATCAAGCATTTATCACACTTTTCCCATAAGAACCATATCTCACAGTAACCAAAGACTTGATGAGGGCAATTTTGGTTTGTTTGTTTTAATGAACTGCAGCTAATAAATGGAGAAGGGATAATAGATTTTAAATGTCACCATTTTGCAATCCTAATGAAATAAAGAATCTGAACAATGACCATCAATTGCTTCTAATTTAATAAAGAATGCATCAAGTTGACAATACCAAACCCACCGATCAAGTTTAACACCACAAAAAGGGAAACAACCACATACTCGGTGCCTCCTTGTATGATGCAAAAGAAAATATACAACACATTATGAAATATTCTTTTTTTAAGATTTTTATTTATTTACTTTTAGAGAAAGGGGAAGGGAGAGAGCAAGAGAAGGAGAGAGCCCTGGCTGGTGTAGCTCAGTGGATTGAGCGCGGGCCTGCAAACTAAAGGATTGTGGTTCGATTCCCAGTCAGGGCACATGCCTGGGTTGCAGGACAGTTCCCAGCGACAGTTCTTAGCAGGGGACACACGAAAAGCAACCATACATTGATATTTCTCTCCATTTCTCCTTCCCTTCCCCTCTAAAGATAAATAAATAAAATCTTTAAAAAAAAAAAGAGAAGGAGAGAAACAGTGATGTGTGGTACAAGGATCAGTTGCCTCTCACACACCCCCAACTGGGGACCTGCCCCGCAACCCAGGTGTCTATCTACCCTGACCAGGCATCAAACCAGGGACCTTTCGGTTCATAGGCCTGCACTCAATCCACTGAGCCACACCAGCCAGGGCAAAATATTCTTGACAATAATTGAATGGGATTCTAATCAAGGCCTCTATATCTAACTGCCAATTTCATAGGAAATACAGGAGATGGAAGGTATTATAGGAAAACAATTAGCAAAATCCCAAATATGGGAAATTCTACAGGGCAAATTATCCTCTGTCTTCAACAAATTGCAATAAGAAAAGAAAAGATACATATTATATTTCAGCAAACTATAGGAACAAATTAATATGCACCAATTATATTACTATTATTTGAACCAAGCAATTGTAAACAAATGATCTCTTAGGAAACAATCAGAGAAATCTGAGGACTAGGTATTTGATAATATTAGGGATTTTTAACTTTCATGTGTGATAATGGTATTGTGGTTATTTTTTTAGAAAGAATCCCTAACTTTAAAAGACATAAATATTCATACATAAAGTGATATAAACTCTTAGATTTGTATAAAGGTAACCCAGGAGATGGAAGATGTAGATGGGATATAAATGAAAGAAGACTGGCCATGAATTGACAATTATGGAAGCTGGTGATAGCTACATGGTAGTTCATTGTACTACTTTGTACACTTTTGCATATGTTTAAAATTTTTCATAATAAAGTTTTAAAAGATTCAGTAGCTAATATATTTCTCTGCAGTTGTAATAGGAACTCAAATGTCAAGAGAAAAGCTTATTCTAGGAATTATAGCCTACCAAATAGAATCTATTCTGTGGGAGTGTAATGATTTTCTCAAATCACTTTCTTCTCTCCTTTTCCTCCAAAAAGCTTCGGAAAATATGATACTGTCTGTTACAAAATGGATAGTGAATGACTGGGGGGTGGAAAGAAAGGTGTTCTCTAGGAAAGTATCGGGTTTATCTGTGAGCTTGGGGTAACCCCTGCTTTGTCCTCACCACTATGGAGAGGAATGTGGTGATTCAAGCTGGAGGTGTAAACCTCAGGTGAGCAGAAGTCCCCCTAATGCCCAGCACCACCCTCCAAGTATCCCAGGGCCACCTGTGAAATGATCTGGGGAGCCACAGCCATGTAGCTTGCTGGCAGTTTGTTGCTGAGCCCAGGGTGGGGTGGGGGTGGGTGGGTAAGCTGCTGTTCAAGAAGAAGGATTAGAGGAAACTGAGAACAAAGGGGCTGGGGGATTCCTGGGGAGGAATCTACAGTCCAAATCAGGAAGTTCAGGCCATGGCAAGTCCAATTATAATCCTGACTAAAAATTAAAGGATGAACATAAAGGGTTAAGATGCCACCCCAGTGACTTGTCAGGCCTGGCAGGACTGGGGCAGAGGGGTCAGAGCCCATCCAGCATGGAGGGGCTCAGCCTTAAGACTGATTAGAGTGGAGACCAAGAGTCAAGAGCACACACTTTCAAGGGCTGGAGAGCTGCAGTGCATTTAGTTGGAAGGCACTGAGGCCCATTGATTATGAAATCTACAAGTCCAACGTCACATGTAACCACACCAACTCCAGGCGGTGAGCACCGTTCAGTTACAGTGGAGGGGAAATGTGGACCCTGGTCTGAGTTCAAAGTCTGCGGTTTTCCCTTGTACATGCTGCCTCCCAGGTCATTGAACTGACCGGGCACGTGGCAGAGTCTTCTCACAAGCAGCTCTGTTCTGTGTACTTGGTATTGTTCTTGCCTGGTGTTCCTCCCAATCCCCTGTTAAGTGCCAGTCCTTTGCTTAGGCAACAGTAGAGGAGAGCCAACGCTGGCACAAAAGGAAGAAGAGGGAGGATTCAGTGCGAAAGCGTGGGAGGCAAACTCACCTGGGCTGAATGCTGGTTTCGCTCTTCCCAGCTCACTAGCTTCTGGCAAGTTTCTTGTCCGTTAGAGGTGTTTTATCATTTGTAAAATGAGCAGAATATTATCTATCCTGAAGGATTGCTGTTGAAATGAAATTTAAATAGAACATAAAAATAATGTTAAAATAACCAGGAACCCTTCTGCTCCTTTTAAAACTGTTTTTGGCCATTTGGGGTCCCGAGATAAATGCAAACAGACTGGGGATCTCAGAATCCTGCAGAGTTTTATCCTCATGTGGCTTCCCCACACCGAAAAGTCAAGTACTCAACCTGTCCAAACTTGACCAGGAAAGAGTTGTTTTTGCAAAAAATTTATGAGTCAAAATATTGCAATACCTTGCCCGGTCTCTTCGCAGGAGTAGCCCATCCCATCACCACAGACGTCAGGGAGCCGGAAGAGAGTTTCCTGCTGATCCGATCTTATCCAAAGAACATTTTTATCCGACTGTTCTGTGGTTCTCAACAGCCCCAATAGATCAGGCATCAGACTTACAAATACAAGTAACCTAAGTAATATATATCAAAAAGGTTGATTCTTTTGGGCTGGGGCAAAGATGTTATTCTAAAGCAATTAGCTGGAGCACTGTGTCAGGTAAAGTCTAAAATGCTTTTTCAAAGAGATCCAAAAATACGGAGGATTAAAGAATAATGTGATGTAAGAGGAGCTTGTTTCCCTCCCACATTATAATCCTTAGGTGAGCAGCCCAGGCTGAGCGATGGCCCTGCTCTGTGGGGGCTGTGGTGTGTGGAAAGAGTGGCACATAATGGGGAAAGACAACAGTTGTAAAATCCTTTGCTTATCTATCAAGGTCTTCATGTTTTTTAATATTATTTCTACATATATATAGCTATCATTCACTAAATATTATCACCTTTCTTCTTTTCCTATCATTCTATATCAAGTACGTTGGGGAGGGCCAACTTATTTGCCAATAATTGTATGAAATATATAAAAAAATAAATTTGCAAGTGATGTTTCCCCGCACCACTGTTTAAAAAGTAGCCTTGGCCTGGCCAGTTGCAGCTCAGTTGGTTGGGCGTGGTGCCATCAGCTGAAAGGTCGAGGGCTGGATTCTCGGTCAGGGCACACGCCTGAGGTGTGGGTTTGGTCCCAGGTCTTGGCGTGTGCAAGAGGCAACAGATAATTTTTCTCTCTCATGTTAACATTTATCTCCCTCTCTTCTTCCCTCCCTTACCCTCTTTCTAAAATCAGTGAGTATGTCCCCGGGTGAGGATTTAAAAGAATAGCCTTACTTTTCACTAGAACAAGTTCCTGAATTGTTACTGACTCTGAGTCATGGGTTTTTATGTTTGTCTTTTTAAAGGATCACCTGACCAATGTTCAATAGCGAGGAACTTTATTATTTAATTTAATTTTAAATGTCTTACTAGGTTAGCTGCTGACAACTCTAAATTTTGGCTGATTATTTTTTTAAAAAATCGCTAAGAGTAAGAATGTAGAATTTAAGGAACAGGGACAATAGGTGTTCAAACTACTTCCCCTTTATCGCTTTCTCAGAACTGTCTTTGATCAATAGCCATCCTAACAAGAACAAGTCTCAAGATGACTGCTGTAATTTTGTTCATTTCAAGCTAAGTTGCTGAAGACATTTCTACTATATTTGTCATCTCCGCTTTATAAATACTTTGGGTTATCATAAGATCATTATGGAACTCCCCTAACATTAATCTTTTAAAGCCAATCTCTGACATGGGTAATGGAAACTTTTCTTTTTCGAAACTCACTGGACTTAGTTTAGATGAACTAAGCAACCTTTACTATGATTATTTGGCATGGGTCTATACTGTTTTCCTTTAACGGGTGATACATCCTTGTGGAACATGTTTTTCCACTGTTTATGTGAGCACAAAATATCCAGATGAATAAAGACATTTATCAATTATTTGAGCCTTTTGTTTTCTCAGCCCGAAACACTAGGTAGAGACCATCATCAGGAACACTAATTTTGTCCTCATCTGTTACATAGTTGTTTGTATTCGTAGACAGAGCTTTAGTCAAAAGAGGGAATGAAAAGCCAGACTGGATGGATCACGCTAGTTTTCTTGAGTTCTGGGCAATATTCCAACATTGAAATGAATTGTTCTCAGAGCTGCAGGGAGTGGATATCTGAAATCACTCCTTTACAAGCTGTAGGAAGTGTGGGAGTATGAACCAGTACAATGTCAACTTGAAGGAAATTAAAGGTTTCAAATCCATGAGCTTGACCCTAGAGAAAAGGTTGGTCCCTGAGAAGCCACAGTTAAGGAACCAGAGTTACACTGGACCTATGCAGAGAAGATTTTCTAAAGCACAAAGCCTCAGAGGTCCCCAAAGCAGCAGAACTCTGAAATAAAAAAAGAAGCAGGACAAATAGATTTTAGTTCCAATGCTACTTGTTATTGGCCACTTACGTTCTCTAAAACCCACTGAGCCAATATAGTGGAGTGGTTTGGCGTGTGAGCCTTGGAGCCAGACTGTAAGGTCACAGGGCTATTCAGTCACTTACCACTTGTGAACTTGGGAATCTTAGATTCATTAAGCCTCATCTGTAAAATGGGACCAATAATAGAACCTAACTCTCAGGATTGTGTGAAGAGTCAGTAAATAAGTATATGCACACTGGGCACAAGGTGAATGCTTAGTCATGAAGCTCCTGTTATTATTACCCCCGTGAGCTGTTATGGGGAACATCTGAGATAAAAGATATGAAATTTTGTGATGAGTACACATGGCCATGCAAATTCAAGGAATTGTTAGTTTATTTAGTTCTCAATTAGACCTACCTTGGCAGCTCATCAGAGGTCTGGATGAAATCTCAAAGCCTAATGGGAATGAACACTTTTCCTGTATTGTGATAGGTCCCTACAGCTTGTGTTTTCAGGAATTTAGAAGATATAGTTCTTCTTTGCATGGACCTGGCCAAGTAGAGTCCCAACGCTGCTGGCAGCCATGCACCCTGCCTGAATGATTGCCTGTTATTTCAATAAAGCACAGGCTCCTCCTTGTCCTTGGAACTGAGAAATGCTGAGAAAGAGAGGTGAATTAAAAAGTCTTATTCCTTCATTCTTTCTTATCCTACCTTAGACTCCACTCTCGTTAGGTTTTCTGGACAGTAGATTAGCTATACTTGGAGTTGGTCCATAGGCTCACAGCCTCCCTTCTTACATAAGACTGCCTTAGTCAGGAGTTACAAAGACCAGCTTTCTGCTCCTGCAGAGACTGAGTTTAGTGTATGGGGAATTGGGACACTCACTGGGGTAAGTTAACTTGAAATGATGTGGTTTCTGTTACTTGAGAAATATTTTTGAAAGAAAAAAATACCTAAATGTTGCTATTTAGACGTTGCTATGGGAGTATAGAACAGAATGAGAGAAGGGGCTTAAAATTTGTGAAGATGCTTTGAATTCCTTAATCAGGATTCTGTTATCAGAATCCAAGAACTTTTGCTACTTGATAGTAGTCTTATCAGAAATCTAACTTTTCCCTGAGGCCTGGCGGTATCATCAATTTAGAGCTCACAAAGAGCATTAGAAATAAGTTTTGTGGATGAACTGACACCTAGAGTTACATATAGTTAGGAAAATACACAGTATTTGGAAAAATATCCCTGAAACGAAGCTCTAGCTTCAGAGGAAAGGAAATCAATAAACAATAAGATTCTGTGACAGAAATTCTGAAAATTTCCCTTTTCTCTTAAAGTGGATGACCTTGCATGTTAAGCTATGATTGACATTTTTAACAGTTATTGAGTGACTATTGAGACAACAAAATAAGGTTTACTCTCCATATCCTTGCAAAACACCCATCCTCTTGCAGCCCTTGGGGTAATCTCAGCGAAGGGGCATTTTGATTAGCCTAACCCTCAAAAGAAAATCTGAAGCCACCTTCATGGCCTTTCTTGCCACAAGTAAAACACTGTCGGGCAGTACACACCCCTCTTAGCCCTTTGACTAAAACCACAGCAAAAACTCCTTTTCCTCTGATCTTCCACCTTGTGCAGGACATCCTTGTATTCTGCTTCTTTATTACCCCCACACCCCCAGCACCATGTCATAGGTGAGGATGGGTAGGTGGCTAAAACCTATTGATTAAGACATTTTTGTACCTGTTTGCAAAGCACTAAGAAAAGTACATCTGATTATGAATTGCAATAATTCATAGCAAGTAACTAATAAACAATCATTAGTTAATGTTACTGCTCGCCCAGGCAGAGGTCAACACTGCCTCGTGAATGAGTGACTCGGCATTACAAAAGTGCAAGGTGTTTCCTCTGCAGTCAAATTTGGCCCTCTCTGCAGTAATCAGAACAAAGTGCTCATCAGGAAAGCAAGGCTGGAGAATCATTTGGCAGTATATCATAATGATTATTATTACTTTATAATATTTGCTGTGGACACTACTCATTGTTGACAAAAATCCACTCTCTACTCCTTCTGGGCATATCTTCATCCCACAACGAAACTGCATTTTCTTGTCTCCTTTGAGAGAAACTGTGGCCATAGGGACTACATTCTCTCTCTCTCTCAAATCAATAAATAAAATTAAAAAAATAAAATGAGTGGAAGTTATGAGTCTGACATCCTGCATCATTTGTTAAAAATGAAATTGGTGCTCTGGAGCTGTTCTCTCTCACACTCGCTAACGAGCCCAGAACCTGTCTGTGACCGGCGCAGGAGCAGCCGGCTCCCGCTGGGGGGTTGCCAGAGTAACCAAACGGGAGAAACAGGAGCACCCGAATGCCGGTGTAGAGCAAAGCCAGCCTGCGCTGCTCACTTCAGGGCTGCAGTATGTGAGGAAACAAACTCCTTTGTTCTCTAATCCTCTGTATTTTTGGGTCTTTTTGAAAAAAGCATCTTAGACTTTACCCTGACTCAGTAAATTATGCAATATATCCTTCCATGAAAGAAAATAAGATAATATACAGTTGACCCTTGAACAACATGGTGAGTAGGGGTGCCAACTTCCTCATGCAGTTGGAAATCCACGGGAAACTTTGGACTCCTCCAAAACTTAACTACCGCTGTTGACCAGAAGCCTAAATAACAGCATTAATAGTTACTCAACACTTATTTTATATATGTGTTATATACTGTGTTCTTTTAACAAAATAAGAGAAAAGAAAATGTTTTTAAGAAAATTGTAAGGAAAATACATTCACAGTACTGTACGTATTTATTGAAAACAATCTGCATACAAGTGGATCTGCATGCTCAAACCATGTTGCTCAAGAGTCAGCTGTAACTATATTCATTTTCTGCATCTTCATTACAAATTACCGTTAACTTGGTGCCTTAAAGCAAGGGAAATTTTTTATCTCACAGTTCCTTCCGTAGGTCACATTTGGGTGGGCTCTGCTCAGGGTCTCTCCAGGCTGAGATCAAGGCGTTGGCTGCGGCTGCCATTCCATCTAAGGCTCAGGGTCTGCTTCCCAGCTCAGATGCTGTTGGCAGAATGGTTCCCTTGCTGCTGTAGACCGAGGGCCCTGTGTGCTTGCTGGCTGTAGGTGGGTGGCAACTGCCGCCAGTTCCTCGAGGCTGCCTGCGGTTCCTTGTCTCGTGGCCCCCATCGGCAGTTCACGGCATGGTTATTGTTTCTCATTTCAGACCATCGGAAGCATCTCTCTGACTTCTTTCTCAGATGCTTACAATCCGTAGAAAACTCTGCTTTTAAAGGGCTTGCCCAACTATGTCAGACCTACCCCGATCATCTTCCTTTTTTCATATTCAGAATATAATCACAGGAGCAATATACTATCAAATTCCTAAGTTCTGACCATACTCAGGGGAGGGGTTTATATAGCACTGGTACATCAGGGAGTGGGAATCTTGGGTGGAATTTAAAAATTCTGCTTACCACAATCACCTTTAATACACACATGTAATACAATGTACATGTGATATATATATGCTCAATACAATAATTATTACTTATAATAATTATTATGCTTCTATGTGTGAGGAACTTACAACCTATCTTTTGTACATTTTATCATTGAACTCTCACAACAAGCCTATGAGAGATTATATTATATTCTTCATTTCACAGATTAAAGAAATAACTGGTTTTATAGAGGTTAAGTAATTTGCCCAAAATTATACAGCCAGTAAGTGGCAGAATCTGGATTACACCCAGCTCTATTCCCAGACATCATAGACTTTAGAATTGCACAGACCTGTTATATATGCTCCTGGTACCCCGTAATTCGCCTTCACAGCCTTTGTCCCAATGCCAAGCAAACAATTTCCATGAAATAAATTAATTATGTCTGTCTCCCCAGATAGACCAATAACTTCATCAAGTCAGTTATATCCATTGGACTGTATTCAGCTACAAGTCACAGAAAACCTGACTAACAGTGAGTTAAATTAATAGGGACTTACTTTCTTCATCTAAAAAAGGAGAAGCACAGAGGTAGAGGCTGCTGGTAATGTTTCAGAGGCTCCAACGGTATCAGGCTGTCTTTTTGACTTTTTATTTCATGGGTTCAAGATGGCTTTCACAGCTCTAGCAATCACATCCAAATCAAGACTGGAAAAAAGGAAGTGATGAAGGTAGTTGTATCTGTCTCATTTCAGTGACAAAGAAAACTTTCCATTCTTGAGCTTGCACATACTAGATGACACAACTCTAAGTTGAAATGGGGAGCGGGGAGAGTGAGATTTTTCACAGTTCTAAATTGAGGAATAAAGGTGTAGTAAATATTTGGTAAGTAAAATTAGTGTCTGCCGTAGGCAGGGATTGTATCTGTCTCATTCATCACTTATTTCCCGCACCCAGTTCAATGATTTGCTCGTAGGAAGCCCTTAGTCATTGTTGAATGAATGTTCGCTAAATAATACATGCAAAATGCTTAGCACAGTGCTTGACATACACTAGGTAGTTGATGAACTGAAAGCACTGTTGCTAACTACCATGTTTAGAGCCCCCACATGTGCACGTGTGTGCGTGTGTGTGTCTGACCGATGCTTTCCAATGCTACAGGCACACCGCAGAGATGCTGCAGATTCAGGTCCAGACCATCATAGTAAAACATGTATCATGATAAAGTAAGTGCTCATCTTTTTGTTGGTGTAGGGTCTTGTCTTCTGTTTGTAAAAAAAAAAAAAAAAAAAAAAACAACACCCGCGAAGTGCAATAGAGCGAAGAGTAATGAAGTGAGGTATGCCTGTACTTGGGGTGATTCAGCATAAGCACCAACAGCTGATGGGTCGGCTGGGCGCATTAGCCACAGAAGGGCCCGAAATGGAGTCTGTTCTGAGGTGGGAAAGTGGGAAGTGATCACTCTCCTTTTAGCTCCCCCCATGTCCTTGCAGGCTGGTGAATGGGGACAGTCTGTAGTGACAGTTCCCCTGCTGCTGGTGAAGCTCAGTTTACACAGCTAGTGAAAGGATGAATGCTTAAAACTTTCTTTCTTTTGGTAAAGAAGAAAAACCTGTCTGGAGATGGCAGGACTCTGCCTGCAGCTGAGGTGGAAGAACCTTCCCGACCTCTGTGCCACCATCTTCTTCCTGGCAACATTCCAACAAGCTTGCTGGCCTTCACCTCTCTCCCCCACCCATGACCAGGCAGCCAGGCATGTCTAGATTGCCAGGTGAAAGAGAGGCGGGTCTGAGAGGCACAGGTCCACCTGTGCATGGGCTTTTTGAGTAATTAACACTGTAAATGTACTTTCTCTTCCTTATGATTTTCTTAGTAACATGTTCTTTTCTCTAGATTATTATAAGAATACAGTATATAAGACATGCAACATACAAAATTTGTGTTAATTGACTCTATGTTATCAGTAAGTCTCCTGTTATCTTAACAGTAGGCTATAAGTAGTTCAGTTTGGGGGGAATCAAAAGTTATATGTGGATATTTGACTGTGTGGGGGCATCAGTGCCCCTAACCCCAACATTGTTCAAGGGTCAACTGTACACTTTAGACTCCACTCACCCTCTCAGACTGTGTAGGGGGTCAGTGCCCCTAACCCCCTCATTGTTGGACTGCTGATTGAGCAACAATGCTGGGAATTGCCTATATGCTGTTTCCCTTTTCCCTAAGTCAACACTGCATGACTTGGGTGATTACATTAGTTTCCTAGGGTTGCTGTAACAAAAGACCACACACTGGTGGCTTAAACAACAGAATTTCAGAATCTCATGATTCTGGAGGCTGAAGGTCCAGCAGGGTTGGTTTCTTCTGAGGGCCGTGGGCAAAGGATCTGTTCCAGGCCTCTCCCCAGCTCCTGGCATTTTGCTGGCAATATGTGATGTTCCTCAGCTTGTCTTCCTTCCTTGGCTTAGAGAAGTATCACCCCAATCTCTGCCTTCATCTTCACATGGTGTGCTCCCTGTGTGCCTCTGTCTCTGAGTTCAAATTTCCCCCTTTTATAAGGACACAGTCATTTTGAATTAGACCTATTCTAATGACCTCATCTTAACTTGATTGTCTGCAGTCTCCATTTCCAAATAAGATCACATTCAGAGGTATAGGGGTTTAGGACTCCAAAATCTTGGGGGGATACACAATTCAACCCATAACTATGAGGAACTGGTACATGTATATTTCCCTTTTTCTTTTTTTTATTAAAGATTTTATTTATTTATTTTCAGAGAGCGAGGAAGGAAGAGAGAAAGAGAGGGAGACAAACCTTGATGTGTGAGAGAAATATCTATTGGTTGCCTCTTGTAGGTCCCCACCTGGGGACCTGGCCCGCAACCCAGCATGTGCCCTGACTGGGAATCAAATCAGTGACCTTTTGGTTCACAGGCTGGTGCTCAATCCACTGAGCCACACCAGCCAGGGCTGTTCCTTTTTCTTAAACAAAGGCCAATATTGATACCTGGACTTCCTCAAATGTTAAAATTACTTCCGGGATCTTGGGCAAGAATCAGGACCTATAAAGACAATGATTCTATGACCTGGACTTCTAAAAAAGATTTTATTCATTTATTTTTAGAGAGAGGGGAAGGGTGGGAGAAAGAGAGGGACAGAAACATCAATGTGTGGTTGCCTCTCATGTGCCCCCTACTGGGGACCAGGCCCAAAACCCAGGCATGTGCCCTGACTGGGAATTTAACCGGCAACACTTTAATTCGCAGGCCAGTGCTCAATCCACTGAGCCACACCAGCCAGGGCCTGACCTGTATTTTTAGGACAACACTGATTCCATGTAATATTTTTAAATAAAAACAACTTATTGATCATAATTGTAAGAGATTTATGTTTTATGCCTTTATGAAATTTCTCAGGTTAGTAAATGATCAAGTCAGGAAAAATTAATGATTATGATTACCATTATTATTTATGGCATATAACTTCTACATGCCAGACACTATATTGAGAGTTTAACCATAATAATACTACAAAGTGGGTGTTACTAGACTCATGTCATGGATGAAGAAACTGAGTCTCAGGATAGTCAGAGGACATCCCTAAAGTCAGGCCCTGCCTGGGAGGGCTGAATCCAGAATACTAATCAGTACACTGGTGTGGGCAAAAGTAGGTTTACAGTTCTTTGTATGGAAAAATATACAAGAATGAATAATAAAAGAATAAACTGTGTTTTGCATACTCACAAGTATAAACCTACTACTGCAAACCCCTGTATGTTTGATTCCCAAAACCATTACAGACATGCTGCCTGTTTTTGTCTCAGAAAATATGGCCGCCATGCATTTATGGTTCAAATCAGCTGTACAAATTTCAATGGCTAAACAGGAAAAAAATGTCTCTGAACAAGTTAAACTTTTGAACAAAAAGAGAAAAATGTGACTCAGAGTGCTGATACGAACTATCATTGACTTACTGATATTAATTCCATCCGATATATGAGATCTGTCCAGAAAATATTCAGCCATGCAATATGAAAAATAGAGACATTTACTGAAGAAGATATCCAAGAAACATGGTACACAGGACAATGATGCCTCAGTCCCCTTCAAAGTAGTCACCTTGGGACCTCATGCAGTTCTCCCAATCGCCATCAGCTGCCCTGTCATATTTTCCTGAATCTCATCAACAGCCTGAAATCTCTTCCCTTTCAAAGATGATTTTAGTTTTGGGAGAAGTCAAGGCACAGGGCACCAAATCTGGGCTGTAGGGGGACTGAATCACCTGGGTGATTTGATGTTTCCCAAAAAAATCTGGCATGAGACATAATGCATTGAGTGGGCACATTGTTATGATGAAGCTGCCAGTCACCAGTTGCCTACAACCGTGGCCTTCTGAATCATCCTAACAGTTTCCATGGAGGAATGTTCCAGCTTAACACAAAATTTGATGCAGATTCATTGCTCTGCTCGCTCAGTCATTTTGAATGTGATGGCCACACAGCATACATGCTCACTCAATGGTGTCTACCACCCCTGCTGACTGGTACAGTGAAGTTGTCATTGTTCACACATGCGCATTCCAGTTTACCCTTCTTGGCTGACAGGTTATATTGATGTGTCACAAGTAGCTCTGGTTATATTAACAATGGTTGGAGCTTTTCCGGACAGACCTAAGTACCATGATTATACCAAAAGAGCAGGCAGTGGTATGTTTCAAATGCTGTTTAGAAATTTGTGGACTGGTTGTTTTAAATAACTTTTCAAACCTTTAAAATATTATTTTTACCCTTTGGGGGCACCTGCAGGTAAAAATTAAGGGGGCAAAAATTCACATCTTGCCTACATCACTAAAAACATTTCAGGAAGAGACAGGCATTATTGAGAGTTTGATAATAGAGTTTTTAAAAAGTCATTTGTTTCACGTTACTTTTGTGGTCTAGAAAATGTAGATTCCTCGTCAAACTATTTAATTGATACTCAGGTTAAGTTGCATTAAAGAGTAGATGAAGAATCTCTTTAAATCACTTTGCTGTGATAGAATTTTGTGGATAAGAACCTAATTTAAAACAAATGGGCTACCAGCTAGATTTAGGCATTTCTGTCATATAAAGTTTGGCTCCGAATCTATTTGCAGTAATGGATTTTGCTCTATTGTGGAAATGGTGAATTGTTTTGGACATTGTTCCTTTCTTCATGTGCAGGTGGTAACTGATGAGGTACTTTTGGAAATTTTGCTAATTACCAGTGTCCTGTGTTTATGATGATAAAGTGAAAGAATTTAGCACAGATGTAAGACTTGCTTTATGCCTGTAACGACCCATTTAAAATATTTCTGCCCAAGGAATTCAGGTGCGGAAACGTCCCATATTCATTCAGTATATTCATTAAACATCGACTGTGGACCAGGCACTGTCCTAGGTCAATGAGATGTATCAGTGAACACACATAAAGATCCCTGTCTCATGGAGTTTACTTCTATCAGGGGGAGACAGGCAATGAACAATAAAATAAGAAAAAATGGTCAGAAGTATCAGAATAAAAGAGTAAGAAGGTGATGGTGCCATGAGAAAAAGAAAAAAAAAAGACAGCAAGAGGCATTGGGAATGTTGACAAATTATGTCATCATTTTAAATAGCTGGGTCAGGGCAAGCTCACTGCAAAGGTGACACCAAAGTCTCAAACTGGGGAAGCTGGAATCAGGGTTTCCACTAGATGAAGTGGAGCAGGACCCAAAATAGATAGTGCATGTGTATTGGAAACGATGGCCCAGGTTTGGCTGCTGTTGAAGAACAAATGCCTGGCAAAGGAGAGTTCTGGAGACAAACTACATTTCTCTCCTCCCTCCCTCCCTCACTCCTTCCAACTTAACCTTATACAGTGGTACCTTGGTACTAGTCACTAATTCATTCCAGAACTTGCGACAAGTGATGAAACCAATGAATACCAAGCAAGAGATGAGTGATGAAGCATTTTCTCTTGTGGTGTGGTGTCATGACTCACAGAAGTTCCAGCAAGTGTGACACATCCTGAACAAGCGCCTAGTGCTGAAACATTCTTTTCTCATCAAAATGCAACGAGTACTGGGTTTGACAAGTCCTGAACTCAAGGAGTACTGAGGTATGACTGCATTTTAAAGTAAATTTGTGTCAAACAGAAATCACTGGCTTTTTCTTAAAGGTGATGGGGACAGGGATGGAGGTAAATGGTAGTGAGATGATTGTATGTTGGAATAGAAAATTACTCAGAGGTGGCATTCTAAAGTCAGCTCAAGACTAAACGAAGATACTGAAATTTACGCTTGAAGATTCCTCTGGAAAGTGACCATTGCAAACTAGCAGCCATCTCTTATGAATTCAGGATGGCCAAGGTTTGATTTTGGTTTTTTGGAATTGTAATGGATTTCTGTTTCTTTGGTTGAGTCTCGGATGAAATAATTGATTCGCGTTGTAGGGTCACATTGAATGTTTGAATACAGGTTTGGGTAAAAAGTAGGTTTACAGTTGTGAGTATGTGAAACATAGAGTTTGTTCTTGTATTGTTATTTACTAATTATTGTATGATTTTCCATACGAACAACTGTAAACCTACTTTTGCCCCACCCTGTATGGTAAGAGGGTCACAAGGGACCTGAGATAGGCTTAGGTTGAAGGAGCAGATTCATGTCCTCTGTCTCTGGGGAAGAAGATCATTGAGGGGGATGGCAGGGAGATGCTGGTTTAACCTCTCTCTCTTTCTCTCCTAAGCAAGCATAGTTGAATTTGCATAAATTATTAAAAATAATAACTGAATGACCCTGTACTTAGCAAGCCCCCAGTCTTGTGTTGATCCTCTGCTTCTTCTCCCTTTCTGCCTCTCTGAGATACTGTCTGACCTCTGCTGGCCTGTTTGCTGCTGCTATACAAAGCCTCCAATGTTTGGGGCCCTGTGCCATCTGCCCTTTTTAACTGTTCAGTAGAGTTATCTCTCCAAAGCTATAGAAACACCGGTACATTTTTCCCTTGGTCTCATTCATTTAGTTCAATAACAATGAGTGAAGTAAGTTAAAGAAAAAAGCTTACACAAAATATCACGATTCGCTTCTATGCATACTTTACACACTTCACACTTCTCCAAATTAGGAGAACTGCTGAGGACAGTAAGAGAATCTAAGACAAGTTCACAATATCATGAAACTTGAAGACCCTTAGTTTAACTTTTAGTAGGGATTATTCTGATTACACATGCATAAACTTCTCCCTGGGGATAAGAAATAAGAAGATTAAGTTGTCTTTTTCTAAGCAATACATTACAAGCTTAACTAAGATTAGTCACATTATAATATGCAACTAAGATTATACATTTAAGATTCCAGTTACTTAACTTAAATATTTCAAAAATTGAAGCAAGCTCCTCAAAATGACCAAACTGAAAAAAAAAAAAAAAGGAAAGTGGGTTGGGGGCAGAGGTTTGTGTGTATGTGATAGTTTTCTGTATTGTGATTGTGCTTAATCAATTAAGTACAATACCAAACGTTTCTTTCTCTTTCTCTGTCTTTGTCTCTGACTCTCTCTCTGTTTGTCTTTCTGGTGTGGAGAGATATAAAAGTTATAGGATGCTTCCATATCTTGGTGATTGTAAATAATGCTGCAATGAACATAGTGGTGCTTATGTTCTTTCAAATTAGTGTTTTGGGTTCCCTTGGGTATATTCCCAGAAGTGAGATCACTGGGTCAAACGTCAGATTCATTTTTAATTTTTTGAGGTATCTCCATACTGCTTTCTACAGTGGCTGCACCAGTCTGCATTCCCACCAACAGTGCAAAGGTGTTCCCCTTTCTCCACATCCTCACCAGTACTTGTTTGTTGATTTATTGATGGTAGCTATTCTGACAGGTGGGAGGTGGTATCTCACTATGATTTTAATTTGCATTTCTCTGATAATTAGTGATGTTGAGCATCTTTTTATATGTGTATTGGCCATTTGTATGTCCTCTTTGGAGAAATGTCTATTCAGGTCCTTTGCCCATGTTTTAATTGGGTTGTTGGTTTTTTTGGTGTTGAGTTGTATAAGTTCTTCATAAATGTTGGATATTAACCCCTTTATCAGATGTATAAGCAAATAAGATCTCCCATTCCATGGGTTGTCTTTTTATTTTGTTGATGTTTTCCTTTGCTGTGCAAAAACAGTAGATGAGCAGATAAAACAACTATGGGACATTTACACAATGGAATACTACTCAGCCAAAAAAAGAAGAAAATTTTGCCCTTTGCAACAGTATGGATAGACCTAGAAAATGTTATGCTAAGTGAAATAAGCCAGTCAGAAAAAGACAAATACCAAATGATTTCACTCATATGTGGAATCTAATGAACAAACTGAATTAACAAGCAAGAAACAGACTTACAGATGGAAATCAGGATGACAGCTAAGGTAGGGGGAGGTAGGAGGGGTTAGTGAATGGAGGGATTGAGCAAAAAGGAAAAGGACTCATGGACATTGGCAACAGTGTGGAGATTTTTTGTGGGGAGGAGGTTATAAGGGGACTAAATGGTAGTGGAAGAAGTACGATAATTTTTTTAAAAGGTTATAGGGGAAGCAATTAAAAATTTAGTTTTTCTCCTGGTAGAGTTTCTAAAGTGAAGAAATTTTCAAAATTCTCAAAGAAATTGTGTCTCCTAAGTTTTTATTTTGGCTTCAATGAGAAAGTTCCCTTAGGTAGTATTTCTGAGAAATCAGTGTAGTTTAGAAATGGGTAATATGGCCTTTATTCCAAAAAATATACATAAAAGACTTAAAATGTACTGCTTCGTCCTGGCTGACTGCCAAGTTTCTGGTTTTCAACAACTTTTTTCTTTTTTGAAGATTTTATTTATGCATTTTTAGAGAGAGGGGAAGGGAGTGAGGAAGAAAGGGAGAGAAACATCAATGTGTGGTTGCCTCTCCCATACTCCCAACTAGGGGACCTGACCCACAACCGAGGCATGTGCCCTGACCAGCAACCCTTTGGTTCTCAGGCAGGTGCTCAGTCCACTGAGCCACACCAGCCAGTTCTCAACAACTTTTTAATAGATGGAATAACTCTTACTAATATCTAATTTACATCTATTTAGGATAAAATAGTTAAGCCAGTCCAGTGGATTTGATATCAAGGATTAGTTGCTTAAGTAATTTAAGGACTACTTTTTAAAATGAAAATTTAGGAATGAAATAGCTTTCTAAAGAGAAGTCCTATGATGACATAACCTGTGAAAATTCCAAACACACTTGCAATATGGGTGAGAGAGTGGGGTGTGACTTTTGAAAGGGAAGCATTCCTGGGTACCCAAATTCTTTAGAATTCACTGTTCAAAATGGCCAAAGGGATCCACTGTCTAGGAGAGTTCGAGAGTGAGACCTAGGGTCTGGGAAGTCACTGCAAATCCTGATACCCCACAGACATGTCTGGAGGATCAGCAGGGCAGTTTGCCTACCAGGGAGTTACTTGCAAAAGGAACGACAGAGCCTGGTGGGAAGGAATCCACCCAAAAAAAAGACTGAGGTGTGTGGAGAGCAGGACCAATAGGTCTGGTCAAGATAGCATAAAGTGTATAAAACAAAGTGGAGTCACTCGTGTCAACCGAGATGGCTGCCAGTCAGCCACGACACTGTGGTTCAAGAGAGAAACTTCCTAAGTCAGAGTAAACACATCTGGCAAGAACACATACCCAAGATATCTATCTGTACCTGTGATCAGAACAGCCATGTCTGCAGAGCGGGACCAGCCACAGGTAGGCTCCTGGGGAAATTCCACACTTGCCATCACAGATGTCAAGCGCAACAGCCATGTAGCACCCATAGGCTCCTGGGCAAATTCCCCACTTGGCATCGGGGGTGCCAAAACGTTTATCAAAAAAGACCCAGAAGAGTGGAGTACATCACTTCTGAGGTACAACTGAGACAGGTTCCAGACCACCACTGAGACAGCCGAGCTCCACACACCAGACTGCTGCTCCACGCCACCCTGACCTCCCTTGGCATCTGCTGCTGGAGGCTCTGCCCTGCTGGACTGAGGACTTTGTCTGCCCTGCTGCCCACCTGGCTCTGGAGAACCTTCTTTGAGACACACTGACAACTCCCTTGCCCAACACGCTGTCTCCTGGACCTGCAGACTGGGACTCTGGGACTCGGGTTCATTATCCCCCATTAATTCCTGTGTGTGTGTGTGTTATATTTCTCTTAGATTGTTAAGGTGTGAGTGGGATATTAATGTACGTTGATATTGTACTTTGAGTGAACCTGCATTCAATAAAAACTGAGTGACTAGCATAGTCACTATGTGTGACTCTTGTCCATTCCTTGGTGCTGGGATGCTTGGCAGGCAACTAGCCGAGCAGTTGCCCAGCTGACTTATAGGAAAAACTATACTACGAACATATGCTTGTGACAAGGTGTGCCAGCTTGGCCCAAGGACGATTGGTCATTATCCGAGGGGAGGGACACTCTGAGGTCAGGAAGGTTCACGTTGCTCAGATTTCTCTTTGGCCCTTGTATGGAGAAGCCAGTCCCCAAATCCGGGAGGAAGAGTGTGCAATAAGCCGATCAGCAGCATCATTTTAACACACAGGTTGGGCAACGTGACCCTCTGACCTGTAACAGAATACAATCCAAGAGAGGGGCGGGGTAAATCCCTCAGTTCAGCCTGAAGGTGGTTGGAATGCCTTGCAGCAGTTACAAGCTGGAAATGCCATTCAGATCAGCCATCTGGGATCCCTTGGCCATGTTACATGGGAGAAACAGCAAGAGCCATAGCCACCTGGTTTCTGGCTGTCACTATAACCTGACACCCAAGTCAAGGCTACTGGAACAAAGGGGCAAAGACTCCCTTGTTGTGGCCAGGAGGGTTAAATTCAGGAACCCATGGAGCAGCACACCCTCTGAAGATTTCCTTAGCTACCGCAGGAGGCCTGAGACAAGGATTGAGCTTCCCAGACAAGGTGACCAGACAAGGTGACCAGACCAGACAGACAGTCTTTTGTTTAAAATCTCTTGATCCTGTTGCCTCACCACCCTCCCTAAAGCTGTGTGACCTGGGTAAATACAGATTAGGTATGTAAGTGCCCTTTATTCAAAAAGCCCAGCTTCTCTCACCGCTTACTCCTTTCCCTCCCCGACCCTGCTCCCAATACATGCAGTGCCTTAAAAGTGATCACTGAGCATCTATAGCATTCAGTGAAGATTCTACAAAACCGAAACATGGCTTTTACTTTACAGTTGTTTAAGCTACTTTGGGAGTCATCACAGGTTTAAAAAATGAAGCAGAATGAAAGAAGCAGAACAAATGAAGATAAACATTCTGTATAACCATTGTGTTAGGATGAACAACCTGGTGGGTTCATTCAGGAGAGGAATAGTGCTGTTTCGATTTGTGATTGTAAAATCCCAGTCCCTTCTGTGCAATGTTAGTTCAAGCAGTAACACACGCACATGCACAATCACACACTCAGAGGGAGTTATCTGAAGTAAAGCAAGGTCATTGAACAGCACTTCCAGCAATTCCCCATAGTACAATCTGCAGTTCTATTGCCCTCCTCAAGAGATGACAAAGTAAGTAATAGCCATGAAAACTTTAAGTGCCCATATTTGAATCTCTTGGGCACTGTGAAAAGGGAAGCAGTCCCAGAATTCATTCAAAATTCATGCCGTAAAAGCCAAGCACCTCCGAAGTGGGAACTGAAAGCAACCTGGCTGTGTGAGTTAGACACCCAGGTAGAAATCCAAGTTCTCTCCTGTGTGATCATGGGAAAGGTACTTACTTATCTCCCTTCTGAACTTGGGTTCCTCATCTGTAAAATGGGAATAACACAAACTTTCAAGAGTTGTAAGGATGGAATATATGTATATAAAACCTAGTAAGGCATCTTGGCATATGGAAAGCATTAGGATTGCGGTTCTGCACATGGTAGCAGATGTCTCCTCAACTACAAAACTGGGGAAAGACAGTGGTGTGTGGTGACAGGAAATGTGAGAATTCAGTGAAACCAATAGTTCCTGACTGTGTCTAGAAGAATCATTCTGGACTCTAGCTACCTTTCTGTGCCACAACCCTAGACCCTCTGTTTCCTTCTGAATCAAGGGGTAGGTCATTATGGGCTTCACCTGCAGCTACCCAGTGCCAATGTCAAGGTCATGCTCACTGCACTGACTGCCTAGGGCTAAGAATCCGAAGAATGCTGTTGTGTTTTCAGAATCTTCACTTGTTGGGTGCTGTCACACTGATGTAGCTCTGGGGCTGGGAGTAGGTGTCCCTGCTTCTTTCTCTTTAATGCCACTGTCAACCAGAGTCACTGTCAAGTGCTAACCACTACTGCTAGCTCTTGGCCTGGGGCCTGATGCTGGGAAGGGTTTGGAAGGAACAGGGAGGTGTTTCTCCCCAGTGTTGGGCTGGCCTCTCTTCGTGCCCAGCTGGGGTCTGCCATTGGGACCATGTCTCTTTGATGCTGCTCAGTAGCCTGAGCCCTTTTATTTTCTTGAAGGGGAAAAGGTGTGTTTCCAATTAGAATAGAAAGAAATCTGGGATGTCAGCATGCCCTAACCTTACCTTCCCTGATCTACCATTTAATGATGCAGTGAAAATTATATTGTTTAATCCAAACAACAACACTAGAACATGGGTAGTATTCTCCCCATTTTAAACATGACAAAACTGCAGATCTGAGAGGTAAACCCTTTCATAGGTAGTTGGAAGTAGAGCCAGAAAACAAGCCCAACTTTTCTGGCTCCAAAGCCCCTCAGGTTTCCATAACTCTTAGTGGGCAAAGATCTAGCCCTATGAGTTATTTCCCCAATATCTCAATAGTGATCCCCATGAGATTCTCAATTATAGTTTGTTAAATGAATGAATGCATAAATGAATATTGAGTGCAAGCATGAGATAATAATCAAACTACTCTGTGATAATAGGGCTGTCTCCATTTCAAAGAACAATACTCAGGTATATAACATGGGGAAGGTTCAGTTAATTTGCAGTGCAGAGTGGAAGATGGTGGACGAGTAAGTCATTGGTGTGGTAACACATCCAGTCTAAGACACTATATACATTAAAGACCCAAGCAAAGACAGGTATGGTTTGTGCAAGTCTTCCTGGACATGAACCAATGATGAGAACAAACAGGAATAGCAATAGCAGGCAGGCCTGACAAGTGACTCTTTGCCGCTACGCACGTTGATATTAAGCAGTGCAAGAGAGTTAATGTGTAGAGAAAGAAAATGTTAGGGAGGAAATGAAATAGAATGTGGACGGGAAAAGGCAGGAAAAGAAGTGCACTGTGTATGGGGCAAAAGAAGATAACCAGCTGCTGCATAGATCAGGAGATGGAAAGAGATTCTTTCCAGCAGCTTCTGTTCCTCTGTCCACACTACGAAGAAACGAAAAGTTCCCCTGAGCATTGTGGACACAGCATTCTCTTCTTTTTTTACCCCTTTAATAAGTTACTTGCTTGTAAAAGATACCTTAACAACAGGTTTAGAAAATAAAAGTGTTTTTCCACCAACAAAAGACCTGCCATACGAGTTGGATTACACACCCAAAAAAGCTCAGGAAAAGACACAGAAATCTAAGTAACAAGATAAAAAAGAAAACACCATACTATCTCTGGTTATTGACAACTGTATGTCTTAAAATTTCACCCTATTGTGTGACACTACAACTCATTTATAGATTCCTTGGTCACCCAGTATTTACTAAATCTTTCTGAGTTAACAGGGATAAGACTTGGGGCTGGGGACAATGCCACACTGTCCTGCCTTCAAAGAGCTCACATAATTAGGGGATATAATTATGTATCTTCTTACCAATAAGATCTATAAATGAGTCTCTGAAAACACTCTGCCTGGGAGATGGGCAGGAGATGGGCAGGAGATGGGTAGGAAATGTTTCACAGAGAAGGCTGCCTGTGTGTTACATCGTGAAAGATAAGTAACAAAAGAGGGCAGCGGCAGGTCCAGGCACCAGGAACAGCGCAAGTGCCGGCTTGGGAGCCTATTCAAACCCTGCAAACTCTGTAAGGGGCAAGTCCAGACTTGGCAGGGCCTGCATAGTATACTTGTGAGATCCTCTTTCTTTCATAAAAATAGTAAAGATCATGAATATAAAAATGAAACATTAAAGTGAAGATTTATTTAGAATGAGAAAGTAGGTGACAACTTACAAATGTAAAAGCTTGCAAATAGTACTATTTTCACAAAATTCGGAAAAATAAAATAATATGGAATTAATTAGCTGCCTAACATACAACTCTACAATAGTGTTCCCCGACATTTGTGGAGCTTACACTCCCTGATGGCCTCTTTGTATGGCAACAGTTTTACCATATAGTATGTACGGAATAAAAGGAGGACAATTTCTTAATTTTTCTAGGATGATTGATAAAACTGAATTTTATTATTACCAGTTTAGAAAAAATATATTTCAATTTCACAATTCTTTGTTGTTCATGTCATGTTAAGTTGTTAAAAGTATTATCAAACTTGGGGAAACATAATTTCTTTTATAAATGAGCTCTAAGATTTCAGGGTGCTTCAGTTTATTTTTTCGATAGTGATTAATCCTCAATTCTCTTTGAATTAATGATATTAGCACCCTGTTACCATTAATGTTTTTTCATTCTGGTGGCATAGCATAATTTTTGTTTTATCTTTTTTGATGTCAGTTATTTTGTGTCAAAGAAGATAAAATAATATATTCCAACCATATTTACATGCTTCACTTCATTAATTGAATTATTAAACAATATCCATGAGCCCTTTTATTACTTTTATTCTAAATCATCTCTTCCTGTGACTTTTCAGCAGCATAAAAATGGCTATAGATTTTATTAACTACCTATACATTTTGTTATTACTTTATAGATTTTATTATCTATAGATTTTATCTATAGATTTATTATAGATGTTATTTCATTTTTATCACATTTAATTGATTTCATCTGAGTTTTCTTTTACTTTTCTTTAATAAACTTAGATACAATAAAAGGAGGTACACTTTATATCCATCCAAGTCAGGAATCTGCCATTTTTTTGCTTGTTCTATGGAAATGTTTATGAAATGACTGCCAAATTACAGTTGAATGGTATTTTTTGAGCCTTATAAACTTAAACAACCTTTTGCGTCTTGACCTGTGCCAACGTTGCAAGTCTGGAACAGCTTTGTAATGGGCAAATCAAAGGTGACATCTAGACTGAAAAACAAAATCCAAATTGGTTGTGGATTTAAATATTCTGCCTAGCAGATGAGCCAGAAAACACATAGTTTTTACCAAATGCTAAAGTAATCAACATGCTCAGGAGCAATGGGGCCAGTTTTCTCTGCAGCAGGATGGAGGAGTGAGCTGCACACGGCATACACTCTGCAAATTTAATGGAGATCAGCGATGAGATCTTTGTTCTTACCTTTTGTAACATCTGTGCTGTGGCAGTGTTTCATTGTGAATGTTGCTTAGTGGCGGGTTGCAACTGAACAGATCCATTTCACTTGTTATTGGGTTGGCCCAAAAGTTCATTTGGGTTTTCTCCCATAAGATGGCTCTAATAGCACATAGTCATCTTTAACTCATTTGAAACAATTTTGTTAGACTGTATTGTGACAGCTATCATACCTGTGCATTAAAAAACTTATTAAACTTGGTGAATTTTTGTGTAGCCATTTTAATATTGAAGATGGAAGAAAATACGCAACATTTTTGGCATATTATGCTTTATTATTTCAAGAAAGGTTAAAACACAACTGAAACACAAAAAAGATTTGCGCACTATACGGAGAAGGTGCTGTGAATGATCTCATATGTCGAAAGTGGTTTGTGACATTTCATGCTGGAGATTTCTTGCTGGATGATGCTCCACAGCTAGGTAGACCAGTTGAAGTTAATAGTGATCAAATTGAGACATTAACTGAGCACAATCAACATTATACCATGTAGAAGATAGCTGACATACTCAAAATATCTAAATCAATAAAGTTATTGGTAAAAATGGAAAATACATCTTTTATTTTACAGAAAAAATCATATGGACTTTTTGGCCAGCCCAATGAATATAGTCACACATAAATGTTTTTCAGGTGGCAAAATAAAGTTAAATATACATATATGACATTTACCTGACATAAATATATTCCACTACAATCAAACTAAATATAATTCCCAAGTCCACTTCTCCTTAGCTGGTTTCCCACAATGCCTTTGTCCACTCCAGTGCCACTCACCACTAGGGGGCATGTGATGGAGGGAAAGCTATGGCAAGAAGAGTGTTTTTAACTGACTGTGGTTAAAAATATCTTAATTTTCCTAATTTATGAAACCATAAATATCCTTTTAATAAAAATATACAAATCCTTTCTCCCTCCCACCCTTCTTTTCTAAACAATTTAGTTCAGGAGTGCTAGTGGTGCTGGTGGTGGCAGCATGAGCCCGGATGGATGGAGGAAGAGGGCCTTTGTGTGAGGGAGGCCAGGGAAACAGGTAGACGTGGGCTGTCAGAGCCCAAGAGGAATGGAGAGGTTATCCATGAGGCCCAATGCAGGACATTGTAGTCCAACAGCACCAAGCAGAAAACCTGAGCTCAGGGTGGGGTGAGATTGGGTGGTGGTAGGAGCAGCCCAGAGAGGGGTGTGGGAGCCTGAATCAGGGGAGGAGAAAGCCAATGCATGGTTGTTGGTTTCTGGCACAGGGTGCTGGGGGCATCCATGTGGCAGGGATGAGGGAGAAGCTTGGTTATGTGAAAGGGGAATTGATCCAATAGGTAAATAAATTGAGGGTTTGGCAGTCAGGTCTCTCACTGTGAGAGAATGGAGTTACAAATATGCTACGGAGACCATTGAAATGAACCTTGGTGCTGGATTGCCAAAGGAGGTGTCAGGAGAACTCGAGGACAGAAAGACATGCAGACATAGGTGTGAAAGTGTATATGCTTGTGTTCCTTAGCTTCCCCACTGAGAAGGCTTGGAAACAGCAGCACCCCCAAAGCAGTGAGCACCCCTAGTGCCCACATCTTGTTTTGTCAATATCATTCCAGGTTTGGAGCAGGGAAATTACAATATAAACTTGGAAATATTATTTTAGAAAACAAGAGGTGCTCAAAGAATAATGAGGACATGTCAAAATTTACAGAAGTCAGCTTGAAGGGACTCGCACTGGCCAAATCTGGGCCAATTTGAGATCAAAATGCAGTATGATGATAACAGATTATTCCTCACTGAATAAAATAATAATTATGAATTCACACTAATATACATACCTAAATTAATAGTAAATGGGGAGAAGAAAAAGCTTTTACTAATGGTAGAATACCAACTAATAAATGTAGAAAGAATGAGGGAATTAGAAAATCATTTTTTGGCAACCATTACAGTAACAATGCAAGTCATTAATGAATGCTAGGACTAGTGGGTGAAAGAAGAGGAAGTTCACAGTGTCACAGTATCAACACATTAATCACAAAGCAGAAAAGAATAACATTAGACTAGAAACCCAGTCAACACCAACTCCACCACGATCGAAGTTAATGTCACCAGTAGTAGGACAAACGAAAATCAGGTACTACCTGAGAAGATGCAACGAGCAGAACACAGCACTACTTCTGTGATGCTCCTGCTAAAGACGCATGAGCTAGTTCTAATCATGAGGAAACATCAGATAAACCTGAACAGAGAGGTATTTCACAAAATTTCTAGTCTATGATTTTCAAAAGCACCAAGGTTATGAAAGTCAAGAAAAGACTAAGAAACTATTCCAGACTGAAAGAGACCTAAAATTAAATGCAATACATAACCCTAAATTGAATCACTTTGCTCTCAAAAGCACACTATTGAGACAATTGACAAAACTCAAATTGAGTCTCTGGATAGTAATAATGTTACCTATTTTTGTAATTTTCCTGTCACCTTTAAATTATTAAAAAGTACCTATACATCCACCTGGACACATAGCTATGGCCCTGTCATAAACCCTGGACAGGGTCCTTAAGTTTTATCAGTTTTGTGGTAAGTCTGCTTTTGCCTGAAAGTCCATGAGGATGGGATGCATTCCTAGAAATAAAAGCCCTAATGAAATCAATAAATATGGGTTGTTATAATGTACATTTGGGAAAGTATTTTTCCAGTATCATCCCCTGGTTATTTCTCTTTATTTGTCTTCAAACACCTGGAGCCATGACATGTCTCCAATTCAAGCATCTCCCAACTCAGATAATGGATGGTTAGTCCTTCTGTTCCGCAGTAGCATTTTTTCTTTTGTAGTAATATTTATAGTGCTTCTCTAATGTCAAAAGCTTTTCACCAATTCCTAATTATCTGATGATTGCTATTCCCCTTTTCCATTATTTATCTCTTGAAGGTTTCTTGAGCATCCTTGGAACCTGAATTTCATACTGAATAACTTCACTTATACGTGGAATCTTAAGCAACTGCACTCAGAAACAGAGAGTAGAATGGTGGCTGCCAGGGGCCGGAGGGTGGGGAAATGAGCTGTTGGACGAAGGGCGAAGACTTCCCGTTGAGAGAGGTATCGGATTTGAGGACTTAACGCACAGCGTGGTGACTGCGGCGACCAGCACTGTGTTGCATGTTTGGAAGTTGCTGAGAGTGTAGATCTAAAATGTTCTCACCTTAACAGCAACAAAAATACACAGTCAACCCTTGAATGACGGGTTTGAACTCTGTGGGTTCACTGGCACATGGATTTTTTTCAGTAAATGTATTTTTTCTTCCATATTATTTTCTTAATAACATTTTCTTTTTGCTAGCTTACTTAAACATAAGAATGCAGTGTACATATAACACATATGACATACGAAGGAGGAGTTGATTGTTTATATCACCGGTAAGGCTTCTAGTTAACAGTACGCTATTAGCAGTTACGTTTTGAGGAGCATCCAAAAGTCTACATGGGTTTCGGCTGTTTGGGGGTTCAGTGCCCCTAACCTATGCATTGCTCAAGGGTCAACTCTAGTAGTTATGTCAAGTTCCGAATGTGTTAACTGACCTTGTTGTGGTAATCATTTCACAATATACCACATTGTACACCTTTAAAAATACTGTATTGGATACTTGAAATTTCTGAAAAAGTCGATTTTAAGTGTTTCATCACACACAAAAATTGTAACTATGTAAGGTAAGAGATATGTTAATTACCTTGAGTGTGGTAATCATTTCTCAGTGATTAAAACATCATGTTGTATACCTTAAATTATGTAATTTTCATTTGTCAAGTATACCTCAATAAAGATGGAAAACAGCAACAACAAAGATAACCCACATTTTAAGTCCAGGTTGTTGTTTTTCCTTTACTCCAACATGATTAGTTCAAAATATAACCTGTATACTTTTAGTTAGCCATTATTGATCCAAACTGTTTGCCAGATCAGAAAAATAAATGACAGAGAGGCCATGGAAGAACAAACCACAAAAACTGCAGAATTAGATATAACCTGGGAAGGCCCGTTGGGATCTCATTGGCTGAAAGTATTTGGCAGCCTTTGAAGCAAGAGGAAAAGTACATATTAACAGCATAATGTAATATGTTAGCAAACAAAAATAGCTAGACCAATCAGTGTTACCTGCGTGGCTGTAAAAGGGTGTGTTCTGGTGTGACTAGTGGGAGGTTGGTTGGGGTCACAGAATTGAGAGGTGTTTCTTTTTTTAATTTAAATTATGTTTTTCAATTATAGTTTATTTAAAAAAGTTTTTTTATCTTCACCTGAGGACTTTTCTTATTGCTTTTGGTGGGGGCGGAGAGAGGAACATCAATGTGAGAGAGAAGCATCGACTTGTTGCCTTCCTCCATACACACCTGGACCAGGGATCACACACGCCTGGACTGGGGGTCAAACCTGCAACCTTTCAGTTGCAAGATGACACTCCAACCAACTGAACCGTGCTGGCCAGGGCTCAGTTACAGTGTATACTCAATATTATTTTGTATAAGTTTCAGGTATACAGTACAGTTGTCAGTCATATACCCTACAAAGTGCTCCCCACTGTTTCCGGTCCTTACCTGGCACCATGCATAGTTATTACAGTATTATTGACTCCTCTTTGGCAGCCATCACTCTGTTCCACAGTATTGAGTTTTCACTGGCATACTAAGCTGTTTAATTTTGTTCAATAAACAACAGAGTGGTATTGTAGTTATTTCAGTAAATCAGAATTGTGTTTAAGAAAAAAATCTGAAAATTTCAAAGAAAATAAGAATCTGAAGGAAATTTGGGAAATAGACTGAACATAAGAAGTGTGGATACAGAGAGGACTAGAAGGAAGCTCTTAAAAGAGCCCAGACATCATAAAATTCTGATCTAAGGCCGGGGCAGTGGGAATTGAGATAGAAAGGTTTGTTAGATCTGTTGCAGACAACCAGTGGGCTCAGTGTCCTACAGCATACGTAAGGCGATAAGAAACAACTAAGGAAGGTGCGTGGTCTCCAGCCTGGACAGCTTGGGGGAGCGGATGGCGGAAGTAGCAGACACCACTGGCGGGGTGTCTGTACAACCATCCGCCACGTAGCAGGGGTGCTGGTTGCCTCTCAATAGACTTTCTTCCTCGGTAATAAAGCCCTGGGCAATGTGTCAAGCTGAAAATTACCTTCACCAGCCTTCTTTTCAATATAGGAAGAAATCGTGCCTAGGATATTCAGTCTATTTAAGTCTATATAAAAGAGAGCGATTGAGCCCTTCCCTCTCATCTCCAGAGCTCTACCGCCTAGAATGGGGAGGCTGGGTGGACTGTGGAATGGAAGCCTCATACGGAAGAACTAAAAGCTTGGAGGAAGCCTGGATCCCTCATCACTTCATGAAGATCATGAACTGCCCAGGATTTTCTGTTTCCGTATTCCTTTATACATTTAAGCCAACGTTGAGTTGGGTCTTTGTGAATATCAGTCCAACTTAATACTAACTGGTTCCACCACCTGATAGTTCTGATAGAATGCTGACTCTGTGCAGATACCCACACCTTAAAGCAAAACATATGGGACAAGAGAGGTGGTCCTTCCACACTGGCCCGCCTTTCTCCTTTACAGTAGATAATTTTAAAAGTGCATGTGACACAGTTTTGGCCAATGGGATGAGAGGAAAAGTCTTCTAGAAGGGTCTTGTGAAAGATTTTCTTTGCTCTTATGAAGACAAACCGGAAAAGAACCATCCCTATTTTCCTCTAATGGACTGCTCTGCCTTGATGATTGATGCCTGGAACAACAGCAGCCTTCTCAGGAGAGGCCAGCCTGGAGATAGTAAGCCAATGAGCTTGATGTCATTTAGTCCCTGAGTTAACCAGTCAAGGGACTGGCTTATCTTCAAAAGTTTCACTATGTGAAATAATATTATCAGTATGTGGAATAATTTTCCTTATTGTTCCAACCAATTGAGTCTAGGTCTTCTGTTGAAGTTGGAAGCATCCTCACTGATAGCCTATGAACTCAAAAATGGAGAAACAGATTGGACGGATCTATAGAGAAAGTTCTACTTTTTAAATGTTGACTTTAATGATTCGTTATGACCATAGGAAGCTTGAAGTAGAGGTGGAGCAGAACACAGGTACCGAGGATCATAGGCATACAGAGGGTGGTTGGAGCCATGATTTACAAGAACTCCTCAGAGAGCATGTGTAGATTGAGGAAACCATCATGGATGAATGGAAATGTCATTTAAAGCATGAGCAAAGGAAGAGCCATAGAAAGAGAAGACAAAAAGGAGGGAAATCACCAAAAGGTAGTGATTTTAGAAAACAAAGAAAGGTAACTGCTGCAGAGAAAAGACTGTGGGATTTAGTGGTGGGGTGTTCATTGATGCCCTTTGAGATACAAATTGAGTAAAGAAGTGGGGCAGGAGCTAGCTTACAGGGGATGCAGGAGCCTGGAAGATTGGCTGGCTACTTTAGTGGTTCTCAAATCTTAGAGCAGCTTTGTTTTGATAGAAGAAAAATGATTACCACACAGCTTTGGATTCCATTCTGAAGTTGGAGCCCAGGAAGCTGCCTTTTAAACAAGGACTTGGATGACTGGTGTGAGTTGTCCGTGAACAACAATGTAAGGAGCACTGGGCTATTCTCCCCATGAATTATTCATGACAGAAAGGAGAAAGGTGGCAATTTGAGGCCAGGCAAGGTTGATGGAAGGCATTTATGTTGGGGAAGTCTCAAGCGTTATTGAAAGGATACAGGAGAAACAGAGAAATGGAAGATAGAGAGGTGATATCTGGTAGCACAAGGTCCTGAGAAGGACGTGGCTAGTGAAGGATGGATTCTCCAAGGCAGAAAAGAAACAGATGAGGAGGAATAAAGCTCTCTGCCCCAAACCACTTGCAAGTAGTGTTTCTGTGCTTTTCCACATCTCCTCTTCCTGCTTTCTCTGCCCACCTGGATGTGTTCACTCTGCCCTCTCTTTTTCTGGAAATCCCTGGAGTTACCCTTAAAGATTCTGCCCAGTTGTCCCCTCTTCAATAAACAAATGAATTAATTAAATGCCATGACTAGGAACTCACTGTTAGAGGGTTTTGATTCATAAAAATTATTTTAATCAATTAGATCATTTAAAATGAAATGAGCTACCACCAGGAGAAGTGGATTTCTTGTTTTGGGAGATCACCAGCAGAGGTGGGAAACTGTCTTGACAAATGTTGTAGGCAGAATCGATGCCCAGGATTGATGCCCCAGACAAGCTCGCATGCTTCTCCAGCTCTGAGATTCTAGGACTCTTAGCACAGAAGAACCTCCATAGGGATGAGAAAAGAGCCAATAGAGCACAGCTGGGAAGAAATTGGAAACTAGGGGCAGCGTGTGAATATTGGAATACTTTTATGCCTAAAAATAGAAGGCAGGAGGGCAGAACTCAAACCAGGTTTTACCTCCCTTATGATTTTTGTGTTAAGTTGGCTTAATATTCCCCTAACCTCCAGCTAAGTGCTGGTGCCAATGTTTGATGTAAATTTCAAGTCAAAACTTGAAACTGCCTTAGGCTATGTCTATGCCTCAGTCTCACATTGAAGAGAATTTTTAGGCCATCAATGAGGCCAATCCCAATGTTTCAAGGTGAGTGAATTTTTGCATTAGGCATGAAAAAAGATAATCAAATGCTGCTGGCTTTTAGACTCTCAGCTTTTTATGGGCAGAAATGGCAAGAACCATTATCAACAGCCTCTGTATTAAAGCAAGGCAGAGAGCGGTGATTGTTTGGGGTGTGGGTAGTATTTTTTCCTCAAAAATAAATTTACTTAATGACAATAATGCATGTGTTGATTTTTCCATGAGTGAGGTATGTATAGTCAATTACTGCTAAGTAAGAAGCTAAATGCAAATAAGAAAAAAAGACAAAAAGATATGCTGTGCTCATTGTGAAAGACAGAATACTACTAATTATATTAATTAATTGGCTTGAATAATGTCTCAAGAAGAGAGGTTGATTAATATCAGTAGTGATGAACTTAAATTATATAACAATCCCTTCAAAGCATCCCATGCATTTCACAGATGTTCTCTTAGACAGGTGCCTCCCTCAAGCCTTCAATTCCTAGTTTATCACAGAAAAGCAGGTGTGAGTGGGCAGGTGTCTTGTGATAGTTATGCAGAAAATGGCGAGCAGAACCCAAGCTAAGAACCGAGCTCAACCACTGTCCTTTCTAATCCTTCAAATGCAATTTGTGTTTTAAACTCCTTTCAGAAAGGCTCATACTAGTGAAAGAATATCAAACATTTGGCTGCAATAGGAGTGATGGAAATAGTAGAAATGACTTCACAGTGCCTGACTGACTGGAGGAAATGATTTCCTGGTGGAATGGTTTGTTGAAATAGTCCTAAAAACAGGTGGTTTAATTTCTCACCCTTCATTAATGGTGTGAAGCCCAAGCATATAATGGGCACAGTTGGACTCAATCTGTTTTATGCACCCATGCCTGACATTACAACAAGGGATTTCGATGCTATTATGAGAACATGTTTCAAAGTCTCCAACATACTCCACTATCTCAACGGATTTCAAACATCCCCAGAATCCTTGCGGGTCCATTGACAAACTTGCCTGGAGCAAATCATTGTACCCTAGAACAACATGTCCAATAAGTTACTTTGTAGATTATAGACTGCTGTGCTGTGGTAGCTGAGCAACAGGGTCTGAAATGGATTTAAAGGAGACAAACTGGTTATGAAATCAGTCCAGAAAAATGTGGCACTAAAACTTTGTTGCTAGGCTAGAATGAAAAGCTTCTAGTGTCTGAGATATTGCTTAAAAATACCTATGACTCAGCAATGGGAAAGAGAGAAGGATTCCAGGATATGTATCTTTCTAAGATACATGTCTTC
Source organism: Glossophaga mutica (assembly GCA_039655065.1). NCBI lineage: Eukaryota > Metazoa > Chordata > Mammalia > Chiroptera > Phyllostomidae > Glossophaga > Glossophaga mutica. The sequence goes on from CM077304.1 coordinate 63,779,942, forward strand.
TTCTTACTAAGAAGACAGTGGTTTTACAACAGTGTAGAATGCATTCAGCACAGAATGGATCATCAATTCTGGTTGGAGAGTGGGGCCTGCAAGGGGTAGTAATATGCATACAGTAAAAAAAATGCAGGTGAGATTTACCCACATAGCAAAATTTTTGCCAATATATCTCCTAGGGCAAGGGAAACAAGGGAAAAATAAACAAATGGGACTACATCAAATTAAAAAGCTTCAACATAGCTAAAGAAACCATTGTCAAAATGAAAAAGGAACTGACCGTATGGAAGAACATATTTGCCAATGATACATCAGACAAGGGTTTAATCTCCAAAATCTATAAAGAACTCAGAGGACTCAAGAAGAGGAAGACAAACAATCCAATTGTAAAGTGGGCAAAGGACCTGAGTAGACACTTGTCCAAGGAGGACATACAGATGGCCCATGGACATACAAAAAATACTCAATGTCACTAGCAACGAGAGACATGCAAATTAAAACCAAAATGAGATATCACCTCATACCTGCCAAAATGACTATCATTAATAAATCAATAAACAAGTGCTGGTGAGGAAGTGGAGAAAATTAAACCTTAATACACTGTTGGTGGGAATGCAGGCTGGTGCAGCCACCGTGGAAAGCAGTATGGAATTTCCTCAAAGAACTAAAAATGGATCTGCCTCTTGACCCTGCAATTTCTCTGTTGAAATTGTACCCTAAGAACCCTCAAACACCAATTCAAAAGAACCTATGCACCCAATGTTCATAACAGCATTATTTACCATAGCCAAGTGCTGGAAACAGCCTGAGTGCCCATCAGTCCATGAGTGGATCAAAAAACTGTGGTACATTTACACAATGGAATACTACGCAGCAGAAAGAAACCTCTTACCTTTTGTGACAGCATGGATGGAACTGGAGAGCATTACGTTAAGTGAAATAAGCCAGTTTCTGAAGGACAATTGCCATATGAGCTCACCTATAAGAGGAATATAAAGAGCAAAATAAACTAATAAGTAACATAGAACCAGAGGCATGGAAACATGGAGCAGACTGATAGGGGCCAGAGGGGTGAGGGGAGGGGGATAAGGAGGGGAAAGAAGGGAGGAATTAGTCAAAGAACATGTATGAATGACCCATGGTCATGGACAATAGTGTGAGGAATGACTATGGAAGTGGAGGTGAGGACAAAGAGGGAAAAATTGGGACAACTGTAATAGAATAAACAAGCATAAATTTTAAAAAGCAAAAAAAATTCAGAGGAAAATATTAAAATCAGCTATAATTATAATACCCATATTTACTTTTTGGTGTATTTTCATCTAGTCACTGTTTTCTATGGAGATATAGGGACCAGTACTTGTCACATTGCCTAAGAGTATGTGACTGTGAGACTTCTGGCCAAGATGGAAATGTAGGTAGAAATGCTTTGCTTCCTTGCACCAAAAGAAGGACAACAAATTTAAAAACATAAAACAACCAGAACTTCCAGAAAAATAGAAGTGTATGGAAGTCCAACAACTATTAAGGAAGAAACATTCATCTGGCCTGGTATGAGGGGCAGAGAGGACATGAGACGAGGCAGTGACAGGCAACAGCAGGTGAGGCGGTGGCAGGAGGACCAAGCAGTCCCATATTTGCGTGCAGAACAAGTGGGAAGCGAGACAGACTGTGCAATCCAGGGTTCCAGCATGGGGAAATAAAGCTTCAGAAACTCTGGCTGTAAAAACCTGTGGGGGATGAGGCAGCAGGAGAAACTACCAGTCTCATAGGAGTGTTCATTGAAGAGACCCATGGGGTCCTAGCACATGCACAAAACCACCCACTTGGGAATCAGCAGCAGAGGTGCCCAATTTGCTTGTGGGTAGCGGGGGAAGTGACTGAAAGTGGGACAAGAGCTGAGCAATTGGCCTTGTTCCCTCTCCGACCCCTCCCTGACATAGAGTGAAGTGGGTTGCCCCGCTATGGTGAATACCTAAGACTCTTCCCCTTACAACGTATCAAGTGTGCCAAGACAAAGAAACATGTCCCAAATAAAAGAACAGATCAAAACTCCAGAAAAAGAACTAAGCAATGAGGAGATAGCCAACCTATTAGATGCATAGGTCAAAACACTGGTAATCAGGATGCTCACAGAAAGGATTGAATATGGTCACAAAATCGAGGAAGAAGTGGAGGCTATGCAAAGCGAAATAAAGGAAAATATACAGGGAACCAACAATGAAGAGAAGAAAACTGGGAATTCATATTAACAATTTGGAGCAGAAGGAAGAAATAAACATTTAACCAGAACAGAATAAAGAAACAAGAATATTTTTAAAATGAGGAGAGGCTTAGGAACCTCTGGAACAACTTTAAATATTCCAACATCTGAATCACAGGGGTGCCAGAAGGAGAAGAGGAAGAATAAGAAATTAAAAACTTATTAGAAAAAATAATGAAGGAAAACTTCCCCAATCTGGCAAAGGAAATAGACTTTCAGGAAGTCCAGGAAGCTCAGAGAGTCCCAAAGAAGCTGGATCCAAGGAAGCACACACCAAGGCACATCATAATTACATTAGCCAAGATTAAAGAGAGAGAATCTTAAAAGCAGCAAGAGAAAAGAAGACAGTTACCTACAAAGAAGTTCCCATAAGACTATCAGCTGATTTCTCAAAAGAAATCTTGCAGGCAAGAAAGAGTTTGAAAGAAGTTTTCAAAGTCATGAAAGGCAAGGACTTATATCCAAGATTACTCTGTGCAGCAAAGCTTTCATTTAGAATGGAAGGGCAGAAAAAATGCTTCCCAGATAAGGTCAAGTTAAAGGAGTTCATCATCACCAAGCTCTTATTATATGAAATGTTAAAGGGATTTATCTAAGAAAAGGAAGATCAAGAATATGAACAGTAAAATGACAACAAACTCACAACTATCAACAACTGAATGTAATGCAAAAACTAAAACTGAAACAAACTAAGCAAACAACAAGAACAGGAATAGAATCACACAAATGGAGATCATACGGAGGGTTATCATCGGGGAGTGAGAAAGGGGAGAATGGGAGAAAAAGTAAAAGGAATAGGAAGCGTAACTGGTAGGTACAAAATAGACAGGGGGAGGTTAAGAATAAATAGTGTAGGAAATGGAGAAGTTAAAGAACTTATATGTACAACCCAAGGACATGAACTAAGAGGGGTATTACTGGAGGAAATGGGAGTAGTGGGTGGAGGGGACAAAGGGGAGAAAAAAACTGAGACAACTGTAATAGCATAATCAATAAAATATACTTAAAGAGAATATATGACTATAAAAATGACCATGCACATTGAAACCACACACACTCATTTTACTAATCAATGGGGAAAATTCAATTGTTCTGTGACCTTTAAAGTTTTTGTCGAAACATTGAAAAGTCTCTTACTGTTGGTTATAAATATGTAGGGAAACAGGAAATAGTAAAATTAATATTTAGCACTCCGTAACTTAAACTATTAGAAACACTGAGAATTAAAGTGTTTCATTTCTTTGTAAAATATTAAAAGTATTTTGAAAAAATGCAGGTGAGATTTGAACACAGAGTTTGGAAGAAAAGAAGTTTGGACTTCATTTCCACTGGCAATTTTTCTCTGATCTCTCCAGACTAAATGTGTCTATTAAGTGCTCACATAATATCTTTTATCAAATGCATATCACATTTCTTTGCTATTGCTTCTTAAATTGTGTGACTTTCTCATTACATTAAAAGACTGGGAGGGCACCTTCCTCTCTGTAAACACCCAGCAAAGACTCTGGCGCATGCAAGTGCTTGATACATATTTGCTCAGTAAAGGAGTGAATGAGCGTGGGGAAGCCACTGATGGCTTCCGTTGGGAAGGCATGTGATTTAGAAGAGTCAGAGGGTGGTGAAATGTAACACACCTGGACAATATGGCCGGGGAGGCTCCTACCCCCTGACCAGCTGCTGGGCTCACCTGGATTCAACCCACTGCTAGTTGTGTTGTCACCCAGGAGAGTGGGATCTGAGGGAGCAGGAGAAAGCTGCAAGACATGCTACTTCCATCCCTTCCACTGCTGGGGACCTTTGTCATTTTCCTACCATTGCTTAGTCTTTGAATCAGAGGAGAAAACTGAGTCAGAGGTGTTTGTGTGATTTTTGTGAGGTCACATACAGGAACAGAGCTGAGACTAGTTCTCAAGTTCCTAAAATCCTGCCCAAGGGCTCTTCCTGTTATCCCTGGCTACAACTCTTCAGAAAGATTCATCTTCTGGCATTATTTAGGATGGATCTAAGGAGATACTGTAAGCAAGGAGGGGTTATCTTCAGATATGATATGCTGAGGGGGGGGGGTCCATGTAAAGGTAATTGTAGTATGAATGAAAAGAAAGACTTGGCTCTGACAGATTTTACAAAGAAAGAGTTTATTGTTTTGACATTAGTTTAGATCTAGTAGAGAGGTGTCAGAAGTGAAATGATTGAAAATACTAATTCCTGAGCATGGTCATAAATATTAGTCAAGAAGACAATGCTTTCACTCAATAGTCTTACATAACAATAATAAATATGGAGGACTCTGTTAACACGGGGCTTAGGCTGGAGACTGCACTAGAAGAAGGGAAAGAAGGACAGGAGAGAAACGGGAGGTTGTGGGGTGAAGAGCAAGGGGTCAGCGAGTGTGGTAGAGAATACTGTTTGTTGCTGCATAATTAACTCTCCCTTTTTTAGCAATGGCATTCTGAGTTTTAGCTGAGCTACACAATTAAAAATTACATTTCCAGGCTCGCTTATAGAATATGTGGACATGTTTTGAGTAATGAGATTTGTGATAGTCAGCTTTTGAAATGGTCCCCAATGATTGTCCCTCTTGCCTTGCCTCCTCTTGAGTATGAGCTGGACCTTCCAATGAATGGAATATAACAAGACTAAGGGGATGTCACCTTCCAGATTAGGTTACAAAGAGATGTTGGGCTGTCCTCTCTGAGTCTTTCACTGTGAGGGAAGCCCGTTGTCATGTTTTGATCCACTCTACAGAGACCTCTACAGCAAGAAACCGATGCTTCCGGATCCAGCCCGCAAGAACCTGAGGCCAGCCGAGGGCTTCGTGAGTGATCGCAGAAATATACCGCCCACAGACGAGCGTTCTGATGACTCTGACCCAGCCAACACTTCGATTTGAAAGAACTTATTACAAATTAATGATAGTCAAAATGTAGCATAAATGTTTCAAATTTTACTCTAAAAATTTTTTAAAGATTTTATTTATTTATTTATATAGAGAGGGGAAAGGACAGAGAAAGAGAGGGAGAGAAACATCAATGTGTGGTTGCCTCTCATACACCCCCAACCGGGGATCTGGCTCACAACCCAGGCATGTGCCCTGACTGGGAATCAAACCAGCGACCCCTTGGTTCACAGGCCAGTGCTCAATCCACTGAGCCACACCAGCCAGGGCATTTACTCTAAAATTTGACTGTAACATTCTATTTATAATGTTTTCTCCTGCATAAGATTTAAAATTTTAGGTGATATCTCAATATTCCCCCAATTGTTTTTTTCATTTGTTGTTACATTCAGAAAGAGTCTGCTCTCTGAGTTCAGACAAGTGTTTCATTCTATTTTTAAGCAAATGTAAAACATTTTCTTTTAAGAATTGGATTTATGTTTTAGCTGTATCATATATATTTATGTGATATTTACATATATTTAAGTATATACCTGGAAATATATATTTAAGTATATATTTAAGTCTCACATATATTTAAGTATATACCTGGACATTAACTCATGTACAACGGCCTAGATGAGAATATTGCATTAATTTGTTATGACCTCATAGTACCCTTGACTTTTTATTAGTAGGGTTGGTGAAACATAGTCAGGGTTGTTTTGTTGTTTAGAGACTAGTTGCATCCACATCTTACATTTGTCTCTGAGAGACAATATGGCACATCCCTGGGAGGACTGCCTGTAAAGCAGCGCTAACTTTGTGTGGTTTAGAGCAATGACAGTGAGTGACAGGACATTTTCTCTTCAGCAAACTCTCTTGCTTTCTCTATTGGGACTGCCGAGAGAGGAAGTACATAATTTCTGCTCCTCACAAGAATTAGGATATTTCTGTTGTCAGGATCTTTTCATTCTTTCAGCTATCATCTGACATGTTCATATATGATAGATTTAGCATCATTAGAAACCACAAGGCACCTACTTCTCCCAGGTGGAGTTCTGATCAGCGTTGCTGATATGGTGGACGCCAGCAAGTGGGGTGTGCTGGGAGCTGGGCTGTGTTGGTGTGACCAAGGAAAACTGATGTGATAAGCAATCAAGCTTTCTGAAATTTAATATTTTAATACATCTGAAATTTATTTTGGTGTATGGTGCAAAATGGAAATCTAATTTTGTGCTAATGATCTTAACAAGTAATAATTTATTTCTTCCATTTTTTGAAATGCTACTTCTTTTATACATAACTTTATATATTTATGTCGGCACACATATATCTACATATACATGTGTGTATACGTTTGAAACCTCAGTTCTCAAACTGAATTCATTCAGGAAGGCTGTTTGAGAAGAGATTTTTTTTTAAAGCAGATTCACATCTCAGACACACATGACTGATCAGACAGGTGTTGGCAAGGAAGGACTGTCAAGTTGAGAACCAAAGTTTTGTTTGACAACCTAGACATTTTTTCCATGAACAACTTGGTCATTGGTCAAGAACCAAATTGTTTGAGATGGGAGGTGATTGAGAACTGAGGTTTGACTGTATGTCTATTTCTCAAATTTTCATTCCCCTTTCTTCTTTTGGTCAGTTTCTTTAGTCTTGTGCCACTCTCATATTGCTTTCAGTATTCTGGTTCTAAAGCATATTTTAATATTAAATACTGGTAATAAAAATCACCTTCTCTGCCAGTAATTAAGTTATTGCTTCTCAGCTCCAAATTCACCCTTCATTGAATGCTCTGGGATAATGGAGCTGGGTCCTTTAAATATTTCCCTTTGCCAGCTGGCATGATAATCTTTGTCAGCAGGGGCACTAAAGAGAGAGTGAAAGAGGAAGGGGCCTTAACTTAGTTTGAAAGAGCTTGCTCAGCAGTGTCTGCTGCAGACATGGCCTCTCTAGCAACTAGTCCTGCAGTGCACATTTGTCTGAAGTACCCAACAGCCAACAGATGCCCCCTTTGGGTAGTTTTGTAAAATATTTTTAGTGAGACACCTGCTAGTGAACAGCTTTCCTCAGCACTCCAGAATGCAAATTTCCAGCAAGTTCTGCTGGTGCAGAACCACACTTAACTTTTGCCATTCAGTGAGCCCCAGCTGTGGCTTCCACAAGATCTAGATCTCAGATGTTGAGAGAGGCTCTTCCTTAGCTCTGGAATTCATGACTGCTTAGTATGTTATCCCCATATCCTTTAGCTCTCTTTACTTCTTACTACCTAACCCCTCATTATTCATTCTAATCCCCTTTTAGAGTTAATACGTTTTAATATTGAACATTCTCTGAACTAGGGTTTTGTTTGTGTCTCCTAATTTTTCTAGATGAGCTTTTAGAATGTGTAAAATTCAAGAAAAATCCTTTTAAATTTTCCATTAGAATTAGTTACATCCAGTGCATGTCATATAGTTGTATGTAATTATATTAATCTTGTACATTAATTGTGAATATTACTATATTTTCAATATTGAATGTTTCCTTCTAGAAAAAACAGTTCCCCTTCATGTTCTTTAGAAAAATAATTCATTTTTTATTTTTGGCCTACAAACTTCTTGTTAATTTCTAGGTATTTTGTTGGCTATCATTGTGAATATGATCTTTTCCAACTATATTTTCTACCTGGCTCAGAGGTAATGGTTAACGAACTGACCTCCTGCAATTTGGCTCCCCGAAAATTGGCCTTCTGCAGAACTCCATGGAACTTGGATAAAGCCAGATGTTAAAACAATCAATTCTGACAAAATAGTGAGGTGGTGGATTAAACCACTGGTCATATAACTGCAAACACAAGATCTGAGTTCTTATCTCTGCTTTAGTTACTATGATTGCATAACAAATTATCCCGATGTTTAGTGTCATAAAACGATCATTTATTACACTCATGGGTCAGGAATTTGAACAGGACTCAGTGCGTGCAGCTTCTCTCTGCTCCTTGAGAGCTGGGGCTCAGCTGGAAGATGGGAAGACTGGAAACCTAAATCACCTGATAGCTGTTAACTCACCTGTCTGGCCGTTGATGTTTGCCATTGATTGAGAGGCCTCAGTTCCTCTCCACCTTGACCTCTCCATGTGGTCCCTCTATGTAGGCTAGTGTGTGTTTCCAGCATAGTGGCTGGTTTCCTCAGCCTGAGCCTCCCCCAGGGAAGCACCAGCTGGAAACTGGGTCCTATTGTTGAACTAGCTTTGAAAGTCACATAAAATCACCTCCTCTGTATTCTATTGGTCAGAGAAGTCACAGGTGCAATTGAGTAGCAGGAGAGACTAAATGGACCCTACTGTTGATGGAATATTTATTTTCTATTTTCCAAAATTATTTAGGAGAGGTTTTTTTAAAAAACAAATTATTATTGCCCTGGCTGCTGTGACTCAGTAGACTGAGCAACAGTCTGTGAACCAAAAGGTTGCTGGTTCGATTCCCAGTAAGGGCACATGCCTGGGTTGTGGGCCAGGTCCCCACTTGGGGACGTGAGAGAGGCAACCGGTTGATGTTTCTCTCACACACTGATGTTTCTTTCCCTCTCTTTCTCCCTCTCTCTCCTCTCTCTAAAAATAAATAAATAAAATCTTAAAAGAATTATTATTGCTATTTCCAAGTTGTCAAGATTTGTTTGAAATTCTGTTATTACAACTTAGTTATTAAAGAAAAGTATGTTTGTAGACACATATTATTTTAATGTGCTAGTCAGATTAGTTTACATTTACTGAATTAACAAATTAACTCCCAGATCTCAGTGGTTTTGTGCAACAAATGTTTATTCTTGGTCACACTGCATGCTGAATGGCAGGTTGGTAGGGAGCCAAGCCCCACAATTGCCCCAGATTGCTGCCTTGGGAGCATTCCCAGACAGCAGTTCGAGGTTAAGGAACCTCAGTCAGGTTTGAGTTGAGGGACGGAGGTAAGGATTTGGGAGACTTCAGCTCATAAGACAGAGTGACAGAGAGGAGAAATCTGCACGAATGTTGACTCCAGAAGTTTTCAGACAGTCCTCCCCTAGCATTCAGCAGAGTACCAATCAGCACACACATCTGGGGCAACTCTGTCAGGCTGAGGAAAAAGCCGCCCGAAAGGATTGGAGGTCATGGTGCCCCACACCAGCACAAGGCTAGGAACAGTGCCTGTTTCCAGCAGCCGGCCTGGAAAACCTCATCATTCATGGGGCGTCAGTAGAGTACTCAGAATCATTTGTCTCCATAGTGAGAAATAATTAGGCCTAGACAAAACACTGCTCTGGTGTTGTCTAAGAAATCTTAAAAATAAGACCCAAAGCATTAAACTCTTTTCAAGTAACTTAACTGCATCCCAGAACAAAGCTTGAGAATATTGGTAGTGATACAAAAATATCCAGCTCCCAACAAGGTAAAATTCACAATGTCTGGCAACCAGTAAATAACTAACAGCCATGAAAATGCAGAACATGTTTCCCCTGATGAGGGAATCGATGAATTGAAACTCACCCAGAACTGATGCAGATGTTAGAATTAGCAGACAAGAACATTTAAAACGTTATTTTAACTGTATTTGATGAGTCCAAAAAGTGGAGAAATTATTTTTTAAAAAGGCCCAAATAAAATTTTTAGAGATAAAACCTATGAAGTCTGAGATGAAATAATATACTGGATGGTACTAATGGTAGATAAGACACAAATAGGAGCGTTCCTGGATATCTGGAAACTGGTAAATGTTGCCCTGAGTTGTACAAAAGGAAAAAAAGGTACAATCTGCATGATATCCTTGTGATAAAGGAGGTTTGCAGAGTCCCATGTGATTAAATGGGTGGCCCCAAATTCTGGTCTCTAGTGGGGTGCCACAGGACTCTGTCTTCCATTTATCCTGTTCAGAGTATGGATTACGAGCTAACATAATGAAATTTCATGAGAACATATATGCTAATGGAAATAGGTCATCTAAATTTTGTAAATAACTTATGTACAAGAGTAGGGATAGACATGTAAACTACAGTATGCTTTAGAAAAATTTGTTTCTTATTCAGTTTTGTTTAAGCCTGATATGGTTTATGTAAAGAGATTATGTAAAGAGCAAGAAAAATTATTTTAAAATCTATCCTAGAGCTACAAATAAACAATTTCACTTTAGAATGGGAAAGAGACTTCAAGATTATTTCGTCTAAGCGTTCATTTTGCAGTTGTCATAAGGACATTGAGAGGTAAAGTACTTTCTCCAGCCTGCCGAGGAGTCAGCTGTATAATTTAATCCTGCGTCATCTGTCACTGATGTTCTCTCTCTCTCGATTACAGTTTCTCATGATCCACTCTTCGGGGAAAGGCTGACGTTTCCTCTGCTGAACATAATGGGTCTTTTCAGAGGAAAAGTACTGTGAATGTCTTAGACTGAAACATGGATTTTCAACTTTGGATTTCCATTTAGATTTAGGATTTCTGTGTCCCTTGGTCCCACACTTGTGACACACTTGGTTCTTCCCAAGTAGAAAGAACCCTGCCCTGTGAGCATCATTCTTGCCTCACGCAGAAAAGGTGTTCTCCTGCCCAGATGGACTTTCCAGCTGCCCACCTCACCTCTCTGGCCTCAGGTTCAATCACTCTGCCATCACTCATCCCACTGCAATGACTCGGGCATTCGTTCTCTTTCTCCACCACACAGAGCCACTTGGGAAAACCTTTCTTCACACGTGCTGCTCCCTGTTCTGAATGCTCTGCCACCAGATCTTGATACGACCGGCCAGAAGGCTCAGGTTAGCTGTGACCTCCCCAGAGAAGCCTTCCGTGATGATTCATTCTGAAGTACCTGCTCACCTTCTTAGCTGCTTTTCATCCCTTTTTTTCTCTTTTATTTTTTTCATAGCATTTATAACCATTTGAAATTTAATTTTTTCTTTAATATTTTAATGTGTTTATTGTTTGTCTCTCCACACATTCTACTAAAATGGAAGCTTCAGCAGAGCAAGGTCCTTGCACAGTCTCGTTTGCTGCTGGATACACAGTGCCGGGAATAGTAGCTGGCTCATGGGAGGATCTCAATAAATATTTGATAAATGAATGAATGTAGTCCCCACTTAGACTCCCAGTCCCACTTGCAAAGTGGGAATCGTCTTCACTTGGATCTCATATTTCTGTGCATATAGGCATAATCAGAGTCAGACAGAGTGGAGGGATTCCTCTTATTAAATGAGTTACTATTAAACTAGTACACCTTTGTATTTTAAATAAAAGCCAGAATTTCAGAGCTTGAAGAACTTCAAGGGTGATGATAGATAGATAGATAGATAGATAGATAGATAGATAGATAGATAGATAACTGAAACTCACAGAAGTAAAGTGACACAAATATTTCCAGGTAAAGTGGAGACATAATCCAGGTTTTCTGACTCCTAATTCCATATTTTTTCTATTGACTTATATTCCCTCTATAAACTCTAAGACTACATATGAAATAAAAAGGGAGAAGGAGTGTGTTTGGGAAGGATGATGGATAGTGAGAGAAGGTTAAGAACAAAATGATTGATTAGGAATGTTTGTCACAGCTACAGAATCAGGAGGTGGTGATACACACCACAGCTGGTCTAAAGGAGTTGAGGGGTGGGGAAGCATGTCCAATGGCTCATGATGTCTTAAACCAGGAAACCCTAACAGAGCAACAACTATTTCAGTCATAAAGGGTATGAGTTGCATGCTTTCTTCCCCAGAGGAGAGCCATAAACCTCCAGTAAGCAAAGCTACTCTGCATAAGGAGCTCTGAGAGGTTTTATGATTGCCCCATTATTTAGGTAAATCAAATCAATTTTCTATGCTCATGGAAGATCTCCTCTTAGGAGAAATGTAATGCAAATGTAAGAAGCCATGATTTCTCACAACTGTCATATAAAATTCTATCTTTTGTATATGTGTCGGAGCTATAAAACTAAAGATAAATGTGGATATAGAACTGCATTCACTCAGCATGGCTTGGGTAGGGAGAATGATATTAGATAAGATAGACATATGTACTCCCTATAATATCAGTATGTTATTACAGTATTGTTTGCAAACATCTAAGACTGTACTCAAGAAGAAATATTCTCATAAGTTGCATTTTTGGTAGGGCTTTCTAAACTTCACAAATGATTAGACATGGAATCTTTCTGATAAAAGTTTGTAAAGATGCAGGCTGTCTGCATTTCCACTTGTGCTGTGTTTTTATTAACTCTAGAATACTCTGGCTGTATTCAAAATAGTGAATGTCAATGTATTGTTTCATTGCCATGTTATTTTGGACAGAAACTAAAGAGGAGAAACTATATTATTCAGTAAAAACTTAGAAATAAAACATTTTTTCTCTCATATACCACATGCATAGGTGTGGGTTAAGCAGAGAATTCAATAGATAAATAGATGTGAAGGGAACTCCTGACTTATGTCTACGTTACCTGTACTGAGAGAAGTGTCTAGCCGAGTTCAAGGACCAAAGCACTTCCCTATGTGGAAAGTCAGGAGCAACGTAAACAGTGGTAGACTTGGGATTTTAGGCACTTATTAGCAATGTGACCCTGAAGTAGTGACTTAACTGTTAAGAGTTTTAGTTTCCTCATCTATAAGTTAACAATAATGATATTACCCTGCCTCTATGAGAGGGTTCTTATGAGGATCAAAGGAAATAATGTCCAGGAAAGTGCCTCTTAAACTACAAAGTATTATATAATTGCATTTATGTATGATGGGAAGACCTGACTGGGTATACAAGAGGCAAGGTTAGGAATTCAGAAATAGAGAGGCAATAGAACTAATAGGAAGTCCGGTTTGTTTAGTTAATTATGCTCTCACCTCCAGGTATCTAAGAGATATATATACTGGTATATATGGATGTGTGTGTGGGTGTGTGTGTGTGTGTGTGTACATACCTATTTCCAAATACGTATACATATATTCACCTCTGTTCCTACAAAGGGCTGGAAGTAAGGCACCCCTATAACAATGACTGCACCCAGGATGATCCAAATTTTGATTTCTAGTATCATTTTCCACTAAAAGCAACCAGGGTACTTTGCAGAAAGGCTGATTTCAGAACTAGGGCAGGGAAAAACCTGTGAGCCTAGTGTTTCTTGTGTGAGAAGGTAAGGAAGTACTCAAAAATTATGGGTCATGGCAAAGTAACACAGAGACAGCTTGAAGAGACTTTCATCAGTCAGTTCTGGGGAAATTTAGCATCAAAATAATGTGTAATATTATTTTACAATGTGTAATTAATCATTGAAAAATCATGAGTTTATACTCATGTTAATAAGTAAACTTGGAAGAAGGAAGGAAATGCTATAAAGCTCATTGTTGAGAAAATTAATAAACTTAAAATATGGACTGCAGACTAAGTGAAATTATTGTATTCATGTTAAATTTCTAGAATTTGATAATGTACTGTGGTTTATATAAGAATACATTTTCTTAGAGAAACATGAGCATTGAGGGATAAGAGGGCATGTTGTATATAACATATTCTAATAGTTCATAAGTATATGTATAAAATTATATTTAAATACATATACATATATACATATACATGTATATATATGGGCCTGAATGAAGTTTTTTATTAGATAAACATGGAACATGAATTGGCTTCCTTGTGTTATCCTATATTAGCTGTCTTAATGTTTTATCTTTCTCTTTCTTTAGCACTGAAAGTACAGAGAGACAGATGAAATGGAAGACTAAGAGGTATAAAGGGGCTATATAGAGGAGATATTTGGTGAACCTTTTATTTAGAGTAAATGCACTTTCCTGTGTGGAAGGCATTCATAGAGAAAAGCACACCCGTAATAAGTGCACAGCCTGATGAGTTACCGCGGGGCGAACACCGTGTATGGCAGCATCCGTATCAGGAAACAGACCATTGCATTGCTAGTCCCAGCAGCCCTCTTACGTTCCCTTGTGGTTGCTCCCTCCACCAGAACAATCGCTGTGCTGACTTCTAAGAGCATAGTGTAGTGCTGTCTGTTATTGAATTTTATATGAACCACCAGCTTCTTTCTCTCCACGTTATGTTTGCAAATTTCATGTTGTGCCTATTGTAGTTAATATATTTTCATTGCTAGGTGGCATTTTATTTAGGAATAAACCACAAGTTATTCTTTCCTTTTCCAAGATGGATATCCAAGATGATGGATATTTGGGTTGTTTCCAGTTTGGGACTATTGTAAAGAGTGTGACTAAGGACATTCCAAGAAATGTGTTTTGATAAATATGTGTATATTTATTTTAGTAATGAAATTTTTATTTTTTAGAAGTGAAATCACTGGATCATAGCATATACATATATGTATATACATGTTTATATACATTTATTTGTTTGTGTGTACATACATATATTCAGTTTTTCAGTTTTTAATTTTTAGTAAATGCTGCCAAACAGCCTTCCAAGTGGGTGAACCAGTTTACATTCTCCAGTAGTGTATGAGAATTCCAGTTGTTCTATGGCTTTGCCAACACTTGGTATTCCTTATGTTCATTTTTAAAAAAATCCTCACCAAGGATATTTCTACTGAATTTTAGAAAGAGAGGAAGGGGAAGAGAAGGAGAGAGAAACATTGATGTGAGATAGAAACATCTATTGGTCGCCTCCTGTACATACCCTAATTGGGGATTGAACCTGCAACCTTTTGGTACACAGGACGATGCTCCAACCAACTGGGCCACATGACCAGGCCCTGTGTTCATTTTTGCCATTTCAATGGATGTATTGGTCTTCTATATCTGCATAGCAAAGTATCACAAACTTAAGCTGTTGAGACAATGCAAATTTATTATATCATAGTTTCCATACATTAGGAGTACAGTTTAACTGCGTCTTCTGCTCAGTCTCACAGGTTGCAATCAAGATGTTGGTGTGCTACACTCTCATCTAGAGGCTTGACTAGGCCAGAATCCATTTCCAAGCTCCTTTGGGTTGTTGGCACAGTTCATGTTCTCCCCACTGTGTGACTGAGAGCCCAAACTTTGCGCTGGCTGTTGGCTGGAGGTTGCTCCAGGTCCTAGAAGTTGTCCATAGTTCTTAGATGCTACCTTCAGTTTCTTGCTATGTAGATTTCTCTACCTTGGCAGTTTACTTCATCAAGCTCACAACATTATCTCCAGTATGCTTATACAGACTCTGATGTAACATGATGTAATAACAGGAGTGATATCCCACCATCTTTGCCATATTCCATCAGAAATACATCACCAGCTCTTGCCTATAGTAAAGGGCAAGGGGTAACACAAAGTCATAAACCTCGGGAGGTGGGAGGTGGGGATCACTGGGGTTTCATCATACAGGCTCCCACAGTGGGTATATCATGGTATTGCACTATAACCTCAGTTTATGTTGGAAGACTATTATTTTCAGAACTAATAGGATAACAAAATAATGTTTACTTAAGAAATTTGTTCAGAAATATTCCCAATTATTATTATTTTTCTCCATCTTGTGAATTAAATTCTCCATCTTTCTTTGCCTGTCTAGATATGGGCTCAAAGTATATAGACTTCAGCTTTTGTGTCCTAGATAAAGCCTCGTGTACGTGTGGGTTTGCCATTCTACCAGCTCAAGGATCCATGCCATTCCAACGGGACACAAAGGACAGAGAACTGAGTCTTAGCTCCAGAGATTTTAGATATGCTGATGAAATACAAGAAATTCTTAGTCAGTTGCCTGGAAACATGACTTGGCCTCCTCTTTCTTGCTTACTTCCTCTCAACAGCATGAAAGATCACTCTGCACTATTAAGCAGTAGCAATTTCCCTCTAGGAGAGTCAGCATTTCAGGAGTGGATGTTGTGATCTCTGAGATTTGTTTATCATTTCTCTTAACTTCATGGAGTGGTTGGAACCTTACCCAGAAGGAAAGTACTGAGTAACTATCAAAACATCATTCTAGTTAACATGTTTGCTGAATCACACGTAATATTGGAATCAATAACACTAAACCACAAACAAAAAACTAATCGTTACTCTTTCAAAATTAAGAAGTCAGAAAGTGACCCAGCTAGATAAGAACTGCATTTTAAAATGTTTCATTCACTGTAACACTGTAGAGAACACTGTCGTGTATAAAATAATGTAACCAACTGCAATGACATACAACAGAGTAAGAGATTTTGAATGAAATTGTACCAAGGAGATATGAGAAAATGATTGCTTGAGTGAGCTTAAGGACTCAGTACTTTCCTAAATCCAGAAAACACAAAAGCTCATCTAACTTAGAGATTTCTTTTATCCCTAATGATCTTTTAATCTTTTGGAAACTTATTGACAGAAATGTAAAGAAGGAAATTAACATCATTGGAAATAAACCCCCAAAATAGTGATTGCATCTAACACAGAAAATGTTACAGTGATAACTCCACCTGGAGCTGTCTTTGAATCACTTTTATAATAAGACTACAGAGCAATCCATTCAGATTTGAATTCCCTGGCGAGGAAGTGGAAAATGCATTCCAAACTATTCAGAACTGTGAAAGAAACACCTGAAAATTATTTATAATGAATAAGGTTCAACTATCATAGGGAGTGAACTTGAATTTCTATTGAGCAGGAAACTGTTTAGCCCTTAAATCTGATTTTATAAGTAAAAGTCGCAGTAACTGTTTATCCATGGAAAAAACCGTAGGGACGGCATGAGTCATGATTGAGTTCTGTTATATTTATTATAAAATCTAAGTAGCCACTTCATCCTAGATTACACATATTTCTCATTTTACTTTCTTTTTGCTTTTTTGAGAAAAGTTCCTTGAAAATAATTTTTCAAATGCATTTATTCCATTCTGTTAAATATGCCAACAGCTAAAAATTTCTTTTGAAATAACACTCTTAAGCAAGCCTATAGTTGTAGAGCAAACAATTTTGAATTAACTGGAAGGAAGTCATATCTTTGGGGGATAAGATGAATACCAAATAACCAAATTTAAATCTCTCTTTTAAAATAATGACAATAATGGGGCAAAGAGGGGAAGGATCATCAAGGAACATGTATGAAGGACCCACGGACAAAGTCAATCGGGTGGGGAGGACTGAAAGTGGGAAGTGGGGGTGGGCGGGGTGGGGGAGAGTTTTGGGGGAAAATGGGGACAACTGTAAATGAACAACAATCAAATGGATAAATAGATAAATTTTGTACTAAAAATAATAAAATAATGGCAATTCTTACTGACCCTGGTGTTGTATACTACAAGCTCTGCAACCATGCCACGGGGTCAGAAAGTGGGGCCTGGGAATTTAAATCCTCTCACTTTCTAGCTGAAAGCAAACTAATGTTGGAGACAACTCCATCTGCCAGGATTATATAGCTTCAATATATTTTTACATATGTTTATACACATATTTACATGTATATTATTTATACTATATATTATAATATAACTATATACGGGGTGGCATAGTAGGTTTATGGTTGTTCATATGGAAAATAATACTATAATTAATAAACAACACAGGAATAAATTCTGTTTCACATACTCACAACTGTGAACCTATTTTTGCCCACCCCTGTATTATGTTATATATTATTTACTTATGTATTATATATAAATAATATATGTATTTTTATAATTTTATAGTTATATATATTCTCATCTACTCCTCTCAAGTATTTTGCAAGATAAATATTATCTCTATTTGCTAGATGGAGAAACCAGAGCTCTCAAAGTCCCACAGTCGCACGGCCAGTTGGTGACAAAGCTGCGTGTGGTTCTAGAGCACATTGTGTTCTGCTGCTCAGGAAGCCCTTTTTTTGTTGGGCATATCAGGTGGGGTTTCTTTGGAGGTAATCTTCCTCCTGACTCTGTGGCCCATTATCTTATTACTAGAAGCCTCTATGATTGATTTAAGTGGTTCAGTGTAAATTCTAACATTGTTACCAAACTAAATTTAGGGTAAGCTCATGTTCTCAAGGCCCTTGAGGCTGGACTATGCAGAAGGTATTTGCTAACCTGGCTTTGAGAGTGCTCTTCCACTCGGATCCAATTTCTCTTATCCCTATTTAAACACGGTGGATACAAGGTAAGAGGTAATAGAAACTATATACATTGAACTCCGCCCCCAGCTCCTGGCACAGAACTCCTAAAACCTGTGTTATTTCCTAAGTAATAGGAGCGCTAGGAGCATCTTTTGTTCCAATATTCAGTTTGATCCTGGTTCCTGACACAGTTGCTCGGAAAGCCTTCTAATTTCCTGGGTAATAGAAGTGTCTTTTGTTCTAAGGAGGCCACTCTGGGTGGGCTCCTGGAGGAGGGCTGGTCACCGGAAACAAAAAGCCATGATTAGAAGAAGCTTGACATTTTCAGCCTTGTCCCCACTCTCTCCAGAAGGAAGAAGAGCTGAAAATGACGTTAATGATTGATTAGGCCTATGTGAGGAAGCTTCCACTAGATCCCCAAAGCATGGGGTTTGGGGAGCTTTCCGGTGGGCAAACACATGCGTACCAGGAGGGTGGCAAACCCCAAGTCCATGGGGACAGAAGCTCCTGAGCTTGGGTTTCTCCAGAACCTTGCTGTGGGTCTCTCTTCATTTGGCTGTTCATCTGTATTTTTTTAAAATATATCCTTTAATAACTGGTAAATGCGTTTCCCTGAGTTCTGGGAGCTGCTCTAGAAAATGAATTGAACCTGAGGTGGGGGGTCACTGGACTTTCTGATTCATACCCAGAAGCACAGGCAACAATCTGAGCTGCAATGGTCTTCTGGAGTGAGGATGAGGAGGCAGTCTTGTGGGACTGAGCCCTTAACTTGTGGGATCTGACGCGGTCTCCAGACAGTGTCGAAATTCGGTTAAATTGTAGGACACCCAGTTCTTGTGGGAGACTTGCTTTTTTGTTGTAAGGGGGGAAAAACCCATCCATTTGGTGACGGCTGTCTGCAGCGAAGTGTTCTGTGTGAAAACTAAAAGAGACACACAGGGTAAAAACATAGAGAAGACTAGGTTTTTCTCTACATAGGAGGTGGAAAACTAGGTTTTTCCTTTACACCAAGTCTGCCACTGACCCTAAGAAGAATGGTATCACTTGGTTCAGCCTCTCCCAACACTTTCTCTTTTCCCCTCTATACTTGAACCAATGTGCAAAATCCAGGTAAGAGATTCATTCCTGTATTTTTAATTATTTTAAAAATTTTAATTATTTTTTGTCTCTTTGGTTTTTACCAGTTTGATTATGATGTGCCAAGATGTATTTTTGTGGCTTTGGATTCACAGATTCTTGAGTCTGTGGATCAATATATTTTTACCAGTTTAGGAGAGTGCACAGTTTTTCTTCAAATACTGCTACTGCCCCATTCTCTCTCTCCCCTCCTTGCGGGACCCCAAACATGTGAACACTAGGTCTGCTGGCCCAGTCTCATTTGTGTCCTATACTTTCCTCATTACCTTTTTCTTAAAAAAATGCTCTCTGTGCTTTATTTTGGATATGTCCTATTGATCTGCCTTTTTGAGTTTACTAACTTTGTCTGTTGTTGTATAAAATATGCTTTAAAAGGAAACCCAAACAACTTATTGAGATATAACTTACATACCATAAATTCACTCATTTAAACAGAGTTCAGGGATATAAAATACAGCACAGGGAACATAGTCAACAATATTGTAATAACTACGTATGGTGCCAGGAGGGTACTGGAAATATCAGGGAAACACTTTGTAAAGTATATGATCGTCTAACCGCTATTCTGTACACCTGAAACTAATACAAAATAATCTTGAATGTAAACTGTAACTGAAACATTAAAAAAAAATAAAGTGACATCGGGTAGGGAGAGAATGTATAGGCATACCTCATTTTATCACACCTTTCTTTATAGTGCTTCACAGGTGTTGTGTTGTGGGGTGTTTTTTTTGTTTTTTTGTTTTTTTTCCAAACTGAAGACAAGACCCTCCACCGGCACAAAGATTACAACTGGCTCTGTTGCCACACTTGCTCCATCATGGTGGTCTGGAACCAAACCCGCAACATCTCTGAGGTACGCCTGTATTTTGAGAAGAGGGTGGAGGGCCAAGCCATGTTCACAGGCGTAACTGGAAAGGTTGGGATGAGTCATGCCCAGTGGCCCATCCCTGCTCCCATGTGCAGAGCCCTCATGTTTCTTGTGCCTCTGTAGTCCCTTTACCTTTCTGATCCACCAGGCATACTTCTCCTTTCCAGGCAATGCTTGCTGTGCACTCTAAATCTATTCCTACTTCTGCCTGTCACATCGACAGAAGATACTTCTTTTTAGCTTCCTCTCTGCTGAGGAACTTAAAAGACTAGCAAAACAGATAATTGATTCACATTAATGTATAATATGTTACACAGCTCTATGGTGTTTAGAACTCAGTAGGAGATTTCTAGAGATAAAAGAACACAATCTCCATTTCCTCAAAGAGAGGTTCATGGACTATCTTCATTAGGAGTGCATGTGAAAATGCAGATATGTGGCCCTCGTTCTGGACCCAGAGAATCAGAACCTTTATTTTCATAAGCTCTCCCAGCTGTTTCTTATGGACCCTAGAGTTTGAAAATAAACCCTTTAATCCAGCAGTATAAATCTCAAATATCTATTGGTGGGACTTCAAGCCAGGATGCAATGCAATTGCAGAGATCTCCAAGGGTTTCAGCTGAGCCTTTCCAACTACAATACAGTGATTTCAGCTTCAGGCGAAACTAACCTAGTTTTACATCAATAAATATTTATATAGTATGCCCACAAAATCCAACTTTATATGAACCCCTGGGTGAGAGATGTGAAAGCAAATGAAGATAGTCACTTTTATTTGAGTGGCAGAAAGAATCTGCAATGCCAGACTTCTATTCTGGGCGAAAATAGATATGGAAAGAAGGTTGGAAATGATTAATTTAAAATGACACAACCTATTTCAAGCCTCAGCCGAGAGCACTGATGCGTTGGCTAGAGGACATCGCGCTGACCAGGAGCAGGGCTAGAGCAAGGCTATTGGCAGCACTGGGCTTCCAGAGATTTGTTTGTGCTACTCCTTCATGCTGTTCTTAACCTTTTCAGCCTAGAATTCCCTTAAGGGAAATGAAAATGAATCTTAGCATGACAGAAGCACTATCTCCAGAATTGCTGACCGACTTCTAGTTTGTCAGATAGATATATCTAAAACCTGTGTGAGGTGTGTTTGCATGTGATTGGAAGGGCTTGAAAAAGGTAAGATAATGTGTTCAGTAGATTCTTTAGTAAAGACCCTAAAAAAAACTGCACTCTCACCAGCTTTTATTATCAGTCCTCCCTGAGAGTCTGCCTCTTTGCTTCCTGTGTCTGAGCAAAAGGGCGCTGTAGTTTCTGAACAGACAATTCTGCTGCACTTGGTGTTGGTAAGCTAGCAGCTGAGAAATGATGAAAAGTTCCCATTGCTATAACCTTTTTCATAATTTATTTTTTCAAAATCATGGCCTATGTAGTATAAATACTGAAGTGTAAAAAAAAGAATGCTTTCAACCTCTTAGAAAAAAATAGGATGATATATTTATGACCTCAGGATAGGAAAGAGTTTCAATGAGGCACAAAAAGCCTAACTGATAAAAGAAAGGCCTAATAAATTGGAAGCATCAAAATTTAAAACTTCAGCATAAAAGACACTATAAACAAAGTTAAAGGCAAGTGACAGGCTGGGAGAAGATATTTGCAATACATAAGCAAAGGTTTAGTATCCAGAATATATAAAGACAGCCTATAATTTAATAAGAAAAAAAAGAGCCCAACAGAAAATGCACAAGGGCTACTAATGTGCAATTCACAGAAGATAAAATTCAAATGACCGAAGAACATAAAAAAAAAAAAAAATACTAAGATTCACTATCACCAAGAAAAATGCAATAAAATCTGTGAGATACTGTTGCTTTCTTTTTTAAAATTATTTTTTATTCATTATACTATTACAGTTGTCCCAATTTTCTCCCTTTTGCCCCCCTCCTGCCAGCATGCCCCATTCCCTAAAGCCATCCCTACACCATTGTTCATGTCCATGGGTCATGCATGTAAGGTCTTTGTCTCCTCCATTTCTTATACTGTACTTTACATCTCATGGCTATTCTTTCTTTCTTTTTTTTTAAAATAATATTTGTTTATTTATTTTTAGAGAGAGGGGAAGGGAAGGAGAAAGAAAGGAAGAGGCCTGCAACCAAGGCATGTGCCCTGACTGGGAATCAAACTGGCAACCCTTTGGTTTGCAGGCCCGCACTTAATCCACTGAGCTACACCATCCAGGGCTCATGGCTGTTCTGTAACTACCTATTTATATTTCTTAATCTTCTTGCCTCTTCTCCCATTCCCCCAAACCCCTCCCATTTGACAAACATCAAAACACTCTTTGTGTCCATGATTCTGTCTCTGTTCTTCTTGTTTGCTTAGTTTGTTTTTTAGATTCAATTGTTGACAAGTATGTATTTTTTACCATTTTTTTGTTCATAGTTTTGATCCTCTTTCTCTTAAGTAAGTTCCTTTAACATTTAATTTAATAATGGTTTGGTGATGATGAACTCTTCTAGTTTTTTATTGTCTGGAAAGCTACTATCTGCCCTTCAATTCTAAATGATAGTTTTGCTAGGTAGAGCAATCTTGGCTGTAGGTCCTTGCTTTTCATGACTTTGAATATTTCTTGCCAATCCCTTCTTACCTGCAAAGTTTCTTTTGCAAAATTAGCTGACAGTCTTAAGGGGATGCCTCTGTAGGTAACTAATTGCTTTTCTCTTGCTGCATTTAAGATTCTCTATTTATCTCTAACCTTTGGCATTTTAATTATGATGTATCTTGTAATGGGCCTCTTTGCATCCATCTTGTTCGGGACTCTGTGCTTCTTGGACTTATATGTCTATTTCCTTCACCAAATTAGGGAAGTTTTCTTCATTATTTTTTCAAATACATTTCCAATTTCTTGCTCTTTCTCTTCTCCTTCTGGCCATGCTATGATGTGAATGTTGGATCCCTTGAAGTTGTCCCAGAGGCTGACTACGCTGTCCTCATTTTGAGGGATTCTTTTTCTTCTTGTTGCTCTGATTGGTTGGTTTTTGCTTCTTTATGTTCCAAATCATTGATTTGATTCTCAGCTTCATCCACTCTACTGTTGTTTCCCTGTAAATAGTTCTTTATTTCAGTTAGTGTACCCTTCATTTTGGACTGGATATTTTTTATGCTGTTGAGGTCCTCACTAAGTTCCTTGGGCATCCTTACAACCAGTGTTTTGAGCTATGCATCTGATAGATTGCTTTATCTTCATTTTGTTTAGCCCCTTTTCTTGAATTTTGATCTGTTCTTCCATTTGGACCGTGTTTCTTTGTCTGCTCATTTTGGCAGCCGCCCTGTGTTTGTTTCTATGTATTAGGTAAAGCTGCTTTGACTCCCTGCCTTGGTAGCATGGCCCAATGTAGTAGGTTTCCTGTACAATCTAGTGGCACAGCCTTCCCTATCACGCAAGCTGGGGACTTGAGGTGCACCTTCTGTGTTGACTGAGTACACCACCCCTTTTTTAGTTGAGCCTTGGTTGCTGTTGTCAGGTCAATGGGAGGGATTTACCCAGGCCAGTCAGCTGCAAGGATTGGCTGTGACCACTGACCACCAGCCTCCTCCCTCTGAAGAGGATTAGTTGTCCAGGGGCAAGGTGATGATGCTCTGACATGGTCTGTAGCTGCCCACTGGGTGTGCAGGCTCTGGGATTTCCCAGGTTGAAGAAGGCCAAGGTCAGCTCCCACCTATGTTCTACCTAGAGCTACCCTGCATGAACTAAAGCAGTCTGAGATATTTACTAATTGTGCTGGGCTTAGAGATTCTCAGATATAGCTAAACTGTGAATCTAGGCTGGCTGCTTTTAGTGTCATGCCTGGAGACACTTAGCATGGGGTACTGGGCCTGGGGGCTCAATGAGGCTGGCTGTTGATAGTTTGATAGGATTTAGTAAGTTGTAAAGCATGAGCCAAGACCAGCCATTGACATGGAAAAGTCATGGTTAACAGTTCGGGTGGGTCCATAAGTT
This sequence comes from Glossophaga mutica, assembly GCA_039655065.1. Taxonomy (NCBI): domain Eukaryota; kingdom Metazoa; phylum Chordata; class Mammalia; order Chiroptera; family Phyllostomidae; genus Glossophaga; species Glossophaga mutica. Next base: position 63,804,064 of record CM077304.1, read on the forward strand.
GGGTGGGATGGAGTCTCAGGGGATCTGAGACTCCCCTGAGTGTTAGTTGATGGAGTCTCAGATATGGCACCTTCCTGCTGGTTCTGTGGCTCTGTGAGGGAAGGGCTCAGAAAGGGACAATGGTCTCTACCTGCCTTTCTGTCTGTGAGGAAGCTGTCCCTCTGCTCTCACCTTGATGCCAGATAGTTCAGTTCCTCCCCGTATGCCACTGGTGCCTTTCAAGCTTTTACCCCAGTTCTGTAGCTCAGAGGAAGTGATTCTGACTAAGTCTCATTAAAATCAGTTCTTTAAAGGCACTACTTGGGACTCCAGAAGTTTCTTCCATGGACTCAATCTGCACTGGTTTTTGCAGCTGGAAGTGATTGGGGCTTATCTTACCAGCACTAGAATCCTGGGCTGGTGGGCCTGGTCTGGGGTAGAGACTCCTCATCCCCAAGACATCCATCCCGAATTTTTATCCACCACACGTGGGTGTAGGACCAGCCCATTCTGTGTCTTCACCCCTCCTACCAGTCTGGATGGATGTGTTTTTTTTTTAATTCTGTAGTTGTCAGACTTCCATTCAACTCGATTTCTGATGGTTCTGATTGATAGTTGTTCTATATTTTAGTTGTAATTTTGATGTGGTTGTATGAGGAAGCAAGCTGTGTTTACCTAACACAATTTCTCATCCATCAAATTAGACAAAAACATCTGAATAGATCAGACATGGTTCTGTAGTTGCAAACTATAGAAACCAACCACAAGTAGTTTAAGAAGGAAAAGAATGTATTAAATTATAGTAGCTAACATTTACTGATTGCTCTCCATATTCCCAGCACAGTTTTAAATGGTTTGTATGTATTTGTTCATTTAATCCTCAGAACAACCCTGTAAGATAGCTGCAATTATTTCTCATGTTATAGAAGAGGAAGTGTAGACTGAGAGATTAGTCTGCTATTGATTACATAGCTAGTTTGTCAAGAAACAATGGCTCTTAACATAGGCAGCCTCTTTCCAGCATTCACCCTTTTTAGAGCTGCATTCAATTGTCTATTAGAAAACCCACAGTCTCTGTGGGAGGACCAGGAGTCATGCCTCAAATCACACTATTTCAGTGCACCGAAACTCCATGACCCTGCAGAAATCCTAAATACTGACCACTGTTTGTGTCACCAGTACCAGCTCAGAATGTTGCTTCTTGAACCTCTGTTTCTGAGGCCTCTGGAAAATGAATGTAACTGCTGCCAACCCTAGTAGATTCCAAGGAGCCCCTGTTTCCTGCGAGGTCACTGGCTTCCCATTCTTGATCCAGTATGGGTGAGTCTGATTGGCAGTCTCAAGAGACTACTGATGTCTATAGAGGGTGGTAGAGACTCATAATGGGAGATTCTCTAAATATGGGAAGGATGTTCAGGGTTCTGGGTACGCAAAAAGAATGACAAATGTTCACTACGCTGACAATACCACATGCTGAAGATGGAGAGCATCAAGAACTTTGGAGTGAAGCTGTAATTGGTATAAGTGACAGTATTTTGGTGTTTACACCTACCTACCAATGTATATTTCTGGAGAAACTCCTGCACATGTGCACAAGAAAACATGTAAAAGATGTCAAGTGCAACAGTGTCAAGTAGCACACTAATAGAAACAAGCCAGCTTTCTTTTAGTAAATAAGTAAATTGTGTTATGAAATGAAATGCTATCACCAATTAAAGAATAGGCTAGATCTATACTAACCAGCATAGATGGGTCTCAATAACAGGATGTAGAAAAAGTTTTAGAAATGATAAATACCATGTGAATGCATTTATGTAAGTTGAAAACAAAAAGAGCACAAAAATGTAGTACGTATGAAGAAAGACGTGGACTAAAGAATATATGTCACATTCATAATCAGTGAGTAGGAATTGCCTCTGGGAAGGAAAAGATTGAACTGGCATGGGAGGGGCTGGGGGAGATAAAGGAATTTGAATATCATTTGAAATATTTTATTTCCTTTATTAAATTTTGAAAACCAAAGCAAAAATGTGTTAATATGTTAACAGCATTTATCAATTTTGGGGGATGAGTACCTAAAAGTTGGTTATTTTTTTCTGTATTTTAATAATTTTGAAAAACAGGGAGAAATCATGGTTATTTAACTATATTGTTTGAGTTTTGTGGTGCTGCTAAGTTAAAAAGTTTGTCCCAAATTTTAAAAGTTTGTTTAGTGATCTGTTTGGATAAATAAAGGGCACAACTTTATTACTAATATGGTAGCTATATAATTCATTTGATTGGCATTCTATTTTGATAACTATAGAAATTTGTACTTTTTAAGCCTTTTTAATATTAAAGGTTCAGATACAATTTTTAAGGTTATAAACTATATTTAACTCCTTTTTCTTTGTATAATCTGCCAAAAGTGATTTGTCTATTGTTTTCTGGCTAATGAAGATAGAATCCATTTGGTAACAGAGATTCAAACCGTTTTTCTTCATATGAAAAAAATACTTTAGTTAGTTTCATTTCAACGGCAACAACATCTAAATCAAATGTTACTTTATTGAAGAGTATTTTAAACATTAGAAAGTTAAGTATATTTTCTTCTAAAATATATATTCAAAATATCTTTGAAGTCACACCGTTAAAGACAGATCTTTAGCTTCTTATCGCCTCCCTATGTATTGTATTTTGTTGATCAAATGTTTTGAAGAATTTGAGATTTTAGTAGAACCAACTATCTCTAAATATGGGGAAATTTAGTCAAGTCCTACTAGTTTGGGAACAGACTCTGTGTTATGTGTGCAATCCCTTAATGCCCCTCAGGAAAGCTCACATAGATATCAGCTAGATTCAGCTTGAAGATTAAACTATTAATAGACTTCCAGGACTACAGAGATGTGGGGGAAGATTTAATCTTCCCAAGAGAGGCTCAGACTACCAAACTACTATTACCTCTGATAACAGGAAGTGATTACGGTTTTCCTGGCTTAAACTTCCTGAAAAGTAAACACAAAATGATCATATTTAGTACCTGCCCAGATTGATAAAGAAATACTTGCATGGAAGATTTAAAATATGTCTTCAAATAATACGAAAGGATTACAGCAGAAGGTGGGAACCTAGTGTTCTCCATTTCTGCTGTTGTGAGCTCTAGATTTAATTGCCTGAATTGATAATTGTAAGAATTTAAGGTAAACATTTTTTTAAATCATTGGGAAGAATAATAATAAGCTAGAACAAAGATTAGGTGCTACTACTTATACTAACTTTTCTGGAAGTTTTATGAAAACAAGATTGAACTCTGACCTGTGTGGCTCAGTTGGTTAGGCATCATCCTGCAAATGGAGAGGCTGCTAGTTTGATTCTCGGTCAGGACTCATGCCTGTGTTGCAGGTTTGGTCCCTAGTTGGGGCACATATGAGAGGCAGTCAGTGTTTCCCCCTCACATCGCTGTTTCTCTCTTTTTCTCTCCCTTCCCCTCTCTCTAAAATAAATAAATAAAATCTTAAAAAAAAATAAAACCAAGATTGATAGTTATCAGTTTGAGATGGCATGGACAGCATAAGGGATAATTAAAAATAATCTCAAATTCTGGACAAGATGGAGGCATAGGTAGATACACTTTGCCTCCTCGAACAACCAAAAGAAGGACAACCACAAATTTAAAAACAAAAAATAACCATAACTTCCAGAAAACTGTATAAAAGTCTGGCAACCAAGGAATTAAAGAAGAAACGTTCATCCACACTGGTAGGAGGGGTGGAGATGTCCTCTTTGGGGTGGAGAGGACATGTGGCAAGGTGGCTGCTGGAGGACTAGATGGGTGAGGCAGTAGCTGGTGGACCAGGAAGTCCCACATTCACATGCAGATAAACCAGGAGGAACAACTGGGGAGTGAGACAGATCACACAACCCAGGGTTCCAGCATGGGGGAAATAAAGCCTCAAAACCTCTGGCTGTAAAAACTTGTGGGATCGCCCTGGCTGGTGTAGCTCAGTCGATTGAGCACTGGCCTGTGAACCAAAGGGTCGCGGGTTCAATTCCCAGTCAGGGCACATGCCTGGGTTGCGGGCCAGGTCTCCAGTGGGGGCCACATGATGGGCAACCACACATTGATGTTTCTCTGTCTCTCCCTCCCTGTCTCCCTTCTCTTCTCTAATAAATAAATAAATCTTAAAAAAAAAAAACAAAAAACCTTGTGGGAATATGCTGGGGACCCTGGCCTGGGTGCCAGATGTGGGGGGGCTCCGCCCGCAGAGCCCCATCCCTCCGTCACGGATGAAAGTAAAAACTACCAAGACATCTTGTGCTTGGGGAGGAAAGGGGTCAAACTCTCAGAGGAGAATGACCCAGAGCCCCTTCCTCACTAGGCTTTTATTGGGTTCCAATACACCGGAATACAAGTTTAACATGTCAAAGAAATCTGAGGGCTTAATCGGAGCCAGTGTTTGTCAGGAAGGGGGGTTGCCAGACTTTGGGAGACATGCTCATTTCCTCCTGGGACACTTGTCACCTCAGGAAGAGCACTCTTAGCAAAGCAGGTTTCACAGGACTTTAGGAATTCTTTCTTATGCCAATCACCCAAGGAGCCGTTCTGGCCAGGACAGGGCTGCACCGCTCACCCCCACAGTTTCAGGCTTTAAGGCAATTAGGAAGCAGGAGACATCTCCCAGATGGAAATGAGGACTCGGGCTATGTCAAAATAGCCGGGGGGCAAGGGTCCATCACATCCTCTTTGCTGCAACCCCCCAGTCCTTCCATGAGGCCTTCCAAGTGGTCGCATCTGGCTTGGGTTGCCCCTCCCATGAGGAGTCTTACCCGTCATTGACTGCCAACCAAGCTATAGGCCAGAGAGGCAGAAGCAGCACTCCTGCCAGGGAGATAAGCTTTGTCTCCTTAATAGGTCACATCCTTGTGACAGAACAGACCCAGAAGAAGTGGGTCCCTTGGGCTCTTACACAGCCCACCATGGGGTGAGGGTTACAACTCCTGAAACCAGGCTGAACGGTCCGCAACAGGAATAGTGGCAGTGGGAGAAACTACCAGCCTCACAAGAGAGTTCATTGGAGAGATCCACAGGGTCCACACAAACCTACCCACCTTGGAATCAGCACCAGAAGGGCCCAATTTTCTTGTAGGTAGTAGGGGAAGTGACTAAAAGCCAGCAGAGAGCCGAGTAAGCAGCATTGTTCCCTCTCAGACCCCTCCCCCACACATAGCACCACAATGCATCGATGTGGGTTACCCCGCCCTGGCAAATACCTAAAGCTCTGCCCATTACAAGGTAACATCTATGCTGAGACAAAAATGTATGGCCCTGATGAAAGAACAGATCAAAGCTCCAAAAACAGAACTAAGTGATGAGGAGACAGCCAACCTATCTGATGCAGAGTTCGAAACACTGGTAATCAGGATGCTCACAGAAATGGTTGAGTATGGTCACAAAATGGAGGGAAAAGTGATGTCTGTGCAAAGTGAAATGAAGAGAAATGTACAGGGAAGCAACAGTGAAGAGAAGGAAACAGGGACTCAAATCAACAATTTGGAAGAGAAGGAAGAAATAGGCATTCAACCATAACAGAATGAAGGAACAAGAATTCAAAAAAAATTAGGAGGGACGTAGGAACCTCTGGGACAACTTTAAATGTTCCAACATCTGAATCATAGGGGTGACAAAAGGAAAAGAGGATGAGCAAGAAATTGAAAACTTATATGAGAGAGTAATGAAGGAGAACTTCCCCAATCTGGTAAAGGAAATAGATTTCCAGGAAGTCCAGGAAGCTCAAAGAGTTCCAAAGAAGTTGGACCCAAGGAAGCACACACCAAGGCACATCATCATTACATTACCCAAGATTAAAGATAAGGAGAGAATCTTAAAAGCAACAAGAGAACAGGAGACACTTACCTACAAAGGAGTGCCCATAAAACTATCAGCTGATTTCTCAACAGAAACCTTGCAGGCAAGAAGGGGCTGGAAAGAAGTTTCAAAGTCATGAAAGGCAAGGACTTACATCCAAGATTACTCTGTGCAGCAAAGCTTTCATTTAGAATGGAAGGGCAGAGAAAGTTCTTCCCAGATAAGGTCAAGTTAAAGGAGTTCATCATCACCAAGCCCTTATTATATGAAATGTTAAAGGGACTTATCTAAGAAAAAGAAGAGATCAAAACTATGAACAGTAAAAAGACAGCAAACTCACAGTTGCTAACAACCACATCTAAAACAAAAGCAAATTAAGCCAACAACTAGAACAGGAGCAGAACCACAGAAATGGAAATCACATGGAGGGTTATCAATGGGGAGGGGGAGGGGAGAGAATGAGGAGAAAGTTACAGGGAATTAGAAACATAAATGGTAGGTACAAAATAGACAGGGGGAAGTTAAGAATAGTATAGGAAATGGAGAAGCCAAAGAACTTGTATATATGACCCATAAACATGAACTAAAGTGGGGGAATGGTGGTGAGAGGGGGGTTCAGGCTGGAGAGGAATAAAGGGGGGGAATGGGACAAGTGTAATAGCATAATCACTAAAATATATTTTAAAAATAATCTTTGGTGGCATAAAAATACATTGGAATGGTAAACAGTGAATATCATTTTGTGGTAATGGTGATATCCTCTGGAGGAGACGAGAAGACTGAGTGGGAGATTGTATAAGAGGCTTCACCTATTTGATAATATTTTGATTAATTTTGGTGATAGTTATATCATTGTCCTAATAATCTTTTTGCATTTTGTTTGCTGAAATATTTTATAATTGTGTTTAAATGAAAAAAGTGTTTTGAAGTCCTAGATCATGCACTATTCTGGATGCCATACTTCAAAAAATATTTAAACAAATTAGAGACTATTTAGAAGATAATGACCTAAATAGTAATGAGACTGGAGACCCTGATATAAGGTTGAATGGACTGGGGAGGGTTAGCCAGACAGAGAGAGGGATGGGAGCAGGTCATTTGGCACAGCAAAGTACGTGACAGATAACGAAAATATTTGAGCAATAGTGCTATGCAAAAAGGAATAGATTTGTTGTGTATGACCACAAGGGAGAGATTTAGTAAGAGCCATCCAGAGAGAAAATGGCCCACATGTCTATACTGATTCTTCCAAGTTTATCTTGAAGGACTGCTTAACGTGATTGTCATCCAAGGAATATAAGCAAATTTGAATAACGCTGGAGTTTTCCAATACAATTAGTGGGTTAAAAAAAGTGGTAAAGTGTATAACACTTTCATCTGGTCAGCACCTTCCCTCCTATGGAGCTTCTTCAAGGTGTTCTCCAGGCTAGTCATTCCTGTAGTACCGAGGGTCTGGAAATGTGACTTACCCATCGGCATAATGCTCAGTGCTTGAGGACAAATGCCAAGATCTGAAGGAAAATGCTGGTCTAACATTTTAGATCACAGTAGATCATTAAGAGGGGTTGTCAGATGTTATAGAATCAAACAGAGTCTAGAAAATGAAATTAGTCGAGTTGTTGATTTTAATGGCTAACATAAGACCAAGTCTAATATAGCTGAGTCTAATATGGCTAAGTCCAGCCATGTAAGACAATGGGCTCTTCTTGCCAGTCTAATGCTTAGTTACACAGCTAACTTGAGCTTGTGTGAACGGCTCATAGTTAGCAGTAATTAGTGTTATGTTGAGTGGGGGAAGTAATGCAGAAAAGGAAATGTGTCATTTTTGCCGAGAGCATGCCCCACCTAAAAGATAGAGCCATAGTATGGAAAAATACTGAGGTTGGAAATGAAGGGAGATGATGTTGCAGGGGCATTCGAGTTTGTGAACAAGCGCAGTGGTCCCGTGACTCATGACAGAGATGGCAGGGAGGGATGTGCTGGGGTTTCAAATCAAATAAGAGACCAGCAAAAATCTTGATGGACTGCACTATAAAGTTTAAATAGTCCTATGCATTAGATATATTTGGCCTGGTTGTAGTGGTTCACCAACACCCCATGGCTGAAGGAGCATTCCAGTATAGAACTGGCTTTCTGCTAGGCACTGCTGCCCAGACACATTATCTTTACTAACTGTACTACTGTCAAAGGATTTCCTAGGATTGGGTCTTTTATTCTGTCCCCTGACACTCTGGCTTGCAGAGTAAAGTCAGACATGTCTGCCCAGCATGTAATGCACATATTAGCACGAAGTGGTCCATTTCAAATGGCATGAACTGAGTGCATCCAGGGTTGTCTAGGTGTATCATGCATGTCCCTTAGGAGAAGGCCCAAATGTTTCAAATGTGACTGTGATCCCACTTGCTTCTGCACAGAATTGGCCTAGGCTGGGATTAGCTTCTAGAAGAATCATAGAGCAGAGACATGTAAATTTAGATCTGCTTCTGAAAGTGGTTTTCTCTAGTGATGTTTGAGGTTATCATTGAAGTTAATGAAGAAGCAAGCTGGGCTTGAGTAGGTAAGTTTTCGAGCTTAGATGAATCAGGTTTTCAATGACTATAGGGGCACAGTCATGTGTAGCTACCAATAAAACCCTTTTCTCCACGTAAAGAATTCCCAAAATCGAGTCAGGTTAAATCAGTCTGTGGCTCTCGAACTTGAGCATGCATCGGATTCTTCTGGAGGGCTCGTTAAACACAGATTGCTGGGTCCTGCCCATAAGAGCTTCTGATTAAATAAGTCTGAAGCGGAGCCTGAGATTGTGAATTTCTAACAGGTTTTTAGATGATGATGCTAGTGCGGAGGATATACTTGGGGAATTACTGAGATAGAGAAATAAGAAAAAAACCCGACCACAAAACTATAGATATCACTGGTAGCCAGAAAAAAAAAAAAACTTAGAATAACCTGGAATTCTTGATTTTGTTGGGCATTCTTATATTAAAATCACAGTCAGTTTCTCTGACATCATCAGATCATCTAATTTGAACAAAACATGTTGACCCAGCTACAATACTGCACCAAGAGTTCATTGAAATTTAAATTTACACTAAAGAAATTTAAATTTACACATAAAGAAAAATTTCTTACACACAAAGATTTATGTGTAAAGAAATCTTTCAATCCAGAAATTCAGGGAGTATACCCTGGGAGACTCATTGGAAGGTGGGATGTTGGGCCAGGTGAACAGTATCATGAAATACATAAACCAGTTTCTACAAAGATGATATCACTTATTCTTTGTTCTGTCTTGCCCAAAGCTGTAGATTCTATGAAAATCTTATTTAGGCAAGCCTAGTGTTTTATAGAACTGGTCAGTAGTAGGAATTAGTAAGTATTTTAGGCACCAGTAATCCTAAAAATCCTGTGTGCTTGGGAGAGTTGGCCTAAGGTACTGTCACCTTAATTAGTGCCTTCGCACTTGCAGAAAGCCTTGGTTTTGTGCAATGAGAGTGCCTATGTCTGTTTTGCTGGAGCTCAGATACTGAATCTAATGCTCAGTTGCACACTTGCACTAATTACACAGAAACAGGTCTCCTGCTCCTTAGCGTTTTTTTTTTTTTCAAATTTAGATAACTTTTAGATAATGAGGAGGAGGTGAAGTGGAGATTTAATGAAGTTATAATTAGTGCTGGTGGTAGAATTCAAGGTATAGAAAAGGATATGGGGGTATGGGTCTTAAGTCACTTATTAATTAATGTCTTATTTCAGTCATTTATGCATGTGCTAAGTTCTTTTCTAGGAACAAAGAACAGAGCAGCAAACAAGCCAAAAGCCCTGTTCTCAAGTGGCTAACATCTTTAAGCAGAAGCAGATGAAGATAAGGGGGAGTTTTGGTAATGGATAAAGGAATCCATTTTTTCTTATACCTTGACAGGCTTTCCAACATGCAGCTCAATGGGTATGGGACTATGGGGTAAGAGTTATTCATTTCACAAGTGATTTTAGTCAAGTGTGCTCCTTAGTTTCCTGGATAGGAGCATGATCCATGAAGCTACATAATGTCTTTAAATCCCTCTGTCTTCAACTAAATATAGGAGGGGACCACTTTTAAATCCATGAGCACAAAGCCTCCTTTTCCAGAGGCTTCAGTATGAACATGGGGATTGGGCTGGATTGTTGGACAAAGCCAGAAAGTATATGGGAACAGAGGGCAAATCTCATCACTGTCAAGTAGATATAATGCATAGCTAGTACGAAAGATCAGGAGTTGACGTAAAAATCAGGAGTGGGGAGTAAAGTGCTCAGTGGAGATTGTAAAGTGGGGGAAGATGACTATAAAGATTTATGCCCAAGAATGAATACAATAGGATATATTCTGGATGGATTCCAGAGACAAAAGTAGATATTCGAGGCTAGCTTTTATAAGCTTTTAGCACATTCTTATTTGGGCAGGGAAGATCCTTTTAAGGAAGCCAGAATGAAGCAAATATTCCCTGCCGCATACACTAGGAATAAAAGCAAGCAAAAGTGGAGTAGCAGAAAAGAAAATAGGGCTTAACTGATACACTGAGAAATAGAATGGTTGTATATTTACTGAACAATTAATACATGTGCATTAGGGTTCTCCAGAGAAACAGAACCAACAGGTTTTATATCTATAAATAGAGAGAGAGATTTACTATAAGGAATTCTTTCACATTCCAATGACCAAAGTCTGATATCCATCAGGTAGGGAGTATATTCCTTCCTCACAAAGGCATTGCAAGTTTTAAAGCAGTGAGTAGAGCTGTATAACATTTTTTAGGAGGGGACAATAAGACCATCTACCAGGTCCTCCAGAAACATGGTATGCTTCAATGTTTCCTATAGCCCTGGACCAGAAGTGCCACACAGAACTTGAACTTACATTGCACACTCATATGGCCTCATCTAGATGCAGGTGGGGCTGAGAAAGGCAGTCTGTGCCTGGGCAGCCACTTTGGCACTTGCCAACAACAACAACTCTATGTTATGCAAAAGGGAGTAAGAATTTTGGTAGACATCTGGCCATCTCTGGCGTAAAAGTCATCTCTTATCCTTAATCTTATTGAATTAAAAAAAAAAACAAGCTGCTAAAAGTAACTTGACTAATAATGACTTAAATCTGTTTGGAGGTATTATATCAAATCATTGAAAATTCAGTCTCTAGAATCATAGAGACTGCATTTGGAGAGTAAATGCTCAATAAATAATATATTCTTGCCTCCACAATATAGTAGAACTCTTGCTGGACAGGTAAAAATTTACCTCACCATCTGTAGCTTGAAAGTTGCAAAACACTGGCCTATAGGTTTTTTAAGTTTCCTTTCAATGCACAAGTTCTTTTTCATTCCATTTATTTCACTTGAGCTCTACTGTGTACCTGAACTGTGTGAGGTAGTGGAGGGACAGAGATGAAAGAGCAATGATCCAGCTCTTGAGGAGCTGAAGTCTAAACAGAAAAACAGAGATGATATCAGTATCTACTCTTGATACCTAGGAATAGAAACACTGAACTAGAAATGTCCACAGAGCTGAGAGGCTTGAGGATTCCTCCCTGTGGGACAGCGTTCATGCTGAACTCCTCAGCACCTAGACCCTGCTGGGCTGACCTGTTAAATTCCCCGTAAGTTGGGTCTTTCCCTTGGAATATATTCTTCGCCATTAGCTCTTGACTCCCTCTTTGTTTCTAGCCTGCCCTAGGAAGCTGTCTTTCCCCCGGTTTCTTTTTCATACCTATATCACCTCAAATTTTTTTTTAATTTAAAAATGATTGATGATTGGTGCTTCATTCTAGAAAGTTTGTGATTTCCCTTTTTATTTCATTGGTCTTCTTCTCTTCACCATGCCTTAGCCCAGAGTTTTGGGAACTAGTCTTTGGAACTCTGGGAGGGTTTGGTATGTTCTGTGGAATCTCAGTTTTTGGCAAAGGGTTTTTTTACTTGATGTCTTTAATTCACTGTTAAATTTTAAAATTAATATGGTTTATCAGAACAACTACCTTCCAACTGATGAATGTCTTGCAATCCTAGTGCCTGAGCTTGTGTTTGCATTTATGATTGTGTTTGCCTTAAAGGGCATTATGGAATGCTCACTGGCCAAAGCCTTCAAAGTTATAAAGGTATAAGAATGGAGACAAATGGTGGGAGAATTAGCTCATTGCACAGACTATGATGTTGTAAATATGAAGAATTAAAAAAGAAGAAAACAACCTATAATGTAACACTGGTGTTATGCTTATTATACAAGTACAGGTATATCATTCAGATATTAACCAGGAAAAAACTCATTAACAATCAATATGCTATAAAGAATTTGCTATTTTAATAATTGGATTAAATACTAACACAAAGATTTTTTAAATACCACAATGTTAAACTTATCTTAAAGAATTTATAGAATTGGTACTTCATGAATATTGTTCCAGGACCATTAGTCACTGGAAAAATTTTGATTCCACAGAAGACTGTTTATCCTACACTAAGAAACAAAATCATACAGAGAGGAATATACATATTTTTCCTGCATTGGTATTGTTGAAGTCAAAATATAAAAATGGATTATGTATAGAACCTGACTTGGAGTTACATCCTTGCATATTAAAGCCTACATCAGCAATATAGTTGCAGTAAAACAACATCATGTATCATTTTAAATTTGTGCTATTAATTTGAATTATAATGACTTTGTTAGTAGTTTATAAATTTACTTTTGTTTTCTAGTTGAATAGGAGTTGTGAGTACATATTTCTTTTACATTCATATAAAATATGTACATTTTTAAAAAATTATAATAAAATCATGTAAGGCAACAAAGAGAGGAGTCTCTGTGAACATAGCTTTCCCCTTACAATGAGAATATATTTTATTCAAGCTATGGAAACACTGCATTAAGCAACCAAAGTTCTCAGGAGTTCAGAAGTTTCAGTCTTTAAATCAGCACAGACTGAGAATGAAGGTCTGATGACATTGAGGCAAAATAAGGACAATGTGTTAAGATTTGAATCATACTTAGAAACACTACATTTAAAGGGATGTCCATTAGGTGATGGTCCTACTTTTTTGGAGGATTAAAATGGTCCTGTAAAATGTTGGTGATAACACATGTTGGGCTTACTAGTGCTTTTACTTGACAAGATGTTGCTAGTTAATCACGTCCCAAAGCCATGAACCCCAGCTTGTCTTGGTTCTCTGCAGCCCACTGGAATCTCTGATCTTCTGTCTCTGGTGTTCTGGCACTTGTACTACTCAATTCAGAACTTTTAACTTTAGGTGGCTGCCTCAGCCATACAGGAGATTGCAAACCAATCATCACAAGCTAGTAGGGTCCTTCACTGTAATCGGGACGAGTAGTTGGTCCCGATAACAGAAACAAAGTAGATTAAAACAAGAATACTTAAGGTATGATACTTGTATACCGTAATTATTTTTTTCTCACTTAATACAAGTGGAGTCACAGAATTATGGGTTTATCACTGGGTGTATAAGTTACATCCAATTTCAAATTCTTTAAAGTGGAGAAGAAATTTAAAGGCAGTTGTCACCTTGGGTGGTGTGGCTCAGTGGATTGAGTGCCCTCCTGCAAACTGAAAGGTCACCAGTTCAATTCCTGGTCAGGCAGGGCACATGCCTGGGTTGCGGGCCGGGTCCCAGGTTAAGGGCATGTGAGAGGCTCTCACTTCAATATTTCTCTCCCTCTCTTTCTACCTCCCTTCCCCTCTCTCTAAAAATAAATAAATAAAATCTTTAAAAAAGACAATATTTAAATAAACAAATAAACAAAGGCACTTGCCGTCAGCCTGGGTACAGATTCATGTCTAATTCCTTTACCCACTTTTCTATAGTTGTGTCTCTTATATATAGTTCAACAGGATTTTATTTTTGGCTTAACTTTATTAAGTTTCTAAATCATTCATTGTTTTTCATAGAAATAGTTCCTTTTATATCTATACTTTATTAGTATATACAATATTTTAAATACATAGTTGCAAAAAAATAACAACCCATCATTGTGGCCCTGGCCAGGTGGCTCAGTTGGTTGGAGCATCATCCCATACGGCTGCAAGTTTGATCCCCTGTCAGGATCAGCACTGGGAGTACCTGAGGCAACTGATCAATGTTTCTCTCTCACATCAATGTCTCTATCTCTCTCTTTCTCTGCCCCTTCCTCTCTTTCTAAAATCAATAAACATATCCTTGGGTGAGGATTTTTCACAAACCCGTAATTGCTATAACTAGTACAGTTGGATGAAAGGACTTTTGGAACCAGCCCAATTGACTCTTGTAAACAAACAGATCAATTGGTGAGCAGGATGAGGGCATAGTGAAGAGTAGAATCATTAAGCATAAGTGTTGTGAGCATCAGTCAGCATGTTTTACAAAGAAGAGCATCATCTACTTTGGCAACCTGATTAAATGGAATTCAGTCAAAAAATTTTTGCACAATATAATTTGTGTGGAAAAAGATTTAAGTACCAAATGGAAGGCCAAAGGAGAGAGGAACTGACTTCCTGTGATTCTAGACCTCTTTAACCCTTGATTAGACAGCAAAGAAAACCAAAAATAACTTAAATTTTTTATTTCCACATCTTCACTAATTAAAATATTAGTGAATTATTCCAATACAGATGAGATCAGGCACATTCAGGGTGGTATGGCCATAGACTAATTATTCCAATACAAAAGGGTGATCTGGATTTATACTTTTTCCTTAAATTTGGAGGGAAATATATACTACATTTGCTCTTATTTTTTTTGAGTTATCAGTAATTCAGATGTCAGATGCTGTTATTAATTATCTGATGTCCTGTTTGTGTAGAGTTAGTACTTCCAGCAAAAGATTTTTCATCCCTGCAGAAAGGACCACTTCTGTGCTCTAACTACACAGGTTTCATTGTGAATGTTTTCTCCTGCTGAGAATGTTTTCTCCAATTACCTCTTTTCCTTTACTCATCCTTGGCACCAATCAAGTCTCTTCACCTGATTGCTCCCTCCTGGCTCCAGTCATGGCTGGTCTCCCACCTTATCAGAACTCTTGAGCACTGTGACATTTAAGGATACCCTATCTTGGATCATTCACTGCCAATTTTATGTGTTCATGTCCTGGGTCTCAAAAGCCTACAGCAAGCCTCTTGGCAGAGGACCAAATCTCTCAGATCTCTTTCCTGTTCACAGCATCTTTACATCACAGGTACAAATAATTGCTTGTTCAGTTGAACTGAAACAACTAACAGGCTACCAGGAAAAAAGACTAGAAGTATATTTAATAAAGTGACCAGAGTCTTCTGAGCAATTATTAAATATTTATTATGTAGGAAGTATTGTGAAGGTTGGTATAAACCTTCAGTCTTAGTCCAACAAAATAAACCATTTCCTCAAGAGGAGCACAGAGGAGTTAGTCTATTTTGAGACAGACTTACAGAAATAGAAATTCAGATGGTTCATTTATCTTGCTAGGTTTAATGCTGAAAAATTTGCATACTACTACTGCGCAAACAAATGTAAGGAAGGCTGCGGCACGCTTCCTTTTATTTGGTTAGAGTAACGTCTGACACATAAAGCAAGTTTATTGTCATCGTCCTCTTCATCCCCACCACAACCAAAATGAGAGCATTAGAACATGAGTTGATTGCTTTGGGTCGTGGCAGGTAGTCCTGTCCTAGTGTAATCTAGCAAACCGGGCCCTGTCCACCTGTCACCTTGATGTATGACCCAACAATTAGTGTTGAAAGCAACAGGTTTTTATTTACAGGATTCCAACCTTGGGGTGGAGGGCGCTGGGAGCACTTTTGCTTGGAGCCCTGTTCTTTCATGAGACCCAGTACTTTCTTTCCTTGCTCTCCACCAGGCCATAAGCTAAAAAATGCCCAAAAGTTCGCCATATTTTTATTGTTTCTTAAGCCGGCTACGCAAACAGTTCTTCATTCCCTTTGAAATGTACACTTGTGGGTTTCAGAGTTGCTATTTTTTTCACAGCAGCTTTCTTTCTTCGGGGTTTGGGATATGTTGTCCTTAGCCTTCACGTAGTAGTTCAGGGAACCATGCACCATATTACACTGGATCATGGTGGAGTCCAGGAAGGCTCCCGTCCCACGAGAGTGGCCTCTCCGCGTGTCCTCAGATAAGCAGAAGTCAGCATTCCCCGGTCATAGTTCAGCATTCCAGGCATTTCTCATGAATCCGTTTTTGGTTCGACAGGTTCCTACACAGCTCCATGAGCTTTGCCAGATCCCCACACAATTTTATTAGCTTTTATTTTTACACCCTTTTCTTAATCGGCATGGCTGCTTTCCTTGCTACCCCAGGCCGCAGGGTGGAATCCTAACTTCCAGCCAGCATGGCTTCTACTCACACACCGGCCCTCATTGTGGAGCACTTCGCCACCAACTGCATACGTGCTTGCTGCTTCTTTTTTGGACCTGATGGCTGAAATTCCCCTTCTACTTTACTGCAGACCACATGGCAGCTGCTCCTCTTTCAGCCCACCCTTAGTTTAAATGCTGACCCAGAGCTTCATATGTGACCTTACATCTGGCCCTTCCTACAATGTGCTATTTTTGCCAGTTCCCCCATATTTTTTACCTTCTTTTGGCTGCCATTTTTAGTCAGGGCAAGAGTACCCTGTGACATAGGAGACTCTGCCTCCCTGCCTCTTGTTCAGGTGCTGTATAAGCTTCCCTGGGTATGTCGCAAGTCACTATGCGTTCTGAAAGTCATGTAGACATTTTATGTGGAGCAGCTATTAATTTGCCTTTTGTTTTGCAAAGTATTTTAAGCACCATATTATTATTAACTTGCCCCATACCCCAACCATGGGCTGTGGAGAATTTCTCCTATATTTGGGGGACCCTCACTTTGCACCCTGTTTCATCAGGCTGGTATCTTCCTTAATAAAGGTCAGTCTTTATCTTAACTGAGCCTGTCTATTGTCTTTTTGCATCTACAATAACAGGTCTTTGGAATGTTAGAGTAATCCCCCTTTTTCCAGACCCCTCAGGGTACCATCTCCCACTAGAGCACAAGAACGTGGAACCCCTCATTGTTATCTTACTGCCCAAATATTATGTGCTGTAAATATTAATTCTTAACTATCCTATACCCAGCAATTCAAAGGAAGTATTTGTCTCTTCGTTTTACTTTTTATCCAATCTCAGAGATTTCCTGCTTTGCTTTCTCCAGCGTCCCTAATCTACCACCAATGGATGTCATGTAACCTTCCTTACACCTCCTCCTTTGATGGTAATGTGTAAAATATACTGCAAAACTGCCATTCTCCAGAGCGTTTTCTCAATCTATTGAGATTTTGCATCCTGGCAATTATCAGTTTGACTCAAACTTATAAAAATTCTCTGCAGGCTTGCATGTTTCTTGTGTCAACAGTAGATAGTATCAGACTTAAGTTGATTTCTTCGACGCCCTGCTGGTGTCTCAGAATTGCTTGGTGTTTCATAGGAAGCCCCACCACACACACACACACACACATTGGAATTGATACCAGAACCTGTTTAACTTGGATGTCGATTGCATACTGAAACTGAGTTAGTGTGCAGAATGTTTTAGCTGTGACCTCTTGGGATGCGTTCTTGTGGCAAGGAGGAAGGGAGGTGGGATTTGGACAGAAAAAGAAGTTGAGCGGAGATGCAGCCTGAGGACAGTCTTGGCTGATTCCCTGTGGAGCTCGAGATCTGAAAAAGCTGGTTGTAGTGGTCTTGTGCTGGGCAAAAATGGGCCAGGCCTTTATGCTCCCACCATTTTCAGCCATTGGATGTAGGCCATCTCACAAAGGTAGGTGAGGCAATTCTCTGCACCTGGGCAATCCCTGAAGCTTCTCTGCCAACCGCACTCCCAGTTGCTGGGGCAACAAGCCCATACCTGGGGATGCAGCCCATGCCTACCCCAATGGTTAGGAATTAAATTCTATGTTTTATTCTCCTTAGGACTTCTCTTTTGACTCTCAAAGACCTTTTTTGGAAAGTTAAAAAGAAAAATTAGAAACTTATAATCTTTCTTTTTATACTCATGCCGTAACAAATTTTTTTCAAGGTAGTATAAACATCTTTTAAAAAATAGGAGAAAAGGTCTACATAAGGATGTGCTTAAAAAGGAAAAAGTTGATCAAAGATCAATGTTCAAAATAGAATAGAGCAACATGCTTTTTTTATAGTCAAAACAATTTGACTTAATTTGACTCCAAGGTTTTTTTTTGTGTGTGTACTTGCTGCTTTTCTATTCCCAAGGCCCTGAGTTGACTTAATTTTCATTCTAAACTATAAAAGAGTCCAGGTTTATATGAGTTTGCCCTGAAATTTATGACAGAGCTGAGAGTAATGGTAAAATTATCCCCACCCCAGATAAAAATCTAATCTCTCCAAACAAGATCTTCAGTTTAAAAGTGTTGCCTAACCCCAGTGCCAGACCTGAGCTGGTTCGTGAGCAGACTCAGCACAGATTTCAATCCCAGATGTCCTGCTTGGTAGCAAAAAGAAGAGATCAGCCAGTTGAATTACATTTAGTATTTTCTATTCATACCGAATACTTGGGGTCTAATAGCAGATCATAAAAGCCCAACTCAGCTGAAATATGAGTTACCATTTGTTATTATCAGTGCTGTGTGTCATCATTACCAGCCTCATATTTCAAGAGGACAGCTGGTACTTGCAAGGTCAATGACAGTTTTATATAAAAACCCCAAAGGAAAGGACCACAGAAATCAAAGTTTTGGGACAATCATATAAAGACTGCCATATGCTAACTCATCCATTCCAAAAACTGGGTGTTAATTTTTGGTACCTACAATGGAGAAGTCAGAGGAAATTGAAAAGGATGACTTAGTAAAAGCTATCAACATGAGATGGGACTCCCCAATGTAAGTCAAACATTCCATAAGAAAAGTTGCTAAGGAGAATTATACCCAGATAATTGTCACTGCTGAATGCCCACTCCCTGTTGGTGAATTCATTTCGAGAAAGCTTGATGCTACCGAACGATTCGATTATACAGCAGGATAGTAATGATCTCACAGACTAATGAAAACAAATCAAGATCAGCTCAGAGGTACCAAGGAATAGATATGAACATGCTGTGTGCTAGGCTTTCAATGACCTTGGTGTTTCTACATTAATGGAAGAGGGATACCAAATTTTCACAGCTTTTTGATTTTCAGAATTAAACAGGAAGCAGAATTATGAAATCTATGACTGGTGTGTCTCACCTTTTCTCCAGAGGAATACTGGGGTTATTATAAGAAATTATCCAAATCCAGGGCAATTCAGCCCAGATGATGGCAGCATCTGCTTCCAAGTTCTTGATCCTGCCCAGGGATGAAATAAAATGATGCAGACACCTGATGTTCTCAATTATTTTAGCTTTCCATGCTGCCCATCCTACATACTGACCTTCATTGTGAGGTCATGAGTTAAAGCTGTTTGGAGAATACTGTGGGAGGGCAAGAGTGACTAGGCTAGGAAAATGGGGACTATTGCCAGGACCTAAGAAAAACATGTAGCGAACAAAGTTGTAAACCCTCGAAATTTCTCTCCAGAATATTTTCTTGCCTCTATACTACTTGATCTCTTCTTTCAGGCTTCATCAGTATTTGCGTTCATTCTTTGGACCCGCATCCTTTTTTGTTTTCAAACCATATGCTCTAGTTTGCTAGAAAATTGGAGAGACACACATACACAAAGGTTTGTTTTATTGACAAAAGCAATAGTTTACGCAAAACATTGAATAAGAGGGTTGAAAATGGATTATTCCTCACTCATGTCAGAGAGTCAGCAGCCCCAAACCCACCTGAGTGTACCCTGGGGTACGTCTACTTTATTCCTGAGATGATGAGTACCTTGGTCCCACGTCATCACACCTAGGATATGGGAGTTTATGGCGGAAAGTAAGTCAGTTCTCCCAGGTATGCATCAGCAGGCAGAATGCCTCCGTTACTGTAAGCTCCTCCCACCTCAGCAATGTCGTCCCCACAGATCCATTTTACAGTCTCATTTCAAATTACTTTACGGTGAACTTGGGTGCCCTGCTTCAACATCTAACAGAATCCCAGCCCCAGCATGTACACCATACGTCTCCAGCAATGGGATAGACATTTATCTGCCAAGTCTCTAAATATTGTAAGTTAAGTTGAATAATCCTTTGTATTTTTTTGTTTAACTTTTTTTAATCCTTTGTTTTCTACAGCCCCCTCTATACATCACCCTCCACTGCTGATGACAACACTAGAAGTCGGTTCTTACTTATCTCCTTCCATATAGTCTCAGGGAAAAAAATCTAAGATGGATAATTGGAAATTAAATGTAAATTCAATACAATGTTATCTCTCTAAGACAACTTTGCATTTTAGAAGTAAAAGCTTTGTTTCTTTTTAAGGAGTTACACATAACCACAAGCAGGAGAGTGAAGTGTGTGTGCGCATATACACAGGAGAGTGTGTGGAGGGGGAAAAGGGGAGAAGATGGAATACCTTCTGTTTAGTGTAGCTGTGAACAAACCAACTCCACCTTTGTGCCCCAAATTTCATTTCATCTTTAAGTTTCATTTTGCGACCTTTGACCAGCCTCACTGTTCTAACAAGCATATCAAAGCTTCCTTGTTGATGATTATCTGTATTCTTTAAAATTTAGCCATAAATATTTTTGTGAGCACCAACCAGAATGGCATGACAACTGAGATAAATATCAGACTGCTGATAGTGTTGATTATACTGCATTCTTTGTCCCTTCGTCTTCTCAATCATCAGTACCTACCTGAGTTACACTATTAAAAAAGTACTGTAACAGGGGCCTAGAAAATAGTTTATGCAAAACTACTGTCCGCTCCAAAATGTCCCAATTTTCCTGTAAGTAAATTTCCCCATAATAAATGCTGTCATATTCTATGGAGCTGGCTGCTTTGTGTTTCAGTCTGCAGATACCTTCTCATTACGGTGGTGATTACACATTTGCCCCACCATCCAACATCTTCTCCAAAACTATGCAAATCTTAGGGATGGCCCAACTTATCCTAGTCTCACCACATCATCTGTGAATGAATGACAATGTATGTGTGCGTTTACTGACCACAAATATATGCTCCTCTGTTGTTTTTCTCCTCGGCGTTGATCATTGTTTAACACACTATATACAAGATTGTTCCACAAGGTATCCAGCCATGTACTATGAAAAACAGAGACATTTATTGAAGAAGATACAAAATACAAGAAACATTGTACATAGGACAATGATGCCTCACTCCCCTTCAGAGAAGGCACCTTGGGACCTCACACAGTTCTCCCAATCGCCATCAGCTGCCCCATTGTATTTTCCTGAATCTCACTGATGATCTGAAATCTCTTCCCTTTCAAAAGTGATTTTAGTTTTGGGAAAAGCCAGAAGTCACAGGGCACCAAATTTAGGCTGTAATGGGGCTGAGTCACCTGGGTGATTTGATGTATTGCCAAAATCCTCTGCATGAGATGTGATGCATGAGTGGGTGCAATGTCGTGAGGAAGCTGCCAGTCACCAGTTGCCCATAGCTGCGGCCTACTGAATCATCCTCATATTTTTCATGGAGGGATGTTCAAGCTTAATGCAAAATTTGATGCAGATTCGTTGCTCTATTTGCTCAGCCATTTTGAATGTAATGGTCACACAGCACACATGCTCACTCAGTGGTGTCTACCGCCCCCACTGACTAGTACAGTGAAGTTGTTGTTCATGCTTCTGTGTTCCAGTCTCCTCTCCTCGGCCGTGAGGTTACATCGATGTCTTCCAAACTGTTCTTGTTATGTTAACAATGGCTGGATTTTTTCCAGACAGACCTTGTATATTTCATCTATTTATCTATATTATCTATGCCCCTAATAGAATATATTCCAATAGGCCAGTAGTAGTACATAGTAGAATGAATTATTTATATGAATACTACACTTTTTATATATGCTTTTCTCAGTTATACATATTTAGTTATATTTTCCTATGCTGTGCTCAACTTTTCATTGTTTCTATGGTAAGTTTGGCGAACAGAACTTCTTAATTTTAATATAGCTGCATTTAATTATTTTGTTTTATGATTATTGCTATTTATATATAGTTAAATAATCTCTTTCCTCTTCCAAAGCTATGAAGATACTTTTCTCTGTTATTCTTTAGTATCATTGTTGCTGTTTTTTCCAACTATAGGTCTTTAATTTTGTGTATGATATGTATGTTATATGTACAACAACCCTGGGAGGTTCTAGGATTATTTCTAATAATTTATAAGTAGATAGTTTAGTATATCCTTTATATACAGTCATACCTATGACAAATTAACATTTTGCATTTTATTTCCTGATCTCTTCACCATTTATATAATTTTCTTCTTTACTGTGATATTGAAGATCTTCACTACAGTATTGGACAGAAGTAATGATAGTGAGCACTTCTGATGATGTATCCCTACTATGGAAGCAAAGCTTTTAATATGTTACTATTAATTATGATGTGTACAGTGTGTATTTTTATAGATACTATCAGTAGATTACCAGAGCACTCTTATTTTTCAATTGCTAAGAACTTATCATAAAATCACACCTAATTTTATTTACTAAAGCTGTTTCTTTTTCATGGTATGATGGATTATATTTTTATGTATTGTTAGACTAGTGTGCATACATTTCCATGAGTGAAATTGGTCTATAATTTTTCTTATACTATCCTTTTAGATTCTCATGTCAAGGTTTTCCTGATATCGTAAAATGAGTTGTGAACTGTTTCCTCTCTTTGTATATTATGTAAGACCTTACAGAAGATTGTACTACTTCTTTCTGAAATATTTGTGACAACTCACCAATGATGCCATTTGGTCCTGATATTTTCTTTGTGGATAATGTTGGCTATGAATTTCATTTATTTAATATGACTATTTAGGACATCTGTGTCTTTTTCTCTTCAGCTTTATTAAGATATATCTTAATAAATATATCATTGTATACATTTAAGGTATACAATGTGATGGTTTGATAAATGTATATTGCAAAATGATTACCCCAATAAGGTTAGTTAACACATCCATCACCTCACATAATTGAATGTGTGATGAGAACATTTAAGATCCACTTTCTTAGCAATTTGGAAGTGTATATTACAGTATTGTCAACTATAGTCACACACATTATATTCTCAGAACTTATTCATCTTATAACTAAACATTTATACCCTTTGACCAACATCTCCCCAGTTCCCACACTTTCAACCCCCTAGAAACCACCATTCTACTTTGTTTCTGTATGTTTGACTTGTTTAGATCCCACATATATATAAGATTATTGTGTATTTTTCTTTCTCTGACTTATTTCACTTAGCATAATACCTTCAAATTCCATTCACATTGTTATGAATGTGACATTTTTTTCTTTATGTGGCTGAATAATATTCCTGTGTGTGTGGGTAATATTTTCTCTATCTATCAATCCATTGATGGACACAAATTTATTTCTTTGTGGTGGCTACTGTGAATAATAGTGCAATGAACATGGGGAAGTAGATATCTCTTCAATGTCCTGTTTTTATTTCCTTTGGATTTATACCCAGAAGAGGGATTGCTGGATCATACAATAGTTTTATGCTTAATTTTTTGAAGAACCTTCATGCTCTTTTTCATAGTGACTGTATAATATATATTCCCACCAACAGTGTATCAGTACAAGGGTCCCTATTCTCCACATCTTTGTCAACATTTACCTCTTGTCATTTTTTATAATAGCTATTCTAACAGGTGTGAAATGATATCTTATTGTGGTTTTGATTTATGTTTTCCTGATAATTAGGGATGTTGAGCACTTTTTCATGTATCTGTTGGCCATTTGTATGTCTTCTTTGGAAAATTCCCTGTTCAGGTTCTCTGCCCATTTTTAAAAACTGTATTATTTGTTTTCTTGCTATTGAGTTATATGAGTTTTTAGAATCTTTTGGATATTAGCTGCTTATCAAATATATGATCTGCAAATACTTTCTCCCATTCAGCAGGTTGCCTTTTCACTCTGTTGATGGTTTCCTTTGCTGTACAAAAAAAAAAAAAAAAAAAAAAAGCTTCTGCTCTTAAGTTTGATTTAGTCCCACTTGTTTATTCTTGCTTTTGTTGCTTGTGCTTTTGGCGTCATATCAAAAAAACACTGCTGATACCAATGTTAAGGAGCTTTTCCCTATGTTTCTTCTATGAGCTTTATGACTTCGGGTCTTACGTTTAAGTCTTTAATCCACGTTGAGTTAGTTTTTGTATATGGTATAAGATTGGAGTCCAATTTCATTCTTTTACATGTGAAAATCCAGTCTTCTCAATACCATTTATTGATGACCTTCCCGTTGAATAATCTTGACTCTCTTGTGAAATGTTAGTTGAGCATATGTATATGGGTCTATTTCTGGGCTTTTGTCTGTTCCATTGATCTGTGTGTTTATTTTTATGTCCATTCCATGTTATTTTTATTACTATATACTTCGAAATCAGAAAATATAAAGTCTCCAGCTTTTTTCTTCTTTCTTAAGATTTTTTTGGTTACTTGGAGTCTCTTTGTGGTTCTGTAAGAATTTAAGATTGTTTGTTCTTTTTATGTGAAAAATGCTATTGGAATTTTGATAAGGATTGCATTAAATATATACATGGCTTTGAATAGTTTGAACATGTTCACAATATTAATTCTTCCAACCCATGAATACAAGATACTTATTTATTTGTGTGTTCTTCAATTTGTTTCATCACTGTCTTATAATTTTCCGTGTACAGAGCTTTTGCCTCCTTAGCTATATTTATTCCTAAGTATTTTATTGGTTTTGTTGCTATTATAAACAGGATTATTTTCTTCTTTTCAGATAGGCCATTGTTAATGTATAGAAACACAACTGATTATCTAAGCCTTCTTGGGTGATTTGTATGATATCTTTGTCTTCTTGATCTGTTTTGGTGAGTTTTAGTCTTACCTGGTAATTTATCAATTTTGTCATAAATGTATTTGCTAAATCAAATTTATTGTATTTTAAGTGTCTGAGGCATCTTAGCCATGCTTACCTTTTCACTTTTGATATTGGTTAGTGGCACTTTGTCTTTTAATTTCTTGACCATAGTTTGTAATGTAAAATTATTTTATAAAACTGAATTTTGGCTTTGTTGATTCTCTCTTTTGTATGTCACAATCTCATAAATTTATGCTCTTTATTTTATTCTTGCTTTCTCCTTTCTTTGTTTTTTTTTAACTTCATATGTATGCTTAGTTCATTATCAGCCTATATTACTTTCTAATATTTTCATGTAAGACTATGAATTTCCCCCTTATATTGCTTAGACTATATCTCACAATTTTTAATATATACTATTTCATTAGTTAGAAATATTTTATAATTTCCATTAGGATTTTCTTTCAAATATGGTTGTTTTAGAAGCATGTTTCCAAACATATGGAAGTGCCCTCTTCTTTGTTTCTAGCTGAACTACAATGTGGTTAAGGAATATGCATTGTATAACTTCAATCATTTGAAACAGGATGGGTCAGTAATCAATTTCATCAATTTTTCTGTGCCTCTAAGAAGGATATATATGCAGCAGATGTTGATGCTGTTCGTTTATGTGTGCCCATGAGGTCAAGTGGGTTAAAAAAATTATGCTGTTTATTTTTATTTTTTATTTTTTTGATTTTATTTTAATTGCTGTTTTTGTACAGTTTTCTTTTACTCCCATCCCAGCCCACCGTCCCAGCCCTCCCCACCTCCCTCCCATTTCCACCCCCTCGTTTTTGTCCATGTGTCCTTTACACTTGTTGCTCTAAACCCTTCCCCTTTTCCCCTGAAATTCCCTCCCCTCGCCCCTCTCCCCTCTAGTCACTGTCAGCCTGTTCTCAATTTCAGTGTCTTTGGTTATATTTTGCTTGTTTGTTTGTTTTGTTGATTAGGTTCCTGTTAAAGGTGAGATCATATGGTATTTGTCTTTCACTGCCTGGCTTATTTCACGTAGCATAATGCTCTCCAGTTCCATCCATGCTGTTGTGAAGGGTAGGAGCTCCTTCTTTCTTTCTGCTGCATAGAATTCCATTGTGTAAATGTACCACAGTTTCTTGATCCATTTGTTTACTGATGGGCACCTAGATTGCTTCCAACACTTGGCTATTGTAAATTGTGCTGCTATGAACATTGGGGTGCATAGGTTCTTTTCAATTGGTGTTTCAGGGTTCTTAGGATATAATCCAAGCAGTGGAATTGCTGGGTCAAAAGGTAGATCTATTTTTAGTTTTCTTAGAAAATTCCATACTGCTTTCCATAGTGGTTGTACCAGTTGGAGAGGTTGTGGAAAAATTATGATGTTTAAATTGTCTATTTCTGTGCTAAACTCTGTCTCTTCATGAATAAATAACTAAAGGAAGTGCACTTGAAAGTTCCTACTATGATCATTTATTTATGTTTTTATTACAAATATATAATTTTTGACTTATGAATTTAGGCATATCAATGTTTTATTTTTGATATATACTTTTCATACAAATTTGAGAAAGCAATATTTCTTGTATATATTTCTTGTATATTATTATTTTAATCTCTAACAATATTTTGTCTTGAAATCCATTCTTTGTAATGTTAATTTGTTAGTCCAGCTTTTTTTTTTTTTTTTTTTTTTTTTTTGGTGGAGGGAGGAGTGGTAGTATTTATATGGTATATATTTTTTCAATTCTTTTACTTTTAACTTTTCTGGGTCCTTGTAGTTCAGACATATCCCTAGTAAAGAGTATATAGCTGGAATGTTTTCAGGCCATCTTATCCTTTATTTAGAGCATTTATTGATAAATTTGTTTTTTATTTTATTATATACATAATACTTAAGGGGTCAGTCCAACAAGAGGATATAACCCTAGTAAACATATATGCACCCAATATAGGAACAGCTAAATATATAAAGAAAATCTAGGAGGACTTTAAGAAAGAGATAAACTGTAATACAGTCATTACAGGGAATTTTAACGCTCCACTGTTAACAATGGACAGACCTTCCAGACAAAAAATTAACAAACATATAACAGCATTAAATGATACACTAGATTAAATTGATTTAATTGATACTTACAGAACATTTCACTCCAAAGAAGCAGAATATACATTCTTTTCAATGTACACAGAACATTCTCAAAAATAGACCACATTGTTGGACACAAAATATGCCTTAACCGATTCAAGAAAATTAAAGTCATATTAAACATTTTCTCAGATCACAATGGTTTAAAATTTAAAATCAACCTCAAGAAAAAAACTCAAAAACATTCAAATACTTGGAGGCTAAGTAAGGTTACTAAATAATGAATGGGTTAACAATAAGATCAAGGGAGAAATAAAAAAGTACCTGGAAAGAAATGAAAACAAATGCACAACAACCCAAAACCTACAGGACACAGCAAAAGCAGTTCTGAGAGGGAAGTTCGCAGCATTACAGGCCTACCTAAAGAAGATAGAAAAAATCTCAAAAACAAACAAACAAAAAACAATCTAAACTTACACCTAAAAGAACTAGAAAAAAATAACAAACAAAGCCTAGAGTGAGTAGAAAGAAGGAAATGATCAAGATCAGAGCAGAAATAAATGACACAGAGACTGAAAAAACAATTTAAAAGATCAATGAATCCAGGAGATGGTTCTTTGAAAAGATAAACAAAATTGACAAACTTTTAACCAGACTCATCAAGAGAAAAGAGAGAGGACCCAAATAAATAAAATTAAAAATGGAAGAGAAGCAATACTAGATACCACAGAAATACAAAGGATTGTAAGAAATTACTATGAACAGCTATAAGCCAAGAAATTGGACAACCTGGGAGAAGTGGGTAAATTTCTAGAAGTATACAATCTTCCAAAACACGAAGAAGCAGAAAACCTGAATAGATTGATATCAACTAGTGAAATCAAAGCAGTAATCAAAAATTCTCAACATACAATAGCCCTGGACCAGATGGGTTCACAGGCAAATCTTACCAATCATTCAAAGAAGAATTAACACCTATCATTCTTAAACTATTCCAAAAATTCAAGAAAAGGGACGATTTCCAAATTCTTTCTATGAAGCTAATAACATCCTAATTTCAAAGCCAGGTCAAAACACAACAAAGAAAGAAAATTACAGGATGAACATGGATGCTAAGTCTCTTGCTATCTCTCTTCTGAATTTTGGAAAATTTCTTCTGACCTATTTTCTAGTTCACTATTTCTCTCTTCAGCTATATCTGATCCACTGTTAAAGGCAACTACTATTTTTTAAAATCTTCTAAATAACTTTTTGTGATTATCTGTTTCTTTGCCAATATTTTCAAGTTTATTTTTCATTTCTGTAAATGTAAGAGGCACAGTTGTTTGATAATCTTTTGTGATTTATATTTATATTGTGTGCAGCAGTTTGGGATCCGAGTCTTACAGGGGTTTGGATAGTTTCTAGGTGCCCATCTGCTTTTTTCTGTGCCATCCAGGCAGTGGAAGCTACAGTTAATTTTCTTCTGCTTCAGCAAATGTCCTAAAGACTAAAGGGGACTTTCTCATTGATTTACCATTATAAATTATTTCTTATACTTAAATTTTCATCTTATAATTATTTATATCTTTTCCATGAATTTTAGTTGGTGTTTTCAACAAAAGAACTGGCAAGAATAATCCAGTTCTACATATTACCAGAATACGTACATGTACAGAACAGGCTTAGCAAGGACTTGCAACTTACTGAAAACTAAATGTATGTGCCGGTGCTCCTTCAGTGAAATCCTGGCTATGTTCCATAACTTTTAATCACTTTAAGTTTCTAGGAAAATATTATCTATGTATTTAAGATGTAGTCTTTAATTCTTAATTGAAAGCTTGACCTCTCCGCTTCTCCCTTGGTGGCTTAGAGAGGGGAGTGCAGTGTATGGTAGTACATGGTTAGATCCTAAAACATCTCCTTCTCTTTCCTCTTTCACGCACTAACTCGTCCAGAGTTGATGATACAGAAGAAAGATTGGGCAGAGCCTTCTCACCTAAATATTAACTGGACCCTGTCTTTGCTTGGGCTCCATCTGGTTTGATCTGATATAGGGACTCTATTGATGTGAAAAGCTCCTCACTGGTAGTGAGTGTGACTTCTTGGGGGTGTTTTTTGGTCTTTAGCTGTATATGTTCCTCTGATCAAGAGTCTTCTCCAGCATGGGGCATGTTTTCTATTGGCCCCTTCTGTATGTATTCCCAGTGCTTTCTCAAAGTTGCATACCTCATTACTTGATCCTCAAAATACACATTTGGGAAGCCTCAAGACTCCTGACTCATTTGCCCCTGCACATCTACGTGGAACCAGAAAAATTACCAGGGTCTTTCAAAGGGCACCTAGAAAATAGGAATGGGGTAGAAGTTGGAAAACTCTTCTTTCCAAGTACACTACACCCAAGCAATGCTGATACGGTGTTTCAAAAAGCCTTCACTTTCAGAACTCTCCAAAATCAAGTGCACCTCCAAACCTCAACAAACATGTAGCAAGCAAACTCTGTTTTTTTCATAGATGGAAAGACTTGCTAAAATCACACTACCATATTCCTAGATTCTCAGTGTCCCAAATGCCTTCCCCAAAACTCCCTTACCATATTCTGCTCCTATAGATAGGATGCATGGAGCCAGCATCCAGCTGGAGAATAATATGCCAGTACCCCACCTTACAATCACCTATAATATTTAGGGAGTTTTTTTTTTTTTGGCGTTCCCATGCTGGGCTTCAGGGAGGAAAAAACAACCTCAAACCTCCTCATCTCCATGTGAAAGAGGAAGAAGGATCCTCTTGCCTTTCCTCTTTATCTTACCGTGAACTGTGGGTGGGGAGGGAGTGACATGGGGCTGGGTGCTGTTCTGGTACTTACTGGCTAGGCTGAGTGCAGAAGGCTGGCCCCAGAGGCTGATGGTTAGAGTGTTAAGTAACGATTGCCTTTCATCCTCAAATGGCCTCAGCCTCTGTTGTGGGAGAACAGGAAGAATCTGACTCATCGTCCTAAATATACATATATATATATAAATGTGCATACTCCCAGATGTAAACAGTTGTTCCTCCGTTCTACAGTGGAGGACTCTTAAATGACGTAAGAAGATTTCTTCACTTTTTTCTTTTTCTTCATCTGTATTTTCTAATTTTTCCCTAATGAGCACACATTCGTTGTATGGTAAGAATAAGAAAGGTTCTCTGCATGCTCCACCTTTATTAATAGATCACTGCAAGACCCCTTTAAAAATATTCATTGAATCATTACTAGTTACGTTTTAGTTTACTGGCAACTTGCTTTAATTCTCAGACGTGGAAATAAATTCCTTGCATTCTGACTCTTTTTTTAAAAAGCACACTTGAACTTCAAACTATGCCACCACATTTTGTTTTGACTCTCAACTCATATTTTAATAAAAGTAATTTTTGTTTCAAAGCTGTAAATGAAATGAAAAACTGAAAATTCAATTAAATGTTATATTTAATCTCTGACTTAGCATAAAAATACCTCCTCCAAATGAGAGAATGGTGGAAATAATTGTTCTGACAGGAAAAATTAGACATTCTAAGAGGAAATTTAAAATATGCATGTATAAACTTCTGTGATGGCAAGCTCAGCCTTTGCCTCCACCAGGTGGAAAGAAATTCACTGTCATTCAACTAACGTACTTCTTGATTAGATTCAATAAATTCTTTGGTCAGTGAAGAAAACAAAGAACTTAGAAATGGTTCTTGACTGGCCTGGTATTTTTCCATTTTGTTTCTGGCTAGCAATGTACTCTTTTCAATTGTACTTGTTTGCCCCAATAATACATAAAGTTCATTGGGCCAGCATTTTGAGTTTCCAGTTCAACTCGAATATCATTTGAATGTTTTTCATTCTGGCATCAAGACCTAAACAAAGGCAGAGCTTTCAGTTTCATTAAACATGTACTTATTAATCATCTTCTCTGTGCCAAGTGCTGTGCTAGACACTATGAGAGACTGGGAGAGGAGAGAAGCAACCTTGAGTTGCACGGCAACAAAAAGATATCCTTGTGTGGGTCACGTTCATTGATCTCATTTGGACATTCCTTATAGAATGTCGCTTTTTTTCTCGAGGAAGTAACAGTTTAGTGGAGAGGATAAGAATTCCACATACTAAACAACTAAAAGCAATATGTGAGGGAAATTACTCGATACCGAATAGTTTGATGCAGTTCATTAATAGAGGAGCTCAGGGATGGAAGAATCTGTGAGCAGCACTGATGGAGAGTGATTACTGTGGACTCAGGAAATCAGATGATCTTGAAGAATGAATGGGCACTGGGTAGGCAGAGTCAGGCAAGGAGTTTCTGTATATGGGAAGTTACATGAAAAAATGTACAGAGTCAGGAAATAGTGAGTCCACAGCCTGATCAGAACAGAGGGGCAGATGAATAGGTAGAAGAGGACAGTTTGCAATCATTCATGATAGGTATATGTCATGAAGTAAAAATATTTAAAAATATTTTTATAGGCAAACCAACCCGAACCTCTACTTTTGAATCAAAATTGGCCCTGACTGGTCTGGCTCAGTGGATTGAGTACCGGCCTGTGAACCAAAGGGTCACTAGTTTGATTCCCAGTCAGGGCACATGCCTGGGTTGCAGGCTAGGTCCCCAGTGCATAGCGCACAAGAGGCAACCACACATTGATGTTTCTCTCCCTCTCTTTCTCCCTCCCTTCTCCTCAGTCTAAAAATAGATAAATAAAATATTTTAGAAAAGCTTTTTAAACCTTTAAAAATCTCTGAAGATAGTTCTGGTCTAGCACCATGACCATCAAAGACCCAGGATTCTTTCACTTCTGTTCATCAGACTTAGTGAGTGGCTTCTAATCTCATGATTGCTTCATGGTTACAAAATGGCCATTTTAGTTCCAACCATCACATCCATGTTCCAGGTGGGAGGAATAAGAAAGGAAGCTGAAATGCAGAACAGTACAGCTCCTAGCTGAGTTAGTTTTCTTTAAAGAGATTATCAAAAAGCCCCATTCAGTGATTTCTGAACTGTAATCTCACCCCTATCTGTGAGAAATTATCAGAAATATACTATTAGCTGATTATATTCTGCCCCCAATAATACAGAATTTCTACTAGTAAAGAAGAGGTGAATAATGTATATTAGCTAGGCTAGTAGCAGTCTCTGTCAGAGTAATGTTACTGCCATTTGACAGATGAGCAACCCAAACCTCTAAAGTGTTGAATAAACTACCTCAGTCACACAGCCATATCCTAAACTTGACTCTTTCTACCCTCCATGGCACTGGCTTGTGCCTGAAATTCTAGGCTCGGTTTTCCTAGTGCTTGTCTCAGACTTTCTTATGTGCATATTAAACAATTATTCTCCTCTCAGGACTTGTCACTTTCCAGCTACAAGGAGATGCTTCAGTGTCATTAAGAGGATAGGGAAGTTAGACAAACAATTTGTTACATGTATGTATTGGGATCACTTCCTGCAGGTGAGGTTTGTAGGTGCAGTTTGTGGAAGTCTTGGGAATGAAGCTGCTACCAGATGTGTTTCGTGTTAGCTCTGCAGATCTAGTCCCTCCCTGCATCTCTCCCATTTAACATTTATCTATGTGTCGTTTTTATTCAGATATCCACATTTCTGCCTTTTTCAGAACTGACACCCAGTTACTAACTGCATTCTCAAGAAAAATTGTGAGCAAAAGCATGTATACAGAAGCATTTTACTCAGCCTCAATCTTCAATCTATGAGTTATTTTTGAACATTTACTCTGCAAATCATGATGTCAGTTCCTACAGGGTTTATTATGAAACATAAGGTACAATCATGCTTGACCTCAAGCAGTGAACAACCTAGTTGGAGAAATGAAATGCATAAACATAAAGTGACAGCTAATAGTGCAAGGCAGTCTATAAGTGCAGGGCAAATGAGAGAGAGAGAGAAAGTGAGAGAGAGAGAGAGAGAGAGTGAGATAGATATTCTAAGCATTGAGAGGAAGGAAAAATCCCTTTTGGCTCAGGAGAGAAAATTGATTTGGTCCCTATGGAACTTACAGAAGTAGAAAGATGAAGGGTATTTAAGAGGTGTCTTTAGGTGGGGAAAGGGCAAGATCAAAGAAAGTCATAGCAATGGAGACAGCAGATGTGTTCAAGAGACAGTAGTGCCTGTGTTTGGCTCAAATAGTTGATTAGTATGAGAAAGGATGGAGAAGTGAACCTAGAGAACTAGTTTGTAGTCATAATATGGACAGCCTCAAATTCCAGGATAAGGGATGTAGATTGGAAATGCATTTGGATTTTATCTAAATTGCATATGGGATTTAGAGCAGTACTCAATGAGAGTCCTGATTTGAAAGGACTACTTCCAAGCCTACGTAAACTGTGTTCTGTACAAACAACTTTTCCCAGCCTAGGGTTCCTTTTCTGATCTGAATTTAACCGGGGCAGGTGCCATGACCCTCTTCCTTCTCCCGCAGCCTGCATTTCAGTCATATTGCTCCTCTCACCAGCTCTTTTTTTAAATATATTTTATTGATTATGCTATTACAGTTGTCCCATTTCTCCCCCATCATTCCTCTCCACCCTGCACACCCCCTCCCACCCACATTCTCCCCCTTTAGTTCATGCTTATGTGTCATAAGTTCTTTAGCTTCTACATTTCCCACACTATTCTTGCCCTCCCCCTGTCTATTTTCTACCCACTGTCTATGCTACTTATTCTCTGTACCTTTTTCCCCTTTCTCCTCCTCCCACTCCCCTGTTGCTAACCCTCCACATGATCTCCATTTCTGTGGTTCTGTTCCTGTTCTAGTTGTTGGCTTTTGTTTTAGGTGTGGTTGTTAATATCTGTGAGTTTGCTGTTTTTTTACTGTCATATTTTTTATCTTCTTTTTCTTACATAAGTCCCTTTAACATTTCTTTTAAAAGAATGAGAGAAAGCGGAACTGATACCAGCTCATTTTATAAATTAGGTTTTGTCAGTCTTACTAAAAGTTTTAGGAAAGAAGTCTGAGGGCAGCCTTTTGAATGTGGTCTTAGATTATTAAATGATCTTGCCTAGAGAGACAAAGAAGCAGTGACTATAGGAGCAATGTAGGTAGAGGTTGTCTACCCTTTGGAACTCGGGGAGATGCTGTGGCTCTTCTGTGCCTGACTTCCTGTTATTGGTGTTTGCAAATGCGGTAGCATGCAAAATAGTAGTGGTAGTTTTCCATCCTATCAAATCCCAGGAATTAGGTGAGAAAATTTGTAGAAGTTTCTCTTCCAAATAGGCAAAATCCTTTAAGCAATGTAATAACGTTATCTTATTTGGAGTTATTGAGGATATTCTGGGGTCCCAAGTAACAGACAACCCAACCCAAATAAGCTTATGCAGGAAAGGAACTTATTCACAAAAAGGAAAGGAACTTGCAGTGTGCAGGGGTTCCAGTGGACAAAATATTTGGGTCCCTCTCCCCAACCCTGCCCAGATTTACATGTTGAAATCCTAGCCTCCAATGTGATAGCATTAGGAGGCAGGGCCTTTGGGAGGTAATAAGGTCATGAGGGTGGAGCCCTTATGAATGAGATTAGGGCCCTTAGAAAAGAGACCCCAGAGAGCTGTTTTTCACTAATGTGAAGATACAATGAGCAACCTGTAACACAGAAGAGGATCCTTACCAGGACCTGAGTGTGCTGCCCCTTTGATCTCAGACTTCCAGCCTCCCCGAATGAGATAAATACATTTCTGTTGTGTATAAGCTACTCAGTCTATGGTACTTTGTTACAGCAGCCTGAAGTAAGACAGGGGCATACACAGCTTCAGTGTGGCTGGATCCAGGGACCAAAGTGATGCCATCAGGACATTGTTTGTCCATTTCTACACTCTGTTTTCAACAACATTGTGTTATATTTTTATACTCCCTTGCTAGGTAAATGGCTATCAGCAGCTGCAAGTTTCAAGGTTCACGTCCAGTGGAAAAGAACGCAGACTTCCTTGTAACACTTACAAAGCAAAACCTTCTGGATCAGATCTCATCGAATCTGATGGGATATTTAATTTTCCAAACCTGAGTCTCATGTGCCTCACTGTGCAGTTAGGTGTTCAGTTGACTACATTCAAAGTGCATAGACAGAGAATGGGAAATAGGTACTTTTCACAGGAAGAAGGCAAATAGATACTGTGGGTGGAACAGAAAGTGTCTACAACTATTTCATTCTGAAATATGTATCTTTTATTAATACATTGCACAATTCTCTCATCCTTTTCAACTTTCCAGTACCATTGCCTTATGACATTTGTAAGAAGAGAATACCTGGATATATATAGCCCTAAATATCCGGTGTGAAAGCCTGGGCTATATATTTATTTTAGACTAATTTTTGAGAGTATGAAGATCTAGTTTTTATGGAGCAAATGTTCCATGTCAAAAAAATTTACTTTCACTATAATAGTTCATCTTCACAACAGCCTTTTGAAGCAGGCGTATTCTGACTTTTTAGATAAAGAAACTTCAGTGCAAAGAGGTTAAGCAACTCTCCCAGTGTCATGTAGCTAACAGAGACCTGGCATTGGTACTAACAATCAGGTCTTTCTGGCTCAAAAGCTAAAAAGCTTCCACCATCTTATGCTGCCCCTAACTCTGATTTCATTCCTAAAGAACACTCTCTTGCCACGGTCAAAAAATTATGCTGTGAGTGATCACAGTTTTTTTTCTTTCTCATTACATTCCAACTCCTGCCTGTTTGTGAAGATAAAGAGTCTGAGATGTCCCCTGGCTGGTGTGGCTCAGTGGATTCAGTGCCAATCTGAGAACCAAAGGGTCGCTGGTTTGATTCCCAGTCAGGGCACATGCCTGGGTTGTGGGCCAGGTCCCCAGTAGGGGACGCGTGAGAGGCAACCACAATGATGTTTCTCTCCCTCTCCATCTCCCTCCCTTCCCCTCTCTCTAAAATATAAATAAATTAATTTTTTTTAAAAAAGAATCTGAGATGGGAGAGCTGAAAGGGACTTTAGATATTATCCTAGTTCAAAACTAAAAATTCTGCTTCAAAAGGTGAGGAGACTGAGTCACAGAGGACCATAGGTTGTTTAAGGTCCTACAAGCAGACAGCAGCCCTGATTCAGGCATCTGATTTCAGGTTCAAACCATGGCTCCTTCACTTTCTTTTCTTGCCTGAATATAACCTAAGGAATGTTACCTTAACTTCTCTGGCTTTAGTTTGGTCCTCTGCAAAATAAGGGCCAGAGCATTGTGAACTTCACTGATTCCCAACGATGCTTTATTTCACATGGTAAAACCTAAATGTGACTTAAATGGAAAGCAAATCATAGTTTAATTGTATTTACTTTCTTAACAGTACATATATAAAGTAATGGCAGGTTTCACAGTCAGTGATGTCATTGATTCTATGAAATATGGAAGTACATCCTTTATGGGGTTGTTGTAGAAATGCAATAAAATAATAAACGTGTATCATTTACAATAGTGCCTGGCACACAGTAAATGCTGAGTGAATGTTAGCTGGTGTGGTGGCGGCGGCGATAGTTATACTGTGTATAAATAAGACCATGTGTATGACTTGGCCCATTCACATATCTTTTTAGGAGATAAAATTATCCCTGGGATTTGTCTTCATTTACAGCTTTGTCTCTTTGGCTTGTGGGAAACAGTGAATTTCCTTTCTTATTCTTCATTACTGAGCATTGTAGCCTGAAGCTGAATGATAGCTCCCAAATCCATTTGAGCTAATTATCCAGATTTGTTTTTTCCTTTGTTCAACTCGTGGCAAAGCGACAAATTGTCACTCATATTTGTGTTATATGGAGACAAGGTAGAGCTTGTACTCTCTCTCTCTCTCTCTTTTTTACAGTCAGTTGAGAAAGGTGGCTTTTATGAATAGGTTCACCCAAAATTCTCAGCCTCATCATTTTATGACACAAAAATGCATCACAGCAGGTAAATTGGCATGAGATATTTTGGGGGTAGAGATTTATCTTTGCTCAGACTAGTAACCATGGCTTTCTCTATTAAGAAGAAAGACAGATAGAATTCAGATGTAAGTTTAAATTATCACAATAACAAACTGAGTCAAGTTTTACTGATTTCTGAGACAAGTTTCTGTGTGGTTGGTTTTTTTTATTGTATTTCAAGGCACAACTTTGAAAGGCACAGTATTCTTTAAAATATAGGGCATTAATGAAAAGGCATTATGTTTCTTTTCTCTAGTTACCAAAATTTCACTGCTTATAGATTGGAAATCAAAATAGGCGATATCTTAACTGTTCTCGTTATTCAGAATTCACAGTTCTTTGTATTATTTTTCTATTCATCATTTCCTCACTTGTCTTTCAGAATGTCTATAAAATGATGGGTTATTATTTCCACTACTTCAGTTAGTGTTTATGCCAGCAGGGGGAACATTATTTTATTTTTTTTTTAGAATAAGAGCTATTTCTTGAACCAAGAAATTGAACTTGCTATTTTAGAGAAATAAATTAAAGATATCCTTCTTATCAGTCTCTACTGATTTCCTCTAGGGAGCCTTCCCTGCTCCCTAAAATAGCCCCTACATGAGTGAGAAAGCCTTCCACATCATACACTGTGCAAATATCTACTTATTGTTATATGACATGATAATATGTGTTGCTGGCTTCTCTCTAGACAGGGTGCTCCTCGGGGACAGGGACCATGGCCATTTGATTGCTGTGTGCACTTATCCTAGAGCACTAAATAAAAAAAGTATGTTAAGTGAAGAAAAGTCTAACTTGAAACCACTTAGAGCTCTGAGAATATCTGTGTATTTAGTTTTAAAACTGATGTTTTCCATTGGGTAGTAAGATTCATCACCAAAGTAGATGCTGGTTTCTCAGAGCTGCACCTGCAAAGTTGCCTGCACCACTGTAGGTAATAATCTGCTAGAGACACTTATAGACACATATTTACTTAATATTAAGCTGGGCCAGAAAAGAAACCAATTTCAAATTGCTTCCTCAGCTGGAAGCTCTGTGCTAACAATAAAGTTTAATTTCAGCAGCTGTAGTTCTCAAATCAATAGACTGCAAAGAGGGTGGCAGAATTTCAGTTTTTGGTTTTGAATACTAAACAGGTCAGAAGTTGCATTATTTAAGAATAAATTTACTGGGTTTTAAAAGCAGCTTTTGGAAAATTAGCCGTGGAGATTGGTATTATTTTCAATAAGAATTTAAATATCCAGAGAAAAAAATATATAGTGTCCAACCAGAAACTGTCACATTCTGTACATAAATGTGAGGGTTTTTTAAACGACTTCAAGAGAAAGACTTGTGGATACATTGAGATATTAAATCACATTAAACCACTGGATATTCTTACATGACAATGAGCTTAAGGACATTTTCTTATGTCTCTCAAGCACTTTGTTTTAAACAGCAACAAAAAATATTGTAGTAATACCTGGGTACCACACTGTGCTGTGTTAATATCTGACTGTTTTCCCCTTACAGTAGTATTAATATTTGCACTAGAGAACATGTGTTGATGACTGGTGACCTTGGCTATATTGGCCTTTAAACATTGACCTTGTTTCCATGAGTGTGTTGTTTCACTTCATCTTTTAATAACTAATTATGCTAGTAGTCACTGGGGAACAAGAGTATCAAATCATGGATATTTTTATAACCAAGCAGTCCTACTTGGAAAATAAATTTTAAAATATAAATAAATTAATTTGTCCTTAGGAATAAAATGAATGGCCTTAAATCTCACCAGGTTCACCAGAGAATGTACTTGTACCAAACAGAGGGTTCCAGGTCCCCATCATGGATGTTCAGAGGTTGAGGATGAGAGAAAGCCACGTCTACTAAGATTTTCTAAGGTCAGGTTGTACAGGAAGGTCTTGGAGAGTTCTGAAGTAGTTGGCAAGGGCTGTCAGCATTTCTGAAGGGATGTTAAAGGTCAGGCTGATTAGGATTTAAAACATAGACATAGGGCCCTGGCTAGTGTGGCTCAGTGGATTGAGTGCCAACCTGCAGACTGAATGGTTGACAGTTTGATCCCGGTCAGGGCACACACCTGAGTTGAGGGCAAGTGAAAGGCAACTGATTCTCTCTCACACAACAGTGTTGCTCTCACTCTGTGTCTCTTTCTCTTCCTCTCTCTCTAAAAACCAATAAATAAAATATTTAAAAAATAAAAATAAAACATAGAGATAGGGATGGAGACGAGGGCCAGATATGGTGCTGAATGGGGTCTGGAAACTGGACAGCTCCACTACTCTGGATCTGCTGGACTTCTCTTCTTGTCAGCCCTCGGAAACATGGAGCCATCTCACTCATAGGCTTTGATTCCAACTGAGCTGGGGAATTTTAATATCATGGCCTTGATATTTATGCTGTTTTATTGAAGGGGGAATAAAAAATGAACTATAGCTACCTTTCTTGTCCACTGTGGGTTTCTGGCCTGACTGAGGCTTCAGCAACATGGAGGGCAACTGTGGGGTAAAGTGGAGATGAGGCTGTAGGCTACTGCATACTCCATCACATTTTCCCACCAGGCATTTTTTTCTCCTCAAAGTCAGAGATTGATATGAGTAGAGGCCAAGACTATAAAAGAAAAGATATCCCCAACTCAATTTGTGGAAGACACTGAAGGTGCCCAGTTAAGTACTTATTTTTCTCTTTCATGGAAAGGAACAAAAACTTAAGTTTTCCCTTCAATAACTGTGTTTAATTAAACTTCAGGCTGTTAAATATAATGCATACTGATAAATTCTCCATGGAGTCTTTGAGAAGAAAAGTACAGCTGTTCAATTCATGAATTTATTTTGCAGTACCTTAATAAAACATTTTCATCAAAAAGAATCTTATTCTTTAGATGGCCCAAATGACTTTTTGTATTTTATCTTCTCATCTCTGTTATTTTTGTCCTGATTCTTGACTGAGATTACTTGTTAGCTGCAGTAAGTTTTGTTTCTTGGTCAGGTCAGTTATTCCTGTGAACTGCAGGCTCCTATTGAAAATTCACTATTTTATTTCATCCTCCTCTGTGCAGTCTTTAGTCTGTACTTGTTGGAGGAGCCTTTAAATTCAGTGAGGTTAACAGAAATTTTATTAAGCATATAATGTCTGATTAATCATCTTCTTAACTTAGATGTTTTACAGGTTAAGTTATAATATTGGTTCATGAAATATTCAACAAGATGTTTTCTGATTTAAAATATAGCTAAAGACTTCCAGTTGAGACAGCAATGTAGGCAGGCATGGCTCACCTCTTTGCACAACCACATCAAAATTACAACTAAAATACAGAACAATCATCACTCAGACCCATCAGAAATCTAGTTGAATGGAAGTCTGACAAGTATGGGATTAAAGACACCACATCCATCAGACTGATAGGAGGGGGTGCAGATATAGAATGGGCTGGTCCCTCACCCACGTGTGGTAGATAAAAACCCAACTTACAGGCCCACCGAAGCTGCTTTTCCACATGAATGGCTCATCTTGGCTCACACTTCACAACTTCCTAAATCACATCAAACAAGCAATGGCTGGCCTCAGTGAGCCCCAGGCCTGGCACTAGCAGTAGCCAGCTTAGATTCACAGCTCAGCTTTGTGTGGGATCTCCAAGTCCAGCACAAGCATCTCAGATTGCTTTATAGCTCAGGCAGAGTGCCCAGGGCAAACACAGGTGGGGACTGACATTGGTCTGCACCACTAGGGAAACCCCGGGGCCAGTGCACCCCGTGGACAACTACAGACCATGTCAGACCACCATCATCCTGCACCTGCACAACTAGTCCTCCTCAGAGGGCAAAAGTCAGTGGTCATAGCCAGTTCTTGCAGTTGACTGGCCTGGGTAAATCCCTCCCATTGATCTGCCAACAGCAACCAAAGCTCAACTACAAGAGGAGGTTGTACTCAGCCCACATGAAGGGCACAACTCAAGTACCCAGCATGCATGATAGGGGAGTCTGTGCCAATGGACCCTACAGAACACCCACTGCATTAGGCCACACTACCAAGACATGGAGTCAAAGTAGCTCTACCTAATACATAGAAACAAACACAAGGAACCTGCCAAAACAAGGAGACCAAGAAATATGGCCCAAATGAAAGAACAGATCAAAACTCCAGAAAAAGAGCTAAATGAAATGGAGATAAGCAATCTTTCAGATACAGAGTTTAAAATATTACTTACAAGGATGCTTGAGGAACTTGGGGAGGACCTTAATAGCATAAAAAAGATCCAGTCAGAAATGAAGGATACATTACTTAATATAAAGAATAATTTATAGGAAAATAACAGTAGAGCAATGAAGCTGAGAATCAAATAAATGATATGGAATATAAGGAAGCAAAAAACAACCAATCAGAACAACAAGAAGAAAAAACAATCCAAAAAGTGAGGATAGTATAAGCAGCTTCTGGAACAACTTCAAGAGTTCCAACATTTACATCATAGGGCCAAGAGAAGGAGAAGAGAAAGAGCAAGACATTGGAAACTACTTGAAAAAATAATGAAAGAAAACTTCCCTAATTTGGTGGGGGAAACAGACATGCAAGTTCAGGAGGCAAGGAGAGGCCCAAACAAGATGGAAATGTAAAGAGACTCACTCCAAGCCATGTAATAATTAAAACCCCAAAGGTTAAAGATAAAGAGAGAATCTAAAAAGGTTAAGGATAAAGAGAGAATCTCAAACGGAGCAAGAGAAAAAAAGCTAGTTACCCACAGGGGACATCCCATAAGAATGTCAACTGATTTCTCAAAAGAAAATTTTCAGACTAGAAGAGATTTGCAGTATATTCCAAGTCATGAAAAACAGGGACCTAATTATATGCTTACTCAGTAAAGCTATCATTAGAACCAAAGGGTAGGCAAAGAGCTTCCCATTCAAGAAAAAACTATAGGAGTTCATCATCACCAAACCATTATTATATGAAATGTTAAAGGGGCTTATTTAAGAAAAAGGAGATTATTCAGTCCTCCCCTCCTTGTTGTCATTGTCCACAGGTCCTTTATACACATTCTTTGATGACCCTCCCCCTTCTCTGCCACCCCTCCCCCTTCTTTGCCCTGTAATGTGGGAGGTGGGGGTGGGTAGGTCTGGGGAGAGTAATGGTTGGAAAATGGGGACAACTGTAATTGAACAGTAAAAAATTAAAGAAAGAAAATTTAATGCACATAATTTCATACCACTGTTTTTGAAATTCTTACTCTTTTTCAATTCTTTAGATTTCTTTAAAACTCATTTCTAAATGCTAAAATAATACTTTTATCATTTTAATAAGCATGTGTTATAGGCTTGAAACAAGAAAAAGACCAAAACTATGAATAATAAAATGACAAAAAAACACAAATCTATCAACAGCTGAATCTAAAAACAAACTAAGCAAACAAGAACAGAGTCAGAATCATGGATACAAAGAGCATTTTGGTGGTAGCCAGATGGGAGGGGGGTGTGGGGGAATGAGAGAAAAGGTGAGGGGATTAATAAGTACAAACAGGTAGTTACAGAATAGCCATGGGGATACAAAGTACAGCATAGGAACTGGAGTAGCTGCAGAACTTATACGTACGACCCATGAATATGAACAATGATGGGGGGTTGCCTGAGGGAGTGGGGGGTGCATTGTGGAGAAGAGGGCAAAGGGAAAAATCAGGACCACTATAGTAACATAATAAATAAAATATAATTAAAAATAAAAATATAGCTAAAGACAGATGGAAAAATCAGGTAATACATTTAATCTGAA
The DNA here is from genome assembly GCA_039655065.1 of Glossophaga mutica. Classification (NCBI taxonomy): domain Eukaryota; kingdom Metazoa; phylum Chordata; class Mammalia; order Chiroptera; family Phyllostomidae; genus Glossophaga; species Glossophaga mutica. The sequence continues at coordinate 63,846,573 of CM077304.1, forward strand.
TCTACATGGAGAAATTGTCCCATAGTCATTGAATATTTGACTAACATAAACTAGGTCATATTGACAATTAAGAAAGAGATTTTTCAAGAATGTACCAAACAGTTCTGGCCAAAATGAAAGCATAGGTAGAAACCCTTCACTTCCTTGCACAACCAAAAAGAGGGTAACAACCAATCTAAAAACAATAAACAACTAGAAGTTCCAGAAAAATCAAAGTGCATGGAACTCTGACAACTAAGGAATTAAAGAAACAGTCGACCAGACTGGTAGGAGGGAGACGGGCAGACACGCAGATGGAGAGCACCTGGGGCAAGGCAGTAGACAGCGTGGGCAGGGCTGGCTGAATGGGAAACTGAGACTCAGAGCTGACTGTGGACTATGGAAGAGGTTGTCACGGTAGGAGAAACTCCCAGTCTCACAAGAGAGTTTGTTGGAAAGTGGGGCTAGAGCCCAGCAAGTGAGCGACATTGTTCCCTCTTCGACGCCTCCCCTACAGACAGCGCCACAACGCAGCAGAGGGTTGCCCTGCCCTGGAGAACACCTAAGGCTCCACATGCTTCCAGCTTCACAGGTGCTCTGAGACAAAACAATATGGTGCAAATGAAAGAGCAAAACTCCAGAGAAAGAGCTAAGCGATGAGGAGATAACCAGCCTATCTGATATGGAATTCAAAACATTGGTAATCAAGATGCTCACAGAGCTGACTGAGCTTGGTCGAAAAATAAAAGAACAAATGAAGAATACCCAAGTGAAATAAAGCAAAATACTCAGGAAACCAACAGTGACAGGAAGGAAACCAGGACTCAAAGCAACAATTTGGAACAAAAGGAAGAAATAAACATCCAACTGGAACAGAATGAAGACACTAAAAAAGAAAAAAAAATGAAGAGAAGATTAGGAACTTCTGGGACAACTTGAAACATCCCAATATCCGAATTGTAGAGGTGCTAAAAGGAGAAGAACAACAGCAAGAAATTGAAAATTTATTTGAACAAATAATGAAGGAAAACTTTCCCAATCTAGTGAGGAAAATAGACTTCCAGGAAGTCCAGGAAAGCCAGAGAGTCCCAAAGAAGTTGGACTCAAAGAGGAACATGCCAAGGCACATCATACTAAGTTACTCAAGATTAAAGATAAAGAGAGAATCTTAAAAGCAGCAAGAGAAAAGGAGATAGTTACCTACAAAGGAGTGCCCATAAGGCTATCAGCTGATTTCTCAAAAGAAACCTTACAGGCAAGAGGGGCTGGAAAGAAGTATTCAAGTCATGAAAGGCACGGACCTACATCCAAGATTACTCCATCCAGCAAATCTATCATTTATAATAGACGGACAGATAAAGTTCTTCCCAGATAAGGTCAAGTTAAAGGAGTTCATCATCACCGAGCCCTCATTACATGAAATGTTAAAGGGACTTATCTAAGAAAAGGAAGATCAAAAATATGAACAGCAAAATAACAACAAACTCACAACTATCAACATATGAACCTAAAAAAATTAAATTAAAAAAACAATGAAAACAAAAAGTAAGCAAACAACTAGAACAGGAACAGAATCAGAGAAATGGACATGGCATGGAGAGTTTTCAGTGTGGGGGAGGGGAAGAACAGTGGGAAAGGTACAGGGAATAAGAAGCATAATTGGTAGGTATGAAATAGATGGGGAAAAGTTAAGAATGGTATAGGAAACATAGAAGTTAAAGAACTTATATGTACAACCCATGAACATGAACTAAGGCGGGGAATGCTGGAGAGTTGGGGGTGCAGGGCAGGAGGGAATAAAGGGGGGAAATTGGGAAAACTGTAATAGCATAATCAATAAAATATACTTAGAAAAAAGAATAACCAAACAACATTGGATTGAGTTGAATTCCCTGAGGTTTTGAAGTCTTTCTCCCATTTCTCAGTTAACTTTCAACTGCTCACTCATCTCATGCTCCATCAAGAGTTCCTCCTGACCACTTTCTATACCAATCCTCTGTACACCTTGAAAAGGGACATAGGAAAGAAAAAGTGGGAAGAGAGAAAGGATGGAGGAAAATAGCAATGGAAGAGGGAGACTACACTGAAACAGGGTTACTATATGGTCTTCATTATATTCTATGTAATTTCCCTTAGCAGCTCTGTTTGGATTATCACCAAAAAAATATGCTCGGGCAAATATGGAGCATCAGAAAAAAAAAATCCCTAACAAGTGAGCATCTTGCTATACCAAATTTTTTCTTAGAAAATAAATTTTGTTATTGTTATTCAGTTGTCCCCATTTTCCTTCATTACTCTCTTGCCCTACCCACCTCCCACCTTTCATATTCATTCCTCTCCCTACCCCATTGTCTTTGTCCATGGGTCTTTTATACATGTTCCTTGACTTGACCCTTCCCTTTATTTTCCCCATTATCCCCCTCCCCCTTCCCCTCTGGTCACTGTCAGTTTGTTCCTTATTTCAATGTCTCTGGTTCTATTTTGCTTACTTGCTTGTTTTGTTGATTAGTTTCTATTTATTGGTGAAATCACATGGTACATCTCTTTCACCTCCTAGCTTATTCTCCTTAGCATAATGCTCTCCAGTTCCATCCATGCTGTTGTGAAGGGTAGGAGTTCCTTCTTTCTTTCTGCTGCATAGTATTCCATTGTGTAAATGTACCACAGTTTTTTGATCCACTCATGTACTGATGGGCACTGAGGCTGTTTCCAGCACTTGTCTATTGTAAATAATGCTGCTATGAACATTGGGTGCAGAGGCTCTTTTGAATTGGTGTTTCAGGGTTCTTAAGGTATAATCCCAGCAATGGAATTGCCAGGAGAAAAGGCAGTTCTATTTTTAGTTTTCTGAGGAAATTCCACACTGCTTTCCACAGTGGCTGCACCAGTCTGCATTCCCACCAACAGTGCCCCAGGGTGCCCTTTTCTCCACATCCTTGTCAACACTTGTTGTTTGTTGATTTGTTTATAATGGCCATTCTGACTGGCGTGAAGTGGTATCTCATTGTCATTTTAATTTGCATCTCTCTGATGGCCAGTGATGCTGAGCATCCTTTCATATGTCTCTGGACCCTCTGTATGTCCTGCTTGGAGAAGTGTCTGTTCAGGACCTTTGCCCATTTTTCAGTTGATTTGTTTGTTTTCCTGGAGTGGAGTGATGTGAGTTCATTATATATTTTGGAGATCAAACCCTTGTTCAAGCTATCACTGGCCAATATATTTTCCCATACGGTTGGTTCCCATTTATCAATTTTTCAAATAAATCTCTCCCTTCCTATAGCCAATCAATCCTAGTAGTTGAGTTCAGCTGATGAAGACAAATGGAGAGAGCTCCAACACTTTTTCAGAAGTCTAAGAATGTGTTATCAAGATGTCCTTTTGCTTAAAAAAAACAACAACATAAAGCCATGTTTTGCTAAGTTCTGATGAAAAAATTGTTCCTTGCCATATTCCAGTGACTGTCATTCAGGGATATTTCAAATGGAACTTTTTGTATTAATCACTAGGAAAGGGAATGTCCAAAGGATAAATAAAAGTATTCACTATTCAAAAGGTAAAGCACAAAGAGTAAGCATCAAAGATTCTAGAAGTAAAGAGATCTTTAAATAGAAAATGTTTATACTTTTGTCAGTTTAAGAGATTAACTTTATTTTTAATCCTACATCGCTGACTTAGAAGCAACTTGGGGTCACAACAGCAATTGACTCAACCATCTAAGCTTTTTCTTGACCTCTTCACTCTTTGTTTGATTCTCTCTTCCTTAACTTTCGATTGCCTTATTTGCAGGAGCCTAAAAGGGTAGCATTATATTTCCAACCTTTGAAGTATTTATGGGAGACAATCAAAGGACAAATACTCCAAACTTTCACCGAACAAATCCAGTGATATTTATTATATATCCAGCAAACATATACTAATGGCAATAATTACTAACGGCACCAATCTGCTATGGTAAGCAAGGTCTTTAGATCTTGGCCTCCAAGCATTTGTAATTTACAACTACCAATGAAGCTACATGTGCTGAAGCACATGTTAACAAACAAGGAACAGAATAATATATCTAGAGGTAGGAACCAGAAACAAGCTTCTAAGGAAAGGAATGTCCATAGGTCAGAATTTTTAAAAATTACCTTCGCTTCAATTTACAAAATATAGGGAGAATAAATTATAGACATATAAACATTCTAAGGAATACTTTTAAGCAAAGATATAAAGTTGCAAATTTTGGTCACCCCAGCCTCTCATTTATTTAATCCCCCTTTTGTGGCATCCCTTAACTCTTGACACTTCAGTCATAAAGTCACTTCTGCTCTCTACCTATTTTCCACCATCCAGATCTAATTAGAATCGCAATTTTTATCTTGTAGCTCATTGTAGACCTCAAGTTTCCCTTTTCCAAAAGGTATGTGCCTTTAAGTCTCACCTTTTTTGTGAAATGAGACTTTACTCCCTGTTAATAGAACTTTAAATATTTTTAAAATTTAAGCATCAACCAATGCACATGTTTGTGGGAGTGATATTTGGGAAATAAACATGCTTTCTTGGACCACCGAGATTATAGAACATAGACTGTACTTTTTCTTGAGTAAGAAAGGTAGACTAAGGTTACCCTTTTATATTTTTAAGTCACCTAGTAAGTTATATTTTTATTTTACTGGTGTCAGAATAAACTGATAGTAACAATGATGAAAATGGAGGTAACAATAATAATTATCCAAATAGATTTGAGTATCATCAGTTAAATAACTCTGAAGTTCATTTTCTTTCAGAAAAGTATTCACATAAAAATATTTTTTTTTATCTAGGCATATAGGATAGTATTTAAATGGAGAGAGATGATCAGAAACCCATGAGGAGGAGAGGATGGGAACCTTGCCAGTATATTACTGACAATTTTTCAAATAGGAAGGATGGCAAAGGGAAGAAGAAGCATAGTGATGTATGATAGGCAGACTTAGGCTTCATTGTGACCATAGGCAAGTCACTTAACCTCTCTAAGCCTCAATATCCTGACCTGTCAATGGAAAGAATAAATCCTATCCTACAAAAGTGTGGTGGAACTAAGGCCTTGAGCTCAGTAAATTTTATTTCCCTATTCTTTCCCTGGGAAGAGAAAAAAAAACCCAGACCTTCAGCCTGAATACAGTATACAAAATGAAACCCACAGTGACCATAGGGAGAAAACTGTAGCATACTCTATGTTAATGAGTCCAAAGTCTCACAAATAGGATATATTGCTATTACAAAATAGCCACAGCTTTGAAACTTACAGTTAAACACATGAAATGCAAGATTAGAATTCACAGCAATCCCACAAAACTCTTTAGAAATGGAAGCACTTTCTATCTCTCCATTTCACCTGTGGGAGGATGTTCTACCACACCAAATTTTTCCCTCTTATAAAACCTTGGTTGACTCCTATATTTAAGCCTTTCTCTAATAATCATACAGAATGTGACTCAGACCATTTTAATTCTTCTGTGTATGCATTCTTATGTAAGTTACACTCACATCATAATTTACACGTTCTCATGCTTTGATCATGTTTTTCCATATATTTGTTATGTTGGTTCCCTGCCAATCCCATGTAAATTTTAAGAAACTTGACAGCCAGGTCACAGCTGTATTAGTTGCTAAGTACAATGTGCTTCTTTCAGCCCTTATTTACTTGACCAATCAGAAGTGTCTCTGATGACTTCCTATTTGAAACACTGTCCTTGATTTCTGAAATACTGTACAGCTAGATCTCTTATCTCAGGTTTTATTTATTTATTTTTTTAATATTATTTTAATTGTTGATCTTGTACAGTTTTCTGTCTTTTATTCTCACCCAAACCCACCACCCCAGCCCTCCCCTCCTCCCTCCCATTTCCACCCCCCCATAGTTTTTGTCCATGTGTCCTTTATACTTGTTCCTGTAATTCCTTCCCCTTTTCCCCTGAAATTCCCTCCCCTCTCCCCTCTGGGGTTTTATTTATTTTTAAAAAAGATTTTATTTATTTTTTTTTAGAGAGAGGGGAATGGAGGGAGAAAGAGAGGAAGAGAAACATCCATGTGTGGTTGCCTCTCATGCACCCCCATACTGGGGACTTGGCCCACAACCCAGGCGTGAGCCCTGACTGGGAATCAAACCAGCGACCTTTTGGTTCTCAGGCCAGCACTCGATCCACTGAAGCACACCAGCCAGGGCTCCTATCTCAAGTTTTACTGTCTCGAATTCCTTCATGTATTCCTTCTTGTGACATTTTAGAATTTGATGTTTCTTAGGGATCTGTGCCCTTAATTTCTTCTCTTTTCACTCTACAGAAGCTTCCTATATGATTTTACCTGCTCTAGGGGCTCCAGCTGACATTCACACATATCGATAACTCTTGTATCTGGAGCTCTAGTCCATTCTCTCTTCAGACGTCCAGGTACCTATGTTCTAGTTTACTAAACAACTACACCTACATTTCCCACAGGCACTGCAAACTCAGAGTCTCCAAAACGTATCATCTTTGTCTCCCCACCCCCATGAATTTGTCCTCCCTTCCTGTGTTCTCCATCTACATCACTGCCCAAGACAGACACGAAGGAGTCCTTCTTAATTCAGTTTCTCTGTTGTCCCATAATCAAACTGTTACCCATTCCAGTTTCATATGCTCCATGCTTCAAAGATCAATATTCGATATGTCAGAGTTTAAAGTAAGGAAGGTTTATAGATTAAAAAGGCTCTAGCTCTAGAAGATGGAGGCCTTAGAGGATTCTCAGATACATCTGAAGAGAGCCCAGAATTCAGGGCTCTTTTATGTCAAGGGAAGAAAGGAGGAGTGGGGCAAGAGGTGGTTGGGGAGCATAGCCAGCTAGGCGCAGACAGGGACCCAAGGAAGAGTTTAAAATCTCTAAATCGTTCTCTGGCCAGTGTGGCTCAGTTGGTTGGAGCATGGTCCCACAGCCCAAAAAGTCACAGGTTTGATTTCTGGTCAGGGCACACACCCAGGTTGCGGATTCAGTGTCAGGTCAGTCAGGCAACCAAGAGATGTCTCTTTCTTTCTCTTTCTCTGTCTCCCTTCCTCTCTTTAAAGCAATGAAAAGAAATGTCATCGAGTGGGGATTTAAAAAAAATGTATATTTAAATCTCTTCTTTTTCTGGTGTATCTTTTGACAACAGCTGACTTGAGTCTGGTCTGGAGACTCTGGTATATCTTTGATAAAGTCATTATTTTGTTTTTATTTCCTTACCTCTTCTGGAAAGGGTCCATCTGACAAGGGGCTGTTCTAGCAAAAACTCAAGACCCAAGAAGAATTCCTCTAATTAACTAGCATATCTACAGCAGGAGCTATTATTCTGTGGGCCAGGGGAGAAAATAGGCTAAAATTAAGCTGGAGTCAGAGAGAGCAAGCATTTCACTCTGTTACAAAATTGGACTGCTTTTCCTCTGAGTTTCACAACCAAAATAGCTCTTGATTTTCTTCACTTCTTTGTGTCATCACTGCTACTTGGTCAATCTCTACCAAATTTTTGCTAAATTACTGTTATAATTTTCTGTTCTTTCCTGGTCTCTTTACTGTGTTGCAGGCTTGTTCAGGACTACCCCATTCTCCATAGTGGAGTGAAAGTGGTGTTTCCAAACAGTAGATCTAATTCAAGACATTCGCCTGCTTAAAACACATGAATGGTCTTCATAATCCTCAAGATAAAATTCCTTTTTCCACCCTGGCTAGTGTGACTCAGTGTATTGAGTGACTGCCTGTGAACCAAAGGGTTGCTGGTTCAATTCCCAGTCAGGGCACATGCCTGGGTTGCAGGCCAGGTCACTGGTTGGGGGTGTGTGAGAGGCAACCAGTCAATGTATCTCTCACACATCAATGTTTCTCTCCCTCTCTTTCTCCCTTTCTTCCCATCTTTCTAAAAATAAATAAATGAAATAAAAATTCCATTTTCCTTAGCAAGGCAACAAGCTCTTCATGAGTGCCCCTCTTTCAGTCCAGCCTCATCTTGCCAACTTACTTGCTTACCATCCCCATTTGAACTAGTTGAACTTTTCAAAATGTGACATTTGCTCTTGTCTGTGGCCTCTGTGATTTTGTTTCCTTTGCTTAAAGAAACTTCCTTCTCCCCACCCTTAACTAAGCAGCATAGAGTATCATTTAGAATGACGCAGTTGCACTCAACTTCTCCCATTTCAAAGTTGTGCAATTACCGTGGAAAAGGTGAGTTTTGATAGACGAGGGCCAATAAATTGTTTCTTTGTCATCTAACCGTGTTGACTTTGGTAGAAATTATAAATGGCTATGAACACAAATACCATCTGTTTTTCCCCCCCAGCTTTATTGAGGTCATGTGATGATGTGATATATCTAAACTTGGGAAAGGATTGCCCATGCTGAGTTAATTAACACACATACAACTGGCACAGATAGATCTGTATCAAACCTGGCCAGGCCGTGGGTCAGAGGTGGGGCTCAGTGAGGGAAAGGTCAAAGGAAACACCCAAGGTGGCAGGAGTGAAGCCCTGCTGTTAGTGTAGCCGCAGGAGGACAGATTTCCACACCCTCAGGCAGAGACTCGATACGTAGAGGGGGCCCTGAATAGAGTCTGCTTGTGGCTGGCCAGGGTAATTGATGGAGGAAAAAGACCTCCTACTCCCTTCTGGAGCATGATGGCAGGGGAGATGCAGACCTGCCAGGCCAGCCTGGGAAAAGGACAAGACTGGCTGGGGAGCTGAACTCTTCTGCGGTGCATGGAACTTGGGGCCGGGAAATATAAACGGAGGAAAGGGGAAAACGCGGGCTTTCTCCTTCCCCTTGTTTACACTGTCAGGGGCTGGAGCGCTCCTGGACTGGCGAGCTCTGGCCCCCACGCACAGCTGGCTGCAGCAGTCGGCACTGGCCCTCGGCACTGGCCCCCGGCACTGGCCCGCGGCCCCAGCACAGGAAGCGACTGCGGTGTGGTGATGGCAGCGCCAGACCTGTACACCAGCACTCCAGGGAGGGAGCTTGAAGCTGGATTGCTGTCCGCCTAGCAGCCTCCGGCTCTGAATGACAGATAAAGATGGAGTGGAATTTCTGGGTATGGTTTTGGGTTTCAGCCTTTTTGGGTTTTCTGTGATTTACATAAGAGAGGATCCTGGATGCAGGGAGTCCTCTGTTCCCCCAAATAGTGAAATATTCTAATAAAGACCTTTTCCCTTCCTTACCAACCTTTGTCTTATACCTGTGTTTGGTGGCGGGCATCTGACCCCCACTTTTGCTAAGTAACACCACTTCCCATATTTGCCCTTTTTTTTTAGTTTTTTTTTTTTTTTGGTGAGAACATTTAAATTCTACTCACTTAGCAAAGTTAAGTTGTACACTAAATGCTATCAACTACAGTCACTAGGTTATAAATTAAATGCTCAGACCTACTCACTTTACAACTGAGCTTACACCTTTTACCAATCTTGTCCTTTCCTCCCCTTCCACCCCCCAGCCCACTTTTCTTATTTGTTTCTATGAATTTGACTTCTTTAACAAAAGATTTCATATGTGAGGAGGGATGCCAAAACAACAGAATTTATAAAAAATTGTGTATTTATTCCTACATGTTTAAATTTCAGTCACCTTCAAAGTACTCTCCATTTCATGCAATACACCTGTTGAGATATTTTTTCCACTGCTCAAAACAGTTTTTGAACTCATTGATTTTGATGTGTTTTAGTGCTTCTACCGTTTTTTGTTTTGCCTCTTCCACATCAGCAAAACATTTCCCTTTGAGGACTTCTTTCATCCGAGAAAACAAAAACAAAAAAAGTAAGGCGGTTGCAGTGAGATATGGCAAATATGGAGGGTAGGGCGTGGGGGTCATGCCGCTTTTGGTTGAAAACCGCTGAGCACTCAGTGTGATGTGGGCAGGTGACGTGTAAATCACCCATCATAAAATGGGTAAATGCATTAAAAGAGTCTTCAAAAAAATTCGCTGAAGCCGAACAGTCTGTCACAACAATGCCAGGTGATGCGCTGATACAAATGGGTTCCTAAAACACTCACCTGGGGAAGCTTGTACTACAAGGGCCCGACCTCCAGAAAATAAGCCCTTTTTTTAAGTCCCCCCTCCTGTAAGTGGAAACATGTAGTATCTGTCCGTCTTTCTTCTGTCTGGTTTATTTCACTTAGTATAATGCCCTCCAAGTTAATCCATGTTTACCTGGTCTCCAAGGAAGGATTTAGGTAGCCCCCAAATAGATGCTAAATTAGAAGCCTGACCCTCAGGCAGCAGCTTTCAACTATGCAGATGAACCCCTTTCAGGGAAAAACTGGGAGATGAGTGACTGTACCTGCTGCCCCTGAGCTGAACCCTGGAAAGATAATATAGCAAGTGCTGGCACCAATTAACAGCTACTTCTTTGTTTGTTGCATTCTGCGGGAATTTTCTTTGCTGCTACTGGCTGGGACCAAGCCTGCTTGTCCTTCTAAATCTGCTCAAAAAAAAAAAAAAAAAAGATGGTTGTATAACATTGAATTACTTTCCTAGTACCTCTGAGTCACCTTAATTTGTCCTCAGTTTTCTTCCTGGATGACCCAGGTCATGAGAAGCAAACAGTACGCACACGTGAAGCAAGTAACTCTCACCCATTGTCATAGCATATTGTATCCTTCCTCCCAGCCTGAAATGGAAATGTCCAGGTCTAGAAATAAGCAGTCAAACGTACCACCTTTTAATAGAACCAGTGTACTGATTTTGACAAACATTTGGACATAAATTATTTTACGTAACACATAAATAGAATTCCTCACACGTACTGAAAGAGATCAGTTTTGTAGTCAGTAGGTTCTGCATCTGTGATTATCTCTTTGATATTCCCATTTGGTTTCCAACATAATAAGCAAATGAATATTACTTATTTTGCATACATGATATCTGAAGTAATATCTGAAGGCCTAAGCAGGACACTAAAAATTGACTTCATTTCCGTCGGAATTTTACTTAATGTTTCTTGAAGAAGACATTTGACTATGAGGCAATTGTCCACCTGCAATTTGCAATTGAACTTTCATAGGCTCATTCTTTATCACTAAATTCTTCTTCATATGTTATTTAATATTTTTTCCATGAATATTTAGTACATCTGGTTCTTGGTAGGTGGGTTAAGGACTCAAGGACACATTATGAAAATTAAGTGTGACATAAAAATGACCAAGAACATAAACTAGGAACATTAATTACACAAAAATCTGGCTGCCAGAACTATATATGATGATCCAGATATCATACCATTATTGCAATGTGGAATGAAATCTTTGCCACGCTGGTCTCGGACACCACGCTTCTCCCAATGCTGGAGAATTGCACAACACTGTGCCTTCGGCTCATCCCAAACTCTCTCAGTTAACAAAATGTAGCAGCCTTTCTTCATGACCAGTTGTTAAATTATTTCTCCCACATTCTGCACTTTTACCATTGATTTTTTAAAACCTACACTTTACAATTTTCCCCCAATACATTTTGTCTTATCGGTTTTAAGCACTTTTCCAGGCCCATTTGTCTTTGATGGCCTCACTAAGAAAATGAATCATCACACATTGATTCAACCCTCCTTCAGAATAATTCACCATAGGACATTCCCATCAGGCTAAATTAGGACGTTCGGAACTGATATTGTACTAAATGCCTTTAACTGCTTTGCAATCAATTCCTAGGAATGGAGTGGTGATGGGGACAAGGGAAGAGTTGGAGGGTAAGAGATAGGAATAAGGCTTTGGAAGATAAGTGGATTCTTTTGACATTGGAATCAAGAAATTCATGATAAAGATGAAAAACACAGCTGTAACTGGCGTAGAAAGTGAGTGATTCAGACTTCCATCCTGGCAGTCTTTTAACTTTGGCAGCAAGAATTGGGCCTGAAAGATTTCCACTGCTTTGAGTTCTGATGTTCCTTTAGTCTTACCAGCAAGAAAAATCATCCTGGAGCAACGAGCATGCTGATTTTGTTAATTCCCTCAAATATGGCCCTGTTTAAATCGCTGCTGATTAAACATTCTTGACATCTTTCCTTTCTCAATGTGCCATGACTCATCAGGTGATCACAGTGGAAAGTAAGAGCTAAATCTGTTTCTTTAAAATGTTTACTGGAGCTGAGCAGTGGAAAAACAATAGGAGCTCAAATGATGAATGGCTTTGATAGGCCGTGTGTCTTTGACCTGTTGATAATCTTCAAGAAGTGATATATTAGCTGTAAGGAAACATCCCCAGGATCTTAATCAGCCCAAAGATTTGAACTCCTGCAAGCCTGAGCTTCTGTTGTCAAAGAAGCATCTCCCAAGTGGGGGTGACTTTTCTGCTACTATGGAAGGTCATTTAGAGATAGTAGTTTTAGGTGTGATCATGGATTTTTCTCTTTGCCTTATCAGAAATGGTATTCAAATTCACTCCATTATTTGATACTCTAGTTCCTAGCAGTCTGAACTTTAAGATTATAAAATTACATGCTATGAAGAAAACAGGTATGTGTAGAACGTTAAATGAAAGTTTGTTTATACGATGCTACTTTAACATAACAAAAATTAGACTTTTTGTTCCATTTATGGCAATAACAGGAAGAAGATGACTGCTACAGCAAATTACTCACTCCAACCTACCTACTAATCCATCAGACTCTTGTCAGTTGTGTTAAGGGAGGAACTCATCATATTCGGTGCAATACAGTAGAAGGAGCACTGCTCTGGAAGTTAGGAGATCAGGTTTTCTATTCCTGGCTCTGCCCACAAATTGCGTGACCTTGGATAAGTCATTTAAACTCTCTATTACATTAAACTCTTTAATTTTTCATCTGTGTAGACATCAGACTAGAGTAATGTCTTGGGTTTTACAATTCATTCCATGACTTCCTGCATCCTAACAAGAATTATCTTTCTGGAATTTTATATGTGTACCTTACTCAAAGTAGTCAGGGACATTAGTTTAATTAAGTCATTTAAACTTAAATTATTTTCCAACTTTCCATTTGGAAAATAATTTGAAGAAAAGGTCAGAAAAAAATCATTCATTTTTCTTGTTAAAAAAGATCCTATTTGGGGGAGTTAACTTCATGGACTTTGGGGGTCATTTTCAAAAACGTATTTAGGTAGAATGATTCATTGGTCTTATGTGCAGGACGGCTGTCTCAGAGTTGGGGGCTGGGAAGGGTTTGAGTGCTATGAGCTTCATTCTAAGGTCTGTCACTGACCCCTCTATGGGATTCGGGCCAGTCATACTACTTCTCTGTCTCTGAATAGCTTATTTCTATTTGGGAGTTAATCAGTTTTTTAAGCTGGCCTTAAGGCATTGTGGCAAACACAAGTAACAGTTTGGGAGCACAGTGTCCATGAGACAATATCAGAAGAATGTTAAAATTTTGAAAGTAAGTGAAAACACTATAAGTTGCTTCCTTTAGGCTCTATTATTGACAATGTAAGTGCCTGGTAACTTGGAGAACTCTAGTAGCATCTGTAGGTTGTCAAGACAATAGCTACCACCAGCCCACCTGGAAGGATCTGAACATAAGGTAATAATAATTCAAAAGTCTTTCTCCTGGCTATGACATGTGAAATGGCAAGTATTTTCCTCCTCTGGTCTATGTGCCTTTCCTGTTTCTCACTTTTTGCTGCATCAAATGGCATTTCTTGCTGTGTTTCTCTTCTGCAGAGCTACAGCATTCCACTGGCCAGTTGTCTGGGATGATGCTCATTTTTTCCTCAGCAGAGACAGGAAGGGGTATGAATTGCAGGGGAAATAGAGTTTTATTATGGAAACTTCTTGCTTGGGGGGAACTAGATGGATTCCCATCTAATGCTCTTTTTCTTGTTAAAGGGAACTTATTTAATTAAAAGAAGATCATAACTACGAACACTGAAATGGCAAAAAATACATATCTATCAACAATTGAATCTAAAAAACAAACTAAGCAAACAAGAATAGAGAGAGAATCATGAATATAGAGAACATTTGATGGTTGCCAGATGGTAGGGTGTGTGGTGGAAAGGGTGAAAAGGTGAGGGGGTTAAGAAATACAAATAGGTAGTTACAGAATAGCCATGAGGATGTAAAGTACAAGAGAGGAAATGGAGTAGTCAAAGAACCTATACGCACGACCCTGGACATGAACAATGGTGTGGGAATTGCCTGAGGGAGTAGGGAGTGGTGGGTGGAGGGGTCAAAGGAGGAAACAATGGGACAACCATAATAGCATAATCAATAAAACGTAATTTTTAAAAAAGAGTAGCTAGAAGTGACCTATGGGATTAGTCTCATGTAACTCAATAATAACTGTTAGAGTAATTTATTTAAAATTTAGTCTTCTTAATTTATAGCAGAGAAAGAAATGTTGATTGGGTGGTTACATAAGTTTAGCATACTTCTATTATCATGTATCCATTGTTTTATTTTCTCTTTTTAATAAGTCCTGTTGGCTTTCAGGTCAGGATGGCAAATGGAAACAATGCTAAAACTCCCATCTTTAGCTCAAATATACACCTAAATTACAGACAAGTATATTTTATAAATTGAAAAGTGCAAGGCAACACTCAAAAACATGAAGGGGAAATATGTGGTCTAGAAATGAAGATACTACCATAAAAATGGCAAAACAAACAAGATCAGAAAAACGCAGTTGCCAGGAGCTGAAGCTGTGGGATTAGCAGGTCTGAAAGGAGCTCCCAGAGAGGAACAGAGGAAACCGGCGCAGTAGTTAATGCCTGGAATTTCTCAGAACCAAAGGCAGACAAAGTCCTCAGACTAATAGATTCCACCATGTGTCAGCTGAGGTAAATATACTTTAAAAATTCACCCCTAGATACATTATAGTAACGTAGAATATTAAGATAAAGAGAAAATCCTACATAATAGGAATCAGATGACCTGTATATTATTCTCAGTAAAAATAGATGCCTAAGGAAGTAGGTTGATATCTATAGGGTTTTCCAAGGAAAAATAACTGTGCTGTAATTCTAAAGCTAGTCAAGTTATAATTTATGAGGATATTTTAGAGCTACGTACACTCCTAAAATAAAATTCACTGTTAGGATAACTTTGAAAGTCAATTTCAACTAAATACATTTACACAATTAGAAGGAAGTAGTGATGTGTAAGAATAGAAAGTGAACAAAAATAAGGAAACCATATGGAAATAAACATGAATGTTGTTTATAAACAAAAACAACATGATATTTTTTTGTTTCGTAACAGATATGTCTAAAACTTTATGCAAAAATTACATGGAAATTGGGAAAATGTTTAAAGAAAACTAAAGTGTGGTAAAGTTATTCTTTTCTTCAGAAGGAGGAGAAAAATATTAATTAACTTTGGACTTTGTAAAAAAAAAAGGTATGTATTAGTGTTAAAAATTGCAAGGGTCAACAATAAAAATAAAGAAAAAAAAGATAGAAACAGCATACGTAATTTCCAAATGAGTAGAGGAGAAAGGGAAAACAAATCCTTGATCAGTTGAAAAAAAACAGGAAAAGAACACAAGGAAAAATAAGCAAAGTATAATGGATAAAAACACCAAAGAAATATGACAGATGCAAGAACAAATATATCAGTAATCATAAAATATATGAAGCATCAAACTTATCTTCTCAAAGACACTCTCATACTTCATAAAAATAAATCCTTCTATGTGCTTTTCCCAGAATCACTGCGGAAAAAGAAAAAACTGGATAAAATGTTTAGAAAATATATATTATGATAAATATCAACATAGAGAAACTGATATAGTAATATGCAAATCATATTTAGCGTGGTGAACAACATGAAAAGGGTAAAAGAAAAAATACTTATACTAATAAAAGGAACAATTCTCCTCTAAAAACAAAAATATGTTCCAGAATGTATTCTCCCACCTATCTACACTGTGAGCCCAAACTTAATTATGTAATTTAATTTGTTTGATCTTTGGTATTTATTTTTTAATTATATTTTATGGATTATGCTATTATAGTTGCCCCAGTTTTTTCCCCCCTTTGCCCCCCTCTCCCTGGTAACCTGCTTACCCCAGCAACTCGCCCCTTAGTTTATGGCTATGGGTTATGGGTGTAAGTTCTCTGGCTTCTCCATTTCCTATGCTATTCTTAACTTCCCCCTCTCTGTTTTGTTCCTACCAATTATGCTTCTTAATCTCTGCACCATTTCCTCATTCTCCCCCTTCCTCCTCCCAGCTGATAACCCTCCAAATGATCTCCATAGCTATGGTTCTGTTCCTGTCCTGGTTGTTTGCTTAGTTTTTTGTTTGTTTGTTTTCAGATTCAGTTGTTGATAGTTGTGAATTTGTTGCTATCTATCTATCTATCTATCTACCTACCTACCTACCTACCTATCTATCTGGAGAGGGGAAGGGAGGGTGAAACAGAGGGAGAGAAACATTGATGTGAAAGAAACATCAATGTGTTGCCTCTTGCACACCCCTATCCAGAGAACTGGTCTGCATCTCAGCCCTGGTGGGAACTGAACTGGTGATCTTTCAGTTTGCAGGCTGGCACTTGATCCACTGAGCAACACCAGCCAGGGTGAATTTGTTGCATTTTTAATGTTCATAGTGTTGATCTCTTCTTTTTCTTAAGTAAGACCCTTTAACATTTCTTGTAATAATGGCTTGATGTTGATGAACTCCTTTGGCTTCACCTTGTCTGGGAAGCAATTTATCTGCCCTTCCATTCTAAATGATAGCTTTGCTGGATAGAGTAATCTAGATTGTAGGTCCTTTCTTTTCATGACTTTGAATACTTCTTGCCAGCCCCTTCTTGCCAGCAAAATTTCTTTTAAAAAATCTGCTGAAATTCTTATGGGAACTCCTTTGTAGGTAACTCTCCGCTTTTCCCTTGCTGCTTTTAAGATTCTCTCTTTATCTTTAATCTTTGGTGTTTTAATTATGATATTTCTTGGAATGGTCCTCTTTGGGTCCAAATTGTTTGGGACTCTTTGTGCTTCTTGGACTTGTGTGTCTATTTCCTTCAACAAATTAGGGAAGTTTTCTATCAGTATTTTTTCAAATAAGTTTTCCATTTCTTTCTGTTCCTCTTTTCTTTCTGGCATCACCATGATTCGGATGTTGGCACATTTGGAGATGTCCCAGAAGCTCCTTAAGCGTATCCTCATTATTTTGAATTATTGTTTCTTCCTTTTGTTCTGGTTGAATATTTAATTCTTCCTTGTGTTCCAACTCATTGGTTTGAATCCCAGCTTCCTTCCCTTCTTTGTTGGTTTCCTGTGGATTATTCTTTATTTCACTTAGTGTAACTTTCATTTTTTCTCTTATTATTTTTTTGCCACGCTCAAGGAGTTCTCTAGCATCCTTATGACCAGTGTTTTGAACTCTGCATCTGATAGGTTGGCTATCTCCATTTTGTTTAGTTCTTTTTCTGGGGTTTTGTTCTATTCTTTAATTTGGGCCATGTTTCTTTGACTCCTCAATTTAGCAGCTGCCCTGTGTTTGTTTCTGTGTATTTGGTGGAGCTGCTTTTACTCCCTGTGTTAGTAGCATGGCCTATGTCAAATAGACACATATAAATTGTGTGGGGCGGAGCCATAGGTAACTGCCAGGGCAGCACACCTGCTTCACCACTTTGTGACTGTGTGGGGAGGGCTTGGAGAGGGGACAATGCCACTGCCTCGCTTCTGGCAGTTCCCTTGGCACTTGCCCAATTTCCAGTCACTTCACTTCCTTCCTATGTGCGACTGACACTCTTCCAGCTGCTGCCCCAGTGGTGAATCCAGGAATACATGGGTTTGGGTATGTTCTAAGACTGTGCTGGCCCTTTAAGCGGTGAAAATCCAGAAGTTTCTTCCACTCCCTCAACCCCCACTGGTTTTAACAGCCAGAGGTAACAGGGATCTGTCTTCCCAGTGCTGGAACCCTGGGCTGTGTGGTCTGGACTGGGGCTGGGATTGCTCACTTCGAAGCTATCCCTCCCAACCATTCTGCTGCTACCTTTCCACACCACACCACCTTTCCACCCCTCTCCATGACTCTGCCCTTCCTACCCATCTGGATGACGTGTCTTCTTTGAATCTTTGGTTGTCAGACTTTCAGGCAGCTCAATTTTCTGATGGTTTTGGGTGTTATTCATTTTGAAACCTGGTTGTAATTCTTTCTATGGTTGCACGAGGAGGCAAAGCATGTCTACCTATGCCTCCATCTTGACCGGAAGTTCTGGTATTTAATTTTTAAATTGCATTTTTAAAATAATAATGCTTAGTTTTAACAATGGCAATACAAAATATATATCTCATTTTTCAATTAGCAATAATCATGCCTCAGATAAACCACATTGGCTACAATACTGCCACTGCACAAAGCTATATATTGCATTTTTAGTACAATATGCATAGTTTTTAAGGAAATTAAACAGAAAAAGCATTACTTGAGAAACCCTTCACATCTGAAAAATTTTGATCACATTCTCTTCAGAATTTGCATTCCTGATTCTTTGTTATCCCATTGAATTATGTATGTTATAAATAAATGTTAGGAATGTTTTCTTGTTTGCATAATTCTGAAATATAAGTATTTAAATAGTATGTCAGTGTGTTTGTCCAAAAGTGGCTCTATTTTTATATGTAGACATCTCCTACCCTTAATTTTGTTTGTCTCTTACCCTGCATAGGAAGACATTCAAATCTTCTTAGTATGAAATATTAAATTTTGTTTATTAATACCTATATATAATTAACAAATTACTTCTAAATATAATTATTTTCTAATTATTATATTTAAAAGTATCAATCACATTCAAGATCATTCTTCCAGAATTTATCTTTTCCTCTATAATTAGAATACAGGGAAAAATCAAGGTGATACATAATAAGAAATAGCAAAAAATTCAAAATTTAAGACAAATTAAATTGTTTATATCATTTAAATAATTTTAAAAGCGAACCAGATGTAAGAGTAATTATTGATTGAAATGTCCTGTTAACTAATTTTTTTTCTTTGTTATTATCTTCTTTGATTGTAATTACATAGGAATCATAGCTGGGACTGGAAAAAAAACAATGAAATATCCCTTGTGGAACACATGTATGATAAGAGCTTAGTGATTGTTTGGAGTCAGTATATGGTTTTGGATTAAATATCGTTTTACTACTATTATGGTTCTAAGTAAGTTAGTGGATCAGGAGAATAGATTTTTCTTGATCGTATGTCCACCTCTATTAATCAATGCATCTAATAGCCCGAGATTAATGTTGTACAGAGAAAATTTACTTTGTAACTTAACACAAAGCAGAATACTAATTGATTTGCATTTTTCTTGTTATTCCCTAAAAATATTGTTATCCCCTTAACACCTGGCATAAAGAACACACTCCTTTTAACAACAAATATACTTCCCCAATGCCTGTTTCTTGTCAACAGACACAGTTTAATCTTTGAGAGTCAGATGCACACATCTTTTGGCTGAAAACATAGACAGTGATTTTACATCAAACACATCAAGAGGGAAATTGGGAACAGTTGCAACACTATTGCTCAGCATCAGAAATCCTTTTATAGTACAGGACAAACACTGGCCTTATTCCAGCACCCAAAATTCCTCCTTTGGAGTGTAATCTCTTAAGAGATTTTTCATTATTGTCTTTTCTGCTTAGATCAACAATAGGTAGATTGAGTGGAAATGGCCCTTCAAATCCATTTTTAATCTTTTAAACAAGCAAATTAGTTGTGAATTATTTATCAAGAATATCCTGGTGGGCACTAATACAGTCAAATCAACTTTCTGCATTCTTGTAACCTAGAGTTGTTAAGCCTTGGAAATACTGCTGTAACTACTGTTTCTTTTCTTTTACCAATTTTCAGTTTGATTTTTAAAAATAATTTGATATGCTATTAGAGTACTGAAAAGTGTTTGCTTCTTCATCCAAGAGACATAGTCAAATCACTGGGAAAAATCAAATAGTACCTGGACAAACAAATGTTTAGGATTTGTAAAGAAATACAAAGAGGGAATTGGGAAAGAAAAGGTTAGAGTAAGAAAGAAACTTTTTAAAAAGAAAAGTCTGTCCATAAAAGTCCAGCCATTGTTATTATAACAAGAATGGCAAGGAGAGTGGATTGAAATGTGCATGTGTGAACAATGACGACTTCACCGTTCTAGTCAGTGGGGGTGGTAGATGCCACTGAGTGAACATGCGTGCTATGTGGACATCTCATTCAAAATGATTTAGTGAGTAGAGCAATGAATCTGCATCAAATTTGTATTAAGCTTGAACATTCCTCTGCAGAAACTATTCGGATGATTCAGGGACGATGCAATTAGTGCAGCACAAATAAAAATGTGGCACAAATGCTTCAAAGATGGTCAAGAACCTGTTGAAAGTGATCCATGTTCTGGAAGGCCTACAACAAGCAGAACACCTGAAGTGTTGAAAATGCACGGGTTGTAATCAACAAAGATCAGTGACAGTGTGAGAACTAGAAGCTGATCTAGGGATTCCAAAAACTACCATGTCTGAGATTTTGACTCAAGATCTTGGCACGAAATGTGTTGTGGCCAAATGCATTCCATGGCTTCTGCTACCAGAGCAGAAGGAACATTGTGCTGCAGTTGCTAGTCACTTGATTCAAACTGCTACCAATGAACCATATTTCCTCAGAGGTCATAATGGGAGATAAATCATGGGTCTATGGCTATGATCCAGAAATGAAGGCCCAGTCATTCCAATGGAAGTCACCTGGTTCTCCATACCTGAATAAGGTGCGACAGCAAGATGAAGCAAGATGAAGACCATATTAATTGTGTTATTTTGATTGGGAAGATGTTGTCCTTCACGACTACTACACCACTCTAGGCCAAACAATTAATAAGGAGTACTAACTCAATGTTCTTCTTTGGTTGAGAGATACAATATGATAAAAATAGCTGCAGCTATGGGCAACTGGTGATTGGCAGCTTCATCATGACAACGTGCCCACTCATGCATCATATCTCCTGCAGAGTTTTTTGTAAAACATAAATTACCCAGGTGACTCAGCCCCCATACAGCCCAGATTTGGCACCCTACTACTTCTGGCTTTTCCCAAAAATAAAATCACCTTTGAAAAGGAAGAGATTTCAGACCTCGATGAGATCCAGGAAAATATGATGGGGCAGCTGATGGTGATTGGGAGAACTGTGTAAGGTCCCAAGGTGCCTACTTTGAAGGGGACTGAGGCATCATTATCCTATGTACGATGTTTCTTGTATCTTCTATCTTCTTCAATAAATGTCTCTCTTTTTCATAGTACATGGCTGGAAACTTTCTGGACAGACCTCGGTAGTTTTGTGGGGGTAGGTAAGGGGAATGTAGAGTGTGTATTGTACCAATCTTACCACACAAGTCAGTGAATTTGTTATAAGGAAAGAACAAGCCAACTACAGTTCCTTGATTTGCAACTTTATAAAGTCAACATGAATTCTCTCTTTTCATTGCTGACCTAAATCTTTAGTCAACCCAAATACCATCAACTTTTTTTATGCTATACAGGCTTGTAGACAATATGAAACCTTATATTTCTCTTATTTCTAATATGCAGGCAAAACTGGCTGCTTCATAACCAGAAGGTTATAAAATGCAGGACAAAATTATAGAATAAACTCAAGCAAAACTGAGGCATGCTTGGAAAAAGACAAGCAGAGAATATTAACAATGAGAGTAATACAATTTGTGTAGTTACAAATATTACAACGCTGTTAACAAACAAGAGAATAGACAGACAACAGTATGATGATTACCAGAGAGAACGGGGGGGTTTGAGGAGGTAGAAGAGGATAAAAAGGGTATTGATGGTGATAGAAGGAAACTTGACTTGGGATGTAAATACACAATACAATATACAGATCATGTATTATAGAATTGTACCTCTGAAATCTATATAATTTATAATCAATGCCACCCCAATAAATTCATTTTTAAAAGAAGACGGCCCTCATTGAATAGCTCAGTTGGTTTGAGCATCGACCATAAATACACCAAGGTTGGGGGTTTGATCCCCAGTCAGAGCATGCATAAGAGTCAACCAATGAATGCATAAATAAGTGGAACAATAAATCAATGTTCCTCTCCCTCTCTCTCTAAAAAAATCAATCAATAAAAAAATTTTAAGAGGTGGATATAAATTTAAAGTTTTTGGGAGTTTTATGAGTTTTTAAAAGTTGCAAAAGTGAACTCTTATTGAACACTTATTGTAAACCACATTAATTCTCATTAAAATCCAAAGGGTTAAGAGCTACTAATGTCCTCATTAATTGATGAAGAAACTGAAATATAGAAAGACTGAATAGCTTGTCCAAAGCTCTACAGCTAACAAGTAGGGCTGAGGTAGAGTTTAAACACAAATTCTGCTTTCAGAACCCATCATTTTAATTGCTTGGCATATGGCCTCTTTTCCATTCACTATACCTAATATCACTAAAACTATTATTGTTAAACCTTGGAGAGACCCTTTATTGAAATAACAAAAATGCTTTTACAGTGTCTTGCACAAAATTTACATAAAATATTAAACTATTTGCAACTTTGATGGACATAAATCTGATGACTATGCTCTTCTTAGAGTATTCCTTTTTGCCACGTGTGCTGTCTGCTCAAGCTGGTGTTAACTAATATTACTTTGGGGTGGGGAATATGCCAAAAGTAGAAGATGGAGCATAAATCAATGGGGAATAAGGGAGAATTGTGTGCCTTTTGAGTCTAACCAAGAAAAGCAACATTAAATTTAAAATAGTTTTAAAAAGTAAAAAAAAAAAAAAAAAACACTTCTGCACCAATTATGTGCTGCATACTTTCTTACATAAAATTCATTTAAAGCTCCTAATTCCTCTGTGATGTATTATTACCTATTTAAATGAGCAACCTGAAGTGAACCAGTGCAGAGATGAAATTCAAACCCAAGCCTTCTCTTGAGAAGTCCTTTGCTCTACTATTGCTCTGCTACTCTATGATGATGAAATGAAATGGTAAGATCCAATTCTGAAATCAGTCCAAATTCTTGCTTTCCACATAATAATGACTATGAGACACTCCTACAAATTAAAATGATGATGCAATGTTAATAATTAAAAAGACTGACTATATCAAGTGTTGGCAAAGATGTAGAATTCTCACATATTCATGGTGGGCATGGAAAATGGTACACCCCTACTTATTAGCTGTGTAATCATGAGCAAATTAGTCAGCCTCTCTGTAGCTTGATTTGTTCATTTGTAAAATGGGAATGATAATGACACATAAAGAGTTGTTGTGGGGACTAATGAGCTGATACATACAGAGTATATAGAAGACTGTCTGCTGGAATATTTTTAAGGCCCAATAAAATTGTGAAATAATAATCCCTGCTCTTTTTTATTATTAGAAGCCATTTCTACAGCTATGTCCTTGAACAAGGCAAGTATGTCTGATATCACCACTTCTATTCAATATTGTATTGGAGGTCTTAGCCAGTGCTATAAAGCAAGATAAAGAAATATTCAGATTGGAGATGAAGAAGGATAATCATTTTTTTATTGTATTTTTTTGGTTATGGGATTACAGTTGTCCCCATTTCTCCCCTTGGCACCTCTCCACCCAGTGCCCCTCACAACCTCAGGCAGTCCCCCCACCACTGTTCATGTTCATGGGTCATACATATAAATTGTTTAGCTACTCCATTTCCTCTACTGTACTTTACACCCCCATGGCTATTCTGTAATCACTTATTTGTACTTCTTAATCCCCTCACCTCTTCACCCATTCCCCTACACCTCCCTCCCATCTGTCAAACAAAAAAAGCACCTTGGCCTACATCACCCAGTAAACCCCAGAACCTGCGAAACCAGTAGACAGCCACAGACCACATCAGAGCACCACCACCCTGCTCCTGCACAGCTGCTCCTCCACAGAGGGCAGAGGTTGCTGCTCAGTGGTCACAGCCAATCCTTGCAGCTAACTGGTATGGGTAAACCCCTCCCATTGACCTTCCAATAGCAATCAAGTCTCAACTATAAGAGGAGAGACATCTCAGCTCACACAAAGGGTGCAACTCGAGTACACACTTTGCATGATACAGGAGGCTGTGCCAATAGGCCCTATAGGACACCTACTACATTAGGCCACACAACCCAGACAGGGAGTCATAGCAGCTCTACCTAATACATAGAAACAAACACAGGAGGCTACCAAAATGAGGAGATAAATAAACATGCCCAAATGAAAGAACAGTACAAAACGCAGACAAAGAACTAAACAAAATGAAGATAAGCAATCTATCAGACGCAGAGTTCAAAGCACCAGTTATAAGGATGCTCAAGGAACTTAATGAGGACCTCAGCAGCATAAAAATCAAGTCAGAAATGAAGGATACACAACTTAAAATACAGAACAATTTACAGGGAAACAACAGCAAAGTGGATGAAACCGAGAACCAAGTCAATGATTTGGAACATAAGGAAAGAAACAAAAGTAAGAACCACAAGGAGAAAAAAGAATAACAACAACAACAACGACAACAAGGATAATCCCTGGCTGGCATAGCTCAGTGGATTGAGCACCAGACTGCAAACCAAAGGACTGCTGGTTTGATTCCCAGTCAGGGCACACGACTGGGTTGTGGGCCAGGTCCCCAGTTGGGGACACTCGAGAGGAAAGTATACATTGATCTTTCTCTCCCTCTCTTTCTCCCTCCCTTCCCCTCTCTAAATATAAATAAATAAAATCTTAAAAAAAAAAAAAAAAACAAGGGTAGTGTAAGCAGCCTCTGGGACAACTTCAAGCATTCCAACATTCCCATCATAGGGTTGTGAGAAGAAGAAGAGAAAGAGCAAGAAATTGGGGATCTATTTGAAAAAACAATGAAGGAAAATCTCCCCAATTCGGTGAAAGAAATAGATGTTCAAGTCCAGGAAGCACAGAGAGTCTCAAACAAGATGGATGCAAAGAGGCCTATTCTAAGACACATCATTATTAAAATGCCAAGGGTCAAAGTTAAAGAGAGAATTTTAAAAGCAGCAAAGAAAAAAGAAGTTGATTATCCACAGGGGAGTTCCCATAAGACTGTCAACTGATTTCTCAAAAGAAACTTTGCAGACTGGAAGGGACTGACAAGAAATATTCAGTCATGAAGAGCAGGGACCTGCAGCCAAGATTGCTCTACCCAGCAAAGCTATCATTTAGAATTGAAGGTTTGAGAAAGATCTTCCCAGACAGGAAAACACTATAGGAGTTCATTATCACCAAACCATTTTTATATGAAATATTAAAGATACTTGTTGAAGGAAAAGAAGATCAAAACTATGAACAATAAAATGGCAATAAATACATATCTATCAATAACTGAATCTTAAAAACAACTAAACAAACAAGAAGAACAGAGGCAGAATCATGGATATGGAGAGCATTTTGATGGTTGCCACATAGGAGGAAGATGTGGGGGAATGGGTGAAGAGGTGAGGGGATTAGGTAGTACAAATAAGTAGTTACAGAACAACCTTGGGGATGTAAAGTACAGTAGAGGAAATGGAGTAGCCAAAGAACTTATATATATGACCCATGAATGTGAATAATGGTAGGGAGATTGTTTGAGGGAGTGGGTGTTGCTGGGTGGAGAGGGGCAAAGGGGGAAAATGGGGTCAACTATAATAGCATAATCAATAAAATATAATTTAAAAAATAAATAAAGCATTTAGAAAAGTTAAAATAAAATCATCCCTGGGGAAAAAAATTCATGGACACTTGGCCAGCTTATTGAAAGAATATTAAGGTTTAGCCTAATCTTAAGCTACATAACAAAATAAATTCCAGGAGTAGCAGAGTGAAATGTATATATAATATAACTTTTTTAAAACAGAAGCAAGTATAGATAAATATTTATCCGACCCTCTAGATACAGAGGATTTTTAAGCTTGAAATCAATGGGAAAATCATAAGAACAAAACACTTAAATACCTTAAAATTGACTATTGTTTCTTAAAAACACTATAACCTATATTTAATATTAAGTAAAATTTTAAAAACCTGCAATATATGGCCAAAAGTTTGACATTTAATATATGAAGTACTCTTAGAAATAGCTAAGGAAAACACAAGATCCCTTTGCATAAATGTACAAAGGATAGTAATAGCTAATGCAAATAAATTTTTTAAAATGTGAATTTGTACAAAAGTAAGACACTTTTTGTCCTTCAAATTAGCAAACATTTTTAAAGATATAGTAATATTAGTGAGATTAGCAAATATTTAAAATATTGTAGTTATATTAGTGAGGTTAAAGTAAATTCTGCAATTTTACATGCCATGGGTGCTAGAGTAAGTTGTTATGTACTTAGGAAGAATTAAAAACATCTAAATATCTGATATTAAGGGAATAGTTATATTGATTATGATACAATCACACTGTGAAATATTATATAGTTAAATAAATATTATATTTATATGTAATATATTGCAGAGTTGTAATCATTGCAATAATTTCCCTGAGTTTTTTTTTAATTATAGAAGAGTGATGTTGGGCCAAATTATATCACACAATATTGAATATATGTGACCTTATCTATGGAAATGGAAAAATACAGACTTAAATTAGTTGAAAGAAAGGTGTCAATATGTTAAAGTAATGATTACCCTGAGTGGTAGTAATCAGGTAGGATCATGGAATTTTTTTTCTTTGTTTATATGCCTTTCAAATTCTTTATTATGGGCAGATAAACAAGAAAGTTAATTTAAACTACTTTAAACCTTATCATATGGATTGAGTTAGATCAGTGATTGTCAGCCTAGCACAATACTGTTCCCAGGAACATTTGGCAATGTCTAGAGGAATTTGTAGTTGTCACAACTCATGGAAAAGGTGCTACAACAGGCATCTGTAGAAACCATGGATGCTGCCAAACATCCTACAATACGCAGGACTGGCCCCTGTAACGAAGACTTGCGTGGCTCAAAACATCAGTGCGGCTGAGGTTTAGGAACCCTGAGTCAAGTGATCCATCTTTATGCTCTCAGAACATCCTACGCATACCCCTGTAAAATTCACTATATTGTTGATATTTACTGTTTACAGGTATGTCTTACCTATAAGACTTTGCATAAATTCAGGGCTTTTGGCTAGGTGATACCTGGCACATAGTTAGGACCTCACTCTATGTTCACTCATACGACTTATCCAACTACATTTTACTGAGACTATGCCAGATACCAGACTCCTTGCTAGCTCTAGATTACAGAGATGAACAAGATTATTTAAAAATCCCTATCCTTGTAATGTTCAATTTTGGGGAAGCTAGATATTAAATAAGTAGAAATGTAAATAAACAAGATCTTAACAGACTGTGATGAATTTTATAATGGAAATAAAACAGGTAAGGAGATAAACAGTAATGAGATAAAGAGCTACTATAGATAGGTTAGCAAGGGATGTTCTTTCTAAGTAGGTGGGCTTCAAGCTCATAACTGAAGGATGAGAATGAGCTAGCTATGCAAAGACCTTGAAGAAGAGTATTTTGGGAAGAAAAAAGAGCACATGCACTTGACAAATGTATGTTTCATAGATGAATTAAAAGTATATGTTAACAATATTTCGATGACAATTTACTTTGCAATCTACATTACAATTTTTTGATAGCTCCCTTTCACGTTGTTTCCCACTTAGCAAGCAAGCGAGAACATAAAATTTGAAGTGCATTTTCCTTCTTTAAGAAATCGTGTTATGTATCTGTCATTTGTACACATAAATTCAGGCAAGCATTCCTTGGCAGTCCTACTAAATTGTATACATGAGTTATGAATGAGTTTGTTTACAAGACCCAAGAATTACACATATCCCCACAGCTAAGAACTTCTTAGGGAGTCTCTGCCAACTCC
This sequence comes from Glossophaga mutica, assembly GCA_039655065.1. Lineage (NCBI taxonomy): Eukaryota > Metazoa > Chordata > Mammalia > Chiroptera > Phyllostomidae > Glossophaga > Glossophaga mutica. Next base: position 63,874,354 of record CM077304.1, read on the forward strand.
ACAAAATTAGAGTCTTATATAAATCCCACAAGGAGGGGGGAAGAAATAATCTTTTCATCCCTGTACTTTTTTTCTAGCATATAGTAAACAGTTGCTGTTAGAGCAGAGAAAAGGAAATTTGATAAAAATAATATTCATACTTTATAGATCTTTTTTCCTGCTCATAAGCTCAGAGAACTATATTCAAAATAAAAATGTAGAGATGGTATTGAGAAATTGGATAAATAAAAGAATTCAGGGGACTGTAAATGAAAGGCATACTAGGTAACACCTGTTTCTCTACCTGCTGTGATGGTTACATGTAAATGGTTCAACTGGACATGGATGTTTGGTGAACTAAGTCTATTCCCTGCAACGTATCAGCTTCCCAGAGCCGAATAGAGAGAAGGAGACACTCTGATCATGATATATACCCAAATTACATAGTTTTGGAGAAGAGCTTGAATGAAAATGAAAAGTAAATAATGGGCTTTCCCCCCGGATATTACTCTTTAGTTCCGAATTCAAGATGGAGGCATGTTGATGAGCCATATATCTGCATATTGCCTGTCTAAAGCATGTGTAAAAAAATCTACTCATTAGCTGAATCTATCTATCCATCTTCCTCACTTGAGTGCAGGCCCCTACACAAATAAAATTTCAAGAGCCACCCAATCCCCCAAAATAAAAACCCTGGTAATTTTTAAAAATGTCTCTCTACTTACTGAACAAAACATGATTAGAACTTGATTTCTTTAGATGAAAGCACTGACCTCTCTTTACATGAATTTTGGCTTTTTCCTTGAAAGCAGATTTTTATAATAGGGAGATCTCGAGTATAAAAACACTGAGCATACAAGAACGGTAGGAAGGTAGAGAAAAGACACCAAATGGTGAGCCTGAATAACCGCAAGTAAATGTCCCCTACCTCAAAATTTTCTTTGTAGAAGTTGTCTCTAGGTGTTAGTTTAGGTTCCTAGCTATTTGACAAACTAGATGTATGAGTTAGAACAACTCAGTTTGGAACCAGCAAACTTCTAAATGATACTGGCTTTAAAAACAATGAAGTTAGCTCTGGCTGGTGTGGCTAAGTGGATTGAGTGCCAGCCTGCAACCCAAAAGGTTGAAGTCACTGGTTTGACTCCTGGTCAAGGCCCATACCCGAGTTGCAGGGGCAGGTCCCTGGTTTCAGATGTGAGAGAGGCAACTGATTGATGTTTCTCTCACACATCAATGGTTTTCTCCCTTTCTCCCTCCCTTCCCCTCTCTAAAAATAAATAAATTCTTTAAAAAGAAACAATGAAGTCAACTGACTTTTATAAAATAGGAATTTCATACTCAGGTTGCTATGATGGCTCTACAGAAACATCAAGAACCAGGCCGTTCACAGTTTTCTAATCAGTCATTAAAGAAATACAAATTTTCTTTGTAGACCAAAATGGCCACAAGAACTCCAGTCATTCCATTTGCGTTCTAAGCAGCAAGGTAGGGGACAGCAATAAGCCAAGGAACATCTCAGAGGTTCAGCACATTACTGTCTACAACTTTCTGAGCACACTAGTCAAATATGCCACCTAGGTATCACCAGAGAATGAGAACTGTGTCTTTTAGCCAGGTGTGTCTTCAGCGTTCCATTACTGAGAAGGAAAGGGAATTTGGGTGTTGGGGAAGGCAACTAGCAGATGCTGCCACCTTTGAGAATATGAAAATCCTTATGCTACAAAACACTTCTAAATTTCAGATAAAATATAAAAAATGTACTCTTAAAATTCATTTCTGAGACTTCCATTTCCTGCCAAGGTGGAGTAACAGGAACCAGATTTACCCTTCCACCCAAAACAACCAAAAAAACCCCCAAAACCCAGAAAAATATATGAACCAATGGATTCACGGCCATTAAGCAATGAAGGACAGCAAAGCCTGAGAGACAATAGAAATGAGGAAAGCCCTATGTTTGCCCCCTCTTATCGCCCTGAGTTTCCATTCATAGCACCAGGTGGGGACCCTGTGGCAAATCTTGGAGCACATGTTGGGTTGAGGGGCTGAACTGAGAGTCTGAATAGATCAAGACAGCTAGAGATTGCAGACAAAAGAGCTACACAGAGAGAGGATGCTGACATCTGCAGAATCCCCCTCAAGTATTTAGCCCAGTAGTCACTGGTTCATCGAGATGAAGAAATTATCCAAGTTTAGGCATAAAAAACAAATGCATTAGAGAGTAGTGCTGAGCACGCACAAAGTGACTGTTCCCATCAGGCAGAATGGAAAAAAACATAATTCACAGGATAATACATAATAACCTCAAGAAGTTGCCTCAGTAATTAACAATTCCATTGAGCACTACTGTGAATCTGTGAAAGAAATAGTAAGAGGATCAAATTGTTTGTATTCTTCCATCTAAATCCATTGGGTCCCAGCATAAATCCAAAAATATTAATAGGAATACAAAAATGTGCATCTGACAATGTAAAGTTTCAATATGTGGCATCCATATTGAGTGAGTTTCACAAGTTTGCAGAGTATGAAATAATATCTGAAAATAAATTATATTTTTAAAAGGATTTTTTTTTAGAAAGAAGGGCAAAAGAGGAAGAGAAGTGAAGCAAAGATGTGTGAGAAAAGATCTGTTACTTGGCTTGCAACTCAGGAATGTACCCTGACCGGGAATTGAACCAGCAACATTTTGGTTCATAGGCCAGAGCTCAAACCACTGAGCCACACCAGCCAGGGCTGAAAATAAGTTATATTTCTATATATCTGTAGTGTATAACCAGAAGTTGAGATAAAAATGCCACTTTAACATAAAAAATATAAAGCATTCAGGCATACATCTGTAAAAAAGCTATGAAAGACTTGTGTACTGAAAACTGTAAATGACTGGGTCACGTGGCGTGAGCCTCAGGAACGCCTTGCGTCCTCTCCTGGACCTATCGTAGAGCCCTCTCTCGCTCTAGATCTCTTAGAAAATGGAAGCCTTCCAAGTCATCCAATAAGTGGGTCAAAGCAATACACCATATTACAGTCTGTTCTCCAAACTCCAGAGGCCCATCAAGCAGTGCTTTTTCCTTGTGGTAAGAAGTATGAGGTGTAACAATATATTCTTCATCTTAGAAAGGGATATCCCAGTATTTCCCAGTCCAGATAACTTTATTAAATGGCAAGCTCCTGAATTTCAATGGGGCTTGTCTTTCACTTTCTAGTACTAGGAAATCGTTTAGGGTACTTGCCACTTCTTACAAGATTCACTTAACATGTTGTCATCAATCTGATGGATCAGTGATAGTCCATGAAATATCAAGATGACTAGAAGTATGTGGACGTATTATGACAGAAAGCAAGAAAGTTGACACAGATCTGGGTCAAGACAATAAGTTTGTCCTTGCCATGTAAAAGCAAACTGCTTTTTCCTTTCTACTGATAGAGATTGAGCAAACACAGTTGCAGAATCAATAGTTGGCCCACAAGCTGAAAGGTCGACGGTTCAGTTCCCGGTCAGGGCACATGCCTGGGTTGCGAGTCGGGTCCCTGATGCAAGAGGGAGCTAGTAGATGTTTGTCTCGCATATCGATGTTTCTCTCCCTCCCTTCCCTTCTCTAAAAATTAATAAATAAAATATTTTACAAAATCAATAGTCAGATATTGAATACCATCTGTTCCAATAAAACTACCATATTTGGCATGTCAGCTGCAGTTGGAACTACCACCTGCTCATATTTAAGGTATTCCAATGTTATCCTCCATTATCTTATGTTTTTTACAGAACCAAGAATTAAACCTTGACCTGATGGGGAACACCATCCTTGCATCCTTTCAGTCTATTATAGAGGCACTAATCTCTGAAGTTCTTCTTGGATGGTATTGCTTCTGATTTATTCTCTTTGCCAAGGGAGAGTGGCAGTTTCAGGGAGTTGCACTTGGCTCTTACTAGCATTACAGTTCTTACTTCACAAGTCTTTGGTCAAATGCAAAAGTTAGATTTGTGCCAAGAATAGTTTTTTCCAATTACACATTCAGGACCAGGAAAATGACCACAAGATGGATCTGTGGTCTCACTGGGTCCACTGTAAGAGTGACTTGGGCCAGGACTCCATTTATCAATTAGCCTGCATAAATTATACTTTATCACTGGCACTCAAAAAGTCTGAATATTCTTCTTTCTCCAGTGTAAAGTTAGCCTGGAAAAAAAAAATCATAGGAGTCTGGGAAAGGCTTGGGAAAAATACATACTTGTGATGACATTGCAGGGTATGTCCTCAAGGGCGAGCATCCTCTCCTTCAATCAGTTGGCTCTGGGTCTGGGCACTGGGCTTAGGTCTGGAAAATCAATGAGAAATTGTAATTTCCTCTTATAACAGCTGACATCAGCCCGCTACTCACCACCTCTCATTTTTAGAAATTGCATTTGTCGTTTTTCTACAAATCAGGTTACACCCTAGTCCACTGTGTATTTTGACCCTAGAAACATTATGATCTAACAGCCATCAGCCTAGATCCCCACGGATCAAGGTATCCTGATTGTCACTCCACTGTTTCTGCCCATTACTAGGGTGACCAAAGATTTATTGTCAAAACCAGGGCACTTTTGAGAGTGAAATCTGGCACTACTCATAATTATGCCAGGATAACAGGCAACAACTGTCCTGGGCAAACTGTCGTATGTTGTTGACCTTACTCATTATGGTAATTAGATCCATCTTGCCTCTAACGAGCCAGTGCTGCCACCTGGCTTCTACCGTTTTTAATCCCTCATCTCCCTCAGTTCCAAGGATCACACTTCAATGCTGCACCTCACACCATCAACTCCAGTCTATGTGAAGCAGCAACCATGAAACTTCTCAAAGATATTGGTGATTCTTTCACACGTACAATCCGTTGAAGGGAGGCATCCTTTAGGGCCCCTCACGGGCTGTTAGGTGGTGGGTCCCCAGGTGTTACACTGTAAACTCATCCTGACACTCACATATCCTTGAGCCCTCTGAACACTTTCCCAATCTCATGTCAAGGAAATTCTGGCATCTCTGTTTAATTTAACATAGACTATTGCTATATCCAAACTGCAAAAAGTCATGCCAGCTGACTGGGAGGGCTGGGTTCAGGTGTCTTTCCCAAAACATTGAGTTCCAAGTCATAGAAAAAAAAAAAGCCTCCATATCAATAAAGTACCCTTTAGATAGCCCTGTATTTTACACTCCTCCCTGGTCCCATGTTCTAAAGATCTGGTCCCCCACATGTTGCCCAGGTTCAGGCCTGTATATATGATCCATGTTACTCAACCGCCTCGACATGCAAGCTGTTTCTTTCTGGGAGCTATTTCTTCATTCGACCTGTGCTGAAATCTGACCCTAGTTTTCAGCCTAGGGTAATGGGGTGTTGGTGTGTGTGCTAATAATTGACACCATTCTATGAGATACCTACTATAGATGAGACCATTGCACAGTCTCCAGGTACTGGAGAAGGGTCTGCTTTTGCCAATTTAGAGAGATTAGAAGAATTTGGCCATTAGGAGATTCTCAGGCTCACCTGTCTAAATGCTTCAATTCCAGATCTCAGGACCCTGTTCCTTTCCCATCAAGGTCCTGCATTTCATGTAGGAAGCCTATCAAGTTTGCCATCAGCCTCCTCTGAAGCACCGCCACCCTTAAAATGAGATTCAGGGCCTGATTGTCATCACGGTCTACCTTGTGGCTGCAGGAGTTGAGCATTTTCTTATAAACTGCTCTAGAAGCTTATCAGTCAAGGTTGGAGTACTTCCTTTCCCTTAGGGCGGGGGTGTCAAACTCATTATCACTGGGGGCCAAATCAGCCTCCTGGTTGCCTTCAAAGGGCGGAATGTAATTTTGGGACTGTGTAAATGTAACTACTCCTTAACTAGAGGCAAGGAGCTCAGCACTGCTGCAGGGTAGAAACAAGGTACCAGCTTGATAAAACAAGGTGGAGGGGCCTTGTGTTTGCCACCAGTGCCTTAGGGCACAGTCATAATGGTAAACGGCTCTGAGGAAAACTTAGAGGAAAATTTCAAGCGTATACTGTGGTGCAGTTGCAGGGCTCTTTCTCAAGCAATCACCCTCCTTGTCAAAGGACTTCCCGTTTGTGGACTGACTGAGGACTGCAGCTGGGGGAGAGGAGAGGCATTGACTCTCCACTGTGGTGACTCACGTCAGTATTCTGGATATGCAACAAGATTTTTTTTCATCTTGTAAAGATCAAGTAACCTTTTATTAGAATGTCTATATCATTTATGTGGCTGGTGGCCAAACATTTTGATTATCTCGTCACCTGTGATGCCTATGTGTCCCCATTGTCTGTAGGCAGTACGTGCTGCCCCTGAGCTCTGCTTTGTTCGGATCCCAGCACCACCGTGGAAATCAGGGGACCCACGGCACTGGCAGCACCTCGCACCACCCTGCCTGGCTTGCAGAGCATAAGGACAACTGAGCTTTTCTATCATACTGATGGTTGTCTCAACAATGTGTTGCTTCATGTCCTGGTGAAGGAAGGGTCCTCTGAGGCATCCAGGATGAGACAATGAGAGTGGGTCGGGGATTAGTGTACAGGTGTCTTATGATAAACCCACTCCAACATCCCCATCCTCTGAAACCTCTAAGTTCCTTCCTCTGAATTATGTGGGGGAAGTTCTGCATCTCCTTCTCAATGAATGCATGTCACCATTGAACCCAAGTCCTATCAAGCAACCAAGTTAACTATTAGAGCCGCTGCCACATGTACAAGAGAACACATTAAATTCCTAATCTCTGGAAAGAGACCCTTTCGATTTATTTGACTCAATCCAATTGTAAAACAGAGACAGTGTATTGTAAAGAATTAAACAAATACTAGAAGACAGAAAGGCAAAATGATAATATTGAGATAACACAGAAATAATAGCATAGATAGAAGCTGCCATTCCAAGAGCTGGGTGACAAGAAAGAGGTAGGGCGTATTAAAACTTAGAAGCTTGAAGAGCCTCTGTGTAGCAGGAATGCAGGCCTCTGAGAACAGGTGCTGGCAGATGGTATTTCTGAATGGGCCGATGTTGACAGGCACTTAACACAGAACAGGAAGGTGCTGGCTGGTTATTTCTCCTCTCCAGGCTTTCAGTCTCCCTCTAGTGTTCTTTTTTGGAAAAAAAACCTAACAGGGAACCAGCTGGTAGGCCAGCTGTTCAGAGTATCACACAGTAAAGTATAGAAAGTGGGGTCGAAATGGAAAAATAACAGTTTAATAACCAGGAAGGTGCCCCCCGGACTATCTGGGTTGCCCGAGGCCATGAACAGGACCCAGTCTCCTCCATAATCCTTATGCTTATCATTCTCACATCCCCTGGGACATGCAATGAGCTATAGCCACACCACAGGCCAGAGCCTCAGTTGCCCCCTTACTTCACCCCAGTTACCCCTAGATGAAAGCCTCAGTGATTCTGTTGCTAATGCCATCAAGAGTTACTGCCTCTCACTTGCCACCAGCAGCAGGGTTCCTACTGGCATCAGACTGGAGAGAAGCGCAACTCCAAATCCTGTCCTGAGGTCTCTGCTTTCGAGGGTTATTTCTGGTCCCAGCAGTCTTAGCCTGGCTGCTCTAGAGCATAGACCCTGAGGCAAATGCTTACATGTTGCTGCTTTACCTGAGAATGCAAACCCAGGAGTGAAGGAACGAGGAAAGAGTCGGGTAAGTAGGGAGAATCAACACAAGGCACATCACTGAGCAGACGACCACCTGGTTTCCAACAAAACTCACTGCTGATCTTGCAGGATCCTAAGAGTCTGTGAACTACTGTGTTTCAGGACAGTCTGTGGGACGGAGGAAAGAATGAAGGATGGATTGTTTTTCTACTGGCTCTCATTTCCCTTTGTTCTAAGCCTTACTCTGTGATTTTCTTTTAAGATTCACTTTCCTGCAATTCTGGCGTGAATGCATGGGTGCTAAGCCTGTCCTAGGACATCTGTGCAGATACACATTCTGCAGTTGTTAAAAAATTAGAGAGAATTTTATGTACTGTAATGGAAATCCTATAAAGTATATTGTTAAGTGAAAAAGAAATTTACAGGTAAGCATTTATAATCTGCACATTTTATCGTCTGTCTCCCCACTCATTAAAAAGTAGGGAAATGAGACTCTGTACTTATATACTTAGTACTAGTATATGCATAAAGAAACTCTGGACTAACTCGTGAAACTAAGAATGGTACAATAGAACCATGGTAAGAATTGAACACATGGGGACAAGTATGGGAGGTCAGGTTTCCACTATACAGTGTTTTATACTTTTGGGCTTTGGGGCCATGAGAATATATTGCTAAGATTCAATATAAAAGGTTGGGCTGTGGGGAGCATTAGGGAACACCGAGAAAAACAAAAAGTAAGGAAATACTACTCATATTCTCATATATATAAAACTCTGAAGTAGATAAAGATAACAATGATAATAAAAATTAGTGAAGATTAAAAAAAAAAACCCAGACCTTGTTCTTCAAAAAGTTTAATAAGATATTCACAGAATACAAATAAAGAAAGAGTATAAAAGTAAATAAAATACAGAATAAAAAAGGGATGAAAATGCAGACACAATAACACAAACAGCTCAATGGGGGTGGGCAGAGGGTGGGGAAATGGGGACATCTGTAATAGTGTCAACAATAAAAATAAAGTAAAAAAATCCATGTAAAAAATAATAATACAAATAAGTATATGCTAACAAACTTGAAAACTTAGATGAAGTGGAATAACTCAAAGAAATAAATGCTAAAATTAAAAAGTGAGAATTTGAAGAAAATATTAAGAATTTTAAAAATCAAAATTTCACCTACAAATTATCCCAGGCTTGAATGGCCTCACAGTGAGTTCCACCAATTTTTCATAGAAAGGTTAGTTCTTATTTGATACAAGTTATTCAAAAAGTGGAAGAAAAACTGCCCAGATCATTTTATGAGGCTAATGAATCTTGATTCTGAAAACATAAGGAAAAGAAAAGAAAATTAGAACCATTTCTCTTACAACAAAATACAAGCAAAGTCTGACCACTTATTACCTCCTCAACAAGGCAAGCCACAATCATCTCTCATGTGGACATTTTGCAACAGAGTAGCTCATTGCCATCTATTCTCCACTGCTGCAAGACGTGTGTGCGTGTGTGTGTGCGTGTGTGTGTGTTTTAATGTCCGACATCACTCTCTCATGTCTTGTAGATATCTGCTCAAATATCTCTTGATAAAAGAGGACTTCATCTTTTTCCACATTCCCATCACTCTTTATTCCTCATCATGTCTTATTTTGCTCTGCTTTTTACTACCAGGTATATTACATATTGCTTTGTTTATACTTTATTGTCTGTCTCTCCACTCCAGAATTAAATTTCGTGAGAGCAGGGATTTTATTATGTCACTACTGTTTTCCGTGCACTTAAAAGAATGGTTGGCACAGAGTAGATACTCAAATATTTGCTGAGGAATAGTACTTACGTAAGTATGACTGAATGAAAAATAATACTGTATACTGTTTTATATATATATATAAATAGTTTATGTGTAAACTGTTTATATATATAACCTTAAAGACATGCATACACACAAATGATAGCCACCAAATGCAGGAAAATGTAGTCAGTACATGGAGTGCTGTTTTGTTTCTTATGATGAGTAATAGTTACATGGATATTTATTGCACATATTTTTTACCCATTTAAGGTACCCAAACAGTCAATATATTAATGATCAAGAATGTAGACTCAAGAGTTGCTTAGAACTGGGTTTGAATTTTGTACCTGCCATTTTGAAGCTGTATGACTTGACCAGTTGCACTTAATGCCTCTGGGATTCAGTGTTTTTCTCTGTTATGCGATGATAATAACGCCCATCTTATTACTGAATATACATAAATATATCGGTACACAGTCAGTACTAGGTAAGATACTTGCTTGTTTCCTACTATTGAGTTTAAATCCAACAGAGAATTTTATTTTAAGGAACAAAATAATAACAGCCCCCATGGCATGATCTGCTCTTGTATCTTAATGAGTACAGAACAGAGGAAAGAGACATGTCTATATTTAAATTTTGACTATACCACTTACTAGTCATGCAACCTTCAGCAAGTTATTTTTTTCTTTGCAATGCTCAGTTATTGATACTTCTCCTGAAAAAACAGGGAATAATTATATACTATTTTATCAACAAACAGTGCCAAAACATCTACTATATTCAAACACATGAGACCACATCTAACATATAGGCTAGCAACTATTGTTGTTGCCCAGAACAGTGCTAAGCACTGAGGAGTAGACATAATGAATACATAGACCCTAATCTTAAGGAACAATTATCCTAGTAGTGGAGACAGTCTGACACCTAGGTAATTTATAATGCAATGTGAGAAGTTCAAACCTAGAAACAGCATAGATAAGAGAGTGTTTAAAATATGAGAGAGTTTAGTGAGATGGTCCAAAAACAGAACTCACCAGGAAGCCTCCCTCTCAGTGCCAGAAGGAGCTGTCCAAGGAGGTATTCTAAACACTTTGTCTTCTCTACCCTTCTTCTTTGTCTCCAGTAGCCTCCACTGATGAAACTTAACATCATGCAGCTGTCAAGGAAGAAATGTTCCAATATCACAAGCATGACAGTGTAGAGTGAATTTGGAGCAGCGAGGCAATAGATTGAAAATGGTATAAACTAATGAATCCACAATTATATTACATGCAAGTAAACTAAGTTATCCAATTAAAATGCCAAGATTTTCAAACAATTACAACTAGGTGTTGTTTACGTGAAACACATTTAAGAAATCAGGACATGGAGGATATAAAAACAAAAGTTTATGTTTCTATTACTAGAAATAATGCAGGTTGTTTCATCATGGTAAAAAGTTGAATTCACAAGAAATTAAAACAAATTAAAAATTGTATGCATGTAATAACTTAGCCTCAAAATATATAAAGCGAAAATAGATAGTTGCAAACTGAAATGGACAAATTTATGATCATTGAGAAATTGCAGACAGCATGGATAGAACTGGAGAGCATTATGCTAAGTGAAATAAGCCAGGCGGTGAAAGAGAAATACTATGTGATCTCACCTATAAGTGGAACCTAATCAACAAAATGAACAAGCAAGCAAAATACAACCAGAGATATTGAAATAAAGAACAAACTGAGAAATTGCAACATACATTTTTTCAGTAACTGATTAAATAAGTAGATAAAAATTAGTAAAGATATAGGAAATCTGTAGGATTATTGCAGTAATAGACCTGTAGATCAATGGAACCATAAACAGAGCCCACAAAGAGACCTACACATAGATGGACTCTCAATTTATCACAGAGGTAGTACAGTGAGTGCTACAGTGAGTAGCAGGAATGCAGTGAGGGACAGATCCTTTCAGAAAATGTTGGGACAAAGAAAAGTATGTAAAATAAAGAAAAAAGATCAATATGGTGGACTAATATTAAAACTACGAATTTCTGTTTATCAAAAGACATCAATAAGAGATAAAGAGACAAGGTGCATACTGGGAGAAGTCTTTTGCATAACATTTATATTATATGTACTAACCAAGAGATCCTATCCAGACCCTTAGGAAAAGGCAGACAATGCAATGAAAAATAAGCAGGGGGGAGGTCAAAATTTTAAATAGGCATTTTACATAAGAGAAAAATCCAAATAGTCGACAGAGTTTCTGAATCTTATTAGTAATCAGGATGTGAAGTTTAAGGTAGAATGACATTTACACACTCAATGGAATAGTTAAAATTAAAAGTATGATAATACCAAGAGTTGGTAAGTAGTGGTACAAAAGCAACCCCCTGCTGATCAGAGTGTAAATCCACTGCTGATTAGAGCGTAAACTGATAAACAGACAATACCTAGCAGGAATGAGTCCTATGACTCAGCAATTCTTCTTCTAAGTGTATAGAATATAGTGTACAAGTAAGCAGAGATGCACACTTAGATGTACCAAACAACATGTACAAAAATTTCCATTATAGCATTTTGTATGATAGCCACATAGTGGAAGCAAACCAAATGTTCACCAGTGATAGAGTGAATGAAAAATGAAAATGTGCCCCTTGTCAGTGTGGCTCAGTTGGTTGGAGTATCACTCAGTAACCAAAGGGTTGCAGGTTGGACTCAGGACACATACCTGAATTGTGGGTTTGATACCCAGTCTGGGTGAGTATGGGAGGTAGTCAATAGGTGCTTCTCTCTCACATTGATGCTTCTCTCTCTCTCATCTTCGCTCCCTTCCTCTCTCTCTAAAAAGCAATGCAAAAGTGTCCTCAGATGAGGATAAAAAATTTTTTAATGAAAGTGTGGCATATTCATTCAATTGAATATTATACAGAAACAAATGGACTGCAACTCACATTTACAATGGAGGTAATTTACAAATAATGTGATATGTAGCAGAGGACAGCTAGAATAGGTCGTACATAGAGTGCAAAATCAGGCTAAATCGACTGCAATGTTTAGGGTGCAGACTTATGTGAAAAAAAAGCCTTGCATATAAAGAAAACTAAAACAGTATTAACCATGAAAGTCAAGCAGGTGGCTACCTTTAGAGGGAGGGTGGGGCTCTGACTGGGTGAAGCAACTAGCAATTTTTGGGGTAATAGGTATATGTATTCTGTTTCTACATTTGAGTGACAGTTACACGAGTGTTTGCTTTTCAATAATTCATTTAGCTGAACATATATGTTTTTGCACTTTTCTAAATGTGTGTTATGTTTCACAATAAATGGCTTCAAATACAGAAAACAAACAAACAAATAATCCTAACATGGGTGAAACATTGTGCTGGATATTTGCTCTTTGTTCTGTCTTATATTTGTAATCCTTACCAGAGGATATGGTTATTGATTTTGAAGAGAGAGAGGGAGGAGAGAGAGAAAGAGAGAGAGAGAGAGAGAGAGAGAGAGAGAGAGAGAGAGAGAGAGAGAGAGAGAGAGAGAGAGAGAAACATCTGCGTGAGAGAGAAACATGGACGGGTTGCCTCCCATATGTACCCAACCCAAGCCACAACCTAGGCCTGTGCCCTGACTGGGGATGGAACCTGCAACTTTTGGTGAACAGGATGATGTTTCAACCAACTGAGCCACCTACCCAGGGCCTGTTCTGTTTTTCAATTCTCTGAGAACAGTATTAGAGTAGTATCATGTTCATTTTAAGGTATGCATTATATTTTAGTATATTTGTCTTCCAAAATCTACTACCATGCCTGGTGTATGATACACACTCTGTACGTTCACCAATCTGGAGCTCAGGGAAGTGAAATGATTTTTTTCCAAGGCAGCATAATTCTCAAAGAGTGGAACCTGCAAACCCCAGTTTTCTGAGTCCAAGCTTCGTCAGACTGCCACATCTGCCTCTGCACATTTCTGCTGTGGCAAACAGAAGCTCTTCCAATTCTGGTCACTAACTGCACACACAGCTATGTAAAAAAAAAAAAAAACCTATTTCCAACCATGGCCTGCAAATAGATTGCAAGATTAAAGACATCTAGAAAATGGGAGAAGAAAAAGTCTCGTCTGTCCACGACAGGACAAAATGGGAATTACACACCTTCAATTGCTATGTGAAATTGACATCAGACAAGTCATCAGCATCCCTTTCTCCAGGCAAGAGGTTCTGTCCTATTACCCTAAGCAAAATATTTGCAAGTGTCATTCTGGAAGCAGCAGAGATAATGTTACATTTTTTATTTTAAAGTACTTGGAATTTTCCCTTCCCCCCCATATCTCACAGTATGTTTAATGAGTTCATCAGAATGTAGTCAAGAAGCATTGATTTAAAAAATTATTTGAATACAGATATGTAGACTTCAGGCCTAAGTGTCTGGACACATTCACTATTGTAAAGGTAATAAAGGCCTGTCTCCTACTGGTTTCTGAAAGAAAGTATAGAAATGTTTAGCAGAACAAAAATGTTTCACCCTGTGTACTGACAGTGACAAGCTCAGCAGATTCTCAACAAGAGAAGCAAGTTCTAGGGACTCTCCTGAGAAAGGGAGTTTTTAAATTTCAGGTCACAATTCATTAGTGGTTCCCAACCATTTAGGAAAAAAATGAAATAGTCAGAAAACATTGGAGTGCATTGCCTACAGTAAGACTAAGTACTGTTTCACGAAACCTTTGTTTCACATTATCTGGGTGTGTGGGAATCCATGGTCTTTTTGAGTTCCTGGGCCCAATTCCAATGTGTATGGGAGGTGGGAGGAGGGAAGGCGGGGGCTGGGGCTTCCTCACACCACCAAGTAATTCTTAGCACACCAGCTGGGTGTCCTACAATTTAACTCAATTCTGACACTGCTACCAGGGAGTGTTAGATCCCACAGGAAAGTCCTACAATCCCACCCCGCCCCCCAAACCCAACTCTTCAGACACTGTTGCAAGTCCAAGTTATACCATCTGTGCTTCTGCCCAACTGGCTATAGATCAGAGCTTCCCATGAGCATCCATGGGTTTGATTAATTTGCTAGGGTGGTTCACAGAACTCAAAGACACATTTTAGTTACTGGATCACAGGTTTATTATAAATGGATATACTCAGAAAGAGCCAGATGAAAGATATGCATAGGGCAAGGTATGGGGAAAGGACAAGAAGGTTCCATGCCCTCTCCAGGTGTGCCACTCTCCCCACATCTCCATTAGTTCACCCTGTCTTTTGGGATTTGCTGTGGCGTCATTACACAGGCATGAATGATGAACTCATGGGCTGTTGGTGATGGATTCAGCCTCCAGCCCCTCTCCCTTCCTTGGTTGGCAATCAGCTCTCATCCATAGTTGCTTTCCAATAGTCACCTCATTAACATGACAAATGATACCTTTATTGCTCTCATTACTCGGGAAACCCCAAGAGTTTAAGGAGCTCTATACCAGAAATGGGGATGAAGACCACATACGGATTTCTTATTATAAATCACAACATCACATATGTATGCATGTGGGTATATACCTACAAATTTGCATGTACTGAGTTATGATATAAAATGTTTTTCTCAATGCGTACCATGGTAAAAATATGGCTGAAAACCCATCCTTTAGATGATAATTTTCTTCTATACTCTATAAGATTCATGTTAAAGGCCTATAATTTTTGGTATGTGTTCATTTTTATGATTGATTAAAAAATTTAAATTGAAAAAAAGAATACTGGTGCGGACGGTATGTCATAGCCTATGACATGCTCATATTCATCTGAATCGGTGACTTGACGGTGGGAGAGAAGCAAATGAGCTGGAAAAATCGGTGATGTCATTAAGCTCAAGCAAAGAGAAATTCTGAAGTTATTTTAATCTGGCTCAAAGGCTACATAGAGAAACACCGCTGACTGCAAGATCTATGCCAAAGCATGCCAAAGACTAATCTTCTAACTACCACCAGACTCTAGAACTAATGAAGTTACTGACCTTCAGTTACAGGTGTTGACTGAAGAGTCAAATGAGAAAGCAGACACTTCCTCATTTCTCCTACATAAATAAACTTCATCATTTCTCCTTATTTACAACAAGTCTTATTTTAGTGGTTTCTGGTTATCTTTGTCCCTAATAAGGCAGAAGTTCATTGCTTTTCATATATGAAAGGGATTATAAGTGCCTCAGTGCAGACTATTTCTCTTTTTGGCATAATGTTCTTATATATATATTGAATTGTTTGGGGTATGTGAAAAAAGAAATCCTTTAATATTATTAAAATAAATAAACATACTGATCCAGGAGTATACAGAGGTAAATCTTCCCTAACAGATTACATGGGGGAAAAATTGTTAAATTGGATTATTTTCCCATTGCTTCATTGCTCAAGAGATCCTGACATTTTAGCTTTGGGCTTGTCTGCCAGTCCTTTGTTTTTTTCAAGAAGCTAATGATAAAGGAATTCTGTTATGAATAAGCAACTCCGCCAGCTGTGTATTTCATACATTTAAATTTTCTTTTATTGTGATTGCTGAAAATAATGATGAAACTATATTCAATTATTATATTTATGGTAAGAACTCCTTGTCTATTGGCCCAAAGCTATACTATAAGTACTAAAGAATGCATATAAGAAAATCTGTGAAATGATTTGTTAAAAATTAGTAGGAATAAAGACATTCTGTTTGGAAACATAAATGGACTATGGATCTTTGTGATTTCTTAGGAGTCGTGCCAGAACAAACAATGGCCTGACTGAATCCTGGACAGGTGAAAAAGAGACAGACATAGATTAAAGAGCAGTGAATGCTGAATTTTTTATGAGTCTAACATAATCAATTACCCTTGATCAGCACAACTTCTTTTCCTCACAAGTTTCCATGGGAATGACATTAATAAAATGTTTTAACTTTGGAGAATAGCTTGCTCCCTTTCTGAACTATGGGGCTGAAAACCTTTGGAAGGGAGATTGTCTTTTTCCAAAATACAAACACCGTAGTACTCCTGAAACAGGATGCAGAGCAAGGGGTCCCCAAAGTCCCCACAGCCCATGGTTGGGAGATAATGGAAGAGAGAAGGGACCATACAGCGTTTAAGATACTTTGCATTACAATGGCAAGTGGGCAGCCCTGTCTCTCCTGAAGGGAAGCTGGTGCTACCACCCCAGGTGAAAGGTGACTCTATGAGCATTCAGTGACTCATGACATAGTCAGGGGAGGTGAAAGCCCTCCCTGGAAGCCCCTGTGCCACAGGAACTCTTGCCCTGCCTAAAGATGGCAGCTGAGAGAAGGTAGAAGATACAGGAAACTGGCAAATGTAGCTTATTGTAGGAGGGGCCGGAGATGAGGTCACATGGGAAGCTCCAGGTTGTAATTTAAAATAAGGGCAGGCAGAGAGAGAGGAGGGCTGATCCACCATGAGAGCTGAGAGAGGAAGGGGCATCCATGTCACTCTGTAGTGAAGTGGGCAGCCATGTGAGAGAGATTCATCCATGCTGCGTATAGTGAGGGAGGAGCTATGTCTGCCTCTCTGAACAGATAGCCATGAGGAAGGAGCCACGAGGCATTTGGCCATGAGGTTAGAAGAAGAAAGCAGCAAGCAGTTATGCAGTTTGCAGTCAGGTTTCCACCACGCAGTCTGGTGTAGTAAGGAAGGAGCTGGAGTAAGGAAGAGGAGACCTGTTGGGAAACCTGCCTGGAGAACACCGCGGCGTGGTTGATGGTGCTGGGAATTGCAAGCACCTGCCCAACCAAATACGGATTCGTGGGAGATACCTGGAATGCTGAACTGTGGCTGGTAATGCTGGAACGGTAGACTTTTGCTTCTCTGAAGGATGTATAGAGAAGCCACTCTCTTAGGATGTGTGCTTTCCTGGACTTCACCATGATCCAGTGTAACAAGCCACATGTTTTCCTGAACCAGTACATGGAGGCTGACAACGGTGCATCCCAGATCCTGAAGGGGTGAGCTGCTGTGAGAGGATGGAAACTCTGAAACCCACAAGTGTACTTTCCAGAGCAGATGGAGATCTGTTTGTGCAGCCGGCTTAAGAACAGATAAGGATATGGGGAACTATTGGGCTTGTTTTTGGCTTATAGCCTGATGAGGAGCAAGGGCAGTGCTGGCTCTCGTGGGAGAGCAGGGCTCTGAGCTGAAGTGGTTCCAACGCCCCTGAGGTTGGAATTTTGTAAATAAAAACCTGTTTCCCTTAACACTAGTTGTTAGGTCATGAGCCAAGGCTCCAAGTGTATGGGCCCCGTTTTGCTCCCTCTTGTCCCCCTCGTCCCCCTCGTCCACAGTTTCACTGTCTGTGGTTTCAGTTACCTGTGGTCAACTCTGGTCTGAAAATATTAAATAGGAAATTTCAGAATTAAACAATTCATAAGCTGTTCTGAGTAGTGTGATTAAATCCCTCACATTTCTGCTACATCTCTCCTGGGACGTGAATCATCCCTACGTCCAGTGCGTCCATGTTGTAGCTAATCCCTGCCCAGTAGTCACTTAGATGCCTCCTCAGTTATCAGATTGAACGTTGTGATATCTCAGTGCTTGTGTTCAAGTAACCCTATTCCACTTTAGTAATGGCCCTAAAGCCCAAGGCTAGAAATGCTGGGGATTCAGATATGCCAAAGAAAAGCCATAAAATGCTTCCTCTAAGTGAAAAGGTATGTAAGTATAGGAAAAAGCATAGTATATACATAGGGTTTGTGTCTGTCCTTGGTTTCAGGCATCCACTAGGGGTCTTGGAAAGTATCCCCTGAGGATAAGGGTGCTGTATTGCTTATTTCTCACAATCTCTCCCACTCTCCAGCAAGAGCGTACAGTCCTGTTTGAAGAACTCAGCTAGATTATTAGCACAGCATCACTGTTAAGAGCCTTCTCCAATAGAAGGCTTACTTATGTGCCAGATGCTGGGGAAAATTTTGAATCTGCATATTTCTATTTTGTCTTCACACACAAAAACCTCCTATGAACTGGAGGTTATTACTTGTTAAAGAAGACTAGTTAAACTCTGGATGCTGCTTTCTAACTCGTGCATTTCTACCCAACTCCAAAGCCTTGTCACTGCCACATGCTGCAGCGTGAGAGCATTTTACTTCTATCTCTTCAGATGCTCTCTGCTATCAACAAACAATTAAGAAACTTCAAGTAATATAAGATGATATTTATATCCCCAGACCATGAAATGCCTACATTTAATTATGCACTTGTTGGAAGGCCATCTTGTACACATAGCTATTATTTAGAAGCTATACAAATCGATTCAGTATTTTATATTATTACTCAAAAATTTCATGAAGCACCTTATCTTCTAAAAATTTGTCATACTGGCACCCACTCTTGAAAAAAATATTATCAGGAGATTTTTTTTCTATGCTTAAATTTTGCTTATTTGTCAAGAAATAATTTTAGGACACACTAGTGTTTGACAACACCCTGATAATGCCATAACCTATATATCAATGACATCCCTTGAGTTCACCTTTTAAGGTAGAGATGCTTCTTCCTGAAAAGACTGAAAGCAGTGTCAGGACTCACCACCGCTGAGGACCCACTGTAAACCGCACTGTGTGCTTTGTGCCTTCCAGGTTGAATGATAAAAGCCCTTTATCTCTGAGATTACGTGTAGTTGGGCAGTGGACTCACTGTGTGAAACAAACTTGATAGAATGTGTTAGGAGAAACTGGAAACCAATAAGAAAATTAGTTTTTTTAATACCTAGGATTTCAAAATGTTTGTGGATGTAAGATGTTTCTCTATGTTATTATACTAAAGAATTTCTACCCTTTCTGATGAAAAGATTATGAGAAATAGTCTCAAAGATCTCAGTGCTAAATTTTCTCACACACACAACAACAACAACAACAACAACAACAACAACAGAAAACACCATTAGACAGAGCATTAAATGTTTTATTAGGCTAAATGTTTGATTCTCCCAAGATTTTTTTTTTAAGGCTGGCCACTCAAAGAAATGTTTAAAGTAACATTAGACTTAATAGGATGAAGAAGACACGCTCCTCTCCACCACCCCGCACGCACACACACAATTGACCAGAGTCCTCAATTTAATCAAAATAGCCTTATAGTGACATATTTTCAGAGAATGGGGTAGAGGATAAGAACAGGAGGTCAACTTTAGTATTTTGTGAAAAAAAATCCCCAAATGTCAGGTGTTTTACTGAAGCCAGAACATACTATTCTCCTATTGCTATGTTTCTAGAGGTTGAAAGTTAGTATAAAGAATGGTGATCATGAGTCCTTATAAAATAATTTATCAGAAAAAAGAAAGATCTAATATCTTTACTATAATGAAATACATTATAACATCCTAAAGTCATTTTTCATACAAGCATTGTTTGAAAGCATTTTCTTTAGATTAACCAAAATTTAGTCAGGAAAAAAAGCATCTTTCATTCCCCTAATTGTGAGGATATCTCTTTAGTAGGCTATATATTTTTTTGCAGGGAGCACGGCAGGAATGGTAAGGATGGTGGTATTGTTTCAGCACCCCCCCAGATGTGTTTTTAGTTGCATTCCTCTAACATTTAAAAATAATTGAGTATATCCTCCCGACATATGTAGATGTATTTATTTACTAATTGTATATAGACATTATTATTCTGATAAAGTACACATATAAAACTTATATAAATAGACTTAAAAAATAAAATATGGAAACAACGGTTCTCAGACTTTTTGGCTTTATCCCAGCGGGTTGTTTTGCGAGATTGCTGGCGTGCCCACACACCCCCTCCCCGCACTGAGTGCACCGCTGGTGTAAGTGGGACACACACAGGCTGGCCCTGTCCTTGTGTTCCAACCCAGGAGTCCCCTGATTAGCAACTCTCTTATTGAATTTAATTTTTACAAACAAGGTTAAGAAACACTTGAAAAAATATTACCACATTTATTCACAAATGCCATTTCTAGAGAGATTGTGAGCAATGGTAAAAAAGAATTTCCCTGGTGTCTAAGCTACTTGTCCTATTGTGATGCATTCTGCTTGGAACAGAGTTAACCCCCGTGTGAGAGAAGCCAGTAAGATGGACTTAGGGTTGTACAAGACTTTAATACAAGTTTAGTAAAAAGAATTTACTGGATAAACGTAGGATAATGTGTAGAATTCTTCAATTATTTACTTTAAAAGTCATTTTAGTTAGTTATATATAATAGTGAGTTTAAAATGTATATACTTTGGGTTATATAACATCATGACATTTTTCATAACATATTCATTTAGGTATTTCATAAAATATAAATAACAAAATGGCACATTTACATATAGTCATAAAAACATTTATATTAGCTAAATGTTTAAGCAAAATGGTAAGACATAAATGCTTTTAAACTTTGGTTATTTTATTTAGAAACCAAGAAATAGATTTTTTTTCTCCTGATCCTGGCCCAGTTCCACCTTTGTCAGCCCTACCCTTGTTTCAAACTTTCTAATTCCATTTCTTTGTCAGATATTTAAAAAGCCAGTCTCACCACAGTCCTAAGTAGTCCCTTCCCTCCAATCCACGTGCTGCACGTTGGTGTCACTTTTCTTCATCAGTTTGTAAATGGCAGATCTAACAAGAGCTCAGATCTACCTGATTCAAGTCCATGCCCCGCTGCGATTCTGCATCTTGTGAGTTGTAATAACTAGACTGGAGTCCCCAGAGGGCTGGCGGGGTATTGCAGCATCTAGAACAAAATGGGAAATCACAAATGTTCGGTGATTTGAATCAATAAATGCAAAGCAACTACTTTGAATTTGTGTATTCAAATTATGTATTAACATATAATTTAATAAGTAATTTCAAAACCTCTTAAAATTCATATTGCCCTTTAAATATATTTTTAAGGAAAAGAATATGGAAAGGAATATGGGGAGAAAACCAGTGGACTACAATAATGTACTATTCTAAAGAAAAATACTAGAAAACAAGACAGTAAAATTTAGGTAGAAATATACTGAAAAGGAAATAAATTCATTACTCATGTGATTTTAATTCACATAAATCACATAAATCACATAAAATCACATAAATTCATGTGATTTTACAATCTACATCTAAAACTTTTGTTCTTCTTTGACTGTTTCTTATTCACAGTAGATGGTTAATGATGTACATTAAAAATATAGAAGGATTCCACAAAGGAATTCGCTGCCACATTGTAGTATTTGCATGCCTTTCTCAAGAATTCTAGGATGTCAGAATAGGCCATTGGAAATCCTATTTGATGTTTCCCAGGAAAAAACAATGAAGATTCCTTTCTCCAGATCCTGAGAATGCTGGTGGAGGGGATTGCAGGATGCCTGAGAGAGTCAGGAGATCCCTCCTGAGACAGAAGAAAGTCATCATGGAAGATGAGTCTGGCCTTGGGAGTCTATCTAGCCTGGTTAGAAAAGGGGCCTCATGAGAGTGACTCTCAGGGGTGGGGGTAGGGGTGGGGGGGCAGTTCCCAACATCTTCCAGGGAAGCTCTTGGGAAATTGTTCTCAATTTCCTGTACAGAAGCTTTTAAATCTAAAAAAGTAGGGCTACTCTTTGGGGCCCAAAATAGCTGTATTCATCATTTAAAATCAATTCAAGTTTTTCTAAGAGAAATTAAAAAAACAATTCTTTAACAATTTCTTAAAAGCCACAAAGCTCCACAGGTTAGGGACTAAAATCAAAAAAGGAAGTTCTGGCAATAAAATCATGAATGAATCTGATATAGAAAACTACCCTTGAAATATCACCTGGCATGTTTTCTTACCTCAACAATTTACCTTTACCCTCTGTAGTCCTTCCACCAAGAGGAGCTGGTCACGACAGGAGGCACATGGTCTCTGGGAAAAAGAAGACAATGAGAGCCTTGAAAGAAAAAGTCATTGCTCTGCCTTGAGTCCCAGATTTGTCTCTTAAGAATTCATAAGGAGACAAGAGTCTTGGAAGACAGCTCTTACGAAAGAATAAAGGGTTTCTCTCATCATCATTGAAGTTTGGACTTCGTTCTAGAACCAAAGCTTGAAGAGTTTATCTTGGAAAGTGAACATACAGCAGAAACAATGAGAAATGTGGTACAGAAAATTCCTGCAACACTGAGGGCTGAAAGCAAGAGAGAGTGGCTTTCTCCACCCCATACCTAGAAGTGAGTTTCACTACCTAGATGTGAGTTTCTGCGGAGGACAAATAAACAGAAACACCCAGATATGTTCAGGAGAATGCCAGGTCAGAACGCTGTTGACTTCCTCAGATACAGGCTGGAAACATTTCTAATGCCTCTCAGAGAAAAAAGCCATGGTTAATGCAGCACAGACTTTAGGCTGGAGGAGCGGTAGAGTCACAGTCACTGAGGGAGGGGCCTAGATTGGTGGGCCTGAGGGCAGTCTCTCAGGGTCCTGCACAGTCCAGCTTAGTACAGAGAAAGTAAGTAATTGAGAGACCCTGGGCCCACATGAGAGGATATTGTGGATAAAGAAAGGGACAATGATAACAAAATAGGCCTCATTTTTGGAATAGGGACTCCAGAATAGGAGTCAGGAGAAGGGTCATGGTTATTAGTAATGGGTTCCAGCATGAGGACCCAAAGCTGCAGGTAAGACCAACTGAACCTCAGTCAACACTAACAAAGACACCCAGAAATGAGAAGACTAAACTGTACCATAGTGAATGCAATGAGATTGAACACCAAGGCCCAGAGTCCAAGTGGGTTAAGAAATTTCAATTGATGTCAACCATAGGCTATAGAAGACCAGATACTCCCTCCTAATGACGTATATGAAAGTTTTCTACTTGGCCAGAGGCCATTTTGGGAAGCTGGAGAAGGCAGAAGAGAGAAAATCCCTGAGGGAATAAACAATTATCCAAAAGGTACCATTATAAAACTTGAAAAGGCTGAGATGACATCATTTGCAAGGTAAACTGTTTTCTGTGTCTGTATTAGTTTCCTAGGGATGCTGTAACAAAGCACAACAAACCAGGTGGCTCAAAACAACATTCTCCCATGGTTCTGGAGGCTACAAATCTGACATCAAGGTGTCGGTAACACCATGGTCTCTCTGAAGGCTCTGCAGGAAAATCTGTTCTATGCCTTGTTCTTAGCTTCTGGGGTTACCAGTTATCCTTGGAATTTCCTGAGAAAAGTATGCAAATACTGCGTGGCAATGAATTTCCTCTGTAGGATTCTTCTGCTTCATTAACCTACTTCCGCTTCATTAATCTACTGTGAATTGGAGAAAGTCAAAGAAGAGCAAAAATGTTAGATGTAGAATATAAAATAAGCTTATTTTTGTCAAGTAATACATTTATTTTCTTTTCAGTGTTTTCCACTGAAATTGTATTCTATTGTTATTTGATATTTTTCTTTAGAATGGGACATTATTGTAGTCTACTGGTTTTCTCCCCGTTCTTTTCCATAAAGAAATAACAAAAATATATTTAAAGAACAATATAAATTTAATGGCCAATGAAATGACATTAAATTCTATGAGTATATATAATTTGAATATAAATAGTCAAAGTAACTGTTTTTCATTTGTCAATTCAAATTAGCAATCTTTTTGATTCCATATTTTGTGCAAGGTGCTAAGCGAGATGTGACAACACCATGCCAGTCCTTTGGGGACCCCAATATAGCCATTATATTTCATAAGTACCAGACATTAGTGCTTAATATTTTTTGAGGGGACATAATTCAACCTACAATAGTTCCCAATGAAAACGTGGGTTTAAGAGCTAGTTCAGTTCATTTACGTGATAATTTTTATCACCATCATTTTTTTCCTACTGATTATAGTGTGTAGTGTACATTCTGACCCCTCTCTGGCAGGGCTGACAAAACGCAGACTACATGTGAATTCCATCCAACCATCTTTTTGGTTTTACCAAGGCACATGCATCAGCTATAAATGATTTTTTTTTACATTTTTAAATGGTCTTGAACAAGTCAAAGAAGAATAATATTTTATAACATGGGAAATGTATGTAACCCCCCAAACAGGTATCCACATATATAGTTCTATGAGAACACAGTCACAATCATTTGTATGTGTGTTTCTATGGCTGCTTTTGTGCTGCAGTGGCAGAGCTGAGTAAATACAATGGAGACTGCAGGCCTACAAGGCCTGAAATTTTTACCATCTGTCTCTTTACAGAATCAGTTTGCCAGTCTCTGATGTATGGTGATGAGGGCAAAAGGGGGAGAAATACAAAGTGATGAATATGAATGAATGGATAAATCTTCAGAGAGTTCACCTTTAAAAGACTCGAAAAAAATGAAGACAGAAATATGAGGGGAAAGCTCATGAAGAAGGAGGAGAAAGAAGGAGAAGAAATATTTGGCAAGTAGCAAGAGTTATAGAGAAGTGATGTCAGCAAGGCTAAAAGTTCAGAATATTCTGAAGCTTGTGAAAAATTACTAATACCAAGAAGAATAACTTATTTGTGAGTAAGGAAACACGAATGGTATGTGAGGCCACCTTTGGGGTGAATGGCACAATGCTGCTGAACAGAAAACATTAATTTGAAGTACTTAACTTTCTTTAACATTACTAAGTCTTTAACTATATTTCCTTCCATCTTTTCTGTGAAGATTTATCACTATTTGGAATGAACAACATGAATAGTAATTAGAAAAGAAGATCAACAGAGTAAAATAGTAAAAACGTATATCTGCCCTAGTTCATTTCTAGACCTGGGTGAACAATAATATCTCAGAATACCAAAAGGATACCATCACCTCAATCTATCAAAAAGCTGTTGACTATTAGTTACTAAGTGGCTGCTGATAATCTTCAGAAGTTTGGAGGGAACTGAAAAGGTGCTTGAAATATAGAGTTAGTAAAATAAAGCTTCAAATAAAAAAAAGAAAAAGATACTGCAAACTACAGAACTGAGAGCTTGCTATGACTACCAGTAAGGCTCTGGAATGAATTGTTGAGTCTTTAAGAACTGGGAAAGGAAACTTGTGATCCGGTTTACTAAAAAAATCATGCCATGTAAACCTCATAATATTTTGATAGGATTATAACATATCTTGATTTTAGAAACTCCTTTGACAGGTTCTCTCATAATAGTCTTTATAGAAGATTTAGAAGAAATGTTGTTTGCAGATTAAGAAGTATAATCAGTGCAGTTATGTGGATTTGTAATTGGAGTACTTGATTAATGATACTCTCCAAAGGGCTAATTAATGAATTAAAACCAAGTCATGAAAAATTTTCTAGGGGTATATTACTGTCTTATTCCCTCTCTTTTTTTATACAAATAATTTAGTTAAGAATATTGCTGACACGATGCCTAAATTTGCAGAAACTCAGTAATGGTAAGGGGTAGCTAGCATGTGTCATGGTAAAAATCAAGATTCAAAAATCTCTTCAGACACTGAAGCAAAATTCTGCAAATAGACGCCCCCTTGAAAAGAAAAGCAAAACATGACCAACAAAACCAAAACCAACAACAACAAAAAGATAAAAACAGAACAAAACAAAATGTGGTTCTCAATGCTAGTTGCACAGTCAAATTACCTGGGGAGATTTTTATTTAACTGTTCTGGGTGCAGCCTGAGCATCAATACTTTTTAGAGGCATCCCAGTGGATTCTAAGCTCAGCTGGAGCTGAAAATCACTTGCAGTGCACTAACAATGAACTTGGAGGGGATGGTAAGTGGAATAACCGAGCCCAGTGTAATAATGGAAATGTTTAGAAGATTCTGAGGACCAAAAGATCAATGAAGCAGCAGTGAGGTGTGACAGCTGAAAAAGCTAAAATGATCTTAAATTGTAAATATTGAGCAGATAATTAGGAAATGGTAAAAGTAACTCCCATTTGTCAGGCAATTACTCTTGTATCAGGCACAGTAAAAAGAATTTTTCATGCATTATACAGTTTAATCCTCACATTAAGTCTATGAGATAGATATTATTATCCCAAAATTGTGGTGGAGAACACTGAGGCTTAGTAAGGTTAACTAATTTCCCTAAATGGCTTAGCTAGGATATGGTGGGGCTAGAGTTTACTGAATTACTCTATGAGTAGTGAATTGAAGAGGGCCTAGAGAGACTAAGTGTATTGGGACTGTATTGGAAAGGGACAATGTAAGTGATATTTTAATAAAGAATTGTGTTGAAGTGAATTTAGATAATGAAGGAAATGCAAAATTCAAGTATTTTCTCAAGATTTTTAGTCTAGGAGACTGGAATATTTGTGGGACCTATGAAAAGAAATGCAATAGGGAAGAGGATTAAGTTTTTAGAGAAAAATAATTTTGGTTTTTAATAATAGCAGGTAACATTTTTAAAGTACCTTGTATTGAGTATTTTATATTCATCTCACTTAAGCCTCCTTTAATCCGAGGAATTATTAGAACCATTCTTATTTTAGAGAAGTTGCCCAAGAATACAGAATGAGTGGTCTAGTGGGGATCTGAACCCAGTTCTCTGTGAGTTAGAGCCTGCACTCTGAATCACTGGGCTACACATTATCACATCCTGAGTTTAAGGTGATGGTGCATTATCTAAGCAGAAACGTGCCAGCACAGTTGGAAATATGGGAGTACAGCACAAGCAAAATAACTTTATCATATGTTCAAGTAATTATTTATAACTGCCTACCAACTAATTTTACATGGAGCATTAGCACATGAACATTTTTATGTGTTCTAAATATACTATCACTAGCTCCTAAAAATTGTTATCAAGACTGTAGACATATATGGGAATTATACACTCTGTTTTACAAAATTCCTGGTTCCTCCTTTCTAGTTACAATAGTGAGAGTTCTGAGTCATTCTTTTTATGCCTTAAATCAAGTCCTCTCTTTTGGGGAAAATCCATGAAAGAAAACTAAAAGTTACTTTGACTCTTGTATTCTAACTAAATGTATTTGTTTTTGACTAATTGTAGTCTTATTATTATTATCTTGGCATCTTTACTGAGGTGTAATTGATACTTGATAAACAGCACATTTTTTTTTTAAACAGAATCTTTTTTTTTTTTTAAGATTTTATTTTTTATTTATTTATCTTTAGAGGGGAAGGGGAGGAGAGAGGGAGAGAAACATCAACGTGTGGTTGCCTCTTGTATGTCCCCATGCTGGGAACTGGCCTGCAACCCAGGCATGTGCCCTGACTGGGAATCGAACTGCGATCCTTTGGTTCGCAGGTCCGCGCTCAATCCACTGAGCTACACCAGCCAGGGCTGATAAACAGCACATTTAAAGTGTACACAGTGATGGATTGTGACATATGTATACACCTGTGAACCCATTACCACAATTAAAATTATGACTATTTCCATCGATTCCAAAACTCTCTGGGGGCCCTTCATAACCTGTCCCTCTCTCTACCCTCATCCTTCTGCAACCACTGATCTGCTTTGTGTCTCTACAGATTAATTGGCAATTTCTAAAATTATATATCAATAGACTCACAGATTTTGTAGTTTTTTCTTTTTTTCACTTATATAATGATCTTTACATTCATTCATGCTGGGGTGTGTATCTATGGTTCTATCCTCTTTATTCTAGGAAGTATTCCATTGTATGGATACACCACAATTTGTTTAACTGCTCACCTGTTAGTGGGCTCTTGGGTTGTTTCCAATTTGACACTACTACAGATAAATCCGATATGAACATTTATGATCTTTGCCTTTGTATAAACATATGCTTTCATTTCTTTGGGGTAGATACCTAGAACTGGAATGGCTGGGGTATATTGTAGATGTCTGTTCAGCTTTTTTAGACTGTTTTCTACCAGCAATGTAAGAGAGTTCCAGTTGTTCCACACTCTCACCAACACTCACTGTGATCAGCCCTTCCGGTTTTAATTCTTCCAGTAAATCTGTAGTGTTGTCTCATTGTGCTTTAGGTTGTCTTTCCCTGATACCGATGATACTGAACACCTTTTCATGTGTTGGTTGTCCTGTAGTTTCTTTGGTGAAGTGTTTGGTCAAATCTTCTGCCCATTTTAAAATAAGAAATTCTGTCTTATTATTTAGTTTTATGAGTTCTGAATACAATTTCTTTGTCAAATATATATTCTGCAAGTATTTTCTCCTGTTTTAAGACTTGGTTATACCATTAAAAGTTATAGTTTGCCCCAATCAGGAAATATTTTCTGCTAAACCAATTCTAGATTATGACACGTCTTAATTGCTAATAACTACACCTATTATAATAAAGTGCTCACGATTGTTAGGAATTAATGCAAAATTTTTATTGTATAAACCATAAAATACAAAGAAAGTTTACTGAAATTTTTTTACTTAGAGTATATAGAAATGTTTGTATTATTTAAAGTTATATAAGTACAGTACAAATATATTTCATATAATGAGCAATTTTTTTAGAATGTTTTTACTGCTTCACCTATTAGTATAAGTAACAACGATGGACTGATTTCATGGCATGAATATCCATTGCTGAAAGAGTCACAACACCATTTTATTAAATTTATTTTCACTAAAATTACTATCTGTCCTGCCTTATTTTACTGTAATTCTTTTTAAAAAAAAAAAATCCCTGATCTGGAAAAAAAAAATCCCTGATTCAATGGGTTCAAGTCTTTAATTACACTTTCACACCTTTTCTCACAAATGAAAACTTGCACCCGGTAGCTAGCAGATACCCTTTTAAGCGATGGAACAAGATATCATCAACATAACATCTGTATTTAAAGCAAAATGCAGCATTTGCTGAATGCTGGTACTTTCTTCCTCATCCTTCTGCCAAAACTGATAACCAGATTTTATACTTAAAAAGTTATATTTTTAGTTGCCTGAAAATCCTGAACAGTGATCTTATAAATTTATATCAGAAAATGTTATGATTTTTAAATGCCAGGTGATGGTTAATATTTGATATTTAAAAATATTAAATGCCAAATATTTGTCATTTGTCAAAAGCAAGAATGAAATGGTAGTGTAAAGGCAGTATCTTGTGACATAAATAATCTTTGTAATTTTCTTTAATATGCTGCAAATGTGTTTCTAACTCTAAAAGAAAAATACCTTTATAGAATAACAATGAAGTTTGATTTAGAGTGCCACTAAAAATTAACAAGGAGCTTCTAGCAGTTATTTAGAAGAGAGTAGATCATAGGAAAAACTCTAGCTGTTGCACTGTTTCCAATCAATTGGAAATAAATCTTAAGATTAGTCACATGTAACATTTACTCCTTTTGCATCTAAGTTGAATTCAGTATTGACAAACGATCTGTAACAGGAAGCATTTTGTATCTGCTTATTTGCACGCAAAGCTGTCTACTGAGACACAAATCACCACTGCCCTTTTCCTCCTCTATTAACATATCAGCTTTGACATTCAACAAAGAATTATATTTCAGAAATTAATGACTACTTGAATAAATAGTTCTATTTTCTTTAACTTGACTTACAACAAATGTATGAATTAAGGACAGTCCACATTTACCTGGCAGAAGGCTGTTTTAAAATAAATGTCAAATAAACTCGTTTTCTATCAAGTCTACTTCTTCCCACCACCCACTGAAAATTCAATTCAGAAAAAAAAAATAACCAATGGAATAATGATATCCAAATTATGTTTCATGGCATTGTACTGTGATATCGTGAGATGGTAGTAGAACTTTAGAAAGTTTCAAATGTGGCAAGTAGCTGCACAGGAAAGGAGACAGAAACAAAACAAAATTCAGTTCTCCTGAGGGATTCTGTATACTCTTCTTCGGGATTCACAAGACATTATTAGCATAGGAAATGTTCTGAGATGTTCTGCAGTTAAGAAAAACTGTTTTGCCCTGGCAGGGTAGCTCAGTTGGTTAGAGCGTTGTCCTGAAACACCAAGGTGGCTGGTTCCATCTAGAGTCAGGGCACATACAATGACCAAGCAATGAATGCATTGAAGGGTGGAACAACAAATTGGTGTTTCTCTCTCTCTCCCTTCCTCTCTATCTCTAAAGTCAATAGACAATTGAAAAAAAAAAAAAACTGTCTTCTAAATTCTTTTTCTTAACCACAACTCCACGCTCCATCACTCCCATCCCGCAAGAGTATCAGCTTCTATTGACATCTTATGGAACCAGTGTTCGGGACCAGCACATGGTTTGGGAAATGCCGCAGTGGAGCCCCCTTGTAAAGAGAGTGGAGAAAGGTGGGAACTGATGCACAGTCCTCAGGCATCTTTGGGGAAAATAACTTGGACTCTGTAATATTTCTCTCAAATCACTGGGGAATTGTATGTTACCAAGTAAGGCTCCAACAACCATAAATCCACAAAGAAAATTTTGTTCTTTGTCTTATCACTCCAGACCTTTCCCTCTCTGCACAAGAGTCATTGTCATTCTAAACTTGTCCCTGTTTCTTGCCCTTCCACATTCTCAGAGGCCTCTTTCCTCATCTTCCCTCTATATATGTATAAAATGAGACATTTCCTATTGCCTTAGAAGTTCCCAAGATGAAAAGATTAGGCATAAAATATCCTATTTTTAAAGAGACTCTCCAAAGGGGGCCACTCTCACCTTCCAGGAGTGACTTTGTTACCATCATCCTACTAACACCTTCCAGTTTGTAAGATGACTACCATGGGAAGAAAGGATTTAAGAGCAATGTGACAATTATTAGTTGACAGAGTGCTGGGTCTTTCCCTCCCTTCCTGTGCCCGAAACTCCCAAACCAATCAAACCAACAGAAAAACAACCACAAAACACCACCACTCAAAGGAAATGAGAATCCTTGCAGGAAGGGAATGGTTTGGCAAGCTTTGAGGTCTGCCCAAGGTGTTATTAAGGGTGAAGGAAACTATTTGACAGAGTGTGTTTGAGAGCAGTGATTGGAAAAACAAAGCAATGAACACTTTGCATTCGTACCCCCAAAACTTCAGATGATTTATCCTGTGGTTGGCCACCTACTAATCTGTGTAGACTTGAGGAGGGCAGAAGAGAAATGGGGAGAAGTGGCAGGACAGAGGTATTGCAGCGCAGAAGCCTGCACACCCTTCGTTTGGTGCAGCAGAGGTGTGTGAATTTCCAGCTGGCCAACAAAACACTCCCTCTGAAATAAAATGGGCTTGAGCCTTTTTGAGGCACCTCATCTATGAGTACTACTTGCCACCTAGAGGGCTAAGGAGCACTCAGACATGTTAGGTTATGGAAGTGTGCAGAGGAAAGGCCTCTGAAGGACATCTTAAATAAGTAAGTCACAACCTTGACCCTCACAAGAGTGAGGTGAGTTTGGGTGTCTGCTAGATACAACCTACAGTCAGGAGAGAAGTATAACAGTAACAGTTGAATAAAGAATACTTGCTTCTAAACTCTGGTTTCTCTTCAGATAGTATAAATCTTTCATCTTTCAAGAAGGAAAATTTGCTTCTTTCCCCTTAGCTTCTCTTTTGCATCATCCTCCTTAACTGTATGAGATCTACTACCAGTAGTGGGTATCAGGATGGACACTGGACGAAACTGGATTGGACTTTTAAGTCTTCAAAGGGAAAGCTATGGGGTCTGTACAACATGTCATTAAGGGTCATGGAAGATATCTGACAGAGTATCCTTGAAAAACAAAACAAAGTAACATTTTATGCTGGTACCCCAACAACTTTGTATGATTCAATAAATCAGTGATGCAATGTTTCATTGTTCCCCCTTGATTGATATTTACCTCTAAATATCAAATACTTAATTAACCTCAGCCTTACCATATTGAAACATTTTAAAGACAATGTCAGGATCAATTTCTCATTACAAAGATAGAATATAAATATAAATTTATTTTAATTCTATACTTATGGTAAGCAATTTTCTCAATTTTGCCTAAAACACAAAAAATTAATATAAAATTTAAGATTTGGTCAACATGAATGTTCCTCAAGATTAAGGAACATGTCTTGCTTATCTTTGCATCCCCAGTATGTTGTACCTGGCACAGTATAGACACAAAATAAATATTTGTGAATTAAGCTAAAGTATTGGTTGATATTTAAAGAACCTTCCAACAGCTTGAAGGACTACATTTTTTTCTTTGCCTCTCAAATTCCTTGTCTCAGTTTTCCATTATGACCATTGACTAGAAAGAAACCTTTTAGAGGATAGTCTTTTTTACGCTTATTTCCTTTTGCACTCAGATTAATTCAGCACTTACAGATCCTAAAAGGAAAGCATTTTCCCACTGTTTAGTAACAAGCTAAATTTAGTGATACACAAATCAAATCTCTAAGTGGTCAAGAAGACAAAATATAATTAAGTATTGTGCCTCCTCATAACAGGCACACTCAATGTGCCTCTTATGAATTTGGACCGGGCTAATTGAAAGAAGCATAAGTGGTTTAAAGTTGGTGATATATGCTCTTAAGGAATTCATGCTCTTATTGGAGGCTAGCTTATAAACACTATGATTGGTTCGAGATCCTTGAAAGGGAGGTGGGGGACGGGAAAGGCATCCCAGGCAGGGAGAAGCATTCCAGTGAGGTTTGGAATATAGGTTCAGAAGCTACTGGCTTAACCTCTCTGTGCCTCTTATACTTAAAATGTGGGTTAAATGAGTTAATGTAGCTCCTGACCTTTAAGTAAGTGCTTATGATGATGATGATGTACAAAAACTTGGAGTTAGGTTTTTGAAGGACTCAACAATGAAATTGATGGGAGCAATTCCTGTATTAGAATAGTGGGGAAAAGCTCAGAAAGGAAGGGATAGTGACAGATGGAACCCACTGATGTCCAAAACATTTGGATTTTGTTTGGTAATAGTCACTGAAC
Organism: Glossophaga mutica; assembly: GCA_039655065.1. NCBI lineage: Eukaryota > Metazoa > Chordata > Mammalia > Chiroptera > Phyllostomidae > Glossophaga > Glossophaga mutica. The sequence continues at coordinate 63,907,430 of CM077304.1, forward strand.
TTTTAAAATTGGTGAGTAACACTGTAAAAACAATGTTTTGGAAAACTGGCTATGTAGAATTGTTTGGGATAGAGACAAGTAAAACACTGAGGGAGTATAATAAAAACAGCCAAATTCTATTAGATGCTTACTAAGACCTTTGTAAGTGTGCAAGTAATATTAGTTATAAACATTATTATGTTCCAATGTGCTAAGTCCCGTATTTTGCTGTGTATACTGCACACTTTTTTTGCCCAGGCTTTTGAGTGAAAAATAAGGATGTTCGTTATCTACGGGTAGTACCTGAAAAAGTATCTGTTCATGTGTTTTGTAATTATTTGTTACATAAAATTTCTTGTACCGTAATATGTTTAAAAATAAATGCTAAAATCCCTTTACGATAGAAAAAACCCCACAAGTATCTATATATAAATAAATAAAAATTGAATTTAAAAATTAAAACAAAAATTCTTTCCTGAAAGTTTGGGCCAAAAATGTGGGTGCGCAGAATACACGGCAGAATATGGTATTTTTTTATGCAATATCTGTTGTGAACTGAATTATGTTTCCCCAAATTCATAAGCTGAAGCCCTAACTTCCAATGTGAAAGTATTTGAAGATAGATAGGGCCTTTAAAATGGTAATTGAGGTTAAATGAGAACACAAGGTTAAATGAGGTTAAAGCAGGGTTGTGGGAGGGGGGTGGAGGGTAGCTAATCCAATAGGTCTGGTTTCCTTATACAAAGTGGAAGATACTAGAGGTGAGAGCACATAGAGTAAAGGCTGTCACCTACAAGCCAAGGCCTTAGGAGAAATCAACTTTGCAGGCATATTGATCTTGGACTTCTAGCATCCAGAACTCTGAGAAAATACATGCTGTTGTTTAAGCCACTCCATCGGATTTTGTTATGGTGGACTAGGTACACCAAGCTCATTTGACTCTTCTAGTTTTTAGAGATAGAGGAAAGTGGGGAGGGAGGGAGAGAGGAAGAGAAACAATGATGTGAGAGGGAAACACTGATTGGCTATCTCTGAGTATGCACTCATACCAGGATCAAATCTGCTACCTTTTGGTGTACAGGATGGTGTTCCAAACCACTGGGCAACTTGGCCAGGGCAGCTCATTTGACCCTTTAAAACAGCCTCATGGGGTGATACTCTGATGGTCATCTGTTATCCACGAAGAAACTCATGCTCGGGGAGCTAAACATGAATTGCCTAAGACAGCTAGTAAGAGGCAGTAAACAAGATTTATACTTAAGCTGTCTGACTACAAATATTATAGTTCAGTTGGAAACTGATAGATGAAAGGATTTACACAGTTTGGATTCAGGCTAAAAGAAAGGGTTATCACCAGATGGCAGATTTTAAGCCTTGGGGTCCACACAATATAAATGACTGGATTATTTGTATGTGATGTGTATGTGTATAGTTTATATTAACTACTGAGGAAAGGTTCAGAGCGGAAAGGAATTTATTGTGGCTGAAGGTCTCAGAAAACCTCATGATGGATGATAGGTAAAACGAGGGCAGAGATGTGGTACTACTGGGGAGAAAAACAGTATTAAAGTAAAAGGATATATGGGGCTACACAAGAGTAATGAGGGAAATTTTGGGTATGGATTAAGAGGTCAGATCCCAGTCATCTGTTTTAACTGGTATTGCCTATAATGACGCCTTGCTTTTAGAAGACATTGAATAACGTTTGATGGCTAAAGGAAAGAAGAGTAAAGTCAAATTTAATACTTGGAAGAAAGTAAAGTTTTTTGTTTTTCTTTTTTATAATAGGAGCAGTAACAGATTAAGATTGAATTTTCCTCTTGCCTTGGCTGGGATTTCTTTTTTCTTTTAGAAATGCCCGAAGCTAGTTCCAACTAAGCAGATTAAAAAAAAAACATGGAACTAAAACAAGTAATTTAATATCTAATCGATTATTGCTGTATGTGTATATCTCTGGGCACAATAAAACAGCCATAGGATCATCAATTCCACAAAAACTGACGACAAAGGGTACTCATTTAGCTATTTTGAATAAAACGAGCAGGCCCTGAATATAATCATCAGTAGTTGGCCCATTAATCTTATCATCATACTTTTTTTTCCCTTGAGGAACTGGCTCTTCAACGTGCGGAGGAAGTGTGCCCAGCAGAGGAACAGCTACCTTTAGAGCGGGCTCTACCATCACTATCAAGGATTACTGTTAGAAAGTCGCTACTAGGCCTTTGCCAAGGACACCAACTGATCCGCAATGCGCCTGTCCAAACCGCAGCAGCCTAGCTCCGCAGACATCCCATAGCAGCAAAAGCCGAGAAAATCTCTATCGGCTGCAGCAACCCAGCGCGCTGTGATCTAAAGCTTCTTTCCACCATAGCTGCCTTGCCAGACTGCAAATCCCAGCATTCATACCTTCTAAGGGAGCCAATAAAAGTTAGTTCTTTCGGCCAATCACACCCTAATCCACTGTAACTACCCAACTGAATTCTGGGATTTGTGGTTTTCACGTGGCAACAATATACCATCGTGGTTAAGGCAATGTAGGCCACCATCTCCTTTGAAACGGAAGATCCTTTTAGTAATTCTTCTGTTGGTCTCCAGGCTAACCCCTTAATTAGCACTACTCCAAGTCCTTACACTCCTTAAAAATTCTAAACGATTTCTCCGTCATACAGAAAAAAAATAACAAATTACTTTTAGGTTAGCCACACTTGCCCCACTCGCTCCCCCATGCTTTAACCGTCGCTTTTAAGTCTCGCGAGAATAGCCCTTTTTGGTCGTGGTCTTGCCTCCTGAAAGGCGGTACTCGTGAAGACTGACACAAGCCTCAGCCAACAGGATTACTCTTCAAGTGGCGTCTCTGCAGCGTGCACGGGAGACCTCCGTGAACTCTGACCTCAGCTTTCCGTGGCGTCCCGCGTACACCGCCTCCTCCCCCGGAGCGAAGGAGGCGGGCTTTGGCCTCTAGCCCTAGGGAGAGAGTGCAGAGGGAGTGGGAGCGAGACGAGCCGGACTGGAAGTGTCTGGCTCCCGGGAGAGGACCTGCTATACTCCTTGCTTCCCATGAGCTCGTTCTCCGGCGAGCAGCGCCGTCGTTAGGCCGGCCTCGTAGCCTCTGCTTTCCCCGAGCCAGGCCCACGCTTCGCCGGGGAGGGGGCAACCCGTCGAAGCGCCTCCGTAGTCGGCGTCTGCGTTGTGCTGCGACCCTGGAAGCGGCACCGCCGCGAGTAAGAGGAACAGCAGCGGCGGCGGGAGCGGGCAGCAGCATCGGCAGCGCCGGCGGGCGGGATCGAGGCCGTCAACATGGCGAGCGCCTCGTACCACATTTCCAATCTGCTGGAAAAAATGACATCCAGTGACAAGGACTTCAGGTAAGGCCGAAATCCGACCCTAAACCCACCTCGGGTCCCTTATCCGCGGCCCTGGCTCTCACACAGGCCTTGCCCCACCCCTTTCTCCGTAGCCGGTTTCTCCGCTTCCCGAAGTCCCCAGCTCACCACTGCGATCCCAGATCCCGGCAGTCTCCTTTCCTCTCCCACCTTGTAACCCCTTCCCCCGTTCCTTTCTCTATGCTGTTGCCCGCCGGAGGTCCTAGGCCCCTTCTGCGTCCCCACCGCATTCTCTGCTACCTTTCCTCTCACTCCCCGACGTAATTTTCGAGTCCCGGGTAGGGAAAACGGGCGAAATCACCCACCGTTGTGGGGAAGGAGTTGCTGTAGTCTTGGAGATCTGGAGGCCAGGCCTACCCGCCGGCCCGCCGGGGGCGCTAGGCCGCCCTGCTCTCTGGCCGAGTGGCTGCCCACTCGGGGACCTAGCCTTCTCTTTTCGCTCAGTTGTGAGGGGGCCTAGGTGCATTCATCATGAACTATTTGCTTTTTTTTTGAGCTCTTCTCGGGTTAGATTATAAACTTTTCTTAGGGTTATTTCATTCGTGTAAGTGGGAAGAAGGGGGAGGGCAGCCAGGATGGAGGAAACTTGACTCGTAGGGTTTTCCCGCCAGCATCTCTGTCCTTTTCCCTTGTCAGGTAAAAACCGAAGTAGGAACTCAGGGGTTTTAGTTTCATATTTTTATATCCAAAATTTACTGTCAGGTGAATTGCTGAACCTTAAACAGAAAAGTAAACCAAGCAAATGGATCTTATCGGAAGTTTTTTTCTAATATGGGGATGGTAAATATTTTTACCAAATAAAAAGTCTCCTTTTATTCCAGGAGAGTTGTATTGTCGATTCCAAACCCTGGTAACATGCATACTGAAGAATTGTTCTATTTTCACAGATTATCTTGATTTCTCTTTCTCTCTCTCTCTCTCTTTTTTTTTTTTTGCACTACGGTTACACATTTTTTTCTGCCCGCTTTCTATCCCAAGCTCTCGATCTTAGTGGTTGTATTTTTATGTGCATTTTAAAAGAAAGAACATACAGTCTTCTATTAAGATTGTGGCTGAAAAGCTTTTTATTTATTTACTTTATGAACATTACGATTTAACACCTGAGAACTTGTCCAAACCTTATATCTACCAGAAGAAATATCCCGATTTGTGAAGCAAGAACCATGAAAAATGTAGAGATCGTGTTCCTACTTAAAGTGATGTGTTGACATAATAAAATGGCCAATGAAGTAGTCTTAGTTCTGTGACTTCAAAGTGATTTGAAGTGATTCAGAGTGATTTTTACCAAGTTTGCTACCTGGGGAATTTTTTAGTATTGCATTTGAAACTTTGCTGGTACTAAGGATTTTAGCGTTGTGACTTTCTGGAGGGGACATGTCTGTTTTGGGTATTTTGGTATTTTAGATTTGTGTAGTTCTAGGGCCAAAATTATTGGGGGAAATGAAAGTTTTTGGTGTTTTTTTTTTTAAGGATTAGAATGTTCTTTACTTGTATTTGGAGTTTTGCTTGCTCCCAAGACAAGCCTTTGAAGTTTAAATAAACATTTGAATGGAACATACATATGACTAACTTTAACTAGTAGAGTGTCTGGTGTGATTTCCCCCCTTCCCATTTCTGTCAGTTTGGCTTATGCTGTAAAAGTACTGAATTTCATTTTGATTGTGATCAATTTCAATCTAAAGATAGCCCTTTCCATATAATGAATAGTGCAACTCTATTCACTTAGACTTATGTATGAGTAATATGTTTAGAGTAAAGAAAACAAATCTTGTGATAATATGTGATTATTGAGTGAAGCTTGGCAAAAATATACACATGGTTGGGTTTTTGTTTTTTAAACTTTACGAGTATGCAAGAAGTAGTGCTGATGTTAAGTTGTAGTCAGTGTTGGACTTAATCATCTATCAGTTGGGGCTGGAATAAATCAAAACATTGCTTGGAAGATTATTCTAAAAGTATAATATTGAAATATTTCTTATAGTTGGTGGGTATTACAGAAGATACTTTTGGGTAGAGGATATGTTTAGAAACAATAGGTGACTTCCCTGTAACTTGGCATCATCAAGAATTTTTATTTACTCTATTTCAAAGACTTGTGATACGCTCAAGCCATCCGGTTAACAGACAAGTCTTCAGAACTAAAGCACTGTGTGTATTAAATTACGGACATTTAGAGATTAATTAAAATGGTGAGCATTTGAAGTCAAGTATTTTGAAGATTTTTCTGTATATTTGTAGTACAGGCATTTACTTGAATACATACATGTCTTCTATTTTAAAATGATGCTTTCTAATTTCTCATTAGAAATTTACTTGTTTATGTATTTTGATGTAGATATTGTTGTTTTTTCTGCTACATGTTTTAAAATACCTAGTGCCAGAAAGATGTTGAGGACAAAGCTAATTAACATATAGTATCTAACATGCAAACCACTCCTACCTCACGCTAATGGAAAAAAAATACATTTAAAAGTAAGAAAAAAATGTATTCTCATGGTAGACTCTAAACAGGAAATCTACTAGTCTCAAGTTAGGGGTTCTAGTCATGTAGGGTTTTTTTGTTGTGAAATATCTGTGAGATCTTGGGCAGGCTGCTTAATTTGGGGTTAAATTTTTGCTGGAGAGACTTAAACATGGGTGATTACAGAAGGTCCCTTACTGGCCCGAAATTTCAGGTCTCTGGATGACTCCATTGTTCATTAATGTAAAGAAGGTAAAGAAATGGGTGAATGTTCAAAGTTTTGAAAAGTCAGCATTTTAAAAGAATTGTTTTATAGGATTTAAACCACAGACTCAGTTTATTGGAGGGGGGAATGAATGCTCTTTTTCTTTCATGTTTAATATTCTGTATTCTTTGAAGGTGGGATATATTCAATATATTAAATTTAGTGCCAACAGGTAGGTGATTCTCTACATACCATAATGAAAACTTGAGTGTGTGTGAATCATGTGAATGCTCCACTCTCCACTTGTGAATAATAATATTGAAGACTCAGTGGGTTGTGGTAACAAAGTTCTACTTTTACTTTTTATACCTCATCACCAACTGAAGTATTCCAAGGAATCAAGAGCTAAAGAGAAAAAAATTACCATTCTTTTATTTCTCTGTACATAATAGTTAATAGTGTGGACTTTAAACACTTGATCCTATTTATCTTTAAGTGGTTACTACCAATCTCCAGTACAGCTGAAGAAACTGAAATGGTAATGTTAAGTATTGAATACTTGCCGTAAGGTCAGTCTGACAGGAGGTCTGGGCTTTCCAGATCCACTCAGAACATGAACTCTTTAGCTACTACAGTACGCTACTTCTCCAGGGTTTTGACTAGGGGACATTAAGAGTAAGATCTTAATTTCAGTTCCTTCGACTTACGGAGTATTTTGTGCTGGAAGATGCATTTAAGAGGGACTACAAAAAGTTGAAGATCTAGTTTTTGCCCTCAGCAGTGTCTATGTGCTTATTGAATGGTTAAGACACTACTGTAAAAAGATAAGCAACCTATGGCAATACATTGTTGTCCGCCTGAAGTGGCAGAGAAGATGAAAGCGAGGAGATTCATCTTTGTGGAGTATCTGAGTTAGGTTCTTTAAATTCTAGGTAGAGAAGCAGTGTGAAAACACATTGTACAGAATTTCATTGGGGGAGAGGTGGTAGATAATCTTGATTGTAGCTGGGTGTGAGTATTGTTCTGGAAACTCTTTGAGGGTAGGAACCTTGTCTTACTGAAGTGAATCCTTCACTCTGTTTAGTGCCTTGAACATATGGGATCTCAATGGATGCTTGTTTTAGTTGAATTGGATTTTAGTTCCAGAGTTAAGAAAACAGCATCTAAAGATTTGGGAAATTTCTTCCATAAGCCAGTGTAAAATCTGCCAATCTATTTTTAAAAAATACCATTTGATACAAACTACAATAATTCACTGCATTATAGAATTTCCTCATTTGATACTGGTTCGTATTACCCAACTTATGTATTTTTGATATTGGAAGTCATTTTCTCTTGAAAGCTGCTTAAAATGCTAATAAAAATCTCAGTCCTGTTAAATGGAATAATGGGTTTTCAGAGCTGGAATGGACAGTAATAGAGCCTCTGTCCTAGTGGTTCCAGAGCTGAAACCACGGTGGGGGCGTTTACAGTAATATAACAGTGAATAAATACCAGGTGAAGTTATCTGGTCTGCTTGTGCTTGGAAAGAACTAGGTTTAATCAAAAGAAGTAGATGTGTAGAAATTAAGAAGGTGATTTTTGGACATTTTAAAGTACTTTGCAGGTTGATGAAAGTAAGTTACTTAGTTTCATTTAAGTGATTTCTCCCGATTCAGGTATACTAGCAACATTGATTATCATCAATGATTACAGTTCAACACTGAAAAAGAGGAGAAAGGGACCTCATTGAGGAAACTGGAAAGAAGATGACTAAAAATTAGTTTTGTGTACATAAACAATTGTAAGACTATCCCAAGTTAATTTCATAACTAAGGGAACAAATGAGAAAAAGTGAGATAACCATGGTTTGTATACAAGATCTTTAAAAGATAATTCATTCACTGGGTGAGTAGTTGGCCCATATCATTTAGAAACAAGGGTAAAATTGTGTTTATATATGAGGGGAAGGGTGGTGAGAGTTACTCAGTGTGTAGGACAGTATATTTATTTGTACACTTACTTATGCTTCTCCACATTGGATTTACTAAAGGTGAATAAATTTTCCCTTTAAGGAAATTTCAGTACTATAGAATAAGCCAGGTGTGTAAGTTATACACTGTGACCGTCTTGTTCATAACTGTGTTTGCAGAGTTTGGCACAGTTCCTAATAATAGTACCCCAACATATTTGTTCAACTAGTGAATGAGTGACACTGCCTCTAAGTTATATCCACACGGGACTCCTATAGGATTCTGAAAGTTAACACCTTACATTCCCCCTCTTCCACCTTAAATTAAGCCTTTTTAAATTCTTATTTTGTTACATTACCATCCACCAAATGTCCCAGTTGGAACACCTTGATGTCACCCTTTTATTTACCTTTCTTCTCTTCTTTGGTCCCATAAGTATTTCTCAAATTAGTCTCACCATCTCAGGCTTTTTAATCCAATCTGTTGGTAACTCTTGCGTTAGAATTTTCTTCCTCAGTGTCACCATTTATCCTTGCCTTCCCCACTAATTCCCTTGACTACAAGAGAAACTCTGAACTTAGCTGTTGCCCTTCTAAACTCACTGAAATTACTATCCCCAAAATCCCTAACAATTTTCATGTAACTAATTTAGTGAGTGTTTATCTCTTTGATATGTAAGCAGCTTTACCATTTTTTCCTTCTTGAAATTATAAGGTATTCCTGACCCAGCTTGGGTTTATTACTGTTATAGTGAGGTGGAACACACAATGTGAGATGTCTCAGCAAGAGGGTTGGGACCTTTTTGTTTGGGTAATTTTGGGAAAAGTCTAAGGAAGTGGTAATTTGGATGTTGTCTGAAATGGGATTGGGGGGATTTTATCACTTGACATCTTAATGTTACAGATAGGGTAGACTGAAGCAGAGGAAGAGCTGAAGGTGGTAAAGAGGTAACAGTCACTCAGGGAGGGAGGAAGCTTGGTATTTTATGTTGTTAAGTGAACTTGGCTGATATGTGTGTTCTGTGTGGTTGTTTATGTCTGGGAAACAATATGCTTTAGTTGTAAACATCAGATCAGTTTGGAATAATATTGTGGTTTAGCTATGAGCCTCAAATCAGTTCCTGGACTTCAGGAACTGATTTGAGCTATGAGCTATGAGCCTCAAATCAGTTCCTGGACTTAAGGAACTGTTTTGAAAAAAAAAAAAAACAGTAGTTTTTTTCTTTCACAGTGTTCACTTTTGGCCAAAGGCAGACGAATTTCTGCTGCAGGACATTAATTCATGATGTTCAGATCTTCACTATTGCTGGTATTTTGTTGTTTAAGGTCAGAGGAGTGGCCATTCAGTGTACTTTGTAGTTGAACATGGCTTATTAATCTTTTCTCCTTTTGTAAGATAAGTAAGTGGTTGGACTGTCTAATGTCAGAGTGGTTGTTCAATAACATTAAGACTGGGCAGGATACATACTCATCTCTAACATCCGAGTCCTGTGGTTTTCCTCCTACTTCTTTGTCCATTTCCTAACTCATCTCTTACCATCCCCATATCTAATCCATTTCAAAGACCTATTAATTTTACCTTGTAAATCTCTGAGATGGTTCTCAAAGTTGCCAAGAATACTCAGTTAGTGATGATGAACCATTGGGGTTAGGTTCCTATGGGCAAGTTACAGAGTTTTCATCAGTTACTCAGTTTGTAAATTTGTTTTATGTGTTTTCTGTTTAAAACCACCTATCTAATATATGTTTATTCATTAGCTTTGAACTGAAGGCCAATAGCACTGTAACTCATGCCTGAAAAAATATTATCTGACACGTTTTTTTTGGGGGGGGGAAGACACCTCACAGTTTTCTTGTATTTAAGAACACTAGATAGCACATTTACACTACGCTTAGGGGTCATTTCAAATAGCAAAATTACTACAAAAAGCACACATATAAAATGTGGCACTAAGTAGACTGAGGAGAGGATATAGTGGTGCTTCTTTATCCATGGTTTTGCTTTCTGTGCTTTCACTTACCCATAGTCATCTATGGTCCAAAAATGTTAAATGGAAAATTTCAGAAATAAGTAGTAAGTTTTAAATTGAGCACTGTGTTGAACTCTCTCACCATCTCATCTGTCCCATCTGGGACATGAATCATCTCTGTTCAGTATACCCATGCTTCCCTCTTGGTTATCAGATTGACTTGCCACTGAACTGCTCCTTAGCCTTTTACTCTGAGATACTGTAACCCTCACCACCACCACCCACACAAAAATAAACAATTAAAAATTCCAAACCAGCTTTCCCAATTCAAACCCCTATTAATCCCTTGAGACCCAAGCTAACCAGCAGTTCTTTGATGTGATTATTGCCAAACACCCTTGAGTATTGTTTTTAAAAATTTGTAAGATTGAGGTTTGTCCATTTACCTGTCTGCCATAGTAAATGAAAAAGTTAAAGGGACTGAGTCTATGTTTATCATCTCAGCCATTACCCACCATACCTGAAGAGTAAATGCTCAAGAGACAGTTTATCAGTTTTTTGAATCTGCCATGGACAGCTTTCAAAATTGTCAATTTCCTTATAAGAAGATTTATGGTGCAATTTTTTTTACATAGAATTGACAGGAGGAGGAAATTCTCAGACTTTTCTGGTTTTTAGGATTATTAAAAAGTAACAGTTAATTTAATTTTTTTAATGTTTATTGTATTTTTTTACATTACTATTTAGTCCCCTTTAAATCCCTCTTCCCTCATACTATATCAGTCTAGTTTTTCTGGATCGCTAATCTTGCAGGTGCTCATTTTAATTAAAAAAAATTTTAACCATTAATTGATTTTTGAAAATCAGTAGACTTACTAGAAAATAAGTTCTCCGAGATCAGGAACCAAAGTTTATTTTTTATCTATCCTTTGCCTGTAGGCATATGATCATAATAGTTAGTGAGTGAATGAATGAATCTGTGTGCTAGTACTATAGAATCACTTCAGAACCATAAAACAATTTTTTACATTGGGATTATCTGCTTTTTTACTGAAATTCACGATTTTCTTTACAAGATGATTAGCATTTCAGGATTCTTAGAGATGCTAACTACTGTGGTTATTAAATTTTTCTAAATTATATGGTTTAATGTTTTATGTGTAGAAGTGCCTACTTCTACATTCATGTGCTAAATAAAACTTAGTTTTATTGTACTTTCCAGAATATTGTTTTTTGTTTTGTTTTGTTTTTATTTTTTTTACTTTAATTGTTCAATTTGTGTGGTTTAAATTTACTTTTGTCACGTAAAATGAGGAGGCCTTCCGATTAGGAAAACAGTGTCATTTTTAAAAAGTACATGCTTAATTTTACCTTGTATTACCCCAATTTGAACATGTTTTTCTTTATAAGCAGTTTTATACAGTTTGGTAAGAATTTTGCGTGCATGTAGTTTAAAACTTCTGTGAAATTGGTATTAAATGAACCTACTGGAATTCTTAAAATATGCTTATAAGCAATGAGTTGCTAATTAATAAGTTATTTGCCAAATCCTTGCCACATAGTTTTTGGCGTACATTGCCAGACTGTCTGTATAGCTGTTTATCATTTCAGCCCTAATAGTTGTATTTTAATCGATTTAAACATGGATGTTGACATTACTGCATGTAACTTAAAATACTGAATTTTTGCTCAAATTGGACCTGGTTCAAATAAAAGAAAAAGGCATTACTGTTACTTTGCTGTGTATAATGTGCACCCATGTTTTGGGCTCAAACTTTCAGGAAAAAAATCTTTTATTTTAATTTTTAATAGAATTTTTTATTTACTTATATTTAGAAACAAAACTGTCATATTCCATATTGTTTTGCATACAGATATCATTATTGCTTTCTAGAGTTACACTTTTAACACATAAGCATAAATAAAAGAATTAACATTTATATAGATACAGAATTAGTACTGCCTATGTATAGTGCACATCCTTATTTTTCCTTCAAAAATTTTGGCAAAAAATGTGCATAATACAATGTAAAATATGGTAAGTAGTTACTTCAGTTGGGTTATTTTGGTAGGTAGAGCGTAGCCAGGAATGATGGGAAAGTTTTATTTGGCCTTTAAACAGATTTAGGGGCTTTATTTCAGTGTGACTATCTAATATTCTGAGAAATTACTTTTAAAACAACAAGTTGTCTGGTGAGGTATAAAGGAAACTGCAAGTCTATTTACCTTTTGTTTTTTAATCTTCTGTTCAAGCTTTTATTTAAAATTGAGGTTAGAGCGTTAATCACTCTGGGTTTTTTGTTGGGCTGTTTTAGTATTTAACCTTTCTTTGGCAGTGGTTCTTAAGGGGAAGGGTTTGGATGTCACATGGAACAACTTTCTAGAATCACCTCATTGTCATTTTGAAAAGACACCTAATACCTAGTGGTGGGAGTTTGGATGGAGGTGAGAATTTGTAATTTGGAAATTTCCTAGTAATTTATGATATGTGACCTCAGTCCAACACAGTGTTACTTAAGAAGGTATTCATAATGTTATTAGTCAAGGGCGTCTTAGGTAAAATTCAAAGAAAAAGTTAAGAGGAGCTTTTCATCCCCTAAGTGCAGTGATGCAGTTAATTAGAGTGAAAGATCAGACATGCTGTAGGTCCTGTCATTAAATTTGAAATCAAGACAAACCTGGGAAAGGACATTTTGGGTAATAATACCTTATTTAAATTATTAACAAATTTTAATTTTTGATAGGTTTATGGCTACAAACGATTTGATGACAGAACTGCAGAAAGACTCCATCAAGTTGGATGATGATAGTGAAAGGAAAGTAGTGAAAATGATTTTGAAATTACTGGAAGATAAAAATGGAGAGGTACAGAATTTAGCTGTCAAATGGTAAGTTATTGTTTTTTGTTTTTTTGTTTTTTTTTCTTTACTACTCTCTCCACCACATTTTTAAAATACTGTAATAATTGGTAAGTTATCTTAGTCTTGTACTGTGTCTTTCTGGAGTAGGTGACTGGTGAAAGTTTAGTGTTTTTACTTGGTACATATAGTTCTTTATAGTTGCTATATTGACTAAATGTAGCCTTTTATGTATTTTACTTCTTAAGAAGTACTTATAGGAAATTCCAGAAAGAGTGGTTCTCTCACTTGTTTGACCTGGTATTTTAGGTTATTTAAAAGGCCTACCTGGCTCTATCAATTCCTGTATTCCACTGTGGGGAAAATTTAAGGACCAGTGATCAAAGGAAGTAAAAACAAAAATAATAAGACTTAAAGAATACCAGCAGTTAAAAATCATACTTAACATGAATCAACACTGATGGTAAAATACTTGCAAAGAACCTTTCTTAAAAATTATGGGGGCGTGATGGAAGCCTCAGGGAAAAAACAGTGTGGGTATTCCAATTGTCTGTGTGTATGGTACAGTAGGAGCATCTTGTTAGGCAGGATACTAACTAACAAGAAGACTTGCAAGTTGGACTTACTCTGTTAGCATCTGTTTAATTTATACTTACCAAATACTGGAAATCCTTAACAATTTACACAGTAAGTTATTAATAAGTATAATGTTTAGTTTCATATAAAAACTAAATGATGGAATTTTATGTCAATTTGTATGTCATATTTGATACAATTTAAATAAAGCATTGCTTCATTACTCCTTTATTAAATTTTCTTATAAAGGTTTTACATTTGTTTTGAGCTAAGCCTTTACATACTTGCTGTAAGAGCAGACAAAAATGTGAGAAATCGTTGATCAATGAAGAATTTCTAGCTATGCAGTACAACTTTATTTTATATTGATATATGTTTAACTTGGGACATTTGCAAGCTTAAAATAAACTGGGTCTTTAAAAATGATGAGTTGCCAGAATAATACAAATGAGCTTATAAGTTTATTTTTCATCTTTTAATTATTTTGCCACATGCTTAATAAACAAAGTTTTGTTCAAAATATATGCTGGACATTTATTTATCAGCCTTTAAGTACAATGAGGAAAAAGTAGTCTTTGTTCCAGATTGAGAGTTGAGAGGTATGTAGGTCTCAATCACATGAGTATGAATCTTAACTCATAGGAACCTGAGCTTTTGATCTTTTGATGATCTTTTATACTTAAAATTAATGGGTTGGAGAGAAATGACCTGTTCAAGAAAATAAAAGAATTTAGATGTAAACAAAAGTAATAAATTAGGAGATGAAACTCAAGAGGAGAGATAATCCCAATAGAGAGTTTAAAAGTAGCCTTATCAAGAAATTGAGAAAATTGTCAAAGAACTGATCATCCAAAAGAAACTCGGGCCCAGAAATCTTTCACATGCTCTTCGAAACCTCAATATATAATTCCAGTTCGCATAGTTCTTCTAGTACTATTCCAGAACATGAAGTATGAAAATTTTCCAGTCTTTTATTTAAACTAAGTACTGATAACAAATCCTTACTAAAGATAACACTGTAAAAGAAAATTACAAACCAGTTTCATTTAAAGTTCAAAATAAAATAAAAAAATACATTAAGTGTAACATGCCATGATCAAGTGACGTTCCTCCCAAGAATATAGAGCAGTTCAATATTATGTGCTGTATTAGTACATTTATTTCATCGTGTTAATAGGTCAGAGGAAGGAAAAAATTGTCTGGTTAGTTGAGAAGGCACTGTAAGATTCTATCTTGATGTTGATTAAACAACAACAAAAAAAACCCAACACTTAGGCTGCTTTGGATAATTAGAGGAGTGAAGGAAGCACCTTTCAAAGACCAGAATCATATTTAATGTGTCATGGCGGGGAAGAATAGGTCAGGGATGCTTTATCTCACTACAGAGAATTTATTGCCGGTTTGAAGTAAAACATTTAATAACATGGAATGGATAGTACCTTTTTAACGTTGAAGTTCGTAACCACGTATATTCATACCACAACTCAAATATCAATAAATTACCAGATACCTTCACAACAAAAGTCAGGAACAAGGCAAAGATACGTCTCTGTCCCAGTTACATTTAAGACAAGGGAGAAAAATTAAACACAAAAGAATTGGTAAAGGTACATGGGAAAAATTAATCAGGAAAAAATTTAAACGATAAGAATTCAGGTGACAGGATGTAAAATTAATGAAGAAAAAAAAAGTACCTTTCATATAAGCAAATAATAACCAGTTGGGAGATGCGAAAAAATGTCCATTTTTTACACCAACAGGAAGACAAAAATGCCTGGGGATAAGTTTAACAGAAAATGTTACAATGGTGACCTTGAGTGAGGGTATTGTATGATACAAGAGAAACAATTTTGCTTTTTCAAAACTTAGATGAAGGAAAGTTTAAAAATACTCCTAAGGGATAACAAAAATGTACTTAGAACAAGTGGAAAGACATGCCATGTTCTTGGATTAGGATATAACTTGATATCTCCAGGTTAATTTAATGCTGACCTAATTGCACAATTCAGTAATATTTTCCCACAAGCTTAAGTAATTTTGGTGGGAAGGAAAAGGGGGTGGTAGGGTGTTTCAAAGTATAACAGTTTTCCCTTTCCTGTGCACTTTAAAGGTTGATGCAGTGCCTTAAGAGGCCAGCACGGAAGGGAAGAGTAAGTCTCCATAAAACTCAGAGAAGAGATAGTAAAACACCTTCTTTGGATGCTGTCTGGAGTCACAGCTGAAAAGAAAAGTATAGCAGTTGCTGCAGTTGGGGTGAGAGTAGGGTGTTGATTAGCCTTACTAGATAGAAAAACATACTCTTTGTGCCTGTAATCAAAACAGTGAGATAGTGAGGCATTAATAGACCAGTGAAGTAAAATATAATGGAAAGTACATGATGAAGGTGGCATCACTGGTGAAAAGTTGCACCTTTTTTTCCCAAAGACCGGATAACCATTTAAAAAAGATAAAATTGTATTCTTACCTCACATGCAGTATGCCTAACTTGAGGTTACCATTGTTTTATTTATCTTAAATTAGTTTTGCCTGTTACAGAACTTCATTTAAATGGAGTCATATAGTATGTGCACATTTGTTGTCTGGCTTTTTTCACTCTCATAACATCTGTGAGATTTATCCGTGTTGGGTGTATTAGTGTATCATGAGTCTATTACTCATTAATAGTTCATCGATAACACAGTCTGTTACATACTTTGTTTCTTGCTAGGGTTTGGCTATTATTAATGAAGATAAAATGAACATTATTGTCTGAGTCCTTTTTAATTAATACGTGTGTCTTTTTTCTTATGGATAAATACTAAATGAAATTGCTGTTGTCCATTTAGATTTATTAAAAGACTGCTACATTGTTTCCCAAAATATTTGTACCATTTTACATGAAAGTACCAGTTGCTTCACATTTTTGTCAACACTTGGTTGTGTGTCACTCTTTAATTTTAGCCATTTTAGTAGGTGTGCAGTTGTTTTAATTTATATTTGCCTGATAATTAATTATGTCCAGTGCTATTTGGTGCTACTGGCCATTTGTTTATTTTTTGTGTATGCTTCTCTATTTTTAAACATGAGGTTGTCTTTATTATCAAATTGTAAGTATTTTTTGTCCTGGCTGGTATGGCTCTGGATTGAGTGTCAGCTTGCGAACCGAAGTCACAGGTTCAATTCCTAGTCATGGCACATACCTGGGCTGCAGGCCAGGTCCCCAGTTGGGGGCATACAAGAGGCAACCACACACTGATGTTTCTTTCCCTTTCTTTCTCCCTCCCTTCTCTTCTGTCTAAAAATAAATAAATAAAATCTTTTTAAAAAATTGTAAGTATTTTTCATATATTCTGGGTATAAGTCTTTTGACACTTATGTTTTGTAAATATTTTCTCCCAGTTTGATGAGCTTAAGGTTTTAAGGTTTTAATATTAGTTTTAAATTTAGTTTAAGATTAATTTCAACTTTTCTTTCCTTTTTTTTTTTTTAAGATTTTGTTTTTAGAGAGGGGAAGGGAAGCAGAAAGGGAGAGAAACATCAATGTGTGATTGCCTCTTGCATGCACCCTACTGGGGACCTGACCCGCAGCCTAGGCATGTGCCCTAGACTGGGAATCGAACCAGCGACCCTTTGGTTCACAAGCCGTGCTCAATCCACTGAGCTACACCAGCCAGGGGGGTTTTTACCTTTCTTAATACACCAAAAATGTTGGATAACTTCTTCCATCTTCAATATTAAAATGTCTGCACAAAAAAATCTTCATTTTTGTTAAGTTTTTTTTAATGCACACTGATATGACAGCTGTCACAATACAGTCTTAACAAGATTATTTCAAATGAAGTTAAAGACAGCTGAGCACTAGTAGAGCCATCATATAAAAAAACTAAATGTACTTTTTGGCTAACCCTATATTTCTAGACTCTATTCTGTTCCGTTAATCTATTTGTCTATTCTAATGCCAGTACAACACTGTTTTATTAGAGTAGCTGAGGCTTTTTTAGCCTTAGCCTATTGACTTTTGGGCCAGATAATTCTTTGTTGTTAGGAATTATCTTGTGTATTCTGTATATTTTAGGATGTTTAGCACACTTTGGCTATTAACCCACTATTTGCCATCAGCATTCCTTCTTCTCTCAGTAGTTAGTGATGACAACCAAAATTGTCTCTAATCCTGGCCAGTGGGGCTCTGTCAGTTGGAGTGTCATCCTGTAAACCAAAAGGTCACTGGTTTGGTTCTTGGTCAGGGTAAATGCCCGGGTTGCAGGTTCAATTCCTGGTTGGGGTGTGTACAGGAGGCAATTTATCATTGTTTCTCTCAACTCCCTTCTTCTCTCTCTGGAATCAAAATAATAATAATAATAAATGTCTCTAGACATTACCAGATGTCTACTGGAGGGTAAAAATTGCTCTTGGTTGAGAAAGGCTGGAGTAGATCTATAAGAAGTAAGGTAGTACACGTTTCCTAGCTTCATTCTTTCCCAAGATTATTTTGACTTTTTAGGTTCTTTGTTATTTCCATGTGAATTGTAGAACCAATTTGTCAATTTCTATTTTCTTATAAATAAGCTTGCTCAAGTTTTGATTGGGACTGTGTTGAAGCTATGGAAATACTTGAAGATAATCACCATCTTAACAAGAATGAGTCCTTTAATGCAGTATCTCATACTTTTTTGTTGAGTTTCAGGATTGTGTATTAAATAATTGTCATCAGTGAATATCCCCCTCTTTTAATCCTAATTTTGGCAATTGGTATTTTCTCTTTCTCTCCTTTAATTATGCTAATTAGGGATTTACCAACTTTACTATTCTTATCAAAGAATGGATTTTATGGTTTATTAATTTTCTCTATTAGTTGCTTATTTTGTTGATTTCTCCTTATTATTACTTTGCTTCTATTCACCTTTTCTAAATCTCAACTTTAAAGACATATTTTCTAAGTAGTTCTTGAGGAATTTTCATTATCATTCAATTTGAAATGTTTTTATCTCCATTATGATTTTTCTTTGATCTATGGATTATTTAGAAGCAATTTTTAAATGTTTGAGTTTATCTAGGTGTTTACTTTTATTTTTACTGGTTTCTAGTTTAATTCCATTATGGACAGAGAACAATACTT
Organism: Glossophaga mutica; assembly: GCA_039655065.1. Lineage (NCBI taxonomy): Eukaryota > Metazoa > Chordata > Mammalia > Chiroptera > Phyllostomidae > Glossophaga > Glossophaga mutica. The sequence continues at coordinate 63,925,908 of CM077304.1, forward strand.
TTTCAGATTTCAGGGTGGTCTTGTTTGTTTGTTTTTTGGCTTTGTTTTGTCTGCTTACTGAGATTTGTTTTATGGTTCACCATATGGTAGGTCTTAGTCAATGTTCTGTGTACACTGGGGGGAAAAGTGTACTCTGCATTAGTAGAGTACAATGTTTTAAAAAAGTCAGTTGCCCGCATTTTTCAGACCATAAGATGCACCTAAGTTTTAGAGGAAGAAAATAGGAAAAAAATTTTTGAAGCAGAAGATGTGGTAAAATATTTAATAACATAATATTTCACCAATGTAAATGTAAACAGAACACAGCAACAGCATTAACAACCATTATTCCTCCCAAATTGGGGAGTGGGGCGGGGGTATGTCTTACAGTCTGAAAAAATACAGTATGTTGAGGTGTTTGATAGTGTTCTTTAGATTAAATCCTTGGTGATTTTTTCTTTTGTTGACATTAAATAGCAAAAGGAGTGTTAAAATTTCTAGCTATAATTTTCAATTTATCTATTTTTATCTTTAATGTTGATTTTGTTCATGTACTTTAAAGTTGTATAACTGGGTATATACACATTTATAATTATCTTTCTCTTTTTTTTAAGATTTTACTTATTTATTTTTAGAGAGAGGGGAAGGGAGGGAGAAAGAGAGGGAGAGAAACATCGATCAGTTGCCAGTTCTATGCCCCCAACTTCAACTGAGGACCCTCAACCCAGGCATGTGCCCCAACTGGGAATCGAACTGTGACCTTTTGGTTTGCAGGACAATACCCAATCCACTGAGCCACACCAGTGAGGGCTGTAATTATGTCTTTCTGATGTTTGACCTTTTTGTGAGTATGAAGTATTGTGAGTATCTTTAAATACACCATACCTTGAAATATATTTTCGCTTATGTTAATATAGCCTCTCCAACATTTTTAAGATTAGTGTTTGTATAGTGTATCTCTTTATATTACTTAAATTTTTAATGTTTTTATTTTAAATATTTTTATTTATTTATTTATTTATTTTTTAGAGACGGGGAGTGAGGGAGAAAGACAAGGGGGAGTGAGGGAGAAAGACAAGGGGGAAAACATCGATGTGAGAGAGAAACATCTATCAGTTGTCTCTCATGCTTGCCCTGACCTGGAACTGAACCCACAGCATAGGCATGTGCCCAGACCTGGTGTGGGACTGTGACCTTTCAATTTGCAGGACGACACCCAACCAACTGAGCCGCACCGGTCAGGGTTGTATGTTATTTTGTTTTGTTTTTTTAAGTTTTTATATTTTTATGTTTGCTTTTACTTTTTATTTTTATTTACTTTAATTGATTTTAGAGAGAAAGAGGAATAGTGAGAGAGAGAAACATTGACTTGTTTTTCCACTTGTACATTCATTGGTTCGTTCTTGTAGTGCCCTAGCAGGGCAACCAACACACAACTTTGGCATATCACAATGACACTAACTGACTGAGCTACCGGCCAGGACTGTTTTTATTTTTAAATTATGGGACTTATAGACAGCAGATCATTTAGTCCATTGACATTTATTGTAAATATTGATACAGTTGGATTAAGTGTGCCATTTTGCTTCTTGTTTTCTTTCTTTTTTTTTTAATTGTTGTTCCTAAGGTTTTTTGGTCGTTGGTTTCTTTCCTTTGCCTTCTTTGGGTTAATCAAATATATTATAGCAGGAATTCTGAAACTTTGATTTGGGGATGCCTAGAGATATCACATGGTCCTGAAAATGTCAAAACTATTATATGAATAATACTAGGGTCTTATTTTCCCTTTGACTCTTCCTTTTCTCCTAAGTACACAGTATAATTTTCCAGAGGCCACGTGATATGTGCTATTATAAATAGATTGAATTCTGTTGTTTTCTTTTTAAGCCCAAAAGTTAATTTTTAAAAATGTAAAATTTTATTTTTAGTGAATGTAGTTAATTTTTCTTAAAAATGTTATTTATTTTAACATGTAATGGGTTTATTATTGTTACTTTTAATTTTTAATATGGTAAATATTGACAAATACAGCCCACATAAGGAAAAAGTTCTTCAGGGTTTTCATCGACTTTGGAAATTGTTTTTATTTTTTTATTTCTATTTTTTATTGTTGTGCAAGTACAATTGTCTCCATTTTTCCCCCATCACTCCCCCCACCCCCACCCCAGATTCCACCCACCTTGGTTTTGTCCATGTGTCCTTTATAGATGTTCCTGAAAACCCTTCCCCCTTCCCCCCCCAATATCCCTTCCCACCTCCCCTCTGGTTACTGTCAGTTCATTCTTAATTTCAGTGTCCCTGGTTATATTTCGCTTGCTTGTTTGTTTTGTTGATTAGGTTTGATTTTGGAAGTTTTAAAAGGGTTTCTGAAACCCAAAATGTGTATTACAATATTTAATTTTTATTTCCTCTGTTGACTTTTTAGATATATTTGATTCCATTATTTTTCAAATTGTCGTTCTAGGCTAGGGGTTATAAATTGCATCTTACATTTGTCACAGTCTATTAGAATTTAATGTACCATGTGATATAAATTATGTAAACCTTGTAATATTTTTTCATTTTCTCCTTTGTGCAGTTGTTTTTTACAATATATTTGGGTGTGTTTATGTTCATAAATGCAAAATACATAATTTTTAAAATGCAACCTTTTATATATGTGTGTATACACACATACACACGTACATTTTACTGTTTCTGGAGATCTATCTTCCTTTCTGGTTTAATTTTCCTTTAGCCCAGAGAACTTTGGCAATTCTTGTTGTATAGGTCTGGTGGCAATATATTCTCAGCTTTTAACTGAAACTGGCTTAATTTATCTTTATTTTTAAAAGGTAATTTTACTGGATATGAAATCTAGGTAGTTTTCCTCTGGTTTTAGTTTCATCATTATCCGGCATTTAAATTGTTGGCTTTCTAAAATAATAGTTTTAGAGGTCTTACAGTTGTTATCTGTAGGAAGGTTAGTCCAACAAAGCTGTTTTGTTTTTAATGGAAGCTAGAACTCTTTAATTTATTTTTGAATTCCTTTTATTTTCAATCCCAATTTTCATTGTTTCACATTAGGTCTCACTACATATACGCCATGTTTTTGTTGTCACTGCCATCTTTTTGGATTGGACTATTCTTGGGTTTCTTTAACCATTTTGTTTATTTTTCTTCCTTTCTCTTCTTATTTCCTCAGATTTCTCTCTCTACTACTTCTCTAGTAGCAATCAGCAGCATTTATTTATTGAGAATATATATGTGCAACATTGATCTAATCATTTACCAAATTAAACTATTTTTATTGTCACCTATGCTTGAGAAAATTCGTTGGCTCTAAATTTTACCACATCACATTTAAATTCGTTGGTCTAACTTTAAAGGTTCTCCATACTGTCCCAGGGGTATAAGTTTCCTATTATGTGTTTTATCTGCCTTTTGTATCAGTTTTCTCTCCTCATTTCTTTCAATATGCATTCCACTTATTCTAGTCTCCGATCTTTTTATATGATGTGCCTTTCTTTTTTAACTATCCCATCAAAACCCAGTACCTAAAACTCTCTTAGGTGCAATCTCCTATAACTATTAACATTGAATTTAAATTTTTTTTTTAAACAAAAACTGTGCAGAATAGTGAATGTTGTCAATTCATTTATAAAGTAGTTAGGTGAATTCCCTACCTCACCAACCTGATGGTAAATTTTTCATGAAAAGGGCTTTCTTTGGTTATTCAGTACAGTCCTGAATATAATGGCTCCTCCTGGGTGAGTATTCATGCACTTAGCATTACCTACCGTGTGTTCAATTCTATGGGAAGGACACAAAGGAATGACTTTTCTCTCTCTTCAACCAGCGGACCTACATGCAGACCTTTAGCTGTATAAAATCCTAATATGAAAAGCATGTTAATACAAGATGCTTTGAGAGCACAAACTAGTACTATCTTAAGTTTCTTTATATTATAATGGAAATCAGTGGGAAAGTAATTGGAAACCAACTTCAAGGAGCTTATGAATCAAGAATTTCTTTTATACCCTTATTTGAACATTTATGATACAGGCATAGTGTGTTTATTTGGTGTTGACAGGTGCTGGACAGGAAAGTTAATGTTTCTATTTGTTTATTTTTCCGTTTTTGTATTTATCTAGGTGTGAAATTTTGTTTTTCTTCTTTATATTACAGCCTCGGCCCTTTAGTGAGTAAAGTGAAAGAATACCAAGTAGAGACAATTGTAGATACCCTCTGCACGAACATGCTTTCTGATAAAGAACAACTTCGAGATATTTCAAGTATTGGCCTTAAAACAGTAATTGGAGAACTTCCTCCAGCTTCCAGTGGTAAGTAGGAAACATAACATTTTTCTTCCCTTTTCCCATTGGAGGTATTTCTCTACTCTTTTTTTCTTTCCCTCACTTCTGGCCAAGGAGGGAGAGAGGCATTTATCCTAAAAGATCTTTGGTAAGCATCCCTTTGAATAACTAAGGAAAAAAAAAAGTCTAGAGTCTTATTTTTGCTTAAAAATAAATTCAATTTTAAGTGAGTATTCCAACTGAATGTTAAGTATCTCATAGGAATACCAATTCTGAAGAATTCTTATGTTGGAATAAAGTTTAACATTATTGTATGTACTGTGACTCTATAACTCTATAGAATGGAGTTATGCCATTCTATACAATGAGGGAAAAGATAACCAAAATTATGAATTATGTCTGTTAGCTCTTTATTCTCAGTATTAATTTTGCTTTGCATTAGATTTGTGATATAAAAGTTTTAACACTGTTAAGATAGCTGTGAAACAGTTCTGTTTCCTAATAATATCTTTAAGGTTGAGTGTCTTACAGCTACTTGGCAATTTTTTTAAAAATTAAACACAATGAATTTATCAATTAATTTAACTTTTGACCTCTGACAGAAATGTTTAAGAATTGGTCTTTAACTGCTGTCCTACTGGTTAAAGTTAGCAGGCTAAAAGTTTTTGTCTCATCTGCAAATGGAGTGAAATTATCTCCTTATTTGGTAGAAAGATGTAGATTAGTAGTAATGTAGTCTGGGTATGTGGTTTTTACTCATCTACTTAAAACATTTACTAGCCATTCATTATGCTAGCTATCATGTTGGGCGGTGCATGTATATTATTTCACTTAATCTAAATACCAGCCATATGGAAGGCCTTAATATTCCTAGTTTGTGGATGAAGGAACTGAAATTCAGGGAGATGATGTTAATTCTTCCAGAGTTTTTTATTACCTAGTTGGGTGAAGATTGAAATCCATTATCTTAATCCAGAACTGATACTTTTTCTAAAATATCATACCAATGTTACTTTAACCTTAATTTCAGTAAAATATTTCACTAACTCTAAGGTATGTTATTTGTAATCGTATTAGCTATACTGACATTTTCCTCTCATTGAAACCTTTGTTTTTAGTTAGTTTCTGGTTGTTAACCATTCATATTCTTCCTTTAAAAATTTTTTTTGCTCAATTTTTATGAATGTAAATCTACTTTAAAATAGTAACCTTCATGTATGAGTTCTCTGGAGCAACATTTTTATTTTGTGATGAAGTTATGGAAATCTTTGGACTGGATTGGATTTTATTAGAAGTTAGAGTTATGTTTTTTTCTTTTTCTTTCTTTTTTAAAGAAACCTTGTTAATTGTTGGTTTTTAAGTCACTGAAATTTAAAAGCCTAGGTACCAGTAAAGAGGAACTCCCTTGCTTCTTTCCAAGAACTCAACAGCTGCTGCTGACTCCATAGTTGGCATTTATGACATGCCAGGGCATAGTTGTCCACTAGAGCCTATCTGAATCGACACTATTTTTCCTAGGTCATGTACTCCTTCTGCAGTTAAGTCTAATAAGTTATTTTATCGAGAAACAACCCATTTTGAAATACATATTTTTGTGACATGGATCTCTCGAGTCTGTCATAATCAAGTTTACAGTTGTTGAATTAGTTGGCATCTTCCATGAATATAAAGTGGAATTCAGTATACTTGTCTTGAAATTATTATTGGTTTTTATTCATGCAGGCTCCGCATTAGCTGCTAATGTATGCAAAAAGATTACTGGACGTCTTACCAGTGCAATAGCAAAGCAGGAAGATGTCTCTGTTCAACTAGAAGCCTTGGATATTATGGCTGATATGTTGAGCAGGTAAACATGCCTATAATTTGTAGTACTTGTAATATAAATATTACATATATTTTTTAAAGCCCCCTTTTGATAAATATAACAACACTTGGTCTAAAATTATTCATATTTAAATTGTGGCTATTTATAAATGTGTAGTTGGGAGTGAGGGGAGAAATAAGCTAATTATATTTATCATGTAATATTGCATAGCAAGCATGTTTTATATGGTTTTGAGAAATAATTAATAAAATTTATGATTTAAATATTTCAGCAAAGTTTTTTTTGTTTTACTCTTTTATATTCTTGAATACAATGATCTACTTAGGTAAGATGTGCCTATAGGCATGGCAGATGTTCCAGTTAATATAATGCTGTTTGTAAACTTCAGCAACCATGTTTTATAGTGCATGTTTTTGAAGAGGAAGGAACTTGTCTTTTTACATGTTACTTTTCTATTTTCCTCTGGAAGTCAGACATGGGAAGATACAAAGATCTAAACAACTCCTAAAGGAAAACACTTCAGACATCTGTCAGTTTCAGTTTATCCTTGATTTTCATAATCATTGTACGTTATCATTATTTGTGGCTAATGCACCTCAACTTAAAAATAATCAAGTGCCTTCGTATGGTACATAATGGACAGCATATACTTTACTGTAGGACTACAGATTAGAACACAGATGGCCATAAGGCAAAATGAGAATAAGTACTAACGGCGAGTATGTGTTTTAGTGCTTAAAATGGAAGGATCCAAGAAAGTTTGTATGGAAAGAGTAGCATTTGAATTTAGTTTTGAAGAATGGATGTAGCACAGGTGTGTGTAGAGGCTCACGTATAGAATATATCAACAATTGTAATGGACTTAGGGAAAATTGTATCCTAGTTTTCCAGAATATAGAATGCGTAGTAGGAAGTTATTTTTGATAGATTGCAGTCATGTTGAGACGGGTGAGGAATTTATACATAATTTGGTAAGTATTGAGAAGTCAGTGAGACTTTCTGCTCTCTGTGTCTTAATTGTTAGCGTAGTTTTGGCAGATAGATATTTGGTTGCTGTTGACTCATTGAACTACACATGTGAAATGAGTTGGAAGAGAGGGTTAGGCCAACAGATTAAGGAAAATTTAGTACATAAAAGTGTAGAGGTAGGGAGAGGGGGTAGTCAAGAGATGATGATATTTTAAGTTGTGAACTGTGAAAGAGCTGTAATGGAGGAAAAGCTATCTAATAGAGAAAATTTAGAGATCTAGGTAGGGGAAAATGACAAGATCATTGTTGTTCTTTTTAATGTGCTCCCAAGAGTATTGGTTGGATATCCAATAAATGAGAATATAGGTCAAGATTCTAGAAGGTAATTTAGGGCTACAAATGTCAAAACTGCACTCACTTAGCTGACGTTTTCAGTTGAGTTGATATGGATAGTAAGAATTGAGTTTTTCTTTCATTCTGATTTTGGATTATGTCATACAGATTTTTACTCTTGAAATACAATGAGTTCAGAGTCCAGACATTTCAGTTATGCTCAAACATCCTGAATTTATTTGTCATTTCTTTTTTTATTTTATTTTAAGGCAAGGAGGACTTCTTGTTAATTTCCATCCTTCAATTTTGACCTGTCTACTCCCCCAGTTGACCAGCCCCAGACTTGCAGTAAGGAAAAGAACTATTATTGCTCTTGGCCATCTGGTTATGAGCTGTGGAAATATAGTTTTTGTAGATCTTATTGAACACCTTTTGTCAGAGTTGTCCAAAAATGATTCCATGTCAACAACAAGAACCTACATACAATGTATTGCTGCTATTAGTAGGCAAGCTGGTCATAGAATAGGTAAGAAATATTTAAATATTTTCAAGTTTTTTTTAATTAAAAAAAGTATTAATGAATGTTTTTAAGAACCAATATGCTCTTCTTAGGCGAATACCTTGAGAAGATAATTCCTTTGGTGGTAAAATTTTGTAATGTAGATGATGATGAGTTAAGAGAGTACTGCATTCAAGCCTTTGAATCATTTGTGAGAAGGTAAGTTTTTAAGATACCTATTTTTAAGTAAAAACTTTTCTTTTTTAAAGATTTTATTTATTATTTTAATTTTCTTTTTAAATATATGTTATTGATTATGCTATTACGGTTGTCCCCTTTTTTTCCTTTTATTCTCTTCTGCTCTGCACCACCCTTCCCACCTGCATTCCCCACCCCCACCCCTTAGTTCATGTCTGTGGGTCGTACAAATAAGTTCTTTGGCTTCTTTAACCTCCCTCAGTCTATTTTGTACCTACCATGTATACTTCTTATTCCCGGTACTTCCCCTCCCCTCATTTTCCCCTTCCCCTTCTTGGCTGGTAACCCTCCATGTGATCTCCATTTCTGTGATTCTCTTCTTGTTCTAGTTGTTTGCTTAGTTCATTTTTGTTTTTGATTTTGTTTAGGTTCAGTTGTTGATAGTTGTGAGTTTGTTGTCATTTTACTGTTCATATTTTTGATCTTCTTCTTTTCCTTAGATAAATCCCTTTAACATTTCCTATACTAAGGGCTTAGTGATGATGAACTCCTTTAACTTGACCTTACTGGGAAGCACTTTATCTGCCCTTCCATTTTGAATACTAGCTTTGCTGGATAGAGTAATTTTGGATGTAGGTCCTTGCCTTTCATGACTTTGAATACTTCTTTCCAGCCCCTTCTTGCCTGCAAGGTTTCTTTAGCGGAATCAGCTGATAATCTTATGGGAACTCCTTTGTAGGTAACTGTCTCCTTTTCTCTTGCTACTTTTAAGATTCTTTCCTTATCTTTAATCTTGGTTAATGTAATTATATTGTGCCTTTGTGCGTGCTTCCTTGGGTCCAACTTCTTTGAGACTCTCTGAGCTTCCTGGACTTCCGGGAAGTCTGTTTCCTCTGCCAGATTGGGGAATTTCTCTTTCATTATTTTTTCAAATAAGATTTCAATTTCTTGGTCTTACTCTTCCCCTTCTTGACACCCTTATGATTCAGATATCGGAACATTTAAGTTTGCCCGAGAGGTTCCTAAGCCTCTCCTCTTTTTTGAATTCTGTTGTTTCTTCATTCTGTTCTGGTTGAAAGTTTATTTCTTCCATTTGTTCCAAATCATAGATTTGAGTCCCAGTTTTGTTCCCTGTATTTTTTTCTTTATTTCGCTTTGCATAGCCTTCACTTTTTCCTCTATTTTGCAACCATATTCAACCATTTCTATGAGCATCCGGATTACTGGTGTTTGAACTCTCCATCTGATAGGTTGGCGCTCTCTTTATCGCTTAGTTCTATTTTTGGAGCTTTGATCTGTTCTTTCATTTGGGCCATATTTCTTTGTCTCAGTGAGGCCTAAGGTATTCACCAGGGCAGAGCAACCCACGTCACTGCATTGTGGCACTGTCTGTGGAGGAGGGGTCAGAGAAGGAACAAATACTGCCAGCTTTTAGTCATTTCCCCCACTATTCCCCAGTGGGTGGGTTTGCATAAGTTCTAGGACCCTGTGGGTCTTTCCAGTAAAGTCTCCTGGGAGTCTGGGAGTTTCTCCCACCACCCACAGGTATTTATAGCCAGAGGCTTTGAGGCTTTATTTCCCTGGGCTGGAACCCTGGTTTGTGCAGTCTGTCTCACTCCCCAGTTGTTCTTCTGGTTTCTCTGCATGCAAATGTGGGACTGCCTGATCCTTTGCTGCTGCATTGCTGCTGCATTGCTGCATATCCTCTCCACCCTGGCTGCTTGTCTCAGACCCTCCTACTGGTCTGGATGAATGTTTCTTTTAACTCCTTGGTTGTCGGACTTCCATATATTTCGATTTTGTGGCATTTATGATTTTTTGTTGTTGTTGTTGTTTGTTGTTGTTCTTTTTGGTTGTTCAAGGAGGCAAAGTGTATCTACTTATACCTTCATCTTGGCCAGAAGTCCCCTATTTATTTATTTTTAGAAAGGAGAAGGGAGGGAGAAAGAAAGGGAAAGAAATAGCAGTCTTACATGGTTTAGAGAAATAGCAGTCTATGGTTGTGTCTTACGTGCCCCCTACTGGGGACTGGGCACGTGTCGAGGCACATGCCCTGATGGGGAATCGAACTGGGGAACCTTTTGCAGGCTGGCACTCAGTCCACTGAGCCACACAAGCCAGGGCAAAAAGTTTTATTAAAAATAGTATAATAATTAAGATCCACATTAGGTACATGGTGAGGAATGAGATATTTTACTGACAGCCAGGAATCTGGTCAGAAATGTATAAATGTATAGCAAATTTTGTAACTTTTCAACAATTTTTTGAGGTCTGTCATGTCCATTTTGCTTGAGCAATGGTTCTTAATCTAATAATAAAATCTGCAAATGTACTATTAGGGGCCGTGTAACACATTCCCCTCCCCACCTTGAGCTAGTGTAGTAGCACAGTACAGTCTTGAGACTTCACTGGTGGTTATTTGCAGCAATCCCTTCGCCACTCATGGTTTGAAGTAGCTCTTTATAGTTGTGTTGAATTGTTAAAATCAGAAATTGTGGGATTCATTTCCTCTTTAATCAAGAAACAAGTTATTCCTTTATTTTGGGGTGTGTATATATATGTTTATATATCTATATCTATCTGTCTATTCATATATATATATATCTGTCTTCTTAACATATAGCTAGAAGACCATGCCTAGATGAATGTGCAGTGGCATTGTCATGATAATCCTAATTGCTAAAGATCAGGTTCATACAGGCTTTAGTCTTCTAATGATATATTGAAAAGATACAGCATACAATAGTCTCCCTTATCTGTGGTTTTCCTTTCTGAAATTTCAGTTGTTCACTGTCAGCTGCTTCAAAAATATTAAATGGAAAATTCTAGAAATAAGCAATTCATAAGTTTTATTTTTTATTATTTTATTTTTTATTGTATTTTTTCCATTACCATTACCACTTAGTTCCCTTATATCCTCCTCCCCCTCTCAGTCATCACTGTTGCCCATGAGTCTTTTTCCTTTTTGCTCAGTCCCTCCACCCCTAATCTCCCCCATCCCTTAGCTGTCATCTGCTCTCCACCTATGAGTCTGTCTCTGTTTTGCTTGTTAGTTCAGTTCATTAGATTCCACATATGAGTGAAATCATATGGTATTTATCTTTCTCTGACTGGCTTATTTCACTTAGCATAATGTTCTCTGAATCCATCCATACTGTCGCAAAGGGTAAATTGCACCGTTTTGTGTAGCCTAATGAAATCTCACACCATCCTGTGGGAACATGAAACATTGCTTTGCCCAGTGTGTCCATGCTATATATGCTTCAGACCTTTAGTTAATAGCTGTCTCTGTTATCAGATCCACTGCTGCATGTTGCAGTATGTCTTTTACTTAATACAGTCATGTGCTGCTTCATGACAGGGATATATTCAGATATATTTCTTATTAGGTGATTTTCTTCTTGTGCAAACATGTAGAGTGCACTTAAACATACCTTGACAGAATAGCCTACTGCATTCTTAGGCCCTACATTATACAGCCTGTTGTCCTATAAGGGAGCAAAAGTAATTTTCTCTCTACCCTTCGGGGTTCTTGGTTAAGAAAGACCCCTTGTACTAAGACAGATTAGCAAGAAAAAAACAAGTTTAATAACATGTATACCTCATGTCTACATGGGAGATGCTCATGAAAACTAACTTGCCCAAATGGCTAAAGCCACCGCTTAGATACCACCTTTAGTTGAAGAGAAAAGATGGCGTTACCAGTGGGGGTTGGGGGGTAGGGAGTCCGTTATGGGAATCTACAATAAACAAGGGTAAAGTTGGTATACAGATTTGAATCATTGCCTTCATTGATACCAATTTTTAGAGATAAGGTCATCCCCCCTTTCTAGTACAGCCAAGGAGAAACCATTAGAAATAGAGATTTTCCTTATAAAATGTAAATAACATCTTTTACATAGGGTAACTTATACTTGGTCTTCTGAGATTTTCCTCATGTCTTGCTGTTATATTAACCAGCCTAATGTAATCCTTATGCCAAAGAGACATATTTTGGGGTGACAAATTCCGTTCCCCTACAAGCTCCTAGGCTACAAACCCATTCAGCATATTACTGTACTAAATACTGTAAGCAACTGTATGACTGTAATGACCCCCAAATGTAAGAGTAGTAAAGCTGGCAGTTATGATATGCCAAAGAGAAGCCATAAAAGTATATGTGTATATAGGCAAAAACAATATGTATAGGGTTTGGTACTGTCCGCAGTACAAACCAGGGAGGTCTTGGAACATAAACCTGACGGATAAGGAGGGACTACTGTATACAGATTTCTCTATGCTACCCCATGTAACATACCCTAACATACCATTTATCGTAAAAATCATTCTGACTTCAGAGATGTTAAAGTTCATGTTAAAATTGCTTAAATAAGTAATTTTATGGGACAGAAAGATGTAGGGGCATTGGTGTTGAAAAGGCTGAGAACCACTTTCCTATGCTGTACTACAGGGGAGGAAAAAATCTGGTAACAAAGCAAAATGTGTCAGGGACCGAGAGAAGGAGAAAAATACTCAAGACAGCTTTTGTTTTCTTTCGTCAGATGTCCTAAGGAAGTATATCCTCATGTTTCTACCATTATAAATATTTGTCTTAAATATCTCACCTATGACCCGAATTATAATTATGATGATGAAGATGAAGATGAAAATGCCATGGATGCTGATGGTGGTGATGATGATGACCAAGGTATTTCAAATTAAATAGAAAAAATTCGTTAAATTTTCATGAAAGATCCACTGTTACGTAGATGGAGTTAATTCTTACCCCAAATTGCAATAATGATTTATTTATAATAGTGAAAATGGAAATGACCTCAATATTCAACAATAGCAAATTGATTAAATAAATTATGGGGATCTATGTATTGAATTGATATACAATTTTTCTAAACATGTTCTAGAAAAATATTTATTAAAGTAGTTAATTAGTTGAGGAAAAGTGGGTAACAGAAATTACTGTGTCCCAGTTTTCTTTTGTTAAAAGACAAAATTCAGCCCATTTAGTTTGAAGATTTAATTGGCTTTAATTAAAGGATTTATGAATCAGACAGTATCCCATCTAGCAAGGAGAAGGTCTCTCTGAGAGTTGTACAAAATGAAGGATTTTTTATAGGAAGAAGGGTGGGACAAGGGAGTTATTAGAGAAAGAAAATAAAGGGTTATTTTGGGGCTTGGACATCTTTTCTTAGGGAAAGGGTTTTATTTATGTAGATCGTCTTTTCTTTCTGTGGAGGATGGAGAGAGCCTTATGTAAGAGATTATCTTACTGATGCTTGACCAGAATAGAATATTCCTGCTAGTTAAGATTATGGTTCTGAGAGAAGTTGAAATTGCAGTTAGATCAGGTATTAAATTTAGGTTTGGTATCATGAACTCTTAGCCCCAGTGATACCATTTGGGGCCTGTGGGATTTTTTAACAATTTTTTAAAAATATGCAGAAGAAAAACTGTACTTGAATTAAAATAAAGTTTTAAAAAGAGAAAGAAACAACAACAAAAAATATGCAGAAGAAATGTAATATTTTTCTCATAGCTAGGAATTATAAATGAATTTTGTTCATCGTTCTTCAGATTTTCTACAAAGCATTTGGTAAGGAGGGAAATGAAGGTTATTTTTATAACTACCTGTAGATAAACATATTCAGAGCAGTATGGTTGGTTTATGCATAGTTACTTTCATGGAAAATTCTGAATATTTTTTGAGGCTCCATTGAGTTTTAGGTTATTCATAAAGAAGCTAAACATTTCTGAGGCTCTTAAGAATGATGTCATGCTATGATTTGTGTTACTTACTCTGGAAAGGAGTAGCACTTCAAGGACATAGGGGTTACCCTTGTTTTGTTGTTTGCTACTATTAAAGGAATCATAATGGAGATGTCTAAGTGGGTAACTTAACTATTAGGTATATGAGTTGGTGGATTTCATCTTATTTTTTTATCATACTTTTTAGTTTGATTCTTTGAATGAATTTATATAATGACTTTCCTTTAAAGTCTATAATTTTATTAATCTCTTAAAAGCTAAAAGAACAACTTAAAAAACTGGTAAAGCCATGTTACGCTCTAGCCACTACTGCCCAGTTTCTTTCCTTTGCAAAGAATGCTTTCCAGTTCCTTTCTTCCTTGTCTCTCTTGGATTTAGTTATGCAGTGGTGGACAGGATTGTCAGTGACCTCAAATGATTGACTCTCCCTATTACTCAATCTCAGCAGCATTTCTTTATTTAACATTCAGGATACCCCACTCCTGGTTTTAGCCTTATCTTTGTGATTAGTCCTCCTCAGTCTCCATACTGGTTCCTCTTCATTACCCTGACCCCTAAACTTTGGAAAATTCCAGGACTCAGTCTTTGGACTTTTCTTTCATATACTTATGTTCTTGTTGGTTATGTCTAGTCTTCTAGCTTTAATGTCAGTGTACTGAAAATTCAAATTTTATCTTATCCCAGCTCTTTCCTGTGAATTCCAGGTTTTTATATATAGCTGTTTAATTGATTTACTGCATGGATGTCTAAAATATCTTCTCCTCACCCTCCTTCCATCCCCTGCTCAACCTGTTTCTTTAGCCTTTTCTATCTCAGAATGGCACTTCTATTCTTTTTTTCGTTTCTCAGGCCAAAAAGTTTGGTGTTATACCTGGTTACTTTTTCTCACTTTTCTTACCTCTCCCTCCTCCCTCCACCAGTCTCAGGGCTTCTCCCTTACTTTATATTCTTATCTCTTTTCACAACATTTTTATTTTCTTCACTACACTTAATCACTTTCTGACATTTAGTAATTATTTTCTACCTAGCAGGATATAAGCTTCATGAAGGCAGAAATATTTAGTCTTTTTATTGACTGCTGTATCTCAGTGCCTAGGATAGTGCTTGACACACAGTAGTCACTCAATAAATGTGTTGTATTAATGAAGGGAATCTTAGCTTCTAATATGAATATCCTCTGAAAAAAGCTGTAGCAGTATATTTTCCAGGTTTTGATTGTTGGCTTTTAGTGTACTTATGATGAAAAATCAACTTCAGCTGCTGTATTGTATCAGTTACATAATACAATGTCAGTGATTAGGATGTTTGAATTTTTATAACTTTTTTTTAAAGATTTTTATTTATCTTTAAATGGGAAGGGTAGGGGAGAGGGAGGGGGAGAGAAATATCAATGTATGGTTGGCCTCTTGTGTGTCCCCTGCTGGGAACTGGCCTGCAACCCAGGCGTGTGCCCTGACTGGGAATCCAACTGCAATCCTTTGGTTTGCAGGCCTGCACTCAATCCACTGAGCTACACCAGCCAGGGAGAATTTTTATAAATTGTTTTAAATAAAGTATATTTTTGTAGAGTTATTCCCATAGCTGAATTGCTATGAGAAAAACTTCGCTTATTTATTTGCTTTTAAATAGTTTATTTTGATAGTACCTGGTAATTTTCATTCAAATAGGTATTGGTAAATAAATCAAATGCCTTGGGTTTAGCGGTATTTGGTTGGGTTTTCCTATAATGTGCTAAGAGGAAATGAAGTAATAAGATTGGACAACTTTATTATATATCCTTGGATTTTCCTAAGGCATAGCTGGCTGCCTTTCACTAGCTAATTGGGATATAAGTCAGTGAAGAGATGTCTTTTTCCCCCACTGAGGAATCATTTCAGGGCTTTACTCTCTTCTAAGAATAACAAAGTCGTTGTCAGATAATTTTGGACTGCCCTGAGAACTGCTAATATTTTTACCCTCCTTCTGACTTCATGTTACTCAACTGATTTATCCTGATGCTGTTAGAAGGAAATAATTTTCAGAGATTTCATACACAAAAGTTATCTATACATAAATGGGATGGAATTGTTAATGTTTATGGTTGCAATATTGTTTTAAAGCTTAATGAGAGTTTGGAGAAGATGGTGCTCTGTTACATGGGCAGAATTTTCTTATTATAATTGAGACAGTGTAGTTTCTCTAAACTACATTAAGATAGTAAGTACCTTGAAAGGTTACAAATATGCATATTTGTTCCTAACAGCTCCCTCCCTCCCCTTAACAAGTTTAGTGAAAAGTCTTGTACTCACAAAGAAAGTTGATGTCAGAATTCTTTTTCTCCCCAGAAAATTATTTCTACTGAATGTCCTGAGATTGATAGCTGTTCTTTTTATTACATCATCTATAGCCATAAATCTGTTTTATGGGTTATCTTATAAACTCTTCAATTGTTTGTTTGATTTTTCAATAGTGATTTCTTTGAAATGAATTTTTATTCATATCATTTAAAAGACTGGGGCATTTATGATTTTGTAAGTATTTGTATTCTAAGGAAATTTACTGTGTTAATGTTTTTAAAGGATTAATAAGCAGCTCATTACTCAAAATATAAATGAGAAAATGTTTAACAATTTAAAAACAATTTTGTTGATTTTTTCTTCAGAGAGGTTATTATGTGTAATTTTTATCAAAGTTAACTTCATCTGTTCTAGTTCTTCATAAACTTACCTACTGCTATATATGTTAGTGAAAAGTTAGAGAACTATCTTATTAATAATTCACTTACTGTATAAAAATAAGCTTTTTCTAGGATTAATAGCCTCACATTAAAACCTTTCTTTAGGGAGTGATGATGAATACAGTGATGACGATGACATGAGCTGGAAAGTGAGACGTGCAGCTGCTAAGTGCTTGGATGCTGTGGTGAGCACAAGGCATGAAATGCTTCCAGAATTCTACAAGACCGTCTCCCCTGCACTGATATCCAGATTTAAGGAGCGTGAAGAGAATGTAAAGGCAGATGTTTTTCATGCGTATCTTTCCCTTCTGAAGCAAACTCGTCCTGTGCAAAGTTGGCTGTGTGACCCTGATGCAATGGAACAGGGAGAAACACCTTTGACAATGCTTCAGAGTCAGGTTGGTTTAAAGTATGGTTTTGAAAGTCATGCTAGTAAATGTGATCCTTTAAAATGGTGTTTTTAATGTGGAAATGTGAATTCTAGAACATCTTTAGAGACACAAAGTTCAGAGATATGTTTGTATGGTAGTTTATGTATGTTCATATTCCTTACTTGTAAATAGTTTTATTTTGATTGAAGTTTTCTTAATTGTACTAAACAATATTAAAATAATTTTATGATTCAGTAAGGTAATTTTTATTTGTGATACTAATGGGGGGTCTTAGAACTGTGGAGTCAGACTACTTGCATTTGTAGCTGGCTTCACTTTTAATTTAGTTGTATGAGCTTAGAGAGATTATTCATTTTATTAAACCTTTTTTCATTTGTAATAAGGGTATACTTAGAACTCTCTGTCCAAGGTAATGATAGAAGAGATGATCTGTGTAACATTAAATGTAGTGTCTTTACATAGTAAGTACTTACAAATGGCATCTCTTATTGTTAATAAAGTACACATTTTCACTTATAGGAGATCTTTTCTAAGATTGTAAACATTACATCTATTATATAGCTCTCATTTGGCACATGCCTGGCATTTTCCTATCATGTATATAATCTCTATGGCAGCCCAGTGGAATACCATATTTGTTTTTTATTTTTTAAAAAAGATTTTATTTATTTTTAGAGAGAAGGGAAGGGAGGAAGAAAGAGAGGAAACATCAATGTGTGATTGCCTCTCATACACCCCTTACTGGGAACCTGGCCCACAACCCAGGCATGTGCCCTGACTGGTAATGGAACTGGGATCCTTTGGTTCACAGACCAGTGCTCAGTCCACTGAGCCACACCAGCTAGGGCCATATTTGTCGTTTTTTTAGATCCTCACCCAATGACATGCTCATTGATTTTGGAGGGGATTAGGGGAGAGAAACATCAGTTGGTTGGTTGGTTGCCTCTCACACAATCCCTGAATGGGAATTGAACCTGCATCCTAGGCATGTGCCCTGATAGGGAATCAAACCTGTGACCTTTCAGTTTATGGGATAATGCTCCAGCCAACTGAGCCACACTGCCTATGGCTTTTATTTATTTTTTTTTAATCCCACTTGTCCGTTTTTATAGATTACAAAACATGTGAGCCAGATTAAACAACTAAACCAAGGGAGAGATGTACGTACCATATCTACCTTGTTTTTAAGTAGGACAAATTTAAAAAAAAATTGTGATGAACTTAAAGGTGAACATTGAAGATGAATTATAGAAAGAAATAAGGTAAAGTATATGGGTATATAAGCAATTGAAAAAGTGTACAGAAGTTAGGTAAAATCACAGGAAATTCTGATGATACTGTGATGAATTAGATAGGTGTTTTGTCTGTAGTTCTCAGATCATTGATTGATACATGTGGCTTGATCTTGGCATTCATAAGATTTATTAGTCATAAATTTTTACTGTAGGTTTTACTAATAGAACATTAACAGAAAGTAAAGAAGCATACATTTTTGAATTATATCCCTGCTGCTTGTAGCTAGATTTGAAGTGAGATTATTATAGTGGCAAACTAAAAGCAAAAAAGAGGGCTCATTTAGTTTTTTGGGTTTTTTTAAATAATTTGTCTTTTTTTTTTCCCCTTGAATACTTATCTGTGCAATGTTCAAAAAACCGTTTATAAATTATGCTCGGAAAATTTTACTTGAAAGCTGTATTATTTGGTTAGATTTCTGTTTAATCTTGTGCATTTCATAATTAAAAATTAATCAAGGAGACTGATTTGTTACTTTGCAGAAAGCTAACAATTTTTCTCTGTCGAGTATTAAACAAATACAGTTAGAAGAGAATGGAATTGATGCAACAAAGTTTGTATCTAACAACATTGTTAGCAGTTAGAGGAATTAGAAATTTAACCAAAAAAAGGATAGATTCTTCCCTTTCTTTTCATCCCTGGTAATTTGTGTTAAGTGTACTGAAGAAATACCAATAGCTGAAACAGCTAATGAGTGTGTGGTAATTACAGGTTCCCAACATTGTTAAAGCTCTGCACAAACAGATGAAAGAAAAAAGTGTGAAGACCCGACAGTGTTGTTTTAACATGTTAACTGAACTGGTAAATGTATTACCTGGGGCCCTAACGCAGCACATTCCTGTTCTTGTACCAGGTATGAAAGAAATAGCAAATCACTTTTGGAACTTAATATAGACTTTATTATAAAGACTTGATAAGCTTAAATGTACCTTCAGGAGGATAATTTGTGACAACTTAATTTGTATGTAGAACTAACTCTGTTGTAGAACAAACTTAAAGTTAGAAATTTGAAAGTAAAAAGTTAAATATTATACTAAAATCTTGGGCTCTCATAATAGATTGTGGAATTTCTTCTACTTTAGCGATAATGTGATGAAATAGAAACTAGTAGTATTTTAGGGATTAGTTTTTAATTTTTCCTTTCATAAAGCTATGCATAAAATTATTGGATTTTTTATTGGCTTTTTAGGAATCATTTTCTCATTGAATGATAAATCAAGCTCATCAAATTTGAAGATCGATGCTTTGTCGTGTCTGTATGTAATCCTCTGTAACCACTCTCCTCAAGTCTTCCATCCTCATGTTCAGGCTCTGGTCCCTCCAGTGGTGGCTTGTGTTGGAGACCCATTTTACAAGATTACATCTGAAGCACTTCTTGTTACTCAACAGCTTGTCAAAGTAATTCGTCCCTTAGATCAGCCTTCCTCGTTTGATGCAACTCCTTACATCAAAGATCTTTTTACCTGTACCATTAAGAGGTTAAAAGCAGCTGATATTGATCAGGAAGTCAAGGAAAGGGCTATTTCCTGTATGGGACAAATTATTTGCAACCTTGGAGACAATTTGGGTTCTGACTTGCCTAATACACTTCAGATTTTCTTGGAGAGACTGAAGAATGAAATTACAAGGTTAACTACAGTGAAGGCGTTGACACTGATTGCTGGATCACCTTTGAAGATAGATTTGAGGCCTGTCCTGGGAGAAGGGGTTCCCATCCTTGCTTCATTTCTCAGGAAAAACCAGAGAGCTTTGAAACTGGGTACTCTTTCTGCCCTAGATATTCTCATTAAAAACTATAGCGACAGCTTGACAGCTGCCATGATTGATGCAGTTTTAGATGAGCTCCCACCTCTTATCAGTGAAAGTGATATGCATGTTTCACAGATGGCTATCAGCTTTCTTACGACACTGGCAAAGGTGTATCCCTCCTCCCTTTCAAAGATAAGTGGATCCATTCTCAATGAACTTATTGGACTTGTGAGATCACCGTTATTGCAGGGGGGTGCTCTCAGCGCCATGCTAGACTTTTTCCAGGCGCTGGTTGTCACTGGAACAAATAATCTAGGGTACATGGATTTGTTGCGCATGCTGACCGGTCCAGTTTATTCTCAGAGCACAGCTCTTACTCACAAGCAGTCTTATTATTCCATTGCCAAATGTGTAGCTGCCCTTACTCGAGCATGTCCTAAAGAAGGACCAGCTGTAGTAGGTCAGTTTATTCAAGATGTCAAGAACTCCAGGTCTACAGATTCTATTCGTCTGTTAGCTCTGCTTTCTCTTGGAGAAGTTGGGCATCACATTGACTTAAGTGGGCAGCTGGAACTAAAATCTGTAATATTAGAAGCCTTCTCGTCTCCTAGTGAAGAAGTCAAATCAGCTGCATCTTATGCATTAGGCAGTATTAGTGTGGGCAACCTTCCTGAATATCTACCATTTGTCTTACAAGAAATAACCAGTCAACCCAAAAGGCAGTATCTTCTGCTTCATTCCTTGAAGGAAATTATTAGCTCTGCATCAGTGGTGGGCCTTAAACCATATGTTGAAAACATCTGGGCTTTACTGCTAAAGCACTGTGAGTGTGCAGAAGAAGGAACCAGAAATGTTGTTGCTGAATGTCTAGGCAAACTCACCCTAATTGATCCAGAAACTCTCCTTCCACGGCTTAAGGGGTACTTGATATCAGGTAAGTATCTAGTTTTCTTATTTAAAAAAATTTTAATTATTGCAGTTGGTTGCCTAAAAGATGCCTTATGTGGAATTTAAAACATTTCTGTATCTTGTTACATATAGGACCCATTGTCTTATGTTATAATATGAAGCTGTATTTGAATGACATTTTGTATAAAAGAGTAAAGAGAGCATAATTAGATAATGGTTAAATGGATCTGGTCTAGTGTTCATTATGTTCTGATGTTATTCTTGTCTTAAAATATGGTAAAGACAGTTTCTCTTGAATTACTATATCCCGAGGAACTTGCTAGTTAAAAATCATAATACTAAAATTAATGCATTTAACTAGTTCAAATGAAAGATTCTAGAAGAGTTTTCAGATTAACCAGTGTGAATCCCTTTAGACCAAGTAGAAGGTAATAATAGCGATTTATTCTTAGAATTTGCTTTCTTTTTTTAATCAAAAACTAGAAGATACTATAACAATTTATGGATATTAATAACTCCCTTTTGTGAGGGCTAGAGCCTTCACTGGTACTCTGTCAGGCCTCCTCCTTACCAGAAGAAAGTACATCTTTTGAAATACAGGGTCCGGCACAGATAATGCCCCTTTATTATTACAAAATCATAAGCATGTAATTCTGTAACAACAATATCACACTCAGCCACACCATATGACATTTTAGGTGAAATGTTCAAATTAAAACTATAAACTATTCACCCATATTATTACTCTAGCAATCATATTCAAGCAGGCCTTAATCCTGCTAGTGAGATTACGTTCATGAGTGAACTTTGCCTGCTTTGTTAGCACTCTGATAGCAGTACGCCCTCATGGCCAAAGAGGATTTTCACAAATTGAAGAATCTAGTGTTATGTGAAGTGGTTTGAAAACTGATAAAGATGTCCATGGATTTTAGTGGACTTACATACCAATAGACTGAAATTTATTTTTAATTAGGCTCATCGTATGCCCGAAGCTCAGTGGTTACAGCTGTAAAGTTTACTATTTCTGATCATCCGCAACCTATTGATCCTCTACTAAAGAACTGCATAGGTAAGTGGAAACAAAGATAAATATGCTGGTTATTTAGTGTTAATTATCACAAAATGAATTATTTCAATAACTAAAAATAGTACCAAGGAACTCAAATACTTTTAACAGTCTGGTAATGGTTTCATTAGAAAGATAGTGCACGATCTTACATTCTGTCATCCCTTGGTTTTATACTGTTAACAGATAATTTTGCAAGTAACTGAAATTAGTAAATACATTAGGTGTCTTTAGAGTCAACTACATATTTGACAATCATTTTCGGGATGACCTAAGTAACTGATGAATAAAGGGAAAAAATATTCGATATATCTAAATAGTCCAGAAATTTCTACTTAGATAAATGAATCTTAACTTGAGCTATTAGGGCCCCAATTTTCTGTTACTACTTGTAACCCTTCAGTTCCTGAGGGGATCTGTTGAGACTTCCATATGTAAGCTGGGAACAGCCTGCAATAAAAAAGATGATTACCAAAGAAACTAAGAGGAGATACCCCAGAAACAGTAGGGCTCGCTCCGTTTCTGTGAGGACAAGAATTAGCATTTAGGATTGTTTCTCCATGGTGTCGTAACTTCTCTGTGTTGTTTTCACCATCAGCTTTTCAGAGTTGGGAGTAGTAGCTAACAGCCCTCAGAATATGGTTTAGTTCAGTATTATTTGTGATTATAAGAACATCTTGCAACCACTTGGGTAGCTTTTTATAAACCGGAGTTCCTAGACCAAGGACTTGGGCACCACTGATCCTAGTCCATGTCACCATTTGTACGTAATAATAGCAATATTTTAGATGCTTTACTGAAAGCATCTTTATTCTAATTAGTATTCTAATTTACCATCTTTGTAACTTAAAAAATGGGGTGAAGAGGTTTAGTTTGGTACATTTAAAATCTTTTTGAACTCAAGCTGTCTACTAAGCTTTTTGTGTGATCAGAAATTTCCTGAATGGTCAACATTGAGTTTACCAGTCCGTGGTGTCTGAAGTACTTTCTCCCCCCACCTTTTTTTTTCAAATTGCTGCTGTGGTACATTTAAGTCTTCTGGCACCTCTCTTTTGCCCTGTGTATTCTGAAAGATTGCCGATGGTAGGGTTGAGATTACATAATGATAGCTCCATGTGAATACCAGGTGCATACCAGACACGGTATTCAACAATAGGTACATGGTATTTATTCTGCTCCATGGTCGTAGAAGGTTTATAATTCTTATTTTATAAACTGGGAAACCGAGACATTTGCTTAAAGTAACTTGCCAAAAGTCACAATTGACAGATGAAGCTATTTGGATCATCATCTGTATTACTCCAAAGATCTTTGCTCCATAATCTCTTCTCCACATTTGTTAGAAAACCAGACTTGTTTCTGTTTTCAAGTGCCTAGGTGCTTGCTTTAGCATTCTGTCCTATGTCAGGTTTCATTTTCCTCCTTTTGCATTCTTACTCTCTTACCAATTCTTAAAGATAATAATAAATAATAGGGCTTTTGGAGGCACATTTCTCTTTGTCATCTGATGAACTGTGTACTTCTTAACAGTATTCCATCTTTATCAAGCAGTGGATCTGTCCTCACCTTGTTTATCTTCTTTTGATCTAGGACAGTCATTCAAATTATTAGTTCCTGTGCCTGCTGGCTCCCTCACTTCTCTTTGCAACTCACCTTCTTATAAAAATATCTGTGAGAGTATTTAGGGTATTTTTTGAACTCTCACTATGTACCCTCTGTATTACAGGTTCTTGAGAGTTGGTTATCGATTAAATACACTCACATTGAGACATAGTTTACCTGCTGCTGAAAGAAACTATATACTTCACTTATATTTTATCATGTTCTCTGACCCACAGTGAAGACATAGCAATAATACCAACAACAATAAACTATCAATTTAGAAAGATTATAATGTATTTTTTATTTTAAGCTTACCATAATTGTATGTTGCTTCTCTCATAATTTTTTAGGTGATTTCCTAAAAACATTGGAAGACCCAGATTTGAATGTAAGAAGAGTAGCCTTGGTCACATTCAATTCAGCAGCACATAATAAGCCATCTTTAATAAGGGATCTTCTAGATACTGTTCTTCCACATCTTTACAATGAAACAAAAGTTAGAAAGGAGCTTATAAGAGAGGTAAGCTACTTAGATTACACTTATTCTAAGATTATCTTTTACTTTTAAGGATATGCACACATTCTTTTGTGTTTCAACAGGTAGAGATGGGGCCATTTAAGCATACAGTTGATGACGGCTTGGATATTAGAAAGGCAGCTTTTGAGTGTATGTACACACTTCTAGACAGTTGTCTTGATAGACTAGATATCTTTGAATTCCTAAATCATGTTGAAGATGGCTTGAAGGATCATTATGATATTAAGGTAAGATTTTTGTACTTGTTTATAGAATGTTTTAGAAAACTTAGTAGCTACAGTGACTTTTACCTTTGTAATTTACTTTATTGAGAAAAAGTTGGTTTGCTAGTCATGAACTATATATAATATGCAAAAGTAATAGTGGTACAATTGTAACATCAGTTATCATACACAGAAAAAATCCAGAAACCATTTCCTTGGAGGAGGTAGTCAAGTCTAAGTGAATGGAAAATTCTAAGAAATTCAGTGCCAGCTTGCTTAGCGTGTAGTCCTTGGATACTTTCCCTCCAAAGAAGAGTGCAGACCGGTTTTGCCATTCCAAGTATAATCTGTGATTTCTTTGGCTTTTCTTAAAACTGCATTGCAGGTGCTACCCTTGGAGGATTTTCTTAGTTTCCCGTTACTGCCTTGGCTAATTCTCTGTGGCTGTCTTGGGATCATTCTACATGATAACCATGTTATTTCCCTATATGAGAGATTTTTGTTTTCTAGTCTGTATACTGGGTTTAATATCAAGTGTTTTGTTAAAGGATGACATGGAAGAACTATTTTCAGATACCTAAAGCAGGCTGTGTAGAAGCAGGTAGAAAAGAAACCATACCACTCTCTAGGTCTAGAGCATGATCATTGGTTTTTGATTTGCCCATGTCCATTTTAAGTGTGAACTATTAAAAAGTGAACTGAAAAATAATAAGTGCATTTCTCTTTTTCTTTTTCATCCATAGCCTTTGATCAAACAGGCAAAAGTGGTAGTTGAGCAGTTATTCAGCCAGACTCAGAACTCCAACTTGCTTGTTTCCTTGTGTGGTAGTAACTTGGCCCTTCCCAGAATACATTAAAAAGAGCCCCCAGGGGAGTGATAGCATCTTCCTGTTTAATTCTACAGTTTATAGCCCAAGAGGAAAAAGATCATGGATTACCAGGCTTTATATAGATAATCTGAATAACCCATTTTTTTTTTAATTTTTAAAGGAAAATTTGCTAAGAAATTTAAAACTTTTCTCCTGGTTCAGTTATTTTCTTAATGGTTTTCCATTTGGTGTACATGAGCTTCCCCCCCCCCCCCCTTTTTTAAAGTTATAGATATGGTGGGGGAGGGAGGGAGAAAGAGTAGGAGAGAAACATCAGTTGCCTCTTACACGCACCCCAACCAGGGACTGAACCCACAACGTAGGCGTGCACCCTGAACGGGAATCAAACCAGTGGCTTTTTGCTTTGCAGAAATGATGTCCAACCACCTAAGCTACCTTGCAGGACACACATGAGCTTTTTTAAAAATTCTAAATCTATGGCCCTCTCCTAACAGGTTATGTAAAAGTGTCTGGGAACAGGGTCACGTTCCTCAATTCTAATGTGTGGTCGAGATTGAGAACCAATTTTCTAGTTCTGTACTACATTAACACCACATTATATAGGTGAGGTCTCTGTAGTACTTGTAATTAAAATTCCTCAGATAAGGTTTGTGACAATTCTTTGAAGTAGATTACATTAAAATGAAACTTTATGGCACATGCTAGTCGTTTGTTAGAATTTGGAATTGTCCTTAGAAAATAATGCAATGCCTAAGTTGTCTTTTTTAATTTGTAATAGATGCTAACATTTTTAATGTTGGTGAGACTCTCCACGCTTTGTCCAAGTGCAGTACTGCAGAGGTTGGACCGGCTTGTTGAGCCATTACGTGCCACATGTACAACTAAGGTAATCATTGATAGACATCAAGTTAGGCCAGACTTGGTGTATTCAGGGTTCCTAGTTGAGTTTATATTGTAGTTTTCCTAATTTAACCATATGTACTAGTAGGTTTTAAAAGTTAACCTATTGAATGTGGATGTTTTTGAAAAATTGACAGTTTAATGCTATTCTTTAAAGTTTTTATGTATATAAATAACAATATGATACAAATTTTGAAGTACTGATATAGGATAAAGGGAGGAGAGGAGGAGGTGGGATGTGGTAATAATATAAGATTTTATATGAAAGTGATGACATTTGAAATGGATGTTAAAAAGTTAGGTATAATTTTAAATTCAGAAGATGAAACAGGACTTTTCATATAAAAATTACATGAATGAAGGCACAGAGATGTCAGTATGTGGTGTGTTTGAAGAATAATGCATGTATAGAGGAGCAGTTTCTTGGTGGAAGCTGAAGTGGGACTTGCTGAGCAGGTAAAGCTGAGGTTCTCACTCTTCCAACCATGATGGCTCTGGATTTCGTTTTCCTAATGGGCTTTGAGTAAAATAATTCCCTTAAAGGGAAAGAGGACAAACTGCTGCTAAAAAGAAGTTAAAAACAACTATGCTTCGAATATAGTGTGACTTTGGGACCTATGAAAGAGCAGCTTTATTTACCAGAAATTTGTAGGTGCTTAAGTTTTGTTCATATAAGAACTTATCTTTTATAGCATATAATACGAATTTACTCAATGTTACAGGTAAAGGCAAACTCAGTAAAACAGGAGTTTGAAAAGCAAGATGAACTAAAGCGATCTGCCATGAGAGCAGTAGCAGCACTACTAACCATTCCAGAAGCAGAGAAGAGTCCACTGATGAGTGAATTCCAGTCACAGATCAGTTCTAACCCTGAGCTGGCAGCCATCTTTGAAAGTATCCAAAAAGATTCATCATCTACTAATTTGGAGTCAATGGACACTAGTTAGATGTTTGTTCAACACGGGGACCATGACATTGACCACATGATGCACTGAATCGACAGGTTATTACTCATAAGACGTGGAAAGGGAAGTGTCTAAAAGCTTCAAAATGTTCCACTTTTGTTTTCCTTCATGAAGACAGTTTGGCTTTCTTCCACTTTTGTTTTTGTAACATTTGTTTCAGAAATATGTATTTCCATAATCCAGAGGTTGTAAAACCACTAATGTTTTAGTGGTTAGGACAACATTTAAAATGGAAACTAAAAGTTAGGATTTATGGAATATGGAGATAGGGTCCAGGATCATTTGCCCTGTAATGTTTAGGATTAAAATGTTAAAATTTTGTGACCATGAATTTCTTTCTTTTATAAAATTTCTCATTTAAAAATCAAAAATTCTGCAAGACAAAACCATGTTTCTTTCTCTTGTATAACTGTTTCAGCAACATAAATTGATTTTTAGCTGGCACATAAGATCTGTGTAAGATTTGTTCCATTTCAGAGGGTTTAGCAATTTAAAAAAGACAATAAGATATCATTTTTTAAAGTGCAGGGGTCAACATATCCCTATTGCACACACTAATTTTGCATGAGCAAGTTTACAAATAATGTATTGTCTGTAAAGCAGCATGTGCAGAGTATTCATTATACAAAAGTTAAAATAAGTATCGTATTAGTGCAATTTGCAGATATTTTATTTTTGCACAGAAAACACATATTTGGAGAGAGAGTGAGGAGTAAATTTTTGAAACTTTGGTTTTCTTAATGCCAGTATGAATTTGCAGATGTTTTCAGCAAATCAAGTCACAATAACAATTTGCCACTTTTTTTCTATTATAAATTTTCTTACACATTTAAAATTTGAATATATAAGTACACAGTTTTTCTCAGTTACCCATTTGTGTGTGTGTGTTGCCACTTAGAAATTATATTCTAAAGGCCAGTTTTTTCTTCATTCCCTTTGGATCTCTACATCCCTTATTGAAGGATACAAATATTGTGTATGCTTTTCAAATTTAGTTTTAGGAAAATTCTGAAGCCGGCTATCATGGGTTTGTTAGCTCATAAATAGTCTTTCCTTTTAGTCAGATTTTTCCCCTTCTCTTGTAGAGCTAATTTACATATTGTACTTGGTAAACATTGACTACTTTTCCTGATTTAAGGGGGTCTCTGCTGGGGGGAACAAGGCTTTGCAGTACCGTATCATATTTAAAATTTTAGTTAACATGCCCTTCAGTGAACTCATTTCACACTGTAGCCTCTTCCTTCAAATTTGTGGTGCTTCTGTAACAGTAAGAACTAATTTCTGAAATAAAGACATCTCCTGATGCTGTGCAAACATAGTTTACATGTATTGAAGGAGGCAGTTGTTAAATTTAGTGACCAATTTTAAGCAATCAAATATTTGAAAACTGCACCCTTTATTTTTGAAACTGTGAATTAGAAATACTGTTTCTGCTGTATTACCTGCTTTGATGTCCAAATATGCAGTGATTTGAATTGGTAATATACTGTGGTTATTAGATTAACAGCTTAAATTTTAATATCCAGATGATAATGCATAAAACATCATAACTGTAAGGATTTTGAGTAGTACATTGACGTGGAACATTATATGAAGTTGGTGCCATTTCAGAATGTGGCAGGTGGTAGTCTTATACCATAATTTGCATAAAATTGTAATAGAAATTTATTTTGAGATGTTAGTATATTATGTACTATACATTACCGTGGTATAGATGTTGTGGATATATTTAAATATTCGGTTACATGGTTTCACAATAAATTACAATACCGCAGGCTCTAGGACCAAATAGGAGACTGACATGCATATGTTGTGTGAATATCTTAATTATCTAAAGTTAAATGCAAATACTTTTCATGTATTGGATTTTTTTTAACCTTCCAAGATATACTTTTTTTTTTAAAGTTTGCAAGATGGCTAATTTTTTTAATATAGGTGAAAATCTGTCTTTTAATACAAAAACAGATTCTGTTCTTTCTAGTAGTAGATATGGTTTACTACCATGTATAAAATTAGTAACAGAATTATACTCAGATTTTGAATGCCAAGTCATACCAGTTAACTCCGTACTTTTAGTGCTGATGTCCTCATACTGGTACAGCGGTGCAGGGTGTGAGGTGCAGTCATGGCCTGCCTCTCACACTGCTTCCTGGTCTTTTAAGATTTAACAAGTTCTGCTTAGCATCTCTGCATGCATAGTTTCTTCAGGAGATCTAAAAGTTAAGAAAACAGCTGTTGGCTGATTTTCTTGAAGATGATTAAATTGTTTAGATCTACCTGATTTCTTTTTAAAGAAAGCTCAATATGGGGTTGTGTTTTGAAGTTAGGTTATTTTATGAAACTTAGGCAGAAAGGAAATTTGGTATGACAAGGCCTAAGCTAAATATTTATAAAATCAATAGCACTGAATAAGTTTTAAAATAATGGTCATATATTCATTAATGATATCTAAAGCTTAAACATTGGGAATTAGAATTCTTAAAAGGTTGGAGTACAATGACTAAATCAAATGTTGAATATTTATATCATTTTTATGTAACCAATTAAAAAATTTAGTTAACTGATTAAGAGGCCTTATCGGCTGTAATTAACCACATGACAAAGTATACAGTAATATCTCACAGTTTAAGCAGTTGAACATTTCTGCCCACTTTAATTTTTACACAGAATTTAAATCATTAAAATTAACTGCCAATTTCTAGATACAATATGCTTAATAACTGTTTTGATATTAAAGAGCTTTAAAATTCAGCAAATTTTGGATTCTAGCTCTTATCTCAAGTTGAATTCTAGCTTTTAAACAACTGCCACCCCAGATTCGTATGTTTTTGAAATCTTACTCCTGCGTGGAATGAAAAATGAACAATATAGCATTCATTTTACTGTTTGAAAAAAGGATATTATGGATTTAACTGACTTTTCCAGTTAAATAAAACTCCTTTGTTACCTTTAGTTGCAGAAGTATTTGGTGGCAAGCTGCCATAATCACCAGATAAGACCACTAAGGAATATGTATGCTGAAATTACATGTTTTCCCTTTGCAATACAGTAACTTGCTTTATTTTCCTATCAATACTAGAAAAATAAGATTTGTGAACACTTGTACTGTAATTTAGGGCAAGACCTATCAGCATGATTTTGCTCTCTGTAACTTCAAAAGTTAGCTTTAAATTCAAACTGGGATTTGTTTTTTATGACATCATAAAAACCAACTTGCCCTAGACAGTTGGTTCAGTTGGTTGGAGCAAATGTATACCAAAAGGTTGTGGGTTTGATTCCTGGTCAGGGCACATGCCTAGGGAGCAGGTTCAGTCCCCAGTCAGTGTGCATATGGGAAGCAACTGATGGATGTTTCTCTCCTGTCCTCTCTCTAGAAATCAACAAAACATCTCCTGGTGGAGATTTAAAAAAACAAAACAAAAAAAAACTTCAGTGAAGACTAAGGAGAGTATTGCAGATAATTTTACTTTGTTAGATCCCATCAATGTGTATCCGGTTTCAGAACAAGTTTTTGTAGAGGGACTCGTAATACCCTGATGTCTTCACACCTTTTTAAATCTGATTCTAAATGATTATCAGTGGTGATTCTGGTGAATTGTTTCTTTTAGGTTTTAGAAGGAAAAAGTTTTATTTTGTGAAGTGAAATTCTTTCTGGATTAGGGAGTATTGAAATTGGTGTATTCAGTCATTATCAATAACTAATGGTCTGCACATTGAGTGATTTTATTCTAGAATGCTCTTTTCACACATGAGTCTAAAGAATTGTACTCTGGAACTGGTAATGTATGGTACTATGATAGCCTCATGTTTTAATAGCCTGTAATAATCCTATTCCTCTGCAGAGCTGTTTCACTTGTTTCACATACATTTCACTTTTTATACAAACCCACTGCTTACTTAGGTAAGGGCAACTTAAATGTGTGTGGTAGTAGCTTACTGTAATACTGGCATTTTTAAAAGACAAATGTTTATCTTGCTTGAAATCGTTAACCATCCATGAACTATGGCCATCTAAAAGGTCTGGAAATAAACTCTCGGTTCCTTATTCTAGAAGTAAAAAATCCATGCTTTCCTCCAGAATGTATACTTCAATAGAAAAACGCATGTTCTTTTCAGATCAGGATTTCTCAGCCTTGGAACTTGACATTTTAGACTGCATAATTGTGCATCATGAGGTGCTGCCCTATGCAGTATAAGGTACTAGCTTCCCTGGCCCCTGCCCACTTAGATGCCACTCATACCATCTCCCCACCCCACCCTGGGACAACAAAAATTGTCTCCAGCTGTTTGCAAATTTCCCCAGAGGAGGGTGGGGTGGGGCCAGAATGGTCTCAGTTGAGAAGCACTGTTTTAGAGATAGCTTTTTCTTGCTGGCAGCTACAGCCAGCTGAGATTGTATGCATGTAGAAGTTTTCAGACAGTTTTGGCTGTCAGTTCTTCAGCTTTCTGACCAAATTTGAGTATTGCATCTAATCAACCTCTTTTCCACCATTTATTTAGAACTGTCGTAATTGAGTGAAAATAGGTTTCTACTCTATATACTATTACCTCTTCTTATTTAAATAGATGGTCCTTATAAAATCCTTTAACATGCTGTTTTTTTATGGGTGTAAAATGCTTTCTGCATACTTAAGAGAACATAAAGGGGCTCCCACTGCGGAGGGGAACGTGAAGCATTTGGAGTGCTTTGGAATCAAAACATTGCGTAAAAAAGTTTAGGATCAGTAGCCATAAGTAACCAGTGTTATTTTACTTGAATTCTTACAAAGAGTAAATGGATTTTCAAAATTACTCATTTACATTCTCTTCAAGAAAAGTCCAATAATTTCTTGAACTAGTACGGGTAATTTCCTATTTAGCTCTAAAGGCATGCCAAAGAGTGACATTTTGTGTAGTTCCTAAACATATTTGAACTCTTAAGGCAACTATTAAAATTAAGCTGACTGTAGCAAGTTTTTGCTCTTTTCCTCGGATTGGTTGATGTTTGGAGACAATAAAACGCTTCTTGATGACTCTCGATACCCACATACAGGATTTTAAAGACTGACGGTGAGAGCAGGTGGCCGAAAAGCGACCACAAATTGCCTCTTTGAAACAGGACCACCAAGTGAGAGAGTAGTCCTTCAAGCATCTGAACCATTTCAGTCCCATTTGAGAAAATCAGCATAAGCAAAAATGTTATTTCCCTTTTCCATGGTATTACTGAAATATTCATGGTGCTGATCAGTCAGCAGTTTAAGTTCAGAATGCTGAGTTTGGAAACCTTGAAAATCAGTCTTTAAAATCTACTTTTAAAAGATTTAGAAGTTTGTGTTAGCATCAACTGTACTCTTGAGTGCAGTCAGCTATTATCAGGTGGCCATGTGTGGCTGCTCAAGTGAGGCCCACTGTGCTCACAGTGCTATATGTGTCTGCGTTGATACGGAGTTTATTGTTATGCCTCAGTTCCTGTAAATGGATCATCAAAGGCAAAGCTAATTACCTTTGCTCCCCTTCCCTTGGTGCTTCCTATTCTGTAGCACGATGTTCTTGACATCAGGGACAGTGCCTGGGAAAAACACTAGTTGAGTACTATTAAATAGTGATGTGATGGGGAAATACATGATTCTGTGTGATTTGTGGCACAGAGGTTCCTGGTCTGGGAATAAGGACAAGCTGGAGTCAAAGAAGTCATGTACCCTGGGATGGGAAGAGAATGGGTAAAAGCTGAGAGACGAGGTCGTGGTGTATTCAGAAGCCGAGTGTGGCTGTATGGAATATGAGGAGGAGTGAGAGGCTAGGAAGGGTCAGTGATAGGGGACCTTGTAAACAGTTCAAATTTAATTTCAGGGATGATGGCAAGCCATGGAAAGACTTAAGATCCAGGCAGCCGTGTGATCAGATTTGTATTTTTGAAAGAGTATCTGCAGTTGAGGTAGGAAGGAAGGTAAGACATTTGCTGATGAGTTAGGACATTACTGGGGTAACAGGTAAGAAGGAACATTACGCTGAACAAGTATATTTTTAGAGTGAAGGTTGGGATATTTGAGATAAAATCAACAGGACAGCAAATTGATTGACTATGGGAGTTATATATTATTCTGCAATACAAACAGTCCCCCGAATAGGTAATACGGAACAACTACATTGCGTGAAGCAAGGAGGTCTGCTTCCTATCTCTTGTACCAGGCTACTGCTGGGAACGCTGTCAGTTGCTGTGAGAGGGAAGGGAGTAGGGAATCAGCTGTCTGCCTGTGCTTTGTCCTGACAGTGATCTTCACCACTTCTGATCATATTTTGGTGGGCAACAAAGTCATAGAGTCACACCTAACAGCTGAACATGGTTCACAAGGCAGTGGTGAGGACAGTAAGCTCAGATGAGCTGTGGAATGATCAGAGTGACCTTTTTTAGCGGTCAGAGAGCAGAGGCATTAACAGCACATTGCACACTTCACCATAATTAGGTGTTGCTACCCATCGTACAGTTGCTTTCAACCACCCTCCCACTGTGTTTCTCTGAAGCTCTTCCTCTAGTCAGTGCCAGTGTGTGACTCCTCTCCCTCCTCTGTGGCCACCCTCACCCCTTCCAGAGTCACAGATTGTGTTAACTGCCTGTTAAGCTGTGACATCCAGAGCCATGGGTCATCTACCTCAGGCATTTTATCCCCTTTTCACATTTCAGGTGTGTTTTTCCAAACAAAAAGCAGTCTCCCTAAGAGTGCCAATAGTTTAAATGTTTTCTGACATGTAGATATTCATTTAATATCCCAGCCCTGTGATTTTAGCTTTTATCAAACTTCATGTCTACCATTTCAACCAGCCACTTGGAAGGCTACAGCTTGGACATTTTCATCCAGAGCTGTTAGAACTCAAACCCTAATATCCTATTCTAACTGCGACCTGTCCATCAAGTTCCATCCTCACTCTGAACTGATCTTAGTCATGTAGTCTGTTATTTCCCACCATTTTCTGACAGTCCCTTCTAGCCTTCTGCCTTCACCCAATTGTGATCTCCTGATTGATTTTATGAGTGGCTTATTCATAAAATTATTCTTTTATTGCATTTAGGGATGCTCCCTCTCTTGTCCCCTAAATCTTCCTTTAAGTGTAACACGTAACCCTTGCCTACATACCCAGCAGACTCATTTCATCAGTACGGTTAAGGCCATTATTCCTGTCCTTCCCTCATATCCATTCCCACCCTTGTATACCCATCCCAGAGAGTTGAGTTATCCTTGAGCCCAAGACCAACCTGTCACCCAGGCTTCTGTTGATTTGGTCCTCCATCTCTTCCCTGTTCCATCTCCCACTGCTTCCATCTACTAAGACTGTCAAAATATGTTGAGGTCTCATCTAAAACATTAAAATTTTTTTGAATCTTCCCCAAGTTGCCATCTACGTGCAGAGAATTAAATTTGCTTTCCCAATTTCTTGCTTTTTGTTTCTTAACCTATTCCAGTCTGACTTCCACCCCTCTATTGGTGATCATAGCACAACAATTTCAGCGAAGTCTTAGGTGGCAAGATGACCTTCCGTCTTTCTTGAACTCATTAATACTAATATTGTTGACTGCTCCCTTCATGAAACTAGCTGTTGTCTTCTCAGATACCACTGTCTGCTGGGAGTTTGCTTATACTTGTGAGCCCATTGCATCTTATTTTCCCTTAAATGTTGCTCATTAGGGCCTTCACTCCACATGTCTTCTCATTATACGAGTATATAATCCTCCCAGGGTCACCTCACCCATTCTCATAGTGCACATGTTGTTGCTCTCTAAGTCTGTACACATAGCCCATTCTGTGACCCTGTATTTCAGACTATTATATCAAACCACTTGTCAGACACCCCATAAAGGCATTTCTAACAGCATATCTAATGCGGAATTCAGCATCTTCTCTTGGTTTTTCCTGTCTTTATGTCTGCTGATGGCACCCTCTTTACCCAACCACTGAGGCTGGAAAGCTCAGCACAAGTTTGGGGGCAGAATGACATAAACAAGGACTGTGCTGCCAGGCCTCACCTGTGTTTGAACCTTGCCTGAATATTCATTGCTTGACTTGGGTAAATTACTGAACTCTGTCCTCCTCTACAACATGGGAATGAAAATAGTAACTACCTCAGAAGGTTGTGGTGTGGATCGAACAGGAATACTTGTAAAACACTTAAAACTGCCTGGTATGTGCTAAGTGCCATATAATTGTTAGTTCTTACTAGCATTCTGCCCACTTCATTTCCTAAATATCACTCAGGTTCCTTCCCACTGCTCTTTTGGTTAAAGATCTCATTTCCTCCTTACCTATGACTGGACAACTGCATATGCCTCCTAATTGGTATTTTGTGTTCGTTCATTTAGCAAGTTAACTTACTAAGCATTTTGCTAGGTCCTGCAAGGCTGCAAAGGCATGTAAGAGTACCTGGTGTACAGAAGCGTGCTGGTTCCCAGGACAATCCTGCCATAAGGAAGTACTAAAAAATTCTACCATACAAGAAATATATACAAGGGACAGAGGGGTGAATATAGTGGATACGATCCATTCTACATGGATGGGGCAGAAGAGGTTTACAAACGAGATGAAATGTCTTGAGATAAGAGGTATTCCTCAAAAGAATGGTTTTCAAATGAGTGTGCATCATAGTCACCCGATGGCTTGTTAAAACAGTTTCCTGGCCCTCCAGAGGTTCTGATTCAGTAGGTTGGAGTGGGGCCAAATAATTTGCATTTCTCATAAATTATCCAGCCTTGATGCTGCCTCTTCAGACCACACTTTGGGGATTGCAGCACTAGGGTACCCAAAGAGCATCCATTGCCAGCTGTCTACACAACTTCCAAAATAATGGTCTTAACCATTTCACATCCTTGCACTACATCCTTCCATGGCTCTCTTTGCCTGTAGGGAAAGTACAAGCTCAAGATGTGGCTACTCTCTGCACCTCTCACTTCAGCATCTATCACATCTAGGACTGACCCTTATCCTCTGGGGGAACGAATTTCCCGCAAGCACCATGCTCTTCCTTGCCTTCATGACTTTGCTCAAGTATAGTTGTGCCTTTGTTCAGAATATCTCGCATTCTTTTCCCTTTGTGTGTAGTCCAAGTCAAGGACTCCAGGAAGTTTTCCCTGCTGCCAAGTGAAAGCGCGCATTATCTAGAGGCCAATTCCCATGTTTGGAGCCTGATCTCATATCCACACAGGTAACACAGTCCAATTTCTTTAAAAAGCACCCCACCAGTAACGTGCAGGTACTACCATTGCCCCTGCCATTGTCAACGGTTGGTGAGTGGGGGAGGGTAATGGAACAAGCCGACTGGACCAACTGTTCTCAAGACAGCCTTTATGTAAAAGTGAACACTGCCAGCTACCCAGTCCCACTCTGCATCGAATGTCTCACAGTTTAGAGTCCCTTAGGGGTTTGGCTGGACTAAACCCTCAAAAGGGTTTGTGACTTCCTCTACTCTAATGCCCCCTGCTTTCTGTCTTCTAGTAATCTATCAGAATTTCTGAACTACTTGGGCCTTTTCGTCTACTCTATATATTGTTTTGGATTTATTCCCTTTTACAAATGTTTACATCATTTAAGTAGAATTTTGAGGCTGAATAAATAGCACATGAGATTTGTCTGCCATTTTGAAACTTCTTTTATTTCTTGGTCTTCTCTAATGCTTTCATGAGAAACAGTATTACATAGTTGTTAAGAACTCAGCTCAAATCTGAGTCCACCACTAATTAGCTGTGGGGCTTTGGGAAAATTATTAATATCTTTAGGTCTGTTTCCTCATTAGTAGAATGGAGTTATGTGTAGCACCCTCAAAAGAATTGTTAAGGTTAACACATGCATATATACACATACAAAAAATAGTGTGTGGTATGTAGTAAGCACTCAATAAATATATTTGAAACATACATTTATTCATACATGACTGACTATAGGAGCTTCATAGTCGACTCAGGTTTTTATGTTACTTTCATCTGATTAATTAGGCTTTTCAAAGAGGGGCAATCGGCAAGTTGTGAAATGTACTTTGAGAAAAAATTTTACCCCATGTTTTGAGAATGTTAGGATGGCTCGATATTAGAACTATTATCAACATAAATTATATCAGTAAAGTAAAACAGTAAAAACTAACTCAGAATTCAATAACAAATAATATCCTTAATGGTGAAACATGAAAATAATTTGATTTAAAGTTAGGTCTAGACTACCAGCATTATTATATAGCATTATCTTGGGGTTTTAAAAAAAACAAAACAAGAAAACATAATAAATGATAGAAAAGAGAGAAAGGAAGACAGCCCAAGATAACTGAGGATCCTGCACTCACCTCCTTCCATGGACAAATGTGGAACAATTTTCTCTTAAAAAGACCTAAAAACTAGCTGAGCAATATTTCATATCAGCCAAGAAGAAAAGGGCCACATCGAGGTGAGTCAGAGAGGCTGAGATGTGGTCTCACCATAAACCCCACCCCAGGTGCAGCAACCCACAATCAGCAAGAAGCTCTTCCTGATGCAAATTAAAACCACAATGAAATACCACCTCATATGGGTTAGAATGGCCATCATAAACAAGGCAACAAACAGCAAGTGTTGGAGAGGTTGTGGAGAAAAGGGGACCCTACTGCACTGTTGGTGGGATTGCAGACTGGTACAACCATTATGGAAAACAATATGGGATTTTCTTAGAAAACTAAAATAGGAAACTGCCTTTTGACCTGGAAATTCCACTGCTAGGATTATATCCTAAGAATCCTGAAACACCAATCCAAAAGAACCTATGCACCCCAATGTTCATAACACAATTTACAATAGTCAAGTGCTAGAAGCAACCTAGGTGCCCACCAGTAAATGAATGGATCAAAAAACTATGTTACATTCACACAACAGAATTCTATGCAGCAGAAAGAAAGAAGGAGCTCCTACCCTTTGCGACAACATGGACGGAACTGGAGAGCATCATGCTAAGCGAAATAAGCCAGGTGGTGAGGGACAAATACCATATGATCTCACCTTTAACAGGAACCTGAACAGCAAAACAAACAAGCAAAATATAACCAAAGACACTGAAATTGAGAACAGCCTGACGGTGACCAGAGAGGGGAGGGGAGGGAATTTCAGAGGAAAAGGGGAAGGGTTTAGAGCAACAAGTACAAAGGACACATGGACAATAACAAGGGCGGGGGGGATGGAAATGGGAGGCAGGTGGGGAGGGCTGGGGTGGTGGGGGGAAGGCAGAAAACTACTTGAACAAAAATTTAATAAAAAAAATGATTGGAGGGGAAAAAAGTTGTCCCTGAGGAACAAAGCATTGGAACCCCACGTCAGGCACCCCAGCTTTTAAGACCTGCACCTGAGGGATCAGCCCTCAAAACATCTGGCTTTGAAAACCAACAGAACTCATGTCCATGAGACCCATAGGGCTGTAGCAAATTGAGAGATGCCTCAAAGTGCTCAGGAACCATCACCAGCCCCAGGATCCAGCGCAGAAAGACCCTTTGAAGAGCACCCAGACTTCACATGAGATTCATTTGCTAATCTGAAAGCACTGACTGGAGGCATGGGGCTTGTCAGGGTACTCTCTGGGGATGGAGGCACTGGCAGGTGCTCCTTGTACAATTTTCATCTACTTTGTTAAAACTGGTGGGTGGCATTTTTCCTTTCTTTTTCCTCAGTAGATGCCATCTTTGCACTCTGCATCTGCCATGGTCCACAGCACCAGTGTTTCTTGAAGAGGAACTTTTATACATGTTTGGTGCCCTGGTTTTTGCAGCTTCAGCCCAAAGAATGCCTCGTTATCTCTGGGCTCTGAAGGCTGGGGTGCTTGTATTCCTAGGCCCTATGGGATGATAACAAGGTGAGAGACAGTTCTTGGGAGACGACCACCCCAAGGCACTGCATAGATAGCAGAGTGAAACATACGCCCAGTCCTGAGAAAGGGGCCTATTTGCTTGCCGTGAGTTGTGGCTTGCAGGGCAGACTTCTGGTCTGGCATGCATCTGGAGGTCCATGGAGGTGCGCTCAGAGAACAGAAGTCAATGGACACCTGTTGCGTTGCTATACCTCACTGCTATCTCCCAGAAAAGAGCTTACACCCTTGTGCGGCACCCTGGTTCTACAGTTGCTGCTAGGGGACCTCTGGTGGCTCGTCGGGCTTATTTTTGTGGGTCCAGAAAAACTGTAAACTAATCAATGGAGAGTTTTTTTTTTTTAAGATTTTTATTTATTTATCTTTAGAGGGGAAAGGTAGGAGAGAGGGAGAGGGAGAGAAATATCAATGTAGGGTTGCCTCTCGTGTGTCCCTTGCTGGGAACTGGCCTGCAACCCAGGCATGTGCCCTGACTGGAAATCGAACCGCGATCCTTTGGTTTACGGGCCTGCGCTCAATCCACTGAGCTACACCAGCCAGGGCCAACGGAGAGTTCTTAAACAACTACCACCCTCAGGATACAGTAAGAGGAAACAGACCCAGGATCTCAGACCTTCTGGGAAGGAAGCCTGTAAGATTATTTTCAAATCTGCAGCCTGAGGGTCAGGCTTCCTAGTAAACACACATATTAAGGCTGACTGCAAATCTTTTCGGAGACCTCAGAAGTCAAGTCCTATCTTTGCACTTTCTCCCTGTTGCGTATCAGAGCACAAATGTCTTGGAGGGGGGCTCTTCTGTGTATCTAGTGCCCCGATTTTTATGGCTGCTTCCCAAGGGACACTCCATGAACACCTGTTTCCGGTGGCAAGGGGGCTTGCCTTCCTGGGTCCCAATGAACTGTAATAATTGGAGAGACAGTTCTAGGCAGGCTATCACATTCATGACACTGCATAAACAGTAGACTGAAATACACCCTCAGTGTTTATTTCTTGGGAAGACGCTCACTTTCTTGTGCTGAAGCATTAGCCTCAGTAGCAGGCTTCAAGTTGCCACACATATAGAGGCCTACCTTTGTTCTTCTCAGGGAACATAGGAAGGAGAACTCCATCTTTGCTCTATCCCTCTGCCTCATTACAACTTGCTGGTATCTCCCAGAAAGGAGCTTATCCACACCCAGAACCCTGATTTATGCGACTGTCACCCAGGGGACATCTCCATGTGCCTGGTCTTGTGGCCAGGAGGGCTTGTGTTTGTTGACCCACAGGATGGTATATATCTGTCTACTTTAAAAGCTTCTGCCGGAGAGTCTTGCTTCCTATCAGCCTGATTCTTGGTGCTAACTGAGAATCTCCCTCCCATTGGCACACAGAAGGTCTTGCCACACTCTCCAAAATGGAGAGTGATTAAAAATAAAATAGACTGCTTGGAAAATCACAAAGGTTGGAGAGACAACCAAGAGTTAGGGCAAGGATGAATGACATCCGGATCCAGGAAGCTCAGATAGTTCCAAATAAGATAAACTCAAGAAACCTACAGTAAGACACATTATATATAAATGACAAAAGTTAAGGACAGGGAGATAATCTTAAAAGTAGCAAAAGAAAAACAACTTGTTTATACAAGGGAACCCCCATAAAACTGGTTTTTCAGCAGAAACTTTGTAGGCTTAAAAGGAGTGAAGCAATATATTGAAAGTGCTAAAAGAAAAAAAGAACCCAACCAAAAATACTATGCCCAGCAAAGTTATCACTCAAAGGAGATAAGAGCTTTCTACACAAGCAAAAAGCAAGAGTTCATCACAACTATACTGGCCTTACATGAATATTAAAGGGACTTCTTTCAGCCAAAAATAAAGGGTGCTAATTAGTAGCAAGAACACATGTGAAAGTATACATCTCACTGGTGAAAGTAAATGTGTAGTAAAGGTAGTGGATGTTTCACTTACAAAGCTAGTATGAAGGTTAATAAACAATAGTAAAAGTAACTATACAATAATCAGATGTAACATACACAAGATAAAAAGGTAACATTAAAACCATAAAAAATGGGGGAGAGAACGAACTTACCAACTTAAAATAGGCTGTTATAAATACAGGTTGTTATACATAAGCTTCAATGTAACCATAAAGCATAAACCTATAGTAAATATGCAAAAGCTAAAGGCAAAGTTATATAAATACACCACTAAGGAAAATCATTAAACCACAAAGAAAAAAAAAAAGAGAACCACAAACAGCTAGAACACACTTAACCAAATATCAATAATTTCATGTAAGAGTCATCTGAGTTCTGGCCAGGATGGAGGTGTAGGTAGAAATGCTTTGCTTCCTCACACAACCAAAAGAAGGATAACAACCAATTTAAAAACAAACAAACAAACAAACAAAAAATAACCAACCAGAACTGCCAGAAAATCAAACCGCATGGAAGTCCGACGACCAAAGAGATAAAGCAACATTAATCCAGACTGGTAGAAGGGGCAGCCGGGGCAGAGAGGATGCACAGCAAGGCAGCAGACCATCTGGGTGAGGCAAGGGCTGGCAGGCCAGGATATCCCACATTCGTGCATGGATAAACAGGGAGGAACAACTGGGGAGTGAGACATACTGCATAACCCCGGGTTCCAGGGTGGGGACACTAAAGACTCAAAACCTCAGGCTGTAAGAACCTGTGAGGGGTGTGGTGGTGGGAGAAACTCCCAGTCTCACAGGCGAGTCTTTTGGAGAGACCCACAGGGTCCTAGAACATACACAAACCCACCCACCTGGGAATCAGCACCTGAAAGGGCACACTCAACTTGTGGGAAGCGAGGGAAAGTGGGGCAAGAATCAAGCAAAAGGCAATGTTCCCTCTCTGACACTTCCCCCACAGATAGAGCCATAGCACAGCAAAGAGGGTTGCCCTGCCCTGGCGAACACTTAAGTCTTCACCCCTTACAATGTAAGAGGTGCTCTGAGACAAAGAAATATGACCCAAATGAAAGAACAGATCAAAATTCCAGAAAAAAGAACTAAGCAATGAGAAGATGGACAACCTATCAGATGCAGAGTTCAAAACACTGGTAATCAGGTTGCTCACAGAAATGATTGAGTTTGGTCACAAAATAAATGAGATGAAGGCTATATAATGTAAAATAAAGGAAAATATACAGAGAACAAAAAGTGAATGGAAGGAAGCTGGAACTCAAATCAACGATTTGGATCAAAAGGAAAAAATAAACATCCAACAGAAACAGAACGAAGAAACAAGAATTCAAAAAAAAAAAAAAAAAGAGAGAGAGAGAGAAAGGAAGAGAGAGAGAGAGACTGAGGAACCTCTGGAACAACTTTAAATGCTCCAACATCTGAATCATAGGGGTGCCAGAAGATGAAAAGGAAGAGCAAGAAATTGAAATCTTATTTGCAAAAATAATGAAGGAAAACTTCCCCAATGTGGTGAAGGAAATAGACTTCCAGGAAGTCCAGGAAGCTCAGAGTCCCAAAGAAACTGGACCCAAGGAGAAACACACCA
Source organism: Glossophaga mutica (assembly GCA_039655065.1). Taxonomy (NCBI): domain Eukaryota; kingdom Metazoa; phylum Chordata; class Mammalia; order Chiroptera; family Phyllostomidae; genus Glossophaga; species Glossophaga mutica. Next base: position 63,968,282 of record CM077304.1, read on the forward strand.
AGATACATCATAAGTTACCCAAGATTAAAGATAAGGAGATGAGAGAATCTTCAAAGCGGCAAGAGAAAAGAAGACAGTTACCTATAAAGGAATGCCCATAAGACTAGCAGCTGATTTTTCAAAAGAAACCCTACAGGCAAGAAGGGGCTGGAAAGAAGTATTCAAAGTCATGAAAGGCAAGGACTTACAACCAAAATTACTCTATCCAGCAAAGCTATCATTTAAAATGGAAGGGCAGATAAAGTGCTTCCCAGACAAGGTCAAGTTAAAGGAGTTCATCATCACCAAGCCCTTATTATATGAACTGGTAAAGGGATTTATCTAAGAAAAAGAAGATCAAAACTATGAACAGTAAAATGACAACAAACTCACAACTGTCAACAATTGAACCTAAAAAACAAAAACAAAAACTCAGCAAACAACTAGTAACAAGAACAGAATCACAGAAATGGAGGTCACATGGAGGGTTATCAGTGGGCACAGAGAGGGGGAAATTGGTGGGGGGAAGGTACAGAAATAAGAAGCATAATTGGTAGGCACAAAATAGACAGGGGGAAGTTAGGAATAGTATAGGAAATGGAGAAGCCAAAGAACTTATGTGTATAACCCACAGGCATGAAATAAGGTGGGGGAATGCTGGTGGGGGGATGCAGGGCAGAGGAGTGTAAAGGGGAGGAAAAGATTGGGACAACTGTAATAGCATAATCAATAAAATATACTTTAAAAATTAAAAAAATAATTGCTTTCATGTAAATGGACTAAGTTCTCCAATAAAGACATAGAACGAATAGATTTTTAAAAACCCAAGATACATCTATATGCTGCCTATAAGAGACTCGCTTTAGATGTAAGAACACACACAGGCTGAAAATGAAGAGATGGAAAAAGATGTTCTATGCAAAGGAAAACCAAAAGAAACATGTACTAGCTATATGTATATCAGAAAAATAGACTTTAAAACAAAGACTATAATAAGAGACAAAGAAGGGCATTATAAAGTGATCAAGGGGGGGTCAATCCAACAAGAGAATATGATATATATTTATTCATCCAAACTAGGACCACCTAAATATATAAAACAAATATCAATGGTCCTAAAGGAAAAAGTAGATAGCCATTACAATAATAGTAAGGGACTTTAATAATTGACTTACATCAATGGATAGACCCAGATAGAAAATTAATAAGAAAACATTTGACTTAAATGACATGCTAGACCAGATGAAATTAACAGATACCTACAGAACATTTCATCCAAAAGGAACACAATATCCATTCTTCTCAAATGCACATGAACTTCCAAATAGAGATCATGTGAGGCCACAAAAGAAGTCTTAATAAATTTAAGAAGATTAAAGTAACATCAACATTTTTCATACAAAAATGATATGAAAATAGAAATTAATTACATGAAGAAAATGGGAAAATTCACAAATATATAAAGATTAAACAAGATGTTACTGAACAACCAATGGGTCAACAAAAAATCAAAATAAAAAATATAAAATACCAGTATTTATGGGATGTATCAAAAGCAATTCTAAGAGGAAAGTTCATAGCAATAAATAGGTACCTGAAGAAATAAGAATAGCCAATTTTAACAATACATTAAAAAAATTATACACCATAATCAAGTGGGATTTTTACCAGGTTTGCAAGGGTGGTTCAATATTCACAAAACAATTGTGATTCATTACATCAACAAAACCAAGGATAAAAATTATATGGTCATCTCAATAGATGCAGAAAAGGCATTTGACAAAATTCAACATCCATTTATGATAAAAACTCTTGACAAAGGCCATATATAACAAGCTCACAGCTAATATTATACTCAATGGTAAAAGATGAAAGCTTTTCCTTTAAGATCAGGAACAAGACAAAAATGTGCACTCTCACCACTATTATTCAATATAGTATTGGAAGTCCTAAGCACAGCAATTAGACAAGAAAAAGACATAAAAGGCACTGAAATTAGAAAGGAAGAAGTAAAATTGTTACTATTTGCAGATAACATGATACTAATATATAGAAAACCCTGAAGAATCCACAAAAAAACTAATACAATTAATAGAAGAATTCAGTAGAGTTGCAAGATATAAAACCAATACACAGAAATCTATTGTGTTTCAATACACTAATAACAAATGAACAGAAGGAGAAATTAAGAAAACAATTTCACTTACAATTACATCAAAAAGAATAAAATACCTAGAAATAACTTTAACCAAGGAGGTGAAATACATGTAGTCGGAAAACTATAAAACACTGAAAAAAGAAATTGAAGGCCCAAATAAATGGAAGGATATATGGTACTCATGGATTGGAAGGATTAATATTGTTAAAATGATAATAATATCCAAAGTAATGTACATATTCAATGCAATCCCTATCAAAATACCAATGGCATTCTTCTAAAAATTAGAACAAATAACTCTCTGATTTATATGGAATTATAAAAGACCTCAAATACTAAGGCAATCTTGAGAAGAAAAAAATAGTTGGAAGCAACACACTCCTTAGAGGGTATTATGCTAAGTGTAATAAGTCAGACAGAGGAAGACAAATATCATATAGTTTTACTTACATGTGTAATCCAAAAAACAAAACCAAACAATAGATTCATAGAAACATAGATTAAAGTAGTTTACCAGAAGGGATGGAGTAGGGTCAACCCTATTCTCAGATCCCTAAATGTAAAAGGTAGTTCACCTGCAAGATCTGGCCCACAGGGAGGGCCAGTGGGCAGTCCAGTCCACTTGCCAGTTTCATCGAAAGCCTCTCTCCCTGCTCTCAGCTTGAGAGCTTTTCTTGAACAAGCAGGAAAAAACTGGCTTGGCCACTCATATGTATTTTCAAATCTTCATTTTCTCATCCCTAAACTTTTTGCTCTTAAACTTAGGAGAAAAGAATTTTCTTAGTTTCCTTCGTCTATTTTTTTAACTCCTCCTAGTGTACTGGAGACTCTGTATTTCAAAGAATGAGTGGGAGACAGTGTTCTTTACCCCCACCCTGTAACTCATTAATACTTCCAGTTTTCCACTTTTTTCTTTCCAAAAAATAGCACTAGCCTGTAGCTGCTGTTCTGTAATGTGTTTTATCTCCCAAAATGGCAAGAATTTCTTATCATATAATACATATACACCTGTATTTTCACTTTAATATCTTTACTGAAATTCACTGAGTGAAGTCCACTACATTGGAAATACCCTAACTATCCAACAAGGACATTTAGGTTACTTCCAGTATTTCTTTATGATAAATAATACCCAGAATATACTGTAGCAAATCTTTGCACATTTGTACACTTGTAGTCCCTGAGAATGGAATTGCCGGAGAAGAGCTTATGCACATGAGGGCTTCTTTATGCATATGGTCAAAATCGCCAGAAAGGATCAACAAATTTACAGCTGAATCTGCAGTCTGGAGAGCATCCATTTCCCTCCACTCCCTCTAACACTGGGTATTATGAATAACTCCTAAATAATATGACGTTGTTAGGTATACACCTGTTAAGAAGGAAATTCTGCTGTTAGGAGAACATTTAACAGTATTATACCAGGAACATGATTCCCCTCTGCTTATACAGGAGATTGGTTTTCACTGACTCCAAAAAGGAAGTTAATCTTTCTACTCAAAGTGCTTTAAAATCCCTCCCGTTAATATAGCACCCAGAGTACCCTGTCAGATGAGAATCCTGAAACACAACACTCTACCCAATAATAAAAGGCAGTTATTATACTTTGAAAAACCAACAACTCAGGAAAAAGTGGAAAAATTCTTAGAAACATACAACTTACCAAGACTGACTCAGGGAGAAATAGAAAATCTAAACAGACCAATTACTATTAAGGAAATTGAACAAGTAACCAAAAATCTCTCAGGGAAGGAAAGCCCAGGACCAGCAGCTTCACCTGTGAATTTTACCAGACATTTAAAGAATTAACACCATTCGTATCCAAACTTTTCTAAAAAACTTGAAGGGGTGAGAATACTCAGGTTAACTTTATGAGGCCAGCATTATCCTGATAACGTTGGGTAAGGACACTACTAGCAAAGAAAACTACAGGCTCACATTCCTGATAAATACAGATGCAAAAATTCTCAACAAAATACTAGCAAATTGAAATCAGCAGCACATAAAAAGATCATTCACCACAATCAAGCGGGACTAATCCCTGGGTAGTCCCAAGGATAGGGTAACATCTGCAAATCAGTCAGTGTGCCATATCACATTAACAGAATTAAAGAAAAGGATCATCTTTTTGATCATCTGAATAGATACAGGAAAAAAATGACAAAAATTCAACACCTGTTCCTGTAAAAACACTTAACAAATCAGGCATAGAAGGAGCATATCTCAATATAATAAAAGCCTATAGGACAAGCCCACAGCTAACATTATTCTCAGTGGTGAAGGGCTGAAAGCTTTTCCTCTAACATAAAAAGCCAAGGATGCCCACTCTCACAGCTCCTATTCCACATAGTCCTGGAAGTCCTGGCTGGAGCAATCAAGCAAGAAGAAGAAAGAAAGACATCAGAATTGGAAAGAAGTAGGAACATTGTTTCTATTTGCAGATTTCATGATCTTGTACATAGAAATTCCTAGACTCATCCAAAAAATTGTTAATACTAATAAATAAGTTCAATAAAGCTGCAAAATACAAAATTAACATACACAATCAGTAGCACTTCTAGACACTAACAAATTTTCTAAAAAATAAAAAATTAGTCCTATTTACAATAGCATCAAAGCAATAAAATAAGAATAAATTTACCCAAGGAAATAAAAGATCTCTACTCTGAAAACTACAAGGCATTGATGAAAGAAACTGAAATAGACACAAATAAATAGAAAGGTATCCAATATTAATGGATTATAAGAATATGTTAAATATCGATATTGTCAAAGATATTTGCACCCCTATGTATCAAAAGCTACCTATACATTTAATGCCACCCCTATTAAGATTCCAATGGCATTCTTTACAGAAATAGAAAAAATATTCCTAAAACTTACATGGCAGCACAAAAGAGCCCACGTAGAAAAAGAAATCCTGAGAAAGGAGAACAAAGCAGAAGAGATCAAACTTCCTGATTCAAATTATACTATGAAGCTATAGGAACCAAAACATTATGGTATTGCCATAAATACAGACAAAACAACCTAAAAGAACAAAAATAAAGAGCTCAGAAATAAACCCATGCTTATATGGTTAATTAATATGCGGCAAAGGAGGTTAGGATATACAATAGGGAAAAGACAGTTTGTTGAACAAATGGTGTTGGGAAAACTAGATAGATGCAAAAAGAAAAAAGAAATAAAAAAAGAAAAGAAAAAAGGAAGAAAGAAAAGAAACTAGACCACTTTCTTATGCCATATAAAAAATAATCTCAAAATGGATTAAAGACTTAAATGTAAGACCGTAATATTCCTAGAAGAAAAGTAGGAGTTTTCTGCCTTGACTGCCAAGAGAGGCAGTAAACTCTTTGGCATGGATCTTAGCAATATTTTTTTGAGATGTCTCCTAGGGCAAAGGTAATAAAAGCAAAAATAAACAAATGATACTACATCAAATTAAAAAACTTTTCCACAGTAAAAAAAAAACCATCAACAAAAAAATAAAAAAGAAAGAAAAAGCAACCTACAGAAGGGGAGAGGATACTTGCTAATGCTATGTCTGATAAGAGGTTAATATCCAAATATACAACGAACTCATACAACTCAATGTCAGAAACATCCAATAAACATGGGCAGAAGACCTGAATAGACATTTCTCCGGAGAGGACATACAGATGGCCAACATCACTAATCATCAGAGGAATGCAAATCCAAAACAAAATGAGATATTAACATACACCTGACAGAACGGCCATTGTTAATAAATCAACAAGTGTTGACAAGGATGTGGAGAAAAAGGAATGCTTGTGCACACTTGGTGAGATTGTAATCGGTGCAGCCATTATGAAAAACAGTATGGAAATGCCTCAAAAAAATGTAAAAGAAGTAGCAGCAATTCACTTCTGGGTTTTCATCCGAAGAAATCCAAAGCATTAATTTGAAGAACTATAAATATGCCTATGCTCATTACAGCATTATTTACAACAGCCAAGATATGAAAGGTGCCTATTAATAGATGAGTGAATAAAGAAGATGTGGTTTATGTGTACAATGGAATATTACTCATCCATGAAACAGAATAAAATTTTGCCATTTGCAATAACATGGATAGACCTAGAGAGTATTATGTCAAGTGAAATAAGTCAGGCAGAAAGACGGATACCATATGATTTCACTTATATGTGAAATCTAAAAAACAAAACAGAAACAAAAAAACCAAAACAGAAAAAAAAACTCATAGATGTAGAAAATAAACTGATGGTTGCCAGAGGGAAGGAGTGTGGGAGGATGGGCAGAAAACGAAAAGGGTATTGAGAAGTGCAAACTTTCAGTTATAAAACTAAGTCACGAGTGTGTAATGTACAGCATGAGAAATATAGTCAACAATATCATTATCACTATCTATTGTGATAGACGGTTACTAGACTTATTGTGGTGATCGCTTTGAAAGCTATGTGAGTGTTGAATCACTGTCTTGTACACCTGAAACTAATAAAATATTGTATGTCAACTACAATTAATAAATCTAAAAAATGATGGACTCATGAAATTAAAGATTAAATCATATCATGTCAATAAACTGTCTAGTACCTTCTTCATTGCTCCAGCTGGTCTCATGACTACTTTTCTCACACTCCCTGATTCCCATCATGCTTTCCTGGGGAAAATTATAACTCTACATAGGTGAATTTATGTCAGAACCCCTCTTTACAGGCTTCTAGAAACATCACCCCATCTTGTCCTTAGAGGCTTGGCAAGATAGTTACTGATTTAGCAGGAGATCTTGTCTGACTGTGTTCCACATAGTAGGAGGTAAATGTTTTTGGCTTTTGAATTGAAAAAGCAAAGCGAAGCAAAGCACAGCACAGAATAGCAGGATATAGGAGGAAGAAGAGGCCTATTTCAGAATGCCTCCATTTTTAACCTGTTCCTTATCTCTGTTCCTGGTGCTGCCGTCTACTTGGTCAGACGATCTGATGATGTCCTGCGTTCTCTCCTCTAAATGACTGTGAGCACTATCAGTTCTTAATTTTACCTCCTAAAAATACCTCTCTTGATTTCCCTCATATTCTCTGGTCTGATTAGGTAACACTATTCTAACTAGTTTCTTTCTTTCTTTTTAATGCATTCTTTTCCATTACAGTTTGCATTCAGTATTACAGTTTCCATTTCCAGTGTACAGCCTAATGGTTAGACAATCATATACTTTACAAAGAGGTTCCCCCTGAAATTTCAAGGTGGGTGCTTGAAGTACGGAGAGGGTCTTAATTGGTTTCTTGACTCTCACAGCAGAGGGAGAGGATAGTTTGGCAGAAGAAATCAATGTGGTCTTTCTAAAGTAAAATACTCCATTCTATTAATCCCACATTTAAAATCTCGCAGTGGTTCTCCATTGCCTAGTGAGAAACACAAATCTTTATGTTTTCCTTGCTTTTTGTCTTTTACAAACTTCCCCCCAATCTCCCTGTCCAGCCCCACTTCCTGCCACGTTATCTCCTACTCCTCCTAACCTAGATAATTCAGGGTTAAGCATTCCCCCGCTGGCCTAAGCATTTTCTTAAGCTGGCACTCCTTTTAGATGCCCTTCTTGCTGTTTCCCGCACTCCCGGTGCACCCACGCTCACCAGCCAGACTTGTCTGAGGTGCCACCACCTCTCTAGAACCTCTCCCAACTTCCCTAGCAGTTAGCTGCTGCCTCTGTTGGTTTCCCGTAGGCAGGTTTTTCGTTCAATACACACTTCCTGTGTGCTTAATATGTTTAAGGTATTAAGGTACCAAGATTGGAAAGACATAGTCCCTGCCCTCAAAGATCTCAACCTAGTGGGGCACTTAAGCTGAGCCTTAAAACAATTAATATAGCGAATCATTGTATTTTAGTCTTTTAAGCAGCCATTTGCCGTATTTTTAGGACTATAAGACACACTCAACCCCCCAACCAAATTTGGGAGGAATAAAGGTTGTTAATGCTGCTGATGAGTTCTGTTTACATTTACATTGGTGAAATACTATCTTATTTATGTTATTAAATATTTTACCACATTTTTTTTTGCTTCAGTTTTTCCCCCTATTTTCCTCCTCTAAAACCTGGGTGCATCTTATGGTCCAAAAATGCGGTACCCTACTTAGGGTAACAGTCCCTGATTTTCTTCAGGGGATCTATCTCTCTGCCATTCTTAGTTCTGTGGTCTGTTGGAACAACAGGTTAGGCTAATGGACCACAGGTAGTGTGTAACCCAGATCTAAGCCAATAAATGTTTTTCATTTTTCTGGGCACAGTGATTGGGTCAGAGGTGGCCGTATGACTTAAGTCAATTGGAGATGCTTAGAAGCCTAGAAAGAGATACAGGCATGCCTCATTTAATTGTGCTACACAGATGTTGCATTTTTTTTTATACAAATTAAAGGCAAGACTCTCCAGCAGCAAAAAGATTCATGACTCACTTTACTGTGATACTTGCTTTATTGTGGTGGTCTGGAACTGAACCCACTGAACATAACTCTGAAGTGTGCCTGTATTCTCTCATCCGAGCTGGACGTGAACCTCAAGAATATCAGTTGGAATTGGCACAGCCGCTTGTCACTGCAGTGACACTGTGAATTAAATCAACACATGTCAAGCATCAGGGATAAGCAGAGAGATGGCAAAAAACAGTCCCAATGACAAGTTTGAATCCATGAACCCAGTTAGTCCCAAAGCCAGTTTACCTTGGAAATTCAGCTCCATGAGTCAATTAATATCCTTTATACACTTAAGCTGACGTGAGTTGTCTTTTCTCCCATTTGTAAACACTAGACTCTTAACTCATACAATAAGATTTCGTCAGGTGGGAAATGGGATTAATGGAAAATTAAAATAGCATCTACAGGGGCATGGAGGAATAAAAACACCCCTAAAGTGCAGAATGTGGGCAGGTAGATAGGAAAGAGATAATATGGGAGAAAGGGAAACAGGTCGGGATGAGTTTTAGTAGACCAGATAGATGAACACTAACAAGGGCCTGAAATAAAAAACTAAATACGCTGGAGAACCAACTGCTCTTCCGGGAACTGGAAAAGAGCGGAGAGCACAGGCAAACCCCTCCCCCAAGACAGCAGAGGCCCGAGTCCCCACTTACCGAGTGGAGCTGAGAGCGGTGGGGCAGCCCGCGCAGGGCTGGGAGACCTGAGCTGTAACCGATGGACCGCTGGAGGCTCCTGGGTGTGAACAGCCCTGAGAGTTAAAAACTTCAGGAGGACCCAGGTATAAAGAGGGACCTTCCAATTTTGTGTGTTTTAGCTGCAGGAGCTTGAACAGGTTCTCACAGGAAATGTGGGAGAAGAATCTCCTGGCGCTTCCCGCAGGGTGAAGAGGAGGGAGCTGTTCTGAAATATGACTGAGCTCGGGGTTCTCTTAGTAAGGCCTGCCCTCAGGGGGAACCAATCAACCAGGGCTCACCTGTTGGGCATTATCCGAGCCAACTTGACTTGGGGAAAAGGAAACGCTGGACTTCAACCCAATCTAGCCATCTTGTCTTACCCCAGGGGGAGAAAAAAAAGAAGAAACATGTGAAGTTCATAGTCCAGAGGCACAGGCCCCTAAAAGTATGAGACCTCACCCCAGGTTTATAGAGCACCCACTCCCCCCTCACAGCTACATTATGAAAGGTCTGTTTATGGCCCTTCAATTCACCTGATCCGTTGTGTACAGCTAGTAAGAAAAAATTACAAGGCATACCCAAAGGCAAACAAAACAAAATAAGCCGTATACAGTGTGAAAAGACAGAGCAGGCAGCAGAACCAGACAAGGCAGGGGTGTTGGAATGGACGGAGCTGGTATTTAAAACAGCTGTGAATAGGAGCTCTCATGGATAAAGCAGACAGCATGCAAGAAGAGGTGGGCAATGGAAGCAGATATAAAGACCCTAAGAAAGAATTTAAAAAAATGTTAGAGTTCAAAACCACAGTAACAGAAAGGAAGAATGTCTCTGATGAGCTTATTGGTAGCCTGGACACAGCTGAGGAAAGAATCTCTAAGCTTGAGAATGTCTCATTGGACACCTCCGTATCGGAAAAGCCCAGAGGGCTGGGAGATGCACAACCACAAAAGGTGTAACAGAAGAACTATTTGAACAATAATGACTGAGAATTTCCCCCAAACTAACGTCAGACCCCAAACCATAGCTCCTGGAAACCCGAGAACACTAAGCAGGGTAAATGCCAAAACGCAAACCAAAACAGCAAAAACAAACAAACAAACAAACAAACCCAAAAAACACTACACCTAGGCATATCATTTTCAAACTAAATAGGCATGTCGTTTTCAAATTAAATAAAATAAAAAATAAAGAAAAACTTCTAAAGAAAACTGAAGGAAAAAACACTTTACCTATAGAGAAATAAAGGTAAGAATAATATCTCAATTCCGCTCAGAAACCATGCAAGCGAGAAGAAAGTGTAATAAAATATTTAAAGTGTTTAGAGAAAAAAAAAAACCCCTCTATTCTACAATTCTGTATCTTGGGGAATTAAACAACTTGATTTTAAAAACTGGCCAAAGGGTGTTTGCAGCCGCTGTTGCTCTCTCACGCCACTGCCTCTGCTAGCTCGCCGAGCTCCAGGAGCTGCAGCCGAAGGAGAAGGGGGCAGGTGAAGAGGTCTCTCTGCCATGGCTCCTGCAAAGCACATTGCCTGCAAATCGGCTGGTGATAAAGCACCAGGGAAGGAATTTGCTACCAAAGCCATTCGCAAAGAGGGAGCCCTCTACTGGAAGGGTGCAGAAACCTCGTCCCGACAGGCCTGGTACTGTGGCACTGCATGAAATTAGACATTATCAGAATTCCACTGAACTTCGGATTTGCAAACTTCCCTCCCAGCGTGTGGTGTGAGAAATTGCTCAGGACTTCAAACCTGGTCTGCTGTTCCAGAGCGCAGCTACGGGTGTCTGCAGGGGGCTAGTGAGGCCTACCTGGTTGGCCTCTTTGGAGACACCAACCTGTGTGCTCTCCATGCCAAACGTGTAACGATTACGCCAAAAGACATCCAGCTAGCACATGGCGTGAGCGAATAACGTGCTTAAGAATCTACGATGACCGGCAACATGTCATTCTTTTAAAAAATTCTCTTCTTCCTGTTATTGGTAGTTCTGAACATTACATTTCTCTTTCCATGGGGTCAAAAAGTACCTAAGTACGTGACTGCAAGTGGAAAATAGGGGAAAGAAATCAGGTATTGGCCATTTGTCCATTTTCATTTGTGTGTGAATTTTTTAAAATATAAATGCGGGGACGTAGAGCATTAATACAAGTCAAAATGTTTCGGTGAACAAGTTTCAGCCGTTCAACTTTATAACAGTACAAATAAACCTGTTAAACTTTTTCTGGACAATGGGAGCATTTGGATTTTTTAAGAAAACAACTAAAATTCTTGTTGCTGGCAAAAAAAAAAAAAAAAAAAAAGCCTAAGACCACGATAGGCAGCTCGCCAAAGAAAATGTGCAGACAGAAAATAAGCATGTGGAAAGATGCTCTGCGTCAAATGTCATCAGGGTGATGCAAATCAAAACAGCAGCGAGATACCACTGTACAACTATTTGGCAAAAATCCAAAACACTGACATCACCGCAGGCTGGTGAGGATGTGGACAACAGGAACACACATGCGTTGCTGTTGAGAATGTCAAATGACGCAGATGTTCAGAAAGATAGTTTGGTGGTTTGTTACAAAAGGAACAAGGCTTAATGTCAGATCTAGCAGTCGTGTTCCTTAGTATTTAGCCAAAAGAGCTGAAAATTTGTGACCACACAAAAAACCTGTATGTGGATATTTATTGCAGCTTTATTCACAGATGCTAAAACTTGGAACCAACCAAGATGTCCTTCAGTAGGTGAGTGGATAAATAAACTGTGGTACATCCAGGCAATGGACTATATTATTCATTGCTAAAAGTAAGTAAGCTATCAATCATTAAAAGACAAAAAGGAACCTTAAATGTATACTACTAAGTGAAAGCAGACAATCTGAAAAGTATATTTACTGTATGGTTCCAACTATATGATACTCTGGAAAAGGCACAATTATTTAGACAGGAAGAATATCAACGTTTGCCAGGGGTGGTGTGGCATGAGAAGTGATGAATAAGCAGAGCCCAGAGGATTTTTAGGGCAATGAAGATACTCTTCACAATACCATGCTGATGAAGAGGTGTCATTATATACTTGTCTAACCCTCTAGAATAGAAAACACAACACCGAGTGAACCCCAATGTAAACTATGCATCACTTCAGTGAGGACTGTTGATAACGAGGGAGGCCATGCCTGTGTGGGAGTGGGAAGTGTGGAAGGGAATGTCTGCACCCTGCTCTCACGTTTGCTGTGAACCTAGAACTGCTTTAAAAAAATAGTCTTACAGAATGACAGGAGCCTGAACTAGAATTACCATATTTTTCGGACCATAAGATGCACCTAGGTTTTAGAGGAGGAAAATAGGGCAAACAAATTTTGAAGCAAAAATGTGGTAAAATATTTAATAACATAAATAACTTAATATTTCACCAACGTAAATGTAAACAGAACTCAACCGCAGCATTAATAACCATTATTCCTCCCAAATTTGTGGGCAGGGGTGGGATGGGAGGGGAGTGTGTCTTATAGTCTGAAAAATATGGTATATTCAGTAGGGCTAGAGATGGGAGGACAAATGTGAGAACTATTTAGGTGGCCTTTATGGGACCTAGTGTCCTATAGGGAAATGGGTGAGAATCATTTTAGAGCAGGGGTGTCAAACACGTTGTCACTGGGGGCCACATCAGCCTTCAAAGGGCTGGGTATAATTTTAGGACTGTATAAATGTAACTACTCCTTAACTAGGGGCAGGGAACTCGTGCCGCCACCGGGTAGAAACAAGGTGCCAGCTGGATAAAACAAGGTGGAGGGCCGGATTTAGCCTGTGGGCCTTGTGTTTGCCACGGGTGTTTTAGAGCTTGAATCTCAGGTTTCAAGCATGAATAAATAGATGAATGGTAGTGTCTCGGAGAAGAATGCAGGGGGAGAAACAGGTTTTGCAAGTAAGCACACATTGTACTTGATGTTTTTTGTGGGACATAATGTCAGTAGGAATATAGGGACTAGAAGAGAAAACATTAGAAGTCATCCTGGAGTTTTTATTTGGGGTTGTTGAGTTGCATCTGAGAAAGGTATAATGTGAGTGTGGGTATGAGACCTTCGAGAACCCCAGCATTTCATGAGCTGGTGAAAGAAGATTTCATGGCCAGAGATTTCAAAGGCAAACCTTTGGAAAGAGTGGTCATCGAAGCTACAAAGGGAATGAGTTTCAAGAATAGAGAAACTGCTCAACTTTGTCAAATGGTAGCGGAACTGTCAATGAAAAAGAAAAAAAGAGGTCTGAAAAGAGGTAAAAAATTTTGGCAATATGGTGAATAGTTTTATTTATGGATATAAAAGCTAAACGTAATAAGAGCAAAAATAGAAATAGGAAATGTATACTACCCTATAAAAACTGGTCAAAACTAGGCTTAAAAAGAGAGGAGAGATTAGATACCAGAGAGTGGTTAGCAAGAATATCTTAGGAATTTAAAATATACATGAGTATGTAAAATGTTATGCCTATCCTACTAAACTGCAATTTTTTTTTTGTTTCTATTTTCTCCATTCATTTTCTTGCCTGGCACAGGGCAGGCCAGCACAGAATAACATGTCTATTACATTAGTAATAAAGAGCCTCCAACTTGCTCTGCTATATTCTTTGAGGGGCTTAAATATAATACAATGCAAGAGGTGGTTATCTCTGTATATTTCTACCTGAGTTGGTGCTCTCGTATTTTCTTTGTTTAATACTTTCTTTTTTTCTTGGATATTTTACATTATTTTTATTAACGTAGTATGTGTAAATAGTTTTACAAAGGCAAAGAGTACTTAGAACTTCTAATGAAGTTGTCAGCCCTTGGCCACAACTATGTCGCCCCCTGAGTCTCCAGAGGCAGTAATTTTCACCATGCTCATCTCTTTCTTCTAATATTTTCTTCCGGATTTCTCATTTATGTGGTTAAACTGCAATCTCCTGGTTATCCAATTTTAGCCGTTCATTAACAACTACTTAGTGAAGATGTGGATTTAGCCTTTTTAGGCCACCCCTTTCCTCTACTTTTCTTTCCATTGTGTCTTCCACCAAAAAGTTACATCATGACTGGGTTAAATTAATATTATGTGTTTACTTTATTAGGATTCAGAAATATTGCTGTCTTCCAAACCCCGCAGTGCTCTGTGATTACACTCGTTTCTGGACCAACTTTGGTTTTCCCTGGATTTAATAATCTCTTAGTCCCTTTGTTTAGAATTCTTTGTATCTCTCAAGGTTAGAACTGTAGGACAACTTTCAATATAGTCGAAAGCATCAGGTCATCTATTTGTCCTGTCTATACCCCCACTCACGACCCACCTCTCTCTCTCTCTTTCTCTCTTTGTCTGAACTTCCTTGTCTTCCTGAACTACCTCAGGACTGGTCAGTTGTCATCCTGGGACTTCCCTCAATGTCATTTTCGGAAAATTCCTTGACCTCTTTCCTCTGCTTGATTTCCTACTTTATGGGCTGGGTTCATTCCCCCTAGATGGCTTATACCTTCATTATGGTGGATCCTATCCTTTTTTTTAAGACTTTGCTTGCTATGAAATGCCTTTATTCTACCTGTGATGGGCTGCATTGTGTCAGCCAAAATTCCTAGGTTGAAGTCCCAGCTGCCAGTACCATGTGACTGTATTTGGAGAGAGGGTCTACAAAGCAATAATTAAGCTAAAATGAGTCTGGTTGGGTGGCCCTAAACCAATTGATGGGTGTCCTTATAAGAGAAGGAAATTTGACACACACAAAAACTTCAGGCACGCACACAAAGGTAAGGCTCTGTGAGGACACAGCGAGAAGGCGGCCATCTGCTGGCCGATGAGAGAGAGTCAGAAGAAACCAGACTTGGGGGCACATTGAGCATGGACTTCTAGACTCCACAGAGTAAGAAAATAAGTTTTTTTGTTTAAAACTCCCAATCTGTCATATTTTGTTATGGCATCCCTAGAAAAGTAATGCACTACACTTATAGCTGATAGTTTAAGTAAAAATGTAAGGATAAAATATTTTTCTCTTAGAATTTTGAAGATATTGAAGTAGATGGTTGAGGTGAGATATCTTAATGAAAACAAGATGTAAATGTCACTTAATTTCCCTGCTGTCCCTCAGTCCAGAATCTCTTTGGTGGTTCATTTGGTTCAGAGAATCCATACAAACTCCCGCTGGCATTGTAAAGGCTGTCCTGCTGTGTGCGGTGGATGAGCAGATCCAGGAGTGTAACTGTTCTGTGGGCAGACTGGCAGCCACTGCTTCATTCCTCAACCTGCCCCCTACCTTATGGTTCCTCTAGTACCTGGGCCTTTCTGGGGTTCTGCTCTTTGCTGGTCTCTGCCTCTGGAAGCACTTGGGCTCAGCCTTCTCTCTCCTACCAGGCCATTCACCACATCTTTATCTATTTCCCATCTTCCAAATGCTTGTCAGCACCCCCTGTCCGTGTCCTCCTATTCTCCTTGTCCTGGAAGCTTTACATTGTTTTATTCTTTCGCTGTTATTTGAGTGCATTTTGGGGAGACGGAAGAGGTAAATGAATATGTTCAACCCACTGTTTATCCCAAAGTCTATTATTTCTCAGTTTCTATCTTCATTTAAAAATAATGTAATTTTAAGACCATTATAGAATAAGTAAATCTGTGAATTCTGTTCTATAGTTGTAGTATCTGATTTCAGAGTGCGGTTTGCAGAATTCTAAGACGGCCCCAAGATTCCCACCCCCTGTGTACACAGCCCATGTAGTCCCCCTCCCTTGACTGTGGGCTGGAGCTGTGAGTGTTATGGCTGTTGTGGTTGTCCGTGATTAGATTACATTATATGGCAAAGGTGAGGGGACTTTTGCATATGTAATTAAGGTTCCTAATCAGTTGACTTTGAGTTCATCAAAAGAGAGGTTACCCTGGTTAGGCCTGACCTAATCAGATGAGCCCTTTCGAAGAGGATTTAGAGGTCAGGGGGATGCCCTCCAGCACAGAGGCTCTCCTGCTGGATTTGCAGAAGCAAACATTCGGGTAAACTGTTTCTGGAGGGGGCGACATGGCAGTGACCCTTGGTGGCCTCAGGTAACTGCGATCAAGTCGCATTACTGAAAATAAACAGTGCACACTGACATTCTTGCATTTCACATCCACAGTTTTGACTGCACACAAGCAGCCTGCAGGCTTATGTGGTTTCGAGCCATTTGGATTGGGGAAAGTGGGTTACGGGTGAGGGAGCCCAGCTGATGGCCAGGTGGTTCTCAGCCAATGGTGTTGTGTGTTCTGACGCCCATTAAGAAACCCAAGGGGTCATTTCAGAGTTTGTATGTTTTCTTTTACACTGTAGGGAAATTATATGGTATAGTGAAATAAATGGCAGAGTTTTAACGATATTGGGCAAGAGGGACTCAGAAAACCTGCGGGAAGTAGACTGAAGGACCAAAAGCAGATGGAGAACAAAGGGGTCACACAGTTGGGGAGAGAGGAGACTTAGCCAGTACCCCATGGTGTACACGGAGAGAGTTCTTGGCTTACATTTGAAGCTTAAATGGGACTTCTTAGCTCATCTTCAGGCCTATATCCAAAGTCTGGAATCTTTTACCACCTCTGTTTGGCTTCCTGGTGGAGAAACGTTTATTGTGACTAACAGGTCCAAGCATGTAATGGAAGAGAGTGAGGCTGCTGGGTCCTGGGGGCAGCCCTGACTCAGAGACTATTCCTGCCGTAAAGAATGGACAGGAGCTAAAGAATCCCACAGGGCAAATGGCTACTGAAAACATATTAGGAAGCAAGTCCAACTGACCAGATTAGCTTCTCCTCCTTCCTTGAGAGTGTCCAGGGTGGCACATGCACATTCCTCCTCTGACGATGACAATTACAGGTTAGGGGATGTGAGGAGTCTAGAAGCATCTCCCAACATGAAGGTGAATCTGTTCTGTGCTATTGATCAGACTGATACATGTCCAGCAGTGAAAAGTAGCTGAAGGCACTTTGTTTAAGCTTGTTCAAGAACCAACACATCTATTCCTTCCTTTGCTTATATTTGGCTTTATAATTGCTAAGTCTGTAGGCATGGTGATGCAAATAAACAAAGGATAATGATTTTGTGGTTAAAACAAAGATAAAAACAAAAGCTTTTATAATCTCACCCATATTCAAATGTGGAACGTGATCTGACTTTTACAATGGAGGGAAAAAATCATAAGCGCATGGAATTGAGAAGCAGTTTTATTTCACGCTGCATTCTCCAGCCTGTCTACCCACATTGTAACTTTTATTGTGAGGGTACCCTTTTCTTTCAATCACAGTCACATCCTATCAGTTAAAACTTAAAGTTGGAAACAGGAGAGCTTTTTGAAAACTATAATTAACTTTGAATTCCTTAAAAACAACTGAAGCCTATCTCCTTTTATAACTGCATGAAAAATATTTTAGTGCATTAAAAATATTTTACTATCTTGTTCCAGACCTCAGCTCAATTGCCCAGCTAGGCTTTTGAGGCTAATTGAAAGTCCAGAACGGCCATTATGTCTTGACTGGTTTCTCTGGTCAGGAGAGTCCTGCCTTGTTGTGATCTTGACTATCTGGTTTGAAAGCTTTGGAAATTCTGCAAGAAATCTGTACTGCTGCCTCCCTGGTGAGCTCATCTCGTTCCAATTTATTTTGATGAGGGTCATGTGAAGTGCATATGCTGGATTTATGGCCCCAGAGCCTATGGTTTCATTGTTTATGTGTTCGAAGACAAAGGTAGTGAAATCGTTTAAGTGGAAAGAAGTTTGGAGGCAGAATGTAGCAGCAATTTTGGATTCATTCGGTCCACAGAGATGTATTGAGCACTTCCTGTGTGTCTGGCGCTGTTGTTGGCCATGCGGACACAGGAGTGAACCAAACAACTCCCAGCTCTCAAGGTGCTTATGTTCTAACAGGGGCAAGGGGAGATGATGACCACAAATTACAAGTGTATGTACCCTGTCAAATGGTGGTATGTGCCAAAAGAAATACAGTAGAGAAAGGAGATGTGCTATTATATGTATATATAGGATGTTGGGGGAAGTCTGCTCTGATTCGGTGACATATGCATCGATTGGGGACCCGAAGGAAGTTAGGGAGCATGTGAGGAGAAAGAGCACTTCAGTTAGAGGAAGCAACAAATGCAAAGGCCCTGGGATGGATGAGTAAGGGTGTTCACAGAACAGCAAGGAGACCAGTGGGGTTGAGACCCAGGGAACGACAGGAAAAGTAGTGGGAGACTAAGTGAGAGACCAAGTGTCAGGTTGGAAGATCGTGAGCTATGGTGAGAAGTTCAGAATTAAGGGTTTCGGATGAGAGTCTTTGGAGACTGTGTGACTTTCCATTTGTTGCTGTCACAAGCTGCCACATTCTTAGTGGCTTAGAGCAATGCAAGTTACTTGTCTTACAGTTCTGGAGGTTAGACATTCAAAATGGGTCTTAAATATACTAGTTGGCTAGGATTGATTGCCATGACAAAAAAACTATAACTGGGGAGCTTGAACAACTGAAATTTATTATCTCACATGTCTGGAGGCTAACAGTCTGGGATCAACGTGTTGGCAGGCTTGGTTCCTCCTGAGGTCTGGGAGGAAGAATGTATTCCGTGCCTCTTCCCTAGCTCCTCGTGGTTGGCTGGCAGTCTTTGGCATTCCTTGGTTTGTTGAGGCATCACCCTGATCTCCGCCTTCATCTCAGTTGTACTCTATCTCCAATTAAGGTCATTTTCTGAAGTACTGGGGGTTAGGACTCCAACATATTTTAGGAGAAGACACCCAATTCAATCTATAACATGGGGCTAAAATCAAAGTGGTGTTGGGCCACTTCCCTTCTGAGGACTTGAGGGGAGAATCTGCTCCCAGACCTTCCCGCCTTCTGGAGGCTGCCTGAGTTCTTTGGCCTTTTGACCCCTTCCAGCAATGGCACCAGCCCACCCGTCCTGCCATTGTCCTGTCCGCTCTGACTTTGACACTCCTAAACCCCTGCTCTAAGGACCCTTGTGATTACATCTTGAAAGTCAAAGGTAATCTCCTCTTGGATTAGTCAAGGATAATCTCCCCAAGGATAGTCTCAAGATCCTTAATTTAATTACATCTGCAAAGTCCCTTTTGCCATGAAAGGAACTTATTCACAGGAGCTAGGGTTGAGAACATCTTCAAGGAGTCAATATTCTGCCCAGCTTAGAGAGTTTTAAGCAGAGCACTGGTATGAGCTGCACTGCATTTTAAAAGAACCACTGTCCACTGTGTAGAGAGGAGGGAATGTGAAGCAGGATGCGCATCGGAGGACTGAGGCCGTGGTCCTGCTGGGAGAGGATGGTCCCCTGGCCCAGGGCGGGGTACGGGGAAGTGATCACATTTGGGACTTCCTGTGAAGAGTGACTTGCCAACTCCTATGAGAGGTGTGAAATAACAACAAAGAACTCCTCTTTGTCTCTGTTTCAAGATAACATTTTTTTCAAATAAGCTGCTAAATATAATTAACATTTGTTTGCCAGTTAAAAAATTTCAACATAACTTTTCATTAATTTTCTCATCAGAACTCCCACAACCTTGTTCTATACCATTTTTATACTTATTTTATATAAGAGAGAGTTGAGGATTAGAGAGGGGACTTCGAGTGATATGATTTTTAGTTCATTGGAGTTGTTTCCTGAAGTGGCTATTTCAATGTTTTGGTGGATTTTTAAAAAAGATTTTATTTATTTATGTTTAGAGAGAAGGGAAGGGAAAGGGAAAGAAAGGGAGAGAAATGTCAATGTGTGGTTGCCTCTCATGCGCCTCCTACTGGGGACCTGGTCCGCAACCCAGGCATGTGCCCTGATTGGGAATCAAACCAGCAACAGTTTGGTTGACAGGCCTGCACTCAATCCACTGAGCTACATCAGCCAGGGCCAATGTTTTGGTGGATTTTAAGCACAGAAATAATTAGTTAAACTTATACTGGTGGTAAATGAAAACAGATGTTATTTGATGTCACTAGTGTTTTATAAGTAAATTCACTAATCCGAAAGCCAGGGAGAGTTCCATATTTAGTTTTGGTGAGGGTTAATGAGTTTGTGTACACACACACACACACACACACACACAAAGTCTAGACCACTGTCTGGCACATGGAAGCCCTATGCAATGTTAGCAATCATTATATATGATTATGATTGAGATTCAGTACTTGCAAAAAATATTCAAAATGAAAATTTAGAAAAAAGACAAAACAATAAAAAAGAAATAAAGTAGAAGAAAATTTTGCGTTGCAAGTAGCTAGAAAAAATTAGTTACTACAGACAAATGTTTAATTTAGTTCTGAGCATCTAGGGAGCAGCGCCAAAAAAAGGAACACATTATGTAAAGGAGTTCTCGTTGATTTATAATTGAAATTGAATTAGGTTGTCCAAAGTCACAGAACTTTTCTTTTCATAGAATTCTGATCATAATTCACTGTGCGGATGTTCACATGCGGGGCTTTGAAACATGATTTTTCTTTTTTTGTCTTTCGTAAAGGCCAAGAGTTTGACCTTCAGTCTAAGTACTGAGAAGTCCTCTACGCACGTGCTAACCCAGTGCTTACTTTTCACAGGGCCCGTCCTTTCTTGTTGCCAAAGTCACTTTTAAAAATGTTACTCCCCTGCTTAAAATTCATCCCTGACACTGTCCACAGTAGTGTTCTCAAGCTTGTTTTTAGTGAGAGAACCGTTTCTTCAAATTAGAGCTTACGAGGAAATTCAGTGGGCAAACAGCTAGAAGCTGAGTTGCTCCCAAAGAGCAGGGATGGGGGCCTGAGACCCTGCCTGTGTGGCTTCACCTGTTCTCTCCTCTTGTACCCTGTCCCATCCTCTGGACTGTTAAGACACAGTCGGAACTCCTTTCCACCTTCATATGTTGCCACGTAATCCACACTGTGTCTAAGCTTAATAAGAACCAAATTCATCAACCAAATTATTTTGAAAATATGGAGATTTGTGAAAAAGAATTAAAATCATCTGATTTAAAAAATATTATATTGACTTATTGATCAACAAACTGGTTTTATGGTATCCTTGGACATATAAAATGATCCCATTAAAATTGTTTTCAAAAGTTTCTTTACAGGACGGTCCCGCATCCATGCGTGGTAGATAAAAATCAGGAGGGATACCTTGGGAACTAGTGATCCCAGCCTAGACCAGACTGCATAGCCCAGGGTTCCAGCGCCAGGAAGATAAATCTCCCTAAGTTCTGGCTGTAGAAACCACTGGGTGTTGGGGTAGTGGAAGAACTGCCAAATTTTCAGAAAAGTCTGCTTAAAGAGCCCTCACAGACTTAGAACATTACTCAGACCCACATCTTCTGGGATTCAGCACGAGGGCAACAGCTGGAAGGGTGCCAGTCACATATGGAGAGTAAGTGAAGCAACTGGAAACAGGACGAATTCCAGGCAAACCGCCAGAAGCCAGGCAGCGGCACTGTCCCCTCCCCTTGTTCCACACAGCCACAAAGCAGTGAAGTGGGTTGCCCCACCCTGGTGATTACCTAAGGCTCCACCCCACACAGATTACAGGTGCATTTTCCACAATAGGCTGTGCTACTAAAACAGGGAGTCAACGCATCTCTACTTAATACACAGAAACAAGCACAGGGAGGCTGCCAAATTGAGGGGACAAAGAAGCATGTTCCAAATGAAAGAACAGAACAAAACACCAGAAAAACAACTACACGAAACGGAAATAGCCTACCTAACAGATGTAGAGTTCGAAACATTGGCTGTTGCGGACCGTTCAGCCTGGTTTCAGAAGTTGTAACCCTCACCCCATGGTGGGCTGTGTAAGAGCCCAAGGGACCCACTTCATCTGGGTCTGTTCTGTCACAAGGATGTGACCTATTAAGGAGACAAAGCTTATCTCCCTGGCAGGAGCACTGCTTCTGCCTTACCCATCTCTGGCCCTATAGCTTGGTTGGCAGTCAATGACGGGTAAGACTCCTCATGGGAGGGGCAACCTAAACCAGACGCGACCACTTGGAAGGCCTCATGGAAGGACTGGGGGGGTTGCAGCAAAGAGGATGTGATGGACCCTCGCCCCCCGGCTATTCTGACATAGCCCGAGTCCTCATTTCCATCTGGGAGATGTCTCCTGCTTCCTGATCGGCTTAAAGCCTGAAACTGTGGGGGTGAGCGGTGCAGCCCTGTCCTGGCCAGAACGGCTTCTTGGGTGATTGGCATAAGAAAGAATTCCTAAAGTCCTGTGAAACCTGCTTTGCTAAGAGTGCTCTTCCTGAGGTGACAAGTGTCCCAGGAGGAAATGAGCATGTCTCCCAAAGTCTGGCAACCCCCCTTCCTGACAAACACTGGCTCGGATTAAGCCCTCAGATTGCTTTGAAATGTTAACCATTGTTTGATCCTTGTCGCCTGACAAACCTGTATTCCCATGTATTTGAGCCCAGTAAAAGCCTAGTGAGGATGGGGCTCTGGGTCATTCTCCTCTGAGAGTTTGACCCCTTTCCTCCCCAAGCAGAAGATGTCTTGGTAGTTTTTACTTTCATCCGTGACGGAGGGATGGGGCTCTGCGGGCAGAGCCCCCCCACATCTGGCGTCCAGGCCAGGGTCCCCAGCAATTGGCGATCAGGATGTTCAAAGAACTTATAGAGTATGGCAGTAACATAAAGGAAGAAAGGAAGGTCACACTAAGTGAAATAAAGAAAAATCTACAGGGAACCATCAGTGGAGGGTAGGAAGCCTGGATTCAAATCAACGATTTTGAACATAAGGAAGAAATAAGTATTCAACCAGAACAGCAAGAAGTAAAAAGAATTAAAAAAAATGAATATAGTATAAGGACCCTCTGGAACATCTCCAAACATACCAACATCTGAATCATAGGGATGCTAGAAGTAGAAGAGGAAGAGCAAAGGACTTGAAAACTTATTTGAAAACTTAATGAAAGAAAATTTCCCTAATTTGGTGAAGGAAATAGACATACAAGTCTAGAAAGCACAGAGAGTCCCAAATGAGTTGGACCCAAAGAGGACCACACTAAGACACATCATAATTAAACTGTCAAATATTAAAGATAGAGAATCTTAAAATCAGCAAGAGAAAAGCGGAGTTACCTACAAAGGAGGTCCCATAAGACTGTCAGCTGATTTCTCAAAAGAAACTTTTCAGGCAAGAAGGGACTGGCAAGAAATATTCAAAGCGATGAAAAGCAAGGACCCCCTGGCTGGTGTCGCTCAGTGGACTGAGTGCTGGCCTGCAGACCCAAGGGTTGCCAACTCTGTTCCCCATCAGGGCGCATGCCTGGGTTGTGGGGCCAGGTCTCCAGTAGGGGGTGCATGAGAGGCAACCATACACTGATGTTTCCTAGACCTGTTTGCTGAGACTCGAACTCAGGTTCGTTACTCCTCATTGATTGCTGTGTGTGTATTATATTTTTCTTAGGTTGTTAGAGTGTGAGTAGGATATTAATGTATGTTGATGTTCTACTTTGAATGAACTGGCATTCAATAAAAGCTGAGTGAATGACATAGTTACCTTGGGTGACTCTTGTCCATTCCTTGGTGTCGGGTTGCTCTATGGTCAGCTAGCCAAGCAGTTGTCCAGCTGACTTACGGGAAAGACTATATTGTGAATCACAGGCTCACAACAGGGACCTTCCAGTTTACGTATGCTGGTCACAACCTCTCTGATTCTCCCTTTTCTACTCTCTGGTTAAGCTCTTATTTTATTTAAGGATTAATGTAGCAACTCATATCATCACACTTTATTGTATAAAGTCTGTGCTCCAGGTCCACCAGGATTTGGCTTAAGACACTTAAGATTTTATTTTCAGAAATAAAAAACAAAACAAGACAAAAAATCAACTCCTCTCCTGAAAAAACAAACAAAGTGCCATTCTTTCTCAATTTCTTGGCTTTTATCATTGAAAGCCATGCCTTTTGCAACTAAGGGCAGTACATACAGAAAACCCGTTACTGCTTGAGCGGTGGCACATGGGAGCAGTGGTGGTGAAGAAAGGAAATGGAAAGTACGTAGTTCGATAACAAAGCATTACTCTATTATTATAATATGGCAAAAGTATCAGGCTAAGATCATAGAAAGTAAAATAATTACTGGGAGACTTAAAAAGAAGGATTTCCTGAACGAAGAGATGTTTAAACAAAGTGTTAATGATGAATGGACAGAAACTGCTCTTTATATGTTTCAAGTCTCTGCAGATCATCAAAACTGGTAAAAAGAGTAAGCTAGTACTTTATAATCTAGAATACTGAGATCATAGGTAATATTGGAAACTATGTATCGCATCCTTATTCTAGCCAGCCTGGTATTATCCCTGACATTGAACCAGAACACATTATTTGGAAGATGGAGCTTCCCTCTGTTACACTGTCTTTAGGAGTGAAGGGATCTGCTTGAGTATCATTTGTGATGGCTCTGGGATGGAGGTGTGTGTAGGCTCTGTGTGAGCACAGAGGTGAGGGACTTCAGACAGCCTGGGCGTGACAAGAGAAGGCAACTCCTGGGCCAAAGTTTAAAGGACAAGTAGGTGAAAGGGAAGGCATCTGAAATAGAAGCAACAGCTTTTATGAAGCATGGAGACCCGAGAGAGCTTTGGCGCATTTAGGAAAACTTGCAAGTAGTGCTGGAAGTTGAGTTTGTGGTGGGAGAATGGGAGATGAGAAATTGCTTAAAACCAACTCATTAGAGACTGGTGAAGTCTATAGGAAAAGGATAAGTGACAATTTAGATATATTTTTTGAAACTTTTGAAATGAGTTATGTGAAGGTAGCCAGCCCCTTAGTTTACTTTGGTGCAGTCTTGCTGTCAGGTTAGAGCACAGCTATCTGATTTTGATGAGGGTATGCAGGACATTGAAAGGTAATTGCTGAAGGATAGTCTCAAAACCTTGTATATCTCAGTCAAGGGTCAAATTATATGGATTTATCATTAAACATAAATAATGCAAGTGTTCAGCGGAAAATAGCTGGAATATAAACAGGAGGGTATCCAAAACTGCTCAAACATCAAAGTAACCAAGATTCCATAGTGAGGGAGGAAGAAGAATAAAGGGGAGGAAAGGATGAACATAAAAGTTCCCAAGAATTTGGTTGTGGGCCAGTGAAACACTTCAGTTTTGTGGATATTTATGAAAACTGAACTTCTGACCCCAAATGTGGGTTCAGTGGGAGGTTGGGATGCTGCAATTCTGTTGTTGATGTTGTTGTGTGGGCAGAGTTCCTGCCTCAAGAAGTTTGGCAGTAACAAACGTTATTTCTCTTCCTGGCCATAACCTTGGGAAAGAGTTCCCATGTGATCCTTGAGCTAGTAAGCCTACTAAGTATCGTGCTGTATGAGCTACTTTCTTCATGGGCAGAGCACAGGGAAGAATGAGGCTTCATTGTATCAATTTTTCTTTTGGGCCCCTATGCTTTTCCTTTCAGTTTATGGGTAATTGGGAAAGCCAAATTCAGACACCAGAATCAATTGTTTGGGAATAGGAGTTATATTTTTTAAAAACGACTAT
This sequence comes from Glossophaga mutica, assembly GCA_039655065.1. Classification (NCBI taxonomy): domain Eukaryota; kingdom Metazoa; phylum Chordata; class Mammalia; order Chiroptera; family Phyllostomidae; genus Glossophaga; species Glossophaga mutica. The sequence continues at coordinate 63,993,987 of CM077304.1, forward strand.
AGTTTCTCATACTGCTGTTTATAGGGTAGGCCTTCCAGAAAAGCTGAATTTGAGAGAAAGAAAGAGAGAGAGGAATGAATGAATGAATAAGGAAAGAAAGAAAGGAAATGAAGCCTGACATACTCAATGCTGTGCTCAAACCTGGCATCTTCCAAAACAGGTCACCAGGTATCACCAGCAAATCACTTTATCAGTTATAAAAGAAAGGTCACATCCATCTCTAAAATCCTAAATTGGTATGCCATGTTCTGTGTTTTATGAATAAGCATAGTGGGCATTCAGAGAGGAAACAGCCACCCCTGGCTTTTCAGAACATTGGTGAGTTGTAGAAGCTGTGAAGCTCCCCAAGAGCTGGGAGCCTGGGGCACGATGGGGCCAAAGGTTTAGAGAGAACAGATGGTTAACCTGTCCCCGGTGGTGACCGGTGGGAGTTGACCTTGGAGTTCACCTCCCCAACCACCACCACCACCACGGTGGAAACATAGTTTGTGATTTGGGACTGTGAAGTGGTTGTACTAAAATACTTTCTAAAGTTTTATGATTTTTTTCACTCCTTGCATGAGAATATTGATAGAAAAGACATAATGATCAAAATTAAAGTGTGTTTTGAAGTCATATTTTAAGGTGAAACCAAACCTTGAGAAATGAAGACTGATGGGACCTTACGTAGAGAATGTCCAACATTCTAATTCATTCGGCTGCGTTTGTGCCGTATGTGTGAATAACCCCCCACACAAGAGAGCCTGGAAGGAAGAATTACTCTGGAAAACGTGTTAGTCCTGTTAATAATGTTTTAAAATCCTTAGAACTCTTTTGTCAAGTTCTGAGACTAAAAAATAAGAAAAGATAAGGATGACTAGTTCAAAGCTGAGTGTGGAAAAGATTCTTTTAGTGTTTCTGTGCGGCTGCAGTACTACTTACTGACTCTTGCAAAATGAGATCTCCTCTCTCTTTACTAATGAGAACTCAGACCTCCTCTGGGGACTGGCAACTCGAGAGGTTCATTACTCATAGATTTGATGTTATCTCTTGCGCTCAAATAACTGACGCTGGAGTTCTGAACATTTGCCTTGTAGCCTTCGTGGTTGCCCAACATGATGTTAATTCACCTGAAATGTGATGCAAGTATGTATCTTCAGTGACTGCAGTCTTTACCTTTCTCAAGAATAGAAGACAGTGATCTTCACTGAAGTCTAAAATCCTAGCACCGTTTTTTTTGTGTTCTTGGTCCTTTCTTCCAGGAGATGGCGATAAAACATCATAAATATCAAATTACACTCTGCAAGAGTTTTTGCCTTGGGAGGCCTCTCGTTTTAGAGCGTGTGACCAGTGTGGGATTTGAGCCACGTGTGACCTGTATCATTGCAAAATTGAATTTTAATGTCATATGTAAAGAGAGGACAGAATTACTTTCAGCTCAGCTGCTTACTTCTTTTTTTCCACATCTTCTCCTTTTCTGAGTCTGTGTCTTTAAGTGAGGACACAAATTGGATGGCTTCCAGGTAAAATGTGCTGGGTTTTACTAGCTCTGTTGCCAGGGGGACTTTTGAACCTAGACTGAGTGCTTTGGCTGCAAACCAATCTGGCATCAGTGCTGTTTTCTAGAAATATAAAGGTACATCAGACTCTATTAGAAACAAATTTTCAAAACACTCCCAGTATCCTTCACTCTTTATGTTCAGCATTTTGATTGGCGCTCTTTAAGTGCGTATTTGGCAGTCCACCCTTGCCTGCTTAGGATAAGGGCAAGTAAAAGGAACAAAAGGGTATTTGCCAGAGAATGATTTCAGACCATCTGGGTTGGAGAGGGAGAATTTCTTACCCAGCCTGTCCATCTACCAGGTGACTTCCGGTTTCCTTAATAAGAGAGAGAAGGGGTTATCCCCAGGCCTATCATCAATAGCCGCCTGAATAAAATTAGCTACCTTTCAGAGTGATCTAATTTGAAAGTATCCATTCGGTGATTACCTTGGAGATTTTACTAAAATAGAAAGTTCATGATTTAGCAAAAACAATTCCAAGCAAAACCGGAACAGGTATGTGAAAGGGAACTCGATGAGAGTTGAGTGTGAGAAACTCGAAGGGAGGGAATGGATACTTAGAGGAGGGCAGCTTGGCAGCCAAGGGTGGGGACTTCCCATAGGGTGGCATTGAATGCTTTTTCATTCACAAAGAATAAAACTCTGCTGCAGTACTCCACGACTGAAAAGTACTTAAGAGAAATGCTTAATTCCAGGTCAGAACTTCACATTTTACACCAAAGGGGGCTTTAACATTAATTAATTTCTTTTAGAGTATGTATAGCTGATCAACAAATGCTTATTTAATTCACTCCTAATACAAACATTTTTGAGCTTCTACTATATGCTGGGTCCTGTGTTCCGTGGTAGAAAGGTGAACCTAGTTAAGTTTGGACATGCAAATACCAAGGAGGCATGGTCCTGCTGTCTCAAGATATTTGCTGTCTAGCAGAGGGAGATAAACAGTAAATAAATGATGGTAAACGACGCTCTATAAAACAGGGGAGTTTTTCAGCTTTGCAGTCATCGCAGCTGAAAGAAAGTCATCCCGGCCAGCTGTATGCAAGACTAGGAGGCGGGGAAAGTATCATAGCAACAAATCCCTGGTTTTAAAACCTGGCTTCTCACTCACTGAGTGACCTTGGGCAAACTGTTTAAACTCCTGAAACTTCAGCTTTCTCATTGAATATGGGACTACTTACACCAGCCAAGTGGTGAGTTCTCTGTTGTGGGGACTGGTGAAACAACGAAAGTCAAGCATTTGCCCGACCCGTAGTCCAGATGCCAAAAATGGCAGCTCCTGGGATGGTTTCTGTTAGGCTCCCTTTGGTGGGCCCCCCTCCCACTGCCCAGGACTCAGTGCCCTTATGTTACTCGCTGCTGCCCTCCTAGAGGAATGTCCTCCCCAGACTCCCAAAATACACGTTCATGGTGATGCTTCCTCTAAGCTTTTGTCTTCGGGGGCAGAGGGCTCCATTTCTAGAACTTCCCTCAGCCTCCCCATGAGATTCCATCCAGCTGATCTGGTAGACTGGCCTGTGCCAGAGGCCACGGCAAAGGTCGCCTTCACCTTGATTATGGAGGGCTGCAGTGGGACCCTGTCAGCATGTGTCCTTGCACCCTCTGACCTGCTGGGGGTGGTGTGTGTGGTCAACAGTGGCACTTCTGGCTCCAACGGTAGGACAGTCCATGAATTCATTAAAACCTGCTTATAAAGCGACTCTCCATTTCTGGATGTTGGGTGGGCAAAACAGACACCAGTGTCTCATTGAGCTTGGAGAAAAATCGGATGCAGACAGGCAAGAGAAAATTACAAATTTAATAAATATTACCATAGAAGTTCTGTGAGAAAGAACTGGGAAACTAATTTAGCCTGAGGGAGTGTATTAACTTTTTTGGGCTGCTGTAACAAAATGCCACAAACTGACTGGAAGCCCGCAGTTGGAGACCCAGTTGTCGGCAGGCTTGGCTCCTTCGGAGGCCTGTGAGGAAGACTCTGTTCCAGGCCTCCCTTGTGGCTCCTGGAGGTTGGCTGGCACTCTTTGGGCTTCCTCGGCTTGTAGCAGCCTCACCCTGATCTCTGCTTTCATCTTCACATGGTGTTCTCCCTGTGTGCGTGTCTGTGTCCAAATGTCCCTTTTTTACAAGGACACCAGTCATTTTGGATGAAGGGCCCACCTTGCTCCAGTATCAGTTTATCACAGCTCATTATACCTGCAACGATCCTATTTCCAAATAAGGTCACATTTGGAGGTACTAGAGGTTAGAACGTCCACACATGAATCTGGTGGAGTGGAGGGGTGGGGGAATGACACAGAATGCAACCCACGTCAGGGAGCCATCAGGGAAGAGGTCTCTGAGGAGGGAAGGAACGGAGACATTTTGGGAGGAGAAGCTGCTCCTGGGACTTCCCAGTCCTGCCCTGTGAGCAGCTGCGGCCCGGCCCTGGGGGAGCTGCCCCTGTCACTCCTGGAGCTCGAGCTGGGAGTAGAGTCAGGAAACCCACCAGGGCGGCTGTGCTCGTGTGTCTGTCACTCATCTGATACCACGTTTAAAAGCGGAAATTAAATCTCCCACACCAGGGATAAGGCCCTTTTATTGTTTGGGCTTTGACATTAATGTAACGCTTGCTGTAGCTTCGTCTTCCCAATAACAGGGCAGAGAATGGAAGCCTGGTTAGTGTGACAGATTTGTACGATCGTCCGTCGTGTCAGAGCTGCGTGGCAGTTTTAGAAACTGGAGAAATTTTCGTCTTTGTTTTCATTCATTTATTTAACCAATGCTGTCTGCCTGCACAGTGCTAGCCAATGGCCACACGATCGGGTGATATGAAAAATATTTAACCACCTGTGATGGCAGGGCACTGACCCAAACCGACAGCATCTATGAACAGCTGGTGCAGCCGCCCTGGTACAAATGCGCTGGATACCAGCCAGGAGCGCGATAGTCGGCAACTGCCTGAGACCTCATGAAGCCGCAGCCGGCGCAGAAGAATACGGTGCGTGTCCATGTGCAATTTAAAATTTCCTAATGGCCACATTCAAGACTCAGAAGAAAGTGCTGACAGACATGAATCTTAACAGTATATTTTATTTCCCATAATGCATCCAAACTGTTATTTCAACCTATAAGCAATATAAACATTACTAATGCAATATATCACATTATTTTTAAATACTCAGCTTTCAAAATCTGGCATGTGATTTGATACACTTACAGCGCATCTCAATTCAGACAAGCCAGACTTCAGGGGCTCATGGCCACGTGTCGTGGTGGCTGCCGGAGGGAGCTGCCCAGGTCTGCAGGGTGAGTGGAGAACAGAGGTCTGGCTCTTGCCTTCTCAGAAGGAGAAGCAGATAAAAATAAGAGTCCTCTGAGGGGCACAAAGATGTGCTTGAGGGAGCATGTAGTGGGAGTGATGTGGTAAAATCCAAAATGATTATTTTTCACTCCCCTTTCCCTCAACTTTATGCTGTGTTTCCCTGCAGCCTTTCTGTCAGTGTGACTCCCAGGAAAGTTGTGAGAATAAATGATACTTTGGAGAGAAGGAAACAATCTGGGCTGAGTCCTTGTCAAAAAGGATGAGGGCTGGAGCGGTGGGCTGGGATGGGAGTAAAAGAAGAAAACTGTACAAGAACAACAATTAAAATAAAAAATAAAAAAATAGGATGAGGGAGTGAGGGAAAAGTTCTTCTGATTTGAGGAAGAGACGAGTAGACAGGAGTGGGGGAGAGTGAGATGCAGTGCCCTTGCTTTGTCCTGCTCTCTGGGGGTTGAACCACGAGGAGGAGTGAGCTCCAGAAACATCCATGTAGGCATGAAGAAACATCATGAAATCAGAGGTCCCCTTCTATGAGCATAGCTGAGGGAAGGCTGAACGCTTTTAGACAGACTGTATTTAAATTGGCACCATATCCACAAAGGAGAAAGGGCAATAAAGTGGAATGGGTGCAGTGGGGTGCAAAGAGGAAGGAGATTCAGAGTTGCGGTGAACCCTGGTAAGGAGGCTTGGAGATGCTCAGAGGCCAGAGAGCCAGCAGGGGCCTGAGATCAGAAAAAAAGTAAGTACAGAATTTGAGGACCTGTCAATTGGAGGCAAATGGTTGGAATCACAGACAGTCCAGGTGTCAGCTCCCTGCCTCTTAAGGCCAGGGGGATGCAGGGGAATTCAAAGGGTGTTGTGGAGTGCCAGATAAGACTACGCATTCTTCAAACATCAGCAAAAACCTGGCGAACACGCAAATAACCGTTATTGAAGTACGATCGCATTGGTCAAGGTTCAGTCAAGAAAACAGAACCCATGACAGGGAGCAGAAGGTATTTATTATAGACACTGGTTAGAAAAGTGTTGGAAGAGTTCAAAAAGGGGGGAACTTGAGGTAACCCTGAAACTGACAAAGGCAAGAAGCTACCATCTCCCCTAGGCTTCGCTGGGCATCCAACTAAACTACTCAGTATTTCTCTAAGCACTGGGGGTCATGTAGTAAGGAAAAGAGAATGGAGGTTTTTGAGGAATAAAGGAGCTTGAGAAAAAGAAGAGAGAGCAAGGTTTGACCTAATTGTTAAGTCAGTGAGATAACCATAGCCAGTGGGAGCACTGAGAACAGCCGCCAAGCAGGTGTGGTCTTGGAGTTGCCTCAGCTTGCCTAGTCCTGGGGTGGCCCTGCTTGCCTGAAATGCTGCCCCACCCCAGGGAGCTGGGGACTCGAGCTCAGAGCTCTCCCTTATCTCAAGTGTGAAGGAGAATCAGTGTGTATATTCACGTTTCTAGGAGATCAAGCTTCCCCGGAGGTGATTCTTGCCATTCAAACAACTAGGCCGCCTGGCACCAGAGTTTCTGGAGGTGCTGTTGATGCTGCCAAATTCTCATTCCTCCAAAACACCTTCTGCCAGAGGGTATCAGTGAGGCCCTAATGGAAGCAGGGTGTGAAGAGGCTTTGAGGAAAAGTTCTCACTGTGCTTCGGAGGAGTTAATACTTATTTTCCAGGATTGACATTTCGAGGAGACATGGTTCTAGCTTCCCCTGGATCTCTCACCTAACTTCATCTAAAGGGAAAGTGAGTCTGAGCCAAGTCTTCTGGTACTTTTTGGAGAAACTTTCCATCATTTCATTTTCTGCTTTAAGAATTAAAAGAAAAAAATCACTAACAAGACAAGTAAACGGAAGCAGCAGTTTTGTAAGTGGTAATGTCGCTGGGCCTGAGAGAGGCCTGCCTTGGCATGGTCTGGAATATGTAGGCTCTTGACTTCACGCAGGAAAGATTTTACAGCAGGAGTCCAAGGGATTTTGATATCCTTAGGTAGAAGAAGCAAGGTCATAGTAACAGGAGGGAGCCTGGGCAAGGCTGCCTTGACCCTTTAGAAAGAAGGTCACAGAGGCAGACAAGTGAGCCAGCTGAGCTACGTGGATTCAGGAAACAAGTTATGGTACAGAGGCAAAAGGGGGGCCCTTGGAGACAGGTTCCAGGGATTAGCCCAAGATGCACTGCCACTGCTAACTGCTTCCCTGGTTGCAAGTCTCCTGGGAACCTAAAGCTTAGGAGGAAGAAAGCAAAGATACATGCCCAGGGAAAGAAGTGGGGGGAAGGTGCGGGCATGCTCCCGGGAGAGTGTGCACTGGCTCCTTCGTTTTAAGGGTGTTTACCTGTTTTCTAAAGGCAGGAATTTTAGCGGAGGGTTCTCAGGGGAGGATCTTGATAGAATATTCTTTAGCTTTCTAGGTGTGTCCTTTAATATGCTGATTATTCAAAATGAGCGTGTAGGGTCAAAGTCCTTCTTTGGTCAGTTTCACTTTCAAAGAATGTCACTGAACAGGGACCAGGACTGTGGTAGTTCTGTCCCAGCGGTCTGGAATGTGTAAACCATTTGCTCCTAAGTGTCCATGGTTAGGGGTGATAAGATCTTATGATTAATTATCTGGCTGTAAATTGCTCAGCTGTCTAATTATCTGTCTCAGTTTCCCCATTCCACTTGTCAGGGAATTTTCCTAGCTTCGTACTATGCTGCCTCAGTAATAGATATCTCTTCAGAATCGATGTGAAAATATCAACTCCTGCACTGTAAGAGCTAAGGTCAAGGGTTTCATTTTAGGGGAAATTTGTAAATAATTACGTATTCAGAAATCATTCAGTTAATAGATTATTTAGGCCTTTTGATTTCCTCCTTTCTCTGTCTGTGCTTTTCCTCTTCTCATTACCATCTCTGCCAGTGTTAGAGTTGTAATAATGAACTTGGGGACAGGAAGCGGGGGACGTGTATCATGTTCTAGCATCTTTGATAAAATATGTGAGGTAAGACAGTTGGAAAATGCGGCAAAAAATACAATCCAGGAATTATTTGTGGATTTCACCATTCTGGGCCAAATCTCCATCTTCTATAAGCATCTATGATCGTAATGCAACAAGTTCTCAGTTTCTATAAGCTAAATTACTGTTGCAGGTTGTAATCCAATCATGTCTTTCCTGAAGAAAAATATTTTTTTATCACAAAAGAAGCTATTGAAGTTATTTCAATTTTTATGTGAGCTAAAACTCTGACTTTGGTTCTTCTGACTGACATTTCTGAGTGTCAGAGTGATGGTGAAGCGGGAGTAAAAGGTGTAGCCCACGGGCATCCCGAAAAAAAGTCCCCTAGAGTGTAACCATCTTCTTGCCACAAAGGAAGCCACAGGGCAGAGCGACCTCTTTGCCCATCACGTCAGTAAGGGCTACCTGAGCAGCATACTTGTAACTGAAGTGGTGTGGGTTCTAAGTCTATCATGGACCCCAGATGCCTCTCCCACACAAAAGATTTTTTTCTGTTTGACTTGCTGCTTGAAATGCTGCCAGTTTTTTCATCTTTTGAATCACACCCTGGGTTTCCTTTTAAAATGCAAATATCTCTGGGTGTGTTAGTCAGTCATTGCTAAATAAGAATTAATTTAACCAGATTGCTTTCCAGAGAGTCTAAGCCTTCTTGGAGATTATAACACGCGTCAGTGAAGGACAGTATTTCAGAGCCTCTGTGGAATGGGGGAAAGAGGGCCAAGTTATATGAAAGCATCACAGAATAGCAAGGGGGGCTCTTGACTCACTGGAAATTTTGCCCAGGACTTAGCCTGTTTCCAATTCACCCTTTACTTCTAAAAACAATATATCCCTGATTTGCAGAAGCAGTAAAAAACTTCTTTGAGACTCCCATTTTATATTAATTAAATCACCATCGCAGGCTGAATATGGAGCAAGGTAATGCTGGCATTTAATGAGCACCTATTATGTGAGTTTTGCATACATTAATTTACTTGATCTTCTTATTAACCCATTTTGCAGGGGATGAAACCTGAACCCAGAGAAGTTAAGCCCTAGAGTGGCAGAGCTGGAATTCAAAACTGGTTCTACATGTCCTCCATGAGCCTTGAACTTTTAGATACCACGTTCCTAAAGTTTTATTTGGACTGTGCCAGAACTAACATTATGGCATAATGGATTCTTTTGGCGGGGAGCGGGCTTGGTCTGAGGACATTGTATGTGTGTCTGTTTTTGTTAAATTACTATCAAACAGCTTTTCATAGTCCTTAAATCAATTTTCACTCTTGCCAGAAGTATATGAGTGTTCCAATTGCTCCACATCCTTGCAAATATATGGTATTGTCAGTCTTTACATTTTTGTGGAGATATAATTGACATATAGCATTATATTTGCTTCAGGTGTACAACATAATGACTCAATATTTGTATATGTTACAAAATGATCACCATAATGTCTAGTTAATGTCTATCACTACACATAGTTATAATTTTTCCTGGTATCATCTTTCTAGAGAATGCATAGAGCTTTTTTAAAAAACTGAATAATTTATATGATGGGGAAATATGAAAGGAAGTCTGATGCCAGTTCTTATGTGCCTTCCTGGAGTAAAATTACTTTCTGTAATAAGGTCAGGAGAATTTTTAGATGTAAATAACATGAATGTGGGATATGAGAAATTGCAGAAACAGCTGATGCATGCACATGCTGTAATTTAAAAACACCGAGGGACATTTTGTTAAAATATTGAAGAATATATTTTCACAAGCAAATGTATTTAATGAAGTTGTCATTTCATTAAGTGGAATATGAAGAACCAATATTTCAGAGCAAACCTGACAGAGGACTAACACTTTCATATAATTGAAGTAATTTTTTACTTTTCCATGAGAATTTTAGCATGCCAGTACACACACTAGGAATAACTGTATTCCCTGCTAGTTGGAATGTGTGATTCTGAAAGATGTATAGATCATCCGAATTAAAAATACGGTCTATGATGTTGAGATAATGGCCTTTGGTTTAATAATTTGGAATATGATCATTTAGAATGAAGAACAGAAGCCTGACCCTGGCTGGCTTCTGGCTTGGTCTGTTAGGCTGCAGAGTTAATTCACCTTCGAAGAGCAAGGTGCATCTACACACAGGTGGGTGAGAGCTTGGGCCAGCCGAAGGCAAGGCCACGAAGGGAGGAGGTAGTGGTCATGCTGCCGAGTCCTCCTCCTTTCCCTGTTAAAACTATGCTCCCACCTCTTGGTGTTTTCTCTCACTTGTTTCCCAAGTGGCCCAAGTCCTCAAGGAATCCATGAGTTGGCCCATCGCTGTCCTGGGGGCACCCCAGGCAGAAAAGCACCTACTACTAAGTGCCCTGCTCTTCCACTTTGCTCAGACTGTTTCACTCAGGAGTGCCACTTCCATGCAGTTGGGAGGAAAAGATTAGACTACAGCTAGAACCACAGAGGAAAGGTAAGGAATTTGTTGACTGACTCAAAGCACCCAGCCTGGGGCAGTGCAGTGTGAGTGGGCAGAGATCCAGCTGTGCTTCACCCACCATGCCCTGCCCTTTTTTAAAAAAATTAAATTTATTGGGGTGACATTGATTAACAAAATTGTATAGGGGTCCACTGTACGATTCCGTGATGCATCATCTGTCCATTGCACTGTGTGCGCATCAGCCAAAGTCAAGTCTTCTCCCGTCTCCAGGTGTTTGGTCCCCTCTACCCTGTGCTAACCTCCTCACCCCTCACTGCCCTTTTCGTTGCTTAGAGGCACCATTGCTTCCACTGTGAGCACTGTGGGGACGTGCCAGCTTAGAGGGGACCTTTATGTGATTCATCCTCCCAGAGGAATCTGCCCTTCCTGTTCTGCACAAAGGCACCATGTAGCTGGTGGTGGCTCTACCTCAATTAATTATTACTGCAGTGATGTAGACCTTTAAAGCTTTATTTCAAAGTTCCCTATATAAATTATCTCATTGAACATTGCAAAAGCTTAGTGACTTCGAATGGGTCGGGGATGATTTATCTCTAGGTGCAGACGTGAAGGTGAAGTTCAGCCTGAGTGACTTTCCTGAGGTGCTAGATCTTGATGTCGAACCCTGTGCTTCTAACTTGATACCCATTGTTCTTTCCATTACTTCTTTGTTTGAATTGTGAATGACAATATTTTAAAACCTTTTTATTATGAAACTGCACACATGTGCATGAAAGTACAGAGGATATATAATGAACATTCCTATATCTGTTATCCACATTCAAAAAAGAATAGATTTGGCCACATCTATAAGCAAATCTCGGGCATCACATCTTTTTACCTTGCATATTTCAGTTTATATCTTAAAAGAAGTGGACATATTGTATAGCCACAATGCCATTATCACCCCTAACAAAATTAATACCAATTCCTTGATATCATGTAATAGCCAGTTCATATTCAAATCACTTCATTTGCCTAAAACAAATTCTTTATAGAGATGTATCCAAATCAGGACCCCTTTATTCTATCTTTTATCAAGTCTCTTAATTTTCATCTTCTTTACTTTTGCCTTCTCCATCATTTGGAAACCTACTGAAATATTTACTACCTTTAAACACACACACACACACACACACACACACACGCATGTCCTTATTTTCAGTTACTGCCCTATGGTTCTCTTTATCTTCTCAGCCAAACAAAAAAACAAAAAGAATAGCCTGTGCTTGCTTATTTATTAATTTACCCATCAAAAACATTGATTAATGACTATGTCCTAAGTCTGTGAAAGGGTTTGAGAAAACAGAACCAAAAGTTGATTTTCTTCACCCCCCACAGTTTTCTGTTGTTCTTGTAATTTCTACCACCTTCCTCTTCTGCACCCCTCCCTGGACAACCAATGATCTGCTCTCTGTCACTGTACACACATTTGCACTTAAATATTTTTTCTTTTGGATTTAATCTTCATTGTATTTTTCTCCGTTACTATTTAGTCCTCTTATATCCCCTCCCCCTAACAATCCCCACACTGTCATCCATGCCCGTGAGTCTTTTTTCCTTTTTGCTCAATCCCTCCAACCCTAACAAACTGCCCCCCACTAGCTGTCATCTGCATTTTAAATTTTTATATAAATGCAGTTACACAGTATGTGCACTTTTTTGATCTGGCTTCTCTTACTCAATATTACAAATTTGAGATTTACCCATGTTGTGCTGAGTGTGTTGCATTATATAGCGATACCACAATCTGTTTATTTATTTTTTTTAAATGAACATTTCGGTTGTTTTCAGTTTTCAAGTATTACAAATAAAACCACAATGAACATTTGTGAACAAGTCTTTTTATGAACATAAGCTTTCCTTTATTTTGGATTAGTATCTAGGAATGGAATGGCTGGGTCATGGTATACATGTTTAATTTAAATTTATTAAACTGTTTTCCAAACTGTTTCCTACTGGCAGTGTATCCAGTTGCTCCATTTCCTGTCAACACTTAGTATGATCAGTTAAAATTTTTTTAACCATTCTAGTGGTTATGTATTACTATCTCATTGTGGTTTTAATTTGAATTTCCCTGATGATTAATGATGTTGAATATTTTTCCATGTGTTAATTTACTACCTGTATATCTTCTTTAGTGAATTGTTTGTTCAAATCTTTTATCCCATTTTAAAAATGGGGTTATTTTGTTATTATTCAGGTGTTAGAATTCTTTATGTATTCTAGATACAAGTCCTTCGTCAGGTGTATGTTTTTATAAATATTTTTTCCCAGTCTGTGGCTTGCCTTTTTGGAAAGATGCTTTGAGGCTGAAAAATAATATACCACGTGTTACACCTAGTAAAATGCCTGGCATCATGATTATTATTAGAAATGTTCTTTGAAAACATTTCTTTGAAGATAATATTAACTCTTTTGGGTATTATCAATGATAATAGGAACTAAAAACAGTGCCAAGTCCAGACTCTTGAGACCCTCACATCACTATCGTATTCATTTTGCTTGTGCTGTACGTGCTGTTGGAGAATCAGAGATAGCATCACGCACGGCCCTTGTCCTCAAAGGAACTGATAAGACATATTTATGGGAAGCGCAGTGAGACAGTCTTAAGGCAGCACTGCAAGGTTAGGCAAATGTTATTTATGCAGAAAATAGTTTTGCTTTTTTTAAAAAAGAGAAGCAGTGAGTACATTCATGGGGTAGTGGGGGAAGGAATGGTGGGAACCCCGACAGGTAGTATAATCCTGAAAGATTTTTTTAAAGATTTTGTTTATTTATTTTTAGAGAGATGGGAAGGGAGGGAGAAAGAGACAGGGAGAAGCTGTGCAAGAGAAACAGTGATTGGTTGCCTGTCATATGCCCCTAACTGGGGACCTGGCCTGCAGCCCAGGCATGTGCCCCAACTGGGAATTGAACCAGTGACCTTTGGGTTCACTGGCTGGTGTTCAGTCCACTCAGCCACACCAGCCAGGGCAGAAAATGGTTTTTGAGGACCTGATATATATCAGATGCTGTACTGTATGCTTGGGATTAAAGTGGGAACTATATTTAAAAGGGGGTGGGGAGGTGGGGATTGAGAACAGGCATTAAAAGAAACAGCCATAAAAGCCTTTATTGCATGTTACCTTGTAACCACTTCTACATGTTCCACCACTCAGCATTGACTTTTTTTGGTAGTGTATCTCTAAAATGAAGTGTCCATTCTTATTGTATTCTGAAACTATGTGTATTTTAGATAGTTTTAGCTTTTTATATGAAGTACTTAAAAAAAACCGAGGTGCTTATTGCACGCAATGTCTTTGATTCATTTTACTAAAATTACCATTTTTTATTATATTTATTTCCTTGGGAAGATACAAGTTGGACTTAGGCCTGTGATATTGAACATGAGGCACCGCCGTTGAAGATAAGACACAGAATTCCAATTGTTTGCCTGAATGATTTTATAATAGCAGTGGCAGAATATTAGTTTTGGTTGCTGTATTAGGCCATGCTAGCCACTATAATAAAAATGCACAGGCTCTTTATATAGAGCCTCAGTTTCCTTATCACATATTACATATGTGTATGATAATAATAATAATGAAATATTATTGTATCTTTGTCCTAGGATTCCTGTTTGAACACACTTTACAGACCAAAGTGCTAAACGGCTCTTAGGATCCGCAGCAGGTGCAGGGGCAGCAGCAGCAGGACTGACAGGTATTAGGACTCTTGTCAAAATGGCAATGAATTACCCATCTTAATCTCTGAGCCCAGGATGTTGTCCTAACACAGAGGTGAGAAAGGAAATCGGATGATCTCATTCCTGTTCTTGATTCGGCAGTGGTTCACCTCTTAAAGGTGTCTGCGGTTGGTAAGATTAATGGTTTGGTTCAGGGAAGCCTGGGGTAGTGACAACCGTTCTCTCTTTGCGGGCCTCACTTGGTTTATGGTGGAGGTGCCCTTGGGAACACTGCACTGGGTCCTCGGAAATTTATCATCTTCCCTTGTATTCATTTCTGGATATGACTTATGCTTATGGTTGCTTATTTTTCTTCAGGGGCTTCTGAATAGATTTGTGTTTTCATAATCTGTGCTACTTAATAATTGCAACCACAAGCAATTTGTAAAAAAGTTTGTTGAGTGTTCATCTATGCTCTACAGCAATGACTATCAAACTTGGGAGAGTAGGGACCACCGGGAAACACAGTAAGAATTTCAGACTCTAGGGCCAATTGTTACAGACTTTGGTTCACTAAGTCTGAGATGGGTTATTAATCAGGTATATTTATTAAGCTTTTCTGCTTGGTTAGCCTTTAAAAAAATCCTCACCTGAAGATGTGCTTTTATTGATTTTAGACAGAGAGGAAGGGGGAAGTGGGGAGAAAGAGAGACATCAATCAATTGCCTGCAGTCCGTGCCATGACCAAGGACCTAGGGATGTGCCCTGATGGGGAATCGAAGCTGCCATCCTTTGGTGTATGGGACGACGATGCTCCAACCAACTGAGCCACTCGGCCGGGGCTGCTCGATTAGCCTTTTAATGATATATTCTTGTATTCATTTTTAGTCACTACTCTAGAGATTTCAGCATGCATTTCTGACTAATTATAGATACTTCCTTAAGTTTTACCCAAATGGTGAAAAAGCTTACAGTAGCTACTTTCACTTGCTACCTCCTGACCTTTGTAAGACATTATTATTGTTCTTTTAAAGCAGTAAATACGATTTTATACTTACTCTTTACTGTTCCCCATTTCTTTCTGCAGCACTACCTTCCATTTGGGGTTGTCTCTTTACACCCTGAAGAATTTCCTTTAGAAGGTCTTATAGTGTCAGGCTGCTGGTGACAAATTCTCTGAGCTTTTACTTGTCTGGAAACATCTTTATTTCACTTTAAACTTTTGAAGGTATATTCACTGAGTACAGTATTTTAGGTGGATAGTTTTTCTTTTATCTACAGCATCCTCCCTTCCCAACTCCAGCACATTAAAGACATTATTTCATTGCCTTCTGGCTTCCAATTTCCTTTGAAAATTCAGTTTTCAGCTGTCAATAGAATTGTTGCTTGCTTCCTCGGTTGCTTTTTAAGATTTTCTTCCCCTTGTTTTTATTTGGACTTCTATACTTTAATCAAGATTTTTTTCTTTCTTGCCTGGTGTTTATTCAGGTACCTGAATCAGCGGTTTAATCTGCTTTTGATCAGTTTCATCTCACCAAGTACCTCTTCTGATCCAATATCTCTCTCTTCCTCCCAGAGCTCTGAATACACACATGGGGCGTTTGACCATTTTCCGTGTGCTTTTTACTGCCTGCTCCGTTCTTGTCATTCTTCCTTTTCCCTCTGTGCTTCTATCTGGATATACCAGTCAATTTGACTTCTCTTTAAGCCCAGTAATTTTGTATTCTATTGTGTCCAGGCCTCTGTTAAGCTCATCCAATTTGTTTTTAATTTTAGGTGTTGTGTACCCTTACTCTAAAACATCTACTTCATTTTTGTATAGAATCTTTTTCTCTGTTGAATGTTTCCATGTTTTCACCCATTCTGCCCACACTTCCCCATATTTTATTTAACATTTAAAACTTAGTGATACTGTAGTCTTTGTCTACTAATTCCAACATCTGTATCATTGGTGCACATGGAATTTATTGTTTGTTTTCCTTTTGTTTATCAGTCACATTGTCCTACTTTTTTACATGTCCATGTATATTTGATCGTTTGCGGTCACGGTGTTTCAGAATGCAGTGAAGGCTCTGAGTGGTCTCCCCCCAGAGGGCTTCCCTTCCCTACCGAGCGGACAGAGTCATCCTGTGGTATGTTTTCTGAGAACTTTTGCTTAAAACCCCAAATTTAAAAGAATTGTGCAGATGTGCTACCCTGGTCTGTATTCACATTAAAATCAAGTTAAGTTTTGCCCTTCTTCTGTAAGAGTGTGCTTTTGCCCCCAGAAACTGAGCTGAGCAGGGTTTAATAAAAATTACCTCGCTTCTGTATCTTGTTATTTCTCATCCATGGCTCGTCCATGCTTGAGATTCAGATTTGGTGGGTCTCAGGCTCTTGAGTCTGAAAGTTTTGCTCTTTGAAGATTTTCAGGCTTTAGCTTTTGAACTCCCTCCACCACGCAAATTCAAAACCTGGGAACTGTCTTTAGGGGGAGACTAGTTGTATTGTTGCAGGCTCCTTCTTTCCAGTGTGATTTTCTCTCCCAGGCATCAAGTCTGGGGAGATGCCACTTGATGTTTCTTGCCCAGTATCCCCAGGTCCCCAGCCTTCTGTGCTACCCCAGAACACTGCAAATGATTAATGGTAAACATTAGCCTTGCATTTGGATTTCCTCAAGTTTTCAAATGCCAGATCTGTATGACCATCAAAAGCACCGATAGTTTAATTTTGTTTGGGCCAAGCTTAACTGTTGACCTTTTACCAGTGGCATTTACCTCTTGGCAAGTGCCCCAAAGGAAGAAAATAGGTGGCTATAGTCAATTCTTGTAGGAAGTGCTTTTCTCGCCCTGGATTTGGGAGTTCATCTAAATTTCACTGCCTGCCAAAAACTCTAATATCTTAATATACATTTTTTTGTAATTTGTTTTTCTTTTGATTATTACAGTGGAAATATCAGGTAACCTGCTGCATCCACCTTACATGTCAGAGTGCTGAGACTGTTGATTGAAGGCACACAACTTGAGTCTCACCATAGTTTGTATCAGATAGAGCAATATACTTGCTTACAGTATATAAATTTTGTTATTAAACTACAACCGAAGATTTGGGATTTAAATATGTTACCAGGTAATGTACAAGAAGAAGAAGGAATGCTTCCAAACTCATTCTATGAAGCTAGCATTACCCTGATACCAAAATAAGAACACATTATAGTTACAATATCTTTGATGTGCATAGATGCCATATATACATGGAACTCATAAAGTATAACACTGAAAAACCAAACAATCCAAATACAGGCAGAGGACCTGAACCGACATTTCTCCAAATAGGACATACAGATGGTCAACAGACACCCAAGAAGATACTCAGCATCACTAGTCATCAGAGAAATACAAATCAAAACCACAGTGATGTACCACCTCACTTCTGTCAGGATGGCTAGTATGAAAAAGACATTGAATACAAGTGTTGGCAAGAATGTGGAGAAAAGGGAACCCTTGTGCATTGTAAATTGGTATGGCCATTATGGAAAACAATATGGAGATTTCTTTAAGAAAATAAAAAAAAGCTTCTGTATGACCCAGCAATTCCACTAATTTGAAAACATATATGCACCTCTATATTTACTGCAGCATTATTTACAATAGCCAAGGTGTGGAGGCAACCTAGACATCCATTGATGGATGAATGGATAAAGAAGTATTATATATATACAGGGGTGGGGCAAAAGTAGGTTTACAGTTGTATGTGATACACAGAGCTTATTCTTGTATTATTATTTATTTACAATTATTATTTATTCTTGTATTATTATTAATTTACAATTAATTATTGTAATATTTTCACATAAACAACTGTAAACCTACTTTTGCACCACCCTGTGTATACAAACAATAGGATATTACTCAGCCATAAAAAAGAATGAAATCTTGCTATGTGCAACAACGTGAATTGACCTGGAGGGTACTATACTAAGTGAAATAAATCAGAGAAGGACAAATACATGATGTCAGTTATATGTGGAACCTTAAAAAAATAAAACAAATGAATAAACAAAACAAAACATAAACAGACCCCTAAATACAGAGAACAGGGTGGGGATGGGAGGATGAGTAGAAAGGAAAACAAATAAAGCAAAAAAAAAAAAAAAAAAAAGACATTACCCCCAGCTGCTGAGAGTAAAAACTGCTGTTGTAAATTCAGTATACCTTTGACCATAAATATATTTCATAGTTAAAGCAAATTGTATCCAATTCCAAAGGTATGAGTGTTTTTATTTAAAAACACAAGTTTGAGCAATTACTCTCTAGTAACTCCCTATTAGATTTCAAATTCAATTTTAAAAAAAGAAAGAAGAAAAAGATTAATCTGAAAATTATATTGATTTATTTTCTTAATTAAAAACTTTTTTTATCCACCATTTGAAAATATACTTTATTAAGGTATAACTTACATTTACAAAATTGTCCCCATTTTATGCTTCTATTTCAATGAGCTTTGACAAATGCATGCATCTCCGTAACCATCCTCCTCTCAGTGAGGAGATGGAACAATTCCTCAAATATTCCCACCTTTTGTTATTATTCTTATGTAGACCTTCTACAACAACTATTACTTAATTTCCTTCCTCCCCCAGCCAAGTTGCCGGTTCCTGACTCAAAAATTTATACAAATTACCATTCCTGTTTCTGAAATACTTTCTTTTAGTTTTACTTTACCCTCAAAGACTGCCCTGATTGAGTCCTCTGATCTCCATTCCCTTCTTTTTACCAGGGGTCCTATAAATTCTTATGAGTGCAGATGAAACCGTTTTAACTTAGGCATGTTGACATGTTTGCTCTGTGAAGCTGTTTACTGGGTTCATATTTCTCGGCCCTGGCTGCCCTTCTCGGACTCAGAGTTACTCTATTTCTTTTAGAACCCCCATGAGTGCCCTTTACTGTATTTTGTTCAGTAAGTGCTATTAATAGACACAATTTGCAGAATGTAAATGAACTTCATTTCCAAAGTCCTAGACTTACCCCAGGCAACCTTGGTGGGTCTTATTTTGTGCTGAGTTCTGCGGATACACTCCCAGGTCACAGCGCCATTAGCTCACTCAACCCTTCAACATAATCTCATACCTGACTAGTATGAGATTGTCTTTTGCAAAAGCAATGACCTGTAGCGGTGGCAGCATCTGTCTATGAGTATGTTGAGCGCTGAATCGGAATTTTAATGCTAATAATGAACTACAATAATATCTCACTTGGACAGAAGCCATTTAATTCTTTCCTGTGAGCTGAAACATTATTTGAGTAGCTATCAAGGCCATGGCAATAAATGAAAAATTTTGTTATTACAATGTTTTAAGAAAGGTAAAAGAAGAAATTCAGGTTTTATAAAAGTGTTCTTTAAAAATAATGATCATTCTGAAATAGAGTTGAAGTAAAATGATCTTGCTACTGAAACACTAGCCCAAGTTTTTGCCTTTTTTCAGTCAAGTGAGACCTGAAGGAATAATATTGGGTTTTATATCTACACTGCTACTATAGACATGGGTGTGCTTTGAATAGGGTTCAAGGAAAATCTAGAGGAGTGAAATTCACAAGTTTTGTTTAAGTCCAGTACTAGTAGCATTCTTTTATAATATTCTTTTTTATTTTTTAAATTTTACTTTAGAGAGAGGGAGAAAGAGATGGAGAGACACCAATGTGAGAGAGAAATACCAACTGATTGCCTTTCTGCAAGTGCTCCAACCAGGGACAGAGCCCAGAGCCTGCAACCCCGGCATGTGCCCTGACCTGGAATCGAACCAGCAACCTTTCAGCTTGCAGGATGATGCCTAACCAACTGAGCCCTGACAACCAGTGCTCTCTTATAATATTCTTCAGGAATGCTTGATATGTCTCCTCTTTGATTTCCCTTCTGGTCTGGAATAACCTTAAATAAAGAGCTTGGCAGCTATGGAAATGCTGAAAAGAAAGAGAGAGTAAAGATCTGTGTAATTCTTGATGAATATAATCAACTAATAAATAACCAAGAGTTGGTAGAGGTCAAGGTGGGCCATGAAGCAGGACAATGAAGATTTATTAAGAACATACTACTAACGGGGTAAGGGGTAACAGAAGGCACTTGACTTTGGGTCATGAACACACTATATAATATACAGATAATGTGTTATAGAATTGTATCACTGAAACCTATGTAATTTTATTTACCAATGTCATCTCAGTAAATTCAATGAATATTAAAAAAAAAGAGTATACAGAAAATACTGAAACCAAGGGCTTTCCCATTGATATCTCATTTAATGTCTTACATCTATCTATCTATCTATCTATCTATCTATCTATCTATCTATCTATCTATCATCTATCTATCTAATCTCATCATTATTTTGGAGATAAGAAAACCAAGACTGAAAGCAGTTTAATTGACTAGATCGAAGTCACAAAAAACCAGAGTCAAAACACACATTTTCTGACTCAAAGGTTCATGTAACTGTAGTGCATACTTATATCTACCTTTTTTGTAGTCACAGAATGGGCATCACAATCACAGTAGTGCATCGATTTTTGCCAACATCGTATGTGTCAGATTAAACCTACCAGCCGAGACATGGTAACCTTCCTTTTTTGATATTTCCACTTGTTTGACAAGTTTAATTATGTGAAATGCTTCTTGACTGATTTGAACAGAATGCCTTGGTCCTCTGAGAATAGGTGCCATTTCTCCATTCACTGGCTGAGGCAGGGGCTGTCATCTTGCAGTGACACCTCACGGCCTTCTCTGTTGTGGCTACTGTTGGCTTGTAGGAAGCTTCCTCCCAGGGTAAGCATGGAGACTACAGGGCTCAACCCTGGCTCCAGATTGACAGCGGTGGATTTTGTAGGTGACAGAAACCCAATTAATAAACTGGACATACAGAAACAGGCTCTAAGCTCTGGGAATGGGGTCAGGTGGCGATGACAAAGACAAATGTACTTTGTTGGCCTTTTGTGTGTAGGCTTTGTCCTGTACTAACAGCTTCTTCTCACATTGCCACTGTCTCTCTCATTTTTCAAGCAGAGTTATTTGAATTCATACAGTGAGAGGAAGTTTTACAGGTTTGGGCATGTCATGAACACAAAGTTGTAGAGGTAGAATGTATGTGGCCCATGAGATTTACTTTTTTGAAACTGATTATGTAAAAAAAATTACTTGGTAATCACTTGGTTTTGATGATGTGAACCTGTAGGTAAATGTGTAATAAGGAAGCTCTGATAAAGATATATTGCCCATGTCACGTGAAGGCACGTGCCAGTCTTATTTGCATACAGTTGACCCTGGGACAACATGGGTTTGAACTGTGCAGGGAGCCATTTATCATGGATGTTTTTCAATAAATACTGTAAATGTATTTTGTCTTTCTTATGATTTCCTTGATAATACTTTCTTTTCTCCAGCTAATTTTATTGTAAGAATAGGGTAAATTATATATTTATATATAAAATATGTGTTAATCTACTGTTCATGTTATCAGTAAAGCTTCTGGTCATCAGTAAGCTATTAGTGGCTAAATTTTTGGAAGTCAAAAGTTATACGTGGATTTCTGACTGCATGGGGGTCATTGTCCCTAACTCCTGCTCCTAGGTTGTTCAGGAGTCAACTGTAGTTGTTACAATAATAACAACAGGGAAAATTTGTGAGTGCTCACCATATGCAAGACATTCTCCTAAACTCATTACATTATTTTATTGCTATGCCACCTTTACGAGGTAGATATTATTACTTTCATTAAAGGTAAAGAAACGGAAATTTGGAGCAGTTAAGTAACGCAAAGACACAAAGCCACAAAGCAGCAGAGCTGTGACTGAAAGCTAAGTCTGTCCAACTTGGAAATCCATGCCCTCAGGCACCACGTTATTTGTAGACCCTTTAGTGGTAGAAGGACAGTGTAGCCCAAGGGCCCCCAAGCCTGCAAATTGTTTCCTTCACATTCCAGGGCATTAGCAGAACAATAAATGGAATCTAGATTCTAGAGTCGATTGGCTGATTTTCTTCTTCAAAATACCTTTTGTTTTTCACTGTTTCAGAGTACGATTTGAAGTGTAACATATACCATTAGAAATTGTTTCTTTTAACTGTGCACAAATTATAAACCGTGGATTTGGATACTTGATAATCCACTCTGCTGCCTAGAAATGCAGAATGTCGCCACCTAGGGCCATGCCCTCTGCAGAACCATTTTTGCCAGGTGTCAACACCATGTCAACAGACAGAGGGTAGCTGAGAGCCAAGAAGTCTCCCAAAGGTCACTGGTTTCAGCACAGAGAGAAGTCTCAGTGGGAGGTCAGGCTGTGCTCAGGTCCAGAGCGCACCCGTGTCTTCCTGGTTTTGCCTTGCCTCTCTCGTTGCCACTCTTGGTCTGCATGTCTGGGGCTGATTGCAGAGGCGCTGATGGCAGCCTGAGTTTCAATAAACCAAATCCTGTTAATTGCACTGAGAAACCGTGGCTGAGAGACATTAAATACTATTTTGTTGGGTCATTACATTTGTTATAAATGGTTGGTTGCCAGGCTCTAAATAAAATAGCTGAATAAAATAAACCATGGCTTCCTTAAGGTCTGTCATAACTGTTTGTTGACATTTCTGCCAGAATTGCCTTAATTTCTACTGCAAGGTTTTATAAAAATGATATTGTATCCATTCCTGGGACTTTTATAAGGCATTTGAAACTTTCCAATACTGAGGCACCTAAAGGTCACTTCTAAAATTGGGGTTCTTTCCTATAAAAGCTAGGCTTAATTTGGGTTCAGATGCATTTGACAGAATTTTAAAACTTTTCTTTGGCCTCCCCAAACTGACTGGCTTTATGCCAAATGAGCACCCGTTTCTGTGGCACATTGAGTTTCCTGAACTCGACCAGTGTATTAACGGCGGAAGAACTTCACACAGTTAGGTGTTTAATCTGACCCTTATCCTATAATAAATATGGATTTCAATTTTAGAGTAAATATGGAATTTCTGGGTCCAACTCTACACCCAAGTGAATAAGCATGAGAGGGTGAGAAAGTGAATCAAAGAAAATTCTGGTAAGAAAACCAATAGGGCAGAAGATTTTAAAAACAGGAATTCCACATTGGAAATTAGTACATTGTTTTCCTATTGCTGCTGTAGCAAATTTCCACTATTATAGTAGCTAAAAACAGCATTCATTTATTTTCTCCCAGTTTTGTAGGTGAGCAATCTGGTAAGCTCATTTTAGGGTCACACAGGCTGAAAGTGGGATGTCGGTAGGGGTGCATTTTTTACTGGTAGCTCTTAGGGACGAATCCTCCCCAACTTCCACCCCCAGGTTCATTCAGTTCATTGGCTAAATTCCATTTTTACTGTTGAAGAACTGAGGTCCTTGTTTCTTTCTGGCTGCCTCCAGGACGTTGTTCTCAGCTCCTAGAAGGCACTTATGTTCCCTGACTCAAGGCTCCCTTACTTCCTCCATCCTCAAAGCCAACAAAGATGGGCCATATCTTACCACACTTCACATCTCTCAGACCTCCCCTCCTTCCCGCCTCATCTTCTCTTTGCCTCCCTTTGACTTCAGCCAGAGAAATAGCTCTGCTTCAGGGTGATTAGATTGGGCTCATCCAGATAATCCAGGATAATTGCCCTATTTTAAGATCTGTAACCCTAATTACACCTGTAAACTTCCTTCACAGCAGAGCCTAAATTTGTGCTTGGTTACATAATTCTGGGGGGACATCTTTAGAATTCTGTCTGCCACAGAAATGCGTACAGCAGAGGCCACCCATGAGGAATGGCTAGGCCAGATGTGGGTGGGAGTTGAGATGTGATTCAGGATTCTGCATCATTGCTGCCTCTAATATTTTTAATTTGTGAGAAGAAGACTATCATGCACAGTAAATTCTCACTTGACATTGTCGATAGGTTCTTGGAAACTGTGACTTTAAGTGAAATGACCTATATCAAAACCAATTTTACCATAGGTTAATTGATATAAATAAGAGTTAAGTTCCTACAGCATATTTCTGGGCAGAAAAATGCCACCAAACTTCCAAATAAAGAACCAAACACCTTTTAATATTAAAAATTGAAATATATGTGAACTATACAGACATTTAAGAAAGATTAATAAAATCAAGTGAGATAATTCTTTTCCAACTTGATTATTCCAGTTCAGGGTCATGGGTGGCCAGAGGCTCTCCCTGGCTCAGGGTGGCATCCTGGACAGGACACCCTGCCATCACAGGGCACACTCACAACTGTATGCACACTTGCTCAGAGTGGGACAATGTAGACAAGCCAGTTCACCCCACGTGCACATCTTTGGGATGTGGGAAGCAACCAGGGTCCCTGCAGAAAACCCACACAAATGGGGAAAATGTACAAATTCCACACAGTGGCTCCAGCCAGGAAAGAATTCTTTCTTTCTTTTCCTCACCAACATTATAATGAAATGATATTTTTTGAGAACCAGCTTTAATCAATAAGCTATGTGGCCAGCACATATCTTAATCTTGTAACCAAATGAAATTGACATATTGACTGAAATGAGGAGTCACGTTTGGGTTTGCACCATCACTCAATATATGTTGAAGGAGGTCATGAGAGAGTGTGACCACTGTTGACCCTGGAGCTGAACCCAGGCAACTGGAGGCTCCTCACCTCTTTTCTGTCCTTGGAGTTTGTGCTCTGCGTACCATTTGCACAGTGGGAGCCATTTTTCATGATGCAGCCTTGAGAGCGCAGTGTGCTGCTGAGGTCCCCTGCATGCCCATATGTGCTGAACCTTGTTAAGGCCTCTGTATAAGCTCTTAAGATTTTGGCAGGTGGGTGAGGACATCTACTCATCTTGCAGCAAGCAGCCTGAGACAGGCTCCCTTGGTTATTAAACCTGCCACCAACCTGTCTGGAGTGCTCTTAACCTGCCTCTTTTTCAGTCTCTCCTTTTACTCTGTGTATGGGGGCCAGTTTCCGATTTCACTCTGGAAGCTCCTGAGATTTCAAAACAACAATATAGTTGACCCCTGAACAATGCAGGGGTCAGGGACAATGACCATCTGAACATTTGAAAATTGAGTATAACCACTGTCAGCTCTCTGTATGCAGGGATTCCCAACCATGGAGATGACCCTCAAATAACATGGGTTTGCACTGCATGGGTCCGTTGAGAAAGGTTTGCGCATAAGTGGATCCATACAGTTAAAACACATGTTGTCCAAGGATCATCTGTTTATGACACAAGGGAGAACCCAGTGATAATCTTTTCCTGCCTAGCAATGTTGCCAGACATGCCAGGACCCCAGAGGTATAAGCAGACAATTGGCATTGCCTTAGCTCTCAGAGCATGGACTCCCTAACCTGGCACAAACCAGGGATGTAGAGTCAGACCCGCTGATGGCTTTGCTAAGGACCTCACCTGGGGAAGGGGGCTTCAGAGAGTGATGACTCAGACCTAAGGTCTCCTGGCAAGTTGAAGATCACCCTCAAGGAAGGTGGACGAATAGGGTAGTGAGGATGTCTTGACCGCTGGAGCATGGGTGCAATTGCCAAGAAGGAAAAGGGTGCAGCCACCTGGACTGGGGCTCACTTGTTAGGTGCCAAGAGTTTACTGAATGAAATCTACTGTGTGCCTGACTCTACTGCCTCATTCAGTCCTTGTAGTAACTCTAGGAAGTAGAGATACGATTATAATCCATCTCTAGTTTACAGATGAGGAAACTAAGGTTGACTAGTTTTTATCGTCATAGTTACATGCTAATAAATGGTGGAGCTGGCATTCAAATCCTGGTCCCAGGACACACTGTGAGCATTAGACCACCAAGGTCTGCTGCCTCTGACGGAGGCCCGGACCCACCAGCGCTGCCCGGGAGTCCTTTCTGAAGGCACTGAGGAAGCTGGGAAGAGACCTTCCACAGGGGTCCCCTGGCTATTCTGACCCAGTTGACAAGTTCAGCTGGAGGCCCATGGAACAGGGTAATTCAGATCTCTAACCATTCATTGTAACAGCACCCCTCATTCACCTAAGAAGAGCAGTCATAGAAGTTCAAGACAAATATAATAGCAGGCATCAAATATTGGCTGTGTGTGAGGCAGTATGATCAAAACTCTACATATATTTCATCTCTACAATGACCCACAAAGTAGGTATTATTATTCCCTTCCTACAGATGGGCAAAGAGATACAGAGAGGTTAAGTAATTTCTCCAAGGCACAGAGTAAGTTGCAGGAGTGGGAAATGCCAACTAGCCCCCAGTTGTTAACAGGAGACAATGGGAATGAGGTGATCATCAAAGATCTGACCAGGAAACTAGCAGTTGCTGGCAAACAAGAGCCACTTTTGTACCTCCAAACCATGTGCATTCAGCCGTGGGGACTTTGAGAAACGAAAGGTTCTTCCCATGGGGAGGTGCGAGGAGGGAGAGCTTATGGAAACCTAGTCACAGGGGACCTAGTAATAGGTGCTCCATTAACAAGAATTCAGGAACAGCTGCATGACAAGATGGTTATAATAAAAATATGCTCACATTTATGGAATTCTTCTCTTTCACATTTGATGAAATATTCATGACATTCTTTCAGAAAAGCATGAGGAAGAAACACCTAGAGAGAAAAGGAAAACATGAATTTTTTAGGTTAGTTTACAACTTGTCGCCACAGCTATTTTTTATTTTACCACAGATTTAAAAAAAAAAAAGTCCTTTCTAAAGCTTGCCAGTTGACAGAGGAAATTATGATGAAAGATGAGAGTGAGGTTGATGCGCACAGATGTAAGAGCGGCTAACCAACACCGCGCAGCCAGCCTCCCACACCTTCTCTCCAGGCGTGCAATCGACAGACTGCAACTTTTGTTAAAACCACTTTTAAAAAACCCCCACAGAACAGACTATGTTGATGCTAAATTTAAATTTTCACAACAGAAAATATATTAATGATCAAGGGTTAAGTCAATTAAAAAAACCCTCTAAAATTATGATTGATAAAAAAGGGGGAGTTGATTAGCAAGCAGCCTTTGACCTATAGCTCCCTTTTGAGACTGAAGCGGCACCAGGAGAACACAGATGTGTATGGAGGTAGATATTCTGGAGACGGTAGATTTGTAGCGCTTCTCCTTGGTGGTAAGGTGGCAGGGCCCCTGTTGTTGGTACTGGGGCAGGTCGAGAGGTCTCCCGCATGTTTTAGTGTTTGCCCTTCCTGTGACTCTACAAGTTTCTTCAGAATGATGTGCTGACTGCTTGCCCAAGTGGCACAGAGCCCCGCCAAGCATGAGGCAAGCTCAGGGCCGTCTTTTCAACCAGACACTTGTGGTGAATCAGAAAAAGGAAGTCTTCCATAGAACAATAGTAATGGCAGCTACAATTTGTTGAGGATTTAGTATGTGCCAGGCAGTGTGTAAGGTCTTTTAATATATTATTCCATTTCCTTCTCATTTGATACATGAGAAACCCTAAGCTCAGAGAGGTTAAAGAATGTGTCCAAGTTCATGATGCTGCTGGGGGCTGGGATCCAAAGCTGGGCCTGACGGTGTATGATAAGATCTGAGAACCCAGGCTCAGGGATCAGACGACTTGGGTTTACCACTTTTGCTTGTGTAATTTGTGACCAGTTAAATGACCTCGCCAAGCATCTATAATATTTCCTCATCTGTAAAAAAGGGATAAAAACAATAGCTATGTTGGTTATCCAATAAATATCAACTGTAATCAATATTCCAAAGCCCATGTTCTTGGCTAGTTCACCATACTCCAAACTCTGAAGCAAGAGTCTGTGCTGAGAGTGCAAATGGAGATTGCATTTGAAATTCCAACTCTAGCCATGAAGGGTGCCATTCTGCCCTCTGAGCTTAAGGGTCTTTTTGTTTTAATGTATACTTATACCTGAGCTCTCAGAACATCAAGAGTTATATGATGAGGTTATAATCAGCAAAGATGGACAAGCTAACATTGGATTTTACTTTCTTCTTTTACACAAAAATTGTTAAGTTTTGGGTTTTAATTACATTTTGGTTTAAAAAAATGAACAAACCAGCACAAAATTTTCTCATAAGTGATTGTGTTTTAAATGTACATAGTGATATATTAATACAGCCTATTGTAAAGACAGCAAACAAAACTATGAAGCAGAAATGCATACAATAAAAAGCTGAAGCTCCACTTCAATCCATTCCACCTCCACCTCCTCCCTATGACAGAGACAACCACTGATAGTCATTGCTGTGTGTCATTCTTGATTGTTTTCTGGGTATTTTTGTATGTAGACAAATATGCATCTGTGTCTATTTTTCCACCATAAATGGAACAGTATTGTTATAATTTAATATTTTTATTTGAATGGCTGCTCTACTGAATGAAATGCAAACTCATCATTGTGGC
The DNA here is from genome assembly GCA_039655065.1 of Glossophaga mutica. Taxonomy (NCBI): domain Eukaryota; kingdom Metazoa; phylum Chordata; class Mammalia; order Chiroptera; family Phyllostomidae; genus Glossophaga; species Glossophaga mutica. The sequence continues at coordinate 64,022,271 of CM077304.1, forward strand.
AATGAAGTCCCTTTTTTATCTGCTTGTCCTCTTTTCCCACAGCAACACTTGACAGGTGTCCTCTCTTTGGGAGAATTACGCTGTTGTATCCCTAATGAGGTCTCGTCACCACTATTCTTATAGATTTGCTGTTACAGGTTACTACTAGCTTGGAACACCCTTTCCTAGTTTTTCCACCTTTCCAACATTATTCCCTTCTCTTAAAATTTCTGGAAGAAAACATAGACTATAAACTCTTTGGCATTGGTCTTAGCAATATCTTTTGGGGTATGTTTCTTTGGGCAAGGGAAACAAAAGAAAAAATAAACAAATAGGACCACATCAAAGTAAAATGTTTCTGCACAGTGAAGGAAACCATCAACAAAATGAAAAGATAGACTACCGAATGAGAGAATATATTCACAAATGATACATCCAATAAGGAGTTAATATCCAAAATGCATAAGGAACTCATGAAGCTTAAAAACAAACAAAAAAGAAGATCCAATTAAAATATGGGGAGAGAATAGAATAATAATAATAATAAAATATTTGGAGAATAGACATTTCTCCAAAATGAGTGGCCAACAGATATATAAAAATATGCTTAAAATCACTGATCATAAAGGAAATCCAAATCAAAACCCAGTGAGATATCACCTTACATATGTCAGAAGGGCTATTATGAAAAAAATCAGTAAATAACAAGTGTTGGTGGGGATGTGGAGGAGAGGGAACCCTCATGAATTGTTGGTGGGATTGTATACTGGTGCAGCCACTGTAGAAAACAATATGGAGAATCCTCAAAAAACTAAAAATAGAACTACCTTGTGACCCAGCAATGCAACTTCCTTGAATTTATTTAAAGAAAATGAATACATTAATTCAAAAATATATATGCACCCCTATGTTCATGGTGGAATTGTTTTTTTTTTTTTAAGATTTTATTTCTTTATTTTCAGACAGAGTGGAAGGGAGGGAGAAAGAGAGGGAAACGTCGATGTGCGGTTGCCTTTCACGTGCCCCCTACTGGGGACTTGGCCCGCAACTCAGGCATGTGCCCTGACTGGGAATCGAACCAGCGACTCCCTGGTTCACAGGCTGGTGCTCAACCCACTGAGCCACACCAGCCAGGGCCATGGTGGAATTGTTTATAATAGTTAAGATATGGAAACAACCTAGGTGTCCATTGATTGGTGAATGGATGAAGAAGATGGTATATATTTGTAATAAAATATTACTCAGCAATAAAAAAGAATGAGAACTTGCTATTTGCGACAACATGCATGGACCTAGGAAATATTATGCTAAGTGAAATAAGTAAGACAGATAAAGAAAAATACCATATGATTTCATTTATATATGGAAACTGAAAAAAAAACAAATGAACAAACAAAACAAAACAAAAACAGCCTCATAGAAACAGAGATTAAACTGGTGATAGCCAGAGAGGGGGTTTGGGGGGAATGGGTGAAAAGGTGAAGGAGAATGTAGTCAATACTATTGTGATAAGTTTGCACAGTGACAGATGGTTACTAGACTTACTGTGGTGCTCACAGTGTAGGGTATATAAATATCGAATCACTCTACTGTACACCTGAACCTAATATAACATTGTATGCTAACTCTATTTAAATAAATTTTTAAAAACTGATTAAGGTGATTATAACAAAGAAATTGTGTGGTTAGTCATAAGATCAGCATTTGTGATTGAGGAGAAAAATGTCCATGCATTTCAGCCATCTCGTAAACACAAACCAGGTCATGTAACATCAGATCCAGTGAAAATCAGTGGACATAAAGCTGGAGCAATGATGGAAAACAGGTGAATTATTTAGAAGTACTTATAATCTTTGTTTATATTAATGTCTGTTTAGTTTTTGAATGCTAGGCTAATTTACCAATTATGGCAAATTGCTGATAATGAAAACTCAAATTTATTGGGAGTATAAGTGTTAGACTTAAGTGACTATGTTTCACTTAAAATAGATTCACTAAGCAAAACCTTCCAGCAAGTGTGCTGTAGTCAGTCACTTTTACTTAACAGCCATAGATTAGAAATCCTTTAAATCTTATCACAGTCACCTTGCTGGGGCGGTGCCAATTCTTTGGACGAGACTTCAGGTTGTTAATAAGTGGACGGTAAACTGATCTTCGGAGCTCTCTTCTTTATGGTAAAGTTTTGAACCTGTGTGATTTCTAAATCTTTTTTCTCCTTAAAATAACTAAAACTTTTTTCCTTTTTATATTACTTTTTGAGGATTCAGTACTATATAATTTTTCAGTAACTACTTATATTTTCCCTTATATTATTCAATAATTAGAGACTCATACATTAATTCTTCACATTTATTATGTGAAGCATTCTTTATAAACTGGTATTCCATTATAGAAATAAATTAGTTATTGATGAATAGAACTTTCATAAGCAGAATGCTCTAGAGACACATCATAAATTTTTTCTCCTTAGCACATTTAAAAAGCATTAAAATAAATGACAAAGAACTCACTAAATGTTTATGACTTTGGTTTATGCACGTGGGTAAATGGTATGAAAGGCTCATCCGTCACTTGGTTCTCACTGCATTTAATTGGCCTGGACCACTTTATTCTACACTGGAAACACCTTATCTCCTTTTCTCTTCTATTCCCAGGACAAAGTACAATGAACAGTTACAGTCAACAGCTGACTTAAAATCCGGGTTGATGTGAATGGAAAGAAAAGCAAGCCTATTGTAGGAAATGAACGGAGAGCATCTATAGCCAGCAGTCACTCTGGAAACAGGCCATTTCAATTTCGGACCATGTTTGCTTCCTTGTGAAAGCGCTTGCCGCTCTGCTCCGTCTGTGCCGCCGCATCAATGACGTACCGAGTTGCGCAACTGTCACGGCGAGAGCGGTCTCACGTTTCAGCCGCGAGATTCATGTTTCTGTATATAGGAAATAACTTCATGTTCTTAAGTCTAAATTATGCAGCATTTTGTATTTTTAAAATCCTTTGCAATCATTATTAGTTGCTCATGTTACAAATTTGACCACCAAAATGTTGTACAAGGTGGAGTTACATGGCTATCGATTATGTGGAATAGCAGTTTTTTTACATTGTAAAATTTCAGCTTTCCTGAGATGTAGTTGACATGTAAAATTGTAAGATATTTAAAATGCACATTGTGGTGATGTGATATATGTATACATTGTGGAAGAATTCTGCCCATCTAGTTAATTAACACATTCGTTACCTCGCACATTTATCTTCTTCTTTTTATTTTATTTTTTTTTTGGTCAGAGCATTGAAGTTCTACTCCCTTAGCAGATTTCAGTTATATAGTACATGTCACCAACTACAGTCACCGTGCTTTACATCAGGTCATCAGACCTAATGCATCTTGTAGCTGAAAGTCTGTACCCTTGTACCAGCATCTCCCCATTCCCTCCAATCCACATCCCCCCTCAGTGCCTGGCAACCACTTTCTACTCCCCATTTCTATAATTTTGACTCATTTTCTCTCTTTTTAAAGGTTCTACATATAGGTGATACCACGCAGTATGTGTCTTTCACTTAGTAAAATATCCTCAAGTTTGGTCCATGTGGTCAGAAATGGCAGGATTGCCCTCTTTCTCATGGTTGAATAATATTCTATTGTGTGCGCATATACACACACACATACATGTATATATACACACACACATACACAGGGTGGGCAAAAGTAGGCTTACAGTAGTTCACAATAAATAATACATAATATAAGAATAAATATTATAAGAATAAAGTCTGTTTTATATGTGTGTAAACACACACATATACATATACATATACATATACATCTATATATATATAAAATCACATCTCCTTTAACCATTCATCTGTTGATGGACACTTAGGTTGCTTCCATATTGTGACTATTGTGAATTATGTGGTATTTCTGTATTTAACCAGAGAACCCCCCTTATTGTGTTGTTTGGTAGGAATTAACTGCTATGTCAAATTCTGTAATAAAAAGTTATTTCTATCTTGATCTACAGAGGCTACGGCAGATTCTAAAAGGTTTGTTGTAAACGTTTCCATTGAATTTTATACACCAAAGAAAGCATCAACTCTATCCCATCTTCCTTTAATAGAGACATGCTGTGAATAAAAATTTTCTTCCCTCCAAGAGCAATAGAGTCTATCTATACTTTATACATTTTGTTTATGGTGTAAGAGTATAAGACCTTCTGGAGCCCACCCCACCCCCCTTCATCCAGACTGCATGTCTGGGAGGTCTTTACACACCAAGGGAATGTTAATAACCAAGATTTGTGCAAGATCAGCTGTAGAAAAATTGACTAAGGAAGCCCAAGACCATAGGAAGAGAATAATGGTATGTGTGGCTATTTATCTCCATGAAGATTTACTGTCTCGCCGAAGAGACATACTGCTGTGTGACAAGAATTTATTTACCATTCAAGCTTGACCTTTTTCCATGTTGAGGGAGATTGCATTAGCGGGTGGCTGGGGGATTTATTGTCCCCTGTGTAAGAGCAATGGCATTTTCTGACTATTGGCTGCAGAGGCCCTTCTAAGCTCAAGCACAGAATACCCTGACTTTGAGATTCCTCCTCTACCCAGGGGCAGGTTTCTTGGGGAAAAGTATTAATAGGTTTAAAGGGCAAGGTTTATTGGAAGAGAGTGAGATCACAAGAGACAGCATGATGACAAAATCACACAGGCTGCCTTGTCACCTCCCATAGAAGTCACGGCAGATAAGTTCAAGTGGACATGGGGCCCCAGGAGCCCTGCAGTGCGAAAAGGCAGGTGGCAGATGCAGGGATATGAAACCACAGGCAAGCGACCCGGGACTGCCCCTCCCCCTCCCCCACCCCTCCTGCATCCCTCTGCTCCATATGTAGGTCACAGCACTCCAGATTTCTCACCCAGAGAAGTGATTCTCAAACGGTCTTCTGCAAACCTGCTTGATTTCCAGTGATCTTTATGCTTGAGCTGAATAAACTGTCAAGCAACTCTGTGGAAATAGGTATATTTTAAATAGCCTTTTGCTAAATCTTCACCTTCACCCTCACCATTTCTATAAACTTTGTTTTTAAAACAATTGTCTTAAAATATCTCCAGGGAAATTCAAACTGTTAAAAATCTCTCAGGCTAAGGAAACGCTATGTATTAGCAATTGTAACAAAACCAAGTGTTCCCTATTAAATTAGATAGTGAAATTGATTCAAGATAGGGACATTTTTAATTGAGAGAACTGTTCATATGCTCCAAGTTTAATATGAGTCATATCAAGTATACCCTGTTTGGCTTCATTAGATTCACAGAGATAAATATTTCACGCAGCAATTAGCCGAGAGAATGTTGATATCATTACCAAATTGCAGCTCCCCATCTGCAGTGTGCACCATTAATCGCGGTCACATATAAAACTCCAAGACGCAGACAAGAAGTACTATGTTCCTCTAAAGGTGTTTATTCTTTAAATTATACTGGTATGCATTTATCATCCACGTTGTAAGTTATTTCTATTACCTCAAATCATAGAATTAAAAGAGTGGAAGGAGCTCTAGTTACCATCTTAGAGTTTTCCCATCCCTTTTTTTTTTGAAGCAGAGAAATTTATTTTCTCCTCACAGAAGCCCAAACAAATAAATAAGACCAGAGTTTCTCTTGGTGAGGTCCTGGAGAACCATTTCCCTGGGGCCTCCTCCGCTCCTTGCGTTTGCCTGGCCCCCAGCTCAGGAGCCCCCAGGCATCAGTGTTGGGTGTGGAAGAGCTGAATCTTTGCTCGAGACAGTCCAAGAGCCACTAATCTGGGAAGAACCTCTCATCTTATACTGGAGGAACAAAAAAGCCCCAGAAGTAGTTAAGTTACTTTCTTAAACTGACGTCACCAGCTAGTTGCTAACCTAGAACTAAAACACAGATGTGTGTGAAGTCAAGCTGCCTCTTCCAGAGCAGAAAATGCCAGCAAGCAAGTCTTTTACATCTGGGCTCCAGAAGGTCTTATACTCTCACGCTATAAACAAAAATGTATAAGGTATAGACTCTATTGCTCTTGAAAGGAAGAAAATTTTTATTTACTACAGCCTGTCCGTAGATGGGATGTAGTTGATGCTTTCTTTAGTACATAAAATTCAGTGGAAATGTTTACAACAAACCTTTTAGAATGCTTAAATGGAAAAATCTTCAAACATTACAACATATAACATTTATTTTTCTTTATCTTAATAGTCCAGAGGTCTAACACCCGAAATCTCAACTCTTATTCTTTACCTGGTCGGTCAACATTTATGAAACTCCCTTGCTATAAAGATACAAAGATGAATGAAGAACTCACAGCCTGGCTGTGGGGAAAAAGGCCCATAAACACATTAAAATATAGTACTCTAAGTGCTATAAGCAAAGTTTCCCCAAAGCACAGGAGGAACACAGAGGAGGGAGCCACTATGTAGGAAATTTGGGAAGGCTTCCCTGAGGAAGTGCTGCCTGATCATATCCTTGGAAAATGAGTAGTTAGTTGTCTTCCGGGTAGAAAATGAAGGGGAAGAACATTCAGATAGAAGGGGCTGTGTACAAATACCCAGAGACATGAAAGAGCATGACATTTTTGAGTAATGCGAAGATTTCAAGGTGACGAGAGCCTAAGGCATATGTTGGGAAAAGGTAGAGATGTAACTTGAAAGGTTGTCATGGTTCAGGTCAAGGGTAAAGACATGTATACCAAAGACAAAATACAGTTCATCTAGCAGATTTCTTCTTGTCTCTGACAGCCAAGTGTAAGGCAAGACCAGGCATCTTTCTTTGCCAATGACACACTCCCATCTTTGCCAAATAAAGTCTTGTCTTAGACAGCCAGATGAGCTGTAGTCCTGTAATTCATTAAAGTCTTCTGGCTTTGAACTCTAATTGTAAATGATTGCTCAAATGGCTGTGCGTTTGTAAGGAAGCCCTTGTTTTTAACCTTCCCCGCTTTTGTCACTTGACAGAAGTTAAGAATGACAGTTTTTAGAATATAGGGCCAGGCCCTTTGGATGATCCAAGAGCTACTGGAAGAAAGGAAGTCATTAGGGAGGCTATTCAAACTTCTTTTTGTTTCGTATTTTGGCAATATTGTTTTTGTTGAGCAATTGATTTTCAAAATCTAACTGAAAAATATTTTTACTGCCCACATTAGGCATTTGTTTTCTAACTCTCATAAATAAATGCAAAGAGGGAAATGTCGCTAGGGAGTGAGCACTCTGAGATGTGTTGAGAGAGCACCGCCATGCCAGAATCTGAGTTCCCGCCACTGGCAGCAAGCAAGTTCATTCCTAATCCCTGTGTTTCACACCAGAACCTGAGTTCTGATCAGTGATAAAGTCTGCTGTTTGAACTAAAATGCTTGCAGTGTCTCAGGAGAACTGCCAACATTAGTACTGAAAGGACACATGGACAAAGAACAACAGCCTTTTCTTTTTCAAAAAAGAAATTCTGTTGTATATCAAATGAACTTCCAATGGGATGGAAAATACTGGGATGGATTTCTGAGAATGACTTCCTTTCCTCCTTGGATACTTTCATCTGAATGCAAGAATGCATTCATTTAATCTATCAACAGATAGTGTGTATAGATCTTTAACTACAAGGAAGCTGTCATTTTCCACTGTTACAGTTGGAAAATGAATGACTTTAATCACCAGTGGGGGCCATGGAACTTGTCTTGTCTCAACATGCCATTATCAAGTGTTAGTAGGCACATTAGGTAGATCACTTGGTGTAAGTTATATCTTGAACTGGGTTAAAATTAAAAACAGTAACTACAAGGAAGAGAGGCAATTAAGGAACCCAAGGGCTGGAATGCAGCTAGGCCTCTGAAAAGTTGCATTAGGTATGTATGTGGAAACCTAATGGAAACCATTAGGTTTCCACATACATACCTAATGGTTTCTACATACCTAATGGTTGCTACATACCTAATGGTTGGTCTCCTGCTTGGCTTCTTTCTGTGCATCTGCTGCATTCTTTCTGGGGGAACAGATTTTCCTGCTCCTCAGTCCAGTGGAAGATGACAGCCAACAGCTTTCAAGCTCACAAGGTCTAGCCATATCAAAGGACTGTCTTTCTTGACCTCAATTCTAGATTTCTGAGGAGCTGGGCCTCTGACTTTTTCAACTTGGAACATTCCAATTTCACCAAACTGAGACCAAGGTATTGGGTTGTATCATATAAAAATGTCTGCTGGGTGTCCTCCCTGTTAGATTGTGAGACTCTTAGAGAAGGAAGAATTGTTATAAGCTGGGCTGATACATATCAAAGTGTATGATATTAGCTTTGATCAAAAACAGATTATTTTTATTTGTTTTTAAAAAGATTTTATTTGTTTATTTTTTTAGAAGGGGAAGGGAGGGAGAAAGAGAGGGAGAGAATCATCAATGTGTGGTTGCCTCTTGCATGCCCCCTACTGGGGACCTGACCTGCAACCCAGGCATGTGCCCTGACCAGGAATCGAACCAGCAACCCTTTGATTCATAGGCCCATGCTCAGTCCACTGAGCCACACAAGCCAGGGCCCAAAAACAGAGATTATTAAATAATACAGTTCAATATAGCAAGAGAGAAACCTCTAACTACTGATTAGTTTCAAAGAACAGAAGCTTAATCTTAGCTTTGGAAGGAACCATAGGGTTCCTGTACAATGGCTTCCAAACCTGGCCAATCACCAGAAACAGATAGTTTTAAAAATAGACTTCTTGGCTCTATCTCATGAGATTCTGATTCATTGAGTCTAGAATCTGCATTAAAATGTTTTCCTTTTTATTCTGATTATCTAGCAGACTTGGAGAACACTGGTCTACTGTACATTCTGGAATCTAGATAGCACAGAAAACTTATTTAATGGTTTTTCAGGGAAAGACACTCATAATCTGAATTTTTATCTCATTTTTTGAGACTGAAAGAATATTTCTGAGTCAGAAACTTTTTCTCTATAACCAAATAAAATTTTCCCTCTACAGCTGAAAAATACAAAGCATATTTTACCTTGTTTGTATTCAATTATTATTCTTTCCTAGTTTCTATCCAAATCTTTCTGGACCTTTATACATTTATAACTCTGGAACGATCGGTGGAGTTCCACTAAGATACCTTATTCAACTTCAACTCTATGTACCTGGACTAAAACACTTTCTTTTAAAATGTGCTGGAAATTCTGCCAGACTACTGTCCAATTCTCCTCTTCAGGGATGGGGATCATCCCAGAATTAACTCCAATACTGCCGGCTAGTTCCAGCCTGGGTTTTATCTGGGGGATTTGCTAGGCTGTGCTAGGATGCTCTCTGGAGCAGCTAAAAGAAACTGCAGTTTGAGGGGTGAATGTAGTTTCAGGGAACCAAGTGTAGTATGGGAGAACAGTAATACCAGGCATTGGACAGAGCAGGGAGGTTAGAGGCAGTGGCTGAGAGGAGAGGATGAGAGCTAGCATCATCGAAACAGGCTGGGTGTGGCCAGGCAGGATGGTCGGGCACTGGGCAGGGACTTCGCAGATTTCTTGGGGATCCCCTCCCTGAGCCTGTGTGAAGTGTTGGGTGGGCTGGCCCACTTAAAGTTAAGGACATAGCAGCAGGAAAGATGCAGGGTGTTAGAAAGTTATCATTTGATTGCTCACTTTATGTACATGCTTGCTTGATTTTCTACATCTCTTACTGATCTCTGAATCAGTTTTCTATTCTATAATGCACTCACTTCCCTTGGACTCTTCAAGTTTATTCTTTCAGTATCTTTATTGTAGCATGTGAATCAATTCTGTTGTGCACCATGCAATGGTATATGAGCCTTTATGGAGAGGCTCAATTATACTAATTGACTTGATTATTAAATGCTTTCTTCTTTTCAAGGAAGTACAGAGGCACAAGTAAATAATGGGAGAGGGAGAATTGGGCTATAAATAAAACTGTTTCAACAGTATCTCATTGGAATACTACTGCATTGAATTTTTGAGCACCATGCTTTATGGGTAGTGGTAAGTTGGAATAGGCTTTGGAGGAAAATGATGGAAGAATTCAAAGAATTGATGCGATAGGGCCTATGTCTAATGGACTAAGAAATGGAAAATGGTTGACTTAGAAGTTGGGAAGCCCAAGGGCCAAGGTCATAGGGCAGCATAATCTGCTGAAATACAGTGGTGAGGGTGGTCTTTGCAAAGACATGAAACATTTTCTTGGAGCACCAATTTAATCAAGCCTGGGGGAGGCAGATTATTTTCCTGTGAGTCAGTTATAGCAATATCAGGAAGTAGAGTGCAAAATTCTTACAAATTGTTACTAGAAAACATAAGGTTACAAGAATTGTTATACTTTTGTTTGAGATGATATGGTGTGCTTTTCCGATCTCTAGACAGATGTGTTTACTTTCTTCGGCCATCAGAAGGCATTCCAGGTCCCAGTTACAACATGGAGGGTGGTGACCAACTTCCTATCAGCCTGACGGAACTGGAATTATGGGCTGCATAGAGGGTTTTAACTTAAATGCAATAGACTTTCATTGTGGAGGCAGGGGGGCGTGATTGAAAATACATCAGATTATCAAAATGAATTTAGAAAGAGTGGGAGTATACCTTACAGAAAAAATTAACATGGAGAGGAACCAACATGTTTCCCTACAAAACCTTCAGGTGGGCTTCCCTCTGAGATAGAGTCTGGGTGGGTGTGCGCTTCTTTCTTGATGAGCCTTCTTTAATGAAGTGGAATCATGACTAACAGACCTCTTAGTGAGGATCTCAGAGGACGTGACTGAAGCAGATTTGTCCAGAAGGTTGTCATATTTAGACCCATCTGGAAGCAAGGACTCCTTGAGTTTTTTCATAACAAATTCTGATTCCAATGACAAAAGAAATACTATAGATTTAAGTGAAAAGTAAATGTCACATTCCTGAGTCTTACCATCCAAATATAAATGCTGTTTTCTTACATATCCTTCCATAAATTCTGTTTGCATGAATAAGAAGATACGTATACATGCACACACACAGAGGCATGCGATCATATAATTTACATTTTTTTAGCTTGCTTTTTTCATTTAAAATGTCTAGGACATTTACCATACAATTTCCCACTTCCTTCTTCCTAATAGCTACAGACAGCTGTGGAGTGTTCCATCCCAGGGCTGTACCATTCATTACTTAAACAGTCCCATATTACAGGATATTTAAATTGTATGGCAGATGCCGCAAGCTGCTTATGAATATCTGTTCCCACTTCTTTCTGATGAAAAGAACTCTGATTTTGTTCAAGACAGCAGTATCTTCGAGTAAAACTCGTGTCCCCGGGACCCCCTTTTGGTAGGCATGCAACACAGTTTTGACTAAATGGAATTACAGTAACCCACTGTAGGGTCTTCATAATTTATCCAACCAGTCAGAGGAAGCTGGAGTTTGGACTTGGAGGTTGTTTTCAAATTATTGCAATTATAAATAAAGGTTCAATCACTGTCCATTTGCTTGATTATTTTCTTAGACAAAAGAATTGACTTGGTAGGGTTAAGAAGTCTGAGCAGTAGCCAGTGGGTAGAGGATGCGCTTGGGGTGGGGAGCAGCCATCCTTCTGGTCTGCATACTCCTCAGGCCCTGATTTAGTTGCTAGTGCAAGTTGATGCAGAGGTGCGTTGTGTGTTGCTAATGTAATTCTTACAGGTTATCATATCTGCACTTTCTCTATGACATCTCACTGCCTCCCTCCCTGCCTGGCATTATGGGGCCAGAGGTCAGCTTCCTGTTGGTGTCTTTGATAGTCCGGATGTTATAGCCACTTGCATTCTGCTGTGCCCTGCTCTGATTATTTTGGCATGACTCGGTAAGAGAAGAGGAGCTAGTGGAGTCAGTCTCTCTCGTGGGAAGCCAGTTCGTCAAGGCTGCAGGCAAATTTATTTTTGTTGCATCTTGATATCTGAGGTGGAAATAATTAAGGTCATGTATCACAGGCAGAAAAAACAGAATTCTGAAATATGTCTAAGTACTTTCACTTTATTGAAAATATATTGCAGCGTAGGTGGGCAGGGATGATAATCAACATCCTTAACCATCAGAAGATGTGGGTGTCACTTATCAAAACTGACACTAGCACTAAACAACTGGCACACTGCACTGGTGCGTGCCAGATGAGCATCAGCTGGGGGATAGGCAAATGCAATTCTTTTTATGCGCAGGAGCTAAACTATTTGCCAGCTGGACTTCCTTTCGGTAGGTTCTTATCTCTTCCAACCAGTCTGTGAGAACAAATCTTCCTAAAATCCCTCTTAAAAATATTTCTTTGATGGTATTTGTTTTAAAGGTCCTAAAATTCTAACTTGGATGTCATAGTGAGAACTCTGGGTTGCAAGTGGCAGAGCCCACTTCAGACTTTATTCAACATAAAGGGAAGTGTGGAGTTTACATTACTAGGATATGTAGGATGAAAGACTAGGCATGTTTGGATTCAGGCTCAGTAGTATTGTTGACTAATAATTATCTCTGTTCCTCTCTGCATGCTGGCCTCATTCTCTTCTTTGGCAGATGGTCTTCTTCTGACCTCTGTACTCATGAAGGTTCCTGAGCATAGACAGTGAGCAAGTCCAGCCCAGACTGAGCTGAGTCAGACCTCGATCAGCAGAATCTCCCAGTGGGCTTATAAACGATAATAAATGCTTATCATGTTTGAGTTTGGAAATGGTTTGTTATGTTGCATTGTTATGGCAATAGATAACAAATTCAGGTGACTGTCATTACTCTCCCAATGCTCTACCAAATATATTGTGAGCTTTTTAAAAGCATACATCATACAGTATTTATCTTCCTATTCCCCAATAGTGCCTGGCATAGTGCCTTGCGTTTGTCACTTGGCTAATAAACATTTGTTGGGGGAAAATGTTACCGTCCAGTACTTCCTTATTCCTCTGCTTCTTGTCGTAGTGAGATGTCCTAAGTGACTTTCCTACAGTGATGGACTTCATCTCTGTGTCACTGAACTTCTGACTCTACCTCTCCATGGAGGCATAAAGCAGTTTATGACTACAAAAGAACTCCCTAAGAAATGCCATAATTAAGTAGAATTACAATAGTCCCTCTTATCCGCAGGGCATGTGTTCCAGGATCCCCAATGGATGCCTGAAACCAAACCCAAACATACATTTTTCCTATGCATACATACCTTTCACTTAAAGGAAGTGCTCTATGGCTTCTCTTTGGCATATCTGAATTGCCAGCATCACTACCCTTGCACTTTGGGGCCCTTATTAAGTAAAATAAGGGTTATTTGAACACAAGCACTGTGATATCTTGACAGTCGATCTGGTAACCCAGACAGTTACTAGGTGACAAATGTCAGGAAGTGTACATAGCATGTACGTGCTGGACAGAGGGGTGAGTCCTATCCTGGGCATGATGGAGTAGGAAGGCATGGCATGGAATCGCGTTACGGAACAGCATGCAATTTCAGACTTATAAATTATTTCTAGAATTTTCCATTTAGTATTTTCAGACCCCAGTTAACTTCGGGTAATGGTTAAAAAAGCCTGGAAATTAAAATTGGATCAGAGGGGACTACTGTACCCCATTATCAAGCAAAAGCGAGTCTGCATGATAGTTGTTGGAAAGAGTGAAGTCAGGGGAAAGCCATTTTGGAGACTGTGGGTGAAGCGTGAGTTAGATCACCCAATGTTGTACCACTCACAGACAGAGCCACTAAGATCAATACACAGTGATGTTGTTTCTTTAAAAATCTTTTAGCGTAGAAAAACGGAAAACAAAATAAAACTTTCTTCGATTTCTTTAGCAGAAGCCAGATAGATTCTCATACTGCTGGCTGTTCTGGCCTTAAAACTGGGAGTAAATCTTCCTGCTCAAGAGCTCCCAGCTGATCCCTGCAAATGCTCCACAGGCCCCATGCAGCACAGAGTCAGAGGAACTGCTGGTTATTGGCTTTCGGCAGGCCCTGGTTCAAGAACCACTAATGAATAGATCAGCACCCACTACAATTAGGCATTTGCTTGACTCACAGGCCACAAGCAGACTTTCCAGTGGTGTCACATCTCACTTTTCTCCCATGTGACAGGAACCCTGCGAAAGGCAGGAGGACCCTGAGAAACGGGTCCCTGCTGGAGAACTAAGTGCATCTCACTGGGTGTGTGCACGTTACTCAGAGGAAGACATAAATTAGGCATGGTGTTTACTGCAGGACAAAAAAAACCCCTATGCATCTTCTATAATCATATATCTGCTACGGACAGTTGGAGAAACTGGGTATGACAATAACGTCACCACTGTGGAGTTGCCTTCTTGGTGAAGAGTTTGTAAAAAGGGACTGAGATGGGTGACATCACCATTTGGTTTTCCATTACATCTGGGGGCCTTCAGCTAAGGGAAGAAAATGCTGGACTCTGTAACGGCGTATGCCACTGGCAGTGTTTTGAAAAAGCAAGTGTGATTTAATTAACATATAGTTTTGATTTTTTCCTCCTCAGCCCCCTGACTTTTCTGCTGACTCGTAGGTAATAAACAGGTCTATCAATTGTCATTTTAAGCCGAAATACAGTCTCAGTGCAGAAATGAAGTGTGTTCCGCTCAAGATTTCTGAATTGAACTTCAAGTCAAATATTCTTTTCTCCCCCCATTTTGTCTTCCTTGGGCTGCAAGCTTGCTGGGAGGAAAAAAGGGTTGTTGCTGCTTCTTTATTTCTTCTCCTCTGGCTTTCCTCTTTCCACCCAGCTTGCTGGCCAGTTTCTAACTTTTCTAGGGCAGGAGTAGGGGAAAGAGGAGAACTGAGCAGTAAGGAAGGTTCTCAAGAAAAGCAGTAGTTGTAGAAGCTGGCATTGCACGCGGCAGGCTGGGCAAGATGTGAAAGTGGGCCGCATCCAGCGCTGCTACCTGTTTTTGTTAATTAGCTTTTAGTGGAACGCAGCCACGGCCATTTGTTTATGGCTTGTTTATGGCTGCTTTCATGCTATACCCAGTGAGTTGAGTAGTTGTGACACAGAGCCTGCAGCTCCCGAAGCCTGAAATATTTACTCTCTTGCCCTTTCTAGAAAAAGTTTTCTGACTGCCTTGTATAAAATTCATGCAGTTATTTTTGACTCCTGCTGGGACCGGTAGACATCCAACTTTTCCCTCCAACTTCTTGTTGCTGGGTTCCTTCCAGCCCTCTGGGAAGTCCCATGGCTGACCCTCCACTGGCTTTCTCCCGTGGCCTCATCAGTCTAAGAAAGCGTTCATGCGTCCCTTGTCGCCCACCGCGGAAGGACACGTGACCTGTGCCCAGACTCCCAGCACGACAGTCGTGCTCCACAGGCAAATGTCTTCATAAATCCCTCGTCTTTGCATTTCTTTAACCTGAATGAGCATATAAATATCATGGACTGGTTTCAGATATTTCCTTTACAATTTTTTTTTAAAGAATTTATTTATTTATCTTTAGAGGAGAAGGGTAGGAGAGAGGGAGAGGGAGAGGGAGAGAAACATCAATGTACGGTTGCCTCTCGTGTGTCCCCTGCCGGGAACTGGCCTGCAACCCAGGCATGTGCCCTGACTGGGAATCGAACCGCGATACTCTGGTTCGCAGGCCCGTGCTCAATCCACTGAGCTACACCAGCCAGGGCATCCTTTACAATTTTTTTACACTTACACTGTCAACGCCCGAAACTATAATATGGCATCTTAAATCTATAATGTGGGTACCTCAGTTGAAACTTTGGTTAAGATGCTACAAAAAGTATAATAATCTACATCCCTTGGAAAGTAGACATTTACCTGTGTAGTTAGATAAAAATAATCTGATAAAATGGTTAAACTGCCCACAAATATTTTTCTATTATGGGTTGGACAATCCATCATTTGGGAATTATTTCTTTGGGGTTTTATTTCAATGTAAAAAACCTTTTAAAGAACATATGCTCCATGTTATACAGGGTGGGGAAAAAGCAGGTTTACAATTGTTCAAATGGATAATAATACAATAATTAATAAATAACAATATAAGAATAAACTGTCTGTGTAAATCTATTTTTGCCCCCTCTGTATAAACTTACATGAAAGCAAATTTAACAAAATGTTTCTAAGTTCCAAACCATTTTCATATTAATTCATAATCTTAAGAACTTCCTTTAAAAATATCTCAATGTTGCATATGTTAAAAAAGTAATTTTCTGAAAAATTTATTTTAAATATTTTGAAGTTAATTTTAAATGTCATAATGTTCAACTATTTAAAGAAAAATTTTGTTTTAATTCTAACATATTTAATCAGTGATAAGTGACAGGGTCATTTAATTTCCTTTCAATTATATAAAATATGTTAAAATATATTTAAAGTCAATTACATTTTGCTTAAGAAATAAACATTAAAAAAATGTAGACTGAAATTTAAATTACAACATGAAAATGGACATTTTTCCCTAAAATTTGATGCTCAGACTCAACATTTGAGCTATAAATGTTAACTGGTTAATTTTAAAACGAGTTTTTTCCCCCCACCTTAATTATCTGATAAGACAGAAAGTCTTAGGCTGTTATTTATAAGTACACCTCTGCAATTAAACAGCATATTTTACATATGTAAGGTTTTCATTCCCATTAAATTGAAAGCCAAGTTGGGTGTAAATTTGCTCTAAATTTTAGCATTGATTTTTTTAAAGCACTAGATACATCTGGATGTAGTATATAACATTTTGATCAGATGCATATAACCTATACATTTGACCAAAAAAAATCTTACAATGAATTTGCTGAATTAATATAGGATAATACAAAGTCACAGCTCCACGATGATTTTAATTTCAATGTTCTTTATCTTTAACCAGTGATTCATTGCAGGTAAAAGACGAACAATGCGGGAGAAAGAATAGGTGCACTGATAGCCATGTCGAGGGCTAGTCCCACTTGGTGACTAGAGGGTTCGCCTTTCTGCTGATGAAGCGGCTGAGTACTAGAGCCTTAAGCTTGCTTATCGGATCTGAAAAATAAACAAGAACTTAACACATTTGGAGGCTTTTGATTTTTTTTTGGTTAAAAAAAGCAATGAATTATTCTATTGATTAATTTTTCTTTATAATAGAAACTTGCATAGAGGCCACAGTTACACAGTAACTGCCTTCAACCGTTGGATCCCGGGAAAAATGTCACGAGCCCCAGTTTGAGGGTTCCCCTTCTGACAGGGGTGGTAATCATCAGCGATCTGGGGGTGCGGGAGTGGCTGGGAGGTGCTGATGGAGGGGATGGGAGTACTGATGTCACCCGTGTGACAAGTGTATGCGTCCCCAGGGGTGTGGTCCAGGGTCTGGAGAATGGGAAGACGTATAACAATACAGCTAATAGTCCTAAAACACCTTTTTTATCTGAAGGAAAAAAATATTTTTACTAAGAAATACAAATACATTGTAAAATAGAAAGCAACATTTCTGTGAAATTTCAAGGTAGAAATGTGCCATCCCAGGTGGGCTGCAAGGGCCTGGCGGGTTCAGAGCACGTGGGTGGAAAAGGTCGACTCTCTGAGAAAGGGGTTTGGGGGGAGGAACAAACACGGGCCCCACAGGCATCCGTGTCACGGCACTGGCCAAACTGCCTGGCTCACCTAGACCTTGGATTCCTCCTTTGTCAATGGGGGTTGGCTCATCTTCCTCCAGGAGATGGTCCCCACTCCATTCCCACCCATTTCTAGGTTTCAGAGCTGGTGTTTGTAAGGCTGGGGTTGAGCAAGGAAGTTTT
Source organism: Glossophaga mutica (assembly GCA_039655065.1). NCBI lineage: Eukaryota > Metazoa > Chordata > Mammalia > Chiroptera > Phyllostomidae > Glossophaga > Glossophaga mutica. The sequence goes on from CM077304.1 coordinate 64,039,944, forward strand.
TCACGTGACTACAGGATGACAACAGTGTCAGACTGAGCTGAGCTGAGAACAGAGAAAAAACATTGTTCAAGAGTGCAAAAAAATAGGCAAGAGAGAAACTCACCTAAATGAAGACTTCCAGAGGCCGGCACACTGATGCGAATGCTTAGAACCAGAAATAAGTAAATGCGCAAAGCTAGAGCACGGACTGGATGTGTGAGGCACTGGGCACTGCTGCCTAGAACCAGCCCCCTGCACCTGTTGTTCTAGGCCTCCGGGAAGCAGTAGGTACTTGGGTGGGCTGTGCGTAAAGCAGATGATGCAAAATAGCAGACCAGGGGCCAGATCCAGCCTGCATACGTGTTGTTTTTGGCCCAAGGAGTTATTTTTTTTTAACTGACTCATTTGTCTTTATTTGAACATTTTAAGTACTGCCATGAAAATCAGGTTTTGTCATAGTCTCCACTATTCCCTTTTGTCTCCTTCCTAATGAGGAGTCACCAGTTTTAGTTGTGTTTCTACTGTTTCATCTGGCTTACTTATTTGTCTTAACTGGCTGGCCCCAAAGGTATTAATTTTTTTCTATGTTAAAATTTTTTTCTCTTTCATTGACTCTAGAAAGAAGGGAAGGGAGAGAGAAACATCGATGTGAGAGAGAGACAAAGCAGCTTGAGCGGTGGAGACTTAACATCGATTGGTTGCCTCTGGCACACACCCTGACTGGGGACTGAACCTGCACCCTAGGCATGTGTCCTGACTGGAGTCGAACGAGAAGCTTTTCAGTCTGCAGGATGACGCCCAACCAGCTGAGCCATGCCAGCCAGGGTGGCATTTAATTTTTGACCCTTGGTTTAAAAGGACAGGAAAAGAATGGACACAAATAATCTCTTACGTTTGCTGTAAGGTTGCCTAGGATAGTATACAAAATGCCTGGGCAGAGCTTGGCAAGCGTTAAAGTGTTCAGTAAACCTAGGATCCCCTCCTCTCTCCCTCTAGTAGCTGTTCTGCCTCGGGTGCATTTGAGGCTGTCAGGCAGCCTTAGGCTTACATGGGGAAAAAGAGAGGTTTCTGTCTTTAAGCATATACCACTTGGCATTTACAGGCGAGGCAGGCAATGTCCTTGTGTTCTGGCTGTCAAAATGAACTGCTGGAGTCATAATGATTAAATACTTGCTGGTGGTGAGTCAGGATTCTAGTGGCCTGGGGTACGACACCCAGCGGAGTGTGTTTATGCCAGGTAAACTGTTCAAATACAACCATACTGAGTCCAGCAGTCAGTCCAGCAGTCACCTTCAGAGGAACAGAAGGACAAATGTTAAGTGGAAACACAAACTTTCCAGTCTCACTATCTACTGTCTGGTTCTGTCATTGGATTTTGCACTTTGTCTGAGCCAGCAGAATGAAGGAAAGCTCACCCTGAGCTCTGTGCTTGCTATCACACGTGAAATCATAACTGTAATTGCATTTGTCAGAGGAATCCCTTTTAAGAAAGAAATGATGCACCACATCACCCCCACCTGGGCACCAAGGAGCCCAGCTAGAGTCTCAACAGGTGTGGGGTGTGTTTCCTTTCAATCTGAAATGTGCTGGTGAAGAGGAGTTTGTAAAATCAAGAAGAAAAAGGGACGGTTGTCTCTGAATATTTTTATACCTCCAGAGTTTTCCAGATTACTGAAACAACAGCCCATCATAAAGCCATAGCTGTCATCAAGGTCTCCTCATGTCGCAGTTTACAAAGTTTGTGAACGCAAAAACTTCCTCATCGTGATGTGAGTCTGCTTACTTGATTATTTCTACTCCTAGATAATTCCTACCTAATTTTAACCCTGTTTTCTTACAGTATCTAAAAGCTATGGTAAAACCAGTGATTAAAATTTTGACATAGTTTTAACACATAAGGCCTTCTGATAATATCACATACTTGCATTATCAGTGGCTCTCAAACGGTACTGTACAGAATTGCCAGAAGCAGAGCTTTACAGATTAATGTCTAATAACCAGTAATCTGGGGGAGAAAAAAAAAGCCCTGAAAAAAAAGCATTTGCTGATTTTCATGGTGTAAGTTCTTCCACCATGGCAAAATTCAGTCTACCGATATGAAGTCGATTGGCTCACAAATTGCTAAAATTCCTGGAATTTTAACACTCTGTTCTTGGAAGTTGCTGCTCACCAGCTCTGGTACACAAGGAGCTGTGAAAACTATTTCTGGGCTCTACCTCCAAGATGCTGATGCAGGAAGTCTGGGGCAGGGCTGAAGAATTTGCCTTTTTAAGAAACAACCTGCGCCTGCCTACCAGGTGGATGACGCTTAGAGCAGCATTTCCCGAATGTGTTTGGTGGAGCTCTTGTTTAGTAAATGTTAATAAATGTTTCAGAGGAAAAAAAAAAAAGACTTCACTGATTAAATGTTGAGAGAGGCTAGAGCACAGGTGGCAAACATAAGGACCGTGGGCCGAATCCGGCCCTCCACCTTGTTTTATCCGGCTGGCTCTTTGTTTCTGCTCAGCGGCAGCACTGAGCTCCTTGCCCCTAGTTAAGGAATAGTTAGTTACATTTCTACAGTCCTAAAACTACATTCGGTCCTTTGAAGGCAACTGCGAGGCTGATGTGGCCTCTGGTGAAAGTGAGTTTGACACCCCGGGGCTAGAGAGAGCACAGGCCAGTGGGTTTTCCCCAGTACAGGATGTGTTCGGCTCTGATGGGTCCTCTGCTAGGGGATAGATCGATGGATCGATGAGAGGGGATCATGCAGCAGTTCAGAAATTAATTTGACCCTGGAACGTTTGGTCTGCGCACACTGTTTTGGGGAATAACGTAAGTGCTATATACGTGTTCCATTTATGAAAGTAGAGTTAGTTAGACCTCTGAGTCTGGGATGTTGTAAACGAATTCATTTTCACAATACTAGGCATAGGGTAGATGATGGATTGTAGACTTTTCAGAAGAAAGCTTATACTCAGTGAGTAGCGAAAGGTGAAGTCCTTTATCTAAATTTAACTTTTGCAGCCTCTCTCGGTACCAAAGGGAGGGTAGAGAACAGACACAGAGTTCCTTAGCATTCTTGAAGCCTACGGCCTAGAGGAATTCGAATCTGTCCCCAAATTTGAGAACTAAAAGAGGCTCCCAAAATTCTAGTCAGTGACTTGTAGAGCTAGAAGGCAGGGCAGAGGCGATCTGGTTAATTCTCTTCTTCAACAAATGAGGAACTAAGAGCTGGGAACCATGAGGTCCTTTCACACGGCTGGGCTAAGACTCGGATGCCATCCATTGCTCTTTTCACTAGATTAAAACTTTTTTGCTGTCCTGGAAAAAGTTCAAGATTCCAGCTGCCTCTGGGGCCTATTTGAGCTAATGGGAGCCCAGGAGTCCACATGTCCTGCTCAGAGCTGTTTCAAAATAATCTCCTTAAATTAAACTGGGTATCTGCATCCCTTGGCATTCTGATTAGTCAGGGCTGTTTGACTGTGATAACCCACCAGGGAGGAAATTACTCTCTGAGGTCCCGCAGCTGCCAGAAGTCACAGCCAGAAGCCAAGCTGTCAGGGCCACACCAGCGCACAAGCCGTCTTTCTCTCCATTCTATCAGCAAAACGGCTGGGAGCAGAGGCAGGCAGGGGAGAGCTATGGGAGGAAATATAGCACTGCCGAAAATGGGCATGTACCCAGCTCTGTTCCTTTAAGGGCGATAATATTTTCTGATGTTACTTAATTAGAGTAAAATAGAAATATCGTACCGAACACCCATGAGGTGTGACAGTAGGAGATTACAGACCTGAGTTACCAAAGACAAAATGTTCCTTTGTACTCTTTCAAACAACAATGCCACTTTTCATTTTCCATCCATTATGCCACTGAAATGCAGTCTGAAAGGGTTTGGTTGAGTTCATGAAGTGGAATAATTTTCCTCTTATCTCCCTGTCACCTTCCCTTGCCATTTCCCCTCATATATAAGCTACAGGTGACCCAGTAAGTACTAAGAGTGATATTGCAGTGACACAGTTAAAATCAGCAAGGCTCACTCTTTCCACTTATTATTTAGACGCGTTGAGAGAGTATCAGCTAGGTGCCAGGTACTGTGCTTGGCTAGGAGGACACAACAGTGAGCAGCAACAGGCTGGCTGGCTCTCACGAAGCTAGGAGTCTATGTGAGAGACAGGTGATAAGAAAAAAGTAAATCACAAAAATATACGTAAAATTACCAGTTGTGATAAATGCTTTGAAAGGAAGGGGCCTGGTGCTGTGAGAATGCGCAGCGGAGCTGAAGGACCAGTTTTCTCTTCCCATCAGTCATGCGCTGTATGCAGCCACATGTGACTGACCATGTGAGCTTGACAACCACTTGGCCTGGTCTTTACTCTGTTCAACAGGATTAGTCTACCAGTCAAGCGCTTGGATATCATGGTAATATTAAAATGCTATACATTTTCTAAATGCTTACTTCTAAACTTCTGTACTTATCTCCTTGAGAACAGCTTGTGGACTGGCACTGGACCCTGGATTGCACTTTGAGTAGCTCTGACGTAGACTGTCAAATCAAGGAAGCCTTCCTGAAGGAAATGATTTTTGCATAATGATCTGGAGGATAAATAGACAAAATGGAGCCGGGAGGCAGATTTCCTGGTAGAGAGAATACAGGAGAAGACCAGAATGGCTGGAGCATGAGAACAAGCAGGAGATCAGTAAAGATGAGCCGGCCGGGAAAGGCCAGATCAGGCCTGTTATCATCCTGTTTTCTTTCTGGCAAGAGCCATCCCCTGGAAGGTTTTAATCAGTGTGGACAATATACTGGTGGACAAAAGTGGAAGGAGAGAGACCCATTAATAGACTATAGCAGTAGTCCAGGTAACTTGAGCCAGGGTGGAGGCAGTGGACGTGTAAGAAGTGGGATATCGAGGAAGTGAAGTAGGGTTTGGTGGTGGAGTGGATATGGGGTCGACGGGATGGAAAGATCACACACAACTCTTCTGGAAGCTTTCTAATCATCCCAAGTTCTTCAGAAGCCCTGCCAATATTTTTAGATATGTATTAAAACTGCCATTTTCTCGCCCTTTAACTTTCTATTTATGGTACTGAGTTCTTCCTTTGTATATAAATTCTCCACCATAGTGTTTCCTCATTTTTTCCTTAAAACATTTGTTCTAGAAAATACTAAGTATTGGATGAAAAAGGAGTCCATACATATATTTGGGAAACTCTGCTAGACCAGAGTCAGACTTTTTCCCCCTTCAATGCAGGACTTCTCAGAGCACTTACATGCTAGTGTGATCTTCAGTTTCCAAAGGAGAAATGGAAAATACAGTGTTCCCAACCCTTATTTAGTTACAGAATCCTTCTTTGCCAGAAGCATCTATGAAGCTATGTTCTTTGGAACATTCTGTGGGAAAGGATGCTTAATGGTGAGAAGAAGCCTTGTCCTCAGCACTGGAAGTTCAGTTCAACTTCACATATTTTGAGGCAAGAACAGGTTTTTTTGTACCAGACTAAGCTTGCAGTTCCAGCTCTGGTGAAAATTGCTATGCCGTCTTCAAGCGTCTAGACACATCCAGGGTGTGCCTGTCTGGGGGCAACATGCCTCACCGAGGCAACGAGTCTAGGAGGGAGAACATCAAGTACTTCCCTGACGGACTAAAGTGACTTTTGGTAAAAGCAGTAAATTTTCCATCTGAGTGGAATGGACAGCAGCAGTAGTTATAAATGATAGGCGTGTCTGCTGAAGCTGCCTTTCCATCCATCCTTCCTTCTCCCTGGCCTTTGAAGGCAACCAGGGAGAACAGGGGAATAAAGCTGTTTACTTTATTAATAAATGAATTTCATTCACCCATAATATCTGCATCTGTAAACAGGTGACATATGGATCAGGGCCTCTCAAACTTTGAGGGGCACAGGAATCACCTGGAGATGGTATTAAACTTGCAGGTTCAGATGTAGTCAGATCTAATAAGCCCACAGGTGAGGCCAGAGCTATGGTCAACAGCGTATACTTTGAGTAACAGTGATCTATAAAGTTCACTGCTTCTCAAATTTTTGCGTGCCTGACAATCCCCCTGGCCTGTTCCCTACAAATGCCTCTCTCTGGGATTTACTTCTGGAGATTATGATTATGCAGATCTGGATTTTTATCATTACCTTTAACCCTCATATACTTCGGCATGTATATTTTAATTGAATTTATTGGGATGACAGTGGTTAATAAAATTATATAGGTTTCAGGTATACCATTCTATAACACACCATCTGTGCATTGTACTGTGTGTTCATCACCCGAAGTCAGGTCTCCTTCCACCACCATTTATCCCCCCTTTACCCTCCTCTACCTCCCACCTCCATTTCCCTCTGGTAATCACCATAGTGTCGTCTGTGTCTCTGAGGTGTTTTTTTTTTTTTTTGCTTAATCCCCTTACCTTTTCCACCCAATCTCCCAACCCCCTCCTTTCTGACAGTTGTCAGTCTGTTCTCTGTATCTATGAGTCTGTTTTTATTTTGTTTATTTTGTTCAATCGATTCCACCTATGAGTGAAATCATATCTCTTATCAGATGTATTGGTGGACATGTTCTCCCATTCAGTGGGTTGTCTTTTCATTTTGTTGATGGTTTCCTTTGCTGTGCAAAAACTTTTTAGTTTGCTGTAGTCCCATTTGTTTATTTTTCTTTTGTTTCCCTTGCCTGAGGCGATGTATCAGAAAACATACTGCTACGAGAAATGCTTGAGATTTTACTGCCTATGTTTTCTTCTAGGCTTTTTATGATTTTGAGTCTAACATTTAAGTCTTTAATCCATTTTGAATTTATTCTTGTATGTGGTGTAAGAAAGTGGTCTAGTTTCATTTTTTTTGCATGTACCTGTCCAATTTCCCCAACACCATTTATCGAATAGATTATCTTTACCCCATTGATTATTCTTGCCATCTTTGTCAAATATTAATTGACCATAATGGCTCAGGTTTATTTCTGGGCTCTCTATTCTGTTACGCTGATCTATATGGCTTTTTTTTTTATGTCAGTACCAGGCTGTTTTGATTACTATGGCCTTGTAAGTGTGTATTTCTTAAAAATAAGATTATCCCCTTCAAAAATTACAGTATAATAATCAAAATCAGCAAATTAACCTTGTTACAACAGTGTAATTTACAAATAATATTCAGATTTTTCTATTTATCCAACAAATCCCTTCATAACACACAACAAACATTAGCTTCTTCCTTTGACCACCAAAAAAAAAAAAAAAAAAGAAAGAAAAAGAAAAACGTTCCAGCCCAGGCCAAAGGGGCCAAGTTTTTAACATGCTCAAAATCTGAGGTGTAAGACAATAGAAAATATTAGGGTATGGCAGGAATAGCAGTGACCTTGAGTGAGTGCTGTGCCTGAAGGCATTTTAATTAAAATACCTTAAAATGTTAAAGGATCTTTTTTAAGAAGAAGGAGGAATAAAAGATAAAAAATCTGAACAACAAAGAAGCAATAAATAAATATCTATCAACAATCAAATCTAAAAAACAAAATGAATAAGCAGAGCAGAAGTAGACTCAGATACAGAGAATGTTTTGAGGTTGCAAATGGGAGGAGGTCGAGGGGCTGGGTGACAAAAATGGAGGGATTGAGAAGTACACACTGGCAGTTACAGAACAGCCATGGGGATGAGAAGTACAGCCTGCAGAATACAGTCAAGAATACTGTCGTTACTACGTATGGTGTCAGATGGGCGTGAGACTTATCAGCGTGGTCACCTAGTAAGTTAGGGAATGTCTAATCACTGGGCTGTACATCTGAAACTAATATAATAATGTATGTCAACTGTAATTGAAAAATAAAAAAATTAATAAAACTGCAGTGCCAGCCTAAGTTGTCGTCACTCCCTCTCACCCCACCAGCTTCTCTCTGCCTCATCCAGACCGATTACCACCTCCTTGATGTGTTCGGCCTCCCCAGGGTGCAATTTCCCTGTCCACAGCTCCCTCACGTCCCCCAAACATGGAACATAACCACAGCCAATTATTACACTCACAAGGTAATCCATAATCCATTCAGACAAACGGATAAATGCTGGTTAAAAAACACCAGGTGAGCTTGTGAGCATTGAAGCTCCTTAAACATGAGACAAAATACTGCCTTTTTAACTCCCTGGTACGCTGTTGACTTGTGTCAGGGTCGTCATGCCCAGAGAGCTGGGGTGGTTTCTGTAGCTGTCAGGAATCTGGTATCATCCTGGTATTCAGTGTTCCCTGGGAGAGCAGCAGCCAGTATCGACTCAGTATAGTTTTTGATTTGATGTGACTAAAAGAAACTGCCTTTCTTCAGAAAGACATTTTCTTTTGTGCTTTGAGGAAGTTGTCTGGCCAGAAGTCAAATGCCTGACTTTTCAAGCTGGAATCTGGGCTGTCAATGCCATAGTCAGTTTAAGTGAGGACCTGTGCCAATCCCGGCACATGAGCAATGCACAGTACCTGCCTCTCAGAGCTGCCAGTCTGCAGGCCCCCATGTTCTTATACAAAACCCTTGTAGCCAGACTTTTAGGAACTTAGCAAAGAAATACAGACCCTACACTGTGTGTATGCAGCACCCCAGCAGAATCTGAGGCCATACGTAACTCATAATGAAATGCATTAATATTCTGCAGCAAATCCATAAATATTCACAAGCAAGAGGGATAAATAAAGACTAAACAGTCTTTCTCAGGAGTTCCAGTGAGCACTTATAGCCAGGGATTTAGGTCAGCTCAGGTTCTACTTTTTAAAAAGCTGTAAAAAAAACTTTAAAAATTTTATAGTTGTCTGTGTTTTGAAATTGCAGCTAAGGCATTATGAACCTGCTCAAATATCTGTTACTATAGATTTTGGTCTGTAGTCCTTTATAACAGAGTATTTTAAAGAAAGAGTTGCAATTATGAAAATTAAGAAAGCCAAATGAAAGTTGGGGAGTATGATGAAATATGTATACTGCCTTATTCTGCCCATTCTAACAGACAACATTAGGTGGAATGCTTTGTCCAGAATTGTGCTGGGCACTTCTCACTGTTTATACCATTTATTATACTTAAGAGCCCTATGAGGATGGTATTATTATGACCCCTTTTTATACAGATGATGGGACTGAGGGCCGGAGAGGTTAAGTTTCCCAAGGTCACCAAACTGATAAATAAGAGAGCTGAGAGTAGAAGCCATGTCTGTTGGACTCCAGTGAGCATGGGGTCCCCAGGCACGATGCCAAGGTGGCACGCAAGGGTTTTTATTGATTGTGTTTGCACATGTAGTTAATCCAGGGAATCAGCTAATGCCTGGAAATGTAATCAGCCTTCGTGAAGTATAATCAGATTGCTTCTGCGTTCTTTAATTTTCAACATGTTGGTCAGTTCATTGATCCAAAGTCTGCTATCTGCATTACATTTTGTTACCACATTCAGATAACGTGTTGAACTTGTGGAAGTGATTTATTGTGTTATTTATACTTTTATTCTCAAAAGTAGTTGTGGGTTAAAGTTTTTTAAATGTGATTTATTGAGGGCTCCACTCCTAATGAAGTGAACAGCAATTGCCCAATAATGTACAATAATCGAGTTCAAGTGAGAAGGCAATTATTGAGTTCCGAAGATTAATGCATTTCATCAGTGAGCTTTTAGCTTGTGCTAGAAGTAGAAAAATCAGTGAAGTCATTGCTCTAAAGGCATTCATAATAGGGGAAAAAACCAGACAAGTGGACAAGTAATTATATGATGGTGTGGAAAGAGCCACACCAGGGATATGAAGCAAGGAGCTGGCTGAGAGGGGAGGAGCCATAGGGAAGAAGAGATTGTTACCACAGAGGCATGACATACACCTCCCTGTAGACATTGCTTCAGTGGGCTGTTCATAATCTTAATTGTTGCACTAAAAGTAGTAACAAAAGACGTTCTATGTATGTGTGAGTGTGTGGTGAAATCCAGGCTTGACTGTGCAGCGAGAAAAATCATTATCATGCTCTTTACTTCAGGTTATGTTTACATTTCCAAAATGCCTGGCTTGATCAAATTCCCACTTTTAATCTTACACCTGTGACTTTGCCTTCTCCCGCTTCCCCACTGCAGTCCAGCCACACTGGACTCTCTAGAAGATGCTTTCACCCCATGGCTTTTGAACTTGCTGTTCCCTTTGCTGGAATGGTCTTTTCCCAGGTAACCACTTGCTGAAAGAATGAATACATTTCTGAGTGAGTGGCTCTAACCCAACTGTCACCTTCTCAGTGCAGCTTGATCTGACCACCCCCATCACCTGCGATTCCGGTGCTCCCTTCCCTCATTGTTTTCTTCTTTACACTCATCGTGATGGGACACGTTCTGTACTTCAGTTACGTGTTTGCTTACTAGCTATGTGTATGCAACCATAACTAATAGCTCCCTGAGGGCAGAGTTTTAGTCTCTCTAATTCTAATTAATTGCACTGTCCCTGGGGTTTGGGACAGTATCTGGCTGTAGCAAGTGCTCACTCAATACTTGCTGAAAGAATGAATACATTTCTGAGTGAGTGAGTAAATGAATGAATGAATGGTCATTTTGGCCTTTGTTATTTAACTACCGGTGTTAGCCAAGAGGTTATGAGAGTTATCCTCTGTTCATAAGAAAGAAGGCCCAAAGAATACAAGTAATGTATAATCCTTGAGTATTTTTTCTCCAGGAAAGCTTTTCATTCAACATGGTCATGGAGGGCCTACTCTCAACAATGCACAAGTTTTACTTACGCTGAAAAACAATAAGCTTTGACAACAAAACAAGGTTCAGATTCTATGTAGATTGGAAACCAAAATATGGAAGCCATGTATATACAGGAGATATTTCCAGGAGATAGCTCACAGCCTGTGGAAATTCTTACAGATAGAATTGATTTGATGACTGTACTTTTACCCAGGATATGACCCTCAGCCAGATGGGGTGGGAACCTCAAACTTGTCAATGCCCTAGACCTAGAGTTCATGAGTTTGGGGGAAGCTAACTCACACTATCAATTTCAGAGGAGACTGAAGAAAGGGCCAGAATGTGAGACATGAAGTTCAGAATGAGAAATGGACCTGTTACAGGGACTACAACTCTCTCCAATGGGGCTTGGGCAGCATTTTCTCTCCCTCTTGGCAGTTGGACGCAGGATTCTGAATGACATTCTGAAATCTTGTCGATGAGGATGGCATCTGATGATGTGACTGCTCAGCACTTCAGGTTTATTAATAAGATGGTCCAGTCCCTCACCGGGGATGTGCCTGCCACAGACCCAGGGCTTGGGAACCTTTGCTCCGCTGCACTACCCGTGCATGCCTCTGTCACCCTCCAGCTTTCCCTGGGTGGCCCTCTGGCAAAAGTAACTTTGCTTTTCTTTTGACACATCAGTTCCTTCTAACATCACAAATCCAAGCCTTGCTCCGACCTTTGAGCTGTTCTGTCTCCTTAAGGTGACTGTACACTTCCTAACACCTCCAGTCATTTGATTGTTGAACACTGAGAGAGCAAACTAATTTTTAATTTCTTAAGGAGTACCTCTGCTGTGGCTTCCAAGTATCCTCTATGGTTCCTAATTAATCATTGTTACTTTTGCCTCTCCCATATGCTCATATACCAGGCAATGGTTCTGGAAAACAAAAGATTTCTTCCATTAGGGTTGTGCACGTGTCAGCAGGAGGGAGCTCTAGGATATATGCACATGCAGGCAAATTGTGTGCTTATCTCATCCCGGGTCCTTTCCGTGCAGTGATTCCCAGACACCGAATCGATGCCAGGGCCCTAATAGTTTGGGACTTTATTGAAGAGACATCTAGTGGGGCTGAGGCAGAAAACTGTCAGTCTGGATTCTGCATCAGGAGAGCTGAAGTTTCAGTGCCAAGAGGGACCTCTAGTGTTCTTGGAAAATTCGAACTCGTTAATGCTGAAGAGTGTTTAGATGCCATTTCCTATTTTCTGTTTAGAGTTTGCTATTCTAGCTATACAGTCAAGAGGCATAGCCTATTCAGGGTTTCCATCTAGCTATTTCTAAGCTGCTGAGTTTAAATAACCGTTCTGTGCAAGAAATGTTTTCTATGGAGCTTCAGAACATGCCACGTGCCTCAGCCTATGATGACACCAGGTCTCATTTACTGAGCACTTACTACACCCCCACCCCACTGGCACTGGCACTGGCACAGTACTACAAAAGCACTGCATGTTATTTTATACTATTTTAATTTAATTTAATTTTTTAGCATCTTTTGAAAACATTTTTATTGATGTTCAATCTAAATCATTTTAAAAATAGCTTTATTGAGACATAACTCACATGCTATATAATTCCTCCATTTAAAGTGTACAATTCAATGACTTTTATTATATTCACAGTTATACAACCATCAATAAAATCACTTTGGGAACATTTTCATTATGCCCCCAAATCCCTCACCCCTTAGCTATCACCTTTTAAGGCAAGCAGTTTTTTAAACCATTTTATTGAAGTATGATTGCTATGTAGAAAACTATACATATTTAAGTTGTGCAACCTGATGAGTCTGAGGGTAAATACAGATGCGTAAAACCATCCTCATCATCAAGGCTGTAAACATAGCCATCACCTTCCAAACTTTCCTCTTGACCCCTTTACATGTAACGTAAGATTTACCCACTTAGCAAGTTTGAAGTATACAGTGCAGTATTGTTGGCTATAGGCACTACACTGTGTAGAAGACGTTCAGAGTTTATTCATCGTGCAGAACTAAAACTTTGTACCCTTTGCCCATCACCTCCCCACACCCCCCTCCCCCCAGCCCCTGGCAACCACCACTGTGCTCTCTGCTTCTGGGAATATTTATATTTCATATATAACAGTATTTGTCTTTCTGCATCCAGTCAAAGTTTGTATTCTTAACCATTAACTTTTCAGCATAAATGTGACATAGTCTGAAAGGTCACTTTTCTCTCAGCCTCTCTGTTTTTCCCTTCCTTCATTCACACTTCCCTCCCTCCTTCCCTCCCTCCTCTCCTCTTTCCCTTCCTCCTTCCTTCCTTTTCTCTCCTCCTTCCAGTCTTCTCTGTATTCTTCCAAACATGTCCACTTTCCATGAGAAGCTTGGTGACAATTGTGGTGGGAGTGAATTTGTCTTTTTCAGCGTTGTGCTTGTAATGGCATTTTTAACAAACCATGGGAATTGGCAGGTTTTGTCTTGACACCACTAAATAGTCTCCCACGTGAAATGAAAGCAGATCTTTCACATGTCACTGCTGGGTAATGGCTTTTCTTGGGCAGTGTCCAACCCAGAAAACTGATGCCATTTTTTGAGTCTCCTGATGAAAATTGTTATTTGGCTTCTTCCAGATCTTAAATTATCCTGTCGTAGACTTCCCACCTCGGCTGCAGAGGTCAATCTGTTTTAAAGAACATGTACCTTTTACTGAAACCAAGGCATCCAGTTTGAGTGAGTCATTTGTTACAAGTTGAGCATTCAAAACCTTTTATCTTATTACACGCCTGGGGACTCATGGCTTATCCAACAATGAGGAGTTTTTGTCTTTGAGGCCTTTTCATTTCCTTTTGTTATGTTTTTGAATTAGACCTAGGAGGAAATTTTTCAGGAAAAAAAAAGAAATACTATAGTCGGGAAGGTTGCAGTCAGGGTAGTTGAGGAGACAACCCTCCCAGATTTGGCTCTTAGTATGTCTGCAGCTCTTCCGTCCACCCCGCATCTTTCTGCTGGGAAATTCCCCTCCACGCCTGGTGGTCTGGCACTCCCATGATGATTTTCCCTGAGAACTGGGAATTTCAGCCGGCTTGCACAATCACATGCCATTCTCCTCCATGTAGCAATGTGTCCTGTGGTGGGCATCCAACTCAAGCCAAGCTATTTAGTTTTTTTGGGGTCACTGATGTGGGCCTGGCAGGAAGAGGGTCTCTCCTCCTCATGACTGTAAAAATAAAGAGCCATTTTGGTCTGAAGATGATAACCTGTGCTACCAAATGGAGAAAACTTACATGAGAAAGAGGGAAGCTGTACCTAAAAATGGAGATGGAGCAATTGCATTTTAATGGCATAATCTGATGTCCTTGATCCAGCCATGCTTGAACTCGAAATCTACTGATTTTCAGTGATAAGAACTGATTAATTCTCATTTGGCTCAAATTAATTTGAATTGAGTATTTATCACTTGAAACTGAAAGTATCCAAACAAATTCAACAACATGTGCAGAAATTTCTGGTCAAACAAACAGGAAGTGAAGAAATGGGATTCATTTACTCTCCGTGTTGGTGCTATTCCAGGGAGGCTCTCGTGAGGGCCAGCAAGTGGTCTCCCGATGTCAACCATGAATGAATCAAGACTGCTTTTTGTTCCTGATTTTCTGACAATGCCAAATCCGTATGGAGCAACTGAAAGTTACTTAGTCAGTCTTCTGATTCCTTTCCATCCACCTGGCGTGGGGCAAGTCTATGTAACCAAGGAAATAGTTATTCTGACCATAATTTTTATAAAAGTGAACATTAGTGATATTTAATTCTTCAAAATTGAGTTGCACTGCACTGGCATTCAAACTCTTTAGCACCAAGAACACTTTTATTTCCTTTCTATGTGAATGATATTCTTACTAAAATACATACTAAATAATTATGGATCTGTTTTTACTATATGAAATAAATCAATACGTGAAAAGCAATCAGAACAGTTTGTCATTTCAGTACTGAAATGATACAATTCCTGCTATGAACAGCAATCTTGAGTACAATCTTACAGTTTCTGTTAGGATTTTTGCAATATTGTATGTATTATAAATATATAATACATATTACACATTAAAAATATCCAGCCATGAAATATAAAAAACAGAGACATTTATTGAAGAAGATACAAGAAACATTGTACATAGGACAATGACACCTCAGTCCCTTCAAAGTAGGCACCTTGGGACCTCACACAGTTCTCCCAGCATCTCTTTCACTGTTCAAAACACTCTGCAAAATCCTTTGTTGGAATCTCCATCAGCTGCCCCATTGTATTTTTCTGAATCTCATCAAGGGTCTGAAATCTCTTCCCTTTCAAAGGCGATTTTAGTTTTGGGAAAAGCCAGAGTCACAGGGGGTGAAATCTGGGGTGTAGGGGGTCTGAGTCATCTGGATTATTTGATGTTTCACCATGACACTCTATATAAGATGTGATGCATGAGTGGGTGTGTTGTTGTGATGAAGCTGTTAATCACCAGTTGCCCATAGCTGTGGCCATTTTTGTTGTATTGCATTTCTCCACCAATGAAGAACATTGAGGTAGTACTCCTTATTAATCGTTTGGCCTGGAGGGACATACTTGTTATGGACAACACCTTCCCAGTCAAAAACACAGTTAACATGGTCTTCATCTTGCTGTGATTTTGCCACAATTCTTCAGGCCTAGAGAACCAGGCAACTTCCACTGGGACAATTGGCCTTTGTTTCTGGATCACAGGTGTATGAGTAGACCCCTGATTCATCTCTGGTTATGACCTTCTTGAGGAAATCAGGTTCATTGGTGGCAGTTTGAATCAAGTTACTGGCAACT
This sequence comes from Glossophaga mutica, assembly GCA_039655065.1. Taxonomy (NCBI): domain Eukaryota; kingdom Metazoa; phylum Chordata; class Mammalia; order Chiroptera; family Phyllostomidae; genus Glossophaga; species Glossophaga mutica. The sequence continues at coordinate 64,055,426 of CM077304.1, forward strand.
GCAGCACGATGTTCCTTCTGCTCTGGTAGCAGAAGCTGTGGAACAAATTTTGCCATGACACATTTCATGCCAAAGTCCTGCATCAAAATCTTGAACACAGTAGTTTTTGGAATTCCTCAGATCAGCTTCTAGTTCTCGCTATCAGTTGCTGATCTCTGTTGATTGCAGCCCGTCCACATTCAACATTCTCGGATGTTCTGCTCACGGCAGGTCTTCCTGAATGTGGATCACTTTCAACAGATTCTTGACCATCTTTGAAGTGTTAGTGCCATGCTTTTATTTATACTGCACTCGTTGCATCATCCCTGAAAGCCTTCTGAATCATCCAAATAGTTTCCATGGAAGAATATTCAAGCTTAACACAAAATTTGGTGCAGATTCGTTGTTCTCCTTGCTCAGTCATTTTGAATGCGATGGCAACACAGTGTATCACTTGGTGGCATCTACTGCCCATACTGGCTACTACATTGAAGGCATCATTCTTCACACATGTGCATTCCTGCTCACTCCAATTAGCTGCCAGGTTACATCAAAGTTGCAAACCGTTCTTGTTATATCAACAACAGCTGGGCTTTTTCCAGACAGACCTGGTATACTCTTACTTTTGTAGACTCCTAGTTGGAAACATCTGGTCTGCAAATTTTGGCACTGTGTAAAGAGCTAGGAAGATGCCAACATGTGAACCCTGTCCTCATGAAATTCATTGTTCAGTTTCATTCATTTCTTTACCAAAATTTTATTGACTGCTTATCAAGCAGAATTCCTTGAGTTGCAAAGATAAAGGAGACACAACCTCTGCTCTCAAGGAATTTATAGCCTGATTGATGAGAAATGCAGCTCTCGGGCCACTGTGACTGAATGCTGTAATGGATAACAGTGCATCTTACTTGCAGATTGGTTAGGGCCCCATGGGATCACTGCCATGGCCCCTGGCCAGCCCGCTGCTGTCAGTCCCCCCAGCACCTGAGACAGTGGAGGTAGAATGATGCTATGACTGACACAGTGATCATCATTACACAGTGGCAATGCCACGGGCACACGGGGTGGACCTGTGGAGAATGTAGCGAGGTAGTGCGGCTGTGTCATAAGACCCAGGGTTTACAAGCAGGAGGCATGGGTTATTACAGGCTGCTTCTCAAGCTAGACAAATGAGTGATGCAGGATTTGAAAGTGATGTGATTGGGTTATACGAAGCTTGGCAGGGCCCCACTTGAGACTCACTATAACCTTGTGGGATTTCACGGTGGGCAGGAAACACCAATGACACCAATCTGAGTGAGTCTCCCATGAGTTTCGGGGACAATAAGGAGCTGTGTTCACCAAAACCCTCCCTGTTCTATTTCTAGCTGGGCCTTGCTCAGAACACACCCATGGAGATTGTCACATTCAACTGTAATTTCTATGAGACGTATGTGTGAGAGGCTCATTTCACCAAACCGCTTATCCAGTCACTGGCAGAATTATTTCATGCACAAAGAGAGACCCCCATTTCACACTGTGGAGGGCTAGGGAAGCCTTCTGGGATAAATGAGGGCTGCTCTGACTTTAGAAAGGTGGAGGAAGAAGAATGGATAAGCCTGGCAGGGGAAGCATCAGGCCCAGGGGTGTGAAACAGCAATGGGTTTTTTCCGGCAAGGGGATAGCAAAAAAATAAACGAATGAATAAATGAATAAATACAAATAATAAAATTTGCAGAATTAGAAATAAGATTATATCTTGGAGCATATCAAGAGATGCTGAAGGATTTACATCAAAGGAACAAGGTCAGCGCTGGTTTAAAAGGTTGCTATGACACTATGTGTAGGAAGATGTGTATAAAACCACTAGAAGGCCAGATAACAGTGGCTCCATGGTCAAAGAAGAGGCAACAACGCCCGATCTCAGAGACTGGTGATGAAGAGGGATGAGATTTAGAGGGAAAACTAGAGAACATGGATCCAGGGTTCTGAGTTCCGAGAGGTCAGAGAAGGCAGCGAAGGCAGCTTTTCCGGAAGTGTGCTGTGGAGTGAGCCTCTCTGGATGGTGGTAAAGGAAAACGATTCAGACACTTGTTAAAGGCTGAAAGGAAGACTTCATTCAAGAGAAACTACTGGGATGTGACACCTGCAGTAGGGGAGAGAGACAAAGCTCTACTCCAAATACATCAAGGAAAAGTAGAAATATGTCGTCAAAGGGCAGGGAGGAGGTTAGTGGATGGAAATCACTAAGGAGAAGCAGCCAGATGAGGGGGAGCCTGGCTAAAGCCGTGGCAGGCTTCCTGTTGCAGGCAGGCCACTGAGGGTGAGGTATGAGGAACTCGAACCGATCAATACCGAGTGTGGGAGATTTTTGTTAAACTGATGCAGCAGGATTCTTCCTAAAAAGAAAAAGGCCTAGTCAGAGAGACAAGTCAGGTTTGGTCAAAGGAAAGAGTCTTTGTCAATGGCAATGAGTGAAGCTGATTACGATAGATCTATGGAGCCCTCACAGTTCCCAGCACTGCAGTGCCTCACCTGCTGGTGGGTTCAGCCAGATGTCAATGTCTCCCTCACCTGCTCACCTGTAATCCCACAGAGGTCATATAAGGAGGCCAGGTAGGATGGGGCATGAAGAAATGTTGCCTGATCCTCACTTAGCTGGTGTCCGTTGGCCTTTGCGTGAGTAGTTCAGGAGAGAGTAGGACGTATAAGCAGATTACAAGGAAAGATTCTGGCAGGAACTGAGGAGGAGGGTGGCTAAGTGGATATTACAAAGCAATTCTTCACGACTGTCTGCAAGAGACTGGTTCAGCAATTTGACACACAGTTACTGTCGGAACTTTCTGTAGTAATTCTGCCATTACACGTGCAAAATTCCTCAGGAGCAAATACCCTCTCTCAGCAATCTAAACTCTGCAGCCAGGTACCTCAAGTAGCACTTCTCGAAACTTTAAATTCCACTTACTTCAAAGGGCATCACTTCAGAGCAGAAAGGTGAACATGAGGCAAACTTGGCTCCCCCGTTGTAAATCACATCTTTGTCAAAACCATTCAGACTTCAGGCCTGCAGATTCAGTCCTCTTTCCACTGCCACCCCAAAAGCCCGTGGGAAAATTTCCTCTGTACAGAAAGAAAGAAATCATGCTCTGGCAGCTGTATCCTGAGTAATCACTTTTGAGATAGAACTGTTTTTCCAGCTGTAGAAGCTATATTTGAATTTCACCAGCTGCTTTTCTAATGATAATTAGAATAGTGTGGTAATGGCATTTGCTGCAGAAAAGGTAGCGATGCTACCTAATCTTTCTTTAATAAGGGAGATTTTTTGCACAAGTGGAGATGACACTTATTTAATGTAATCCAGACGTCTTCTCCGTGGGTGTTCCTCAGTTCTGCCAGTCTTATTGATCATCAGCCCGACCATTAGAAATCCAATAAAACGGCATGAGACCCTATCACACACACAGAAAGGGAAACTCAACTTATTTTTCTATCCATTTATGGGTGAGGTAACTCTTCTATCAAATTCTCAATTTCACTTCTGTCTAGTTTCATGTGGTTTCTTTTCTCAAACTTGAACTCAGTTGCTTTTTTCTTTGATGTCACAGAAACATTTGTATATAGCTTGATTTTACAAAAGGTTTGAGAAAACAGGGGCATTGCATCACTACAGAGCATAGCAAATTCTTCAAAACTAAGTACAGATGTCTCCATCAATTTCTAAGTTCAGAAATCCTCCAGCTCCTTCCACCAGTGTGAGAACTTCTTTCTCTCCAGCTCTCTTCCCTTGGGCCTACGGATTCCATTTTCCTGGGTCCCCTCCCCCCAGCCTTCTGTATTTACCTACATATTCCTTCTACCAGCTTATCCTGTCCCTACTGTCTCAGTCTGCTTTTGGAAACTTACTGTTTTTCTTGTATTAATATGCAGAGAAATATACTTTGCTTTAATTTACTGGTCTTCCTTCTGAGTACTACCTTAGAGCCTACTTTTTCACAACCAAGTGGCTCTTCAAGGCATTTTGCTAAGCAAAAGATACTTCCTCCTTAAGAAAAATTTAATCAACAGCTTTTAAAATAAAATGTTGTTTTCTTGCTGTATTAAAGTCTGTGTCATATCCAGATTTGGTAATTGCTTATCAGCATTACTTTCATAGTGTTGCCAAAATAAGGCTATATTTTGAAAACCATTAAGTAAGGAGAGAGAAGACTCAATATGGCCAGATTTTAAATTCACATTCTTTCCGTCTTCATGGCAATTTCTGCATATTGCCTTTTGAGGAAGAGATCTTTTCCCATAAGCAGGCTCACCATTCTCTTCTTTACATGTTTTTGGTAAGATAAGCCTTTATTTCCAGGACACCATGATTTAGCTGGCAATGCATATTAAATTTAAAATAATAAACCTGAGGTTACATCTGATACATGCAATAAAGTAGGGAGCTTGGGAAGAGGTGAAATTCTTGCTTATCATTTTTGTCACAGCCATAAATTCACACCTAGAAACAAACTCCCAGAACACAGGCCAAGATGGAGTTGTCTCTGACTCTGCAGCACAAGAGTTCATTCCCGGTGTCCTTGTTCTATCTTCAGACTACGAAGCTCTCCCTCTGGATCTGACTCAGAAAGTGAGTTGATCGGTCTCCACAGCTTTCATGTTGACAGCAATTCCGTAAATTATTGAAAAGTAGTTTCCATTTTCTACCCGATCATTTAATCCTGCCTCAAACCACATATCTGAGAGAATGTCTTTTTCTTGTTCGCAAAGTTTGCTGAGAGGTACCCAGATCAGTTTCTGTGTAGGGACCTATTGTCATGGAAGCCTCCAACTAGGTATATGTCCAGCCTTCCAAAGTGAATGATCCAGAAAAGGCTTTTATGGAGGTGTACACAGGTATGTCAGCCCCATCATAATGCATCAACTGGCCTGTCAGACTCAGGGTCACCACATGGCTTCATGTAGTGATGTCATCAGATGGGAGGGACCCCTCCAGGGGTGTACAGGCTTGGACCAGGTAACCAGTGGATTGCTCTAGCCTGATTCTCTAGCCCTTCAATGTGGGGCCATACCTAAGGTATACATCTGCTTAACATTACATTTCTTACCCAGATATCTGCTGGTTTTATCAGTGATGGACATAAAATATTGTGGGGTCATGTAAATGTGGCAAAATAGTCATATTTCTGTGATCCCTTCATCTGCATAAACAGGAACTCAGCATCCTTGAAATCATTCCTAGTCATCTGTGCAATTTTCCTACGAGGGTTTTATAACTACAGAGAAGTCATTGGTGTCCCCCCATGCTCTTCCCCTCTCTTGTTCCACCTCCCACTTGATTCATCACCTATATGTCAGCTGTTCTATCATAACAGAGATAGTAAACATAGAAGGATCCCTGGAAATTATGCCGTAGGCCAGGCACATATTAGGTCATTTAGTCCTTATAGCCATGCTGTCAGGTAGGACTTGTCATGGTCCCCATTTTCCAGATGAGGAAACTGAAGTCCAGAGAAGGGCCAGCAAGGAACTGGGGAAAAGTCTTTGCCTTTCACTGCTTTGCTATTTGCATGCTGTAGTCATGTTAGAGTTGACTTTAAACTCTATAGGTGAGAACACAGGCCTTGACATGAGTCAGACCTGGGTTCGAGTCCCAGCTTAGCCACTTACTCACTGTGTAACTTTGACAAGTGACTTAACTTCTTTGACCCCTCCATATCCTCGCCTGAACTGAAGCTAAGATTAGTACTTTCCCCATTAGATTATTGCAGGTATTAAATAAAACAGTACATGTAACAACATGGAGTCCTTGACCTGTTCTAAGCATGCAATGAATGTTAGCTCTGAATATTATAGCAGTAATCCCTTTTTATACAAATGCCCTTTTTATTGGTTAGAAAACTGAGGCTTGGAGAAGTAAAAAGCTTGCCTAAGTTTAAACAGTGTTAAAGAGGCAGAGGCTGTGCTTGAAACAGCGCTGGGATGTCGAAGTCTGAGCTCTTTCCAGCCACACCAAATCCAGCTACAGTGTGTTGCTGATGGTGAACTCCAACGATGCTGAAGACCACATGGGAGGTGCTATATGGAACGTGGTTTTGATCACGAAAAAGTCTCTGCCCTGATCTTATATGCAATCACCTGTGATAAGAGCCACATGTGAGCAGTTCCAAATGAGTGGAATAAACGACGAGTGACTGGATTACTGAGCAGAGTGAGGCCCTGTGACTGTGAGCACAAATCATTCCTGGGTAGTCTCAAACCGCTGGCCGAGCGCCTACATCTTCATTTCACCTCTTGCTGTGGAACTCTTGTTTTTCTTTAAACCCACGAGTCCAACTCCATGAGTAACATAATATCATGTAAATGAGGGTAATCTTGGAAGGCAGGCTGCTTGTCATACTGTAGTTGCTTTGTTGCTGTAATGAAAACCACATGCTTCCTGGTATTTTTAGACTAGTTAATATTAGCAGGTCAGCAGCATTTTTATTCAGATATTGCGATTCCAGCTGTGCTTCCTCCAGTTACTTCAAGACAATTCAGAATTTCTACCAAACTGTAAGCTTTCAGGAGAGTGGAAAATCAAAAGAAAACAACCAGCACTTCCCCTCGGCTTTTCTGGTTCCCACATAGAATTTGTGCTTGCTTCTTTGAGTCTTTGTGGGAAGACAGGAGGACCCAGGGGCTTGCTTTTAAGGAATAGTGGGGCAAATAACAAGGTGGGATAAATGCTGAGAAAGGATTCGAGTTTGTCCTGGTGGCAAGAGAAGAGAGTAGAGGAGAGGAAAGAGGGAGAAAAGGGGGATACTTTTTTATTGCTGTTTTCATTGTTTTGAGAAAGGTAAGATCATTCTGTTCCACTCTTGAGTCCTTGCTGGAGTTATTTAAAATCTCTATATTTGCTTCTTTCAAGGAAAGATTTTATTTTTTGGGAAAGGTCTTCAAATTACTTTCCTCCCCAAATGTATCTCCTCTTCCCCACCCAGTATTGAATATCCGATGTCTCTGTGGCTAGCGGAATAAAAGTTCCACTTTTCTCTACTAGAAAGAAATTGCAACAGGACTTTGACTTTGAATGTAACGATGTCATTAGGAACCGTGATCTCAATCCTTAGGGTAAGTCTTTATGGACCTAAGGACTGATTGATGGACACGCTCTCCTCTGTCCAGCGTACTAGAGGAAAAGGGGGTAGAAGATAGGAAAGACCAGAGTACTTCATAATAATCTTAAGGACAAAAATCTTTCTGTGAAGGATCAGATCAGTTTGTGCCAGGCCCACGCAAGCAACAGCTCAGGCCCTCTGTTCATAGAGGGCCGGGCTGATGAGGCTGTACTTTGGTGTGTTTCGTTTTGTAACCAATGTCTTGTGAATGTATTGAGTCCCACAGCTATACATAAGGAAATGGTGGCATTTTCCTCACCATGACCACCTTAAAAATACATTCTCTCAAGCCCCTTACCCTGGCCCCTTCTGTAGTCTGGTCATTTTCAGGTAAAAAAATTAAAAAAATATCTTATTTGATAATTTGGCCCAGTAGGTATTAAAGGACCCAATACAGTCTAAACCAAAACCAATCTTAGATCTAATTCAGAAGTTTTTCCTCTTCCCACAGCCTAGGCCTGGCCCTTGGCTGGGGGTTCCTAAATGGGGAAAGAGGGTCTGGCTCATTACTCTTGCCAACTCACCCCCTCTCCTCTATTTGCTTTGCTACCTTTAGTTTTCTCCAGGGATGGGGAGCAGGAGCAGGGGCCAAAGCAGAAGAGAGGCAAATAGTCTTTTCATGTAGTTGGCATTCTTTGCGATTCTCTCTTGGCTGGTACAGCCAAGGTATTGGGCCTTTTGTTATGTTTTTTCATGATGTGCAATTGTATGTGGGTCTTCCGCACTGGGACTTTTGTGCTGCAAGGGTTCCTGATATGGGTGATGTGCTCTTCATCTGACTCTTTGTGACCCACTTACTTTTTCCCTCCTTCCACTGAACTCCTGTCCCAGTGGTTATATCTGGAGACTCTTACTATTGAGGTCCTATCGTTCTGGCAGGCCCCCTGGAGGGTGGGGTCCTATAAAGATTCCCTGGTAGCAGGTAGGCTCAGGAGGACTCATTCATGCTCCACCCACCACGCCTCTGGAGCAGCTCCAGGCAGGCTTCTGCTTCCAGGAAGTGTCTGTGCAAGAGACAGAATATGTCTCTGTCCAGCAATGCCCTGAAGCCTTCAAGAACACACGATGGGCTCTCCCATGGCAAAATGAGAATAGCCAAGTGATCTCTATTCTTATGAATTCCTTTCAACAAACTCCCTTTGGGAATTTCAAGTCTCAAGCACCCAGATCAAGAAGCAGATTATTATCAGAACCCTCAAAGCACCCCTCTTGTTCCTTTCTAGTCACTGTGGATGCCCAGTAGCGTGACACAGTCTCCTTCTATGTAGCCTGGAGGTGAGAGAGCAGTTTGGCACCTTTCAGTGGGGTCTGAGCAGGCCCCTGTAGGACTGAGAAAGGAGGGGTTTACCATTTATTGTTTTTATCTTAGCAGATCCCTGGCCAAAATGCAGACAACAGGAAAAGTTCCATTTGCACCCAGTGGAAATCTGTTAAGTTAAAAGTTCATGAGGAGTGAACCTCTCTGTGCTGGTTTTACTTTGAGACTCCCTCATGAGTCATTTAGAAAAATATTTCCAGATTGTCGTATCTCTGGGAATTAGTATTTGTTCTCAGAATGTCTGTGAATATGGGCATGCCTGCTTCAACAGTTACTTGCTACATACATAGAAAAAATAATACACAGGTCTGCATTGGTGGGAAAGGATGTGTAGCTGTAGCTAAAATTTATTTTGCTGTTTTTTTACTAAGCTCTGTTTTATATGTGTTTTAACCCTATATCTTCACTATTTGTAAAATCTCACTGTTATTACCACTATATCGCAAATAAGGGGGCTGAGGTTCAGAGAAGTTCAGAAACATTGCCAAGGTCACACAGCTGGGAAAATCAGAGCCAGGTTCAAGCCCTGGTCACCTGGCTTCAGAGGTCCTGTTCATTAACCACAAGCACTCTTCTTCTCCAAGGCCAGACTTCACAAAGGAAACCAGGGTGTCTCCCACTGGTGACTTCCTCATGAAGGTCCTCTGCCTTTCCCTCTGCTGAATCACTCAGATTTAGGGAAATTTACCCCTGGGAAGGTGATGGCTTTCAGGTCAAGACCACATCTTTTGGGTAGTGAGTTAGACTTTCAAAGCTTGATGTCACTACTCTGCTGCATGGGAAGAATAAGGGATTTGGAGAAGAGAAAGCCTCTTTGGGAATAGTCCTGTGCCCATGATGGGAACTCCATGGGAAAAGTCCACCTGTTTGATACTTCTTCCGTAGGCCATGGGTAGCATCATAAGCAGTGCCCAGATTTAAGTTTTAGAAGGGGAGAAGGTATTGTTGTTTCCTTGAATTGCCCCAGTTGTTCAGACAAGCGCACTCTACTCCTTTGTGGTGACACAATGTGAAATGAAACGTCCGGACACTTGACGGAAGTGTGGTCAGCCCCGCATCAAAAAGGGTGGCGTGCCCAGTGAAGGGGGTTGTCTGGGAGTTCCCAATGGTGATCAAGGGTGAGGATGAGAGGGCCATGGCAGAGTGGGAGGGACAAGATGCTCAGAAGCATGTTCTAAGTAGAGAAGTGATGTGACATAAATCTTCCCTTCCAACACGTTGTTAGAAAACCTGACCCATCTGAAGGGAAGAAGAGGAAAGGAAGATACTTGGATAAGAGCTTTCTTCAGTAAAGACCAATATGAATTGGTCACATGCTTTCAAAGACAGCCAGTCAGAGTAGGTCTTGTGTATCACATTGAGTGGGATTGGATGAGAATGGGATCGAAGGGCCTGCAGGGTCAGTGGTGGCAGGAGGAGGGCCGGCAGCAAGCTTCGTTTGGATCCTGTCTGGACTGCTGCAGCTGAGTGGCAGATGAGGCTCAAAAGGGAAGCCAGTGGTCTCAGCTGCAAGGAAAAGGTGGAGTCCAGGCCACAAGGAGGTGGCGTGGCCATGAGGACAGCAGCAAGTGTAGGCACAGCAACTTGGAAAAATGCCCCAGAGAATGTTCTAATATATTTGACTTCTCATGCAGTAAGTTTTACCTGAAGAGCATGCAGATAACAGCAGGACATTTACTAGTATCCATTTACTTTACTAATACAGGATGGGGCAAAAGTAGGGTTACAGTTGTTAGGACACAAACACAGGGTTTATTCTTGCATCATTATTTATTTATTATTGTATTATTTTCCATACAAACAACTATAAACCTACTTTTGCCCCACCCTGTATGTATTCGATGCTTCTTATGTGTCTGACCTTGCACTGAGCCCTGGAGATGCTGTGCTGCAGGCTGGGGTGAGAGGGGGCACCCGGCGAAGGAACACAGTGGTGTGGTAAGTGCTTCGATGGGGTAGGCACAGGGGCTCTAGGCTCACGGGAGGGCCCACAGCCCAGACTTCAGCTGGGGGAGTTGGTGTCAGAGAAGACACCCTGAAGAAAGTGGCATCCATAGGGAGGCCTTCGGGATGAGTCAATGCCAGCCTGGAAAATGGGGATGGGGTGGGGAGACTGTTTCAGGCAGATGACCCTCAACCTAAGATATGAGTAGATGTGGCTTGATATGAGTAGGGAGGACTGTGCCAAAAGGAAGTGGCTGCAGCTGAAGCAGGAGCCAGGACAGATGCCGAAGGGTGGGTTTTACAGCTGCCCGTTGTGGTAGTCCCATCATCATCACAGCTGAGGCCAGTGCGCCCAGGGGGCGAAGTGACTTGCCCCGAATCCCGCAGTGCAGGTGGCAGCCCTGAAACTGGATCTAGTATCTGCTTCATCTCAAACACGGAGCTGTTTCTTTGTTATTCCCTAATCTCTTTTTTATTTTGGGGAAGTTTAATTAAAATTTGTACACAAATAAATAATGTGTCCATCTCCAATAGACTCCCCTGCTCCATTTTGATCCAGAAGTCATTGCATCCTCTCAGGATTAAACGAACTGAAGTGTATTAAAAATATATTCTTCCCTGATCCTGATGGAGGCAGCAAATCCCCAAGAACAGGGCTAGTTGCTCAGGCGAAAAGTGTCTGTGAAAAAAAGCTTGGCAGCATTTGTATTCCAAGTGAGAGAGTCCAGAGAGAAAAATGCACAGCAGCTTCTTCCATAAAATTTTTTAAAGGACTAGTTTGTCTGTGACCTTGGTTGATTGGGGTCAGGAACTTGACATGATAATGCTAAATACATCAGGAAAATCTATGCTTGCTGACTGGTCCATGCTTCTGACTTGTTTTTTCCCAGCTCTAACCTCTCTGGATTTAGTCCTTGTGAAATGCAAGCTTCTTTAAGTTTTGATTTTATTTTGTATTCTCTTTCTTCCCAATCTGAGACAAAATCTGGCATAATTGTGGTGTTTAACCACCAATAAATGCAAAATAATGCTTATGAAAAACCATGACTCTTGTCATAGCTCATAAGAACTCACGGTGCCTACATTTGGACGACTGTCTGCTTAGCGAGCATTTGAAGACGGTCTTTCCATTTCGTCACAGGCCTTTGGACTTCAGTCACGCTACGACTCCCTCCCTGGGGCATAGCTGGTCCTGGCTTGTCTTGGACACAATTGAGAAATAAGCAAAGAACGCTTTGGGGGCTGTCACTCCTTTTCTTCTTCTCCCTGTAAGGCTACCCTGTACTGGCTTCACACCCAGTGCCTTAGGTGACCAGCACTACACCGTTTCTCTCTTCTCTTCCATCAGAATGATCACTGAAAATCTCGAGCTTAATCATTGGAAGAGAGAAAGGAGTAGTGATGGCTGATGATAATAAGAGCTCACACATAAATGTGCATCCTACATGCAAGACGTACTCACAGTTTTATGTATCTTGACTCAATGAGTTACCACCATAAGTCTAGGCACTAACAAATATTATTTCTCTGTGTTACAGAAAGATCAGCTTACACACCCAAGGTCATATCATTAGAATGTGGCAGAGCAGGATTTGAACCCAGAACCTCTGGTTGTGTCCATGTGTTTAGACATTATACTAGGAGAATGGGAATGACTCACTGACCAAGATGTTGTAGGCACTGTGCCAGATACTGTAACCCATCTTATTTAACACTCCTAACTAGCTTTTGACATGAAGTTTTATAACTCTGATTTATAGTAAGGAAGACAGAAGGCAAATGACTTGCCAAGACTTCATAGCTAGTAGGTGGTGGGACAGGGATTGGAGCCATTGTCTGAATGATCGCCAATTCCGTGTTCTGTCCACTACAGCATTCCAGGGTCCAGGTCGTCAGTCACAGGGTAAATGTGTCTCTTCATATTTTTTACTTTAAATAGTATCAGAGTATTAAGTTAGGTTATTGAACTTTGGGTAGCAAGTAGGAGGCAGGAGAAACATTGTATTTGGGGTTGGGGAGAGTGGACATTGAGACTTTCTTAGGCTGGTGGACATTGAGACTCAGGCTGGTGACCACCTGGCCATCCTAGCATGCCAGCCTCACCTAGAAGCTTTTTCTCTTCAGTTTATCTAACTTACTTGACTGTCTTCACCCCAATAATTCACAGCTTTCCTGACGTGGCCATGTCTGAAACTAAACTCACTTTCCTTTGTTCTCATCCAGGCTTAACAGTATCACCTAACCTAAAAACACCCCTCCTCCTTCACCTGTCCCATTTAATTGGCCTTGTGTTCTATACATCCTTCCTTTTACAGACACTTCTGGTTTATTCTCTTAACCCCTGTCACTCATCCTGTCTTTGTTAGGTCATTCGTCATCGCTCACCTGAATTACCACAGTTGTCTCCCAAGCGACCTTCTCAGTCCTAGTTTTTCCCTTCTCTGATGTCCCATCATTGCTGCCCCTGGTGTAATTGCTCCAAAGTGGAAATCTGAGCATGTCACTTCCTTGCTCAAAATCCATCAGCGGTAGACCCCAAACACTTATGTAATATTTCCTCAAACTTCAAGCTATGGTCTTCAATACTGTACTCTTATGTTTGATGGACATCTCTTGGACATTAAAAAATCCCTTTTCTTTTCAAGATTTCAAATATTTCTTTCCAGCCCCTTCTTGCCTGGAAGGTCTCTTTTGAGAAATCAGCTGACAGTCTGATGGGAACTCCTTTGTAGGTGACTGTCCCCTTATCCCTTGCTGCTTCTAAAATTCTCTGCTTCATTTTAATCTTGGCTAATGTAATTACGATGTGCCTTGGGGTGTTCCTCCTTGGGTCCAACTTCTTTGGGACTCTCTGAGCTTCCTAGACATCCTGGTAGTCTACTTCCTTTGCCAGATTGGGGAAGTTCTCCTTTATTATTTGTTCAAATAAGTTTTCCACTTGTTGCTCTTCTTCTTCCCCTTCTGGGACCCCTATAATTCGGATGTTGGGATGTTTAAGGATGTCCCTGAGGTTCCTAAGTCTCTTCTCATTTTTTTTTAATTCTTGTTTCTTCCTCATTTTCTGTTTGGTTGTTAGTTTCTTCCTTCTGGTCCACTCCATTGATTTGAGTCCCAGTTTTCCTTCCATCTCTGGGGACCTACATCCAAAATTGCTCTATCCAGCAAAGCGGTCATTTAGAATGGAAGGACAGATAAAGCGCTTCTCAGATAAGGTGAAGTTCAAGGAGTTCATCATCACCAAGCCCTTATTATATGAAATGTTAAAGGGACTTACCTAAGAAAAAGAAGATCAAAAATATGACAGTGAAAAGATAGCAAACTCACAGCTATTAAGAACCACACCTAAAACAAAAGCAAACTAAGCAAACAGCTAGAACAGGAACAGAACCACAGAAATGGAGATCACATGGAGGGTTAGCAACAGGGGAGTGGGAGGAGGAGAGAGGGGGAAAAGGTACAGAGAATGAGTAGCATAGATAGTGGGTAGAAAATAGACAGGGGGAGGGCAAGAATAGTGTGGGAAATGTAGAAGCTAAAGAACTTATGACACATGGACATGAACTAAAGGGGGGAATGTGGGTGGGAGAGGGTATGCAGGGTGGAGGGGAATGAAGGGGGGGAAATGGGACAACTGTAATAGCATAATCAATAAAATATATTTAAAAAAATCCCTTTTCTGATTTCTAGGACAGTTTAACATTTAACTAGATGCATTTTACAGGTCATTTGATGACCACTTGTACCTTGGAGCCAGGTACCCCTGTTTTTATTGTTGCAGGCTATGGAGAAAAAATAGAGATAAACTTGACGTGTAGACAAGGTGAGTGACAGCCATGTGACATCACCACAGTGCTTTCAATTGCAGGTTCATGCGGTTTGACTAGGAAGAAGGGGTGGGACGGTTGAGTCATTATTTAGCACATGGCCATGCAAGCACACCGAATTGAAAGTGAGGCACACACCTTTGTTGACTGCCACATCCACACACCACCAGCCGTTTTGTTTCAGTTAAACAACATCCATTGCTTTAAGTGAATTTTGCTGATTTGCATTGTATTGGGTTTTACTTTGTGATTTTTGTTTTGGTTGTATTATTGTATAAGGGTTATAAACACTGGGCAGTTATACCTGGTTTATGTTTGTATATATTTAAATAATGTTATACTAAAAGTAAGTTGTCAGTACTTGTTTAGTACATTTTTTCTTTTAACATTGATTCATACAGTTTTACATACCCAGGCTCAGGAAATACTGGCTTATAGGATTTAGTGCAAGCTCCTTAGAGCAGCACCTGAGAGTCTTGGAGTCCGGGCTCTACCACCCTGCAGCCTCATTCCTGCACCAGCTCCTTCTTACTTGACTAGAGCTCCTTGGCAGTGGAGATGATTTCTTCTTCATAGTTGTGCCTATACGCCTGACAGTGAACGGATGTTTGTAGAACAAATAAATGAAGGCATGAACATATGATGGAAAGCAAGAGAAAGAGGAAGAAGGTTGTTCTACAGACCTAATGGCCAACCCCTTACATTACTGTAAATAATGAGGTTCCTCATTTAACTCCAGGCTGGGATAACTTCCAGCCTCTTTTATCTCCTTAGCCACAATCTTACTAAGTCATTACAGGCAGGGAGAGAGGGAGAAAGGGAGGGAGGGAGAGCAGAAGGAAGGGAGGGAAGGAAGGAAGGAAGGAGAAAGAGAGATTCAAAAGCAACACGCACAGGGGAAGGGCAGATGCAGCTTGTACCCCATGGGAGACTGTCATCTCCCCATAGTCTTTTCAACTTGGACTTTCTCAGAAGATCAAAGAGAGGCTACGTCCCATAGCATGTCAACTGCTCTCCTCCTTTTTTAGGTTCAAAAAGAATAATTCATTTAAACAGACTTTTATGTGTACTTTATGTTTAGTCCAGGAAGTATTTGCTTTAAACATTTGTGCACAGGAATGTGAGCTGAGCTGATGGTCAGGGTCTGACAACTGGCTGCAGTGGGGCAAGTGGCTTGGCAAACAGAGCTGTGCAGCTCCCCGTGCTCTCCAGGGCTGCTGTGCGTTTCAGGGTTCTGTGTTCCCGTTTGCCGAGGACAATCAACTGTAGAGGGTCTTGCTTGCTATAATGACATTCTCATAAGGAGGATTTGGATGCACTGTGCAGCCAATCTCATCCACTAAAACAGAAGAACTTTCTTTTCTTTTCCCTCCCGTCCTCCCTCCCATTCAATAATTGCTTGCTGTGTCAGGCACTCTGCTAAGTCTGTCTAGCCATCCACCCAGACACAACAAAATTATATAACAGGTTCTCGTTATATCTGTGTAAGACTTTACATAGAGAGAATTTGGCTATGACAAAAGAGGGTGTCGGCCTTGGTTCTTGCCCTAGAGATTTGCCTCTTGATACTGCATTTTGAGACAAGGAGGCCTGCGTCCTCCCAGCTCCGCGTTTGGAGCAAGTCCCTGACCTTAGATTTCCCCTCTATAAAATAATGTTGAAATAATATCTGCTCTTTTCTTACATGAGGTACAGTGATGAGGATTAAAATGAAAATGAGATAATCTATGTAAAAGAGCTCTGTTAGCTGTTTAAAGTGCTAAACAAATGTATGGAGGGCTATTGTTCTTAGCAGGGCTCCCCCCACCCTTCTCAAGAACACTGCATCTTCTATAAATGGAAGTCATTCTATAAATAAGGCATTAGCTTCATACTGGTCAGAAACCATGGCGGACACCTTCGACCACTCTACTGGACAAAGGTACCCAGGACCAGGCTCGAGCATGGATGTCTCGGGACAGAGGCAGGCCCCCGCTGCTGCCAGGAGGACAGGTCTGAAGGGCATCCTCTGTAAATGGAGGGGACCACGATGTGGAAGCCCCGTTTTTGTCTGGGATTGTGAGCCACATGGATAAATGGAAAACAACGAAATGTGAGCTAAGATTGCTGGTGTCCTCTCCTTGAGCGCTTCCCCATGGACAGCAGTTTTTCAAAAGAATTGAACAAGTTTCTAGAGGCTTTCGGTTGATTAAATTTTCTCACTGCACCCAAGTGATGAGACAAAACCATCCTCTGCCTTCTGGAAGCTGTATGTAAACACCCTTCTTTATTTAAATCACAGTGGCAACTTGGTTAGTTTATTAGTTATGCACTGCCTACCCTCCCTACCTTCAGCTTCGCAGCTGCTCTCTGGTGTGTCTGCCCACATGCAGAAATGCATTATCGGGGAGGAAATGTTACTGCTTCCTATGACATAAATATCTACTTTGCTCCCTGCGTTCCTCTCTTTACGAAATGCACATTTCTTCTCCAAGGGAAGAGACCTACACTACTAGTAATGGGTGGCACTTTTCCCACTGCCATCTTAGACCTCGCATTCAGGCTATTCATTCATTTATTCATAAACTCATCATAGTAATTGAGGGCCTACTATGTGCCAGAAACTTCTAAGTGCTTATAATAGAGCAGTGAACAAAAGAGACAAGGGTCCTGCTTTTATGGAGCTTATATATGGAGAGGATACAGTCAATAAAACAAATACATGTATAAGACAGCTTCAGAGAGTGAACAAAATAGAGTGACATGATAGAGAATGACCAGGGAGGGGGGTATCTGGGAAGGCCTCCCTGAGGAAGCGCATGGGAGCTGACTGACCCCAGAGGACAGGGATCTGCCTTCGGTGGATCTAAAACAGAGTGTTCCATGTTAAGGGAACATCTATTGTGAGGGTGGGAAAAGGCTCACCTCCCTTGCTGAGAGGCCAGGATTTGTCTTGCTGATGTTGAGAACAGGTGGATGTCTAGATTCCCAGGCCAGATTTTTGCTCTCTAACTTGTCACCAGTGAGTGCCCACAAGTTTGAGAACATGAGCTATCTGCTTCTCTGATGAGTCCCCGTCTCCTGCAGCACTCTCTCCAGCAAAAAGAATAACAGATTGTACAGCTGGTTTCAAGTCACTGCCTTTCCTCAATCACAGTTTCTAGCTAAGCCTGTAAAACCTTTGCTGAGATCTATGTCTGCAATGCTTACTGAAGCCAACATTAGCACACAACTATTCTTCTTAGCTGCTACTAATAATAGAAATCGTGACCTTTAATCTTTGGACACAGACTCATCCTGGGAACTTAAAATGGACCAATGGAATGTTCGTTTAAGAAAGGGCGCCTGCCTATGTGTGAACAGACCAGCCTTCTGGTTTGCATTGAGGGACTTAACCAAGAAGAGTGGGAGAAACTCCCTTTACAAATCAGTGATACGGGAGTAAGCTTCAGATGGGGAAATTATTTACTAGATGGTAAGAGCAATCCTTCTCGCAGTGTAACACCCCATGAGAGCATTTTGTACAACTTCTCCCAGATGCCTAAGCAAAATTGCCCAGTGACATGGCGCCTCTCTATCCTCTCCCCCTTTACGTGCACATCTACTTTGGGAGTACTGGAACTACACAGGAATCACTTTTTCCCACATAATTAAATTAAAAGGTATAAGGAACAGAAGAAAATATACAACTCATGTTAAACAAAGTGGGTGCTACAAATACACAAGATTTCTCAGCCTACTGAACTCCAGAGGCTCGTGCAGCTCATGGACAAGTCATGCCATGGTTCTTGCTGCCTCCTTGTCTGAAACCACTCAGTGAGCTGACTTTGCTCTTCCGTAAGTTCTGTGCCATGCCCATTCCTATTACAATTTGTTGCCCATTTCTTCTTCAGGGATAATCTGACATCATTCATTTACCTATATTTATGACATATTTATTAAGCATCTACTACAAGCCTGCAATATGCTAGGTTTGGGGAATACTAGTCAATTCACCCTTATGGACAAGCAAAATATAGCTCTGGCCCATGTGAAGCTTGAAGTTTGCTAAGGGACATAGACAAACAGGCACGAGTGGCATAGTGTGACAGGTACTTTGACAGAAGTAAAACAGGATGTATGGGAGCAGAGGTGGGAAAGGAGGAATGCTACTATTTTGAAAAGGGGTAGAAAAGTCTCTCTACTGCTGCTGGTCCATCTTCTAGGTGTTTCCACTGCCTTTTGTTTTTCCTGCCTCTGGAGAGCCACAGGCCACAAATCGTCAGTGCCCATCTGGTCAACTCTCAGCCACACGGCCAGTTAGAAGTCATCACCTTTTTACCTTTCCTGTTTGGTGAGTCCCTGCTCTGCATCATTTTGGCCAAAACAGGCTTCACTTCCAGCCTCCTCTGGCCACGCCCACAAGATACCACCAGCAGTTTCCTGTTTATAGAAACACAGGGCTGCTGTCTCAGTGGCACAAGGATTTAGGTTCATTCTCCTGGGAGTTATGGTGTCTCATGCTCCTTGTGACGTATCTAGGTTAAGGGCTTAGGAGAAGAGTTTTGTGGCTGTGGGGAAAATTCTCTTTCCGTAGCTAACAAGCATAGGCATGGGAATAAAACCGGCTCCTGAGGCTTCATTAGACCTGAGCTCTAACTAGATGATAAAGGGTAGAACAATATTAAATCAGCTATTCAAATGAGGAGATTGGCATGCGTTTCTAAGCCCATGACCTGTTATACTTGCTAGAATTTTAATAATATAAACTGTGATCTTTAGCACTCTTATTATAAATTGACTTACTACCCTGAGCACGAAAAATGCATTCATACAATCTATTTGATCTTTCTGTGGCAGGGTTAAGATTTTTTTCAAGATGAATAGTGTGTATTTCCGTGCCAACCACCACAGCTCTTCTCTTATTCTTTGTGATTCTTACCCAGCCTGTGTCAAAGGCAATGAACTAGAAGTTCATGCTGCTGGGACACTCTTCCTTTTACAGAACTATTATGTTGCTGAATCACCCAGTGGTCAATCATTGGCTTCAGACTGAAAATTTATCAGGTTTTGGTGTTATTTCTTCTTCCACACAGATTGCAGAGGCAAACTCCCTCTCCCTCTTTGACTCAGGCCTCATCTGATAACCGAACACAATAGAACTAGCTGAACAACAATCTCAGACTAGGGCCTGAGTCATCTTAGATAAGGGCCCCCGAGGGCCGAGGACTTGGCCCAGGGGCCTACTCCTCCAGGCAGCCGAGAGTGTCCTCAAAGAATCCCTGGCTTCAAAATTCTCCCACTGTCTTCTCCAGAGCTTGGAATTACTTATTTTATGTAGAATTATCATCGGATATTTTTCATGTTACCCAAATAATACGTTCCTTATAGAGAAGTAGATAATAAATGCAAGCCAAAAGTATAAGATTAAAATAATCTGTAAGTCCCACCTTCTTAGGCTGTGAACGTGCTGTTGATACACGTTCCCCTGGACTCTTTGGGAAGCCTGCTACACGTGCTGTGTGCTTGTGTGCACGGGTTCAAATGTCCGTCTACTGTACATATTGCCTGATAATTTACTTTTCTCTGTTAATTCCTCATTATGAACTCTTATGTTACTACATGCTCTACATTATTTTATTGCATGTAATTCATTATGTATGGAGATTTAATTAAAACTCTCTATGTGAGATATTTAGAATTTCCAGTTTTCACAAGTCAATGATAAACATTGCTCACAGAAAAATCTTTGCAAAGATTCTCTAAATGTTTATCTTTAGCAATATTTCTCTGGGTCAAGGCCAACTTGGATATCTTAGTCCATTCGGGCTGCTATAAGAAACACTATAGACTGGGTAACTTATAAACAACAGAAATGTATTTCTCATAGTTCTGGAGGCCAAAAATTTGATATCAGGGTGCCAGCATGGCTGGGTTCTGCTGGGATCCTTTTTTCTGGGTTGCAGACTGCCAATTTCTCACTGTACTTTACATCAAGGAGAGCAGAGAGTAGTAACCTTTCTCATGACCCTTATAGAGCACTTATCCTATTCATGATATTATCTAATCCTAAAACCTCCCAAAGGCTCCTTAATATTATTACATTGCAGGGCAGGGTTTTGACATGAATTGTGGGAGGACACAAGCATTCAGTCCATAACATGGGGTAACCAACGGTGAGACAGATTCATAGAATCATATAGGGTCTCTTCAAGAGGAAGCAGTGATCCTTTGCTGAAATATGAATTAATAATAATAAAATCTAATCCAACTTTTCCTTCCTCTCCTGACTACCCCTGTCAAGCTATTAATGCTTGAAGAACTCCAGAGATGTACTCACTCTGTTCATACAACTACTTATAACCCACAAATGGTTTCACATATTTTATTTTAGGCCAAGAATAACCTACAGAGTAGATCTGATGTTGGCTTTTTTTTTTTTTCAGATGAGATGATGTTGCGTCCCAGTCATTCATTTTACATCTGTTCTAACTCCCACGCTCCAATTCTTTCGGCAGGGTGCCCTCTTGTGGAACTCTGCTCATTGTCTAATCTGCCTGGCAACCACAGGCTTTTGTAGATCTTTAAACCAATGGCTATTTTTATTCCCGGTAAATTTGTGTTTGCGGGTATTCCTGGAAGATTTCAAGTACAATTCCTGGATACTTTTGATAAGCACCAAGAGTTTACAAACTCAAATCAATGGCAATTCAAAAGGTTTATTTACTTATTTAATTTATTTTCAGGAGCCAGGTTAACTGTGATTGCCTCTCAAACTGGCATGTTAGGTAATTATTTTTATATTTTGGTATAAAGCCTTATAAAATATGGTTTTGCAATTAGATTAAAAAAAAAACACCCAAAACCAAAAACCCACCTCTCCCACCTGGGTAGGATTTCAGCAAAGCCCGAGCAGTCGGGGCTATTTTTAGTCCTGATTAATGATTATGCCAAGATAATACCAAGTTCAGCAGCTTACTTGGAGGAGATAGGACAGCTGGGCTCTCAGGGCAGCCTCAGGTCAAAGTCGACATCTTTACAACAAAATGTGCTCTCCCGACCCTGGGGAGAGTGCAGGGGTGGCACTTTCTACGACACTGGTGTCAGCTTTGCCAGCCCAAAGCTCGTGAGTGGAGGACAAACTGCTGATTCAGGGGCCCGCAGACACGGTTGATCTCAGTGCAGTGAAAATAGGTCACTAACGACACGTGGCAACAAGCCAGAAAACTGTGGCCAGGAGCTCTGAACCTTCCGCTGGTGGCAAGCTGGCAAGATCCATTTTATTAGAACTTCAGAAAGCAAGCAATTTGCTTGAATTTGTTTACAACCATCACAGGCTTGCAGGACTCACATGCTCAGATTCTGATCTCTCTCCTGCTTGACTTTATTTTTTTAACCATCAAGTTGTTTATTGTTTCAGTTTATCCTGTTTCCATTCCCATGCACTGAAATAACTCTGCAGCCCCTGCTTCTTTATTTGAACAGCTGAGCAGATAGGATTCTTCTTCCTCCACCCGCCACCTCCCTCCCCCACCCCACACTCCCCTCTCCCATGCCCCAAGTGGCAGGGAACAGAATAGAGACAAGGCAAGGATGATATTACCCTCTCTGATTCCTTATATGTTGACACTGAACCAGTTCTGTCCAGTCTAGCCCATATCACAGTGGCCTTCATGAAGCCACCCATCTCTGCGATTCTAGAAAGTGTCTGGTGTTACCAGTATGTGCTAAAATAGTATTTTAGTTCACTTTGGATAGTGTTGCTTTAGAGCAGTGTTTCCAACCACTCTCAGTAGTTCTCTAAGAAGTGAAGCGGAATTGTGGAGAGGAAGACTGGGAATTGCTTATGGGTCCTCGGTACAGGCCTGGGGTAACTCAGTGTAGAGCTTAGACCAGAGATTCCCAAACGAAAATGAGCTTCATTCAGCACTTCTTGCAGGGCCTGTTAAAAACCAGATTGCTGGGCCCCACCTCCAGAGTTCCGATTCAGTAGATCTGGAAGAGGGGCTTGGGGCTGTGCATTTCTAAGCAGTTCCCAGGTGACCACATTTTGAGACACACTGGTTTGGGCAGGTCCACAGCGGCCTCAGCACTGTCCCCACAGAGAGCAATTTCTGCGTCCCAGACCCTCTTCCATTAGACTGTGAGCAGTTTAAGGGGAGGGACCACGTCTCACTCATCTTTGAATCTCCAGACTCTAGCACAGAGTTTTGCCTGACACAGACAAAGAATTAATTAATGACTGAATCCTATCAGCTGATGTTAAAACAGAAGCAGGTTTTCTGAAGGCCTGGGATTACCTTAAATGGATGTTGATCGCATTGAATGTGAATGATTAAATCACTGAAATTATGATTAAAAACACAATGGAGTAGGAAGAAATTAGACAATAGAGTCTTCGCAGGCCTGCTCAGGCTGAACACATGGAGCTGGGTTTTAGGAAAAGGCTGGGCAGAGGCAAGATTTGGCAAGGTGTTTTACCCATAGTTTGTAGAAAGGGACAGAAACCTTCCACAACCATCAAGCAGGCAACTGACAGCTCCCCTCCGGAGCTCCACTCCCCTGCCATGCACTGAATCTCACAGGGGAGGGTAGCAAATGGCTCTTATACCAGAGAAGGGTTTTCAGTGTGGTTTGTGTTTCAGGGAGGTTTGTGTTTCAGGGACTGTTGCACATGCCGGGAACAAATGTGACACCCCTGGAGTACAGCTCCTAGGACTCCTCAGATCTGTGTGTTCACTGATTGAGATGGAAACGAAGCGGGAAAGGGATCTGAGTCTGGTTTGGTCAGACCCGTGTCCCGCCCCCCCCCCCCCGCCATTGTCCCACAACTTTATTCTAGCTGCCCCAGCTTGTCCGCTCCTCATACCCTGCCTCACATTTTGCGCTCTCCGGTCCCACTGTGCTGCGTGTTTTCTAGCATAGACCATGCTGCCCTCTGCTTCTAGATTCCAACCAGCCTAAGTCTGGATAACTCAAACTTAGCATTTATGACCTTAGTTAGCAGCCACCTCTTACAGAAAGTCTCTTTAAGCATCTTTCCTATGTGTTCTCATAATACCCTGTGAATACCTCTATCATTCATTTATTTATTCATTCAGTCATTACCTACTGAGTTCCTGCTATGTACTAGTTACTGGAGATACAGAGATGGGGACAAAAGCCTCTCTGCTGTCCTTAAGCAGCTTATTGTTTATGAGGGGATACGGATATGTAAACAAGTAACTGTAATGCAAAGAGCAGAGTCTTAATGCAAAGATAGCGGTGAGCGTTGGGTGAGGTGGAAAGAACACGAAAAGGGCACTTTACCCTAACTTGAATTGTCAAGGAGGGTTTTGTAGATGAAATAACATCCTAGTAAATATCTAAAGGGTGGAATAGAATTCAGCCAAAGACATGGGAGAAGAACATACCAGGAGAGAAAGAACATTTGCAAATCATGTAGACATCTGTTTATACGATTGGCTGTAGAGCATGGATTTGGGTGCTAGGATTATGTTTTATTCATTAGTCTAGCCCCAACTCATAGCCAGTACCTGGCACACAGTAGACATCCAAGGAAATGTTTATTGATTGATTGAATGAATGAATTAACCTGTGCCGAGATGGCTGGCGAAGGTAGTAATTAATGACCACAGAAGGTGATGATTCTTAGAAAGTGAGTGTTTGAGGCTCAGTGGCTCTTTATTCTAGTGATCATTCACTCTTTCCTGTGTGCTTATCAGTGGGTCGGCTGACGTGAAAATTCCATGGGCTCAGTCGTACCATTTGCTGCAGCATAGATGGACCAGACAGTGTTACGTCAAGTGGAATAAGACAAAGACAAGTATCACATGATTGCACTTGTACGTGGAATCTAAAGAACAAAATAAGCTAACAAACAAAACAGAAACAGGCTCATAGATGTAGAGAACAGACCGATGGTTGCCAGCAGGGAGAGGGGTTGAGGGATGGGTGAAAAAGGTGAAGGGATTGAGACGTACACATTGGTAGTTATGAAATGGTCATAGGGAGGTAAAGTACAGCATAGGTATATACTCAGTAATTTTGTAATAACAAAGTAAAAAAAAAACTGCATGGGCTCTATGTGTAGGTGTGTTTCATGCCCTGAGTATGATTGTTGATATGGTTTCCACTTAGCAGCTAAATGATCTAACTTAATGCTTTGAAAACAAATGTGCAATTTCTGAAAAGAAGATTGATGCAAACATGGTTAGCACTGATAGTGTATTTTAACACTGCTTGAAATCTAGAGAAACCAAAATGTGTTCTCAGAGACAGGCCTCTTTGTTTTTTCATGACTAGACAAATACTGATTTCTGTTGTTGTTGTTGCTGTTGTCAGTTGCCTCCCAGGGTGTGTTCTGCCATTAATGGAACAGTCAGGCACACGTCTACAGGCCCACGCACCTGCCCACTCGTCAGTGAGCTCTGAATTTCTGATTCACCTTGGGAAAATGGGAAATGATTAACTCAAAGCAATGAGGTGATTTACATTTTCTGAATGAATGATAATGATTGCAGTGCTAATGCCTAAGAAATTTGTAGAGGAGTTCGTGAGAAAAGTAAAAAGCATTCCTGTGTTCTCAGAAATCGCTTTAGTGCCAGGAGCCCTGGCTTCAAGAGTTGGGAAGGCAAAGGAGGCAAGAAGTGCTGAGTGGGAGATTTTGAACAACTTGGTTGGAGAGTCATTGTATTGTGCCTCAATGGCATGATTTTGTGGCCTGTCGCCTGGCTGCAAATAGATGCTCAGCAAGGGCTCATGGCTTACCATGCATGGCTTGCCTTGGTTCTGTGTAGCTGTGGGTGCATGTTAGAATCACCTGCAGAGCTTTGAAATATAGCTTCACTCCGGGAGTTCGATTTAATTGGTGAGGGATAGAACCCAGGCATCGGTAATTCTTTAAGTTCGCCAAAGGTGATTCCATCCGAAAGCCAGGATTTTGACTAATTGATCTAGTAGATTAGGGGAGCCTCATGCCAACTGGGGAGTGACTCCTCGTTCCTCTCCATGGTCTCTCTCCAGGGACAAGGACATGGAATGGAGAGAAAGCAAAGAGGCGTAATTAAGGGTTTAGTAGGATCCTTTAAGAACCCCTGGTTGGAGAGGTTTTAGGGAACATAGGTCATAGGCACTGTGGTTAGTATTATCACCCTTGGAATCAAAAGGAGGGTATGTGAAAGGAAGAGTTGTTATGATGATGGGGCAATGGTTTTCAGGCAAGATACTTCTAGGAGCTCTTGAAACATGTTTGGCGAGAAACTCACTGATCAGACGAAGGGGCCTATACAGTGAAATTTGATGGGAATGGAAGGGAAGTACCGGGGCGATGGGGGAGGAAGGGGTGGGAGCTGGGAAACTAGATACCAGGGAATTAACTGTTATAACGTTTATCTGCAAAATATAGGGGCCTCTCAGCGAGGCCTCCCGGTTTCCTCCCAGGAGAAAACAAGGAAGCATTCCAGAGCTAATGCTCATGGGTATGGGTGGAAACGTAAGTCTCAAGATCATCATTTAGAGAACTAAATATACTTTTAAATTTTATTACTTTAAGTATCACCAAAAACAGGGCTTGTAAGTGGAACACTCCTCTAGAGTTCTGCCCACCACCCCCGCCCCCCGCCGCCAAGTTAGAGATTCCCAGAAGGTATAAACTTCTGACATTCACATATTTTGTTTAAAGCTTTTTAATGCTCTCAGAATTATACTACGGTGCTCTTGGGGAAAAAGTGTCTTTGTAGAGACCACTCCAGTAACCATTTTAATAATATGCCATTCAGTAGTTCTAATTTGTGCCAGTCTCAATGCCCAATTCACATTCACTTAGGGAAACTTGGGTCTAGTCCAAAAGGAGGCCCTGAGTTTCTTTGCTTGACCACCATCTACCTTGAGCTTCCCTTTGGCTCCTCCCATTTGGAGCAGTTACATTTACTAAGCCATGGAGGTGAGAACCATGATGGGCTCCATCCGGGAAAGCCCCTAGTTCTCTGGGATACAGGATACCATATCCCTGTACACTGTGGGATCCTGGAACTCTGACCCCTTTAAGAGATGTAGCATCCTGTGAGTGAAGCTGCAAGAGTGAAGCATCATTCTTGCCAACAGAATCAACCAAGACCACCACTTGCTACTGCCCTGTCACATTGTACGTAACATTGGTGACCCCAGAGGGGAGAGGGTTTTTACTGATCTCCCCTGGACCTCATAGCCACACCTCATATCCCACTGACTATCTTGGAGCCTGAGTTCTGATTTGCAAACAGAATATTAGAGCTCACACAGTTCAAGTCCTCTAGCAGAATTTTGCTCTGTGCCTGGCATCTTCCTGATGGAGCCCAGCTCTGGAGACCTCCACACAGGAGTCAGTGTGTATAAACTAAAGAAATTAAGTTGGCTGTGGTTGGTTGATCCTAATGCAAGAACCTGGCTGGAAGAGGTCACTAAGGCCTTCAGCACCTGCTTATAGGCCTTCCCTTACCACTTTTCAAAGGGCTCAAAAGAGTGAGGGGCCACGGCTTATCTTTTGTTCATGGAACGCCTTTTCTGGCTTTTTGTTGTTGTTGTTAGTAGTTCTGGCTGCTGTCCCTGGGTCATGTAAGGGAAGGGTTTGCCCAAATGCATGTTTATTCTCAAATCCTCTGTAATATCCACTAAGCCCTAGGTCTTTGACTAAGATTTGTGAGAAATGGTTAATGGATACTAGGGAAGGTCTATTCAGGATCCTCCCTTAACCCATTATAGATGCTATCCATCCAGCAGAACCAGTGTTTGGAAATGAACAAAGTTAACCCTTGTTCTCCCAGGTAGTTCTGAATTTTGAGGATCAAGGTTCATGTGCCTCTGAGGTCTTATAAAATCCTATTTTCTAAAAAAACTAATACCTCCAGATATTTCATATCAGCAATTATATTTTCTGGATCTGGAAGTCTGGATATATTTTCTGGCAGCTGGATCTGGCACTACTGACTCCTAAAAACTGGCAGTGGAAACCGTTGTCTCCGGTAAGCAGTGTCGGACATTCTGAAACTAGGTCGTGGGTTCGGGTCTCCTTTGTGTCTGCCTGTTGAGAAAGAAATAGTCCATCTAAATCTAAATTCTATCTGAATTGTTATTCTTCATAATATACATACTATGAGACTCAGAGATAGTAAACATGACCTCTCAATTCATTATTCTCAGAAAGTACTAGACTGTCCCTAAGTGGTCAGGAGGTTTTCATCTCTATTCTAGAATGTTCTCAGGCCATGAAGAGTGCGCTTTGCCCGCACTTGCCTTCTGGCTTGGAATGTCCTTCCTAGCCTTATCTGTATATCTTCAGGTGTAAAAATGACTTTCTGTCCTCTAGGGGACCTGTCTGGGACACTGTCAAGAGAGGAAATGGGAAAAGCCAGTACTTGAGTATTTTCTCTTTCTGTTTCTGTAGCTTTCCACACACAGTGCACGCATGAGAAGGATAGCATCCTAACTGGTCAAGAGTGCTGCCTACACGTCTGGGCACATGTAGTAAGCGTGCTAGAGTGGGCCCTATGCATCCAGCCACCTCCTCCAAACCTCCTGGGTTTGCTGTGTTCTCTTCTCTGACTCCCACCACCCGCTCCCACTTCTTCCCTGACTCTCACAGGTATGGGAGGCTTCTGCACTGCCGGGGGCATGCCCTGATCAGGACTCGCACCCACGACCTTGTGGTTTTATGGGACAATGCTCCAACTGAGCCACACTGGCCAGGGCTCCTGGTGGCTTCTTTTGCTGGGCCTTTTCAGATCCTGAGGGATGAGAGCTGGAGTTTTTCTCTAGCATGAGCCTGCTCCTGGGAGCCTGGAGTTGTTACAGTTCCTTGGCTGATTCATTATTCCATTCCTATCCAAGTGGTTTCTATGCATGGAGTGCTGAAGAGGGTTTTTTCATCTATAGATTTTTGTCTGGTCCCTTCTTTCTGCAGCAATGGAATGCTATGGGTTGGCCTTCTTTCTCTTCCTTTTGTCGCCACCACCCCCCTCTGCCAAGCCCCAGTGTTAGCAGCTTGATCCTTAAAGACACGCTGGAGCCATCTACACTGGGGCTCCAAGGCTTGCCGGCCTGCTGTGGGGTGAGTCCTCCTCGGCACTGGCCATGGGCACCCTGGTGGGGCCTTGTAGTTCCTGTACGTTCTCGTCCTCCTCTCCCTGTTCAGTTTCACTGATTGGAAGAAATTAGGGGGCTACCTATGGCATGTCAGCCAGTGTTCCTGCTGCAGCTTGCTCCTCAGAAATTACTTAAGACCTGCCTTATATATAATTTTTCTCCCTGTTGTCTTTTTTCCTGCTCCTTTCTGTAACAAAGTTCCCCAATTCAATTTCTAAGCAGAGGTCACTCTCTTTCCCTCTGTTACCTAGGCAGCAATTTGACCTGCACGGTCCTGTGGCTGCTGGAACTCCCAAACGCTGGCTGGCTGGGGAGGCTTCGCCATTCCACTCCAACAGGGCCGTGTTTGCCTTGAGGCCAAAAGTGACTGCAGATACCAGGTGCCCCAGGCCTTCCAGAGGCCTTCTGCCAGCCTCTTCCCTCCACATCTGGCCCCTGCCATCGTTCATTCTTGTAGCCTCTCAGAGGTGTACTCTGGCCTGATGGAAGGTACCCACCCACCACACCCCCTCCACCAGATGCTGGAGCCTCCTGGAATAGTTTCAGCTTGCAGCAACAAGTAGCTTTAGCAACTGAGTGACTCGTATCTCCCATTGGTGGGAGTCTAATGCATGAGTCTAGTTTTCAAAAGTTTTACATACAGAAAAGTTGACATGAATTTTCAAAAGGTCAATATTCCTGTGAACCTAGCACCCAGATCAAAAAGCATAATATCCTCAGAAGTGCAAAGCACCACTCATGTTTCTTCCTAGTCACTCTGGACTTCCAGCAGCACGGGTTAATTTTACCTGATTATAATCTTACATAAGTGGAAGTATGCACCACGTTCTTTGTGTCTGACTTTTTGCTCAACATTGCATTTATGCAATTCATCCATATCATTGGGTTGTAGGGCCTACATTTCATATACGGTGTAGTATTGCGCTATGTGAACATTCCCTATTTTCAAAATTCCATTTTACTATTTTGTTTTTCTTGCCCCAGACCTTGGCCATTACAAATAGCAGAGCTGTGAGCATGGTGTTACCAGTCTTCTGGGTGGATATATGCAGGCGTTTCTGTTGTGTTTATGTAGGTGTGGGCACGCTGGGTCATAGGGTATGTGTTTGTTGTATGTTCCTTCCTCCCCAGCCTTACCTCACTTGGCATTTTCGTATTCTCACTTTAGCCATCCTTGTGGGTGTGTGGTAGTATGCCACTGTGGTTTTAACTTATATTTTATTTTGCCAGGGTATGAAGTTAGGGCATCTAATGAAAGAAGTCACCGCAGACATATGCTTGCTGTCACTTCCAAATGAGATAGCCTTTTTACCTCACTTTAGAAACAACTTATTTACAGAGCCTAGCATGAAAATCCAGAGTTCTTTAGGCAGCTACACTCTGAGGAAACATTACCATTAACAGGCCCAGTCTCATCCCAAAGGATCACAAGTGACAGTGCCTACTGGTGCGCTCATTTGTTTGTTCATCTACAAACAACTGTGGAGCCCTATCTATGCCAGGCACTGTTCCAAGTGTTAAGAATATATCAGAGAACAAACAGAATATAGACTCTCAGGCAGTTCATATTCTAGGGTGGGGAGACAGGCAATGAACTAAAAGTAGGTAAAAGGGCTGTTGGACAGTGATCAGGGCTGTGAGAACAGCAAAGCAGCAAAGCGGGGCCAATGTAAGGAGTGCTGCCGCAGCTTTAAACAGAAAGGTCAAGGACGGCCTCGCCAGCAATGACAGAGAACAAGCGGTGTGGGTGTTGGGGAAGGAACATTCCCGGGAGATCAGCACGTGCAAATGCCCTGAGGTGAGGGAGCATTTGAGGAATAGCAAAGATGCTGTTGGGAACAGGATGAACAAGACACAATGGGGTGCCAAGAAAGAGAATGTTGTGTGGGGTCTTACATGCAATTCTGAGTACCCTGACTTGCCCTCAGCTCTGCGTGACATGTCCGTAAAGCTGCTGTGGACCCGCCTCTCTGATGCCTCTCGGTAGCACATCTCCCTTTCTTCCATGACCATTTGGTTCACCTCCCACAACCTGGGATGGATCAGGTTAGTGTCCTTCCCTTCACAGCTCTTCTAGTTATTTAGAGATCATTTGTGTGATGTAACAGAAAGGAGGGGAAGTGGATATTCATGTTTCTGTGATGCAGTGAATAATGCTAGGGTTCAAATATTCCTTAAGAAATCTCCAGGTGATAAACACTACTAGACCTCAGCAGCATTGATTATCGACAGGCATGGTAACATCAAAACCAAACAAAATCAAGAGTTGTGGGATCTCTATTTTCCATCTGCGTTGTAGAAAACCAAGCCTCACATTCAAGGTCCCTAACCCTGACCAAGTGTTCCTTGGGGAAACTAAGAGGCAATCCAACATGTGCTTTTGATGCAGGCAAACATATCTATGACTTTTCTGAAAGGGACTAGGGAAGAAGGGGTCTTATTATCAGAATATCCTGAGCAGATGAGGAAAAATCTAGAAAAGAAAAGTAATAGTATATGAGAAGGGGAATATTAATTAATAAATGGTATTGTAAAAAATACCATTTCCCTCATTGGCTAACCAATGAGGGAAAAACTAGAATTTTTGTAGCCAAAACCAAAATTAATTTCCATAAAAACACTAGAAGAAAATATGAGTGATTTTTGTTTTTACAATATAGACTGGGGAAAGGCTTCCTGTATCATCCAGAAAGTAACCTGACATCATCATCATTGGACACCTGTATCAACTGCAATTCCGTGCTTTACCTACATTGTTATTTATTTAACACTTACAACAACTTTATAAGTTTTAATATTACAACATTTTCCCCATTTTCTAGAGGATGAAATTGAGGCACAGGGAAGTTAAGAAATTTTCCCAACAAGTGTTAGCGCCAGAATTCAAATCAAACAAGTATGACTTCAGGGTCCATATTTCTAAACTATTAAACTGCAAAGGAAAATACTGAGAGATCTGAATACATGAATGTAAAACTGTATGGGAAAAAGTCATGTAACAGACAAATGATAATGCGGAAAATCATGCTACATATGTAACAGATAAAACATTAATAGCTTTTACAGAACAATTTCTCAAATGTTGTTGCCCAGAACACCAGTGTCCTGAATGCTAATGGGTATTCTGGAAAAAAAAAAAAAGCTTTGATGGTCAATTAAGTTTAGGAAATGATGTGCTAAATCTGACCTTGGAAGGCTTTTTCCTTCCCTCAGCACATCTATTAAAATCTCAAAAAGCAATAAAGTTCTCTGAAATACAGTCCAAAAAAATGTCCACTTTGTATGTTATGAGCTCTTACAAATCAGGAAGGAGAACATAAATACCCCAATATAAAAATGGGCACAAGAGAAAACAAGCAATTCAAAAGAGAAAAAAAGTACAGTTATTAGCATGTGAAAACGAATTCAAGCTTGTTAGTAGCCAAAGAAAAAGAAAATAATATGTAGGTACCAATTTTTATCTCTTAAATGGACAAAATATTAAAAAGGCTTGCATTCAGTATTTGTGAGGGTTTGAGGGAAAAAGTGCACTCTTGGGAAATCACTGAGGCTGTTGATGAGTACAAGCTTCCTGTATTGTGGGGCAATTTGACAATGGGTATCAAAGGCCTTAAAAATATACCTGACATGATCTAGGAAAGTATGTTCATAGAAATTTAACATAAGGATATAATTGGACAAGTAGACAAGTTTAGGGAGTTCACTGAAGCATCATTTATATTAGCAAAATTATTTATTAATATGTTAAAGCACATTTATACATTGCAGTACTATGCATATCTTTAAAAAAGTCATGTTGATTTTATTCTCATGGAACAATATCCAAAATATATGTAGGAAAAAATCAGACCACTAAATAATTTGTAATTACTTTTTGTAAAAAAAAAAAAAGAAAGAAAAGAAAAAGACTAAAATCATACACATTAAAATGTTAAAGGTGGTTTGTTTTCTCTAGTAGTGGGATTTGGGATAATTTTTTCACCTTTTCCCCTTATTCCCTTTTAATGTCGATTACTTGCTACTTTGAAAATAAAAATGGTTATTACCATTTTGAAACATGACATTTTTATTACTCTGAAATAGTGAGTCACGGATTTGAAAAATAAGAGGATTTAATTAAACAAATATTAAGTTCTTTATTATGCTAGCAAACTCGGCCTGTCTAATAAGCTAAACTCAAAGGGAGGGTAAGTAGGACTCCTGAGGCAGAAGAAAAAGAAGCTTAACAAACCTGGAGTCTGCAGAAGTAATAGATCTTTATAAAGGGGATAGAGATAAAAGGGGGGATTAAACTTCACTTGGTTACTTACTGCATTGAATCATTGGTTTTTCAGAGGAAAAACCTGGACAGCCACAAGTTCTTCTTGTATCAGGTGGAAAATCAAGGGGACATCAAACAGAGCGCAGCAAACGGACCTGTGCAGCCACCTTCCAGCTGTTTCTGAAGGGAATCTCAGCAACTTGTCCCTGAATTTTTGTGGAACAGGGTCTAGGCCAACTCTTCCCTTTTGGACTAACTCAAAATGAACTCCTTATGTGGAACCTGGACCAGTTCCAACACACCCAGTGCTCAAGGTTGTCAGCCAGCTGTTGGAAGCTCACACTGACTAATTTTCTTTTCTCTTAAATGGAGCAAATATATGTTGCCTTACATACACAGGGAAAAATGAATCGAGGGACCTAATTTGCATATGTCCTCAATTTTCTAAAATTAGCCTTAAGACTTGGTCAGTCTATTTATCCCTTCGTTCTGCTGTAATAAATTGTGCTGAGATGGGGAGGGGTCACAGGGAGAACTGCCCTCTTCAATTATGATATGTAATGGGAACTCCCCAGCCAATTCTCTTGGAAAGGATAGGACCTGAATACTAATGAAGAACCGATCTCCTTTTTGACTCTCTTGCCATTGGTAAAGCTCTCCAAAAGCTTACTTCCCCTCTGGGATCCTGAAGTGGGTGCCTGTGGAAGGGAGAAGGGGCTGGCTCACTATGGGGGACAAGCTGGCAGGACCACCATGCTCTTACGGGAAGGTTGAGGCCCAAGGCTGTTTGTCTTTGACTAGTTCCTTAGAGTGTTATATATTTTTTATTGTTCTATTACAGTTGTCCCAATTCTTCCTGGTTGCTTTCCCTTGCCCTGCTCCACCCCACTTTAACAGTCAATCCCCACCGGGTTGTCCCTGTCCGTGGGTCCTTTATACATGTTCTTTAACTAGGCCCTTTCCCTTCTTTCTTCCCTTCCCCTCTGGTCCCTGTTAGTCTGTTCGTCTGTTCCTTGTTTCCATGCTTCTGGTTCTATTTTGCTCATTTGTTTTTTGTTCACTAGGTTCCTGTTATAGGTGAGATCATGTGATATGTGTCTATCACCGCCTGGCTTATTTCACTTAGCATAATGCTATCCAGTTCCATCCATGCTGTCGCAAAGGGTAGGAGCTCCTTCTCTCTTTCTGCTGCATAGAATTCCGTTGTGTAAATGTACCATAGTTTTTTGATCCACTCATTTATTGATGGGCACTTAGGCTGTTCCAGCACTTGGCTATTGTAAATAATGCTGCTAAAGTGTTATTTTGATACTTAGTCAATCTCTCATTTGAGTGACCAAAGAGATTCTTCCTTATATAAATTTGTATTAAATTAGCATATTAGCTGACTTAGGAGCTGGGTCTTAATAGGTTGATTATTATTTTACTTAGTGGAGGAACTTTCAAGTTCCAATGGAAAATGTAGCTTTCTATATTTATTTAAAATAGAACCCATCATGAAAAATACATATATTTTAGGAAGTGGAATATTTGGACAAATATATTATCCTCATTCTCTATCATCCAGTCTTGTTAAGAGGTAGTATTTTCTAATGGTTATGACCAGAAGTACTGGAGTCTCTGTTTCTTCATTCATAAAATGATAGGTACTCCACTGGGTTGTTGGAAAGATGAAATGAAATACTGTTTTAGAAGTACACAATGCTAGCTTGGCACAGACCAACTAAGGGAGGCCAGCAATAACACTGCCAGCATCCCTGGGGTACAGTCCACTTAGCAGACATCTAAGATACTAATCTGTGGTATCTGTAAATACCATGGAATCCTTAGGTAGTTACAAAGGCTGGCATCAGAAACTTTTTAAAAAACAACTGTTTCAAAATATTCTGTCCTTCTAGAAATGCTACTGTTTTCTTTCTGTGTTACGAGGTAAATTACCCTATATCAACTGCCAGTCCATTCAGGTGCTATGCTGGGTCTTTCCCCTCACCACCATCACCTTCTGAGGGACGAGCGTCCAGCTTTACAAGTGTTGTTGGACTAGTGACAAAGGAGCTGTCCACAGGGTGGCAGTTCAGATGGGCTCGGCAATTTCCCATACCATGGGGGGCCATCTGGGGTGCTGTGTGGGGACATGTCATGGGAGGCCCTGCTCAGCCCCTAACGGAGGAAAACAAGAGAGAGGAGTAGGCAGGTGTGCTCTTGACCTGAGCCACCAGGTCTCCAACAGCCTTCCATCAGGCCTCCTGCTACAGTCCAGCTGCAAATCTTTGAGCATAAACTCTCTGATCTGCCTTGAGATGAAATAATTCTGAAAAAGAACCTTTCCTGGCTTCTAGTCATAACAAACTCTAATTTTCCTGCAGGCAAAGTAGACATTTCTGCCCACCAGGGGAAAGGTCAGGAAGCACTGGAAAGCAAGGAAACATAATGAGTATTTCAAGATCGTATCTTCCACATTTGCAACGAAAGCCTTTTCTTCGGTGTAATTGTTGGAAATGCAAAGAAAATAGAGGTAATTGGGGGGTGCGGTACCTTCTTAGGAATTTCTGTAGCTGGAGGATATTAAATTAGGAAGGCAAAGAGTTCCTGTGAGGTCCTGGAGGTGGGGGTGGGGGAGAAGCAGTCACTGCAGCACCCTCGCTCTCCACGTAGTCAGTGTCCTCAGCATGTGAGGCCTGTCCAGAAAGTATCCAGCCACATGCTATGAAAAATACAGACATTTATTGAAGACGATA
This sequence comes from Glossophaga mutica, assembly GCA_039655065.1. Classification (NCBI taxonomy): domain Eukaryota; kingdom Metazoa; phylum Chordata; class Mammalia; order Chiroptera; family Phyllostomidae; genus Glossophaga; species Glossophaga mutica. The sequence goes on from CM077304.1 coordinate 64,090,702, forward strand.
CAAGATACATTGAACACAGGACAATGACACCTCAGTCCCCTTTGGAGAAGGCACCTTGCGACCTCACACAGTTCTCCAGTGTTTGTTGATTACAGCCCATACATGTTCAACATTCTCAGGTGTGCAGCTTGTTGCAGGCCTTCCAAAATGTAGATCACTTTCAACAGATTCTTGACCATCTTTGAAGTGTTTGTGCCACACTTTTATTTTCACTGCACTCATTGCATTGTCCCTGAAAGCCTTCTGATTCATCCGAATAGTTTCTGTGGTGGAATATTCAAGCTTAACGCAAACTTTGATGCAGGTTCATTGCTCTATTCACTCAGTCATTTTGAATGATATGGCCACACAGTACACACTCACTCAATGGTGTCCACTGCCCCCACTGACTACTACAGTGAAGTCATCCTTGTTCACGCATACTCATTCCAGTCCACTATCTTTGGCTGCCAGGTTACATCAATGTCTCGAGAACTGTTCTCATTATACTAACATGGCTGGACTTTTTCCAGACAGGCCTTGTAATTTCATGCTCTGTTCATTAGCCTCCTTTCTTCTCCTTGAAGCCCCCCTAATCCCTGCACCCTTTCCCCACCCAAGTCCTAGGAGAACTGTTTTAAACAAGACTTAAATTCATTAGCTGACTTCATGGCTTTCTCCTTCTACAATAGCATGGTGAGCCAACTCAGGAGCAGATAGGAACTTCAAGTGGAATTTCTCAGGAAGGCTTGATCTGTCAGGAATCCTTCTGTAGACCTTTGCTAGGTCTACAAGTTTTGTTTATGCAGCTGGAAAATCCCACCCTGCTGACCATTTGCGGGCAGTCTCTGCCCCCTCCACCAACAGTCAGACCTAAATTAATAAGAGTAATAGCATCCTCAGCAGAAATGGCCCCCATTTGGAATATGGTTTTCACACTGTGACAAGTCACAGGCTTATTGGTAAAGTGTATATAGGGACTTGAGTTTTCTATTTTTGTTGTGGTGGTAATATGTTGCGGACTATTCAGCCTGGTCTCAGGAGCTATAACTGCACCTCATAGCTAGGTTGAGTAAAAGCCAAGGGACCCGCTTCATCTGGGTCTGTTCTGTCAAGAGGACGTGAGCTACTGAGGAGACAAAGCATCTCTGGCCCCAATGCTTAGTTGGTAGTCAATGATGGGTAAGACTCCTCATGGGAGGGGCAACCTAATCCAGACACAACCACTTGGAAGGCCCTCATGGAAGGACTGGCGGGGGTGGGGGAGGGGGGGCTGCAGCAAAGAGGGAGTGATAGACCCTCGCCCTGCCCCCTGCCCAGCCCCGGTTATTCTGACATAGCCTGAGTCCCCATTTCCATCTAGGAGATGCTTCCTGGCTCTAATCCGTTTAAGCCTGAAACTATGATGGCAAGCGGTGCAGCCCTGTGCCGGCCAGAGAGGTTCCCCGGGTGATCAGGCATAAGAAAGAATTTGTAAAGTCCTGTGAAACCTGCTTTGTTTGCTAAGAGTGCTCTTATTTAAATGATAAAGGTCTGAGGAGGAAATGAGTAGTCTCCCAAAGTTTTGCAAACCTCTTTCCTGACAGACGCTGACTCAGATTAAGCCCTCAGAGTTCTTTGACATGTTAACCATTGTTTGATCCTTGCGCCTGACTTACCTGTATTCCTGTGTATTTGAACCCAATAAAAGCCTAGTGAGGAAGGGGCTCTGGGTCATTCTCCTCTGAGAGTTTGACCACCTTTCCTCCCCAAGCAGATCATGTCTTGGTAGTTTTATTTTCATCGGTGACGCAAGGATGGGGCTCTGTGGGTGGAGCCCGCCCCCACAGTAATATTACTTTTATAAAAGGAATTTTGAAGTATGATTTTTCTGAGCAAGTCACTTAACCTGTTTTAATTTAAATTTTATTTTTCAATTAAAATTTACATAGGATATTATTTTGTATTAGTTTCAGGTGTACAGAATAGTGGTTAGACAGTCCTGTACTTTATGAAGTGTTTCCCCTGATATTTACAGTACTTACCTGCCACCGTACATAATCATTACAATTTCATTGACTATTTCCTGTGCTATACTTTGCATCCCCATGACTATTTTATAACTACCGATGTGTATTTCTCATTTCCTTCACCTCTTTCACCTCGTCTCCCAACCCCCTCCCCTCTGGCAACCATCAGTCTGTTTTCTGTACCTATGTGTCTGTTTCTATTTTGTTTGTTCCTTTATTTTGTTTAGATTCCACATATAAGTGAAACCATATGGTATTTGTCTTTCTCTGTCTGACTTATTTCACTTAGCATAATACCTTCTAGGTCCACCCATGCTGTTGTAAAGGGTAAGATTTTGTTGCTTTTTTATGACCAAGTAATGTACCATCGTGTGTGTGTGTGTGTGTGTGTGTGTGTACATATATACACACATACCACAACTTCTTTATCTCTAGATGGTCACTTGAATTGCTTCCTTAACTTGGCTATTGTAAATAACACTGCGAAGAACACAGGGGTGCATATGAGTTTTTGAATTAGTGTTTTATGTTTCTTTGGACATATACTCACAAGTGGAACCACTGGGTCATAATGCAGTTTCATTTTTAATTTTTTGACGAACCTCCATACTATTTATGCCTCAGTTTCTCCATCTAAGAAATGAAGGGTTGCACAATTTTCATATACTTTCTAGCGTTAGCACTATTCCTTTAAGAAGTACTTACCCTAAAGTTGTTTAAAACTTTATGTTGGATGTTATAGGCAAAATTTTTCCAGCTGACAAAATTTTAGTTGTTATGATATTTCTTGTTCAGTTTCTAGGTAATGATGAGTGTATTTGTTTCAGATTAGACCTCCTTGAACAGCTTTTTGAGTGTCTGACATTTACAAGTAAATTTGAGACAGGTTAGTCCCTAAAATGCTGCCACAGGGGCAAAATACTAAGAGAGACTTAAGACCGGACCCTAGTAATGATGACTGGAGTAAATGTAGAATAACGTCTCTTCATTACTTAGGAAGAGAGTAGAAGGTCTTAAAAGAGAAGTGTGGAAGCAGTTACGAAATACACAAGATTTATGAGAACCTTTGAATAATGAAGACTTTTCAAACTATGGGGAGTAAGTGAGCATCAGCCTGAGATGGCAGGCATCATATTCATTTCCCAACCACTGCTACAGGGTTATTTCTGTGGACAGGCAATCACTGTGGTTGAAGTAGAAATGGAAGTCTTTGAAGTAAATACTTGAAAAAAAGAGGTTTCTGAAAGGGTAGTCATTATTTATTTTGCTTGGTTTCTCATTCAGCAAAAATAGCTAAGAGAATCTACTACCTATTTTCTCCGGGTCACTCAGATTCAAAGGCCAAATTGGAGATAAAAAATAAAGATCTGGGTTTGCAGAGGTTTATGAGCCTCCTCTGACTGCTCTAGAGCAGTGGGCCCAATCGAACGCACCAGTCGGAGGGAAGACTGCATTCAGGGAGCACATGTAGTGACATCAGTAGACCCTGATGCAAAATATGCTCGTGGGTCCCATGGTGTTGAGGTTGATGGGGCCCTCTTGTTCCAATTAATATTTCTGAGGCTTTTGGATGCCAGGGAGTCTGTTGTGAATTTTTTTCCTCTCACATTTGTATACAAATATTTCTTTCCTTATCCTGGAGCAACTTGATGCCCATTCTCACCTCAGACCTACCTTTACTTCAAACAGAAAAAAATAGTTTTATATTCCATCCTAGGGTTAAACCTGTAGTTGAGCTTCATTGCAAAACTTCACAAATGTGTTCTTCGCACCAATCTACCAATCTTTGGCCTTTTGCTATAATGGGCCTGTAGGAATCACTTCATCTTATACCCATGAAATATTTTTCTGTCTTTATTACTAAAACCAGGGTCTGTCCCACTATGGCTTTGATGATTTCTCTACTAGTATTTGTTGAAATTTAAAAAAACTAAGTCTTTAGGAAATTTATTTATTTAAATTTTTAAAAAATATTTTATTTCTTTATTTTTAGAGAGAGGGGAAGGGAAGGAGAAAGAGAGGGAGAGAAACAACAAGGTGTGGTTGCTTCTCACGTGCCCCCCACTGAAGATGTGGCCTGCAACCCAGGCATGTGCCCTGACAGAGAATCGAACTGGTGACCCCTTGGTTCATGGGCTGACACTCAATCCACTGAGGCACACCAGCCAGGGCAGTCTTTAGAGAATTTAATATAACATCATGGCAACTCTTTTAAAGCTTTTTTTTCTATTTTATTTATTTTTTTCCAATCAATTATTTTTTTAAATTTTATTTTATTTTAATTGTTGTTCAAGTACAGTTTTCTGCCTTTTACCCCCATCTCAGCCCACCCCCCTCTCTGCCCACCTCTCTCTCGTTTCCACCACCCCCTTGTTTTTGTCCATGTATCTTTTATACTTGCTCCTGCAAACCCTCTCCTTTTCCCCTGAAATTCCCTCCCCTCTCCCCTCTGGTTTGTTAGGAGTAATTGGTAGGCTATTGAAGATATCCTGGTCATCACCATTATCATCATCAAAAAGAATAAACACCTCTAGATTGTACGTTGTGAATTATATTTTGCTTGCAGGATGTTTGCAATCTAGTATATAACTATTGACAACTATATTTAGCTAAGCTAAGTAAATAAACTAGTACACAATCATAAGAATTAAATGCTCTCACTGAGGCCCTGTGTATAGGAATAATGGGATGGAATTCTATTTCTGCACATGTGGATGTCAATTGCAGAGTTTCTTACATTAAAATTACCAAGCAGTAAAAATGTGTTCAAACTTAAGCAACCCTCATCTTAAAAGAGACTTCTACAAACATAGCTTGTTATATATGAATGTTATGGTAACCACAAACCAAAAATGTATAATCAATACCCCCAAAAATACAGAAAATGGAACCCAAAGCACCAAAGAAAGTAATCAATGTAGACAAGAAGAGAGCAAGAGAAGAGAGGAATGGAGAACTACAAAAACAACCAGAAAACAACAAAATGGCAACAAGTACATACCTACCCATAATTATTTTACATGTAAATGGACCAAATATTCCAATCAAAAGACATAGGGTCACTTAAAGAATAAAAAACAATATCTGTGCTTCCTATAAGAGACCCACTTCAGATCAAAAGACACACATAGAGTAAAAGTGAGGGAATGAAAAAAGATGTTTCTTGCAAGTGAAAATGAAAAGCTGTAGTAGCAAAATTATATCAGATGAAATAGACTTAAAACAAAGACCATGAGACAAAGGACATTGCATAATGATAAAAGGATCAATCAAACAAGAGGATATAACATTTGTAAACATCTACACACCCAATGTTGGAGCACCTAAATACATAAAGTAAATACTGGCAGAAATAAAGGTAGAAATCAATAGTAATACAACAATAGTAGGGTACTTAAACACCTAACTGATTTCAATGAATAGATAATCTAGATCGAAAAACAACAAGGAAATGGTGGTCTTAAATTACACATATTCAAATAGAAATTAATACCTATGCTTCTCAAACTATTCAAAAAAATTGAAGAGAAGGGAAACTTTAAAGCTTATTCGATGAGGCCAGCATTACCTTGATACCAAAACTGGACAAAGACATTACGAAAAGAAACATTACAGGCCAATATCCCTGATGAATGCAGATACAAAGATTCTCAACAAAATATTAGCAAACAAAATTCAGCAATACATGAAAAAAATCATACACCAATTGAGAACAGGCTGGCAGTGACCAGAGGGGAGAGAGGAGGGAATTTCAGGGGAACAGGGTGAAGGGTTTGCAGGAATGAGTGCAAAGGACACATGGACAATAATGGGGGAGGGGTGGAAATGGGAGGGAGGAGGGGAGAGCTGGGGGTTTGGTCTGGGATGGGGGTAAAAGGCAGAAAACTGTACTTGAACAGCAATTAAAATTAAAAAAAATTATCTAAACCAAGAAAAAAATCATACACCAGGATCAATTGGGATTCATTTCAGCAATTCAAGCATGTTCAATACCCACAAATCAATCAACATGATACACCACATAAACAATAATTAAGGACCATTTAAATATATGCAGAGAAAGTATTTGAAAATCCAACATCCATTTATGATAAAAACTCTCAACAAAGATATAGATGGAACATCAACATAATAAAAGCCTTATGACAAACCCACAGCTGACATTGCATACAATGATGAAAAGCTGAAAGCTCTTATTGAAGATCAGGAATAGGATAAGGAAATTTTGCAAAATTTGCAAAATACAAATTTAATATTCATAAATCAGTTATATTTCTAAACGTAAACAACAAGCATCCAGAAAGATAATCCTATTTACAATCATATCAAAAGGATAAAATTCCTGGGAATAAATTTAACCAAGTAGGTAAAAGACTTGTACTCTGAAAACTGTAAGACACTGAAGAAAGAAATTGAAGACATGAATGAATGGAAGGATATACCATGCTCATGAATTAGGAGAATTAATATTGTTAAAATGTTTATACTGTGCAAAGCAGTCTACAGATTTAATGCAACCCCTACTAAAAAACCAATGGCATTTTTCACAGAACTAGAACAAATATTTATAAAATTGATATGGAGCCACAAAATATCTTCAATAGCCAAAACAATCTTGAGAAAAAAAGAACAAGGTTAAAAGTGTCAAACTATACTATAGGCTATAGTAATTAAAACAGTATGGTATTAGTACAAAACAGACACATAGATCAATGGAATAGAAGAGGGAGCCCAGAAATAAACCCACACATATATGGTCAATTAATCTACAACAAAAGAAGCAAGAATATACAATGGAGAAAAGATAGTCTCTTCAATAAATGGTGTGGGGAAAATTGGACAGATACATGCAAAAAAAATAAAACTAGACCATTTTCTTATGTCACATAAAAAAATATACTCAAAATGAATTAAAGACTTAAATATAAAACATGAAACCATAAAACTTCTAGAAGAAAGCATAGGCAGTAAACTCTCTGACTTTGGTTTTAGCAATATTATTTTTTGGTTGTGTCTCCTTGGGACAGGACAACAAAAAGCAAAATAAACAAATGAGGCCATTTCAAACTAAAAAGCTTTTGTACAGAGAAGGGAACCATCAGCAAGAAGGAAAGGCAACTTACTGAATGGGAGAAGATATTTGCAAATGATATATCTGATAAAGTGTTAATATCCAAAATAAATACATACAATTCAACGTATTAAAAAATAAACAATCCAATTAAAAGTTGGGCAGAGGACCTGAATAGACATTTCTCCATAAAGGACGTACAGATGACCAACAGACACCTGAAAAGATGCTCAGCATCACTAACCATCAGAGAAATGCATATCAAAACCACAATGAGATATCACCTCACACCTGTCACAATGGCTATTATTAAAAACACAATGAATAATAAATTATTGGCAAGGATGTGGGGAAAGGAAACCCTTCTGCACTGTTTAGATTATAAATGAGTGCATTCAGTATGGAAAAGAGTATGGAGTTTTCTAAAAAAAAAAAAATTAAAAACAGAACTATAGTACAACCCAACAATTCTATTTCTGGATAGGTAGTCCCCTTCAAAACCAAAAACAATAATTAAAAAAGATATATGTACCCCTGTGTTCATTGTAGAATTGTTTACAATAGTCAAAATATGGAAGCCACTTAGGTGTCCACTGATAATGGGTAAAGAGAATGTGGTACATATACACAATGGAATTTTACTCGGCCATAAAATGAATGGAATCCTGTGATTTGTGACCTAGAGAGTATTGTGTTAAGTGAAATAAGTAGGACAGAGAAAAACAAATCCCATAAGATTTCACTTGTGTGTGGAATTTAAAAAACAAAACAAATGAACAAACAAAACAGAAACAAACTCATGGATATGGTGAATGAACTGATAGTTACCAGAGGGGAGGGGGATGAGGGGGACTGGGTGAAGAATGTGAAGGGGATTAAGAAATACAAACTTCCAGTTACAAAATCATGTTCAGCATAGGGAGTAAGTAGCCCTGGAATAAGCTATGTGCAATGACAGGTGGTTCCTAGGCTTTGTGACCATCACGTTGGGATGGTCACTTTGTAAGGTACATAAATGTTGAATCATGTAGTACACCTGAAACTAATACCATAAGTCAATTATAATTAAACATAAGTTAATAAACCCCCAAACTTAAAGATTATCAAATGGAAGCTGTAAAAATTTAGTTTGTAAAAAGAAAAATAATGTTCACTACCAATATAGAGAGATGGCATAATCCCTTTTTATTAAAATTCAAGTTTCATGAAAAGTATCAATTCTGCTCTAATAGTTTTGTCTCTTAGGGATCCCATTTTGCCCTTAAAATCATATTGAAGTCCATTAAAACCAGGTTACACTGAGCTGATATTTTTATTCAACTCCTTCCCATAGGGACAATGTGTCCACACAGCCATCTGCATAATTTAAGGCAGGTTGTCTTTCCAATAAGCCCACATCCATCTCCTCCAGAAGACAAGAGCTAAATAAACCCCTCTCTTAAAGATCCAGTGAGCATTATGTATTTATCTGTGACTTGAATAAAGTGTGTGATTTAAGTACAACTAAGCATGCTGTAAACGGATTTAAACAGGCCAATTGTCAAAGTAGAATTTTCTCAGGTTATCAATTTATGTTTGCTGCCCACTGGTGCTTGGATTTATTGATTGATTTTTGGGGTCATCTACAGGCATTTATCCCAGGGCTTCTGTTCACTTTAACAAAATACACACAATTCCATATTCTTTCTCTACCTGTGGATTTTTATCACTCGGCATGGAAATCATGTAAAAGAGAAACTCCAATTCATAGATCAAAAAAGCATAGCAAGGTTTTTTTTTTTTTTTTTTTTTTTTTAAATATCAGGAAGGAGAGAGGAAATTCTGGAATCTGAGTGGCAGAGTCTGAAAGAGTGAATTTTCTGAGGTCTCTTTATAGTGGTTTAATCCAGTCACAGGAACTTGAGACTATGTACTTGTCATAAGCAGCTGAAAAAATGAAAGAAAGCAAAATATTATTTTTTCCACATGGAAGACTGGAAGGTAAATCTATTTAATGTAAGAAACATACCTGATTTTCTCCCTGAATCAGACTAATTGTCCATCTCTCTTACATTCTGACAATGGTTTATCAATCTAAATGTTATTTGAGAGCCCAGGAGTTACCTTCCATGCTATCTGCCAAATGGCTAGAAATGTATTCATTGTATTCTTAATTTTTACTTGATAATCTATTTTGCATTCATGAATTTCCACAGGTGTTTGGTTGCAATGAGGGCTATCAGATAGTTGCTGTCATTTTTATAAATGTAATAGGACATCCAGAAAGAATCTGATGGAGTGTACCCAAGTAGCTAGACCCATATATAGGGACAGGTAAATGTCACAAAACAATTGTATTTTCAGTTCTCTTGTTTCCACCTAACAAGCTCCATCTGCTTCCTTCCTGTTATGATGAGGAGTTGCTGTCTCCTCTGGTTCTCCTGCACGAATGGGCCGGTATTGGAGTTGGCACCTGAGACCAAACAGAGGCGGAGCTGATGGAAAGCAAGCACACTTTGGGCATAAGGGAAGGCATTTTCAGCATCTGCCCAATCCCTGTTCAGTCTCCTCTTTGCCTCCCTGCCCTTGTGGGTGCCCTAAAATGAGATTGACACTGTTGCCTGTTTTCTACCTAAGGGAGATAAGAGAATAAAAAGGACTTGAAAGCTCAAAGGGAATTTTTTTTCCTATGGAGGTAGCAGTGATTTTAATTAAGAAGGGGAAGTTTTTGAAATGGGTCAGTTTGCTAAGGACTGCTATTGGCAGTTTGCCTAGAGACCAGTCTTTCCTGCTCTGCACCATGGGAAGCAGAACTGAAAGCATAAGACGCAGGGGGATATGGATGGCCAAGATGGCTGCTGTAGTTACTGAAGCTTGGGGATGTTGCTCCCTAGTCAGTGAGGTCACTGATTTGACAGTTATTTGAGCAAGTTTGTGGCCTTAAAGGACATGAAGACCTCAGACTTATTTTAAGGGAGCAGCTGCCAAACAATAATTACTACCTTGAGAAATGGATGCAAAAAGGATCAGAGGTAGCTGGGGACACAGATTAGTGTTGCACAGGAAAAGTGGAACCAAGTGAACCCAAATGAGAGATATTAAGCACCAAGTGTGTGGGATTTAAAAAAAAAACTTATTGGATTTCCTAACTAGTCAAAGATGTTTCTCCAACCTAGCAGTATAGTTGAGGCAGGATTATGCAAATAAAAGGACTCAAAGAGATGGGAAATTATAACAGCAGCAACAACAGCCAAACCAGGTAGCACAGAAACTCAAACTATTGCAAGAAACTAGCACGAGAAAATCCTACAGGCAAAGTCATTCTGGAGTCAGGGTGAGCCCGCGTCCCAAGGAGCAGCTGAGACTCAAAGACCATGCTGTAAGCCAGTTGATGATTTTTTAGCAACCATAACTCTGGTGTTCAACATTTGTGGTTGTTTAGTACCTGTCTATTTAACACAACTGTAGCTCAAAGATGGTAGGTACATTATCTGTCTCACTGCCCCCACGTTCAGAGCCCTCTGTGAGCACCCCTAGATCACACCGCTTCCATGCTGGCCGATGGTCTGAGCCATCCAGAGCGATCAGGGCTGGCGTGGGAGGGGAGATCTGTTTGCAGTTTCTGCAGTGTTTTGGCTAAGAGTGTTTTTGGTTTTTTTTTTCACAGAGTGACAAATAAAAAAGCTCTATTCAGGGTTGTTAAAATAGAAACTCCTGAACTGGGTGTCAGGTCACTAGGTTCCTGGACAAAGCTGGCAGTACCCCACCCCTAGATAAAATTACAGCTGATGACCAACTGACCAACAAGTTTTGTCCCTGTGTTGCCATGTTACCGGGCTTACAGAAATGTCATCCAAATAGGACTATTCTGGCAAGAGTGGGTGGATATCACCTTTTAGTGCGTGTGAGAGAAAGACAGAGATAAGTAGAAGGGGAGGGGGAGGAAGGGATACTGACTACAGGGAATGGGTGAGATACACAGAAGTTTTTTCAGTCTACTGCAACTCCAGTTTCTGCCTCCTTGGTTTCTGCTATTTCACCTCAAAACTAGCTCCTCTTTTCTCCAGAGGATAGAACTGAATCCGGTGTGAGCCCAGCCCCAGTCATGGCTGACTCTGGATCCAGGACCTAAGAGGTTCTTTCGGGTCCTCAGTGACAGTAGACATGTGTGTAACTCCTTTACTCTGCGAACCTGTGTAGTTGTGAACATTTTGTCTCGGGTTACTCCTGTGAGTAGAGTGACAATAGGAGATACCCTGTGCAAGCTTGTGGCCACAAATGGACGACATGGCTGTATTCCTCAAGGCTTTCAGATGGGTTTTTATCTTATGTAAGACTATTCCCTTTTATTTTGTCCACTTCTTTTTGATGTTTCTTTCCTTTTTCTTTTTGTTGTCTCAATAGACTATACTATGGCTCTGAAAGCTATCTCATTTATCAAAAGGTGTTAGAGTTATTTTTCCCTTTATAAATTTAAAAGTTGAAAAGGTTTATTTTTTTGGTAGGCCTAGCATGCATTTTTTTTTTTCCCTGTGCTCCTCTGGGTCAATAAAGACCCCAACCTCTGATTAAATTGAGAGCAAATTTACCGAACTGTGTACTAGGAAGATTAATTAGTTGTTTTGGTTTGGTTTGTTTGTCTGTTTTTTAAGTTCTTGGTATCTTTGCTTTTTAAGTGTAGCAAATTGAAATACTAATCCTCATATGAATTCAAGCGATGTGTTCGAAGTGCAGTCCATGAATTATTTACACACCTCACATATCAATCTCATTAACCACACCCTTGCACACTCATAATAATAACTGAGGTCAGAATTCAATTGCTGAGCAGGGAAGAGCACTTTAGAAACTTAAGGAAGAAAGAGGCGTTTCATTTGTACGAAGGTCTCCCAGGTTAACACGACAGCCATAAGACCATTTTGAAAGCATCCACTCTATGTCAGGCATCCTGGGCAGTGTAAGAGTGTGTATTTTTAATTCTTGCAACAGCTTTATGAAAAAGTAACTATAAAGTTACCTTTCCTAACTTTATAGGTGAGAAAATTAAGGTTCTAAGAAGTTAATTAACTTGCTAAAGATCACACAGCTAGAAAATGACTAAGAATGCATGCTCCCAGAATTCCCTTCTTACTGATGGATGGGTATGAATAAATTTGGCTATCTTATTAATGACTCACTTTTCCATGCCATTTTATAAAGCACTGTCGCATACACTGTTTTTTCTCATTCAAGTCTCATCACAGTTCTGCGAGTAGATCATTATAAACCCACTCCACAGATGAATAAACTGAGGGCCAAATTAGTCAAGATATGAAAGCAAGTCAATCCTAGGGCCATTTATGAATAGTCTTTAGCTAAAGGCCAATATACTATTTCAGAAGAGTAAGTTAAACGAGCAGTTGCCGCACCTCCCCCCCTGGAAGTTTTGATTTATCAGATACAAACAAAATCGAAATGAGCTTAATAATCTCCTCAACCTCTGGACCCAGTGAGATATGAGGAGGACAACAAGGACTGCTGTTTTTACCAACCTGAATCAGCACACAGTGAAGGCCGGTGTGTGTGTGCACAGATGCATGTCTTCATGTGCATGTGGGTGTTACCCTGGCAGCCTGTGGGTGCCTGAGAAGTACTGAGATCCTCCTTATCCCATTGGGCAAGGAAGGGCAATGTGCTCAGTGAGATATAGCCAGCACTAGCGTGTGTGTCTTGTTGTTTAGACTGTACCCTGCAGAGAGGCCCAAAGGGATCCTCCTTTTAAGGAGTCAGCTTGGACCTCACCACAAAAACTGCAAGGCACAAACAATCCAATTAAAAAATGGGAAAAGGACTTGAATAGACACTCCTCCAAAGGGGACATACAGAAGGCCCATAGACATATGAAAAGATGCTCCATGTCACTAATCATCAGAGAAATGCAAATTAAAACCTCAATGAGATACCACTTCACACCAGTCAGAATGGCTATCATCAATAAATCAACAACACGTGCTGACAAGGATGTGGTGAACAGGGAACCTGAGTATACTGTTGGTGAGAGTGCGGACTGGTGCAGCTACTGTGGAAAACAGTACAGTGTGTCCTCAAAAAAAAAAAAAAATGGAACTGCCTTTTGACTCTGATTCTGCTTCTGGGAATATGAGGTCTGTCCAGGAGGTATTCAGCCATGTAATATGAAATATAGAGACATTTGTTGAAGAAGATACAAGATACAAGAACCATTTTACCTAGGACAATGACACCTCAGCCTCCTTCAAAGTAGGCACCTTGGAACTTCACACAGTTCTCCCAATCACCATCAGCTGCCCCATTGTATTTTCCTGAATCTCATTGACAATCTGAAATCTCTTCCTTTTTTTAAAGATTTTATTTATTTATTTTTAGAGAGAGGGGAAGATAAGGAGAAAGAGAGGGAGAGAAACATCAATGTGCGGTTGCCTCTTGCATGTCCGCTACTGGGGACCTGGCCCACAACCCAGCCATGTGCCCTGACTGGGAATCGTTTGGTTTGCAGGCCCACACTCAATCCACTGATCTACACCAGCCAGGGCTGATATCTCTTCCCTTTCAAAGGTGATTTTAGTTTTGGGAAAAGCCAGAAGTCACAGAATGCCAAATCTAGGCTATAGTGGGGTTGAGTCACTTTGGTGATTTAATGTTTCGACAAAAAACTCTACATGAGACATGATGCATGAGCAGGCACATTGTCACGATGCAACTGCCAATCACCAATTTTCCGTAGCTGCAGCCTTCTAAACAATCCTTATAGCTTCCATGGAGGAATGCTCAAGCTTAAAGCAAAATTTGATGCAGGTTCATTGCTCTACTTGTTCATTTTGAATGCAACGTCCACACAGTACACATGCTCACTCAATGGTGTCTACCACACCCACTGACTAGTACAGTGAAGTCATCATTGTTCATGCATGTGCATTCTGGTCTACTCTCCTTGGCTGCCAGGTTACATGGATGTCACTCAAACCCTTCTTGTTATATTAACAATGGTTGGACTTTTTCCAGACAGATCTTGTATATGTGAAGAAACTCAAAACACTAATATGAAAGAATATATGCACTCCTATGTTCACTGAAGCATTATTTACAATAGCCAAGATCTAGAAGCAGCCCGAGTGTCCCTCAGTAGGTGAGTGGATAAAAAAAGCTGTGGTACATTTACACAATGGAATACTACTTGGCTATAAAAAAGAAGGAAATCTTACCCTTTTTGTCAGTATGTATAGCCCTGGAGAATATTACGCTAAGTGAAATAAGCCAGTCAGAGAAAGAAAAGTACCATATAATGTCATTTACATGTGGAACCTAATGAACAAAATAACAAATAAAATAGAAACAGGCTCATAGATACAGAGAACAAACTGACAGTCATCAGAGGGGAAGTGGCTCAGGGGATTGGAGGAACAAGGTGAAGGGATTAAGCAAAAAAAGAAAAGAAAAAGAAAACTCCTAGGCACAAACAGTATGGTGCTTACCAGAGGGAAAGTGGAGTGCAGGGAGGTAGAAGAAGGTAAAGGGTGGACAAACAGTGATGGAAGGAGACTTGACTTGGGTGGTGAACACACAATACAATATTCACATGTTGTAGTATAGAACTGTACACCTGAAACCTATATAATTTTACTAACCAGCATGACCCCAATTCAATTAAAAAAGATACAGTCTTCATATTACCTAGCTTATGCACATTACTCACCAAACCCTTCCAAATGTACCCCCAAAACCTTCATACTCTTTCAAATCAAACATGATTCCTGCTTACATTAGGTTCTGCATTGAGACAAAGTCGATGCGTCTACTTTATAATTCAGGACCTGCAGGTTACAGCTACTTTAGAGAACTGCCTGATGGCCATAGAGAGAAACATTTGTGATAAAAGGGCTTTTGCCAGGGGCTTTTCTCTTGGGACCATTATGAATAAAGCTGAAGAGGCCACACCTAAACTAGCTCATGGCACAAGTGTCTACTGGGCATCCTTACTTTGGGGTAGTACTGTTCTAGGGGATCTCTTCGAGTCGCTGGGCCATACTGTTCCTCTCTATAATATCACAAGAGCTCACTGACATAATAGAAAATATCCACAAATGTGCATTTATGTCAAGGGCCATAAAAGGTAAGCAATGTTGCTTTTGGCAGTCCTGAGATGAAATAATTATCTACATTTACTATTTCTTTCCTGGCGCCTGTCCCTTCCCTGTTGCACTGCACAATTGTTTAGGAAATTGGCTTCTTGCAATGACTCTTGAAGTCAGAGCTGTTGTCTGTGCTGCCTCTTCAAATTATTTTTCTACTTGACACTGCCTGGGGATAGAAGAGGAACAGGCCAGGGTGCGTCTGTTCTTGTGTTATTGTTAGTACAGTCTGTGTCAGCACAGGCTGCGAGTCAGCTTGTTTGTCACATGTCACCGAATCTTGCTGGGGCAACCACTGGGATAATAGCCACCTAACCCAGCTGCAGAGAAAGCTGGAACCCTCTGGAAGCTGAGTGCCTCTATTCTCTATCAGGAGGCTCCAAATGGAACTAGGCATTTACATCCCAAGTCAGCTGTTACCTAAATACACTGTATTTAAAAAGAAGAAAGGCATCCTTGAAGGGTTAACACCTGTGAACAGTTGGAAACGTGTTAAGAGATTTTTTTTTCTTCCTAACACATTTTAGAGTTCAGGAAAACCTAGAAATGAAATGCCTATAAAAAGCTAGTTTCTATATTTCCGAATCATTTTGTATCTTTAAAAAATATGTGTGTGCAATCTTCAGGGGAGGAAGGAGAAGAATATATATGTGGTTGCTGACTCTCTGTTTCTAAATATAATACTTTAATACCTGCAAGTAAAACTTGCTATTTTGAAATTATATAGCAAAGACATAGGGTTTTAAAATAATGCAATTCTGAGCCCCTTCTGAACCCCTTTTGATCTTCCCTAAAGTGTGGGATCTCCGGAATCCTGACCAGGGACTTAGTGTTTTCTGGGGTTTGGACTCAAGTTTACTTTTACCCTATCTGTGTGTAGCAAGCAGCATTTGTTTAACCAAGAGAGAGTATAGACTGGTTTTCAGAACGATTGCAACATTGACTTTAGAAAGGACTTTCATCACATTTTAAACTCTTTCAACAGTTTTGTTTGAAGGCAAACAACTAGTGGACAAATTACAAAGCAGTAGTTCAGATATGACAGTTTTTATGGATTACTTGAAAGCACCAAAACTTCTTTTAAAATTTTGTAATTTCTCTCTAATTCACAGTAGGCTTCCTTTATTTCAATTGGGTAAGATTTACTGACCACGGAAATGGGATACTCCCGGGAGGATTTCCTGTTGGGTCACAGTCTTGGCTGACTCTGTGGGTCAGTCTGAGGGCAGAGCAGACATCGAACCTGCACTGAAGTTCAAATTCATTTAGAAATGTAAATATTTTTAGCACCTTTAGGCACTGTGTTACATGCTGAAGATAATAAAACACAAAATATACACATGGCTGGGCTTGGCCTCATAGAACTTCTGGTCAAATGGGGAATAAAGAAGTTATCCAATAAATGCTTTGATGGATGTTGTGAACTGAATTGTGTCCCCCAAATTTTGTGCTGAAGCTGGAACCCTCAGTTGACTGTATTTGAGATAGGGCCTTCAAGGAGACTTTAGCTGAAGTTAAATGAGATGATAAGGGTGGGATCCTAATCCGATAGGACTGGCGTCCTTCTAAGTAGAGACACCAGAGTGTTCTAGGTACGAGTACAGCAAAAAGGCCATGTGAAGACACAGCAAGAAGGCAGTGCTCTCTAAGCCAAGGAGCGAGGTCTCTATGATGGTGCTTTGATCTTGGACTTCTAGCCTCCAGAACTGTGAGAAAAATAGACTTGTGTTGTTTAAGCCTCCTGCTCTGTAGTGTTCTATTACGGCAGCACAAGCACACTAGTGCAATAGGGAAGTGCAGGGTTCTTCAGAGGCACGTGGAAGGGGCTCCTCAGCCAGATCTGGAGGAGCAGCACTTGGAGAGGGGTGAGGGTGGGAGAGGGTTTTTGGTGGAGGCTGAAATGTATGTGAAGCCACAGAGGCTAGGAGAGCATGGCTTGGAGATGTGAGAAAGAGGAGAAGAAAGTTCAATAATGGTGCATGGAGGACAAGGGGCTACTTCTGGAACACATGAAGGTCTGCATGGCCTAAAGGGCGTTAGAGCAAGACTTCTCAGAACTATTAAACACAATGCAGCCATTCCTCTCTCTGAAATCCCTTCCTTCCCCTTTGGGCTTCTATACCATCACGTTTCCTTGGTTCTCCTCCTACTTAATTGGTTACTCTGAGTCCTCTTTGGTCTCTTCTTTCTCCTGCTCAATGTCGAACTATTAGAATTCCCCAAGACTCAGTCCTTGGGCCTCTTCTTGACTCTTTTTACATTGCTTCCGAAGTGATTTTATCCAGTCATATGACTTTAAATAGAATTTATATGTCTGTGGCCTCCAAATCTCTGTCTCCTGACCTGATCTCTTCCCCCAAATGTAGATTCACATGTCCGTTTGTTTCCTTGATATCTCTCCTTAGTTGTTCAATAGGTAACTAAAACATAATCCTCAATTAGGTAGGATGCTATTGGCTTGTAAAACATGCTTATACGTTGAAGGTTGCTTTCTTCCCTCTGCTCAACCCCTGGAATTACTTTGAGAATGAACCCAGGCTAGCCTGCTAGAGAACGAGGGGCCACATGGACCCTATGCCCAGTTAAAATCAGTTCTGTCAAGTCCAAGTCATCAGAACTGCTCAGCCAATCTGTAGACTCATAATGAATAACAAATGCTAGTTATTTTAAGCCACTAGTGATAGAGGGGGTTTGTTATATAACAATAGCTAACTCATATGTATAGAAAAGTCCTGACCTTTTCAAATGTAGAAGATGATAGGCCACCTGAAGAGAGGAGCTTGTATGAAGTCGGGGTCCCCAAACTACACCTCCCAGGTCTGGCAATTTTCAGTCCTGGATTTCTTGAGATGGGTAAATTTAAACTGAGCATGCTCCCCATAAGACATGCTGCTCTGGCTCTCACTGAGTAAGATGGCCTCTCTGGCTTAGCTCTGCTAATAGAACCTCCTTTGACGTGAAAAATTGTAAGACTGTAAACTTTTCATTTGTATGTATGGAGGGCGATGGTAGGGCAATGCTGGAAGGAGGATGGTTACTGGGCTGAGAAATGTGGACGCTATTAAAAGAGGCAGCACAAGGTTGTTCGCTTAGCAGAGGAGGTGGGAACCTTAAATAGGAGCAATCACAGCAGTATATGGAACGGTCCCTGTGATGATGAATTTCCAGCAATTTATTTGGCAAAAGCTCTTCCCTTCTCTTCAAACCCTCTGAGGTCATGGCCAGCCTCTGGCCAGACTCTCACATAATGGCTGTACTCCTCCCAGGCCACAGTGATATCCTTCACTTGCCAAAGGATTTCCACCGACCCCTAATTGCCTGCAAATCTTTACCCTCCATTTCTTCTACTATGCTCCTGAGTAGCTTATTAAAGTTGCATTTTAACATCCAGCTTGGTACCCATGGTTGTTTCTTTGTAGAAGGTCTGGTGCCATCGTAGAGACATCTTTTGATACGCATAGATGTCAGACAGAGAGACCCCAAGGCAGAGAACACACCATTACCGCATGCTCCATTCAGCTGTCAGTGGTTGAGAGTGGCTGCAGCCCTCACTGACAGAAGGGTCTGCCAGGCTGGCTCTCAGGTGTGAAAGGACAGGGTGGATATCAGAGTGTGGGGGAAAAGTATATTTTAACAATATACAATATTTTAACAGGGCAGTTGTGTGCTGCTTAATGATGAGGGTACGCTGTTCTGAGAAATGTACCATGAGGCGATTTGACTGTTTTGTGATCACGGAGTGCACTTACACAAATCAGATGGTGTGGAGTACTACACACCTGAACTGCACGGTATAGCCTATTACTCCTAGGCTCCAAGCCTGTATAGTCATTATTGTACAAAACAACATGAGATTAAATCAAACACAGGAGAAAATGATGCAATAGATGCAGAAAACATGAGGTATGAGGCTACTGCGTGTGTAACAAGACACACCGTTTTACAGCAAACTTTTTTATAACTAGAAAGAGTATACTCTACAATGATGATGAAAAGCATAGCATAGGAAATACGTAAATCAGTAACATAGTTGTTTATTACCATTATCAAGTGTTATATACTAGACATGATTGCATTTGCTGTACTTTTATACAGCTGGCATAGCAGTAGGTTTGTTTACACCAGCATCACCACAGACACGCGAGCCGTGCGTTGAACTGTGACGTTACAGCACTGCTATGAAGACACTAGGCAAAAGGAACTTTTCAGCTTCATTATAATCTTATGGATGGAATCACCATTGTGTATGCAGTCTGTTGTTGACACAAATGTCATTATACTACACATCACTGTATTCCATGAGGTAATTATTTCAAAGTGCAGTAGTGCTATAACGAATTTAGCTTCCTGGTTAAGTACATAGACTTTGGAATCTGATAGACATGCACTCAAATTAAGGTTTGTGATTCACTGGTGCTGACCTTGTAGGCCAATTACTTAACCCTCTACTCCACTGTGCAATGATGACAACACTCACCTCCTAGACATATTGCAAGGATTAGGTGAAGTATAACACGGAAATTCCCTGTCACGGTACTTGATGTCTATAAGCGTGCAGTAAGTATAAGCAATGATAATAATGACAACTTAAGATAATGTTCCCCAAATGTATTCTACCCAATAATAAAGTGCTTGAAAATGTTAATAGGTACACTGGGAAAAACTTCTGGAGTCACAGAGACCATCAGTGCCCTAAAGGCTCTGTGGGGCTGTGAAGTAAAGAAATTGGTTGAATTTTGTTTCACCTAGCTTTTCTCAAATTTATTTGAGGACAATGGACAATCATATTTTTTATTTTTATTTTTTACTGTTGTAATATTACTAACACCTGTGGATCGCTAGTGTCCCCAGAATGCTAGTTGGACAATGCTGGATTATGAAATAATTTTCAGTTATGTTACTAGTTAATAATCTTTCACCAGAAAGTAAAACAAGAGTTAAATATAAAGAAGCTTAAGTGTAAAACCTGGTCCCAGTGAACACTGGACTGATGCTGCAGTTGGCTCTCGGCCACGCTGGGAGCAGTGTGGGCCACCGTCCCGGCCATCTGCTGTGATGGGCAGCGGGCAGCGTGGCAGGGCTGGCTTTTCCACCCTGAATCCCAACTTACTGCTCTGACTGCTGGCCTCACTCTTTAACAGAAGCCACCCTGAGCTCTCTGCTGTCCTCATTAAGAACACCCAGGCCAAACCTGGACTTTCTTTCTCAGCCAGGAGTGGCCACGCATATTTTATACTTTTGTGTATTTGAGTTTGTTTTGTAGGAAACCACATGAAGTATAAACCATGTTGGCCTTTGCTGGTCTCGGTGTAGGAGAAGCGCCACACAGTGATGCTTTTGAAACAGAAAATTATAGCTCGTCAAAGAATATGTGATTGATTCCTAAAGCAGAATGACTCATAAGGATGCCTGGGATCTAATGGCCACCCCTCTTGAATAGCGGCAAGCTATTCACGCTGGGGACATTTTTTTTTTTTTTTAAGGGGGAAGTTTACAGAGTGTTACAAAAAGTAGGTAGGAGGTCCCAAAGACAGAGTAAAAACAAGTCTTTTTTAGTGGGTCAGGAAAAAAATGTATTTAAAAAATATATGATTGCATTGATGTTTAGCACAATATTGAGTTAATCTAATGTTAATATTGAGTCAATGGAAGGGAATTCACAAGGGACACACCAAATTATGGTACTTTTGTGATCGATAGTCTGTACCTTTTGCCATTAAGAACATGATTAGTCTCATGGTTTATGCACTGTTACATGGCACAGAGAAACATAGAATACTTACCATTCACTTTATGAAGCGAGCAAAACTAAGACGACAATACTGAGTTTTAACAAAGATCGCAGAAACAGGCCCTTCCCCAAGACAATGAAAACCAAAACTCTTCAGACACAATCAAAATTGACTTAGGGATACAAGTTGAAAATGAACTGCAATACTGAAAAATTAAATCCAGCAGCAGATGAAAGGAACTACAATTGACCAAGTAAGGTTTACCATAGGAATGCAAGAAATGGTTTATTACTAGGAAATCTATAAATAAAATATTTCAGTAAGTTGAAAGAGAAAAATTGTATAATCATCTTAGCATATGGTAACCATCAATGATTTAAAATATACTTAAGTTGGAATAGAGAATATCTTCTTAGTAATACTGGGTAGAGATACTTAAAGAAGACTCAGTAGAGCTTTTCCATTAGAACTAGAAATAGGATGAGGATGTCCAGTATAATTTTTATTATTCCCCTGAAAGCTTTAGATATTGAAATAAAATAGGAGACAAACAAGTAACAGCGTGAGAGGTAATTTTGCATGTCGACTTGGCTAGGCTGGTATTGAGATGTTCAGTCAAACACCAGTTTTGGTGTTGCTGTGAAGATATTTTTTAGATCTGAATAACATTTAAACTAGTAATATATGTTAAAAAGTAAGCAGATTACTCCCTATACTCATCTAATTAGTGGAAGGCCTGAGGAGAAAAAGACTATGGTCCCTGAAGGAGAAAAAATTCTGCCTCCAGACTGCCTTTGAACTTGAGACTACATCAATTTTTCCCTGGGTCTCCAGCCTGTTAGCCTGCCCTGCAGATTTCAGACTTGCCAGACCCCACAATTGTGTCAGCCAGTTCCTTAAAATAAATCTCTGTTTACAATATGCATACACATTCTATCCGTTCTGTTTCTCTGGAGAACCCCAGTGCAAATAACAACACTGAACTACTGAAGGATTTCTAGGTGCCAGACAATATTTGAAGGGCTACACTTGTATGAACTCATTTCATCCTCAATAGTTTTACAAGGCAGTGTGATGTTTTCCTCCCTATTAGAAAATAATCAGAATGAAATTCTCTAAGGACTCATAGGAATGTTATGGGCTAATTAAAGGATAAAAACAAAAAGCCTAAATTTTCTGCCCTTTTACTTTTTAGGCACATGACTCCAACCAGCTCTGTCTCGCTAACCCCAGTGTTCTGAGACCATGCATTGATGTTGGAATCAATATTACTATCCTGACAGTAGCCAATTAAATCGGACACAGGCTGGGGAGCAACAGTACTTAGGAGGGATTTCCCTTGTACTTGACTTGCACTCTCACAACCTTCTATTAGTTTCCCATGGCTGCTGTAACACGTTACCACATACTCAGTGGCTTAAACAACACAAATTTATAATCTTATAGTTCTAGAAGCCAGAAGTCTTAAACTCAAGGTCTCAGCAGGGTGGTATTTTTTGGGGGAAACTCGAAGGGAGAATCTATTTCCTTGACTTTTCCAGCTCCTAGAGGGCACCTGCATTTTTTGGTTCATGGCCCTTTCCTTCATCTTGAAAGTTAGTAGCATAGCATTTTCACACTTCTCTCTTTCTTTCTGACTTGTGCTTACACTGTTCATTGCCTCCTATCTCTAATTTTGGGCCTTTTGTCTGTTTCTTATAAGGACTTTTGGGATTACTTTGGGCCCACTTAATAATATCCCTATCTCAAGATCTTTAGTTTAATCATATCTGCAAAGTCCCTTTTGCCATGGAATGTGACATATTCACAAGTTTCAGGGATTAGAATGTGGGCATCTTTGGGGGGAATTAGTCTGTCTACCATACATATGGAATTAAGTGAAAGACATCATCATATCCTTCCTATGCAGAAGTGTCTGTGCTAATAAAACAAAGAGAAGCTGGCTTCTTAACACGTATGACTACCGTGAAAGATGTCAACCTTCAGTGTTTTCCTGTCCTTGTTCTCTGGTGAGAAGCCTGTTGCACAACTCAGTTTTAGGAAAACTGTACCGCTGGAGAGGGGGATTTCTGTGCAACACTGCTTTTTCACCTTTCCTTATACATGTAATATAAGAAGAGGCTTCTACAAAACAAGAAACATGGATTCTTATTTTTCTCACCTTGTTGTTTGGCAAGGCTATTCCAAATACAAAAACAAACACCAAATTCACAGTGAATAATATTAATAACTGTCACTTACTTAAAACTCAAAATCCACGTAGGTTTTTTGAAAAACAGAAGCAGAGACTTTCAGTTTCTGGTTCCACATGTAAGAAGTCACCACTCTGTCCAAAGAAGTACAAACCTGAACAAACTGAAAAAGCAAAAATTTGTCTTATATCCTTAAGAGAGCGGAGGACCCAGGGAAAACTGCTGCTCCCAAGATAGGACAAACAGGCTAACACAGGGAGTCAGGACTTTCCAGAACAGAGACTCGGGAGCCAATATACCTTGGAAACAAGTGTCAGGCCAGACACCTAAAATGTAACCAATGAATTTCTGAAGGCTCAGTCAGTGTGGACAACTCTGAGAGTTAAAAACTTCAGGAGGACCCAGTTATCAAGGGGAACCCCACAATTTTGTGAGATTTACCTCCAGGAGCTCAAGCAGGAGCAAGGGGAGGAGAAAGGAGCCATTTTGAAGTAGCAGAGCAGGGGTCTCTTCCATAGGCCTGCCCTCAGCAGAAACTGGTCAACCAGGGGTTACCCCTTGGGTATTATTGGAGCTTAACTGGCCTGGGGGAAGGGGAAGCACTGAACTTCAGCCCAGTCTTGCCATTTGTCCTACCTGAGTGGGACAAAAATCCTAAGAAACACTTGTAAGTTCACACTTTAGAGACACAAGCTCCCTAAAAATCTGAGATCTAATCCCAGGACTATAAAGCAAACCCTCCCCCCGCCACAGGTACATTACTAAAGCGCTATTTACAGAAAGTCAGTTCACCGGATCCATCATGTTCAGCTAGCAAGAAAAATTCACAGGATATACCAAAAGGTAAAAAATACAACTTGAAGAGACAAAGCAAGCCTCAGAAGCAGACAGGCAAGGGATGTTGGAATTATCAGAGCTGAAATTTAAAACAAGTATGATTAATACATTAGGAACTCAAATGGATAAAGCAGACAGCATTTAAGAAGAGATGGCAATGTAAGCAGTGGTGGAAATTGTAAGAAATAGCCAGTAAGAAATGTTATAGATCAAAAACACGGTAACAGTACCAAATTACTATATTAACACTCATCAGTAGATGAGTGGCTAAAACAACCATGGGACACTTACACAATGGAATACTACTTGGCTATAAAAAAAATAAGAAAATTTTACCCTTTGCAACAGCATGGATGGACCTGGAGAACATTATGCTAAGTGAAATAAGCCAATGAGAGAAAGACAGATACCATATGATTTCACTCGTATGTGGAATCTAATGAACAAACTGAACTAACAAGGAAAATGGGGACTGACTCATAGAGAGCAGGATGACAGCTAAGGGTGGAGGGAAGTTAGGGGCTGGAGGGATTGAGCAAAAGGTAAAAAGGATTCATGGCCATGGACAACAGTGTGGTGATTGCGGGGAGTGGATAAAAGGGGACTAAATGGTAATGGAAAAAATACAATAAACATTTTTTTTCAAAAGAAAAAAGGCACAGTAACAAAAATGAAGGATATTTTTCATGGGTTCATTAGTAGACTGGACATAGCTGAGGAAAAAATCTCTGAGTTTGGGAATATCTCAATAGAAACCTCCCAAACTGAAGAGCCAAGAGAGCAAGACTGTGGCACAACTACAAAAGGTGTAACGTGCATAATGGGAACATCGGAAAGAAAAGAAAGAGAAAAGAACAGAAGAAATATTTAAAACAATGACTGACAATTGTCCCAAATTAAAATCAGAAACCAAACCACAGATTCAAGAAGCTCAGAGAAAACCAAACAATATAGATGCAACAAAACAAAACAAAACACCCCAAACTGACATGTAAGCATATCATTTTCAAATTACGGAAGATCAAAGATAAAGAAAAAAATCTTGAAAAAAGCCAGAGAAAAAAGACACCTTAGCTCTAACAAAGATAGGAATTATATCCAACTTTTCCTCAGAAACTAGACAGCAAGAACAGAGTAGAGTGGAATAAAATGTTAAGAGAAAAAACTTCGCACTAACCTAGAATTCTGTGCTATGTGAAATTATCCTTCAAAAGTGAAGGAGAAATAAAGACTTTCTCAGACAGATGAAAACTGAGGGAATTTATTACCAGGAAACCTGCCCTGCAATAAATGCTACAAGAAGTTGTGTAGAGAGAAGGAAAATAACATAGTCAGAAATTCAGATGAAAGGAAGAGCATCAAAAAAGGAGTATGTAGGGTAAAATAAAACATTTGTTTTTCTTATTCTTCATTTCTCTAATAGATAACAATTTGTTGAAAATAATAACAAAAACATATTCCAGAATTTATGCATATATATTTTATGTATCTACACTTATGTATACTTATATATAAGTTAAATGAATGACAGCAAAAATACAAGGGATGGAAAGAAGGAATTAGGATTATTTTATTATAAGCACTCATATTGCTGGTGAAATGGTATAGTGTTATCTAAAAATGAACTTAGATTAGTTGTAAGTTATATTTCAAATTCTAAGGCAACCACTAAAAAAGGCAAAAATATAAATATAACTGATATCCTAAGGAGAGAACATGGAATAATATAAAATGCTCAATTAAAACCACAAAAGCAGAGAAAGAGTGAAAGACAAAAATAGAAACAAAGGACAAAGGAACAAGTAGAAAACAGTAACAAATATAGTAGATCCAACTATATCAATAATCACTGAACATCAAAGTCTAAAAGCACCAATGAAAAGGCAAAGATTGTCAGAATAGATCAGAAAACAAGTCCACTATATGTTTCTACAAGAAATCCACTTTAAATATAAAGACATATATATATATATTGAAAGTAAGTGGTTGGAGAAAAACTATACCAGGATAACACTAATCAAAAGAAAACAAGAGTAGCTATTTTAATTTCAGAGAATATATTTCAAGGCAAAGAACGTTACCAGTGATAATGAAGGGCATTACATAATGAAACAAGGTCCATTCTCTAAGAAGACAACATTCTTAACATGTATGTGCCTAACAAAAAAGTGTCAAACTATGTGAAGCCAAACCTGATGGACCTGCAAAGAGAGATAGATGAATCCATTCTCATAGTTGAAGACTCCAGCACCCCTGTACCAGAAGTGGATGGATTCAGCAGGCAGAAAATCAGTAAGGAGTTAGCTGGATTCAACAGTACCATCAATCAACTGGGTTTAATGGACATCTATAGACTACTTCATGGAACAACAGCAGAATACACATATTTTTCAAGCTCACACAGAACATTCACCAAGATAGATGAGATTATGGGCCATTGAACACACCTTAACAATTTTAAAATAATATAAACTATGCAATGCCTAATTTTAAATAAAAATGGAAGTAAAGTAGAAATCAATAACAGAAAGATAACTGTAAAATCTCCAAATACTTGGATATTAAACAACATAACATATGGGTTGAAAAAAGAAAACAAAATTAAAAGACAAACAATAAACTAGAAAAGTACTTACAAAATGTATAGCAAGGGGCTAATATAGTGTCAATATTTAAAGAGCAGTAACAAATTAATAAGAGGAAAAGACAAATACCACAGATGCAAAATGGGCAACTGAAATAGACATTTCATAAAAGAAGATATCAAATGATTTATACACATGCAAAAATTCTTAACCTCATTGGTGTAAAGGTAATTTAGACTAAAGTAACTTGACAAATATAAAAGTAAATAACTAATTCTGGAAAAGATGTGGTGATTGCTGGTAGGAGTGTGTATGGTACAAAGTTGCCAAAGTTACACTGGCAATATGTATTAAAGCTTAAAAAATGTACATACTCAATGACCCAGAAATTTCACTTAAAGAAACTTATCTAAAGGAAATCAGTAGTACATGCAAAAATTGAGCTTCAAAAATTTTCCAGTTGATAATATGTATATACATATATTTATACAATCTAAATATGAAAGGAAGTAATCTAAATATTGGAAGAAAAGGTTGGTTAACTTTGGTTAACTATATTACAATCTTCTGTAAAATAGAATATAATGCAGTCATTTAAAATGAGAATTTTATCAATTCAATTTTATTTATTATCTAGTCTGTTTATTGTTTTCTCTCACTGAAGAACAATGATAGAGACTTTTTCTTAACTGCTGTATACTTAGTGACTAGAAGAGTGAATGACACTCTTACAAATGCTTGATGATTGACTTGTTATAATAAAATGAGTTTTAAAATAATATAACAACATGTGAAACACACAATTAAAAAAGCAAATCAAGCCCTGACTGGTGTGGCTTAGTGGGTTGGGCACTGGCTTGCAAACCTGAAGGTTGCTGGTTCAATTCCCAGTCAGAGCATGTGCCTGGGTTGCAGGCCAGGTCCCCAACTGGAAAGGCAACTGACGATGTTTCTCTCTCACACTGATGTTTCTCTCCCTCTCTTTCTCCCTCCCACCCCTCTCTCAAAAAATAAAAAAATAAAATCTTAAAAAAAGAAAACAGAATGTCACCAGTGGCATACAGGGAGGAATTGAAGTGTCTGACAACAAGACGGGAGCTGGAGGACAGTTTTCTCCCAGAAAGAAACAGGGCAGAGAATATTGTCCCTGTTCTGAGCCCTCCCTCCACAGAGCCACAGAGCTGGCAGGCTGGTGCCATATGCAAGACTTTATCAACCTGGCTAATATCGTTTGCCCCTCCTTGGAGATCTCCTGAGGCTCCATTCTGCCCAATTTACAGGCCCACTCAGACTGTTTACTGTGACTTTACATGAATGGCTGATCTTGGCTCCTGCTTCACAACGTCCTAAATTCTATCAAACAAGCAATAGCCAGCCTCAGTGATCCCCTAGCCCCTGTACCTCTTGCTAAGTGGCCCCAGGCTTAGCACTAGCAGCACCCACCCTAGACTCACAGCTTGGCTTCTCTTAGGAATCTCCAAGCCCAGCATGAATAGCAGTCACCTCAGATTGCTTTATAGCTCATGCAGGGTGGCCCCTGGCAGAACACTGGTGGGGCTGACTTGGCCAGGACCACCCAGGAAACCTCAGAACCTGTGCACATAGTGGACAGCTACAGACCACGTTGGAGCACCTCCACCTTCCCTTTGCACAGCTGATCCTCCATAGAGAGCAGAAGTTAATGGTTATTGGTCACAGCCAGTTCTTGCAGCTGACTGGCTTGGGTAAATCCCTTCCATTGATCTGCCAACAGCAATCAAGGTTCAATGTAAGAGGAGGGTATACTCATCCCACATAAAGGGCTCACCTCAAGTACCCAGCTTGGGTGATAGTGGAGGCTGTACCACTGGACCCTATAGGACACCTACTACGTTAGGCCACACTACCAAGACACAGAGTCAAAGCAGCTCTACCTAATACATACTAACAAACATAGGGAGGCTGCCAAAATAGGGAGACAAAGAAATATGGACCAAGTCAAAGAACAGATCAAAACTCCAGAAAAAAAAAAAAAAAAAACTAAACAGAATGGAGATATCTATCAGATGCAGAGTTCAAAACACTGGTTATAAGAATGCTCAAGGAACTTAGTAAGGACCTCAACAGCATAAAAATGATCCAGTCAGAAATGAAGGATACACTAATTGAAATAAAGAACAATTTACAGGGACACAACAGTAGACTGGATGAAACTGAGAATCAAATTAATGATTTGGAACTTAAGGAAGCAGAAAACAACTAATCAGAACAGCAAGAAGAAAAAAGAATTAAAAAAAAAAAAAAAACAAGGATAGTGTAAGCAGCCTCTGAGACAACATCAAGCATTCCTACATTTGCATCTTAGGGGAGCCAGAAGGAGGAGAGAAACACGAGAAATTGGAAATCTCTTTGAAAAAATAATGAAAGAAAACTTCCCTAATTTGGTGAAAGAAATAGACATGCAAGTCCAGGAAGCACAGAGAGTCGCAAACAAGATGGATGCAAAGAGGCCCATGACAAGACACATCATAATTAAAATGCCAAAGTTAAAGATAAAGAGAGATTCTTAAATGCAACAAGAAAAAAGCAGTTATTATCTACCCAGGAGTTCCCATAAGATTGTTAGCTGATTTCTCAAAAGAAACTTTATAGGCTAGAAGCGATTGGCAAGAAATATTCAAAGTCATGAAAAGCAGGGGCCTGCAGCCAAAATTGCTCTACTTAGCAAAGCTATCATTTAACATCAAAGGGCAGATAAAAAACTTCCCAGAAAGAAAAAAAAAATTAAAGGAGTTCATCAACAGCAAACCGTTATTATATGAAATGTTAGAGGGACTTATTCAAGGAAGAGAAGATCAAAACTATGAACAATAAAAGGGCAAAAAGTACATATCTATCAATTGAATCTAAAAAACAAACTAAGCAAACAAGAATCATGACAGAACCATGGATACGGAGAGTGTTTTTTGATTGCCATATGGGAGGCATTTGGGGGAATGGGTGAAGAGGTGAGGGGATTAAGACTTACAAATATGTAGTTACGAAATAGCCACAGGGATGTAAAGTACAGTACAGGAAATGGAGTAGTCAAAGAACTTATAAGCATGACCCATGGACATGAACAATGGTGTGGGGTTTGCCTGAGGGAGTTGGGGGGCTGTTGGGTGAGGGACTGCAAAGGGGGAAAATTGGGACAACCGTAATAGCATAATCAATAAAATACAATAAAAAAATAAAAAATTTTTTGTTTTTATTTATTTTATTTTTATTTTTTTAATTTTTATTTTAATTGTTGATCTTGTACAGTTTTCTGTCTTTTACTCCCATCCCAACCCACCACCCCAGCCCTCCCCACCTCCCTCCCATTTCCACCCCCCATAGTTTCTGTCCATGTGTCCTTTATACTTGTTCCTGTAAACCCTTCCCCTTTTCCCCTGAAATTCCCTCCCCTCTCCCCTCTGGTGACTTTCAGCCTGTTCTCAATTTCAATGTCTTTGGTTATATTATGCTTGTTTGTTTGTTTTGTTGATTAGATTCCTGTTAAAGGTGAGATCATATGGTATTTGTCTTTCACTGCCTGGCTTATTTCGCTTAGCATGATGCTCTCAAGTTCCATCCATGCTTTTGCTCAGAATGGCTCTCATAAACAAAGCAACAAACAGCAGGTGTTGGTGAGATTGTGGAGAAAAGGGGACACTAGTGCACTGTTGGTGTGAGTGCAGATTGGTACAACCACTATGGAAAACAGTATGGAATTTTCTAAAAAAACTAAAAATGGATATACCTTTTGACCCAGCAATTCCACTGCTAGGACTATATCCTAAGAACCCTGAAACACCAATCCAAAAGAACCTATGCAGCCCTATGTTTATAGCAGCACAATTTACAATAGCCAAGCGTTGGAAGCAACCTAGATGCTCATCAGTAAATGAATGGATCAAAAAACTGTGGTACATTTACACAATGAAATTCTATGCAGCAGAAAGAAAGAAGGAGCTCCTACCCTTTGCAAAAATAAAAAATTTTAAAAAAGATTAGAAAGAAACACATGAAATGTTTGTACTGGTTATCTCTGGTTGGTGAGATTGAAAGTGTACATTTTAGAGTTTCCAAACTATGATGACCATGTATTAACTCCATAATTAGAAAATTTTCAATAAATAGTAAAAACATAAAGGGAAGAGTAATAATGTGTTTTGTCAAAGTCACAACTGTTCTTCCTGGTCTCTTTCAGAACTGGCTACTCAAAGTGAGGTCTGTGGACCAACAAAACCTGTAAACTTATTTCAGATACAGAATCTCTGCTTCACCCCACTACTATATCAGAATATGAATTTTATCAAGGTACGCACATTATTGGTATACACATTAACATATTCTCAACTGATCATTTCATTGCTGCATTGGGTTGGCTAACTACTATCGAGATGTAGTATTCGGCATTCTGTACAAACATATTAATAGCATTTTAAATACCTTTCTGGCATGGGAAAAACTTCAGCATATTTTTAGTAGTTTGTATGTCAATGATTCAGAAATGCCTTTGGGAAATTTTCCTTCGGACTAGTCAGTGTCCTGAGCCTTGCTACTGGCTGGTTTACCCTCTGATTCAGCCACTGCTCCAGGCCCTCACTGCCTTCTTTCACTCACCTCACTGCTTCCATTCACTCATCCCTGAATGAGCTACCTAATTCAGCTTTTGCTCGCCTGCTGAGCCATGCTCTTCTGTATGCTCCCGTTCCAAACAGTAAAATATGCTGTCACTTCTGAGATGGCCCAAACAGAGATTTATGGGGTTAGGTAGACAGCAGTTGCTTTGGTAGAAATTGACTTATTTCAATCATTGAACATTTACCAGGTAATTGATGAATAGGACAGTCCATGACCTTGAAGCCCTTTTAATGCAATGGCAGGGACGGCAGGGGTGGAGAACAGCCTGCAGAAAGACCATGCAATGAGCTGATGGGATATGTGCCTTTGAGAAGACGCGAGAATGGAGCAATAATGGTGCCTGGGGAAAGTCAGGAAGGATTTGGGGAGGAGGTGACATCCTTCCGTGATCCCCAACTCTCCAAGTGAGGTTACTCCCACAGCAGATACGTACCTGGGTATGCACAGATTACTCTTTCAATTGTCATCTTACCTGGCAGACTGGTAGTCCAATGAGAGCACACAATGTGGGTGTTTAAGTCATATTTGTTGAAAGAAGGGATATTATCTGAATCTTAGGGAGAGTTGAACTTGGCCCTGACGATGGGTGGTTTCTCCTGGGCAGAGGAAATAGAAGGCAAGAGGAATAGAGTAGTACAGCATGCTGGAAGGATCGTTGGCGCACCTTGTCCAAAGTGGGTATCAAGTGGATCAAGGAAACATTTCCATTGTGAAGCAGACTTTTGTAGATTTACCATAGGTAGAGGTTAGGGAGAAGAAAACCTTTTGGCCAGTGAGCTGTGACAGATTTAAAGTTAAACTGCCAGCCACAGCACATCTGAGATATTCTGAAATATGGTTTCCTCATTCACAGTAAGGACTGTAATTGTGCTGAAGCCTGTGCTGAAGCCTGCCCAGGATTCCCCACGCTGCGCTTTGTTTATGGCTGCCCCCTTCAAAGAGCATGCCCACGTGCTCTGAGTGAGCAGGCAGCCCAGCTTGGAGGCTAGGCACCTGACTTTTCAGAAAAGGAAGCAGAGCTGGAGGGCTGCCAAGACAGTAAGTGTCTGCAGCACGATCAGGAAAAGGAAAAGCTAGGCTTCTGTCTCCAGCGCCTCCTCACCAATTCCCCAATATCCTTTGGCGTTTGGACAGGACGCTGTTGCTTTGGGGCAGGGTGGCATGCACGGTGACATTTGTATTAATGTCTTTCCAATGACTGCCTTCTGTTTACCAAACCATAACAGAAAAGTGGCATTATTTCAGAAAATTTAAAGTTTATGCGTGCTGAGGGCAAAAAACTCAGCAGGGTCACATTGGAGATGTGTCCTGTGGCTTTTTGAAAACAGCCTATCACACAGCCCTCTGTGCCGTCACCTATTTGCCTAATGGTTGGGACACCGGGCAGGTTTGGCACGAGAAGTTTCTTCTGTCAGCGAGTACTGTGTGATCAGGAACGGCCAGCTGACGGTGAGCAGGCCAAAAGGGAAGTCTGCAGATCCTGAATTG
Organism: Glossophaga mutica; assembly: GCA_039655065.1. Classification (NCBI taxonomy): domain Eukaryota; kingdom Metazoa; phylum Chordata; class Mammalia; order Chiroptera; family Phyllostomidae; genus Glossophaga; species Glossophaga mutica. Next base: position 64,123,371 of record CM077304.1, read on the forward strand.
CTGGTTTCAGGAACTGCTCCCTGGGGAAGGCGGCCACTCCCCAGGGCTGTGCCAGACTGCCTAAAGGCTCATGGGGCCTTGACAGACACAAACTCCAGGTCACCCGAGAGAAATCACACCTTCTGGTTCTGTAGGTGTCCTTGCCTCTGTAATTCCAGTAGGAAGTTGTGAAGAGAACAATTGAGGTATAGGCGTCTGTGCTGAGCCCAAGGACACTGCATAGCTGTTTGCTTCAGTCCCAAACCAGTGTCATTGAAACTTGTAGTGAAAGTGGTTCCTTATATGTATATGTCAAGGTAAAGTTCCCAGCAAAGTTTGATGGGCCCGGGACGTATAGAAACCAAGGTAGGGAGAGAGAACTTCCCCTTACTCTTCACCCAGGGCATAAACTACCCTTTCTTGTTTCTCTTCAGTACACCGAAGGGGTCACAATGTTCAAATATTTTTGGAACATGCCTCCAAAACTCAGTTCTTGATCACAATGAGCTAAGAACTGTTTTATGGAAAACAGCTCTGTTTCATAGAAAATGTTTTATATACTCCTAAACATTTTTATGTATTTGCAGTCTCCTTAGAAAGACACAATCTACCCATGAGGCACCTGGGCTCTATAATGTGTTCCTTCCATGCATGTGGAAATGAAGGGAGCTAGTGAAGGCCTCATCTGTGACAGAGCCAGGACTCCAGATTCTGGTACCTCCCACAGCACCATGAAGACTTGTCTTCACCCTGCATCAGAAGCCTAGAATAGCGCTGCCTCTGGAGAAGGCCCACAGACAGCATAGTTTGGCAAATTCACTTTCTCTACATCTGGGACTCACACCTCAAGCTTTTTGTGGGATCTTAGGTGCACTATCTTTCTTGGTTTGGTCTAAAAATAATCTTCAGTAGGCAGAAGAGAAATGCTTACAAAGGATACAAGTTGATGATATTAGTTAGGGAGGGAAAGATTTAATTTCTGTTATCCCATATAATTCAGCTTTTATTCCATTACTCATATTTGTTTATTCAGCTGCCATTGTTCTCATTTTCATCTGCATACAGCCTAAAATAATTAATCTTTGGGTCTTACAGTAACTACCTCCTTTGGCAACCCTGCCAACATATTCTTGGAAGAATTTCACCAGCCTCCAGGGAAGGATGGTAAGGCTTTGAAAAGAGCTCACTACAAAAGAAAATGTCTGCATTCTAGGAAGGGTATTCTTCAAGGGGCTGCTTTTCCTAATTTACACAAAAGCCCCCAGTGGGCTAATGGTGTCCCTGGAAGAAAGAGAACTCTGGCCTGTGATTTATATATGTAATTCCATGTCTCTAAGTATGGTGCTTGGGGAAGGGAGAGCCATGTCTCTTCCTAACACCCAGTGCCTTTTAATTGTTAAAATACTATAACAAACACATTAAATCATTTTGAAAAAAGAAAGAAAATTAATAATACCACAGTTATGCATGCATATTCTGTTATTCCTATCCATATGTAATTTACAGATTATATCAGAAAGTATTCACAATTTCTGTGCTCCTTTATTGGGGGGCTTAATATTATACCACATTTCTATGGGATTGTGTTTTTCATAATTATAATTCTAGTAGTACATAGTTTCCACTGAATAAAAGAATGACAACAAATTTAGCTACTGCGGTATTGTTACTTTGACATTACTCGTGGTGTTTTATCTTCATAGAAAACACACCTCCATAAGCATCAGTGGATCTATAGCTTATTCTTCTTTTGTATTTGAATAAATTCCCAGGAGTGGGATAAAGTATTAACCATTTCATGGTCTTTGATATGTGTTGCCATGTTGATTTCTTAAAGAACTATAAAAGTTTACATCCCATGGATCTTTTGTGGTTCAGTAATGCACAAGCCAAGGCAGGGATGATACCCAACATATTTCAGCTAGTTGGGGCATTGGTACTTGCTGATCTACACTGAGGCCAGCTGGTCAACCTGCCCCGGCACACTGCTTGAATAGGGGCCCTGCAAGGACAGCCAACTGAGTTGCCTTCAGGGCACCCTTTCCCTCTATTTTTTTTCTGTCAACCTGTGTTTCCTTCTGTTTCTTATCCTCTAGTTTTTGTCTGTTCTAGTTCATGATTTATTGAGTGTTTTTTCTGTCTTTACCAGAGTACATTTCATGTATTAGCCAATTAAGCCTTGGAACAAGCCTATTAGGTGGTTTAGTTCCATTTTATAGACATAAACACGGAGGCTTGGAAGGTTAAACTGCTTTCCCAGGCACACACTGAAGAAACATGACAGAGCTGAGATTCCAAACCAGTCTGGTTGTCTCCGTAGCTCTTAGCCTAGAGGCTGCACAGCCTGGAGGGTGTTGGACTGCTGGCTGGATGTTAAGGCAAAAGAGGGAGAGAAGTTGAAATCCTGAAAGGACTGAAATTTTTTTTTTTTTCAGTTCTCTTTTTGGTTTTTTACTTGCTGCATTATTAAATTTTTTTGATTAGCTTCTCCTGGTGTCATATTTATTTGCAGCTGTTAAACATTAGAAGACTTGGGGGGGGGATTTATTTAAAGCATAGTTATTAAAATGTCTATTTTGATTTAAGGGTTTCTTCTGCTTTATATTACTTACTTGTCTCATACTGCTTTAATCTATAGTCATTTCTAATAAAGAACTTTCAGAACCTACCAGCCAAAGCACTTTAAGTGATTCTTGCCAAGTCTCATTTAAGCATATTATTTCTCAGCCGAATTATTACTCAGCCATACCCTATCCTTTTATCATTTATATATACTTGGCCATGTGTCCATTCAAGTCCTTTACAAAGTCATTTATGCACTTTGAGACTATGTCTTTATAACATCCCATAATCTTATGACTAGGAGAGGTTCCCGATTATTTTTTCCTATAACATGCAATTGTTTTCAGTTGAATTTTCATAAGCTGGCTGTAGATGTCAACCTTTGAAGTGGGGATGGATGATGGATGTTTTGGAGGAATTGAGGAAAAGCTCTGTTTTTGGTTGTAAACCTCAGAGAAACTTGGAAGAAAATTAGAAACGGGTCTATGAAGATTGTATATTGTGGGTGTTTGCCTCACGAGCTTTGGGCATGCAGAGAGAGCCATGGCTGCTGAGTGGCAAGTGAGGAACAGGTAGAGTGGGCAAAATTCATGTCATTGTTTGATTTCTCTCAGAGCACAGACAGAAGCAAGGAACTGAATGAATGCAGTTTATTTCGGAGGTAATCCCAAAAGGCAGGACTGAGAGAGTGAGGAGAGCAAGGGAAGGAGGACAGGTTAATATGAGAGGGTGTGTTCAAGGTGGCTGATGGAGGCTGGACCTCTGAGAAGTACATGGTATGCCTTCTAGAATCTTCCCCTTGAAAGACAGAAGGCTGGTGCCTCTATGTGGCTCCAGTGCCCTGGTGGTTGAGGGTTGCCCCAGTGTAATAATATCCCCAGCATGCCCTCCCCATTGGCATTTGAGAAGTAGCACAGGGGAGGGTGGGCTCCTGGGAACTGTCCTTCACAGACACGGCTGAAATCAGAGGTGAACCAAAGGCACATGACACAGTCACCAGAGGAGTCCACTATACAGCAACAAAATGAGATGTAATTTCAAAATATATCTTGAACTTGACTACTTCTCTTCACCTCCACCATGATCACCCTGGTCCCAGCCACCTTCTTCTCTTATCTGGACCCCTACAAAACCTCCCAACTGGTCTTCCTTCTCTTGCTCTTGCTTTCTTACATTGTTTTCGCCTCAAGCACCCCTTAAAGCACATCATATAAATCTTCGGTGCAATATCCTCCGATGCCTTCCTTTCACCCCAAGAGTACAATACAAAATTCGCACCTGGCCCACATCTCCTTTGACTTCATTGCCAACAACCCTTCTGCATGCTCACTGCTCAGAGTCTCTCATCCTCCAGAACGATTCTCCTGCTTTCCTTCCCTCCTGCCCAGTATAAACTTCCCTCCAACCTTCACTTGACCCATTGTTTCAATTCAGTGCCTCCTCCTCAGTGTGGACTTACCTGAAAACGTTTCTTAAATTAAAATCCTGTACTAACTACCCAGATTCCGGATTTCTTTTTCTTCATAGCACTTTTTACCACCTGCCACTGGTTTGTATATTATTGCTTTGTTTGTTGTTTTTTTTTGCCTCACAAAAATAAAATTCCACAAAGAGAGCAGATGACCACTCTGTTGCCAGCATCAAGAATGGTCCCGGCGCCCTGGCTGGTGTAGCTCAGTGGATTGAGCTCGGACCTGCGAACCAAAGCATCGTGGTTCGATTCCCAGTCAGGGCACATACCTGGGCTGCAGGCCAGTTTCCCAGCTGGGGACGCACAAGAGGCAACCATATATTGATATTTGTCTCCCTCTCTCCTTCCCTTCCCCTCTAAAGATAAATAGATAAAATCTTAAAAAAATTAAAAAAAAAAAAAAAAAGAATGGTCCAGGTGTATTACATGGTGTGAATAAATGAATGATTCCAGAAAGAATGATGCCTCTTCCTTTAAGTTCTCCCTCCTGAATGCTCCTGTTAATGTGACCTTCCCAGTGACCCAAGAGGGCATTACTTCTGTATATAATTAATCCTTTATATTAGTGCAGTAAGAACCCCCATGGGAACTGGTAGTCCGAGGTGGGAAGGAAGTGGGTAGGACTTTTTGCAGGAGAAGGAGGGCAGGCAGGAAGGCACAGGCATGGGTCCAAACTTTAACCACTTACCAACCCATGGTCTGTTTGGGCCCAGCCCAGCTGGGTGGGTTGTGTGAGAGCCAGGGCTGGGACTGGCAAATTCTAAGTTTCTTGCCTCTTCTCTAACTCTCTCCTGTCTGCCACCCCCTCAGGAAATGTCAGAGAAGGATAAGCGAGACCATCTGGGGCTGTGGGAAGGTCTGGCGGAGAAGATACTTGACGATGATAGTACTTGGGAGGCCTGACTTTATCTTCTTGTATCCAAGCACACAGACAAGGGCCATTTATGGAAGTGAGAATAGAACTGCAAGAATGTGCTTTAGGAATTTTGACAGAAATCTGCATTTTGAAGGAGATACAGGGTTTATGTTAGGAGGCAAAGCTTCTTTCTGTGCCCTTTCTTTCCTCATCTGCACGCCAGATGCCAACACCAAGGAAATGTGGCATTTCCCCCAGTGGTGCCCCAACATCCTAATTCCTCTGTATTTTTCTCTTTAAAACTTACCTGTTTCCCTTAAGGCTCTGTTGCTATTTTAATGGAAAAAGGCCATCATTCTATTCTTCTACTCAAGTAAAAATGTAACAGGACCATTCTAGAAACAACACCTCCAACTTCTTTTTCTAGGTCAAGAAATGATTCTAAATATGGACATCCAGGCTTGTGGCAGAAGAGGATGGAGTATTTGGAGCTTGCAAGATGCCATGGTGTAGTCATAGTTCTGGACAGCCTCTTGAACCTGACATCCAAGGTCTAGATCCTGGTTTTGCCATTTGGTTAGTTGTGGAACATTGGGGAACTGTTAACCTCCTCATGCCTCAATTTTATCTTCTGCCAAATGGGGATGATAGCTGGACCTTTCTTGTGAAGTTTGCATGAGTGTCAAATGAGTTACTGTGTGTGTGCAAGTGCTTATAAAAATGCTAGTGCACACAGAGCTTCAGAAGTGCTGACAATGATTCCATGGAACGTTCAAAGGGAACTCATGGAGAGCCAACCATTCTTACCACTGGCTTTGCCTCGTTACTTACTCCGTCCACAACACTGCCTTCACACAGTTTTGGGTACGGAATTTCAAAATCCGTTACTTTCCTTAAAAAGCTACACCCTGTGACTTTTTGTTGACTGGAGAATAAAGTGTCATGATGGGGCAGTCAAGGCCCTCTCCACTCTGTCCTCAGCTGTGCATTATGATTCTTGTGGTTACATTTGACAGAAAACAATTTAAACTGGCAAAACAACTGGGGGATGTGTTATCTCCTGTATCTGAAAAGTTAAGGGGCAGATTGTTCTAGACATGGCAAGATCCAGATGTACAGATGTGTTGGCCTTACTCTATAGCAGGCATTCTCCTCAGAGAGACTCTTGGTAATTCCAGATTTTTATCATCCTTATAGCTACCAATCTCATGGAAAGAGAATGTCTCTTAAAATTCCAACAGAATTCCTGGGATTTAGTTTTGGGACACTAGATAACTAGAGGCTTGTACCCAACTTTGAAACAATTACTGGATGCAGGGAGATGGAAGGTAGTGATGGGCCAAGTGATGATCGCAGGCCCCTCCCTGACTCCAGGAGAAGGCTCGACTCCACTCTTCAGATACTAAGAGTGGACAGGTTTTCCCAAAGAAAATAGTTATTAACACAAAGAGAAGAGAAAATGGATATTGGGTAGGCAAAAGTAACAGGTGCTCACCACAACTTAATCTTCCTGCATTACCTATCATTCTCGGAACAATTTTTCATTTCCTGCCCTTAAATGGGATGTCTCTTTGCTTGAAATGCCTGGCTCACACCTCCACCTATCAAAAGTTCAAAGTACAATTTAAAATTATACTTCCTTTACATTGCCTACCCCTTGACAACCATAATTTATTACCTTTATTATAGCCCTCATCATCATCCAGCTTGTATTTTATTACATCGTGTACATGTCTTTCTTTTGTTACTGGATCGTAAGCCCCCTGAGGGAGATAGAACTGTGCCTCATAGCCCGTCACACATGTGCACGTTGTTTGTGGACCAGTGGGCATCTTCCACCGCGTGAAAAGCTTTGTGTCAACTGTGAAGTACCCCAGTAAATGTTAGGTGTTGTCATCACCATTATTTTCTATTACAAGGTCTTCTGCATTGCAATCTTCTAATAAATACTTGGTTGATGTACTAGAATATCTAATTGTAATCAGAAGCAATTTTCAGGAGTCTCAAAATTCTTCATATTTAGTCTAACTTTTTCTAAACCCGAGATTACCATTTTTCAGGTGCAGAAGTGTGCCCTTCCCAAGATGCTTCAGGCATCTAGGCCAAGCAAACAGTTTTAATTCTATTTTGCATCTGCATTTAGATTGAATTCTTTGGCATTGCTTTGGTTTTATTTCTTAGCAGAATTTTGCATTTTAACACTTTATCCTTTGTATCTTATGGACTTTAATCAAATGCAAATCTTTGGGATTTTAAAGAGCTTTCCTAGAGCCAGTGAGCACATCTTTCCTTGCCCTGGACGTTCTGACAGTCTGTGATGAGCATGCCTGGCACTGGCCCAGTGCTACCCGGGCCTGTGAGCTTCATTCAGCCCTACTGGCTTTGACTTTCCTCTGAGCCTGCAGCCTACTCAGCAACTTAGAAATGAGTGTTGAGTGTCACTGGGCACAGGAAGGCTGATCCCTGGCAAACCTGAAGTGGGCTACCCCTCCTTCTCTGTCTCCTCTGCCCCTCATTTTGTCCCCTCTGCCCCGCATTCCCTTCTTTCCTCAGACAGCCCACAGTCTACCATCCTTTTGCTGCTCAGGCCACATTTTGGCTCTCCGTTTAGCTCTCAGTTTTGTCCTCTATACTTTCTCCTCCTCTGTTCATAAAAATTCTACTTGGTGACCCTTTCTGTGGGGCCAATAACTTTTTGTTATAATATAATTCTTGGTCATAAGCAGTAAATTACGGTCATGTGTGACTTGATATGTCAATCCTTCCAGATCACACTGAATTCATACTTTTCAGGGGATGCGCTGGAAACAACCCCCAACTCAAAGAAAAGATAAAAATGAGATGGATCATAGGCAGCAAAGCAGCTGTAAAAAAAGGCCTGTATATGGACTAGAGCTGGAGAGCAGAACAGGGTGGGATATGCCTTTAGCAGCTCATTATATCAAATGAGCATCCCCAATAAGACTGAGCAAGAAATAGTGAGAGACCAGAGCAGAATACACCCATCAGTACTAGTCTGAGAAAATCACTGAAAATATGGGTCACTCCATCCTCCTGGGAAGCTCATCATACTGCTCCCAATCGTAGTTTAAGAGGCAAGAACCTGGGCTCCATTGACAAGATCCAGTGCTGGCAGTACTTCTGGGTAGTTTGAGTTTTTAACATTTAGTTTTGCTAGTTTTAATAGCTGCCAATTTAAATGAAGTACTTGTTGATTACTTTGCATCTATTAACCTATTTAAACCACATCTGAACCCCCCAAGAAAGTTGATGGATGAAATGATCCCATTTTTTGGGTGAGGAGACTGAGACTCAGAGAGGTTGGGTTATGTTTCCCAACACTTCTCAAGTAGCATCTTATAGAATTAATATTCAAACCAAGGTCAATCTCACTCCAAAGTCTTTGCTATAACCACTCACTTCTCATACTCAGATCTGTCCATAAATGACTTATTCATCTACAATGTGCCATCACTGTTTGGGGGGCATTTTTGAGCACGCTGCAATCAATGTTAGTTGCTGAGAATCCCACAAAATGCAGTGAGTGCCCTGGGAACAACAGTAAGGATGGAGCAGTGAGTTACACCTGGGGATTAGTGCATTTGAACTGAGTGTCGAAGGAGGAGTAGGAGTTTACAAGCACCGAACAGGAGGAAGGATGCTGAGGAAAGAATTATGCTGCTTCCCTTTGAGATTCTCAGAACACGTGCAGCCTGAGAAAGGGACCATGGGGTGTGTTAGATGGCCTCAGCCATGGGGCTTCCCAACTTGATGTCCCTGGAAGAGACGTATGAGGTCTCTGAAGGGAGGGAGAAAGGATGAGTGGATCTGGGGTGACATGACACAGCAAGGAACAGTGTGGGGAGCCTGAAGTCTGTAGAGGGAGAATAAGAAACCGTAATAAAGATTTGGCTTTCAGAGAATTTGGAGAAGAGAAAAGTCAGGGAGTGAATTGTGAGGAAGGTAATTTAGGTCAAAACAATGTAAAGGAGGATTCAACTAAAGTGAAGACCCTTAGGCAGAGGTTTAAGAGAGCTTGTCCTGGTTAATTTGTCTTACTGGGAAAAAATTAATTGGTTTGCAAAACGTGCTATTAGTCAGTGGCATCTATAATTCCCAATATCTAACCATAGGAGAATTGTTGGGTAAAATTTGGTGTATCATTTCAATTGGATTTTATACAGCTATTTAGAACAACTGGGTAGGGATGCTGAAACTGATTACATTAAAATAGCACAATACAAAATTATATTCTCACTCTAAGTGTCCTAGGACCTAGAAGTTAATAGACAGAAATGGAAGTGGCTGTGTTCATTGGCATCATTATTTTCACTTTTCTCAATGTAAAAGGGAAAGATGATCTCAAGGTGATTTTTCTGAGGCTGTCATCACTCTGAGAGTAATGGTCACCACCATGTATTGAACGCAGCCTGTGTGTCAGACACTGTTCTGTGTTATGGATGACCTCATTCAGTTCTTACAGAAGCCCTAGTAGGTGAGTGTGGTTATCTGGGGAAGGCCACTGAGGTCTCTGGCCCAGGATCTCACAGGACATAAACCCAGGCGGTTGGACTTTAGAATTTATGCTCTGTCCACCAGGCTACGCTGCTTCATCTTAACCAGGTCATTTTGACACGAACAGACTTGTCGGTTCAAGGTGGCCCACTGCCATTCTGAATTCCTCTCTAGGGAAAATGGTGTGAACGTAGACCTTGAAGAAAGCCCACGCCTTTGGGGCCAGGGAGTGGAGCACCAGCCTGCACATAAGAGAAGCTGGATTCCCTGTTCTGTTCAACCATGGAACGGCCCAGATAATTTAGTAAATTTCATCAGGTCCCTGCCCCGAAAGCAATTAGTTAATCTCTCTGCATTCTGCTCTAGCTCCGTTTACACACAAACCCAATGTAGCTAGTCATTCAACAGAATGGATTTTTCTCCGTTAGCGGAGGTAAAGCAATCAATTACTAGGGATGGATTTAGAACTAAACAGAGCATCCACTTTAAAGAGTCCCTAGACAAGCTCTGTTAACATCATTTCCCAGCCATCTCAGCCATGTTTGGCCAAGTTCTGGCTGGGTGCTGCAATGACGTAGTTACTAGAGGCTTTAAGATGTGCTAATTTGGGATAAACACAGAAGCTTACATTCTGTAAATCCTTACAAGAATGTAACAACACTTCCATGTATATTATCCTAATGGATCTCTGTTAGGAGTTGAATTGTGTCCTCTGAAAATTCCTATGTTGAATTACAACCCCAGTATGTCAGAATGGGACCTCATTTGGAAAAAATAGGTCATTTCAAATGTAATCAGTTAAGATGGGGGCATACTGGAGGAAGTTGGACTTCTAATCCAGTATGACTGGTGTCTGTATAAAAAGGGGAATTGGGAGATAGACAGGCACACATGGAGAACACCATGTGGAGACATAGGCAGAGATTGGGGTGGTGCAACTGAAGCCAAGGAAGATGAACTGCGGCACACCAGCTACTTGCCAGCAACCACCAGGAGCCTGGAGGGAGGTCAGGAACAGATTTTCCCTTACAGCCCCCAGAAGGGACCAACACTGCCAACATCTTGATTGATCTTGGCCTTTCCCTAAAGAGAGGTGAGACAATAACTTTCTCTTGTTTAAGCCACTCAGCGTGTGTTACTTTATTACAGCAGCTGGAGGAAATGAATATAGTTTCCAAAAGTAGTCTCTTAAGATAAGTAACTATTATTTTCTGCCATTATATAAATACAATTGTGTGCCACTTAACTCTGGGATTATGTTCTGGAAAATGTGTTATTAGGCAGTTTTGTTGTTGTACAAACATCACTGAGAGTACTTTAAGTAACCCTAGGTCGTATAGCCTACCACACTCTTCAGCTATATGATAAGCTTAGTGCTACAAACCTGTGTACCGTGTTACTGTACAAAAGTACACTGTACACAATTGTAACACAATGATGAGTATTTTTGTATCTAAAGGTATTTAAGCATAGAAAAGATACAGTAAAAATAGGCTATAAAAGATAAAAAAATGACACACCTGTATAGGGCACTTAACATAAATGGGACTTATAGGACTAGAGGTTGCTCTGGGAGAGTCAGTGAGTGGTGAGTGGCTGTGAAGGCCAAGGACATTGCCGTACACCTACTTACAAACGCTGTACACTGGGCTACTGTAATTTATAAAAACAACACAAGATTAAATCCAGCGCAAGGGAAAATGATGCAATCAGGAGACGATGTAAACATGAGATGCATGAGGCTGCTGTGGGGATAACACAGCCCAACATTTCACAGCAAACTTTTTTATAGGAAGAAAGAGTACACTCTAAAATAACGATGAAAAGTATAGTACAGTAAATAGTACTCATAAATTAGTAATATAGTTGTTTATTAGCATTACCAAGTATTATGGACTGTACATGATTGTATGTGCCACATTTGTGTACGACTGGGAGCACAGTAGGTGTCTTTACTCCGGCAACACCACGAATATGCGGGCAATCTGTGGTGCTACCATGTTACCATGGCCATGGTGTTAATGTGGCTGTGACATCAGCGCTACTGTAATCTTATGGACCCGCACTGTAAATGTGTTCCGTTCTAGACCGAAACGTCCTTAGGTGGCGCATGACTGCACTCACCGCCCTCCTGTGAGGTGAGGGAATGCATTCTTTTAACTTAGAAACTGAAGCAGAGAGAGGTGCCTCTCGGATACAAAGTGCTGGGGCCAAGATTTCAAATTGAGTGTTTTTTTCCCCCCCTAAGGATGCTACATTGTCTCCATGAGAGGAAGACAAGCACATGCGTGAGCCGTGTGGAGAGGTGGGAATAAAATGACGGTGACTCGGGTATTGATAAGGAAGTGGAATTTGTGGGCCGAGTGAGACATGAGTGTAGAGGCAGAGGACAGGAAAATAAAACATTAGGGGCACATTTTGCAAAACATGTATCACGGAAATTATTACCCTGATGAAGAAACGGCCCAGGGTCACTCGAGCGGGAGAGACGCTGCTCACTACAGCTCCTGCGCAGAGATGCACAGTACCCGCAGCATTTCAGACACTCTAACAGGCTTTGCAGAGAAGAACTTTGCATACTGATTTTGTCTAGTCCATCGCTCTTCAGTTATTTAAGCATGGAATCTTTTTACTACTGTTGGTCTCTAACGCACAGAGCTGGTTCTCCGGCCCAGCGGCACGGGGGCGAGAGACCCAGTCGGGGAGTGTCATAGGGGTCAACGTCTCAACGTGGCTTTCCTTCCAGCGCCACCACCTCCTTTTCTCTCTCATGGCGAGACTCTTAAATATCCACTTATTCTTCAAACTCAACACAGACACATGAATAAGGTACGGAGATAATAGAAAAAACACCTTAACAAAACACCACTTGAAAAATGGTTTGGACACAGTTGAAAGCCTCTGTGTACCTTCCCCAGAGACATTCTCTTCCTTGTAACCTCACCTGCTCTTCAGAGGTAACTACCAGCACTGCCTGGAATGTCTGATGTGTCATTTGTACACATAGCTTCATGCTTTTATGACCCAGGTATGTATTCCTAAACAACATGGTGTGATTTAACATGTTTTAAACTTTATGAAACAGCTATCACAATGTATACACCTCCTGTGACTTGCTTTTGGTTCAACATTATATTTTTGAGACATTTCCATGTTGATATATGACCTTTAGGTCACCCGTTTTGACTGACTGTAGTGCAGTATTCCATTGTATGAATATGCCAATATATATTTATGCATGTTCTTTATAGGCATTTAGGGTGTTTCCAATGTTGCCGTTACAAATCGTCCAGCAGTGAATAGTCTCATGAATGAATTGAGAAAAATGATATTGCCAAACTGCTCTCCCAAATGGCTGTGCTGAGCTCATTCTTATCCCACTGTGTCTTAGGGTTCCCGTGCACCACCCTAACCCTTGAGGTTGTCATCCTACATTATCCTTGCCCAGTTAATGGGTGTGAAATAATGTTTCACTGCAAGTTTAATTTGCATTTTTCCATTTACTAATGAAATTGATAGTTTTATTATGTGCTTATTGGCCATTCAGATTTCTTCTTCTGTGAATTTCCTCTTCCTTTGCACAGTTATTTTCATTTATTTTTCTCTATCACCTTAAAATGTTTTTCATTGATTTTAGAAAGTTCTTTGCTGGTTCTCAATACTAATCTATTTTGGTTATTTGCTTTATAAATATTTTCCTGAAGACTGGGGCTATTCTTATCACTTTTTAGAGGTATTTTTGTGTACAAGTTATAAATTATAATAGAATTTGTCTACAATTTTATTATGGTTTGTAGCTTTTGTGTCTTACTTAAGATTTTTTTCAACACTAAATCTGTAAAAATACTCTCCTATATTTTCTTGTAAAAGTTTTAAAGTTTTGCTTTTTACATTTAGGTCTTTAATAACTTTGGAATTGATTTTTGTGTATAACATGAGGTAAGAACCCCCTTTTCCCCATTGAATAGCGGATTGTCATAGCGCCATCTATTGAATGGTCTATTGTTGTCCACATACACAATCTTCAGTGCCACCTCTGTCATGATATTTTATGACACAAATCTCTCTTGGATCATAGCACTACATCATTTTGTTTATTTCTACACCAGTATCTTACTGAATTAGTTACTACAGCGCTATAGTAAGCTGATTTCTGGTATGGTAGGTCAGTTGCATTGATGGGTATAATTGATAGCTTCCTTTTATCTGTGTCCTTAGCAATATAACTTTGAAGCTCATTGCATCAAGAAGTTGAGTCTATTTCTCCATCCTTAGAATCAGAACTGGATTTGCTACATGCTTTGGACAGTGAAATGTGGTGGAAATGACAGTGTGCAGTTCCAAACCTAGGCCTCAAGAGATCCTGCATGCTTCCACTCCCTCCTCTGGAACACTGCCTTCACCGTGGGAATAAGCTCGGGCTAGCGTGCTGAAGGATGAGAGGACAGGTGATGCGCGGCAGGGTCAGTCCAAGGTGAGACCAGTCTAGACCAGCAAGTGCCCAGCCAACCTCCCAGCTGCCCATTTGAGTGAACCCAGCCAACATTGCCACTCTTGGCTTAAATCACCAGAACGGCACAGCCAACTGATAGACATATACGCTTATTGTGTTATGTCAAAATAAAGGCTTATTGTGTTATGCTACTGAGGTTTGGTAGTTGTGAGTTTCACAGAGTAATTGTGCTAAAAGATAACTGACATATAGGGCAAGTCTCATGTCTTGTTCTGTTATTTAAAACCATCTTAGACGATCATAGGCTTGTGTGCTTCCCTATACAGATTTTAAAATTGGTGAGTCAAATTTCCATGACTTGGTTACCCTTGTATACAGGACTTGGGCTCTAGGACACATCCTTTGAAGCACAGAGCCCCTTTTAAGGTTTCACCTTAGATTATCCGTAAAGGTGAGGCCAACTAGACCAGTCGTTGCTCCATTTCCAATCAGTTGTTCATTTATTTGTGTTTGCTTTATCATATTATAACACCATTATTGTAAAATGGGGGTTCTGTTGCCAGGGCAACCAAATGCAATACAAGAGCTTTCAGCTTGAACTAAAACCTTCACTCTCTCTGGCTACGTCCCATATACTTTCTTGGCTCCCTCCATTCCTGACGTTGGAAGAATGGAAGAAACTACAATTCTGCCAGCATCTTGTTTTATATGTTTTCACCTCTATGCTCATTAACATGTACAATGTTCTCTAAATTTATCAACTTAAGTAATTTCATTTCTACTATGTGCCCTTGATAGCTCCTCTCTTTCAATATAGTACTGCCCAATATTCATTCAACATGCACTGAGTGGACCCCTAGCATGTGCCTGGCCCTGGGGTTACAGAAGTAGATGAGATACATGGGGCCTATGCCTTTCTAGAGTTTACCAGGTTACGCAGACAGGGACATGACCGACAAAGACACAGATACTTTACCAGGATAATAAGTACTGGGAGAAATATGTGTAGGCCAGCAGGGAGGGGCCTGATCTAATTTGCATCAGTGAGTGTTTCTGTGAGGAATAAGCCACTAATGTCAGAGACAGTTCCAAAATACATCCATTTTTTACCCCTATTTCAATTCCATGTCCCTTTTCTTACCACCAGAAAATTATTTCAGCTCCATGCACACCTGCTCTGCCAAGCCCCCCTTCTACCTTGGCTTCCTTATCATTTTAAATGCAGTGAGTTCAAGAAACAGAGTTTGGCCCTGGCTGGTGTAGCTCAGTGGATTGAGCACGGGCCTGTGAAGCAAAGGATCTCGGTTCGATTCCCAGTCAGGGCACATGCCTGGGTTGCAGGCCAGTTCCCAGCATGGGACACAGAAGAGGCAACCGTACATTGATATTTCTCTCCCTCTCCCCCTTTCCTACCCTTCCCCTCTAAAGATAAATAAATAAAAATCTTAAAAAAAAAATTAAAAAAAAAAGAAAAAAAGAAACAGAGTTTGTATCAGTTGCTTTCCCAGAAGAATTGAACTGCCAGGGACAATGGTGCCATCGTAATTTGGTTAGGATTCCTTGAAGAAAATGGTGCTGAGATATCACAGCAGGCACAGTGGGAAATCCAGCTGGGATCGGCCAGAGCTGTGTTTGCATAAGGACTTAGAACCAGGGTGAAACAAAGATGCTCATTTCTGATGGAACCCACACTGGCCTTGAGTGGGAAGTGGATGTGGCACCGCAGCGTTCGCCCAGCATCGTCGTCCCTTCACAGCACCTGAGTTTCAGGGACTTCCAGGAAGAGAACGTGGTGACAGCAGTCATCTGGGTTCCCTCGCCGCCTCCCCTAACTCTAAGATTAGTTGTCAATTGTTTTTAAAAATCTGTTTCACAATCCATCAAAATGGTGTCCTTCGTATAAATTTGTCATTAAAAAATCTACCGAGTACCAAGCCAGTGCCGGGCACCCTATTGGATGCTATCAGTTGATAGTGATGGAAGAATATGCAGTCTGGTCCAATGAGCAAAAACTTACCCAAGAAGTAATTTTTTAAACTTATGTTAATAACAATGAAAGCAGTTATCATTTGCTGGGTAACAGGTACATTCTCTGGACTATGCAAGGTGTCTACATATGTGAGAATCCTCCTGGCAAGCACAGCATGCCGCAAGTGGAAGACCATGCATTGTTCTGGAAATACCTTTGAAGTCATCTGATTCTGATTTGATGGTGTGTGTGTCGGGGGGGGTGGGGTGCAGTCTGAGTCTTTCATTGGCTTTAAGCTATTTTACAACTCTGTAGGTTACAGATAACTGATGGCAGTGCGGATGATTCTTGTGTGTAGATACACAAATATGCAGGGTCTGGCACAAATAACACCCCTTTTTATTACAAAATCTTTTATTACAAATAATAAGCATGTACTTCTGTAATATAACAATATCACACTCAAGCACATCACATAACATTTTAGATGAAATGTTCAAATTAGAGCTATAAATTATTCCACCCATATGATTACCCTACCAACCATACTCAAGTAGGGATTACTTCTGCCAGACCCTGTGTACTGGCTGGATGGGATTAAATTGGCTTTTCCACCCACTCATCTCCCCCACCATTGGATTAAGCCAGTTTCTGTCTATTTGGAAACTTATTTCAACATTCCTTTATATCAAATAAATTTGTTCCTTTTTTTCTCTTTTGAACCAATCTAATGTTTGCCTGCTAAAATATTTAGCATGTGTTCGTTTTATATCTGTATGGGAGTCATGATTTTATTGTTTTTAAAAGATATTGTTTGACACTGCACAACTCTATTTTACAGTTGAAAATATTGTGGCGCAGAGTGAAGTGACTTGTTCAAGACCACTAGTGTTCAAGCGACGTAAGGGTAAAGCCCTGTACTTTCTGACAGCACATCTACATGCTGTCTTCGGGTTGCGTCCCTGCTCCGTGCCAGGCGTGTGCTGGAACTGTGCGAACGTTCTTTTAAGTCACTCAGCCATTAATAGCCTCTTCCATGCTGGCACTGTGGGGCTATGAAATATTCATGATCAAATCTCTACTTGCCAGATGATAATCAAAGTACACAAAAAGGAAGAAAAATACATAACGGGAGAGAGGAGAGTAAGCAAATAGTAAGTGCACAATGGAATTAATCTTGA
Source organism: Glossophaga mutica (assembly GCA_039655065.1). Classification (NCBI taxonomy): domain Eukaryota; kingdom Metazoa; phylum Chordata; class Mammalia; order Chiroptera; family Phyllostomidae; genus Glossophaga; species Glossophaga mutica. The sequence continues at coordinate 64,140,357 of CM077304.1, forward strand.
AAGCTTTTAGGAAGTGATAGTTCCTCAATCTGCATTGCCTAAGTGGAAAGGGTATTAGGAAGCCGCCTGCAAATGAAAGCCAACAGTTTGTAAACTTAGGTCCTGGAGCCTCAAGTACTGTCACTTAGGAAGTGAGCAAGGAAATAACATTATACCACTGATTGTACATTTGTTACCTAACAATGTAAAAAAAATGTGGCAAATGAAACAAAGCACCTATTCTAACATCTTAATCATTTGCTTATACAACTATTTTGCATGAAATTTCCATTGGCTGAAATTTGATGGGTTGTGCTTAAAACTAGTTGTTTATTAGCTTTTCTACATTTGTAGGCTAAAGTCCTCTGTGGCATACATTTTTGACATGGCCCTTATTAATTTTTCATCTCTTCTGGTATCCAACAGCATTTCTCCCCCTGCCCCCCCTCCCCCACACACACACAAACATGCCCCTCACAGTCTAGGTTCCTGACTACCTGAAGTGCTTGCAGCTCCCCACGGCTCCATGCTTTGCTGCACCTCAGCCTCTGTGAGGTTTTGTCTGTAACACCACCCTTTCCACCCCACCGCACTTTGGCAAGCACTCACTCAGCACTCAATGCTCAATTTCACAGTCACCTTCTTTATGAGACACCACTGATCCTGATTTGCAAAAATTGACTTCCCCCTAAACAAATGCATGTATTTGCAAAGCCCTTGCTTGTGTCTCTGTGTTTACACACTTACTCCCTGGGACATGTCTGGCCTGCTTTGGTCTCCCTTCTCTCCCCAGTTTCCCACGCCATCCAGTGCACAGGGGTGTGCTTGGTGATTGATTGCATTCAGCATCCCTGAATCACCAACATAACTGGCAAGGAGATGGGGTACTGGAAGGGATCATAGAGATGAGTGCTTTCAGGCCCTTCCCTCCACAGCCAAGGAGACTGAGGCACACAGAGTTTAATTCTGCCAGCTGACGCAGAGTTGGAAGTATTATGAGAACCCAGGACTTCTGCCCCTGGGTTTAGGACTGATTTCAATATGCCACACAGCTTTCCGGGGTGCTGGAGGGTAGGGAAGGAAAATCTCCTTTGGAGAGCAGGATGGTTTGTGCTTTGTTTGGCTTTTGTGGTGCTTTATAACTTTGATAAAGGTATTTTTAAGCCAGAGCATGGGGCGATTCAGTTTTCATGAACCAACCTGGCATTTTCCTCTTGTATGCAGTGCAGCTCCGAGCCCGTATCATAGCCCTGTAACCACATCCCCTGCTGGGCCTAATGCTAAATCAACACTGTCAGTTGAAAACAAACACTAACAGGTGTGCAGCACATTGAGCACGGGAAAGTGAGTGAGCTGCAGCAGAGAATAACCCCACCCGGATATGGCTGAACCCCGCAGTCCCTGCAAGCTTGGGCCACCGGGAGGGTTGACAAAGGCTTCTGTGGGCTGCCATTACTTCTCGAAAATCAGGTCTGCTTGTACCAGGGCTGTAGAAGTGAGTTTTTGTGATTGCATGAAAAGTTTCCATCAGCCACTTCTTAAAGCTCCGCAGGGCCCCTAAGGAGAGGTCCAGACAAGTGTGGCTGACCTACATGAGTCCCGGGTATCCTTAGCCCCAGCACCTGGTGGGGCCTGGCGACCAGTAAAGGTCACGTTCAGGACAGGCACTTTCAAAAGATCTTGTTTCAGAGGAAAAACAGGACCTTGCAAACTATCTATAGCCTGCCATCCTACACAGCAGATTCAACTCTGCCCAGAGACCAAAAACTCTGCTCCTTTTTTCGTAGGGCTGCCACCCTGGGTCCCCTGAGCCAGGCGTGTCTATAGGGTGATGAGGAGTAATAATTATCAGTCAGAAGAAACAGTGTGAATGGAGCACTTACTGTATGCTAAGCTGCTCTAAGTACTTTGTAGGTGTATTGGTATTTAATCCTCATCAACTCTATGAGGAAGATAACACTATCAGCATCCTCTCCACTTTACAAATAAGGAAGTGGAGGGACAAAGGGATCTGTTAAATTGCCCAGGGTTATACAGATAACAGGCTTGGGGGGAGCCATCATTCAGTTTCAGGCAGCTGGTTTCCGAGTGTGTGTGTTGTCAGGCCTTCAGGACTTTGCCTCAGCTTTGTGGGGCTGATCTGACAGCTCCCAGCCTGGGCCATACACAAGAGTCACCTGCGTAGCTTGGAAAACTACCAGGGCCGGGGCCCACCTCCAAAGGCACTGATTTATGTGCTTTGGGGTAGCCCCAGTATTAAATACACACACACATATGTTTTGTAACCTGGTATAACATATATAACATGCATATAAAGTTACATGTATAGGCACATACTTAAAAAAGATATATATGTTAAAGACATATATAACATATATACTTTAAGTATATATATGGTCACCTGACTAGCCTTAGGTACTTCAGGAGTGCAGCTGGCATGGGTAGTCGTTCCCAGCACGTTATCCAAGGTAAGTATGAGGAGGAATGGGCAGACAACATTGGAAGACCAGCCAAGGAAAGTCTGGCAAAGGTGTGGTGCAGTGAGTAAGGCTTGGGGAAGAATGCCAGAAAGAAAGCAGAGGTGGCCAAAAGGGGTGCGAGAGAGACAAGAAAACCAGCAGAGGCCTGTTTCCTTATTTGCGGGGACGGTGGGGGGGGGGGGGGCGGGCGGGTGCATGGAGACAGCCCGAGGGCGGAGGCTGTGGGGGGTTGTGGGGGGTGACCACCTTCACTGCTGCACAGATGGTTCCCAGAACTCTCCAGGACTACAGAGAATTAGAGTTCCCAGAAAGGTGTTTAAGGAGAGAAACTTGCGCTGTAAATCACATCTGTTGGAGCTATGAGGGGGGTAGTTAGGGATCTGAAGCGCACAGGGCAAGAATGTATTGCAGCCAGGGACTGGGGGCTTGGGATGTAAGTGCTAGGAAGTGAGGGGTTCCCGAGACCTTCGGTGCGGGTCTGGAATATGCCTGTATTAGCTGCAAGTTACATTCTCACCCTGTTGTAGGGCTGGCTTACATTTTAGACTTATATTTTAGAATTATGGAATTTATGTCCTCTGAAGACAAATTAAAATATTTTAAAATAGAAAAAATACAATTTTATCACCTAAAAATAACAATTATTAATTAGAATATTTCCTTATGTTGTTGTTTTTCCTGAACCTAATTTTAACCCAATGTTAAGTATAATATATATGCAATATTATAGCCTGCCTTTTCACATAAAGTTATAGAAGGCTGTTTATTTCTTGTATCAATTTCTTTATTTCCTTCATAATAATTATACTTGCAGTGAACAGTTATTACTAGATTACTGAAAGTTGAATAATCTATGAACTCATTCTATGGGAAAAAAGTTTGCATGAACATCCACTGTTGAAAAGAATAGTTTTTATTTTTACTCAGATATATAAAACCTAAAAGCAGCTATAGACCTCTTTGCTGCCTGGGAACAACCATGAAATCAAAATGATTTTTGAAGTTAGAAACAAAATTACAAAGCCAACAAAGTTCAAAATAATGGTAGTAATGAAACGTGACAAGCGTGCTTTGAGTGTGGTGCTCACTGCTATAGTGCAAGCATGCGGCCTGCCTGGCGCTGGCCGCACAAATGCTGTGAGATCCCTCGGCTCTCCCAACGCTGTTCTCCGCTATGTGCTCTTAGCGCTTTCATGCACACCGCTCGTAAGCATCACAGACCTTCACTTGGCATAGGGGGGCTTCCTTTTTGTCCACTGTTTTTCTTCTCATCTCAGTAGCTCACAATTCAAGTAGTACCACTTGGTGCCAATGTAATTGGAAACCCCGACTCCAAACTGAGATGTAAAATCTAACCCAAATGGGTCAGCTGATCTAGAATATGGCTGTATTGATTTTTAGATTGTGATTGGAAGGTAAACCTAAAGGTAAAAATGCTTTATAGGGAACCTCCAGTGCTAGAGAATGCCTTGTTAAACCCCTGCCTTTTTGAGAAATATTGGTTTATCAAATGCTTCTCTTGTGCCAGGTGCTGTGCAGGTGTCTTATCTACAACCATGCACTCACCGTAACAACATCTAATTGCCCTTTCACGGGTGAGGTAATTGAGGCTTGCAGAGGTTAAGAAACTTGCTGACGGACTCGAAGCTGTCAGGTGGAGGAGCCATAATTCTAACCTCTGTCCGTGTCATTCCGTGGTCTGTTCCCTGGACCGTGATGTCATGCTGCCTCCAACACACTTGCACAAGGTGTTCCTTCCCCATCTGGGGCTGAGTATGTTTACACTGACAGGGAACAAGGTTGGAGATAAAGGATTGTTTTTTTTTCCTCTGGAGAAAATGTAGCATCTGTCATTTGCGGTGTATTTATTTAGTTATATAACTAACCTGACAAGGATGGACCCCTTAAGATATTTCAGTACATTTGGCAGTAGCTTAGGTGGTTGGCAGCAGCTTGCCAGCTATTAAATGGCTCTGAATATATAAAGACTTGTAATTTCCTTCTTCAAAGGGCTCTGCCAAAGAGGCTAAGCCATGTGGCATAATCCCTGAACACACATTGGCAAAGTCAGGAGTTCGGTTTGTGCAAGTGGATTGTTGGAACCAATCGGGCTAGCTTGGTATTTCCTCTTTTGGCCCAATACCATAAACTGGCACAAATAACATTAGCCCTGCTGTGCACCAAAGTTCAGACTAATAAATCAGCCACCCTGTAATTACATTGGGAGAGCCAGCTTTATTCTCTCAGTGAACAGATTGATGTATCTGTTTCGACTGGATGCCTTAAGGCTCCCTGGGAACCCGGGCTGACTTCCTAGTGCCCGGGCAGGCACCGCCCCAGATCCCAGTGCACTGAGGTGAGTTCCCACTGTGCAGGTCTGCTGGGACCAAACTGGTTTCCAAACCTGTTTGGCTTCTCCTCAAGGTCCAGAGCTGTCAGAAAGTGAAACACAACAAAAGGCTGGGGATGACAGCAGAGCACAGGCTCGTTCAACACGCCGTGTAAGCAGGAAGGCTGGCGAGGCCAAGGTGGACAGCCTGCCCTTGCTGCATGACCCTAGGTGGCTATTAACTTAGCATTGGAGGACAGTCTCAGACAGAAGAGGTCGGACCAGGTCATCTTTTTGTCTGAATTCATGCCATTTCTTCAACAGTTGGCAGAAACGCTTTGGAGAAGATTTTTGTGGGCAAAATAAGACACAGAGGAAGGCCATTTCATAGAGGGGAAAGAAGTTATATGTCCTTTTTCCTGCCTTGGTTTAAAGTACATAAAAAAGATCATATTAACATATTAAGAAGGGGATGGGTGGGTTGGAAAGGGGGAGGTATACTTCCTAATCCTGTTGTTAAAAATTTGCAGGTTAATCACACTGGAATTTAAATGTATCCTTACGAGGCAGCCTGGAGCTCCGTCAGTCAGTCCTTCACCGACACATTCTAAGACTTTCCCACATAGGTCTGTTCCAGGCCTAATTCCTGCATGGCTTAATTTGACCCTGCATGGCTAACTCGTATGCCTTCCCCACATTAAATTAGGTGATTTCTTTTCTGAGATCGAGTTGGCTATGTTGTCTTCATGGCTGAATCACTTTGCTTTTGGGGTTTTCTCTGCTAGGAGTCTTCAAACTCTAGCTCCTCACATGCCCAGTACCTTTCCAGTGCTTGGGCCTCTGTTCAAATTTCCCCTTCTCAGGGAAATGTTTCCTTACCACCACTCCAAGCCATTCTCTGTCACATGTCTTTGTTAAGTACTCAAAACATTCTATAATTATCCCATTTATCTGTTTCCTGGTTTATTTTCTGCCCCCCCCCAACCCATGCGTGAATCTTATCTTGTTTTCATTGCATCCCCCGTGCTTAGCATAGCCCTGAGCGCACAGTGGCCACACAGGCAATAGTTTGAGTGATGGAATACGTCCTCATGTAGCCGTGAGCATGGGCCAGACACTGAGTCTTATAACTGTTACCTCATTGAATCCTGACATCAAGCCTGTGAAGTAGGTAGATCCTGTGCTTATCTCTATTTTATAGAGGGGGAAACTATAAGCAACTTGCCCAGTTAGGATTTGAACCTGGGCAGTTCGACTCCAGAGCCCGTGCTCTCAACAACTGCTTTGCGCTGCCTCTCTAGCCTTTTTGCTGTTAAGTGAAGGAGCATCTGTAGTCTTCATTACCTGAAGATTCACAGCTTCCTTATAAGCTCTAAGTTCAATAAACACAAATATCAGAATCTTAAAAATAAGTCTTAAATGTATGAAAGATGATATACAGGTTAAGAGTCACTAGGTTTAGAATGTGACTGTCTTAATGGGTAATGGGTACACAGCCTCATTCTTCTTTCCCAGCTCGCCAGAGATAGCTCTGGAACCTCTGGTAGAGGAACAGGAAATTATAAATCCTGGAGTGAATCTGATACCATAAAAGGCAAATGTTTTTCTCTTTAAGTTGCCATAGCCACAGACAGATCGGTCAAATGCTAGAAGATGCAGGGAGACGCAAAGATGTTGAAGAATCTTGGTGGATTTTTAAAATTCGTTGAGTATTTTAAAAATGTGTTATTATTCCCAGAGCTCTACCACATATATTTTGGTTGAGTGATTTGTTTAAATTCATACATTTTAAATCAATATAGCAAATGTTTGTACATTTATTTAAAAAATCTATACACTTAGTTTGCATGCACAATTGGAAAGTTCTTGAGAATCTTGGATTTTACATTTACCCTCTCATTTTATTTCAAAACACCGCTGAAGTAGGACTGCTGGAATAGTCTTATTTTCTCCAGCCTGGGGGACTCCCAGATCCCTGGTCCCAACTCTCATGTTCTCTCTGCCTCTGTGGCTGCTGCCTCGAATCCCCTTTGCTGGGAGTTCATCATCCAACCCTGAAATGTTGGTGTGATCCAGAACTCAACCTTTAGGCATTTTTCCTCCACACTCATCTTCCTGGTGGTCTTAGTCATTCTGTTGACTTTAAATACCATGTTTATGCTAATGATGCTCAAATGTATTTTTGCAGCTTTGCTCTACCTCGTTAGCTCAGGACCGTTAGTCTCTTTGACCTCTGACATCTCCATTTGGTCACCTAGTGGGTATTTGAAACTTAAACACCCCAAACTGGGTTTCCAGAGTTGCTCCTCTCAGCTTCCCCCACCTCTGTAAAAGACCACCCATGAGTCTAGTTTCAGGCTGAGGACATGGGCCCGTCTCTAACCATCCTATCCCTTACATTCTCCATCTGATCTGTCACAAATTCTACTGTTTTCACTTTAACAACACCCTGTATCCAGAAACTGCCCCCCCCCCCCCCGCCTGCACCTTAAAAAATTTTTCATTGTTGCCACCTTGGGCCAGACCACAACCGCCTTTTGCCTGATTGATTGCAAGAGTCTCTTAACTCATCTCCTTATGTCTTCTTCACTGCCCTTTGGTCTAATTTCAACACAGCAGCCAGAGTGATTCTATTGCTGCCCGATCATGACCCTCCTGTGCTCAAAATACTCCCAGGATTCCCCCTGTCACTTAGGGTAAAATCTGCAGTCCTTCAATAGCCTGCACGACCCTCAATGCTCTGGCCCCTCCAGCTCCGGTGAATCTGAATCTACTGCTACTCCCTGGCTCTCCTCCCTCCCTCCCTCCAGGCACAGGGCCTCCCTGTCCCTTCAGCAGTTCCCACCCCAAGCCCTTTGCAGTTGCCCTCCTGTCTGACTGGAGGGCGCTCCCTCCAGAGAGTTATTTGCTTTCTCCTCACTTCCTTCTGGTCTTGTTTTAGAGCAGCGATCTGAGTCAAAGTGAACTCAGCGTAGGTTCTAAAAACTGGAATGGGTTCCCCCAAAGAGAAAGCTGCTACAAAGGAGCATGACCTTTAAAGTGTACTCAGTAATAATGCCTTCTGAAGCATTTATGCAATTAGGTGTGTTTCATTAATTGCGTTTTCTGAGCAGAGCAATGTGAAAGAACATGTTCCCTTCTGTCTAACTGTCATGTTCTCATCAGTCCTTTCACAAATTCATCTGAATAAAAGCAACTTCCTCTCAGCGGTGAGTTAAAATAAGCTACTATTCACATGATTATTACTTCGTTGTGCTCTTAAACACATTCCTTGGTGCTTTTTAATTATATATAATTACAAGGGAACAGGAAGTAATATCTGTGTAATCTCAAATGAAACATGGTAAATGATGTTTCCAGTCCTCGGAGTTTTTGTTTGTTTGTTTGTTTTGTTATGACTAACTTAGGGAGGCCAAGTTCAAAAGCATAGATCTTGCAGGAAGTGCAGCAGCCTACATGATTAAACATTATTTATTTTATATGCATGCTATTACTTTTAAAAGATTGTCATGTAACTTGGTGACTCTAGTAGTGACATCTGGGGTGCAATGATTTCAAATGCCAATTTTTTTCTTCTTATAAAATCATGGCAATGAACTGCAAACAAGAGTTACACTTGATGGTAGCATATGGTGACTGAGATACGATGATATGTTTTTACTGCAGTTTTCTATGTGTATGTTTTTTATGATGAGAAATGTTATTAAAGCTTGTTACAGTGATCATATTAAGATGTATGATACAAGTCAAGAGGCAGCATAGCTCAGTGGCTAAATTTCAGGCCCTGGAGACACACTTCCTCAACCTGCATCTAGTTCCACCATTTACATCAGTTATGCTATCTTAGGCAATTTATGTAACTTCTCTGTGCCTCTGCATCTTCATCAGTGCCGAGAGGATACAAAACTAGCCCTCTCAATGGGGTGTTGTTAGAATTAAATGAATATATAAATAATGCTTACAATAGAGCACTCATTGATGGTTAATTATTGTTATCCGTCAGGAAAGTCAGGGTCATGCTGCAATGACAAATAACTGTAAAATCTCAGTGGCTTGAAATAACAAAGATTTCTTTCTTGCTCAAGCTATGTGTCCCTCATGGAGGGGTCACTGTCTCAAATGTTGCCAATTGCCGGGGTAGAAAGCAAGGTAATTTTGAAGAGTCTTGCACTAGGGATCAAATGCTCCGTGCCGAAGGTGCCACTGTCACTTCTGCTCCTACCTCATTGGCCAGAATTAGTTTCATGGCCACCCCTGACCACTCGGAGGCCAGGGAGTGCCATTCTGCCATGTGCCTAGAAAGCAGAGGTCAAGCATTTCTGGCAAGCAGAACTTACGACATCCACAGTTTCTGTTGTTGTTATGCTTCTGCAGTGAAAGCATTTGGTGCTCTCAGTTTGAGTGGCCTTAACCTTTTTGGCTGCTGGCTGTCACTGTTGCTTAAGGAGAACTACAGACTTCTGGGAAAGGCTTCAAGAGGATGGAGCGTGGGAGTGTCTTGGAGTACAGGAGGCTGAGCAGAAGGCTCTATTTAGCTACCCCATGTCAATCTGAGTGACTGAACCGTCTGGAATAAGAATGACTTATTAAAAAATTTAAAAGACAGTTCTAACATTTTAAACTGTCAGCTCAAAGACAACATTGGAAATATTGTCCACACCCCTCATTGATGTCCACCTCCTCTACTCAAAGCTCTGCAAAGTTTCTCAAGGCTTAGTAGCTCTTAGATGTGGTTTTCTTTAGACATCCCCAGGGCTACATTTGTTTATTTGTCTTGAGTTCCTCCAGGGTCATCCAAATGCCAAAAACAAATGACTTAACAGTTAGTTTTGATTATCCACGCAAATGGATGGTAATTTTGAATAATGTGTATTTATCTTTGATTGGGTGTCTTTTCCTTCTGTTCTGTGGCCAAGATCCCTGCCCCTCACCCTTCAAATCCTCCTGCAGCTCCTTATACACAGGATTTTACTGTCCTCTGGTCATTATTCAATCCTCTCTCAGATGGACTGGGCTTCTGCTTGGGGTGGGAATGATGGTGCGTGAAGGCTGCCTTTCCTTTTCATCTCTAAATGCCTTGATAACTTATTCTGGGCTTTCCATTGCGGTAGCATTGATGGAGGAAAGAGCAACACAGTTCAGATTTCAGAAGTCAGGAATGATTTAAAGAAGGGGAGAGCAAGGTGGACTTTCTTTCAGTAAGAATATTACTGGAAAGAAAAATCTCACAGCTATCATCACTCCCAACTCCGACCCGCCATGATAATACATACCTCCATGCCTTTCTTTACACCAGCCCACACCAGCTTTGGAGGCAGAAATGCATTCACATTACAAGCCTACCATTCATTATAGCTGTGTGACTCAGGGAAAATTACCTGACTGCTCTGAATTTCAATTTCTTTATCTGAAAAGTAAGGTTTAATAACACATGCAAAGGGGACACCCCCAAAACCAGAATTTATTCATAAAAAATTGTGTATTTATTCTTACATATTTAAACTTCAGTTACCTTCAAAGTACTCTCCATTTGATGCAATATACCTATTGATACATTTTTTCCATTGTTCAAAACAGTTTTTGAACTCATTGGTTTTGATGCCTTTTAGTGCTTCTGCTATTTTTTGTTTCATCTCTTCCACATTGGCAAAACGTTTCCCTTTGAGGACTTGTTTCATCTGGGAAAACAAAAAAAAATTTGTTTAGGGTGAAATCAGGTGAATAGGGAGGGTGGAACACGGGGGTCATGCCACTTTTTATCAAAAACTGCTGAACACTCAGTGCTGTGTGGGCAAGTGTGCTCAGAAATCACCAATCATGAAATGGATGATCACATTGAAAGAGTTTTTAAAAAATTCACTAAAGCTGAATGCACCCTCTCACAACAACACCAGCTGGTATAATGATAGAGATGGGTTCCTAGAACACTCACCTAATGGTGGAAGACTGTCCTCCAGAAGATAATTCCAGTTTTGGGGGGGTCCCTCCTGTATTAGCCTACATGTAGTGTGTAGAGGTTTATTTCTCCTATTACAGTCCAGGAAAGATGTTCCAGTTTGTGGGTAGAGGGTGTTGAGAGGGGGGTGTCTCTGCTGTGTATAATCATTTAGAAACTCAGGATGGTGTTGCTCTGCTGTCCTCAGTATGTAGCCTCTAATGTCACTCCAGTTGTTTGTTGTCTTTGTCATTGCATGCCAAGGCAAGGGGAGATATACGGAGGAACACATGTGGGGTGTTGTATGACCCGAGCACCCACCTCTGTCACTGTCCACTGCAGAGAAATTAATCACAGGGCCATAGAGTGCTACAAGGGATGCTGCGAGGTGTCCTTCAGTGTGCCCCACTGCCGTGAGGTGAGCAGCTATCCTCTCTGACCCCTTTAGATATGTTAGGTGTGTTAGAAACATCTTTTCAACTAAACTAGCAGCTCCTTGAGTTAGAGACCTTGTTTTAACTTTAAACTACAAAGTCGTGTTCAATGATGAACATGCAGTAGTCATCCTAAAAGTGCCTTTCAAACTGCTAATACTCCTGAATGAATAGAGCTATTCTTTGGCTAATGATCTCATACTTGATCTCTATTGAGTCTGAATACAACTTACTTTTGAGCAAAGTGAAATCGAAATCAAGTTTTAACAGGTTGGTTAGGGATTAGATGTCTTTGACAATTCATTCTTTGTACAATAATAATTTAAACAAAGGTAAAAACAACAGAAACATTGAGAATTTTCCAGTGATATGTGGATTCCATTAGCAAGTCCCATTACTGAAGTTATTCATTATAATAAATTACTGATATGTAATAGAATCCATTAGGTTCTCAGTGTTACCTTTTAATCATCTTTTACAATTATGGACTCATGTGTATTAAGATATGTTTTTTTCTTGAAGATAAATAGCATTTATGAAAATAAGTATAGTGGATAAATCATAATTTTGTAGGATTTCAGGGTGAAAATCTGGTGTTATGCTTTTAAAAAAACCTTCTGATTTTCATCTAAAAGTCTAATAAAAACATGTTGGGATTTATAATATGAAGTATGCAATTAGGAGCCAAGAAAACTATAGGAGACAGATCACTAATTTTCAATACTTAGTTTACAATTTTTTATGTTATCTTTTCCTCTGTTAATGTAACTGGCATCGTTTTTGCCTCCTGACTGGGTCCCAGTTGATTTAATACTTGGAAGTTCTTTCTACAAACAAGACCACCAGAACACTATGCATTTGAATCACATCATCTTAACTGTTTGTAGATTTGGATTTTTGAAGGTTCATTTTAATCATGTGCCTTTTAGTAAAAGTTAAACTTAAAAAACAGCTAGATGTGCCCTGGGTAGTGTGGCTCAGTTGGTTGGGCATCGTTCTGCAAAGGGAAAGGTCACCTGTGCAATTCCAGTTCAGGGTACATGCCTGGGTTGTGGGTTCAGTCCCTGGTTGGGGTGCCTACGAGCCTCACCTCTCTCATACTGATGTTTCTCTCCCTCTCTTTCTCTCTCCCTTCCTCTCTCTCTAGAGGTAACTAAATAAAATCTTGTTAAAAAACCCCAGCTAAATTCATTTGATATTGGATGCCACCTTGAAAATGAATAGATTTTTTTTTTGGATAAACTTTGCCACTAATTCTATTATCTTGGATCCAAAGTTTCTCTGTGCCTCATTTTCCCCTAGCCATACTGAGGGAAAATAGGGATTGCAAGGGTAGACTTGTCTGTGTGCTCAAACAGACTGCATGCATAATCTTGAAGGTGGGGTAGCATCTTACCCACCAGAACGTGTGTACTCAGTGTCTAGTGGGCACCTAGCTCACAGTGCAATTCGAGTGTCTGTACCAAACAACTCTGCTGTCTCTGGGAAGAGATGCCCATGTTAAATGGTTGACCTTAGCTCTCTGTTATAAAACAAAAGAGGTTTCCTTTAATAGTATTTTGGATTTAAGGAAACTTTCCACCTAAGTTGGGTCGATCCTTGCAAAACCCAAAGAAAGAAAGCTGTCTGTGACTCTTCATGTTGCAGGCCTGGCATGATTCTGATGTTGGCAAAAAAAATAAAAAACAAAAAACATTATGTCTTTTCTGGATGCCAAGAATAACTGATGGAAATGAGGCAAGTGCAAATGAAAAGAGATTTACTTACAAGAAGGGAAAAGAAAATCAGTGCAAACCACAGTCTTACTTGAGGTTTAGAGAACCTGGTGAAATAATAGAAGATGTTTCTTTCTTTTTTAAAACTACAGGCATACCTCTTTTTATTGCACTTCACTTTATTGTGCTTCAAAGATGTGCTTTTTTTACAAATTGAAGGCCAGACCCTCTACTAGCAAAAAAAAAATGACAACTTGCTGAAGGCTCAGAAAATAGCATCTGTAGAAATAAACTATTTAAAAATTAAGGTATATACACATATATATCTTAGACATGAAGCTATTACACACAATAAACTACTGTACTGTGTGAACATAATTTTTATATGCACTGGAAAACCAAAACATTCAGTGTCTCGCGTTATTGTGATATTTGCTTTATTGCGGTGTCTGGAACCAAACACACGGTATCTCTGAAGCATGTCTGTGCTCTGATTAGTCTCTCACTTCCTGAGATTTCCCTGGAAGAGAATTAGAACATACTTTATGAAACCAAACTGAACAAATTTAATCTTTTCTTTATAATTCTGAAGATAATGTAGGATATTGTACACCAGAGTAACTATTATTGTGGATATTATATAGTTTCATAAAAACTATTCTGATTATTTGGACATACTGGGTGTTCATATTTTAGATAAATAAGAGTTTATTATGTTCAGATTTTGCTCCAAACTTTGGGATAACGAGGATTAATAAAGTAGCCACTTACAAACTTGACAACGACTTAGAAGGAGATTTTGACGTAATGCAATGCTGAGAGCCTTCATTTTCTAGGCTCCCACAGGAGAAGGCGCTTGTCTGGGTCTACCTTCTGACCCGAGTCTCAGGGCTCTGTGCTCAGTGCTCTTTCTCTGCTATAAATAGACCTGATTTAAATAGCGAGGCTCTGATCTGCTGGGCCCTGATATTGGTTCGTTTCAAATGACATGGTTTGTCCATCTGCAATGATAACTTGGAGGAGTCCAAATCTAACTCTATTTCTTTAACTCTTCCATCTTTCCCCCCAATATCAACCTGAAGAAAATGAAAAAGAATGTTGGTGTCAGACATGAGAGTACTTATATTCAAATCAGGAATTGCAAAGTCATTTGCATTTTCCTTTGCCCATATGCTGTGGTAAAAATGTGAAGGTTTTAGAGCTTAGTTTGCATCTGTACAGAGACTCTAAATCTAAATCCAATTTCCCTCCACTGAACTAAGTAAGTAATATTTTTAGGTAAAGTTAATTTAATGTCTCTGAATAGAAAACCAATTAAGAGCACCTTTAGCCATGCTGAAGTAGACTCTGAACATTCATAAAATATTCCCTTGGTTCCCCATGCTTGGTACCACCCGGGGTGAGAAGGGTTCTGTGTGAAGTCCTTTAGGTGTTTGTACAAGTCATTCCCCTTCACTGGTATCCAGGCCAGTTCTGCTTTCCCATAATCCTGCAGGAAGGTCAATAAAGCTACAGAAGTCTCCAAGGTGCTGCAGGTACTGCCTCATGGCTCTATTTCTTATTTTTCAATTTTATAGTCACTACACTCAGTCTTGTCAAATGGAAGAGCAAAGAACAGCTAAAAGCCTGTCCTTGTCTCCTTTAGTTCAAGCAAAGGCAGGGATTAAAGTTTAAATGATGCTGCCTCTTTTTTTTTTTAATAATTCAATTTGCCATCTTAGAGCTTATAATACTCTTCTGAGTGTTATTTTACCTACCAGCCTGCTGATCTGGTATTACGTGAAATGCAAACTCTACTCAAAAGGCAGGTGATGTAAGGATAATGACCTGACCTAACCTGCAATATGAGTCAACTAGCTTGTTCTGGTGGGCCCGAGACAGATTTTTAGTACCTTCTCAGTGTTTAGAGCAACTGAGGCAATTTGACAGGGAGCTTATTAATTTAACAGCGACTTCACAATTCCATTGGCTTTTTGCCAGTCCATTAATCTCTTTTAAGTAACTAAGTATGGTTTTACTCTCCAGCCTCTAAATTTTTTCATGGTCATCTGAGATGGTCAATAGTTAGTGAGTCCAAGGAAAATGTGGCCGGAATGAAGTATACCCCCACTTTGCCATTGTTAGAGAAATGCAGAGAAAAATGATCAGTGAAGAGAGAACTACGGTTGGTTAAAAGCAAGAGGTGTTATGTGAAAAGACAAGTGTAAGACCCAGAAAGGGAAAGGCTGGGAAAATAGCATTGTATTAGTTATGGTTCTTCAGTTGCAAGTAACAGAAGGTGATTAGTTAGTCAAAGCTTTAAAAAATAAATGATATTTTGTAGACATTTAATGGATATTGAAGTATCTCACCAGCATCTGAGAATAATTGCTTGAGAGAGTTGCTCCTACCAGAATCTAGTTCCAAAGTCTCCTTGTCTCTAAATTTCTCATGGGTGTGTGTGTGTGTGTGCACGCACACACACGTGTGCATATTATGTTCTGAATGGTCTGCATTGGATCCGGCGTCCACCTGGATCTGTCACTCAGGCCACAGTGCAGTATGGCTCCTGAGGGTCCGCTCCTGGACTCAGGGTAGATTCCAAAGAAGCTGGGAAGCTACTTTCAAAAATGTCTAAGACACATCTTTCCTTGTTGGCTTGAACATTGAGTATTCACAGCATTCTTTTTTTTCTAGAAGAGTTTGCCAGTTAGACAGCTGGGGCTGGAGGCAAGGGTCCAAGAGTCAGTTTCAATGATAAAGCATTGGCATTTGCCCACTTTGTGATCCTGGCTTTACTGCACCTCCGTTTCCTTATCTGTAAACTATCTACTCTGCTTGCCTTACCAAGGCATTGTGAGGATGAAAGGAGATGGTAGATGTGAAGTGTAACTCGTAGCACACCCAGACAGCACTTAGCCTTGTCATGGCGCAATTCTGTGAGGAGTGCTGGTTATCTTGGGCTGTGTAATCTGGGCAGTGAAATGCTGACCTCACTTGGCAGGGGGATCTATCTAGGCCTATCAGATACCTATCTTAAAAGAGCCTGAAGGGATTCTTTACTTTGGAAGTTTGTTCTAAAAAAAAACATTTTTATTAATTCAGAGTAATTACACAGAAGCTATGGACTACAAACCATATTGCATTTAATAAATAGTATCTTTAGTATGACAATGATGATAACCCATCATGTGAAATATATTCCTCTTGATTCCTTCTCCTTAAGGAGGAGATGAGAGTATCTTTGGTTTGGTCTAGTTTTTACCCTTTTTTGCTTTTCATTATCTAATTCACTGTACCCAATGCAGTTTCTGAATGTCCTTTTCTCATGGCAGAACTTCCTGTAACGTTCGCAAAGAATTCTCAGTTTCTTCACCTCACTGTTTAAAGCTGTCACAGTCTGTTTGGGCTGCTGTAATAAAAATACCATATACTGCGTGGCTTACAGACAACAGACATTTACTTCTCACAGTTCTGAAGGATGGAAGCCCAAGATCTAGGTGTCTGCAGATTTGGTATTTGGTGAGAGACCACTTTCTGGTCCACAGACAGCTGTTCTTTGCTGGGTCTTCACATGGTGGATGAGGTGAGGGGTCTCTGGGTGTCTCTTGTAAGGGCACTAGTGCCAGTCATGAGGACACCTCCCAAAAACCTACTTCCAAATACCTTCACATTAAGGATGGGTTTCAACACATAAATTTGGGGGGGTGGATGCAGAATATTCAGTCTACACCAAAAATGTTGCCTTGTGTTAGAAATTCTTACCAATCTTTTTTCTGTTTTTTTTCCCCCCAGCTGCTTCTGTTTGGAATTGCAGTGAACTTGGGAGGTTCCTATTTCTGTGATGTGCTGTTTGGAATGTATGTTGCTGGTAACTAATTGTTGTGGGTATGACTTCTCAGTCTGAGTGGTGTCCAGTTCTCCGTCCTCCTGCAAACTGAGCCAACTCTGATTTATAAGTCTGTGAATCTCTGCTGCGCTGTGGAGGTGGTGGTGAAGGGGGGTTGGAGTAGAAACGTATTAGAAACAGTACAATTTACCTGGTTTTGAAGCTCAAAAGAGAGTCAAATTTTGGCTGCTGTTCAATGTCAAAGTTTGGGCAGAGGAGCAGAATTAGGTCTTCTCATACCCAAATGTGATTTTAACTAGAGTCCATCAATTCTCATTACTGGCTAAACCGGAGGCTAGGAAGATGGTTTTTAAGTTGGAAAGACCCAAACCTGAAGGTTCCCCGGGGCCTCAGTGGCATTTCCCAGATGCTGGTGCAAGGATTCACACACACTCTACCCTTTTGGAGATTGACGAGTCCCTTCCAGGTGGAGGCAGAGCATTAAAAATAAAAATTCCTTCCCCTGAAAATCCCTTCCGGCTTTTGCATCTAATCACCCCAGACCCAGCCCTGTGTAAGTCGCAATGCTGCCTTGAGAGAGCTCGCTGCCTTGAGAGAGTGCAGTGCCTTACAGAGCACTGGCACAGCCGCCTCTCCAGACATGCGGCATAAACAGCATTCCTAGGCTGCACTCAATGGGATTTGGGTAAGTTTTTGCTGGCTTCCCACTGCACTGCCTTTCGGCATTTCCCTAGGTCGATGCCATTCTTCACTCTCCCACATCGCTTTCTGGCAGCCCGGTGCTGCCACTTGACACAGAGCTAACTGACTCAGAGAGGTGTCATGAACTACTGAAGCAGCCGTCCCCACGAGAACCCATTTGGTGGCCAGGACTCCTCTGCTGGTGGAGAAAAGATCACACTAAAACCCTAAAACAGAGTGTTTTCAAAACAATTTTCACACAACTCTTTTGCATTTCCCCAAGGATAGGGTGAGGCCAAAGTAGGCTTACAGTTGTGAGTATGCAAAACACAAGTTTATTCTTGTATTATTATTTATTAATTATTGTACTATTTTACCATATGAACAACTGTAAACCTACTTTTGCCCCACTCTGTATTTATCCTTTCTTTTCAATCCCCATAGCTTGTCACTTTTCATTCTGGGATATGGAAGGTAGAAAACAAAATTGTCAATGTGAACCTTTGAGGGAATGGTTTGGTCATTTTTTTCCTTGCTTTGTTTCCCAGACTTTCATATGAGAGACTATGCTTAACTTTTAGTCTTAGTTGGGTGAGGTCTAGCTAATTAAAAATTAAGACTGTTTTCTCAGTAAGAAAGTAGGTCTAAGAGAGAGGCCACCAATGCATCAGGGTGGACTGAGTAGTACTGTGGTGACAAAGTCCTAGTATTTACTACAACACAGGTCTGGTTTTTGCCCACACTATAGACCTATCATGGGTAGGCTGAGCTTTCTTCCATGTTACTTCCATCCTGAGACCCGGGCTGATGGAGCAGTATCTATCTAGAATCATTAATGGTATTGTTACGGAAAAAAAAGTATAGTGAGCCACTCGTTGGCTCTTAAAGCTCCTATTCATAAGTAATACATGCCATTTCTGCTTGCATTTCATTGCCTAACACAAGTTATATGGCTACACCTGAGTTCAGCAGGGTACGTTTTGCCAGAGGGGCATCACAGAAAGGGGCTCTAGAGCATTGGACAAGATTGTGGTAGCACAAGCTGCCACATCCAAGTATATAAAATATCTAGTATATGATAAAGATGCATGTTTCGTTATTGAAGAAATGGACAAAACAGTAAGTGGAGCTGGAATAATCAGTTAATTATGTGGAAAAATAAAATAAAATTAGATTTTCTCTTGTCATACACAACAGTAGAATAAATTAGTGCTAAAGAATTAGAAGAAACATACATGAATAATTTATCATATTGGATGTTGAAGGCTTCTTTTTGTTTAATATCAAAGGTTTTGGAAACTACAAAGTCCAAGACTGGTAGAGCAGACTACATGAAGAAAAAAATCCTGTAGCAAGTAAAACAATCAGAAATAGAACTAAAAGGTAACATCAAACAGGACAAAAGTATTTGCACCTCAAACAGCAAAGAATCACTATTATTACCGATAGAAGAGTTTTATTTATCCACAGTTGGTTGTTCTAGATGGCAGATATCAGGAGGGGGCACGCTACTCAGAACTTCTTTCCTTGTCCTATTATCTCACACTTTCTGGTCTTTCCAAAGTGTCAAAGAACTACTTGTCCATGCCCATGAGATGGAGGAAGGGACTCCTGAGGCCTCCAATCCTCTTTTCCATAAAATAGTTAATGCAGCCCTTTGGAAACACTGTCTCCACCTTTGTAATATGACCCAGATGAGGAATTCTAAGTCAGAAGGAAGGGCGGGACCTTTACCAGAACCTTCCTTGTTTTCCTCTCCTTCCTGTCCAAATGGCTCTCATCATAGAAGACTCTGGGAGAGTGGGGTGGATGAAGCAGAAGGGTAATCAGGGCCCTGGAGTTCTCAGATTCCCAACTTTCCTCCTTCTGCCAAAGGAGATTTGTCTTTCTCCCAATACAAAGATTATTGCTAAATAATCCCTAAACAACTCTTGTCCACTCTCTCATGAAGAGCTCTCAACAGCAGTCATATTTCAGACTGGGAGCTTCCCAAGGACATGCTTTCCTCCATTTCATATGCCATTAGATTTGCTCTCCATCTATCCTGGGCAGAATACAAGTCATACGCAAAATAGTGTCCTGTATTAACATTAGCCTCAGCCAGCGGACTGCAAATGCTTTCAGCCGCAAAGGAGGACAATGGCCTCAGGCAGAAATACAGCCAGATGCTACTCTTTTCAGTGAAATGTCTGGAATCCTTAGCAGCACTTCAAATTCCTCCATAGTAGCCTCAATAATTTTCCCTTTTATTCTCCTAAATCCTTCTAGAAGTGACTGCCCAACCCACATGGAGTGTAGATTTTCATTTCTGTTTAGCTAATACACTTTCTTCCATGTTCTGCAATTTTCTGGTTGAGTATTTACACACAAATTTTGTGTTGTTAATTCTTTTGTTACGAACTGTCAGTATCCCTACTAACCTGTAAAGATCTTGAAGGCAGGGCATAGCTTTGTTCCCCATCCATCTCCTCCAGTGCCTAGTGCAGTGCCTAGCATGTAGTCGGTCAACAAATAGTTGCTGAGTGAATTTGTTGCTAAGGGTTTCCTCATCATGAAGGTAAGCAGTGCCTTGTTTAGAGCTGGGGGGACCAGCAATTTCTGATTCTTGAGACCTGGGCACCCTTCCCTGAGGTCTTTTGTTGTCCCTTTCTGCCAGCCAGTATATCAGCAATGGCCATAGTGGGAAAGTTCGTGTCCATGAGGATTGCACCAGCGCTGTGGCTATACATCTTAGAAGGACTCACTCAAAACGGCCAGATGCTCTTCAGTGCAGGACAGCCTTGGGTTGCTGGGTGAGGGTTCAATGTTCTCAGAGTCATTGGAGCCCACTCAAACTTAGCAGAAGAGAGCCTTCAAAGTGAGAATAATCAGGTTTAGTAATTTAGCCTCTCTGTGCCTCAGTTACCTCATTTACACAATGGGGATAATAATCTTACAACTAGACTAGTTATGAGATTTAAAAGAGACAATAGAAGTAAAGCACTTAGTGCTTGCTGCATGGAAAGCCCTGTGTAATTGTTAACCATTATTGGTGTCACACAGCTCACTAGTGTGTCCTGCGGTGTCTCCATGGCTGTGCTGTCATATAGCCCATTACCAGAAAAGACATAACCTTACCAATGGTGGGTCCTGAACATACTCAAAGTCCAAAAAATGAAGTTTAGTAGGTTTTTGGTTTTCGAATCAGATTTCCCTTTACCCATGCACAATCAAGGTGGGACCATTCTTTTGGCCTTCTCTCTTTGTGGTTAAGATCCTCTGCCCCTTCCCCAGGTCCAAGCTGCATCTTACTCACCCCCTAAGTAACATCCATGTGGTCAGGGTCCAGAGACCACTGTTTCAGCCTCCATTCTTCATAGATAAGACTGGATTTCCATAGCCATCTGTAGAAGCAGGTCAAACACAGTATTAGAATCTAATTACATCTCACCTCCTTCTCCATCGCCTCCATCATCATTCCCCTGGACTTTTGCAATCCCTGCCAAGTAACCTCTCTGCTTCTATTCTTGCCTCCCATGATGCATTCTCCCCACAGCACTAAATCAATTCCCAGCACAACTCTGCCTAAAACTCTCCACAGTCATCAAGTTCCCCTAGAATTAAATCCAGTCTTTTGCCTTGGTTTACAAAGCCTTGTGTGAGCTGACCCCTGTCTAACTAACTCTTTGACCCGTGACACCCTCTATGTACTCTCTGGGCTTCAGCCACCCAGGCCTTCATTCTATTGTTTCAAATGCAAGACACATGTTCCTGCATCAGGGAGCTGTCCTTCCTCTCCAGAGTTCTCTCTGCCTGGGATGCTCTCCTCCTCCTCCTCACTTGACTGGCTCCCTTCTTATCTTTCCATGCTGAGAAGCCTTCCTTGACCATGTTATTTATGCACCACTCCCTTCCCTTATCCTTCTTGAGCCCCTTGGATGTTTTATATTTTTCGTAGCAGTTGCTGCTATTCAATACTGCTTGTTTGTGGTTTCTTGTCTTTCTCCTTTACTAGAGGGAAAACTTCTTGATTGTATAACCTTATCTTCTCCCATGTTCCATACTGCATTTCCAGTTCCTGGGACACAGTAGGTACTTGATCAATATTTGTACGATGGATGAATTTCTCAGAGGATGACATCTGTTTAGCAAATCTCTGTTTTGCTATCCACGGCTTTGATAGCTTATTGTGCTACAAAACCTTCTCCTTAGGAGGGGAAAAAGGGCAGAGGGGTATGTAGCAGAAAAGGGTACCTTTGCCACAGCTAGAAGCTGGCATTTCTGGCTTTGGTTTTTATGATATTAGCCTCTAGAAAGATGTTTTGTAGGCCAGGTTGCTATGTCTCCAACAAGAATGCAAGTCCTAGTTCAGAGATGCCTGTAGTGCAAAGATGGCTGGTTACTTTTCAAGGGTGTCACATTTTCTTCTAGCTCAAGCTCATACACAGAAACCTGGATAGAATTCTGCACTGGACAACCTGGCAGTTGGCGAAACTTCCCATCTTGTAAGTGAGCTGACTGCAGCACACCAAAAAACAAAAAACAAAAAACAAAAACAAAAAACAAAACCAAAAACAAACAAACAAACAAAAAACCCCCAAAAAAACCCCACAAAAAAACTTAAAAAAAAATCTTTAAGGGATAAATTCAAATAGCCTAGATTTCCACAGTCCATGTCATTTCAGATAGGAAATCTGCTTGTTACAGTGAGAAAAAAATATGGATTTAACAAGCAAAATAGAACCAGAGACACTGAAATAAAGAACAAACTGACAGTAACCAGAGGGGAGCCGGAGGGGGGGTAATGGGGGAAAAGGGGAAAGGGTCGTCAAGGAACATGCATAAAGGACATGGACAAAGCCGAAGGGGGGTAGGATCAAGGGTGGGCATGGCTGGGGTGTGAGGGAGTGGTGAGGAGAAAATGGAGACAACTGTACTTGAACAACAATAAAAAAATTCAAAAATAAAGAAAAAAAATCCTGGATTTCAGTTATAGTTTCACCACCAAACATGCTGGGTGAATAAGAAAATTCATTTTAATTCTCCAATGCTTCGGTGTGGCAACTGGGGGAGCCGACTCAGGTCTTCTGCTGCAGGGGCATACTCCACAGATCTGGACCCCCCGCCTGCCTCCCCACAGGGGCTGCCCTTCTGTATCTACTCCAGCCAGACTTCCCCGGGCTCTTCTGAGCCGATGACCCAGCGTGGTAGCACCCATTCTGAATGCCCTTGAGATTTCTTCAGTGGGCAACTTTGGCGTGAGAATACCCCCTTCCCCAAGCCTGGGTTTGCCTTTCTTGAAACTGCACTGTAGTCTTGGACTCTTCCGACTTGATCCCCAGTCTTCCCCCCTCATCCTCACCGGGGTCAGATGTGCATCAGTTCTGATGGTTCTCCTGCCCACTCCTTTTCTTTCCCTCAGTAAATCACTGGCATGTCTAACCTGTCTTGGATTCTGCTCCTTGGTGGACTCAGCCAGCACATTTGTTTTTCTCATTTGTGAAACATGGTCCATGGTCTAGGATGGTGTTACCAAACCCTTTCATTTATTCTCCTTTGGAGGGAATGGATAGAATTTATCCCTAAGTCACCATAAAACTGTAGAAAATGAGGTACGCAAAATTGCTGAGGGTGGCATCTGGCACATAGCTGGCACTCAGTAAGGGATAGATGAATCTGAATAAGCATCTTCTATTTTCAGGCAGGTTTCTGTATGAGGAAAACCTCCTCTGCCTTGAACTTCTGTGCTGCTTCAATGACAGACCAAACATGTGTGTGTTTACGGTGCCAGCAAGTCAGAGGCACTGTATTTTTTTTTCCTTTTCAAGTTATTTGATATCCTAGGGAAATGTATCAGAAATTCTTGGATTCTTATACTTATTTTATGACTCAGCATTTTTTATTGAATAACTAACTTTATGTGGAATAGAGCACTGTATTCTTCTCAATGCCTTGGGCCTCTACAGGTCTTAATTGGTCCTTCTGTCTTCGCCTCCCAGGGTGGGCCCCTTGGCTGCCATGGTCAGCTGCACCCTGTCTTCTACTGGGGCAGCAACTGGTGCCTTCTTAGTGGGGATTTGACCACATTTCAGTTTAGGGGAGTTCACTCCAGCTACAATATGGAGAATAAGCCTCAGAGGGCAGGAATAAATGTAGGGAGATGGTCAGGAGGCCCTCTATTGGAGTATTCAGGTGATAACTTGGACTAGGAGATTTGATGTACTTAGCAGGCACCACCCACAGATAAGGTGAGGATGAAGAAGTGTCAAGGATAACTCCTGGGTGTCTGAACTGGATAACAGACTAGACAGTGTCTGCACAGTCTGTTTGCCTTTATGCTCTCTTTTTAGGTATGTTCTGTCCCATTCTGTTTTAATGCCTGAAGAGGTTTTCTTCAGCATCCCAAGAGATCCCATACCTGTCATTCATCAGGGCTGGCTGCTCTGCACACAGTCCCCAGTTCCACACCTTGTCTGTGGTGACAGGGAGGAGGGGAAGAGGCTACAGTGGGCATGCTCTGGTCAGCTTCCCTTAGATTCTTAACAAACAGATTTTGGGGGGTAATAAAATATTTTGTTTAACCCCAAATGTCATGTCAACATGTAGTCGACATAAAAACATTAATGCCACTTTATTTTTTTACAGTGCAGTATATCTGAGCCTCCAGGGGACTCAGTCGGTCAGCACCACTCCAGGCAGCACTCACCCCTAAACCTATGTTCTTCCCGGCTTGATTATTCTTTGCACGCTGTGGGGCATGGGCCAATGTTTGTTTAAAAAATATGTGGACATCCCATTGACTCAGCGTGACTAATAAAAAGACTGGCTATTCATACCTTCTCTTTATTCTTTCACCTTCTTTCTATTTTTAAAGAATTGACCTCCGGCCTTGATGAGTCTGGAGGACTGACTTTGTTTCATTGGCTCTGCTCACATCTTCACTTCCCTCCTCCCTTCTCCAGGTGAGCCCAGCCCTAAGGCAGTGACTAGAGGCTCTGCTCTCAGGTCTGTGTGCCTCCCATGAGATAGTGTTTTTGTTATCTTTCAGCAAAAATCTCTAACTTCCATCACAAATCCTTCTTTGTCCTACTGGTTACTCAGAAGTGTATCTCCTAATTCCTAAATATAGGGATTTAGCTTATCTCTGTTGTTGATTTCTTGTTTGATTCCCCTTTGGCCAGGAACAAAGTCATAGACTGTTTTGGTTTCCTGAAATCTGTTGAGTTTTCGGTCAGTAAATGTTCCGCGAGCACTTAGAGAGCATGTATAGTCTGCTGTTGTTTGGTAAACTATTCTCTGTATTAGGGTCAATGTGTGAGTTGTGGTTTTCAAATCTCTATGCAAGCTGGCATGTATGGTTAGGGGACAGCTTAGCTGAGCTTCTGTGACAATGAGTCCCCTTCCCCTGCATGAGGGCAGGGCAAGTAGGTGGGTTCAGCCTCCCAGCACCTTCCTGGGGCCCTCGACCAGCTCCACATCCTCCCAGAGGGCTTTCTAGGGAGGCCAGGAAAGTAGGAACAAAAGAAGGGGCCATTTCCCCCCGAAAGTTTGTATTCTTTTACATGCTACATTCACCTATTTAAAGTATACATATAATGGTTTTTAGTATATTCACAGATACAACCATCAACATAGTCAATTTTAGAACATTTCTATGTCCTCAAAAATAAACCCAATATCCTGTAATGATCATTCTCTCTTCTCCTCTGCCCTTGCCCTCTGCCCTGGGCAAAAGCATTAATCTAATTTTGTCTCATAGATTTCCCTGTTCAGGGCATTTCATCTGAACAGAATCATATGTGGTTATATGATTGGATTTTTTCACTTAGTATAATGTTTACAAGATTCATCCATATTGTAGCATATATCAGTACTTTGTTTCTTTTTATAGCCAAATAACATTCCATTGTCCGGATGTACCCACATTTTGTTATCCATTCTTCAGTTGATGGATATTTGGCTTGCTTCCACCTTCTGGTTATTATAAATAATGCTACTATAAACATCCATGTACAAGTCTTCGTGTGGACATGTCCGTCAGCATTTTTATAACCTGTCTAAATGCTCTGATCACATCCAGGGCCAAATAAGCAGCAGGATGTTGTATGGGGTGAGGTAGCCCCACATTTGCTGTCAAGGGAAGGGGCTCAGTTTTATGTGTAAGAACCACAGTACCTTGTTTGTTTCACTATAAAGAGATTCTTTGTTTTGCTCCCTCTAGCTCTGTGTCCACTCACCATTTTCTCCCAGCTGGTGAGAGAAAGAAGGAAGACAGGACAAAATTTAAGAACCTGTATATTTAACCATTCCTGGTTTTAAGCTTAAACTTTTCTCTGTCCACTAACTTTTCACTCATTCCCATTGAGGCCCTACATGTCATAAAAATGTCCCCATCCCGCCTGGATGCTTATGAGTATGTCAGATAGCTGTGCCTGTAATCACCAGCTTTCTCTATTTCTCATCCCCTGGTGGGGACCTGGCCACCTGACAATCACAGCAGAGTGACTTAGTTCCTTCAGCACACATTCGAGGGAGTCCCCCATGTGTGCAGCTTCAGGCATACTTCTGCAGCCAGAGCAAGAGGAGCACAGCTGCTTCCCAGCTTTCCAGGCCATCAGGAGGGTGATCAAGTCTTCGAACTTGACATTCCACCCAAACTGTAGCTCAGCCTTATTGAATATCCGGGCCTTATCAAATCTTCAGTGCAGCATCTGTCTAAGCCAGCTCCCACAGGGCTGGGGTCACAAACTGTGTGATCTGTCAGGGTACTCGAAGAGGTGGCTAGCCTCCTGCAAAAAGCTGTCCAGGGCTTCCAGAAGTTAGCTCCAATGACCTGGTGGTCACAGTGCCCTAGCTACCGGTTCTTGTCTCTGTGGCTTCTACTTTGTGAAATGCCCACACAGGCAGTGGAGACCTGGGACCCACTTATACCATTTCCTGAGAGCTGATTGCTGCATCTCTTGCCAACTCTGCATTTAGTCATACTATGGGGATAGCTTGAAATCAGCTGGGTGAGTATTTACACTGCAGAAATTGGCACGTGCTATGAAGCAGGGGTTTTGTTTTCCTCCCAGAGAGCAGGTTGCTAAACATTTACCAGCATATAACTGCACACAGGTCCCTGTCACTCTGGTGTGAGAAAAGAGCTGTCTCCCTGGTTTCAGTGGGCACATTGGGACCTTTGGTTACTAAAATGAGAGCTGGATCAAGGGTATGAGGCGAAAATGACCAAATACAAATTTTACAAATTCTCCCCAAAGATCTCCTTCCCCCTTCCCTCCCTTCTTTCCTTGCTTCCTTTTCTTTCCTCGCCTCTCTCCCTTCTCTTTCTCTCTCTCCTCCCCCACCCTGCCTTTAGATGCTTTATTACTAATTACCAGGCTCCGTTTGCCAAGAAACCAGCTGAGCTGACAAATGTAGGACAGACTCCCTCCCTCTCTTTCCCTCTTCCTCCCTTCTGCCTCTCCTTCCCTCCCTTTCCCCCTTCCTCTCTCTTTTCTTCCTTCTTCCTTGTTTTCCTTCCCAGTGTGTGCCAGGAGCTGCTCTGAGCTCCAGGATACAAAGATGCATATGTTTAACCTCTGATCATATCACTTCTTATAGTTCTGTCCTCTTGCTCCTATATCCTTCCTCACAAAGGTCCTCTCACCTACCTGGCTAACGACAACTGCACCTCTGAGATGCTTTTCAGACATTTATTCACTCTTGGCACCCTTTCCTGAGTCACATAAGCAGAGTGACTCAGGCCATCGCAAGCATCCCTGTAACACTGCCTCACCACAGCAGGTTCTCCTTGATTCTCTCTCACTGTGTTGTCATCCTGCAGTCAGGGACTGTGTCTGACTCATCCTTGTGGCCTCAACACTGTGGCTGGGATACTGTAGACAACGTATTTTGCTGAATTGAACTGGATACTCAAGGCCCTTACAAAAGGAAGAAGAGAAAGTACACTTACAGAGCACCTACTGTGCACCAGTCACTGCAGTAAGCCCTTGGTTTGATTAAACTTGGTCCTTAGCAAATAGTAATTACTATCCCCTTGCAGGCTGTTGTTGAGCATGAGGTGCTGTGGAGGCACAGAGGAGGGGCACGTAAACCAGTCTCGGTCAGAGAGCATCCCAAGGAGGCAATAACTCACCTGAGTTCGGAGTAAGTTAGGCCACAGAAAACAGGAGGGACAGTGGAGCGGGCAGAATGACATGGGTTAAGCGTCTGCAATGTGAGTATGGCTTGGTGAGTTCTGAAACCTGGAAGCAGCTGAAAGAAGCTGGTGCACAGAGTGAAGAGTGTGAAGGCTGAGCCAGTAGGTCTGGAGACTTAGATGGGGCGAGATCACAGAGGCCCTGTAAGCGGAGAAGTTGAACTCCATGCTGATGAACTGCTTGGCTCTGTGTCGCAAATCCGAAAGGGATACCCTTGAGCTTTTCTCTCAGTGGGAAACTCATGGAACACGGCTAGTTCACGGTGGCTGGCCAATATATTCCATCAATTCTAAGACACACAGTTGTTTTTTCCCTCCATGTTCTGAGTCTGTGAGACCAAAGTTCATCTTCCAGTTGGTATCAGTATAACCACCGATCCCCCGCACCGAAGATGAGGTTTTCCAGGGTGGATTTGCCTTTGCCTTGGACAGTCGTGACGGCATCACCAACCCCAAACCACTGCATTTTCTGCCTCAAGATTTGGGGGCTACGGTGAAAGTGTAAATACAGACCACAGAGCTGCAGGAGCAGCTTGTAGTTCAAATTCTTCAGGGAGCTCCCTGTTACCCTGCTAGCAATGTTCAGACACGTGGGTTTTCTTGCTGTCCCTTGAGGTCTGTTCATTTCTCATCTATACTTGCACTGGAGATACAGCTGGTTGGTGTCCCAGCTTTGTGTAGATAGTTCCTATTAAGCTGCATCATTTGCGGTATTATATTTTCTTAATGGTACCTGTGTGTTTTATAATCAATAGCATCTTAGATTCAATGCAATACAGCTCTTGGCTAATCAGAGGATGCCCTTCTTAACACCCACTGATTTCTGAAAGGAAAGTAAATGCGTTCATGATGTTCAATGTGTGATAACCTATTCTTCTTTACCTATGGTGATTATTACAGGGTTCAGTACAAAAAGCAGAGGCCTCTTTATGTATCCTATGCATCAAGGGTCGTTTCGCAAAAGTTTTTCACAAGCTGCAGCAGTTGAGGCATCTTAGAGAAGCTCCATCAACCACCTCAATCTGCTGCAGCAAAGCTGGTGGTTTGGGGAGCTCTGTGGAAGGAACCAGGAAGCTTCCCACTGCCCCCACATCTACCTGCAACCACCTCTGGAGAATAGCAATATCTTCCGCTTCACTTCTGCATTCCCAACATCCATGAGACCTCTCACTGGCAAACTCTAACCCAGTGATCTGTGCCCAGCCACAGAACTGTGGGATGTGCTGCATGTGCTGTGTGGAGAGGTAGGTGCTGGAATACCTGAGGGAGGCTGGCACGTGAGGGCTGGGGAGATGCTGGGAAGGGCTCAACAGCCAGAGCCCAGTACAAACCAGCAAATTTCTTCTGCTCCAAATAGGAAAGGCTGTGGTAATTAGAAGGCTAATGCAAATGTCATAACCATCCCCCCAAATATTCAGCAGATTTCTCAGATTGGAACAAAGGAGGAGGGTAGGAGAATATGCCTGACCAGAAACCCCTCTTAATAACCCAGTTGCTATGGCCCCTGACATGGTGGAACATCAGTATATCCTTCATTGTTCTAAGACTGCAGAGGTACTCTATACCTTGAGCTCCACTTATTATTTCTATTTGGTCTTTATTTTAGCTTCATTGGGCTTTTTAATCATTACATATAATTTGGATATTCATGGGCAAGGGAGTTAAAGAAAAAAAAGTGTGACTTTCCTACCTGTTTTCCTAAGCAGAAATAAATAACCAGAGAGTTTATAGCAGGAGTCTACAAGCTCTCTCCTGTGAGCTAAATCCATCCTGCTTCCTGCTTTTATAAATAAAGTTTTATTGGAATAAACCATGCTTATTTGTTTACATACTCCTTCCATACTGAGTTGTGTAGTCATCAGAGTTTTGTATAGCCAACAAACCCTAGAATATTTACTGCCTGGCCCTTTATTTTTAAAAAAATTGCCAAATCCTGCTCTTTAGGGATATAATTTATTAGTACAATAACTCAAGTCCAGTTAAAAACAAATATTCCTGTTTAAAGGTTTCCTCATAAACCCTCTTTTTTTTTTTTGGCAAAAAACATCTTTTGACATTGATTTTAACCAGACTTAGGTTCTAATCACCAGGTTTGATAAGACATCTGACAACAGCTGAACAGAATTAAAAAATAAAATATTATTTGCAGAACCCACAGCATGACTTTCCTCAGTGTGTGCCAACTATTAAGAATTAAACATGTTGTGCTTTTAACAGGAACCAGTAAGGAGGGAAATCAGAGTAATTCCAAACCAAAATCATGGCAGCAATATCATGAGTGAGCCTTGTACACATAACCTAGTCAGGGTGGGGGAATTCATTTCATGGTAGGGAACATGGCTCCAAGTCCAATGAAAACCAATTGATCATTTCAGCCGTTTGGTCTATTCTGCTTGATACAAATAATAATGGGAGAGATTAGCTAGTAGATGTGTAAGTTAATCAGACACATCTTCTGGCATCTCGTTTCCTAAGGGCCAAGTGTATCTTTTTGGTTGAATAGAGCATGGCTAGGTGATTTGAGCCTTTAGCCAGATTGTTAGGTGTCTCTCAGAACACGGGAGCATGCCTTTCTATTTGAAAGTCAGCTGAGGACTGTGTCAGAAACACAAGCATTAAGGGGTGGATTTTTTTGTGAGCATTTTAGGTAGACATAGTTTTAATTCCTAGTAAGTGTCTGGCCTCACTTCCTACCACTCTGACCCTGGTTCTCTATAGCCACACTGCTCTCCACATTACTTCTCAAGCTTGCTCGGTGTGCTCATGGCTTTGCACTTGCAATTCTCATGCTCATAACTCCCTTCTTAAATATCTACTTGGCTCCCTAAAGTCCCTCAGGTATCTGCCAAATGCCCACTTAACAGAGAAGCCTTCCCTGAACAACCATTAAAACAGAGTACCCTGCCTTCTCTGTGTCCCTCTCTATCCACCTTTATTGTTTTTTTTTTTTAATTTTCCCATAGCATTTATTACCATCTGGCATGCTATGTGTTATTTCTTTTGCACTGCCTGTTTCCTCCTAGAGGTCATATGCTGATACTTTAATTTATTCACCATTAGATTAGTAACGTCTAGAACTTATACTTGGCACATAGTAGGGTCTCAGTAAAGACTTTTAAATGGATGAATGTGTGTTTGAGTGTGTGGTGAAGCTTGCTTTTTATTTAGAAGGAAAAAAAAACATAGGAAGCATCTTGCATTATGCTTACTAACCCTTCCGAATGTACCTTATATCTCCACCTCATGGACGGCAGTGCAATGAAGCTGTTAGGAACACATTTAGTTCAGATACAGACACACACATTCAGATACACATTTGCTTCAGGTCTTCACCCTGCTGTTTAATGACTATGTCTGTAAAGTAACCTCTCCAACTTTCAATTTCTTCATCTGTAAAATGAATGTACTAGTAGCACTTATTTTATAGGTTTGTTAGAATTAAATGAGATAACGAAGGCAAAGCACTTACCTTGGCATGTAATATGCATTTCACAACTATTTTAATAATGCACGTGTTTCAGTTCAAGGTGACTGTCACCAGAGTCCTGAATCAGGGTCAATATCGTATAGCTGACCGCTGAGCTAGAAACTTTACTATGATTCCCCCCGCCAAAAAAAAAAAAAGAATGATTAATGTGATTAAATGGTAGATTAAGTGTGATATTATTATAAGGCTAGGAGAAAACCAAAGATCAGTTCCATTGAGGGGTCATGTGTTTGTATTTTTTATTCTACAGAGAATTTTAAAAATGCACTTAGTCAAATTAATCAGTCTTTTTCCTCATGATTTTAGTCTTTATACCGCTCTCGGAAAGTCTTTCCTCACTCTGAGACTATAAGTACATTAATATATCATTTTCTTATGAAACTTTTATAATTACTTTTTGCATTTGTATCTTAGACTTCTCTAGAATTTATTTTGATACATCAAGTTGTTTTTTAAATAGCTATCATTGTATCTTCAATGAAATAATCCAGTTTGCAGTGTTGAGAATT
The DNA here is from genome assembly GCA_039655065.1 of Glossophaga mutica. Taxonomy (NCBI): domain Eukaryota; kingdom Metazoa; phylum Chordata; class Mammalia; order Chiroptera; family Phyllostomidae; genus Glossophaga; species Glossophaga mutica. The sequence goes on from CM077304.1 coordinate 64,171,915, forward strand.
TGGGACATAATAACCCCTTTAACATTTAGTAGGGCGGTCTCCTTCTTTTGTTTTTAGTTACAGATGGAAACAAGTCTTTTGATGGTTTAATCACTATCATGTTGATTTTATAGAAAAATTATTATTACAACATCAAATCTTTCCACCAATGAACAAGATATCTATTCTTTTTACTTGGCTACTTTTATGCCCTTTCGTCTGATTTAAAATTTTTTAAAATGTGTTAGTTAGTGTTTTGTGGTGGCAAGCTAGAGATGCTCTCAGGCTAAGTTAATCATGCATTCAAACAGTATTGGGGAGTTTATATAGTGAAACAAAAGATCAGAGAATCAGGCTGGGAAATAAGACAACAACCAGAATAAAAATGACATGATTGAACGTTTAGCCATTTCTTTTGTCTTTATATCATTCTGTTCGGCAGACAAAGTCCTAAGAGAAAGTCTGATTGGCTGATCTTAGGACAGCTGCTTGCCCCTTGGCATCCAGAAGATTCCAGCAGAACAATTTTCAGGGACCTCTTCAACAGGGCAGAGTGTATGTGGGGGCTAAAGAGCAAAACAAACAAACACAACAGAAACAGACTCATAGATACAGAGAACAAATTGATGGTTGCCAGATGGGAGGGGTGTTGGGGAGCTAGGTGAAAAAGATGGAAGGATTGAGAAGTACAAATTGGCAGTTACAAAATAGTCATGAGAATATAAAGTACGCATAGGGAATACAGTCAATAATACTGTAGTAACTACATATTGGTGCCAGGTGGATACTAGAATTATCAGGCGATCACTTCATAAATAAGAGAATTGCCTAATCACAATGTTGTGCACCTGAAACTAATATAAAATAATATTGACTGTCAGCTGCAGTTGAAAAAACTTTACAGAAGAAAAAAAAAAGAGGGAACACCTGGATTAACCATGAAACTGAGACTGAACTTAATTTTAGAGAGAAAATTTTCACAGAAGAAACAAGATATTCATCAAGAATGAAAATTGCCCATTCTCAAAAGACAATTGATAGTTATTGAGATGCTACTCAGAGCTAGTGAAATGTAATTTTGTTTAATCCTTAAATTGTTTTCCTTTGAAGATATTTGCATCCCCAGAGAGATTAAGATCATCAAAGAGATCCAGCGATTTGCTCAGTTTCACCCAACCATGAAGTGGCTGCTTTGGGATTAAAACCCAGCTCTGCTTCAAACCTCATACCATACAACCCAATTAAAAAATGGGCAAAGGACTTGAACAGACACTTCTCTAAGGAGGACATACAGAGGATCCAGAGACACACGAAAAGATGCTCAGTATCCCTAGCTATCAGAGAGATGCAAATTAAAACCACAATGAGATACCACTTGACACCAGTCAGAATGGCCCTCATAAACTAAGCAACAAACAGCAAGTGTTGGAGAGGTTGTGGAGAAAAAGGGACCCTAGTGCACTGGTGGTGGGATTGCAGACTGGTACAACCACTGTGGAAAACAGTGTGGAATTTTTTAAGAAAACTAAAAACGGATCTACCTTCTGACCCAGCAGTTCCATGTATCTTTTCTTGAAAGGGCCAGGTAACCACCAAAAGCTCTACAGTGAAAATAACTCAGTGAAGAGATAGCAAGCAGTAAGGAAGTTTGAGGGCAGATAGTGAGATCCATTCAGCTAACAAACTGAAGTTCCGTGTTGGCATCCAATGCTAGAGTGTGTGTTCAGTAAGTATTAATTTAGTAATATAGTCATTTGCTTAGCAAATGCACACTGATTCTTACTGTGTGACACAATGATGTTGGAAGGAGTGGTCTAATGGTAAAGATAGATATTTGTTTACTTTTCAGTATATTCAATAAACATTTATTGAACGACTACAAGGTCCTACATAATGCTCTCGGTTTGGTATGAAAAACCTATGGAAGCTCTGTTGTAACCTTGGAATGTCCCAATCTTCTCTTTGGATGGTGCTATGGACCGAGTTATGTCCCTCCTCTCCACTCTCTAACACCATATGTTGAAACCTTAAGCCCGAAAGAGACAGTATTTGGAAATGGGTTTTGGAGATAATGGGTTTAGATAAGGTCATGAGATTGCAATCCTCAGGACCACACTAGTGCCTTTAAAAGAAGACATGGTACATTTACACAGTGGAATTCTATGCTGCAGAGAGAAAGAAGGAGATTATACCCTTTTCGACAGCATGGATGGAACTGGAAAGCATTATGCTAAGTGAAATAAGCCAGGTGGTGAGGGACAAATACCATATGATCTCATCTTTAACTGGAACATAATCAACAAAAGAAAAATGCAAACAAAATATAACCAAAGACATTGAAATTAAGAACAATCTAACAATAGCCAGAAGGGACGGGGGAGGGGCAGAAGGGAGAAGGGTTTTTAGGAACTACTATAAAGGACACATGGACAAAACCAAGGGGGAGGGTGGAAGCAAGGGAGGGAGGTGGGCTTGGCTGGGGTTTGGGGAAGTGGTGGGGAGAAAATATAGACAACTGTAATTGAACAACAATAAAGTAATTAAAAAGAAAAGATATACTGGAGAATTCTCTCTCTCCTTTTCCCACTCTCCCTCTCTCTGTCATGTGAGAACACAGGGAAATTGACAGCCATCTGCAAATCAGTAATAAAACTCTCACCAGAAACTGACCATGCTGGCAGTCTGATCTTAGATTGCCAGTCCTCATAATTGAGAGAAAATAAATTTCTTCCATTTAAGCCATCCAGTCCATGGCATTGTGTATGGTGGCCTGAGCTGACTAATACAGATGGGGGTCTAGTTTGTTGCCTAAGGAAGGCACACATCTGGAACTGGATGTTCTGCTCTTAAAGTTTAATCTGAAATATTTAAAACTTTGGTGATAGAAATCTCAGAGAAGTTTCATTAAGAAACTACTTTTATCCTGAATTGTCAGGGAGTTGGTCTGACAGATATTTTGATAATTCATTTCTCCAGCTTCAAATTTGTTGAAAAAGAAAATAAACACACTGATATTAAATATAAGGTAATGAAATTCAATAGTAAATTGAGACTAGAACAGATTAGGACTAGTGGGAAGATTGGTTATTAAGTGGCAGATATGAACATAGTTGCATAAAAACTTGGAGGCATAGAAAATATTGAGGATATTTATTAAAGAAATGCTATATAATATAACAGCAGGAGAAGTGAGAATGAAAAAAGATTTCTGGAAAGAAATTATAATATGTGACTAGAGAGAAGTGTTAGTTTTGTTATTGAGTGGCTAGAAGTGCAGAATACATGAAGTACGTGATGTTATCGACAAAGCAACAGCTGATTAAAGGGCATGGATGGAGCAAGAAGAATTGACTGTTGGAGGGACACTTTGGTCCATCGTCAGAAACTCACTGTCCTGTAGGCTGCACCCCTTCCTCAAGAGTCATGCCCTCTTGGGACTTAAACTTTAACTCTGCACAGCCCACAATGGAACAGCCCAAGTCATACCTTCTTTGCAGCTGGTTTCATACCTTTGCGGGCGGTCTAAGAGCAGTGTAGCTATCATGCTAACATTTGGATGATGGGAATAATAACCCTATATTTACCATTTTAACCAATTCTGGTCTCTCTTCATATGTAATGTAATTTTAATAATATAAAGAAGTTTTGTAGTTCCTCCATTAGTAAATTTATTATAGCTACTCCAATACACAATTTCTATGAATAACTTTATTAAATTATGTGCATGGAACCAGATCCTAGTGACTATCCCCTCTCTTTAACAAACCTGACATGCAAGGCAGAATAATGCCCCCCAAGGATGTCTACACCCTAGTCCCTGGAATCTGTAAATACATTATATTACACAGCACAGGAGAATTAAATTTGCAAATAGAACTAAATTTGCCAATCAGCTAAACTTAAAATAGGGAGATTATGCTGGGTTCCCTGGATGGACCTAGTGTGATCACAAGGTTCTTTAAATGTGAAGGATGGAGGCCAAAAAGTTAATATTCAAGTGATGTGGGTGAGGACTCGACCCTACATTGCTGGCTCTGAAGATTGAAGGGAGCCATGAGCCAAAGAATGCAGGCAGCCTTTAGAAGCTGGAAAAGGCAAGGAAACAGATTTATTCCTAGATCCTCCAAAAAGGAGAACAGCCCTGCCGACATCTTTGTATTAGCCCATTTAGACCCATGTTGGACTAAGGATTTCCACAAATGTAAGATATTAACATTTGCTGTTGTAAGCCACTAAAATGGTGGCAATTTGTTACAGCCACCATAGGAAACTAAGAGACTTGCTTTACACATTTTGTCTAATACTGCAAAAGCAGAGTAGGTAAGTGGTTAGAACAATCAGGATATTCAAGGATGTGGTCATATGCCTCCTGAGACTCCAGTCAAATACATTCAGGAATACAACACAAGAATTTGGGTCTCTCCAAATACCAAGATTTAGATCATAATTTTGATAATTAATGTAATGATTGAAATAAAAATTACAAAGGCTGGTGAAAGAAATATCTTTTTCTTCAGAAATAACAGCCTTATGGAAAGTTTAAAATCAATTCTAAATTTTAGTTTCTTTGTAATGAATGGATCCTTTGAATCATTTTGTCTTTTACCAGATTGGAGGACATACTGAATGAAATATGAGGAAAATTCCACATGTGAATATAGATATTTTGAAAATATACTAGTAATTGTTCTCAACTTCAAGTTCTTGTGCAAAATTCCAGTACACATACTAAATTATAAATCCTGCTTATTAGGAATAATTGAAATAATAATAAAAGGTAACTGGTCATTCTTTCTTATGTCTTTAGATGTACCATTTCCACATACTAGTTTACCTGGAATGTGCAAAACTGGTGCAGGAGTTAATGCCTATCTCTAACTTTTCTGCTCTGACCTGTAACTGTTCTTCTTTCTTTCCTCCTTCTTAAGCTCCTTACTGGGCTCAACGCCCTTGTTTCCCACCCCATAACCCCATGAGATTGATTGATCTACCTGAGACACACTTCCCTTGTTTTCCTTTAGCACTTCAGGGTACCATTTTGGTATTCATTCCCTGATTTCATGCAAAGTGGTTGGAGGTAAAACAACCAGCCTGCCTTCCATCCCATCCCTACCTCCCATGGCCAAGCCTATGATAAGTGCTGACCCTCCTGTTCAGCAATATTTTTGTCCCTACCTGAGATAAATCCCCTTTGGAGAGAGAGGCCAGATACTCTATATACATCACAAATTTCAAATTTTATCATCTCATTGATTCTGTCTTTATAGAACATGCTGCTTTTATTGTTTCATTGAAATTGATAACAATGTACTTGTAAGAACCTTTTAAGATTTGTAATGAACCCTAACTTTACTAGTGCTATTTTTTCTTTTTTCTGTACAATCTTTTAGTGCTCAACTATGAATTCTTTTACCTTGGGGATTTTCAGAAACCAAATTTCCACAGTTAGTGAGAAACTGCTATATTGAATATATGAATTGATTATAGCATGTGATATTTGAGATTTTAGTTAGGTGTTATCTCCTGAAACACCATATTAATATTCATTGCCTTTTCAATGAAAATTATTTTTTAGATAGAACCATGGAGAAGATTTTAAGGGAACTGCTCCCAAGCAGCATAGCACAGATTAGATGCAATTTATCATTTTGTTAAAATAGAGCACAATTGTGTTTTAGATCCAGTTGGGAAACAGATGTATCACTGAAGAAGTTTGAGCTGAGATACAAATACAAGACTGTCAAAACAGAAATCCCTGCACTGGAAGCCCTTTTTTTCCCTATACAATTTTATCTATAGTGGGCTAGAAAGCATCTAGAGATTTCTGAACTGCACCTAAAGAAGTTTATGGATGGCAAAAATAAAAGTCTCTGAGTGATGGGGGAGGCATACTGATGACGGTGATGTTTCCTTGACTCCTGAGGGTGCTCCAGTCTCTTCTTCCTCTTGAATGTGGCTGTGCTATGGTTAGTGTCAGGAAATCAGGCAGCATTCTTGGGAGCATAAAGAGGATCCCAGATAAGTGAGAACGATTTGGGATAGGCATTGCCTAGAATTTGTCATTCTTTGGTGAGGTGCCGCAACGGACAATCAGGTCCTTCTGCAGTATAATTACCTCCTTACAGTAGGGTAATGCAAAGGGATAGCCATGATAAGACAATATTTATATAACAATTTATAATTTACAGAGAGATTTCACCAGTCAAATAAAGACTTTCAAATAAAAGACTTCTATTTGAAAGTCTTTATTTGAAACCACAAAGTAGATAGGGCAGGGAGAATTACCCTATTTTTATACAGGGTCTGGCACAAGTAATGTCCCCTTTTTACTACAAATCTTCCATTACAAAATCACAAGCATGTAATTCTGTAACAAAACAACATCACACTCAAGCACACCATATGATATTTTAGGTGAAATGTTCAAATTGCTGTCTATCTTGCATGAGACATTCATGTACCCTACCAACCACACTCAATGGTATTAATTCTGCCGGATCCTGTAGGTGTAGAAATAGAGATGGGTTGACTTGCCCCTAATGACACAGCTGCTGTGTGGGAGGACTGGGTCTCCTGCAAGTACTCTTGCCACCACACGTCACTCTACTGGCAAAGAGAGAATAGCCACCCAGCTCTTCAGACTCACAGCAAAAGAGGATGCGAAACCCACAGCAAGGGTGGAGGGTGTTTGTTCTTATGTTACTTACAGAGATCATTACAATAAAAGATGCTTTTTTTTTTTTTTTTACTACAAGTGATGGCAAAGAGAGAAAGTAAGAGTGAGGACTGGGGGTAGGGGTGGGGCCTGAGGAGAAAGAATGAGCAAAAAGGTGAACTATGGACTAAAACTGACAAAAATGAACCGAAATGTTTGGAGGGAACCATACTTAAAGGAAGAGAACCCAGAGATATAGATCACTTGTGATCCCAGCCCTAATGTAGCATAACAAAACACTGACACTAAAAAGTAACACCTGAATATAAGTACACCGAAGGAACTCACAGGCATCCTTATTTGGAAGACGCATTCATCTCAAAGGAAGAATGACAGTCTGTAGAGCACGCTGGAGACCACTCTGTGGGGCAGTAGTGTTTTTTCCAGGATGGGCAACTCCTGGAGTCAAGTACAATACAAAGGACAGAGCCAGTGGACCACCAGCTACAAGAGGCTGGGATGGGGCTTTCCGTTTTTCATCATCACAGAGACTCCCTAGCCTTGCCATCTCTCAAGTGTTTAGCGCAACGTAGAAACCATTAATTGGAGTGAGGAGGAAACTTGAATGTGTTCTCTGGTCCTTTTGTCACTCTGACTCAGCCACTTTATTACAACCCCTTGTCATTGGGCTTTGCTTAGGGTTGCTTTTCCTGGGTCGCAGAGACTATGTAAATCATCGCAAGAGGTTTCCTCTGAGTTCTCAGAGTGGGGAAAGGAAGAGCCTCATGGAGTGCTGGGTGCCAATGAACCCATAAAGAAGGTATTCTGTTTTTACTCCCCCGGATGTACTTATTCATTCAGGGAATAGAGCCTGAACAGCACCTTAGAACCGGGAAGGAGGGCAAATACTAGATGTGCTCCTCACACATGTTCGACATTGCTTGTCAACCATTCTCGTCCCACTGAGCCTGGATGTAGCCAAACCACTGTCATCGATCAACCAATCTGAATTGATGTGACAAATGACAGCTGTTTGCCAACCCTCTTCTAGATATTTGGGTAACTTTGCATACCTGTAATTCTTTTGTGATAGAAAAAAGGATGGGGGTCGGGGTGGTGGGAGGTGGCATGCGACATTATGGGAAACTGGGGCACGCTCAGGTCCCCCAGCTGAATACTTGCCCCCATATTTCCATGGGCGCAGTGTCATTAAAGACTTTAGTTCCTTGACAGATGAAGAGGCAAGAATGGGAAAGGTAAGGAGAAGGGTCACTCAGGTACAGAGCCCTGGAATGGCACAGGTGTTCTTGGAAGCACGTGTGGTCACTGTGAACAAAAACAAATTGGCCAGAATCAACTACTCTGAGGAAACATTATCATAACACTCAAAAAAACAAAAACCAAACACACAAGCCTTAAAAACGATAGTCAAAGTAAAACAAGGAGAGGATCACTGGCTGCTTGGAATTCATAAAGAAAAGGATGTAGCAGGCACTATTTTTACATGTCTAGCTTATTTCTAAAGCCAACATAGGTTGACAATGGTTTACTGGCTTCAGAACATAATTTATAGCTGTTTTGTATCTCAGACTGAGTGTCAACTTAGCAGTGAATTAAATGTTAACTATGGTAAAATGCTTACTTCAATTTATTGTTAGGCTAGAGCCTGGAGTCAAAACAATCACTTGTTTCTTAGTTCGATCAAATAATTGGTTGATTGGGGGAGAAGAAAACAATTGTTTGAGTGAATTGGTTGAAAAGATTGTGGCAGAATCCCAGCTCAGGCCCAGCCACAGAGCCCGTGGCCATGTCATCACGCTTTTACTCCCCCGCCCCCGCCCCCACCCCCACAGACTGTGGTCTCTGAATGGCACCAATGTTTTGTGATTATCTGATGAGACCATTAGAAACCCTGAATGGCTGAGTTGTCTTTCCTGCCAGTCTCTTTTGCTCATAACTAAGCCTTATTATGTGTGAGAGAAAAAAAATACATTAAGTGGAAAGTGATAGAATTGAAAAGACAATGAGCAGCTGAATTTAAATATATCTTTTCAATTTAGTGCTTTATTTAAGGGGTTCAACTCAGAGCTTAAAGACAGTATGCTTTCTCCAGCCCTCCAGGAAATCATGTCCGTTTCAAGAAGGTTGTCTCACTTGAGCCACTTATTTGCATAACCATTTAATAGAGAAGATAAAAGGCTGCATTAGGCATCACTACTTTGTCCTTAGTGGGACTCCATCCATTCTCTTCAGTTATCCACACTCTTTATTCCAAAGACCCATTGACTTCAGAGAGAGCTATTATTTCAAATGCAATCCTGTTAGACATACAAAAGAAAACCCCTTAAATATCAGAAACCACTATCTAAGATAATTGCCCTTTGAGTACAAAGTAATAAAGCTGAGAATCTATATAGCAAAATTAGAAATGTTTCCAATGTGTTTAGCCTTGGGTTAAGGTCAAATTAGTATTGCTTACCCATAAATAAACTTTTTCCTCTTTCTTTCACTGTTTAAAATTATAAGGCACATTGACTAATTATGTAAATATTCTGAATATATAATATTCTGATACAATAGTGTGGGGTTTGGGCAGATATAAAAGGGACCCAAATGCTACCTCCAAGAATTATATTCCCCCAGTATAGGCACCTACATCTCCTTTTATATTTGTTAGTACTTCCCATATTACCTTAGTATTCAACCTTCGGGTGATTACCCTTCAGACTTCTGAGAATGTGGATCCTCTTGGGGCAGCTGACCAGCACTAAGGCAAAAACTAACAAATGTTCACAAGTTTGTTATACTGTCTATGCTGAAGTATTTTAAAGTGCATTGCATTTAACATGCAAATCTCTTGAGAAGTCAAAATGAAGAAATATGGTAAAAGTCAAAGGGACTTCAGGAAATCTTATTTATCCCATCATCTCTCTTTTTAGTTTCTTCCTTTTTAGCCTCTTCCACTATCCTTCAACATTCTAATTTATAATGAACAATCTTAAATATAACTTATTTTTCTGAAAATATGTGGAATATTTTTCCCATTTTTCTTATGTTTTCTCATAACTTTACTGCATTCAGTAGAGAACCTACCAATAAAAGGAGAACGTGGACCAAACAGAACCACTGGGAAGATGCTGGGAGGCAAGGATGTCTCTGTGCCTCTGGAGGCAGGGCTGATAATTGTGAAGTAGGTGCTGTTCAGAGTAAGTGGAAACCGGTAGGGATGGTGGAGTCATTTTAGGACTCCCTGGTAAGAAGGATGAAAATGACACTTACAGTAATTTACTTTTTTTTTTTAACCTACCATATTGGCAAGAGAAAAAGTTACAACATGAAGATACATGGGAGTAGGTACTCAAACGTTTGGGCAATCATGTAAATTGACATTTTGTACAGAGTTCATCTTACCAATATCTATTAGAATTATCATTGTGTATACACTTTGATACAGAAATCCCACCTCTAGGAATTCTTTGTATAGATTTGGGTGTGTGTAAAGATTTTTGTATGAAGATACTCTTTGCAGCATTGTTTATAGTAATAACTGAGATAAACAGTAGCAAGGAGATGGTAAAAGAAATAAAACAAGGCATGCACAGGGTAAGGCTGCATGTAACCATCTTATAAAATGAGGCAGCTCTATATTTACTGACATGGAACAATTCTTGCTTCAGTTATCTATTGCCACCATAATATCAAGTAACACATCATTTCACTGTTGGTTGCTTAACACGATAAGCGTGTATCTCACTCATGAGTCGGTGCATTGGTGACACAGGCTGGACATTTCTGGTTTTAGCTGGTTGGTTTTTTTTTTTTTTGAAATTTAATAATATATTTTATTAAACTATGTCTAAAATATTGTTTAAACAAACATGTAATCAATACTTTATAAAACAATTGAGATAGTTTACCTTTTTTTATACAAAGTGTTAGAAATCCAGCATGTATTCTTTTTTAAATACTTTATTTATTTATTTATTTATTTATTTTTCTTTTCAATTTTTATTTTAATTGTTGATCTTGTACAGTTTTCTGGTTGTTGACCAAAGCGATCAAAGAGAATTTCCTCCCATTCCACTACCAAATGTGCCATCATACTGGCATCAGTGCCCATCTATTCTGCCTTCCCTTGGGTCACAGGGGGTGCACTGTGCTGGCTCCTGTCTGAGGCTCAGCTCTCAAAGAGGTTACCTATTCAATGAATTTGACCCTGCAATTGTCCCCTCTCCCAAATCATGTATTTCCCCTGTATGCTATACCATTAAAAACAAACAAACAAAAAAACAAAACAAAAAAAAAAAAACCCCCATACATGCTACATTGATTTGCCTGTAAAACAAAATACTTTCTATAGACCCATGGACACAATTCCCTTTTTTCCTTTTTAGCAAAAATCCTGAGCTGCATATACTCACTGTCTCCATTTCCACACATTCCATTCTATCTTGAACCTTCACCAGTCAAGCTGTTGTCACCCCCAATCCATGGATATTGCTTTTGCCAGTGCCTCCAACGACTTCCATGTTATCTCATCGAATACTCCCTTCTTTGTCCCCACCTTACTTAGCTTCTTGGCAGTATTTGGCACAGTTGATTGATCACTCCATCCTTCTTGAAACTCTTTCCTCTCTCGACTGTTGGTCAAAGACTCTCCTCATCCTCCATCTACCTCCCTGGTCACTGCTCCTTTTCTTTGGCTGGATCCTCTTCATTCTCCTGACCCCTTCCTATGGCAGGGCTCCAGGACTCAGTTCTCAAATTTGCTCTCTTTTTTTCTTCATTCATTTCCTAGGCAATTTTATCCAGTCCCATGGTTTTAAATACCAATTATATGTTAAAGGAGCTCAAATTTATTCAGCCTTTTATTTTATGAGAGGTATTCCCTTTCTTTCTATTTTTCCACTGTGGAAAAAAATGCAGTAAATATCTCTATGCATATATCCTGCATTAATATTGATTTTACTTCTTAGAAGAAGCAGACAGTTGGGTGAAAGAGTGTACGTATTTTTAAATTTACTACCTATTATTAAATTGCTTTTTAAAAGATGGCAGTATGTCATAGTTTCACCAGAAATCTACGAGTATATAATTTTTCTTGCAAGTCTGCCATTATTAAGCATTATCATTTCATTTTGTGTGTCTGATAGATGTAAGGAGATATCAACTTTTAGTAACTAGATGGCAACAGTGTCTCTAGTGTGACTGACTGACTAAAATAACAGAGTGAAAGACAGTGGAGGGTTATAACTGAAATAACAAATCTGTATTGTGCACTGTAAAAGAGGAGGGGGTGATAAGATGGATGTTCTTTAAAGGCCTTAGTGGAACAGCTGATCAAACTTTCTAATGGGAGGAAGATAATGGCTCAGAGACTTTTGCAAATATAATAAATATCCACTTTAGGCAATTGTATCGGCTAATGTCAGGTTCAGCTGAAAGTAACAGAGAGCCATAACAACAGTGAAAAAAACGTATCTCATAGAGTAGCCCGGGAATAGCAGTTCAGGGCTGGTTAGGCCCCACCAGTGCCAGCTTTTTCTATCTGTGGCTACAACACATGTGGCTTCCATCCCCAGGGTCTCCTCCCAATCAAATACAGGTGCCGGAGCTCTAGCAGTTACACTCTCAGGAAGCAGCAGAAACAAGGGATAGAAGAAGGGCACGTGTCCTCTTTTGAAGAACATTTCAGAAAATGGTGCGCACTAATTCTACTTAGCTCATTGGCAAGATCAGGAAATGTCTTATTCCAGATGCCCACCTAGACATCAGGGGTTATTTTTCCAGGGTGAATGAGAAAAAAATAAATTAATAAAAGCAAACGTTAAGAATGTCTGCCATAGCTGTCACTGGGTCTCAAGTGGAAATTGTTGAAGAAAAGACTTAATTAAAATAATGATGACAAGTCCCTGGGTTTGTATTATTACACAGAGACTTAGATGGGAACTGACTGTCTTGAAAAAAAAAAATAGACATGATTGTGCTAATTTATACCACAATACTAAACTAGTGGTTTTTAATAGGATGATTTTGTCCCCAAAGAGACATTTAGTAATTTTAGACATTTTGACTCATCCCAACTGGGAGGGAGAAACAGGGGCAGATGCTACTGGAATTGTACGAAGAGGCTAACATCCTGCAATACACCAGGCAGCTCCCATAGCAAAGAAGTGTCCAGTCCAAATGTCAATAGTACTGAGGTTGAGAGATGCTGCCCTGAACAATTCACAAAAGCTTTGGTCAAGTTTTAGGATCTGAGCAAACATCTATGTGCATCATCAATTTTGAATGATTAAAATAATTAAATCTCACATTTCTTTGGCTTCACTTGTGTTTTGAAATCTTCATTTGATCCATTAGGCCAGAAATTAAGTAATTTCTCAGAAGCACAGTGATCTCCTTTTAAGTGGAATTTTTATGCAGCTATGTGACAATACAGTCAATCTATTTTTTATAACATTGGTATGTCCATTTCAGAATAAATTTTAACCCTTTTGACCACCCTACCTTCCTAGGCTGCCCTGAAATGAGTAAAGGTTTCTTCTTTCTCATTCCCTCTCTCTGAACGTAGTTTGTGTATTATGCAGTGATCACATGTTGAAGTGTCTGAATCTGCCTGTAGATCACAACCTCCTTTAAATGAAGGGCAATGTTTTATTTATCTCTGTATTTCCAGTGCCCAGTGCAGAACATGCAACTTGGCAGTGCTCAAAAGTATGTATAGAATGGAACTGTACTCCTGTTTTTCGTTGGGCCTTTCTTCATGCCATCTCTAGGTGAGTCTCTTGTCTTGACACCTACAGCAAAGATCATGTTGCTACTTACGTTATGCACAGTGCTCCTCATTCTGGTATTTTATCTAAAATCCACAGAATAAGAAAACTCAGAGAATACAGGCTGAGGGGTACATAGTTCAGTTCCCCTTCACCTTTTCCGGCCAAGCTGCCTTCCTATGATCATACTATCTCCCCATTATCACCAGCTTTCAAATATAAGTATGGACTAGAAACTCATCGAAATGGTTTTTGTTGTTTCCTCCCAAAACTGTGTATGTTCCATTTTGAAATTTTCCTGAGAAAAAAAGGGACGTAACTTGTCACAGAGCTGGCAGGTTGGGTGCAAGGAGGATGAAGTAAGAAGATGGAGGAGGCAGGAAGCCATTGAGATAAAAATGTTGGCAGGTGTGGGAGCGGGGCAAAGAGAATGCTGCAAACTGGTATATGGTATTCTAAATTTTGGCTGGTGAAAAGGTTAACAGTCAGGGGGGTCCATTATTCACACATCCTTTAGTAGGTTCCTATTGAAGGTTCTTCTGCCTAGACCTTATGTAAGGTGATTTCTCTTTCACTAAGAGTGTACTGTACCCAACAGAACTCAGCCCATTCCATTTGGAGATTTTCTTAAGAACAATTTATAATGTCTCACTTCCAATAGGAAGAGGAGGAGGATCTTCTCACAGCACTATGGACAGAGCCAGTTCTTTCTGAGCACTCACTCATCCATCTCCATGGTTCTGAGGGATATTGGGGTGAGGATCTATTTAATGAGGTAAATAGCTAGTAAATATCTTACTTTTAAAAGTCAGCAATACAGTATCCTCTGTATTGCTGCAATACCCTCTGCCAAGGCTTACTGAATGACCATGCAGGCAGTCTTAACATCTCAAGCCCATTCATTCACTCATTCATTCAACATGCATGTATACATATGGACATTTATTTAATATTTATTGAGTTCCTACTAGGATCTAGATGTTCACAGGGATTGTAAGACATTTGAACATGGTTCTGCCATACCGCAAGTGAGAAGATAAAGCATAAACAATGGTACCATCATAAGACCAACCATGACTAAAACCTTAGGGAAGTGGTATGGAATTAGTGTTGGTGAGTTCAGAAGAATAAGTGGCTCTTCAACATGGATTCCAGAGGTCAGGAAAAATTTCATGAGAAATGGCACATTGAGCTGCAACTTTCAGGATGGATTGGAGTTGATCATACCTTAGGGTGCTACATATGCAGTTCTTTCTTCATGAAATGTTCTATTGCCTAGCAAAATCCTCTTGGTTTCTTACATTTCAGATTAAAAATTACTCCTCAGGGAAGCTTTACTTGACCCATCAAGTGAGGTAATGTGCTTCTATTACATCATCATAATGCCTTGTACTTCTGCGTAGTACTTAACTAAAACTGGAGTTCAAATCTCCTGAATTAGGGACCGTCCTGAAGACTGTGATCATGATCAGAACACCATCCTGCTGCAGAAACTTCTAACTTTTTCTATCATTCATTCTTCTTTTCTTGCTCATCTCTGGATCCCCAAAACCTGCTACAGTTTCTAGAAATGAATAGATGCACCATGAATATTTGCCCAATAGGTAAGTAAGTAAGTAAGTAAGTAAGTAAATAAATAAATAAATAAATGAAAGACAGAGAAAGCGGGTGGGTTTTTTCAGGTTAATAACAGCATGAGCAAGGTGTGAAGATGACAGTGCGCATGACATGCTGTGAAGTTCCTGAGTAGATTTCACACCATTCCTGCATGGGGGAGCGGTGGGTGGGTTGGTTGAAATGGTAGGTTGACTCTCTTTTTCTTTTGGCCATGGGAAGCCATTGAAATTTTGGGCTGTGGAAATGACACACTGAAATTGGCATTTTAGAAAAATTAATCTCATATTGCATAAATTTGATGGGGAAGAGGGTTTGTGGAAATTTAGAATCTTAATAATTAATAGAGATGGGTCTGCCTTCTAAGATCCTGGAGTAGGATTTAGTTTACTGAAGAGTGACTTAAAGTTTCCAAACTAAAGATAGCAACAAGGGTCTCATTCCTACCCCATTGATACATGGTGATAACAATCTATATATAAAAAAGAGAAGCCCACCAGTCAGTTAATTCTGTTAGGATGCTCAATGTACTAATCAGACAGCTCTCTCATCTGGTAAATTGCACACTGAAGCTAATTTCAGATTCAGAAGAACGAAGTTTAGTTCCTTTCATGGGTTCTACTGAATTGGAATGTCCTTAAGAACTTCTCAGATTGTAATGTCTTCCCCATCTCCCATCCTCACCCCTACTTCTCCCTGCTTTAATTCCCCGTCCACTTCAGCTCCCTCACTTCTGGCTCACATGTGGGAAATGGATGTGGTTCTAAAACCTGCCAAGTGTTTACTCATAAAAGAATATTCTAGAGCCAGAATGGAGCCAAGTCATCCTGAACATAAGGATCATGATCAGAACACTACTCCTGGCTCCTTCCCCTCCGCTGGGGTGGCCCTTCAACTGCACGGTTAGCTCCTGAGGACAGACTTCAAGTGTCATCCTTGCATCTCCATACTCTAGTCTGCAATTTGTGCAGAATTCCTCCTCAGTCATTTATCAGGCACTTAAGAATGGGCCAGACATTTGGATGCAGTTTCCCAGCTACCACCTAGGAATGAAAGAAAGCCTCATAAGGACCCTGTAGAACCAGGACACTTTTATAATCAAAGGAGACTCAGCCTACTGATGGTGGTGCAATGATGAAAACACCTTCAATGACCTTCAAATTGTTTCTCTGCTTAATAGCAGGAGAGTTTCTTTGTTTATAACCTTACCATCTTCCTCTTGTGCTGTTGACAGTCAAACAGAGAGAGGCTTCTGTGTTCTGGTCTCACTTTAGGCAGATTTGGCTCCCTGCACTTTTATTCGTTTGACAAAATTCATAACATCAAGTCAGTCGCCTTACTTGGGAGGTGTTGTGGCAGATGATACTGATTCCAAATCAGAGCTGCAGTAGGGTTGACAGAAATAAGGGATTAAAATGTCTTATTCTGTGATCTGAGAATAGTCTTATAGATCTATTAAGATTTCTGAAAATGACTCTCCTATTACACTACATGTGGGATTGCTCACCTTATGTGTATTATACACACACATAACAAGCACACGAATGTCATGTTTGTTGTTCATCACACCAGCCTGCCCTGCAAATATAATTTTGGTCACTGGCAGAGCTGGAAGAGCAGTGGAAAGAGCATGAGGATTAGGTTCTAACTTCCCAATAATTTAATAGGCTTTACTCTTCTCATCTGTAAAATGGGAAGTTGGATTGGAGCAACTCCTAAGAGCACTTCTCACATTCAAATGCCATTATTCATCAGTCTGCCAGAAAATATGTCATCACCTGCCAAATACGGATTCAGCATCCACGTGTTACACAAGCTCCCCCAGGTACTCTTCCACGCCTTTATGACTTCAGCCTCTCACTTCCCGGGCCTCCTCAAAGTATTCTCACCCACTATTGCCAGCTCATTTCTAAAAAAATAACTTTCTCTTATCAACTTATTTTATCAGCCCTTTCCTCTCTGCTTCGTTTTACTGCATGTAAATCATATCGATGTCTAATATCTTTCTTCTGTCTCACATCCACTAATAATGCATATTTATTAAATTTATTTTAGTCATTCCTCAAACATATATTAAACACCAAATGTTTTCCATTTCTTGTGCTAGGTTGCAAGTTTGCAAAGACAAAAAAAATTGCGATTCTCATGAAGTACAATGAGCTCATGACCTCATCTCCATGGGGTCAGCAGAATGACTTGCATGGCTCCACAACACTTTTGCCTTCATGGGCCTCTTCTTCCTCTAAGCAATATTTAAAATGGCATTTTTATAACAGTTGGTATAAAGATAAAATTTTAATATTTCAACATTTTATATTAAAACATTTTCTTCAACCCAAAAGGTTTCTGTGTTTTGTGTTGTGCGTGTGTGTATGTGTCTACTATGTAGACACATAGTGTATCCACTATGCCTAGTGGATACACCAGTCCTGGAGAAGATAAAGTAAATGATCACAGTGCAGTGTGGTAATTATGAATATGCCCTGTGAACAAGCAATTCCACTAGACCTATACCCATGAAAAATTCCATTTTTCTTTCTGTGGGGAGAGAGGGACAGAGCAGAAACGAACCTGGAAAGCTAGAAAAGGTAGATTAGGGCTCATGGAAATCCTTCTTTACTGGGTTGGTCTTCTATGACCTTGAAGGTCCTCCTTTCTATTCACTCATTGAATATCCTCTATGTTCCAGGCACTGTTCTAGGGGCTTGGGTTACATCTGTAAGTAGAACAAAGTTTGTTTTCCTAGCCTAAGCCTATCTGTCACATAAATCTGTGTCTGAAAATACAGGTTTCTAAAGTACATTATTTCCTATGTTGTACATTGGAAGCAAGGGACAGATGCATTTTCCAATGGTTAAGGATAAACAAATACCAGTACCCAGATCTGTCTGGCAATGCTCAGTAGGGAATGCTCCAGCCTACTGAGAAGGTGGTACTTGAGGGGCAGTTCATATCATTACTTAAAGATAACTTTCCTGAACCCTAATTGCATGCTTGGCAGGGGGAGGGGTTCCTTGCAGGTGATTTATTTCTCTAGGAGTTGCAGTTTAAATATACTTGTTTTGTATTGATGTAACAATTGCAACAATTTTTAGCCTTAAAATAACAATCCTGGTTCCATTTAGGTTTTATTGGGAGGATGGATGACCTAATTTATTTTTAAGGTAACAGGTGGAAGCTTCCAATTTTCTATGTGGGAGAAAGTAAAAGAACACCAAATGTTCTTTGTTAGCAGAGAAAACTCAAAGCCTAGCTAAATCAAGTAATACCATTTATGAACTTATCACAACAGGGAGATACAAAGAGGACTTTGAAATTTAAGACAAATAATCTCACAATAGGTCTAGTCCCTTGCGTTAGCCATTCATTTAGATGATTTTTGTTTTTGTTCCTTTAAACTGGTGGCTGTTCAGAAGACTTCCGTGTTGCATTCCTATTAGTTTAGACTCTAGACTGGCTGTTCTCATTCTTTCTAAAGTTGTAGAGAAAATCATGGGCTCCCAATGGGAAAGAAAGGAGGACAGTAGATGGTACGCCAATGAAGGAGCTGCATCTTCTTTCCAGGCTGACACAGAGAGAGCAGTCCTGTGGAGGGCAATCAGATGAGATGCTCGTATGGATGGAGGTACTGTCAATCTCCATTCTAGGGCTTCACTATCTTAAAGTGCTTTTATGGTCTACACACTCACCATTCCTTTTGGGTTTATTTCACAGTACTGAGTATATGATAAAATTTAAAGAATAAAGAGTCATCCTTTATTGGGTGCTGATGGCACCAACTGTTATGGAACGGAGCCATTTTTTGACAAAAAACTACTTAAGGAAGTCTAAATATCTCTTACTTGTAGTAACATTGTTATAATCAATAAGCAGACTTTTAAAAACAGAAACCTCCCACTGAGGTTTTAATTTGAAGTGCAGTGTGAATGGTTTGGGGCTTATACCATGAAATAATAAAGTATAATTACTCATAATTAGTACATTTCCATGACTTTCCATTTCTCTATGATTTCTTATTTTATAATGCGATTAATTACAGATTGACAATGAAAACAAATACAGACTTATATGCCCAAGGCTTACAGAAATCAGTTACTACATTTAATAGCCTAGAAATGTGGGGTGTGCTTCCATTCAGGTTTTTTGTTTTGGGGTTAGAGTTAGCCGAAAGCCTAGGGGAAATTTGGCAAGGAGAACCATATTGAGTTGAAACTTCCCTGTGTCTCCTTAGTCCACTGAACTTTAGAGCGTAAAAGAAAGCAAAATTGGTCCAGATGCATAAGGGAATGGCAGCTTTGGCTGCTTACCTCTTAGTTGCTGACATTCCTCCAGTTGAGGGCCGCTGCAGGGCCCCGGATGTGGCCCACAGGTCATACGAGTGCTGTGAGCCCAGGGATCAGGCCAAGCAGGCTTCACCAGACACAGCAGTGAGGCAGAGGCAACAGGGAATGTTAAGTTCATTTGCCATTGGGTGGGTGGTGTGAAGAGCATTTTTAAGAAGATTTTAAAGGAGCTGGAAAAAAATGATTACTGCAGCTCTTCACACATTCCCTCTCTGAGGAGATACCATGAAAGAGACAAGGAGACTCATTTGCAGTAATTAGAGATACAGTGTTGTGTGCACATAAATATTTTAGATTTCAGTACATGTAATGGGTTTGTCATGAATATCAAAATGGAAGGAATGGAAATGAATGTCTGCACTGATTCCTGACACAAGGAGATCTCAAAAGTCAGAATAGACAGTTCTGACAAGAACATTGATTTTGAGACCTTTGAAAAGCATGTGCAACGAAGAAAAAAAAACCCCCTGCCCAACCTATCAAGTTTTACAAACCATCACAGGTGATTAGAGAGAGAAATTGCATGAGATTTGGCAAAATAAGATAGATGTAAACGTGGACATAAAGCCCAATTTAGGTGCATGCTATACATGGTTTCATTAGACAGAAAATGTCTAAGATGACTTCTCTTTCCCCAGGGCTTTCCCTGTGGAAAGGAAAATCTAAGAATTATGAGAAATGAGTGGTGCTTCTTTCACTTATCATTGATTTACAACTGAATTTGATTCAGGATGCTGAATCTTATCTTCAAAACCTCTGAATAAGTTAGATCTGGGCTATTTAGTGAAGAATAATAATGACACCACCAACATTTTAGATAATGTAAACTTATTTCATACAGCTTTCCAAGCCAAGAAAATAATTATTTACACAGAAAATGACAGTGCTTGCCCATAATTAAGTGTGCTCACAATAACCACAAGTTCTAGGCTTACAAACAAATGCATCATCATCATCATCATCATCATATCATCATTTCTTTAGAGCCCTCATGGCAGTCTGCAAACCAATGTTTACAAACACTGGTTTCCAGTGCCCAAGCTTGACTTTACTTCCATGGAGACAATTAAACTAGACTTTTTTGGCCAGAAGCCCTGAAGAAAATTTATAGGTCATCACCTCTAAGTTTTGATACTGTGGTTCAGTATCAATCAAGGAAATACATCTTCTTCATTATCATGTCAAGCAACTCCAATGTTTCCATTTACCTTTATGAAAATCTATTTTAAATTGTGGTAATCACAATTTGGTGGTCTGAATAAAAATCTAAAATATGTAGATAGAACATACGAATCTTGCATAGATCACATATTGTTGTTTGAATGCATTATCTATTTCAATATTAGGGACTGATAAATTCTATAACTGTGTTAATTAGTACTAGATGGTCATAAATCCTCCCGAATCCTAAGTCAATATTGGAAAGCATGGGATACATTTTGCTTTTCACCTAACATTATAATAAATTGTGAACATGTCTTTATATTTATAAATGTTTACAAACACAACGATCCATTCACTAAGCGTAATTCCAAGATATTAAAATTTCTGAAAACTAATGAACTTGGTGTCAAAACATAAATTAACCTAAACTTGTTTGGGAGCACAACCTGGACTGAATTAAGCCTCCTTATTTTTCTTTAACTCACTTAATGTAAATATTAATATTGCTATAGGAATAGCAATGTGCCTAATTACAGGGTGCTGTGTTAGAGCTTCCATGTATTATAAAGAACACATACCATAGTAAGTTTCTAAAATCTAAAAAGTTCTGAATCCCAAAATATCTCTGGCCACAAAGTTTTGTTAAGGGATTTTTTTGTTGATGTTGATTCCTTTAATCTGTGTATAAGATATGAATTTCAGTGCCTAAGCTATGGTATGCAGAAAACATTACTTTTTGTTTCTTTTAAAACAATCTGAAATTGAATCTGACTCTCCCAAAGCCATCAGTCATGGTTGGAATACCGTCTCTCTCCACAGGTAACTCCCAGAGACAGAAGACAAACATGATGCCCACAAAGCAGGGGGAGATCTTCCGATCTCTTTTCCATCATGGTGGTCATTTAGTTCCCCCTCAGGTAACCAACTCATCCTTATTTGCCCAGGACTTTGCTGAGTTTAGCACTGAAAGTCTCATGTCCCAGAGATGGTGCTAGGCAAACTCAGGTGGTTGATCACTCCAGCCCTTACTCAAGCCTACAGTGGACCCACAAAGTTTGCTGACTACTGTTGTTGTTAGAATCTTGCTCTGTTGACATACAGCACACAGGTTATAGGTCTATCCCTTCCTTGGGACACAGCCAAGGAGTGGTTCTAAATCTCGGGTGTTCATGGGAGCTACAGGTCTCTTCCTCTTCCCCACTACTTCCCCCCTTCCTTGTCTTCAAAAGTACTCACCTTCTTCCATTCTTCACTAGGACTCTTCCCATTATCTTTTCAGTGAACTTACACTTTTACCAGTGACAGGAAAAACATTAAATTTGAATAGCCTCTGCTTTCCTTTCAATAAAAAATATCTGTGGCACAAGATCCCAAAAAGCCTACTTAAAACAAGAGAGAAAGAAAACAAGGGAAAAGGACTTGGGGTTATGGACAACAGTGTCATGATTGCTAGGGGGAGCCGGGTGTCGGGGAATGAACATCTCTTCAGTTGTTTTATACTTCACAGTACTCTTTCACATACACTATTTCATAGCAGGGTAGGTATCATTATCCTTACATTTAGTTGGACAAATAAGGACTTGGAGGAGTTTAAATGACATCAACACCTGCAGCCCTCAGGTAGTATTTTTGGGTAGCTTTTAAAAATTTTAAAAGTAAAATATTGCCATCCAAATTGTTGCTTTAGATCCCTAAATTAAGAACTTTTTTGTTTTGAAAAATACTTTTAAAGATTTTCTAAGACTTGATATCTCCAAATATATGTGTTTGGCACTATATAGTGAATGCAAACACAAATGATCTCTTTAAAAGCATACTGCTTTCTACTTTTGTTGGACAACAACAGAACCTTAAATACAACTAGCCACAAACACTTCCAGTACCCAACTTATAGGAATGTCACCTAGATACAGGAACTGGAATCCCAGGCAAGAATGGACTCTTTGATCTGGTAGGAGGTGTACGGGTGCTTGGATAACAGTCCAGCATCCGTGTCCACGTTTATCTTCCTAACGGTATTTCAGATTTGTTCAGGTATCTACTCTCTTCCACGAACCTCAGGAAAAACTGAGTTCCAGGAGTGAATCTAATTGGTCTAAAGTCAATACTACTCCTCATCCAAAGAATTGGATCTGACATGGCATGGGATCCAATTCTGGCTAATCAGACATGGGAAAGATTTGCTGGAAGCTTCTGGAAAGCTCTTTTACACACTTAAGAAAGACACAGGGAGCCAATTTCTCGCTTCCACCTGTTGGGAATAAAAAAAGAAGGATGCCCAACAGGATGCGCAGCCATCCCACAGTCCCGCAGGAGCCTGCCTGAGATGATGTTCGTGGCAGACTAGCGAACCAGCAGTACCTGGGGCCTTGATAAAATCACAAATCATTGGATCAACCAATGTTGAAGCTTATTCTACCTCTGGACGTTCCTCTATATAAACTAATACTTGTTCTTATTCTTCAAGTCCACTGGAATTGGGTTTTCTAGTTGCAGCAAAGAGCATCCTAACTGATTGAGAGACCTATTCCTCCTCCAGTCTGTCTTCTTTTTACAGGTGAAGAAATAAAGGTCAAGGGAAGCCACATACAACCAAGGTCTCACAACCAGGATTAAATGTCAATTTATAAACCTGGGACTAATTGTACAGAATATTGTAGCGATGGCTTTCAACAGAGGTTGGGAAGCTGATTTACTGCACAGTCTCCTTAACATTTAGTAGAAATCTTTTTTTTTTTTTTTTTTTTTTTTTTTTTAATCTTTAGAGGGGAAGGGAAGGAGAGAGGGAGAGAAATATCAATGTGTGGTTGCCTCTTGTGTGTCCCATGCTGGGAACTGGCCTGCAACCCAGGCATGTGCCCTGACTGGGAATCGAACCGCGATTGTTTGGTTCACAGGCCCGCGCTCAATCCACTGAGCTACACCAGCCAGGGCTAGTAGAAATCTTTAAACTAGAGTTTACTCAACAGGGAACCTCAGACAAGTTCAAGGGGCCTCCTACATTATGTTTGCAGCTCATATACCTGGGATGTTCCAGACAACAACATATTCCATTTAACCACCTTTCTCATAAACCAAGGGCCAGTCCTCAGACGACATCTTATTTTCTGTCTTCAACACTTTCTCTTTCTTAGTTCGAGTATTAAAACCAAGGAGCCCACAAAGCAGCCCAAATTGCAGAAAGTTTGGACCCCAAAACCTCCATGGGCCCAAAGATTTACTCAGTAATTTTTGTCTTCAAACCATAACAACGTTCCCAGAAAGCTCAAAACGTGTTGCAGATGGAAGCCTCCCTCATCCCCAGTGTTAGAATGTCTCAGAACCCTCAGGTTTATGCTTTCTCCTCTCTTTTTCCCCTTGTCTCATCTCCCCACCTCTTCCTCCCTCACCCCTCAACCCTTGGTCCAGCCTTATAGTAGCTGCCACTGTGGCTTAAGGAGGGGAAGGAAAGAAATGAGTGATGCAGTGATTGCCATCTCCTGCCCCAAGTCTCAGCCCCAAGGAGCTAGTCCATCCCTGAGCCCTATCTGTCTGCTGTGCTTCCTGACTCTGCAGTCTCCATGTCTCCCGCCTCGATGGTTCGGGATGACACCAAGGTTCTTTCTAAGAAAAATAGAAAAATGGAGCCAGCAACCTCACAACCACCAACCACAATCACTTTGTGTCAACACAATTAATCTGAAGTCAGTCTTCATGTAGGTGGCACGCGGTGCAGTTTGCCATCTGCCTTTGGGGGAGAGGCAGGCCTCCTTCAGGATCTCTCTGCTGCTCCTTATTATCTGAAACTCTAAAAAAATTTAAGCCCTGGCTGGTGTAGCTCAGTGGATTGAGCGCAGGCCTGTGAACCAAAGGCTCGCAGTTCGATTCCCAGTCAGGGCACATGCCTGGGTTGCAGGCCATTTCCCAGCAGGGGACTCACAAGAGGCAACCATACATTGATATTTCTCTCCCTCTCCCTCTCTGCTTCCCTTCACCTCTAAAGATAAATAAACAAAATCTTTAAAAAATTTAATGTTAATAGATGGACATTGAATAAAAAATAACTTTCTGTATTATTTCACAACCTGTTTCTTTGTTTTAGTTTGTGGCAATATGTGAAGAGAATAATATGTGGTGGGTGTGGAGAGGAGTATATTCCTTTTAAGGAAGTTGTAGAAATTCTTTGTTCTGCAGACCAGCACCAAAGCAGGAAGTAGTAATTATTTTTCATTGATTGTGTTTTGAGACTCTTCTCGCAAGGCTTAAAGGGAGACAGTTCTTCTACGAGGGACACTGGCAGAATCAGAGGCATGTGCTGTGCTCAGTGGACTGTAGCTCCTTTTTGTCCAGCACATGTAAAATGATGCCACTGTTACTTATTGCTTCCCTGACTCTATCTTCCCCGTCCTTAAGCCTTAAAAGTGAAAATGATGGAGAACAAGAGAGAAGGAGGTGTGCCCTGGCAACCATTGCCAGGAAACAGGTTTCACTGAAACTGTAAATTAGAAAGACAACCCACTTACCAGAGAGGGGTTCATATGCAGTGCTGAAAAAATCTGCCAGTGTGGAGGACATCACTACCTGTAGTTTCCGTTTTAAAAGTATAATTTATGTTTGTTAATTACTGAGAAGTATAAATAAGAATCATAATGCTAACATAATCTCTGCTAATGTTTTTCTCATATAAATGTTTTCTTATATAAAACTAATAAATGTGCATGGTGAAACAAAAATTAAACAGAAAACAGAAAGTAAAAGTCCACTTATCTAGGCTTCTGAATACTTTCATATATATGCATGCATACGTACCCTTTTTATTTACCTAAGATAGGTAATGCTACTCAGTTTTTTCTTGCACCTAGGGTTTTCACTCTTTGGAACTCTACTTCAATATTTTAATTCTACTCTGTGGTTACATCATATTTTACTGAACCAGTCTCCTTGGGAAATGTATTGATAGACATTGTTTTCAATGAGTGATTAAGGGATTTTTTAACACTTTAGAATCAAAATAGGGATCAAAAATGATATCACCTCAATGATTACTTACTAATTTATTCATCTATTCAGCAAGCGTTTGTTGAGCAGCTAGCATAGGACCGGGCACTTTGTCAGGCGCCACAAATCAAGTAGGCTAACTGTCCCTGCACCGAGTGGGTCATAGCCTAAGGAAGGAGAAAGCTCGCTACCATTAATTACTGTCACTTCTAAGATCCAGATAAGCAAAGAGAGCGGGAGCTGCAGAGATTAGATGCCCAGAGTGGACCTAATGTGAAGGGGTTAGCGAGGAGGAATGCTCAGAGAAAGCCACAGGTGGGAAGGCTAAGAGACATAAAGCAGCTCAGTGTCTTCAGGTTACTGCAAGAATTTGAGAATAGTCAGAGCACAAGTTTCATGAGGGGGGCCGAAGAGACCTTAAGCTAGAACAGAGGCTGAGGTCACAGCCCTGTCAGAAACGCCCTGGAGTTTGAACTTTATCCTAAAGGCATGGAGAGCCAACTGATGTTCTAAGTATTTAGGTGAGAAGGAAATTGCTGAGTAACATGATCATTTTTAGAGACTCTAAGGAAAAAAGACCAAAGGTGAAAGATAAAAACAGGGACATTTTCTGGCCACAAACTAGTTCTCAGCATAGAAAAAAGGGAGTAAGAGCTAAATGAGAAAGAGAAACAGACTGCAGATAAAAAAAAATGAACATGGTTGGGACTGAGATTATGAATAAGGCACCAAATTGCAAAAGGGCAGCTAAGAAAGGGAAGTGACATTTTTGTTAGAGTATTATAACTTAAATCATTTCAATGAATATTAACTCTTAATAAATATATTTTTATGACATGAATCAGGTAAGACCAATCGTGGCAAAGGAAAACTGAGATTGCTCTCAGTGTCAAGCGGGGGGCCAGTTAATCTGGGGGAGTATTTACAACACAGAAATGAGCAAACACTGCACATCAAGTTTTGGTTGGGCTCTCCCCGTCCCCTTCCCCCCAGAATGCCTGTCAAACATCTGTCAGCCTGTCCCTGATCCCTCCTCTCCAGGGAAGGATCGGGGACAATATCCACAAATTTATCTCTGTCGGAGACTCCATATTATTCCCACACCCGCTCCCAAGCCCTAAAATCCATCTCACAACATTTCAAAAAATGCACTATAAAACACATCATCACATTTTTAAAGGAAAAATGAAAAAGCATAAAGACTCTCATGCCCAGCCCTGGTGAAGCCCAGGTAACTAACTGATGGTGATGGTGGCAGGTGTCCATTTCCAGAAGCTTTTTCCCACAGATGAGAGGAAACGGGCACACGGGCACCAGCCCATCGGAGGCCTGAGGTAATGCTGATGACTCACGGGAAAGCGGTCCAGCTTGTCCAGCCAGTTTGGGGGTTGTTTTTCCGACAGCAGGTTTGGAGCTACTAAAGTCTCCTCTGATCACCCAAAGTTTCATTTCTTCCATGAAATTCAAAGAGAGGTTTTGATTCCACTGCTACCATTTTAGGCATAATTTTATATCTTCTCTTTCCATAAGCTGCTATGAGAGAACCAAAGTAACGGAACTGGATATCCCTTGTTTCCAAGTGTCCGTGATCACGCTAACAGAGACACCCCTGGCCTGTGAGTTCCAGAGCCAAAAGAAAACAACAGGCTTTTCATTAGCCTGTATCTACAGCAGTGCAAGAGGTCACCGAGGCAGCAGTGGGAGGGGCCTGGCCGCATCCCCTCTTTTCATTCTCCTGAGGTGGGTGGGAGCCTGGGAGTTAGAATCGAGCCACTGAGTCCACTAGCCCAAGGCTGGTTGGGAGCCTGCAGCTTAGGTTGAAATAATTACTTTATTGGTTCAAAAGACAAAAAAAAAAGATCGTGACCATTTTACATCATCTCAGCTGGACTGAAAATTTCACCTGATTGTGAAAGTGCGTGAAATGCTAGACAGAGCCTTGGATGTGAGCGGGAAGAGATAGGAGGGGGCGGGGAGAGCAGAGCTTCCTGGTAACTGGTTCTGGGCTCAGCTAGATTTCCTTTCTCATCAACATAGAACCCGAGGACCTGCTGATGCACACGGAAGCGTGAGTCAGGTCTGGCTTTAAGGATGGTGTCCACCTCCAGCTTTATGATATCATTTCCTCATTAGTATCACCAAATATCAGTTATGACTGTTATTTGGTGCTATATCCCCTTCTCAGCGGTAACCATCCAGCTTTACCCCTTCTCAGAAAACCTCTTTGCTTTAGGAGGTTTAGATGAACACAGCCCTGACTTAGGAAGCCAGCCTTGCTGGCCTCTTTCCTGTGGAAGGGATGTTGAAAGGAGGTTACCACCAGTCAGTTTTCTTGTCAGGTAACTTCTGTATTAGGCGAAAACACAGGCTGATTTGTCTGGGACTTAATGCTTTCTGGAATGCAGGACTTTTATGGTTAAGATCAGGAAAGTTTCTGGCCAACTGGGATGAGCTGGTCCCTCTAATTACAGTATTCTCTGCTGAGGTGCTAAATGAGTAAGAGAGACAACAAAGACTGTGGGAGATTGGAATCGGTCACATCACAGCAGCTTGGAGATTTGTAGAGTGCTCTGTATTTTACGGTGCACTTTCACACACAAGATCTTATTTTAATTTTATAACAAATTAAGGACAGCAGAAGGGGTATTATTATTGCTTGAAGTTGCTGAAAAATTAAGCCACTTGTCCAATGACATGAGCACCACTGTTTGGTAACAAAAGACTAGGGTGTCATCTCTGCCTCTCTGGAGTGAGGTGGGTATGAGTAAATGACCAAAGTCTGGTGTTCTGTCTATAGCACTGTGCTGTCTCTCTAGTTGTACGCAGAATAGAATTACTTTTCTTCCCATTACTTATCTTGCATAAAGAATTAAATGGAAATGCATGGCCATCATCCCCCCACCCGCTATTCAACAGAAAGCACAGATGCTAGAATGATAGCTATGACCTGCACCTGAAGGCAATGGAAAATGCCATTGCCCATAATTACATTCCAATGACCTTTGAGGGTTTTCGGGAGGAGGGAAGGACTGAAGGCAGTGTCAGTCCAGCAGAGAATGCTGAGGGGAGAATCTCAGGAGACTGAGAGAGCTGAGCTTCCTGAAGTAAGCAGGGGGACAGACCCAGAAGCAAACAGACCCAAGGCCTAGAAATGTGGAGAAACACCCAAGACTCTGAGGATAAGAAACATGACTCAGGACTTTCTTTTTTTCATAAAATATAGCAGGGTATTAAGGTTGCATTTGAAATTTGACTCTAAGACCAGTGACAGTATCTAAATTAGGGTCACAATGTGTATAACTTGATATCAGGTAGAAGGGAAACACACATATTAAAATTAGGGAAGGCACTGGAAGTATTGGGGGGAACACTGTATAAAGTGCATGTGGTCTAACCACTATGGTGATATGAAATAATACTGAATCTAAACTGTAATTGAACAATGAAATAAAAAATTAGAATATATTTAGGGAAGGTACAACCAAACCAAAACTTATCAATTCTATGTATATTTTTCAATGATAGTCACAGAAGTATAACTCATGATCCATGGCTTCTCTGGTCAGTTCCACACACATTTTCATACTTTAAAGCAGCATTTGTTTATGATAATGGCTGAGATTTTCACGTTGAAATTCAAGCTGGTGTACTCTCTTTTAAAGCAGAAGAACCTGTTTGATATATAAGAATAATATAAGCACAATCTATAATACAAATTAAGTGGCTTTATGGTAGTAAAAAAAGTCTCTGAGACGCAGTACAAGCAATATAGTAAATTTGTGTATATGGCATGGAGAAGAGAATTGGGGTTTCACAATCAGACAGGTTCCAGTTCAAACCCCAGTTGTGCTGGGTAGGTGACCTGGGGTGTCAAGTCACAATATTTTCATCTGTAAAATGAGGATAGTTATACATACACCTCACAGATTTTTTTTTGTACTCTTTAAATGAGATAATGTTTATGAAGTGCCCAGCATGGAGCCTGGTGTGCAGTAGGCATTCATTCATTCAGTATCATTTTGTCTCTCCTTTGTTTCTTGCAATAGCTGTTGCCCCATCTGTTACCCTTGGTGCTGCTCTTCCCGAAGTCCAGATGTGGAAATGTGGTCTGCTCAGTTCCCTCTACGTTGCTGTCCCTCACAACTGCACACACAACATGGAATACAAGAAAGTTCAAAGGATTTAAATCGTATGATGTTTTTCTAAGTCTCGGTTCCATGACTAGAGTCCCTGACACACCCGAGGTGACACAGGGTAAGCTCCTTTCACTAAGTAGCACCATGTCTCCTAGGCTACGATTAACCCATTAATTTTTTTTCACAAATTGTCAAACTTAAACTTTTGGAGCAAGTGGAATGTTTACCGTATGAAAAAATATCTCCAGCCCTGCTTAGAATAAGCTGCCTGGATCTTTTCATCCTTTATAAAAAACGAAGGGCACACCTGAGCACACTGAGAGCAACATGAAATAGGTTGCTAATTCAGATCTCCTGGCCCTGCACACTGGGCAACACCCACTCTAATGCCATGGCTGAGGCATTTGCTCACTTACAGAAAGGCTATAAGACTAAATGGCTTAATGGCTATAAAAGCTCTAAAAGAGGACCTAGCTTAAAAAATGCAGTCTTCTTCCTTCCAGCTTTTTTTCTGGGTTCCAAAGTTATTGAGATATTTTACATTTGGCATCATACTCATTTTTCTTGCCAATGTATATGCAAGAATGAATTCTGATGGATATATATATGTTTTTAGAAAGGGAAACTAAGGAAATAGTTTTGATCGAGGTTATCTAAAAACCTAATTGCACAAGGTGATATCATTATTATGTCAGTTGTTAAGAAACTGCATATAGATAAGATAAAAGGTGAATTATGCTGCTTCTAGTCATCTATCAGCCTTCACGTAATAGTGATTTAATATTATTAGTAATTTAATAGTAATATTTTCTGTTGTAATCATTTATGATTTTTTAACATATTAGAAATGGTCATGTTCTCCTCTACAAATTGTACAAAATACAAGTTATATACAAATGAAATTGCAGGTGCCTTTAGTCATGATGAAGGAAACCTCATAATTCTTAGATATAAAAATGTTGAGACTAAAAAAAGTTGAAACTTATTTGATTATAAAATTGGCTGAAAACTTCAGAATTTTCTATTTTTCTGTATATTCTATTTCTAACTACACTAAGATAAACAGTATATATATGTATGTATGTATATGTTGTTATATATTTTTTCCATGTTGGGGTATTTTCTGATTTTTCTCTAAAAAACTATGTTGGAAAAAATGTAAGCTGAAGTTGAGTTAATTTGGGTAAAATTATGAATTATTTTCAAAATAATAATGATCTGATACAAAACAAATTTCATTGTTTGTCAGTTTCACTACAGTTGAAGTGATGCATCTCAGGAATAAAAGAAATCTTAAACAAGGGACGTGTAACTGTGAGACAGGAAAAAAATGACAATGAGGCTTATCTACATGTTAAGGACTGAATGTTTGTGTCCTACGAAATTTATATGTTGGAGTCCTAACCCCCAGTGTGATGGTATTGGGAGGGGAGGCCTTTGGGAATTAATTAGAGTTAGATGAGGTCATAAGGGTGGAGCCCAGTCCAGAGGGATCAATGCCCCTATAGGAAGAGACACCAGAGCACATTTTCTAATGTTTAGTGGCCCTTCAGAAGTGTCCGTTCAAGTCTGTTGACTGTTTTTTTAAATTGTTTTTCCTGTCTTTTTCTTACTGATTTATAGATATTCTGAATAATAGTAATTTTTTCATATCTATATCAGCCTCCGTGTCTTATCTTTCAATCTTATATGGTGATGTTAGATAAATAGAATTTGATAATTTAATGTAATCAAAGGTATCACTTTCATCTCTTTTTTGGCTTGTAACTTTTACTGTATTTTAAGGCAATCGCTGACTAACTTGAAATCAAATATATTCTCATGTGATTTTCCAAGAGTATTACAGCTTTGTGTTTCATAATTAGGCCTTCAACCCATTTGTGATTTATTTTGGTCTATGGCCCAATTTTATTGTCTTTCCAAGTAAATAAACGATGGTTCCAGCACTCCTTACTGAGACGGTCGTCCTTTCCCCGCTGATCTGAGATGCCAGGCGTGGGCTTCATTCTGGGTTCTTTTTACTTGTCTTTTCTCGTACCAGTACCATACAAGTCCTAATGTCAGTACTTTAGAATAATATCTGATACCCGATAGAGCAAATCCTCCCACAGATATGACAGCTAAATTTTTCCAAAATTGAAGAAAGATATATGACCACACTCCAAGCAATTATATGGTAGTGAAACCACAGAACATAAGAGAAAATAATAAAATCTACCACAGAAAAAACACAGGTTATCTTCAACAGAATGAGCCAGAAAATTCTTACCAATCTCAAAAGAACCAAGGGATCATTGGGAAATGTATTCAAAGTACTAATTAAAACAATTGTAAAATTAATATTCCATATTGAGAAAAAAAGGAAAAGAAGAGAACCAGAGCTTTCTGCCTCTCTTTTCCATGTGAAGAAACAGCGAGAAGATGCCCATTTACACGCCAGGAAGACAGCGCCAGCCAGAACCGACACCATGCAGGCGCCTTGATCTTGGACTTCCAGGTTCCGAGACTGTGAGCAATTACATTTCCACTGTTTAAGCCATCCAGTAGAAGGTACTCTGCAACCTGAGCAGACTTAAACACAGGGAAGATGGACTTAGATACTACTGCTAGGAAGGCCTGAGTGTAGTAGGATGTATTTCCTGAAAATTTAACTTGTGCTTTTATTTTGTGTGTTGTTTTATTTTATTTTGCTCCTGGGTCATCCTTGACAAAGCAAATCACCTTTGGCAGGAACATGGCTTCATCCCCCGCAAAAAGTTGGAAGATATAGACCCTCTGGGAGTAATCAAGGCCTAATATCAGGGAAAGGTCAGAAGACCTTTGCTTCTGAGAGTGTTTGGGGCCCTAAGAGGCAATAAAAGCCTTGTGAATGAGGGTCTGAAAATGAGGACCTTCCAGGCTTCACTCTTGGTATTCAAATTCCCAAGGTAATAAAAGGGGTGTTGGCTGGGGGGGTCCTCAAATAGTGAGCTATTGGGCCTCTTATGACACAGCATTCCTGGGATAGCTGGTACCTTGGTGACAGATAGGTTTAAAATCAAACTGGGAACTAGGGAACTCAAGTGAAGGGTTTCCTTGACCAAGCTTTGTCCTGAGGAAGAGACTTAACTTCGTTTAAAGATCCAGAACAGTAGAGTCAGCTTCCTCAAAGGCATGACTCCTGCTCCCATCCACCTGCAGAGATCAGGGTCAGAAATAGTCATCTTTTGCTTTTGGACTTCATGGGACCACTTCTTTAGTGACACCATATGTTGATAAGACTTGTGGCAGTAAATGGCTAAGTTCTGCTTGGATAGGGAAGTCAGATTGAATTTTGCCATTAGACTATGTATGTCCTTGGAGATCTTAGATAATGAAAGAGAAGGCGTAGTCTCAAGAATAAGAGACAGAGTTTCCTGCTTATTTGGCATGTGGATACTCAAGTTCATTTTTAAATTAATTTAGAATATAATGTAAAATGTATATCCTTGCAGTGGACAAGATTGGTTGACTATCGTGCATGCCTGTGGTAATATGTGCATAGGAGTTGCAACAAGATGCTTTGGGGGAAACTGAGGCCAAGTGGGTGGTGATTTAGAAAGGGATCATGGCCTGTGTGTGACTTTTCAAAGGAACTGGTGAAGAATTTATTTCCCAAATGGTTAATATACTGCTGAATATAAAACTAAATGAGACAGAAAATTACAAACTCATTTTTGCGTTTGATCTTTTTGGTAATGTTTTCTTAATTCCTCCGGAAAGCTACCCTCTCAGGTAAAATAAATGGGAGAAATGCGTAAAAACTAACTTTGCAAAAGAATAGAGCTATAATTTTATTCTTTGCGAATGTCTGAAAATGAAATAGCTGAGGAGAGCCACTGTAGTCAGGCAGGTATAAAATCTGGGTATCAATGACCCACATTTATGTGCCTAATGAAGTTTTAAAAAATGAAAATGAATTGTGTTTTTTGGTCTTACATGACTAGAACTAGAACTAAATCTTTTTTTCTACCTTCATGGACTTAGTAACACTTTTGAATTCAAGTGAAAAAGATAACTGGGTTTTTAATTGCAATTTCTATTAAGCTCTTTATCTTGGCATATCTTCACCTTGTTTCATTACTCATGTAAATCTCACCCCACTCCTCACTATTTAGTATTTAAAAGGTTTTCCTATTGAACTCAGTAGCATGCTAGTAATGTTTTGAAGATCTAGTTAAAAAGAGTACATAGACTTGAATTATTACATTGTGAAGAATCTTATAAAGCCAAAAATCACACATTTCTTATGCTTTCAAAATTAATTTTCTTCCTCTAGGTTTTAAACTTATCCATGTATTATGTAAAACAAAATCAAACAAAACTAACCCTAACATTAATATACGATGGTGAGTACTCATTTGACTTTTTGTTACTGCTTTTGATTTTCCACACTTTGAATAGCTGAAGACATGTAAGAAAAATAATCTTATACAGTACTTGTAACTCAAATATTTGGTACAATCCGTCACGTTTCACAAACATGAAGGCTATGTGTCATTTTTCTTGCCATGAAAAAATATAAAATAATGTGTCAAGACTTGTCATGAGCTTGACTAGTCAGAGACATTTAAGGCTTCTGCAGATCAGCAGGTAAATATCTAATCTGCCATTTCTATTCAAAAACAAACTCTAACTGTTGTCTAGGATTTACTAAATTGGTCATTTTGTCCTTTCTTATGAAGGGGTTCACATTTACACATTGAAGTCTCAGTTCATATCTCTGTTTGGAAAAGCAAATGGCAATATTGAGCTTTGCTATGAAAAGGTAGAGGCCTATTAAAATAAGGAATAGGCAAAGAAATGCAAGAGATGAACTTTCTGCTCTTTCTGAACTCCCTGTGTTTCCTAAGATGATTCAGCCTTGTTTTTGTGGCTGGTTTTTGAATTTCTAAATTTGGGTTCAATAACTGTATTTTAGCTCAAAAAGGCCAACTGTATGTAGTTAATTGTTGGACTGTTTATATCAGTCTCATTTCTAACTGGAAAATGTTTTCCAACAAAGATAATTTTTTTAATGTGGAACATTTAAAATAGAACATTTTCCAACGTATCAGTTGCTTTATATTTTTATGCCAAAATTTACTCTGTATATCACCATTAATATGTTTATAAAATATATATATTTATTTTTCTTTATTCATCTTAGATACTGAAATTTTCTGGTGTCCTCTGATACACACACATACACGTGTGTGTCTGTGTGTGTGTGTGTGTGTATAATATATAATATATATTGGGCTGGCAGTTAACTCCAGGTACTACATTTTGCATACATTTTGCATAGAACTAATCACTGATCAGTCACATTGCTACTGACTGTTTCCTTGTCTGTCTCTCCCACTGGGTCTTGAGGTCATGGAGATGAGGAACCATGGCTTTATCCTATACAGTTCTGCCTAAAACAATCCCCTCATTGTAGGTATAGTTTGTTTTTCTTTAAATGTTCATTGGATACTGCTAGGTGTGAGGCGTAGTGTCACGGTTATTATTTTAGTTACTTCATACCCTCAGAACAACTTAATAACATAGGCATATCATTGTCCTTATTTTGCATGTAAGGAAACAAAATCACAGTGAAGACAGACCATGAGAGAGGAAGTGGCAGAGCCAGGCATCCAACTGAGGCAGTCCGATTTCAGAAGCTCGCTCTTATTTTCTCAGCATTGATCTGGGGTGAAGGTACACGAGAGAGAACGGTAGAGAAGAGGACCCTAAAAAGATAGAGTTAGGTGGACAATAGAATACAAATTCCCAAATCTGCGAGTCGGATCTTTGACAGGTGTTGATTGAGCAGCTTCAGTCTTCCTTCCCTCAACCACTGTCTTATATTGCCTGTGATTTATTGGGAAACCTCTGTATTCACAGTTAAGTTAGATCTGAAGCTGCTCTAATCAGAAATAGTTAGTTAAAACTGGAAAGATCTTAATGAGGAGTCTACACTCCAGTTGCAAATACTTCAAATATTACTATCTAAATATGTCCCCAGAGGGTTGATTATGTAGCTTAAAGAATATTAGAATTTTTCTTAATTGGTGAAATAGGTGTTTATGATAGATGGTTACAGGGAATGATTTGTACAGAAAACTCTCTCTGTTGCTTAAATAGCATTTGGGAATCGAAGTAGTAGCCTACAGGTGTAGAGGTAAGTAATTGAGAGCAGACTTTAGACCAATGAGAGTTTTCTAGGTTAGAACTTTCTCCTAGGGGAAAAAAGGGTGTAGACATAAAATTTAGAGTCAATGTGCTTTCAAGAATGTGCCACAGTTGGTGTGTGTGTTTGATTGACAAGAAAACAAAATCTAGGAAATAGGATTCATAGCCATGTGTTCCAACTGTGGTGTAATTTTTGTATAAAACAGGACAACTCTTTATATTTGAATTCCAATATTGTAGATATTAGATACCTGTCCATTTAATTTTAAATTTAAACAAATTATAAATGCAGTTCCTCCATCACACTATTCGCATTTCAAGTGCTCAATAGCCACATGGGGCTTGTGGCTTCCATATTGGAGACCACAGTACATTTTCATGACCACAGAGAGAGAAATCTGTTGGACAATTCTGCTTTATATCAACCACTGCCCAGATTTCTTGATTTGAAGCATAAGGTAGCTCTGACCTCCTCATTGCTCAGTTGTACATATGAGTCTTATAAATGAGTGATTGGGATTAATGTTTCCTTGTGTGGTAGGGTACAGATGTTGTCTGTGGAAAGGTAAGCAAGCAGAACATCTCTGGAAACTCCAATGCTGTAATTATTTTCCCCATGCCATAGTTATTGAGAAGACAATTTTATGTCACAAGGCCCTAATAATTATCTGCAAGTCCCCAGCCAACAGAAACCCTTGATCCCAAGTCCACTCACCCTGTGGTAGGGTGACTGACAGGTCCAGACTGATGGTCACTGAAGGTACTACTCTTGATGCTGCTCCCAGCATTGCTCACCACCTGTTTTATGGCCCCAGATATTGCTCAGATTACTAATGATGCCTCTTTGATGTCAGACATATGGAAATAATTCAATTACTAAAACTACTGGGAGAATGAATATTAAAGATGCCCACGAACCTAAATGGCTGGAATATATTCTGAGGACTATTCATGGCATCTTTTGTTCTCATCAAAATTTGCCCCTTTGTTTCAGTTCCCTGGTAACCCTGCACGGCATCTTAGCAATACTATTCCTGATTTGGCAATCAAACATATCTATAGTTCCTTAGCAACATCTGTACGTATTCACGTCAAGTACAATAGCTAATGATGACAAGTAACCTCCAGTCCATTCAGATCAAGCTTTTCCATCAGCTGTGTCAAGATCGGGTCAGGTTTTATCACCAAATTATTTTTTTAAAGCCTTAATTGTAAGAGCATGCTGGATTTTGGAATTACAGAGAAGGGATTGCTGATCAGTATTGCTCATTCGTATTTCTACTGAAATGTCTTCTCCTCTAAGAAGCCTTCTTTGGATTACATTTAAAAAGTCAGCCTACATTTTTTTATTTATAGTTTATCACAGTGTAAGTTCTTGGAAGGCAGGAAATCTGTCTCTTTTGTTTTCTAGTACTTGCCCTAGTCCCAAGTTCATTGCTGGAAACTAGTAAGCACTCAGTAAAATAAAATAGTGGGTGAGCGGGTGAGGGAATGAGTGGGTGAGAGATGATTCTTGTTCAGGCTCCTAGAAGTGGTCCTTTTCCTCCAGTATCTTTCCACTCTTCCTTATCTGCCACAAGGACTGCTGTATGCATATTGGTATCTGTTTATTCCAGCTCATTGACACAAAGCTGGCCTTCATCTCCCAGCCTCCCTTGCGGTTACATTTGGCCATATGTCCGAATTCTTGCAAATGGAATGCAGGTAGAAGACATACCTACCCCTTCCATGCCTGCTGATAGAATTCCTATGTGACCCTCCACATGCTCTACTCCTTTTTCCACAGGCCAAACACCAAGGCTCCAATGAAGAACGGGGAGGCTCTAGAGGAATGTAGAGCCTCAGGATGGAAAAACAGCCCCAGGGGGCCATGTGTTAGTTTGCTAGGGCTGTTGTAACCAAGTACCACAAACAGAGGGCTTAAACAACAGAAATTAACCGTCTCAGCTCTAGAGGCCAGAGCCTGTGATCCAGGTGTCGACAGGAATAATATCTTTTGAAGGCTGTGAGGGAAGGATCTGTTCTATCACTTTCTCTTGGCTTGTAGATGGTTGCCTTCATGTTCCCCTGATACTCTCCCTGCATGTGTGCCTACATCGAATTTTATAAAGACACCAGTCCTGTTGGAATAGAGGCCCACCTTGGTCATCTTATCTAATTGCATTTGCAACAGCTCTATTCCCAGATAAAGTTATGTTCTGAGATACTGGGGCTTAGGACTTCAACACATGATTTCCCCCCAACCCATTACAGGTCACATAGAATGCCACCTGCTAAAGAAGAATACCAGCATTAGACTTTGTGTAAAAGACTTTTGTGTTATGCCACCAAGATTCAGGGTTCGCTCTCACAGCAGCTAGTGTCTCTTACCATAACTGAGGCACCGTCCTGTCATTCTAACCTTGGCTTTGAAAATAACAACAACAAAAAAATCTACCTATAAATTTTGCTGTTTAGAAATGTTTTTTAAGAATGCTTCAAATGACCTCTTAGCCTACAGGCTTGCAATTCTGTCTAGACTTCCAATATTTGATTGCTCCATTGGACAGTCATTGTTGGGGAGGGTTACTCTCAGTCATGTGGTAACAGGAGGACAGACCTTAATGTCAGAAGACCCAGGTTTCACATCTGGCTCTGTCTAAAAAAAAAAAAAAAAAAACCAACAAAAAACCAGCATGACCTGAAAAGGAGAATCATGTTTTTCTCTAAGCCTTGTTTACTCATTTGCAGAAAGAAGACAATACTTCCCTCCTGGGATTGCTGGGAGGATTAATCAAATTAAACTAATCTTCACAATTAGCACAGTCTGGCATGGAGTAAGTGTGCAATATGGTTTAAAAGAAGTGAAGAGGCAGATTCCTTATCCGGAACTGTGATCTCACCTTCTCCATTGGCATGTAATGTCAAAGGGATGCAGGACTTGGCATATGTACCAGTCAGGTCAACCTAGGGTTAGATATTTGAGGGGGTGGCCTACAGAAGACAAGTTATACTCTGAGGGGCATATAAGGATTTTAACTCAATAAG
The DNA here is from genome assembly GCA_039655065.1 of Glossophaga mutica. Lineage (NCBI taxonomy): Eukaryota > Metazoa > Chordata > Mammalia > Chiroptera > Phyllostomidae > Glossophaga > Glossophaga mutica. The sequence goes on from CM077304.1 coordinate 64,210,760, forward strand.
AAGAATTTTCTATCACTCAGACCTATTCAGAGCTAGGCTACATTTAAAAAAATATATTTTATTGATTATGGGATTACAATTGTCCCGATTTTGCCCCTTTGCTCCCCTCCACTGAGCACACCCATTCCCTTCAGCAATCCCCCACTTAGTTCATGTCCATGGGTCATGTATATATGCTCTTTGGCTACTTCATTTCCTATACTGTTCTTAACATCCCCCAATCTATTCTGTACCTACCAATTTGTACTTCCTAATCCCTAAACCTTTCTCCCCATTCTTCCCATACCTGCTCCCAGCTGATAACCTTCCAATCATATCTATGATTCTGTTTCTGTTCTGCTTGTTTGCTTAGTTTGACATTCAATTATTGATAGTTGTGAATTTATTGCCATTTTGATCTTCTTTTTCTTTAATTAGTTCCTTTAACATTTCATACAATAATGGCTTGGTGATGATGAACTCCTTTAGTTTTACTTTGTCTAGGAAGCATTTTATCTGCCCTTCCATTCTAAATGATAGCTCTGATGGATAAAGCGATCTATGTTGTAGGTCCTTGCTTTTCATCATGTTGAATACTTTTTGCCAGTACCTTCTAGCCTGCAAAGTTTCTTTTGAGAAATCAGCTGACAGTCTTATTCTGTTCTTTCACTTGGGCCATATTTCTTTGTCTCCTCTTTTTGGCAGCCTCCCTGTGTTTGTTTCTGTGATTTAGGCAGAGCTGCATTGACTCCGTTTTAGTATCATGGTCTATTGTTGAAAAGCACACCAGTAAACTGGATAGGTGGAGCCTTAGGTAATCACCAGGGTGGAGCAACCTGTGTGAACCGGGTTGATGGAATCCCAGATATGGTGTCACCTCTCTGTGACTCTGTGTGGGGAGAACTCAGAAAGGGACAATGGCTGCTGCCTGGCCTCTGGAGATTTGTTTGGGAAGAAGCTGCCTCCTGGCATTGGCTCTGATGCCAGACACTTCAGTGTCTCTCCGTATACCACTGGTGCCCTTCCAGCTGCTGTCCCAGTGCTAGAGCCCAGAGGGAGTGAGTCTGTGAAAGTCCTAAGTCTGTTACAAGCCCTTTAAGAGTAGATGCCTGAGAATCCCACAGTTTCTCCCTCTGTCCCAACCCCTACTGGTTTTTACAGCCAGAAGTTATAGGGCCTTATGTCCCTGGCATTAAAATCCTGGGCTGGGTGGTCTGATGTGGGGCTGGGATCCCTTGTTCTTGAGGTATCCCACCCAGTTTTTATCTATCACACACGGCTGTGAGGCCACCTGTCCAGCCACTCCATGTCTCCACCCCTCCTACGATTGTCAAACTTTGACATAGCTTGATTTTTCTGACAATTCTGTGTGATAGTTGTTTTGTATTTTAGTTGTAATTCTTGTGTAATTGTGCGAGGAGGTGAGCCGCGTTTACCTACACTTCCATCTTAACCAGAAGTCCTAGGCTACATTTGAAGGTAGTGAGTTTTCTCTCCCTGAGTGTGTTCAAACATGGATGTCACAACCATCTGGTGGAGGTATTATGTGGGCATTCAATCATAGGATGAGCAGTTTGAGGAGATTTATAACATGCATATTTCGTGACTATAGAAATAGGGTCTATTAGTATAAGATTAGACATAAAATGGACGCATTCTTATTGGATACAGAGAGACAAAATGCTTGCACACACAGCTCAGAAACTCTAGTAGTGGGCCATGGGAGCATGGATGGTGGAGTCATGCAAAAGAGGAGAAAGGAAGCCACCAAAGTGGAAGAAAGAGCGTAGTTTGGAAACTCAAGGGTGTACTTCCCCTACGACACAATTTTTCCTAGAACTGGCCCTACACTACAGCTGGAAAAGGCAGAATTCTTCTCAAAAGCTATTTTCACTGTCATTGCCCTGCTCATAAACCCTTATGTTCTTTCCTAGTGATCACCCCATCAAAACCAAGTCCACAGCCCAGTACTCGAGTGAATGTCCTACCTGTGCATGAATCAGGCAGTGCTCAGTATCCATAAACCAGGCCACCACCCAGAAGGCCTTGGTAGAACTGCCTTGTGTGCCTCAGGCCAGGCTGCTGGGCATCAGACTGGAGTGTGGTGCTGAGCGACTAGAGAACAGATGGTTGACTGCAGATTTTCCAGATACGAACTGGAGATTGCCAATTCCAACACTTACTGATGGCTTAAAAGGGAGATCCTTTTGAAAACCTTGCGGTCACTTAAGCCCATCAAGCCTTGCATTCTTCTTACCCTTAATTAACTACTAGCTGAGACAGAAACCTCTCTGGCTTCTGTACTCATCCTCACCTTGCTTTTTCCTTCCTCTTCCCTGCATAACCTCCCATTGCTCCTTTTCCCCTCATCCATTCTTTCTCTGTACCGTACAGAACCTTTACACCATGGCAAATATACTTCCTACTTCCAGCTTCAGAGCCTGATTGAAACCCGGCTCTCCCTGGACCCAACACATCTTTTGCAGTTGTTCATTCCCACACACAACACATACCCAGGAGATGTGGGTCAGGACACCAAGCACACCCCCAGGGCCACTTCCAGATCATCGCTCCTCTGCCATGATGGAAGAAACCTGGCTCCTGGGAAGGCTTCCGCCATCTGGATCTGCTTTCAATTGCATCCTTAATTGCTCCACGAATGGTAGAAAAGACTAATTTTAGCATTTCTCTCATTTACCAAGTCATAAATTTTGCAGCATGAGTTAATCTCACTTAGTCTAGATTGGAATTCTTGCTTTGCCACTTACTAGCTATTTGAACTTTGGAAAGTAATTTAACCTTTCAGAGCTTCAATATCTTTATTTAGAAAATGGGAATAAAAATGCCTACCTTAGGGTATTGTTGTGAATTGAGTAACACAATATGTGTGAAATCATCATAATAGGCATAAAAGGTGAATTAGAGTAGAAATGTCTTCAATAAAGTGAATATAATTTACCCTTAGGTAATTAGCAGTTAGTTACAGCTATTTTCTTAATATTAAAAACTATTTGGTAAAACTATCTCTATGGTATGGTAATGGTAGATACATATACGGTATATTTGTTAATGCCATAGATTGTATATTTGGGTTCCTGGAACTGACTTCCAGTATGTGGAAGGTGGCTTCCCCACACATCCAAGCAATGCTCCAGACACCAGCTCAGTGTCCTACAGTTCAATTCAACACGGACACTGTCTACCCAGCGATAGTGTCAGGTTCCACAGGTTGAGGGTTCAGTCCTATAAGACTGCCTCTCTTCTTCTTCAGACCCCACTTGCAAGCCCTGGTTTTTACCTGTGCTTCTGACTGATGGGCTACAGATGGAGGCTGCCATTAAGTCCTCCTCTGATTTGACTAGTTTGCTAGAGTGGCTCACAGAACTTGGAGAAATGTTTTACTTATTAATCACTCACTGGTACCTTACAGAAGAAAATAACTCAGAAACAGTCAGATGGAAGAGATGCATAGGGTGAAACATGGAGCAAGAGTGTGAGGTTTCCATGCCCTTTCCAGGAATGCCACTCTTCGAACGTTCATGTGTTTATCAACCTGGAAGCTGCCTGAACCCCACTCTTTTGGAGTTGTCTGGAAGCTTCATTATATAGGCATGAATGATTAACTCATCGCTATTGGCCATTGATTCAACCTTCAGTCCCTCTCCCCTCTTTGAGGGACAGGGAGTAAAGCTGAAAATTTCAAACCTCTAATCACATGGTTTGCTTACGTGGCAACCAACTCCCAGCCTTGGGTGCTTCCCAAAAGTCACTCCATTAATATAACAAAAAACAATGAAATCATTCTCAACACTTTGGAAATTCCATGGGATTTGAGACCTTCGTGTCAATAATAGTGGACAAAGACCAAATACTATACAGTATATGTATCTTATTATAAATCACAATATTACAATACACAAAGAGTGGACCCTAAAATGAACTATGGACTTTAGTTAATAATAATGTAAGGATATTGGCCAATCAATTGTAACAAATGTACCACATTAATGCAAGATATTAATAATAATAGGAAAAACTGGAGGAAGAGACAAAGAAGTATATGGAAGTTGTACTTTCCACTTAGTCTGTAAACCCAAAACTGCTTTAAAAAGTAACCTATTAATTACAGAAATACTCTACTTGTATGAAGCAAGTGCATCCAGGAGTTGATAATTGTTGAAGCTGCTGATGGGTATATGTGATTCATTACACATATTTTCTCTAAATTTTCCACAATAGTGAAAATTAAAAAAAAAAAAACATTTGTTTAAACTGAGTCTCTTCATTAAAGGGAGATATTTGACAACATCTACAAATATCAGGTATTAATTTTAATTAATTTAATATTTATTGATGAGTTATTAACCATCAAACTCAGTGTTAGACATAGTAGCGGTTCAAGAACATGTTAAGACACCATGAGTTCCTCCTTCAAAAAGTTTAAATCTTATTGCAGAGGCAAGAGGACTACTTGTGAAATGAATGACACCAGAAAACAAAATGGTAGAGAACTTAATTTCATGGCACAGAATGTAAGTTCCATGACAAGTTAGGAGGAGAGAAAATAGAAGTTCCATCAGTAAATCTGAAAGTTTGAATATCAGGAGTTCTACCATACAAAATATATGGACTTTGGCTGACTTTGAGGCATAGGTAGTCACATTCTGTTCAACCTGGATTTTTTTTTTTTTTTAATCCCCAAGTAAAGGACAGATGATGTCAAAACCGTTTAATAAGATCTCATTTTGAACTGAAAGTAGGGGAAAAGATGGAACAATGTGTAAGCATGCTTTAAGGGTTTAACTGTGCCTGATGTTGGGCTGCCTTCTGAGCAGGGCAGAGTGCCAAGCGTGATCATACGGGTGGTTGCTGGCCTTAGAATATTAGTATGGGCTCTGTGAAGAGTTCAGATAAGGAGAATAGTTTTGTTCTAGGCCAGTTTAAAATGAAAAGAAAAATGTGTCTTTGTGCATACATATTTTATAGACATTTTGGTCTTTGGCAAATTTATTGAGATCTGCTAGGGTACTTACTGTAAATTCCGACTTATTGGAGACTTAAATGATGGTTCTACATAGGATTCTAATGTTGACTTCCACAGAATTCATATATTAAGTGATTTATCAAAAAAAGAGAAAAAATTGTATATTAGGATTTTCACAGAGAAGCTCTGAAATTATAAGTTCTTGGGAACTAGGAACATTTGGGACTTTGTATAGGACTGTTATTCTAAAATTAGTTCTCAAAATCAAATTTCCTGAAACACAGAGCCAAGGGGGCTATAAATTTCAAAGTCCAGCAGCTTGTGCAGCACACAGGTATCTCGTGATGACTTTCAATTTAGATCTTAGAAAAGGAGAGCAGGGATTTGGATCTAGCTAATCTTCTTCTTTTTTAACTTGTGCAGTATTTTGAATAGTAAATAAAATTGTGAGGATGCACAAGAAGAATACCTCTACTGTGGAGTTGCTTGCACTGACTTCCCAGGGGAGATGCTAAATCATTCTCCGTGTTCCAAACTGCTGCCAATTCCTAAACATTTCCCTGGTTTTAAGATACAAACCCAAGAAATCATACCTTTATCTGGAGAAGAGAAGGAAAAGTGTTTGTGCTGAGTGCACTTAAGACAAAGATGTAGTAGAAGTCATGGACAGAACACATTGTGCTAGTGTTGGTGCTTTGCCTGCAACCAAGGGGTTACCTCTGTTTTCAGAACAAAACCTGAAGGTCAGTTTGTGATGTTTCACAGGACACACAGCTAGCATGTGGCTAAGGATCTGAATCTAGATTTGTCTGACCTCCATAACCTTGGCTTTTCATTATGATGTTTTTATAGTTATAAAACTATAACTATAGTTTTGTTGACTCTGGTCAACCATTCAAGCAGAGGAGAAAAGATGAGGTTCTTAACTCATTCCCTAAAACCATTCAAATGATTATTAAAAAGATCATCTGTACACAAAGCAAAAAAGTTAGCCCTTCTGAGGGCAATTTGAGGGAAACCTTCCTCTTTTCTAAAATACTCTCCTTTTCCCCAATCTATTGTACAAAAATGTTATTCATGTACATTATTGAAAATTCCACCATGGGATAGTCAATCGTTTGCTTTAAGTATTCCTTTTTCTTGGTTCTTTTGAAAAAAGATTGTATTTATTTTTAGAGAAAGGGGAAGGGAAGGAGAAAAAGAGGGAGTGAAACATTGATGTGAGAGAGAAACATCGATCAGTTGCCTCTTGTACACCCCACAACTGGGTACCAAACCCTCAACCCAAGTATGTGCCCTGACTAGGAATTGAACTGGTAACCTTTTTGCTTTGCGGGATGACACCCAACCCACTGAGCCACACCAGTCAGACTTGGTTGTTTTTTTAAAAAGGAGAATATATCCAAGAAAAAGATGGCATATTAATCATTAAGACCGTAGTCTTAATGGTCAGTTAATTATATACCCTTTCTTTTCTCAGAAGAGACTAGAGTATTCCAACTTAACAGGAGAAGGATAGATAGGCTGTCAGAGTTCACAACTTCAGGTTATGGATTGCTTAAGGTACAGGGACAATGCAGCCAGGTAATTAGTGACAGAGAAGGTGTTAGTAAATTAGTTCTGGTGTTAAAACACAAATTGTACATTCACTGGCAAAGGTCTTCGCATTTTTCAAAAACTCGTTAGTTTTTGCTTAGTGTTACACCAAAACAAAAGTGTGATAACATTTTGTCCTGAGATCCCAGTGAGAGATCCCTGGGTACCAGCTCCCGCGGTTATGCCCGGGGGAAAGGACGGCCTGTGCAGTGGCCCTGCTGCCCAGACACCCTGCTGAGGGCTTCGTGGGCCTCATCACACCCCAGCTTCACAGCGACCCTGTAAGGCAGGTCGTTAGGCTCTCATACAGTTAATAGTAGCCGTAAACATCCTCAGTTTTAAAAAGATGCAGAAGTCAATTGTTCATTATGTACAGATCATTTACAGACAAAAAAATAAAACCATGTTAGTTCAGGCATTACTCACATATAGAAAAATACTGAATTTTAAACAAACAAACAAACAAACAAAAAACATGTTTTCAAGCCCTGTGTTTGCCACAAACATGCTGTTTGACTCTAAACTAGGCATTTTACTTTAAGTCTCAGTTTGCTTATCTGTAAAAGGGAGGGATATTAGTAACTTACCTAAATTCCAGAGCTTTCAGATGAATTTACTAGTCCAGTGAATCTGGTGTAAAGATTTTTCACAGGCACCCAGAGAAGAGGCGGAGAAGGGGAAGGCAGATTGTCGACCCTCAGAAGAGACCTTTGGCCTAGCTCACAGTTTCGCTGAAGGCCAGCTCTTTCCCCTAAATATCTTCTTTGTCTCCTACACGCCATTATGGTTCCTTATCCAACTCTTACCAGATTTCTACAAAATGGCCATAAAGATTTTTAAAAATACCTTACATTCTTGGTGTTGCTGACCCTGAAAAGGAATATACCTTTGTGTTTTCCTTGTGCTTAACTGGGCCCAAAGTCACAATCAGAGTCTAGTGGCCATTGTTTGCAGACACCTCTCACACACTTGATTTCCTGGAAAAGCCACAGAATGATGACCTGTCATCTCTCTTGCACTGTGTTCCTGCCATCTGAGCCAAACTTTATAAAAGAGTTCTGGAATCATATTTCAACCAATGAGCTGAGACCTATCTCATCCATTCAGAGCTATACAGCTATATCCTCATTTACATCTTTATCAACAAATCACAGCGGCTCCATATTTACCTATCAGGACATGTGATTCCAACCAATCATCACAGTGCTATTTGTACCAATCAAATTGTGGAAATTTGTATTCCTCATTTGCATAGAAATGGATTTATCAGGGACCAGTGCAAGCACTTCCTCTATGTAAGTGAGTTTTCCCTTTGTCTCAGGGTAGTGCACTTTTGGTTTCCGATGTGTTTCCCTGGTTTGCAAACTGTTCACCTGAATAAGGTTCCTTTTTCCCCATAACGCACCCCAGATTGGGGATTTCTGCTGACATTAGATTGGTAACAGTGAGCTTTTGTTGACACTATTAAGCTATCTGGAGTCTGTAGCACATATATAAAGAATCTGAAAATAACGGTATCTCTGGAATAGCTGGAAGGAACATCAAGTAAACACAAGCAGAACACCTGTGAATAGAAAGCAAAACCATTCATTTCGATAGACTGAGTAACTTGATTATTCTGCATACCTTGATTCCCCACCAAATAAAATATAGACGAAAACAGAGGACATAATCAAGAGACATTGCAAGAAGATCTGAATTGCAAACATTCCGGGCACAGAACACTGAATATTTGATGAGATTCAGAAGTGATATTGAAGTTATCTGGTCTTGAACAGTTAAGATTTAAAACTAAAATCTCCTCTACATCTTCCCTGTGGCTAAATGGAGACGTAAGTTTTACTGGAGTATTTTCGTAATGGTTTCCCAAGGCAAGCTGCTCTCTGTAGGAGTTCAAGGTAGCTACAGTGACGTGAAGTTGCCCCCTTGAATTTGGACCTGGCAATTCTAAAAAACAATGGAGTATGTAAGTGTATAACTAAGCAGTGATCTTGGTGTAATATAAGGCTGCAGTCAGTCATCTGAGGCTTAACTAGGGCTAAATGATTCACCCCTGAGCTCCCTCCCAGGGAAGCTGGCTCATATTTCAGCAAGTTCAGTATGAATGGACTTAAAAGAAATGTAGAAAGGTAAGTGAGAAATTTAATTTAATAGAAAAATGGTACCCCCACACCACTACTTTTGAGTATTATACTTGGGGTAGCATTATGTCTTTTTTTTAATGACTTAGGAGTTCTCCAAAATGAGAAATGTCTTGCTGGAGTTTACATGGGGCTCATACTATGTCCTTCATTGCTTGAAGGAAGAAGCCTAAATGTCTGTGTGACCAAGTGCTTGGAGAGGTGGGTTTCAACAAAATACTTGAAAGCATCAAAGCATGAGTGGTGCAGGGTGAGAATTTCTTCAGGAAGGAACTGCTCACCTGGATGAACTAGGACAGCACTTCTAGGAAATTACCTTTCCAGAGAGCAAAGCAGAAGTCCTGGAAATATTCATGTGGCTTTGTTTACGGAGATTGCTTAGAATCTCCACCGTTATACTGATCACCAGGCTTTGAATCTGTAAGGGAAAATACACTCTGAACAGTGATTTGAATGCCCACGTACTTAGCTTGCTTTGGAAGTAGCCTTGGGACAGTGTGAGTCACCAAGGTGGCAGCGGTCGGTGTCCAACCTGTGGCCAATGGACTGCATGTGGCCCAGGATGGCTATGAATGTAGCCCAACACAAAGTCATAAATTCATTTAAAACATTATGAGATTTTTTTTGTGTGATTACGTGTTGTATTTAACGTGTGGCCCGAAACAAAGCTTCTTCTTCCAGTGTGGCCCAGAGACACCAAAAGGTTGGACACCTGAATAATCCAACTAGTGGATGAGAACTCCCAGGAGAAGGAAGACCTCCTGGGGATGCTTTGAACTCATTGAAGACAGCTGCCTCATAATGAAGTGCAGCTCTAAAAAGGTTGATTTCCAAAGGTCCTGAGCAAAGACTTAACTGGGGAGGAAAAAAAAAAAGCATGTGTTCTTTAAAGAATCAATACCTGTTTTTACTAGTAACAAAATTAAATGGCTTGCCTTTAAAAGGCTAAAAGGCTTCCAGAAAAAGAGAAGCTGTTATTTCTTTATTAGTATCAAGCCTGTCAATAAGGCAGCATATCTTTGAACAAAATCCCCAGAAGAATGGAATACCAAACTGGAAAACAACGAGGTTTTCCTCAACAGTGCCAATGTGAAGGATTTTGAACAGGTTCATCAAAAGTTGTAAATTAGCATCAGTTCTCTTCCACACTTCCTAGTTAAGGACACTTGTAGGTATTTCGGGTTTAGATTCTCTTACAAACATTCCTTTCCTTATTGATTTTTACATAAAGCGTATCTATGCTTTAACGACAGCACTTTTTTTTCATTTTTAATTTTTTTATTGTTCAGTTACAGTTGTCCCGCCTTTCCCCCCATTGCTCTCCCCTCTTTGTTCCCCCCTCACCCCCACAGTCAATCCTCCCATTGTCTATGCCCAAGAGTCCTCTATTCGTGTTCCTTGGCTGGCTCCTTCCCCTTCTTTCCCCGTTCCCCCTCCCCTTCCTCTCTGGTCACTGTTGGTTGGTTCTTTATTTCCAAGTCTCTGGTTCCATTTTGTTCATTTGTTTGTTTTGTTAATTAGGTTCAATAGTATGGAATTTCCTCAGAAAACTAAAGATGGAACTGCCTTTAGATCCAGCAGTCACACTAATGGCAGCGCTTTTCAGGCTTGGACCATCTTCAGGAACTCTGTAAATCCCATCTCATGAATAATTTGATCAACATTAAAATACCCCACAGTTAGCACCAAATAAACTGTTACTAACTCATTTTACCCAAATTGATAGAGAGCTAATGGCAGTGGTTTGGCACCTAGAAAATTCGTAATTGTCCTCAATTAAGATGTTCTGATCTGTACAATTTTCCAGTATTCAGTTTATGCCATTGACTAGATCGAATATTTCACTTTTTTTTACTGTTTAGCTATTTCCCGAATATATTTTTATTTTATTTAAATATAATCTTATGTTTATGTAGAGAAATATTAACTAGATTTACATATTAAAACACAAAGTTTATATTAAATAGAAAAGCATTAGAAATACACAGGCTTATTTATTATAAACACTGTGTACAAAAATAGAAGGGCAAATAAAACTCCCCATGATATCACGATAACTACTGTTAACAATTTAGTGGATTTCAACCCATTTTTTATTTCTATCACATATTTGTATGTGCTGAGACCATGTGTCTGAACCTCATTTCATTCTACATCAAATGTATTGTTATATATATTATATATTCCCATTTCATTCATTTTTCATAAAATATTTAAAGTTGTACAACATTTCTCAGTATGAACTTAAAATATTTTATTTAACCCTGCCTTTATTGGAAGATGTATAATTTCTCTCTCAAATAATGATGTAATTAAAAAATTGTTTTTGGTGTCATTCCCTAAACAAACGTTCCCAGGAGTAAAGATGCAAGCCCGAAGGATGTGATCTTTTTTCAGACTCATAATCCACAGCATCACGTTGCTTTCTGTTCATGAGCAGTGTGAGAATATCGTACTCACTACCAAGCAATATGAAAATGTTTCACTGAATTCTTGTATTCGCACCCAAATATTTGAATATTGTCTCTCTTTTTATGTTTTCCTTTTTTTCTTCTTAAAATTTATTTTCAGTACCTCATGATTGCTTTGCATTTCTTTGGTTACTGAGGCAGTGAAACATTTTTTTAGTCAGATTTATTAGTGATTTTTAGTCTTCTTATGTAAAATATTTTCAAAAATAGTTTATTTTTGAAATAGACTTTTTGCGACTTTTCCTTTTGGCTGATGTCAAAACCTTTCTAGGACCAGTTTGGATAAATGTATACATTCTCTTTAGATATGGTAAAAACTGACAAGAGTCCAAAAGTGATGATTTCTCTAACATTACTTTTGTTCCAAAGGTCCACACAGAGCAGTCAATTCAACAAGACTGTAGTATTCGGCAGGACAATTGCATAGCTGCTGCAATTTTAAATTCACACACTGCATCATTCATCTTGTGTCCCTTGTTATAAGAACTCTTACCACTACTTGTTTTGAAATAATATTTTAAAATTGAAATTAAAATTACATTTTGGTATATTCCATCTTAAGATAGTGTCTTAAACATCAACATGGCCATGAATATTGGGAAAAACCTAGCCACAGGTCATAATGTTCCTGTGAGCCAAGATAACTTGGCCTAGAAATCCTGGATAAGGTTCAGACGCATAGGATGAGACTTTTCCTTTGGCGCGGAATTGGCTGTACAAGAAGTTGGTCAAAGAAAGACCATTTTCTTGTTTACTAAAATAGTGCTTGTTCCCCAAATGGAGCTTATATATTCAAAACGTAAGCCAAATCACGGTGCTCCTCTCCCAGGCTCTCCCCTTCACTTGGAGTAGAACGTAGGCCCTGCAACTCTTGGCCCACCATGCTGACAGCAGACATCTCCTTTCTGCCTCTGCCTTTCCCTCTATCCCTTTATTCACTCTGCTCCAATCACTCTGGCCCCTGAGCTGTTCCTGGAACAAGCTAAGCAAACTCTTACCTAGGATCTGGCCTTTGCATTACTTGTTCTCTGGCTGGGCATTCTCCTCCGAGACATCCAAGGGAGAAACACTTGATTACCTTTGTAAATCCTTGTTCAGATGTTTCCCTTTCAGTGAGGCCCACCTAACATCCTTATTTAAAATTGCAACCTGGACCCTGTCCTCCCACATTTCTGATCCCTCTTACCCAACTCCACATTTTCTCCCCATAATAATGATCACTTAATACCACATGTAATTATTTATTTATTGTGTTTATTGTCATTCTCCTTCCAATAGGGCATTCCAATAGGGCAGCAATCTTTGTCACTTTCAAGTATCTCAAAGACCTAGAAGAGTACCTGGCAAAATAGTAGACATTCAAAAAATATTTGTGGGATGAATTTAAAGTATCTTGAAAGAAAAATACAGATGAAGAGTGTGCCTTAGATGGCATTTGACTGAGTCTGTAGAAGAAATATATGACCTAATGTCATCTTATGTAATTTTTTTGATAATGTAGATCACTATTTACTCCTTGATTGGGCAAACACTTATCAGCCATAGACTATGTATCAGCACTGTGCTAGACACTGAGATATGAGAGCAAAAGTATAGTCTCTATCTGCAATGAATGTGTAAACTAGTAGCATGTAGGAGGTCAATGAACCCGGTCTTCCTTACCAGTCAGGAAAGACCGAGAGTGCCAAACTCAGACCTGAAGCAGGCAACGGCCAGAGGAAGGGCACGGGGAGACTGCAGGAGGCACTCCAGCACTTTCAAAGTTCTGCAGGCTGTGGCTCCTGCCTACCCTAAATACTACGATAAGGAATTTGGATTTTATCCTAGATCAGTAGGGAGTCGTGGAAACACTGAATGAAGTATAACACAGAGATTTATATCCTAGAAAGGTCACTATTGTTCTCTGAGTCTCAAGGTGTGTTAAGCATTTAATGAGTACATACTATAATAAAAATGCTTTTCCTTTGTGCTTTGGGGAAAAGTAGAACGGTATGTCTGGGAACAAAAGTGTTTAACTGGGTTGGTAAACTATGTTTTAAGCGTAAGAATAAGAGGTATTAAAAGTATTTTTCCAAAGTCAACTGCCATGTTTACATTGAAAAAGATATGGAAATCTTTTTAAATTTAATGATTTATGTTCCTTTTTAAAATTATTTTTTCTAAATCATTAAATCAAATAATTTAATGAAATTCAATTTATTTAGTTCCTAAAATTAAAAACTAAAAAATGCTCGAAAAGCTGGCTGAGCAGGCAAGGGAGTACATTTACAGCTCTCGATGTTGGGACACTTTGTTGTTGTGTCAGAAACATGCAGCAGAAGCAAGTTGGCGTGGGGCCTGAAAGCATGTTCCATACGTGTGACTAGAATGGGCAGGAGGCAACTACGTTTTTTTACAGACTCCTGGCTTTCTCTGCCTGGGAAGGATAACCACCCGTCACTGGGTCGTTGGTGTCCTACACTGTCCTGGGGGTGGCTGTAGATGAATGCCTACCACAAGCTGGACTCTCCATGTGTCTAACCAAAGGTGCCGTGAGAGTCCAGGTAGCGGCCTCAATAAAAAATCTCTGGGGCAGAATATTCTGCTATGCACTTCTATCACCGTTCTGATGTTGCATGGTATTTAGTCACTTCTGGGGTTTCATATCAGAGAGTTAGAGATTATGAGGAGATGAAAGGCATTTCCATAAGAGATTTTGTTCCTTGAAGTTAGATATTTATATTCTTGATTGAATCTATCTGTTCAAAGGCTGTCAAATTCAAAACAGTGCTTTTGATTCTGCAAGAGATTGCTTTTATTGTATATTTCCAGCAAGACTAAATAACTTAATTATTTGAGATCTTTTTTATATTTCTGGGGTGCTTTCCAACACCACCAACAAATTCTCCAATCTCAGCAGATACTTACTGGGTATCATACAAATTTAACTCATTTCTGACACTATAACACTACCTGGAGGTCATGTTGGATCTCAGAGGTTAAGAGCTTAATTTCCAGAAGGTCTTTGCCCTTTCTGATCACTCTAAAGCACCTCGTTAGCATAAGTCAGGTATGCTCCGAAGGGGCTCCTTATGAATAACAAGGCACTCCTATCTCACAAGAAATTCCAAGGATTTTAGAAGCTCTACCAGAAACCAGACACAAAGACCAAAATATTTCCTATTACACCACACAGTTATTCTTTAAAAAAAAAAAAATAGCAATGGTTAAGGGCATAGACTCTAGAGCCAGACTACCTAGGTCCAAACCAGGTGTTGCCACTAACCAGATTTGTGACCTTACATTAGTTACTTCACCTCTTTTTGCCTCAGTTTCCTTTTCTGTAAAATGGAGATAAAAACAGTAACGGGGTTCAAGACACCATACCCCCAAATATGGCACCTTGGCATATTAAATATCTTAAGCTGGAAGAATTTAAAAAGATAGCAGAAGCAAGAAGGTCACTCTCATCCCCCCACCTCTCATCCTTCTTCCCTGAAACAAGTCCTAAAACTCGAATGTGAAAGATGCCCTCCCTGTATCAGGGGGAAAGAAAAATTCTTAATCACCAGAGATGGGAGATTTGGGGTCAAGAAATCTGTACAAGCAAACCTTGTTAAATAAACCCTTGTTTTCCATGTTACATCTTCACCACATACTACCCCTTTGTCTTGTCAGTTCTTCACAAATGTATTGTTTCTTTGTCTAAAAGGCATAGAAGTTTCCTGTTTTGGTCACTTATTCAAGGTCTTCATTTTCTTGAGAAGTCTTCCATGAACAGGTAAAATTTTAATACAATTTGTATGCTTTTCTCCTGCGAATGTCTTTGTAAGTGAAATTTCTGACCCAGCCAGGGACCCTACATGGGTAAAGGAACACTTTTTCTTCATGTAGAACTGTCTCTTCCTCATTGCATTATAGTTAGTTAATATATGTAAATCCCTTGGAACAGTGCCTGTACAGGGTGAGAGCTTTGTAAATATTAGCCATTATTATTAGGTGTCCTACAAATTTAATGTAATTCTCACACTATATATACCAGGAGATAGTGTCCTGGTATATATAGTATTCCACAGACTAAGAGCTTAATTGCCAGCCCTGGTTTTACTTGTCTCACAGTGCTCTGAAGAAAAATAAGCATTAAAAATTCTCTGAAATAATGAACACCAACTCCAGAATTAATAATTGCATTGGACAATTGATCAAATCCTATATCAGTTTATTTGATGGCATATATGATGAACAATGATCACACTCATGTCTAAATTAACCCTAACAAACCAACAGTTAACAGAAACTTTAAGATAGTCAATATAGTACGCATTTGGTATTGTTTTGTAATTGTTTCTACAATAGTAGCAGATTTTTCTGTTTTTCTTTGTCTTTTTTCCTGCAGTTATATTTTTCAAGTTCAGAACAATTATGCTACATTTAAATAATATAAGCCTAAGCGTTGTAGCATCTTAATCCACATTAAGGTGTTAGAATGGTTAAAAGATAAACTGAGACACAGAGGAAAAGTTGAATCAGGCATGGCCAAATTGGAAATGGTTGGGAATGCTCCACTTGAGACAGAGAAGTTAGAAGCTAGAAAAATTTCTTGGCAAATGGAAGAGGGAAACTGAGACAGACAGCTGAACACAGTGCCTGAGCAATTTACAGCCAGGCGCAGATGGCCACCAGCGTGGAAGGCTTGCAGGGGCAAAACTGGGAGAACAGGGACCTCACCCCCAGGGTAACCTCTCCTCCCCTGGACTTTCCTCCCTGGATAAAACATCTGGGCCTCAGTTGTGTTTCAGCTCCAGGCCCAGAAAAGCAGCAAAACCAGGTGAGCAACCCCAGAACCAACTGCAATGACTAAAGAGCCCCTGCCCTGCCACTGACCAATCAGAGGAGACGATGACCCTGAAAGGGCACCCGGAGAACTGACGGATATTCTGCCGAAACCCTCCACCTGAGAACTCCTCTAAGGTTCCCGCCTGCAAGGGAGAGAAAAGACTCAAGACACAGGACCCGGCCTGTTCTCTCCCTCTGGGGAGCAGCTCTCTTTCCCCTCTTCTTCCCCCACAGGCAGGTGTCTCCTAAAGTCTGAGGCAGTGGGCAGTTGGCAGCTTGTCCCAGGCTGATCCCCTGAGCCTGTCCTCAGAGCCCCCTTTTCTCCAACCCCCCAGTGAGCTAAGGCAGCCCAGCCTAGGCCCTTCCTCTATTCTAAGCCCTTCCTTGTTTCATTGTCCCCAGGTTTAATAAATGTATCCTCATAGTCACCAGGATTCGTGTTGTGAAATATCTCCTATGTGAAGAAGTCAAGAACCCACGCACTGCAGCTGGTCTTAGGCAAAGCCATGCAGGGCGAGGCCCCTGCCCAGTAACACACCCACACTGACGGGAGCTCGGGGAAGACTTTTAGTAAAAAAATGCAGAAGCAAAGCAAGGAAATTATCTGACTGGCTATAGCTTAAGTACTTACTTCATTTGGAAAAGCCTATTTGGCTATTTGTGGTTAGGTGTCCTTAGGTTCAATTTCTTAACCTTGATGGATTTACAGGGTAAGATTTTGGTTTGTTTATATGTATAGGCTACTAAGGCATTCAGGACATCTCAGTCTAATGGGCTCCTTGTTTAAGTAATTTAACAAAGCAAATGCAGAAGTCAATGATGTCGCTGAATTAACAGAGTGGAACTCAGATCCAGAAACAGGCCTCTAAACAGGCCTCCCCAAAGGCCTTACTTAAGATGCATTGGAGTGCTCCCCTGCAGTTGACAAGAGCAAGCAACCGTATTTACTCTTAGCGTGACTTAACTTGAAATGGTAATTTTTTCCCATTAATCATATAGATATGATTAAGGTTCACATGTTTGGAATTCAGCAGTAAGGATTTGCTTTGGTAAACCAGCAGTTGCTTGTCATGTCTAGAAAATGTAAGAAAACTTTTATTTTGGCTTCTGTCCTTTTAAAGATCATACGCATATGCTCATGATTAGAAGCATGCATTCTTCTTTGCAGACTAATGCTGAAAGGAGAAAGGTTTAGACTGATGCCATTTCTACCTACTTCATTCATCAACTATTTACTGAGGAACTATTACGTCTCAGGTGCTGCTCTAGGTACTGAAAAACAGCAATGGAAAAAAGAATGACAGAAGCCCCTGCCCTCACAAAGCACACATTGTGGAGCATACACACTGTGAAGGGAACTAAGAGATAACAAGTGAATAGAATACATAATATGGCAAAGAGAAAACTCTGTAAATAGGGTAGTCAGGGCAGACCTCACTAAGCAGGTTTAGTAAACACCCCAAGGAGATAAGGACTTTCTACAGGAAGAGCATTTCAGGCAGAGGCTCCAAGAGATGCAAAAGCTCTGAGGCGGGGCATGCATGATACAGTTGAGGAACAGCAGTAGTGCCAGTGCGGCTGGAGTCAAGTGAGCAATGCAGGTGGGACCAGACATTAGTTTAGAGACATAAGAACATGAAGGGAAGCATGCAAATCACGTAGGAGCTCTTCACTACTCTAAGGATTTCAGCTTTTACTCTGCCCAATGGGGAACTTGGGGGAGTTTTGAGGAGTGACATGATCTTACCTTGGAAAGAGAATAGTATCACTATTATGTTGACTAAAGGGGGCAAGGGAGACCAGGTAAGAGACTACGTCTGTAATTCAGGTGAGAGATCATGGTACCTTTGATTATGTTGATATTAGTGGTAGTAGTGAGAACTGGAGAGGATCTGGGCTTTTTTTAAATGTATAACCAACAGGATTTGCAGATGGATGGCACGTGAGGTGTAAGGGCAAGACAGAAATGAAGAATGACTCCAGGGTTTTAGCCTGAGCAATTGAAAGGCTGGAGTTGCCATTTGCTGAGACAGGGGACATGATGAGATTTTTAAAAATAAAGGTTTAGAGAGATGGAGCTCAGACCTGCAATATTAGACATGCTAAATTCGAGATACTTATTTTTTAGATATCTAAGCAGTAATGTTGAATAAGCAGTTTGCTTTATGATTCTTCTGTGTCCTGAATACATTCCTGACAGCTAAGTGCTTTTTATAGTAATGACACATTTGAATTGCTACTTAGTGTAAAACATGTTTATGAACTCCTATAAGAAGTTCAGAACCTTAGCACTGCTTCTAGAGAAAGCACACTAATAAAAGTAAGAATAGAATTTGCATGCTTATAGAAAGACTCCTAAAATAGAGCTGACTGTGTCTACAGCAGCTGCACAGGTCATCAAAGAGCAAAACAGTGCAATGTTAACTGCAGTTAGGTCTCAAATAGCAGTAGTTTTTAGGGTCTTCACACTCTTTGGTAATAAGTATAAATTGGTTTCATTTTCAAGCACAAGGCAAAACAATGTTTCTTGTGCCAGATATGTATGTTTGAACAAAACTAGCTTGAAGGACCTCAGCATGAATACCCACATTGCAATTGACCTTGGCACGCATGGCAGTGGCACCAAGAAGTGGAGCATGAAAACGAAAAGGAAGAAGTGTGGGGGTAAATTTGGAGCAACAGGAATGGCATGAGGAAATTTCAGGAAATACGAAACTCAAAGTCGAGGATAAAAAAAACAAATGCCTGCTGGAGAAAGGCAGGTAAATGTTAATGGGTAAAGCCAGCCTCTCTCACTCATGCACAATAACAGGAAGTGGTGGGGACCCCGGTGATCAGGAGGGCACAGGTTTCCTCCCAAAGGGAGTCAGGGTCTTTCCTTGTCAGGCAGGACTGGGAGCACGGTACAGCCACATCTTGCCTTATTTCCAGAAAAACTAAAAATCTAGATAGTTATCTGAAATCTGATTTTTAAATATTGGTATTTAGCTCACATTTTCAAAAAGCACTATGTAAGCCAAACAAAACATATCTGGAAGCTGCTTTTGGTATGTAGGACCCTGCTTCTGAACTTCCAACTTTGCCATTTACATACAAATAGTTTTAATTATTGACTAAACTGAGCCATTAAATGCCTTCCTAGTTACAACAATTATTTATCCTACACAGTAGAAACCATTCTTTTGTGTAAATGACTTGAATTTTCTGTTTCAATATGAAGTCCTAATATTCAAATATGAAAGAGTGAAAACAGAATAATAACAATAAAAAGAATGGCTTACCTTTTCAGGATTTAAAAAAATAAAAGTTACTGACTTTTGTTACTATTTTTCATAAATCTCAAATTAAAGTTAAGTCTACATTAAATTAACTGTGATGCAGAATGAGGCAGTCAGGCTCTGCTGCTTCCAAAATAGATTGACATTTTGCAAGATTCTTCTGGAATTTTTTAAAGAATGTTCAGCTTCAGAAAATATACAAGCTGGTGAGGAAGGACTAGTTCTGATGAGAACAAACAAGTGGAAGGACAGATTTTCATTATGATTAAGGCTAGTCTTCACAGTCTTTTCTATAAGTCATTATCTCCGTCATATTATAAAGAAATCTTCATAGAAAGGCAAGGATCCTCGACGATTGGATAGATTTGGGGAAATGCTTAAACTCAATTTATTAGCCTCTTGTGATAACCTCTAAGATAGGCTGTTCTGATTTGAGAGGGGTCAGGGAAGAGTTCTATCTTCCAGGGAAATTTTCTAAGAGACTCTTGCCCTGTGATGGCTTCATTTCTACCTACACAGATAGATCTGGGGGAGAGGGGAATGTCTTCATAATTTTGATTTTTTTTATTGTTGTTAATTACAGTTGTCCCAATTTTCCCCCATTACTCTCCCCTGCCCTACCAACCCCTACCTCTCATATTCAACCTCCCCCCACCCCCTGTTGTCTTTGTCCATGGGTCCTTTATACATGTTCCTTGACTTGACCCTTCCCCTTCGTTCCCTGTTTTCTCCCTCCCCCTCCTCTCTGGTCACTGTCAGCTTGTTCTTAGTTTCCTTGTCTCTGGTTCTATTTTGCTCACTTGTTTGTTTTGTTGATTAGGTTCCACTGATAGGTGAGATCATGGTATTTGCCTTGCACTGCCTGCCTTATTTCACTTAGCATAATGCTCTCCAGTTCCATCCATGCTGTCCAGAAGGGTAGGAGTTGCTTCTTTCTGCTGGGTAGTATTCCACTGTGTAAATGTAGCACAGTTTTTTGATCCACTCATTTACTGATGAGCACTTAGGCTGTTTCTAGCACTTGGCCATTGTAAATGATGCTGCTATGAACATTGGGGTTCATAGGTTCTTTTGAATTGGTGTTTCAGCATTTTTAGGGTATAATCCCGGCAGTGGAAATGCTGGGTCAAAAGATAGTTCTATTTTTAGTTTTTTGAGGAAATTCCATACTGTTTTCCATAGTGGCTGCATGGGTCTGCATTCCCACCAACAGTGTACTAGGATTCCCGTTTCTCCACAACCTTGTCAGTACTTGTTTGTTGATTTGTTTATGATGACCATTCTGACTGGTATGAGGTGGTATCTCTTTGTGGTTTTAATTTGCATCTCTCTGATGGCTAGTGATGCTGAGCATCCTTTCATATGTCTCTTGGCCCTCTGTATGTCCTCCTTGGAGAAGTTAAGGTCTGTTTAGGTCCTTTGCTCATTTTTTTCATTAGATTGTTTGTCTTCTTGGTATGGAGTCATGTGAGTTCTTTATATATTTTGGAGATCAAACCCTTGTCTGAGGTATCATTGGTGAATAGCTTTTCCCATATGATTTGTTCCCTATTTATTTTGCTGATGTTTTCCTTAGCCATGCAGGAGCTTTTTAATATGATGTAGTCCCATTTGTTTATTCTTTGCTCTAGGGGATATACCAGTGAAAATATTGTTGCATGGAATATATGAAATTTTCCTTTCTATATTTTCCTCTAGGACTTTTATGGTATCATGACTTATATTTAAGTCTTTTATACATCTTGAGTTTATTTTTGTGTATGGTGTAAGTTGGTGATCGAGTTTCATTTTTTTGCATGTAGCTGTCCAGTTCTCCCAACACCATTTGCTGAAGAGATTATTTTTACTCCACTTTATCCTCCTGCTCCCTTTTTCAAATATTAATTGACCATGTAGACATGGGTTTATTTCTGAGCTCTCTATTTTGTTCCATTGATATATGTGTCTTCTCTTATGCCAGTACCAAACTGCTTTGGTTACTGTGGCCTTGTAATATAGTTTGATATCAGGTACTGTGATCCCTCCTACTTTGTTCTTCTTTCTCAAAATTGCTGAAGCTACTTGGGGTCATTTAAGTTTTCATATAAATTTTTGAAATGTTTGTTCTATATCTGTGAAATATGTCATAAATATTTTAATAGGGATTGTGTTGAATCTATAAATTGCATTGGGTAGTATGGACATTTTGATGATGTTGATTATTCCATTCCATGAACATGGTACATGCTTCCATTTGTTTGTGTCTTCCTTAATTTCTTTCTTCATTGTTGTGCAGTTTTCTGCATACAGGTCTTTTACCTCCTTGGTTAGGTTTATTTCTAGGTACTTTATTTTTTGTTGCTATATCAAATGGCATTTTTTCATAATTTCTGTTTCTGATATTTCATTGTTGGTGTACAAAAAAATGCCTTTGGTGTCTGCATATTGATTTTTTATCCCACTGTTTTGCCAAATTCACTTACTAGATTGAGT
Source organism: Glossophaga mutica (assembly GCA_039655065.1). Classification (NCBI taxonomy): domain Eukaryota; kingdom Metazoa; phylum Chordata; class Mammalia; order Chiroptera; family Phyllostomidae; genus Glossophaga; species Glossophaga mutica. Next base: position 64,232,496 of record CM077304.1, read on the forward strand.
AGATTTTTGGTGGAGTCTATAGAGTTTTCTATGTATATATTATCTGCAAATAATGACAGCTTTGCTTCCTCCTTTCCAATTTGAATGCCTTTTATTTCTTTTTCTTGTCTGATCGTTGTGGCTAGAACTTCCAGTACTATGTTGAGTAGAAGTGGTGGAAGCAGACACCCTTGCCTTGTTCTTGATCTTAGTGGGGAAGCTTTCAGTTTTTGCCCATTGAGAATGATGTTGGCTATAGGTTTCTCATATACGGCCTTTACTATGTTGATGTATGCTCCCTCTACTCCTACTTTGCTAAATGTTTTTATCATAAATGGGTGCTATACCTTATCAAATGCTTTTTTCTGCATCTCTTGATATCATCATGTGATTTTTCTCTTTCCTTGTGTTTATATGATGTATTACTTTTATTGATTTGCAAATATTGTACCATACTTGGATCCCTGGGATGAATCCCACTTGATTATTGTGTATGATCTTATTAATGTATTGCTGCAGTTTGCCAATATTTTGTTGAGCATTTTATTGTCTATATTCATCAGCAATATTGCTCTGTAGATTTCTTTCTTTGTTGTGCCTTTAATTCGTGTTGGGATTAGGATGATGCTGGCCTCATCAAGAGTTTTGGAGTCTTCCTTCTTGGGAAGACTCCTTGGGAGTCTTCCTTGGGAATCCAAGGAAAAATCCTTGGATTTTTTTGGAACAGTTTGAGAAGGATAGGGGTTAAATCTTCCTTAAATGTTTTGTAAAATTCTCCTGTGAAAACTGACCAGTCCAGGGCTTTTCTGTGCTGGAAGTTTTTTGATTACTGCTTTAATTTCACTAGGTTTTATTGGTCTGTTCAGGCTTTCTACTTCTTTTTTATTTAGTTTTGAAGATTATATGTTTCTAGAAAGATGTCCATTTCACCCAGGTTTTCAAATTTCTTGGCATATAGTTTTTTTGTAGTAATGTATTACAATCCTTTGTAGTTCTGTGGTATCCATTTTAATTTCTCTTCTTTCATTTCTGATTGTATTCATTGCCAGTTTTCCCCTTCGTACCTGTGTTCCTCTCTCTCTCTCTCACTCTTTTTCTTCATCTTCTTAAACCAGTCCCTTTAGCATGTCTTGCAATGCTGGTTTGGTGGAGGTGTACTCTTTAGCCTTCTTTTGTCTGGGAAAAGCCTTATTTCACCTCCTATTTTAAATGAGAGCCTTGCTGAATAGTAATCTTGGTTGCAAGTCCTTGGTTGTCATTATTTGGAATAGTTCTTGCCATTCCCTTCTGCCTTGGAGCATTTCCATTGAGAAGTCAGCTGGTAGCCTTATCGGAAATCCCTGTATGTTATTACTTCTCGTTTCTCCCTTGCTGCCTTTAAGATTCTTTCTTTGTCTTTGAATTTTGCTGTTTTAATTATGATGTGTCTTGGAGTGGGCCTCTTTGGGTTCCTCTTGATTGGGACCCTCTACACTATCTGGACTTGTGTGACTTTTTCTATCATCAAATTTGGGAAGTTTTCATTATTACTTTTTCAAACAGGTTTCTATCCCTTGCTCCTATTCTTCTCCTTCTGCTATCCCTATCATACGGATATTATTATGTTTCATGTTGTCTTGCAGTTCCCTTAACACCTCTTGTTCTTTCTGAGTCTCTTTTCCTTTTCTTGCTCTTTCTGGGAATTTTTTTCTACCTTGTCCTCCAGCTCACTGATTCAATTATTTGCTTCATCTAGCCTGCTTTTGATTCCTCCTACTGTGTTCTTCAATTCAGAAATTGTATTCTTCATTTCCTCCCAGCTCTTACTGATAGTTTCTATGTCCTTTTTCATGCTGATGTATTTCTCTGTAAGTTCCGTGTAGCTTTCTGTATTTTTTGTATTTCTTGCTGAGCTCATTGAGCTTCCTTATAACCATTGTTTTGAACTCAATATCTGATAGCTTACTTTCCTATATTTCATTTAGCACTCTTTCTGGGGATTGCTCCTTTCCTTTTGATTGAGGGTTGTTTGTTTCCCCATTTTAGTGGAGATTCTTCTTGTTTATTTCTGCTTCTTAAATTGATCTGCTTTGACTCCATGTCTTTGTGGTGAGAACTTCTATGGTAGGAGACTTATGTGATTCAGTGGTACGATTTCCTTGATCTCCTGAACTTGATGGTCTTGGGATGCCCTTTATGCTTTTTGTGCTGGCTCTCTGGATGTAATTGGGTTTTGATTATTGTTGGGTCATTCTTTGGTGGGTCCTACCCTCCAGTTGGTTGACTGAAGGTCACTCCACCCACCACTTCTTGTATGCTGTTGTTCAGGTGCTGCCAAAACAAAACCACAAAGCCCAGGAAGCAAGCCCACACCTGCAAAAATAACTCTACCCCAGCAATCCCACTGTCAACAGCAAATGAACCTGTATTAATAAGGATGTAAGGAGATGAAGACTATTGTAAGAAAGGAGAGGGAATATGAGATGGCCTACTGAAATAAAAATGATTTTGAGAGGGTAGAGGGTGGAATGAAGTAAGAGAAGGGAAACGTATAGTATTAGACTTAAACGGAAATTTAAAAAATAAAATAAAGTGAGATAGAGAAAAAAGGGGAAAAGTAAATAAATAATAAAAAGATAGGAATCAAATTGGAGAAAAAGATCCACCACAGCACTAGCAACAACAAATGAGCTAAAATTTATGTAGGTAAGATAGGAATAAGAGAGGGAGAAAGAAAGAAAGAAAGAAAGAAAGAAAGAAAGAAAGAAAGAAAGAAAGAAAGAAAGAAAGAAAAGCTTAAGAGATGTCTGTAGTAAAGGGGAGTGATTTTGAGATGATAGAGGGAGACAGAACACTAAGAGTGAGGAACAAAAATCAGCTAAGATGGAAAAACTGAAATTTGAGATGAAAAAAAGAGTAGGGGAGTGGAATGGTAAAATTTGAGATTTGAAATACAAAATTAGTGAAGATCCAAAGATAGAATTGAAGTAATGCAACAATAACTATCCTATCCACAACCAACGAGCAAAGATTGCTAATGGTGGAGAGACAATGTGGGTATTTTAAGAGCGGGAAAAAGAATGTGAGATGATCATTGACAAAAAAATTGGTTTGGAGAGGCTGGATGGGGGAGAAATAGTAAGAGCGTGGAATGGAAGTAAGTTGTAGCAAGAGAGAAAACAAAAATAATATGAGGAAAGAAGGTAAAATGGGATGAAAGAAGGCAGGAGCAAAATATATGAATCAAAATAGACTACAGTATAAAATCTAGCTGTGTCTTAACATGCACAAACTTGAAGGACAAGAAATGAATGTTAACAAGTTATTCAGGAAAGAAAATATTGCAAATTATGGAGAAGACCACAATGAATTTCATCTCGGTAGCCTCTAGCATTTACCACTGTTTTTTCTTTCTGGATCCACCTCTGGTGATGTCAGATGTCCCAGTCTGGCCTTAGGCAGACTGTTGGAGACTTCCAGAGATCTACCATCTGTGGTTGACTCCTTCAGTTGTTAATGTAGTCACTCTACACTCAGGCTTAAGCATCACAGGGTGAGGCAGAGTCCCTTCTGAAGGCGGGGCTATTGCTTCCCCTCAGGATGCTGTCACTTGGAGGGGAGGGGAGTGGTCTGCCTAAGCAAGATGGCTGCTGCAGTATGGGGGATGACTCAGCACTGGGATCCTGGGGCTACTCTCTTAGATCTCTCCCCAAAGCCTCCATCCCCAGTCTTTCCTCAAGTGTCTCTAGTCCACTCTGTCCCTGCCCCCTTTTGCCAGAGTCCAGGGTAAGTGGATGCAAATGAAAATTTGTGTGTTGGCCCTTTAAACGGCCCTTTGTGTCTCCAGTCATCGGTCTCTGGTGGGGAGAAACCCTGCCCCTTTTCTGCAGCTGGATGTTATCTGTGTACTTTACGGGTTCTGGTGCTCTAGGCTGGAGATCCCAGCTTAGGGTTTAGACCCCACACTTCTCAAGGGGTCCAACCTGCTGCTTAAACATTCCTCTGGCATTTCAGCTGCCTCCTGTGGGTGCCCAGCCAGCCCTCTCACGTCTCCACTGCACTCCTTTCCAGTCAGGTTATGCTAAAGCTGTTTCTTCTGTCTGTCCGTGGTTGTAAGTCTTCTCTCTCACTATCATTTAGTTGTTTGCTCTGGATGATTTGTCCACAATTTAGTTGTAATTCCAGATTGGTCCTGGGAGGTGGTTAGTGTGACTTCCACTCACTCCTCTACCATCTCCCCATAATTTTGTTTTCTAAAATAATTGAGACAACATATTCCTAGAGTGGGACAATATCTTAAAACTCTTCTTAACTAGCACCATGGGTGGAAGAGTGACTTTTTTTTCTAACAAGGTCAGGGAACTGAGACAGCAAGACCATGAAGCAATGGCAGGAGCTTCAGAAATCTGGAAAAGGGATGACCTAGAGGGGTGAGAGTGTCATTCACTTCTGCCTAGGGCTACCTCCAATTCCCAGGTCAGTGAGAGTTGCAGATAAAAGTCTTAAAATGACTTTTCATATGGTCCCACCAGTGACAAATCAAAATGTCCTCAGGGTTTTTTTTTCCCTAGGGAATTTCAAAAATTATCTATTACTTGAGATGAAAATAGAAAACAACTGAATTTATAGAGGAAGTACCATTTTAGTTAACTTTACCCACACTCCCATTTTACAGATAATTCCAAATCCTTTTGGGGAAACATTTAATGACTGAGGGAAAAGATGTGTCAAAAGATTTGGAGAAAAAAGTGAGGTTGGATGAGCTTGGCTCAAGGGGAAGCTGACGAATGTTTCTTGGTCACTTACCCATAAATTCAGCAGGTTTTACTTTGCAAAATTTGGGGAGATTTGCTGACATAGGACTAGAAGGAGTAAGCCTGAGGTCTGAAGCTGCTGGTGAAAATTTGGCCCTTCACACAAATAGGGAAGTTCTCACTCTGCTGTGGGCTCTGGTGTAGGTGCCACCTAGCCTTGTGGCTTCTCAGTGATTTATTTGACACTTAGTAAAACTATGTACTATTTCAGGATATTGTTTCTCTCTGACTTACTCTTTATGTACAGTACCTTTAGACACTCTTTCCCACAAGTTAGGTCCATTTGAAATTCTTTTATTTTATTTTATTTTTTTGAAGTGAGAGAGAGTTGTCTTTCTCTTATTAATTGCCTTATCAGGTTATAAAATATTTCTTTGAGAGGGTCACTGTATTTTTTTCTTGCTTAATGCTGTGGGTTTTGAATATTTACTCACCTAATGGGATCTGAGTTCTCAACTCACAACAGCTCTAGATAAAGGGGTGCTTTCATTAAAAGATTATGTTCATTTTTCATAGCTTAGGAAGGACTCACCAAATTCCACATTGTACATATTTTTTTTTGTTTGTTTCTAAGATCTGAAATAGACAGTAATTTCTTGGTGTTGGATGCTCTTTCTCTATCAAGTTAGATTATCAGCCAACATTCCCATTTACAAATACGATGTGAAGCACCCCGGAAATGTGTAGTTCTGTACCAGTTCACATACTTGACAGAACATTTCTTTGCATAAATCCCCTGGGTCTTGCTCCTGCCAGCCCAAGACGTCTTAACAGCTCAGTAGTTAGAGGAAGCAATTCTGTTCAATAAAGATAGGTGCATATGAGGGAAGGCAAAATAAAGGCCCAGCTGGAAAGTAGAACCATGGAAACTGACATAGAGCAAAAGAAGAAGGGATCCTGGACTTGGTTCCAGTTGAGCCTGCTGATGGCAGGACTTCTACAGAGGGTATCCCTCTTCCTTTCCACTGTCCAGCCAATGAGGGGAATGCAGATGTACCACCACTGAAGCTGAAGGTGCTAGTGGTAGGTCAGATGGCACTGTTTGGGCATCCCCTACGCCCACAGCGATGCACAATCTGTTCTGGATGGGTAAGAGTGAGCTTTGATGCCAGATTTCCTTGTCACTACCCATAACCAACAAGCCACTTAACCATTCAGGCTCCATTTCCTTGTCTCTAAAATCAGGATGATAACATACCTGTCTCATTGGCTTGTATGAGGATTCAAGGAAGTGGATCAAACAAAACAGCACAGAGCTTGAAATACAGGTCAAGAATAAAGCAATCAAGGAATTCTTTTTTCTGAAGTATGCATTATATGAAATGTTTGACAGGTTCCTCACTGACTGTGGATTAGGCAAAGAAGAAAGGATAGTAGAACACTGGTATGAGAGGAGGGAGAAGGGAAAACTGACTGGAATGGACCTTCCCAATGAGAGCGAGAATACAAAGAGACCTACATGGAAAGAGGCAAAGAAGCAGAAAGAAGCCTTGGGTAAAGTAAGCACCAGGCAAAATCATGAGTATTGTAAAAACATTCATTCTAGCATTCTAGTCCTACATCTGTGTTTTGTTTTCTCACTTTTATTCCGTGTTTAGCATCACCTGTCCTTTTCATCATGTCCCTCTCCTTCCTTATAAACATGTCTATATAGTTTCTTCCTCTCCTCCTCCTTTATTCTCACTCTCTCTCCACTCCCATTTTCTTCCTTTTCATTCTTACCTGCACTATGATTTGTTTCTCGTTTGCTGTTCTTTTAAAGCATTGTTCTCTCTAGCTTGCCAGATACTTTATTTTTGTCCCTTCCAGATCATAAGACTATTTTTTCCTTCTTCAAAATCAATCCTCTTTTTACTAACCACATAACGAAACAGTTAGCACAGAGCTTGAAATATAGATTCTAAATCTCTTCTTTATATCTGTTACTCTCTGCCCACTGGTAGTTAATTTTTTTGGCTAATTTTTATTATTTGTGCCAGTTAGAGATGCCAATCAGGAGATCACCTGCACATGAGCTAAATACCAGTGTTTGCTTACAGATATCTAGAGTTTTTGTATTTGAAAACCTTTACCGAAGAACATTGCTGTGTGAATAGTGGGCCTGTCCAGTATCATCTTATGAGCGATAACTAATACAATGATATTTAAAATGTCCTTTCCTCATTCAGATATTTTGGAATACAAAAGTGTTAAAAATTGTTCAGGACTATTTAAAGACAATATCCAAAATTATTCAATTACCAAAAATGATTTCTCTTGCCTTTGCCAAGCCAATTGAAGATGTCAGGCTTAGATTCTCTACTGATGATTTGCACTATCTTAATGATTGTCAACCCAGCTCATTGTCAACCTGCGCTGCAAGCTAACAGTGTAGATATGCATAAATGTAAGATTTAATGGAAAGCAGCTCCTCAGGGATCTAGGGTGGTCAAGATACCACCGTGGGTTGGCCATGTTGGTTGAGAGGACCTACTTCTACTACCATAGGTTCCTCCTCTTTTCCATTTGCTTGAGGCAGAGTGGCTGATTTACTAGAATAGGATTGTCAACTGATGATCATTGGTGCCAATTCAAACACCAACAGGAGTCCCCAGTTTGGGGTGCAGTGAAGGAAAGTTTATTTGGTGCAGTGTGACAGTAGTACAGCATGGCTGTGAAAACAGCACTGCTGTGAAACAGCTCTGTCATGCTACAGAGATGCTGCTGCTGTTGTGGAAACAGCAGGGCCATGAAGCTTCCCCAGTGTCACATCCCTCTTCAACTTGACAGCTCCACTGGTGATGGTCCACTCTGCCCTGCCCCGCTAGTCTGCACTAGGCTCCTCTACTCTGCTCTTGTGCGATTTCTTACGTGTTTCAGCTCCAGCTGGGGAAATGTGGCCTACAGCATTAGGTGGAAAGGGAGCTCTCCCAGCCAGCAGGGAGCTGGCTTATACAGAGAGCAGTCCCATCCCTGGTCCCTGATTGGTCAGAATAGAGTGACAGCGATTGGTCAGAGCTGCACAGCTCCCACTGGATGAGGAAAGGCTCAGTCCTACTGGTTGTGTAATGGGACTCCAGGAACTCCTTTATAAAGGCTGGCCCGGAAGACAGTGCAGAAAGGCAGTTTAGCAGTAGAGAGGCAGGTGGTCTTAGGGTGACTCTTCAGAGTAGCCACCAGGAGCTCTCCTTAGTCCTCAGGGCTCACAGGATAGAGGAGAAATCATTTGTGTTTGTACTTTTTAAAATCGTGGTAAGTTCAATTCTGGTCTTTAGTGAAGACCAGTCAAATCACCTTGGGAAACCACAGTAAGAACTATCCCCTAAGTCCCAACATGTCAAAACTTCCCTATTATGTGGCATGTGCTTTTAGGAATACCTATTCCTTCATCTCTGGAATGGAGGAAATTTTATAATAATTTGGTTTGGGAGGGGGAAACAGAAAATTTGTCAGCAGCTGAAAAATCGGGATTCTGAGCTCTGGCCATGGCAGCACTTAGCCCTTTAAAAATATATATATATAATTTTTTAGATGGAGGGGAATGGAGGGAGAAAGGGAGAGAAACATCAGTGTGTGGTTGCCTCTTGTGCACCCCCTACTGGGGACCTGGCCTGCAACCCAGGCATGTGCCCTGACTGGGAATTGAACCAGTGGTCCTTTGGTTTGCAGGCTGGCACTCAATCCACTGAGCCATACCAGCCAGAGCTACTTAGCCCTTTTTATCTCACAATTCTTATTTATGAATTAAGTTTTCCCTGGTATTAGGTTACTGAGGATAACCAGAGAGCTGAGCGATCTTATAAACATAAAATGTTTCTCTGAAAGTTCATTTTGTGACATGAAACATTATTGATGGTAATAATGAGATTTGAGATGATCTTGGTGGTAAGCTGGTGAAATCTCTTACCTAGCACTGAAAGCAGCCACTGCTTAGACTCAAGAGCCAGAGTACTTGCTTTGGCATGTCTCAGTGGTGTGACCTTGGCACAAGTTAGTTAACTTCTTTATGCTTCAGTTTCCTCATCTCTAAAATGGGACTAATAGTCCCAGGAAGATGGAAAATTGCATTAGTTTACATGGGCAAAGTTCTCAGACTACTACCTAGATATATAAGTGCCTTATATAAGAAGTAGCTCTTTTTTGAGGTTACTCAGACAGCTAAGGTGTTACCAAGGCCAACATCACTCTTTGGGAGAGTCCCTTAGCCTTACACCCCTGCTGCATTCTTTCCATCTAAGCCAGGGCTCTGAAGCCCTCAAAACCAGAGTCAGTTTAAACATCTTTGGGTTTCCCTGTGGAGCAGGGCCATATTGTACCAGACTCTTCTGAACTTTCCTTATATCAAAACCATATCTGTGCAAGACCAAACGTTGCATGTGTGAACTTGGCCTAGGGAGCCAGTCCTTGGCCTGGACTTGGAGCCAGAGGGCCCAAAGATACAGGACTGGTTCATACCTCCAAGTTGTTTGGGACCTCAGCACTCAGGGCTGTCTAGGGAAGCGAGGCATGGATCATTTCAGATCCTGTTGATGTGCCTCAGTGTGCCTCTCCTTCATTTTTTTATAATACCTCTTTAAAAGCAAGATAATGAGCCCTGACTGGTGTGGCTCAGTAGGTTGGGCGTTGTCCCACAAATGAAAGGTCGCTGGTTCAATTCCTGGTCAGGGCACATGCCTGGGCTGCAGGTTTGGTCCCCAGCTGGGATGCATATGAAAGGCAGCCAATAGATGTTTCTCTCATACATTGATGTTTCTCTCCCCTCTCTCTAAAAATAAATAAATAAAATCTAAAATAAACAAACCAAAGCAAGATAATAAAGGGAGGGCATCTTCAGATATTTGCATTTTCATTTAATGTCCCAGACCCCTTAGTTTAAATTTAAAACTTTCTGTACACAACAGCAGTCAGAAGCCAGTGCACCAATCCTCTCCATAGATGAAACATCAGTTAATAAAACTGGGCTCCAGTGTGCACTACTTATTCATTTTTCATACCTAATTTTCTCCCTGCATGGCTGATAAATCCTGTCTACAGACCACTGGAGAAAGACCTGATAGGGGAACTTTTCGGATTCCAAGTTTTCATGACCTGTTGTTATCTTTTAATTATGTCTCATTTTAGCTGATTATTTTAATGAGCTTTATTGCAAAATGCCTAGATAAGCAGCTTTAAGAATTGTGTATACTTCTTAACCCCAAAGGTAGCAAGAAATACATCTGGCCCTTCTATTACTTCTGGCCTCTCCTCACTTCAGAGGCCCCTCTCTTTGTCTCTAGAGAGAACATCAAGATAAGCAGTTTGTGCCCCTGCCTCCCTGTGGTGCCACCCTCTGCTGCTTCTGGAGACCACCTCCAAACCAGTCTTTTCTGTCTCTGCTCCTTCCCACTCCACTCTCCCTAACACTCTGCAGCTAAATTGATCTACGTTTCTTCTTAGCACTTTCCTCAGGTCAACTCAGTGCTCAGAAATCTCCACTGGTCACTGTTTCCATCCACACAAAGTGGAAACTCCTCTCTCTGGCTTTCATTGCAGTGCATGACCTAGCAACCCACTGCACTCCCCACCACCCCGTTTTCTAGTTCTCCTGAGTTCCCATCGCTAGTCTAGGGGCTGCTGCTGCTTATGACCACTTCCCTACCTTTACACACATCGTTCCCTCAGCCCGAGTGCCTTTTCTTTGGCTTAAAAGAAGTCTGTTCATTTTTTGAGGCCCAGATCAAATTCTACCTTTCCCAGGAACCCTACTCTGATCCTTCCAGCAAACACAGATTCTCCTAGCCCTCTAGAGTTATATGGTATTTAAATTCCATAACCTACACTTATATATAAATATATGTTCCTCTGTATCAGTCATTATCTGGCAGCAAAAACATGGCACAGAGTTTTACTAAAGGATTGCGTACAAGAATATGGGTACGGTGATGACAAATCAGCAAAGAAGATGAAGCGCCATAGAACTAGCAACAGCAAGAAACCCTTACCATTTCTAGGCCTGAAGGAACAAGGGGACTGAATGGTGTCCAGGACTCCAAGAGAGTAGCCATAGCTGCAGGACAGGCCTCCCCGACAGGAGCTGAGGTCTTCAGTGAAAGGACATAGACAATCTGTGGCAAGCTGGCATGGGCGGGCGGGGGAGGGGGGAGCCAGAGATATAAATAGCCTGACCTTATTGTCTTTGAGCCCTCAAGTTTCTTGCCAGGACCTTTTGTTGGCTAAATCCAGCTAGCAGCTAGTGGGCAAGGGAGCCCACCGATGTCGTCTGTAAAGCCTCTGTGGCACAGAGCAGGATTTCCAGGGTGATCTGAGGGAGCAACAGGAAAAGAGGCTGCACGTGCTCTTTACTGTGAGGTTGCAATGTTTCCTGGGGTATGAGCTTTCTCCCAAGCTGGACCGAAAGCTCCTTTGAGAATTGAAACCATGGCTTTTTTTAAAGAGTTAGTTGTAACTTCCCACTCTTGGTTTGGTATCTTCAAACTTCTAAGCCATGGTTTCCCAACTCAATCAAAGTAAAATCCATAGTCTTTAACATGGCCTGGATCCTAGCTATCTCTCTGATCTCATCTCCAGTCCATTCCCTCTTGCCTACTTACTGTTCCAACCACCTGTTTTTCTTGCCCCAAATATGTTTTCACTTCAAGGCCTTTGCATTTGCTGGGCCCTCTGCCTGAAGATTTCCACGTTTTTCACTTCTTTCAAGTCTGCTAAAATGTTACTTCATTAGGGAAGCCTTCACTAATGACCCTAAGTAATATATTTAGTATTGTCTCCTCTCTCCCTATCCTTGAGCATCACTTCATTTTCCCTATAGTACTTCCACCACATGCGATAACATTATGTTATTCTTCTCGTGTTAGAATACAAACATCCATGGAACAAGGACTTCATCTGCTTTGTTCCAAATATCTAGGTCGGTGTCTGACACATAGAAGGAACTCGATAATTGATTATATGTCTATATCTATATGGAAAGAAATAAAATGAGTTTTAGGTAAAATAATATAGAATTGATATCTATAACATATAATTTATAAAGTGAAGTTGAATCCCTTTTCCTTGTTTATGGGAAGTCCTGACAGTTTGATGTGGATGTTGGTCCTTAGCCCATTTTTGGCTAAAATAAATACAGTTCCATGCAGTAAGTTTTTATTGCATCTGTGCTAAGGCACACCAACAGCAGTGCCCAGTGCAGCCCTCAGTGCTCACACCTTCTCCTTCCCACTTGCCCCTTCCCAGCTGCTACATAGCATTCGTATCGGTTAGAGTGGCATCAAAATTCTTCAAACGTGTCACGGTCCCTTCCCCACTACTCTTCTCTGGTGTGCACAGTTGTACCAGTTTCTCTTAACAGTTTCTCCTAGTAGAGAGTTGCTGTCACAGTTTGTTATCGCTTTTATGTGTTCATCCTCACCAGGTGCAGGGCCCAGGATGATTTCAGGTGCCTGGAAATCAGCCTGTTCCTGGCTACTTGCTCCCGGTGCAGCCTCGTGTGCCTGTTTCCTGGAGACTGACTCCGCTGGCAACTGTTCTATGAGTTGTGCCAATGGTGGGTCCACTACCATGGGAGTGCTGGTCTGGGGGTAAGCTCCTGAGGACCTCACCTAGTCATGACACTTCTGTTCCTCTGAAGCTCTTGGATACACCGGGCACCATGCTCATATTTGTCCTGGCAGTATCAAAGGCAGTGTTTGAGTTGCAGTCCTAACTGGGCTCTTTATCACAGCACTCGCCACCTCCAGGATTTAGCTTTCTCTTTTCTGTACTTACTGGTTTTTAATGTTTTTTAATGTTTAAAAACATTAACTCTGTCCTTAGGACGCAGCTGGGAAAAGTGGATGAACTGTCCCCAAGAAATGCTGGACAATATCCCTAATCTTTCCAGTTACCTTGCTTACCTTAGGGGACAAATGCACTCTCCCTCGCCTAGGATTAAAGAAATTGGCTTGGTAAGTACCCTGACCAAAATGTGACCAACAGGTCCAGACACTCTGGTCACCAACTTTCTACTGCTATGGAAATCTTTTCTGATTTCCACAGCAGCAGTGGCCACAGAGACAAATACAATACCTAGTGGCCATTTGGTTATGACATCCATGCCCCCTACATCTGAGAAGGTTATATTCATGGACTTCACGTCATTGAGTTCATGATCTTCTTCAGGTGGTTTTGGAACTTGGCGATGGACACATGGAATATACCATCAGTAAAGAGTATTCTCCTAAGGGAAGTTAGGTACAACTTACCCATAAGTCGGTGTTACTTAAAATGAGTCAGTTCCTTAGTAATTTTCCTCGTTGCTTTAAGAGAACTTTTGCCTTATTTTTACATTTGCACAGCTGGTAAGGTTTCAAATAATTCTGAAGCTATCATCCATAACCCTAACCTTGTAAAAATAGTAGTACCACACCTCTCCCTCCCACTTCAGGGTTCCTCTCCTCTGAATTCCTTATACTTCTCCCATAATACAATGTGCTTTCTTGTACCATGGTGCTTCCACTCATCCTCTTCTGCCAACAATGTCCTAGCCTGGCGTGTCTGACTGGCAAACACTCAGGCATTTTTAAAACTATAGTACATTTGATGTCAGGCACCACTTAAGTAGAGTTCACTACTCCCTCCTGTGCCTTGATTTCTGCCCCATCACACCATTAAATGTCCTGTCTTGTTTCCTGGATTGTCAAATTCTGACAACAATGACCAGAGCCAGGAATTATTTATTTAACTGTGTAGCCCCAGTACTAATAATGTCAAAAATATGTTAAGTGCTTACTATTTATTGCTTAATTGAAGAATAAGGTGCTAATAGATTGCCAGACTGAAACCTAGCCCACTACATCTGATGATTCATCGTATCCCCTAGGCCTAGTACGTACTCAATTCTGTGTAAATGTTTCTGGGATAAAGAAATTAAATGACTGAGTGTGTTTTGAGAACAGCAATTTTCTTGTTCATTTCCAGGTTTTTTTTTTCTGTGATCAGTAGTTTTCCCAGTGAAAAATCAGCTTCCTTCCACAAGCCTCCATTCTGAGCTCCTCAAAGTTTCTTTATCTGCAATTCTGCCACATCCTGCCTACCTACTTGTTATATGAATCTAGATTTTATAAATATATAGAACAGATGGAGTTTTTACAACAGGCAAGAACCAAAGAGCAGACTCTTACTAACCCAATAGAGCACACTGAGGAGGTTACTATTTTACCTCAATACAGTTTTGGTCCAGTTATGTGTTGAAAAGATTATACATGATGCTATTGGTGAAAGGGTTTATAAAGAGGTAAATGTACAGTATGAATTAATAATAATGCACTGGAACAATAAAGTTTGAGGGTAACAGTTCTTAGAGTTTACCCAGTTCATTCTCTTTGGAAGCTCAGAGAGCACATTCATATATCTTTTAATTTGACATTAATTTAGGGTGAAGTTATCAATATTTTTTAGAATGAGAGAAATCCAAGTAATTGTAAATACTAATACTTATCAGTAAAGAATATAACCTTGAGAGGTATAGCATTTATAATTAAAATAGTTTAAAATTAGACTAATTGAAAATTTTCCTTAAGGTCAGAAACTATATATAGATATATATCTATGTAGATATATAGATATATATATTTGAAAGTTATACTTATCATGTCTTAAAATAAATATAGTAGGAAAAGTTCCTTAACCATGTGTTCTTTTTTCTTTGGTTAAAGTTAATGATTTTTGTGTCCCTTTATAAAACAAAAATGTCAGTGTTCCTTGTCCTCTTGTTTAATGTACAGATTAATATAACTAATTTGGATTTCACAAACTATGATTTCAGGTAGTTAGCAATTTTTTTATTCATGAAAAAAGCAGTAGCATATTTAGCTTCTATTGAAGCATTGTAAGACTAATTTAAGTGAGAAGAGGCGTCAGATTATATTACGATTAAATTTTTACTTCAGTTTTTTTATTTGAACATCATTTGTATGAAGTACTCATTAAAAAAAGGAAAATAGTATGAAAATAATTGTTTTGAATAGGAAAGTAGAAAAAGTGGTGTGAGGTCCTCAAAAATCCAAGGCAGTGTATTAGAAAGCATAGTGAAATTACATTGGGAGTCAGGAAATGGGTTCTAACTTCATCTTTGCTACTGAGCAGCACATTTTCGTTTAGTTAATTCTGAACACTAAATATGTTTCCCCAAGTGAATTTGCATGTGATAGTCCCTGATGAATATTCTTTCTGGGGCTGAATCAGGTCATCATTCTTCTAAAGGCATATTATTGGATTGATTAATTCAGTGTGGCTCTACATTATTGGAAATCACCAAGAGGATTTTTGGGAGGTACATATTACTAGACAAAATTGTATTCTTTGCCACTTGTTCCTTTTGACAATGCCCCCTATCTTTAATGTCCCTGTAGGAGCCCTGGAGACTCTGGGAGGGTCACACTTTACCTTTGAAATACTCCGTTTTGGGTTTGTGTACAAAGGTGAGGGTGATCACTCTGGGAGGTTGCTATGACAATTTGCAAACAGCGGGGACGATGGGACCCCGCAAGAGGTTGCCTTCTTCTGATTTGAATCTGCACTAGTTCAGGCCTGCAAACTGGTCCCTCTGGGGGCTGGGAGATACCCGAGGCAGAGCGTAATGGATGAAGGCCCCCAGGAGAACTTCAGAAACTTGGCACGCCTCAGGAAGAAAGTGCACCGCATAGCTTTTCGCTAAGTCATCAGGAATCACCCAGCTTTCCCCCTGTGACCTTTGGACGGAGGCATGTGCTCCATACTCTACAAGGCGCAGGTTGTGAGATGGGCAAACAGATTTTTAGTCTGCAAGGGAGCGCGAGGTTGTAGATGGCAAGTTCAAAGGGCGGGGGGTTCTCTATCATCTAGGAAGGGAAGGGGAGAGAGACTGGTGTCTGGGGATCAGAGGAATTAAAGGTGTCGCTTCCTCACAGCAGCAAGCTGAAATGAAGGTGTGTCTCTCTCCCAGTGGCCACGCTGAGGAAAGGCTGCAAGTTGTAAGGAAATGCGAGGTGTGTCTGATGTTTATTTTTGCCTAGCAACCCACAGCCAACTGCTTCCCCAGCAGCCGTCCACACGCGCCTTTCTGCCTCCCCTTGTCCTAGCGACTGGAGAGCGGTCATCTGGCGCCCGTAAATCGGGAGGCTGCGTGTGGTGGAGGTGGAGGTGGGAGGGCAGCCCCCTCCTTTGCCCACGCTCGGGGGCCACCAGGCTAATCTGCGTCCCTCCAAGGGGCTAGACTTATAGAGGTGACCCTCGCACAACTAAGTTATTTACATGATAAATTGGGGAGAGAGAGTGGTTAAGCCAAAGGGACAAGGGAGGGGGACAGTATTGTGTTTGAGCAGCCATTTGATTCGAAAGCTGAAAATGCATTTGTATTTGGGGGCGCGCATGGCAGGGAAGGGGTCTCTGCAGCGATTTAGGTGGGAGGGATGCCGCGGTAGGTTGCGCTGTAAGAAGGAAGGGGGTACTGCAGGGGCTGGAAAGGCCAGGGTGGGGAAAAGGTCGTCAGTAGGGGAGGTGAGGGGAGCGGTGCAGATGGCCGAAGGGGGAGGCGGAGGGCGAGCTGAGGCCGCAGAGTTTTCCGGGGAGTGGAGGGGTGGCCATGCAGATGACTGAGTGGGGGGAGGGACTCCTGTGGGTGGCGGGGTGGGGGTGGGGTGTGCATGAGTGTGTGTGGCTGGGGTGGGGGGAGTCCGGGGCGGGGCCTGCACCCAAGGCAACGGGGAACAGGGGCGGGGCTGCCCTCCCCAGCCTAACCACGAGCGGGCGCCTGGGCGAGTGTCCGCGGGAGCGCGCGCACGAGCTGGGCAGCAGGCTCCAGAGCTAGTCGGTCCTCGCGGCTCAGCCCGCTCCCCGCGCCCTATGTGAGGGACCCGGGGAGGCCAGTGGCGCAGGGGAGGGCAAGGCATGTGCACGGGCAAGGGGGTGCTGCAGCCGCCCGAGGGAGAGGAGGACGGCGGCGGTGAGGAGAGCGGGGGACTCGGGGCGGTGGGCCCGGGCCGAGGGGATGCAACGGACTGTGTGTGTCTGGCAGTAGCTGACACGAGACGGCGAAGAAGCGCCGGAGATCCACGAGAAGGGCGACCAGGAGGAGGCGGCGGCGGTGGCCGCCAGAAGTAGCAGCAGGACGGGCGGCGGCGGCGGAGACGGCAGCCCTGAAATGCATTTTCCTCTCCAGCGGCCATGTTAACCAGGAAACCTTCGGCCGCCGCTCCTGCCGCCTACCCTACGGGTAAGGAGGGCCGCGCCACCCCGCCGGCCCCCTCACGGTCCCGGGCCAGCCCTCGTGGCGCGGGCGGCCGCTGCCTGCAGTACCTCGAACAAAGTCTGCGCTGCGGCGGGGCTCCCGGGCTGACGGTGCGCCCTGGCCTCGGCTCTGCTCATTGTTGCACGCTGGCCCGTGGCTGCTCTGAGTGGAGCCCTCCGACCCTGCCAGGCAGGAACCGTCCTGGGTCTCCCCCAGCCCTGGACTTGGTGAGGCGGTGGCGCCCTGGCCAGCGGTCCAACCCCACTCTGGGCCGTGGCCGTAGTCTCGGCCCAACGCGTCAACCTGCGGGGTCGCGAACTCGAGCACCCGGGGCGACTTAACTTTGCAGCTGCCCTCAGCCCCTCCCTTGGGTGCGCGCTGGGGATCCGTGTCTTGGACACCCGTTTTGAAGGTCCCCGTGTCTCCGCCAAGGAGAATGGGGTTTGCTGCCGTGAGGGGTGGGGTGGGGCCATCGGGTCTGGGTGACTTTCTCCCCCCCTGACCCTCTTTTGTCTCCTCCTGCGCGTGGTTCCCAGGCCGAGGAGGGGACAGCGCTCTTCGTCAGCTTCAGGCTTCCCCTGGGCTTGGAGTGGGGCCTCCCCGGAGCGGAGTGGGGACCGGCCCGCCCTCCCCCATCGCCTTGCCACCCCTGCGGGCCAGCAACGCTGCCGCCGCAGCCCACACGGTGAGACCTAGTTCGAGGGCGTCCGGGGGTAAGGAGTCCGGGCGGGGCCAGGGCACAAACCCGGACTTGTGGGTTCTGGCGCTCGGAGAAGAGAGGTCGAAGTGTGTGACGCCCCTGGCCAGTGGCTTCTCCTGGACGCCACCCTCTGTAACTTGGGCGAGCCCAAAGCTGCAGCCACAAAGGAAGATTCGTGGCATGGGCCCCTCACTTCCCCTCTGGAGCCCGCCCACCCCTGCACTTCTATTCCTTAGAACTTCCCTCCTTGCTCTTTCCTTCTCTTTCCTCTTTTTTTCTTTCTTGCTTCCCAGTGCTCCTTTCCCAGACCGGGTAAACATCCCCCCTCCCCCATGTTGGATAGCGAGTATTTATAGATGTGTGTTAGGGGACAGCCAGGCCGTCTTGTCCGGAAAATCGATCCCCTAAAGAGCCTCCCAGGCCTGGCTCTAGCCAGCAGGGAACACCACCAATTGTCCTCCGCGTGTGGAAGCATGTTTTATGAGTGCTACAGGTTTGAACACAGCAGAAATTGTAATTAACATTAACAAAACTAAGAGCCACAGTGGCTATGAGAACAACAAGCCACCCTGTAGGATTCTGCAGTTGGATATCATTCAAAAGCAAAGGGCCAGCTTTGCTTTGGAGGTGGGAAGGGAAGGGCACCTGATAGATGCCAAGGTCCCTCTGAGGGTGGAGAACAGGGGGGAATCCAGCAGGATTGGTGGCTGCAGAGATTGACCGGCTAGATTTGACTTCAACGTGTACGTTTTCTCAGCTCTCAGGGATGGCCCTTGGGTGGTGACTGCCAGCCTAGAGGAGGTGTACACTTGGAGGAGGTGAAGGTTTCCGAGGTCTTATTTCCAATTGGATTTTCTAGAGGAACTGCCTAAGATGATTCTGTATGAAGCATGCTTACTAAGGATTTAGCTTTATTAAGTGAAAGTTGAGTTTTGTAGGAAAGGCCATTTCTAGGTTACCGGAGGAGCAGCTCTGAGGGTAATATGTTCCAGGGAAACTTGTTTATTAGGGGAGAATTAGTGAGAGGATGGCTAGAGTGTAGAGTGGAGCATCTCCTCTGAGACCTGAACAGATGTGTGCAAGTTTCATAGGAAAACATCTTGTTGTTGTTGTTTTACTCTTTCTTCTCTTTCCCACTCTCTTTCCTGGCACAGCTAGACCCAGGGGCTAAGAATTCATCCTACAGAAGTTGATCCAGTCTGTGTTATACTGTTGATGGTAGAAGAGAATCTGTCAGTTGGCCAGGTGATTCCTTATGGTCTAATGGTCTTGTCACAGTGACGTTTTAATTGAGCACTTGCCATTGTTTCAAAGGGTTTGGGTTCATTGTCTGTTTGGAATCACCTGACAATTTGGAAAATATAACATCCATTTTTCCCCATGAGTGAATGTAATCACATGACTTGGTATGACCTGGGGAAAAAATAATTGGGTTCATATCTGGGTTCCAGTTTCATAAGGGCCTGCTTTGCTTGATCAGAGCCTCTTTGCAATTGAAATATGTGATAGGGTTAGAGAAAATGAAAGCACCTACTAGAATAGACTGTGGTGGACTGAAAATGAAAAAATATGAGGGTGGTCCTTAGGACTCCTGATGAGGGATGCTTGTGTTTTGCTGTGATATCTGATTTACCTATTTTTAACTTATCTGTAAAGTTCAGTATGCTGTTGATCATTGGAGGCTTGGTTTTGAAAAAGTGTGGTTTGGGGTTTTGTTTTTAGGTTTTTGTTTTACTTGCACAGCACTGCAGATTTCCTGGAATAGGGAAGTGTAAAAGGACCACAGCATTTATCAGTTTCCACTCCTTCATTTTATAGGTGAAGAGACTGGCAAGTCAGCTGGTTTGGTCAAGATTCCCTGGTCAAGTCATATCAGGGCTGCAGCTAAAGCCCAGGCCCTCCTGAGTCTAGCTGTATGTGGCATACTGGTTGGCACTGCTGATTCAAGAAAATTATATTAATTTCATTATAAATGCAAGAACCTTAGCAGATCCATATTCCCATATGGCTTTCCGGTTTTTGTAAGTTTTTAATTCCACAGCAGTTGCACCTGAGAAGAGCTATTTTAAAATGAGTGTATGTGAGTGGGGGAGGGCATTAATAAGAGGAAAATGATCTTATCATAGGAGCCTGCCCATATTTTCCCTTGTAAATGATATAGCAGGTAGACAAATACAAGATTATAAAGATTATGAATTGCTCTTTTTTCCCTATCTCCGTGGATATACTATTGTACACTTAGTCATTTGGCTTATCTCTGTCATAAAAGTGTATCTAATAACTACCTTGTTTCCTACTTTTTTTTTCTTTCAATATATGTGGGAGATGTCAATATACTTATTTTTTTAATTCCCAAATATTAGTATGGTGTCTCTTTTATAAGTATTTTTATGTTTAAAGCACTCTCCAGTTACCAGTTTTACCTTAATGAAATAATTGGTATTAAAGGAGAATGAATATTCCTATTAAAAGTAATATTTTGAAGAATAAAAGGAAGTAGACATTTGACTCAGGGCCATGTAGACCATCAGTTGTTTGAGGAGGAGCTAAAATTCCAGTCCTTTTGGGCTCATTCCCATAACACTGCACAACATTTCTAAGATGACATCATAGGAGTTTTAAAACGCCCAGAAATGTTAGCACAGTGAAATATCTGCTGTTTTTCATTTTATCATTGGAAGAGATTAAAACTACTAAACTGGTTAGACTATTGTTCTTACATAATTTTTAATACTAAATTATTTCGTGGTCGGAAAAGGCTGTTGTCGCTCTCCATTTTAACTCCTGCCTTGTAGGTATTTCGCAATTGCATCCATTCATTGTATACAGGGGTGGACAAAAGTTGGTTTACATAATGCAAATAAGTAATACAAAAATAAACTCTATGTTTCAATGCGCGCACCCCTGGAAGCCTACTTTTGCCCACCCCTGTATTTTTAAGGGGGACAGGCACTGTGCTGGGAAAGGACTGGCAAACAGGAATAAGCCACGATCTCAAGCTTCAAGAGGCTGAAGGAGTGAGAGGGTTTTGGTATATCCTTCAGGTGATGATGTAGGCTTATGTATCCGGAAATGTTTTGACTTTTCTCAGGTCCCTCTGCTGTTTGTAGACCAGTTAATTGTGCTTCCAAGTTTGGTTTTGATTTTTAGAGTTTTACCGTGTTTGTGACTCCCAAGTCTTACTTTACTAGAACCTCTCACATGAATCTCCTTAACACCGGGAAAGTTTTTAAGACGCCATACATCGCTTTTAGGTGTTTAGTTGATGTGTCTGCTACAGGTACGTTTCAACTGCTGCCATTTGCCTCCAACTCCCCGCTGACGCATTGCCCAATATCTTGTGACTTGGCTCACCAGGGACAATTCCTCATTCCCTGGGCGCTCACTTCATGTTTTCTTCTGAAGGTACAAAGGTACTTCTCAAGAATAACTCAGACATGAGAGTTAACAAGCTTTTATTGACATCTTTTTCCATTCAACAGATGTTTATCAGTGCTTACTGTATGTTTGGGTTTATATTAATAGGAACTTAAAAAAGGTAAGAGGTGCCCTGCCCAGCCATTGCTCATAGCCAGGTGGGTACATCCTATCTTGAAACAATTACAGTAAAATAAAATGTGTTATAATATTACCCATGAAGTAGAAGGGAAAGGGAGTTCCACAGAGGAGGTTGAGAATTGAACTGGACATTTATGGTTGATTAGGAATTTACTGCTTAGATGTAGTTAGGAAGGAAAGGATGATAATAACAGTTCTTTACTCAATACTATATTAAAGCACTTTATACATTTTACCTTACTTACTGTATTTTGCCCTGTATAATGCGAACTTTTTGCCCAAATTTTTGAGGGAAAAATAGGGCTGCGCATTATACATGGGTAGTACTAATTACATATCTATATAAATGTTTTTAATTCTTTAATTTATGCTTATGCATTAAAAGTGTAACTCTGGACTGGCTGGTGTGGCTCAGTGGATTGAGTGCCGGCCTGCAAACCGAAAGGTCACCAGTTCAATTCCCAGTCAGGGCACAGGCCTAATTGCAGGCCAGGTCCACAGCTGAGGGTGGGTCAATATATTTCCCCCAGGTTGACGTTTCTCTCCCTCTCTTTCTCCCTCCCTTCCCCTCTCTCTAAAAGTAAATAAGTGGATCTTTAAAAAAAAAAAATTCAGAAGTGTAACTCTGGAAAGCAATGATATCCATATGCAAAGTAATACCCTTGAATACGATAATTGGTTTTGTTTCTAAATATAAGTAAATAAAAAATTGAATTAAAAATTAAAATGAAAGAATTTTTTCCTGAAAGTTTGGACCAAAACTGTGGGTGTATATTATACAAGGCAAAATATGGTAATTCTCCTAAGAGCCCTAATGAGGTATCTTTGTTACCTTCTTTTTAAGGATAAGGGCACTGTGGTTCAGAGAGATTAAGTACCTTGCCCAAGCAGTTAATCAGTGGTGGAGCTGGGATTCATTTCCCAGGTGTCTAACTGAAAATCCTGGACTCCTAACCATTATGAGAAGGACCTCACCAGACGCAGAGGAGCACAAAAACAGTGGTGTTTCCATAGGTTGTGGGGAATCCAGCTTTTTTACCCTTGGAGAGAATAGTGAAAATCATAGATAACATTAGAAGGACTAGGGTCATTTAGGTGCTACATTTTAGAATCTTGTGTTCTTGCCTGTGAGTTCTTACCATTATCTGTGAAAATGGGTGCAGTTGTGGGCCTTGAGCAAAAGCAAGGGCAGTGTCAACATGATGCTTTTGAACAACTCTGGAAGTGCTATGGAGAGAAGAAATTTGAGGAATTCTAGACTTAGAAGCAAGGGGTCATGTGAGGAGGCTGCTTCAATTGTCCCAGTGAAAGACAACGGGAGTGTGAGGCGAGGCAGTGTGGGTGGGGTAGATATAAATAACGAGGTTTAATGATGACTTGGGAAGGTGAGGAGACATGGAGGAGGATCTCCAGGTATACAGTGTGAGTGACTATGTGGAGGTGAAGCCTTTCGTTTATCAGAAGTTAAGGGTTAAAGAAGGAGGAATTGGTTTCAGTAAAAGAGTCACGAGTGGAGTTTGATTTGCCTGTGGGAAAGGCAGCTGATTTGTAGTTGGACACGTGGGTCTTGAGCTCAGGAGACAGAGCTTGGCCAGGTCTGAGCTAGAGGTGTAGATTGTGGTCACCATCAACCAGGGAGAGTTACGGGAGTGAAAAGTCACAGGAGTTGAGGCTTGAACCCTGTGGAACCCATGAACCAGCCTATTGGTAGATGAATAATAGTTAATATTGTGGAGGAGACCAAGAGGAGATTGTTGGAAAGATAGGAAGTGATCGAGTTAATTGGCAAGCTCTCTTTAGGTTCTAGTCACTAAATGTTTCTGACTGTATTTTAAATTATGCAGAACATTAAAATTGCTGTTATAAAAGTGGAAGTCAGTTTTAAATGCTCAAAAAGTTTTACTTTGCCATCTTTCAGGAGTTTCTAAAGCCCCAAGGTTGATTTTGTCCCTAATGAAACTTCATGCTTTTTGTAGCATATACTATACTGGTAATGTAGATTCTTCTCATGAAATCTCTCTGTGCTGCCCTAAGGGGAGTAGTTCTCTAGGAGAGGTATATTTCTAAATTCAGATAATTTTATTCCCTGGTTCTTGAAAGACCACAGTGGGGAGGAGGGGTGCAGAGAGTGAGGCTTGGGAACAAAAGCAGTGAGCAAACCTGTACTACCTTTGTATATACTCAAGATTTTCCCAATTCATTTTTATGGCATAGAATAAGGATAAAGTAACTTGTCCAGCTACCCTTCCAGAAGATAAGTTCACTTTGCTTAGAGTATCATCTCTGTGTTTATGTGTTTAATAAAAGGGTTCAACTAGAAGTCTTTCAGAAATTTGTCTGAGAAATAAAATCCCTCAGTCTATGAAATCACACTTCAGACATGCCCAAATACTATACTATATTCTACTTCATTTTACAAAAATGCAGAGAGAGAAATCTCACTCCTCAGACAGCCACTGTGCATGCCATGTGTCAGGTAAAGAAAATGTGAAGGTCTTGGCTCACTAGTAAGAAGCTCTTGGAATTTCATTTTATAATCTAGGTGGTCCCAAACCATTGCCTGAATTATTATATTACATGTGCAGAGCACTTCTGTGCTTACAGTGGTATATAAAGCCCAAAAGGTAGGACCTAGGAGGAGATAACAGAAAAAAATACTGATGGTAAAGGGCTTTAGCTAGTTGCTTGTAAACTTCTAGAAGGCAGGGACTCGGC
The DNA here is from genome assembly GCA_039655065.1 of Glossophaga mutica. Lineage (NCBI taxonomy): Eukaryota > Metazoa > Chordata > Mammalia > Chiroptera > Phyllostomidae > Glossophaga > Glossophaga mutica. Next base: position 64,256,464 of record CM077304.1, read on the forward strand.
CACTCATGTGGCTAAACCTCAGCTAACAGTGGTGGAATGAATGAGATGGATTGTGAGTGACAAATTGATCTTTAAGATTGATCTTTAAGATTTCATATAAAAATGTACCAGGACGCTCTAAGACTTGTGGTTGGTTGTCTAAGATGGCAAGAATTCCTGACCGGGAGGGGGTATCCTGGCTGTCAGTCCTCTCCCACCCCTCACCTCTTTGCAATAATAAAGCAAAAAGAAAGAAATCTCACATAGATTCTCAGTAGAGGGGGGAGGGGGACTGGCTTAGACCATTAGTTTTGTTTAGACAGGAATGTTCAGGGATGGCATGTGTGCCTGAAAATAGAAATCGCTACTTTGTATTCCTTGTTGGAAAGCTGAGTATCCCAGCAGCCCAGAGAAATACATGTCTTGAGGGAGCGGAGCCATTGACCAAAGGAAGGCCCAAAAGAGAGGGTGGATTGTTGGGCTGAATAGCCTTAAATGGTCATCCCAGTCAGTGAAGCCCGGAAACTTTTAAAAATAGGTTGGGGGTTTACAAGATGCTGCAGTGCGTATCTGCACTGGAATCTGTCAAGCCTAAAAGTGCAGTTTTTGCCAGTGGATCATGCATTTTCTTAGGTATAAGCAGTTGGATTTCCAGGTAGAGGAGAATGAGAATGAAGATACTGGTATTTTCAGAATAGAGCGAGCTAAACACTGGAGAAAGAGAAGTGAATGAGGCAGACATGGTTCCTGCCTTATGGTAACAAGGGAGCTATTAGCTGGGGGAGGGGGAGCCAGCAGAGAGTTGATGTGCTCATGTTTTTTCTGTATCCTGTTTCATTTTACTATCAAGTATGGATTGAGTGGAACACCTGTGATGTGCTAGGCCCTGTGCTCAGCATTAGGTATAGAATGAGGAACAAAAATGATACTCTCTGTCTCCATAGGGAACTTATTCTGAGGACCCTTAACATGCACAGCAAACTGCTCATCTATAAGCTGTAACATTTTTGGGGTCCTTTTGTCAGGATCCTAAGTTTTGTAGTCTTACCCAGCCAACTAACCTCTTTTTCCTTTATTTTGTCCGAGGCTGTCAGCATCATATCCACTCTCCCTGTCTGGGTGTTCATGTGGTCCCTCTTGGGCACACAGCTTTCTGTTTAGTAAGCCTGATGCTGACGGTAAATTCAAACCAGATTGGATTTGATAATGGTGGGGGCGGAGGGCGGACTTATAACATCCCATTGGAGTAGATAGATCTCTTCCATTGTACTCATGGTCCCTTTCTGCATTCCAGATTAGTGGCAGTAAGCACGCCATGAATGACCACCTCCATGTTGGCAGCCACAGCCATGGACAGATCCAGGTGCAGCAGCTGTTTGAAGATAACAGTAACAAGCGGACAGTGCTCACAACACAACCAAATGGGCTTACAACAGTGGGCAAAACGGGATTGCCGGTGGTACCGGAGCGGCAGCTGGAGAGCATCCATCGACGGCAGGGGAGCTCCACCTCTCTGAAGTCTGTGGAAGGCATGGGGAAGGTGAAAGCCGCCCCCATGACACCGGAACAAGCAATGAAGCAATACATGCAAAAACTAACCACCTTTGAACACCATGAGATTTTCAGCTACCCTGAAATATACTTCTTGGGTCCAAATGCAAAGAAGCGCCAGGGCATGACAGGTGGGCCCAACAACGGTGGCTATGATGATGACCAGGGATCATATGTGCAGGTGCCCCATGATCATGTGGCTTACAGGTACGAGGTCCTCAAGGTCATTGGGAAGGGAAGCTTTGGGCAGGTGGTCAAGGCCTATGACCACAAAGTCCACCAGCACGTGGCCCTGAAGATGGTGCGGAATGAGAAGCGCTTCCACCGTCAGGCTGCCGAGGAGATCCGGATCCTGGAACACCTGCGGAAGCAGGACAAGGACAACACCATGAACGTCATCCACATGCTGGAGAATTTCACCTTCCGCAACCATATCTGCATGACGTTTGAGCTGCTGAGCATGAACCTCTATGAGCTCATCAAGAAGAATAAATTTCAGGGCTTCAGCCTGCCTTTGGTTCGCAAGTTTGCCCACTCCATTCTGCAGTGCTTGGATGCTTTGCACAAAAACAGAATAATTCACTGTGACCTTAAGCCTGAGAACATTTTATTAAAGCAGCAGGGTAGGAGTGGTATTAAAGTGATCGATTTCGGCTCCAGTTGTTATGAGCATCAGCGTGTCTACACGTACATTCAGTCCCGTTTTTACCGGGCTCCGGAAGTGATCCTTGGCGCCAGGTACGGCATGCCCATCGATATGTGGAGCCTGGGCTGTATTTTAGCGGAGCTCCTGACCGGGTACCCCCTCTTGCCTGGGGAAGATGAAGGAGACCAGCTGGCCTGTATGATCGAACTGTTGGGCATGCCCTCCCAGAAACTGCTGGATGCATCTAAACGAGCCAAAAATTTCGTGAGCTCCAAGGGTTATCCCCGTTACTGCACTGTCACGACTCTCTCAGACGGCTCTGTGGTTCTCAACGGAGGCCGTTCCCGGAGGGGGAAACTGAGGGGCCCACCAGAGAGCAGAGAGTGGGGGAATGCTCTGAAGGGCTGCGATGATCCCCTTTTCCTTGACTTCTTGAAACAGTGTTTAGAATGGGATCCTGTGGTCCGCATGACCCCGGGCCAGGCTTTACGGCATCCCTGGCTGAGGAGGCGGTTGCCAAAGCCTCCAGCAGGGGAGAAGACGGCAGTGAAAAGGATAACCGAGAGCACTGGTGCTATCACTTCCATTTCCAAGTTACCTCCACCTTCCAGCTCTGCTTCCAAACTGAGGACTAATTTGGCACAGATGACAGATGCCAATGGGAATATTCAGCAGAGGACAGTCTTGCCAAAACTCGTTAGCTGAGCTGAGTCCCCTGATGCTGGTAATCTGAAAGATACAATAGGATGTTGCTGAGCCTTACTGGGTTGGAAAGGAGTAGCTCAGACCTGTTTTTATTTGCTCAATAACTCAACTCATTTGTATCTCTTCAGCACTTATTTTAATGTAAGAAAGGTGTTTGTTTTGTTTTTATAAAATACATGGGGACAATGCTTTAAGTTTTTATACTTTCCGAAACTGGTTTTGTGTTCTAAATGTACGATGAGCCTTACTGTACTTAGTGTGGCAGAGTAATAAACATCAGTGGCAGGCCATTGATACTTCATGACTGCCACGCATTTACAGACTGGTGTCAGAGACATTCACTATGTTTGTATGGTTCCTAGTTTATTCTCCCCAAGATGATTGGCCCAAAGGCCCCCCTTCTCTCTCCATGCTCCAGGTCCAGGTGCAGGTGTAGCCTGTCCTGCCTGCGTCGTCCGTAGTTATGGTGGGAGGGGAATGGTGAGGACGAAAATGATATTCCAAGAAAAACTGCACCTTAGAGATTTTTTTCTGAAGTCATGCTCAAACAAAATAAAATCCTCATGGTGGAAATGACCAGTTAGCATTCTGACATTCTCAGAGTTGGCCAGCCAGACCTGGTGGGTAAATAGAGAAGTGTGTGTTCCTCCAAACCTTCTAATATGATCAGTGAGCTGTTTTGTAAAGAGGCCTCATGTTACAGAATTGGTCTTGCACCTAAATTTAGAAATGTATTCCATGATATGTTCCTCCCTTCTCTTTTCTCCTCCGTTACTCTTTTACCACACATCTGTTGCTTGCATTATGTTTTTTTTCTTCCTTCAAACAGATATCCTAGACTGTTAATACAGAAAAGAGACATTTCAGCTGTGATTATGACCACCGTTTCATATTCCAATTTAAAAAAGAACAGCAGCCTAGCTACTTGAGGTGGGGATTTCCACAGTTCCAAAGAAGGGTTAATAGATTAGCACGAGTTCCCACTTTCCAGGTACCACGGTAAGGTTCTCTTAGCCTGGGAAAGTATCAACTGTTTCTTTAAAAAAAAAGAAGAGGAGGATTGAAAATCCTCTTGATGAGTAGAAGTCATTGTGGCTGTTCAGTAAGGCCAATTTTAACAGAAAATTTAAAGGAGGAAAAGTTCAATCTCAAGTTCAGTGATTTGATTTATTCTTTGTATCATTAGAAGAACCACAGAAATTGCATTCCTCTATTCCACTTTCTTTTGGATTGCACTGATTGTTTTTGTGAGAATGACGCTTTACCTGGAAAAGTAACTGAGAGTTAAAAGTAAAAGACTATTTTCTTCTCTGAATGATAATTATTTTCACAGTGGAAATTTCAGTATTTTATCACTAATGTATGAGCAGTGATATATATCAATTGCAAGGCACGTGAAAAAAAATTTTAGTATGTGCAATTTAATATAGAAAGATTTCTGCCTGTTTGGAAATAAGTTTGGGTAGTGTAAGTTAAGATAAATACTCTTTTATATGCACAGATATTATTGTATTGCCTGTAAATTGATTTACAAGTACTTAAAGCATGGTCCCCAGTGAGGCCAAGAAAGTTTCCGGTTTCAGTTTCTTTTTTTTAAAATATTAATCCTACAGTTTTTCTTACTTTTAAAAAAAAAGCTAGTTTTGAACAAAACGCTTATCTTGAGGCTTTGTCAGTTGATGGTGGAGAAAAATGCTCAGGAAATATTACAGAGATTTGCCAAAAAACAGTAATAAGATTAGCTTATTAATAAGATAGTGATGTTGATGTTTGCTTTCTATTTAAGGGTGTTACTGATAAATTAATTTGTACTTCTGTATTTAAAAATTATAGCTTCTTCTCCTTAGGCAAATTCTTTATCATACTGTACACATTTCTGTGTAATCTGTGGAAGCGCAATGTGTTAGTAAATTGCTTTTTAAACGATGCTTATGTGATGATACCCCCAATCACTGGCTTACAGAATTTAAGGATTATGTATTTATTATTAAAATTTTGGCTTAAAGGCATAAGAAATGTTAAGACTTGGTGTGATGGCTTTGTAAAACCACAAGCCTCTTAATGATGGTTAGCTTTTTTTAGGTCATCATAATAAACAAAAACATAAAGGCTCTTTTCCCCTTGCAATGCTCCTCTTTCATATTCAGTCTCATTTTCACATTTAGGTTGAACTATATGAACCTGAGCCTACCGTTAATATGAATTTCTCTCTGAAACAATTATACATGTGAAAATTTATAAATGGACTAGTACTGTTTGACTTTCCCCCACCACAGAAAACTGGTTCTTAAGATGCCAACAAAACATTTGTGACTATCGCTATTCACAAATGTAACCGGAAACTTTTAAGCCAAACTATAATGTGCAGCGCTATGGGGCTCCCCCTGTCCCCCCCCCCAAATACAGTGGAATTTATTCACAAGAGCCACCCCTTTCAGTGTTTAGTGATAGAGCTGCTTATCAAAAATTCTAGCTTCATTATAATGTCAAAAAAGAATAATGTTGCATCTTTGTGATTTTAAAACGTAAATAAATGAAGGGCTCTGATAGGCTACTAGGAGTTGGCTTGGAAACAGCCCTTGGTCTCACAGGTTACCATTGTCTAGGGATGTCTGAGCTGTTTTCTGATTTAGGAATAGCACAGTGTCGTCTTGTCTTTGGTTGCAGTCTCAACTGGCTCCATTTCTTGCACCACCAGAGTGTGGGATTAGCACACTTAAGTGTATTGCTACAGCAGTGGAACAACAGAGTGATGCAAGACAGTGTAGATTAACAGTAGAGGAGAAATTGTGCCCTTAGTGTTAACAATGTGCCTTTTGTTCTGAATGCCATGTTGTAGGGCATGCATTTTTTGGCCTCTTTAACTCTGAATACTGGGCAGTAAGGATGGAACCCACCTCTGCAAAGATACATCTGTCTTAAATATCCAGTTACTTATAGGCCTTAATAGAAACCATAAGGCGTGAATCATCACCAGGCACTGAAAACAGTAACCATTGCTTAGTTACACAGGGAATTCCCATGTGTAAGGGGTTAAAGATGGTCTTTGTTGTATCTTAACATCAGACTGATTTTTTAAATGATTTTTCTTTTGTTATGCTAACACTAGACAAAAATCAACTGTATTTGTAAAAATTTACCTCAAACCATTTAATTTTATAGTGTGATTAATCCCAGGGCATTTGGTATGAACCAAAGTGCATTCCTTTTCTATGTGCCTGGCTCTAGTAAGGATGGCCAGGGATTTTTACAATTTGGGTGCAAGGCACTTAAGCCACTTTTAAACTTACTGGATGGTTTGGAGTCATGTTAAAGGACTCCGTCAGAATGTTAGGAACACTTTAGGCATCAGTAGCATTGGGCCATATTGGAATCTTAACAGTATGGATTCTTTTAAAGAGAACATTCATTTTTGTAATTTTTTTCATCAAGAATATTTCTGGTAAGCAGAAGACTTTTTAAAAAAAAAACTGATTTGGTTGGTAAAGGTTTTAATATTGCCCAACATAATGCTGTGGTAGCATTTTAAAAAACAGTATTTGTGAACTCTGTTTCTTAGGGGCTTGTACATCTCTCTGCTATGGACATATATAAAATGAATTGTAATTATACTCAGCTCAACTGCTACAGTTATGTCTAGGCAGTGGCTTGAGTTTTTATCGAGCAACAACTTAGACACGTGACTGTAATATGCTGCAACTGTGTGTACTGAAAATATGTGAAAATGGTTGAATGTGGACTGTGTATATATGTATGTAAAAATTTCTGTGAGATGCTGCTGTCGCCACTTAACATGAAATATGTTCTAGTGGATGTTAATCCTAGTGGCCAGTTCCATGATACTGTATGTATTGTACAGCTGATGGCAGGAGTAAGACTGTTCAGTGAATATTTGTTAAATTTTATTGTCGTGGCCAGAGATAATTTCAGAATAAAATTTTAATGTCCTACCTTACTTTTTCTCCCCTTTTCTAACTGTAATTTTACTCCTGATCTATTTCTGGTATTCTTGGGCTAGTAGCCTAGACAGAGTTTAAAATGCAAATATTTTCAGCAGTAATTGATTTCTTATTCCATACAAATATGCAAATTCCAAGTAAGAAAGACTAAAGTTTTCATAGGAAACTCTTGCTTTTCTCAGGATATTCTGTTCCGTTTTTCCTAATGTTACTATGTTAATTTTCCTTCATACAGCCTCTGCCATGTTCTCTGTGTTGCTAGAACTTCAAATCTTTGCTGTTGATGTTGTTGTTTTTTACCTTCAAAGTGACAGTTAAGCTGTGAGAGCAGAGTCTTAAAATTAATCCCCACCAGTCTTCATTCTTTTCCATACACAGTTCTGGTAAGTTATGTGCTTTTGCCAGCTGCCCCATATGCATTTTCATGCTTATGCTTCTGCAGTTCTTATGCTTTTGGTGGTCTCTATGGTTCCCATTTTTGGAGGTTTTAGTGTCTCTGTCTGTCATGGCTGGATCAGAAAATAAGGCCTGTGAACTGCATCTAGCTCATGATTTGTCAAGTTCAGTTAATGCCAAGCTAAGAGTTTACTTAACAGATAGACAGCAAGCAGATGCTCTAGTAATTTGTCAGACATTGCAAGGATATTATGTAGACAAATATTTCCTTCTTGTGGAAAGAACTACCTCACATTTTTATTTATACCCCTCCCGCCACCAGCGGCTGAAGAATGACTTAGTGTGGCTTCCTGCAGCAGAAGTGGGATTTGCTAAAACGAGAGCATACTGTAGGAATTTCCAAACCCACATGCAGTCTCATCATAGCCTATGTCATAGACTTCCATTACTGCTGTTCTTGCTACTCAGAGTTCTTACCCAGTAAAAAAAACACCAACCAAAAAACCCTATATACTTAGAAATATATTTTTAAGAAATGCACATTAGGTATAACATTCAAAGTTGATGTTAAAGCAGCAAATTAGATTGTCCAGATCTGACTTCCTTCAGATCAGATAACAGTTCCCACTCTTTTTTTTTTTTTTTTTTTGCAAAGTTCTCTTAAGAAAGTTGATTAATACTACATTCCATTTGAATGTCTGTAATCTTTTCCCTTTTGGAATCAACAACATACAAACGAATATTCTTGGAACTTAAAGATGGCCTTTAAACTAGCACTTGAGAATGTTTCTAGCTGGCATTGGTGTTGGTCTTTTAGAAAAAGGGAGGTTAGCTTGACTATATTCTGTTTTGGACACAGAACATGAAGAGACATTTGAAGAAGGGGTATTTGTGGCTTTGTTTCATTGTTTTTAAAAAGTGAATTGCCCTGCATTTCCTTGGGGCAATTAGACAAATAAACACTTGTCATTAGTGATACTTAACACTGCCCCAAATGGAAAATGACTGCTAGTGTGTTGCACCCACATAAGAAAATTGCATATTACTACAGATTCTTTGGTTTATTTGGTTTGACTTACTGTTTCACTGTGGTCGCATCCTTTATATCTGCACTGCATTTTATATGAGGGCAGGGGGGCCTAACTGCCATTCCTTTACATCTCGAGGAAGTTTAACAAGCAAACGAATAAATTAGTATTTACTTCTCTAAAGAAAGCTGACATTTGAGGGGTATTTACTAGTCATCTATAATAAGGAGTAGCAGGATGCATTATAACTATCCCATGTTACAGAGTGCTGCTCCTTAAGAAAGCTGCGCAGATCCCATGGTGTTGTATGAATGTGAGCTCAGTCTCATACATCCCTATGAACTATAATTATCCTCAGTTGATATGGGAGGAACCTAAAGTGACTCGCTCTGAAGTGACTTTGCAAAAACTGGACTTCAGACGACAATCAGATAGAGAATTTGGGTCTTGGACAGTGAAGGAAAATCTCTACATTACGCATTGAGAAAGGTAGTAAATTTGAGCTAGCAGTGGGCATTACTTTTATTTGAATGAATTGTGTATCTATTTCCAGGAATATTTTTTAAAAGGACAGAAACTACAAAAAAACAAAAACAGGACTAAACCATCTTAGTCTCTTTAGGTGTACTCCAAAACTAATACAAATGCACCCACCCCTCAGTTAATTTGTGAAAGAGGGACTTCTCATATTGCTATATGGAGGGGAGGGTAATTTAAGTAACTTTATTTCTTTTCTTACAATACACTTTTTACATTTGAATGTGAGAATATTTTTACTACTAATTCTCAGGGATGAAAAGTTAAATTTTACTGACTGTAGCAGCAGGTAAATCCCTTAAATTCAAACTTACTCAGGTGTCCTACCTTTTGCCTTCATATTTAAGAAAACAGAGTGACTGCCAAGGAAATATATCAAACTTAAAATTCCAAATACAATTTTAAAATACCAAATTGTAAATAAACCAATTTTACAAACTAAAATATTGTGTCTTTCCTTCCTTTTTATCCCAGATTACTTCCCCTCCTGTGTTTGAGGAGTTTTAAATATCTAGACTATTTCTTCACTCGTAAAAATGAAGCATGTTATTTACAAAACAAAAATCCATGAGCAGGCCCAGATCTTTTGAGCAAGAGCTTATTGAATTGCTCTCAGTTGTTTGGGGGGAAATGTGATTAGTGTGCAAGCAATTTATGTAGACTTACAGGAAATAAGTGTATGGGTAACTTTGGGCTGATTTATCATTCTTTTATTTGAAGAGGAATATCCAATCTAATTTCCTCTTTCCCTCAAATTCAATTCATTGAAATATTGGCTTGGGTAGACTTAGATTAAAAAGAAAAAAAAAGACATCCATCTTATTAATATCTATTGCAGATGGCACTCATTTGTCAGATAGTTATTAAATATATGCTACATGCCAGGTACTATTTAGGCACTAAGGGTATATAATGGTGAACAAAACATAGTTTCGATCCTCAACAGTTTTTAGACTGGTTTGGGAGGGTAAGGTCTTATACAAGTAATTATATGAACAAATTCATAATAGCAAATGTAATAAGTACTGTGAAGGAAAAGCATGTGGTGCTGAGTGTGTGTGTATATAATGGAGGGGGGAAGTTGTGTTGTCTTGTATGGCTCAGGAATGGCTTCCCTAGGAAATAAGGAGCTTTCGGGCTGAGGAAGGGAGCATGCACAGAAGCCCTGGAGCTAGAGGAAGCAAGCAAGGTATGTGTGAGCAATGAAAGGAAGGTCCTGTGGCTGGAGCCCATAGGAACCACAAGAATGAGAGAGGTTGGGGTGAAATGCGACATGGTTGGCCCAAGACTGTGCCAAGCCTCGAAGGTCTTCATTAATGTGCAAGGGCAGCAGCCAAGGGATTTTAAGGAGGAAATGCCATGAGCAGCTCGGACTCCCCTCGCTGTCTTTAGTGGAATGTGCTGAGAAGGGTAAGAGTGGATGAAGGAAGACAAACCAACTGAGAGTGTTTGCAAGAGACAGCAGATAGACTAGAAAGCAGGGATGGAGACTGAAAGAAGAGGATAGATTTGAAGGTAGAAATGACAGTAGTGTTTGTTTGTGTATGAAAAATAGCTGGTGCGATTTTAGTGTCTGATTTGCTACATCGCACCAGAGGGAATCAGAGTATCTGATCCATTGGAGAAAAGAAAGTGGTGAAAATTTATGTCTTTGTGTACTCTTATGAAGTCCTAGTAAGCTGTTTATCTTTTGCTGAAATGTGAAGTCTTGGAGTAAAATCTTATTAATTCAATTAAATCTTTTCCAGGACATTTTAGATTTAAAAGAGATTATTTAAAAAAAAAAAAAAAGTAAAGATGGAGGAGTGGGATTGTAGAGGTCAGCGAAACCAAGTTCTCCCCTAAGTGAGCTATCTTCTTGGTTAGGTTTTCTTCCCTCCCTCCCACCTTTTCATAGAAATTAAACACCTACTCTATAGGATATTTGGAGTACCAAAACAAAACTAAATACGTGAAAGGAAGAGAAAGAGAAGGAGGAGTCCTGCTCTGAGGACTAGATGTTTAATTGGAAAGATAAGATTAGGCAGAAAACAAACAGTCTGAGAACAGTCTAAGGTAAAATTCTGTGTTAGTGAAGGTCGTTCGTGCCACCCTTGAGTAAGAAAAGCTTCAGGGAGGTGGGTCTCTAACCAGGTCTTGCTGGAGTTCAGACTGACAGAAACTGGCATCCCGGGAGAAGAGAATTGCTGTAATTGAGGTGTGCCGTGTATCGTTCATTCATCTGGTCGCCCGATATTAACTGGGCTGCTATGTACACGATTTTTGGCATAATGACAGGGTGACAGAGAGGCTGGGAGCGTGGAGGATACATCCTTCGGAAAGGTGAAGCCTTGTTGTTGGCTTGTGGGTTCTTCAGTTGTGCCGGGGTCTCAACTCACAGCCAGTCACTGCGCACGTGCGCCGTCGCCCCCAGTCTCCGCCACGTTCCTGGGCGACTGGGCTCAGAACAGACGTCACGTCCCGCCTGGACCAAGCATCCCCTTTACCTGAAGTCGGCCAAAAGCCGACACTGACACCTTTTTGTTGGGATGTGGGAGGAATCGCTGCCAGCCAGAAGCCGAGTGGAACTGAGTGGAGGAAAGCGGTGGAGCCCTTTCCCCTGCTTCCCCCCTGGTCTGTCTTCCCCTGTGGGCTTGGGCCGCAATCAAAATAAGTGCGGTGTCTGGGGATAACATTTTCCTGGGGAGGGAGATCTTACACAGATAATCACAAAAAAAGTTAGCTGTAAGTTCTGAGAAGTGCCACGAGGGAGAAGCTGCCAGGTCTCGGGAGAAAGAGGACGGGACTGGGCGGTGAGCGCAGGCCCCCTGGGGTGGCGGCATTCCTGCGGCGCCTGAAGGAAGCGCGCGGCGCAGCGGCCCGGGGAGGAGCGAGCGGAGCCTGGGCTCCGGGACTCCACGTCGGAAGGCCGTGGGGCCTGGGATCTGGGGGGCGAGGGCCGGGAGAGCGCCGGGTGAGGGGAGAGGGGAGGGAAGCAAGGCCGCCGGAGGAGTGGAGGAGCTGGGAATTTGTTCTGATTGCACCAGGAAGCCCTCGAGGCGTGTCGAGGAGATTTTAAAAAAAGTCATTCTGGTTTCCTGTGGAGAAGCACTGGCGGCGAACCAAGGAGCGATGGTGAGACCCTGAGGCGGAGGAGGCCTAACCGCCGGAGGGAAGTGAGGCGCAGATAACTGTGTGGGAATTAATGATGGTCTCGGCCCCGGGTTGCCTTTAGGGAGAGAGGTGCGGCGGGGGTGAGACCGCGCAGGACTCCGGGTACCGGTTGTGTGGTGATTTTTATAGTTAAAGTGGCACAGGTGGAAAAAATTTTGGTTTTTTAAATGTGACTATATAAAAATTACAAACAAGCCTTCAGTGTTTTTAACTGACAAGTTTGAGAGGACTGTTGGTCTCCAACATCTCAAGATCCATAGGATCGATGAACCTATTAAGGACTTTTAAATCAGTTAGAAAAACATTTTAAAAAGCAGCGGAATAAAGGAACAAATGGCATGTTTAAAATTTATATGAGAAGCATAAATGGACTCCCCAAAACCATTTACAATTGTGAATCAAAGTAATGCAAATTAAGTAATGAGTTTATTTTAACTTGTTCATGTATGAACAATGAGTAAAACCACAATGCTTTCGCTTTCTGCTACAGCAGGGGTGTGAGGTGGCACAAAGCCCTCCTCCGCTGTTGCTGGGGTGTGATGAGCAGAAAACCTTTCTGAAGGGCAACCTGGCAGTCTGACTAAGAGCTTTACAAATGCTCAGTTTATTTTATTTTACTTTATTACCTGACAATTCTTCCCGGAATCTCTCTCAGAACACCCATGATGTAAGCAAAGATTTATGTACGAGGAAAATAATCATATCGAATAGCACAAACTTAGGAAAAAAAACTCGTAGCCATCTGTAGAAGATTGCATAATAAATTATGATAAATTTATGTTTTGATGAACAAAATGTGCACAGTAAATGTTAAGCAAAAAAAGTACCCCCCCCCCAGCAACAAAACACAACAAAACTGAATGCCCTCCCTCCAAATGAGGCCAAGGCAGAGAGGTAGCGCAGAAAAAACTATCAGAAGAGAATGGACCACTGTGTTAACAGGGAGCTGATTTTGATTTTAATTCTCTGTATATTTTTCATCAACTTTCACAATGAGCATTCACATTTTAATAAATTTTTTTAGTACCCAATACATTATTTAGAAGAAAAGTATTTGGAAGGGAAGAAGAAAAATGAAAAGAAGACCCCTGTGGACCAAATGAGTAGAGCACTTTCATATTGGGGAGGAAATCTACTCCTTGTCTCACTGACCCATTGCCGAACCATTTTTGCTCCTACCGCTTGCTGTGCTCTTTCTCACTTCCAGTTTCTACCACCTAGCCTGTGGTTTTCTTCCTTTTGTCCTGGCTAATTCCCAGTGTCCTAGGTCTCAGGGAGTCAGTGCTTATTCACCCTTCCTCTCTGCCACCTCACTCAGCCTTCCTCGGACTCGCTGAAGTCCTCCAGGGGAGGTTTCCTGTAATAACCTCAACACCCACTGGTGATTATTAGCCTTTGTGTTCCACGTGGGCAGTGAAGAGTGCTTGGCATACAGTAGGTACTCCACAAATATTTGTGGTTGACAGTACAGCCTATCTATGTTTGAAGGAGGTGAGGAAGAAGCTGGTAGAGAGGGAGAAATTAGAAATGTTATATGCCAGGAAGACAAATAGGCATCATTTCTACTGCCGGCCCTGAATGCTTTAGAGGGGCTACCTGGAGCCCTGTCTTGGGATTATAAAGTTTCCTCTGGTTCAATAGGAAATAATGCTGTGACTGATCAGCAGTGCCTGCCATGGGTGTAGGAAGGGGCGGTTAAGTAGTTGCATAGACTTCTCTGTATTCCAGTGTGCATTGCTTCGACTCTTGTCTTGACAGAAGGATGCTGTGTCCAGGATGTGACTGAGACTAGGTGTGAGTTAACATATAGGTGCTTTTCTTTTTGTCTTTAGGAACTATCATAATATGGAGAGCATAAATGTCCTTCATATCCGCATGGGTTACTAATGTATTCTTTAACACGTGTGTATGTGAGTATGCATGTGAGTGTGTATGTTCAATGGGATGGGAGAAGGTCAAGAAAGTTATTTCCTTGTCATCTTAATCTTCTTTCTTTTATACTTTCATTGCTTGATCTTTTGGGTGTTACCAGAATGGTAGCTAATTCTGGGTAAAAAATTCATTAGCAAGCTTCTGGCCAGCAGTAAGAGGTGGTGAGTAGAGATAATGAGGTAGGGGGAAGCTACAGTTGTTTTCCTTCTGCAGATACTTGCTGTCTCCTTTAGGGGTGGAATCTGCAAATCTCCTACTCCCTAGACTAATTATTTCCTCTTGAGAACAGTAAGACCTTTTATCAAGATGGTTGTATCCCTGTGTATCCTGACACACAAATGATGAATAATGGGGCTGATTAACCCAGTGACCTTCATGAATGATAAAAGGAGAATATAAAGATGTGAGCTTTTGCCTGCTCTGGGAATCAGATTCTCTCTGTACTTTTCAGAGGCATACTTTATAACATCTAGCACTGTGCTTATTTCTTGTCTCTGTAATGCATCATGCTATCTTAAAATGTGGATTTAAAAACCCAGTCTATGGGTCCTTTGCCAGAATCTGCTCAGTGCACACGATTTAACAGTGTTCAGATTAACCTCTGGGCACCTGTGAGTCACCACAGTGTGCAGCTGCTACAGCTCCGAGGTTTGGAGAGCCCGACACTACTGACACTTCCACCTTTTACTCTGAGTAAGTGCTCACATTGATCTTCCTCTGCATCAGTGCCAGCGAGGCAGGAAGGCTGGTTCTCTATTTGGAAGTGGTCCAAGCATCAATTACAACCACTTTGGGGGGAAAAAAATGCTAGAGAGTCACTGTCCTATGCAGTCTTTCCAACTCCTGGCCCGATGTGTGATCAGGCTCATGTTGTTCCCTCATTTGACCTCAGTAGCATGCATATATATACTGTGGTGAGTCTGCAGTACAAAGTAAAGCACCATGGCAGGCAGAAGAATGGCTCTACCAAAGATGTCCATGTCCTAATTCCCAGAACCTGAGACTGATAGATCACAAGATGTGTAGGATGAATTGTGTTCCCCTTATAATTCATATGATGAAGCTTGTGACCTTATGATATAATAAGAAATATATGCTTGGTACTTGTCCCTAGTTCCTGGCGCAGAGCTCCTAAAGCTCCTTATCCTGAGTGATAAGGGTGACAGTAACATCTTTTGTTGTAATATTTGGTCTTAGTCCCCAGTTCCTGACACAAGAGCTTCTACGACCCATGGAATCCCCATAGTGATAAGAATGTCTTTTTGTATGCTGATGAAGTGGATGGTGACTGAGGGCCCCTAGACAGTGTCAGGATAGAGGCTGGTCCATGGAAAGACAAGACTTTCAGGTTTTATCCCTTTGACCTCAGGGGAGGAGAGAGGGGCTGGAGATTAAGTTAGCAATCAATCATGCCCACGTGATCAAGCCTCCATTAAAATCCCTAAACTGTAGGGTTCAGAGTACTTCTGAGTCAGTGTATACATCCACTTATAGGATGCTTGGAGCACCCTAACTCTATAGGAACAGAAGCTTCTGTGCTTGGGTCCCTTCTTGACCTTACCCTCTGGATCTCTTCACCTGGTATCCATTTGTGTTCTTTACCATATTCTTTGTAATAAACTGATAAGTTTAAGTAAAGAGTTTCCCTGAATTCTGTAAGCCTTTATAACTAATTATTGAATTGGAGGAGGGGCACAGTGGGAACATTTGATTATAGCTGGTTAGTCACAAGTACAGATGACAACCTGGGACTTACAACAGGTGTCAGAAATGGGAGCAGTCTTGTGGGACTCAGCCCTCAATTTATGTGATCAGAATTGAATTAAATTGTAGGACAGCTAGTTGGTATCTGGAAAGTGGAAGGATTGATTGTTGATGAGGAAAACCCTCAACTTTTGGTGTGAGAAGTGTTGTAAGTACTGAAACACTTTCCTCTAGTAAACCCTAATGTGACTGAATTTGGAGACAGGGCATTGAAGGAAGTAATGAAGATTAAATGAGATCATAAGGTGGAGTCCTAATCCCATAAGGCTGATGTCCTTATAAGAAAAGGAAGTGATACCAGAGTTATCTCTCTGTGCTCACTGGGAGGGAAGGCCATGTGAGGACCCAGCAAGAAGGCAGCTGTTTGCAAACCAAGGAGAGAGGTGTCACCAGACACTAACCCGGCTGGTAACTTGAGCTTGGACTTCCAGCCTTGAACTTCCAGAACTGTGAGAAAATAAATTTCTGTTGTTTAAGCCCCCCAGACTGTGGTAGTTTGTTACGGCAGCTCTAGCAAACTAATACCCATGACAAAAGAGGATTAAATTTGCAGATGGAATGAAGCCTGTTAACTGATTTTGAGATGGAGAGATTATTGTGGATTATCCAGACAATCTGCCTGTAACTTCAGGGGTCCTCAAATACCAGAGAGGGAGGCAGAAATAGAGATGCAAAATAAGATACTATAATCATAAAAGAGATATACGAGGGTGGCTGGCTTTGAAGATGAAGGAAGGGATCCATGAGCCAAGCAATGCAGGCAGCCTCTAGAAACTGGAAAAGGCAGAGAAATGCATTCTTTTCTAGAACCTCCAACAAGTAACACAGCCCTGCCAACACTTTGACTTTAGCCCCAGTGAGGCCTGTGTCAAATGTTTAACCTATAGAACTGTAAGATAATAAATTCCTGTTGTTTTAAGCCATGGAGTTCATGGTAATTTGTTATAATACCAAGAAAAGATCAATATAAGCATGTTAAGGCATAATATCTGTGTACTTTTAAAATTATATTTTGGATATACACATATATTTTTTTTTTAAATATTTTATTTATTTATTTATTTATCTTTAGAGGAGAAGGGAAGGAGAGAGGGAGAGAAACATCAATGTGCGGTTGCCTCCCGTATGTCCCCTGCCGGGAACTGGCCCGGCAACCCAGGCATGTGCCCTGACTGGGAATCGAACCTCGATCCTCTGGTTCGCAGGCCCGCGCTCAATCCACTGAGCTACACCAGCCAGGGCAAATATACACATATATTTAGAATTCATTATTTCCTAAAAGAAAAACTATAGAGCACCATAAGGTGACAAAACATATTCTGTCTATACCCCCAATAAGCTGTTGCTAGGAGAACGCTGGGTAAATGGAACCAAAGGGTATCTAACTTCCACTTTATTTTATTTGCTTTGCCCAAACTAAGACTCATAATAGGTCAAAATATTTAAGGACTCTGTATTTAAATGTAATTCACTATTTAAATAGAGCAAAATTTTAGGAGACATAATGCCTTCCTGCAAAGGAGCTTTTAAATAATAATTAATTTCTCTCCTTTATCAATCATTACTTTTCGGTGTGTGTGTGTGAGAGAGAGTTTCGGGGATTATTTATGGTTTCAGGATGCCTAGCAATGAAATCGGTTTCCCATTACTGTATTTTGAAGAATGGTTTCACTATTCTTTCTGGTTTTCAATTCTCTTTTGTCATTTTTATTAGTTGTCAAAGAAACCAACCCTTACATCTATGCTGATTCCCAAAAAGGCCAACTTTCTCAGTACTCACGGTTCCTAATGTTTGATCATCTCTTGGAAAATAAGAAAAGAAAGCACTTGGTCATGTACACACACATGCCCCGCTCAGTGGGAAGGTGGTAATTTTATTCCTCCTGCCCCCTGGTTTTGGCCCTCTGTGCCATTTTGATTTGTGTCAATTGCTTGCATTCACTCCTTCAGCACCTTCATTAATAGCTCAATCTCCCCTGCAGCTTTAGACCATGTTTCTTAGATTCCCCTTTTCACAGGACATACATTTTGAAGAATTTTAAAAGAAAATATCAGTATTTAAAATTGAGACTTAAAATGACTATGTGCTTGTAGGCAGACATAAATATTGTAGTTCTGCTCTGTTGAACATTTTAAGCAGCACTAGAAACTTAAGCAGTGGTTAGAACCGGTTTACGCTGCAAACAGATTTAATAATGATATCCTGAAATGCCTCCACTCTGTACTCATATATAAAGGGTAGCATAACACAATGATCCAATTGAGAATATGCCATCTCCTAATTTTTACATCTCACATTTCAATATTGAGACCAAATTTGGCTCAAGTAATTAAGATTTTCTTATGGTTTTGAGTTGTTTAAATGTTGGTACATATATTTCCAAACATGACCTCATTGGAGAGTCAGTGTATTTGGCTAGCAATTAAACAAGGTTTATAAGCTTATTTAAAAAATATTCATATTATAGCCAACTTAAAAAAGAAACATTTGTGCACAGAGCTGCAGGCTTATTCTCACTTGTCTGTCTTTTGTGACATCAGGTGTATAATTTAATTTCTATTTCATGAGCTATTTCTGTTCTTGGGCAAATGAGCATGTTGCTGAGACTTAATCACATGAATGTTTAAGTTTTTATTTTCTGACATCGGCCATTCATAGAAACCACCTGGGTATCAGAAATTATATTTATAGCTTCGCTCTATTATGGTTTTGCATATTCATCCACTAAATATTTGTTGAGTGTCCTGTTTACCGCTGTGTCTCAGTGTGCAGCATAGGAATAAAAGTTAACACTAACAGTTACCAATAATTAGGAACAATAATTATGCGTGGGGCATGCTCCCTATAGTGACTCTATGGTAACTACTCATTGTCCCCATTTTACAGATGGGGAAGTTAAAGCACAGACAGAGGAAATGACTCACCTAAGGCCTCAGAGCTAGTGAGTGGCAGAGCTGGAATTTGAACCCAGGTTTCACACTCAAGATTCTATGCTTTTCACCACAATGTTTACAAATAGCTGACTGGGTAAGGCACGAGCATTTCCAAAATTTCTCAAAACAGTGAAACGTAGACCAAAATATGAAACTTTCTGGCCTGTTTATGAGTACCTCATATTTCTCATCTACTTCCTCCTATCAGAAACACAGCCAGCATCACGGTGCTACACTGATGTCGAAGGACTTCTGCATGCAGCCCTGGAAACTGGGACAACTGAGTCATCCCAGCACCACCGACCTGCCACAGAGGGTGCCGTGAGGGGTTAACGAATGTTTGCAGTATGCTTAAGGCATGGGTGAAAAACTTGAAAGAAATATAAGTTCTTAAATAAAATAATCGTTGCTCTCATAATGTTATTGTTTTTTGGAAACCTTTGCTATCAATGCCCTATGTTCTGGTCTAGCTCTGAGTTTGTGAGATGGGTACAAGAGCGCATGTGATTTCTAAGAATATAGTATTGACCTCTATTTAAAATTTATACACCAGTAATACACAGTGCTGAGGCTTTTGATCAGGATCTTTGAAAGTATGACATGCATGCACTTCAAGTAAAAGATCATTCTAATTATTGTATAATCATTCATCATACAAAGGACCTTTGTAAGTAACCAGAAAATCCTTAATAAGCTTTGATTTATAATACTGATTTTAATTTGACACCCGATATTATTGAAATCCCATTGATTTTCAAAATAAGGACCATGTTTAATCTAAGCATGAGATTTTAAGTTTATGCCATTGCAAGGTGTGACTAGAGAGGAGGGGATAGAAAGCAGTATTTATTAAATGCTGTTTGTGTGCCAAGTTCTCTGTTTAGGGACCGTTCTTTCACCATCGTATTTAATCCTCAAAACAGCCCTGGAAGGCAAGCGTCTGTATTTTTAAATGGGAAAAACTAAGGTTCAGAAAGTTTACATAACTCCACATCTGGTGAAAGCTAGAACTGAGATCCATTTCCTGGTCTGTCTTTTCTCACAGTTGTTGCTACAGCTCCACCGAACTAACTAACCATTCTGGGGGGCTGTGGAGGCTTCCCAGAGGAAGCAATGTTTGAGCTGAGCCTGAAACCTAAGTAGGAGGACTCCAGGTGAATGAGGAGAGCAAGGACATTTGAGGCAATGAAAGGAGGTGTGAAAGAGCATGGTGTGCATGGAGAACTAAAAATAGCTGTTCCCTGGGTAAGAGCACAGCACCTGTTCTATGAGGCTGATAGGAGATCCAATTGTAAAGGCAGAAGATCCCAAAAGCCAGTATGGCAGGTGCTGGCACACACCTGTACCAACTGAAATGCCTTCTCTCCAAATTCCCATAGAGCCGAGGAAGGATGGCTAGGCTAACGAATTAATTTTTTCTGAGATGGTTCCTTAACTTCCAGCCAACTTTTCAGCCCCAATTCCTCATAGTCAACATTCCACAAATGTTACTGACATAGTCCACTCGGCCCAGAGGGGGGAAAGATGCCAAGGCTGCTTGCTTCCTAGAGGCTGGTGGTGTCATTTCATGTGCTTCTGAATCTGTCTTCTTAAACCAAAGTTAGAGAAACAATGTGCTTTAACAGATTTGAATGGTTTTCACTCAAGCTCCAGGAAAACGGAGACTGCAGATCTTTCTAGTGTATTACTGAATTGCTAGTGCCTCACACATAGCAGTTTCTTAAATAATTATTTTTAAGGAACAGACAAAAAGAGACTGATTTCAAAAGCTTCTGTAAAATTCTTGTAAAATGTCTTGGTCTTTTAATATATCTGCTTTATAAATCTTTCCCTATATATCAACATACTCAGAAATGCTTTCTCTTTTATAGATTTTAAATATCCTCTTCAAGGAACTGGGGCCAGGGGATATTCCAAGGAAGGTGCATGTATTGGAAAAATCTTTCTGTTAGCTGAGAACTGTCCCATGTAACTTTCAGACATGATCTTTTATTTAAATTTTAAAACTCTGTCTGCTATAAAGGGATATCACCGTAGCTGTGATGTTTTAGATTGGTATGATGCTTGTCTTCGTTTTCTTTCTATTGATTTTTAAGTGTTATACATATTTTACTTAGCAGTGATTTTATAAAAGTTTTTGCTAATGAGAAATGGAAAATATATTGGAGTTTTAAAGTTGTATTTCAAATACTTGGGAAAAACATACTTGGAAATACTTGTGTGTGTGTGTGTGTGTGTGTGTGTGTGTGTGTGTAATTGCATGATTCAATGAATTTAGGGATAATTTAGCATATAGTACCACTTTTTATAAAATTACTAAAATCGAGTGCTTTAAAATGACCTTTATTGAAGTGATAAAGCTGTGCTAGAGAGCCTGGAAATGCTTAGATGGTAATTCTTCTTGCTACCTCTCCATAATTTTATGGCTTTTAAGTATATCACCATTATGCAGAGTCTTCCCAACAGCAGGAATGACATTCATTTTATGTGTCTAGGGCAGGGAAGTAAGAATAACTGGATGATATGGATGTGTGATGTGGTATGGAGGACTACATTACTATGAAATAGCTCCTAGCATTTGTACCCAAGCATGGTATTAAATTCTTTTAGAGAGATGGAGGAAGTTCAGAAGAGAATGATCAGAATAATAGGAAGACTACACATTTAATGAGACATAGTTAAAGAAGCTAGAAATATTTGATCTGAAGAGGACAGGAGGATATACGACTAGTTTCAAATATTTGGAGCTCTGATAAGTAGAAGAGATATTAAGCCTTGTTCGTATGGTCCACTGGGCTCTAAGTGGAAGCTACAAGGAGTCTTTTGCCTCAAAATAAACCTTCAACAAAACCCAAGAAGATGTCTGAAGACACAATAGGAATTCTTGTTGAAGATGGCAGTCAGCACATATACACATCTCCTTTCTGCTCCAAATCCCATAGAAATATCAAAAAAGAGAAACAGAGAATAATAAATTAATGACAGTACTGTGTGCAAGAGAAGGGGATCAGGGAACTAAAGATACAGACAAATTTCTCGAGAGTAAAAAATACTTGGAATTGTATTAACAGATTAAGTCCCATTCACAGGAGAAGGCTGCAGTAGGGCTGGAGCTATTTTTCCTGGCAGCAGACCCACAGAGAGGCTCAGAACTTGGAGTGTGAGAGGGAAGTTGGAAAGCAACCATCTGTGGAATAACTATGAGTCATAGCCCACATTCCCCTTCCGTGTGTCACATGCTCGGGCTGAAACCAGAGGACTGATCTTTACAATAATTGAGAATAGTCTGCATGAGAAGGAATCCCATGTAGGAGTGATGCCTACTCTTAATAAAAATTTTCCTTATTTTGGCTGGGAAGTGGTAGAAGTGGGAGTGGGGCATCCCACTTCTTCCTCTTTCCCTTAAGGTCTAAAGCAAAGCCTGCCCATCAAAAGGCCCACCCATGTGGACAGAAGGTGAGATCGAAGCAAAGCGAGCTATCTGTATTAAGCAAGCTGGTCTGCTTCAGCTACAAATATGAACTGATTGCCAAGGATTATAAAACTCTGAGAAAAAATAAGAACAAAAATGCACGTGGAAATATATAAACTGACCCTGCAGGATAGATAATTAGGGAATTTAATATATCTTTAACGTTTTCTATGTAGTTTCCTCATCAAAGAAAATTTCAAGAAGAAGCATTTGTAAAGCAAAAATACGTTGCTAAGGAAAGAACAATCAAAACCAAAAAGTGCTCTTAACTTGAAAAAATAATCACCAAGTTAAAAATGGAGGAAATCTCTTTGATCATAGAGCAAAAAGCTGAAGGGATAGAAAATAGGGATGGGAGTGCAATTAAGAAATTAGGCAACAGTCCAAAAGTCCTAACATCCAAAATGATATTTAGAATGAGAAAACAGGCAAAACAGATAAGAAGCAGAGAGAATTTCTGGACATGAAGAAATAGAACTTCAGATTCTAAGGGCTTAGAGAATGTAGAAGAGGATGAGTAAACAAACTCACCCCAAGACTTGTGTTATCTTATGATATTTTAGACACTGCAAATAGAGGGAAGATTCTAAAACCTGTAAGAATAACAGGTCACTCAAAAAGAACTGAGAATCCACGACATTAGATAGATCATCAGCAACCCTAGATACTAGAACACAACAACAACAACAACAACGATGACAAACATTCAGAAGCATGCTTGCAAAATGTTGAAGGATCAGTGTTTTTGAACCTAACATTCTCTACCTAGCCAAACTATCATCAATCAAGAGTGAGGCATTTTCAGACATGTAAGTACTCAGACCATTTACCACCCACAGACCATTTTTGAAAGAATTACTCAAGCAAAACAAAAAAGAATCCAAGTCAGAGGAAGTCATAGGCTACAAGGAACATTGGATCTAATCCAGGATTGTAGTAAAAGTAATTCCAGGATGAGAACTTTGAGGCAGGCCTAGAAAGCCATCAGTCCAAGTGAGAACTGGAAGTCAGAGAACTGGAGGCCCTGTGAAGAATCTCTTTTGGGAGAACATGGATTTCTTCTAACAAAAAGAATGATTAAGAAGCTGGAAGACCTTGTGACAAAGCAAAGTTTATCAAGTCGTTATGACACGGTGCTGTCCTAACTTTACAGTTATTTGCTACTTCCAATAGCAAAGGTTTATTGACAAGTTACATCTCCCTTATAGGCTCAGTGGCACTACTTGGCTCTGCAGTGAATGATATTTTGATACAAATATCACTGTAAATACTATATTTCAGCTTGTAGTTTAAAAATAAATTTATAGACAGTACATCAAAAAGTAATTGTAGTTACAGAACAAATGTAAAAACAATAGCATGCTGGAATGGGGAATTGGAGAGAGAGGAAGAGAGGTGAAGGCAACCACTCTTCTGGTTTCTGTGAGAATGATTTAGTTTGAAGTATTTAGAATATTATATAGGTGAAATCATAGAGTATGTACTCTCTTGTCTGACTTCTTTCATGAGCATAAATATATTGAGATTCATCTATATTATACTGTGCATCAACAATTCATTTCTTGTGTAAATAAACCGCAATGAAGAAACTCACTTGTTGATGGCAATTAGTTGGTTTCCCCCCTAATTTTTGACAATTGCAGATAGAGTTATGTAAACATTTCTGTACAAGTCTTTGTATGGACATAGGATTTCATTTCTCTTGGATAAGCATGTAGAAGTAGTATGGTTGAACCATATGACAGGCACATGTTTAAATTTCTAAGAAATTGCCAAACTGTTTTTTCAAGGTGTTCTACATTCCCACCAGCAGGGTATGAGAGTCCCAGCTCCTCCCCATCCTTGTCTTAGCAGTCAGTCTTTTTAAAGACATTGTAATAGGTGTGTCATGATTATTGGGGTTTTAATTTGCATTTCCTTGGTGACTATTGATATTGAGCATCTTTTCACTTTTCATTTGTTGTCTATAAATATTCATTGGAAAAGTGTTCAAATGTTTTGGATCTTTTAAAAATTGGGTTATTTCCTTATTATTGAAATTTGAGAATTCTTTATATATGTTGGCTACAAAGCCTTTATCAAATATATGATTTGCAAGTATTTTCTCCTAGTCTGTGCTGGTCTTTATATTCTCTTATAGTGTCTTCTGAAAAACAGGCATTTTGAATTTTGATGAAGCCCAATTTTTATTCTTTTTTTTCTGTATTATTCTTTCAGTGTTGTGTTTACATAATCTTTGCATAACCTATAGTTGTTAAGATTTCTGTGTTTTGTAGTTTTAGGTTTTACACTTAGGTCTATGATCAATTTTGAGTTAATCCTTATGAATATGATAAGATGTATGGAAATAAGTTAATTTTTTGCATATGTGTATTTAATTGTTTCTGCACAATTAGTTGAAAAGGCCATCTTTTCTTCATTAAATTACCTTTGCACTTTTGTCAAATATCAGTCATCCAAATATGTGGGGGTCTTTTGATGGAGTCTTTTCTGTTCTATTGATCTATTTATCTTTGTTCTTATAGCATGCTATCTTAATTAGTCTTATAAAAAGTTTTGATATAATAGTCTATTTGGGCTGCCATTACAAAATGCTATAGACTGGCTGGCTTGGACAACAGAAATTTATTTTCTCACAGTTCTGGAGACTGAAAGTTTGAGATCAAGGTGCCAGCACATTCAGGTTCTAGTGAGAGGTTTCTTCCTGGTTTGCATCCTCAGGATATCATCTAAATGTAATTACCTTCCAAAGTTCCAACTCCAATACCATTACATTGGGGGCTACAGTTTCAACATAGGGATTTTGGGGGGGATACAATTCATGCCATAGCACTCAAAAACAGTAGTATTAGTCCTTCAACTTTGTTTTCCTTTTTCAAATTTGTTTTTGCTATTATAGATCTTTTGCATTTTCATGTAAATTTAGAACCAGTTTGTCAATTTTGACATAAAGCCTCCCTGGAATTTGGTTGGGATTGCCTAGAATCATTAGATCAACTCTGAAAGAACTGACATCTTAAAAATATGGAGTCACTTCCAGTCAAGATGGTGGCATAGGTAAACACAGCTCATGTCCTTGCACAACCACATCAAAATCACAACTAAAATATAGAGCAAGTATCACTTGGAACTGTCAGAAATTGAGTTGAATGGAGGTCTGACAACTATGGAATTAAAAAAAAAACACATCCATCAGACTGAGCCACAGAGCTGGCAGGCTGTTGCCATATCTGAGACTCCATCAACCTGGCTAAAACTGTTTGCCTCACCCTGGAGATCCCCAGAGACTTCCTCCCATCCAACTTACGGGACCACCCAAATTGTTAACCATGCCTTTTCCATATGAACGGCTGGTCTTGGCTCATGCTTCATAACCTCCCAAATCCTTTCAAACAAGCAATAGGCAGCCTCAGTGAGCCCCCAGCCCTTGTACATCTTGCTAAGTAGCCACAGGCCTGGCAGTAGTAGCAGCCAACCTACATTCACAGCTTGGCTTCTCCTGGGACTCTCCAAGCCCAGCACAAGTAGTAGCCATCTGCAGATTGCTTTATAGCTCAGATAGGGTGGCCCAGGGCAAAACACAAGTGGGGACTGACTTTGGCTGGCACCACTTGGAAAATTCCAGACTCTGCACACCCAGTGGGCAGCTACAGACCATGTCAGAGACCACCATGCTGCCCCCACACAGCCAGTCCTCCACAGAGGGTGGAAGTTGGTGGTCAGTTGTCACAGCCATTCTTTGAAGCTGAATGGCCTGGGTAAATCCCTCCCATTGACCTGCCAACAGTCATCAAGTCTCAAGTACGAGAGGAGGGTGTACTCATCACATACAAAGGGTGCACCTCAAGTACTCAGCTTGGGTGGCAGCGGAGGCTGTGCCACTGGACCCTACAGGATACCTACTACATTAGGCCATGCTACCAAGAAAGGGAGGAGTCATAGCAGCTCTATCTAATATGTGGAAACAAACACAGGAAGGCTGCCAAAATCAGGAGACAAAGAAGCAAGGCCCAAATGAAAGAATAGATCAAAAACCCAGTAAAAGAACTAAACAAAAGGGAAATAAGCAATCTATCAGATGCAGAGTTCAAAATACTGGTTATAAGAATGCTCAAGGAACTTAGTGAGGACCGTAACAGCATAAAAAGATCCAGTCAGAAACAAAGGATGCACTAATTAAAATAAAGAACAACTTACAAGGAAACAACAGTAGAGCAGATAAAGCCAAGAATCAAATCAATGATTTGGAACATAAGGAACCAAAAAAACAACCAATCGGAACAAGAAGAAGAAAAAGAACACAAAAAGTAAGGATAGTGTAAGCAGCCTCTGGGACAATTTCAAGCATTCCAATATTCACATCATAAGAGTGCCAGAAGAAGAGAAAGAGCAAGAAACTGGAAATCTATTTGAAAAAATAATGAAGAAAAACTTCCTTACTTTAGTGAAGGAAATAGATATGCAAGTCAAGGAAGCACAGAGAACCCAAAACAAGGCTGATGCAAAGAGGCCCACTTCAAGACACATCATAATTAAAATGCCGAAGGTTAAGGACAAAAGAGAATGTTAAGTGCAGACAGAGAAAAGCAGTTAGCTACTTGCAGGGGAATTCCCATAAGACTGTCAGCTGATTTTCTCAAAAGAAACTTTGCAGGCTAGAAGGGATTGGCAAGAAATATTCAAAGTCATGAAAAACAGGGGCCTACAGTCAAAATTGTTCTACCCAGCAAAGCTATCATTTAGAACTGTAGGTCAGATAAAGAGGTTCCCAGACAAGAAAAAACTAAAGGTGTTCATCATCACCAAACCATTATTATATGAAACATTAAAGGGATTTATTTAAGAAAAAGAAGGAGATAAAAACTATGAACAATAAAATGGTAATAAACACATACTTGTCAACAATTGAATCTAAAAAACAAACTAAGCAAACAAGAAGAACAGAGACAGAATCATGGATACAGAGAGTATTTGATGGTTTCCAGATTGGAGGAGGTGTAGGGGAATGGGTGAAGAGATGAGGGGATTAAGAAGTACAAATAGATAGTTACAGAATAGGAAATAAAGTAGCCAAAGAACCTACAACGTGACCCCTGGAAATGAACAGTAGTGTGGGTATTGTCTGAGGGACTAGAGAATGCTAGGTGGTGGGGTGAAAAGAGGGGAAAATTGGGACAACTATAATAGCATAATCAATAAAGTATAATTAGAAAAAGAAAGAAACATAAAAGGGAAAAATAAAGTTAATCTAGGAAAAAAATGGAAGAGCAAATTGCCAAGTATGGCCAAGACACTCCTGAAGAAACAGATGTAGAGATATGTGCTAATGAACATTAAGACTTATTATAAAGCAATGATATTAAAGACTGTGGCATTAACCAAGAGACAGGACAGACCAGATAATCCAGAAATAGTCTTACATGTGGAGATCTGATAGACAATAGAACTGGCATTGCAACGAGTTATAGAAGCACATGTACGGCATGGTTGAATTTATACAAAAGCTGAAAATGGGCAAAATCAAGCAATGCATTGTTTAGGGATACATACACACCTGGAAAAAAGCATAAGTGAAATTCAAACTTTTATAGCCCCTTGGCTTGGCAGTGGAGAGTTGTACATAAGTGCCATCAAAAGTATTGGTAATGTTCTATTTCTTAAGCTAAGTGGAAAGAACAGAAGTGTTCAATTTATTATTAATCTTTCAACTATACAAATATTATATATATGGTCTTTTGTTTTAAGATCCTCATATTTTATTGTCCTGACCAGCATGGTTCAGTTGGTTGAGGCACATGCTTAGGTCGAGGGCCAGGTCCCTGGCTGGGGCATATGTGAGAGGCAACAGAGCCATGTTTTTCTTACATATCAGTGCTTCTCTTTCTTTTTCCCTGCCTTCCCTAATCTCTAAAAATAAATAAAATGTTAAAAAAATATGGAGTCTTCTGACTCATTGACAAAGTATATCTCTCCTATTTATTTAGGTCTTCCTTAATTTTTCTCAATAGTATTATAATTTTCAGTCAATAAGGCTTGCATATGTTTTTAGAGTTATCCCTAAGTATTTCATAATTTTGATCCTAATTATGTGATTTAATTACAAATATTTGTAGATAGTATGTAAGAAATAAAGTTGATTTGAGAATATTGCTCATGTATTCTGTAACCTTGCTAAACTTATTTATTAGTTCTAGCTTTTTTGTACGTGCTATCAGTTTTTCTAAATAAACAATCATGTTGTTGGCACATAAATGCAGTTTTACTTCTTATCCAGTCTGGATTTCTTTTATTTCTTTTTCTTGTCTGATTGCACTGCCTGGAGCCTCTAAATATTGTTCAACAGAAGTGGTGACAATGGCCATCCCTGTCTTGTTCCTGATCTTAGAAGGAAAGCATTAAGTCTTTCACCATTGCACATGGTACTAGCTCTAGTTTTTTATACATACCGTTAATCAGGTTGAAGATGTTCCCTTCTATTCCTAGTTTGCTGAGGGTTTTCATCAGGAATGGCTGTTAGAATATGTCAAATGCATTTTCTGAATCTACTCATAAAATCTTATAGTTTTCCTTTCTAATTTATTAATATGATGAATTACATTGATTTTTGAATGTTATGCCAATCTTGCATTCTTGGGATAAAACCCTTTTAGTCACTATGGATTGCCCTTTTTATATATTGTTGGATTTGATTTCTTAAAACATTGCTTTGAATTTTTACATCTATGTTCATAAGAGATATTGACTTGTAGTTTTCTTTTAATCTCTTTGACTAATTTTGGTACGAGGGTAATGTTGGCCATATAGCATAAGTTGGGAAGTGTTATCTCCTCTTCAGTTATTTTGGAAGAGTTTGTGTAGATTTGATAGAATTCTCCACTGAAGCTATCTGAGCTGCAGTTTTCTTTGTAGAAAGATTTTCATCTAACAGTTTAATTTCTTTAATAGATATAGGGCTACTCAGGCTATATCGTTATTCTTTTTTCTTTCTTTTTTCAACCTACTAAGGTAAGAACGCTTAATATGACAACTACCTTTTTAACAAAATTTTAAGTAAACAATACAGTATCATTAACTATAGGCACAACCTTGTACAGCAGATCTCTAGAACTCATATATCTTGCATGACCGAAACTTTACGCCATTGAACAACAACTCCTCATTTTCCCTCTCCTAAGGCCCTGGCAACCACCATTCTACTCTTTGCTTGTATGAGTCTGACTACTTTAAATACCTTATCTAAGTAGAATTATGCAGCATATGCCCTCCTGTGACTGGCTTATTCCATTTGGTATACTGTCCTCCAGATTCATCCATGTCGTTTTATATGACAGGATTTTCTTCTTTCTTAAGGATAAATAACATTCCATTGTATGTATACATCACATTTTCTTTGTTAATTTACCTGTCAATGGACATTAGATTGCTTTCATATCCTGGCTATTGTAAATAATACTGTAATGAGATGAAAATGCAGATATCTCTGAGATTCTGGTTTCAGAAGTGAATGAAACTGCTGAATCAAATGGCGGTTTTTAATTTTTTGAGAAACCTCCGTACTGTTCACCAACTCCTGTTGTCTTACTTTTTTGTTTTTTGTTTTGATGATAGCTATGCTGACAGGTGTGAGCTAATATTTCATTGTGGATTTGATTTATATTTCCCTGATGAATAAAGACATTGAACATCTTTTCATATACTTGTTAGCCATTGGTATATCTTTTTCGGAGGAATGTCTATTTAAGTCCTTTGCCAATTTTTAAATTAGATTTTTTTGCTATTAGATTACAGGAATTCCTTACATTTTTGTATATTAATCCCTTATCAGATGTATGATATGCAAATGTTTTTTTCCATGTTGTAGGTTGTTTTTGTACTATGTTGATTGTTTCCTTTGCTGTACAGAAGCTTTTTAGATTGATGTAGCCCCACTTGTCTCTTTGCTTTTGTTGTTCGTGCTCTTAGAGTTGTAACTGAAAAATCTTTGCCTAGGCTAATGTCATGAAACTTTCCCCCATGTTTCCTTCTAGTTTCATAGTTTTGGGTTTTATATTTAAGACTTTAAGCCATTCAAATTGATTTTTATGGATGGTGTAACATAAGGGTATAATTTCATTCTTTTACATGTGGGTATCCAGTTTTCCCAACACCACTCGTTGGAGACATCGTCCCTTACCTGTCATGTATTCTTAGCACCCTTGGCAGAAATCAGTTGACTCCATCATGCATGCGTTTATTTCTGGGCTCTTCATTCTGTTCCATCGGTCAGTTTTATGCCAGTACCATAACTGTTTTAATTGTATTATATTACATTAATTATATCATATTGTCAAGTATTTAAAAATCGGAAAGTGATTTGTTCTTTTTTCTCAGGATTGCTTTGACTGCTCAGGGTCTTTTGTGGTTCCACATGAATTTTAGAATTAGCTTTGGTAATTTGTATTTCTCAAAAATGTTGTTTCATCTAAATTGTTGATAATTTTAGGATGGAGTTCTTTATACTGTACCTTTATTACCTTAGTAATATCTACAAAATATGTAGCAATGTTACCTTTCTCATTCCTGTGTATTTCTTCTTCTTATTCTGGTCAATCTTGCTATAGGCTTATCATTTTTATTGATCTTCTTTAATATCCAGCTTTTGACTTCCCCGATTTTCTCTATTGTCTTTTTGACTTCTATTTATTGAATCCACTCTAATCTTTAGTATTTGTTTATTTTGGCTTATTTGGGGTTTATTTGTTCTACTTTTTTTGGTCTTAAGGGAAAGCTGAGATTATTGATTTGAGACACTTCTCTTTTAATAAAAACATTTAGTACTATAAATACCTCACACACAAGTACTTCTTTAGTGGCATTGCACAAATTTTTATATGTTCCTTTTTTATTTTTAATTAGTTCAAAATACTATCTGCTTTCTGTTTTGATTTTTTCTTTTATCCTTGTGTTATTTAGAAGTGTGTTATTTTGTTTGAAAAAAATGTGGGGCTTTCCAGAAATCTTTTTGTTATCAATTTCTAAGTTAATTCAATATAGTTAGATAACATGTAACGTTGGACTTGAATCATTTGCATTCGGTAATACTTGTTTTATCACCTTGAATATGGTCTATCTTGGTGAATGTTACATGTGCACTTGCAGAATGTGTATGTAGCTATTCTTTGGTGGGGTGTTCTGGATATATTGATTAGATCACGTTGGTGGATAGTTTTGTTCAGATCTTTTGTATATTTACTCATTTTTCTCTCTATGGTTCTATCGATTATTGAAAAAAGGGTATTGATATTTTTATCTTTGGTTGTAGATTTGTCTATTTCTGTTTGCTTCATGTAACTCAAATTGCTTTTTTTTAGGTACATAAACATTTAGGATTGTTATGTGATATTGATAAAAGTTTATTACGAAATAAACGTTGTCTCTGATGCTGTTCTTTGCTCTGATATCTACTTTGTCTGAGATTAAAATAGCCACTGTAGCTTCCTTGTGATTAATCCTGGCATCTTTTTTTTTGCAAGTTAAGAAAATGTACCAGCACAGTTGTGACTGGTGAGACTTCTCTCCTTGGCTTACAGATGGCCGCCTTCTTGCTGTCTTCACGGGGTTTTTCCTCTGTGTGCTTGCAGAGTGAGATTTCTGTTATCTCTTCCTCTTCTCTGTGGACAGCAGTCCTATGGGATCAGGGCTCCACCCTTATGACCTCATTTAACCTCAGTCACCTCCTTAAAGGCCCAATCTCCAAAAGCCACTTTGGGAATTAAAGCTTCAACGAAGGAGTATTAGGGAGATACACTTCAGTCCACAACAGCAGGGCATATCTTTTGTCCTTTTATGTTTAACTTATTTGTTTCTTTTATATGTACAGTGCATTCTTATAGGAAGAATACAGTTGGATTTTGCTTTTTCGCCCAATCTGGACAATTTCAATTAGGGTGTCTAAATAATATTTAATATGACTATTGATATGTTAAGATTTAAATTTACCATCTTGCTATCTACTTTCTATTTACCCCATCTATTATCTATTCCTTTTTTCTGCCTTTTTTGAATTAATTGAATTATTTTTATGACTTCATTTTTCTCCTTTTGTTGATTTATTAACTATGACATATATGTGTTACTTTGGGATTTATAATATATATCTTTAATGTATCACAGTCTACCTTCAAGAGATATTATTTTGCTTTCCATGTAATATTTTATATATTTCATTTTGGATAGTTTTTATTGCTATATTTTCAGGTTCTCTAATCTTTTCTTCTACAATATTTAATGTGCTGTTAATACCAGTCAGTATTTTTCATTTCAAACATATTTTTCACTTCTAGAAGTTTGATTTGTATTTATAATATCTTCCATGTCTTTACTTAACTTTTTAAACATAAAATATACAGCTATAATAGCTGTTTTAATGTCCTTGTCTATAAACTCTAACATCTGCCTCAGTTCTGGTTTGGTTTTCATTGATGATTTTTTTTTTTCTCATCATGGCTATCTTTCGTATGCTTCTTTGCTTTCCTGACAATTATTTTTTATTTTTCCATATTGAATGTTGGATTGTTTTATTCACATAAATATTATTGAGCTTTGTTTTGGAATGCAGCTAGGTTACTTAGAAGCAGTTTGATTCTTTTACATCATACCTTTAAGATTTGTTAGGCAAGACCAGGGCAGTATTTAAGGTTAATTTTGCCCCAGTATTGAGGCTTCTCAGCACTCTGCCTGGTGATCCATGAATTGAAATTTTCCAGTCTGGCGGGTGGGAATAGTTATTATGTGAGCACTTGATACTGTTCTCTCTATTCGTAGGATGATTCTCTCTAGGTCTTGGATTCTTCCCTCACATGCTTGTGCTTATCAGTAGTCTGATCAGTACTTGAGATAAACCCTTTGCAGATCTCGACACCTTGTCTTTGTAGGTACTTGAAGAAAATATTTTAAATTAGCTGATTAAAAGCCTTTTTCTTGCTTGGAACACGGCATCTTGTTTACCACCTTTCTCGTGTATGGACCATCACTACCAACTTTCAGGACAGGGTGGGGAGGGGTTGGCAATTCCTGCCAAAACCTCTGGGTAACCAATTAGAAAAGTCACTAGCTCTTTCTCTCTCAGAAATATCACTAGGTAGGGTAATGACTTTTCTCGTATTTGATTTGGTTATCTGCCTTCTCTAATTTTTCTAGAAAGAATTTATTTAACTTATGTATTACGAATATTTTTTAAATAGAACAAAATTACACCTCCCCACGAACCCAAATCATCATTTAAATTACTTATTCCATTTTTCTGGCTGTCTGCTTCTGGTCATTGGAAGGCTCAGCCAGAGCCGTCATCAGCAGGACTCCCAAAGCCTTGTGCTTTCGAGGGCAGCGAGGCCTCGGGAGCCGGCTCACCCTCTTCCCTCTCAGCATGATCGTACTCCAGTCTTCCTGAGCTGGCGCTGTACCATGGCTCTCCCTTCCTCTCCAGATTGATAGGAGGAGTTCGACTCCAGTCTTTGGGAACAAAGCATTCTGATGTTGTCTTGTTCTTCTCAGAATCTCACAGACTTACCCCTCAGAGTTCTTTTTTCCCTTCTTGTTATTCGTACGGCCTGTTCCTACTTTACACTGTGCTCCATTCCTATTTGTATCATTTTAATTAGTCCTGTAAGACTTTGTTTGAACACCCCCTTCCTTTTCACGGATGACTGTGCTGACTGCCTCCTCCGCTGGTCTCAGGCTCTGTTCCCTTTCCCCTCCAGCCGGCCTTCTTTTGTGTTTGGAGTCTATTATAACTGAATGTGTTATTCTCCTTTCTTTTTTTTTTTTTTTTTAATTTTGTGTTTTTCTTGTCCTTCTGTGGATGTCTTAAGATGGTCCTGATCCTTATTTCCTCTGGTTCCTGACATCAGGCAAAACTAAGGAATCTGAGACAAGACAACCTGGTCTGTCTTCTTCCAAAGCAAACTTCTGCTGCCTCTCTCCTCCACTTCCAATTACTTTATTATCTCTCTTTTTGTCTTTCACATTCAAACTATAATCCATATTTTTCTTTCTTCATCTATATCTTTGAACTACTAGAACAGAGCCTTATATGTAGCAGATATTTATTAAATGTTTGTTGGATAAAAGAATAAATAAGTGAAGGGATGAATGTTTGGTTATTCATCCAACTATTGATTCTTTGCTTTTGATTTCATTTCTGGTAGCTGGTCCTATTGGTTCATTATTGTTTACTATGAATATTTTTATATAGTTGCTTTACTTCAGGCCCCATACAAGCCACACATTTTTCATTTTCTACAGGAAGTACTGTTGCATCCTGGGCTTTTGCATTTCTAATAATTATCCTTACAATGCATATTGATGTACTTTTCAGTGTTTGGAAAGTAAGGGCTTAAATGCAAGAAAGGAAATATATAATGCATTGGGAAATATAATGCAGAAGGTCCAGCAGAAGTAAGTCCTGCTTGAGTCTGGTTGGTAGGGTAATATTATGGGTGTAACAATTTATAGTTTTAATTGGAACATTTCACTTAAAATGTCATATGGTGTGCTTGAGTGTGCTATTGTTATGTTACAGAATTACATGCTTATGATTTTGTAATAAAAGATTTTGTAATTTAAAAAGGGGCGTTATTTGTGCTGGATCCTGCATTTGAGTATTAAAATAATATTTAATTAACTTAAACTACAAATTTGAAACAATAATCTTCTTAGGCTTTTACGTTCACTTTGCAATTTTGATTTTCATTGTAAACCAAGAAGTTTGTATTAAAAGTACTACCTCTTTTCACTTACTTGATTAACTTAAATAAGTGAATTATTTAAATTAAGTGAATTAGCAGATTGAAATCTTCTATACAATTAGTCATATTAATAAGCCATAAATTAAATTTCCTAAAATGTTTAAAAACATTTATAATTTCATACATCAAGCAATTCAGATGCCTGGCAAGGCTGACTTAAACTTTAGCCAGCAAAATAAAAATACTTGTAAATCTAAAAATTCACCCTTAAAAGCATACTAAATTAAAACATTCAAAGATGGTTTATAAACATTATGAAATTAGCAGAACTTTGCAACTTAAGATAATGAGAATAAAATGAAGTATAAATTTCAAATTAAAATCACAATGCTAAATTTCTTAGATTCTATTATACTATGTCAGCTTTTCTTAAACATATCTAACAGTTCAAACCCACAAACTGTAACTTCTTTTTCTAACCCTATAACTGAATAATATTAAGACTATGGGCCCAATTTATTTCATGATTATGGTCAGCTGTGCTGAGGTCACTGGGTTGATAGACTTGGGGCTGTGATATAGTTACTGCTACAAACTTCTAGAAGGATTCTACCCATGCCACAGACAGACACGCTGAGAATATTTCCGTCTGCCGTATTCGTGTGGGGGCCAAGCTCCTATCCTTTGTTGGGATTGACTTGGCAGACTGTCCCCTAGACATTTTAACCCCAAATTACACCCTTACCTGAATCTGTGCAACATCTTAAAATATTTCTTATCTTTTTGGGGGTAGAGTAAGTTATGTACTTCCATTTAGTTTGCCACAAATAGCCGTTATTACTTGATTTGATTCTTCATTTATTTTAAACTCTACTTAATTGACTCTTTTGATTGTAAATGGAAATAATTGCAAGTCACACTGAAAGCAGCAAAAAAGTAACCAATTGGCTCACAAAACTGCAAAATCCTAAGAAGTGGCAGGTTTGGGCTTGACTGAATCAAGCGGTGCGAGCCATCAAATAATGTCAACAGGAACATCTCTCTGTCTCTGTGCCTCTGTCCCTTTCTCCTCCCTGCCTTCTTCTCTTTGGATTCTTCTTGTCTAGATTTGGGGTTAATTCTTAGTTTTGTTCTAGGTGGCAACAACAAGACTCCAAGTGAGCTTATATTGGACTGACAGCCAGCCATCTCAAAAGGAGAGACTAACTTTCAACATCCCTATTAATCCTTCCAGAAACCCCGGATTGGCCATGCTTGGATCAGTCACTATGGCCCAGAAAATGGGGTATTCTGATGGAACATCCTGGATCACAAAGTCCACCCATGTGGTGTGGAACATAGGGCCCCTTGATTAATAGATTCAAGAGAATCACCTGGAACTGGGGAGGGGTTCTCTGCAGTAAATCATGTAAAACAAAAAAAAGTGGTAGGTGACCACTACAGTCCAGAATATATTCTGATAATTTTATGAGATTCATGTACATCAAGTTTTTGGCTGTTCCTGCTGCCTGCTATAAACCTTGTTTGTCCCAAATGGAAAAGCACTTGGCAGCTGATTTACTCAATCCCTTCTTCCTTGGCATAGCACTATTTCATTTTTTGTATCGCTCAGTTACAAATATTTCTTCTGCTTTTCCTGGAACTGCTAATATATTACAATGTTTATCCAAGTCACATAAGGTCTCCTATATATATTTTTAATGTAGAATCATCATCAAGTTTTTCTAGAATTCTATCTTCTTTCCTATAAATGTATATTCTCTAGGATAAATCCTGTTTCACAGATGAACCAAATTCCTAGGGATCTGAATTACTGAAAAAATGTATCTTTAGACTCATCCCAATTCATGTAATAAATTCATTCCCAGTGTATAATCGTACCATCAGCTGCTTTTAAAATGAGCCCTTATGATGGGTTTCCCTTCAAGAAGTCTTTCTTGCTTTTATCTTCTCCTGCTAGAAGATGCAGAGCTGCTACTATCCATCCTCCTGTGATGATGATGATGATGATGACAATGATGACAATGATCATTGTAAAGTGACAAATATTTACTGAGTAAATCAGTGCCAGCATTGTGCTAGGTGTTTATGTGCAAAATCTCTTTCAGTCCCAACAGCAGGCTATGAGGGGAATATCAAATCTCCATTTTACACAGAAACAGTCTCCAAGTGGTGACTTACCCAAGGTCACAGAGAGGAAGTGGAATGTCTAAGATTTGAAATGAGGTCAGCCCAACCCCAAAGCTCACCTTATCCATGGTTTCCCCTTCCTCAGTTCCAGTTACCCACAGTCAACCACAATCAACCACTGCAGTCCAAAAATATTAAATGGAAAATTATGGAAATAAACAGTTTATAAGTTTTAAATTGTGCGCTGCTCTGAGTAGTGTGATGAGCTCTCTCACTATCCAGCTCTGTCCTGCCTGGAATGCGAATGGCCCCTTTGTTCAGCACATCCATGCTGTACTCACTGCCCACCTGTTGGTCACTTTATAGTTGCTTCCATTATCAGATTAACTGTCACAGTATCACAGTGTTTGTGTTCAAGTAACCCTTACTTTACTTAATAATGGCCCTGAAGTGCAAGAGTAGTGATGCTGGCAATTAAGAGATGTCAGAGAAACCATAAAGTGTATGCATATATAGGCTAAAACATTGTATATGTAAGGCTTGGAAGTATTCATGGTTTCAGGCATCCACTGGGGGTCTTGGAGTGTATACCTTGAAAATAAGGAGGGACTTCTGTAATGTTTTGTTAAAACACAACTATATCCATTCATTTAAGTATTGACTGCTCTTCCTGGAATGGCAGAGTTGAGTAGTTGAGACAGAGAGAGTCAAACCTGCAAAACTTAAAGGTGTTAGCTATCTAGCCCTTTATAAAAAAAGGTTTTTGGACTCCTAATCTAGTATGCAAATTTCTGATATAAAGTCTGTATAGTTGACCCTTGAACAACACTGATTTAAACTATATGAGTCTGCTTATGTGCAGATTTTTTCAATAAATACTGTAAATATATTTTCCTTATGATTTTCTTTTTTAAACAATTAAAAAAAGATTTTATCTATTTACTTTTAGAGAGGGGGAAGGGAAGGAGAAAGGGAGAGAAACATCAATGTGTGTTTGCCTCTTGTGCCCCACCTACTGGGGAGCTGGCCTGCAACCCGGGCATGGGCTCTGACTGGGAATCCAACCAGTGACTCTTTGGTTCTAAGACCCGCACTCAGTCCACTGAGCCAGACCAGCCAGGGCCTCATTATGATTTTCTTGATAACTTTTTTTTTCCTGTGGCTTACTTTATTGTAAGAATACAGTTTATAATACATATGACATATAAAATATGTGTTAATCAATTGTTATGTTACTGCTAAGACGTCCAGTCAATAGCAGGCTATTTATTATTAGTGAAGTTTTGAGGGGGGTCAAAAGTTACACATGGATTTTCAACTGCGCAGCTTGTCTCCCCTAACTGCCGCGTCACTCAGGGTCAACTGTAGTTAAGTTTCCTCTTAAACCAGCCCATTCTTCCGGTGTAATAGTGTACCTAACAAATTGTTCAAACATGGCAATGTGGTTTTGTGATAGTATATTCTGACTGTTACCACTTTCCCGGTTATGTTAACTGCTCTTAGATTAAAATGTTACTTTATAAAATGGAATTATGAAATAGTTTAGACAGCACAGTGTGAGAGCCAGTGGCAAGACACTGCCCAGAGTGAAATCCAGTAAACACGAGGAAGCTAATGACATTGGGGGTAGGTTAGAACTGCCTGGATCTCCTCAAGCGCATGTATTCCACAGATGTGGTGCTAAGAGACAGATTTCTTGGAATGCCATGGGTAGGCTAAGCCAGACGGAATGAAAGCATGAGGAAATTTTTCTGGTGAAAAAAATATTTTTCCTTACAAATTGAAAATATTTTCCCTTTTATGTTATATTCATTTCTTTCCCTTTTGAAATAAGGTTTTCATCCCCCATGGAGTGTGTTTTTCCCCTTTTGATTTCTGCAACAAATGAAAATTAATTCTTTCACCCACTTCACACGGACAGTTCCACAGGCTGATAGTGCATGCTAAAAATGTTGAAATGAATTAGGGTTTTTTTTCAGTAGATGAAAATGGTAAAATTGCCAAACTGAAAGTTTAAAAAACTACTTTTTTTTGGTATTTTTCTTGCATTTGAAGTGAAGGGCACCAATAAGCAAAGCAGTTTTAAGGCCATAGTAAAGATCTCAGTCTGTGGACTGTGTTTTGTTTCTTCCCCCATCCCAGGGCGTGAGATCCGTGCTTGTTCGTTCAGTAGTTCTGAGATTCTGAGACCTGGGACCGGGGACAAGTCACTTCTACTTTTGGAGGTGGACTCAGTCGCTACGAATGTCAAGCAGGAGGAATAATTGCTGTGGACAGGGCTCTTGAGAGGACTGAAGGGGACTGAACAGAAAGGTTTTGTAAACTGCTGGAAAGCTTGTGTAAGTGGAAGGTGTAGTAATTGTTTCTGTGTCAGTAAAACCTCTTGAGAACCTCTACCAGAGGCTGGAGTTGGGGAATGAAGCATGTGAAAGCAAAAGCAAGCGTTGCGTTGCTATTTAAAAGCCACCCTAGTAACAAGCCTTGCAGGCTAAAGAGTTGAAACTAAATGAGGCTTTCAGTTTTCTGTGGGTTTCAGTGATTCGAATTAGCCTGAGGGCTCCCCTTTTGTCTCTCCCCGTGCAGCGGTGGTTACACCCGGGGTTGGCAGGAGATGAAACGCGGCTGTGCACACAGAAACCTCTTGTGCATTCTCCAGGGTCTCTCCGAAGTCAAAGTGCCCGAGTTACTTCCATTTTTTTGTTTTTTAATATTCCTGGCATGTTCCAAAGTGAAATGCTGAAACAGAGTTACAAACGTTGTGGTGCATTTTTTAACATTTATGCTTTAAAAACTAGTAATTTTAACACATTCATTTACATAAGTGCAATACAGCTATCTTGCTTTTCAAAGATTACAAGATTTATAAGCAATGCTTACATGGGATGCACTATAGAACAAGGGACCGAAATTTAAGGTTGTGTGATGAATGACCCTTTCCAGTCTGACGAGTGAATGCACTGCATGTATAGGTTCATTTAGGTTAGGAATGATGTCAAAAGTCTTTATTTGAGATCCTTTCTAAATTGGAAGGCTGAGTGGAAAGGGTCTCCTGCCCTTTGTCCCCCAGCTCCTCCACCCCCAACCTTGCTGAGACCCAACTATAAGTATGTAATTATGAATGTGAAGCAGAGAGGAGAAAAATGAGGGATGAAGGAGAGGTCCATATGGATTCCTTCCACAAATACTTTTTAAGGCTTACTATGTTCCCAGGTAATGAATGACGCAGTGTTGCGATTAAGCCCACATTCAGGGTCTGAATCCTGGCACTTTTATTCCCTCCTTGTGTTAATGACCCTCTCTAAGCCTGTTTTCTATCAGTTACATCATGTGTGAGGTACCTCATCGGTGGTTGTGAGGGTTCAGTGACGGACACAGGTAAAGTTAACAGAACAGTGCCTGGGACAGTGAGCGAGCAAAACAGAAGTTCTGGCCCTCAGGGAACTTAAGTTTCAATTCCCTCCTTGCATTTCACTCTGCATTTTCTCCTCTGCAAGGTGGTCTACCTGCCTTGCAATATCTAGTGATATTTGGTAACATGGGTAACTGTTACTCCACTGATGAGGAGATGTAAAAAGAAAAAAAGCATCCGTTGTAACTAAGGAAACTCTTTACATTTCATTCATTAGCCACCCCACAAGCGCCAGTGCGTTAGGCTTTGTGCAGGGGCTGCTGATACCACAATGAGGAGACAGGGGTGGTTCCACGCTCCCGGGGAGGAAAGGCATCAGGTGCACAGTGGAAGCTTTTGTTGAGTATGAAGACCATACAGACAGTGCACAAGTGATCAAGTGTTCAACTCAATGAATTTTCACGAAATGACACACACATATATAACTTGCACCCAGATCAAGAATCAGAATCTTATGAGCCCCTCAGGTGCCTCCCAGTGCCCCTGCCGCTCCCAACCACCCACTGTCGGGGTAGACATTTGTCTGACTTCTGAAGCCACTGATTACTTTTGCCCATTTTTAAGCTTTGCAAAAAAGGAATCATGGCATGTCCTCTTTTGTGACTGGCTTTTTATATTTATTTATTTTTCTATTAAGTTTTCATTTTTATCTTTTTAAACATTTTTTAAATTATTGTTCAAGTACAGTCATCTCCATTTTCCCACCACCACTTTCCCCTGCCCCACCCACCCCCACCTCCCACCCTCAATCCTTCCCCGCTTTGGCTTTGTCCATGGGTCCTTTATACATTTTCTTTGATGACCCTTCCCCTTCTTTCCCCCATTATTTTCCTCCCCTCTCCCCACTGGTTACTGTCAGTTCGTTCTCAATTTCACTCGCTTTTAAAATACAATATTATGTTTATGCAAAAAGTCATCCAGTTTTGTGTGTAATTATAGTTTATTCATTCTCATTCCTGCATATTACTCTACTGCATGACTATCCATGATTTTTGTATCCACTCTACTGTTGCTGGACATTTGGGCTGTTTCCTTGGGAATATTACAAATACTACTGAAGCTGACATTCTGATACCTGCCATTTGTTGGACACGTGTGTGCACTTCTGTTGAGCATACACATAGGGATGGAGTGACTGTGTATAAGACATGGACAGGTTGAGTTTTAGTAGACACTGTCAAACAGATTTCCACAGTAGTTGTCAGAGTTGATGCACTGGTCAGCAGAGGATGAGTTCTGCTTATTCTAAATTGTTTGTCTTTTCCACTGTAGTCATTTTGGGTATATCTTTTTCAATCTGCTTTATGAGAGTAATCTGCATTTTCCAAAAATGGATGAAGTTGAATGCCTTTTTACATGTCTTTTTTCTGCTTGGATGTCTTTTGTTGTGAAGTGTCTCTTCTGACATTCGCTCGTTTTTCTTTGAGTTCTCTTTCTTTTTCTTGCTGATTTGAAAGTGTTTCATATATTCCAGATAAGAGTCCTTTGTCGGATATATGTGTTGAAACTCTCTTCTCCCACTTTGTGGCTTATCTTTTCACTCTCTTAATGATTTTTGAAGTACTAAAGTTCCTAATTTTAATGTAGTTCAATTGATAAATATTTTTTCCCTATATGGTTATTGCTTTTGATGTCTTAAGAATCTTTGCTTGGGGAGGTTCTTGTGGAGGCAGCTCAGGCTAGACTGGGCAATTATTATGCCCTCTGCTGCCTAGACTAGCAAAAAATTCAGTCAGAAAAGCTAAAGGTAACCCTAAGAATCTAAAAGGTGAGATGCCCAATATGCTAGGTGTGGGTTCGATCCCCAGGCAGGGCACATATAAGACACAACCACTGAATGCACCAGGAAGTGGAACAACAAATCAATGTTTCTCTCTCCCCATCCCTCCATCCCTCCCTCCCTCCTCCCATCTCCCCACTCTTTCTCTCCCTCCCTCCTTTTCCTCTCTTCCTTTCTCTCTCTCTCAAATCAATCAATACATTTTTTTTTTTTGAAAAGAAAAAAAGGTGAGATGCTTGCTCCTACTTTCTTTGTGAAGACATGCTGGGACGGACATACAGAGAAAAATTCAGAGACCACTGTGAGCTTTGCATTTTCCAAGTGCTCCAGGAGGTGGAATACAGTGCATGGGAAAGAGAAATACAAAAAAGAGAAATGTGCACTGTGATCACAAATAAAGGATTGGAGATAAGATCAGGGAGGCCAGAAGAAAAATCACAATATTCCTGATACCCTCATACACCATCTGGCTTCTTCCTCTTCTACTAGACCTCTGCCAAAGAGCAAATCCACAAAGCTAGGCATTTGCATTGGAGATGTGGCCAAAGAGCTGGTGACATGTTATGGTGTGCAGGATTTCCAACA
Organism: Glossophaga mutica; assembly: GCA_039655065.1. Taxonomy (NCBI): domain Eukaryota; kingdom Metazoa; phylum Chordata; class Mammalia; order Chiroptera; family Phyllostomidae; genus Glossophaga; species Glossophaga mutica. The sequence goes on from CM077304.1 coordinate 64,299,149, forward strand.
AGCCCCCACAGAGATATTTCATCCTAATCCCTGGAATCTATAAATGTGATGAGACATCATTCATTCATGTGAATGTGTGGTATTCAAGGTGGAGCTGGACTTAAGCGATTATCCAGGTACTTACGATTTAATCAACAAAGCCTTTCTAAGCAGAGAGCTTTTTCCAGCTGGTGGTGGAAGAGGAAGCCAGAGATTTGAAGAATGAAGGGGATTTGACTTGAAGGTGCAGAAGGTCATGTGAGAAGGAATTTTGGCAACCTTAATGAACTGAGAGAGGCCCTGGTCAAGAGCTGTCAAGAAAATAGGGTCCTCAGTCCTATATCCACAGGAACTGATCCTGCCAACAACCTGAATGAGCATGGAAGAGATGTCTACTTGGCTTGGAACGTGGCTAATAAATTGATTTCAGCCTCGTGATTCCCTGAGACAGAACTCTGTGTCACACTGTGTTGACTTACAGAACGGCGAGCTAATAAATGGGGGCTGATTTAAGTTGCTAAGTTTGTAACAATTTGCTACACAGTGATAGAAAAAATAAAGCACAAAGCATAGTTTGAGTGATAGTAAAAAGCCATCTCATCATAAGGCAAAAAAGTTGAAAGACATGAATGAGAAGGATGTTGCCAAGTACAATCGAAAGAAAAGTGATGCTATAAAGTATCATCTAACATTCTCAAGGAAAAAAGTGGAGGAGGAAGATGAACAATATGAGAAACGGATAAAGAGAATGAGGAGGAGAATAAATAATAAAATGTTTCATCTGCCTCCACGTGAGTACAGAGATGCCGTCACCGACCCACTTCCCAACAGAGAAGGTGTCTGTTGCTCTCACTGAATTTAATTACTCAGCCAGAAAAATGATTTCCATTGTAGTATTTGAAATGCTTTGGAAATTGCAGTGATTTTCATGATGTGTTTATGGGTATTACAAGCATCCAGATATTCGTTCAAAGTTGTTCATATTTCTAAATACTTTTAAAATAAAAAGACACTTGTTGCCCTTACTTCATGACCTTAAGATATTCATGTGAGATGATAATGAAAAATGTTCCTGGAGTGAAAATATATCTTTGTAATTTATTTGTAAGGCAGTGCTATCAGTGAGAAAGCCCGAGTTGCTGACTGCATGTATCTACAGTTTGTAACAAGGACAAAGCAAGCCAGGCACACTCTTGTGGTCCATGACTGGTGTCATGATGCTGTGAGGGTGGCACTTTCAGAAGGGCCCCCCAGGAGAAGTGAACCCTGTTGACACTGCCTCACATTGTCTTGTTTTTCTCCACAGTAACATGACATTCTGCTGACATTCTTAGCTGTGAGAAAGGGACATCGGCCGGAGTGAGAAGTGTTCTGATTATTTTCAGTTAAATCTGGTTGTTTTACAACAAACTGTAAAACTCTTCATTGTCCGGGGAAAAAAAAGTAATAGCCACTACTTTGATGTCCTTACACACGTAAGCCACAACTTCAGAAGTGAAAACCTTTCAGTGAAGCATAACACAGAGAGTGCATGTGTCGCCGGCATGAAGCTCAACGAACTTTCACAAAATGAATGCACCTGGGTGCAGCCACCCAGAATGGGACACCCCCATTCACCCCCCATTTCCACTTAAATCTTCCCCTTCTCCCCCCAAATAATCTGCATCTTTCCTTTGAATGCTGAAGTGTTTTTTGAAGCAAAATGAATTGTATTTCTTTAACTGGGAAAAAAGAAGAAATTTTACCTTCAGGTCATGAAGGTCTTTTCCTGTTTTCTTGTGGAAGTGTTATGACTTTGCCTTTTGCATGTAGGTCTCGTTGCATCTCAATTCAATTTTCAGTGTGACGTGGGGCCAGGTGACTCCCCTCAGCAGGTCCTAAACCCGCTTCCTCTCGTGAAACTGCTGAGAACTCTGAGAGGATTTTCAGAGACTTTCTGCATCTGTTTCTCAGCCTCCACTCCTCATGCACACCCAACTCAGGAAATGACGTGAAGGGGAGTCCAGCTATGGGCTTGAGGCCCCTGTGTCTCTTTTAGAAATTCTCTGGTTTCTCTGTCTCCAGAGAAACTTCTGGAGGACCAGAATGGGGAATGCTCTGAAAGGAGGGGCTGCAGCAGTCAGCTCCCTGCTCTGAGGGGCCGCACGCTCCAGTCTGAGCCCCTCCAGTCCTCGCTGCCTCAACAGCTCAGCACTGCCGGCAGACAGATGACGTCTGCATTTAACTGGACCTTTCTTGCTTTGCTGGACAGAAGCACTGGTCTGCTGCAAATTACTCCATATCACCTGCAAAAACAGATACATTTTTAATTGCAACTGTGATAGTTTATGAAAGAAAAATCCCCCCCAGAGGATGCTATTACAAGAGGGGATACTAGGAGTCTCTTGTTCAAAAGCCACTGTCTTCTGCAGAAGCCACTGTCATTTATCACTAGTGGGCCTGAGCCTTGGGCACATGGACAGGGCATTGGTGAAAGCACCGGCAGGTCAGCCACTAACCCGACTTTCCCATCAGTCCTCCTTATGCGACAAGTAACTTAGCCCCTCTGGGTCCCAGTTTCGGTGATCCTGGCATTTCTTTTTCACCTTTGAACAGGATCCTGTCTTTTAAATGCTTTACACCCTTAGAACAAAAGGCAGCTATTTTTAAAAAGATGCCACAGAAATTTTCTGAGCCCATGTAAAATGGTGTGTGTATGCCTGAAAATCAAGATGGTAGGTTTAGTTTAGTTTTGTTTAGTTTAGTTTAGTTTTGTTTTGTTTTGTTTTGTTTTGTTTTAAGGAGGAAGCAGAAGAAATTCCATCAGGCCACATACTACCAAAAGCTACTGAGACATAATCCCTCCAGAAGGACCTCTGAGGAAAGTGTCACTTTATCTTCCCACAGTTTCTTCTATGATTGCCCCCAGGCCCACTCCTGCAGCTTGGGCGTGAACACAGGTTTACAGAAGAAGTCACTGGCAGGGAATGAAATTAAAAGCCATCAGGTAATATCACCATAGGATGAAGGCTGAGCTTATCTGGATAATGTTGAGTGTCCTGGCACTGTTCAGGGCACTGTTTTTGCCCTTATGTTTGTACTTGTAACTGACGAGGCCTAGTGATCAAGGAAGGAGTTAGGAAAACAGCCAGGGATGGGTGAGGGCAGAGGCCAGCTGGGTGGTGGCCGGGAGGAGCAGGGTGTCCCTGGGTAAAGACCAGGGTGTTTGAGTGCTCCCTGGCAGCTGGTTTCCAGCTGATGAAACTCTGTAATAGTGTAAGACAGGCAAGGACGTTAGCAAATCTGAGTGATCACCCCTTTGGGAGAAAAAAATATATAAATAATTAATTGAAATTCTCTTTTAAAGCAGGGTCAAAAGAAAGTGAGTGTTGTCTAGAAGGAAGCCAACACCCAGAGATAACCTCAGCTAATTGAGGATGTGATGGCTCAGAAGGTAAACAAAATAAAGTGTGGGAGAAGCACAAGTAAAACAAATGAAGGGAAATAGGGAGGAAATAAAACACAGGGTGAACTGGGAGGAAGCAACTACTTGGGGACAAGCCAGGGAAAAATATTTTTTTAAAAAAAGGGTAAGAGTTTATCATTCTGATGGGGGATGCTGATAATGGAGGAGGCTATGCATTGTGGGTGCTGGAGGTGTACGGGAAGTCTCTGTACTTTCAATTTTGCTGTGGACCTAGTAATGGCTCTAAAAATTCAGTTAAAAAAAAAGAGCCTAGAGAAAGTCGAGTGAACTCATAACACTGAGAGATGGCTAGGGCCAGGGGAGGAGTGTCATCATTCCTTAGAAAAGCATCTTATTCAAAGGCTTGGACCTTGACCTCTCCTTCTTGTATCATTAAGGAACATCCCTCTCAGGATTATGGCTCGAGGGCGGGGGGCGGGGGGAGAAGAAAAAGAAGCAACCACACAGAATGGACAAGAACCCCAAACAGGAGTAAACAAATTTCTTCAGGAAGTCTCTCAAAAAGATTTCTCTTTTTCTTTCTCCATCCTCTGAGCTCTCACCCCATTCCTTCCCATCCTTTCCTTCATTTTTTTGCTGTACTTTTCCATCCTTTCATGAAACTTTCCCACTGCTCACTTCTGATATTTCACAGCCCTCATCCAAGTGCTGCAAGAAATTAATACAGGAAATAGGATAATAGTAATAAAAAATGCTGATAATAACACAAATTATTACATACAATACACATTTTTACAATAATCTTTTAGCATAAACTGTGAATGGACGTTGGATTTGATTTTTTATCTTGGCACTTGAAGGTTCGCATTGTTTTTAAAGACATTCTAACTCTCGCTGGGTCTCAGAATACCTATTCCTGAAACTGTACAATTTTTGTTGCCATTATTTTGAAATACATATTTGCTATATTACAGCACAGTGAAACTGTCAAGCAAGTTGTAATCATATGTATAACGATACTTTGTCCTTTTAAAGTGCTGCACTCCTAAAGCCAAAATTTCCCAAGCATCCTTGTAAGCCAGGCAAGTTTACAAGAAAATCCAATGTACTCAGGATTTTAGAGCTGAGCAAACTAGAACATAGAGAAAGTGAGAACTCGAGCCAGTGCCTTACAGGGAGTCAGGAATAAAGCTGGAATTCACGGGAAATATGTTATACTCAACATTGGACTTCCTGTACTGTGAAACATGAAATAAGGAGGAAAAATTACAAATTAGGGTTGCAGAAGTATTTTAATCAAGTTTATATATTTACCAATTAAAAGCTAATAATTCATAAGCAGTGTCTTTGAAGAGTAGTACTAACAAAGAACAATATAGTTTTTGTTTCAGTATTTGCTTCTTGATTTCTCATAATTAAAATTTGTCATGAGAACATAAATTTTCATGGTTTTAGTGCAAGAGTGGAGACAGTACATGAACTTAAGAATGATTATTAAATTTGTTTTATTCAAGTGAAAGTCATGGTCACAAATTCTATACTAGCTACCATCTACCCCTTTGGAAGAGATAACAGATCAGTTAAGATATTATTTGTACTTTTTTAAATAGATTGCTTTAAAAACATTTTTTCATTTTAGAAAGAGAGGGGGGGAGGGAAGGAGGAAGAGAGAGAGAGAGAAAAGCATCAGTTTGTTGTTCCACTCACTGATTCATTCATTGGTTGATTCTTGTACCCTGACCAGGGGTTGAACACGAAGCCTTGGTATGTCAGGACAGTGCTCCAACCAACTGAGCTGCCCAGCCAAGGTGACGTCTGTGATTTTTAAGAGTCCTTTAAACTGCTATTAAAGGTAAAACTACGTGCTTTTGATTGAAAAAGACTTCGTGTAGCAAACATTTGCTTCAGACTCCTGGATATTATAGTAAGGCAAACCTGAGCAGGAGATGGCTGGGCTGACTGGTGTTTTACTTGTTCCTTTCAGATACTGGTGGGAACTGAGATCTGAAGCTATTGCAGGAGGGGGTTGGGGAAGAGTGGTGAGCAGAGATTAGAAATAAGGAATCTGGTCTGCTGTTTGCTCTCAAGTATCAAAACCACACATGTAAAAAACAAACAACCACTGGATGCTGTCTGCCACCTGTTGACTTCCAGCTTTCACTGGTGAACTGCTGAGCTGCACGTGTAAAATTCTGCACCTCTTTGTAACACAACTCCCAGTATCAGGCTGTTGATTTTGTGGGGGAAAAAAAATGGATTTGAAGTCAAATGACCAGCACCTGGGTCCTGTATGAGATGAGCAGCTTTGAAGACATCACTTGCCCTCTTTGGATCCAGTTTGCTTTCTATACAAGAGAGAATGAGCATTAATTTCTCATGGAATTGTTGCTTTGGTTCAGCGAGATACAGGGTCTGGCAGAAGCGCTTTGTAAACTGTAAAGGACAATAGAAATAGCTGTTACTGTTCAATCAACCAATGATCTGTGTGTCACTCATAACCCGTGCCCTGGTGCCTTCTGGTCCTACCTAGCTTTGGCTTCTGGTACTTAACTCCTGAGAGAGCTCTTTAACAAGCTACAGAAGGTATCCTGTCATTAGGCCGGCTTCTCGGCTGTGCGACCGGAGCTGTCTCATTGGTCCCCTGCTCAGAAAGGTCCTACACTTAGTCTACTGGTCTGCCGTCATCCTGACATTCTTTATAATTTTCAGTCAAGGGACTTTTGGTTTCATTTTACACGGAACCCTACAAATCATGTAGCCAGGACTGCCTGTCATGTTTTTCTAACTTATAAAATCAAGCCTGACTTTAAAGTTTCTTGGAATTTGCCTCACTTCTTAGCATCTGCTTTGAGGATCTTGATGTAGCAAGTAGTTATAAATTAATATTTTTTGTTAAAATAGTTTATATTTGATATATCACGTGTTAGAGCAGAATGCAAAATTGCGACCTAATGGTTGATTCTTGACTATGTAGACTCTGGATTTCTGGAGGAAATGTGTTTTGTGCTCCTGTCCGCGTGCCTGGCCCACTGGGGACATTCAATGGAAGTGGAATGTGGGCATGTCGTGTATGCCGTATCAACCTACTGTGAGAAACACTCCCTTTGGACGACAAAAGTATCCTGACAGAGCGATTTATGGTTTTATTTTCTATATTGTGGTTAAGGGTATATGACTTTCTAAACACCAGTTGCAGCTTTCTTCAAGTTCTTTGAATGTATTCCATTAAAAATTTTGGTTCTCTAAAGAAAAATGCAAACATACTTTATGTTTTGCTCTCAATCATAATATAGTGAAGCCTGGTATTCTTGTTAAAGAAAGGTTATTTAACTTTGTTGGGTATGTCACTTGATAATAAAATGATAGTCAGATAATTTTGAAGTACATGTAATTTTTCTTTTCTACATTTTTATTGTATTTTTCCATTACTATTTAGTCCCCTCACACACACCCCCACCCATATGATTTGTTTTCTGTTGTGAAAAGTTAGATTACCTCAGATGGGTTTCAGGAATGTATTTGGGAGTGGTGGGCACTTCTACAGGAGAAAGGGGTTATGTTGGTTATATAGGAATAGAAAGTTTGTATTAGTTATCTAATGCCGCACAAAAATTTGCTCTACAGCATGTCGGTATAATACAACATTTACTTTTCACACAGTTTCTGAGCATTAGGAACCTGGCTCAGGGTCTCCTCTGAAGCTGCAGTCAGGACGCTGGCTGGGGCTGCAGTCCTCCGAAAGCATGGCTGGGGTCAGGGGACCTGCTTCTCAGAAGTTGCCCTCTCCTGGCTATTGACTGGAGGCCTCAGTTTCTCTCTATGTGGGCCTCTCCAGCAGCCCGCCGGAGTGTCCTCAGGACATGGCCACCGGCTTCCACCAGAGCAAGTCATCCAAGAGAAAGCAAGAGAGAAGCCACGGTGACTTTTACAATCTTGCCTCCAGAGAAATATCCTATCACTGCTCCTAATTTTCTATTGCTTGTACAAACTGTCTTAGTCCATTGGGCTGCTATAAAAAAATAAAACCACAGACTAGGTGGCTTATAAACAATAGAAATTTTCTTCTCACAGTGCTGGAGGCTGGGAAGCCGAAGATCAAGGTGTTGGCAAAACCACATTCTGGTGAAGAATCTTTTCCGGGTTTATAAATGGCACCTTCAGTACCCTCATGTGGTGAAAGAGGGGCTAAATCTCTGTGGGCTCTCTTTTATTAGAATACCAATTCTGTTCATGAGGGCTCCATCTTCCTAATCTAAGCACCTCCCAAAGGCCCCACCCCCTAATGCCATTGCCTTGGGGTCTCGGTTTCAACGTATGAGTTTGGGGTGGGGGAGGACACAGACATTCAGACCATGACCATAGCACAGACCAACCCTGATGCAATGTGGGAGGGGGCTACAGAAGGATGTGGATATCAGGAGGTTGGGATCATTCTGGGCCATCTTGGAGGCTAGCTGCCATGGAGTCTTTCCCCTAAATTCTGCTGCAGTTGCCAATGTTTGGCTTCCAGAAGCCCTACACAGAAGACTGAAGGCACAGAAATCAGACTTGGGTTAATTTTCAAGTCCAGTCCATACATTTGTATCAGATACTGAGTCAGGACTGTTATATTGTACAGTGGAAGACTCATCAATGTGAATGAGGCATTTGAAGTGTCTCCATTTACTACATTCTTAGTGCTGTGTTAAGTCCCACCAGGATGGGGGCACAGGTGGTCTTAGAGAGAGATAAGCAAATGACGATGTGCTGGCATGTATACTCAAGCAGTGGAAAGTGCAATTCAGACTAAACACTGTAAGAGTTTAGGGCTCCCTGCTAGTTTGTAAGAATACAAACTTTCCTGAAGAGGTACATTTGTTGAGAACTGCATAGAGAGATGATGTGGAGAGATGAATGGGCCTGAGGATAGGAGGGGGCCCTGAGCTGTGGCAGGAAGGGGCAGGAGACTGATTCAGAAGCCTCATAGGCTTGAGTGAGAGTGACTTTTACCCTCAGGGGACTCAGAGGGTCCCACTCTCTGCTTATACTAGGAAGATGGAGGGAAGCAGAATCATCAATAGAGGGGACCCAAAGCCATGGAGGTTTGTCAGACACCAGCCATATACAATGTACTCTCCCTATTATTTTACTTAATCTCCAAATGACTGGGAGAGGCAAGGGTGGCAACCTCCTCTTTACAGAAGTGTGTGTTGAATCCAGAATTGTTGGCATCCAAAGCACACACTATTTTCACAAGACACTTGCCATCTCTGTAGGGATGGATCAGCTGAAACCTGTGAAAAACAAATAGGACTCCTTGGAGGCAGGGAGGACACGGAATAATTGGCATATAACCGCTGGGCAAACTTCCTCCTTTCTGTCCACAGTCCCGTAGGGCAGACACGGACTCTTCTAGAGCAGTGATTTTCAACCCTTTTCATCTCTCAGCACTCATAAACTGATTATTAAAATTCTGCAGCACACCAAAAATATATTTTTTACCAATCTGTACCATTTTGATTCATTCACACTGGATGGCTATTGTTGTGTTGGCTATTGTCATTTTTTAAAATTAAGAAACAACCTGTTTATCATATTTGTTCCATTACCATTTATCCCCCTCATAGCCCCTCTCCCCTGCAATCACTCCACTGTTGTCCATGTCCATGAAGCCTTTTTCCTTTTTGCTTGATCCCTCCATCCTCTACCCCCCCCACCCTTAGCTGTCATCCTGCTCCCTATCTATGAGTCTGTCTTTATTTTGCTTGTTAGTTCAGTTTGTTCATTAGATTCCACACATGAGTTAAATCAATGGTGTTTGTCTTTCTCTGGCTTATTTCACTTAGCATAACATTCTCCAGGTCCCTCCATTCTGTCACATGGTAGAATTTTCTGTCTTTCCCCCTTTTTAATGGCTGCATATTATTTCATTGAGTAAATGTCCCATAGTTGTTTTATGTATTCATCTACTGATGTGTCGTCATTTTTTTAATTTGACAATCTAAGGGAATAGAACTCAGAGTGCCTGACTAAATAATCAGATATTGCATGTTTTAAAAATTCTTGCAGCACATCAGTGGTTGAAAATCACTGTTCTAGAGATTTCATAAAGACATAGCTGACCACAATTTCCATTCTGCCTCCCATGGTCAGACACACCCAGCAACAACAGACGCAGGCGTGCCCTGCAGGGGCTTCATCTCACTCTCATTTCAAAACAGAGCCGTATGCTTTTAGCCACTTTAAGTTTAAATAAAATCTATTTCTCAGATGGAGATGAGAGTGACTACTTAAAAAGAAGAGAGAACAATGATGTTATCAAGTCATAGCATAGAAAATAAACTGGAAGAGGCATTTAAGTGAGTGCTCTGTTTGGCATAGAGGTGTCAGGAGAGCCAAGTTTGAATTCTGGCTGCACATCTGAGTCTGAGTGACTGACTTAAGGCTAAGTGTAGAAGCTCAAGTCCTCACCTGAAAAATGTGGATGGTGATTCCTACCTCATCAGAATATTGTTTTAGAAGAGGTAATGTTAAATACTGCTAAGGGTAGCTCATAGTAGGTGCTATATAAATTCTAGTTAATTCTATTATCACTTTAATTTTTCCTCAAAAGATTTACAGTTCCAACCATGGTCATCTTTGGCTAAAATGTAACTTATCTGCATTCTTAGGTAAATACCTGTTAACTCTGGGTGTTTACCTAAGGATGCAGATCTCTAGTCTACATCATTTGTAGGTTGCACTCTCTGGGACTAGAAATCGCTTAAATTAAAAAATAGGAATGAAAGGTGGAGAATTGTTTACTCACTGTGAACAAGCCATCAGATAATTCAAATCACCATGTGTCTCACTGGCAGTTTCATTTATCTGAGTAAATGAAATCTTCTTACCTTACCAGAGCAATAGGAATTTAATGCTATCCAAGTGTGTTGGATTCATTTGCTTGCTTACTCTGCCTTACACTCAGAGTGAAGATAAGACCTAGTAGTTTTTTTTAAAACCCAAAATTGATGATAATAAATAAATAAATAAATAAATAAATAAATAAAAAGAGTAGACCTTAAAAGCTCTCATCACAAGAAAAAAAAATTGTCACGATGTGTGTGTGATGTTAACCAGAGTTAGTGTGGTGATCATTTCACAACATATGCAAATATTAAATCGTTATGTTATACATCTGAGACTAATATAATATTGTATGTCAATTATATCTCAATAAAAATAAGGAAGAAAAAATGTATCCCTTCAGTGCAGAACACTTCCCAAATATATAGTAGAAAATGAGTGCAAGTTATATTAAATGAAGGAAACCCCAGGAAAATTTTAGAAATATTTTAGAGGTTGGGAAAGTGGGGAAAAGAATGTATATTTATTCATAGGACTTATGTAACTTACCTACAAAAAAATTCAAATATTTTGCCCCAAAACAAGAACATACGCCTACGATCCATCACAGCTTATAAATGCCAGGTTTGAGAGGCAGGAAGTCACAAGGGTCAGACTCTTCCTGAGGTTCACAGGAGGAAGGTGTTAAACATAGGAGGCCCCTGGGGCTTTGACTTTTGCAAATTCCAGTTCCAGTGGCAGTGGTCACCTCTCCTTGTAGTGGATCCGGCCTCGTGCATGCAGGGTTTCTGCTTGGTCTGACTGAATTACTTCCCTGAAGAAGAGAAGTTAGAGCAGCCCCAGAGCATGGACCCTGCCTGGTGGAACTCTTGGGTTTCCAGAATGGTAGGTAGGGGTTGTCATCCCCCAGAAGACATTTTCCGTAGCTTTGGGAAGACTAGGTTTCCCAGCGGCATTGTATGATTTGGTGACTAAATTCTAACAAATGAGATGTCAGCAAAGACACCTTCCCTGAGAGATAACTATTGTGCACTCTTGAGTTCTCTGCCCCTTTGTCCTTTCCTCTGTTCAGGGACTGGAAGACGGGCCCAGGAGGAGGACTGTCACTCTAGTGATGGTGGCAGAGAGGGAAACTAGAGGAGTCTGGACTCTGGAGGATGTCGCGAACCTGCCGTGACAGCCCCGAGCCTCTTACATCTTCTGATTTCACCAAGGTGGGAAGAGAATTTATTTTTGTCTTGTTCAAACACTGTTATTTTGAGTTTTCTGTCACTTGCAGCTAAACTGGGTAAAAGGCAGAATTTAGTTGTTGGGTGTTTGTTTGTTTCTTTGTTTTTGGCAACATTTTCCATTCACCAGTGACAATACAGAGAAATTGGTACCTGATAGGCACGTGGAACAGTACAGAGTTGTATTGCAAGCCATTTCCTGGGATGCTGAAGGACTCCTGCTCCGTGTCAGCGGCAGACCCGGGGCTACTCACAAATCTCCAGGGCCACACTCCTCCTGCCAGCTGCTAACAATTCATAATAAAGAGTAGCATGTCAGCAGCCCCTTAAATATATATATTTTAAAACCAATTAATGAGATCTTGGTAGAACTCATAATGGGGTCTGCCCTTTGGGATAATTTTATCTTAGGGGAGAAGTGATGAGCTAAAAATTAAACAGATATTCCAAATAATTACCCCTCAAATGGTGTCAGGGAATGCAGGCCAGAGCCCAAGATTCTCTTATGATTAAGGAATTATTATACAAACTTTTTAAAGAGAGGGGACAGGAAGGGGATAGAGCTAATTCAGATAAAATAAACTCAACGAAGATTGTTGCAATTATGGCAAAACCCCAGCTGCTTGCAATTTTTTGCTGCTTCTTGTACCCTGGGACGTTTTTTGTGCTCACAACTGTATGGCATTTCATTAGGAATTCTTCTGTCTTAGTTCTTCCACTGAAATGTCTACTTGCCATTGGAACTCTTAGCCACAGCTGACATCTCATTCTTCATTAGGGCCCTCCCTTATCCTTTGCTTCATCTAGCAAAGTAGTAGTGGTCATCAAACCATGGCTCATAGGCCCAATCCGTGGGCTAACAATGCTCTCTTGGAGGAGAGGGGCAAGATTAGGAAAGGACTTGAGTTAGAGATGGGGAAATGAGCGTCATGTAAAGCCTAGAATTCATTGCTACAGTTGCATTCCCAACATGGGTTTGAGGTGGCTGTTGAGGGCTCTTGAGGCTGGCATGATGCCAAATACAGTGCAATGCTTTGGCACTGTCGCATTTGGCTGACTTTTTAAAAGAAGTGTTTTGTGGATCTATTTTGGTGGCTTAGCCATGTGCTGATACACACCAAGATCATGTGGAGCTAGCATTTTAGGGAACCAGTAAAAAGACAGACCTGGACCAAAAATAACTAGAGCCATGGGGAGAATTCCAAGGGATATCTCAGTGACAACTCATTTCATTGCAATAATCTTCACTGTGGGTGTGAGCTGCTTTAAAGAATACAAGTCAACAACACATATACGAAAGGGTGATTATCCACCTTGAACAGGCATAGTGCATTTACAGAAGCATTCACTACGAGTCCCTTTAATATCAATGAAATGCAATGAAAAGCAATTCATTATATACAATACTTAATGTTTTTTCAAGAGTATACCCATTGGATAAAGGGCTGTTAACATCATATGTTCTGAAGAAATACATTTCATAGAGCTTCATCAAGATCAAATTTCAACTTTTTTTTAATCTGTACATTCAAGAATTGCCCATTAAGTTACTGCACTTTGATACATTGCCTCATAGGTCTGGAAGGCCCAGATTCTACAGTCCCAACAAGTACCCAGACCACACTTGAAGCAGCAAGAGCTTCCAGAGAACCAGGCTGGGAAACCAGACAGAAACAGGAGAGATGTGAGGCATGGAGACTTCCAGCCCAGTACCGCAGTGGCCTGAGTCTGGGAGGATGCTTGCTTTTGCCAGCTGGGGCAGCAGGGTGGTGGGGCGGGGGGGGGGGGGGGGGGGTTGGGAATGGGCGGTGTAACACCACTGCCACCAGGACAAGCCGCTGTGTGTCTCCAGCTTCCTTTGCTGCTGCTAGACGCTAGGTGCTGTAGGTCCTGCATCTGAAATGAATTCCTAAAATAAATTCCTATTTGCAGCGATTGCTCCAGTCTCTGAGACCTGAGTGGGAGCACATGGTTGGCCAAGCCAGGGTAGAACATCTGTACTCTATTTTTTGGAGGGTGGCAAGGCTGATATCTGCTATTTTCTGCTTCTGCAGAGGAAGACAGGCCCCGCTTTTTGTCATTTCTCATGGGATAAGAACTTCCCCAAATTAGGAACGAGGTTCAAATGCTGGGCAGCCCCCCTCCCAAAAAGATAAATGTCCATAAATGTCCATTACTTGAGTTTATACATTACAAAAGCCTGGTTTAGTTATGTAGCTCACTTTTACTTGATCCATGGCACAGAGACAAAATTCTCAGGATCCTGTTCCACCTGCGGTTTCAACCTTGGGCTCAGTACTCTGCCCCGAATGGAAGAAACGGCCTTCTGTGTTGCTTGCTGTGCTCACAGGGCCCCTTTCTTACTGGGAGCACAAAACACTGCCCAGTCCACTGTCATTTGCTTTATTTCATCTTGCACTTAACTCCAGATTTTTCTTGTGTCAGGAAGTCTTTTCTGGATTTAGTTTGTGAGGGTCGGTGAACTCCCAAGGTGTTTTGTTCATCTTCCTGATGGGATTTATGGGGTAATTTCTGCAATATTAAAAGATAAAGGTAAATCTTATTCAGTGGCTGAGAAGAATGAGAAATGTCAAAGTGTGTGCCTGTCTGTTCCCGTTGCAGGACCACTACTCCCATCCACACTGTAAGGTGGTTTTCATTAAGCTGTGACATTTATCTTCCCAAAGTGAGTTTATGTTACTAGCATAAGAATAAAAAAGTCACAATTTACTGCAAAAAAAGTAAATACAGATAAAGATAAATGATATTTTTTAACAAAAACCATAATTTTAAAATAAGGCCATTCTTAAATATACAACGCCAAAGCCAAAAAAAAAAAAAAAAATGGCATGAGCATTCAAATGCAATAAATTCTAATGTTTGGTGAGGAGACTATATATATTGGACAAAGATGCTTGTTGTCCAAACACCAAAATAGAGACTTTTACTGCCACATATGCTCTGCCATTCCTAGTCCCTGAAAGTCAGGAATCAGACATTTTTTGCCTTGCAAGTGAAGATATTAGGTTTAGACTTTGTTGGGTGAGAAGGGGATGAGGGTACTGGGACAATCAGCCACTAGATTGAATTTTTCCACTTTTTAATTGGCTATGGACAGCCATGAATGAAAGTGTCCAGCTGCTGGAGTGGGCATAACTCCTTGAGGTTGGACAGACAACCCCAGACTAGACATCATAGCCCTTCGGGGAGACGGAGATGTTCTTTGCTCTGTTCTTTTCTTTGCTAGAGAAACAAAATATACAGAGATCACCTAAATTAAGAACTAACTGTGGGTAACTTAAACATCTACTTCACAGATATAGCAAACTGGAAAATATGCTGGAGGTTCCAGGACTTGATTTTAACTCTGGTTCTCACACTCTTCCTTCATCTGAGGAATGAGAGGGTTGGAGTAAATGATCTAAAATGTTCTTCCTCCTTTAAAACTGCACAATCCTAAAGATGAAAAGCATTTATCTCTACAACATGCTCTGCTGGAAGGAGAGGAGTGAGATTAGGAAAGGAGTTTAATTAGAGATGGGGAAATGAAACTGAAAAAGTCAGAAACACATGGAGAAAGAGGGAATATGGAGAAGTCTTTGGTAGGGAGATAACAAGAGGACTCCACTGGTCTTTCTCCTCCCATTCCCGGTGGAAAGAGGGAGATGCTTGGGCACAATCATTAGTTGATTCATCATTGTTCCTGGAGTTTTAATGTCTGTTTCTGAATGACAGAGTCACAGTAACCCTGACCACTAGGTGAAGTGACTTTCTGATTATTGGCAAAGATAAGATAAAACCAAGTCTCATATTTCAGTTCCTCTCCCACTGAACTATAAGACCCTCCCCATGATTAAAGTCCAGCAATCACTCTCCTTAGACCTTGACACATGATTCAGAACCAGGGTAGAGCTGAGAATCAGGAACCAAACATCAGCCACTGCCGTGCAAACACCTAAGTGAAGGTGTCTGGCTTATGTTTCTCCCCATATTATTTTTCAACATGTTAAGAAAAGAAAAAGAGGAGCCTGGATTTAAAAAAAAAAAAATAACTTTTAAGTCTCTGGTAGTTAAGGGTTACACAGATCTGGATGGATTTACTTACCTCTTTTGGATTTTCTTTTTCTGGCAAGATGCATGAAGGGGAATATGTAGAAAGGATTTTCTTTTTCTGCTTTGACACCAAATATGATAGTCCACATAACACTTTTCAAAGTTTTACATCGTGCCACTCTTTCATACATGTTATTTAGCATTCCTCAGTACTCTGTGAGATTGATGTGGATGACAATATGACAACTTTGTGCTGTATAAGATTCCTCAAGGTTATACAGGGTCACACTCAGTTCTCAGTTCAAGTCAGATGTATTTAGAGCTGCTCCTCAGCTTCTGGACTCACCTGGAAGGCAGCTTGGCTGTGAAAGGAGAATAAACTTTGCTCAGTTCCAGGTCAAGACACCAGCAAAGGCCTGGAAACCTGAACTTGCCCAGCCCCGAGCCATCAGCATGTCCTGGGACCATGACTCAAACTGCGCAGTGCCTGTAGGACAATGCTACGCCGTCTCAGCCTACCGGCTGAACAAATGGGTATGTGATTGACTGCAGCTGCAGAGTATTTTCCAAGAGTTTATTCTTGTATTAATATTTATTAATGATTGTATTATTTCTACATGAACAACTGTAAACCCACCTTTGCCCCACCCTGTATATATGTCTCAAAGGCATCAAGCAGGTATTCAGAATTGACTAGAACCAACACTGTCAGAATTTGTTTTCTCAACTGTCAGGTAAGTTAGACCACAAACAAGAGTCAGTCTTAGGATGAAGTGGTATTGCAAATAGGTTTAAAAAAAGTATGGTCCATCAGCACGGTGGCTGCTACGTGCATCATTATGAGCTATGCTGATGGCGGTCAGTGTCTCGCATCCTTGTCACCCGTTTCCACATCATTCCAGTTACCCATCATACTCTTCTCTGGAAAGGGAAGAAGGACGTAGTGAGAATCGCTGATGTGAGCTATTTTATTAACATGGAAAAATGCCTAAACATTGCTAACTGGAAAAGCCAGTTCTAGGAAATTATGTAGAATTATGTCTGCATGTACATATTCATAGAGAGCTATCTCTACGGGTATTTGGCAAAATGTAAATTGTGGCTATCTTTAAAGAGTTAGGTTTCAGGTGACTTCTATCTTATTTGTGCTTTTCTGCACATTTAAATTCCTATAATGAGCATATACCATATGTATGCTCAGAGGAAAGAAGTAAAGCAGGAAAGCATTTTTTTTTTTTTTTAAAGAATAATAATTAGAAACAGCAGTAATAAGCACTGGCTCAAAAAATTTGAAAAAAATTTTTCTCAATGGAGAGTGACTGTTCAACAGAATATAACATTTTTTAAAGGCACCACAATTTGGTGATCTTTTGTTTGTAGTATTTTTCTTCCATTTGAGTGTTATGTATAAATACATGCTCTAAACAGAATCCACCAAGATATTCAGATAGGAAGCAAGAGCTAACCATTAGTCTGAATAATACTAAATAGCTGTTTTCTATTATTTAAATAAGTGTGCAAATAATAAAGTTTTCATTGGTCATGCAGACACTGTTAGAATTATTGAGATGCAGCCCAGAGAGAAGAGAAGGAGGAAAGAAGAACACTGTGCTTTACATCTACCTTTTAGGAGACGTTTGTATGCAAGAGAAATAACAGTGTCTGTAGCATCTCAAATTCAAAGGACATCTAAAAGTACAGGACACATCAGATGTATGTTTCAAACATAGCAACAGATTTCAAATAGCATGCCATTGTTAGAAGATTGTGCAATGTTCAGATACTCCTTGAGCAGTAAATTTTTAAATGGTTATCTTTCACTTTATGCATTCAGAAATATGGTATATGAGAGCACAGTGTTATAAAGCTCAGCAGACAACTGAAATAAAAGAGAGAACTCGATTTTGGATTGAGCAGAAATGACTCTCCTCCCTGAAGATTTATAATTCTAGGCAGTGAATGAGTGTTGGCATTAGAAAGCTAAACCACACAGCACGTAGAGAATATTAGCATTCAGTAAACAATCAAGATTGCAGCCAGCTAGTGCCCGACGTCTGGCGTGAGTGCTCCCAGCTTCCTTGAAAAGTAGTGCAGCTGTTCCACTGATGGCTGAGAATCCAGGGTGATATCAAGGAACAGAAACTGTTGAGTTTCCTTAGCTCTAGTGGGTGTCAACCTCAAAATGCGATTAATGTGATAATACCAGAGTGTTTCTGAGGGAAGAAAGAAAATAAGGATAATGTTATGTAAATAGATACATATTATTTTCCTCTCTTTTGACATAAACCATTCCAGAAAAAGAAATGACAGCAAGGAAGTGAGAAATGAATGAAGCAGCCTCTGCTGTCTCGAGATAATTGCAGAGCAGGCTGACAGCTCTGGGCCGGAGGGCCAGGAGCGGGCCCAGCCAGGCTGGCTTCCCCGTAGTAATTGTAATAGTAGCTCACGTTCATGGACCGTTTAATATGTTCCAGACCCTTTGCTAGCTGCTTCACATGAATTAGATGATTTAATCTTCACTGCCACCCTGCAGCATAAGGACTGTTATCACCGTCATTTTACATACATAAAAATTGAAGCTTGGAAAGGTTAGGTAACTTCTCAAGGTCACCCAGCGAGGAGTGGAGCTGGTATTTGGACCCAGCAAGGCTGCTGACTACCTCTGCCATGACATTCAATTGCTTCCCTGTGCCTGTGAGCCGAGGAGTAGGCTTTTGTGTGTATGAGCTGTCAGTGACCTCAGCATCCAGTTCCAAATCTCTCTTTGGGATACTGGGAATCTTTTCTTTGTTTTATGCCAGGAAAGTACTTTCCATCAAGCCAAATCAAAACCATTTTTATGCTGTTGTCTTTGAAATGCCCTCTCTCCACCTGCCTCCACCCACGCCCACTCTGGGCTCCTGATAGTTCTCAAAGCTGACCTACAGAAGACTTAAATACATACCTAATTGGAAAGCAAGAGGAAAAAGATGAGCCTGGAAATGCTTGGAATTAAAATGTAAATTTTGAGTCCTCTCTCTGGCAGTGTTTTTCCTTACTTTGTTTAGTGACCTGAATGTGGCCAGCAGTTGCTAAATATTCCTGGAAATTTGAATCACCATTACAGCTCAAGTTCTCCTTGGTGCAAATTCTTTTCTAAAATGAGACCAAAGCTTTCTCAAGGCAGCAGGTGAATGATAATGCTGTTTCAGCGCTCCAGCGGGCTTTGTCGTCTCACCCAACCTAGGGGAGGTTGCTGGGCGTGTGCGTATCCAATTTTCCTGCTGCCCTTTATCCCTGGGAGGGGAAATAAGGTGATTTTATCAAGAGGTTTTTACTCTTAACTCTTTCTACTTTTCAATAAAGGATTTAATTATTTACATTTATTCTTTGAAACGTGAATTCTCCTTGAAACACAATATTGACCACTCTTGGTGTTTTGAGTTATGTATCTAGGCCAAGATGTTACATGATTTATTAATAGTAACAGTAATAACCATCAAAAATACTGGAATTCACTTGTACAGAAAATCTCAGATGGCCTCAAGACGTCTTCAAAGTGGCACAATCCTCTTAATAAATTAATAATGAAAAATCTATGTAGATCACTGAGATAGTAGAGAAAAATCATTTTAAAAATTCTACTACCGAGTATAATGTAGTCATTTTAAAAGCTAATATAACTGGAAGTTTGTACCTATTATTCCCCTTCACTTTTTTCATCCATCCCCAACTGGCCTCTCCTATGCAACCATAAAGAAGCGAAAGGGAGTAAGAGGTACAAACTCCCACGTACAAAATAAATAAGCCACGTGCAATAGAGTCGGTAATATCGTAATACGTTTTCAGGGTGACAGATGGTTACTAGACTTACTGTGGTGATCACATCATAAGGTACGTAAGTGTCAGATCACTATGTTGTACACGTGAAATTAATACAAAACTGTATGCCAACTGTACTTTAACAAAAAATCTTTTTGGAAAAGGCAGTACAAATCTAATTATACAGTTGATCCTCGAATAACATGGGTTTGAACTACCCAGGTCTACTTACACATGAATTTTTTTAAAATAAATACCTGTACTATTTTTGATCCATGGTTAGGAGGATTTTGGTATTTGTGTATGTGTGTGGCTGGTGGTGGTGGGGGGTCCAATTCCCTGCAGATATCCAGGGACAACTTAAGTTTTTAGGGAGTTAGAATCTGTAGTCAGATTTCCACTGTTCAGGGTCTGTCCCCTAATCCCCGAGTTGCTCAAGAATCAACTGTATAGCGTCGAGCAGTGAAACTTTTATAACTTTCACGTGTGACTTCTAGATTAGATCTGGAATATTAGCAGCTAAGAAAATCAGTAGTCTGAATGGAGAAGCACAATTGTGATTAACATTATTAAAATGAAAAAAGTGACTAAAACATTTTTGTGCGATTAAAGAGTCTTCCTTCCTTTATATTATCCAGCTTCCATAGTACGACTAGTATTCCATTTTAGTTTTTGTATGTTGTCTAGATTCTTACTCAAAATATTAACCATCATGTATTATTAGTTTTTCTCATTATTTAACTAGGTTTGAAAATTTAATGCTTTTATTAAGTACAGATGAATCCAAAGGCTGTGAATCACCAATATGTCTGTGAGAAAGACTCCTGGGATGTGATGAACAGAGCAGTTTTCTATGAGGATAAGGAAGAATTGAATGTGAGCTGGATCTCTATCTCTACTGTTCAATTTAGAGGTTGGGGTTTGTTTTGTTTTTTTTTGAAACCTATTTATTGGGCATAAAATATTCTAGGCAAGGTAATATAGTAGTTATATTGCAATACACAGAGAAGGGTAACATGTACTCTGATTTTAAGAATTTAGATCAGGAGATTTAGAAATATGTGTGTAAAATATTATTAAAATATAAGGTAAGTGTAAAATGTTAGTAGGAGCAACAATGCTAAAGAAATTCAGAAAAGTTTGCTTCTGAAGGAGGCAGGATTTGCACTCAGAAGGATGGTGTGGTGGACAGCACTGTTTGCCTCTCCAGCCTCCATTCACCCTTCTTTTCACATTTTTCAGAAACTCTTCCCATATGTATCTCAGGGAAAGCACACTCCACCTTAAGCTCCAAGGGAGAATCCTGACTAGTCCAATGCTAAATGCATCATGGTTATCCTATCCTCTCATCCCTTCCCTCCCCCATGATTCATTCAGGGAACTAGGCTTAAGCCAGTCGGAGGATGGCATTTCCCCAGTCACTGGTGCTGCTTTGGAGGTAAGCACTCGACCTAAATAAATTCAACCAGCCTAAAAGGAAGGGCCTTTGATTCATAATTGGAAACGAGAGTTTCATTCTCTCCTGACACTGAAAGGATGTTGTTGCTTCTGGCAGCCATATTGAGATCATAAGGGATGCTGGCATGAAGATGAGAGTGGCCCTGGAGGAAAGCTGAGGCTGTAGAACAGGGGAGAGGCCGAGCTGCAGGCCTGTTTGTGCTGTGCCTAGAGCTTGATCTGCCTCTGGCTTTCCATTATATGAGACAATACGCTTCTTCACAGTTTAGGCTGGTTAGAGCCAGGTTTTCTGTAAGTACCAGCCAAAAATCATCTAAACTGCTATCAGTAGAGTTGGTTGTTTTCCTAGCATTTATTTCCCTCTCTTTCTGACAATAGTAGCTTGTTTCTTTTGGGTGGGATCTCCTTTCCACCATTTTGCATAATAGTTCAAATAAGAGAGACTATCTCTTAACTCCAGGTGGGGCTGGATACGGTGACTGAGTCAGACGTGGGCATAGGAAATGTGTGAAAAAGTTGCTGAGGCTTCTGAAAAGCAGCTTCTCTTTCCCATGGGAAGTACTGGATGTATTGTCCTTTATACCCCTGCATAGCAGGTGAGCATAGGGGGCCTGTGTTAGTTTCCTAGGGCTGCTATAACAAATCATTGCACACCGGGTGGCTTAAAACAATAGGAATTTATTCTCTCACAGTTCTGGAGACTAGAAGTCCAAAGTCAAGGTGTTGACAAGGCACTGCTCCCTCTGAAGGTTTTAGGGAAGAATTCTCCCTTGCATCTTAGCTTCTGGTGGTTACCAGCAATCCTTGAAATTTCTTGGTTTGTTGCTGCATCACTCATCTCAGCTACTGTTTTCACATGGTCTTCTACCTGTGCCTAAATTTATTTCTTCTTATAAAAACTCCAGTCTTTGGATTAGGGCCTATTCTAAACCCCACATGACCTCATCTTGACCTGACTATATCTATGAAGACCCTATATCCAAATAAAGTCGTATTCACAGGTCGCAAGTAGGCATGACTTTTGGGGGAACACTATTCAGCACAGTACCATTTTTGCCATCCTGAAAAAAAGCCAGTCTGAGAATGAAGCCAACACATGGGTCCGTACAGGAACATGATAATCTCAAAGTAAATGACATACTTCACCTCTGGATAAAACTTGACTTCAAGTTTGTTTTCCTTTCAACATTTAATTTACTGAAGCTGGAACTTTCTCTTTTTATTTAAGCTACTTAGTGTAGGATTTTCTCTTGCTAGTTACAGAGACATTTCTAACTGATAGAAATTGAAATAAATTTGTTCAGAGGAGGGGAAAGCTCAAGCTGGATATTGGGGAATAGCAGGCTTTCCAAAATCAAGAAGATAAAGCAGTGTTGGAGAAAAGGTCTGGCTAGAGGAGAGTATTAGACGAGCCAAGAGTCGTTAAGCTGCATTGATTTGTTGGTGTCTGCAAATGGGAGGCTAAATCATTTGAACTTTTTTGTATAGGCAGATGGAATATATGGTTTTTGAACGTGAAAGATGGACCAATTAACATAATATTTTTTGGTTAATTACTGGTGAAGTGCGGATTATGTAAGAAGGGGATGGATTAGAAAAACAACTAATTAGAAGGAGCCAGAAGTCAGATCAAAATATACTGCCTTAATGTTTGCTAATTCAGCCACGAGTACTACAGTTCTGTGCCTGGGACTTCTGCAGTGGGGTTGATTCCATGTCTGCTCTGAACTCATTCCATCCCAGGTTCCTAATCTCACCGTCTTCCTCTTCCATAACAGACCCCACTTATTCTGCCTTTGGGCTTTTGCATTGGCTCTTCCCTCTGCTCCAAATGCTTTTGCTTCCTGATCTTGCACGGCTGGCTTCTTCACGTCATTCAATTCTCAGCTCAACCGTTACCTCTTCAGAGAGGCCTTCTCCGCCCAGTCAGTCTAGAATAGCCACCTGCCTTTCTCTAGCTACTGCCCTATTTTGATTGTCAGTAACTTTACTACCATCTGCTATTTTTCTTGTTTGTTTATTCAATTTTGTAAGCCTTCCCCTCCCTAACTACAAAGTAAACTTCATGAGAGTGAAGAGCGTTTAGTCTCATCGCTATATCCCCAGACCCTGGAAGAAGCTCAATAAATACATGTGGAATCAAAGATTAAATAAATAAATTGGGCAATAGTATTTTAAAATTGCTGAAATATTGAGTCAATAATTTAAGTAACTTTTAGATTAGCAAAATTAAATAATTTAGCTAATCAGGAGATAAGTAAAATACATATTTCCAAAATAAATTGTACTTGGAAAGCAAACAAAGGCGAAAGAACTAAAATATGTTAAGATTTTTCTCAATGTTCCTAAAAGAAAAAGGTAATTTTCAAAACAACACTATCTCTTAAGGTTGTTTCCACTAGACATGCCTTGGGCATAAGGAAAAGCACTGGGGAACTTAAGGGAATATACTTAAGTTTTTCTGTTTCTACTTTCCCTGGTGGCAGTTTCATTGCAAGACCAACATCATTCCACAACTAGCCTTATGTTTCTAGAGTAATTTACATCTTTGAAGCGATACAGAAGGAGGAGCATTTTTTGTTGTTGTAAAGAGAATTGAGCCTCCTGATTTGTTCTCTAGTAAGTAGAAATCTCTGTGTTATTGGCCTTCGACTTCAGCATGAAGCTCTTCCACTGTTAATAATTGTCCTCTGTTTCTTGAAATACGCCCCAGTGCCTTTCCCGGTCCATCATGAGAAACCTTTGTCTCAGAGAATGAAGACCAAACAAGCCTCAGCAGAGCAATGAAGGAGCACATGCTATGAGGCAAATAACTTTCTAAGTCAGCCCTTCCCTATTACTCTCCCAGGGTGCTATTATTTATTTATTTAATAATTATTACTATTTATTCAATATATTTTTTATTTTTATTGTAGTTTTTCCATTATCATTCAGTCCCATAACACCCCCTCCCCGCTTTGTGATCACCACACTGTTGTTCGTGTCCATGAGTCTTTTTTCCTTTTGACTTGATCCCTCCACCGCCTCACCTCCCCCACCCCAGAGCTGTCAGCCTGTTCTCTGTCTATGAGTCTGTCTCTGTTCTTCTTGTTAGTTCAGTTTGTTCTTTAGATTATACATATGAGTGAAGTCCTATAGTATTTGTCTTTCTCTGACTGGGTTATTTCACTTAGCATAATATTCTCCAGGTCCATCCATATTGTCACAAAAGGTAAAATTTACTTCTTTTTCTGGCCAAGCAGCATTCCATTGTATAAATGTCCCATAGTTGTTTTATCAGTGGATAAAACAACTACTGATAGACACTTGGGCTGTTTCCATATCTTGGCAAATGTAAATAAGGCTGCAATGAACATAGTGGTGCATATGTTCTTTCAAATTAGCATTTGGGGTTTCTCAGATATATTCCCAGAAATGGGATTGCTGGATCAAAAGGCAGTTCTATTTTTAATATTTTGAGGTATCTCTATACTGCTTTCCACAAGTGGCTGCACCAGTGTGCATTCCCACCAACAGTACAACAGTTCCTTCTCCACATCCTCACCAGCACTTGTTTATTGACTTATTGATGATAGCCATTCTGGCAGATGTGAGATAATATCTCATTGTGGTTTTAATTTGCATTTCTCTGATAATTAGTGATGTTGTGCATCTTTTCATGTGTTTATTGGCCATCCATATGTCCTCTTTGGAGAAGTGTCTATTCAGGTCCTTTGCCCATTTTTAATTGGGTCATTATTATTTTTTTAGTGTTGAGTTTTGTGAGGTCTTTATAAATTTTGGGTATTTAACACTTACCAGATGTATCAATGAAAATGTTCTCCCATTCTGTGGGTCATCTTTTTATTTGTTGATGTTTTCCTTTGGATTCCACCAAGAAACTACTAGAACTGATCAATGAATTCAGCAAACTAGAAGGATACAAAATTAATATCCAGAAATCAGTTGCATTTTTATATGCCAATAATGAACTAACAGAAAGGGAAATCAAGAAAACGATCCCATGAACAACTGTTTCAAAAAGAATAAAATACCTGGGAATAAATTGAACCAAGGATGTAAAAAACCTGTACTCAGAAAATTATAAGACACTGAAGAAAGGAATCGAAGAAGATACAAATAAGTGGAAGCACGTACCATGTTCATGGATAGGATGAATTAACATCATTAAAATGTCCATACTACTCAAAGTAATGTATAGATTCAATGCGGTTTTTACCAAGGTTCCAATGATATATTTCACAGAGCTAAAACAAATATTTCAAAAATTTATATGGAAGCACAAAAGGTCTCTCATAGAACAGTGATCCTGAGAAAGAACAAAGTTAGAGGAATCACGCTACCTAATATGCACCTATACAATAGAGACATAGTAATCAAAACAGCCTGATACTGGCATAGAAACAGATACATAGATCAATGGAACAGAATAGAGAGACCAGAAATAAACCCACACCTCTAGAGTCAATTAACATTGGACAGAGGAAGCAAGCACATACAATGGGCTAAAGATAGTTTATTTAATAAATGGTGTTGGGAAAATTTCCCAGGTACAAATGGAAAAATGAAACTAGATCACCTTCTTACACCACACAAAAGAATAAATTAAAAATGGATGAAAGACTTTAATGTTAGAACCAATACAATACAAATCATAGAAGAAAACAAAGGCACCAAAATCTCAGACATTGCTCATAGCAATATTTTTACTGATATATCTCCCCAGGCAAGGGAAACAAAAGAAAATATTTAAAAAAGGTACTACATCAAATTAAAAGTTTTTTCACAGCAAAGGAAAACATCAACAAAATTAAAAGGGTGCTATTATTTATGATACACCCTTGTGGCTTTTTCTGAGGTTACAATAAGCGAGCTAGTATTTATTACCCCTCTGCTTCTTTTGACTGAATTAGCTGGTAAATTATTTTAAGTTGTCTATTGAGGCCATGTGGTAAAATATGAATGTTAACTTGAAGAAATTTGTTAGTCTGGGTGAATTGGCCACTGAATTTTAACTCCATATATAATAGCTCAAAAGAGATACACATCTTAATTTACCATCAATCAAGGTTGAGAAAAAAAATCTAAGGGTCTGATATATTTTAATTTAGTAGAATTATTGCAGTGAATACTATTTGAAATTACTATGTATTGGCTGAAATTTGGAAATGTTTGTCACCCAAAAATTTTTGTTTTCCTTTCTTTTCTCTCCTCCCCTCCTTCTTTTTCTTCCCATCCTTACTTCTTAACAGTTTTATGACTTCCTATGGCATTTCATCAGGAATAACTTTTGAATAAGTACGCTTTAAAGGAAGGCTTCTTTTTAAAGTAAGAGACTCAAGGGAATTAATGATTAATGGAGTTATAGAAGTAAAGTAATTTTTATAATCATTTGCATAGTTTAAAATGTTTGACCAGTACCATGCATTTCCAAATTAGGTAATTTTTTTTTCTGGAGAATATACAGCCTCTCATAAATAATTTGTAAAAGTTGTACTGAAACATTTTTTAATTAACAAAGATGTATACTGGAAAAATTAATGCACTTCAAACTAAATATGTATGAGTTGTGCCTGAATTTAAGATTATCTTAGCAAAACTTATGCATTTAATTGAGTGGTCACATTGGAAAACCATTTATTTCAGCAATGTTGCCTCTTCTAAAATATTTTTGGACTCTCTTTTTGGAATTAACTTAAGAACACATAGCACATTTTTTGGAATATTTTTAGTAGTGGCAGATTTTCTTCTATTAAAGACTGATTTGAATTTTGGAAGTAGTCAAAAGTCATTTTTTAAATCCATTTTATATGATACATGATTAATTTATGTTATAATGCCTATTATGAGACAAAGCAATGCAAGAAGATAGGATTTTAAAGCAATTTGATTAATTTTCTTGCATGGTTCAAAATGTATTTAAAGTCATACTTTTCAATACAATAAATATTTCTGTTTCTTATTTGGTTACTGTTTGATTTACCTTTATTCTTTAGAGGAAAACGTTTTTGATTCCTCGTAGTCATTTGACTCAACAGCTCTTTTGGAACTTTGGGACCCCTCCACCTCCGCCGGACAGAGAGCAAGGCATCGGCAGGCACTCCAGGGTGGATTTTTAAATCGCCATGTCTCCCTTCTCTGCACCTCCCAGGTGCTTTGTATTTGAAGAATACAAAGCAAGACAGAAAAATGACTTGAACCCCATGCGCCTGAGATGAAAATTTATCTTTTAAACATGCATCTCTGAGTGCTTTACAATGAACACAGATGAATTTGTAAAATGCAATACTTTTCAGAAGTTTGACCAAAAAGTTTCTCCCCCATTTCCCTCAACCCAGAACTTCTCAAAGGGGCACACTTTGCAAAATGCTCCCGACCAGTTGAAAATTATTCAGAGAAGGGTACCTGTCATTTAGAATATAGCTTCTGCTGGACCAGATTTGTTCCCTGTGAAAAGAAGGGACTGAGATTGGTATAGAAGTTTGAGAGGAGAATTAATATTTATTGAGGATGTTCTCCATTGCAGACACCATGCTAGGGACTTTGATAATATTAATAATAAAAATAATAATAACGAAAATTTACCTTAACATTTTAATCTAATACATATCCCTCCATTAATACTATGAAAGAAATAGTATTCTCCTCATTTTATAGATGGTTAAACTGGTTGAGTTGGTTGACTTGGCCATGGCCAACTAGCTAGTAAGAATTCCAACCCATATACTTGTTAAATCAAAGTCAGAACATTT
Organism: Glossophaga mutica; assembly: GCA_039655065.1. Taxonomy (NCBI): domain Eukaryota; kingdom Metazoa; phylum Chordata; class Mammalia; order Chiroptera; family Phyllostomidae; genus Glossophaga; species Glossophaga mutica. The sequence goes on from CM077304.1 coordinate 64,326,652, forward strand.
TCCCTTACATGGGCTACTGCAGCAAATGTGGCAATCATCAGTCAATCTACCTCATAAGTGATAGTAAAAATAGGCATAAACACTGTTATGAAAACAGTCTTCAACAAACTAGTACATGAGGTGGTAGAGAACCGGGCAGGACCACTGGGCATGATTGTTGAGATTGCACATCCCCCCCCACCCAGGAAGCTGTGTGAATGACACTCCCTGACGTAGTGCAGGGTTCAACCGAGCAGCGTCTGTGCCCACTCTAGAACGGGTGGACATTGGAAAAGGCACCCGCGTACCACAGGACTTTGAATTTTCAGAGGCAATATAACTTTTGAGTAAGAACTCGAGAAAAAATGGTAACTAGTTTTAGGGAAACTATTTTATTCATAAAAAGGCAACTAGAAACAGATGTTAAAAACTCACGTATAGCGTAGCATTGGCTAGAGAGAGATGACACTTCCAGACAAACTAAAAATGTGGCAGAGAGTCAGTTTGTAACTTTTGTGACGGTCTTGTTCCTGATATCTGTAGATTCTCCCCACCCCACCCCCCTTTTTTCCAGCTTCTGTCTTTCTTTTCTGTTTCCACTTGAGCCACTACACTCTGCACTGATGGCTGAGCCAGCCCTGTCCAGGGCAGGAAAAGTTATCAGTAGCCTCACACACACCAATGACTGAAAGTGATGCTTTGGCCTTCCACCCAGCATCCAGTGTACCAGGGATCAGCCTGTGAATCACAGCCTCTGCTTCCTCCTGTCACATTGGTTTCCACATACAAAGGCTCTCCCTGTCCAGCGTGTAAACTCCTTCTGCGACTGGCATTCTGCTGTTAAAACAGATTACTTATCAGGCTTTATCCTCAGTGGGCTCTTGCCTAACTTCTGCAGGGGACTGGATTATGGTTGCATGCCTTTCATTATAGGCCGAGATTTCCACTGTGCACCGTGGAAAGCACACAGGCTTTGATGTCAGACCCTCCCAGGTGCAAATTCAAGTCTTGTCATTTACTAGGTAAACGTAACCTAGGATGAGTTACTTAACTCTTCTCATCTATGAAGAGGGCTCATTATACGGCCTCCCTCCCATTGATGAGATTGTCCATAAGGGCTCTGATTGCTCTTTCCTTTCTTCTCCGAGGAGAACTCATGGAGTGACTATTGGTTAGGATGTCTGCAGTTGCAGAGAACGGTTACTCGACTCAAAGTTATTTAAAAAGCGAGGACACTTATTGGCTCATATAAAATGAAATCCAGAGGCAGGGCAGTCTCTAGGTTTGTTGATCCTTCTGTTTAATTATGTCATCAACAAGCCAGGTTCCTTCGATCTCTCCATGCTGCCATCCACAAAGAAGACTTCACCCCGAGGTGAATTCTTTACTTGATAGTATGGTGGCTTCTGGTAACAACCAGTGCCATAGTCTTCTATTTCCTTCTGGGGGAAAGGGGGGCAGGAGGGAGGAGAGAAGGGACAGAGGGAGAGGGAGAGAGAGAGAATATTTCTCTCTGATCTTTGGAACTCCGGTCCTTCCCAATCAGTTGTTTGGACCAATTTCAGAATATGCTGCTCTTACATTAATAATTGTTAATTAGGAGCTGACTGGTCCATCTCATAGCTTCTGAACCACCAGTGGCCAATGAATTACTATACTGACTAAGGTCAATATAGGCCATCCCTGCTACACTAGAGGTGTAGGTATCCAGTGAGGAAGAGGTGGAGCAAATATTGCAGAATCAGACCTTACATGGCGAAAACCCTGGGTTTTGTCTGTATCCCCACTCTGGCAATTACCAGTGTGGTTACCGTTTCTGAACTTCAGTTTTTCCATCTAAAAATGAGGGATAAAAATAGTGCCTGTCTCACTGGCTGGTTGTAGGGATTCAGTGAAATAAAATTTATGAAGCTCTTAGCACAGAGCCTGGCAGTTGTGTTATTGTTATTAACAGTAACATCTACAAATTCTAGATGTCTTTGTTCCTCTACATGCCTAAAAACAGGGTGCCACTCCCTGAAATATCCAATCGTTACCAGGTTCCTGGATTCCCACCGTGGACCCCTCTGCACTAGGGTGGCTGAATCCTGTCCGATCGCTTCATACCCTCTCTACGTCGCACATCTGACTACTCTTGATGGGTTGGCTAGATTAGTCCCTCTCTCCCCCATCACCTCACCATCCAGTCTAGACTCATATGTCCTTCCTGGTGACATAGGGTATTGAGATCGCAGCGTGTTTTCTGCTAGAGCACCCTCATGTTTTGATCATTTTCTTGGTCACCAAGAAATGATGAATGACAAGCCTGGGCAACTGGCAGGGCAACCAGGGGCTTTTACCTTATTCCAGCACTGAATACAAATGCCTCCAGTGATTCTGACTGCTCATGTGCCTGCTGGTCAGAACTGAGTATTTCTGTTTGATACCTGCTTTTCAGCTACCCTTGTTTTACTAATATCCCAACCAACATCATTACTGCATTTCTTAGCCTCTTATTTCTTCTTAGAGATAGTGTTGTTAAATATTACACATCCCCAGAAGTTTTAAAATGTCCATGTGTTTTATCCTTTCTTACATAGAGTTCTTTGTGTTCTGGTATGTCATTGTTTTCCAGAAGTATTTTAAGAATCCTGCTTTATTTTTCCATTTGCTGTCTTTGATAGCATAAACAATTTTTCCTCCAGTCTACCCATTTATACTCTGAAATGCGTAATGGATTTTGTAGGTTTGCAGAGTTCTCATACTCTAATTAATTAATTAACTAATTAATTTGAAAGAGGGAAAGGGAGGGAGAAAAAGAGGAAGAGAAGTATGGACGTGAGGGAGAAATACTGGTTGGCTGCCTCTTTGCGTGTGCTTTGACAGGAAACCAAACCTGCAGCCCAGGCATGTGCTCTGACTGGGAATTGAACTGGCAACCTTTTGCTTTGAGGGACGACGCCCAACGTCAAGGTCAGATTTCTCACATTTTAATTTCCGATCCTTTCTTTCTCTTTCTTGGTCCCCACCATGGAAGCCTGGAAGTGACATACAATGTGCAGCCCTTTAGAAAAGTGGACTACACCTGGAATCAAAAGATTCCAAGAGGAAGCTGGTGACTAGTCTGTTGTGAAAGCCCAGGAAGACCCCAGGGCTATAGTGGTGGTTCCAAGCTGGCATATGGATAGGAGTAAAGGTGGCAGACAGATGGTAACTGGAGTTGGAAGCAAATATTTTCACTTTCTGAACAGCCAACCCAGCATCAGGCTCCTAATGGCAACGTATCATGTTGCAGTGGGAGAAACTGGAGTGTGGTGGCAGGCTCTGACATCTCTCGAGGAGAGGAGCCATGGGCCCCCCTCAGGAAGCATTTGGGAAGGTGGCCCTGCCTTCCGTGGGCCAAGCACACAGATGTGCACTGCTGGCCGAGACCCATGTCTGGGAGGGAAACCACATCCAAAGGCTGGGCTCTGCCTTTGACCATAGATTACATCCAGAAGTGCCAGACCAGTGTTGGAATGAAAGCCTTCCCCACCCCAGAAAGATGTCTTAAAGCGTGATACACCCTGCTTGTGTACATGAAGGAGGAAGAACAAAATCTAGGTGACAGCTACTGCTAAATTACTAGAGGACCAGAGGGAGAGGGGATTTTACGCATTTTAACATATTGATAACATAACCTTCCTCAGTTTCTACTGTGTTGTGTGGAACCACCCCCAGGAATGGGGATGGTGGCCTGGAGTCCGGTACTTTCTAGGAGAATCACAGCTGTGTGCTTTGATAAAGAAGAACAACAGGGCGCTGAGTACAGTTAGGGTGGTTGTGTGTGCTTGTGTATGGGCATGGTGTTTGGGCACGAGTGTGAGTGCAAGCACGCTGCTCAGAAGGGTATGGCGTGCACACTGCAGCCCTCTGGGGAGGGAAGCAGTGCACCCTCTTCACTGGGCTCTCTTTTAGGTTGTGATGTTCGAGTGCTTCTCTCTTCTTGCAGATTGCATTCTGCAAACATTCCGGGACCTCAGTCCCTTGGCGCTTCTGCCCCAGGTATTTGCTTAAAAGATTTTGCTGCTTATCTTGCTCGATCAGGATTGCGCACAGCCCTTCTTCTGCTCACATGCGCACCAGGGCTGCGCTTCTGTGACTCCTGCCCTCCAGCCACTGAAGAACTTATAAGCCCTCAGGAAAGAGTAAAAAAGATGAAAGGATGTGTCTCTGAAGCTGTGAGACTCTGGGGCTTATGGAAGCCTAGGTTGATTTACATTAGAGCTTTGCTGGAATCATTTCCCACCGGCATATTCGGGATGCCGTGGAAGGCTTCCACCACTTTCTGCATTCACAATGCAGCTGTTTCAGAAAGTTAATTAAGCTGACCAAGATATTGTCATCCTTCAGAACTCAAGGTAAACTTGGAGTTTGTCTTTTAGGAATGACCCACATTCTGGGAACTAGGGAAGATAAAGCCTCATCTATTTTTATTTTGGTAGGCTCACTTTTTCTTCAGCTTACTTGATAATTAGTAATTTACCTATCCTCTTTTAGATTGATTAATGCATTTATTTTTAAATTGCCTGTTTGTGCACATGACTGTGTTAGGCACTTTGAAGAACACTAAGAATTAGAAAAATCCAGTTTTTACCTCAGGGAGTTTGCAGTCTTAGTGGAATTACAAAACAAGAAACAAAAATTGAGGTAACACTTTAGACTCTGTTCAGTTCCAAATGACTGAGAATTTCAGAAGCTTGTTTTCCCTTTCTGGAGTGAGACAGCGTGGTTCCGAGTGCTGCGTTCCGCAACACTGACTGCCTGACCTTGGACGAGACCTCGTCCTTCCTAAGCCTCAGTTTCTTCTCTTGCCAAAAGGGGGAAAGTAATATTATAAACCTCTCAGGAGTTGAAAGGATTAAATAATTTCATGTGTAAAAAGCACTTAGCACCGTGTCTGGCACATGATGAGAGCTCAGTGACAGCTGTCATGCGTCGACTTTGTTTGCTGCTCACCGCTGCGAGCCGGCTGCGAGTGACTGCGCGCAGGCGGGCTGCACGGCCAACGGGACGTGTGCTTTTCAGGCTTTTCAAGGCTGCCTGGTGCAGTGGGTCTGAGACAACATTTAAACTCCAAGTATCCCTTACTTTGCACCCTCTCCACTCCATAATCCTTAAAATAAATGCAGGGTTAAGGATCAGAAGTACCATTGACCCAAAGCTTTACCTAATGAAGTGCCCCAGACCCTGGTGAGGACAGCATTGTGGGGGAGGGGCTAGGGTCACAACTAAGGAAGGATGTCCCTTGAAATCAGCACCAGTCCCTGCTTACAAGCAGGGGGGTGATCAAGAGAAGGAACTTACAGGGGTTCCTGTGTTTTCTTTACCACCTGCCGCCATGTTAAATTTCCTTGTCTGAAGTTGGTAAGGAGCCCTTGACCACAACTTTAGTTAGCCTCAAGAGTAAGGCCTGTGAGGGCAGAGATTTCAAAAGTTGACATATGTGGTACATGATATATAAATGTAAGATATATGATATCTATGATATGTATGTAAGAACACTTTTTATGCCTGTGTTTTAAGACTTTCCTAAAACTCACCAGCAGCATCTTGTTCAGAGTTGGGCTTGGTGACTAACAGCTCCACAGGAAGATTGGATTTTTCCATTAACAAGTTTCCTCCCAGTGGGGTCGGGAGGCAGTTCATCATGGGCCAGTGGTTCCCTCCCTTTGCCACAGGACGCCCCAGCAGCAGATGGGAAGCTAGACAGCTTTGGGAAGCTGATCCTGTTTGAGCCTTTCCTATTGCTCCCCTGAAAGCTGCTGTGGAAAAGAGCCCGAAGCAGAGGCTCTCACAGCCTTGCAGGCAGTTTCACAAATGTCTCGGCCTGTGAAATTGTTTCCAGGTTGCAGGGTTTTCTCCAGCTCCTCCCAGGCTGTGAGCACCGATGCCAGGCAGGAGGAGGACCCAGCTCTCCTGCAGGGCCCCTGCCCTTGATTCTGGGGACATTGTGGGGGCTCAGGACCACATTTCCTTGAGATCTGTGCTAAGTTTTGAGGGCTGCTTTATTAGCATTCATCCCAAGTCCTCTCATCCTGAGGCCAGAAGGGCATTTATTATTGTAGGAGACCAGAATAAGCCACTGCAATATATGTCTCTTGGCATAGGATTATTTTGAGCTGTTTATTATGTGAAACAGCCTACATAAGAGAGGTTCTGAAAACACAATAAAAGTTACCCTTTTGTAAGAGATATTTATATTTTTAAAGGAAATCTTTGTGTGTAAGGATGTCTCCCTTTGTATTCTAGGAGAAGAAGAGTAACTATTATAATTTCACAAGAGGTTCATTGACAGAGAAGGCATCAATGTAGAATTTATTTCTTAGAGAAAGGGGAAGGAAAGGACAAAGGGAGGGAGAGAAACATTAATGTATGGTTGCCTCTCACATGTCCCACACTAGAGACCTGGCCTGCAGCCCAGGCACGTGCCCTGACTGGGATTCAAACCTGCAACCTTTTGATTTGCAAGCCCATGCTTAATCCACTGAACTACACCAGCCAGGATTAATGGCACATTCTAAACCACCTCCTTGAGTTACTCATTTTCCTGGCTTAGGTACCTTCAGTGTATAAATGAGATATACATGTTAGTAAACTGTTTGTTTTCCTCTCATTAATCTGCCTTTTGTTGTAGGGGCCCCAGCCAAGGACCTAGAAGGATAGAGGGAAAATTATTGTTTCCTTCCTATGATACCAACCAACACCATGAGGCATCTTCCATTTAGATGTTAAACGTGATTTTCAAATGAACTTCTAGCCTGAGATAAGGAGATCTAAGGATGAGATTGAAACTCACCCCGTACATAGGGTATATTTGTGTGTGTACTCAGGTATGTACCAAATTATTAATTTCTTGTGAATAGCACAATTATATTACATTGTATGGTTAAAGTGTTAAATGGTTAAATGCCAAGAAATCATACCACAACTTTTGCAACCCTGCCTCGGCTTTTTTTAAATAGAGTATTTTAAATACAGTTCAGGAGGGCCTAGGACCTCTTTTAAGTTCGAGAGGCCTGGGTATACACCAAAAGTTGCAGTGAGAATTAACTATGCTGACTGTAAATTAAAAATACATGGCACCCAGTACGACGAGTACAGGGATACTTATGACATCAAGAAGACAAATTAATAAAAATTGAACCTGTTTGGGATAATCTAGAAGGCACTGTGTCGTAAGTATACATGTTTGGGAATTTCTTTGGGGAAGGGCAGCTCGGTCGGCGGCACCCAGGGAGAATTCCAGTCGTGTCTTGGCATGGACAGGCCATTTTAATCTCTTAAAAGTCATATGATTTTTACATGTATCCACCTCTCACATTTACATCAGATGCAATGCGTAGAAAAGCAATTTGTGCATTGTTTGGTTCTATTAAATGTTAATTACTCTAGTAGTGGACTATACCCAGTGACATAACTGGTATGGAGTGTTAACCTTTGTGCATAGCCAAAAATCTCAGGGACTGGACTTAGAAGTAATGAGAAATCAATGAAGTGTTATCTTCTTATGTCATCCACACTAATGGGAAGGGCCATTTTAGAACAGCTCCCCTAGATGAGGACCTGAGTGTTTGCCCCTTAAGTGCACGGAGCTGAGCATTTGGCTCTGAGAGGTGTTTCGGAAATATTTGAATTGGCCTGAAGTCCCACGTCTGAGGCAGAGCTGAGAGCCCTCGATGTGGACTGTTTGTTGTGGTTGCAGTTGCCAACGCAGCTCTCAAACTTGAAAAGACACGTCAGTAGATGATGATACTATTCTCATCTTCTCTGTGTGCTAAAGTGAAAGGACACCCTGGCCGCAAACAGGCAGGCTGGCAGCAGATGCGTGTGCGTCCAGAGTGAGAGGAGAAGGAAAGCCGGGCTCGACACCACCACGGACGGAAAGCCCCTCGGTGCTTTCCAGAGAGGAGATAAAAAGCCCCCTGAGAAAGCACTGATTCAACCTCACTGGTTAGCTCTGTCAGAGACGCCTTTCCCTGGAGGAGGAACTTCTCTTTGTTCAGGGAAAGCAGAATTTTGAAGTCCCTGGCTCCAGTTGCTGCCCAGGGCAGTCCCTAAGTATGTCCTATTGTGAGCAGACCTCTGTGGGTCTTCTGAAGTGGTCAGTGAGCTGGAGCCAAACTTTCAGGAAGATGAGAGACCTCAAGGACGGCCCTATTGAGTGAACTGTGAGATTACATGTTCTGGGAAAAGATATATTGAGCCCGTGGATGAGAAAGAATCGTTATACAACTGAAGAACCAAAAGCAGAAGTACACGGAATTCGTCGACAAATCCCATTGCAGATGTAGTGCCTTCTGGCTGGTGTAACTGTCTTTCCTCTCTTTTTGGTCTGTCCTGCCCACTGTAGGGTTATTCACCAGAATGAACTGTGACATGCACTGGGACCTCGTGAAAATTACGACAGAAAACACCTCCTCTCTGAGGGGCTTCTCAGAAGATACAAGTTGCTGCAGTTTTGAGATGATGCCAGTTTCACACTTTCTCCCTCCCACTCTCTAATCTTCAACTTGCTAGAGCGACATTCTCTTGACCATGATCACATAGTAATAATAATAATGGCGATGATAAAAGCAAAGAAACAAATAATGACAACTTGGGGTTAAAGAAGCCTTGGAACTAAAAAAAAAAAAAAAAAAAGTATTAACCTGCAGAATAACTTCAGCTTTGACTCCTTATGAGATACTGTCTTGTAGCAGGACTTTCTATTTTTTTTTTTTTTTCGTGATGTAGAGTTACTAATTATGTAACTTGAGAATTAGACACTAGGACATGTATTCAGTCTCTATTACTATCCTACAGTGAAACAGAACACTGAATTCTAGTACTGAATGTGTTATTTAAATGCTACATCAGCTTTTCAAAGGGAAGCATAATTTCTAAGCCTGAAGAAGAAGCCACTGAAATCACAGTTTTCATAGAACTGTGTGATCACCTCCTAGGTTAAAGTGTGTCCCTCTCCTGATTTTGTTGTTGGTGCTATTTTCCTTTCCTTGCCATGATGGTGGCTTACAGGCTATTCACGCACACATGCGTGCGTGTGTGTATTAATTCTGTCACTTGCATTTCTGTGTCTGTGGCTTGCTTGTCTAGTCATGGCCTCCTCAGGGTCGCTGTCTACCTCTGCAGAGAGTGCACTGTGCGAGCCCACCAGATGGAACAGTGATGCCGTGAAGGAAAATCGGGTCATTGCTGTGGTGGAAAGGGGCTCTGTGGGAAGTAACCCCACAGGCTGCTCTGATCATACATTCCCACCGGGCAGGTCATGGTGGGTAGTCATGCCCTAAGCATATAACGTCTTTGGTAAAAAGTTCCTCTCTGCCATAAGAAGGCCCTGTCCATTGTTTCTGTGCCTCTAGATTAACACACCTTTGAAGTGCCTCTTTCAGACCCCTGAGAAGAAAAACTACCTTGGAGAGAACCCATGATCTTAACTATGCTGTAATCCAATCCCCACCTTGTTTTCTCCCACCTTCCTGTAATCTTCCTTAATTCACTCCTAATTCCAAATGCGTAAAACAAACTGCAGCACTTTCATTCTCTGGAGCATTTCAGATATCACTTCCCTCCAGCTGTCACTTCCCTCCCACTGCCATTTCCCTCCCACTGTCATTAGTTTGGCTCACATACAAGCCTATAAAATTTTTTACAGGTTTGGATGCTTTTTAGGTCAACATTGTCAAGTCTAATATGGCTCCCTAACACACTGACATTGCTTACGGTGACTTTTATAATGCTTATGTTGACTTGTGATGGGGTTACACCCTGATAAACCCTTGTAAATTGTGAATATTGCAAGTTGAAAATTCATTTAATACACCTAACTCCCTGAACAGCATAGCCTACCTTAAACGTGCTCAGGACACTTACATTAGCCTACAGGTGAGCAATTATCTTGAGTTCCTTCTCAAAGGTAATTGCCTTCCTCTCCTCCCCAGAAGCAGGAGACGGAGATGGGTATTTTGGAGACATGATGCAGTGAGGAAACACGAAGCGTGACATCCAACAAGTGCTGGCAGCCCGGTGAACTGTGGAGTGCTGGTTGTTTACCCTCCTGATCGCTTGGCTGACAGCCGGCCGCTGCCTGGCCTCGTGAGAGAGCATCCTCATGCAGCACATTGCAAGTCCAAGAAAAAAAAAACAAAATTCCAAACCCCAGGGACAGTTACTATGGAATGTGTGAATGTGTGTCGCTCTCACACCATTGTAAATTTGAAAAATCCTAAGTCAGATCATCTGGAGTTGGAAATGACTATATGGGGGTGGGGAGGGCGGGAAGCTACCTACCCTCCTTTCTCCCACGATCACAGGAAGTAGGTTAAGCAGGAACAGAGTTGTGGATAAAGTCGAAGGGATTGGTGGTGAGAGGGAGGAATCCTTTTATCTTTGGTGGTGGCTGTGACCCTGACAAAGAATCAAAGGCAGGGGCTTGGGGACTCAGGTAAGCTGGGCAGTGTCTCTGCCCTGGCTGACTGTGCAGGGATTTCCCAGGCAGCGATGAAATTGGGACAGAGCTCTGGGGCTGGCCCTCCTGCTCCTGTGTCATCCTAGCTCTGCCTTCCTCTCTGGCCATGAACCCTTGGCTCAGGCGATGCCACGCCCGCCCTCTGAGGGGGAGAGGGTGGTGAGGGGGACTGTAGACACGCACCCTCTGCATTAACTTTGAATTTTCTGCACTTAAGGGTTTTCCCAAACTTTTTATAACCCTACACATTCTACTAGAATTTGGGGTGGCAACAGAGATTCTAATCTGATCCTATTTTAATGGTTCTGGAGGGTTGCCCAGGCACCAGTATTTTTAAAAAGCTCTCAGTTGATAGTAACCTGTCCCTAGGGCTGAGAGAGCCCAAGGTGGAGCTGGAAAGTGATCTGGAATGGGAATCCTGATGGCCCATCGGGGCTCTTTACTTTCTGTGTTCATCCCACACCTTCCTGAAACTCCACGGGGCATCTTTCATCAGGGCCACTTTTGAGGCTGGAGATCTCTCTTAGCAACCAGAAAAATATGGGAGAAGGCAGCTTGCTTGGCTGTGTGGCTATCTTTACGTGACCGAGTTCTTCTTCTTAGGGAACATACAAGCCACTCTCTTCTTCCATTTTAGTTGGTGGCATCTGGTGAGTCCCTGCCTTTAAGGATCGTGTGTGGTCTATGTCCGGACCTTGGAGGATTCCATTGTTTTCTGGATTGCAATCTCAATGGCAGCGCCCCCTCTTTGCAGGATGCTGGATTCTGGCTATCCACGAAAGCCACAGGGGAATAGGGCTTACGGGGAAAACCACTAGAGAACAGAGTTTTGCTAATGAGAGGTGCAACAGTGTAAGTTACATTAAGGAAACAAATGAAAGGTTGGGGACCTGTGGGTGTCCATCTTCCGACCAGAATGCTGGGGGTTTGATGATTAAGAAGTCGACACCAGGTCACACACTGCGAGTCCGGGGTCTGTGAGAGATGCCAGCAGACGAGGACATCTGGATTCAGTATCGGCGGCTCCGGAGGCCTTCGCCTCACCCAGCGCTGTGCACGGCCCTCCTCGGCCCTCTGGGGCTCTGCTCCGTCTGTGCGCTCTGTCAGAGGTAATGAAATCAGACAGGCGCTCAGAGACTTCTTTTCTCTCCTCACCAATTTTTAATAAAACTCTTTGAACAACAGAGCTGGGCATCTCTGAAGCCTGAAATTAAAGCGATAAGATGGAAGATTACTCACTTGTCAGTCTGCAACAAACTGCATCACCCATACGAATTCCAGGGGAGTTTTTCTAAATCTGCCGACAACGTGAGGCTCTCCATCTGGAGTCCTTTCTTTCTTATTTTCATAGGCAGAAAATAAGCAGCAAGGACGAGAAAAGAGACACTTCATTCTTTGCCACGAACAACATGTGAATCAAGCCCTGAATTGGGTTTTCTCAGAGAGGAATTTTTGGAGATTGGCTTTTGAATTACAAAGTGTCCTCAATTCAGACTTTCTGAGACAAAATGTAATCACAGCTGTTCATTCGGTCACTGCCACTCATTCATCTGGCCGCTGCAGGTTGCCGGATTTCCACGTGTATCCTGTCCCTTTGGTCTCCATGCCCACCCTCTACCTCATCCTGCTGACTGAACAACAGCACGTGTGGCCTTGTGGAGCTCACAGGCCAGGTGGCACCGCCAACAACAGACAGATACCTAAGTCCCATAATGGAATGACAGGTAGCGTTAAGTACCAAGAGAAAAAAATCAAACACACCGTGGGCCAGAGGATTAGGGAGGACCGGGGTGTTTTAGATGGGGAGTTTGGGAGAGGCCTCTGAGCCCCAGGTTGTAAATTCAGTGTCTGTGTAGGCTGGCCTCCTTCTCAAGACAAAAATCTTGGCAGTAATTCTGCAAGTAATATTATTCAGTTTTCAATAAAAGAGACTTTATTTAGCCATTGCTGAAATTGAAGAAAGAATTAGTAGCTCTCTCTTTTTCCCTCCCTTTCACCTTCTTTCCCATTTTTCCCCTCCCCTCCACCCTCCCTCTCCCCCCCAGCTTTCTTCTCCTCTTTCTCTCTTCTGTCTTTTTCTCATCTTGGCCACCTATTCATACCCAGGAAGAAAATCAAATATTTTGATTCCTTTATGAATTGGAGGCTATTCTTAGAGCCATAAGCTCCCCTGACACCGGTAGGAAAGCTTGCAGCAGCTAACCACTGCTACCCTGCCCCTTCCTGCTGTGTCCCCAGTAATGTCAATCTTCCAGCGGTTGTCTGGGGGCGCTGGCCCAGGCTCTTACGACACGCATATAAAGACCATGAGCCTCCAGCTGAAAATGCCTAGAGACAAAAATGAACTGCCCATCTGAGTTCTGTACTAATGTCACATTATTTTTCACATTAAGGCATTGACACCAGATGAGGTACCAAAGGTACCAAATAACACAACCATTTGCCTTAGAATAGAGTTGCAGTCTTTTTTGTGAAAATGTATTCAGAACAGTATGGGCCAGTGTCCTGGCAGGAAATCCAGTTCCACTCGAGTGGTTTAAGTGAAGAGAAAGCAATGAACGGGCTGTTATGAGTGGTGTGGGTGAGGGGAGGGAGCGAACAGCACGGTGGAGCATCATCCAGAGATTAGCAGGAGCAAAGAGCCATTATCACTACCAGGGCTGAAAGGCAAGGGGAAGGTGATTTGTTTTCAGAGCCCGCTGAGATCTGGAGTCCTGCAGGCAGTGACCAGGCAGGATGCTGCCTGTTGGAGATAAGGAGAGGTGTAGGGACAGAGCAGAGAAATCCCCAAGCAAGCAGGCTCGGGTCTCCAACCCAAGCAGGAGGCAGCTAGCTGTCCAAGAGCACGGACAGCTTGCCCCTGGGTACAGAACAGGGTGGAGAGAGGCAGAGGAAGGAACCTGAGGAGGGCAAATGCAGGGTCTTGGGCACAATGACCACGCCGAACACTGCCCCGCTCATCAGGTGCTTTGTCTGGATGTGAGTCCTCAGTGGCTACTACTGCTACTAGCAGTGCATTCTTCTTTCCTTCCTTCAGCTGTAGCAGCCAAATATTGAGCAACGTCACATGTGCTCAATGGTCTTCCTGATCAAAGTGCTAAGGCGACCTAATCCAATCCCGGCTTTTAATCTAACCTATTTTCAGCAATCGGCCTGTGGAGACTTGATCTGACCACTTGTGTCCTAGCTCTGGTCTCTTCCTTCCCCAAGTCCCCCCTTTTTTTATGCTTTAAGATAAAAGATCATTTCAAAGGAATTTAATTATTTCCTTTCTAAGTAAACTGAGAAGAATTTCCTCTTCTATTCAATTTTTAGGGCTGTCTATAATTTTCTCATTCTTTCCTAATAAATCATAAAGAAATTCAGGACTTGAAAGTCATCCGACGGTATTTTCCTGCAGTAGGAGCCGTGGAGATGAAAGCACAGCTACCCGGGGGGGGCCCTTGTCACAGGCCGGTTCTGGCCGAAGCCTGTGCAGTGATTGCATTTGCTGGCTCTGGCTACAATTATTTCGTGGGTTACATTACAGGCCGTAGCCATTTCTTTATTGACTGAAATGGTTTCCTTGCCCTTGGCTGAGAGGAATTTTTTTCCCCATAAAAAAGACAACCCTTGAGGACTTCACCAAAGGCACACAGTCACACAATCCTACCCAATAAATCTGTGTTTAAAAAATGTAATGGATCAGCTAATGTTTCCTGTGAAAAATAGCTGTTGCCTACACCTTCACCCACTTTGAAGAAACACATCTTTCCGGTGCTTCCTAGACAAAACTTCTTTTGCTGTGTTCCCTGCGTGAACAGAAAGAAACCACCTTTAAACGGGTATCGATCCACGGGCTTTACTGATGCAAAGCCCTGCAAAGGGCACGTCAGCTCATCTTAAGCTGAACAGCGTTACTAATCAGACCTGGGGTTTGGGCTCCTGCTCAACGGATGGCCCTTTGTAAGTCTCTCCGACTCACCCCCTTTGGAGCTGGAGACTAAGGAATAAATACATGGGAAAAACAAACCCTTATCACTATTAAGTGATATTTTATTGAGGTCCTTGAGGACCTACTATAGCATGGGAATCATGTCATCTCTATTTGTAAGTCTGGAATGTTGGGTGGGCAACCTTGAAGAGAGAGGATCACCACCACAAAAATGTATCTTCAGCCCATTCCATATTAAATATAATTGACTTCCTTTCCTTTTACCTCCACCCAAAGTGATCAGGTAAGAATCCAGGGTAGACATTTTCATTTATATGCGAAGGATCTCAGAATCTGTAAAACAGCTATCGGCATGGTAGCCAAAAGCAGAAGGAAGAGAATCCACCCAAAGCACAGCTGCTGAAATCATGTACCTTATGGCCTGTTTCACTAGCAACAGCCTGTTTCTGGTCCTGATGTCTGACACGGAACCTCAGACTTGTCTTCCCCTGCCTGGCTCTCTCTGGGCAAGCCTAGAGTGGGCAATATGGTATCAGGGCCAGGGTCCCAGTCCTCTGTAACTCGGTGGGCAGCTCATCATCTAGGTTGGTGGCAGGAGTTAGTTACTTTCTTGGATATAAACAGAGAGGAAGATCCTGCTGGTCCCTGACCCAGAGATGAAAGAAAAGAGCATTCCTACCTGGCATATTCTGGGATGTGGATCAACTCAGGTCCCTGGTGATGCAGACATTTTCAGACTTCAAGAGGCTGATGCTGTGAGAGCCTCCTGAGTTGCTAAGATAATGTGCAGACACCCAGCAGGTGTCTGGAGATCAGCATCGGCATCTCTTGGAAGATAAAGCTGTAGATATTGTTAGAGCTCTGTTTAGAAATTGTTAACATTTCACCTGGAAGTCAGATCACATTCTTTCCCTGCTAACATCCCTTGCATGCTTTCCTACTGAAATTAGAATAAAAATCTCACCTCCTCTGTGGCTTATCCTGATCCCTCCTTGCTGGCCAAACTCATTTCCCTCTCTCCCTGTTTTATGAGGTCCCAGCCGTGTGCAGGGTTGTTTCTGTGCCTCTAACACCTGAAACGGGTTCTTCTGTTGGAGCTTTTGCAATTCTTGGCCTCTTTTAACTCCAAATGTCCTCCCTAAGGAGAAAGAGAGGTTTTTCTCCTTAGGTCACACTTACTAAAATAGCACCCCTCACACAGGTTCTCTTACCCACCATCTCACCCTATTCCTTTCCTTTATGGCTTTGATGACAATCAGTTTTGTTCTGTTTTGTTTTGGTCTGTTTGCTCTACTAGAAGCTCCAAAGGGTAGGAACTGGTCTTGGTCACCACAGTATCTTCTTCAGCAAGAACGGAGAAGAGCATGTCGCAGAATTCAAAATATAATTGTTGAATGAAGTGAATCCTATCGGTTCATATTAACTTCCAATGTAATTCATTTGTGACTATGAGCACATTAGGGTCATGGTCCACATTCTCTTAGGACCTAACACTACTGAGACGCAAAGCATCAAAGCAGGATTAACCTTTGCTGTAAGGTATCTCCCCCAACCTGGGGTGGGACAAGACAGGTGTCCTGAAGTTAAGTTGTGGCTTTTGTTTATGAATTAGTGAAGTTAACTATGGCCACTGAAGTAAGAACTCAAGGGAATTCTCTACCTTCCTCCATTTCTTCTCATTTAGGTTGCAAATATAGGCAGTAATGTGAATTCTAATAGAGAACTTTTCATCTATATTTTATTTAAAATGAAGTAATGCTTTCTAAACTTTCTCCTAGTGTTTCTTTTCTGTCCCTTGGACATCATTTATTCTCTTTGTAATAGAGTGTATAGATATTTCAGTTGGTACAAGATGAGATCTTATGTATTATTTTTTATCCTTTTTTTCTACATTTTCTGACACTTTTTGTAGTAGCTAGAGGAGCCATGTTGACAAAGGAGAATTAGGATTATTGCATTTAAAAACCATAAGGGCAAGAAAGAGTTAATTACAGGTTTATTTGTTTCTGCCCCTCAAACACCTAAATTGGTTTTTGTATCTGGAAACATTTGTTAAGAGAGTTTCATCTGAATCAAAACCAAAGGTTCTAAGGGGCACTGAGCAGCTCCCTTATGAATTTGTGCAACAACAAAACTTAAAAAGCAAGCCAGGGTGGGGGTCTGAGGGCGGTGAAGACAGCGGAAGATCTTGCTCACCTACCCCCTTCCAAGAGGGCACAGAGAGGTTTAGGGGATGTGGTTCGAAAGGGCCAGACTTGGAGCTCAAGGGGAGAGGAACGAGTGCAGAGATGGTAGAGCACAGCCAGTGGCTTGAGAACCCAAAGGACACCAAGCTGAAGCTGTAGGCGACTTCTCTCTTCATTCACTGCCCAGGCAAAAAGTCAGTGCAGAGGATCTCGCCTGTGTCAGAAAAGGTCTCACCTGTGTCAGCAGTGGGACTTGCCTCCACAGCTGCCTGGAGCGTGGCCCAAAGCGCAAGGACACCTGCCTGCAGCCTGAGACTTTGCAGGGCCCCCATCAAACTGTCCTATTTGAAAGCCACCCTCAGCACACGGGGTGGGGTTCTTGGCCCCCCTCAGAGAGGCTAGAGGTAGTTGGAACAGACACACACCTGGGTGGGGCTGGAGAGTTGGGAAATGCACTTCATGCACACGACCATTCTGTCACTAGGAGGGAGATGATAGCCAGCAGAGTTTTGTCCGTGCCTTTTGTCAGAGAAGCCCAACCGATATCTAACTTAGAGATCTCCTACAGTGCACTTCTTGGGGGACTCCGGCCGTGACAAAACAAAATGTGAAAAGCAGTTTCTATCACGCAGGGTTCCGAAAGGCAAATCTGCACACGCTCTTGGCCACCTGCTGCCACTGTCAACACCGCAAAACAGGGAGGAGCAAAGCCAGCCCACATCCAAGACTTCCCACATTTGATCCCCTAAGGAATAGATACTTTATGCTGTTCAAAAGTGTCCTTACCCTCTCTGGCCTGCCGTAGACTTATAGCCCACCTGCCAAATTCTGGCAGCCAGTGGCCCACTGAGAAGCCTAACAACAGGCAGCATGATGAAGACTGCTAAAAACTTAACTTTGTGTTATGATACATCACCTCCTTTCCAGAAGGAACCTGCTGGTCCCACCAGCCCTGTTAGTGGGAAGCTGCTACAATGAGTGGTTTTTGGTTTTTCTTTTTTTCCCAAGGAAAAAGATGAAGATACTTTTAGTATTTCGTCCCCTCTCCAGCATTTTTAGGGACTTCCCTATAATTCATTGTCTCGTCCCAGCTGGCTCTTCCTTACTGCTCTCCTGCAAGGGCCACAGTCCTTGGGCTCTTGGGAAACACTCTGCGACACTGGATGGCCAGAACTCGGGGTGGTGGGCTCTCCAACAGGCTGGGAAGAATATCAAGTGGCCCCAGAAGCCATTCCCAGCAGTCCCTGTTCACAGCTTGGGTCTGCTGTGAAAAGCCAACATGCACACCTGTTGTCCTCTTTACTGGGGCAGCAGCTGCTGTGACAGAGGTGACAAGGCAGGCGGTGGGTGGGGGTGGCACACACTTGTCAATCCCCCTGATGTCCTCTTTTCTTCTGACTTTCCCACCCTCCTGAGAATGCTTCTCCTTTTATTTTTTTTCCTATTTCATTTCAGTGCCCCACGGGGTGTAGGCAGTTTGTTTTGCCCTGCATCCTTGATCCAGTGCTTATTGTCCACAAACAGTGCTGTTTGGAAGGGGGACTGGATCCTGGCTTTCAGATCACGTTGACTTGACTTGTTATTATAGTAACCAGAGAATCTGCAGTGCCCAGTGGTCAATCTAGCTTACATCCAGCCTTCCACAAAAGGGTTAACCTTAGGGCCTGTGCTGCACGGTGCCAGCTCCCTCCAGGCTCACAGGCTGATAGGCTGCAGGGCTTACCATATTAGGAGTGTGTGAAGCAGATTTAGCTCCAGGGACACAGCAGGAGCTCTCCTGTCAGTCTGAAAAGCAGGCACTATATTTAGTAACAGGCACTTGGGATTCCCAAGCTTCATGTGGGAGTGGGTTGCTGGAATACAGATGTGCAGTGAGTCTTCACTCCAGTCCCCACAGGCTTTAAACTGAAGCCCTAGGAGAGCTGGGCTCTTCCTCCCTCCACCTCTTCCAGATTGTCTGCCTGGAAGCCTTTGCCAGTCGGGGAAGAATAATTCTGTCCCAGTTCATCTCTGCTGCTTTTGTAATACAGAGGAAAGGGGGAAAGGGATTGTCATTGTTGAATGAATCATCACTCAAAATGTTGTAAACAGATTTTTCTCCCTCCAGCCCTCACCTCTTCTCCCACATCAGATTAACTAACCACTAATACAAAGGAGTGGAGTAGTTTATTGTCTCATGACTTCTCTGATTAGGAAATAAATAAAAGGCATCACCTGCTGTTGGTTTTGCAGAAAATGTACCTTTGGTACTCAGAAGATTGCGTTTCACATTACAAAAGCCCTTGGGTCTGGCTAGAATTATATCTTTCTTTATAAAATATAATTGTATAAGTAGACCATCATCATTATGCATGAATTGATTTCTTGTAAGTCCAGACAAACTTACACAATATAGTAAAAGTCTATGGGAGTAAAAATGAATGACAAATAGTCTTGTAGGTAAAGTTTTTCATCCATTCGATGATGTGGAAGCATGTGCCTTGTTTAGTTGACTTATTTGTGGTAGCTCTGTTTTAAGGGTAATGTGTTTATCCAGGAATGATCAGTCCCAGGGGCAGCTCGCTTGCTCTCTTCTCTCTGCTGAATTTGTCATTTCAATTGACCAAGACCATAGGTTAAACAGAGTGGTTGTTTCTCAATGTGTGGTTTGGGAAAGAATTTAGAATATGGGATTCTCCTTATTTCCACATATTTGCATCTGTTACAAACCCACTAATTTCCTCAAATTATTTTGTAGTTGGGTAGAGAATTGCTTAGGGCTGAAGTTTCTGGTTGGGAAATTCATTTGACTAAAAAGCCAAAGCCGTAGCATATTTAATGACCATCCATCCGCTAGGGCTGGAATGCTTTCTCTCCAGAGTTCTGGTTGGAGTGAAATGATCGGGCCATTTAGATAGCTTTGGTTGAAATGAACAAATTGCAGTGTAATTTAATATGTGTGATTTGGTTAGAACTGTCAACCATCTGGTAAATTGAAGACCTTTTGGATACTGAAGAAGAATATCTGGGATCCTTGTAGGAAAAGAATTTAACTGGGTCAGCACACTCTTTTGTGTGCAGTCGTCGTAAGACTGATCAGTGCTGTTCAGCAAAATTGTGCACACAAATGTAAAGGGAATGTTATGGCCAGACCTGGGAAAGGGAGTTGATTGTGATACTTCCGTGCACAGACAGAGGGACCCGGAAAAGCTGAGGTGGGGCAAGTATTGGGGATATTGGCACATATTGGCAGTCAATGGAGGAGGAAAGGAAGGCTGAGACGTGCGCACTGACAGTGAGGGACAGAAGCCCAGGAGGAGGCTGGAATCAGGGTTGTGGGGGCACCTCCAGAGATGAAGGTGCCTGCAGAGGCACACAGGTGGAACGTGTAATGGGGAACCTCAAGGAGGCAGTGGTTAGAGGTCAGTTACAGGTGCCAGGGGCCTGCCTCTAGAAGACCAAACATCTTAGGGTGGGGTGGTTGTTTGGAAGGTGTGGGGCATAAGGGAAGGGGAATATAAGGCAGGGATCCATGTAATAAGAAAATAAAGTACTTAAAATTTCAAGACAAGAGTTCAGGAATAGGCAAATCAGCAAGAATAGAGCTTTCAGATAGTTGCAGTTCACGATTATGATAACTAATGTTTATTACCCATGCGTGCCAAGCACTGAAAACATCGAACTAACCACATTGCATTCACTGCCTCATCTAATTTTTATAGCATCACTATGAAGGTGATCCTCTTATTTGTGTCATTAAACATATGAGGAAACTGAGGCACTAAGAGGTACTCAATTAATAAGTGATGAAACCGAGATTCAAATTCAGGTTTCTCTGACGAGAACTCCAAACTTAGCCACTTCACGATACTGACCTCCCAAATGCCACAGATCTTGAAACAAGTGTAGGGCTTGAATTTAGAGAAGAGCTAGAAGCTCTGTTCTTAGCACTGTTATTTTTCCCCCTACAAGTTGGATCTGATGTTATTTATTAAGCAAAGTGCTTATCACATGTAAGGTATTGAGTTAAGTGGTGGGCCTACAGAGATAAACTTCACACAGCTTCTCAAAGAATATTGTGATAGACAAACACATAAATGATGGCACAATGTGGTAAGGCTTATAGAGCCAGACATTAAGTGCTGATGGGAAACTAAGGATGAAGGGAACTAGAGACAGCTACAAGAGGTAATATTTGAGGAGCCTGGAGGGAACAATAGAGGCTTCCCAGGTAGACAAGACAATGAAGGACATTTGAGGTAGAGATGTGCTTGGAAGTATGAGTCACCAGGGGTCTACAGTAGCCTGGTATAGGCGGAGTGGTAGGAAATGAACCATATTATAGGCCAAATATAAAAGGCCAAACATGCCTAGGTAAGGAGGTTAGAGTCCATTGGGTCTGGAACTAGAGCTCCTAAATTTCCTTGTACTATGATCAGGACTGATCTCAGGGATGATTCTGCAGGCCAGCACTAGAAATCAGAGCTTGGGATAAAGGACAGATCCTGAGACAAGCAACCAGCATACCCTAATAAGATCCTAGTAAACAGGGTCAAGCCAAAGAATTTGTCCTGCAAGGTCATCACTGTCTTTTGAAATAGATAAGCCATTCATCCTCCTTTGCCCTGTGACGACTTTAGCCCATTAGTTTAAGTTTCTAATGAGAACTGTCTCGTACTCACGAAGATTTCCAATTTCCTTTTACTCTGTAAGAAGCTGATTAAATCAAGCACTATTGACATCGGGCTCTTAAAATAGAAACTCATTTAAAGGAATCAGCAGCCAGAGTAACACATATAGTGTCACCTTTCTGCCACCCTAACTTGGCTCAATAGATAGGATATTTTTCATGGATGAAGCTCTGCAGACTTGAAAGTCTCTCTGGTGAACCTAACTCTACACCATCATGTACCTGTTTGTGGAAGGAAATCATAGGGCTAGACTGTCTCCTTTAACTTTAATTTTAAATTGACTGCTTTGACTTTAAATTCTAGATAACAACCTTAATGGGTACTTGGCAATGGCAAGGAATCCCACCGTGCTGCCATAGGAAGTGCACTCAGCCACATTTAAGATGATTTCATGCGTGCAATTCTATAATACGTTATTCGTGTATAGAATTGTACACTTGAAATAATACTAATACTCAAATTAGCCAATGTCACTCCAATAAATTCAATAAAATTTTTTTAAAAGATTATTTTATACCTTTTCTTCTCACCTCCAACTTCCTACACCTGCCCACCTCTGAACAAATGACCTTATCTTATTATCACTAAGTAAATAGAAGCCCTCCAGAGCGGAACATCTAATCTTCCTGCCAATCTTCCCTACCAACTTACTCATACCTGTGCCCATCAGGGGTCAGTTCCTGCCCTGTGCTCCGTGTTCTATATTCTTCTTACCTCCTTAAGGGCTTCACCTCTTCCATGAGCTCCTCTCTCTCCTACATGGTCAATTTCTTCTCTACCTGGCCAGTTCATTAATGTATAGACGTGCTCTAGTGTCTCCTACCTTTAAAGAAAGATCTTATATTTCTCAATCCCACATTCCCCTCCAAATACTGCATGATTTCTAAGCCATGTTTTACACTAAGACTTATGGAACAAGTTGTCTAAATCTGAGATTTCCACTTTCTCACCTCCTATCTCCTCTCCAGGTTGTCACAGTTTGGCTCCTTTTCCCATCACTCCACTAAAACTGCTCTTCAGTCTATTCCGTACCTAGTATTGGTGAAGCAAACCGGGTTTGGAGAAAACACACAGCCACGCTGACTGACTTCACTTTAAATTTGTGATCACTAATAATGGTGGGTCCTTACTGCTGCACCAAAGTTATACTACATTCCTGTAGTGCAGGGGTGTCAAACTCATTTTCACCGGGGGCCACATCAGCCTCGAGGTTACCTTCAAAGGGCCAAATGTAATTTTAGGACTGTGTAAATGTAACTACTCCTCAACAGTTAAACGAGAGCTCGGCACTACTGCCAGGTAGGAACAAGGTGCCGGATTGATAAAACAAGGTGGAGGGCCGGATTCGGCCCAGGGGCCTTGTGTTTGTCGCCTGTGTATCTACTCCCAGTCTCAAGTATTTTATCATGCGTCTTCTCTCTTCGGACCTCCCACACCTTCTCATTCTCATTCTAATAGATGACCCCACCTCCTACTTTACTTTCCAGTTTACAGAAAACTCTGTCCGAAGACAACTTCCATGAGTGCACATACCTGAATCGACCTGTTACTCAGCCTATGTCCAACCTCTGTCCCATTACCCTGGGGTCCATGACACTAAGGTCAACCCCTCCATTTATGCTCTAGCTCCCACCTTTTTTCACCTTCTTGCTGCCTCAGCAACTCTGCCCTGCTCTCTTGCAACGTCAGTGTTTCCCTCCACTAGATCATCCCCAACAGCCTACAAGTACACATCATGTTTTTCTGTGACAAACAACAACAACACAGCAAAATTCAAACTTCTCTTGGCCTCACTTCTCCAGTTACCACTTCACTTCTTTTCTTCCTTTTATAGCAAATTTCCCTGAAAGAGCAGGCCGCACTTGGTGTCTCCTACGTTACTTGTTCCATTCTCTCTTGGATCCGTTCCAGTTAGGCTTTTACTCCAGGCTCCTAGAAAACTCTTCTTAATGAGATCAACCAATGTCTCTATGTTGTTAAATCAAAAGGTCAATGCTCTTGTTTGACCTCTTAGTAGCTAGTTGGAACCCTTCCTTCACCTGGAAGGCAGGACTTCACACTCTGCTAGCTCTCCACCTACCTCTCTGGGAGCTGTCGCCAAGCTCCTTTTGTGGCTGTCGGTCATTGCCCTAAACTTAGACCTTGGAGAGGATCAGGGGTCAGTTGTGAAATTTGTCCTTTTCTTGCCACTCTTGCTCTCTTGATGGTACCATACAGCTTCATGGTCTTAAATTTTATGCATGTGGTCTGATTACTTCCAATTTAATGTCTTACCCTGGTCTTCTTCCTTGAACTCCTGATGTACTTGTGTACGAATGCCTGTCCAACTTTCCCATGAGGATACTACAAACTTAATATATCCAAAATTGAATTCATCATTTTTACCCTCCCAGACTTGCTTCTCCTGCAATCTGTCTCAACTCAATTAACGACAACTTCATTCTCCAAGGTTTCCAGACTTTAAACCTTGAAGTCATCTTTGACTTCCTTTTACCTTTCACGTCTCACATGCAATTCTTCAGCGAATCCTGTTGGTTCTCCCTTCGTGTTACCATTGTCCAACCATTTTTATCTTCACTGTTAATAATCCGGCCAAGTTATCATTGTTTATTGCCTGGATTATGCGATAGCTTCCTAACTGGTCTCTACTTGTTTGTTTGTTTGCTTTTTCCCCTCCACGTCTGTTCTTGCTTTCTTGCACATAGTCAACTGTTAACACAGCAGCCAGAATGATCTACTTAACGCCCAAGGCAGGTCATGTAAATCCTCTGCTTAAAACATTCTGATATCTTCCCAGTTCATTCAGAATAAAAGTCAAAGTTCACCCTATAACTACCAGACCCTACCTGTCTGATCCTATTCTTTTCCTCCCTCTTTTTTGGAACATCCTGGCCTCCTTGCTGTTTCTTCATTCACATGCCAGGCACATTCTTGCTTTGGGGCTTTTAAAATGATCCTTACCTCTGTCTGGAAAACTTTTCTTCAGATATCTGCATGGCTCAGCCCTCACGTAAAGGTCTTACTGAAATGTTACCTTTATATTTAGGTCTTCCCTGACTAGCCTGCCTAAAATTGCCTCCCCACTGCCCCCCCCCATTACCCAACACTTTTTTCTCCTGTCCTAGCCTTATTTTTCTTTACTTTAGCATTTACTACTATTTTACATACTATATATTTTATTTATTTATTTTATAATCTTTACTTCTTCCATTAGAAGGTAAGCTCCAAAGTTCAACGACTTTTAAATATTTCATTCTCCAGCACATCTCCAGTGCCTGGCTTTGGATTGCTCAACTCTTATCAGGGTAAGATACGGACAGAGATGATCTAAAACCTTTTGGTTGCATGAGTGCAGGCACTGAAAAGGCAGACAGTTGGATTTAATTAGGGTTTGGATAAACCCAGCAACCACTTCCTTCTCCCAGCTTCCCACTGAATTCTCTGTAAGACTTTGGAAAAATTAATACCTTTGTGTTTCAATTTTTCTAACTACAAATACGAAATCAAAAAGTTCCTACCCTCTATTATTAAGACTAAAGGTTAATACATATGAAGTACTTAGAACAATGCCAAAGACAATAGTGCTCCATACAGGCTGTCAGTCATTACTCTCGCTGTACTAATTATGATTATCACTGAAGCAATCTCCATTGGCTTCCATGGTACCACACGTTTCTGGTTTCCTCTTACTTTGCTGGCTGTTCCTTTGCTCTGTCCTTCGCTGGCTTCCCCTCCTTTACCTGGGCACTGAAGGTTAGAGTGGCCCCCAGAGCTCCGTGCTGGACCTTCTTTCCTCTGCTGCACTTTCTCCCTAAATGATTTCATTCAGTCACCCAGTCTGTCATACCGCTTGTGTTGGTTACTTTCAAATTTATGTCTTCCCCACTTATACTGATGACTTTCAAATTTGTATCTCCAGCTCAGGCCTCTTTCCTCTCACTTTAAACTAGCATTTCCCACTGCTTATTTTGTCTTACCACTTAGGTATCTCACAAGGGTGTATTTAAATCAGGACATGTGTGCTGGTTTTTTTAAAAAGGGTACAAGTTCTTTGATAGTCCTCCTTTCCTTTCCATTGAGTGTGGGCTGGGCTTGGTGTCCTCACTTCTAATAAATAGGATATGGGGGATGAGACGGTGTGTGGCGCCTGAGACTGAATGGAAAGAATTCCATTCACGTGAGCTTCACATGGAAGAAGCTCAGGCCTCTTGCTTATAGCCAGTGCGGAGTGGAGCCGTGAGAGTGTGAGTGGATTCCCCCACCCCTGTCAAGCCTACAGATGATTGTAGTCCCTGTTGACATCTTGGCGGCAACCTCATGAGAGGCCCTGAGCTAGAGCCACCCAGCCAAATTGCTTCAGAATATCTGCCTTATAGACACTGCAATACAACCCACGCTTGCTGGTTTAAGTTGCTAAGTTTTATGGTAATTTACGTGTTATAATTTCCAACTATGATTTTGGATTAGTCTATTTTGTCTTTTAGTTTTGTTGATTTGTTTGCTTCATGTATCTCGAAGTCTTCCCTTTACCTCTTTCTTCTGAATCGTGTAGAATGCATGCCTGGGTGTACCTGCCTTAGGGCTTTCACACTGGTCCGCCCTAGGTCAGAAGGTTCTATTTCTGGCTGTGCACGTGTCTGGCTTTTTCTTTGTTATCAGGATCAGTTCAACTGTCTTCTTCCCAGAGACACCTTTCCCAGCTGTTAAAGAATCTGAAGTAGACACCCTTCCTTCCACCATCATTCTGTAGCTCATTACTCTGCCTCTGTTCTTCATGGAAAAGATCACACTCTATAACTGTACTGCTGGCTCAGTTACTTGCTCGTCTTATTGTCTGGTTCACTCACTAAACTGTAAGCTTCCAAAGATTAGGGGACCTGTTTATTTTACTTACTGGTATCTTTGCATCTCCAGACTCTGGTAAAATCCTACCACAGAAAAGAAGCTTCATATACCTTTGCTGATGAGAGAAGGACACAGAAAAACTGTGGATGAGCTTGAATTCTCTCTTCTTGGACCAAGTCTTGGAGACAGGTATGGCTGTACTGGATGGCTCAGCATTGGAGTATTTGCTCTCTGAAAATACTTTAAATATATAGTATTTAAAATAATTCTGTGAAAATATTCTAAATGTAGTATATTTCCTAAAATGGATAACCCCTCTTCACTAAACTGTAGAACAAGGCCCCGCAGGGCATTGCCGTAACTGTAATTTCAACTCAGAGGGTTAGAAAGAGGAAAGAGTTTCCACTTAGAGGAAAATCCACTACTTTTGTATAACCAGTTTTTATTGAGCAACTGGTTATTCCTGCCTAGGAAACCAGGTATCAAACGTGTGACTTGTTTCCTGCTTCCTCGTGCAGGGAGGGAGTGTGGGCATGCTACAGGTTGCCAAAACTCACTTATTTGGCTTTCCAGTGGCATCAAAATGTCAGCTTGACCCCAAGTCCCAGGACTCACTCAACAGGAAAAACAGAGACTGGCCTTTGGTAAATTTCTTTGCTCAGACATAGATTAATGATGTCTGGGGAAAGGAGTCCTATTTTTTGAAAAAGGTGTTAACCAATTGTCCTTCGCTAAAATATATTGATCCCATGATAAAGAAATGGAAATGGATCGGGATCCCAAATGTGCTGGGCATGAGTCTTGTGACAACCGTGAAAATAAAACATCAATTTGTGTAAGTCAAAAGAATGATAAAAATTTAACATTAATAAAAATTGAAAAATAGAAATCTACAAAACAAGTGTCATTTGGGGATATTTCTTTGTAGTCTTTGGTTTGACAAAATATTATAGCTCCTCTCCTTAGAGGTAAAAGAAATTTTCAGCTTCCTGTCTGTATTATACAAAAGGATGTCCCAGATTCCCTATCTTCCCCAGAGCATGACCCACCCAAGTCTCCAGGGAAAGGCCTTTTGTCTTAGATTCCAAGCCTTCCCTCTGCAGTTTCCCTCTGACTTCTCCCTGAGACAACTTCTTCCTCTCTCTAAGGCCTTCTGTGTGCTCTTCCTTCCTCTCCCTTCTGAGATCCTCCTGTTCAGTCAAACCTGCCCTAAACATATGCATCCTGAAGTCTTAGTGACTAATTATATTTACTGTGGTATTTAGATAGTTTGCATTTTATCAGATAATAAGTCAAATTTGTGATTGAAGTCATTGTAATGAAATTCAACTTGTGAAATTCTATCCATCAACCTTCTCATGGACAAAATACCTCTCTGGGTGGGGAGTCTCCTCCCAGAGAGTGTGGCATGTAGGAAGAACATTGGCTTTGGAGCAAGCAGACTGGGGTGCTGCTCTCCATTCTGTCAGCTCAGTGGCCCCATTGAGATGATTGAACTTCACTGAGCTCCAGCTTCTTCATCTGTGAAGTGAAAATTGAAATGTCTGTTTCATTAGGATGCTGAGAAGATTAGGTCAAATACTATAGGGAGACCTCCTAGAACAGATCCTGACATTCAGTATTCTGAAGATGACAGTCTCTCTCTCCCACTTTTCCTTATACCTTCGGACTTGGATCCATGGCATTTCTTTTTTTTATTTTTCTTTTCTTTTTTTAATTTTAGGGAGAAGGGAAAGGAGGGAGAAGGAGAGGGAGAGAAACATTGACTGGTTGCCTGCCACACATGCCCCAACCAAGGACCGAACCCTCAACCCAGGAACCTGCCCTGACTGGGAATTGAACCCATGACCTTTCAGTTTGTAGAATGACACCCAATCAACTGAGCCACACCATCTGGGGTGATCCATGGCATTTCTTAAACCTCCCGCCAAATCTTCCATAATTACTTAGAGCTCACTAGGGAGAAACTGAAATGAAACTAGACTGACTGATAAGGCAGTAGGTAAGGGTCTAAGTAAACTGCTGGAGTGGTGGGCACTTATTTGGAGAGCAAAGGTGGTGATCCTATTAGCAACTATCAACACTTGAGAATAAAAGATAGAGTGGGGGAAGGTCCCGTTTGGGTGCCTACAACACAGAAATGAGTAACTAGATAGAAAGCCAGGCATCTTATCAAAAATATTCACTGAAAATCCTGTGCGTGCTAGATGCTGCACAAACAAAGAAGAATAAACCATCCCCTTCAAGAAGCCAATCGTTATAACACTATGGAAAGTATGGTAACTGAAAAACTATGGAAGATATAGAAAGTGTGGGAGAGCAACACAATTTTTGTATGGTCTAATAATCGAATAGACATAAGACAGATTAGCAAGAGCAAATTTAGCTCAAAGGTTAGCAATAACCCAATTTAATTCACACATATGTATGGGAACCCCACATACATAAGTGAGTCAGGGATTGCACAGGCAGGAGAGGTTCAGAGATAGAAGGGGAACAAGGGTATATAAGACACCCTGAGCTAGGGATGAGGTATGGTGCCTTGGGAGCTTCAAAAGGTCATTGCAACAAGATAAAAGAGCGGATGTTTAGTAAAAGAAGGTTGCACTGCCATGTAGGTGGGTCAGAAAAGGATTATTGCTGACTTTCTCTAATTATGGTCATGGCTCCTGTTTCAACCTCTTCTACATGTTAAAAAGAAGGGGAGAAGTACCTCTTGAGCCCAGAGCTAAAATTGCCCTTAGTTCAAAACAAGATGCATACTATAAAAGCACACCTTGGGGCGACTAGCTCTGACCCCTAATGTTGCATCTTAGAATTGAATACTCCCAGTAAGTAAATGATATTACACTAGGGTGTTTCATTATTTATCGCTGTGTAACAAACCACCCCAAACTTAGTGGTGTAAAACAACATTCATTTGATTCTGCTCGTTGATTCGGTGGGTCAGGAATTCAGAGAAGGCACAGCCGGGAAGATTTGCCTCTGCCTGATAATACTGGGGCTTCAGCTGGGGTGGTGGGGTGGCTTAGAAAGCCGGGGCCAGAATCATTTGAAGCCTCTTTCGTTATGACTGGCACCTGGGCTGGGCTCAGCTGGGATCGCAGCACCTACTACATGTGATCTCTTTGTGAGACGTGAGCCTTTCAAAACATGGGCTTGAAGGGGGAACAAACTGAGAATTAGCATTCCACAAGAACCAGGAAGAAGCTGCATGGTGTTTGATGATCGGCACAAAAGGATAATAGGGTGTGGCTCATTATGAAAAAGAAGCCGTTCAGTGTGGCCAGCCTTCCATGTATTGCTGGTAAAGTGTTGCAACAAGGGTCTAGGGAATGCAGTCAGGCTAGACCAAGAGTGACTTCACACACCTTGCTGAGGCGTTTGTGTATTTTATTGTAGATAATAGAGTCTTTGGAGAATTTTGCATTTAAGAGTACTTAGAATTACTAGGAAGGAAGAATGAAGGAAGATTATTTGAAGGAGGTAGGACTGGATGAAGAAAAACTATTTAAGATACTATTACAGTTAAAGAAAGAAAGGGGGAAGACCTTAACTAAAGCATGGGGTGTGAGAATTAATGGGTAGGGACAGCTTGAAGAATTACTAGGAGGTAAAACTAATAGGGTATGACTTCTGAAATGTGTGTCAAGGAGCGGAGGGAGCTAGAACTGGTCTCCCAGCTTTCTTTTTTAGGTGCTAGGGTGGACAGTAATGCTATTTGAAGAATGTAAGAATATCAGAAATGGAACAGTTTTGTGGAAAAGATGAGTCAGTTGGAGATGCTTTGATGTATTTACTGGAAGATATCCAATAGACTGATTTATGAAGCCAGAGCTCGATAAAGACCAGGCCTAGAAAACTGAAGTTGAGAGCGATCAGCCTACTGGTGCTGGGTATCATGGTATCATGAGGTCCAACTAAATTGCCTAAAAGAATAGAGAAGAGGAGGAATGAGATCCTTCAAGTTGGTAGCAAAGATGAGGATGGTTCAGAGATAGGTGAGAGCATATTTTCAAACATATGCTCAAGGCTAAGGGTAAGTGAAAAGCCAAGGTGAATTGATACCAAGCTCAGAATTGTCTTAACCTCTTCTGTCCTGAGAGCTAGACCACGGACAACCTGCAGGCGAGAAACAAATGAAAAGCTTTTGGAGAGTCATCTTTTCTAATTAAACTATTTCTTTGTATCTTAGATTAGTCAGAGCGGTCTGGATTGAAAGTACCATAAACCCAACTCAAAGTAGCTAAGCAGAAAAGAAAAAAGTATTAGAAGAGTGTTGGTATCATTCATAAATAAAAATTTTGAATAACCAAATCACAGGAACCACTGGCATGCAGCAGAGAGAACTGAAACTAGGGAGTCAAGCATGGCTGGGATTCTTTCTCAATTGCTCCCCGGTGCTGACTTCATTCTCTCTCCACAGACCACTCCCTTGTCCGTGGCACTGAAGTTTTATACTTCTCATTGCTACACAGGGCCAGTTCTAAAAATACCCCAGGGTCAACCTCTGATTGGGACTACTGCCCCCCTAGGAATGAATCAAGAGTGACTAAGAATCACATTTTTGAAATGGGCATTGTGGGGAGAAGCACTTCCAGGAGTGAAGGAGGAGCTGTGTCGACAAACCAGCAGATGCCCAGTCAACACAGTCAACTGCAGAGAGGATTTGTCGGTCTCAGAAGGCCTGGGTTTTCCGCTGCTCTCGAGGCTTATTAATAGCATGACCAGATGCCCTAGTTTGTCTGGACAGTTCCTTTTTACACCTGTTGTCTTGATGCAATCAACTATTAATAGCACCCTTTTCACTTTCAAAAAACATCCTCATTTGGAAGGTAGATTATTTGGTCATTTTATGTATTGGTGAACTTGCCAAAGCACTGGAGGAAACAGGCTTTAAAGGGTGGTTAAAATTACATATTGTGACCTCCTTTAGGGTAGGTTATGCCTCATGGGACACCTCAGTACCCAGCACATAACTGGCACTTAGTAAATGTCGAATCAAGGATCAAGTGTTATATAGAAAGCTTTTCTCCAAAGTATTTATAGAGTCACATATGACACATTTCCCAGATCTTTGTGATATTATGTATAACAGAGCATATTAGATAAATAGTATCATAGAATTTCAGGACGAAAGTGAATTTTATTTTATTTTTTCATATTTTTTATTTTTTTATTATTGTTCAAGGAGAGTTGTCTCCATTTCCCCCCACAACTTGCCCCCCCCACCCTGACCTCCTACCCTCTATTCTACCCCCCTTTGGCTTTGTCCAGGTGTCTTTTACACATGCTTCTTGACAACCCTTCCCCTTTTCCCCCATTACCTCCCTTCCCCCTCCCTTCTGGTTACTGTCTGTTCTTAATTTCAAAGTTTCTGGTGATATTTTGCTTGCTTGTTTATTTTGTTGATTATGGTCCACTCATAGGTGAGATCATATGGTATCTTTCTTTCACTGCCTGACTTATTTCACTTAGCATAATGCTCTCCAGATCCATCCACGCTGTCACAAAGGGTAGGAGTTCCTTCCTTCTTTCTGCTGTGTAGTATTCCATTGTATAAATGTACCACAGTTTTTTGATCCACTCATTCACTGGTGAGCACTTATGTTGCTTCCAACACTTGGCTATTGTAAATTGTGCTGCTATGAACATTGGGGTGCATAGGTTCTTTTGGATTGGTGTTTCATGATTCTTAGGATATAAACCCAGCAGTGGAATCACTGGGTCAAAAGGCAGTTCCATTTTTAATTTCTGAGGAAATTTCATACTGTTTTCCATAGTGGCTGCACCAGTCTGCATTCCCACCAACAGTGCACTAGGGTTCTCTTTTTCTCCACAACCTCCAAACAACCTTGTTGTTTGTTGATTTGCTTATAATGACCATTCTGACAGTGTGAAGTGTCCAACCTCCTTCCATTTAGATGATAAACTCTGTGAGTAGAGCACTTGTATGGACACTCAGGAGCTAGTAGGCATTCAACAAACATTTGATTCTATGTTTTGAATGCTTGCTTTCCTTCAACCACATTTCCATCATAAATATATCTCATAGTGCTTGAGCAGTGCTGATCTGGGGAGACCCCTTGAGTGTGGTAAAACAGCCCTCTAGTCCCTGAGCAGCTTCTGTATTAGAAGTCCTTTCTTGCTGTGAGCTGAAATCCGTCTCCCTGAGTTTTCATCCGTGTCTCCAGGTTCACTGCTCCTGAGGCCAACTCCTTCCACAACACAGTTTCTGGTCTCCCTTCTCCAAGTTGAGCCACTGCAGTTTCCTTTTTGCATTTAAAATCGTTTCTAGATCCTTTGCCACCCTGGCTGCTCTCTTCTGGACACGTTCAGTTTGCCCAGAGACCCCCTAAGGCAGAGTTCAAGAATGTGCTTTGACCATGATTTTTTTTAAGTGATAATCTCACTTTCCTCCTTTAAGAAAATGATGTTTCTACTAATATCAAGCTAAGATTGTTCAGACTTTTGGGGCATATCACACTACTTACTCACAGATAGCATCTCATGAATTATTTTTATTTTAGATGCAGCCTCAGTATTTGAAGCCTGAATGGAAGGAGATGCGGGGGTGGGGGGAGTTGTCTGTTTGTTTGTTTTGTAAACACCTGTTTCTGTTGAGTCTCCTCCATCATTTCTTATGCAGTTGGCTTATTGGATTGTGTTGCAGCCCCGCATATATCCCTGTTGGAAGCAACATGTCTTATAAGACTTTGAAATGTTTGGGGATGATAACTTTGATATCCAGGACTTTTTTCTGACTCTCTCACCTTGCTCTTGTCCTCATGTCTAATGCAAGGAGAACACTTGAAAGAAAGTGGCAGTTGCTGGACCCTTGCCTGGGTTCTTTAAAGAACACTTTCACTGATCTAGAAGCCTGGGAGGCAACCAAGGAGTTACAAGAATACACATCCCACCAGAAAGAAAGAGTTTTGAGAAAACAGAGACTTCCACAATGAATGAGCTGCCTTCCAAGGTATTTCCTGGTTACTGGTAGGTTTAGACAGACAGGATAACCATCTGTCCAGGATGTTTTACTGGGAATTTTTGCATTGGGTGGGACTTTAGACTAGACTATCTCTAAAGATAGTTCTAGAAAATAGATTCCATGGACAGTACACACTTACTATTAATAACTTGCTTTGGATTTTTTTTCTCATCCCATAGCTGAAGGTCATTACATTTTCATTCACTAAAGATAGAACATTAAAAAATATAAACTAGTTATAATAATAAAATAATCCGTGCTATAGTATTTGAAGGGTATATTTCTGGATAATTTAAACCACTCTGTCTTTCAGATATGTTTTTTTTTTTAAGTGGGGATTAAATTTTATCAAATAAGAGAAAGTGAAGGCTGAGTTCTTATTAGTTGCTGAATACACATTATTAATGACTGCTATCATTGCTATGTACACAATGAGTTTATGGGTGTTCATGCTAGTAAGAACACAAAATAGCATGCTTCTCATAGGATTTATTCATCCATCCCCATGCCTGTCCATCAATGCATCTATTTAGTCATCCTGGTTAATAGAAATTAGGACACTGCTATATACTGAACTGAATAACATAACCTTCCCAAATAGTTAGTAATCGTACGACTAGCCTAAATAATTGCAACCCCAAACCTAGATCAGCATCCTGAAGTCTGAGAATCTGTGTTGAGGCTTGGAGAAAAAGGGGAAATCACAGTGTCAAAGGCCCACTAAGGAAAGTGCCAAATTCTAGGTTGTTATTTGTTACATACTCAACTGCAGAACTCAGAACATTTTCAGATGAGGTTGCAGTTGATTAAATATAACTCTTGAGTCCCCTAGTAGATTATGTGGGTGGTCCAGCTATCTTTGAGACATATTAATGGATTCCTAAGTTATAACTTGGAGAAAGGCATCCAGGCAATTTCAGACAGGTGACAAATGAAGCAAGAACAATATTTGAATTGACTGCAAGCAAAAATGGCTCTTCTCAAAATTTATCACTGGGGGTATTATAATAATAGAATTTAGAGATTTATATTTTTTCTCATTTAAAAAATTAAGTATATGTATTTTCTGTCCAGAGAAAGCTAATTAGCTAAATATGAAAGATGACAGATTATTTTGGATTAAATAAATCCCCATGTTGTAATTCTTTTTTTTTAATTTTTATTTTAATTGTTGATCTTGTACAGTTTTCTGTCTTTTATTCTCACCCGAACCCACCACCCTAGCCCTCCCCTCCTCCCTCCCATTCCCCCCCCCCCCATAGTTTTTGTCCATGTGTCCTTTATACTTGTTCCTTCCCCTTTTCCCCTGAAATTTCCTCCCCTCTCCCCTCTGGTGACTTTCAGCCTTTTCTCAATTTCTGTGTCTTTGGTTATATTATGCTTGTTTGTTTGTTTTGTTGATTAGCTTCCTGTTAAAGGTGAGATCATATGGTATTTGTCTTTCACTGCCTGGCTTACTTCGCTTAACATGATGCTCTCAAGTTCCATCCATGCAGTTGCAAAGGGTATGAGCTCCTTCTTTCTTTCTGCTGCATAGAATTCCATTGTGTAAATGTACCACATGCACCCCTATGTTTATAGCAGCACAATTTACAATAGCCAAGTGTTGGAAGCAACCTAGATGCCCATCAGTAAATGAATGGATCAAAAAACTGTGGTACATTTACCCATGTTGTAATTCTTGTTTTCTAATTGTAGGGTTCACTTTCACACAAACAACTGGAAGCATCTCTAATCCAGCTCTGAACCGTGGTTTATGCTGTTTTCCATTTTCTCTGATTCTATATTACTAGCTCCCTCCAGTTAGACATTGAGCAATGGAGTCGGTTCATAGACACACTCCTGTTTTGGCAGGAACTTTTGATGACTTTCAGACTGCTTCTTCCTGGGAGGTGTGACAGTGTGACAGAGGGGAATCTTAGTAGAACTCTAGGACTTCTCTGTGGAAACATTTTATTTATTTAATATCTGTGTTACGATGATGAGTAAGGATTTATTAACATTTCACTTTTCTTAGGAAATATATTCTTTTAACAGTAGGCCGTGAGAATTTAAGGATTCATCTGAAATCATTTGCACTTTGCTCTCCATCTGTTAACACTTTTGCTTACTTGAAGCCACAGAAAATTAGTAGCCTCAAGCTCTCGGAAGAGGAATTTCTTTTCCTTACTAGCAGCCAAAAGAATTTCATAGTCTTAAAAAAAAAAAAAAAAAAAAAAAAAACTTCTCCTTGGTGATCTGTATTCTAATTGTTCTTATGAGGTTTGTAGGTTGTGGTTGGAGTCAAAGGACAATGGAGAGTATACGTTTGATACATCAACCGCCATGCAAACCAGCAGTCACAAGTGACGCTGCTTTCTTCCTGCGTCCTAACACCCAATAGTGGGTCAGCACAACATAACGACGCCAACGGTGATGCTGTACCAGACAATGGCATCTGAACTATATGCCTGCTCTCTGTTTCCACAGTTCATTTCTAGTACTTCTCATATTCCATGGTAAAAAATAAAATAAAATGAAATGAAATGAAATAAAGGTGTTTACTAGTGTTTCCTGTGGGTTGATATGCAATATTTTGTAAACTGATTTTCATTCACGTACACATCAGGGCTATACCAGGTCTAGGGGGGACTTGACATTCCATGCAGAATACCTAAACTGAGTATGAGAAATGAGGATAAATGTGTCTATAGTCTTTGCTCTGGAAAGGATAAATTGGTAGATAGCAGGGCTGATACAGCTTTGGCAGTGTCTTCTGTTCAGAGTATGGCTAATTTGGAAGTAACAGGCTAGAGGATTTCAACCTTATGTGTTTTCTTAAAGGAAGCCTTCGTTCTAAAATAGAAAATATTAACTTTTGGATATAATCTTCCAAAGGGTATGAACCATGAATGTTTAACTTGCTGTAAAGGTGAGACTTTTATACCTAGTTTAGAATCAGCAAACTTGCAAAAAACAGGCAATCTTGGCCTTTATATAGACTAGCTCTTCTCTAGCTAAAATTTCTGCAGGATTTTTGAATGAGACATCGATCCTCTACAGAAGAGGATTTGCCCTTGCACAGCCTTATTTGGCCCTCACTGCTCGTCTATAACCCCTGTTTGCTCTTATGAAATTAGGCTACCTCCCAAATCTGCCCCTCTCTAGTTTATCACCTGCCACTCTCCTTCTCTTTGTCCTCACCCCTGCTCTGGTACCATGTGGACACTGTCCAGCCTCAGGGGTTTGGATTCCCAGAGGGTTTGTCCACACTTCCAGTGTGACAGGTACAACATTATAGCAGGGCCCCACTGGTTTTTAAACTTGCACTATTGTCAGCAAATATTTTTGAGCACTCATCTCTAATATACGTAAACTTAATTATAAGTGATGTAAACACACTGCTAAATAGTAGTACATTTTTATACATATAAAACATATGCAAACTAAAAATATAAAATTAATAATAAATGTAATTAGAAAATATGGTATTTTTTTCTGTACCTCAACAGATCATCTTACGTATTCCAGAACCTGCAGGGTTTTCACCCCACGTTCAAGGTCCTATGTCATAGTACTGGTATTTGTAATTATGCCCTTGAACTAGACTGTGCCCTCTATAAGATTATAGTGTGTGACGAGCTCAGTTTTGTACCCATGGTAGTTAGCAGAGCGTCTTAGACATAAAAATGACTGTAACAATTCCTTATTTTAAATGCATCAACAAATTGCCACTGCTTCTTCTTTTCTTTCATTAATGCTCCTCTCAAAAATACTTTTCCTTCCCTTTATTTTTACACAGCCAGTCTACCTGCCACTCAATGCCAAGTCCAAGTCCCTTGTCCCCCACGAATCCTTTCCTGTCACTCTATGGGTCATGATATCTTTCTTCTCACCTCTAGAAATTAGTGAATAACTCATTCTTGCTATATTTACATAAAAGTCATTCCATAAGCATTCGTTGAGCAGCTGATAAAGTTGTCAACTCACACAGCTACACTTTTGACTCAAATTACCAAAAGTGTGTTCGGTATTTTGTTTTCTTGTAGACATTTTAAAACAGCTATTTCTCCTCCAGAACTTTCCAAATGGCTCATATTCTCACAGGGACAGAATTTGCAAAACCAGTTGTCCATAAATCCAGAAAAGAAATTGAAACGTGCAGCATGTCTCTATGCGCACAAAATCATGGTGTATAGTTAGAGGATCAGTGGACATCAGGCTCCTCAAAACACAATCATGCATATTTTAGGCAATCCTGATGGATCAAATCAACACTTTGGAACCTGACCAAGAGTCAATGTACCTGGTTTGTTTTAAAACAATTGCTCATGCTTTTCAACATTATTATGTTCTGTTTAAGATCTAAATTCTTAAGTTCTGAGAACTCCCTTCATTCAGAAGATTCTGATGTTTTCTTTGGGCAGTTTCTTGGATTTGAGTTTCCAACATATGTGATCTATAGATTAGGAATTCAAGAGCTTTGGATATTGGCAGCCAAACCAAAGGAGTCAGAGTTCATATAAATAAGACTTCAGCAAAATCTTCAACAAAAATGATCACTGTCTGATTACATGGCCGTGATAATGAGTTCTGGATTTAAGTCAGCCACACACTCTGCAACCCTGGTTCATACCCATATAGAGAAATAAGGAAAGCATTTTCCAGCTTAACAAAAATATTTCTAGTTGCCTAGAGCCTAGAAATGATTACCTTCATGTCATGCAATTGCATGATTTCTTTGCATCAAAAACTTAGTAGCACTTTTTGTTCAATATGGAAAATGCTTAGCAAATGCTTATTGGATGACTCAGAATAGAAAATAAATGTGTTTATTGATGAAGAAGTGAGATTCATGTTCTACTAAATATTCCATTTCCCCCTAAGTATATATCTTGGCAGAGCTTATTAATATATCCCATCTGTTTCTAAAAACACTTAAAGATTGATTCTTTTATTTTACCGTCATAATAACCCAGAAAGGTAGTTGGGGCAGGCCTAATTTTCTAGTCAGTAGATGACAATAATGGGCCCGGATAGACCTGCAGATTTTTAGTCTTTACCTTGGAGACTCTTTCTCTAAAAACTATGTACTTTTGTGTTTGGCCAGTAAAAAAGGAGAAGAAAAATACGTGCTGTGCTGATAGCTTTTAGAGGTATGTATTTCACAAAACCCGGGTTTCTCAATCTTGGCATTATTGACATTTTGGGCTAAACAACTCTGTGTTGTGGGAGTCTGACCTCTGCCTTTGAGATGTTTAGCATCATCCCTCATCTCTTCCCACTCAATGCAGTAACATCTTCCCTCCCCCTAGTCATGTCATTTTAAAAAGTCTCCACACAAGCCCCCTGTGGAGCAAAATGGGCCCCTTGCTGAGAATTTCTGAGCTAAAGGGAAACAAAATTGGCTTAGAATTGTTTACAAAACATAAAAGAAGCCAGAGTCTGTTCTCATACTTTGATTATTCATTTTGTTCATTAACATTTATTGAGCTCTTATTGTGTGGGTAAGTTATCATAAAGCAGTAAGGAAGGTGCCAGGATAAGCAGGACATAACCCATCCCACAAGAAATTTACAGTCTGGTGGGAAAGGAAAGGTTACGTGGACAAGTGAGATGGGTTTATTGAACGTCTACTACACGGGAGGCTCAGGGCCGCTCATGTTCCATATTTTGGCGAGATCCAAACGGGGATAAGACCCACAGAAAGATACAACTATAAGCATGTTTCCAATGCACAAAGGCTTTCCAAACTGGTTGAAGAATAAGGAAGAAAAAGCAAAGAACTAGGAAAAAAAGATTAACGTGTAGTACAAAATTAAATGTGACCACTTTTAAAAAGGGATAATAAAATGTTTAATGCGATTTTGAAAATGAGTGCAAAAGGGATTTCTAGAAGCAGGGCTAGAGAAATAAGAGAAAGCTTCGTGCACGTGAGAGCAGGAGAGGGCTGTGGGGAAGGAATTCTAGACCAGGAGAGCTAACCCAAGGGTCACCCAGATTCAGTTCGCTGAATTTCCTCAAATTCAGTACATACTTTCTTCAATAACCTTTTATTCTATTTTATTCCCATTTTGAATGACCTTAAATCATCTGTTGTTCAGTACTATGATTTCCCTTCCCTTCTGGCCATGACATGTATTTTTGTATCTTTCATTTAATTCTTTTCCTTGTTACAAAAGCACATAGAAGTTAGAAATTATAGCTAATCAAATGAAAATTGAAAAATACACACAATCCTACCATTTAGAGACAACCCCTCTTTAGGGTTTACCCTCATCATTAAACTGTTTTGTAACCTGTTATTTTTCAGTTAGCAACGTATTATGAACATTTTTCCCTTTCAATAAATTCCCATCTGCAGCCTCTTTTCATGATGGCTTAGTATTTGTGCTATATGGGAATAGTTTATTAATAAATCTCCTGTTACTGGTCTTTCACGTTGTTTATTTCTCTTATCATAGGCAGGGCTGGGATAAATTTTTCTGTGTGGATATGTTTTCCTTAATTACTTCTTTGGGATAATTTCTCAGTAGTTTCCAATATTTTCACCCTCAAAAACTGCTTTTGTTATGATCCACTCCTGGGTCTCATATATGGAAACATACCATCTACCAAACAACATTTAGCATGAAAAAAAAATTGTTTTATTGCCTTTTACTAATTAAAGAGTTAGGTAAGTGCTAATCAAAATTTTGGACCAGCATGAGGTTTCGAAGACACCATTTACTGCATTATGATCATATAAACTCCTCGCCTTAC
Source organism: Glossophaga mutica (assembly GCA_039655065.1). NCBI lineage: Eukaryota > Metazoa > Chordata > Mammalia > Chiroptera > Phyllostomidae > Glossophaga > Glossophaga mutica. Next base: position 64,366,484 of record CM077304.1, read on the forward strand.
GTTGCATGCGCTAGTCAATGTCTGCAGTCTTGTCTTGCGAAGCACACTTTTTCTGTGAGCTCTTCTGAAATCTTGGAATTCACCTATAGATGCTCTTCTCTCACACTTGCAGCCGCCTAATGATGCACCTGAAGGGGACAAATATTTGAAGTCAGTGAGTTGCTTTAGGCTAACAAGAGAGAAATACAAGCCTGATTGTTTAAATGCGTCAAATGTTTACTCTGTTTTCTGTGGCCTGATGGCAGGTTTCCCATTATTGCTTTTACTTCGAAATACCTTGTGCTGGGAACAAATTGCTGAAAAATAAGGCTTTCCTCTGATGTGGTTGAAAGAAGAAGTGGCCCAAGTAGACCATTTCTGATGGTCTGTGACCAAGGGTAGCCAAACTCGGGGAGTCCTGAAGTCATCCCCAAAATGCGTGTTGATTGCTACAGCCTGGTGTTGTCACTTGCCAGTGCGTGACAGCTGCAGGGCTAATCTGTGGAGAAGCTGAGAGCCTTGCTTATTTCCCAGACTGCATTCATTTTGGCCATTGCTCCTTGTCAGTTACATGGCTTTGTTAATGGCATGGTGTCCAGAATATCTCTTTGGGCCCAAGCAGAAAAAACTTCAGTGTTTACTTGGACGCTCTAAATTTAGTTAATTTTCTGAACCCTTTGATGCCAATGGGTAAAATGGTTTGGCTCCCAGACTGAGGTTTGGGTTACAGAATTCTTAGGTGGGTTCTTCCTTGCAGAATTCTGAATTTAAATAAGGCTTCACAGAAGCTATGCACATGCATGATAGTGGTGATGGAACGGTTCCCAGGACTGTTCCAGCAATAATTTCAGGCCAGATTTGTCTGCATGAATCTTCTACGTGGTGGTGAGTCAGGCTGTTCTGTGGCAGAGTCCGTGTGGAGCAGTCCGAACCTAGCTGTGGCTGGAGTCTCGCCATGATGTTTGATGACACAGCTATCTCCATACTATGGTATCTTACATCCAGAATATAGATACTAATTCAATCAAGTTTATGGAAACATGAGACATTGCATTGTAATCTTGCTGTTTCTTAGAGAGTAAAACTCAGTCCAGAGGGGGTGACCCCTGTTGAAGGGGTCTCAATCCTTGAAGCACCTGCAGAACATCACTTAGGCAGCATAGTCATCACAAAGCTGGGTACTTCATGGGATCTCTGAAGAGCATCCGAGTGAGACTTCTTGTTATAGAATCATTAAGGGACTAAACAAGGGCAGTAGGATGAAATTGGACACGGCTTAGACACTAGCATCCAGGTTTCTGCCAGTGCTTTCTGGGGTCCCTTGGAGCAGTAGCTGACAAATGCAGTGAGTTCTGCACCACAAGTTCTGGGCACATCAAGAGAAAAGAAGAGTTATTTGGAAAAGACAATAATGCTCGGAAAAAATAAAAGGCAGCAGAAAAACAGGAAGACCAAATGTGAGATGGACTGATTCCATAAGAGAAGCCCTTTTGTTGCTGGTGGAAACAGGATTCTTCCACAGAGTCATGAGAAAAGTGTTTCGGAGACTCACGTATAGGAGGATGTGAGCAATAGTGGTAAGACTTATTGGAGCAAAAACAAAGGACTGCCCCCAGGTGGCTAATATTTCATCCATGACCAGGTGGCTCGGTTCCATCTCTCTGCAAAAGAAGTCCAACCTCTGGGCCTCAGACCCACACCTCTGCCTGTCAGGCCCAGAAGGGCCTGGACCCAGAGGTGCAGAACTTCGCCTGTCTCATTTACCCATCTGTACTTCCGCTGCCTGGGCCCAGTGGTGCCTGGATGCAATTGGCTGATGCAGCCAGGCCTATTCCACTGCTACCCAGAGAGAGTGATAATGAATGAGCTCTAGACTTTGTCAAACTTTGATTATATGTCCTTAGGTTTGGGAAAGGGTGAGCTTTCTTTCAAATTTACTAATCTTTCTAATTCTTTGGGAGCTTGTGCTTCCCCCATCCACTCCCTTTCCAGGATCTTCCTGAGTTTTGTGCCCTTATCCTATCAGGTCTTTACCCCACATTTTCTCAGGTTAGACTCCTCCCATTTATGGTCACCACTTTGGCGCCTACCGCTCATGCCGCGTAGTTCTGCTGTGTCGTCTGGTTTCTGCAGCACACGTGCTTACTTCCTCCTGCAACAATTTGGCTTCACTGTGAGCGTGCCCAGTAAAGGAATTTCCCCTACTATTTTATCCTTCCCCACCCAACCCCCCATAATCCTGATAACAGCTGGTTGCTGGAGGTGGGGATGGATTGGAAAGCCAGTTCTTGCTTGGGATTAGTGTCCATTTGGGGGAGGAGGTAGCTGTCCCTTGTAGAGACTGTGAAGCTGCCCTTTCCTAGTTAATCCAGCTTAATGAAATGATGGGCTCCCTTCTCTTTTTTCATATCTAACTAGCTGCCTGCTGTAACACCTCCACATGGGCTGAGCAGGGCTGTCGAGGACAGGCCACTGTGGACATCACTCACTCACAGAGTCACCAGGAGTCAGAGCCTACTCAAAGGCAGTAATATACATGGAGAGAAAGAAACCAAGACCTCCAAAGTGTTAAAAATGCACACATAAATTCAAAGACCACGAGTTCAAGGGCCATAATTAGACCTATCACTCAGATTCTACCTAATTCTTGTCAACAGCTCTTTTCACCATTTTACCCCCACCCTCTCCCCTCTTTCCTTTCCTTCTCCTGTACCCTCTCCCTACACTACCTCCTGCACTCCTCTCCTTCCTCCTCCCCATCACCCTTTTCCTCTTCATCCTTTTCTTCATGTGGGGGCTAAAAAGGAATTAATATTTTTCCTTCTACTTTCTAAGTTCTTCTGGTTAGGCTAATAATCAAGTTAACAGAAACAGATTAATAGGAGAAAATCGAAGTGTTGATACATGCTCATAGGAAATTCACATATTCATGAAAATCCCAAAGACAGTGAGGCATCGTTGGGTAGATAAGACATTTTTGGATAAAGGAAAAAGCAGAGATGGGGTATTACATTTCAGAATTGTGAATGGGCAACTTACAGGTCATGGAAGAACAAGAAACATACAGGGCAGGGAAATTCTTCTAGACAACCCAGAGACAGGGAGACACAGTGGGTGCCTAGCTAGCAGGCCCCTGTGGGAAGCCCTCTATTTACCCTACTTAATTCAGATTAGGCTAAGGTGACATTTTAAGGTCTTCTTGAAGTAGGTTTCTCTGAATCTCTTGGGCAGGAAAGGGAAAGGGTCAAAGGTTCCGTGAGTCTTGTTTTTTAATAAACAGCTTAAAATCCATATCCTGTAAAGGCAGCTTCAGGGGCAAAACTTTGGTTCCCGTCACTCAGCACCTCTCCGCTTCCCCTCCTCCTCCTCCAGGTCCTCCTTTTCATGCCTCTCCCTCTCCTACTGCTCCAGTCCCTTCTCTTTCTTCAGCTATTATATATATTTTTAGTGTTGGTGAAGGTAGAAACAATGAGCTAAATTGTTGCGTGATATTTACATAGACGAAGATCTGGTCATTGTCCCATCTTACTCCCAGTTCATCTTAGTGTTGGCCAGGGTTTGAATAGAATATTTTGAACTCAGCTTTCAGATTGCCTCATTGAAGGTAGGGTGACTGATTTAAAGATTTTCTTATAATAAAACTGACTGGTTTCTAGGACCTGTTACTTGTACACACACACACACACACACACACACACACACACACACCCGTTTCTACTATTGTTAGAGTCCTCGTGTTGTTAGTTCAGAGTCAACACCTCCCCCATTGTAATCTCATTTAGAGGACATTATCTAGAGATTTTTACAAACGAAATCTGAAAAAAACAGTGACCTTGCTAATAATGAGTGGTCAAGAGAAACTGACAAGGTGGTAAGGGGTTGTTTCAGGGTATAGTGAACATTCAATTCATTCTAAGGCAAGCAGAGCCATTAAGAAATAGTTTTTGAGGCTAGAAATGCCTCAAAACTGACCAGCATCAGTTATTACAAGGAATGGGAAAATGCCTCTTCTCATGAAATGCCCTGCTTAGTTCACTTTTCTGAAGCTGTGATTCTCAAGCAGAGGGCAGCCAGGGCTTTTCCAGCCCAGCTTCTGCAACAGTGTCAATTGCAGCTCTGCCTTTCTCTGAACTGTGTGTTCTGGTGGATGAAGGTGTCCCTCACACAACTTCTTTTCAACCCCCTTCTCTTCCCTTTTCCGCAATGGAAAACAATCTCATTCTCTGGTTGTGTATTTATTTTTCATTTCTCCTTGATAGTTCCCATGTTCTTTTCTACCAATGACTACTATTATGGACTGAATTGTGTCTCTCTAAACTTTATACATGGAAATCCTAACTCTCAATGTGAGTGTATTTGGAGATGGGGCCTTTGAGGAGGTGACTGAGGTTAAATGAGGTCATAAGGATGAAGCTGATCCCACAGGACTGGTGTCTTTATAAGAAGAGAAAGACATTCCAGACATCTCTCCCTCCTGCTCTCTCTCTCTCTCATTCTCTTTGCAAGCTTATGGAGGAGAGGCCCTGAGAGAACATGACAGCAAGGTGGCCATCTACAAGTCAGAAAGAGACATATCACCAGAAATTGAATTTGTTGGCATTTTGAACTTGGATTTCTAGCTGTTGTAACTGTAGAAAATCAACTTCTGTGGTTTAAGCCCCCTAGTCTGTGGTCTTCTGTTATGACAGCCCAGGGTGACTCAGAACTATCTCACAAAAGTTTCATTAAAATCTTCTGAAGGCATTACGATGTCATGAAAAAACCATTTGTGTCTCTCTACCTCCAGAGCAATAAAGAGCTGTTAATATTTTTTATGCCACATGCCTCTGTGTGTATGTTTGTCCAGAAACAGTCACATATACAAACTCAAATGCACTTGTTTTTACAGCAATATCTAACATTAACTGAGCATTTACTACATCTCACAAACTCTGCAAAGTACTTTACATACTTCATCTCATAATCCTTACCATAGCTCTCTGCCAAAGATCTTCTCCTTCTCCTTCTCCTTCTCCTTCTCCTTCTCCTTCTCCTTCTCCTTCTCCTTCTCCTTCTCCTTCTCCTTCTCCTTCTCCTTCTCCTTCTTCTTCTTCTTCTTCTTCTTCTTCTTCTTCTTCTTCTTCTTCTTCTTCTTCTTCTTCTCCTTCTTCTTCTCCTTCTTCTTCTTCTTCTTCTTTGGTTTAACTGATGAGGAAACCAACATGTAAAAATGTTCCCTGTTTTAGGTTCCCACAACCTCAGGCCACCTGATTCCAGAGCTCATGTTCTTAACCATTTCATTGCTGTGCGCGCTTTTTATACCCCTTTATCCTTTATATCCTGCAATTCAAGAAGCAAAATACATCTGAGGTGGTTTTCAAAGATATACACTGTGTTTAGCTTGATGATTTCTGCTAGCCAATGTGAAAATGGAACATCTCACAATGTTCTGGGTCCTTAAGTTAAACACACATCAACTGCTCAGCAGAAGCATAATCACTCCTCTTGGCATTAAACTCAGCAAGGATTTCTCCTAAATGTGCCTGCCTATTATAACAAACAAAATCGTCAACCTTCTGAGAGCAAAGAAAAGAATGAGTTCCCTGGGACTGGGACAAAGACGTGTCTGTTATACATGAACACGTATCTGCATCCTCGTGTAGCCACTTAACTCAATAGTCTTTTTCCCTCCTCCTTTCACAAAGTGACTCTGAGTCAGAAATGAACGAAACTCAAGGACAACACTTAGGTCATTATGCAAGTGCAAAGTTAAATTAATAGCAAAACAGAGAACCATGAAGTTGGTGGAGGAACCGGGAAGCACCCAGGAACCAGAAACCACAGGAACTTGGAAGTTGGAACCCAAGAGTGGATTATGGATGGAATCAAGCTGATGGACCTCAAGCAGCATCTTAAAAACCTAAGTGGGATAGATAGAAAATTTTAGAGTGGCCTGCAAGTGGCAAAAGTAAGCATTGGTTTATGAGGTGTTTCAATACATGTACATTTATAACTAAAAGGTAGCCCTGTTTGGTTACATCTATGAGACTAGATAGTTTTGTTCTACATGTTTAGGCTTAGGCATTTTAATTATAAAATCAATAAAGAGGAGATCCTACAGCATATTCATATCCAGCAAACATTCTTAAAGGATATAGGAATACAAATCAAGGAAAGTTTGTCTGGCAATTGCTGAAGGAAGGACTCTGGAGCAAAAAGCAGTTATTTTTTGACTTGAACATGGGTGAGGTGGATAGGGACCTAGGCCATATTGCTAAGACATGGAATAGCATAATAATGAGAGTGAGCCTCTGCAGTTAGTTACCATGACAACTTCACTTAAATGTGTACAATATAAAGTCCTAGCACTTTAGGGTGAAAAAAATATATTTTTTGAGAACATATATATCTCTTTGTTCACTTAGCATGCATTCTCTTATAAGGCATCAAAAATTTTTGCATCAGACTTGGGTAATGAAAAATGATGTCATATGTACTTAATAAAAGAGAGCTATGTTTATTATCTTAAGTTTTTAATGTTTATATTAATGTTTGCATCTGATCTGAGCAATGAAAAAAAAAACAGCTGGTAGGTTCACTTCATATAGTTGTTCATTTCTCGTTATTTTTAAGGTCCTACAGAGTCTCCATAAGGGTTTTATCTGGGACAGTGAAAACACTTCTCATTCCCAGGGGTCATAATTCACGGGCTTAATTAACGCCTGTACAGACACAGCTCTCAAATGCAACTCTCAAGTCTAGACCTTTACCCTGAATTATTAGACTTGCGCATTTATGATGTCTACTTAGATATCTTAAAGACAACTCAAAATGAGTATGCCCTAAATCAAAACTATGAGCATTATCCTGGAAATCTGGTCCTCCAATGCTGCATTTCTTATCCAATGCTGCATGATCAAAACCCAAAAAGCAATTAATTACTTTTGGCATCTCAACCTGTCACCTCCCCCCCCCCCATATTGATTCCATCGCTGGGTTCTGCTGACTTCAAGTTCAAGCACCTGAATCCTCCATCCTCACCTTTACCAACACCTTCAGCTCTCCTCTGGACCAGTACAACAATTCCCTAACTGCTTCAGCCAGAGGTGAATCGTCTTTTTCCAATCTATTTCCCAAACCACAGCCCAAATTCAATTGTTGAATTCAAATCTAATGACTTTACTCCCACACTCCTCCCCCAATGCTTAAAACATCTCACTGGTTTCCTGATATACTGAAGGTAAAAATGAAACTCATATAGTGTATCAGTTACCAGGCACGCTCAAAGTGTGTAACTGAAAACAATTATTGAAGAAACTATAGCCTAGGTGGGGGAAGATTTAAGGGACTCAACAAGGGCAGCCAATGACAATCCACTCCGGGATTCCACCACCAGCCCCAGGCCAGAAGAGGGAAGGGGAAGGAAACTGGAGATGTGGAAAGGGCTGTCACCATAGCAGCCTCTGGCTGCTGCCAGAGTCACAGCAGAGCAGGAAGGCCCAGGAAGAAGTGCTCAGACAGCTTTCCTCTTCCACCTTTTGATTTCCTGCCGGTGCTGCTCACTGGCTAAAGGAAATGGGAAGTCAGAGGGCAGAGGAGCCCCGGTGGCCCAGTCACAGGGGTGAGCCTTCAGAACACAGAACAGGGGAAAGGAGAGCAGGAAAGTGATCTGGGTACAATTATAGGACAAAATTGTTTCCTGGCAGGCACTAGGAAAATAAAATTAGTCTAAGTCATTTGAAATGGATTTAAAATTTTTTTAAAGACTCTGATGAGAAATCCCTGTCCCCGACCTAGTTCTTTAGACAACGAATGGTTATGTTGCTTTGGAGGACCTAGAAGTGATTGGTCTTTTTCTGTTGTCCTTAGACAGAAGCCTCGAGAATGGGCATTGCTAAAAGAAGCAGGAGACAGGGATAATTGTTTTGCACGGGAATACACAGCTTTCAGGCTGGTGTCACAGTAAGAAGGCTAATTAATCAGTTGACTGGCAAGATTGTTGAGCAATCTCCACCCTCCTCCATGTGGCTTTTCTCCCTTACTTGGTCCTACTGGCTCAGCACTGGACTAATAGGGTTGGAGGCACTAACCTTCTCAGTGTTTCCTCTGTTGACTGGAAGCCAGGGCTAGTGCTCATTGTACCACAACTTTGCAAGACACTGGTTGACATCCTTGCTTTAGGCACTTCTCAGAATCTTTTAATTTGGCACATTTTACAGAAATTCATTCATTGCACATTTTAGAGCATTTGCTAAGTTCCATGACCTCTAAAAGAATGACCCAGATGCTTTGACTATCATTTTTATATGAACTTTAAAATAAATGTTCACATTTTTCATGATTTGATTGGAAAGGCTCACATGTTTATTTTTTGCTTGCTTCCTTGGACGGTTCCCCCCCCCCCCCACCACCACTTTTTTTCCTGCCACAGTAAAACCATCCTGTCTGTGGATGGACTCTGTGGAAAGTAACAACACAAGCAGCTGGCATGACTGTGACAAGTTTCCAGGGCAAACTTGCGGTTTGGAAGGCGTCTGTGTTTTCTGTGGGCTGGAGATGGGCTGTTTATTTGCCCGTCTCTGGAGGCAGGCAGTGGCAACAATGGAAATTATTGACTCGAGGAATCTTGACTACTCATTAAGTCACTTTCAGACTATTGAATTCATTTAGTCGGGGTGAGTAGTCCTGGCCAGACCCTCCCAGTGGGGCTGCATCTTTGATATCCTTTATGTCTTCCCACAAAAGGAAGTAAAACAGGTTTTACAAAATTGAATCCCAATAAGTATTTCTTTATACATTCCTCATAGTCTTTTTACCCATCCTCACATCTGATAACATGGAAAGAAGTTTCAATGTTTTGATCTCTGACCAGAAGAGTGGGACCACCCAAGTTAAAGGAAGTATGCATATTATTAGCATGTACACTGACCTAGCATTCTGGACCAGGGAAGAATGGTCAGGAAGGGATTAAAAAACCTGGAACTAAGTCCAATGAAATGGTGAAGGAGACAGTTGCCTCATGGAACCATAACTCTTCTTTCTTCCTTCCTTCCTTCCTTCCTTCCTTCCTTCCTTTCTTTCTTTCTTTCTTTCTTTCTTTCTTTCTTTCTTTCTTTCTTTCTTTCTTTCTTTCCTTCTTATTTTATGTATGTATGTATGTATGTTAAAGAGAGAAGTTACTTGCCTTCTTTAGTTAGAGAGGGCAGAACTGAAATACAAACAATTGGACCAGAGCAAGGCACTAAAAACAAAACCTTGTCATTTTGGAATTCTGAGCAGAACTGTTCACATTTCACAAAGAGCTGGAGACTTTCTCTTTGGGGCAGACGAGCCCTATGGGTTAGATATGCAAATGGAGAGAAAGACTATTTCTGGAATGAGGCTTGAACTCCTATGCGCTGTGTGATGTTAACAAGGGAGAGAGGCACATGTTTGCAGGTCATGCTTACTTTAACTAGGAGGCCGAGTGGAAATGTGCCGTGGCAGCAAAGAAGCCCCAGGTTTTTCAGCCAGTGCCTGGACTCAAGTCTCCTCCTGACATCTTCCTGTGTGAAGACTTCTTACTCTATTAAGAATAGAATAAGACATTTACTCTCTAAATGTTGTGACTTCAACAATTTTTTAACCTTCTCTGTGCCTCCGTTTGTTGACCTATAAATTTGTGTTAAGGAGAATATATGACTCAGAGTTGTGGGAAGAACTAAATAAGTTAAATCACACAGAACATGGCTCATAAGAAGCACTCTGAATGTTGACTCGTTGTTACTGTGGATAGATGTACCTCTTCTCCATTTGGATTTAGGCTCCCTTTAAGTGGATTATAAATTGTTGCTTTTCCCTGGTAGTATTTTTGTTTTTGTTCAGGCGACTGCTAATAGACTGTCAGGAGGAGAGACCATGGAGTGCATTGGGCAGGCAGAGATGAGCTGCTGAGTGAGCTCTGGACCCATTAAGGGACGAGAAATCAGCGGCCCGGAGTTAGTCAGGGCCGACGTTCTAGCCACATGGCCATCTCACTTGCTCCAGATCCTGTGTGGAGAAGTATGTCACTGGGTCTCTGAGGGAAAGGTATGCTTTGGTCTCTGCACAGAGTATGCAGGAAAGAATGTTCCACAGCACGGTTGCCATCTTCCTTCTGCTTCCAAAAAGATTAAGACAGAACTCAGGCCAGAAATAAAATTGTGCTCTTTAATTTTGTCATTGGAGATTAAGCAGATGATGACTAATCATCTGTCTTCCTTTCTGTTTCCAAACCATATGAAAAGCTTTTGAAATTACCCAGGAGAGCTCTGAGGCTCTGTACTCCTGTAATGATGCGTATATCTAGACTCTGCCCCTCAGACCAGAAATGATGAGCATGTCTGGTGTGTGAAAATATATGTGTGCACTCCTGAGGGAATGCTTGAGGCCACAGAGACTCTTGGCTTATCACTTAATTCTGACTGAAAATCTAAACCACATCCTTATATTTGACAAAGTTGCCGAGTCTCTGAGTATATATTATGCTTATAATTTTATTCACCTTTTCTCCATTGTTTGACTAAAAAGAAGGGGAAAAAATTTCTGGGGTCTTTAAAAACAATTCTTAAAAGTTCTGCCATCTGTTACTGAATCACTCAGAAAACTAAGTGAAAAAATGCAAAACTTTTCTCATAAAACTGAACACATACCAGCAGCTCTACTTGCAGAGATGGTGTGGCTCATCTCATCACATGGCTGCCTCAAACAGTTTGTAGAACTCTGGGCTTCCGATCTCAGCTCTGACTGATTAATAATGAATACCTGGCAAAATTTAGTGCCATTTTGTCCCTTGTACTTTGACCAGTTCGGTCCTCAGAGGTGTGCCTCAGGGGCATGTAGAAACACGCGTGCATTGTCAGAGAGCTGTGGGTTGGTGCAGTGTTTTAAAGAATGTAATCTGTAAGGCATCTTCTGTTTTTGCAACATTTTGTGTCTTCTTGTAGTATTTTCCCCTGTTTTCTAATCTTTTCTATATTTTATTAGTCAGTCAACATTCAAAGGTAATTTAAGCTCCAAGAAGAAAATAATACGTTGCTTGAGGTAATCTAGCTCTCTGGCCTTTCTCACTAGGACAAGATGCCCACTTTATGGTTTCTGAGCACCTTCTCTTTATGTGTGAGATTTTGCAAATGATGCCTGACAAATCCTCTCTCATAACTTTGAACTATTAAAATGTCCTTTCAGTGAGTCACGTTTGTGTTGTTTTTAAACTTTACATTGGGAGTTTTAAATTTATGTTCAATGTCCTGGAAAAAATAAAGATTTTCACAATCTAAAAATAAAGCCTACTTCATGCAGAGGGCAAAAGTCAATACCACAGAGATGCCATCATAGGCCTGATACATAAATGGGTCTGGAAAGGACCTGAGAAACTTGGCAGCATCATAAAGAATGTACCAAAAATCTGGTCTGTGCCTCACCATAGTCACTCATGTTTGTCTAGTTGCAAGTAACAGCAATCAACTTTGACTAGCTTAGGCAAAAGAGAAAAGAAGGAATGAAGTGGAAGGAAATTGGAGAACTACAAAAATATAAAAGAATAGTTACAAACAAAAATATGGGAGAAGAAGTTATGAAGGCAACTTCGGGATCTCGGTTTTTGAGCTTGTGGACTTTTTCCCCAAGGAGCTCTTGAATATGCCTGAGCTCCATGGGCCTTCAGTCTTTACATCTCTCTCCTCTAAACCCCAAGTTCCTGGAACCGAGTACCACATGGTTCCACTCTGGTCAGTTGTTTAGTCCTATAGTGATTATGGCAGGATCCTAGAACATAGAGTTAGTACTGACAATGCCACCTATAGATGTGATTTGCATTATTTTGGGCCTTTTAAGAAGCAAACATAAAGACAGCATGAGACACGTGTCCCCATTTACTAGGGAACCATATATAAAGGATAAAGAGGGTACGCAGAGAACACCACAATGAAGGGGTAATCCCTGTGAGGGACAGAAGGAAGGAAGCAAGGCTGGATTGGCAAACTGTAAGACTGTGGCATTAAAGTTTTGGCTAAACCAATGGAAGTCCTTGAGCCAAAGTCAAGAATCAGAAAATTCGTGCAACCTTGCAAGGAGTAGCCTGCCTTAGTTCCTGTACCATACTCAGTAATTGGTGAAAGCAGCTCTTGAGAAGGATCGATTGCCTTGGGTATGAATGTTGTGGTGGACTCAGAGTTTGGCATCAGTTGCAGTCCTCATAGCAGAAGCTCTGAGAAGTGCATTTTTGTGGCTGCCACATAGCTGTTTTTCATAAGAGAGCCTCACAGAAATCTGGCGGGTCACCCCAAGAGATATCCTTTGCATTAACTCTGGAGAAAAACTCGTGAAAATTGAGTGCTGTCTCTATTTCAGGCTTTATTGGTACCAAGCCATATGTCTGATCACACCCTGTACGTCCTAAGTTCTTACAATAGCCATTCATCTGCATTATCTTGTTTTGCCACAATCTATTTTAAGATCCTACACAGGTGAAAAAGAGTTGAATCAACAATCTTCTAGAGTATCACAGGAAAGTCATTCCTTGGGTAATGAACAGCCTTAGGTTGTCTGACCTACATAAGCACACCCACTCCTTGTTTTTTCCCCACTTTATTGTTTACCAGAAACTACATCTCTAGAGTTGCATTTTGGTTGCTACTTAAACAGGCAGAGCATGCCTTTATAGCAGAAGACACCATCATGCCCATGGAGAAAAACAGGTGTTGGGAGTAGGAAGGATCAGGAAAGGGACACATTGATGGGAGGAAAGGCCCCTGTTTGGGCAGTATTCTGGGGGAATCCCCCTCCTCTACCACACATAATTAGTCCTTCCTTTCCCACCAGCTAAAGCCTCAGGATTCATTTGAATTACAGCCATAACTTTGTTTTCTCCTGCACTGTTCACTAAAGGAGCCAAGAAAGCTGCATTTCTGCTGACCCCGTAGCTCCGCAGGTCCTAAGGGTAAGGTAAAGAGGCTGAAATCACTCTATAGGTGTGCCTCTGACCCCACTCATCTGCAGGGGCCCCTGGGTATGCACCCCATCTGCTCTGAAACATAGTAGGAGCCTGTTCTGAGATGTTTTCCTTTACGACTTCCAGTTTCTCTTTTATGAACCTGTTACAGTGAGAAGATTTAATAAGTGCTACTTAATTGAATGATTCTCCCTTAGGGCCTTAAAAGCTTCATTTTCAGGTGTCTGTGGAATCTTGTATAAGAGCAATATGGATGCAAATAGAATTTTTATTTGACTATATTAGTCATGATAAATGACACAAGCTTCTGCAATAAATAACCCCCAAATCTCAGCGATTTAACATCCGAAGTGGATGTTTCTAACTGGGCATGTCTGCACCAGCCTTTTCCTCAGCAGTGACTCAGTCATTCGGGCCGCTTCCATTTTATGGCTCCCACCATGTTGTGGTTTCACAGTCACCCTAGCATCATCCAACAGCAGAAAGAAGGAAGATAATAAGAATGAAAGATTACACATGCCGGATTTTTTTCATCCAAGTTTTTTGAAAAGTAGCTTACATCATTTCTGCAAATATGCATTCACCGTAACTCATCATATGACCAATGAAATTGCAAGTAAGACCGGTAAACCTAATTTTGTGAATACTACAGTCTCTACCAGATTGACTAATAGTAACTTGGGGACAAACTATTGCAACTCCTAGTAAAATGGTCCTTCCCTCCAAACAAAAAATAATGGTTGATATTTCCCTTATCTCCTTTACACCCATGTGTCATCTAGGAATAGAACCGATGTTCATTAATTCAAAAAGTAATTTAATTATTAGGCTCCTACTATGTTTCAGACAGCATGCTGGGTGATGTAGTTATAAAATGTGATCTATGTCTTCAAAGAGCTGATGGGCAGGTAGGAGAGAGGGAAAATGAAATCAACAATTACAATGAAAAAAATGCTCTGATGAATACAGGGTTCTATGCTTAGTAAGAACAAAGGACTTGTGCTGGGCTCAGGTGGGTTGGAGAAGGGTTGCAAGAAGACATGAGGCTTTAAATTAGTGTTAGGATAAGGAAGAGTAAAGGGCAGTTCAGGGAGAAAGAATACTGTACACGAAGAGAGCGAAGTTGTGAAGCTGAATGATATGCGAATACTTTAAGGACCTTGGAACGCCTGTGGTGAAGCTAGTCAGATGAGTGACTGTAGAGACAGGGCTAAAGGTGCAAGATGTGGGTTAGATCATGAAGAACTTTTAAAACCGAGCTATGGACTTTAGTACACACGACACTGAGGAATTTTAAGATGGAGTAATATATTTAAAAATTTAATTGATGCCTATTTTGCCATAAAATTATAGATTGTCATATGGATTTTAATATTGTTGTCTTGTATGTACTGAAAATGATGGTCTTGTTAATCCCTGGAAGACATGTACATGTGGCCACAACCCTTTGTGCACTAAAGACATATAAATACTTTTGATTGATTGATTGATTGATTTTAGAGAGAAACATTGACTCCTCGTTCCACTTATTTATGCATTCATCGGTTGATTCTCAACATGTAAATACTTTACTCTCAAACATGGCTGCCTTTTAAAAGATTCTGTCATTGTGATTCAGTCTTTCCCTCAGCTTCACAGTGTCTAAAAAAATAACCTCCCTATTTTAGGCTGCCGTGTGCCAAATTGGCACGTCTCTTGCTCATTAAATCTAGAAATGTTTACTAAAAATGTATTTTGTGCTAGGCACTTGCCGGAAACTGAGTGGTGCTCTGAAGGGAAACAGCATGGTATGGTTGGAAAAGCTCAGGCTTCGAAGCCCAATTCCATCATTTACAATGGATGAGTGAGACTCTGAGAAACTTAGTAACCTCTGGGAAGCTCAGTTTTTTTCATCTGCACAATCGAAAAAATCATATCTACCTCAGAGTGCTGCGAGAGTTCAATAAGACAAGATCTGTACCACACTTAGTGCTTAGAAAATCAGGGAGGGGTACATGATGGTCTCCTGGCCAATGGCAGACATCACTAATTGGCCATGGCACAATTTCCTGCTGTACTCCAACACAGCTTGGAGTAATACTTATGTGAAATTAATTTTATTGTAAGATAATTTCAGAGTCATGAATGACCAAAAATAGCAAGGATTTCAGAGAAGATAAACTACTCTGCTTGCAGTAATCAGAAAAGAAAGACTTCATGCAGGAGGAAGGGCTTGAGTGAGCCTATGAGATGTTGGTAGGGTCTATTTGAATTCCACATTTAGATCACATTTCCGAAGCTTGGGTTCAATGCAGAGTGTTTCTTCCATCTTCCTTGCACTTGTTTTGTTCTCCACTAGCTTGTCATATAAAAGGTGCAAGACATTCTCCATTTTGAGCTGGTGTAATAGAATGATTTAGGATTGCCATAAGCATCAACTGAACTATGATTCTAAGCCCCTCCTCCCCGCCCCTGCTCTTCAAACTCGTTATAGAGAGTCACTTATTTTTGAGAGTAGTGTTAGCAAATAAATTTCTTGTAAGTCACAATTCAGCTATTGGCACTGGCTGCCTGGAATGTTTGTTGACAAGGAGTCTGGGATTCTGGGCTCCTCCAGAGTTCGGTCATGACCAATTAGTAATGTTTGACATGAGCAAGAAATAGAGTAGAAGAGCACATGAGGTGGTTAGTTATTTGTTTACAAGAACATTAGAGGGCCTCTAAATAAGCACCTCATTTCTTTTAAATAAAGAAACTGAGATCCAGCAAAATTGTCTCTTCATAGACAAAATTCTAGAAACAGATTTGGAGTACAACCCCAAAGGTCTGGTCCCAATGATCCAAGTCCTGTTTTCTTTTGCATATCTTACTGTACAGGCATACTCTACATACATATTTCATGAGCAGGTCTAGGAGTTGATCCCGTACTTTCTCTTTGTTTTTACTTTATTCCTGATTTATTGAAGCATCATTTACTTTTATGCAAATTCACCCATTTAAAGTATACAGTTTAATGAGCTTTGTAGTTGTATGTGGTCTTATAACCACATTCACAGTCAAGACATAGAACATTTCCATCACCCGAGAATGGATCTGCATTAATCTTTGCAGTTGATTCCTTTCCTTGAGCCCCATCACCAAGGCAACCACCGATCTGCTCTCCGTCGCTATAGTTTTGCCTTTTATAAAATTCATATAAATGGAATTATATAGTATGTAGTTTCTTGTACTAAAAATTATTTCATATAGCAAAAGGCTCTTAAGATTTATTCTTTTCCCAAATCAATACGCAGCTTTTATCTCATCTTTGGATTCTGTACACAAACAAATGTAAGGAATATCGCAAGTAACTGTGAGGAATCATTTGGCATCTTGCCGCTTCTATAGCTGGACAACTTAGATGTTATTCATCAGCCTGCTGAACTGTTCCTTTTTCAGAAACATAGATACCATCCAAAAATTTTCTGATATCCTTGTTTTTCACTATTGTGGCTTGCTGAACTAAAGCAGCTGAATTTGATACAAGTTCAATGTCATTTCCTTCCAGAATCAACTCATCTTTCTGGGCCTGAGACACTGAACAAACAACACCTGACCTCATTTGAACCCTGCAGATATATTTTTTGCCCAAGAAATTTCTGATTTCAACAATAGAACCATTCTCCTGAATAACGTCGTTGATGGGGAAGTGAGCGTACACAGACTCATCTTGTAAGGGAAGCCCAGTGTAACACGCTTGATCACGTTCTGTACGTGACTGCAGATCGTGCCCACCGTGGCCAGCTCCTTTCTGTTTCCCCACCATCTGTCAACCTGGAGCCTCTTCTTTTTCTTTCCAAGGAGACCGAGTTCTACGTTGATGTGGTTGAAGTCCCTCCGCAGGGCGCCTCTGGGGCCCTTCACAATAACTGCGTGCCCCTTCAGAGTAATGTCGACATTCTTGGGGATGTCCACAGTCTGTTTGCTGAGAATGGTCTTCATCCTCGCAGTAGAAGTGGCAAAAAAAGAACAGCTCTTAAGATTTCAATCATTGTGTTACCTGTCAGTATTTTATTCTCTTTGCTGTCAAGTAGTATTTTATATACACCACAATTTGTTTACTCATTGAGTAGCTGATGGAAATTTGGGTTGTTTTCAGCTTTTGGTAATTATGAGTATGACAGCTATCAACAGTTATGCACAAGTTACTCTGTGGACATATATTTTCATTTCTCTTGGGTAAATACTTAGGAGTAGGGTTGTTCAGTCAGATATATGTTTAACCTTATAAAAAATGGCTGGACTTTCCAAAGTGTGTTTACCATTTTTCATTCCCACCAGCAATGTATGACAGTCCTGATTCATCCACATAATTGTTCAAGTTTGGTATTATCTTTGAAATTTAAGCCATTCTGCTAGGTGTGTAGTAGTTTTTCATAGGGTTTTAATTTGTATTTCTCTGATGGCTCATGATGTTCATCTTTTCACTTGCTTTTGTGTGTATGTGTGTATGTATAGATATACACACATATATATCTCATGCAGTGCTCATTCATATATTTTGCCCATTTTTACTTGGGTTGCAAGTTCCTTATACACTGGATACAAGCCCAAAGATTTGCAAATCTTTTCTCCAATTTTGTGATTTGCTTTTTAGTTACTTCGAGTGTATTTTTCAATAGAAAATATTTTAAAAACAAAGTCCATTTCATCTAATTTTCTTCTGTTTCACCTAATTTTTTTCTGTTTTCATGCTTTTATGTTGCTGCTTAAGCTATCATTGCCTAATTCAATTTCACAAAAAAATTATGTTTTTCAGACATTTTATAACTTTAAGCATTTCTATTATGCCTGTGACTCATTTTCAGTTAATTTTGTGTTTGTTGTGCTGTAAGGGTTAAGGTTCTGTTTTGTGCACACAGACATCCATTTGTTTCAGCACTGTTAGTTGAAACAACCATCTTTTTTTTCATTAAATTACTTTGACATTTTGGTAATAAATCAGTTGACCTAAGAAGTATAGATGTTTCTGTCTATGCTATTCTAATGATACTACACGTCTACTCTATGCCAATATCACACTGTATAGATGACTGCAGTTTTATAGTAAGTCTTGAAGTCAGATATATAAGTCCTTCAACCATTGTAAGTCCTTAAAATTGTTTTAGGTATTCTAGATCCAATGCTTCTCCATATAAAATCTAAAATCAACTTATCAGTATATTGTAATAACTACATATGGCGCCAGGTGGATACTTGAAATATCAGGGGAACCACTTTGTAAAGTATGTGATTATCTAATCACTATGATGTACACCTGAGACTAAGACAATAGCATATTGAATGTAAACTGTAACTGAAACATAAAATTGAAAAATAATGCATGCAGAAAAATAGTCTGGTAGGATTTTCAAAAGGATTGCATTGAATTTATGGATAATTTGGGTGAGAATTAAAATCTTGACAATATCAAATCTTCTAATTCTTAAATATTGAATAGCTTTTCATTCACTTAGATCTTTAATTTCCCTCGAAATGTTTTGTAATTTCTAGTGTATAGATCTTTTACATTTTGTTGAACTTACTCCCAAGTATTTTAATTTCTGATGCTTTTGAAAATAGGTTTTTATTTCTCTTTATTGTATTTTGTTGGGTTATTTGAATTTTTAAGAACTTTATTTCAATGTTCATATTGGCTTTTAACCATAGTTGGGGTTTTTTGTTGTTTTTTTGTTTTGGGTTTTTTTTTTCTTTGCATTTTGGGCTGTTTGAAAGGTTATTATCTATACTTTTCCACAGACCAAGTTACAGTTAAAATTATACCACTTCATATAAAATAGAGAGCCCTTCCAGGAGGTATATATCTCCTACTGGTCGTTTATGTCACATCTACATCCATGGTCATCAATACAGAAAATGGTATAATTTTGGCAGTAAAGAATTAATCTTGCTTAAAGAGAGGCCTAGCTTTGTCCTTGGCTCCTGGGAGGTGATCTCTAAGCCTTTGGAATGTTCTGGCTGATATGAGTATCTGTTTACCCAGGGACTTTGAGCCACACCAGCCAGTGACAATATGATTTATGGTGGGACTTGGAGTTCTAGGGTTATCAGCTCAACCCCTGGAAGGGCTGGAAATTCAGGTTAAGCATACAGGTGGTTGGTCTACCATACCTATTCAACTGAGCTGTAATAACATCATTGACAACGAGGCTCAGGTGGGTTTCCCTAGTTGGCAATGCCCCGTGTGTGTTGTCACACGGCATTTCTGGGGTGAATTAGCACTTTTCATCACTCTGCTGGACTCTGCCATGTGTCTCTTTCTGTGACTGATTTTAATCTGTGTTCTTTCACTGAACTAAACCTTAACCATGAGCATAGTAGCTTTTGGTGAATTCTGAGAGTCCTTCTTATGAGTTATGAAATCTGAGGGTGGTCTTGGTGGCCCTATAATTCCAGTAGGTGTCAGAGTGAGGTCTTACGGACTGCCCTTTACATCTTTAAACACTCATATATGTTGCAAAGAGATTACGAGAAGGAAAAGTAAAAAATACAGTCTTCGTATTTACCTAGATATTTTCATTTCTGACACTCTTTTTTTTTTTGGAGGATTCGTATTTCCATTTGGAATCATTTCCCTTGGTCATGAACAGCTTTCTTTAGAATTCTTTTTGGTACTGCAGGTCTATTGGTAACGCGTTCTTTCAGTTTTCCTTGATGTAACAATATATTTGTTTCACCTTCATTCTTGAAGAATTTTTTTCACCAGATGTAGAACTCTATGTTGACAGTGGTAGTTTTAAATTGCATCTTTCAGCAATTTAAAGATGGCTTTTGGGCTTTTTTATGGTCTCCATTGTTTCTGATGGCAAGCATCTTATTAATCAAATGATTTTTATCTTGTATGTATTCTGTCACTTTTCTCTTGTGATTTTCAAGTTTTGCTTTTTATTATCATGTGTTTGTTTTTTCTTCTTTTTAAAACTATTTTATTGTTGTTCAAGTACAGTTGTCTGCATTTCTCCCTCACCACTCCCCCTACCCCAGCCATCCCCACCTCCCTCACCTGATTCCACACCCTCTTGGTTTTGTCCGTGTCCTTTACAGTTGTTCCTAAACCCTACCTCCTTTCCCCCATTATCCCCTCCCACCTCCCCTGTGGTTACTGTCAGATTGTTCTTAATTTCAATGTCTCTGGTTATGTTTTGCTTGCTTCTTTGTTTTGTTGATTAGGTTCCACTTAAAAAGGAGATCATATGACATTTGTCTTTCACTGTCTGACTTATTTCACTTAGCATAATGCTTTTTATTGTTGTTCAATTATAGCTGTCCCATATTTTTCCCTGTTGTTTTCCCCTGCCCCACCCCTGCCCACTCCCACAGTTAATCCCCATCCTGTTGTCCATGTCCATGGGTCCTTTATACATGTTCCTTGACTTGCCCCCTTCCCCGACTTTCCCCTGTTATCCCTTTCCCCCCTCCCCTCTGGTCACTGTCAGTTTATTTTTTATTTCCATGTCTCTGGTACTATTTTGCTCACTTGTTTGTTTTGTTAATTAGCTTCCACTTATAGGCGAGATCATATGTTATTTGTCTTTCACTGACTGGCTTATTTCACTTAGCATAATACTTTCTAGTTCCATCCATGCTGTCACGAAGGGCAGGAGTTCCTTTGTTCTTCCTGCTGCATAGAATTTCGTTATGTAAATGTACCATAGTTTTTTGATCCACTCATTTACTGATGGGCACTTAGGGTGTTTCCAGCACTTGGCTATTGTAAATTGCACTGCTATGAACATTGGGGTGCATAGGTTCTTTTGAATTGGTGCCTCAGGGTTCTTAGGGTATAATCCCAGCAGTGGAATCACTGGGTCAAAAGGCAGTTCCAGTTTTGTTTTTTTGAGGAAATTCCTAGTGTTTTTAATACTGGCTACACCAGTCTGCATTCCCACCAATTGCCAATGATACCTCAGACAAGGATTTAATCTCCAAAATATATAAAGAACTCACACAACTCAACATCAGAAAGACAAACAATCCAATTAAAAAATGGGCAAAGGACCTGAACTGACACTTTTCCAAGGAGGACATGCAGAGGGCCCACAGACCCATGGAAAAAATGCTCAAGTGTTGCTTTTTATATTCAGGTTCAACAGTTTAATTATGATGTTCCAAATCAAAGCCTTCTTATGCTTTTTCTGCTTGGTGTTTCTTGAGCATATTGAATTCTAAATATGTTTTTTCAAATTCACAGAAATTTGGCCATTATTTTTCCAATTTTTTCTTGCTCAGTTCTCTCCCTTCCTTCCTTTTGAGATTCCAATTACATGTTTATTAGACCATTTGATATAACATATCAGTCCTTTGAAGTTCTGTTCATTTTTAAATCTTTTTTTTCACTAAGATTCACTTTGGATAATCTTCCTTCAGCTTCATTCACCTTTTTCTTTGTTATTGCTGCTCTGCCCTAAAGTCTATCTGAAATTTTTTATTTTGGATTTTATATATTTAAGTTTTAGAATATGCATTTGTTTACTTTTTCTTAATTCAATTTCTCTACTGAAATTTCCTATTCTTTCAATCATTATAAAATTTTTTCAACTTCATTATAATCATAATAGCTGCTTTAAAATCTTTCTCTGCTAAGTTCAACATTTGGATTATTTTAAGAATATGTTCTCTTAAGAGTATGATAATATTTTTTAGTTTAAATAAGTTGAAAATAATTTCTTTTACTAATTTACCACTGATACTACATTTGAACAAACAACAATATAAAGTCTTGCTCTTAAAAAAAAGTATGCTCCATTTCCTGGTTCTTCATCTGTCAAGTAATGTGGATTATACCTGTTACCTTTGGAATGCCAAGGTGTGAAGACTAGATTCTGATAAAAGTTGTTGATTTTGTGTGGGCCAGCAATTTTCTTGGTTTATACTAAAACTGAAAACCCAAACTCAGTTCATATTTTTTGTCTTAGCAGAGCTGTGTTCAGTCTGTTCTGCATATGAGTAGCTTAAGAATCATTGAGAGTGCCCTGGCTGGCGTAGCTCAGTGGATTGAGCGCGGGCTGCGAACCAAAGGGTCACAGGTTCGATTCCCAGTCAGGGCACATGCCTGGGTTGTGGGCCAGGCCCCTAGTGGGGGCCACGTGAGAGGCAACCACACATTGATGTTTCTCTCCCTCTCTTTCTCCCTCCTTTCCCCTCTCTAAAAAAAAAAAAAAAAAAAAAAAGAATCATTGAGAGTAAGAGCAGGTAGAATATGTAGCACCCCTATGTGACCATGTTTCTTACAAGAACGCCCCTGTTTCCGAGGTGACTGGTTTCCTCAGAGTTGGTCATTTGGGTCCCCAGGACAAAAAGCCTGCAGTGTTTCCACCAGTGCCCTCACTGTCACTGAGTCCCTACTGACTACAGCTGCCCCAGGCTGAAAGGACAACAAAGGAAGCTCACTCTGTACAGCTCCTTTCCCATGACCGTGAATCCCCATTAGAATCCATTTGTAGCACTCCCTCTCTAGTGACCTCAGCTAGTGACTTTTTACATTATGCCCAGAGTTTGTCACTATTCTCTGCAGGAGGATCTCTATCTTACTCAGCAATCGCCCCCATATTTTATTTATTACAAGCTTTTAACTAGCAAATTGGTATTTTGCCTCTGTAGGTGGTATCCTGTGGTTGCCTGCAGGGATCTCAGCTTCACAGGTACTGATTACTCTTAACTAAGTGACAATGAGGATTTCCATTAAAATTCTTATTAAATTCAGTGCAAATCGATGCAAAATACATTCCCACATGTAAGATAATGGGATACTAGCTATGACTTACATTTAGACTGTAACTAAAATTAATGTCTACCTTCTGAAATGAAATAAATTGAGCCTAAGGAATAATTCCTCTTGGTGTTTATATCTGTCTAATTTCTAAAAGAATAATATTTATATATAAACAGTACCTGAGAATTACTTCACTTTCATGAGATTCCAGAAGAGTAATATCATCAGTGCCATAAGCCTATCTCACCCAATTTTTTTAACTTTTCTCATTTTAATACATTAAATTGTAGGATCATATGTTACAAGTTAATAGATATCTAAAATACTTGCTTTCCTTCCGATTCTCTGGCACTGCCCATAGAAAGGGCGTGGAAGTCACTTCTCACTGACTCCCCCTCGCAGCGTGCTCCTCCAGGGCTATTTCTTCCTTCATGGCGCAGGCTCAGCCAGAGTTCTTTCTGTCACTTTCTTCCAGCCAAAGGGCACAGCACAGTAATGTGGCTTTCCATCTATTCCCGTTACAATTTACTAAATAACTGTAATTTTTTATTGTATAATATTAATATTAAAACCCCAAGATACTAATATTTTCAAGGTCTTTTCAATTCTCAAGGTATTATTTTGATATTCAAAACATTTGATTCTTTCTTATATTTTTACTGCAATATAAACCTTTTTTTAAACCTGGTTTTATTGAGAAATAAATGACACACATCACTGTCCAATTTTAGCATGCTGGTTTGATTTACAAATATTGTGGCCCTATTATTTTTAATAAGAGCAGGGATAGGGACTTCATGATGATTATCTGTTGCAGTTATTAGCTAGACCATTTAGAAGAATTCTAACGTTACAGAAAATCTGGTAATGCAGACATTCCAAAACATAGCTGTATGTTTAATCATTTAGAAATAAATCTCTTGTGACCTGAGCTAAGTTACCTAAGAGGAATTCTTTTCCTTGGTTTCCTCACCTATGATAGATAGACTTATGGAGCTGTGATAAAAATAAATAAAATAAAGGATGTAAAGCAGTTGACATAGTGCTAGGCGCATAATATCAATTTAGCAAATATCTATGGTAATAAAAATTCAGTGTTTTTGTAATGTGTCAACAATTGGGAGGCTGAAATACATTTCCCAGAATTCTCTTCCCTGTACACTTCCATTTGGGGTGGCCACAAACGAGAGTTTAATGGGATATTTAGAGAACAAAGTGAAGCAACAAACATTTTGCAGTTTACACATATTCATATCTATTGGCTGGCTCCCCTTGTTGGTGTGAGGCAACAAGCGGGCCTACAGCTGCCCACCTTCTCTTGGAGACTCCTTCAGCTTCTCTGACTCCTGAACCATTTGCAGGTATTTAGTTCCTTAGTTAGGGGGTCTCCACATCTGCAAGGCAGCCATTCAGTCAAGGTCGGAAGTAACAAGAACTGATGTAAATCTCTGTCCATTCCTGTGGGCTCCAGTCTGTCCTTGCTCTCTCTGACTCTACATCCATCTTCCCTTCCTGATGGTCTGCCCTGGACAACAGACTTACAGAGACTACTGAGCCAGAGCCCATATAGCATGAAGTCAAATCTCTATGAGAAATCTCAGTCTCTCTCTCTCTTTCTCTCTCTCCCTCTCTCTCTCTCTCTCTCTCTCTCCTATACACACACACACACAGAATATTTCTGTTTTTCCTATTGAATGCTGCCTGATTAAAAAAATAGTTGACAGCAATTCAACTTGCAATATTCTAATTGACTTAAAAAATCCTCATTAATGGTTTGTGACCATGACTGACTACTATATATTGCCTTGGTTCTCTTGAAAATACCATAGTATTGTGTTGCTAAAAGCATTTGAAGAGCACCAGCCCTTCTAATAATAATAAAAATAAGATTATTGAATGTTTCTTGAGTATATTGTATGTGTCAGATACTACTTAAAATATTTCATAAGAAGCCTATAAATTAGGTTTTCTGACCTCCATTTTACAGATGAGGAAACTGAGGACACAGGTTAGTAATTTCCTGAAGGCATACATCATGCAAACAGTACTGTTTCCAGAGCCTGTGCTCTAACAAACGGCTATACACGACTTTCCAATGCCGATGTACTGTGAAATTGTACAGCGAGTGAAACCAGCTAGCAACATCACTGAAAGGGAACTGGGTAATTGCTCAGTTAAGAAAGATGAGGACAAGGTGGGTGGCAGTTCCTTGAGATTAAGACCAGGCCGTGTTGATGACTTTCCAGGCTTCTTTCTCTCTTAAAAGATTATGTTCTTTGTTCAGCAGTTTTGGGGTGTGTCCTCCCTCCTTTTATTATTCTTTTTATTTGTCCACTGTTGCCCTCCACTCACAGCTTTCTTCTTTTTTTCTTGCCAGTGCTGCAGACTGGAAATATTTTAGGAGCACCTTGCTACATGGTATTTCACTAAAAATAATATAAGTCAAATTATTGGCGCTAAAGTTAGCTTCAGAGGAACAGCAATTGGTGCAGACCCTGGCAAGTGGCATGGGAATTCCATCCTGGTTTTTCAAGCAGCATCCATCTCTGAGACTTTGTATTGGGTGGTGAGGGTGTCCAGACTAGTGCAGATGAATGTAATCTGACTTCCCTGTGGGCTCTGCTGCCTTCAAGGGTGAGGCCTTGCTGGACACATGTGTTGGGGCAAATGGGTCTTAATGGATTTGTAGAAGTAATTTGTCTCCTTTGCCAATTCATTCTCTTTGGACCTTTAACAGTCTGAGTTCCTCAGGACTCTATTCTCTCCTGTCATTAATCTGTGGTCTCACCCACAGCCGTTCTATTCCTGAGCCCAATCTGGCAGCCTAGAGGTTAAGAGTGTGAGTGCTGGAGCCAGAAGGCCTGGGTCTGAATTCTGGCCCTGTATATTCTAACTGGATGAAGTTAATAGTTTTGGGCCTTGGTTTTCTCTCAGTTAAAATGAGATTAACAGTTGTACTATCAGAGGGTTGTTAGGAAGATTAAACAATTTAGTATTTATGAAGTGCTTAGATACTGACTGGTAACTAGTAAGCATTTGCAAAGATATCTAGTTTAGACTTCTGCTGTCCAGGCCCAAATAACTAACTGTCAGTTCCTTGTCTCCCCCTGGATATGACACAAACAGATGTCTAGAACTGAACTATATCTCTCCTAAAACATCCTCTGCTTTGGGAGGCCTGGATCGCCCTCCCTGCCTCGATCCAGTCCAGGAACACGGGAGTCAATTTCACTCACTTAACCCTTTATACTATTGATTCTATCTTTCAAATTCCTTTATTTCTATCAATTTAGACACCACTGGTGGGCAAAGGCACCATCAACTGTTTTCTGGACCATAACAGTAAATACAAATGGCTTCCCTATTTCTGCGCATATACCTCTTCAACTGATTCCCCAAACCGGGAAGGGGATCTTTCAAAATAAAATAAATAAATAAATAACAATGACATGCACTTAAAAACAAAACAAAACAAAAAAAACCTCTCCCATGAATTTCCATTGTTATTGGTTATAAAGCTTCAGATCCTTATGCCTTCAAGACTCTTGTGCGTTCTGCTCTGCTTTACCTCTCCAGTGGCAGCCGTCGCTCTCACCCTGCCTTCTTCCTGTGGATCCTCTTGCAACCCATGGAACACGTCATGTTACTTTCCATCTCAGGACCTTCAGAGATGTAGTTCCCTCTGCTTGAAACATTATCGCTCTCTCTTCTTGCTGATAGCCCTGTCTCCTCGCACCTCCACCTGTCTAGCGCCATTGGTGGGCAAAGGCATCATCATCTGCTTTCTGGACCATAACAATAAACACAAATGGTCTCCCTATTTCTTCCTTCAAGATGCAACCCAAATGTCAATCCTTTCATCTCAAACCACTCTCTTACCTTAGTTGGACACACACCTTTGCTTACCCTTTGAGTCACTTACTACATTCATAGTTTAGTATTTTTATTGAATTCCAGTCTTCCCACTATACTTCCCACCAGGCAAATATTTATCTTGTTCCGTGATGTATCCTGCCACATAGAATGACTCAATAAATAGCTGTTCAATGAGTGAACAAATATGTATATGGCTTTACTCATGTTGTCACGCATTTGATTGTATCAATGGATATAGGTAAAGAACAAACTGAGCAACTGCCCCAGTCTGACCCCAAAGCCATTTAAATAGTATCCTGGGTCCATAGATCCCTAACTTCTACTAATGTAATGCCCATATGTTCTTTAATTTTTATTTCAAATTATCTTGGCATAATTTGGGACCATGCTTGATACTCTTAAAGACATTTATTTTCTGTAAATTCACATTACCTATTTTTTTACATAACTTACAAAAAAAGTTTTGTTTCCATACAGTTCCTTTCCCAAGGTGTGCCTTTATTCCCATCTGTGACAGAACTCAAAGAACAATCAAATCTCATTGTGACCTTTCATTTTAACTTTGTCCCTCAGTGCCCGTAATAAGCCACAAATCATTGAAATAGATAATTCCTTTCATCATTCCTCCGTGGCTACATCATCGGGGAAGTACAATAATACCCCAGGTAAAAGAAGGAAAGGGGATGGAAGCCTGCTCAAAGGACACATTTACATCTTAAAGATTTCTAGCTTTTTTGATGAAACAAGCTACAGCAAATGAATCAGAAACTTTATCAGATCTTCATTTCAGGAGAGCAAGATGAAAAAAAGCAAAAATGCCCTTGCTTACTGAATAGTCAGTTACCAACTATGAGGCTATGAATAATAATAATATATTTTTACATGACCTAATATATTATATAATTATATAATTAATTAATATACAGGGGTCGGCAAAAGTAGGTTTACAGTTGTTCATCTAGAACAAGACATGCAGGTTATGATGACTACAATAGCTTTATTAACTCTTTCATGTACTCATAACTGTAAACCTCCTTTTTCCCACTCCTGTATTTATTTTAATGTGTTATAATGAGAAAAAAATTTAAAAATAGGACACAAAATTTGTATGTAAATGTTTAACTTGTTTTTGGTCCTAAGCAAAATTTCCTCAAATTTTAACACCTGTTTTTTCCTCTCTTTTTTGGTTCCCTTACGCAAAATTGCGAGCTACACTTTCTTCTGTCTGTTGGATGTGGAAATGAAGCAAGAGAAAACATTTTCTTTTTCTTTATTGTATGGTTACATCTTTCTGCTTTACTTAATCTCTAGACTTTTTCAGGGATTTAAAATTGCTTAATCTCTAGGCTTTTTCAGGGATTTAAAACTGCATGTAAAACCATTTCCATCGCTCCTGTTGAGGTGAATAGACTACGTAGGCCACAGAGAATGCGTGGATTTTTCCAGAGGGTCGTTTAGCTCCCTTTTCAAACAGAGTCATGGAGTTTGGGGTGTTTTATCTCTTCATTTTATCTCTACATTACTAACTTATGCTTTCACCCCAAATCTTTTAAATATTTTCCAGAAGTACAGCTTTTAGGTGATAAAGAACCTCACAAAAATATTGCCTTCTATATATGAAGAGCACTTCTCCCTACTAAAATAACTTTCAAAATTCCAAAAATGGTATTCTTGTTGTAGTAATTAAGGACTTGATGTTCATTCACATACAATGTTTATAGCTGGAAAGATTTCCTTTAGGTAGCTTCCCAGCTTCCATCTTTCCTGACTAAAGAGTCCCAGTTTTGTTCATTCCATGGCTCAACAGCCTTTCCTAGAGGAGTCAACTTTTGCTAGTTTTTGGCCAATCCGAATCCAGTCTGCCCTAATTGTTAATTTGAGATCCATCACTCACCACTTTTTTATGGTCTTGATGCTGTTGCCTTCAACTTTGGCCTAGGCAGCCAATCTTGGCCACAGGAAGCCTCATAAATCTCCTGTCCATATTAATTGGTTTAGAGATAGATATGTGAGCATACCAGTGCCACTGAGATGTTGTTGAAATAATTCTTAAAACTTTTGGAAAATATACTGGTATATTTTCTTGGTTGTTCTTAAACATGAGGAAGATGTATGTTCAGAGGCTGTTGCAGCCATTCTTCTGTCACAAAGGGGAAACCTTTCTGCAGATGGAACAGTTGGAGTTCAACTACTGTTGGACAACCTTGGGATGAAGTGGAGCCTGGGACCTTAAAATGGCATTGATGCCCTATATTAATGAGTTTTTGGTCTCTGAGGGGGTTGTGCAAATTATTTTTATAAAATGTCTAAGATCATCAAAGATGAAATATATGATTGGAAACACCTCAAAAACTTTTGAAGGCTGTGGAGCCAAACCTCATCATTGGTCATACAGACAACTTCCAGCTGTAGGAAGAAAAGTAGATGCATGTTTTAGTGCAGGTCGCATGTGGCTACTTGATACACTGCTTCTTATAATGACTAATTATATTAATTTCCCCACACTGAATTGACAAAATCAATACATGGTTATGATGTGTATGCTAAAGAAAAACCTCAGCCAAGAAGAACAGGATAGGGTTTTCATAGACTGAGGAATTCACTGGTGAACTACAGAAAAATATTTCAACTTCTCAAGCTGATTTAGACTCAGGCTTTGTTGATCAGTCCCTTGACTTTATTTCTGTAGAGTTGTAACAGTGTAGTATAGTAGAGAAAGAATGAAACCTAGCCTGAGCCTACTCCTGTGTATGACTCCAGGCAAGTCAGTATTTCAACACCCTCATCTTCAAAATGAATGAAGTAAATAAACATCTTCTAAAACCCTTCCTATTTTTGTTTTTGTCTATTTTACCATTTAAAATAAATTTCAAATCATTTATACTTAGCTAAAACCTTTCCTAAAACTTTGACTATTAATCTTATAAATAAGTGAGTAATCTTCAAAATGGTAGGGAGAGCATATCATAACCAAAGGTGGATAGATTTCAAATTCTCATGCTTACTTCTACCACCTCTTCAGGTTGTACCAAGGTATTAGGGAAAAAACATATATATTCTGAGGAAGCTCAAACTGATCCCTATTATATATGCCCTATCTCCATTTATAATTACTATACTACATTAATTATTTATTTCAGTTCAAGGTTTGAGATTAATTTGATTCTCACATTGAATCATTAAATACATTGTTAATGAACAAAATTCTTGTTCATATTACTGTACTACTTGAAATATTCAGAGGTAGAATGTTGGGGAGTGTTTTACTGAGTGTTTTTATGTCTAATTTATTTATTACTTCCCCCAAAGAAACATAGAGACAAAATTAATTGTTATTATTACTTATGAAGATGGCAATGATAATAGTAGACATTTAATATTGAATATATATCAAACAACCTACATTTTGCTAATTTTTTTGGCTGAATTATCTTACTCAACCTGCTCAAAAATGCTTTGAGATAGGTGCCACAAGTGTCCAGGTTTTGTAAATGGAAAAGCTGAAGCTTAGAGAGATTTAAAAAATTTGCCCCAAATTACATAACTGTAAAGTGGTTGAACTGGGGTTTGAATTCAGGCCTGCCTGATACACAAATCTGTTCTCTTTACCACTATTGCTCCTATAACTACTTATAATATTAATTTTGCACCTACTATCTTCTATGCCCCAGTCATGTATAGAGTGGCTTCTGTACATGATCTCACTTACTCTGTACCAAAACCACATAAGGTAGTTAATCACCATTCTTACTGAATTGCAAGACAGGGGACTTTGATGTAGTTGGATTATTTTATGCCTTAAGTAATTTTCCTTCATACATTCACGAAATGTGTCCATTGCTGCATGAATGAACGAATTTCAGCCGGCGGAGAAAATGGCAGCTCCTGAGTAAATGCCTGAGAATGACCCCATCTACTCAGGGCAAGAGCACATGGGAATGAACCTATTCCACACAGACAAATCAACTTTAAAAAAAATCTTCTTGAGGATGTTTAGTTCAAGCCAGGGAAGAGATAGTGGTTTATGATTCAGAACTAATGGCCTTTGAAATATTTTTTCAATAGGTAAAAAATAAAATGACATTCTTTGCTTTAAAAGGGCAGCATTCTTCAAGTAAACTGCCTTAAAAATAATAATTATAATATTATTAGGTCTTAACTTTTATATTCTCTGGTTTTCTATTGGAAAGTACTCCTGTATAGTCTTATAGTTTTTATGAGGTGACAAAGTTATTTTAGTTTGGCTTAACAGAGATTTCTGGCTAGTATTGGGTGCCAGACTCTGGTCCCTGAGATGCACCAAGGATTAAGACTCAGTTCACTGGTCTAGAAGATTTTACTCTTTTAAACACTTCCCATTAGAGGCAAAGATGCCTTGTAAGTCAATTGGCTGCATAACAACTATTTTAAACTTAAAAGTCTTTAGAGGAAATTTAACCTTCATTTAGTAGAAGGAGATAATATACATTTTCTTTCCCTCTGGCTTTGATATCTATCTTCCGTAGTTAGAATGCCAATTAATGTTTTAGGTCCTGGTTTGCCAAGTGAAAACAAGGCCCTGTCTACAAGCATGTTAAGACCCAGTGATACACGAAGGGTTTGAAAGAGTTCTTCCAAAACGTCTGACAAATGAGGCAGAGTAGGGGTTGGGTTTTACAACAGGCACACAGACTTGACGACGATCTTTAAATTACGAAGAGTTATTGTACAAATGGGGATTTGGCAGCAGTGACACATTTTTGAACTTCTATCCAACCAACAGCGAGTAAAACATTTTTTTTAAAGTGAGTAAAGCTCGCAATTATTAAATTTATATAATTAAGAGACAAGGAATTTGCAAGATGCCAATATGTTAAGGAAAATTGAGGCATACCTTTAAGAAATAATTATGTGCCTTTATAAAAGAGGAAACAGAGGCTCAAAGCTATGAAATCACCCAAGGTCATGCAGCCTGTGAGAAGCAGAACAGGAGTTCACATCCAGCTCTGCTTAACTCCGAGGCCTGCACTCTTTCCATGATATCACCCTGCAGCCGTTTATGGGGTGATTCAGTTGCCAACTGGGGATAAAACAAATGGCCTTTTGAAATTCTTTCCATTGCCTTGATTCTGTCCTCCCTTGCTTGATCTCAATATTGGCCATATCACTGTTTAGCAATTTGTATATACAGAGAGGATAAGATAGGAAACAGTGTGACTTGATGAATTTTTTCAAATTTAAGTTTTTTCACTCTTACTGGGTCATAAAATCTCAATAAAAAAGGGACCTTAGAGTTCACTTAGTACAAGCCAATGCCAGTGTTTAATTCAATCACCCTTCCCCTCCCCCTTTCAACAAATATTTATTTAGTACCACTTTGGGTTAGGTAGTGGAGTTAGAGCACTGAATAAGTCAGACAAGCCCCTGCCATCATGAAACTTTTTTCTTATTTGCATTTTGTAGCTGCTCTTTCCTGCAGACTGAGATAGACACTGGGTAATGAAGGAAAGAGGAAAGGCCAAAGCATTTCAAAGACTCTCTCCCTTCCATATCTCATTAAGAACCCCCTGGTGCACAGTTGACATCTAAGGTGGTAATTGGGTACATAAAAGCTGAACTTAGTGTTTTGCCCTTAGTCTGTGGTCTTATTAACTAGTTTAAATGCATTTCCCTTGTGTGGCTTAAAGACTGTTGAAGACCTAGAAATACTTTTGGACTCTTTCGAGCAGACAAGACAGATGGACTTAAAGAGTAATGGTTGGCAAGAACACATTGCTAGTAGCTTGATCTGAAGATGGTTCTGCGAGGGAGCTTAGTAATTTCCGTGGGTGTCTGAGGAGGGATTCAGACAGGGAGAAAGAAGAGACTATAGAGACAGCCCAAGAAGATGAAATAACTGAAGAAATAGACTGAGAAAACCAGGAGGAATAATATGAAATCATGCCTGCCCCCAAAATCTACTTAAACAGAATTGATAGAGAAGATAGGCAAAGCCCCTATGCAAGATGGTGTCTAAAGCTTATCTATCCATCTCTGGCCATGAAGGTGAAACTTTAAGAGCAGTGGACCATGGTTTAGTCATCTTTAAAACCCCCAGTACCTTGCGCTGTGCCTCTGTTGCAGAGTGGGTGTTCCAAATAGGATTGGTGATGGAGCACTTGCTCATTTGGTAAAGGACCTGTACTTGGCAATAGTTTCTGAATAGTAATGAAGGCTAGGGGAAGAAGTGGCAGAAATTGTCCTGTTCCTAGACAAGTAAAACGTGGTCATCTAGCCTATCATCTGCCAGGAGCCACTTTCCTCCTCCATTAATCAGCAGATCAGAGGTTGTCAAGAAGCCAATGAGAGGCATCAGCCACCCATGTTGAGCGTGCCTACATGGCTGCTGCAGTCCAGCATGAATGACTTCTCAGCCTACAGTTTCTACTCCATGTTCCAGTGAACCCCAATTTGCCTTGGTGGGAGATGGTACTGCAATGTGGTTGATTATTAGGTTTTCTTATCAGACAGATTTGAGGTAATTCTGCATCAACCACTTTGTAGCTGCATGTCCACAGGCAAAATATATCTATTCCCTCTAAGCCTCCGTCTCCTTCTCTGTAAAATGCAGGAAAAAATGACCATATCATAGGGCCACAGTGATGATTATGATAATGTCTGTTAAGTATTTAGTAATTAGAAAGCATTCAATGAATGTTAAGTATTATTATTCCCATCTGTTACCCTAGGTTACCCAAAATGCTTCTTTGTGCTCTCAATGTCTAAAAATATTTTGGATAAAAGAACTCTTAAGGTTTTGTTTTTATTGTCCCCACTCTGAAGGGGACTTCAATGGGGAATAAATGATCTGAATGATCAAGTTTTGCCCAAATAACCTCTTCTGATCCTGTCCCACTATTCTGAAACAAAAATATTCCCTCAACTCTCTCCTGTTTTATAATGAACTATTTCCTAGGGAGACTTTCCATACTGCATGCAAATAGAGTTCACAGAGGTCCACCACAGTGAACCTCCAGGCAGGGCCAGGCACGTCTGCATCCCTGTAGGAACCTAACACATATGGAAGAATTTGGCAAGGGCTAGATGTTAGCTGGGAGTATAAAGGAAATTGTAAAAAGAGCAAAGGAGGAAGAGAGAAGTCAAGTCCCCAAGAAATGAAGGAAGCTGGGTAGTCAACAAGAGAATACTTTCTGGAAGTCAAAGGTTATATTTTGATTCACATTTTTGCTGCAGAGAATTAGTAAATATGAGCTAAAAACATGTTTTCATTGCATTCTGAGTAATAGTCTTTGAAAAGGACGAAGTGTTTGGAAAACACTGGCAGAAAATCTGGGACCTGTTATATCCCTTGCTTGGGAATGTACATCGTGATTCAACAGGCACAATTCAATGTGAAATTACCCCCTTTTTATGCTATTCAATGGAAGAATAAATTAATCAGTAATGAATGCATAGTTCATTACAGTTATTGTGCTCTTTTTGAAAAAAAAATAGCATGACAGCTTTATTCACTCCATGTGGCCAACCAAATTGCTTCAAGTGAAGTGCAAATAAGACAAACACTAACATTGACTTTTTCCTTTCTCTTGCACCCAGAGGCATATGCTATGGGTGCATAAGTTAAAGTGGCAATAATAATATAGCAGTGGAAAACCAAATGAAAATATTAAACTCAGCGAGACAACCGATTCCAAAGGGCAGCAATTTTCGTGCCCCATCTGCTTGAAAAAAATTTCCTGTTAATCAGGCCTATAAAGGAGTGTGGGTGTTGGATTCCATTCTCTGTTAAAGACAAAAAAAGTTTCTGAACAACGATGTGCCACTTATCTGCTCAATCTGGTTGGTTTGTTAATTTTTAATTTCCAAAGACCCCCCACTTCAGGAAGTTTGCTTACTGAGGCCTCAGGGAGAATTGGCCAAATGAATGCTGACTGCTACATACAATAGCAAGCACCAATGGAGAGATAAATTGGCACTGAATATTCAAATTAGAAATTTTGACTTTGTAAGTTAGATGTCAACTGGGGGGCCTAGCCCTTGCCACTCTGCTGGAGAGGCCTGGTGAATACATTCATGAAAGAGTTAAATAAAATCAGGTTTCAGTAATTTGCTTTGTCTCCTTTCCCAAAAGATTCTGTACATGTTTAGAGAATAGGAAATTCTCATGGCATTTTCTTTTCCTGGGTCTTGTAAACAGTTCTACCAAGATCAGTTCTATCATATTGCCTTTATGTTACAAGGCTTAATGGGACATGTGACTTAGAACAATGTGCAATGTATTGGGAAGTACAAAGAGTACAGAAGCCAGGTTTCTCTTTAGGGTTCTTTGTTATTATTATTGTAAAATAGTGGTGGAGAGCACGTGCTCTGGATGCAGGTGGACGCACCACTGTTGAGAGTCCAGCTCTGCCCATTTGGCTGCTCTGTGACCTTGGACAAGTCACTTAACCTCTCTAAACCTTGGTGATCTGTTCTGTTAAATGGGTACCAGAATTCCTTTTTCATAAGACTGTAAAGATTAAATCAACCTTAGCGCAGTATGTGGCTCATTATAAGTAATTTATGAATAGCAGCTATTGACATTATTATTAGCACTTTAATTTAAGATTATGTGTCCAGTTTCTTCAGGGAAAATTGATTGATTTTAGCTTGGATATAATCCAATAGATATGAGTCTAAATAGGACAATCATTGTTTATTAAGGACAAAAAAAAACCTTTACTAAGACTAAATCTTGCCCTGGCTGGTGTAGCTCAGTGGATTGAGCGCGGGCCTGCGAACCAGAGGATCGAGGTTCGATTCCCAGTCAGGGCACATGCCTGGGTTGCAGGCCAGTTCCCAGCAGGGGACACACGGGAGGCAACCATACATTGATATTTCTCTCCCTCTCCCTCTCTCCTACCCTTCCCCTCTAAAGATAAATAAATAATCTAAAAAAAAAAAAAAGACTAAATCTTTTAGTACTTTTTGTGACACGTACATACTCAGGCAATGGGACTGACCCTAGGACAAGGGACTTCAGGCAGAGGGTTTCACATAGAGCAATTGAAATAGCTCTATGTCACCACTGGTTAGAAGGCACCTACAATGTCATCACAAACTTAGATGACAGAATGAGTCGAATAAATATCTGCTTTCTGCCTCCTATATGCTAAGCATTCTACATATTTAATAACCCTACCATGTAATTATTATCACCATTTTAGAGGTGAAACCACAAAGACTATAAGACAATAAAAAACTAGATTCAAGTCTCACAGCTGCAATGGTGGAGTGGTGGTGTAGGCTGGACTTGCATCTTCTGTTAGACTATGTTTTACTTTCCTAAAAAGGCTTCACAGCCTACCCTGGGGAAGAAGTCTAGGGTACTGGCAACTTGCCATCTAGGAGGGATTCACACAATAAGAAACTCCAACTAGAGCAAGAAAGAGGAGCAGAGGGGCACTGGCTTCAAGGACTGTGAGTGTGCATGGGGAGCGAGTCTGATACGCCTGCTGCTCCAATTGTCCTCTGTGCAGGTCCGTAGGCTCACGCCCTGTGCTGCAGTGAGAGCTGAGGGAAAACTGCAGCCACTGTTTGGTTCACAATCCGAGAGAGGTAGATGGTAGGTGGGTGCGGGCCTGAACTCCGGAACCACACTGTCCGAGCTGGAATGCCACGTCTTCTGTGGACATCCTCACTGATGCTGAGAAAGCTACTTGAACTTGCCCAAGCCTTCATTTTTTTAAATCTGGAAAGTGGGAATAAATTCCTACCTGCCTTCTAGTTTGTTATGATGATTAAATGAGTTAATACAAAGTGCTTAGAAGAATGCCTGGTGTTTAGCAAGTTCTCAATAGATGTTTCCTCATGTTACTCTATGAGTTATCAAGCCTGTGGCAGATAATTTGACTTTTCTAAATATTTTGGTGTCTTTGCATGTCCTTGCCATCATCGGCATCATCATTGGCATCTTTCTCTCCCCCTTCAGGGATATCATAGCTGAGAAGCAATATGCCCTTGAGGGCCTCTGGCAATGACAGCACCTACTCTATTAATATCAAGGCTTTTTCTTCCCCTTTTATCTCCAGAGCAAGATAATGTTCTGAGTAGGATAAGAAGAACTGGTAGGAAGCAATGAAGGCAGATGCTGGTTGACACGCAAAAAAAAATGGACTACCTTTTTCTTAACTCTCAGCCAGGATCCCCAAAAGAAAGAAAGTGGGCAGACCAATCCAGATGAGTCCCGAGGGCTGAGGAAAGGGCATCCGTGCCTGTTCTCAGAGCTTGAGAAACAAGGGAGAGTTGAGAGACCTGCCTGGGTGGCAGGGCCTCTGCGGAATAAGTTCCCCTGCACAGAGTTGGGGCCACTAATGGTTAAGGACCAGAGTCAGTCCTAGAAGATTCTCCGAGGCTCTAGAGTGGCATGCAGGTAGCTGTCAGAGGACTAGGTCCCGCTGGCCATTAGGTTGGCCTTTAAATTGGCCTTTAAGTCAAGGAGATGTAGCAAGTTAACTTCGTTGATGATGAGGACCTGAAAGGAACCAAAGTACTTGGGATGGGGACCGAGTCCTAAGAGTTGCCTCCTCCCATCCCTAGACAGCACAGAGGTGATGTGAGATCCTCTGGAAACATATGTGCCACCTGAGAAGCGGGACTCAGAATAGGTGCTTAAAGTAGAGCATAAGTGGAGTCATAAATCAAGAGAATTACCGTAACAGCTCACCTGAGTGAAGTGTTACCCAAGGCAGCAGCAGCAGCAGCAGCAGCTTCATACCAATGGGAGAGGGTGCTATGCGCGGGCAGATGCATTTTGGGTGTGTGCACTGATGGGTCTCAGTGGCAGGACACCTGAGATCTTGTTTGGGTTTTGCTAATATACTGAAACTTTATCAAATGCTAACCATGTGCTAGGCGCTGTGTTAAGTTCTCAAATGGGATTATCTCACTTCATCATCACAAAAGCACAGTGGAGTAAATCCCATTATTATTTCCAATTTACAGATGTTAAATTTGAGGCCTAGAGAGATCAAGGTCCTACTTTCAGTATGTGATGAGACTGAATTGAAGCCAGGCAGCTGTGGATATACTCGAAGCCTGTGCCGTTAAGCACCACGACGACCTGCCTCACTCGGACAATCATGCTGGCAGACCCTGTGGCAGACATTGGTATTGGCAGTAACAACAGACCCCACCTTCGGGCCTGCAGGACAGGTGAAATGTGTAGGAACTTCTTGGGAACAAGATGACTACTGATTTGCAGGCCACGCTGGGGAAATCCTAAATATTGTTCAGGAAGTATTTGAAGGCTAGCTGGCATTCTTGCTGAAGAGGGCCAAACCACTGCTGTTACGGTCTCATTTCTGTGCCTGGGCAGGGGTGGCTGAGAAAATAAGGGCCATACAATCAGCACCTCCACCTGAGGCAAAGAACGTCAATGATGATGCCCCAAAAGCATCACTGCATTTTCTTATAGTACCTACTACTGATTCCAATCTGGGTCTCATTACTTTGTTGTTAACATAGTTATTCTCACTGGGCTTTTATTTTAGGACCTTCTCTTAGGCCTTAGTATCCTGAAACGTCCTGCTGGTAGGAGCACTGTGGACTTCCTTTCCCCCGTGTGGTGTTCACAGAGCATTTCAGTCTGAGTCACTAAATCCTTCCCAGCCGTGGACATGTCTTCCCATCTGAGCCTTGGTAACACACGTACCATGCGCTGACTTTCTTTTGCTTTTTTTTAAGAACTCATTAGTTTTACATGGAACCCTTCTAAATTAGCCCTCTAAGGCTAAACAACTGAGTAGCTGGGATGTGTTTACTTTATTCTTATATTAATAGGTCTATTTCCTGATATAGGCCCCCTTTCCCTTAGTGGGAAGCCCTAAGGAGTGCGGAGGGGGAGTTCTCTAACAGGATTGTTTTAGGCTAAGTGGGCAAAGAGCCAGCAGTTTATCCTCCCAACTCCAGATACAGGAGGGCTTTGCTTTCAGACTCCAGTTCCAGACAATAACCCGCAGATGTGGTTTATTCAAGAGGTTTGATCTGGAGGTGATGATGGTGATAACGATGCTAAAGATAATAGCTACTATTCATATAGCATCATGTGCCAGGCATGGTCTTTAGAACATCACATCTATAAGTTCATTTACTACTCACAATGATCCTTTGAATTAGGCACTATTACCATCCCCCTTTCATACACGAGGAAATGAGGCACAGAGAGGTTAAATAACCTGTCCGGGGAGCACATGGCTTCGTCGGTGGCAGATGCAGGCTTTGAACCAAGGTAACCTTGCTCACAGCCCAGTGTTTTAATCTCTAGGTTATATTCCTAGACTGATCGCCCTCTGTGAGTAAAGGTTTGGACTGAAGGGTGATTAGAACAGCTTTTCTTCTGTAGATCTTAGTTTTCACATACAGACGTAAAGAATTGTTACCAGCCACATGTTTTCCTCATCCATGCAAACTCCAAGTTTGGGGTTGCCCCAGTGTTGCTACTAGTAAAAAAGCTCCCACCTCATTCACTGCAGACCTGCTTGTAGGGAATTCTGTGCTGGTTCATCTGCTTAGAGGGTTCTGTCTGCTTCCTGTCATCTGGAAATGTGTTGCAAGTTCTCACTCAATAACGACCACTGTTCTGCACACCCTCATCTAAAGTACTTTGCTGTTATTGTTTATTCCTTTTTTGTGCTTCTGTGTTTCTATTTCAGTGGACCCTCAGAGGCCTGGGTTGTAAATCTGCACTCAGGCTGGCATCTTGAAATGACTTCAAAAGTAAGTATGTTGCTATGGATATTTAGGCCATTTTGCTATATCTTTATATTGGCACTATGCAAAGAAGCATAGATTCTAGTTGTGCTATTAATTTCCACTCATTTATTTTACATTAGATCTAACTAACAAAGATATACATTATCACCTGGACATAGAGTTCAATAAGTATGGATTTTAAACAGATGATTTATTCTGCATAATTTTCACTCGGATTCCAAGTAGATATTTCATAGGCTGGAGAAAGGGCTCATTTGAGCTAAGATTGGTTTGAATGTTCTGGGTACTTCAGTGGAGCAGTTCTTTAGGGGAATGTGAAAGATGGTGGTTTCCATTGATACTTCAGTCTGAGCGAGTCCCTGGGAAATCGTCCAGAGTGGTTGATGAGATGTTTATTCTTTGTTGGCAAAATATTCAATATCGAAGCAAAAGAGTTTTCCCCCCCTCACAAAATATTCAGTACTTTTCTCCTATGATTATTGTAAGGATTACAATATATGTAATATATGTAAGAGCAAAGACTGGTGTGTTATAGATACTTGATAAATATTAGTTTCCTCTAAAGTTGTGGAATCTCAAACCAAACTGAAGCATTCATGTTAGAAACTGAAAATTTGATTCAACATGCTAAAGAGAAGGCAGTATTGAGTTGTATGTAAGCTCACAGACCAAGAAGTCACACGAAGAGAGGTTCAAGCCATAGTTCCACCTCTTAATTGCCTGTCTTTTTATGATTCAGTTTCCTCATCTATAAAATGGAGATCGTAATAATTATATCTACTCTGTGCAGTTATTAGGAAGGTTAAATGGGATAATATATGTAACGTACTTCATGTGTTATGAAGTACTAGCATATTATGTGGCCCCGTAGTACATGCTCAATAAATGTTATTGACTATTGTGATTACAGTAACTCCCATGTTTTAGGGATATATTCTACACTGATATTTTTGAAAACCACAGAATGTAAAGGCACATGGAGTATAAAGATGGTAACCTGGGCATGAATTTACAGCCCAGGCCAAGTCATAAACACACCAGGAGGTAACATGATAATCACAGCAAAGGGCACTTGCAGGCGTGTCCAGCCTTTTGGCGTCTCTGGGCCACGCTGGAAGAACAGTCATCTTGGGACACACATTAAATGCAAAACACCAATGAAAACAAAAACATCTCACAATGTTTTCAGTAAATTTACAATTTTGTGTTGGGCTGCACTCATAGCCATCCTGGGCTGCATGTGGCCCGTGGGCTGTGGGTTGAACACTGCTGCAGGAAAGTTTAGAGAATCATTTTCCCAAACTATGTTTGGTAGAACTTGAGTCACTGGAGGTGTTTTGAGACAAAAAGTCTTGTGTTCAAATAAGTTATGGAAACAAAATATAGTCAATTCCATTTTGCATACTAAAGGTCTACCAAATTTTGTCTTAAGAAAACCTCATTAACTTCGTTTAACCTAACATATCCTCCAAACTCCTTGCTGACATAAATAGCATTTAAAAGTTGTAGCACCAATATTCTACAGAAATTCTTTGAGAAACTCTGATTTATGTCTTCAGGTTTAATAAAGTAGAGTTATAGACCATGAAGTTTGGCACTCTTAGTGACTGTTAGTTAAGCTTTAATTTCTAGCCTCTAATTGTCTAAATATCTAAAATAGTGAAAATTAGTGTTTAAATAGAAAAGTACACACAGATTTAATTATTTCAGAAAAGGAAGTATGTAATGACTCCAAAGCAATACTGATGGATACTTTGGGGAAGTTTCAACTGAAAAACAGAAGATCAGGTTAAACCAATTATCCTGATAGAGGAACGTGTTTGTTATTAAACAGACATTAAACTGTTCAAGAGAATTGTGTGTGTTGGAGGACTCTCCAAAGATGCTTTCAGATGCACCACACCTTCTAGCATTTATTCACTTCTATATTAAGCCTGAGCTGGCCTGTCTACTGTTTCAACCAATAGAACATGGAAGTTCTGCACCTAAGTCTGAAGAAGGCTCGGCAGTTTCTGCTTTCGTGGTTTCAGGAGCCCTGAGTCTCCATGGAAGTTCTGCTGGAGAAGCTAGGTGAAGAATAGAAGAGACTGTGAAACTAAGGGGAGAGAGGGAGAGAGAGAGAGAGAGAGAGAGAGAGAGAGAGAGAGAGAGAGAGAGAGAGAGAGAGAGGTGCCCAGCTGTCTGAGTGTTCCAGTTCAAATATATAAGAATAGATAGAAGGCATCAGCTTTTGAAACATGCTTGTCAAGGCACCAGACATATGAGTGAGCCAACTTGGACTTTGCAAACCAGTTGAGTCCTCAGGTCATTGTAGCCTTAGCCAAAATTATGCGAAGAAGAAGAACCATCCAGCAGAGCCCAGTCAACCCACAAAGCCATGGGAGATAATAAAATGGTTATTTTAAGCCAGTAAATTTTGCATTATTTTCTTACACAGTAATATCAATACATGAGTGGAGCACATGGATGAAAAGTGTAGAGGAGTGCACAGAAAAGGATCCTGATGGATTCTCTTCATTTCATTTTGTTTTCTTAAGCACCAGTTTAGTAAAGTGTCTAAGATTTGTTCACAGGTTCCCTCTGACAGTTCTATGCTGATTGAATTCACAAGAGCTCAAAAGGGCAAAAATATCACAAAATTAGCTTGTCAGAATACCACAGAAAAGTATCTTTAGCCACTCACACTTTGTGTCAGAGCTTTTCTTCTTTAGAGAAAATTACTAATAAGATTTAAAAATAGATTTTCCCTTCCAACTTTGCTTTTAAATTTTAAAAGCAATAAACAGTAACAAATGTAAAGAAGCTGTCAGTTTAACAAGAGAAAATTATTACTATATCATTAGCATAGATTTATTTCTGAGTTAGGTCCTGAACTGTCTTTTGTTCTCTCCAGGTTGATAATTCTCATTTCAAAAGTGGCCCAAATGATAAATAAAACTACACGTCACAGGTGGCGTTTCTCAGTGAGAAACTGGAGGAACAGGAGCAGAGGAGGTGTCACAAGTTGGGAGTGTGGTGCCCAAGAGCTAAGTAGGAGAAAAAATTAGAAAAAGAGTAGGAGAAATTTTGTTTTTATTTGCTTATTTGCTTTTTGTAATTGCTCTGAGTATGAAACTTTGATGAGAAGGAATAATCGAGATAAGGCCTAAAGGGAATTTTTGGACAGAGACTGCATGATACCATACTTTACCAGTAGTGAGGATATTAATTTTATCTCAAGTTATGAAGGCTCACTTGGGTTTCCTCCCACTGTGACTCTGGAAGGAGATTGTCATATCCTTTGGGATTTACTAGAATTACACATGAAAGGTCATTGTCAATTCGGTTAAATAAAAATGTATAAAACCCTATTTTAGGTAGTGTGTGGGGAAAGAGAAGAGCATAAAGTTGACAAGTTCTTAAGTTATTGGTAATCTAGTAGGAAAGCTAAGAAATATATTTAAGGATGTTAACAGAATATCATAGCAGAATGTCACAGCTAAATCAAGACTAGCATCGACAGCTCAGCTGTTTGTGAAACTGGTGGGTTTATGGCTTCGCTAACAATCAGTTTGCATCAATAAGCATGCACCAATTTGCACATTCTATGAAAAGAATAAGAAAAATATTTGTTTGTTTGATTTTCCTTGTTAGTCTGCTTGAAAAGCTCCTGATAGAGCA
This sequence comes from Glossophaga mutica, assembly GCA_039655065.1. Classification (NCBI taxonomy): domain Eukaryota; kingdom Metazoa; phylum Chordata; class Mammalia; order Chiroptera; family Phyllostomidae; genus Glossophaga; species Glossophaga mutica. The sequence continues at coordinate 64,409,410 of CM077304.1, forward strand.
GAAAGAGATGAGGCCAGTGAATGGTGGAATGTTTTTCTCCTCTTCCTTGGCTACCATACTGTTTTAAATCTCTGCTCGGTGAGTTCTAAGTTAAAATTAAAGAAACTGGTTTCACAAAGACCTTTCCAAAATTTCAAGTAGCACTGCTTGGGGGGCCCAAGTGGCAATGTAAGCCACAGGACTGGTGAGGGTGTCGCAGTGCCCACACAGTGTCTGGAAAACAGTGGGCATTAAGTAAATGTCTGATGAATGAACAAGCCCTGGAACATTTGGGTTGTTGGCTTTGGGAGCTGCAGGAACTCATGCCCTTTGCCTAGATGCTCCTGGTCATAATGGGCACCTTTAACATTAACAAAAACAAAACAGAGGGGAGTTCTTAAGTGGTTGTATGGGAAGAAAACAAGAAGGATCTACAAAGAAGAAAAAGAAAAGCCATGTCACATAGGGACTAGAGGTGCCATCTTGTCCACAGCATATAAGAGATGCTTGGGAACTCAAACAATCCAAGGTGATGGGTGGGAGGGAGAATAGTGGACAGGGGAGTTGGTTTGGATGCTCCAGCAGCTGTGGACAAGAGAAGGAAATATATTTTATGAATATTAAAATTGCTTCATTTGTATATACTTTTTGGTGGAGCCTCAGGACTTCTGGGTTATGTAAGGTACAATATCATAAAAAGAAATGTAAATGTTTTCTGTGCTATGGAAGCAAAGAACAAAGGTAGACTAATCTAGACAGGACAAATGTTCCCCACCTGGTTGCTGGATGGTGATGCTTTATAACGTCATATGGGCTGGGATGTGCAAAAGAGAATGATAAAGGAAATGGGCCAGTTTCGTGCTGCTGATGTTTAGTTTCAATAGGTGACCTCTTTTACCAGTGAGCACCATGTGTTTGGAAATATGCTCTCTTGGGTACAGCAGGAGAGCCTGTCTTCGCTGTGCTGAATGGCCCCTCTAGTAATGCAATTTCTGATTTATTGTCTAGCCTTAAACACTTATCAGTGCACCTTATGAAAATCTAGGCCAATTTAGCTTGAGGTAGAGCCCAGAAAAGTTCTTACACAATATATACTAAGAGGGTTTCTTTGAGCAAAAATAGTTACATGGTGAGTTCTATTCTCAAAGACATCCTTTTCTTCCAAGGTTCTGTGGCAGTGACTCTACACTATTCTACAGTCTGGAATAAAACCTGAATCGGTATAGATGCCCATGCAAAGAAGTTGAATCACCTTCTTAGGGAACTTAGATGCACAAATATCCCTAGAGCATCATATAAAGAGAAACTACATTCTCAGATGTGAGAAAGATCTAAACCAAAGTTCTTGTGGCAATGTAAACTTATTTCTATGTGTTTTGTCATATTAAAAAGTATATAATAAAATGTACTAAAATAGACACAAAATAAAACCACGCGGTATACCAATGACACTTCAGGTGTTTTCATGTGGGGATGTGTGCACGGGAACCTTACTTGGCTTGTTTCTCTTTTCACGAATCTGTTTCCTTTGACATTTCACATTCTTCATTTCACTTCACTTTCCTTCCCCACGCTTCCCTGGATGCATCTGAGTTACCTATCATGATCGTCTGTCTCACAGAGCCACACACCTGAAAACCACTGCAGATGCCTTCATGTTCGCACACCCGGGTACCATCTTCAGCTGTCAGTGCCTCAGCACACCCCGCTTCTCAGAGACCTCCCTGCTGTCTTTCTCTCCACACCATCATCCTCTCCTGACGTAGCTTTCAAAACTGCCTCTGTTTTTCCATTTTGGTTGTGAAAGATCCCAGTCTGATAAAGAAAACTTCATTTTCAGAATTCTCAAGATCTAGTGTGGTTTACTTGTAATTGCAATCTAGATGATAGACAGTTCTTATTTTTTTCATTGAATTTACTGGGTGACACTGGTTAATCAGACAGTCCTTTCTAGATTCTTATGCTCAGCAAGTATTTAAGTGGCTGTCCTGAAAAAGAGTTAGGTGAAAAAAAGAACTGAAATATAACTTAATGTGTCAAATCTGGGGCACGTGAGAGGCAACCACACATTGATGTTTCTCTCCCTCTCTTTCTCCTTCCCTTCCCTGTCCCTAAAAATAAATGAATAAAGTCTTTAAAAAAAAAAAAACCCTCAGCTGTGAAATGTGTGGCCTGTGGGGCCATGGGAAAGTTATCTAACTCCTCTAAGTCTCAGTTTCCTCATCTGTAAAAATGGAGTAAATTTGTTATGAAAATTATGTGAAATGACACATCTAAAGTACAAAGCACAGTGCTTGGTGCAGAGTCCACTTTCAATAAATGGCAGGGAAGAAGGTATTTGCCATTATTTTTGTCCGTCCATTAACTTCGATAGATTGCTATGTTTGTGAGATCCTTTCCCAGCCTCCCTTGGGGCCAAGTTGGCCACGTGATGCGCACTTAGCTCCAAGTCAGCGGTTAGAGTCACGGAGGGGAAGGGGAGAGGATGTCCTGAGGATGGCAGTGGGAGCTTTAGTAGCTCATGCAGGCCTTAAGGAAACAGGGATAGCAGTGCCGTGGAGGCTTCCAGAGTTTTTTCTCTGGTGGAAGCATTGGACCTTCCCCCTGGGTCCTACCCATTCTGAATCTGGTTCTCCCGCCTTCCCAGTACTTCTATGAGCTACTTAATGTCACTTCAATAAACCCCTTTTCTCTTTCAATGAGGAAGAATTGTTTCCCACTGCTTAGCTTTAAGAATGCTAACTAATTATGGGGGGCTACTATTATGTCCACTTTTAAGCTACATACGTTTAGTGACATCATCTGGAAGCATGTCCTGGAAGGACTATGATTTGTCTTAGTTAATAAACATCATTAGGGCAGGAAGTGTGTCTGCCTTGTTCAGCATATATTCTGAATGCCTAGGAAATTATCTGGTGATATAGTGAATGTTTAATACATATTGACTGCGTAAATGGTGAATTATGGGTACAGAAAAGCAATTATAATGACATGCTAATCTCTCCACCTAAGGTGTAACGAAGTACACATAAAGCAATCACAGGTGGTATCTCTGCTACAAGAGAAGATAAAAGGTGAGAGAATATACTGCCTGACACTTCGTCATTCATAACAATAAATATTTTCTAGAGAAGGGAAAAATGCCCCAGACAGGAGTTTACATACTTAAAATTCTGGATATGCCAAATTAGGAGAATCGGAACACCCTTCCTACCATGTAAGTGGTTGAGTGCTGTGTCTACGTCTGTTTGCATCTATACCTTCATCTGCGCATATGGGTGTGTCCATGTCCACATCTTTATCTATATCTGCATCTAGCAAGGAAAGCTATTTTCAGAGAAACAGAAATTCAGGGAATGTGCCACAAACCGATCTAAACAAAGGGACATTTGAAAGGTTTTGGGGAACCGAGAAGATGATCCCAGGTGGAAGATCAAAGGTGCAGGAAGGAGTAAAGGGCAAGGAACATGGCGAACACATGGGTGAACCTCAGTGAGCGCTGACCACGTAAAGCAAAGGCAATGTCCTGTGGAGATGATGAAATAATATGGAGGGAGGAAATAGTACAATTGCATGTAAATAGTACAATTGCATAGAAATAGTACAACTCCAAGTGAATGAACTAATTTCAAGAGTTCTGAGGTGCTGGCATCGTAGAGAACAAGGGAAATGAATGTGAAACTTTGACATTAGATTTTGGCAGGTCAAGGAAGCACGCTGCAATTTCTATAATAATTACTAAAAACAGCAAGAAAGTGTGTGACTCCCAACTCGTAGAGTGAAAAAATGGAATGGTAATAATTAATTATTTTTAAAAAACACAACAGAGGAGAAAAAAAGAACGTAAAACTGTTGACAAAATTTAAAATACAGACTTTAAAATCCAATAATTGCATTAAATGTAAATAGGCTAAATACTCCAGTCAAAAGAAAAAGATTCTCAGAATGAATTATAACGAATATAATAGTCAAATACAGGCAGCAGGTAAGAAATGTAAAACACAAGGCTGTTGAAGAGCTCAAAGTCACAGAGAGGAAAGGTCTGCCACGCAAACATCGACCCAGAGAAAGCCGCTGGAGCCCTATTAATAGAGCACAGATTAATAATGAAAACGTAGTCACTTTACAATGATTAAAAGTTCAATTCATCAGAAAGATGAGAATTCCTATTTATATGCACTTAGGAACATGCCTAAAATTAATACAAGAATCAGGAAAAAATGAATACCTTTACTATCATAGTGAGAGTTTTTTTTTTATAAAATGTTTTCTCTGTAATATAACAAGCAGACAAAAATTAGTGGAACATAGAAAATTCTAAAACATGATTAGCAAACTTAACCTCCAGGTATTTTACCTCACCTAAGTGAGCTATGATCCCAAGGGCTTGGAAACCCCTAGTTACCCGACACGGTGTGAGAATTCTTGCTGTGTTACTCTCCCAAGGATGGCTGCCGGCTGCCAGCTGCCAGCGAGACAGGTCTGGGGATCCAGCAGACTCCTCTCCAGCTCTGACTCCCATGCTGCCTCAGACACCACAATGCATACTGTCTCTTTGTCCCAGAAGAGACAACTTCTTTTTTTAAGGTTTTATTTATTTATTTTTAGAGAGCGGAGAAGTGAAGGAGAAAAAAGGGAAGAGAAATATCAATGTGTGGTTGCCTCTCCCACTCGCCCTACTGGGGATCTGGCCTGCAACCCAGGCACGTGCCCTGACTGAGAATTGAACTCGAAACCCTTTGGTTCCCAGCACATGCTCAATCCACTGAGCTACACCAGCCAGGACAAGAGACAACTTCTTACTTTGCCTGCAGCATTTCCTACCCCAGACTTCTTAGGTCTATGTTAACTCCTGCTCAGCTCATGCATTATCCCCACCAGGAAGCCCTGGCTGACCTGCCTGCCCCTCCCCTGGCCCAGGCAGGCCAGTTCCACAGGTCACACTCTTAGCCTCTAGTTTTAGTTTTACTGTCTCAAAAAAGCTGTGCCTCCACTTCAGGGTTTGGATACATCTTGGCAAAGGGCCCTCCAGAAAAGTAAAATGAACGTTCACTTTCTCCTAGAGTTTGCAAGAAGGCCCAGTTTCCCAAACTGCTGACAACACTGGCTATTATAAAAACAATAACAACATAGCAATTTGAAGAGAATGATTAATAAGTTGCTTTGGTGTTTTAATCTCCAGATCTTAGACAACTAGTGACATATAACCTACTTCTCTCTCAAATTTTTATTAAAAGCAGTTTTTCTGGGATGCTTAGTTTTTCCTTACTGACGCTTATACAGATCCCCATAGAATGAAATTATTAAAATGATATTCAGAGTGTAGATTGCAAATACTTTTTCCCAGCTTGATGCATTATCTGTATGATGGTATCTAGTGTATTTATTGGTTTGTTTGTTTTTTCTATCTTCCGGTAGAACATAAGTTGCATAACAGTGAAAACCTTCATTTATCTTGGTCACTGCTACATCTCTAGCACTTACTACAAGGCATGACACGCAGTGGGGAATAGACAAGTATTTGTCGAATGAATGAAATGTGTGAACACCCACCGTGGGCCAGGGCCAGTGCTGGTGCTGCCGAGGTAGAGGTGAAACAAACAGTCCCTGGCTTTGCAACTCACAGTCCGGGGGCTGACTCTAAACATATTCAAAGTGCCACAAAATGATACTGGTTTGGCCTATTTTCACTGATACCTTTATTGATTTGGATATTTTAAGTGTGCCAGCTATCTCCCACATGGTATAACGTTGATTGTTCTAAAATAATGTCTCGATTTCGTCTCTATCAACTTCAATTTGTCTACCTGACCATGGAGCATTGTCCAGCGAGAAATCTCCAGCACAAAACTTCGCAAACCATTTTTGACATGTTCAATCAGTCACAGCACCTTCTGCATACACTGCACAAATCTTTTTTTTTTTTTTTGCATTTCAGTTGCATTGTTACCTTTCTTGAAATAATACAGCACAATATGCTGAAAATGTTGTGTATTTTCTTCCATCTTCAGTATTTTTTTTTTTTCCACCTTCTTGGTTAAGTTTATTCTTTTTTTTTTTTAATCAGTATTTTTTAATTGTTGATATTGTACAGTTTTCTGTCTTTTACCCCGCCCCAGCCCACCACCCCAGCCCTCCCCACCTCCCTCCCATTTCCACCCCCCCATAGTTTTTGTCCATGAGTCCTTTATACTTGTTGCTCTAAACCGTTCCCCTTTTCCCCTGAAATTCCCTCCCCTCCCACTCTGGACACTGTCAGACTGTTCTCAAATTCAGTGTCTTTGTTTATATTATGCTTGTTTGTTTGTTTTGTTGATTAGCTTCCTGTTAAAAGTGAGATCATATGCATCTTCAGTATTAAAATGGCTACACAAAAATTCACCAGTTTTGGTAACTTTATTTTTAAATGCATGCTAATATGACAGCTGTCACAATACAATCAACAAAATTGTTCTGAATGAAGTTCAAGACAACCAAGCACTACTAGAGCCATCTTACAGGGGAAAAAAGTGAAATTTTGTCCAAACCAGTAGGTTTCCAGCACTGGTAGGATTCTTACACAAAGGGACTTGAGACAGAGGGAAGCAACTTCTAGGATGCCCCTCCCCCATAACCCCTTCCCCCTGCAACACAGGCTTTAGTGATATTCCCTGCCCTTGAGAATAAGTTTGTCCTAGTGACTGGCTTTAACAATAGAATACAACAAAAACAGTGGGATGTCACTTCCAAGTTTAGGTTACAGAATGATCGTGACTCCTATCTTGCCTGCTTTCTTACTCTCTGTCTCGCTCCCAGCATTTGCTCTGGGGGGAAGCAAGCTGCCACGGTGGGAAGGCCACAAGGGAGGAACTGAGGAAGCAAAGTCAGTGAAGAACTCAGACCCATGGTCCAATAGGTCACAGTAACCTAATGAGAACCACCCCAAAAGTCTTGAACTTGAGGCACCCAGTTAGTCCTCACCCTGACTCTTGAGCCACTGAGACTGTGGGATAATAAACGTTTGTTGTTTGAGCCACTAAGTTTGGGGGTAATTTTGTTAATTAGCAATAGGTAACCAATACAGAGACCTAGCAAGTTTATGTACAATTTTACCAACTTCATACCTACAGTAATGCAATGGTGAGCTATATCTATAATTCACATGTATTACTTCCACGATTCCCTTTGCAATTCTCTCCTCCTCTGAAGGGAATGGAAAAAGAAGCAAAATAGTCAAAGGAAGAAAGACACTCAGGAATGGATGCACATCGATGAGAGATCCTCGGTCCTGCCAACTACTGGTGCTGTCTGGCTAGGACTTCAAAATAGAGAAGTAATTACTTCAACATGGAAAAATAAGTGCTTCAAAATAGAGAAATCGCTGTGATACCTCCTGAGAATTTCAGTGGTAATTGAAGAAGGAAGTGCTAATTTTTCCCACTGCTACCCCCTTGTCTTTTCTCATAGCGCACCTCTGACATTTTCCCTAAGGCGTTCCCCCCTGCAGAGACAGATGCAGAACCAAAAGTAGAGGGTGGGAAATGAGAGGCAGAATGAGAACAGAAGGATGATGGCGTAGAAGTGCTGTCTTGTCTTTCTTCTCTCTCTCTCTCTTTTTCTTTTGCTCAACACGTTCTTAGCACAGGACCAACTAACTAGCTTGGCACCTTAAATTGATTGCAAGCTACTTGGGTTGACAGATGCACACAGAAGGGCTGTCCTGGAATCTACTTTTGGAATTACCTAGGAAACAAAGTGAAAATTGTATCTCTGTAAGTTCTGGTCCTCACCTTTACAGAAACTCACATTGCTAAAAGGAACTTAATCAATGGCACAACAAAAATACTATATAAGCAAGTGAAAATATCTCATAAGTACCAGGTAAGAAGATGCTGGCAGAGGTGCTTAGCAAACTCTCAGGTGTCTCGTGGGTATAATAAACTCCTGAGAGTTAGTGTGACTATTGAAGAAAGGCCTGAAAAGTCACAATCTTTCTTCAGACCAGAATGGGACTTTGTCCCACATACCATTATTTTTTGGTGGCAGCAATGTCCCCAGCTTAAAAAACAAACAAATGAACCCTTGGTTGTATTTCTTCTTCTTCTTTTTAGGTTACTTTCTAGACATCGGTGGCTATCTGACAAAGTACTGACCAATGGGGTGAAAGATGAAATCTATGGTACAGCAGAAAAATACAGATTTTCTGATAAAAAGTAAAAGGAATAAACTTAAGTGGCACATGCCTTTAACTTCATCCTTTGCTCTTTTCCTTTTCGCTTGCGTGGAATGCAGTTACAATGTCTGCAGACACAGCAGCCATCTTGTGACCATAGGAAAAATCTACTTGCCAAAGGTAGTGGAATTGTACAAGAGAAGAAACCAGGTTCCTCCATGGAATCCTTATGTCATTACACTGGCATTGGACTGCTATCTCCAGACATTTTCTTTTGTGAGCAAAAATAATCATTTTCTTAACTAATCCATGATTATAGAGGGTTTCTGCTACTCACAGCTGAATGCAATTATAGCTAATCTGTCTACTTCTATAAAATGCATAACAAACTAAATGTAAAATTAATAATAACACAAAGTCTGTATCGAGTTGCAGGTGCCTAGCCATTCACAAGGCTCACCCATTTGTTAAGTAACCTGCTCATACCCAGCCAAATGGTAAATTTCTGTACACAGTTGGTCTTTGTGATCATTTTTGAATGTTAAATCTTTTAATGCTAAGAGTCCAGATTTTACTTGAGTAGAGGTAATATATTCTACATCTCAGAAAACAGGAGGAATTTTAATTCCATGCCCAGAATTTCTCTACGTGGTTTTTAAATAATTCTCCAATGACTACAACACTAAGCTCTAGAATACAGGTAGTTTACGAAATAAGTCATCTAATCCAGTACACATGGCATCCTTTTACAGATTTAGTTGACTATCCCATTCATTATATTGATAAGGAAAAAATAAGCAAAACATCATTTGAAAAGGATGCTGACCAAGGGCTGCTTGAGTATCTTTCTGAACAATGGGAATACCTCACAGAGCTCTTAGCCTATATTTTAGCTGTGGCACCCTTGAAAACTGAAATCTTAATATGTTATAGCCTTATGGGGAAGAGATTTCAGTTTCTCAAAGTTTTTTCTGTAATATACCAGACCTGAGAAATTCTTTTGAACAAAAGGTTGCAGTTCAGAAATATCTCCTTGACTATCCTTTAAATATCCACAGTAAATGTTAGCTTATTAAAAGCACTGAGAAGTCTCATAGTAAAAACACCTGTTAATATATTTTTAGTTCAGCACAGCTCATAGATACATTTTCTTGTACAATGCATATTTCCATAGACCACTTTTGAAATGCTGGTACAGAACACCATTGGAATCTAGAATAACATGATTTTAAAAGTTCAAAATTTCTTTCTTAATTTTTTTCAGATTTTTTTAGGCTTAAGTCGTTTTGCTTACTTGTTCTATTGGAACTTATAGACAACATTAGGCAGAGAAGCACTTATCTGCTTTGCAAATTGTCATATCAGATAAATTTATCCACTCTTCCTCAACTGTGATTTTTCACTGAGAATCTCCGAGACTCCTATTGCAGGAAATCCTGGCTCTGTTCTGTTTTGAACAGAGGGGTTTTGTCTACTTAAAACCACCTTGAGCGTTATCTTCCAATTAGTTGGACAAATATTGTACCCTGTCGCCTACCTCTGTCCCCAAATGGGAATACACTGGGGTGATAGATCACCTCTCCATCTCTGCAGAACGACTTGACTCTCCTTATTTCCAGAGCTAATGACAGCTACAATGAACACATGCGAGTTCTTTATTAGCACCATCTGTGGGACTTCGGAAAATGTTTGGGGACATGCGGCAAACTGAAGGACAGAGGTCAGCTTATTCTCAACATCCATTGCAAACAGACCAAACAGAAAAGGACACGACTCCTGCATAATAATACCACTGAGAGCCAGCCCACAGAGGCAGTTGTTAACAGAGCGACTCAGAGTTAGTACATCTTTCTCTTAATGCTTTTGAAATTGCAATATCCGTTTCATAATGTGGGCAGGGTATATAGTGAAGCTTTTTAAACTATATTTTTAAGTTTGTTTTTCACCTAAACCACATTTTAATTTTTACTTTTTTTAAAGATTTTATTTATTTATTTTTAGACAGAGGGGAAGGGAGGGAGAAAGAGAGGGAAAGAAGCATCAATATATGGTTGCCTTTTGCACACCCCCTACTGGGGACCTGGCCTACAACCCAGGCATGTGCCCTGACAGGGAATTGAACCAGCGACCCTTTGGTTCACAGGCCAGCACTCAATACTCTGAGCCACATCAGCCAGGGCAAAAGCATATTTTTAGAAAGAATACTTTCATTTCTATTAATTTCACAAACCACTACTGAGCATCCATCTTTTGCAAAGTATTATGTCAAAAATTCTAATGCTGTGGGAAATTGTGTTTTCCAAGCCTACTGCAAAATGAAGTCCCATCTCTAACACTCCTATTGGAAAGTGCAGTCTATATTCCTGCCTCCTTGAAATTGGGCAGGCTCTTGTGACCAACAGGAAATGGTGAGAGTGACACAATCAAACTTCCAAGGGAAGGTCATAACTGGCCACACAGCTTTCGCCTTGAGCCCTGGAACCCTCTCTCTCTCAGCTGTCATGTGAGCAGCTGCTTTACTGCCTTGAGGCAGCCATGCTGGGAGGAAGCCCAGATGCCTCTGGGAGACCACAAGGAAAAGCCCTGAGACCACAAGCTTGATAGGTGCCCAGCCAGTCCCCTGCTGCCCCAGTCCCCACTCCCACTGTCACAGTTTCTGCCACCACGTGCACAAAGTTCCAGGCTCAGCTCTAACCCAGAGCTGCCCACACAGCTCGCCCCAAATTCCTGACTCACAGAGACCATAAAACTTAATGAAATGATTGTTGTCTTAAGTCACTAAATGTGGGAATAAAATTGTTACAGAGCAATAGATAAAGAATGGAGGGGCACGAAGATGCAACAACTCATGGTCTTTGGGCTTAAATGAGCTTGAAATCCAGATGGGAAAACCAGATGTGCAGGTACGAGGAATGAAAGAGTGGCATGAAGGGAAGCAGTGGACCAAAATGGCTAGCAGCGGGCTAAATATGGGAATAGACTGACTCAGGTTTTTCAACTGGTGTGGAGAAGCTGCTTTTAAACTTCAGAGCTTTTGCATGTTGTCGTTGAGAGGGCTCGAAGGCCAGGGAGTTGTCAAGGAATTAGAAATTTTTAAGTCCAGTTTCTTATTTGTAGTTGGTGGTAGAAATTTCTACAGGTTTGAAACAACATAAATTCACATTAATGTTTTCATGGGAATAATGATAATAAGCATTTTCACATGTTACCTTATTTTGCCAACCCCAATAAGTTGTCGATTGGTACAGCTTTACATTCTACTGGGTTATTTATTTTTAAAGATTAAGAAATGTCTATCTCAAGTTAAACAATTAAGCACATGCATGCTTATTCGAGGAGAGAAGCAATATAGTAAACACAGGGCAGAGAAAGATCATAGGACATAATCAATGGTCTGAACTAGTTTAAAACCTCGTTGGGTCTTTGTGACATAGTATCTCTCTCTCTCTCTCTCTCTCTCTCACACACACACACACACACACACACACACACAGAGTTAACAACAGAAAAGCGGAAATGTTAAGTGCATAATGTTAGATACAAATGAAATAGAGAGGTTAATATGTTCGTCTGTCTCAAAATAGACTTTTGCTTTAGGCTACCCTTGCCCTAAACACCATTTATGATTCTGACCTAGTCCTGATCATGCAAATCCAAGTTCAAATAGGTTAGATTTCCCTGTGCCTCAGCCTTTGCCCCAGAGACACTAACAATGAAGCATTTACTGGACCACATATTCTGCCTGAAAGTTTTTCAAATCTCTAGAACATCATTTCTGAAAATGTACTTCATGAAACATTGTTCACATAACATGTCTTGCCAAAAAAAAAAAAAAAAAGATTTTAGCATGAAATAAGTTCATTTTCTATATTCTTTCAATGCACATTAATATATTAAAGGTTCTGAGAAGTCCTACAGTTAAGAAGCCTATGTCATTGTGATTAATCAAGGGGTTTCCAACTTTTTAGAACATAGAAAGTTCCTTGCCATCCTTCCTTCTGCATTCTTTCCTCATCTCTTCCTCCTTCCTCCCTTTCATTTCGTTGTGGCTGTTGCTGTTCCATGTAATACTTACTACAACATTTCAGGCACTGCTGCTTCAGGGACAAAGAGTGATGATGTGGAGTGAGTTTTGCCCCTTCATCTGTGTCTTCTTAACTGGGAGGCCTTCGGTAACTTACCTAACTTTCCTGAGTTGTTCATTTGTAAGAGGAATAACTAAATAATTCTACACCATTGAGTTGTTGTGGGCATATGAATAAATACGGCTTTTGTTTCTCACTTCTTCGAGAATTAACTTTCCCCTTCAAAGTGGGATGAGAACAGACCTCTCAGGCTCACTGCAATGAAGATCTTTGCCCCAATATTGGACCAGTCACAAAATGTGCTCCTCAAAGGGATGCTAGACCCAAAGGAAGTCAAACTTGGATAAAATTTTCTCTTCGCTAAAGCCCTCTGGCTTACACCCTGGTAATCATGACTAGGTTGGAAAGGCAGAAGCAAGTAGTGATTAAGCCCTTAGTGTCTAGATCCAGATTGTCTGGGTTTGAATTCTACTTCTACCATTGATTAGCTGTGGGGTTTGGGGCAGTGACTCTACTCTGTGTCCTAGTGTCTCTGTCTGCTGAATGGAGACAATAATAGTAGCTACATCCTAGAATTGTTATCAATATTAAATAATTAATACTTTGAACAGTGTCTAGAATATGACGTGTTTGACATTATTATTGCAGGTTTTTAAATAAAGAAGTAGGCAGAAAATTGAATACGTAGCCCTAGTTTATATCTAAAATAGTCCTAATAGTTGAGGCAAAATTATTTTGGCATTGTAGTATACTTTGTCTTTAGAATTTCCACTTTGCTAGCTTGAACCTGACCTTAGAAATGACAATGTCACTTTAACATTCTTCTGGAATCATTGTGACTTCCTTGTCATGCTCTTTCAGGCTCTCAAGCGATGGGAAGTAAAAAAAAAAAAAAAAAAATCGGATACCTTTTTCTATATTACTCTAACAGACTCTGTTAACCCTAATAGAATAAGGTGATGTCCTCTTGATGCATAATGATTGGGTTTAATAAGAGGAAATTTGGCTGAGAGTGGTTATCACTATGGATATGCATAAAAAGTTCGGTAGGGTTCAAAACAGACACCATGAAAATTTCACAAGGTTGAAACCAGGGCAAAGCTCAGCGTGTGGGGTGAGCTGGAAGAGTGCTCTTAGCACAGTGGTTATTAATATCTGCTAAAGAACTTGACCTTTGTTGCTGTAAACAAGACCAGATAATTACATGTCCATTCCAAGAGCAACTTTGAGATGAAAATCTAGGCATTTGTCAAAGAGAACAGAAAAGTAATTTGAACTAAAATGAACACGGAGCTTTAGTTTTAATATGACAGTCTTGGCCCTTGTCATGAAAGAATTGTTACTTTAATAATTATAATTAGCTTTCTCACCCATGAAGGCTCTGATTCTCTCATTTTCTAGGGGAGGAGGCTGAAAGAAATGTGATACATACAAACGGTCTTTCCCACCCCTTATTTTGATGGGTTTGCTGCTCTCCTTACCTCAATTAAAACTTTGGAGTCATAGAATCAAGGCAAATAAGGTGACCACCCTCCAGGCTTGAAGCCACTTTTTCCATTGCTGACTCACACACAGGTGAACAAACAAACCAACCTTGAAGGAAGCCCAGTTTGTTTATGGTTACAGACACCATGTGGTGCCCTGTTGCCTGTCTGCTCCCGAAGGGAAGATTTTTTTCAGGGAGGCAGCCTAAGAATTACTGTTTCAAGGAATTCTTTTTAACGCAACGTTGGATTCCCTCCCCACCCCAATCCTTTTAGTTGCAGGCACAAGAATACATATACAGAGTCTAGCACAAATAATACCCCTTTTTAATTATAAAAACTTTTACTACAAATCATAAGCATGTAATTCTGTAACATAACAATATCAGACTCAAGGGCACCATATGACTTTTTTAGGTCAAATATGCAAATTAAAACTATAAATTATTACACCCATATGATTGCCCTACCAACCATACTCAAGCAGGCGTTACTTCTGCGGGACCCTTGTGCACAGTGTGATGTGAAAATGATGTGAGGTAAATAAATGAGGCACGCAAAAAGACCACTTATTTCCAAGTCAAATTTTATTTTCATTGTTCAGGGTTATACCCTGTCTGTTTTCCTCTTTTCTTTTCATTCTCAGCCTTTCAGGTTAAATGAAAGTTAACACCAAATCAATGAAACAACTGTGACTTTCATCGAGAGGTCAAACAGTCAGCAGGGGGTTATCTCTGCTAATAGGCTGACATTATTACAGAAACATACCTTAGTGGCTTGGGCAATGACACAGTGCTGTTAAAGAGACCATGCCCAAGATCTTCAGTGCCTGCTGCCTGCCAGGCAGTATACTTTGTGCAGCACAGGTGATGTGAAAGGCTATAGGAGGAGATTCCTCTATAATTGGGATCAAATAAAAAAGTTTTAAATAGTGTTTTGAGGCCCTGAAGTAGACATGCCTCTAGGTCCCAGGCATTAATTGGCAAAGGAGCTATGCTGACAATAATTACTATTAAAGTGGAAGGTGAAAGTAAGAACTTCAGTCTGAATTTTCCAGATGACTTAGGAAGTGAAATTTGAGTGGGGTTCAACAGGAAGGTAAGCAATGGCTTTAAGGATGGTTAGAACCTGGCAACATCTGGGCCATGGGCAAGCACTGGGTGTTTCACAAAGTGAAACTGTCCCATCACTGCAGACAATTAGCAAAAAGGTGGCCAGAGATAAGACAGAAGAGTGGGCTGAGTGCAGACTGCGGAGGTCTTTACATTTCCAGCAAATGCATTTGGATGTCTAATTCTGGGTGATGGTGAGCCACGGAAGCCTTATTAATATTTAACAGTGAGGGCAAGATTTTCACAATCAAACCTAGTGTAAGAGGATTTTCAATTATTCAATTTAACCCTGGGTAGGAATTTGATTGCTCCCACACATGGACGCTCCAGGCAAATCTGTCAGGCTGCTCCCAGCCTGCAGGCGCAGGGAAGCAGCAGCTGGAAGGCAGGGGACAGTCCGTAATGTGGGTGCCCACAGACCTGGCTTCAACTTACTTCTCAGTTACTTAGTGCTTGTTGTTTGACTTTGGGCTTGTTCTCAAATCCTCTGGGCCTCGGTTTTTTCATCTGTAAAACTGAGATGCAATATCTACCTCGTCGTGTCATTAGCAGTAATTAGAAATGATATATGAGTTCCTGGATCATAATTTGTACTCAATGAACGGAAACTGCTTTTATCTTTATTGTGATTTTTTTTGCACCTAAATGATAACTTTAATTGCTTCCCATGGAAACATTTTGCACGTTTATGTATTCAGTTCTCTTGGTTTTTGCTCGTTTGCAGCTTTGACGTCATCTTTATTTCTTTAAATATTTTTTATTGTTAGGCTTCCGGCCAAGATGGAGGTGTAGTCGGACACACTGTGCCTCCTCTCACAACCAAAATTAAGGACAATAAATATTTAGAAACAAGAAAACAATCAGAACTTATAGAAAATTGAACTGTACAGAAGTCCAACAACCATTCATCCGGACCGGTAAGAGGGGCGGAGTCGAGGTAGGAAAAAGTGGAGGTGCGGACCCAGGAACGCAAGTAGCAGCAGCTCGCAGTTCCCAGGTGCACAGGCGGCGGCTGGCAGTCCTCGGGCACAGGGGGGCAACTGTGCAGACCCAGTGAGGACGCACAAGGCGGCTGGCTGACCAGGGGGTCCCACATTCGCGCACGCAGACGGTCCAGGCAGAGGGGAAGTGGCGGAAGGGACTGAATCCAGGAGAGAGCGGAGCAGGCGCCATTGTTCCCTCTCAGACCCTGCCCCCACATACAGCGTCACAACCCAGCGACTGGGCTGCCCCACACTGGGGAGCGCCTGAGGCTCCACCCCTCACTACGTAACAGCGCGAGTGCGCAGATAATCCAGGTGAAGGGGAAGTGGCGGAAGGGACCGGAGTCCAGAAGAGAGTGGAACAGGCACCATTCTTCCCTCTCAGACCCCGCCCCCACCTAAAGCGTCACAACCCAGCGACTGGGCTGCCCCGCCCTGAGGAACACCTAAGGCTCCACCCCTCATACGTAATAGCTGCAACCAGACTAAAACCAAACCAAAACAAAACAAAAAACCCCACCAAAAATGGCTCAAACCGGAGGAAAAATGAAAACCCCGGAGTCAATTCCTCTAAGCAACGAAGAGATAGCCAATCTATCAGATGCACAGTTCAAAGCACTGGTCATCAAAATGCTCACAGAATTGGTTGATTTTACTCATAAATTAGATGAGAAAATGCAGGCTACAATACGTGAAATGAAGGAAGACGCATGGGGAACCGATAGAGATGGAAGGAAAACTGGGACTCAAATCAATGGAGTGGACCAGAAGGAAGAAACTAACAACCAAACAGAAAACGAGGAAGAAACAAGAATTCAAAAAAATGAAGAGAGGCTTAGGAACCTCCGGGACATCGTTAAACGTCCCAACATCCGAATTATAGGGGTCCCAGAAGGGGAAGAAGAAGAGCAACAAGTAGAAAACTTATTTGAACAAATAATAAAGGAGAACTTCCCCAATCTGGCAAAGGAAATAGACTACAAGGATGTCCAGGAAGCTCAGAGAGTCCCAAAGAAGTTGGGCCCAAGGAGGAACACATCAAGGCACATCGTAATTACAGTACCCAAGATTCAAATGAAGGAGAGAATTCTAGAAGCAGCAAGGGATAAGGGGACAGTCACCTACAAAGGAGTTCCCATCAGACTGTCAGCTGATTTCTCAAAAGAGGCCTTACAGGCAAGAAGGGGCTGGAAAGAAATATTTGAAATCTTGAAAAGCAGGGACCTACATCCAAAATTGCTCTATCCAGCAAAGCTGTCATTTAGAATGGAAGGACAGATAAAGTGCTTCTCAGATAAGGTCAAGTTCAAGGAGTTCATCATCACCAAGCTCTTATTATATGAAATGTTAAAGGGACTTATCTAAGAAAAAGAAGATAAAAAATATGACAATGAAAAGACAGCAAAATCACAGCTATTAAGAACCACACCTAAAACAAAAGCAAACTAAGCAAACAGCTAGAACAGGAACAGAACCACAAAAGTGGAGATCATATGGAGGGTTAGCAACAGGGGCGTGGGAGGAGGAGAGGGGGGGAAGGTACAGAGAATGAGTACCATAGATAGTGGGTAGAAAATAGACAGGGGGAAGGCAAGAATAGTGTGGGAAATGTAGAAGCTAAAGAACTTATGACACATGGACATGAACTAAAGGGGGCAATGTGGGTGGGAGAGGGTGTGCAGGGTGGAGGTAATGATGGGGGAGAAATGGGACAACTGTAATAGCATAATCAATAAAATATATTAAAAAATATTTTTTATTGTTGTTCAATTCCAGTTGTCCTCATTTTTCCCTTATGGCTCGCCCCTGCCCTGTCCACCTCCCTCCCCCACGTTCAATCCTTCCCTCATGTTGTCCTTGTGTCCTTGTCCGTAGGTCCTTTATATGTGTTCCTTGACTTGACCCTTGCCCTTCTTTCAGTTCTGATTTATTAACCATGCTTTTGCCCCAAAATGCTTGTTAAAAAATGTCTGATTGGCAGTGAGCAGCAAAGCCATTTTTGCGTCTGAGCGACCACGCCTGGGAGTGCACAACAGTGCAGACACGTGCCCTGACTGGAAGTGCTTTGCCTTCTCGGAGGAGAGTGGCAGCTGGGAGACCAGTGATCCCACTGCTCTCGTTCCCGGCTTCTAGTTTCCTCCCTGGGACACAGTGTTGTTGATTCCATCTCCTTCTCTGAGACTCTGTGGAGAGCAAAGCAGGGGTGAGGGCACTCCAGGATCTAACACACCCTCACTCTCACCTCTGTGGAAGCAGCATGGAATGCTGGGAAACAGCGAAGTTAACAAACCTGGTGTCAAATTCTGACTCTGCAACATAGGAGCTCGGTGTCCCAGTATAAGTTGCTTAGACTGTCTGAGTCCCATGAGATCCATCTTTAGGATAAAGATGATCACCCTTTGCAGGGTTGTTGTGGAATTAGATGAGCTAAAGTGTATGGAGATCCTCATTTCAAGTAGGCCCTTGATACATGGTAGCAAGGACTAATTTCTTTTTTCTTCCATTTCTTCTTCCTTCCATCCTTCTTTAGCCTCCTTAGTCTTTCCTTCAGGAAAGACCATGATCCTATGGAGCCCACAGGAGCTGGAAACAAAGGGAGAATTCTAGCTGTGTTCTTGTCCCCTACTAGGATGCCAGTGTAATCTGCTGACTAAAATAGTTTCTACCCTTCAATCAAAAGGAGGCAGTCACACCAGGCATGGTACTGGTCGCCCTGGATAAAATCCTTAGGTTATAACCCAACTGATAGAAAACTCGGCCCAGTGAAATACTTGATAATGAGGTGAGTCAGCCTTGGAACCTGAAGAAAGGTAAGGAGAAGTGAGTGTGTTAGTGAGAAAATAAGAGAAGAAAAATTCTCAAAACTGGGAGGAGAAAGTAAAAAAAAAAAAAAAAATGTAGGGTAATGTTTTCAATAAGTATTTATTCATTTATTAACAAGATAATGGGATTTTTAAAAGCCAAATGCTCTTAGAAAGTTATCATATTTTCAGTAATAGACAGCAATACTCTTTATTTAGATGACACCCTGAAAGGGGAAATTTGACAGCTATCTATTCTGGGACCTTGTGAGAAAAACTTATTTTGTTATCCAGAGTCAGCTGCTGAACAAAAAAAAACAGAAAACAAAAAACAAATGAACAAAAAACCCAACACCCTAGTAGCACCTTGACCTCCCCTTGTTATTCAAATACAGTCCAGTTCTCCAGCTGACTAAGGAGTCAGTTATAAGCAGACAGTGAGCACAGACTAATGCCTTAATTGGTTGTTAATATACGGTCACTACTATTTTTAGAGGTTACTGGTGTTTGGATAACTACCTCAGAAATAGAGTCTGGATTTCATGGCGGTGATCTATTACCCATAAAACTGGGGACAGTTGATGGTTAATAAGTTGGACCATAACACCATTTCTGGAAAGCCCAGTTACATTTGTTTTTGCATTAAAAAGACATGCTAGAGAGTTTCCTGGTAACTTGATTCATGTTGTATATTAATAATTAATCCATCAGAAACTGTCTTGACTATAACTCAGTGTCAAAATTGATCACCTTTTTGATCCTGTGATCCACAAAATAATGGTGGTAGAGTGGAAATAAATTAATTAAATTTGGTTAGAGCATGAATCTGATAATGTGTTTATCAAATTTGGGAAGATTTTAGGTGTTGCCGATAGGAAGTACATAGTTTTAAGGAATGGAAATGGACATTCCTTTGTTAATTCTACATAAGATTTGTTAATTGATAAACTGATGAAATCTCAGACTAAAAGTTCACTAACCACGTAATTAATTGGAGTATTTATTATTGATAAACTAAGACTACTTGGTAGCTATCCAGTTCCATTTATAGAAGGATGGAATCAGTCTTGAAATCAATAAAAAACAAGTTTTGAGTGTTAAATTTACAACCTGAGGAGCAAGTACCTCTCCATCATCAGTCTCCTACCCTGAACTATGAGCAAACTCTTTCAGGTTTGTTTGGTGCCCAAGTGGGAAAAAAATTTAAGTTATGGAAACAATCTGTCCCTGTGGAATTCCCCTCGTGGCACCCGGTTGGGTTTCCTCCCCTATGTGGATGCCTTGGGATATCACAGATATAATCACTACCAAAGACCATGGAAGATTTGAGAGTTAAAAGCAAATACCTTGGTTTGAATTCATCCACTCTCTCCCAAATGTGGCTGGGTCTGAAATAGCAGCTAAAAGTGCTTCCTCCTCAATTTGGTCCCAACCCTGACTAGATGGAGGACTCCATTGTTTCCACTAGAATGAGTCAGGAACAAAAATCTCATCTGTTGGGAACCACCCTGCCTGGTTTCAGGAGCTGTAACCCCCCATTACTAAGGCTGAGTGAGTGACCTTTGGACTGTAAGCCACTATGGAGACAAAGCTTATCTCCCTGGCAGGAGCGCCGCTTCTGCTTCATCCATAAGTGGCCCCCAATGCTTGGCCAGTTAGCCAATGACGAGTAAGATTCCCTCAAGGGAGGGGTCACCTAAGACAGGCATGATCATGTGGGAGGCCCTCAAGGAAGGACTTGGGGGGACTACAGCAAAAAGGAGGTGATGGACCCTCACCCCTCGGCTATCCTGACATAGCCTGAGTCCTCATTCTGTGTGTGAGAAGTTTCCTAATCTCTTGGCTGCTTTGTTGATTCTGCCTGACTTAAGCCTGAAACAATGTCAGAGGGCGGTGCAGTTTTGTGCTGGATAGGGTGGGCTCCCCAGGTGATCAGGCCTAAGAAAGAATATATAGAATCCTGTGAAACCTGCTTTGCTAAGAATGCTCTCAATTAAATGATAAGGGTCTGAGCAGGAAATGAGTTTGTTTCCCAAAGTTTTGTAGCCCTTTAGCTGACAGACCCTGACTCAGAATAAGCCCTCAGAGTTCTTTGTATGTTATCTATTGTTTGATCCTTACTGCCTGACAATGATTAGTGAGCTTTACCTGTATTTCTGTGTAAAATGAACCTAATAAAAGCCATTGAGGAAAAGGCTCTTGGCCCTTCTCCTCTGAGAGATCAGCCACCTCTCCTCCCCAAGCAGATTGTCTTGGTAGATTTATTCTCATCCGTGGCAGACAGGGGGCTCTGTGCGCAAAGCTGCCCCACACCCACCCATCAGAAAATGCTTGGAATAATTTCAATGTTGGGAAAGACAACAAGAAAAGAAAACAAACCTCATGGTTTTACTCATAAGGATTTAGGTATGAGGGTGGGAAATGGCATCCACCAGAGAGATCGCCACCTCTCTGTGTCACTCAGAGCACCAAATACTTGCTTAGAAACAATCCACATCCCACCCTGCACCCTCAAATGCCACTTGTGGTTAAAGCATCTCCCCAGGGGAGAACTGCTCCACTGAGCTACAGAAAAACCAGTGGGGCCCAATTCTGATGATGATGGCAATGGAGCTTTAAATGATGTAATTGGTCACATTTGCATTATTATTTAGAAAATGAACCCTAATTTATCTATTTTTTTGCCATAAATGTCATGGGATTTAGTAATTAGTTTGAGGATATAAAGTAACCAGTGCTAATTATTCTATTTTATTAAGACATTATGTTCGGGATGTGTGATATATTAGTTCATTTCTCCAGAAATGATCTCAATGGTGTGGAGTAGAGCCAAGGAAATATGTAGAGAAGCCACCTAAGTGACGAGGGAACAACTGAGAGAGATATCACAAGTCGAGTGCTCTCCTGTGCTCTGAACTCCCCAGAGAGGGCCTCAGGACACCCCTCAGAATCCATTTGCTTTTATTTTAGATACAATTCTAATAGCAAACTGGAAGCAGGTGATTGCAGGGAGAGAAAAATGATGTTGTTAGAGCTGTCAGTTGCCAGACAACTGAAAGCCACAAGAAGTGACAGGTAAATCAAAATGGCAGGAAAAATAAGTCATCAACGCTTTGTCAGGATGAGACCATTCTGTGTAGGGCAAAATAAAGATACTTAAGGAAAACACACAACTTGGTGTTTACATTAATAACCCTTTGATACCAGGAAATATGACAAGTGATGTATTTTAGAAATAGTTCCAGCAGAAAGGGCCAAATTATTCAATATTTCAAATTCAGTCATCTTGAAAACCCACTATATGTGCAACTAAATTATGAGCTTGGTCTCCCTAGATAATGAAGAATCAGTGAAGTATCGCAATTAAGAGTGGATGCCGTTGCCAGGGAGCCTGGATTCGAATCCCAGCAACACCACCTGCTCTCTGCGTATCTTTGGGAGACTCCCTTTACCTCTCTGAATCTCTGTTTCTCCTCTTTAAAATGGGTGGCAGCAAGGTGTAATTAGTTAATGTGTGTAAAGGTACCCAGTAAGCTCTAGGTAAGCATTCTCTGGAAAAAATTTTATATTGACTAAATACTTACTGTGTGGAAGTTGTCATTTTTAACATTTTATTTTATAAACTGTTACTATGTGGAGTGAAACACAAGAATCTAGCCTTACGTGTTCCTGAAGGCCAAAGTAATTAGCAATGAAGAATTATTAACTCTGGGAGAAGTCACCGTGGTCTATTACAGCTAGCATTTATTTAACCTGATTTCTAATATAGTAACAAACTTAATTTTGTATATCTATTTATCATGTTTTCTGCCATAATTTCATCTCAGTTACTATTTTAGACTTCAAGGACCCAATTATCCGGAAATAGGAAGATCGGCATTACATCCATGTGAGGTTAGGCATCACAACTATTTGCAAGGTAAAAATAATGTTGGAAAAAGTCCTGGGTCCTTAATAATGTCAAGAAGAAATATGCAATCATTTTCAGGCAAACGCACAGGAAATCTGCCCTTTGACATAAGTTACAGAATTATGCAGGTATGGCTCAAAAGTGCTAAAAGCAAAAAAGTGACACTTTGGGGCATTAAAAAAGTTATTTTCGACATCTACCAGTCCTTTTTAAGACCATCAAGGTAATGAAAACCCAAAAGACTGAAAAAGTGTCACAGATTGGAGGAGACAAAGGAAACACGATCACCGAATGCGACGTTGTGGCCAGGGTCAGATCCTGGACCGGATCCGGATCATTAATAAAAAACAGGTGCAATTGGAAGAGGGACTAGAGTTTCGTTAATAATAACGTACGAATGTTAACTTCTTAGTTTTGATAATTGCATTATTGTAAGGTAAGTTTTTAGCATTGGAAAAAATGGGTGAAGAGTGTACAGGAGCTCTGTCCTATCTTGCAACTTCTCCATAAGTTAACAATTATTCCAAAATAAAAGGTTTATTTTAAAAATATTTTCAGATTCCTGAGAGGTTGGTCAGTGGGAACAGCTTGGGACTTAATATACGAATCTTGCTCCCACTGCCATCCAGCAGGGTGACTTGGTTAATTATTTGGAATCTCAGTATATACACTCAGAAAATAAGGATAAAAATTCCTACCTCACACAGTATTGTCAAAAGCACAGATGAAAACATGAACCCATACAGAACGTAAAAACAGGGACAAACATTTCACAGAGCTTCTCTGAATTGCATCTTTAATCCAATCTTAAAACTATTCAATGCATCAACACAAGCATTTTTTTAATTTTACTTTTAAAAATGATCAATAGATGAACTGTGATACCCTTAACAGAGAAAAATTAAGAGTCAGATATTGATCTCAGAGAGTTTATATTATCACCATTGTTTTTCTTTCAAAAGGGGCATGGAGTCTCTTGGATTTGACAGACCAGTGATCGCAGGAGGTGTGCACTGATTCTCGCATGAGTAACCTGGAGTATGTATAGAAACTTAGACAAGAAAGAACTCCAACAAAACTGGTGAATTCGATGTGTTATTTTGTGGTTGTCTCATTCTAACTGACGGCGAACCAAAACACAGCTCAGGCCAAGCGTTGCTGGGGAAGCTTTGGGAAGTCTGCGGACCAGGCAGCGGCAGGGAGGGCAGCGCTGGTGGGTGTCCTTTCATCCTGGGAGGGGCACTGCTGACTAGCTTTTCACAACCTGGGTTTTTGATTCAGACTCCATGGACGAGGTCAAGCTCTGATTCCTACGTTTTAGAGCTAGGGAAGGTGCCTTTACCTCCGCGTGTGTTTGGAGAGAATAAGGACATGATTCTGTTTGTGTTTTAGGAAACTTTTCTGAAGGTGTGGAAAGCATCAGTTAGGGCACAGTGGGATGCCAGGCGAGAGCGGCTCTTGGGAAACCGGTAGGCCGGCCGGGAGAGGTGATGAGGGCCTTCTGTCTGGTGTCCGGGGCGTGGGAGTGGGGGGGAGGAGTCTGACTTGGGAAAAGAGATAGACTGCAGGGGAGTGGAATCCGGAGGAGGAGGCGGATCAGGGAAAGGAATCCAGATGGACTCAGGTTTCTGGAGAGAAGGATCTGGTCCATTAACCAAGACAGGGGATCACGAAGAGTGGGGAAAAGTAATACTTACCGTTTGGGACATACGATATGTTTGCATTTTGGGACATTCACAAGGAAATGCCCATATGGTACAGGAGCTTGAATTTTATTTTATACACACTCTGAGTAAACAGGAATTTAGAGACAGAAAGTACAAGATAGTGCTAAAGGATGCAATGTCCACCATTCACCAGCTGTGTGACTAGAGGCAAATTGTTCAACCTCTGTGCTCTCATTTTCTCATTTATAAGGTGGTGATGATGATGATGATAAAATAACAGTTACTTCACAGAGATGCTGTAAGAATTAAACAAGTTAATGCGTATAAATAACTAGTCCTGCCCCTGCCTGACTCATTGTTAATCCTCAATCTGTTGGCTACTTGTAAGTTTAATCACTTATTTCAGTAATAATTTGTAGCTGAAAAAATAATAGGTAGCTTTACTCAAGCTATGTAGCCAGAGAAGTCTGAGGTGGTATTTGAACTCGTACCTGCCTCTGTGCATTTAGCACATGGATTTGGAGAGAGAGCTGTATCCACGCTGATCCCAGTGGGCTGCAGTTTCAAGAGCTGCACAAGACTGTAGAGAGAGATGACCCTCTACCTCCCACTCCCATCCTTTCCATTTGGAAATTTCAAGGTTAATGATGACCTTTGCCAGAGGGTCTCAGAAAGGTGGCACACCAGTGGAGAGTTTGAAAAGTGTGTGAGAAAGTCTAAACAGAAAATGTAGGCCTTCGTTTTTTTTTTTTTTTTTTTCATTAAAAAGAAGGAGTCACCGGAGTGGACACAGGCGAGGGGTAGAAATTTAAGACAGGGAAGAGTAGAACACATGTATAGACTGAGAGGAGGGAGCCAGCAGAAGTATGGCTAAACAGAGGACAGATGATAAATGAAAGCCAGTCTTGGGATGTGACAAGAGTAGAGAAGGGTCACTCTTCCACTGAGGGCTGGGAAGGGAGTGAAGACAAGTGCTCAGGCACCTGTGTGGGAGCAGGGCGTTGAAGGGAAGAAAGGCCTAAAACCCTCTCTTCCTCAGTCAAGTTGGAGGTGAGGGTTAAACAGGGCAATGGAGAGGAGGCAAGGCAGAGGGGAACGTTGGAGTGCGTTGCTAGAAGTCTGAAATACCCATTGGGAGGCAGCAGAGAGGAAGTCGAGCCAGAACTTGCACAGGATGCAAAAGCTGAGATTCAAAGAACCAGCTGTGGAGAAGCCTCAGTCTGCACCATTATAGGACTTCCTCCAGCGTGGCTGGGCACCTATCTGAGAAATACGTAGAGAAGGCTAAGTCCTCATTTTATTACGTGATATTTCTAAAATATGTGCATGGTTTAAAACACTTTAGGATCCTGACACTAAACCCACCCATTCTGCAGGATGATTCGCCGTGCAGTTTAGAGTCGTTCCCTGATGAAAGGGCAACATGGTACTGATTCTTCAGTTTACGTAAGTGAAACGAGACAATTCTCCTTCACGTACGTTTGGGATCTAACAATCGTCCTTCTTCTTCCAAATTAAAATGCAGCTGAATTAGAATTATATTCCTGCCAAAACGTGTATCGCTTTAGTAAAAGAGTTAATTGAATCATGTCAGAAGGGATATTGATAACATTAAGATTTGACTAATGAAAACCTCTTGCCGGAACTCGTTTAAAGTGAGGTTCAGAACTACGTCCCTACCACTCACGAGAAAGCCCCGCGAAACTGAGAAAGAGAAAAAGTGAGTTCAGCGCAGGGGTCAAGATGCCAGGGTGGAAGATCAGTGATTGGCAGCTGCCTCTACAGAAAGTGGAAAGCGCGCAGGGCTCACAATGTCGGGCAGGTTAAGGGGGAAAACAAATCTGTGAGAAAACTGTGAAAGAAAGTCTGTGCCACTGAACCAGGTGTTAAAACAGATGACTGATTAAAACCCTGGGGCTTAGGGGTAGAGTGTGTGTTTGTAGCTTCCACTTGCTCTCTGTGTCCCTAAGTGGCTCCCTGCATGGATCCTGCCACTAGGCCCCCAGCATGTAGACTCTCTTTGCTTCTCCATTCATGTCAGTTTTTCTTTTTCTTTTTTTTTTTCATTTTCACCGCATTTTAGCCAGAATAGACAAAATCGCTAGGCCTGCTCATTAATCCACACAGCGCTGTAAAGGCAGGAGGCATCTTTGAGGTGTTTGCATTTAAATGGGCAGTGCAGGGGCAGGGCTTCCCCGCTCCTGATCCCCGGGGACTGAAGGAAGAGGAGCTGGGTCATATTTTCCTCTTCTTTTTTAATTTAGCAAACGTGCTTGGCTGCCAGCAAGAAGCTGACAGATTGCATACTGTCATCATTTAATCTTAAGTCTAAAATTCAATTTTCCTTTCTCGGGATCAGAATTGGGAACAGGGGGGAATAAAACACCCCAAAGACACAAGGTGACCTGTCTCAGTGGGGTGACCTAGTGCGCAAGCCAGCTAATGATGCCCGTCTGTCAGCTGGTCCCGGAGAGCCAGAGCCCGAGGGAGAGGAGACCGACCCTGACAGATGGCGGCGGGTGTGCTGATTATAGCGCTCAGCTGGACCCAGACTCTATTTCATTCCCTGCATTAAGGTCCCTTCTGAAAATGGCCTGTTTACTTAAAACATATTCATTCCTGTTTCTGTTCATCATATTCACTGGATAAAAATGAACATGGGCAGCTGTTGGATTTTTGCAAGTAACTATTCGGTTCTGCTTTGTGTTAAGGAAACTCATAATCCATTTTACCCTGTAATTATTCTTTATAAGTAAGCAGTCAAATCGGAAGTGGCAACACAGAGTGGACGCTAGGGAAAGAGATTCAAATAGGCATCGCCTTTGGTTAGTGCTGTTTCGCCGCGTGGGAAATTCAGACTTTTGTGTTATCCCTCTAAAAAAAGAAACAGCAACCAAATTTAGCAAGCTGGTGTTTTCAAGCAAAAGAATGTCAGCCCAGGAGCTGCATTCTTGCTTTGCCTTCTACTTGAGAAATCTCAGCTCCCTTCTAGGAGTAATGAAAACGTAGCTTTGGGATGTTATGCCCCAAAGTCACTGAACTTCACACCCAGTCACATAAAAACACTGAAGCCCAGAGGGAGCAAATGCCCCATGATGCGTGGACCGAAGGTCAGAACCATGAAAAGCAGCACTTGAGAATGATTGCAACCCACTGCCACCCGAGACCTCAGGGAGGAAAAATGTTACTCCAGGCGACAGCTGTGAATTACAACATGCCCAAGAACTTCCTCAGGCCCCTTCAGGCCAGGTCTCATGCTGTTTGGATAAGTGACAGGGGTTATATTTTTACATCCAGCTGTTGCTTTATAACTTAGTAGGCAAGAAGTTGTGGAGGTTTCTTTAGCTACCCAACACCGACTTATTTAGAACTCCCGTGGAAAGGAGATCAGAGTTGTATGCTGTGGCTGATGGCGAAAGAGCAGTGTAGCAGGTGTTCTCGGCAGACACATATTCTGGAACGAGTTGTGTGAGGTATGGCATGAGACACGGTCTCATTATCCAAGGCGAGGCTGTGTAATCCTGTCGGCCAGCTGTCTTGGGAGCCTCATAAGGCTGTTCCTTTTTGGCATAGTCTTAGAAAAACAGCCTCTCCGTTTCTAATGATTGCAGGAGGAAAGGCACGAGAAGAGGAAGGAAGAAATTGCCTTCCAACTTCCTTTCCTAATCAACATTTAGGATAGTTTTGGCAGATTACAAATGCTCAATTAAATAGCGTGGTTTACAGAAGAGAGCACTGTACAGGGAATCTGAAGTCACATTTTATTCTGGGCACTGCCTTTAACTGGTGACTTCGGAGGTGTTACTTTGACTTTGGACTACACTTTCTATAATGACAAAATAAAAGAATTGCAATAGATAATGTTCACTGTGCCCTGAGGTCATTTCACTTTTTATGAGTCTTGATTTATCAATAACTGGGGTCCCCAACTAGCAGACTAGGAGTTAATAGTCCACCTCTAAGCACAATGGAGTCATTCCAGAATTATTGGGTCAGAAATCTGTAACTCCGATGATCTGACCAGATTGGGAAACGATGAAGTAGATGTCCACTAAAATGAGCTGGTTCCACATCTCCTGGGAATGCAGGATGCATCCTTCCCCAATGTAGCTGCAGAGGGGACTATATAGCAAAAATTCTTCTTTTCTGTCAGCATAACAAGAACTCAGCGCTGTCCGGTAGAACATTCTTCAGTGATGGAAATATTCAACATCTACGCTGTCCAATGCTACTAGAGCCACTTTCCATATATCTTTGCTGATCACGTAAATGGAAGCCGATGTGACTAAGGAACTGAATTTTTAATTTTGTTTCATTGTAATTAAATTTAAAGAGCCACACTGTGACTAGCAGCCACCATAATGAGCAGCACAAGTCCTGCCATAGTCTCCCGCAAGAAGCTACCAAGTGGTGTGCTGTGATGAAATCATAAAGATTTTTTAAAAAAAGGCTTTTTTTTCTACTCCCATCTCTCTATTTCTGGGTAGTAGTGGGCAGGGGCAAGGCTCTGTGACTCAGTTTCTTTTTCTCTCAAATTGTAGTGGTAGTCTCTACTTCACAGCATTGCTTAGAGGAATCGGTTAAATTAGATACACGAAACACCTTTGAGAACCATAAAATGCTGTATAAATGCAAGGTATTATCAGGAGGAATTCGCTGTTGGAATACGACCTTGTTTCAGTGGAAAACACAATGATGTCTAAAACATGCAACTAAAAGCGAGGAAAGGGTGGTAATACTGATGGGGGACTCAAATGTTGGAAAAGTTGTAGTTTCAGGTAATAGCTAATAAGCTTAGTAATCAATGTATGTAAAAAGCGGTTGTTCCAGGAACTGAAGGTATGACCCGCCCTGACCCCAGGTGACTGTAAGCAGCTCCACCTTTGTGCCTCTGAACAGCAAGCAATTCCAGATGGTATCTGAGCCACCCGCTCTGCAGGGTGAGGCATCCACTGCCCTGGGCACGGCTAAAGGCCACAGCCTGGGGTCCAGATGAAGGAATGCCGCAACTTTTTGTCCGATTAACTTTTTCCCTGGATTCCAAACCTTTACCTACACTTTTCTTCTCCTTCTAAACAGGGTCAGTTTAAAATGGAATTTAAGGCGGTCTGTTAGGGTACAAAACTGCCACCTTCTCAGATCACCAGCCATCTGAATAAAGCACCCATAAAAATTTAATCGCTGTCTCTGCTTATTGGTTCTGGTAGGTGACAGGCAGCATGAACACAGGTTTTTCTGGTTTCAATACTAGGTATGATAGGTTGACCATGAAGAGGGAAAACTAAAAGGTTAATGCCAGAAAAGGCAGGTGGAAAGGAAGGAAAGGGAATGGAGGGGATGAGAAAGTCAAGACATGTGGTGTAAGGACATGGCGAAGGGGTGGCGGGGGCCTGTCTTTTGGGGACAAAGTTCAGGGTTGAGATTTACTCGTAATGACAGGAGCACAGACAGATGTCATTTGTGAATGGCAGTACACAGGAACATCATTAAATTGAATTAGAACACTTTTTTTCCAATTTATACGACTGCCTTAGAGGAAGTTCCTAAAGTGTTAAGTAGCCAAGGTGGCTAAGAAAGGACCGGGAGCCAAAAAGTTTCAATTAAGGGCTTTTATTTGAGGTGGAACACTGATCAGGTGGGCTGCTGAGTCCAAGCAGACCACAGCAGCCAGGGAAAGGTAGAAGGGTTTTTAAGGGTGTGTAGCAGACCCCAGGGAGGGGGGCGGTCACCCTCCTGATCTGCCCCAGGTGTCCTGGGTATAGGTGTTTGCAAGACAATGTCCTCTGATTAGGGATGGCTGATTCAGCAACAGAAAGTCCGGGAAATTTATTTATGGGCCTTGCCTCTGTGAAAAGCTCGAGGGAGAGGGGAAGGACAATGATGATTCAACTGGTTTCCAGCAGGATGCCGGGGGCTATGCCTCAGTTGCTTCTGATAATAGGGAATCTCCTGGTTCGGCACTTAGACAGTGACACGTACCTTCTTTGTTCCAGCATAGGTGGTGTCTTAGTCCCAGTACTCCCTGTCCCAGTACATTCTAACATGGAGGAATCTGAACAGCAGCCAAATAGGGCAAAAGAATTTATGCCATAGAATATGTCCAACAGGTTCATTGTGGGAAGGAGTTGACAACACTGGATTATTTGGGCTGAGCCCATAATCCTCTTCACATTTAAAGGGAATCTGGATTGAAAGCATACAGTTGTATAGACCAAGAAAGCATTGTGTGATGCAGAGGTGCTGCAGTCCTATCAGAATCATACAATGCAGCACATGGCTGCGAAGGCAGTTCAATCGGAAAAGGGCAATCTTGGGCTACGCTGGGCAGCGTGGCCCACCCTCTGGGTAGAGGGAAGGAAGAAGGATGCAAGGGAGACATTATGGGTTTAAAAATATCTGAGGTCCCTTGTCACTTACAAAATATGGCAATTTGGCATCCATGTCTTTAACATTTTTTCTGTCCTTTAGTCTCAGTCCCTAATAAGAATTAGTGCTGGAGTATGCCTGGGTTCAAATCCAAGCACTGTCATGTAATAGCTGTGACATTGAGCTAGAAACAAACTCTCTAAGCTACTCTTTCCTCATCATGAGATTATAATGGTAGCTGTCTCTGAGGAGTTTAGGAAATAATTTATGTGCAAACTAGCAGAGTCTCTGGGTACCCAGAAAACACTCAAATATGTAAGTAATTTTTAAAGACATTATATTCCTATGTTTCAAACTGCTAAGCATATGATTTAAAAAGAGCTAGAAGCTTTCCACTGGATGAAATCAGCCATAAAATTAGAAATACTGATTTCCATAGATCAATAGTTTTATTTTATTTTAGGAAGTATAATCAATTCAAGTTAAGTGTTGCTTTAATTCAACCATTCGATCAATTCTTTTTTTTCTCAATTTTTAAATCAAAATCCTCATTTTTTAAAACAGCTTTACTGAGGTGTCATTTAGGTGTTACAAATTTACTCATGGTAAGTAACAACATATTCATTTTAACCAATATTACTGAGTGCTTGACAAACCTAAGCCCTATCCTAGGCACTGGGGTGCTGTGGTGAATAAGGTGGATGAGGTCTCTGCTTTCATAGAGTTTCCATTCTAATAGGAGACAGAAATAATGGACAACACATACAACCTAACAGTGAGGAAAAGATAATAGAATAAGGTAAGAAAAGAGTGACAGGCTGTCCCATTTTAGACAGGGTGACCTCTTCTCTCTGAAGAAGTCCTATATGAATAAAGTGAAGCATACGTGTGGGGAGAGTATTACAGGCAGGAAACGGGAAGTGCAAAGGCCCTGGGGCAGAAGCATGCACCTTCAGCTTGATAAACATCTGCAGGACAATGTCACTGAAGTAGAGTGAGAGGCCAGGGGGAATAAGTGAGGAAGGAGTCAGGATGAAGAACAACCAGAAGCCAGGTCAGACAAGTCCTGATTTCCAAAATCAGGCTTATGAATTTTGTTGTAGGAGCAACAGGGAGCCCTTGGGTGGACTAGAGCAGGGAAAGGACAAAGATTAGGTTAATATTTTAAAAGAGGCTCCCAGGTAGTTGTTTGGAGAACAAACTCCGAGAGGTGAAGAGTAGGAACAGGGAGCCCAGTGGGTGGTCAGTGCAGTGGCCCAGGTGAGACAGCAGAGACTTGGACCAACAGTAGAGTTGGGAGAAGAGACGAGACCACGAGTACATTGTGATGACGGAATTTCCTGATAACTGAATATGTGGTTTGAAAGAAAGAAGGATCAAGGGTGTCTCTGAGGATACTGGCCTGAGCAACCCTTCACTGGGGGGCCTTTGCTGAGGTGGAGGATGCTGAAGGAGCAGGCTTGGTGGGGGTGGGGAGAGCAGAAAGCAGAGCTCTGTTCTGACCTTTTTATTTTAGATACTCATTAAACAGTCCAGTGGAAATTACGAGGGTGGGCCATTGTGTGTTCTATATTGGAAAATGAAGGCTTTGCACTGGAGGATTTAAAGAAGAGCAACAAAATTTCCTAGAAGTCTGAATCATCAGAGCTAAGAGCTGGACTTCAGGTGTGTCCCATAGAACAAAAAAGCTGAAAACCTCTAAGCCTATTTGCCCCAAAACAAGCTATACGATGAGTAAGGTAGAAAATATATGTGGTAAAAAATTAATTTGTCCCATCTCTTTAATATGAAAATTTGGGAGGGTGTGTTAGAAAAAGTTCTCATGATCTGACGGATTGAAGAGAAAATAAACCGAGCAGCAGATATCTTGAAGGCAAGAGTGGAGAGAGTTCTGTTTAAACAAATAGCCTCTCACTGTTTTATTGCAAGAAAATGAACTAGACAACTTGTAGCCTACAGGCTACAGGATTATTTTTCATTTAACACCAGGGAGCTTGAAATTTTTTGTCTTGCTACAAGATCCAAAGATGGTTGGTAAAACTGGGTGCTTATTGAAAAGGATTAAGTATATTTCAGCATTTGTTCATATCTCAACTCAGTGGTTAAGTGTTTGAGATAGATCTGTATTTTAAAGTACAACTTCAGTGGTTTTCAACTACTAGGAGTTTATTTATCTGGAATGTCAGAACTACAAGTTTTCTTATTCCTTATCTTTTCAAAGATCAGCTTCCAGGGACTTTAATCAGGACATCTGACAAATGTCTCCTCCGAGTGGACGAGTACAATAGTGAGAGCTATGCAATATACAAATATTCAATAGGACTTCAGAAGCTCTCAACTATGTTTATCACCATATGAAGCAGTCCACATTATGCAAGTAAAGGAACTCTATAGGATGCAGAATTTCTTTGATGCATACCCTGGAGGGGTGGAGTGGGTTCAAGCTTCTTCCCTTTGGTAATTATGTAGCTGGGGGAATGATCCTTGAATCTTAACTCTGTAGTTAACCTACAGATTGTCCCTATTAGTCCACAAATATGTTCTGACTATATGCATTGGGTGAAGCATAAATTGACATTCTTTTGAAAACAAAAGAGAGTCTATATAACCGCTCTATATGTCTGTGACCCATATAAACAGCACACTTCTGTGTGCTTGTGTGATTGCATCTTTACTTGGAAACTGGTGTTCTACTTGAACATTAGAGTAATGCACAGGGTGGGACAGAGTAGGTTTATAGTTGTTTGTATGGAAGAAAATACAGTAATTAACAAATAATAATAATACAAGAATAACCTCCGTTTCACATACTCGCCACTGTAAACCTGCTTTTGCCCCACTATGCATATCCTGCCATGGCAGAAACGTAGCCTGGGATCGGTTTTGCCAAAGCAACCGCAGGCTATTACAGGAATGTGATTAAATGAGTAGCCTTTCTTGTTTCTTTGCCCCCCACCCCCATATTTATATTTACAAAATATTTAGCCAGAAAGTAACAGAAAATGTTAATGGAGTTTAGCCTCCATACCTCATTTAAGTCTTAGCCCTTAATATCTTGATCTTTAATTTACAGAGATTCTTCTGAGATAGGTAAGATCCACTCTTCTCATTACTCTGCACAGGAAATGTAACAACATGTAATATGTCATATTAGTGTAATAGTTAAAGCACAAAGTCATCTTCTACCATGTAGACTTGAAAACCCTGATCAGCCCACTCCCCCAGGGAGAGAAAACATTGTGGTCTATTTTATATACACATATATATTACATATATTAAACATATATTTATATATTAAAACACATATGATATATATTAAAACATATGCCCTTGCTTTATATGTATATTTGTGGATATATCTATGGATGTAGATATGTGTGTATATATATATGGCATATACATACAGATATATAGACATAATCAGTAGAGTTATTTTTAATTTTTTATTTGCTTTTAGAGAGAAAGGAAGAGAGGAAAAAAGAGAGGGAGAGAAATGTCAACATGAGAGTGAAACATTAATTGGTTGCCTCTCATACGTGTCCCAACAGGGGACCGAACCTGCAACTCAGGCATGTGCCCTGACCGGGAATTGAACCAACAACCTTTTCCATTGCAGGACAATGCCCATCCAACTCTGCCACATTGGTCAGGGCAATCAGTAGAGTTTTGCATAGAATGATATCTTTAAATTGATTAATATTAATAGTATAACATTGGACATTTTATATAACTTGTGTTTTACTCTCAAAAACATGTGACTCTGAGAGCCTTTAATGTGCTTACATATGAGTGCCCTTCATTCTTTCACATATTGCATGGCACTTCATATTTGGATACACCATAATTTGTTTCATGATTCTAACAATAATGAAGATTATTTTTGATATTTCACTATTAAAATGATCATGAAATGAATCTCCTTGTAAAAGTCTCTCTGTGCACATGTGTAAATAATTTTCACAGTAAATGTGTGTAGTACAAGTGGGCACAGACACATACACATGGTTCTTTAATCCATCAAGAGTGCATTTTTGTGAATAGATAATCAGTTGTCCCAACACCATTGCTATGCTGTTCATTCCTCTCTGGAGTTGAGACTATCATTCTTACGCCAAAATCGCATATGTGTAGCTATATGTTTGTGTATCCATCTGGACTTTCTAGTCTTTTCCATGGTTTCATTTATTATTTTACACCCAAAGCATATTGTTTTCATTATAATACTTTATTATAATAGCATATTTTGACAATCATTTTGACAATTTTTGTATTTACGCTCTTCTATGAGAAATGCTATGAGAATTTTAATTGGGAATGCATTGTATTTGAAAGTGAACTTGAGAAGTTTCATTTGTACAATATTGAGTCCTTACATTCATAATACTTTCTCCATTTATCCAAACTCTCTTTTACTTCCTTCAGTATATCTTTATAGTTTTCTCCATAAGGTTCAAGCATATTTATTAAGTTTGTGCTCTAGTACTTTTTAGTTGTTACTACTGTGAATTGAAATTCTTTCCTAAAAATTACATTTCTAATGGTTATGGCTGATGGATGGAAGCGCTAACACTCCTGTGTTCGTTACAGCACTATTTATAATAGCCAAGATGTGGGAACATATCTGAAATGGGAATAATAATACTTATGTGACACATTCTCCATAAGGATTTAAAAAGACAACATTTTAACATGAATTTCAATGGCTGGGTGTAGCAGATAATCATTAAGGGTTAGTTTCCTTAATTCACCCCTTTCCACTAAGACTAATACAAGACAGAAGGGAATAGAGAATAGCGCCCAGGAAAATGCTGTGTACAGTTAAGGACATACTCTGGCACGAAAGAGCTGTACGTAATGAGGCACAGCATTCTGGTGTGGTTACACATCTCTAGACATTTGTTTGAAACATTTCTTTGGGAGGGTGGAGGAGGAAACACATTTGTATATTGAAACTCCAGTGATACAGTGGCAGTATTCAATATCTGAATTCTTGATTTTTTTAAACCAAAATTTATGGTTTTGCAGAGGCCCTTTCTTTTTAAGGTATTTGTTAAGATAAAGACAACTTCATGGGCATTTGAAAAGTCTCACTTTAAAACTGAGTTGTAAAGAGAATGGAGTTCTGAAATAATTTCTTGGATAATCTCGAAATTTTGAACTTTAACATACATATCAGAACAATAAGATGATTTACGATTATGATTGACTGCCCAAGTTGCTCCTATAAATGCATCCATTCAGAAGCCAAGGGTATCTCTCCAGCTTTTGAAGAATCAACTTCAAAGTCATCTTGAGGGTCAGAGCATCCCCAGGTTGCCCAGATAGCAATGTTTTGATCTTGGTTTCCCTGTTTTCCTCTTTGCCACCCACCTGCTGAGCTCGAGGCTCCATTTACATATATAGCACTAACCTGCACCTGGTGGGCAACATACCCTATAATTATAGCAAATTACCTAAAAGTCTCTAAGAGCCTAGAGTCTTTGAGTTAAAAAATGTAGCTCCATGAAGTGACACTTCCACCACAGCCTTTAGGATTTGGCACTGGATGCCACTGACACCTTTGTCTTGAAATTCTGCGAAGTATGTTTTTTAGTTGACAATACGGACAACGGAACATTTTTAGATGTGTTCGTACTAGCTATGCTGTACTAGCTATGCCTTATCCGATTGTAGTGAATATTCACTGCCAGCTTTCACCAAAATGTACAAAAAACAGTAATATTATGGGATTGCATCAGACTGAATAACAAGCTGAATAACTGATTATACTAAGCTACTTATATAAATCATATTTCATAAGCATAAATTGCACATTCTCCCAGTTTAAAAGAGATGAACCTGGTATTAAGGCCCCAAATGGCCCTGAATGGATTCCGCTTTAAATAGAAAATTCACCAGCTAATATAGGTCAAGAAGCCAGTTTGCTAAGGCAATGAAACATTTATAGCTTTCTCTCCTGTACAAATTATTGCATGTTGAAAATGATGACAATTCTAACTGAAGGCTTTCTCACATTCATTACTTTTATAAGGTTTCTCTGCAGTATGAATCTGAATTACATCATGGGAAAGTTAGTTTTATGACTCCTTTGGAATAGTTGTGGTCTTGAATAGGGAAAGTCAATTAATCTATAGTATAAAGCATAATGGTCAAGAGATTATATGTGAAAGTTATTCGTGAACATTACAGTGTTGTACAAATGTATGGTATGTCATGCAGGATGATATCTTAGACTGTGAGCAAGTTCAAGGAAAGAACCATGTCTTCTTCTTATTAAGAATTTTTGGTATCACCTTCAGCACCTGGCTCAACATAAAAATCTTCAATGTTTTTGAGTGAACAAGTAAACATTAGGAGTAGCTAAGTGGTAGCTAAAGCTAAGAGAATGTTTAGTAATAACAGTGAAAACAAAGGAAGTATTTGTGTCCTACAATCTTGACCATTGAAACTGATGCTTGGTAAAAGGGGGAATGGGTCAGACAGAGCCTGGAAGTCCTGCAGGGTTGGGAGGGAGTCAGTGGAGCCCCAAGAACTAGACCACAGACCAAGGTCCTTAAGAGACCCTGCAGGAGGTGGTGGGACTTCAGTCAGGCAATCTGTGCTTGGGAGAAGTTTTCCAATCTCTAAAGCGAGTAGGGGGGCAAAGCTGAATTACACTCCAAAAAGAACTCACTAACAGCCAGCAAAACAGCACAGAGACCCAAGCGCAGAGGCACCAGATATGAACCAGTTGTTGTAAAATAATACCATAATGGGGCTGATTTAATATAAACCTGTTAAATGAGTAATGGAGAGGAGGGTTATTGTGCCTGTGTCTCTGACCCAGAAGAGCCAGAAATAATGGAACCAGGAAGAGTTCATTCACAGCGGAAAAGCCAGGAGAACGTTGGCTGGAACCCTGGGGCCTGTGGTAGGGAAGCAGAGACAACTTGCCTGGTCTTTGGTTTTCCAAACTACGGATCTTATATGAATTACCAGAGTCATTCAGATAATGGGAAACAGAAAGTGCGAATCTCCAATTGTATATATAAAGAACTGGTAGTTTCATGTATTACTCAACGTCTCTGATTTTTCTGGAATCCCAAATTTCTCAGCAATCACATTCTAATGCCACATCTTTTATGGTAAGGCCACATATAAAGTGGTTATTGTTGTTTCCTTTTTTAAAATTGAAACCAACACTTGGCCTCCAGAGACAAACGAACTTATTCATTACCGTGCAGAGACTATTTTTAAAATAACTTTCCCATGTCATCTGATTTATAACACATAAAAAAGAAAGCAGTTTCTGAGCCAATTGGATAGGGATTGCGTGTGGCATATGTAGCCACTGCGCCTCCCTGCCTGTTTTGTGCTTGCACCCAATGGACGAAGAGCAGCTGCAACATTTCTCATCTGGTATTAATAAGACAGGGCTTTGTCTGGGAACAGCGACACAGAATAGACATTTCCCACTTTGGAAATGAATTTTTCACATTGGCTTTGATGAGTGTCTGTGTGCATGTGTGTCTGTGTGTTGATAAATGATTTTGGATAGCCCCAGGATTTCCCAGCTGATGGGAGACCTTGCTTATTGTCAACATTCAGTATCATTGACAGCATCCCTCAACACCAATGCATTTGCGTGCTTCATGGCTGTCATGGAGACTGAAAATGTCAGCCAGGTGGATGTGTGGCAGGTCACACTTGTAATGCCAGTGCACTGTTAAGCTCTGCAGAACCTTGCTTCACTTCCATTCTTAACTATTCATCGGAATTCAATTACCAGTGAGTGCTTCATCCTGAAAATTGCCAACGCCAGCTAATTTCAAGAATATAAAAAGCCCCATCATCATTCAAGAAAGCCGCTTTACCCAAGCACCCAAAATAGCTGTGGTGTTCTCACGTGAGCATTCGTAGTGGGAGAGTTCACAGTGGCCAAGTTGGAAGGGGGATTGTGAAGCCGGCCTCCTGCTGTTGGCAAATAGCACAAAGGCAGCGGTCTTCTTTGTGATAGCAGCATGGCAGTGAATGAACAACTCCGTCTCTCTTTAGAAAATGTTCAGTTCCATATCTAGAAAACTCTTTTCAGGCTCCAAGTCATAAATTCTGGTGGGAAAAATGAAAATATCTATTCCTACTACCTTGGAAAGTGCCCGAGGCACACAGGATAGGCTATTTTTTTAGCCTATTTCTCATCTCTGGCTGGATTACCCATGTATGCCTTCCTGGATATACCTTACACTCACTCCTTCATTTCCAAACATTTTCTTCCTTTGATTTCTGTCAAATTAAATGCCTTCCCTACTCTACTCCACAACCCCAACTTCCTAAATCATACTGCTTCTTTGGTTTGAGTCTTCATGTCCCTAGCCCCCTCTGAATACTATGACCTAGAGTATCCTCTTCCTTTTGTGAATAACTCAGGTTCATATCATCTGGTACTTCCCATGTGGTGATGTAAGTGGCCATTCATTCACATGAACAGCGAGTTGTTGAGAAGCTTGCCTGGGGAAGGGAAAATGTACTGGGCTAAGAATCAAGTAGCCTGAGCTTGTGTTTCTGCTTAGTCTCATATGTGACTTTAGATAATTCATTTAATGTCACTGTGCTTTAGGTTGGTTATCTTGAATGAGATGGTGGGACAAGATAATTCTTTTTTCCCTTTAGTGCACCATGAATTAGGCTTATTAATGGCAATGCATTCAGTTATATTTACATTGTTGTTACTATAACATATACTATTTAGTATTAGTCATTTACATAGAAAATGTTTAAAAACTGCACCTACTATGTGCCAGGCACTATTCCCATTCAGTTATACCTTGCAATATTTACAAATCCTCTTCCTCAGTATTATGCAAGTGTTGATGTATTAAAGTGGTAAAGTAGAATTGTGTGAACATAGAAAAAGATTCCACAGAAGGCAAGTTTTGAAATAAACCTTGAGGGACTAAGACATAACTTCCCAGAGAGGAGTGGGGACATACAAGATATACACAGAAAGAAATGAGCCAATCACATGCTGTAGGTGACAACGTGCAGATGGACTGACAGACATGAGTAATGACAGCGCAGTCTGAAGACTTGGACGAAGTTTTGGAATGTATGGTATTTAGGTGGGCCAGGCAGCCCAGAGCCTCTTGAACAAGGAAGGTAATGGAACAAACCATATATCTGTTTTCCAGTGTTGTTGAGATATCGTTGGTGTATCACATACGGAGGAAAGTGGATGACATAATGATTTGATATACGTGTATATTATGAAATGTTCATCACAAAAATTTTATCAACTTCTCACATAATTACCCTTTTTGTAGTAATAACATTTAAGATCTACTCTTCTAACAACTTTCAAGTAATATACAAGGTGGAGCAAAAGTAGATTTACAATTGTTCCTATAGTAAATAATACAGTGATCCATAAATAATAATACAAGAATACAATTGTATTTAAAACAACTGTAAACTTTCTTTTGCCATACCCTGAAATCCAATATTGTTAACTACAGTCACCAGACTGTACATCAAATCCCCAGAACTTATTCGTCTTCTAGCTAGAGATTTGAACCCTTTGACCAGCATCTCCTTGTTCCCTGACCCTGCATTCCCCGCTAACCACCAGTCTACTCTCTATCTCCATCAGTTATGATTACATTAAACCTTAAGAATAAGACACACCTGTGGCATGATGGAATATCAATTGGAATGGCCGAGACTAAGGAGAGGAGACAAGATTATAGAAACCACACATGACATAATGAAGGAAAGGAGGACAATGGAAAAGAGGCTGAAGGCACAGACCGCAGGACACATCTCTCAGTGATGCTCGCTGTTCTGGGGATGTTCAGAGATGTTCTATAACGTAAACATTGCCCCCAACTAAAGCAACCCAAAAGTTCTGGGGTGAATTCTGTGGTAGAATAAGTTTGGGAAACAGCAGTCCCAACAATTAAAATACACTTCTTTCCGGTAGGACTTCCCAGAGCCTGATGTGGGTTGTGATTCTCCAAGAAGTAGACACAGTTGACCTAAGACTCCCCCTCCTTTTTTTTCCCAAAGCATCTCTTAGAACTAGTGTTCCACAGCCCATGAATTTGAAAACAAATTTTTCAGGAAAAGGGAAAATGTAAGCCTATTATAGAAATGAAAGAAAACTTCAAAGCCCAGGGTAACTGAAAATACGTATATTCTATCCAGACAGATAAATGGATATATAAATCAAAAGCTGGGTAAGAGACAAGTGAAAAAAAGACAAAATGTGAATAAAAAAGATAGGATGTATATGTGGGGTGTCTCCATTTTGAACTTAAGAAAATGACCTTGTTGTCAGTTTGCAGGGTTTTTGGTGATAGGACACCACGTGGAGGCGTCATGTCCCCACTTCTGAAAACACGTTAGTGAACTTCATACACCGCAGTCAGGGTTATAAGGCCCTGCATGACCTGACCCCCTCTCACTTTCAGCCCCATCTCAGGGCACCTTCCCACTTTTCCCTCTATGTTCCAGTCACCCCTGGATGCATTCAGGTTTTCAATAACTGTCATTTCAGTGCCATTTGAATAGCACACTTTAGTGTGTTCCTGCACCCCTGTGTAGAACACACCTCCCACCTTCTTTTGCTGGATAAAGCTCAGTCAAAATGCAAGTTTCAACTTAGAAGCCTCTTTCCCCCCAAAACTTCCCTCTGCCAGCAAATCATGAACACCTGTCAGACTCCTCCTCGGTGCTCACATTGTCCCTGAATTCCCATCACACTGGATTGCAGTTGCTGCTCTGCCCCTCCATGTCCTCCATTGGAGGGTAAGCTCTGTGAAGGCTGAGTGCTCAGGGTGGTGGGGAGGGGGTATATGTAGCTAACCTTACTCGGACCTCATCCCAAACCTCATCGCAGTGCCTAGCTTATAGAAGGCACCTGATAACCTTTCATTAGTCACCCATGCAACCCCTTTGGCAAGTTGCTTTAATAAGATCGTGTGATGCAATGAGAGCCTAGCACTTCCCCCAGGAACAAGGAGTTTAATCCTGACAAGCTTATGATAGCTTCTGTCAAAGGACTCAGGGCTTTTCCCTCTTTATTATGGCCCTCAAGCATCAAGGTCCTTCAACTACTTACTATTCAGAAGATGTTCTGTTAAAATGGGGAGAGTGTTGTGATACAATCTACATACAGATTGACGGGTTGACAGACTAATTGATTCACTAATCTACTAGCATGTAAGCTCCAGTAAACCAAGGATCTTTATTCCTTTTGTTCACTGCTGCATTAGCAGCAGCTACATTCATTCTTGGCTCGCAGTAGATGTTTAATTGTAGAGGGTGCTGTGGTGTGCAGCCCAGGTTCACCCTCCCTCCTCAACACCAAGTATCAGTAGGTAACTGTTCACAACTGCCTCATCCTAAAAATTGCCCTCACTGAGGAGAGCCGAGTAGCCCAAGGTCTCATGCCCTTTCCAGAGGTATAAAGACCCAGCCCTCTTGCCTCAAGGTGGGACAACTCTGAAGGGCCATCTAAGCTGCATAGTTTTGTGTGGGATTGACTATAGCTTTGTTATGACCACATTACAGTTCAGCTCCTCCCTCTGTCCAGTCCTACATCCTTCTCTGCCCACGGGTTTTAATCCCAAAGGATCCTATCAATACACAACCTATCTCAAAGTCTGTTTCATGGGGACTCGGACCTAAGACATTAATGTTGAGTAAATGAACTGATTAACAAATTTTTATTGAGGACCTTCTATATGTTTGGCACTGTTCTGGATGCTGAGAATAGAGACATGAACAAGACAAACAACCTGTCTAATCTCACATAGCTTTCATTCTAAAGAGGAGGGTATGAGCAAATATAATTTCGGATAGTGACATGGGCAATGGAAAAAACAAGGTGATGTGATAGAGGTAAATTGAAGCTACAAGGGCTTCTTCAAAGGGGCTGGTCCGAAAAAGCTTTACTGATTGCTGTTTGAGTTGAAACTTGAATGATAACAAAGAGACATAAAGATATGATAAGGTAGAAGGCTCAGCTAGTGCAAAGGCCCTGAGAAAAGAACGAGGTCGGCAAGGTTGAGGAATGTAAAGGTCAGCGTGCCTGCAGCAGTGAATGAGCAGGAGAGTGGCAAGAAAAAGCTGGAAACGTAGTTTGGAAATTGATCACATAGAGCGTTATAGACCTGCAAGGATTTTGTATAAAGTTTCAGGATACAACTTGATCATAGAACTGAGCTTTTAATGGTAAGGTTTTATAATTTTCACTTTGTAATTCTTCCTTGTTTCGATTACCAGTCCAGAGACACATTTTTTTTTCTTTTAGGGTTTTTGTTCATTATAGAAGAAAAAATTATTGGACTATTTTTTCCTTCCCTTGAATTAAGGCTAGAATGTATTCAGACATCTCTTAACATGTTATACCTCTCTTTAGTTTGTCTTCTGATGCCCCAAACATATCAGAAAAATAAATGCACAGCTGGCCCCAAATGGTGTAGCTCAGTGGGTTGGGCATTGTCCTGAAGACAAAGCCAGTTCGATTCCCATTCTGGGCACATGCCTGGGTTGCAGGCCAGGACTCTGGTCAGGGATGTGTGAGAGGCTACTGATCAATGTGTCTCTCACATGTCGATGTTTCTTTCCCTCTCTTTCTCCCTCCCTTCCCCATTCTTTAAAAAATAAATAAAATCTTCTTAAAAAATACACAGCTAGACCCAAAATTAGAAAAAAGTGAAAGCTTTTACTGGGATCACGTGTGCCTGGATTGGGGGTAGCAAGTGGGGCAGCTATTTCTTGTGCCAGGGGAACTGAGCAACAGCCCCAGCCCACTGACAGCCCTTACTATAATTATGTAACTAAGGTGTTTCAAATAAAGATAAGAGAATGAGAAGGAGCTAGAGAAAAATAGTTTTATCAAGAAGCAGGAATTAAACCATTACCACAATTAAGTACCAAATTAATTCTGAGCCTGCGATTACCCAAGGCAGAAGAGAAGTGTAATGAGACCCCCTT
This sequence comes from Glossophaga mutica, assembly GCA_039655065.1. Classification (NCBI taxonomy): domain Eukaryota; kingdom Metazoa; phylum Chordata; class Mammalia; order Chiroptera; family Phyllostomidae; genus Glossophaga; species Glossophaga mutica. The sequence continues at coordinate 64,452,924 of CM077304.1, forward strand.
GTCTAGTGGAAGGAAAGATAACAGGTTTTTAAGGACAGAACACCTTGTTTTCCCCTACAGATGCTAAAATCAAGGACAAATTATTCATATGGATCCCAATCATAGAGACTTTGCAAAATCTAATGGATAATCTGTGTTTGCAAAAATCATTTTTTGTGTATATTTCCCATGGCCATTTCTTATACCAGCTCTTGACAAAAAGTAGTTATAGGTCATGGTCTATAACTGTGGTTAAGTGAGGACATTTGGATGAGGCATTGCACTTATATGATGCAAATGTACTACACTTGTTGACCAGCATGTTATCAGATGGGTGGTAAGTATTCTCTTTGGTGGTTTGCAAATCTCATTCATGTTTATAGAGGTTTTATCAGCAGCTCAAGGTTAGAATTTCTGTACAGTACTTCAAGTGCAGCTCATCTATCTCTTCTGAAAAGAGATCTGTAAGATTTTTAGATACCAAATGGTTAAGTTACATCTGAAAATAAAATACTGCACTGCTCCACATCACAGTAATCTTAACAACAGTACCTCCCTTCTGGACACATTTGCAGAGGTTCATGTCAGTTCATATATGTGCTAGTCTCTGCTCCTGTGGCTCACTACCCTCCGTTCAGTTTCTAGATTCTTTGAAGGGGAGAGTCACCCGGTACTTCCTGATCGCTTTTCTTAACAATCAGCTCTGCCTCTTTGAGTACACAGACGTAACACAATTTAGTCTACCTTGTTCTTCTTTTTAGAAGAGGAAAGAAGAGCTCTCAAGGAGCTGGAGCCTACAGGGTGTCAGGTTGGAAGCAGGCACCTGCAAGAAGGGAGAGGAGTAACTCCATTCAGTGCACTGCTAGGAGGGGCGACAAGGATACCTTGACTGAGCAGTGACTGGGGTGCTCAGACTGAACACAACAAATAACTTTTAACATGCTGCTATTTTTAATTGTGGAAGAAGTTGTACCTGACTTGGAAATTATAGGAAAAAAAGGAAAAAGAAATTGCCCACAATTCAACAAATGATATGTATTTCCAGTCTGCAGGTTGTTGCATTTTCTTTCACGCAGTTTTTTTAGCCATATGTGCTCCCTGCTACTTACTGTCCCAAATCTCACAAGTCTGAGGAAGGACAAAATGTTATGTCTGTTTTTTATGTCTAACTTGTCGTGATGTGAGCCCCCACCCCCATCCCCACTGGCTTAATTCCCATGAACTCTCTGCCTGGAGGGGTTTCCTGGCAAATCTCCTGCTGGATCAGAACACCCTACCTGTTGGAGACCATTCTGCTGGCATGGGCCCAGCTCCCAGTGGAAAGCAAGGTCCAATGCACAGAACCCAAGCCCATGGATAGGTTCTCCCATGGGGAATCAGGCCTGCATTGTACCTAGACTGCTATGAACTTTGCTTTTGCTAAAACTCCCTCACCCTGAACTGAGGCAGCAAACATTTACTGCAAAGTAACATCCTAAAATCCATGCTAAACCTCCCCAGTATGGAGTGTAACTGGTTCAACCACTTTTCCGTTTGCATTTGCAAATATCCTTCTTCTGTGATGTGATTAGCGGCATTGGCTCCTTTGTCTTCTGTAAAAGGTAACCACCTAAAGCGAACCTGTGCATAGTAAATGAGGACCATCATGTAATGTGTCCAGAAAAGAAATAAAGGGCTGTCCAGGCAAGGGCTGAAGCTTTTTCTCCCCTTGAGAAAGAAGCCATGACATCCCTTTTCCTCTACAGGACTTGGTAGTCTGTGTGAATTTCTCGTGTCTCATCCATAATGTGGTGGACCCCATGAGCTGGGGTCCACATCACCTACCCCACCCCAGTTTTGCTATGCTGGCTTCTTACCTTGCCACCTCATTGTGCCTCCAAGCCGACCATCTTCATGACATCCCTGCCCTTTGGGACATCAGTCTGAAGCACGTACATCCTCCCTCTAGCTCAGCTGAGGGGCTGCTGCAGATTCCATCCTTTAGCTGCTACTAGATGTAGGTACTCAGAGTCTACATCAAAGTAGACACTAATGTATATTCCATCCTTCAGCAGCTACCAGATGTAGGTACTCAGAGTCTACTCAGAGTACTAGAGAGCCCATATCATGGCCAGCTAGCTACCTTCCTCCCTGTGGTCAGGGGTAACTCACTTCCTACCTGTGATAATTCTCCAGGCATTTCCACACCTTAGGGCCTAGGCCCAACTTAACCCCCAAATGAAGACTTCTCAAATCCAGAATTAGCCTCTTCCGGGAAGGCTGATATTAGGAACACATGTTTCTTTGTGGAAACATTACTTGAATACAAGGGTGTGGTCTACCCTGTGACCCTAACAAGACAATCACAGCAGTCCAACAATGTACTTCTCAAGGCCTGGACTCAAGCCTTTTCTTTTTATCTTATTTTTTCCCTTCCTTTCTTCCTTCCCCCTCTATCTATTTTCATTCTTCTTCTACTCTCCATCCCTCCTTCTGGTCTTTTCTCCTTTTTTTTTCCTGTCTTTTTCATTCTTATAATTTTGCTTATCTAAAATAATATCAAAAATATTTCTTGTTAAAAAAGTACAATATATTCCCATTATATAAAATGAGAAAATCCAAATGAATAAAGAAAATAAAACAAAAGACTTATAAATGTAACACTTCAGAACTAACCACTTTGCTAATCTAACATATTGATATAGCTTAAGAAGAATCTTAAATTTAAGGTAACCTCAGGTATCAGAGTCCTATGCTAACCTAGAAAGGAGCGTGCTCCTCCATTAGATTAAAACTAGACTAAGAGGGGGAAAATTCTAATAAAAATCTAGAGGAAAGTTGAGGCCTAAATTAAGTTTTGATTGATAATAAATTAATATTTTCCAGTAAGTCCCAAAGTGTAGATAGGCATTTATTTATGTAAAAGTTTGTTGAAATAATTTATTTTGCTATTTTAGTAAAGGAATTCTATATTTTAATAAGTTATATATCACTATATTAAATTATCAAAACTACAACCAGAAAATTACCTAAAAATAGAGAAAGAATTTGAACCTGAACATTTAAGTTAGACATTGAACTTGAACCCTTAAGCATTAGTATCAGTAGCATGATATTCACACTGAGGATGTGGGCTCCTGCTGGGACCCTCAGCTATTACTGTGTCTTATTTGTCTTGTTCCCTTCATTTGTGAACCATTAAAATAATACAAATGGGGAACTACAAAACCTAGATTCTAACACTATCCTTTTTATTACTTGATGTCTGTTTTCTTGTTAAATGGGGATGAGAAAATCTCACTTAAATGATTTTGTGAAAACAAAATGAGATGCTTGCTGTTCAATGACTTTGAAATGCTAAATCAATTGTATGAAATATGGTAATGTTATTTATTTAAAAATTACCTTTCGAGGTCTTTTAAAAAACATGGTTGTTACAGTCATTAGATTTTTTTTTTTTTTTTTTTTTTGGTGAAAAATGACACCAAAACAATGAATCACTTTGCATTGCTGAGCACCTATATTTTAAAATGGTGTGATCTAGGTGCTTTAGATTGAAGATATGTGGGTGACAAGCTCTGTCCTTCCTGAGGAATCTTTGATTCTAACCTTCTAATTCGAAATTCACACCATTTGCTTAGTTTTAACTATCATGTTTTTTAAATGTACCAAACTCCATTTTTGTAAATAACATAGAGAGAATCCCCACTCACACCTCCCTCACTGCCACTAATTTATCTTAGAGACATTCTTCTGCACTTCACTTATAAAACCTCATGTAAAACCAGCAAACAAAAAAATTGCTTCGCACATCTGAAATGAAACAGATTTATAAGCTTCTCGGAGAACTTGATTAAAGAGCTGATGGCTTCCTCACAGAAGGCAGTGGTGTATTCAAACTTTAGATGAGCATACATGACAAAATTTTTTGTAACTCTACTAAATTTTGGAGAACAAGTTAATTCTCTCATGTGATGTACAGGACATGCATGCTACTAACTAGCAAAGGAGTATGTGTTCAGCAGAATCAGAAACTCCCTTTCTCCTACTGCCCAGCTCTGGGGCCACGGCATCAGCAGCTTTGTGGCCAGAGGCACTGGTGTGAGAGTGGGCACGGAAACTTCAGACTGCCAACCACTGAGCATCTCCAACTGTTTTTTACTCCCTCACTGTGTTCACTACTCGAGGCTCTGTATTTGGGGGTTAAAATAACATCCACCTATTGCCTTCCCATGACAGATTTTAAAGTTAGCTGGATATGGTCTAATTTAAAGGATGCCAAAAGTCCCTTGTCTTTCTCTGTCACAAACACACACACACACACACTCTCTCTCTCTCTCTCTCTCTCTCTCTCTCTCTCTCTCTCTCTCTCTCTCTCTCTCTGTATAGAGCAAGAACAGAGTGGACTTTTTGAACACCTTTGACAATCCAATATGGAGTCACTGTCAGCCATGAGAGTCATGTCAAGTGTTATGGTAAGGATTAGGGTAATGGGGTGTAATGGAAACACCCTTAGGAGGGATCTGGACTGCCCAAACCACGAGGCTGGATGCTTAAATAAGGACTCCATCTGGACACCAATATGAGTGGAACCTCTGCCCCTTGTGGGTTATAAAAGCTCAGAGCTCCGACTACCCAATGCTCGAGCTTCGCTGTACCACTCACGGGTCCCGCTCAGAGCCCTGCCAGATTTCCACTCCACTGGACGTGTGCCACCACTGCAGCTGCCTGGCTTGAGACTGACACCAGCCCCCTGTCCACCTGAGGATGCCGCCATGGACTGGGACTTCCCACCAGATGCTTGCTTTGCCTGCTTCTATCCTGTAAGCTCCCCCTCTCTGTGTGTGACCCTACTGGCTTCTTGGGGAGGTCTCCCCTAACAAACCTGGCATTGAGAAAATACCAACATGTGTGAATGTCTCCTTTTGGGGATGCTCCCTTACTCACCCCCCCCCCCACACACACACTCACACTCACAATTTGTCCAACTAGAATATATCACTTGGAGTTAACTAAGTACATATTGATTTACATACATATTTGAGGTGAAAAAGGAAGTCCTTAAACCGTTATTAGTCATCAGAACAAGATTTTGAATGAGTTTACCAGTCTACCTATCCAGTTATCCTGAAGGAGATGGAACTACACTCAAGAACATGGAGTTGGAGGAAATAGAAGAGAAAATGAACCTGCAGTATAGGGTGCTCCTCAGGATAAAGTCTTGAGGGATGCCACATGGCCACACCATGCCACGGGGTATGAGGCAGTTCTAGGACACTGGGCATCTTGATGTGGGGGAAGGACAAAGGAAATGTGTTCAAATCCAAGCATTTAACAAACAGCAGCAGACAAACCAGGAGTTCAAGCAGCCTCATTGTAAAGCGAACATCCGAAGGTAAGTTAGATTTTACTCACCCTGCATTTTTGTGATGGAAGAAACTTTTGCGCACGGTGTTGAGGTAGTAAGAAAACAATCAAGGCCTTGTTAATTCAGTACTTTAAATGGGAGTCTCAGCAAAGAGAAGAGGAGACACGGAACCTGAATCAAAGAGGAAATTGTGAAATTCATCTCTGCAGAGCAGCCCTGAACAGTGGGAGATGAGTAGAAAGAGAATAAGGAGAGGAGGGAGATGGGTACACAGATCATATTATATATCTCCCTTCTTTTCTCCTGGACCATTAATCTAAGTGATAGAAGGTAATAAGCAATACCAGAGGCTAAAATCAGCAATAAAAGAGAAGAAAGTCACCAAGTCGAACGTGCAGTCTGGGACGCTGCGGCTGAGGGCCATGCTTCCCTCACTGTGACTTCATATGTGATGTTTGTGGGTTGACTGGAGCTATCTAGACCCCAGATCTTTTTATAGAATCAGGTGACAGTGCCTCTTCCTTTCTCCCCCCATAGTTGTTAAGTCACCACCCATGTCTAATACTCTCCTCACCCATCCACATCCACACACACACACACACACACACACACACAAATGTGCACACGCACACACCTGCACACATACACACAGATACAGAGGCATAACGCAGAACCCAGGGTGCTTGCTTCAGTTTGCTGCTCTGTCCCTGGAAAACAAGTCACTCACTAACTAAATGAAACTAAACGGGGCCTTTCTGCCTTCCATGGGGACAATCACGAGGTCTGAAATAAGGGTGGATTTCCAGGGCCTAGAGCAACGAGAGTAATGAGCTATCTTCAAAAACACTTCAGCAGAGCTTCCAGATAGCAAGATAATTTATAAACAGTTTACATTATTAAAACCAAAATAAAATGCAAGTAATGAACTTGAAGTAATAGCAGGACATGTCAGACAGAAAAACACTGCTCACCTCCTTTCCTCCCCAACACTGGTCTTGCTTTTGGAGTAAAGTTCTATTACCATGGGGACTGTGCTAAGAATATGTGAGAGAAAGCAAAAGAGGACTGTCACCAGGGGCTAAATTATCTAACAGATCTGCATAGATATGTTGCTTATAAAAGTGTGGTAGAAGGTTGCACCCGGCTAGACAATGTGCAATGAAGATTTTTGAGGTTTTCACTTCATCCATGAGCTGCACATCTGAATTCATATGAAAGTAATTTGCTCTGTAAACTCCTGTTTCCAGATTAATTTCAGCTGAGAAAATTCAGCAGACGCAAGATGTAAAAACTTGCTGAGACACTGGAAAAATCTCTTGTAAGTTTTCCTTGTCGCCATGACTATTCCATTGCCTGGCGTCCAGTCACTCTCAGACATTGATCTGGTGTTTGCTGTGTGTCTGAGAAGCTGTGCCACATACTTTGGGGGCATGAATCAGATGCATCTCTCTGATCCTGGAGTTCACAGTCCAGGAGGGAGCTGAGTAAGTAAATAAACAGGTATGATATCAAGCAGAAAGCCACAGGACCCCTTGGAGGGGCAGAGAAAGGGGGCAATGAGAATTCACAGGAGGGGGGTATTCTAAGTCGAGCTATCAGAAAAGGCCTCCTGGAGGAGGTAGGCTGAGCCCTGAGGGAGAGAGATGAGGTCCTACATTCCGTTCAGAGGGAAGAGAATGAGCAGAGCACACCCCATGGGACATGTGTCCATGGAAATGCAGCTCCAGCTGGCAAGAGCAAATAGGTGTAAAGCTCTTAATGAACAAGAACAGGAGGATATGATTTAGGGTCACATTTCAAGGACCTTGAGATACATGTAAGGATGTTTGGACTTTATTCTGAGAACAATGAAGACCAATGAGAGTCCAGAAGCCCAAGGTAAAGGCTGAGCCTTATGAGTTCAAGTTAATAAAGATAATGACACTGAGGAGAGACCTTTGGGAGGCTATTGGAGGAATCCAGGAGAGAGGGGTGAGGGCCTATCCCAGAAGGAGCGGGGCTGCAGGATGAGAGAAGAGACAGGAAAAACAGCATTCGTTAACATATTTCTTTGGCTTGATGCTCCATGACTCAGAGGCCCACAGCTGAAGGGGCCAGTGAGGAGACTTTCCTTCCTGCATCCTGATCCTGTCCAACAAAGGAAGACTGGCAGTCAGTGGATAACTGGGCATGACTGACAATTCCTGGGAACTTTTCCTTCGTTCCAAATGGGCTGTTTGTCACTGTGCTCGGGGTGGTTGAGGATGAGCTAAGCAAAAGGAGGGTTCTACTGTCACTTCAAGAAAAGATTTGGATTAATAGAAAATAAAGTTGTTTTGAAAGCAATATGTATATACATGTATATGTGCATGTATGTGTGTGTATACCCATTGCCATATCTCACCAATGTTTAGGTAATAGGCATATTTCAGAACATCTGTGTTTTTCAGAAACATTGCTTAAATGGATTTCAGCAGAGGGAATAAGGTAGTGCCAGGGCCTATAGGCTGGGGGAATTTAAAAAACCCAAACCTAGACCTAGAGAACTGAGTTGATTTAGCACTATGCCACGCCGCAGATGTTCCTCTTAAGCATCATTTGAGTGTGCCATGAACACCAGAAAGTACACTTCCAAGAAAGATTTTGTGGCCTCTACACTCTTGGGTTGGCCAAAAGGTCCATTTAGTTTTTTCCTTAAAAGAAAAGATACATTTTTCATTTTCACCAGTAACTTTATTGATTTGGATATTTTGAGTATATCAGCTAGCTTCCACATGACATAATGTGGATTGTTCTCAAATAATGTCTCAATTTGATTGCTATCAACTTCAACTGTTCTACCCAACTACAGAGCATCATCCAGTGAGAAATCTCCAGCACAAAATATCACAAACCACTTTTGACACGTTTGATCAGTCACAGAACCTTCTGCATACACTGCACAAATATTTTTTTGCCTTTCAACATGCATTTTTATCTTTCTTGAAGTAATAAAGCACAATATGCCAAAAATGTTGCTTATTTTTCCATCTTCAATATTAAAATGGCTACACAAAAATTCACCAATTTTAATAAGTTTTTTTAATGCATGCTGATATGACAACTGTCACAATACAATCTAACAAAATTGTTTCAAATGAAGTTAAGTACAACTAAGTGCTACTAGAGCCATCTTACAGAGAAAACCAGATTAATTTTCTGGCCAACCCAATAGTTCTCACCTGCATCCAGAAAAAAAAAACCCCAAAAACAGTCACTCTGTTTCATGAAGATCTTGGAATCTGTTTGGAGGTAGGAATGATCAAAGAAGAAGGGCCCTACCTCTTGGACACTCTGTCCCCTGGATACACAGAGCCAGGGAGGTTTTTGTTTGATCTTTTGCGCAGATCAGTCACCATGTTAAATTCAAACCCAGCTACCCGGACAGAAAGATTCATGAGGTGTCAATAGGATGTTTAATTTCCACAAAAAGTACAAAAGGGTAATATTTTGAAATCTTTTCAGAGCCATAATCCACACATTTTGTACTTGTATATAGCATTAGGTTTTGGTCACTTGAAGCAAATATGGAATGGCAGCAAAGTAAGAGCATTCTCCCAATGTGTTAGCTTTTAAGTGATACTGTATATTTAGAAAGTAAATTGGTGACAGTCTAGAACCCCTTCAGCACCATGTCACATGACATTGAGTCAGCTTTCACTCTGATATAATCAGATAAAATATATGCCTATTGGCCAGCAATAGAACCCAGGTCTCCTACATGGCAAGCAAGAATTCTGTTATTAACCCACTCTGGGTTCTCATCATGTATGTGTATAATCACATTTAATCCTCAAGGCAACCCCATAGGGAAGTAGTATTATCTCCATCTTGCAAATGAGATTTAGAGTGAAGTGAAGTGTCCGAGACAGAGCTGGGATTCGGGGCATCTACTCTCTGTCATTAAGGAGCAAACAGCTTTGCTATGCACCCCCTCCTCCTGATCTCCTTTATCACTGCATTCTCTTCCTATTTTCCTGGTTAATCCTACTTTTGTTCTTTCTCTTTAGCTTGATCTTTAAATGCAGGTTGTTACAGGTTGGATTGTGTTCCACCTCCACCAAATTCATATGTTAAATTCCTAACCCTTAGAACCTCAGAGTGTGACCTTATTTAGAGAGAGGATATTTATAGAGATAATGAAGTTAAGATGAGGTCATTAGTGCAGGCCTTAAATCAATATGAATGGTGTTCTCGCAAAAAGTGAAAATTTAGACAAACACACACACACAGAATATGATGTGAAGATGAAAGCAGAGATCAGAGCGATGCTCCTACAAGCCAAGGAAGCCCAAAGGGTGCCAGCCAACCACCAGAGTTGAGGATAGAGACATGGAACAGATTCTTCCTCATGGCCCTTAGAAAGAACCAGCCCTGTCAACACCTTGATCTTGGACCTCTGGCCTCCAGAGCTGTAAGGCAGGAAATTTCTGTTTAAGCCACCTAGTTTGTGGTATTTTGTTACAACACTCTCTCCTTCACCCACAAAATATTTAACTTGTTATTGTTTCCTAGACACTTGTGCAGCTCAGTTATCTCCTCCTACAGGAAGACCTCTCTCATTTCCTTTTATGCCCATTGACCAAGAAGAGTTCATTGTGCCTTCCTCTGTACCTACTCCTATGGTTGTTCCTATCACACCACATTGTAACCTGTGTGTATGTGCTTCACCCGTCTGTGTCTTTTACTGGGCTGTCAGCCTCAGGAGGACAAGTACCCTCCTCATTCCATGCCAGTTGTTGCTCCTCCTTAGAAAGGTTTCTCCAACTGCTCCCTGCCCCAATCACAATCTATGAGACCGGAAAATGAACACCCAGTGAGAATGTTAATGGTGAATGGCACTAAATGTTACTGGCAAAATTAAACCTTGGTCCTTGAGTTTGGCTAAGAAAGAATTTAGAGTCAAGAACTCAGATACAAGTGAAAGTTTATTTAGAAAGTCACAGAGTTAGAAGAAGTGAGTCACAGGAGAAGTGAGCCAGCTGGGCTACATGGACTCAGGAAACAAGTTACTGAGGCAAAAGAAGGGCCCTTGGAGCCTAGAAGAAAGAGAGCAAAGGTATATGCCTTGAGGGAAGAAATGGGGAGCAAATGTGCAGGCATGCTCTAGAGAGGGAGAGTGTGCACTGGGTCTTTTGTCTTAAGGGTTTTTATCTGGAGGTATCAGAGAAGGAACTCAATGGAATATTCATTAGCTTTCCAGGTGCATTTTTCAGAGTCATAGTCTCTACTGATTGTTCAGCGCTAGGGCTAGGGCTCCTTGGTCAATGCATCTGGTCTTAATGTCAGCCATGGCATCGCTTTGTCTGGTTTTGCTGCTTAAACGTTATCTCTAGTTTGACTAAAACTTTGTCTCTGTGGTCAACGACCCGAGGCTTTGTTTCTAAGATTATTTGATGCAGATCAGAAACTAATGGTCCTGGGGGCTTAATGCTTAAGGTAGTGGTCATGCAAGGGCTTACCTGGGGGTCATTTGAGGCTATTCTCCAGCCCCCTGGTTCCTCCTCTAAGGGAATCTACCACATGACCAGTGATATGCCAAGGGAGGAAAGGTCACCATGGGGAGGAGATCCACCCTACAGTGCTTATGTTCCTATTTTTTTCCCATTGCTAGACACTTGGGGCTTTCCGCCCTGGTGGCCTTCTGTATCTGGCCTATTATCCCTACTCCGCTCATGTCTGTCTAACTGCCTACTCTATCAATGGGAGACAGAATGTACCCTGATTAAATGTATGAACACAACTGGTGAGAGAATATGTCCTTTCAGTGGGAACAAAAATGAAAAGAGCCACCTATAAAAGCATAAAAAGAAGAAAATCAGAGTGACAGGACCTATCCTAGAACTGTCTGATGGGGAATCTTAGTTACAGATTTCAAATCTTCTCATTCTCACCAGGAAATTGATCACAAGAGATGGATGCCTCAGAGTCTCTTAGCTCTTTGCCATTAAACTCGTGCTTCATCTAATGGCACTTGTGCTTCCATGCTTAGTAAACATCATTCTCATTCCTTCCTGAATCTCCATTCAGACCAAAAATATGTATTGTATGAACTCTAGTCCTTGAGCAGTGATCGCTCATGGCAGGCAGATTAAGTAATTTTGGTTGATGTTTGGTCCCCATTCAGTCTGATGATGGGGAGAGAAGGCTTGGATCATGCCACTGTGAGAATTCTTCGTCCATATAGCACGTACTATTGTTAATTTGAATGCATACACTGGCATTCTGGTAGCTACCCCATCTCCCATGGGTTTTGGTTAGTGTGAGCTAGGGAGTCAAATTAATATCTGTTTGTATTTCCTAGGTAAGTAACAACACCAGCTGCTGAAACAGAAATACTCTAAATGTTTGTGACTCAACAATAAAAATGTCTTTCTCACTCATGAACTCATATCCATTGCAGGTTGGAGTGGGTGAGGACTGCACCCCACATAGTAATTCCATCCTAGCTCCTCCATGTGTCTTCTTTATTATGCTGGCAGTTGTGGAAAGACAGCAATTTTGCTTTTATGCAGGAAGCAAAAGGGGTGTGAGAGACGTATACAGGTCTGGATGGGAATTGACCCACATTGCAAACACTCTCCTGCCACCAGCCAGAATTAATTCACATGGCTGATCCAGTGTAAGGAAGACTGGAAAATGTGGTCCAGCCAGAGGTTTAGGAAGAGAACTTGGAGATTGCCCAGCCTAAGTAGTCTCTGGCACATGGAGAACAACAAAGTAAGATTCTAAATCTTTGGGTAATACCACAACCATTGCTAGATTCATCCTCTTTACACTGATTGTTACACCTGCACCTCGAAGGGGTTGGTATGCATTCATTCAATAAGTAAATGAATGTAACCTGGACCCTTTCCTCTCTCTTATTCTCTTGGCAGCCCTGTGGTTTAGTTATCACCTCTAAGTGGAAGGGCTCCCAAAATCTTCATCTCTCTTCTCTCCCCTGAGCTGCAGCCTTACATTTCCAACTTTTGCTGGATACCATCATGTGAGGTTCAGTCACCCCTTTACTTCAACTCTCCTGACCTCAGCCATCTTTTCTCTCCTGGACCCTCCTTTCCCTATACCCAAGACTAAGACAGGACGTTTGTCTGACTCACCTACTTATCCCTATAAACATTTAGCGCAATCCTTTGCACACTGTTGACTATCAAGAAACACCTTTATTTATTTTCATGAATCTTTCCATTGTAGATATATTTAGACAACACTGCACTAAGATGTGCAAAAATATGTAGTTTCTCTACAGCTTATTTGATCTTCCTCACAAACATTTACTCCTTTGAAAAGCCGATCTAGTTGTGAAATCAGTGCATAAAATAATTGAAACTCTTTTAAGCAGCTAATTCTAGCATCTTTGAGCAGGTAGTCAGTCAGCCTTCCTCTGCTCCTTGCAAGAGGAATCTCTGTCAATGGCTGCGACCCACTGAATTATGGCTCCGGTGATGTGACCCACAGCCCTCAGCCACAGTGTCTCCTATTATTCCCACCACAGCACCATCCCCAGTTGACTTACCCGCCAGAGCTATTTGCTGACTTCTGCATGTGCCTCCACAGGATCCCAGAATCTCAACAGAAGCTGAGAAAGAAATAGGTGTAGGCCTCCCTTGGCCTAACTTTTAACTGAGCCCCAGCTTCAAAGTTTTCTCTCATGGGGCCCAGCAGTGCTGATGTGTGGGAGGTGAACGTGGGGTATTCATGACACTGAATTCTCCCACAGTCCACTGGAAACAAGGAAAAATCTAACCTCTGCTTTCTGCTTTGCCTTTAACCTGCCACCCTTCCCCCCTTTCAGGAATTTTCCTATTGGAGGAGGGGCAGCTCCTGCTGCTTTATTCCCTGTGGCTAATGTGTCCCCTGCACCCTTTCTACTGCTTTCCACAGGGTGCGTCAGTTGCCAGTGTTCCCCGAGGTGTGCAGTGGAATAACTTCTAAGTATCGTGATATGCAAAGCAAAAAATAAAGAAGCACATTTTAGTCCTGACTTCTGTGGCTCAATGGATTCAGTTGTGGCCTGTGAACCAAAGGGTCACCGCTTTGATTCCCAGTCGGAACACATGCCTGGGTTGTGAGCCAGGTCTCCTGTAGGGGGCGCACAAGAGGCGATCACACACTGATGTTTCTCTCCTCTTTCTCCCTCCTTACCCCTCTCTACAAATAAAATAATAAAAATCATTTTTTGAAAAAGCACATTTCAAAAATATTGTTAGATATAATAAACAATAAACATTTATTAAGTTTCAGGCACTATTCTAAGAGTCTTTCCAATAAGAAATCATTTAATCAATCCATGACCACCTGAGGTGGATACTGTTCTCATTCACTTTATTGACAAGGAAGCTGACTCATAGAACAGAGATACAACTTGGGCCAAGAGCACCAGCCTCAGGCTCAAACTCAGGCTGGCTCTAAAATCCACATTCTTAACCACTACTCTAAGCTTCCTGTCACATTCATTTTATATTTTTAAAATAGTGCTCTTAGTTGAGCTGATTACTAGAAAGATATTAATTGCCTATCCCATTTTCTCAGTTGCAGTAAATTCAAGATGCCCAGTGAAGACTGCCCCATAGCACAGGGCAAGAATCCACAAGACCAAATACTAGTGTCCGTGGCCCATGATAATTTGAAAACAAAAGACCCCATAAAATATGATGTAGGAAGCTTCAAAAAGTTTGCAGTCTCTGAGATTCTCACTAGCCTTGAAGACCTCAGTAAGTGTGGTTTATTTCTCTTTCTCTGGGTTCTCCTCCCAACCCTCCAACCTGGTGCTTTTCCACATGTTCATGAACTGGAGTGTGCACTCCTATACACACAGACGCGCACACTAGGTGACAGCAAAATCCCTTTGGTATCTGTTTCAGATCTATTTCAGGTTCCTGTGGGCCACCAATGATCACCAAGAGGGCCTTTTTGGAGTATGACGCCATTTGGTAAGGCGTCGTCATTCAAACAGTAAAGTGCCATCCTTTGGAATTACTATTTCACATTTTAGAGATGATTGTGAGTTCTGTTTGTAAAATCACCCTTGCCCACTTGCATTGTATTTCTGAAATAGGAGAGAAGGGATAATTCCAACCAGTGAGGTGGGAGCTGAACAAATCCTGAACCCCAACTCTGCCACAGCTCAGACTGAGCAACCTTTACTGTTCCATGTTCTTAACAGTCCCGAGGATTAAATTCCTTCTCTGCTAAAACATTCTTAGGCAGTTGGTCAGATAGTCAGGTTCCTGAGCTTTTCTTGAAAACTTCTGGTTTTTGGCAGGTGTGTGTTCTTTAGATATAGAAGTTGATGATTAATTGATTCCTTTAGCCTTTTCCAAAAATTGATGTTTTATGCAACTATCGAAGCTCACGAGAAAGTTTCTGGGATGGAAAAAAGTCAGAAAGCTCTGTGCATTTTATTTTTCCCTTGAAGTTTTACAGCATGCATTATCTTTTTAAAAATATTTTATTTATTTTTTTAGAGAAAGAGGAAGGGAAGAGAAACATCGATATGCAAGAGAAACATCAGTTGGTTGCCTCTCATGTGCCCTCCCCCAAGGACCTGGCCCACAACCCAGTCATGTGCCCTAACCAGGAATCGAACCAGAGATCTTTTAGTTTGCGGGATGATGCCCAAGCCACTGAGCTACACCGGTCATGGTACAGTATGCATTGTCTTATTAAAGCATCCAGACACTCTACAAAAAAAAAGAAATCTGATTAATTTTATATAAACTGGTGTTTTCCACACTAAGAGTTAACCAAGAAATCCTTAAGTTTTCCACTATGTATATTATCATGCCACAAAACTAGTGTCCCATTGAGTTTTGGGAAATCTTGCTGTTAATTTCTTAAGAGACTCTCTTTTTTATCTTGAGAATTCCTCCATGGTCCTTAAAAAGAAGTCACCTTCTCATTGTATAGACCTAGAGACACAGTTTGTACTTGTTTTTTGGTTGCTGTTAGCAGGAAATGACCCGGCCCACAGAGGAGAATGAGGTAACTGCATGAAGACTGGACGTCTTATGTGACCAGCACGAACCAAAACAAAGTGAAAGCTCCTCCCTACCTGTCCAACATCCCAAACTCCCACAGCTGGAGCATCCAAGTCCAGTTGGAGGAGTTAATATAGAAGATCCACCGAAAGACCCTAGCTTACACTGTTTACCAGTTATTCTGCACCTCTTTCCTCCAAGGTAATTTATTACTGCTGTTAACTAATGAAAACATTACAGAGGGTAAGGAGCTTGGCCGCCACGTCTCACCACAGAGCTGTGCTGCATCAGATAACACACATGCTTCTGAAACTGACAGTGGGAGAAAATCTTGTCACCACAGTCACCGTGTCAAGTGTGGCGTGACACCTCCGTGTGTGTTTCTTTCGCACCTAAGAACCACTTTGCCAATATGGACCAAATAATAAAGGAAAACTGGCTCTTGCTGGCACGGAGGATTAAGAAAACTGGCCGGGTATAAGGCCTGGGATGGTGATTTAAAAATTTTCCCCCCAAGGATTCTGTACAAAGTATTTTTCTACAAAGGGTTTAAATAGAGTTACTTTTCTTCGTACTGGTCATGGAGAGAATTAGGATGTTAACTGTTGATCCAATTTATGCTGCAATTTGATCCCATAAGTGCTCTACAGGACTCTGTTACTCATGGAAAATAGCTCTTGCCAGATCAAACACTCTCGGGCCAAAGTCACAGGATTCTGACTTAATATGCTCTGTTCTGCCGCCATTCACTTTGCCTCTTAGACGGTCATGAACCCCCTGAGCAAGGTGGCCGTCTGCCATGCAACCTAACCTCGTGTGTGAGAATCAGTAGTCACACTGTGTAAGTTCCTGTGAGGCCTTTCCTCATGAGGCTTCCCAAGCATGAACAAGGTAGTGCCTTGCATATTTTTCCAACCTTGTCCTACCATCCACACCTTGAAGCAAAATTGAAAGCTCAACTCCGTATAGAGAAAATTGATACCAATGGTATTTGGTGTATTTCCAATTTTTGGCCCTGGTTTGGGAAAAGGGATGTGCATGCATGTGTATGTGTCTATTTAGTCCTTGCACCCAACAAACACCCTTCTCTATGAAATGCATCGTGAACTATTGCTGCGTGGATATTACCTCGGTTCAAGCATTTCTACAGGGTTGGGTAGATGCCTTTAAATCTAATAGGCACTGAGTCACATTTCTCTGTGTTCCCTAGAACATTAGTGGCCATGAATACTAGGAGTTTTATGATAAAGGGGCCCATTTTCAAGTAAGTTTGAGAAACACTTTATTGTTAGCCCTCTCTTTTAAGAGTCATAAAATTCTTGAGTGCTGAAAACACCTGTCATAGCTATCATAAAGAATCATGTTTCACTGTAACTCAGTGGGTCTCTAACTTACCTGGTTATGAAGTTCAAATTTTTTAAAGAATTGTAGGCTAGGTAAGACTTGCCAACATTCAAAATCTTTGAAAACCCCCCACATAATGGGGTAGTGAGGTGATCCCCCTCCTTCTAATTTTCTTGCCTCTATTCTCTCCTCTCTGCCATCACCAACATGATCACTCTGATATACTAATTAGGATATAAGTTCCTTGCTCCTATAGCAATACCAAAAAGCAGTAGCTCAGACAAAACAGAAATTTATTTTCCCCTCGCATAACTCTCTGCACCTTAGCAGTCCAGGATTTGCATGGTTTCTCCAAAAAGGTAGAGACCCAGCCTCCTTGTATCTTACTCCTCTACCATATGCGGGTCTTACCAACCACGTGGCCCAAGAGGTCTCAAATCTGTCCCTATTCCAGGCAACAGGAAAGAGGAAAGAGCAGGGGAGGGAATTCTCTTTTCTTTCAAGAACATCATCTGAAAGTTACACTTAGAACTTTTGCTCAGCTATCATTGACAAGAACTATCATTACTTGACCACATTTAGCTGCAAAGGAGGCCCAAATATTAATTTTTCTTAATCCGGTAGCCATCGGCACACCGCAAAGTTTCTGAGTTATAGTAAAAAGAAAGAACAGGTATTGGGGCATAGTTAACAGTCTCTACCACTCATGACATCCCACGTGATCCTTACAGGGGTTTTTCTGAGGTGAGGATTTTTACCCCAAGTATACAAATAATGGCTCAGAAAACTTAAATAATTTGTATTTTGCCACTATGTCAAGAGCTATTAAGGGTCTGGGATTTATTTCCAACCTAACAAGGTAGCTTGCCAGAGTTGCATGGATCTCTGCAGAAGACACAAGACTCCTGAGGCAGACACCGAGGGCTTCATGACCCGAGGCACGGCGGGCAGCATAAGCGTCACGTCCCATCGGTTCTCCTTGCCCTCCACACCCTGTCGGGTGGTAGGAAGTGGGCCAGGGAGAGGATGCACATAGTGGGTTTGCAGCCTAGTGGAGGAAACTCCAGCTTAGGAAAAGCCATCTTTTAAAGAGGCTGCAAGGGCACCTGCCCTTTGGAGGAAAACATTTCTTTGGTATTTTAGGAAAAAACAAACAAACAAACAAAAACATATCTCTCTACCCTGGAGGTAGAAACTATCTCTAACCTACAAGGTGTTTGCTCACTACACACCATTCTTAAAAAGTAGTTTAACAGTGGTCAGTCTCCCTGTTGACAGGCATGTAGGACCTGAGAGACCCACGGAGAATTTCTTCCCAACACAGAGACAGCTTTGCCATTTTATTACAATGAAGGCACTTGGCCAATGAGTCTCCCGCAGCACCCTGGCCGTGCCCGCACTGGAGGCCGTGGCTCTCACCATTACGCATCCCTGGCCTCCAACACGCTGCTTGGAACACAAAGCATGTTCAATAAGTATTTTTTAATTTTTATTTACTTATTTATTTTTAATATTCATCCAAGGATGTGTTCATTGATTTTAGAGAAAGGGGAAAAGAGAGAGAGAGAGAAACATTGACGTGAGAGAGAAACGTCGACTGGTGGCTTTCTGTACTCTTCCTGACCAGGGACTGAACCTGCAGCCTAGGCAAGCGCCCTGACCAGGGATCAGACCCACAACTTTTCGGTGAATGGGGCAATGCTCCAACCAACTGAGCCACTCGGACAGGGCTTGATAACTATTTTGAAAGATGTCTTTTGAGTACAGTACATGAGAATGAAGTTTACTTAAGTAATAGAAAATCAGTAAGTATCAGGTTATTGAATCAACTTAAGGTTCCCTTTGTGTGGATCTCAGGACAGATGGCTAATTTTTATGATTTAGGACTCTAAGACCCGCCCCCCCGCAGACCACTCTATCAAAAATACCACTCCCGATAAGCCTTCACAGCAATTATCAATATCTGACATTATCGTGCTTGTTTCTTTACCTGTTTATTTTATGGCTCTCCCTCCTGGAATACAAATGCTATTATTGCAGGGAATCACCTATCTCATTCATTGCCATATTTCTACAACCTAAAATCAGCCTATAATAGGAGTTTCATAAATACTTCCGAATGAATTAATTCACCAAACATTTACTAAGTTCATATCATTTTCTAGGAACAAAAGGTTTTACGGTGTCTTAGTGGCTCGCAAGGAATATTGCTGCTTTAGGTGACTAAAATCATTTCTTACCAGAGCTCAGTTGCACGGCAGCATTGCTTCTGCTGAGGCAAGGAGCTTCGCATTCTCACTACAGGTATCCCACTGCCAGCCTGGGCCAAGCCACGCACACTACCCTGCCTCCTTCGGTCTCGCTGCCTCGGGTGTCCTGCACCAGCAGTCGGCTTGGTGCCTCATGCCTCCAGGCACTCTTCTGGCCACTACGACAGCCATCCCTTAATGGGCACTCTCAACACTGATCGAGTAACATCAGAGACCTTCCTGATCAGTTCTATGGGCCCCACAGGCCCCACTGTGCTCTTGCTGTGAGGATTAGCCCCTGGTTCAGAGCTCATTGCCCCTGGGGCAGGTTGTGATTATCAGACCCTTACCTTGGCCTTTCTTCTGTCACTTGCTGATCTCTTGCAACAATCTCACCCACAAAATCTTTCTAGGATTCACGGAGCTGCTCTCTGAAACAAAGTTGTCAATTTATTTCATAAGAATGTATCAATACTCATTTTGTTCATTATTCACCCACTTCCAAAAATGATGTGAAACAGAAAAACATCAATGTGGAACAACAAAAATAGTAAAATCCCTGGGCAGGGAAAGACCATTATAATTTGTTTAAACACTGACACATATTGATATCAAGGGCGAATGCAGAGATGGGGCAGGAGGGGAATCACCAGAGGGAAATTACTGGTATATTTAATTTTTCAAGTCATCATTGATTCTAAATGAATTATGATAGTAGAGCTTTGTATAAAAAATTAAACACCTTATAGGAATAGTCAATATTAATCATTTTTCTGACTTTTACAAAGAGATTACTTCAAAGAAATCAAATAATTTAGCCAGAGTCACAAAATAAGCAAATGATAGAGCTTGGATTCAGGGTTTTTTTTTTTTTATTTCACCTCCATTGAATTTGTGTACCTCAGAGATCACTAAAATGTTGACATGCAAACTAGAAGACATAAACAGAAAGTATGAAGCAACGTGCAAGATTGGAGGCACAGGAAGAATACCGACCCTGGCTGGTGGGGTGTTTTTTGTGTATTTTTATAATAAATACAACAAGGTTATATTCAAGGTTGCACAGACTCCAAATGCCTCAATCATTGATACATATGCCAATTAAAGTTTTTAAATGGAAACAATTCATATCCATCTTATTTTAAAAGTGTGCCAGTTATAAGACTCATTCATATATCAGTCACATACAATTCATGTCAGAGGATGAGCATCAGGAAAAATGTCCGGTGGAAGACCCTCACCACTCTGAAACACGGGTCCTCCACACACTTCCGTGAGCCAGAGTTCAAAGGGGGTATTTTTAAAAGAACAATATGTATAATAAACCTGAGTAAAACCCAGGGTTAAATGACTTTTTAACAAAATTCAGTGCATCATTTTGAGTTTATGTTTGCATAGGTAATGAACAGAGTGTTTTTTTATGTTGACATCTAGAAGAACAGCGGTTTGGCTTTAGTACAGTATGTTAATTAAAATGAATTTGCCATTATTTCCTATAACTATTTTTTAGTCTTCTCTCAAAGATTTTCAAACACACACAATGCACACACTTCCCTTCCAGAGAAGAAAGCCAGAAAATATTTTACCCTTCATCATATCCTATCACTTAGAAGAGAACCAACTTTTAGTTTTGCAGACAGAAAGGATCAAAAGATAAGAAGGAAAAGCAGGCCTAACTGGTCATGCCATGTAAAACTTAAGGTCAAGGGGCATGCAAAAAGATATTGTTTACTTTGGCCAGATATTTAATCCCTCTCTTTTATTCTTAAAAGAATTGGGTGTTGGAATACTTAAAAAAAAAAGCATTTGCGGCCCTGAGTTTTTCATTGTGGTATTCTAAACTATAAGGAAATATATGACTCAGTATCAAAATAGAAATACTAATTTAAACAGAGCCTTAAAAATAGAGGCTCCTTTATTTCCACTCCTTATGGAATGTTAAGATTTGCATTCTCTCTTCGGATTTAATCAAAAATTCAGAGTCCGTTCTAGCAATGTTGCTGTCTATTCTGACAATGTGCATTACAAACCACAAAAGCACAGAATGTGTGGTGGGAGAATATTTTGTTTCAGTGAGAGCCATCTTTCACCTGGTGTGATATGACAATACCAGATTCTATTTCACAGGCAAGAAAAATTATGATTGTTGTGCTGTGTGTGCAGAGTTAGTCTTGATTATTCTTATCTGCTGGGCCAAGACATGACCCCAAATTTAAATTGACCCCAATGGGTAGGACCCTGCTTAAATCATGAAGAAAATGGTTACAAATGTATTTTTTTTAGTCATCAGAAAGTATCTGAGAAGAAGAACTGACTCCAGAGACATAAATGGCCTAATGGAATAATTAAAATCATAATTAAATTAAACCAAGTGATCCCCAGCCTACTTGGCTCTGTAATTCCCTCCAGAATTATTCTGGCCTTTGAGGGAGGGGGATGGGGAAATCACTTTTCAGATTCTTCCAGTATAAGAGAGGCATCCAGACTTTCAGAGCCTGAGCAAAGGCCAAGGACAAATAGAACCCAAGGCAGATAAGGCTGACATTACACCCCTCCCTAGTCAGTTCTACTTTACCCGTTGATGGCTTGTGGTCAAGGAAATTGACCTTATGCCCTTCATCTTCAATTTCCTCACCTCCCTAGTTTCTGAGACAATAACAACATGCATTGCAGAATTGTTATAAAGCTGAATGATACCCTGTATAATAAGTGTGATGGATATATTTGGTGTTTACCATCACTATTTATATAAGTAACGCATCAAATTAGGGAAGTAAAGAGTATTCGAGAATAGCTGAAAATAATTATAATAAGTACATTAAGCTGGGTGTTAATGGTATAGGAATTTTTGCGTAGATTTGAAAGTTAAAATTAGAAAAGCCTCCATGAAAACTGAGAACAGGACTCTGGGAATGAAGGAAGAAGGTGTGGCTTCTCTCTCCTAAGTGCAGACTCCAAAACCCCTGTCCCCTGTAGGTAAAGAACAGGATAATGAAAATGAGGAAAGTCCAGTGTGAAAAGGGATGTCTGTTCTATGTGTCGCATAACCCACCCTTTCAGCTTTAAAAGTAATCCAAAGTCTTTGTATCTTTTTCTATTGTTTAAAAATCAACAGCTACCACACTGACCAAGATGGCTAGAATCACAATGATAGATAATAATGAGCATTAGCAGGGACACAGAGAAACTGGGACCCTCATACTGTGATTTGGGAATGGAAAATAGTACATGCACCTTCTGTGGAACACAGTTACGAAAAGTTAAACGTAGAATTGCCATATGACTCAAAAATTCCACTTCTAGGTATATAACGAGAGAACTGAAAACTATGTACACACAAAAACTTTTACATGGCTGTTCATGGAAGATTGTTCACAACTGGAAAGAGTGGAAACAATGTAAATGGCCATCTAATGAGAGGATAAACAGACTGACATACCCATACAATAGCATATTATTCAGCCTTAAAAAGGAATAAAGCACTCACCTCAAAAGCATTCGGATGAGTGACAGACACAGACACAGAAGGCCACATGTTGTATGATTCAATTTACATGAAATGTTCAGAGTAGGCAAATCCATAGAGACATAAAGTAGATTAGTGGGTCGCCAGGGGCCGGGGAGGTGAGGGGTGTGGGGATTGGCTGCTAATGTGTATGGGATTTCTTTTTGAGGCAGCAAAGATATTCTGGAATTAGATAGTGGTTATGGCTGTACAACTTTGTGAATATACTAAAAGCCACTTTTAGAGCCCTGGCTGGTGTAGCTCAGTGGATTGAGCACGGGCCTGCGAAGCAAAGGATCGCGGTTCGGTTCCCAGTCAGGGCACATGTTTGGGTTGCAGGTCAGTTCCCAGCATGGGACACACAAGAGGCAACCATACATTGATATTTCTCTCCCTCTCTCCCTCTCCTACCCTTCCCCTCTAAAGATAAATAAATAAAAATCTTTAAAAAAAAATAAAAGCCACTTTTAGTATATATACTTTAAAATGATAAATTTATAGTATGTGAATTAGATTTCAATTAAAAAGTCATATGGAAAAAATCAATTGCTGATCTAACACATTATACTAAATTAATTTGAAAGCAAACGAGAGCTAAAATTTTACAAAGGTTTTAGTGAAACTGTACGGTCACGTAATTCCTTTCCGTTCTTTCCTTCTCCTCATCTGGAAGAAGAAACAACATCCGACACCCACGTTTGTGATAAGACCTGACTGTATTTCTGACAAGCTTGTGTTTTCCTCCAGCAGGTGGAAAATACAAACATAAAGCAACAAATACAGGCGGCGTTGAACACTAGGTACTTTAAATAGAGTCACAGTGCGGCAGCTGAATCTTAAGCATGTGGGCAGGTATTCATTTCTCACCCTAGGGAGTAGCTCATGTGATGCTCAGGCTCGAAATGGATCACCCATGGGGACAAAGCCTGGGGCACACAGGCATGCGCATGTGCATGTACTTACACACACACAAGCTTGCACACATGTAGTACTTTGAGATTCAACCTCTAGGTTATTACTTCAGTCATCATGGTGTCTTAAATGTTAAATTCCGTTTTCGAAATGGATAATCATGACAAAACTGTCAAGCCTGACAACTTTTTTAGAGAATAACACAGAACATTCTTCATCCTATAGGGGAGAAAAATGGTGCTGATGGAGTGCTGTTCAAATCACTTTCAGTGTAATCAGAAGGATCTCAATCTTCTTCCCTTGGAGTTCTTTAAGACTGGAGAGAGGAAGAATAAGAGACTGAAAGAGGAAAAGCTGCCTTACCCTGTCATTTAGATAGCAAGTGTTGTTAGTTTAACCTTTTACGGAAGAGAGAAGCAGTCTAGGAAGGGTGGTGCCTTGAATCTTGAGTTCCAGCCAGTCATGGCAAATTGTGACTGCCTATCCTCAATTCATTGTCAAATGAACACATTTATAACAAAGGAATCTTCCTGCTCCTTATTCATGACTTACACAGACGGGTCTAGGAGGTGCACAGTGTAAAATCTAAAGCAGGGACCCAGAACCACAGTCTACTCTGCCCACATGGCTTCTCTGAGCCTCCCCTGCCCCCCACTGCTCCGCAGATACACGGGGGAGAGATCCTGGGTGCGTTCACGGAGCAGAGAAACAGAAGATTGCTTCCCGCATCTCCTAGCTTATCCTCAGAGCCACCAGTTAAAGGAGAGGTAAAGTTGAGTTGCATTCTGTGCTGAAAGGTCTTGGATCTAGTAACCCATCTCTTCATGCCAATCCTTCCCTTCTTTTAAAACTGAAAGAGTAGAAAATGACAGACAGACTAAGACTTATGTGGAAATTTGAACATACGTGAAGTTGAGGGTTTGTCTCTCATCCCACACGCACACACATACACACATACACACACAAAAGGAATTTCTACTAACCTACCCTTTCAGAAACACCATGAAGGGAACATTCATTTCTTTCTTTAGATTTTTACATGTTCCTCCTTATGGAAGGGGAAGTGATAAGTAATCTGACTGGTTAACCTGCCTCAAATCAAGAGGTAGGATCCTGCCGCCATTTTGGATACCTAAAAGCAAATGGGGGTCTAGGTTTTACAGATACTGGATACATGTGTTCATTGATAGTGGACACCCTCTGTGCTTCCAATTCATCAACCCTGGGTTTACCAGTTGGAGATGAGAAGCTAAAAAGAGGAGCAAAATCAGGGGCTTGGGGGTGAAGTGGGAGAGAGAAGGAGGAGGGAAAGAGGCAGGGCAGAGCTATTCCTGATTATGTGACTTGTGTATATTTTACAAGATTAGGTTTAGCTGCATTGAACAAAATCCCAAATAACTGTGGCTTTCAAAGGTACAAGTTCATTTTCTTCCCCCCAAATGAATTTGAAGATAAGTAAGCCAGCACTGGCAATGTGCTTCACAATCATCTGGGACTGAGGAGCTTTCTATTTTTAACTCTACCGTCCTTAGTTTATAGCTTCTATTTTCAATGTCACCTTGGGGTTGCAAAATAGCAGCTCTAGACATTTCATCTATGTTACAGGCAATAGAAAAGAAGAAGGGGCCAGAGCAAAGGACACACTTCCAGCTGAATGAGAGGTTCCCTGGGAACCCCACCCAGCAACTTCTGCTTACATCTCATTGGCCACCTCTAGCTGCAAAGGAAGTTAGGATGTGTAACCTATTATCTCAACATAGTGCTGACCTTAATGAAATCATACAGACCACAGCGTGTTAGGCAGGAACAAGTAGAGAATGACTGATTAGTCCCAGGGAGCAATCATATTCGCCACATCTCATCCTACTTGGGAGGAGAGAACAGATGATGGAAAGAGAAGGTGAGTTTCATTCCCCAGTGTATCTACGAGAGACCAATAAAATTGGCAAACTTTATACCCTCAGGATCTAAAAGTAAGGAGAAAATTGAGGGATTTCTGTGAATAAAATAAGACCATCACCCTATCACACACATATACACACACCCATGTGAAAAACTAACCCCCTTTTTCATGGTCAAATGCAGAAAAAGGAACATGGTTATAGAAGAAAGTTTTCCCCTTAACACCTGTATCTTCCAGTCAAATGTTAGTGTGTGTGAATCAATGCTGTCCAACCACACCGAGCCCTCATTATAAAAACTAATAAACCAGGTAACCCAAGCTTGTTCTTATACAAGGAAATTCCTAAAGAACAGATGGGGTTCTGAATTTTCTCCAGGTCCTATCACTAATTTAACTCTCAGAATTTGTACACATGGGGTGAGCAGCCCATCACAGTACAAGGCATTAGCGTGAGGGCCAAGCTTTAAGGAGCAATGGGATAGAGACAGCGCAGACACGCATGCTGTCCGGAGCACTGTCCGAAAAGTTCCCACCAGCTCTGCCAGCCCCTGAACTGCCCGTGTAGGGGGATTTCTGCGATTACACAACCAGTTGGTTTATCTTGCTGGCACAGCATGCTTGAGGGGAGGCTGTTTAGATGTCAGCCAGTTAAAACAGCTTCTCTGGCTACTGAAATAGCAGCTTTCATAAATACGCAGTTGAGAAAATCATGTTAAAGCTTAAGCTATTGGTAATCTTTTTCATTAAAATGATGGATGATATCATAAACAGGAATAACAAAGGTTTCTGGGAAGACACAGAGCAGTCATCGTGAGAAGAGGCAGTGGGAACCGCCCCCTGACCTTTGTCCTAGCATTGAGGGAGTATGGCTCTGTAACTCTATTAATATAGACACATTCAAGTGTCATTCCTGGAAGTGAGGTGCACACACACATGCTGTGTGTGTGCAAAACCTGACCCATCTTAACAGGCAAAAGCAAGGGCAAGAAAGTTTGATTATAAATCCGTAATAGATAGTGTTATCTATTTTTTTCAAAATGACACAAACATTTACATCTGTCTAACATCAATTTCATTTTAAGAAAACTCAGTGGCTGAATTTTAAAGTTTTATTTATTACCTCTATTTTTTCTTGACAACTAGTAATGTGGGTGTTTGTAAGCATATCAGCTTTTGAACACTGGGCTCTTGTTATTAAAGGAGTAATAGTAAACGTCCTGCTTTCATGTACTTCAGGGTCCTCCAAGGCTACCATTACTGATATAAATTTAAGAAATAAAATAAAATAAAATAGAGCTTACAGTGTCACTGGTCTCTGATAACACGTTCAGTGCCCCCTGTAGCTTAAGGATCAGAAATTTTGTGTCTTTATTTCCTGGGGTCATGTCAGGGTCAAAGGAGGCTGACCCATCTCAGTCCCTGGTGTTCTCATAACTCTCTAGAGGTCAGCCAGAATTAGTGCTCCCAAGCTTTCACCCTGGGTTACACCCAGGGTTGTCCTCAGTCTAAGTTAACCAGTCAAAGAAAAGGACCTAGTATACCAGAAGTTTTCTTCTTTGCATTTGGCTAAATCCCAACTATCCATTTGCAAAAAGGAGTGGTTCATACAAGTGTAATAGGTGCATTATATCAGCAAATTGATTGCTTTTAAGAGCTGTCCCGCCTTGAAAATGCATGCTCAAGGGAACTCAATATAGGGCGTGGGGAGTGCTAGGGTTTAGGTTTGTCCACATTTGCTTTCTGATGCAGGAATGCCAGGAAAACGCCTGAGGGGTGGGTAGAGATGAAAGACTGTCAGGGCTAGAAGTTGGCTCCCTACTTCCCTGGAAATTGAGTTGTCAGTAGCTAACTTGGAGCACATAAGTGAGAAAACCATCATCTTTTCTTTTCAATGGAAATTACTTAAATAATTATCTTGCAGGAAATGAGTTTTAAAAATTGATTTCTGTAGGGCAGAAATAAACTGGATACACTAAGCGGGCAAGGAGTAGGTGTCAGCAAATTTATTACTGGTTTTATCATTTATTAGATGTTTGACCCT
Organism: Glossophaga mutica; assembly: GCA_039655065.1. Lineage (NCBI taxonomy): Eukaryota > Metazoa > Chordata > Mammalia > Chiroptera > Phyllostomidae > Glossophaga > Glossophaga mutica. The sequence goes on from CM077304.1 coordinate 64,480,202, forward strand.
GATTAACTTCTTAACGTCTCTAAACCTTTATTTTTCTCATCTCTAAAATGGGAGTCTTGGTGGTATTTCAGTTTTTGAAGGACAAAAAGCTCAATATGCAGCCCTGGAACAAAGCAGAGATGTCTAATAAATGTTAACTTTCCTCCTCTCCCCACAAAAGGAACATTTGTTAGTAAATCAGAAGATAATATCAGTAATCATAGATTGCCCTACAAGGCCAAATTTTACTTCTGACTTATCAAATTGCTTATGTAATGGTATTTAAACCAGAATCGCATGGAAGGCTTATTAAAAGCATATTGTTGCCCCACACCAGGAGGTTTGGATTCAGTACCTTTGGGGAGGAATCTGTATTTTAACAACCTTGCTGACGATTTCAGTGTGCAAATCTTGAAACTCAGTAGGTTGGAGCAATGTCAATATAGTGACAGAAATCAGTCATTTTGCTGTACTCTAATAATTTTATCTTTAAACTGGATTAAAAGACACATTTAATCAGCTAATAGAATTTTACAAATCTGGGCTTTTAAAAACTCTGTGTAAATATTGCCTAAATCCCTTAGTGCTTCAATTTAGCTAAGCTGTAGTGTAGAAACCATAAGGGTTCCTGACTTCACAGATGGTAAAATTCTAGTTCAAATGTCATGTCTCCCAGTGAAACCTCCCTGACAGTCTGATTGTCCCCTGTGGAATTAATCAAATCTCTTGGTCCCCTGCTCTTAACAAATTGTATTTACATTCATTTTATACATGGCCCCACCAACTGTGAGCTTCTGGAGGGGGGATATTAGCATGTTGAGATCTCCTCCCCCCTTCACCGCAGCACCACGCGCATAGTAAGCATTAAAAAACGTGTGCTGCATTTCACTCTAAGTTTCTTAAAGTACTTTATACTTGTTTTACAAAATTACGAATATATAGAAAATTTAGGAATAACTACTGGTATAGCATTTTGACATATTTATTTGAATTTGCAAGTCCATTAACCTCTTTAAGAACAGATGTTTCCTAATCTCTAGTAATTTCTCCTAGGAAGGAAATGTGAAATAATTTGCTTAAAAACTTGCCCTAAAGTTAATATTGATTTAGTATCTTGTAAATGCAATCCCCTCTCCTCTGCTGTGTAACTGTTCTTAAATGAGTTGTCAATGGATGAATAATGAGCAACTCCTTTTACAAATATTTGAAGATGCCATTGAAAAACCCACCAAAATAAAAAACCTCTTTCAGTGTCAGTTTAGTGAGGCCCTGATTATTTGTTCTGAGCACACAATACTATAAAACGCAGAACACACACCACCAGCTCAACTCTTGCTGAAATGACATGTGAGAAAAGCCCCATGAAGCACTGAGGGGAATCAGCGATCAGCGATCGCCTACTGACTGGCTACATACAATGTTGGGAAAAGAGCCAGAAGCAAAGTGCCAGCAGCAGCACTTACTTTTGTGGAGCTGCGGCTTCTATAACCACGTCCCTGTCCTTAGGGAGCTCAGAGCCCACGGAGGAGACAGATCATGAACAATCAGTTACCAGGTAAGGCAAAAAGTGCCTCATGGAAGAATATACAGCAGTGCTAGGGGAGTGAAGAGAAAGGAAATGCTGTCTGGGGAACTTGACAGGCTAGAAAACATTTGATCTGAGTCTGGAAGGGTGAGGCTCACCCCAAAATACTCGTAAGGACAGGTATTCTATTGATTGAGCTTGCTTTTTAGGTGGTTCAGGTCAGCACCCTCAAAAATAGACTTTAAAAAGTTTAACAATAAAATACATGAACTGATGAAATATCGGGCAAGTGGAGTTGCCTGAGCAGATGCTAACAGTCCAGCCAATGGGTTTGGACCAATGAAACCCAGTTAGGCTCATGAAAATGTAGGCAGCAGGATGCCCAACTTAGTAAGAGAGAAAAAAAGGACACGAACTGTAAAGGATTTATTCATTTTCCTCAATAAGACTAGGCCTTTTCATGTGCTTTTGTTAATTCATAAACTTTCCAATTCATGCTCCAGAACTCATCCTGCTATTTTGAAATACCTGTTACGTATAATCTATGGGATTTTATTTAAGCCACATAATGTTGATTTTTATTTCTGCCTCATTCAACTCAAAGTCTACTTATTTGTTGGTCTTGAATTGGGTACTTAATTAGATTACTTAGTGACATCTAGTGGCAGATATTGTAACAAAAGACTATTTTAACAGGAGTTTGTGCCTCTGTGTTCTGAGAAGACATAAATGAGTTGTCAATGGATAAATAATAAGCAACTCCTTTTACAAGTATTTGAAGATATTATCCAAAAGCCCCATAAATCTTTGAAAACAAAGAGAAGGGGAACAATGTTAAAGGATTGGTCTCAGTTTTAAAAAATGAAACAGACTTTTAAAAATGAAGACCAGGGATCCCTCAACCCTCAGCAGGATAATTGAGCAGTGGTCTACCCCTGCTTCCCATGGTCCAGCTCCCTTTCCAACAACAGGGGTCACCACCTGCAAGTTGACCCCCTTTAAGGCTCTGGCTCATAGGAATTTTATCTGAACCTCACCAAGCTACTTGCCCCTTGGAGGTGGAATCCAGAGATGGTATTGTACAGAGTAGCCCTGATTCTCATGCCCACTGGTCGGTCAATCTTCACTCATCTGCTCTTTGTACGTGCTCTTCCTTCTGCCTGAAGTGTCCACTGTATACACGACTCTTCACCTTGAAGACTATCATCCCCTTTGGGAATTGCTCCCTAACAATTTCTCTCCCACCCAGTTATTCATTCTTATACATACAGTAACCCAGTAATTATATTTGCATAGAAAGTAAGATGGATTACTAGGTCCAAGGGAGAAATAACAGATGCATGGCTATGTGTTACTGCAAGTATGTGTCCGCAGTAGAATCTAGGTGGTGAGTACATGGATGTTTACTTTAAAGTTCTTTCAACTGTGCCTTAGGTTTTTAAATTTTCATTATGACATGGTGGGGAAAACAATCAGTGGGAAACAAAACAAAACAGTACTATGATTCAAAATATGAATGCATGAGATTTCTTCAAAATTGTTCTACCAGAGATTTACTATCTATAATTTTTTAAAAATCAAATTTCAAGAGGTCTTTCCTAAACCTGATAATAAATTAAATCAACACAAGAAGACTTTTTTTATGGAAAGGAAAAGATATATTTATTTTAAATTCTTAAAATAATTCATGTAAATATATACATATGTACCTATGTACTTATATCTCCATGTGTATCTATTTACCTGAATTATATATATGAATGTATTTACCTAAATTACCTATAAATACACATATGCATATATATACATAAACCTATATGTGTATATGATGTACATACGTATTAGAACATGTAGGGAATGAAGAGGTGTTAGAGAATAAGAGAGAGGAACCATGAAAGACTGCAAAAATTTTAAACGGATCTGAAAGGTTAGGTTTGTCCACTTTAGATCAGAAAAGGAAACAAAAAAAGTTTTGCCTGAAATACGTTGAAGAAAAACCCCAGGAAGAACTGTTTGGGAACTGTAATGTGCGAGATGATTATCAACATGCAGGTTCTATGCTTCTATAAGAAAGGCCTGTTGGGTTCAGGGGAAGTTAATATTGATTTGTTCCCCATAGCTATGAATCAGATTCACCGGTGAGGCCCTAAGAAGATACAGACCCTGAAGAGTTCACCCCTCTCAGACTGAGTCAGTAAGTCTGGGATGAGACTAGGGCATCCGCATTGTCTTCGTTCGGTGCTGGAGGAGCATCCCATACACAGCTGCTTTTGAACACTACTTCCTTGTCCCTGAAGCTGCAGACAGCAAATTATTTCTTAGTCATGAGATCAGCGGACCTATAAATTTCTCTTTAAATTATTAGTCCTTGTTGTGCTCTCCTCCCATTTTGCTCGGCTCTGTTCTGCTAGTTGAAAGGATGTTATTTTCTCCAAGGCTCCAATAAACCATTTCACACTTGAAGAAAATCCATTTATAAGTTCTAATTGTGATCTTTTTTCCCCAAAAGACTTGAAGTAGAGGAGAGGAAGCTGGCTGAACAGGGTTTCCAAAGGGGATAAAGAGTTTTCCAAAAAGGATATAACCAAGTAGGGAGAGTGGAGGAGAAGGGTGATGCCAATTTACAAAACCCTGGGGAAACAATTTTATCTTTTGTCATTTTTAAGAACTCTTCAGAGATTTGAGGCAAAAAACCATCAGCTAGTGAGGTTCCGGAGAGTGGAGGGCTATCCCGCACTGCAGCGTGCTGGGGTGAGTTCTGGTCTGGGCCCTCTGTGCCAGCATCATTGTTAATAATGCTCCCTTCCACTCTTAAATGTACTCTGGACTGTAGACGATAAATTAGATGGTCATCCTAAGGTTAAGGAAGAGCATTTTGGGGATCAGACTATAAACATAGACTTAGCAAGTTTCTTAATCTCTGAGCCGTTGAACCTTTATTTGTAAACTCAGAATGCTACCTTGAAGATCGTTGTGAGGATTAACTCAAGGTGAAGTGCCTGCCCCCGATTCTGGCACTGGGTGGTGGCCCAGCAAGCAGCAGTGGTTAATACCAAGGTTAAAACCATGGCTCGGGGGCCAACCTGCCCGGATTTATATCAGGATTCCATCCACCACTTCTGAGCAGTGTGGCTTTGAACAATTTCTTGTCCTCTTGGCTCCTCAGGTTCTCATTTGTAAAATGGGTATAAGGAGAGTCCTTGCCTAGCAGAGTATGTTGTAAGGATAAAATGAAGTAGAATATACATAGTGTTTTGAACAATACCTGGCCCATATTAAATACTAACTGAATGGAACATGTCATTATTAACCCAAGAAATTTAGATTTTTAATCTTACCTTGTAGATAGAATGACATCTCACTTAATTTGAAGCTGTCTTTTTGGGGTATAAAATGTATAACTAAGGCTCATTAATTATTGATTTCCATTTTGGCCTTTACCATTCTAGTAACTCTAGCTATTTCTGCTCCTTTTTTTCCCCATGAGCTCTGAAAACTTGTTCTAATTTGTTTTCTTACCATCATTACTATTTTCTAGGGAAGTGGGACCCCACAGGACTGCATCTGGGCATGACCTCACGGTCCCCACCTTCTTAATGAAATGAAAGGTTGGGGAAGAAACAAAAGAACATGAATCATGTCTTAAACAGCGAACGTGCCCAGAAGCTAAAGAGGAGTTGACAGCAAAGTTTCAACCAAGTTTTCCTTCCAAAAAGCTACAAAGAAACAGCATTTAGGTACAGGCTTGGGGTGGTAGGTAGGAGAGAGTAGGAGGCATAGAAGTTTTCATGAAAACATCTAAATTCAAAGTTCATAACTAATATTTTTTCTCTTTATATAATTAAGATAGTGGGCTACTATCACAGCTGAAGTACTGTTTATCATATAGGTATATCTTTCAGTGGAAAACAAAATTAAACATGGCAATGTTTTATTTGTTAAGCAAAAACATTTTTATATGTTAATGTAAGCTTACACTGAACTCTCATTATAGTTATTTTCTAGTGAACCAAATAAACATATGTAACTTATAATCAGTTTATTGGAAGAGTTGAACTTAGTAGGAAGCAAAGAGAAAACAACTTAATTTTTTTTACTTGTTCTCTTAATTTGTTCTTCTCTACCCCTGAATAAAAATCTTGGTCACTGTTAGATAATAAATCTCAAGTTTCATTTTCAACATGAGAAAAAAAAATCCAGCCAGAGTAATATGCAAGTCTGAAATTCTTATCCAATTGAAAACTTTTCCCTTCCCCGGTCTGGATCTGCTTTATGTTTGGAAACCTGCCAAAGGGGAAGTGGGGCATATGTAGCATGTTAGTAAGGTACTATAACAGGAAAATCCTAAAACATCAGTGGCTTAACTCAATGGAAACTCAGTTCTAGTTTTTCTTCATAAAAAGTAGAATCAGCTGTAGTGGCATTGGAATAATGTAGTGTTGGTGGAGGGAGGGGCTGTGCTCCATCTAGTCATTCAAGGATCCAAGATGTCAAGGTTCAGCTATCTTCAATAATGTGGATTCCAAAGTTGCGCTGATCTTAGTTTTGGTTTCCCCAAAAGCAAATGTGGAAGTAAAATTTGAATAAAAGTAGTTTTTATTTAGGAGGCAATCACAGCCCGTCACTAGAAGAAATGAGATAGGGAAAGGAAATAAGACACTAATGGTTACATAAATTATAACTGAGAGCAAATACAGAGATTAATCCTTCTGGAAATGGTATAGAATATGTGCCTCAGTATTATCTAACACAAGGAGGAGGAAGCTGGAGTACTGATCCAGCAACTCCAAACAGTCATTGGTGCTAATTCCCAGGCATTTCCAGCCTGCCATGTATGTAAAGAAGGCTCCAGTGGCTAGAGAAAGCCTTCAGGCAGACACTTAGCTACAAGCAGATGGAATATAGGTTAGTATGCATTTAAATATTAAAGGATAAGGGCACAGGGGTAAGGCATTTATAGTGTCTGCTACATCCTGAATATCAACATCCAGCTGACAGAGGAGGAAGAGAGAACATGGAAGATTTTATGGGAGGTTAATGTGGGCCAGGGTAGCAAGTAACACATCATGTTCACCCACATCTATTACACAAAACTCAGTCGTATGTCCCCATCTAGATGCAAAGGGCATTGCCTTTGGGATAGGTAACCTCAAGGTAGGTAGTCAGTTTCCTACATGGTGTACTTTTGGTAGGGGAGCACAAGCCATGGTAGACTGCCAGCTGTCTCTATCCACCCGCCTGCTTCTTCTCCACTTACCCATCTTGTTCTTCTGTTGAATAATTTTTGTGTCCTAGTCAATCGTCTGCATTCAGTACCTTCAGGATTGGACTCAGAGGAAGGAGAGAAAATATAGGGCAAAATTTTCTTACTTGATTGGTTCAGTTGAAATCTGTAATTAGTGCTCTTTGAATGTGGCAATACCAAATACTGACTTTTTTCCCCCACAGGGTAATTTTGTGGGTTCTTTAGACCTCCATTTGCTTGTGATCTCTCACCTACAGTTTCCTTGATGTGGCTACAACTCAGAACTTCCCCAATCCCTGATTGCTAGTGGTCCCTTCTCTGTTGCATTTACCTTGCACAAACCAGCAGTGTCTTGAGCCAAAGCCCTCTCAAAACAGATCATCCGTCATCTTCGATGTGATTCACATCAGGCTCACCAGTATCTGGACAGGTATACCACTCTCAATACTGACCTGTCCTCAACTCTAAGGAGCAGCTGACCAAATACAGATCACAAACCAAACTCTTTTAGCTTTTTGGTCTTGGTTTGGTTTGGTTTGGTTTTATGAAGCTACTCTCAATTGGATTACAGAAGGGAAAGCTTGCCTCTCTTTTCTTTTCTCATGGAAAGGGAGATGGAAACTCTCAGGATGCTGACTACTCTCACCAAAAAGAACTTCCTCACCAGCTGCTTCAACATTTTTAATGATGTTTTTCATCTTGTGTTATATAGCTTCATACACGGTGGGGGAAGAGCTTTTATAGCATTACTCATTTTGGACCATGTTGCCCGGCCCTTCCTCTGGAATAGTGGAGAATGTGTCACCCATTTGCAGTCTTTGGAGTTTCTGAAGCTTCAAAACACCGGGACAACTTGTATTCAGTATCTTGTTACATATGCTAAGGAATTTCTCCCACTGTCCAAATTTCTAGGACATCTTTGTGGTTACAATAATCAATGAAGAGAACTGTGAGAATTATTAAGCCCATTCCTTAGATTTTAGGAAAGCAAGCCTCAAACTGGAAGTATGATCTCATGGCAAGAGCTCTTAAAAAGGGACATGGCTCAAGGGACATGTAAAGCTCTAAAATAAATGAAAATTTGAATTTCAAGTGTAAATAAAGGATAAAATGAAGATGGAAGGGAGGGGCATTTAAGGAGAGCAATGTGGTCACCCCGGGGAACCTCCCTGTTTGAAAAGGACATCCTCACACACATACATAACAGTAAAGGGAGGGGATGAACACACGCAAATGCAAATGAAAAAAAAACACATCTACAAAAGCAGCTTTCAGAAAATTGAAGCACCTTGTGAACCAAGGTTTAAGAAAAAAGGAGGGGTGACTTTCGAAAGCTACATTTGGAAAATAAAAGAAACAAGGGAGGAGTAAGTTTACTGCTGTGGAGAGATAGCACTTTGTTAACAAAGAACAGGGGAAATAGGATTGTACTGCTCTTTAGTTTTTATTGTATTTTATCCAGAGGGTGATTTTTCAAGTGAAAAAGGATAGTAAAAGCATTTCTAGAAGCAAATAGAAGACCAGAATAATAGCAAGATTGTAAAGGAACACTCAGTTACTTTAGGTGAGTTACAGTTTCCAAATCTAGGAGAATTATGTCCCCAAATACTCAAGAACATACAAATATGACCACAGAACTACTCTTAGGTACTGTTTATTTATTAAAATTTTATTTATTTATTTTAGAGGGAGGGTAAGGAAGGGAGGAAGAGGAGAGAAACATTGATGTGAGAGAGAAACATCAATTGGTTGCCTCTTTTAACACATCCGATCTGGAACCGAACCTGCAACCCACGCATGTGCCCTGACCAGGGTCAAGGTGTTAGCAGAACCATGTTCCCTCTGAGGCTTTGGGTAGAATCCTTCCTTCCCTGTTCCTAACTTCTGATGGCAGCCAGTAGTGCTTGGTGTGCCTTGGCACGCAGCTGTATCTCCCCCATCTCTGCCTACATCGTTGGGTGTGTGTCCCCCTACCACCTTCCCTCTTCTTATAAGGACCCCAGTTATATTGATTAGGTCTTGCCCTAATTACCTCATCTGAATGAATTACGTCTAGAATATTTACATCTGACACTATTTCCAAATAGTCACATTCTGAGACAATGGGAGTTAGGGTTTTCAGTAGACCCAGGTCAACCTGCGATGTGGCTAGCCACTGTTATGCTGCCTCCCTGAGAAGCACGGGAGCCACTGAGGCATGGTTCCCTTAACCTGGAGAACCCAGAAGACAAATCATTCTGGAAAGTCACAACAGAACAACAAAACGAGTTCAGTGAGAATTCTAAACAGTACCTCTAAACACCAATTGCATTCTTTCTACTTTTTGTCATGAAGTTTTATTCAATAAAATGTGTTCCTTAAACTATTACCATTTCAATAGAGATGCTACTGCCATGATAAAGTTTAACAGAAGCAAAGCCTTACATTTAAAGATGTCAAGTTTTTACTTTAGGGATTTGATTTCGTTATACAGAAAAAAAGAAGTTAATTTGACCAATGTTGGGAGTGAACGCAGACAAGTGAGTCAGGTCTGGTGCAGCTGGTTGTCTAAGTACAACCAAAGGTTACGTAGTATTTACTGTGAGCGGTGGTAGAGTCAGTCAGCTCTCCACATGCTGTCTGCACTCCCTCTTCCAGAGTGCGGGGTAGTTGCTCAGCCAGGGATGGCATGAGTACTTCTCATCAATGGGATGTGAGCTGAAATGATGTGTGTCACTTCTAACTTGCATACTCCCATTTTCTACCCATTGGTTGGAAGTGAGGACACCAAGGCTCCAGAGGCCTAAGATAGAGGGAATCTGAGGCCCAGAGTTACTGTGTAATGGAAAACTAGCTTCCAACAGAGCACTCATTGGACCATGAAGTTAGGGAGTCAGAACTAACAGGTTAGGGTTCGTGTCTTACAGTAGGTGGTGCTATCACAATTACTACAGAAAGTTGCACCGGAACAGAGAGTGCTGTGTGTGTTACGTGCCTTTGAGCCAGCTCCAACTCCTTGTGAATGAGAGATCTCTGCACTGTCCTTCCTCAGTAGCCCTGTCAGCTCCTGTAGACTCATGCCTGTGTCTTCTTTTATGAAGTCAGTTTATGTGCAGTGGCACATAGAGTGCTTCTATACCAAAAAACAAATTACAAGACTTAGAGGTCAAGTGGAGGCAGTGAGGAAACAGATAACACAAGTGGAAAAAGTAGAAACCAGTACTGCAGAGGCCAAGTATTTGGCAAAATTGCCACCTGTCATAACTCAGACAAATTATATGCCTACTGAGCTTGTGTCTTTAGAAGTGGTTGGAAAGAGTGTTAGCGTGTGATGGTTTTTCTTGTTGCTTTTAGCAAGGTATTACCAAGCAGTCAAAAACAACCTAATGCAAAAATTGGCCGATTTGAAATCACAGTTGGAAATCACAAGGATGAAAAACCTAACTCCTCTAGAACCTAAGGAGAAAAAAAAAACCACTGAAAAATAAAATCTTTGAGAAACAGAAGCCTGCGAGGATTCTTCCATTAAATAAAGTGATTCAGTCCCATAGTACAATTGGTATAAGGCTATTAAATTCCCATCCAAGCCCATTCTTTTGAAACCCTCCAAAGTAGAAACTGTTAAGTTGAAATGTAGAGACACGGGGAGAAGAAACAGATAAAGCGGTCATACATACTCTGCCTTTAGGAATGAATTTAAGATGTGATTCTTGATACATGGGACACACTGGAAACAAATACATCAGAAGCCTACTATATTTCCGAAGGATCCTTACTGCTAAAGAAACCACTATAATAACTCGCTGATTATTCAAGTCTCAAAATCCTTTGGACCCCAAACTTCCATGGGCAAAATGTAAGTACTGAAAATTCAATAGACCCTTGGATAATTTGTAGTGCCTATTTCAGATAAGCCATAGAGAATACTAGGGGGAAGAAAAGAGTTTTGCAGAGAATGGAGTTAGGCTCCACAGAGAACAACTGAAACAAAGTTTTCTCTCAGAGAGCAGATTAACAATCTAATCAAGGAACTCCTTTCCCCTTCAAACTAGACCCCAGGTCCTTTTGACTTGTCTCCATTATTTTTCTTTGTCCTGTTTTGCTTTTTCTGGCTCATCTTCTACTTTTCTTGTACTTTTCCTCATAGGTCTTGTTCACTGCCCTAGAATCAAATATTATTCCAAGAAACTGAATTTCCTCTTTCTGGTAAATGGCATTCAGTGACCCAAATTTGATATGCTCATTGCTATTGAGCTGTCTTTATTTCTAGGCCCTTTCTGCAGATAAACCTGTGGTACTGAAGATGTGGAAGGCACACACATTCATATATATATTATCTATTTATCTCTATCATCTAATTATTATTCATCTTAAAAACCATAAGTTTATGCAAATAACTCCGATTGCAGTCCAACTCCAGATGGTTTAGTCATGCTTCTAACCATATTGTAGCTCTTGTTCAAAATGAAAAAACGGGCTCCCACTTCCTTAGTATACCTGCACATTTGTTCAATCTCTGTTTTACACCGAAAATCTCAGAATTGCTGTGAAATCAAACAAATTGGAATTCATGTTTTCAATTCTTTTTATCTTCAGGCTGAAGATATAAAATCAATGTACTATATTCAACTTACTTGATTATTCATTTTCTCCCTTTAGTATGTTTTTTTATTAATTTGAAATAGAGTAAGGTTCGTATGTTTCTGCTTATATTCCAATTTGAAAAGCTTTTTTATATCCTTGCTGACATGATTAGACTGTTTTTGAATATGTCCCCAAAGTAAAAATTTCATAAAAAGATACGGCCAGAGAAATGTGGCTCCCTCTTCCATCCCTTACCTTTTACCTTTTCCCCATTCCTGTAGGTCATCTATCTCAGTGTTGTGGCTTGCCCTCTCTATAGTTCTTTTTATAGATGCATGTTGAATAAACTATGATACATCCCTGTAACTGAGTGGCATGTGGGTGTAAAAAATAATAAGGAATATCTTTATGAACTGACATAGAGTGATTTCCATGGTATATTATAAAATGAAGACTGCAAATGAATATTTCTTCATAAGATAATAAAATGTAGTATGTTAACTTAATAATGGAATATAGTATGTTCACTTTTTTGTAAGGGAAATAAAAATATACATGTTTTTGAAAAGAGAAATATGGGAAGGGTAGACCAGAAACTAATGAGATTAACTTTCATAAAGATAGTCTTGTTTTCAAGTCTATTTCTTCTGTTGTTAATACAGCTACTTCACCTTACTTCTGTTGTCAGTATTAGCTTTGTATATCTTTTCCCTTCATTGTAGTTTCAGCATTTGTGTGTGCGTCAGCCACAATAGTGCACCGCTAAATCTTCCTTCAAGAGAACCTACTGCAGGGAGGTAGTTGCTTGACGACCTCTGGTTGCCACTTTCAGAGCCACCACAATATTCCCACCAGGGACAGGCCTCACCTGGCACGCTGGCAGTCAATGTCTGAGAACAACCAGAGTAGTAGAGATGGGCCATTTGAACCCAGAATGGAATCAGTCTAGTGGCTGGTCTTTGCAGTGAACTCCATTGTTTTGGCTGAGACTTTCTCAGTATTGTGATGCTGTTTGAGGCTCTTCTATCCAATTCTCCTTTCCCCACTCCTATTTAACATGTGTCAGACCGGCCCAACATCTGAAGGCTATCTCACATTTCTAGCTCTTCTCTCTAAATCACTCACAGACGTTCTCCTAATACACATCTTACACATCCGATCCCTTCCTGGGGTCTGCTTCTCAGGGAACTCTGACAGTCTAAGAACATGCTGTGTCCCTTGTAAAATAATTTGTATCTAGATTTTAATAACCAATAGAACATTCTTTTAACTGGCAGCCATGTTTTTATATATTCTGTTCCTTATGACAATTAATATATTTTGACTTGTTTCTAACCTTTTGCATTTTGATTTCTATATGTATCCTACTTTTTCCAGGATTTTATTTATGTATTTATTGTTTGCCTTTTTCTGCCTAAGGTCAGAAAATTGTACATTTTATCCAGTTGTTTTACTTTATGTTTTCAGTCATTCACCACATGCATATTTAACTAAATGTCTAAAATTAAACATTACTTCATCCCCCTTCCTGAGTAATGCAAGAATCTTGAAACACTTTAAATCTTCTCACTCCCACTCCACTCGCAATTTACATACCGTTCCTGCCCAGGACTTGAGGTTTGCATTTTAACCTGTCAAGTTAGCATGCAATGTTTATTTTAAATTTATGTCTCTATTTATCATGTTCTTTGTCCACACATTTTCCTTCCATTCCAAACATTCCCTGTGGGATCATTTTCCTTCTTCCCAGAGTACATATTTTATAGGGTGTTTTCATAAAGGTCTGTTGATATTAAAATCTGAAAATATATTTATTACATGTTAATTTTTAGAAGAGAGTTTTGATGGGTATACTATTCTAGGTTGACAGGTATTTTCTCTCAACATATTAAAGACATTATTCAACTGGCTTGTGGTTCCCATTGTTCAAGTTTGCTCTTGGTCCAATTGTTGTTCCCCCATGGTGGTTGCTGTTTTCTCTCTGACTATTCTTTTTTATTATTTTGAGTTGAATATTTATTTATTACAATAAATTATTATTATTTGATTATTTTGATCATTATTTTGATAATCTGTGTTATTATGATGTGTCTGGATGCACATTTCTTATTTACATTAAGTAAAGCTCTGAAATTTATAGCCATAGTTTCTTTAAATATTTCTGTTCTTTATTTTATTCTCTTTCTCTAAAACTCTGATTAGATATGCTGGAACTTATTCTTAGCTTAATAGATCTCTTCTTCTGTTTTATATATCTCATATCTTTGGCTCATTGTGCTGTGTTCCAGACAATTTCTTCTGATTTTTTTAGTTCACCGATTTCTTGATCATGTCTAATTCGCAAGTTAACTTTCTACCTGTGTTATATTTTTATTTTAACAAATATTTATTTGTTTGTTTGTTCATAGTATTCTATTTTGCTACAAAGAAGTTTTCTGTTGCTTTTTCATTTGGGGGTATTTTATCTTTTTTTTTAAAGTATTCCAAAAACTTCAAAATCTGAAGTTTCTTGGAGGTCAAAATCTGTTATTTGTGGTTTCCTTATGGTGCTTTGCTTCCTTGTGAGCCTGATGATTCTTACTGCACTCTCCTATTTGTGCTAATATGTAGGAACCCTGCATGCCTAAAGTGAATATATTCTGCAGCAGGAGTGTACATGTCTATGTCTGCCAGGATCCAGGGTTTGATTCAGATTTAGAACTACTTTAGTTCCCTTAAAGAATGTTATGTTTTAGGTGTGGTTCTTAATAGCTGTGAGTTTGCTGTCTTTTCACTGTCATATTTTTATCTTCTTTTTCTTAGATAAGTCCCTTTAACATTTCATATAATAAGGGCTTGGTGATGATGAACTCCTTGAACTTGACTTTATCTGGGAAGCACTTTATCTTCCCTTCCATTCTAAATGACAGCTTTGCTGGATAGAAAAATTTTGGATGTAGTTCCCTGCCTTTCAAGACTCAAATATTTCTTTCCAGCCCCTTCTTGCCTGTAAGGTCTCTTTTGAGCAAACTAATCAAACAACTAGAACAGGAACAGAACCACAGAAATGGAGATCATATGGAGGGTTAGCAACAGGGGCGTGGGAGGAGGAGGGGGGGGAAAGGTACAGAGAATAAGTAGCATAGACAGTGGGTAGAAAATAGATGGGGAGGGCAAGAATAGTGTGGGAAATGTAGAAGCTAAAGAACTTATGACACATGGAGATGAACTAAAGGGGGGGAATGTGGGTGGGAGGGGTTGTGCAGGGTGGAGAGGAATGATGGGGGAGAAATGGGACAACTGTAATAGCATAATCAATAAAATATATATAAAAAAAGAATGTTATACTGATGAAGAATCTCATTCTTTTACTAATTGTTATATAGCTGTTACTTTTTGATTTCTTCTTTGATATGAGCCTTATCCATAAATATGTTTATTTCAAAGTACTGGATATTTTGGGGGGTTACCTTTTTATTATTATTATTATTATTATTATTATTTTAGATTTTATTTTTTATTGATTTTAGGGAGAGAAACATCAATTTGTTGTTCCACTTATTTATGCATTCATTGGCTGATTCTTGCATGTGCCCTGACCGGGATTGAACCTGCAACCTTGGCATATGAGGATGACACTCTAACCAACTGAACTATTTGACCAGGGCTACACTGGTCATCTTTTAAATATTTACTTCTAACTTTATTTAATATGATCAGAACTGTGGCCTATAGTATATGTTAAAATTTTCACTAAGATTTTCAACATTTAGGTGAATGTTGAATTTTTATCAAAATTTTATGAACATAGTAAAAATCATTGTCACATATTTGAGCTTCTTGATTAGTCATACATTCTATATGGCTTCTTACTTGTGACTTTTAGAAATAATTCTGAATGAAATACATTGAAATCTGCTGTTATAAATGCATTTATAATTTTTTCTGTATATAATTAGTGGTTAAATTGTTTTGTGGCATATAATTTGATGAATAGTCCATTTTCTTTACAAGTGTGTTTTTTAAAACTCTGTGTGTTTTCATGTTTGTGTGCCTGTGTATAAACTCTATGTTGAATAATATAATTATTTCTATCCCCATCTTTCATAATCACACACAAATTTCCCTACATGTTTGAAATTCTGTTGGTGAACTAGAAATGTTTATAAAATTAAAATATACATAATTTATAAATTACTATGTGTCTCTTCCATGAAATTTATTTTTGCCTTCATTTAAACAAAACTGCTAATTATGTTCTTAAAATAAAACTACCTAAGAGACTAAAAATTAAAATGTAATTTAGACTTCCGGTCAAGATGGCAGCATAGGCAGACACAGTTTGCCTCTTACACAACCACATCAATATTACAACATTAGAACAATATTAGTATTATTGTAATATTAGAACAATATTACAATATTGTTATAAAATATAGAACAACCATCACTCAGAATGGTCAGAAATTGAGTTGAATAGAAGTCTGACAACTATAGAATTAAAGAACCCACATCCATCCAGACTGGTAGGAGGGGCACAGATTTGGAACAGGCTGGTCCCACATCCACATGTGGTGGATAAAAATTCTGGAGGGACATCTTGGAAGGGAGGAGTCCCAGCTCAACAACAGCTGCCCCCCAGTCCAGAGTTCCAGTGCCAGGAAGATAAGTCCCCACAACTTCTGGCTGCTGAAACCAGTGGGGATTGAGTTGGTGGAAGAAATTGCTAAACCCCAAGCAGTTTCTCTTAAAGAACCTACACATGTACTCAGCTACTCAGACTCACTGCCTCTGAGTTTCAGCACTGGGCTAGCAGCTTGAAAGGCACCAGTGGTACAGAGGGTGAAACTTAAGTGTCTGTCATCAAGGTGAGCTGATGCCATTATCCCTTTGCCCCACCTCCACAGAGCTAGTAAGCTGGTGCCATATCTGAGATTCCCTCAACCGGGCTCACATTGTTTGACCCACCTTGGAGATCCCCAGAGACTCTGCCCCACTCAACTTATGGGCCCACCTAAGCTGATTTTCCATATGAATGGCTGGTCTTGACTTAAGCTTTACAACTTCCCAAATCCTATTAAACAAGCAACAGCTGGCATAGGTAAGCCCTAGGCCCAGCACTAGCAGCAGCCAGCCTACCACAGCTTGGCTCCACCTGGGAACCTCCAAGCCCAGCGTGAGTAGCAGCCATCTCAGATTGCTATATAGCTCAGGCAGGGTGCTCTGGATGAAACACAGGCAGTGGCTGACCTTGGTCTGCACAACCCGGGAAAACCCAGGGTCAGTGCACCCAGTGGACAGCGCACCCAGTGGACAGCTACAGACCATGTCAGAGCATCACTAACCTGCCCCTGCACAGCTGATCCTCCACAGAGGGTGGAGGTTGGTGGTCAATAGTCACAGCCAGTCCTTGCAGCTCAGTGGCCTGGGTAAATCCCTCCCATTGACCTGCCAACATCAACCAAGGCTCAACTACAAGAGGAGGATGTACTCAGTCCACACAAAGAGTATATCTCAAGTACCAAGTTTGGGTGATAAGGGAGGTTGTGCCACTGGACCCTGTAGGACACCTACTACATTAGGCCACACTACCAAGACATAGAGTCAAAGTGGCTCTACCTAATGAATAGAAAAAAAACACAGAAGGCTACCAAACTGAGGAGACAAAGAAACATGGCCCAAATGAAAGAATACATCAAAATACCAGAAAAAGAGCTAAACAAAATGGAGATAAGCAATCTATCAGATGCAGAGTTCAAAATACTGGTTATAAGGATACTCAAGGAACTTAGTGAGGACCTCAACAGCATCAACAGGATCCAGTCAGAAATGAATGATACACTAATTGAAATAAAGAACAATTTACAGGGAAGCAACAGTAGAGTGGATAAAGCCAAGAATCAAATCAATGATGTGCAACACAAGTAAGCAAAAAACAAACAATCAGAACAACAAGAAGAAAAAAAAATCCAAAAAAATGAGGATACTGTAAGCAGCCAGTGGGACAACTTCAAGAGGTCCCTATGAGGTACCTCATGAGGTGTCAGAAGAACAGAAAGATCAAGAAATTGGAAATTTATTTGAAAAAATAGTGAAAGAAAACTTCCCTAATTTGGTGAAGGAAATAGACATGCAAGTCCAAGGAAGCACAAAGAGTCCCAATTATGATGGATACGAAGAGGCCCACTCCAAGACATAATCAAAATGCAAAGGTTAAAGACAAAGAGAGAATCTTAAAAGTAGCGGGAGAAAAGCAGTTAGTTACCTACAGGGGAGTTCCCATAAGACTATCAGCTGACTTCTCAAAAGAAACTTTGCAGGCTAGAATGTATTACCAAAAAATATTCAGAGTCATTTAAATCAGGGACCTACAACCAAGATTGTTCCACCCTTCAAAGCTATCATTTAGAATGGAAGGGCAGATAAAGAGCTTCCCAGACAAGAGAAAACTAAAGGAATTCATCATCACCAAACCATTTTTATATGAAATGTTAAAATGACTTATTTAAGAAAAAGAAGATCAAAAGTTTGAACAATAAATGGCAATAAATACAATCTATCAACAATTTAATCTAAAAAATGTACTAAGCAAACAAGAAGAACAGAGACAGAATCATGGATGTGGAGAAGGTTTTGATGTTGCCAGATAGGAAGTGGGTGGGGTAATGGGTGAAGAGGTAGGAGATTAAGAAATACAAATAGGTAGTTACAGAATAGCCACGGGGATGTAAAGTACAGTGTAGGAAATGGAGTAGCCACAGAACTTATACTCATGGCCCATTGACAATGGTGGGGGGATGGCCTGAGGAAATGTGGGGTACTGGGTAGAGGGGGTTAAAGGGGGAAAAATCAGGACAACTGTAATAGCATAATCAATAAAATATAATTAAAAAACAAAATGTAATTTAGTCATAAATCTAAAGGTTGAATATACTTTCATTAAAGATTAATATAGATGAATAATCTAAAATTTTTCACATGTTTACATAAGTATTCTTCAAGCATATTTAAATTATCTATTGCATTTTAAAATAAATACAATTTATAATTAATAACAATTTTGAATCAAACTTATTTTTAAAAAGCTGAATTTTAGTATATTTTAAGCATTTAATAAATTTTACTTTCTTTTTAAAATAATAAAACTATTCTTAAATTTAGCATTTAATACCCATCTAGTGTGAAAGATTTCAACATCTATATTATATTTTACTTATGTCAAATATACATAGGTTCAGATTACAAAGTAATTTGCATTGTCAATACTGCAAAGTACTCCCTACCCCCAATGTGTAACTGTTGCAAAAAAGCATGATAATTTTTTTAGTACCTCCAGAGCCAAGAATTGGAATGGAAAGAGAAGGAAGGAAAAGTACTCTCAGTACCAGTGGGAAATGGACTTCAGTATGGAAGAACTATGGCACTGATGGTATCTGAGAGGGAAGCTTTGATAAATTAATTGATTTTTCTTTCCTGGCCTGAATGCTTGTGTTACTCACATGCTGCATGCACTGGTAGAGTTCTAGAGAATGCTCATCTCAAGAGTGGATGTTCGCACTAACAGTTCGCACTGTGACAGTTCTGAGGGCTGGCTCTTGACATCTAGGAGTATCCACATGGTTTTCAGTACATTTATTTTTGGTCTGTCTGTGATCTGAGGGTCTCTGTAGAGCTTGAGGCTGAGGTGGTCTTTCTCACCTAGGTGTAAGATGAAGGAAGTCTCTATTTCTTTTCTTCTTCACATTCCATTAAGATAAAGAATACACACTTTTCAAAATTCTTCAGATGGGGTATGTGCTGATATACTCCCTGAATTCTTGCATAGCCACATAGTCATCAGGACTGAGGACAACTGGCTTGGTATATAGGGTGTCTGAGTTTAGTTCATTTTGCTGCTGATGGTTTTTTTCTGTCTTCTCACCTGCAGGTCTGACATTAAAAAATCTTATAATAATAGCAACCACATATATTGCTATTTTGCACCAGACATAATTTTAAACACTATATATTAATTAACTACTAGTTAATTTAATCCTCATAAAATCTTATGGATTTGGTACTACCACTATCACTATTCTACACGAGAGAACAGAAATGCAGTTAAGTAATTGACTCAAGGTCACACAGGCAGTAAATAAAGGAATCAGAAATTAAAACTGAACTGTGTGTCTCAGGTTGTTATTCTCAATCTCCATAATATATTGTCTGTTAATTATTTTTAAGTAAAAACTGTTAATTATTTTTCTCTTTGTGGGTGTCTTATTTTTTTCTGTCTGGAAACATGAAAAAAAATTTTCATGCTTGTAGTTCAAAAATTTTACTACCATACGCTCAGGTAGTACTGTTCTGTTCTGTTTTATTTTTTTCTTACCAAACCTGCTTGGAATTTACTATCTTCTTTCAAACTAAAAACTCAGGGCTGCCTTTATTCTAAGAAATTTTTTATTTTTATCTGTAAAATTATTGCCTTCATTTATTTATATCTGTCTCTTTGTAGAAAAATTATTGGTACCTTAAATCCCTGGACCCATCCAAGTCATTCCTTCATCTTTTCCATCTCTGTATCTTTGTTCTATTCTTTAAATGATTTCTTTTACTTGGCATTTCTTGTTACTAATGTAGATATCAACAGATTCCATTCTTTTCTTTAATTTTCCTATTACTTTTGTGTTTGTTTGAAAATCATGCTTGTTTATTGCGGTTCCAGAAAATCTTTTGAGTGGGCTTTCAGCTGTCTCATTGGGGGTCCTCATGAACACTGTTTCTCTGGTTACCTACCTCTTCTGTTTGGTCTTTCTCTAAATGATGAGATCACACAGCTGTATTCTTGCCTTTTCTGTTGTTGTTCTATCCTTTAGGCTCAGTTCTGATGTACCACATGGGGTGGCAGCCTACCAAATGGAAGGCAAAGCATTTCTAACTCTGGGAGCCAGAGCGGGCAGAGGAGAGGGCTAGGAGAAAACCCTCTACTGTCTGTCTCTTTACCCAGTACAGGTTTAGCCCAACTGCTCAGTGTTCTTTTTACCTCTTGGGAACCAGTGAGAACAGGTATGGTCATATGGTCCAAAGCCAGTTTTAGCCCTGGGGGTACACACATTCCTCAGCGCTCCCTGACTCTAATTCTTGCCCAATAGGGATGTAGAGGCTCTAGATCGATGCTCAAGGACGAAGTCCCACACCATCTTCCTGAGCAGCTTCAGCTACAGCCCAGGACCCCCCACTCTGATCCTACAGTAAAGAGGACTGGGAATAGAAGGGAAGGGGGAGGCATTTAGGTTGGTCGTCATGTTTCCAGCATCTGTCCTTCTATTCAAAACAACTTATATAAGAATAGGTGGTAAACTAAAATGACATTATATTTTCCTTCAAGATCATCAAGTTTTTATTTATCTATCTGTTATTCAAACATCTCATGAAATTCCAGATGCCTTTTTTACATCTTTAAAATTTATAATCAATCACAATATTTTGGTTATGAAATCCTTTATATATAAATATATACTCGTACATAAATATACATACATATATATACACCCCAAAATCCATGATTTAATTGAAGTCGATTTTAAGGGGAAAGGTCAAAGAAAAGAAAGAAGTACAAGATGAAGAGAATCCAAAATAAAATCCCTGTAAAGCACCCATACAATTGTCTAATTTTACTCTTTCAGGAGGTATCTCGCTCCATTCAGTTCCTTGGAAACTTTCTACCTTTGGTGTAGTCATCCCTTAATATATAAAAATGGTAAAATTTTCTGGGCACTGGTGGATCAAGGCAGGGCTTAAAATTCACGTGTAGAAAAGATGCAGACTGTCAATGGCTACACCAAACGCTGGACAGGTTTGAACTGCCAGCAGGGTTCTTACACAGTTATTCCAGAAACTAGGCTTGGAGTGGGCATAGGGAAAGGGTAAAGCAGATGAGGAGGCAGACAGACGGGTGGGGGCAGGGATCAGCAGTGGCTGGGAAAGAGACACAAGACAAGGAAGCAGATAATCACTAGGGCAACATTTCCAGTCACAGGCCGAGAATACTCCTGGAAGACAGAAAAAAGCCTGGGGAGTAGACATTTTGTTTATTTACTTCCTACTTTGGTCAAAGAAAAGTTTTGGAAAGAAAATTTGTAAGAAGACATTGAATCTATCAGGATCACATGATCAGAAGTAAATAGGAAAGAAAAAAGAAAAGTATACATTGAAAATGTAGTGGTTGAACTCCCTGACCTGGGTTTGGGTCCTGGGCAGCCTCTACTTCCTGCCCCTTGGAAGTTGGCATCGTCCTTCCAGGCCTCCATTTCCTCTCCAGCCAAGAGCCCATGACAAGGACGTGTCTCGCAGGGTGTCTGTAACCATGAATTGAAAGAAACAGACGTAAAATGTTTTACATGCCACTGTGCCTGTAAGTACACAACTCTGTTAGTTGTTATCTTTGTTCCTTTATTATTGTTCTAAGTTTTATTCTCTGGCTAGTATCCCTAATGCAGTTATTCTTGTTTGCCACTTAAATGTGATATAATAGAATAATGAGCTGTGGGGGGAGCTGACACCCTCTTGAAAAAACAGAAGTGCTAACAAGGACAGCCACTAAAATAGAAATTTCCTTAACTCTATTTGGAGGTGAATTAAGTTAATACCTATACGGCAGGCTATTATTTTCCTTAGAAAAACATTGATTAAATCTATTGTAAGCCAGAGATGAATGAAAAATCAAAACCATAAAGTTTTATATTATATTCATATTTTTAGCCCAGAAAAAACTTTAAGAAAAATGTAAGTAGAAGACCAGTTTGGTGACATCGAATACCAGTAAATGACCCATAGAACTGCTTAACTTTAAGCACCGATACTCCCTGGTAGAGGCTCTAGGATGAACTGTTTATGAAATGGACACCATGGAAACCAAATGAGGCCATTTGCTCTTTGTCACCTTATCAGAAAGGCCCTTCCTAACCACTCCTTTCCCGCTCTGGCTGTGTTTCTTCCTAGCACTTGTCACCACCTAACGCTGGCTAATTACTAATTAGCTTGGCCGCCTCTCTCTATATTGAGTTTATTTTATTGCTTGTCTTAGATTATTACTTTCTAAAAGGCTCTTATAGCACTACACCAACTAGGGAGTGAGGTAAAAAGTTAATCCCACGGTTCTATTTAAAGGAAACAAAGAAAACCCTTTCCTCAAAGTCAAACCCTGTTGCCTATCACCCACCACCGCAGTTTTCTTTTTTCACGTTGTAAAGGTTTTTGCCAGTTTATTACTGTATTGTTCGGACCATAAGACACGCCTAGGTTTTAGAGGGGGAAAATAGGGAAAACATTTTTGAAGCAAAACGCGGTAAAATATTTAATAACAAATAACATAAGATTTCACCAATGTCAATGTAAACAGAACTCAACAGCAGCATTAACAACCATTACTCCTCCCAAATTTGGGGGGTGGTGAGTCTCATAGTTGGAAAAATATGGGTAAGTATTGCATTGGAGAACGAGGCTTGTTCCTCATCATCAGTCGGCACTACGGTGGAAGGTTACGGGGCAGAGGGAGTGGCGACGGGGCAGTGGGTGGGGGTGGGGGGATGGAGGAGTTTGGAGACCAGGAAAGAGCAGTAAACAAGGAGGCTAATGGAGAGAATGGAGGCTTGAAAAGATAAATTTTGATCAACATATCATTATTTTTCCGCCTGATGCCTCCTTTATATAATAGCCAGCATAGCCCCGAGTCATGTTTGGATGAGTGATTTCAATGGAATAATGACTTAACGCTTTGAGGCAGTATTTGTGAAGGCCAGAATTTAGTTGGAAAGTACTAAATTAAATCTAAAGTTAAATCTAAACAGAAATAATATATTAACTTCTTTTTTCCCCAAATGCAATCTTAATTTTATACTGAGTGAATTCACATCCGTACTTTGTCCATCTATCATCAAAATTTAGTATTAAATAAACATTTAAAAGCACAACTTTCAGCAACATGTATACATTTATTAGTTTTAAAGTTATTAACAAGTTCTCTCCCTTGCTCATGTAACTCCCATCATTTTACATCTAAACAAGCTCTGTGAGCTTCAGAGGAGACTGGCTTGCTATTTAGAGCTTCCCAGCCATTATCACACAATCAGACTACCACTCAGCACATTGTCACTCAGACAGAAAAGAAATGCCATCTTATCTGTGCAATTTGCCACCCAAACAGCTCTCTGAAGATTCCTTACTTCACAGCTAGGATGGAAGTTAACCCACCTAATTAGCCAGACATCATTTTCCTAAAAAGGTCAGCTTCATACACTCCTAACACAGACCACAAGCAACCAACAGTGACCTTGATACCTTTCCAGCACAACCACTTTTGCACATGATATAAGGAATTAGCTCAAGAGCTGGTAGGCTACCAGCTCTTCCTGTCTGCATACAAAGAAACCATGGAATGTCTCTTGGATCTGAGTTCTACTTGTGCAGTTGGTGTGAATTTTTAGTTAGCTTTCTGTTCCCCAACCATAGGTTGAAATCTTAGAAAGATTTGCTTTAGCAGGACATTTAGCTCTTCAGTGAGCACACTCTTGAACCTTCTGCCTGAATATGCCTTTTGTTAGTCTCTCTATAATCACCAACTGAATTCTTTACATTAAGACAAGAACCAGGCAGAAGATGGATGGATGGAGAGAAATGAGTAGCTTCCCGAGAAAGAAGTCCCCCACTTTCTCATCCTTTTGGGCAAAGATGTATTTACTGTGAGGTTGAAACTTCAAGGGTCCCTTGCTTACTGGGCCTCTTAGGAATAAATATTCACTTTCTTACATTTGCATTCATTCATAATAATTTAGAGTTATTTTCCAAAAGAAATGATATGAACTTGAGGCCCCACAAACTTAGTTTCATCTCTTCTACTGGGGAATCTAGCAACTCTGCATGGCCCTTTTCACCGTCCGATCCTGAATTCTAGTGTCCACATTGCTGTGTAGCAGCAGGAAACCGTGAAGAGCGGTTGAGTTGCACAGTTATCTTGTGAACTCTATTAACAGTGGGGATCAGTGTGGACAATTGGCAATCTAGTAAATGCTTAATGTTTAACAAAAACAAATTTTTTAAAGTCTATCTATTTTACTTTGTTCACATGGAGGAAGGCTTTCAAAGAAGTATACTGGGGAAAACATAATTTTTAGATTATTTTATCCTCTTTTATGATATTGGAAATTTGAGAATTTGAGTTCATAAAGATTGGCAATATATTTTAAAATATTCATCTTCTAGATCATTGAAGACGCAATGGGCAATAATTACAAATTTATTACAAAACAGAGATTAGATTAAGAAGCATTTCAAACATTACAAAATTCCAATATATCTGTTACACAGATTGTCAAAATACATGCAGATGGGGAAAGTTTAGTAAAAAAGACATAATATGCTGACACTGGACATATTTTATATTGAGCATAACTATTTAAAATTCTTCATGTATCATGCACAGGATACATTTTAATTAAATGCCTTGCAAAAATGCTCAGCTTTTGAACCATGTGATATTCCCAAAACAACAGTAAATTTCCAGGGACAAATTGAGCTGCTAAAAAGTAATTTCTAAAATTGTCATCTGTTCCTTATTATTTCAATGTAATGACCTTGCTACTGAAAAATATCCATTAAAATATTTTTTCTTTGATAAGTGATTACTTTGTTTGATATCAAATATCTTTACAGCATAATAAGAGCTAACATCTACATCACATTATGTTACTTAAAATGATTTTCACATGCTTTAACTCATTAAAACATCATATCAGTCCTATCAGTTTTATTACTCTTCATTTTCAGATATGAGCACTGAGACTCAGAGCAGTTAACTAACCCTAAATCTTAAGCCAGAATTTTAACCATATTTCTACAACTTTCTTTCAAACCCCAAACTGATCTTTAGTTGAATTATGAATAATCTTTTAGCATGAAACAAATGTTTTTATCCTCCCCTGAGGATATTCTTTTTTTCATTGTTTTTAGAGAGAGAGGAAGGGAAAGAAAAAAACATCTATTTGAGAGAGAAGCATCAATCTGTTGCCTCTTATACACACCCAGACCAGGGACAGCACCGGGACCAGGAATCGAACCTGCAACCCAGGCGTGTTCTCCAACTGGGAATTGAACCCACAACCTTTTGGCCATGGGACGATGCTCCAAACAATCTGAGCCACACCAATCTGGGGATAAACCACATTTTTAAAATTTTCTGTCAGAAGCACTGTTGACAGACAGTTCTTCTACAATACTTATGTTACTTTCCCTTCATTCCTTCAAAAAGCCATGTGGGAAAACAAAACAAAATAAAATTCTTGTATTCCCATGCTGATAGAGAAATATCAAATAAAAAGAAGCAGAAAGTATAACACCAAAATAAATGTCATAGCTATTAAAATCATGTTTTTAGGGGGTAGATGAGAACGAGGAACTGTTGTTTAATAGGCACCGAGCGGGGGGGGGGGGGGGGGGGAGGGCAGCGGCCAGTGCATGACCATGTGAGCGCTCTTAACACCACTGAGCTGCGCACTTAAAGATGCTAAGGTGACAGACTTTACGTTATGTGCATTTTAATACAAAAATAGCTTTAACAAGATAAACAGATGTTCATCCTCTCAAATTTTTGAACCCTAGGGAAAATAGGTTAAACTACTAAGGTTCCTGCTCCACAAAGGTAGCTGTTTACATGTGGCTGGTATAATTACAACTTATTTAATTGATTTAAAAAGAATTTAATGACGTGGGAAAATGCTCATGATGTAATATAAAGTGGGGAAAGGAACCATGATACAAAATCATACAGAATAATAACACAGATTTTTTTTATTTCTTTACAAATTTGTATAGGTACCCAATACAGATTTGAAAAAGAGACACAAAAATAATAGTGGTTACCTTCTGGATCAAGGTCCTGGAAAAACATTTTGTAAAGAACTAAATAGTAACTAGTTCAGGCTTTGTGGGTCCTATAAGGCCTCTGCTGCATGTTTGTGTATGTGTGGTGGTGGTGGTGGTATTTACAACTCTTTAAAAATGCAAAAGTAATGCTTAGCTGAAAGCCACACAAAAAAGGGCCATGGGCAAGATTTGACTCTGGCTGACTCCTCTTAAATGATAATTTTAATTTTTTTCTTCTATGCTTTTCTACATTTGCCAAATATTATACCATGGGCATGTAATACATTTCTATCATTGGAAAATAAAACAGTATTATTTTATGATCCTAAAGATCTCCTTATATTCTGTGTATAATATTTTTTCTCTTCTCCTGAGAAGCTCATAAAATCAGTAGGGTGTGACTATCACCAGGTATTCTTAAGGAAATTACTCAAGATCTGAGTCCTTCTTTCTGAGAAAATGGACCATATTAAAGGAGGAGAAAAATAAAAAATTCAGACAGAATTTTTAACGCAAAAGACCTTTAGGAGATTGTTCTCATTGGTCTCCTGTGATTCTATCAGGAAAAGGAAGAAAAGAGTGGATGGGGTTAGATGTCATCTTTGAACCTCTGGAACATGAGGTAAGGATGTTGTGACATAACCAAGAGCCTACGCATTCTTCCTGGAAGAAGATCTCCCCATTTGGAAGAATAGCACCATCATATGCACAGGCCTTAGCTGTGGGTGGAAGGCTAGGTCCTTGGTGACTGCCTCTTTGAAAAGGAAGCTGTCTGAGACCAGGAACCCTAGACTACATTGGCAGACATAAGTACTTTCGTTGGCAGAGGGATGGAAGCAATGGAGATAACATCTGATTTTAGCTTAGCATTACCTTTCATGATAAATAAATGGCCAAGGAAATAAGCCAGAAAAACAAAACTAACAAACAAACAAAGCCTTTTGGCTGCTGTCTTATGGTGTCATGAAAATTCCCTTTTATTGTGATTAGAATACAAGAAATTAGTTTTACTTCAGAGTGGAGTCATCTTTAATTTTGGCAACATCTTGCAAATCAAAGTTCATTCTCCTTGTCTTTTCACAGAAGGTGCTAACCTAGAGGCAGCTCAGGCCTAGTTTATTTTATCTCTCTTCCTGAATTTCCTCCATTAACTTTTTATTCTCTTCAAAAACTTGCTTGCTTTCCTTTATTTTCTATTCGTAGCCTTTACTTCCTATGTTTTCTAATTATCCCAACACGAGCAATTGGAAATTCTTGTATCCAGGACCTGAAATTGTTGTGCTAGCCAATTCAGTTTACAAAGAGGTATTCATTACTACCTGAGTTCCAACAAAGGAAAATTTAATAGAAAGGGAATACAGTATTGAGACCCCTTGAGAACGTGGGAGTGAGTGCTCCTCGTGGCTTCATGGAGATGCTACCCAAATGGTGTCAGAACCTTCCTCTGTTTCCTTGGCAGCAGCACAAGGTTTAGTTACAAGTAAGAGTAAGTGAGGAGCCATCTGACTTGAAAGATAACTTAGCATTTTACTCACAGGTTCATGGACTTTTCATAATATTAATCACTAATGATACAGAAGATACTCATCTAGCGTACCACATTTGTAGAGTCATGGCTCATTAATGATTTAATTCTTATTTTTCAAGGGAGATAGTGAGAATTGCCTGACATAGCTCCTAAGTCATTGTCCCTGCTGTGGTCTGCTTATTTGTGTCCCTCCACAATGTACAGGTTGAAACTCTAATCCCCAGTGAGATGGTATTTTTGGAGGTGGAGCCTTTAGGAGGTACTTAGGTCATGAGGGCGAAGCCCTCACGAATGAGTTTAGTGCCTTCTGAAAGACACTCCAGCAAGATCCCTCACCCCTTTCCAATCTGTGGGAGATCCTTAGCTGTTTTCCATGCAGCGAGAAGCCATCAGCTTTGACTCAGGAGGAAGACCTTCACAGGAACCTGACCACAATGGCATCTTGATCTTGGACTTCGAGCCTCCAGACCTGTGAGAAATAAATATCTGTTGTTTATAAACAGCAGATTTATAAACAATTTAAGCCACCCAGTTTGTAGTATGTTTTTATGGTACCAGCACAGACTAAAATAATGCTCTCATGTGCTTTGGTTGTATAGGATCTGCTCTGAGAAAAAGTGGTTTTTGGAAATGCTCCCGTGATCAGAGGCCCTGAAGAGGATTTTATTAATATGAAATAAAGCAGCTGCCAACCAAAGATGTTCTTTCTGATCTGTCTTCCTCCTTGACCATTCCATTCCATTCTATTAAAATCAACTCATGATGCTTTTAAACAGCCTGTTCCTGGCCTTGTGCTAGGATAACATTCCTTCTGCCGTTGCAAATGAGCCAGATGTGTCCTCCAGCAGGCACTGGGCACGGAGGCCCAAAGCTGCGAACGGTCTTTAGTGCAGTCAGATGAGCTGTGCTCAGGGTTTTACAGGCTCGTTCACACTTTGGAAGTTACTATCTCAGGCACATCTTTGTTGTCATCCCATTAAGTAGCAACCTCTTTCTCTGTATTCTTCTTTTTCTTTTACTGCACTTTAAAGCTTTGAAAGGAAAGTCAGTTTTGTCACAGATAGATACACCTAGAGAATACACAATGCTTTATTGCTCTTCTTTTCAATTAATCTTTCCTGTGCTGGTCTAGTGGGACTGTGTTCTCTGGCGGTGTTCCAGAGGACGCCAAAACTGACCCCGTCTACCTGTCATTGTTTCCTGGGTGGTTTGATCATTTCGCTCTGCTTTCCCCTGGCAGCAGCAGCTCTGGTAATTGAAGCCACCTGTTCGGTGGCACGTCCTCTCTTCCCCAAGAGCAGCTGAAACTCCATGTGCTGCACCGCTGTCAGCTCACCGCTGCCTGCATTTGAATCTGACTGCCGAAGAGGAGCACAGTGTCGACCTGAACCCAAACTGATTCTGCTGGGTGTTTCCAGAACTTGCAGCTGGCCCAAGTGCATATTGCTCTGCATCAGAAATGTGCCTTGATTTAAAAGAATTGAAGTGTGGAAAAGTATAATTTAGGAAACTGAAAAATCTGATGTGATGGTTCTTAGAAGCATAACCTTTACAATAAAAAGGAACTCAGAAACCACTTAGTTCAATCCTCTATCAACATATGATACCTTCCTACAAAATCTCCCGTAAGTGGCTCTTAGATAATACTCGGAGCATCCAGTGATAAGGAGCATATTCTCTCAAGTAGCTCTTGCCATTTTCAGAGCAATAATAAAATTTCTCCCATAATTAAACTAAAACCAAATTCCCCTATTTTATTCAGCCCATTTACTTGAATGTTCACACTTGCAGCTATGTAGGGAAAAAATGTTTTACCCAAACTTCAATTATTTGAAGGCAAATGTCTCTTCTTCAGGCAAACTTCAATTATTTGAAGGCAAATGTCTCTTCTTCAGGCAAAATGTCCTCAGTATTTTCAAACTTTCCTTATCATATCATGATTTGCAGATTTTTCCTTCCTTTAGCATATTGTTTTTTTTCCTTTGACAAAATTGACTGTCCTAAGACGTAGATCACAGAACCAAACTGGTGATATAAATTCTGAGTGCAGAAGGAAACTTATCAGATCTTTTAACCAGAAACTACAAGACAGACAGAAAATAAAATAATAAATTCAGCAAAGTTGCAGAATTAAAAAATGAACATATAAAAATCAGTTGCATTTCTATACTTTAACAATGAACAATTCGAAAAGACAATTAAGAAAGCAATCTCATTTATAATAGCATCAAAAAGAATAAAATACTTAGGCATAAACTTAAGCAGGAAAAGAAAAGATTTACACACTAAAAACTATAAAATATTGCTGAAAAAAGCTTAAAAAGACAAAAATAAATGGCATAACATTCTGTGCTCTTGGATTAGAAGATTTATTGTTAAAATAGCCACACTATCAAAAGCAGTCTACGGATTCAACACAATCCCTATCAAAATCTCATTGGCAATTTTGCAGATATAGAAAAAAGTTATGAAATTCATATGGAGCCACAAAGAACCCCAATAACCAAAATAATCTTGAAGAGAAATAAAGATGGCATCAAAGGTCCTTATTTTAAAACTATTTTAATCAAAACAGTATGGTACTCACATAAAGACAGACATATAAACCAATGAAACAGAAGAGAGAATTCAGAAATGAACCCATATACACATATATGGCTAACTGATCTTTGACAAGTTTTCCAAGAATACACATTTGAGAAAGGGTTGTTTCTTCAACACATGGTGTGGAGAAAAGTAGACAGCCACATACAAAAAAAAGGAAGGAAGGAAGGAAGGAAGGAAGGAAGGAAGGAAGGAAGGAAGGAAGGAAGGAAGGAAAAGAAAACCTGGACAACTATCTTACACCATAAACAAAGGTCAACTCTAAATGGATTAAAGAACTAAACATAAAATCAGAAACTGTAAAACTTCTAGAAGAAAACATAGGGGAAAAACTTTATGACATTGTTCTTGGCAGTGATTTCTTAAACATGACACCAAAAGCACAAGCAATAAAGTAAAAATAGATAAGTGGGATTACATCAAACTAAAGAGTTTCTGCACAACAAAGGACACGATAAAGAGAGTAAAATGACAACTTATGGGATGGGAGAAAATATTTGCCAACCACAAATCTGATAAAGAGTTAATCTCCGCCAAGTATACAAAGTATTCCTACAACTCAACAAAAAACCAAGGGAAAAAAAAAACGCAAACCTCCCTCCCCAATAATCTGAATAAAACTGGGCCGAAGAGTTGAACAGACATTTTTCAGAAGACATAAAAGTATATAACAAAGAGCTGCAATATCACAAGTCATCAGGGAAACACAAATTGAAGCACAATGAAATATCACTACACTTGTTAGAATAGACACTGCTATAAACTAAAAGTTTGTTTGCAGAATTAGGACTGAAGCCTAATCCCTGTTGTGATGATATTTGAAGGCAGGGTCTCCAGGAGGTGATTAAGTTTGGATGAGGTCATGGGGGTGGAGCCCCCATGATGGAACAGGTGACTTTGTAAGGCGACGAAGAGCCCAGCTCTCTCTCTTTCTCTCTCCCCCCTCCCGACCCTGCCGTGAGGGGACAGTGACCAGACAGCCTTCTATGAATCAGGATGTGAACCCTCACCAGACACAAAATCTGCCACGGCTTGTTCTGGGACTTCTAAGCCTCCAGAACTGTGAAAAATAAGTGTTTGTTCTTTAAGCTACCTGGTCTATGGTATTTTTGCTATAGCAGCCTGAACTGATTAAGATAACCACTGTCCATAAAACAGAAAATAGCAAGTGTTGGTGAGGATGTGGAGAAATTGAAACCCTTGTGCACTGTGGGAATGTAAAATGGTGCAACTCGGTGCTATGGAAAACGACATGGTGATTTCTCACAAAATTAAAAATACAACTACCCTATGATCCAGCCATCTCATTTTCGAGTACATATCCAAAGAATTGAAATCAATGTCTCAAAGAAATATTTGCCCTCCCATGTTTATTGTGGCATTATTTACAATAGTCAAGAGGTGGAAACAACCCAAATGTTTATTGACACATAAATGGATAAAAAAAGATGTAGCATATGCTTGGAATACCACTTAGCTACAAAAAGAAAGGAATTCTGTCATATGCTACAACATGGATGAAACATGAAGTGAAATGAGCCAGGCACAGAAAGATGAATTCTGCATGATTCCACTTTTATGAGGTATCTAAAAGCATCAAACTCATTGAAGCAGAAAGTAAAACAGTAGTTGTGAGGGCCTGTGGGAGGAGAAAACGGAGAGTCACTGTTAAACAGTGAAGTTTCAGGTGCGCAAGACGAAGACGTTCTGGCGAGCTGCTGCACGCCGTCATGTCTATAGTTAACAATACAGTACACTGAAAATTGTGTTAAAGGGGTAGATCTCATGTTATGTGCTTTTTACCACACTAATTGTAATTTTTAAAAGCCTGCTTTGATGTCCATGCTTATCAATATCCTTAGCAAAAAAAAAGAGAAACCTGCATAGGAAAAAGATAGAAAAGCTGTGGGTTTCTACCATACACATGCATGAACCAGACTTTCCAAACAATCCTCCCATTGAGAAGCCCCGTTCATGGTCTTTCAAGTCCTTAAAGGCTTCACAGAAGTGCCCATAGGTGAGATGGCAAGAAGCATTAGCTATCTCAAAGGGAGTTTCTGCTTCCAGGAATAAAGTCTCACATTCAGAGGTGCTTCCTGTTTTTTCAAACACCTTGCCCACCTTCTGCTCACGAAGCATGAATTCTGCAAAACGTGAGTGAGCCAGCCCCACAGGAAACTGCCTGCAAATTCAGGTAGCTTTTTTGACTCTTACTTTCAGAGAAATGCCAGCAAAAGCTGTAGTCATTTGGGGAAGAACAAGCCTGGAAGAAAAATACACAGCAGACCAGCACCAAGAGGGTGAGAACATTTTTCTGTGAAAATGCTATCTGCAAATTACATTGTTAAATAAATGTGCTTTCTTTAGGTTTTTGGCTCCTGTGGGTGGCATTGGGTGGATCACTGCAGGTGGGTGGTGTTTGTCATTTCTCTGATGTGACGGAGGGAGAAAAAGAAAGGAAGGCTGAGGGGGAGAGTAGGAAGGAGGCCCATTGGGGCTGGAATGCCCCAACTGAGCTCAGGGGAAGAATTACTAGAAGAATTTTTCCATTTCAAGAAACTCACAAGCCTTTCCTGGGATTTTAGAACCACCATCTTGAAAAAAAGCACTGATGGCAGTGTTAATTAAATTGCATTAGTGTTTGTTCACAGTGAGCTTTGACTGAACTATTCTGGGGGAACTTCTTCTTATCATAGTTGTAGGTGGAATCGTTGGAATGAGAGGGCCAGGTTCTGTACTCAGTTTTCAAGTTTAGAGAAGTTCAAGGTGATAAGTGCTAAGTCATATTATAAATCTGGATAATCTTAGGTAATAAATTGCTTTTTATACAATTAACTTCAAACTAGGGGAAATTGGTAATTTCTGGTAACAATACTTGTTCAGCTCCCAATATGTATTTTTATATTTCTTTTGTTTTTTTCCACTTTTTCTAATCCATATTGCCAAATTAAGTTAAATGGCAAAAATGCTTTTGTTTATCAAATTGACTCCTTGATGTATTTTTTCTGAAATGAAATTATAATCAATAACCACAAAAGTAAGCTTCCTTCAGTTACCTGGCAGAAGGGCTGGGTGAGCGTGCTCTCCTCCACTGGGACTCAAACATGTATCTGTAACCTCCACTGGTCAGAGCTGGTCCATGTGCATCCTGAATGAGACCATCCTTATTGCAAATTAAGGAAACAAAGCTGTTAACTTCTTTTTGTTTGTAATAAATATGAAAACACCCAAACAATGATATATCAAATGTAAACTTTCTAGCACATTTTATTTGGAAAAAATATGCATCTAAGGGTTCAAGAAACATAATAATTTTTTAAACTGTAAAATCGATTCTGTGCAGGAATTTATTCGCCCTTCAGCTGTCTCATGTAGTTTGGTAAATCTCCATGTCACTGTGGGGGAATATCTATTGAGGGTCCCCAAGAGTACATGCTATAGATTCAAGGAAGTACTTGTCCTGAGGAACCTCACATCCTCTCAGAACATACAAATAGCATGGTAGGAAGATCACCAAATATTGACAAAGGCGGCCTGGATTTCTATTTCACTAACTATTTCTGAATTTCAGTTTTCTCATCAGCAAAATGAGGGAATTAGATTAGGTAGTCTCTGAAGCCTCTTCTAGTTCCAAAATGCATTGATTCGTAGGTCCTAAGTAAACCTGGAATCAAAGACAGCCCATGCCAAGTGTCAGGTGAGTTGCTGTCATGGTTCTGAGGAGCAGATGCTGTATAGGGCTGCAACCACAGGGCAACCCAGGGGGCTGAGAGATGGGCTGGGCCTGCAAAATGGACAGAGCCTAAAAAGGAAGAGAAGAGGGGCAAGAGTTCACAGGCTCACTCGGGAGACCAGAAGATGTTCAAATATGGATAGATTCAGACAGACTCCATATGCACATCTGCATGCTAGAAAAAATCCTGTTTCTTGCTACCCTAACATGCAAGGATAATGATGGTCACTTGTGGAAAAGTTTTAGTAGCTAACACAGATGATCCAATGGGCAGAGTATCCTGAGAGGAGAGCCAACAAGATGGGCTGGATTTTAAACCCAGAGCTCTTTTTTTTGTTGTTAATTTCATTTTTTAATTACAGTTGACATTCAATATTATTTTATATTAGTTTCAGGCATATGGCATAGTGCTTAGACATTTATATAATTTACAAAGTAATTCCCCTGATAAATCTAGTACCCACGTGGCCCCACACATGGTTATTACAAAATTATTGACTATATTTCCTACACTGTACTTTACATTCCCTTGACTATTCTGTAACTACTAATTTGTACTTCTAAATCCCTTCACCTTTTTCACCCAGTACCCTTAACCCCCATCCAATCTGGCAACCATCAGTCTGTTCTCTGTACCTATGAGTCTGTTTCTGTTTTGTTTGTTTATTTATTTCATTCTTTACATTCCACACATAAATGAAATCATATGGCATTTGTCTTTCTCTTTCTGACTTATTTCATTATGCTAATATCCTCCAGGTCCATCCATGCTGTTGCAAATGGTAAGATTTCATACTTTTTATGGCCAAGTAATATTTCATTGTATATCTTGACCGCATCTTCTTTATCTAATCAGTTCTCTTTTAAATAGTTTTGTGTCCCTTAAAGAAGTTCAGAAAGTAAGTATTCCTGAAATAAAACATAAAATCATAGGCTAACAAGACATTGGCTGGAGGCAATGGTGCAAATAGACAGGACAATACCATCCACTGAGAAAGTTGCAGCTGCCTATGTAAAGGTGTGTCCTCACGATTCCTGCTCCTTGCCCTTTGACCCCATCCTATTCTCTCAGTCAGTCAGTTCCTTTACGATCTCTCTTGCCTCCAGGCCAACTCAGGCCACATGGCCCACTACTTCTAGTATTAGGTACCTAGACTCCATTATTTGTTCTGTTTTCATCTGCCACATCCTTTGCCATCCAACAATCCCATTATTTGCTCTCCCAGTTCTACCCTTGAGCTCCTGAGCCTGTGGTGGAATTGAAACTGTCCCAGGTGTGTTCCCATATATTTGTTTTTTATAAACCTCAATTGGACTATTATTACCACTCAACCATTTTTAAAAGTTCCTTTATAATTACATCTTTACATTTTCACCACCATTCATTTTCTTTATCTTCAAATTCTTATTGTTGTACCTTTAACCCTTTGATGATATCTTACTTCTTGTATTATTGATGTTTGATATTATCAGCTCACACACACACACCAGTTTTTCTCTATCATTTCGTCTCAAACTTATGCTGTATTTTTACCCAGGGGTATACTGAGTCAGCATTTAAAGGGTGTTTATTAAGAGCCAGGCTCTTACACATATGTTGTCATTTAATCTTTTCAACAACTTTGTTAGGTAAATATTATCATCTCTATTTTATAGATGAATAGGATGTATGCCCAAGATCACTCAGCTAAAAAGAACAAAGCCACAATTGAAATTTAGTTGATGTCATATCAGAGCCTACATTCTTTCTTCTGACCCTGAGGGTAAGTGGGGGAAGGAGTGTGTGTGTGGGGGGGGGGGGGATTTGAACATCTATGTGATCAAATATATTGTCTCATATCCAAAACCAATCTATCCCTTATGCCTCTGCCTTCTCTCCCATCCTCACTTCTACTTAAGTACTTTATATCAGTTAGCTCTTGCTGTGTAACAAACCACCCCCCAGCTTAGTGGCTTAAAGCAATAATCATATACCATTGCTCACAAATCTAAAGATAAGCAGATGTTTCTGCTCCTATGGGCCAGTTTGGGCTAATTTCAGCTGCATTCAAGCACCTCTCAGTGGCCAGCTGGAGGCTTGTCTGGGACTAGATGGTCTAGAACAGCCTTACTCACATGTCTGGGAACTCGCCTGATATCAGCTGGGGTGACAAAAGTGAGTAGGCCATGTGTCACTCATCACCCAGTAAGCTGTTCACATATGATGTCTACAGGATCCCCCAAGGGACATAAAAGAACAAGCCCTTGTGTGCAAGCACTTTACAAGTTGCTTTTACATCACATGTGTTACTGTCCCATTGGTCAAACAAAGCCACTGTCAGGCCCAAAGTCACCCAAGAATATAAACAAAAGGGAAACACAACTATTGTACAAAAGTCAACAGACTTTGATACATTAGTTATATACCACCCTTCTCTTTAATCTCTCCCTTTCCACTGTCTCATTTCCCTTTATCTTCCAACTGGGTGCAGTCTACCCTGTTCTAGGAAACCTTTCTTCAATTCCATTATTCCTGAGGGATTTGTAGCTGAACCCATGAGTGTCAGGGATTGACTGCATAACCGAAGATTCTCTGAATTAACTTCCATGTAGATAGAAAACTATGACAATTAAAGGATAACGAAAGTAGTTTAAAAATGTGCCATGACCACAACTACTGTCAAGAACAGACAAACAAAAGACTTTTTTTTACTTCAGAGAGGAATGTTGTTCAGAAATCTTGGCATACAGTGAAAATAAGAAGGCAGACTTACGTTTTGGTGGTTATATTTCTGTTGTAAAATCTCTCCAATGTCTCTTCTTATTACCTGAGCCTGAGGGAGACACTCTCAGTGCTCTGCCCTGGTGCACCGGTGCTCCAGCATCTGTCTCCTTCCTGAGCCTTAGCAAGGAGGCAGGACATTCAACCTTGATATTTCATCATCATTTATATCTCATTATGTTAATAAGCAAAATAAAGAAAACCTTACTTCTTCTCTGACTTTACCAAAGCTCTGTTGGAGGGAATATATTCTTTTAGCTTTACAAGATATTACATAACTACCTCATGCTTCCCCAACAGTCTTAGAGCTTCCTTTTGTCCACATCCTTATTCACACTCAGCATTTTAGTTCTGTTCAATACAACAGTATGAAATAGTACATAATATTTTAATTTGCATTTTCATGCTATAAAAGTAGTGCTTCACTGCACAGAATGTTAAAATGAAGTTTTTCTCTGATTTCTCTTGCTATATCCCCCAATCTAATTTCTTTTAGAGCTAACCTAATTCTTTTTTGTTTATGATCTTTTGCCTGACAAATTAATCCCATTTTTCTTTTGGTAAATATATTTCAAAGCAGGTGTTTACACCTCATGGTAACAGAGAAAAAGTAAATTATTTGCATAAGTAGAGGTAATATTCTCCAATTTTCTTTTCCTGTTGTTCTCCCACTAGTTGATAAGCAATGCAAGCAGCCAAAGTGCTGCATGTAAGGTTGATTTTGTGATGTTTGTTGCCTGGCTTAAGAAAATGAAGTAGCTAAAAATCTGACAAAGATTTCCTCTTGTCACTATCCTGCCCTTGGACACCAGTGAGGGATTTCAGACACCCACAGAACTCTGGACTTGGATCACTTTGACAAAGTCAGAAAAGCACCTAGGTTCTGGGCCTTTTACAAAAAAAAAAAGTGTTGTAGTGCATGTGTGTGTGTGTGTGTGTGTGTGTGTGTGTGTTTTAATCCCAGGATTTTATTGGGCAGATGAAAGTGGCTTCATTCCTTTGGAAAATTTCCCTCTGTGTTTGTGCAGTTAGTGGTGTGTTTTTCTCTTTGTTCAGATAGGATTTGGAGGAGCCTCTGATGTTCGTCTTAGCGAAGGCATCAGAATATCCAACAATGTCATATCATTACATAAAACGTATAGTTATACAAGAGACATTATAAAGCCTTTTTAAAGGTCATTGCAGAATCTTAAGTGATCTGAAAAATGTTCACAAAGTCAGATTCAGTCAGTGGAGATTTTTTATGTACATATATGCGGTAATTACGTTTCTTTCTTACAATCTGGCTATCCATCTACCTATCTAGACAGGAAAATATAGCAAATTGTTAACAGTAGATATGTTGGAGTGAAGAGATTATGAATTAGTAAATACTTAAAAAATATATTTCTGATTTTCCATAGTTCTACCATACATATGTTTTATTTTTGTAATCTAACATGATTAGAAAAGTACCTATTAATAAAAAAAGACAATGTGACAAAAGTTCTCAGAAGACTTGGCCTTAGACCTCGGGAGCTCTGATGAAGAAATTTAACATATACTATTATTTTCCTTTTTGGTTTCTTGAGTTTGACATTGGTTTGAGAAAATAATAATGGAATAGTAACTTTCCAGGTATACTTTGTAAATATACATGCAATAGATTCAGACATGCACAGACAAGATTGGTAGCCTCTTGGGGTCTATTTCCATGAAGGACAGAGGGTCTTGGTAATGAAAAGTTATTATTTTCTTGAGGCTAGTGGTTGGTACCTCTGTGTCTTCCCTTAACCCCATCCACTGTGATATGGATGGGTATTTTAACCTCCCATTGGGAGGCCTTCCAGTTAATGAAGGCCGTCAGTGTACTAAAGGGAGTTAGAGCAGACAAGTTGAGTTGAAGGTGTCCTTGGGCCAAAGAAGAACTCAGTTACACCTTCATACAGTGACAACGAGCTTCTTAATCCTCCCTCAGAGAGAAGTCGTGGCCCTTAGGAGAGGAAACTATGAAAGAGAATGAATAAAATGAATGCTTTATCAACCTGTGTTAGTACAGAGCAAATAGGTCGAGAGGCACCCAGTTTCATCGGTATCCATCAAAGCATTGCTACCTCCACCTGGAAGCTGGGTGAAAATGAGAGACAGTAAATGGGTGAGGCTGTGGGGACCTCCTCCCCTTCTCGTGTTCCCATCACATCTATTATCATCGCAGATTAATCTCTTGAATAAACAAATTTAGATATATTTTAATATGCTACTGTATCCTAACTTGTTAAAATTTCCTATACACAATTTCCTAAGACCAGAGGAAGAATTTAAAGCTTCAAAGCCATTGAGCACATGTTTATGAAATTTTCGTACCATGTGTCTAGCACTGTACGAGGTATTGTGGAGGCTAAAGAGATAAGACACTCCCCCGGAATGAAGACTGTAGGATCTTATTTGGGAAATAATAGTACATGCACATACAGCATACAAACATCACATATGCCAAGAGGTGAAGTAGGATGACCTATGTAGGTGGAGAAAATTGGTCTATTGCAATTTTAGAATATGGACTCTGGATATAGTTCCCCCAAAAATCTAATCTCAGTTTCCTTTAATACTGGCCATGTCTAAGGCACCTTAGGAAAGTTACTTAATCTCTGTCTGCCTCAGTTTCTTCACCTGTAAAATGGTGACACTAAATCTGCTTCACAAAGTAGCCCCTATGCAATATGCTTAGAAGAGCTTCTAATACATAGCTAGAGCTCAGGAAACCATAGCTCTTATCACTGCCAAATGTCAAAAAAGAAAAGGTCCAGAGAATACATCTGATACTTGTAAAATATCGATTGCCAGAGTTGGAGCAGACTTTTGACAGAAAGTGATGCCTTTTAGAAATGGCACGGTCAGATTTCAAAGAACATTTTCAGGTTTGCATTTTATAAAAGGCTGGGAATTACTCATCTCAATGACAGCTGCAAATCATTCCCATACGGGAAAGAAAATAAGTGGAAAGGAAAAAATATGTCAGTTGATTATTCTCTTTTAAAAATCTTACATCATTGATACAAGGTTTCTCTTGAGAGTTTGAAAACTTCATGACAACCCACAGCTCATGATGGTGACAGTCCTGAGGATATAGAAAAATCATTTCTCATGCAGGAAAGAAGAAAATACGGTAAGAAAAGATAAGAGTATAACATATTTTTTTAAAAGAAGGTAAGAGGAAACAAACATATTAGTGCCTACTGTGCAATGCATAGTACTAGAATCTGTAAATCATATAGCCTGTACCTTCGAGAGTTTAAAAGAAGACAATCATTAAGTGATTAAAAAACAATGTTAGGGAGTGGAGGGATTGAGGAAAAAGGACTCATGGACAACAGTGTGGTGATTGCTAGCAGGCAGGGGTGGGGGGGGGCAGATATAAGGAGACTAAATGGTAATGGAAAAATACAGTGAAGATTAAATTTAAAAAACGCAAAGTGACCAAGGTTAGAACAAGGCACCACGGAAGGCACGGAAGGGGTCTCTCAGCAGCGTCAGGAAAGGCATTCTGGAGGAGATGCTCTCTAAACAGGGCACAGAGGATGAAGCAGTGCAGGCACATCACTGTGTCCGGACTGCCAATGTGGAGAAGTGAGGGTTGGAGCTGAGCCTGGAGAATGAAGCAGAGGACATGTGAAGGAGTTCCGCCTTTACTCTGGGACCAGCATGAATCCACTACATGATCTTTTATTTTTGAAAGATCATACTGGTTGCACACTTGGAACAATCTGAAAGGTAGACCTTTCATTCTAAGCTTTTGTAAATTTTATAGCTACAAAATCTTGTGTATTTATATTGTGTGCTTATAGCTACAAGATTTTTTTGTAGCTTTCTGAGCCCACAAAGTGAAGTGCAGCTCACGGTCTGTTACATCTGGGCGGCTCGCTGGTCTGCTCCAGCGCTGTCACCCACCCAGCAGTCCTCCTCGCACTTCCCCTCAGTTCCCTGTGGCTAACAACTTGACTGCCTCCGTAGACAAAGTAAAGGAAGGTGAGAAATGAACTTGTTTTCTTTCTTTTTCAAATGGAAACTAATAGACACACCCAGGGAACCCACACCCTGAGGAGAAAGTACTATGCACTAGTTGGCGGCACAGGATCTTGATTTCAAAGCCAGTTTTGCCCATTGCTCTGTCTGTGACGCTGAGCAAATCTGTCAGTATCTCTGGCCTCGGTGTCTTTATTTTGAGACACTGAGTGGGAATTTACTTTGAGTGGGAATAAAATTATGTCTGCCTTATATTAGGCAGAATTAACCACTGTAACAAATAAACCAAATCTCAAAGGCTTAACACAATAAAAACTTATTTCTGGTTCAGGTCAAGAAATGGCATTAAATAAAATTATAAAATTAGTTAAAGGTAGCAAGACAAAAACATTTCATACAAAAACTATATATATATAAACACACACACACATAATAACTAGTTAGAGGACATAATAAAAGAAAAACTGTTCATTTACATTAACAACTGAGAAGATTAAATACTTCAGAATAAACTTAAAAAGTGTGAAACTCTATGAGAAAAACGTTCCTGAAAGCTATGAAAGGAGACTTGAACGAATGGGAAAACACTCCCAGTTTTGAGTTAGCATAACTCAGTACAAATTGTCAACTCTTTCTACATTAATGTAAAATTTAACACAACCCAAATAAGAACATGAATAAGCTTTTTCATAAAGGTAGACAAATGGATATTAAAAATCACATGGAGTACTCACTTCAGTAGCACTTTCACCAAAATTGAATGAGACGGAGAAGATTAGCATGGCCCTTGTGCAAGGATGATGTCCAAATTCAAGAAGAAATCACGTGGAAAAACAAACAAGGAAGAGTAGATGAGAATGCACGGAAAAAGATCAGACCTATACCATGAAGTCTTCATAAATGAAACAGTATGGTCCTGGTACATCAATAGATAAACGGACAAAGAGGATAGATCAGAAAGCCCAGAAACAGAACCAAGCACAAATGGAAATGTAGTATATGTTAAATTTAGTGTATGATAAATTTAGGAATTTGTGTCATCACAAATTACTAGGAAAAACTATATTTTTAATTACGTAGTTCTGGAACAGGAAAATAGCCATTTGGAATAAAATTAATTTAGACCCATAGCTTATTATATATCAGTGTAAACTCCAAATGGAACAGGGATTTAAATGCAGAATGAGTGGGGATGGGGAAGCACTAGAAGAAAACATCAGTGACCCCCTCTTTAACATTAGCATAGGAAAAGATTTTCTAACTATGATGCAAAATCCAAAGGTGATTTTTTAAAAAAAATTGATTACTGGCTATATAAACATAAAAGTTTTCTGAATAACAAAAAATTATATAGTCAAAGACAACTGAAAAGCTGAAAAATGTTTGCATCATAGCTTTACCAATAGATAAAATACTAATGTAACTAATATAACTTTTAAAGATTTCTTAGAATTGAGGAGAAAAAGGTTTTAAAAATCCATTAAAATGGGAAGAAGACACAAGTAGACAATTCACAAAAAGAGATATAAAAGTGACCCTAGAAGGTAGAAAAAATGTTTAGTATCACTCATAATTAGAAAAATTAAAATTAAAATCTATACTGGGTTAATATTATCAGATGACAGTTAAAAAGTGTAACACATTCCACAGGACAACAAGCACTCTTACACATTGTTATCAGGAATGCAAACTGATACAACCTTTTGAAAGGAAATTTGGTGATATCTAAGGAAAATACATATACATTTACCTTTTAATTCAGCAATTCCACTTCTGGGAATTTACCTAGAAGACACACCTCCAATAATACAAAAATGCACTGGAGCAGGGTAATTAACTATAGTATTATTTATTATTGCAAAATATTGGAAACAATGAATATATCGAAATATAGGAGACTGATTAAATAAGTTATGTACATCTATATAACTGTAGAAAAAATAGAAGAGGATTTCTATGAACTAATATGAATCATTTTCTGGGATACATTATTTTAAAAACAGATAAAGTACAAAACTGTACCTATTACCTGCCACTTTTCATAAAAGAAAAAGAAATAAAACATGCATGTGTCTGCTCATTGGTGCCAAACGAAACACGGAAGGACAACCCAGAAACTAATCAGATTGCTTTCACACACGGAGATAAGGAGGAGCGGCATGGCGTGGGAGGTATGATGGGAACGGTTCTGAGTGTAACTCTCTGAACAGTTCTGACTCTGAGAAACCATGATAATGTTTCATAGACCAAAAATATAAATAAATGATTCAAATCAAGCAGGATGAGGAGATAACGCAAAAACTCAATCCCAACAATAACAGGAGTCTACCCCCATTACAAACTGCGCAGAAGGGGGTGGGGAAGAAAAGAGCAAACCAAAATAAGTTTGTTTGAAAAACAGTATTTTGACTCTGTACTATAAAGATCGAAAGAACTGTATAGACACACTGTACACCAGTTAGTAAGTTCCCCCACTTCTCTAGAGTGGCATAGGTTAATAATTCTGAAACTAGTTCATATACATTTTAGGACTGTGCAAGTAAGTAAATAAACTTTGAGTAATGAGAAGCAGATTCCTTACTGTCAGAGAAAGGTGTTAAAAATAAGGGAAAGAGGAAGACTAGCATGAACCTTGTGGTACTGGATCGAAATGAAATAAACTCACGGTTAGAGTGAGAGAGGAGACAGATGACAAAAGTTTAAATTATGTGTACATGTACAAGTTTCCATATACCAGATTATTTTAGCTTTAGCTTTGTTTGCTGAGAGGGCCTAGGGCAATGACAGCAGTGGCAAGTGACACAGCGAACACCCAGATTTTGGTTTCCAAACACCTTTCACTAGTAAGAGAAACTAGAGCTCTCTGGAGAGAAATAAATGATCCCAGGGCTGTAATAGGGAACATATAATGTTAGCCTAGGACATCTTATGGTGCAGAAAAGAAAAGAAGTGCTTTGAAAAAAAAAAAGGATGGACAGACATGTGTTGAAAAAACATAGATGTCAACCTGAAGAGATTCTCAATGGTCAAATCTGGGCCAATTTGAAAAACAAAGTAAATGGTGATAGTAATAGATTGTAACACATAGAATGACATAAATATCCAGGACTCTACACCAATATACATAAATAATTGAATAACCAATAAATGAGAGAGAGGGAAAAACTCTGCTGAACAATAGAATTCTAATTAATAAATGTCAAAGAAATTATGGAAATAAAAAATCATCAGTTGCTGATAAGTGGGTCAATATAGCACAAGGAACAGGATATTTATATACTCTTAAAGTATCTCTTTGTAAAATATGAGTTCAGTACAAAAGAAAAAAATAGTTACTTTAGACTGCAGAAATCTAGAAGACACTACTTTAGTAAAGTGATCAAAATTAACATTCCCAACAATAAGATATGAACATATTAGACTCCCTGATATGATATACTAAGAAACCCACAATACCACTTCTGTGTTATTCTTACCATACATGTATAACGTGAATTTAGTCACTATGAATTTCATCATAATCTGGATCCTGGACCTAAAATTGACATTAATGGGACAACTGACAAAAGTTGAATAATGTCTGTAGATTAGTTAATAGTATAGTATCAATAGTAATTTTGGGATTTTGAAAATCATAGTTAAATAAGATGTTAACATTTGGGGACTTGGGTAAAGGGTACATGGGAATTTTACATTATATTTTGTATAATTTTTTCTGATTTTTTGTTAGTAATAATTTTAAACTAAAAAGTTAAAAAAAATTAATTAAAAAGATAAAAAGGCATTTAAAAATGTTGCCATCTCTGCTTACAAACTTTCATTTTAAAAGGGACATCTTTTAAAATGAAATTAATCTCCAAATAAAAAGATACTGTCTTCTCAAATGTTAAATATGTTTTACTTTATAAAAAGCTTTCAGAAAACATACAAGAAAGGTATATGTTTTAAATATAAATTCTCACTTAGATCAGTATGTTTCCTCTCTCTGACTCATTATTTTGATTTTCCAACGATTGCTCATATTTTCAGAGGGTATGATCCAGGTAGTGATGTAACATTTCTGTAAATTAACTCCTAGAGATATAGTGATAATTTTACCCCTGTGGGTACTGAACGTCTCACGGTC
The DNA here is from genome assembly GCA_039655065.1 of Glossophaga mutica. Classification (NCBI taxonomy): domain Eukaryota; kingdom Metazoa; phylum Chordata; class Mammalia; order Chiroptera; family Phyllostomidae; genus Glossophaga; species Glossophaga mutica. Next base: position 64,525,148 of record CM077304.1, read on the forward strand.
TAATTTTACGTATATATTGTTCTAGACGACAGGTTTCAGGGAAGTCCATTTCTACCCAAGGTATTAGATGTAATTCAGCATCAGTGAAGATTTGGCTCACATGTAACAAGTACTCATTTGCAGTTATGAAGTTTTCTTCTTTATTTTAAAAAGGAAGATGGAGGCCAGGATAAAGGCCTGGCAACCTGGCTCGGGAAAGGTTACACCACTTTGCCAACCGCAAGACTCTTTCTTCCCTGGTCTACAATTACTTCACATCCTTAGTATCCAATAAACTATGTTGAAGTACTTTATTTCCTTAAAATACATTTATTTACACTAAGTACCTAATTATAATGAATTTTTTAAAATTCTGTTTTAATGAAATGTTTTGCTTTGGAGAATTAAGGTGAAAACAGAGCAAGTCCTGTGATTTTACCACCAGAGGGCATAATATATTAAGAAATACGGCAGACACAGCCCTCTTGCTTCTGAGATTCTCAGATTTCATGGTTTGAAATTTTAGGTAGCTATTTCCAGAAATGAACTCACTTGGAAGACAAATAAGGTATACACAAATAAGGACAGGAAGAGGTCAGGAGGGAAAAACTAACATTTTTTTTTATAAGAATGAAATCTTCAACCATGTTCTCAAAAGTGTTCACTTACATACACTTATTAATTATATTATTGATTTAGGTTAAACATTCAGTTAAACATTGAAATAGGTTGGCAATGATGAATTGTGATGTTTTGTCACAGCCTGGTGATGTTTGAGAAAAATATGGACTGCTTAATGCAATTGTATCTAGAAAATACAGAACGAGCTAGTTACAAATCAGTGAGGCCAAGGTGCTGAGCTTCGTTTGGGTGTGGATCGGTGAACATGTCCCTACATCAAGGCTACCCCCTCACTCTAAAGAGCTGGCACCTTGGTGGGGCGTGGTGGGAGTGGGGAGAGAGTGTGGGATGTGCAGAGGTGCCAACCCAACTCCACACCGGAGACCTGAATCAAAGTGCACACCTACTGCTGTTGGGTCAATGAGCTCTCACAAACTGGTGGTATTTTGACCTTGAAATCAGAAATTACTTGGAGTAAAATTCAAACTTCTGTTCCTCCTATCATCATTCCCTCAACTACTCCTTTGTCATTTCTACTTCCTTTCTAACATAAGCCCCACCTTTTTTTTTTTGTTTACCTTTGACAGGGTATATATATGGAAGAGGTGGTAAATTACTGACTTTAATGGTTTAAAAAATTATTTCAATTCTGCCAATACTTTTGCTGAAATACCTTGAATGAGCAAGTGATGCTACTAGGCTTGAACTTGAACACAATCATCCTCTGCATGAGATGGCATCTTACCCATTTGTTGTGGACCGTCCATCCCGGTTGCAGGAGTTGTAACCCTCACCCCATGGTGGGCTGTATAAGAGCCCAAGGGACCCACTTCATCTGGGTCTGTTCTGTCACAAGGACGTGACCTACTAAAGAGACAAAGCTTATTTCCCTGGCAGGAGCACTGCTTTTGCCTCATCCATCTCTGGCCCCAATGCCTGGTTGGCAGTCAATGACGGGTAAGACTCCTCATGGGAGGGGCAACCTAAGCCAGACGCGACCACTTGGGAGGCCTCATGGGAGGACTCGGGGGGTTGCAGCAAAGAGGATGTAATGGACCCTCACCCCCCGGCTATTCTGACATAGCCGGAGTCCTCATTTCCATCTGGGAGATGTCTCCTGCTTCCTAATCGGCTTAAAGCCTGAAACTGTGGGGGTGAGTGGTACAGCCCTGTGCTGGACAGGACGGCTCCCTGGGTGATTGGGCATAAGGAAGAATTCCTAAAGCCCTGTGAAATCTGCTTTGCTAAGAGTGTTCTTCCTTAGGTGATAAGTGTCCCAGGAGGAAATGAGTATGTCTCCCAAAGTCTGGCAACCCCCTTTCCTGACAAACGCTCAGATTAAGCCCTCAGATTTCTTTGAAATGTTAACCATTGTTTGATCCTTGTTGCCTGACATACCTGTATTCCCGTGTATTTGAGCCCAATAAAAGCCTAGTGAGGATGGGGCTCTGGGTCATTCTCCTCTGAGAGTTTGACCCCTTTCCTCCCCAAGCAGAAGATGTCTTGGTAGTTTTTATTTTCATCTGTGACGGAGGGATGGGGTTCTGCAGGCAGAGCCCCCCCACATCTGGCACCCAGGACAGGGTCCCCCACACCCGTTACACTGTGTTCATTTCTTCCCCATTGCATAGAAATCCCTAATGCTATTTTTCACAGATAAGGAATTTTGAAGGAAACTGTGCATATTAGTTGGAATCAATATGATATTTCTATGTCCAAAAAACGCCCTGTTGGTTTGAGGATGATCATGAGCAATACTGCATTTGTACAGCTGGGCATACCAGCGCACCCCTTATTTCTGCACGCTGCTCCCCAATCTCTCTAAACAGGTCAGAGTAAACCAGAGAGCTGAGAGCACCATCTTGACAACTTCGATACTATGTAAATATTGTCAATATAAGGTGGGGAAGGAGGGTGTGTATTATTATTTAGAATGTTTATTTACATCATTTTAATATGTTTAGGATGATTGCAATGTTTCTTTTTTACTTTTTCAGAATAAGCTTAGAAATAATGGTATGCTATAAATATTCTGCATTGTCTTAAAATTATTAGAGTCTATTTTTGCCTAATATAATAGCTTATTGTTCATTTCTACTTCCTCACCTCCAGCTTTGTAATCAGTCTCTTATTATAAGATTTAGCTTTCCCCTTTACATATGGGGGTTGTTGAGCCCCAGTTGTGTCTAATTAATACGTGAAAATCCTCATGAATCTGCCTATTTTGAATGTTCATATTGCTATGATTCCTTTGGGACCCAAGTTCTTCTTTAAAGGAATTGAGTGGGTTACAGAAGCAAAACCTGGTACATCACATTCGGCCTACCCAGGATCTGAGTGTGGGCCCATAGACGTTGATCCCTCTCTTTGGCACTGAACATCAGAAAGTTCACAGAAGAATTGTTTTCCTGCATCAGTGCTGGACCTTACTGGAAATAGGGCCCTACACAGAAGAAAGAGACCTTGCCCTGAGCTCAGCAGAGTTCATGTTCCCATCTCCAGTCACTCCTTTGACTGTCCATGTGCCCCTGAGGGCTCCCCCAGCACATCCCTCCTCCATGAACTCAGGTAAGATGAATCTCCTTCTTTCCCAAACTTGAATTTCTCCCTTGCTCTGATGCTCATAGAATCACACTGTTTGGGGGATTATTTGAGGTTGTGTTACTTCACATGCAGCAAGTTTGTAGGGTAGGCAGGCTTTGATGACATCTGCGAGCAGGAGGCTGGGTTATACTGGAAAATGCCCTGCCCTCAGGATACAATTGAGATTCAGGTGGCACCCCTCACACCTGGGTAAGCTTGGATAGGTCCCTTAAGTAGCATGGGGGAAACTTCAAATAATATATATATATATATATATATATATATATATATATATATATATATGAAGAAATTGCAGCTTCTTTAATTTCTATAATGGATTTACTCTTTCTCGTAAACACCCATATCACTGGATATGAGGAGGTGGACAACACTCTTTTAAATTTGTCAGTATTAGGTATTACATTCTCTTCTATATAATTAGACTCTTCCATGACGGATTTTCTTTTGGACAAATGACAACTCTTTCCAGCTTTGTCTCTCTTTTCCTGCTCTTTCTAAAGGTAGGGGAGGCTTGGACTGATGTGATTGCATGACTGCCAGGGTAAGACCTGCCAGAGCCCCCTGGGTCCTCGGTGAATGGCCTGGTCTCCTCCCACCTGATGTGTCATGAGTCTGCATGGGTCTTGGGGCATTTTGCTGGCACACACTCTGGTCCTGACTACTTGCCTCTGGTTCACCTTCCCACGTTGCAGCCTCTTTGTGCATCCTCAGGACGCTGCCAGTTCTCTGGTCTTCCAAGCACCAACACATCCACTCAATGAGGCAGAACCCCTAGAAGTCAGTTCTGCCTCATTCACCAGTCCACTCACCAAGGCCACCACTACTGCAACACCTCACATGTTGCCAAATAGCCTTCCAATAGAGCCCTTTGCTCCCAAAGGCCCAGCACTGAGAGGAAAAACTGAACTCTTCTTTGAACTTTCTAGCAGAACACATGGACTGAAAACCTACTTATATTCTCCTTCCTCTCTCCTTTTGTCGTCCTCTGGCATAGAAGGGCAAACATCCCACTTCTTTTTAATACCTGTAGGGACTTCTTTGTACACCCTCTTTACATGTCTCCTTTTTATGTCCTTTCTGAGGTGGTGTTTTATAGTCTCTTTTCCTAAAACCACCGTGGAGGATAGGTTGCAGAGAGAAACATTTATAATTTCCAGTGTTAAAGTAACCTTTAACCACCAAGAAAAGAAACGCGCATGGTCTCAGGCCAGCTATGGTTGCAGATTCCAGATAACTGATCAGTTATTTAATCCTTAGGCAGGACCTGGCTCCTGGTTGAAACTCCCAGAGATACTCAAGCTTAACCCAGTGATCAGTTTTCTGCATTCCCAGCCTGCCTCCCTCTTTTTAGCATCACAGACACTTATGTCAATGGGTCTTGTTAACCCCACACCTTTCTCACAGTTTGGTTTCTGGCAGTTGGGCATGTTTTTCTGAAATGATACATTCTTAAAGGTTCCCTTGGCCAGCAAGACATACTGATGTCTTTTCATTATTATAAATAAATTGGCATGATTTGTTAGCATTAGAACTTATGATGCCTTCTTAGCATCTCTGTACAGTCCAGTCATCTAAGTTTTGTTTCCTAGAAGATGAGAGATTCAGTCTACTCTTGGGTAATGTGGTGAATCTATCTTCTTTCAACACTATTTTTACACATATATTCCTACACTACTGATCACAACATTTCTTATTCTTAGTATAATTTTTACTTTTACAGAACTCCTGGAATTGATTACTAATAATTCTCTACCTTGAATACATAGAGAGGTGAAGAAAAGTGTGTATCTATGTTTTATGTAGGGCCATATACCTAATAGAAGAAGCAAACACTTACATGTCAACACTATTCTCTTAAAATTAGTATAAATCAAGTGTGTCTAGTTATGTATAACTTTCTTTTGGATGATAATGTCATTTTTGAACTTTACCCTTTCCCAATTTGAATATCATTATAGATTTATAGAATTATAAACTCAGCTTGCTTATGAATAATCACTTCTTACTGCACAAATGGTTCCAAGGTAGGTAGTGGAAACACCTCAAAGCTGGCTCCATTGCCCTTGCAGCACTACCCCAGGTACTGGAAAGCATCCTTGCATTCAAACAAGAGTAAAATGTTCACCTGGTCTTCAAACAGCTCTGACTCCTTTTATTGGGGAGCTAGAAGAGAGAATGAAATCCCAGATATTAGAGAATACATTTGACATTGGTTTATTGCTCTACCTTTTCAATGGTGGAATGTGTTAACAGTCCACATTTGTATATTTAGTTTAGCTTTGATTTCCTCAATTCATTTAATTTTTCCCTATTTTCTTCTTCAATATACTTATATCAAGTTTGATAGAGGGCTCTTCAGGAGGGGTTCAGATCAGTATTATCCTCCATTTCTACCCTCCAGCTGAGCCTAGAATTTAAATCCTCTTTCCAAACCTTCTGTTCTTATCTTTCAGCTTGAGAATTGGGGGCAGTTTCACAACATAAATGACATATGAGCCAGATCTTAAAGAACCAGAGACTTTACCAGCAGACCTGTGTGGGGGTGGAGAAAGGGAGAAAGGCTGTCCCAGATAAAATTAAGCATGTGCATACGTGCCTTGTGTAGAGATCCAGAGGCACCATAGAGACTTGGAGTAAAGCAACAGGAGGAGAAGGCAGTGACAAGAGCTGAGGGCACCATGGTATGTTTGGTTTGCGTGGCAGGGATCTTGATTTGCCACACTGTGGAGTTTGAGTTTTGCCCAGTAAGCTTTCTTCGGACAAAAGTGACTAGGTGACTTTAAGAAATGACCTAGAAAACTAATCAGCAGAGTAAATTCACAATTAATTACAAAAATTAATTTGTTTATACCATCAGCCTGCCTTCAGTGTGAAAAGAGTTCTAGGAAGAGGTTAAAGAAGAAAAATTTTATGTTTAAAACTTCTTTTAACAAATCCTTGATGTTTTTATACATGAGATTGATGAGTAAAGTCCTAAGGCAAACATCACCTCATTGTAGAAGTATGACAGTATTTGTCCATCCCCTTGATGAGTGGAAGAAGGGATCAGACACAGCCACTGTGCCGTTGTGGTAGGCAGGATTCTAAGATGGCCCCATGACTCTGCCACTGGTGTTCCCCACGATTAGGTTACACCTTTGATTAGATTACATTATACGGCAAGAGTGAAGGAATTATACAGATGTAACTAAGGTCCAAAATTAATTGAAAGACTCATCAAAAAGGAGGTTTTCCTAGGTGAAGCTCACTTAATCAGTTGGAAGCTCTCTAAAGGAGGGTTTTGAACTTCCCGGAGATCAGAAAGAGATTTCTTTTGCTGACTTTGAAGAAGCAAGCTGCCATAACAAGTCCTATAGCTGCAAGGAACTGAATTCTTGCAACAATTAAATGAGCTTGGAAGAGGAATTTGAAACTCAAAGGAGACCTGGTCACTACCTTGACCACAGCTTTGAGACACACTGAACAGAGGACCCTGCTGCACCCAGTCTGGATCCTGACCCACAAAAATGGTGAGATAACAGTGGATGCGATTTTAAGCTCCAAAGTTTGTGGAAATGAAGCAATAGAAAACCAATACACCTACAACATGGTAAGAAAAATCACATGAAATCAATATTTGCCTATTAAAATAGAGAGTATGTAATGGTTAAAGGCACAGAGCCTAAAGCCAGGCCACATGGGTTCATGTCCCAACACCACCACCTACTTGCTGTATGACCTTGGGTGTATTCCGTCATGCACCCATGCCTCAATTTCCACATTATGAAATGACAATAAACATAGTCCTCAACTCAGGATTATTTTGAGGGTTAAAGAATTTAATTTATGCAAAGTCCCTAGAAGGGCTTCTGGATGCAGTAAGCACACTACAAAACATTAGCTCTCCTTATATATGGTTCTCTACTAATTATCAATGGACTAAATATATCAAAGGCTTTCTTCATATATTTCTTAACAAATAACAGTGTCATCCTATTAGCAACACTCAAGGCATTTGATGAAGAGATCAATCTTATCACTGTGTTGTTTCAATAATCAATTTCAGTCAGAAAAGAACATTTAATAATGGATAACGTAATGTAAGAAAATATGATCTCAATTGTAAACTACAAAAATAGCTGGAGGCGGCCTTGCCATATCTGAAAACACTTCCCTTCCCCTAAGGTTTGAAGATGAATTGCAGTTCCAAAGAAATTAATAAAATGCATGAACAGCTGCTGAACTCTTGTGTTATGATTGCTGTATGTTATTTCCAAGGAATTGCACAATGCAAAAATTCTATATCTATAAAATAAAATTGAAGGAACATAATTTGGGAAAAGCCATTTTGCTGAGATAGGTAGAAAGATAGATGGATGGCAGATGGGTAGAAGACAGATGACAGACAGATAAGGAAGGAGGGACAAGGGGAGAAAAGAAGGAAGGAAATAGATAAACTGAAATCCTGATCATGAGAAATACTTCTTGAATTCTCTGGGATGAATGGATTGAATTTTAAAGACAACATAAAAAATAAGTGAAGCTTTTTCTGAATCAGTAAAAACTGTTGGCCTATAACTTTTTTAAAAATTCAGGCAAAACTGAAAAATGGGAAAAACTTTTCCTAAAATATCCAACTAAAAGGATTTAGCTGGGTAAAGGGAAAAGTCAGTTTTGGAATGAAGTATATTATTGTCAAAGACCAGACACATCAGAATAACAATGGAAAACTTTTTAAAAAATTATAGATACTTAGGCTTCACCCAAGAGATTCTGACCTAGGAGATCTGGAGTACAGATCAGGAAACTATTTTTCTTTGTATTGGTTAGGGTAAGGCAGGCTGTAGTAACAGATTCAAAAATGCCAGTAGATTGGCCCAATAGAAATGAACTTCTCACCCACAAAATGGTTCAGAGGGAGTTGGTGGGAAGGCCACTCTTCACGCAGTCATTTAGTAACCGAGACTCTTTCCACCCATGGCTCCCCCATACCCTGCAGTTTCATTGTTATTTGCTTCCACCTGAAAGAAGGAGAAATAGCATAAAGAAACACATGTGGGCAGTTGCAATGGGCTAGTTAGAAGGAGCATGGATTTTCTCTTTTTCTCTCACTCTGTTGAGGAAAATTCAGGGACTAGGCCACCCCTACTTGCAAGACAAAGAGGGAAGCACAGGGCAGCTGTTGTGCCAGTAAGAAGAGGAAGTGGATTTTAGTCAACAAGAAACAGTCTCTACCATAAGCACACCATGTAATTTGCATGCAAAGTGGTGAAGAGTTAAAAACTCACAGACGAAAATACAGCTTTTGAGTCCAAATAACCTAGGTCCCAAACTTAGCCACTTGACAGCTGTCTGATCATAGGCAAATGTTTCTCCCCTCTGTGCCTCAATCTCCCCACCTCCTTGTCTTTTAAATGAGGATTTCAAATTCCTATATATTAAGATTCTTGTAGGACTGAAATAAGATAATATGTTTAAAAATCAGAAAAATAAGTGGCACTTAGTTAATAGCCATAGCTATTTTGTTCTAACTGTTCTGTTGTTTTGGAAAGAAAGGGAGGCAAGATGTTCTGTTGTTTGACTTAATAAATCAGATGTATCAGTATAAATGTATTATTCCAACTGAATTATTTAATTAAGAATATTTTAGATGTCAGAATTTTAACAAAATAGAAGTTGATTTCTTGCTCCTGTAAGTTCCTGGGCAAATCTTCAAGTTAGTGGGCATCTCTCCGCCAGGTGACCCTTCAGAGACCCAGTCTTTTCCATCTGGTGGCCCTCCCCTACCCCGGGCTGCACAGCGACTTATCCAGGGTGTTGAGATGCACTGTTGGATGCAATACGCAATGTGGTCTGAGCTAAGAATTAGGTGTCTCAGTAGAGAATGTCTGAAGCTCACAGAGATAAAAATTACTCCAATTTTTAAATAAAATAAAAAAATCTTAAAATATTAACAAGTTGAGAATGTTGGTAGTATAGTTCTTAAGCTGAGATTTACAGTTTGATCATCGCATATTTCAATTTAGGGAATTTGAGATATATTCAGATATAACTTTTGCCACATATGAAAGCATTCTGCTACACCTAAGGACATTCAGGTTCAGAGTTGGATCTGACCTGTGTGGGGTTTATCACTTAAAGCAAGTGGCTCCATCATGAAGGGGCTGAATTCTGTCTAACTGAAATGACTGATTTACAGAGCGGTCCTGGGTCTCGGTGAGTGTAAGGATGCTGTCTCATCAATGCAGTGTTCTATCAGAAGCAGAGAATGCTCCTTGTTTAGCACTTCCAAAAGCTGAGCTATGTACAGATTTCTTTTACACATTTCTTTTACAAGCGATTTATGTACACAGGCTTCTTTTACAATAATTTTTACTAAACTACGAGAATATATCCCTGGTCTTCTCATCTTCAGATTCCAACTTATACATTCTGATCAAAATAACAAAGCAAAATACAATATGTCCCTGCATGCCTCGTTCTCGTGGGTTCTCCACCACTTTCCACCTTACCTGGTTTCAAACCTCGCATACCTTACCCACTCGGTGTACTCACAAACGCTTTAGGCTGCCCCCTCCCCCAATAAGCATCTCAAAACATGTTTTCTTTCTTTGGACTTCCCTGACTCCACCCCAGTTTACCTCCTACGTCTCCTTCTTGTTTGATGAACTCTTACCGACCTGCTAAAACCCTCAGAACCTGCCTCCTTCCACTCCCCGTGTGCTTCATTCGCAACATGGCAGTCAGTGCTCTCACATCAGCAGGCTCTCTGCTTCTGAGTTCTTGCCTGGGGTAGGCCACCCATTAGGGAAGTGGTGAGAGGTACCTTCCATGCGCCAGGCCTCATGGTGTCATTGCATTTCTTCCCCTGGTGCCTTGGGAACATTACCTGAGCCTTCATCCTCCTTTGTCTTTTCTGAAAAATAACTGTATTGACAATTTCCTCAGCTGAAATAATAGCTACTATTTACTCAGGCCCTTACTATGTGCCTAGTTTTCTGTTAAGCATTGGATGTATTATCTCGTTTATCCTTATAACATCGTCAGGATGTAGGGCTTAGTACTGTGCCCACATTTTTAAGTGAGGACATTGAAGCAAAAAAAAGGTGTTAAGTGGCTCAATTAATTTGAGCACAGACTTGGAGCTTTAGAGTTTCCTGATGATACTGACCCCATTCCCTCCTAAAGTACAGCGACGCCAGTTGCTGACCAGAGCACACTAAACACAGTTGCGACCAGAGCACACTTAGAATGAACACCGCAGCCTTGTATGCTCAGGTTAGCAGCACTTGCCGTGGTTCTTTGCTACACCAGCCCACTTTACCAAAACTGAAGCAACCCAAACTTAAATTTGACCTAGTTTAATAAAAATGTGGGTTGTGGTTCAATTATTCAGCAATTGATTACTAAGAATTTAAACAGTTTCTAACAACCGCTATAAATGCAGTCTTTCTCTTGTGGTCTCCCTCAGAAACTAATGTTGCTATATCTCACTGCCCTGGACACACCATAAGTCCTCCCAAATAACATGCAAATGCAGATGGACCTATCTTCCTACAGACACTATATTGCAAAGGGTGTGGGGTGAAAGAGGGTCCTGGAATGAATCTTGAGATGATGTTCCAGCTAATTCAAGCTCCACATGTCACTCCTTAGGTTCATCGTCTGCAGTTTCCTGGCAATAGTGCCGGAGTCCTGCTGCCACTCAGGGGCAGTCGATATTGTTTACCACGCATTCAATGAACACACAAACTCAAGTAGAGAGGAAAGGCAAGCTGGTATCAAGAAGACAAGTCAGACCACAGCCAGCAAACACCCACTGGCTGTGGTTCCTTCCACCAATGGTACCATGTTGCCAAAATGAGAAGGCAAGAAGTGGCCCAAAATTATGGGAGCCAAGAGTCACCCCTGCCTTGCCATGTTGGCCGCCCCCCTGCTCAGACTACAAGGCAGGAGCTGTTTCTAATAGAGACAGCGATTATACACGAGAATCCAAAACAAGAGTGAGCTGTTGCTTTCCTCCTTCCTGTTTGAGTTTTGCAGGCCTCTGCCAGCTACTCAGGGATGTTAGAACAGTGATCTGTTTTGAGTTTGGAAAGGTTTGATGTTTCTTTATGTGGGGGTGTTCAATTCATCAGAAAAAAAAAAGCCAGCCTCCCGCTCTCGGTAGTGCAGCGTGGAAATGTAGCACATCCCACTCTGACATTTCCCTTCTGCCTCCTGAGCCCCAGGCACTAGATTGCGGTTTCCAGGTTGTTTTGCTTTTTCTTTCTTTCTGATTGTTTTTACTCCTCATGCCAGTTGACTTAAGTCACATTAACTAAAGATCTAGTATTTTTTAAGTAACGGAAAGCTGGTCTCAGCCTCCTGCCAGGACTGGACGAATGGCTTTGCCAATGCTCTGCCTGCATGCTCTGCCCATGGGAGGCCCTTCCTGATGCTCCCAGAGCAGTGGATTTCAACAGCCTCTTCCCCACACCTCCTCGGCTCCAGTTCCCCAGTTTCAGAGGGTTAAATCCACTGCCTGCCACTTATCTATCAGGGAAGTCGGCCTTCCCAGACTTATCTTTTCTGGCCCTCCTAGCAATGTCTCACTGGCAGCCACCTCTCCCAGGGGCCCAAAGCTATTTGCATGACCATTAAAAGTATGAGAGAAATTGATGTTTTGAAAGTGTTGAACACTCTGTGTCAATGCCTGTTAAAGCAAAACAAAAACCTACTTTTCTGTGTCTACTTCTGTCTTTTCAATCAAATCACATTGCTTGACTCATTTAGCAAGTCCCAATCACCTGCCTGCTTTGGGGGCACCACCATTAAGAGAATAAAAGGAATACAGAGAAACAGTGGCCTGGGCATTTGCCATGTTTTAATGCTTCCCAACTAGTTACTATTTGTATTTTAGTTTTACAAAGGAGGAAACTGAGGCCAGGAGGCATAAAGGTTTTTGCACAAAGTCACACAAAATTGCTGACTCCGGAGTCCACACCATAACCACCATGCTAGGTTGCCTCTGGAATATTCCAGAGTCAGCATACTTTTTTTTTAAAGATTTTTATTTATTTACTTTTAGAGAAAGAGGAAGGAGAAAGAGTGGGAGAGAAACATCAATGTGTGGTTGCCTCCTGCACACCCCACAATGGGGACCTGGCCTGCAACCCAGGCATGTGCCCTGACTGGGAATCGAACCTGCCACCCTTTGGTTTGCAGGCCCATGCTCAAACCACTGAGCTATGCCAGCCAGGGCCAGAGTTGGCACACTCTTGATTCCAGAGCAGGGCACAAGTATAGAATCTTTGCCTTTTCTTCTACGCAAGTGAATGATACAGGGTGACCCAGGAGGAACCCTGCTTTACCTACAACTCTTACTTAAAGTCCGGAGCCACAAACTAGCAACAAGCCACATGCCTCCTGCTTGCTCCTTTCAGTGCTGCGCTCTCAGCCTCTGGTATCAGGGCTGCTCGCTCTACCTTGATCCTTGCACCTACCAGCACCAGCTCTGGATGTGGCCCAACCCAGCACCCAAAGCATCTGCCCTCCATCCCAAAGCCTCAGAAGACTTTACCCCCTTTTGGTACCTGCTACATACCACCCTCAGTCCTCTAAACAGCACTCACCTCCCCCCCTCTTCCTAGTCTGGGGATGAAAGTGCAGCAGAGGAGGAGAAGGCAGTGCAAGGCAGTGCAAGGCAGTGGGCCTAGTCCTTCTGGCCTGACGTCTCTGAAGGTCTTCATCACCACAGAGGATTTTGTCCTGATATCCCCATTGTAAGTCTTTAATGGTTATCTGTTCACCTATCCTGGAGGATGTTGAAATTAGGGAGAGCGAAAGTACCAATAGTTATCCTCTGAGAACAGCATAAAGTGTTAAACTATTTAGGAGGATCCACATGTTTAAAAAAGTAATTACAAGAAAAACAAGCTACAATGAGTCAGAGAAATTTTAAAGTTCTGAGATGGAAGAGTTCCAGGTAGTTTCCAGATGTAGGGTTTGATCACAGTTGCATCAGTGTAGCAATGAGAGCTGTCGGGAACCACAGGGCTGGGTGGCTTAATCTCACCGATACCGAAATGCCCAAGACAATGGACGGAGCTGAGGAAGAAGGTTCCTCACAAGGTAACAGTCCTGTCCTCTGCATTCAGGGAAGTTACCTGGAGCTCAGGAGACAACAGCCACTGGATGGGGAGAGGAAACGGCATGTGCAGATGCGTCAGCCCCTGAGGGGAAGTCACTGCTGAAGGGGTCAAAGAGGCTGTGCTAGACCAAAGGAATACTGCCTCTATTTCTTCTCCCTGAAATGGAGGAGAAGGCAGGAATGAAAGGAGAATATGCAGCCAGCTGTCTCTTCTGAAAATGCTTCAAGGGAAAATGCTTCAAGTGCCGGAGTCACGGATCTAACCTGGGCGAGTAGTTCAAGGAGGTAGAGTCTGGATTCCTCCAGTTGATATATCTTCTTCGAACTCAGTTAACTTAAATAAGTGTATGTGTATACACCACTAACAGTATCTTTTATCGCCACTTCATATGCACAACATAATGCCAACCTGTGGGTGGTTTAATTAAGGAAAGAGAACACTGATGGTGCACAGCACAGGATGAGAAAGCCTAGCCATCAAATGCAAAAGGAAAACAGCATGCATGACATACAAGCAATGAAAGCTTGCTATTTCCATGATATAATTCATTTTGGTTTTGACTGGAGCTCCCTTAGGAACAGAGACGGAGCATGAAGTAGTAGAAGAAGGAGGTGAAGTGGCAGGGGACGACGGAGCAGCAAGAGTGACGTGCCAAGGAGCTACGAAGGGAGAGAACTGTGGTCTAACTGGCCAAGCGTTGTCCCTAATCCCTCAGCCTCACCACGACACAGGTGCCTTAACCGCTCTGCCTGGAGTTATTTGAAAGCTCACGAACCGCTGAACACAAAATGGTTGTCCTATTTTACTGGATTAGTTGGTTTCATATATTTTTAGTACTTAGACATACATTTCTATGCGATTTAGGTATGAGAACCAGGGTTCAGGATCTGTGATTTGTAGGGAGCAAGCCCAGCTGCGCTTCCTACTAACGTGCCAGCGGAGGTGGGGCGGACGAGCGAACGTGCACACAGGACCGCCCTGCCTTCCTGGACAGCCCCTACACTCAGGATGCCGTTTCCCTGCCCTCGGCAATTTTCAAAGTCTTTAACAAGTGAATGTAAAATACGACACTCCAAGACAGAAGGGCAACAGGGGAGTGGCATGTCAGAACTATACTTCACCATTGATCTGCTGCTCCTCTTTATTTCTTCTCCCACCAGCCCATGAACATCTGAAACACTGTTCTGCGGAGTCCAATTTGAAAAGCAGTTAGTATGGTGGTTAATTTTACCTGTCAACCTGATTGGACTGCAGTGCCCAAGTGTTTGGTCAAACATTATTCTAGATGTTTCTGAGAACATGTGTTTGGATGAGATTTACATTTAAATTAATGGACTTTGAGTAAAGCAGATTGTCTTCCTTAATGTGGGTGGGCCTCATACGATCAGTTGAAGGTCTAAAGAGCATAAGCTGCCCTCCCCGAGCAGAAAGGAACTCTGCCTTCAGACTGCCTTTGGACTCAAACTGCAACTTTTTCTTGAGTCTAGCCTGCCGATGTTTCCCGTCAGATTTTTGACATACGAAACCTCACATGAGCCATTTTCTCACAATAAATATCTTTATATGTATTTATATAAGCCTCAGAAAAAAGGGGATGTGGAGAGTACACACACACACACACACACACACACACACACACATTCTGTTCTCTTTGTGTTCTGTTTGGTTCTGTTTCTCTGGAGATCCCTGAGTAACTTACCAAATGAATATAGATTTAGAAAGTAGAATGGAGTCTATTTTCAGGTAGTCAAATTAATTGCCATTCATGATAAAAAAGAGCAATAGGCACATACGTATTTTTAATGTGCGATAGAAACAGATTTTGAATAAAGGGCAGTTAAAAACTGGGGCGCTGAGAAACATGTCAGAGCAAAGAACATGAAATCTTAAAAGCAAAAGCACCAACATAAGAACTAAGGGATCAAAACATCACATGAAAAAAGTCCTGGGCTCTTCATGAGGTCTTACCTAAGGCAAGCCGGACAGACATGAAGCTTTTAGCTAACATGCCAGCTGAGGCCTCACCTCAGGGCTGGTTTTATGTGTCCACGCTCTAAAAGGAAAGCCAGAGAAAGAGGGACGTGGGGTCACAGGCTTCTGTGTGATAAAGGCACGCAGCCCAAGAAAAACTGGGGAAAGCCACCAGCCAAGCGCAGAATGGGAGTAAGGTTGGCAAGGGAAATGCGTGAGGCAGGTTCTAGGACCCTTGCTGACTTTCCCCCCAGTGGGGGCCAGGTACCAGGAGCAACTCATCCCAGCCCTCTGAGCAGAGGCTTCCCTTTCTCTCTGGGTGCACGCTACTTTCAGAGTTCTTAGAGCTTCTATTTGCAGTTTCTAAGTATCTGAACACCACTGCTCTCTGTAACAGGGCTTAGGGTCCACCCATTGCCTGACACATTGACTATATTTATTTGACTTCTATACTATGTGGTCTCCTAAAGAGAACTTGGTATTTACAATGAAAATCCAATGACATACATTGAAAAGGAGTCAAAGACAAAGATCAACAAATAAAAGGGAGAGAGAAGATTGCGATCTATTTTAACAGAACAACAATAGAAGGACAGCTGAGTTTGAAACTCGATTCAACAACCATTTACTACAGACTTGCTTCCAAAACTAATTTCTTCACTAACATAGCTTGGAGGTTAAGAGGGCTGCCATTTAGTAGTTGTCACCTTGGGCCCAGTTACTTAACAGTCCTGTGTCTCTGTTTCTCTACCAACAAAATGGGGATCATATCAGGGAAAAAGAACACTTTCTCAGAAATTAACATAACTTAAAATTATTAGCTGTTCTCTTATTCCTAACCTAGGGGAAGTTCTTAAAAGGAAAGTCTGGGGAGAGAGGCGAAGCCAACATTTACTGTACACCTCTAGAGTGTGTGTTAGCACCCCACAAGTTATCTCATATAATCACCGTAAACTTTGGAGAAAATATTCTCATCAATATGCAGACGCAGTGGAGTCCTAGAGGCCCTGAGGCTTAGATCAGAAGCTACAAGGGACCTAAAATGTTCTCTCTTATGAAGCCCTGTGTGGAGTGATGCTCCCCAGAGTAGAACCCCTGGGTCCACCCATCTCAGAGTCACTAGAAATGCTTGTTAAAAAAAAAGGTTCCTGTACCTTGTACCCTCATGCACACCTGTTTAATTTCGATCTCTTGATGGTAGCAGTTTTGATGAGCCACCCACTGCCGTAATTCCTCCGCACACTCAGCAGCCACTGTTTTCCTGGTCAGGAACCAGAGCTCTGAAGTCAGGCCTGGGCCTGGGCTTGCTCTGCTGTACATACGTGACCCTGGCACATTTCTCAGTCTCTCTGAGACTCTTTACCCTAACCAAAACATGGAGAAAATAGAACCTTAAAAGGTTACTGTAATCCTAAAAAAAATGAACACTTAGTGCCAAGGTCAAAGTCTGGAACATAGTCATTATTATTGTCTCCTCCATATGCCATTACCTTTATTTCCTCTTTGCTTTCTCATTCAGTTTCAGGATTTACTGTGTTTGATTTCTTCCCCATCACTTGACGAAAAACAGCCAAGTGAATGTCATAAATGGCCTCCTTGCCAAATCCAACGACCTCATGTCTGATCTTGTGAAATTGTGTATCTGTTCTGTTCATCTTTTATTCATTATAACTATGCTGTGCATCTGCTCTGGGCCATACACCAGGCTGGGTGTGAGGTATACAATAGTGAATACAGCAGGTGCAACCCCTGCTCTCATGGAGATTTCAAGCTTGTGTTGGGATTTTAATAAATAACCACATAGAAGCATATCAACAAATTGTAAATCAAAGAAAAAATCAGCATGCCCTAAAAAGAGAATGATAAAAGGGATATTTTATCAAAGAAGGTTAGGGAAGGTCTGAGACCAGAGAACCCGGATATGGGAAGAGTCATTCCCACAGAAAGAACAGCAGCATGTGGGAAGACCCTGAGGTAGAAAAGAACTTACCACATTGAAGGAAGTAAAGGAACATCCAGGCCGCTGGACAAGAGGAAGGGTGATGTGACCTGAATAGACAGGAGCTTAGCCATGCAGAGACCTGTAAACCATGATGAAGCTTTGGGCTGGATTCCAAGGGCAGCCTGGGGCCATTTGAGGACTTTGAGCCACTCACTGCAGCTGTGATTGGAGGGTGGGTTAGAAGGCGGCTAGAAGTTAGGCTGTGAGGTCAGTTTGTTTGGGGGGTTTGGATTTGGATGCTGAAAGTGGAAGCAGACACACAAGTGAGAGTTTGAGATTAATTTTTAGTAGACGGTTGAGAGCATCTGGAGATGAATTGGATGTGGGAAATAAAGAAATTGCCACAAATTACTCTCAAGCTCAGGGCTGAGCAACTAGCTAAATAGTAGAGCCATTTACCAAGAAGAGGCACTAAATCACTCTCTGGGGGAAGGGTCAGGATCAGTATAGTTCTAGAAATCTCCCAGGTTATTCTGATAGTTAGCCGTGGTTGAGGAGAGCCAGCCTAGAGAGATTCCATAGAGAATAGTAGTTACTTTTAATGACTAATAATTCTTTCTTTGGAGGTAGTTTGCCTCATTTTATTCTTGTCATCAGGCAAATTGGTTTTCTCATCCATAAAAGGGAAATAGCAGCAGAACCCACCTCATAGGGCTCCTGTAAGGTGTTAATCTCATAGAACGTTTGGATACTGCCACACTACCACTTTTAGATCAGCCAGTTGAATAAGCCAGGTGCTTGCCCTGCCCTTTGTTTGATATGTTCATTTCCTCTTTTCCATACAGCGATGAGATAGCTGTATTCTCTTCAGAGATAGCTTTCCTTGACAATTTACGCCCCTACCACACCAGCCCCAGCCAATCATCTGGGCCATTTCTCCCACTTGCATGGTCATAGAACTTAACCTGTCCCCTTACAGTTACTTATTTGTTTGTCTCCTGAACAAGGCTTGGAACACCTGGAGATAGCTGGCCTTGTCATATACAAATTATAACCACAGAACATAATCTGACGTCATAGCCGGAAGCCCAGAATGCATTTGTTGGATTTCATTGGATTTAGCAAAATTAAAATGATAACTTCAGGGCACACATCTCACAAACTCTCTGGCTTAATTAATTATACGGTATCATTTAAAATGGAAGGGCAGATAAAGTGCTTCTCAGATAAGGTCAAGCTAAAAGAGTTCATCGTCACCCAGCCCTTATGATATGAAATGTTAAAGGGATTTATCTAAGAAAAAGAAGATAAAAAATATGAACAGTAAAATTACAGTAAACTCACAATTATTAACAACCACACCTAAAACAAAAACAAAAGCAAACAACTAGAACAGGAACAGAAACACAGAAATGGAGATCACATGGAGGGTTATCAGCAGGGAGGGAGAGAGGGGAAAGAGGGAGAAAAGGTATATAGAATAAGTAGCATAGATGGTAGGTAGAAAACAGACAGGGGGCTAAGAATAGTATAGAAAATGTAGAAGCCAAAGAACTTATATGTACGACCCATGGACATGAACTAAAGAGGGGGAATGTGGGTAGGAGGAGTTATGAAGGGGGGGAAATGGGACGACTGTAATAGCATAATCAATAAAAGATATTTTAAAAAAGGAAAAAATAATGATAATTTCAAGGAATGCATCTCACAAACTCTCTTGCTTAATTAATTATATGGTATCATATGAGCACTGACACAGCAAGTTACACCCAAAGGATATAACAAATTTACCCTAAATGGCTATTTAGGCCCAACTTTTAGCTTAAACCAGTCATGCCAGACATGACACCTTTCTTATCTACCTCTCACCTCTGCTTTCTTCCTGGCCAATGTGGGGCCCATGCATTTCTGAGGAACAGAGGAAGAAGGAAGGTGGCTGGGGAGGAAGAGATACACTCCTACAACTTTACGAAACCTTCATGTGCTGGAACAAGTGTGCTCAGGCTGAATTGGTTCTTTCTAATCATGAGGACTGGTGTAGACAGGCCAAACACTAATAGGCAAACACCAGTAATAGCACACGCATGGTGAATCACCCCAGAGCAACCTTTGTAATAGGACCTGTGATTTTTACCATGTCCTCTACGGGAGCAGAATTTTATCTCTTTTATGCTAATGTCTCTCCAGCCATCAACCTCCAGAAAGTATACATGACATACTAGTCATACATTTTATCTTTTTTAATTTTTATTTTTTAATCATTTTTTTATTGTCTGAATACAGTTGTCTCCATTCCCCCCACCACTTTCACCTGCCCCACCTATTCCCACCTCCCAGTCTCAATCCTACCCCCCTTTGGCTTTGCCCATGGGTCCTTTACACATGTTCCTTGATAGACCTTCCTTATTTTCTCCCATTATCCCTCTCCCCACTCCCCTCTGGTTACTGTCAGTTTGTTCTTTATTTTCATGTCTCTGGTTCTATTTTTCTCTCTTGTTTGTTTTGTTGATTAGGTTCCACTTATAAGTGAGATCATATGGTATTTGTCTTTCACTGCCTGGCTTACTTCACTTATCATAATGTTCTCCAGTTCCACCCATGCCGTTGCGAAGGGTAGGAGCTCTTTCTTTCTTTCTTTCCACTGTGTAGTATTCCATTGTGTAAATGTACCACAGTTTTTGAATCCACTCATTTACTGATGGGCACCTAGGCAGCTTCCAGCACTTGGCTATTGTAAATTGTGCTGCTGTGAAGATTGGGGTGCATAGGTTCTTTTGGATTGGTGTTTCAGATATATCCCCTAGAGCAAGTTATAAAAGGAAAGAATAAACAAATGGGACTTCATCAAAATAAAAAGCTTCTGCATGGCTAAAGAAAACATAAGTAAAATGAAAAGGGAACCAACTGAATGGGAAAATATATTTGCCAATGACAGCTCAGACAAGGGTTTGATATCCAAAACAAATAAAGAACCCACATGACTCCACTCCAGGAAAACAAACAATCCAATTAAAAAATGGGCAAAGGACCTGAACAGATACTTCTCCAAGGAAGACATACAGAGGGCCCAGAGACATATGAAAGGAGGCTCAGCATCACTAGCCATCAGAGAGATATAAATTAAAACCACAATGAGATACTACTTCTCACCACTCAGAATGGCCATCATTAATAAATCAACAAACAACAAGTGCTGGCAAGGTTGTGGAGAAAAGGGAAGCCTAGTGCACTGTTGGTGGGAATGCAGACTACTACAGCCACTGCGGAAAACAGTATGGAATTTCCTCAAAAATCTACAAATAGAATTGCCTTTTGACCCAGCAATTCCACTGCTAAGAATCCTGAAACACTAAAATAATTTCAGAGTTTTATCTCACTCATACTGATGCTTCTGGAGCCTTTAAATCTCTGGAAACTATACAGAAGGTGTTGGTCACCCGTTTTAAACTAAAATCATTTCATAAAGGGTTTATATCCCTGAGGGTATAGAAAGTTGAAAGGACTTTCACTCTATTCTTTAACCTGAAGGCACATGGGCATAGCAGGAAGCACTTCAATATGGACAAGCTGACAGTCTTTGGACCCAAACAGACCTGTGTCCAAACCCTGACTAATTCACTTTTTAGTTCTGTGCTCCTTAATATTAGTAATAATGATGATAATAATAAGTTAATACATGTTTACTGCATGCCAGACTCTGTCTTAAGTGCTTCCTATATACTAACTTATTTTATTCTCAAGAAAAATAAATCTCACAGGGAAGATACTACTATCATATGTTACAGTGAAGGAAACTGAGGCCAAAAAAAAAAAAAAGTTTAGTAACTGGTACAAGCTGGTAGACGGCAGAGCCAGGATTCAAACTCAGGAAGCACAGGAATTAAACCCAAGTTGTCCAGCTCCAAACACCCAGCTTGTATCCACTGCGTTTCCCTGCCCCTACATGCCTCAGAGGCCCATCATCTGACTTTCAGCATCTGAGTTGCCTTGACTATGAAGTGAGAATAATGAGGATAACCTCATGCAGTCTGAAGGAGATGGTGGATTTATAATCCTAGATACCTAAGGGGCACCCAGATTAGGCCAAGTGCTTTTAGTTTTGAACATGTAGACTTATATTACCAGAATTCTAAGAAAACGCTAATAAAATGTTAAGGTTTCAGAATGCCCAACAAGAGCAAAGTATGGGTGGAGTGGACAAAGTAGAGGCTTTAAAATTTACTTTTCAGAAACTCTAATTGATCTAGGAAATAATCTCAGTCTATAACTCCAACTCTTTCAATACTTCTAAAAAAACAATGGCTTTTGTTATCAACAGAAACCCACTAACAGGTGACAATCAGCAGAAGGTACCAACCAAAAGCTAAAGGAGAGCCCAGAGTGAGACTAATTATTGAGACCTGGAAGGGCCAGTTAGAAAAGTCCTTGAAGGGTGATGAAAACATTTCCAGGAAGAGAATAGAGAAGAGCAATGTAATAAGAGGAATTTAAAATGATCAAAGGTATCTAGGCATGAGAACTCACTTCATCCAGAGTTAGAGAAGGGTGGGCACTGAACAACAGCGAGAATGAAGGAGACCTAGGAAGCTGGACTGGGAAGAGGCTCTGATGGGCCTTGAATGTCACACTAGGGAAAGTGTGCTTGATTCTGGGAGCCATCAAGAGTTTTTGGATGGAAAGAACATTACCAGGCCTGTGCTTTAGTAAGACAATTTGCATGCATCCACAGTGCTGCATGTGGATTAAAGAGCATAGGTATCTGGGAGACTGCTATTAAGGTAGAATGTATAAAGGACCATTGGAGGTTTTTTATACTAATATATTAAAATGTATACCAAAATACAACAATATATTAAAACCTTAAGAGAGAAGAGCAAGAAGTTATTTGTCACTAGACTAACAGTGGAAATAAATCATTACAACCTCTAAAAAAGACTAAAGTAAGAAATTGTAGTTGTGAGCAAAGTTGCCACGTAAAATTTCAGAGTTGTAAAGAAATGTAATTATGCACGTATTTCCACCAGAGAACGGAACCTGAACGCCATGGATGGAGTAAGCAAAGAGGTAAGCAAAGTGTTCAAAGTTTAGGTGCTTTGCTTTTCACCAAGAAGAGCCAACATATTTTTCTTTGAATTGGCTCTCATGTTCCCTTAAAGAGAATTTGATAGTATTGCAGGAAACTCAATTACTAAAGTCACAAAGAAAACATCAACGCAATATGAGTAAACACCAAAGTGACAAGTCACTGAACTTTTGACCCACACACCCAAAAAAATGAAGCGAGAGAATGTTTCAGAAGAACCAAGTCTGAATAATAGAAAACAGCGCATCACTTCTTCACCACACACATTTGACCTTGAATGAGTAGAAACTTGAGGGATTTAATGTGGTTGTCCATAGTGGTCACTGATGCTCTCACATCACCCTAACCCCAATACCATTTCTTCAAGGTCCCTCTCAAGACCCACTTTTCTAAGTGACATGTCCCCTTATCGAATCTCTTTCTCCATATTATTCATTCTCAAGTATGCATACAGGTAATTAGTCTAAGTATTTTTTTCAAAGATGAACTTTTAACTACTCTTTAAATAATTTATGTGTACATAGTTTGTTTTGTCAATTTAACCATAAACATTTTTTTAAATGGGAATATTTGGGTATATTTCTATCATTTTTTTCATCATACATAAGTGACATGTAAAAATCAAAAACAACAGAACAATAACAATAATAGCTAAGACTTTCTGAAGTGTCTTAGCTGTTAGCTATGTGTTCAAGTGTCCTTGAATACATGTTCACCATGTATTCATCATTGTTTCAAGAGCTGTACATGTATTAACCCCTTTAATTATCACAGTTACATGAGGTAGATATTGTTACTCCCCTCAGCTTACAGTTGAGGAAACTCAGTCACAGGAAGGTTAATCAGTAAGTCCGTGGTCCCAGGCAGTCAGACACCAGCTGTGTTCCAATGTATGCTTTAATTAATACACTTTTCCCTTGAATTCAAATTCCAAAAGGAAAACAGACTTGAAAATCAGAAGCCCTAGTTAATAAATACAGACAAGATTCAGGGTCAAGTAAGGCTGCCTTTTCAAAAGTTTGAGAGATAATCTTCCCATGGTCCCTGCAAGAGTTTTGTCCCACAAGGTCCCCTATGACATGGACAGCAAGACAAACATGGCAACCCAGACCTTTGCCCAAGCTGTGTTGTTCTATCTTAATGTGCTATCACTTACTGAGATCTGAAGATAAATGTGAGTAGATACAGTGGTAGTGAGTAGAAGAAGCCTCCCAGACAGAAAACATTCCTACTCCTTACTGAAACAGTGAACTCACCTCTCACTCTCTGGTTAGCTAATGCTTGTGACAGGTGTTGCAAAGAGGGAGGAGGAATAGCTTCAATGGTCCCAGAAGAGTTCAGAGCAGAGAACAGAGCATCAGGAGGTCTGGCATCATTCTTTGGAACCATTCTCCCATAGACCACTACGGAAAGTACCTGCCTTCTTTTAGGTCCTTTAAGCCAGCAGAGTACACCCCGTGGAAGCCGGGCTGAACTGTGAGTGCCACAGGTACTCTCTGCACTCCACCCTGGCCTTTGAGGCTTTGTTTCTGTGTGGTCTTCTGACTGTGTTTGACTTCAATTTCTCCAATATATAGCTTGCCTTGACTTATCTCCAACTCTCAGGACTCACAATACTCTCCTCTCTGGCTCTATCCTTCAGACTTGGTCCACTTGACCAGCTACCTATAGTCTCATGATGGGAGAGTTTGACAATAGGTAATATCACATCAGAATACAAACTCTGCACCAACCTGCATCTTTACTCCTCCTATTCTTACCATATCTATCACATATCATGCAGAAGGCTTATTAGGGTATAATTAGCGGTAGAGAGAAGCTATACATCTGAAGTCCTGTTTGGTAGGCCTTCAGTAATGACATGTGAAATGTGCCATTGGGCCATTGTTCAACTGTTTACAGAGATGGCTACAATTCTTCCAATTCTTGCATACATGCTTCTTTGCAATGCAAATTTGCCACTCTTCCCATTAAGGCATAAAATCTACTTCCCCTCTCCTTGAATATAAGTTGGCCCCATTAACCAATAGTAAGCTGCAGAAGGGACATAATATGATGTTAAAGCCTTGGCCTCAGAAGGCCTTTCAGCTTCTGCTCTCGGGATCTTGCTACCCTGAGAGCACGACACAAGGAAGCCTGGGCCAGCCTCCATGAGGACGAGAGACCACTCACAGCCAACAGGCAGAACCAATCCCCAGACGTGTGAGTGAGGCCCTCCAGCCTCAACTGTGCTGCCAGATGACTGCAGCCAGATCAGGGACCCGGCAAGCCCAGCCAAAGAATTGCTATCCGCATTGCTAAGACACAGCAATTTCTGAGCAGATGAATTATTGTTTTTTTTAAAGCAGGTTTTGGCAAGGGTTGTTGTGAAGAAATAGCTAACTGATAAAAACTCCAAATGCAAATTAAGAGAAGAAACTCAATGCCTCATATTATCATGATACAAACACATTATCTTCTTAACAGTCACCATTAAAGCTTTAATGGAGTCTATCTGCCCTTCCACCACCACCATTACCATTACTGTTCACACCCCCCCCCCACATTCTTCAATTTCTCACCTGCTTTGCTAACAGGCTCTTTTGGGCTTTTCGTCTCTCAGTGGCCTTTGCTGTATCTCCAGCTCAGTCCTTTTAACTAGCCCATTCCCATAGATCCAGCTCCTCCTGTCTATGAAGTGTAGCTGTAATTGACTATGTGCCAGAAACCATTCCTTACCACCCTCTTATTGGGCAGATCAGGATTATTCTGCTCATTTTATTTATATATAGAAAGCCAAGGTACAGTAGATCAAGTCTACTCAAAATCTCAGAGCAAATAATACATGAGAGAGCTAAGATTTGAACCCAGGCAGTAAGGTTCAAGTCCATGCGCTTAAAAACTACACTGTGCAGTCCTTAAAAATATACTCCCTAGGTGACCCCCAGGCACTCCAAACTTTTCTTGTTTCAAACCAACTTCACTATTTTCTCTCATAAACCTCAAATTTCTTACATTCCCTACTTTGATAAATGATTGCCATTTACTGACACGCTCAAAGAAAAAACCTCTCCCTCATCTGATGAGCAACCACACCGCATAGAATCCATGCTCTCTCTTCCACCTCACCATCCTTGCCTGACATCAGGGTATCTTTCTTTTTGTCTTAAACAGTTGCAAATGGGCTTGTTGTTGGCCTTATTACCTGTGATCAGATGGGTCAGTCACTCTTCTTCCTCTTTGCTCTCTTTTTCTCTTCTTCCAAACCACGTCCACATCACTATTAAGAAGGATATACTTTGTCAGCAGGTCAGCTTACTTTGATGGGTGCATATAATTAGCCACAGTGGTGAGATCATGATTATGTGTGATTGTTAATGGCTGTGTGTGGAAGGGTATGTTTGTAGGGGTAAGTGTTACTGGAGGGTAGGGTGACCCATGCCTCTCAGTTTGCCTTGGACTTAACTCTACTTTAGCACTAGAAATCCCATATCCCAGGAAACCACTCATCCCCAAGCAAACCAGGATGACTTGTTACCCTTCTTGAGGGAGATGTTTAACTAAGTGATTGCATGTGTAAGGGAGGCTGTGCTGAGGTTCTTCCTCCACTGAAGCCAGTTGGAATTACGCCTTTTCTCTTCCTTTTGCAAACTAACCAGAAAGAGAGGTGGCCATGCCACCAATTTCATATACCCCTCTTTAAGTCAGCCTGCCAGCATCTTTTCAAACAAAAGACCATCCCTTACTTCTTAAAATATATTTTTTATTTGGTCTCAAGCTATCACACTTTCCTGGTCTTCCTCTAATCTTAATTTCTCTTTCTCTTTTGAAGACTCCTCTTCCACCTCTCTTAATGCTGGAAAGCTGTAAGTTTCTGTGTTCAACCCTGTAATTTTCACCAGCATCATCCACCTGACGGGTGACTTCATCTAGTGAATGTTCAAGTTCACAATCAAAGACACAGTCAAAAAGAGAAGATCAAAAATGTCACCTGTATTACAATTTTAAATATGGTTATATTGGAGAATATGGTTGAGTCATAGAGCCATTGAACTTGTTAATATTTCACTAACTAACCCATTTAACCATAAGAATATTTGGACAACCGTAGGCTTCTCCCAATGAAAACTAACTTCTGAAGAATTCACAACATAGAAGATTATAAAATGTATATTCTCTGAAGGCAGACATCCCCCAAAGCTACAAACAATTAATGAACTATGAATACTGGGTTCTTCCCTTCAAACTGACTGATCAGCTACGTCAGTCCTGCTCCCCTGGGGATGAGTGACTAAGGAAACAGCGAGAAGTCAGGAGTGCAACACTAGCGGAGCTTCCTCAGAGGAACACAGAGACTCAGGAATATGTGTTCACCCATAAGAAATATTATTTTATGCTAATGTCTTTTCATTATATCTCTAGCTTCAGCCTTTTCCTTGAGCTTCAGACTCCATCTGCCTACTCAGTTTTTCTTCTGCTTAGAAATCTAATAATAGGTACTTTAAGCTCAACATGTCTAACAAAGAACTCTTTTTTTTAAACTATTCTCTTCACTTCTGTATCAGTTTTCTAAGCCTGCTAGGGTAGTATTGCTGCCATAAGAAAATACCACAGGCTGGTAGGCTTCAAGTACAGAAATTTATTTTCTCACAGTTCTGGAGGCTAGAAGTATAACATCAAGGTCTTTCTGTTTGGCTTGCAGACAGCTTCCTTCTCATTGAATCCTCACCTGCCTTTTCTCTGGGCACTTGTATCCGTGCTGTCTCTTCTGATCAGGGCACCCATCATATTGGATTACAGACTGATTTAACTTTAATTTAACCTTTATCACCTTCTTAAAGTCCTCATCTCCAAATAGGGTCACATTGGGGGTTAGGATTTCGACACAGGACAAGACAATTCGGTCCTTAACAGCTCCTTTCGTAATATTCCCCCTTTCAGGAAATGACACCATCATTGACCAATTGCTTAGACCAAAAGCTTAGGAATCATTTAGAATTCCTCTTTCTTTCAAACTTCACATTGAGCATATGTGCAGGTTATGTCAACTCTGGCAATTCCATGTCCCATGACCTCTACTACTCATTTCAGTCTCTACCACTGAAATTACTACCTTCTTAAGCAATAGCCTCCCAATCCGTTTTCCTGCTCCCCTCCTTACCCTGCCACCGTCTTTTTTCCACACATCTACTAGAGGCATCTTAAAAAATAACTAAGATACCCTTGCTTCCCTGATTTGAACACTTAATGGCTCCTCATTACACTTAGAATAAAACCCAGCTAGAGCTTATGACCTGCTGTCAGCTGGCTGTCCTTGCCTACCTCCTCGTCCTTTTCACGTACCACTCTTCTCTGTCATTCTTTCACCTCCTGTCACGTGGGCTCCTTGATAGTCTTAAAGTAGGCAAAGCTTAACTTCTGTGTCACAACCATAGCATGTGGTGGTCCTTGGCCTTTTTCCTGGAAGTCTGTGGAACCGTATTTCCCTTTTAATTTCACTTATATTTCTGCTCCAATGTAACTTTCTTAACAGAGCTTTCCAAGCCCTCTCTGTGTAAAGCATTCTTCACCCATATGACTCTCAACTCCCCTACCTTCTTTTATTTTCCCTCAAAGCAGTTACAACTTCGTACAACTATAATGTATTTTTATTTGCCTACTTGTTTGTTGATAGTCTTTGCCACTAGACCATGAACTTCATAAAGTTTTTTTTTGTTGTTCTTTGCTCTGCCTCCAGCACCGAAAATGATCCTTGGCACACACACACAAAAGACACTCAAAAGTATTAGTTGCATGAAAATAATGTATGCAATCTAAATTGCTCTCATTTGAAAATTTGGTCATGACATTTTTTTCTTAAGCCCACCAGTGACTTCTTTTTCTCCCTGGGTAAAATGCAAGCATTTAGCATGGTGTACAAGGCCCTGCTCCCTTCCAGTTCCACCTCGAGCTTCAGCTTTAATAACCTTTTTAAGGTCGTAGCTGTGCTCATTCATATTGGCATCCTTGGACTCCAGAACACTATCTGGCACAAAGTGGTACAAAGAAGCTGGCATGAAGAGGCAGGAATTATTATATAAACCAGGGAGTATAAAGAGTCTTGATTTTACATTTTACTATTTGGTTACTATGTTGATAAAATGAAGATAATAAAATCAGCCTTATCTATCTCACAGGTTTATTGTTTGTTTGTTTTTTTTCAAAAAATCAAATTCATTTAATACTTATAAACTACCTACTCTGTGCTTGGCACAGTTCTACCGTTCCAGGTACTGGGAATACATTAGTGAGTAAAGCACAAAAAATGCAGCCTTCCTGGAATTCATGCTCCGTTCAATGTAAGACGCTTAGCTAAATGCACACATACAGAGGGAATAAGAGCAATAGATAGAACTAAACCAGGAAAAGAGGGTGAAGAGGATTGATGTGACGCTTGTGCACATTTTGTGTTTGGTGGTCACGGAAGTCCTCACAGTAGTGATGACATCTGAAAAGACACTTGAAGGCACGGAGGGGAAGGAGCCATGTGGCTCTCTGGGGGAAGAACAGTCCGGTCAGAGGGTACAAGTGCAAAGGCCCTGAGGCAAGAGCATGTTTACAGTGTTAAAGGCATATTCTGAGCCATAAAATAACTTACAGTAAATTGAAAAGGTTTCAGATCATACAAAATATGCTCTCAGACCAGAGCTGAGTTAAATTAAAATAAATTTAATAAATATATATAGCAAAAAGCATCTCTAGGTAATCCCCAAATATTTGGAAACTAAATGATATTCCTAAGCAACCCATGAATCAAAGAGATCAAAAGGGAACTTAGAAAATATTTTTAAATGAATGAAATTGAAAACACATAATACCAAGGTTTGCAAGATGCAGTTAAATTTATGGAACTAAAACACCCATATTAAAAAAAAGGTTTGAAATTAATTACCTCAGCTTCTACCTTAAGAAACTAGAAAAAAGAAGAGCAAAAAAGTAAGGAAGAAAAAGTATATGATAAAGATCAGAGTAGAAAATAATGAAACAAAATGGAAAAAATAATTTTTAAAAATTAATGTTAAAAATGTGTTCTTGAGAAAAATCAGTAAAACTGATAAACTTTCACAAGAAAAATCAGAAAAAGAAAAAAAGACACAAACAACCAAAATCAGGAATGAGAAAAGTAGCACTACGAATCCTAGTATTAAAGGTAAAATAAAGAGACATTATGCATTTTGTGCCACTAAATTCAAAAAACTTGATGAAATTTATACATGTTTTAAATAGCATGAGCTACTATACCTTGTTCATGAAGGAATAAATAGATGTTGGATAGCCCTATGTCTATAAGGAGTTAAAGCTACTTTTTAAATGCAATGTATTAAAAAAGTTGAATGAAATCCTTTTCACAAAGAAAATCCTAGAACCAGATGATTTCACTGGTGAATTCTACCAAATAAGATATGATATCTCATAAACAAACTTGCTTCTAGAAAATTGAAGAGGAGGGAATACTTCCCAATTCATTCTACAAGGTTAGCATCACTCTGATACCAAAAGCAGACAGAGATAGTAATGAAAACTGAAAACCAACATACCCTCTTGTTGGAGCCCAGGAGGCCTGTGAGGGGTCGAGGATAGGGTCCTGCACCGCAGGCGTGGTGACTGGGCCTGGTTTCCGGCCTCGGGGCTGTCTTGGGCTCTGACTGTTCTCTGAACCCTTGATAAACCAGCCGCATATCTTTGGACTGCACGTCATGTACCCGGTAGCAATGTTAGCCTGAGAACATCCCGACTTTAAGGGAGTAGATAAACTTTGTAGGTCAAGGAAATGAGCTACGTGCCAGAAGGCTTCTCCTTTGTTCTCTATGCACTCAAGATTGTATTTAAGCCTGAAGACCGCGCAATAAACTTGCCTTATGCCAGCTGAGCATTTGGTCCTCTCCTATATTCAGTCCCTCGCCCAGCCTCACAACCACCCTTGCCGCAGCGGGCTGCGGCACCCTCTCATCACATTCTTAACAAAACTTTACAAAGTTGAATGTGGTGATGATATGAAAAAAGAATGGAAGGCCAGGACCCAGTGGAGTTAATGCTGCGAGTACATGTGGGAAAAGCAAGGAGGCTGGTGTGGACAGACAGAGTGAGCTGGGCAAGTGAAAGGAGATCTGAGGAGTAAAGGGAACCAGGACAGGAGTCATTTCCAGATCTTCTGACTTAATTGGTTCAAAGGACCCTAAACCAAATGGGTAACACTAATGGTGAGAATTTTAAGCCACCAAGAAGCAGGCAGGGAATATTTTGGGGGAGAGGAAATACCACAGGTTCATTGTCACCATCAATGGAAGGACTTGGACTTCCAATCTGAGTGAGAAACTGGGGAAACCATTATAGGGTTTCGAACACAGGACTGTGATCATTTGTGTTTTAACAATGTATTTTGTTGAGAACATATTTTATTAGAGTAAGGTTGGAATCAGGGAAGCCAAATAATAATATGTAAATCAAAGTATTTTATAGATTATAAAGTAAAATATTAATATTTAATCAAATAATGCAATAACAGTCACTTCTTAGTGCATCATTTCTGACAAGTTATACATACTTCTTACAAATAAGAGTCTTTTGATAAAATACATTTTGGTGGGGAGGGTTCTCAGAGGAATGTGGAAATCCCTGCTTGGTCGTGAGCAATCCCTGAATTACAAAGGATTTGCCAACCCTTTTATTGCATGACCCTAAGTTTTCTTGTCAGAAACAAAATGTCATGCCGAATGGTGGGAACCTAGAATGATAAGGAATAATAAGTCCTTAATGTGACGAGCTAAGTTCTGACTTGACTGTAATGCCAGAAATACACACTCTAACATTTCCAGAGAGCTGGTCTCCATTGAACCAGCCACCTGCACTCAGCGCTGTCCTCACGAATGCCGTCAGAGACCTCTTGCACGGTTTAATTCCTACTTGTGCCGGAGTAAACCAGAAGAAGCTGTGTCTGCTACTGGGCACAATGGAGAAGTTCTCAGGGCCTAAATATATTGAAAATGATGTTCATCTACAATGGGCAGCAATAACTTAAAAGACTGCAGGAAGTGGAGAACCAGAAAGATGGAGAAAGAAGAGTCACAGCCAGAACCGGGTAAATGAAATCAAGGATTGAATCCAAGATGTGAAGCACCACAGGGTAACATGCTCATGCCCAGGAGGGTCAGAATCAGGATTGTGTTTACGGACACGGTTGTAGATACAAAATACGAAAAGAATTTTGAGCATGCTTGGGGGTGTGGTGGCCATTTGTACTGAGTGGTTTAAAACACACACATAATCCAACACATGCCTAATTTAGTGTTCTAGATCAAAATTTAATTTTTTAACACTTCTAAAAGAACAGTACAATGGTGAGAATGTTTGCAAGTGGACAGGGAAGATTTTTTTTTTCGGCAGAAGTAAATACCGCGTAGTCAGTTGTGCTGACATGTCAATGTTTTTCACAGGTAGAGTCTGCAGTTTCTGTTTAGCACACAGGCCTTCCACCTGGGAAAGTCCAGCTCAGCAGAGACATTTCCCTCCTGCTCACAAAGTTACCTACTGGCCCCCATGTGCTTTAGAGTGTTTTCTACAGCTGAGCATTATTTGGAAAACAAAAGTGATGAGCCAACTAACCCACACGTGTCATAGTGAAATTGAGGGAGGAAATTACTGCCTACAAAATGCAAGCACACACATGCACACACACGCATAACCAGTTTTTAATATTTTTGAGTTTTGCCAAGTTTTATTAAATGGCTTCAGAATGCTTGAAGCATATCAAAAATCTCTAAGGAATTTTTGTTTCGGTATTTTTCCTGTAGAAATCGTCTCCTTTTCCACTAAACGTGTATTGAAGTCTATCCACGGTACTTGGCACTCAGACAGTTCATAACAATGAGAAGCCCAGGTCCCTGCACTCAGGGACTTCAGTTCACTGACAGATGGGAGCATATGCAAGTAGCTACAATCCACAGCTGATCTGGGAGGTATAAATAAAGCATTTACAGGTAAAGAAACAAAGTGACTAACTGCCAGGGACTTTTGAAGATGAACAGAGAACGTTACCTGTGCCCTGGGTTTTGACAGACTGGATATAATTTATGACAGGGAGAAGCAGAAAGAGCGACATTTGGGGCAGAAGGAATAAAGCCCGGAGGTGTAAAAAAGCACATTAAGCCTTATAGACCATATTGAGAAAGTCTACCTTCTAGTCCTCTTAGTATCTAGCACCTAACCAATAATTAATGGTAGCCTGTTGACCCAGTGGTGTCGTTGAGAATGATATGAATATTTATGCTTATTATGAAATTCTGCTGGTGATAATAATGATGACAAAATAGGATCTTGCTATGGAACTTGAGCAAAGTGCCCATGTGCTTCTGCTGAGGATCATTCCCCATGTTAACCGGTGCTTGCGTTTTCCATCTCGAACCTCTCAGTGTGTGGTGAGCAGCACAACCACGGATGATGGCTGGTTGTGGGGCCTGAAAGATTTTAAAAAGGTTTTTTCTTTGACTACTATAAAGATAGCGGTTCTTCTGAAATAAATTTATACATTAGAAATAGCCCCGTCAAAATTTCAATGATAGCACACACACACACTTGACTAAATTGTTCTAAAATAAAGCAGGAACATAACAAAGATGAGAAAATAAGACAAGAACAAAAACTAAGATTGAACTAATTCTATCAGATGTGACCTTGTATAATATGTTCTATAGCCTGTGAAATAAAATAATTTACTCCTAGGCTAAAAACAAGTGTCCTGTGTAGCCCAGGACTAGAACCTATTCTGCAGTGCGCTGCGGCATCATTCGGTGAAGGAGGTCCGCCCGTCAATGAGAAAGTGAAGGCTTCATCAGCAAGTGCTGTCTGAGCGAGCAGTTGGCAATGTGGAAAAAAATCTATTTAGAACCTTATTTCATTTCACACACCAAAATAAGTTTCAGATAAATTAAGAAAGTAAACATGAAAAACGAAACAACAGAAAATGGTGGGGAAAAAAGTAAACTGCACATCAAATGCGTAGAAGCAAAAGGATTTACTAAGCTTAGAAATTGTAAGAGATATAAGGGAGAAAATGAAAGGTTATACTACATGGAAATATACAACTTGATTACATAAACTCCGAAAATCTTGAGACTAGTATCGAATTGTAAAAATGTCTGCAGAAAATACTAAAGACATTTAGTATTTAGTAAAAATACTAAAAATATCTTTGCTGTATTATGAGCTTGTACTACTTGACCAAAAACTCCACAGAAGAAAAGGGGGGAGATAACATAAATAAAAAATTAACTAAATACAAAAGGGAAATTAAAAATAACTACTTATTGATTATAACTAATCAATAAACACAATAATTGTTAGTAATGGAAGCACAAAATAAAACAGCACCGAGCATTGTTTTGCTGATATTCATAGTATTTTTCTAACTAATAATATTCAGTGCAGATACACAGATGATGCAATGGAGAATCTTTATGTTTGAATAATGGGGCTGTCATTACTTTTCTCGCCTTGATTTTTAAAAAATGTCTTTAATGATAATTTATTACTCCTAGCATTGAAAAAGGTGATAACAACTATGTATAGTAATTAAGAAAAATATCTTCCCCAAAACTGCAGTAAATTTATAATCCTGTACTCTGGGCGAACAGGCCTGGGAATCCTACTGCCTGTCGTTGAAGTCTGCTTGGGCAATAGAATCTCCCAGCAATGAAGATGCATCCATCGGGCTCTGCTGAGACAGCAGAGGGGAGCAATATCAATGGTCTGTCAGTTTGGAATGCTGACTAACAAAGCAGGTGTTGTTAAACAGCCATCATGAGTCAAAGCTAGAACTATTTCTTACAGAAAAGAACATGCAAATAACTGAAACATGCATTTCCAGCATAGATGCATGCTGCAGAATTCTAGGCAATGTGATTGAAGAGACAGTGTGACTGAATTACTAGGAATTTGGCCTAGAGGGGAATCCTGTGTGTGCTGTAGGTTTCAGAAAATGTTTTCATCTATTTCTCTTTTCTTTAAAAAGGAAGTCCATGGAAGCACTTAAGTTTACTTCAATATAGTTTTTAAGTTCTTATAAAATAACTCCAACTCCACCCAATTTGTTGGTGTTGGCAGTGTTAGTGGTGGGGTGTGTTATGGGGGTGACCCCTGACAGCTCACTGAAATCTATGCGAACAGATGAATAGAACACTACATGGTAAGTACAACAGGCTGATGGGACAGAGGGCCACGAAGTTCATCATGAAGAGTCACAGAAAACTCCACATGCCAGTTCATTCCTTGGACTAAGGAAAACATTAAGTTTTTCTTTATCCTTCTAGCTTATATATAACACAATATTTAAGAAATAAAATCAAGGTCCTTCTTTTGCAATTAGTTCACAAAATTGTTGAGCCAGCTACACTGAATAAGTATACACCACTCTCTTTGCAAAATCTTATTAAAGACTACTGTCTTGTAAAGATGTTTATAGAATGTATGACTATCAGGATCAGGTCACTAAAACTTTTACTATTATAAGTGAGAAGTGAGGAGTATGGGGATGAGAGAAGCTAGCCTGCTGGTACCCAATCTGACTACTCAAGTCAGCCCTATAAGATTGAAACAAACCTACCTCCCCAGGACTCTCAGGCCTATAGATCCCTGTGCATCAGCTGCTGGTCTTTTTCCTCTACTGGCCATGGGACTTTCCAGCTCCGGAGTGCGGCCATCATGTTGTCCTGGACAGAGTGAGAGCAGAAGGGCCCAGCCACACAGTGCTCGTACATTGTTTCCCTTTCTTTCCTCAAAGGTTGGAAAGGGGCTTTAGGAATGGAGGTAGTAAAAAATAGGAGTGAAACTAATATAGACTAAGTTATAAGAGGGTTTTTCATTTGCTGTATCCCTTCTGTATCTAACTCAGGGTTAAGAGAAACCACAAAAATTTTCCAACAAAGCTAAAGGAGAATCAACAAAAACACACACACGCAATCAGAGTAAGAGTTTATTAAGTGCTTGATATAAAATAAATAAATGAAAATCAATAACTTTCCTTGTTAGTACCATCAACCAGGTAAAAAACAAAAGAAGAAATATCCTATTTTCCTCAAACAGGAGTGGGAATACAGAAAACCTGTAGGAAGGTTATGTAACAAGGGACAGCGATCAGAAACATTCTATAACATTATCCATCCTGTGCAAATTAATTAATATAGAATGCAGCTTCAATTACATTAAAGTATTTTGTTTTTTAAAAAAACTAGATAAACGTGGTAAATTAATATAAAAATAAATGTAAGTGATTGTCTGAAAATTTTTCTATGAAAGAAAATTGAGCAAGGCAGAGTGAGATACTATGACATGGCTATTAGAACCGTCTACAGAGTTACGGCGATCAGATTGGTGTAACACTGCTAAAGGGAGTGACAAACCAGTAGCATCCAAAAAAATTCAAGTATCTAATTAATTTGATAAATGACAAATTAACATTTTCAATTTACTGGGAAAAATTCAGAATATTGAACAAATTTTGTTATGATTGTTGATTCAGGTAGAAGAAAACAAGGTTTAATTGTTTAATCTCCACCTCACAAGTCTCACAAGTAAATACAAAAATTTATACATATGTAATATATATATACACACAAACACACATCACAACATGAATATGTGTATGTGTGTATAAAGTGTTTATGTACATAATTTGTTTTTTTATATGCATGTTAGACTTTTCTTGTCAGTATCTATGAATCTATTTCTTGCTAGTTTAATGGACCTTGAATATAGCAATTTATTTAACTAGTATTTTGATGAATGTAGGGCTTGATTCCAATTTTTAAAAAATGCATTCATAGAAGCACAATTACTAGGAAAATGAGTATTTGTTTTAAAGATTTTATTTATTTATTTTTAGAGAGGAGGAAAAAGTGGGGAGAAAGAGAGAGAGAGAGAGATCAATGTGTGGTCGCCTCTCATGCATCCCCTGCTGGGGACCTGGCCTGCAACCCAGGCATGTGCCCTGACTGGGAATCAAACCAGTGAACCTTTGCTTCACAGTCTGGTGCTCAATCCACTGAGCCACACCAGCCAGGGTGAAAAATGAGTATTTAAAATATAAGTAGCTACTGTTAAATTCTTGGCACAAAATTTTAGAAAAAATTTTTCATGTGGTTTACTTTTATAGGGATTATTTCAGTTAATTCATAGGTGTTTTAATTTGCTCACCATTGTGATCATAATAACAAGTATTAATTGAGCACTTGCTTTCCTCCTGACAGTGAACTAAGTAAGAACTGGGACAGGAAGTATGGAGAGGATCAAGTGATACCATAGAAAGTCCTTACCCTTAGGGCTATTCAAAGAAAGAAAGGAAAATAGGGATATTTAAGTACCAAATTGAATGATAATGTCTATTAATATGTGATTTTTAAAAAAATCAGATAAAATAGATTAAAGTTTTTAGGAGATAAAATTGGCTACTTTTTTGTAAATATAGTCCCCCCAAATAATTATGACTCCAAACCCATTTGGATGTTAGTATTTATGATTATTACTGTTAACAATGTCCATGATAATTGACTAACTGAAATAAGTTCTCCTACACTATCAGAAAAATTCAAAACACATGAATGATCCTGAGACACAGCTAATGAAAAGAGAGGAAAAGATGCACCCAAGACTTACTGACCATATATCATGTGCCAGGTGCTTTGGTTACAGTCTCCTTTTCACTTCTGGCACAACTTGGAAGGGGGACACTTTGCCAGCAATTCTCTGAAATGAGAGATAGTTTTGAAGACAGAAGATTGAAAGAGAAAACCTAGCATCTAGATAGTCCCTACAGCCTGCCTGGTACTGTGCTGGACTCTTGAAGCACACTGCTTCTGTTTCATACACACTTGATACTCTAAGAGGAGCTCAAAGATGCCTGCTAACTAGATCCCAAAGCAGGAAGTACTAAGAACAGAATGAGTCTTCAGGGGCACAGTCCTGACGGGTAGAAGTTTTCACTTGAGGAGCAGAGGTTAAAGGTGCATGAGAATGGCCTTGGCTGACAGAAGTCACCTCACGTAGAATTGCCTAGGAGGTTACCTTACCACGAACACCACTACCAGCTGCCCTGACAGCGCCTCAGGTACCAATGGCTGACTCAGATGGACTACAAAGGTCAGTCTGCCTCAAAGCATGATAACTCTGCTGTATCGTTTACGTCCAGAGTCCCAATTGGTTAGGCCAAGACTGACTTTTCCTGCAACTATATCCTTGATGAGCAATGTGCCCATTCCTGTGTCACCTCCCTCTCTCCGTTAGAGCGGTTTCCTGAAGAGCACTCCCGCAGGGAGTCGCTTATTTTGAACCCAACCTAAGACAAAGAGGATTTAAGATTCTGGTCCTACTTCTGTTTAGCGCACCTGACAATTTCTACTCTTTACAAAGACTCTTCAAGGTGACTGTTATTATTCCCATTTTAAGATCTGGTACATTAAGATTGGAACACTAAGCCAGCTTCAGCAAAAGGCAGATTCCAGAGAGAACAGGAGTCAACTGCTTAAATATCAATAGTTTCCCAAAAGGAACTACCAAAGGCTGCCTTTACCAGGAGGCATTTGACTATGTCACTCTAGGGTCATCCATTCTAACTTTCCACAAAGTTACCCCTTTGGAGAAGAGTCATACATGAGAGGACACAAGTTGCATCCTTTTCAATCTTTGTGAAAGTCATTGTTCTACATCTTTAATAGTAATGCCACTCATTCTTGGTACCTGGCATGTGAAACATGCTAAATAGATTTTTTTTTTAAATACTATGTCTAAGGACTCCAGGATCTAAATAGGAGAGTGATTTTTCTAAGCTTGAAGTCTGTTATTTGCTCTTTCCCAGAATAGAACACATATCTCTGCCATGAGCCTTTTGACCTGAATGCTGACAATGTTTTCCTACCTCACCTTTCAATTGGATGAGCTAGGATCAACAACAGATTCATAAACATACCAAACTCTGAATTGGTTGGAAATTTCTGGGCCAGCCTTCTGGCCTTGAGGTAAGCCTTTATATAACTGATAAGAATGATGAATGGACAACTATGTCAAACTTGATCAAGTGGAAAAAACTGAATTGAACACAGAAAATATAATTTTCAAAGTTTAAATTATGTTATGCTATGGTCCACTGGCTGCCATTCATGAAAGTGATCACCTGTTAACATTGATAATTTAATCTGGTCTTCTCTCCAGCAAGCTACCAAATTAAACCCTACTGTTTGAATTTCGTAAGTCTCAGCGACCCCCTGAAGGGACTGCCTCTAAGTCAAACTTAGTGTCTGGGGCCCTGTGGTCTGGAGAGAAGAAATGAAGGGCAGAGGCTTGGAGGAGCAGTCTGTTACGAGTGGAGCCGAGTGTCTTTAGAGATGACCCATCACTCCGCCCCTGCACCTTCAGGGCTGGCTCTCACGCATCCTGTTTTCCACCAATGAGCTGCAGATTTAGAAATGTAGTGGAACACTGAAAACAATTGCTTCCTAAGGCTTTTGAAAATTCCTAATGGCACTACGTTCTTAAGGTAGTGACCATGTCTTCAACTGCTTCGACATCTCAAATTTCTGAGACTTTGACACATCCCTATTATGCTTTTAATCCATGAACAAGTGTATTTTCCCCATTTGAGTTATTCCTTACAGATGTCACCGTGGAGTAGGGATGTCAATGGTGTAAGTAATTAGATCATCACAAAAATGTCAATTTTTTCTCCCAATGCTGGAAGACAGACAAGAATGAGCCACAGCATCGGTCTAAGAGACATGAGACTTATAACGACAGGTTTTTAAAGCTCATAGTAGAAAATGAAGAGGAGGAAATGGCATAGCAGGTGAATGCATTTGGGGTGTATTATAGAATGAAGCAAGAATAAATCAAATCTGTCAAAACAGATGAATATGGAAATAGTTCAATCCTCAGGGCCAATGTGATCATAGTTATTTGTTTCTCTCACATGTTTCAAGCCTATGTTTTTCTTTTAAATTTTTTTATTGTTGTTCAATTACAGTTGTCCCAATTTCCCGCCATTACTCTCCCCTGCCCTACTGACCCCTCACCTCCCACATTCAATCCTCCCCCTCATTGTCTTTGTCTATGGGTCCTTTATACATGTTCCTTGACTTGACCCTTCCCCTTCTTTCCCTCATTATTCCCCTTCCCCTTCCCCTCTCGTTGCTGTCAGTTTGTTCTTAGTTTCAGTGCCTCTGGTTATATTTTGCTTGCTTGTTTGTTTTGTTGATTAGGTTCCACTTATAGGTGAGATCATATGGTATTTCTCTTTCACCTCCTGGCTTATTTCACTCAGCATAATGCTCTCCAGTTCCATCAAGCCTATGATTAAACACACACACACACACACACACACACACACACACACACAGCAAGTGAGGGACCCAAATGACCAATGTTAAAAGAATAATACAGGAAATAATGTTAATATCATTTAAGAAATTCCAGTTTCTCTAGTCAACTTATATGTCAGCATTGACCACATGAGTACTGCTTGCATTGGAATCACTCAGGAGCTTCTTAAAATACAAAAGCAAGCAGTCAAATATCTGTTTAATCATAAAGGAATCTTCATCTAAAATCATCTCCCCCAATGATCTAGCTTCACACTGAAGTGAAAACAGTGGTTTTTGCTCTCAGCAACAAGACCTGGAAAGACATGAGCTCAGAGAATGGTATTTTCAGAACCTTTATTGACTTTCTTCCTGCCTCCTTTGACTCTTTAGACTCTTTTGTGCATATCAGCTGACAAGTCTGCAGATGCACAGCTCTGATTCCAGAAAAAACCCTCTGAGCATGCTCTTGATAAGCTTCCTACTCATTTGCATCTTTTCTCCCCATTCCTAGCCACCAGGCAAGGGAGCTTAAACCTCAGCGGGGTCTCGTGGTGCTCAATACAGAGTGAGAAACCCAAGGAGCAAAACTGGAGGTCATGTCTGGAAGGTGCCAAAGCTTTGAAGCTCCTCCCTGTTGAGGTCATGGGGTAACTTGATGGGGATTTTGCCATTTCTTATTTTTATTTTTCTTTGAAATGCCATAGAAAAGTAGAATGCCCAGAGAAGAAGGAACTAGGGAGTGTTAGAAACAAGTACAAATACTGACTACAGATCTGGGACTGGCAACTTCCCTCCCCCACCCAAATTTCTGTTGCTCTTCATCACACACACTGTACAGAAACATCCAGGAATGCTTTTGCACCTGAGCCCCACAGCTCGTCCAGCTATGATTCCAAAGTTTTTGCAGATGGCCAAGCACATACCCCCTACATCTATTGCCCACTATTCAACTTGAGCAGCTTTATCTGTTTCACATGCTCACTTTCTATTTCAGGTTCTCTTTAAAAGGTCCCACTGCACACACCCTGCACACACCTGGTTCAGGTTTTGAAAACCATTTATGTTTCAGGAGTCACAGTTCTACTCTAAGAGACAGTGCCAACCCCTTGCCATGTTTATTGTGTGACTTTCAACCGGAGCACTGTTTTGTAAGGTAGAAAGTGTTCTCACAAAATGGAGAAGATGGGCTTTCTTCCCTGCAGGATAAAGGTGACGGTGAACAACAGAAAGGCTACAGGCACTCAGAGGTACACACTGCACATTGTAAGTGTGATAACCACACATCGATAGACTATTTTAGATTGTGGTTTTCGGGGTGTAAGGAGATATGAATCCCATTAGCTTAGCTGACTAATCTATCCCTTTGATAAAAGTGGTTCTTAAATTTTTCTTGCACAAAGAAGAGGTGAAAAGATAAGGTGGGAAAAAATTAACCATGAGGGCACTTACTTAGACAGCTAATGCCATAATCCAGATAGGAGGCAAACATCCACATTGCAAAGCAAATTTATTTCTACAAGTTATGGCAGTGAACAAGTCTCACATGGATACCTCATGGATCTACTTTGTCACAATGAAGGAGGTGGGGATATTGCAACACACAGACTCAGAACAAGAACGTGTTGGTTCAAATTCCAGCTTTGGCTATTGTAGGACCTTGGACAGGTAACTTGATTCTTGTATCTGTTTTCTCAACTTTAAAAGGAGGTTAAAAGTAGTAGCTACCTCACAGGATTGTCAAGACTAAGAGAGTAATAATATGTGAAATGTTTAGAGTAGTTCCCACCAGGCAGTAAGTGCCAATTGCGGGGGGGAGGGGAGCAGGGGCTGGAGGGGTGGAGGGAGCAATGTGGCTTGTGGCCCCTAGAGGGCAGAAGAGGAATAAGGACTGGGTGGAAGCCCACAAGGCCAGATTCACATTTGTTATCAAAGATGTACTTGTTTGATGAGAAAAAGAAAAAAATAGGGAGAAAGGTTCTGGGAATCATGAGAAATGGAGGCTGAACTCAGGGCCACTCACAGCCTGCAATTTTGTTCTTGCTAATAGTTCAAGACACTGGTGTAGACCAAATCAATCACTCAAGCAATTCTAGCAACAAGAAGAATCCAGGCATTCATCTGCAAATACACTTCCAAGATGGCTCACTCACATGGCTGAGGAACAGGTGCTGAATGCTGGCTGGGAACTCAGCTGAGGCTGAGGTCCTTAACTGTAAACAAGAGTTTCCGGTTATTTTCCCGTGGTCTGGGCTTCCCCACAGTGTGGTGGCTGGGATATCAAGGGGAGAAAAATAGGCAGAAGAGGCATCACTTCTAATGACCTAGCCTCAGAAGACACATGTGTCACCTCTACTATATTCTAATATCAAAGCTGTAACAAAAGCCCACCCAGTTTCAAGGGTACAGGACATGGATGACACCTCCTGATGGAGAAGTGTCCAGGTTCTAGAAAAGCATGTGGAATAGGAAATATTCTTATATCCATTTCTGTAAAAAACAAAACAAAACAAACAAACAAACAAACAAAAAACACAAAGTAAATCCCCAGAAATTCATACTAGATTCATTCCATCTCTCATTTATACATGCAAAGCCCACCTGTTTCTGTACCTGAATTACAGCATAGCCCCCAAGACTCTTACTCACTTCAAGTTTAACGACATGCAATCTATTATTTATACTGCAGTGAAAACTTTTTAAAAATGTAAATCTGATCATGTTACACTATTCATCTGAAAATCATTCAATGACTTTCTATTATCCTTAGAATAAAAGCCTGAACTCTAATGGTGGCCAACAAGACCCTCCACATTTTGACCCATTTATCCTTTTCATTTCATCTTTGGCCTACTTTCTACCACATGCAAACTTGACTTCTTTCTCTAATTGGCCCTAGAAGGCCCTGAGTGTATTTTTGTCTCAGGGCCTTCTGTCCCCAAATCTCTTCAAACCTGTTCTGTCCCATTATTCAGACCCTGCTCAAATATCACCTTCCCAAATCACCCAATATACATAAGCACTTTCTATTCCTTAACCAGCTTTGTTATTTATGTATAGGACTCCTTATTCATCTGAATATAAGTACTTTTTTGACAGAGCTTTAGTTTTGTTTATTGCTTTTATTAATAGTGCTTAGCTCCATTTAGTGAATAGCTAAGTTGAATATTAAATAAAGAATAAAAGAGAAAAATAAAACAATTAAATCAAATTTTTATGGCCTTTCTGATTGGTGGCAGCCCAAAATACTTTCATTGTAATGAAAGCATGTTTGTGCTCTCTATTAGTTATAAGTGGTCCTTTCCTAGTAGCCTGTGGTATTATAGATTTTAGCTTATGGATGGTAGGTTGTTTCAATGTGTACTCTTTTTCAAAAAATTATATTTTATTGACTATGCTATTACAGTTGTCCTGATGTTTCTCCCTTTGCCCTCCTCCACCCAGGACTCCCCATTT
Source organism: Glossophaga mutica (assembly GCA_039655065.1). NCBI lineage: Eukaryota > Metazoa > Chordata > Mammalia > Chiroptera > Phyllostomidae > Glossophaga > Glossophaga mutica. The sequence continues at coordinate 64,568,273 of CM077304.1, forward strand.
CCTCAGGCAATCCCCACACCATTGTTCATGTCCATGGGTCATGTGTATAAATTCTTTGGCTACTCCATTTCCTATACTGTACTTTAAGTCCCCATGGCTATTCTGTAACTATCTATTTGTCCTTCTTAATCCCCTCACCTCTTCACCCATTACCCCACATCCCTCTCCCATCTGGCAACTATCAAAATGTTCTCCACATCCATGATCCTATCTGTTCTTCTCGTTTGCTTACTTTGTTTTTAAGATTCAATTGTTGATAGATATGTATTTGTTAATAGTTTTGATCTTCCTTTTCTTATATAAGTCTTTTTAACATTTCATATAATAATGGTTTGTTGATGATGAACTCCTTTAGCTTTGCTTTGTCTGGGAAGTTGTTTATCTGACCTTTGATTCTAAATGATAGCTTTGCTGTATAGAGCAATCTTGGCTGTAGGTCCCTGCTTTTCATGACTTTGAATATTTCTTGCCAATCCCTTCTAACCTGCAAAGTTTCTTTTGAGAAATCAGCTGACAGTCTTATGGGAATTTCCCTGTAGGAAACTAGCTTCTTTTCTCTTGCTGCTTTTAAGATTCTCTCTTTATCTTTAACCTTTACCATTTTAATTATGATGTGTTTTAGAGTGGGCTTCTGCATCTCTCTTATTTGGGACTCTCTTTGCTCCCCAGACTTGCATGTCTATTTCCTTCACCAAATTAGGGAAGTTTTCTTTCACTATTTTTTCACTAGATTTCCAATTTCTTGACCTTTCTCTTCTCCTTCCCTTTATGATGCAAATGTTGGACCTCTTGAAGTTGTCCCAGAAGCTGCTTATGCTATCCTCATTTTTTTTTATTCTTTTTTCTTCTTGTTCTGATTGGTTGTTTTTTTACTTCCTTAGTTCCAAATCCTTGATTTGATTCTTGTCTTCATCCACTCTACTGTTGCTTCCCTATAAATTGTTCTTTATTCCAGTTACTGTATCCTTCATTTCTGACTTGATCTTCTTGATGCTGTTGAGGTACTCACTAAGTTCCTTGAGTATCCTTATAACCAGTGTTTTGAACTCTGCATCCAATAGGTTGCTTAGCTCTATTTCATTTAGCTCTTTTTCTGGAGTTTTGATCTGATCTTTCATTTGGACCATGTCTCTTTGTCTCCTTGTTTTGGCAGCCTCCCTGTGTTTGTTTCTATGTATTAGGTAGAGCTGCTTTGACTCCATGTCTTGGTAGTTTGGCCTAATGTAGTAGGTGGTCTGTAGAGTCCAGTGAATAGCCTCCCTCCATTACCCAAGCTGGGTACTTGAGATATACCCTTCTAGTGGGCTGAGTATACCCTCCTCTTGTAGTTGAGCCTTCATTGCTATTGGGAGATCAATGGGAGGGAATTACCCAGGCCAGTCAGCTGTAGGGAATTTCTGTGACCTCTGACCACCAACCTCTACCCTCCATTACCTACCCTGCAAAAGGAGGATCACCTTTACAGGGGCAGGGTGGTAGTACTCTGACATGGTCTGTAGCTGTCCACTGGATGCCTTGGCCCTGCGGTTTCCCAGGTGGTGCAGGTCAAGATCAGCCCCCACCTGTGTTTTGCCTGGGATGCCCTGCCTAAGCTATAAAACAATCTGAGATGGCTGCTACTTGTGCTGGTTTTGGAGATTCCAAGCCAAACCCAAGCTGTGAATTTAGGCTGGCTGCTGCTAGTGCCAGTCCTGGGGCCACTGAAGGTAGTTGTTACTTGTTTGATAGGATCTAAGAAGTTGTGTATCATGAGCCAAGACCAGCCATTCACATGGAAAATCAGCTTAGGTGGGCACACAAGTTGTGTGGGGCAGAGTCTCTGGGAATCTCCAAGGTAGGTCAAACAGTGTTAGCCAGGTTGATGGAGTCTCAGATATGGCACCAGCTTGCCAGGTCTGTCAGGGGAGGTTTTAGCAAAGGGACAATGGCCTCTGCTTGCCTTGATGCCAGACACTTCAGGTTCTCCCTGTATACCACTGGTGCCTTTCAAGCTGCTACCTCAGTGCTTGAGCTCAAAGGAACTGAGTCTGAGTATGTGAGTCCATTTGTGCATTCTTGGAGAGTAACTTCTTGGGGCTCCAGAAGTTTCTTCCACTGAATCAATCCCTACTGGTTTTAGCAGCCAGAAGTTATGGGGACTTATCTTCCTAACACTGGAACCCTGGGCTGGGGGGACCTCGTATGGGGCTTGGACTGAGATATCCCTCGAGAATTTTTATCCACCACACTTGGATTCGGGACCAGCTCATTCTGTAACTGTACCCCCTCCTACCAGTCTGAATGTGGTTTCTTTAATTCTGTAATTGTCAGAGTTCCATTCAACTCAGTTTCTGATGGTTCTGAGAGATAGTAGTTCTATATTTTAGTTGTAATTTTGATGTGGTTTTGTGAAGAGGCGAGCCATGTTTGCCTATGCCACCATCTTGACCGGAAGTCTTCCCATGTGTACTCTTAAGGAAGGTTCAGCTTGAGCCTGGGTGTTGCACTGCTGAGGGTGTCATGTCTGGGCATATCTGGTGAGTTGGTGGTGACTGACCTCAAAGAATTCAGTTCTAATGAAATTTTGGGTTTTTGATATAAAGAGAAAGGAGACTGTGGTTGTGGTGTGTGGGAGAGATAAGAAGTGAGGAGAGGAAAGGAATCTGAGGGCAGTTATGGCTGGGTGAACATATTGTCACTCTTTTGGGCTTTTCAGTGCAATTAAACATGCGTCCAACATTTGGAGAATTCACCACCTACTTTGCAGCTAGGACACTGGGCTTTGACCCAGGGCCTAATGATCACATACACCCAAGCAAGGTTTTGAATCAGAAGCATGTGTTGTAGGAAAATAAGTGCCACTTGGAGTCCACTTTGGTGAGGATGACATCAGGTAAATCCCATTTCCAGAATGAGGGGTTCTTAACTTCATACGGGAAAGATTTCACAGTACAAGTCCAGGTGATTTTGAGAGTATGTTTATTAAAGCTGAGGACAGTGAAGCAAAGCAAGGACTTAGGGTAGAAGAAGTAACAGGAGGGAGTCTAGGCAGTGCTCTGCTTTGGCTCCCTAGAAGTGTGATAGGAAAGAAGTGAGCCAAGACAGAGCTGCTTTTGGCTCACTGGGAAGTCACAGAAAAGGGGTGCCTTGGAGACAGGATCAGGGGTTAGCCTAGGATGAGCTGTTGCTGCCCTTTGCTCCCTGGTTGCAAGTCTCATGGACACACTTAAAGTTCAGGAGGAAGTAAAAAGTTCATGCCCAGGAAGGCACATGGGCATGCTCTAGAGAAAGCCTGCCACCTGTTCTTTGTCTTGAGGGTTTTTATCTCTCTCCTGTGGGTGAGAATCTTAGGGAGGGTTTCAGCAGAATATTAATTGCTTTCCAGGTATATTTTTTAATATATTGATGCATCAGAATGAGTGTATGGGGGTGGGGGATTATTCTTTGGTCTACTTTCCTATTTTACTTTCGTCTTGCATCTGTCTGGCTCTTATGGGGTTTTTGTATTTGTTCCTCTGACTTCATCTGTCCTTGGGTTTAGCTGGCACAAACGACATCAATTGGGCCACTGGCCTTATCTTCCTTGACCAGGGTAATTTAAGCTATGCATTCTCTGGTTAGGGAGGAGAGGTCTAAACCATTTGCCCTCAAGTGTCCTTGGTTAGGGGAGACAAGGTCTTGCGATTCGGCAGCTGGCTGTAAATTGTTCAAATTGTTTGGCCTTGTTTAATTTTCTTGTCTCTATTTCCCTATTCCAATTTCCCAAGAATTTTCTTAGCTTTTTATTTTTACTATTCTATCACAAAACTATGATTAGAAATTTGAGTTTTTCTTTAATGAAATCTACACAGAAACAAACCCCTTATGAACAAGATAAAAGTGAATTGCATTGGTTGAGACTTGGAGCTCCTACCATGTCACTAGAGGGCCCTTATAGATCCCTACACTGTTTCCTCTCCTATATAACTCCTGTTTCTCAAAATAGGGATGCCCAGGCATTCCCTCCTCCAGAAGGCCCCCACCAGACTGGATGAAGTGTCCCTTCTCTGTACTTCTAAGCACCTTTGTGCAAATCCTTGTTACTATGCTGATGAAACTGTAGCTGTAGCTCTCAGTAACTTGATGTTCACCCCTTAACTGAAGAGAGGGCCCTGTATTTCATCTTTATATTTCTGTTGCTTAACATAGATATAGTCATAGATACAGGCACTTGATAATAGATTTTAATATATTTTTATTGTTTGATTAAATGAATTCCAGCTCAGGCTAATAATGGTGGGATTATTTTTAATGTTGTCTTTCTCCTTAATAACTGAATACAATGAGTTGATCAATAAAAATCCACCTTTTACCCTCTAAATTAGGATCTTAATTCTAACTTGAACTACTTGAATAGCCTTCTTACTGGATTTCCCAGTTTAAGTCTCTATTCCTTCAAATCCAACCCGCATGTAGAATCAGCTGTCTCTTCTCAAAATGCCATTTTGTCCCTGCCCAAACTTTGAGGAAGACACAAAGCTTTACAAACAGTGGTGGGACAAGAAAATGGTAACCTTCAATCTGAAAAACAATTTTATCTTGTAAAGGTGAATATCCAAATACCCTATGGCCTAGCATTCCTATTCCTGGATGTAGATGCTAGAGAAACTTTTGCAAAGGGCACAAGAGAGAAACAGATGAACACTTACAGGAGCATTTTTGTAATGGAAAACAAAAGAACAAAACCTCAATTAATATGAATGTGCACAAATAGAATAAAAAATAAAGGTGTTATAGTCACAAAAGGACATATCATATAGTGGTAAAAATACATTGCAGCTACCTTAACAATATGAATATGTCTTAGGAAGGTAATATATGGAAAAATCACTTTCTGAAAGCCTACAAACAATATACCACCATTTTATTTTTTTATTTATTTTTATTGAATTTATTGGGGTGACATTGGTTAATAAAGTTATATAGGTTTCAGGTATACAATTCTACAGTACATCATCTGTATATTGTATGGTGTGTTTATGATTTCAAGTCAAGCCTCCTACCATCACCTTTTATCTCCCCTTTAACAAGCACAACCGCATGGCTGTACATGCATGTGTGCTAAAGTTATCAAAGGAATGAGAACCACAACTTATAGGGAAATGGTTGTCTCTTGGGGAGAGACATAAGGGAAGCACATGCTACAAGTAAGACATTGGTAAAATGTTATGTGTTAGTTGGAAAGAAGGGAAATAGGTCAGTATTTTACCATTATTTTTGTATATTTTGTATATGCCATATATTACATGATAAAAATATTTAAAGAGTGGCCAATAGACCAGAGTATGTCACCGAAATCAGTAGGGAACATACAACCTTCTGAAAATTGCACAGATTCTATGTTCTTTTAGGGAAGGCTGCCTGGATACAGCCTTTCACTTCCCTAGGTTGCAAAAGGTTGGAGATTTGCTCTTGACTTGTCAAGAAAGATTGACTCATACTGATTAAAACATGCATGAGCCAGAGGAAGGCATCAGAATGCCAATAGATAAGTTTATAATGAGAAAGATGACTTTCACACACTGGACATACACATCTATTATGATGAGCACATCTTCTCCCTGTAGTCAGCCTACATAGGACATCAAATTATAATCAGAAGCCTCCTTACTGACGTTTCAAACAAATTCTTGGCCTGGCTGGTGTAGCTCAGTGGATTGAGCACGGGCCTGCGAACCAAAGGATCGCAGTTCGATTCCCAGTCAGGGCACATGCCTTGGTTGCCAGGCCAGTTCCCGGCAGGGGACATACAAGAGGCAACCGCACATTGATGTTTCTCTCCCTCTCTCCTTCCCTTCCCCTCTAAAAGATAAATAAATAATAAATTTAAAAAAAAAAAATTCTTGGTCGGAGGCCTGGCTTACTCCTTTTAGCAACAACATATCATACAGCAGTGAAAGTAAACTGCAGCTACACAGGACAAATGAATATGTCTTAGAAACGTAAGTAATCCAAAAAGCTAGTTTCACACTCATCTCTATGCCAACAAACCTGCATGGGAATTAAATGTTTGTTTCATGAGTATGGGTCACAATGAAAGGATCAGGCAACACAAGAGTAAAAGCAAGCAAAGCTGGGCTTCCCATTACCTTTGGTGGAGTCCAATATACCACAGCACACACAATGCCAACTCTTACGTCTCATGCCCAGGACAGACACCATTCACTGATCATGCTGTTCTTTCTGGGAAGTGCCTAAGGATCCTTCTCAAAGCATTCCAGACAGCCATTATCAATTAGGCTGGCGCATGTACTAAATGATATTATTTATAATTCTGGACTAACAGCTAAAATCTAAAATAAAAATTATTTATACTGTCCTAAAAGGACTTCGACAATCTGGACACAAACTGCGCAGACTCCCTTGGCTCATTTGGAGTGATCTCACTGGCCCCTGCAAAGCTCTGTACCGTTCCCACATGCGCATTTGTGCTCACGCAAGTAAGTGCCCCCTACACACCTCTGCACATACTCACACCAGCAACCTGGAATGTCCTTTCTTTCTTCTCTGTCCTGCTTGACTTCAGACTCTTCCGTAAAGCTTCCCTGACTATCCCTGTCAAAACTGTTCTTTCCCTTCTTCTGAAATTTGCATGTCATTTGCACTCATGATCTGACATGGCTCGTATTTTCAAGTACTTCTGTATTATAATCCATGTGGTTTTTAAGCTTCTTGAGACCAGGACTATACTTCTTTGGATTTCTTACAAAACTAACATTGCTTCTCATATTATAGATGCTCAATGGATAACTATTGATTGATTTTTCCTGTTGTTAATACCCAACAGAAAACAGGAAAAAAATAATCTCTTTAATTATAAGAAAGTCCCACATATTCTTTCTCTTTAAAAAGAGAAGAAATTAGTAAAAAAAAATTATAACACTTCAGAGGATATATGTTCTGATTGCATTAGTAAATTGGTGGTGGAGTTTGGGGAGGGGTATTGTGTAATGGACATCACAATTATTAAAGCACTCAAGAGGATAAATGGGATAAGTCCTGGAAAATGTTTACATAATTTCTCTGTTTTCTCTACAACATATAATATATTTTGAATGCAAATATCAGGATAATAAATTAGGTAAGGGGCAATTATGTTTATTCCTTTTTATATAGAAGATTTAAGATCTTTATAATGTTAACTACAGAAAATTTTAAAATACAGAAAAGATAGGGGGAAAACAAAACAAAACAGAAGTCCTCAGAAATCTCACCATCCAAAGATAATTGCAGTTTGGGATATATCCTTCCATTCCTTTCTAAATGCATGCGTGTATCTGAAATACACACTTTTACATATAGCGTTATCTTTTTGCAACTTGCTTCTCTACCTAGAAGTATATTATGGAGCTTTTTCTACATTCATAAATCATTCTTGCTAATGCCTAAATTGTATGTGTTGCATGTGCATTCAGTTTCAAGTGACAGAACCCAAATATAAATGTACTTTAACAAAAGAGGGAGCTGATCAGATTGTAAAATCCAAGGAAAGGGTGAATAATTGAAGAAAGGGCAAGGATGCAGTGAAACCTGGAGGCAAAGTAGAAGCAAGGACTCAAACAATGCTATGACTTCTGTTTTCTTCCTTGGGTCCATTTCATGTTCTTTCGCTACTATGACTTCTGTTTTCTTCCTTGGGTCCATTTCATGTTCTTTCGCTACAGCATGGGTTTCTCCACACAGCAAGCAACATTGCTCTAACTGTACTGACTATAATTTTTAGGGTACAATGTTCAAAATCTCAGGAAAGGGGCTCATTACTGAATGTATAGCCCTGTGCCAACTCTATTAGAATATGGCAACCCACAGGACGTGTGTGAATGGGCAAAGGCTAGTCCTATGAGGCACAGCTTCTGAGCTAACAAAGTTGTACATGTTCACCTTAATTCACTTAATCAATATCCTACAAATGGGCCTATAGGAGGTTTACAATTTTTATTACTGAAAATAATGCTTAATAAATACTCTAAGCTGCTACGAACATTCTCATACATTTAATTTTTAGCACATATCTGATAATATCCTCATGCTACATTACTAACATTTGGATTTATTCGATTTATTTATTCACAGTAAATCTATTTTTGTAAGTATCTACTATGTGCCAGGTTTTATTCTGGGCATTAGGGAAACCAGCAGTGAACAAAATAGGAAACCCCCTACCTTTGTGAAACTGACATTCCACTATGGAAAGACAGACAATAAATACATAACGTAAAATATACTGGGGAGGGCTGAGGATTGCTATTTTTAAGTAAAGTGGTGAGAAAGGACAACATTAGAAAGAGACATTTAACCAGTGACCCAGCAACCTGAAGGAGATGAGGGAAAGCATGTGCTTTCTGAGGAGAACTCACTCTAGGCAGAGGAAACAGCAAAGACAAACCCTGGAGTGGAAAGATATTTGGCCTGTCCTAGATGGAGCAGGAGGCTGGTAGGAATGGCCAAGAGGCCAGGGACCAGAGAAGAAGTCAAAGAGGTGATAGAAGGTCAGATCATGCAGGCGTTTCAGGCCACTGCAGGCCTTTGGCGATTGCTGTGGGTAGTGGGAAAGCCAATGGTAGGTTTGAGCAGGGAACAAACATGGTCTAAGCTAGCGCTACCCAAGGGGGGTCCAGGGTATGTGCCAGGCTATAAGCAGTGCATTACAGGTTCATGACAAAAAAGCACAGAAATTAAGGTTAAACATCCAGAAGTGGTTATGAAAATTTTCTTACATTTCATCTCATCACTGAAGTATAATTTTATACTTGTTGAATCAAGTAATAAAAATGACTTGTATTTTTTGTCTTTTTAAATTTAACTTTTCCAGTAATTTATTTTGTACTGTATTTTACAAAGGCATCAATCCATGATACAATGCAAAATTTTAAAATAGTTTTTAATTACAGATAATTGAGAAGTCCTGTCTTAACTTGCATTTTAAAGGATCATTCTATTTTGCAGTGTTGAGAAGAAGCAAAGATGGAATTGAGAACAGTTAAGAAGTTTTTGTAAGAGATTTTGGTGGCTGAGACTAGAATGGTAAGAAAAGATGTTGTTCTTGTTTATGAGAAAGAAAGAAAGAAAGAAAGAAAGAAAGAAAGAAAGAAAGAAAGAAAGAAAGAAAGAAAGAAAGAAAGAAAGAAAGAAGGAAAGAAAAAAAGAAAGAAAGAAAGAAAGAAAGAAAGAAAGAAAGAAAGAAAGGAAGGAAGGAAGGAAAGAAGGAAAGAAAGAAAGAAAGAAAGAAAGAAAGAAAGAAAGAAAGAAAGAAAGAGAAAGAAAGAGAGAAAGAAAGAGAGAAAGAAAGAAAGAAAGAAAGAAAGAAAGAAAGAAAGAAAGAAAGAAAGAAAGAAAGAAAGAAAGAAAGAGAAAGAGAAAGGGAGAGAGAAAGGGAGAGAAAGAGAGAAAGAAAGGGAAGGGAGGGGAAGGGAAGGGAGGGGAAGGGAAGGGAAGGGAAGGGAAGGGAAGGGAAGGGAAGGGAAGGGAAGGGAAGGGAAGGGAAGGGAAGGGAAACAGAACAAAAGAAGAAAAAGGTGGTGGTGGAGGCAGGGGAAGGTGGGCAGATCCTGTGCATATTTTGAAATTAAAGTTGTCAGGACTTGCTCAGCAACTGCATGTAGTGTATGAGAGTCAAACATTTCCCTGAGCAAATTGGAAAGACAGGATGGGAGCAAGTTAGAGGAGTTCTGTTTAGAACCTGTTGATTTTACGGTACAGATTAGACTCCCATGCAGAGTTTGAATTCAGGGGAGAATTCAGACATCTGGAGATTTGGAGATTGGGGAAATACAGAGAATCCAGCAAAGGAATCTAAGGTGACTACTGAGGTAGGAGGAAAGGCAGGATCATGATGTCTTCCACGGGAGTGAAGAAAATTCAAGCAGAAAGGAATGATCAATGATCAATCCTGTTAAATGCTGCTGATAGATAAACAGGATGAGGCTGGAGAAATGACCATTGAATCTGGAGTAACTGGCAGTTTTCAGAGACCTGTGGAGTGGTACAGGCAAAGTTCTGACTAGACCAGGTTCAAGAAGAAATGGGAAGAAAACAATTGGGGGACATTGAGTACAAACAACTTCTTTGCTAGGTTTTGCTTTCAAGAGGAGCAAAGAACTGGGGATAGAGCTGAGGGGAGAAGTAAGGTTAAGAATTTTTTAAGATGGTAAAAAGACAGTATGTTTATATGCTAATGAAAATAATCATTATTGAGGAAAAAGTTGTGGATGAAGGAGGATGATGTCACAAGGGCTGGAGCACACCACTCAGTCAGCAAAAGGGATCGAGAGCACAGGGTGCGTCTGTGGGCACAGACATGGTGTTGGGGGGATGGGGCGTGGCACTCTTGTGACACATTTGACCTGGCCTTCATCCCATCACCCCAGGGGGGAGGTCTGCAATAAACGAGCTATCTCACTTTTATTTACAACAAGGTAATGGTAAGAAATCTATCTCTTAACCAGAGCACCTCATGAATATTCAGGTTTAAAGTACGAAAGATGAACATTAGAAACCAAACAGCCACTCCAAAATGATAAAAATAGTCCATCTTCTGGTGATTTATAGTTTCGTTTCATACATTTACTTGTCAATTCACCTGGCCTTTATTTGGTGTATGGATGGAGTGAGATGGGTTTAATTTTTCCTCACAAATGGCTCTCCAGCTGCCATTAGCCCATTTTGAGAAATAAACTTTTTCTCTGTGATTTGAAATCTCAGTGGGAGGGGAAGTATAGGCAGAAACATTTTATTTCTACTTTATAATTAGGAAATCCAATCAATGAGAGGGTTAAAGGATTTAAGATTACCAAGAAACAATAGCGAGCCAGGACTAGAGTTGTTTTTTTTTTTTTAATGAATATTTCCATAGTTTCTTTCTAGCAGTGAGTTGCTTATTGTACCGAAAAACAGTCTCCAAGGGAAAAAACATTTGGAAGATGATGGAATGGTGTGACATGTAGCCTTGAACAAGTCTTAGAGGAAAACAGTATCAGTAGCAATTTCTCCTCACTGCAGATTCTCAGAACCAATTCCAAAGTGACTTTGCACATTTTCTACCTATCAGTTGTCTCTTCCACTGGTAAAAATGGAGAAATTTGTAAGTATATAAATAAACCATGATAAGTACTCGATTAAAGAAGAAAACTGCTGCCAAAAACAAAAGCTTTGACTTTTATATGTAAAGCTAAGTCATATAAGAAATAATTAACCTATGCATTATTTTTTACAATGTCTGTTATTCAAAACTGCCTAAGAAAATGAAATTTGTCCCATAACTAATTTCATACAATCAAAAACACTATCTCCATTCTTTTATTTTTAATCCTTAAAAATGTGTTTATCTCTCACACATCAATGTTTCTTTCCCTCTTTCTCCCTCCCTTCTCCTTTCTCTAAAAAATAAGTAAATATAATCTTTTCAAAAATAAATAAATGAATGTGTTCAACAGGTCAGATGAGTTGTTCACATCTCTTCTTTTCTTTAAGGATCTACTAAGATACCAATGAAAATGGAAAGAAATGCCATGAGACTTTTTCTGCTCCACGATGAATGCAAAATTTGTAGGGGATGCCGACAAAGCAGAATCCGTACTGAGAAATACCACACCCTGTTGAAGGTCCCTGACAATGTGAGTTATTGTGTGGAGACCACCATCCATTTGTGATTCTATCCTGCTGACTTAACTTTAATTCACAGAATGCAGGCATGCCTGGTGAGCTTTTGCTTTCTTTTTCTATTTGTTCAGACAACAAAATAACAACACTAAAAAAAATAAATGAAAAAAAGTGCATACAAACCAACTTTATGACATTATACTGTTGACACTTGAACTATGTAGGGGTTGGGGCACTTCTGCAGTTCAAAAATCCCCATATAGGTGAAGGGATTAGGAAGTACAAATTGGTAGTTACAAAATAGTCACAGATGTAAAGTACAGCACTCGAAATATAGTCAATAATCTTGCGATAACTATGTATGGTGCCAGCTGGGTATCGGAAGTAGTGAGGGGGACACCATGCAAAGTATATGATCGCCTAACCACTAAGTTGTGCACCTGAAATCAATACAAAATAACATTGAAAGTAAATTATAATTGAAAAATTAAAAAAATAACATTAAAAACTCCACTTATAACTTTTGACTCCAGAGTTATCCCTTAACATCTGCAGATTCAAACAACCATGGAACAAAAAGAGCATTTTGATCACTGATTGGGACTCCATGGTTGGGAAACTGCTTACAGAATGTGAAAATTCTGTTTTCCACCTACCCCTAGTTGAATCCACAGAGGCAAAATGTGCAGATAAGAAGGGCTGGCCGTATCTGTTGAAAAAACCCAGTGTAGAAGTGGACCCGTGCAGTTCAAACCCTTGTTGTTTAAGGTAAACTGTATTTGTTTTTAATTAATTCGGTGTCACTGAACATTTGTCTTGTGTTTCATATTTATTTATGTGCATATATTTTATATAACTATAATTATAGAATATTAAAAAATGTTTTACTCATTTTCCTTTAGCATTACATTGAACATTACATTTTTCATGTAGTTATATTATTTATTTTATTATAAATTCAGTGTGATAAAATAGGGTATTTCTTCACAACATGTAACTTGCTTACATTTTTCCCTTTTGTGCTTATTTAAATTGCTCTCAGATTTTTGCTAATATATGTTCCAGTATGCATTAAGCATATTTGCCCATATATGTCACTTTTTCAATAATTAATTTAGAATAAATTTTCAGAACTGATATCAATGGGTCAGAAGTTTTACACATTTTCATGGCCCTCAATACCAAATTACTTCTCAAGGACTGATACTGTTTATATAGCAACCAACAAGGTATGAATATACCCATTTCTCTGGTAAATCATGAACTTTGGATTTTAATAATAACTTTTGAAATTTTCAAATAATTCTTCAAGGCCTGAATTATTATTTTTATTACTGTCAAATTTGAATGCTCTCCCAAATATTTATTTTCCAAACTTTTAGTAAATGGCCCAAGCCTTTTTTTCCAAGTGTTTTTTGGATATTGTTGGAGCTCTTGTTTAGTTGTATGAGCTTTTCACACATGACCACGAAGAGTTTCCCACCATTGGCACTACTGTTATGTGGGGCCAGACAATTCTCTGTTGTGCGTCTGCCCTGTGACTGTAGCTCCCTACCTGATACATGCCAGTAGCACACTCTCCCCTGCCCCTCGCTTGTGACAACCAAGACTGTCTCAGAAGTTGCCAAATGTCCCCTGGAGGCAAAACTGCCCCGGGTAAGAGGCACCACTATATAATAACAGCAGTTATCAATGACCTGACAGTCACCACATGTCCGACACTGCTCTAAGTGCTTTCTGTATGCAAGGAGGGACCCCAGAAAAACCCGGAGTTTATTTATGAAAATTATGAATTTATTCTTACATCTTTAAACTTCAGTCGCCTTCAAAGTACTCTCCATTTGATGCAATACACCTATCAAGATGGTTTTTCCCACTGCTTAAAAACAATGTTTAATTTCATTGATTTTGATGCCTTTTAGTGCTTCTGCTATTTTTTGTTTCACCTCTTCTACATTGGCAAAATGTTTCCCTTTGAGGACTTTTTTAATTTGAGGAAACAAAAAAAGTCACTCAGGATGAGATTGGGTGAATAGGGAGGGTGGGACATGAGGGTCATGCCACTTATGGTCAAAAACTGCTGAAACTCAGCTGAGTGTAGGCAGATGTGCTTATAAATCACCTGCCATGAAATGGGCAAATGCATTGAAAGAGTCTTCAAAAAAAAAATTTACTGAAGCCAAACTCAGCCTCTCACACCACCAGCAGCTGATACACTGATACAGATGGGTTCCTAGAACACTCACCTAGCAGGGGAAGACTGTATCACAAGGGGTCCTGGAAGATAATTCCAGTTTTTGGGGGGGTTCCCCCTCATATTCATGCATCGCAAACCTACCACAATGCTACATTTAGATACAATTAGCCTGCCTTTACAGAAGGAGAAACCGAGGTACAGATGAGTTAGCGACTTGAACGTGTTCATTCACACACGTGACAGAGGCAGGACTTGGATCCGTTGGTCTGACTCCAAAGCCCATAGTTTAAGCACCACTCTCAGACTCTCTCCTCCCCATCATAGGCTGCCATTTTTATCATCTCAAAGCTTCTGTTTTTGTTCATTTTAATTTTATAAATAATATTACATAATCAAACCCTTCATTTTTTTCCCTTGTGATTTCTTCTATTTCCATCTCTGACATATCTGGGAATTACACTTTCTACTTTAAAAAATTAATGTTTTACTCTCTATGTCTTATTTTGGCACATAGCTCTAAATTTTTCTCCATATTACTATTTACTTATTATGGCACTTAATAATGTTTTCTTCAGTGATTTGATTATACACATACTATTACACATTAAATTGATTAGAATCTTAAATATATTTCATAAAACATCTTTTTAAGATTGAGTCTTAATATCAAAAGTGCTTGGGAATTTTACAAAATAAAGAAAATAAAATAATGGTGTTCACTTAAGACGTGAACTGAGAAGGGGTATTATTCTATCGAATACCTAGAAATTTCATGTCCACAGTGAGTCAACACATGTAAACGCCTGACATAAGTTTGACTTACAAATAGTCATTTGCAAATTGATTTATTAGACATCAAAATTTTTGTTCCGAAAAAAGGTATCATATAAATGTTAACTGGGTTCCTGGGTAGCCCACAAAGAAAACCTCTCTTTTACAAGAAGGAAACACTCAAAGAGGACCATTACTCTGTGAAAAGGCACCCACTGAAAGGGGGGTCATTTGGAGGTTTTCAGAAATAAAAGTCTCTTTGGACTTTTATTTCTCTTTGGAAGGGGTGGGGAACACCCGCGAGTAGTTCAGCATCTGTTGTTGAGGGGAACTCCATGAACGCTGTCTTAGCCAGACCCTGTTCAGAGACCTCCACCCTCCAGAGTCAAATCGCAGAGCCCCAGTCCAGTAGATTTTCTTTTACATGTGCAGATCCTTTTAGACCAGGACACCTGACTGGAGAAGTTTGACAAGGCTTCTAAAGCTTTTCAATTGCCCCATATTGTATTTGTTACCCTCCAACTTCTTTTTCTTGTGATTAGAATAACGCTTCAAAATGAAGCAAGAGTTCCACTGGAGCACTTATGCCCCCATTTCACAGCCCAGTTAGAAGACCCTGAAGGGGCAGATGAAGCTCGGGATCCCCCGTAAATGGTGGTCTCCTTTAAAGATGGAAAAGTTGATGTGCCTCTTGAGCCTGTGGCAGGCGAGAATAATGATACTACCCACCTCAAAGTTGGGGGTAACAATCAAACTAGTTAATATATGCAAACCACACTGAGCTTGGCACATAATTGGAGCTCCATAAAGTCAGTTGAAGTTCCTCAGGAGTAATCATGAGGCCTTGAGGGAAGAAATAGTTTCCTGATACCCCTCCCCCCACCGAAGACAACTGAAATTAATTTTTACTCACCGTTTAAGTTGACCCAGCAGAATTGTGGCTGCTTAAGCTGGAGGAGAGGGAAAGCCAAATGAGCCCAATGGTATTGATGTGTTGAACTCTATAAAAGGCACTGATTTTGTTACCTCATTTATTTTGTATGACCCTATCTCTCCAAAATGCCTTATCTTCTCTGAGCTCTGAAGCTTAGCAGAATCTGTCTCACCTGGCCTTTGATGGGAACTCAGCCTTACGGGAAGGCTACAAGGGTTAGTGGTTAAGTGCAGCTGTGTGGCCATCAGTAAATTACTAAACCTCTCTGCCTTAATTTCTTCATCTGAAAAATGGAGCTAACAAAGGTACCCATGTCATAGGGCTCTTGTTGAGAGTAAGTGAAACAATATACATGTCTGACATATAGCCCATGGCCAGAAAGTGTTAGCTATTATTTTCAGCATCATTATTCCTACAATTCCAGGAGCTGGAGATCATTATTCCCACTTGTAGAAGAGGGAATAGGCTCAGAAAAGTTTTTAAAAAACTAATAAAGTCACATAACCATTAGAAAGATAAGGCTAATATTTTATGCCAAATCTGATTTTGGAATTCAGGGTTTTTAAAATTTTTTATTACTCTTTTCTTTACTTGAAGCTTTCGTAAAAAATAAGATGTGGAAGGTGTGGAAGGTTTTTGCAGATTCTCTAAGGATAGGTCCCAGATGGATAGGACTAGAGTTTCTTTGTTGCCTTCAAGGAGTAGAAGCTGCTGGGAAGCTCTTTTGGGCTTAGTATAAGGAGAAACATTTTACTAAAAGGAAAGACATTAAAGCAGATTGGTCTCTTTAAAAGGATAGTAAATCCTACTATGTACTTCCTTCACTTCTTAATCTCTCTTGCTGTAGCTTAGATGGCACCTTGCTGAGAATATCGAAGAAGAAATTCACACCACTGCTTCCAGAGTGCCTGTTTCCCTGCCCTCAGCAATACCCTGGGGACAAACCTTTTACCCACCAATATACCCTCTGTCCCCTGTTTCAAGAGCAGGTAGGCTTCTTGGCCAGTATCCAGGACCAAGGATGAGTGAAGCTTCCCTGGCATCTCCAGGAAGAACTAAGTCTTTCTCCTTTTCTCACTTTAGATTATTTTTCCATATCACCTATCAGATGACTGAGTTATTGTATCAAAATATCCAAGGATCCTTTAATTCATGTGTGGAATTCTTTATGGCTCTAGTCTCATCAGCACAGCTTCAGGATCTTTTTTTGTCACCGACTATAGCTTTGATTCTTATTATTAGGAACCCTGGAAAAAAGAATCCCCAGATCTCGAGACTAGTCTGTTCCTATACTTTGCTCTCTCTCCAGCTGTTGGGAACTGCCTTGCCTGGTTTCAGAAGCTGTAACCCCTCACCTCCCCCCGCCCCACACACACACACCGCTAAGGCTGAGTAAAAGACCTTGGGACCATAAGCCACTAAGGAGACAAAGCTTATCTTCCCAGCAGGGGTGCTGCCTCTGCCCACTTTACTTCACCCTGCTTAACTACAGGCAGATGACTGGTTAGCCAATGACAGGTAAGATTCCTCAAGGGAGGGATGACCTAAGACAGGTACAGTCAGGATGACTGGCCATCAGGGAAGGACTTGGGGGGCTATAGAAAAAGAAAGTGATGGACCCTCACCCCTTGGCTTTGGCATAGCCTGAGTACTCATTCTATCTATAAGAAGGCTCCTAATCTCTCGGCTGCCTTACTTCCCCTGCCTGACTTAAGCCTGAAACAATGCCAGAGGACAGTGCAGCCTTGGACAGGAATGGGTAGTTCCCCTGGGCAATCAGGCTTAAGAAAGAATGCATAAAATCCTGTGAAATCTGCTTTGCTAGGAATGCAAATGGAGCCTTATCAATTTAAATGATAAGGGTCCAAGCATAAAATGAGTTTGCTTCCCAAAGTTTTATGGCTCTTTAGTTAATTGATCTTGACTCAGAATAAGCCCTCCCAGTTCTTTGAATGTTATCTATTCTTTGATCATTACTGCCTGACCATGACTGATGAGCTTTACCTGTATTCCTGTGCAAGTTGAACCCAATAAAAGCCCATTGAGGAATAGGCTCAAGGCCCCTCTCCTTTGAGAGATTGGCCACATTTCCTCCCCCAAGTAGATCATGTCTTGGCAGACTTAGTCTCATCCTCAACGGCCAGAGGTATCTGCAGTCAGAGCCCTGCCAGCATCCAGCTCCTGCCAAGGATGCCACAAGTGACTCTTCTGTGGGTACAGAGAATGCTGCCAGGTCAGGCAGAGCTGTCCTCAGGAAAGGACCACCCTGAGACCCCAGGAAACTGCCCTGTGACCTAGGGGTGGAATGAGGGCACAACTTTGTGTTCATCTTTGTCATCAGCACTCCAAAGCAACACTATTTGGGCCCAGATTCTCATGGAGTCTTACAATAATGTGGCATTTTATTGTTCACCAAGTGTTTCCCTGTATTTCCTCTCTTATTCCTCTTTTCTCACATAAGTATTATTACAGACAAAGTATCCATTAGTTATGATTTAGTTAGATATATATATAAGGAAAAACTCAACCAACAACAGCTTAATCAAGGTAGGATTTCATTTTTATCTCATGTAAACAGTAATCCTAGGAGTCAAGGCTGATCTGGTGGCTCTGTGGACAGCAGGGACCCAGACTGCTTCTCTCTTTCTCCTTCATTTTCCATGGGTGGTTTCCATCCTCAAGGTGACCTTATGATAACCTATAGTTGCAGGAGTTCCAGCTATCACAATCTTGCTCTGGGTAAGGGAAGGGAGAAAAAAGAAAAGAGAAAGGTATTGTCTCTCAAGTGAGTTACATTCATTTAGAGATTTTCCCATTGACCACACGTAAGGAAGACTGGAAAATGTACTTTGAATTTTTTAAAAATCTGGACAGATATCTAACCCTGTCCACATAAGGGTCTAATAATAAGGAAGTAGGAGAGAATGATTATTGGGAAGGAAAATAGTAATCTCTAACCAAGGAAATTAAGGCTAATTGGGATTAAACAACTTGTCCAGGGTAATGCAACTAATTAGAACCTTATGTAGGTCTTCCTGACTCCCTTCAGGTGCTGCACAAGCCTCAGAGACATTACGTTCTACATAAGTAATCCCCTTGTATACCTCACAGGGATGTAGTGCACTACTTGTACCGTCATGTATGATATCCAGTGAACCTGTCTCCTGCACTCGGTAAAATTTTGTAATACTGCCTTCCCTGCTCTAATCACTTGGAACCTAATATTTACTGCTGAAAATTTTACTAGAGAAGTTAGGTCACTGTCCATTTGTTGGAGGCCCTTTTTCCATCCAAGGGCAATAAGTCCTCTTCAAGTTTCTGCATGCCTGGCGAGGGCCTATGCTGATTAGTGTTGGGAACTGCCCTGCCTGGTTTCAGAAGCTGTAATCCCCCCTGGCTAAGGCTGAGCAAAGGACCTTGGGAACATAAGCCACTTAGGAGACAAAGTTTATCTTCCTTGTAGGGGTATCACCTCTGTCCCCTTTTTCTTCACCCTGCTTGGCCCCAGGCGATGACTGGTTAGCCAATGATGGGTAAGATTCCTCAAAGGAGGGATGACTGAAGACAGTCATGGTCACAAAGGGGCCCTCAGGGAAGGACTTGGGGGTTATAGAAAAAGGGGGTGACGGACCCTTGCCCCTCAGCTTTGACATAGCCTGAGTCCTCATTCTGTCTGCAAGAAGTCTCCTAATCTCTTGGCTGCCTTACTTCCCCTGCCTGACTTAAGCCTAAAACAATGCCTTAAGCCTGAAACAATGTTGGAGGTGGGTGCAGCCCTGTGCTGGAAAGGGCAACTTCCCTAGGGCTATCAGGCCTAAGAAAGAATGCATAGAATCCTATGAAACTACTTTGCTAATACCCTCAATTTAAATGATAAAGGTCCAAGCAGGAAGTGAGTTTGTTCCCCAAAGTTTATTGGCCCTTTAACTATCTGACCCTGACTCAGAATAAGCCCTCATAGTTCTTTGAATGTTATCTATTGTTTAATCATTTCTGCCTCACAATGACTGATGAGCATTACATATGCACCTTGTATTCCTGTGCAAATTGAACCCAATAAAAGCTTGTCAAGACAAGGGTTGAGGTGTTTTCCTCTTGAGAGAGTGGCTGAGGCACTCTAAGTCTTTTTCTTCTCTTGAGAGAGAAGCCATACTACCCCTTTTCCTCCACAGGACTCAGTATTCTGTGTAAATTTGTCTCGTCTCATCAGTAATGCCACAGACCCCAGGAGCCAGGATCCATGTCAGATTAGGACCAAAAATGGGAAGAAGCCACCGCCTTTTCATGTCTTATAACTGGATGGCTAAGCCAGGAAATTCACAGTGCAGGCCTATTTTCTTCAATTTGTATGAAGGATAGTATATGTTAAACATTGGTTTTTAACATCCACACTTGTTCACTGAAAGCTATCCATTTTAGGTGTTAGAGAATTTTGCTAATATTAATAAAGTAGTGCTTTAATTTTCATCTGAGTATGATCCTTGTATGCATGTTTCCTTATTTGGAACTCTAAAGGATTGTAGAAAACAGCTAATAACACTATTTTATTATAAAGAAAAGGAACTAAGTTTTATTTTTAAAAATTAATTATTGTATTTTATGACTATATCATAACAGAATATTTTAAAAGAAAATAAAAACACAAAAATAAATTCAAGATGGATAAAAGACTTAAATATAAGTCATGACACCATAAAAGTCCTAGAGGAGAACAGAGGCAGGAAAATCTCAGATATTCCACACAGCAATATTTTCATCAATATGTCCCCTAGAGTGAGGAACGTAAAGGAAAAAATAAACAAATGGGCCTTCATCAAAATAAAAACTTCTGCATGACTAAAGAAAAACATCAACAAAATGAAAAGGAAACCAACTGCATGGGAAAATATATTTGCCAGTGATACCTCAGACAAGGGTTTGATCTCCAAAATATATAAAGGCCTCACATGACTCCGCACCATGAAGACAAACAACCCAATTAAAAAATGGGCAAAGGATCTGAACAGACACTTCTCCAAGGAGGACATACAGAGAGCCCAGAGACATATGAAAGGATGCTCAACATCACTAGCCATCAGAGAACTATAAATAAAAACCACAATGAGATACCACTTCACACCAGTCAGAATGGCTTTCATAAACAAATCAACAAACAATAAATGCTGGCGAAGTTGTGGAGAAAGGAACCCTAGTGCACTGTTGGTGGGAATGCAGACTGGTGCAACCACTATAGAAAACAGTATGGAATTTTCTCAAAAAGCTAAAAGTGGAACTGCCTTTTGACCTGGCAATTCCACTCCTGGAATTATACCCTAAGAATCCTGAAACACCAATTCAAAAGAACCTATGCACCCCAATGTTCATAGCAGCACAATTTACAATAGCCAAGTGCTGGAAGCAAGTAAATGAGTAGATCAAAAAACTGTGGTACATTTACACAATGGAATTCTGTGCACCAGAAAGAAGGAAGGAGCCCCTACCCTTCATGACAGCATGGATGGATCTGGAGAGTATTATGCTAAGTGAAATAAGCCAGGCAGTGAAAGACAAATACCATATGATCTCACCTGTAAGTGGAACCTAATCAACAAAACAAACAAGCAAACCTAATCAACAAAACAAACAAGCAAGCAAAATAGAACCAGAGACATGGAAATAAAGAACAAACTGACAGTAACCAGAGGGGAGGGGATGGGAGGATAACCGGGGGTGGGGGGAAAGAAGGGGAAGGGTCAAGTCAAGGAACATGTATAAAGGATCCATGGACAAAGACAACAGGGACGGGAGAGGACTGAATGTGGAAGGTGGGGCTGGGTAGGGTGGGGGAGAATAATGGGGGGAATGGAGACAACTGTAATTAACAAACAACAAAAAAATTAAAAATAAAAAAGTAAATAAATATACTCTTGAAACCATTGCTAATCTGCTCTTTTCCTAAAAATTGAATTTATAAGGGAAAATGCTGTGTAATAAAGATTTAGGTTAGGTGGGTTCTGTTATTGGAGGTTTCGTTGTATTAGATCAGAAATGCAATAAATCGGGATCCTGCTCTCCTGGTAGAATAGGACATGGGTATGCTTTGCTATGTATAGAATTCTATTTTTGAAAATATGATCACTGCAGCCAGGAGTCAGGAAAAGAGAAAAGACTGCAGAAGCTTCCTCAGATCATCCGGGGGTCTTTCAGTAAACTGAAAGTAACAGAGTGAGAAAGGAATCTCCAAGAGAGGCCAAGGAGTGTCACCAGCCCACCCCTACAGAGAAGTTCAAAGCTAAGCTACTCACAGAAAAAGAAATGCTCAACCACAGGGCGGATGTGCTGATTTTCACACCCAAGTCATTTACTTGAAAAGCAAAGGCAGTAAATTCTTGGTCTTCATCACCTTAGGGTCACTCCAGCAGAAAGCAGAAGATAAACACTCAGCTTCCCCTTCCACTGTCGCCCTTGCTCACTTGTTTCTCCCAGGCAGAGTCAAGCCTCATGTCTTTACTTTTCAACAGAAAACTATAAAATTGAGGCAATCATTTTTAACCTTAAGCACTTAACTAATATGTTCACTGTTTTGTCTATTGTTAAAATAGGAAGAATTCCTTGGGAAGTCAGTGCAAGCTCCACAAGGACAAATGACGAGAGATTTAGTTGGCTAATCATAGCACTAAGGATTTCATTCTAATAGTCTAAAATAAATGAGTAATAAGAGATCATAAGAAGAATTAGACTATGCCTCAGAAAGCCAAAGTAATATAATCAATTAAGACACCCCCCACAAAAAAATGAGTCCATTAAGTGAAAACACAAAAACAAAAACGAAACAGAAAAACCCAAATGTCCTTTGGAAGGTTGGTAACAGTGTCTCCTTACTTATTGCCTAAGAATTAATGAAAAAACATCTTTAAGGTAATCCCAAACCTGCGTCTTGTTCAGAAAAGGAAGTTTACTCAATTTATTTACCCAGTTTGGATAACGCTTAAAACCTACTCAAAACACTTCTGTGGAAAGTATACTCGAACAAGAAGGCACTGGAAAAAAAATTGTCTGGACAGGATGTTTGGGGCATAAACTATCACCGGACAGTTTTTGACTCCTTGCTGCAACCATGCTGATGGGAATGGAAATTCTATACATTCGGTTAGTGATTTGCATACTGAAGCCATATGCAAATACTGGAACAGAGGCCCCCAGCTTAGGTCTCTTGCATTTCCCACACTCTTCTCTGAACTCCTGTCTCGCTTATGGTCAATACTACAGTTTACTGCTCTGTCATGTACTGCTGTATTGTTTGGGCCCCAAGCACATCGGAAGCTCCAGATGCAACAGGGTCATTGCTATATTTACCACAACCCTCTCACAAAGTGTTTTTACAGAAGTGACTGTGCTTGTATACATTCACTCATCCATCCAGTCAACTAATTGTGTATTGGGAGGTCATTATGCTCCAGAATCCACTCTACATATATGCTGAGGAGATTAATGGTACAAGGTCTCTACTCTCAAAGGACTCACATTTGAATGAGATGAGAGAGCAAAAAAACAAGAAAAAATATCAGAGGTGACAAATATAATAGACAGAATTAAAAAAGGGTGGTATGATAGAGAGGAACTGGGTGGCTACATTGAATTAGGTGGTAAAAGACCTCTCTGAGAAAGTGGTATCTAAACAGAGACCTGAATGACCAAGGGCCTAACGATGAACTGGGTTGGCATGCACAAAGGAACTAGCAGAAGCCCAGTCGGCCAGAGCACAATGAGAGAGGAGTAATACAATGTAATGGGTTGGGAGAATAGCAGGGGAGCATTCCTAGGGTTTTGGAACCCACAGTTTGGCATGTGAATTTTATTCTAAATTCAACACAGATTTAACACGTGAAAATTACATAATCTGATTTACATTTTTAAAGATTGCTCTAGCTATTGTGTGCATTATAAAGCAGAAATGAAACAGGAGAAGTAATTAGATTACTGCAGTAGTCCCTGAGAAAGATTATGTTGTTTGAACGAAGGCAGAACTAACAGAGATGGAGAAATATAGATTGAGGAGATGTTTGTGGGGTACTGCCAAGAGGATTTTCTGATGAATAGGATGTGGAGGAATGATGAAAAGAAGGAAATCAAGGACGACTCAGATTTTTGGGTTAAGCAACAGAATTAAAGATGATGAGTTTTACTGATAGATGAGGAGCAGGTGTGTAGGAGGTGAAGGCAGAAGGGAAATCAAGAGTTCTCTTTAGTTTGAGATACTAATTGAAGACATCCATGTTGACAGGTTAACAATGCAGTTGGTTCTTGAACCATGGTAAAGCTATAGATCTAGGACTCATCACTGCACATGCGGTATTTAAACCCCATGGGACTGGATGAGATTAAACCAGTGGTTCGGTGAAGTGAAAGCAGCCTGTTCAGAGGCTGAGGTCCCTTCCTATCTACTTCAGTTATTAGCAGAGCAGCAGGCAAAACAAATAAGAGGGCAGAGCAATGGTTTTTCACAACATTGATATCAAAAGATAGAGAATGAGGATCAAATTCCTTTCCCATTTTAGCATAAAAGGACACTGATTAATAAGTGGTTTGCTGTCTTCACTGAGACATCAGCAAAAGAATGCTGTTCACAGCCACTGAGTACTGGAAGAATGAACATTATGTATTCACTGGACTTCTGTCTTAGTAAATATATGTGTATGTTTCTCATATATCACAAATTGACCTGTGGATAATAATCACATTATTATTCAATAGAACCTTGAGAAAAACTGTCCTGTAATTTTCTTGACCTATGAAATACAAGAAAAAATGCTCACTGGAATCTTAATGCAGTTCTCTTGAATACATTTTATTTGTAACAAGTATTAGAAAGTCAAGGAAGACTCGATGGGGTGGGGTAATGGAGTCCTTTCCTGTGTGAGAAAGTAAAATGCTTCTTTTTGAGAAGTTCACTTTCTAATTACATGAGTAATATAACAAATTGTGATTATTGAAAAAACAGCAAATATAAAAGTAAAGCCCACCTTGACAACACCCCTCATCTTGGACCTGTCCCTGAAAGTAGACATTTTACAGTTTTATGTGAATTCCTTCAGTCTTTTGCCTACATGTGTGTGTTAGTGCACATGTGCATGCACCTGTATGTGTGTGCATGTAGCAGGTGCTGCCACACCCAGACCCCCTTTTGGTGGGGGCTGCTAGAGTTAACTGATACTAACTCAGAGGTTCCCTTTCTCCCAGGAATTGTCCTTGGCCAAATGGGTGCCGTGGCTACTCCCCACCCCCCAGGGCATACATGCAGGCTCTACTTGGTCAGTGATGGACTGGCACAGGGACAAAAAAAATGGCCTCAAGTTGGGACCCACTGTGGTGCACTTTGTGCCCCAGAGCACCCCTACAGAATCAGATTGAGCTGGTCTCTCCACCCAGGACCACATTCCTGCTTTGTCTTCTTGCCCTGCCCTACCCTGCATCCCTGCATTTCTTCTGAGAGCACTTTCCAGTAATTCTTGAAAAAGAATCACCATCTCAGGCTCTGCTTCTATGAAACCCAACTAAGACCATGTACTTATATATCCATATATGTGAGTGAGACCAAGTTTTACATGAATGTTAACATAAAGTGCATATCATTAGGGAATTTTCTTAAGTAACAATTTCCTTGGAAAACTTTTGTATCGATAGGCATAGATTTTATTCCATTGTTTTTAACTGCAGTACAATATTATGTTGTAGGGAAAATGAGAGAATTTATCAAATTTGAAAAATGTTCCAATATGGTAATCGAATGTCATCATTGTCAGTTACATTTCCTTGATTACCAGAAGCACAGTCATCTGGTGCCTTCACCATCCATTTGTAACTCCTCCTCTGTGATCGTTTTCATATTCTTTGCCTACTTTTCAGTAGGATTGTTTGTCTTTATATTATCATTGGTTCTTTGTAAATTCTGATTGTTGTTCATTTGTCTTGGTATGTTGTACTTTTTTGTAGCTATCATTCTTTTATATTTAAGAGAGTTTTTTTCTGTTATTCAGAAGCTTGGTAATTTGTTGAAAAACATATATTTTATTCATAATACATTTACATGTTTACTTTAAAAAGATCACTCTACCATAGAGTCATAAATATATCCCCCTATATTTTCTTCTAGTTTTTTGGAGTTAGAGTTGTTCATTTAATCTATGTGATTTTTTTTTAATGGCATTAGGTTTTCATATAGTTCCATGGTACTTTCTACAACAGCTAATTTTCCCATATATACACAGGCTCACCCCTGGACTCTCAATCCTTTGTATTTAGTTTTTGTTTTTTTTCTACTTGAATACCATATTATTTTTATTACCACAGGTTTGTGCGATAGTTTGATTCCTGGTAGGACATGATCTCCTTTGCATTCATTTTTAAAAATTTTCTCGGCTATTCTTGTGCTTTTATTCTTCTATATTAATTTTTAAATTGACATAAAATTTCATGAAATTTTTTTTAGGATTTTGATTGAGATTGTATTGAATTCATAATATAATGTTGGTAGCTGTGACATCTGTAAAATACTGAGTTTTTCCATGTTCAAACATTATACGTGTTTATTTTTAATATATTCAGAAAATTTTTATTAGTTTTTCCGTAAATATCGTACATATTCTTTAATGGGTTTACTTCAAGATATTTCATTTCTTTCTGCATCTGTGAATAAAATATTTTAAAATACATTTTTAATTTGTCATTACTGGTATTTTTTTAAGACTTTATTTTTAGACAGAGAGAGGAAGGGAGGGAGAAAGAGGAAAACATCAATCAGTTGCCTCCCGCTTACCCCCACTGGGGACCTGGCCACAACCCAGGCATGTGTCCTGACTGGGAATCAAACCAGCAACATATCAGTTCACCGGATAGCACTCAGTCCACTGAGACACACCAGTCAGTGCTCATTACTGGTATTGTTAAAAGCTCATTATATGCTGGTCCATACCCCTTCTTAATCTCTCAAATTAGTTATAATAATTTTTAATTGGTTCTCTTGGAATTTCTAACTAGACTGTCATACATGTTCTATTAATAAAGAAGTCTTATGCCTTTTTTAGTAACAATTACATCTCTTGCATGTTGCAGACCATTCAGCCTGGTTTCAGGAGTTGTAACCCTTGCCCCATGGTGGGCTGTGTAAGAGCCCAAGAGACCCACTTCATCTGGGTCTGTTCTGTGACGAGGACATGACCTACTAAGGAGACAAAGCTTATCTCCCTGGGAGGAGCACTACTTCTGCCTCATCCATTCTGGCCCCAATGCTTGGTTGGCAGTCAATGACGGATAAGACTCCTCATGGGAGGGGCAACCTAAGCCAGACACAACCACTTGGGAGGCCTCATGGAAGGACACAGGGGGCTGCAGCAAAGAGGGAGTGATAGACCCTCGCCCCCCGGCTATTCTGACATAGCCTGAGTCCTCATTTCCATCTGGGAGATGTCTTCTGATGTCTCCTGCTTCCTAATTGGCTTAAAGCCTGAAACTGTGGGGGCAAGTGGTGCAGCCCTGTACTGGCCAGGACAGCTGCCTGGGTGATCAGGCATAAGAAAGAATTCCTAAAGTCCTGTGAAACCTGCTTTGCTAAGAGTGCTCTCACTTAAGTGATAAGTGTCCCAGGAGGAAATGAGTATGTCTCCCAAAGTTTGGCAACCCCCTTTCCTGACAGACACTGACTCAGATTAAGCCCTCATATTTCTTTGAAATGTTAACCATTGTTTGATCCTTGCTGCCTGACATACCTGTATTCCTGTGTATTTGAACCCAATAAAAGCCCAGTGAGGAAGGGGCTCTGGGTCATTCTCCTCTGAGAGTTTGACCACCTTTCCTCCCCAAGCAGATCATGTCTTGGTAGTTTTTATTTTCATCCGTGACGGAGGGATGGGGCTCTGCAGGCGGAGCACCACCCCCCCCCCATCTGGCGCCCAGGACTGGGGCCCCCGCACTTGCACATTTTTATTTTGGTATGACATTGTATAGGCCTTCCAGCACAGTGTTAGTAGTAACTGTGATACAAGGCATCTTGAATTGTTTCTAACAGTAATAGAAATTATTTAAATGTGGCATCGTTAAGCATACTGCTAATGTACATTCTTACTGTACTCTTTAAGAATTTTCTTATGTTTCTAGTTTGCTAAGAAGTTTTGCTCACAAAAATGAACAAATGTTGAAGTTTAACAAATACATGTTCAATATTGATTAAAATAGTTTTCTTCCTTTCATCTAGTTAATGTAAGGAATTTCACTAGTCAATTATTTTGACAAGAGTTAATATAATTTATTCATCCATCTGCAATTTTTTCAAACTCTTAACATGGCATTTATGGTCTATTTAAGTGGTTACCCAAAACATTACATTCCCAAAATGGTAAGTAATTATCTAATCCATGTAGATAATTATGTATGGATCATTACCCTCCTTTTTCTTCTGTATTGCCCTACAGGAAGCTCTGTCTATTCCAAATCCCTCCTTTGGAATAGACAGAGTTTATTATAGGAAATTCTTTTCCTACAGTCAAGAAATTAGAAAAGAAAGCCCAAGTTAGTTAAAATTTTTATTTTTAAGCTTTCTTTCAATTTGTTTTTAAATGCTTTGTAAATTATATTCTTAAGTAAAGCTAATGAGTAGTAACACCTATATTAAAATAAACATTTTACTTATGCTCAGTAAAGAATCAATTTCAAGATTAATTAGAAATTTATATTGTGAGTCCTTTAGCGTCTAGAAATAAACAATTTTATTTATTTATTTATTTATTTATTTATTTATTTATTTATTTATTGTTGTTGTTGATCAGGTACAGTTGTCTCCATTTTCACCACGGCCACCTGCCCCACCCATGTCCTACCTTCAAACCCACCCCACTTTGGCTTTGTCCATGTGTCCTTTATACATGTTCTTTTATGGATGTTTCCCTATTTTCCCCCCATTATCCCTCTCTCCCCTCCCCTCTGGTTACTGTCAGTTTGTTCTTTATTTCCATGTCTCTGGTTCTGTTTTGTTTGCTTGTTTGCTTTGTTGATTAGCTTCCCCTTATAGGTGAGATCATATGGTATTTTTCTTTCACTGCCTGGCTTATTTCACTTAACATAATGCTCTTCAGATCCATCCATGCTGTCACAAAGGGTAGGAGCACCTTCTTTCTTTCTGTGGCATAGTATTCCATTGTGTAAATGTTCCACAGTTTCGTGATCCACCATTTACTGGTGGGCACTTAGGTTGCTTCTAGCATTTGGCTGTTGTAAATTGTGCTGCTGTGAACATGGGATGCACAGATCATTTTGAAATGGTGTTTCAGGATTCTTAAGGTATAATCCCAGCACTGGTATTGCCAGGTAAAAAGGCAGTTCCATTTTTAGTTTTCTGAGGAAATTCCATCCATACTGTTTTCTATAGTGACTTCACCAGTCAGCATTCCCACCAACAGTGAACTAGGGTTCCTTTTTCTCCACAACCTCTCCAGCACTTGTTGTTTGTTGATTTGTTTATGATGGCCTTTCTGACCGATGTGAAGTGGTATCTCATTTTCATTTTAATTTGCATCTCCCTGATGGATAGTGATGTTGAGCATCCTTTCATATGTCTCTGGGCCCTCTGTATGTCCTCTTTGGAGAAGTGTCTGTTTAGGTCCTTTGCCCAGTTTTTAATTGGGTTGTTTGTCTTCATGGTGTGGAGTCATGTGAGGCCTTTATATATTTTGGAGATCAAACCCTTGTCCGAGGTATCACTGGCAAATATATTTTCCCATGCAGTTGGTTCCCTTTTCATTTTGTTGATGTTTTCTTTAGCCATTCAGAAGCTTTTTAATTTGATAAAGTCCCCCCTTTGTTTATTCTTTCCTTTATGTCCCTCACTCTAGGGGACATATTGATGAAAATATTGCTGTGTGGAATATCTGAGATTTTCCTGCCTATGTTCTCCTCTATGACTTTTATGGCATCGTGACTTATATTTAAGTATTTTATCCACCTGGAATTTATATTTGTGTTTGGCGCATGTTGGTGATCAAGTTTCATTTTTTTGCATGTAACTGTCTATATTTCCCAAAATCATTTCCTGAAGAGGCTATTTTACTTCCATTTTATCTTTCTGCCACCTTTGTCAAGTATTAATTGGGCATACAGACTTGGGATTATTTCTGGGCTCTCTATTCTCCTCCATTGATCTATGTGTCTGTTCTTATGCTAGTACCATACTGTTTTGATTAGAGTGGTGTTGTAATATAGTTTTATATCAGGTATTGTGATCCCTCCTACTTTGTTCTTCTTTCTCAAAATTGCTGTGGCTATTTGGGGTCATTGAAATAAACAATTCTTATACTTGGCTAAAGATTTCCAATTTCATGCAGGTGGGTTGCTGTCTGAAATATTTTTCAGACACCTTTCAGCTAAACTGGCCTCTTCCTTTATTCCTCAGTCTAATGTTCTTTCACTTCAGATCCTTTTTCTGAGAACTACTTCCTTATTCCCGAAATGCATCCTTTAGACATTTACTTAAGAGTGGCTCACTTAAGGTGGTAAACTCTCTCAGCTTTTCTGTAAAATGTCTTTATTTTACATTGTTTTCCCATTAAAAATGTGGTTTTGCTTTCATTCTTGCAGTACTTTCAAGATATTACTCCATTTCTTCCAACTTCCACTGTTGCTTTGAAAAGTCATCAGTAAGTCTAATTGTTGATCATTTATAGGTAATTTGTTTTTTCTCTCTATTTGCCTTTAAGATATTTACTTAAAACATTGGAATGTTCAGGGATCAGGCCTTGGACCCCTTTTCTTGTCACGCCCTTTCTTTAAGGGGTCTCTCTCACCAGTCTCAACCAGTCTCATGACTATAAGTACCAACTGCATGATGATGACTCCCATAATTATATCTCCAACCCAGACCTCTTTCCCTACCTCCAGGATGGTGTACCCAACTGTCTACTAAACAGCTTCTCTTAACACACTCAAATGCAACATGCTCAAATCTGATCACATAATTTTCTTCCCTTTCCCCATACATGTTTCCTTAGCCGGCTTCCTCATTTCAATAAATGGCAATACTATTTTTCCATTATCTTAGAACAAAAAGTACTCATTTTTTAGACCCCACATTTAAATCTTGAGAAATTCCATTAGCTCTACATTAAAAATGTATAAAAATTCAGTCACTTCCTGCCATTCTCCTTGCTCCAAGTTGCTATCATCTTTTGCTTGGCTTATTATAATAGCTTTCTAGTTGTTCTCCTTGCTTTTATACTTGGCCTCCCTTCAATTAGTCATATTTTCAACATATTAACCAGAATGATGCTGTAATTTGTGAGTCAGATAATATCACTCAACTGGTTAAAAGCCTTTAATGGTTTTTCATTTGTCTCTGAGTAAAAGCCAAAATCATTTCAATGGTCTACAAGACTCAGACATAATCTGACACCCTCTACCTCTCTGATTTTATCTCTAATTTCTCTTCACCTTAATCATTCAGATCTAGCCACATGAATGACCTTGCTATTCATTCAGAAGCACTGTGATTCCAGGTGATCTGATAGCTGAGTTGGCCATTAAGTGACTAATGAGCAGGGAGGGTATACAGTATGGAGATGCTGAGTAAAATGATGATTTATATCCAGGGCTGCATGAAGCAGGATAGCGTGAGATTTCATGATGCTACTCAGACAGAGCACAACTTAAAATTTATGAATTGTTTATTTCTGGAATTTTTCATTTAATATTTCATGATCATGGTTGACAGCTGATAACTGTAACCCTGGAAAGCTAAACCAAGGATCAGGGGGACTTCTGTAGTAAGAGCTTAGCTCCTACGTTTTATTCAGTGAATTAGTAAGTGGTGTGTTGTAGTTTCTCTACAATGTGTCCAATTATGGATCTTTAAAACTTAATTTTTTTTTCAAGATTACTGAATGCCACTCTGTATTTTATCAGGATCACCAGATGATTCATATGAGCATTAAAATTTGAGAAACTTTTCTGTAAGACATATGGCTACAATTCCTGATCCATGAAACATGCATAGCTTTACAAAATAATGCTGAATGTTTTCCAAAGTGATTAGGCTACTTCCTCCAATAAGTGTTAACACACATTCTCTCTAACATGTAGTACCATCAGACTTAATTTTTTCTAAATTAGCAGATGTAAAATGATATCTCACTGTGGTTCTACCTTGGATTTTCAGATTCTAAATGTGGTTAAACATTAATTTTTTAAATAAGTTTATTCATAATAAATATTTCTTCTTTTGTAGAATACCTACTTTCTCCTTGAGCTTATTTACTAAGTGAATAGTTATTTCCTTATCAGTTTTACTGCTTTATATATTTGAGATACTAGCAGCTTTTACTCAGTCTGCCCTTTACCTTCTCATAGACTCTGATGAATAGAAGTTCTTAATTTTAATGTAGTCAAAATATTATTCTTTTATTTAATATCTAATGATTTTATTTTAGAAATTTAGGATTTAATTTAAGAAACTTTTTCATATACCACAAAGTTTTTCCTATTTTTTTTTGAAATGCTCAAAGCATTGTTTTCACATTTAAGCCTTGTACATCTGGAAAATAATTTTATGTGCACTAGCTGTAAATCCAACTTCTTATTTAAGCAATTGTCCCTGAACCATTTCTTGAACAGTCCCTCCTCTCCCTAGTGATCTGAAATGCCAACTCTGTAATATATCAAGTTTCTGTATACACTTTGGTTCTGCCATTGGTCTTTCTTTGCCATGCACAAATACCACACTTGTCTTAATTATATATTTGTAAGTCATGATATCTTACAACCAATCTAGTTGTTTTTCAATAGTGTTCTGATTTTCCTTGGCCTTAACTTGTCATATTCATTTTGAAATTTCTTTGTCAAGATCCGTTTTAAAAAAATCTGTGATATATTGACTGGAATTTCATTGATTCTATAGATTAATTTGAGAAGGATTGACATCTTTAAAGTGATGACTCTTCTTGTCTATAAGTTTTAAAGGTACAGTGTATCTCTCCATTTATTTAAGTCTTTTAATGTAAAGTTTTATAACTTTTTCAAACAGTTTTATGTATCTTTTTATAATAAACTTTCAGATGGTCTTCAAATTTCTGATTTTCATTTCCTTGATATTTCCTGTTCATTAGTATCCCATAAAACTTTCTAAAGTACTTGAATTTTATCAGATTAATTCCAGGCTCAAAAATCTGTGGCAACTACCCATTGCCTATGTAATCAAATACAAACTTCTCAGGCTGAGATTTAAACAGCTCTGTTTAGCCAGCCAGCATCAAGTCCTGCAAGGATCTATTCCATTTGTTTACTTAGGACAGAAATACAGTGCAGAAGCGAAGAACTCACTTAGTTAATAGAATCTGTACAAAACTAAGCCTGGTTTATGGCTTAGACAGAGTGACTTAGTTCTCTTGGTTCCTCTTCTATGAGACAAGGAAAATATGAATACTCACAGCAAAGCATGTTCAGAAAAGTAAATGAGACAGTATGTGTAAGTTATGTAGCACTTGTGATTTTCTAGCATTTATTGCTACTATTAACACATTAAAAACAAATACATAATGCATGGCCCATATTCTGAGTGTATGCCATTTTTATGCCTACATTTAACTCTTTTTTTTTTTGCTTATTAAAATGTTTTCTGCACAGTTTTTAATGCTGAGCTGAATCTGGAAGAGGAAATAGTCATACTCCAGATGACCTTATCTCCGTGCTGAATAGGAAGTGAAGAGAAGAGACTGGGAAGAGGTGGCCACAGGGTATGGAGACTCAGCTGGTTTATGCATGACCCCTGGTATGCAGGCAACCAAAATTATAACCACAAAGAGGACAAGCACGACAAATGTAGATGCAGTCCAAGCTGACTTCAGCAAACAAGAGAAGCCAACAAAAACACACAGGTCACCAGAGGCAGGGTGGCATTCCTAATGCTAAGAACCTGAAGAGTGGTGGCATTGCTGTGCTAAGGTATGTTTGATTTAAAGGAGTGGAATTAACACTGGAATTCTGTCCAGTGTTATGGACTAGTAATGGTCTGGCAGTTTGCCAAGCTCCCTTCCAGTAAGGATTGGGTTCGAAGTAGGGCTCTGAAAAAAGAAAGCAGAGTGCCATTTTTTCTTTAAAATGGCAATTGCTCAGCCATTAGGATATAGCAATCGTAGCGGAGGTAAAGAAAGACTGCAGCTTCTGGGAATGCCAAAGCTTGTCATTCCTTTGCTTAGCATTTGACTCAGAAACAGAAATTGGTTAATGGAGCCCTAGCACTATTTTCTTTTTAGTGATAACCTTATATACACAGCAGTTGCTCAATATTTTGACGATATGATACATGATGTGACACATCATATGAAATTACACTATGTGTGACGTGTGTGACAATTAGTCTGACAACTGTATGCCCCACGAAATCTGTCCATATGTAATAGGAGTTCACACCAAAGGCAAAACCCAAATCCAGACCTATTGAAAGAGAGCTTTCAAGAGCTAATCAAGGTGCTGGAGTTCTTCTCCCTATGGGTTTATTGTGGGCCATCAGTCATAGAAGGGACCCTGAGCCACCAGACTGGTAGGAAGGGCAGTCTAGGATCAATGAAGAAGCCTAAGTCGGCAGTCTGAACTCACTTAACATGAAGTCAAAGTTAATCTGTGAGTCAAACGCTGACAGCACGCAGGGCTCAATTGATATAGAGCTACACTAACACAGCAGACACAGCACCTAGTTAGTGAACTAGAAACATCCTTCTCCTTAGATAATGATGCTACTTCACTTTGACATTTAAGATGTTATTAGGGGAGATGAGTGAGAACTTGCAGGAGGATCATTTGTTCACGTGCTTTAAATTGGAGGAGACTGGAGCATGTTTGCCAGGTCAGAGCAGTGATCTGCAGAGGATCCTAAGGAAGCCAGAGATAGAGCCAAGCACACAGACGAGAGGATGAGCCCTAAACAGAAGGGAAGGAACTTTGTGGTCACACAGGCTAATTAAGCAGTGCTTCATAAATTAATCTCACCACTAGGACTAGGGACGTGGTCATAGCTGATCAGGAATTGCAATAGGGTTACACAATAGTGGCATTCTATCTTGGGCACAGATGATAACAATTTCTCTTATTTATTTGAAATTCAGGATATTAAAACGCAAACTGATATGGATTCTCAGTCCTTAGATGGTAACTTAAATCCGCATTTAAAAAACAGAGAAAATGCGTATCATTTCTGTGAAAATATCGGTAAATAGAGTCTAAATCAATGGCCTACCTCCAACAACTGGAATTAGAGATTTTCCTCTGCACCTTCCTTTGACCATTCTTTAGTAATATAATAAACCTCAACCAAAAATGTTTTTTCAACTGTTTTTTAAAAATCCCATCAAGACTTTTTCCTTCATATTTTACTTCACCCTCATAATATTGTTCCAATGATAGCAACTTAGTGACAATAGCTGGGGTGGTGGTTGGTAATTTTTCCCTCTTGCAACTTAAGGCCAGAGCCCTGTGGTGGGACCCACCGAAATGTTTGCTTCCTGTCAGTACAGAGTTTGCTATCAGCAGCCCTTTCTCTGGGCTGCCAGGGCCTGTGGTCTGAACTGTGTGACACTAACACTCAATTACAGTAAAATGTCTATTTAATAACTGACATTTCCAGTAAGCTTGCTGTGGGTTCACTATGCCTTGAGGCCCATTAGAAAAGTTTCAGAGGATACGAAGAAATACCTTATTGACAAATAATTTACACTCTTTCTGATTTATTTTTGACCCAAGGGATTAAGGACTCTCCCTGAAGTTGCTTTAGACATAGCTGGAAAGATATCGTAAGACTTGAGGGTTTAAACCCTGGGAGCTGGGCGCTCAGGGTTCTTTTTGTTCAGTGGAAAATGTTTTCAGCTGCTGAGTTCAGATCCAGAGAAGCACTTGAGAAGTCCTTTTAGGCTTTCCATAACCTGGTGACAAACACACCCACCTCGTGCTCATCTTTACTTTCATAAAACCAAAGTGGTTCCTAGCAACACTGCCCTCCAGTCATCAGCAGAGGTCAAATTCAAAATTCAGAAAGTAGAATTTAAGAGTCTACCAGTAAATGTAATCAATGGTACTTGCATCTTCAGGAACTAATGTTGACTTTTCCCACACACTTGTCAGGTTCCAGACATACACACACATCTAGTTAACAAGATAATTTAAAACATCTATTGTAAACTCTGAGTTTTCCCGGGTAGTGCAATTTCAATGACTTTTCTTTTCTTTTAAATGTGTTGGGGAGAGGGAACGTTGTCTCTTCTCCTTCTCCCAGTTTTGATGGCATGAAGGCCAAGACGTAAAGAGTGAATCAGAACTACCTACAGAAATCCATGCACCTCAGCTGTAAAAAGTCGTGTCAAGCTGGAAGGCTTGACATTTTTCCATTCTTCTCCAGAGATAACTGAACTGATAACTTTAAGTAAAAATGTCCTCTAAAGACATAACACTTTGTGGGTAAATCTGTGGAGTTTAAATATTGTTTTAGTCTGATCCGTTTAGAATAGCATATTATATTATACCACTTCACAGCTCACCTGTCTAATATGTTGTTTCATTTGATACTCAAACATCCCTGTTAGATAAGCAAGACACATTATTTCCAGTAAAAGTCACTCAGTAGATGGCATCTTCTTTTTAGCCTGGTTTCCTTGGGCTCTTTCAGTGATGACACAAATATCAAGAATATCAGGGTTCGGATATATTTCAAACTCAGCTCTTTTCACTTTGTATATCAATAATATCCAATAAGACTTCCTACAATGATGGAAATGTTCTATAATCGGCACTTGTCCAATATAGTAGCCACAAGCCACATGCATTCCGAGCATGTGAAATGTGGCTAGTACAACTGACAAGCTGAATTTTTAATTTTATTTAATTTTAATTAATTCATAGTTAACTTAAGTGATCACAGGTGACTAGTGGTGACTGTATTGAGCAGCGCAGCTCTATGATTTTTCTTGTCAGCCCATGACCTTAGCCACCTGTACAAAAAGGATTCCCAGCTTTGTATTCCAGCTTGATTTCCACCTGCCTGTTGGCCATAACTGGGCATCTCACAGGCACTTGTAATTGCTCATTATCACGACTGAACTCACCATGTCTTCCTTCAAACTTGCTCCTCCTCCTGGGCCCTATATCCCAATGAAGGACACTAGTGAGTAACATGAAAACTCTGAGTATAACTCTGAGTATAACATGAGTATAAAGCTCACTGGTAAGGGTAAGT
The DNA here is from genome assembly GCA_039655065.1 of Glossophaga mutica. NCBI lineage: Eukaryota > Metazoa > Chordata > Mammalia > Chiroptera > Phyllostomidae > Glossophaga > Glossophaga mutica. The sequence continues at coordinate 64,605,029 of CM077304.1, forward strand.
ATATAGTTAAATTCAGAACACTCTAATGTAGTAATGGTAGATGGCGAATCACTTGTAACTGTAGAACAGAGGTTAAAAGGCAAAAATATTAAAAATAACTAGAATTGGTTTGCAGATATTGGCTTACACATTTGCAATCAATTGGTTAATTAGGCGTAGTGTTCATTATACCACATTAACAAAATGAAGAATAAAAATAATATGGTTATTACAGAAAATGCAGTAAAAGGACTTGACAAAACTTAACACTTTTCTGTGCAAAAACTCTCAACAATTTAGGTATAGATGAAATGTACCTCAACATAATAAAGGTCATATATGACAGGCCCACAGTTACCATCATATTCTATGGTGAAAAGTTGAAACCTACATATGAGTTTTATTGACTTCTCCCAGTCTTTTATAACTCAATGAACCAAAAATAACAATATAGAGTATTTAATAATGTAATTGGAACATAGCAACTACATGAAAGAATATACCTTTTTGTCAATCACCTTCAATCATTTATAAAATTTGGCCCTATTTTATTAAGCTATGTATCAGTTTCCTAGGGCTATCATAACAAAATACTATAGACTGGGTGGCTTAAAACAACAGCGGTTTATTCTTTCACAGTTCTGGAGGGTAGAAATCCAAAATCAAAACGTCAGCAAGGCCATGCTTTCTCCAAAGGCTCCAGAGGAGGATCCTCTCTTGTCTCTTTCTAGCTTTGTTGCGGACCATTCAGCCTGGTTTCAGGAGTTGTAACCCTCACCCCATGGTGGGCTGTGTAAGAGCCCAAGGGACCCACTTCATCTGGGTCTGTTCTGTCACAAGGATGTGACCTGCTAAGGAGACAAAGCTTATCTCCCTGGGAGGAGCACTGCTTCTGCCTTACCCATCTCTGGCCCCATAGCTTGGTTGGCAGTCAATGACGGGTAAGACTCCTCATGGGAGGGGCAACCTAAGCCAGACGCGACCACTTGGGAGGCCTCATGGAAGGACTCAGGGGGTTGCAGCAAAGAGGATGTGATGGACCCTCGCCCCCCGGCTATTCTGACATAGCCCGAGTCCTCATTTCCATCTGGGAGATGTCTCCTGCTTCCTAATCGGCTTAAAGCCTAAAACTATGGGGGTGAGTGGTGCAGCCCTGTCCTGGCCAGAACGGCTCCTTGGGTGATTGGCATAAGAAAGAATTCCTAAAGTCCTGTGAAACCTGCTTTGCTAAGAGTGCTCTTCCTGAGGTGACAAGTGTCCCAGGAGGAAATGAGCATGTCTCCCGAAGTCTGGCAACCCCCCTTCCTGACAAACACTGACTCCGATTAAGCCCTCAGATTTCTTTGACATCTTAAACTTGTATTCCAGTGTATTGGAGCCCAATAAAAGCCTAGTGAGGATGGGGCTCTGAGTCATTCTCCTCTGAGAGTTTGACCCCTTTCCTCCCCAAGCACAAGATGTCTTGGTAGTTTTTACTTTCATCCGTGATGGAGGGATGGGGCTCTGCGGGCGGAGCCCCCCCACATCTGGTGCCCAGGCCAGGGTCCCCGCATAGCTTAGTGGTTGCCGGCCATCCTTAGGATTCCTTGGCTTATAGATGCATCACTTGAAACTCTGATCCATTGTCATATGGTGTCTTTCTGTCCAAATTTCCCTCTTCTTGCCCTGGCTGGTGTGGCTCAGTGCATTGAGTGCTGGTCTGTGAACCAAAGAGTCTCTGGTTCGATTCCCAATCAGGGTGCATGCCTGGGTTGTGGGCCAGGTTCCCCACACAGGGCGCAGGAGAGACAACCACACATTGATGTTTCTCTCCCTCTCTTTCTCCTTCCCTTCTCCTCTAAAAATAAATATATAAAATCTTTTTAAAAAACAAATTTCCCACTTCTTATAAGGACACCAGTTATTGGATTAGGCCCACCTCAGTCTAGTATAACTTCATTTCAACTTGATTATATAGAGTTGGCTAAAGTCCATATGGTTTTGTCTATAAAATAAAAGATACATTTTTCATTTTCACCAATAACTTTATTGATTTGGATATTTTGAGTATGTTTGCTATCTCCCACATAGTAGAATATTAATCATTCTCAATTAATGTCTTGATTTGATCACTATCAACTTCAACTGGTCTACATGACCATGGAACATCACCCAGCAAGAAATCTCCAACACAAAACTTCTCAAAACACTTCTGACACATTCAATCAGTCATAGCACCTTCTCCTTACACTGCGTAAATCTTTCTTTTTTTCCATTTCAGTTGTGTTTTCACCTTTCTTGAAATAATAAAGCATAGCGATCCAGGGTCAAGATGGCAGCATAGGTAAATATGGCTCACCTCCTCACACAACAACATCAAAATTACAACTAAAATATAGAACAAGCATCACTCAGAGCCATCAGAAATTAAGTTGAACGGAAGTCTGACAACTACAGAATTAAAGAAACCACATCCATCCAAACTGGTAGGAGGGGCGGAGATGTGGAACAGGGTGATCCCATATTCAAATGTGGTGTATAAAAATTCAGGAGGGATATCCAAGGAACAAGGAGTCCCAGCAACACACGAGGTCCCCTGCCCAGTGTCCCAGTGCCAGGAAGATACGTAAGTCCCCATAACTTCTGGCAGCAAAAGCTACTGGGGCCTGAGTTAGTGGAAGAAACTTCTAGAGTCCCAAGCACTTCCCCTTAACCCACACATGGACGTATGTAGACTCATTCCCTCTGAGCTCAATCACTGAGGAAGCAGCTTGAAAGGCACCAGTGGCATACAGGGAGGAACTGAAGTGCTGGGAATCAAGGTGAAAGCTGGGTGACAGCTTCCACTCAGACAGAAAGGTAGGCAGGGGCCATTGCCCCTATGCTGAGCCTTTCCCCTGCAAAGCCATAAAACCAGCTGGAAAGTGCCATATCTCAGACTCCACCAATCTGGCTAATATTGTTTGCCATGCTCTGGAAAGCCCCTGAAAGTCCATCCCACCCAACTTATGGCCCCACCCAAACTGCTAACCATGACTTCTCCACATGAATGGCTGGTCTAAGCTCATGCTTCACAACTTCTTAAACCCTATCAAACAAGCAAAGCCAGCTTCAGTAAGCCCTCAGTGTGCCATACATCTTGCTAAGTGATCTGACACCAGCAACAGCCAGCCTAGATTCACAGCTTGACTTTGCTTGGGAATCTCCAAGACCAGCACAAGTAACAGCCATCTCAGCACCTGGAAAAGTACACCCCAGGGCCAGCGCACCCAGTGGGGAGCTAAAGACCATGTCAGAGCACCACCACACTGCCCGTACACAACTGATCCTCCACAGAAGGAGGAGGTTAGTGATCAGTGGTCACAGCCAGTCCTTGCAGCTGACTGCCCTGAGTAAATCCCTTCCATTGACCTTTCCATAGCAGCCAAAGCTCAACTACAAGAGGAGGGTGCACTGAACCCACACAAAGGGTGCTTCTTGAGTACTGAGCTTGGGTGATAGGGGAAGCTGTGCCACTGGACCCTATAGGAAACCTATTACATTAGGCCACACTACCAAGACAGGGAGCCATAGAAGCTCTACCCAATACATAGAAACAAACACAGGGAGGCTGCCAAAATGAGAAGACAAAGAAACATGGCCCAAATGAAAGAATAGATCAAAACTCCAGAAAAAGAGCTAAACAAAATGGAGATAAGCAATCTATCAGATGCAGAGTTCAAGACACTGGTCATAATGATCTTCAAGAAACTTGGTGAGGACCTCAACAACATAAAAAAGATCCAGTCAGAAATGAAGAATACACTAATTGAACTAAAGAGCAATTTATAGGGACACAACAGTAGAGAGGGTGAAGCTTATAATCAAATCAATGATTTTGAACATAAAGAAGCAAAAAACAATCAATCACAACAAGAATAAAAAAGAATCCAAAAAAAAAAAAAAAATGAAGATAGTGTAAGCAACGACTGGGACAACTTCAAGTTATCCAACATTCACATTATAGGGGTACTAGAAGGAGAAGAGAAAGAGCAAGAAATTGTAAATCTATTTGAAAAAATAATAAAAGAAAAATTCCATAATTGGTGAAGAAAATAAACATATAAGTCCAGGAAGCACAGAGAAACAAGATAGATGCAAAGAGGCCCACTCCAAGACACATGATAATTAAAATGCCAAAGGTAAAGATGAAGAAGAGAATCTTAAAAGCAGCAAGAGAAAAGAAGTTAGTTAACTGCAGGGGAATTCCCATAAGACTGTCAGCTGATTTCTCAAAAGAAACTTTGCAGGCCAGAAGGGATTGGCAGGAAATATTCAAAGTCGTGAAAAGCAGGGACTACAATCAAGATCGCTGTATCCAGTGAAGCTATCATTTAGAATGGAAGGGAAGTAAAGTGCTTGCAAGATAAGGTAAACTAAAAGAGATCATCATCACCAAACCATTATTATAGGAAATGTTAAAGGGACTTATTTCCAAAAAAGAAGATCAAAACTAAGAACAATAAAATGTCAATAAATACATATCTATCAACAATTGAATCTAAAAAACAAACTAAACAAATAAGAAGAACAGAGAGGGAATCATGGATATGGAGAGTATTTTGATGGTTGCCAGATGGGAAGGTTGGTGGTGGGGACTGGGTGAAGATGTGAAGAGATTAAGAAGTACAAACGAGTAGTTACAGAATAGCCCTAGGGATATAAAGTACAGCATAGGAAATGGAGTAGACAAAGAACTTATACACATGACCCAGGCACATGAACAATGGTGTGGGATGGAAAAATTGGGACAACTATAATAGCATAACCAATAAAATATAATTTAAAAAGTAAAAAAGGAAGATCCTAAAAAAGAAATAAGAAAGCATAATGTGCTGAAGATGTTGCTTATATTCTTCCATCTTCAATATTAAAATGGCTGCACAAAAATTATAACTTTAAAAAAATTTTAAGTATTTTTTAAAATGCATGCTGGTATAACAGCTGTCACAACACAATTGTGTCAAACAAAGTTAAAGACAACTAAACATTACTAGAGCCACCTTATGGGGAGGGGGGGAATGAACTTCTTGGTCAACCCAGTATCTTCAAAGATCCTATTTCCAAGTAAGGGTCACATGAACAGATTCCAGGGATTAGATTTCAACATATTTTTAGGAGGACATAATCCAATTCACAACAGATCACATAGGAAACCTTAGTGCCAAAAGCAGGAATAGTATAAACCATAATGACAAAAATAGAAAAGAAATCTTTGTCACATGAAAATTTTAGTATATCTCTCAACTCATGAGAAATTCAACATGGAAATTGAATCCATCACTGAACAATACTTTAAATATAACAATAAATAGAAGTTTAATATATCTATAACTCAGAGGAAAATTTAGGGCCTAAAATACAAAAATTACAAGACAACAAAAAATAATCTCAGAAGAAACTTCAAAATAATGCTAAAGATGTAGAAGAAAGTAAATACTAAAGATAAAAATCTAAAATTAATGAATCAAATAAAACACTCATAAAAGTAATGAAACTAACACATTAAAAACTGTTTCTCTGAAATATGAATAAACATTATTGCACTACCTGAGTAATTAGAGTGGGAGAAAATAAAATTAAGACATAACCACACTTGCAGAATGGAATCAAAAGATAGGAATTTGGTCAAGTTTATACATATAAATTTAATGACAAAGAATTGGGTGATTTTTTTTAAACCAAAAAGATGCCAAATTGATCTTAGGAAAGACTTACAAATTACTATGACAAAGTTTTGAAAACTGCCAAAGTGTAACCTTTAAAAATCACCAAGAACATACAGTTTTATGGGTAAATTCTGTAATAATTTTAAGGAGCAAGTGACTTGAATTTTACATTTAAGCTATTCCAGAGAGCAGAGAAGGTGAAAAAGCTCTCAAATTATTTCTGTAAAATCAGCAAAAGGGTTAAACCAAATCTAACAAAAATGGTATAACAAAAGCTCTGGAGACGATGTCACTTATGGTTGTTATGTAAAGAGAAAGATCTAATAATAGCGAATACTAGAAAATATTCAGCAACATATTAAAAGAGTAATGTACTATAAAAAAGTGATGGTGATTATCATTATCATAATTTTAAAGTTCTAAACATCTTTGGATCTAGGAAAGAATAGTTCTACTCCATAACACCATGTTTATTGTGAATGCACATTGATGGTGGGATCAGACTGTGATCACTCTACCACAGTCAAATCTCGGCGAGAGAAGTTGCTGCATAATTATTGTATCTGTTCTCAGCCTTATGTTAACAAAAGCTTTGGGTGCAGATACCCTGTTGCGGAATAGGTAAGAGCATTTGCTCAGGAGTCAGAGATGACCTGGGGTCAAAGCCTGGCTCCATCACCATTATCTGGACAATCTCAGGCGTTTGTTTATAATATACCCGCTACCCAATCTCCTGATACCTGTGTTTTATTCATTCTATGGGAATTATATTTTTGGTAACTCTGGGCAACTTTTCCTTATCCAGTATTCATACTAAATTGATGCTCAAAAGATAAGAACTGCACATTAGCTTGAGAAAAGAGAAAGTATAGGGGTTTTTTAACAGAATAAAAGATAAAATTCATTAACTCTTCCTCTTCTTCCTCTCCTTTTACCTTTCTCATTTCCTCTTGTTTCTCTGTCTGTCTCTTTATCTTTCTTACACACACACACACACACACACACACACACACACTATCCCAGGTGATATATGAGGTCTGTCCAAAAGGTATCCAGCCATGTCATATGAAAAATAGAGACATTTATTAAAGAAGATACAAAAACATTGTACATACGCATCTGTCCCCTTCAACGTAGGTCACTTGGGACCTCACACACTTCTCCCAATAGCCATCAGCTGTCCCATCTTATTTTTCTGAGTCTCATCAATGGTCTGAAATCTCTTCCCTTTCAAAGATGATTTTAGTTTTGGGAAAAGCCAGAAGTTGCAGGTCACCGAAGCTGGCTGTAGGGGGGCTGAGTCACCTGGGTGATTTGATGTTTCACAAAAAGTCTCTGCACGAGACGTGATGAATGAGTGGGTGCATTGTAGTGACAAAGCTGCCAATCACCAGTTGCCCATAGCAGTAGCCTTCTGAATCATCTGAATAGTTTCTGTGGAGGAAGGTTCAAGCTTAATGCAAAATTTGATGCAGATTTGTTGCTCTACTCACTCAGTCATTTTCAATGTGACAGATGGACTAGTGCAGTGAAATCATCATTGGTCATGCATGTGCATTCTAGTCCACTCTCCTTGGCTGCCAGGTTACATCAATGTCACACAAACCTTTTTCATTATATTAACAATGGCTGGACTTTTTCCAGACAGACCTTGTATATGTGTCATTTTGCAAAATGCCTTGCTGGGATACAATTATTTCTAGAGATAAAGTAGGCCATATTCAATGCCTGGACTCAACAGGATCTTAGATTGGTAAACTCAGCATGCATCTGAATTTAGCAACACTGATAAAGTGATTTATAGAAATATTTAAGTTAAGACCCTGAGTTCCCTGCATAGAAGTCAGAGATAGCCTTGGGGCTATGCAAATTTAGAAGTGGCAGGATGAAAATCTCATGCAAGGAAATTTGTAAAACATTTTATTAGAGCTCCAGGTATAAACATATCAAATGTTCTGCCATGTAGGATTTAAAATTGGATTTTAGTCCTAAAATATTATGGCATTCCCATGATCCTACATTTGTGTGTTGAGCTACAATTACATTTATGGATTCAATTATTTAAATAAATTATGTAGTAGTTAAAGATTGGATATATTCAAAGAACACATTAATAAATATTAAAAATAAAAATCTTTTATTGGAAAAAATATTGAAATGCTAAAGAAATGAATCAAATAATCAAATAAATGAAACATTAAAATGTTTATTCAAGGCAAATGTGTTGTTTGTGCCAATAATAATAATGCCCAGCATTTATTTAAGCACATTACATAGATTACCTAATTTGATCTTTATAAAACATCTGTGTTGGGGCAAATAATCTTAGAGCTACAATTTGCATATGTGGAAACTGAGACTGAGAAGTCACCCAGCTGGAAGGTGATGGGTCTGTGCATATTTATTCCATACGGAACTTGTGAACTCAGGTTTAGATTGCTGAGTTGGGGGAGATGCCCATGCCATCTACAGCCGAGATTTAGTCTGTTGATCTTAAGCTCCCTCATCTTCTTCATATCACCCTTTAGTGTACCTGCATATGCGCTCATTTATCACATATGCCCCTCCTTCTCCACTACTGTCTTTAAACCTAAACCTTGAACATGGATCCGTGATCTATCTCTTCTTCTTGACCTCTCTCTGTAACCTCTCTTCTACCTTTGTCTTCACTGTCTTCCTCGCCAATGACTCTTTTCCTTAAATATAAAAGTAAAAGCCACTGCTGTTATTAGGGGAAATAGTCTTCTCTTTTTAGTGACTATTCAATCTCTTGCATTCTATTTACAGCCATATTTCAGGAATAAGAGCCTTAATTAATTTTCTCTTATTCTCTACCCACTCATTCTCAACCCTTACATCTGCTCCAGCCTTAACAGGCCCCTAAAATTGCTCTTAATAAAATCTAATATCACTTTTTATCTGTTTGCATAGTCCAGTAGACTTCAGGACTTATTTCACTGGACACTAAGATATTTGACATTTTTGCCAACTACTTCTCTCTTGATATTCTCTCATCTTTTAACTTCAATGACACCTCTTTCTTTTTTTCTCTGTCTCCTCAGCTGGCCATTCTTCTAAACTGTTGGAGCCTCTAGGATTCTATTCTTGAACTTCTCTTCCCACTCAATGTGTTCTCCATGGACAATCTCTTTCTTAATGCAGTTCCAAGTCTATTTTAACAGTATCTGGCCTCACCACCACAATATTGCAAGAACTACTCAAAGAACACAGTCCATACTAAAATTATTGCCTCCCCACCCCAAATTCTCAGCCACTCCCATGGTGTAATTATAGCACAATCATATAGTTGAAGTGAAAAATTGAAGTCAACCTTGATTCTCCTTCACTCCCTAGTTCTTCCTGGTCATGAAATTTTTGTTAATCCCAATTTCTAGCTGTATTTGAAATTCATATGCACCTTTCTGTCCTCATTGTCCCGTTTTACTTCAAGGCTATTATTCACCTGACTACTGCTACAGCATATAGTTTATTTTCCTGAACTGTTTCACTCTTCTTAGATCAACTCTGCATGTAATGTCCATGGTGATACTTCTTTTCCCCACTTTTTAAAATTAAATTTACTGGTGGGTGACATTGGTTAATAAGATGATATAGGGTTCAGGTGTACGATTTTATGATATATCCTTTTTATACTGCAGTGTGCCCACCAGTAAGTCAAATCTTCCGTCAGCACCTTACATCTGACCCCCTTTTACCTTTTACTACCTCTTCACCACCTTCTTTCCTGCAACCACCATACTACTGTCTGTGTCTCTGAGTTTGTGTTTGTTTTTCTTGTTTGTTAATTTTTGCTTTCAGTTTTATATCCCACATGTGGGTGAAATCATATGGTTCTAGACTTTTTCTGTCTGACTTATTTCACTTTCCATGATATTCTCAAGACCCACCCATGTTGTTGCCAGTGGCAGTAGTATTTCATCTTTTCTTACAGCTAAGTAGTATTCCATTGTATACATGTACCACATCTTCTTTATTCAATTATCTATTGAAGAACATTTAGGTTATCTCCATGTCTCGGCCATCATGAATAACGCTGCAATGAACATAAGGGTACATATATCTTTGTGAATAAATGTTTTCAAATTTTCTAGGTATATACCAAAAAGAGGGGTTTCTAAGTCATATGGCAAGTCTATTAATATTTTTTACTTTAAATAATTTTTATTTTTAAATTATAGTTGGCATACAATATGATTTCAGTTTCAGGTATACAACCCACCAATTAGATATTATATAACTTACTAAATGATTGCTCTGATAAATCTAGTACCCATTAGACACCATACATAGTTACTACAATATTATCGACTATATTCCATATATCGTTCTTTACATCCCTGGGTCTATTCTGTAATTACCAATGTGTCCTTCTTAATCCCTCACCTTTTTCACCCATCCCCCCAGCTGCCCTCCCATCTGGCAAGTGTCAAAATCTTCTCTGTATCTATGAGTCTGTTCTGCTTATTCTTTTATTTTGTGTTTCAGATCCATTTTGCCTGGTGTAAGTATTGTTACCCCAACATTTTTTGTTTGTTTCCATTTTCATGAAATATCTTTTCCCTCTCTTAACTTTTGGTCTCTGTGTGACTTTCAATCTGAAGTCTGTTGTAGACAGACAGCTTATGTGAGGGTCTTTTAAAAAAATTATTTATTTATTTTTAGGGAAAGAGAGGGAGAAAGAGTGGGAGAGAAACATCAATGGGTGGTTGCTTCACATATGCCCGCAACTGGGGACCTGGCCTGCAACCCAGGCATGAGCCCTGACTGGGAATCAAATGAGTGATCCTTTGGTTCACAAGCTGGTACTCAACCCACTGGGCAGGCCAAAGGTCTTATTTTGTTATCCACTCAAGTGTCTATGTGTCTTTTGATTCAAATATTTTATTTATTTGTTTTTAAAATAATTGCTGATATATATGTATTAGTTGCTATTTTAGTATTCATTTCTTCTTCTTCTTCTTCTTCTTCTTCTTCTTCTTCTTCTTCTTCTTCTTCTTCTTCTTCTTCTTCTTCTTCCTCTTCCTCCTTCTCCTCCTCCTCCTCCTCCACCTACCCCTTCTTCTTCTTTAAGAAGTGCCATTAACATTTCTTATAATACTGCTTCAGTGGTGATAAACTCCTTTAGCTTTTTCTTGTCTGGGAAGCTCTTTATCTGTCCTTCAATTCTAACAGCATTTCAGGGTAGAATAATCTTGGTTGTAGGTTCTTGCTTTACAATGCTTTGAATATTTTGTGCCAATCCCTTCTGGCCTGCAAACTTTCCATTGAGAAATCAGCTGACAGTCTTATGGAAGCTCTCTTGTAGATAACTAACTACTTTTCTCTTGCTGCTCTTAAGATCCTCTGTGTTTAACCTTTGGCTTTTTAATTATGACAGTTCTTGGTGTGGACCTTTTTTCTGTTCATCTTATTTGGGATTCTCTGTGCTTCCTGGACTTGTATGTGTAATTTCTTCACCAGGTTAGGAGTGTTTTTCATCATTATTTTTTTCACATTGATTTTAAATTTCTTACTCGCTCTCTTCTCCTTCCCATACCCCTATGATGTGAATGTTGGTATGCTTGAATTTGTCCCAGAGGCTCCTTATACTATCCTCATTTATTTTTATTTTTATTGTTATTGTTGTTCTAATTGGGTGTCTTCTGCTTTCTTATCTTCTAAATCTCTGATTTGATTCTTAGCTTCATCTACTCTACCATTGATCTCTAACGTATTCTTTGTTTCTTCATTTCTGAATAACTATACAGTTAGTGTATTCTTCATTTCTGACTGACTCTTTTTCATGTTTTCCATCTCCATTTTTATTTCTCTCACTTCTTGCTTAAAGTTTTCATCAGTTCATCTCCTCTTCCCCTAAGGACTATTGAGCATCCTTATAACCAGTGTTTTGAACTCTTCATCTAGTAGATTGTTCATCTCCATTTTGTTTAGTTGTTTTTTTTTCCTGGAGTGTTGTTCTGGTCTTTCATTTGGGGCATGTTTCTTTGTCTCCTCATTTTGACTGCCTCCTTATGTTTGTTTCTATGTATTAGGCAGAGCTGCTACATCTCCCGGACATGGTAGAATGACCGTATGTAGTGGATAGTCTATAGAGTCCATTTGCACAGCCTCCCCTATCACCAAGCTCGGTGCTCCAGACATAGACGTGTGTGGACTCTGTGCACTCTGCTGTTGTACTTGAACCTTGGCTGCTGTTGGCACCTTAATGAAAGGGATTGACCCCCAGGCTGATTGCCTTTGAAGACTGGCTGCCCACCACCATGGAAGATCAGCTGTGCAGGGGCCGACTCCATAGAGCAGGACTTACTCTAGCAGGGTTCTGGTGCCTGATATGTCTGTCCCTTAAGTGTATCCCTGTGGAGGAGGGTGGGTGATGCTTGGATGTGGTTTGAAGCTGTCCACTGGGTGCACTGGCTCTAGGCCTTCCAGGAGGTGAAGTCACAAGGTCAGTCACAACCTGTGTCCTGCATGGGGCCACCTGACATAAGCTACAAAATGATATGCAGATGTTTGCTACTTGTGCTGAGCCTGGAGGTACACAGAAGAGGCCAAGTTAGAAACCAAGGCTGGCTGCCTCTAGCACTGAGCTAGGGGGCCTTCTAGTGAGAAGTAGGCAACACACCAAGGGTAGATGCTGCTTGTTTGAGAGATTTAAGAAAGCTCAAAGCATGAATCAGATAGGCCATTTGTATGGAAATGCCACTGGAAATAGCTTGGGCTTGGCCCACAAGTTGGATGGAGCCAGGTTTCAGGGAATCACTGGGGCAGGGAAAACTGTATTAGCCAGGTTGATGGAGACTCAGATACGGTGCCCACCTGTTGACTCTGTCAGGGAAAAGCCCAGAAAAGGAACAATGGCCTTTACCAGCACTTTGTCTGAGAAAAAGCTGCCCCTCCAGCACTTGCCCCAATGCCAGACCACTCAGTTCCTCCTTGTATGTTCTGAGGCCCAGCACTGGGCCTCAGAGAGAGTGAGTCCAGTGAGTCTGTGCCTGGGTCCTTTAAGAGGAATACCTGGGACTTCAGTTGCCTTCCATCTCACTCAGCCACAATCCAAGCTGGATTTTACAGCCAGAAGCTATGGGGACTTCTCCTTCTAGCACTGGAACCCTGGGCCTGGGGGGAGGGGCCTGGTGTGGAGCTGGTCCCCCTTTCTCCTCAGGAGGACCTCTGTATCCAAGATAACACCCTACTTTTTATCCACCACAGGTCGGTGTGGGACCACTACCTTCTGAGTCTCTGCCCCTGTACCAGTCTTAATGTGGTTTATTTTTTATACTCTTAGTTGTAGGACTATGTTCATCTAGATTTCAGGCAGTTCTGAGTGATGGTCATTCTGTAGTCTGGTTGTAATTTTGACGTGATGTGGGGGATTTGAGTACTGAGTTTACCTATGCCACCATCTTGAACAGAAACCTCCAGAGCGATATTTCTAAAACATGAATCTGATCGTGTGTGGTAGACTGAATAATTCCCTCTCCTCAAAGATGCCTACACCCTAATCCCTGAAACCTGTGCATATGCTACTTTACAAGGAAAAGGAACTTTGCCCATCTGAGATCCAAAGGATCTTGATGTGGGGAGACTTCCCTGTATTCCTGTATGGGTCGAATGTAATCACAAGGGTCCCTTACAAGAGGCAGGTAAAAGGGTAAAAGTTTGTTTTAGGAGACGTACTTACAGAACTAAGAGGTTGCAGTGCTGTAAGGAAGTGGACATGAACTACGAAGTGCAAGTGGACTCTAGAAACTGGAAACAGATTCCTCCCTAGAACTTCCAGGAGGAGTGCAGCCCTGCTGGCACTTTGATGTTAGCCCAGTGAAGTTGATTTGGGACCTCTGATCTCCACCACTGTGGACAACAAATATGGGTTGTCTCAAGCCACTGAGTGTGAGGTAAATGTGTACAGCAGCCACAGGAAAGTAGTACATTCATGCCACTCTTTTTACAGAATTACCTGAGGGAGTCTTGTTGCCTACTAGATAAGTTCCAGACTTCTTCAAGTGTATTCAAGAACCTTCAGAGTCAACCACTGGAGATAATTTTAGCCTATCTTTCTGCTTCTGTCTTCTAAGGATGCTCTATTTACACAAACTAGATTTCCTTTTAAAAATGACTTACATGGGCCCTGGCTGGTGTAGCTCAGTGGATTGAGCGCGGGCCTGCGAACCGAAGGATCGCGGTTCGATTCCCAGTCAGGGCACATGCCTGGGTTGCCAGGCCAGTTCCCGGCAGGGAACATACAAGAGGCAACCGCACATTGATGTTTCTCTCCCTCGCTCCTTCCCCTCTAAAGATAAATAAATAAAATCTAAAAAAAAAAAAAAAAATGACTTACATGGTATGAAAAAATTCTTTGCCACTTATATGTATAAAAAATTGGGGAGATAGATAATTTAGACATCAAAGTATTAGGAATTACTTGATATGAACAATGAACAGCTTTTGTGAACAGCCAAGATGTGTTTTCACTACAGCCACATAACAAAGGAAATTTTTTGCCATTCTCTAAATTATTTTATTGTAACAATCCTTGGACTTGTGCACATTGTCCCCTTTAATTAATGTCTCCTTCCCCTTTTCTACCTGGTGAACTCATTCATGTTTATTCTACAAGACTCAGCTGAATCATCACCTATACTGTGCATCTTCATTGACATCCCCTAGCAGTCAGTCATTTTCTCAGTGTTCCTGCAGCTCTCTGATCATACATTTAACATGATATTTTATTCTATCTTGCTGAATGCTAACACTGTAACAATCTATTTATGAATCTTTCTTTCCCGTTAATACTGTTTGCTTCTGTGGCAGTCTTCAAAGATGGCCCTCAATGAGCTATGTCTTTAAAAAAATTTGTAAGAGTTTGTTTGAGCCAAACTGACAACATGGCAAAAAGCAAGATCTCAAATGCTGCCTGCAACACATCTTCTGGTGTTTTGACTTTGCCTACTCATTTCCCACATCGAACCTTGGTGGTTATGGGCTATAGCCAGCTCATAGCAGTTCTTGAGAGCCAACTGCACACATCTATTTCCACTTCTGTGTTCAGTGATGTCACATTGGTAGCTTGAAGTGAATATTTACACTAGGAAAACTAGCACAAGAAAAATTTTTGTTTCTTATGAGAGCTGTTTTTCTAATAGCCCTCTGCTTTGGATTTATAGTAGCAAAAAGAATACACTGGAAATGATGCTTCATCGATTCTGGGCTTAGCTTCTACGTGGGCTAACAGCCTCCACTTTCTCCCTCTTGAAAGCTGATTTTGCCACAGTTACATAATAGACAGACACAGAAGAGGTCCATGTGGAGAAGAAAAAGCCTTGGAGATTATATGGGAAAGCAGAAAAGCCCAGTCATCCCAGCATCACAAATGAGCCTTCAGGTAATTCCAGCCACAGCCACCATTTCACTGCAATCACATAAGAGACATCAACAAAAACCAGCAGAAGAACAACCCGGTCACCTAAAGAATTATGAGAAATAAGAAATAGCTGCTATAATTTTAAGCAACCAAATTTAGGATTGTTTTTTAATTTTACTTATTTATTTTTTATTTATTCTTTTTTTTTTTAAATATATTTATACTGATACTTTTATTTATTTTTTTTTGTTTTTTTTTTAAATCAATATTTTTTTAATTGTTGATATTGTACAGTTTTCTGTCTTTTACCCCGCCCCAGCCCACCACCCCAGCCCTCCCCACCTTCCTCCCATTTCCACCCCCCCATAGTTTTTGTCCATGAGTCCTTTATACTTGTTGCTCTAAACCGTTCCCCTTTTCCCCTGAAATTCCCTCCCCTTCCACTCTGGACACTGTCAGATTTATTCTTGATTTTATTTTTTTACATTACCTTTTAGTCCCCTCATAGCACCTTCCCCCTAGCAATCAACAGAATCACCAATCACCACGCTGGTGTCCATGTCCATGAGTTCTTTTTCCTTTTTTTTTTTTTTTACCATCAGGGAGATCTTGATACCAAATAAATTTAATATAACTTTTCAACTGAATTTTTCCCTCCTTATTACACTTTTAGCCTTGACTCCAATTTTTTTGGAGCCCACATCATTTCCTTTTCCCTCAGTCCCTCCACTCCCTCACCTCCCTCCTCCCACTAGCTGTCATCTGTTCTCCATCTATGAGTCTGTCCCCATTTTCCTTGTTGGTTTAGTTTGTTCATTAGGTTCCACATATGAGTGAAATCATATGGTATTTGTCTTTCTCTGACTGGATTATTTCACTTAGCATAATGTTCTCCAGGGCCATCCATACTGTCACAAAGGGTACAATGTTCTTCCTTTTTTTTGGCGGGATAGTATTCCATTGTATAAATGTTCCATAGTTGTTTCCCATTCATCTACTAATGGACACTTGGGCTGCTTCCATATCTTGGTGATTGTAAGTAATGATGCAATGAAAATAGGAGTGCTTATATTCTTTCAAATTAGTGTTTTCGGTTCCTTTGGATGAATTCCCAGAAGTTGGATCACTGAGTCGAAAGGCAGATCCATATTTCATTTTTTGAAGTATCTCTATACTGTTTTCCACAGTGCATGCACCAGTCTGCATTTCCACCAACAGTGCAAAAGGGTTCCCCTTTCTCCGCATCCTCACCAGCACTTGTTCATTGATTTATTGATGCTAGCATTTCTGACAGGTGTAAGATGATATCTCATTGTGGTTTTAATTTGCATTTCTCTGATGATTAGTGACATTGAGCATCTTTACATATGTCTATTGGCCATTTGTACGTCCTCTTTGGAGAAGTGTCTATTCAGGTCCTTTGCCCATTTTTTAGTTGGCTTGTTTGTTTCTTTGGTGTTGAGTTTTATAATTTTGCAATAAATTTAGGATATTAAACCCCTTATCAGATGTATCAGCAAATATGTTCTCTCATTCTGTGGGTTGTCATTTTACTTTGTTGATGATTTCCTTTGCTGTGCAAAAACTTTTTAGTTTGATGCAGTCCCATTTGTTTATTTTTTTATTTTGTTTCCATTGCCTGGGGTGATGTATTTGACAAAATATTGCTTTAGGCAATGTCTGAGATTTTGCTGCCTATGTTTTTTCTGTGATTTTTATGGTTTTGGTTCTAACATTAAAGTCTTTGATCCATTTTGAGTTTATGCTTGTGTGTGGTATAAAAAGGTGGCCTAGTTTCATTTTTCTGCGTGTATCTGTCCAATTTTCCCAACATCATTTATTGAACAAACTACCTTTAGCCTGTTGTATGTGCTTGCTTTCTGTCAAATATTAATGGACTCTAAAGGTGTGGGTTTATTTCTGGGCTCTCTATTCTGTTCCATTGAAATATAAATCTGCTTTTATGCCAGCACCATGTGAATAAAGACAGTTTTACTACTTCCTTTCCAATTTGGATGCCTTTTATTTCTTCTTCTTATCTGATTGCTGTGGATAGGACTTCCAGTACTATGTTGAATAAGACAGGTAAAAGCAGACATCCCTGTCTTGCTCCTGATCTTAAGGGGAATGCTCAAAATTTTTGCCCTTTGAGTATAACGTGGGCAGTGGGTTTGTCATATATGGCCTTTATTATGTTTAGGTGCATTCCCTCTAATACCACTTTGCTTAGAAGTTTTTTTTTAATCATAAATGGGCACTGGATTTTATCAAATGCTTTTTCTGCATCTATTGATATGATCATGTGTTTTTTATCCTTCATTTTGTTTATGTGGCAAATCAATTTATTGATTTGCAAATGTTGTACAAACCTTGCATTCCCAGAATGAATCCCACTTGGTCATGGTGTATGATCATTCCGATGCATTGCTGTATTCAGTTTGCTAATATTTTGTGGAGGATTTTAGCATCTATGTTCATCAGAGATATTGGCCTATATTTTTCTTTCTTTGTAGTATCTTTATCTGGTTTTGGAATTAGGATAATTCTGGCCTTGTATAATAAGTTTGGGATCCTTTCCTCCTCCCGAATTTTATGAAATAGTTTGAGAATAAGAGGTGTTATTTCTCAGAATATTTGGTAAAATTCACCTGTGAAGCCATCTGGTCCAAGGCTTTTGTTTGTTGGGAGTTTTTTGATTACTACTTCAATTTTACTGGATGTAATCTGTCTATTCAGATTCTCTGATTCTATCTGATTTAGTTTTGGAAGATTGTATGTTTCTAGGAATTTATCCATTTCATCCGGGTTGTTCAGTTCGTTGGCATATAGTTGTTCATAATATTTTCTTACAAACTTTTATATTTCTTTGGTGTCACTTATTTCTCCTTTTTCATTTTTTATTTTACTTATCTGGGTCCCTTTTTTTTTCTTCATGAGTCTGGTTAAAAATTTGTCAATCTTGACTATCTTTTCAAAGAACTGATTGCACTCATGCAGTCCTCTGCTTCATCTAAACTACTGTTTATTCCTTCCAGTGCATTATTTATTTCATATATTGCATTGTTTACTTCTGACTGACTGGTCCATTTTTATGATTTCTATGTATTTTTTCATGTTTCTGAGTATCCTCATAATCATGACTCTAAACTCTCGATCTGAAAAATTGTTTGCCTCCATTTCCTCTAGGTCTTCTTCTGTAGAATTCTCTTGTTCTTTTACTTGGGGTCTGTTTCTTTTTCTTCTCCTTTTGGTTGCTTCTTTGTATTTTCCTCCTTAGTCATTAAACTAATTAGCCACTTAAGCTGAACAGTTGTTAAACTAATTAGCCTGTAATCAGCAGCTGGGTTTAAGCAGCATAGGATGAGGCAGTAATTCCTGGGGGCAGGACTCTTGTTTCCTCTCAGGCTGATGCCACTTGGAGAGGAGTCTCTGCCTGAGAGAAATGGCTTCTGCAGCATGGGGAATGGCTCAGCACAGGGATCCTGGTGGCTGTTCTTTCAGTTTTCTCCCCAGAGCCACCAAGCCCAGACTCTCCTCAAGCATCTCTAGTCCACTCTGCCCTCCATTGCTGGAGTCCAGGGTAAGTGGTTGCAAATGAAATTTTGTGCATTGGCCCTTTAAGAGGCTCTCTGAGTCTCCAGCCATCTCTCTCCCTGGCAGACAGAAACGCTGCTTCTTTTCACAGATGGATGTTTTCTGGCTTCCTTTCCCAGCTCTGGTGCTGTAGGTTGGGGAGCTCAGCTGAGGGTTTAGACCCCACACTTCTCAGGGGAAACTCCCCCAGGCACTGAAATATCCCTCTGTGTTGTCAGCTGCCACCCATGGGAGCCCAGCCAGCTGTCTCACATCTCTGTACTTCCTCCCAGTCACATCGTAGTGATGTGGTTTCTTCTTTTTGTCCGTGGTTATAAGGCTTCTCTCCAGCTAGTGTTCAGTTGGTTATTTGGGATGATTTCCCTACCATTTAGTTGTCATTCCAGATTGGTCCTGGGAAGAGTTTAGTGTCACTTCCACTTACTCCTCCACCATCTTGGATCTACAGGGTTGTGGGTTTTTTTTAGAAAAATTTTATATTAACCTAAACAGTTTCCCATGTCAAGATCCATGTTTAATTCACCTGTATATTCACAATACCTAATAAGTACATCTTGGATAGAATGGACATTGTATTTTTCCCCCCAGTATTTCCTTAAAGCAAAACCTACCCATCTATTCCTTATAATGAAAAATATGCCCCTTCATAATAATATAAAACTGTATGGCAATAGAGAAAAATTATTTGCTAACAAAGATAGATAATTACTAGACAATAACCTTGTTCCCTTTTAAATTTTACTATCAATACTTCATAGTCTTTCAAAATTGGCTAACATGCCCACCTTCTCGTCCTCCTATAAGCATCAAATGCTTCTACTCTTGCATCTGACTTCCTTAAAGGTCTCTCTCCCTCCCTCCCATGTTGACATCAAGGCAAGATTCCTGGGCAGAGCAGACATCTGAGATGTACTAAGGAAAGCCTGTGGTTTTGATCTTAACAAAATTAGGTGTGATTGTAGTCTAGTTTCTGACGCTATGCAATCCTTGGTAAATGACAAAATCTTATTTTGAACTCTGAACCTGTATCTGTTTTTCCACAAGAAAATCTATTTCTCTTTTATGTACATATGATTTGGTTATTTCCTAAAATTTCTGCTCCTTCCTTTGGCTCCTGTCTCTTGCTTTTCATGTCTATCTATGTTTTCACTTTTGTTTTATTTTTAAAAGATTTTATTTATTTGTTTTTAGAAAGAGGGGTAGGCAGGGGAAAAGAGAGGGTGAGAAACATCACTATGAGAGAGCAACATTGATCAGTTGCTTTCCGTAGGCACCCTGACCAGGAAACCGAACCAGTGACACCCAACCAACTGAGCCACCCTGGTCAGGGCTGTTTCCTCTTATACATGCTCTGCTCCTATTCCTATAACTCACTTACTATAAGTCATTTTGCAAAATGCGTCACACATTATCTCATATAATCATCCTACTAAACTCATAAGCTAGGCATTATTGTTTTCAATTTACAGATAAGGAAATCTAGGCTCACAGAATAAGTAACTTATTCACAATCTACAGCCAGCCATAGAGCCAGATATTCATCCAGGCCCAGATCTGTACAGCTCTAAAACACAAGAGGTGGGAGATCAGGGAAGGAGTTAAGAATAAGGCTAATTCATGTCTTTTTAAAAAAGAGGAAATTAAAGAAAACCAGCAGATGTATATTTTGCAAGAATAAACACAGACACTTGTTAAAAATTGTACAGTTACCCAAGAGAAATTATTTCCATTTGCTCTTATACTTCGAAGTACATGAGGAATCTATTTTTATTTTTCTTAGAATGCTTACTCTACAGGATCAAAATGAGCAAGTGGAGACAGTGTAATGAGAAGGTGGATCAAGATGTGCGTGTGACTGCATTCTTGTGGTTGGCATAAAATTCTACAGCACAGCCATTCCTGAAAAGCCAGCTCATGGAATCAAGCAGGCAAGCCACTTCTAAATTCTGCACCCAGAGCCCCATGGTGTTTTATATTGGAGCCTACTGGTGAGCCCCTCTGTACCCCGCCTCAGCTGCTATTTTACCACAGTGACAGGCAACTGCTGACAGTATTTTCAAAGTCACTGCTGTGGACTGAACAATGGTCACAGACCTGGTGTAGTCATCAGATGTCCGGGTCACACAGGAGGTCTGGACAACTTGATAAGGAAGTAGGGAGCTGTATGACGACCAATTGCTGCAACACAAGAAATGGGCTCAGAAATGTTGCAAGACAGTACAGCTTTGCCTTTGCAATGCATTTTTAAATGGTAGTTAAATATTATGGCAAAGTCAATGTACAGGATTTTATGCAATGATAACGCACTTATGAATAATAATGTCATAAGTGTTTGGATGCTTATTACAGGTCAGAAACTTCCCATACATCATCTCACTCTGTCATCACACCACTTCAGTGCAACTGGTATTCCTATGCCCCTTTCACAGTAGGAAACCCAGGCTCTAAGATGTTGGTGTCTCTCCTAGTTACCAGCTGGTAGGTGAAAGACTGAGAGCATGAACTCTAGTCATTTGATTAATGAAGCAGGATGCCATGGTGATTTAAAAAGCCAGATTCTAGACTCAGATTGCTTACACAAAAATCTCAGCTCTGCCACACACTAACTGTATGAAAGACCTTGGTCAAATCACTGTGCCTCAGTTTCTTCATCTGTAAAATGGGAATCATAATATCTACCACATGGTGATATTAGCTTATTTTATTGTTATTGTAAGGATTGTTACAATACTTATAAAACATAGTTTTATACATATAAAACAGTGTCTGATATATATACTATATAAACATTACCTATTATTATTATTGATTTCAAATCCACTGATGTTTTATTTCTACATACCTTCCCATGCTGTGTGTGTGTGTGTGTGTGTGTGTGTGTGTGTGTGTGTGTGTGTGTGTGTTGGAATTCTAAACTCTGGGATGGATCTGGAAGATAAAAGAGAGGACTAGAGATTCTGGCATGTATATTCAGTCTCTGACCTGGTGGATCAGTGCCTAGAGGAAGTTTGTACAGCTCCCTGATGACCAGAGAGTAAGGAAATTCTAAGCATCACAGTTCTGTTTAGGTTCTAAATGGATATAATGTCTTCTCCCAACTAAGAGATAGATGGAGACTCCAACCCTTATGATGTAAGTCCTTGCTGAGGCTGCTCAGCCACTCACAGTAGAGTCAAAATGAGATCTCCAGAAGCTCTAAAAAACCTGATAACTATGCAGGCCACAAAGTCAATATTCTAACCCCCTGAGTTCAATATCTGTGCCTTTTTTAAAAATTTTATTTTAATTGTTGTTCTTGTACAGTTTTCTGTGCCTTATCTTGAACCCTTTACCCAGTTGTATGTACAAAAATCTTTGTTGATATATCACTGATTATTTTATATACATTTTATATTACATATTTTACATTATATATTATATGTTATATTATATATTTTATATAATATAATATATTACATGCAGTGAGAATGCCTATAAATAGAAGTAAACTGATGTTAACATTTTAAGCCTCATCATGTGTATTGACCAACTGCTCTCCAGAGAAGTTATGACAACTCACATTGGTTCAGCCACACCAACTGACCACTAAATATTATGATTAAAAAAGAGAAATCTTTGCTGTTAGAGGAGCAAATACTGTCTTGTTGACTTAATTCGTATTTCTTTTATTACTACTGAAGTCAATATTTTGGAAGACATTTGTATTATTTATTTTAATAGTATTTCTTATGTCTTTAACATGTTTTTTCTCTGTTAGGATTTCTGCTTTAAATGACTTATGCAAGATATTTATATAGTAATAACATTATTCTTTGATTAGTTAGATGGAAAATGCTTTCCTAGTAAGTTGTTTGCCTATGAGTTTATTTTCTTTTTAAATATTTTGGAACAGAAGCTTTGGAGGCTTTCTCATCAAAAATTCCTATGTCAAACTAAAGTATTTAAGAAACATCACTCATTTATTTTCTTTTGGTCAAAAGAATGTTTCTTAAGAGAATACCCTGGAATGTACATTTTACTAGAATACCAGCTCTTCGAGAAAAGAGATCTACCCTGTTTCTTCCTCAGTCCCCACAACTGTTCCTGTCATATAGTAGGTGCTCTATTTGTTGCACAAATATGTGCATCATTACTTGGCAATTTGCACAAAAGCAGCAAATCAGACTCCCAAAGACTTTCGAGGAAGAACACTTACTGCTGACAGTTGAGATCTGCAGTGAGAATGCCTGGTTTACTGGCTAAAGTATACTTCACTGTTAGAATTTTAGAAAGTATCATCTGTGACTTCTGTTTGCTTTGCATTTTAATTTTTTCACAACACAGATAAATGCAAGTTCTGCATGTCACCTGAGAGGTACCTAATGAAAACACTTCAGAAACACACCCGTCCTTTCTCTTGATCTCACCAGTGATGGCCGCCATTCTTGTTTAAGCCAGCACCATCCCGACCTGGAATCTTGCATTGGGCTCCAAACTGGTCCCTGCTTCCTCTTTGATCCTTTCCCATACCTCTCCCCATTAAGCTTAGAGTGTGAGCATCTTAACCATCTATCTGATCATGACACCCCTTACTTAACACTTTCCATTGCTTCTCAGTGTTTTCAGGGTAAAATTTAAAATCTGCTGCTCCACATGATCTGGTGTGGCCCCTTTGGGGAAGCTCCACCCCAACTCCCCAATCTATCCTCACTGTCCTCACTCACACTGGTTGCATTTTGGCTCCTCGATCAGGCCTGACCCATCCCACCTGGGGTGGGAGTCCCCATGGGCTGCTGCCTCTACCCAGGTGGTTCTTGCACACCCCTGGCTGGCCAGCTCCCAGCCATCCTGTCACTTACTGAGCATCACCTTCCCCATCACCCCTACCACTGCCATACCAAGTACATCAAGTATTAGGTTCTTTCAGCACCATGTGCTACACTGTTCTTGTAGAATATTCTTCACAGTTTGTGTAATTCTTTCCTTTACCTCTGTCTCCTCAACTAGCTAGTAAGTTCATGGACACAGTGTTTGATTTGTTTTGCTCATCATTATATCTCTACCTTCTACTACGGAGTGTGACACTTAATAAATAAATGAGTAAATAAGCTGAGTAAATAAATGAATGAGAACCGCTCAAGGTCATCCTCCTGCAGGAAGCCTTCCTCACTTACTATGTTCAGGCCACAAGGAGGCCCCTTTTTGATTATCTAATAGCATTCTTGTGTATGATACATTTTATTTCTGGATGGTATACTATTCTCTAATACACAATGTTTCCTGTTTTTTATTTTTCTCAGTCTGCCTGTTGTCCCAAGCACGGTGTTCTTCAAGGGAAGAGAACCGTGTCTAGAACCCGATTTCTACCCACATTCCCCCTCACTGCCTTATAGACACACCAGCCTCGTTGTTGGTTCTAAAACACTCTTGGTGAGCCCCTACCCAGACACTGTGAATTTGTGTTCTCATTTGGAACATTCCTCCTGCAGATGTTTGAATGAATACCCACTCCCACTCCTTCATTCAGCCTCTGCTCAGAGCTCCTCTCCTCAGAGAGACTTTGCCTCCTCTTGCCTGACGGATCCTGCTGGATTGTTCCTCCTGTCGTAGTACAAGTTTGTGCACTGGTTTGCTGTCTGGCTCCCTCACCAGAACGCAGATCCGTGAGGACACGAGAATGTGTCCATTTGATTCCCACCGTGTACGTGGCCCAGCACCTGCCATATAAATATTTACTGGATGACTGAACCCCAGCTCCAGTGAAAATCTGAAGCGTCATCTCAGACCAAAATATATATGAGCAGATTTTAGCTGGCTGAAGAATATAACCCAACCTTCACTTCAGGATCCTAACTCAGGGAAGGAGGCATTCCTTAACTGATAGATTGCTTCTGGTGCAAAGAAATGACTAAAAGAAAGGAGAAAGCTGATGAAAAAGAAGGCAAAGAATAGTAGAGGGGAGAAGTCAACTGACTTGGATGAAAGGAGAAAATATTAGATTATGAGGATCTGAAATCCTTTTAGCAGCTGCATATCAACCAGAAAGTCAAAGATCTAAGTTGCTCTTCCCTTGGGTAAACGTGGCTCTGAATGAAATGCCACCTCTCTGTGCTGGTAGATCAGTTCAGTGCCCCTGGATTTGATGAGCTATCCCATGTAAATCAGAGGAAATACCAGAAAATAAATATAAAAAGAATAAAAGAGAGAGAATTATAGGCAGTGATAGAATTTAGATGCCAATGTGGTGAGAAACATTTACAAAAGTTTCATATGAAAGTGAGAGAATATTTTCTCTGTTAAACATGAGTGATATTATATCATAAATGGGCTGATCTGTCCAAAGCTCCCCAAAGGAAAAGGGATTGAGATGTTTCCACATGGAAAACACCCTGCAATCTATACCTTTACATTTGCATGTACATGAAAATATAAGGAAAGTGTGGGTGTTGGGGCCTTGTTACAACAGTAAGAGCTCTGATGAGTTGGAATGAGGCAGGTGTGTGTGGCGGGTGGTGGGTGGCGGGGGGGGGGGGGGCGCGGATTCTGTCATTTGATTCTCTGACTCAGAAAGCAAACCCTGAAACAGCTCTTCGTCTGCACACAGTCACCTCGTGGGTGATTAGAGTTATGCTGGCAGTTTAGTGTTTAATTTGCGGGGAGAAAATATCCATGTGTATAAAAATGTCAAGAATAGTTTCAGAATCTTTGACTATCTTAAACAGGCTGGCTTCCACCACTATCTGTTTAATTAATTCACATATCAAAAAAATTAACTCTTATTTGGCATGAGATCTTAATGTTCTCATTTTCTCCCTTGATAAACTAACAGTTCAGGCTATAAAAATCACAAAATAAAACAGAAAAAGTTTTCTTTGTTAATGTGAGGTTGGTAGTTACATCATAAATCGAGACTTAGAAAAGAAAAAGGAAATATGTCTAAGGTCAAGTTCAGTGACTGAAGAAAATGCAGAGTATGGGGGGAAAGGTGGAGAAAACACTGTAGAATATTACAGGCATCTCTGCATTTATCTTTTCACTTATCTTTCTCTCTGAAAAAGCTAACCATCCATTATTAAAAATTGATACATTAATTATTTTAACTACCTTCCCAACAAACATTCAACACAAGCTAGAAAACTCTTTCTTTGCACATGACAAACTCCAAGCACATTAGTTTTACCTCTGGCTTAATTTGAGAAGCCCATGCGATTGGATACAAAGTATGTTTCATCAGTCCCTGGAGCTCCACAAGTTTTCATCAGCCAACATCTCTCCTCCTGCTTCTCCCTTGCCGAAAGGAAACCTGCTAGACCAAAGAAAGAGAAAAGAATGCAAGAGATCAAAGGGTAAATGTTTTCTTTGTTGATATTTTAAAATGAGCTATAAAAAATGCCTACAAATGGCCTTTATAATCCCAATCATGATTTGAAAAAGTGGAAAGCAGAATAGGGGGGAAAATATATGTACACCAGTGTTAAAGACTAAAAATAAAGTTTTGTCATAGGCCTGGATCACATTAGAGTTTAAGGGGTGAACCTAGACTCTACACTCCTGACCTCTGGCTGTCTGACCGCTCGCCCTGAACCAAGAAAGAGGTCAACCGCCCAATGCACACTGCAGACCCTGTAGAGGGTTACCCTGGCTGATATCCCCCGTGGGACAGTAGAGGGCTTTGAGCAAGTTTCTGGAAACTGTTTGTAGATGCAGAGCTGTGGCTGCCAGAAGGTCCAGAAACAAGTTTACTTTTTGGCAGCATAGGAAACCCACAGTTGTCCAAGTTCCAAAGGACCTGGAAGCCATTTTAAGCGGAGTGACAACAGAGACATCATGGGGGCTGGCTGGCGCTGGTTGAAGTTCCAGAGAACCTCTGACCTAGCAGCCCATGGCAGGAAGACATGTAACAGAAATGTAACAAAAAGACGGAGGGCGGCTGCAGAGGGCACCAGGCAGGCCCTGAAATGAGGGAAAGCAGCCGACCTGCTCAGCTCAGCAACCTGAGAACACTTGTCTCAGTTTAGAGTAATCATCTCAATTGCACTTAGTTAATTATGTAATTATGTGGGTAAAGTCTGTCTTCCCAGCTAGATTAAACAGTTTCTATCATCTTCACATTTTCCCCAACCACTAGATTAGTATCTAGTCTATAGTAACTACTCAATGAACAGTTGTTCAGGTGAGGAAAGGGAATAACAACTACCTTTGCTAGTGTCTCTGGGATGAAGAACGTGCACAGCAGGGAGGCTAGGAAGAAGAAATAGAAACTCTTAGTCTTTCATTACATTCTTCCTGGAGCAATTTGTCTCAAATTAGGAGGAAGTTGGAAGCTCCGAAGTGGGTAAAAGCTT
The DNA here is from genome assembly GCA_039655065.1 of Glossophaga mutica. Taxonomy (NCBI): domain Eukaryota; kingdom Metazoa; phylum Chordata; class Mammalia; order Chiroptera; family Phyllostomidae; genus Glossophaga; species Glossophaga mutica. Next base: position 64,631,995 of record CM077304.1, read on the forward strand.
GAGTAATAATAACAATAACAGCAATAAAAAAATACAAAATTCTAACTTGCATCTTTATAGCTCTCTGTTCTTCCCAAATAATACCATATACTTATTATCATTTGGTTTTCATGATAAAACTGTTCCCATTTCAGAGGCTGAACCTCAAATCAAAGAGATTATACCTTGGCCTGCTTCACAAAGCTAATAAAGTGGGGAACTAGGTTCGAACCCAGGTCTCACAATCCAGCTACATCCAGTGTTCTTTCCACTTCAACTACATCAAAATAATAAAAGTATTAGTAAATGCTGATGTCTGAAATAAATGGGGGAAATCAGCATTTTTAAATTAGCAAGCTGCTTTGTCTTCTAGATAGAAATTTACATTTATCTTTATGGCAGACAGTCCCTTTGTTCTGGGAAACAAAAAAAAAAAAAGCTGGGAGAGGGGAGGCGGGGCGGGGGGCGGGGAGGATCTTTACCAGGGGCTCTGTTTGGGGGCAAATAGTGAGCATCCACCTATTTTTCTTGGAGAAGACCAACATGCAATACAACCCCGCTGATGCTGATGCTGCCTTTGCTCACTCCATACTTACTGACTACCGCTGTGTGTCGGTCCCTGTTAGAATGAGACACCGTATACATGGGAGGGTGTCAACTGGGAGTGTCTTTTGACAAATCTTTATTCCTGCAAATTGCATTTCAGAGAGAAAAATGTTTCCCTCCAGTAAGCACTCTGCTCTTTTTAACCTTTATCCTCTTTGGGCTTCTTTGCAAAGTGGGCCGTGTTAATGTTTGAGTTCTTTGTAGGAGCTGGGATGTTGGGAGGAAGAGACCTACACGAGGAAGTGTAGGCTTGAACCTCTTTCATGTGGTCATGCTGAAAAAAAGAACATGAAAAGGACACTGATGAGTCTGGGGACTTTGTGACCCAGGCTAGCACGCAGAGTCCCACTGAAGACTTTATTTAAGAAGAGACCAGAGGCTGGGAAGCATTGGTATCTGATTCAAGGCTTCTGATGATTTGCAGGAGCTCCAGGTTAAATCTACACCCCAACAAGCAGGGGTAGGGTTTTTCCTTAAGGAAATGGATACTCACAGTTTGTCATTATGGACAGACATTAAAATTCCTCACAGAGAGTGTGATCAGGGTGGTGAACTTCGGACAGAACGTGGAAAAGTCTGTTTCCTGTCTCTGGGGCCCAGAGGAATTTTGCAGGGCTTCTGATACTTGGAACCTTCTTCTAGGTGGGGTGATGGGGAGGAGCTGGTGTCTGCTACATAGAGGCCAGCTGGAAGCTAAGCAATTTTGAGAGCCCTAAGGAAAACCACAGGTAGAAGACAGGTGATTTTATCACGTGTTTGGTCTGAGTTGCATCATAAGGAATCACAGGAGAGCCGCCCCCACAGTTCAGTCAGGCTGGTAAACGAGAGATTAGGGGGCAAGGGGAGTGTGAGGGTGATCCCCAGGAGATGGCAGGTGTGATCAGAGTAGCCCAGCCTGCAGAGTGTCCATGACTGCCTTGGGAAAGACCAGGGGCAGGGGCAGGGGCTGGGGTTGGGGAGCCAGAGATTCTTCCCTGAGAGCTCTCAGTGTAGTGGGAGAAAAATGTAGGCAGGGGGCGCTAATTTCTAGCATTTGGGCCAAAAAGAAGGGAGGCAGTTCACACATAATTTAAGCAGTTCAAAATTTTTAAGATGTCTCTATTTTGGAGTGATACTGGAGAGGCCTCAGGCATGTGGGTCACAGCCCTCTGTTCCTAACTTCCCCAGCCCTAAGATTGCACGAGGGCAATGGACCCGCGAAAAAAGATTCCAATAACTGAGCCAGAGTCAACAAAATACAGGTGATTAAATGCCGTTCTGAACTACTAAATTATGCCACTGGAGTAACTTACCTTCAGCTGTCTCTCCTTCCTAATTATTCTCTTGATGGCCCCAGACTCTCCGACAGGCTCTGTCTTAGGCACTGTTTGGATGGTTCCTGGAGGCCAGCCCAGCCAAGCCCACAGAAGCTCAGAGACCTGCTCCTCCCTCCCACAGCAAGAGGTGACCTTTGGAACATCCTCAAATGGGGATCAACCACCTGAAAAAATGACAGGGACTCATCTATCCATTACACCCTCCTGATTTAATCACAATTTGGTGCACATTTTCAGAGTAAACAGAGAAAATGTCTTCTTCTATTTTCTACATGGGTATGTACCAAAAATCAGGAAGATGTATAGAGATCACATTTGCTGAACATTAGGCACACCCATTTCCGTTTAATGGTACTAGCCCGTCTGTAGCATTTCATGGCTAAAAACCTAGACTTGAGTTTGACCTGGGTCTGAATGTCATGCTCCACCACGAATGCCCTAGTATATACTCAGGACAATTATTATCCCAAAGGCTCTGCTGCCGGACAGGAAAACGAACGTGATCATAGTTCCTGCCTCGGAGGGTGGTTGTAGGGAGTGAATTGTTGAATGGAGGTAAAACATTTAGAAAAATGCCTGGCACATGCTATGTGTGCAATAAATATTACTTTTCATATTTTAATATTTCTAAAATATTTATGAATTCCGATGCTAACAAATGGGACACCCAAATGACAGCCTTAGGAAATAATCGGTTAGATTCTCAACAGCACCTATAACTGTTTTGAATTCATCAGTCGACACTTCCATCTATTGCTCTTTTGGTAGCCTTCTGGAAAATCAACCACAGCTCAGTCTAACACCCACACCCTAGCAGCTCTCCAAATCACTTGTTTGTAAATGAGTCAGCACACACCCAGCATCATGGTCACTCCTCTTGGTACGCAGGCTGAATGAAGGTTGCCGAGCAGACTTCGACTGCCACTCCAGTAAACGTGTGCTGGCAGCACGCCAAGGAGGTGGGTGGGGGTGGGAGCTGGGCGCCTACCTCCCCAGCTTTCCTGGTGTACAGAAACTGAGCTGGTGTCTGCATGGTCTGTGCCTGCTGCGAAACAAACCAATAGGCAAGAGCGGTGCACGAACGGTTTGCCCGAGCCGCGTGGAGGAAGCGTCTCTGCCCACATTCGCCTCGCTGTAACCAGTGCTCCAAGTCCCACAGTTTCGTGACCGCCAGCTTCACACAACGAGCTGAGCTGTGATACAAAGCTGTTTTTGTCTGCTCCTACCTATATTTTTTCTCCTTGAGTAACTGAACTTTTTTAAATGGTGGACAAAGATATCGGATGACAGTGCTGGGAAGGCCATGGGAAAGCTCTTGGGAGGAAATCGGATCTAAGTTATCCTCCTTGGACATATTACTTCCCTCCCTGCGACTCAGTCTTCTCTGAGTGAAATGAAAATGAAAATAGCCCACCTCTCTCACAGGGATCACAATTTCATGGTGTGTGGAAAAGCTTGGGAAAAAAAAAACAAAAACAAACCTCCAATGCTAGATGGAGTAAATGTAAAATCTCAATTAATGGGATGCCCAGGCAAAACAGTGCCTTGGTTTTCGAATTTAAGTCTGTTTCTAGCTTTTGTTGAAAATTTCTTCTAAAATACATTCACCCATTGAATAAGTACATTTTAATGACTTTGTTTCGAGGACGTGGGATCTTGAAGTTAATCCAGGACATTAAATAACGCATGTCTTTTGAGTTGTACCCATCTGATATTTCGAAATGAAATTTTTGAAACACCTCTGGTCAACTGGTTTCTAGTTAAGGTTTGTTTCTATTTCAGCCAATAAAGTTGTTTTGTTTTCAGTTGTTCCTCCCTTGTCCCCCAGAACGAAATTCAGCTCAATTCTGCTCTTCCATCTGCAAAGTTTACAGTAATAGGAGCACCTCCACCTCCAGTTCCTAAAGGAAAGATCCAGGAAGCTCAAAAAGGGGGGTCTGGGGCAGGACTATAAAGCGAATAGTGATGAAATCAGGTTTCAGAATGAGCTTAGAACATTTTACTTAAACTAACCAAGGTGCTTATTAAAATGGATGCATGTTGAAGACCTGCATTAGTTATTTTTTTAAAATAATCAATGGTATACATTCTGGACAAAAAGACACTGGCTTGCCTAGGTTTAAAAAAGAGAGAGAGAAATTTCACGTGCACCAGATTACCTCATCTCAGAGAACACAGAGGAACTACATCGACTCTTCTTTCTCACTTCTCTGTTCAGCCCACTGCTATCTAATTTCTGCACCCCTGCCCGCCGATGGCTCTGAAATTGTAACTGCCAAAGGTCAACAGTGACCACAAATTGGCAAATCAGTGGACTCGTTTCCAATTTTAGGACTGATGCCCTTTTAACATTTAACATCACCGACCGCACCTTACCCTCTTCCTTTGGCTTCTGTGATGCTTCTCCCTTGTTTCCCCTGACATCTAGGCTTCCTCTTTTCAGCCTCCTCTTGTCTTTCTGTCCCTCAATGTCACTGCTAATGGCAGGTTCAGTCCCTGTCCCTCTTCTCTCACTCTACGCACACTACTTAGTCATCTAGACTATTCCCAGGACTGCAATTACCACCTGAAGGATAACAGGCCCCAGACCTATCAGTCCAGCCCAGACCCTGAGCACCAAACCTAGGGGATGCACCTGCATGCAGGCATGGATCTCCCTTAACTACTCACTGTCCGTTAACTACTATATTGAATCAGTGAGAAAAATTTCTTCTCCTTAGCTTATTTTCCACCCACCTCTTCTTCCCTCTCCCTCACTTGGCTGTATGATTTATTTGAGAGCAAAAGGCATCTCTGCTTCTTACCTCTGGGATCTGGAAACATCATCTCTTAGGCTGCCAGCCTCAAAGTACATCACTCAAAGTCTCTTTACCTGAAATAGTTCAACTTCTATGCAGTACTCTGGAAAAAAACATTTTGATCAAAACCATTTTTTTAAATATGGGAAAATGCAGATAGGGAAAGAAAAAGGAGCAACTCTTATTCCTTCATTTGAAAGCATCTTGTAGGAACCAACCAATATTAAGAACTTCTCAATAACAAGAGAACAATGACCGTTATTTATTTATTTTTATTTCCACAGACATTCATGGACTCTTTATGCTGGTATAGGCATTCTTCTAACTGCAAACTAGCCAAGCTCAGGTAGAGTGGGTGATGGATGATATACAACTAAATAAATGAGAAAATACCAGATCATCGTAAATGCTGCTAGGCAGAGTCTAACAGAGAGTAACTTGGGAGCTACTTTACATTGGGAGTCAGGCAAGGTCTCTCTGAGGGGATGCCATATAAACTGAGACTGAATGATGAAGAGAAGGAAGCCATGCGAGTACCAGGAAGAAGAGCATCCCATGCCAGGAGAACTGTTTGCACAAAGGCCCTGAGACACAAGAAACACGCTAGGCCAGTTGAAGAAATGAAAAGAAGACACATTGGCTGGAGCACAGCGGGCAAGGGTTGTGACTAGGTCTCATATGCCAGATATCTACAAACTTCAAAATAACTACACAAGGGAGTTTTTACTATTCTCATCTTAAGCTAAGGAAATTGAAATTAAGAGAAACTTAACTTCATGCAGTGAGAAAGGAAAACCAGATTTTTTGTTGTGGTGTCTCTGACTCTAAAACATGTTACGTTCTCATGGGAGATGATTCAAGTAAACCCAAGATTTGTGACATTCTGGAAATTTTTCACATCAGTCTAACCCCAACCCTGTCCCAGTTTCAACCCTTCGTTGTAATGATAATTGGTTTTCCCTGAACTTTTTGTGAACAAGTGAAGCTTTTATGACAGCTCTCATATTCAGCAGTCACTGAAACGTGTGAAATTTTGGAAGCCCAATGGTTACAAAATGTCTAGTGTTTGTACTTTTTTGAAAACAATTCTTTTTCTTTTCTAAGCAAAAAATACAAGAATATTTAAATTAAGATAATACAGGCATATATAAAGGAGAAAAATACCCCCTGCACCTATTTTATAGATTGGCTTCTTCTTATGGTTTATAGTTTAGTTTTACTCTGTTGTATTTATTTATTATTTAATTTTACATGGTTTTAAAATATCCTGATGGGTGTTAAAGATAACATAACTATATCATCATCCAGATCAAGAAATAGACCATCTGTTTGGGTCTGGTAAACTCTGCCAGCTTTCCTCTGCCTACTCCCTGAGGCCCCTACCCACAACAAAAGTCTGGTGGGTGACAGCTAAACTTGATGTACCCTGGGGCTTTTGCTGAGTCACCTCAGGCCCAGCGCTGGCATCAAGTTTGAATCTGTATCAGTCTGGTGAATACCACTCTCCCCCACCTGGTGACTCACTGAGAACCTACCTCACACAATTTGTGTGCTACCAGAGGCTCTTTCAGTAACTGAGCCTAACAGGCAGCCAGCAGGTGGAAGCAGTTGGAGGTGAAACTTGAGGTGTTTTGGACCTTTTGATGACCTGCCCCTGGGCTTGGGACTGGTGGTAGCCACCACTGGTGTAGAGTTCGGCCCTTCCCACACATAGCTATACCCAACAGAGGCAGCCACAAACTATGAATCACTGTAGCTCCAAAGGGGTTGTCCAGAGCCAGTCACAGGCAGGTTCTGACATTGACCTGCCCTGGAATTCTTCCCAAGAGGCCACAGAACCAGCACACTCAGTTGTGGCTTCAGATAACATCAGAGCAAGATCCAATTCACTCCACAAGCAGCACATCAAAGAAGAGACCTTGGCAGGCACCAGATACCTCTGAGGCAAAATCTACTTTCTGTGGTCAGCACCAGCAGAGCAGTTCATACAAGTGGTTAGGGTCTATCCTAACAGTCAGCCAGCCTGAGGATTGACCCCATTCACACACAGGCAAACAGCAATCAAGATTCAATTACAATGGGTGGGCTCACATAATGCACACAAGGGGCATTCCTGGAGCACTCAGCTCAGGAGATCAAAGAGACTGCCACCGGGTCTCACAGGACACCTATTACATAAGGCCACTCTACCAAGACTGGGAAGCATAACTGATCTGCATAATACACAGAAACAAACACAGGCAGCCAAAATGGAGAGACAAAGAAACATGTCACAAATGAAAGAATAGGAGAAATCTCCAGAAAAAGACTAAATGAAATAGAGGCGAGCAATCTACTGTATATAAAGTACAAAACAATGGTCACAAGGATGCTCAAGGAACTTTATGAGAACCTCAACAGCATGAAAAGGGACAAAATATTCATAAAAATAACCAGTAATAAATAAAAAAACACAATATGTGAAATGAAGAATACACTAGAAAAAATAAACAGTAGGTTAAATGAAGAAGATCCAAGTAGTGATTTAGGAGACAAGGTGGCAGAAAACACCCAATCAGAGTAGCAAAAAGAGAAAAGAATTTTTTAAAATGGAAGAGAGCTTAAGGGACCTATGTGACAACATGAAATGTAACAACATCCACATTATAGGGGTACCAGAAATAGAAAAGAAAGATCAAGGAATTGAGAATCTATTTGAAGAAATAATGACTGAAAAATTTTATGATGTGGCAAAGGGAAAAGACACACAAATCTAGGAAGATCAGAGATTCCCAAACAAGACAAATCCAAAGAGGCCTAAACCAAGACACATCATAATTAAAATGGCAAAGCTTAAAGACAAAGAGAGAATCTAAAAAGCAACAAGAGAAGAAAGTTAGTTACCTACAAGGGAGCTACCATAAGACTGTCAGCTGATTTCTCAATAGAAACAGGCCAGCAGTGTTGGTGTGAAACATTCAAAGTAATGAAAAGCAAGGACCTACAACCAAGACTGCTTTACCCAACCAGGCTAATCATTTAAAATTAAAGAAGAAATAGAGGGCTCCCCAGGTAAGAACAAGCTAAAGGAGTTCATTATCACCAAACCAGTACTATAAGAAATGTTAAAAGGACTGGAAGAAGAAGGAGGAGGAGGAGGAGAAGAAAGAGGAGGAATAAGAGGAGGAGAAGGAGAAAAAAAAGACGAAGGAAGAGGAGGGAGAGGGAAGGGCAAAAGGGAGAAGGAGACAAAGAAGGAAAAGGAGGAGGAGGAGAGGAGCAAAATTATAAAGAATAAATATAAATTTTATTTATAAAGAATATATATAAAGAATATTTATATATAAGGAATAATATATAAAGTATTGATAGGCAATAAATACATGCCTATCAATAATTACTTGAAATGTAAATAGTTTCAATCCTCTAATCAAAAGAAATAGGATAACTGAACAGATAAGAAAATAATACCCATATAAATGGTGTCTGCAAGAGACCCACCTCAGAACAAAAGACATACACAGAATAAAAGTAAGGGTAAAGAAAAAGATATCTCATGCAAATGAAAATTTTTTAAAAAGCTGGGTAGCAATATTCATATTAGACAAACTAAACTTTAAAACAAAGGTGATGATAAGAAACAAAAAAGGACACTATATAATGATAAAGAGATCAATTCAGCAAGATAAAATAACCCTTGTAATCATTTATGCACCCAACATAGGATCACCTAAATATATAAAGCATAAATATAAGCTTATAAATATATAAATCCTGACATATAGAAGGAAGATCAACAGTAATACAGTCATATTTTAACACCCCATTGACATCAATGGACAGACCTTCCAGGCAGAAAATCAGCAAGAAAACAGCAACCTTAAATGACACACTAGATCAAATGGGTTTAATCGATATCTTCAGAGCATTTCACCCCAAAGTAGGAGGATATACATTCTTTTCAAAAGCACATGGAACATTTCTAGGATAGACCACATGTGAGGACACAAAACAAGTCTCAATAAATTTAAGAAGATTGAAATCATATCAAGTATCTTCTCTGACCACAATGATATGAAACTAGAAATTAATTACAAGAAAAAACTGAAAAACATACAAACACATGGAGGCTAAATAACATATTACTAAGCAATAAATGGGTTAACAATGAGATCGAGAAAGAAAATGGAAGATACACTGAGACAAATGAAAATGGGAACACAGCAACGCAACATCTATGTGACACAGAAAAAGCAGTCTACATCAAGAAACGAGAAAAGTCTCAAATAAATACTCTAACCTTACACTTAGCAGAACTAGAAAAAGAAAAACAAACCAAGTTGAAGGTAACCAAAAGAAAGAAAGTAATGAAGTCAGAGCAGAAACAAATAAAGATCAATAATGAACAAACAAAGAAAAAACAAACAAATGAAGTCTAAAAACAATACAAAAGATCAATGAAACCAAGAGCTGATTCTTCTAAAAGATACAAAAGAATAATAAACCTTTAACCACACTCACCAATAAAAAAAAGAGAGGACCCAAATAAATAAAATCAGAAATGAAAGAGAAGTAACAACTGATACCACAAAAATACAAAGAATTGTAAGAAAATATTATGAACAAAAACATATGAACAAATTGGACAATCTGGAAGAAATGAATAAAATCCTAGAAAAATGCAATCTTCCAAAACTGAATCAAGGAGAAAAAGAAAATACGAACAGAATGAATACAACTAATGAAATCGAAACAGTAATCAAAAAATTTCCAACAAGTAAAAGTCCTGGATCAAATGGATTCACAGGTAAATTTTACCAAACATTCAAGAAAGAACTGAGATCTACCTTTCTCAAAGTATTCCAAAAAATTGAAAGGAGGAAAGACTCCTATGCTTATTTTATGAGGCCAGTGTTATCCTAACAATTCCAAAACCACATTAAAAAAACTCCAAAGAAAGAAAAGTATAGGCCTGATGAACATAGATGCAAAAATCCTCAACAAACTATTAGCAGATTGAATCCAGCAATACATTTAAAAAGATCATACACTATGATCAAGTGGGATTTATTCCTAAATGCAAGGTTGGTACAACATCCACAAAATAATTAATGTGATACAGTACATAAACAAAAGGCAATATAAAAATCATGATCATATCAATAGATGCAGAAAAAAGCTTCGGACAAAATCCAGCATCCATTTATGATAAAACTCTGAACAAGGTGGGAATAAAGAAAACATTCATTATCATATAATAAAATCCATATGTGGCAAACCCACAGCTAGTACCATACTCAAAGGTGAAAAACTAAAAGCAATTCCCTTAAGATGGGAATTAGACAGAATATACAATCAGTGGAGAAGAAGAAATAAAGGTACCCAAAGTAGAAAGGAAGATGACAAACTGTCATTACTTGCAGATGACATGATACTGTACATAGAGAACCTTAAAGATTCCACAAAAAAATGAAAAGACAACCCACTGAATGGAGGAAAATATTTGCCAGTGATACTTCTGATAAGGGATTCATATCCAACATTTATAAAGAAATCATACAACTCACCCAAACGAAGGTGGCTCAGTTGGTTAGGCATGGTAACACAAAGCTAAAGGTCGTGAGTTCAATTCTCAGTAAGGTACATGCCTGGGTTGAGGGTTCAGTCCCTAGTTGGGGCATGTGTGAGAGGCAACCAATCGATGTTTCTCTCTCACATAGGTGTTTCTCTTCCTCTATTTCTTCCTTCCTTCCCCTTTCTCTAAAAAATAAATAAATAAAGTATTTTAAAAAATTAAAAAATGAAATCATAGAACTCAACACCCCCCCAAAAAAATCCAATTAAAAATGGACAAAAGACCTGAGTAGACACTTCTCCAAGGAGGACATACAAAGGGCCCAGAGATAGATGAAAAGATGCTCAAAATCTCTAGCCATCAGAGAGATGCAAATTGAAACCACAATGAGATTTCACCTCACACCCCCCAAAATGGCTACCAGAAATAAATCAACAAACAAGTATTGGAGAGGATGTGGAGAAAAGGAAACTCTAGTGCACCGTTGGTGGGAATACAGACTGGTGCAGCCACTGTGAAAAACAGTATGGAATTTCCTCAGAACACTAAAAATGGAACTGCCTTTTGACCAGCAATACTGCTGTTGGGATTATATCTAAGGATCCTGAAACACCAGTTGAAAAGAACCAACCCATTTTTTAATTGGGTTCTTTGTTTTTGGTGTTGAGTTTTATAAGTTCTCTACAAATTTTGGATATTATCCCTTTATTAGATGTATCAGTGAATCTGTTCTCCCATTCTGTGCATTGTCTTTTTATTTTATTGATGATTTCCTTTGCTGGAAGTGCAAAAACTTTTTAGTTTGATTACGTCTCACCTGTTTATTTTTCTTTTTGTTTCCCTTGCCTAGGGAGATATATCTGATAAAATATTGCTATGGGCAATGTCAGAGATTTTGCTGCATATGTTTTCTCCTGAGTTTTTTTATGGTTTTGTGTCTAAAATTTAAGTCTTTGATCCATTTTGAATTTATTTTTGTGTGTAGTAAGGTGGTTTAGTTTCATTTTTCTTCATGTATCTGTTCAATTTTCCAACATCATTTATTGATGAGCTATCTTTAGTCCATTGTATGTGCTTGCTTCTTCTGTTGAATATTAATTGGCTATAAAGATGTGAGTTTATTTCTGGGCTCTCTATTCTGTTCCTTTTATTTATATCTGTTTTTATTTAAGACCCATGCTGTTTTGATTACTATGGCTTTATAATATAGTTTGATATTAGATAGCATGATTCCTCCAGCTTCAATCTTCTTTCTCAGGATCACAGTTAATATGCAAGCCTTTTGCTGTTCCATATAAATTTTTGAAATATTTGTTCTACTTCTGCAAAACACATTATTGGAATCTTGATAGGAATTGTGTTGAATGTATAGATTACTTTGGGTAGTATGGACATTCTAATGATGTTAATTCTTCCTATCCATGAACACAGTATGTGCTTCCACTTTATTTGTATCTCCTTCAATTTCTTTCTTCAGTGTCTTATAATTTTCTGAGTACAGGTCTTTTACCTCCTCGGTTAGGTTTATTCCTAGGTATTTTATTCTTTTTGAGGCAATAGTGAATGGGATTATTTTCTTGATTTCTCTTTCTGTTAGTTCATTATTGGCATATAAATATTCAGGTGATTTCTGGACATTCATATTGTATCCTGCTACTTTGCTGAATTCATTTATCACTTCTAGTAGTTCCTTGGTGGAATCTCTGGGGTTCTCTATATACAGTACCATGGCGTCTGCAAATAATGACAGCTTTACCTCTTCTGTTCCAATTTGGATGCCTTTTTCTTCTTGTTTCATTGCTGTGACTAGGACTTCCAGTACTATGTTGAATAAGATAAGTAAAAGTGGACATCCCTGTTTTGTTCCCTATCTTAAGGGGAACACTTGTAGTTTTTGCCTGTTGAGAAAAATGCTGGCAGTGGGTTTGTCATATATGGCCTTTATTATGTTTAGGTATGTTCCCTCTAATATCACTTTGTTGAGACTTTAGATCATAAATGGGTGCTGGATTTTATCAAATGCTTTTTCTGCATCTAGTGATATGATCATGTGATTTTTATCCTTCATTTTGTTTATGTGGTGAATCACATTTATTGATTTGTGAATGTTGTACCAACCTTGCATTCCCAGGATAAATCCCACTTGGTCATGGTTTATGATCTTTTTGATGCCTTGCTGTATTCAGTTTGCTAGTATTTTGTTCAGGATTTTAGCCTTTATGTTCATCAGAGATATTGGCCTTTAATTTTCTTTCTTTGTAGTGTCTTTATCTGGTTTTGGTATTAGTATAATTCTGGCCTTGTAAAATGAGTTTGGGACCCTTTCCCCCTTGTATTTTATGAAATAGTTTGAGGTCTTCTTGGAATGTTTGGTAAAATTCACCTGTGAAGCCATCCAGTCTAGGGTTTTTGTTTGTTGGGAGTTTTTTTTATTACTGCTTTAATTTCACTAGGTGTACTTTGTTTATTCAGATTTTCTGACTCTTTCTGATTTAGTTTTGGAAGATTGCATGTTTTTAGGAATTTGTCCATTTCATCCAGGTTGTCCAGTTTGTTGGCATATGTTATTCATAATATTTTCTTATAATCCTTTGTGTTTCTTTGGAGTTGTTATTTCTCCTATTTTGTTTCGGATTTTATTTATTTGATTCCTCTCTATTTGTTGTTGATGTTTTTGGCAATCTTGCTAATCTTTTCAAAGAACCAGCTCTTGGATTCATTGATCTTTTGTATCATTTCTTCAGACACTATGTCATATATTTCTGCTCTGATCTTTATTATTTCCTTCCTTCTACTCACTTTGGGCTTTTTTTGCTGTTCTTTTTCAAGTTCCTTTAAGTGTAAAGTTAGATTGTTTATTTGAGCTTTTTCTGTTTTTTGAGATAGGCCTGGAATGCTATGAATTTCCGTCTTAGGATTGCTTTCCCAGTGTCCCATAGATTTCGAAATGTTGCGTCTTCATTTGCATGTGTTTCAAGGTATATTTTGATTTCTTCCGTGATCTCATTTTTGACCTTTTCATTGTTTAATAACATGTTATTTAGCTACCATGTCTTTGCATGTTTTTCAGTGTTCTTACTGTGATTGATTTCTAGTTTCATAGCATTGTAGTCAGAGAAGATGCTTGGTATGATTTCAATCTTCTTAAAGTTACTTAGACTTATTTTGTGTCCTAACATGTGGTCTATCCTAGGAAACATTCCATCTACACTTGAAATGTATGCATATTCTGCTGCTTTGTGGTAAATGCTCTGAAGATATTAATTGAATCCATTTAATCTAGTATTTTTTAAGGTCACTGTCTCTTTGTCGATTTTCTATCTGGAAGATCTATCCATTGAAATAAAAGGGGTGTTAAAATCCCTGACTATGATTGTATTTCTGTCTGTCTCTTCTTTTATGTCCATCAAGAATTGCTTCACATAAAATAAATGCTCCTATGTTGGAGGCATAAATGTTCAATAGGGTTATATCCTCTTGTTGGATTGTTTCCTTTGTCATTATGTTGTTTTCTTTTCTCCCTTACTATAGTCTTGATTTTAAAGTCTATTTTGTCAGATATAAATAGTGCTACCCAAACTTTTTTCTTTTCCATTTTCACAAAATATATTGTTCCATCCTATTCCTATTGGTCTGTACATATCTTTCAATCTGAGATGAGTCTCTTGTAGGCAGCATATATATGGGTCTTGTTTCCTTATCCATTCAGCTACTCTCTTTCTTTTAGCTGGACAATTTAAGCCATTTACATTTAAGGTGATTATTGATACATACATACGTACTGCCATTTTATTTTTAGACTGTTTTCCTCTAGGGATTTTTTTTCTGCTTTCTCTTTTCTTTGTTCTTCTTAAAGGAAGCCTTTTAACATTTGTTGCGGTACTGGTTTGGTGTTAACAAACTCTAGCTTCTTATCTGGGAAGCTCCTTATTTCTCTTTCAATTAAATGACAGCCTTGCTGGGTAAAGTAGCCTTGGTCGTAGGTCCTTGCCCTTCATCACCTTGAATATATCAGACTGCTCCCTTCTAGCCTGAAACGTTTCTGTTTAGTAATCAGATAATAGTCTAATTTATGCTCCCTTGTAAGTAACTACCTGCTTTTCTCTTTCAGCTTTTAGGATTCTCTCCTTGTCTTTCAGCCTTGTCATTTTAATTACAATGTGTCTCAGTATAAGCCTCTTTGTGTCCAACTCGTTTTGGATTCTCTGACCTTCCTAGACTTATGTGACATTTTCTTTCATCAGATTAGGGAAATTTTCAGTCATTATTTTTCAAGTATATTCTTGATCCCTTGCTATCTCTCTTCTCCTTCTGGTATTTCCATGATGTGGATATTGTTACACCTCATGTTGTCCAAAATGTTTCTTAAATTGTTCTCATTTTTTTAATTCTTTTTTCTTTTTGCTTCTCTGCCTGGGTGCTTTTTTTCTACCTTGTCTTCCAAAACACTGATTCATTTGATCCTTTCCTTTATCTAACCTGTTGTTTATTCCTTCCAGTGTATTATTTATCTCAGATATTGCATTCCTTATTTCTGACTGGTTATTTTATATGGTTTCTATGTCTTTTTTTATGATGTTGAGTGTCCTTATCATTATTACTCCAAACTGTCAATCTGATAAATTGCTTGCTTCCCTTTCATCTAGCTCTTTTTCTGGGGAATTTTCTTGTTGTTTCCTTTGGGTTCTGTTTCTTTGTCTTCCTATTTTGGTCGCTGCTTTGTATTTCTTTCTACATATTAGGTAAATCTGAAAAGACTCTGGTGTAGGCCTTTGTCAGATGCTACTTGTGACTGGCCCTGATGAGCCAATTTGGAGCTATCAGTGATCCATGGTGTGTGACTCCCTCTGCTAGGTTTCTTTCTGTGCAGAAAGAAGCAGACTGTATGCCAAGGCCAGCTTTTATCAGCACCAGGACCTGAAGAGAGTCAGATGAAGTTTCATTTGGCTCTCAGAAATCCACCTTAGTTGTTAAACTAATCCATGATATAGCCTCAAGCTATAATAAGCTGCTTGGTTTAAGCTCTGCAGGGTGGGGCATAGTAATTCCTGAGGCAAGGAGATAGTTTATTGCTTCCCTTCAGGCTGCTGCCATTCAGAAAGGTTACTCTGCCTGAGAAAGATGGCTTCTTCAGTATGGGGAATGACAGCACAGGCATCATGGCAACTGTTCCTTCATGTCTCTCCTCAGACCCACAAAGCCCAATCTCTCCTCAAGTGTCTCTAGTTCCATTTTGCTCTCCCTCTGCTGGAGCCCAGGGTAAGTGGCTGCAAAAAAAAAAAAAAAAAAAACAATTGTGTGTATTGGCCCTTCAAGAGACTCTCTGCGTTTCCAGGAATCTCCCCCTAGCAAAACAGAAACTCTGCTTCTTTTCACAGCTGGATGTTATCTAGGTTCCTTTCCAGCTCTGGTGCCATAGTCTGGGTACCCCTGCTTGGGGCTTAGACCCCACACTTCTCAAGGGGAACCTCTCAGCTGCTGACGTATCCCTCCGGATCTTCAGCTGCCCACGGTATCCCAGCCCACCCTCTCACACTTCCTCCGCACTCCCTACCATTCACTTTGTGGTGAAGAGGTTCCTTCTGTCTGTCCTTAGTTGGAAGGCTTCTCTTCAGCTAGTGTTCAATTGACTATTCAGAATGATTTCTCTAAATTTGGTTGTAATTCCAGATTGGTCCTGGGAGGAGGTTAGTGTAGCTTCCAGTTACTCCTATGACATTTTCAATCTTCCTTCCCACAGAATTTTATTAATTAGTTTATGAGTGCCCTGAGATGAAAAAGGTTGAAAATTGTTGATCTATACTGATGTTATTATATAAAAAATTAATAAATAAATGAGAAAAGGGGACAACTCTTCTGTAGAAAAAAATAATTAATATACATAGAAGGAATAAGGGAAATAAAAACACATGATTAGAACATCACAGTGATAATTATTACAGGCAACATCCACTGATGGAAACTAAAGTAAGTGAGTCATGAAAGTACTGCATGATCAGTAGTTTTATCATGAAGAGAAATCAACACTGACAACATTAAAAGTTAAAGAGGAGAAGCTATTAGCCCTGGCTGTTGTGGCTCAGTGGATTTAGTGCCAGCCTATGAACCAAAGGGTCACTGGTTCTATTCCCAGTCAAAGCACATGCCTGGATTGCGGGCCAGGTTTCCAGTGGGGGGTTCCCAAGAGGCAACCACACACTTACGTTTCTCTCTCCCTCCCTCCCTTTCTCCCTCTCTAAAAGTAAATAAAGTCTTTTAAAAAAAGAAGTAGCTATTAAAGTAAAATATTATTATTTATTGGGGACTTAAATATCATTAATAATATTACTTTCTTTGAGTGCATACTATATTCTAGTGACCATACTAAGAACTTCATATGTGTCACTCATGTAATCTTCCCAGAAACCCTACCCCACTTGACAAATGAGAAAAAGAACTTTCCCAAACTTGTAAATGACACATCTGTAATTTAAAACCAGAATTTGCTGATAGATAGATAGTTAGATATTATTCATATATGAGAGATACTATATACAGATATATATGCAATATATCTATATCTTCTTTGCTTATTTTGAGGTAGAATGAAACAAAATAAAATCAACTGCACAAAGAAAACACCAAGAAGGAAAATGAAGGGATGCTGGGATATCATGCAGGGCTAGTGTTTCCTCTTTATTTATTTATTTATTTATTTATTTATTTTGGATTGAGAAAACAATGAGATTAGTGAGATGATGTGGGAGAAAAAGGGAAATTAGAAACTGAGGTTTACCTCTGCTTAAAAGTGAGAGTAGCAAGGGTGCTTCTTACTGGGCAGGAGGACCCCGATGCTATGTTTTGAAGGCGGTCATCCTTTTGGAATCTTGGAAGTATCACAGAAATCTCAGAGTGGCAAAGCTGCTGAGGGCAACCTGGCATTTGGAGGCTCATGGAGAGATCTTCACTCTCCTCTGAGGTCTGGGAAGTTTGGCAGTTGAAGCCACAGTTACTACTGACTATACCAACCTCTGAGCCATCCATTTGCATAAGTTGCTGTCTTGATAAAGTTTCTTGCCCAATATATTCAGAGAGTAAAAATATGCCCTTCTGAGTTAGATTTAATAGAAATAATAACTTACTTTGGAGAAGAAAGAGAAGTCAGCAGTTAAAATTTCAATTCAAATATATTTTGTTTTAATAGTAATAATAATTATTTTAATTTATGTCAAATATATACATATGTACATACACACTATTCAAGTACAGGTATTGATGGAGTTTCTAAAGATAAATTATTTTTATCTTTTTAGGTGTGATAGTGGAATTGTGGTTATGTTACCAAAAGACTCATTTTTTATAGAAAAAGTTTCTGGTATTTCTGTCAAAATATCATGGGAGAGAAGATAGGAGAGAGTATAGATTTTAAAAATTGGCAATTATGAGTCAATTTTTGTTTAAACAGGTTAATAAATTCCTAAGTGTTCAATAAAATATAGTTTCTACATCTGTAAATGTTTTAATTTTTTAATAAAAAGCTTTTAAAAGAAATAGAGATTTTTTCCATTATAATTAAACGTAAATAATATCAAAGGGACTGCAAATCACAGTCCAAAAATAACAGTAATAACAGTATTTGTGGAGGAGAGACAGGGTGGAGAGATCACTTGGGACATGCCACCTTGAAACCAGAGTGCCAAGAGAAATAATGACAGATCTAATAAAAACAGAAACACTAGTTTTAATATTAAATTTATAATAAAGCTAGAAACACTGAGGTAAGCACAGGGACTTAGCTTTAAGAATAGTGAAAACCAGTTTGTTGGCAGTCCACGTAAGGGAGGGTTGAGCCTGCTCCACTGTGAGCGACAGGAAATTGCTCAGAGATGGGGGAAGCGCTGAACAACAGCAGAGTAAACCAGATGGCTTCACGGCCAGGCTGCACCAAGAAGGAGAAGGAGGCGAATGGTGCTTCACTCCTTCCATTGTGAACTGTACTGTCCTCCTGCACAGCTCGCTGCACTGGGCTCTTGTCATGCCTTCCATTCAGCTTCTGTTATCTGGTGGGCAAAACGCTGACATACTGGAATAGATTGTGCATAAATCAATACAACTTATGTGAAACATTGACATTACTCCCCAGTATAACAACCAGCTTTAGGAAAATACCACAGCAGAACACTGTATTAACTTAAAGGGATGTTGTAAATTTTGAATTTAATGTATTGCTTTTAGATTCACCTCTTTTCTCAATAACTATTTTCTAGTCCAATCAATTTTGGAGGGGGTGGTGACAGTGTAACACGGTTTTATTTCAGAGTAAAGTTCTTTGAAGTAGTCCTTAGTATGTGCTGAAAAAAGATAACACCCTGATTAAGATCTTGATATCTTCAAGAACTATATACAGAAGATATATACATATAGTGATATACAACTGTTTTACATGGGAGAATTGATTAGGAAAGAAATGTTAAGTGTCTTTATTTCCTTAAAAAAAAAAAAAACACCTTGAATACTATTTTTATCATATGACGTTATGGCATCTTTGCCATTCTGGCAGGTCTTTGTCATCTTTTACCAAAAACTGACAGTCTTACAGGGCCTTTTTTGGTAACCTTCCCTTTACAGTGAAAGGGGAAGGAACGCTTCCTTAGGAGGAAAGAAGTTGGCAGAGATGACTGGATGACAGGACTTGTGAATCAAACAGACTGCCACTAAAACGCAGCTCTCCCAGGGCGACATTATTCTGTCACACCTGAACTATCAGTGAACGTCGTAGAAGCTCTACATAATATATTTGCTTGTCCGCCTTTTCATTAAGTTAGGAGTTCCTTCACATCAGGAATCACCTCTTAGACGTGTCAGTGTCACCAGTGCATGTAACAGCACTTGGTTATGTAAGTACTTGAAAAGCTTTTGTTGAATAGAGTGTAAGCTAGTTTATTTTCTCAGAGGCCTAAATCTAATTGTGGGGTGGAGGTGGCAATAAATGGATTTGATAGAATGGAATTTGTGGGAGTTCCTAAAGCATTACATCTTGTGGTAGGATTGTCCTGGGCTATATAGTTCTCTTAAGACTTTTTTTTTTTTTCTTGGCTAAAATGAACCTTTCCATAGTGTTCACTATACTTCCAATTGAATCCACAAAGGCACATTTGTTAAATAGCTTCCCTAAGTATTATGTGAAACACAAAATATATGAAATTGGTCCTGTCTCCCCAAAACTGATAATTCATTTGAGTGATAAAACAGAGAATAGTACAAGATAGTATAAAATAAAATGCATTATAAACAATGCATCTCATTTGAAATGCTTCCCATAGAGACCTCATCACTTTGCGTATGAGCAGACTGTTTGGTCACTGGTGCCCTGCAATTTATGGGATGTACAATGCACTCCCCCTCCCATTTCATCAATATCCCTAGGAAAAGTCACTCAAAGGCCTGCATTTATTTCGACTCCTTAGGAAAAATTCACCTACAAGATTCCTTCCAGCTGGATCAGCCAGGTGGGAAAGTTGCAGAACAACTGAAAAGTATGATGGTGATATCAACAGCCTGGCTGGACAGCAGGGAGCAGGCAGAGGGCAGGGACACAGGAAGGGGCACTGCAGGAGACTGCCGACTGCCTGAGGCAGCAGGCAGGGCTGCAAGGTCCAGGTAACGGAGCTCGTGCCTTGTGAACACTCCATCCCCCGGTGTGGAATGACCAGCTCCTGACAGCAGATCCCCCACTCCCACAGCAAGATGGCAGCAGCAGGAAGCATTGCCCTGAGCACAGGCAAGGCTGGCAGGATAATTGAATAGGGGGAAAGACCTTCCCACCCACTTTGGCTTCTGATTGGGGGTAGGACCAAGGAAGGCAGGCACCTACTGAGAGAGGTCAGAATGGTGGCCAGGGAAGGAAAGAAAGTGCTCTTATACCCACCTTGCAAGTGTACTGGCTGGTGCATTCATGGGACCTTCTGACCCTGGAAACAGCATGGCTGGTGGTGACACTGGCCCCACATGCGGGTTCTAGGAGAGAGCCTGAGGTTCAACAGTGACGGGAAGAAAAGCTGAGCTGTCTAGATGACCACTCAATGGCCACTTGTGCGTCCCAAAAGATGGTACTTTAGATGGGAGAAGGAACTTGGAGGCTGCCTTTGGTTTTGGTCTGGCTGAGGATGGCTGGGTGTTCCTCTGCATTTCTCAGAGGGCATGGGCTTCGAGACAAGGGTCTGCCATTCTCCCAGATTGTGCAGCATTTAAATAAAAACCTCTTTCCTCCCTCACCAACTTCTGACTGCAGAATTTGCCTATTGGTGGCGGCAGACAGCTGAATCCCTCTTTGGTTGGGTAACAACGGGAGAAACAAGGTGGAAGAACTCTAGGCACAAGGTCTTGCTGACAGAGGAGGGCAGGCCTAAGTGAACCATCATACTAAGGGATCCTGGGTAGACAAAGGCTTTGAGGTCCAGAGGAGGTTAGGGTGTGAGGAAGAGACACACAACAAGGAAGTGAGAGGGCACAGATTATATGTTTCCTACCTTGCAATCTTACTCAAGGTGCTCGCTTTCTTACCTAGCTTTTTTCCTCTGGGGCTCTGTATCCAGGCCTCTGAAGCCCTGCTTGAGCCTCCTGCGATGATTTCCTCTCTATGGATTGCATTGCTTGCTCTTTTGCAGCTGTGGCTGCTGCAACATCTGGCCAAGCCACTTCCTCACATCATTTCATAGGCAGTACCAGAGAGCTGCAGGCCCAGGGAGTGAAGGAAAGGAGGAGCGAATGAGTGACTACTGGCCCTGTCTCTGACCCTGACCCTGCAGACCCTGTCTGAGCTAAGAGCTTCTCTGCTACACAAAGGAGACCCATTTTCCTCTTCCTTGATTGTATTTCCAGGGTTTGCTGCCCAGATGCAACCCCTCAGTAGGTTCCAGAATCCTCTAGTTCCTGACTAACTGCTCTTTCTCGCCTGCAATATGTCCTGGTGAAGAGCATGATTTCTGGAGCCAGGCTCCATGGGTTTGAGCCCTGGGTCTGCCACTTACTAAAGATGAGCTATTTTGGGCCTCAGTTTCCTAATCTGTGAAAGGGGAGATAGTAACAATTCCTCTCTCATAGAGCTACATGCAAAGCTTTTAGACCAATTTTTGGAGCATAGTAAGTACATATACATATAGTAAGTGCTAAATAAATGTTTGCTACTGTCGAAATTTATGACAGAGACCTTAACCTACACAGGAGTCAGAGAGCCTGTGGTAGGAGCTCTCACACTCCATGTCAATCACTGAAGCCCTACAGGAAGAGCTCCATGGTTGTGACAACCCTTCCCCTTAACTTCCTCTTCCCCTCTGTGACACCGGGCTTTGTACATCTTCCTGCTCTCTCTGCTTACACGTGGCTCACCATGTCTCCAAATACCGGATTACACTCCTTCCTTTTTTCTGAATAAATCTTTTTTGGTGATGAAATACCTAGTTGTTTTTTGTTTACAGTCAACACTATCATTATTACTTCTGTGACCACTCCATTTAATCATCCGATTTTCCCAAGAAGCTACTTTGTGCCCACCGATGGGCTGGAAAGAAAACATATTTACTAAAACAAAAAAAATGATAATGATAATGATAAAATAATGACTTTGATTTACGAGTGCTCATTTTGTGCCAGGCACTGTGCTAAAGACTTTCAGTGGCTTCCGTTATCTTCCTCACTCTTCCAAAGTGACAAGAAGGTGGGGGATTGGACTGTACTCTGGGCCTCTCCATTTTACATAATCTGCACAAAGTCCCACCTGTGCCCCCTGAATTTCAAGGTCTTTCTTAGGCTGTGAGTGACCCACCTCATCCAGCCACACTGTTCTGCCCCTGCTGTACTGCCCATAACCCCCTCTTTACTCTTGAATGTGGCACCAGCCAGCCCTCCTCTCTCCTAATAAGTCTATTTATGGCCTCTCATTTCACTTCTGAGAAGCTGTTTCCTGTCATCTCTTCAATACTACCTCTTTCCCACTGACTGTCTAGCCACCACCTCCCCCTCCCCCCACGCCCCACACACAGTGTCAGCGGAATCAGGAAACTTCTCCAGCCACACTCAGAGTCTCTGCCTTGCTGGGACAAAGTCCCTTCGTGCTTTGCCATTTGAGGTGTAACTGTTTTGGTGAAGAGAATGTGAATTGGTTTTTAAACATCAACATTCTGGTCTCGTCTTTGAGATAGGAAAAAGATGAAAAATATGTTTCCACATTTTGGGGTAGGAAACCCAGTTTGTGGTTTCCCTGGCACTGTTATGCCATTCAGAACTTCAAGCTAGGTAGCCCTATACATTGTAATTTTTCTTATTTGCTAACCTGGTATTCAGAATAAATTTAAAAAAATTGGTTTCCTTAGTAGCATTTGATTTTAATTTTACTGAAACTTGTGTGGTTAAAAACATTCTTATACTAATAGCTATGTGACCTTTAAGATATCCGGCAGGAAAAAAAAATTCGTAAGAGTAGAACCTTGTCTCCCAACTCAGTCTCTTCTCACTTCAGAAACGAAGACCCTTGGAACAATCCTTGCCCTGATATATCCTGGAGACTTCTCCTAACCCCTTTCTCCTCTTCTTGCTTTAACAGAATTCTGAGTTCTGGTCCCTTTATGGAAACTATAGTTACTGGTCAACCATTACTTCTCTAGGTGTCTGACCTTGCCTGGCTCTCTTCCTGTCACTAAATCTGGGTTCTCGGCCAGTGGGGAGGACACAACAGTACTGCAGCTGCAACCACAAGATTTATGGTTAAAAGTTAAAAAATGGCACGTAAACTAAAGTCAACCCAACATGCAATGAAACAGTTCATCTCTCTCTGATAGGCACATAGCTTAAAATGGAATAACTTGATGTCCTTGAAAAAATGCAAAGCCCCAGGCTTCCAGACCACTGTCTGAAAATACGGACACTGGGGGAGTTGCGATGGTTCAGTGACTTACAGTGTGTTCCTCCTGGTGGCAGCCTTCTCTAAGTAAGTCTTCTGCTTTTCTGATTTATCTGTGGTAGTCTTGAATCAGGAATCAAAACAAAATAGAAAAAGAACTCATGGAAACAATCACTGCTTTTAACTATGTTATGGTGAGCTGCCTTCACTGATGTTCTTCCATAAATGGGTCTGTGCCATATTGTCCCGTTGTCGTAAAGACATGAACACACTTGCAGACTGACATGGCTTTGGGGTCTGACCCCTTCAGGTGTGGCCAACTCAACCCCAGGAGGCTACCCTAAGGAAGTTGACAGTGGGGATTTCCTGACTCCTGAGCCAGAGTTTCCAGCATGTCATTTTCCCATTATGCAGCATTTTCTACTCTGGTCATAGTTCTTCACCTAATTATAAAAAATACTAGTTATGACTCAGTTACCCAGGATTTCTGGTGTCCCCCAACTCACCCAAGAACAGTTACCCATATTCATGATTCCTATTCCCCTGGTGTTTTCAGTGCCTGGTACCCTCAATGTGTAGAGTATTGTCAGTGTAACAAAATGAAAAGTGTTTAAAATAGTCTCACCAAATGCATTGGAGGATCAGTTCTATATTATTAATTAGATGCAAAAGAAGGATCAGTTCTATATTATTAATTAGATGCAAAAGAAAGGCAAAGATGCAAGGTTATACTTTTATACATGCGCAAATCTGGAAGGCTCTTTACAATTCAATTAGATCAATGGTTCAGGGTTAAATGAGTGGTGTCCATTTCTCTTCTGCCCCGTGCCAACATAATTTTGGAAATGTACATGGACAACTTTACTTGTTATAGTGATTCCAGAGGTTCAGTTGCATTTCCATGGATGGAGAGGCCAAGAATGTTAGAAATTCTGCAATGTATGAGACAGTTCTGTGCAATAAAGAATTGCCCCCTGTCCTATGCGACACGCATACATCATCTTCCTTAATTCACACAATGACCCTATAGGTATTACTTTTATCTCCATCTGACAAACTACTCTGCAGGTTAATGGGGACACTTCATCATTTTCAATTGCTTGAAACTCTCTATCCCTAGAGTTGATCATTCTGTTTCAACATATCCAGATAGCATTCCTCTTTCAGTTTCTTCAGAGAGTCCCCCCACCCCCAATCTGATGGGCAGATAAAGACCATCACTAGAGACCTAGAGACTGTCACTCCAATACCAAAGATGGTTCACCACCTAAGGTAGTGAGAACTCGTTTTGGACACCAGAAAGTTCCTAGAAAAGCTTGAACTTCAATTACTCATGTTATTTTCAAATGAAAAAAACACATTTTGGTAAAATCTGAGAAAATTTATTGAAAATTTATGGAAAGCTCACAACTACATTAAAGTAATTTTGAGCCATTATTCTATTGGAGGGCTCACCAAGGTGTATCCTGAGAGATAATGGCTCAAAACCTTTCCCCTCAACTATGAGCCACACTAAGGAAATCTGAAACCATGGGGACAATCTAAAGAAACTAAATCTCTGAATGAGCATGTAAACGAAGTTAGCTGCCACAAGAAAACTTATGAGCAACTTTGTTTCTGGACCAGGGAGGTGTGATAGAAGAAACATGAGCAAGAACAAAAGAAGAAAGCAAAGGTTTGGGGAACTCTGAGGGGGGTCATTATGGCTGCAGATTAATGGTTTAACAACCTGTAAATCTTCCTTTATTCTGAACCTTTTTTTAGTAAATATTTTTATACTGTCCTCCCCACTTTAGTCTAAAGGTTTTGGGAACAAGATAAAATCTCGTGAGATACAAAGATTCATTTATTTTTTTCTTCCACTAATTTCAAATGTTTCTATGTTCTTTACTGCATGCATATGTGAATAAATAGGCTATGCCTTAGTGGCTTTCTTTTCTTTGCACATGGTAGGAAGGGCACATTGAGTGAGTAATAGGCCTTCAGGTAAATTATTTTCATGACAGTATATGTATTAGGACAAATTCTGAGTTCTATTTGTTTTAATCAGGAAATAATTGGCCTTTGAATTGCCCTTTGAAATGAGAAAACAGGGGAAACGTTTTCTCATTTCCTGGACTTTTGGAAGCAGCATGATGTCAAGGTGTTTAATTCCACAGTCAAGTACAAGTAATGTAAAACTATATAAGCTTCAAAAAGAGGAATAAGAATGGAACCTGCTCACCTACATGTATCTTGACGCCCAAACGTTGTAACTAAACTGAACTGGGCAACTGTTCTATCATGGATTAGTACAATATAAAACACTCCCATTGAGTTGATTGGTCCAGTTCTCACCTCTCTTATGAGGTGTGAACTTGATTGGACATTTGCTTTCCCCCTGAAACAGCTTACTTCACCTTCCCACGTTTGAAGTCTCTTCTGCTGAGACTTCTTTGTTTATTTTATGGCATCTGCTCTTCAAAGCAAAGACAGTTCCTACTTCACCAGTCTGAGATGAAGTAGGACCACCCACATAACCATGCGACACTACCCACTAGATTTGTTTAGCGTTTTAAAAAAAGTTTTCCATATTACACAATTTTGGCTCATTTTCCCTGCACCTAGAAGCCTACATTATAGATCATTATTAGCTCACCAACAGATGCTTTAATTTTTTTGAAAGATTTCCACTAGTCTAGGCAAAGTCCTCAGAACACCTTAGCGGCATAAAAGATTAGTATATTTTTAAAGACTCAGAAGTAATATATTTGGAGGCTGAGGTAGCCCTGGTCCCAGTAAATATGCTAATAACTGGTACTTTCTAGAGAGCTACAAGCCCACCTTGCTAGTGATAATGATTTGCAAATAACTGTGAATTTAAGCATCTGCTAGCGGATGTCCCTCAGCAGAATGGATGACAAAAGACAGATTTATAAACATTACTGTTGGTGTCTGCAAAAAAAAAGCAAAAAACAAAAAAAGACTGCTGCTCACAAAATATTCTACCAGCCATAAGAACAACCATATTTCTACCCAGAATTTGTCCTTTTTAAAACCTGTACTAATAAATGTCTTGATGCACCTATAATAGGATGAGTAAATTATATAAATGTACAGAAACTTTTTCAGTTTTTCATTCATTATTAATATCATTCTGTCCTGGTTAAAGAGCAAGTGCTTTTATTTCTGTTCTTTCATGCATGCATTCATCATACTGCACTTCAACTGCTGCTGTGGCACTGAATAAAAAGAATGTCAATCATATTTGTTAAAATGTAAACAGATAAATATAAAACAAAGTTATTTACTAGAAGTGACACATCAACAGATTTTTCTAGCCTGAAATACAGTTGGCTTACCAGAATCTCTAGGGGAATTCAAGAAAAATGTCCCTTAGAAAAATGCTACCTGTGTGAGTTTAAGTGATGTGCGGTTACTTTGCTCGAGCAAAGGCTGGCTGACCTATAGAAAGAGACTCTACTCTGGGCCACATGATTTTCTCAGATTGTCATCCCAGGATTCACCAGTCTCTCCCCCATCACTTTATTTCTATTTCTCCCTATGCCTTTAGCCAGGGGAGTCTTTGATCTCAAGGTTGAGGTAAGCCTTGTTCCTCTAGCTCATAATGCTTCCTCTCTCAAGTTGTTTGTCTGTAACATAAATCTTTTTTTCACACTACAGGCTTTTGAAACTCAGGTGGAGACTGTTTTTTCTCTATTTTTCCACTGTTATGTCACTTCTCTGTGACAACAAACACAAAATGGTCTATTTCAATGGGAGAAATGGTCCAAGGTCAAACAAATACAGAGAACACAAATAAATTAAAGCTTCAGAACAATTCCACTATACATTCTTAACATAAACCACAAAACCCTCTTTTAGGTAGGTTCTGTGAGTAAGAGCTGAAAAGTTCTAAAGAAACTCAAGAAATTGAAATCTAATTGATCATTTAATCCCCAAAGAAACTTGAAGAATAAAAAAAAAAATCTGCTCTATTTCTTCATCGTGTACAGTTCATGAATCTGAGCACCCAAAACGTTACAGGGCTCTTCCCTGGAATTGTGTTACTATTGGACTCTCTGACATTTACACAGAATTTTTCAACTGACAGTAATAAACATACCATTGGTCTTCCCAGTACCTTTTGAGTTAGTAGAGGTCACACAGCTGATGAGTGACAGGACCAGATCTTCAAAAATATTTGGTATTTCTGAAAAGCAAGTACTCCAAGAAGAATCGTAACCTCAGTCAGACTGTACTTCACTTGGACTTCTTACAAAGCTCTTCACAATTCATGAGTCTTTTCCCATCTAAAGCATGTGGTCAGCACCCTGTTTTGGCTTTTCCCAACTCTCTGGTTTCAATCTCAGCCTCAGATCAATACTCTGGGTCCTGAGCCAATACTGATGTGGGCAGGATGCAATAGCCATACCATTTTTACATCCACAGCAGCTCAGCAGGGAACTGATGAAACAGAAGTATTCTGATAACATTTTGGACTCTCAAGCCCTAAGACACCAGGACTCTTCATCTTCCCAAGTTGCTCTGGTGCATGTGGCACGATATGCTGACCCTGATACCCCTCACCATCATGCCAGCCCCTACCTCAGGACTAGATGCTGCCAGGGAGACCAGCTCATCAGTGGGGGTCCAGGCTTCTATGGACAGACCTCTGAAAATTACCCTCCTACTCCAGTCCCCAAGGTTTGAATTACAGCTTAAGATGTCCTCCATCCTCCTTTCTAGAACTGCCATGTCACAGCCTCTCAATATGGAATACCAGAATGCTCTGCACCTTCCTGACCCAAGTCCCTGATGCTAGGTCAGTTTTACAAGCCCTGTACACCCAAGCCCTAAATTTCAGTACTCCCTGATGACCTCATGACATGAAACCTCACAAAACTAACTTATTAGCCTAAGCAATGATACATCATACCCATGAAACCACAGTTAAAAAAAGCAAAATCAATGGCTTCTAACTGACTGACTTCCCTTACTAGTTGCTTTCCCTTTCCATTCTTCAAGAAGTGAAAAATCTTTTAGATCAAAGAAATTAGAGAGAATTTGTCATATGGGAAAGCTTATGACAACGATTCAACAAAAATCAAATAATAATAATAATAATAATAATAATAATAATTACAATTTATACAGCATTTTCTCTCTTCCAAGTATTTTACATGCATTTTATCAACTTAATCCTCAGCCCTGGAGATGTGACTCTGTCAGTTGGAGCATCATCCTGTACACCGAAATACTGCAGGTTTAGTTCTTGGTCAGGGCACATGCCTGGGTTGCAGGCTCAGTCCTCAGTCTGGGCATGTGCAGGTGGCAACCCACTGCAGTTTCTCTCTCACATCATTGCTCTCTCTCTCTTTCCTTCCTATGTCTCTCTAAAAATCGATAAAAATGTATTCTTGGGTGAGGATTAAAAAAATTTAATCCTTAGAATGACTTGATGATTCCTACTTTACAGAACAAAGAAAAAAGGCTTGAAGACAGCAAATGACACTCTTAAGTTTTGCAACTAGTGAAATCTATTTCTAACTGACTTCTGAACAAAGGCTCTTAACGACACCACATGTTCTCTAGTTGCTCATTAGTATTACTTTACACAAGCCTATCACACATCCAAAGGGGTGGTCATACCCAGGATGTCAATTGTTCTCTGATGTGGCTTTACATCGGCTACCCAGATGGTGATTGCACTTTCACCTTTGATCCTTCAACACCGTCTGTCTGAAAGAAGACCTGTATGGGGATGCCAGATTCTCATTCTACATAAAAAGAGCAAGATAAGTCCTGAATGGGTGGCTCCATTCTTTGGAATGTTCTCAGTGACACCAAAGAGTTGCAGGTTCAATCCCCAGTCAGGGTACGTCCAGGAGGCAACAAATTGATGTTTCTCTCTCTCTCTCTCTCTTTCTCTCTGAAGCCATCAGGTTAAAAATTGGGACAACAGTAATTGAACAACAATAAAAAATAAAATTAAAATAAAAGAGCAAGATAAGAAACTCTTGCCCTGATATTTTCTCCTGTATGATGAGGTTCAGGATATGCCATTTCAAAACATAGCACTTTAATATTTTTAATATTTCAAGTCAAAGGAATTGATAAAAGGCATGTGCAGGAAGGACTTTCTGACTTTCTCCTGAAGCAGGTCAGAAAACCCTATCTCTGAAGACAAAGTGATGTAGAAAGAAATAAATCAGAATACAGCCCTAGTTGAGGGAAGAAATAAATCAGAATACAACCCCAAGGAGGGAGGGAGAAGGGGAAAGGGAGTTAAAATTTACGACCGCATCTGCCCAGAAGCCAGGAAGTAATAATGCTTAAAAAGAGAGTTTTGCCCGAGATCAGCGCCCAGAATTTGGAGACTGCCTCCTCTGGGACCACATGTGTAATAAAGAGTCGTGCTTCGTCAACTCCCTGTGTTTGGATCGTTTCATTTCTCCGTAACAAAAGGACATGAAGATGAATCTAAACAGGCCTTGCTAAGTTTCCCCAGGCTGCTGCACTTAGCTCACCCTTGTCCTGTCATATCTTCCCATGTGTGGGAGGAACGCCATCCAGCAGAATCCTCCCGTCCACCGCAGATAGTAACTAAGTCGTCCCGAACACAGTCTTGCTGTTCTGGCAGGAAAGGGGGTGGCGATTCCCTCTAGTGGAGAATGTCCCGAGCCCTTCTCCCAAATGGCTTTCATTGGGAATGGTATGTGTAGGTGCATGCATGCCTAGCTCATCAATCTATGTCAAAAGGCTACAGTCATACAAAAACAGACATTATCTATTGATAAGGAACACAGATTTTATCTATTGATAAAAGGAATTTATTGTGATAAAACACAATGTATTTTATCTATTGATTAAAGGAACACAGAGATTTGTCAAGTGTCAGGGTCCATTAGTCATGCTGATGCCAGAGGGTCTTAAAGATGTATTTCATGAGATAAGCAGTTTACTCCTTATGCCTTGAACTTAAGCATCCCGTTTAAATCACCCGGGCTATGCAAACAAAGCAGAGCAAGCTTCAAAGGATACAATGTACATTTCAGGCCTGAGTCCCACTGGAACCCTCAGTGTTAGAGTTGGGTCATGTCTGCCACCTGCGTTTTTACCTGGTTTTCCAGGGAGACTTACTAGCCCCTTTCAGGGCTTGCTCTCATGGGGCTACAGCTTTGGAAACCACACAGAGCAATCCCCAATATCTCCCACTTTTTTGTTTGTTATGGTGGCACAATCAAAGGTACTGGTGCTGCTGTAATCAACACCAGTTGGTAGGGTTCTGCTACGCAGAGCAGGCTTCAAAGGACAAAATGTACATTCTTTCTCAGGCCAGATTTGCCCCCAGGAGCTGTTCGTTCCAGTACAAGGCTGCAGTTGCCTCTGGCATTGTTTTCAGGCTGAGTCAGGCATTGGGGAGCAAAGCAGCCAAGAGATTAGGAGACTTTGTACAGATAGAATGAGGACTCACGCTATGACAAAGCTGAGGTGTGAGGGTCTTTCTGCCCCTTCTCTATATCCCCTACGTTCTTCCCTGATGGTCCCTTCATGATTATGCCTGTCTTAGGTTTTCCTCCCTTGAGGAATCTTACCCATCATTGGCTAGCTAACCAGTCATCTGCCCAGGCCAAGCAGGGGGAAGTGAGGGAGGTAGGGACTGAGCTCCTGCCAGGAGGATAGGTTCTGTCTCCTCAGTGGCTCATGGCTCCAAGGCCTTTTCACTCAGTCCTAGCCATGTGATTCTTTTGTCCGTTATTGAGGCTACAGTCCCTGAAATCAGGCAGGATGGCTCCCATCACCTCCCCCTTTCTTGTTTGTTATAGTGGACATGGTGGTAAGTCTGATGAAGCCTCATACTTGCTCTACAAGTACACAATCCCTGGGAAACAATTTGTATATACATTTCAAGGCACAAAAGACCACAATGATTAGGAGGCATCCTTTAGCCCCCATGACCCAGACATGTAAATATAATCCTTCAAACCAAGTCTTTGGATTAAGCCATTGTAAGTTGTCACGCAGGGTCTGAAAGACCTCCTGCTCAGTGAGTCGCTTAATGTCCTGAAGTTGTTGACATAGCTAAGCTAGAGTCAATCGATTTGTCCCTTGAGATTGGTGGAAAAGGCCCCTCACAGGTGATGTTGGACCTTCTCCTATGAATGCTAACTGGAGTTCCATTTCAGGGGAGTGACACACAGTTTAGAGAAGCTAGGATCACAAGTGAGTTGTTGATGAACAACAAGAGCATCCTGTCGTTCTCCCAGACATGTTACTGCAGACTCTATGGCTGAGAGCCTGACAAGGATCTCCTGGTCAACATGTGTTTGTTGGGTCATTTCTTCAGGTGTATTGGTGAAAAGGGAATCAACGGCATGAGCAGTTTGGACAGACTCAGCTAGAGCAGTGGCAGCTGCTGCAGCGGAGGCAGCTATAATGATAGCAGAAACAGTACAAGCAAGGAGACTTCCTAAGAAGTGCCACACTCTCACTTGAAAGAGAGCATGGTTGAGCGTGGCCAGGCCTCCCGGATCTTCCCATTCACGGGAAACATTAACTGGCAGCCAGATTTCTGTTTGTCTGCAAACCCTACATCCTTCATGACCTCTTTGGCCCTGCTATTAAGGGTTTTTTAATCTCCCACATTATCCCCTTGGGTTCAGGTAGTGAAGTGGTCCCCATGGCCTGTTTCCCCCAATTCTGGTGATGGGCTTGGATCTGACATCAGTGCTCTGTCATGGCCATCTGGGACAGCTGCTCAGTCAGGTCCTTGAGACACCAGATCCTCTTGGTCTGAGTTATCCACAAGGGTTGGTGGGGTTGGTCTCCCATGGTAGGGTTTCACTCTTTTGGTGGGTAGCCACAAGGGATCTGTAGGGACTGAAACACAAGCATATCCTCTTCCCCATGTTAACAATTCAACCAACCTCTCTCATCTCCCTTCTCCCAAGGGATCTCTGTATAACACTAAGAAATGGGGCCCCTTATTATCTACCTTTTGTCAATTGAAATGTTTCTCTATCAGTATGCTAAGAGAATTATCACAGTTAAGAAAATTGTAAGTATACATGGCCAGCATTGTCAGATTTCTGGGAGAGGTTTCCTGGATCCCCCCCTTTTTTTATTATCTTTTATTTTTTAATATATTTTATTGATTATGCTATTACAGTTGTCCCATTTCTCCCCCATCATTCCCCTCCACCCTACACACCCTCTCCCACCCACATTCCCCCCTTTAGTTCATGTCCATGTGTCATAAGTTCTTTAGCTTCTACATTTCCCACACTATTCTTGCCCTCCCCGTCTATTTTCTACCCACTCTCTATGCTACTCATTCTCTGTACCTTTTCCCCCTCTCTCCTCCTCCCACACCCCTGTTGCTAACCCTCCATATGAACTCAATTTCTGTGGTTCTGTTCCTGTTCTAGCTGTTTGCTTAGTTTGCTTTTGTTTTAGGTGTGGTTCTTAATAGCTGTGAGTTTGCTGTCTTTTCACTGTCCTATTTTTATCTTCTTTTTCTTAGATAAGTCCCTTTAACATTTCATATAATAAGGGTTTGGTGATGATGAACTCCTTCAACTTGACCTTATCTGAGAAGCACTTTATCTTCCCTTCCATTCTAAATGACAGCTTTGCTGGATAGAGCAATTTTGGATGCAGGTCCCTGCTTTTCAAGATTTCAAATATTTCTTTTCAGCCCCTTCTTGCCTGTAAGGTCTCTTTTGAGAAATCAGCTGACAGTCTGATGGGAATTCCTTTGTAGGTGACTGTCCCCTTATCCCTTGCTGCTTCTAGAATTCTCTGCTTCATTTTCATCTTGGCTAATGTAATTACAATGTGCCTTGGTGTGTTCCTCCTTGGGTCCAACTTCTTTGGGACTCTCTGAGCTTCCTGGACATCCTGGTAGTCTATTTCCTTTGCCAATTGGGGAAGTTCTCCTTTATTATTTGTTCCAATAAGTTTTCCACTTGTTGCTCTTCTTCTTCCCCTTTTGGGACCCCTATAATTCGGGTGTTGGGACGTTTAACGATGTCCTGGAGGTTCCTAAGCCTCTCCTCATTTTTTTGAATTCTTGTTTCTTCCTCATTTTCTGTTTGGTTGTTTCTTTCTTCCTTCTGGTCCACTCCATTGATTTGAGTCCCAGTTTTCCTTCCATCTCTATCAGTTCCCCATGCATCTTTCTTCATTTCACGTATTGTAGCCTGCATTTTTTCATCTAATTTGTGAGCAAAATCAACCAATTCTGTGAGCATCTTGATGACCAGTGCTTTGAACTGTGCATCTGATAGGTTGGCTATCTCTTCACTGCTTAGAGGAATTGGCTCTAGGGCTTTTATTTGTTCTCCGGTTTGAGCCATTTTTGGTGGTTTTTTTTTGTTTTTTGTTTTGGTTTTAGTCTGGTCGAGGCTATTACGTAGTAAGGGGTGGAGCCTCAGGCGCTCCCCAGTGTGGGGCAGCCCAGTCGCTGGGTTGTGACGCTGTATGTGGGGGCGGGGTCTGAGAGGGAACAATGGCGCCCGCTCCGCTCTCTCCTGGATTCAGTCCCCTCCGCCACTTCCCCTCTGCCTGGACTGTCTGCGCGCGAATGTGGGACCACCTGGTCAGCCAGCCGCCTTGTGCGGCCTCGCTGGGTCTGCACAGTTGCCCCCCTGTGCCTGGGGTCCACCAGCTGCTGCCTGTGGGCCCGGGGACCGCCAGCCGCCGCCTGTGCACCGGGGAACTGCCAGCCGCTGCTGCTACCATTTCCGGGTCCGCACCTCCACTTTTTCCTGCCGTGACTCCGCCCCTCTTACCGGTCTGGATGAATGGTTGTTGGACTTCCATACAGTTCAATTTTCTATTAGTTCTGGTTGTTTTCTTGTTTCTAAATATTTGTTGTCCTTAATTTTGGTTGTTAGAGGAGGCACAGTGCGTCCGCCCTACGCCTCCATCTTGGCCGGACGTTCCCCCTTTTTTGTTTGTTAAGGAGAGTTTTAAAAGTATGATGGACACGTTCAACAATTGCTTGGCCTGTGGGATTACTAGGGATGCTTGTTTTGTGTTGAATTCTCCATCTTCATAGAAAATCTTGAGTAGACCGGGCTGTATACCTCGGTCCATTATCACTTTTTGAAGACTTCCCACTCTTTGCCAGACCTAACAAAAACACTCAGGTTTAACAGATTCTTTGGGTCTTCCTTTCCTTATGAAGTTTCCTTCGTCACATACAATTTAAATAAACTTGTGCGCTTTATGCTGTTAATCTGTCTTTTGTTAACAGGGATCTCAGTCCAGAATTGAGAAATAAAGATAGTTTTCTTTCCCTACCAGCACTCAGGAGCCAATTACATTTCATGCGAACCAAAATTACCTCAGTCCTTTTTAATTATTTCAATCAACTACCCATTTGTGTAACTGTTTGATAATGTCTCGTGTAGAATTATCATTAAAAATAAACGATAATAAAACTAAAAAGTAAAGACCATATTCTTTCTAGTAGCTGGTACAACAATTTTTTATGGAGAAGCCTAAATTTTTAAAAAATGATTGCTAAACCTTAGACTGGAAGCTGAACCCCAGGAAATGGATTCCATTACTGTCAAACTTAAAGGAAGTGAAAACAACTGTTTTTTTTTGTTTTTTGTTTTTTTTTTAAGTAAGGAAATGGGATATTCTTGAGAGGAAATGAGGAAATTCTGGTAGGGGAAAGAAACCTTCTGAAGAAAAGAAAAAAAATATACCTATCCCTTGTGATTGTACAGCTGAGGACGAACTTTGGAAAACAAAGTTTGACTTAAGTATGAGATAGTCAATCTTGCCTTTGATGCCCTATGAAACTTTTAGAACACATTCCAAGTTAATGAGTATTAATGCCTTGGTGTGATGTGAGTGTATTATTTTGAAGAGCTAAGCTCTATGTCTAGGTTAGAATATGTCAAAAAAAATAGACCAACACATCAACACAGGAGTCAGAGGTTGTAGGACAGGTTGACATCTAGGTCCCAGTGAAAACTGAGACTACCTTCATCCACATAGCTTAATGAGCAGGGCTGAGACATGGGACCACCTGGGTCAAGGTGACTTAACTATTTGTGCCAGGAAATTCTTTACCAGGAAAATAAGGCTATAAATCATGAAATTATTGAAAATAATTTCAGGAAACCACAAAAAATCATTTTATCTAAAAAATTGTTTTCTTAACTAGACAAATAGCCTCCTTCTCAAGACAATATGTTGTTCATCTGAGTAAACAGATTACCAAATAACTGCTCATGTATCAACACTTCAAGAACCTTGCATCGCTGTTGCCACTAGGCCAAAAAACACATCACACACAAATTTCACAAAATTCCTCAAGCTCAATCTCCCTTCATTGAAAGACTCTCCTTACACCACTTGAGCCTATACTCTCCTTCAATTAATAGCCCTATTAATATTCACCTTTGACCTCCCCTTTCTCAGACATTATAGTAAGAGTATCAAGATCTTACTCCCTTATTGCAAAAGGTTTAACAAACTTAGCTTTGGTTAATCAACAGGTACTTTTTTTTAGGGAAGTCAAGAGTTGACAATAATAATATAGGGGGTAGTGCAGAGCCTAGCATATGCTAAGTACTCAGATGAGGCTGCATAAAATCTACTTGTGTAGCTGTCACAAGAATGATGGTGATAGTAACAAAATATTAAGCAACAAATAACAGGCTACAAAATATTCTGAGCTCAACTTAAGTTTTTCCATCCCAGATATGGTATAAATGTCTCTTCAAGGAGTCCTTGTGTTTTTAGTGAAGAAAGTCAAAATAGGTACTAGAGGTACATAATGAATTGTTTTATATACTCACAAGATAGAACAGTGACCTCAGAGAAGTGACCTTTGTACTGAGAGCAGAAAAAATACCAATCTTTTAAGTCATGATTCTATACTATTTCCAACTTAACTATTTATTTTCTCTTTCTCATAAATAAGAGTTTATAATCTATTTTTTGCTTTCACTGGTTTTTATGGACCATATTACATATTGTCATTTCAAGCAAGAATGGAAATAGTATCATCCCCCAAAAATGAGTTGCTAAGTCAGCACCAATCCAAATGGTTCATCTTGTGGCAGACCCTTCTGCATGGCGTGGGCCCAGCTCCCACTCGGAGATGCACAGGACCCACGCCCACAGATAGGTTCTCTCGTGGGTAATCAGATTTGCAATATACCTAGGCTGCTTTTGAGACTTGCTTCTTGCTAAAACTCCCTCACCCTGCAAGTGCTAAACCTTGCAGGGACTATTGTAACTGGCTCAACCACTTTTGCCTTTTCATTTGCTAATATCCTCCTTCTATGATGTGATTAGGGGCATTGGCTCCTTTTGTTGTAACTGGGGATAGTGAGTGAGGACCATCTTGTAATTTGAGGAGATATAGAATAAAGGCCTGTCATGGTGGAGACCACGGCTTTTGCTCCCCTTGAAAGAAAAGCCACGCTGTCGTCCTTTTTCCTCCACCGGACTTGGTAGTCCATGTGTATGTTTTTATTTCATCCATAATGACTCGAACACTGCTAGCTGGTGTCCGAATCACCCAGCATCAGTCAAGCACCATCCTCCCTCCAAGGAACACCAAAGAGTGCACAAGTCTGTCTTCTAATGTCCAAGCACAAGTCTAGTATATAATTAATAGACAACAGAAATGCATGGGATAGAGAAAATAACAAGTCTTTGCTATAAGTTCTAAATTTTTCATTTTTCTGGGTACCCATGCTATGATTTTTGTCCAGGATAATTTTTTTGCATATGGATATCCAATTGTTCTGGCACCATTTGTTGAGAACACTATCCTATCTCTACTGAACTGCCTTTACTCCTTTGTCAAAGATCAGTTGACTTTGTTTGTGTGGGTCTATTTCTAGACTGTATTCTGTTCCCTTGATCCATGTGTCTATAATTTTATCAATACCATGCTGTGCTGATTATTGTAGCCTTATAGTAATCTTAAAATCAGGTAGTTCAAGTCCTCCAACTTTGTTCTTTCTCCTCAGTATTATGTTAGCTATTCTAAACCTTTTCTCTTTCTGTATAATTTAATTAAAACACTTGACGAGATTTTGATTGGGATGGTGTTGAATCTATCAATCAAGTTAGAAACGATTGACCTCTTAATATTTAGTCTTCCCATCCATGAACATAGAATATTTTTCCATTAATTTTGATCTTCTTTGATGTTTTGTAGAGCTTTGTAGTTTTCCTCATATAGGCCATATAGACAGTCCGTTAAGTTTATACTTATTTCACTTTTGAGGTGCTATTGAAAAGGGTATTATTTTAAATTTCAAATTTTTGGTATTGGCACGTAGGAAAGTAATCAGCTTTTGCATATTAACCTTGCATTCTGCAATGTTGCTGTACTCACTTATCAGTTCCAAGTGTTTTTGTTGTTATTGTTGTTGTTGCTGTTGTTAATTGTTTGGAATTTTCTGCATAGATAGTCACATCCTCTGTGAAGTTTTATTTCTTCCTTTCCAATCTCTATACCTTTTGTTTTCTTCTGTGAATTTGTTACATTAAATGAAAAATAAAAATCAAGATTACAGATGGAACTAAGATTAGCAATCAAATAACCTTGAATGAATGTATTTTCCTGAATTGTCTGAACGGGCCATGTAATAACAAGGGCTTTTATGAGTAGAAAAGAGAGACAGGAGAGAGATACCTAGAGAGGTGGTTGCTTGCAAAGAATTCAAGGGCAGTATTTCAGGCTTTGAAGATAAAGGAGAGAGGCCTTCAGGAGAAGAATGCAGGTGGGCCCTAGAAAGTTAAAAAAGACAAGAAAATAGATTTTCTCCTCGAACTTCCAGAGTAAGCACAACCCTAATAGCACCTTAATTTTAGCCCACTGGGACTGATGTTGGACATCCAGCCATTAGATCTGTAAAATAAAATTGAAGTTATTTTAAGTCACTAAGTTTTCAATAATTCATTACAATAGCAATAAGGAATAAATAGTATATGGTTTCTGACAAGAAGTCTGTTTTAATTCTTATTTTTGTATTTTCATATGTAAAAATGTAATTTCATATGTAATTCACTTTGGCTCTTTCAAGATTTTCTCTTTTTCTTTGTTTTTCCTCATTTTGAATATGATATTCCTAGATGTAGTATTACAGTAATTTGTTCTGCTTGGGATTCTTAAGGATCTGTAGTTTTGTGATATTTTTTTGAAATTTTTCTCCAGTTCTTGGAATTTCCATTCTGGAGTTGTGCTATTTTTTTTTTTCACTTTTTTTTTCTTTCAGTTTTAATTTGGGAAGTTTTTATTTACTTATCTCCAAGCTCACTGAATATTTTCCTTTGTTGGCTATGTCAAGTCTACTGATGAGCTCATTAAAGGCATTCTTCCTTTCTGTTACTGTGGTTTTTATTTATAGCATTTCCTTTCAATTCTTTCTTAGAATTTTTATCTCTCTATTGATATCACACATCTGCTTTTCCATGTTGTCTACTTTTTCTACTAGAACTTCTAACATATTATAGTTCTTTTTAAATTTTCTGCCTAATTCAACATCTGTGTCATATCTGGGTCTGCTTATGATGTTTGCTTTGTCTCTTCACACTGAGTTATATTATATATTATCTTTATGTATAATGTTCAATACTCTTACACATTTAATCAATCCCCCTGTAAGTGACTAATCTCCCATCTACACTAATACACTGAGGTCTGTCCAGAAAAAGTTGAGCCATTGTTAATTTAATGAGAATGGTTTGCACAACATCCATGCAATCTGGCAGCCAAGGAGAGTGGACTGGAATAGGCATGCATGAACAATGATGACTTCATTGTACTAGTCAGTGGGGGCAGTAGACACAGTTGAGTGAGCATGTGTACAGTGTGGCCATCTCATTCAAAATGACT
This sequence comes from Glossophaga mutica, assembly GCA_039655065.1. Lineage (NCBI taxonomy): Eukaryota > Metazoa > Chordata > Mammalia > Chiroptera > Phyllostomidae > Glossophaga > Glossophaga mutica. The sequence goes on from CM077304.1 coordinate 64,670,987, forward strand.
GAGAGGGTAGAGAATCAAATTTGCATCAAATTTTGCATTAAGCTTGAACATTCCTCTGTGGAAACTACTTGGATGATTCAGAAGGCCACAGTGGTGGGCAACTGGTGATTGGCAGCTTTATCACAACAATGCATCTACTTATGCATCATATCTTGTGCAGAATTTTTTAGTGAAATATCAAATTACTCAGGTGACTCAGCTCCTCTACAGCCCAGATTTGTTGCCCTGTCACTTCTGGCTTTTCTCAAAATTAAAATCACCTTTGAAAGGGAAGAGATTTCAGACCATCAGTGAGATTAAGGGAAATAGACTGGGCAGCAGCTGATAGCAGTTAGGAGAACTGTGTGAGATCCCAAGGTACCTACTTAATGGGACTGAGGCATCATTGTCCTGCGTACATATTTTTTGTATCTTGTATCTTCTTCAATAAATGTTTCTATTTTTCATATTACATGGCTGGATATCTTTTAGATAGGCATCATACTTCCTTGTGTGGGTACCAGTCCTTTCTTTTAAAGTATATTTTATTGATTATGCTATTATAATTGTCCCATTTCTCTCCTTTATCTCTCTTTGTCCTGTACCACACTCTCCTCCAGCAATCCCCCCTCCCTTAGTTCATGTCCATGGGTCATGTATTTAAGTTCTTTGGCTCTTTTCTTAACATCCCCCTATTATGTATCTACCAATTATGCTTCTTATTCCCTGTGCCATTTCCCCCATTCTCCCCCTCCCTCTTTCCACTGATAACCCACCATGTGATCTCCATTTCTGTGATTCTGTTCCTGTTCTAGTTGTTTGCTTAGTTTGTTTTATTTTTGTTTTTAAGTTTAGTTGTTGATCATAGTGAGTTTATTCTCACTTTACTGTTCATAGTTTTGATATTCTTTTTCTTAGATAAGTCCCTTTAATATTTCTTATAAGTGCTTGGTGATGATGATGAACTCCTTTAGCTTTACCTTGTCTGGGAAGCACTTTATCTGCCCTTCTGTTCTAAATGATGGCTTTTCTGAACACAATCTGGTTTCAGATCCTTGCTCTTCATGACTTTGAATACTTCTTGCCAGCCCCTTCTCGCCTTCAAGGTTTCTTTTGAGAAATCTACCGATAGTCTTATGGGAACTCCTTTGTAAGTAACTGTCTCCTTTTCTCTTGCTGCTTTTAAGATTCTCTCCTTATCTTTCATCTTGGGTAATGTAATCATCATGTGCCTTGGGGTGCTCCTCCTTGGGTCCAACTTCCTTGGGACTCTCTGAACTTTCTAGACTTCTATGTCTGTTTCCTTTGCCAGATTAAGGAAGTTTTCTTTCATTATTTTTTCAAATAAGTTTTCAATGTTTTGGTCTTCTTCGTCTCCTTCTGGTACTTCTATGATTCAGATGTTAGAATATTTACAGTTGTCCCAGAAATCCCTAAGCCTCTCCTTTTTCTCTGAATTCTTGTTTCTTCATTCTGTTCTAGTTGTATATTTATTTCTTCCTTTCACTCCAAATCATTGATTTGAGTCCTAGCTTCTTTCCCAGTACTGTTGGTTCCCCGTATATTTTTCTTTATTTCCCTTTGTGCAGACTTCATTTCTTCCTTTATTTTTCATCAGTACTGTCATTTCTGTGAGCATCCTGATTACTCTGCATCTGATAGGTTGGGTATCTCTGTGTTTTGAATTCTGCATCTGATAGGTTGCGTATCTCCTCCTCACTTCATTCTTTTTCTGGAGTTTTGATCTGTTCTTTCATTTGGGCCCTATTTCCTTGTCTTGGCACACCTGTTAAATTGTAAGGGACAGAGCCTTAGGTATTCACCAGGGCAGGGCAACCCACTTTGCTGTGTGTCGTTGCTGTATGTGGGGGAGGGGTCTGAGAGGTAACAATGCTGCTTGCTCTGCACTTGCCCCCCTTTCAAGAGACTGGGAGTTTCTCCAACCATTGGAACCCCCACTGGTTTTTACAGCCAGAGGTTCTGAGGCTTTATTTTTTCCATACTGGAACCCTGGGTTGTGCAGTCTGTCTCGATCCCCAGTTGTTCCTCCCCATTTATCCACACACAAATGTGGGACCATCCAATCTGCCACCCACCACCTTGCTGCACATCCTCTCCAACCCAGCTGCCCATCTCCTCACCTCCTACCAGTCTGGATAAATGTTTCTCCTTTAACTCTTTGGTTGTTGGACTTCCATACAGTTTGATTTTCTTACAGTTCTCATTGTTTTTTGTTTTTAAATTGGTTGTTTCCTTCTTTTGGTTGTGTAAGGAAGCAAAGTATGTCTACCTACACTTCCATCTTGGCCCGAACCATCATGGATGCCATTCTCAGTTTACTCTGACTCCCCATGTGGGCTACCCACCACAAGGATGTTCTCTCATCTTGTGTGGACAATGGCCCCAGTCCATCTTCCACATACACAATCTGCTCACTCTGCTATAATTCTGACTCCCCATGTCAGGCTGCCCACCATGACTGGCTAAATAATGGTCCCCCAAAAGATGTCCACATCCTAATTCCCAGAATCTGTAAATGATAATTTATGTGGGAAAAGAGACTTTTCAGATATGATTAAGTTAACAATTTTGAGATGGGGACATCCTGAATTATCCAAACAGTCCCAGTGTAATCACAAGGGTCCTTATCACAGGGAGGCAGAAATGTCAGAGTAATAGGAACTATGGAAGATGCTATGCTGCTGGCTTTGAAGAAGGAAAAGAAGGCCACTGGCTGAAAATGCAGGTTTCCTCCAGAAGCTAGAACAGGCAAGGAAACAGACTCTCCCCTAAAGTCTCCCAAAGGAATGCAGCCCTACTGATGCCTTGGTTTTATCCATTGGGACTGATTTTGCTATACTAACTTCAAAAACTAGAAGACAACAAATGTGAGTTGTTTTAAGCAACTAGGTTTGTTGTAATTTATTACAACAGCATTAGAAAACTACTATTCTCCCCATTTGCTTCTTGGGCAATCTCCTCATTCTGCTCAGGCTCTGACACCTTCCACAGAAGATTTTTCCACCTTCATCCATACCCTTCTCATTTTGCTTAGATTATGACTCCCTGTTGTGGGCAACTACAAATGCCTACCTTATTTTGAGGCAATAAATGGCTTTGATTATATTCTTCAGGATGGTAAGGAGTAGAAAGAGTGAGGAGAAGAAGAGAAAAAAGAGGAAAACTCATTGTTAATGCTCAAGTACAATCGCCTAATTGCTAAATCACCCTGCCAGCAAGGGTGTACCAGATATTCTTAGAGTCACCAAGAGTGGACCATTATTCAAGAGGGTCCCCCACTGTTTTCTCTGGCTGCTGCCACTATTGCCGTGAGACTAAGGAAATAACTGCCCCTCCTGGTGTTGAGGAATTTTTGACATACTCTCCTATGCCTTGACATACTCTCTCTCCTCCTTCACCAGCTTAGAGTTTGCCACCAATTCACTAATCAGCCTCAGAGAGGTAGCTGGTTTATGTAGCCATAGACCAAGGCCCACCACCTGGGGTTCCATTTCCCATTTCATGATTAATAACTTCTCCAAAAAACTGACAGCCTGACTGGTGTGGCTCAGTGGATTGAGCCCCGGCCTGCAAACCAAAGGGTCACCAGTTCGATTCCCAGTCAGGGCACATGCCTGGGTTGCAGGCCAGGTCCCCAGGGGGGAGCACGTGAGGGGCAACCACACATTGATGTTTCTTTCCCTCTCTTTCTCTCTCCCTTCCCCTCTCTCTAAAAATAAACAAATAAGATCTTTTTAAAAACTGACAGTAGGAATTTCCAATCCCTTCTATCTAGGTATGGTCTGATTCTATGATCTAAATAACATTATCTTATAGTAGTCCTTAATCTGTAGATATCTTAAGGTCTGCCTTAATCGTTTTTTTTTTTTTTTCAATTTTAAATGCTAACAAGGTTGAAGACACCAACCACAGCTCATATCAGTTGCAGTGGTGCCAAGATCTTCCCAATTTCTTTTCAATCTTGTCTAAAGATTCAATACTTTTAGAATCAAGTCTCACCAACTGTTACTAACCTACCCAATAATCAAAATAATGACCACTGATTATTGTCAAGAACTAAACCAATCCCTTTACATGAAGTATCTCACTTAACCCTACTGTTGTGGAAGCACTAAGTGAAATAGTTGACAAGGAATCCCCAGACACCTGACCTTCTCTGTCCTCACAATCTTGTCATCACTATAGGTCCTAAAGCCAGCAGAACTAATCTCAGTATATTCATTACTTTTGTTAATGTCAGTGATCATAAGAAGTCCCAGACTCATGGCACATTCTTAAGTACCTTCCCTTTTATGACCTCCTCAATTAATCCTGCTCACTGGGTCTTCTGGAATTCACCACCCAGCACTAACTAAATCCATCATAACTCAACTTCCTCATGCTTAGAAGATAAACTGATTTTCCCCTAAGGACACTGCTTCCCCTACTTCCCCTTCAAATGGTGGCTGTTTTTCTCTCTGTCATCTTTTGGACTTGGAAATGAGGCAGATATTCTTTCACCCAAACATTTCACTCTCTTTAGCACCCTTGACATAACTCTCTCTCCTCCTTCATCAGCTTAGAGTTTGCCACCAATTCACTAGCTGCTATGAGTATACCCCTTGCATCTCCCTGTGAGTCTTTGTCCTCTCTCCCTCTGTCCTACTTGCTTGACCAAATTAAAGTCTACTAAATTGAACTCTCTCCCTAGTCTATATCTTCATGCATAGCCCTGTATGGATAGAGACAAACACTGAACTACACCAACTGGTGTCTCTTAACTTCAAGACTGCTGACCCCAAGAGGCTGTTAAGAGGCTGCCTTGCAATCCCCATCATACTCCCCTGGTCCATTTGTTCTTCCGCTCTTTCCAAGCCTGCAACACTTCTTCCTTGAACCTCATTCTTAGCTTCCTATCTCACTGAGAAAACTTAAAACAACCAGTAAAAAATTCTCACCACCACATTTATCCTCTTACCAACATTAGAATTTACATAATCCACCTTCCAACCTATTAACAAAGATGAACTTTCTGTGCGCCTGCCTAAAGCCAATTCCTCCTATGTCCTCAGGTAACCTCTCTTACTGTGCAGTTCTCCCTGCTCTCTCACCTATATTATCTACTATTTTTAGTTAGTCATTTCCATTAATGCACAACACACTGTTTTTTCTTCCATCTTAAAAGCAACAGCCAAAAAAACCCTTAAAACTTCTTTTTATCATTCTTATCCTGGCAGATACCATTTTCCTCTTTCACGATAAACATCTCTCTTTCACATGCTCTCTTTCACAATAAACGTCTAAAGACAGTTGTCCTTGTCTGTTATCTCTAAGGTCTCTCTTGTCACATTTCACTCAGGCTTTCATCCTCAGTCTGCATCAGAACTTCTCTCCTCCCAGGCAGCCAGTGCCCTCCATGTTGTTAAACGTAGTGGTCAGTTTGCAGTCCTCATCTGACTAGACTTATCTGCACTCGGCAGTGTATTCCTAAAACAAGTTCTTCATGTGGCTTTCAGGCTATCACATTTTTTAGGTTGTCCCCTTATCTCACCAGCCATAACTTTTCAGTCTCCTTTGCTGGTACCCACCTAGCCTCTTAATGATTGCATGCCTGAAGACTCCATCTTTTGCTCTCCTTTTCACTACATCACCTCATGACCTTCATGAGTCCCACTGGTATTAGGTCTTTAAATACCTTCTTGATATGCCTTAACTCCCAAATTTATGTCAACAGCCCAGACTCCTCTCTCAACTCCAGACTGATCTAGCCAATTGCCTACTCAGCACCTCCACTTTGCAGTCTAATGGGCTTAATGTTCAAAATCGAACTTCTGATTATCCTCCCCTAAAGTGCTTCCTCTAGTTCCTTATCTCTGTTAATGACAATTTCATCTTTTTAGTTGCTCAGCTAAAAAATTGGAGCTATTTTTGACTCCAATTATTCACCTGTTCCAGCCATACTGGTCTGCTGACACTTCTTTAAGCCATGCAAAGCAAGTCTCCTCTTGAGAGCCTTTACAAGGATGTTTCCTTGCCTGGAATTCAGATAGCTACCTCTCTTACCTCTTACACGAGCTCCCTAAAATGTCATCTCTTCAGTAAAGGCAACTGCAATCACTCCTTTTAGACCTGTAGCCCCTCCACTTTACCCTACTTAGACTTTTCCCAATTCCCCCATCTTGATTTTTCCATAGTACCTATCATCTTCTAACACACCATGTCATTTACTAACATATTATGTATTTTGTTGATTATCTGTCCCCCCTTGTTAAACTTTAAATTCCCCAAGGACAGAGATCCTTGTCTGTTTTGTTCACAAAGTTATCTCAGGTGTCTAGAAACACTAGGCCCATAGTAGGTGCTTCAATAAGTATTTTTTTAATGAGAGAATGAACTCTCACCATAATATTATAAGGAAGGCACAATTATACCTTTTTCATCAGATGAGAAAACTGGAGCTTAGAGAATATAAGTAATCATTAAAATTCATAGTACTTGTAAAGGTAGAACCAAGATTCTAATCCAGCCTCTTTCCCTAAAGCTCACTCTCGCTATTGATACCCAGTGATGTTTGCCAAGGTGGACAGAAGAAATGGGGAATACCAAGGTGAAGGATGCAGTGGGAAGTTGAAGAAGAGGGTATACATAAATCTCTGTGTGCTAAACTAAACAATTTGGACTACTTTCCATAGTAGAAGCTCTGAGGTCAATGGTAATACGGTTAAATCTGTATTTTGGAAAGATAACTTAAAGAGCTGCCCAATGGAGAGTGGAAGCCAACAAATTGCCAGTGGAGAGAAACACCCCATTTAATGGGACTTGATCCAATTCTAAGATTTCCACAGCTGAAATTGACTTTCCCTGTGATAATTCACTAGTACATCGTGCATTTACCATAGTCCCTACTTAGAAAATGTCTGACACAACATAAGTAGTTAAGAAATTATGCTTTATTCATATATTAAAAATTGATAAACAAAAAAATAAAATACTTTGCATTTGGATACAGTCACAATTGTCAGCAACACTCTGAAGCACCAGGCGTGAGATAAGATGCCATGTTTTTATCAGGGGACAAGTCATAGGACCTACACATTCAAGTGCTGTGTGACATGCCATTAAAGCAGTGGCTCAGAATGCAGACATGATCTCAAATAGGCAGCGACTGGATGACATCATTTTATTTATAAGTGTTTATGATATCATCAGGTGAAATAAATGCACAACCCACAGGGTCTTGCTTAGGTGGGCTGCTGAGTGGGCCCTAGGGTCAAGTAAAATAGTCATAGGATACAGGAATTATAAATAACATATATTAATAGATACTCATTTTCATTACATAAATGTTGCATTATAAATACTTTGACCATGAGTTTAAAATATATTCCCCATATAAATAATGTAAAATATTAAATAATAAATAAATTTAGATTTAAAAATTCAAACATTGCAGGCAGGAAGATGATTATTTTGAGACACTCCGGGCATGAAACAGCTTCGGACTCCTTCTCCTCTTCCTCAGGGTAGATCCTGGTGTCACCTCTTGCATCACTCTGATGAGTTCATTTATTGCTTTGCGCTGGACCTTCAGATCATTTACCTATTGGAAAAGGACACAGCACAATTAATTTCAGGCATATAAGCCATAAAATTATAATTAAAATGCTAGTTATGCTGTAATATGGTGGGGCACATGATACATCCTTAAGTTGACTGCTCCAGAATTCTCAAAAGTATGTAGTAAAAACACCCTAAAGTGGAATGACAAAAAATGTGGGTTTGAATTCTGTGTGACCAATAACTCTGACTTTGAACCAGTCACTTAACTTCCCTGAACCTCTGATTTAGGTGACTTCTAGGCGCTCTACCAGTTCTATCACCTTGTACTTTAGTCTTGGCTGTATCTAGTGAGTTAATACAGGTTAATGGTTCTCACCTTCGGTGTCTAGCAGAATAACCTGGAGACCTCATGACAAACTCAGAGACCCAGGTTCATGAGGTCAGAGTGGGCCTAGGCCATTGTGTGGTCCACCAAGCTCCACAGGTGACACTAATACCCACCAAAGTTTGAGAACCACCGAGATAAGCCTAGTACCTTGTAAATACCAGGTCCAAGACAAATGAATACTATAATTTTTAATTTCTCTTCATTGTGTCAGTCTCATCAGTTCCATGATGGGATTAAAATGGGAAAAATAAAACAAATAATTTTATATGGCAATAAGTAATTACTGGTATAAACATTTAAAATTGAGAATTGTAGCAAATTTCCCTGTACCCTGCCTTCTATTCCAGAACATTGAACTATTTCCTCACTCTAGGCAATAGGAACATTTAGATGAACTCATGCTTGATAACATGAGGACCATTTACTTTCACGTGGGCTCTGCCACTGTTTCTCTCTAATGCCGGAAACAACTCGGCCACCCTGCCACATTCCTGAGGATGATTAGGAGGATTCAAGGCTGCAAGACTACATATAAAGGCACAACATGCCTTAAATATATTAACAATTGAGTAAAAGAGGAAAATGGTTGAGAGCTCACTCAAGATTGCCCATCATGAAGCAGGAGGCTTTGAGCTTCGAGAAGGAGGGGATCAACAGATTTTTTTCAAGGCCTACTTACAGCAAAGTAGAAAAATTTCCTATCAGCTGTGTGTTTGCAAGTGACAAATTTTATTTTCCAGTATTCTAAGTATCACCAAGAAACTAAGAGACTTATCCAGGTCTAGCAGCAAGCCAAGGGCAGCACTCAGTTAGGGACAAGTGCTTTTTAGGTCTAGCCTGTGGCCAAAGGAGAACTGCTGAACATCGGAAAACACTATGAGTAGAAAGTAGTAATTGTCTTAAAATTTTTTTTCAGGCCACTTTTGTACCATCCTCAGGACTAGAAAAATCCTGAAGAGCAAGTACTTATTTCAGTTCCAGGGATAGTGAAAGCTGGGCACACAGCCTGGTAGTACAAGTTTTATCGTGGCCCCTCCCTTTCTCATATTTCTGTATATCAAAGCCAAATCCAAAGGAATCTGGAGGCTTTTGTCTCTTAGACAAAATTTTGGTAAAGGTGATTTGTCTTTACACTTCAAAGTTGTTTTGCACCTTCTAGACTCAAGCTTTAAAGACTCAAGACAAAGTTTGAGAGTCTAAGGATTTCTCCAGCTGAGATACATATTCTAATATCAAAAGTTGATACACAGTTATTTGAGAAGGTATAAGTTCTACATATTTTCTTTTCTGAAAGCAAATAAATACTCTCACCTCTTCTTGGGCTCTATAATATAAGAGGTTGGCCGGCCCCTGGCAGTGGCATGCCCCTAGTGCCTTTTCAAAGACCATCGCTTTCTCCTGCTTCATTCTCATTTTCCATCCATGGCATTATGGAGATTGAGAGCCAGGGAGACTATAGAAATTATAGTGAACCCAACAGGTTCTCTTTATGATGGGAAACTAAGGCAGGCCTATGATTCATCTGAATTCGCCCAGTTCCTTGGTGGTCAAGTTGGGAGAGGAGCACAAATCTCTCCCCTCCCACTGTTCTTTCCATTAAGACATGCAGCCTCCCATCCAAAACAAGAGAATTTCCATCACGCAAGCAAGGGGCAATGAGAGAACTGCTCCTTAACACCTCCCTCAACTTCTTCACCACTTCTTCCTCACCGGATTTGTCCATTCACCTTTGTGCAATAGTCATAACGCCAGCTTTTTCCCAAACCGCAAAATTAAATAATCCCCATACTGACTTGACAAAATCGCCCAAAAGCACAAATGGAATGAGTAAGGAGAAGACTGGGCCATGGGTTTATTTCATAGTTTTAACAACTGTACCCAGTAGCTAATTTCTCAGTCCTGGGCATTAAGTGCTTTTGCAAGAGCCTCTGCAATGAAACCAAAGAAAGAATTAAGATACACTCACTGGAATTTGAATCAGCTTCTTGAAGTCCTCCATTTTGCTGCTGCTGCTATTGAAGAACTTAACACGCAGGTCTTCCTTGATCACTTCCACGCTGCTCTGAATGTTCTGGTTGTCTTTTAAGGAGTCAAAGAGTTTGAAGTAGAAGGAGATAATTTGGCTCTGAAATATTTTTCTGTCACTCTCCTTGGGAGGAAAGAGCACAAAGAGAGGTTGATATAAATTTATCCATCAGGAAATAAGCAACAGGAAAATCAACCAAATGGAAATATTTAGCTTACATCTCTCCACTTCTTGAAAACATTTGAGAAGAGAGTCTCATTATCTGCTACATCTGACTTACTTGCATTCTGAAAAAAAAAGGGGGGATTAGTTTATAATTAGTTCATAATCACCTAAAATATAAGTTTTATTGCACTCTGATGCTGACAATATTCACTGATTTTCTTTTCAACCCCATTTTTTTCTAGCAAGTATTCCCAAAAGTGTTATGTTGGATATTGCCAATGATTGTTATGTTCTTTTAACTTTCTTATTTTCTAATATAACCCTTAAATTGAATTGTCACACATGAACTCAGCAAGGCTGATACTTCAATCATCTCAAATAACTACAGTTTTTTTTTAAGTGTCTTCAAGCCTAGTAAAAAAAATCAACAACTATCCCACTATGAAATACTGCCCCCCTATGGTGCAGATATTTATAGTATCTACCTGTGTTCCTCCTATTTGGTATTACGTCAACTTTAGAAGATAGGTTTGTGTGAGAGAGATTTGATTTGATGTTGTGAGAATAAAATAGCTTATGAAAGTCTGACTATAAGTATGGCAGTTATTATAATAGCTAAGTTTTGGACAAATAAAATATTTAAAATACAAAAAACTACTTTAATTAATAATAAAAATTTAAATACAAGTGAGATTATAACTCCTAGATAATCTCAGCAAGGGACTAAGTTCAAGGGTAATTCATAGATATCATAGATGGGGGAGTCAAATTTTAAAACCAAATTTTGGAGAAAAACACTTATAAGTGATTTTTTAAAGCCAAAATTTTAAGAACCTTACCTTCTTTAATTGATTAATTATTTCAGATGTTCATTTTTAATGCTAATCTTGACACTTTACTGTCACGATCATGATAGTCTGAGAAACCATAAACTGATAACCACTCATTCGTTTCAATACATATGCTACTTGAGGTCACAATTGAATGGATTCTCACCACAAAATCATCAACATCATCCTGTTTTATACCGTATTATGCCCATCTTTTGAAAGATTCACAAATGCCCTCTTAGTCTTGGTAGCAAATTTAGTAGAGGGTTAAAGCAAAATCTAGACCGTTCAGTTAAGAGCTCATCCAGTCAACAGTCAAAATAACACCAAGTCTCAAGATGACCATGGACTAGAGGTGACAGCCTATCATGGATACAATTCCAAGTCAACATTCAGTCATTTCAAATACAAACAAGTATTGTTAAAATGTCATACTTACAAAATATTCTTTAAGGTTTTCTATTTCTCTAACAAATGTCGCCTGGCAGAGGAAGCTAGAAGAACCCAAAATCACGCAAAGCTGAAAAGCTAAGATATAACTTGCGTATTTCATTGTTTTGGAGAGAGTTAGGCCAAAGTCGTTGAAATCAGTAGCTTCTGTATCAAGTCGATCAAGTCAAAAGGACGGAGCTGATCTTTCTCTTCGAGTAGCCAATCTGAAGACAATCAGAAAAATGTACTGCATCTCCTTTTGCTGCTGGTATTTATACCCAATTGGAGTCTCATCTGGATTACGTATTTTCACAAGTTTTTTTTTTTTAAACGAGATGGTGACAGATAGACAGAGATGCTAGTTCGTATTAATAACTATGGTTTTGTGGCATTTTGGTGTTGTAGTTAGAGTTTCCTTTCAACTCCTTGGGTCTTTTGATGATGAGACAGACCCATTATGCCCACCATGCCATACTTGTGGGATTCCCAAAAAGCACTTTTACTTCACACCATTCAGGAATTGGAAATTTTTTTGCACCTCCTCCCTTTGCCCTTGTGAAATGTTGGCTCCAAGGTGTTGAGGGAGGACATTGATCATTTGTTTGTGGTCTGGAGCAAGTAAAAAGGAAATTCTAGGGGTTCTCAAACTTTAACAAAGGGGACACTTTTTCAAATTTTTCTTGCAAATAGCCAGAAAGCAAGGAAAGAATGTGGTTAAAGAGTAATGTGGTGAGGAAGTCCTTTATAAGAGTTGGTTAAATATCTACCACAACTTTAAATTGCTCTGGACCAACACTGCCCAATAAAAAATCTAATGCAAGCCAAGTAGATGAATTAAAATTTTCTAGTAGCCCCATTAATAAAACTAAAAAGAAACAGGTAAATAAAAATTAAAAAGTAATTTTTTAAATATATTGCATATAAATCAATATATTCAAAAGATTTCAATATGTATCAATATACAACATTATTAAAATATTTTATATGCACTCTTTTTATCACACTGTCTTAGAAATCAGGTACACATTTTATACCCAATCATATAATCAAATAGATTATACCTAATCATATTTCAAATGCTCAAGTCAGCGTGGCTAGAGACTACTGTGTTGAACAATATAGTTCTGGATGGTCAATTTTTCTAAATAATCATTAACAATAGAGAATTTTTTAAACTTTTTAATTTCTTTTCCTTCCAAATGCAAAAAAGGTAGAATTCTTTCTCCTCTCTTAGTAATTTACTTATGAAGTAAAGCACGTGAAGATGATGCAGGAGGCCAGCCACTCTTTGGTTCCCACCTGCCTTGCATTTTGACCTGAACTGTGTGCACTAAAGTATCATATTCATCAATGTGGACTTGAATCTTGACTCCACTACTATCTAGCCATGTGATTTGGAGCATCTAGGGCTCCAAAATAGGCCTAACATTAATCTCCTTCCAGGCCTCAGTTGAAAATTAAATCACACAATACATATAAAGTGCTAAGAATTTTGCCTAACATGTAGTAAGCACTCGATCAATGTTATCTGTTATTATTGGGCATGTTGGGTGATCATCATTCCCATAAACACACACTGAACTTTTTCTAATTCTATTCCTTTGGCCTTGAGCTCTCTTTTCCTTCATCTGTACCCCTGAGGGTACACTTATCCATTTGTGCGCACTTATCCAAGCCCAGCCTAAAAGGCATTATTTCTATGAGTTCTCCCTTCTTAAAATTAAGCTCACAGGCCTAGCACTTGGTTCATACTTTAAGTTCTTAGAATTCTGATCCCTCAGTCTCATATCAGTTAGTTACTCGTGTGTTGTCCCCCATGTCAGACTAAGTTCCTTAAAATAAAAAATTGTTTCATTGCTTGTACGACACTATTTTCTTCCCTAAAAACATTTCAGCCTGGACATTGGTCCACAGACAGCACTAATAAATGTGAATTCAAATGCTCAATTAAGGATCTACTTTCAGTTATTTTCTCTAAAGTTCTAATTCCAATGTTATCAGACCTAACCCATAGGAAACTAGTTTTTAATTAAACAGAATTTATGATTATGTTGGAAACATGGTGCTTATGTCTTTAGCCAAATCCTGCTTCCCGAGACAATTCCATGTATTGTTTTATTTGAAAAAGGCCTGAAAACTCTTTGAGAGGCTATCTCCCTAAAGAATAAACAAGATCAAATCATAACCATATGACCAAAGCTTCATGTTAAGCCAGTGAAAACTGTGGAAAGCACACCACTGCCTACATAGCTCTAGCATAGTGTGGTCCTCAAAGAAAAACATAGACCAAGTAGTGTCCTTACAGGTCATGCAGCAACAAGAAACCCTTATCAAACCTTTGAGGTACACTGTAGGCACTCAATACCTTCCAGGAAACCACTGGCCAAATATCTGGAAAAAGTATTCCTAACTCTCTGGAAAGGAGTTATAATTGTTCCCTTGGTTTATTCACTGGAATATGGTATTGGGGGTGAGGAGTAAAGAATAATGAGATACACAAGTAGGAGTTGCATATTGTCTGGGCACGTGTAAATTTTTGAGAATGCCTATTTAAAATTACAGGTATGGATTAGAAAGGTGTTTAAAATATGCAAAAGATGTCTAGGACCAGTAATTACATGGCCAACATCCAAACTCTACCGACACTTGATAGCATCTTCAAGCACAACATAGGATTATGAAATTTTAGAGATTATTTATGGTCTATTCCCTCACTTTCTAGATTTGTACATCAAAACCCAGAAAAACAAAGTGTTGAGTTGAAATTCATTCAACTGGAAAATGCAGAGCTGAATGGAGAACCAAGACCCTTTCTCTAATTGACCTGTGCCTGCATCAGTCAGTGCCCACTCGGGTTTTTGTATGTGCCTAAAACTGTCTTAGACGTGTGCATTCAAGTCATCACATTTTATCAGGATTTGCTTTCTGGAATTTTTTTTCTGTAGACTTTGTGAGATAATAGTTACACTTTACATCCTTAAAAAAAATACTTAGACTTCAAATAAAACTTTTAAAATTCCTGGTGAGAAATCCCAGCACGCTCAAATTCATGGACATGAAACCCATCAGGACCTCACATTTATTTAGAACAGCCCATAATTGGTTTAATGTCCTATTTGTTACCTTCCTGAAACTCCTAATAGTTTTTGTTTTTTTTTTTAGCAAGGGGCCCCCATTTTCATTTTGCACAGGTTCCTGCAAATTATGTAACTGGCCCTGCATCTCAGGCTAGAAGTGAATCTTGTGGTATTAGATTTGCATCTTTCAACACAGAATTGTTTGGTTCAGAATACTGTTACTACAATAGTATATTCTTTTATGACTTTTTTCCTGTCTTACAAACTTTGTCAAAGAAGACATTTCTCTCTCTTTTCTGCCTGTAAAACACCTTAGGTTGCACATGCAAACTAGAGGTTTCACACTTTGTTGGTTCAGTCAACACTGAGGCTGCAGAATAATAAACCACCAAGATATCCTTTCAAAGTTTTTCAAACCCACCAGGAGCCAAAGTGTGACCATATTAGTAAAAAAAGAGGGGCTGAAAACTTTCCTTTTTCTTTTCAGCCAGACTTTTTTCCTGAAAACTGGCCACAATTATGCATTAAGCGTCAGCAAGATTTTTGATCATATCTCATACTATCCTTAAGTGAGTAGGAAGTCGTAAGACAAAATTTACACGTTGGTTGCCCTTTTTCCTCTGCGATCAGCACTCATATCCCTAGCACTCACAACCAAATTATCTCGTCCAGACTATGGTGTAGATTTCTTCCACAGAGTATGAGTCAGTATTGGATCCATTCCCCCACACAATTTTGACTTCCGGAACTCCTGACATCATTCAATCTGAGCCTACAGAGGAAGAATGACATACAAAATGGAAGTCCACGCGGAGTCAGATTTTCCCTGCAATTTGACTCATAAAATCCCATATGCTAAAGGATAGTTTTCTGAATCCCCCTTTTTCTTTCATACCATACGGGCAATTCTGAGAGGTGAGTCAAAGAATACAGAGGACGTTATACCTATGTAGTACAGTCATTATTTTACAATATTCTCCACTTTATGTCAGATGGGATTGTGCATTGATAATCTGGAAATTCATGGTCTTGCTTTGAAAATCATATTTTTATTCCACAAAAAATTTTGAAGTACCTGCTAAGTACCAACTACTGTGATTGACCTAGGGTTAACAAAGAAGGATGGGACAGTTCTGTTGTGAAAGTATTTATTTATATTCTAATTTCAATCAATTACTAAGTCTTTATTGAGCACTTTCTACATACATATATGAGATCTGTCCAGAAGGTACCCATCCTCGTAATATGGAAAATAGAGACATTTATTGAAGAAGATAAAAGATACAAGAAACATTGTACACAGGACAATGATGCCTCAGTCCCCTTTAAGTAGGCACCTTGGGACCTCACACAGTTCTCCAAATCACCATCAGCTGCCCCGCACATTTTCCTGAATCTCATTGATGGTCTGAAATTTCTTCCCTTTCAAAGGTGATTTTAGTTTGGGGAAAAGCCGAAAGTGACAGGGCACCAAATCTGGACTGTAGAGGGGCTGAGTCATCTGACTAATTTGATGTTTCACTAAAAAATTCTACACAAGATGTGATGCATGAGCGGATACAGTGTTGTAATAAAGCTGCCAATCACAAATTGCCCATCACTGTGGCCTTCTGAATTATCCGAATAGTTTCCATAGAGGAATGTTCAAGCTTAATGCAAAATTTGATGCAAATTTGATTCTCTACTTGCTCAGTCATTTTTAATGAAATGGACCAACTAGTACAGTGAAGTCATCATTGTTCATACATGCACATTCCAGTCCACCCTCCTTGGCTGCTGGATTACATTAATGTCGTGCAAACCATTCTCATTATATTAACAATGGCTGCACCTTTTCCAGACAGATCTCGTGTAGCTTTAGGGTTACAAAGAAGTTAACAATGAGACTACTGGGAGGAACATATGTTGGTATTAGGGTTGATTCCTCTGTTCTGGTTACTGGGTAGGTATCCATATTCTCCTTATCTTCTCTATGTACATCCTTCACATTGTGATCCTAGGGTTGAAAAGGACTGATTACTGAACAGAGGGAAAAACACATATCTGACACATGTATTGCATTATCTCTTCCAATACCTATGGCAGGTGTCACTAGTCAGTCATGGCATTCTTTTCTACTCAGTTTAGATATAGACTCTGAATCCTTTTCAACACTGAAATCAAGAGAGATACTGCCAATTTATTAATGTTTCATGATATATTTCCCTTTGGAGGCTAAGGTTTCCTTGTTGTCATACCTCTTACTTAGATCTGCTAAATAAGTTGTTTCAAATTACAAAGAAGTAAAAGGCATGGTTTTTTCCCTCCAAGAACATTAGTACTAAAGAAAAAAACATTACAACCCATGAGTAATATAAGGGAAAGACCTTTGGCCCAAGATGAAGGAGTCCTAAATTCTGGTCTTAGATCTGCTACTGGTATGATGTAGGGTTTTGAGCAAAGCCTTTACCCATTCCTTTTATCTCATCTACATCATCTTAAAAAAGAAGTTGAATCTAATGAACGGTGTTTCCTGTCATTTCTAACATCCTAAGTTTCTATAACTGTGATTTATGAAGAATATAAGATGTCACTAAGAAATAAGGTTACATGAGGTAGAGAAACTAAGAGACTTAGAAATTCAAAGAGAAATAACTGAGTGATGGAAACATTGAGGAATTTCATCTCTGGATTGCGTTTTGAATTTAATTCAAATTTAAGCTTAAATTGAACCTGCAAAGAAATACAGAACTTATAAGGTCAAGTGAGGAATAAAACTTCATAGCCTATATTAACCCTGTGCTTCTTTTCCCAATCATCTCAAGAAGTGAGTTGTCTTCTTGGTGGCATGTGAAATGTCACCAAGCTTTGAAAACATGTACATTTTTACAATGAAGACTTACACTTCTATCTCCCATCATAAAAGTTTAATAAAAAGATTTAGATTTTCCCTAGACTATGTGGAGGAGGAATTCTGAATCCATAACCATTCAATAAATAATAATTTTCACCAAGATTTAATAAGTCATTATTCTTGTATCCTTCATCCTTGAACTAATTCATAAAGCACCTGAACCAGATTCCCATCTGCTAGTTTTTCAAATACAAATAGTTTTTAATGGTTACAAAATTATATAGGATCCTTTAAATGAAAACTAGACAACTAAAAGAGCACAAGAAAAGAAAAAATCATCTCTGATTTTACTACCCATAAATAAATTGTTAGCATTTTGTCACAAATTCTTTGATATCTTTCTCATATACCTAACATAGTATCCAACAGAAAATTATTCTTTAATAAACCTTGTGGATTAACTAAATATGGGGGGAATGTCTCAATGCTTAAGTCCATAGGCTCTGGAGTCAGGCTGCATGCTTTCAATCATGACTTTGCTCCTCATTATTTGTTGAGTGGAAATGAGTTACTTAATTTCTCTATACTTTGGTTCCCTCATATATAAAATGATGATATAAATATTAGGTGTCTCAAAGGATTTTGTGAGTACAAATTAGATTAAAATATGTAATGGTGCAATGCCTGACATATAGCAAGAGCTCCATAAATGTGTGGTCAACATTACAGGTGTCTTCCAAGATCCAGCCTAGTCTTCTTCCTGGCATATGAAATGAAACACTTTAGAGCCTCTTGCCAATAATGGGATCTTGTGACTTGTTCTGACCAGTCTATGAAAGCCCCTGGAAAGCCTTCCATGCCTCTCTTCTCTTCCTTCTATGATGGTGGAGGCCATATATTTAAAGGCCATGAAATAAGTCATAGAAACTTAGAATGGGAGTGCAAGTTTGTTCCCATAGTTAAAGAACATGAGTTGCTAAAATGAAAAGTCCAGTGAATTTTTAACCAAATGAGTGAAAAAGACAGACACTAGGGTACATCATTAAATTTTTGAGAACCTTAGACACAGAGAAAATCTTCAAAGTTCAAGAGAGAAAAACAGTTCATATGTAAAGGATGAAGAGAAAGATGTCATTAAACTTCTCAATAGCAATTCTGGAAGCTAGAGGTTGATGCCTTATCTGAATAAATCTGAATAAAATAATGTCCAAACTAGAATTTCATACTTAGCCAACCATTAGGATAAGGACATTCTTCATTCATGAGATCCCATAACTTTATTTTCAGTGTACCCTTTCTCATGGAGGATCTCAAAAGTTGGGAAAGTATTTAACAAAAATTAAATCAAGGAAGAAGACCTCGGATCCAGGAATCAAAGGATACCTCACAGGAAAGAAGCTAGGAGATTTGGAAGCAT
The DNA here is from genome assembly GCA_039655065.1 of Glossophaga mutica. Classification (NCBI taxonomy): domain Eukaryota; kingdom Metazoa; phylum Chordata; class Mammalia; order Chiroptera; family Phyllostomidae; genus Glossophaga; species Glossophaga mutica. The sequence goes on from CM077304.1 coordinate 64,689,694, forward strand.
AGGCAGACAGTCCCAAGAAGATAGCTGTACAGTAGACCTACAGAACAATCAGCACTTGTTGGAACTGAAGGACTGAGTAGTCTCATAGGGATGTCGTCATAAAAAAATTTTTTAACCAATATGTGTTTGCCTATACTACAAAGAAATTTCAACACTGTCAGAGATTTCAGTTGGAAAGTTATAAGTTAGTAATGGGTATATGGAAAACTAAAAAACAAACCAAACAACATGAATTGTTAACACCAGGAAGCACAAACATTGTGCAAGAAAAATGTAAAAATATACAACAAATAATTTGAACAATATTTACCTAATTGTAATAGTGTAAGCTTAACTCCAAAAATGTAATATAGCTATGATGGAAAGATAAAAGGGATATTAAGTATGTGTGTGTGTGTATATCTATATCATATATATAACATACATATATACACATACTTATATGTGTACACACACGCACACATATATATATACATATATATATTCTGACCAGAAGTATATAGATGCTAACTAAAATGGGAAGAAATGCAATATAAGAAAATTTTTAGTGATATAAGGCTCAGCCAAAATTGAGCTAAGAATTGAAGCTAAAGGAATTTGTAAACTATTGCTTCGGGGAGGTATGTTTCAGGAATGGGAAAGCATGAATTAGAAAGCCGCTAATTTTTTGTTGTAAACTTTATACTATTTGCAAAGTTTTGGAGTCCCTAGACAATCCCCAGGATCAACAATTTGCTAGGACACACAGAAGTCAAAAAACTCATGAGATTCATGGTTTTGGTCTATTATAGCAAAGGAATATAGACTAAAATTAGCAGAGGAAGAGGCACAAGGGGAGGGTCCAGAAGAGTTTTAGGCTTGAAACTTCCAGTTGTCCTCTCTCAGTGGAAGCGAATCAATACACATTTCTGAGTAATGGCATATGACAATATGCATGGAGTATTGTTAACCAGGGAAGTTCACCAGAGCCTTAGAGTCCACGGTTCATTTGGGGCTTGGTTGCATAGATATAGTTAACTGCCCACATGACTGACCTTAGTCTCCAGCCCTTCCAGAAGTCAAATGATACTGTTGGCAGAGGCAAGAATGGCACCAGGTGCTAAACTGGTGGCATCTGCAACCTCAGTACTTGAGTTCTGACTAGGAAAGAACTCAGAGCCAAGACTCAAACTATAAGAGAAAGTTTATTTAAAAAGTCACAGAGGTACAAGTGAGTGGTAGAAGAAATGGGCTCAGGAAACAAATTACGGAGGCCAAAAAAGGGCCCTTGGAGCTTAGAAGAGAGGGAGGAAATATCAGGGGTGGGTTTGAACTGCATTATCAGTGAAATTAAAGATTAAGGGGCCTAAGTGGCATGACTAGTGATATACAAGGGGAAGAAAGATTACCCTTCTTTTCCCTGTTTTGTCCGTTGCTAGATTAGACTCTTGGGACTTTCTGCCCTGGCAACTTTCTGTACCTGGCCCGTCATCCTTGATGTGCTCATGTCTATCTACTGCCTACCACAATATCTGATGGCCCAAGACCTCCAGGTAAACAATGATGCTCTTCTCAGGTAGAATATTCCAAGCAGTAACTGAAAGCAAAAGCTATCTCTCTCCTCAGACAAGGTTAATTCATTACTCCACAGTATTATTTGACTTTTTTCTTTCTATACAGTTTGTTCTGCTGTACTATGTGTTTTTTTTAATATAATCACCTCACACTCAATTAGCAAAGAAGAAAATGATATGATCAAGTATAGAATTCATTTTACTTTATACTGAATTTTTCCAGCATATTAATGCTTTAAGATAATCAAGTACAAGTTTTTTCACCATTAGGAGAAAGCCCTAGCGATAACTGAAAACCTTAAGGAAAAATTTAAAAAGTAACAGAAGTTTTTACTTTAATGCAAGTAGTGGTTAGTTCTGTGGTTAACTATTTAATGTGCATTATCTCAGGTAATTATGATAACCATCTAAGGAAGGTAAATTTATTTTCATTTTGCATAGGAGAAAAGTTAAGCTTATAGAAAGGTTAAACAACTAGTCACTAAGATGGTAAGTGACAAGACCGGGTGAAGCTGAGTCCTGTGCTTGTGCTCTTTATCCAAGCTCGCACATGATCGTGGAATGGCTGCTGCTCTCAACCTGGGTCCTGAGAGCTTGAAGCATTTACTTTATACCATTTAGCACTGTTTCTTTACACATGTTAAAAAACAAGTCTAATTTTAATTCAAAGATAACACATTGAAGGGATATGGAGGAGCTCATGCATGTATGACAGAGGTGAAGAACCATGTTCAAAACAGATGAGCTGTACTTGGCCATCTCAGAAGGTATCAGCCCAGAAGCTACTGAACCCTTCTGCAGGGCACATGAAGGAGTGAATCAATAAACTCTAAAGCTTTTTCCCCCCATATTCACATCCTTGCTCCAAAATCAAACCCTGAGGGAGTGAGTCATATTAGCTGATCTTGGGTCAGTTGACTGCCCCTCGCTTGTCAATCTTATAGTGATTTGGAAGAAAAGAAATCTGGTACAAAGGTCTTCCAGGTACTTCTTTGGATTTTATGATGGGAGCACAGGAAACTTGGATTTACCTGCCAGGCCACACATTTTGAGGCTGATAAGATTCTCAGAAAAAAACAAAGTGCCATTAGGAACAAGAAAGATGTTTGGTTGCCAAAAGAGAAAAATGACCTTTGCACGGACTGTCTGAGAACCTCATGAATAACAATAAATTCCTTCCATGGAATTTATGCAATGTCTTTCTAACATTTTAGGAAAATCCTTGAACCTTTTAATACTCAAATGAGCAAATAACTCATCACTACAGTGACAGCTCAGATACTGAATTAGTTCTTGTATACTCCACTTGGGAAGATGTTGGGGGCTGAGACTGACTTGACATTCACTAGACCCGATTCTTCTTCCTGGCTCACTTACGTTTCCCAGCTTTCCTTTCAGTTATGTGTGGACATATGACTGAGTTCTGACCTGTACAATGTCAGTGGAAGTGATGCTCACCACCCTCCATGGGCAACCTTCCATGTTCCCTCCATGTTTAGCAGCCTAATACAAATGTACATGGTGACCTCGCAGTCCAAGCACTGAACATGACAAGCCACGGAATGACAGGATCCTGGTCCTGCTGAGAGGAAAGATACCATCTGCTCTGATGCATCCACTTTGAACTTCACAAGACAAAAAAATAAACTATTAAATTTTACCCATTGAACATTTCTGGGGGCATTTATTTTCTCAGCTAATATAACTATTGAAGCCCTGTATCTTGGTTACAGGTTTTACCTAAAGAAATATGTGTATTTCATACTTTAAAATAAATTTTACATGCATTTCATTTATTTTTAATTATATTTTAGTTATTATGCTATTACAGGTATTCTACTTTTTCCCTCTTCCCCCCCTCCACCCCAAATCCCTCACTCCCTCAGGCAATCTTCACACCATTGTTCATGTCTACGGGTCATGTGTATAAGTTATTTGGCTACATTTCCTATACTATATTTTACATCCCCATGACTGTTTTAAAATACCTTTGTACTTCTTAATCCCCTCACCTTTTCACCCATTGTCCCACGCACTCCTCCCATCTGGCAACCATCAAAATACTCTCTGTAACCATGATTCCGTCTCTGTTCTTTTTGTTTGCTTAGTCTGATTTTTAGATTCAATTGTTGATAGATATGTATTTGTTGTCATTTCATTGTTCATAGTTTTGATCTTCTTTTTCTTAAATAAATCTCTTTAACATTTCACATAATAGTGATTTGGTGATGATGAACTCCAGTTTTATCTTGTCTGGGAAGCTCTTTCTGCGCCCTTCAGTTCTAAATGATAGCTTTGCTGGGCCGAGAAATCTTTGCTGTAGTCACTGCTTTTCATGACATTGAATATTTCTTACCAATCCCTTCTAGCCTGCAAAGTTTATTTTGAGAAATCAGCTGATAGTCTCATGGGAACTCTGCTTTAGGTAACTAACTATTCTTCTCTTGCTGCTTTTAACATTCTCTCTTTATCCTTAACCTTTGGCATTTTAATTAGGATGTGTCTTAGAATGGGCCTATTTGCATCCATCTTGTTTGGGACTCTCTGCCTCCTGGACTTGCATGTCTACTTTCTTCACCAAATTAGGAAAGTTTTCTTTCACTATTTTTTCAAACAGATTTCCATTTTCTTGGTCTTTCTCTTATCTTGCTGGCACACATATGATGTGAATGTTGGACCACTTGGAGTTGTCCCAGAAGCTGCTTATACTATCTTCATTTTTTTTGGATTTCTTTTTCTTCCTATTGTTCTTATTGGTTGTTGTTTTTTGTGGGTGTTGCTGTTGTTATTGTTTTGCTTCCTTATGTTCCAAATCATTGATTTGATTCTTGGCTTCATCCATTCTACTATTGTTTCCCTGTAAATTGTTTTTTATTTAAATTAATGTATCCTTCATTTCTGACTGAATATTTTTTATGCTGCTGAGGTCATCACTAAGTTCCTTGAACATCCTTATAAACAGTGTTTTGAACTCTGCATCTGATAGATTGCTTATCTCCTTTTTGTTTAGTTCTTTTTCTGGAATTTTGATCTGTTCTTTCATTTGGGCCATGCTTCTCTACTCTTTTTGGCAGCCTCCGTCTGTTTGCTTCTATTTATAAGGTGAAGCTGCTATGACTCCCTATCTTGGTAGTGTGGCCTAATGTAGTAGGTGTCCTGTAGGGTCCAGTGTCACAGCATCCCCTATCACCCAAGCTGGATATTTGAAGTGAACCCTTCATGCGGGCTGAGTATTCCCTCCTCTTGTAGTTGAGCCTTGGTTGCTGTTGGCAGATCAATGGGGGTATGGGGAGGATTTACCTAGGCCATTCAGGTATAAGGACTGGCTATGACTACTGACCACTAATCTCTGCCTTCTGTGGAGGATCAACTATTCAGGGGCAGGGTGGTGATGCTCTAACATAGTTTACAGCTCTCCACTGGGTGCACAGGTTCTGTCTGGGGTTTCCTGGGTGGTGCAAGCCAAGGTCAGCCTCTGCCTGTGTTCTGCCCAAAGGCCAAGGCCACCCTGCCAGAACTATAAAGCAATCTGCAGATGACTGCTATTTGTGCTGGGCTTGGAGATTCCCAAGCAAAGCCAATCTGTGAATCTAGGTTGGATGGGCCTGGGGCCACTTGGCTGGGCCTGGGGCCACTTGGCAAGATGTATTGGGGGCTGGTGACTTACTGAGGCCAAATATTGCTTATTTCATAAGATTTAGGAAGTTGTAAAGAACAAGCCAAGACCAGCCATTCATATGGAAAAGTCATAGTTAACAGTTTCATTGGGTCCTTAAGTTGGGTGGGATGGAGTCTCAGGGGAACTCCTAGGTAGGGCAAACAGCATTAGTCAGGTTGATGGAGTGTCATATATTGCATCTGCCTGCTGGCCCTGTGGCTCTTTGGGGGCATGACTCAGAAATGGACATTTAAGAGATTATACCCTAAGAATCCTGAAACTCCAATCCAAAAGAACCTATGTACCGCAAAGTTTGTAACAGCATTATTTGCAATAGCCAAGTGCTGGAAACAGCCTAAGTGCCCATCAGTAAATGAGTGGATAAAAAAACTGTGGTACATTAACACAATGGAGTTCTACGCAGCAAAAAGAAAGAAGGACCTCCTACCCTTTGTGACAGCATAGATGGGACTGGAGGGTATTATGCTAAGTGAAATAAGCCAGGCAGTGAAAGACAAATACCATATGATCTCACTTATAAGTGGAACCTAATGAACAAAACAAACAAATGAGCAAAATAGAACCAGAGACATGGAAATAAGGAACAGACTGACAGTGACCAGAAGGGAGGTGGGAAGGGGATAACAGGGGAAAGAAAGGGAAAGATCTAGTCAAGGAACATGTAAAAAGGACCCATGGACATAGACAAGAGGGTAGGGATTGACTGTGGGGGCAGTGGGGTGGGTAGGACCAGGGAATGAAATGGGGAAAAAATCAGTACAACTATAACTGAACAACAATAAAAACAAACAAACAAACAAATAAATAAATTTTTAATGCATTTTAAAGGTTTTAAAGCGCACTGTTACTGCCTACTTAGACGTGAAAGGTGATGGGTATCAGAATACCAAGTAAGAAAACTAAATTTATCATCTTTTTTCTTCTTCAGATAATCTTGCTTCTTTCCGATTGTAGCAGATTCATTGCTCCAAACAATTCTTAAGCACATGTCAATGTTTTTACTAAGATTTGACATCCACAAACTTAGTGATATATGATTTGCCCCTTTTGAATATTTGAAACATTGTTTTCTAATTGAAATCATTGATCATGACATATGCTGGTCATATTTACAATTTTATTAAGAAACCTATTAAACAAACCCCCAAAAGTATGCCTTACATCCTCTCAGATTATCTTCTCCCTAAAAAGAAAGAAAAACGTCAGCCACAAGAGGAGAAATCTAAATGACGTATTACAAAACATTCAGACTATACTTCCATTAGGAAAGTGAAAAGACTCAAGATGGAAATATTTCTTCACTCCAGGGTGAATTTGAAAAGGTATTTTTCTAGTCTGCTTTTTCAGCAAGACTCTCCATGCGCTGTTCTTCTAGCCTGTGGTTGGGGGTTTCCCTCAAAGTGTCTTCCAACTCTTGGCAAGGCGCAGTGACTTGGCAGGTTAGGTTTTCTTTTCAGTCACCTGATAGGATTTCCCAGGACAAAGGTGTCAAGCCAGTTTGACCTGACTTCCCTTCTCCTTCCTGTGGGCCACCCTGAGAAAGAAAGAAATTGGTTTATCCCCGCCTGCCTCCTGGCCTGATGTCATACTTCCTCTCTTCAACCCAGCACCTTGAAGCACCCATAGACACTTCCGCCTCTGCAACGGGTGAAGACTTTGAGTGACAATGGCATGGAGTCAGGAGGCTGTTTGACTTCCTTTTATTTGAAGACTATAAGAAACCACCTGCAGAGCTCTCAGGGTTCAAGTTTGTTTTGCATCTTTCCTCTTCTGAGGAGCCACAGACTGCCACAGCTGCAACAGCTGAAGCCACAAAGTTAAAACTGTGCAAAAATGTCCATATGAATGCTCTTAATAAACTCACCTGAACTTTTTTCACATAAGTGAAAAAAATCCAAGTTACCCTCATATGCCTGTTTCACCCACAAGGTTTTAAGGTCCTAGGGGGCATATCTTAGTCTTTTTTATCTAGCTCAAAGTGCCCATCTCAGTACTTGGCAGGAGAGTTCAATAATTACTGACCACCAGCCTGGAGGATGAAGCCAGCAAGACCACTTGGCCAGGGTGGCAAGCCCAAAGAGACCTCAATATTTTTAGCTGTAGTTCAGTGCCAAATCCATATAGTTAACAGGGTAATACCTCATTACACATGCTATTTTTAGCTACACACCATGCCTACACACTGGTTTCCTAAGAATTATAATACTGTCAATCACAGACACTGCTGCTAGTGGTCATTCTCTATTAAATACTAATGACAACCCATTTTCATGAACTGACTTATGTTGGATTTAAAGGAAGTCTTCATATAGTGACTCTCTCTCCCTTGAGCTTATAGTGATCTCAAATATCATTAGTTTTCTATATTATATTATACTTGTATTACATAAGCAATTTAATTGTATACAATACTTGCATGATAGCATGGCCTTAACAAAGATTATTATTTTTATTATTTCTTCAATATAGTATCATGGTTAACAGTATAGACATAGAAACCAGACTGAGTTTGAATCCTGGCTCTATCTTTTACCAACTGTGTGAACTTGGGAGAGTTTCTTAAACTCTCTGAATTTAGCTAATAATATTGGCATCTACTTCATGGGTATTTGTGAGAATCAAAAAGTTTACGTGTAAAGCTTTCAGAACAATGCTTGACATATAATAAGTACCATGTGTTCACTATTTGTAATTTCATTTCATGCTTTTTCAGGTGCAAACTGATGTACAGTAAGTTCCATTTATATGTTTCTTCATTTTTAATTTATTTGTTCATGTTAAATGGAAATTTTCATACATAGAAATTGTCTTAGGTTAAGTTATGCCCGAACAAAGTCCGAGCCAAGGGTCATTTCAGTGGTTATGCTGGGAAGTACAGGCAAAGGGTGGGGAGGTGACTGAGAGGAGGGAGGTAGTCCGTAAAGGGGGTTATCAAGCAGGAGCTACCGTGGACAACTGGGACTCAATCCATGGAAGGCTTCTGGATAATGGCATAGAACACACCTCAAAGACATCCTACCAAGAGGCAAGGAAGCCAGGGTATTTATCCTCCAACTCTCTGCATCATTGTCTGAGGGCTGCTCCCAGGGACACTGACCCCCTCGCCCTTCCAGCCTTTCCCACAAGCAGGCAGAGAGAAGCCCTCAAGCCAGGAATAGTAAGTTGTTACAGCTCAGCACAGTGGGTAAGGACAGGAAGGGGAGCTGCTAAGAAGATATGAGCAAGGCACTGGCAGCATCTACTCCTGTGAATTTTGTTAACATTTTCCTAATTATGAACCAATAATTTGTCCCCATTTTCATTACACCCTTTATTTCTTGGTAATAGTGAAAGTACACTAACAAGTTCATTTGTTAGGACTCCCTGGATGGCAAGTGATGGAAATCTCAGCTGCACTTTTAATCAGAGGTCTATTTATTGTAAGGAACCGGAGATATCATGGGTAACAGAGGGAGGACCTTGGGATCGGGTGGAACCAAGGACTCCAGTTTTGGTAGGACTTGTCTCTCACTCTCACCTCTGCTTCACTTGGTAAGACAATTTCAATCTTGCCTACCACAGAATAGCATCCTTCATTTGGAGGGAAAATTGGCTGTGAAGACATTTCTCTGCATCTTCATATTTCACAGATTTTCACCCCCAAGATGAGCTAACTTTCTTTTTCAATTCCAGTTTGAAATATTATACTAGTTCATCAAATACTTGTTGATGCACTGGACATTGTTCTAGGCAGCGGGGATTACAAAAGAGAGACAAAGACCCTGTCCCTGTGAATCTTACATTTTGTTGGAGGGGGTTGAAAATTCATAAATAAATAAATAAATAAAACTAAGTTTTGTCATATAGTGTCAGATAGGGATTATTGTTTAAAAAAGTAAAGTAGAAGACGAGGATAGTTCCGTTTTACTTTACTGTGGTTAAAATACATACAATACAAAACCTATTATCTTAACTATTTTTAAGTGTACATTTCAGTGGCATTAAGTACAGTCATATTGTTGTGTAACCATCACCACCATCCATCTCCAGAGCTCTTTTCATCTTGCAAAACTGAAACTCTACTTATTAAACAATCTCTCCCCATGACCCCCTCCTTCTAGCCCCTAGTAACCACCATTCTACTTTCCTTTTTTCTTTAATCTCCCCCCTTTTCCTCCACACCCCACCTTCAGTTAACCACCATTCTAACCTCGGTTACTCTGAAGCTCAGCTTTTCAAAATAAATTCACATATAAGTGAGATTGTGCAGTATTTGTCCTTCTGTGTGTGGCTCACTCCACTTAGCATAATGTCTTCTAGGTTCACCTGTGTTGTCACAAATGGCAGAATTCCTTTTCAAAGGCTGCATAATATCCCATCATATAGATATAGGTATAAATATAGATGTATGTGTGGGTGTAGATAGACATGTCACATATCTATATATACACGCCACATTTTTCTTATATAATGTCTTCAGGGTTCATCCCTGTTGTCAGAAATGGCAAGATTTACGTTTTTCAAGCTGAATACTATCCCATTGTGTCAATATAAATGTAGGTGTAGAGAAATACATTACATATCTATATACCACATTTTCTTTATCCATCACCCATCACTGGATATTTAGATTATTTCCACATCTTAGCTATTGTGACTAAAGCTGCAATGAATGAGGGATAACACTACTTTAAATATGGGGTCAGAGAAGCCTTTTCTAAAGAAAGGGCTTTTGGACAGAGATCTGAGTGAAGGGAGGGAATGAGTCGTGAGCATGACCTGGAGGAAAGTGTTCAGGTAGAGAGAATACCAAAGCAAAAAGGCCCGAGATGGGAGCACCCGTAGCCGGGGCTGAGTTATAGCAAGAAGCTATTGTGACTAGGTCTGAGGAGCAGGTAGTGGGGTTAAAGAGGTAGCCAGGAGCCAGATTAGGCAGCCACGGAAAGGATTTTGAATTTTATTCTAGGGGTAATGGGGTAGTCTCTGTTGGGTTTTGAGCAAGAGAGTGAAATGATCTGACATATGTTTTAACATGATCTATGTAGCTGGTAAAGGAAAATTAGGCTTCAGTGAGGAGAGAGTAAAACCTGAAAGAACAATTAGGAAGCTAATGCAGTCTCTCAGAAAAATCCAAGTTAAAGGACAAACTGAGTCAAGTGCCCACCTCAGAAGCAATCGACTGTGGAGCCCTATAAAAATATGGTATACCACCTCAGCCAGGTTACATGGGAGAAGGAAAGAAGCAGGGCAGACAAATAACAGGTGCTCCTCACATAAATTTCTTTTACAAATTACCTCACAAAAAGTGGTTACTTAAGACATAGGCACTGATATCCTCATAGTGCAGGATCTTATTTCCATATTAGCATGAAAATGAAATATGTTATTACAGCTTTGAAATTTCTGAGTTTTGAACATAGGAATGTATTTTCTTAAATAAAAATATTATAAAAATATTACTTTGATAATTGTATCATTCTTTATATGTAAATGCTAAAATTTAATTGACAATTTTCATTTTTATAACCTAGTGTATTAAAATTCACATCATTCTCAGAGCTAAAACAAATAAACAATCAAAGAAAAAAACAAAAAACCCAAAGTTCAAAATTATTACCAGTTGCGCTAGGAAAAAAGTTCAAAATTAGATATACTTTTGTTCATTATTAAGTAGCATGGCAAAATCAAGGTTTAAAAAGCATTCTTGAAGGTAAATATACTTTTCTATAGCATTTATCAAGTATAAATGACATAATCATTTATATACTTATCTATACTATTAATCTTTCCAAGTTCATTTCACTCTACAATTTTATTTATTTGTTCATCAAACTCTGATTATCTTTTTTTGCACTACCACTGAAGTATTTTAAAGATCCACTTGTAAATCTTTTTTAAGTATATTTTATTGATTATGCTGTTACAGTTGTCTCAGTTTTCCCCCTTCGCCCCCCTCCACCCAGTACCTCTCTTCCCTCCAGCAGTCCCCCCTTTAGTTCATGTCCATGGGTTGTGCATATAAGTTCTTTGGCTCCTCCATTTCCTATACTATTCTTAACCTCCCCCTGTCTATTTTGTACCTACCATTTGTGCTTCCTGTTCACTGTAGCTTTTCCCCCATTCACCACCTTCTCTCTCCCCCGACAGCCCTCCATATGATCTCCATATCTATGATTCTGTTCCTGTTCTAGTTATTTGCTTAGTTTGTTTTGGGGTTTGCTTTTTGAGATTCATTTGTTGATAGTTGTGAGTTTGTTGTCATTTTACTGCTTATAGTTTTGATATTCTTTTTCTTAAATAAGTCCCTTTAACATTTCATATAATAAGGGTTTGGTGATGATGAACTCCTTTGGCTTTACCTTGTCTGGGAAGAACTTTATCTGCCTTTCCATTCTAAATGATAGCTTACCTGGATAGAGTAATCTTGGTTGTAGGTTCTTGCTTTCTATCATTTTGAATACTTCTGGCTAATCCCTTTTTGCCTGCAAAGTTTCTTTTGAGAAATCAGCTGATAACTCCTTTGAAGGTAACTCTCTCTTTTTCTCTTGCTGTTTTTCAGGTTCTCTCTTTATCTTTAAACTTTGGCATTTTAATTATGATGTGTCTTGGTGTGATCCTCTTGGTGTCCATCTTGTTTTGGACTCTGTGCTTCCTGGGCTGTATGCCTATTTCCTTCACCAAATTAGGGATGTTTTCTTTCATTATTTTTTCAAATAAGGTTTAAATTTCTTGCTCTTGTTGATTAGATTCCTGTTAAAGGTGAGATCATATGGTATTTGTCTTTCACTGCCTGGCTTATTTCACTTAGCATGATGCTCTCCAGCTAATCAACAAAACAAACAAACAAGCATAATATAACCAAAGATACTGAAATTGAGAACAGGCTGACAGTCACCAGAGGGGAGAGGGGAGGGAACTTCAGGGGAAAAGGGGAAGGGTTTAGAGCAACAAGTATGAAGGACACAGGGACAAAAACTAGGCGGGATGGAAATAAGAGGGAGGTGGGGAGGGTTGGGGTGGTGGGCTGGGATGGGAGTAAAAGACAGAAAACTGTACAAGAACAACAATTAAAATTTTTAAAAAATAAAATAAATAAGTAAATAAATTTCTTGCTCTTCTTCTCTTTCTAGCATCCTTATGATTCTGATGTTGGCACTTTTGGAGATGTCCCCAAGTCTTCTTATTCTCTCCTCACTTTTTTGAATTCTTGTTTCTTCATTCTGTACTGGTTGATTGTTTATTCCTTCTGTATGTTCCAAATTGTTGAGTTGAACCTTGCTTCCTTCCCTTCACTGTTGGGTTCCCAGTGGATTTTTCTTGATTTCACTTAGTGTAGCTTTTATTTCTTCCCTTAAGTGTTTGTTGTACTTGATGAGTTTTCTGAGCATCTTTATCATCATTGTTTTTTGCATTCTGCATCTGATATGTTGGCTATCTCCATTAGTTCTTTTTCTGGAGTTTTGATCTGTTCTTTCATTTGGGCCATATTTCTTTGTCTCCTCAATTTGGCAGCCTCCCTGTGTTTGTTTCTGTGTGTTAGGTAGAATTGATTTGACTCCCTATCTTGGTGCACCTGTTACATTGAAAGGTGCAGAGCCTTAGGTATTCACCAAGGTGTGGCAACCCACTTCACCACTTTGTGGCGCTGGTGCTGTATGTGAGGGAGGGGTCAAAGAGGGAACAATGCCACTTGCATGACCATCACCCCATTTCCAGTCACTTCACCCCCTTCCCAAATGCAACTGGCACCCCTCTAGCTGTTGCCCTGCTGATGGTTCCCACAGTGGGTGGGCTTGTGTACATTCTAGGATCATCAGTGCCCTTTAAACAGACTATCCTAAGAGACCAGCAGTTTCTTCCATCACCCCAAACCCCACTGGTTTTTATAGCCAGAAGTTATGAGACTTTATTTTCCCAGTGCTGGAATCCTGGGTTGCATGGTCTGGCCTGGGGCTGGGATCAGTCTTTCCCCAGGTGTCCCTCCTGGTTTTTATCCACCACACATGAATGTGAGACAGCCCATTCCACCAGCTACCGCTGCCACCACATCACTGCCATTACACATCCTCTCTGCCCTGGCTCCCTGTCTCTGTCCCTCCTATCATCTGGATAAATATTTCTTCTTTCAATCTTTAGTTGTCAGATTTCATAAGTTCAATCTCCTGGCAGTTCTGGTTGGCTTTTGTTTTGAGGTTATTTGTGATCCTTCTTATGGTTGTGCAAGGAGGCAAAGCATGTCTACCTATACATACATCTTAGCTGGAAGTCCACAAAATAGACTCTAAGATGAAGGCCAGCTCCTACTGATATGTGTCGGGCTCCCTCTTCTAACTGTTTTAATATCCACATTATCATTAACCTTCCAATAAACTAATCGTTGTCTGAGCTCCTTCATGTTCACAGGTTTGCTACTTCTACATATTGATGGCTTCTCAATCTCACTTCCAGCAGACTTTAGAACCTCTGATCCACCCATCCCACTGCTGTATAGACATCCCACATTGGATGCTATCTTTCTTTTTTAATATATTTTATTGACTGTGCTATTACAATTGTCCCATTTCTCCCCTTCATTCCCCTCCACCCTGCACACCCCCTCCCACCCACATTCCCCTGCTTTAGTTCATGTCCATGTGTCATAAGTTCTTTAGCTTCTACATTTCCCATACTATTCTTGCCCTCCCCCTGCCTATTTTCTACCCACCATCTATGCTACTTATTCTCCGTACCTTTTCCCCTTCTCTCCTCCTCCCACTCCTCTGTTGCTAACCCTCATGTGATCTTCATTTCTGTAGTTCTGTTCCTGTACTAGCTGTTTGCTTTTGTTTTAGGTGTGGTTGTTAATAGCTGTGAGTTTGCTGTCTTTTTACTGTCCTATTTTTTATCTTCTTTTTCTTAGATAAGTCCCTTTAAAATTTCATATAATTACGGCTTGGTGATGATGAACTCCTTGAACTTGACCTTATCTGAGAAGCACTTTATCTCCCCTTCCAAGTGCATCATAATTACATTAGCCAAGATTCAAATGAAGGAGAGAATTCTAGAAGCAGCAAGGGATAAGGGGACAGTCACCTGCAAAGGGGTTCCCATCAGACTGTCAGCTGATTTCTCAAAAGAGACCTTACAGGCAAGAAGGGGCTGGAAAGAAGTATTTGAAGTCTTGAAAGGCAAGGACCTACATCCAAGATTGCTCTATCCAGCAAAGCTGTCATTTGGACACTATCTTTCTTAAGACTCCTTTGTTTAGTAGGTTGAAAACCAACTTGAGCTACCTAAAGAAAAAAAAATTCAACCATGGTTCAAGATATCTCTCTCTCTTTCTCTCCCCTTTCACTTTCTCTATCTGAATGTAAGCTACATGATTATCATCCCCACCTTTCTATGCACACTTTTTAAATTCTATCTTTTCCTGCATATTTGCTTTTCCCATTAAGGAACAATGATGTCCACCTCACAGCTCTAGAATTTTTATTTTCCCTGTGGAAAAGACAGCCAAAGACAGAAAACTCAACTACCTCTGAATCATAAATCAGATTTTTCAATGGAATTAACTGATCCATCTGGATTGCCTATTGTCAGCCTTGCAATAACCACATGTGTGCTGAGCTCTCTCCTGTAATGCAATGAAGTAGAAACTACATTTCCCAGGATCCTCTTCTTTGTATATTCCCTGGTTTGAGTGGGCTAATTAAGGTACATGCACAAAATTTAGAAGGTAGAAGAGAGAAGAAGCAATTATTCTCTAGAGGTGGGCACAGGTACAGATATGAGGTTCAAAGCAGCTTCTGGGAAAGCTTGCTGAGAGTTTCCCATGTCAGTACCTCAGACTGATGTGGTCCATAGAAACCTCATGGATGTTCTTGAGATTTACAGCTGCTTCAGGGTCAATCTAAAATACCACACAGCTCCATGCTATGGGCTGACACTGTCGGTGGCAGCTTGCCTTACCACAGATCCAGCAATGATTGAATCAAATTCTGATTTTTTTCATTAAAACCTTTCATTCATGAAATACCTAAAGCAGCTTTTATTTTTCTAACTAAACCCTGAATGTTACCCCTGAGCAAACCGACAAACAGGGCTGCCAGGTACAGGGTAGACCTCAAAGGGAACATCTGTGAGCAGGGAATACCCACCCAAATGAGTTTACTAGTTGTCTGACAGTCACCTCTAACACAGTCTATCTACACTAAGCCTCCTTCTCTTGTGTTCTCTTTCTGTGCTGATGGTATCACTTCTGCTTAGAAGCATCCTACATATAATCATTCTCTTAGGTCTGCCAATCTTATCTTCTAATCTAATATTTTTAGCCTCCTGCACATCTTTCAGAAACAGCCTTGTTATCTTTCCTAAAACCCAACAACTGCCTAATCAGCCTCTGGTCCCTGCTGGTAGTCCTCTCAATTCCACTTTTCAAACAGAGATTATTTTTCCAAAGGTAAATAAAATTGTGGCATGTCTTTCCTCAAAAGAGAACTACTCATCACTACAGGTTATTTATTGTGGGGACAGGAGATCATCTCTGGACTTCTGCCCACCTGTCCATCCTCACCTCAACATTCTCTGACTCACATTTTAAGCTCCAGCAACACCAAATTGATTTCCAGCCCCAGTTTATGCTGAATCCTCTGTTACCTGATAACTCCAATATTTTAAGACTCAGCTTGAATATCACCTTTTCCAAGAAGCTTTCACTGATGCACTTAAGTTGAATACAGTTGTCTTCCTGCCTTCCTCTGTACTCTTTTAATAGATGTGCCTATCATCATCATTTTATTTATCAAATTATACAGAGTGTGACAAAAGTAGGTTTACAGTTGTTCTTATAGAAAATAATACAATAAATAATAATACAAAATAAACTCTGTTTCCTGTACTCACAATTGTAAACCTACTTTTGCCCCACCCTGTATTGTAATTTTGTTTATGTGTGAATTTTCTCCACTAAGTTAAGCAGTTCCTCAAGAAAAAGTAGATTTTATTTGGTAAATATTTTATTCTTAATTCTTTTTGTTTACCAGTACACTGTATACCAGTGGCATGTCTTAATTTCTTTAATCCTCTGACTATTCTATGAAGTAGATATTTTTATTTCCAATTTGCAGATGATCCAATAGTCACAAAGAGTCAACAGAAGGCAAATGTCACCACAGAAAGAAAATAATAAAGAGAATAGGAGGCCCTTTGTACTTTGATAACTTTACAGGGAAAAGCTGCCATAGCCTTGGAATGGATGTTGGGGCAGATCATTGAGTGCATGAGGGGACAGATGCTGGATCCAGCTCTCAGGAAGTGCTCTTGGGGCCAGGAGGCACCTGAGAGGTGACCTGGTGCAGAGACTGAAAGAACTAGGCATTAAAAATATCATGGTTGGGAGGCAGAGTTTGGGCACCTTGGGCCATTCATGACAGGAAGACTGAAATCACCTGCCTTGGAGTGTTTCAGTGTGAGCATCCTGTGTGAGGGTCTGTGCCAGCCCCACCCTTCACACAGTGTGAGGTCTCCAATAATGACACCAAGTGGTAGCAAAGGGAAATGACCATCAAGGACCACTTCATTGTGCAACTACCTTTTTGAATTTATAAGACCCTCAGGATTTGATAAGAAGTTTGAAGTTCCTGTAAGAAGGAAATGCTGGATTTCTTGCTGAAAGGTGAGTGAAATTTAGAGTTCAATGCGACACCCAATAAATGACATCCTTCTTTTCTTCCTGGGTCTGTGCCAGTTGAAAAATAAGACAAAAAGTAGAGCAAAATAAGACTAATGGAAGAGCAAAGTGTTACTATTTTGCTGATTGAGCTGATATTAGTGAATGTAGCTCAAATCTGTGGGCAAGTGGGAATCCTAAAACTGAACCTCAGAATTAAGAGACTCACCCAGGGAACCTGTGGTAAAATCTCTCTGGAGTGAAAATGAGTGACTAAAGGATATGATGACCACCAGGACACTAGTAGGTGACATAGTCTGATGATGTATTTAAGCAAGGAGGAGCTACTGAGTTTCAGGAAGGAGTTAGGGAGAATGGTGTGGATGTTTGTGATGAAAAGTGAAAGGTCACTTCAACTCCCTCTACCTCTAAACCTAGGAGTATGAGAAGGAGGAGAGAAGAAACAGCCACATCCAGAGAGAGCTGCAAGGAAACCAGGTCACCAGGGGAGAGTTAGGTTAGTTACAGCAAGAAGGTGACATTCAGGGAAAGTGTTACTGATATAATGGATTTTGCTGGTGACTGACGATGAACTCAGATGACATAATGGAAGGAGTTCAAAAGTTGGAGATGGGGCCAGAGGAAAGGAAGTGCAGAGCCTATGGAGATGAAAGCCTGGGAATGAGAGGTGACCTGGTGTCGTCTTAAACAGGGATGAAGAGCACCATGGGGTTATCCCTGAAAGCCTCAGGCCCAGAGTTGTGGGAGGGCTCTGAATGTTGAGGATCCTATGAAGAACACAGAGATATGGGTCCCCTCTTCACTTCTGCTAATCGTTACATAGAAGTTGAGGAATCACTGGTCTTCTTTCCCAGAGGGACAAGAGCTCCAGGCTCTTTTGAGACCATCCAGGGAAGAGGGTGTCACATCTGCATTAATACCTATATATGTATGGAGCCAAAGGAGGCAGGTCTCCTAAGAAAGAGAAATGGTGTAAGGACAGACACACAGGAGGGGAGGAGTGAATAGGACACATGCTAACAGGCCAGTGTTCCGGGAACCAGTAGGGGTCATCAGAACTATGAGAGAACAAGGGAGTCTCTGAACTGAATGTCACCATTTCAGTGGGGAGGGAAGTGGCGTTCAGAGGAGTAACAGGAGCCCAGTGTAAGTAGGAACATATGTACTATATCTCAGAAAATTCTCCTCAAAAATAATTACCTAGAAAGAAAATGATGAATCACCTAAAGGAGAATTGATTTATTGTTTGGGATATTCACTAACGGGAAAGAGGCAAAACTTGTTTAAAAATGTTTATTATAATCTACCTAAAATTTCTGTTGGCAGCATTATTATTGGCAGCTACTTCAATGGTGGCCTGAATAAATCCTCATTACAATAGCAGTCACCAGCTGTGAGCTCTGAAGTAAAGTGTCCTTTTACATGACAAATTTAAAGTAACAAATTTTAGGATTTACCGTTACAACAGTTTCATACCATGTTCTTGGAAAACCTATTGACAAACTAAAACTCCAAGTGGATTATATGCCTTTCTTTTGAGTGATCCTTGGGGAAACAAAAATATCCTAAGATTTTTAGAAATTATACTTTACCAGTATAGAAATAGTCCCAGAAAACCTATATTACTCTTAAACATGTTTTGTTTCATTGTTGTTTGTGAAATTTGAGAAATTAGTTGATAAATTTAGACTTTTTTGAAGAGTCCCAACTAAAAGCTATTGCTCCTTAGGGCTTGTTTTGGCTACCTGGACGACCTTAAATCTCCAAGGTAGGCTAATAGATTTCTCAGTTGATATTTTGAGGTCCAAAATTTTCTCACCATAACTTAGAGTAGCTTTTAAAACAACTTTTAGAAGGCATAAATTGATTTCATACCTAGGGCTTTTTGGAGTTGCTTATTATTTATCTACCCTAAATCATCATGACTTACATGTATTTACATAATTTATAACCAAATTGCTCTTATAAAAGAATAAATCTATATTTAAAGTGTAATAATCAATTGGATCATTTAATTTTTGCCACAGCTCACTTTTATCCATTGATTTGGAAACCACATTCACGATAATCCTTTCTACCAAGAATTAGCCCTCTGATATAGCAGCAAAGTGCCATTAACTACCGTTTCCACCGACAGCTGAGGTTGTGGTTTTGCATTCAGCACTTTTTTCCTTGTGTGGCGTATAGATCAAAAGATGTTACTAATATAATAATGTGAGTAATCAACCGAACCTGTGGTTCCTACTACCATGAAAAATTTTCATTCTCAGTAGAAAAGTGTCATTGGTCATTCCCAAGATGTTACACATACACAGAAAAAAATGAATAATATTGGCTCTTACCTTTTTGTCTAGGAAATAAGACTTAGTTCTTCATTTGCGGTTAAAGGAAGCTACTGTGGTGACACACACCATTTTTTCATTAGGAGATGAGGTAAGCAGGAAACAGCAACTTAAGAGATGTCACCAGTGAATTTTACACTTATGATATTCACTTTAATCATACAAAGAGCAAACATGAAAATTAATGTTATTTTAATCTCCTCAAACAACACATAACATATTAATGTAATGCTTTATTAGATGTTTTTCTTTTCTTTGAAGAGAAATCCAATAGATTCTTTTCCTCTCCATCAATGATACACCAATTCTCCTGTTTTTCTACTCAGGTATCTCAAAGACACTATGAGAACTGACATCTTTGTTTCTAGAATCAGGCTGTGTTCTAGGGCCATGAGAGGAGAACTCCAAAATAAATCAGGTGGGGCTCAAATCACAATTATCATAAGTGCATGGTTGCTAGGTGGAGTTGACAACTCTGGCATGCACAGCCCACACATTGGGCACCCCTAGATCTTTCCAAAGCTCCCTGAGTCCACCCTCATCCCCATTTCCATGACCTCCACCCTGACCAGGTTGCACCCATCTCTCACACGCACCACTGCAACAAGTGCCTTTGAATTGCCTCCCAAGCTTCCACTCCTACTATGAGTGCTGAGAGTGAGTGAGCATGTCTGCAGTCCACTGTGGTTGGTCAAAACCCATGCCATTCAGTTTGTTAAATATTTTTATTACCATCCCTGCCCACAAACCTGTTGCCATATAATAGCCAGAGTGATCTTTACAGCATAAATCATGGCTTGCAACTCCCCTGATTATAATGATTTTATCTGGCTGGCAATACCTAAAACCACAGATCTATCTTAACACCAAGAAAAGAGAAACAGTTAAGACTTTCTGAAGGATGCAATGGGCAGTTCATAGCACCACTGTAAAGTACTCTTGTCAAAAACTTGAAACTGAAGTTGAATCTAATTACCATTTTACAGGAAATTCTGGGGAAGAGAGACATGTTAAATGTCACTGTGAGGATACCAGCAGTAAAATGCTAAAGTGGAAAATTCTATGGGACAAATGATCTGGTTTCTTTAACAAATAAAACGTTAGATTGAGAGAAAAAAAGACACACACACAAGAGTGTAGGTGTTGTTGTAGACCAAAAAAATATATCTATCCTTTTTTGGATTCTTACTGAAACAAACCAACTATGAAAAGACATTTGTGAGATGTTCAATTTTGATGATATTAATAAATTATCAATTTTCATATGCGATAATGATGTTCCAGCTGTTTTTTTAAGAATCCTTATGCTGGAGGGGGCCCTGCAACCGACCAGAGGCGCCCGGCGACCAGAGGGGGCTCTGCAACTAGAGAAGGGGACTCTGGAAGACCCGGAGCTCACATCTGTGATCCTGGGGTGAGTGCACGCAACTCGGGAAACTCTCGGAGCCCACGCCCTGTAGGAGACCGGGAGCTCACAGCAATAGGCTCCAGGAGGGATGGATCTGTAAGAGATTCCAGCTGAAACCCATAAACTCTGGAAAGCGCGCCCCCTGGAGGAGGCTCAGAAATCACACCCAAGGCCCTGCATGGAGAGTGCGCCATTAGCCCTGGGGTGAGTGCTCCGCTGGCACTGAGGACAGTAGCCCAAAGCTGACTGAGTGAGGAACAGGGAGAAAAGCAGTACGAGTAGCCTCGCAGCCTGCTACAGCCAGCAAGTCCAGAAAATCCAGTTTGGCCTGTGTGAAAATAGCAAGAGATTTTTTTTTTCTTCTTCTTCTTCTTTTTTTACCCCCCCTTTTTTTGGGGGGGGGTGTTTTGTTTCATTTTGTTTTGTGGGGTTTTTTTTTGATAGTTGCTTTTTGTCTGTTTAGTTGGGTTTTTTGTTTGTTTGTTTGTTTTGGTTTGTTTTTCGTTTTTGTGGGGTTCTTTTTGTTTTGTTTTGATTATATATTTTTTTATTTTGTTATTACTTCTACCTTTTTTATCCCTCAACTCCTTTTGCTTGTCTTTACTTCTTTCTCGCTTTATTCCTTCTTCCTTTCTTTCCAATTCTATCTCTCCTTCCTTCCTCTTTTTTTTTCCTCTCTTCTTTTTTCACTTTATTCCTTTCTCTTTTTGAATACCCACGAGTGAGGCAAAAAATTCCTAGAACTGTGAAAAAAACAGAGTTGGACCAAAAGAGGGGGTATTCCCACAGCTGAGACAGTGGAAGCTGTGAACACCAGGATACCTGAAGAAGACTATAACATTGAATCTCACAGGTATTCCACCACAGAAGTTCACACCATAAACCCAGGTAGCCAGAACAGATCAACTTAAGAAGCTGAGGTTTACAAGAAGAGTCTCACCAACAATGAGAAGACAAAGAAACAATCCCCAAATGAAAGAAAAGGTGGAAGCCCCAGAAAGAATGCTAAATGAAACAGAGGCAACTCAACTATCAGATAAGGAGTTCAAAGAAATCGTTGTCAGGAAGCTCCATGAGCTCTCAATGAGCTACCAGAAACTACAGGGAAGCTACGATGAACTCACTGCAAACTATATCAACATGAAAAAGGAAATAGAAACTATCAAAAAGGGCCAAGAGGAAATGAAGAATACAATTTCTGAGCTGAAGAACACTGTAGAAGGAATGAAAAGCAGAATCGATGAAGCAGAAGATCGGATCAGTGAGTTGGAGGACAAAGTAGAAAAAAGCAGCCAGATAGAGCAAGAAAAGGAAAAGAGGCTCAGAAAAAATGAAGAGGGGTTAAGAGAAATGCAAGACAACATGAAACGTAATAATATCCGTATAATAGGAATACCAGAAGGAGAAGAAGAAGAGCAAGAGATAGAAAACCTATTTGAAAAAGTAATGATGGAAAACTTTCCTAATTTGATGAGAGAAAAAGTCACACAAATCCAGGAAACACAGAGAGTCCCTATCAAGAGGAACCCAAACAGGCCCACTTCAAGACACATCATCATTAAAATGGCAAACTTCCAAGACAAAGAGAGAATCTTAAAGGCAGCAAGGGAGAAAAAGGAAGTAACATACAAGGGAGCCCCGATAAGGTTAGCAACTGACTTCTCAATGGAAACGCTCCAAGCCAGAAGACAATGGCAAGAAATATTCCAAGTAATGAGTACCAAAGGCCTACAACCAAGACTACTTTATCCAGCAAGGCTTTCAATCAAGATAGAAGGCCAAATAAGGAGCTTCCCAGACAAAAGAAGTCTAAAAGAATACACCTCTACCAAACCAGTACTACAAGAGATACTAAAGGGACTGCTTTAAGGAAAGAAAGGAAAAGAGAGAGTGAGGAACACAGATACGAAAATGGCAATGAACCAGTACCTATCAATAGTAACCTTAAATGTAAATGGATTAAATGCTCCAATCAAAAGACATAGAGTAGCTGACTGGATAAGAAAGCATGACCCACACATATGCTGCCTACAAGAGACCCACCTCAGGACAAAAGACCTACACAGACTCAAAGTGAAAGGCTGGAAACAAATTTTCCAAGCAAATGGACAGGAAAAAAAGGCCGGGGTAGCAATACTCATATCAGACAAAATAGACTTCAAAAGAAGAGCTATAAAGAGAGACCCAGAAGGTCACTTCATAATACTCAAGGGAAGAATCCACCAAGAAGACATAAACATTGTAAATATATATGCACCCAACATAGGAGCACCTAAATACATCAAGAAAATCTTAGAGGACTTCAAGAAAGATATTGACAGCAACACAATTATAGTAGGAGATTTTAACACCCCACTGTCAAAAATGGACAGATCTTCCAAACAAAATATCAACAAAGATATTGTGGCATTGAACAGTACTCTAGACGAATTGGACTTAGCTGATATATATAGGGCCCTTCATCCCAAAGAAACTAAATACACATTTTTTTTCAAACGCACATGGAACATTTTCAAAGATAGACCACATGATAGGACACAAAACAAGCCTCAACAAATTCAAGAAAATTGATATCATACCAAGCATTTTCTCCGACCACAAGGGACTAAAACTAGAAACTGACTTGATGGGGAAAATCTCCAAATCATCAAAATCATGGAGATTGAATAGCATGCTATTAAACAATGAATGGGTAAAGAATGAAATTAAGGAGGAAATCAAAAAGTTTCTGGAAACAAATGAAAATGAACTCACAACAACCCAAAACTTATGGGACACAATGAAGGCAGTGCTCAGAGGGAAGTTCATAGCAATACAGGCCTACCTAAAGAAGACAGAAACATTTCTAACAAACGACTTAACCCTACGCCTACAAGAACTTGAGGAACAACAACAAAGACAGCCCAGGGCAAGTAGAAGGAATGAAATAACCAAGATCAGAGCAGAATTAAATGACATAGAGACTAAAAGCACAATCCTAAGGATCAATGAATCCAGGAGCTGGTTCTTTGAAAAGATAAACAAAATCGACAAGCCTTTAAGCAGGCTCATCAAAAAAAAAAAGAGAGAGGACTCAAATAAACACAATCAGAAATGAAAGAGGAGAGATTACGACTGACACCACAGAAATACAAAGGATTGTAAGAAATTACTACGAAGAACTGTATGCCAAGAAATTTGAAAACCTAGGTGAAATGGACAAGTTTCTAGAAAAATATAACCTTCCAAAACTCAATGAAAGAGAAACAGAAAGCCTGAACAGACCAATAACAGCTGGTGAAATTGAATCAGTAATCAAAACACTCCCGGCACACAAAAGCCCTGGACCAGATGGTTTCACAGGAGAATTCTACAAAACATTTAAGGAAGAGCTAACCCCTATCCTTCACAGACTATTCCAAAAAATCCAAAATGATGGAAGACTCCCAAACTCTTTTTATGAAGCCAGCATCATCCTAATCCCAAAACCAGATAAAGACATAACAAAGAAAGAAAACTTCAGGCCAATATCACTGATAAACATAGACGCTAAAATCCTCAACAAAATATTGGCAAACCGCATCCAACAATACATTAAAAAGATCATACACCATGACCAAGTGGGATTCATCCCAGGGATGCAAGGATGGTTCAACATTCGCAAATCAATAAATGTAATACATCACATAAACAAAAGCAAAGACAAAAATCACATGATTATATCAATAGATGCAGAAAAAGCTTTTGATAAAGTACAACACCCATTTATGATAAAAACACTCAGCAAAGTGGGAATAGAGGGAGCATTCCTCAACATAATAAAAGCCATATATGAGAGACCTACAGCCAACATCATACTCAATGGGCAAAAACTGAAATCTTTCCCACTAAGATCAGGAACAAGACAAGGCTGTCCACTTTCACCACTTCTATTCAATATAGTATTGGAAGTCTTAGCCACAGCGATTAGACAAGAAAAGGAAATAAAAGGCATCCAAATTGGAAAGGAGGAAACAAAACTATCATTGTTTGCAGATGACATGATAGTGTACATAGAAAATCCTATAGACTCGGCCAAAAAGCTGCTCGATGTAATAAATGAATTTGGCCA
This sequence comes from Glossophaga mutica, assembly GCA_039655065.1. Classification (NCBI taxonomy): domain Eukaryota; kingdom Metazoa; phylum Chordata; class Mammalia; order Chiroptera; family Phyllostomidae; genus Glossophaga; species Glossophaga mutica. The sequence goes on from CM077304.1 coordinate 64,714,413, forward strand.
AATAGCTGGATACAAAGTCAATATCCAAAAATCAAAGGCATTTTTGTATACCAACAGTGAAACAGCAGAAGCAGAAATCAAGAAAAAAATCCCATTTGATATAGCAAAAAGAAAAATAAAATACCTAGGAATAAACCTAACCAAGGAGGTCAAAGACCTGTATGCAGAAAACTACACAACACTGAAGAAAGAAATCAAGGAAGACACAAACAAATGGAAGCATATACCATGTTCATGGATCGGAAGAATTAATATCATCAAAATGTCCATATTACCCAAAGCAATTTACAGATTCAATGCAATACCTATTAAAGTTCCAATGGCATATTTCACAGACATAGAACAAACACTTTAAAAATTTATATGGAATCATGAACGACCCCGAATAGCGGCAGCAATTTTGAGAAAGAAGAGCAAAGTAGGAAGGATCACAATACCTGATACCAAACTGTATTACAAAGCCACTGTAATCAAAACAGCCTGGTACTGGCACAAGAACAGACACGTGGACCAGTGGAATAGAACAGAGAGCCCAGAAATAAACCCAAGTCTCTACAGTCAATTAATATTCGACAAAGGGGGCAGCAACATAAAATGGAGCAAAAATAGCCTCTTCAACAAGTGGTGCTGGGAGAACTGGACAGCTACATGCAAAAAAATGAAACTCGAGCACCAACTTACACCATACACAAAAATAAATTCAAGGTGGATAAAAGATTTAAATATAAGCCATGACACCATTAAAATTCTAGAGGATAATATAGGCAGGAAAATCTCAGATATTTCACGCAGCAATATTTTTACTGATACGTCCCCTAGAGCAAGGGACATAAAGGAAAGAATAAACAAATAGAATCTCATCAAAATAAAAAGCTTCTGCACAGCTAAAGAAAACAGTATTAAAATAAAAAGAGAGCCCACTGTATGGGAAAACATATTTGGCAATGATACCTCAGACAAGGGATTAATCTCCAAAATATATAAAGAACTTACAAGACTCTACTCTAAGAAGACAAGCAACCCAATTAAAAAATGGGCAAAGGATTTGAACAGACACTTCTCCAAGGAGGACATACAGAGGATCCAGAGACACATGAAAAGATGCTCGATATCTCTAGCTATCAGAGAGATGCAAACTAAAACTACAATGAGATACCACTTGACACCAGTCAGAATGGCTTTCATAAACAAAGCAACAAACAGCAAGTGTTGGAGAGGTTGTGGAGAAAAGGGGACCCTAGTGAACTGTTGGTGGGAGTGCAGATTGGTACAACCACTATGGAAAACAGTATGGAATTTTCTAAGAAAACTAAAAATGGACATACCTTTTGACCCAGCAATTCCACTGCTTGGATTATATCCTAAGAATCCTGAAACACCAATCCAAAAGAATCTATGCACCCCTATGTTCATAGCAGCACAATTTACAATAGCCAAGTGCTGGAAGCAACCTAGGTGCCCATCAGTTAATGAATGGATCAAAAAACTGTGGTACATTTACACAATGGAATTCTATGCAGCAGAAAGAAAGAAGGAGCTCCTACCCTTTGCGACAGCATGGAAGGAATTGGAGAGTATCATGCTAAGCGAAATAAGCCAGGCAGTGAAAGACAAATACCATATGATCTCACCTTTAACAGGAAGCTAATCAACAAAACAAACAAACAAGCATAATATAAACAAAGACACTGAATTTGAGAACAGTCTGATAGTGTCCAGAGGGGGAGGGGAGGGAATTTCAGGGGAAAAGGGGAACGGTTTAGAGCAACAAGTATAAAGGACTCATGGACAAAAACTATGGGGGGTGGAAATGGGAGGAAGGTGGGGAGGGCTGGGGTGGTGGGCTGGGGTGGGGTAAAAGACAGAAAACTGTACAATATCAACAATTAAAAAATACTGATTAAAAAACAAAGAATCCTTATGCTGTGCTACATTTATACAATGAAATACTACTCGGCCATAAAAAAGCAGGAAATCTTACCTTTTGCAAAGGCATGAATGGACCTGGAGAGTATTACACTAAGTGAAATAAGCCAGTCAGAGAAAGACAAATACCATATGATTTCACTTATATGTGGAATCAATTGAACAAAATAAGCTAACAAACAAAATACAAACAGACTCCTAGATACAGAGAACAGACTGACAGTTGTCAGGTGGAAGGGGTTTGTGGGGCTGGGTGAAAGAGGAAAATGCGTTAAGAGGTAAAAATCCTCATGGACAGATAAGAGCATGGTGATTGCCCGAGTAAAAGGAGGGTAGAGAGAGGCAGAAGACAGTAAAAGGGGGATAAATGGTGACAGAAGGAGACTTGACTTTGGGTGGTGAACACACAATATAATATATAGACAACATATTATAGAATTTTACACCTGAAACCTATATATTAACCAATGTCAGCTTAATTAATTCAATGAAGGTTTTTTTAACCAGTTCTTAATACAGCAAAGTTTCTACTATAAACTGCGCTTCAATCAATATTTCAAAATATCTAACTTAAAAAAATAAAAGATATAGAAAAAACAAAAACAGAGTCCTTATTTCCTAGATATACTGGAGTATTTACAGATACAACTATTATATCCAAAAATTTTTTTAAATAATCTGGAGTAGAAGATTGAGAGGTACAAGTGAACCAAAATTGTCAGATGTTCAGAATATTTTGAGCTGAATACTGAGTGTATCTTTTTTAAATAGAGGCTTTTTAAAAAGAGGCTTTGTCTCTTTTTTGAAAATAGTTTCCCTCCTTTTTTTGTAAATTTCAAGATTTTATAACAAAGAGATGAGAATATTAGTAGAAAGAAAATCCTTTGATGATGTCCTTTTGCTCTCAGAATGAAATTCGAACTCCTCGCTCTGTCCTCCTAGTCCTGCATGATCTGGCTTCTGCGTGCTTCTCCATGCCCATCTTCTGCCATTCCCACTGTTTCCTGGGCTCCGGCCACCCTGACCCCTTTGCCGTTCCTTGAGTACTCCAAAGTCTCCCCCATTTCAAGGTCTTTGCAGTTGCTGTTTCTTTGGCCTCAGGTGCTCTTTCTCCAGAAACTCACATGGCTGCCTCAACTTTGATCGTTCAAGTCTCAGCTTAAATATCAATGCCATTTCATCTCAGAAATCTTCCCTGAGCATCCTATCTACTCCAGCCAGCTATTTTTTATTATATTTCTCTGGTAATTTCCTTCATAGCACTTATGGTCTGAAATTATCTGTTTTATTGGTATTTTTGTTATCACTGTTGTTTGCTTATTTTCTGCTTCCACATTAGACTGTAAGCACCATGAAGGTAAGGGTATTGTCTCTTTTCACAACTATTTTCTAGTGTTAGAACAGTACTTAGCATGCAATGATAACTCAATAAACAAATAAACAAATTGTATATTGAAAATATTCAAATAACGAAGAAAAATCAGTATGAGTTTTTTCTGTCTCATTAATTTTGCTTAGCACGGTATTCTCAAGATTAATCTGTGTTGTTGAAAATTACAATATTTCACATTTTCTTATGGTTGAGTAGTATTCTTTTGTATATATGTACCACATCTTCTTTATCCAATCATCTGTTGAAGGATACGTCAGTTGTTTTCATGTCTTGACCAACAGGAATAATGCTGCAATGAACATAAAGGTGCATATATCTTTGTGAATAAATATTTTCAAAATTTTTAGGTATATACACAAAAGAGGGTTTGCTGGAACATATGACAACTCTATTCTCAATTTTTTTAGGAACCGCTATACTGGTTTCCATAGTGGCTGCACTAGTTTATATTCCCACCAGCAGTGAATGCAGGATCCTGATTCTCTACAACCTCTCCAACTCTTATTATTACTCATCTTGTTGCTGATAGCCATTCTAACAAGTGTATCTTTGATTTGCATTTCACTAATAGCTAGTGAAGTTGAATATCTTTTCATATATCTGTTGGCTATTTGTATGTCTTCTTGGGAGAAGTGTCTGTTTAGGTCCTCTGCCCATTTTTTAATTGGATTGTTTGTTTTTTGTTGTTGTTGAGTGTTATATGTTCTTTATATACTTCGTATATTAACCCCTTGTTGGAGGTGTTGTTTGCAAATATCTTCTCCCATTTGGCTGGTTGCCTTTTTGTTTTGTTGATAGTCACACACATGGGTAGATCTTGATAATAGCATGCTAAGCCAAATAAGTCAGATAGAAAAAGACAACCACCATACGATTTCACTCATATCTGGGATATAAAACTGAAAATAACAAATGAACAAACAAGACAACAAACAAAAATCATATACACAGACAACAGTATGGTGGTTACCAGAGGAGAAGAAGAGTGGATAGAGGTAATAAAGGGTGAAGGGGGTCAATTATATGGTGACCGAAGGAGATTTGACTTTGGGTGGTAAACACGCAATGCAATACACAGATGCTGTATTATAGAATCATGCACTTGAAACCTATATAATGTTATTAACCAATGTGCTCTTCTGTACCTCACAAACTCTCCATACTTTGGTTTCTTCATCTGTAAAATAGGTGTAATAATGGTATTATTATGTAAGTTATAAGTTATATAGGTTAATATTTGTTATGTTTAAAATAGTGCCAGGTACACAGTATGGCCGTGGAAGGATTTTTGCCAAAATAATAATAATAATAGGAGAAAGAAATGTAGTCCACAGAGAGGGTGCAGAATGTGCAGACTCCCAGGGTGGATGTTCTGACACATCAGAAGAGCCATGACGTCTGTTTTTAAGCCCCCATCCATTCTGATTGGTTAGATACTCATTCTGATTGGCCAAGCCCGTGCTGTAAGTTTCACCTCTGACACTTGTGAATGTTCCTGACAAGAGGGAATTGAAAGACAAGGAATCTAAAGTTTAAAGAGCAAAGCCAGTTAGGGGAAGAGTGTTACGAGATGAGACTGAAAGAGAATCCACAATACCGAGGAAGCCAGGGCCAGAATGAGGGTGAGGATGGTGAGGTAAATAGGGAAGAATGGAAGGACACACACTCTCAGGATCATGCAAGCACCATTTATACAATGCTGAAAGTGAGTTTCTCCTTAAAATTTGCATACCAAGCATGCCAGCAACCCTATTGGAGGCCATTTTATGAGCTTGCTTATTATGACAAGGGCAATGAAAAGCTATTAAAGGATTTTGAGGGGTGAGGGAGGTAGATGCTATGGTAGCATCTGCACATTGAAAAGTCCTCCCTGGCTACCCAGATGGAAGAAGATCCAGGGTGGGCAGCTAAAGGCACTTATAAGCAGCAGTGCCTGGCTGGGAATCCAGATCATTCACTGTTCCCAGAGGATTCTGGAGTGCTAGGATGGTGATATGTGCTCTCTGGAACAAATTGCCCAAATATGCTTCAGTGGCGCCAGAGCTAGTCCTCACAGCTCATTCAGACATTAAAAGTTGTCTCTTGGGACTTATGTAACTCTGATTCATGGCTACCTGGGGCCCCAGCACCCAAGCCAAGAATAAGTCCTTGGCAGCCAGAGGGCCTCAGAAACCTGGTTCTAGCATGATAGGACACCATCACTATCAAAATAGAGGGCAATAATGGGACAACAAGAACCCCTAGGAATAATTCAGAATTCCAAAAATTGTACCTATGTTCACAGATCCCTTGTCTGTGAGGGGTGAAATCTAAACTGTACAGTTAGGATTTTGGTTTCAAGTAACAAAAAAATTCTATTCAAATTGGCCTAAAACAATAAAAGAACTCAATTGTAACACCTGACTACAACATAAGGCAGGTTGGGGCATTGTTTAATTTAGAATCTAGCTCCATTTCTTTGTGATTTTCTAAACTTTGGCCACCTTGTACTGGTTTCATTCTTAAGCTAAATTTCTTCATAGTAATGAGATACCAACCACAATAATTTATGTTACAGTCTTTTTCATTCACATCAGGAGAAGACAGTAGTCCTTCCTTCAATTATTGATCAAAATTTACGAGCTTGAACATGATTAGACTCCCTTGGGATGAATCATCGTGGCTGGATGAATTACAGTGGTCCTGTGTTGACTGAACCATTCACTGTGGCAAGGACATTGAGCAACCTCTATCCTCATCTCTGCCCACTTCCTCATCTCTTTACCTTGCTTTATCTTTACTCTATAGTTCTGATTATTCAAGTTATTATATACTTGTATTTGTTTATTTGTTGCCTGTTCCCCATTTAAAAAATACAAGCTTCATCAGAATAGACAATTTGTTTCATTCCCTGTGCCCAGAACTGTGCATGGTACAAATAAATATTGCATGGATGGATGGATGATCTGGACTAGTGTCAGTAGTGAATGGTTATTAAGGAAGCAGAGGGCAGGCATGGATGGCTCTTGCCTGAAAGTTATCTATAAATAGATGAACAATGGGGCTGTGGCAGGAGGTTGCAGGTAAGCTTGAAGCAAGGTTTTTTGTTTTGTTTTGTAGTGTTTTTTTATTTTTGTTTTTGTAAAATGAGATATTTCTACATATTTACATGCTGAGGGAAGATCCAGAGAGAGAGAAACTTTGAACTACACACTTTTTTTCTAATGTAATGTAACCAAAGGAACAAATTGTCTTTCATCTCTTATTTCAGGAAGCAAAGCAAATCAGTTTTAACACTTATCTTGAGTGACATCTAGAGTTAGATAAAAAGTAATTTTTTGAGCTTGCTCATTATGACAAGGGCAATGAAAAGCTATTGAAGGATTTTGAGGGGTGAGGCAGGTAGATGCCATGATAGCATCTGCACGGTGAAAAGTTCTCTCCGGCTACCCAGATGGAAGAAGATCCAGGATGGGCAGCTAAAGGCACTTTACCAAGTTTAGCTTTTACCAAAAAAAGGTGTACTGAATCTTTTCTAGCTCTGCTTCATCTCAAGATTATCATTTGTGTGGATCAGTGTTTCCCAAACTATTTTCTGTGACACGAAACATAATATGCTACTAAGTGATAAAGCCAACATAGTCTTGGATAAACCAACTTCTAGAAACTCAGGTTAAACAAAGTTAAAGAGTCGTTTTCATGCAGAACTTCTCCATCTCTTTGATATCCCAGTGTGTAGTATACTCCCCCAGGTGGAAAATGTACCTTATATCATTTTCCCAAACTTGTTAAAAAATAAAACACTTTTGTAAGTTTAAAAAAAAACTATTAACATGCAAGGGAGATACTAATTGTCTATGGAATGGAGTGACAAATGCTAGTTTCAGTCACACTTGCTTTTTTCCTTAGGAATGAGGTGCACGTGAGTTTGTGTTTAACACTTGCTGTCAAGTCCAAGGGATCTGCACATATTCTTGATTTGGTGTCCACTTCAATTTCTTGGTCCCATTGTCCCTCTAAGCACTTTAGAACTAGAGAGGGCATAGCAAATGGACAAACAGTACATATGAAACCATGAAAGCAGAATAAGCATGTCTTACACGGTGAGATTTTTTTTAATGGACCAGTCTCAAGGAAAGAATACATCTCAAGGGCAGTGAGAGAGAGATCTGTAAAGTCACTCCGTCAGTTATTCAGCAAATGCCTGTTCAGCCTTACTACAAGCGGGACTTTGTGTTAGGACTGGTGAGAGCAGAAGACCTGATGATGGCCTCTTAAGTGTCAGGCTAACAATGTGCAAAATGTGTATGTTTTTCCATGGGGCTATTTTCAGGATTAACAGAACAGTGTACTCAGAGTGCTCTGTAAGCCATTATACTCTATGATATTACATAGCTGTATCATGACCTAGCTGGATATTGATCTGGTGAAAGCCTCATGTGAGAACACGCATGTAACCAGGTGGCTCCAGAAAATAGAGTTCTGAATATCACACAGCGTGTGTGTCAGAAATGAGGAAGCACGGTTATGGAGATAGTACACAAGCCATGAAAGAGGCTTTAAAAATAGAAACTGCAAAAATAAGTGACAAACTTAATCGCTTCCAGATTAAACCAAGTTCTTTTTAAAAATCTGTTCTGAAACTAACAAAACATTCTTCAGTTACCTCATTTAGAAGCTACTGAGTGGAAAATTACAAGTGACTAAAAGAAACTGATAGCTGTCTATAAGATCCAACGTCTACTAGAAACTTATGCAGAAAGTAAACTTACCTCATGTTTCTCAGCGTACTCTTCTGCCACAAATTAACCAGTTTAATAGAAAGAATTATTTCCCTCAAAACACCTCTTATTTTGAGAATTATTGCTCTTATCCTCAAAGAACTGATCATGCCTCCTTTCACTCTGACAAATTTGTCACAATCGTTGCTACATGTAATATACAATGCCTCATTAATTCATTCCTATGAGTTTTTTGAGCCCCTACTGTGTTCTAGGTTCTCATCAAATGTTGGCAGTATAAAGATCAATGAGGCATAATTTCCACTCTTAATGAGCTCTTGATTTGGTGAGAGAGTTAGACAAGGGAGTCAAAGCTTGCAACATAGCGTGATAAGCGGCATATCTTAAGACTTTTGCAGGTATCATGACATACAGAGAAGTCATCTAACTAGGCCAGGGGCAGAAGGAAGAATAAGAGAGGTACCACCAATTGATAGATAGGTAGAGTCATAAACTGTTTGGACAAGACCTCAACTCTCAGGAAGATGGTCAGGAACGTTATCTGGAAGGAAGGGACACTTGGGCTGAGACGTGAATGAAAGGAGCCAACTGTGCAATGAACTGGAGAAGGACATTTCATGGAGATAAAGTAGCAGGTACAAGGCCCTCAGACAGTGAATTCAAATGTCTCAGAAACAGAGAGGTCAAGAAAGGTCAGCAAAAAGATCAGGTCAGTGAGAAAAGCCAGGCAGGTCATATAGGACCTCCAGGACAGATAATAAAGTTTTTTTCTCAGTGTAAGGGAAGCCACTAAAAGGAAGGGACATGCTTTGGCCTGCACTTTGTAAGTTCTCCCTGGAAGCTGTGAAGAGGCTGGATCCAAGGGCAGGAGGTGAGTGGAAACAGTGAGAACAGTCAGACGGCAATGGAGCAGGGGCAGGGGATATCCTTTACAGAGATACCAGTCACATGGTGCAGGGTTTACTGACAAGGACAGAAGAAAAAGAAGCTGGGGTATATTTGGGAGATAGAACTGAAAGACACACTGATAAATTTGGTTTGTGATATAAGAGAAGAGAAAAAAATCAAGGATAACTGTAAATTGTTGACTTCAGCAATTGAGTAGGTGGTAATTTATCATATAATAATAATGACCCATGCTTTGTAGTTTTTCTTATGTGCTACCATGCCTCTAGGATAGATACAAGAGAGGCAACCCATCACCCCTATTGCACAGATAAGAGAAGATTGGCGAGATTGAGCTCACTCAGCTTTTCCATTACAGCCTATATTTGAATTCAGGCTCTGTTGGCTCCAGGGTCTGTGTGCTCAGCCATAATGTCGTTCTGTCTTGTACTTCCAAGCTGCTGAAGACTATAGGATGAACTGAGAAACAAAATTTCTATTTGGGGCATTTTATGATTGGGATGCCTTACATGGAAATGTCAAGTACTCAGCTGGAAGTGTGAGTATAGAATTTAAGGGATAAGTCAGCCTGGAGGCATTAATGGAATAATTAGCACACAGATAGTATTTAAAGCCGTGGGGTTGAATAGTATATACCTAATAGTGATCTCTAATAGAGATTAGCAGAAGCCCAAAACCAAGCCCTGGGGTTATCCAATGTTTGGTTTTCAGATACAAACTCTCTTGAACAACTGAAAAGCAGCACCCAAGTGAGAGAGAATCCCAGAGTAAGGTGGGTTCCCAGACCGTGAGCGATTACAGTGTTGGCTTGGTTCTCAGTCAGGCTCTGTCCGCATGGTGGGGACATGACTGTAGTGGCTCAGCCTACATCCTTTCAAGCTCCAGGCTTACAGAACAGAGAGACTCCCTTCCCAGGGAGCAAACTCTGGAATTAACTCTGACTGGACCTTCTTGGATCATGGGCCCATTGCTGAATTCTGCAATCACTGTGACTAGGGAGCCCTAGGATAGGGTCTCACCCATAATATATGGATGAAAAGCTGGGACTCCACCATCGAGTGTAGCCTGTACTTTGCATGAAATTGTTACTGGAATTTTGAAAATTACTGTGTCTGAAAAATATTAAGGGACCTGTTTCCTATGAAGAAAATGCTTTCTCCCCAATTCCAAAGAGTCTCAAGATATCATCTTACCATGCAAAGGTGACTGACACTGGTGGCTGTCCTTATTTGAGCCCCAGATACGACTTCACGGTCTAAGTCACCCAAAGCCTGATCTAGACTAGACAGGACTCAGTCACAAATAAGATGAGTAAATGGAAAACAGAAAATCGGTAGAGCCTCATTTTGAATCAACAGTTTTGAAAATGGTTCTTTTTTAAGATTTTATTTATTTATTTATTTTTAGGAGAGGGAGAGAAACATCAATGTGTAGTTGCCTCTCACACACTGCCTACTGGGTACCGAGCCCACAGCCCAGGCATATGCCTTAGACTAGGAATCGAACCAACAACCCCGTGGTTCTCAGGCCAGCACTCAATCCACTGAGCCACACCAGCCAGGGCTCAAAGCAGTTCTGTTTAAAAGAAATGTAACTACATGGTTGGGAAGCCATTTTACCAACTCCCTGGCGAGAGATTACATCCTGCCCTGGAAGGTGAGGTTAGGAACCAGCCATGGTTAGGATTTTCAACATTCCTGGCAGCAGGGGTCCTCCGGCTGCTTCCCGTTGTCTCTGACCACACCAGCACTCAATCGGGTATTTATTCAACAACAGTTTCCTGGGCACCTATTTGGATAAGGCAAGTACTGGAAACACTAAGGCACTACAGTACTGAAGACACTACAGCAAACAAATCATACAAAAATCTCTCTCACATGAAACTTAAGTCCTGGTAGAGGAAGATAGACAGCACTAAATAAGACTAATAGACAGGTAACTTGTACATTATGTTAGAAGGTGACACGTGCAATGGAGAGAGTGACAAGGATTGTGGAGTGCCATGGTAGGAGGTGTGCACTGTTCTCAGATACTTTTTGTGCCAACTACCTTTATTTATGAATTTTTCCCCTAATTGGTTAAAAACATAAAACCAGTGATGCATGAATACATTGAAGGAAGAGGGGGCACCCAGAGGACACCAATGTACCATTCTCATCCTCAAAGGCTGCTACAAGTACATGGGTCAGAGTTTATTTTGGGGAAAGTGGAGCAAGCATGACTCATCCCAAGCAAACCGGGATTGTGGCTGTCCTGTTTTGGGGGTTGGAGAGCAGAAGGATTCGGGGGAAGCCTTGGACAGGCAAGTGGGGGTGGCTTATCCTGGAGGATTCTCGGTCCCCATCTTTACCTCCACAGCAGAAGCAAACACCTGCGTGTGTGGCTGGGCTTCTCGTTCTCCCTCAAACACCCAGAGCAGCAGAGAGTTAAGGTAAAGCAACCCCAATCTCAGCTGAGGGACACAGGGAGAAGCCACCCACACACCAACCTCTTGCTGGGCAATGTGGAATATGGCTTGTAGGATGTTTGCGGGTATAGAGCTCAAAAAAGAAACTGTGAATGGAGTATGCATGTGAAAAGATGATCAGCTTGTCAGGGGAATGCCAACTATAACAATGTGATGCTATTTTGAACAATCAAGCTGGCAGAAATGTTAAAATATTGATAATACTCAGTGCTAGGAAGAATGTGGGGCAAATTAGCAATGTAAGAGTTACTATGAAAAACAATGTAGCAGTATTTAGCATGTCTTTGACCCTGCAATCCTTCTTCTAGAAAGCACTCCTATAAAAATGAAAGCATAGAACAGGACATGCATACAAAGATGCTCATTACAGCCTGTTTTGTATGGACTAAAATCCAAAACAACAAACTGGAATAGTTAAATAATTAAGCTGTATTCATTACAAGGAATATTTTGCAGCTATTTAAATTTTACATATTATATATATATATATATTTCCAATATACATATGGGAAGATGTCCCTGATATGTTAAGTGGAAAGAGCTGTTTGAAGGGTAGAACAAATTGTATCGTACCATTTTTGTTTCAAAAAGGAAAAGATTTGTATGTGTATACATATATATATTTTAGTGGTGATAAAAAGAGAAATCACAGGAAGAGCCCTAGCAAATCACCATCATGGGTTCACCTGGGAAGGTGGAGGTAGAGAGGCAGAGAGATATGGGTTTTTTTTATATATGCCTTGATATTATTTCAATTTTAGAACAATAATATATGATTTTTATAAATTTTAAAGCCCCAATAAAATATAAAAGAAAAGCAAAGGAATTACCATGAAAAAAAATATGGCTTCAAGAACCCACCAGGAACTCATTACGAACCGTTGGGAATGCATTCGGGAGTGAATAAGCTTGAGTTATTGAAAACACCCGAAACCCTGCCAATGGAGAAAAGGCAGGAAACTTGGAGCTATTGAACCTGGAGAAGAGAGTAGGTGGGAGGAGATGAGGAAGCTGAGGTGGAAACAAGAAGAAATAACGGCTGTTTGCAAATATTTAACATGTGGCTGTGTCATCTGATATCTATTAGAACCCTCAGTTTTTAACTGGATGCACAGTTACCTCGAATAAAGATAATATTTTCCGCCATCCTTGCGGCTCAGTGTGACTCTCTAAGTTCTGGCCCTGGTCTGTGAACACATAGTGTGTGTATAACTTACAGCTTGAAGCTTTAAAAGGAAGGGGCAGAGTCTCCTCTTCACCAACATACCTCTTGACTCATGCACTCATCCAGTGGAAAATGGGTCAGAATTACTCTACACCCTACGTTTTGGAACTAGAAAAAGTATACGGTAAGTTTCAAGAGGTTAGATTTCAGACCAATAGAAATAATTTCCTAACAGGCAGGATTATTTAAAAATAAAAGGGGCTCTTCCAGGAGTTAATTAATCTTTAATTGTAAGTGGTCAAGTATATGCCATATGGGAGCAGTGTTATTAAGAAGATTCTGGTATAAAATACAAAGTTTGACAATGTGGCCTGATTAGTCCTTTCAAATTATGAGATTCTATGCTCCTATAAAGTTCAAATGTCAAAACTTTAGTGTGCTTGGCCAAAAGGAAATGCTAGAATCTCATTACACTGTACTTTCTTCTTCTTTTTTCTTTTTTTGAAGGTATATTTTATTGATTCTGCTACTACTGTTGTCCCATTTTTTCTCCCCTTTATTTCCCTCTGTCCTACAACCACCCTCCCACCAACATCCCCCACCCCTAAGTTCATGTCCATGGGTGGTACATATAAGTTTTTGGCTTCTCCATTTCCTATACTATTCTTAACACCCCCCCTATCTATTTTGTACCTACCAATTATGCTTCTTATTCCCTGTACCTTTTCTCCCGTTCTTTTCCCTCCCCCTTCCTACTGATAACCTACCATATGATCTCCATTTCTGTGATTCTGTTCCTGTTCTGTTTGATGTTGTTTTTTGTTTTTGTTTTTTAGGTTCAGTTGTTGATAGCTGTGAGTTTGGTGTCATTTTACTGCTTGTAGTTTTGATCTTCTTTTTCTTAGATAAGTCTCTTTGACATTTCATATAATAAGGTTTTGATGATGATGAACTCCTTTAGCTTTACCTTGTCTGGAAAGCACTTTACCTGCCCTTCCATTCTAAATGATAGCTTTCCTGGATAGAGTAATCTTGGGTGTAGGTCCTTGCCTTTCATGACTTCGAATACATTTTTCCAGTTTCTTCTTGCCTGCAAGGTTTCTTTTTAGAAATCAGCTGATAGTCTTATTGGAACTCCTTTGTAGGTAACTCTTTCCCTTTCTCTTGCTGCTTTTAAGATTCTCTCCTTATTTTTAATCTTAGGTAATGTAATTATGATGTGCCTTAGTGTTTACTTCTTTGGGTCCAACTTCTTTGGGACTCTCTGAGCTTCCTGGACTTCCTGGAAGTCTATTTTCTTTGCCAGATTAAGGAAGTTCTACTTCATTATTTTTTCAAATACGTTTTCAATTTCTTGGTCTTCCTCTTCTCCTTCTGGTATCCCTACAATTCAGATGTTGGAATGTTTAAAGTTGTCCCAGAGGTTCCTAAGCATCTCCTCATTTTTTTGAATTCTTGTGTCTTCATTGTGTTCTGGTTGAATGTTTATTTCTTCCTTCTGCTCCAAATCATTGATTTGAGTCCCAGTTTCCTTCCCTTCACTGTTGGCTCCCTGTATATTTTTCTTTATTTCACTTTTCATAGCCTTCACTTTTTCCTCTATTTTGCAACCACACTCAACCATTTCTGTGAGCATCCTGATTACCAGTGTTTTGAACTCTGCATCTGACAGGTTGGCTATCTCTTCATGACTTAGTTCTTTGGAGTTTTGATCTGTTCTTTCATGTGGGCCACATTTCTTTGTCTCAGCACACCTGTTATGTTGTAAGGGGGTGGAGCCTTAGGTATTCTCCAGGGTGGAGCAACCCATGTCGCCCCCATCGCAAGCAAATTGGGTCCTTCTGGTGCTGATTCCCCGGTGGGTGGGTTTGTGTACATTCTAGGATCCTGTGGGTCTCTCCAATGAACTCTCCTGTGAGTCTGGGAGTTCCTCCTGCCACTGCAACCCCCACATGTTCTTACAGCCAGAGGATTTGAAGTTATATTTCCCCAACACTGGGACCCTGGGTTGCATGGTCTATCTTGCACCCCAGTTGTTCCTCTTGATTTATCCGCAAGCAAATGCGGGAACACCAGCTGCCGCCTTGCCACACATCTTCTCTGCCCCAGCTTCCTGTCACCTCTCCAGCCATTCTGGACAAATGTTTCTTCTTTGATTCCTTGGTTGTCAGACTTTCATGCAGTTCAATTTTCTGGAATTTCTGGTTGTTTTTTTGTTTTTAAATGGTCATTGTCCTTCCTTTGGTTTTTTGAGGAGGCAAAGTGTATCTACCTACACCTCCATCTTGACTGGAGGTCCTTACTGTAATGTATTTTTTTCTGAGTGCTCATTTACTACAAATCATTAGAAAATGAGTCATCCTAGATTACATTCTCAACACCAATCCACCCTAACCAGTTAGTCACCAAGTTCTATCAATTTTACCTTCTAAACATCTCCCAAATTCATTTCCCTTTTTCTAGCCTCACTGCCATCCTTTTCCTCCAGTGTTTCATTCCAAAAATATTTACTGAATTCCTGATATACATCAAGCACCAAGGAAACCACCCTGAATAAAACTCGGGTGTGTGTGTTTTTTTTTTTTAAATGTTGTTGTTCAAGTACAGTTGTCTCCATTTTCCCACTACCACTTTCCCCTGCCCCACCCACCCCCACCTCCCACCCTCAATCCTTGCCCCATTTGGCTTTGTCCATGGTTCCTTTATACATGTTCCTTGATGACCCTTCCCCTCTTTCCCCTACTTCCCCCCACCCTCTGGTTACTGTCAGTTTGTTCTTTATTTCAATGTCTCTGGTTATATTTTGCTTGCTTGTTTATTTTGTTGACTAGGTTCCACTTATAGGTGAGATCATATGGCATTTGTCTTTAACCACCTGGTTCATTTCATTTAGCCTAACACTCCCCAGTTCCATCCATGCTGTCTTGAAGGGTAGGAGCTCCTCTTTCTTTTGGCTGCATAGTATTCCATTGTGTAAATGTACCATAGAGCTCAGTCTTATTTAGGCAAGCAAACAGAAAGTCACAGCACATGACAAATTCTATTTTAAAAACATGCTGTGCAAGCGGCATGAGACCCAGCCTGGGAGCGGGGGCTATGAGGAGGAGATCAAGGAAGGCTTGCTAGAAGAGGCAACACCTGAGTTGAGTCTTAAAGGCTACATTACCTCAAACTTCACCTTCTCAGTTCAGTGTGTCCTGACCCCCATACACCACACTTTCTATATATCCCCATTATTGTTTGCATTCCATGGTGTGGTTATCTTCCTACCTCTTCTCCTAGGCCCTAAATTGCTAGAGAGAAACTACAGGTTTTATTTATTATTACTACCTCAACCATGACCATGTGACTTGTAGATAGTAAGCATTCAATAACTGTTTATAGAATTAATTGGGGGGATTGTTTGTTTATTTGTTCTGCTCCAGATTTTAAGACTTTTATTGTAAAATATAAAAGAAAAACAAAACACCACAAAATAAATGCATAGCTTGATAATATAAGATGAACAGAACTGTGACCATCATTCAGATCAAGAAACATTGGGTGCCTACCCTGGAAGCCTCCATGAGTCCCCTTCCATTCCCAAGCCTTTTCATTTCCCCGAAAGTAACCACTATTCTGACTTTTATAAAAATCACCAGTGAGGGCACTGACAGTGTGGCCCATTTACTGGGGTGTCATCCCGCAAAGCCAAAGCTCACTGGTTTGATTCCCATTCAGGGCACATGCCTGGGTTGCAGGCACTTTTCTCTCCCTTTCTCCCTCACTTCCCTTCTCTCTAAAAATAAATAAATAAAATCTTTTTAAAAAAAATCACCACGATGGTATTTTTTTGTTTTGGGTTGAGATGAAGAGAGAAAAAAACAATCATTAGAATTGACTGGTTCTCATTTTAGTTAATAACTCACAGCCATTAGTGAAGGACCCCACTCATATGAATAAATTTCATGATGTGTGGTAATTCGCAGCACAGTTCTGCCTCTGCTTTCTGCTACTTCTTCTGCTCAGCCTGACTGAGCTTTCGCTTTTTGTTCCTGCCACTGTGTGTACATCTAACCACTCCAGAAGCCTCACGAACAAGAAAGAGAGTGACTCCATAGCCTCCCTCCCTGGAAAGCTGCATCTACCCCGCTACCTAGGCAGAGGTGCTCTCCCAGAGGGCTGATGGGGGAAGGCCAAGGGTTGTCTGCCATCCCAGCCTCCTCTGTCAAGAGCCACAGTCATCACACCATGGAATGACTGACTGGGTGAGTGTGCTTTCGTACTTCGGTCTCTGGAAACAATGACAGTGGCTCTGAAACCAGTTGGAAACCCAAACTGGTTTGACTTTTTCTAAACTGGTATCTGTGGGTAGATTAAAATGATCAAGTTTTAATTTCCAACTATTTCTAAGTTGGACCCGAATGAGGCAGTGGAAACTCATTATAATGCAGCGTTTCCCAACGTACGTGACACGTTCTACCTGGTGTTTGCAAGATGATTCTACATGGTACCCAAATGAACATGTTTTAGTTAAGAACATATTTTTTTAAGTTTAGGAACACATTTAAAGAATCATGTATTTATTTACAGTTACCTTTTATTTAGGACAAGTAAAAAGGTGTTGACTTGGACTCATTGTTATGTAAATAATACAGGTGCTCTTAGAGGACTCAAACTGGGAAGCACTATTATATCACATTCCTCAAGGTTCACACCAACCCGTGAAATTATGGCAGCAGAGAATGCCAGAGCTGGAGAAAACCTTGGTGGCTATCCAATTCAATTTACTATTTTATTTACTTATTCATTCAATAAATATTTATCAGGCACTTAGTATTTAGAATATAAGGGTCTTTGCTGAACTGCAGTGAATCAGAGAGGGACAGTCTAGTGAGAGAGACAAATGTTTAATATATACCCAGTAATTATAATTATAATTATAATAGGTACCATGAAGAAATAAAGCATATATAAAACTATTAACAGCAGGATGTTTGAATGAAATCTTAAAGGATTAGGAAAAATTAACCAGGCAAAGCAGGGCTTCAAGATGGAGTTGGAGCAGGTGGTGGGAAGAGAAGAGAGTCTATGGGACCTTGAGGGGTCAATGTAACTGGAATACAGGAGACCACAGTCCCTCATTGTGCAGACCTTGTCTGTGAACAGCAGGGGCACAATGAATGCTTTGTGGGAGCAACCAAGCTGTCACACAAACTGCTGTCTAACATTGCCCATGCCTAGTATGCCGATAGCCATGAAGCAGAGTCCATTCAATGCAGAACAATGGCCAGTCTACATTATGCATTTAACTGAAGGCCTAGCTGTGCAAGTAAGGTTTTTAGACAGTACAACAAGTTTACTGTAGTGACATATGAGCCGCATCTAGACTTTCATTTGGCTTCTATCAACATACCAAACTGTACGGCACCCAGAAGGAGCGCTGTCAAACTCTGGCATCATTTGCGGTCTTTGTGGCTTAGGTTGTCTATCAAAGATGTTCCTAGTAAACCATTCCAAGAAGTTAGTTGATTTGATCTTATTTGATTCTTACCCATTGTATTCA
Organism: Glossophaga mutica; assembly: GCA_039655065.1. Classification (NCBI taxonomy): domain Eukaryota; kingdom Metazoa; phylum Chordata; class Mammalia; order Chiroptera; family Phyllostomidae; genus Glossophaga; species Glossophaga mutica. The sequence continues at coordinate 64,732,536 of CM077304.1, forward strand.
GTGAAATTCTAGCATGTTGTCATAGAAATGACATTCAGGAGAAAAAAGTTTAATTAAATTTGAAATCTTCTAGGAGCTAAGTTCACACTGAGCATAATTACTAATTATCAAATCCTTAAGTAGACACATTCATATATATAGCATTTATTTCCATCTTAATAACATTATATTATATCCCAAAAGTCTATATTTTACTCAACAAATATTACATGAGTTAATTCTGGTGATGTACCTTTAAATTACATTTATTCAAAGTGTTTGGGAATAACAAAACATGTTCAGAATGAAAGCACTATAAAATTTTATTTTGTCAAATTTCTCTAGTCTATTCTGAATCTAAACTGATATCAGTACTATGTACAAAATTTTAAAAAGAAATACACTTATAAATTATGCTAGTTCTCATTATATTTCAAAATAAAAATCAAATCAATGTGCGTATTTCTTGCATTACTTAATATTTTCCAGGAATTGTTTAATCCAGGAGAGAAGAATATCAAGTTCAGTGATGGCTTTGTAGATTCCTCTGTTTCCAATCTGCAGATAAAGTAGAGATATGAAAGCAGGAATCTTTCAGATTTAAAAAATAAAATATTCAAAAACAAGGATTTGGAATACTTACCCCATAAAATATTCTTTTTATCCTGGTAATGGATTTCATCTCTCTAGCTGATGAAGCACAGGAAATCTAAGAAAGCAACAGTAAATACAGATAATATTGTTGCAACTCTTTCATTCACTCACCAAACATTTATTTAGTAAGTATAATGTTCTTGGCATGGATATGCACTGGAAATAAATAATGCATGGCCTCTGTCTTCACAGAACTTATAGTTTCATGGTGGAAGTAGGTGATAAGTAAGAAAAGGAACAAAAATTAAAGTTTACAAAATACAATTAAAACTGCATTTGTAATGGACAAGACTCTACGATAGGGATTCACAGGAATGACCTACTTTTGATGGGTCAGAGAGGGCTATTTTGAAGAATGACACAAATTAAGATCTGAAAAATGAAAAGGAGCCAAAGAAAGATGGAGCTAAAGCTATATAAGGAGCTAAAGAAAGATGGAGGCAGTTGGGGAGGATGATGGGAGAGAGTACTTCAGGCAGAGGGAAAAGTGTGTGAAGGCCCTGAGGCAGGAAAGGCTAAGTAGGTGATTTCTAGAAAATGAGGGGGGGAGGGGTTGTGTAGAGGAAGGAAGGAAAGAAGGAAGGAAGGAAGGGAGGAAGGGAGGAAAAGACTGGAGCAATTGAACAAGGGAGATGTGGGTAACATGGGGGATGCAAGAAGGACAAAAAAATTTTACTTTTTTTGAAAAATCACCCTGGTTAATTCACATTACACAGTACAATATTCAGGTGACAATTGCCAGGAGAAAGCACCAAGAAATTAATATTAATTTCTAAGAGAAGGAGAAAGCTGATTTCCTGGAGTCTGGCAAGGGGAAACTGCCAGTCTCCTTTGAGGTGAATTTTCAAATCTTATCTGAGCACAGGATTGCCTAGGAGATAAGTAGGAAGAAATTAACATCATCTTCTATTCTACAAATTTCCACAGAGTTAACTAGAGAACAGGAAAGGAAGGAAAGGGTGAAAATATCTAATTTAACTACTTAGTTCTTACTCATAAACTCTCTGGAGTAGACTGAGGAAATTGAATAGGGAAATTCTTCTAAATTTATACAAAAGGAAACCAAGGCCCAGGTGGATAATCACTCACCCAAGGAGTCCCAGGAGGTTCTAACCTAGGAGTAAAAGAGTGTTGGGTACATCAATAAAGATAACAATTAAAACTCATGAAATGGAAGCAGCTAAATGACAACATCTATTAAAACAAATGAAATGTGGCCAATGTCAACTAGCAGGTCCCTTTAGGCCAGAACACAAAAAGGAGAAGTGGGGAGAAGGGGTAGCACACAGGCCCCTTTTCTGATCAAGAGAGAATGACTGAAATGACTTGACAGTTATGTCCTGAATGCTGTTTGGGGGGCTTAAAACTGATGATGGGTCATGACTCTGCCCAAAGGGAACTCTACCATCAGGTCAGACCCTGCATATGGAGAGATCCCTGTTGTGAGAGGGGCTTTGGTGATCTGGCACAAAAGAGCTGCAGACAGAACATTTGGTTTAAGTGCGGTCTGTGGGATTCACAAGCACAGGGTTGGACTTCCCGGTGATAAGAGCCGTGAATTAAGAAGAGGACATTTCACCCCAGACCAACCCTGTGAGGCCAAAGCAATGTGTGACAGACCCAGGAGAGTGGTAGCCAATGTCAGAGAACACGGTCAGAAAGAATTCAGTCATTCATTAAAGAAACATTCCCAAAGTGCCTACTATGTGTCAGGCCGTCTGTTAGGCACTAAAGACATAATGATGAGCAAGGCAGAGTTAGTGAGCAACAGTGTGGTGATTTTGGGAGGGAGAGGATATAGGGGGATAAATGGTAATGGAAAAAAAACAATAAAAAATACATTTAAAAAAATAATTGTAGATTCCGAAGCTCTCTTCTTTACCCAATTCCCCTTCAAGTGAAAACAGAAATACTGAGAATATGGTTAGGTAAAAATCGTAGTCAACATGTAATATGTTAGTGTTCTATGTCAGGCACTAATCTGAAAGCTTTGGTCATATCAACTCATTCAGGCCTCACAACAACCCTATGAGGTAGGTTCTGTTGTTTTCCGCATTTTACAGACTGGAAAACTGGACCATGAAAGTTCATATTCTGCCTATGTTCACACACTAAGTGAATGAGCTGAGACTGAACCCAAATATTCTGACTCTACAGTCTATTTGAAAACACATATTATGATGAAAGATAAAACAGCATAACTTGGAAAAGATATTCCAACTAAGCCATCTCTTGTTGAAAACACTCAAAATCCAGTTTTAAAGAGAAATTAGCCCAAAGATCCCTGCTCTGCATTACAAAAGAGAAGATGTCAGAAATGGCTTTCAAAGACTGAGTTGACTGGCAGAGAGAGATTTCAACCGGAAAACGGACGGTGGGATAATAAACAAAGAAAGAAACCCCATGTGTGTGAATGTATACATGTGTTTTGTTTTCTTTGTTCACTTGCTTTTCAGAGTGGAACTACAAAAGAAAATTCTAGAAATATCAACCTAGTTTCAGCCAAGATAGTTAAGTATGGAGAGAATTTAGAGAGGTCTGTCCATTATTTTATAAATGAAGAGTTTGGTTAAATATTAAGTCCTTCAAGGCTAAAATTATCTAACATAAAACTAGTTGGTCCAAATTTTGCAAATTGAAAAAAAGGAGATTCAATAAAAAAAATCAACACTTTCCTAATTCCAAGACAATATATCAAAGTTCTGAGATGTGAGGATCAACTACAAAGCACAGAAGAAGCAAGTCATATGGTACAATATTAAATATGAAAGTGTTAGAATTTAAAGATTAACACTGAAAGTGGGAGACCAAAGAAGCCAACCGAATCCTGGACACTGCAGAAGTTAAATATCATTCAGGCATTCCTGTGACCATACCCTCTGCCCAGGAAACTGCTCATCTCACAGCAGAGTGGGAAGTCCATAAAGGCTGCTGACCTCACCCTGTGTAAGGCAATGCTACCTGCACTAAGTAGAGCAAGGAGAGTAGAAAAGGAGAAAAATATGGTTTGACAATACATAAGCAAACAAACATTTCTTACTGCTAGTGTTGCCTCTAAAGCTCTGCTTGTTTATGGGATGTTTTCTGGCGCCTTGAGCTCCAGTTACTATAAATGACCCCTGGTAAAGATCTAAGCCAGAAGGTTCTCATTTTCCTGACTATTATACATATGTCTACAACTAGATTTTACTGCCATGATTCCATTGTCTGAAAAGAAGGTTTTATAAAGGAATGGCTTCTTTTACTTTATATTCCAGTGTATAAGTTGCATTTGCTGAAAACAGAATGCACAACAGAGGGTGGGCAGTTTTATTATAAGAATTGCTGAATGATTTGACAAACTTGACCAAAGCAGATATGATCTAGACTAAAGGCAATTTATTAGTAAGGCTAGAATAACTAGGGACCAGCTCAAAGGAAGGGGTGAGATAGTCAGACAATAACAAACACAAGGCCTAATCATTCATCATTAAGTCAAAACATTTTTCTTGTGTACTTAGCATATGCTAGGCACACAATGGCATTTCTGCCCACATGGCATTGATTTATAAAAGTATCCTACTTGATGAAAATTGTCTTAGGGCTCAAATGATGGCTCATCTGCTAAGACTGGCAGTGATGCAAAATCACAGTACTATGTGATAAATACTGTGATTAAAAAATAATGCAATAATTCTTTTGTATTTTTTTCTGTCTCCCAGAGACAGAAAAAAGGCAATCTGACTGTGAAATCCCAGACAGCTTCCAGAAGGATAAAACAAGTGAGCTGCATCTTGCAGGATAAGATGGAGTGGAAGGAGCAGGGACAAGGGACAAGCCAGCAGAAGAAGCATGATGCTCCAAGGCTGGAGAGAGTAGAGGTGATTTAAGCACCCTACAGGACTCAGCTAAACCCCCAGACTCAATGACCCATGGTTTGGCCCCCAGCCTCCAGCCCTGCGGCACATCCTCCTGTGTGCCCCCTTCTCAGCACCTGCCACAACCTGAGATGAGCTGCAGCTGGCCAAGAGCATTTTCAAGGAGTTCTATGAGGCCAGAGATGCCTATCCATTTTTGTTGAATCCCCAACATCTTGAATAGTGTTCAGCAAATACTAGATACTCAACAAATGTTTGTTTATTAAAAGAATCAATGAATGAAATGCAAACATCAGCTTATGGCTTCGGGACACTGGTTTAATAGTAGTTTGAAGCATGTCCCAGGGATTAGAGCTTCAGAGTTCTGTTTAAAACAGTTGGATGAACAAATAACACAGTTCTTAATTTGTGTCCCCAATGTTCTCACATGTTTGAAAAGTCATACAATTTCTATTGTTCATGACAGTTAAAGCAAAAATAAAAAATCTGTTTCCTCTGAAAGTTCTGGGAAAATGAAATGCATGGGTCAGTGAGTAGACAGCTACCTGTTTATAGTCTCTCAGAGAAGTGTCTACTCATACTGTGTTCACAGAGAACAACTTCAATCCTTTCTTCAAAAAGTTTTATGATATTTTTTCCTCTTATAAATACATGCCATATTCTCACAACCCTTAAAGGAGTGTAAAACCATGTGTAAAATCTTATATATTTTATTTACCTCCACATACAACTTCAAAACATATTATAATCATCCCTTTTGGTATTCTTTTGTTTGTAAGGTTTTTGGTTTGGCTTTTGTTGTTTTGTTTATTATTTTATTTTATTTTATTATATTTTATTATTTTAGTTAACCTTCATGGTTAAGGTAGTTTCTACTTTGGCCATGACCTTGTTTTCCTAAAATTTTTTACCCCCAAAATATAAATGATAGATGAGGCATTATATTAAAAGTTAAACTAGTTTTATTTTATTGTATGATAGTAGATGTAAGTTTTCCAGCAAATCTTATATCTTCTTGAAGTTTCTCATGTGAAGTCTTACAAATATTTTCTAGGTGCATTTAAAAATACAACTGAGAAAATTATATCAGTATAGCCTATTTTAAAACTGATTTTTAAAAGTTTTATGTCATTTTGGCAAAAGTGTGGGCATTAGGACAGTAACACAAGATTACTGAGACCAGACAGGCTAATAGGAAACTTAGGAAGAAAATTTTTTTATTACCATTACTGGAAGAAAACATAAGTATATTGCAACCAAGTAGGTTGCATGAAGGAGAAAGAGTTGAATCAACTAGTAGCCAGTGTCTCTCTTCAAAAGCAAATTCATAATCAGACATTTAATTTTTCAAAAGCAAATGACAGATATCAAATACCTGAGTAAATATATATCAGAAGAGTTTACAAAGCATTATTCTATTTCTTTAGTCTCACAACTAATAGAGTCATTTGATATAAATAAGTGTATATAACCTCACTTACCTATCTTAGACCCACATAAGATTTCTCCACGTTCCAACTGTGGCAAAAACTAGAAAGAGTTTCTAAATACATTAAATACAAAAAGATACTGGGGATAGGATGACTTTATTGAAGATTTTTTAATTCTCTGGATAATTACCATTAATCAGAATGAGTCCACACATGGATGTTAACTAGACTTACTGTGGTGATCATTAAATAATTGAAACAAATATCAAATGTTATATTGTATATGTGAAAGTAAAATAATAACATATGTCAATTATTTCAATAAAAAAGAGTAAGTCTATGCAATTTAGCACATTAAATGATAGAGCTGTGCCCCAAATTTTGACAAAGATGTTATATATCATTAACGAAGGAATGAATTTGTCAGCAAAGAGATTCTACAGTATAATCAGCAAGTATATTTACCAAGATTAAAACCAATTACTCATAAATGATCTCTTTATCTTTAAATTAAAGTGTTACTCTAAATTATACACATAATACAACTTAACACTAACAATAGATACTAAAGAAGTATTTGATTATGTAGGAGAATCACTCGTTTGGAAATTATTGAGAAAATGTAATTAGAAGAAAATTAGTGTTCTATGTATGGAAAGTAAAGACACTAACAGTAAGGAAAGACACTAACAGTTTTGTGGAACTATTATATGCTAAGCACTTTGATATATTATCTCATTTAATTCTTCCAACAACCACAAGATGAGATTATTGGTATTGTTAACAGGATTTGGACTTTGCAATTAATGAAAGAGTAAAACAGGGCTGGTCTCACATCCTACTTCTGGTTTTATCAGTTCAACCAATTGCAATATTTGAAATTACAAGGATAAATAATTAGTAATGCCTTACAAGTTGATAAGTTAGTTGCAATTACTTATCAAACACACTCCAAGAAATTGAGACACAAATATTTTATTTGCTAAGACTTATCAGACTTTAAGTTAATTACACACAATATAAAGAAATGCATCTCTTTAATTACCAATTACGATTCAGGCTCTCAAAATGTTAATTAAAGTAGATGATTAAAATCTTGAAAACTAATGAAATTTTTTTCAGTTTCAACTTTGATTATTAGCAATTAGGCAAATTATTTTGTAGATTTAATTAAGCAACTATTAGTTCCCTGTCAAGTCTGAAAGTATTTTAGTTCTTTAAGAAGCATTAAAATGTTTTCTTACATATATATAGCTTAACTTCCCAAATACCATTTAGCCAAATACCATGGCTAGCAAAGATTATAAAAATAAAGGTATGTTATATTACCCATAACTAATTTTCTTTGAATAATTTTACTACCTAAATTACACCAGACTAGTTAAAAATATAATAATTTATTAGGTACTACAAAATGCTTAGGATGTTATCAGAAACAATGAGCTAACATTCAAATGCCGTGTAGATTTCAGACCTACAGGCCTCCCATGATGATTACCTTGGTGCTATGTCTTAAGAGTGGTTAAAGAAGATTTCAGTCTCAGTGGATCTTCAAAGAAACCCATGAGCGGCTATCTTATAGAAATCAGGCTTCTCAAAAATAAAAATTAATTTAAGTTCATGAGTTAATAATGAAATGATGAGAAAATAACAACTTGTTGACAACATTGGAAGGACATTAGAAAATTAATTACTTATACTGAAATCTGGTAAATAAAAGGAAGTAAGTATATTTTCTGCCTTTCTTATATGATAAATTCCTTGGACAAACAGGTTAGTAATAGGTAGGTTCTGTTTATAGATTATCTCTGCTTACAAATAAAGTATAACAAAATTTTAATATATCATTTTGCAATGCCTTATAAATAGATCTATACTATAATTACCAATGACTGCAAAAATCATAAAAATCAATGCCATCTATTATGTGCCTCTTAGTGAAAGTACACACCACTACCTGTGAAGTAGCCTAGCCAAAACATAAAGACTGAACCTGCTCGAGTCTCTATAAGTAATTACTAATGTACGGGAAATGAAAAAAAAGGATATATTAAATGAGTCTATGAAAATGCAACAGCAAAACATACACCATGAAAAACTCTTTAAAAGACTGACCCAAACCCTTTAACAAATAAATTTCAGGAAGGAAGAGGAAGGGAAAGAAGAGAAGGAAATGAAAATTCACAGGGAAATGGGTAAAGTTAACCAAAATGTGTTGACACAGTAGGAGGGAAAAATTAGCACTAGACTAAACAATGTTTTGGTCCTAACTAACAAAATTTAAAATCTGAAAAAAAACCCGAACTTTTTTCAAGCAATTTAACTGTCTGCCCAAGTGAGAAAAAGAATATTTACAGGAATATGAAAATATGTAGGATCCAATAAGATAAAATTTATAATGTCTGACATCCAATCGAAAATTACCAGGTATAAGGAAGATGGCGGCATGGTAGGAGGGAGCAGATTCCACTTCCTTCTACACATGGGAGAAAAACCTGGTCGATCTACAGAGGAACAGAGCAAACAGCCAACAGTACCACAGCCTATATGAAACCAGGAAATCAAAAATTGTAGTGGACATTGAGGAACCAGATGGTGGAAGCTATGAACACCAGGATACCCAAAGGAGACTGCACCACTGAATCTCACAGGTATTCTACCACAGAAGTTCACACCATAAACCCAGGGAGCCAGAACAGATCAATTTAAGAAGTTGAGGCTAACAAGAAGAGTCTCACAAACAATGGGAAGACAAAGAAACAATCCCCAAATGAAAGGAAAGGAGGAAGTCCCAGTAAGAATGCTAAATGAAATAGAAGCAATTCAACTACCAGATATTGAGTTCAAAGCAATGGTTATCAGGAAGCTCCATGACCTCACAATGAGCTACCAGAAACTACAGGGAAGCTACAAAGAACTCACTGCAAACTATACCAACATGAAAAAGAAAATAGAAACTATCAATAAGGACCAAGAGGAAATGAAGAATACAATTTCTGAACTGAAGAATACAGCAGAAGGAATCAAAAGCAGAATCGATGAAGCAGAAGATCGGATCAGTGAGCTGGAGGACAAAGTAGAAAAAAAACACCCAGAAAGAGCAAGAAAAGGAAAAGAGGCCCAGAAAGAATGAAGTGGGATTAAGTGAAATGCAAGACACTATGAAACGTAATAATATCTGTATAATAGGGATAATAGAAGGAGAAAAAGAAGAGCAAGGGATAGAAAACCTATTTGACAAAGTAATAATGGAAAACTTCCCTAATTTGATGAGAGAAAAAGTCACACAAATCCAGGAAACACAGGGAGTCCTAATCAAGAGGAACCCAAAGAGGCCCACTTCAAGACACATCATAATCAAAATGGCAAAATTCCAAGACAAAGAGAGAATCTTAAAGGCAGCAAGGGAGAAACAGGAAGTAACATTCAAGGGAGCCCCGATAAGGTTAGCAGCTGACTTCTCAATGGAAACTCTCCAAGCCAGAAGAAAATGGCAAAAAATATTCCAAGTAATGAGAACCAAAGGCCTGCAACCAAGACTACTTTACCCAGCAAGACTTTCAATCAAAATAGAAGGCCAAATAAGGAGCTTCCCAAACAAAAGAAGACTAAACGAATACACCTCCACCAAACCAGTTCTGCAAAAGATGCTAAAGGGACTGCTTTAAGGAAAGGAAGGAAGAGAGAGAGAGAGGAACACAGGTACAAAAAAGGCAATGAATAAGTACCTATCAGTAATAACCTTAAATGTAAATGGATTAAATGCTCCGGTCAAAAGACATACAATAGCTGAATGGATAAGAAAGCATGACCCACTCATATGCTGCCTACAAGAGACTAACCTCAGGACAAAAGACCTACACAGACTCAAAGTGAAGGGCTGGAAACAAATTTTCCAAGCAAACAGACAGGAAAAAAAAACAGGGAAGCAATACTCATATCAGACAAAATAGACTTCAAAAGAAGGGCCATAAAGAGAGACCCAGAAGGTCACTTCATAATACTCAAGGGAAGAATCCACCAAGAAGACGTAAACATTGTAAATATATATGCACCCAACATAGGAGCACCTAAATACATAAAGAAAATCTTAGAGGATTTCAAGAAGGATATTGACAGCAACACAATTATAGTAGGGGATTTCAACACCCCACTGTCAAAAATGGGCAGATCTTCCAAACAAAATATCAACAAAGATATTGTGGCATTGAACAGTACTCCAGACGAATTGGACTTAGCTGATATATATAGAGTCCTTCATCCCAAAGAAACTAAATACACATTTTTTTCAAATACACATGGAACATTTTCAAAGATAGACCACATGACAGGACACAAAATAAGCCTCAACAAATTCAAGAAAACTGAAATCATACCAAGCATTTTCTCCAACCACAAGGGGCTGAAACTAGAAACCAACCCCAAAGGGAAAAACCCAAAACACTCAAAATCATGGAGAGTGAATAGCATGCTATTAAACAATGAATGCGTCAAGAATGAAATTAGGGAAGACATCAAAAAGTTTCTGGAAACAAATGAAAATGAACTCACAACTACCCAAGACTTATGGGAGACAGCGAAGGCAGTCCTGAGAGGGAAGTTCATAGTGATACAGGCCTACCTAAAAAAGATAGAAACATTCAAACAAACAACCTAACCCTACACCTACAAGAACTCAAGGAACAACAACAAAGACAGCCCAGAGAAAGTAGAAGGAAGGAAATAACCAAGATCCGAGCAGAATTAAATGACATAGAGACTAAAAGCAAAATTCTAAAGATCAATGAATCCAGGAGCTGGTTCTTTGAAAAAGATAAATGAAATCAACAAGCCTTTAAGCAGGCTCATCAAGAAAAAAAAAAAACAGAGAGGACCCAAATAAACACAATCAGAAATGAAAGAGGAGAGATAAAGACTGACTTCACAGAAATACAAAGGATTGTAAGAAATTACTATGAAGAATTGTATGCCAAGAAACTTGAAAACCTAGGTGAAATGGACAAATTTCTAGAAAAATATAATCTTCCAAAACTCAAAGAAAAAGAAATTGAAAGCCTGAACAGATCAATAACAGCAGATGAAATTGAAGCAGTAATCAAAAAATTCCCAACACACAAAAGCCCTGGACCAGATGGTTTCACAGGAGAATTCTACAAAGCATTTAAGGAAGAGCTAACCCCTATCCTTCACAGACTATTCCAAAAAAATCCAAAAGGATGAAGACTCTCAAACTCTTTTTATGAAGTCAGCATCATCCTAATCCCAAAATCAGATAAAGACACAACAAAGAAAGAACATAGATGCTAAAATCCTCAACAAAATATTGGCCAACTGCATCCAACAATACACTAAAAAGATCATACACCATGACCAAGTGGAATTCATCCCAGGGATGCAAGGATGGCTCAGTATTCGCAAATCCGTAAATGTAATATATCACATAAACAAAAGCAAAGACAAAAATCACATGATCATATCAATAGATGCAGAAAAAGCATTTGATAAGGTACAGCACCCATTTATGATAAAAATGCTCAGCAAAGTGGGAATATAGGGAGTATTCCTCAACATAATAAAGGCCATATATGAGAGACCTACAGCCAACATCATACTCAACAGGCAAAAACTAAAATCTTTTCCACTGAGATCAGGAACAAGACAAAGTTGTCCACTTTCACCATTTCTATTCAATATAGTATTGGAAGTATTAGCCACAATGATTAGACAAGAAAAGGAAATAAAAGGCATCCAAATTGGAAAGGAGGAAACAAAACTATCATTGTTTGCAGGCAGATGACATGGTAGTGTACATAGAAAATCCTATAGACTCGGCCAGAAAGCTGCTCGACTTAGTGAATGAATTTGGCCAAACAGCCAGATACAAAGTCAATATCCACAAATCAAAAACATTTTTGTATACCAACAATGAAACATCAGAAGCAGAAATCAAGAAAAAAAAATCCCATTTGATATAGCAAAAAGAAAAATAAAATACTTAGTAATAAACCTAACCAAGGATGTAAAAGACCTGTATGCAGAAAACTACACAACACTGAAGAAAGAAATCAAGGAAGACACAAACAAATGGAAACATATACCTTGTTCATGGATCGGAAGAATTAACATCACCAGGGACTTCCGGCCAAGATGGAGGCGTAGGCGGACACACTGTGCCTCCTCTCACAACCAAAATTAAGGACAACAAATATTTAGAAACAAGAAAACAACCAGAACTTATAGAAAATTGAACTGTACGGAAGTCCAACAACCATTCATCCAGACCGGTAAGAGGGGCAGAGTCGAGGTAGAAAAAAGTGGAGGTGCGGACCCGGAACGCAAGTAGCAGCAGCTGGCAGTTCCCAGGTGCACGGGCGGTGGCTGGCGGACCCCGGGCACAGGGGGGCAACTGTGCAGACCCAGTGAGAATGCACAAGGCGGCTGGCTGACCAGGGGGTCCCACATTCGCGCACGCAGACAGTCCAGGCAGAGGGGAAGTGGCAGAAGGGACTGAATCCAGGAGAGAGCGGAGCAGGCGCCATTGTTCCCTCTCAGACCCCGCCCCCACATAGAGCGTCACAAGCCAGTGACTGGGCTACCCCACACTGGGGAGCGCCTGAGGCTCCACCCCTCACTGCGTAACAGCACGCGCGCGTGCGCAGATAATCCAGCCGAAGGGGAAGCAGCGGAAGGGACCGGAGTCCAGAAGAGAGTGGAACAGGCGCCATTCTTCCCTCACGGACCCCGCCCCTACCTATAGCGTCACAACCCAGCGACTGGGCTGCCCCGCCCTGAGGGACACCTAGGGCTCCATCCCTCATATGTAATAGCTGCGACCAGACTAAAACCAAAACAAAACAAAAAAACCCACCAAAAATGGCTCAAACCAGAGAAAAAATGAAAACCCCAGAGTCAATTCCTCTAAGCAACGAAGAGATAGCCAACCTATCAGATGTACAGTTCAAAGCACTGGTCATCAAAATGCTCACGGAATTGGTTGATTTTGCTCATAAATTAGATGAGAAAATGCAGGCTACAATACGTGAAATGAAGGAAGACGCATGGGGAACCGATAGAGATGGAAGGAAAACTGGGACTCAAATCAATGGAGTGGACCAGAAGGAAGAAAGAAACAACCAAACAGAAAATGAGGAAGAAACAAGAATTCAAAAAAATGAGGAGAGGCTTAGGAACCTCCGGGACATCATTAAACGTCCCAACATCCGAATTATAGGGGTCCCAGAAGGGGAAGAAGAAAAGCAACAAGTAGAAAACTTATTTGAACAAATAATAAAGGAGAACTTCCCCAATATGGCAAAGGAAATGGACTACCAGGACGTCCAGGAAGCTCAGAGAGTCCCAGAGAAGTTGGGCCCAAGGAGGAACACATCAAGGCACATCGTAATTACATTAGCCAAGATTAAAATGAAGCAGAGAATTCTAGAAGCAGCAAGGGATAAGGGGACAGTCACCTACAAAGGAGTTCCCATCAGACTGTCAGCTAATTTCTCAAAAGAGACCTTGCAGGCAAGAAGGGGCTGGAAAGAAATATTTGAAGTCTTGAAAAGCAGGGACCTACATCCAAAATTGCTCTTTCCAGCAAAGCTGTCATTTAGAATGGAAGGACAGATAAAGCACTTCTCAGATAAGGTCAAGTTCAAGGAGTTCATCATCACCAAGCTCTTATTATATGAAATGTTAAAGGGACTTATCTAAGAAAAAGAAGATAAAAAATATGACAGTGAAAAGACAGCAAACTCACAGCTATTAAGAACCACACCTAAAACAAAAGCAAACTAAGCAAACAGCTAGAACAGGAACAGAACCACAGAAATGGAGATCATATGGAGGGTTAGCAACAGGGGTGTGGGAGGAGGAGAGAGGGGGAAAAGGTACAGAGAATGAGTAGCATAGATAGTGGGTAGAAAATAGACAGGGGCAGGGTAAGAATAGTACGGGAAATGTAGAAGCTAAAGAACTTATGACACAAGGACATGAACTAAAGGGGGGAATGTGGATGGGAGAGGGTGTGCAGGGTGGGGGGAATGATGGGGGAGAAATGGGACAACTGTAATAGCATAATCAATAAAATAAAAAAAAAAGAATTAACATCACCAAAATGTCCATACTACCCAAAGCAATTTACAAATTCAATGCAATACCTATTAAAGTACCAATGGCATATTTCACAGACATAGAACAAACACTTCAAAAATTTATATGGAATCATAAATGACCCCAAATAGCTGCTGCAATTTTGAGAAAGAAGAGCAAAGTAGGAGGGATCACAATACCTGATACCAAACTGTATTACAAAGCCACTGTAATCAAAACAGCCTGGTACTGGCATAAAAACAGGCACATGGACCAGTGGAACAGAACAGAGAGCCCAGAAATAAACCCAAGTCTCTACTGTCAATATTTGACAAAGGGGGCAGCAACATAAAATGGAGTAAAAATAGCCTCTTCAACAAGTGGTGTTGGGAGAACTCGACAGCTGCATACAAAAAAATGAAACTCGAGCACCAACTTACACCATACACAAAAATAAATTCAAAGTGGATAAAAGATTTAAATATAAGCCATGACAACATTAAAGTCCTAGAGGAGAACATAGGCAGCAAAATCTCAGATATTTCACGCAGCAACATTTTTACTGATATGTCCCCTAAAGCAAGGGACATAAAGGAAAGAATAAACAAATGGGATCTCATCAAAATAAAAAGCTTCTGCATGGCTAAAGAAAATAGTATTAATCGCATCGAAATAAAAAGCTTCTGCATGGCTAAAGAAAACAGTATTAAAATAAAAAGAGAACCAACTGTATAGGAAAACATATTTGCCAATGATACCTCAGACAAGGGTTTAATCTCCAAAATATATAAAGAACTTACAGGACTCTACTCTAAGAAGACAAGCAACCCAATTAAAAAACGGGCAAAGGACTTGAATAGACACTTCTGCAAGGAGGACATACAGAGGATCCAGAGACACATGAAAAAATGCTCAGTATCACTAGCTGTCAGAGAGATGCAAATTAAAACCACAATGAGATACCACTTCACACCGGTCAGAATGGCCATTATAAACAAAGTAACAAACACCAGTGTTGGAGAGGCTGTGGAGAAAAGGGGACCCCAGTGAACTGTTGGTGGGAGTGCAGACTGGTACAACCACTATGGAAAACAGTATGCAATTTTCTAAGAAAACTAAAAATGGATGTACCTTTTGACCCAGCAATTTCACTGCTTGGATTATATTCTAAGAACCCCGAAACACCAATTCAAAAGAACCTATGCACCCCTATGTTCATAGCAGCACAATTTACAATAGCCAAGTGCTGGAAGCAACCTAGATGCCCATCAGTAAATGAATGGATCAAAAAACTATGATATGTTTACACAATGGAATTCTATGCAGCAGAAAAAAAGAAGGAGCTTCTACCCTTTGCAACAGCATGGATGGAACTGGAGAGCATCATGCTAATTGAAATAAGCCAGGCGGTAAAAGACAAATGCCATATGATCTCACCTTTAACAGGAACCTAATCAACAAAACAAACAAGCAAGCAAAATATAACCAAAGACACTCAAATTGAGATCAGGCTGACAGTCACCAAAGGGGAGAAGGGAGGGAATTTCAGGGGAAAGGGGGAAGGGTTTACAGGAACAAGTATAAAGTTCACATGGACAAAAACTATGGGGGGTGGAAATGGGAGGGAGGTGGGGAGGGCTGGCGTGGTGGGCTGGGATGGGAGTAAAAGACAGAAAACTGTACAAGAACAATTAAAATAAAATTTAAAAAAATTACCAGGCATACAACAAAGCAGGAAACTATAACTCATAATGAGAAGAGAAATCAAGTAATTGAACTAACACAAATTTTAGAATTACAGACAAGAATATTAAAAGAGTATGTCAGTTATTCTATATTTTCTAGAAACTTGAAGAAACATGGATCACATTAACAAAAGACATAGGAAATATTAAAAGACCCAATTCAAACTTCTAGAGATAAAACTTATAATGTCTAAGATGAAAGATACACTGAATGAGATTAATAGCAAATTAAACACTGCAGAAAAAAAAGATTAGTAAACTGAAAGATGTAACAATAGAAACCATCTACAATGAAACACAAGAAAAACTAAGAATAACATAGAAACAGTAGACTATGGGACAACTAAAAATGGCTGAATATCGAAGCAACCTAGGTGCCCATCAGTTAATGAATGGATCAAAAAACTGTGGTACATTTACACAATGGAATTCTATGCAGCAGAAAGAAAGAAGGAGCTCCTACCCTTTGAGACAGCATGGATGGAATTGGAGAGTATCATGCTAAGTGAAATAAGCCAGGCAGTGAAAGACAAATACCATATGATTTCACCTTTAACAGGAACCTAATCAACAAAACAAACAAGCATAATATTAACAAAGACACTGAATTTGAGAACAGTCTGACAGTGACCAGAGTGGGAGGGGAGGGAATTTCAGGGGAAAAGGGGAACGGTTTAGAGCAACAAGTATAAAGGACACATGGACAAAAACTATGTGGGGTGGAAATGGGAGGGAGGTGGGTAGGGCTGGGGTGGTGGGCTGGGGGAGGGATAATAGACAGAAAACTGTACAATATCAACAATTAAAAAATACTGATTAAAAAATAATTAAAAAGTATAAAAAAATAAATAAATAAATGGCTGAATAGCTATGCAATTAGAATTCCAAGAAGATAACAACTGTACCTTAAAAAAAAAAAAACTAAGCAAACAACTAGAACAGGAACAGAACCACAGAAATGGAGATCATATGGAGGGTTAGCAACAGAAGAGTAGGAAGGGGAAAGAAGGGGAAAAGGTACAGAGAACAAGTAGCATAGATGGTGGGTAGAAAATAGACAGGGGGAGGGCAAGAATAGTGTGGGAAATGTAGAAGCTAAAGAATTTATGACACATGGACATGAACTAAAGTGAGGGAATGTGGGTGGGATGGGTGGTGCAGGGTGGAGGGAAATGAAGGGGGAAATGGGACAACTGTAATAGCATAATCAATAAACTATATTTAAAAAATCAATCAAGAAAAAGAAAGAAAAGAGGATAATGGAACAAAAAAACAGACTGGAGAAATAGGAAACGAACAGCATGAGGGTAGATTTTACCCCAAGTATGTCGATAATCACGTTAAATGTAAGTGGTCTAAATTTGCCAAAACTAAATGTGTCAGAGCTTAATATTTAAAAAAAAAAAAAAAAAAAAAACGTAAATATATGCTGCCTATAAGAAAGTCACTTTAAATAAAAAGCACAAATAACTTAAGAGTAAAATGATAGAAAAATATATATCATGCTAACAATAATTGAAAGAAAGCTGATATGATTCTATTAGTAGCAGAAAAAGGTTTGAGAATAACAAACAGTATTAGGAACAACAGGGTAATTCTACAATGAAAGTATCAATCAAGATGTGTCATCAAGATGACACACTATCAAAAACATTTATGTACCTCATAACAGAATTTCAAAATACATGAATTTCTATGATGAATACCAATAGAATTTCAAGGAGAAATCAAGGAGTGCACTATTAATGTCAGAGATGTCAATAATTGATAGAATAAGATGAAAGAAAATGAAGATAGAGAAAAAATGAGAAACAGCAACAAGTAGATCTAATTGACATTATAAAACACCCTATTCGAAGTATATCTATTCTCTTCAAATACACATAGAACATTTACCAAAACAGACCAAATTTGGAGCCATAAAAGATGACTCAACAAATGTAAAAGGATTCAAGTCGTATAAATTTTGTTCTCTGACCAAAATATAATCAAATCAGAAATCAAAATCAGAGAGGTATCTGGACAAGTCCCCAAGTATACAGAAACTAAATAACACCCTTCTAAATAACCAATGGGTGAAAGAAGAAACAAAAGGGAAGTTAGAAAGCATTTTAAAGTGAATGAAAATAAAGTAACACATCAAAGATTGTGGGAGGTAGCTAAACAGTATTTAAGGGGAAATTTATAACATTAAATCCCTATAGGAAAAGACAGAAAATCTCAAGCTAATAACCTCAGCTTCAACCTTAAAAAAACAAAAAAAAAAAACAAAAAAAAACCTAAAAGAAAATTAATGACTCAAGCTTTCACCTTAAGAAACCAGAAAGAAAAGTGCAGATTAAACCCAAATTTAAGATAAAAAAGAATAATATACTCCAGAATGGAAATCAGTGGGGGAGAAAAAACAGAAAAACAATAGAGAAAATTCATTAAGCTAAAAATTGGTTCTCTGACAAATCAACAAAATCAATTATACCATCAATACTTATAGCAGCTTTGTTTGTGATAGCCAAAAACTGGGGGGAAAACATATATCCATCAACAGGTGAATAAATTGTGTTATATCATTACAATGGAATCCTACTTGGCAATAAAAAACACTAATTATTGATACACTCAATAACATGAATAAATCTCAAAGTAATTATTCTGGATGGAAGAAGGCAGACAGAAAAGAATATAGCACATATCATATGATACCATTTACATTAAATCCTAAGAAATGCAAACAAATCTACAATAACAGAAAACAGACTAATGTTTCCCTGGGAACAGAAGACAAGACAGAGGGACCAAGGGGCACAAAAAGACTTTGGGAAGTGATGGGTACATTCATTATCCTAACTGTAGTGGTGGTTTCAAGAGTGGACGCATATTTGAAAATTACCCAAGTACATACTTCACATAGGTTCAGTTAATTAGATGTCAATTATATCTCAATAAATTTGTTAACACATGCATCATAAAATATATATGTTTTTTGTATGTTTAAGAGGTAAAGAGGTATGTTTAAGAGGTAAAGAAACATCCTGTGTTTAATTTAATTTGTATAAATTAAACAAAAGATGTAGCCTTGCATGAGCAGGAGGGTGCAGAGAATGGAATGCTTTCTTACACTGGGCAGTCATGTTCCCAGCTTAACACACACATAAACATACCATACATATATATATACACATGTATGTGTGTATACACACATACATATATGTGTATACACACATATGTGTATATTTATGTGTGTGTATATACATACACACATACACACACATATGTAAAGTGTACATATACTCTGATGACTATACTTACGCATGGGACTCCTCAAACTTAGCATGTCAAAAGCAACTTACTAACCTCCCTCCATGCTTTCTCCTTCTGTAATCTGAGTGAATGGCACTACCACCCAGCCAGCTCCCAAGAGGAAGCCTTAGTCATCTCAGACTCTGCTGTCTTCCTCAGACTCTCCTCACCCTTCCCTGGAACACTAGCATTGATCCAAGCATATTTTTGCAACAATCCTCTCATTGTTTCCTATGCCTCCAGTCTCACCCTCTCGCTGCACCCCTCTATATGCACCAAAGAGATCTTTCTAAAACAGAGTATTTAATCAAGCCATGCCTTTCACTGGCTTTCCATTTTGTTGCTGAAACAGTCTAACCTCCTCAGCCAGTCTTACCATGCCTTTCTTAACCTGGCCCCATGAGCTCTCCTCACTGAAATATGAACAATCAGCCTCATCTTCACATTCCCCAAGTCACATTATATTCATTCTCAATTACTTGCAGTTTCCTGAATATGGTATGTTGTTTTATACCATCAAGCTTTAATTCAAGCTTCCACCCTGCCGTTTCTGCCCCTTATTCCCCAAAAGTTAAACTCAATCATTGCCTCATTTAATGACACTCTTCTCTGTCTCCCCTCATATAGGCCCCAAGCCCCAGAGCAGATGGCATTAACTACTTCTATAGTGACTTCACCAGACAGCAAGTCAATATTCACACATGTATTTCATGATTCACTGAACGTCTTTGTTTACATCTCTCTCCGAATAACAGCTAACCTCTGGAGACTGGGAACCAAATCATACTAGTCTTTTTCACCCCAACGCCTAGCACAGGACCTGGAAAATGTAGGAAGGAGTAGGCCAAACTGCTGTAAGCCAATTTGTAGACATCAGTTTACTTGTTTACTTTAACCATTTAGTTTCAGGTGATTTGGTTTTCATTTTGCCTGTATTACGCCGTTTCCAGGGAAGTTCAGTCTTTGTTTCCGTTCCCTTCTTATTTGTGGGAAGAATATATTTATAAGAAGAAACCATCCGCCTACTGCAGTCATGAGCAGCACCGACTTGGTACCATTGTGCGGGCACGCCCTGCACGTGAGTGCCCAGCGTAAGAAAGCGTTCCACTCACTGCACCTGCTCATGCAAGGCTACCTCCTCTGTTTAATTTGCACACAGGTGAAGAAACTGAGAGTATCTCTGGTCATAAATAGCATACTAATGAAAATTTCTTGAATAATTATTCCAGAAACTGCTAACTATTGACCAAAATTTATTTCCTCTTCTTAGACATAACCTAGACTACATTTTCCAGCTTCCTTGCAGTTACTGTAACCATGTGATTATTTCTTGCCAAGGAATAATGCCAAGGAAGTTTACTGTCAATTTTAGAGGAGTAATTTAGTACTTTGCTCTTGATAAGTGAAAAATTCTACCTAGCTCAACATATACTCAACAAATTCATCCAGAGTCAAATTCTATTTGGCAAAATAGGGTAGAGTATGATATTTTTTAAAAAATTATCATGGCAAACATATTCTTGCATCTTTAGTAATTTTTTAAACAATTCTGGATGTTTATTGAAAAGTTTTAAGTGAAATAAAACATCCACATAGAACTAACACATTTAAAAATCACCATTACAAAGTTATGATTTATAAAGAGTTGTAGTAAGCCTTACTATTATTTCAATGTACTAAGATATGAAATAAAAAATAGTTGGATTCTCTAAATTATATAAAGCAATTGATATCATATATTTTGCTTTTTGTTTGTTATTTCCAAGTTTGGAGGAGGGAAACATTTTCAGAAGAGCACAGGTCAGTGATTAATTGTTGGCATAAATTCAAACACCAAGTACTCACATTAAGCAAGTGGACTATATGCCAAAATTCTGTATGTTAAGTCAACTGTTTCAAATTCAGACAGCATTTAACTCTGGAAACAGTGTCCTAAATGCAGTATTAGTTTGTTGTTTTTTTAATCAACCCCTCAAATCCTTCTTAGACTACAGCATCCCACTAACCTCAGCATTAGCCTGGAGTTCTGGGTTCTGGAAACAAAGGTTGGGCCATTTCCCTCTGTTTCTGGATCATGAAAAAAGCCTAAGACCATTTTTGAAATATGTCAAGGTTCTGCGGATATAGAACCCTCAGACCTCAGAGCCCCTTTCAAAGTCTCTCCTTCTTGACGCTTTTCCTGCTCCATTTAGACGTGCAGATTTCTGCTCTGAATCCTGAATTTTGCTAGTCCTGTTATTATGGTGCTTTTTCTTTCATCCTCTTACTATAATTATTTGTATAGTGACCTTGCCCTTCCCTTCCTTCTCACTGGAATCCTCCTACCAACACATACACACACACACTGCAAAATTCCTAGAGTGCAATGCCTATGTTTTATCTCATTTTCCCCACAACAACCCCAATAGCAAAGAAAACAGAGCAAATACAGCAGGTGTAATTACTTTCTACATTGGCTGTTTATATATTGACTATATTTAATGCCCATTTTTATTAATATCACATTTAAGTTAATATTGCCTACTTCATATTTTATAATTTCTTCCTGCCTAAACTCTGCCCCAATCACTAATTTAGAATTCCACCAATATCAGATGATGAGTAGATTTATATTAAACCAATACTAGCTTCTGTTGGCAACAAAAATAAGAATAAAATTATGATTGGCCAAAAGATCAAATGCAAGGCAAGCACTTATTTCCCTAAAGCAAAAGTCTTACAAGGCTTTCCAAAGCTCAGGTTAATCCTCTGGCTTTCTTTTTCAGTTCCAGGAGGAGGCTGATACACCCGAGGGCATAAACTCCATAGCTCTTGAGACCATTAACTGAAGCTATCAGTGGTTGGCTCAGGTGGGAGAATTTAAGAAGTACAGCTTTAACCGGAACCTAATCAACAAAACAAACAAACATAATATAACCAAAGACACTGAAATTGAGAACAGGCTGACAGTCTCCAGAGAGGAGAGGGGAGGGAATTTCAGGGGGAAAGGGGAACGGTTTAGAGCAACAAGTATAAAGGACGCATGGACAAAAACTATGGGGTGTGGAAATGGGAGGGAAGTGGGGAGGGCTGGGGTGGTGGGCTGGGGTGGGAGTAAAAGACAGAAAGCTACAAGAACAACAATTAAAATAAAAATTAAAATGATAAAAAGAAGTACAGCTTCAAGATTATTGGGGAGGTTGACTGAGTGTTATATTCACGTTAAACCATAAGGGGGAGCCAGGCACTGTGGTAAGCGGCTGCAACCAGCCAGAGTGCCACACTGCTCTGATGCTGCTGTGGCCCCAGTCCTTGAAAGAAGTGTCTCTATTGACAGATTGAGGTCCCTTTAGGAAGACACTTCAAAGACAAATCAAGGAGAACCAGAGTTCCTAAACAGTTCTATGTTTTCCAAGTTTTTCATCTTGGTTTTGGTTATAACTCTCATTATATGTTTTCTAGTTACTTAAGCCAAGGAAAAGAATCAATGATAAAAACAGACAGACATGCTTTGGAGGGGTGGGGGCTGTTCTGGGTGTCCAGATAACACGGTATTGTATCAGACAATGATGTCTTCTAGTGCCTCTCCATAACTATTAACAAACTTCATTCAGAGTCACATTAAATTGCCGTAAATTGGATGGCTAATGCAGAGAAATCAAGGTCTCTAGCAAAAACAGGAATAGAAGGTATATTGACAGCTGAAGAGTATTTCTGTTTCCAGATATTGAAATGGGAACAGCTTGCTTGTTCCTTTGAATGACTCCACTCCAGTCTACAGCCACTGCCATAGGTCTCTATATCCCCCAATGTCGAGTGCTTTGGTGGATTATTCTCCTCCCCTTTAAGTTGTTAGTGGTGAATACTCTCTTAGTTGGGATAATAATCACCTACTCAGGGATTCCAAATGAAATATAAATTTATATAATAGTTCAACTTAAATATAAGAGATTATACAATTCACTGTCTTTAATAAGCAGACTTCATAGATTAAAATAGAATAAACTGAAGATAAGTGATGGCCTTTCCATTATTTCATTCAGAGGAACTGGCCCAGAGCATTCTCTCTGTGTTCTACAAAGAGGTACCAGTTTGTAACTTTTCCTCGGTGTCGTTATTTTAATGGAATGGGAGAGTTTATAAAAAAACATGCAACCCAAGTCCCAAATAAGTACATAAACACAAACTAACCAAAGAAAAGTGAATATATATTCATTGATTTTTTTTTTTTTTTTTTTTTTTTTACCTAACTGAGCAGCTCACCCTCATAAAATGCCTCTGTAGTAGGGGCTGCAATTTGGGTTCCTCAGTCCTTTCACGAACTATAAGAAAAAGGTATCCTAACTCTTAAAAAATGCAAGTCCACCTCCAATTGCCAAGTATTTAAGCAGCAATGACCATCACACCCAAGAGTTGGGGAGCTCGTTTCCACCTGCCAACCCAAGGACTGCAGTTGGCGTCACTGCCCCACCTTCGCACCAGCTGCAAGGCACAACTGCTGGAGGCTGCAGAAAGCGTGCTTGGAACCCAAAGCCACAGGAAATATCCCACACTCCCCACAGAGGCAAGTCGACTAATATTGCGCAGATTGTGACTTGATATTTTATTTTGTCTTATTTTTTTCTCTGTGCTGGCCTTTGTTACTGTAGATGTTTTTATAGAAATGCGGTCATTTTTATCTTCTTAATTAATTCCCCATTGCATACAGTGGCAGTGACCTAAGCAACATCAAATAATTTAGGTCCCATAGAAGACATACTCCTCTTTTTTTGTTTGTTGTTTCGTTTTGACTGAGACCATGCCTTTAAAAGGATACAACTGTTTAAAATTAAATAAATAAGAAAAAGGCAATCTAAACAGCTTTCATCAATATGGGAAAGAAAGAAGAGAGAGAGAGAGGGAAAGGGAGGGAGAGAGAGAGGAAGAAAGAAAGAAAGAGAGAGAGAGAGAAAGAAAGAGAAAGAAAGAAAGAAAGAAAGAAAGAAAGAAAGAAAGAAAGAAAGAAGAAAGAAAGAAAGAAAGAAAGAAAGAAAGAAAGAAAGAAAGAAAGAAAGAAAGAAAGAAAGAAAGAATAGTGTTTGGCACATAGTTGGTACTTAAATATTTATTAAATGAATTAATTACTTGGGAATTATAAAGAGGGAATGATAAAAATTAAATGAATTTTAATAGTACTCCATCTTATTTTATTTTAACTCTCTTCATGTTTTATATACCATTCCTTAAGAAATAATAAATGGTGACATTCTGAGTTTTGCATGGTTGTTTGAGGCTGTTTCCCTGGTGATGATGTCTCTCTATTTGGACTACAAGCCAACGAGTAGAAAGCCCTTTTACTCACCCTTCAGTGTGGCGACAGCTTCATACATGCTGTCTTCTAGGTAGGTTTATAGAATCAAACTCACCATATTTGCTGTGCATACTTACACAGTGGCTCAATTTCTGCTTAAGGCTATGAAATTCTTCCACAAAGTGTATTTCCTTGCAAACTTGTAATTGGAGTTGGCCAAAAACGTCTTCCATGAAGAAAGAGAGAAGCTGTTCTTGGAATCTGCAGTTTTTCTATAAATAAGGCATAAGAAATTGCATAAGGTAAACCATGAATACCTCTTGTAAAATGCCACTGAAACATCCCCTGATTACTACTTAATGACCGTCAGAAAACTTAAATGCAAGGGGAAAAGTATGAAACAATTAGAAACAGGGGTGGGGATGGGGAACCCTCTGGCTTACCATGAATAGCTTTTTTGATTTCTTTTTTAATAATCGTATATTTTTTATGTGGTCGTCCTACAATAAAATGAAGAGAAATAAGTTTTATCCAGGATTACAAACATCATTTAGATCATCGTTCCAAGCAGAGCTTAATACTTACTGGAATTGTTGCTTTGAGCCATGCCACCTTGACATAGAGCATGTCAACGGCCCGAGACAGTCTTCCCCTTGGGTAACAGCTCTTGGCGAAGTGAGATTGCTTGTGCTTGGCAATAGCAAGAGACAGAGTGACAAACAGCAACCCAGACTTCAGAATGCAATTCCCCCGCATTTCCCTCCACCTCACCCTGGGCCTGTGTCACTCACAGCAGACAGAGTTACTTGTGTTATTTAGATGAGAGGATAACCTACTTTAACCCTCAAGATGGCTTTTTAACGAGATGCTGTGAAAGATAACTTACAGTCTATAAAGAGGAAGATCACTTTGGCTGCTCTATATTTTTTTGAGAGCTTGCTTCATAATCGAAAAATGTTGACCACACCATCTACAAGGTTAAGTAAAAGCTCAAATTTACTTGTAAGGATGGGGCCTCGTTTCCAATAAACGACGACAACAACAACAACAACAAACAACGGTCAAAACTTCAGTTGCATATCACAATGGATTTCATTATTTTTTAAAATTACTTTATTGTTGTTCAATTACAGTTGCCTGCATTTTCTCCCCACTTCTCTCCCCCACCCCAGAGATTTCATTATTTAAAAGCCATGCCACACCAATGAAAAAGCCTGGTCTCCAGGAGGTATATGAATTTTTTCCAATTCACACATTTAAAGAAAATCTCCTTTTCTAATGAGTATCCAGAAAAAAATTGAACCAAATAGCAGAATGGGCAGCCCTGGAAAATCTGCTCAGGATGGCACACAGACGTTTTCTCTTCATCCCTTGCCAAGCCCTTCACCTGGCTCCGTCTCTTCCCTCAGAAGCCAGCACTCTGCAGCCAGCATCAAAACCCAAGAGAGAGGTTTTCCAACTTTTCTCAAGAATTTTTCCAGCTCAGAAATTATAACTCCCCTAATATATTCAAGATTTGTTTGGAACTGGACCTAGAATTAACGCCCACAATTTGAAAGCTACTTTATTATTTCTAGCCAAGTTGACCACACAGACTTTTCCTCTAACTCTGGACTTCCAGGAGAGTGGGAATTCCTTGAGGAAACCCTGTCTTTCTATCGTTGACTCCTCAGTACCTACCATAGTGCGTCATCTAAAGAAGCACATCTAATATTTGTTGAATAAACACTTCCTTTTTGCATCATGAGATACTACTATGCCTTTTTTTGTAAACTTTATTCCATCAACAAATTTTTATCAAGAATTTTCCAACACAGAGAGCAGTGCTGGGTACTAGGGTCTGTGAAGGCAGATGCTCCGTGGAGTCCCATGCTCAGTTCTGTCCCCGTCCTTTCAGTGGCGCTAAGTGTGGCTCATTTGGGGTAGCAGCCCCAAGATCAGAAGTAGGCACAACCCTGGTTACTATTGAGAAGGAGAGCTAAGCCACCAAAGCCTGGTGTGAACAGAGGCAACACAGTCCCAGGCAAATCAACACCAGCAATCAGGTCGTGAGTAAGAGATTCACCAAAGGTGGGCAGAGTCAATGACAAGCACCAGATGTTAAGACTAAGTCCTAAATCAAAGCAGCCAGGGCTGGAAAAGGAGTAAGGAAAAAGTATAAAGTGGAAGGCCCAAACACTTGGTAGTATTTTCTGATGTTTCAAGAAGTAAGTGGATCTCGTGGAAGAGCCCACACCTCTTCCACAGGAGTACCTCTGCTGATAATGGACACACCCTCTGAAATGAGATGAGAGCTCTTCACAGGGCAGCTGACCAGGAGAGAAAGGATGTGCCATGCACAAATCCAGGCATCCTCCAAAGTTTTATCAAAGCACATATGACTTAAAAAAATAGCAGTTCTAACTCATTTACTAAGTGCATCAGAACGAAGGTACACAGACAGCAATGGCAGTAAAAATTGAGACAGAATTTAGAAATCAAAATAGTGAGACTCCTAAAAATTGATGTATTTTTCTGTCAAAATGTATTACGCATTGGTCCATTTCTTCAGCTTGTGGCTTTGGGCCAATCAGTATAAGCTCCTAATAGACTTTATTCAGATGAGGCAATGCGTTTCAACCTGAATTTTCAGGCCACTAACAACATGATTTCTCCCTTGAGGACTTTCCATCTCACTCAGAGCAAAAAAAGGACCCATGGACAAAGCCAAAGCGGGGAAGGATTGAGGGTGGGAGGTGGGGGTGGGTGGGGTGAAGGAAAGCGGTGGTGGGAAAATGGAGACAACTGTACTTGAACAACAATAAAAAGAAAAAAGAAAAAGAAAAAGAAAAGCCAAAGTTCTCTCAATGGCCTAAGGGCCTTGATTTTGCCTATTCTCCTTCCTTTCTGGCCTGTTCTCCTACTACTCTTCCCCTCATTCACCTCCTCTAGACATAACACCTCCTTTTTGCACTTCAAACTCACCAAGCACGCCTGTGCCTTTAACTTGCTCTTCGCTGTCCCTGAAATGCATTCCCCCAGATATTTACATGGCCAGCTCTTTCAAGTTTTTGCTCAAACGTCATCTTCTCAGTATGGCTTTCCTAAGATGCTGGCTATGGGCTAAATGTTGTCCCCCACAAAGTTCATATGTTGAAATCCTAACCCCTGGGACCCCGGAATGTGACTGTATTAGGAGAGAGAGTCTTCAAAAAGGTAATTAGATTAAAATGAAGTCATCTAGTGAGTCTTAATCCAATATTACTGGTGTCCTCCTGAGGAAAGATTTGGACAGACACCCACGGAGGGGAGACCATGTAAAGGCACAGAGAGAAGATGGCCTCCACAAGCCAAGGAGGGAGGCCTCAGAAGAAACCAACCATGCTGATACCAGATGTCAGGCTTCCCGTCTCCAAAACTGTGAGAAAATTAATTTTTACCACTGTTTAAGTCATCTAGTCTGTGGTATTTTGTTATGGCAGGCCGAGTAAACTAATATAATACCCAATTAAAATCAACCCCATTTCTAGCTCCTCTGTCTTTTTTTTTCTGGTTTATTTCTTCCAAACTTTTTATTGTTATTTAACATATGATATATTTTATTTATGCATTTTATTAACTATCTTTCTTTCCTAAAATCTCAACTCTCTCAAGCAGGGATTTTTGTCTGCTTGGTCATTGCTGTTACCCCAGTTCTAAACAATGACTAGCACACAGTATGTGCTCAATAAATAATACTGGGTTACTGAATATATCGCATGATCACTGTAGAATGCCCTATAAGGTGAGAAATGACCAAAGGCAGTCAGAGCTCTAAGGATGAAGGAGAAAGAAATTTGGGTGCTGATATAAAAATAATAAACTCTGCTTTGGGAGAGTCTTTCTGGATATTTCTTCTCAACTCACTCCTCAGCGATGTTGGGAAGCCGCAAGAGCTCTGTATCTTCTAATTTTGTTTGTGAGATCTATAGAGCCCACAGCGGGCATCCCCTCCCCTGACTTCAGTGCTGTTTCCTGTCTTTCCTTTGCATTTCAGACTAGACCAGAAGTGCAGGAGATCAGATTAGCTGTGCATCAGGCTTGATGGGAAGCTCTTGTGCAGCTTGGTGCTGAGTGATGCTGGCTACTGTTTTTTGTTCTATATCTTTCTCTCATAACTTCCTACACACTAACTGTTCACTTCACCATGGTTAAATACATCTGGGTTTTTTGCATTGCAGGCCTGGGTGCTTTCTGTAGAAGGAACCAGCTAATAAAAGGTCTCTTATCCTTCCCACAAGTTTGTTTTGGTGCTCATCTCTTCCAAGGGTTATGCCCTGAATCAATGCCTTCATTAATTCTTTCAAAATACAATGTAAATTATGTATGTGTATATGTGTGTGTATGTGTATGTGTGTGTGTATTCTGATGCTCATAGCAGATGTTATATATGTGTTTGTGCATATACACAGATCTTATCTACCTTGAGCACTTACTATGTTCCAAGCAATATTCTAGGCAGTGAACAAAATAAACCAAAATCTTTACCCTCGTGGAGTTTAAATTCTAGTAAGGAATTTCTTTAGCCCAGGTTCCTCAGAAAAAAGAGCCTGAGGCAAAGCTGAAGCACTGATCCTTTCTGATGCATCAGGGAGAGTGAAGGAGAAGAGAAGTAAAGCCGACAAAGACAAGTAGCTCATTCATGGTGGTAAATCAGTCACATGGCCAGCGTTTTATGAAGAGAGGCAGCTGGTCTTTTGGCCACTGGTGATGTCTCCAGACAGGCTGCACAGAAGCATGCCTTGGGTCAGACCAAGAGAAGGAGGACAGGGATAAAAATTGCACGGCAGCTTCCTGCATTGAGAGTTTGCCCCGTGGGGGAGTTAACTTGTCACACCCATGAATATTACTTGGTCCCCTCAGCAGTCGGGGCGAAGACAGATTCCACAAACTGCCCTATGGCCCTTTTCCTGAGTGCAGAGTGGCAGAGGTGCTCGAAGTGACCATTGCAGTAGCAGCTGGGAAAAGAAAAGCCAAGAGAATCTGAGATGACCCATAAGATGTGATACAAAGATTTAATTTTTATTATAATAAATCATTCACTGTCATCAAAGTAGCTAAAACCAGCATAGATTCATCAGTTGTAACAAGTGTACCACTCTGGTAGGGGACAGTGATAATGGCGGAGGTTACATACATTTGGGAGCCAGGCATGTGTAGGAAAATCTCTGTACCTGCCTCTCAGGTGTGCTGTGAACTAAAATTCTAAGAAAATAAACTCTATTTTTAACAGTCAACAAGATGAAACAATAGTACAGCCATGGTTGCATTTCATGGTTCTGCTATAACAACTTGTGGTTGCTAAGGAAATTTAATGCAATGTTCATTAACTCTGGCTTATACTCAATGCTAAATGCATTTGTCATCTACTGCTCACAGATCTGGTTAATTTTTCAAAGAATCCTTTCCTTTTAATCCTGCTCACAGAAACTTTGGGGGGTGTCAACGTGCCTAGTGCCAGAAAATGAGCTGTGAATAATCTAAACCAAGGATTGGCAAACCATAGCCCACATCTGGCCCATGGCCTGTTTTTCAAAGTCATGAACTAAGAAGGGTTTTTATACTTAATTGATAAGGTTGAGGAGGAGGAAAACAATAAGAAAAAAATGCAATGAAGACCACCAAAGTCCCACAAAACCTAAAACACTTACTATTTTGCCCCTTACGGAAAACGGTTTTCCGTCCCTAGTCCAGGCCGCTGACAGTCACGGGCACCTGCGCTCCTCTAGCCAACACGATGGGAGAGGAAGCCTGCTGGCGAGTGGGCGCGTCTGCCTTGGATCTGGCAGGTAGACACTCCCGGGGCCCCACGCTTGAAATGGGGGCAGCCTGGGAGGTGCTGCACCTTATTTCTCTTTTCTGAACATCATTCAAATTCAATTTGGAAAATTTCACTTTTGGTCAAGACGGAGTGACTTTATTCTTAAATGAAAGCCCGTGTCACTCTCCTCACTCTCCTGCAGTTCAAAGTTATGAGGCAGCGAAGAGCAGATCTCACATGCTCTGAGGACAAACCCCAGGACATACATTGGAACCACCTTCTAAAGACAAAAAGCATGGAGACTTCGACAAACCATGGACAGAGAACTCAGATGAAGCCACTACCATCATGATTTTAGACCAGGGGATTCCCAGCAGCCTTCACGCATCAGTTGTTACCAAGAAAAGTGGGCCAAGAGGCTGTGGATGGGCCTCCTACAGTTCAAATGTTCTTCTGCAAGTAACATCTCTTGTCTGCCTGTGTCAGAAACTACATAATTGCTTTGTAGTTAGCTTTCTGAATGAATTTCATTCCATACCGCCAGCAACATCTATAGTTTTTTCCCATACTTTGCACGAGGCATTTGTTAGTGGGAAGGATTAATGGGTATCGGTTGTGCAAACTTGAGAAGAAAAAAGTTAAAATACAGAGTGTCGATGCAGTTGCTTTATCAGTCCACGTCAGATTAAGGGCTGAGGCATGGTGTGGGCCGAGGCATGGTGTGAGCCAAACCCTATTGTTCACTGGGCTCCCTTTACAGAAGTCTCATCAATACTGAGTTCCCAAAGACTAGCAATAGGAAGTTGTATAAAATTAATGTTACCAACTGCTGGTCATCTCCCAGTGCATCAGTTCATGCAACCTGAGCTCCAGCCACATGGGACCTCTGGCCTTCCCCTGAGCACTGCGTCACCTCCCATGTCTCCAACCTTCTGCTCATCCAGATCCTTGGGCCCAGGATGATGATGTTCAATCCACTATGTACCCACCCCCCAAACATTTACCAAGCATCTCTAAAGAGGCTGGCATTCTTAGGTCCCAGAACACAAAGATGAACAACAGTTTATGTCCTTTAAAATCTATCAAGATAAACACATGATACATAATCAAACTGCATTGTGATAAATGCTGACAGGTGTAAAGTATGCTGTGAGAGTCCTGAAGACAGAGCCATGAACCATGCCTAGGTTGCAAAGGGGAAGGAAAAGGGGAGATTTCACAGAGGAGACAACATTTGAACTTGCTGAAATTCTTCTTATCCTGCAAAAGATCAGCTCAAATGCATCTTTGGTGTCATCCACAGTGACAATCATCATCTCGTCAATGCCTCTCCCACAGCACTTTCAGCTCACTCGTGCCCTAAGCACTTGTTTTTCTGTCTTCCTCACCAGAGAGCACCCAAATTATGGCTACCTTATGTTTTCATAGCCCTTACACAGGATCTTGCCCTTCCTAAGATCTAAATAGTTGCTTACTGAACTAAATTGAACTGAAATTTCTTAGGGTGTCACTGAGTCAAGCAGCAATGTAAAGTTCATATGGTTCTTGTGCAGTCATCATGCCTAAAAATAGCATCCGCAGAGATGGCAAGATGAAAATGTCACAGATGAAAAAACAAATCATGAAAACATCTTACAGCATGTAGTTTTCAAGAATAAACAGCACCTGCTAAGAAGGACACAACTGGTTGATTTCTGGGTGGTATTGAAGCTAACCCCCACACACATATGGGAGGCTTAGAACCACCCAGAGGGTTAAACCCCGTAGAAATAAGGAGGAGACTGTGACTAAAAGGAGCATGTTGTGTCACCCTGAATATCCTTTGCAGCCGTAACCAAAAAAAAAGGAGAAAGAAGGGCCACACACAGCAAAGCAACCTCAGGTTCAGAGGAGTCAGAATTATTCAGGTGTAATAATTCTCCCATCCTCCAGCTGGCAGGATAGCCCGACTGAAACAAAGACTCCCACGTGTGCCTGGAAGGGCCTCAGGCAGCGGGGAGAGCCGCAGAAAGAAACACAAGATTCCTGGATCAAAGGGGAGAAGAGGTTCTTTAATTCCTTCCAGTGATACTGTGTGTTCACCTAAGCACCTCTATTCCCCTCTAGAGAAATCTGTTGCAGAAATAGGACTTTTTAAATTAAAGAATGTGTTTTAATTTTAGAAATCGTATGCCATTGTTTCTGATTTCACTTTATTGCTGGGTCAAAAATTTACACACAATTCAGATATGCCCAAAACTGGCTCTATTTATGGTCCATAAATGATGTCACCTGAATTAGCCAACTCCATCCTACTTCTGGGCAAGGATTGGTGGGAGAACAGACGTGAGAAAGGAGATGCATGCATTAGAATCCCAGCAGAAAACTCCAATTACACCCAAACTGGGTAAGGGAGAAGAGTTTATGGGATTGATTTTTTTTAAGGTATGGAAAAAATTTAAGAAACCCTACAAGAAATAGTACAATGCCTTAAAGCTAACAATAGATGTAAGCCTCTGAGGGAACAAGATTGAGAGAAATTTCCAGAACCAGGAAAGAGAACTATAGGAAAGAGAGTCATCTGCAAGGAGCTTTTGGTAGAAGTATACAGCTGACCTGAGTGGCAATCTGGCAGGAGGGTTCCACAGCAATAAATACTCGGACCTTACTTTCATTCTCCGAACTCCTGCTTGTCAAATGCGGTTTAAAAAAAAAAAAAAAAAAAAACAGAAAGGAAGCACATATATTGGGCAACTCATATATATCAGCTTCTCCGGGCACAAAGTGGAGTCGGAAAGAACAGTGGATGGATCCGGAGGGCCAGATTGGGACAACCCATCATTTTGGTTTTCGGCCACCACTGTTGCCTTTGTTCAGATAAAAAAAAAAAAATGTGTGTCTCCTACACAGCAAATACTTAGAATCTCATCAACTACTGTATCATTGTAGAATGATGTCAATATGGTTATATGCCCATCAGAAAGCTAAAATATCAGCCCCAGCAAGAGAAGGGAGGAAGAGAAAACAGGACAAATAATTTATTAGCAGAAACTATATCTGCTATAGTTTCTATTTTTATAGCTGTTTATAGAATCTAAATTAATAATCACAAATTAATTCTTTGACTGTCCATTCTATTTTTTCCTTTACCCTCTTCCTACACCTCCATTGCGTAAAATCCATTACCTGATGAAGTGACTTAAACCCTCATTCCTATGAAAATGGAGGTCTTCATGATCCTGTCTTTCGGGGATTGATGCAATTTTCTGTAGACTGTTGAGCAAATTGACAAGACAATCCAGCAAACTCCCTGGTCCAGTCATCATCTATCTACCTAGCCTCATGGCATAGCAGTAATGCAATTTCCTCTTGGAGATCAGGGTCAGTCATCTCAGCCTCCTCCATTTGTTTTTCAAAAGTAAACATTCCTTGAAATGAGATGAAAAAGATAAAGTTGCTATAGTTGTGGTTGCCTCTGAGACAAGAGGACTCAGCTTTCCACCCCTGGCACCCCTGCATTCTCCTCTTCTGATAGAAATATCTCCACTCAGATCTTAAAATCTTAACTTCTTTTCAGAACAAAATCACCTCTCTGTCTTGAAGTCCCACATGAAGCACTGCATTCCAGTGAATAATAGAGTGTAAATGAGGGATCAGAAGAAAAACTAAATGATCACTTTTCCTGCTAGTGCATACGCTCCATACACAGCTCTTATTTCCCAGGCAGGCCAAGCTGAGTGTCACAGTTCACACACCAACTTTCTCTGACTCAACTCTTGTTTCTCCAGTACAATCATCCTCCCTCCCTGGACAACTGCTCTGGCCTTGCTTCTGTCCTTACCGCCCCACCCCACTACACACACAGACACACACGGTAGACCTACTCCCTATCCAGCAGCCACAGTGACCTTGATAGAACATGAGTCATATCAAGTCTTTCCCATGGTTGAAACCTTCCAGTGGTTTCTCATCAGTCCTAAGTTATCGTTAGTATCTCAGGGTACTGTGTCTCACACAGCCTCATTGGTTAGTCTTCTTGAAGACCTGGATGCTGCCATCTGCTAATGGGAGAGGAGACAACCAAGTCCTCTGCTAATGGCAAGAACATGAGCAATGCTGGCAGCACCAGCCAAATGCTAGCCACTGCGACTGATGCCAAAAAAAAAAAAAAAAAAAAAAGCTACAACAGGTGCCAATGATTATGTCAAGACTCCCTACGAGGAATTGGGACTATCTCACAGAGCTGCCAGCTTGTCAGCACTGCCCTCCAGAATTGAAGATCTTGGCACCTTATATCTTATGTTCATCCACATTCGGAATGTTTAAATCTCTGTATTTTAGTCTCTTTGCTCTCATAAATACAATTTAAGAGTATTCTTCCATTAATGGCTTCATTTCTAAAAATTTGTCAAAAACAAGTACAATGTCAAATTTTGCTCAAGGTATTACACTGAGACTGATTTGGAAGAAGAGAGGAAAGAGTCCTAAACCCCAATTTACCCCAGAAGTAATTAAAATTATATCATCCCTGAAGCTTAGCTCTGGTACCTCTCAGTGTTCAGAGTGCATACTCAAAAGTGTTAGTTCTGCTTTATACACAAGTGAGCTTACAAATTATATACACGCTCACCTATTACCACCAGGTTTGTCTTACTTCCACAGGAACTTGGCAAACAATTGGTGAATGACCTGAAGGATAAGCCCAAGGTTCCTGATTTTTTTAAAGAAAATACTTTAGATGATTAACAACTGACTTTCGCCTTCTACAGAAAGACCTATACATTCTTCAATGCTGGTGTCATCCATTCATTATTCTAGATAGAACTAGTCCAACTTGCATCTCTACCCCTTCCCTCTCTTCTCTGTACCACGGCGCAAAGTTTGAAGATGTACAGCTTTCACTCTCTCTCTTCAGTGTGCTTCGTACTACTATCTTGCTCACCTTCCACACACAAGCCTTCTCTATGTGTGCTAAACTCCGCTAGCAGATAGACTTCCCCAACTCAGTAAGCTTCCCCTTTATTTCCTGATTTACTGGAAAACTGGGAAGTGCTCCCCTTAATAGGCTTGAACTAGAACTAAAACTGTTCGCCTACAGCAATAGAGGCTCCATGTATTTCTTCCCCAATAGCATCTCTCCTTCCTTTTATCCACAAATTGCTAATGGTGCAGATGGATTCTTTTTAATGTCCTACCTTTGTATTTCAGAACTACACACTGAATCAACATAATAAGTCTATATAGGCGATATAGCAAAGAGCCCAAAAATCAGATAGCCTGAGCTCAGTAAGAATCAACTACTCATAGTTCCACAATGTTTTTAACATGGTTCTGATTCAGTTTTCTTATCTATAAAGTGGGGTATTACTAATAGTCATCTCATTTGCTGCAAGTCAAGAGCAAAGTCGATTATATGAAGTTCTTGACTCATTAAGCAATTGAAAATGATTGATCTTCATGATGATGAAGATGAGGAGGAGGAGAAGGATGGTAATGACAACAATAATATTAAAGGAAAAATGACAAAGCCACAAGGTTTAAGATATTAAAGTGTTTATTGAGTTTAAATAGACATATTATAGAGCCATAATTATTGTCATAAATATTAATATTAGCCGTATACTTAAGTAGCAATATCATAGTTCTATAAATAAATCCAAATAGTAAAATGATATAAATAAAATGTGTACTTATAATAATAAATAAATTCATAAAAACAAGGTACCAATTATAAAAAGAAAGTTATTTAGGTCTCTTTTTTCCAAAAGGAATGGGAAGTAAATTTTGTAAGAATAGACAATTGCTGAAAAATAAATTTCTGTGTATAAAATACCTACTACAATAAAACATTAGCAATAAATCTCATGCTTGCAAGATCTACCTTCTAGTCTTATGGACACAAGTGACATTGTTCTCTTTTTTAAGCTAAGCAGGGGCTTATTTATTTAGAATCTACCCATAATCATGGAGTTTGTTTTCCCATTTTCCTTTTGGAAAAAAATATCTGGGGCTCTTATTGTTATTTCCAACAGCTAAAGGGTTATTATCCACTTTTCCAGCTTTGCTGTGGTCAAATGCAGGCATTTTTCAGGAACATAAACAGCAAATTTAGTTCTCCAATTGCTTTAATCTTGCCACTCTCTCCAAGCTGTGAAAATAAGAAAACACAAATATTTTAGTATTTACACATGTTTTTTAAAAAGGGACAAATTAGAAAAAGATGACATGGTTAGGTTGCTGAGAGAGAAATCAAGTTTTAGCCTTTTGTGAAAGATTAATGTTAATGCCCTTTAGCAAGAATACAATGATTGGCCAAGGAACGTAAATTATGACTATCTGAACTGAGAGGGCACCAAGAGGCATCAGTCTCTGTTGAATCTCACTCTAATGAAGCTGTTTAAAACCACTGCTTAACCAGCGCAAACAGAGGGAGGCTGTGCTGGGGGACCCAGAGTGCTACCCATTACGTTTTCATGGCCTACCCCATAGTCCCACCGCTGCCTACAACCCACTAACTATTCATAACAACAGCCTTGAATCAAAACTACACACTTATCAACACACATGGGCTTTTTCTGTTCTCATCTTCTTGACAAAACAAATAGGTTTTCACTTTTGTGAAAATACCAAATAAATCCTAATTAGTTGCTTTAACTGGTAGAAAATCAAATATAGATTCCTAGCATTCCTTCTTTCTTCTTCTTCTTCCAAGTAGGGTGTAAATGAATGAGGTGTTCAAACCAATGGAAGAGAGAACCCAAACTCAAGTTCAAGTATCCTCTTCTGAAATTCATCTACTCTATTAAATTCACTCTAGATTATCTGAAGAAAAGCCATGAGTCACCATTGTCCTCTATACTTTGCTCTCCTCTCTCTTCCTGCTTTCTTCCACCATTTCACCTTTCCACTCTTCCACAACCCCAAGGGATATTTGTGTAGAAAAATTTAAAGTTTATCTTGCCCTGCTGTCTTGTCATCCATTCTACTGCAGTTTGCTCTCTGCTTTCTCCTCCAGTGACAGGAAATGCATACTCCCCATGATTTCCCTCCCATTTCAGGCAGCGCTGCCCGTTTTTCCTCACATTGAGCTTTCTCTGAACAACCTTCCCCTCTTCTGCCCATGCCCTGTGGAGTGACAGGGTGAAAAAGCATCACCACTTTCCATGTGGCAATCTATTGCACATGTAGATGTTGATTCTCTCAAAATGGAGTAAAGGCTTTAAAATCTTTGTTCTCACACAGATCACCACCAGATTTTTCTCTCTCACACTTCACTTTCCTAAGGACCACAAAGTAAACCAACATCAGAGACATCAGGAATGTTCAAACCAGAAGGGTAAAGCATTTCTTAGCTATGGCGTGCCAATACACAGCCCTCCATGTCTAATTAATGGTTCTATGACAAGAGAATTGAGCTTCACTGTGAAAAACTACAAAGGAAGAATACATTATGCTCATTAAATCATGCTCAGGATGAAATACGTTTTGTAGAAAACATCAAGATGGAAAAAAAGGGGGATTTGTGATTATGCTTGTTGCTGAATATTTTATCAGCTAAAGCCTTCATGCTTCTGAGGTTTAATTGTACCTGCTTGCAAGAGCATCACTTTCGCTGCCACTAATCATTCCTCTAGTTTTTAGATGAGTCACAATTGCTAGTCTGAGCCTTCTACAGTTGTTCTTTTGCCCAAACAGGCCACATGACAGTATCACTCACTGTAGAAATATACACTGACTTACACCAGATAGATGCCCACCATTTACCTAAGGGTTTATTGCAGTGGAGAGAAGACTGGAAAGGAAGGGAAAGGGACAGAGGAAGAAAAGATTTCCAGTTTGAACTTTCATGTTGCTGTAATAAATCTATGACTAATATTTTTATTCCATTTGAAATTGAATAAAGAATCTTGCTTTTAAATTCAAATCAATAGTTGTTAGGTATTAAATTATGATAATTAAGTATAAGTATCAATCGTTCCAGAAATTTAGCTGATATTCAGGTCAAGCTCTTTTGTTATGATTATTCTGTGTTTATTTCTTCAACTTTTAAATCATCAAATTAATGGCTTCAAAAGTCACTTCAAATAAATTTGTCCCTTAGGCCCTTTTCTGTTTTTAAACAAGTGCTTTTTTTGGATTACACAGACTGTAAGGATCTTAAATTTCCTTAAGAACTAATAATGCCAAGACTGACACATACAGCTGCTGAAAGAGCGCTAGCCTAGATGGGATTCCAGAGAACGGCGTTCTAGCCCTGGCTCTGCCACTGGCTATCCCCAGAACAGGGGCTTACGAGATTAGATGACCTAACTTCCCAACAGCTCTGGAATTCTATAGCTTGCAGAATTTGGAAAGTGATTTATAAATATACAGACGTATCTCTAATGCTTCTATACCTAAATGATCAACCTAATGGTAGAAGAATCAAGTAAAAAATCACAACTTGAGGGTGTCAAAGAAAGAAAAGAAAGAAACACCATTTGTCTCTCCTATTTCATGATTCAGCATTCATAATTATTAGTAGTACCTTTTTCACCGTGTCGCTCAGCTGTTGCACGTTTCTGCGGATGTGCTGGTCATCATGCTCAATGTGCTACAAAATGAAAACCAGAGGAGTTATTTGAACATTGTCGTACTGACGCTTTATGAACCCCAGTGTCCCTAACTGAAGTATATTACAATTCACCTGGAAGTAAAGTTCTCAGCATTTTTGCCCACAATGACCTAGATTTCACCAGTGACCTAAATTTTCCGAGCTCTTGAATTCCCTTGGACACCAAAATCCAGTAATTTCCCTTATATGGGACCTCTCTTCGTTTTGGGGAACGTTTACTGAGGTTTAAGTTTGTGGAAAGGGTGGAGTGGTTTATGCAAATTCTGTCAAGATTAAAACCATAACTGTAACTCATCCAAAACGCATGCTCAGAACAAGAAAGGTCCATAAAACATCTCATGTGAACAGCAGGCCTTCCTCAAGAAGTACTAGGTCCCCTTTGCTCTTCCCACTTCACTCAAACTTTTGTCATAGTTTTAAATATTTAGGGGCATCCAATACACATGCCTCTGATTTCATTACCTCCCATGACAGCCAAAGGGCAGGAGTCTTCGCCCACCCACCCTAGAGCATTAAATCTTCCCACTCCCCTCTTTCTCTCTTTCCCATCCTTCCCCTTCATCAGTGTATACTCTATGGCTCCATTCCCACTCATAGGCATTTTTCCCTATAGCTCCCAGCACCTTTCTCATCTCACGTAACCTGTGTTGCTTTTCCCTAGGGACAAATGAGCCTTCTATGCATTTGTCTTTCAGACTCATCTATCACCATAAACTCAAAATGTGACTCAATTAAAGCAAATACAAATACTCTGTGATTACAAATGACTCCTATATTAGTGTTGCTGAGGCATCTCTTACTGCCACCATGAGAGGGGGCAATGAGAAGGAGGGGGGAAGGGCTCTAAATGGAAGAAGGAGGAAAGGCAGGTAACTAGGAGTGGGTGGACTTAGGCTGGGAGAAGAACTTACACACTGGCTTAGCTCGTGGCTGAGTCTGGTGAGGAAGGACACCACCTCCCGCATGTAGGGCTGGAATCTATCAGACTCGGGGAGCAGCACTTCTTCAACAGTAAAGTTCAGCACCTGCTTCATCAGATAGCAGCGCTCACTCATCTGCACGCAAAAGCGAAACAGCAGGGGTCATATAAGGACACATCCAGAAGACCCAAAGCGTCATTGCCACTGATCCAAATACCCATGGATGGCACACTGCCCTGCTAATCACTACTACAGCTTACATGGACTCCAAGGAATAGTTTCTCTCCAATGAGACGAACATCTGTGTTGTTATCTGCCAAACTAGCCTGGAAGAGAAGAAACTAAATGATTAGACATCAAGGACATAGAAGGAAAGTCTGTAAGTAGAGATGTACTTTATTTTCTCTCCCAATAGCAGCCCCATGAAGACTGAGGAAAGAATTGGATGTCTGTATGAGTCTAAAATAATGCACAGAGGAGTAAAGGGAAAATGAATAGTCAGATGGGCTACTACATGGTTCCTTTTGGAGTAAAACTCAATGTACACATTTCAAAGGCCAAGATGTAAGGTCTTCTTATAAAGCCTAACCCCCAGAGAGTCTATGAACAGGCAGAAAATGATTGCTAGTCTACCAGTAGAGATAAGTGCTGGGTTCTTAAAGATCTCAGATGTGTTCTGCAGAAAAATTTAAGAACTATTTGGGTTCCAGATGGATAAGATGAAAGAGAGAGATTGAGATGCATACCTCGTTAGCCAGCATGAAGGTGTGGTTGGTGATGTAGGGCCGCTGGAAGTTGGACTTGTCAAGCCTACAGTGAGACCTGATGGGCACGGCTGCTCCTCCCTGCACCGACAGGGCAATGAGAAGAAGGCAGCTGGCAGCCAGAGTCCCCATAAGGGAAAAGCTTGCAGATTTCTGCAGGGTGGCCATTACGGACAATGACAACTTGAGCGATCAGCAGCTAAGGTAAAAGAACCTGGAATCACAAAAGCAAGAACATACAGAGAAAAAATCAAGTATCAAGAAGTATTGCAACAAACAAACCAATTGTATTAAGCTTGCCGAAATACTTACCTGTTTCAATGATTCTGCTTGTGATGGAAAGGTAGAAGCTGCTGCTTTTATAGCCGTAGGACACCAAATTTTTTTTATTGTAAAAATATGACATCAGCAATTATCTAATTTCCAGTGCTGTCTTCTGAGAACTACCTAACCACTGTAGGAGCCCACAGAACGCCACCTCCTATCCTTCCCACCTTGATATGCAAGTGTTTCCCTAAGACGTCACTGTTAGGTCCCAGAAGGTGTTTTTATAAGTAAATCCTAGAAATTTTCTAAACCTGACATATTTTTCAAAGAAACCAATTGCTTTGTCTTTATAGATTCCTGGTTTAGTATAATATTTTTTGATTTCCTACAGTAACTGAGTACGCATTTTGGTCACGGACTCCTAGATTCTTATCTCATTAGAGGTGGTCAGAAATTAGGACCTGTGTCCTATATCCTCTGCTTTAAAATAAACAGTAATGACATCTTAGAGATAATTCAATTTTTAAAAATAATTGTATCTTATTTTTCATGTGTTAAATCCTGAAGAAGACTTACATTCTAAAAATAAAAGTGTTGGTTAATCTAAGCACTGTTTTCCTCCCATTTTTTTATTTAAGTGATCATAATAATTATAGTATAATTGCAAATATATCTTAAATTATTTCCATTTAATTAAAATCAACATCAGCTTAACTTTGGAGATATTAATGTTGAACAATCTTATCATCATTTCTCTTAACATGCAAGTATTTAAAGAATAGAGAGGTGTAGCAGTTTATCTTGAAGTTTTACTCATTCTAAACAACACACAAGTCTTAAAATAATACTTCCAAAAATCTTATAACAATTGTTAGTATATATATGGATGTCTGAAGAGGAGACTTTGACAATACAGTGGCTACATGTTAACTTCAAATTATCAAAAATGTGTTGACTTCTATATAACACCTGAAATCTAGACTGAAAACCCTCCCAAGGGGTAGGAGGAGGGGGCAACTGCACTGATCTATTGCTAGAAGGAATGTGAATTTGTGCAAATTAGTTCAATCAGATTTCTCTCCTCACAGCTACCAAAAATCAGGTGAGTTGAAGAGTGGAAGAAGGAAAGGGAGCAATTGAAGAACCTTGAGCATTTTGTGCGATGGCACAGATCCGAGTGAGGAGCCACAGAGAAGCATGAGAACAGTGTGAGGACACAGCATTTGGGAAGGTGGCCTTAAGAAAGTGATGCTAAAGGGAAGGGTCGGAAAGGGTAGGGAAGAGTACGTACAAACCA
Source organism: Glossophaga mutica (assembly GCA_039655065.1). Classification (NCBI taxonomy): domain Eukaryota; kingdom Metazoa; phylum Chordata; class Mammalia; order Chiroptera; family Phyllostomidae; genus Glossophaga; species Glossophaga mutica. Next base: position 64,774,478 of record CM077304.1, read on the forward strand.
GACTTGTTCCAAACATTTTCTTGGGGCTGTTCATGAGCCCAAGATGAGGAAACTCTTTTTTTCCAATTTCCTATTTATATAAGATATGGCCATTTTTGTCCAGAACTCTATACAATTATATTAACACTTGGGTTAAGCTAGTCTATATACTAAAGAGGTTTTGTTGGTTTGCCTGGGAACCTGATAAGCTTACATACTTTTTCCCCATGGGAAAACAAGTTTTGACAACATTGAATTATATGCTTTTGAGGGAAAAATCTCTGTCTCTTCCATCTTTGTATCTCCAACCTTAGAACAGTGATACACATGTAGGAAAGTCTCAACAGGAACATTTGAATGAAGAGATAAATAGTTCTGTGAAATTAAATAATTTACTAAATATCTTTGGGAACAGGCCTAAAGGTAATTTTGAGACTGTCTTTACAGTAGCACTTCTAAAGTTGGGGTTTGACCCAGTACTACTTGCCAGCTTCATTGTAACTCCTGAATAGGTAATAAATAGCTGTGAAACAAAAGTAGAATGCCAGAAAATTGTAAGCAAGTCTTTACTAGCAGCTGCATGTCTATTATTCATTGTAGCTCCCTGATAGACAACCATTAATAAGGCAGTATTAATGGAGTCGAGATTTAAGTTTTAGTGAGCTTGACCAAAACCCACTAAAGTGGATTTGCAAACAGTCACCCAAGGAGACTGAAAAATATTTGTTATCAAGAGAGATTATAGATAGAGAATAAAACAGCTCCTGTGAAAAAATAACTGGAGACATACGCATGCTGAATAACCAGGTCATAACCAGCCTTCTCTTGTTGTTTCCTTAAGAATTTTCAAGTCTTCCCCAGAAGCCACCTCAAGAAAAGGGCAACCCCAGAGTCATGCTCCTAGGCCCCCGACTTTCTTTACCCAAGGGTGATCTTTGATATATGCAACAGTCTACCTGGTCTAACACCAGCAAGGACTAAGCGGAATAGCCATCCAGGAGGTAGGCTATGCTGTCTCATTCACTATACTAGCTCTACTATCCAGAACAGTGTCTGGCACATAAGAAATAGTGAATAAATATTCACTGACTACATGATAAAACTATTTCCCAACTTGTTAGCCAATGTCTGGAAATCCACAACACCTCCTTCTGAAGTAGACATCTCTCTTAGAAGAAATAGGTCCTTAAGTCTCTCAGGTAAAATGTTTTTTATTCTTTATACTCCTCAGTACAACACACATGATCGTTGTTCCATACAAGCTGCCTATCTCTTTCTTTCTGATGTTACCCTCATTATTCTCATGCCCTCTGCACCAAATACCCACCGCCACCTCTATGGCTATCACAGTGGCTGCTCTAATGTACTCGATGTACCTTTCTGAATATGTGTGCATCCCTGTAAAACACGAAGTGTTGTTTTAGTACATGTAGGCATTTTTATTTCACAGGAATGATTCTCTTTCTTAATTGTTCATTTGGCACTGTGGTCTTATAATCTATCCATGTTGCTATATGTAGTTCCTCTTCCTAATATGGCATTCCATTACATATCTGTTTTCCCTTTGATGAGCACCTAAACCCACTCTACAGACTTTGCAGCACTAAGCAACCTCATGCAAGTTATTTGATTCTATTTTTTAAAAAATATCTTTGGAATATTAGGTCCCTAAGTCATAGGAATAAGTTCATTTACTTTTACTGGATCCTGTCAGATTGCTGTCCAGAAAGGCACCATGGGTGTACTCTCATATCAGTGAAAAAGGCTTCCTGTTTTCTTATATCTCAACTCACACATGGTATTATCCAGCTTTAATTTTGCCAGCTTTTTGAGATATAAAATGGTATCTTATTTTGGTTTTAATTTTCATTTTTCTTCATACACCTGTAGCCACTTGGGCTTTCCCTTTTTATGAATCAGTTGTTCACATCAGCTGCCCATTGTTCTAGTGGGCTTTGGTCTGTTGTTGTTACTGTTGTTTTGGTTGTCGATTTGTAAGAGTGCCCTATATATTTTATGAATTACTCTCTTTACCATATGATCTCACCTATAAGTGGAACCTAATCAACAAAACAAACAAGCAAGCAAAATATAACCAGAAACACTGAAATTAAGAACAAACTGGCAGTAAGCAGAGGGGAGGTGGAAGGGGATAATGGGGGTAAAGGGAGAAGGATTTTCAGTAACAAGTGTAAAGGACACATGGACAAAACCTGGGGAGGGGGATCAGGGGAGGGAGTTGGAGATGGCTGGGGTGGAGGGGGTGAGTGGTGGGGTGAAATGGAAACAACTACACTTGAACAACAATAAAAAAATTGCTCTTTTAGATTGTAAGCATAACAAACTTTAACTTTGTGTAGTTGCCCTTTGTTGGACAGAAAACTTAATTTGGATGTAATTTAAGACATTATTTTTCATTTTATGTTTACACTTTCAAGGCTTTGTATAAAAAAACACTCTCTATCACTAGGTCACAAAGATGTTCTACTGTCTTTTACTTACTCTGTGGCTTGGCCTTTCACAGTCAGGTCTTTAATGCTTTTTTGTATATGATGAAAAGTAGGAAGTCTGTTTTATTTTCTTCACTTAGTGAGACAGTTTTCCCAACACAATTTACCAATGAGTCCTTTAATATTTGTGAGTTTCCCATGTATGAATAGCTATCTCCAAGTTCTCTATTTTGTTGCATTGGTTTATTTATTTTTCCTCTTACTATTCTCAAGCCAATTCCATAATATTTTTACTAGTGAGGAGTGTCTTTGTGTCTGGACAAGAAAGTTTACCCTCTTTGCTCTACTTTTCAGGGCTGACTTAGCTCTTCTTGGACTTGCATATATATTTACATAAATTTGTAATAAGTTTGTCAACTTCCTGGGAAAACACAGCAGAAACTTTCATTCAGCTCTCATTCAATTTAAAGATTAATTTGCGGAGAATTAACATCTTTATAATATGAATTCATTCTGCCCAAGAGCATTTTCTGTCTCTCTACTACTTAAGATCTTCTTTTACACACTTTGATAGTGTTTCAAAATTTTCTCCACTGAGGTCTTATGCATTATTTTTAATTCCTAGTTAGTCTATAGAAGTAAGATATTAACTATTAGTAATCACATTCACCTTGGTGTGAATGAGTTCCAAGTTGACTTGGAGAGGGAGACTGTTGGGAGACTCGTCTCCTGAGAGCATGAAGAGCTTGTCATTTTTTCAAGGTCAGTGCAGAGGGGAGATAGAGATGCATACCGTCAAGAGCAAAGCTAGAGACTGGGGTTTCCAAACATGAAATTTATTTCCCAGTTCTGTTTGAAGATAACCTTGACAGTGCCCAAAACGACTTTCTCTCATGGCCACTTCAGTCAGCTAATACCCTGCCCACAAAGACACTTGTCAACCACAGCCACCTTTCTCTTTTTCCTTAAGACTAAAACTTGTGAATCTGAACTGCATCTCATCTTAAAGGAAAGACTATACCATGGGAATGTGTCATAATATAAATGAATCTATTTTCCTCTCTAGTAATACCAAGTACTGAAATCAATTTCAATTACAGAAGAAGGTATAGCAAACTCCTCACTACTCTAGTGCATATGAACAGAATTTGACATTGGTTTTCTAATGTCTGCCCTCCTCTGTCATAGATTTTTAAATATCTATAGGTCCACTCCAGTCTCTCATTTTATTTAATATTGTGACTAGTGAATAGATATTAAAAAATCATAATTCACACTTAATACTAGATATTCAAAGTCATAGTTAATTAACTAGTATCAGTGAATCTTATATCCCAATTCCCTGATAAGTTTTAGGATTATTAATATTTCTTACAACCATTGCACAGGTTAAACACTACTTTAAAACATAATTTTTAAAAAGTCATATTTAAGACTCTATGTATTTGATGCATTTTCACCAGACCCTCTCAGTCTCTGATGGAAAAATTGTGGGCCAATAGATGTCAAGAAAACTAGGCATCTCTTACATTCTCATGACCTTGTTAAACTTTTTAAAATACAAATGATCAAGCACAGAATCAATTCACAAACGTCAATCCTGAGAAAACTCCCCCTTTCACTTTCCTTTGTCACTGTCCTAATTAAAAAACAGCGTGTGTGCTATAATTAGGATGAAGCATCACTAATTTAGGTTAGTTGGACAAGGTGTCACTCTGAATCAGTGGCAAGTCTGAAGTACACTGTTTTAAAAGAAGTGCAATTATTTTCACTTCCAAATTCTTACAACCAAATAGACTAAGCCAATAATATCTCAATCTATTTAACAACTATTTATTTTGTTTCAGTTTGAATATTTTACCATAGGGGTTCTTGGACCCACGTTTTATACTTTAAAACAATAAAGTAATAGTTAACATAGTAATTGTGTTATAGCAGCCTTAGGATTAATCTGAAGTGAGATTACTTTCAAGAGAGAACATTGGATATACCTAAATACTGACTAGGGAACTGGAATTTAAATTGTACTCACATTACTTAATTATCATGCCTTTAGAGAAATTAGAAGTACCTACAGATCCTTGAATGAGTAAGGAGGGAATTAAATATAGGAACTGAATGGAAATAGTGCTTGAGATCCTTAACACATTTTATAAATAAAAAGCCATAAGCAAATGGGTTTATCTATTAGAATGTCTACTTGTGTGGTCTAATAGGAAAAAAATATCTTAGTGAATTTTGTCTAGGAAATGGAGGAGAGACAAAACTATGCATGGGGCGCTGGATAAGAGAAAAAAGGAGCAATATGCTTTATTCTTTCATTTACTCATTTGTTTAGTCACTATAACATAAGTTCCATAAGAGCACAGCCTTTATCTGGCACAATCCTTAGAACATCACAGGCCCTCAGTAAGTTCTAGTTGGACGATTAAATATATTACAAGCAAAGGTGACTTCATGATTATTTCAATGATTACCTTTTGACCATTTCATTTATAAGCTCCTAGCACAGTGCCTGGTATCCAGCAGGCATTTAATAATTGTTCTCTTAGATGAAAGGACAAAAGCATATTTCTTGAAAAAATAACTCTCTTCATTTTTATCTCTTCTCATCTTTTCAGCAACCCTCTAATGTAGAAAAGCAAATAGTTTTATCCCCTCTTTGCAGCTGGGGAGAGTGAGATTTATTTCTGACTTACCCAAAGCCACAGAGTCATCATGAGAAAGCCAAACCAGGATTCAGGTCTTCTGACTCAACAAGTACTGCCTTTACTCCCTATTTATCTCTTTTCCTTTGTCATTCTCCACTGTCTGGCTTCTTCTTCAAATTCAGTGCTAAAAATCACCTTGGGTTACACATTTGATATAGCTGGCAATGAGTTTCAATTAAAGAACCTAAGTCCCATGGTTGACATGAGATCCACCATATGTTGTAGTGGGGAGGCAGCCATCAAGAATATGATATCTCGCTCTGACTGGTGTGGCTCAGTGAGTTGGGTGTCACCCCTCAGACCAAAAGGTCATCAGTTCAATTCTCAGTCAGGGCGAATGCCTGGGCTGTGGGCAAGGTCTCCAGCTAGGGGCATGTGAAAGGCAACCTATCAGTGTTTCTCTCCCTCTCTTTCTTCCTCCCTTCTCCTGTCTCTAAAAATAAATAAATAAAATATTTTAAAAACAAAGAAAAATATGATTTAATCCAGTTCTGCCTCTTGTTAACTGGATGGTTCCTACTACATAGAGTCGCTGACATAATAAATGTTTAGTAAACATTAACTATTAACAATAAGGAGCCTCTTCATGGACAAAATATGGAGTAACCAAGAAAAAATGAAAATAATCATAAATTAGCCAAAAGTCAGGAAATAAAGATTCTGCAACTTGACTAGATGTTTTACTTTGGAAAGACAGGCCAAATCTGTTGAGTGAATTAGTAAGTCTTGTTCTTGACTTGAAATTTTAACAAGTCTCCTTTCTCCTTTATCTTCTGTTGTCAAACTGTCCTAAAGCCTTTTGCTTCTTTCTTTGAAATATCTCTTGATATAGGCCATTTCTCTCTCCAATAAATATATACTGACACTATCTGATATTGGAAACACTGCAAGTGTGAGCTGTTAAAAACAATCCCAGAAAAAGATATTTATAATGTATCTAACAAAAGGCTCAAATTCAGAATATTTAAAAAGTTCTTGCAAATCAATTAAAAAAGGACCACCCTGCAGAAAAAATGGATAAGAGTTTAAACAGACACTTTCCAAAAGAAGATATTTAATAAACATATGAGAGGAATTAGACCTCACTGGGCATAAGGAAATGCAAAATTAAAACCACACACCTATCAGGATAACTACATTTTTTAAAAAGACAATATTGATTGTTGGCAAGCATTTAGAGCAAATGAAACTTCCATAAGTTGTTTATAGGGGTATAAAGTGGTACAACCACTTTAGAAATTTGTTTTGTTATAGCCACCAAAGCTAAACAGATACACACTCCATGACCCAACTGTGTAATTTCTAGCTATATATGCAACAGAAGTGAGTTTGTTAATAAGAGACATTTACAAAAATATGCATAGCAGCATTCTTTATATAATGACAAGCCAAAAGCTTTTGAATGGGTAAAGTACACTGTACCCCCTTACAGTTTCGAAGAGATATGTGTAAGCAATTTCTTTTTAAAGTGAGTCACTTAAATGTGAATTTTTTTTACACTAAACCATGTAGGATACAGTTTTACAAGAAATACATTACCTCTAACTAAACATTTGAGACAAATATCTCACATACTGCAAAAACTTTGGGGACAGGAATTTCTCTGCAGAGCTCCTCAGAAAGTCATACAGGTGGTAAGAAAAGTAAGAACACATCTGTAGAGAGGGGTGAGAGCATAATTTACAAAGTGTGAGAAAAGATCTTCACATATGGGAAAAGCAGTTTACAATTTAGCATAAAGACATTAATAGTAATTTCTTTTAAAATTTTTATTTTAATTGTTGATCTTGTACAGTTTTCTGTCTTTTATTCTCATCCCAACCCAACACCCCAGCTCTCCCCACCTCCCTCCCATTTCCACCCCCCCATAGTTTTTATCCATGTGTCCTTTATACTTGTTCCTGTAAATCCTTCCCCTTTTCCCCTGAAATTCCCTCCCCTCTCCACTCTGGTGACTTTCAGCCTGTTCTCAATTTCCATGTCTTTGGTTATATTATGCTTGTTTGTTTGTTTTGTTGATTAGCTTCCTGTTAAAGGTGAGATCATATGGTATTTGTCTTTCACTGCCTGGCTTATTTCACTTAGCATGATGCGCTCCAGTTCCATCCATGCTGTTGCAAAGGGTATGAGCTCCTTCTTTCTTTCTGCTGCGTAGAATTCCATTGTGTAAATGCACCACAGTTTTTTGATCCATTCATTTACTGATGGGCATCTAGGTTGCTTCCAACACTTGGCTATTGTAAATTGTGCTGCTATAAACATAGGGGTGCATAGGTTCTTTTGGGTTGGTGCTTGGCAGACACTTCTCCAAGGAGAACATACAGAGGATCCAGAGACACATGAAAAGATGCTTGATATCGCTAGCTATCAGAGCAAATTAAAACCACAATAAGATACCACTTGACACCAGTCAGAATGGCCTTCATAAACAAAGCAACAAACAGCAAGTGTTGGAGAGGTTGTGGAGAAAAGGGGACCCTAGTGCACTGCTGGTGGGAGTGCAGACTGGTACAACCACTATGGAAAACAGTATGGAATTTTCTAAAAAAACTAAAAATGGATATACCTTTTGACCCAGCAATTCCACTGCTAGGACTATATCGTAAGAACCCTGAAATAGTAATTTTTTTTAAAGCCCTCTCTCAAAGGTGCTTGGCTGCTACTCAGCTTTCTTTGTAAGTCAAGCCTAATTAATCACTGCTTCAGGGCAATGAATATTCCCTTTTCAAGTCATGATACTCTACTGTGGAAGAGCCACAGGCAGGGTGGGCAAATGCTATAAATGTATTTTTCATCTATTTACCCATACCCTTTATTTCTGATCTTTTTGTGAGATATTTAATGCTTAGCTTGTTAATGTCATTATAAGATTTGTGAGATACTGTTCTTTTGTTCGGTTGGTTTATGGTTTGCTGAATTCAGGAGAAATATAGTAGCCTTTAAGTAAATTGTAAATATAACCAAGGGAGAAAAGAATAGATACAGTACAGTGCGGTTATGCACTAGACTACTACACAGCAGTGACAATGTACATGACGTTGCCACACATGGATGACTCCTGCAAACAAGTGCTGAGCAGAAGCCAAACACACAATAATCCAACTCGTAATTCCTTTCATCTCAAATTCAGAAACAGGAAACACTGGTCTTCCATGTTAGAAGTAAGAAGGGTAAACACCTTTAGGGATGGTCAGACACTGGTAAGGGTTAAAGGGGGCATCTGGGATGCTGGTAATGTTCGGTTTATCTGGCTGATTATGTGAGTGTGTTTATCTGGTAAAAATATATTGAGCTATGTGTTCATGATGTATTCATTTTCTATATGTGTTTTATAGTTTGACAAAAGGGTTTTTTTAATGTCATTATTCCTCCACATCAGCTAAACCTTTCAGCTGTCACCCTATCCACATTTTCTCTAATTTAAGCAATAATTTCCAGGGCTTCCTCTTCACAGTCTGTACTTCCTGTGAAGTGACCAGTGTTGGCCTTCACTCTCCATTGAGGTTTCTCCTCTTAGGTCATGGGAAAAATCAGGGGCACATTTGATTACTAGAGCTGACCCTACACACACCAAATTTAACTTCTGCTCAACCCTAATCTCACCAACCATGACAATTTCTACAATGTAATAATAATTGTTAAATATCTGCCATGAATCTAGCACTGTTGTGGGCTTTGAGGGATGTAAAATGAATAAGATATGGCTCTGTCCTCAAGGACTTGATTAATACAATTGGTTCTATAACATTTTTTAATTTAACTGCTATTTTCTAGGCACTGGGCTGGACATGAGGCATACACAGATGAATAAGTTGTGTTTCTTGCTTTTGGAGCTCTCAGAGTGTAATGGAAATAATAGTTATTCAAAGAGAAAAATACAAGTGATAATTCTATGTAGTATTATTTCACAAATACAAATTACCATTAAATGAGTAAAACATGTTACAATAAAACTACAAGCATTACAATAGAGGTGTCTGATTAGAAATGGATATTGAAACCAATTTAAAACTTCAAGATGTTGGATTTGAGTAAAATTTTAAATATGACTAGTTTTTGGACCAATTTAAAAACTGAAATAAGGGAGTCCAAACAAAGGGAAATGGCAGAAAAAAATGCTTGGAGACAGAGCTGGTAGAAGAGGGGTAAACGAATGGTTTGCTAAGTATGGAACAATGTTGAGAAGTGATGACAAAGAAGCGTGTGTAGGGAGGGTGAGAGCCGCTACGAGCAGCTTCGAATACCAGCCAGGGCAGTCTAGATTTGACATGATGGGCAAATGGGGAGCCATTAAGGACAGTTGAGCATGGAAGGGGCCTGTAAAAGGCAATTCCCTAAAAAGAAAGCCTAAGTGTTTCCTGAAGCACAAACTGGAGAGGCAGAACTTGGTATCAGGAAGACCTGCTAGAAGGTTGTGACACCCAGAGCAGGGGACATTACTGAGGAGGCAAGAAGCAACAAAGACAATGGTCAGCATCCAAATAAATGTGAGTCACCAATGAGTCAGATTTAGACTTAACACTAGTTTGAGATTGTAACACTGTATATTTTTCAAAACTTTAATCAAAGAAATTCAGTATGGAAAAAGCCGACTACTTAAGATGTTTTAAGAACTAGTGGTCCTTAAAAAATAGTTCGTACAGTGCTGGTGATGGGTTCAAATGATCTGACAGACCACTGGCATATCCAGACTGAGAAAAGTGCCATATGAAGGTCCCTGAGAAAGGCACAGCCACTTAGGAGGGAAAGACCGATGGAACAGGAACTGCTGACTCTGAGGGAAATCTAGGCCGAATTTGAAGGTCTCAGACAGAATCTCCAACTGTTGCTGCTGCTGAGTACATCTACAGCAGCTTCTTACCAGCTTTCTTCTCTTAATTAATTCATGGGCCCAAGAGGAAAGAAGCAGGGACCCCAAAGATCCCATCTTGCCCTCAGATACCACTCTTCCTTCCCACTTCAACTGAGATGACAGGTGAGGAACCAACTGAAGCAGAGGTCAAATGGAGTGGGTTGAGTGGGGGTGAGGGATGAGAATGGGAATGCTGGGGGCCAGGGAGACTATGCGTTTGGACAGAGGCAAAGGGGAGTTGGAGGCTCCTGGATTGGGTCCTCATAGAGGTGGCTTGTGCCCCCAAGCTGGGAAACTGCTGGTGGAAACAAATACCTTGTTTGAGAAAGATTCTGTGCTCTCAGCTAGTGGTTTTGACAATTTCTTGACACAGCCTGAGCAAGATCAAGTGTTGAGTAAGACCAAAACTTTTCCATTCTTTATCAGAGACTTGAACAATACGGAGGCAAATGAGTAATGAAAACTGACTCCTTCAGCTTCAGTGTCGACTCCCCTCATCTCCACACATTGCCAACAGAGAGAAGCCCATGGGAAGGTGATTTACACTAAAATTTACCCCAAAATAAGACTTTATCCAAATACATCAAGGAAGCAACCAGAAATGTTCCTTCTATAGTAGGATCTTTGGCGTGACCTTTTTTACTCTCCCACAAACACCCCAGTCTCGGCCCACCATTGGTCTCTTCTCCCCACCCCCAATACTCCAGCCCCACCAGGACCTCTCTTTTCAGGTTCCTTAAGAGTTGAGTTAAAGTTCTTTCCACACTTGGCATCATACTGGTCTCTGAACCAAATTGTACTGATCACCACTTAGATATTTTCGTGCTACTTCAGGCAGTCTTGGAAATGTGCTCCTCCTGGGCTGTTAGGAGCTCCGCCAGATCCTTTGGGACCAAGAGAAAAGGATGAAGTTAGATGATGTCCATACGGCTTCTGTTGAACGGAAAAGAGATGGTTTGTCTGTCACACAGCTATGACAACGACTGGGTCATACGCTTTCTGGTTTTTCTTTCCTTTTCTCCATTAACACTAGATTAGTCACTTGCACTTTTAAATAACTATTTTCAGTTAAGATTGCGCTGAAGCAAAACTGTAGAATAAAATAAGAGTGCTTTGGAACCGTCATCTCTTTCTTTATCGTTTTACTCACCAATGTCTTTCTGCTTCTTCTCTCCAGTTCCCACCTTCTACCTCAGTCTGTTTTATATTCATACTAAGTCATAAATCATAAAACTAATACCGTCTATAATTTTCAAGCCACTCTCTTAGATTTCATCCCATTGAATAATCATAATAACCTATCAGATTATATTATTCCAATTATCTACATATAAGCAATATGAGGCTCAGAAAGGTGAAATAACCTTCTCCAAGTCACATTGTTACAATAAGACAACTTTGGGACTAATAAAGTACGTGTTCCATTCACCATGTTATGTCAGAGTGAAGTGTAAATGCATGTCTGATTACAAGATTTCAGATATTAGAGATTCAGGCAAAGAAACTATGTGGTCAACAGAGAGAGTTTCCTGGAATCCATGAAACTGTACCACTTCTCCTTCCTCGAAGTCACATAGTACCCTGTGTTTACTCTTATCATGGCATATATTGATCTCAATTAAAATACCATGGTTACTTCTTTAACTTCCTAACTATAGGTCACTAGCTCGATTAGGACAGGGATATGAACAGGTCAATTTTTATTTGTTTCTCCTGTAATTCCATTCTCTCTCTCTCTCTCCCAACCCCCACCCACACACACACACTACACTGCTTTATATTTTGCCTGGGGATGGCCTCAAATAAAATGAAAAGACTAAAAAGTAAGAATGTGACTACACCATTTTCAGTAAATTACATAATTATTCAAACTGAATATGAAAGGTTTTTTCAATAGGAATTCTCCCCCTTACATGTGGAACAGAGACTGAGAGAATTATTAGGAGAGGATGCCAAAGAAGAAGGACAGTACCATGGGGCACCATGGGGAGGGGAGGAGTGAACTACTAGCTTCCTCAGGTTGTGAAGAATAAAACCAGCACTCACATGACCCAAGAAGCCTCTTTGTGGCCTATCCTTTGAGCTAAGGTCAGCCTAGAAGGCTCACTCAAAGAAGGTCTAGTTGGAAAGGATGATGTCTCTGTGTCCCTCAAGAGTTGTTCCATTCATCCCACTACAAGCAGGCACATGTGCCTCTAATGTGACTCAGTGGCAATGAGTACCCATGTTCATCATTGATCTGCTCTCTCCACATCAGTTGCAGAGCCATCCTGAAGACACGCTGGATGAAAGCCCACAATGGCAACTACACACATCTTCTTTACTAGTTCAGTTCTCCACCTCTTGTTCTACCAGCCTTGGTCACCCTATGTTGACCCCCATGTTATTCAAGGTCTCCAACATTTCCCCCATAGAGACACAACCTCAGTGGAAGTATCCCATGCTCTGGACTCTACATCTTGCTCCAAACTTATCAAAAATTCACCTGGCCTTTGTTGCTCCTACCCAAGGTGGCACCACCTCACTGAGACTGTAGTGAACAGCCAATCTATACCTAGACATTAAGAGCTAAAAAAAAAAAAATCTAAATGCAAATAAGCATTTTGCAGGATTCTTTAACATCTTAGCTCAAAGGAATGACCAAAAAGAAATTTGGCCAACATGACAGGCTTATAGTGGAAAGATTTTGAATAAATGTTCCTTGGCAACTTTCTGTGCCTCTTACATGTGTATTGGGCTAGGCCTCACCCTTGACCCTCTGACTTTCTCATAACATAAATGTTTCAGTGACCTCTTTGGAAATATTTGTGGTTGGTTGCATTCATCGTAACTGAGGAAGAATAGAGTGCGTTTTGATATTTTTGCATGATATCCAAGTTGATTTCAGGGACCTGACAGCATATTATTACCAGGTAGCCATTAATTAACCTCCCCAGGATGTCCAGAGGGCTCTCTGCAAACATGTTGGCCTAAGGGATTCCCCTGTACCACCCTGGTGGTTTAGTATTCTCGACAATGACATAAAATGAAGAGGATTAGGGGAAAGAACTGGAAGCTAGCATCATTTTACCTCAAGAGCCACAAATGCTTCCTTCTTTCATTTTTTTATACCCACAGATAGAATCAAAAGTCTACCTTAATCTTTTGAGATAATCCACTTTCCCAGATGTCTACATTTGTCATACTGTGTTGCTAGGTGACTTATTTCAGGAATTAGTAAAACCACAGTTAATCTGGCAAGAGCTTTTTTCATAATAATAAATTAAAAGTTCTGTCATTTTAATACAAGTTTAGTCCTGAAATCCTGATCTATCTACAAAGGACCCTTTCAGGACTATGACAAAAAATCATTTTTCCCCACAAGTCATTCTCTCACAAGAGCATTTATTGAGTGACTTCTGTGTGCCCAGCCCTGTGCTAGCTCTCATTATGTAGGAGGAAAGAGATGTAAGGGAAAATTCCTCATCATATAATCAAATTAGGGAGACAAACATAAAGAAGAAGCAATTAAAGAGCTAAAGTAACAAACAGCATTGACATTAAGTATGATACAATATATACAATTACAAATTTCTTGTTAAAAAAATCCTTCTTTGTTTACCCCATAGTAGACAGATATGAATGCATTTCTGTTAAAAGTGACATCTGAGACTTGACAGATAAGTGAGGAGTTAATGAGGAGGCCAGTATTGGAAGTGTTGTGGGGTGGGGTAGGATGGGGTGTGGTGGAGTGGTATGGCAGAGAAGTGTGAGGAGTGGTAAGTTATTGGGTAGAGGAAATAGCATGTGGGAAGACCTGGAGTTGAGAAGGAAAATAGTGCATTCAACTACCTGTAGTAAGTTCTGTATGATCTCATTGCAATAGGAAGAGTAATAAGAAATCTTCCTCAATGTGCATATGGCTCACTCCCTCACCTCCTTCAGGTGACTTCCCTCTCTCAATCTCCCTCTCTCTTTTTAAAAGTAAAATTTGGGTTCTTAGCAATTGAGCAGAAGACACAGAGATTTCCCTTACACCTCCTGCCCTCATCATGCATAGCTTCCCTCTTTTCAACACCTTCCTCCTCCAGAATGGTACAGTTGTTATAACTGATGAACCTACCTACACATATCATTATCACCCAAAATCATCCAAAGTCCTAAAGGTGTTTGTTACAAGGCTCCGTCTTAATAAGACCCTTCCCCAAGTCATCTGGGCAATGGCCAACACTACCCGATGTATATATATTCACTATTTTCTTTTCATATTCATTGTATATGACTATGTAACCAACTACCCCCAAAACTTAGCAGCTTAAGACAACATTTGTTATCTCATGTGATTTCTAAAGGTCTGGCTCTGATCATTCATGAGGTTGTAGTCAAGATGGCAGGGGCTGCAACCAGAGGAGGCTTTGACAAGGATTGGAGGCTCCAATTCTAAGAAGGCTCACTCACAGGGCTGTGTTGGAGGCCTGGATTTCTCACCACTTGGGGCTTTTCATAGGACCCACATGACGTAGACACTAAGTTTCCCAGAGTGTGTGTGATCTAAGAGAGAGGAGGAAGTTGAAGTGCCTTTCATGACCTACTCTCCAAAGTCACATACCATCACTTCTGACTTAAGTCTACTCATCTGAAGTAAGTCACTAAGTCCAGCCTACACTTGATGAAAAGGGAATTTGACTTGACCCCTTGGAGGGAGGAGTACTGAAGAATGTGTGAACATATTTAAAATCATTACATCTTCTATGCTTTATTTTCCGTCAGGGCCTTCATTGCCACCTGCATAATACATTTTGCTGACTTGTTTATTGCCTGCCCTAGTCCACTGGAATATAATCTCCAATGGTATTTTCTCTTATTTTATTTACTGTTGAATTCTCAAAACAGTGCCTAAAACACCTGTAAGTGCTCAGTTGTTGATGAAGGAATGAATAAATGATTTGATGAATACATGAAACAAAATTGGAGAAATCAGCAGAGGCCAGACTATGGAAGATCTCCTGGACCACATCAAGGAGTTCAGATGTTGGGAAGAGGTCAAAGAGTTGGAAACAGTATCTGACAGTTATGGATGTTGCAGGGGGACTCTTGCATCTGTTGTGGCATTTGAACTCTATTCCCTGAGGTCCTTTCTGACTTAGAGTGTGGCCCATATGGTTATGGCACAAGCCCTCATCACCTTCACTGATGGAGATGCACCCACTGTACCCTCAGAGTACCACCTACTGTTGAAGTAGTCTCACAACTTGGAAATTACTTGTTCTAAGTAAATGACAAATTTTAGTTTGGGGGGAACATTATTATTCACTGGTTTACAAAAGTCTCAGGCCTTTACAAAATCATATTATTAGAGAATAATACGTCCCCAAATATTTTAACAAAAGATACTTGCTTAGATAGGCTATGTTCTGAGAATGATAACCTGTTCCCTTTTTTTTAATTGGTAGCAGTTGCATGACAAAGGGACCAAGCTAGAAAACACTTTTCCAAGTGTTAAGAGAAAGTGGAACACAGGAGAATTTTACCAAATATTCTGAGAAGAACTGACACCACCCTTTCTCAAACTATTCGACAAAATTCAAGAGAAAGGAAGGCTCCTAAATTCCTTTTATGAGGACAGCAATATCCTAATTCTAAAACTGGTTAAAGACTCTACAAAGAAAGAAAAGTATAGGCTAATATCACTGATGAACATAGATGCTAAAATCCTCAACAAAGTATTAGCAAACTGAATACAGCGAGGCATTGAAAAGATCATACACCATGATCAAGACAAGAAGAAGAAATAAAAGGCATCCAAATTGGAAAGGAAGTAGTAAAACTGTCTTTATTTGCAGATTTCATGATTCTATACATACAGAACCCCAAAGATTCCACCAAGAAACTACTAGAACTGATAAGTGAATTCAGCAAAGTAGCAGGATGCAAAATTAATATACATAAATCAGTTCCATTTTTATATGCCAATAATGAGACAACAGAAAGGGAAATTTTAAAAAAATCCTATTCACAATTGCTTCAAAAAGAATAAAATGTCTAGGAATAAACTTAACCAAGGATATAAAAGACCTGTACTCAGAAAACTATAAGACATTGAAGAAAGAAACTGAAGAAAATACAAATAATTGGAAGTATATCCCATGTTCATGGATAGGATGAATTAACATCATTAAAATGCCCAGATTACCCAAAGCAATCTATAGATTCAACTCAAATCCTATCAAGACTCCAATGATGCATTTCACAGAACTAGAACAAATATTTCAAAAATTTATATGGAACTATACAAGGCCCCTCCTAGCAACAGTAATCCTGAGAAAGAACAACAAAGTTGGAGGAATCATGCTACCTAATATCAAACCATACTACAGGACCATAGTATCAAAACAGCATGGTACTGGCATAAAAACTGACACATAGATCAATGAAACAGAATAGAGAGCCAAGAAATAAACCCACATCTTTACAGTCAATTAATATTCAACAGAGGAAGTTAGCACATACATTGGGCTAAAGATAGTCTATTCAATAAAAGGTTTTGGGAAAATTGGACAGACACATGCAGAATAATGATACTAGACCACCTTTTTATACCACACACTAAGGAGAATAAATTCAAAATGGATCAAAGACTTAAATGTTAGACACAAAATCATAAAAATCCTAGAAGATAACATAGGCAGCAAAATCTCAGACATTGGTCGTAGCAATTTTTTATCAGCTATATCTCCCAAGGCAAGGGAAACAAAAGAAAAAATAAACAAATGGGACTTCATCAAACTAAGAAGTTTTTGCACAGCAAAGCAAATCATCAACAAAATAGAAATACATCCCACAGAATGAGAGAATATATTTGTCAATACATCTGATAAGGGGTTAATATCCAAAATTTACAAAGTACTTACAAAATTCAACACCAAAACAATCCACTTAAAAAATGGGCAAAGGACCTGAATAGATACTTCTACAAAGAGGACATACAGATAGCCAATAGACATATGAAAAAATGCTCAACATCACTAATCATCAGAGAAATGCAAATAAAACCCACAACGAGATACCATCTCACACCGGTCAGAATGGCTATCATCAATAAATCAACAATCAACAAGTGTTGGTGAGGATGTGGAGAAAGGGGAACCCTATCGCACTATTGGTGGAAATCCAGACTGGTGCAGCCACTGCAAAAAGCAGTATGGAGATACCTCAAAATATTAAAAATGGATCTGCCTTTTGACCCAGCAATCCCACTTCTAGGAATTTATCAGAAGGAACCCGAAACACTAATTAGAAAGAGTATAAGTGCCCCTACCTCTAGGTTCATTGCAGTATTATTTACAATCTCCAAGATATGGAATCAGCCCAAGTATCCATCAACAGATAAGTGGATAAAACAACTATGGGACATTTACACAATGGAATTCTACTCATCCATAAAAATGAAGAAAATTTTACCCTTTGCAACAGTATGGATGGACGTGGAGAACATTATGGTAAGTGAAATAAGCCAGTCAGAGAAAGACAAATACCATAGGATTTCACTCACGTGTGGAATCTAATGAACAAACTGAACCAACATGCAAAACAGAGACAAACTCATAGATAGAGAGCAGATGACAGCTAGTTGTGGGGGAGGGAGGTTAGGGGTGGAGGGATTGAGCAAAAAGGAACAAGGACTCATGGACATGGACAAGTGTGGAGATTGCTGGGGGGCGAGGAGTGTAAGGGGACTAAGTGGTAATGGAAAAAATGTAATAAAGATTATATATTTTAAAAATTAAAGCCCTTATAGTTCTTGGAATGTTATCTATTCTTTGATCATTACTGCCTGACAATAATTGATGAGCTTTATATATAAGCCCTGTATTTCTATGCAAACTAAACCCAATAAAAGCCCATTGAAAAGGAGGCTTGAGGCCCTTCTCCTCTGAGAGATTGGCTACCTTTCCTCCCCAAGCAAAAAAAGTAAATAAGTATAAATAAATAAATAATATAAATAAAAATTTTAAATGAATTATCTTTTAAAAATTAAAAAAAAGAGATGAAGTAGAACAAGGGCAGCAACAACAGTAATTAGCCAAATCATTAATTGATTGTTTGAGACAACACTTCCACTCAGAAGATGAAAAAAAGCAAAATAGTCCCCAGAATAAAGCTATAAATAAACATTTTTCCTAATATTTTCTGCACATTTTTGCAGAACAAAGCAAGAAATCTGTTGTGTTGAAAGGGAAGGTCTCCTGTGATCCTGCGCTCCAGGAAAGACTTCTTCAACAGCCTTGTGCTTATCCCTCCATGGTTTTCTGTAGCTATGCTACCTAGATTATGCTTATGTAACAAAAATGCAGTATTGCTACACACTATTTTGTGTTTTTCTTTTTGTGCTTTATTTTTAAGGTTTTTTAAACTCAAAACATGCTTTTTAATTTTTTCCCCTTTATTTTTATTGTTGCCTCTAATACATGTGTCCCCATCCCCCCGCTTCACCTGCTTCCCACCTATGCTTTTTGCATCAAGTCCTGAGTAAACCAACTTAAAACCATCTAAAAAAAAAAACTATTACATCACAGAGAAGAAATATTTTCTATCCTTGGTGTCTATTATCATATAACACTGGTTATCAAGTCTCCCAATTTGAATAGAATAAATAGAAATTACAATATATGCACCCTGGCTGGTGTAGCTCAGTGGATTGAGCACGGGCCTGCGAACCGAAGGATCGAGGTTCGATTCCCAGTCAGGGCACATGCCTGGGTTGCCAGGCCAGTTCCCGGCAGGGGACACACAAGAGGCAACCGCACACTGATGTTTCTCTCCCTCTCTCCTTCCCTTCCCCTCTAAAGATAAATAAAATCTTTAAAAAAAAAAAGAAATTACAATATATGCAAATCAAAATGATATAACAATTCTATCAGTAAACCCATTATTTTTCCATGGGAAAAAATAGCGGCGTAGAAACATTTTATATTTTGCAAACATAGTGCAAAAGGTAATTTGTTGCCACTTTAAAGCTGTTTGGAACTTTCTTCAGTGTTGGGAATGGTGGTTGTTGCTGGAACTGAGAGGACAATAGGAAGTGTATAGCTGAGCTTAGCCGTGTAACTGAAGGCCTAGGACAGGGTTACAAAGTTTTTTCTGGTACGTGATTTCTCAAACAGAGAATCTGAAAATAACAAGGATTTACTGTATGTGTATTTACTGTATGTGTGTATATATTAATAGAAGGAAAAGTCATTCTCAAAAGAAATCAGTCTCCAGTAAAAGGAGAAAACAAAAAACAGTTTCACATTCCACATAGCACTCAAGTAAAACAAAGACTGAGTAAGAACCCCCAATGATGCGAACATTAGATAATTGTTGACTTTGTTAGAGCACTTTTGTGGGGGCAGCTGAAGCACGAACACGGTTGCTATGGGCTGGAGAATAATTGAGGTGGGGGATGAAGAAATAAAAAGAAGGGAGACAGATCTTTTGAGGAAACTTGGTTTTGCCACTCAGAGGAGGGGACATGCAACATCGAAACATAGGCTCTGTGAGGGTAGGAGTCTTCTTGTGCTCATTGCTGCTTCCTCTGTGCCAGGGACAGGCATGGAACACAGTAAGTGCTCAGTTCAAATTGTTCCCTGATCTGTTGGAGGCTAGAGGGACCTTTGAGATAATGTGCCCAACCCCCTAACTTTACAAAGAAAAAAAAAAAAAAACTGAGACCAAAGAGGCTGAACAATTTGTCTACAGTCCCATAGCTAGCTAGTGGCAAAATTATGGCCAGAAACACAAGACCTCACTCTTACATCGGTGTACTTTTTTCCTAACCATGGAGCCAAAAATGGGAGAAGGGAAGTGAGAAGGAGCAAAAGTATTTGGCCTCATCGCAACAGGGATTTCAGTATAGAGAGGCTGAGTAGGCTTCCTGAGTGAAGAAAATTGCAGAACAGTGCTGTATAGAGTGACTCCACTTTTGTAAAATAAGAATAATGTAGCCAGCATACTCTTTGGGGAAAAATTGAGGATCACTAGACTGTTAAAGTGGTTTTCTCTGCAGGGTGGAATTACAAGAAACCTTCGTGTTTAACAGTACATATTTCTGCAGTGTTTAGATTTTATCTAACGGTAGCTACTACTTTTATTAAGAGAAAGTAAAAGAAATACTTTTAACACCTATAGAGAAAAGTTCACCACTGTTAGAAGTGTACCATGTTGTCTAAGTGGATTAATGGCTCAGTAGCCAAAGTGTAGGACAAGCCTTGTGAGGACGTCTGCCAAAGCCCAGAACAGCCATTGATGTTTTCTTCAAATGCCAGAGGGGTCTAGATGGAGAATGGGAGAAGATAGAATTGCTACTTACTGCAAAGAAGGAGAAAGAGAAGGTGGTGGGAAGAAATAGGGAAGCAATCCCACTATGGGAAGGAGGGGGGAAAGGGATGCTAAAAACAAACCACAGATGATCTAGGGATTAATATCATGGGCACCTACTGAGAAAGAAAATGACTCAGAGATTTGTAGTATGAGAACAGAGGGTTTCCTGCCCCCTCTCACCCCCACCTCCTTGCCCAGCTCACAGACACACAGGCACGCAAAAACAGCCCTGCCATGCTCTTGCTGCCTGCTCAGTTTATAAATTAGTAAGTCCCTTGGAGCTAACTTCATGGGGCTGCTTGAAGATCCAACAAAGGGATACACACAGAGTAAACACAGCGGTAGACTTATAATAAGCCATCATCATGGTAACTGAATGAAAAGGTCATATTCATATTGCCTGCACCCTGGGGAAATTCACGGATTTATTTTATGCTGCCCATCCATTTTCTCTTAATTAATTGCCATTCTATAGCATCATTTGGAATTGGAGAACATTGGGTATAAGTACATGTGTCCTGCCTGAAGACGATGCTAGAGGCTCTCCCATACAATGGTTCTGTTTTTCGAGAACATGGCAGACAAAAGATGGTGTAGGGGACTTGTTAACCAAAGGTCAGGGAGTACTCCCTTTTCTTTTCCAAACTCTAAAGTAATCAAATCTTTGTGAAAATTAGTGAGCAAAAACTTTAGAACTCCGAGAGACAGGCATCAAGCATAAGACTTTCAATTTAGATGCCATTTGGCAGTAACAGGTATTCTCTGTATTGCTTTCTCAGGGCTCCTCCAGGGAGGTTCCTTTTCTGGAATTTTTCAAACATCCAAGTAGAATAGGAGACCACCTCCCCTCTCACCCTAACCCCATGCAATTCTTCCCCTGCAAATCAGAGGTTGTAAAAGAGCATCCACCATCCAATTCCAGGTACATAAGAGCTGCTGCTTTCCTTGTCAGGAAATTAGTGTGGAGACACCCTGCTGCTAATACACTGATGTGTGAAAAGGTGAGACTTTTACCGTCAATGACTTTATCTTTTAAGGCACTAAGAAGAGGACTTTCTTTCTTCCTTAAAAGAAGTGTTACAAATTATCAAAATATGCTATAACGTCTCAATAATTGAAGCAGCATGATACTGCAAGATGAATAGACAAATAGAACATTAGAAAAAAGTAGAAAGTTGGAATTAAAACTAAATGCCCACTGGGATTTGGTGTATGATACAGGTAGCATCTCAAATCAGTGGAGTAAAGATGAACTTCTTAATAAAACAGTGCTGGGCAATTGGGTAGTTACATGCAAAAAAAATAAGTTACTAACCAACATAATACTCACCAGAATAAATCAAATAAGTCAAAGATTTACTATGGAGGGGACAGAAGAAACCTTAAAAAATATAAGAAAATGCAAATGAATCCCTTTGTCACATCAGAATAAGGTAGATCTTTCTATGATTCAAAATCCAGAGGTTATGAGAGAGAATAATGATGCCCTCAGCTACATACCAAACAAAAACCCTCTGAATGGCAAAATAATAGTAATAATGATACACTAAGAGCAAGTCAAAAGTTAAGTAACAAACTGGCAAAGATATTTGTATCTCATTCTCAGGGAACATAATCTCTCCACTATATATTTTTCACAGAAAGGAAATACAAATGCCCTTGAACACACGAAAAGGTCCTCAACCTCAGCCACAAAAACACAATTAACTGTAAGTCAAACATGTATTATGAAACCATTTCTTGTCTAGTAGATCGGCAAAAATCCAAGAGAATGGATTTTTGGATTTTTGCTTTTGGACACAGCACAATACCTGCGGGGCAGTGGAGAAAGAGGCTCTCTACAAAGCTGGTTCCAACTCTGGTGAAGGAAATTGACAATGACTGTCAGAATGCATTTGCCCTTCAACCTGGCAATCCCACTTCTGGGACTTTATCCTATAGACATAGATGCATAAGAAAAACATTATTTGTGCAGGTTTATGCCTTGTAATGTTATTTGTAATTACAACATTTCAAACAAACATAAAGTCCATTATTTTAATGTCCTAAAAGCCCACTAATATAGACTAGTTAAACTATGATAGTGCTGCACAAACAGAATACTATGTAGATGTAAGCAGTCAAAAGTGTATGCTTTTTACACGTTAATATGGAAAGATCACCAGGCATGATATTGTTATATAACAAGAAATATATATTTGTTCCCTGGTACCTGGCACAGAGCTCTGAAAACCCGTGTAGTTGCCTAAGCAATAAGGAGCATCGTTTGCTGCATCACTTGGTTTTTCCCTGGTTCCTAATACAAGAGCTTCTAAGACCCTTGGAATCTCAGGAGTGAGAAGAATGTCTTTTTGTGTGCTAATGGAGTGACTCAGGTTGGGCGGAATTTAGCTTCTGGATGTGGCTGGTCTCCAAAGAAATCAAATGAAGGAGGGATTGGAGGGTTTGAACTTTCAGCCTCACCCCTCAGACCTCCAAGCAGGGAAGAGGGGCTGGAAAGAGTTAATCACCAAAGGCCAATGATTTAATCAATCATGCTTCTGTCATAAAGCCTCCATATAAACAAAGGTGTTCGAAGAACTTCTAAGCTGGTGAATGCTTCCACCTACTGAGCACGTAGCATTATCCCAAACTCCACAGGGACAGAAGGTCCTGTGTTTGGGACCCTTCCAGACCTCTCCCTATGTACCTCTTCTGTATGTCATTTGTATCCTTTATAAAGTCCTTTATAATAAACCAGTAATAATAAATGAAGTGTTTCCCTGGGTTCTGTGAACTATAATAGCAAATTATTGAATCTGAGGAAGGTGTCATGGGAACTCTCTCTATTTGTGGCCAAACCGAACAGAGGGGTGTTCTGGGTAAGCTGGGACCCCACTACTTGCAGCTGGCATCTAAAACGGGGGCAGCCTTGCTGCAGCACAGGGTCCTTAACCCATGGAGTCTGCACTAACTCTGGGTGATTGGGTCAGATTGTTTAATGTGAAGAGAAACCCCACACGTTTGGTGTCAGACGTGTTCTGTGGGTAGAGACAGATCACAAGTAATATTACTGGGAAATTTGATAAGGGAGAAATGGGAAGAGTGAAGCTTTTGTGTAAGAAAGGAAAATAAAATATGTGTATTTGTCTATATTTGCATTTAAAAAGTACAAGATGAGTACCCAAGAAACTAACAAAAATGCTTAACCAGTTTGAAAGGAGAATCAGAGTGGATGGGGACATGGGTGGAGATAAAACAAATAAATATAAATGGTGCATATATATAAAATAATTCTATGTGTATAATTATTTTAAATTGCTCCGATTTTGAACCAAAAGAACGTATGATTTTGTCACACAGTAAATTAAAATGTTAAAGAAATATAACGGCACAAAGACTGAAAAATGCCCCATGCTTCTGTCTCTTCGCTTATTGTCAACATATGAAAATTACATCCTCGGGTAAACCTCTGCCCAAGCCCCCCAGAACTTTTTTCCACTAAAGGAAGGCTTAGCACATGACGAATAGACAGGAGTCTCTGCTGATAGGATGGACTTGCTCAAGGATCTTCAAGCACAGGAAGTGATCAAAGGAAGCCTCCGTACTTGAAGGGCATGGAAGTATTGGGTTTGTACTTGCAGATAAACAGCCATCACAATCCCTCACCCAAGAAAGGGAGCCTAGGCTCTACTGTGCAGGAATGATGAGCAAAGCAGCACTCCACAGTCTTGTGGATTCAATCTGTTGTCTACTGGTTACATTTTCTAAGAGAGGCAATGATTCCATGGTGTTTAAGATTGAGGTCTCCAAAGCTGGGCTCAGATATAGGCCTCAAGTATGAGATGTGAACTTGGCTTAGTATCTCAATTTCAGTAAACCTGTTTCCTCAGCTGCGAAACACAGGTGATAATTAGGAAAATGATGCCCACAAGGACCCTTAGCACAACTGGCACACAGTCAGGACTTCGTAAATAGTAACCATCAGTGTTATTCGGGGGCCTCTTGTCCTGAATCTCATCAGGCAAAACCACACACAAAGGCTTTGCAGATTTGAAGGAAGGATACCAAAAATGTCACTATTTCTCTCTCATTCTATTTCAGCTCATATTTAAATTAAGAGAGTGAAACCCTCATTTGCACAGCTTCTACTAGAGCCATGTGTGAGAAGGTACGGGTGTGAGTGAGACAACACCTTCAAACAATCCTGTTCTTAGTGTTCCAGGCCTAGAAGGCAGCCCCTCTGAGCAGGTGGCCATACGTGGGAGAAAATCTCACCTAAGGTTGGACGTCTTTGAATGAGCTCAGTTTATCCTTTAAAACAGTTCAATTATTTGGCTTCTGAAAATCTTTTTAATACAGGTGCCCATAGCAGCTTAGCTTCCCCCCCAGATGTATTGATATATTATTGGCATATAATGTATGTAAATTTAAGGTGTGCAATGTGATGTTTTGTACATGTACAAATTGTGAAATGATTACATAATAAGATTAGTTAATACCTCCATCACCTCACCTTCTGTTTTTTGTGGGTTTTTTTTTTTTGAGGTGAGAACATTTTAGATCTACTCTCTTAACAAGTTTCAAGTGTATAATACAGCGCCAATAGCTACAGTCACCCTGCTGCTCATGAGAGCCTCAGACCTACTCATCTTATAGCTGAAAGCTGGTGCTTTTTGGTCAACATCTCCCCATTTTCCTCACCCTCCTGCCCCTGGCGAACACTATTCTCCTATTTCTGTGAGTTTGGCTTTTTTAGATTCCACCTATGTGAGATTATACAGTATGTGTCATTCTCTGATTTCACTTAGCATAATGCCTTCAAGGTCCATTCATATCATCATAAAAGGCAGGATTTGCTTTTTATGGCTGAATAATATTCCTGTGTGTGTGTGTGTACTACATTTTCTCCATTCATCCACTGATGGACACTTACATTGTTTCCACATCTTGGCTATTATCATTAATGCTTCAAAGAACATAGACATGCATATAGCTCTTCAAGGCAGTGATTTATTTCATCTCCTTCCCGTGTATACCCAGAAATGAAATTGCTGGATCACACAGTAGTTCTAATACAACTCTGTCGAAAACCTTCACACTGTTTCTCACAGTGGCTGCACCAGTTTCCATTCTCACCAACAGTGCATGAGGGTTCCCTTTTTTCACCAACACTTGTTGTATCTTTTTAATAATAGTCATTCTAATGGGTATGGGCAGTTCGTCTTTAGTTGCTGTATTGCTCTTCAGTTTGGTTCTTCAATTCTCTTGTTCCATGGTTCAAGGTAACAATAATATCTGTATCCTAAAGGAGACTCAGTAAATACCACACTTGGTGACTAAGAACTGAACCACTACCCGGAGAAATCATTTCACCGGCACAGAGGTGCGGGGCGTTTATCATTATCTTCTGAGACATCACAAGTTCTAAGAGGCTGGTGCTTATGTGGGAGTCTCACTTAGGGAGATCCAGCACACAACTCCAGTGGTATGTCTATGGCCCTTTTGCAGCTTTGTGAGGGTGCCAAATTCAGTAAAACCTTTTTTGGAATCAATGCCCTTGGTTGGCCTAGTTTCACAAGCAGTTTGGCAATGCTGAGTTTCAAAACTCATTTGCACTCCATATGTGTGCAGGGATGTTTGCCAAGTCCTTAGTGAGACTGGTTGCAGTGTCAGAGAAGATGGGGGAGGCTGCTTTGATTTGGGGAGGCAGGATAGAAAGGTGATGGAATGAGCTAGAATACCTTCAGGGTCACACTCTGAGGCCCAAAACTGAATCAACCTCATTTCAAAGTCCTCCTCTGCCCACCATTAGTTTTGAGAACCTCAGAAAATTTCCATACCTCTCTTATCTCAGGATCCTCTCAGAAGAATAAGGAAAACAGTAGTATTTATAAGTTCATTCAGGTAGAGCATTTAATACAAAGCTCAAAGCTTCCATAAATAACCTGATAAATCTTTCAAATGGAAATAACAACAGTTCTTACTTCATACGGTTATTGGGGTACTAAGTGAATTAATGTGTATAACACCCTTTGACTTGAGCTGAAGTCATCACCAGAGCTCATTGAGCATAAGTGTTTGCAACACAAATGCTCCTTGCCCTATTATGATACAAAATTATTATCCAGTCCTACTTTGCAGAAGAAGAGAGGTTAATCTGGAATTGCAGTTTTAACCTAATCAGTAGTTTGAACTACATACATTGATTATTTGGGACCTGAAAAACTGGAAATTTCTTATGGTCCAACCTAATTATTTAATTTAAACCTCTTTTAACTTAAACTTTGCTGTCTCAAAGATGCAAGTGGAACTCTACAGGTTACAACCCAATCTCCTGTGTGATGTTACAGGGTTGTACTTTTAAGGACAAGCCCCTTAGACCAGGTGTAGCTATCTGGGCCGCCACTCTGGCATTCATGGAGCCACCACCAGATGAATAGTGAGCTGTGTCTCATCTCGGGCTCCAGGGAACAACCAGCCGGGCTTTCCCCAGGCATGGCGAAAATGTAACTATATGAAATACCTAGTATGATTATCTCTACCAAGTTCTGCATACTTTGTCACAACAAAGCAGTATACAAGTTAGAATAAGATATTGTGATAGTTGTTTTTAAATAAAAATATGTAGGGGTTCAGTCCCTGGTCGGGAGGCAAACAATGGGTGGATCTCTCGCTCTCTCTCTCACTCACTCTGTCTTTTTCACTCCCTCTCTCTTTAAAATCAATAAGTGCATACATAAAATCAATAAATACATAAAATCAATAAATACATACATACATACATTGGTCTAATGTAACACTTTTCTTAGAATGAAGTGATTGAACTATCTTTGTTTAGAATAAACATGGTTTTCTTTATTCTTCTCTAATGGAAACCTTTAGTTTTTTATTGTATTTCAAAAGTCCAAAATATTTCACGTAGCTCTTCACGATTTTAGAATCAGAATCTCTTGCAGTTGGTTTAACTGCCATGTGACTTTCAGTTTGTTGCTGACTTGAGAGGAGGCCACAGCCACATGCCCCTGGTCCGGTTCTCCTGGGCGGCGGGGAGGAGAACGTGTGGTCCTGTAATTAAAAGATCTGTGTCTGGCTTCCAACTTATCTCAGCCTCAATATTTATTACTGGCGGAAGAGACACAACACTCATAAGATTTTTCAGAAAAGTGAATTAAATAATATAGGCAGAGGACAAGCCACATAAAATGCATTGATTACTATTACTTCCCTTCTAATAATAGTTAGAGTTTACTGAGTGCTTGCTGTATACCAGGCTCTGTACCGGGCCCTCTTCAGAGGAGCTACTCGATAACTTGCGTAAGAGGTGACATCGACACCACGAAACAAAGATCTGAACCCAGTAAGTGTGACTCCACAGCTTACATGCTGAACCACCACATCACCCAAGGAGATGCTTTTTCAAAACAAGATATCACAAGTTGATTATTACTGTGTTGCTTTTACTTACCAAGCGTTTAAAAAAAGGCTTAGAGAAGTGGTTCTCAACTAGCTGATGTAGACACACCCCAGAAGGTATTACGACTTTCTTGAGAGTTCAAGTGGTGAGTATAAAACTCAGCTACAAGCTCAGCTGTGCAAAAAATACAACCGCATTCATTTTTCTAATGGGACTTTCAAGTCCTATTCAGGTGGGTGGTAGAATGGAGTCCAGGTGACCACAATCACTTAAGTATCCCTCACACTTCTCTACCATTCTTGCTCACCAGTGGCGGTGAGGAGGAGACTAAGTCCCCCATGGTCACCACTCTTCTATGCTGAGACATACATGTCTTCCTGACTGGTTGGTAATCATCAAAGCCCACGGGCATGTCTCCATTCAATTACTTGAGCCCCTCTCAAAAGTACAGGACAAATTTGAGTGCTCTCTCATGCCATCTCTATGGCCATGGGAAATTCTGGGATACTGTCTTATGACCTTTCTACTAAGATCCTCCACAGGCCAGACAGTCATTTCTACTTTTTTGCCAAACATGGGCTAAATATGTGGCAGATCTCCCAAGGTTTGCTGCCTTTGTAGACTTTACCCAGGAAGTCAGGCAGAGCCACCCTGGCTCCTCGTAGATCCCAAACTAGTGGCATGCTGATAAATGTTTGTCAACCAGGTCTTCAAGGGCAGAGGTCTTGATTTGTCATGGTTTCCAGTTTCTGCAGGAAAAATATTCCCAAGATAGCCAATTTTAAGCTACCGATGTGAGAACACTGAAGGTGGAGATGGGAAGAGGTGCCATGTTTGCTCCCATGAGCAGGTGCAGTTGTCTCCAGTGCGCTGTTGCCCCAGACTCTCTGAACGGGGCTCCTCACTCGCTCTGCCAACCCAGGGCTCCATCTGGGAGAGTCCCAGTCTCAGGGACTGAGACTGTCACCCCCTCCTCAACAACCCACCAGCATCCACCCGTCTCCTTCCCATTTCCATCCCTAGTCTGGCTACTTTAGGTCTTTGAGGGGCTAGAAACATAGGCTTTGCCTGACCACAGAGTCAACCAGTTTTTCCAGATTTTTTAAAACAAAATTCAAAAGCTTGACTCTCTACTTCACTAGTTATTCAATGGCAGGTAATAATGGCTTACTGTCTAGTCCTGAATTGGAAGAGAAAATATCAGATTGGAGGACAGAGATAGGAAAGACGTACTCTATCAAAATAATAGCTCACTACATTACAGAAAATTCACTCCTTCTCTCACCTGGCAAAACACCTCCAGCACTGCTGCCAGAGATTATTCCCCTTCTTCTTTCCCCACATGGTAAAGGCACAGCACGTGCTTCGGTGGATGCTCAGGCTACAAATTCAGGTATGCAAGAAACACAATTTCACCTATTTTTCTCTATAATGGAAATTAACTTTTTTAGCATAACCCTTTGGCCAATTTTTTAAAATTTAAAATGTACGCAATCTTTGACCCAACAATTTTATTTTACTTTTTTATATATACCTGCTATGGGTTGAATTATGTCCTCCCTCCCCAAAATTTGTATGTTGAAGTTCTAATCCCAGTACCTTGAATGTGACTACATTTGGAGAGAGAGTCTTTAAAGAGGTAAGCAAGTTAAAATGAGGTCATCCAAGCAGGCTCTAGTGCAGTATGACTGGTCCTTATAAGCAGAGGAGATCAAGCTGGACGCAGAGGAAGACCATGTGAAGAAGACACAAGGAGAAAAAGTCATCTGCAAGCGGAGAGGCCTCAGAAGAAACCAACCTTGCCAACACCTTGATCTCAAACTCCTAGCCTACAGAAATGTGAAAAAATAATTTTTTAAGCCACCCAAACAAATTGTTATGAAACAATGTTATGAAAGCCCTGACAAATTAGTACAACGTTAAAAAATAGTTACCCGTTTTTACAAGGTAGGTAGCTATGGGGCAGTACTCAGACTTTTAGAACTTGACTTCAAGTAATCAGAACAACAGAGGGCGGAAGATCAGAGCATGGAGCAGACACTAGGAACGCCCCTCCATCTGACCCCCAACCTTTTTTGTGCACCCCACTGACTTCCAGCTGCGGAACCTGCTCTCCTTGGTCCGAGGGCTTTCCCATTCCTTCCAGGGCAGCAGTTGCCAGGGCATTGATGCACCTAATGCTCATTCACGTTCCTCTCCATCCCAGCATCCTTCAGCCGCTGACTGATGGGAACTCCCACAACCTTCAGTGCTGAGCTATGAGCTCCCAGAGTTTTCCCAGCTGTGCAAAGCTCCAGTTAGTTAGCATGGTAGCTGGTTTAATAATACACCTATTTATTGGATACATCTCTGATTAATCTCAGAGTAGATGCATTTGCTGTATTTGTCTTCAATGTGAAAAGTATCTTCTGTCTTTTCTCTCTCTTTTCTAATTTCTCACTCAAGTCCCATTCAGGTGGGTGGTGGAATGGACTCAGTGGAGAGAACACCTGAGGTCCGGACTAGAAGCTGTCAGTGTGCTCTAATACACCTGTTAGCATTGGCCCTCCTGGCCCAAGGGCCGCTGCCCTAACTTCCTGTCTCACTTGCTTAAAAGACTAAGTTAAGAGAATTTTTGGTCCTCTTGGCATCCCTCACTTTATTTAAAATAGAGCAGTTTTATAAAATGAGATAGAAAATAACACTAATAGTTGTGATTATTGAGTTCTATGTACCAGCATTTAATGCTTCACATGCTTACAATTATTTAATTCTCACAATAACCACTTGAGACAACTTATTATTATTATTATCCCTATTTAACATACTAATCGAAGCTCAGAGTAATTAGGTAAGCTGCCCAGAATCACACAATTAACAAGTGGCAGAATCAAAATTCAAACTCTCATCTGACCCAAGAGTATAAGTTCTGTTTAAAATGAACACTTTTGGGTGTTTCTTTTTCTAAGCTTCTTTGTGGTCTTGTCAAGATTGTTAAAGAAATCTATTATAGGAAGCTGTGAAAATTAACTTATTCAGCCAGAGGAAAATATGGTAACATACTCTAACACATCTGACCTTGTATCATTGCTGAGTCTGGATTTGAGGCACCTTGTGAAGACCATGGAAAAGGTAAGTTTTGGAGTTAACCAGTGCCTTAAGACCCATGCAAAACCAGAAGGCAAAGACAAGGCAAACATTTTTTAAAGCAAATTGGTTTAGCAGAGGGAGAAGTTAACAAGATTTGTTATATTTTTATTTTAATTAATATGAGTAAAGCGGCTGCAGTGAATGATACATAGCAGCATGCTGATGTTGCTAACACACGAGTAAACACACAGGCACACGTGAACCCCACAGGGCATATTCTGTTGTGACTTGGGTTTTCATGATTAGCACCGAGTAGTTTAACACGGGGAACCTGACACTGGAAAAGAAGAGGAAGACCCACTTGCTGGGTATGCTGACCTTCAGAGAGAAGAAATGGAAAACATTTGTCATAGGAAATTTGAAAATTTGTGAAGCATGAGTGGCACATGACCTTTCTCCTTACATGGAATTAGCAAAAGACAACTACTACGTGTCTAGTAATTTATTTTGTAACTTGCGGCTGACGAGATTAAGTGGATTATTTTCTGAAGAGACACAAGACTCATGTGTTGTACAGAGCAGAAAATATCTGTGCAACTTTTGCATGTAGTTTTAATGAATGAACATAATCACAATTTATATAAAATATGGGTCATCACATGTTTTCCTAGGAACTTCTCTAATCAAAAGTATTTAGCTTCTAGGTTTTGTTTTTATTCTATTAGTCTCTACTATTCTGTGTTTTTATATTTCTTCAAATTTGAAAAACAAATCTGAATGAAAATTTGTTTTCTTGGCTCCCATATTTTGATTCTGAAAGATGGGGAAATGTTATGTTCTTCGAACATGGATCTGTGATATTTTTAAAGTTTTGGCAGCTACCATTCACAGTAATTAGCTTATGACTAATTTAGCATGATTGTTTATGCCAGGTTATACTCTCTAATTAGTAAAACAATTCAGATGTTTCATCTTGCAAAATTACAAGTTACAGTTTATAACTTATTGGTTTTTTAGGAATCAAAAGTGTGAGCATGGTCATGCAAACCAATTTTCAATTTTCTTTGATTTCTCCAGAACCTTAACTATTTTGACCTGAATAACTTTTAACAAGAATATCGAGTGCAAAGGTACTCATTTTGGGCTAAATCTTGCTGAGTGACATACCCAAACTGTGGCTATCATTGGATTTTTTAGTGTAAAGCTTCTATATTATGTGGCATTGACATTTTACATTTAGTTGACATTTTCTTCCTGAAATTATAAAACTTTGAGTTTCAATTCATCTTTTCAAAAACAAAAAAACAACTTGAAGCAGGATAGGAAATCTTTGATATTGGCTGCACATTCATTCAGGGACCAGCCTTACTATCTTTCCTTTCATCAGTAATTATCGTGGGCCCTTCATTTCCGCATTGCCTGACGCATGCCTGATAGCATCTCCAGTTCACGGTCACACTAATACAGTTTGCATACATCAGGTAATTGATTCCACCTTCTAGAGTCGCTGAGTCACAACCCTGGAGTCACAGACATTTTTGCTTTACCACATAACGGAAGTAGACGAATCATTTCAGCACCTCTGCCCCAAACTGTCTCTGTGTGAGCTGAATGTAGGTCATCACAGATAGGGCCGTGATGCGAGATGCCACAGTTGCAGTGTACACTTCCTCCTGCTTTCCAGATTTAACCTTTGCCTCTCCAAAACACGTCTTTTGCTCCCACTGTTTTAAAATTTGCCTTCAACACAATAGAACAAACATTTTGAACTAAATAACACTGGCTATATGAAACACGTTTACAGTCCACAAGCTATGGAATTGTAAATTTTCTAGGTAAGGAACACAGGCTCAGAGAAGTTTAACCAGTTTGCTCAAGCTCGATATAAACAAAGCCAGTGGTTTCCAAACTGCCTGAATATCAGAATCACCTGGAATTACACACAGATTTCCAGGCCCCATCTCTAGCTAGTTTCATGGGTGGATCATGGGTAAGTTCCTTCTCCAGTCTATTATCCGCTACTGTGTCTTACTTTTATTTTCTAGGTGAACTTCAGCAAAGAAAGGAAACTACACCAACGTACTTTATTTTAGTAAGTCGAGGAATATGTGAACAGTAGTGTAAACAGTAGCTTATCTTGAGCTGCCTCTTTTCTCTGGAGTAGATTTAATCACAAAACACTACGAAAGAAAAGCCAAGACTGGCACAGTGGCTGTCGTGGTGGGCTTGTCAACTGCCCTGGCAGGTAACTGAGAAGAAGCCCTGGCTTACAGCATTTGCTCGTTTCCGTGGTATAAATACTCTCACCATGGCAAATTTCAAGCTACTGATGGTTTAATAACCTGCTCACAAAATTTCTAAATATTTAACAATCGGCCCAAAACCGGGTTCAACATACTACTAGGTTTAGAATGTACTGGGGGAAAACTGAACAATTTCCCAACGTTATCTAACTAGCCCATTAGGTGGTTCGAATTGGTTAGGAACTCCCCCCAAATCACTCTGTTGGTCTCATGCTCTGACCCCCACGGTGCCTGAGTACCCTACAGTCCTTATCTCCCACTCAGTTTCCAACGGCATGCTCTGATATAGGTCTGGGGCATGCTGCTGGTGTTGATGGGACTAGCAGATGGAGCGTTTAGTGCCCAGGTGGCGAACACAAGGCCTGCAGGCAGAATTCGGCCCTCCACCTTGTTTTATCCAGCCTGGCACCTGGTCCCTACCTGGCGGCAGCGCCAAGCTCTCGCTTAACTGTTGTTAATGAGTAGTTACATTTATACGGTCCTAAAATTACATTCGGCCCTTTGAAGACAACCGAGAGGCTAATGTGGCCCCCGGTGAAAATGAGTTTGACACCCCTGGCTAGCAGAAGAGAAGTGGATGGCATCTTTAGTAGTAGGATGACTGCTCTTTCCTCCTTACCTGCTTGTAGCAGGGGAGTACAATGGGAGGGCTGCGCTCCACTTGAGAGAGGCTGCTATCCTGGACAGGCCTGTAAGACCAGGGTGAGAGGAAACACAAAACACATCATGTTTTTAACTTAAGAGAAAAAAAAAAAAGAGCTGAGCCTTTCTGTGACCACTCACCACGGGAGAAAGACACAGTCAAAACCAAGTGCTGGGTCAACATTAACATGAAGCTGAGCAACAAAAGGCTGGCGATACCACTGGGCTGCTTTTAATTCATGAGTTACACTAGAGAAACAGAATGGCTTCTCGAAGCTCCCACGTGGCCGGGCCCAGCGGGGCACAACCGGAGCTAATCCAATGACAGAGACTATTCGTTCCCCAAGCAGCCTTTGTGCACCAGACTCATCTAGGGAAACTGAGCGATGGTGGCAATTTGGCACGGCGTGGGGCCCTGAGCACGTGTTACCATGCCCAATGCCACCACATGTAAAAAGTATCAAAAACACATTCCAAAACCAAATACATGTAAGTGATTCTAGGATCACTTAATTTTAGATTACTTCTTTGGTAAACTTTCGGAAGTCAGGATAAATATTTTCTGAGTTTTTGTACCACAACAAAGGCATAAAATCCATCCTTAAGCTCCCTGGGTAGCCAAACACAACACTGCTCTGAATATAAGGACAACTCATGTTCAGTGTTAGCTCAATTCGATTCCGGTTGAACCGGTTTGTACAATATATGTACATGCCCATATACTCTTTTTTTCCTGACTAGAAAGGTAGGTGTTTCATTCATCTTCTAAGAAGGCAAAGTTAAAATTTTAATTCCCAATGAATCAACCAGAGAACTGAATCACAGCAGGACTCTCACAACCAGCCACAAGATCTTGGTCCAGTCATTTAATCTGAGAGTGTTTTCCCATCTGTAAAATGAAGATACTTATGCTTAAATCTGAGGGTAAACTTTTCTACCATGTACTAAGTAATTTATCATGTCCTTTATCCTTAATTTTCAAAGTCATCCTTCAGGGGATTTTAAGAGTTCAGATTCCCAGAGATCCAGGAGAAATGAGAGCAGAAATGAACACACACTCTCTGTACATGCATATTTTGTGCATTTTTACCTGGTTTCTCAACCAGGGGCACATGGAAATCTCAGCATGTAGGGTGCAGAGGGAGGGAAGGATAACCTGGGGCAGTAGGTTTGTACACTTTGGAAACATTTCCCTTGTGATTCTCATGTTCTCTCCCCAGTCCAGCTTGTGAAATACCAATTTTAACAAAAATTATTACCACCAGTGTATAATATTGATTTGGGTATATACTGTCCAGAGGGATGGAATGAACAGCAAAAGGAGATGAGGAAACTTTTAGGATAATGGAAATTGAATGTTTCTTGGTTGTAGTGCTGGTTTCACAGACGTATACATTCTTTCCAAACTCATTGAGCTCTAATTTTTTCAATGATTGCAGTTTATTGTACATGAAAGTATACTTTAATGAAAATTGATTAAAACATTGAATTAACAATCCCAGCTTCTAAATACCAACAAATCTCACGGAATATCTCTCAAGTAAACTACTTACCCACCAATTCAGGTGCATGTCCTTTGAATTGCTCTGTAGTGTAGTGATAGAACAATACTCACCCCCATCACTGGCTTTTGAGAGGCAGCAAGTAGTACACTGCAAGGATTCACTGTCACACAGACACTGGGGTAATGGCCTCGACCTCATGAGAACCACACCATAATCCATCCACCACCCAATACATCAAGTTCATGTGGAGTGACTTATTCCAGCAAGACGACCCAGACTTTGCAGTCTTAGGTGAGATAAACTGGGAGTTATGCGCAGTTCCCAGCAAGCTAGCTATAATTCTTTCCTTACTGTAGATCAGTGGTCAGCCATTGAACACTCTGTCCTAACCAACTTTCAGTCCCTAATTTACTTTACAATATGCCTCAGTATATATTGTACAGAAGCTGAGATGATTTGTATTCTAAAATCCAATTATATACTAATTTCTAACGTTTATTTCCATCTTTAGTGCCTTGGTAACTCTCTTTAAATCAACAAACTATTTTAAAATATCAGTGGAATGTAAGCAAATACTTGTATGCCCTCAGTTCTTTATAACCCCATGATAATGCTAAGATCTTTAACAAACTATCTTACTGCGAATCAATGATTTTGTACAAGCACTTTTAACCAAGTAAAGCCATTTAGAACAGATTGTTTGTTTTCTAACCTATAAGCACAAATAATCAGTTATTTCCGGTACCTTTCATGTACTAGTGTAAGGATTTTATGTATTGTTTTATTATGAAGTCTATATTTTTTAAAAATTAAACTTATCATGATTTGCAAGATAAAGAGTAAGAAAACATGTTCTACGAGAGAAGTATAGTAAAAAAGTTTATGTTAAATTTTTAAAAATTGATTCTGCCTTGGAAATTCTATACTTTTCCTACATTTATGCAAAGATATTGTAGACTTTTGGATTGCTACAAAAGAACTGTAACATTTGACTAACCCTGTTATGAGTAGAATGTTTCTAAAAGATAATTACATTTTCCATGTAATAACATTCTGGAGAAACCAAACACTTGACATAAAAAGAATTGAAATACTTGATTTTTATTTTGAAATGTCTACAAAGTTTTACTTTTCCATTATACAAATACTTTTTCAAAATTCAGACATTATTCAAATGTAAGCCAGTCCTCATACAAATAGAATACACACAAAGATAAAAATATACGTATTCTTTCAGCAAACTTTGTTACATAAATAAGAAAAATATATACAGCTGGTCTTTTAAATCTAAGATAAAGTATCTTAACATTGTAACCACATACAGAAGGTACTAAAAAACACTAAAGAAAAACTTAAAAGCACAAAAAATTAATTTTATGACATCTACAATTATAAAGATAATAGAACCAATCTTAGGGAAATATATACGAGGTCTGTCCAGAAAAAGTCCAGCCATTGTTAATATAAAGAGAACGGTTTTTGCAACATCAATGTAACCAGGCAGCCAAGGAGAGAGGACTGGAATGCTCATGTGCGAACAATGATGACCTCACTGTGCTAGTCAGTGCGGGTAACTGATTCCATTGAGTGAGTGTCTGTACTATGTGGCCATCACATTCAAAATGACTGACTGAGCGAGTAGAGAAACAAATTTACATCAAATTTTGCAGTAAGCTGAATATTCCTCAGCAGAAACTATTTGGATGATTCAGAAGGCTTTCAGGAACACTGTAATGAGTACAGTGCAAATAAAAGCGTGGCACAAATGCTTCAAAGATGGTGGAGAATCTGTTGAAAGTGATCCATGTTCTAGAAGGTCTGCAACAAGCAGAACACCTGAGAATGTTGAATGTGTTTGGGCTGCAATCAACAAAGATTGGCAACTGACAGTGTGAGAACTAAGAGCTGATCTGGGGATTCCCAAAACTACTGGCTTTTCCCAAAACTAAAATCCCTTTTGAAGGGGAAGAGATTTCACACCATGGATGAGATCCTGAAAAATATGATGGGGCAGCTGATGGCAATTACAACAAAGGGTTTTGTAGAGTGTTTTGAACAGTGGAAGAAATGCTGGGAGAACTGTGTGAGGTCCTCCCCTACTTTGAAGGGGACTGAGGCATCACTGTCCTATGAACAGTGGTTCTTGTATCTTGTACCTTCTTCAATAAATGTCTCTATTTTTCATATCGTGTGGCTGGATACTTTCTGGACAGACCTTGTGCTTCATATCAGGATCTTAATTTTTACTTCACTTTGTTCACAATATTCTCTAGATAGGTAAAATTCATGATTCTACCAGCTATCCATGACACCTAATACAAAAGTTAAAACATGTGAAGGACTATGTAATCTATGTCTTTATAATTTGGAATAGGTGTAAAAAGAATTCTTTAAAAGTTAAATTTGTATCAATGTGTGTTAAAATTTTCCAAGTAAATTGAATTGGCTATTGAAAAATCAAATAATTCTGCTTAAGTGGGAAAAGTTAGGGGAAAAAACCCAAACACTTAAAAAGCCCTAACATAGCAAAGCTTATAAGGAAAAATTGTGCCAGTGGTTCCCTAGATAAAAGCGACTTGGCCAGGTGTGTGTTTAATTATGTTTTGCCCCAGAAATTCTCCTTCCTTTTCTGAGCTCGTGCCAGAGTTTGAAAAGCCTGGAGACTAGAAGCTGCGGAGCGAGCAGAAATCTCAGATAATCTGTCCGCATCTGTAATGAAAGAATTATTGTCAGTGCAATATTGCCTTACAGAAAAGCATCAAGCTTTGTAATGTCAATACTGACTCTGACAGAAAAAAGTATCTATTGAAATGTAAGATATTAACATTTTCAGGATAGTTCACAGTAATTTTCCAAGTTTACCATATTTAGAAATCAAACATTTAAATGCTAAATGGGCATTCTGTTCCCTTCCTGAAGTCCCACGATGTCATTACCCCAACACACAGCTTATTCCACTATTTCACTACTACCTGGAAACAATTCATCTTCACACTGTCCTGTCCTGCTGCAAAAAGTACAGCAAAAAGCTTTGTAGCAGTTCTTAGAAATAAAATGCCAGAGCTTAACATGGTACTTACATCACATTTCTAAAATAATCTTACTTAATGTAGAAATAATATTTAACTTTAATATGCTACCCTTTCATTATTACTGAAATTCCTCACTCTGAGTAATCAAATCTACTATAAGATTATTTATAAACATTGTTCTTCTATTAAAAACAGAAATGGATTCAAACTGTCCAGATATTTGCATTTGAAAACATAACAATTTGATTTCTAGCTCATTCAATTCTGAAAAAGTCCCAAACTTGCCAAGAGGAAAGAAAACCTTTCATGTACATGAACTTAAAATACATAAATTATTAATTCAAATTAATTTTAAATCCAAAATTTATAAATTCAATAGTGTCATACTTCTAAGGATTAATTAAAATTGTAACTTCAATTGTTCACATCAAGAATTCAAAATTCCTCCTGCCACTATTAGAAGCAAGTGAATTTGTCATCACAAAAACTACACAAGAAGAACGTGTTTATTTTTCTTCAGAGTTGAAAATTGGTAAGAATATACACACATTTGGAAAAAATGATGGCTATAATGCTAGGCCAAATTCCTGAGCCCCCGCCTAGACAGGGTAGAAAACAAAAAGGGACCTCAGTGTGATGTGAGGCTCAATTTCTTTTCATCCAATTGCCCTGGAGATAATTTCACCCTTCTCAAAAGATTTCAAGGATCCAGTGAAGTAACACCTGTGAGAGTACTTTGTAAAGTCTACAGTGCTAATCAATTGTAAGATTATACTATTATAACTAACTGTCATATAATAAAACCTCATACTTTTATCTTATGTTATGGACTATGGAAATACCTTCATCATTAAAGGCTTCATGCTGGGGTAGCTGGAAATTGTTCTTCCTTGCTTTTCCAACTTAAAAACAAAGAGACAAGAAGAAATTATCTTTCAAAGCTACCCAACAGTATATCATTTACAAAAACCCTTAGTGAAAGTAGGCTGTCAAAATTTTATTAATTTTAAACCTTTTATAGAAAACTATCAAAGGGCCATTCATTAATTCATAATGTGTTTATTAACAAATATGTAAATAAACAATGGATAACCTCCTAGAATTCTTGTCAATGATTATACTGCTTTTCCAAATTTAAAAAATGTAGTAGGGTTCTGTTTAAAGATATAGATAAAATACACACATTTACAAATATGATATAAACCTGTAGGAAAGAAAATGGGAGACAAGAACAAGTAACAAAACTTTGGAAAGTGGAAAGCAGATGAAGGGGAATGAGTGTTACTAATACACTCAAGCAAGCTGAATCCTAAGGCAGAAGAGGGAAACCACGAAGCAACCACTTTGCTCCCCTAATGGCTCAGCATTTGGGAGTCCTAAGTAGCACTGAAGGTTGGAGCGACCCTAGGACTGCACCAGGAAACTGGTCAGCTACTGAAAATATCAGGGGAACACTATGTATAGTATATGATCGCCTAATCACTGTGCTGTACACCTGAAAGTAATACAAAATATTAAAAGTAACTGTAACTTAAAAATAAAATAGACCCCCCAGATCTTCTTTAAATTTGCACAAGTGGGTGATGGCTCATCTCCCAAAAGAGAAATGGAGGTTTTGTCTGTAAAGGTTTATCAAAGCTACTGACTAAAGGATACCAGGTTCAACTGCAGGCGAGGGTGCCCACACTCAAAACAGGGAGGTTATATATATACATTATCTTCTGAAAGAGACAAAACATACGATCCATAAAATAAAAACGAGACACTGTACAAAAGGAATATGCAGTTAAAAAATTCTTAAAAATTAAAAATATAGCCAAATTTTTTAAAACCCAAAAGAGGTAGAACATAAAAATTAGTAACCCTTTCAAATTAAAATTAAAAGACAGAGATGGCACACAGGAGAGGTAGGGTAAGAAAAATAAGATTGTGGTCAGCGTGTCCAATACCTGAATTAACGTGAATGCCAGGAAAAAAGAAAACAGAAAATGAAAGGGAAGAAATTACTGACTAAACAATTCATGACTATTTCCCAGAAGTGAGGAACTGAGTTTCCAGACTCAAAAGGTCTACTGAGTGCCAGCAAAATGAATGAAATGAAACCCATTGTAAAATTTCAGAGCATTAGGTATAAAGAAAAGATCCTAAAAAGCCGGCAGGAGAAGAAGCCACATATGCAAGATCAAAAATACAAAGTGCATCCAATTTCCCAACAGTAATAGTGCAGGCTAGAAAAGAGCAGAGCAATGCCAAATGAAACTAAAGGAAAAAAATTTATGCCCTTGAATTCTAGATCCAGGCAACATGTGGCAATGTCTGAAGACATTTTTAGTTGTCACACCTGAGGAAGGGGTGCTAAGGCACCTAGTGCGTCGCCTGTACATGTGTGGGAAAGAACTTGAGACACCTCTCACTTGGGTACAGTACAATTAACTGTTCCAAAGTTGAAAGTCTTCCCACTTAAAGAAATTACATTAAGTTTTAAAAAACTAGATAGCATAATTTATT
Organism: Glossophaga mutica; assembly: GCA_039655065.1. Lineage (NCBI taxonomy): Eukaryota > Metazoa > Chordata > Mammalia > Chiroptera > Phyllostomidae > Glossophaga > Glossophaga mutica. The sequence goes on from CM077304.1 coordinate 64,815,266, forward strand.
AGCATAGATACTTAGAGCCTTTGTACCTATGAGTGCAAGACTTTCATTTTAAAACACAAAAAATTAAAACCAAAATAATTACCATTATGCTGAAATTCTGGGTCTCTCAGAGAGCCCTGAATTCGACGAGAAGGATGCCAGTAGGATGAAGCACAGGGTGGAGAAGGAGACTGTCCAGGTGTGTTTGTTGGACATTCTCGAATTTTTGACACTGGAAGAGCTGCCGCAGACAATTTGGGGATATTGATGTCAGAATCTTCCCTCAAAGGCAGGGGATCAGCTGTTTCCACACCAGCAGCTGGAGAAGTCACAAGTGCTACCGCACGACTTTCTTTCTACATGACAAAAAAATAAAATAAAATAAAGATATATACGTGTGTGCATACATGGTCTGTCTGGAAAAACTCCAGTCGTTGTTAATAAAATAGGAATGGTTTGCACCACATGGATGTAACATGGCAGCCAAGGAGAGTGGACTGGAATGCACATGCATGAACAACGATGACTTCACTGTACTAGTCAGTGGGGTGGTAGACACTGTTGAGTGAGCATGTGTACTGTGTGGCCAGTGCATTCAAAATGACTGAGAGAGTAGAACGATGAATCTGCAGCAAATTTTACGTTAAGCTTGAACATTCCTCCGTGGAAACTATTTGCATCATTCAGAAGGCCACAGCTATGGGCAACTGGTGATTGGCAGTTTCATCATGACAACACGCCTGCTCATGTACCAAATCTCGTGTGGAGTTTTTTGGCAAAACATCAAATACTGCAGGTAACTCAGCCCCCTACAGCCCAGATTTGGCACTCTGCAACTTTTGGTTTTTTCCAAAACTAAAATCACTTTTGAAAGGGAAGAGATTTCAGACCATCAGTGAAATTCAGGAAAATACAATGGGGCAGCTGATGGCAGTTGGGAGAACTGTGTGAGGTCCCAAGGTGCCTAATTTGAAAGAGATTGAGGCGTCACTGTCCTGTGCACAATGTTTCTTGTATCTTGTATCTTCTTCAACAAATGTCTCTATTTGTCATAGCATGTGGCTGGATACTTTATGGACAGATCTCCTATATAACTAAACCAAACATTTACACGCACACAAAAATACGTTGTTATAAACACAACAGGAGAAAATATAGGGAAAATTTATGTAACCTCCATGTGGAGAAGATTGCATAAGCCTAACAACCAATATAGATAAACAAATTCAGCTACATAAAAAAACATACAAACATTAAAAAAATAAAAGAAAAATCAAACGAGGAAAAGATACAAATTAGATGACTGATGAATTACTACCATTGCTACGTAAGTATTTCCTTTAAAATAACGAGATAAACCTAATTAAAAAGTCAATTTCAATTATGTATAAGCAATTCATATACACACAAAATACAAATGTCAAACATTCTACTTCGTTTATAATCAAATAATTTCAAAACAGAAATATTGAGGTACTAGTTTTTCACTTCCAAAATTACAAAGATTACTTTCCGAAAAAAACAAAATACCCAGAGCTGGCAAGAACGTAGGAAAATTGGCACAACTGTGCTGGGAACACAGTCTTTTGGGGAGCTGGCAAAACATGGCAAAAGCCTTAAAACTTTGAATTCTTTGACCATACAGTAACACTTAGGGAGTACTTACACAAAAGGGGATAATAAGAGCACAAACAAAAATGTAGCTAAAGGATGGACTTCCAAATAGGAAAATTAAGAAATAACAATAGGCATACACTTTTAAAAAAATTTCATTCCTGACTGGTGTGGCTCAGCGGATGGAGTGCCGGCCTGAGAAACAAAGCATCTCCAGTTGGATTCCCAGTCAAGGCACATGCCTGGGTTGTGGGCCAGGTCCCCCGTGTGGGGCACACAAGAGGCAACCACACATTGATGTTTCTCTCCCTCTTTCTCCCTCCCTTCCCTTATCTAAAAATAAATAAATAAAATCTAAAGAAAGATATTTCAATAAGCATCTACTTAAAACAACTAAAGTATAACTACAGACTGTATATCATATTATTAAAAATTATATAGAAATTATATTTAATTAGATGGGAAGTATGTTCATAATACACTAGTGAGAAAAATAGACTATAAAGCCTTATCTACAGTATAATAAACAAATACACTATATACTAAATAACTCAAAAATTCGACAGTGGATGTCTATGAACCGTAGATGTGACACCATTTATTTTCTTTTTTATTGTGGTATTTTTTGTTTTCTACAATAACATTACTATCCTAAAAGTCCCCATATAGTTTTACTTTTTAAGAAAATATAAACCAGTAAAATCAAATACAGTTCCAAACTTCCCTGGTTATTCCTTGTTGCCTTTAGTTATTAACTTTGAGTTTATCAATGCAATATTCAAAACACGGCTTCTGACCTTAGGAATCATTTTCTGCAATTAAAGAGCTTACTGCTTCAAAGTGCAGATAGCCTAAGGTCTTATCCAACAAACATATATTTTTACATCAAGATCTAAGATAAAAAGCACAAATCTTCTTGCTTCCCCTTTTAGCTGTACCACTTAGGTAAATTATTCTTTGATTATATATATATACACATATATATGTGTATATATGTATAAATTTTATATATATATATAATTTGAGATCTCTGTCAAATTGGTTTTACTATTATTAAAAAGACTTGAATAAAATCTGTATAATATTTAAAACGCAGAGGGTTTCCAGGTTTAATTTAACTGACTTTGTGATCTGTTTTTGAGCTTTAAGCCCCCTTATTGGCCTCAGTGCTCCCACTCACCCCCAGTACAGGCTATCCTCCACTGAGTAGTGAGTGATCTTCTTTACTGTGCAAGTCAGAGATTTGTATTTGCTTTGTTGCTTCCAATCCTCCAAGGCCTTCCCAGTGCCATCAGAATATTATCCCCACTCCTTACGCAGCCTCCCTTTTCCATCCTCATTCCCTACCCTTGCTTCTTCCCTCTCCAGGCTCCAGTCACACCAGCCCTTTCACTCTAAAAACTCTCCCTGTTGTACACTTGGACTTGCTGTTTTTTCTACCTGGAAAACAATCTGTGCCCCAGATCTGTGTGGGCACCTCCCTCATTAGTCAGGTCTTAGATAAAATGTTACGTCCTCAGAGGTGCCTATCCTGATGGCCCAAAGTAAGGAAGCCTCCCTTGGAAAGCACTTGTGGTTTTATTTAACTCACAGCACTCACCACTACCTGGAATTGTCTTTCTTAAAACTTGTTTGTCTATTTCTTCCAATTAAAAAAAGCAAGCTCCATGATGGTAGAAACCTCCATCAGGGATTTTGTCCTGATTACCAATGAATCTCTAGATAAGAGCACCTTAAACACTGAGCTGAATGAATGAAAATGAAACTCCTGATACTCCCCTCAAAAGACAGGTCCTGTCCAGCCAGTGTTCTACGTAGCACCCCTTTATCAATTCTTCTGGGCAAGCCAGAAACCCAGAAGCCATTCATGGTCTCTCATCTCCTATTACCCAACCCAGCACTAAGCCTTCCCATTGTTCCCCATACACAGTTCTTCAGTTTCATTCACTTCTATCTATGCCTATCCTCCTCAGCTCAGGCTATCCCCATTTCCTACCTAGACTACTACAATGGTCTTTTTTACAGGTATCCACAGTCTACTCTCACCTTCTGTGGCAGCCAGAAAGATCTTTAAAATATTTCAATGGCTCCCCATTGCTCTTGAGACGATGGCAGAAATTCTCGTCTTGTACCTGCTCCCTGCCACACCCTACGCTGATCTGTTTCTTAAAACCCTGCATTGTTTCTCTCTATGGAATCTTGGCACATACTACACTTCACCTCCCACCCTTTCACCTGGTTAACTCTTCCTCTTCCTTTATTATCTCAGCTAAATTATGACTTCCAAGAAGCTTCCTGACTCCTAGGATTATGCCAATTCCTTCCAGAATAGCACCGTATAGTATTCTGAAACTCTTATTAGTTTTAACTTTACCTTTTTAGAAGTGTAATTCATTGAATAATGTGAATCTCTCTCACTGGGCTGTAAGTTCCAGAAGACTGTGTACCACATCTATTTTGCCACCTAATGTGGGTAAGTGGATAAGAAAAATCTGCTAAATGAATAAACGAAGTGAGCTAACAGACACTGGGTTTTTAATAACATTTATAAAATGTGTAAATGGTACTTGATTAAAACAATGCCATGAGAATTCTACTCTAAGGTTCTGTGAGGCAGTATTGTTCTGGGGTTAAAAGCGAAGTAAGCCAGGCAGTGAAAGACAAATACCATATGATCTCTCCTTTAACAGGAAGCTAATCAACAAAACAAACAAACAAGCAAGCATAATATAACCAAAGACATGGAAATTGAGAACAGGCTGAAAGTCACCAGAGGGGAGAGGGGAGGGAATTTCAGGGGAAAAGGGGAAGGATTTACAGGAACAAGTATAAAGGACACGTGGACAAAAACTATGGGGTGGTGGAAATGGGAGGGAGGTGGGGAGGGCTCGGGTGATGGGTTCGGGTGAGAATAAAAGACAGAAAACTGTACAAGATCAACAATTAAAAAAAAAAAAAAAAAAAAACGTGTGCTCTGAGAACAGACTCCAACATTTGGCAGCTGTGTGACCCCAGTTTTATCATCTCACTGAGAATAACAACACCAACCTCCCAGAGTCCTGACAAAGACGTGTAAAGCACTTTAGCACAGGGCCTAGAAAAAAGGAAGCACTCAGGAAATGCTACCTATTATGACCACCCCCATAGAAGTTACCCAAATTGCCGCTGCCCCCTAATACTCCCACAATTCAAAGTATGTCATGAAAAAATTTCTGGACATTATGATAATATATTCTCCCTAATTTCTATGGTAAAAAGTAGAATGATATGAAGTAATTAATTAATTAATCAGAAACTGAATAGCCTGTTTATTATAATATTAGCTTTTATAAGAAAATAAACGGGAAAAAATTATTGCTGCCGCCCAGCAATCAAGGGGTAGACACTGGGAAATAACCAAATCTAGCTCCCAGTACAACCGCTGGTAGTACAGGTGGCAGAAAATTCACATGGCAGGAGTGCTAATCAAGTTGTTAATGAGAAGCCTGCTTATTTTAGAAGAATTTATAATTAAAATGCTACAACTATATTACATACATGATCAGGTGGAGATTGGCATTAAAATGTTAAAGGACAGTATTACTCCATTTTAATTAATTAAAGTAATTTTATTATTCAAAAAACTAATTCCACAATAAATGAAAATAATACATGTAAATCTAGCTGCAAATATGGAAATATGGATTAGGACCACTCATTTTAGCTGAGGATAGTCAGCCCTATGGGCAAAGCTAACTAGAAGCTCACACCTTCCAGGTAACAGCCTAGATTCCTGAAGAAGGAACACAATAGTTCATGGGGGACAAGAGATTCCAAAATCTGGTTCTGAGCAAGCCTCTAAATTCCTATTGTCACATTTCTTTTAATAAACCAATGTATACGTAAGCAACAGGAAACAGTTTAGATAATCCATCACTCCAGTAACACTCCTCCAACACATTGGGTACTGGCCATGAGCTGGACTCTAAGTCTAGGTTTGGGGGGACTGGACTCTGATCCCATCTCCCACCTCTCCCCAAAACCCTCCACTATGCCCTCTGAACTTATGAACAGCCTTCAGCAAAACACCCTAGAGAAATTCAACCTTTTCTTTGAATATTCTCTATTCTAATTCAGCCACTTACCCTACATGTTAAATCTTGTCATTACTAGTAACTGCAACCTCTTCAGAATCTCCTAATTTTAAAACTAATCCACAGGTACCTCAAGTCTAACAAGTCCTTAAGGCTGACAAGACCTCCCCCATCTATTGAGCCTGTCATCTCTGCACTGAACCTTACTTTCTTCCGTTCTATTTCCCCTCCCTGACCACCTCAACTTCCATGGGTACTCATTATAATCATTTCCCTTCGAATACCTTAACTCCCCTACCCATTTTCTCACTTTGCCTTACTCCCTTGACAAAACATGAACCCCAGTCAAATCCAACTCTCTACTTATCCTGCACCTCTACAGCCAAACACGCCCAGAGAAAAACACACAAACCATCCTGACTGGTCTTACATCAAATTTGGGACCACTAACCTAAAAGGGCCTCTTCATGCTGCCCTGCAGTATCTCCCATTTCCCTGGCCCACTGACTCTCCCACTATCTGGAAAGGCTATTTCAGCCTATTCTCTTTCCTCAGACCTCCAAAAGTTTCTTCCCCTGCCTCATTCCCAGCAAGTATCTTTCTTCATATTCTGTCAAAAGCAAAAGAGACTTTCCAAAAGCTCCCGCCACATTTTCCTATGTTTCATCAGCAGTGCCCATACAATCTACTCTGCCTTCCTTTTTTAACAACGAAGGGACTGTCACAGTGCCTAAGGCTAACCTTTCCACACCTCCACCAGATCCTACGCCCCTTCTCCTACTCAAGAACATCTATCCCACAATTTTCCTCTCACTCCTGCATCACCTTTTCTCTCTCTTTAAAATTGTTTTCATCAACATACAAATGTGCTATCATCTCCTCTTTCTTGATTTTACTTCTTCCAACTCCCACTCCCTTACTCCGCTCCCTTTCATGGAAAAAAATCTTCACAGACTTGTCTGTGATGCTGTCTCTAGCTCCTCTCTTCTTTGTTCTCTTGAACTCACATGCATTTAGGCTTTTATCCCAAGCTAGCAAAACTACCCTCTGTCAAGATCACCAATAACCTCCTTGTTGCTAAATCCAGTAACCAATTTCCATGACATGCTCTCCTCCTTGACACCTCCAGGACACCACAGTCCCGTTTCCCACTACCTCATGGCTCTTCCTCTTCAGTTTCTTTGCTGCTCACTCCTCGACTTCCCAGTGTCAAAAACCCGGGGCTCAGACCTGTCTGCACTTACTCTTTTCTATCTAAATCCACTTCCTGATGACCTTCCCCAGTCTCAAGACCTTGCATACCTGTATGATAAAGCGCCTCAAACCTATATCCGACCCCAACCTCTCCTCCACGCTCCAAAATCAACTGCCTACTCAACATGTCTACTTGACTATCTAATAAGCTTCTCAAGTTTAATGTGTCCAAAACAGGACTCCTGGTCTTCCCTGAAAAATTCTTTCCTCATATCAGCGAAATGGCAATTTGGCCCTTAATGCTCAGGCCAGAAATCCTCAGTTATCCTCTATTTTTCTGTTTCTCCCACCCCATATCTTATACATCAGCAAATCTTCTCAGCTATACTGTCGATGAATATCCAGAATCACACTTCATCACATCACCTGCATTACCACCGCAACGATCCAAACGGCCATCACTCTTGCCTGGATGTGCCACTGACTCCTATCATCCCTGCTCCTCTGAAGGCTTCCCATCTCACTCAGACTAAAACTGAAAGACCTTTGCTATGACTTATAAGGCCCTGTACAATTTAGTCACCTATTATGCCTCTGAACTCATTGTCCATACCGTACTCCTTCTCTTGCTCCCTACTCCAGCCACACTGCTCCTGGCTACTCCTCAGAAAATGAGCTATCTTCTCACCTCGTCGACTTTGTCCCTGCTGTCCTTACACCTAGAATGCCTTCCTAGATATACATATGGGTCAATCCTTCACCATCTTCAGATTCTGCTCAAATGCCACCCTCTCGGTAAGAACTTACCTGGGCACTTCCTATTCATTTCCCCTGTCTTATCTTTCTTCGTAGTATTTATCATTATCGAACATACAATGTACTTTACCTAGTTATACTATTTATTGTATCTCTCCTCCACTAGAATATAAGTTCTATAAGAGCCAAGATTTTTGTCTGTTCCCTTCACTGTTATATCTCTGGTGCTAAAATGGTGCCTGGAACATAGTTGGAACACAAATGCCTCATTAGATGCTCAATACATAAAATGGTTTCTCTTCTTTCTCTTCCTGTTGAGTCACTACTGACAAGATTTGAAAGTGTATCAGCAGAAATACAATGTCAATACCAGAAAAAACAATTCAATGCTTCTATCTTACTAAAAATAGGTTACCAGACTATCTCTACATATGATACGCAAATTTTGTAAAATCTGAACCTACCACTCATTTATGACATGTGACTAAAAAAATAACTTCCTGAAGAAATGTTTTTCCCCCAAATAAAAATATTTACCTTCCTAAAATCACTCTTTGGAGTTTCTAAGCCATCCTGAGGAGACGTTCTTTTCTTCTGTTCTGGGACTGGAGACTTCGCTTTACATGGAGACACTAAAACAGCACCACCTAGAAAAATGCAGAAGATGATAAGTTTCAATCAAGCTAAATTTTCATGTAGAAAGGGCAGGTGAAATAAGAACTGCATAGTATTTGCCTATTACCAACAGCTGGAGTGGTAAGATCATGATGAGTCCTTTGGACTCCACCAAGTTCTCTCAGCTTTGGAGTAGGAAGTCTGCCTCCTTTTTCTGAGGATACAGAAGAAGAATCTGACCTAAAAAATTAAAATAATCTATTATGAAACCATTCTTTTAGGAACTATGACCAAAAATACTTTGCCATTATTATGCAATAATAAAGTATAAAACTTTTAAGATAAGACCATTTTGTTCCTGAAAAAAGTAAACCCACATGCAGGTAAGAGTGACTGAATATTAGAAGAGTGAAGATCACTGCAAGTCAGCAAGAACACGCAGAAAATTCTTCCATTAAATGAGGGCCTAAATCCCACATTAACTGCAAAACTCATGAAAGAAAAGCACCATTATCAATGGTAGAGAAACACTCTCCAAAGAAATACGTGTGTGTGTGTGTGTGTGTGTGTGTATCAACAGGAATTAGTTCTTTGCCAAAATCACTTATTTTAATATTATAAAACATTATCTTTTCTTTCTCTTTTGGTATAACCATCTGATATTTAAGAATATCAGCTACTTTTCTTAAATCATAAAGAAAATCATTCTTCCAGGCACATTTACAAATCTAGCAAATCATAATTAGCAAGACATAAATGAAAATAATACTCATTATTCCCTCCCCAAGCAGCTCAGTGTTCAAGTGTTCAATTACTGATTAGTGGTGACTCGAACACATGACTCAAATTATAAATCATATAGAATGCCTCCTTCCTGACATTAAAATAAAATCTCTTTATTAGCCATAAAACCAAAAGCATAAACCACTATACTTAGTGACAAAACAAAATATGTATCAGCCATGTATAATAATGCTGCTATATACTGATCAATTTAAACTCTCACCCTTCTTTTATCTTGCCTGCCTTAGATTTTTCATGTACTTTCAACTTCTCTAACTCTCCCATATAAACCTGCTTGTCCCTTCCCCTTTCCTCCTCCTCTTCCTCTTCTCTCGGCTGTTTTTGTATATCTTCATTGGTGTCCTCTGCATCCCAAGCCAAACGCCTTCTAACAGGTACAGTGGGAGCACCTGACACGCCCAATTTTTCTGTGGTATTTTTCTGGGGCTGTTCTTCCAAGATAGGTCTTTTTTCTTCTAGTTTTGTAGAAGGATATTTCTGCAAATTCTTATGGCTTGTAGGATCTCTGCATAACAAAATAAGTTTTATTTTAAACTTGAGTAGTTTCAGGTTCCTAGTTTATACTAATTTTAATGAGCCATCGTTCCCTTCTACTATTCACAACTATATATTTCCCACAGATATTGCCTAGCCCAGATACTGAAGAAAAAAAATCTGATTAAGAGTTCGTCTTAGCCCTGATCAGTGTGGCTCAGTTGGATCGGCATCGTCCCACAACATGAAAGAGCACTGGCTCGATTCCCAATAGGAGCACATACCTGGGTTGCGGGTTTGGTCCCCAGTCGGGGCGCGTAGAGAGGCAACTGATCAATATTTCCCCTTCACTTCGATGTCTCTCCCTCTCTTTCTCCCTCCCTTCCCCTCTCTCTACAAATAAAGAGTTCATTTTACATTATAACAGTGTTATGATCTGGAGTTGCTATTAAAATACTCCAAAATAAAATATAGTTATTTCCTCTCACTCCCACCTTCACACATACATGCCTACACCACTACTGACAAAATTCATATATGTCCCCTGAACTGGCATTTGTATGTTCATACAGTCTAACTTGTTCAGTTACTCAATTAGAGATTGTGTACAAACTCCAGTGTACTTGTAGATCTAGAAGCTGATTCAAATTTTATAATTTACATAATCTTTTCCTGACATTAATTAAAGAATAGATTTTGTGATCATTTTTATAATCAGATGTCACATAATTAGAATTTACAGGTCAATTTGGTATGTGTGACTATATTAACATGCTGTAACAACTAAAAATTATTTTATTTGCTACAAATCAGTGTGCTATTTCTCTTATAAAAAGTTAAATCATTTCACTTTAAAACCTAACACAGTAGAGAATTCTCCCATAGAAGCAGGACATAAGTTCCATATCGACCATGAAAATTTATTAATAAATGATAATGGATATGTACTAATAACTTACTTTTAAAGTTCTTTTACAGCTACTATACAATTATTCCTATTCTATTTTTAATTGCTAACAAAAAATATTATAAAATCCAGTCTTCCAGATTTATATTATGTATTATTTACACACAAGTGCTTAAAGCAGATATAGAGTTCTATTTTTCAGAAATAAACTAAAAATAATGAAATATAATGGCTATTGTATCTCCATTTAACTAAATGAATTTTAAGTCATATGTCATTCACCTATGTAACTCCATGGTCTACTTAAGCTACAACATACTTTTTCGCCATATACAAAAGCATCTCACCCAGCAAGGTCTAGTGCTCTAATGTTACTACTAATAGTTCCTTCTGAGCTCGTAGTCGAGGAGACATCCCAAAACCAATTCTTATCAGACAGAATCTGATTCAGATGGTCCCGAGAAAAATGTGTTCCCAGAACTCGTTTCCTATAAAACTCAGCCTTCTCTCGGAGCTCTTTAACCTGTACAGGAGAGGTAAGACATCATGTGTTACTATAAATGATAAATGCTCCTTTACAAATATCACCAGGTAGCATATCTAAGACATTGCACATGTACAGCCAGAGACCAAAGAGAAAGGAAGGCAAAACTAGCCACATGTATTCATCAAACTATGTGCATTTTTAAGCAGAAATTAAAACAGTTACACTAAAGCACAATGCAGTTATTTCAGGCCAGCAGGCAGAGAGAGATTTGTAGCAGCTAAGAAAAATATTGACATCCACTTCTTATTTCAACTGAAATTACACGTATTCTATGCATTATTTTAAAAACTCAAAAGCAACCAACCTCTGCATACCACATTGCATTTAGAGAATCCTAGGGAAGGAATACAGAAACATACTCAATGACAGGTTAATGCCTTAATGTAATATTAATGGGAATCAATAAAATACCTATTATTCTTCCTTCTAAATGTATAGATATACGAAACTTGTCAACCAATTTTTTTTAGTATTTTTTAGTAACATTTAATTCAGTGACCAAGACATGTTAATATTACTTCAAAAACCAGCTACAGTATTGCATGGCTGGGATGCTGTTCATGACGGGCTACCTAACTACTATTCCTACTTCCCCACCACTGGATTATCGAAAGGCCCCAAACCCCTAGCCTCAGTCTTAATTTCCTAGTTTTATATACAGTTGCTACCAGCAAAGAAACTCCCTCCACCCGCCCTGTGAGAGAGTTAAAAGGTTCCCCTCTCCAAATGCCTCAACATTTCCTTGGAATCAGAAAAACCTCAACTTTGAAAAAATGTATTAAGTATATACTAATTTTTAATCCCACAAAATAGTAATTATAATACATTTAACAAAGTAACAGAATACAAAAAAACTGTTCTGATGAACTATAAAGCAATTTGAATTCCCTAATGTATGAATTACATAATTCAGATGTGAAATGGAGCCTTTTATCCTCATTTGAAACCCTCACATTTTATGTGTAATATTGCCACCTGCTGGCTTCTATAAATACAATTCCACAATGTAAAAAAATTAAACTGCACCTCAAAATTCTGTTTAAAATAATGTTTAATGTTACAAACCAATTCTACCTCAATAAAAATTAAAATAAATAAAATTAAATAACCTTTATTTCTCAAAAAACAAATTTTTTCTATCAGAAAGATGGAATATTAGCATTAAAAGGATATCTGGATACTGTCTGATTAAATTGCTTTGCCTTCACTTAGAGACAAAAAAGCAAATACTAAAATTTAGCATTGCAAAAACAATTGGAGAAACATATCCTCAGCTCCTTAACAAGACATTACAGAATACAAAAAAAAAAAAAAAGGTACATCTGTGGGGACTTAGCCAAAGTCAAAGGACAGCATCAGCCATGGCACAACAAACCATATATATATCTTTATTAAGAAATATATATGTATTTTATATATAATATATGTATATATTTCTCAATAAAGCTGGGGGAGAAAACTAATAATTAAGCCAAATAACATTCCTAATGTTCTAATAAACAAAACCTGAAACATTACTAAAAGATGATTCAAAATACTTTCTTCGGTGCCAAAAAAAAATTGAGCCATGTTCATTTATCATTTCTGCCAACTCCTAGACTTTGAAGAAAATTATGAGTGCAGCAGGTCCTCAAATAATGTCATTTCACTCAATGTTATTTCATTATAACATTCATGAGATGCCACAGGAATATAATTCTTTTTTATACCAATCAGCATACGGTAAAATGGGTTTCATGACAGTGATTTTGCTTAAAGTCACAGAACCCATCAACGGTGTTAAGCGAGGACTTACTTTAGTGGAATTTGGTTTTAACAGGTAGAACTGAGACACATGGTTAAGTGTTGAATTACCAGTACTAACCAAGGTATTCTGAATACACAGGACTTGCTATAACATGCCTTGATATAATCCAAATTGCTAACACATATCCCAAGTTTCAAGTGTTTCGTGGCTACTCCATTACCTACATGATAAAATCTGCAAGCCTTAGCATCTCTTCCTCCTCTGTATTCTTAAAGCCCTTCATGCATAACTCCATTGGTTCTTTTTTCTTGTATTTTTTCCCATTAGCATTTAGTCCCCCTTTGCCCCCTTCCCCCCAGCAATCACCACACTGTTGTCCATGTCCATGAGTCCTTTTTCCTTTTTGCTGAATCCTTCCCACCCCATAACCTCCTCCCGGTAGTTCCTATTTTATCCTTCTGGAATTAATCGCTGGTGTCATTCTCCCCCATTAACCTATGAACTGCCTGAGGTGAGGAAGAATGCAGATTTAAACATTGTTTCCACAGCCTGTCCTGAGTGTGTACTAAGTGCTAGGCCTGAGCTAAAAGGCTGGTAGTTGAAGGTGAGCAAGAAAGTCCCTGTATTCGATGAGCTCACAGTTTGGTAGAGGAGGCAGATCTCCTCTATGATAAAGTTGTTATCATAATAATGGTATGGTTTATGCCATAATAAACTGAAATATAAGTTGAAGGAGTCCATCAAAAGGGGGGTCTATCAGTCCTGTGCTATGTACCGGGTAGAGTGGGAAGGAGCAGTGAAGAAGGTTGCATTCTGTCCATGTGGGAGGACCTTACTGCTTGATAAATGAGAAGATGGACAGATATCCCTCCATGTACATGGTGATCCAGTTTTATTTGACATCAATTTCTTTAAAGGAGGGAAAGGTAATAAAGAAATACCATAAAACTTGGTTTACTCACTTCTATTTGTTACTGACATTCAAAACAATGTTTAAAATTTACTTTATCAGTAATCTTTATTAATATTAGTGCTAATGTTATGTTTTGCAACTACATAATTTTAAATTTCTATAATGCTATACTAAGATAAAAAATCAGGAGGTGGATATCTCCTAAGCAAGGTGTTCTACTAGAAAGAGTAAAAAGGAAAAAAAGAAAAAAGAAATCAATGGTGTGAACTCAATTATTAAGAACAATCCCCACAGCCAATAACCGGAGGCACTTAAAAGGGCAGAAACAGGCCATTCCAAACTCAGTTAAAACAACACACATCTCTCTTTCCAGGTAAAGTAAGGTGATTCGATTACATGATATAATAAGCACTATAAGTAGAATGTTTTCTGAATTTCTTTTCCCAAATTAAGAACTTAACTAAATCACTTAAAATTCATATATAGAGAAAAATTCCTATCATAATAGGAATCCTTGAAAAGACAGATCTTAAACTAACAACAAAAACGTTCTCTTCCACCAGGGCAGCATAAGGACTGTCAACTTCTAGCTTCAGACATAATAATCTCCTCAGTTCATTAAATGTTTACATCTGAGGTCTAAATACCAATTCATCTTAGTTTAAAGAAATCTCAGAGACTGAGGGAATTTTTCCAAATCAAGGAGCTTCTCAGGACAGGCTAGAGGGAAACGGCTGACACCACATTAGCCCTCTACAGCCACGGTCTGAGCCCTGCCCTTGCCCCCAGGTTCTCCTTACTTCCATCAGGCTCTTTAGACACAGAGCTACTCGCCAAGGGCCAGCATGGTCATCAACTGTTCAAAGCACATATTTTTAACTTGATCGCACCAGGGTGAATATATGAGTTTTTGCCCCAATAATCTCTGGGATAGCGCTGAGCTTTGTCTCTTACTTGCCTGTATTGCCTCTGAGCCGTGTTCAAGCAGGGAAGCAGAGAGTACCAAGAGTAGCCATGGTGCGAGGAAGCAAGTAACCTCTTGAAACATTTGGAGCACAGGGGTCACCAGAACATGGGTCTGGGGGCTGACAGTACAAAAAGCCAGCAGCCCAAAGTGTCAACACCTTCTCCCAGAAACCGATGACGTGTAATTGTTAGCCACAGTTTTAAGTATGGAGCTAAATAAAAGATTCATTCCTCATACAAATCATCCTTCCCTTTACAATGATAGGAAGAGGGAGTGTTTACTGATGTCCAATCTAAACTGTTTTAATTTAGTTAATTCACACAGAAAAGACAACTGTCAAGATATAATTTAAAAAATGACAATTATTCAATAACCAGAAAACTTCCAGTTTATCCTTTGACTACAAGAATCTAGTACTAAACTAGCACTTCCCAATTCAAGGATTACCCTTTCCCTCAAACCTTTCTTTAGGATGCTCAGAATTTCCCCCGTATGTCAGGGTACCCTGACAACACGGTAACTCAAACCTCTATGAGCACAGCCCACTCCTTCCCTGTACTTACAGACTGTAACAGCACACACTGACAGGGGTATCACTGACAGACAAACTAATCTTGAAAATTAATCAACCTTCAGCTGTGAGGGTGGAGGCCTAGATGTTATAATCAAATCTATCATGCTATAATTCTATAAGCTAACTTTATCAATATAATCAAACATTGACTGTAAAAAACTTTTTAACTTTAAGGACTTTATAATAATAAATATAATCTCTTAGGAGCTAGTTGTTATTTAAAAAAGCAAGCACACTGATAAAGTATATCCTAATACATACAACTTTAATTTCCTAATACTTATATTGCTATTATTTTATCATACATTTTTAAATTGTCTCTATTACTAAATTAAACTCATTGTAAAACTAAACTGATAAAAGTTCAAAGAAAATGTGGGCTTACTAAGCTTATGCATACTCACCTGACTTGGTATGTTTTCCTTCACACGTGTCCAAGCCCCAGCTTTATATAAATACTGGGCTGGGCTCAGATATTTTGCTTTATATTCAGAATTCACCTTCCTGACAGAAATAAAATAAGGGTAAATATATCACAATGTCAATCATCTAAATACTATACTGTTTATCTTACAAACTACATACCCAAGTCTTTGATGTCTCCAAGGAATGAACTTCTTTTTAGACTGGCTTAAGTCTTTTGATTCCATCTCTGCTTCTAATTTTAAAGAATCGTCTGTTTTATTACACTAAAATGACAAAATTCAAACTTTTTATGCTAAAAATATTTTACACATTAAAGTGAAAACATAAATGTTATAAAGTATATTGAATACTGTATTACAATTCTGTTTTTAGAAGTAAGATTTAACTATCAAAGATAACAGAGAAATCACAAGAAATTAACAAGCAAGTTTTGAAACTAGTATATCTGGTTAGTGTTTTTGAAGTATAACTCAGGATATAGTTTCAATTTCTAACAATTAAAGTTTTAGATCCTTGACTAGGAAAAAAATAATTAATTAACAACTAAATATCTAAATAAATAAACTTTACATTACTACCTTTAAGTAGTAATCTTCCATTTGCCCTTGATATTCTAAATTTATATTTAATTGTGCTATTCTAAATTTATATTTAATTGTGTTATAGTAATTCAATGTAAAGCTCCAATTATTAAGTTACCACATTGTTTACTGAATAACTTAATCTCTTTTTTCTCTGCAAGATCATAGGTTCAAAAAAATTATATACAAAATTTACTCTAGTTATATAATTTCTATTTTTAGAACCCATAAAATATCAGGTATGACCTTCCAGGAAATTAAATATAAGACTTATATCCTGTTTACCTGTAATTTACAATAATTTTAACCTGATGCTGCAATTTAAATAGCTATAATTTCACACAGTAGCAGGTCTTTGTATATCCTGAGATAAATCATGTGAATTATACTGGCTATAACTTGGCATGCTATAACTTTGGTTTAAAATATATGTATACATGTGTGTTTGTGTTTGATTTCCACTATTTAATTTAAAGTATTCTATGTGTTTCTGTCACTACTGTTACCCTTGGAGCCCACATTACTGTAAAGTCAAACATTTGATATTAGACATAGCAGACCTGCTACGCATTCATTACACTGTATTATATTTTATTACTTCCAGCTCTGTCTCCCCAATAGCCCAAGAGCTGCTTAGAGCTTAAGGTGGTTAGCACTGTATTCTCACTAGCTACCCAACACCCAGCTCCTACTAAGTGCCCAATGAACATCTGGCATTTAATGAACAAACAAGTGACTGAATGAACTAGCTAAAAACAAAAAGTTCAAGTGGTGCTAAGTGAAAAAAAAATGTAGAGTCTAAAATGAGGATTTTGCTTTGTTTGAAGAGTTGATAAATACCTGTTTTTCAGGAGATACTATTTCCAAATGTTCATTCTCTTTCAAATCATTTAATTTTGATTCTTTCATTGGAGATAAACCCTTGAAATTTCTTTTGTATTCCGTTTCATGGATTATTGAGTTACCTTTGAATTGTGGAACAAATTTGCTTTTATTGTGGAAAACCTTAAAACAAAAATTAGTTTAGTTTTTTTGTTGGTTAAATATACAGAATTCAGTTTTTCAACCGCTAAAAAAATTCCACATATAAAGTTGAATAACAGTATACAAAAAAAGGCAAAATTATATGCGACTCTGTAATTTCATTTGACATGTCTAACTAATATCCAAAGGGCAACAAAAGCTAAAATAGACAAATGAGATTGCATTAAACTAAAAAGCTTCTGTAAAGAAAATCGAGTAAAGAGACTCGGTTTGGGAATGGGAGAAAATATATGCAAACATTAGATCTCATAAGAGGTCAATATTCAACATATATTAAGGAACTCAACTCAATAGCAAGAAAACAACCCAGTTTAAGAATGGGCAAAGAGGCATAAAAACAGACACACAGATCATTGGTATAGAATAGGGAGTCCAGATATAAACCTATGCATATATGGTCAGTTAATTTATGATGAAGGAGCCAAGAACATATAATGTAATAGACAATCTCTTCAATAAATGGTATTGGGAAGACCAGGCTGTGTTATACAAAAGAATGAAACTGAACCACACAGTCTTACACCATATACAAAGATCAACTCAAAATGGATTAAGACTTGAACATAAGGCCTAAAACCACAAAAACTCCTAGGAAAAAACATAGGGGATAAGCACCTTGACATTGGCCTTGACAACGATTTTTTTTAATTTGACACCAAAACTAAAGGCAACAAAAAAGCAAACATAAACAACTAGGACTAAATCAAACTAAAAAGCTTCTATATAGCAAAGGAAACCATTGGCAAAAACAGTCTATGAAATGAGAGAAAATATTTGTGAATCATATATTTAATAATGGATTATTATATTACAATAATAATATCATACAACTCAAAAGAAAATAATCATAAAATCCAATTCCATAAAATCCAATTCCTAGCCAATTAAAAATGGGCAGAGGAACTGAATAGACATTTTTCCAAAGGAAAGAAATAATGGCTAGGGGGTATATGAACAAGTGATCATTATCATTAATCATCAGGGAAACATAAATCAAAACCACAATGAGACAATCACCTCAGATCTGTTAAAATAGCTATTATCGAAAATACAAAAGATAAATATTGCCAAGGATGTGGAGAACCCCTGTGCTCTGTCGGTGGGAATGTAAATTAGTAGAGCCATTATGACGATATTCAAAAACAGTATGGAGGTTCCTCAAAAAATCGAAAACAAAACTACCATATGATTCAGCAATTCCATTTCTGGGTGTATTTCCAAAGGAAGTGAAATCTGTATCTCAAAGTTTATCTGCATTCCCTTGTTCACTGAAGCATTATTCACAATGGCCAAGATATGAAATGAACCTGTGTCCATCAATAGATGAATGGATAAAGAAAATGTGGCATGCATATACAATGGAATATTATTCAGACTTAAAAAACAGAAAAAATCTTGTCATTTGCAACATGGACAAACCTGAAGAACATATGCTAAGTGAAATAAGTCAGGCACAGAACAATAAATACTGCATGATTGCATTTGTAGGTGGAATCTATAAAAGTTGAACTCACAGAAGCAGAGGAGGATGGTGGCTGCCAGGGGCTAGTGGGTGGGGAACAGAGGGAGATGCTGGTCAAAGAGTCCCAAAATAAGTTCTGCAGATCTCAGGTGCAGCATGATGACTATAGTTGATAATACTGCATTATATACTTAAAACTAGCTAGCAGGGTAGATCTTAGGAGTTCTCACCACAAAAAAGGTAACTATATGAAATGATAGATGTGTTAGTTTGATTACAGTAATATACATATATCAAGGTATTACATTCTATGCATATATATTATTTTTGTCAATTATATCTCAATAAAGCTGGAGAAAAATCCAAAGGTCAATTTTCTATATTCACTACTATTTTTTTTAATAATAGCTACTGTAATCAAAATCATGCTTAAGCCAAAAGAAATAATGAACCATATCTTTCCTCCCCAAAGTCTCTCATCAGTTTGGTAATGGGATTAGTAGAATAGGCATATTTTAATAATATGAACATAGACATTAGCTTTATAAGGCAATTCTGTTGTCAGCTCTACAGGCAATTCTGTTGTCAGCTCTACAGGTTTTTTTTCTCAACGTGAATTTTTTTCTTCCTGCAAAAAATATAAAATTCTTAACATTTTGTCTGGTATGTTCATTTTTCAGTTTTTGTTTCTGTGCTTGCTTATTTTTAGCTTAAGGCACAGGAAAAGTCACATAATTATTATGTTTCTATTTTTAAATGTTTCCTTTTATCCTTAATACTTCATAATATGTTTTCCATTCTATGGTATATGATTACTGATTACAAGGAAAGCAAATGAAAAAGATGGAGCTCAGATAAAGTATATCATTGCTTTATAACTCAAGACAGTATATCTTCATATAGATTGAATCCAAACAGTGTATCTTTTTAAGATACAGTATAACCTGTAGTATTTTTCTAGCTAAAATTGCTCTGACTCATTTACATGTTAATACAAGACATCCTTTCAGAAAACAGATGTCTGATAAAACAGAACTAAATAGCCCTTTCAGAGGTCCCCATCAACAAGCATTCAATTTCTGTCACAGAGCTCTTCAGTCCGTAGCCCTGAAATTGATATGCTTTGAAGTAACAAACAGTATTTGCATCCCCCTCAAATTCTTTGAAACCCTCATGAAAGCAATAAAACTACTAAAGTGTTGCTAATGATTTATATTATATTTCTGATCCTATTAAAAAAACATTTTTATATAATACTTTCACTGAAATATGTAAAAGTTGTTAATGGGGCTTTAATTTGAATCAGCTCTATTTTAAAAGTGAAATACTATATGAAAACTGAAGAATACACAATTTTAAGGTATTAAGTAATTTTTAGGTACACTTACTATCCAAGAATACTTGTAAACCAGTGAAAGAAGTACGGATCCTATTAACTAGGTTCATAAGGTGTACATATCACTTTATATTATTTGATATGTTCCTAAAATGTTATATAAATTTAAGGTTTTTTTAAAAAAACTGAATAACAAGTAAATAAGCCCAGAGCTTCCACAATTTATAGGATCACTGCTATTATTATCGTAGTGTAAGATGACTGATTTCTTGCCTTGCTGAATCTAACTGTCCTCTGTCTTCAGGGGTATATAGTAAATGTTGCGATACAGGAGAAAATGAATGTGAGGGTGTGTGAAGAAGGTGTGTGCATATGTGTGTGCACACAAATATGTTTATAAAGAAAAACACGAAGATGAGGAAAAACGAAAGTCTGAGCTGTCACGAGCCTCTGGGGATATTCTAAATGGAAGTATTTCCTACCTAGGCCTCAGATTATGTTTAGGAATGTAAATGAGAGTTAAGAGGTGAAGAACAGTTTAGAGGAAGGCAGTAGTAAAACAAAAGAGTATTTATTAGTAATAGCAATCCAGTACTAAAATTGTGCAGGTATACAATGCATCTAATATCACATTTAGTTATCCATATAGCTTTTGAATTTTATAGTTATATTTTACACTGCCGGTTCCTATTACTCTTCATTTAATAAAACAATAAAATTATGTATCTTCTATTACTATAAAAATATTCTGTATTTATTAAAATAAATATCCAAAGCAATTATAATACAAATATATGTTTTCTGTCTAGGTTTCTGTCTTTCTAATAGGACAGAAAACATATAATATATTGGTCAACTGAACACATATTATAATCAAACCAATTCAATATTTTTTGATAAATAAAAGAACTCCCAGCATGCAAAAACTTACCAGTGCCTAGGTTTTCATTATCTGTCTCATATTTGTTATGTATAAAGGATCTGGCCACAGTGATGAGCAGCAGCCTAAGATAGCATGCTGTTACTACTAGAAGTCACGAGTAATGGAATGATTTCAGCAACATTCTCATTTTCACTTCTCTAGAACCTACCTCCAGGCCTATTTAAGTGTCTCATTTCTTTCAGCAATTAGTTCTATGTAAATCTGCATAACTAGATTAAACAATGATACTCAAAAACATAATACATCTATTGAACTACCTGATTGGCTGCAAAAACTGGAGCAGTTTCTTTAGGCGTCTTCCAAACAAACTGCCTTTGATATTCAGAATTTCTCAAGACACTATGTGAAGGAACAACAGTCAATCCAGCTTTCTTCTGCAGAAATCTATCCAACTGTTAGGGAAAAAAATCCCACTCTAAGTCATTGAAAATTTCCATTTTTTTTTTTTTTTTACTGTGGTAAAATAAACATACAGTACAGCATCAATTAATCATATCCACATTGTTGTATAACTAACTTTTCTCAATTGAAAAATCTCCCTTTTAAATTGTCAAACTATTTAAAATTCCTTTTGTAATACTGTCAAGAAATTATTACGCATCCCACAAAAACATTAACATCTCTCAATTCCTTCTTACCAATGATTTCTAATTAAACCTATCACTAAGAAACAACTGCCCCTTGCTTTATGCACACATTGCTTCTGGGACATCCCTTCCCCTGCCCACCAGACTTACACATCACCTTCCTTGATCCCCCTAGGCCCCCTAGTTTTCACAAGCCATGGGTTCTTCTCCAGCACTTCTAATTGCCTCTCCGTCGGTCCAGTCAGCAGTGGACATGAAATGGGGAAGCACAGTGGCATGGAGAAAAATGTGGGAGGCAGTGAGATGACTGCACAGGTCCCTGCAGCCTCCACTTATGTGCTCTCAGGGACCTTCTGCAGGCCAGCTATGACATAAGAGAGAAGAACTGCAAGGTCTTTGAGGTCCAGCCAAAACTCTCCTTTCTTTTGCATTTCATCAACTGAGATTCTGTTGTTGTTGTTTCTTTTTCCTTGCTGGTATACAATAATAAATTGAAAAGAGCCTAGGTAGAAGCCAGCTCTCCATCCCTGCCAGAGCTAATGACCTACTCCCCTTCTCTGTCTCAACTTGATCTCTCCCTTAGGATTCAGGTGCTGATACATGACGAATAAAATCCAGAAGAAAACTGTCCACCCAATGAAGAGATACCTTAGTATAACTAGTACAAAGTGACTATTAAGAATAGAATTAATTCACAATAAAATCAATAGCCTCTTAACTATTCTATAGACAAGAAAACAAAAGTAGAAAAATTTTAAGCACAAAATGTAATATTTTGAAAATGATGAAATCTACAAAGAATTCTATGCTTTTGTAAAGAAATACGGTAAATATATTTACCTTATTATCTATGTTTTCTGAGAGAAGCTTGGGAGAATGTTCCACTTCCACATTTTCATTAACTGGTATATGGTTCGCTATTACATCCTTATTATTTTCCACAATATCTGAAGCCCCTTCAGCTTTGGATTCTGCAGAGTGAGATCTGGTTTCCTTGGGAACCCTGGAGGCTTCTAGTGCAAGAACTTTTTCTTGGTTAAAGTCGTCTTTGTGTTCTGCCTGTTGTGACTCTGGTGTTTCTGGGGCTTCAGGTTGTGGTGACACAACCACATCACTCTCTGAGAGAGCTCCATTCCACTCAAGAGATTTTGAAATCTGCGGGTCATGGTAAGGGACTCTTCTTTTTGAAATAAAACTTGGCTCTTTCGTGATTCCTACAAAATAGAGCAAACAAAAGTAGCAGCTACCAAAAAAGTTGCAAAGACAACTTTTAATAACACCTATGAGAGGAGAAATGAAATTTAAAATTCAGTTGAGAACATAAACACAGTTTTTCAACATAAAATCTTTAATTTTGTTTCAAAGAATTACAAGTTTGACCGTTAAAAATTTTTAAATTAGGGTCACAATGTTCAAGTTAGCCTCACACAAGTCACTAGAACTGCAACGTGATGGGCCTGGCAAGTCCGGCAGCACCTGCGGCCTCCGTTTCTAATTACTTTCCTGTGCTACTTAACAGAACAATGGGCCCTGGTAGTGTCAAAATTTGGAACTTTTCACAAAGCTTCTCTTATGCAGAGCAGTCCAAGATGAGAAGGGATGGGATGTCATTATGCTAGATCTTGGTTCTACATTTGCCTTGATTTCCTGAGAATTAAAGAGAATGAACCCTTTAAACAAGACCTAAGATACTATTTCTCTATATTTCTGTCTGGCAAGCGAATGTCCAAAAAACTTAACCTTCTGCCCAGGTAAGAGGAACTCTGTGGAATGACAGCCACTAAGATACTGCCCCAGTTTGGGGCCATTCTTTAAATAGAAAGGAGACTGGGCAAGGTTGAGGGGTGTGGGGGGGAGCGGGGAATAAGACCAGAAGGGAAGGGAAGGAGATGGGACTGGAGAGAAAATCCAGCAAGAGGTAAATAAAAGCCAGGGTTCTTTAGCCTCTATCACGGATGTTTCGGCAGCTGAACAGAGAGTCCCCAGCCTCACAAGGTTTCCCTAGACCAGTGGTCTTCAAACTGAGTGCATATATGTCTAGCGATACATACAGACATTGGGGGTGGGGGTGGGGGGTGGGGGTGGGCAGCTTAAGGGAATCATTTTCCAGATCCTAACTTCCATATGTCTTACTTCCTGACACTGATCTCCCTAAGAGATCATCTGCCATCTGTAGTTTTACTTCCCACCACCCCTTTCCTAATCACCCCTTTCCCACTTCGCAAAAGACAGACACACCTCTCAACCATCCCCAGGGAATAAAAAATATCTCATAGGCGGGGAAGGAAAACAAAGGGACAATTCAAGAAAGCATAATTCCTGAGGGAGAATATTTGACAGCAACGCAAAGAAGGCAGAGACTAGAAATAACAAAGGAACTGCACCTTGTTTCATCCAGTTCCACAGCTTTCCATCTCCCTAACTTAGAATTAAAACTCAGGTGTAAGAGTGGCATCATGTGAAATGCATATATGCATATTAACACATTTATTTGGATTGAAAAAGTTAGACATTTTCTCTCACAGAAAATAATTTCCATTAGTTTTGCCAAGGAGGACTACCTCTACCAATTCTATCTATGGTGAACATTTACCATAAACTGACTGAGCTAAGTGGCAGCTCCAGTTTTAACAAAATACATGTACAATATTTAATACACCAGAAACCACATTCTTCAAAGCTATCTGTTACATTTACGACAAAAAAAAATTAAATCACCTTAAAAATGTGAAGCAATACAAAGACCTTCTAAGTTCTTTCAGGGAGTATGAAAGCTTAAAAGTTTGAAGACCACTGCCCCAGACTTGACTTCCCTCTGCTTTAACATGGAAAGAGGCTCCAGGTAGCAGAGCAAAATAAAGGGGACGATTCTCAAGTGGCCTGCCCTTGTCTCCCAGACCAGCAAAAATACACTATGGGGACAAAACCCAGTCTATTAACAGAACGTCCAGCCAGGCCCAGCTAACACTGCTGCTGTTCCTGGCTTGCCTCCTACCTTCCTTTAGGAATAGCCTAGAGTTTGCACTCTGGCCTCCCCCTTCCTAATATTTAACATTCTCCATTAATATGTCTCCCCTAAACCATCCATCCTTTTGTAATGTATCCTTCTCCAAAGTGGCTTTGTTCCCACCATCTCACTTAATCACCTCTCAACCCTTAAATACACCTCATGTAAGCTAAAATGTCATGGAGGCAACTATTTGGTTACCCAATTTCCCAGTGTCGTAACATCCCTTTAGGCCCTCAGTGGGGCATCCACACTTTAACAGAGATTTATTTTGGATTCTTAATCTAATGGAGCCTCAAATTTGTGGAATTTCTGGTCATTTGGAGAGGATTATGAGCACCATCCTGCCCAAGAAGCAGGAACATCCAGCCTTTGAAGTCAGGCTCTGGGTGAACAATCCTAACACTTCAAATGATCCCTGAAAGAGTCACCCCTCTAGCCAACTCTTCCCTTTATTCTCCAAACCTAATCCTGGAAACGCTCTCATTTTACTAACTTCCTAGGCTTGGCACCCCACTCATAAACCTATTCTTTTCCTGGCTTAAATACCTAACATTCGAGGAACTTACATACCACACAGAGGCACTCCCACGCGTCACATGTGAGGCACCAGCACTCATTCATCTGTACACACGCATCTGGCCCTTAACAGGCAACATCTCATTTAATCCCCCCCAGCAATCCTGTACAATACGCTTCCTAAATCCACTTGGGGAAACAGGCCAAATTTGCTCAAGGTCACACAGCTAATATGGATTCAAACTCAGGTTTATTCCTTCATTCTAGTTTTAACAAGCACTAGAGTGTGTCAGGCACTGCATGGTAACGAGGTGGTAAAGACAACAGATAAGAGCTTTGCTCTCCCAGATCTTATACTCGAGTGAGGGAGAATTAAGCAAGCAGGTAGAATAAAATCAGTCTCCCTCTTTTCCCCTCTAGCACGCTCCATGAAACCTTGCCCCAGGGCTCTGACTTCACTGGCATACAGGGAGGAAGTGTGCATGATAACAAAAATGTGGCCTCTGAATTCCTGGGTTTTGAACAATACAGATTTGATTTCAAATCATGGTTCTATTATTTACTAGCTGTGAACCTTGTGCAACCAACTTAATCTAAGCTTCAATTCCTCAACACCCTGGGAGTACTCCTTCCCAGGCTTACTACTCTCAGTTTTCATGTCTCAGCTCAAATATCAAATCTAAAGCATATTTCCTCTAATCCATACCTCCCCAAAGTTATCTATTACGCTAGTCTACAATTTTATATAACAACCTGAAAATCCCCTACTTTATGTATTGAGTTACCACAGTTAAGGGTCTTTAGTTCGAGGCTATATTCCTAGAAGCTAGGAATACTCCTGGCCTATAGTAAACCCTCAATAAATAATTGTTAAATAAACTAATGCATAAGTCAACCAAGCCAACTGACAAATACTTCACAATTTTTTAATCATTTTGCAAACTTACCCCAAGGCTTATTCAAGTTACAATGAATTTCAGTTTGTCCAACTTACCTAATTGATCTGATCTAAGTCCAGCCCATGGGTACCTTCGCCCCACTGAGGAATTACCAGACTCTGACAAGTATGACTTTTTCCACAGAAAGTTCCTCTGGTATTCACTCAGCCCCTGTAAATGCAAAGTACAATTTGACTATAATGCAATTAATGAACGTTGTTTTAAAGCAGGCATCAGTAAAAATAATTTCTGAACCTCTAAAAAGAGTTACAAGAGTTGATACAAGATTGATAATTAAACAAAAATCTCCTTAATAATAGCTAATATTTCACCACCTGAAATATTATTTTACTTAGCATAATATTCTCCAGATCCATCCATGCTGTCTGGAAGGGTAGGAATCAACAAAACAAACAAACAAGTGAGCAAAAGAGAACCAGAGACATGGAAATAAAGAACAAACTAACAGTAACCAGAGGGGAGTTTAACAGGGAAAAGAAGGGGAAGGGTAACGTCAAGGAACTTGTATAAAGGACCCATGGACAAAGTGGGGGGAGGATTGAAAGTGGAAGGTGGAGGGTGGGTAGGGCAGGGGAGAGTAAAGGGGGGGGAAATGGAGACAACTGTGTTCTCTGCACAATAAAAAAATTTAAATAATAATAGCTAATATTTACCCAGCCCTCTACTAAGCAGTTCACATGTCATACCCTTTAATCCTTTCAACCACTTGAGGCAGATGTTAGCTAGAATCTGAGGACAGAAGTCTACCCTTTTGCTGCCTGTCTGATTCCAAAGCCTGAACTCTTCTCTAATAACAGTGACAAACTAAATCTTCATTACTAGAATTATCCTAATTAAGGTCTCGAATACACAATATTATGTATTATGCCTAGTAACTTTCAAAATTCTGTAAAGTCAACTAAAAAAAGACAAATTCCCTTCCCATTCTGAATTCAAACCCTTAAGGCGAAGACAGTCAGGGTTATGGAAAGCTGTGGTTAACTGTTAATGTTGAAGGGTGCTTGACCCTGTCAGCTACCTGGAACTTTTAACGAACCAAATACAGAACTATGAATAATGTGTATTTCTTATACCCTGTCTTTATCCTGCCAAGGTCCTATTTCTCAAGCCTTTAAAAGACATACGCACTTTAAAGTTTTAAAGGAGAGAGGTGTCAAATGCCAAGCTGTGAAGTGAGCCACCCGTGCTCCAATCTGAAGCCCGTTATAAAGTACTCTCCCTCCATCTCCACTCCTCTGAGCCTCCCAGGCCTACCTCAACACCATCTAGCTCTACCACCCAGTAACTCGGAAGTGAGAGTGAGCGGAGAGAGAGCTAGGAGAGGGGAGACGAACATCCTCCAGGACCGTGGCAGGCCCACTCGGGGGCTGACAGCCTCTGCGGGGCCGAGGGGCGCAGCGCAGGAAAGCCGGCGAGGCGCCCCGCGCCCCGCACCCGCCCCGCCACGGCTCCCCCCATCAGCCTTCGGTCCCGGGGACCCCGGCCTCACCTTGAAGCGCACCGGCATGTCGCCCGGCGCTGCAGCCCCCCGCACTCCGGACAGTTAATGGGACAAAAAGCCCCGAGGGGGCGGGGCAAACAACAGTAGTTCCCTAGCAAAACCCTTTGCCTGGCGTCCCCAACTACGCGCCGGCGCAGTCCGCGCTTCCCTCCTTGAGTCCTGTCGCTCTGCCTTTCCCCGCCCATTCTGAAGCCGAAAAACCAATAGAAATTTGGAAAACTGCTTGCCGTCATTAAGATTTCCCCAATCGATGCCCGAAACAGGAACGCCCGCCTTCCGTGCCGAATCCCGAGGACTGCTGGAGACGGCGGGCGGAAGACCAGCCAATGAGGCTCCCAGGACCGCGGTGGGCGGGACCCCGCGGGAGCTTCGTCTACAGGATCGCTCTCAGGCGTCTGGGATCGCGGGCTCCAGCGCCACAACGGCAGTTGCTGCCGGGGGGATTTGTGTGTGGCCGGCCTCGCTGAGCCAAGGTTCCTGACGTCACAAAGCATGAAGGTGTGTTCTTAATTACACAATGTATGACCGGCCGAATGCTTGTTTTTCTCAAGTAAAAACGTTTAGGTATAGTCTCCTGAATATCAGTTCCTACGACCGAAAGCCCTGTTAGACTACTTAACTGTCACTTCGATAAGGAAAGGCCAAAAAATAAATACAGCTTAGGCAGGGTAAAAAAAGAAAACGTTTTTATTAAATCTTGAAACGTATACTGCCGACTTCCAGTGGTGTTCTTGCCTCCCATAATCCCCCCTCAAAAAAATGTAACATGTAACTCAGGTTAGAAAACATTAATGGTGCTGGTAACTCTCAAGTGTCTCCTCTTTTTTTGAACTCCATTTGATTTTAATAGACTTGCTATTAATAACGTATGATTCTACCATTGACAGAACACTGTGCTGACCCTGAGAATGGGTAAGAAATCATCTAGACAGTCCTCTAATATACTTGAAGAGAATATATATTTATTCAAGAGTAGTATACTGTATCCATCATGTGGTAAATTTCCAAATGATAGGTATAAGTGTTAAGAGCTATAGGAATTGGAGGAGGGGGCCATCCCTAAGGGCAGAGATGATTAGAAAAAGCCTCAGGAGGAAATATTCAGACTCAGCCTTGAAGATAGAGGGACTGAAATAAGAGGGAAATGGGATGATCAAAGGGCAGATAGATGTCTGAATGGAAGGGTGCCAGGCTTCTTCCAGGAACAAGGAATTCAGTGCCTTTTATTTTTGTCATTTGTTGACTGAAGAGAAGTATATCCCCTCTTTTAAACTTTCAAAGAATTGATACCAGTGCTTTGTGGGGTTTTTTTAAGCATGTTCTACAAAGGCTTATCTTCCTGAATCCTGATTTATATCTCTGTTCTTCATCATCACTGAGATACTTAAAAATTCATTTGAAGGATCCACCTGATATCTGAAACAAAGAGAATATTAAAGTAGGCCCCTTGTGCCAAGAGCCACAGGGAGGCTCTTGAGAAATGTTAATTGGTGATGACAGCATCTCTGCCATGTAAATTAAGAATGGCACAAACAAGACACAATGGAACGTAAAACAGAAGTTTTCTGCAGGAAAGCAGCCCAGATCTTACAGGGTGGGAAAGACACAGCTCTGGTTG
Organism: Glossophaga mutica; assembly: GCA_039655065.1. NCBI lineage: Eukaryota > Metazoa > Chordata > Mammalia > Chiroptera > Phyllostomidae > Glossophaga > Glossophaga mutica. Next base: position 64,844,413 of record CM077304.1, read on the forward strand.
AACACAGCTTTGTGACCACGTGATCCTGTGGTGAAATCAGCAAAAGCAAGCATGCGGAATGGAGCCTTTCTACTAACCAAAGGCAGTAATAACTGCAGTAGTAGAGCTCTGCTGAACAGAGAATAATTAAGAAGAAAACCAAATGGCAGATGGTAAAAATAACACAGTCACAACCTGCATTTGCTAATATGTGTTAAAGGAAGAGAATATTTTACTTTATTTTTTAAATGAAAGCCTACCCCAGTTTTTGAGGCAAAGATGTAGAAGTGAAAAAAAAAAGGGGGGGACAGCCTTAGCAAATGAGAGTTTGTGGCCTGTTACCTACTCTTACACTCTCCAATAATGCTGGAAACAGACCCACTATCCTACAAAGTTCCACCCAAGTGTTTTGGGGCATCCCTAGAAAGTTTCTCACGTTGCTTACAGCTACCACGTAAACGATGCCCAGCATCACTGCCAGTAGCTGTACTATTCCAGTTGCCACTTATCTGTCACTCTTGCTGCTGGCCACCACGGCCGCATTTGCTGGGCACTGAGTCTCCCTGGGCACAGCATGAAACCTCCTCAGCCCAACCCTGTTGGTGATCTGAGGCGAGCCTCTCTTCCTTTTTTGTGTTACCCTCTATTAAGTGAGTACCAAAGTATTGAAAAAAACTTTTCCATTTGTATTTTATCATCCCTTCTCTCCAAAGGGCTCAAAGTGAAGTATGTGGAGTCAGCCAGAAAGTAATTCCTCAGTTGATCTCGTTCTATACTCAGATGAGCTTCTCTCTTCCACCAGTTAATTCCCTCTTACAAGGGCTTCCTCTTCCCTTTGTTAATATCTCTGTTTCTCACGCAAATAAATTTCTGTTTATTGCCTTCAGGAGACTAAATTGATACAACCTCTACAAAGAGTAATTGTGCAATCCTTTCTTTTAACCCAACAATTCCACTTTTGTAACTTTATTGTGACGTTATACTTGCTCATATGTGGAAAATATTTATTTGAGCTTGTTTACTGCATTGTCGACAGTAACAAAAGTTAGAAGCAATGTAAACATACATCTGCAGGGGACTGGTTAAATACATTACAGTTTCTTTAGGATCCAGAGCAAGAATAGGCTGTGCAGCAGGTTCACGTGCCAGTTCAGGCTGTTCTGCTCCTTCAGGTCTTCTAACCCAGCAGATCCAGGGGTGGTCCCTGTTGGGGTGGATCCCCTTCAGGTTTTGAGTACTATATTCATCAGGGTCCAGCCAGGAAAACAGAAATTATCAGAAACATGTCAACAAATAAAACTTAATATAAGCTATTGGTTAATCAGTTATCAGAGAACTTTAAAAAGCTAAAAGGAGAAAGAGAGGATAATAATTCCAGGAAGCACCTGGGCCACTGTGGTTGGCTGGAGCATTATCCTGTTGACTAAAAGGTTGTGGGTTCAATTCCCAGTCAGGGCACATACCTAGGTTGTGGGTTTAAGCCCCAGTCATAGTTTTACAAGAAGGTAACAAATCGACGTTTTTCTCTCACATCAATATTTCTCTCTCCCTTACTATCTAAAAGCAATTTTAAAATGTCCTCAGGTAAGGATTTTTAAAAAACTTTTTTTTTAATATTCCAGGAAGCAGTTAATACCCCTGAGGCTGGAAGAATGGAGGGAAATGTTGAGGTTACATGAACACAGAAATTTGCTGGAGAGGCCTCATGGTCAGCTCTGAGAAGGGGTTGGTCACTGGCTGGCTGGTGCTCGTACCTCTGAGGGGACAAAATTGGAAATGACAAAAAAAAGGAAAAGGAAAAGGGGGAAAAAAACCCTGGAGACTGCAATGAACTGCACACAATGGAGTAAAAGGTTGTTGTTAAGGTGTTACTGAGAGAAAAAGAGAGCGTTCTGGTCACTAGGGTCCTTTCTTAGCAGACCTAGCAGGGTAGGATCTAAAAAAAAAAGCAAGGTGTAGAAGAGTGTGATACTATACCATAAGTTGGAGTAAAAGAAAGACAAAGAAAAGAAAGAAAAAATATCATGTAATGACATCTTTCACAGACACTTTCCCCCTCACTCATGAGTTTAACTCCATTAGCAGCTATGAAGATAAAAAACGTTTTATTCAACTTATAAATAAATGGAAACTTTAAGGCATTGGTAACTATTATTAGGGCTTTCCTCTTTACATAACTCCTTCCATTGAACCTTCCTAAATTCACTTTGCTTTATGTATATCACAATAAGGCTGTTGCGTCTTTGAGATGAAAACATCAAAATTCTTTAAAGCAACTTTTATTTGCACTTGAAATATAAATATACTACTCATTCTATTAAAAACAGGAAGTCATTGACATCACAAATCTAACACTCTCCCTTTGTTTTCTTAATAGCTATTAAAACATTGAATAATTTGTAATCGCCTCATCTAACACTCTCCCTTTGTTTTCTTAATAGCTATTAAAACATTGAATAATTTGTAATCGCCTCTAACTATATTTAATTTTATTTAACATACAAAAATTTATTATATACAAATAAAAACAGAGTCAAACAACAAGAGTTAAAAGAAAATATACAAAGATGAGTTAAGACACAGCCCCTGCCTTCAAATCTGATTACAATCAAATTGGGGGTACAGACACAAAGACCACAGGAAATGAAAGAAGGAAGCAAGGAAAGAGCTAAATGCGAGCACCCTTCTATTCTGAAGATGCTTTTAAATCTAGTGCCAGAAAGTTTTTTCTATGACTGGGGACTAAAGAGCAGACAGGATAAGGGAGCTGCTTTTAAATTCCATCCTGGGAAACACCTGATCTGGAGGACCTTTCACTTTCTCTTTTGTTCTGACCTAGGTAGCTGAATCCAGGCCAGATGATACTGGGGAAGATTTAACTAACATTTTCTCAATATTGGTTCCCGAAAAAGTAAATTACTTGCTGTTATCTGTCTTTTACTTCCTTGTTGCTTCAGAAACCAAAGTAAAGCAGAAACTAAGTTTTCTCAACATTTCAGCCTGTACTTGCATATATATAACTTTCTCTGAAATACCTTACAAGGCAACTTGAAATTTCAATTTCCAGGCTTAGTAAAGCTCTTGGGCTTTTCCTCTGGGGTCACGCTTAACTGGACTTTCCTTGGTAATCTTGAGCTTAGCCTTTGCCAAAAAGCTCTCAGTCTGAGAATCACCTAGAAACACTTTCTTTGTCATTTTCCCACAGGTATTAACTTCTTTTTCTTCATATGAATTTGTGGTTGCACAACTGAAAAAAAATGAGAAAATTAAATCAATGAAATCTGTCTCAGAAGCAAAATTGCTGATATTGTACCTTAACGTCAGTAAGAATAAATAGGGTCTATGATTAAGACCACTGAGCCAAGTGCAGTTTGCCCTCCAGACTTAACAGCCGTGGGTTGCTCTTGTTGACAAAGAACTGTCTGCCTTTTGAATCAGTGGGGCACCTTTTGGAGCACTCCATGTTCTCTTGACAGCATAAACATATATATATACACATATAGTGTGTGTGTGTGTGTGTGAGAGAGAGAGCCTGAGGGACTCCTAGCCATACAAGGCTATGCTGAGTGAAGTAATTCTCAGTAAGGCATAAACCACTGCAGGCCATCATAATAATATGTTGCATCTCTGCTGAACAAGTCACAGGGAACAAAATTCAGAGGCATAAAATTCATTTTAATACCTTCACTGCTGATGCTTCTGTTATCTAAGAATTGCCTTCCCTTTTCTTCACTGATTATTCATTGTCATACATTACCATCCCTACAAAAGCACCTATAGAGACAGAGATTTTTGTAGAATTGCCTACTCTGTAGATTTGGAAGCATTTATTCTCTGACCACTTAAAACCAGATGTCAGGGTCAGATCAGAGGACACTACCTATCCACTTTCCTAAGAATCTTGGCCCTAGAGTCTATTTAGCCTTCCCAATGCTGTAAGCTACTTGTATCAATCATCTATTGCCACAATAATGCTGTATAACAAACATCCCCAAACACAGCAACTTAAAACAATAACCATTTGTCACTCATTAATCTGTGGGTCAGCTGACCAGTTCTACTGGTCTAGGTTGAGCTTGTCTGATCTCAATGAGCTTGCTCATGTATTCATGGTCAGCTGATAGGTTAGCCAGAGGATGACTGGTCTCAGACATCTTATCACTACTCCATGTGGGCTTTCACCTTCCAGCAGGCTAGCCTGAATTGTTTTCATGGAGTTCCAAGTGGAAGAGCCAAGTATGCAAGATCCCTTGAGAATTAGACTTAGAAATGGCACATCATTTCTAGAACATTCCATTAGCCAAAGCAAGTCAAAAAAAGTCTAGCCAGGATTCAAGGGGTAGGGAAATAGAGTCAACTCCTGAATGGAAGGAGTTACAAAGTCACATTGTTAAGAAAAGATGAAAAATTGGGGCCATTGTTGCAGTAAATCTGCCTCAGCACTGAACATCCTGAAAATAGTCTTTCTGTTTCAATAACTAGAATAAATTATGTTCTCTGCAATTTAACTCTGACCAATACAGTGGTGGGCCAGACACTTTCATTTATTTCTATTCCCTCTTAAAATCCTCATAAAATGATAATAAATGAGTGAAACTGATGAGGTCAAAGAGAATAGCAGAGGAGATATGTGAAATAGAGATATTGACAAATATTGATGATATGGAGAGCAGAGTCTCTTGCAGGCTGAGTTCTCTGGGAAGCAGACTACACAGTGAAGTTGAACGTGGTGAGTGTTTATTAGTGAGGGCTTTTGGGATCAACACCTATAGGAGGGACAGCAAGGAAACAGAACTGAGGAGAAGTCCAGCTGCAAGGCGGGCCTGACAACAGCCTCAGCTGACCCTATGGGAGTCCAGAACTAAAATGGCCTGTCACAGTTGTCCTGCATTGGGCCATAATAGACTTCCCTAGGGAGGTCATGGCCTTGGGGAAGATGGCTCTCTGTAGTGGAAGTAATCCCTAAAGGGCTGACATTGGAGTGCATTCCCAGGAGCCACAGCAACTATCTTTGCTTGGGGCAGGATGTGAACAGTACGTCATCATAAGCTCCTAAAGCAACTCAGTGTTCCTAACAAGCAGCACATATTTGAAGCCATAGACAAAAATACCTGTTCCCACTGGAACAGAGGAGCCAGTTCCAATGTAGCTCTTGAAGTCTCAGGCCCCAAAACTTTAGGAGCGAAAGCGGGTACCTGTCAGCACCAGTGCCCTTAGTCCTGGCTCAAAACCCAGAGACCAAACACTAGATCCGAATCTTGCGGTCTGCTCTCCCTTCCATTGGCGGTCTCCTGTACCTTTCCATGGGACACATTACTATGCTTTGGCCTGTAGCAGACTGTCCACAACTTTGTGCTTCCAGAGATGTCGGTGGTGTTGGTGCCCTTCAAACAATTAGAAAAGCCAGATGCAGGGGCCAGCAGGACATTCTTTTTTATGAATTTCATAGGAAAAGGAAGAATGGAGCTGAGAGGAGCCTAAGAACTCCAACCCTAAAAGGGAGCAAGGGAAAAGGAACTGGACCTGAGGAGCTGAGCCTAGGACTTATCTTTTTACCTATAGGTGTATAAAACACAATATTAAGGAAAACTGTCAATATCGATGAAGCAAGAAGGAAAAAATATTGTTTACCTAAAGTTAATTCCAATTATTAGTCATTTATAAACTGGCTACTACCATTTATGCCAAATTCCATGCAGCACAATAGGAAATGCACATGTCATAAAGCGTGTTTTATAAATCGACTGGAGACCTAAACCCTGCACTAGATGGACAGCTGTTCCTTGAGCTCCAAGGCTCCCCCATGACACAAGAGGGCCCGTGAGTCAGAGATCAACTTCATTCTCTTTTGATGAGAGAAAACGCTGTGAAACAATTCATGTTTCAAATAAATGTTCTCTTTACAGTATAAGCCACTTTCCTATTGGAATTGTGATGCTCTCTTGATCATGGGTTTTTGTTGTTAAGAAAGCAAGTGTCCATTCCCAACTATGCTTCATCTGAGCCAAACTTAGCAAGGTTTGTACAAATACATCATGAATTGAAAAGTGGTATAGAAATATGGGCAATTTTTGTATTAGTCTGCTTTTGTACCACTCATCTTTGCTGTTCTTAAACAGTGGAACTCACATTTGAATCTCCCAGTCTGAAATTTATTATGAACAATACCTTTTCTTCTTATTCTTGTCTAGTATTTATGGAGTGCTTCCTACATGTCTTAAGGCTGTATAATCTGTATCAGAATGTTTCCATTAGGAAAACAGTCACTGTAAGTAGATAGGGGCTTCATGTATAGAAATGACAGCTTACATGGGTGAGAGGGGAGCTGGGGGAGTAAAGGTCAGGTGGCAACCAGATCAGTGCAGAAGGAGTCACTGAGGTCTTCGGTCTGAAGCCTTGGAATGTGGGTGTTAGAAACTCAGCTCATGGTTGGGGTGAGGGTGGGGGTGGGGGGAAGGCCAGTACTGTCCAAGAATTCTGCCATTAGCTACAGAGTAGAGCATATGCAGAGGGCTGTGAGCCCACATCTGGTGAAGCCCTGATGAACCTTAGCAACCATTATCCCCCAAACAATGGTCTCTCTTTACTTCTGCATTCCAAGTCTTGCAAAAGTCACAAACTCAGTCTCAATCACAAACTCCAACCCAGAACCATATAGAAAAGGGGACCGTGGGAAAGGTATTTTCCAGCCTTAGCTAGGACTGATGATGGTGCCAAGTTACCAATAGGCAATGCAGCACACAGACAACTAATATCTAGGAGGTAAGTGCTACCATTAACATTTTTTGACAGTTAAAATTCTGAGATGTTCAATAACTTACCTGAGGCCACACACTAAGAGGTAGCACTGCTAAAACTCATACCCAGGTCTGTCTGATGCCCATGATCACACTTAACAAGTATTCTCTAATGGCCTCTCAAAATACATATAAATACTGATTATCTGTCATAACATTTCTCTTAATGCTACTTCCTGTCTCTGTGTGTACGAGAGACATATGTTTCGACTATTCTAGAACATTGTGAGTAAGAGATACAGATCTCGAAATTAAAGGGATGTGTCAGGGATACACGTCTCCTTTGGTTGGGGCGAAGCTAGGACATTTCTGCTGCCCATGGTATCAGGCGAACTGCTAGGCAGCTTACAGAGCTACCTTATTAGAAATGTAGCTCTTTTCTTCCACTAGTTGGAGAAAAATTAATATCTATGCTCCTCACTACCACAGTCTTTTTACACACTGTGCCCTACACCTTGCTACCCTGAACCCTCCTTTTGGAGAAAGGGAGAAATAAGCTTTTGATTATCACCAGCTGAGTGAGAACAGCTTCAGGGGAACACGTGGAGAGCTGGACTTTGTGAAACAAAGGCTATTGTCTATTTCCTGCCTGGGGAAACACAATGTTAAACTATTACAACCATAGTTGCTGGTGGAATGACAGAATGAAGAGAGTTGTATGTGTTAGGAACAAATAATACTTCTGCCCACAGTAGGACAAGAACGTCTCAGTTTCCTTGTGAATCAAGTTAAACAGATGGGAGGGAGCCAACTTGGGGTCTGTTCCTTCCTACCTAAGAGCATTGCTGAGAGGGTAAATGTGACGCATTGGCGGATTGCCAGTTCAGGTGTCAAGGGTAAAATCATAGTAGCCGCAGAGGTGCAGCCCTACCCATACCAAGGGAGCTGCAGTCAGAGGTCCTCGGTGGGCACACCTCCAAAACATCCCTCAAAGGAAAGAGCCAGCAATTGTGCACCTGCCACCTCAGAGGAAGTCATCAGTTTACAGACTGCACAAGCCACAAAAGAACTTTTTCATTAATCCCCTCTTCTTCTAAGCCTGACCATGGAAAGGTCAGAAATGGCACCCAGAAAACAAGGAGAAATTGAAAGAGAAGGTAAAACAAGAAGTAGAGAAGTCAATTATGCATGTCTCACCAGTCAGGCACAATTTGGTGGGTGGGGGAGGATGGCAGAAGGAAAGGAAAAAGGAACTGCCTCAGAGTATTATTCTATATTGGAACTTTAATAAAAATCACCAATAGGAGGCTATTTTTGTGACTAAAAGTGAACAAGGTTTTTTTTTTTTTCCTATCTAAGAGTTACTGAAAAGGTTTGGTAGGTAGCTGAGATTACATCCAGGAATGGGATTTAACAGGGAGAAATGGGAAACAACAAAGTAAATTTCTGCTTTATTTTTTTCAGTCCAGCTTATAAGTAAAATGATTATACCAATTCAATAGGAACAATGGGAGAATGTAAAAGAATTCTTAGCAACTAAAAACATAGCAGAATTTTAAACTGCCATATAAGAGAAAGAGAAGTTGAGGTTATCTTTCAGAAGTTAGATCAAAAAGAAAAATCCTTAAAAATAAATAAAATACAATAAAAATCAACAGTCATTGAGAAATTCCAAATTCTGACATTATACTAGGAGTAAGAGAAAGAGAAAACAGGGAACAATGTAGAGAAAGACATTATTTTTTTAAAAATGCAAGGCCCCAGAATTGAAAACATGAGTTTCCACACTAAAAGTACTCACCGAGCACATGTATTACTTTATCCAGCAAATATTTGAAAGCATCTTCTATGCTCTGGGTCTTATTCTAGAACTACAGCAAAGACTAAAACAAGCAAAGGGAAGGTCTCTCTGATAAGGTGGCAGTTGAGCAAAAGGAACAACAGATGCAGACATGCTGAAAACATAAGCACAGCAAGGACAAAGTTATTTATCTATATTGTATGCCGATGTATCCCAGCTACCCAGAACAGTACCCGACACATAGTAGTCACTCAGGAAACATCTGTTGAATGACTGACTCAAGGCATAGGGAACAGCATGTGTTTTACAAAGGTCCTGACACAGAGAACCCTTGGCTTGTTCAAGAATGCCAATGTGTATGGAGCAGAGGAAGCCTAGGGAGAAATGGTAGACAATAACCTCTCGTAGACAGACCACGGCAAGGACTCTGGATTTTATTCTGAGATAGATGAAAATCCATTGCAGAGTTCTGGGCATCAGAGTGTCATGATCTGATTGACATTGTTGCAGAACTACCCTGGCTTCTGGAGGCACGTAGGCTCTAAGGGAACTAGGGTGGGAGCAGGAAGAACACACTAGTCCAGGCACACATAATTGGTGGCTTAGAGTAGGGCAGTGATTTTCAACCTTTTTCATCTCATGACACACATAAACTAATTACTAAAATTCTGTGGCGCACCAAAAAATACACTTTTTTTTGCCAATCTGACTAAAAAATAGGTATAATTTTGATTGATTTACAAAAAAAAATAGTAACCCTCTACTTTTTGCACCAAAGTGACTTTTTAAAAACTCAAGTGCCTATACTTATATATACAGATTTCTGGTACCAAGAATTAACCAGACAGAACCTTATTATGTGTTGTGACCAATAACATGGCAACTCTATTACCTACCTATATAAGGCAGGGCATTCACACCGAGGGCTACTGTTGTGTTGGCTGCTGTCATTTTCTTATTTGACAATCTAAGGGAAAAGAGGTCAGCACCCCTGACTAAATAGTTGGGTATTGTGTGTTTTAAAAATTCTTGCAGCACACCGGTTGAAAATTGCTGGAGTAGGGTATTAGTGGAGACAATGAGAAGTGATCAGATTATCAATAAATCTTAAAGATGGACAAGACTTGCTGATGAATTAGATTTCATGTGTTAGAAAAACAGATAAGTTAAGGATGAAGCCAAGCTTTTTAGCCCAAACAACTAGAAGGATGGAGGAGAGAATTATTCAATGCCGGGTACAAATGCAAGGGTGAAAAATTGGGAGTTATTTCGTACTTATTTGAGATGCCTAAAAGACATGCAAGTCAAGCTGTCACATGTATTTCTTTGCTAAATAAATAAATTTAGAGGGGATGCATATTCAAGTTTATCCTCCTCCATATAGTGCATCTATCACAAGGGCCAGATTGGAGACTAGTTTTTAAGGCCCATTTCCAACCCTGAGAATTGACATTTCAATAGTCCTCACGGCCAGAGTAATATCAATTGATTCTCCTTTTTATGACTAATACAAAATCTTTTTTTCCCTACATGTATTCCCTTCTTCATATTGCCTTCTCCCTCTTTCCTCTAGCTTCTTGAGTTATAGGTCTCTCTTACTTGGGGGAAAAACAAAAAAGAAAAGAAAAACAAAGCCTTCTTTATTCTTCATTTCTCTGACAAACATAGTCACTTCCTCCTCCAGTCTGTGTTGAAGTTTTCTCTCCTTAATCCTAATTTCCATCTGCAGGTCCCCCCCTAAACCAGTCCTTCCAAGGCCAAGCCTGCAGCCTATTATCTGATCTGTTCACCCTAACAGGCTGGGGACCTGCAGGCTTGGGCTGGGCACCGTCCCTACGGTTAACTTCTCAGTGTGGACCCCCCTCAGCATTCAGTCTTGGCCATCGGCTCTCCTTTCTGCACACTTTCTCCCTCAGAAAGCTCATTCATTCCCATAACTGCAATTAACACCTCTTTGCTGATGACTTCCAACTGTTATTTTTAGTCTTCACTTCTTTTCAGAGTGGACTTCCTGAAAGTAGCTGTAGTGGTTAATATAAGCACTGGAATCAAAGGCTTGGACTTAAATCTCAATTTAACCTTATAGAATCTCAGTTTAACCATATTTAACTTCTCGTCCTTCAATAGTAAGAATATTAATACCAATCCCAAACGTTTCCATGAGGATTACATGAGTTTATATGTGGAAAACACGTAGTACCAGGCACATAATAGATAAATGTTAGCTATCATTTTTGGAGATCACACTATCACTGCAAACTCAATTTACACAATACCAAACTCCTTATTTGCTTCCCTTCCCTTTAATTAGTTCTCCTCCAGTTTTCCTTTGATATCTCTAATTCTCAGACCCACAGATTTGAACATTATCCAGTCAGCTGACAGACTAGGTCTTGCTACCTTTCCTACAAATTTTTCCTTGAAATGCCACTTCAGTCTTTTTTTCCTTGCCACTCCTCTGCTATGCTGCAGATCAGCCCCCATCTCCCCACACTAACACAATCAGAGTAGCCACCTCCTCACTAGTCTCTGTGGACTGAGCCTCCAACCCCCAAGCCATGGCACTCTTCTCTAAGGCTCTGTTTATTTTCTCTCCTTTACTCAGAAACTTTCGCTTCCCCATTTCCATTCCCAACAGGTGGAGAATCCTCTAAGTAGAGAGAACTTTCTAGAATTTACATAATACAACTCCATTCTGCACAGCCTTCTTTTCTTCCTCTCACCTGCTTTGCCAGCTCTGTTTCTCCATTGCCCCGAGACCATTTCACGCTCTTTCTGGCCTCTCTGCTTTCTCCCATGTTCTCTGGCGTGCCCCCTACCTCACTTCTCTCCATCTATCTCAACCCTACTATTCTTCAGCCCAGTTCAATCTCCCTGAGGTGTATAATCCCACTCAATCTCATTCTTTCTATTACTGCAGCACCTGAAATCAGCATTTGATACCAAATACATATTATAGCATATTATTCCATGTAGTTCCAATATATGTCATTGTTTGCATGTGTTAGATTATAAAATCCTAGAAGGTTGTAGTGTTTCCTAAACTTCAGTGTCTCTGCTCTACTACTTCCCTACCCTGTGCCTAGGAAAGCCATAAGTAAATAGTAAAGACTTTGAAAACTTTGGTGATAATATAATAATAATAATACACACTATGCTATATGCCGAGTACTCATCTAAGGGAGCTTTACATACATCAATTTGTTTAACCCTCACAATAATTCTATAAAGTAGAAATATTACTATTCTTATTTTACAAATGAGGAAACTGAGGCACAGAGAGGGTAAGTAAGGTGCCCATGATTGATAATTAACCCAGAGTAATCTTCACATACAGAGATATGCAAAACATAATCAGGGAAGACTGTATTTTGAAAAATACACTGAAGAGCCAAGAAAAGGAAATTCTAGCACTCACCCTGACATCAGTGACACAAAATAATTTTTCTTGGTTGTAAAGAAAAAGGAATAAATAGGGATCATATTTTTTTTAAATAAAGATGCAATATGTTGGGGGGGTTATTTCTCTGATTCTAAATAAATCACAGAAGAGACATAAAAAAAAATCTGGTCCCACCACCTAAACCCCCACTCCCGTTTTATAAATGAAGTCACTAGAATCGCTTTGACAATCAGCGGTCCATTACGAAGTAAGCGTGCATGTGAACTGGCCACTGCCCTTCCCTGGGAGACATGTGAGACAGGGTGTGCTGTGAAAGTCACGTGCTTCTCTTCATTACAATTTTGCATATGCACAAATAATGAAGTGCTGTATTAACTTATGTCTTTTTGAAAATCAGTCAAGTATTCCCCACAAATAACAGCTTGCGCATACACCTACCTGAGCTCTAAGTCTTCACTCTTTAGAAGAGAGTGCCACGGGGCTGGCTGCCTGATCCCTTGAAGGCTGGCTGAGCAGGCTGCACTCTCACACTGAAAGCAAGAGCCCCCACAGCTGGGCCCTCCCCTCCAACACTCGTCACCTCTCAAGTGTGAAGGAAAGTCAGTAGCTTGACTGCAGCACATGACAAATGTGAGTTGAAGAATCAAACAAATTCAGTCATTTTCCTGTGGCCTAAGTAGGAGTTTGTGCCTCTTGGCTTCTTGTTACAGGAGGAGGGAGAAACAGTGGCCTGTTACCTCAGAAAACTCTGCCGGGTGAGAGGCTGGCCCTTCAGAGTGTCTGCCCTGGTTGCCACACAGAGGTTTTGGAAACCTGGTTTAAAAGTTCTCAAAATAGTAATCTGCTTACAGTAGTAGGTAAAAAGAAAAAGAAAGAAAGAAAAAGAAATGGGAATTAAGAAAGCTTGCAACAATTAATGATTTTTAGCACCTTATTGGTATTCAAACATGCTTTTTCTAAGCTCAGATGATTTCCATATGGGTGGAAGACTTTCGATTTAATTGTATTAAAGACAATTAACGTCACTTTGAAACAGTAGTTATCTGTATGTCATTCTACCTCCAGCAATGTACCATTTGTGTGCAAAGATGTTTCAGCTGCCACACACATTCTTAACTCGCACTCAAATGGATTATTAGCTATCTTGCCCCTAGCATCTCTTCTGCCTTAATGGAAAAGTTTTTCATTTTGGGGGGTCTTGATTGTCTTCAGCTCGAAATAGTCTGCATGCCAAAGTGGCACATTTTGGGGAGACCTGTTCTGAACCCCTTCAGCACTAGGGGAAGTGACCTGAGAACTACAGATTCCAACAGCGCACCAGGTGAAGCAGGAAACCTGCAGGAGGCACACGTTTTGAAGGAAAAGGGGAAGGGTTTAGAGCAGCAAGTGTAAAGGACACATGGACAAAAACTGGGGGGGGGGGGTGGAAATGGGAGGGAGGTAGGGAGGGCTGGGGCGGTGGGTTGGGATGGGAATAAAAGACAGAAAACTGTACAAGAACAACGATTAAAATTAAAAAAATTAAAAAATGATATCACTTTTGGAAAACTACCATATGGAAATAAAAGCTTTGGTTCCAAAAAAAGAAAAGTGAGTGCTGGTCCCCTGAGATAGGTGTGTTAGCGTGACCATGGTATTTAATCCCCTCAGATGCTCTCCCTGTAACTGTGCATGCCTTGTACAATGCGTTCAAAAGAAACATAATAATGGCTAACAGCTGGACTCTTTCTAGCACTTTCTCATTTGCAGCTTCCCAGGACAAAGGGTTGGTAATGCTTAAGTCCAGAAGCTTGATTTATAAACTTAGTGCAATGAACCCTGCCAAAAGTTTATTACCAATTGGTTTGTATCATAATATATTTATGAGACAGCTATCTATACAAGGATGACTTATTTTAATGCACTAAAACATTTTATTTGTTAATATTCTCTTAGCTCCAGGGAATCATAATGTCCCCTTTGTTTTTATTTAGATAGCTGCCATTTAGCCAGCTGCCATAAAGATAGCCATCTCAATCTGATTTCTTTGGAGCTACAATTTACATATTCAACTGGAATATTTTATCTACCTCAGGTGGCAAACAGAAAATGTCCCATCCACAACAGGTCTAACTAACATCTGTGTGTTCACTCTCATAAAAGCCAATCCCAAGTTAAATCTTGGACAATGTGCAATCATTACAGTCCTTCTGGAACCCACCAATGCCAAGGCATTTGTTCCACACGACAGCCTGGAACCAAGATGTAATCAAGCCTTTCACTTATCCCACTGGACTGGGCCATGAATCATCTCCCTTTCTTACTCAACTGGCACAGATAAGTAGCACCTGAACAGCATTTTGTCTTCCGAAGAGTATAATGTCCTTAAATTACCATACAGTACTAGTTGTTGTATTCACCTGCAGCTTTCATAAAGCCAGACATATCTCAGGAAGGCCAAAGTAATCTCAGGAAGCAGCCCACACGTGGAGAAATCCCACTGCAGAGTTCAAAACCTCTTAAGGAGATAGAGTAAGCTGAATTGTCCTCACGGTCACCTGCCTGGGAAACTTGAGCCCATAGCACCTGAACAGCACAGTGGCTCCAAGCAATGACACCAGTCTTTGTTCTCAGGTTCATTTCACTGCCTAAATCCTTCTGTCACCTGCCTCTTCCCTAGGGACTGAGCTAATAGAAGATTGTTACATCTATCAGCAAATCCATCTGGTTCACTGAAATTTATCTCACAAATAGCAGCTAATCAAAAGATGGGAAGAACAGCACAAAGTGGTCTAATTTCTATGAGTCCCCCCCTAACTTTGTTGGGAGAAAAAAAAGCACTAGCTTCTCCTTCATTGCAGCAGCAGCAGCCTGCAAGGTAATGGATCCTTTCGGAGCATTCAGATATGGCCTAAATTAGGACTCTTTATCCGGCTTGTTCCTGCCATTTTATCCAGGTTAAAATTGCAGTGCTTCATTCTTCCACTGAAAGTGACTTTCTTTCTTAATCTTCATAACCTAGGGAGAGTACAAATCATTTAGGCATATACAAAAGGTAATAATGCATTGACAATATAAACAAAGAGCAGGGAAATCTTTACTTTTGCCTGCAGAGTCCTATGGAATATTTTATGAGTCAGCGGAGATTGTGGTTCTTACTCATGTTTTATCCCGGGGTCCCATTTGCAGCACTCTCCCCTGCCAGTCTGTGGCTAATACAGAGGGTCCCAACCATAGGCTATAGTGGTAAAGAACACACACTCTGGAGCCTCCTGCCTGGGTATAAATGCTAGCTCCAGTTCACTAGTATGTGGTTTCAGACAAGTTACTCAATCTCCACCTGCCTCGGTTTCCTCATTTGCACCATGGAGATAATAGTGCCCACATCATGAGATGATAGTGAGAATTCATTTAGTTAACATGGGTGAAATATTTAAATAGTAACTGTCTCATTGTTAACTGCTAGGTATTATCATATTTAAATATTCTACAGAGCACTAGTTCTAAGAGATGTTCCTGGGGAAACAAAAGTCTGAAAGCCAATAAGACTGGAAATGCTTCACACTAATGTATTTTATCAAATCTACAAACCTATTTATTAGGTACCATTAAGAAAAAAAAACAACGCCGATTCAACTAGGACACAGCATTCTGCCAGGGATTTGCCAGTTCTGATTTCAGGTGGCTTGCTCTTTTTGCATGTGGTAAGCAATCTTTTTCACCCATCTCAGTCACAAAATACAGCCTCAGCTAAGAACTTAAGAACTTCCTTAAGTCCTATCAAGCACTTGGTTACTCCTTTGTAAGAAAATATGGAATTGCTGTTAACCCTGCAATAACGAGTTTTTGCCACTCTGACACCATGGCACATCCCACTGCTCTGTTTCCATACCTTGGGCGTATATAGTTGCTTTCCATTTCCATGCCAAATCATTGTGTGATCTCCATGAAGATGTTTTAAAGAGCAATTAAATATTTATGCTCTAAGAATGTACTTAATTGCCATGATACAACAGGAATAGTTGTGACCAAGTTCATACACATCCAGGCAATGACTAACCACCAGGGCACAGCTGCTGCCTGGCCAACAGCGGCTGTAAGATGTCAGTGTCCTTAAGAAATACCGTATTTTTCAGACTATAAGATGCACTTTTTTCCCCATCCCCACCCAATTTGGGAGGAATAATGGTTGTTAATGTTGCTGTTGAGTTGTTACATTTACATTGGTGAAATATTATGTTATTTATGTTATTAAATATTTTACCACATTTTTTGCTTCAAAAAATTTTTTTCCTATTTTCCTCCTCTAAATCCTACGTGTGTCTTATGGCCTGAAAAATACGGTATCCTAGTTTCAAAGAAGATAAATTGTGGGAGGAAAGTACTGCTTAGAACTGATGAAATATTTATGTCCCCCTTTCAGAGTCCCGATGCACATTAACATATTTAAGGTGGGAGGAAGCCCTATAGTAAAGAAACCATCTTCCCTGATTTAAGCCAATAACTTGGACCAAACAATTTACAAGTTACACCTACCAACATGCTGAGATGTTCTGAAATAGAACCTAACAAATCTGAGCATTGCAGAGTGACTGGGAGGGATTTTCTCAGCTACTTTATAATCAAGCAGCAGCAAAGAAAAGGAAGACTGACCTTGATGGGGTTCAGGACACGCTTCCCCAAAATATGGCACTTTGGCATATTGAATATCTTAAACTGAAGGAGTGTGAGAAAATCATAGAAGCAGGAAGGTCACTGTGACCTTTCCTCCTCCATTCACCTTTCTCCTCTTAAACAGGTCAAATCCTCATACGAGAGGTGCCTTCCCTATACCCAGAGGAAAGGAGTATCCTTATCTCCGAAGAAAAATGAAGAAGAATCCTAACAAACAGGTCTTGCTAAGTTTCCCCCAGTTTACTACACTTACTTCACGCTTCTTAATATATTGTATTTCCACACAATTGTCTACTCTTCATCTTCACTTCTTCATTTCCTTATGAAGTCTCCTGTATCACATAAAACTTATATTCAGAAAATCTGTGTGTTTCTCTCCTGTTAATCTTTTTCCATTTAATTTTCAGACTCAGACAGCAGACTCTAAGAGCGTAAAAGAAAACTTTTTGTCCCCTACAACTCTGTTGTGGGATCAAAGACATAAAAGTAACCCTGAAAGAGCTCCTAGAGACTAGTAGTAGTAAGTCCCTATCTCTGTACTCTTAGGGAAAACACTTATCTTGATTTGAGCCGAGGGTTTCCATGGTGAGACTAACTCCTTATAACTGGTCAAATTCCAGTTTAATAACAAACATTACTGAGTCCTCAACATGTATCAAACCCTGAACTCAGCACCAGAGTTTAAAAAATGATATGGAAACTCTATTCCATCATCCGTAAATATAGTAATAATAACACAATAATACGTTGTTATACATATACCATGAAGGAATGGATGAAAAGCACTTAATACAGTACCTGGTGCAGTGTGTTACAGGGTTCATTCCAGGAGCGTGATAGAAGGGAAATTAAGGAGATGCTGAAAAAGCATTGACCACTGTGAGTCACGTGGACCACTGCCACTCATGCTCCCTGTCCCTTGTTCTAAAAGGGCATATTACCATAGAGGCCACCAAGCAAATGGCTTACTATCCTCTGGTTTAGCTTAATTTTAGATTCAATTCATTCTAGTTCCTTTGTGCTAGCAAAGCCACAAAAACTAAATGAGTTTTTGGCCTGCTTGGCATCTGGTTATCTGCCCCCTGCAAATGCTGGCATATGGCAGGGCAAGGCAATGATTTTCTGTACCTTCAGCTTGACATTTGGGATGAAAACCAACAATGAAAGGATCATTTCATAAGGGGAGAGAAAAGGGACATTCAGGCTTGGGGAGGTAAGCCAGAGACAAAATTTAAGGCTTTCACTTCTAACCTCAGAAATGAGGAGTTTGGGAAAGATGGCCCCTCAAGTACCTCCTGACAGCCCCCACTGGCCCTCTGAACTGAGGGCCATGGGAAAAACCATGCAACATTTAGACCCACTTTCACTGGAATTAGAACCACATGAGGTACAGAGATTTTAAAAACAAGGATACTGTGCTCAGGGCACCCAATTCACAGCCAAGTTTTCAGTTCTTTCTCCTTGTCAAAGAGGCCCACCCACCCACTCCTACAGTTTTGGAGTGCTTCTCACATACGCACAGCCACTCTGCAGCAAGATGTCAGCCACTTCGCTGCTTAGCCTTCTGCTGGGAAAGAGAAACTAAAGTGAAGGAGAATGTTTTAAAGGACATTATTTGGAGGATGGGAAAACTTCAGCATACTTTTCCTGTTTTTCTTCTTAAGAGGCTCAAAAGTAAAGGAGGAAAAAAAGGGACAATTCAACACTGAACTATGACTGCTGGCAGAAAGTTACAAGAGAATTGGTTCTGAATGTTCTCCTCAAAGTGAGATACTGTTTTTTCTTACTGTGGGGCCAGGCCTCACTGTATTAGTTTGATAACTGAAAGCTACTTGGTAACATATTTCCAAACTTATCTAAAAATTTCACTAGGGAATTCATATGCTTCACTGCTCCACATTAAGTGGTTGTAAAAAGATAGCTTGTCTTCATGTTCCAGATATGTCTCAAGAGAACAAAGAATATCAGATTTTCAGAAATGTAATTGAACTTATTTGCAAAACGTTAACTAATACAACAACCTGCTATAATATTCATCTGATACCCTGTAGATAACTAGTGTTATTAATGTGATTTAACTCATCTTCAAGAATTAATTAGAGCCATCTATTTATGGTGACTTCTTAATGGTTGAAGCAAAACACCACACCGAATTGCAATTTCAGTAATTGGCAGCCATGACAGAGTTGATAACTTTAAGTTGTCTTGGCTTCTCCATGTAGACATTAATAAGGATATGGAACAACTTGTTGAATCAACAAAGATTGTCCCCATGTGCAAGATGGAAAGGAAAAGCAAGGTGGATAACAAAGGAAGAGTAAAATATACTGCCCAGAATCACAGCAGTGAGGATGCGTGGGGGATGGTACAAGAAAGATGTAAGTGGATGTATGGAGAGATATTCAAGGAAAAGTTTAGTAGAGAAGGTATTTGCAAACCAGTGAAGGAGCTTAAAAATGGTAAGAAGGGGGAGCTAATTTTATTTTCCTGGCAGCCTCTGGAACTGCCTGGATGAAGGAGAGAGGCCTTGGAGAAAAAGATGGCGTGTATCATTGGTTTCCATGGTGATGACTGGCAGTGTCACCATCAGAGCATTATGACTTCAGAATAGGAATGGGGGTATAAAAAATAGCATATACTGTACTAGCATATCCCATTTAAATCCCTCCCCAAGCTCTTAGTATTTATTTGTTCATTTTTATGACACCTATGAAGTAAGGAGTATTATTGATTTTATTTCAGAGATTAAGAACTAAAACAGTAGCATTCTAAATGGACACAATGCCTGAAAAGATATATTGCTGCTAATCATTTACCCTACAGTATAAACTTGTAAAATAATCGATACAAAAGGCTGTTTCATGAATTGCATGTTAAGTAATATGAGTACGTTAAGCTAATCATTTTTGGAAAATGTGCTAGTATTGTATGGAGGAAAAACCATGTCTAACAGCTATTTTATGTTTTTCCTTTGGTTACAAAACAAAAAGACATTTCAACTTTTTTTCTTTCCTTTTTGCCTTGAAAAGACACTTTCATTATCTCACAGTTTCTGTGGGACAGGAGTCTGGGCACGGCTTAGCTGTGTCCTCTGCTCAGGGTTTTACAAGGCTTCGAACAAGGCGTAAGTCAGGGCTGTCTTCTCATCTTTAGCTCAGGATCCTCTTCTGAACTCCCCCAAGATGTTGGCAGAATCTACTTCCTTGCAATTATGCTACTCAAGACCTCCCCTTCCAGAGGTAGTCCCTTCTGGTAAGTAACTTGCAGCATGGCTCTGAGTCCTCAAGGCCAGCCTCAGAGCTCTTCTCTCTTCAGAAACGGCCGGGTCTCCCTTTTCGAGTCTTTCACTTGAATAGGTCAGGCTCACCAGGATACCATCCCTTTTTTTTTTTTTAATTGAATTTACATTTCAGCTTTCTCAATAGCTCAGCATTGCTTGCCAAATTTTTGCATCAAAGTTTGCTGGACCATCTTTTCCACAGGCTACTTTTATTGCAACTGGCATTCTTTCAGGGTTTTTATGTTTTACTATATATTTTTATAAGCTTTGTTCCACTTTAGTCTTCTGTCTCCTTCTCTCCCCCAACTTCATTCATCTGTCCTATAAGTCCCTTCAAACATACCCACAAAACCAGTGGTGGGACCTGGGAATTTATCACTGTAAAGTTCTTAGTAGAACACTAACTTACATGGAGATGAAGTGTGTATAGCAGTTAAAGAGACTTCAGAATCAGACAAAACGAGGTTTTTTTGTTTAATTTTTAATTTTTTATTTGATCTTTATTGTATTTTTTAATTACCTTTTAGTCCCCTTATACCGCCTCCCCTGAGCAATCACCTCACTGTTGTCCATGTCCCAGAGTCCTTTTTCCTTTTTGCTCAATCCCTCCACCCACTAACCTCCCCACACCACTAACTGTCATCTGCTGCTCTCCATCTATGAGTCTAATCCCATTTTCCTTGTTAGTTCAATTCATTCATTAGATTCCACATATGAGTGAAATCATATGGTATTTGTCTCTCTCTGACTGGCTTATTTCACTTAGCATAATGTTCTCCAGGTCCACCCAAAGCGTAAAATTGTCTTCTTTGTTACAGCTGAGTAGCATCCCATTGTGTAAATGTCCCATATTTGTTTTATCCACTCATTTATTGATGGGCACTTGGGCTGCTTCCCTACCTTGGAAATTGTAAATAACGCTGCAATGAACATAGGGGTGCTTATGTTCTTTTGAACTAGTCTTTAGGCTTCCTTCTGACATATTCCCAAAAGTGGGATTGCTAGGTCAAAAGGCACATCCATTTTTAATTTTTTGAGGTATCTCCATACTGCTTCCCACACTGGCTGCACCAGTCTGTATTCCCACCGACAGTGCAAAAGGGTTCCCCTTTCTCCACATCCTCGCCAGCACTTGCTGTTTGTTGATTTTTTGATGATAGCCATTCTGAAAAATGTGAGACGGTATCTCAGTAGGGTTTTAATTTCCAATTCCCTAATTTTTCATGATGTTGAGCATCTTTTCATATGTCTATTGGCCATCTGTATGTTCTCTTTGGAGGAGTGTCTATTCAGGTCCTTTCCCCATTTCTTGATTAGGTCGTTTGTTTTTTTGGTTTTGAGTTTTGTAAGTACTTTGTAAATTTTAGATATTAACCCCTTATCAGATGTATTAGTGAATATGTTCTCCCATTCTGTAGGTTGTCTTTTTATTTTGTTGATGATTTCCTTTGCTGTGCAAAACCTTCTTAGTTTGATGTAGTCTTATTTATTTTTTTCTTTTGTTTCCCTTGCCTGGGGAGATATATCTGATAAAAATTGCTATGAGCAATGTTCAAGATTTTGCTGCATATGATTTCTTCTATGATTTTTATGGTTTGGGATCTAGAATTTAAGTCTTTGATCATTTTTAATTTATTCTTGTGTGCAGGGTAAGAAGGTGGTCTAGTTTTGCATGTATTTGTTCAATTTTCCCAGCACCACTTATTGAATAAACTATCTTTAGCCCATTGTATGTGCTTGCTTCCTCTGTTGAATATTAATTGACTATACAGGTGTGGGTTTATTTCTGGGCTCTCTATTCTGTTCTGTTGATCTATGTACCTGTTTTTATGCCAGTACCATGCTGTTTTGATTACTATGGCCTTGCAGTATTTGTTTGATATTAGGTAGTGTGATTCCTCCAATTTTGTTCTTCTTTCTCAGGATTGCTGTTGCTATATGGGGCATTTTGGGATTTCATATAAATTTTTAAAATATTTGTTTTGGTTCTGTGAAATACGTCATGGAATGTTGATAGCAATTGCATTGAATCTATAGATTTTTGGGGTAGTATGAACATTTTAATGATGTTAATTCTTCCTATTCATGGACACAGTATGTGCTTCCACTTATTTGTATCTTCTTCAATTTCTTTCTTTAGCATGTTATAATTTTCCAAGTACAGTTTTTTTTACGTCATTGCTTAGGTTTATTCCTAGATATTTTATTCTTTTTGAAGCAATTGTGAATGGGATTGTTTTCTTAATTTCTCTTTCTGTTGTTTCATTATTGGCATATGAAAATGCAACTGAATTATGGATATTAATTTTATATCCTATTACTTTGCTGAACTTATTGATCAGTTCAAGTAGTTTCTTGGTGGAATCCTTGGGGTTCTGTATGTACAGAATCATGTCATCTGCAAATAAAGACAATTTTACTTCTTCCTTTCCTATTTGGATGCCTTTTATTTCTTCTTCTTATCTCATTGCTGTGGGTAGGACTTCCAGTGCTATGTTGAATAAGAGAGGTGAAAGTGGACATCCCTGTCTTGTTTCTGATCTTAAGTGGAATGCTTGTAGTTTTTGCCTGTTGAGTATGATGCTGGCAGTGGGTTTCAGACAAACTGAGTTCTAATTCTGTCTCTGCCACCTCCCAGCAGGGTGACCTTGGGCCAACTACTTCTCTAACCTTAAAAACAGGTTATATTAGCATATATTTCACAGGGTAGTTGAGGATAAATTTGGACAGTGTATACAGAACATTTACTAATATTTTAACCTTTTTATTGATGTATATTTGACAAATAATATATTAATTTCAGGTATACAACATAATTCAATATTTATGTATATTGTGAACTGGTCACCATATCTGATAGTTCATTACCAGTATAAGCCTAGTTAACACTTGTCACCATACATAGTTACAAAAAATTTTTCCTCTATGATGAGAAATTTTAAGATCTCTCTTAACAACTTTTGAATATGCAATAATACAAATATTATTAACTATAGTCACTATGCTGTACATTACATCCCCATGACTTATCACTGGAAATGTCTATCTTTTGACCCGCTTCTCCCTTCTTATCAACTTCTCCACACGCCACTCTCACTCCTGGCAACTACCAATCTGTTCTCTGTATTTATGAGTAGAGCACTTAGTAATTATTATCCCCAGGGTTATGAAAAGCCAGGAATCTCTTCCTAGGTTGCTCTCCTTCCACTTTCTTGTATCCTACTTCACATTCTCCACCTTGGCTCTTTCTTGGCCTTTTGATACTAACCTCCTTTTGGAATTTCTGTTCATATCTTGAGGATAATGAGAAAGAGTGCTCAGAAAAGCTGCGATCATTCTCAGTATTTATGAGAACTTCAGGAAGTGACTGAGGGACTATAGATCCAGAGATCAAACTTTTCTTTCTGTGTGTCCCTCTTACCAATCACGTGATCTTGGACAAGCTCCTTAACTTCTTAGACCTTTGGTTTCCTCTTCTGTAAAATGATGTTGCAATACCTACTTGATTGGTGGTAATAGAGATCTTATGAAGGTTAAATGTGATTATGTATATGAAAATTGCCTTCTAAATACGGTATACAATAGATGCTCAATTAAGTGTGAATTGCATATAACTGAATTAAAAATATCTCCCACCATTTTTCACTTTCCTCAATTTTAACAGTAATTTAATTCTGGTATATCCTATGATGAACTTACCAACATCACATAGTAGAAGAATATTGACATGAGAAAATGCTCATGATCTAAGTGAAAAGAAGTATTTTATATCTTTTTTTGGTTTAGTTTTTTAAAAAACTACACACACACACACACACACACACACACACACAAATAAGGAAAAGGGGGCTGTAGGGATTTTTGTCAAAGTTTTAACAATGACAATCCCTAGGTGATAGATTGTGTGTGTGTTTGTTTCTCTCTGTTTTCTATGTGTTCCATGTTGAACATGAATTCTTTTTCTTTTAGGGAGAAAAAGCAAAAATGACACTGAAAAAGGAAACTACAAATTTTTTAAAAGCATTATATGGTGATTCTTAGGTTACATAAAGCATGATCATAGAAGAAAAGCAGTAAAAGCAGCAGGGAAAATGGAGAGAGGAAGCAGCAGCCCAAGAGTGGGGGAAGGGAGCAGGAGGAAAAGGGATGAGAGAGAGGACACACATTAAGTCGGGGTGAACTCAGTAAGTCCTCTTCTAAGCATTTATTGCTGGGGCTGCCACAAAGCCTGTGCGGATGCAAAGCTGTGTCCCAGCGGGGCGGGCCACTGACGTTCCAAGTTCACTGGGGAACTGGGAGACCAGAGGCTGCTGAACTCCAGCAGCTCTGAACCGCCATGTCATTTCTGTCTGGGCTCCACAGAAACGGTGATCTCATTCCCTGTTTACGTAAAAGCTAAAAGATGACGTATTTGGCTGGCTTCTCATATGACTTTCAAGCCTAGGAAACTCTGATTTACTAGGATTTGGTTTACTCTCTTCCCATGAGCAATAAACCAAAAGCTGTCACCACTAGGTGGCATTCCCCAAATACTATTTCACTTTGAAACTGACAAAAAAGTTGGTAAGTCAGTGAACCACGGACACCCTGTAAGTAAAAAGAATTGTTGCAAGCAACAAGGTTTCAGTTTCTCCTTGTTAAAAACAGATAAAAACAATCACCACCACCACAACAACAAACACCATTCTCTCCAGAATAATAAATTTAGTGTTTTTCTCATGTACACATCTGAGGGTCTCCTTGGAAGACTTGCCCCTCATTCCCACCTCTGTCAGTGTCTACAACCAACAACCCCATTCTTTGTCAATCAAAATAAATTAAATGCCCCATATTATTCTCCAAAAGCATTAATTCTTCCTGTCCCTGCACGCAGTATATGCTTCCACTTACTTGTGTCTTCCTCAATTTCTTTCTTCAGTGGTCTATAGTTTTCTGAGCATAGATCTTTTACCTCCTTGGTTAAATTTATTCTTAGATGCTTTAGTTTTTGTTGTTGCAAAAGTAAATGGGACTGTTTTCTTAGTTTCTCTTTCCAATAATTAATTATTTGTATATAAAAATGCTATCAAGGGGGATGGGTAGGGCAGGGGAGAGTAATGGGGAGGAAATGGGGACAACTGTAATTGAACACTAAAAAAATAAAAATAAATAAAATGCCATCGATTTCTGAATATTTACTTTGTATCCTGCTACTCTGCTGAATTCATTTATTAAGTTGAATAGTTTTTCGGTGAAGCCTATAGGATTTCCTATGTATAATCTCATGTCGTCTTTGAATAATGACAGCTTTACTTCCTCAAGTAGACACTTTCCCAAGGAGGACATACAGATGTCCCATAGACATAGGAAAAGATGCTCAACATCTCTAGCCATCAGAGAGATGTAAATTAAAGCAACAATGAGATATCATCTCACACCTGTCAGAATGGCCATCATTAATAAATCAACAAACAACAAGTGCTGATAAGGTTGCAGAGAAAAGGGAACCCTAGTGCACTGATGGTGGGAATGCAGACAGGTGCAGCCACTGTGGAAACCGTATGGAATTTCCTCAAAAAACTAAAAATGGAATTACCTTTGACCCAGCAATTCCAATGCTGGGAATATACCCAAAGAATCCTGAAACATCAATTCAAAAGAATTTATGCACCCCTGTGTGCATAGAAGCATTATTTACAATGGCCAAGATTTAAAAACAGCATTAAGTGCCCATCAGTAGATGAGTGGATAAAAAAAAACTGTGGTGTGTTTACACAATGGAATACTACTCAGCAGAAAGAAAGGAATTCCTACATTTTGCAATAGCATGGATGGAACTGGAGACTATTATGCTGAGTGAAATAAGCCAGTTGGTGGAAGACAAATACCATATGATCTCACTTATAAGAGGAATACAATGAACAAAATAAACTAGTGATCAAAATAGAACCAGAGGCATGGAAACATGGAATAGACTGAAAGCCGTACAAAGCCGGGGGCGGGGGGGGAAGGTGGGGACTGAATGAAGGGAAGTGAAGGGATTAGTCAAAGAACATATGAAGGGACCATGGACATGGACAATGGTGAGGGGAGTGATTATGGAAGTGGAGGTTGGACTCAGGGGTGAAGGGTGTAAAAGTGGGACAACTGTAATAACGTAAACAATAAAAAATTTTTAAACAGTACTCCAAAAGTGGAAGTAGGTCTGGGATACACTAATAGAGTAATGTACAACCACAGATGTAACATTAGTATTAGTTGGAAAGACAAGAAAAGTCCCCATGTAGCACCTCTTATAGTGGAGGAAGAACTAGAGTGGTATTTAGCCCAAAATAAATATACTCCTTTTGATCTAAGTAGCTTCTCTTTCTAAACGTCAGTACTACTTCTGAGACCTCTGTATTTGGCCAGGGCTTTCTCTCATTTACACCTTGCTGTGGATTAGTTTTCTCTGTTATCTGTTCTCCTAAAAGTTATATGGTATTGGAAAATAGGATTTTGGTCAGATGGCTAAAAAGAGGGATAATTTTGGAGCCCGTGCAAGGTGTACCTAGAAATGTTAAGACAAGGTAGGACCTTGAACAGGTGGGCTCTGCCTGTGGCTGCTGAGTCTCACTGAACTCCTGGAGTTTTTGAGTGAAGACAGAAAAGAGTCGATGGAGAAATAAAGGGAAGTGCTGAAAGAAAGGAATGTGGCAAGACACATTTTGCATAATTTGCAGATTTGCCTAGGACTATCTTGATTATAAAGTCCAAGTGGTGAAATGTGAAGAAATATAGGCAATATGGTATTTTCTGCTTATTTAACTCTAACAGGAAATCCTTTGTTATTTAAATAAAAGTAAATATCTGAGACGTGACAATAAATATAAGGGCAGATATTTTTTGATAAGCAAACACACAAATGGATCCTACCCCTTTCAAAGTAGAAACTTTAGGAAGCTGACTGATTATCCATTTTAATGAAGCAAACCATTTTGGGGGTTCCGCTTTTTTAAATTGATTTTGGCAATTGACACATATCTTTTGAAAAACCACAGTGCTAACAAAACATCATTTTTTTTAAAGATTTTATTTATTTCATTTTTAGAGAGGGGAAGGGAGGGAGAAAGAGAGGGAGAGAAACATCAATGTGTGGTTGCCTCTCAGGTGGCCCCTACTAGGGGCCTGGCCTGCAACCCAGGCATGTGCCCTGACTGGGAATCGAACCTGCGACCCTTTGGTTCGCAGCCCACGCTCAATCCACTGAGCTACACCAGCCAGGGCAAAACATCATTTTTAAAAGATGGATTTCATTTATTGATAAACCAAAAATCATGTGGAGCTAAGTTCAATAGGAAGGAGGATGACTAATGAGAATTTCCATTTCTGGTCAAAAATGAGTTATGACTTTGAAAAATTGGTTGGAAGTGTATGCTCCGGTATCAAATTGGGGCCCAGTCCCCATTCCACTATTTTATTAGCTTTGTGAATGTAAGCAAAAAATGAAATTATTCTGTGCCTCAGTTTCCTCATCTATAAAATGCAGATGATAATAGCACCTACCTGATGATGTTGTTATGCAATTAAGTGAGATGATGCATATTTAACACATCCATGATGCTAGTACATACTATTTACTAAATAAATAATAATATTGGTAGTAGTGACAATAACAATAGTAGAAGTAGTGTCAGCCACGGTAATATGTGGCTTATGAACACAAAGAGGCAATTTAAAAAGTATAGTCCCCCAAAATAGCAACTTTCCATAACCACACTAATTTGCATGTGTTCTGATGTATTTTGTCATCTTTTTTATTCATTAGCTAATTCTTATTTAAACACAAATGGTACATATTTTCCAAAGAGCTTTTCCAGTCGGTGGAGAATATTCAACAGGCAGTTTCCACAACAGTGGTTTTAAGTTATTGTACCAATGTATTAGGAATAATTAAGATGTTCTGTTAACCAAACATGTCAAATTGTATGTATTTTGTTAAGTCACAATAAAGATGTACCTAGCTTACACAAAGCATTTTAAAACTGCTAAAATAGCCTTGGCCAAGTGGCTCAGTTGGTTGGAGATCATCCCGTACACCAAAAAGGTTGTGGGTTCAATCACTGGTCAGAGCACGTACCTACGTTGCAAGTTCGATCCTCAGTTGGGGCACATACAGGAGGCAACCTATCGATATTTCTTTTTCACTTAGGTGCTTCTCTCTCTCTCTGTCTCTCTCCAACCTCCTTCCCTCCCTTCCTCTCTCTCATATCCTCAGGTGGAAATTTTTAAAAAACTGCTAAAATAAATCTAGTTAGTCGATCAACAAATAATTATTGACCATGAATTTTGAACCATATGGGCTGACCACTACACCAGCCACCAGAGATATACAAATGAGCAAAACAGACATAGTAGAACAGCAGGAAGTCATTGGATTCCTAAAACTCCTTCTAGCTAAGGTGTGCATGCATGCACACACACGGACACACGGGACCTCATTTCTGGAAGAACACCCAAAACAGTGACAATTGCTTCTGGGGAGCAACCATTTTATTCCATTTTGTACTTTTTGAGTTACCATGTTCATGCATTCATTACCTTTTCAAAAGTAAACAGAAGCTAAAAATTAAAACTTTTACATAAATTAAGAAATTTAGCAGTGTATATCTATGACCAATCCCTGTATTCTAACTATGTGAGATCTTTGCACTTTCCTCCTAACTCAGAAAGAAAACTAAATCCCTCACTGCAACACAGTACTGCTATTGATCCTCAGCTCATTACTCCTAATTTCCCTTGTAAGCACATAATAACTAACAGCTGTGCAATCAATCAATCAATCAATCCATGTGCCACAGTGACAGCCTGTTGAAATGCCTTGCTAACTGAACTCAGTCCTGGTGAGGACATCAGGATATTGCCGTCTGGCTGGGTGACCATTCTACGGCCAGCTGGCAGATCTGTCCAGCTGATGCTCTTCATCCGCCAGCAGCCTGTCTCTCAGAGGTGCCAAGCAGTGACCTTCCCTGTGGATGCAGAAGCTCGTATTCCTCTTGGAAGCTCATTGCTATGTGCTTGACTCCAGAGAGCAGTGCATCCTTCAGCTTTAACCTAGCCAAGAAATACGTCAATCAACCTATCAGCAACCAACCACTTATTAATCATCTCCCATGTTCAAGGCACCATGATGGATGCTTTGGGAGATGTCAAGAAACATAAGATGTGGTTTCTAACCTGTAAGAGTTTATTGTCTAGTTCAAAATAGAAAACATTTAATAATTCAAAAGGTAGAATCATAAAAGTTAGAATATTAAAAGTGACAACATAAGAGGTGAAGGGAGAAAGATAACTAATATTTATCAAATGCTTGTATACTGTGCTAGGTGCTTCATATATGCTTTTCATTTAATCATCTTGCCAGCCCTGCTTTTAATTCCAGTTTTTAGACTTAGAGATGAACGTTGCCTAAAATCACACAGATAATAGGAATACCTGTATTAAAGCTTCAGTAAGTCTGATTCCAGGCCTCTGCTCCTTTGACTCCAAAGCCTTGCTCCTCCCAGCGTGTATCATACCTCCCCGCAGAAAAGCAATGCCCCAAGATTTCATTGGGATGATTTATCCCTTTGAATGGTAACAAAAGACATCTTGAATAGAATGTGAAATTTGAGGAAAACTTCAAAAGAGTTTGAAAGGAAACAAGGGTAGGTAGAATGTTGTGAAGAAACAGGAAGAAAGAGGTATGTTTCCATTTGTAAGAAAGGGCCTGCACTATTGTGTGGAGAAGGAAAAGCCCAAGCTGCTAAGCAGAGCATTGGATGTTATACCTTACCCTGTTGCTTGTTCTTCTCAGCACAGGCATACCACATAGTCCTGAGAGCATGTAGGCACTTCGGGGACCAGCTGGTTTATGAGTAAGTGAGCTCTTCTCCGGAGGCAGTACCCCTGGGTCTACACTGGGAATGGCATGGACCTGAGCGTCTCAAGACCTTATGTCTCCTTACGGATTCTTGGTGCATGTCAGGGACCCAACATCCAAGACCAACAATTTGACTTGATCATAAGTAATGACACAAACATAAATATTTTGGAGTAGAATCCAACATTACATTAATTTTTAAAATACAAGACATTAACATAATGCCTTGCTTGTAATGGGAGACACTACAAGTTTTGAGCCTGGCCTGGAAAACTGGGGATAATAGGTTACTTTCCTCTGCCATTGGAGGTCTCAGGGTAAGGGCTGAGAAGTGTTAGTATAGACCAGACACGTACATGGCACAGCACATGATATCGTAGGAGAAAAGGATAAGACTCTTGCAGGTCTCCAGGTTCTGGTCTCCCTTGTTATACATCCTCTCATGTTGTTTTTATTTCTTGTACTGACTAACTAGTAAATTTCTCCTTAGAGACACACCATGTGTTGCTTTATCCCATAAATCATCCTCGATGTTGCTCTTTGTCTTACACTCCACATCTGGGCATTAATCAAATTCTATCATCTCTACTTTGGAAATATACCCAGAATCCAACAATTGTCACCACCCCCAATGCCAACACCCTGGCCCAAAGCTCATCCTCACGCCCCTTGAGTTGTCGCAGTAGCCTCCTCACTTGTCTCGCACATCCGCCCTTGCCCTCCATAGACTGTTCCCAAGGACAGCGGGAGGGGTCACGTTATAACCTGTATCAGATCATGAGAGTGCTTGGCTTATAGCCACCAACGACATCCTGTCATTCAGAGTAAAAGCCCAAGGCCTTCCAATGGCCTACAAGGGCCCACGCAATCCTTTCCATCCACTCCTCTGTTCTCCCTGTCTTCACTATTCCCCAGCCACATTTGCATCTTTACTGTCTGAGCAAGCCAGCATCCCCTTCCTCAGGATTCTTGCACTTTTCCCTCTGCCTGTGATACCCTTTATCCAGATATCTACCTAGTGTTATCCATCCCCCACCAGATCTCAGCTCAAATGTCATTACTTATTCACTGAGGCCTTGTTGTTGTACACTGTATGGGTTTGAACAAATGTATAATGACATGTATCTACTTTTACAGTACCATCCAGTGTAGTGTTGAGGCTTTTCAATCAGCATGTATTCCTTTTGTGGTTCTTTTTTTTTTTTCACTGTAAGTAATTTTTATTTTTCAATTATGGTTGACATATAATATTATATTAGTTTCAGGTGTATGACCCAGTGATTAGGCATTGTATAACTTACAAAGTGATCACCCTGATAAATCACCCATCTGACACCATATGTAGTTATTCCAATATTATTGACCGTATTCCCTATGCTGCACTTTACATCCCATGGCTGTTCTGTAACTGCCAATTTGTACTTCTTAATCCCCTCACCTTTTTCACCCATCCCTTCAACCCCCCTCCTGTCTGGCAACCATCAAAATATTCTCTGCATCTATGAATCTGTTTCTGTTCATCTTGTTTTGTAGATTCCACAGATACGTGAAATCGTATGGCATTTTTCTTTCTCTGTCTGACTTATTTCACGCAACAAAATACCCTCTATATTCATGTTATTGCAGATGGCAAGATTTTATTATTTTTTTATGGCTGGTTCATACATGCATCACTTCTTATCCATTCATCTATTGATGGACACTTAAGTTGCTTTCATATCTTGGCTATTGCAAATAATGTTGCGATGAACATATGGATGTATATGTCTTTTGAATTTAGTGTTTTGCATTTCTTCAGATAAATACCCAGAAGTGAAATTATTGGGTCCTTCTTTGTTTCTTTGATTTAAAGTCTCTTTTGTCTGGTATTGTACTGCTACCCCAGCTTTTTTGCTGCCATCGTTTCTTTTTTCATGAAATATCTTTTTATACCTCTTTACTTTCAGTCTGTGTGTGACCTTTGATCTGAGGTGAGTCTCTTATAGACAGCATATGTCAGGGTCCTATTTTGATACCTAATCAGCCTCCGTGTGCCTTTTGATTGGATCATTTAATTCATTTGCATTTAAAGTAATTGTTGATATGTATTCATTGCCATTGTAAGGACTTTTATCATTTCATTTACTTCCAGCACCTTGAACAAAGCTCAATACATAGTTGACAGGCAACAATAATAGTTCAATGAATGAATCTAGAAGTCTTTGGCTCAAAAAAATTTTGGATTTTTTTTCTAATAAAACACAGATCAAACTAAACTAAACTACCTGCCAAAAGGTAACGAGAAATTCCACTTAAATAAAATTTAAAACAAGTGGCAGAATTCATACAGTATAATCTCATTTTTTAAAATTATATGTTTGGATATATATGATTGAACACTAACTATATACTAGCAGTTCGAAACACATACTATACACACGCCATGTAATGTACTCTTACAGAAATGTTTGTAATTGTATGAACAAAATTCTGGAGAGTGGGAGTAAGGTTTGAGGGACCAAGTGAAGACTAGCATTACTTTATATATTTCTCTGTTAGTTGAATGCTAAAAAGGAAAATGTATTATTTAACAATTTTAAAAATTGTTAAAAATCTGAAAAAACTGAGTATTAGTCTTATTTTATTTTAAAAAAAACTTTCCATTTTCATTTTTGACTTCTCACAGAATGATTTCCTTTGGATTTGGGGCTTATGCTAATTTGCATGGCTGTACTCTCAGGAATAGTTTCTTGGCTGCTGTAGAAAATAAAACAAGTGTCAGTGCTATCCAGAAAGCAAAAATTGAAATGATTTCTTTTTCTCTTTGGGTTTTTTTTTTTTTTAAGTTTTCTTGTTCCAATTGGCATGGTTATAAAATGAAAAAATAATACATTCAGGAGTCCCACAATCCCCATTTTCAGCCTATCTCTACGTTCCACACATTCTTAACATTGCTAGCAGTATCTGCAATTTCCACATCTGTAGCATAACAGCATGGTGCAATTGTCCTTTGCAATGCTGCAGACCAACAGCAAGATGCCATGCCCTGCTGCAGTTTCACAACACACAGGGTCTTTCCCCTTCAGCTGGACAGAAGCCCAGAAAAGCTAAGCAGTGGATTCTTAAGATCGCTACGCAGAGACCAGGCCTGTCAGAACTGATAAGGCTCCACCCAGTCAGCAAGGGACCTTGTACGTGGGGCAGTCTGCCTAGGTCCTTCTGATACATATTTGTTGTTTAGCTGGGCAATTTGGACTGTTGTTCACAGGGCAACAGAGACTCCGCCACCTATTACCTCTGGGCTCTCACTGCTGTGCTTGTGAGTTACTTCTGCCTCTCAGTGACCACGCCCATTCCCAGGCGGGGCCCACAGGAAGTCAGGCTGGGAGGGGAGGAGGCGTTGCAAGTTGTGGGAACCACACAGTCGCCTGCCTGCACTGCTGACCGAAATCTACTCCACCCCTCACTCTAGAAACTGGCTCAGAACCAGCTTTTCTCCTCCCCAGCCCTCTTGGCCTGAATAGCTGACTTGGGTGATATTTATGATCATTTTTTCATACTTAAGTTTTCAGTACAGAGATTAACTTGCTCATTACTCAGACTGCATACAAGAAACCTTATGCTGAAACCTCCATTAATCAGGTCATGCAAATGGAAAGAAAACTAGAATCATATATATTATTTTTATGTATATATTTATGAAAATATGTATTTTTAATGGTAACAGTGGTTGCCAAATATTTTTCAGTTGACTGCTGGAGTGTACAACCTTGGGACAAACTTTCTGAAAGGGAATTTGACAACATATACCAAAAGCCTTAAAGATGTTGTATCTACTAGTTTTTCCATTTCAGGAATTTAATCTAAGGAAACCCAAGATATACATTCAAGGATGTTCGTCCCAACTTTATATCCATAAGGATGAATACTTTAAAGCCATTCAAAATAATACACTAGGTTTTTTAAGGTTATGAGGAAGTACTCATGATAAATGAAGAAGCCCTTATATTTGTGTAAAAATGTACGTATTCAATGTAAAACCATATGTGTAATATATATAAGTGTTTTTGTGTATACAAAGGGAGAGGAAGCACTTCCCTTTACCCTCTGCCCTTGGCTACCGACCCCTGCTCCCTCTCCTAGTTTTAGTCCTAGACACTGGCTGGCTGCTCCTTCGGTCTCCATGCTGCAACCTCTTTCCGATGGATATATT
The DNA here is from genome assembly GCA_039655065.1 of Glossophaga mutica. Classification (NCBI taxonomy): domain Eukaryota; kingdom Metazoa; phylum Chordata; class Mammalia; order Chiroptera; family Phyllostomidae; genus Glossophaga; species Glossophaga mutica. Next base: position 64,878,338 of record CM077304.1, read on the forward strand.
ATTTTAGCGGGCTTCATGTATCAATCCTCAGACTTTCTCTCCATCTACATACAACTCTGTGGGCCAGCCCTATCTCTTTTCCATCCTCTCTGTGCTGATGATCCTCAGATTAAAATCCCTAGTCCCATCCTCTTCCCAGGAACTCCCCGTATATATCCAACTGCCTACTTCACTGGGATGTGAAATTTTCACTCAGACATCTCATATCCAACATTAAACTCTTGATTTCCACCATGCAACCCACCCACCCACTTGCTTCTCTCTCATTGTTCCCCATCTCTGTATTGGATTATCATTTTACCAGAAATGGGACTAAAAACCTGAACATGATCCTTTTTATGCCTTCCATCTTTATATCCAATCCATTAGCAAGGCCCATTGTCTGTTAAACATACATGCCAAATCCAACGCCCTCTCACTGGCTCCATACTGAGCCCTCAGCCCAGGCCACCAGCATCTTTCCCATAGACTTCTGTAAGAGCTTTTCAATCCATCTCCCTGCATCCCCACTGCCTGTCTGCAATCTATTTTCCACACAGCAACCAGTGATCATTTAAAAAATAATAATAACTCAAATCAAATGGCAAGAAATTCATAACCAAAATATTAAAAGTTATCCAGAAATGTTGAGATTATGGACTTTTCTTATTTTCTGTGTCTGCTTCTGTTATTTGTAAAATTTCAAACAATAAACACATTTCACTTTTACCAGCAAGAATCACAATGTTGTTTTATAAAAACAAAAGCATGACAAGTTTCAGCCTAGAATGCTAAGAGTTTAACTCCCACAAATCAGCACTAGCAGACCAGCACCAAACAAGCTTCAGGACAGTAATGAATGCTCAACCTCCAAATGCAACACCAGAGCAATGGAGGAACATCCTAAACCAGGTAGCAAATACAGGCACTTGTGATGCCACTTCTCCTGCCTGTACACGTAGCAGACATCCCTAAATGGCCATCCCCACTGCCAGGTGAGCTTAGATGTGCCCTCAAAATTCTCAACACAGAGGCAGCCACTGTCACTCAATTAGGATTGACACTTAAGAAGAAATACATATATCAGTCATTGTAATAAGCATAATAAGCATTCTATCTGAAGACTGAGAGGTGAAATTATTATGCTCCCTCTTAAGTGAACATAATGTACTAAATATTTCAAATCACGTTTACATCTAAAGTCTCATGTATCTTCACAAAACTCCGTCAGGTAGGCAGGGCAGATATTTTTATCCTCATTTTAATGGAACTGAAGGCCAAAATTGTTAAAGGCACACAATAGAGCCCTGGTCTTCTGCGGGGGACCCTGTCCTGGGTGCCAGATGTGGGGGGGCTCCGCCCGCAGAGCCCCATCCCTCCGTCACGGATGAAAATAAAAACTACCAAGACATCTTCTGCTTGGGGAGGAAAGGGGTCAAACTCTCAGAGGAGAATGACCCAGAGCCCCATCCTCACTAGGCTTTTATTGGGCTCAAATACACGGGAATACAGGTATGTCAGGCGACAAGGATCAAACAATGGTTAACATTTCAAAGCAATCTGAGGGCTTAATCTGAGCCAGTGTTTGTCAGGAAAGGGGGTTGCCAAACTTTGGGAGACATACTCATTTCCTCCTCGGACACTTATCACCTAAGGAAGAGCACTCTTAGCAAAGCAGGTTTCACAGGACTTTAGGAATTCTTTCTTATGCCCGATCACCCAGGGAGCTGTCCTGGCCGGTACAGGGCTGCACCACTTGCCCTCATGGTTTCAGGCTTTAAGCCTATTAGGAAGCAGGATGGAAATGAGGACTCGGGCTATGTCAGAATAGCCGGTGGGGGGGCGAGGGTCCATCACATCCTCTTTGCTGCAGCCCCCCAAGTCCTTCCATGAGGCCTCCCAAGTGGTTGCATCTGGCTTAGGTTGCCCCTCCCATGAGGAGTCTTATCCGTCATTTACTGCCAACCAAGCATTGGGGCCAGAGATGGATGAGGCAGAAGCAGCGCTCCTGCCAGGGAGATAAGCTTTGTCTCCTTAGTAGGTCACGTCCTTGTGACAGAACAGACCCAGATGAAGTGGGTCCCTTGGACTCTTACACAGCCCACCATGGGGTGAGGGTTACAATTCCTGAAACCAGGCTGAACGGTCCACAATAGTCTTCTCATTGCCACACTCCTGTGTGCTTCTCTGTGGTTCCCATAAACCTCTACAGGCTACGAGAGAGACCAGAACCACACACCAGAAACTGACCACAGTGGAGAAGGAAGTGGGGCCCAGGTTAGCCCCAAACCTGAGCAGAAATGGACAACAGGTCATGACTAATTCGTTACTATTAACAACTTTGAAAATAAATAGTGGGGAAACAAAGTTTATAAATTTCATAACGAAAGCCAGCATCGTCTTCCGGGGCAGGGCCTCTGGAAACCAAACATATTTGTTGGTTACTATAGCAACCGTGACTGGTCTGCCATCCACTTGACCTATTCTGAAGTAGCTTTTTATTCAGGGGCTCCAAAGCCAACAAAGAACAGATTGCTCAACCGATTGAGTGTCTTTTCACACTTTCCTGTCACTTCTTCTGCAGCTGTACAGAGGTTCACTGACCAAGAAAAAGAAAACGTTCAGGTGACCACCATAAAATAGGGTACAAATTCAGACTGCTGTCCAAACTGTCTGAAATAAGCAGCTCACGCCACAGGCCACAGTGAAATTCTGATTGCCACTGGAGATAGTGTGACCTCTGTCCTTGGCAAGCCCATTAAAAGGAAGTTTCATGGTAGGAAGTACTGTAAGTGGGGAAAACTTCTGTTCCCACAGGAACAGGCATGGCATTCTAAAATAGAAAAGACTAGTGAGAAGATTAAATTTTGTGTAAGGTGGCAGGACCAAGTGGGGAAGTCCGCGGGCTCTTAGACATCCATTTGGCCACCTTCCTCCAGACACACCTCCCACTAACTGCCCACCTGCCCTCCACCCTCTAGATCCTTCATATTTATAGCCACCTTTATGGCCTTTTTTCTAGTTTTGGAATAAAATGCTGTGTCTCTTTGAGCAACATACAAGTGAGGGAAACCATTCTTTAACCTGGAATTTCTTCTTCCTAGTGTTACAATAAGACTGACCCTGGTGTAGACTTGTTTACATTTCTTAGGCGCAGAGTGGGCATAGGGGCTATATACAGCATTTAGGTTGTACCGTCAGTCCCACGTCCTTTAAACTTTATCTCATCCCTCCCACCCTTCTACTCTAAGACCATCGACTCCGGGAATCCAAAACTTTATTTCATTTTGCTGCAAGAATATCCTTACCCTCCCCAAGCCACTCCCCTCTGCTATTGGCAAATGAGGTCCTAAGACTTTCAGGTGTGCTAGGTAAGAGTGATTATGCAGCGCACGATACTGTTGAATGAATGATAGACTGAAATCAGGAAACCAGGGTAAGAACACAGTGCTGAGCCCTTCACTTATAGCCAACTACGCATATGGACTCTGTGTCTAATTTCCTTTACAGGATAATGATCACTACAAAGTGTGATGTGCCCATGTGGTAGTAACATAGCACTATCATAAAGTACCATCGATGCGGATTATAGGTGTTAGGGAAGTAAAGTGAGAAGAGGAAAACAAAGTGTGCATTAGCTGGATAAAAGAAATAATACATCAGTAAATTGCTGACAGGGTGTGCCTAAGTGCCATGAAACCCACTAACAATTAGGTATAGTCTATTAAATATGTATCAGACTAAGTCTGTTGTAAATTTAACTCAATTACAACACTTAGATTTATGCAGGATCATTTGCTCACAAAAAAAAAAAAAAAAAAAAAAGGACCCCTCCAGGAAGGGGAGAAATGGCATCTCTAGCGTGCCTCATGTTGCAGTCTCCTGACTCTGCCAGCTGCTCACTGTCCACCCGTACTGTCTATTTCACTATCTACTCACACACCTTCCAGCTGCATCAATGCCACGGATTCCCAGGTTTGGGCAAAGGGAAACAGGTCTGGCAGGAGCAACTAATCACATGGCTTCACTGAAAGGAGCTGACAAATGCTGGACCAGAATGGCTGGTGTTCCCGTGGGAAGGGCAAGGTAAATGAGACCCAAGAAGCAAGTAGGTGGGGAGAAGGAGGTTGTTTGCACCTCTAATGGTCAGTGACAGGAAGAGATGCCTGTGGAAGGAGCCAAAAGCAGTGGGCAGTGGTGGGGATTGCTAAAGGATGAGCACGAAAGGAAGCTGCAGAGGTCAGAGGCAGGAGGAAGGTGTCCCCCAAAGAAGGCTGCTGATGACAAGGGCTGGGAAGCAATGGGCCTTTCCATTGCCCAGCTCTGGAGTTCTCCCTGTTGGGGGCCTCTGCTGCTCTTACAGGGCCCGAATTCTCACAGCAAGACCCTCAACCAGACCCCAAACCATCTGAGAAACATAAACCAGGCTGGACAAAATTCTGTGCCATCAGACCAGAGGCAGGGTCAAGGGAAGGCCATGACTCCTTTCGTCATGTTAACATTACGAAACACAGTACAAAAGTGTTGCCCCAAGTTGCCCAATCTGGATGGGGGCTACTGTCATCCTAAAAATGACAGCTCTGGACTCCGCCTCAGGGCTGAGGTTTCCCCATATGGGTCAACCATTAAGAGGCTGTAGATCCAAATATAAGGGAACATAATAACAAGGACAGTATAGTTGTATGATAATTACGAGGTCCTAAAACAATAGGTTTGGAAGAAGTCTGGTCCTCCACACCCACCAGGGAGAATACAGGTCACAGGGTGAGGACAAATGAGTGTATAGGAACTCACCATGAGAATTACCCCCATCTCATCCCCACCCCCACAAATATTTTAGTTACCCTCTGCCAATGCAGGGAGGCATAACCTGTGTCATGTTAAAGCAAAGCTTTCAGTGGCTTTCCATTGCCCTTGGAATGAAATCCAACCCCCTGACTGGGACCTACAAGGCCTGGCATTACAGGAGCCCTGCCTGCCTGCCAAATCTCATCATTCTGTATTGCTGCCCCCTTGCTCATCTTGATTCAGCCACTCGGGGCTCTTCTTCTTTCCTTTCGCCTGCCTCAGGGTCCCTGCCCCTGCTCTTTCTTCCTCCTGGACCTCTGACACCAACTCTGTACACAAACGGCTCTGTCTCTTCCTCAGGCCTCAGTTTCACACACATGTCCCTGGAAGGCCTTTTCCACTCATGAAGCCATCCAGCAAATATTTATGGAGAACCTGCAGTTGGCTAGATGCAGCAGTGAAGTGCAAAGCTCCTGCCCTCCCGCAGTTTACATTAGAGTTGGGGGAAACATAATAAACAGATAAACAGGAAAATATTATACATGCTGTGTCCGATGCGGTAAGTGCTACAGAGAAGAAAAGGCGCAGTTAAAGGGTTAAGTGGGAAGGATGGGAGAGGGAAGGAGGGAAGTATCAGTCTACTTAAAGACATTTTTCATTATTCTCTCAGCCTTTGTTTCCTTCACAATGCCTATCTCAATGGGTAATATTTTAGTGTATGTGATGGTTGGTTTTTAATCTAGAATGTAAATTCCATGAAGGCAGGAACCACTCCTGCTTTATTTCCTGTGTATCCCAGCACTTCTGCCTGGCCTAGTAGGTACTTGCTAAATTCATTGAATAAATGGTTGAAGGAAGAAAGGAAGAGAAGGAGGGGAAGGGAGAGGGAGGAGGAAGGGGGGAATGAGTTGGAACTACAGAAAGAGCAAAGGAATTAGAGAGCCAGGGAAAGGATGAGTGAGGGGGAAGGTGGCCTCAGTGGATACTGCCCTCAGGTAGACGTTAACTTGTGTGTGTGCGTGTGTGTGTGTTGATGGAAGGGTGGGCAATGAGGGTAGAGGTTGCCCTGTGCCCACCTAGAGGGTTTGAAACAGAATAAACAAAGCCAACTTAAAGCTATCTCACCCCCCACCGAGAGGAACAAATAGATGGTCAGAGTGACCGCACAGCCTAGCGGGGTGAAAGCTGGCAAAGTCTGCCCTCCGCAAAGGGGGTGGAGACACTGCCCTTGGACCGGAGTGAAGAGAGGGGCAAATGCTGGCCCTGTGTCCTTGGTGCTGCTGCCATCTGGGGAGGTACATGTTCTTTGAAAGTTTTTTTTAAAGATTTTATTTCTTTTTAGAGAGAGGAGGAGGGGAGAAAGAGAGGGAGAGAAACATCAATGTGTGATTGCCTCTCACATGCCCCTCACTGGAGACCTGGTCAGCAACCCAGGCATGTGCCCTGGACTGGGAATTGAACCTACGACCCTTTGGTTTGCAAGCCCACACTCAATCCACTGAGCTACACCAGCCAGAGAAAGTTTTTAATGGTGGAAAAGGAAGTGACTTTGGTGAGAGTAAGTGAAATAAGCCCTCACATAAATTGCTAGTGGCAATATAAATGGATAAATAACACTTCATGAAGGCAGTTAGGCAACATGTATTGAGAACTTTCTTGAAATACTCAGCAACCTTAAATTTTTACTTTGGGTGTTTTAAGGAAATAATTTAAAAGATGAAAAACTTTATGCCCAAGATAATTATAGCAAAATTATTAACAAATTTTAGCAGGCAAACAATCTTAAATATCCTAAAGTAGATATTAACCAGAGTATATCCACTTGATAGAATAGTATGCAGTCATTAAAAATGAAGTTTATGGAGACTGGGTAAAATTGAAAATCCTTCATATAATGTTAAATTTTAAAAACCCATAAAATCAAAAATAAGATTAAAATGATTATATGATATAGGCTTTAACATAAAATTTACATGATTAATTATATTCATGTAAAACGGAAAACACGATTAAAGCAAAAGTCAAAAGGAAATGTTTCTGAAATGTTTCTAAATTGTAAACTATGGTTCAATTTAAATTCACTTCCACAAGTATTTATTGAGCTGTGTGACATGAACCAGGCACGTGCTGTGCACTGGGCATAAAGAGATGCTCTCACAGACAAGGGCTAAAATGCCGCACAGTGAGCAATATGGTGGGAGAAATCTGTGGGCTTTCTGCAGCAAACAGGAGGACCTACACACTCAGATTTGGTAGAGGGAGGGGGAAGGATAGTCAGGAAAGGTTTACCAGGGGAAGTAGTACCTAAATTCTGAATCAGAGAGAGAAGAGATGAAAAGACAGACACAGGCTAGGAAACAGAAGAAAAGAAAGAAGAGGACCAAGAAAGACAGAGTTCCAAGCAGAGTGAATGGCTTGTGAACGAGACCAGAGGCAGCCTGAGAAGTGCAGCTCCTTTAAAGAACTGAAGGCAATTCCATTTGGCACGAGTGTAATATGATAGGGGCTCAGAGGAATAAGAAGTTGAAGAGACAACCAGAGCCAACCCTACTGAGTAGTCTGGGCACTGAGGACAACAGGAAGCCTTTGAAGTGTTTCAAGATCTGTGTTTCAGGAAGATCTCTCCCTGGCCTTGCATCTAGATCGAAGGATGGCGAAGCTGGAGGGCAAGGGGCAGATTCAAAAGCTCTTTCAAAAATCCAGAAGAAAGAGAAGGATAGGTTTGTGTTGGGGTAAAGAGATTACGGGTAATCTGTCCACCTTTGTATTTTTCTAGCATTTTCGATCTTCAGTTAACAAGCATGTGTTATTTTCATAATGGGAAAAAATTAAGCGTTTTAAGGAAGATGAAGTTTATAGTAGTCTGCCTGAAAGTCCCCCTGAGACCTGTGGACTATCTGTTAAGGCCAGGGCCTCTTCGTCTCTACCAGAATCCACACCCACATGCTGACCCATAATGCTCTGGGAACCACCCACAGTCTCCACACTGCGAGGGTGGAATTTTCCATAGGCCAAGGACTCAAGGTAGACTTGGCAGAAGTAACAGCAACTGAGAAAAGAGAGAGATGGTTTCCGTCTCATACATAAAACCCAGTGTTCGTTCGTTCATTCATTCATTCATTCATTCATTCACAATTATTAAGTACCTGTTTTGTGCCAGGCACCTAGGCACCGAGGATACAGAAGTGAACAAGATGACAAAGTCCCAATTATACACTCTAGGGGGCAAGACAGATACTCTACAAATAAAAACCCCCATCTGATGGGGAAAGGCCTTGTGTCGTACTGCTACTTATTGGTGAGACTGGCTTAGGAAACAGAAATAATTGCAGATTAGATTTGCTGATTTATATCCATGTAAAATGTGGCACCTGTTCACAGAGACCTATGTTGCCACAGTGTTTGTCAATGGGTGAGTGACACCCCTTCCTGGAATACTGCTTTTAATATTGATTTTATATGCATGTATGTATATTCGCAAATGTTAACTCAAATTTCCCCAAGCCTTCCCAGCTAATGGGTACAAATGAGGTTACAATAACAGTGACAACTCACATCTTATTGTGTTCTCCTGACCATATAAGGAGGAACCTCAGTAATATCTTCTCCCGTGTGTATATTCGGGAGCATCCAAGGGCATCTCATGTGTCTTCACAAACAGGCTTCTTTTTTAAAATTTTTTCAATTACAGTTTACATTCAATATTATTTTGTATTAGTTTCAGGTGTACGGCATAGTGGTTAGACAATCACATACTTTACAAAGTGTTCCCCATACTATTTCTGGTACCAACTGGTACCACACACAGTTATCACAATACAGGGTGGGGCGAATGTAGGTTTACAGCTGTTTGTATGGAAAATGACACAATAATTAATAAATAATAATACAAGAATAAACTCCGTGTTTTGCATACTCACAACTGTAAACTTTTGCCCCACCCCATATCATTGACTATATCAAACAGGCTTCTGTGCTTGCACCTCAACCTCATCAGTGAGGTCTGCTACACAAGCCACCATTCGGTCACTCGTGTATAAAAATTCTGCTTCCCTGTCCAGGGGTCAATTTACAGAGATCTGAAACTGAAACTGCTGAGGTAAAAAACTCTGTTCAATAGGAGAAATGTTTTTTGGCCCGTAACACTATGGAAAGACCCAAAACCTGAGCCATTAAGTGCTTAGGACTCTGTAGCACTAGTTCCAGAAGGGACTGACAGGGTCTGGGTACGCTCTGAGTAGCGTTTTCTTAACAGGTCTCTGAAGCAATATTGCCTGTGGCTCTTTGCCTCAGAGTTCCTTGTGAAAAACAAACAAACAAACAAACAAACAGCCCTTTTGGCTTCTGCTGCAGAGCCCTCTCCATGGAGCCCAAACCTAGTCCACAATCTGGTCTTGGAAACAGCCTTGTGGTAGCCTCTTTCACATCCTTTTCTCAGTTCCAAGTCTCAAGCACAAATCTTTCTTCAGGCCAAGAAACTCAGCTGGGCCCCCATAAAGTTACTAGATAGGCCCAGATATGGTTAAATTTCATTTAAAGCAAGTGAAATGGAGAAAAATTAATTCAAAGATTAAGCATGGTTTAGGAGAGTATTAGAGCAGAAAAGCCATCCCTTACCACTGAGGAAGGAATTAGCAGAGAGGACAGCAAGCTGGAACCAGTACTATGCCCTGCAGGACACCCTGTGTCAGGATGCAAACGTCCTAGCCCAGGTAAGGTACCTACCTCCCTTCATGCCCCCTTACTGCTGGGCCCACTGCATCCCCCACACACAGCCCTCTAATTTAGAAGCCCTGCTATGGCAGACAGAAGGCCCCAGGGAATCAAGAAGGGAAGACAGAAATTTCCAGGAACCATTTCTAAATTTCTATTCTATGGCTGTAATCCAAATTTTGTCAGATGGCAAGCTTTGCCCTGCAGGTCCAGGGTCATTTCAGATGGCAGCTGTAGGACCCTACTCAGAAGGTCAGTTCAGGAACCTACCATCAGTTCCAGTACCATTGGTTAAAGTTAGCTATTTATAAAGTCAACCTTACCACCCCCAACAAGCTGACAACTTGGAAGGGAGCACCCAGAAACTGAAACGTCTATCTCAAAGGCCAACTCAAATGCTGCTTCCTCCATGAAGTTCATCTGAAGCCCCCGCCCGAGATCCAAGCTCTTTATAATCTTTTTCTTCTCCTTATAAAGTTCTACAAAACTTCATCTGCCTCCCTTCACCTTGTGGTTTAGTGATTTGCACACTCCTTTTCTCTACTAGAGGTTGAACTCTCCATGGCCAAAGCCAAACTTTCTTGCGGTAGCCCCGGCAGCACCAGGCAGAGTCCCTCCAGCAGCAGACACTTAGGCGGTCATTTTCAGCCAAGTAGGTTCCCAGAAGGCTGCTTATGAACAAAGGCCATTTTCCTTTGGCCCTAATATGGTAAGTCCCAAGTAGCAGAAAATTCTCATCCAGTCTGTAATACGGGGTGGGGCAAAAGTAAATTTACAATTATGAGTACACAAAAGAATTTATTCTTGTATTATTATTTCTTAGTTATCGTATTATTTTTCCTATGAGCAGCTGTAAACCTATTCCCACCCCACCCTACGTTCCTTAGGGACAGGCCGTACAAGCTGGGATGACTTAGCTCAGCATGAGGGCTCCTCAATATTTCTGTGACTCTGGCAAAAGTGGTCAAAGGTTTGCTGGAGCTGTATTTTCTCAGAGTCCCTGCTAGCACATATTATGGTATTGTCAGGATGTTTTACAAAAAGGGATAAGACCCACCCAGGTATCCTAACCAGCCAGTCCAAACCTCTGTGACATAAAGGCCGTGTCTGTTCTGATTGGTCAGGGCCTTGTCCCTGGCCTTTCCCATGCATCACTGGGGTCTGGTTTCCCTGGACTCACCTGAATTGTCCTCTGACTTTGTGTACCCTGTTTCCTCATCCCTCCATCAGGCAGACCCACATTCATCGATGAAATCTAGCTGAATCCCTCCGGCATCTCCTCATAGCAGAGTGGAGGCTCTTTCCTGGGTGTCCGCCAGCACTCTGCATATAGTCTCATGCAGACTCACTCTCTGCTGAAGTTGCTGTGTGTTTCCATCTCCCCCAGCTAAGTCAGCTTACATTTCACTCATCTTAAGAGATCCAGCAAAGAACATTGCTTGGCAGGAGAAGTAGCAGCTCAGCACATGTTTTTTGAATGAATGAATGGTCATGACCCTTACAAATATTTTCCAAGAAATAAAGCAAGCAAATCCCCTGAGGCACTCAAAATTAAAGTTCTTATTTTTATCTACAGGTTCATATCTTACTTTTTGTGTTTATTAATAATAATAATGACTAAGATTTATTGAGCATTTGCTAAGTGCACTATCATGTTAAAATCAAAAACAACCTCTGAAGCAGGGAATATTATCTCATTTTGCAGTTGCATCAATGGAAACGGGTTAAGAAGTGTGTCCAGATTCATTCGGCTGGTAAGTGGAAGTCTGTTTGGTTTAAAAGACTGTTCTCTCAACTACCATGCTTTCCACACAGCCTTGCTACCTACCACAAATTACAGTATGGGCATTTTCTTATATCATTAAAGTATTTTAATGCCTTTATTATATAAAGAGTAAATTTGTACACATGATTGTAGTACCTTGCTGCTCAAAGTATGGTACACTGACTAGGAGCACTCATATCACCTGGGGGCTTTTTAGAAATGCAGAATTTCAGGTTCTACCCCAGATCTACTGAATTAGAGTCTGCATTGTAACAAGATCCTTAGTGGTGTGTATGTATGTTAAAGTTTGAGAAGCACTGATTTAGCTCAGGAGTCAATGAACTATATAGCCCATGGGCCCAACCCAGCCTATCTCCTGCTTTTTTTGTACAGCCCTTGAGCTAAAAATGATTTTTACATTTTTAAATAGTTGACTTTTTTCCAAAAAGGAGTGATATTTTATGACAAATCAAAATTATATGAAACTTGCATTCCTTTGTTTATTTGCATTTGTGGTTGCTTTTGCGCTGCAATGGCAAGCTTGAGTATGAAGATATTTACTACCTGGTCCCTTACAGAAAATGTTGGCTACTGCTTCTCAACTCTATTCCACACCTGCCACCATCAGCTCTGTGGTTCATGATAGGCGTGGGGAAAGGGTAGCTAGCACTTAAGAGGACTAAGAGGGAAAGAAATCCCCAGAGAAAGCCAGGGTTCAGCTGAGGCTATAGTCTAGGACTTTGATGAAGGGGTATTTACCCTGCAGTAGAAATCCAGAGAGAGAGGGTATAGGGCTGAACAGGTGTGGTAAGACACAGGTGCTTAGGGAGGGGATGCACAGAGCAAGGAAAAGAGCAGAGTACAGGGGAACACAGATGACCTGGAGGGGAGGGAGCTCCTCAAAGGTGCATAGGAAGGCTAGCCAAAGACCAAGGATGAAAGGTCAGGTGGAGCTCTCAGCCTCAAGTTTTCCCGCAAAGCACAGTTGCAGTTGCTTTGGGACACTTCAAGTACAAGGGCTGGGTGGTGTCCCAATTGTTGAAATTGGCAGACTGTTCCTGAGCTTTCTAAACTGTGAGAGTGAGAAGATATTCTCATCCCTCAAAAGAAATCCTAAGCTTGATGCGTACAAGCATAAAATTAACTAGCACGCTGCACCTTGACCTTGAGATGGAATGAGCTGCCTCCCCAAAGAGCTTGTTACACATGCAGACTTGAGAGAGCCTGGTTCTGTGGGAATCTGTGTTTTAAGAAGCAACCCAGCAAATTCTAATGCTATGAGAAATATGGCTTCAGTGAATGAAAGAATGCAGACTTCTGGAAGGAGTCAGCTTGAGTGGGACATGCTCCTAAAAGCAATCACTTATACGGATGAGAGATTGTTTTCTGGTTTCTGATGGCATGTAGGACTTCAGGAAGAGGTGCTGGCATCAGAGAGGAATTGAAAGGCTCTGTCTGCTGATACCAAGAAGTGAGGGAAGCAGTGGAGAGGGATGTTGTATATATCAGGTGAACTTAAGAAAAGGCATTAGCTTATAGAAGGCTCAGGAGGAGCTGGGGACTGAAGCTAAGGGTTCTAGTCCAGAGGACCACTGAATGAGATTCAGAGCACACCATGCCAGAAACAGAAATACCTGCCTGTCCCTAATGAGGATCTCCTGTGAAACTTGACAGGCTAGGGTGCTTGGGGATCAGGGTTATCATAGGCAAATGGCAGATCTAATATGTAGTTAGGTTGTGTTCTGAACTTTGCTAAATGTCACTCCAACTCCCACGGTCTTATACGACTGTCCACTGATTGTGTATTTTCCCAGGTGCCAGTAAATGATTAGCACCTGAGAAAAGTAAAGGGCTCAGTGCAAAGTAAATTGTTATATGGGCCCCCAAGGAATCTCTGGCACCAGGGTAGGTAAGCAGTAACAGCTTATTTTTCACAAGTTACGAAAATAAAAATATCAGGTAACGTGACTACGAGGCATTGTCTCGTTCATCAATAATTCAGTTCCCCAAAAAAAGCTGGCAGGGAGAAGGAGAGGATGGGGAATTAGTGCTAGTTTTAATCTGCTTTGGAACTGCCATGGAAAAGCAGTCATCTTCTCTATTTTTCTGTGTTTCCTGTTTATTTAAGGTAACTATGCTGGAAACAACCGCATTTGAGACACAGCATAAAACATCTGTCCTGTTTCGGCTTCCAATTGAGATGTTGGTTCAGCTTTTGCAGGCTGCACCTTGCTGCTTTGAGACAAGAAGAGAAGAACAAATCATTTCCAGGCCCTCTGAGCTATTATGCAGAGTTGATGTTAGGAACCGGGCGCACTTAGACTCTCCAGCCCACCCAGAAATATAGGTCTGACCCTGCAGGACAGTAAATCAAGGAATCGGATCCAGGAAAGGCTGACACTCCCTGCCCAGCTATTTTTAAACCCCAGAGGCCGCTTCTGCATATGATATCACTTACACAAGGACCCCTCTGCTGCCCCGGTCAGCTTCCAGGTCCCTCCCGTCCCATAGCGGCCGTGCAATGACACGTGTGCTGCTCCACCCAGCCCTGAGTTTCCCAGCAGTTTGGAGACGTGGATGCTGAGTCAATAAACACACAAAAATAAAATTGGCTTTTGTGCAACCACTTTTCGGGAGTCACATTTTGTTCCTTTAGCTTTAAAATTCAGTGCAATGGGACATGAAAGCTGCCCAAACAATATTGCAAAGCTGATTAGGAATTTCCATCACTAGAAATAGCATTATGTTATTACTTTGGGATGAAAGATTTTTAACTTCTACTGCAGCTTCCATATAAGGATACGAATATTAATGTAAAACAATCCTACTAGTTTCTCCATACTGGATTTATAAATGAGTTTATGATTAAAACCATGTAATAAACCTATTAAATAAATTCTAACAATAATTAGTGACCATCCACTCTTTAAAAAGTGGAAACTAACTAATGTGATTTTGCTTCAAAGAACCTGACCTATTAAATATTTATCTACTTTAAAAGCTGCAAATGCCAGTGAGAAAGCAAAGCTGTCAAATGTTAGGAGCATTTTATTAAGAAAACAGCCTCAAACACTGATGGGATTTTGATGAAGACAGGGACTCCGACACGATTTACTGTTTTTGTTGTTACCAAATTGCAAAAGAGCAGGAAAACAGCAGTATGGTGCCTTGAATTGAAATGTCTCCTTTTCTACATTTCTAGTAGTCCAGTCTTACTGTAAGTAAAACCTTTATGTAACGAAATTAGCATTGACTTCAATGGAAAATGGTGACATCAGTACTGTAGTCAACGCAATTACCATGTCCAGGTTAAGAGAGGAATAGAAAGGATAATCAACATATCTAGTAATTTAGAAGGGTCGTTTTAGCAATGTCTTTTCATCTTTTCTATTGCTAAGTGTTTCTGGTAGGAATACTTTCAGCCTCACATACAGAACATCCAAATAACAGTAGTATAAAAAAAATAGGACCCTTGCTGGTGTAGCTCAGTGGATTAAGCCGCCAACCAAAGGGTCACCAGTTCAATTCCCAGTCAGGGCACATGCCTGTGTTACAGGCCAGGTCCCCGTAGGGGGCATGTGAGAGGCAACCACACATTGATATTTCTCTCCCTCTCTTTCTCCTCCCCTTCCCCTCTCTCTAGAAATAAATAAATAGAATCCTTATTTAAAAAATAAGGTATTCCAGTTTTCTATTGCTACATAAAAACCACCCCAAAATTTAGTGGCTTAAAAAAGTATTTATTTTGCTCATGAATCTGCAGTTTAGGAGAGGATTGTCTGCTCCCCTTGGCATCAGCTGGGGCAGCTTGAAGACCGTGGGCCAGAATCGTTTGAAGATTGCTTCACTCACAAGTTGGTCTGTTTTCGACGGGAAAACTGAGAGAGTTGGGGTCAAGTACAGCTGGGGCTCCTTGGACACCTCAGTCATATGTGTGAAAGAGGGATAAGAAGGCAGAAACAGCATCCCCTTTTATGATCTACAGAGCCTGGGGAGTTAGGCAGTGTCACTCTTACTGTCTACTGGTTAGACACAAGTCGCTAAGGTTGGCCTATATTCAAGAGAAGGGGAACTAGACTACGTCTTATGATGAGAGGAGTATCAAAGAACTTGTAGACATGTCTTAAACCCATCACGAAGGGATTTGTTTTTCATATATAATGTCCCGAGGGAAGCAGTTCTGTATATGTGGGGCTCCATGATATAATAAAAATCAAGGTTTCTTCTACAGTTCTGTGCTACCATTTTTAGTATATTGATTTATGGTCTCAAAGTCTCAAGATGACTGCTTTAGATGCAGGCATTGTAACCATGTTCAAGACAACAACAACAACAACAACAACAACAACAAAAACAAAAACAGTGCAAGGAGAGGTGCCAGCAGCTTCTGATCTCTTTCATCAGGAAATAAAAGGTTCTTCCCCAAACCCTTCTCAGCAGAATTCCACTTATGCTTCAGAGCTGTTGGCCAGAATGCTGTCAAAATGTTTCCCCTTGCTTCAGAGGAGATTCAGACAGCGATGAGCTTCTCCATTCTCTACTGTAGAAGTAGGAAAGGGTGAAGACATCTGGAAATGGGTTGAGTCAACTATGCCATGCTTCTGCCCTAGTAAGCCACCATATCAGACCCATAAAATCATGAGTAGGAGGAACTTCAAAGAGCTTCTTTTTCCCTCATCCAACCTTAACAATGAAATGATCCAAATTTGGTCAGCAGAGAAAAAATGAATCAGCTAATGAATGTGATCAGTCTCAACTATGTATTTGCAAATTGGACCAAAAGCTAGATATTGAATCAAATGAATCGTTTATACAGTTTGAACAGGAAGCCGAATTGGGTCACCACAGAAGCATTTGCCAACAAGATAGGGAAGACAAAGCAGAGGGGAGACCACTGACTTCTGATAAAAAGTTAAAAGCTGCCTTGCAGTACTTGGTTCAGAGGCCCAGGGCCTAAAAATAATTTGGGGGCAGGGCGAAAAAGAACTATTAACTTATAACCGTAACCCAAATTTTACATCTTATTTTAGAACATTTTTTAGGCTCCTGTAGTTCACTAGTGACTAGAAACGGGAAAAATACTGTGTTGATGGATTTTATTTAACCCATCTGCAACAATTACTCGAATTTAAGCTTTAAAGTTTTATAACATTTAGCTAAAGAAAAAATCAAAACTTTTTTCCTCCCTGTAAGTGCGGGGCCCCCCAGCTCTGTTGTCTCATGCTGTGGTCTCACACAAGAACAAAGAAGTTACACTGCAGCGTGTATTTTCTGGATCCTCTGTGCGCACACGCTTTAGCACACGGTCTGAACAATAGCTAAGACTGAAAAATGGACTTACTGACTCTCATGGTGTTGAGAGCTCTTTCCCTGGTAAATTTACAGATGGTTCATTGAAAACACACATGCTTAAGGCAGAGGGCTGAACATGAAGAAATAATGTGCCCGCCGTGAGAATGCCAGCAAATCCCAGGCTCTGACTTGCAGTGAGTATAGGGGATGAACGAATGGTTAATTCTCAGGAAAAAAAAAAAAAGAATGGGGATTAGGAAACCTTTTATAATGAAAGAATTCTGACATAAGGAAAAGAAGTTATTCAAAGCAGCAGAGTACGTATTAAACAGAAAAGAAGCCCAGTTATTTGCAAGCATTCTCGTTCATAGTTAATTTGGAATAGAAATTTATGCACATCTCTATTCTAAACAATGACTAACTTGATCTAACCTGACATAGCTACTTGTTAAATGCAATCACAAAACATATATTATGGATTTACCAATTGTTTTTATCATTTATAATCTCCAATGTTTCAAATATTTGCAACATCTAATTAAGAAGAAAAGAACAGGCGTATAGAGACCATGACTCCCCATATTTCTTACTTGTGTTTCAAATTAGAATCATATCATGATGACTTGTGATCCTCATAGGGTACAACAAAATAAGATATTTGAAATTTCCCTTTAAAAAACACCAATTTAGAGACTTACTCCAAGATTCTTTAGAATCTCCCAAACCACATACCAAAATTCTACAGTGCAGCAGCTGTCATAAACTTACTCTGCAGCTCTCAAAAGCAGCTGTCAACTGTTCTAGACCCATGATAAGTGCTCAATTTTTGCTCACAAAATTTCATCGAATATTCAACATCTCTCATGAACACATATATATTCTTCATGTAGGAAAATATTTTTGAGATCAAGTATTTCCCACACTCACTTCTAACTAGAAATTCCCATTGACTTTTGAATGAAAGGATTTGTGAGATATCACTCAACTAGGTAACTATCAATAGTCCTAATTAAACAATCAAATGCTTTTTATCCTGCAAAACTGACACAGATGTGAAATGGCTTGGCCATCCCCAGAGCATGTCTTAAGACAACACGAAAACTCCCTCCCCACGGCCACTTTTGCCACAAATTAAATTTAGCAGCAAATGCTTCCCTATCCTATGCTGTGTCCGCCTTCCTCGGTGCTAGTAGTTTTAGGACACACATGCACGCACACACGCTGAGTTTAAATCAAAAAGCATTTATTACAGTCACTTCCAGGCTTCATGCAGGTGTTGTAGACACAGCGCCAAAAGGTGCAGCCTCAGGAGGCAGGCTGTCTCACTTCACACCCCAGCTTATTACTCACTGGCTATACAGCCTCAGGCAAATTCCTCAGCCTTTTTAAGCCCTAGCTTCCTTATCTACAAAATGAAAATATTAATAATACCTACTTCATGAACATTTTGTGAATATTAAATAAAATAATTCCTATACAGAGCCTGGTACCTGGTGAGTGAAATAAGCTGAGCTGTCATCACCGTCATCATCACCAGCACACCATGGTCTCTGTCTTTTTTTCTTTAATCTTTATTATGTTTTTTCCCATCACCACTGAGTCCCCTTACACTCCCTTTCCTAAACAATCCCCACACTGCTGTCATATCTGTGAGTGCTTTTTCCTTTTTGCTCAATCCCTTCACCCCTTCACCTCTCCTCTGCCACTAGCTGTCTTCCTGCCCTCCATCTAGGAGTCTGTCCCCATTTTCCTTCTTAGTTTAGTTTGTTCATTAGATTCCACGTATGAGTGAAATCATACGGTATTTGTCTTTCTCTGACTGGCTTATTTCACTTAGCATACGGTTCTGTAGATCCATCCACACTGTCGCAAAGGGTAAAATTCTCTTGTTTTTTATGGCCGAGCAGCATTCCATTGTGTAAATGACCCACAGTTGTTTTACCCACTCATTTACTGATGGACACTTGGGCTTCCGCTGCTTCCATGTCTTGGCAAGATATTAGTATTTCCTTCCTTCTACTCACTTTGGGCTTTGCTTGTTGTTCTTTTTCAAGTTCCTTTATCCCCAGTAAACTAAGGGGAAAGACACATAAACAGATTATTACCACTTTTTGTGCTGTGGTTAAGTGAAGCTCAGGAGATACTTATCTCAATCTGTAATTCAAGGAAGGTCCCTGAGCGGAGAGTTGAAAGATGAGTAGATTTAGCCACAGGAAGAAAGATGTTCCAGAGGGAAGAGCTTGAGCAACACCACAGGGAGTATGCTGTATACAGGAACTGCATGTGGTTTGCTATTATTAGACATGAAGTTCAAGGTGGAGAGTGGTTGAAAATGAGGCCAACGAAGAAGGTGAGGACCAGGTCATAGGAATTCTTATTGCCACATTAAGATAACTAAATTTCTTTCTGCAGACCAAATTTTCTAAGCCAAGTTATATGAAGTACTAGTATTCATACAGGTATTTCATGGCACATTCTTGGTGTTCCTCAAAATAATAACTTCACTGTGACTTTTGTCTGGCAATATCCTTAATTTTACCTCTGCTTGGTGATTCACGATGCATACTTTAGCATACTCAATGTTCCAAGGAGTACTGCAATAAAAGGACCTCTTTATCACAGGTTAGCCCAATATTTTTAAAATTGATTTTACACAGGACATTACTTTTAAAGAATGCTGGAGAAGTTTTGCCAGATTTTAATCCAAGTAATGAATTGGATGTTTTAGCTTAGTAAGATCATTTAGCTACAGAGATGGATTTTAAAGGAGCATGACTGGAGAGTGTGACTACGATGATAATGATCCCGGATGGAGGAAAAGGAAAGATTCAAGAAATGTTTAGGAGGTGAAATCTGCACGTTTTACTGATAGAGTGGAATGAGGGTGATGGCTGTCTAGCATGATAACTAGACTTCTGTGAGGAGTCAAAAGGATGATAGTGCCATTCACTTCAAAAGAAATACAGGAAAGCATGATACAGAGGAAGGAATGAGGGGTGGGTAAGACGAAGAAACTAGTTTGGGACATGATAAGTTTGAAACACCTATGAGACTTCCAAAATAAATTACAGGTAGTAATTAAAGCAATAAGCTATATTATTTAGCCCCAATCTAAACTAGGGTCTTCTGACAAATAATTCCCTGATCTTCCTATTCAAAATTGCAAAGTTAATTTAGGATTCCATGATGCATTATGTTGATTTTTAACAGCAAATTTACTAATGTTAGTATTTAGTTATATTCAAAAATTCAGAATTTTCTTAATTCATTTCCAAATTAAAATACACCTATATATATACACATAGGCAGATGAATCTCAAATTATTCAAGGTAAATTACTTAAATTCTCATTAAAAAGTGAATCTGCAAAAGGGTTACTGTCATAATTCAGATGTACTGCTACATATTTATGTAAATAAATTAATTTTATATATGTTGTAGTGAATCATCTAATAAAACTAATTTTACTTTTGTTCTTTGTCTAAGCTTGTAGACAGCCAGAGACACACTTTCATCTTTCTGTTCTAAGATTCTGAGACAGTTTCTGACACACAGAAAATATACAAGTATATTAAAAGTTTGTTGAATAAAGTTAATTAAAGCAGATCACAGTAATAAATACAAAAATGACAGGTTTCCAATTCTACTCTAACCCTAGTTGATCTCATCTGCCCTCTTGACTTTAAATATACTCTACATGCCAATGACTCCCAAACTGTTATCATCAGAATTCAGGCTTGTATTTCGAACCTTACTTGACTTTACCATTTGAATGTTCAACTGAGACCTTAAACTTATTGTGTCCCTAGTGGCACTGTTGGTTGCCTGCCTTCATAATATCTATCCACCCCTTACTCCTCATCAAAATGGGGAATTTTTGTTTGTAAACTAAGGTGTCCAGCTAAAAAGCTCAGCCTCCCTTGCAGCTAGAGATGGTCATTGACCACCTCTAATTTTGGTCAATGAGATAAAAGTGGAGGTCTTTGGAAGATCTCTGAAAAAGTTTTTGCTTTCCTGACAGGCACTATGCCTTCCTTCTTTCAGCTTAACCCCTTCCCCTGTCTGGAATGCTGATGCTATGCCTGAAACTGCATCACTCCTCTTTCATTGATGAGAATAAAAGACATGGTAATGAGGGCCGAGGAGAAGAGAATGTCCCTAGGATCTCAGTGGCATTCATGAGCTATCATACTAGCCAGTCTGTCTTTGAAATCCTTGTTCTGTGGAAAATAAATCAATTGGTCAATTAACTGAGTGATTGCTTAAGATGGGGTTTGTCAAGTTTTTGGTTCCTTGCAGGGGAATGCAATCCTACCTGACATCACATCCAAAATAAAAATTATGATTACCATTTCAAAGAGCACTTTTGACCCCCCTCAATCATCTCTCAGGCTGTTCATTTCTATCATGCACATCTTAATTTCTGCCTTTACCATCCATCCAGTAGCTTAAGTAAAAAAAAAAAATCTAGATATATTCTTGATATTTTCCTTCTAGCTCTACCTTTAAATCATATCTTTTAACACAACCCATCTTCCTCTTTCCATTTCCACCATCCGACCAACTCATCATGATAGCCTAACAACTGCCAACACTGCTGCAATCCTGCCCATACTCTACACAGCACCCAGAGTGGTCATTTGAAAACACATTGAGTCATGTCACCGCCTATGTAAAAACCTTCCAGTTGCTTCCTATTTTACTTACAATAAAGTCCAGATGACTGCCAATAGCCTGCAGAGATCAGTAGGACCTCATCTTGTACCCTTTTCCCCTTGCTCACTGTACTCAATCTGTACCACCTTAACTCTGTTCCTCAACACCAACAAATGTATCCCCACATCAGGGCCTCTGAACTTGCTGTTTCTTTGGCTGCCAGTGCTCTTCCACCTGGCTCTTCCCATGATTGGCTTCTGGTCATCAGTCAGGTCTCAGTTTAGATATCACCTCCCTAGGGAGGTCTTCTCTGACTACCCCATCTCCCCTGTGATTCATCATCGCTACACTCTGTGTTGTTTCCTTTATGCTTGACATTATCTGAAATTATCTTGCTTATTTAGTTGTTCACGTATTGTTTCTCATCTCCCTTCTAGAGTATAAGCTTCATGACTGCAGAGATTGTGTCGCTCTTGTTCACTGCTCCATTCCCATGCCTAGAACAACATCTGGCACAGAGTAGGCCCTCGATAAATATTGTCTTTAATAAAGACATGAATTTAAAAAAAAAAAAAACAGCAACACAGTCTTGGACTTTTATAAATCTGCCAAAGTTTATGACTCTGAAAACATACAATTTTCTTGTCTAAAATTTTAAAAAGCAAAACAGGATTTTACACTTAAATAAAAGCTTATTCTAGAATGGTTGACTCAGAAATAACTGAATATACTTAATCCCATTAATTATCTTCTATCACAGGTAAATATTTTTGCTCACCACATATCCTCTTTAACCGAGTTAGAGTAACATGATAAAGGATTAGTCCCTTGATACAAGTTGCCAAGTGCCATGTTTTTATATGCAACAAGCCCTCAGGAGTTTGGAAGGGAGCCCAACAGACTCACAGTTCAAAGCTTCCAGATCTATTTACATGTGGTAGTGCTAAAGAAAGACCATCCTTCAGGCTATTCCTATGGACAGCATAGAAAGCCAGGGATTCTTTTTCCAAACTCTTCAATTACAATCTAGTGAAAATAAAATGTGTAGGAAAAATGTTCAGAGTATTCAGTACCACCTCTTTAAGGGATAGATGCTTTCAAAACCACAAGGAGAAGAGTGTACATTTCTGGTCAGTTCTATTTCTAGATGGTTTATTCAGCAATTTGGATATTATATAGGGTTATACCAGTATTTTCATTAGTAAATTCTTAAAGTTGGGAGGGAATAAAAAAGAATCTTTTTCACCACCCTTCCTGACACTGCTGTATAGGATAGTGGCAGAGCAAGTAAAAAGGTTCACCTCCGGGGCTCCCAAAAACATTCTTGTGTTGCATCATGAACAGCTCAGGACAGAAGAGGAGGAGAGTCTGCAGGCGCTGGGACAAGTCAGGGTACACACAGAACTCAAGGTGCAAGGCAGCAAAGAGAAGCTCTCAGAAAGCAGGAAATGCTCTCTTCCCTTGGATCCTTTCAGGTCCTCTGCTCTTCACCTTCTAAAAGTGTCATCTGCAAAGTCCTGGGGATCCTTAAAGGGGATCTGTGAGATCAAAACTACTTTCATGATAATGTTTAAAAACTGATCTACCTTTTCCATCATGTAGACATTTACATTGATGGTGCAAATGTAATACTGGGTCAAACTGCCAGCACCTTAGTACAAGTCAATGCAGAGGAGTCAAACTATATGTAATAGTCATCACATTCTCATCCACTGGGAAGGAAGGAAGGAAGAAAAGAAGGAAGGAAGGAAGGAAGGAAGGAAGGAAGGAAGGAAGGAAGGAAGGAAAGGAGGGAGGGAGGGAGGGAGGGAAGGAAAGAAGGAAGGAGCAGTTTTACTTAAGAATGTCCTTGCTGGAGCATTAAAAATTGTTAATTTCATTAAATCTCAACACAGCAGTGAAGGTCTTTGTGATATTCTGAGTGAGAGACTGGAAAGTACACATAAAGCACCCCTGCTCCGTACGGAAGTGGAATGGCTGTCTCCAGGGGAAATGCTTGTGTTATGGTTTGGATTGAAAGCTGAACTGCTTTTTTCATAAAACCTCATTTTTACTAGAAAAAACAATTTATTCAGATTTAGGTATGTGGCTGACTTTTTTTTAAGTGAACAAAGTGAGGCTGTCACTTCAAAGAAAATTCTGGCAATATTCATTGCCAAATAACCTTTCAGAAACTATCTCTTGCTAAAGTTTGGGGTAGCATCTACAATTATCAAAAATAGCTATTAAAGTACTACTCCTTTTTCTAACTGTATATCTCTGTGATGCCAGATTTTCTTCCTGTTCTTCAACAAAAACAACATATACCAGATTGAATGCAGAAGCCGATATGAATCCAGCTGGCTTCTATTGTCAGATGTTTAAAAAATTGCAAAAAATATAAAACAATGACATGCTACTCACCAACTATTTTAATAAAAATATGTTGTTTATGTTACCTATAGTGGATTTATTATTTTCAAATGAATTAATAACAAATATTTTTAAATGTCTGTCTTAATCTTTAATATGGTTCTTATGTATAGCTAGAACCCAAATAAACAAAAGTTCTTTAAGATGCTCAATAATTTTTAAAACTGCAAAGGAATTCTGAGACCAAAACCTGAAGCATTAATAGTTACTATAGAAATGCATAATAGAAATACATAACAGAACTATGTAATAGAAATAGAAAATGTATAATAGAAATATATAACAGAAATGCAAATCTTACATTTCTTTTTTTAAGATTTTACTTATTTATTTTTAGAGAGAGGGAAAAGGAGGAAGAAAGAGAGGGAGAAAGGCATCAATCAGTTGCCCCCAGGCATGTGCCCTGACCAGGGATCAAACTTGTGACCTCTTGGTTTGCAGCACGACATCCAACCCTCTGAGCCACACCAGCCAGGACCAAATCCTACATTTCTAATAGCGCAGATGAGATCATTTTTATCTCACTGCAAAAGAGAGTTGTATTAAAGTAAAAATTCAAGCAGCAGACCCCAGGTTTTTGCCTACCATGTCCTCACAGTGGCTTGTGGGAGTTAGAAAGCTGTCAGGGTACAGTGGCAGGGGGAGCTAGTGGCACAGGAAGGAGCCATTAGTGACTAGACTGGGAAATAAGAAAAGGCACAGTGGCATAAAACCTCAAATGATTGATATGCGTATCTGGGTACAGAGATTTGAACAAGGAGAATAAACTCTGACACAAGCCAACATTCTTAGGTCAACTTGTGCTTTCCCCTTTTGTTTTTCCCTTTGGAGATTCCCATTATGTGCTCCCTCTCCTCAGGGAAAGTATGGAAGCTGGAATTCCCAACTTTTGTTTTCAAAAGCCTGGGGGCAATGAGGAGGATCTGTTAAATCTGGGGAGAAATATCCCCAGTCTAAAATGAAAGTTTCTCTGGCTTGGGAAGGAATCAAAGTCTAGGGTCCCCTGTGACCTGCCTTACTTCCTGCCAGTGCAAGGACCCAGCAGGACCTCAGTGAGACTGGCCTTCGGTGCACCAAGAGGTGGAACATTGGCTCAGGCTTCCCCAACCACAACAACAGTTCCCATCCTTGACAAAGGCAGTTCAAAGGTGGCAGAGGGGAGACCCTTGAATGACCACAACAGGAGACACAGTGGCATCTCAGCAGTAACCAGTGGGGACAGATGACTAATACCTTCCTGGGCCTCTGAAATGTCTCAACTATGCTTGAGAAACTGGAATCTCGACAAAGCCTCAGATGGGAATCCTGAGAATGACCAATTGAACTTCTCACTAGCCCCTTGGAATGGGGGCAGAGAGTCAAAATTAACTATTGAGTTAAAAGTAGAAAATTGTGAATATTATTTGATGATAAAAAGAAATGAAGTACTGATACATGCTACAACATGGATGCACCTTAAAAATGTCGTGCTAAATGAGAGAAGTCAGTCACAAAAGGCCATATGTTGTCACTGTATATGTTTCCAGTTAAAAGGAATGTTCAGAATAGACAAGTCTGCAGACATAGAGGAGATTTGTGGTTGCTGGGGGAAATAAGGAATAACTGCTGCAGAGCTGGGTTGGGGGTACAGTTGGTTAGGGGATGTGTGTATGATGGAAGTGTTCAGAAATGGATTGTGATCATTGCACAACTCTGTGCGTGTACCAAAAAAACATTAAATTTTACACTTTAAATGGTGAATTATATGGTATGTGAATTATATCTCAATAAAGTTGTTACCTACCTGAGTTATGTATTGCGATTCATACCCATTTTATATACATGATGCTTTACAAAGTTATCTTATAAGGTTATGTCAAGCTGACGTGGTAACTTAGTGAGCACGTGCACTATACAGCTCAGGACCTAGTCAACAGGCCCAGGACATAAGCAGTGGGAGAAAGTACAGCAGAGGGCAGAAAACAGGCTCCAGGGAACATGTGACAGCAAGAAGCGGTCTAGGCAAGTGGACTGCACCACCATGGAGCCACATATACCACCCAGGCACCATCGTGGAGCGCTCCAGAGCACACATTATTTGGAGATGTGGGAGGGCCACCAATGTCAAGGATGTCCTCAGCAGACTGCTAAGGCCCCGACTCAGGGAAAGGGGTCAGGGGCAGGAATCGCACCCTCGCGCATGACTGCAGTGATGGCTGCAGCCCCCAAGAGACTGATGGGTCAAGCTATCCGGGAAGGACCTGAGGCAACCAAGCAGGGAACGAATTAGTGTAAATAACAATATAAGTATGTAATTGATGCCATTTATGTGCAATCATGTAAAGTATACATCACTTAAGTTCTATAATAATAACAGACACTATCTGCCAAGCACTGTTACATGTACTTTATATTTTTTATTTAAATCTTAATAATAACCCTCTGAAATTGCAACTATTGTTCTCCCTATTTTACACATGAGAAAACTGAGTCTCAGAAAGGTGAGGTAATTTACCCAAGCTCATTAGCAAGGGCAGAGCTGAGATTAAAACACAGACAGTATGATCTCAGGGCCCATCTTAACCACTGTACCATGCCACATTTAGGATAGAGGCCCACAGGCCACAGATGAGCCATCAGGACCAGCAGGAACCGTGGTTGGTGTTGAGTCCCCCTCAGCATTGAACTAGTGGTCATTAAAGCCCTTCCCACAGAGGAAGGTTTGGTTCTGAAGCCTGAGCTGGAGCGAAGCCTGCAGGTAGTGGTTATGTGAGGGCCACTCTAGGGAGAAGCAGGATAGAGAATCAGGCAACTGGGGACGCACATCTTACCTCTTTCCATTTTCAGCACAGTACTCTGAGATAGGCAGTGTTTCCTTCATTTACAAATGAACGAACTAAAGCTCAGAGAGGTGACACAGTTTGACTGATGACCCAGCAAACAATAGAAATAAAATAGGATCTCGGACCTTCTGATTCCAGAATGGGGGCCTGTGAGCTGGCTTTCGGAGCCTGGCAGTCAACATTAAACAGCGAGTGAATCGGGGAGCAGAACAAGGGAATGGTTAGAAACGTGTGCTTGGTGGCCACACTCCAGCTATACCAATCACCCTAATGATCTTAGAAGAACTACCTAACCATTCTAT
Organism: Glossophaga mutica; assembly: GCA_039655065.1. Taxonomy (NCBI): domain Eukaryota; kingdom Metazoa; phylum Chordata; class Mammalia; order Chiroptera; family Phyllostomidae; genus Glossophaga; species Glossophaga mutica. Next base: position 64,905,067 of record CM077304.1, read on the forward strand.
GTCTTAGTACCTTCATCCATAAAACACATTTAGTAATAATACTCTCTACCTCCTGGAGGTGCTATGGGAATTAAATGAAACATTGCATGTAAAGATCTGATAGAGCTCTCAAAGTATAGTAGGTGCTCAATATATGGTAAGTGCTTTCAGCAGGCATTTTTCTTATGGTGCTGAGCGCAGACAAGCTCTGAATCAGCCCAGATCATTCTCCCGAGCCATTCTACATCTTTCAGAAAACATCATGCCGAAAGAAACGTTAGAATTGATGTAATCTCATTCTCTTTTTTAACAGAGGGAAAATTGAAGGTTAGAGAAGTTACATGAGTTGTCCAAGGTTTTACAGTTAGTTATCAGGAGAGCAAAACCAAATCTTTTCTTTGTAACTTAAAAAAAGTTGAAGCTGTTAGGTCGAGCTAGAAAAGAAGAAAGCTTAAGAAGAAACCATTGAGATGACATCAAGTAGCCCTTCAATCAGGGCTCTAACTCAGTAGGAAAAGAAGACCTGCCACACCTGAGAAAAGCAGAATGACTAACAATTCTCTGGTGGGCCCCCTCCTACTGGCAGAGGGCACAAGTGAAGGGACACTTCCCCAGGAATCAGGAAGTATTGCTTTCAGATATTCATTCCATATCATTCCATTTCTGCCCTGTGGTATTGTCTGCACTAAACAAAGGAAACTTGACCTTGGGTGATACACAAGAAAAGTTAACAAAAGAATGGGAACCAGTGTCTTGGAGAGCATATGGTGGGTATGTGATTAGTGTTAGTAAAAGGATCAGAGGCAGGAAAAAAAAAAGAAAAAAAGGGAAAGTCCTTTTATATCTCTTGAGTGGGTTGGCGTCACTTGCTAAAAGACTAGCTGAGAACTGAATGAAATTAACAAACAGGTGTTAGATGGGGGATGCAGAATATTAAAACAGGTGTATAGAACTGAACAGGTAATAAAGTGCTTTGAGAATAAGGTTTGAAGAAAACAAATTGTGTGTTTGCACATATATACACCCATATATTTAGCTGAGAATGCCTGTCTTCTCCCTTTGCAGTTAATTTAAGAGCTGCCCTCAAAGGCAAATGAAATTGTGTCCACTGTGCTATTTACAAGTGCTGGGGGTGGTTCTCAGGCATGTTGGGAGATGCAGTGGGAGTAGGACAGGGCAAGGCACTTAAGGATTATTCCTAGTAGATTCCAAGTTGAAATTGCTGGATCCACCTGCTACGCACTAATTAAGCAACAATTACTGTCTGTTTAGTGTCACGGCTGCATTTTTTAAGAGAAGTACATTCGGGAAACATTTGGCAAATCTACTCACCAAAGAAAGGAAAGGTTAGAATTTTGCATGCTTTTAAACCATGTATTATTAAAAAAAACTAACCTCACCCCATTTGATAAAAAATGAACTGATTATCAGGCAAAGAAATTAGCCTAGACTTTGAAGATTTTCTACTGGCTAGAACCAGTGTTCCTGTTTTATTTGCCTGGTGTTTTTAAATACCCGAGTGATGTTAACTTGCATGTTGTTTTGCATAGATTTGCATTACGGGTAAAAGAGGCACTTGGTACAAATAGGCAAAGGAGAAAAGCAGTTAATATTGCAAACTCCCCACTAATATCATCAGCTGTGACATCATACGCTAATAAGATTGATCTCAAAGATCACTGGTCTTCCTGGAGATTCTCCCAAGGGGAAAACCACAAACATTATGGGAAAAGAGAATTGCTCCCAAATTGAGGAGAGTTGACATAAATTACAGGTGATGCAGAATTCCAGTCTAAATATGTACTCTGATGAATGATACACATGTGTTCATCATGCCAAATGTCACCTACCACTCGTTGCCTGAATGCTCAGGCTGCAGGTTCTCGAACAGAAGGTGTTAAAGTCAGGTGTTCTGCTCAGTTGTCAGCTTCTTTTCTTGTGGAGTCATCCTTGGGGAAGTCCCATTTTGTCCATCTTCTTATACTGTCTAGACTTGGAATTTTTATGGTGCTTGTCCTTTTGTCTTCACAGAACATTTGCACACTCACCAGCAGCCCTTTCTAAACTTTATCCCCCGCAACTTTTTCACAGATTTTGTTTTATTTTGGTGGACAGCTATTAGTGTTTGTCCAGAGGCTCCTGGGTTTACTGGATTTTGTGGAGATTATCTATGTTATATCTATGTGTTTATTTTTTGGTCTATTTACATCATTGCTTTGACCATTTCAGTCATTTTGGGGAACTTACACTTAAACACCCACCCACAACTAGACTTACAAGCACCGTTTTCATAATGTTTTTCTAGTTTCTCTCACACTTTAAGTTGCCTTGGACACATAAATACACATAGAAATAACTGGCATATTACCATATTTTTTGGACTATAAGATGCACTTTTCCTCCAAATTTGGGAGAAAGGGGGGTGTATCTAACAGTTCAAATGTAACTTATCTAGCTCACTGTGTGGGGGGCGGTGGCAGTGGATTGGGGTCACAAGTTATTAAATATTTTATCACATTTTTTGCTTCAATTTTTTTTCCTATTTTCCTCCTCTAAAACCGAGGTGCATCTTATTGTCCTAAAAATACGGTATTTCTGTACACCTCTGTTAGCTCTGTTGGTCTACTTCTAAGAAAAATGTTGTCAATGATCTCTTCTTTCGTAAGAAAAATAGGAAGGAAATCAGAAGGATCTCTCACTAAAGGGAAGATTGGAATTAGAGCCTTCATTAACAGCATTAACTCTCACCTCATCCCTTGAAGTTCTGGAGCCAAAATGGTTAAGCAGTGAGAACTGCATTGGCATCAAGGTTGTAGAGTTTACAAGGTATAGGAAAGGACCAAAAGGATAAAAAATTTCCCTTGTGATAAAGGGTGAAGATTCCAGAGAAAGGGGACGTGGACAGTAGTCTGCAGGCCTTAGGAGGGTTCTGTAAGGAGGAATGGGAGACTGAGGAGAGAAAGACCAACATTTCAGAAGAAACCTCAATCCTGTGAGTCCTGGTTTGTAAGTGGTACTCAATAGGAAGAAACAAGTTTAAATTGCGGCTGCCTCTGTTCCTTGATACTGCAGCATCCTTTCTGAAACATATCTGGTTCTGGAGCCAAAGTCTTGGGGCAGAAAAGAACAATCTCCAGATAGTGCAGAACAGTGGAGTCTTTAATCCAGTGATAAAGGTGGCCCAGCGGCCCCAAGCCCTTTGCCAGACCTAACTAAAATAGTTCCTCCATCTTTCTTGATGGAGAAGCTCATTAAATTAAGCATTTCAGTGATCCATAGAATATTGAATTCTTCCTGAACCTGCATAAATTTTGTCTTTCCACTTTCAGAGCCCTCGAGAAGCCAACATGCAGATTCTGAGAATTTCAAAATTTGTGAAGTTCCTAGGAGCCCTCAGAAAAGAGATGTGTTTATCTACTGCTATTCTTTGGGATTGTAGAATTTCTTTGCCCAGGTTTTTTTAAAACCTTCAGGAAATAAAAAGTCTAATGGGAAATGTAGGAATGCCTCTAAAACAAATGATAATCCAAAAGAAAAAAGGAAAGGACCTACTCGTTTGGGTTAGCAAACAGAACATACTTACAATATCTTAAGTCAAATAGTAACATGACTAGATGTAAGATAAAATACATAGGGAAGGACATTGCTTTTCAAATATTAATGTGCTTCAAAAATCACCTGTGGGACTTACCAAAAATAAAGATCACAGATGCCAACCCCTGAGATTCTGGAGTGGGGTCCCCCAAATCTATTATTTTAATAAACACTGTAATTGAGCTTGTTGCAGGTGGTTCAGTAAACCAATTCTGGAAAGACATCATTATTCCAAAAGAACTCAGTTTCTACCATCTCCACTTGCTGTCCTTTCATTGTCCCACGCCACCGAAACAGTTCTCATCAAGGCCACCAATGACCTCCATGCTCCCAAACCCATGGTCAATACTCAGTCCTTATCTTGCTTGACCTCCGTTGTCAGTATTTAACACAGTTGACCACACTCTCCCCACTGAAACACTTTCTTCACTTGGCACTCAAGGCACTCATCTCTCTTGGTTCTCCTTATCCCTTTCTAATTACTCTGTCTCAATCTTCTTTGCTGACTTTATGTTCCTAATTTCTAAACCTTGGAGTGCCCCAGAGTTTCAACCCACAAGTATTTTCCTTTCTCTATCTACACTCACTTCTTTACTATTTTCATCCAGTACATAGGTTTTAAATACCTTCTTCTGGGAAGTCCCAAATTTGTAATTACAGTCCACTCCACTCTACTGAGATCCAGGCTTATATATTTTATTGCCAACTCAGCATCTCCACTTGGACATTTGCATATATTAACATGTACAAACCCCCTGATTTATACTTCCCCTCTCAAAACCCACTCCTCCCCTAGGATTTTTCAGCTTTTTCGGTCACGTCACTCCTCTGCCCAAAACCTTCCAAAGCCTTCTCATCTCAAGGTAAAATCCAAATTCCCCACAATGACTCGCATAAAACTACATCATCTAATCCAGTGCTACCTCTCTGACCTCATCTTACACCATTTCTCCCTCAGCCTTTGCACTAGCTATTTCCTCTGCCTAAAATGCTTTTCTCTTGGACAGCCATTTCCTTTCGGTTTCTGCTCGGACGTTACCTCGTTAGAGAGGCCTGCCTAAATGTGATGGACGGTTTCTAAGATGGTTGCCAATGATTCCCACCTCCTCGTATTCACAGCCTTATATAACCCCTAATGCTCAAATGTGGGCTGAATTTAGTGACTTGCTTCTAGGGAATAGAATTGGACAGTGGTGATGAGGTCATGTTACAAAAAGACTGTGCTCCCACCTTGGTCACACTCATTCTTTCACTTGCCCGCTCAAGTGAGAGCAACTGCCACATTGTGAGCTGCCATATAGAGAGGCCCACGTGGCAGGGCCTGAGGGAGGCCACCAGCCGAGAGCCAGCAAGGAAGTGAGACCCTCAACCCAACATCCTGAAAGCAAACTCCTGAGAGACCGTGACACGGAGACACTAGCTAAGCTGTATATATTCAGATTCTTGACCCACAGAAACTATAAGATAATAAATGTTTGTTGTTTTAAGCCACTACGCCTTGGGGTAATTTGGTACTCAGCAATATGTAACTAATACAGTGGCCATCCTGTGTAAATTGAAATTCATAAAAATCCACCTGCCCTTGCTACCTACTATTCCTATCTCACCTTGCCCCATTACTTTCTCTGTAGCACTGATCTCCAAAGCCTTACATCTTATATGTTTGTTTGTGTATTTGTTTAGTTCTGTCTCCAACCACTAAAATAAAAGTTCCATGGGGACAGGGACATTTGTAGGTTTTGCTCACTGCTATATCCTCACTACCAGAAACATGCCTGGCACACAGTAGGCCCTCAATAAATATTTGTTGAATGAATACTGAATCTGAGTAAGGCAAAGGGCTTTGTGAAGTGGTGAAAACACAACACACGAGATTGTGCTGAGTGTTAAATGAGCAAACTCCATAACATCTCTGGTCCTTAGTAGATGCTTAACAAAGTACGGTAATCCTTCATCGAATAACATTGATATAGACACATAAAATTGTTGAATTCTTTTAAGACTGGGGTGCTTATTTGTACAGTATGTACCTACCAAAGGAAAGAGGGATGACTCCTTTAAATTAAGATGCTAACCATTATTTCAGTGGCCATGTTAATTGTGGGTCTGACCCAGCTCCTCCCCATTTCAATCAGGGTCTCTGAAAGGAAACAACACTCTGCTTATAGATGAGTCAAGCCTTTAGTTTTTGTATTATTCTGTAACTCAGTCTCCTTTCAGCTTTAAGGACTTTGAGGTTATCACCAAAGTTCTATCAGACCTTTATGGGCTCTGAATTAGATTCTCACTTTGAGAATCATTCAGAGAAAAATATAAAATAGTTCCTTCTGTCGCTCTTACTAAATGGCCTCTTAAAACCCCACTGTCTTCATAACTATTGCCAGACAATAAGATAATCCTGAGAGCAATAGGCAATTATTATCATTGTGCAGTTGCCTCTGAAATGAAATCATTGGGTTATATGATGTTCAGTCATTATGGGCTTACGCCATTCTCTGGCAGAAAGCAGCATAAGTGGGCCATTTCTGTAGAACAATAATGTTTAAAACTTTCATGTTGGCCAAGCAATAGGAACAACTTTCCTAACAGGACTGAACTGAGGATAAATGGGATGTCTGACAAGCTATTCTCCTGCACCTATGCTTCTCGAACCCTTCAGGAGCTGTATTTATTCGTTGTTTTATTCCAAGCCTAGCACAGTTCCTGCTATGTGGGACATGCTCAGAAAGTGTTAGTGGATCAGATGGATGAGTAGGCAAATGAAAGAGTTATTACAAGTCCCTGGATGAATGGCTACATGTCTTACAAACTAGTCAACCTGGGTACGACTTCGTTCTTGCCTGAATCAGCTGATGGCCTCACTTGCCTTGGTAGTTAAGCAGGCCTGACTTTCAAATCTTGGCCTGCCACTCCCTAAGTGTGTGTGACATTGGGCCTGTTACTTAGCCACTCTCAGCCTCAGTTTCCTCATCTGTAAAACTGGCATAATAATATTTATCCCCTAAGTGTTACTTAAAAAATTAAATTAGATAACACAAAATACCAGGAACAAACACACCTAGGCAGTCAATACATAACTGTTAGTTAAACCTAGCTCTGTCTTCTTTTACTATGAACAACAACGGCCCACTTGGTCTGCTCTCTCTCAACCAGTTTCGTTTCCCAAGCCCCAGCTAAGTTGGCCCTTACTATAGAGAAACTTCTGCCCAAGCAAAGTATTTTCATTACTGTGTTTGCTAATTCCTCTTATCTCAGATATTTTCTATTTGCAAAGTGCTCTCAAACACCTCATTTCTTTGTGCCTCAACACAACCTTAAAATGTTGGTAGAACAAGAAGTTGAGGCCCTGTTGTACATATGAGGAAACCAAGGCATTAAGAATTAAATTACACAAGGTTACACAACTACTGATAGCAAAGTGGGGATCCTGGACTCAAGCCCACAATCTTTTCATTACATATTATAAAACCTTTAGCAAGTGGATACAGGCAGAAAAGCCAACAAAATGGCCCAAATGCATCTCTCAACGAACATCCTACTTAAATCAATACAAATACCAGGCAGGCCACCCCTTCTGGAATCTTAGTCCTGGGTCTTTAAAAGTTGATAGACCAGTGAGCATCTATGACAAACAGGAGCCCTTGAAAGGGTGGCACCAAGCCCTCTTTTATTCTTTCTCTGCGTGTGAGGTAGCAGGGCCAGGCACGGGCCACTCTCACCAATGATTGCTCCGGGTGACAGAAATCTTAAAAACTGAGAGGTCGTTTCTTGTGAGCATCACAATCCTGTCTTCCTGGTTCTGGCAGTACACAGCCTGAAACATCTGAAGAGGAAATCGTCTCTAACCCCATACCACTTTGCGGCAGAGCAAACAAGATCTAGGGAGGAAGAGTAACTTCACAACCATGGCCCACCTACTGTGTGCTAGGCACTGTGCTAGACCCTTTATATGTATTATCTTAGTCAATCTAATTCTTAAAACAACCACGGCATCCCTGTAGTGGACAAAGTGGCTCCTCCCCAACATCCAATCCCTCTTATCCTGGTAACCATTCCGAGTTCTATTAGGGTGCTGAACCTTTTCAATATAGTCCATATGTTCTGGAAAAGGTGACCTGCCCTGCCACTAGAGGTAGGACAAGTGGATGGGGATTAAAATGATGCATATAAGCCCATTTCCCGGTCATAGATCAGGGAAGACAGGTGACGAAAATTGGGTCAATAAGAAGTATGCTAACTAAGGATGTTGAAAAGAAGCTCAATTGTTCTCTCTCCCTCTCCCCCGTTCGCTCTCCCTCTCTCTCCTCCTGGAAGGTATACTGAGCTAATACGCAGCCTGGAATTGCTGTAGCCATTCAGGATAACGAGCTGTAGATGAATTTGACTACACAAGAGCCAGAGCAAAAGGATGGAAAGAAATCAATTCTTTGTTGATGTCACTGAATACTGAATCAAACAATGCTGTTTTTCTTACTTCTTAAATTTTCTGTTATGTGGGAATCAAAATCAAATAATACCATTTATTTATTTGCCTTGTTCAAGTTGGTCATTATATTACTTGCAAAATAAAGAGTCTTAACTATATTGGTTAGGGTAAGGCCAAGTTGTCCTAACAAGAAGACTCAACAGTAACAGAGTGGTTTGAAGTCAGATCTCATTTCCCTCTTATGTACCAGCGGGCAGATGTTCCAGTTGGGCAGACAACTGCGCTCCAATTGTTTATTTAGGGACCTGGTTTCTTCCAAAGTCATTGCTCTGCCATCCCTACAATCTTACTCTCATCTCCATGGGAGATGTCCTTCATGTCAAGGTTGGGGTGCTCTTGACCTTCATGTCAAGGTTGGGGTGCTCTTGGTTCCAGCTTGTAAGGAAAGGAACATGAAGAAGTCTTGTGTCGCAGAGCCAAATATGTCAAGCAGCACTCTACTGGTAGGGAATTAGTTCCTTGGCCACATCTAATAGCAAGGCAGAGCTGGAAACATATTACTAGCCACATGTCCAGCTATACAACTATTAGCACAAAAGAAAACAAAAATGGATTGGGGTGGACCACTAGCAGTCTTAGCCACATTAACCATTAATTATAGAACTCATTTTATAAAGGAGAAACATAAGGCTAAGAAAACTTGCCTAAAGTCACATAACCAGTAAGTGGCAGACCAAGGATCTGAATTCAAATCTCCAAATCTTGCTACTGCACTCTTCATAGGATAGACTTCTTGTTCTTCTATATCCATATGCAGTACCCCCTCTAAATTTTATCTCTTAAGATAACATTAGCACTGTACATGGCACAGGTTGCTAACTCTCGCTCTGTCAGTTGCTTGGTTCCCTGAAAAGAAAGCTAGATTCCTTCTAAACTGTCAACTATGACTTTATTTTCTATTGTCTAGAGGAAAAAGTGTTGAATAAGGATTGACATGATTGCCCCAAGCCTGGCACTTAGAAAAAGAGAACTAAATGGTGAAGTCCAGCCAAAATGTTGTGACCTGACAACTGCAGGAGAACCCAAGAAACAAACTGAGGTCCGAAGCAGAGAGAGAAGATGCAGGGCGCCTAGAAGAGCAGGGAAATGCGTGAGTGGAGGATGGATGGCCACTAAAGGCAACAGTGAAAGAGGATGAAAGGGAAAAATGAGAATGAACTACAAACTGGGTACATTTAGGTCATTCAGACTTAAGCTGTGTCAGACCACTCCTCTTGTTAATTTGAATTGTGAGTACATTCCCAAAAACAAAAAAAAGGGTTACGAAGTCAAAACTGAAAAATTCTCTCTCCCACCCTATGCCCCAGGCACCTAATTCCTCTCCACCAAGGGACTAAGTATTATTAATTTCTTCGATATCATTCTGGACTATATATATACACATACATATATATATGCAAATACATACAGATCTGGTATAAATATTCTTTCTCTACCCTTATGTTACTCAGTTTTCTGCACCTTAATTCTTTTTCACTTAAAGTACCTTCGAGATCTCTTGATGTGTGTACATAAAAAGTATCCTAATTTTTTATGGCTGTATTATATTCCATTATTGGGTATGCCATAATTATTTAACTAATCCCTTATTGACAGATACATGGATTGTTTCCAATTTTTTGTTATTACAAACAACGCAACAATATACAGCCTTGTGAACTTGCCATTACCTATGTGTGACAAATCTGTAGGATAAACTCCCAGAATTGGCTTTGATTTATCAAAGGGTATAGATATTCATAATTATGAAGGACATTTCCAAATGCCCCTTCATATAATTATACCAATTTATTTTCCAGCCAATCATGTAAAGGGCGCCTTACTCCTCACACTCTTACCAACACAGCGTGTTAATGGCTTTTATCATTGCCAATCTAATACATGGTGGCTGTATAAACTTAATTTCTATTTCTCTTATCATGAAGTTAGTTATCTTTTATTTTTTAATTTTTTATTTTTTATTGTGGTAAAATATATAGAACAAAATTTGCCACAATAACCATTTTAAAACATAAAATTCAGTGGCATTAATTCTATTCACGGTGTCACACAACCATCACCATTCTACCTCTTTTTTTAAATTACTTTAGGACTATTTGGTTTACACATATAGAGCAGAGACTTTCAGGTCATGTGTTGTGAGAGGCACACTGGTGTGCCATGGGAATTCTTAAAACATGCAGTACCCAACTATTCAATCAGGGACGCTGACCTCTTTACCCTTAGATGGTCAAATTTTTAAAAAATGACAACAGCCAACACAACAATAACCATCTGGAGTGAAGGCCTTGTCTTGAACCATAAATGCGCAGGTTGTATGATAGAGTCACATCTTATTGGTCATGTCACATAACAAGTTTGCATCTGACTGGTCCTTATACTCAAGGACAGGCACTTGATTTTTTTTAAGTAATTTTGGAAGGTAGTTATCTTATAAATGTTTAAGAAGCATTTGTATTCCCTTGTCAATGGACTCTCTATTTGCACATTTTTAGATAGGGCTGTTTGTCTTTTTCTCATTGGTTTGTAAGACCTTTTTACATATAAAGACAATTAGCCCTTGTTTATTAAATGAGTTACAAATATTTCCCTTTTTTATAATTGCCATTTACCTTTGCTTATGATAAGTTTTGCATTTCAGGAAAGCATTCTTTTTATTCACTCTCTGAAGTGTCTCTCTTAATTGGGAGGAGCTCCTTAAACAAGCCAAACTTTACTGGACAGGTAGGAAAGGAGCGTAAACTTAGGAGAACTTCACTCTTAAAGATTCCCTCTCCTGTCTGACTGATCCCATTTTTTTAAAGATACATTTTATTAATTATGCTCTTATAGCTGTCCCAGTTTTCCTCCTTTCCCCTTCTCCACCAGGTACCCCCATTCTCTCCAGCCATCCCCCCCTTAGTTCATGTCCATGGGTCATGCATGTAAGTTCTTTGGCTACTCCATTTCCTACAATGTTCTTAACATTGTATTTTGTACCTACTATGTCTATTTGTACCCCTGTCTATTTTGGACCTACTAATTATACTTCTTAATCCTGCACATTTCCTCTCATTCTCCCCCTTCCCCTCCCAGCTAACAACCCTCCAAATGATCTCCATATCTATGATTCTGTTTCTGTTCTGCTTGTTTGTTTAATTTGTTTTTATAGTTTGTTTTTTACATTCAGTTGTTGATAGTTGTGAATTTATTACCAGTTTAATGTCCATAGATTTGATCTTCTTTTTTTCTTATAGAATTCCCTTTAACATTTCATATAATAATGGTTTGGTGATGATGAACTCCTTTAGTTTTACCTTGTCTGGGGAACACTTTATCTGCCCTTCCATTCTAAATGATAGCTTTGCTGGATAGAGTAATCTAGGTTTTAGGTCCTTGCTTTTCATCACTTTGAATATTTCTTGCCAGTCTTTTTTTGCCTGCAAAATTTCTTTTGAGAAATCAGCTGATAGTTTTATGGGTATGGTCCTTGTAGGTAACTCTCTGCTTTTCTCTTGCTGCTTTTAAAATTCCCTCTTTATTTTTAATCTTTGGTATTTTAATGTTGATGTGTCATCCTATGGTGTTCTTTGGGTCTAACTTGTTTGGGACTCTCTGTGCTTCCTGGATTTGTCTATTTCTTTCACTGGAGAATTGTTCTTTCAAATAAGTTTTCAATTTCTTGCTCTTCCTCTTCTCCTTCTGGCACCCCTATGATTCAGATAGTGGTATGTATGGAGATCTCCCAGAGGCTCCTTAGTCTATCCTCATTTCGGGGGATTCTTTTTCTTCTTGCTGTTCTGAGTGAATGCTTCTTGCTTCCTTATGTTCCAAATCATTGATTTGATTCTAAGGTTCATCCCTCTACTGTTCTTTCCCTGTAGATTTTTCTTTATTTCATTTAGTGTAACCTTCATTTCTGCCTGAATCTTTATTATGCTGTTGAAGTACCCAGTGAATTCTTTGAGCATCCTGATAACCAGTGTTTTGAACTCCGTATCTGATAGGTTGCTTATCTCCATTTTGTTTAGTTATTTTTCTGGAGTTTTGTTCTATTCTTTCATTTGGGTGATATTTCTTCGTCTCATCCAGCAGCCTCCCTGTGTTTGTTTCTGTGTACCAGGTAGAGCTGCTTTGACTCCCTGTCTTAGTAGTGTAGTTTATTGTAGAAAAGTGCACCTAGGTAATTGTCAGGGCTGGGCAACCCATGTTACTGATCTGTGACTTTGTGTAGGGGAGGGCTCAGAGAAGGGACAATGCTGCTGCCTGGCCCCTGGAGTTTTGCCTGGGTGGAAGCTGTCTCCCAGCACTCACTCTGTTGCCAGTCACATCAATTTCTCCCTGTATGCCTCTGGTACCCTTGCAGCTGTTGCCCTGGTACTGAATCCCAGAGGGGTTCGGTCTGCATAAGTCTTAAGTTCGTTGCAGGCCCTTTAAGAGGAGTCTCCTATGAATCCTGCAGTTTCTTCCACCATTCCAACCCCCACTGGTTTCTACAGCCAAAAGTTATGGGGACTTATCTTCCTGTTGCTGGAACCCTGGGCTGGGTGGTCTGGTATGGGGCTGGGATCCCTCACTCCTGAGGTATTCCTCCCCATTTTTATCCACCACACGTGGATGTGGAACCACCCATTCCATGTCTCCATGCCTCTCCGAGCCTCGCCGTCTCTCCACACCTCCCTGCCCATCTCCATGTCTCCACCCCTCCTGTCTGTCTGGATGAATGTGGTTTCTTTGAAGCCTTGGTTGTTGAACTTCCATCAGCTCAATTTTCTGATGAACCTGGGTGATATTTGTTTTACAGTCTAGTTGTAAATTTTGTTGTAGTTGTTCAAGGGGGAAAGTGTATTTACCTATACTTCCACCTTGACTGGAAGTCTGATCCTATTCTTATATATCCTGATAATATTTTCACAGAACTCACCCCATTGAATAAAATTTAAATTACTAACCATGACTTACAATAGTAACAGAGTGCAAAGGAAACTCTTCCTGCCCTTTGACTTCCCAGTGTGAACCCTGAGAAGAAAAGAAGAAATACAAACACCTTCTAAGAAGGGCTTCTGGTGGCTACCTTGGCTCAGATAAAAAAGCAGAGCCTAGCAGCCATTGCTGCTCAGAGGCCTCTCGTGCAAACCATACTTTGCGGAGAAGCCTCCGAGCTGGCCTGCCTGTTGGCACTGTGTTTCTGTCTTCTGAGCCAACACTTACAAAGGTTTCCTGGAATCCTATTTTAACCAATAGGACTGAGTCTTTCCCCATTCAGTTGGAGCTGTGCAGTTCTGACCAGAGTGGCTCTATTCCAACTAATCAGGACAGTGCCTTCGGACAAATCAAACTGTGATGATTCAGCATCCTCATTTGCATGAGGACAAACCAATCAGGGACCAGGAACAAGGACTTCTGTCTATATAAACCAGCTCCCCTCTAGCACCAGGAACGCATTTTCCATGAATGCTGAAGCTTTCAGGAGCTGAGACACTGAGGACCCACACAGTGGAGCAGAGTGGAGCAGTCTGTCATGAAGCAGAGCTGCCTAGATGAAGGGAAACCTGGTTCCAAGGCTGCCTGGCCCAGGGGCCACCTCAAAGCAGTGCTGTTTTCACAGCTGCCCTGCATTATCCTTGAGCCCTTTGCTCCAAATAGTTTCCCTCTTCACCACACCTCAAACTGGACACATCAGCTTTCACTCTTTATGAACCTACTTTCTCCATACAATTCAATTATAACAGTCCTTCATAGGTAGTTATTCAAAGAATGGGGCTGACCTGAACACAAATGGGCTTTTGGACAGAGTTACTTGATGGACAGGAAAAGAAAATAAAGAAGAGAGGGAAATGAATAACAGGCGACATCACACTGTAAGGAATGAAAGTGCATCTGTCACAGACAAGCAAACGCATTTCCCCATACCAGGGAAGATGAAGCACCTCTTAAAAGACCAAACATCAGTCTCAGTGGTGGGTTTCAGGACCCCAGAGGTTGTGATAGTATGGGGTGAAGTGGAAGAAGCTGCTTTTCAAAGTCTAGTAAAAATGTGAGCAGTATTTTTTTAATGTCACCAAGAAAAGAGGCTGAAGCAGCTTTGGAGAAGATTCTGGTTCCTTCTGAGTCTCTCAACCTGATCCATGGCAGTTACCGAAAACCCTCAACCTTCCACCTCAGCTAATCAGCATCTGAGCGAACTCTGACACTGCCTTGCTGGACATTTCCCCACCCCACTAATGAGAGAGTAGTCTGGGACTCTAGAATTAGACTGCTGCCTCTCTCTGTGCTCACCCCTTGTTCCCGGGCCTCCTCTTCCTCTCCCCCCTACAGCACTGCGCTTCCAGGCCTGGCTTCTGCCTGGCTTCCTGACTCTCGCTCTGGCGCCTGCTCTCCCTGGAGCATTGCCCTGAACTTCAGCCTCCTTGGCAGGGGCATTGACAGCATAACTGGCCCTCAGCCACCATCCTGTTCCTCTCAGCAACTGGCCAGAGCCCTCTTTCAACCGGATGGTACCCCTCCACAACCAACCCCACCCCCTTCTCCTGACCACCAGTGTTTACATTATCCAGTGCAGTTTTGCCCCTGCTGTGCTTCCCTCCTTCCACTAGAAGGGACCCCATGGACACCTGTACCAGCTAGATCAAACCCAGATTCCCTGCACACAAATACCAACTCAACCTACTTTAAACAGTAAGTATGTTTATTAACCTATGTCACTAGAAGTCCAGAGATGGGATGATTCTAGATTTGGTCACTTCTGGAGCTCGAGGTGTCATTAAGGACCTGATCTCTTGTCTTTCATCTCTGACAACCCTACCATGTTGCCAACTCCTTTCACAAGACAGGCACAGTAGCTCTAAGCAATGAGCGGTGGACTGGAGTGGACTCCTATAGGCTCCTAAGAGCCAAGTATTAAATTTTCCAGCCAATTATTGAGATATCCGTAGTTTAAAATCAGCCATCCTGAGAGAATCTGCACCACAGAAATGGAAATAGGTATACACTATAAATCAGTGCCTTTTGTTTTTGGAGAGGGGGGTTAACAGCATCTTAATACTGCATTACATTCTCACACAATAACTTCTAGAGACAGAAAGGGTCTGTTTCTCAAATGCATCTTTTTAAGGAGCAAAGAAACTTTTGCAAAGCCTGCAGAAGATTCCCCCACTTCCACCTTCTTGGCCTGATTGTGTCACATGCCTAGGTTCCAAACAAAGATTGGCAAATGGATGAGTTCTGATAACTCCCCTGAAGCACTGTGGGTACCTGATACCTGAAAACCAGGGTAAGCCAGGGTTCTGTTTGCTACAAGTAAGGAAGGTGAGAGCCTTTGGATGGGCAATCAGCAGGGTCTGTCCCACACACCCCCACACACCATCCACCTTGCTGTTGAGAGTTCATCTCTCTGTCCTGGTCCATCTTGGAGGTTTCAGCAGGTTTACAGGGCACATGGGTTATAACAGCTGAGATGTTCGCAAGACTATCTCGCTAGAGGAGTGAAAGCCAACAGCAGAAATCAGAGAGGCATTTTTTTTTCTTAGATTCTAGGCCTGCAATTTACCCAAGTGGTTCAAAAAAACAAAAAAGAAACAAACAAAAAACCTAACTTTGTTTCAGCACTATCGAATAAATAAAAGTTATCCTGTTTCCACTTGATAATGCTTTTTCTGTAAAGAAATTCATAATTTAAAAGGATTCCATGTTAGCCAAGAAGAAAATTACTTTAATTTTTATGTGTTGACATGCAATTCAAATTGAGTTAAATAAATATAAGACTAGATCCTGTTAAGCAGTTCACTCAAAATTAACTTTTCTCAATTCAGATTTAACCTAACCCTGTTTTCTCTCCAGCTCGGGTAGACTATAAGCTTGAACTCACCTGAATCTATTTCTCAGAGTCATTCCCTCCAAAGCTTGTCTAAGGTTGCAAAACTGTCAGTGATGCTGTGAAGTGTCACAGTCCACGCTGTCTGTCTTCACGGTGGCTCTCCCAGGAAGGGACCTCCAGCCTGCTCTCTGATAATTTCCAAAAAGGATCCAAATTGCCCTTCTCTTTACAGAGAAGGGCATCCCATCCAACTTCCCATCCAACTTCTTGTACCTTTTCCCTTCCATATTTAAAAGGGATATTTGCCTAAAAACCACAATACCTTTATCATATTGGCAATAATTCTCTAAAATCTAGTCAATATTAAACTTTTCCCAGTTTTCTCCCCCCCAAAAAAAAACATTATAGCTGGTTTTTACAAATGAGGTTCATACATTGCATTGAGTAGTTAGTTACATTTCATTGGTTTATTTCAAGCTAGAAGAGTTTTTCTACTCATTTTTTAAAAGATATTGACCTTTGCAGACACCAGACCAGTTGTTTTGCAAATGGCCCCAAATTCTGGATTTGTCTGATTGTTATCTCAAGGTGTTTGTCTGATTGTTATCTCAAGGTGTTGTTTAACTTGTTTTTCTAGATTTGGTGTCCTGTTAAAATAAAGGGCTGATTAGAGTAAGGCTGAATCAGTCAGTCCTCACAGGAACTAGATAGCACACTCAAAGGGTTAATTGAAGGGAGTTGAGTAAATGACTATTTGCAGACTGCTGCAGGCACAGGGAACAACAAGGGGTGGGAATGGAATACTTCAAAAGTACCACCTGGGCCCTGTCATCTGGAGCTTTGGAAGAGCAGCCCCTAATAGGATCTGTAGATGTCAACGGACAGCTACTGCCCAAACCGTACCCAGACAGGCAGTGAGGTGGTAGGGAATAAATACCCCAAATCTTTTTCCTTCATCCTCCAAATTTCTGCCAGAGCCTCCACATTAGCCAAATCTAATCCGAAGCTGAAACACAAGGGATCCTGGGTGATACATCTGCAGAGGGATGTCTCCAGGGGCATAAAGCAGGATGGACAAAAGCATCGAGTCGCTTTATAAGCGCAAATGGAGAATAACCAACACGCGGCTTAAACATTTTTGGCTAGAATATTTCATAGTTCATGCTGCGAATTTCAGATTGAATCCCATCGGAGAAACATGTTAGAGTGTCTCATCATTAGCAAAGCTAAGTTTCACCACTTGGTTAAAATGATGACAGCAAGACTTCACCATTGAGATGTAAAGTTTGTTTTCATTTTCATAATCAGCAAATAATCCAAGGGGAGACTCTTTGGCACCAGGAGAATGTTATTGTACCCCAACAAATTTTCACATAATCGTTTCAGCACCAGTTAATGATTCCAATTGGAATCAATTATTTCATGGGGGTTGCAAAGTCATGGGGGTTTCTAATTCTTTCATTCCATGTTTGGTTGAACCCAGTGAATTTTTTTAAATTAAAAAGAGTTCAATATCAATAATTTTGTAGGTTTCAAATTAAAGCATTCATTGGAAAAAATGTATGTCTCTCCTAAACTAGGGAAAAACAATTTCTCCTTAAAAGATGAGGTAAATACTACTTGTTTTCCTTTATACACCAATTGTCAAAGTAACCACCAAATGAGTAAAAACTGCTGCTACTCCTGATTTTTATCTTTTGACTTAATCTTTATTGTATTTTCCCATTACCATTTAGTCCCCTCACACCCCTCGCCCCCCAGCAATCTCCACACTTGTCCATGTCCATGAGTCCTTGTTCCTTTTTGCTCAATCCCTCCCCCACAGCAAGCTGTCATCTGCTCTCCATCTATGAGTCTGTCTCTATTTTGCTTGTTAGTTCAGTTTGTTCATTAGGTTCCACGTATGAGTGAAATCATACAGTATTTATCTTTCTCTGACTGGCTTATTTCACTTAGCATAATGTACTGCAGGTTCATCCATACTGTTGCAAAGGGTAAAAATTGTCTTCTTTTTTATGACAGAGTACTATGCCATTGTGTAAACATCCCATAGTTGTTTCATCCATTCATCTATTGATGAACACTTGTGCTACTTCCATATCTTCCATATCTTCCAAAAAATGCTATGAACAATGTCCGAGATTTTGCTGCCTATGATTTCTTCTAGGATTTTTATGATTTGGGGTCTAACATTTAAGTCTTTGATCCATTTTGAATTTATTCTTGAGTGTGGTGTAAGAAAGTGGTCTAGTTCTTTTTTTCTGCATGTATCTGTTCAATTTTCCCAGTATCACTTATTGAATAAACCATCTTCAGCCCATTGTATGTGCTTGCTTCCTCTGTCAAATATTGACTATGAAGATGTGGGTTTATTTCTGCATTCTCTATTCCCTTCCATTAATCTATGTGTCTGTTTTTATACCAGTACCATGCTGTTTTGATTACTATGGCCTTGCAGTATAATTTGATATTAAGTAGTGTCATTCCTCCAATTTTGTTGTTCTTTCTCAGGATTGCTGTTGCTATATGGAGCCTTTTGTGGCTCCATATAAATTTTTGAAATATTTGTTCTAGTTCTGTGAAATATATCACTGGAATCTGCATAGGAATTGCATTGAATCTATAGATTGCTTTGGGTATTATGGACATTTTAATAATGTTAATTCTTTCTATCATGAAAACAGTATGTGCTTCCACTTATTTGTATCTTCTTCAATTTCTTTCTTCAGTGTGTTATAATTTTCATATACAGATCTTTCATATCCATGGTTAGGTTTATTTTATTCTTTTTGAAGCAACTGTGATGAGATTGTTTTCTTAATTTCCCTTTCTGTTAGTTCATTGTTAGCATATAAAAATGCAATTGATTTCTGAATATTAACTTTGTATCCTGCTACCCTGCTGAATTAATTTATCAGTTTGAGTAGTTTCTTGGTGGAATCTTTGGGGTGCTCTGCTGCAGTCCAGCTGCAGCAGGATCCAGGGGGTCCCAAAGGTGGGTAAGGCGCCGGCAATGGGAGACAGACAACTACACAACTTGATGGCTGTGCAAAGCTGTTCCACTTTATTATCACTTTAACATTGCTTATATACAGATTTTTTGGCAAGCGTTAACTTTTTGTGGTTACAGATTTATGGTTAGGCTAAACAGAAAATCATAGTTTAACATACAATGACTTTATAAATTGAAAATAAGTATTTGACTTGCCAAACAGAGTCTCAGTGAATTCTTTTGCCTGTGGTTAATGATTGATCCGTGATCTATGTCTATATCCTGATTCTATTCTACTAAAATGTTATGAAAGACTAAGTGCGCTTTCTATTATTATGTGTTCCTGTAAGATTATTTTGTTCTACTTACTTACAATGGGTGAACTGATTTAAGTCTTTCTGATTAATTTTCTTCAGCCAACCATCCTTCATTGCCTTTAAACAAATACAGACAGTCACCAAGGGGGACTTTGGCATGTTAGTCATTTCATAAAAGGTAGACTTTGCCAAGGAACATGTTTTCTATCCTTATTGACTATTCTTATGCCCTCAAAATAGGCTCCTGTAAAGGACAATGGGTGAAACAGTTTTTCTTTATTTTTCTTAATGACCAAGCGACTATGGGAGGGGGAATTCTTTGCTAACTTAACTAGTAAATTGTTAGTACAATCTGGACACGCAGTTACAGATGATTCAGGAGTGGCGGTGACTGTGTCTAGTTCTGTGGAAGCTGGAATCACATCCGAGGCTTGCCTATCGGTTTCATTCTCATGTGTCTTATTCATCTTTCCCAGGTTAATCATATATACAATGAAAATTATGACTCCTAGAAATATAATTCCCATACTACCAATTATCCCTATGCCGCGTCCTCTTCCCGGAGGACACCTTCCTTGAAGCTTCTCTCCCCATATCCGGACCTTGTCAGACAATATGGCTGGAAGAGGATGCGGCAGTGCTCTATGTACAGTATCATGTCATCTGCAAATAAAGACAGTTTTACTTCTTCCTTTCCAATTTGGATGCCTTTTATTTCTTCTTTTGTTTGATTGCTGTGGCTAGAATTTCCAGTACCATGTTGCATAAGAGAGGTGAAAGCGGACATCCCTTTCTTGTTCCCAATCTTAAGGGGAACACTTGTAGTTTTTGCCCATTGAGTCTGATGCTGGCAGTGGGTTTGTCATACATGGCCTTTATCATGTTTAGGTAGGTTTCCTCTATTCCCACTTTGCTGAGAGTTTTGATCATTAATAGGTGTTGAATTTTATCAAACGCTTTTTCTGCATCTATGGATATGATCATGTGGGTTTTATCCTTCATTTTTTTGTGGTGAATCACATTTATTGATTTGTGAATGTTGCACCAACCTTGCATTCCCAGAATAAATCCCACTTGATCATTGGGTATGATCTTTTTGGTGCCCTGCTGTATTCAGTTTGCTAATATTTTGTTGAGGATTTTAGCATCTGTGTTCATCAGATATTGGCCAATAATTTTCTTTCTTTGTAAGTGTCTTTAGCTGGTTTTGGAATTCACATAATGCTGGCCTTGTCAAATGAGTTTGAGAACATTCCCTCCTCTTGAATTTTATGAAATAGTTCGAGAAACAGAGGTGTTAGTTATTCTTGGAATGTTTGGTAAAATTCACCTGTGAAGTCATCTGGTCCAGGGCTTTTATTTGTTGGGAGTTTTTTTTTTAATTATTGCTTCCATTTTATTAGGTGTAATCTGTCTTTCCAGATTCTCTCATTCTTCTTGATTTATTTTTGGAAGATTATGTTTCTAGGAATATATCTATTTTGTCCAGATTGTCCAGTTTGTTAGCATATAATCGTTCATAATATATTCTTACAACCCTTTGTATTTCTTTGTTGTCCGTTATTATTTCTCCTCTTTCACTTCTGATTGTATTTATTTGTGTTCTCTCTCTTTCTCTCTCTCTCTCTCTCTCTCTCCCTGTTTCTCTTTGATGAGTCTGGTTTATCGATCTTCTTTATCTTTTCAAAGAGCCAGCTCTTGGATTCATTGATGTTTTCTGTATCATTTTTTACACTCTATTTCACTTATCTCTGCTCTGGTCTTTATTATTTCCTTCCTTATACTCACTTTGGGCTTTGTTGGTTGTTCTTTTTCAAGTTTCTTTAAGTATGAAGTTAGATTACTTATTTGAGCTTTTTCTTGTTTTTTAAGATAGGTCTGTAATGCTATGAATTTCCCTCTTTGAATTGCTTTCTGTGTCCCACAGATTTTGGATTGTTGACTAATTCATTGTTTAATAACATGTTTTTAGTTTCCATGTCTTTGCATGTTTTTCAGTGTTCTTCCTGTGATTGATTTCTAATTTCACAGCATTATGGTGAGAGAAGATGCTTGATATGATTTCAATCCTCTCAAATTTATTGAGACTTGTTTTGTGTCCTAACACATGGTCTATCCTAGGAAACACTACATGTGCACTTGAAAAGTACATACATTCTGCTGTTTTGGGGTGAAATGCTCTCAAGATATCAATTAAATCCATTTGATCTAGTGTGTCATTTAAGGCTGTTGTGGCCTTGTTGATTTTCTGGCTGAAAGATCTAGCCATTAAAGTCAATGGGGTGTTAAAATCCCCAAATATGACTATTTCTGTCAATCTCTCCTCTTATGTCCATCAAGATTTGCTTTATATATTTAGGTGCTCCTATGTTGGGTTCATAAATGTTCACTAGAGTTCTATCCACTTGTTGGATTATTCACTTTATCATTGCATAGTGTCCTTCTTTGTCCCTTACTATAGTCTTTGTTTTAAAGTCTGTTTTGTTGGGTATAAGTACTGCTATCCCACCTTTTTTTTTCTTTTCCATTTGCATGACATATCTTTTTCCATCCCTTTACTTATAGTTTCTGTATATTGTTTGGTCTGAGATGAGTCTCTTGAGAGCAGCATATACATGGGTGTGTTTTTTTTCTTATCCATTCAGCTACCCTATGTCTTTTGCTCAGAGCATTTATGCTATTTACATTTAAGGTGATTATTGATAGATACATATGTAGTGCCCTTTTATTGTTAGACTGTTTTCCCTGTTTTGTTTTTTTTTTCCTTTCTCTTTTTCTTCTTCTTAAAGCAAGCCCTTTAACATTTGTTGCAAGATTGGTTTGGTGTCAACAAACTCCTTTAGCTTTTTCTCATCTGCAAAGTCCTTATTTCTCCTTTGATTTTAAATAACAGCCTTGCAGGATAAAGTAGTCTTGGTTGTAGGTCTTTGCTTTTCATCACCTTGAACATTTTGCACCACTCCCTTCTGGACTGAAATGTTTCTGATAAGTAATCAGATGACAGTCTAATTGGTGCTCCCTCGTAGGTAACTACCTGCTTTTCTCTTTTGGCTATTAGGATTCTCTCCTTATCTTTAAGCCTTGTCATTTTAAGTATGATGTGTTTCAGAGTAGGCCTCTTTGGGTCCTACTTGTTTGGGACTCTCTGAGTTTCCTGAACTTATGTTTCTTTTTCCTTCACCAGATTATGGAAGTTTTTGGTTATTATTTCTTCAAATAGTTTCTCAATCTCTTGCTCACTCTCTTGTCCTTCTGGTATTCCCATGATGTTGATGTTATGCTTCATGTTGCCCAACATGTTTCTTAAGTTCTCCTCATTTTTTTTTAATTCTTTTTTCTTTTCCTTGTTCTGTCTGGGTGTTTTTTCTACCTTGTCTCCAAAACACTGATTCATTCCATCCCCTGCTTCATACAACCTACCGTTTGTTCCTTCCAGTGTATTATTTTCATTCTTTATTCTCAGATATTACATTCTTTATTTCTGACTGGTCCTTTTATATGGTTTCTATGTCTTTTTTTCATATTGTTGAGTATCCTTATAATCATTACTCTAAACTCTCTGATAAATTGCTTGCCTCCATTTCATCTAGTTCTTCTGGAGAATTCTCTTGTTCTTTCATTTGGGATCTTTTTCTTTGTCTCCCCATTCAGCTGATTCTTTGTATTTTCTGCCTTGGATGTTAAACTAATCAGTTAATAAACCTCAGTTGTTAATCTAATCAAACTGTAATCAGCATTCTGGCTTAAGCACCACAGGACTAGGCAGAGTAATTCCTGTGGGTGGGGCTCTTGCTTCCCCTTAGGTTGATGCAACTTGGATAGAAGTGTTCTGCCTGAGAAAGATGGCTTCTGCAGTATGGGGAGTGATTCAGCACAGGGGTCCTTGTTGCTCTGCCTTCAGTTCTCTCCCCCAGAGCCACCAACCCCAGACTCTCCTCAGGCGTCTCCAGTCTACTCTGCCCTCCCTCTGCCACATCCCAGCATACATGGCTACAAACAAAATTTTGTGCTTTGGCCCTTTAAAAGGCTCTCTGCATCTTTTTCCCTGGCAGAGAGAAACCCTGCTGCTTTTCACAGCTGGATGTTATCTGGGTTCTTTTATGGCTTTGGTGCTGTTGTCTGGGCAGGCCATCTTGGGGTTTAGACCCCACACTTCTCAGGCGGAACCCCTCAGCTGCTGAAATATCCCTTGGGCACTTCAGCTGCCACCTGTGGGAGAGCAGCCAGCCCTCTTGTGCCTCCTCCACACTCTCTACCAGCCTTGTTCTGTCTGTCCTTGGTTATAAGGCTTCTCACCAGCTAATGTTCAGTTGGTTATTCAGGATGATTTCTCGACAATTTAGTTGTAATTCCAAATTAGTCCTGGGAGGAGGTTAGTGTAGCTTCCACTTACTCCTCCACCATCTTGGATCTCACTCCTTTTCTTCTCCCTCTCCTCCCCTTCCCTCTCCTTTTCTTCTTCTCTCTCTCTATTGCTCTTTCTCTCTCCTAACTTTTTGATGCCCAAATTTAGCCAATGGAATTTCCTTCAAGCTGCTTCCACAATAAGCCCCTGTTAGTTTGGGAGGATTTCCTTTTTTTTTTTTTCTGAAACTATGGGATGTCCTCGGCTCACCTAAGCTATGTTCCCTTGCCCCAGGTCTTCACCAAAAAGCCTTGGCTCAGTTTAGTGAAAAATGGTATTTAGTGCAGCATCTATGCACTAGGTAGGCTCATGGATACTGACGGAGCCATTACAGCTTCTAGCCTCTAACAGTGGATAGAGCTCATATATATACACACACGTAAACACATACGTTAAATCAGGAGTTTATATTAACATTTCTAATTCAAATTTAACATTATGGGGTAATCAGGAATAATTATAAGGAACAAGGATTTGAGCTGGCCTTGGGAGATATGTAGCATACCTTTTTAAAAAAATTATTTTTCTGTAATATAACCATATTTCCAAAGAAAGACAGAATAAATTTATGAATAATTTTACCCTTTAACACAACCATTAAAAATAATTTTATATAAATCCTGGTGGTGAGAGCAGGTCCTAAAGTATATGTAGGACTTGAAATAGAAAATCTACGTAACGACATTGCTCATCTTTAGGCCTTCAGTCTCTGGGTGCATAACCTCTCCCCTGTTCCTGCTTGTCAAAATGATATTCATCCCTCAAAATACAGCTCAACAGCTTTCCTTGATTCTTCCAGCCAGGTGTAGCCCTGCCCTACCCTCAGTGCATTTCTGTGGACCTGATGCCATTTTTCACTTGATACCTTTTAGAGGTGTTTGTGTACCTAGGTCATCTCCCTAACAAGTTCTCAAGCTTCTTGAAGTCAGGAATTATATCTGGTTGTCTCTATTCTCAAAGCCCTTTGCTCATTAAGTAGTTTATATATGAGAGGCTTCCAGTAAGCATTTGCTGCATTGCACTGAGTTCTGGAGCACCCTAAAATGAATCTAACAAGTTTGCGCTGTGTCGTGCAGACCTCCTGTAACTGTCCCCTTCCCAACTTGGAGGAACCGTTACCTTCACTTGATTGTCTTTCATGCTCCTTACTCGCCTTTGAAACCTAGGGTTCGCGTTATTTCCAATTTGTGAAATTATACTCAAGATTGTTTATTACAACCCTTCGGTCCTCTCGTAATACTTCAATTTACTTTAGATACTGCTTCTAATTTTCAAATAACAATTTTAAACAGCATTAAATAGAATATATTGGTTTTTAAACAGACATAAAGTGCTCCACCTTCACATATAAAAATGTCATTAGACTGAGAAATGTGAAAAACGGTCTAATGCTACACAAAGGAAGTGATTAAATTGCCTTCTTAGTAGGCTGTAAAGAAAAAGACAACCTGCTGATACTGTTTAAACTCTCCATGATAGAGGCAGATGGATACATTATTATAAGAGACCTAGAGGTCCCTTTCAGCTCTGTGATTTTAATTGAGCTATATAAATTTACACAGTCCCACCTGTCTCATGACTGAACTAAATTGGTTTAGATCTAAACCTCATTATTGGCAAATAGCAATTTCAGTAATACTTGACAACAGAGAAATTTGTTGGCCTCCATTCTCTTATCTATAAGATGAGAAAGCTGAGTTGATTAATCTCTGTGATCATAAAGCACTATAACTCCATAAATCTTTTGGAAATCTGTTATTCAGGTACACACTTTCTATGATATTGACTGAGAATAATTTTGGGGCTCCTAAATCTTCCTAGTAGCTGATAGATCCTTCTGAAAACCAAATTTAACCTTATCAAATACCTTTAAATTTCTAACAGGAGTATTGTATCTGGGGAAAAGGATAAGAAGGAGACAGACATATGGGAAGATCTCAGGACATGAATTTGAATCACAGCTCTTCTATTTACAAGCTACATGACCTTGGGCAATTTACCTACCTTCAGTATTTGCATCTGAAATTAAATAACAGCTACCACTTCATACTTATTAGGATGGCTACTATCAGAAAAACAGAAAATAACAAGGGTTGATGAGGATATGGAAAACAATGGAACACTTGTGCATTAATGGGAATGTAAAATGCTACAACCACTGTGGGAAACAGTGTTAGAGTTCTTCAAAAAATTAAAAATAAAATTACTATTTTTCCAATTTCCAGATACATATGCAAAAGAATTGAAAGCAGGGTCTCTCCATTTGCGCACCCACGTTCATAGCAGCATTATTTACAAATAGCCAAAACAGGGAAGCCATCCAAATGTCCATCAATAGATGAATGCATAAGCACAATGTAGTTTATACATATATAATGGAATATAATTCAGCCTTAAAAAGGAAAAAAATTCCAACTTCTGTTACAACATGGTTGAACCTTGAAGGCATTATGCTAAGTGAAGAAAGTCAGACACAGAAGGACGAATATGGTGTGATTCCGCCTGTATGTGGTATGCTTAGAATAGGCAAATTCATAGAGATGGGAAGTGGAATAATAGTTACTGGGGCCGGGGATGGGGGGAATAAGGAGTTATTCTTAAATTGGTATAGAATTTCAGTTTGTAAGATGAAAAGACTTACAAACTGAAGTCTTCATGTAGCTTAGAAGGCTGTAAAGAAAAAGACAACCTGCTGATATTGTTTAAACTCTCCATGTACAGCTACCACCTGTATAATAGTTATACAATATGAATATATGTGATACCACTAAACTTAAAAATTATTATGATAGTAAATTGTGCATTACACTATGCAGATTTTAATACAATTTTTTAAATTGGGGAAATTTTAAGATAATTTCTATCTGTGATATTATTATGAAAATCAAATTAGATAACATAGATGACAGCCCCTGCCATACCACCTGGCGTCCTGTGGATAATGAACAAATGCTTTTTGGCATGCCCGTCAGTACAGTTTTGACAGCCAGAGGTCATTGGAATCCCCAGGTCAGACTGCCCATTGTGCTAATTAAGGTTTTTGTTGTCAGCATCAGAAATCCGCTCTGGCTAACTTAAGCAAAAAAAAAAAAAAAAAAAAACCAACAACAACAATGATATTTACTAGAACAACATGGAAGAGTTCACAAGATCCAAGAGGAGGCTGGAGAGAGTCAGGCCCAGCAAAGGACAAAAAGTAAAGCCACTTCAGTGCTTGTGTGGCAGGATATTACAATTGTCCAGACAGGGTTTTGCCACTGGAATAAGTGAGGAGGAACTGTTCTTAGTCTCCTATTGTCACATTGATCAAGACTGAGGTTCCAGGGGGAGGACCTATTTAAGTTCCCACGAATCTTACATCTTCCCTTTATCTATGGGTGATCAGGGTACCTTAATTAACAGTCCCACCAAAATGCAACCAGTGCAAGAGAAGCCATTCCCCAAAAGGAAAACATTAGGGTCATTGCTAAAAGATAGTGAATAGATACAGGCCAGACAAAATTAAAATAAAAATTTCCACTAATCACCAACACTTTTGCATTTGGGGAAAATAGGAGGTGTTTGGGAAGGACTACATGGAAGTATTTCTAGAACTCCACAAAAGACCTAGCTGCTGCACGTACAAAACTTATCATCAAAGGATTGGATATCCAGCCAACCTTTCCCCATAGTCTGGAAGGCTCTGCCTGGAACTGACAGTTGAACCCTCGTTGTGCTGCTGTGCAGCCCCCCTCTCTCGTTTATCCAATCCTGTGACACAAGATTTTGCCTCCTTCTCCTGATTCCATTTGCCTTTAAACTCTGTATCTTGCTGGAACCTCAAACTCAAGATTTTGCCTGTATGAAATTTCTGGCTACCACCCTCAGTCAGTTTTCTAGGCTTTTGTACTTAACACTGTCTCTTTGACATTGTGGTTTGGTTATTTACCTCTCTTTGCCTCCATTGTCTTCTGTGTAAAATGAAACCTGATAGGAGGTCGGGTGAGCTGATCAACAAAGAGTAAGAAGGATAAAAAACTGAGGAAGACAAAGCCCTTTTGACTAAGTAATTTATGCCTCCAGGGAGAAACATCAGAACATTTTCACACGACTATTCACTTCTGAGTCTAAGACAGTTTAACACAGTGCATCCAAAACCTTATCATGAGACAACACTTACCTCCCAAAAAACCTCATCATAAAGGCCACACCATAGACCAGGGCAGTACCATAAACCAGTGAGGAATTGACAAGTATCCAAGGATCTGGTTTCTAGTTCAGCTTTACCAAGAACAAGCTAGGTTGCCTTGGATATATTTACTTACCTCTCTGATCTTGATTTTCCTTCCTGTTAAATTAGGGGTTTGAGCGCTGACTGGTGTGGCTTAGTTGGTTGAGCTTCATCCCTGCAAGCAAAAGGTGGCCAGTTTGATTCCTGGCCAGGGCACACACCTAGGTTGGAGGCAGTCTCCAGTTGGGCACATGCAGAAGGCAACCGATCAATGTTTCTCTCACACATCGATGTTTGTTTCATACATCAATGTTTCTCTCTCTCTCTTCCTCCCTCCCTTCCCCTCTCCCTAAAAATCAAGAAATAAAATACCTAAAATAAATAAATAAATAAAAGGTTGAACAAGATCTGGCCCCTAAATCTCCCTGCTTATACATTCAATTATTCCAAAACAAGGTGGAGCCAGACCCTCAATAAGAGCTACAAAGAAAAGCCAAAGCAAGCTGAGGGAGCAGAGTGACCGAGGTTCTATTAAAGATACCATAGTCAGAAAAGACCTCTCTGGGAAGCTGACATTCGCAGAGATGAAAGGAAATAAGATAGTCAACATATGGATTTTTCGGGGGGAGAGAGGTCTAGGCAAGATCTTTCTTTTTTTAATGCTCAGCGCTATGTGTCGTGTGACAGGAACTTTTATTCCCTCTCAAATTTCTCATGCCTGTCAAGAGGAAACCATGAAGAGATCATGCCAGCCCAGCACGGGTCCTAGTGGAGCTGGATGGGGCACATCCCCAGCAGAGGCTGGGTGCCCGAGCCTGAGGTGCAGTATGATAGTCATGCCTCAGAGGGTAGTGGTGATCAAATCCCAGTGAGCACATCCATAACGGGTCATCAATTTAAAGGGGTTGTTGAAAAATGGAACTCATGAGATTAAATGAGTAGACAAAAGAGAGAAGCTAAAGCCCTAACAAGCAAGTTGTAAAACAGAACTTGTCCTACAATAATGCTTTTCAAACTGAGAGTAATGACCCATTGGAGAGTTATTACATCAATTTAAAGGGTCACGATTAGCTTGTTTTAAAAATTAAATTAGAAAAGAATGGACTTTCCAGAGGACATCACATAGAGGAAGTGCAAGTGATTGCTTTGTAAAATATTTGTTATACACACACATGCAATGAGTCACTTTGTAAACTTTACTTCTCACTGTGGATCATGAACAAAAAAATGTGAAAATCAATAGCCTAGAAAAATTCTAGATATGAAATATGGAGGCCAGTGGCAGATTTTTAGTCAAAGATTTATGAGGGTGGCCCAAGTTAATTTAAAGGGGACATAGCAGAGCCCTGACTGGTGTGGCTCATTTGGTCAGACATTGTTCCACAAAATGAAAGGTCCCTGGTTCGATTCTTGGTCAGGGCACATGCCTGGGTTGTGGGTTCAGTCCCCGGTTGGGGCATGTAAAAGAGGCAACCAATCAATGTTTCTCTCACATCGATGTTTCCCTCCCTCTATTTCTTCCTCCATTCTGTTCACTCTAAAAATAAATAAATAAAATCTTTTTAAAAAATAAAAATAAAGGAACCATAGCAGAACATACAAACACTGCTAATAGGAGTTTAAATGCAAACAACCTTTATGTGAATATTTTGCTAGTATATCCTAATATTCATAAAAAAGAGAAACTACTTCTCCCATCTTCACATATCTATCCTAAAGTGGTAATTCAAAATATACAGTTTTATGCACTGAGATTTTTATCACATTATTTATTAAGTGGAAATTGGGAAATACCTAAATGCTCAACTTTAGGGGAATGGATAAATTACTGCGTACCTTGCCTTAGCTCTCTTTAATTTACCTAGCAGGAATGGGAGTCTCATTTAGAAAGGAAAACAAAACAAAACCAAATAAATGCACATCATGACCGCACCCCAGGGTTACAGTGGATTCAATTTCCCATCCAATGGCTTCCTCATTCTTGGTCTTCTGTTCCCTGACTTCCTTGCAGGTTTATGACAGTGTGTCTTGGCCTCCACTTGTCATCTAACCTGTTGATTTTGGAACTCCAGTTTTCAGACTATCTGTTCATCTTAGACTTCTTCCTCTGAATGCAACCAAGTCTAGAATCTCTTCGTTGGTACCCTGTCCCCACTGCCTCCTGTCTTCTCTCTTCCCCATCAACGGGCATGTCTTCCCACCAGACCTCTCACTGAGCCCTCACCCTTTAGAAAAGAAGGTCAGAAAAATGTGATATATTCATATAATGGAACATTGTTCAGCCACTAAAATTTGGTTTTATAAATAATTTTGGTATCATGGAAAAATGTTTACATTATTAAGGTTGGGTCAAATGCAAAGACCTAGGCCTAAAAGGAAACCGCGGATTGATGAGAAGCGATTTGGGCCTTACAAGGCTCTCGTCACTGTTAAGCAATATGTGAAAGCTAAGAGAGAAGAAGTAATTTCCTAGCATAATAAAGTCAGCTTTCTTAGTTCGTAAGAATATGGTCAAAGTTGTATAAATAACATGCAAAATAGATTCAGGAGGTGTTTAAGGAAATTAATTTCCTAGAAGGTAGGGCTTATTTAAACTGCAGATATACCTGGAGACAAACAGCAGAAGCCAGAAATAAAAGATCTGTGCTCTCCCCCCTTTTCATTCCAGAAGCCAGAGAGAACCCCACTCTTTTTCACTACTACCAGCACCCACAAAAAGTACAGCTTTAGACCTGAAATGTTGGGTTAAAATTGTTTTTAAACTAAAAGAGAGAAAAATCAATCCAACATATACAATTTTATGCAGCAGGCCTGCAAATAACATGTAAATGAAGCTGACCAAGTTTTTTCTTAAAAAAAAAAAAAGTGGGCGTGGTGGGGGCTGGGACGGATGAAGTGCACGCACCCCGCCCTCCAAAGAGGGCCAGCTGCTTCCCAGCCTCCATCAGCTGTCACCCTGCAAGAATGCCGGCCCAGCGTTGTCAGATGTTGATGGCTTTACAAGAGAGGCTAGAAATGTGACTTTTTATGTGAAAAACATTTTAAAACAATGTGTAGGCCAAGCACATTCACACCACGAAAACATAATGCATAGCTGCAGTCTTTGGATGATGGGGTTTGGGATCATTTTTATTTTCATTTTTTACATTTCAGTGCATGCTCCAGAATTTTAACAGTGAACATAATATCGCTTCTATAATCAGAGAAAAACTGTTACATGTCAAATTTTTTTAAATTAATTACTAAACAAAGCATTAAAAAATTATCAAATAACGAATGCTACAGGAATTTTCTCTGGGTAGATGTTTACAGGATACTAAATTTGTACAATACGTTTTTCTCTGAAAGTTTGAAGTCTATCAAGAATAATTTCAGCTGCAACACACTAAGCTTCAGGATTACTGATTCTGGGTTTGTGGTCATTCTTTTTGGCTATTGTTTCCAGATCAGGACTTATGAAAGCAAATCGTTCTATAATATTATCATCGCTTTCTATTTACTTCAGTATTTAGCCCACATTCTATAATATGGAGTCTTCCTGAGTCTAAGTAGAGGTGGGAAAAAAGAGCAGGTAATTCTTCCTTGAGAGTATTTATAAGATATATCCACTACATGGGTGGCTAGGAGTGTTAAATGAGTCCAAATCTGCAAAGCACTCACGCGGGTACTTGGCACTAAGCAGGCGTGAAGTGAGCACTAGCTGTCGTTATTATTATGGCTGTTGCATGCACACATGTATACCTGCAACAACTCTGAAAGGATCTCAGAAGAAACTGCTTGAGAGAATTAAAGAAATTCCCACCCAAAGGGATTGCCCTAAATCAGCCATTTTCAACTAGTGTGCTGCAAGAACTTTTAAAATATGCAGTACCTGATTATTTCATCAGGGGCACTGACCTCTT
This sequence comes from Glossophaga mutica, assembly GCA_039655065.1. Lineage (NCBI taxonomy): Eukaryota > Metazoa > Chordata > Mammalia > Chiroptera > Phyllostomidae > Glossophaga > Glossophaga mutica. The sequence continues at coordinate 64,936,747 of CM077304.1, forward strand.
TTTCCTTAATCATCAATTTTTTAAAAAAATGGCAACAGCCAACACAACAATAGCAATCTGACATGAATGCCCTGTCCTCAACCACAAATATATAGGTCATAGAAGAGTTACATCTTATTGATCATGTTGCAAAGTAAGGTTGGTCCATTCTTGGTACCAGAAATCCTCATATACAAGTATAGCCACCTGAACAAAAAGGGTAAGTAATTACTATTATTTTTGTAAATCAATCAAAATTATACATATTTTGGTCAGATCAGCAAAAAATGCATTTTTAATGTGCCTCCGAATTTTAGTAATTAGTTTCTGTGTGCCATGAGATGAAAAAGTTTGAAAATTGCTGCCCTACAGCCAAAGATATTTATTCCAAGGACAAACTTTTAAACACTAAAGACAACTAGTATTTACCGAGTTCTTACAGTGTGCCACGCACTGTGATAAATACTCCAAACATCAACAAACATTACAGATTTACAATCTAGATCATGGATAACTCCCCTCCCTTGCTCCCTTGCCTTTTCTCTCTCTCTCTCTCTATCTCTCTCCCTCTCTCTCTCTCTCTCTCACTAATATCTCTCAGGATATAGTAATATCTCAGGAAAGGACAAGAACATTGGTTAAAGAGAAGGAAAAAAGTCAAGGAAATAAAACATGAAACAAAAGGAGAGGAGGAGGAAGGAGGGTGATAAAAGGAAAAGCAGGGAGTGTTGAACATGATTAAAGTCATACCATGCCTCAGATTATTGTGAAGAATGTCAAACCTTCCATTCCTTAAGGGACTCAGTCTTTCCAGTGGGGATGACAAGGGCAGAGCAGTGTGGTGAGCCAAAACAAATGCCTGCTCCCTCATTCTGCTCAAGATCAGCCTTGGCTACACACATTTATCAGATAGGGCGTGAAAAACAGCTACAGATGAACTGCCTCCGTGAAAACCAGCACCGAGGTGTTTATATTAGGATCTTGTGCAGAGGTAGCCTAGAGTTGTGCATTTTCTCCTCCCAGAGGAGCCCCGTATATCTATTTGATTTCCGATGCTCGCCAGTGGGCTTTGGCTCAGTGTTAATGATTTTGTTCCTTTTGAAACCCTGCATGATTTTATTCCTTTCGGTTTCCAGAAGTCATGTGCCATGATGACTTTAGCCTAGTAACAGTTTTGCTGTGATAAAAAAAAAAAAACTATGGGGATGGCCTGATGCTTTTCTTCTCCCTGTTGCTGTTACTCAACACAACTTTAATATTTGCTTTCAGAGAATGTATGGGATAGATTCTGTTTCCAGGGCCCTGGTCATATGACTTGCTATTCAATAAACTAAGAATTCTAAACCATGTGCTATTCACATATACTCTACCTTGAAAATGTCCTTTCTGGCTAGAGCCAAGTGGACTAACCATGTCTGGATAGACAAAAATGTTGAGCCTAGTGATCTAGCTCTCACTTCTTACCTGTTCGTGACAGACCACCAATTGATAAATTACTTTATTGTTAGGTGTGCTTCACCAGCATTTTTGCCAATGCTATAATTTCAATATTTTTAAACTAGAGTTTTGTTTTCTAGCTACACACACACACACACACACACACACACACACACACACACTTCCCTCATTGCATGCAGTAAGAAGCTAGGGTAGGAAATATTTGCTTGAATGGTAATGAAGTCATCAAAATTTCTAGCTTGCCAAGAAAGAAAAAAGATTTCAGGCAGTATTACCCATGCTAGCCTAGAAATTCAGTTTTCAATCTTCCTGACACCAAAGAAATCACTAAACTATCCCCTTTTGCTTTTGTATTTTCCAACTGGGGCCCAGATTTTATCTGTGTCAATGACAGTCTAAATATAGGACCTTTCAGTGACTCAGGCCATGCAAAGGCACAATAAAACTTCAGGCTGGAGCACCAAACCCTCACTCCTGATCTAGTCTTTGACAGCACCCCAAAGTGTCTCAAAATATAATGAGGGCAGTAGCAGAAAAAAGTTCTCAAATGAAAATTAATTTTAATTCACTTTAATTAAATGCCTTTTAGCACTTTGTTGAGATACATTATTTTGTTACAATGTCAAAAAGCAAGTGATTCTCTTATCTCATTTTTTTTTTGCCAAGTTCCAGCTGACCTACTTTTCAGCTGCCCTGCAAAATGTGGACTCCCACTTCCCCTCTTTCTGTCCACTGACCCGCTCCTGACCTTCCTGTCTCTTCTCCTTCCTGGTCCTTCTCAGTCTTTCACAGACTTCTCTTTCTCCTCCTACTCTTCTCTATGGGAGGGTCTCAAAACTGGCCTTGACCTTCTCTCTGCCCCCACCCTAATGATGATACACCCAATCCTCATGGCTTCCCCTGTGGCCCTCTTGTAGGGAGACACCCAAATCTCGCAATGTTGTCTCTCCAACTCTCCAGTCCCTTAAATCCAGAGTAACCACTTGTCCTCCTTTGCTGGTACAGTCCCAGCTGATGCCTGTCCTTCCAGCTTAACTATTAATACTTGCCACTTTCACTCTCAGAAGGGTCTCAGACAATATTCAATATAGTCCCCCTACTCTAAAGCAAGAAATCCACCTGGGTATTTACTTGACCCAATATTTCCTCTCTTTGTAACTTCTTTTTCCAAAACACTGGCCTTATTTCCCAGCATTCCCATTTCTGTGGGTGGTTCTGCTCCTCCTCCACTGTTCGGTGGCTAGAAGCCTTGGTGCCTTGTTAACACTTCCCTCCCCACCTCAACACCACCACCAAGGTCAAAGGAATGGACGCAATTCCTGATTGTTTCACCTACCAGCTCTGGGCTCCTGTCTTGGTTCCTCAATATCATAATTTGGGAGACAATGAGAACAAGACATTCTAACAGGGTCCTTGCAAGGAGCAAAGGAGGCAGCTTTGAAGAGGCATCCAACACTGTGTCTAATATAACAAATCCAATTGCTTTTATTCACACATTCATGCAACACATGTTTATTGAGCATCTATTATATGCCAGGCACTCTTTTGGTCCTGAAAATGCATCGGTGAACAAAACATTCAAAGATATCTGACATCCTAGTGGAGAAATTAGACAATGAATAAATGAAGAAATTATGTCAGGTGGTGATAAGGCAAGAAACAGCCAATCAGGCTAAGAGGGGCAGGAAGTACCAAAGTAAAGAAGGGCAACTATTTTCAGAAGGGTGGCCAAGGAAGATGTCACTAATAAGGAGACATTGAGCAGAGACCTAAAGAAAATGAAGAAATTAGCTCTGGAGATATTTAAGGGAAGAACAGGCACAGGCAAGATGCCTGAGGCAAGAACAAGTCCGATGCATCTGAGGAACAGCAGGATGACAGCTCTGTGGAGTGGAGAGAACCAGTAGGCACACAGTAGGGGCTGAAGCCAGGGGCACCTGGGGCCCTGCAGTACAGCCCTCACGGATCCCAAGGAGGAGTTCAACTTGTCCTCGGAGTGAGGTGGGAGCTGTCACACAGTGAACACAAAGGATTAACTATGTTGAGATAAGACTGCCCAAGATGAGGCCAACAAGCAGGAGAGGTGAGGGGGTGTTGCAATAATCCAGGCAAGAGGTGGTGGTGGCCTGGACTAGGGTGGTGGCAGTAGAGGTGGCAAGAATTGAACACCATTCCTTTGAAACTTCTCAGATTTCTCATCACATTTCTATGTCACAGCCACAGCCTTGTCTGTGGTCTTTGTCACCTCACACCTGAATTGTTGCAATAGCCTCCTTAGGGGTCCTTTCTGAACCTCCTACCCCTGTCTCTCCTTTTTTCACTTTAACCATATCACTTACCTGCTCAAGAAGAAAAAACAACCATGCCCTGAGTTGTTGTTCACCAAGTTCAAACTCCTCCTCCTAGCTCACAAGACGTTTCATTGAGTTCTACACATTCATTCAATGTTCTTTCCTACCCTAAACCAATCCCTTCAAGTGCTCCAAAAGTTCAGTAACAACTCGGACAGTAACTGACTTCCTAAATGACCAAGAGACTCACTATTCAATGTGGCAGTTCCAGATTATTTGGAACTGGTAGTTGTTTTAATTGGATCTTACTAGCAGATACCTATTACCTTACCAGATATCTATGACAACAGATAGTATCAGCTAACATTGATTAAGTGCTCACTAAGTGCCAGACACTAATCTAAGAATTTTACAAACAGTATCCCCTTTAATCCTTAAAGTATCCCTATGAGGTGGATACTATTATAACCCCCAATTGTACAGGTGAGGAAACTGAGGAATAGAAAGATTAAATAAATTGCCCAACATCACAAAGACAGTAAAGGGTAGGGTAGGTATGGGACTGATATTTGAATTCCGAAATTTCAACTCCAGAGTCGGCTTTCTTAACTATAATCCTCTATTGCCTCCTATACTTGGTCATCCTATCTCAAAGTTCTTAATACAAATTGTTAAACTGTAAGTGTGTATACTGCATAACTCATTACGGCCCCCATGCCTTTGCTTGGTCTTTTGTCCTCCTCCTCTCTGCCTATCTGCCTTGCCAAATCCCACCCTGATCTCAAGGAGTTACATGACCTCTTTGTTATTCCACAAACCTTCTCTAAATATAATGGAGTGTCTTGCTGACCCTCCATTCTCCCAGCTATTCAAAATCCACTGCAAAACATGATACTTGGTTCTCTCTCTCTCTCTCTTTCTCTTTCTTTCTTTATTTCTTTCTTTCTTCCTTTCTTCCTTTCTTCCTTCCTTTCTTTCATTTTCCCAACTGTACTGAAAGCTGCTTATGTAGAGAAACTATAAATTGATAGCTCCACAGTATGTAAGCAATCCTGGGTCATTGAGCTCAACAAATATTGTAAAATAAAGCTACAGTGAGCTACACCTGAATAGGTCATAAGACACAGTGAAGACAGCATTTAATAACATTTCTTGACCAATTGGAAAGATTCGGGGACATGCTTCCTGAAACATCATCATCTACTGATATTAACCCTTCTTATATAAATGCCATTAATGGCACTATTTATACACAAATCTATGATTTTCAAGTCATTTCAGTATAAATTCATTGAGCAGCTACTTTGTGCAGAATGCAAGGCCAAATGCCTGTTCCAAAAGGGACCAAGACAAAATCCCTGCTGTTGGAGAATTCCCAGTCCCTGCGACCAGTTCCCAGTTTATGTCACCACATGTCTTATGGCATGATTGGACATAAAGGACAGAAGAACCATTTAAATCTGCTTTAGGTGAAATAGCATACAATATTTTGATCTGTGGTTGAGAATCAACCGATGCAGAGGGCCAACTGTAGTTATACCCGGATTTTCAACTGTGCAGGGGGTCGGTTCAGCTGTGCACCAATCCATTGAACCCGTGTTGTTCAATGGTCAACTATACAGAAAAATTTCATAGAACTCAATTGTAGGAAGAATAGCAAGGCCTGTGAGTGATTGTAATGGAAAATGACCAAAGAAGTTACTTTCTCCATCCTTCCCTCTCCTTGTCCCTCACTCTCCCTCTCCATCAAATCTACTCCCATATTGCCTTCCTTCAACTCTGCTCTCACATGACCCATCATGGCTTCCACAAAAATGGTACCCTCAGCTTCTAAATACCTACATGATAATCTTCCAGGTCCAGCATCACTGTCTGTTAACAAGATTTTCCATATTCCAATCCCAAGTGTCCAGCGAGAGAATCTAACAGGCCCACCAGATAATAGGTTTCCACTCCTAATCAAAACAGCTATGGCTATGGAATGGGGAAAGAATGTACAAGGCCATGTTAAATTCTGTATAAGATTGCAAGGAACCACTCTTCCTGAGGCAGAGCTCAAAGATGTGGGATGGTGTCTTCTGTAGAATATAATGGGACACATGGTACCATAGTTTCTCTAGAACACAGACACACCTCAGATTCACATGTTTCAGCCTTCACAGATTCATGGAGTTTTAGGAATGTCAGGGATTCTAGGAATCATTTGACACTATTTTCACACTTCAGCTCAGTGGAAACCAAAGGATAAGAATAGTTAAATGTAGAGCCCAGGGCAGATTCCATATCCTCCGACTCTTAATTGAAAGTGCTTCCTTTACTTCAAGCCCAACATTTACCAAACTAGCAGCCTTTTATGGCCATCTTTGGCATGTGAGTGCCCAAAGATAGTCTATAATCATCAGAGTATGTGGGTTTAATTGTCCTTTTTACTATAATTTCATTACCTCCTAAACACTTTCATGTATATCATTCTATTTAGTTCTCATAACAATCATGAGAAGAATCATGAAACCTATTTAGTCGATGATAAAATGAGACACAAAGAAGCCAAGAGACTGCCTACATTTTGTAGTTAATACTGGGCAGAGCCAGGATTTAAACCTCATCTATCTGATTCTAAACCCTTGCTCTTTCTGTTATGCCATGCTGCCTCCACTCCCCAGGAATCAGATGTCAATCATAAAAAAGGGAATTGGAAAAGCAGACTGACAAGTTCAAAGGTTTAAGGAATTAATGTGTACAATAGATGAGCAGGGTGCTTAAACCATGGACACAATGTCCTTAATCCCTGATGACCATGGCTTCCAGCACTTTTCTCCCTCCGTATTCATGTCTGCAGCACAGCAGAAGAAACAATAGAAGCATTTTTCAATGCACAGATCAATTCCATTTGCACAGAGAGAAAGCTGGTTCTCAAGTAAGATTGTTTTGCAGCAATGATTCACTCTACCAAAGACATCACTGCTGCCTTTGACACTATCCTCAGCAGCCCCTTCAGAATCATTCTTGAAGTCATGTATAATTTGTTTAGTCTGGTGAAATTCTTCACAGTTCTCTAAACAATTTCAAATGCTTCTGAGTAACCTGACCCTGTGCTCCTGGAATCAAAAAGGAGCAAGACACAAATTCTAATTCTAGACTGGTTCCAAAGGGTAGTACTTCAAAGAATTCTGCACAAGGCGATTCCTTAAAACATCTATGCTTTTACTGCTATTGACATGTTTCTTTGCCATGGTGGGGATTTACCACCTGGTTTTCTGAGGAATCTCCACACTATTTTTTTTTTCCATAGGGGCTGCACCAGTTTGCTGTCCCATCAACAATGTGCAAGGATTCCCTTTTCTCCACATCCTCGCCAACATGTTATTTGTTGACTTTTTGATAATAGCCCTTTTGACTGGTGTGAGGTGGTATTTCTTTGTAGTTTTGATTTGCATTTTCCTAATGATTAGTGATGTTGACCAACTTTTCATATGTCTGTTGGCCATCTGTATTTTTTCTCTGGAGAAATGTCTTTTCATGTTCTCTGCCCATTTTTGGTCAGATAGTTTATTTATTTATTTATTTTTTGTTCTTGAGTTGTATGAGTTTCTTATATGTTTTTGGATATCGACTCCTTGTAAGACATATCATTTGCAAATATATTTTCCCAGTTAGTAGGTTGCTTTTGTGTTGTTGAAGGCTTTCTTTGTTGTGCAGAAGCTTTTTAGTTTGATGTAGTTCCATTTGTTTATTTTTTTCTTTTGTTTCCCTTGCTCAAGGAGACATATCCAAAAAGATATTACTTAGACTGATATCAGATAGTTTACCACCTATGTTTTCTTCTAGGAGTTTTATGGTTTCAGGCCTTATATTTAAGTCTTTAACCCATTTTGAGTATACTTGTTTATATGGTGTAAGAGAGTAATTCAGTTTTATTTTCTTTTTGCATTTATTTGTTTAGTTTTCCCAGCACTATTTGTTGAAGAGACTGCTGCTACTCCAATGCATATTTTCACCTCCTTTGCCAAAAAACTAAAAATACTTATACCATATTACCCAGAAATTTGACTTTTGGGTATTTATCCGAAAACAAGAAGACTGACTTGAAAAGATACATCTACGTTTATTGGAGCATTGTTTATAATAGCCAAGCTATGGAAATAACCTAGGTGTTCATTGATAGATGAATGGATAAAGAAGATGTGATATGTATGTATGTGTGTGCGTGTGTGTGCATACACATGGAGAAAGAGAGAGAGTTCTATACACAGTGGAATATTACACAGCAGTAAAAAAGAATGAAATCTTGCCATTTGCAACAACATACATGGATCTAGAGTGTATTGTGCTAAGTGAAATAAGTCAGGCAGAGTAACACAAATTCCACTTCTATGTGGAATCTTAAAATTAAACAGAATGAAATAAAACAAACAAAACAAAAACAAAATCATAGAAATGGAAACCAAAGAGATGGTTACCAGAAGGGAGGGGTGGGAGATGAATGAAAAAGGGAAGGAAAATATATAGTCAATAATATTGTGATAAGTTAATACAGTAACAGATGATTACTAGAATTATTGGGGTAATCACAATGTAAAGTATAAAAATGTTGAATAGCTATATTATATACCTGAAACTAATATAACTAACATAAGATTGTATGCCAACTATAATTAATTAAAATACATTTTTAAAAAAATCCAATGCTGGACTCCCAATCAATTGCCTGCTTTGGTTTCAAGAAATCCTGATAAAGTTCTCTCAACAACACAACTAGAAATAAGGTGACCAACCTTCTCAGTTTATCCAGGACTGAAAGGATCCTAAGGATTCAAGACATTCCATTTTAAAAACAGGAAAGTCCCTGGCAAACCAGGACAAACTTGTCACTCTAATCTAGAATTCGTTTTTAATTGTCTTACTATACTTTAAGAGATCTCTGTAGAATTAAATGCCTTGGCAATGCAGGATACTAATTGTCCTTTAATGCCTTTAAATAGCATATTATTTATAGGTTTGCAGAAAACCCAAAGTATAAATGTGTGATGATAAATACAATAGATCAAACGGTGATTCTTAATACCACCAATGCAGATGAAATACATCAAGCAAATAAAGAGAAAAACCAACATAAATGACAATGATTTATTTTAATATGTAAAGACCCAGTAGGGACTTCTATAAAACAACATAAAAACACTGAGTCTTCAGCCGTAGACAGTTGGTCTTTGGTTCATTACCATTAAAAGGCAGGATGTGCCAGACTTCCCTCCTACAATTTCGGGGGAAGGGATGCTTCAGTCCCATGCTCTTTGCTCAAACTCTTACCTCTACCTAAGTCTGGCAGCCCAAATAATGTGCACACTAATTATATCCTCAATAGAGAGGGGAGGGAGGGAGCCTGGTGAGAGCCCAAATTGCTTTAGTCTTTTCTGGGAAATATGAAAAGTTAAAGCTTTACCAATCTGGCCTCAAAAAAATTCTTGAAGACTAAGCCCTGCAGTGGTAATTGATTGATGTCCTTTATAAGTAATCTAATAATGTTGAATAATTTATTTGAAAATGAAAGATGTTGAAATATATAGCCACACTAATCTGTCTCTAGTGAAGAATATATTTATGATTATCATATGTAATTTCAGGTTAGGATTGAGTTTTGATTTTTTAAAACAACTTTAGATATCTCATTTTAGTACTTATTACTATAAGTAAATTTAAGACAAAAGCAATTTTTAGCCAGTGGGGGAGACTGGATTGTGAATTTGTCATTCCACAAATATATGCCCATCGCTGTACAGCCGTTAGGAGACACAGCAGAAAACAGAGAATCTGTGCTGGTGTTCCCTCGTGGCGTTCCCATTCCAGTGCAGAGGCTGCCCATAAACAAGTGAACAAATACGCAGAGTAATCCCAGACTACGACTGATAAAAATTAATAGTAGATCTACTTTTAGTTTTCATGTGACTTAATAGCTCTTTGAACCATTCACGACAGCCTATGAAAACTCGATATTATATATTATTCAACAGCAGCTTTTTTCTCAATTGAATCTTTGTTAGTTCCTGCTTCATTAAAAAAAAACTTCATGAAGAATGATTTAACATGACATCATAATTTTTTCACCAGAGCAACAATATTGTACCCACCTTAGGCTATTAGAAATTATTTATTCTTTTTTATTGTTTACTTAATATTTTTAAAACTCTGGGAACAATTTGCAGCATCCAAATGCAAAGCCTTACAAATACGCCAGAAGTGCTGTCTCTCACCACTCACGAGTCTTCCTTCCTTTGCTAGTAGATTAACACCTGTCTCTCTGGTTCCTAGAAAAAAAATAGACGAGTAAGGGGAAACATCAGGGTTCCCTCTCTAGAAGTCTTAACCAGAGCCAGCATGCAGCAGAAGGGACGCAGAAGGTAAAAAGCAGCAGTAAGGATATAAAAAGGCCCCAATCAACTTCTCTAGAGACAGCAGTCTTGGACCAGCTGCCCCTCCCCTCCCCCAGCCTCCACATACATCTCTCTCCTCGTCTGCAGTGTCAGCTTTCCGCCAGCTTCCCTACGGGCACTGATCGCTTCTGATGCAATCTCATCGTCATATGCCATAGTGATGACGTATCATCAAGCAACGCTGCTTGCAGTATATTATAAAGTGACACCTAGGCAGCTACTTAACTAAAATAATAAACAAACAAACAAATAAATCGCTGTAGGTTTATTCAGTCCATCTTGGATTATCCTGTTTAATGGTATTTCAATGTACTGAAGAAATGTCCTCCATGTATTGCATTGCTATGTAGATTTTTGTGCGCTGACATTTGTCCCCAGGTCTAGGGCAGGGACTTCCTTCTAAATCAGTATGCAGAAAATACTGATTGGATAGCCTCTTAACTATTAAGTATAAATCAATCTCCCCAGGGCTCGATATTGCTTTGTTCTGAATGCCTTTAATGTTATTATTACTACTAATAATGAGCACTTATATTTATTGGATATTTACAATGTTCCAGGTGCTCTTCCTTACATTATTGCTCATGCTCATGACAGCCTCCACATTAGTTATTATTGTCCCTTTTCTGTAGTAGAAGGAACCACCCAAGGTCACACAACTGGAGAGAAACTCACCTACACTTGTCTGCCTCTCTTTCAAAAGATTTGAAGGGAGTCCATCAAAGTTTTTGCTCCTGCGTAGTTTGGGGACAATAAGGTAGGGAAGCTTCTACATCCTGGTTATTATTGTACATGGGACACATTAAGGTACAAGGTCAAGAGATAGGCAACTTTTAAAACCACAATATTTTCTGCAGGATATTTATGCGTCTGGAGATGAGTCAAGATTGAAACAGCCAGTGGCAGAGTGTAAGAACTATAATCAACACTCGGGCTCAGCAGAAACGCCCTAAACAGAGAAAAGAGATTTCCAATTTAGCTCACTCTTTCCAAAGTAGGCAATAACGGAACAACAAACTGACTGCCAACCATAGGTTTAAAGCATATGGTGACAGGACCAACCCTCCCTGGCAAACCCAACCTTGTCCCAGACTAATTTTTAAGTACTCCTGCTTTGTTGGATAGTATTATTAACCTTGCTATTATAGGATAATCCAGGGTTTCAGTCAGAAGAGGCCTGGGGGCGGTTTAAGTATGGTTCTCCATTGTGTGCCTCTCTCCCACTCCCTCCCCATCACCACTGCCTGCAAATCAGCCTAAAATAATCCTAACTGCCATTGGTAGACTTCTCCCCAGTCTACAAAGCCCTTTCACATATCTATATCATATAACCTTATGAAATACGCATTATTATTAGTCCATCTTAAATAGGAAGATGGTTCAGAGAAAAGTTATGACCTACTTCAAATCATACTGCCAAAAAGGACCAGAATCAGAACTGGGTCCAAGTTTTCCAGGTCTTCTAATACAGAAGGAGGCAAAATGAAAGCTCACCAAAGAAAAGGCACCGTGTCCTTTATCATTTGCTCTATCCTTTCTGAGACATTAGGATTAAAATTACTATTATTTTTAATTAATAGTGGGTAACAGTGTCCTACCATTAACTCTACCCACCACCAACAAAAACACATCTCAGTCCCACAGGACTATCCCTTTAATATCTTGTAGTTTAATTTCATTCATGACAGTTTATAGAGAACACTTCCCTTGGTCAGTTTCTGTTCCCTCCCGGCAAAGCTTATAGACAACACACATGAGTTTTGGTAAATGTTAGATGTGCACGTGAGAGGGAGAAAATCCTCCTCTGTGTCCATTGTAGCCTGGGACCGATTTTCATTGCTTAGTTGTGAGCGTCTCAGGGAGACAGTTTTTATAAAATACATACAAACATTGAGTACTCTTAGTCTTTACAGCGTGGGTCTTAGTACACATTCTCATTATCAAGATAGACACTCATTCTCAGTAAAAACAACTTCTGGTCACTCAGACGTGAAAAGAAAGAGAAGAATTTGAAATTACTGCAAGCACTATTTAGGCTAATGATCAGTAATTCAAGAAGTAATTATCCAGTTTGTGGATTTTCTGTGTTCCTACACTACCTCTCTCTTGTAGCGCCCTTGGCATTTTCATCATTTATTATCATCTCCTGAAGAGAGTGTTAATGAAGGAGTGGAGGTGAGATTCAAAGTAACATTTTATAAAAGATGATTTAGCACCTACTTTATACCAGACACTTATATTGGTAAGAAAGTCCTAAATGAATAATATGTGAATCTGTGTGAGTTATTGTGATAAACTCTGCATTAAAGATATGTATAAAATGCTACAAAACCCTGATGAAATAGCAATTAACCTGGAAAAGAAGAGAGGAGGTAAAAGCAACAGGGGGAGAAAATACTAGGACTTGAAGAAGTCGAAGTCCAAGAGGAAGCAGAGAGTGGGAATGAGGAGAAAGCAGGATGAACAGGGGACATAGCGGGAGTGGGGGCAGTGGGTTTAGAAGTACACATGCGCTCTGAGAACACTGAGCACTGTGGTGTGGCCCTAACAAATAGAAATGAATAGTGAGGGATGACACTGGGGTGACTTCATACAGGGCTAGTTTGCCTGAGACAGTCCCAATTTATTTTAATTTTCCTATGTTATTGTAATTATTATAGCACCCCCTTTTACTCTCAAAAGCATCTAGTTTGGGCAATATATTATACGGCTGTGTGTATCAATCTAAAGTAAAGCACATATGTCATCATTCTCCATGCCTTCATCCATACAGACTACTAAATTATCAGGGTACACATTCCTGGTGAAGCCTGGACTTTTCTTCAGAAACGTACCGAAAGTATCACTCCAAACAGCCACATAGATTGGAACTGGACCTACATATGCCTGCTATGTTATAGGGTCAGAGTGGTTGCAAACTGGCTACATCTGGATTGTATTTGTATTTTGTTTGGCCCCCACAGGATTTTTTAGATGAGATCGGGTGCATTCAGGGCAGTACGGCCATAGTCTCCACAGTTTTTTTAATTCCTGTGAGTCAATATATGCTATTATGAGATTTAACTTAGAAATCTGTATTGGGGGGGAGGTTTGAGATGGAAAACTAGCAATATAGGACTCATATTCTTCTATGGAGAAACTGGCTGGAGCTGAAGGTAAATACCAACACTTTGTCCCCTAGTGACCTGTTGACCTTAACAACAAGACAGCCAGTTATTTTTAACCAGCAAAAATAGGTTTATTAGGGCATAGCAGAGAACTACAATTCAGGACAAGCATGTAATAGTAATAACTGTAGGCAAGTCCAGCAAACAAAGGAAAGAACATTGTGTAGAAAAAGGAGGAAGTTGAGAGGAGATACTTTGAATGAATGTCCATTGGAGGAAAATGAGAGTTCAGGGTGGTGACAGTTTCTCATTGACTGAGTTGCAACAGTTCCCATTGGCTGGGCTTGTTCCTAGGCAAGGAGAAAAATCTTCCTTTCTCTTGCTTGGCTAGTCAAGTAGAGACACTTTTTGTTGGGAATGCAAGGTACATCACTTCTTCTTGGAGTCTGTAATCAGCGCTTCTTCCTGTTGGGGTATGTATTTGTGGACTAGTGGTGGTATGTGAGAATTCCCTCTTCTGGCCTCCTGATTTCATTTTAAATGAGGTTTCCTGTATTCAGTTTCACATCTCTAAGGTCAACAGCTTCTGAGATATCCCCCAATCCTTGCTTTCTGGTCTCCACACCTTTGCAGTAGTCCCCTACCACACTGTGTCAGGTTTGGTATGTGTGATCAACAGAACACGACAGAAATGATATTATGTGGCTTCCAAGGCTAGGTTGTAAAAGACTGTGATTCTGCCTCTCTTGGATCACTTGCTCCGGAGGAAATCTGCTGGCGTGTTGTGAGGAGAGACCCACATGGTGAGGAAGTGAAGCCTTCAGCTAACAGCCATGTGAGTAACCTTTCTGAAGTGAGTCCTGCAGCTCTAATCAAGTGTTCAGTTGACTAAAGTTCCCATCAACATCCTGACTGCGCCTCATGAAAGACCTGAGCCAGAACCATGCATCTAAGTTTATCCAAGGTTCCTGACTCTTAGAAACCATGTAAGACATAGGGTTTGTTGGTTTAAGCTACTAATTTTGGGGAAAATTTGATACCCAGCACCAGACAAATGATACATCAACACAATTGATTTTCTTACAATCTACTTGCCTCTACAATTATGCTACCTATAGAGTATGGCTCTGAAGTCATGAGGTTACATGCCTGCTGTACAGGAAGAAATATGGTGGAGAATTTTAAGAAAGAAAATGAAATGGTCAGATCTGGTTTTAGATATATCACACTGGTATCTCTGAGAAAGAGAAATCAGAAGGAGGCTTAAGATCAAGCTCAAGTTTCCTGAAAAGTCCAAAAGTAGACCTTTCAACCTAGCACAGTGGGATGCAATACAGAATTATGTCTAAGAGAGTAGGCTGTGGATTTTAGAGTCAGAATATGTGAGGTCAAATCCCCATAGCACCACTGAAATATCATATAAATTTGGCATGTTACTTAGTCTTTCCACTGCAAGAAACTGAATGCCCGCCCCACAATAGCTTTAAAAATTGCTTCCTTTTCTCAGATAACTGGAAATATAGAGCAGGCAGTCGCTGGGGATGGTTTGGCTATTCAACAGTGCCATTGAGATCCCAGGTTCTTACTACCTTTCAACTCTGCCTTTCTTAGCGTGTTGGTTCATTGCCTTGTATTTCCAAGACGGCCACTGCAGGTCCATCAAACTTATGCCTAAGGCAGCTTCCGCCATCCCATTTAAACCTAAGGCAGAAAGAACTGGGGACAGGCTGTGAGCTTTACTCTACTTATGCATGTCCCATTGCATCAAGAAAGGGAAAAAAACTCCCCAGAAGACCATAGCAGACTTCTGTTTACATCTCATTAGCTAGAACTGGATCACAAAGCCCCCTTAGCAGTGATGTGGCTTGGATAAACTGAACCCCAGGCAAAACTGGGATCTGTTAGCAAACAAGAAGAGAGAAGGAAGAATATTAAGTATTCCCTGCCTCGACTGGTACAATTGACTTCAGAATATTGATAGAAGGGTTAAAACAAGCTGATACATCATGCTCTAGGACACACTGCCTGGCATGCAGAAAGCGCTCCACCAACATTAGCTGTTGAAGTTACAGTAGTTCAGACACCCGCTGATTCAGTCCTGCTCTAGGGCATGGCCGAGGGAATCACTGTGACACCCAGTTAAGCTACATGTCCTGAAACAGAGACAGATGAAACTACTGGTGAAACAAAAAAAGATGTGCTTAGAATCATTCTGTATTACCTTTATTCCTCCTTTTCCTTATAACCACAGAAGTATCTGTCAGTTTTCCACATTATTATATTTTTATAATTATGTATCTTTGGTGGACTTTAAGTACTGTATTATTTTTTAAAAATCCAACTAAAGGAAACATAAAATTTGATTTCTTAAATCTACTCAATTACAAAAAAACCTTCTACAGCAACTTTACCTCTCAATTAACAGTCTGCACAATTATATACTCACATAATCACAGGACCTACTCTTGGGATGTATTTGTTTTGGGTATAACTTGCCTATGTGAAGAAGTAGAAATATCTCCTACGTTCATGCTAAAATTAACTGCAGTACTGAAGTCACATTACATTAAATGTTTTAGAACTGGCGGGCAACACAGCTTCCAGAAACTCAGTTGCACTCTTTGCTAAACCCATGTCAAGGCACTCTCAGGGTGGATCCAGCACATATTTTTCTAACCATGAACAACGGCTTAGGGTTAGGATTCAAAATCCATCAGCGGCTATGTAATTGTATACCATCAGAAGTATGAGAGGTGAGCGGCATGGGATACAGACTTGAAAGGAACTGGAGGGTGATACCCCCACTCTGAGCACTCAGTACACCCTCCACACCCCACCCTATCCCACCCCTTTCTGTCTCGCCCCAAACACACAAAGTCCTCTAAAATTTGCTTCGTAACGGAGAAGGAAGGAAACAAAACTGCAGAAGAGAGCCTCCCAACTTCTTTCTTACTGTGAGCAACATCTTCTTAGCCATTCTGTATTTTTCCTTTTTTTTTTTTTTTTTTTTTATGGTAAGTATGTATTACGTTTGTAATCAGGGAGATGAAAATGGACAGAATGTCACAAAACTGGGCAGCAAAGGAATAAGTAGCATAAGTTCCTCTTCACCTCTGGCCTGAGGTCAAAGCAATTCTTCCCTCATCCACACGAGGCTTGAGTTTTTGCCCTCAAGTATGAAATATCATTACCCTTACCTTTCATAGCTTCAGCTAGTGACAAGCTCTGGGTCAGCAGTTACATGGCTGACCTGGAATGGTTTCACACTGCCGCTCACAGCGCCCGGCTCGCCTGGCTCGGGCTGACAGCCCTGACTGTGTAAGCAGCTTCTGGTTAGCCCAAACAGCAGAGCTGCTGCAGACAACTTACTCTTTTTTGTTGTTTCTGACTAGATCTTCTCACGTTTTGTTTTGTTTGTTTTGTTTTTTCTTACAGAAGATAAGGGTGTCTCATTGAAGCTTCAGAGAAATGACTGAATTTTAATGGAATCTAATGGGCTCCCATGGTTATCTCAGAGGAGCTGTGGTCATAAAAGTTAATTAAATTAGGTTCATTTGCATATTCAAGTCCATTCCATTCCCTTAGTTTAAAACCAGAGAAAGGGAAAACGTGTCCCTCCTCACTGGATAGGACATACAACAATGTCCAGACCGCTTTCTTTTTATGCTGGCAATTGGTCAGAGTGACAGGTTATTTTTCTAATCCTCTTGCCTGGCTTGTATTCTCCACTCTTCTTAGGTGAATGTCAATACAAGGGTTAAATTGATCCATGCTGCAGTTCTCACTTCGAAATATGGAACCAGCACTTTATAGAGAGATCTTTGCCGTGTTTAAAGACTGAGGTCATGTTCTAGACAAAAGGTAAATTCAGAATGTTCAGTAAAAGAGGAACTAAGCAACATTTACAGCCATGGGACTGGCTGCACATGTTTCCCATTTGTGTGCGTGCTTGTGTGTTTATTGGCCACAACAATGTGTATAGCTTTATTAGGGGTCAGAGGAATGGAGTGATTGGACCCTAAGAGGCTGAAAGTCCACCCCACTGCCTGTGGTAGGCCTAAAATAACCACCTGAAATGGAACTCTGGCCTGATTTCTGAGGCCCCTAGAGAAGGCGTCCTCTGTACTCCGACCCATTTTTAACAAGCCTCAATATCATACCAGAAAGCATTCCCTTGTGTCAAACCTATATCCCCTCTGCTGCTGATACAGGGTGCATTCTCAGGGCACGCAGTGCAGGTGTGGGCATCCAGGTCAGTCCCTCCACCCTGCTCATACAGTTCCTTAAAACATCAGCGAGTGTCTGGACAGCCTCTATGGATTAAAGGCAGTGTCTGCCCTACTTCCCCCAGCTACCCTCACTTGTTAATACATGAAAAGGTATATCATTATCTTCATTCTCTCCCTCATGAGAAGACAGGGCTGATTTTAATTTTTTTCATTTTTATTGAGCACAAATATGCCAGACCTTATACTAAGTGCTTGGGAAACAATGGTGGACAGGGAGAGACCAAGACTCTGCCCTCATGCATGGAACACAGACGTAACACAAATAATCACAAGTGGAATGAGAGTTACAGAGAAGTGTAGGTTACTCGGAAATAATACAGGCTGAGCGAACATAGACTGGAGAACAGGAGAGCTTTCTCAATAAAGGGATATTTCACTTGAAACCTGAAGGATGGATAAAAATTGTCAAAGTGAAGAAGGATATTCATGGAAGAGGGAACAGCATATGCAAAGGCCCTAACAAAAGAAAGAGTGTGGAATGTTTGAGGATTGGCAATTGAAGTTCAGACAGCAGGACAGAGGCTGTGAAACTGTCAGACATCACTCACTGTCTGCACTTGCTTAGCTGTGAGAGGACTATAAGACCAGAACCCAGTGCCCTAGTCCTGGGTTATACGCAATTTGAGAACTCTGAGCAACTGAATTCTTCGAGACAAGGATCAGGCATCTGGAGAAAAGATAGAAGAAAAAGGTCCCATGTGAGTGCCCAGAAGGCCTTGATTGCTCTAGAGGCCCCCGTGAGTCAGCAGAGCACAGGACAATAGCGGTGGTCTGGTTTCCAGGGATTTGGGGTGCTGAGTAGTCTTGGGTAAGTCACACTTGCAGGGGCTCCAATTCCTTCTCTGTAAAAGGAGGGGTTTAGATATGACCCTCCTACCTCATATTCTGAAATCATTCAACAACAATAGTCCCTATATAAATCTGCACATAAGTGGGTCACGTTATTACTGAGCCAGCCTGCGTTTGGAAGTGGGGGGAGGGGTAACTCAGAGACAGCCAGTAGGCTGTTTTCCAATTCACTTTCCTTGTATTTTTTATTGTGGAAAAAATATATAACATAAAATTTACCATTTTAACCACTTTAAAGTGTACAATTCAGTGGCATTAATTACATTTACAGTGTTTTGCAATCATCACCACTATTTCCAACACTTTTTCTCTCCAATTCACTTTTTTTAAACAGTGAAGATAGTTTATTCTAGTTTTATTGAGATATGATTGACACAACACACTGTATTAAAGGTACAACATAATGATTTTATATATGCTTATATTGCAAAATGATTACCACAATAAATTTAGTTAACTCCAATTCACTTTGAAATGAGTCTGGACAAGTTCATAACCCATGAACCAGTCTATCGTGACTCCTGACTTGGGCCTTGAGAGACCAGGTATTGTTCTTAAAGCAAACGATGCTTCTTTCTTTTTTTTTTTAAAGATTTATTTATTTATTTATCTTTAGAGGGGAAGGGTAGAAGAGAGGGAGAGGGAGAGAAATATCAATGTAGGGTTGCCTCTTGTGTGTCCCCTGCTGGGAGCTGGCCTGCAACCCAGGCATGTGCCCTGACTGGGAATCGAACCGCGATCCTCTGATTCGCAGGCCCGCGCTCAATCCACTGAGCTATACCAGCCAGGGGGCAAACGATGCTTCTTACTCCTTGCATAAAAACAAGTACAAAGGGTCAGATAAACTTAAATCCTTTCCTGCTCTCTTTCCCTCTGCCTCTAGAAAAGTTACCTTTTTCAAGGTCATAATGCTTAATAACTAAAATTTTCTGAGCCCCATCTATGTGCCCTGAGCTAAGCTAATTTCATTGCACATGTCATTTGACAGGTGGATAATATTATTCCTGTTTTACAAATAAAAAATTAGGCTATGGTGGAAACCAGACGTTCAACCCGAATCAGTGTGCTTTTAAAATGCGGCTCCCCCTCTATACCTAGGTGCTTTCCCAAAGACAGCCACAGGGAGAGACCTGAGGAGCAGGGTCTGAATAATGAAGGAAACCAAAGGAAAACAAAAACTGAATTTAAATTCACACTGTTCAACCTAACTCAGATTTGTGATTGGTTTTGTCACGTACCTTCTAGCATCTCCACTTCAGTCTTTCTTCTCTCTCTAGTCTGTGGAATTGATGGTGTTCACCACCCTAATTTTCAAGGATGACATGTGGTTTAATTAAGAATATCCTTAAAGCGTCTGGAAGCTTGGCAGGAAGAAAGGGTTAATAGCCCAAGGAAGGACTGAGCGCCCCACACCTCAGGGGATGACAGAAGACCAGGAATAATGAAGCCAGGTGAGCTGCCCACCCTCCAAGAAGCCTTTGCTGTGAGTTTTAATGAACAGAAAATAAATGTTGAAACAGGGAAATTGTCAGGTAAATACTCACATTCAAGGAGTTCAGGTTTTGTTTCCTTTCCCCCTCAACAGGTGTACCATGAGAATTCAAAGCCTAAAGCAGGAGAATGGTTAAAAATAGTAGGATAATAGCCAGCTGATGCTTGCATAATTAAAAAAAGCATACTGGGTTACATAAGAGGTTTGTAGAAAAACGCTGAAAGGAAATGAGTGGTGGTAGGAGCAAATACACTAACACTGTGGGATCGTTAAAGGCTCGAAATGAAACCACGTGTAATATCATAAAATTAAAAACAGGGTTCCAAAGTATGAAAATTTTTGAAGAAAAATGGTTGTCAGACATCATCTTGGCTTGCAGGGCCCTCTATGGAGTACCTCCCTAGCCTCATCCTTCTGCCACGGTGAAGAATGGCTCTCTAAAGACCTGCATGAACCGATCCCATTTGTTCCCATGTTTTCTCGTGCTTTCTCCCACGCCCTGACTCCCCTTCTCTGACACCTCAGACGGGGCAGGCTCTCTCAGTTATACCTTCTACCAGCTCCGTGCTGACCTTATGATCCTTGTGAATACTGTTTAACATCTGCTTTCCTGCTAGAAGATCTGCTCTCGAAGGGCAGGATCCATGTCTGCTTTGTGTATTGCTATATTGCCAACCCTAGCACAGTTATGAAGAAGTGAATGAATGTTAGTGATTAGCAAGGTTTCAAGCTGCTTTATGACATGTAAAGCAAACAATTGCTTCTTCAGTTCATGCATCGCTCAGGGTTCAACCAGAGAAGCAGAACCAGCAGGAGGTTTTTTTATTGTCCAGTTACTTATTACAAGGAATTGTCTTGCGCAGTCCAGGAGCTGGCTGAGCAGGGCTGATACCCACAGGGCAGGCAGTCAGGAAGGGGAGAGGACAAGCAGGCTGGGACCCCGCAAGGAGAAATTTGGGGGTAAGGGTATCCTGCAGAAGCTTGGGCTGTCAGTCCTGGAGCTGAATACACATACTTGGCCCAAGAATCAGTGAAATAGAAGGAAGATCCAGCTGGAAAGGAAAGCAGTTATAGGAGTAACTGCTGGCTGCTTCACCCCAATGAGGCAAGTCAGCAAATTAACAACAACATGAGTGTTGTGAACTCTCTAATCTCAGAAGGGTCTAAACCCTCTTTTTAAAAGCTTTTGCTAATTAAATCTCCTAGAATAATCTCCCTTTGATTAATTTAAAGTGGACTAATTAGGGACTTTAGTTACATCTTCAAAATCCCTTCACAGCAGCACTTCGATTGCCGCTCGGCTGAACAATTGCAAGAAGGTGTGTGAGTGCATGCTATGAAATCGCTGCTGCCTCCCTTCCATCCTCCAATTTTTGCAAGAGAATCGCCCTTGTCACCTGCCACAGCCACCTTCTAGAAACACGCTGGAAAGGAGTCTGTGGGGGTGTAGTTCAGCCTAGCCAAGTGGACACATCACAAAGCCACCACAGTTCACATCATAGGACAACTATCTCCTCAACCTCCATGTTGACCCTGAATGAAAGAAATCCGTAACAGAAATGAGTTATAGTCAGAACTGGGAGGGGCCGCTTTGCTAGCAGTAGTGCTGACCCGCAGAGGCAAAGGAAAGGAGTGCATCTATATAGGAGCAGAGAGCTAACAACCTTGGAGGAGCAAGCTGCCAAGAACTAGAGGAGGAAGAAGGGAAATCTTGTGCCCAAATGGTGGGTGACAAGCATGTATTCCTATCAAAAGTTGGGGAAACTCCCTTCCCAGCTTTCCAGCTGGACTAACAGTGTTTATTGATGAATGTTTATGGAATGAATCAATCAACAAATGAATGAATGCCTCCCTCTAACCCATCTATTAAGAACAGCTTAGTGCTCTCCACTTTTGCCACCATCATAGATGCACCAACAGTCAAAATGAAGGTCAATCCCCTTGTGACTTCTGACCAGAGAAAGAACCATAAAAGGCATTTCAATGCACCTTCTCACATTCACAAACCTTATGTCTTCTTCTCTTTCTAAAGAGCTGAGACAGAAATGCTGTGTTCGATCCATGCCCACCTGAGAGAGTGATGAATTTCAGGTTGTGGGAGGATACTGCAAAGGGCAGCAAACTGGCAAAGGAGCCCAGGGTTACAGGAAGCAATCTGACATCTCCACTGAACGAGTGCAGCCGGAGAAAGCTAATGGTGCACCTGTTCCTGTGGACTTCCACCCCAGCAAGCTGGTCATCACGGGACTAAGCTGGACAAAGACCACAAAGAGATCCTTGAACATAAAGCCAAATTTCACCGAGTAAGAAGGAAAAGGGCAAATACAAGGAAGAAACAATTGAGAAGCTGCAGAAGTAAAGTAATCTTATATACAACTTTCATTAAACACTCAAATGAGAAAAAGGCTTATAAACGTATGCTAAATTCTGGGGTATATGATGATAAACGTGATGCATCCTCACCAGGCGGAGGATCCCTAGGGATGGAAGATACGCAAAGGTCAAACAGCTCAGGCTACAGGCCAAGGTCCTCTTAAGATCTGTTGACTGACAGAGAACAAATTGGCTGTCACCAGTCCCTTAGTGGGCATTAAATACTTCCTTGTTGCCACACAGAGGACACAATAGGATTTGTGCAGCTTCCAACACAAAATGAAGAGCCAGAGCTGAATGTCTAGCTGAAAATCTGGTGATTACAAAACTCTAAATATGGCATATCTTGAATAATCGATGATTGAATCATGTGCCTTTATGCTTAAGCTATATCAAATGCCTCAGGAAAAGGTTAAAAAAAAAAACTCAGAATTTGCTCACAGGCTTAGAGTGATTGAGTTATGCTATGGGCTATGGTAAATTCATTGCAGCGCTAAAAATAGATGAAGGGCAGTCCAGAAACCCTGGGGAATTTTATCTGCCTCATTCAAGCATCCAGAGATGCTGCTTACATAAAGCCAAAATAAGCACAACCCAAAGGGCACCAAGGGGGATGAATAGAAAGTGACAACTCAAACAGAAACCAATAAAACCAGCCAGCAGCCAATAGCAAAGATCAGGGCTAGTCCCTGTGCAAAGGTCTGAGCAGGAATTGGGTCTATGAAGACTATATACTATATTGAACCTTCTGGTAGCTTCTAAGAGGCAAATTTAGAAACCTCTTCCCTGAGAAAGCCACAGCCTCCAGCTGTTCTCTCTCTGCACATTCAGGCAGCGACCCTCAGCACAGTCTCTCAGGAGTGACACGTCACCCTGGAAGAGCACGCCTCATTCCTCCGAGAGATACCGGCTCCTGCTAGACCTCCAGGCAGAACACCAGAAAGTCCGTTAAGAACCATTGTTAAATGTGATTCAGGCAGCTCACAGGTCAGCAGAGACACCCAGAAAATTCCAGGAGTTCCCCTTGGCCAACTTTACCACCCAGATATTTTATTATGCAAGAGGATTTAAAAGGAAATCATTATCTTACGGTTCCAGGAAAGGTCTGTTCCTGGTCTCCAACTGCCTGTGGAAATAGTCTAGGATTGGCTGTCAATTCACTCATGGTCAGGGGTGTCTGTGTTTTAAAACATTCTAACAAACTCAAGAGCACCAGCTATAAGGACTGCATAATTTGCAAAATTTCTTGCAAAATCAGCTGGCCAAATCAGAGCCAATTACTTGGCTCCCGTACAACGCCATGCTGTAGCTGGGAAGTATTCTAAGTGGATAATGAGTAGTGTCTTCTCTCAATGACTACATTCAAATAACTTCCACTGCCTAAAATACGTAAAGTTCCCTGTCGAATCTCCCTTAGGAACCCCTGGTCCCTCAACTTAGAGCTTTATTATTCATGAGGGGTGGAGTGTGGGGGGTGGGCAGCTGAGGGGAAAAGAATAACAGATCCCTCTTCTCCAATGATATTTAAGAAAGCATTTCGTAGTAAAGACTTCCCGGCTCACACATACACATATACAACAGCACACACACCCACGGAAACACGCAAACTCACACAGTTCACACTAGTTCTGAGATATGCAAGGCTTAAACCCTCCATCCAAGAATGATGGCAAAGTTTTTTCTTTATTTAGTTACCATATCTCCACTAAAATTCTTTGGGGACCCAAAATGGCCTTTTTATCTTAGTAAAAAACACACATAGAAAATACTTCTCTCTGTGGTTTGTCCCTGAGAAATATAATTAACCATGGAAAGTGTCCCCCCTCAGATTAAGGTAGCAAAGCAGATGGAAGTTCCTTCTGTGAGGAAACCAAATTCTGCACTCCTTATGTCCATCCTCCATTACCTCCATCTCTATAATTTAAGGTATCAACAGACAGGCAATAAATGCTTGATTGTTTAATTATTAAGTGAGCGTCTCCTCCAAGTTACTTTCAAATCTTACCACTGAAGCTGCAATCCACAGAAACAGCACCAGCATCATGAGCTGGTCAGAAATGCACACTCTTGGGCCCCGCCACAGCCCTCCTAAATCGGCATCTGCGCTTTAACAAGATTTCCAGGAGATTTGTGAGCACAGTAAAGTCAGAGAAGCACTGTTTTATAATACGTTTTGATCCTTATGCTTTTTCTATTAGGAGATCATATCTTGCCATGGGGGACAGGATTCTGGAAGGCTAGTGAGTAAACGCTGACGTTATTGGGCAATAACTGTGTGCCAGGAGGAGAGAGCAAGTAGTAAATGTGATGAGCGTTACACAGGGAGAAAAAGGTGAGTCTCCTCCGTCAGACCTCAATCCAGCTTTTAGGTCCACGTTTTCTGTCACTAGACTGCTAAGCCAGGTGCTGCTACTCAGAAGCAGCACTATTGCATTTGAAGTCTGGCAATTTTGTGGGACTGTACTATGTGCTACAAGACATTTTATGTCGCTATCTACCCTCCAGGATGTTTCCAGTATCCTGACAACCTAAGAAAACCCCTACACATTTTCAGATACCCGTGGGTTATGGCCCTGGCTCACAAAAACCAGTGTCTTGTGGTGTTCGAGTAGTGATTTTGCGAAACTGATTTCCTGGGATTTGTTTCTTTCTTCCAATGTTTAAATATTTATCAAATTCTTTGAGAGTTTACATTTTATTTTTATTTCAATAGAAGGCTATAACTATGGAGTGTCTAAGACTGAAAAAAAAGGTCCTTGCCTCCTGCCAGCTGACAATCTGATTAGGGAAATAAGGCCTTAGCAGTTCAAGACACTCTAAGATTAAGTTTAAAAATGATCAAGCTCTGGCTGGTGTGGCTCAGTGGACTGAGCCAGCCTGTGCATCAAAGGGTCTTGGGTCCGATTCCCAGTCAGGGCACATGTCTGGGTTGCAGGCCAGGTCCCCAGTAGGGGGCACTCGAGAGGCAATCACACGTGGATGTTTCTCTTCCTCTCTTTCTCTCTCCCATCCCTTCTCTAAAAATAAATAAATAAAATCTTTTTTTTTTTAATGACCAAAAAGAAAAAAAAACCTAAATCCATTTTCTGGCTTTATGTTGCTTATTCCTTATGATCCCCCTGACACTCTCTAAGCCTCTGTTCCCCCATCTGTGAAATGCACATATTGTTGAACAATGCATGTAAACCACCCAAAGAATGATATATGCTTAATAATGTTAGCCTTCCCATCAGTCACTACCTCCTTCAGATCAGTGAAGAAATAGGATGAAAATGAGACGTAAGGGAAGAAATAGCACACTAAGCAAGAGGCACAGCCTAAATGAAAGCTTGGTGCTGGGAGCAAGCATGCCCATGGAAGAAACTGTACAGAATTCGCAAGCTGGATAAAGCGAAGAGCTCAGGTCACGGAGACAAAAGAGGTAAACTTGTCAAAGTAAAAATGAGTTTGCATTTGCACACAATCTCCTGAGGATTTTTAAATTTCTTCAGTATCAAGACTTTCAAAGAAAGGAGGAAAAAAGTAAGCCTACAGTGAAGTCAAACTTCCTACCAGTGGGCATAGAGGTATCTGTTACCAATCAATGCCTTTAAGAGGCTTGAAGAAATAAAAACATGGCATTGCTATTGGACATATTTTAATCTTTATTTAATTTCAAACTTTCGTGTAATTTATTTCCAGCTTCACAAAGTGCTTTTTAAGCCCAGACCTGGGCTAAATCACATAGCTGATAAATAAGTGTACCTTCAGGAATACTGTATATTTAGTTCTTCAGTTATATAAAGTCCACAATTTTAACATCAAAAAGTATTTTTAAGAGGGGTCCCAAATTATCTTAAAATGGCTAAGAAGCTGTTGCTAGTACTACTGAGTTCAAATAGCTTGCTGCAGCATCCTTGCCTCTGTCGCTCATTAGTAAAAGTACTATAACACCAGCAGAAAAGAATAATTAGCAAAGCAATTAATTAAGGCCCTATCAAAACTCCTTTTGCCACCCCCAATCACATCTTTGTTATAAATAAGCTTTCTTACCTACATAAAAGTCATTAGCTCTCCAAATGTAAATAATAATGCCCTTGAATTTAAACTGATTAAATATCAGACAGCAAATTTCAATCCATTCTTTCTGATCTAGCCAAGATATTGAAAACAAAGAGCATTTTTGTCTTGTTTAACCTAGCAAATTCAATCCAACTGTATACACTTCCGAATTCCGAATTAATTTCCAGGTTCACCTTCCCTCCTGAGGACATTACCCAGAATACTATCTTTAGTTATAACACACACACACACACACACACACACACACACACACACACACTAGTAATTAAAGAAACCACCCATTTCCTTCCTCCTAAGTTCCAGGAAGCCACATTATTTCTGTGGACCAATTTCTATTTGCCAACTATTCCCCAGAGCTTTTAACAGAAAATAAAATGTACTAGAAGCTCTTCTTCAAATGACAGCCAAGAACACATCCCCTACTTTCTCTTCCCATTAGACGGGGGAAAAGTGTGTATTTGTGTGTATTTAAGACTTATACATCTAGGATCCTGTTAAATCCTGAAAGATTTAAAGCCCACAATCTCCTAGAAGGAAATGTCTGAAGAGACCTCTTGTCTATAAAGTTAGCTGGATCCTTTGCAACATTGACCTCTTATTTTGTCTCCTCTAATTATCCCTTTTGACTTAATGCTGTTTATTTTTATATCTCTTATCATTTTCTTCCCTCACACCAAATTGTTTACAACTGGTTTTAAAAGTTTATATTTATGTACAGTCTTTCTTCATTTTAACTTCTCAGTGGGGGTGGTGGTTCCTATTACCATTTTCCTTCTTCAATCTAAAGAGAATGAAGTAGCAATATAATCTCTAACAAACAACTTCTTACGTATTCCTCACTACTCATCCTTAGGTCTTATGAAAACGTGAAGATTTATCTCAACCAATAATCATGTATAGATCCTTTCGTTGTGCAAAGGGAGGTAGGGGGACTTATTTTCTTCTGATTGGATCCAAGATAGATATCTTACGTCACCCAAAAGGTGGCTGAGGCAACACAGAGCCTAGCAATTCCCCACACTCCAATCCTTCCTTTCTCAGTCCCTCACAAACATCTCCCAGAAGGTCAGATTATTTTGTTAGAGAAGCCTCAGGCTGCCTAAAACCCCAAGCAATATAAAACCTTTAACAAGGTTTTTTAAGTGACTCTTATTTTTCTCATTATGACCAACATACACAGGACCTTCCTGCTCCTCAGATGCTATCCTTTATTTCCTGTCCGAGTCAGGTTTCTGAGCTGAAGGTCCACCCAGGGCGCTACTTCCTGCCACTCTAAAGAATTCATCATTTCCCGTGACCTTAATACCAGCTTTCTCCCGCGGGCTCCTGTGCTCCTCAGACTGTGGCCTCATTGGCTGACCTCATGCTACTCTTTACTCCCGACCTTATCTCTAAGACCTGGCATTCCCTCCTGGATCTTTGCTCATCGCCAGCTTCACCCTTCCTTGAAAACACCTTTTTCACAGAAGTCATTCAGGATCTCAGGCCAGTCAGAACTTTTGAATGCCCTGTTGACTCTTCACCACCATCTGCAGGATTCTATGTCTTTTAAAGGCCTAGAACCTCACATTTAATTAGGAATATTTTATATCTGAGTTGTGCTGCTTATCAACTACGAGTCATGCCCTTGTTTTGGGATTTTTGGGGGTTTTTTTGGTTTTGTTTGTTTTTTTACACTGAGCAAGATTGCACCTACCAGCTACCTTCCCCTGACTTCCAAGGTTAGATTACTTCCTGTAGTCATTCTTTCTCATAACACCCTGTATTTTCTGTTGTTGTAATTATGACCAGTGTAACAAATTGTTTGTCTAATTATCTGTTTAATAGTTTTGCCCAGAAATCTATATTTATGAGACCGGGGAAAGGCCAGATAGTTTCTTCTCAAGTTGTTCTCTTTTCTTTCTACTCTGCCTTCCTCATTTTCTGTTACCCACACAAACACAGGGCTTGGCACATATTAGATATCAGTGAATATGTATCGAATGCACCTAAAAAAAAAAAAGAAATAGGAAGTATGGAAAGTGATGGATATGTTAATCAGCTTAATTGCGGTGAATATTTCACAACATATACATATCAGATCAAGTTGTACACCTTAAATATATACATTTTTAATTATTAATTATACCTCATAAAGCTGGAAAGAAAAAAATACATATTGAGCAGCTGAATGAATGAAGGAATAAATCAATGATACCTTCTCCCTTCTCTTATCCCTACTCTACTCTTTTGAGTGCCACACCTAGTTCCTGCCTCCAATCATGATGGCAAGTTGACCCTGGTAGAATGAGAGAAGCTTATGCCCTCCCTCTGGCCAATGCTGTGCACATCTTTGAGGTCCTCCCTGGAACAGCACTCTGGGCACAGTCATGGTGGTAAGCCTTGGGTTTGACTGAAACAATGCATCTTTCTTTAATATTTTCCATCTCTCGTTCTAAGCGCTCTCTACATCTCTATGCCAGTATGTTTTGTGACCTGACATCTTAGGACCCTGTGGTGACAGATTTTGACATACATACAGGAAATCCTTCTTCCAACATGAATGGAAGTTGGCACGATTGCTTTTCTGTACTACTTTGCAAAAGCCACTAATGTAGGTTGTACAATAATAAATTATTCAGATCATAAATCTAAAGAAATTTGTTCATCATGATCAATACTATTTAAGCAAATTGGTGTGTGGGTCAGTTTTTATAATACAATTAGTTTTGAAATATTCAAGTTAAGGAGACCAAGATCATCATGAAATATACTGAGTCCCCTGATTTCCAAGTAGGTACATACTGCATTTTGGTCTTATAATAAATCTAAATTATGTTCTTTTTCTACTTAAATAAAAATTTCCTTTTCTTCCTATTAAATCATGCCTTCTGATATTACTAAAAGCCTCATGTTTGAAAAATATTGGAAGAATGATAGAAAGTCAGCTAAGGCCTTTTTCTGATGAATTTATGCTGTCTCATCATGTGAAAACTTATTTTTTTAGTAATTATATCATAAGGTGGCAGTTTTGAAAACTATCCCCTCTAAACCACAAAGAACTTTACTTAAACTGGTAATTTTTTTCTAGTTAGAAACTCCACATTATCATTCTAATTGTATGTCACACATAAGCTATGTCATTTCCTTAAACTTATTTTTGCATTCTGCACTTGCCAAGATAATACATTGCCTCCTATTTTCAAATTCTTCTGTGCTTAGAAGTGATGTTTATATGGCTTATTAAAAGAATACTCACTGAATCCTTGTGGTTTTAATGCAGGGTTTCCCAACACAGGCTCTGTGAACACTTAGACCAGATCATTCTTCACGGTGGAAGCTGACCTGAGCATTGTAGGATGTTTGGTGCCATCCTGATGTCTGGCCACCCAGGGCCAGTAACACCTCCCAGTCGTAATAACCAAAAATGTCCTCCAGACATTGTGAAATATCCATGGAGCAGTAAAACTGCCTCTGATGGAGAACCATTGGTTTAACATATTGTTTTATTCCACAAAAGAAGGTCTCATTAAGTCATTCCTTTTATTTCTCCTTTATTTTTTATCAATAATACTGACAACCATTCACTATGTGCCAAGCAAACACTTCACATGTAGTAATAATCTCACTTAATTCTCACCACAAAATGATGAGTTAGACATTACTATCCCCATTTTACAGAAGAGGGAACAGAATTGAAAGGTTAAGTAATCTGGAAGGATACAGTTGGGGGACAATTCCAGGTTGATCTGAGACTGGAGCCTAGTCTCTTTCTTACTCTCTGTACCCAGCCAGCTAAAGCTCTGCAGTCAGAATTCCTAAGTTCAGGTCCTGGGAAGATCATACCACCTTCCTAAACCCGTTCCTCCTACCTAAAGTTATATCAATTATAATTTATATCTCACACATTGAGAGGATTTAATGAAATAGCATGTAAGTGTGATCAGCTCAACAGTTATAAGGTATTATTATATAAGTAAAATTACATTAATCTTCTGATATATTTTTACTTCAGCATTTAGCCAGAAAAAGAAAGATAATTTAAACAACATTTCTAAAGAACCCAAAATAATTATGTGCCCTCATTATAAAACCTTACCTTTCTGCTTTGTAGGAATAACAATTTTCAAAGAACCACATTATGAAAGCTACAGAATATTTTATAATAATACTTAACTCCTACTCCTATCTTTCTGAATTCCTCTTTTTATAGAACAGACTCAATATATTGTTTAAAAAGACCTAGTACATAAATAAATGACCATTCAATGCCATGTCCATTCCCTTCAGTGACTTAACAAACCATAACTTTCTTTTTTCTTTTTCCTTTTTATTGAATGTACTGGGATGACACTGGTTAACAAAATTATACAGGTTTCACATGCACAATTCTACAACAGATCATCTGTGCTCTGTATCATGTGCTCACCAACCCAAGTCAAGCCTCCATGCATCACCATTTACCCCCACCCCATCTCCCCTATCCCATTGTCCTGGTAATCACTACATCATTGTCCATGTCCATAAGGTTTCTTCCTCTTGGTTTTTTGTTTTTGCTCAGTCCCATCACCCCTCCCAGCCAGACCCCTCCCCCACAACTATCAGCCTGCTCTCTCCAAGTCTGTCACTATTTTGCATGTTATTTCATTTTGTTCATTAGATTCTACATACGAGTGAAATCATATAGTGCTTCTCTTTCTCTCACTGCCTTATTTCACTTAGCATAATGTTTTCCAGGTCCATCCATACTGTCACAAAAGGTAAGATCTTTTCTTTTTTTATAGCCAAGTAGTATTCCATTGCGTAAACATATCACAGCTTTTTTATCCACTCATCTACTGATGGACACTTGGGCTGCTTCAAAATCTTGGTGATTGTAAATAATGCTGCAATGTATGTAGAGGGGCATATATTCTTTCAAATTAGTGTTTTGGGTTTCTTTGGATAAATTCCCAGAAGTGGAATCACTGAGTATTAAAACAGTTCCATTTTTTAATTTTTTGAGGTAACTTCAAACTGCTTTCCACAGTGGCTGCACCAGTCTGCATTCCCACTAACTGTGCACTGGGGTTCCCTTCTCTCCACATCCTTGCCAGTACTTGATGTTGGTTGATTTATTGATGATAGCCATTCTCACAGGTACGAGGTGATATTTCATTATGGTTTCAATTTGCATTTCTTTGATGATTAGTGACACTGAACATCTTTTTCTATGTCTATTGACCCTCTGTATGTCTTCTTTAAGAAGTGTCTATTCAAGTCTTTTGCCCATTTTTAAATTGGATTGTTTGTTTTTTTGGTGTTGAGTTGCATAAGTTCTTTATAAATTTTGTATATTAACTCCTTACCAGATGTATTGGCAAATATATTCTCCCATTCGGTGGGTTGTCTTTTCATTTTGCTGATGGTTTCCTTTGCTGATGTAGTCCCATTTGTTTATTTATTCTTTTGTTTCTTTTGCCTGAGGAGATATATCAGGAAAAAAATATTGCTATGAGAAATGTCAGAGATTTTACTGCATATGTTTTCTTCTGGGGATTTTATGGTTTCAAGACTTTAAGTCTTTAATCCATTTTGAGTTTATTCTTGTGTGTGGTGTAAGAAAGTGGTCTAGTTTCTTTTTTTTTTTTTTTTTTTTTTGCATGTATCTGTCCAATATTCCCAACACCATTTATTGAATAGACTATTCTTACCCTATTGTATGTTTTCTGCCTGGTCTTTGCCTGCTTTGTCAAAAACTAACTGACTATAAAGACATGAGTTCATTTCTATGCATTCAGTTCTGTTCCATTGATCTATATGTCTGTTTTTATGCCAGTGCCCTGCTGACAAAACCATAATCTTAAATGGTGCCTCCCTTGTCTACCCTGTTTAAGTCTAATGGCAACAGATAAGTATTCATTTTGCTTTCTATGGAGTATAAAAATGTGTTCATTTTCTCCTTTGGAACTTGTTTTCCTCTTATAACAGATGAAATACTGATAAGACATTTTAAAATAAATTTAACTAGTTTTCAAAAGAGTGATACAAATGTCCCCAAAGCTCAGAGACAGTCTCAGGGAACAAACTTTGGCATTCCAACAGTCCAACTGATCTTCACCCAATAAGGCAACAAATTCCCAAGATTCCTTTGGGAATGGAGGAGCTGTTAGCTTCCTAAATATGCCATGTGCCTCTGCCCCAGATTTGCTTCTCCATGGGGGGGCCTGAACTGTGTGTTTCATTCATTGCTATAAGCATCTTGGACAGTGTCTGACCCCTAATACAGGCTCTCAAATTGGTTTGAATCTTAGATCCACCCACTTACAAGGTATGACTTCAGTACTTCACTTAACTTCTGTAATCCTCAATTTTCTCATTTGTAAACTGGAATAATAATAGTGTCTACTCATAGGATTAATGCACATACTACTTTAAATACCACTGCCAAAGTATCAGCACTGTGCCAGGTACAGTAAGCACTCAATGAATGTTTTAAATTCATTGCCTGTGTTATTGACTCTACCTAGAATTTCTTCTTCCCACCCTTTTCTTCTTTATCTGGCTAGTTTCTACTCATCTTTTAGGTCTCAGCTTGGATGGAACCTCTTCTAGGAAGACGTCTCTGAACTTCCAAGTCTCGGTTAGTGGCCCTCTAATGTTTCATAACATCTTGAACATCTCTCCAGAGAGAGAGAGAGAGACCTTTAAAGACCTTTATAGGCCTTAGGCATTCTGATTTTGGAAAAGCCTACCTATGTCTTTGTAAAATATACCAAAATGTGCCCTGGCTCCTACAGCAAAAACCTCCAGTCCGCAAGCATGAAACTATTCATTCCTTTAACCCTGAATTCTGGGAGCTTGGTGGGCCCTGTCTCTCAGGAGAACCCTATAGATGAATTACTCTGTAGCTCTCTAGATACATGCTCACCAGTTTTTTAAGATTATGAGAATTGATTTTATCTTTAATTTTTGTTTGCAAATAATTTATCTGTTATGAGAAAGAAAACAAGCTCCAAAGGGAAAATGCACATACCAGTCAGTTCCCATACTGCCTTGAGTCAAAGGGTAAGAATTCTCTATCACCACCAAGCTTAATGAGAAACAACCTGCAAGTTGTAATTTCAAGTTAGACTATAAATAGGTCTAGCTCTGTAGTGTTTTTCTAAAATTCATAGTTAAATACCATCTCATTACTCTGTCATATTAGTTGGGACTTTTTCTGATGCAAGTTACTGAAACCCAGCTAAAACAAACTTACAAAAAATGGGGAAGAATTTATTGACTTTTGCAAGCTGGAAGTCCCAGGGTCTTCTGGCCTTAGATGGAGCTGGATCAGGTTCAAGTCTTGTCATCAGTTCTCTCTGTCTCCAGGCAGTGCTTTCCTCTGTTATGCTGGCTTCATTCTCTCCAAGTGA
The DNA here is from genome assembly GCA_039655065.1 of Glossophaga mutica. Lineage (NCBI taxonomy): Eukaryota > Metazoa > Chordata > Mammalia > Chiroptera > Phyllostomidae > Glossophaga > Glossophaga mutica. The sequence goes on from CM077304.1 coordinate 64,970,454, forward strand.
AAATTTACCTCTATCAAAATGAAAGATAACAAGAAAAAAACGTGTGAGAAGCCCAAAGCAATGTAGTACAATAGATAATATCCTGATTTACACATAATATTAATAAAAGAAATGAGAGACCTACTCCTTTAAGAAATCCAAATTCTACCCACTATTCAGACTGTCATGCAGCTTTGTCTGATAACCTCACCCCTAATGATCACTTTATCAAAAACTGAAGCACTTGCTGTCTACTAAGGTTTATTTTGCAAGATAGCATGCATTACTTTGTATTATTAACTTTATATGTATAAAAATATAGACATATGTTTAGATGTGCAATTCAATTCCTTTTTGCAACCACAATCATTTTTTCTTACTATAAAAGTTATACTTCAAGTTACACATGGCAGATTGAACACTCGTATTTATTGTAGATTTCCCTCAACCTCCCCTGCCCTCTGCACGAAGATGGTAACAGGATTTTACTTAAAGCATAAACACACAAGGACAAAGAGGAAGCAAAAGCAACAAAATACTGGAAGCTGGAAGGTCAGTGGTGACTGAATTACAGTGCCCAGGAACTGAAACAGCTTTCTTTGAGAGAAGCTCAGAAGGAGGCGTGTCCATGCTACAGAACCCCAGAGAGACTTAGGAATGAGAAGTTCCAGATACCTCTGAAAATGGGAGTTCAGGGGGCTGAAAACTGAAGGCTTGGTTGAATGCCCATATAAAAGTACTTTGTCTTTGTCCCCCAGCCAGAACTCTTCTGTACCTGCAGGAGTAGGGCAACTTCCCCTCCCCAACCAAGCGGAAAACCAAGCTTCCTCCTTGAGGAGGTGAAACAGAGGGACCCAAGCATCAAAGTCACCAGGCCCAGTTGAGATCAAGGACATACTATCAAGATCTCCCAGGCCCAGCTGGGGTGTGGGAGTGGTCAGTACCTACCAATTCATATAACTTCAACTCTAAAAATCAATAATGATGATGCCATTACAACTCCAATTTACCAAACATTTATAACATACCAGCCTCTATGCTAAGCATTGTGCATGTATTGCCTCACATTTAATATTCAATCATATGTATAAATCATACACATAAATCATATGTACAAATCATATGTGGTAAACACTATTTTGGGAAGTAAAATCAAGTTTTACTTGATTTAAAAGGGAGGTAAAATCAAGTTTTATATGGTAAAGTAGCTGGCCAAAAAACTCACAACTAGTATGTGACAAAGCTCAATTTTAGACCCTGAAGCACTATACAATAGGACCTCATTTTTCAATTAATTTATTCATTTGTTCATTCAACAAACATTGCTCTGTGGCAAATACTGATTTATTAGGATTTATAACGGTGAATATAACACATAGTCTCTATCCCCAGGAAGCTCTCAGTATAAAGAGGGCAATAAATCAATAAACAAATGTAACTGGTACATTGAACAAATAGGTCTCCAAACTGGCGTTAGCTAGCGCTCTAACTCTGGTCTGTGGACTGTCTTCCTTATGTGGAAGCAGATGAAATCTTGGGCAGATTCCATAAACTCTTTTGAACACTCTTAGTGCAGAGTCCATCTGTCTCTGTTAGTCACAACAATCTAGTTTTAGATCAATGATCTGAACCTCATTCAAAGTTAAAGCTTCTCAGGTTTCCTGGCTGGGCTGCCTCTGCTGCCTCCAGCTGGGGAACAAGCAGTGAGGAAGAAGAGGCAGGGTGAGCTTTTCCTCTATCTCTCTGCCTTTTACATCTTCTCGTCTTCTGTCCCCTCCCATCACTGTCTCTGGCTCCATCAGGGTCAATGGGGGAAAGGTAGAAATAAGTAGTAGGGGGGGTCTTAGCTATCCAGTACTCTTGTCATCTGGCAGCCTTGCTCTCTGACCTTGGAGGGTTCTAGAGCTGACTGTTCCTAAGACAGCATTCTTGTGTGGGATCCTCAGAGGTATCCCCACTAAAGCCTTCTAAATAGCCCCCTTGATGCAGGCAGTATCTCTCTCTGACTTCTGAGTCCTCCTTCTGCCTCTGGACATCCAGAGTCACAGTTCCTCTACTAGAGTTACTGTTTTCTTCTGGCTATTTTCTTGGGCAGAATTCAAAAATCGCTCCAGGCTATTTTGCTCCTGTGAATCTGACGAGACACTCTTGTTAGGCGAATGAATGAAGGTATGGCTTACTCCTGATGAAGATCTGTCTCCCTCTACTCGCCAGTAGGTGGGTGACTCAAATTCCTCTCTTGCCCTCAGTATTCTCAGGCACAGAGTCTATGATTATCCCTTTGCCCTTAAACCACATGAGATTTCTGTTTTTCTCTTGAATGGTCCTCGCAAACCTTGTTGCTTGACTTGAGGGGAAAGGGAAGTCCTTCCTTCTATTCCCTCATTATGGGCTGGAGGAAAGAACATAGAGTGCATGGTGCTTCAACACTCTTGGAAAAAATCATCTCTCCCTCTCAGACACTTCAACTCTTTTGTATCTCCAAAGTACCTCATGAGCTCACAAATTCAGCTTTTGAGTATCTCCTTTGCAAGCCCAGCACATGTGGTCTAGCATCTCACTTTGAAATGCGGAAACACGCAACACCTATTTTTTTCTATCTCAAACTTTGAGGTCTTAGTGGCAACTGAGGCATAAAAATAAATAGTTTCATTTTCTTAAATAACAACGAAGCATTTAAGTGCTGTAACAGAGATCCCTTATGCAGAGAAAGACCGCTCCTTTTCCTGGAGTAATAAGATTTCACATAAAAGATTATATCGAAACTGCTTTCCAGAAAGAAGGTATATTACATGCAGAAGCGTGAAGACATTAAGTAAGGTGTGCTCCACAAAGGGTGCAATGTGATGAGAAGATAGGATGTGTGCTGGACAATGTGGGAGATGAACCTCAGAAGCCAGGTTATAGGGGCCTCTTGTGCCATGCTGGAGAGTTTGGCCTTCCTGGTGGTACAAAAGGGAGCCAGGGAAGGAGGTGTGGTAAGGGAGAGGTCTGACCATTTCAGATAACGGGAAATTGCATGAAAGCCCAACTGGAGGGAGGAAAGAGAGGAGAGGAAAGTGGGTGGGAAGGGATTACAATGGAGACATGAGGCAGTGATGGCTCTCATGCACGTCTTGACTTCTAGAGAACTAGGCTTATGAGACATCTCATTTTTTTAAACTCAAGTTAATTTTCCACTGAGGTCATACTTTATTTTTAGAAATGTATTCTATGCAAAATATATATAAAACAAGCTTAGAGTAACCCAAACACAGGACTATGTAACCCCCAAGAAGAAGAAAACCTTTGGGACCTCGTTTCCAACTGGATTAATCCTCACAAAAAGGCATTTGAGAATTGTTTTATAAGTGAAAACAACTTTCCAGACAAAATCAGATATAATCATCATCATCTGAATTGCACTCACTAACTCTGTGCTTGCCAGTCTTGTTTTACAATAGATTATTTGGAAGTAATCTTATCCCTGATGCTGCTCATTTCTCCCCACCTTCCCATGTACACAAACATGTATTACTTTCATGGAAATTTGGAACTTGCTGTCTCCTGAAAAAACACATAAAAATTCTGAGAGAAATAATAGCTAATCCATATAAATCCAGGCCAGGCCATCCAATTTGGTTCATATTTGAAGGATTGCTCAGTATGTTCCACACTTCAAGGCTAAGGTAAAAGGGGATCAATCATTCCTCAATGTTACTGTTTCACTCCTATATTTTCTTATTTGGATTCCCTGTTGCCTGTAATACCAGATTTTACTAAACATTATGATAATCTTATTTGTGTTTCCATGGGATTATGAGATTTTTCTTTTTAATTATATTTTATTTTTTAGGCTATTGCAGTTTTCCCAATCTTTCCTCCTTTGTCCTCCCTCCCACCAAGCCCCTGCCCACTCCCTCAGGCTATCACCACTGTTGTCCACGTCCATGGCTTCTGCATGTATGTTCTTTGGCTACTATATTCCCTATGCTGTACTTTACATCCCCATGACTCTTCTGTAGCTACCAATTTGTACTTCTTAATCCCCTTACCTTTTTTGTCCATCCCACTGACACCCCTCCCATCTGGCAACCATCAGAATGTTCTCTGTATTTGTGATTCTGTTTCTGTTCTGCTTGTTTATTTTGTTTTTTAGATTCAATTGTTGATAGATATGTGTTTGTTGCCATTTTGTTTTTCATATTTTTTATCTTCTTCTTAGAGAAGACCCTTTAACATTTTATACAATAGTGGTTTAGTGGTGATGAACTCCTTTAGCTTTTTCTTGTCTGAGAAGCTCTGTATCTGTCTTTCGATTCTAAATGATAGCTTTGCTGGCTAGAGCAATCTCGGTTGTAGGTCCTTGCTTTCCATCACTCTGACTATTTCTTGCCAATCCTTTCTAGCCTGCGAAGTTTCTTTTGAGAATTATGCTAACAGTCTTATGGGAGCTCCCTTGTAAGTAACCGATTGCTTTTCTCTTGCTGATTGTAAGATTCTCTCTTTGCATTTGACCTTTGGCATTTTAATTATGTTGTATCTCCATCTTGCTTGGGACTCCATATGCTTCCTGGACTTGTATGTCTATTTCTTTCACCAAGTTAGGGAGGTTTTCTGTCATTATTTTCTCAAATAGGTTTCCAATTTCTTGCACTTTCTCCTTTCATCACCCCTGTGATGCAAATGTTTGTATGCTGAAAATTGTCCCAGAGGATTCTTATAGTATCTTCATTTTTTAATTATTTTTTCTTTTTGCTGTTCTGATTGGCTGTTTTTTGATTCCTTATATTCCAAATCACTGATTTGATTCTCAGCTTCATCCACTTTACTATTGTTTCCTTATAAATTGTTCTTTATTTCAATTACTGTATCCTTCATTTCAAAGTAGATCTTTTTTATGCTGTTGAGATCCTCACTAAGTTCCTTGAGCATCCTTATAACAAGTGTTTTGAACTCTGCATCTGATAGATTGCTTTTCTCTATTTTGTTTCGTTCTTTTTTCCGGAGATTTATTCTATTCTTTCTTTTGGGCCATGTTTCTTTGTCTCCTCATTTTGGCAGCCTCCCTGTGTTTGTTTCTATGTATTAGGTAGAGCTACTACTTCTCTCAGGCATGATAGAGTGGTTTAATATAGTATATGTCCTGTAGGGTCCAGCGGCATAGCCTCCCCTATTACCCAAGCTGGGTTCTCAAGGTGAGCCCTTTGTGTGGGTTGTGTATGCCCTCCTCTTGTAGTTGGTCCTTGATTACTGTTGGCACATTCAAGGTCAGCCACTGCCTGTGTTCTATCTGGGGCACACAGCATTAGCTACAAGTAGCAATGGCTGCTACTTGTGCTGTGCTTGGAGGTGCACAGGAGAGGCCAACCTGTGAACCAAGGTCTGCTGCTGCTAGTGCCAGGTCTGTGGGAACTTAGTGAAAGGTACAGGGTCACTGAAACCAGATGCTGCTTTTTGAGAAATTTTAGGAAAATCTGAAGGATAAGCCAAGCCATTTACATGGAGAAGCCCCTGGAAACAGCTTTGGTAGGCCTGAAAGTTGGGTGGGGCAGGACCTCAAGAAATCACCAGGTGGGGCAAACAATGTGAATCAGGTAGATGGAGTCTCAGCAGATGGCATTTATCTGCTGTCTCTCTGAGGGAAGGGCTCAGAACAGGAACAGTGGTCTCTTACAGCACTTCTGTCCAGAAGAAAGCTGCCCCCCAACTGGGCCATCCAGTTCGTCCCTGTATGTCTCTGAGGCCTTTCAATCTGCTGCCCCCGTACAGGAGCTCAGAGGGAGTGAGTCCAAGTAAGCCTGTGTGTGGTCCCTTTAAGAGGAACTGTCTGGGATTCCAGAAGTTTCGGCCTTCCATGTCCTTAATCCCTCCTGATTTAAATCTACCACAAGTGGGTATGGGACCTGCCCATTCCACATCTCTATCCCTCCTACCAGTCTCAATGTGGTTTCTTCTTTAATTCCATAGTTGTAGGTCTTCCCATTCAGTTAAATTTCTGACAGTTCTGAATGATGGTTGTTCTATAGTTTAGTTGTAATTTTGATGTGGTTGTGCAAGGAGGTGAGCCATGCTCACCTCCACCTCCATCTTGACTGGAAGTCCCCTGAGATTTTTCTTAATTAAACATGAGGCAAATTTCAGAACTCAAATCTCACTAGAAAGCAGAGCCTTCTTGTCAAACAGTTTCTAACTGTCCTTCCTCTTACCAGACATGATTGTAGATCAATATAGATCACAAACCTATTAGTCACATGACCAAAATACCCCCAGAGTGGGTCACTCAAGTCCACTATTCTTCTATAGAAAGATCCTATGACTAGGTTTAAGGTCTGCCTTTGTAACACCCACACCTCTCCCAGGCTCCTTAAAGGCCAATCCATGTCACTTTCATCTTAGCTTTTCCTTGAGTCTGACATCAGGCTTAATGCATAATAGGCCTTCAATAAATGTTGATTGAATTGTTTATTGAATTTTAAGCAAGGATAGCCAGACCTCTTATTATAGAAATCATGTCATCAAAGTTTTGAAGATTTGGGGCAGGGGGAAGATTTGCTTATAATCAGCAATTGTTTTATTGCTTTTATAATAAAAATTAAATCAAGGAAGAATCATGCACAGAAGGAAGTGGAGCTTGAGTGACTTAAGGCCATTTCTTGTCTCTCGCCTGCTCTGCTTTGGTCTTCTACTGAACAGCTATGCCTTTAGCTTTAAATAAAAAAAGAAAAAAGAAGAGGGGGAAGGTTAGAAATATTGGGTCGGCTTTTCAGAAGAGGAAAGAAATATCGCCTTTGTCATAAACTACAGGAAACATTTTTGGAGCCTACTAATTTGGGTGCAACTACAGGATCAATTGAATGACTTGGAAAGCTCTGCTTTGGGGAGGATACCTAGGAAGGGCAAAAGAGGCATGATTTCTAACTTGCTTAGACTGACTTGTTTTTTATTGTTGTTCAAGTACAGTTGTCTACATTTTCTCCCCACCACTCCCCCACCGCCCTAGCCTTCCCCACCTCCCTCCCTCCCCTGATTCCACCTCCCCTTGGTTTAGTCCATGTGCCCTTTATAGTTGTTCCTGAAAACCAGTCCCCCTTTCCCCCCATTATGGTTTAAACTATCTAAATAAGATTTTTAATACATCATTTATAATTTAGAAACAGAACAAATTGTTGTTTATAATGCATTGAAAATATTCATTTTAATGTATATGTTAATTTTATGAAAAATTATGATAGGGCAGAGTTTAGTTTTATGTTTTCCATAATTCCAGACATTCCTGTTTAACCAATATGCTTAGGACCAATTTTATAGGACTTGCAACATGATTTTTTCTATGCTAAATTATTTTAGAGGATTGCGGTTGTAACTTTGTCTTTTTGACACATTATTGATTTTAACTGTACTTTATTTGCTACTGAGTCCTTAGTCAGCCCTAATTACAACCTTGTCGCTAGAGGAGAAAATGTTCCATTTTATGAAAGACGTGATTTCTAAAAACACAATGTTCAAAAAAATAAGAAGGTATGGGGCCTAACTATAAAATCTAGGAACATGTATTTATGGCTACAGTCAAAGTGATAACAGGAAATGTCTTAGGAGGAAAAAGCCTGGCTAGCAGATTTTAAGATGGATAATCAGCGAAGACATTGCAGAGCAAATAGGCCTCAATCTATTATTTGAAGGAAAGGAAATAGAGTAAAGATGAGAAGACATGCTATAAGTGGTAACAGATTGTTATTTAACATCTGTTGAACAGAAAGTGTTTTATTGCTTAGGCCAAGTCACTCTCCTCTACCTACTCCACTTACTCATACCAAGTAACAGAACATTAATGGCACAGACAGTGAATGCATTTGTTTTCCTTTATAACATAACAAGGCATTACTGCTTGCCCACCATTCTGTCCTGGGCATTGGGAAATGTAAAGACAATTGTAATTTGGTCTTTGTTCTCAGAAGTTTCTCAGTCTAGTAGGGTAGACAGAGAAGTAAATAGTGCAGTAAGGTAAATGCTACTACAATAGAAATAGTATTGGAGCACAAAGAAGTCAATATTAAGTTTACATTTGTGGGCACAGCAAAGGCTCCCAAAGAAAAAGTATGAAAGGATAAAGATGAAGCCCGCCAAAAAGTGGTGCAGCTGATCCTACTATGTCTGCCAAGGGCAGCCTCTTCAAATGGGCAGCTCCAGCCCGTCCTACTCCCTCACCACATGGAAAGGGAGAGAAGAGAACATTCATCCTAAAAACACTGCTCCACAGAGGAGACTCAAAGGCACTGTGTTTTTTCCACTAAAGCCCCACTCCCTCCCTAGAACCATAGCCCAGCTGAAGGTCCCTGGTCATCCCATTAGTGACAGACCTGTCCCAGAGCCCCTCCTCTGAAATTTAGTAAAAGAAAACATTGGGCTCCTCCTAGAACTTAGAAGATAGTCTTGAGTATATGTGATATTTGGAGAAGTCACAACATTTTACTCCCCTCACGGCACAGGAAATAGTGAGGTAGGTAGAGGTGTGGGGTAGATTCCCTCATCAGCACCCCTTTAGTGCCTCAGCCTCCCATTTCCTCTCCAGTTCGCCTTCTGCAACCCAGCTGAAAGAAGCCTTATCTCTTAGTCTTTTAAACCTGGTTATCTTATGCAAAAATCAAGACTTTTCTAACTTAACCAAAAAATTGATATCTTTGTTCTCTGGCTCTACTTCCCCTTGGGAACTACAGACCTACCTCTAGCTGACCAGATTAAGGATGCGGTGATTTATCAATCTATCTAGGTAACCCAAGGCTTTGAAGATCCCAAACATGTAACTCCAGCCCCAACTTCTTCTCTGAGTACTTTGTACTCATATCTAGTTGCCTACTTGAAATCCTTTGTAGGAAGTATCTCAACCTTAAAATATACAAAATAGATCTTTTAAGTCCCTACCACCACATACAAGCATGAACACACACCCAAAACATGCCTCTCACAGTATTCCTCATCCCAAAAGCCATCTCCATTCATCTAATTTGTGCAATTTCTCAAGCTGAACACCTTGGTGTCATCACTAACTCTTCTCTTGCTCTCATATCTAATCTATATCCAGGATCCAATAACACTTTACGCTTGCTTCTTCTGTCACCTTGATCCAAGACACTACCATCTTTCACCTGGATTATAGCTAATTGGCCTCTGCCTCCACCTCTCCTTTCCCATAGTCTATTCTCCACACAGTAGACAGAGTGAGTTTCTTAAAATATTAAGTCTGATCAGGCCACTTCATTGCTCTTAGTACTCCAATGTCTAACTATTTCACACAGAATAAGACCTCAAGTCCTTCACCTTAGCTTACGGGACCACGCATGATCTTTCCTTCCTTGACCCTGAAGCCCTGCCTTATCCCTATCTCATCTCCTCAATCCCCTCCACTCTCACTTAGCTCCAACTACACCGGCATACCTCAAGCATGGCTAGTAGCTTCCTCACAACCTATGTACTTACTGCTCTCTCTGCCTGCAATATTCTTCCATGAGATAATCTTTACTTAAAATTTCTGCCCAAATGTCACCCTATCAGATATATCCCTGCCTATCCTCTGTGAAAAAGCAAAGTCTCTACCCAGTCTTCCTCTGTGCCCCTCCCACCTTCACTTTTCTGCATAGCACTTACAACCTGACGTATTATACACATTCGTACTTGTCATCTACCTCTCCTCACTACTCACTATGCCCCATGAAGACAGGGACTTGGGTGTGTTATTCTCTACCCTACCCACAATAACAGTAACAGAGATTTGCACAGCGTCAGTGCTTTTTAATACTTGTTGAATAAACAAGCAAAAGTATCCTAGAGAACTCAAGACGAGGTTCCCTAATGGCTGGTCACATGGTAGCGGGAAGCTATTCCACTGGAACTGTCCTCCTTCCGCCAAACCGTCAATGATCCTCAATCTGAGGATCATGATGAGGATTGGCAGTACCTCTGAAAACATTTTCCTGCCTAGGTACCCAATCCTGGAGGGCCTGCACCTGAAATATTACATTCAACTTTAGCTATTATATCTCAAGAAAGGCCCAAACAAAAGCAAGTACAAAGATCTAGGAACCAGAGAGGACTACTGCAATAAGGATTTGGACATTTCAGTCTGAAGTGACAAAAGATGAATAAATGTGATCAAAACCTAGAAAACCATAATGTTGTGATCAAGTCCAAGGTGAACTTGCAAATTGAAGATACAAAAAAAATGATGGAAACTCTTTCGAACTTGTAAAGTAGTACAGTGTGATGGAAAGTTCACATGGATAATATAATAGGTACACTTGACTTTAAATCTAAGGTGTAGCTGCGTGATCTGGGACATGAATTACTATGAACTAGTACTTGTATGTAAATTAAAGTAATGGTACTGTGGAGGAACAAGTCACCCCAAGACGTGTTTCTATGTTATGCAGATTGTTGTGAGCTAAAGGCAACTATAGCTGTAGGCTCAAAAGAAACCTTTGCCACCCACCCCTTAACTACCTAGAAGAATTTGAATTAGAGGCCTTCCTTGCCCATAAGAGATTATCAGAGATCTTTTTTTTTTTCACTTACCGGGAGGGCAGGACAAGCATTTATTTACTAAAAGTCTGTCTTTTTATCCTGCAGTGACCTTTGAAGCCCCTAAGGCACCTTACCTCATCCCCAGCTCAGATGGCTTATATACCCTTGTTCCCCTTCTATCTCTGAACCTCTCACACATGTGGAGTTGCTGACTCTCTAATGTATGTGGGGTCCCCATACATATGTATGCATTAAATTTGGTTATTTTCTCTGGCCAATCTGTCTCATGTCTATTTGATCATTAGAACAGTCAGAAGAACCTTGAAAGGAGAAGAAAGTTTGTTCCTGCCTCAACAGCATCTGTGTCACAAGTACAGTTATGAAGACAATGCACATACCAGGCACATAGCAAATGCTTATTTCCTTCCTATAATGAATAAAATGTTGGGATAAGTAAAAGGAAGTCATAAAGTAGAAGGCAAGCTTAAGAAAATTTTGTTAGGGAATGAAATGAATTAGGTGAATTAACAGAAGTAAAAAACATATTATCTCATAATCATTCTGCATTTTACAATCATCAGATCATTTTCACTGACTTAATCTCCTTTGACCTCACAAGTTACATTATGAGCTAAGAAAGGTAGATATTATTAAACCCATTTTACAGATGAGGAAACTGAGGATAGGAATTTTTTTTTTAAGTCCACTTAATACAAGTTCAGTGATCCCCTCACTACTCCACATGGCCTCTTTATTGAATTTAAGTCACTCTCAGAAAAGCTTAGTCACATAGGAGAGACTCACTGCGGGTAATTAATGAAAACAAAGATGTCAGAGGATTTAGTCTGTAAGTGGAGTCAAGAACCAACAAACTCTCAGCATACCTCATAGGCCTGTTATAAAACTATTTAACTGGACGGCACCTGGATCTAATTCTCCAGAGCACATTTCTCAGACCACGGCTCGCTGTCCTGAACCGAGCGTGAATGCGGTCCATCAGTGAGGCATGCCCAGGGAGATTTTCTTTCTGCCTCTGGTTTTGGAGGGCATGTTGTTGTGCATTCCCAAGGGTGGAGGGCAGACTTGGGAAGCCTGCATCTTCAGTCAAAATAATCCCAGTTACCAGAAACAGCTAAAACAAATTCATAACATATGTTCCCATAGCCTCAAATACCCACCATTTGTCCCCTGACCTTCTGTCTTTAAAAAATGCCAAACAAGGAGATTCAATTATTCAGTCAGTCTAATAAGGAATCAGTTCATGCTGAAGCTCAGTGCTGGGTTTATGGAATTTTACACTATGGGTCTCACTGAAAGCTTTATGTGAGCTTGTAGCTACAGTCAAGGAAGATCCCTCCCTTACTTGATAGTTAAACCAATATCAAGGCAAAATTGATTCTCAAAGCAGGAAAAGCCAGTCACACCACACCAATTTTTGGAAGGAAAAACAACAGAGAAACAGCATTCATCCATCCATACAATAAATATTTATTGTGCTCTTTCCAAGTGGCAGGCACCATACAAGGTACTAGGAGTATAAAATTTAAAAAAATAAATTAGCCATCGGTCTCAGGAGTTCAGGGTTTGTGGTCAGGTAGACACTGAACAGTCTGAGTCATTTACAACACAATGTAATAAGTATTATGATGGAAAGAATGGCAAGCGTGATGGGAATCTTTGCTGCAGAATTCCCAAGTGTAGCTAGGAGATGTAACCTCAACAATTAGGGAATTGGGGTGACCAACTCATCCTAGTTAGCCTGAGACTTTCCTGGGTTTGACACTTGATGGTCTCGTGTCCTGGGAAACCTTCCAGTCCCAGGCAAAACAGGAGGCTTGGTTACCCTACCTACGAAGCTAAACCAAAAAAAAAAAAAAAAAAAGTTATTTTGTTCTCTTTGCAAAAGATAAGTTCATTCCTGTGGGGGTCAGATTGACCTCATCAGACTGAAGACTTACTAGTCGGTGGGAAAACCAATTGTCTTTCATGGCTCTGCCAGACACCAAGGAGAGTCAGCCTGACATGTTACCGGATCTCACACCTGGTTTCCCTGGCGCCTGCCTGGAGTCTTGGGTCATCTATTTAATCCACCGCAGTGTTCGTTTGTTCATCTATAAAACTGCAATAGTAGGGTATTAGTCAGGATAAGTTAGGTTATGCTGCTAAATCTCAGTGGCTTATAATCACAAAACCTTACTTGCCTTTCAGGTCAGCTGGAGCTGTGCTGCTCATCCCCTCACTTCAGACGGACAATTGTTGTGTCTCCAGGTCAGAAGGAAAGAGAAACAATCTTCCTGCCTCACCATCCACCAGCAAGCCCTAAACCAATGCCAGAGGGTTTTAGATTTTTTAATTGCCGCAGCATAAGCTGCCTGTTCTGACTGATGGGCACCCCTACAGTACAGATGCGACCCACAGAGGAAACAAAAGCAGTAAAAAGTGTTTGTTGCCTTCTTAAGGGATGATATGAATGACCTTGAATGCCATTTGCTCAAATTACTCACATAAACTATCATGTTTACTAAATTAGTGTTGAGGTTAAGGTTAGAGTTAGGGTGCTGCTGAGGAGCCAGCATTTCTGGTTTGACCTTTATACAAACTTGTAAATTTCTCACAGAGAAACACTTTATCCATAGCCAGAGACTGCAGCTGTGGTCCCAACCAGCTATTCTCCTGACAAATAGTGAGCACCAGGTCACAGGGCCAGGAAGTGAGGTCAGCACAGCAACGCCCTTCATTGCTACTGAAAAAAACTCTGCTGCATCATTCTCATGCTTTAAAAATGGATTTTTTAAAGCCACTGGATCATTTGGGACATATTTCCAATGAGTGTTATTAACATTTTGACTCTATTCCCCTCCATTTGAGTTTCATTGTAAGTTTCCTGTTCATGCTAAAGATGGCCATAAATAAATTCTGTGGTCTGTATCTCAAAAAGGGAAACAAATGTAAAGTCCAGTTATCATCACTGGTCTCAGAATGGAAGAGCTCTGATCTTCGATAGGCAATACATGGCACATCTGAACTAGTGGCCTGTCCTTCTTAGAAATCATTCGAAAGGACTGGGTGAACAGCTATGACATCTGATTACAGAGTGAACAGCAAGACAGTTTTCCACGAGGAATCATGCAGCGGAAGTTTCAATGTGACTGAACTTTCCAATAACTGAAGTCACCCATTAGGTTCCGATGAGCACATGTGTAACATATTGCCTCTGTGCTGGGGCATCAAAAATGCATGGACTCTTGGTTAAGTAAACTGAAATGTTTCTCTACATCTGATGGATGAATGGGTTGTTTTGAAAAAATGTTATCAAAGTTTAATTCTGTTTAGATGAGTCTCATCATGATCTTGTTTGGAAATGAGTTGTCCTACAGCCTGAGTCTGATTTCCTCCTCTGCTCAGTATAGCAACTACTTTAGCAGTGTTCCTGTGCATTAAAGCACTTTCTCTAGAGTTCGATTTGGTTAGTTTTACTCCTGATGACACTGGGAATAAAATTTCAGCATAATTTCACAAGGAGCCCGGAACAACAAATGGTCCAACTATGAAATTCCATTGAGAAAGATCTAAAGTTGATGTTGGAAGGTAGGAGCCTGGAAACATGCATTGAGGAAACAGTTCCTGGGGACAGGCAGCACTCAGCTCAGGAAACAATTACCTTTCCTACCAACACCTTTAGAAGTCTGTTCAGTCTCTACTTTGTTCATGGGCAGAAGGGCTTCACAGACTTACAGGCAGTAGGGATCCTAGAGGAGACATTTTATAAACGACAGTCTCAAAATGCGCTCTGAGTGTAAGGGACTGCAGGGCCACACTGCCCGCATTGCACAAACCTGTGCAGTCCAAAACAGCAACAGAAGAGGAATTAGTGTTTCCAAACATGGGAGTTTCCAATCCTAAGTTTCCATGAAGGGACTTGGGCAGTTCAGAAACCATGTCCAAGATTCAAAAGAAAATTGTATTCACTTACTCATTGATTCCTTTAATGAGTGTTTATCGAGGGCCTATTATTGTTATGTGTAAGGTGCTCTGCTAGGCCTTGGGAGTTAATCAGCAAAAGAAACAGCCCTAGTTGCAGACAGAACAAAGCTCTGTTCTACTGGAATTGTCTGGCATTATACAACTACTTTCAAAAGTAACTATTTAATTAAAATTGTGGTAAATATTGCAAAGGAGAAATATAAGATATTAGGAGAGAATACAACGGGGGGCATTATCTGGTCCAAAGGTCAGGGAAGGCTTCTCTGAGGAAATATAGAAACTGAGAGCCACTGAAGGATGAGTTATGGTTAGTCAGGCAGCGAGGGGAGGGCAGAACCTCACGGACAGAACAGGAACTGTGAAGGCCTGCAGGTGGAAAGGGGAATGGCACTCTCAAGGGTCTGAGAGATGGCCAGGCGGCTGGAGCAGAGAGGACAAGCCGGTGAGGAGCCAGCCAGGCTATGAAAGCTGTTAAGGGCTGGGGGCCTGAGCTGAGGGAGGGGGAAAGGTTGACTGTTATAAGTAATGTTAGTGATGTATATAAGTAATATATAAGTAATACAAGTAATAGAAGTTGTGTTGCTCATAATTGAATGATAAATCGAACAAATCACATAATACAAAATAATATGAAAAGCTCCAGGAGAGGCTCCTTCTCCATCTACCCTCCGCCCCAATCTCATATGAGTTGTGTCAGAGGTAACTAGCATGAACAGTTTTTGTGTGGATTTCCAAATCTCTTGCTATAAATATTTCAAAGGGAGAGTTGCTTTGCTTTGTACTTACATATATTAAACTAGATTATTCATATCACTGTGAAAATTTTCTGTTCATTTAGTATTATGACTTAGAAATTTTTCATACTTTCCATATTTAGATCTACCTCATTTTCTTACTAAACTCTTTTTCTATTAGTGGCCTTTTCCCCAAGGTTGTAAGTAATATTGCAGAAGACATCCAGAAATATGGTATTCTAAGCCAGCCTTGAAGCTTCCCTCTTCCACTGTAAACAACAGAATTTCTCAACCAACTATGATCAAAATAATGTTTTAAATACATAACCAAGCTGAAGAAATGGAGAGGAGAACCCACAGTTGCCAGAAACACAGAGCAAATACAAAGCTAGAATGGGTATCAGTCTTGATTAGAGACCCAGAAATCTGAAGCCTGAGGTTCTCATACAAGCGGGAGTGGAAGATGAGAACTCAGTGCTATAGAAGGCCTTGCATGAGCAAGAACTGAGTTCCTGCTAGAAGCTGGGACCAGCTATTGGTTGTCAATGAAAAAGGATAAAAAACACGAAGTCTATCATTCAAAGGAGTCATGAGTACACTTGCCAAAACCCAGGATCATTCTTGGAAGAAAAACTGTCATCTTGTGAAGTTAAAATTTCAAGCCTGTGACATAGTAGGTATATGGGGACCCCAGCATAAGATGTAAGCATAACCCCCCCCTCTTGGAAAACTATAAAACATTATTAAAAGAATATAATGAAGATATAGGTAAATGGAGGAGTGTACCATGTTCAAGGGCTACAAAACTCAATATTGTAAGATGTATTGTAACATTTCCTCAAACTGTCTATAGACTCTGTGCCATTCTAATTCAAATTCTCAACAGCTTTTTTATATGGAAATCAACCAGCCAATTCTAGAATTCTACGGAGAAGAAAAAGTTCAGAAACAGCCAAAACACTCTTGAAGAAGAACAAGACAGGAAGACTTATTCTACTAGATAGCAATATTTAGGGTTAAGAGAGTATGGAATTGGCATAAGAATAGAAAATTGACCAATGGAACAGAGTAGAGTATCCAGAAATAGATTCATGGATATATGATTGAGATGGTACTGCAGAATAGTAGGGAAAGAACAGTCTTTTCAATAAAAGAGTTTGGGTTAATTGGACATCTATGTGGAAAAAATAAGTAAAAATTAACTCCATGGCACTCAAAAATCATTTCCAAATGAATTGCAGGTCTAATGTGAAAGGAAGAACATAAAACCTCTAAGATTTAACACATAGAAGAATATCTTTGCAACCTTGAGACAGGAAATAAGGGAGAAAAAAAGAAGGAAGGAGGGAAAAAATGAAGAGAGGTAGAGGGAGAGAAAAAGAGAGAGAGAGGCATATGTATGGATCAGGCAAAACCAAAAGCAAAATACTTCTGTTGGGAGATAATCAAAACACAGAGGACACGATTCCAAAAACATTTTAAAAAACAAACAAACAAACAAAAAAACAATGTCTTCTAAAGATGAGCTCTCAGTAAAATTACAAATCACATCCAGAAACGAATGCTCTGTTGTAATTGCATTCAATGCACAGATTATCTTAAAGATAATTGGCAGCATTTGTATAATAGGTGACTTACTAAGTATTTAGTATGTGCCTTGCACTAGGCTAAGTGTTCTAAAGAGATCATTTTATTTAATTCTCATAATTGATACCCAAGTTAACTAATACTCTTACTTTCATTTCACAAACAAAGAAGCTAAGCCTTGGAGGAGGGAAGCAGCTTTCCTGAGACGACACAGCAAGGAACTGGCAGGCACGGCATGGAGATAGCGTTCAAACCCAAGGAAGCAGACCTCAGGCTCACGCCACCACATTAAACCTTCTGTGCAGGAACATGGATGGGGTATTATTTTTCTATCCTTCAATAACAGCTTAGAAAATATTTTAAAATATGGATTTGCATACTTTTGTTGCTTGTTTCAAGGTACTTTACAGATTTTTATGCTATTATAAATTAGATTGGTATTCCCATAACATTTTCTAATTGGTTTCTGCTACAGATCTATCGATTTGTTTTAATCCTGTATCTGACTACTAAGCAGTCTTACTAGTTTTTCGGTTGAGTCTCTTGGATATTCCAGATAGGCAAGGGGAGGTGCATAAATAATGACAGGTTCCCCTCTTTCTTTCCTAGGGCTACCTGCCTCATTTGCCAATGTTTGTGCATTTTATGCCATGGGGGAAAGTTCATGGGAAGGGAGGAGGGGAGTCTTCAATGCATCCCAGCCAGAAGGAACTCTACGTTATGAGTACAAGGTTATGAAACAGCTTGACAGATTCTAGAAACTGGGAGTAGTTTGACATGACTACAAGACAGGGTACAAATGAAGAAAGCAAAAGATGATAACTTGAAAGGGAAGACAGGGGATCTTAAGGATGACAAGTTATTAAAAGACTTTAAGCAAGGATGTGGCATGATAAGATTTACATTTTAGCAAAACCACCAATGTCAGCAGTATAAAGGATTGATTGAGGAAGGTAATGGTGAAGAAAGGGAGGAAGGCTAGGAGACTAAAGCAGTAATACAAACAAGGGATGAACCATCCATGGAATAACAGGAAAGGGGCATCACTCTCTGAGGATGGAGTCTTTACTCATTTAGCTTCCTTCTACTTTTGACCTTGAACCAGTTATTAAATCTCCCCAAGCTTCAATTCTTCTGATCTCTAAAATTAGGATAATAGCACTAACCTCATATGGCTATTAAATTTAAGGAAGATAACATGTATGAAATGTACTTAAAAATGATATTCTTTATTATTGTGCTAGACAATGGCAGTAAGAATGAAGTTGAGTTCAGATTGCTAGAAAAGCATATCCATCAAAGTGCCATGTCAAAGCTATCACTTCCTCTTCGTAGTTATCACGGAAGATAAATCTTGATGTCTAAGTTATTGAGGAAGATAAAGCTGTGTTTTAGCACCCTTTCAGTCACACCCCAAGTTCCACCTCTTCTGTGCTCTTTGTTCGCTCTCCGTTCGCTCTCCGCCCACACCCACCTTTAAGACTGCTGTGGGTGTTGGATATGCGTCATGACACAGATGAACTATGGCTCAGAAATTAGTATGCCAACTCAGTAGCAACAACAACAAAAAATTTTTTTAATGGACAAAGGACTTGAATATACATTTCTCATTTCTCCAAAGGAGATGTACAGATAGCAAACAAGCACACGAAAAGATGCTTATCTTTAGGGAAATGTGAATCAAAACCCCAATGAGGTACCTCTCCCTACCCACTAGGATAGCTA
The DNA here is from genome assembly GCA_039655065.1 of Glossophaga mutica. Lineage (NCBI taxonomy): Eukaryota > Metazoa > Chordata > Mammalia > Chiroptera > Phyllostomidae > Glossophaga > Glossophaga mutica. Next base: position 64,988,960 of record CM077304.1, read on the forward strand.
TAATCCCAAAAATGGAACATAAATGTTGGCAAGGATGTGGAAAAATTGGAATCCTAGTACATTGCTGGTAGGAATTTAAAATGGTTCAGCCACTGCAGAAAACAGTTTAGTGGTTTCTCAAAAAGTTAAACACAAAATTATCACACGGTAATTCTACTCCCAGTAACTCAACTCCTAGGTATATACTCAAAAGAATTGAGAACATGTGTACAAACAAGTACACATACGATCGTGGTATGGTCTCTATATTTGTGTTCATCCAAAATCATGTGTTGGAATCCTAACGCCCAATGTGATGGTATTAGAAGGTGGAGACTTTAGGAAGTGATTAGGTTATGAGGATGGTGTTAATGTTTTTATAAAAAAGATTCCACAGAGCTCCCTAGCCCCTTCCACCATTCAAGGATACAACAAGAAGTCCATGATCCAAAAAAGGGCCTTTACCCAGCGGTCCTGGCACCCTGACCTCAGACTTCCAACCATTGCAACTGAGAGCAATGAATTTCTGTTGTTTGTAAGCTACCCAGTCTGTGGTATTTTGTTGTAGCAGCCCAAGTGGACTAAGACGAGATATGATTATAGGAGCACTGTTATAATAATTAAAAGGTGGAAACAACCCAAATGTCTATTAATGAATGAATAATAAAATGTGGTATATACATAGAATGGAATATTACTCATCCATAAAAAGAAATGAAGTACTGATATAAGCTACAATATGAATGAGACTTGAAAACATTATTCTAAATGAAAGAAGCCAGTACAAAACACTATATATTGTATGGTTCTATGTATAATATCCAGAATAGGTAAATACATACAGACAGAACAAAGATTGGTAGTTACCAGGGACAGGGGAGAGGGAGTATGAGGAGTAATTACTTAGTACATATGGGGTTTCCTTTTGGGGTGATGAAAATGTTATGGGATTAGGGTGGTGGGGAGGAGTGGGGGAAAAGACAGAAAACTGTATTTGAACAACAATAAAAAAATGTTTAAAAAAAGGAAAGAAAGTGTTATGGGACTAAATACAAGTAATGGTTGCACAACATTGTGAATGCACTCAATGACACTGAAATGGTTGCTTTTGTTTCGGTTTTGAATAATTTATTGCGGGAAGTTTACTAACAGAAAGGACATCAATTAAAATTTATTTGTATACCTCCTTTAACAAAACAACTCATTCCTTAGAAGTTCTTTGCATATGAAAAAGGAAACATATACTTAAAATATTACTTTAATATTAATGTGAAACTGTCTTAGTTGTATTTTTGTATGTTGTATGTACACCTGATATATTGAGATTCCTCATGTAATCAAGTAAGTTATTTGTTTAAGCTTACTTTATAGAAATTAGAACCCATGTTTTCTATTTTTATTTTTTATTATATTTATTGATTATGCTATTACAGTTGTCCTGATTTTTTCCCCATTTGCCCTCCTCCAGTAACCCCCCCACACTTCCTCAGGCAATACCCCAACTATTGTTCATGTCCATGGGTCATACATATAACTTCTTTGGCTACTCCATTTCCTATCCTGTACTTTACATCCCCCTAGCTATTCTATAACCTCCTATTTGTACTTCTTAATCCCCTCACCTCTTAATCCATTCCCATAAACCCATTCCCCTAAACCCCACTCCCATCTGGCAACCATCAAAACACTCTCTGTATCCATGATTCTGTCTCTGTTCTTCTTGTTTGCTTAGTTTGCTTTTTACATTCAATTGTTGATAGATATGTATTTTTGCCATTTTATTGTTCATAGTTTTGATCTTCTTCTTTTTCTTAAATAAGTCCCTTTAACATTTCATATAATAATGGTTTGGTGATGATGAACTCCTTTAGTTTTTTCTTGTCTGGAAAGTTCTTTATCTGTCCTTTGATTCTAAATGATAGCTTTGCGGGGCAGAGCAATCTTGGCTGTGGGTCCCTGCTTTTCATGACTTTGAATATTTCTTGCCAATCCCTTTAGCCTGCAAAGTTTCTTTTGAGAAATCAGCTGACAGTCTTATGGGAACTCCCCTGAAGGTAACTAACTTATTTTCTCTTGTTGCTTTTAAGATTCTCTCTTTACGTTTAACCATTGGCATTTGAATAATGATGTGTCTTGGAGTGGACCTCTTTGCATCCATCTTGTTTGGGACTCTCTGTGTTTCCTAGGTTTGTATGTCTGTTTCCTTCACCAAATTAGAAAAGTTTTCTTTCAATGTTTTTCCAAATAGATTTCCAATCTCTTGCCCTTCTCCTTCTGGCACCCCCATGATGCAAATGTTAGAATGATTGAAGTTGTCCCAGAGGCTGCTTATACTATCATCATTTGGAGGGAGGGGAGGGTTCTTCTTGTTGTTTTGATTGGTTGTTTTTTGCTTCCTTATGTTCCAAATCATTGACTTGATTCTCTGCTTCATCCACTCTACTGTTGTTTCCCTGTGAATTGTTCTTTATTTCAATTAGTGTATCCTTCGTGTTTCACCAAGGATACACTAATTGTTGTCCTCACTGTTGAGGTCCTCACTAAGTTCCTTGAGCATCCTTATAACAAGTGTTTTGAACTCTGCATCTGATAGATTGCTTATCTCCATTCCATTTAGCTCTCCTTCTGGAATTTTTATCTGTTCTTTCATTTGGTCCATTTTTTTTTTTTTGTCTCCTCATTTTGGCCATCTCTCTGTGTTTCTTTCTATGTATTAGATAGAGCTGCTTTGATTCAATATCTTGGTAGCATGGCCTAATGTAGTAGGTGTCCTGTAGGGTCCAGTGGCACAGCCCCCCCTATCAAGCAAACTGGGTACTCAAGGTGTGCTCTTCATGTGAGCTGAGTACACTATCTTCTTTTAGTTGAGCCTTGGTTGCTGTTGGCAGATCAATAAGAGGGATTTGCCCAGGCCAGTCAGCTGCAAGGATTGTCTGTGATCACTTATCACAAACCTCTGCCCTCTGTAGAGGAACAGCCATGCAGGGGCAGGGTGGTGGTTCTCCAACATGGTCTATAGCTGTCCACTGGTGTGCTGGCCCTGACATTTCCCTGGTGGTGCAGGCCAAGGTCAGCCTCCACCTGTGTTTTGCCCAGGCCACCCTGCCCACGCTATAAAGCAATCTGAGTTGGCTGCTACTTGTGCGGGTCTTGGAGATTCCCAGGTGAAGCCAAGCTGTGACTCTAATCTGGCTTATGTTAGGGCTCACTGAAGCCAGCTGTTGCTTGTTTGATAGGATTTAGGAAGCTGTGAAGCCTGAGCCAAAACCAGCCATTCATGGAAAAGCTGCTTTGGTAGGCCCATAAGTTGGGTGGAGTAGGGTCTCTGGAGATCTTCAAGGTGGGTCAAACAGTGTTAGCCAGGTTGATGGAATATCAGATAGTGCACCAGCTTACATGCTCTGTGTCTCTGTGGGGGGACGGGTGATGATGGCCTCTGCTCGCCTTAATGCCAGACACTTCAGCGTCTCCCTATTTACCACCGGAGTCTTTCAAGCTGCTACCCCAGTGCTGGAGCTCAGAGGGAGTAAGTCTGAGTAGGTGAGTTCACGTGCAGGTTCTTTAAGAGGAACTGCTTGGGGCTCCAGAAGTGTCTTCCACCAACTCAATCCCCCTGTTTTTTTCAGCCAGAAGTTGTGGGGACTTATCTTCCTGGCACTGGAACCCTGGGCTGGGGGGCCTGGAGTGGGGCTGGCGCTCCTCGCTCCTGAGATATGCCTCCTGAATTTTTACGTGGCACATGTGAGTGAGGGACTGGCCCGTTTCACATCTCTGCACCCTTCGTACCAGTCTGGATGGATGTGGTCTCTTTAATTCTGTAGTTATCAGACTTCCATTCAACTCGATTTCTGATGGTTCTGAGTGACGATTTTTCTATATTTTAGTTGTAGTTTTGATGTGTTTGTGTGAAGAGGCGAGCCATGTCTGCCTATGCTGCCATCTACACCAAAAGCCTCCTGAAATGTTTACTTTTAAATGGTTAATTTTATGTTGTGTTAATTTCACCTCAATAAAATAAATAATTTTTTTTAATATTTAGAAAACCTCTTCACAGAAAGTGGGTGTGGTTTGCCAGTAGAGTTCATAAACGTGTACCTCAAGTTACCAATGAATTAAAAGCAGTTTGTATTAAACCACTATGGTATCTGTTCAGAGAAAGCCCCAAAAGTCTAAATTCAGGATCAATTCCAAAGAACTGACACATAATCTTATTCAAATTCATGAGGGCTTTAATAGGAGAAACTTATGTACATGGGCAAAGCACCTACTCCCGGTGGTGGCTGGCTGGAAAAAATCCAAACCCATCCTAGGACAGGGTCCCTTTTTATAGGGAATTAATAGTAAAATTTTATGATGGGTAGTCACATAGACCACCACATAGAAAGAACTATGCATTCCTAAATTAACATCAGGCGGTTATCACACTCTGTATGTTCATGAAGACATGAGAGGCTACAGAGAGCTAGGATTCCAACCTCTCCCAGATGTCTTTGCTGCCGGAGCCATATTGCATCTCAGTGAGTTCCCTACATACCCACTGCAGTCAGATTTTAATGCCACTGCTGTTTAATAGTGGGCATAGCCACAATCAGGAACAGTGCAATCTCCCATTGATGTCATGAAGTTTAGTTGAAAACTACATTGGAGCCCTTATTTTTCCTCCCCATTATCCTGTCTTCCCACAGTCCTTCTGAACATTCCCAGCCTTAGGCTGGCTTCAGGGGCCTTTCAGAGGCAATTTTTATTTTTCTGAGTTGCTGAACTTTCTTTGACTATAACGTCTCTTTAAAAAGTCCTCCCATGCTGTTTTATGAAAGTACTATGTTTTTTTAAGTCTAGACTCTTAGAGTTTAGACTTAAGACTCTAGACTTTGAGTCTTGCTCCATGAGGGCAAGAACCATGCTGCTTTGGTTCACCACTCTACCTGGCACATAGTACACACAGCAAAGCAAGTTAGGTGTGTAGATGTGGGCATCTCAGCAGACTCGGACTCCCTTGTCTGCACAGCACTTGAGCCAAAAGGTCAGATGGACAAATTACTTTATATCAGCATTGCCCTCCCCAGTCAAAATACCACCTTGGCTCCCACATCACCTGAGAAAACCCAGGATCCTTCTCGGCCTCTTCCACCTGCAGCTCTCCCACGGTGCTTGTTCATTACTGCCTCGAGGGGAAAATCCTAGAGTGATAATTCTAAATAGTTGGAAAGTTGAAATAACATTTTCATTTGTTTCTTTCTACTCAGAATCCAAATTGCTTAATTAGTTGCTTTTAAAAAAGACAAAACTTCAAAATAGCTCTCACTTCACTTTTATTCTTTTATTCAGAATGACTCACTTTTGTCCAGTTACTGACTTCCCAGTAACTATTGCCAGTACTGGAAGCTGAGATTGCACTATTTTATTGCTCTGCATAAATAAAGCCTTAATCTTTCCTTAAGGCTCAAAGAAAGACTCTACAGGTAATAATTACAGACAAGTGGTATCCCAAAAGAAAAAGGTGTTTTGACACTGTTAAGAAATCACTATGTGTAGGTGTCTCCTATGTCAAGCAAATAGTGGAAAGAATACCAATTTACTAGTCAAAGACTTTGGGGTTTGACTCTCAGTTCTGCCTTACTATGTGCACTTGAGCAAGTTATTAAACTCCCCTGAATATCAGCTTATTAATCTTATAAAAATGGAAATAACATTTAATTCATGAGGTTGTTGTACACATTAAATACGATATTGCATTTAAAGATTGTCTGACACAGCCTTGGCAGGCATGCCTCAGATGGTTGGAATGTTCTCCTGTAACTGAAAAGTTGCAGGTTCAATTCCTAGCCAGGGCACAGGTGTGGGCACTGCTCCCCAACCTTCCTTCTCCTGCCACGGACGTGTATAACACCCAGTCCCAGGTGCCAATACTTGGTCCAAGTGCATGTAGGATGCAATTGATCAATGTTTCTCTCTCTCTCATCAATGTTTCTCTCCCTTCCTCTCTCTCTAAGAGCAATGAATAAAACATGTCCTCAGATGAGAATAACAAAGAAGGAAGGAAGGAAGCAAAGGAGGAAGGGAGGGAGGGAGGGAAGATTGTCTGACACATACTAAGCTGTCAATTAATAACCATTATCCTTATTCTAAACAGGACTTATTGGGGTAACATTTTATTTATCTCTTGTTTACACACACAAACACATAAGCATCTCCTTATCTGATTTTTAGGCTTAGTTAATAATAAAACTGTCAAAAGATAAAAGTAAGACAAATTGTATAATGTAATATAGGCCATGAAAACAGTTTTCAAAAACTCAATCTATATTAATTCTGTTAGGTTACACAGTTCTGTATTTATTTTACCCATATCTACCAAATGTCAATTTGGTAGACAATTTTTGCTGCTGCTTTCCTTGTCACAGTCCATAATGTCCTGTCACAAATCTATGCCCATGTTTCCACAATAGACATGGAGCCCCATGGGACACTAAACCAGCTGTAATAAAAAATAGCATCGAGGAATATATTTTTCAAACACCGTCTGATTCTTAGGAGGCCTGGAAATGATTTTACACTAAACTGAATTAAATAAATTCAAGACACTAGAGAGATTCAAATATAAATACAATACAGTTTGTGCCCTCAAGCTGCTTCTAGTCTAGGAAAAATTTGGTAAGATCAGCCACGTGGTAGATTTTACTATTCTAACAAATCTGCTTCATCCCAGTGTGGTCTGCCCAGTGGACCTCACAGAACTAGTTCAGACAAAATCAACTGGAAACAGTAGAGATAGTTTTCTAGATTTTTTTGGACAGATAATCTTGCTCTAAAAGATAAAATAAAATAAAGACTTTCTGAATTATCTCTGTGGCTAGCTCTGTCATTTGTATTCACCTGGGAATTACTCAAATACCATTTTCTATGTAGGTGGCAGGATTATATATGAGACCATAACAGAGAAGTGCTGGCAAGAGTATTTGCAAAATGATATATTTCCTATTTTCTACCAAACGCCATGACATTTAAGCAACTCAAGGGAAATAAATTCTTACACTGTGCTAGATATTGTGTGCTAAGAATTTTTATGCAGTGAACTAAGTAGACTCCATATAACATAATTTTTTCTAAGAAACAAAATGTTCACATAGATACCCTTGCTAATTTTTTCTTCACCAAAAAAGGTTAAGCCAGAATTTGACCTTATAAACAACACCAGCACACAATGAGCCAGATATTTGCAAGTCAGTGTCATTCTCTGGTATGCTAAACTTGTGGGGTGAGCGGGGAGGAATGGTACATTATTCTCACTCCATCACTAGGGAATTTTCTATAGTCCAGCATTCTAATGAAAACCCTAGTGACCTGGGAAAGTTAATGTGCCCTTCAGCGTCTTGTTTAAATGCAAGGAATATGTCAGGATCAAATCCAAGATGTGTATGTTTGTTTTCTCACGCACATAAACATGCATGCATGAACTCAGCAGAAGCTCATGGGTTTATCCCATTCAGTACAAAAGCTGGAAAAAGCTTCACAGTCTATGCTTATTTGGTTTCTCACATTACACAAGTGATGATTGAAGACATTGCAGAACACTGAAGTTCTACTAGAAACATCTTCAGGAAAATGATAGACCAATTTTGTGGTTAATTACAGTCCACACCAAAAAAAATCACAGAATTCCTCGCCTTAAAAACTTGAAATTCAAATGTGACATCAGAAAGTGAAACCCAGACTTCTGTCCAAGATATAGGTGTAGGTAGAAACACTGTGCCTCATCACACAACCAAAATAAGGACAACAAAATTTTAGAAACAAAAAAAACAATCTGTACTGACAGAAAACTGAACTGTATGGAAGCCTGACAACCAAGGAGTTGAAGAAGAAACATTCATTCAGACTAGTAAGAGGAATGGAGTCGGGAGGCTGGGTGAAGAGGACACGTGGCAAAGCAGTGGCTGGCGAACCCCAGGTTCACAAGCCGGCGGCAGGTGGCCCCAGTGAGGCAGATTGTGGAGGGGCACGGCACACAAGGCGGCTGGCAGACTGAGTGGTCCCACGTTTGTGCTCAGATAAACCAGGCAAAACTGGGGAGCAAGACAGCCCACACAACCCAGAGCCCCAGCTCAGGGAAATAAGGCCTCGAAACACTGATTGAAAACACCTGTGAGGGTTGAGGTGCCAGGAGAGATTCCCAGCCTCATGCGGGAGTTCGGTGGAGAGACCCACAGGGTCCTAGAATGTACACAAACCCACCCACCTGGGAACCAGCACCAGAAGGGCCCAGTTTGCTTGGAGGAAGTGGTGGAAGTGACTGAAATCCAGCAGAGAGTGGAGCAAGCACCATTGTTCCCTCTTCGACCCCTTCCCCACATACAGTGTCACAACCCAGCGTTGTGAGTTGCTCCGCCCTGGTGAACACCTAAGGTTCCGCCCCTTACTACATAACAGGTGCATCAAGATGAAAAAAAAGGCCCAGATGAAAGAACAGATCAAAGCTCCAGAAATACAACTAAGTGACGAAGAGATAGCCAACCTATCAGATGCACACTTCAAAACACTGGTAATCAGGATGCTCACAGAATTGGTTGAATTTGGTGGCAAATTAGATGAACAAATGAAGGCTATACTAAGTGAAATAAAGGAAAATGTACAGGGAACCAATAGTGATGGGAAGGAAACTGGGATTCGGATCAATGGAGTGGACCAGAAAGAAGAAAGAAACAACCAAACAGAAAAGAAGGAAGAAACAAGAATTCAAAAAAATGAGGAGAGGCTTAGGAACCTCCAGGACATCTTGAAACATTCCAGTATCTGAATTATAGGGGTACCAGAAACAGAAGAGGAAGAGCAAGTAGAAAACTTATTTGAACAAATAATAAAGGAGAACTTCCCCAATCTGGCAAAGGGAATAGACTTCCAGGAAGTCCAGGAAGCTCAGAGAGTCCCAAAGAAGTCGGACCGCAGGAGGAACACACCAAGGCACATCATAATCACATTACCCAGGATTAAAGTGAAGGAGAGAATCCTAGAAGCAGCAACAGAAAAGGAGACAGTCACCTACAAAGGAGTTCCCATCAGACTGTCAGCTGATTTCTCCAAAGAGACCTTACGGGCAAGAAGGGGCTGGAAAGAAGTATTCCAAGTCATGAAAGGCAAGGACCTACATCCAAGATTGCTCTATCCAGCAAAGCTTTCATTTAGAATGGAAGGGCAGATAAAGTGCTTCTCAGATAAGGTCAAGTTAAAAGAGTTCATCATCAACAAGCCCTTATTATATGAAATGTTAAAGGGGCTTATCTAAGAAAAAGAAGATAAAAAACATGTACAGTAAAATGACAGCAAACTTACAATTATTAACAACCACACCTAAAACAAAAACAAAAGCAAACTAAGCCAAGAACTAGAACAGGAACAGAACCACAGAAATGGAGATCATATGGAGTGTTAGCAACAGGGGAGTGGGAAGAGGAGAGAGGGGGAAAAGGTACAGAGAATAAGTAGCATAGATGGTGGGTAGAAAATAGACAGGGGGAGGGCAAGAATAGTGTTGGAAATGTAGAAGCTAAAGAACTTATGACACATGGACATGAACTAAAGGGGAGAATATGGGTGGGAGAGGGTGTACAGGGCAGAGGGGAGTGAAGGGGGAAAATGGGACAACTGTAATAACATAATCAATAAACTATATTTTTTTCTAAAAATAAAAAGAAAGTGAAACCCACAGGCCCTGGCTGGTGTGGCTCAGTGGGTAGAGCACGAGCCTGCAAACAAGGGTTGCCAGTTCATTTCCCAGCACATGCCTGGGTTGTGGGCCAGGCTCCCAGTTGGGGGGTATGAGAGGCAGCCAATTAATGTTTCTCTTGAACGTCAATGTTTCTGTCACTCTCTTTCTCCCTCCCTTCCCCTCTCTCTAAAAATAAAGAAATAAAAATCTTTAAAAAATTTTTTTAAAAAGTGAAAGCCATAGAATGGGAAATGTAGCTTGTAATAAGTTTAAATGTCAGTTACATATACTAATGTTATTAAAATGATAGAGTAATTATTTATGACATAAGTGTGTATCAGAGTTTACAAGGCCCTCCTCTTTTTCAGGTGTCCACTTGAACTTCACTCCCTTCAAGAAGACTCTCCCTACTGTGAGGTGCTTCTTATCTGAACACTTTTCAAATAAGCCTGGCAACACAGGTTTGGTTTTGTTTGCTATTTTACAGATAAGACAACTGACTTCAGAGAAACTGAGGAACATGTCTCACCAAGATCACAAAATAGAACCAGGAACCAAACTCCAATCAAATGATTCCAAACCCCACAATCTGCATGAAGTTCACAGAGAAAAGGTCATTTGCCAGAATTCCCTTGTACTTTAAGACTTCATCTACTAAACAGTAAGAAAGTGGGAACATGAGCAATTATCTGTTGACTTTGGGCAACAAGCATAGAGCATCTGGATAATTGCAACATGAATGAATCAGGCATTTGCATGCACGGAGCCCTCAGCTAAGCGCTCAGTGCCTTCTCTCATTTCCTTCTCACAGCCTCCCGTAAGACACAGATGATGGTTATTCCCCTCCAACCATTCTTACATTTTATAATTAAAGAAACTGGGGCTTAAGGAGGTTAAATAATTTTCCCAAAATCACACCACTAGAATCTGACAGAGTCAGACTCTACCCAGGTTTTTGACTGTGAGTTCACTTGCTAACCCAACACACCTATCGCCCCCTTCAAGCCCCTCATCCCAGGCCTCTTTCCTTAGATATTAATTTAAGGAGGGGAATGTAGGCTATAAGGTGAGGGCTGCCCTGAATTGCTCAATAACTGTTAAATTCTTTCTTTTTCTTAATACATATACACTAAATTTTTTTTTTCGGACTTGTGTTCTAATTCTGGTTCAGCCACTTACTAGGTGAGATGACTCTGTTCATATTACTGGACTTCCAAAAGTTAATTTCTGCATTTGACAAAAAGAACTGATAGGACCCAACAAAAGGTGGTTGTACCTAAACTGAAATCAAATTACATTGTACCTAATGTGGAAACCTCCTAATACAGAACCTAGTGGATAGAACAACTCAATAAATATTGAACCCATCTCCCTCCCTTCTCCTGAGCTCTAGCTTTAAATATAGGTATAGGAATGAGTCAAAAGCACACTAGAACAGAACACTCTTTATTCATTCATTAACGCAGTCATTCACCTTGAAATATTGTTGACCTTTCTCGAATCTCTTCAGTTAAAGAGATTTTAAGATGACAATTTCCTTTAAAAAAAAAACCTTTCAGGTCAAATGTGGATGGCAACAGCCCTTGAACATTTTTTTCTAAATTTATTTGTACAAGTGCACAAATTTATCTATATTTTAAACATAGTCTCTATGATGAAAGACACTCTCTTTAATTCCACAAGTACCTAGTAAGTGCCTCCTGTGCTGAAAACCATCCCCACCTCCAAAGAACTCACAGCTGATTGGGCAAACAAACACGAGAATCGCTACAACGCCGTGTGACAATGATGCCATGACAGAGGCATACGCACCTAGTTCCATGGGGTAAATCAATCCTGCTTAAGGTGTTGGGGACTAGTTTACAGGGAAGGTGACATCTGAGTTCAGCCATGAAGAATGAGTCAGCTTCTCCAAGAACGGATGAGCATTGCACCATCAGAGTCAAATTTCAAAGAAGAAATCCTTTTAAAACTATGACCATGAGAATGTCACATTAGAAAAAAATTCTCTCCTTTTGTTGGTCCAGATTATTAAAGACAGAACACTTGTGATGACTTTCAGAGTTAGTCTGATAAAGTCATTCAGTGATGGTTTTATAAAGCAAATGTGTGGTATTTAACTATCCCAAAGCCACCATTGTGTAGCACTTAGCATTCTGGACAACACAAGTTTCTCCTTTGAGGACTCATGTATAATGAATGCTGTTACATTAAAGATTATTGAAGATTGTAAGCCTTCTTTTTTCATGTGTAAGATAGGTAGCTTTTAAAATATTGATGCATTTATGCAAGTCACTTGACTTGAATTTTACAGTAAACTCAGGAAAGAAAATGTCAATGTTGAACAAATTTTAAATAAATTCTCTCCCCCCCACCAAAAAAAAAGCTTCACCTTGGCACAGTTGGTTGGACTGTAGCCCAGTAAACCAAAAGGTTGTGGATTCAACTCCCACTCAGGGCATATACCCAGGTTTTGGGTTCGATCCCCAGTTGGGGCACATGCAAGAAGGCAACCAATTGATGTTTCTCTCTTACATCAATGTTCCTGTCTCTCTATCGCTCTCGCTCTCTCCTTTCCTTGCCCTCTAAAAGCAATGAAAAAAATATCCTCGGGTGAGGGTTTAAAAAAAAAACTTCTTATAATGGGTAATATTTTGAGATAAATTAGTCTACAGAACTCATCCTAGATCTCAAAGTAAAATAGCTCAAGGATGAAGAAATTAAATGGCAATGAAGACTGGATCAAAATTTGCAAGATTTCATTATTTTTGACTTGTTATGTGTGTAACCCACGTTTCCCTGCTTTTTGCTTCTAATCACTCTCCCCACGAACATATTTGGTAGACTGACAAATAAGTCTGGTCCCGCCCACAGGACACCCGCTACTCCCCTTTTTCATCTCCTCCGACCTTTCACGCCCACAAGGCACGGCCATCTCCTGCCACAGCCAAGGTCAGGAAGACAAGGCTATTAGTGTGTGTTGCACAACCGGGAAGAACGTCTCCCTTCCCTTCCTGGCTTACCCTCTTTGAGAGAAAAAGGACAAGGAACACATCCCTGGGCCCCAGAGATGGACAGCATCGTCAGTGCAGCGGCCTTTTCCAGTTTTACTCACAAAGTTCCCATCCCCCTTTCCACTGGACTCAGATGTCAGGCCCTGGCAGGAGACAACCTCACTGACATCCCTAAACTCTCCCCTCTGGTGACCAGAGCTTTGTTTCTGGGTCCAGCTTGTGCCTGGCTACCGTGTCCGTCAGAACAAATCACCAAGGCAGGCCTGGGACCTTGTCATAGAGACAGCCCGGCAGGCTACTTCCTTAGATAAGGACGAACAGGAACGAAATTGAGAGATAGGACTGTTTGGGATTATAGGCTTTTTGATATTCTTCCTACTTGCTTTAGTTACTTGACAAAAATAGCTTAAGCCTAGTAACAAATCTTGGAGGAAGCTAATGTCTGTTTTTATTTAAACAAGATAAAAAGGAAGGAAGGGCGGCAGGGAGAGAGGGAGGGGAGGAGGGAAAGAACGTCCTATTTGAAGCTGTAACTTTCCCCAAGTGAAATTTTGATAGAAGTGTTCCCTCTCTGACCCCTATGCCTAGATCACTCTCATGATTTCAAATATTTTGTCCATTTTCCTTAAGTACAGTAACAGCTAAAATTGATACCACATTTTACAAAGTCTTTTCCATACACATTAGATCATTTAGTTTTTAAGTATCCTGTGAAATAGATATCATTGTGGTCTCCATTTTTCAGAAGGGAAAATTAAGTAGTCCCTCCCATCATTATTACTGCCTCCCTTCCTTACTAAACTACAGCTCTTCAAGCTACACCTAAGGCATCATTTTCTCCAGGAAGACCTACCCGGCATCTCTGGCCTGGCTAGGCAGCTCCCATTCTGTGTCTCGGTGCAGCACAGTATACCAGGTGACCAGAAGGGTCTTGCGGTGTCCAGAGCCCCCCAGACCAAACATCTCAAGCTTTGAATGGTCTCATTCATTCTCCCCAATGTCATCTTCCTTGTGTGCCAGGATGTGAAAAGGGCTTAGGAGCACTGCCATAGAAGAGTGGCACCGGTTTTGGAAGCACTTCTATCTGTGTGACATTGGGTAGTTATCTAACCCATCGAGGTGTCAGTTTCCTCATCTGGAAAGTAGAGATAACGATAGTGAACACGTACAGAGTCCTATTGCGTAGCCTATCTTATTTGCTTTTCACAACGGCAGAAGTTAGGTACTATTACTCTTCCTGTCACACAGAGAGGAAACTGAGGCATGGGAAGGTGAAAACTCACTCGGAGAAGTAGTTCGAATGTCACACTAACAGTGTAAGAACTGATTCATGTGCGTTCCCAAGCTCATGTGTGTTTGTAGTCACTATGCCTAGGATCTCAACTGAACCCTCCTTGTAGAGTTGTTATAAGGATTAAATTGTTTTCTTTTTTTATTGAATTGACTGGGGTGACATTAGTTAATAAAATTATGTAGGTTTCAGGTATATGATTCTATAATACATCATCTGTATATTGTATTGTGTGCTCACCACCCCAAGTCAAGTCTCCTTCCATCACCATTTATCCCCCTTTGCCCTCTCCTACCTCCCCTCACCCCCAAGGATTAACTTGATAATCTATGTGTAAAGGATGCTTTTGTTGTCTAAGAGTTGTAACTGAAGACCAAAACCACAGGTATCTCCACCATAGCCCTACAGGATTTGCCAGGAGGTACTAGTTCAGGGAACTGGGCTAACCACCCACTGTTATGACACCCCAACTTCCACCCCCCACCCCAGCCAATATAAAGAGACTGACAGAGTTGCCTGTACTTGATCAGAGCCAAGAAAAGAGATGTGGGGAGATGGATGCTGTGGTTGTGCTCCTGGGGGAGGGGATGTCAGTTCTGCAGCCGCCTTTCCTTGAAAGATAGATTCTGTACTTGACCATGGTTCTAAGAATTGGCTAGCCACAGAGGACAGTTGGCACTGGAAGCAACATCTTGCCATGATTGGCACGGCATGGTGGGCAAAGAGGGGGCACTCACTTCAAGGTATTACAGCATGATGCCACCCCAGGGATGGGGGGTCAGTGGAGAGGATGGCTAAATCTTGCAAGGGGTCACTCGTACTTCAGGAAACTGCACTGGTGTGAGTCCCTCCCTGTTGGGGCACACTGAAGTACCCTTGTACCCTCACCTATGAAATACAGGCACTGTGCTGCTTTCCCCATAGGCATGTTGAGAGAGCTCAGTAAGAGAGTGTGTGTGAGGCTCCCTCCGCAGAGAAGCCCCACTGTGAATGTTAGCTCCTTTGCTACACTCTTGCTACTCTGTGTTTAAAGCCTGGATAAATACTTTGAGTGTAGGAAGAGAGGGGTAGCTTTTCATAATGTCAGATTCAATGGAAAAAGGAAAGTCTATGTTTGCAGAGTTCCATCTCCCTGGATTACCAGGCAGAGTCTGAAATTTATTAACCTTTTTAGTCATTTGTGAACACCGGCATGAGGACTTTTTTGAATAATCAAAAAAATCCCGTCATTCTGGCAGTCAAATAAAAGGAGGCCAGGTGTTCAGGATTAATAATACATTACCCCCACCGTTGCCTTTCTGGGGATGGTGTCAAGTATTTTCTCTTTCATAATGTGCACCATTTCTAAAGCAGAGAAAGAAGAGGGGGGAATGAACAGGGATAACAAGAGGACTTCAGGAAAAATGGAGGTGGACAGAAAAATAGAGGCTGAACATGGCACAGAGAAGACAGAGGAGGATCCTATTTTTAATCAGTCATGGTCTTCTTTCCCCCTCTTAAAAATAGATCCTCTTCCTGCCCACAGTGAATTGAGTGGACAATATCTGGGCGTGCATAACACATTTGTGTATCTATTTAGAGGCACTGATACTGTGTATCTTCTGGGCAAGGTTGGGCAGGCCTTTTAACGCTAGATATACAACCGCCAAATTTCCTGTAGCAATGCTTCTAAGAAAAATGTCCACATCCACACTGTCACTTAAAAACATCCTTAGCACAGTAAGGCTATTTTCTTGACATTAAACTAAGATCATTTCTGGTTGCTAAAACACTCATAGAGTACCTGTTGAGTGTATGCTGTCTGTGCCAGGCCCATACTAAGCTCTTGACATTCATGGGACACTTTTGGCAGATGAGGAAAGTAAGGCTCAGAAAGCTAGGGACCTGGATCACGGCCACAGAGCTCCTATGTGATGGAATTAGGATTCCAACCCAGGTCTGCCTCCAAACCCCGAGCTCGGCACCTCTACCCCAGTATCTGCTTTAGAAACCATCAGTGGCTGCCACTCTGGCATCCAGGCTGAGTCCTGACACCAAGCACAGGAAGAAACCTGGTTCATGGGAAAGGCGAGAGCTAAGGTCTAGGCAGTTGTCACAGAAAGGATGATCGTATTGCACACAAGCCCTTCAAACTTCGTACGCAGTAAACTCACGGTGCACCATGAGGCCATTCGGAGACTCAAGGATTACTTTGGAAAGCCTTCTGTCATTTCAGAGTTTAATAATATGAAATTAGACCCAGAATCCTCAAACAAACCCATTTCAAAATTACAATAGCCCTAGAAAGGAGCACTTCCATTAGATTTGAGACCCTTACATACCCATCTCTATGTGAAAGAAATAGATGTTTTCACGTTGGAACAGATACAAAACATCAGTACCTTCTCATCCAGTACAATTTCCTAAACTCCTTTTATCCAATTTCCCGACTTTGCCGGATGTTTGAAACTGAAACAAAGCTCTCTTGTTAGCTCAGTTCCTAGTTCACCTTAACTCTGTAACAAAATCATTCTTAGGTTTCATCAGCCTGTTTCTTAGACAGGGCTAAGATTTCATTATTTAAACATACAGCTAAAATACACAAAGAAATGTTCCAGAAACAGCTTTTTGTTATTTTCTTCATAATATAATCATTGAATCTTTATGCTATCTTTGCTCAAGATGTGAGTGCACACATCATAAGGGAAATCATTAAACAATTACACGTCTACTGTAAGCAACAGTCCCTGACACTGAGGTAATGAGAAATACCTCCAGAGCTCATAAACAGAAGGTATTAATGATAAGTTAAATGGTTAAGCTACCCAAATATATAGAAAATATTTTCCCAATATTATGTGAATGAAGATTGCATACACCATAATTAGGGAAAGTCTTATATTTTTAAAACACAATAAAATGTTTTCAATCCAGTTTATTTTTTAAAAAATATATTGGGCCCAGTATATTTTTTTAAAAATCAGTTAAACATATATATCGTATATCTATATAGCTAATATTACAAGATGTTTTCCAAGATGCTATTGCAGTACTAAGACAAATAATAAATACATGAGTCACTACCTTCAAGAGTCTTTCAGTCTCATAGGACAAGTGAGAAATGTGTTGACAAGGTATAATATAAAGCAGTACGTGATGAGGGCTATAAAGAAAGGTTCAAAGCATCATGGGAGTTCAGAGGATGCGAGGCGGGGGGGTGGGGGGTAAGAGACCATCTTCATGTGAGGGCATCAGAGGAGGGTGGGCAGACCATTCCGGGCTAATGAAACACGTGAGAAAAGTTAATACCTGTTCAGGAAAGAGTCTCCTATGACTGGATTCCAAGATGTCAATGGGAGATAGAGTAGGAATGTTAGCCTAAAACCAGATCATGGAGAGCAAATGCCAGACCAAAGGGTTTGGAGGTTATTGTTGGAGAAACACAGATTCATAACCAGTTAGTACTGTACCTATTTTTATCTATTTACAATTTCTTTTTAAATAACTTTAAAATAACTTTATTGGTGGATAACTGGCATACAATTAACTGTAACTGCATAAAGTATAAAATTCAGTAAGTTTTCACACAGGTATACACCCATGAAACCACCACCACATTCAAGTCACTCCCAAAAGTCTCCTTGCGCCCCTCTGTAGCCTCTTCCTTCTGCCTCATCCCCAGGCAACTGCCAATCTCCTTTCTGCTCACTATGGATTAATTTCCACTTTCAAATTTTTTATATAAATAGAATCACATAGTATGGACTCCAGTCTGACTTCTTTCAGTCAGCACAAATTTTTGAGATTCATGCATATTGCTGGGTATATCAATGTTCTGTTCCTCTTTACTAATAAGTAGTATTCTACTGTATAGATATACCACTGTTTGTTTATTCCTTCACCTTTTTGATGGGCATTTATGTTGTTTCTAGTTTGGGACTACTACAAATAAAGTTGCTATGAATATTCATATGTAAGTCATTTATAGACATATGCTTTCATTTCTCTTGGGCATTAATACCCAGCCACAAAGTAGCTGAGTCACACAGTAGGTTTATGTTATACTTTTTAAATAACTGCCAAACTATTGGCCCAAGTGATTTACCACTTTATTTTCCCACCAGCAATATATGAGAATTCCAGTTGTTCCACATCCTTGCAATCACTTGGTATGGTTACTGCTTTTAAAAATATATATATTTTATTGATTATGCTATTACAGTTGTCCCACTTCTCCCCCATCATTCCCCTCCACCCTGCACACCCCCTCCCACCCACATTCCCCCCCTTTTCGTTTATGTCTATGTGTCATAAGTTCTTTAGCTTCTACATTTCCAACACTATTCTTGCCCTCCCCCTGTCTATTTTCTACCTACCAGCTATGCTACTTGTTCTCTGTACCTTTTCCCCCTCTCTCCTCCTCCCACTCCCCTGTTGCTAACCCTCCATGTGATCTCCATTTCTGTGGTTCTGTTCCTGTTCTAGCTGTTTGCTTAGTTTGCTTTTGTTTTAGGTGTGGTTGTTAATAACTGTGAGTTTGCTGTCTTTTTATTGTTCATATTTTTATCCTCTTTTTCTTAGATAAGCTCCTTCAACATTTCATATAATAAGGGCTTGGTGATGATGAACCCCTTTAACTTGACCTTATCTGAGAAGCACTTTATCTGCCCTTCCATTCTAAATGAAAGCTTTGCTGGATAGAGCAATCTTGGATGTAGGTCCTTGCCTTCCATGACTTGGAATACTTCTTTCCAGCCCCTTCTTGCCTGTAAGGTCTCTTTGGAGAAATCAGCTGACAGTCTGATGGGAACTCCTTTGTAGGTGACTGTCCTCTTATCTCTTGCTGCTTCTAGAATTCTCTCCTTCATTTTAATCTTGGCTAATGTAATTACAATGTGCCTTGGTGTGTTCCTCCTGGGGTCCGACTTCTTTGGGACTCTCTGAGCTTCCTGGACGTTCTGGTAGTCTATTTCCTTTGCCAGATTGGGGAAGTTCTTCTTTATTATTTGTTCAAATAAGTTTCCCACTTGTTGCTCTTCCTCTTCTCCTTCTGGTACCCCTATAATTCGGATGTTGGAACATTTCAAGATGTCCCGGAGGTTCCTAAGCCTCTCCTCATTTTTTTGAATTCTTGTTTCTTCATTCTTTTCTGTTTGGTTGTTAGTTTCTTCCTTCTGGTCCACTCCATTGATTTGAGTCCTAGTTTTTTTCCCATCACTACTGGTTCCCTATGCATTTTCCTTCATTTCACTTAGCGTAGCCTTCATTTGTTCGTCTAATTTGCAACCAAAATAAACCAATTCTGTGAGCATCCTGATCACCAGTGCTTTGTTTGAACTGTGCATCTGATAGGTTGGCTATCTCTTCATTGCTTAGAAGTATTTGCTCTGGGGCTTTGATCTGTTCTTCCATTTGGGCCATTTTTGAGGGGGGTTTGGTCACCCCTGTTACAGATGAGGGGTGGAGCCTTAGGTGTTCACTGTTGCATCCGCCGACGCGAGAAACAGATGTTCGGGAACTTTCAGGATTCAGAGATGTTACTTTTATTGGCCAAAAGTTTTAACCTGCGCAGGGGCGGACTCCCAGAGTGTCCGGAGACACAATGCTCAGAAGAGCTACAGACGAGAGCCGCACCTAACGCTTATAGATAAGCCTTTTTATAGACGCAAGCAAGCAAGCATTTCACAGAAGCAGATGTGGCTGTTAGCTATTGGCTATCTTTTAGCACGTGGGATCTATGCGTTGCAGGGTTTGGGGAATGGGAATTTAAACCCAAACATCTCCTTAAATGGTAATCTGCCTCAAGTTCTTTGTTCTCTGTCCTTGGAGAGCCAAATCTCACAGGGACAGTCCTTTAGCTATTTTCCTGGTTCCAACATTCCCCCATTTCCTTTAACATGAATCAAACCCTTGATTCTTCATCGGTAGGGAGAATGGTATAGGGCTGAGACAGGACCATTAGCTTTACTACTTTTATTCTTTCTTATGCCTGATCACCCAGGGAGCCATCCTGGCCGGTACAGGGCTGCACCACTCGCCCCCACAGTTTCAGGCTTTAAGCCAATTAGGAAGCAGAAGACATCTCCCAGATGGAAATGAGGACTCCGGCTATGTCAGAATAGCCGAGGGGCGAGGGTCCATCACCATCCTTTTTGCTGCAGCCCCCCGAGTCCTTCCATGAGGCCTCCCAAGTGGTTGCGTCTGTCTTAGGTTGCCCCTCCCATGAGGAGTCTTACCCGTCATTGACTGCCAACCAAGCACTGGGGCCAGAGATGGATGAAGCAGAAGCAGTACTCCAGCCAGGGAGATAAGCTTTGTTTCCTTAGTAGGTCACGTCCTTGTGACAGAACAGACCCAGATGAAGTGGGTCCCTTGGGCTCCTACACAGCCCACCATGGGGTGAGGGTTACAACTCCTGAAACCAGGCTGAACGGTCCACAATATCTCCCCCATTTTTAGATTGCTAAAATCAATTGTAATTGTTAGGCCTGTGAAACTTACTATCTGCTATTTTCAAATGCAATCACAAGAAAACAATTTCCACATACATCATGAAGCACAAATAAGGATTAAAACAAGGAGGCAGCCAAGGGTTGCCATAACCCAAACTTGTAAATTTAGTCCAATGAAAAATGTTGCAAATGCAAGGGAACCATAAGAGTAACAGGTCTGGTTACACTTCAATTCTTAGGAGAATTAGCACAGACTTCAGGAAGTTACTTTAAAATATGCAGCAAGAGCAAGTCAGAAAACATTATTAGAATCAGTAAACAACCAGTGGTATTCAAAGTCCCTTTAAGAAAAAGTCCCATCACTCTTAGGTGATGTTGATTGTCGCTCCAGGAATGCTGGCTGGAATTCCACTGGAGTGTGATGACACATAGCTTGGAGAAGTCTGGATCGGGAGGGTCCAATGGGTGGAGGCGGGTTGAGGCCAGGGAAGCCTTTTCTGTGATATGGCTTCATCTTCTTCGCCTGCAGTTCCAGAGATCTTTCTGCAGAGTAAATACAGACATACCTTCTTCCCCGAATTAATAGTTTAACTGGGCCTTTCCATTTTCCTTCTTACTTTCCTACACAATCCTATACTTTCCTTTCCTTCACTTTCTTAATTCTTTCTTACTTTTCTCCTACACAATCCTGTTTCAACTTGCACAGACCATATTTGACTTACACAGACTCTCTTTAACTTACACAATCCTTCCTCAACTCTCCTAGCCCATTTTAGTTTGCCCTTTTAACTCATCCAGACATAACCAACTTTAGAATAACCCACATTCAATTCTACTTTTTTCAAGATACAATGCCATAATTTATACTTTTCATTACCAAAACCATATATTTTCCCAATTTAATTAAAATTCTCAACTTTTAGTGATAACCAAAAGTAAGTAATTAGCATGCTTTAGATTGACAAGTTTATGAACACATTTCATAACTTTCAGAAACAGTTTTTTTTTTCTTACTGGCAAATACATTTACATTTTTTTTAATTCTTGGTGATTACTACATTCCTTGAGTGTGTCAAAAGTGAGCTGTCTCATTATCTAGTGTCCTTGACAACTTTAGGGAGGCTGGAGAAGAAGGAGGGAGGAGACACCAGGCATAGCACGGCCTGTTCCCAGGACTGAAGCAGTTCCTGGGCTTCCAAAAGGAGGATTCAGAGTGTTAAAAAGACACATTTTCTCATTGTTTTTCTTCCTGAGCTTTTTACTGTCTGAGAGGGGAGAATTTCCTCTATCTCTCTCCTCCCCTATAACTGCCTTAGCACCTTCTCTGTTAATCCTTTCCCTTTCTTCTGACGTGAAGAGGGTCTGTAGAATCTGCTGGCAATCATCCCAGGTGGGTTGATGGGTCCTAAAAATAGTCTCGAGGAGGGAGATTAGTCCCTGAGGTTTTTCAGAGAAAGGGGGATTCTGGTGCTTCCAATTATATAGGTCGCTGGTGGAAAAAGGCACGTAAATCAGACGCGGAGGAGCCCGCGGCGCGGCCGGTGCTTCCCGTAGCGGTAGAATGGCAGCCTCTGCCCCACCCTGCTGGCTGGCTCCTTCTCTGGAAATCAGAAAAGTTGTTAAGGAGGAAGTCTAGGGGGGACCCAGGTACCGATCCACTCTGGCCCATGCCGGAACTGGATACTCTTCCGGATTTTGTACACAAGGGGAGTGACAATGATAGTCAGAACGAAACAGGTGAACAGACACCACAACCTTCTGTCATCCACTCTTCTCTCAGACACAATAGAGCCTCGGCTTTCACACATACAGTCACTCACACGGCGCTGCGCAACGCGGCGCGAAACCAAAACCTTAGGCGACCCTTTCGCAACTCCCGAGGGCGTCCCCTCCTTGGGAGTCCCCTGGGTGGAATGCCGGTGACGTCTCACCTACCACCTCAGGGCTAAGCAGTCTAGACTTCCAGAACCATATGAGGATCCTCCCAATTACTCACCCAGCTCGAGCTGGCCCTTTCAGTTCCCGACCCAGCTCTCCACTGAGGGAGTATCTCGCTGGGGCCTCCAAATGTTGCATCCGCCGACGCGAGAAACAGATGTTCGGGAACTTTCAGGATTCAGAGATGTTACTTTTATTGGCCAAAAGTTTTAACCTGCGCAGGGGCGGACTCCCAGAGTGTCCGGAGACACAATGCTCAGAAGAGCTACAGACGAGAGCCGCACCTAACGCTTATAGATAAGCCTTTTTATAGACGCAAGCAAGCAAGCATTTCACAGAAGCAGATGTGGCTGTTAGCTATTGGCTATCTTTTAGCACGTGGGATCTATGCGTTGCAGGGTTTGGGGAATGGGAATTTAAACCCAAACATCTCCTTAAATGGTAATCTGCCTCAAGTTCTTTGTTCTCTGTCCTTGGAGAGCCAAATCTCACAGGGACAGTCCTTTAGCTATTTTCCTGGTTCCAACATTCACCAGGGCAGGGCAACCCAGTCACTGGATTGTGATGCTGTATGTGGGGGAGGGGTCAGAGAGTGAACAATATCGCTTGCTCCTCTCTCTTGGGTTTCAGTCCCTTCTACTGCTTCCTATAAACAAATTGGGCCCTTCTGGTGCTGGTTCCTGGGTGGGTGGGCTTGTGTACATTCTAGGACCCTGTGGGTCTCTCCAGCGAACTCTCCTGTGAGGCTGGGAGTCTCTCCAGCTGCCTCGACCCCCACAGGTGTTTTCAATCATTGTTTTGAGGCTTTATTTCCCTGTGCTGGGGCCCTGGGTTGTGCGGTCTGTCTCGCTCCCCAGTTTTGCCTGGTTTATCTACGTTCCAATGTGTGACCACCTGGTCAGCCAGCCGCTTTGCATGCCTCACTGGGTCTGCCGACTGCCACCTCGGGTCCAGTGTCTGCCAGCCACCACTTTCACTCCTGGGGTCCTCAAGCCACTGCTTTTTTTTTGCTGTAACCCCTCTCTGCCAGGCTGCAGACTCCACCCTTCCTATCTGTCTGGATGAATGTGTCTATTTTAACTCCTTGGTTGTCAGACTTCCACACAGGTTGATTTTCTGTCAGTTCTGATTGTGTTTTTTTTTTGTTGTTGTTGTTTGTTTCTAAATTTTTGTTGTCCTTATTTTGGTTGTGCAGGGAGGCACAGTGTGTCTACCTACACCTCCATCTTGGCCAGAAGTTGCTTTTTAATTTTGGACATTCTAATAGGTATGTAGTGATATTTTATTATTGTTTTAATTTGCATTTTCCCAATGACTAATGACTGTTCATGTTTTTATTGGCTACTTTTATAGCTTTGATTAAGGGACTGTTCAAATCTTTTGCCCACTTTAAATTATTATGGTTGATATTTTAGAGTTTTTTTATTTATTCAGGATATAAACCCTTTATTGGATATATGCTTTGCAAATATTTTCTTTCAGTCTTTGTCTTGTCTTTCAAAGAGTAGAATTTCTTCATTTTGATGCTAGCTCATGTATTCATTTTTTAATGGATTGTGTTTTTGATGCTGCGTCTAAGAAATCTTTGCCTAACTCAAGGTCACAAACATTTTCTCTTATAGTTTTACATTTAGATCTAAAATCCATTTTGAGTTCATTTTCTTGTAAATGGTGCAAAGTGTGGATTGAAGTTTTTGTTTGGGGGTTTCTTGTTTGTAGTTTTGCTGTTGTTATTGTTGTTCGCAAATGAGTGTCTAATTACTCCAGCGTTACTTGTTGGAAAAATTGCCCTTTTTTCTCTTTATAATCCTGATTTGTCTTTATACCCTTGTCAAAATCAATTGACCATTATGCATATGTCCATTTCTGTACTCTGTTCTGTTCCATTGATCTATTTGTCTAAATCGATGCCAGTACTACACTGTCTTGATTACTACAGTGTTAGAATGAGCCTTGAAGTCGGGTAGTATACGTTCTTCAAATTTGTACTCTTATTTTAAATTGCTTAAGCTATTCTGGGTCCCTTGCATTTCCATATAAATTTTAGAATCAGCTTATCCATTTATACCAAAAAAAAAAGAAAATCTCACTAGCATTTTCATTGGGATTGTGTTGAATCTCTTTATTAATTGAGGAAGAACTTAACCATGTTGAGTCTTCCAATCTGGATATACAAACTCTCTCTCTATTTTTGGTCTTCTTTAATTTTTCTCTGCAATGTTTTATCATTTTCCATTTATAGGTCTTTCATATCATTTCTCAGATTAATCCTTAAATATTTCATTTTTATGTTATTTTAAATGCTTTTTATTTCAATGTCTGATGATTCATTATTAGTATATTAAAATACCATTGATTTTTGTATTTGATCTTGTATCCTATAATCTTGCCACAGCCACTTAGTTCTAGGAGCTTTTTTGTAGAATACATAGGCTTTTCTAAATAAATGATTATTATCTGTGAATAAAGAGACTTTTATTTCTTTCTTGCCAATCTGGATGCCTTTATATCTTTTTCTCTTGTCTTATTGAGAGAAAATTATGATTCCAAACTCCCTGAGTCCCCATAAAAAAACATGAGGTACCTGACTTACTGTTGCCACCACTGCAACAATTCCTTAAGTGCACGTGGAGACACTCTTCTTCAGGAGCAGACCTGCTGCAAAGACCCGAATCACTTCAGTACTGAACCCTTAAATTAGCCCTTCCATGATTCGGTCTGTAGTATATATATACTCCCTCATCCACATGCACATAGTGCTTTTCAAAAGACTCCCCACTAAATTCAGGTAGCCCATTCAAGAAACAGCCCTCAGAATCCCAGTCTTATCACTATAAGTTTATGTCCTTGGTCATCACTCTGGGTCCTCCTTTTTCTTACAGTGAATTTCTCCTCAAAAGCATTTTATGTCTCTGCTGAATGATTTCATTTGGGTCCATTTTTAAAAATTTAATATTCTTCTAATAATATTAAACTTCTAAATGAAAAGTATCAGCGTTTCATCCACTACTTCTTTATGCAAATATACTCATACTTTTCTTAACCTTCCAGGAGGGCAGTATTTGTCAATGTAAAACATAAGTCCTGTTACGTGCTTTCCCTTAAACAATAATATCTATTGACCATTTATCTATTTAAAAGAGACCATTTGAGAGTTTCTTCTCAGATACAAGGGTACCTGACTCAAGGAAGTTTGTAAATTCTAACACTAGAAATGGAAGCTACTGAAATAATTTATCCTAATTTTAAAAATTATTACAAGTTAGTCTCACTGCGCACTCCTTTACAGAAGGTTTTCCAAAAATAAGAGGAATGTTTTAGGAAAATGAATATAACAGTGATTTGAAGAGTAAACGAGAGTTAGAAAAAGAGTTGAGTCAGGAAGATCAGTAACTAGACTATTATAAAAATCCAATTCTGCCCTGACTGGTGTGGTTCAGTGAATTGAGTGCTAGCCTGCAAACCAAAAGGTTTCCGGTTCAATTCCTGGGAAGGCACATACCTAGGTTCACGCCAGGTCCCCATCTGGGGGCATGCAAGAGGCAACTGATTGATGTACCTCTCTCTTTCTCCCTCCCTTCTCCTCTCTCTGAAAATAAATGAAAAGAAAAAATTTTTTTCATCCAATTTGTATGTAATGAAGATATAGTGATAAAGGAAAGAAACAGATGAAAATAAAATATTTTTGAATAGAGAGATTAAACAAAATTTTGAGAGTGAATTGTGGAGAACAAGGAAGGGAAGAAAGTCAAAGATGGCAAATTAATGGAGAAAATGGTAGCATACCTTTAGAAGAAAATGTTCAGTACATAAAAGAACAGAAAGGGTAAATCTGGAAAAGCAATCAGTTAGGTGGTGAACATGTTGAATCTGGTTCAAATGTTGAGAGGCAGTGAGAAGTATTGAAAAAGGGTTGGGTAGTGGTCAGGAAAACTGCATTCCAGCTGTAGCACTAGAGACAGTAGCAGATGCTGTTGGAGGCTGCCCAACATTCATTTCCCACTGTACCTTCCTCTTTACTAATGTAAGAGAAACCAGATTTAGTTTCTGCATCTGCTCAACTTGGTAGTGTCATATGCTTCAGAGGAGGCTGGACTCAACCTCAGAAGGTAAATTCCGATTGTTCTAAGCCAATTACATGCCCCATTGCTAAGGCACATCACAAGTCTGACCAATGAGGCATGAGGAAAGTTGGCTGTGTGCTTCAGGGTAGTGAACACTCACTCTGAAGATATGGTCCTTTTTTTCACTGAACATTGTCAGGTCTGAATGGAACCCTGGGTTAGGATCGGGGGCAGGGCTGTGGACAGACCAACATGCTGAGAATGGCAGTCAGCAGGTAGAGAGAACACGGACAGTAGATGCTGCCATTGAACTGCTATACTAACCGACCTTTAGCATGACGTACTCTTGTTTTTCTTGTTACAGAAAAGCATACACTCAAATCATTTACATTGGAACTTCTGTTATTTGAAGCTAAAGCCATCCTTACTTTCCCAGAAGGCTTAGTCCAAGTCAATTTACTCTCCACAGCACTATTTCCTTCCCTGTAAATTGATACGGTCTCTCTAAGAACTCTTCCACCTATAATCACCCAAAATTGTATTACTACAGGTAGAAATAGATGTATAGCTGTTTGTTAAAAAGGAATACTGAATATCCAGAGGAAGATCCAGACAAAAATACAGATACAGGAGACATCTGTGGAATGTGAAATGCACAGCCCTGGGGGTAAATGAGGTAAAAACTGATTGTTGCATGTGTTAACAATGACCTTACTGAGTCCTCAAAACCTTCTGCAAAGTGGACATCATTGCCATTTTCTATGAGCAAACCAAAACACAAATGTCAAGAAAAGTGCAAACAACGCACCATACTCTAAGAGATTGCCAAGATTTTGGCAGTATCACATGTTCAGACAGGTCAAGAAAAAATGCAGACTAAAAAGGTTAAATGCCTTCATTAGGGGGTTCTTAATGCTTTCAAGATAACAGTTCCTGCAAAGTTCTAGGAGTGAAAGAAGGGAGTAAACAGTGGGAGACGTTAAGGAAGTAAAGACCACTTTCAGCAGAAGTTTAACTGTTAAAGAAAAGGAAAAGATGAACAGTACCTTCAAGGAAGCAACAAGTTCTTGGGAAAATAGTTTGTTTCGTTTCTTGTTTCTAAGGTGGAAAAGATGCAAGCATATTGGTAGGCATAGGAAACAGGACAAACGGAGGAGAGGCAAAGGCATAGGAGAAGGAGGCCTCACTGAGGGAGCAAGATCCAGAGGTCACAGGAGAAAATGTGCTCTTTACCATCCCTCTGTTGCCTGCTCCCTGAGCTCCAGCTGCACAGAGGGCTCTGATCGACGGCCAGACTGAGCTGATGTAATCACCGATACAGGGTATTAATAATGAATGAGTGTTATTTCTTTTATACATTATTTTAATAGCCCTTTATAAAAGAACTATTGGAAAAAGACCAACAGGCCTTTTCAAAGTTTATTTTTAAAATACATAATTACTGCCTGGACCTGTGTGGCTCAGTTGGTTGGGCATCACCTTGCAAAGCAAGAGGTTGCCATTTTGGTCCCTGGTTGGGGCAAGTGTGAGAAGCAGCCAATCAATGTTTCGCTCTCACATGGTTGTTCCTCTCCCTCTCTTTTTTCTTCCCTTCCCCTCTCTCTAAAAATAAATAAATAAAATCTTTTTAAAAACTTTTAAAAATGCATAATTACCACAGAAAAGTGTCATTGTACAGTTAAAACCAATATTTATCTCATTCTCCTAATAGAATATAACCTACAAAGAAGAAATAGATAAAAAATAATGTTAAAAATAAAATTATTTTATAATGCATCCCACATTTCACTTTGAAATTATTTAAACCTACATTACAAAGGGAAAATTCAGATAAAAATATAGAAGTTCTTGTTTAGTAGGAACTTACTATAGATGTTAAGGAAGTAAAGACCACTTTTAGCATAAGTTTAACTGTTAAAGAAAAGGAAAAGATGAACAATATTTCAAGGAAGCAACAAGTTTGAGGGGGAAATTGTTTGTTTTGTTTCTTGTTTGTAAGGTGGAAAAAGACCCAAGCATATTTGTGTTTCGATTTGCTCACAGAAAATTGCAATGATATCCACTTTGCAGAAAGTTTTGAGGAACTTACAGTGCCAGGCCCTGTGATAAGCACTTCATACATATTATTTTATTTAATCATTATAACACCCTGTGATATAAATGTTATTAACTTTATTTTATGCTGAAAGGAGTGAGGCTCAGAGAAGTTATATTCCCAAGATACAACTGTCCTGCTCTAAACCAGAGTTCATAAATCAAACAATTATTCATAAATACTGAGTGTCAGTTGTGTTCCAGGAAGTGCTGGGTACTTCCTAGTCTCATAGCAGCCACGAGAGGTGTCTGTTTTTGAAGTTGAGGGAAGACTAATGTGAAAATGGCTTTATAGGATCATGTAACATATCCAGCAAGTATGAGCCAAGTCCCCAGTTCCCTGAAAGGAATAAAGTATACTATATATTTCCAAGGATGAACATGTTGCTTCTAGCATACATGCTTAATAGTATAATTAAAATCTTTTGAGTCAAAATTGAATGCCAGTCATGAGACACTAAATTGTGATATGTTTAGTACTTTCCCTTTTACAAAATACTCGGTAGTTGATGTTCCAAAGGAAAGAATGTGTTTGTTTTCTGGTGCAATTTGCTATTTGGCTTCCAAGTACACATTGGTTTAGGTCTATAAAGGGACCTAGCTAATCAGTTTTCTCCGAATTCAAAAGCAGGAACTAGAATAACCAGAAATACTACAAAGCATCTTTTTGCAAACCAACGTCATTGCTCCGTTTACTAGAAAGGAGAAATATTACATTTATAAAAGAGGTTGTAAAGTCATACTGCCTTGGTTTAAATCTAGGCTCTGCCATTTGACTTACCTGTGTGATGTTTGATTTTCTTCTCCTCTCTGTGGCTTATATTTTCAGCTGTAAAATGGGCAAATGGTGATTAAACGAGTTAATGCATACAAAGCCTGACACACAGTAAGCACTTATAAATGTTAGCTGTTATACACACTTGGATGCTTATAATACCATTTGTGGTGTCTGTGTTCTCAGTTTACTCTTGCCTGGCTGGTAAATAAAATTTATAACATTTTAAAGACATGTTTTTCATGTTGTCCTGGAGCATTCTTGCGAGGGGGCAGGGAGGAACCAAGACCATCTATGGAAGCCTTTCTACCTCTTTTGCCACCAGGACCAGCTGTACAATTTCCAGGGCCCAGTGACAATGCCCAGCCCCTTATGCAAAAGCTATTAAGAATTCCACACTGGCAACAGCATAAAGCCAAGTGTGGAGTATGAAGCCCAGAGTGAAGCACCTCTGAGGGCAGGAATCTGCAATGACACAGAGCGCATGCCCCTGCAGCCGGCCCTGCTTGGCATCATTTCCTTTGATGAGAAAGTAAGACTCAGAGAGCTAACTTTATTATATAGTTGTTTATTTATTTTTTAGAATATTTGTTTCTAACCCTACCTTGTCCAAAGAAAGATTTAACGTAATTCTTCTATGGAAAGAGTCTGAGATAGAAAATGTTCTTCAGAAAACCAACTTCTTATTCCCAGGCAGGTTTTCACTATGTCTTTAGACACAACTATTCTCTTGAAGTGTGGGGCAAAAATCAATCTTTACGTTAATAAGGATCAGCGATAAGCTCGGAAACCTTTTCCCGGCCTAGGAACTGTCCAATTACCTCTCAACCCGCAGAGCATCAGTGAAGCCTGCAGCACTGGGGCAATTCTTCATCTCCAACCAACAGCGTGAGTCCTAAACTAGCAACTCAAGGCTCTTATTCCCACTGAGAGAACTAAGTAAATTTTTAACTTTGTGCTTTTTTCCTTTGTGATTTATCTCGAGTTGTTTCCTACATCACTCAAGAACATTTAAGGCTGAAATCTATTAACAATATTAGGTTACCAGTGTTAACATCTACTGAACATCAAGAAAAATGCCAAGCCTCCTTTCTTAATGAAGGCGCCTTGATTTTATTAGGTTTGAATAGCAAATAAATATGAGACTACACATAAGTATAGTATCTTTTATTTGAAAAGCATCTAGTGTTTAGCCTGATTTATTCCATATGTCCTTCCTAGGGGCTAACAAGGATAAATCCATTCTGTAAAAGACTCTTAGGTTCACTCACTCTCCTCTGAACCCTCTTCAGACTGACAGCTTGGGAAGAGCTGCCATTTGTTTAATTCATTTGCTCCATTTTTTTAACCTAGTAACCCTTCAAAGCTCAGCAGTCTTGGATCCCTAGGAATTGTTTAGAAATAAAGCAACCATGGTCTTTGCAAGTATTGGTGGATATTGATAACACTAAAATATTAATATCTGCTTAAATCAGCCATTTTCTCATATTGCTATTTATCAGCACTTGGATTTCAGTTGCGTTTGGCTAAGCCAAAGCCAGGAAGCCAGACAGCCCTGTAATCAGATCATGGAATGAGGCCAGTTGTCAGTTATTAAAGCAAAAAGAATAAGAATCTGAGTCCAAAGAGAAATCCAAAACTAGGAAGACGTGCAGGATAGAAGAACCATGCGATGGAGCCAAAGCAAGTCCAAACACCAGGGCACATGTTCAAGCTGTAGTGAGACAGGTGAGCACCAGAAAGCAATGGAGCCTGGGATGGGCCAAGCAGGTATCCGTATGTGAATGGTGTCCCCTCATACAGTGCGGAACTTGTACAACTCAGTCAACTCTCATTCAAGGAAGCATCAGAGGGAAACTAACATTCAGGGGACAAAACAGGCTCTGTCTAAAAGGTTGGTGGTATCCATTAAAGACATATTAAAAACAAAGATAATAAACACTCGAAAGTCATCATTTCTTAATTATTTCACTACATTTCACTCTTCAGGTCATTTCCATCTGTTGTAACTATGTGGTGGAAACACTTCATAATTAATGGCATGATACTGTGCATCTCTTCCCAATCCATGTTTAGAAACGTCATATTGGTAACTTGAAATTGTCCATGATGAGAGAATGTATGCCATGAAAAAATAAAAATAAAAAAACACATCAAACCAAGGCTTTCGGACAGGAGGCATCTATTAAAAATGCACTAACAAGCACTGGTTTATGTCTCCCACTACAGAATTTACAGCATTGAAAAGTATGATATAATGAATGTGAAAAGGAAAAAAGGATTTTGTGACTGCAAATTCCTAAACCCAGTATATACTTTTGGCTTCATAATCTGTTCAGTCTACCTATTCAGGTTTTGGACATACCCTCTATTTTCTGTCCCCATCTAATGTCCCTCCTGTAACATACCATGTTTTCTCATACCTCCATTTATTCAATGGACGTTTTCCAAGTTCCTACTGCATACCGATACTACGCTGTGGATCGAGGAGTCAGAGACATAAGGAATCTTTCGTGCCCTTTAAGGAGCTCACAGTTTAGGAAAGAAAATGAAGCAGCAAATGAACAAATACTTCTAATACGGCCTGGTAAGTGCCGTGATGAAGAGAGGGGTGCGTGTGTGCTTGGTGGAAACGCAAGAGATGCACCCATGTGGAAAGACTTTCTGAAAGAGACAATGGTTTTTGTCTTTTTTTAAAAAAATTGCTTTCCATTAATATCTATTTAAAAGATGTGTGAGTAGTCTATTTTCTGGATATACCAAAAGTTATTTAATTTTCTCTTACTGAATTTTCCTAGTATTTTGTTAAAATAAATAGCATTGCATATTATAAACATCTTTACTCACATTTCAGATTGTTTACAGAGGATAAATTTCTAAAAGTGGGACTCTTGTGTTCAAGAGCATAAACATCTTTGATGTTTTTAATACATATTCCCAAATTGCTTTCCAGAAAGGTTGCACCAAAATACATTCTTATTCACTCAGCCACTTTCAGGTTTATTTTCATTAAAAAAAACAAACAAACAAACTCTTTTTATCTAATGATCAAAAATGGTATCTGATTGTTTTGTTCTGCACTTAATTAAAAGGGTAGTTGGCCACTGACCTGTACATTTAAAAATGGTTAAAATGGTAAATTTTATGTTATGTGTATGTCACCTCGGTAAAAAATTTTGAAAAAGGTTAAATTAAGCATTTTTAATATTAGTTACATCTATTTTTCCTTTGTTGAATTATTTATTCATGTCCTTTGCCCATTCAAATTTGGTTCATATTTTTCTTCTTGATTTTATGAGTTCTTTATATATTAAAGGAATTAAATCTTTTGCGATCATATTTAGTAAAATATTTATGAAGGAGGAGGATAGTATACAAACATTTTACATGTTTATATCGTACATTCAAATCTTTCACTAATTTCCTTTAGGGTTTCTTCCATTGCTATAATGCTCAAAAAGTTCTTTTCCAGCCAGCCATCAGGTAATTAACTGTTCATCTACACTGTTCATTCTATTATAGGTATTGCTCTCGTCCTCACACTGAAACAACGATGGAAACATTCATTCTCTGTCTCAAGGAGCTGCACTAGCCAGTGAAGGAGACAAACACACACACAGATAAATACAAATGCCTGACACTGACTGCTCGAAGAGAGCTGTTCATTCATGACCAGGTCAGGGGCTAAATTTGCCTGAAGAGCTTCATTCCCTGGTTTTATCATTATTTATTAATTCTGGACCATTTAACACATTCACAAAACTGTGCTGTTTTTAGAAATATATGAAATGGGACTATAATAGCCAACACCAGCTAATCAGTCCCTTCCTTCTTCCTGACTCTGGAGGTTTTAAAAACAATGACTCATGTAATATTCCCCAGGCAACCATCCATCCAGTCTTCCCACAAGTCTGAGTTTGTCAGCCTGTCTTGATTTTATCTAAGCAATTAAATCTCAGTTTTAGTATTATCAGCACGTTTACTGATTTGCTCTTTTTCATAAAACACTTTTAAAAGAATCATGTAAATCACAATGGAGATAACAAGAAATGCGAAGCCTCAGGTACAATGGCAATGATTGTTAGTAAATGACCATTAACAAAGGTTTCAAGAAACTAATCAGCACAGGTGGGTGTGGCAATCACATGTGAAGGAAGTCTTAACAGAAATGCTTTGCTTGGAGGGTTCTGGAAAATACTGAGTCGCATACACTGCTGACGGGTATAAAATTGGTACAATCTTTCCACAGGATCATTTTTCAATATAAGTGAGGCTTCAAGGGTTTTATACCTTTCGATGTAATAATTCCATTGCTTGAAATATATTTCTTAAAAATCACCAAGGATTTATGTATACAGATGACTACTGCAGGGATATGTACTATGGCAAATATTAAAAACAGCTTAAAATAGAAAAATAATTAAATTAGTGGTAGAGCCACATAGCCATTCAAAACTTTGTTTTCAAAAAAGTATTATATGTAATGACATAAGAATATACTTTCTGTACAGTGTAAGATAAAGAAAATAGGTTACAAAAGATATGTATGGTTGATTCCAATTTAGGTATATGTCACATAAAAGAGATTGAAAGAAAATACACCAAAATGGTTTTCTCTGGCTAGTGTAATTATGGATGCTCTTTACATCTGGATTTTCCAATTTTTCTATAATAATCCAAGTTCTGTGAGGGGGAAAAAGCTATTTTCTGTGAACATTTTCTCTGTGCAGTAAAAAGACCAATTTTTGTGATCGGTTCTGAGTAGGCCTTTTTCTATCCAGACCTGTTTCCAGAAAACTGGGTAATGCTTAGAGGTATGAAGATTTTTAAATGCTTCTTTGAAAAAGGTATAAAAGACATGCTTCATCTTTTACTAAAAAGATGAACCAAATGTATTCCATATTTATGTACCCACTCAGGCTTGCAGCATTCTCAAAAAAGATCCATCATTTCATAGGGATAGTAATTAAGAAAGAAAAACACATTGAATGCCTACCATATGCCAGGTAATTTCACATGCATTATCTTATTTGATCCACACAGAACCCTGTAACATTGAGTTTGAATATATTTAAGCAAATTTTCCAACTTTGTAGAAGAGTGAAATATTAGAGCTGAGATTTGAAATCCAGCTTACCAACACCAAGTCAAGAGCTCATCACAGCTGTCTCCTGTATGTGCATCTGCATATCTGAGATATGCATGTGGTCCAAAAAGTGCCTCTGTATCCATGATTCTGTCTCTATTCTTCTAGTTTCTTAGCTGGTTTTTCAGATTCAATTGTTGCTAGATATGTATTTTTGCCATTTTATTGTTCATAGTCTTGATCTTGTTCTTTTTCTTAAATAAGTCCTTTTAACATTTCATGTAATAATGGTTTAGTGATGATGAAATCCTTTAGTTTTTATTGTCTGGGAAGCTCTTTATCTGACCTTCGATTCTAAATGATAGCTTTGCTTCATAGAGCAATCTTGGCTCTAGGTCCCTGCTTTTCATGACTTTGAATACTTCTTGCCAGTGCCTTCTAGCCTGCAAAGTTTCTTTTGAGAAATCAGCTGACAGTCTCATGAGAACTCCTCTGTAGGTACCCAACTGCTTTTCTCTTGCTGCTTTTAAGATTCTCTCTTTATCTTTAACCTTTTAATTATGATGTGTCTTGGTGTGGGCCTCATTGAATCCATCTCATTTGGGATTCTCTGTGCTTCCTGGACTTGCATGTCTATTTCCTTCACCAAATTAGGGAAGTTCTCTTTCATTAATTTTTCAAATAGATTTCTAATTTCTTGCTCTTTCTCTTCCCCTTCTGGCATCTCTGTGATATGACTGTTGGAATGCTTAAGTTGTCTTAAAGGCTGCTTATACTATCCTCATTTTTTGGATTCTTTTTTCTTCTTATTATTCTGATTGGTTGTTTTTTGGTTCCTTAAGTTCCAAATCATTGATTTGGTTCTCAGCTTCATGCATTCTACTGTTATTTCCCTATAAATTGTTCTTTATTTCAATCAGTGTAATCTTCATTTCTGACTGGATTTTTTTTATGCTGTTGAGATCCTCACTAAATTACTTAAGCATCCTTATAACCAGTGTTTGAACTTTGCACTTGATAGATTGCTTATCTCCATTTTGTTTAGCTCTTTTTCTGAAGTTTTGATCTGTTCTTTCATTTGGGCCATGTTTCTTTGTCTCTTTATTTTGGCTGCCTCACTGCATTTGTTTCTATGTATTAGAGCTGCTTTGACTCCATGTCTTGGTAGTGTGGCCTACTGTTGTAAGTGTCCTGTAGAGTCCAGTGGTACAGTCTCCCTTATCACAAAAGCTGGGTACTTGAGGTGTGCCCTTTGTGTGGGCTAAATACACCCTCCTCTTGTAGTTAAGCTTTGGTTGCTGTTGGCAGTTCAATGGGAGGGATTTATCAGGCCAGTCAGCTGCAAGGATTGTCTGTGGCCACTGACTACCAACCTCTGCCCTCCATGAAGGATCAGCTATGCAGGGGCAGGGAGGTGGTGCTCTGACATGGCCTGTAGCTGTCTACTGGGTGCATGGGCCCTGGGGTTTCCCAGGTGGTGCAGGCCAAGATCAGCCCCCTCCTGTGTTCTTCCCAGGGCCACCCTTCCTAAGCTATAAAGCAACCTGAGATGCCCACTATTTGCTCTGGGCTTAGAAATTCCCAGGTGAAGCCAAGCTGTGAATCTAGGCTGGCCACTGCTAGTTCTGGGACTTGGGCTCACTGGGGCCAGCCATTGCTTTTTAAGAGGACTCAGGAAGTTGTGAAATGTGAGCCAAGACCAGCCATTCATATGGAAAAGCAGCTTAAGTGGGCCGGTAAGTTGGGTGGACAGAGTCTTTGGAGATCTCCAAGATGGATCAAACAGTGTTAGCCAGGTTGGTGACACCAGCTTGCCAGCTCTATGTGTGTGTGTGGGGGGGGGGGGGTTGGTTTAGCAAAGGGACAATAGCCTCTGCTCACCTTGTGGCCAACCACTTCAGTTTCTGCCTATATACCACTGGTGCCTTTTAAGCTGCTACCCCGGTGCTGGAGCTCAGAGAGAATGAGTATGAGTAGGTGAGTCCATGTGTGAGTTCTTTAAGAGGAATTGCTTGAGACTCCAACAGTTTCTTCCACTGACTCAATCCCTGCTGGCTTTTGCAGCCAGGAGTTGTGGGGACTTAACTTCCTAGCAGTGGAACACTGGACTGGGGATCCTGGTGTGGGGTTGGAACTCCTCATTCCCAAGATATCCTTCCCAAATTTTTATCTACCACATGTGGGTGAGGGACCAACCTAGTCTGTGTCTATGCCCCTCCTACCAGTCTAGATGGGTGTGGTTTCTTTAATTCTGTAGTTGTCAGATTTCCATTCAATTTTATTTCTGATGGTTCTGAGTGATGGTTGTTCTGTATTTGAGTTGTCATTTTGTTGTGGTTGTGTGAAGAGACATGTCATGTCTGCCTATGCCACCATCTTGACCAGAAGTTAAATTTTACTGATATTTAGAGAGAAAGGAAGGGTGGCAGAAAGAGAGGCATTGACTTGTTTTTCCAAATCAAAGAAACATCAGTTTGTTGTTCAACTGATTTATACATTCATTGGTTGCTTCTTACCCTGAAGAGAGATAGAACACACAACTTTGTTGTATCAGGATGGTGCTCTAACCAAATGAGCTCCCTGGCCAGGGCTGCTGAATTCTTCTTGGTTATAATAGATGATCTTCAGGGTCTCTATAGATAATTATACCCTTTGCAAAGAAAAAAAAGATGTTATCTTCCTCTTCAATGCCTTATTTCTTTTTTTAAATCTTATTGCCTTTGCTAGGACTGCCAATACCATATTGAATTGAAGTGCTGCCAGAGGCCTCTTAGTTTTGCTCTTGATTTTAATAAGAATGCCTCCAAATTTTCACCACTAAAGTATGGGATAAATCATTATCAGGCTTTTAAAGTGTCCTTTCTATTCATAGTTTTCTAAGAGTCTGTATTTTCATGTGGGTGAGTGTGTGAATGAGTTTTGAAATTTATCAAATGCACTCTCTGGACCTACCAAGATGATCATATGGTGATCAGGAAGACAAGGATAACAAGGAGATTTATTCCTGTAAACCCTTTTGTCCCTGTTGAATTCGTACCAGGACTTTCATTTCCAAAAATAGCATAGGCTAAATAACTGGAAAAACTCTCCAGCTGAACACAACTAAAAATACTAGATAAACTCTTAGTGAAGTCTTTAAAGCATCGCAGGAATGTTAGGAAGAAATTATTAAGCCAAAATCTTAGGGAAGATGGGAACCCAGAAGTGAACAAGACACTGAAGGCATTTGGCAAACCTGGCCACTCTCAACCTTGGTTGCCATGGCCTCAGGAGATGTGCCTGAACAGAAAACAAAGCCTACAGCCTCTGTGGGGGATCTAATAATCTACTCAGATTCCAAAGGACTCATTTAAGAATGAATGAATCCTTGGTGTAAGGATCAATAAAAATCAAACCCCACAGCTCTGGCCCTAAAGAAAGCAATAATAAAGGAGAGGAAGTGCCCTCATGAGCTCAATGACAAGCTAGTCCTCATGGGAATTTATAGGCCAAATTCACACACAACCTGGATGATCCAAGGAAAAGTCCAGGACTGGAAGTGTTCCCAGACATGCTGCCAAAGCAAAAATAAATCCCCACTGGAAGAACCCACCTTTATCCAAGGTCTCAAAAGATACTCACAAATAATTTTCTAAAGAAAATGAGCAGTTCACAGACAGTAAGGAGATAAAGCACTGAAAGAAAAACCAGATGAAATTATAGAAAGCAAAAACAGAACCGTAAAACATTTGACAATGTTTTCAGACAGTTGTCAGACAACAAGTATAAAGGACTCATGGACAAAAACTATGGGGGGTGGAAATGGGAGGAAGGTGGGGAGGGCTGGGGTGGTGGGCTGGGGCGGGGTAAAAGACAGAAAACTGTACAATATCAACAATTAAAAAATACTGAAAAAAAGTGATGTAATTTAAATAAAACAATGAAATGCCATTAAAGGATTTTTCATATAGAAATTAAAAAAAAAAACCTTAAAAAAATAAATAAAATAAATAAATCAAAGTCAAATTTGAAAATAAGTCCAGATAATAAGAATTATACAGACTGACCAAGCGGATTTTTAAAAGAATTAAATGACACCTTGAAAACTGACAACTATAATAATTATAAGTAAAAACTAAATGAACAGTTTTAACAACATATTAGGCATAGTTGAAGAAAGAATCATCCATGGAGGACAGACCAGAAGAACTTCTCCAGAACGAAACACAAATAAGCAGAAATATAAAACATGAAAGAAAGATTAAAACACATGGAAGAGATCAAGAAAGTAACATACCTCTAATCAGAGTTCCAGACAGAAAAAAGAGTGAGAATTAGGCAATATTTGAAAAGAAAATAGCTGAGAGTTTTCCAAAGTGAATGATCCCAATTACAAATTTAAGAAGTCCAATAAATTTTAAGAGGGGTAAATTGCCAGCTCTGTGAATGTATTATGTATGAAATTTTTTAATTTAAATAGTTTATTTTGAAAAATAAACCAGTTTGGGAAGAGGGGGTCAGGAGATAGTCTAAAAAGAAAGTTGCATATTGTATGAGCAGCTCTGATTAAATTTACCTTTGTGAGTTAACTGTATACCAGAGAGTACACTGAAAATATAAGGAAAAAAGAGATATCAATTTATTCATGTAATATTTCATTATATGAAAACTGCTTATCCAAATTTCCCTTAAATCCAAATTTCCCCTACATCTATTTAAGCACAAATTATGCAATGTTCTCATTAAAAAAATAATAGTATTGGCTAAGGCACAGGTATCAAACATAAGGCCTGCAGTCCCGATCCAGCCCTCCACCGTGTTTCTACCTGGTGGCAGCACCGAGCTCCTTGCCCCTAGTTAAGGAGTAGTTACATTTATACAGTCCTGAAGTTACATTCGGCCCTTTGAAGGCAACCACGAGGCAGATGTGGACCCCAGGGAAAATGAGTTTGACACCCCTGGGCTAAGGAAACTAGCCCACCGAGAACTTTGTTAACCAGAATCTTGCTTCAATCACAGAAACATTAATTGAATCAGGAACCTGAACTAAAGTGAACCCTGAATCAAAAACCCAAAATGAAATATCCTAATCTGCAGAAACACAAGGGGAACATAACGCATATGCTAATAACTTTATAGAACCAAAAATCTCTTAGAAAATCATTTGCTTATTTCTATTTTTTCTTTCTGATAAATTACACTTTTTCAATACTTTTAGAAAAATATTATCCAACAAGATAGTGTGTGCTTAAGAAGAACAAACTGGATATTAAATAAAATGGCCATTCTACTCTCCTCTCTAGAAATCTTTATCCAACCCAGTCCGAACACAGGATTCTGAGAACCAGGCATTAAAGGGAACTCCAGAGGGGAAGGAAAACACAGTGAGACCAAGAAAGAAGATGCGAGTCCCTGGCCCTGTTCTGAGATGAAGAAAGACCTAAAAACTGGTATGAGAAAGCTAATCTCCCCTTTTTTCTACTTTTTTTCCCCTTCTTATGATCTTTTCTCCCTTTCCTTCTCTCTTTTGTGTCCATGATCTCTTTGTCCTACACTTCTTTTGCTTATTTCCATGTACTTGACTTCTATATCTTCTGCTGTTACCGCTCCCGTTTGTTTTCCCTCATGCCCTTTGTCACTTTTCTTTCCATTCTCTTCTTCTACTACTTTCTCCTTCTTTAGACCCTATTATTTTCTAATCTTTCCCTTCTTTCATCTCTTCTTTTCAATTATCTGATCTTATTCCCCACCCAAAGCAAAATATGTTTATAATCTTATGAAGCAGATTTGACAGTATTTACTTATTTGCTTTATCCAAAGTGATGATATGCATTATTCACAATTTGGGGGAGAAAACATTATTTATACACTTCTCAAGCTTTTTTATTAAATGCTATTTCCATTTTTGCACCATCCTCACTGCCCCACAATTTGCAAAGCACTTTTTAGTGAACATTGGTAATCAATTAAAAATTCATAACAGTGGTATATTTTAAGTTAAAACCCTGTTATTTTTCACTGTGATGAGAGAGATGCTGATCCCCAATGATTCTTACCTCCTCATATTTATGCCCTCACATAGTCCCTACCCACATTGTATAAGAATTAGTTTGCGTGACTAGTTGAACATGGTAGAAGGTATGGCATGTGACTAAAGTTAGGTCAGAAAAAAGCAGAGCAACTTCTACTTGGTTTACTTGAATCTCTTGCCTGGGGGAGGTCAACCACCATACAGTAAAGGCACTCGACCAGCCCTACAGAAAAGTACACATCATGACGAACCAAGGTCTCCTGTCAACAACCATCCCAGAGGTGCCAGCCAGGTGAGTGCACCTCCTTGGAAGCAGTTCCTCCAATGCCAGCCAAGCCTTTGGACAACTGCAACCTCATGAAACACTCCCCACCCAGAACATCTAACTAAGCTGCTCCCTAATTCTTCACAGAAACTCTAAGAGTCTATTATTGTTTTAAGCCACTAAATTTTGTGGTAATTTGGTATGCAGAAGTAGATAACTATTTCTGTACATTTTGGAGACAAAACCAAAACAATTTGTGCATAAACACCTGGAAACAGTTTTTCCTTTACCAGTAACAAATACACATACTAATTTCAGAAAGGAAATTTTATAAAATTTCTAGAACTTTCTTTTATGCACTTAGCTTAATCCAGCAGTGTTTCTGTTATTTTTCTCTTATGAGGATGGAGAAAATAATGTACATAGAATACAATTAATAACTATTATGTCTAACAAGTCTAGTTACATCATAAAATAGGTCCCTATGACAACATATCGGCAATATCATCATCCAAAAATATCAAAGCAATAAGGTATAAAGTACAAAAAGAGTTCTACACTCTCAAAACAATGGATTTATATTCTGAAATATCTTCTTTTAATTATCTACAATATGGAGCTAAAGAATATTTTTGGTGTTCTCATTTTAAAGACATTTATACATTCTCTCTTCAAAATTATATTTTCAAAAAAATTAATCAAAAGTAGTATTAAATCTTGCTAACTCTTAAAAATTGGTATTACTATTTAGCTTCCACCTCTGAATTTTCTTCTTAAATTAAACAAAAAAGTGAATCTATTCTTCTAATGACCTCTCCTTCTATTAGAATGCAATCTAATAATGCTATTAACCTAAAGCTAAAATTGAACATCAAAACATTCCTCCATATGAAAAACTGAACTCCAGTGTTATATCATTTAATTGAATCTCTAGATTCACTTTAAGTGCAGAGAGGCTATAATTCTGAATCTTTTTTTCTTGTAAAGTATCCTGATGGGTATAATGTGATCATCATTTACATGATCCAAGATTAGAATGCCAATAAAAAGGAATTAGATCAAAATACCAGCCATAGAATCCTTCAGTGTGTGCTTCCTTGATAATAAGAACCACACAATTTGTAGTAGCATGTGAGGATTTTGATAATCTCTGCGTGTTAGATGCTGAGTGAAATTCATTAAATGATTCAACAAATATTTACTGAGCTCTGATTAGGTGCAAGGCATTATCCTAGAGCTTGAGAGGCAGCAATGAACAAGGGGCATCAGTTACCTGCTTTCCTAGTCCTCATATAGCAATCGCTGGCAGACAGACCAAAACAGGTAAAATATAAAGGAACAGAATCACTTCAGATGGTTAAGTAAGTGTTGTGCAGAAAATTCAAAGGGTGACATGCAGGGGAAGTCTTTGTAAGAAGTGGTCAGGGAAGGCGATGCATCTGCAATTCTGGGTCAGAGCAGTCCAGTTGTTGGAAATATCTGATGACACTGAAACATTTCTTTATGTGATATATCATTATCACTTTCGAACCCTCAAATCCCTATAGACATCATGAACTGTGGTCCAATGTGTTTTTGTCCATCGATTTACATTGTGGTCCTCTAGATTGGATCCTAGAAGAGATGCAATTAGGTGCAAAGGGTCCAGCATGTTAATCATTCATTTACACCTTAGCAACCTTGGCTAATGAAAAATCCCTTGGGAATACTGGATACTCAGTTTTTCTGGCTCTTAATTTATCCCTCATTCTCAAGGATTTTGAATTGATTTTGGAAAACTGGTGTTATTGAATGTTTATGAAAGGTAAGGCTAGGATCTTAAAGTTCTTTGTTATTCTGCTAAAGCTTGTTATTTTCCATCAGCCAGCCTCTTAAGTTAATATTATTTTGAAGTCTAGTCAGTTCAAAGAATGCAAAATGAACTGTGATGCCTGGTGTTTTTTATAGAGCCGTGTTTCCAAGTACCTTTATGAAGTCTCAGAAGACACAGTAGCTTCCCGCTGACAATGACAGTTCACAAAGTAGTGACTCTGCCCCAAAAGCAGCAATTTAACCAAGATGCCACGAGGGGCTCACTCGCCCCCTCAAAGATTTCAGTAAACCCATCTAGATCTGTGAATGTCTAGAGGCCTCCCCATAATCTCTAAAAAAATTCTAAACACTTATTCTCAGCCGCTTTTCTCTGCCTCCACTTTCGGGTCTACACAAATGAACTCTGCTCTCCGTTGATCTAGACACAAGCCCAGCCCTTACACAAGTTTCTATACAAAACCAAAAGCAAAAACCCTGACTGCACCAAATACTTAATCAATTCAGTAATTCCAGCAAAAATTCGTGCTGGAGGGAGGAGAGGAAGAGTCACGTGGAGCAGATGTGAGGCGCCTTCAGCCCTGTCATTGGCTGCAGCCCCTCCCCTGCCTGTCCGGACGCAGCAGCTGGAAGGTTCCTGTGAAAGTGCTCCCTTTGTCTCAGAAACATTCCGCCCACACCCTGGCCCCTCCGGGGCTCTCTTCTACTCCGCAGCTCTTATCAGAGTATTTTTCAAAATAAATACCTGTACGTTTCCCCTCCTGAGAGGAATTCTGGTGCCAACTGTTAATAAAATAACGTTCCTCCTTAATTTCACATGGTGCACCAATTTTCATACTGGGGACCCTTCCTCTGCTCGAATATACTGCAGGAGGTTTTGCGTATTTTAGAGCTTGGTAAGCATAACTTTTACCAAAAATAAAATAGTTTAAAAACAAAGTGAAGCCACAGGGAGGAGTGTTTCGAGGGGAGGAACTAACAAGTGGTTTTCCACATTTGCTCAGAGGGGAGGCTGTTGATCTGTGTGGTTTGTCACTGCCCGCTTCCAAAGCCAAGTTACATCAAGTTCAGACCTTCTCACTTGCTATAGGACTGTATTTTGCTGCAAACTGTGACATGCATAATGAGCTTCTGATATATTTAAGTTGCTCTATATAACCATAAGCTTTTGCGTTTTCTGACTCTCCCCCTCTTAACTGAGGGATTGCCGCACACAAGATGACATCACGAATTCCTTAGTTTCATTAGAAACAGCCTCTATTTTACTTAGGTTATGAGAATTGATTTTCTGAAGGAGATATATTTAACTGAAAACCACAGAAGATTTCTAAATATAGGGTAGCTTACTGAAACGGCAGAAGCTAGTACCTTCCGGATACTTATTTATATGATATAATGAAATTTGATTCTTTTGAAATTAACAAGTAAATATAAGTCTTTTTTTATGGAAACATTTCATGGAGATCTTAGGTTTCACATCATTACATGTTCCTTGGCTCGGGTGATAATGGGCATGTAAACTGTTTTATGCAATTGAGAGCAGTATAATTTTCACATAATTTGGGAGTATGATTATTATTCAAACATTTATGCATAATTATTATAAACAAACACCCATAGAATTAATTCATCTGGGCCTGTATTCCCATGACCAAGCCCCTGCTCAATCCTTTCTTGACCCCCTGCTTGGTAATTTCTTCTGATTCACTTTAATCACGTTTTATCAACACAGTGAGTCTCAATAAGACAATCTGTTCTTGCCATCTTGCTGCAGTGAAATGCTGTTCAAGAAGCTTGATCTACACGACCTAAGTGATTTCTGTAGTCAGTACCACAGAGTCGTTTGTCCCAAATGGACAGTGAATGTTCTGAAAGCAGTTCTCCTTAACAAATGCCCAATTTGCAAGGCCTTTCAAAGGTATTAATAACATAATATTAGCGATGACTCACCATATCAGTTTCTTCTCTGCATCTGACCATCTCATGAAAGTCGGTAACAAGAATATAACCCAGAGAAAACAAAAATGACAATTTTCTCAACGAAGCGGTTCAGAACTTCAAGCATCTG
The DNA here is from genome assembly GCA_039655065.1 of Glossophaga mutica. Classification (NCBI taxonomy): domain Eukaryota; kingdom Metazoa; phylum Chordata; class Mammalia; order Chiroptera; family Phyllostomidae; genus Glossophaga; species Glossophaga mutica. The sequence goes on from CM077304.1 coordinate 65,033,490, forward strand.
ATTTCTACAACTGTGAATCTCTTCAGGTACCCAAAGCATCTACCAGCTCCGTAAAAATCAAACTCCCAGGGAAGAGCACAGAACAGTAGGATCCAATCTAAGTGCATGTTCAAATATAAGGTGACATTTAAATGTGTAGGATATGCTTTCGAGAAACACAGCATGAATTTATTTTTAGGGCAGTGGAGCTTCACTCAACCTAACACCTCACAATACCTGCAAGGAGAACATGCTGATTATAATAGTCACGTTTTTTAGAAGTTTGGGGCCAATTGCAACACACCGAGATTTGTTAAAATGTGGATTCTAGTCCATTAAATAGATAGTTATTACACACTTACCTATAGAAGTTAACATGAGGGTCTGAGATGAGTAAAAGTTCTTTCCCTCAAGGAAGGTATATCCTCGCAGTGAACAGAGAGGGTGTTAATAGCAAAAATAACCCTCACTAACATTTGCTGAGTGTTTACCATGTGCCAAATGTCTCACATCCATTATCTTATATAATCTGCATGACAACTGTTCAAAAAAAATGATTAGTTGTACACCTGAAATTGACATGATGTTATATACCAACTTTATTTCAATTATTGAAGAAGACAACTTAGGTAATACAAACTGTATTTAATACTTCAGAAAGTTGACAGGTTTTTTTCAGAGAAGTGCAAAATTGCTCAGAATACAAGAGGTAAAGCCTCTTGTATTGGGTAAAGAATAAAGAACAAGGAAGAGACAGAAAATATCTGATTGGCTAGGACCACACAGTCACCCTTGTTTGGGATGAGAAGTGCAGAGGTGGCTTAGCATTTGGGGACTGGCTGACTGAATATACTGTGTTTCAGGTCAAGCAGAGCATTTACAGGGACAGGAATGTTACCTAAATTTCAATTTGCTGATGTGACACCCAGACAGGAACAGCTCCATCTTGGGCCTAGAAACTTCTTTTAACACAATGGTGAGATATAAGGACTGTTAATATCTCCATTTGCATATGAGGAAACGGTTTTAAAAATGTGCCAAGGACAGAAGAACATGGTGAAGCCAAAATTCTAATTCCAAGCCTGCTGCCAGCATTTCCACCCCTAATCATTCTATTATACTAGACTGCACATGTAATCACGATGCTGACACAGAAATGCACGTGTGGCCTGACAGGCTGTGGGGAGCACATGCATTGAAAGAGCAAAGAGAGAACATTTGAAAAGCCTGGAATATTCCCTTTCTTTTTCTCTCTCTTCTCTCTTCTTTGTTCTCTCCCTCTCTCTCTCCCTCTCTCTCTCCCTGCCATGCGCACATACACAGTGTCCATTCACTTAAACTGAGAAAACTAAAAGCCTTATTCAAAGAATATGAAGAAAATATTTCCCCATTTCCATCCTCATCTCTAAATATCAGTTTTATTTCAAGTGAAAGTTCTTGGGGGCTACCTTGTCCCGATCATTGCTTAGATGTGCTGCTTTACATGTGTAGTCAAAGCTTCTGTCTGGACTCACTCTGACAACTTTTATAAGGAAGAAGAGCTCTATGGAGTAGAAATGATAGTAATCATGCTCATTTTAGTCTAGAGATTTTGACTCTCATATTCTAAAATTGTCAAGATTTGATTTCCAACCATAGTTCCCTATTTTATGGGCAATGTCCCAAGCGTCTTCAGAGGGGACGAGTTTCACACACCAGGACTAACAGCTGGATTGGTGGGAGGCCTTTACTGAATTTAGCACCCAAATCAATCAAGGTTTTTTGAAGCTGATTTTAGTACTTGTGAGTCAAAAACATTGGTAGCAACAGAGAAGAATATTAGATCTCATCCAATTGATTCAATTCCCCAATTTGTTACCGAAGTCATTTATGATGTTTAGGTTGACTCAGGTGGATACACACAGCTAACTAGCTAACATAAACAGTAATATCAACACTCGATTGAAAAATAAAGAGAAACAAGATAGGAGAAGAAATAAGCCCTAGCAGCAGAAAATAATACAAGTAAACAAGGCGAGCAGCAGGGCCCATGCACCCCAGCCTCAACAATCCCATTTTCTGAACATACACACATGTCCTCCAATAACAAAGTTAAAACCATCTTAACTACTTCCTACCTTCTTTTTTCCTTCCCCTGCTCCCTTCACTAAAAGCAACCCCAGTGGGTAGTCCTATGTCTCAGCAATGTTTGTAGATTGACAGCCTAAACTTTCCTGGTTGACCTTGCCCTTGCTCTTACAGTGCCCCCTTCACACAGGGTGAGGTGCACACCCCATTAGGCTCCAAGATTGCATTGTCTCACAGCCTCAGAGTAGCAGTTGGATCTGAACTCTTTCTTCCTATATGGTGTTGGGTACAGTACTGAAATTCCCACTGCTTCAGTTTCCTTGCAAATAAAACCTATAAAACCTAGACAACACTTAGCCTGTAAGGCTTTCAAACTGATTAAACTTCATATAAAAAACATGTCAGAGGCATAGCAGCACTCACCAGCCTCCGTGCACCTTTCTTCCCCGCCTTAAGTGCTTCTCCCAGTTCCCTGCATTTGAGGACAATATCAAGGGGTCTTTCCTCTCTAGATCACACCACCTCTTAATTTTTCCTACTCTGTCCTTCCCTACTATCAAAAGGACTTATCTTCATACTCTCAGAGAAACAGATCTCTACCTTGGGAGTTACCTCCCTTTTCTTTTCTGTATTTTATCTTTGATAGGAGCTTGTATTTGCTTAGCCTCTGTTATAGTCTGAATAGTTGTATCACCCCAAAATTCATATGTTAAAACCTAATCTCCAATGCAATAGTATTTGGAAGTAGGGTGAGGCCCCAGTGAATGGGATTAGTGTTCTTATATAAGAAACCCCAAGAAAGTGCCTTCACCCCTTCCACCCTGTGAGGACAGAGCAAAAACACAACTGCCTATGAACCAAGAAGCAGGCCCTTGCCAAAGACTGAATGTGCTGGCACCTTGATCTTGGACCTCCCAGCCTCCAGAACTGTGAGAAATAAAATTTCTGTTGTTTATATAAGCCACCCTGTCAGTAGTATTTTTGTTCTAGCAGCCGGAACAGACTAAGGAATCCTACGACAGTTTGTGAAGCCCTATCACAGTCAAGCTCCCATTTCATCCTCCTCATGTATCTCTAAGACAGGCAGGATGGGAATTATTTGTTCTCCTGACTTTATATAAAGAAATCAAGGGTCCAAGCAATGAACAGGTTTGTTCAAGGTCACATCGAGAGAGAAATAGGTAGAGCTGAGGTTTGATGCCTTGAGATTCCTTGCTCTTCTCCACTATTCATCAGTTCATTCAACAGTTCGTTGAGTGCCAGTTTTGCACTAGGCACCATTCCAGAGCTGAAGATTCATCAGAGAGCAAAGCCATGTCTCTGCCCTCATGGAGCTTCCATTTTAAGTACAAGAGATTTATCAAAAATAAATTAATTAGAACATAATAACAATTACATGACTTATAATACCAAGAGTTATAGGTGATATGAAAGAATAATGAAGCAGAGTAAGGGGTAAATAGAAAGTGAAGTAACTGAATGGGGATAAAGGGAAGGCTCTTTTGGACAGGATAGTCAGGGAAGGGAGCTCCTGAGCAGAGACCTGAATGAAATGAGTCATGTGAATATCCATAGAAACAGCATTCCACACCAAGGGAACAGCAAGGGCAAAGGCCCTGAGGTGGGTGTGTTTTTGGCAGACTTAAGGAACAGTGTGTCCACTGACCATTAGCTTCACTGTTTGTTATTAGGTGTTGCTTGAAAGAAACATTCTGTAGTCCAATAACTTTTGGAACCTCTGGGGAAAGCAGGGCATTCAAGGGCCTGTACCATATGAACTGAACACACTCTGAAACTTCTTGAGTGTACTACAGTACATGGCATTGTACAGTGTTATTCACCATGGAAACCTTTCCTCAAGGAGCATCTCCGGGGATTATTGTTCCACAGCACACTCTGGAAAATGCTGCACCACACCCTGCTTTACTGGAAAGAGGAAGTTGGGGTAGGAACTAGAACTCCAGGCACTGAGCACAGAGGGCCACCACAGAGACACAGGAATCATGTCAGGCAGCAGCCAGCTCCACAGGGGTGAATGCTCAGCCAATCTGTTTTGTCAACTATCTAACTCTTGGCCCCTCTTTCCTATCTGGACCTCTGGTGTTTTCCATGATTTAACCCTGGTTAGCTGATTCCAAGCTCTGCTGACCTTCCTCAGAGCTCTCATTTGGGGAAATGGTAGAAGGGCAGAACAGAAACAGGCAAATCTATTTAGATGATGCTTCATCTCAGGATGGGTTGGGAAGGAGGGCAGGGGCAATTTCCATGGCCCTGAATGAAGTGTGCAATTGGTGGCCTCCCCTACAGCCTAGGGCAGGAATTCAGCACAGGTTGTGTCACATGCTCTGGCTGCCCTGAACACATCCAGAAGCAATTCAGCTGCAGGCAGGTGGGAGCTGCAAGAGGAAGACTCCCATTTGGCTGGAAAACTGCCAGCTGTGAAGAATGCTGATCACTGCCTCACTGGAGAATTCCCAAGCCCTCCGCAAGCAATGAAACCAGGAAATGAATGGGAAGCAGCTGGAGTGGGACAGTCCACAGAAAGCAGGAGAGGGCCAGGCAGTGGCCCGACCCCAGGGAACCCAACAGAGGTCAGCTGGGCCTGCTTCACCAGAGGAGGCTGTCAGGAGGGAGTGGTGGGTCCCAGGGAAATTACCCTGCAGGCTTGGACCAACTCCCATCAGAAGAGTGCCAGCAGGATTCATCTTTTGGCTTTATTTTTTTAAATAAACTGTATAAATAGATGTTCATTCCAGATGTTGCTTACCTAAAATACCTAAAATGTAAGTGATCAACTGTAAACATTAAATGAATTTTTTCATTCAGGACTTTCAAAGGAATCTTACAAAAAATCTGGATAAGAGGTTGACCACAGACTAACAACGACATCCTAGATAAAATGGGAATTTTTTTCATTGTGATAGCTTGTCATAGGAGTTTCAAAAGTCAGCTCAGGACTATGATCTATGCACAACTGAGAAATTCTACTGAAAACAGCAAATGTCCAATGACCCAGGCCATACTCTGTGGGCATTGTCTCTTTATGTGACATCATAGATGAAAATTAAAAAGAGCTATTATAAGTTTTAGTAAGTGTTGAGATCTTTCTGAGCACCAGACATTTTACATGCAGCATTTTTAATGTTTACAATTAAGCTAGTGTTGTATGCCCATTGTACAGGTGAAGAAACTGAGGTTCGGAAGGTTAAGTAACATGTCCAATGCTGTTGTTCTTCGATGCAGACCCAGATCTCTCTGACTGGAAAGTCAAACTCTTATCACATGGTCACTGTGTTATACAGATAACACAATAGGGTAGTTAGAACTGAAGACTTGCTTCTTATCACACCCATCCACCCACAAGCAATTTATAAAATACTTTTTTGGGGTATCCTCTTTATCATATGTCGGGAAGATCAATAATTTGCATGGTGCTTTGAGAGAATTAGAAGGCAAATGTAGACTTTAAAAAAATTACTTATGCCACAAGATAGACCAGAGATAGACTTCAACCAGTTTGACTGCTAAGTTACCCACATGTCGTTGGTAGTTTGGACCCTACGTGAAACTAATGAGTTAGAGCACCATGTGAGACATTACAGGCAATTACAGAGCCACAGTCATGACCCTTCCAGCTTCTAAGAAACTTGGTGTTCTCCTCATTCTTCCCTGTGCCTCAAACTACTCACAAATTCTGAAGACGCTTCCAGGGGCAGGTGAAAATGCAATAAAATACCTATCAAATTGGACTTCACAAGGTCTATATGAAACCCTCACTGATCCTCATATACTTAAGCACTTAAGTGACCACTTTTTTCTGCTGCCTCCAGCATGTCTCCCCAGGCTAAATGTCACTCACATTTTTAACTAAAGATTAACTAAATCATTTCTGTTTAATACAGTATCCAATTATTCAATTCTGAAACCTACTGCTGCGTGCCAGCCCCATGTTCCCTCAAAAAGGAGAAGGGATTGGTTCCCATGAAACAATCAACCACTGGGTTGCTTATGCATTTTGTTCTTATCGACAAGATTGGTCATTTACACATGTTCAATCTACATAACATTGCAATACACAACCAGAGCTGATAATAGTGCTTAAACTCTCAACCATAGTGACCGTTTCACAAATATATCATTTATATAACCCCTTATGTTTCCCCAGGTAATCTAACTTCAGTTAACAGCGGTATCAGTGAAGAAATATAAAAGGAAAAATGCTTTAGTTATACCAGTACGATATGCACACTGTATTGTGATCATATGTTAGAAAGAGTAAAGTATTGTAAAAATATTTTCCAATAGTTTTTATTAACAGTCTCTATTTCCATACTATACTCATAAATTGAAAGTATCTACAATTGAAAGAGAAATTGAGGGACAAAATTAATTCATTTACATAAAACCACTAAGCAAGTTAATAACAGTATGCGGTCTGAAATCTAGTTCAATTTAAGTTCAACATTAAAGCAACTGCATAAAAATTCCTTTGTAGTGAAATGAGCTTTAATTTTTAGAGGCTTTGTAGCCATTCTTGTAATCATCAAGGTCAAATGCAAAAAGACATAGCAAAAAAGAACAAAGCTTGCCCGTGTATGCAAAAAAAAAAAAAAAAAAAAAAGGGTAAATTTCCTTTCAATCTTTTTTCTACCTCAACAAACTAAAACCAAGCCTTTTTCAACCTACTTTTACACAACTATATGGAGTCTTACTTGCCTGTCATATGATTTGTTGCAGCTTTAAAGGATTTATTTCAACATTTGGACCCAAAGCAACATCCATTTTATGCACAAGTGGAGTTACTTAGTACTACTATAATCAGAGGACAGTAGAAAAACGTCCTTTTGTCCTTGATAACCCGAATTCTGCTACCAAAAAAAAATATGTTTCTTTGGGTGAAGATATTACCCGCTATTAAAACATAAATATTCACTTTTTATCATGCATTGGAATCACTGGAGGGCTTTAATCTATTAAAAGACAGTTTTCTGGGCCCCATGCCCAGAGCTTCTTATTCTTAGGGATAAGAAAATCCCAAATTCTTGGGACCAAAAATTTAAGTTCCCAGATAATACTGACGCTTGTTGTCCAAGGACCACACTTTGGGAACTTAGCGCATATTAGTTCTGTAGGTCTGAAGAGATTCCACAGCTGGTCCCATCAAGGGAAATAAAGAGCCTGGGACTGCCAGCATGCACAGGGCTAGACACAAGGTTCCAAGCAGCAAGGCATCCTGGAGAGGATGGGCGTAAAAATAAATAGGAAGTCATAAAAAAGAAAAGAAGCACCGAAGGCATAATGGGAGAACATACTTCTGAGAAAAATATCCTCACTTCCAACTTAGAATTTGGATGCTTGATGAGCAGTTTATCAGAAGAGAAAAAAGCTTCCCACAGGGAGTCCCAAACAAGATGAACCCATAGAGGACCAACAGCAAGACGCATCATAATTAAAATGCCAAAGGTTAAAAACAAAGAAAGGATCTTAAAAGTAGAAAGAGAAAAGAAGTTAGTTGCCTATATGGGTGCTCCCACAATTCCATCAGCTGATTTCTCAAAATAAACTTTGCAGGCTAGAAGGGATTGGCAAGAAATGTTCAAAGTGATGAAAAGCAAGCACCCACAACCAAGATTAATCTAGCCAGCAAAGCTTTCATTTAGAATCAAAGGACAAATGAAGAGCTTCTCAGACAAGAAAAACCTAAAAGAGTTCATCACCACCAAACCAATATTACATGAAATGTTAAACGGTCTTTAAGAAGATCAAAACTGAACAATAAAATGGCAATAAATCATTATCTATCAACAATTGAATCTAAAAAACAATAAACATGCAGAACAGAAACAGAATCATAGATACAGAGAACATTTTGATGATTGCCAGATCGAAGAAGGGTTGTGGAGAAAGGCAAAAAAGGTGAAGGGATTAAGAAGTACAAATTGCTAGTTACAAAATAGTCATGGGATGTAAAGTACAGCATAGGACATAGAGGAGCCAAAGAACATGTGTGCGTGACTCACGGACATAGACAACACTGTGAGGATTGCCTGAGGGAGTAGAGAGGGCTGGATAGAGGGGGACAAAAGAGACAAAATTGGGACAATTTTAATAGCATAATCAGTAATATATAACTAAAAATTAAAAAATGAAAAACAAAAAAGAAAAAATAGCTTCCTTGGCATTAAACTTGAGAATACTAACACTGTTTAGGAGCCAAACATTAAACACACCTGTGCTTTGCTGAAAGAGGGCATTCCTTGTGTAAACAGAAGAGAGTAAAATGTGAAAGTATGTTCCAGTTGATGCTTCGATGATCAAAAGGTGAATGACTCTTCTTGAAATCATGGCTAGCTATGTATATAATGTGATATTTTCAGTCCTTTATGTTTTTTTTCCTTTTATTTTCTTTTATAGACGGGGGGAGGAGAAGTAGGTTTATAGTTGTTCGTATGGAAAAAATACAATAATTAATAAATAAAACAAGATTAAACTCTGTTTTGAGGACTCGCATTAGTAAACCTAATTCGGCCTCACCCTTTATATATGTATTTCAGTTCCTACTTCTCCTCCCTAATTGCTGTGTATAAGTCTTTCATTGAATCTCACTTCACTCCCGCAAAAAAAACATACAATTCCATACAATCTCACCTTTAACAGGAACCTAAACAACGAAACAAACAAACAAGCAAAATATAACCAGTGACACTGAAATAGAGAACAGGCTGACAGTGACCAGAGGGAGAGGGGAGGGAATTTCAGGGGAAAGGGGGAAAGGTTTACAGGAACAAGTATAAAGGACACATGGACAAAAACTTGGGGGGTTGGAAATGGGAGGGAGGTGGGGAAGGCTGGGGCGGTGGGTTGGGATGGGAGTAAAAAACAGAAAACTGTACAAGAACAACAATTAAAATAAAATTAAAAAAAATATTTCCAGGTAAAAATTATTTAGGTCATGAATCTTTTCTTTGTATTTATTCTCAAAGTCTTGCAGAGTTCAAAACAGAAAGAGCAAATTTCTTTCTTTCTTTCTTTCCTTTTGAGTCTGTCTCATTAAAATGAAGAAATACCTGAACAAGGTTACAAAAATTACACGAATGTTAAAATTCAGCAAAGTAATGCTTTGAACACTCTTCCCACTCCAATCCTCACAAAACAATGTGATAGTCACGGGATAACTTCAGGATATATTGTAGGATATTAATTCACAGTGATGAAATCCAGTAATAAGATGCACATTCAAAGTTGGAGAATGGATCCTGTTGCTGAGACTCTACGTATGATTACATTTGGAGATGACACATCAAAACCCAAAGTTAATGTCATTTGTGAATATGACTACTCCCAGCCAAGGTAAGATCTTATTCCATAAGAAAATGTTTGGCAGTGTGCTTTCTTCTAGAACAAAGATGAAAAAGGTAGATTTAGACTCCACTTTAACCATGTAAATCTCGGAAAAAGAGAGCTGGAGTCTGAGTTCCTTTGAAAGCATCATCCCATCAGGAAGAATGTATTAAGCATCCAGTTATTTCTCCCATACTATCAAGCCCAACAATCGAAGCCCTGAAAACGAAAGAGAAAGGCTTTACTACCCCAGTCATATCAACAGCAGAGCACAGAAGCACATACATATTATTCACTCATCAAGTGGTACAATAGTTGTAACACAAAAAAATTTTAATGACCTGATATCATCTCTCTTAAATTATTAAAATACTCTAAAAGACTAGTTAAAGTAAAGTGCCTCTGAGGCAATATTCTGAGAGGAAAAAACTCTACAAATTTTTATGGCTCCAGATGATTGGTACTATATTTGCCAGATGCATATTGTGATTTACCTGATTACATAAATTTGAGCCCCGTTATTATGCAGGGGATTTCTTAATTTTAAAATATGGGGAACAAATGATTCCTCATCCTAGCTTTAATACTGTCCAAGTTAACTTATCACCACATTTCTTTGTCTGTTTACAGAATGTATGGTTCATTTTTCTCCATATGAAATGCTAGGCAACAGGAAAGAATGAGTTCATGACTCACCAGCTTATTAGGCTACTCTTCCCAGTGACCATAAATGCTGCCATCAGTCTCATTTTTATGGTGCTAATAAAGAAAGGTAACCTATACAAAGAGTTAGTTAAATGATCTAAAATGTCATTGCTCAACACTGGAGATGCATTAATTTGTAGTCCTATAATTGGAAAACAGGAAATAAAGTCTTTAGGGGTTGGCCGGCCAGCTGGTCAACCAAATAGTATACCATTACAACAGCAAAAGAAAATGTCATGCAGCTTTTCCCTAAGTGCATCGTAAGATTTATTTTGCAAATGCTTTTTTTAAAATATTTTATTGGTTCATTTGCAGCTTGTATTTGCTTTAGCTTCTAGGTAAAACATGCCTTACATTGACTGTGTATTTTCTGAAAATTATCTGTGCTCATTTTCAAAGGACAGTGTCTCTGCTTAGCAATATGAAGTGATGTTTGTGGTCACTTTGGAAAGCAGCACACTTAATGAGATGACTGTTAAATCGATAACACAATAAAATGCAGGGAGACTCTAGTTCTATGAATTTTCCTCTTGTGACATTGACATTTTATGATCACATTGTTTAAATAGTCATATAAATCATTCACCATACAGAAACTAAATGAATTGAGATACATAAGCACAGAAAACAAATTATGTTAGAGAATCAAAATCTAAATTTAGGAATTAGATTAAAATAAAAAAAAGTTTCTGTAAAATTATGAAAATAATGTTGAGATGTGATTTAACAGAGGTACTGGCAGGTGAGGCCTTATTCTCTATTTAGTGCCCACACCAACCAAAAAAGCATCATAGAAAACACATTTGATAAAATGAAAACTCACTAGAGATTCTTTTAAAAAGAGGACTAAAAGAATGTACATTTAACCACTCCCAGACCTAAACAGAAATGAACATATTATTGCATAGAAAACCACAAGATTAAAGAGTAAATTTAAGCCCTCACTGGTGTGAGTCAGTGAATTTAGCACCAGCCTGCAAACCAAAGGGTTGGCAGTTCAATTCCCAATCAGGGCACATGCCTGGGTTGCAGGCCAGGTCCCCAGTAGGGAGCTCTTGACAGGCAACCACACATTAATACTTCTCTCCCTCTCTTTCTCCCTCCCTTCCCCCATCTAAATAAATAAATAAATAAAATCTTTTTTAAAAAAAAGAGAGTAAATTTGATTATCCTTGAAAATAAAATAAATCTGTTTTCAAAACTTCTGGAAGAAAATTAAGTATTTATTATGGAAAATATCTAGCTTTGAGGAAGATATTGCATCAACTGAATACAGATATGAGCAAAACATATTTTAGTCATCTTGTAACCATCAGCATAAAGAAAAGAGGGTCCAACCTGAATGAGATTTTGTTAAAGAAAGAGAAGGGAAGAAAATAGGCCAAAGAAAAAATTGTGATCAGTTTTCTGAAATATCAAAAGATTTCTGTAGTCAACACAACCAGGGCCCTCCCAGTGATAAGTGAGAAACATTGTTTTTTTTTTTTAATTTAATTTTTTTAAGATTTTTATTTATTTATCTTTAGAGGGGAAGAGTAGGAGAGAGGAAGAGGGAGAGAAATATCAATGTATGGTTGCCTCTTGTGTGTCCCCTGCTGGGAACTGGCCTGCAACCCAGGCATGTGCCCTGACTGGGAATCGAACCGCGATCCTTTGGTTCGCAGGCCCGTGCTCAATCCACTGAGCTACACCAGCCAGGGCGAGAAACATTGTTTTTTGAAACCAAATTCATTTCTGCTTCACATGAGAGGCCTTTAATTTTGAGTAGGAGTCTGCAATGGAGAAATCTAACCTGCTAAAGTAAATTCTAACCATTGAACTGTGAAATATTGAAGACTTCACATTCTCTGTGTTCACAGGAGAAAATATTCACAGGAGAAAATATAAGATTATGAGATTCTTCTAATGATACTGTTCCAGATGTATACAAACTTTATTTCATGAGTCTCTAAGGAGCTTTCCCAAATAGGGCTTTCAAACATCAATCAATTCCCAGTGGAATTCCTAATTCTGCCTCTTGACAGCTATAGTTCAGCCATAATTGAGAAAATATAGGATGAAAACCATCCTAAGGCCTGATTCATGGCAATCACAAGCGCCTTGATCTCCAGAAGAATGCCATCAACAGGCCTTCCCAGATACACAGAAGCAAAGGATCCTCTTCACCTTCTAGATTTTTCTCTCTCGCTCTAGGCTTCAGCTTAATGCTAAGATTTGCCTGCCCCAAACCTTACACTATCCAACCCATCTCAAGCAGCCAAAAACTACTGCACAGGATTACTTTGGCTCATCCCAATTGAAAAGGGTAACATTTATGAAAAAACAAGTGTTTTTCTTATTGACCCCATCCAAGCTCAAGGACCCCTATATGTTCGTTGCATGATGCTGCTTCCACAAAGAAGGTAGGTGGATGAAACCAACTGAAACACAATTAAATGTAAAAAAAAAAAAAAAAAAACTGTGAAGTTATATTGTATAAATATGTAGCATTATTCTGTCACAATTCTTTAATTATGCTGATGTACAATCATATAGCTACCGCCCTCTAAAATAGTGCGAACACATAAAATTTTTTATTCTTTTTCTAAAAATTATCCCAATTTAATTAGTTCATTTTAAAAAATTCTCCAGATGCCCAACACCATGATAGGCACTTGGGAAAGAAATGAACATTACATTACATAACAAATTGTGTGCTGAAAAAAAAAATTATGTGCTGAGATCGTGTCCCAGAGGAGACAGGCAAAAAAATCAGTGATAACCACACAGTGTAGCAAGCACTATGCTAGAGATATGTCGAAGGAGTTGTGGGAATATACTGGAAGGCATACAGTAAAGCATTAGGATATGTCCCCTGGGTACATAACCTGAATACTAAAGAATAAGTGATGCACCCAGGCAAATGAAAGGGGGAAAATTTCTATGCAGAGGGAACTGAATGAGCAAAATCTCCACAGCAGGAAAGAGTATCATACTTTGAAGGAAGCAGAATTTTGTGACTGGGGGCACAGAGGGCTTCATGGAAAACAAGGCTGAAAAGAGAAAGGATAGTACTGAAAGATCCTATATGTCATGCTGAGGCCTTTTTCTTTGATCCAAAAGGTGCCAATGAAGGATTTTCAGCAAAGGGACTACAAAGTCATTTTTGACTTCCGTAAACAGAAATACTAGTAAGAATATCTGTAAGAAGGGATGCATTGTAGAAGAGCAAATCTAAAGCAGAGAGATCAGTTAGGATACCAGAAGCAGTTACTTATCCAGGGACTTACAATGGAGTTGCAGGTTAGCAGGATGATTCAAAAGACAAAACGAAGTCAACAAGATCTAAGGACCAGTTAGTTATTGAGTCGTGAATAGGAGAATCCAGGATTTACTTCCAAGTTTCTGGCTTGGACACTTAAGAGAGGACTAGGGGCAGTAGATTTGAGTCGAAAGATGTTCAAGATACTTCGGATTTGAGGTACATGAAGACAAGGAGGGGAAGGTGCCAGGGAAATGGTTAGAATGCTGGCTCTGAGGAGCTGCCTGGTGGAAGGTACAGGACTAGGAGTCAGCTGTGTGCAAAATGCAAGCCAGGGTATAGACAAGATGGCATTAGAAAAGGGCCAAGGAGAGAACCTTGGAAACACTAACAAAATTCAGGGGTTTTTTCAAACTAATAGGTTTTGTTTGGAGAAGTGCTCCTCAGGAAGCAATTTATGATTAATGTTAATAATATCCAAATAATAATCAAAGTTTCTTTTTAAAAAATTACCATGCATTTAAAAAAATTCTCATGCATTAAAGAAATTTTTTTAATGCAAATTTTTTTTTCTCATGCATCAAGGCTCACATAAGATGTTGACTTTCTCATTGCAACCTCGAATGTCCCTGTCAATAACAGTTACCCCAGGTCCCAATACAAGACTTGCCTAGGAACCAGCAATTCAAATATCACTGCAGAAGTATTTCAGGGTATCCATGAGACTGAATTTATTTTCATGACAAAACCAAAACATTATTTGTATTCTTCACATTATTAATATTTGCAATGACATTGGACAAAACTGCTGGCACCTTAGCACTAATCAAGGAAATGGCACTAACTATACTATACTAGTAGTTGTGGTTTTTTTCACCACTGTGCACTTAGAGGAAAAAAAACAAGCCTCATACTGCTGTCCCTTAAGAATATTCCAAAGAAGGAGTAAAAAGTATTCATTTCTTACATCTCGACCTCTGGGGACATTTAGCGTGATGAAATGGAAAATATACTTAAAGCACTTCTGTATACCAAATTCCAATGAGTGTCTCTAGAAAAAGCACTTGTACAATTGTTTGAGTTGCAAGGCTAAATGAGCCACTTTTTTTCATGGACTACATTTTTATTTAAAAGAACAACTGAGAGAAAAACCACGATGATTTAGACCTGAGTATTTGGCAGACATTTTCTCAAAAAATGAATGAAGTGAGCCTGACACCTCAAGGAAAACTCCTAATAGTATTTGTTGGCAATGATAGAATTCAAGGTCAAAGTGAAAATCAGAGTTATAGAAAATTTATATTCACCACACTAAGCTTGACAGCTTCCCAATGCTTAAAGACTTTTCCAGTGACATTAACAAATGTATTTTTAAAATACTGTATAATCTATTGTGGCAACCTTTGGGATATTTGTATAATTCAATGAACTAGTATTTTTCAAATGACCAGTGAATGATGCCACAAAATCAAAACTTGCAAAAGTTTCATTCAAAGTACAAGATAAACCAATCCATTTTAATGTAACAGAGTACAAAAAGATCATTGATATGGGTTCATATTGCAACTAACCACTATGTTAACAAGCAACATGTCTATTATTGTTATTTCAAATAGTTTTAAATTTCTGTTTTTATGTTGAATATAGTAAGTATTAATAGATATAAGCTACATAAACAAAAGCTGTTTAGGAGCCTCAATAATTTTTAAGAATCTAAAAGGACCTAAAGACCAAAAGTTCGAGAACCATTCTGTCAGGGAAAAACAGAACAGGTTTTAGAAAGGATATTCTCACGGCCCCATTGCCCTTCTCTCTTACCTTCTCCATAAGCCCTGCCGAAGTAGTATTTAGAAATGTCATTCCACTTCTTCCATCCATTGACCATCTTTGTCTGCTTCTTCAATACACCATTCAGTGGCAGGTCATGGGTTTATTGCAGAGTAAGTTCTGCATTGTTAAACTGAGAATCCACCCTTCTCCGAAGCTGGTTTGTGCTGCAACAACAAAAATATCTTCTCACTCTAATGAATACATATTTTTCCCACAATATTTTTAGAAGCATTAAGAACTCAGGTCATTTTTATATGACTCTAGCCCATTCTTAGTTTTGAATGCCTGTGTTTTGTTAGCTAAGCTGTCCAAGCAGAAAGATAGTTATTGAGAACTCTCCTAGTCAATAAAATTTCATTAGATCATCTCTATGCAAATGTTGAACTTTAATTATTGTGCTTTCATGATGATGTGTAAATACGTTAAAATGAGTAAGTTATCCTCGTCTTAATTAATGTGAGTAACAAGAAATTTATATTTATGAACAAATAATACTCCTAATGAAATATCCACATGCCTAACATGGATTTAATGCTGATACAAATGTTTTAACTTAGTAACATGCTACAGCTATATGTACATGAATGTTTCCTATGCTTTCTGCCTCTTCATTCAATCCATATTGAGTTAAATGAATTTCCTCTGCCCTAAATAAATTGTGTTGCAATCAAATCATTTAATTAATAGACATGTAGCCAGAGTTTTGGGGCCTCAAATAGCAATTTCCATTTCATAGGTACACATAAAATTTGTTCTGACAGATACTGTGGATGAACAATTGACACATGTAACATATATTCCAACATGGTAGCAGAGGTTGTAAAGGCAAAAACTGATTTCTTAGACTCTCTTAACTGTTCTGGGTATATTGAAGATCTACCAACCAGAGACAACCATGTGGGAACTAGTTTCAGAATGGAGTTAAGTATGCAAGAAAAGGCATGAGGCATCATCATTTTGGTGTGGATCAAGCTGGATCTGATCGAGGCTGCAGCAGTGTGACTCTGGAGCCAGGACGTCGAACAAGAGTCTTAATGTAACAGATGGCATTTGATCATGGCAGGAGAGAAGTACAATTCTGTGGGGCTTTGGGAGTTGTCCATGAAAGCTCAGCCTAGGGGCTATTTCTTTAGCCACCCATCCCCAATGATCCTGTAAGCCATTTTAAATCTTTCAATACATCCCATTCTGCTTCTGCCAGCTAGAGTTAATTCTGTTCTCTCCACAGTGACCAAGACTTCCATTTAAGACATTGTTTGAGGACTTCCATTCAAGATGGCAGCATAGATAAACATGGTTCACCTCCTCTCACAACCACATTAAAATTACAAATAAAATTTAGAACAACCATCACTCAGAACCATCAGAAAATGGAGTTGAAAGGCAATCTGACAACTACAGAATTAAAAAACCACATCCATCCAGACTGGTAAGAGGAGCAGAGATGCAGAACAGGCTGGTACCACATCCACATGTGGTAGATAAAAATTCAGGAGGGACATCTCAGGAGCAAGGAGTCCCAACCCCATACCAGGCCCACCAGCCCAGGGTTCTGGTGCCAGGAAGGTAAGTCCCCATAACTTCTGACTGCAAAATCCAGCATGGATTGAGTGAGTAGAAGAAACTTCTGGAGTCCCAGCTGTTCCCCTTCAAGAATCTCCACATGGACTAACTCAGACTCATTCCCTCTGAGCTCCAGCACTTGAGTAGCAGCTTGAAAGACACCAGTGATACACAGGGTAGAACTAAAGTATCTGGCAACAAGGCAGGAGCTGGAGGACAGTTTTCTCTGACAGAATGGTGGGCAGAGATCATCGTCCCTTTTCTGAGCCCTCCCCACACACAGCCACAGAGCCAGCAGGCAAGTGCCATATTTGAGACTCCATTGACCTGGCTAACACTACTTGCTTTGCCCTGGAGATCCCCTGAGACTCCACGGCACCCAAATTATGGGCCCACCCAAACTGTTAACCATGACTTTTCCATATGATTGGCTGGTCTTGGCTCATGCTTCACAACTTCCTAAATCCTATCAAACAAGCAAAGGCCTGCCTCAAGTGAGCCCCCAGCCACCATACCTCTTGCTAAGTGGCCCCAGGACCAGTACTAGCAGTAGCCAGCTTAGATACACAGCTTGACTTCACCTAGGAATCTCCAAGCCCAGCACAAGTAACAACTATCTCAGATTGCTTTATACTTTAGTCAGGGTGGCCCCAGACAGAACATAGATGAGGGCTGAGCTTGGCCTGCACCACCAGGGAAACCCTAGAGCCTGCACACAGAGTGGACAGCTACATATCACAGCAGAATACCACCAACCATGTCCCTGCATAGCTGACTCTCCACAGAGGGTGGAGCTTGGTGGTAAATGGTCACAGCCAGTCCTTGCAGGTGACTGGCCTGGGTAAATCCTCCTATTGACCTGCTAAAAGCAATCAAGGCTCAACTACAAGAAGAAGGTGTACTCAGCCCATATAAAGCCCACACCTCAAATACCCAGATTAGGTGATAGGGGAGGCTGTACCACTGGACTCTATAGGACACCTACTACATTAGGAAACACTACCAAGACATGGAGTCTAAGCAGCTCTACCTCATGCATAGAAACAAACACAGGGAGACTGCCAAAATGAGAAGACAAAGACACATGGCACAAACGAAAGAATAGATCAAAACTCCAGAAAAAGAGCTAAACAAAATGGAGATAAGCAATCTATCAAGTGCAGAGTTCAAAACATTTGTTATAAGAATGCTCAAAAAACTTAGTGAGGACCTCAATAGCATAGAAAAGATCCAGTCAGAAACGAAGGATGCACTAATTGAAATAAAGAACAATTTACAGGGAAATAACAGTAGAGTGGATGAAGCCAAGAATTAAATCAATGATTTTGAATATAAGGAAGTGAAAAGAGTCAGAACAACAAGAAAAAAAGAATCCAAAAAAATGAGGACAGTATGAGCAGCCTCTGGAACAACTTCAACAGGTCCAAAATTTGCATCATAGTGGTGCCAGAAGAAGAGAAAGAGCAAGAAATTGGAAATCTATTTGAAAAAACAGTGAAAGAAAACTTCCCTGATTTGGTGAAGGAAACAGACATGCAAGTTCGGGAAGCAGAGAATCCCAAACAAGACAGATACAAAGAGGCCCCCTCCAAGACAATCATAATGAAAATGTCTAAGGTGGAAAAGTAAAGAGAGACTTTTAAATGCAGCAAGAGAAAAGAAGGTAGTTACCTTCAGGGGAGTTCCCATAAAACTGTCAGCTGCTTTCTCAAAAGAAACTTTGCAGGCTAGAAGGGACTGGCAAGAAATATTCAAAGTCATGAAAAGCAGAGACCTACAGCCAAGATTGCTCTACCCAAGCAAACTACCATTTAGAAGCAAAGGACAGATAAAGAGCTTCCTAGACAAGAAAAAAATGAAAGGATTTCATCATCACCAAACCATTACTATATGAAATGTTAAAGGGATTATTTAAGAAAAAGAAGAAGATCAAAACTATGAACATAAAATGACAAAAATACATACCTACCAACAATTGAATGTGAAAGACAAACTAAGCAAACAAGAAGAACAGAGATAGAATCATGAATACACAGAGTGTTTTAATGGTTGCCAGATGGGAAGAGGTGTGAAGGAATGGGTGAAGAGGTGAAGAGATTAAGAAGTACAAATAGGTAGTTACAGAATAGCCATGGGAACGTAAAGTACAGTATAAGAAATGGAGTAGCCAAAGAGCTTATGTGCATGACCCATGGACATGAACAATGGTGGGAGTATTGCCTGAGGGGGTGGGGTGCTGCATGGATCGGGGAAAGGCAGGAAAAGTTGGGACAACCGTAATATAATAATCAATAAAGTATTTTTTAATCTAAAAAAAGCCCTGGCTGGTGTAGCTCAGTGGATTGAGCACCAGACTGTGAAACCAAGGGTTGCCAGTTTGATTCCCAGTCTAGGACACATGCCTGGGTTGCAGACCAGGTCCCCCCGGTAGGGGGCCCGTGAGAGGTAACCACACATTGATATTTCTCTCCTCTTTCTCCCTCCCTTTCCCTCTCTATAAATAAATAAATCTTTTTAAAAAAAGAGAGAGAGAAACTACATTTAAAAAAATCTTTAAAAAGACATTGTTCATCAGATATATGTAGCCCTGAAAATTACTTTTTTAACCCATATCACAGTTATAATACATGTAGCTGGCCTCATTGAGTGGTCTGATGTCAAAATAGTTTAATTTCCACCTAAACTTAGAAAATGTATTATCAGAAGTTAAGTCAACATAGAGATGGGATGGTTTCTTGGTTTTTAGGTGTGATTAGTTTACTGGTAGGTCTGCTGAGCCGGCTCATCTGTGATTCTAACTCTCAGGCACCCTGAAGGTGCAATATACTTTGAATTTATGCAATGCCTTTGTAGTTGTAAAACTGTTTTCACGTGTACTGCCTCAGGTAAAATTCACAACAACTGAAAAGCAGAAAGGCAAAGAATGGCCACATCCACATTGAAAATGAAAAAAACTAAACCTTCAAGGAACTCAAGTTATTTGCTTAAGGTATTCTAGATAAAAGATATAGGCAGAACAAGGATCCAGAGCATGTCTGCCAGTCCAGTGCTCTTTCCTGCATACCTTTCTAAAACATGTACAGACTTCAGTCCCCTTGTACATACTGTCATAGGGACCTTAGCCACTGATTCATAGCCATTCCCTTTTCTCCTTTGGAAAATGAGCCCCAGTTTGACTGGAGACAAAAATGCACCTAATTATGAGACAACATTTCCCATTCTCCCTTAACCTAGGTAGAGCTGTGTGACCAAGTTCTGGTCAATGAAACATTAGCAGAAGTGCAAATGGATTACTTACAGAAATGACTGCTAAAAAGAAGCTAACTCAACTGGGAAAATAACTTTTTCATCCTTCTTTTTGGGAAAAAATACCTTAATTTTGTAAATGTGTCCAATGTTCTTTCCTGGGCCCTCTTTTAATGGTACTCACTCTCTCTGGGTCATCTCGTGCACACCCCTGGTTTTAGTTTAGTGCTCATCACTTTATACACAGTCAGTTCTTGATCCTGTACCTCCCACCAGACAATTAATTTCTCTGAGCTCTGAACAAGCCTTTCCAATCATTTCCCTAGCACTTTCCCTTGGATTCCTTCAGGCACCTCAAATCCAGGGTATCCTAAATTGAACATCTTTCTTCTCAAATTTTTCCTGCTACTTGAATCCAGGTGTGATGGCAAGGACTCGATTAGCCATATTGAATCATAAGATTAGATGTCACTTTCTAAAGATGGAGTAACAGAAAGTTAGAGGGAATCTGGGTCAATGACTTTACAGAGATGTGCTGCTCCTGGACTACTTACCTCTGGACTGTTTTTCTTTTTAGCAAAAATAAATAAATAAATATCTATCTTATTTAAGCTACTGTGATTTGGGGTTTCCAATTATATGCAGCAGATCTTAATCCTAAGTGATACACATAATTTTCCCCAATTATTTCTATTTTAAGGTAATGTTCTTTTAAATAAAAGCTCTCACCAATGAGTAATAAGAGAAAGGAGTGATTATCTCAAGATAATAGTTGTCCCAAGTTACAGAGTCAACCTCTGTAGACACTGCTAGATCCATATTAAATTTTCAAGTATAAAAGCTAGATTCCCCTGTGTATACCTTTAAGAATAAGAACCTGAGTTGAGTTGATGCATTTTACATATTATGTATCCCCCTCAAGCTAGGTATAGGAGTACTTGTGTAACCTTGCATAAATGGCTAGTTACTTAGCACAGTGCAAAGAAACATCACAGTGCACTTGGGTCATACCTGATATACTGTGGATAGAAGCATCCTTGGCCATTGGTACCTAGGATGGCTCTCAGATCTGTTAGATTGAGGATCAGTGATCCTTGCTGAAAGCTGGAAAGGCAAATGGGGCTCTCTTCATCTTCCATAAGATTTTCTGGACATCTCACAGAAGGTTTGGCTTGGAGGCCACATTTGACCACAGTACCCTCAGTTCACACGCCGTTGTACCAACTCTCTAAGGGTTCTTAACCTAGTTTGTGCCATGCACCCCTACTAGCATTGCAAGCCAATTATGTTTAAATACAGCTACCACCATATATTTTGAATTTGATATTGTGATACATACGCTTCTTTATTAAAGCATTAAATTTCAAGATGTTGTAGTATGTCTAATTATTACCATGACTTTAAAGTAGAGAGGAGGCTAAATGATATTTTATGTTATCAGTAATATAAAAGAGAATAATGTAAAAGAAAAATCTCTATAATTTCTATTAGAGTCAGAATCATGGCATTATCAATAGGTAATATGATTGTGGTTTGTGGCCAACATTTATAGGGGGAGAAAATAACTAAATTACAGCTACAGATTAGTAAAAATAAATATGTGGATTTTTTTTCCCATCAGATTCATGGACCCCTTAATTCTAAATGCAGATGTCTAGGGAGTCTATGATTCCCAGGTTAAGAACACTACTTTGAATCATGTAAGAATTCTTGCAATTTCTGCATTCTGCAGCAAAGACCACATAAGAGTTCTGGTTTGTGATATGATTAATGCGTGATGGGATTGGTTCTGGATTTTAGCACCTTTCACAGTTCAAGAACCTTATAAAAGCTCTAATGCATGGATGTCTAATTCTAGTGCCTGTCATCCAGAAAGGCCTAGGCTGTAAAATGTTAACTCCATTGCAAATGACAAATGACATTGGATTGCAGTTATAGCCCAATGCATGGATTAAAGGAGAAATGAACTACCAGCTAACCCCAGAAGATGTCTTTAGTGGAGGGCTGAGACCCAGGACAGAGGCTATGCATCTACCCTGGACAGATTATGCTAGAGATCTGCACATAAAAGACCTCAGTCTCAAAGTCCTTATTTGGGATGTCCTTTGAACACTAAAATCAAATATAGAACTAAAAACAAATAATAAAAATCAAATTCCTTTGAAAATTCCCCATAAATGTTAAGCTCTAAGCTCTCTCCCAAATCCAAATCAGTAAAAGAAATTTCTACAACTAAGTGGTGCCTGTGAGAACAATTTAGGGGAATTGTCTTTGCCTGCTATGAAGAGACATACAGAAGTAAAATATGATGAAGTGCTCATCGCAAAGAATATGTTTTGAAATATTATCAAAACCATAGGAGATTTTAAAAGATGGCCTCAGTGTTACCCATAAAAGCAGACTATAACCCAGCCTTGGAATAGTTTTTGAAGCCTATATTCATTCAGTTCAGTGAAAATAAGAAAAATCAAGAGAAAATATTTCTAATTTACAAGATAGTTTCAAGCAGCACAAAATTTCAGGGTAAAATTAACTTTTAACTAAAAGAAGAGAACATTCATGCACTATTGGTAGGAATGAAAATTGGTACAACCACTGTGGAAAGCAGCATGAAGTTACCTCAGAAAATTAAAAATGAAACTGCCTTATGAGCCAGCAATTCCACTTCTGGGAATTTATCTGATGAAATCCAAAACATTAATTTGAAAGAATATAGGCACCCCTATATTTCTTGCAGCATTATTTACAGTCACCAAGATCTGGAAGCAGCCCAAGTGTCCATCAGTAGATGAGTAGATAAAAACCTGTTGTACAGCCCTGGCTGGTGTGACTCAGTGGATTGAGCACTGGCCTACAAACCAAAAAGTCATCAGTTTGATTCCCAATCAGGGCACGTACCTGGGTTGCAGGACAGGTCCCGGGTTGGAGGTATGTGAGAGGCAACTGAATTATGTATGTATCTCTCACACACCCCTTCTCTTCCCTCTCTTACCCTCTCTCTAAAAGCAAATAAATAATTTTTTAAAGCTGTGGTACATTTACAAAATGGAATACTACTCAATCATAAAAAGAAGGAAATCTTATCTTTCTCAACAGCATGGATGGAACTGGAAAGTCTTATGTTAAGTATTATGTTAACGGAAATAAGCAAGTCAGAGAAAGACAAATACCAAATGATTTCACTTATATATGGAATCAAATGAACAAAATAAGTAAACAAAATAGAAATACACTCATAGCTGTCAGAGGGGAGGTGGTAGGGGTGCTGGGTGAAAAAGGTTAAGAGGTTAAGGAAAAAAAACTTCATAGACAAACAACAGTGTGATCATTACCAGAGGGAAATGGAGGTGGGGGGAGGTAAAAGAGGGTAAAAAGGGGATAAATGGTGATGGAAGGAGACTTGACTTGGGGTGGTGAACACACAATACAATATAGAGGATGCATTATAGAATTCTGTACCTTAATACAATTTTATTAACCAATGTAAATCTCAATAGATTCAATTTTAAAAAGATACATTTTCCTGAGAAGATGTATCACAAATTTCATTAATAGATGCAGAAACCATACAGAAAATTTATAAATATGTCCTAGAGATTCTAAACACATGCATGCACCACACAATACCAGATTTATAGTCAGAGAAATCTATCGTAGTTGTTTGCTCTGCCACATATCTTATTGTGTGAGCCTGGGGAAGTTACTTAGCATCTCTGATCCTCAGGCTTCTCATCCACAAGAATAATAATTGCACTGTCTTTTAGGCTTCTAGTGAGAATTAAGTAAGTAAATAACTGTGAGACACCTAGAACAGTGCCTGGTATATCTGGGCACTATATACTTTTATCATCAAAAAATTCTTGTGAGAATTAAATGTGACATTACCCACAAAGTTCTTAGCATAGTGGCTAGCATATATGTAATGCTCAATAAGTAGTAGTAGAAGTGCTGTTAGAATTGGCATTTAATAATATTGGAACTAGTGTTGATATTAGAATTAAGAATATTCCTGTTAGTATGGGCATTGGTATTGGTTTGTTATTCCAAGATAACAGTATCGTGTTATCCTGGATTGCACACCACAATGAGGAGCTCCTCCTCAAGATGCTGTTGCTCTGAGGAACTCCTTTCCTGCTTCACCTCAAAAAAGATAAGGGCTGGGATCCACCATCTTTCCTTAAGCATATCTTAGAAATGGCCTTCAAATCAATGATTACAAAGCTGTGTACAGCCATGGCCACAGACCTAGTCCCACTGTCTTTGGGTTCAGGCAATAGGGCCATGCAGTCCTAATAATATAGTTCTTTCTCAGTAATATCAATACCTAACTGGCCAGGAATGAAATATACTTGAGACAGTAATATAGCCACCAGCCCAGTTCTGAAAAGGCCAGCTATTTCTGTGCTTAAGTTGGATTCATTAGGAAAAAATTCAATAGCCCAATGATTTAGTAATATGTTAGTTGTGGAAAATATTTCCCATAAACTCCATTACCCAGAATGTCTAGAAATTGTATCTTGAAGTTAGCTACATTCCCTGGGAATAGAGATTACTCTGGAAACCATCCATAAATCACCAATCAACTATAACAAGGTCATGAGGAGTATCCTAGTTTCCACGCCCACCTCAGGAATTCTGAGCTATCTCATACTGACCAAAAGAAATGTACCCCATTTAAATAATGATCTCAGTCACCATTAATTATGTGCCTACTAAGAGACCTGAACAGACACTTTTCCAAGGACGACATACAGAGGGTCCAGAGACAGATGAAAGGATGCTCAACATCACTAGCTATCAGAGAGATGTAAATTAAAACTACAGTGAGATACCACCTCACACCGGTCAGAATGGCCATCATAAACAAATCAACAAACAAGAAGTACTGGCAAGGATGTGGAAAAAAGGGAACCCTAGTGCACTGTCGGTGGGAATGCGGACTGGTGCAGCCACTGTAGAAAACAGTATAGAATTTCCTCAAAAAACTAAAAATGGAACTGCCTTTTGACCTGGCAATTCCACTCCTGGAATTATACCCTAAGAATCCTGAAACACCAATTCAAAAGAACCTATGCACCCCTATGTTCATAGCGGCACAATTTACAATAGCCAAGTGCTGGAAGCAACCTAAGTGCCCATCAGTAAATGAGTGGATCAAAAAACGATGGTACATTTACACAATGGAATACTACACAGCAGAAAGACAGAAGGAGCTCCTACCCTTTGCAACAGCATGGATGGAACTGGAGAGCATCTGCTAAGTGAAATAAGCCAGGCAGTGAAAGACAAGTACCATATGATCTCACCTAATCAACAAAACAAACAAGTGAGCAAAATA
Organism: Glossophaga mutica; assembly: GCA_039655065.1. Classification (NCBI taxonomy): domain Eukaryota; kingdom Metazoa; phylum Chordata; class Mammalia; order Chiroptera; family Phyllostomidae; genus Glossophaga; species Glossophaga mutica. Next base: position 65,058,800 of record CM077304.1, read on the forward strand.
GAACCAGAGACGTGGAAATAAAGAACAAACTGACAGCAACCAGGGAGAATGGGGGAGGGGGATAACGAGAGAAAGAAGAGGAAGGGTCATCAAGGAACATATATAGAAAACCCATGGACAAAGACAACAGGGTGGGGGAGGATTGAATGTAGAAGGTGGTGGTGGGTAGGGCAGGGGGAGAATAAAGAGGGGAAATTGAGACAACTGTAATTGAAGACCAGTAAAAGAAAGGGAGGGAGGGAGAAAGGAGAAAGAAGAAGGAAGGAAGGAAGGAAGGAAGGAAGGAAGGAAGGAAGGAAGGAAGGAAGGAAAAATGAAGTGCCTACTATATGCCGAGTATCATTCATAAAATACCCCTATTTCTCATAACAATACTGTGAAAAGGCATTATCGTCTCCAATTAATGAGTACAGTAACAAGTCCCAAATTTTAAATAATTTTCCGAAGGTCACTGGGTTACTCGGTGGAAGATCCAAGGTCTTCTCAAATCCAATACCCACTCCATCCTCCACTTAAAGTTGGACAAGGTTGATAGGAAGAGCCCTCACTATCCAGGAGCAAATCTCTCTTCCAACTCCAGGGTCTGCTGAGCAAGACCAGCAACAATGAGCTAGCACATTAGAGCTGACAGCATTGTTGGTGGTGGCAGGAAAATGGGGATTGGAGCAAGAACAATAAAAATGGTGACTTGAGTGACAAAAGCAACAGCAAGGTGGCCAGGACTGGAACAGTAGCTGTGGGAAAACTACACTTGTCAGCAGGCCTAGGTAATGCAGCTCAGAGAAGGCTCAGAGTACAAAGCTGTAGTGAATGCCAACCCCGGCCCTCCCCGTGCCCCAGTTAGATACACACACTGACCTGAATAAAGAACGAGCATAAATGCCAATTAGGCCCAAGTAGCAAGGTGCTGGGGAAATGTCACTGGGTGACAGAGCCAGCTACACAGCACCCAGACAGAGGCAGAGCACATCCTCATACTTTTGAAGAAATATACTCGCCCACTGCCCAAAGGTCACCCTGGGCCTGTCCCTGCAAAGATCTTTGTACGAATCATCCCTGAGTGAGCAATTTGTTCCTTCTCACCCCTCATCCCTCCAGGAATGACGTATGTCAGAGACTTCATCAGATTTAAATACCAGTAGGAAGAGATGTGAGGCAAAGAGAGGCTCCAGGAAGATTCTGTAGTGCACGTGACACTTATCTCTAGAATCTCAACTACTTCTCCGTGCATTTGAGCCTCCCTTTCTCTGGGAATATTTTCTCTTTATCCCTGCTATTTGGCTGACCAAAGTCCCTCTCCAGGACCCCCAATAAAGGTTTCTTCTCCCCTAAAACTTCCACCTCTCAAAAATGGACCTCTCTATATCTCTTCCCTCACTTCCCCACCCCTTTCCTTCCATTTAAGCACAGTATTAGAAAAGCAATCTGATTAAACTCACCTATTCCAGGTGTACAGGAAAGGTATCCTACTTCAGGGAACCCTCTAGATAGATGTCTGACAGAAACCAAGTGAACACTGTGGAGAAAATATCTTTGAGCCAAGAGCCTTTCCTGCAAGCATGTCTTTGAGACTCCAGATAGGTCTCATCCTCTCCTGTTGGGAGTAAGAGAAGAAGGAATTGGAAAACCTAGAGTTTCTCCAAGGACTGCAGGGGTAATTATGCAGCCAAATCTTTTCAGTTGGCTGAGGTGGGAGTGTTCCGTGACCCAGGTGCTCTTTGAAGCCCTCAGCGCAATGACTACAAAGTGTTAAGAATCAGAGCACAGTGATAATAGAAAGCAGATGATAGTTTTGCTAAAAGCAGTGATTCCATCACTGTGCTCTGGATGTTGACTTCAGCATTATCTACTAAGGGTTGGATTCTGGTAGCTAAAACTTCCAGATCCAAACTAGAAGTTGATGCAGAAAAAGAAGGGAAATACTGGTTGGTTCTTCCATCAATAGGACAGGAAGTGAGCTTTTGTCCCACCTCCCAAGGAAAGAGTTCAGGGGAAATTCTTGTCCCTTCTCCTTCCAAAACCGCTTCTCAGCCTCCTACCCCTTTCCAGAAAAACACAACTTCCAAGGCCCTTGAGTAACAGATTCAAGACCCTTTAAAGAGACCCTTTAAAGAGTTTTCTGCTCTTCTTCATTTTATTTTTCCCTTTTGTGGCTTGGTTGTAGAAAATAATTACAATGACCCTTAATATGTGCTACTTACCATTTATGCCTTGTTATCATGATGCATAATAATAATTATGGCTATCATTAAATATATGTCTAATTTCATTACAGGTGTTATTTGATTGGAATTCTAAGCTCTGTTCACACTCATTTCATAATTTATTGCTCAAGTGGTGTAATCACTCACTCACAACTTTAAAAATATTAGGGGAACCATTAATTAACAGGCCAAGTTCTAATCCCAACTCTAATCTTAATTAGCTGTGTGATTTTGGTCAATTCCCTTTGTCTCTTTGGGCCTCAATTTCCTCAAACATAAAATGAAGTAATTGAACTAAAAAGCTCTCTAATTTACCATCCATCTCCAAAATTCTGCAATGTTGTGATTATACTAATATTGAACATTCTTTAATCCTATTAAAGAGACTTACACAACCTCAAAAATTATTCTAAAAATTACCTATGTAATGACAGCCTGCCATTCACTAGGCCTCGTATCTGTCCTAGGTGCTATTTCAGGCATTTCACAAACAAGGTCTCATTTAATCTTCTTAACAAATATACTATTGCTCTGATTTTAGAGATAAGAAAATAAGCTCAGGTTCTCAAAGTCAGCAGAGCTGGGATTCAAATAACTGAACTCTGACTCCAAAGCCTGTGTTCTTCAAGTCACATCGTGATGCCTCCAAAATAATTTTGCATAATGTAAACAGGGTAAGAGATTGGTTTGAATCTGTCTCATACTGGAAATACACCTTAAGACTTGTGAGCATGTGTTTGTGTGTGCGTATTTTTCCTCATCCTCCTTCTTTTTCTTCCTCATTCTTATTCAGCTAAAATTTCCTATCAATTAACTTTTTTAAAAAAGGGCATTTGTCTGTTTGTTTGTTTGTTTGTTTGTTTGTTTGTTTTTAGAGAGAGGGGAGGGGAGGGAGAAAGAGACAGAGAGAACATTGATCGATGCCTCTCACACACTCCCAACTGGGGACTTGGTCTGCAACCCAGGCATATGCCCTGACCTGAAATTGAACCTGCATCCTTCCAGTTTGCAGGCCAGTGCTCAATCTACTAAGCCACACTAGCTAGGGCTAAATTAACTTTTTTTTATTATCTGTCTCTTTCTCATAAAATAAAAACTTGAGCATCCACAAATATTCCTGTTACTGGAATTGATTGGTTGCTGAGTGTATGATATATTTAAATTTATTGATTTATCCTAAAAGTCAACAATGATACAGAAAATGCCCTATAATAATTTATATGCAGAGAAAGAAGTCAGTGCAATGTGATACATAAGCTGTGGAATTAGAGAGATGAAGCTTAAATACCAGCTCTGCTGGTGAAAAGTTCTATGAGTTGGGATGGGTTACTAAACTTCACTGGTTATGAGTTTACTCATCTATTAAAAAGATGCAATAATGCCTACCTCGTAAAGTAATAATATGGACTGAAGGTGTCATTGAACACAGGTGTAGCTGCTTGCCTCTATGAAAGCCAGTACTCGAGAGGCAGGTGCTGATGTAAAGGAAAGTGGTTTATTTGAAGGTGCCAGCCATCTAGGAGATGAGGGACTCACATCTCAAACGCCCATCTCTACCATCTCAGTGAAGGCAGAGGTTTTTACAAGGAAGCAGAGGGGAACAGAACAAAGAGATCAAGGGAGGGAGTTGACAAGTTCTCTACGTGTAGATGAGCACAGTCCATTCTGAAAAGGCAAGTGATGGTCTGGTGTGCATCACTGTGGAGAGCAGGACCAATAAAATGGCATTAGTCTGGTCAAGATAGCATAAAGTATATAAAACAAAGTAGAGTCACTCATGTCAACCAAGACGGCTCCCAGGCAGCCATAACACTTTGGTTCAAGAAGGAAACTACCTAAGTCAAGGTAGACATATCTGGCAAGGAGATGGACCTAAGATACCTGCACACATAACCAAAACAACCATTCTGGTCATGTGTGGCAGCATCCAGCTTTCAATATATCTTCAGGGCCTAAACTCAAAGTAAGTTGTCTGAAATAGAAGAGGAACTTGATAAAGGTATATTTCTTTCACCCCTATAAATATTTAAAGAGCTTTATAATAAGAAACTGGTCAACACATTATTTGATAAAATGAATTTAATTTCTAGCCTTAAAAGTCCCAGATTTCATAGAGAATAGTGTATTGGAATGTTGGAAAATATAGAATGACCTACTTTAAGCAAAGAAGCTTTAAATAAGGTCTGTTTTAAATAGCACACCCTAGAGTACTCACCACAAAAATTGCCAACCATTTATCAAGTGAGTTAGCAGTGTGTGTGTAAGAGAGAGAGATTGAGAGAGAGAGGAAGGCTATCTAGCCCACTGATTTGTTCTTCTGACATTTGGTAAATAGACTTTTGTTATTGCTTTTGTCTTTGATACCAAATAATTTAGTCTGAACTTGACCCTTGAGCTTGAACACAGTATGAATCAAGGTCAGATTTTAGGAAATAATATTTAGGCATCTAAGACCCTTATTAAATTTCTAATTTTATAACTTGATTTTTATCAAGTGATATAATCCCACAAAGGAAAGGAAAGAAGGGAGGGAGAAAAGGAGGGAGGGAGGGAGGGAGGGAGGGAGGAGCGGGGCAGAGAAGAAAGGAAGAAGAAAACAAAAGAGCTTAAAACTAAGGCAAAAGAATATAGCCACAAACATCTAAGTTCCAATAGGAGAATATTTTAAAAATAAATTAAACAGATAAATACATAAAGATGTTCACCATATACTTTAAATGTAAAAATAAATGGAACACTTTACTGAGACAAAACCATGCAGTTCATATATTTATCATATATATTAAAATTCAGGTATATATTTGGCTGGTCTGATGATGAGAGAACAAGTCTAGTCCTGCAAATGAGAACAGGAAGTGGTTTCATTGGCAATAAAATGCATCACTTAGTAGGAACTGGGAAGAGAGTCTGCAGGCTTGTGGATGTGGACAATTAGACAAGCAACGCGTAACATGACATCATACGTAGAAAGTCAGAGGTGTCCCTTCTAGTTAGAAATCACCAGTTCTGTTTCAGACCTGCTATTTAAGTTCCAATGTGGTTTATAGCAAATTATTTAAAATCTTTTAATGCATCAGAAATGATAATACAACCACAATTAAGCTATATAGTCCATTTGAAACTCAATTTAGAAAAGCAGTTTAAATGAAATAGTGCCATGATTTTCCATTTCATTTGACTAAGTTTGTTTTCAAAGTACTTAAGGTAAGTTGAGGCTGAATATGTATCTTTCAGATATGGTGGCTTGCTCCATATTTAAGATGAATAAGAAGAGATGTAGATAGAGAATTCTTGCAAATGGGTTCCTCTCTTGGGGTTATTCTTCATATTCTAGGAAAAAACTGTGAGAAAATATGAAGACCACTGGACAGGGTTGCAGGTGTTAATTAAGAACAAAATTATTGGTCCTAGCCGGGTAGCTCAGCTGGTTAGAGGGTCATCCAGAAACACCAAGGCTGCAGTGTGATTCCAGGTCAGGGCACACACAGCAAGCAACGAATGAATGTACCAATAAGTGGAACAAGGAATTGATGTTTTTCTCTCTCTCTCTTCCTCTCTCTCTCTAAAATCAATAATTTTGTTTTTAATTTAAAAGAACAAAATTAAAGCTCTAGGAAATTGCCTACATCCTCAATTTTGTTTTCTTTTTTTATTTATTTTTAGATCTTTTTAAAAATTGTATTTATTTTTAGGGAGGGGGAAAGGAGGGCAAAAGAGGGGAAGAGAAACATTTTAATTAAATTCACACTGATGTGCAAGAGACACACTGAATTGGTTGCCTCTGACTCACAACCCAGGCGTGTGCCCTGACTGGGAATCAAACCAGTGACCTTTCGATTTGCAGGCTGGCACTCAGTCCACTGAGCCACACCAGCCAGGGCTCAATTTTGTTTTCATGACTGAAGTTAGATATTAAAACACAAAAATACTTGTTACTGTAGAATTCAACAGCAGGAAGGAGAAAGCAACCAAACTGATCACAATTTTTTTTCATTTAAATCAGTTTGTTGATTGGATTAGAATCCTACTGCTAAAAGGAGAACTGTAGAAGATTAATTTATTTTTAGACAGTTGCTATAAAATTCTCCTGTACTTCTCTCAGATTGGAGTCAAAAGAAGAGTAAATGCTTTTTAGAGTAACAAAAGGTTAAAGCTTCTTTCACACTGGCAGCTTTGTTCTAATGAACAGAGAGTTTGATCTGAAGACACCAGGTGTGTTCTCTTCCTTGTTGTACACCCCAACCAGTTCCCAAGCCTCTGGCTTCTCTCAGAGGAAGTGTTACTTTTCCCAGCCTTAATGTGTTGTAGTTGAGCTCTTTACAATTTTAAAACATATACCACAACATGACGTGTATTAATTTCAAACTATTTACAACTCACTATTTTTTCTTTCATGAATAATGCGTAAGAGAATAAAAATAAGTGGTACCAGCTTCTTATTTCTCCACCACCAAAAACAAAAATAAAAAAAACCTACACCAACCCTTGCAGAACACCTTTCCAACCAGAATGAGTCAAATGACTGGGATGTTGCCAGTGGTCTATCCTCCAACATTTCAATTTTTCCATTGCTCTTAAGATCCATCTCTTTGTCTGCCTCGTGTTGTTACTGTTCTACTTGTCTGTATTCTCCTGTGTTAAGTCTTAAATTCCTTGAGAGCACTGTCCAGCTTTGAGTACTGCCCAAGGCCAGCCTCAGTGTTCTGCAGACAGCGTACACTCAATACATTTTGCTATCATTTTTCTTTTTACAAAAGGGAATATCCTACTTAATAGATAAGAACACTGAAAAATATCAAGACTTGCCCAAGGTCACACAGTTAATAAAGGAGAAAGTGGCAATTTGCAAGGTTGCTTCATGATTTTAGTCATTGTATTAAATGGACCAGTAACCCTGGCTGGTATAGCTCAGTGGATTGAGCGCCAGGCTGCAAACCAAAGGGTCACCTGTTCAATTCCCAGTCAGGGCACATGCTTGGGTTCCAAGCTAGGTCCCCAGTAGAGGACAAGTGAGAGGCAACCATGCGTGAGAGGCAACCACACATTGATGTTTCTCTCCCCCTCTCTCTCTCCCTTCCCCTCTCTCTAAAAATAAAGTCTTAAAAAAATCCCCATCATTAATTTACTTTATCAGTGAAGTTCCCAGATTTGGCTGCACTTGCATGACTTCGGGCCATTCATTGTAAAGCCACAAACCTCTGAGGTCAGAAAAGCTTTATTTCCAGGTTCACATGGATGTTGGACTTTATTTCCTCAGATTTGCCTCAAACCGCGATGTTATCAATTGTCACAAGATGGATGTGGCTATGGTGTTCTATCCAGTATTTGGTGACAGACTTCCCCAAAAGACCAGGTATGCAGGAAGTGGCCAGTGACTCACTGTTAGTGGCCTTCATTCTGAGTCATTCCCCACCAAAATCCTCAAGATGGTGCTAAGAAAAAGACTGAGCCAGAACATCATGACCCCAGGGAATTTTAAAATAAGCCACTTTGACTTTTCTCTCATTCCCACCCTGCTCTCTGTGCTGCCTCCCTGGCCCCACCTGCTCCTCAAGTTGCCAGACCTGCTCACTAGCATCCTTGTCTTCCTCTTACTCAAACTGTCTCTGCTGAATTCTTTAGGACCAGATATTAAACTCCTAAGAGAGAAGCTCTTAATCTTGGTCAAGGCAATCACTTCCTAGCCAAGAAACATGTTTTCATGTAACTATACCCTTTTAAAAGTTAATGCCTGTTTTCATTCTCTAATCCAAGAGTGACAAGTAGGTTTCATTTCCTATGTTAATTGCAACTGACTGGGAGTGGGGCCCAGGACGCTGAGCTGATAGAGATGCTGAGACCATACCTGGGCTCAGTGGTGAAGAGAGTTTAATAGGTAGTTGATGGTCTGGGAATGGGCTTGTCTGCCATGTAGTCATCATCCCTGACCTCACAGGAAGTGCTTTTGATGGTGGGAATCTACAGAGAGGCAGAAGGAGAGGAACTATCATAGCTGTCCAGTATAACTGATGTGTGTAAGTAGATCAGACTCTGTGGCATTCTGCAAATTATTTGACTCAAGAAACTTCAGACTCCACCACATTCAGAGTCAGTTTAAGCCAGAAATGCTATCCAGAAGATATAATGTTCTTACAAGGTTTTAATTCACTTATATTATCTAAAGCACTGGGGTTTTTTTGTGTTTGTTTCATTCATTTAATTTTGCTTCAAATATTTTTACTGTCTCATTTGAAAGTAAAGTTTGGAACTCTATGTCTTGGTCCTAGTTATAAATTGGCTAATTCTCACTGTCATTTTTTTCTCTGTTGAGTCCCCACTGGACAAACTATTTTTAATTTCCCTTTTTAAAATCAATGTTATCTGATGTCATTGCCCAGCTACCACATACCACTGAGCTGAAAATACTGCAAGAGTTGAAATCAACCAAATTTGGTTTACTATGTATTCGCAGAAATACAAAATATTTCAGAAACTCATGAATTTCTCTTCACTACCTTACAGATCTGATGTGCTTCCAAACAAGTATAGTGGGCATGTTTTCACAAAAAGACTCATGACTTGCATGTTTCTTCTGTCTAATTTGCAGAGGTTGTAGAGGCACCTCTGACGATGGCAGAGCCATAGCTACCGCTGACAAAGCTCTTGCAGCCACCTGTAAAACTTCTGTGCTCATCATTAAAAAGGAGGCTGCTTTCAAAGTTTGTCCGTTTGGAGCTTGCCAAAATGACCATTGCTAACGGGTCCAAACTGTAACCAGCAGCTGAGAGTCCCTTGCCTCCCTTATTGGAGCTACCACATAGTCACAGGATCGCCTGCAATGCCACCAGTTTGGCCTCTAGAGGAGCGAAGGCCAGCCTCAGAAAACCCTGGAAAGTGGAAAAATAGGTCTTCAGCGCTGGCCTTTTGCTGTCATCCATAAAAGACCCTGTGAGGGGGGAGACCACAACTTTCTTGCTCATCTTTGCATCCTTAATATCTAGCAGAGTGTATGGCAAATATCTGGTACTCAAGATATCACTGTTGTCCTGGCTGGGTAGCTCAGTTGGTTAGAGTGTCATCCTGATACGCCAAGGTTGCAGGTTCGATCCCTGGTCAGGGCACATATAAGAATCAACCAATGAATGTATAAATGAGTGAAACAACAAATCTCTCTCTTCGCCCGCTCTCTAAAAATCAATCAATAAGTTTTTAAAAAATTTAAAGAAATCACTGTTGAATTTGTAGATGATGAATGAATGGGCAGGTGGACAAATAAATGAATGAATAATGTTCCCTCCAAGTGTTTTTTGTTAATATGTAGGCATGAAACAAATAAACCCACAGATGGCTACAGTCAGGGAAAATATTAGATAGTTTGACACAGAAAGTAACTATCAAGAACATGGTTTTTTGTTTGTTTGTTTGTTTGATTGTTTTTAAAGGAGAAGGCTTTTTGATGTAGCACTTAACCCGAAAGTTGTTTTCTTCCTGTGACGTTAGGGCAGTATAACACATTGAAGAGAGAGAAAAGAAACTCCTGAGTATCAGCAGGCAGCTATAGAAATCAGCATAGAAGAATTTTCTTTGGAGAATTATTTCTTGTACACCAGTAATGCATGAATTTATACAATAGCAAATAGGCATGGAAATAGCTGCAGCTATATAAATACAGTTCATAAAGACTCCTACTCAGAACCTCAGTGCAGAGTACTCTTGTACTCCATTGTCTATATGTAATGTATCAACCCTGAAAATAGAAAGTGTCTACTCTAGGGTGGATCAGTGGGGGGAGAGAGGGCAGGACTGGGTATAAAACATTATGAAACAAAAGAGGTTCAGCAAGTAGTATTGGACTGAGAGAAATTTACTCTTAATTATTTTTAGCTGTAGTTTTATACTGGTAACTCAGTCACAATGCATATAGGACAGAAACAGCTGATTGAAGTATAATTTACATATCACAGAATTTACCTATTAACAAGTATGTGTTTTAATTTCACGGTAAATTCATGCAGTTGTACATCCATCACTACAATCTAGTTTTGGAACATTTCTATCACTCCCAAGATGCTGTTATTCCCATCTGCAGTCAATCCCCATTCCCACGTCTAGCCCAGGCAATTACCGTTCTGCTTTTCTGTTTCTGTAGATTTGTATTTTCAGAAAGTTAATATCAATAGGATCATGCCAGCTATAGTTTTTTGTGTCTGTCTTCCTTCACATTGCATGATGTTTCTGAGGTTCACTTATGTTGGGCATATATCAATAATTTGTTTCTTTTTATCTCTGAATAGTACTCCCTTGTGTAATACCCATTTTGTTTAACCCATCAATGGCGTTTGGACTGTGTCCATTTTTTTTAGCTATTGTAAATAACAAGTCTATGAGCATTTTTTGCAAGTCTTTTTGTGAACATTTATTATTTATTTCTCTTGGGTATATGCCTAGGAAAGGAATTTCTGGGTTGTGTGCTAAATTTATGTTTTACTTTTTAAAATGTTGCCAAACTATTTGCACAAGTGGATGCACCATTTTACACACTCGCCAGTACTGTGTGTGCATTCCACTTTCCCCACACCTCCGATACTTAACGGAGTCAGTCTTTTGGAGCACAGTAATTCTAGTGAGTTTATAGTGATATCTCCCTGTGACTTTTAACTTGCATTTCCCAAACCAAGGATGGTTGAGCATCTTTTCATGTGTTTATTAGCCATTCAGATGACTTTTTGGTAAGCTGTCTTTATATCTTTTGTCCATTTTTAAATTAGGCAGTTCATCATCTAAATGAATGTTAAGTGTTCTTTTTTCCTGGACACAAGTCCTTTGTCAGATATATGATTTATAGATATTTTCTCGTAGTCTGTGGCTTGTCTGTTCCTTCTCTTAAAGGTACATTTTGAAGAGCAAAAGTTTTTAATTTTGATAAAGTCCAATTTATCATTTATTTTTCTTTTATGAACAGTGCTTCTGGTATTGCATCAATATTTTTCCCTTTTTTGGCTTTTTATTTTATGTTTTACTTTTGCTTCTTTTCTTTATATTTTATATACATGCATTTTTAAAATTGTTGTATCTATATTTGTCTAAATTAAACTTAATAGGTATTTCATAACAAAGTATTTATATGATCATGCTCCTCTTTCATAAAATTACACATTAAATGAGCCCCACTGCGAACTTTTAAAGTGAGGTGAACCCATTTGACAATTTCAATACATATTATGATGCCTCAAAGGCTAGGTGATAATAGTGCTTTATCAAGGGCTTACTTTGTACCAGGTACTGTTTTAAGCTCTTTGCTGGTATTAACTCATTCAGTCCTAATGCTCTCATATAGTAAGTACTAGTATTATCACCACTTTGAGGTGAGCAAATAGACACACAGAATATTTCAGTAAGTTGCCCAGAAATTGGCAGAGCTGGGATTCAAGCTCAGGCAATCCAGCTCCTAACCCTGCACTCACTGCCTCTAAGCAACTTCCCCTACAGAATATGATTCCCTAAATAAGATCTGCTTCTGTGGGAGTATGTGGTGGGTGTCTAACATAGCGTCACCCCAGTCCCTCTTCTCTGCGAACTACCTGATCTGTCCATGGGAAGGGTTCCTATCTCAGCTGTGTGAACTTCCCACTGCACACATCCCTTCCCCTCCCCACACACAGCCATTGCTGATTAAGCCAACTGTGAACAATAACCTAAGCTGAGCATATCATATTGTCACTCGCACTTTAGGCTTAAGAAATACTGGAATTGGGAGCTAAGTTAAGTCACTGGATTGCTAGGTGCTGGGACTTTTACCAACTTCCACTGCAGTCCCAGGACTTTCCTTGGCTTCTCCTTTGCTAAAGCCTAGTTGTTCTATGATCCCATAGTTCCTTGAGATACCTCTGTATTCTTCTAATAGGACCTCAGGTTGGTGTCTGTTATTTCTGGAGCGTATAACACTCCAAACCATCACTACTAGAGGCAGCCATGGCAAGGCTCACTCTGCCTGTCCAGGGTCGGCAGGCTGCTCCATCATGACATGGGTTCCAGAACCCCTACGCAAACCTGCAGATCTTACCTCACTGAGCACTGGTGATACTTGCTAGTCAGCTGAGTCTTTGCTGAGATAATCTTTGTAGGCTTTCTGGGAGATGTAGCTTATCTGATAAACTAAACTGTGCTAATGAGAGAGAGAGCTGGAAGAGACCTCAGTCCCTCCTTCCTACTCCCAGGTAGCATGTGTATACTGTGACCAGGGATTTCTGAAGACAATGACACAATTGTTTTCTAAACCAAGTGGCTTTAATAGCGGCTATTTTAGCTCAAAAAAGAGACGAGTATTTCTGGGCAATAGGGGCTTTCTTGCGCCCCTCCACCCGCTTCCTCTGAGCAGCAACTTCTTTCCTTTTAGCCAAAGGTGAGCTGGTAAGCAAAGAGCCATCACTAAATTCCACCAGTGATGGCCACAGTTCCAGAGAGTGACTTCGGAACCTGCAGCAGCTCCAAAAGTGACACTAACAAGTGACAAGAAGTTCTGTTTGGGGCGTGTGATTTGAGAGAGTGTAGGCATTGGAGCCAAATCAACCTATATTCAAATTCCAGCTCACTGCACACATGGGTGACTTCAGGGCCTATTTCCTCAACTTTAAAATACAGTTGAAAGGTTCAGGATTCATTTGTAAAAAGCCTGGTGCACTGTGTCCTGTAATTGTTCAGGTTTACCCTTCCCAAAAGCAGCAACTCCACAGTTCCTTCTATTGTTTCTCTCTCTCACACACACAAGCACAATTCACAAAAGAACCATAATTCCTAGTGTAAAACCGAGACATTTCACAAGCAGGTTTGTGTAATTATTCAAGTCAACCAATACATACTCAGTGCCAACTTCCTAAGAAAACCCTAATCTAGGCTAAAGGAAATTTCCCTGTAGTTGCAACTTGGCAAGTATCTGTTGGATTATCCAGCAAATGTTACCAAACATTTGAAAAGCTATCTAAAGTTTTGGAATATTCAAAAATCAGTATTATTTTACTTTCTACTTATTTTCCAACAGTCGCAAGAAAGTAGCTAAAAATTTCATTTTCCAAACGTAAAGGGATTGTTAAAATTTTTTTCAATACCTTTGTGTGTGTGTGTGTGTGTGTGTGTGTGTGTGTCTCTATATATATCCCCCAAACTTCACAAGCTCACCAGAACTTAATGCCATTCACCAGTATTTCTAGATCAGCTACTTTTGTAGCTGATGTGGATACTGAAATCATCTAAAACTACATAATAAAGAGATTTAAATCTGGAGTGAATGCCTAAAAACCCACAGAAAATTCTACCAATTTAACTTTTAAAAGTGCATCCACATGTAAATAAATGATAATAAAAGCACAGTGGCTAACACTTGAGTGCTGACTACGTACAAGGCAATGTGCAACGGATTTTAAATGGATTTTTAAATTTAATTACCACAAGTCTATAAGGTACATACTATTTTTATTCCAATTTTTTCTAGGTGAATAACTCAAATTTAGGATGTAGAAATAATGTGGGTTCTCACAGCTAATAAGTTATGGAGTCAGAATTTGAACTTGGGCTTTCTGACCCAGAACCCACGTTCTTAATGAAGACATTATTTTATATTTTTATTGTATTTTTTCCTTTAATATTTACTCCCCTTATGCTTCCCTCCCCACCTCAATCACCATACTGTTGTCCATTGTAATAAAATATGCAAAACCTAAAATGTACCAATTTAACTGTCTTTAAGTGTACAGTTTTGTGGCTTTAAGTACATTTACATTGCTCTATAACCATTCCCATCATCTATCTCTAGAGTATTTTCACCTTCCCAAAAACGAATCTCTGTACCCATTAAACACTAAATCCCCAACTACCCCCAGTCCCTCACAACCACCATTCTCCTTTCTCTCTCCATGAATTTGACTACTCTAGGTACCTCATGTAAGTGAAATGATATAATATTTTTCCTTTCTATGGCTGCCTTATTTCACTTAGCATAATGACTTCAAGATTCATCCATGTTGTAGCATGTATCAGAATGTTCTTCTTTTCTAAGGTTAATAGTCCATTGTATGTACATACCACATTTTGTTTATCCATTTATTCATAGATGAATACTTGGGTTGTTTCCACCTTTTGGCTCTTGTGAATAATGGGGCTATGAGCATGAATGTAAAGAGTATCTGTTCTAGTCCCCGCTTTCAATTCTTTTGGAAACATACCCATTAAACAAGACATTTTCAATACATTCCTTCTCTTTGCTATTGGCCAGTTATTCTTTGTGTTTTGTTTGCTTTTTATAAATGTCTCCATGTGCCCTGGCTGGTAGGGCTCAGTGGATTGAGCACTGGCCTACAAACCAAAGAGTCACCAGTTTGATTCCCAGTCAGGGCACATGACTGAGTTGTGGGCCAGATCCTGGGGATGACGGGGACAGTGTATGAGAGGCAACTACACATTGCTGTTTCTCTCCCCCACTTTCTCCCTCCCTTACCCTCTCTCTAAAAATAAATAAATATTTTTTAATGTCCCCATGTATGAAGCAATTACAAATGCATAATATCTAGGGAGATTCTAGTGTCCTCTTAAGCCAGTAGCATAGAGAATAGCAGGAGAAGGCTGGGCTGGCTCATAGCTGAGATAAACGTAGGCACCTGCAGGCCGACTGGTGAAGCAGACAAAATAGGCCAATATATTTGGCCTATTTTTCAGGCCAAATATATTTTAAATACAATTTCTTCCCCTTGGCTAACATGGCATGTTAACATGCTTTTTTAGGCATTAAGGACATGACAAGTCACTGAAAAATTTAGATAGAGACAGTGTGAAGGGGAAAGGGATCCTAGTTAAAAAAAAAAAAAAACAGTTGTGGTTCTGAGGTCTACTGAAAAGCAGGAAGGAAATGTATAAGCACATTAGTGGTGTTAAAGGCATCTTTTAAAAAAAGGCAAAAAGATGTAACTTAAAAAGAAAAAAATAGAATCAGCTGCAGCAGGGCACTAAGAGATAAATGCCCTTAGGAGGCTGCTTCTGCCACTGTTAAACTTTTATCAAACTTTTACCAGTTTTAATCAGAATCACAAGTAATTCTTTTCTCAAATATATCCACTTTAAGCCAAAATAACCTACTCTCCATGACATACATCCAGGTAGGACCCTTTTCTTTCTTTT
This sequence comes from Glossophaga mutica, assembly GCA_039655065.1. Taxonomy (NCBI): domain Eukaryota; kingdom Metazoa; phylum Chordata; class Mammalia; order Chiroptera; family Phyllostomidae; genus Glossophaga; species Glossophaga mutica. Next base: position 65,074,150 of record CM077304.1, read on the forward strand.
TTATCTGAGTCAACCATATACCAGAAATGTCCTTTGGTAGTTTTTCCCTATTTAAACAATCCTTCATTACTTCATCACTATTACTACAGGAGCATGTCAGGGTAGACAGACCACCAGCCCTTGGAAAAGAGGCATCTGGGCTTCCATGCTGGCCCTGCCTCAGACTGACATTATAGCCTCATATTTTTTACTTAGACTCCCTTAATCTGTTTCCTAATCTGAAAACTGGGATAAAAATACCCAACTCCAAAAATTTTTTTAAATATCATAGGTGATAAGATCCTAGTACATAGTATATGCTTAATAACTGCACTTGCCCTGGCCTAGTGGCCAAAAGGTTGTAAGTTTGATCTCAGGTCAGGACGCATACCTAGAGCTCAGGTTGAAACTCTGGTTGGGTGCATACAAGAGGAAACTGATCGATGTTTGTCACTCACATCAATGTTTTCTTTCTCTCTCTTCCCCCCTTTCTCTCTCCCTAAAATCAATAAACATATCCTCAGGTGAGGACTGAAAAAATAGTAACTTCCCTTCTTATCTGAATTTTGGGATGAATTAATAGTTTTCGATCCATCTGCCATATTTTCTTCACATAATGTAAATATCTGAAAGAGAGGTCCTTACTTTCCTAGCCTTGTATTTATACAGGCATGCAATGTAAAAGCTATAGGATTTTTGCCACAGAATGCTTATGAAGCCATCGACCAAAAATGATGTCATTTATACAGAGGCTGAAAGATAAGGAAAGGCACACTGCCAAAAAATATATACAAATAATCGTTCACTCGGCAAAAGGAGGAACTGTTTGAAATTGAAAGAGATTTAAGAGACATACTAGTTAAATATGATTTTGGACTTAATTGAACAAACCAACAGTAAAAAGCCATCTTTGATACAGAAATTTAAAATATGAACTGGGTGTTATATTTTGTTAAGTAATCATTTTAAATTTTCTTAGGTATGATAACAGCATTGTGGTTATATTTTTAAAATGTTCTTATCTGTGGGAGATGTATACTGAAATAGTTATAGGATTTTCCTTAAACTATTCCAACTGGAAGCGGGAGAATAGAGGTAAGGAAAGACAGATGAAACAAGAGAAGCAAAAGTTAGGAGACATGTTGCAACTGAATTACGGGTACATGGGGGCTCATTAAATTCTCCCATGTACATTTAAAATTTTCCACTATAAAAAGTTCTTTCAAAAACAAATTAAGACCAGTATTTAAAGAATGGATGGGAAGAGGGACAAAAGCACAGGTACATAAACCAACCAGACAAAGGAAATGAAGAAGTGGTCATATTTTAGTGAATTTGGAAGTAGAATCAATAGGATTTGGTAAAGAATTTGATATGTGGAATAAGGTAAAGGGAAGTGTTAGATTTCTGTTTTAAAGAGCTGGTACTGTTCATTGAGATGAGAGTACCTGGAGGAAGAGAAGGTTTGGGGGAGGTCAGACAAGGAAAGCTTTCCAAGAGGCACTTGGCTCTAAACATCTGGAGCTCAGCAGAGAAGTTTAAACTGCAGATAGAGATCTGTGACCCACTGGCATTTAAATGGCAAATAAAGCCATGAGGAAGACTAGAATTGCCCATAAGAAAGTATACCAGGAAAGGGCCCCTGGACCAAGCCCTGAGGCACTCCCACCCTTAAGGGGTGGCAGGAAGAAGAGATAACCCCAAGGAGAGTAGGAATAAACAGCCAGAGAGAAAAGAAGAAAACCATAAGAATAAAGTGCTGTCAATACTGGGAGAACGGTTTTATAAATACTGATTAGTAGTAGTTGAAATAATACTTTCTAGTATCAATGGATTAAAATAGGCTTTTTTTTTAAGCTTCCCTAGTAATCAAGCCATGTTTTAAGATACCCATGCTATAAACTTTATAGCATTGTTTCCACTGCATAAATATTTTCAAGTTACAAGCTTTGTGCAAACTTTAATTGAAGACTGCCACAAGCAAAGCAAAAGGAAAGTTTAACAAACATTTGTTGAATGTTTACTATGTTTGCACAAAGGTTTATTGAGCCAGAGGATGTAACAAGAACCAATATTTATCAAAAACCTTTTAGATGAAGATAGCTAACATTTACGGAGTGCTTACTTTGTGGTGGGCACTATTCTATCCTAATATTTGCATCGTTAACTCTTTTAATCTTCACAATAATCCCATAATGTAGGTTCTATTATTGTACTCATTTTACAAATGAGGAAAGAGAGGGACCAGAAGTAAATTCCCTAATATGAATAGAGCCTGTATTTGCACACTTGCAGTCTGATTCCAGAGCCAAACCACTTAATAGCTATTCTGATTACTCCCATTTTTATACCTGGTCTCTTATTTAAAAAAAAAAAAAAAATTAAAGCCCTACACAATAGATATTGTTATGTTCATTTCTCTTAAGTATTACTAAAAAGAAACTTGGAAAGATTAAAAAAAAACTGCCAAAGGTCACAAATCCACTATAATCAGCTTGGAGAATCCAACTAATATTAGCAAGACACCCTAAACTGCCTTTTACTTCTAATATTCCAGGCAGCATGATAGGTACAAAGAAGTGTAACATATGGTTTTTGTTCTCAGGAATCTCAGGACAGAGGGAAGACAAAAACAGTGTAACTAAGACAAGTCTGGTAAGTGCCAAATGAGTAGTACAAACAATTATTATTAGGGAAATTTTGAGAAGCAAGAAACCACTGGGTCTTGAACAATTACTAAGATTTAAATAAATACAAAAGAGACAGGAGAGATTTTATGGGTACCAGATAACATTTATAAACGAATAACAGGGCAGCATGGTACCAAAAGAAGGCAGACAGATTAAAGTACACATTTCAATTCTGCCCACATTTATTGATTTTTATATATACATATATATTTATTTATAGTCTTTGTCACTTAGCCGTTCTAAGTTTTAGTGTTCTCCTTAAAACCTACCTCTTGAAATATGGTCATTAGGTTTGAGGTATATGATTCACACACAGGACTTGGCACAGGTAACTGGAACTAGAAGCTAAATACTATCATAATGATAAAGTCTGAGGGGATGCAAAACCTGGAGCAACTTTGGCCTAGTTATAGTGGCTGTTGATTTAGGGACAGGCCAGATTCCAAAAGTACATTTACGGGGTTTTTGAAGATTCTTCTTAATCTAAATTTCCTTTGACAATTTCATGACAAGGGGTATTTTCATCAGGCTGGTTCTTCCAGTGTTTTCTGCTTTAACATTCATTTACATGATGGCTCTGGGAACGTCATTTTCATTTGTATGGTTTTTCTCAGCTACAGCTTAAGAAAGGGGGAATTTTAAGTATAATCTGTTCCTTATATCACAGACATTAGCAATGACAAAATTATAGAACTGCAAGATTTATTTAACGTGATGTAGGCAGGTTTGGTGGTCAAGCCTGCAATGGCTGAAACAGAATACAGACAGAATTTGACATATATTTTGAGACAAGTAAGCAGTTATATTACACAGAGTAGAAAACATACCACACTGCCTCATTTTTCTTATATGTAAGTACTTGGTTTCCCCAAGACAGAAATCTTAAAGGAATACAAACTACCCTAGGAGAGTATGAGTTCTGAGTTGTTTTCCTATAATAGCAATGGTCTAATATGCTCTTACCTGGTCTCTTGAATGATTTAGTGCTAGAATTTATAACATAACTACATAGAGTTTGAACACAGTCTCTGACCAAGGAAACAGAATGAATCTAACTGGGGATTTAAGCTATGGCTTTTCCTTTTTTTGCATCAACAAGCAGCCTTCTTATCCTTCTCAACTTCCAATTCCAGCTCTGCATGATGCTGCAAATGAATAGAACTATATTTATATGCTATATACTATTTACATACACGTATACATATATTTATCACAATGATAAATCCAGGTAATGTATATGCATGCATACATACATGCATGCACACATATGCACATACAACAGACAGAAAACCGCTAAGAAAGTGCCTTGAAAGGATCAATTTCCAATATTGTTTTGTGAATGAAATAAAATATTTAAGGTTAATGACTATCAATGCTACTAATAACCATGCTCAATTGGAAGCTAAACAGCATGATTCTTAATGCTAATAATCATTAACTGTTAATTAGAAAAATTGTAAATTTGGGGTTTTTAAATCTAATTTTGGATTTGCAATAAGACCTTTACCTTCCTGGACTTTTGAAATGAAACTAACAAGGTATAGATGTTATTTGAAGTAAAACTCTTAAGGAGGCAAATAGCAGTAAAAATCAGAAATACTGTATCAGGTTAAATACTGTATTGTAACACACTTAATTCACTTCCCCTAAAAGAGAAAAAAATAATGTTGAGCTTCTTCTAGAAGCTCCCAGGGGCTAATACATAGCTATTTTTTATATTTTATGTTAAAAGAGTTCTGTACAGCAGAGGTTATTATCCCCGTGTTATAGATGAGAAAACTAAGTCTCAACATGATTAAGGAATTTGATCAAAAGCACACAGCTAGTTAAGTGGTGGAGCTGAACACTGACTCTAGTACTCTCCACTATTTTACAATACTTCACGAATAGAAAATTCAACAAGCACATTTTGAATGCCTGTTATGTGAAAAGCACCATGCCAAACATAAGAACTATACATTTTAACCTTAGAGGTTTCATATTCTAGTAGAGGCAGGCCCAGCTACATAATTTGAGGGATCCAGCGCAAAAAGAAAAAGCAGGACTCTTTTCAAAAATCATTAAAAAATTCGAGATGGTGATATCAAAGCTAACTGATCATGGGGCCTTTTTAAGCACAGGGCCTTGTCACAAGCCCATGAAGCTAGCCCTGAGCACAGGAGGGCAAACAAAGGCATTGGCCAAAGACGGCCCACTGCCTCTTTTTGTTCAGCCATAAGCTAAGAATATTTTTCACATTTCTAAGTAGTTAACAAAAAGAAAAAGAATATTTGTGACATGTGAATATTATACGATATTCAAATTTTAGTGTCTATAATTAAAGTTTTATTAGAATAACAGCTATACTCTTTTTTTTTTAATGTGCCCTATGGCTGTTTTTGCACAAGAAAGGCAGAGTTGAGTATTTGCAACAAAGACCATCTGGCTGGCCCACAAAGTCTTAAATACTTACTACTATCTGGTTCTTCACAGAAGAATGCAAATCTCTGTTCTAGCAGGAAGGCAGAAAACAAGTAATAAAAGAAAGTACCACTAGAGTGGTATGGAGATTCAAAAGAGAAGAAACTACATTAGATTGGAAATATCAGAAAAGATGCTCCTTCTTAGAGCAAGTAAGATGACTTTGCATAATGGGCAGGGTAGGTGAGAAGAGGCATTAGAGGCAGAGGAATCAACTCTGCATATCAGGGAGGGGGGAAAGCACTACATTTGGGCAAGATGAAAAGTCCACTCTGATTGCAAGATAGTTTCAAGTGAAAGGGAAAAAAGTAAGACACAAGAATTTTAACTTTACTTTGGCAGGCTCTTTGAGGAAGAGTGAGTCTTGCTCAGTAAATTTTTAAGATAATTCATCTGGCAACAGTGTGTAGAATTGAGCATAGCAGGTACAGACCAGAGACTGCAAAGCAAGGTAGGAAGGTGTGGCTTAAGTCTAGTTGGTGAGAAGTAGTGCCAACCTAAACAGTGCGGCTGTAGTAGAAATGAATTACTATCTAACAAGAGGGCCAACTGACTGATGATTTGAAAAAAGGCAGAGAACAGCATCAAACTTGAAAACTAGGTAATTTTTTAAAATATTTTATTTCTTTATTTTTAGAGAGGGGGGAAGGGAGGAAGAAAGAGAGAGAGAGAAACATCAGTGTATGGTTGCCTCTCACATGGCCCCCACTGGGGACCTGGCCCGCAACCCAGGCATGTGCCCTGACTAGGAATTGAACCGTGACCCTTTGGTTCACAGCCCACACTCAATCCACGGAGCCACACCAGGCAGAGCTGAAGACTAGGTAATTTTAAAAATGGTGATACAATTAACAAAAGAAAGGAGAGGAAACTGGTTTGGTCACAAAGATGATGAGTTCAGTTTGCACACATGACCAGTTCAAGTTGCAAGTGGAACATTCTGGTGAAGATTTCAAGAAGATAGGAACAAGGGCCTCGACCCAAAAAGTGATTAAATGTTAAGTGATGCAGATTCTGGCATTCTCTACAAAGAGATAATAGTTTAATACAAGTGTAATGATTTCCAGTACAACAGAAGCAAACAAGTGTATTTTAAATTAAACTCTTCTACACATTTTCTCCAATTCTAAATAATCTTAGTTCCAATCTTCTAAAACTGACTTTCTGAAAGAAAAAGAAAAACAAAAAAACTGTTGTCCAAAGGTCATAGAGTTCAAAAAGAAAAGAAAGAAAAAACAGTGTACCCAGGTAACATCTGCTTCCATGAACTAAGAGTTTCAAGCTTTCAGACTTCTCAAAGTTAAAAAGTCAGTAAGGTCGAATTTATTTGCAATTCATTCATTCAGAATTTATAATAATTCCTACTGGTTGCTCTGGAATTTGCCTTTTAAAGTTCCACTAAAAAACAGTTTTCTAAGAAAACAGAAATTATTGAAATATGTAACATGTTCAATTAACCTAAGTTGTAGAACACCTAGAAAGAGCTTATGTACAGAAAACTTAGGATAATTATAATTCATTCTTATCTATTCCTTTAACTTAGGTTAGTTTTCAATTACTAGTATTCTCAAAAGGAGTAAAATTAGTCATACTTTTCATTAAGCTTCCAAATTTATCAAAGTTCATAAAAATTACTTCAAGAATAACACAGGGCCCAGTTAAACTATGAACTAATCAAGTTTGTCTTCAATGACATCCCAACCCCTACTTCTCCCTGCACTTTGCTCTCTTTGCATCTCTTCGCCCATCAAAACCCCATTTCATAAAAAAGCCAATGTCATATATGAGTAGTTGTACTTTTAGGCTTTTCTCTAATAAAGCTTACGTTCCCTTGCTAAGTTCCCACCCTTTTTGGAACAAGGCATTTTTGGAACAGAATGCGCTTTCTATTGCCCAGTTGTCACATCATAAATCTTCCTATAGGTAATCCTTTCGAAGTGCCCGAGTAATGCATTTAAATATGCAATTTAGTTTATTCACGTAAACAGTGATTTAGGTACAGAGTAGAAAGTTGTTTGGGATCATTGGTTTGTTAACTGAGTTTTTTTAGTCAAGTAATTTGGAAAGAGTTCACCCGGGTTAAGACACCAGTGAATAAAATACTTGTCAATTCAAAAGAAAAAACATTTCAATAATGAAAAAGACTACCGTGGCCTAGGCTCCTTCACTGATCTCTAGGTTTGGAAACTGCGCACTCAGTTACTTCTCCAGCCACTTTCCCCAGAATAAAGGAATACGCGAATACCAACTGGTGGCGTTGGTGAATGAATAAAAGAGTTTGCATTAACGACGCCTTTTGAGTTCTGGAGGGCTGCTAAGCCCTCAGCACCCCTTTAAACACCTGGCGTCCGGAAGCCAGGACGCAAACACTCTCCGACCTAGAGGACAGAAGCAAGATAAATGGGGTGGTAGCGGCGGTACAGAAACATTGCGGAGGAAACGCCGAGAGGGGCGCCGCGCGTGTCCCGCCCGCGGTGGGGCCACGCGGAAGGCCCCGCCCCATGGCCCCCTCGCTCCGCCCTTGGACCCCGCCCCTTCTCTGTTCGCGTACCCGCGCGCCCCGCCTGCGGACGGAAGCGAGAGCGAGGCTGAACGCCTGACGTCAAGGCGACACCGCCAAACCTCGCCCAGAGTCAGGCGTGTAAACCAGCCGGAGCGGCGGCAGCCCAGGACCGCCGTGGCGCCGGGAGCAGCTACCTAGAGGGAGCGCGAAGCGCAGGGCGACGCTGGCTACGGGGGCCCGGTGACAGCGTGAGAGGTTCGCAGAGTGCGTCCGTGGCCGATGAAGAGAGCGGCGGCAGCAGCAGCCGCACGGGGCGGGGGCCCAGGCGCCGGCTGAGGGGAGCGGGTGGGGTGCGGTACGGACCGGGCGGGGCGCGCGCAGCGGTCAGGGGCCCCGGCGGCGGCGTCGACGGCAGTGTCTCGGGGCGCGGCAGGTGGTGCAAGGGCTCGGCGCCCAGCCGGCGAGCGCGCTGCCTCTCGGCCGGCGGGGGCGAGCTGCTGCTGCTGCTACCGCCGCCGTGGGGGAACAGCGCGCTTTGCGGAAGGGGTCAAATGTCTGAAATATGGCGGAGGAAGTGAGAGCCCGAGGACCCCCCCCCCACCCCCCTTGCTCCCTCTCCCTCTTGCCTGCTGCCGCCGCAGTCTCTCTTCTTGCCCGTCTTCCCCCCGGCTTCCTGGAGGACTGGTCCCCGCCCCGGAGCCCCCTCACTGTCCGCCTCGGTTCCCTCCCGGGTGTGGGTGGAAGTTAGAACGGAAACCAGAAAGTTGTCTTTTACAAAGATCCAGCTTCCCGCAGCCTTGATCCAGGGCGAGGAACCTTTGGGGCAAACCACTCCCCAGCGCCCTGAAGGCTCGAGCCTGACAGGGAAAAAGTTTTTCTGAATCCGGGCTGGTTTGCTCCATTTGTTGCGGGAAGTGGCAGGAGGACGGCAGCGGAGGGAGCCCCACCTAGTCTGGCAGCAACCACCGCGTAGAGAAGAACTGTTAAAGGGGCCTTTCCCTTCGTCAGCAAGAGGAAATCTTCTCTTTCAGTGAGAGAGAAAATCCAGGAAGTTTGTCTTTTTCGCCATCTCAATGTGTCTAATTCTAAAATTGACTGTCAGCGCCTTGAATTTTATTTAAAACTACCCCCAGTAAATCGGGCCATCCGGATTTTTCTTCTGAAAAAAACTGATGGTTTTTCGGAGAAAAGGTTATCATTGCTAGTTTAAGCAGATTTGCTTTCCCTCTGCTTGTCTCCCATCCTTTTTATGAGTTTGGAAAAAACGTTTTGCCCTGCTTCTCCTGTTTCTTAGGAACATAAGCAGTTCTGTTTTGCGGTAACGGGAAATCAGATTTTTAACGGGGTAGAAAGTTTACATGAAGGTTGATTTTAATATTTTAAAATTAATTCAAATTGGATTTTTGTATCGCTACTAGCGTGTAATATGTGCATATCGAGTGTTATAACTGAAAGCTTTTCGTAAACTTATTTTTAATCCTTTTTTTGGTCATTAAAATGCTGTTCGGACTTGTTCAACAGAACTTTTATCTTAGCAAGAAGTAACGTATAAAAAGGGAAGCCGTTCATTTAACTTCAAGCTCAGATCACTCCCAGAAGCTGACTCTTGATTAGTATTTGAGTCATAATGGAGTCATGGGACTTTTTAAGGCCCGGAAAGGACCATTGAGATCATCCAGTCCCACCCTCTCATTTTGTGGAGGAGGAAACTGAGGCCTAGAAAAGATAACTACCGTAGTTAGTGGTCCTGCTGACTTTTAGGACAGTAGTCTGTCTATAATACTGAATCTAGAGGAAGGAATAATATTTTTATATAGAGGATAGTATTCCCGTCATACTCTAGAAAAGGTGTGGATGAACCACTTGGGTAGTTTCATTTCCAGGTTTTAAGAGAGGACATCGCTATTGAGGAGATTCAATAACTTTAAGGACACAGAGTTCTGAATGATAGTTTTATTTGAACCCATCTGCACTTTCAGTTTCTGAACTACGCAGTGTTTTCACCTGCATATTCTTGTTTGGCATTCATAATGAATTTTGAGGCTGCCTTATCTGAGGAATCCCCAAAGTAAATCTTTGAAATAAATGTAGCCACTTTGGTTTTAACATACCAGGTATCAGGATATAACTGAAGAGCCCAATAATAAGTTGGCATAATTGTAAAATATGGTATGGGGCATGAAAAGGAATGCTGTTCTTGTCTTTTGCTCCCCTCCCCCCCCACGAAAGTCATCTCTTTTCCTGTCTATGACACATATCACTTCCTGTCTTCTATTATCTTTATATGTATTTTTGTTATGTATTCCACTAACTTGTAAACTCCAAAGACAGGAAGTGTTGTTTGTATGCCCCAAAGCAGTGGCTTGGTACCTCGCATATAAACAGTACCAGCTTGTTAAGTGTAAGCACCATGACGATAGGGACTTGATTCCTTTCATTCTCCACTGTATTCTTAGTTCTAGAACCTTGCCTGTGCGCTTAGTAAGTGTTTAGCATTTATATTTAGAGGTTAACTGTAATGAATATTTAAAAAGAGGATATTTGAAAGAGAAACTTGTAGTCCTTCAAAAAGAAGCATTTCCACATTGGCTTTGGAATCTTTAACATTACAAATTGATTTCCATTTTATCTTCAAAACAATCCTTTACTATAGAATTTCAATGTTTTCTCTTAGTTATGTAAAGGGAGGTGAGTTCCTCGTGGTAAAGGAGCTATCTTGTAAGGAGAGCCTAGCCAGGTGTAATAAAGAATTGATCATAAAAAACCTTGATCCGTGTACATAAGGATCTAATCAAATGTATCTTCCAATATAATTCAAGATTGGTAGGCCTATGCAGAGACTGATAACGTGGCAGGTAATTATACATGTTTTAAATATGAAATCTTGGACCTCCAAGGTGGGTTTGGAGGGGGTGGGGAGAAAATACAGACAACTATAACTGAACAACAATAAAATAATTTAAAAATAAATTAAAGTCTTAAGATTTGAATGAGAAACTGCTCATGTTCATTTTCCTTTGTCTTTAGCTGTAGGTACTTGATGACTATCTCCAAAAGGAGTCAAATTAATCAGTGGAATTCAATCTGATACAGAGAGAATTGGGCTGCTTTTACAAGGGTTTCATTTATTTGTTTTTCCCCACAAAAGTGTAGTTTAAATAGGCAGTTTTATTACGGAATATCAAGATGTTACTGACATGCATGTATCATTTTCCTAAAGACTTAATGTTTTCCAGTGTGTATTGGTAAGAGGGTGGGTATTGATCTGTAGTGTCTAGATTTGACTGGCACCAGGAATAGTTTAGTATTTATGAACAAAGTATTAAAAAGCTGTTTTTTCCATTGTTGAGAATGATGTCACATGTTCAGTCTTGAAAAACTTGATATTGATTGATCTTTCTTAAACTTTTTAAGACTGTATAAGGTTGTGACTAAAATCATGCTTTGATTATCCCGCCTCTTATCAGTTTTGAGAACTCTGCAAGGTGTTAGAGATTTAAGCTTCAGTTTTACTGTTTACCTTTCCAAATTGAATTTCTTTTAGAAATTAAGAAACAGGCATTTCAACTGATGCAATGGTTCATTGTATTGTAACATTGGACAAGTTTTCCAGTAAACAAGAGTACTGTCCCATGGCTTACCCTTGTGCTGAAAACCTAATGTTTTTCAATGTCTTAGATATTTTGCAATAAAATTGGTAGGTACTAATTACCTTAATGAAGACTTAAGTTTTTTAATGGAAGCAGTAGGTACACAGAGTGAATTTATGCACTTGTGGTGAAGACTGGCTTGATATATATGTACAGGGTGAGACATAAATAGATTTACAGTTGTGAATATGGGAAACACTGAATTTATTCTTGTATTATTATTTTACTATTTTTCCATTCAAACAACTGTGTGATCGGTTGTACTTCATTTGAACCTAGTTTGAGCACTGGATTATAAAACTAATCCCTTTAGTCATACATTTCTATTTTAAAGAAGAAAGGTTATGAAGAATTTTTTTCTGTGCTACCTTTAAAAAAAATGAAATCACTTTTTTAATGTACCACTAACAAAAACAATACATCCTCACTCTGGCGTGTTTATTACTGATGTTAGTCAAATTAAGGGTACACAGCAACTGATTATTATTTCAGTAGCAATTTAGAAAGAATTTTTGCTTTGCATCAGTAGAGGATCAAAAAAAATTTTAACTCTGTTTCCAGGAAACCTTAAAACTTACAAAAGGAAGAAGTGAAAATTCAGGGGAATAAATGCGTACCAGGTTTTAAAATAATTTTTAAATTACTTATCAAATGCAAAATACATGCAACATGAATTGCTGAATTTCCATATCGTTTTGTTGTGCAGAACAGTATTCTACAGTATTCTTAAAAGTGATTGTATGTGAGATGCTTTAGTACTAAGAGTATATTCACTTTTACTGTTTATGGTAATGGAAAAGTACAATAAAGAAAGATGTTCACCTTTAAATTAAGAATCTTAGTCTCTGACTATAGAGAGTAATTATCTAGTGTTCTGATTTTGAATTTTACAGTGAGCTGGTTCCTTAAGGTTACTCTTTTAGTTACTCTATTTTATGATTTTGTAGTTATGTTACTACATACACATTGTATCAGCAAGACCTTTTAAATTTAAATTGGATTCTGATCTCATGAAATAACTTGCTAAGTAATCTTTTCAAGTGGTTAGGGATTGAAAGTTTTTTAATGTTGTACTACTAGACTGAATAAAGATGTGGAAGCAAGAGAGCATCTATTTAAAGCAGTTATAAATAATTTTGATCACTTTAAAGTGCCTTAGAATCGTCACTTTTACTACATCACAGAGCTGTTGCTAAGATTTTAGTAGTTGGTTTGAAAACTTATTTTAGTGAATATGTTCTTTTAGCATTTTAAGTAATTTTATTTTGAAAATATACAGTGAACTGATGGCTTCGTTGGTAATCCATTGGTAGATTACCTCTATCTGTTGCTTTCTTTTGTGGGAAGGAAAAAAGATGAAAAAATCTGTTTTGTCCATCTAATAGCAATTTTTGGCAAAAGCTTCTGGAAAGGAAATGGAAAATGATACACAAAATAAAATTCTAATTATCTATATCTTCTAAAACTTATCCTCATTAAAATATATTTTTCAAACCACTTTATTTCTTAAAAAAAGGTTGGGTGACTTTGTAATACAAAGTTCTTAGTTAATGGGATTGAGAGTATGAATAAAAACTATTAATATAACTTCTCTTCATTGATAGTTTTTAGGTATCAAAGAGAGATATGCACATTGCATCCAACTGTTATCTTGTGTCTTAAGATTGCAGTGAGAGTATTACTATTAAAACGTTTAGAATATGAAAAGTACAAAGAAGAAAATTAATATTGTACTAAATCCTATCAGTACAATGAATTGTTAGGCACGATTAGTGTACTTCCCTTTCTGAATCTTTCCTAGTTCCCTCCTCAGTGGGAAAGATGGACATATATTGTACTACTTAGAGTTGTTGAAGATTAAATGGAGTATTATTCATAAAATGTTTGTAAAAGGATATGCTAAAGTAGTATTATCGTATTTTGCTGTGTATAATGAGCTCTCACATATAGTGGACACACACCCACATTTTTGGCCCACACTTTCAGGGGAAAAAAATCTTTCATTTTAAATAAAAAAATCTTAAAAAAAAAAAAAACAGTTTTTTATTAGATCAGATCTTCACTCCTGTACACATAATTTTAATGTACTGTGACAAAATGGGAAGAATGCTTAAAACACTCTTTGCTGCCATGGTTGTCTCTAGGAAAAGCATTTGTGTGATTATTTGAATTGCAAGTTGGACCAGCCAGTTTTTCATTTTGAAAGAATCCCTGACGAACTATGGTTGTTCAGAATTGGGTATTAGGCTGACATTTTTCTCAAAAATAAATGACCCTGTTGCTTTAAGGAAAAGATTAACACTATTCATAGTCAGCGATAAAGTTCTAGTTGGCAAGTGAAAATTAGAATTTTGGAAAACTTGTATCAGCCATTGTGCTCTCAACAGCTTCCTGGTATTTAAAATATATTTCAGATGAGATTGGTGTTAATGAACATTTTTTTTAATAATGTAATGAAATGGATCAGTATTTGAAGATCTGCGTAACTGTGAACCAATATTTTCTAAGTGACTAATGCATGCTGTTACAAAATCATGCATGGGTAAGAGATTTTTCCAAAGTTCTAGTTAGACCAGTGGATTTTAATGTTAAATAGAACATAAAGTTCATGGATAAAAGCTTTTTATTTTGATATATTGCAACCAATTGTCAAGTTTTGGTGTAGTAGTAAAGAAAAATAATCATACTTATCTGAAAAAGCTATTAAAATATTCCCACTATCTGGATAGTCACTTTTTTTATTACTCATTTTCCATGATTGTCTCATGATGTGCTCTGAGTATTTAATATCACTTTTGACTTTTTTTTTTTTTTGGTAAGGGGAAGAGAAAAAGATAAATGTGAGGCAGTGTTTTCATGTGCTTTAGTTTGAAATCTATTAATATTGAATCATTTTAGGTGATTTTCATTTTTTTTTTTTTTCAGTCCTTTGGGTGTCTATTCAATTTTAATCACAGTAATGGTTTGGGTAGTTGTTATTTTTTAAGCCTATTTTTTGTTTCAATTCTTGCTTTATACACCTGGTTACTCATAGACTGCATGTGTGTCCAAGTTGTGGCATAACTTTAAAAGAGCAGATTTTATGATAATAGTTGACTTACACAGTTTTAGGATATGTGGTAACTTTCTCACAATGAAACTGAGGGTTTTTCCCATTTCAAGTTTAATAGTCTCCTTGACCTGAAAATTTGGTGTGTTAGCTGCCTTCAGTAGATACTTTTCCAAAACAAATGATAATGGATAATGTTCTTACCTTCTGGGAGAAAGCTGTTTCTTTTTCATGTTTGCTTGAAAACAGTGGTAGCAATTCTTGTTAAACTGTTTTTATAAACCTTATGTCATAGGACAGTTCCAAGTTTTAAAGGATTTTTAGGCTAACCTACATTTGATTAAGTAGTAAGTTTCAAATTATTAAAGAAGAAAGGTAAATTATCCTGTACTCAATTTCTTGGAAATTTAGTGCCATTTATCTCCCTAGAAGTTATAACATTGGTGTGTTCTGTGAAGAAAGAGAGTATTGAGTCTGAGCATCACTTTTTGAAAGAATAGACTTCAGAGGAAGAAAAAGGTGTGGAGTGGATAAAGAGGGATAAATGTAAAACTGCTAATTTTAGGGTCTCTTCAGGGATTAAACATCATAGAATGCCTGCCTACTGGAGCTTAATCCCACCGTAAGGGGGGGGGGTGTTAATAAGCAGCTTTAGTTCTTCCTATATTAAATAATTAACTGGTCAGCTATTCTGTCTGTTCTGAATTAGGGAACATACTGAGGTCATAATTTATGTCCAGGACATCCAAGTTAGTCACCAAGTTACCCAGTTACCCTGGCTATTGTTTATGTAGTTTTAGTTGCTAGTTTATAAAAAAATTATATGAAGTTTTATCTATTTTTAAGTTTTTTATACTTCATCATCCCTCAACAAAGAGAAGACAATACACTAGCTTTTTAAAGACGAGCATTTATAACATTTTTCTATTGTTTAGGTGAAAGTGATGATGATGATAAATAGGCAAGGTGGAAGAGGTGGGAGGGCAGTAAGTACAGCAGAAAAGAAAGTGAGGATGGTGAATAAGAGGATCTCATTCTAATGAGCAGGGCTACTGTTACCTGGTTTGAACAGGAATGATGAATTCCACTTTGAAAAGAAAGCACTTGTGATGCTTTTGTGATACAGATCTTGTCCACTAGGGGGTCCTATGGAGAGGATAAATTGGTATTATCAGTTAGAAATTATGTTCGTTTCATCACCAAGCAGTGTGAGTTGAGAGTATGTTTGCTCTTTTTACTCCCCAACAGATCCTTATGCACTTTTCACTGCACAAATTGGACACATTTCATTTTATTCATAAGTTCTAGCTGATTCCTTTGAGCATGAGGGGTAAATCTGAAAAGTCACATGCTAATTTTGATTAGTTGCTAGACCTTTGAGTATGCCCTGTTATCTTAAATGTAGCACGGTTAGTTGTGATAGCTTTGACCTGGGTGCCCTAAGCTGCAGTTCTCTCTCTGGAATTGGCCATGAAACCTTGAACAACTCCTTTGTTTATGTAGACAAAGTTTGATTGAATGGCTGTTAAGCCCTTTTTGAGCTCCAAAATCCTGTTTCTGTGATACTGCCTTTGTTGAAACCACAATCATCTGGACTCCTACAGGAGCTTCTTGACTTGTTTCCATTTTTGTCCTCCTTTTACCTCAGTCTCCACCCAGAAGATAGTCATCTTTTAAAAATGTAAATCAGATCATGTAACACCCTCCAGTTCCAATTCTTCCCCCAGCGACTTAAAATAAAAACCAGATTTAATTCTTACTTATTACTTCACAAATTTACCTCTTTTCACTAAGCTCTAGCTATATTGGACATTTTTATTTTTCATTAAGTATAATTTACACACAGTACTGGACTTATCACTTCTTTCTGATCTTGACCCAACAAGTTCTTTATCACCTTCTGATTTTTGGTGCTTACAACCATTGATACTTTCCATCATGATCTTTCCTCAGCTGTCTGCAGTTCTGCCTCAGTCTCAACATTGGATCTTAACTCAGGTGTCAGTAATATCTACAAGAGTTCTTCCTGACTTTATATAAGGAGCATTCCCTCTTCATTACCTTCATAGTTCTTATCACAATCAATAATTATATTTATCAATTTATCCTCTCTTCCTCTCTAAATGATTTGTTTCAAGAGGACAGGAATATCATGTCACTTTCCCACCACAATCTCAAATGGTTAGCCCAGTAACCGGCACATAGTAAATGCTCAAAAATTATTTTAATTGAAAGAATACATGAAGTGTTCAATGATTTGTCCTTATCAGTCCCCATCCTAAGTAGGCTGGCTTTACATAATTTTATTTTATTTTTAAATTTCTTGAAATTTTTTTAAAGACTATTTTC
Organism: Glossophaga mutica; assembly: GCA_039655065.1. Classification (NCBI taxonomy): domain Eukaryota; kingdom Metazoa; phylum Chordata; class Mammalia; order Chiroptera; family Phyllostomidae; genus Glossophaga; species Glossophaga mutica. The sequence goes on from CM077304.1 coordinate 65,090,830, forward strand.
AGAGAGAGGAGAAGGAAGGGAGAACAAAAGGGAGAGAAAGCATTGTTGTCTGAGAGATACATCAATGGGTTGCCTCTCGCACACCCCCAACTGGATACCCAGCCTGCAACCCAGGCATGTGTCATGACTGGTATCAAACTGGCGACCTTTCAGCTCACAGGCCGGCACTCAGTCCACACCAGCAAGGGCCCTTTACATAATTTTAAAGTGTTGTACCTATTTCCAACCATAATTCCTCATTTAGGGCATCTGTCTCTTGAGGACTTGTTCATCTGACTGCGTGTTATTGAGAGCTAATTGTTCTCAGTTACTGTGTTAGGGTTAAATTAAATAATTATGCACAAAAGTTCTTAGCATGGACATGAAAAGTTAGTCAATGCAAAATGTAAATAACAGTTCAAAATAATAACTGCCCAAATCAGTGCCATTGGTGAGTGCTTATAGAGTCAGAAAAAGACGTTAAAAATGAGGTGGGATCTCCATGATATTAAAGGGGTATGTAAATTTTAGGTTAACAGGGAATCTCAGACGTAGGCAGGAATGCAGAAGTTGGGAAGCGTAAGGTATGAATGTTCAAGGAAATGTTTTTCTGTATTACTTGTCTGTGAAATGGATTATATTCATAAGGTCCATAATCCCTCTCCTATAACCATTGGTGCCAGGTATTTTGAAATTCAGAATTTTTTTTGAAACATGTTTTTAATTTTAGCAAGATTAATCAAAACTCTTTATTTCTAAGGTGAAACATGAATAGTCACACTAAATAGGTAAGTAAAAACGATCAATAGCCAAATATCAGTTATTAGGTGAAGTTTTTCTGCATAAAAAATTCATCAGGTCAGGTATTGCCACCAAATTAGCTGAGGAACTTTCAGGATTCAAAGATTTTCTTATTTCAGAATTTCTTTGAGGTCTGAAATCATTACTTTGTGTCTTTGCAGGGAGAACATCAGGGCCTGAAAAATGTTACTTTAAAGTAACATTACATTTAGCTTAGAAACAGGCTCTACCAAGGAATTCTTTTTGACACTGACTCAGGGTAGAATTAGAATGCATAGCTAAGGGTGATGAGTTTTTAAGGGTGTGGGAGAATCACCTAATTCCTTATAGTCCAATTAAATGTTTGAAAATTGTGAAGATTCATCTGTACATATTGGTGCTTTGAAAATACAAAGTGTTAAAAAAAAAAAAAAGTTCAACAATTGAGAGCTCATGTTTTAGCCACAGTTTCTTCTTGGTGGATTTTTAAAGTCTTACAAGATACTGTGCCATTTTTCTCCCAGTTGATATGGTTTCTAAGAATTGTATAATACATTTAATTGTGATGTATAAGTACAATAGAAGATTAGAATAGGAATATTACAAGATTAACATAATCCCTATTTAAAAATCCATGATGGAATCACCTGGTATTGACAGGAAAGAGAGAAGTATGTGAAGATGCTGCTCTGAAACGGAGAAAGATTACAAGAAGTGCCTGACCCCGTTTTGTTTTCCCCACATGTTCTGCTTATCCTAGCATCCTAATTAACACTCAGAACGTCAGTTCCCTTTGCCTTTTTCTGTTTGTTTGGTGTATACTAATGTCCAAGAATGCAAATGTGTCTGTGCTGCAGGGGTTTTTGGAGACTTTCGGATAGCCCATTAAATTTTAAAGACAGGCATGTTTCAACACTGCCTAAAAATCTGTTCTTACTGACCTAACAATTAATCAGATAAGTGGAATAATGGATGAGAAAACCAAATAAACATAAGCATCATTTAGGACTTCTAAAGTAAGGCATGATTTTTTATTTTTCTAAGTGGTCTCTATTTTCCTGACACTAAGCACATCTTTGAATAAACTAAAGAGGGTACAGCATAAAAGGAGGAACTGTTAAATCAATTAAAACAACTTCATAAAACAATTAGCTGCATAAGCCAGTATGGACATTAAGCAGCTAACATAAACTGCTTAAATTGAGATATTAAAAGTATTTGAGAAAATTGTGGGAAGTACCTGAGCTTCCACTGTTTTTTGTTAAGTCAAAAATTTGTAATTTTTCTCCTGAACTTTTGGCAGGTTTACTAGGGGATTTTCTGTTAGGAATGTCCTGGTCTTAAAATTTTATTTAGAATGTAATGTAATCATGCAAATGATGAACTCATAATCTAAAATCATAGCATTTTTATTATGCTTTCAAGTGCATTCGGGGGCAGTCATGTTAAGCTTTGTCATTTAATCCTGGTTAGGTTAACAGTATAATGAAATAAAATATTTTTTGTAGTCATCTGTTTCTTCTCTCATGGAAGACACTAATTCATTTATTTCTGAATTCAGCCTTATGTTGCAACAGACTGTATGTTTTAAAAAATGTTCTCCCATCCTTGTGGAGGGATGTATATTGTAAAATCTAAGAATTTATATTAAAAGAAATATTTGTGGTGTTCTTTCATTCATGAAAACTGGTGTGGTTTGTTCTGGAATTCTTACCCTTAACTTGAATTCTAATTAATCTGTGCTTTACCTCTGATTTCTTATACCTCTGTCCCTACAGCTTATAAACTATACTTAATTTAGTATTTGCTTGAAATACAGGGGAAAAGATACTTCCCCTAACTAATGGGGATATCTTTGTGGTTGAAGTAGTTACTCTGCTATCTGTTCAGCAAACATTATTGAGCATATTTGGTGTTTGTGTTGAATTCTGGAATCAAATTCAGGAGACTTGGAAAAGATGTGGCCTCCGCTACGAACATAAAAAACCATCTAGTCTTCTTAACCCCAATAATGCTCATCCCTTTGGAGTGGTAGGATCTCTTTTTTTATTTTTTATTTTTTTCCCTTCTGTGATTATGGAAGCTAACATATTAAGAGCAGATTATTTAAATTACTGAAGAATCTGATTTCTGGAGACTTGAGGAACAAGAGAATCTCCTTGTTAAGTTCAAGGACACCTAATTTGGAGACAGTTAAGATGGTCTCTGGTCGTACCTAACCTTTTTTTCCCTAGAGATATAGATCTTAGGGTCTTTAGTAGGAAGGAAGATGTCATCAGAGTCTCCAGAGGTGCTTTTAAAAACTTAAACGTACACACATACTCCCTCCTATAATGAGAAATGTTACTAATGACTGCTACTCTCATCATTTAACTGGGCTTCTGGGTCTTCAGATGTGAATTTGATCTGATCTTGAGATATCTCCTGACACCATTCCCAGCAGTGACTTTGCTTTGCCACCTCTTCAAGTACCCCGTGCATGGTTCCTTCCTGTTGTGCCAGGGTGTGACCCATATGGGCCAGACTACATCAACCGGAAACATAACATCTGGCTAAAAATGTCTCATTATATAGTGTTCACATTTATCTGTGTAGACTCACAGTGTCTGAAAACACACAGACTTAAATGAGTCTTGGTGGAACACCTTACTATGAAAATGTTAAGTACTAGCACTCTCAGTCTCCCTACAGCTAGAGTTGCAAGTACTTTCATACAGGTTTGGCAAACAAACTCTGAAGGGAAACTTTGCAGAGGCCCAATGGTATGAATGCTTTAATATTAGACTGCTTGTTATATTAACTACTTCCGGAGTCAAAATGAGTATTTTTAATAGATCAGATTCAGCTTTATATATAAAAACATTCTTTACCCAAGATGTCCTTCTGTCTACTTTATCTGTAAAGCTGGCGAATTCCTGAATATTTGTATATTGGGGGCTTACCTTCAGAGTTACAACCCTGTTTCTCCTTTCCCCAGACCACAGTAGACATTGATCATTGAGAACTGTATTCTTTCCTTTTGAGTCCAGAGTTGGTCTCAGAGTTGTTCTTGACTTTGTAGTCTCGGTAACTTAATGTTTTGAATTTGTGTTTGAGCTAAACTCCATTTCGACCAGTGAATTAATGGGCAAGATCTCCTTATCTCTTGCAGGCTGTAGTCTATAGGGCAGGACAGGTATCAGCAAACTCTTCTGGTAAACAGTGAGACAATAAATATTTTAGGCTTTGTGGGCATCTGTGCCACACCACTAAACTCTGCTATTTAATGGTTTTATTTTATTTGTGGGGGGGGGATAAAGAGGGAGAAAAACATTAGCAAGTTGCCTGTCACCTCTCGTATGGGCTCCAACGAAGGGACCTAACTGCAACCCGCTCATGTGCACTGACTGATAATTGAACTGGCAACCATTTTTACTTTGCAGGACGATGCCCAAGGAACACCACCAACAGGTCTAAACTCTGCCATTGTGTTGGGTTGGCCAAAAAGTCCATATGGTTTTTTTCCCATAAAATAAAAGATACCTTTTTCATTTTCAGTAATAACTATTGTTTTGGATATTTTGAGTACGTGGGGTATCTCCCTCATGGCATAATGTTGATTGTTCTCAATTAATGTTTCGATTTGCTTGCTATGAACTTCGACTGCTCTACCCAACCGTGGAGCATCATCCAGTGAGAAATCTCCAGCACGAAACTTCACAAACCACTTTTGACACGTTCAATCAGTCATAGCACCTTCTCCATACACTGCACAAATCTTTTTTTTTTCTTTTTTCTTTCTTGCATTTCAGTCACATTTTTACCTTTCTTGAAATAATAAAGCATAATATGCTGGAAATGTGTATTCGATCTTTAGTATTAAAATAGCGACACAAAAATTCACCAATTTTAATAAGACTTTTTTTGATGCATGCCAATTTGACAACTATCAGAATGCAATCTAACAAAATTGTTTTGAATGAAGTTAAAAACTAAACTCTACTAGAGCCAGTTTACATAAAAAACAAAAAAGAACCCTGGCTGGTGTGGCTCAGTGTGTTGAGCAGCTAGCCTGCAGAACCAAAGGGTCACCAGTTCGATTCCCATTCTAGAGCACATGCCTGGGTTGTGGGCCAGGGTCCCCAGTAGGGGAGCGCACAAGAGGCAACCATGCATTGATATATCTCTCTTTCTACCTGCCTTCCCCTCTGTCTAAAAATAAATAAAATCTTTTAAAAAATACAAAAAGTTTTTGGCCAACCCAATATTATGAGTGACCATAGGTGATATGCAGTTGAATGGCTGTGTTTCAACAAAAGTTTATTTACAAAAATACGAGCAGCAGATGAGATTTGCCTGAAGGCTAGAGTTTGCCAGTCCCTGCCCTAGGCAGGAAACTGGTTTTGATTCATTCAACAAATAATTGCCTTTTGTATTCCAGGCACTGTGTTAAGTGTTGGTTATGCAGCAGTTACACATGTACATCTCTGACCATGAGGTATTTAAGCTTTGAGTATTTTGTAATGCACAGGGCAGATCCAAAGGAGTTTGGGGGAAAATGTGGCCTTACATCAGCCTCATTTGTGAAATCTTAGGCAAATACCCTAAGTGCTGTGTCTATGGTAGTGATATTAACTAAAAGTAATCTCAGTTTGTTTTAGATACCAGGTGTTGTGGTATCGTTAACATCCTGTTGTGAAAAATAAGGAACCTAACTTTCATTTTGTAAAGTCCCTTTAGTTTTCTCAATATTAGTATGTTTCTCTTCAAAATGTCCAGTACTGTTTCCTAACCAAATGAGTCAAGGCTCTTAACCAATACTCAGAGATCTATTAACTTTGTCTCTTGCTATTTTTATTTTCCTGTTCTTTTGTACAATGAGATGCAGTCACACCTTGCTTTCTACTGGAGTCAAACCTTATTTCTACGTTTTGCTGTCACTTCTCTTTTCTATTATGTTCTTTCCAATTCAAATGCTATAACTTGTATTCATTTGCCACCTTCTTCATAAATCTGTTCCTGATTTCTCCTGAATTTCCAGAGTATTTTTGTGTCTCCTGATATTTTCCATATTTTTATGTCTCATCTTTTCTACAAAACTCTAAGCTTCCTGACAGCAAGTACGTTTTGTTCAATTTTTTAACCTTCTGGTGACTTATCTTAATGCATATTCAAATACTAAGTAGATGTAAGGTACACATTTCTAATTAAGTGTTCCTCAATGAACATCCTTGAGAAAGCGCACCTCAGTATACACCGTACATTGTAAAGCCTGTACACATACTGTCTATTTCCAAAAACACTCAAATTTGTTTCACAATGCTAACTGCTGCACGCAATTTGGTTTTTAATTTCCATGTTTTATTTCAGAAAAGAATATAATTCTGTTGTGAAAGAAGATAAGCTATGTGGTACCCAAAATGATTGCTAGATGTTTTTTATGCCTTCACAGTTCCACATCTTTAAGATTATGAAACATGAGAGGAAGCAGATTTCTTTTAAGATGTATCCACCCAAGATGACAAACTGTTTCGGTTTGTTCACGATGAAGGTTTTTCTGGGACACAAGACTTTTCAGCACTAAAACCAGGACTGTTATTCACCCTGATTCTACTTAATAATGTAGCCATTTCCTTTGCCTATCACTGTGCTAGCACAGTTTCATGGAAGTGTAATGAATGCCTGATATCTAGGTGATTGATTTGGTAGGGGAGGATTATTGGGGGGCACTTGGGCTTTTATTAAGTTTTTTAATATTATTTTAGACATTCTTTAATGTTCAAATGAAAATACCAAAGTATTTGATTAATTCATCTATTTAAGGATGTATTTGTGTATGACATAGCATAGTGGTCTTATCAGAAGGTGGTGCTACTCAGATTTTTAATTAAGAATTTCATAATCTGTCAGATGATTAATACTTTATTTAAATGTACTTTATTAGCTATAGCAAAGTCTGAGGTGGCCTGATATTTTCCTTAATTCCCTTTACAGTGGTTTAAGCTTTGGTCAAGAAATATCAATAGTCTGTACTTTGCCATTCCTTTGCTGGAATTAGCATTTGTATGTGTTAATGTTATATAAATCAGGTGAACTCCCTGCTGAGATCTCTGTAATAGCAAATATACGAGGTTTGTCCAGATAACATCCAATAATTGTTAATAAAATGAGAATGGTGACATCAGTGAGCCTGGCAGCCAAGGAGAGTGGACTGGAATGCGCTTGCAGGAACAATGACAACTTTACTGTATTAGTCAGTGGGGACAGTAGATGCCATTGAGTGAGCATATGTACTGTGTGACTGTTATATTGAAAATGACTGAGTGAGTAGAGCAATGAATCTGCATCAAATTTTGTGTTAAGCTTGAACATTCCTCCATGGAAACTATTGGGGTGATCAGAAGGCTTTCGGGGACAATGCAGTGAGTACAGTTTAGAAAGAAAGTGTGGCACAAACACTTCAAAGACGGTCAAGAATTTGTTGAAAGTGATCCATGTTCCTGCAGCAAGCAGAATACCTGAGAGTGTTGAACTCAGCCCCCCTATAACCTAGATTTGGCACCCTGCAACTTCTGGCTTTTCCCAAAACTAAAGTCACTTTTGAAAGGGAAGAGATTTCAGACCATCAGTGAGATTTAGGAAAATATTATGGGGCAGCTGATGGAGATTCCAACAGAGGGTTCTGCAGAGTGCTTTGAACAGTGGAAGAGGTGCTGGGAGAACTGCATGAGGTCCCAAGGTGCCTACCTTAAGGGATTGAGGCGTCATTGTCCAATGTACAATGTTTCTTCTGTCTTCAATAAATGTCTCTTTTTTTCATATTACATGGCTGATGACTTTCTGGACAGACTTCATGTAACTTAAAATGCCTACTAAAATTCCTTGCAGATTTTACCAGCAGTCAGGCCATGGTGGGACATAAACTATTCTGGAACATGCACTGTGCCGGATGATATTGTTGAAAAAGAGCCATTAAAAATTTAATACATTGTACCAAAAAGGACATTAAAAACCTGGTTCCTTCCTTCCCCCCTCCCTCTTTATAGTTTCTCCCATTTTGTAATGATTAAATTTTAACATGCCTGATGGGGCTATGTGGAATAATAATAGTATCCTTAATTTGATCTGTTGACTAAAATAGGCTCTTCAGGGGTGGTTTGTTTGGTGGTTATTATTTTGTTGCTTTTTTGATTTTAAGAATGTGAATAGTCCTTTTGATAGTATTTGAGCTTTATGGTTCTTTTTGCCACCTTGTGGAACCTGATACCTAATATCCAGGACCACATTGTTGCAGAAAAATTACTTGTGCCTTTTAAGTATATGAATCCAACATTATATTCCTGTGTGGAAATGTAAAGATAAGATTTGGGTGATGAAAAGACTCAAGCAAAATGGAAAATTTGAAGTTGAAAAAGAATAGTGTCCTTTTCATAAGAGAAGGAGGAAATCTACTTCTTTGCTTACAATAGTTTTGGTTGACTTTTAGTAGATTTTTTTTTTTTTTAAAGACTAGACCTTAGAAGAATGTGAAGTAAACACGGGCAGTGGTATCATCATACCGGTAGTGTCTGGTTATTCCTAGAGAAATAAAAGATAGGATGTAAGATGCTACTCCCCTATTTACAAAGGACTTCAGATGAGTAAAAGGATCAAGTCCAAAGGTACTGTGTGGGCAAGTGATTTTTATATGTTTTGGTTTATTGTGCAACACAAGCTAGTCAGAGTGTTTTACACTGAGAAACTCATTAAGCTACAAAGGTTTTTGGTTTTGTATGATATTATCTCTGTTCATGTTTTTATTTCTTATAAACTGGCATGAGTTCATCAAAGTTCATTTGATGAAGCCTTACAATTAAAACAATAAAACCTTACAATTGGGATTTGTAGTCATCTAAATAAATTGTATATTTCAAATTGATAAGCCGGAAATACTGAGTAAAACAAATTACACATGGTACCTTCATAATCTCACTAAACAAATCAGTGTTCTTTATATGCCTGAAGCCTTTTGACACAGGCAGTGAGCATTTTCCTTCTAATCTCTTTAGGAATAAAGACACTACTGCCACTCCCATATCTTTTATCCAAAAGATAAAAGATCATATCTTTTATCCAAAAGATAAAAGATACCTGCTAAACCAAGTCTGTTCCTCTTTGGCGACTTATCTGGTTTAATGGCCTCACTATCCATCTGTTTGATCATGGTGCATCTTACTGTTCCTCACACCCATCTAGTCAGTCACCATGTTCTCTTGATTATGACTTACACATTTCCCAAATATACCATCTGGTTATTCCTTCTGTCACTGCCTGACTCAGGTCATCAGCTCTCATCTGTGGTAAACTTTTACTGAATTTCCAAAATTCAGAAATCTAATATTTGGTTTCTGTGATCTTACTAAAACAGATAGGTTTATATTATTTCCAAACTTGAAAACTCTTTATCTCTCAGTTTCTTGTACAATACAGGTCAAACTTTTTTTTTAATTATATTTTATTGATTATGCTATTACAGTTGTCCCAGTTTTCCCCCCTTTGCCCCCGTCCACCTGTAATCCCCACTCCCCCAGGCAGTCCCCATACCATTGTTCATGTCCATGAGTCATGTGCTAAAGTTCTTTGGCTCTCCCACTTCCCATATTGTACTTTATATCCCGATAGCTATTCTGTAACTATCAATTTGTACTTCTTAATCCCATCACCTCTTCACCCATTCCCCCACAACCCCTCCCATTTGACATCCATCAAAACTCTCACTCTATCCATGATTCTGTCTCTGTTCTTGTTTGCTTAGTTTTAGATTCAATTGAGAGATACGTATTTATTGCCATTTCATTGTTAATAGTTTTGATCTTTTTCTTAAATAAGTCCCTTTAACATTTCATATAATAATGGTTTGGTGATGATGAACTCCTCTAGTTTTTTTTCATCTGGGAAGCTCTTTATCTGCCTGTTGATTCTAAATGATAACGTTGCTGGGTAGAGCAATCTTGACTGTGGATCCCTGCTTTTCATAATTTTAAGTATGTCTTGCCAGTCCTTTCTACACTAAAAGTTTCTTTTGAGAAATCAGCTGAGAGTCTCATGGAAACTCTCTTTTAGGTAATGAACTGCTTTTCTCTTGCTACATTTAAGATTCTCTGTCTTTAACCATTGGCATTTTAATTAGGATGTGTCTTGCAGTGGACCTCTTTGCATCCATCTTGTTTGGGACTCTCTGCTTCTTGGACTTACATGTCTATTTCCTTCACCAAATTAAGGAAGTTTACTTTCACTGCTTTTTCAAATAGATTTCCAATCTTTTTTTTTTTCTCTTCTTCCGGTACCCCTGTGATGTGGATGTTAGACCTGTTGAAGTTGTCCCAGAGGCTGCTTACACTATCCTCATTTTTTTTATTATTATTTTTTTCTTCTTGTTCTGACTGGTTGTTTTTTGGTTCCTTATGTTCCAAATCATTGATTCCTCAGCTTCATCCATTCTACTGTTGTTTTTCTGTAAATTGTTCTTTATTTCAGTTAGTGTATCCTTTTCTGACTGGACTTTTTTTATGCTGCTGAGGTCCTCACTAAGTTTTTTGAGCATCCTTATAACCAATGTTTTGAACTCTGCATCTGATAGGTTGTTTATCTTCATTTTGTTTAGCTCTTTTTCTGCAGTTTTGATTTGATCTGTTCTTTTATTTGGGCCATGTTTCTTTGTCTTGTTTGGCAGCCTTCCTGTGTTTGTTTCTGTGTATTAGAGCTGCTTTGACTCTGTGTCTTGGTAGTGTTTCCTAATGTAGTAGGTGTTCTATAGGGTCCAGTGGCTTAGCCTCCCCTATCACCCAAGTGGATACTCAAGGTATGCCCTTCACGTGGGCTGAGTACACCCTCCTCTGGTAGTTGAACCTTGATTGCTGTTGGCAGGTCAGTGGGAGGGATTTATACCCTCTGCAACAGCATGGATAGAACCGAAGAGCTTTATGCTAAGTGAAATAAGCCAGGTGGTGAAAGACAGATACCATATGATCTCACCTTTAAGTGGAATCTAATCAACAAAACAAGCAAGCAAGCAAAACATAACCAGAGACATTGAAATTAAGAACAAACGGACAGTAACCAGAGGGGAGATGGGAGGGGATGATGGTGGGGAAAGGGTGAAGGGTTTTCAGGAACAACTTTAAAAGACAGATGGACAAAAACCAAGGGGGTATGGAATCAGGGGAGGGAGGTGGGGATGGCTGGGGTGGGAGGAAAAGGCGGACAACTACTTGAACAACAATAAAAATTTTTTTAATTTCATCCTCACTGGAAAAAAAATGGCTTACAGTTTTAATTGTCATTGTAATCAAATGATGACTAGCTCTGAAGAATGGATAAGATTTTGTGGTGAGGGTTCACAAGGGCAAAATGGCTGAATAATGCACAGAACTAAATTTCGAAATACTTTTATCCTTTCTGTTCTCTAGTTTGTGGTAATTTTATTAATTTTCTATTGGCAATAAACATTCATATATGTTTAAAGGCAGGGGGATTTACCCAGGCAGTGAGGTGCAAGGATTGGCTGTGACCACTTACCATCAACCTCTGCCCTCCGTGGACGATAGCTGTGCATGGGGCAGGGAGATGGTCCTCCGACGTGGTCTGTAGCTGTCCACTGGGCATGCAGGCTCTGGGGTTTCCCAGGTGGTTTAGACCAAGGTCAGCCACCACCCTTGTTCTTCCTGAGGCCACCGTGGCTGAGCTATATAAAGTAGTCTGAGATGCCTGCTACTTGTGCTGGGCTTGGAGATTCCCAAAGTCAAGCGGTGACTCTAGGCTGGCTGCTGCTAGGTCCAGGCCTGGGGCCACTTAGCAAGAGATATGGTGGCTGGGGGCTCACTGAGGCCAACTGTTGCTTGTTTCATTGGATTTAAGAAGTTGTGAAACATGAGCCAAGATCAGCTATTCATACAGAAAAGTTTCCGTTAAGGTTTTGGGTGGATCCATAAGTTGAGTGGTGTGGAGTCTCAGGGGATCTCCTGGGCAGGACAAATTGTGTTAGCTAGTTTGATGGAGTCTCAGATATAGCACTGGCTTGCTGGCTCTGTGGCTGTGTGTGGGGAAGGCTCAGGAAAGGGACAATGACCTCTGCCCTCCTTTCTATCTGAGAAAAAACTGTCCTCCAGCTCCCACCTTGATGCCAGACATTTCACGTAGATGTGGGACTAGCCTATTCTACGTCTCTGCCCCTCCTACCAGTCTGGATGGATATAATATCTTTAATTTTGTAGTTGTCACACTTCCATTCAACTTGATTTCTGGTGGTTCTGAGTAATGATTGTTCTATATTTTTGTTGTAATTTTGATGTGGTTGTGCAAGCATGTGAGCTGTGTTTACCTATGCCACTATCTTGACTGGAAATCCTCCTTTTCTTTTCCTTTTCCTTTTCCTTTTTTTTAAAATCTTCACCTGAGGATATTTTTTTCATTGCTTTTAGGAAGAGAGAAGCATCGATTGGTTGCCTTCATTTGCACCCAGACTGGGGATCTGTGCTGCCACAGGGAATCATCTGCGTTAGTACTGGGGAATGCCCATGCCTGCTCCCAGACCAGGGATTGAATCCGCAACCTTTTCGTTACAGGATGACACTTTAACCAACTGAGCCACACCTGTCAGGGTCAGGTCAAACTCTTAAGTGAAGAAGATCCCTCCTTCCTTTTCTACCTGCCCCTGTGCATTCATGATGTGATGAATTCTCTCGTGCTAATGCTTTTGTCCAGAAAATCTTCATCTCCTAGTGAGTGTTTCTTTTCCTTTAAAATATCCACTGGTCTGGTTTAAGTATTGACTTAGGCAAGAAGCATTGCCTGGCATATCCTTACAGGCAGAAAACTCTCTTCTCTGCACCAATAGGAGTTTTTTCTGTAGACCCTGCTTGATTGTGAGCTAACATAAACACTATGAACATTTAATGTTTTCCCTTCATACTTGTCTCTTGTATCCCCATTTTCCTGTGGGAGAAATAATGAAGGCCCTTATAAGGTAATGGAGTGGAGAGAATGAAGTTGATTCCAGAGACAGCAAGGTAGAATGAATTAGACTTGGTAATGGGGTGAAGAAGAGAGACAAATGGATTACAACTCCCCAGCTATGTAGTGTAGTGTAGTGTAGTGTAGTATAGTGTAGTGTAGTATGCTTTTGAAGTCCTTTGGGTGCTTCAGAATTTAGGCACTGTAAATAGCTAAGTAGATGAGTAGTTTTCTTCTTTTTTAGTGCTAGTTACAATTCTGCTGGAATTATAATCTACAGGGCAAGTATAATGCCAAGATTTATGTAGCTTGTTTTCAGTTCAGATTTGTGACATCTGTCAATAATTTGTGTGACCTAAAATGGCAATTTACCTATGAAGGGTGACTTGTTAGTGGTCTTCTAAAAATCTAAATTATTTTAAAAATAGACTGCTTATATGTTACTGACTGATGTTAAATATTTTGTGTAGGATAAGTTATTTCATTTGAATCTTAAAAACTTCAGGCAGCAGATACTATTCCCATTTTCAGATGAGGTAATGAGACACAAAGAGGTTAAATAACATGACCAAGGTCACTTAGACAATCTGTTAGAACTGGTATTCTAATCTGGGAAATCAGATCTAAAGCTTGTGCTTGTAACTTTTCTTTTTATTACTTTTTAAATTTAAAATATAGTTAAAGTGCATGTATATATGTGTATCAGATTCTAAGACAGTAAATAATAAAGTTATAATGTCCATACTTAGGCTACCTAAATTATGTTTAAAAGAGACAGCAGATCTTTGAGTTAGTATATACTCCTAGAGAATTAATAGCTATATCTGACATGCAGAAAAAACCAACAGGTTAATTTTTAGGTCATGTCCAAAAATATCTTAGGAGCAGGGTAGAGTTCTACACAAATCCATCCTGTTTGGAGGGATCTGCTAGGAACTAATAAGGTGATCTTGAGCCCACATTATTTCTTCTTGCCTGCTTTTAAAAGATTGTTGGAATCTTTATTTACCGATTTTGGGGGTGGGGGATCACTTAACTACCTTGCTACTCTATTGACTTGGCTGAGAAATCTATTAAGAAAATGCTTCTTCTGCATTTGTCATATTGCTGATAAATTGTTATACTCTAGCTAATACATTCTTTCAGAGATGTGATCAAGTACTGAACTGAAAGGTGACAGCAGTTATAACTCTGGTGATAAAACTGAAAAACATGACCCTCAATTGCATGTCACAGTGTATGTTGGAATAAGCTTTATTTACTGGCAATATTAATCCATGGAAAGGGCAAGGGGAAAATTGTTTCCTACTCGAGATATTATAACTGATCAAAATACAGAAAGTGCTATAAACAGTTTGATAATCTACGAATTCTATGTTGACTGGATTTAGAAATCCAGAGAGTACACAGAGAAGTCTCAGCAGACTATAAGATTGAAACATTTCCCATTTGTCTTCATTATGAGAAAGACAACTCAGAAAGTAAATATGGTAAACAATACTCATTTTAATAGCTTTTTGTTTGTTTTGTAGTTCCCTGTTAGAAGTTTTATTTTTAAAAGGGGCTGTGAAAGATAGTATTTAGATCTTATTTCTTCCTCCAATAATAATTTTAAATCTCAAAAATTTTGAATTCTATCATTTCATCTAACAAATTAATAAGCAGGTTCTTCTGACATTGAATTAGTTAATTTTATTTGGGACTGAGAAGAGAACACAGTAATTCTCTTTAGCTGCTAAAATACTGCTTTGGGAGTTGGAGTCAAAAAGGAGAAACCAGGTATAATCTCTTCCTGAAAGTGTTTAGTGGGAGAAGTAATGTCACTTGACTTTGGAAACCAGTAGTAAAATGTTTTTATTTACCTCTTTATTTACAATTTGAGATCAAAGAATTTCAAATTGGTTGGTGGGGAGCATTGTAGTTAAACAACTTGAGAATAGGAGAATTGCTTGGGTTACCAGTGTTTTAGGAAAGTTTCAATTGACAGCTCTTTGGAGACCCCTTAACATAGTATCTCAGTGGAAAGGAATTGTACTTTTTAAATGTTGCGTATCACCTTTCAAGGATTTGAGTCTTGTCAAAACCTACTTTGTACATTTATTAATGAAATTAATTTAAAAATAGATTATGATGTTGAGAGCAAGTGTCTCTGGAACCCAAAAATGGTTGGTTTTTAACACTGTTCCTGCTGTACAGCATTTTCTTTTCTACTGGGATTACAGTTCCTACAGGGCAAGTAGAAGAACTTTTTTTTTAATGCTAAGATTTGTGTATATCATTTTCGATTGGGATTTGTGACATCTGTCAATAATTGATGTGAATGTAAATCACAATTTACCTATGAAAGGTAACTTGTTGGTGGTCTTTTAAAATTTTAAATAATTATTTCCTTTGCCAGAAATGAACTATTAGTCTTTAATTGGTCATTCTTTTATTCAACAAACATTTCTAGACCAAATAGGGGACACCAAAATGAATAAATAAGTGCCAGTCTGCATGTAGTAGATGATGATAATCCTTACCACGTAGGCTTTTAAAGACAACATTTTGGGTTGGCCAAAAAGTCCATTTAGTGTTTTCCATAGAATAAAAGACACAATTTTCATTTTCAACCAATAACTTCATTGATTTGGATATTTTGAGTGTGTCAGCTATCTCCCATGTGGTATAGCATTGGTTGTTCTCTGTCTCGATTTGATCACTATGAACTACCTAACCAGGGAGCATCCATCATCCAGCGAGAAGTCAGTCTCCAGCACAGAAACCATTTTCACGTGTTCAGTCCATCATAGCACCTTCGCCATACACTGCACAAATCTTTTTTTGCATTTCAATTATGTTTTTACCATTCTCGAAATAATAAAACATGGTATGCCAGAAATGTTACTTACTTTCTTCTACCTTCAATATTAAAATGGCTACACAAAAATTCACCGGTTTTGATAAGGGTTTTTTTTTTTTTTTTAATGCAAGCTTTGTATGACAGCTGTCACAATACAATCTAACAAAATTGTGTTCAATGAAGTTAAAGACAACTAAGTACTACTAGAGCCATATTATGGAAACACCAAACAAACTTTTTGGCCAACCCAAAATTTATTGCATGTCCTAGGATAACAAAATAAATTTGGCCATGAAAGCTCAAGGAATAGATTGGAACTCCCAGCATTGTTGAAACTGACTCATCTGATAGCAAGTTAAAAGCACAAACAGAAAGAAGTGGGTCACAAGCAGCCCATTCAGTACACTTGTTTGTCTAAGGGCATCATTTGGAGTGATGCCAATGAAGGTCTTAAGTCAACCGTCAAAGAATAAGAGAGACCATTCATGTATGAAACAAAAAACAAAGCTGAAGTTATTGATTACCGTATTTTTTGGACTAGAAGATGCAATTTTTTACCTCATTTTTTGCTTCAAAACTTTTCCCCCTGTTTTCCTCCTCTAAAAATCCTAGGTGCATCTTATGGTGCGGACCCCAGACGCATCTAGGTTTTAGAAGAGGAAAATAGGGGGAGAAAAATTTTGAAGCCAAAAATGTGGTTTTAAAAAAAAGTGCATCTTATAGTCGAAAAAATACAATGCTTAATGAACAACTATCCTAGTCAGACACTGCTTCCCCTGAGCAGAGTAGACTGCTAGTCTTACATGGTTTTAGGGAGTTAGAGTTCAAAGATTGACAAACTTTGAAATGCAGGAGTGGATTTATGTCAACTGTAGAAGCACTGCCACTCAAGCAAGACAGTTGTTGATTGGTTGGCATTTTGAGGAATGTTCATTGAAGTGAGGTTTTTTTGTAAGTTGTAGATAAAGAAAAATACCAAATAAGGAAACAACTAGAACAGGAACGGAAACACAGAAATGGAGATCACATGGAGGGTTAGCAACAGGGGAGTGGGAGGAGGAGAGGAGGGAAAAGGTACAGAGAATAAGTAGCATAGATGGTGGGTAGAAAATAGATGGGAGGGCAAGAATAGTGTGGGAAATGTAGAAGCTAAAGAACTTATAACACATGGACATGAACTAAAGTGGGGGAATGTGGGTAGGAGGGGGTGTGCAGGGTGGAGGGGAATGATGGAGAAATGGGACAACTGTAATAGCATACTCACTAAAATATATTTTTAAAAAAGAAAGAAAAAATAGCAAATAAGTCATTAAAAAAATTAAAAAGTGACATAGTCTAGGAGATGAGTCTTGTTTGTGGTAAAGTAGTTGGTTTGCTCTTTGGGATGTTTAGGAAATTCTTGTCCCCAACATTACCACATTCTATTCTAGTTGGGTTCAGAAACACAGTTTGGAGGCATTTTTCATTAGAATCCTAAGTTTTTAAAAAATATTCCTCAAATAGATAATTACAGATCTATGTGGTTGGGTAATGTCTGCATGGCACTGATAATAGAAATGTTACTTAAGTAATTCTATTTTTAAATAATTTTTTACATGAAAAGAAATAAACCTATTTTGGTTAAATTTTTACAAGGAGTAATTTTATTGTCTCAAATTTACGTGCTTTCCTAAAGCTGAAAGTTGATTCAACTTGTATTGCATATCTTCATTCCTAAAATTATAATCTGGTAAAGAACCATGAAAGTCTGTGGGAATGATGGGTTCAAATTTAGAGATAAAATAAAGGAACTAATAAATAGGAAAGTTAGCAGCTAACTTTTTGTGGGTCTGGGGGGGTTCCCCATTCAGGAATGGAAAAAATATATATAGTACATAGTCCTTCGTGTATATTTAAAGGCAGAAGTGAAGGAGAAAGTTTTGTAAGGAAGCCCATGACAATAGACTTGGCATACTAAGGAGAAATAAAGGAATATCACAGAGAGATAGGTAAGACAAAGGATATTTTTTCTAAGAGTATGGACTAGAAGGAAAGAATATATAAAGAGATTTAACACAAAGTAATTCACACAATGAGTCCCTTTGTGATTGACTTTCAGAAGTGTGCAGGGTTATTGATGATTGACTAGTTTGCAGAAGCATATTCACTGAAGCAAATGGGTAGTTTGATTAAATGTGTTTAAACTGGTTCTGGTAGTGTTACTTGTTTTATGACTAGAGAACTGTCATTTCTTGATCAAGAATGTTTAAAATCTGTTCTGGTGGCTACTTTTATACCTTGGACACTGACCGATAATTTTTCTAGGAACGTGGGAGCTTTGTGTTCCCATGATATCCCCCACTCTGGAAACTTTTAGGATCTTCTTTCTCTATCCTTAGTATACTGATATTTTATAATGATGAGCCTTGATACGGTTGCGTTCTTTTTGGTTTTGTTATTGATTTTCAGTATTTCATCATATTGAACACTCAGTAGAATTTTTGAGTCTGGGCATTTATATTCTTCAGTTCTGCCACTGATTACTGACCATTTTCAGACACTTTGTACCTCTCCCATGTTAGTAATGGACATTTGGTCTACTTTCTCTGCTAAATGATTTACCATTCATGTGTCTCAGGGGTCAGCAGGGTTTTTTCTGTAAATGCCAGGGTAAATATTTTAGGCTTTGCAGACCAGATGGTCTGTGCTGTAACTTCTTAACTCTGTCATCACAGCAAGATAGCAACCACAGAAGATACCAAATGAATGAATGGACTGTGTTTCAATAAAACTTTATGTACAAAAACAGGTGGTGGGTTAAATTTGTTTACAGACTTCTATCCTCTTCATCTTTCCACAATATTAGCTCAATCAAGGCAGCATTTTTCCCCCATTGGGTATATTCCTTTACTTAATAGGCATTCAGCTGTTTATGACTCATGGTTACAGATGATTCAGGAAAGGGGGGTAAACATGTCTGTTGTCACTATCTTGTAGACAACAGAATACCCCTTCATGCTTTTCTTCAGCCCCTCCCCATTTTTCTTATTAAATATTTCATTCTAATTGAATTTAGGATATGCTAAAAGTCCTGTCTGTAAATCTGCAGTTTCTTTCTACATCTAGTGTGTTACAAAAGAGCCCTATCAGTAGCATTCTTTAGTAAGTGTGTTTATAGAATGCTCCATGTTGTTGGGTTGGCCAAAAAGTCCATTTAGTTTTTTCTGTAAAATAAGAGACACATTTTTTATTTTCACGAATAACTTCATTGATTTGGATATTTTGAGTATATTGGCTGTCTACCGTTATTGCCTTCTAGTGAGTAGAGGCCAGGGGTGCTGCTAAACATCTTCCAATGCATAAGACAGCCCCACAGCAAAGAATTGTTTGGCCAAAATGTCCATACTACCAAGAAACTTTGCAAACAACTTTTGGCACGTTGAATCAGTCATTGCACCTTGTCTGTACACTGCACAAATTTTTTGTGTGTTTCAGTTGTGTTTTTGCCTTTCTTGAAATAATAAGGCATAATATGCCAAAAATGTTGTGTATCTTTTTCCATTCTCAGTATTAGAATGGCTGCACAAAAATTCACCAGCTTGGGTAAGTTTTTTCTAAGTGCATGCTGACATGACAGCTATTAACAATGCTGTCTAACAAAATTGTTTCAAATGAAGTTAAAGACAACTAAGCACTGCTAGAGCCATCATATGGGGGGAAAAAACTTTTTGGCCAACCCAATAGTACTGTAATCATTTTAAAATAAACCTACTTGTTTTAATACCTTATATAAGAACCACATGAATACAAAGATATTCCTAAGATTCCTTTTTTCTTTTCTTTAATAGGTACTAGCTTTTGATAAGTTTGCAACATGCGTGAGTATAAGCTAGTCGTTCTTGGTTCAGGAGGTGTTGGAAAATCTGCACTGGTAAGTCATTCTCACTGTACCTAAACTATTCATTCCAAGACATGTTCTTTCTTTTGAGTTTCAGTTTTAATTGTTTTCATTTATTTAAGGTGAAATCTCATAGTGATTTTAGAAGCAATATAATATTTTTCATGTAGTATCTGGGTAGATCATATTCTCTTTGGAACATTGGTTTCAGGCCAACATGAGATATGCCAGAATACAGTTTGAGCTAAGCACAGAGGGGGTGAGAACATATAAAAATGTGTGTTTGTCTTCATTTCAGAGCCAGATAGGAATTAATCTTGGTCTTTCTCATTGAGAGTTGGCTTATATATTTTTTATGTAAGAAAATATTAAATAAAGCTTGTTTAAAAACCTCTTTAAAATAATACATTTGACTGTTTTCTCAAGGAATAGTGCAGCATGAAGAAAAGACAGAGTTTAATGGTGGTTGGGAAAAGGAAGAACTTAAGGAAAATAACAATGAATAATTGAGAGTTTAGCAAAGCCCACAATAAGATAGACCGACCCTCTCATTCAGCTATTTAGAGTGACCACCGAGCTCAGAACTTGATATGCTGGGATCAAACCGAGAAGTGTATACAACAGAGCATGAGCTGCTTTTTCATTTATGGTTATATCCAGAGTAATGATTGGGAGGTATCTTGAGTGTGCACATATATGTGTACACAAAACCATTAGCCATTTTCTAATTAAAATTCAAAATTTAAGCCCTTAAGACAAACTGGAAACATTAAAGAAAATTTAAATATACAGGGTGGGGCAAAAGTAGGTTTACAGGTGTTCCTATGGGGGAAAATACAGTAAATAATAATACAAGAATAAACTCTGTTTCACATACAACTGTAAACCTACTTTTGACCCACCCTGTATTACCTCTAAATTTAGAATTATGTAATAAAAAGCATAGTGATTACTTTTTTTAAAAGGGCTTTTTAAAGTAATCTCACCAAATACATGCGTTCAGATGTAGTGGTTGTGTTTTTATCAATGGCATAACAACCTATTTGAAATCAGTAGTTTAAAATGTACAGATTTAGCCCTGGCTGGTGTGGCTCAGTGGATTGAGTGCAGGCCTATGAAGCAAAGGGTCACCAGTCCAATTCCCAGTCAGGACATATGCCTGGGTTGTGGGCCAGGTCTTCAGTAGGGGGCAAGTGAGAGGCAACCACATATTGATATTTCTCTCCTTCTCGTTCTCCCTCCCTTCCCCCTCTCTAAAAATAAATAAATAAAATCTTAATATAAAATAAAATTTTAAAATAATTTTTTTAATGTACAAATTTGAATTTGTTCTTTTCTTTAGGAATTTAATGGTATGTTGATTTTTTTCAGACTGTACAGTTTGTTCAAGGAATTTTTGTTGAAAAATATGATCCTACGATAGAAGATTCTTATAGAAAGGTACATGTTACTTTAAAGGGCCTTTTGCTTTTGACTTTACTATAAGTATAAATTATTGTTTTTAGCTTTATAATTATTGAATGTTGTTTACAAAGTAGGATAAAGAAGCAAGTTAATTATTTATAGAATTAGTGGGAAAAATTCACACTTGATTATTTCTTGGCATTGCATGTTTACCAGTTTATGAGAATCTTAAACACTTGTTCTCACTGCCCATCTCTCTTACTCTCTTTCTCTCTGAAAATTATAAGTTTATCCTGACCCCAACATTGTAATTTAGCAAGCAAATTTAAGAGCTAGGCCATCCATTCTAAGTGGTAATTCCATGTTCCACTCCACTTCCAACCCCAAGACTAAAGTACTCTAAGGCTCCCTTTTTAACCTAAAGATTTAAATGCAGAAGTCTCCCTAACCTTCCTTCTAATAACTCCTTGAGAAAGTGCCACTGCTAATAATAGAAAAGTTTATTTTGATGTCTGCTAACACAACATATGACAATAAAGCTTAATGTGCAAACATTTTTAATGTAGCAGGGAGAAAGTTATCTCTCATCTTATGTAGTAGTCAGCATGGCCCCTGTTGATAGGCAGATACTGTGTTTCATTTGTCCCTCTGTCCACAGTCTACCGAAAAAATAAATAAATAAATGAATGAATGAATGAATAAAACAAAATTGGAGAGCCCTTCCTGCACCCCAGCCATGTGGCAGCATAACTCTTACTTTCTCCTTAGCTAATTTTAAATAAATTTTTTTCTTAGAAAACGTTAGGTAGAAGGGGGTAACACTATCCTCTACTTTCTTGCTACCAGAAATTTTGTTACAATACAGTGAAGGAGAGGTGGTTATCTAGAGAATAGAAGATCTTTCTAAAGTATGGCAGAATTGAGGTAGACAGAATCACTTCTGATATTATTGGAACTATTACTGGTTTTAATTTTTTGATATATTTTGAAATAATTTTCTTTCTAGAATTAAGTGCTGAGTGATTCATATTGAGCTAGTATCTTGTAGGTCTGTGTGTTGGATCAGAATACATGGTTTTTTGCACCTAATACAATTTGGAGTTGGTGGCCCTCAGTTATCTAGCTGTTTTCTTCTGTTAAAGTGTTGCTTGAGCTTAGAGTTACTGTAATCTGTGTCTCTGTTTTAAATATTGTACTAGCTTTTGTGTATATTAATATAGTGTTGTCTACATTTTAAAAATGGTGTGTTTTGATTTTCCCCCCAGCAAGTTGAAGTAGATGCACAACAGTGTATGCTTGAAATCTTGGATACTGCAGGAACGGTATGTAAGACAAAGTACCAAAGTATATATGTGCAACTTGTGCAATATTGACCTTGCAAATGCTAGTACTCTATAGACAAACATTAACTTCACTTAAAAGTGCTACTTGGATTAAATTTTAAAGCTGTTTTTCTTGTTCTCAAATTCTACGTGTGTGTGTGTGTGTGTGTGTGTGTGTGTGTGTGTGTGTGTCCCTTGTCATTATAGGGGGTCAGTTTAAAAAATAAGACAGTTGTTTGGGTGAAAATCTTCAGTCTCACTAGTACTTTTACAACAAGTTAAAATTTATTACCATATTTTAAATAATGTGGAAAATACTTGGTAATATTTATTTATTTACATAATACATATTTATTCCTCAGTGACTATGAAGTTTTTTGAATAATATATTTTCTCCTTCAGAGTAATTATGGACCAGCTAGATTTGTTGGTATCTGAAGGTGAAGGGAAGATTTATTCTGAATATGTGATGTTCATTTAACTAATGTTTGAGTACCTGCTATATGCCATGGACTGTGTTTTTATGCTCAAAGACTCACAGTCTGATGAAGGAGGAAAAGTGTGGGGAAATGGCAAGATAAAGGTGCGCATGCTGTTGGGCCCCACAGAACCTAGAGTATTGTGAGCCAGCTGTGAGTAACCTGGGGATTTAATTTGAGTGCCCTACACATTATGAAATATTTAAAAACTGCCTTTAAGTAGCTGTTAGAGGCAGGATATTCTGTTCCATTGAGGACATATATTTATTGCACATAAATCTGCTTTGGTGTATCATTTTCAAATTAAAAACTTATTTTTTGAGATACCAACTTTTTTCAAACAGCATCTTGCCACGGACTGTAATTTTAAGATACGTTGCATAATACAATGATGTTCTTCATTGAGCTCTAATTATAGACATTGAAAATTGTCAAATTATCTGTTACATTGTTCTTTAATAATTCTTTCTGTTGTAGGAACAATTTACAGCAATGAGAGATTTGTACATGAAAAATGGACAAGGCTTTGCATTAGTTTATTCCATCACAGCACAGTCCACATTTAATGATTTACAAGATCTGAGAGAACAGATTCTTCGAGTTAAAGACACTGATGATGTAAGCTGACTTCCTATTAAAGTTGTATTTTCAGGCTTGTTTTTCAAAAGCTTTTTCCTTGGGCCAAAAAATATCTTTAATCCTCATACATATTTCAAATATATGTAGTGTGTAAAGTAAGAAACATTCTTCTCTTTCCTTAATCTGTGTAAAATAAAATTTATACCCTTCCATTTTTAAATCATGTGCTTGATGGGGAGGAAAGTGATGTGTACGATAAATGTTACTAATAAAGCAAATGATGTTCTGGTCACATTACTGGTAGACTCAGAAGCCTTTTTAATGAGAATCAGTATGATATGTGAACACATCAGAAGCCACTATGACAGAAAAGGGGCATAATAATAATTGTTGAAGGAAACCAACAAATACATTAGACTGCAGTGTTAATTTACTTGCCCCTTCAAAGTGCATCATAATGGAGTTTAATCCCTATAGGAAACTTCAAAAGGATTACTTTAATTCCTCATCTTACTATATATAGCAGTGGTTCTCAAAATTGATCTTGCATCACAATCACCAGTTAAAACTGGTTAAAACAGATTGCCAGGCCCCAGTCCCAGAATTTCTGATTCAATAGGTCTGGGATTGAGCTCAAGAATTTGCATTTCTAACAGGTTTCCAGATGGTGTTGATGCTGTTGGTCTGGCCCCTCACTTTGAAGAACCACTGTACTATCTGTAGTTTAATTATAGCAAATATTGTGAGACTTCTAGGAAATGCTGTTGTTTCCCACACTTCTGAAACAAGAACTTTGGGGCACCCTACATATTTACATCAACCTCAATGAGCATTTCCTAATTGGTAAATCTGTTTTGTATTGTCTCTAGTAACTACTGTAGTTTCTTTCTGTGAGTTGCATTAAACAGATATTACTATAATGCTCTATTATATCTGTTCCTAAAAAGCCAAAAGTCTTCATTTTGGATTTTTTCCAAAAACTTCTATAGAAAGCCAGTCTCTAAATGATTAATGGGAGTTTTGCAGAGTAAGTACTGTTTTTCCATGGTGTCCTTTTAAAATTACAACATCACGTGTCTCCAGACACATGATGAACATGGTCTAGATCTTTAGTGAATTAAGATGATTTTACCTTCTGGCATTTAAATACAGACTACATGAGAAACTAAATATTCTACTTTTAGGGACTTTGCAAATTCTCCTTTTTCATAATATACTGGCTTTTTACAGCAACACCCTTTTGTACTTCTTTTTTGAAAAGGCTTTCTATTTTGTTTACAGTTATAGTAGTTTGTAGTACTTTGTATCAGTTATAAGTCCATTGTGATACAATTTTAAGGGTTATTTCCCCTTTTGTAAGCTGATCATAGCTTGTTTTCTAAAAATTTCACCTGAAAGGTCTTAACATTGTTAAGATTTTTGTACTTAATTAAATTTTATTACAGTTTGATAATTTAGTATTTTTCTCTGACATAATATAAAATATGATCCTTAGAGTTGATTCTTAGAATTCTTTCAGTTTGAATTTATATCATGTATTTATTTACTTATTCGTTTTTACCCTCACAAATATATTTTTAGGTTCCAATGATTCTGGTTGGTAATAAGTGTGACTTGGAAGACGAAAGAGTTGTAGGAAAGGAACAAGGTCAAAATCTAGCAAGACAGTGGAACAACTGTGCATTCTTAGAATCCTCTGCAAAATCAAAAATAAATGTTAATGAGGTATGGTGAAATATACTTTAAAAACTCTATTAGGAGTTCAGCATTCAGAAATAATGGAAAATAATGTGTGTCTATTAACCTATCTTCAGGTTAATGTGTACTCGGGGTGTTGTTCATCCTTGTAGGCAGAAATCTTATGTTAAATATATGTATGTTGATAAGCAACAGTGATATTTTAGCTTCTTTATTAAAGTAGAATTACCCATGAAAAGAAGGAAGGCTGGACTCAAAATCATAGGTGTGAGGAAGACAAATTAAGTCTTCAGGTATATGAAGGATGCTGTGTAAAAGAGCAAATTCAGAAAGGCATGCATGGTTCTTGCCTTGAAGGGCTTAAAGTCATGTACAGATACATAGAAAGATTTGAAGAGGAAGGATTGTTTTCATTTTATAGTGATAAATGTTCTAACTGAACTAAGATTAAGATCTCTGTGGCTCCTTCAACTTAGTACTCATTGTAAGGAGAACAGTTTGGCAGAAGAGAACTTCGCAGTTCTCTGGTTTTACTTTCATTTTAACTGAATAAAATATTTGCTTTCTGGGGTTCATTTATTTTTTTGTGTTTTTTAAGTTTTTTCCTTCTGTAAATTAAAACATAATGTATTTGCAGATCTTTTATGACCTAGTGCGACAAATCAACAGAAAAACTCCAGTGCCTGGGAAGGCCCGCAAAAAGTCGTCATGTCAGCTGCTTTAATATACTAAATGCATTGTAGCTCTGAGCCAGGTATGTTAATTATTTTCCCTTTTTAATCTTTTCCTCTAACTTTTAACCTCAACTTGATTTGGGCACTCTTGTTAAGAAAGCAAGTACAGAATTTTTTGTTGTTCTAAGAAAGAAATGGTTACTTCCCTTTTAAGATGGCCAAGAGTTAGTATATTCTAGTGATTAAAATAATTGATTTATATATCATCACCAGAAGTATTCCACATGAGTGAATATTCTAGTTCATGTAATATATACTTATGCCCCAATGAGATACTGGTTGGTGCTTACAATACAGTGATGAACAAAACGGACTTCTTTGCCTCTTCATCACTGTAGTAAGCTAATTAAGGTCTAGTGCAAGAGTTAGACAAACAATTGCAAAATATGATAAATGCTATTATAGAATAAATCCAGCATAGTACTGATAATAAGAATTCCTGACACATTTATTATATGCCAGTCACTCTTAAGGTATTGTCTGATATTAATTGAATTCTCACAACAATTCTATGAGGCAGGAACTATTATTATTATTCCCATACTACAAATGAGTGAACTGAGACACAAAAAGATTGTTACTTTTTCAAGCTCTGCAGTTAGTAAATACAGAGCCAGAATTTGAATCCAGTGATCTTGATTGAGTACATGCCTCAAAATTTGAGCCATGGACTGGCTCCCAAGTCCATGCTTAGTTATTATGAATAGTATAGGAGCGCATGTAAATGTGACACCAAACCAGGTATATCCCATGTGAATGGTGGATTCAGGAAAAGTCTGTCAGAGTAAGGCATCTAAGCTGAGATATTAAGGTTAAGTAGAAATTGTGTAGGGGATGAAGAGCTCCAGGCACAGAGAACCACAAATACAACCCATAGAAGAGACAGCAAAGGAAAACTAAGCCTGTAACATTTTTATATAGTTTTTGAAAATAATTATATTAAATGAGTTAATACTTATAAAGTAATTACATCAGTGCCTAGAACATGATAAATTCTCAACCATTAGCTAGCTACTGCTGTTTGCCAACAACAGTGCTTTCCTGCTCAGTATCCATTAAACCATATTGCACTGCACTCTTACCTTGGGGCTCTTTTGATGTTTGTGGTTCTGCTTCTTCCTGTGGTAAATGGCCCTGTCCTACCATAGCACTCGATCGTATGTATCTCTTTGAGGTTTTTGACCCAGCTTTCTGTTCAGAGATACAAGGGGGGCACCCAAAAAACTGGAATTTATTTATAAAAAATTGTGTATTCTTACATGTTTATACTTAGTCACCTTCAAAGTACTCTACATTTGATGCAGTACACCTATCAAGACGTGTTTTTCAGAACAGTTACAGAAGTCAATTTTGATGCATTGTAGTGCTTCTGCCACTTTTAGTTTCACCTCTTCCACATCAGCAAAACGTTTCTCTTTGAGCACTTTTAAACATCCAGGGAAACAAAAGTCATTCAGGATGAGATCAGTTGATTAGGGAGGGTGGGGAACAAGGTGGGATGGGTCATACCGTTTTTGGTCGAAAACTGCTGAACACTCAGCATGGTGTGGGCAGGTGGGCTTGTAAATCACCCATCATGAAATGGGCAAATGCACTGAAAGAGACTTCCAAAGAATCACTGAAGCCGAACACAGCAGCTCACAACAATGCCAGCTGGTACACGAATACAGTGGGTTCCTAGAACACTCGCCTAGTGGGAGAAGCCTATATACTACAAGGGCTCCCCACCCTCCTGAAGATAAGTCCTATTTTTCAGGTGCCCCCCCTCATATATGCTCTCACTTCTGATATCATCTCATTCCTGACCACATACATGCCCATTTTCAGCACACACGTGCCTGAACTCACACATTCCCACTTGTCCTTTCCAACATTCCTTTGCTACATTCTGTCTGATAGGAAAACTCAGCAAACTCAGACTCTAAATGAGGTCTAAAAGTTCAAGACATGTGGAAATCAGCAACCATATATATTAACAGCATTTTTGGAGCATGCGACAAGTCTGATCCCTAGAAAAACAGCAGAAAAGGAAACATTTTTTAGCCCAGGCATGTGTGCAGAAAATCATCCAAAGTAAATAAATACTTGACAGACAGTGGGTTCTTATTTTACCTCTTTTACATAAATTGCTCACAATTTTTTAAAGTTTAATTTCATGATTTTAGTGTAATACCAGCTTTCTGACTTGCATCTAAAAGTTGATGGAATGTGTTTAAATGTGGAATTTGAAAGTATGTAACTGAACTTACAGGCCATCATGAAATAAATTCTGTTTTGTGTACTTCTTAACCACTCTCATTGGAAGAGGGAGGAAAAATGATCTTGATTTTCTAAACTAGAAACCCTAGTGAAATGTAATTCTAGGATTGTAAACACTTCATAGCATCACCCATTTTATTAAATATAATGAAGTTGACCTGACCTAAAATTTTGATGTGTTTTCTTCCCTCACTTTTAATCTTTGGAAGGTGATACACAGAAATTTGCACTAAGGGATACTCTCTATTTTATCTAAAACTTTCATTTGACTGACTTCCAAAAGGGCAACAGAATAGATGAAGTCATTCCAAAAAAGATGAAAACATCTACCCTTGCTTTACTTTGCTATGAGTTGTGGTATGTTCTATTCATTTGTAACACTTGAACACTGTTATGTTAATGTGTTCCTTTGGCTCTCATGTGTGCAGTTTTCTACCCTTGTTTTCAATTTATTTTTTTCTTTTGACAGGTCTGAAGAACTGTTGCCCAATTCAACAGTGCCAGCATTCCAACTTTGTTAAACCTACCAACATCTTAAATGGACTTTCTGTGGTGGTACCCTTTAAGAGGCAGATGAAAGCTACTACATCAGTTTGCACATTCTAATCACTTTCCAGTATCACAAGAGAGATTTTTACTTATATAATAGTCCTAGAGTATGCAGCTGGTAAAACCAGAGGCTACAATCCAGTATTACTGCTAAGAGACATTTTCACCCACCAATGTTGTACATGTATGAAAATGGTGTACTGTATACTTTAACACGCCCCATACTTTGTATTGGAGAGTACAATAATGTAAATCCTAAAAGCACCACTATTTTAGCATAATAAAAGAAAGTCCAAAGAGCTCCTATATAGACTACTCCAGATAACTTTGCTTCTTTGATACTTGTAGCTTATTGTAATTTTTTTTTTTTAAGAAAATCAAGGTCATTATCATTGTATTGTACAAATAAGCGCTTTGATTAACACAGCTATATAGTTTTTTTAATTTTTAAAAAACCTGTGGAGACAGTGATCTTGTCTTTAAAATACGATAGTCCTTTCATTATAATGTCTTAGATTAAAGACATTGCCTTTAATATCTGTTGGGAAGGAAATGTCCAGATTTTTCAAATCTCTTATTATATGTTTCCTTTTTTGTTTACATAGGGAACAGTGTTTATAGTTGTATGTACAGTGGGGGTCTACAACAAGAAGTGTATATTTTCAAACAATTTTTTAATGATTTAACAATTTTTGTAAATCATTTTCAGGCTTCTGCAGCTGTAGATTCTCACTGTGAATCCCTTGCTTGCTCATGCATAAGTGTATTTGCAATACCAAATATACAGGTTTAGTATTTTTGCCTGTTAGTGATTGTTTCACATGTGTAACGTTTTGGTTGAGATGTTAAATGGTGGACGAGTACTGTGGATGTGAATGTGGGAAGTAATTTTAATCATGTGTAATTGGTCACAAGGCCTAAGTTGCAGTAACTATTGCTGTTTTATTTAACAATGCCTTGTTGCTTTGTATGCATTAACGTTTGGGTGTAAAGATTGTGTGTCTATCCAACATGGAGCCACAGTATTTAAATTGACCAACCTAATGTTACAACTACTTAGAGGTGGCCAAATGTAAACTAAAAGCCTTAATTAAAGTGGTGCAATTTTGTATAACTTAGCATCAGTAGTTCAATAAATTTGGATTGCCATGCAAGGGCTTGCATTATAATTACTTGCCACTTGAATGTGTTTCATGTAATGTTTAACAGTGCTAGTAAATAAATATAGATTTAACTTCTTTTTAAATGTGATAGGTGCATTTTACATAGTGTGGTTTCGTAATTTAACATTTGGGCAAGCCAGACTCACTAAGTTCAGAAATGATGAGTGAAAGATGTCAGGGTTTTTTCCCTAGTATTGTTTGAATAGCCATATAACCACCTTTTGAATTTTTCCTTAAGAATTTTGTAAATCAAGCAATATTCTTATGAACATAATGTCTTCTGCGTCATGTTCAGTACTTCTTTGAGGTATAGGAGGAAGAATTGAAAATACTTTGGACAGATATTACGGCTATGGATTTTTTTAAAATATAGGATGAAGTTATACTTAGAATATTATAGTTATAAAATTTTTTTAATTAAGTGGACTGAGGCACTACTTCCTTTTTAGATAACATCTGTCTTTGTCTTACGTGTGCTATAATTCAGTTTGGGGGGGCTTTTGATACTTGTAAACAAATATTAACTCAGACTTCCTCAAAGTATTTGTCAGTCACTGGAGCATATCATCAATTTATTAGGGATACCATCTAACTTAGGGGTGTCTGCTAATCCCCTAAATATATGCTGTCTGAATGGGATAATTTAAAGGCTTTTATATAAGAAAGAAAAGTTCTTATCGCTTACATATTTAACTCACAGAATTTCATTTATTTAAAGGTTACGTGTATCTATTAAAAAAATGTTTGTTGTGGCAGTAGCCCCACTTAACTAAGATTTATTTTGGCAGAACTGAATGCAGAAGACATGGGATTGCGGAGCACTGAAGTTACTTCAATTTACTACATCTTGTTGCATTCATTTGACCCTCTGAGAGTGCCCTCATTAATTCAGGTGTTTGTTGCCCACTATGTATCAGGCTGAGTTCTGGGCTCTTAAAAACAGACAAATATTCAACTGATAAAATAAGTATTTTTGTGTCAAGCATAGCTCTAGGTCTGAGGATAAAGCAGTGACTGAGATCAACTCAGGACTCTCCCCTCCTAGAATTTATACTCTATTGTAGGGTTTCTCAGCCTCAGCACTACAGATGTTTTGTGTTGCCCAGTGCATTATAGGATTTTTGCAGCATCCCTGGTTTCCACCCACTAGAGGCTAGTAATGCCATCCCCAGCCTCAAGTTGTGACAACCAAAATTATCTCCAGACATTGCCAAGTGTCCCCAGTTCGATATAGGGTGGGTTGTGGGGGACAGCAGATACTGAAGGGCAAAATCACACTGTTTAAGAACCACTGATCAGGTGGGAAATATATTAATTACAGGTGAGTATTAGGGGTACAGAATAGACTGTTTAGTATAGTGAATGAGAATGTAGGCTCTGGAACCAGATTTTTAGGGTCTGTAATCCCAGCTTTGCCACTTCCTGGCTTGTGACCCTGGTTGGATCCCTCAAGTTCCTTATCTGTGGAATGGGAATGATAATGGCACCTACTTCATAGGAGTTAAAGAGCGAAATAAATGAAGTGCCATCCTCTAGGTTAATATATTTTTGTTTTAATTTTGTATTTTGCTGATATAAATAGGACTATAGTTACACAGAAAGCACCATTATCTCCCATACAGAATAGTTACTGCACCTTAGAAATGCAAGTCATGTAGGACTTAAGCGCTTAACTGGAAAAGTGCTCAAGTAATTCAGTCAGAAAACTCATGAGTTCCTTTTCATGTCCCCAAGGACACTTGGAGAAACCTGAATTTTCGGAGAAAACCAGAAGGATATTTTGCTGAATTTTTCTAAAAAGTATAAAAACCCTATTTTGACTTTTACGTTGACTCAACTCTTTTCTTAAATATGTTTATCATGTAGATATTATACATAGAAAGTTTTAAAACCTCCATTTACAAAAGTAAGTTTTGCTTTGCTTTTTAATCATCTTAACTTTAGATGTTGGGGCAACAAAAAAATCAAAACTCATTGCTGCAATCTGTCTTTAGTTTACCTCAATCTGTCTTCATTGAATTGAATCCCCATCTGTTCTGTCTCCCCTGTATTAAATCTTGATAATATAGGGAGGAGTTACAGTATTTTACAATTAATATTAGTACAACCTTATCTTAGAAATCTTAGTGTTTGCAGACCTATCTCTCTTAACCTCTCATTAAACCTTAACGAATTGTGATTTATAGGACTCTTTTTAAAAAATCTAATTTGTTGCAGTCCATCAATACAGCTGGTATTTTACAAATGCGTAAGAGAAGTGTATTAGGTTGAGTTAGAACTAAGATTCCCTTAACTGACCATGGAGAGAAATATGCAGCATGAGCCTTTGTTGGGATATTGATACGCGTCAAAGTCAGCTACCAAACCTATTAATGGAAAAACTAAGTTTGTAGGTTTGCTATTATCTTTGAAAGGTTGAAATAAAATACTGCTAAATAGCTCCATTTTTCTAAATACTGCAGGTATTTTTCAGATTTAAAAAATACATATTTCATGTTGTACATACCTTGAACATGCTCTTTTTTTTAATCCTCACCTGAGAGCATGTTTATTGATTTTAGAGAGAGGAAGAGAGAGAAACATCAACCAGTTGTTTCCTGTAGCCTGCCCCCAGCCAGGTCTGAACTTGCCCCCTTAAAACATCTTTGTTAGTGGCCTATATATTACTGACCTTAAAAATTAAAAGATTTTCCCCAATATTAGTGAAAGCTACCTGATTTTTGTATCTAAGGATTAACAGATGTATTCAACATTGCATGTCTATCTTGTTTTACCATTTATAGGCAATCAGTAATTTCTGATTTGGCCCCAATTGTGTGGCTCCTGGGTTGGGCATCGCCCCATGAACGGACGGGTTGCCAATTGGACTGGGGTCAGGGCACATTCCTGCCTTGCCAGCCAGATGATTGTTTGGGGAATATGAGAGGCATGATTGATGTTTCTTTCCCTCTCTTTCTCCATATCTTTTCCTTTAAAAAAAAAAAAAAACTTTAAAAATATGTGGAGACAGTTTTTACTGTTTTATGAATCTAGTTTACCCGATTCTCCTATAGTGACATAAATGAAATAATACACAGATTCAGCATTGGGGTCAAAATGCAGGGGTTTTTTTCTGAACACTAAGTAGCACATAGATCTTACAGGATTTTCATGTGAATAATGTTTACCTAAGTCAAAAGGCTTATAGCAGTTTTTAAGTATGCAAAAATCAAAGCCTTTAATGTTTTGGTCATCTGCCATTATTACCCATTCAAATTTTTATTTATAGTGTAGTAGTTTATGTCCCCTGTGATTACTAAGTTCAGGACAAGAAACTCTTACAGTCGTGTGCCACATGATGTTTCCATAAACAACGGACCACATATATAGTCTAGGTGTGTAGTAGGCTAGGCCGTCTAGGTTTGTGTAAGTGCAACCTGTGGTGTTCACATAACAAATCACATAACACATTTCTCAGCGTATCCCTGTTGTTAGTTGCCGGTGACTTTACTGTCAAACTTTTGAATGCAGCCTGCTGTGTTTGGGGCAAAGGGAAGTAGCAAAGAGTACATAATAAACCCTAGTCCTGTAGGCAAGGTGCTCAATGTTACCAATGATAGAAAAGACAAGTCAAAAAGTATCAAGTGAAAATCTAACAGCATATTCTAATAACAGACCGTTCTCTGTTGTCCATACTGTGCAAGCGACTAACAGTAAAAATTGTATTTTGCTTTAAAATGTATGGATTATTTGATTTATACTTCTATTAGTTTTACTCAGGTCAGTGTTAGGTTCTTTGAGCAAATCAACCGGTGATGGAGAGCTACATGGCTGGCAGGGAAAAAACGAGTATCTTTCCCTACTGGAAATGAAGTACGTAATATAATTAAAGTAACACTTTGACAGCGGTATGAAATAATTTGACAGCGGTATGAAAGAATATCCCAGGAAGGAGCAATGGTAGAACTAGAGTTAACCCAGCCAGCTTGTAGGCTGCTTGGGTCTGGAAGCATGAAGTAAATAGGGTTGGAGCTGTGATGAGGAGAGCTCAAGAAATCTTTAAAAGCAATAACTGGAAAATTGGTTAATGGCTTAAATGTAGGGGCTGAAGGAAAGAGTGAAATAATCTGATTTTATTAGCAGGACCAGAGAGACTGAGCACCAGTGATGATAAAGAAGCCAGGAAGGAATCAGTTTTTACTGCATGATTGAACAAATTTTTTGGTAAGAGAAAGTATATCTTAAGTGAAATATTTTCATGAGTATCTTTCTGGAGAGAGGCTA
The DNA here is from genome assembly GCA_039655065.1 of Glossophaga mutica. Taxonomy (NCBI): domain Eukaryota; kingdom Metazoa; phylum Chordata; class Mammalia; order Chiroptera; family Phyllostomidae; genus Glossophaga; species Glossophaga mutica. The sequence goes on from CM077304.1 coordinate 65,124,728, forward strand.
TGTTAAGAGTTGGACTTGAAGTCACTGACATACAGGTGGCAACTGAAACTGTGAATGTGAGTGAAACTATTTTTATAAGGATTAAGCATGGAGAAAGAAAAATAGGACAGCCTGGCCTAAGGGAGCTAGGAGTGAAGAGGTGAGGGTTATAGAACAAGGACTGCTAGTGCAAAGGCAAAGGCAGACAAGGCAGCAGATAGCCACTTCAAATTCAGCTGCACCAAGGCCACAAGACATCTTTCAAATACATGTCATTGAAACATTTCTCCACATACCTTTCCAATAATATGAATATTTTTGCTCCTCTCATTTTTCTTAAATGGCACTTTGGTATTTTAGCTACAAAAGTGCATTAGGGGGATTCTTAACTAACTGGGTTCTCATGTTGATCTATTTTCTAAAAGATATTAATGTCCTAAATAGTATGTATCAGTTCTTAGGGCAACTGTAGCAACCACAAATTTGGTGGCTTAAAACAAACTTTCTCACAATTCTGGAGGCCAGAAGTCCAAAATCAAAGTGTCGGCGAGGCCTTGCTCCCTCCAGCGGCTCTCAGACAGAATCCATTCCTTGCCGCTGCTCTTCTTGGCATTAGGCCACAATCACTCCAAGCTCTGCCTCTTTCTTCCTATCTGTGTGTGTGTTTTATCTCTCACGCTTAAGGACATTTGTGATGGCACGTAGGGCCCCCTCAGGGCAATCCAGGATCTTCTCAAGAACCTTAACCACACCTGCTAAGACCCTTTTAAAAATAAAAGCAACATTCAAGGGTTTGGGCACTAGGATGTGGGCATATCTTTGGGGGACATCAGCCCATCACATGGTGTTTTACTAATTTTGCAGTAACAAAGACTAATGTGGGTCTACACTAGAATAATCCAAAACATGCTGAATTAAGTCAGACCTAGTAGGTTCCCTAAAGAGATTCCACCTAGGTAGGAAACCCTCAGAATTAAGCTACTCTTCAGAGATTCTTCTGAGGGAAGCTAGAATCGGGAGTGAATAGAGGTCCAGTCTGGGCTAGTTCCACAATTCCAGAGTTAATATTAGTGTCCATGGAACGCTACGTCAACCGTTATCCCAGTGAATTACCTTCCATGTGTGTTAGCGTACATCCTGTCTACCATAAATATTTTCTGTTTTTCAGTGATGACAGAAATTTCCTCCTGCTGAGTGACATAAATAGCAAACTTTATTTCTTTTTCATCTTCAGACAAGCAGGCTTTTCCTCCACTCACCCCCCACCTTTAAACAGATGTGATTCATATTAAGAGAAAAATAAGTGCTGTGAAACCGGTGTCATGATTTAGATTTTACTCAACTTCTGCACTGAATGGAATGTTTTATTTACTCTGGTTTTTATTTTAGAAATGGGAATAATGGACAGGCACAAGAATTAAATGATAAAAATGCATTTGGTTAGAATGAAGTACATTGAACATTCAAATGAATGAAGGATTAATTCAACACAATGGGCGTGAAGGTTTTTTTTTTATATTTGTTAGTACACCCTACACCCTAGGGGGTGAGGTTTCTGTCATTGGATCATCTCCAAAGAGGCCTTGTTCATTAATTATTTGCAGTAATGATATAAGGAAATGGTGATCATCTGTGTGGTTTACAGGTGTAAGACACATGTTCCCAGAAGTTGGTTCAGCCATCCTGTCCTAGAACTCTTCTGGAAATGGTTTTCACCACTTCACTCATTCATTCCCTTGAGTTTTCTGACTTCAATAAAATACGACTTGGATTGTACAAGACTTAACTGAAGAGTTTGAGTATTTTATTAGACTAAAAGTAATTCCTGAACTACATCTTGGGCTCCTTGCAGAAACTGGACCAGTTGGTAATATTCAATGCCTGACTCAAGTTTTTCAGAAACAGTCGCCACCAAGACACTTCATTCACTAATGCTGTCATTAAGGATGTCCCTAAAGAAGGAAGTGGTACCCACTACACATCCCTTCATCCTTCCACTCTGAATCAGTACAGCATAATCCTGTGGTCAGGGCATTCTCTCTTTGGCAGGATGTAGCTAATAAGGAATACAGAATTAGTGATTTTGTTACTAGGCCCTCTGCCAAGGCTCTGGTTCAGGGACAGTACAGAGGACAGGTCTCAGGATGTCATCCAAACAGGATAGATGTAATTTACCCTTGAAGGTGAACAAAATTTGCAGTGCTCAGAGCTGCATCTCCCCAAGAGTCATCTACCCAATGCTATTGCATCACAAGGAAGGAATTTTTAACTCCTTTATTCGTAAAACTCAGAGGAGTAGTAGAATTAGTCACAAATGACTCAATTTCTTTATATCATTTTGAAGAAGAAAAATTCTAGGAAGCAAAAGATTTTGACAGGTCTTGATCTGCACAAATGAACCACAAAACACTATATGAGTTAGACCAAAATATATTCACTATCTAGCCTTAAACCTGGTTTGACTCTAACGTCTCTTTTCCAAAGCAAAACGGTCTGTGGAATACTAGTAATTGTTACATAATTACTAACCTGTTATTACACAGTAACAATCTGGTATCATTTGCATACACAGACTGTTTCTCTGCTCTTCTCCTGCTATCCTATCAAGGAAGAGAATCACAAAAGTTTAAGAAAGTTGTCACCTAGGTTCCCCAAGACCAATTAAAATAGGGAATGATGAAAGAAGAAGAAAAACCACTAAATGGTACCTTAATTCTTGGTTCTCCATCATGATGTATCTATGAAAAAGACATTTCTAGATTGAACAACTCACAAGCTGTGATGGTTACAAAGTAATAATACTAGTTACCATTTCTTGAACCCCCTACTTTATGCCATCCACTGCACTAAGCACTTACGTGTTTGTCTTAGCCCCCAAAACAATGCTATGAAATAGGGGCTTTTTTGTCAGTGTCCCTTAATAGTGCTAATGGATACATCAAGCAATAGAATGAATAGAATAGTATAATGAATAATGAAATATTCATTATAAACACTGGAAAAGTGAGATTTGTTTTTGCTGATATAAGTGAATACTTCAAAACCTCAGAAAAATCTGTAAGAATCATTCAGGAACTTAGAATGTGGCTGGATACAAGGTAAATACGCCAAAAATCAATAGCTTTATTTCTATATCCACAATAAGCACAAGGCGATACATGGAAAAATATGACAGGCAAAAACTATAAATGTCTCAAGGAATAAAGCTAACAAGAAAGCTATTATATAACCTTACTAAATGATACAAATCAAGATCTGAACAAATATATTCTTGAATGGGAAGACTATAAAATAGCAATTCCATCAAGTTAACATTTAATGTAATATTCCAATTTGAATTTCAATTGGGTAAGGTTTTTAAATTGAAATTGTACTAAATGAACTTAAAGTTCAAGGGTAAGAAGAAATAGCATTAACCAGTAGAGTAGAATAGAGCCCAGAAGCAGACTCCAACGTATAACAGAAGTTACTACAAAACAAAAATATATAGCAATAAAATATTATTTTGTAAATGATGCTGACAGTTATCAATCTGAAGAAAATAAAAATTCTATTCCTATATCAAATAAAAATGCAGATATATTGAAAAATTTCAAGCTATAAGTAAAACAATCATAGAAGCAAGTCTAAGAGACCGGACGGGAAGTCTAGAGATAGGGGAGACCTGAGCTAATTCAAGACACAAGCTACTTTAGTCAGATTTTGGAAAACAAATAAAATAGAATTAATACCTATAAAATACAAATGTTTCTTAGAAATTGAGAACAATGCCCCCCAAAAAATGAATGAAAGATAACTAAGCAGTTCAGAGAGAAGCAATTCCAGATGACCCATAAACATAAAAAGAAGCTCAAACTAGTCACAAGAAAGATGCAAAAAGTACCAAAGAACCCCATACATGGGCAAAAATTGGAAAGGAATAACAGTACAATCCCAGAAGGGAGCTTGGAGGGCAAGAAATGAGTCATATATTGCTGATGGAAATGGGCATTATAATGCCTTTCTATAAATCAAAATTTTAATTTGCTATTGGCTGATGTCTATTAAAATTTAGAATAAGCAAATCTGATCCAGCTATCCTATACCTGATAGGAGACCAAAGAAATGAAAAGATATATACTCAAGACTATTTAGCGACACACTGTACAAGGAAAAGCAGAAATAGGATAAATGACCATCAATAATGATTGAATAAATTATGATTCATAGAACATTATGCAGCCATTAAAAATGACTTTCATGTTGCCCTGGCAGGGTGAGTAGGTTGGAGCATCATCCCATACACCAAAAGGTTACCGGTTGATTCCCAGTCAGGGCACATACCTAGGTTGCAGGTTCCACCCTTGGAAGGGGTACAAAGGGGAGGCAATCAATTGATGTTTCTCTCTCTCTCTCTCTCTCTCTCTCTCTCTCTCTCTCTCTATCTACATATATATATATATAAAATCTCCCATTCTCTCTAAAATCAATAACATATCCTCAGGTGAAATTTTTTAAAAATTACTTTGATGTTTATTGTCTTACAGCAGTGAATTTCAACTTTTTCACCTAATGCACACATCAACTAATTACTAAAATTCTGCAGCGCACCAAAAATATATTTTACGGCTATCTGCCAAAAATAGGAATAATTTTGATTGATTTTAATAATAGTAGTAGTAATTATCTACCCTTTTTGCTCCAAAGTGGCTTTTTGAAAAAATCAGGTACTGCCTGGCTGGTGTGGCTCAGTTGATTGGGCATCATCCTACAAAGCATAATGTCACCAGTTCAATTCCCCATCAGGGCACATGCCTGGGTTGTGGGGTTGGTCCCTTGTTGGGTGCATACAAGAGGCAACCTATTGATTTTTCTCCCATCAGTGTTTCTCTCTGTCTCTTTCTCCCTCCCTTCCCCTCTCTCTAAAAAGAAAATCTTTTTAAAAATCAGGTGTGTATTTCTGGTATCAAGTTTAACCAATTAGATGCAACCTTATTATGTGAGGTGACCAATAAGATACAACTATTTTTATGATGTATATATTTATGGTTCAAGACTGGGCATTCACACCAGACTGCTATTGTTGTGTTGGCTGTTCATTTTTTCATTTGACAGTCTAAGTGAAAAGAGGCTAGTGCCCCTGACTAAATAGTCAGGTATTGCATGTTTTCTTAAAAATATATCTCACTGGGCCCTGGCTGGTGTAGCTCAGTGAATTGAGCACGGGCCTGCAAACCAAAGGATTGCTGGTTCTATTCCCAGTCAGGGCACATGCCTGGGTTGCAGGCAACGTCCCCAGTAGGAGGTTGCACAAGAGGCAACCACACATTGGTGTTTCCCTCTCTTTCTCCTTCCCTTACCCCCTCTCTAAAAAATAAATAAATAAAATCTTCCCCAAAAAAGATACGTCTCATTGGCCCTTGCTGGTGTGGCTCAGTGAGTACCAGCCTGTGAACTAAAAAGCCACAGGTTCCATTCCCAGTCAGGGCACATGCCTGGGTTGTGGGCCAACTCCCCAGTTGGGAGTGTATGAGAAGCAGTCAAACAATATTTCTGTCCCTGTCTTTCTTCCTTCCTTCCCCTCAGCCTAAAAAAAATAAATAAATAAATAAATGAAATTTAAAAACATATTATTGTATTTAATGTACTATTACAGTTGTCCCAATTTTCCCCCTTTGTGCCCCTCCACCTGGTACCCACCTTCCCACCAGCAATCGTCCCCCCTTAGTTCATGTCCATGGGTTGTGCATGTAAGTTCTTTGGCATCTCCATTTCCTATACTGTTTTTAACACTCCCCTGTCTATTTCGTACCTATCAATTATGCTTAATCCCTGCACCTTTACCCCCTTCTCCCTATACCCCCTCCCAGCTGATAACCCTTCACATGATCTCTATATCTATGATTCTGTTCCTGTTCTGCTTGTTTGCCTAGTTTGTTTTTTTAAAATTCAGTTGTTGATCATTGTGAATTTGTTGCCATTTTAACGTTCATAGTGTTGATTTTCTTTTTCTTAAGTCCCTTGAACATCATATGTAATAATGGCTTGGTGATGGTGAACTCCTTAAGCTTTACCTTGTCTGGGAAACACTTTATCTGCCCTCCCATTCTAAATGATAGCTTTGCTGGATAGAGTAATCTAGGTTGTAGTTCTTGCTTTTCATCACTTTGAATACTTCTTGCCAGTCCCTACTTGTCTGTAAAGTTTCCTTTCAGAGCCCTGGCTGGTGTAGCTCAGTGGATTGAGCACAGATCTGCTAACCAAAGCTTCACCAGTTCAATTCCCAGTCAGAGAACATGCCTGGGTTGCAAGCCAGGTCCCCAGTAGGGGGTGCTCAAGAGGCAACCACACATTAATGTTTCACTCCCCCTCTTTCTCCCTCTCTTCCCCTCTCTCTAAAAATAAATAAATAAAATTTTTATTTAAAAAAAAAGAAGTTTGTTTTGAGAAATCAGTTGTCTTATGGGAACTCCTTTATAGGTAACTATCTGCTTTTCTCTTGTTGCATTTAAGATTCTCTCTTTATCTTTAACCTTCAGCATTTTAATTATGATGTGTCTTGGTGTGGTCCTCTTTGGTTCCAATTTGTTTGTGATTCTTTGTGCTTCTTGAACTTGTATGTTTACTTCCTTTGCCAAAGTAGGGAAGTTTTCTTTTATTATTTTTTCAAATAAGTTTTCAATTTCTTGCTCTTCCTCTTTTCCTTCTGGCATCCCTAAGATTCAGATGTTGGTACATTTGGTGATACCCCAGAGGCTTTCTATACTATCCTTTTTTTTTTTAATTCCTTTTTCCTTGCTATTCTAGTTGAATGCTTCTTTCTTCCTTATGTTCCAAATTGTTGATTTGAATCCCAGCTTCCTCCCCTTCACTATTGGTTCCCCGTAGATTTTTCTTTATTTCATTTAGTGTAACCTTTATTTCTTCCTTTACATTGTTGCCATAGTCAATGATATCTTTGAGCATCTTGATCACCAGTGTTTTGAACTCTGCATGTGATAGGTTGAAGATAGGTTATCTCCATTCATTTAGTTCTTTTTCTGGGGTTTTGTTCTGTTCTTTCTTTTGGGCCTTGTTTCTTTGTCTCCTCAATTTGGCAGCCTCCCTGTGTTTGTTTCTGTGTATTAGGTAGATCTGCTTTGACTTCCTGTCTTAGGAAGGTGGCCTGTTGTAGAAAAGGCACCTGTAAATTGTGTGCAGTGGAGCCTTAGGTAATCACCAGGGAGGGGCAACCTGCTTTACCACTTTGTGTGTGGGGAGGCATTGGAGAGGGGATGGTGCTGTTATCTGGCTTCTGGATGTTTGCCTGGCACTTGCCCTGTTTCCAATCATTTCACCACCTCCCCATATGTGACTGGCACCCTTCCAACTGTTGCCTTGGTGCTGAATCCCAGAGTGAGTGGGTTTGCATATATTCTAAGACCACATAGGCAATTTAAGTGGAGTCTCCTGAAAATCCAGCAGTTTCTTCATGTACCCCAACACCCACTACACCCATTGGTGTTTACAGCCACATGTTATGGGGATTTATGTTCCTGGTACTGGAACCCTGTGCTGTGTGGTCTGGCCTGGGGCTGGGATTGCTCACTCCCAAGGTGTCCTGACGTGTGGTTTTCCACCACACGCGAATGTGGGACCATCCAATCTGCTGCCACTGCCTCTCTCACCACACTGCATCTCCTCACCTCTCTGCCTGTCTCCTTGTCTCCACCTCTCCTGCCCATCTGAATGAATGTGGGTTCTTTAAATCCTTGGTTGTCGGACTTCCATGCAGCTCGATTTTCTGACAGTTCTGGGTATTATTTGTTTTGAGGTTTAGTTGTAATTCACTCTGTGGTTATGTGAGGAGGTGAAGTATATTTACCTATGCCTCCATCTTGACCAGAAGTCAGGTATTGCATGTTTTAAAAATTCTTGCAGCACACTGGTGAAAATCACTGACTTAGAGGGATTTCTATGAAGTATTGAAAGTGAGAAAAGCAAAATACAGAGGAGAATTGTGTTGTGTGTGTGTATTACATAAACCTGGAAAAGAACTGAAGGATACATTCATACCAGTTTGTTAATATGGTCATAATGGATGGTGGGGTGAGGAATTTAGGGAGATTTTAGTAGGTAGGAAAAGAAAAGCAAAATTACAGGGATTGGGGGGGAAAACAGGAGCAAAAAGTATAGAGAATCTTCATTGTCAGTAGCAACTAAATATAAATATTAAAAGCTATATTATTATATATACATACAATATTATTGTATGTAAAATATGAATGTAAATATGGGAGGTAATGTACAACTATAAAAATTAGTGTGCTAACAGTAGTAATGTGGATGACTTTTGAATCATTTTTCCCTAACATAGTTATGTTATCTTTACATAAAAATAAATTAACAAAATTTAAGTCCTTAAGCTATCATCGTAACTTCATACTTAAATCATTCAAAAAGCCAAAAGAGTTAGCTTTCTTTTGTTTATGTATTTACTTATTTATTTTTTGTCCTTACCCAAGGACATTTTTTCATTGCTTTTAGAGAGAGGAAGAGAAAGAAACATCAATGTGAGAGAGAAACATCGATTGGTTGCCTCCCATGCGTTCCCAGATCAGGGATTGAACCTGCAACCTAGATATGTGCCCTGACCAGGAATTGTATGCAAAACCCTTCAGTTATTGGACGGTGCTCCAACTGAGCCACACCAGCCAGAGCTCTCTTTCTTTTATTACCTGAAATTCAACCTTTTTACACAGCTATAAAACTTCGGTTGATCTTGTGAAGGACAAAGATGCAGAAAGACTCCCCTAGGATGGCAGGCCAGTTTCCTAAAGATGAAGCTCAATAATTTAAAAATTGCAAATAGGAAGCCAGGATGGATTTTGAAGCATATATTTACCTAATTCCCCTTTGCGGCACAGACTCAAGCTTCCAGACAAGTTTCAAGGGCAATGTTCAAGACAGACACAGCTTTTTCTTGGCATTATATTGCACTGCCAATACTTACAGTCTATGATTTTATGCTTTAAATGCACTTCTATTTATAGAATCTGCATAGTTTCCTCTTATACGTCAATATGTTTATAGCTCAATATAAACATACTCAAAGTATTTGAAAAGTGAGTTTCTGCTCCTGATTTATGAAATAAATATACTTTATTTTTAATCATTAAAATAACACCTTGAAAATTCTGTTGTTAAAAAATAGATCCATAGCATCATGCATGCTGTATCCTCTTAAGGATACATTTTTATAGATCCTCTAATGCAGGGGTGTCACATTCATTTTCACCAGGGCCCACATCAGTCTGGCAGTTGCCTTCAAAAGGGCCAAATGCAGCCTCGGCTGGTGTGGTTCAGTGGATTGAGTGCCAGCCTGAGAATCAGGGGGTCGCTGGTTCAATTCCCAGTGAGGGCACACGCCTGGGTTTTGGCCGGGTACCCAGTGGGGGGCGCTCAAGAGGCAACCACACATTGATGTTTCTCTCCCTCTCTTTCTCCCTCCCTCCCCCTCTGTCTAAGAATAAATAAGTAAAATCTTTTTTAAAAAAGGGCCAAATATAATTTTAGGCCTGTATAAATGTAAAATACTCCTTAACAGTTAAGTGAGAGCTCGGCACTACCACCAGGTAGAAACAAGGTGCTGGGTTGGATAAAACAAGGTGGAGGGTCGGATTCAGCTTGCGGGCCTTGTGTTTGCCACCTGTGCGCTAATGAGAAGATATTTACTTATAGACAAAGAAAACTGTATATATATGGTAATTATCCATTCAGATTTTTTACCTTGCTTCTCAAAAGGTAATCATTTAGTCAGATAATGATGTGTGTTTGTTTCCCTTTGTTCTTTCCCCCTCCCTCTTCTACCTCTCTCAGTACACAAGTAGCACGTGCCTCCCATCTGCATCTACACCCTGAGGTCTGGACATGACCTGCATTAGGTGAAGTGGATTGAAGAGTGAATGTCTTCATCTGTATTCTTAGCACCACAGAAGCCACCCTTCTGGATTCTTGTGCAAACCTTAGAAAAGAGGAGAAAAACCCCACTACGTGTGAGTTGAATTTCCTGCCTTCAACCCACCAAACCACGCAGGATGAGGACTCAGTCAGAATGATGACTACATAAAAAAAAATTAATGTGACTTTTCTTACCCAGTCAGATTTATGGGGTAAGGTTCATGCTAGCTACCTTCTTTTCATGATAAAATCTAAACAGTATAAATCGTGCTATTTAGAGAAAACAGAACAAAACAAGAGACCTAATAAATCATTTTTCAGAAATGCAAATGTGTGTTTGATTTACAGGATTTCTATGCCAAGCAGAGAAGTATGTGAAAACAGCAAGGTAAAATGCACAAGCTGCAATAATAGTTTTGTGGTTTAGATAGAGAATGTGTTATATCAACAGAAAATAATGATTTTAGTTTTCCAATTGCCCCAAGATCATTTCCACTATTGATGAGGTCTGAGATGTCTGGTAAGACTAGTCATTGAATTAATTTATTTGTCTGGCAAACTTTTTGTCAGCAGATTCCTCACTACCTTGAAAATGTCATTAACTACTCTGTGCTAAGGTACTAGAAGCACAAACCACAATGAAACGTATATTGAGCTCTTACTTAAGTTACACTTCTATGAAGCAATAATATACTTCTGATTTTTACATTTCATGTTAAAAATCTTCCAAATATCAATGTTTAAATCACAATCCAGCAATAAAAGAGTAACTTGGAATTATAGTTTTATATTTCACCATTTTCTTTTCCTCTTCAAATTGATCACAATTTGAAAGAATTAAGAGGAGAAAGAAGGTATAACAAATTATTTGAGGGTTCTTCCTGTTTTTAAGATCCAGCAGGTTAAGATGACAAAGAAATCTTTTAAAATGGTAGAGAGTACTTGAAGTATCTGTATAGGATAGAATATAAAATAAATAAACATAAATTCAATCTGATTATACAAATGTAGATACTCTTTCTAGAATATTTTTTGAGAAATTAAATGCAATTGTGCTGATTGGAAATAACCTACTCATTCAAGAAAAATTTGAGCACCCACCAAGTGACAAAAGGTAGAGGCAGAAAAAACAGATGTGGCCCCTGCCTTCTTGCAGCTGAACAAAAGAGCAAACACATTGAATATTTACTACATGTGGTGCATTATAATGATCATCAATGTTTACTGAGTGATTATTATATACCAAACACTGTTCAAAGTGATTTTTATATATCACTTCACTTCATCCTCACAATAAATCTATGAGGTAGGTACTATTATTTCTGTTATACAAAACTAAAGAGGTAATCTGTCCAAGGCTCCAGTGAGTGAGTGTGGGAGCCAGGGAGTTTTTATGTCTGTACCACCTTTCAAATTGATGCATAAACATTATTTAATTGCCCCTACAAACTTTTTGAAGACCATACTCTTATTATTTCTATTTTACAGAAGAGGAAACAAATGCAGAGAGGTGAAATAACTCACCCACTATGAACTGACCAATATCCTACCCACTGTACCACGCTACAGTGCTTTACTGGAAGGATAGACAACCAAGTGTCAACCAGGCTCCACATTTAACTTTGACCCCTTTTGACCTGGGAGTAGGCATTTTTCTTCAAACCAGACCCCCCACACTACCACCACCCCTCCCTCTCATCCGCCAACCTCACAAAAAAAGTCCTATCTGAAAAGACAATCAACAGCTTCCTTCTACTATCATCACAATTACATTCTTTCCTAGAATCATATAAGTGTCTTGTTGAGTCCTTCCATTAGCCTTTTTCTTATACATGAAGTCCAAGTAAAACATCCAAACCTTGGAGGGCACACACAGTTTATACTCCACACTTAAGTATTTTTCTTCCTCCCTAATTCATACACTTTTCTTTTTGAAATTTAACCTTTTTTTCCCATCATTTCGCTGCCTGATCTGGATGAAATTCAAATTTTCCAGATTCCCCCTAAAATATATTTAAAGCTCTGTTTTGCTTCACATCACTGATGTTTAACTACTTTGAAATATCACTGGCCCTGGCTGGTGTGGACTGAGTGCTGGCCTACGAGTCTAAAGGTCACTGGTTGGATGCACAGTCAGGTCACATGCCCGGGTTGCAAGCCAGATCCCCAGTTGGGGGTGTGCAAGAGGCACATGTATCTATGTGAGAGAGCTATGTATCTCTCACATATAGATGTTTCTCTCCTTTTCTCCCTCCCTTCTCCTCTCTAAAGATAAACTAAAAATAAATCTTAAAAAAAGAAATATCACTGCTACTTATGCATAACAGTGTGTCAGAATTTTATTTTCATTACCAAGATCTGATACATCTTGAACAGAAACCAAATTAAATAAAAAATAATTTAGGGATAATTTTGTACTATATATACCGTCTGTGTGACTAAAAAATACATATAGTTTATTTATAAACTATATATAGTTATATATGTATAGCATATATGACTAAAATATAGTCATACGACTAAAACATTGCCTTCTATAACAATGTGAATGTATTTAATACCACTGAACTGCACACTTAAAAAATGGCTAAAATGGTAAGCTTTATGTTGTATATATGTTACCACAGTTAAAAAAATAAATAAAAGAGGCCTGGCTGATGTGGCTCAGTGGACTGAATGCCAGCCTGTGAACCAAAGGGTCACCAGATCGATTCCCAGTCAGGGCACATACCTGGGTTGCAGGCCAGGTCCCCAGTAGAGGGTGTCCAAGAGGCAACCACACATTGATATTTCTCTCCCTCTCTTTCTCCCTCCCTTCCTGATCTCTAATAAATAAATAAATAAAATCTTTAAAAAAAGAAGAAGAATTATTTTAAGAATGCAATGGCCAAATTTTATTTGGTAATTACAGTAGTGATTTAAAATATTCTTGTATTTCATGTTATGATCAATTACATTTGAATAGGTAAGCTTACATCATTTTTCATTAGTGAATTTCCTTTCTCCCCTCAATCTTATAATATAGTACTATTGTTACACCCAAAAAAGAAACTGAGGCACACGCTTGCACCCAAGGTCACGTAGCCAGTAAATGGTGGAGCTGGGTTGTGACCCCAGGCAATTCAGCTCTCAAGTCTGAGTTTTTGACCCCTTTTCTCTATTGCTTTTTTAAATTTTTATTTTATTTTTTAATTATTTATTTATTTCTTTTTAGAGAGGGGAAGGGAGGGAGAAAGAGAGGGAGAGAAACAATGATATGAGAAAGAAGCATGATGGGTTGCTGGGCTCACAACCCAGGCATGTGCCCTGACTGGGAATCAAACTAGTGACCTTTTGGTTCCAGGATGATGCCCAACCCACGGAGCCACACCAGTCAGGGCCAGAGCAACTGTTCTTTCCCAAGCCTTTTCTCCAGCTTAACAATTCTGTGAGTTCCTGATAGGTTTCTACTAAAATCCCTGTCACTGAATCTTTAAAAACCCTAAAAATAAAGCTAGAATGTATACAATATGCACCACACAAGGAGTTACTCCTCGTACGCTTAAAGAAATCCAATGGATATACCTTTTGACCCAGCAATTCCACTGCTTGGATTATATCCTAAGAATCCTGAAACACCAATCCAAAAGAATCTATGCACCCCTATGTTCATAGCAGCACAATTTACAATAGCCAAGTGCTGGAAGCAACCTAGGTGCCCATCAGTTAATGAATGGATCAAAAAACTGTGGTACATTTACACAATGGAATTCTATGCAGCAGAAAGAAAGAAGGAGCTCCTACCCTTTGTGACAGCATGGAAGGAATTGGAGAGTATCATGCTAAGCGAAATAAGCCAGGCAGTGAAAGACAAATACCATATGATCTCACCTTTAACAGGAAGCTAATCAACAAAACAAACAAACAAGCATAATATAAACAAAGACACTGAATTTGAGAACAGGCTGACAGTGTCCAGAGGGGGAGGGGAGGGAATTTTCAGGGGAAAAGGGGAAGGGTTTAGAGCAACAAGTATAAAGGACACATGGACAAAAACTATGGGGGGTGGAAATGGGAGGAAGGTGGGAGGGCTGGGGTAGTGGGCTGGGGCGGGGTAAAAGACAGAAAACTGTACAATATCAACAATTAAAAAATACTGATTAAAAATAAAAAGAAAAGAAAAAGAAAAAAAAAGAAATCCAATGGATATACTTTGAAATATTTTAGGGTAGTATAATGTTTATACCTACCAATTGAATGTATCAAAAATGAACCTGAGGGCACTTCTCAGCAAGTGTTCTCTCTTTGCATATGAACGGAACATCGGGCCACTCCTTCGCCTAAAACCACTCTTCCTTTTCATTGTGTGCCTTATGGCCAATCACTCCAAGTACATTATACAGATAAAGCGCACTGGAAGTCAACTGCCAGGAAACACATGGCAAGAACCTGAATCACTGGCTCACACTTTGAATAAACGTGCCATGGCACTGACAAAAATCATTAGGGTCACAATTCACTTTCCATAGAGAACAAGTGCACTTTTGTACAGAAAAATTAGGAGATAGGAAGAATGACAAAGCACCAGGGTGGGACTGCTTAAGCAGGTTATTAAAGGAGAAAAATCACCATTTTGATGAGGCCTATGCGTAGTGTCCTTTGGCATCTCGTTTTTAATCCTCACAAGAGCTCTAAGATAAAGGCGTTCTCTCCTTTCGACAGATGAGAAATCTATGGTTGTAGGCGTTTGGAGCCTACAGGGAGACCAAAGCCATGTTGTCTCAGCGGGAAAAAGGTATGAAAAGGCCTTTCCAGGAACAGTTTCCCAGGATTAGAGCAGATTGTAAATGCCTACGACCAAACTTCAACTGACTCCCTCAAGGCCAAAATATACAACATTTTGTCTACACGGCACTTTGAAATACAGGGCAATACCATCATCTTTTAAGCTTTTTAAGGCAGGCGATGCTTTTCTCCTTAATAGGGAAACATACCAAGTGAGGAACAAATAGCCTTTATGGAAAACAATTTCAAAAACTGTAGGCTTTCTCTCATGAAATACCAGGAAATTACTTCAGGTTTCTTCTAAACTACCAGGATTCCTAAGTTTAGCAGTAGGAAAACCGGGCGCCTGGACCACGCCCACAAATGCCAGTCAGGCAAAGTGGCGGACCCCCATCCCGGATAAACCTTGCCAGGCCCCGCCTCCTCTCCGCCTGCCCGCGCGGTCCCCAACAGGCACACCTTCGCGCTTGCGCAGATCAGACCTCCGACTGTAGGCGGAAGTTGTCGCCGTGCTACTTGGTAAAGTTGTTTCTTCCTCCGCTTCCCCGCCTTTTCTCAGCGGCGATTTAGCGAGAACACTCTTCCGGGTCGAAGGGTTTGCTTCCGGAGAGCGGGAAGGCTGAAACGAGGTAGCTAAATTGATACCAAATTAACGAGGTTCTCGGTGGAGAAGGCTGCGGCTATGGACAGGTCAGTTCTGGTAGTGACTGCTGAGCTCGGAC
This sequence comes from Glossophaga mutica, assembly GCA_039655065.1. Classification (NCBI taxonomy): domain Eukaryota; kingdom Metazoa; phylum Chordata; class Mammalia; order Chiroptera; family Phyllostomidae; genus Glossophaga; species Glossophaga mutica. The sequence goes on from CM077304.1 coordinate 65,140,111, forward strand.
ACTTGTCCCTGCTACTTGGCAGACCGAAACAAGGGGAACCCAGCTCCCAAAAGAAGCTAAGGAGGGCGCGGGTGCTGATGCCTAGGACATTTCCAGGGCTGGGATGCTCTGCAGCTGATGCAAGAAAGACCGCTTGGGTGGGGATGGGAGAGGGATGCGGAAAGTTAATTTCCTGCGTTCCCACGGCGGCTCTGATCTATCTATTGAGCCTTTGAGGAACATTTTTCGCTGCTGCGGTGGGCGGGGTAGGAGGTGGCGTGGCTTGTGAGATGGTGAATGACCGGCGGGAGATCACAAAGTCAATCGATAACGGAACTAGGAATCTCATCTCAGACTTTCTGATTACAAGTTACAGCATCAGATAGTTATTGAATTGAGTTTTTCTACGACCCTAACGCTATGCTAGTTGTCTGCGACAGAGACGAGTTATTCAAGTTTCTTGGCCTTGGGGAATTCGTGGTGGAGTGGAGGAAACGTACAGGTAGTTTTGTACAGCTCTGTGGGAAAAGAAATCAAGCAATTAAGTCCCCCTGCCACGGGGAGGTATCGGGAAGACCTCTCAATGGAGATAACTTTCCAGTCGGTCTTTGAATAATACTAGTATCCAAGATTGAATGCCTTAAACACTTTAAATATATTATTAGCTAATTTAATTTTCGTAACAGTCCTGTAAGGAGAGGTGTTATGATCGTCCTGTCATAGATAACATGGAACTAAAAGAGGTTGAGGAACTCGGTCAAAGCTAGGGAGCTAATAAATAGAAGAACCAAGTTGCCAACCTGGATCTGTGTGTCTCCGGACTCCGGAAGGCTGTTTGATGAGTTAGTGTTCACCAGGTGCACCAAGGGGTGAAATGTTCTTTGTAAAATATGTGCAAAGCTGTATGGATATTAAAATGCGTGCTTTGTTTAGGTAAATGATCGAATCTATATGTTTGTATGGGAGAGATGTTTGTGGCTGTAAAGCTGAACTGGTAAGCTGGAGTCAGATTGTAAAAACCATGGTAGGAAATTTGGACTTGATTCTATAAGTGGAGGAAAAGCACGTTAGATTATTCTCTTAAAATACAGGTCTCTTAATTCACACAATTTATCTTCTAGACCTTGAGCTGAGAATGACAGATGATCAGGAGCATTGTGACTATAGTAGTGCTGAGACAGGAGACACCCTTAGTGTACTAGAATTCCTTTTTACTTAGCCTCCTGTCTCACTATGATCAGAAGTATTTCGGAGACTACAGAATATCCTTTTAAGAGGTAGCTCCTGCAATTTTAGGGAATTCCTTAATCTAACAGAGGAAAAATTTACCTTTGTGAAGCAATTATCTAATATAGATTCCAAATGTTGACATAATTGCAAAGGAGAAAAATAAACTGAGTGCTAGAAAGTCAAAGAAGTCTTTGTGCAGGTAATATTTAAGCAGCACTTTGAGGGATAAGCAGGATTTGGAGCTGGAAGGGTAATGTCAACAAAAAGAGCAAAGATGTGACTACTGAAATGATGTAGACCTTGACTGACTCAGGGTCCTTTGCTCCAGTCATGTTTATAAAGTTCTTTGCAAATGCTACATTCTTGTTTCACTCACATGAGCTTGGTCATGCTATTTTAGGAGTGGCTTTGGAGAGATGTCATCCCCTGTGATCCGGGAGGCAGAGGTGACACGGACTGCACGGAAACAGAGTGCTCAAAAAAGAGTTTTAAATATCCTTTGCATTTTAAGCATCATTATTAAAAATTGCAGCATGTTTGAAATAAGGATTACAGAATTTTCTTTTTATGAGAAGAGTTAAACATTAGGTGTAATAATAAAATGCTGCAGAAATTAATTTCTTTGACTCCTCAGATATATTACTTGGTAAATAGCCTGAAATTCAATGAGATTAAGATTTATGTTCTCCTAAAAAATTAGGATATTCCATTACTACTAACTAACTTATTGTGGTTAGCTTCTGCTGAGATTAGATATCCTTTACTAATTTGAAATGTGACTAAGAACTCTTAGTTCAGTGGGTAGTAATCTAAGACTGATATCTGAGAACTTAAATGGTAGACTTACTCTTCACATAGAAAAAGTGATAGACATAAAATACCTTGCCCTTGAAAAACATAATCATATATTTTGTATAGTGTGAGTATAGTTAATTCTAACATTAATGGTGTCTTTTCTATATGGAAAACTTTTCTTAACTTCCTGCAGTTCGGGCATCCCAAGATGAAATTTTTGCTAATACCACGCCAAGAAATCAGGTTACCCCTCGAACTCCCAGCTCATTTCGACCACCTTGTAAGATTTTTTTGCTTTTAATGCATTTAGTAGTAGTAGTAGCTAGTACTTATAATACACATAATAAATAATATTTGGTTGCAGTATCAATAATTAAGAACAAATAAAATGGTTGCAGTTGCTATTTGTTGAACTCTATACTTTATGTAAATAATACAATAATTATGGTGTAGATATTATCTGTTTTACCAAAACCGAAAGTGAGACTTGGAGAAGTTAATTAATGCTGATAACATAGCCAAGGAAGTATATAAGTCATGAAACCAAAATTCAGATAATGATCAGCTTACTCCAAAGCCCATTCCTTCTACACTATGCTACCTCCTCAGTGTGTTATTTTATAAAATTAGAATATCAACAATCCATTGACTCATTAGCATTCTTTTTTACTGCTAAGTTATGTTATAAGGAAAGCATCTCTATTTGCAGTAAAATTTTTCTTCATAGGCTCAAAAGTACCAAAATAAGTTAAAATATTCTTATTGTGGAAATGTTAATATGTAAAGTATTTATTTGGTTATAATCAAAGTAATTGAAAACAAGATTATTTGTTCTTTATTGTTTATTTGCTTGTTCTCTTTTCATGATCGATGCTCATGCACTCTGGATTCTTTTTGCTAACTTATCGTTTGTAGTTACTCCACCAAACCGAAGCTTACCCAGGCAGCCGGATGTTTCCTGCATTCTCGGAACAGGAGGGAGGTCACCCTGGGTTACACAGTCTTCAGGGTTCTTGGGAAATCTATCTATGGTAAATCAAAAAATAGGGCTGAAATTCTCTCCCTTTTATAAAAGTATGATATGATGCTCTTTAGGAATCACAAGGGTACATTATTTGAAATAGAAATGTATAAACTGTGATGTAGAATGACTTGACCTAGGTGCTTAAAATACTACAGAAAAAGAAAGAATCTTTCACTGAGAAGGAAAAAGAAGAATTTTGTTGGAAAAGTAGAGTATTAATAGGAACATTTAACTCCAAAAACAAGATAAAACAATTATTCTATATTTGTCTTTGTAATTATTAAAAAGGCACAGATTTTTACATACATTTGAAATCGTCTAAACTTGGTGTTTTCTGAAGAGTAGTTTTCTGTGTTAAACCTTTCTTTGTCTTACAAGATTAACTCAGTCTTTAAAATATTTATTATATACTGTTGGATTTATAGAGCATAACAACGGTTTGGTCATTGAACAATTTTACTCTGCTTATGAAGATAAGTGAATTAACTGCCTCTGGGTTTAAGCAAAAGATGACTTTTATTATTTACTGCTTCAGAACTGCAAAATTAATAGTAAAGTTGTTACTCTCTTAAAAGCAGTGGTAAAATATGTATGGATTATTATAAAGTGTCTAAGAATTACTGTGTAGTTAAATGTATTTTCTCAATTGCTTTGCTAGTTTTGATAATTGGCTGTAAGAGGTGGTTGCCTTGAAGAAAGTAAAGCTGCTTCATTAATTTTACCATATCTGCCTACCAAAATTTGATTCTTATATTAATGATGATAAGTACCCAGAAGGGACTCAACCATTAATCAGTCTCTAATAGCCGAAGCTTAGTTCTCCTCAGCTCATGGTTACTATCTCAGGAATATGTAGGGTTCCAGCACCCATCTTTAGCATTTTTCCTTGGGAGACTAATTTAAAGATACAGTTTTATTGTTGCTCATGCCTGGATTTTAAATAAAAGTGAATTTTTTTAAACTTTATTATGGATAAACTTTATTAAAAATATGTCAAAGTAGAATAGTATGAGTCCCCATGTGCTATTCTTCAGTTTCAGTAGTTAGCAATATATGGCTGATGTTGTTCCATCTATACCCACAGCATTTCCCCATATTACTTTACAACTCTCAGATTTCATAACCATTTCATCCATAAATATTTCAGTACATACTTTTGAGATATCGAGACACTTTCTGTAACATAAGCACAGTACAAGCATTGTTTTATTACACTTTGCAGATAATTGCCTTTTTTTTTTTTTTTTTAACAAATCGAAGGCAAGACCCTCCACCAGCAAAAAATTACAACTCACTGAAAGCTCAGATAATGGTGAACATTTTTAGCAATAAAGTATTTTTTATTAAAGTATGTGGCATTAGTTTTTTAGACATAATGTCATTGCACACTTAATACACTACAGTATAGTGTAAACATAACTTTTATATATACTGGGAAACCCCAAAATTCATGTGACTCACTTTATGGCTGTATTTGCTTTATTGTGGTAGTCTGGAACCAAACCCATATTATCTCTGTTAAACTATTAGCACATTTAAACCACCCTTATACACACACAGACTGTAACCCCTTTAATATTTCACATATCCACTTTATTTTTTATTATCTATTTCATTAAGTATTTACATTTCCTCAGTTCTGTCAAATTTTTAAGTTGGTTGGTTCAAGTCAGGAACTAAACAGGGTCAACACATTGCATTTGCTTGATGTGTCTTTTAAGTTCCTCCCTCATCCTTTTTAAATTATCATTTATTTATTATTTTATTTATTTATCATTTATTTATTATTTTATTTATTTATCATTTATTATCATTTATTTGTTGAAGAAACTGAGTCATTAGTCCAGTACAGTTTCCCCAAAGGGAAAAATTGATGTGAAATTACAGCAGTAGGACTTCCTTATTTACCTATTAATATCAGCTTAAATATTGCAAAATGTGATCTTTATTGGCTTTTTTTTTTTTAAGTATGGAATAGGTTAGGTAATACAAAGAAGGAAACAATCACAAAAGCCATACTTTTTTTTTTTTTTTAAACAAAATAGCCCCTGTGGCTATCCCTTGAAAATGGAAAACATACATAAGGTTAAAAAAATTTAATGGTATTAATCTCTTTATTCACTCGATGGCAATAACTCCATTCCTTTTCTGTATCTTCCTTTCTTGTAAGGTAACTAATCTGGATGACAGTAACTGGACCGCTGCATTCTCAGCACAGCGTTCAGGGCTCTTCACACACACAGAGCCCCATGGTGTGACCGAGGACGTAACTCTCAGTGCTGTTATGTTACGTGAGGATGATCCTGGAGAAGCTGGTAAAATGGCTTTGAGCTTTGTTTGTAACAAAGGAGGTTGTCACTTTACTGAGGTCAGGGACACTATCTCCTCCTGTTCTTGAGTGTCATCATTAAATTGTTCTTGTTGTTAAGCTAATTAGCTATGGTAATGACTAAGCCATTTGAGGCAGTAGCTCTGGACTCTTAGAACTTCATCTTAGTTCTCAGTTGGGGCAGCACGTTGCCATTTTGTCCTTCAGTGTAAATAGGAGCCTGTTAGGTTTTTAGTAGACAGGTCTCCAGTATTTTTATTATTTTCCTATTTATGTAGCTGAAAGAGCTTTTCTTTTTCTTTAGATTTAGTTTTTATCTAACACTGTTGACATGTCTTTCTTTGGCCTGTTTGCTGATGATATGTTTTCAAATAGTGTTGAGATCTTTCTAGTTTTAGTTTGGTTATTACCATTTTCTTTTGGGGGAAGAAAGATTTTGCTTTTAGTATCTCTGTACCTGCACATTATCACATAAATTCTTTATTATTTTATCATCATTATAAGTTAACATTATGAGTGCCAAATATATTTGGAGATTGACCCCTTATCAAGTATATGGTTTATAAATATTTTCTCCCATTTCGTAGGTTGCCTTTTCATTTTGTTGATCATTTCTTTTGATGTGTAGGACTTTTTAGTTTGATAGAGCCTCAGTTATTGATTTTTGCTTTTGTTGCTTATGGTTTTTGTGTCATATCCAAAACATTGCCAGGACCAATGTCAAGAAGTTTTTCCCTATTTTTTTCTAGAAGTTTTACATTTTCAGGTCTTACATTTAAGTCTTTAATGCATTTTTAATCATTTGTATGAGTGGTGTAAAATAGGAGTGTAAATATTTAATTTTTCTGCATGTGGATATCTAAGTTTCCCAGTACCATTTATTGAGAAGACTCTTCTTTCCTCATTGAGTATTCTTGGCTCCCTTGTCAAATATTAGTTGATTTTATATGTAGGGGGTTATTTCTGGAGTCTCTAGTCTGTTCCATTGGTCTGTGTCCATTTTTAAGCCAGTACCATACTGTTTTGATTACTAGAGCCCTGTAGAGTATTTTGAAATCAGGAAGTGATGCTTCCAGCTTTGTTCTTCTTTCTTAGGGTTGCTTTGGCTATCCTAAGTTTTAGTTTTGCAAGATTAAAAGAGTTCTGCAGACGGATGGTGATGATGGTAGCACAACAGTGTGAATGTACTTAGTGCCACTGAACTGTACATTTAAAAATGATTATAATGGGAAATTTCGTTATGTGTATTTTACCACAGTTACAATTAAAAAAAAAAAAAGTAGAAAAAAGAACACTCATAGCTATGTTTTTCAGTTTCCAATTACCTAGAAGTGTGTCATTTAATATTTTTTATTCCTTTTCTTTTTAATGTGTTCTAGCATCTATGAGTATGTTTTGTGATTTCCTGCAGTCTTTTCTGAAGCACTCTTCAACTACAGTTTTTGATCTTGTAGAAGAGTATGAAAACATTTGTAGTGTTCAGGTAAGTTAATGCATCCCATTGTTGGTTAAACATCAGTACTCTCAGTTTTTTTGAATGGCATCCACCTGTGAGAATTTCTGAATGGTATTTAAGGGAGATGTCTTAGGTATAATGGCAGGCGTGGCATGGTTGGGAGGTCAGCCGGAGTAGCTCTGCTTTTTACATGCTGAAAGGATCCATATAAGATTTATTTGGGGGACAAAAGGATTCTGCTGCTTTAAAAAAGGAAAATGTAAAATATGCAAAGAACTCTTAAAACTCAACAATAAGAAAATGAACCATTAAAAATGGACAAAACATGTTAATAGACGCTTCACCAGAATAAGATATACAGATGGCAAATAAGCATATGAAAAGGTACTCAACATCAGATATCATTAGGGCATTGCAAATTAAAACAATGTGATGCCACTATACTATTGGAATGGCAAAAATCCAAAATGCTGACACCACCAAATTCTGGTAAGGATGTAGAGCTCTCATTCATTGCTGGTGGGAATGCAAAATGGTGCAGTCACTTTGGAATACAGTTTCTCAGTTCCTTACAAATCTAAGCATACTGTTAGCATATAATCCCACATTCATACTCCTTAGTATTTACTCAAATAAGTTAAAAATTTATATTTACACAAAAACCTGCACATAGATGTTTGTAGCAGCTGTAATCATAATTAGCTTAATCTGGAAGCAACCAAGATGTCCTTCCTGCTATAGAATGGATAGATCAACTGTGGTACATCCAGACAATGGAATATTATTCAGTGCCAAAAAGAAATAAGCTATTATGCCGTGAAGAAACAAGGATGTGCCCTAAATGCATATTACTAAGTGAAAGAAGCCAATCTGAAAAGGCTACATACTATGAATCCAAACATCCTGGAAAAGGCAAAACTTGGAGAGAGTAGAAAGATCAATCGTTGCCAGGGGTGAGGAGGGAGGGGTAAAAAGTGGAAACACAGTGGATTTTTAGGGGGGTGAAATTATTTTGTGTATTATAAGGTTAGATACATGTCATTATACATTTGTCAAAACTCACAGAATGTACAAAATCAAGAGTGAACACTTAAACTGTGGACTTGGGGCGATAATAATGTGTCAGGGTAGGTTCATTGATTATAACAATGCTACTACACTGGTGCAGGACACTGATGGTAGGAGGTGAGGTTATCGGTATGTGGGGGCAGAGAGTAATGAGAATTCTGTAATTTCTGCTCAGTTCTGCTGTGAACCTAAAACCGCTATAAATAAGTCTATTAGAAGGAAAGGGGCTTCAAGACACTTGCATTCACGAATAATTGAAGTAGTAGCCAAAATTAAAAAAAAATAATAGCCAACATTTTTTGAGCACTTAATATTATGTCAGTAATCACTCTCTGAATTATTCCATTATAAAAAGCACTGGCTTCATTACATAACAAAAGGAATAATAATCACTTTTGTGAATCACTAGAGTTAGGATTCTAGTGGAGAATTTAATAAATGAATGAGAGTACAGATAACACTTTTATTAAAAACTGGCCTTAAGATGGAAGTAAAATTACTTTGTGGCTTCTTTTCAAAGGGAGGGAAGACCTGTCGTGGTGATTCTTCAAGTTCTGAATTAGAATAATCATGTTTATTCCCTTTGATAAGATAAGGAGGTGCTATTATTCATAACCTTTGAAAAAGGTTTCCTTAACCTGAGTCCTTAAACCTCCTGATAAACAATTTTATGTGTGTTTCTGGCGAGAAAATGCATACCTTTCACTAGATTTTCACACGTGCTTCAGTCCCAAAAAGGTTAAGAACTGTTTTAGAACAAGGAGGGACTGACTTTGAAGACGTAATTTGAAGATATTTTTAATTTTCATTGCTACTCCGAAGGTGTGTGTTATGATTTTGTCAGGTATAGGTTAGATTTAGCTTATCTTCCAAGTATATATACATGAAGGAAAAAATGTACCCAAGGCTGTTATTACTGAGTTGAGGTTATGTTAAACTTTTACATACGTACTCACATAAACACACCTTGCTTTAAATTAAGGCCATTTCTAGTGGGAACATTATATTACATTCAGTTTAAAAAGACAAGAGATAGGCAGGACAAATTTATAATATAAATATGTATATATACAGGGGTGGGCAAAAGTAGGTTTATAGTTGTTTGTATGGAGAGAGACATGTAGGTTGGTTATTGGTTCAGTTACCAACCATCCTTACCTAAAAGGTAAATCATAAATAAGGATATGAAATATTAATAAGACAATAAATAATACAATAATTAATAAATGAATAATGATACCAGAGTAAACTCGGTTTTTTGCCTACCCACAACTGTAAACCTACCTTTGCCCACCCATGCATGTGTAATTAGTTTTAGCACAGTGTACTTGACAAATACAGAGTTGTTACTCAAAATTATAGATAACCTCTTTCCATCTGTGTTTATAATTCAGGTGAATATACTGAGTAAAATAGTGAACCGAGCAACTCCTGGACTTCAAAAGTTTTCAAAAACAGCCAGCATGCTCTGGCTTCTTCAGCAGGAGATGGTCACATGGAGGCTGCTGGCTTCTTTGTATAGGTAAAGTTGTGTAGATGTCTATTTCATAAGAAATAGACACAAGGTAACAAGCCAATAATAGGCAAATTAATTTAAAAGTTAGGGTAGGATGTGTTTGGAAATAGGTTCTGCTATTTTTGATGCTTATCATTTCTAATGCCTTAGTTGTTGGGAGTGAGTTAGGAGGAGGTCCTAAAGCTGGTAGCTACCAAAAATTGAATATGTGAAAGATATAAGGAAAGAGCTAAAAATCTTGCAATACTTAGGAGAGGATAGATTAAGAAAAAAACTGAAAGGTAGAATTTATATAATGTGGAAGTTTAAAAGAAGTTAACCAAGTTTTCCTTCTCTCAGATACTCAGTGGTTTTGACTCAGTCTGTTGCTTTCTCATCCTTATGAGAAAATCGTAAAAGAAAATCATAAGCTTTTAATTTTGCCATGTGAAAAGGTTATATTAAAAAGTTAGGTGTATGCATTAGCAGGTAGCTGTTAAAGACTTTGTATTTTTTTTAAATATAGTTTTGTTCAGATGTCAGGAACAGATTCAGAAGGCATTTACAACTTGTATCTTGTTTTTAAAGCAGGATGGCTAAGTTAATTAAAACTCATTTTTTAGATTGTAGGTTTGTGCATGCATTCTTCAAAGGTGATTTTATATATTTATATGAAATAAGGCTTTTTAATTTTGTGTTATTTTTCCTCAGAGACAGGATACAGTCTGCCTTAGAAGATGAAAATATGTTTGCAGTTACTGTAAGTTTTGTTAATTTTTTTGTCAAATGCTCAAAATTTTAAATGTTTTTAATAGTAGAATTTGATTTTTGAAGAATGAAGAAACTCCTTGATCATGAATTTCTTCATTTTTAAAATTTTACAAGTAAACAAAAGATACAGTAAAAGATTAAAAAATCAAATTCTGATTTATATTATAGAGCAAAAGGTAAAAAATCCGCTTTATTTCTTACTGTTCAATCTGACAATTTGGTATATTGTATCCTACCAGACATTTTTCTGTATTTTATACATGCATATACACATAGTTTGCTTTTTTTGTTGTTACTGTTTTGGGGTTTTATTTTAAAGATAAAGATGAGAATTTCACTGAAATGCTTGGTAAAACCTCGGAGAGAGCCGCTGTGATGCTCTAGAGATGTCTTCCTTCACACAGAGGCTCTCAAATGTGAAGAGTGGTATGCTTTACTCTCTTCTGCATCAAACATTGAACTTCTAGAAAATTTAAGAGGGTGGTCCTTAGGCAGTTCAGCAGAAGCCCAAGGGCTTAATTTTTTATGCAGCCTGGTAAAGTGTTGCAGGATTCTGACTTGGTTCCTAGCACAGATGCCAGTCGAGTTAAATCGTGCAGCCATCTCAGCAGCGCTGGAATGTATTTCTTTCTCTCCTAGAAACTCCAAGCAGAGAGAAGATAGCACCTGAAAGGAGTGTGTCCCCTGGCTCTCTCTCATTTTATAAATGGTCTTCCCATATTTTTCTTTTCTTCCTTCCTAGCAGACTCGGGGGGACTCACTGATTTCAAGAGCAAGCACCTTTTATTTTTAGTTTTTATTCTATTTTATTCCTGTCTAATGTAGTCTGTTCTATTCAAAATAAGTTTCAAGCACCATAACTCCAACCTGCAAAAGCCAAACCCGATTTTGTCTTTTGCTTGATAGCACCACAGCCAGCTTTCCAAGGAACCTGAACATTCTGTAAATCAGCACTTCTTTAACTTTGTGCACATGAGTCACTGGGGGATCTTGTTAAAATGCAGATTTTTTTTAAGTAATTTCTTTAATAATACAAGTTAATTGTTAGAGTAATTTAAAACTACTAAAAACATGATGGATAGTTTGGAAGTTGTTTCATTTATAGTTTTTTTTTTTTTTAATCACAGTGTTCATAGTCTTTCAAAGACTAAAATTGTGGCATTTTGCAGGGTTTTGTTCATTATAAAGGTGACTCAGCAATCTCAGCTAACCGTGTAAAATCAGGAGGGTGATTAAGTTTTATAAAAACAGATATGATGATTTCAGAGGTTAATATATATTTTTTTACATTACTGCCATATAAGCATTTATTCCAACATATGTCTTAACTGTAGAATTCACCAGCTAAGTAAGTGTTAACTCCAAAATCACACAGCTTGACCTGTCCACTCGTATCTACTACCATATTGGAGGGCTTCACATCTGTTTGATGCACATCAGTCACCTGGGGATCTTGTTAAATAAAACGTAGGCTCTGATTCACTAGTTCTGGGGCGGGGCCAAAGTGCATTTTAACAAGCTGCTGGGTGATGCTGATGCTGTTGGTCTGTATATTACACTTTGAGTATTAAGGGTATAGACTCTGGTCTCCACCTCATCTCCAAAATGTAATCCATCGTCAAATCTTATTGACCCTCTCCTGTCTCTTCAGTCCCAGCTCTGACCGCTCATCTCTTTCTGTTGCCACCACTTCAGATGAAGCCATCATCATCATCTCTTGCAGGGATTATGGTGGTGGCTGTCATCTAGTCTCCCTGGCTCTATATACACACAATTGGTTTTTATCTTTTAACATATGGTGTAATTTCATTTATACATTATGCTGAGAGTTTTTTATTCATCAACATTCCTTAGTTTTGTAAAGTCAATTTATTTAATTTTACCTTATTTTTTCATAGAATACCAGAGCATAAATGTACCATAATTTTTTCAGATATTCAGCTGGATATATTTAGGTTGTTTCCAGTATTTTTGCTATAGCAATCAATAATGCAAGGAGTATTCTTCTTCATACTTACCTACATATGAGTACTTCCTATATTTCTAGAAGTGAAATTGTTGGTTCAGAGTTTGGTAGAGATTTTCATATTACCTTCATAATGGAATGTACCAGTTTATATTCATTCTCACAGTATGTGAAAATGTTTACTCTGATATTAATCATTTGAATTTGTCATTTGGAAGGAAGGCACCTCATTGTTTTAATATGCTTATCATTGACCATCAGTGAGGTGGAGTATTTGTCATTCTTAAGCATTTATATAAATTCTATATTCATTTCTTTTGCTTATTTTCCTATTCTTTCCTCATATATGTTAGAGATAATCTCTTCCTTCTGTTACTTGTCTTTCAACTTTGTTTAAGGGGTTTTTGTAAAGCCGACATTTCTGTATATAACCGATCGCATCTGTCATGTTTTCCTTTTGTTATTCGTGAGCTTCTGTTTTTTTAAGGAAGGCCTTTCCTAACTATTTAGAAAATATTCTACAGAGTTTTCTTCTAAATCTAAATCTAAAGCTTATTTTCTTTCTTTGTATTTTTAAAAAAATTTTTACTACTATTCTATTATAGTCATAACCAGTTTTTCCCCCTTTACCCCCCTGCACCCAGCCCACCCCTGCTCCCAGTCAGTCCCCACACCGTTGTCTGTGTCCATGGGTCATTCATACAGCTCTTTGAACATCCCTTCCCCTTCTTTCTAACATTATCTCCCCGCAAACCTTCTGGTCATTCAGTCTATTCCATGTTTCCGTGCCTCTGGTACTGTTTTGTTTGTTAGTTTATTTTTGTTCATTAGGTCTCTCTTATAGGTGAGATCATACTACGGTATTTGTCTTTCACCAACTGGCTTATTTTACTTAGCATAATGCTCTCCAGTTCCATCCACGCTGTGACAAAGGATAGGAGTTCCTTCTATTCTTTCTGCTGCGTAGTATTCCATTGTGTTAATCTACCAGCTTTTTGATCCACTTATTTACTGATGGGCACTTAGGACTGCTATGAATATAGTAAGTGTTTTAGCTATTTTTGCACACTTTTCTTTTCCAGATGAACTTTATAATTTCCATTATTAAAAAGTTAATTGAGATATTTATGGCAGTAATATTGAATTTGTAAATTAATATAAGGAGAAGTGACATTTTTATGTTGCATTTGCCTATTTATGATCATAGCATATCTCATTTATTTAGATCTTTTACAGTTTAATATAAATTTGTATTTTTTTATAAAAGTCCCTGTAAATCCTATTATAAATGGATTCTCTTTCCTATTTTATAATTAGTTATTACTGTCAAGTAAGTTAATGATTTATGTGTAAAGTTCACGTTTGGCCATCTTTTGGAACTTTTATTAGCTCTAACAAGTTTTTCAATGATTTTATTTGATTTTCTGTTTTGGCACTAATTTGCAAGTAGTAAATTCCCTTAATCTTTCTTAATCTCTTATTTCTTTTACTTATTTCATTGACTAGGAGCACCCACACAGTTATATCAGTTAGTAGGCATTCTTTTCATGTTCCTTACTTTTGCTGAGAATGCTTTTGTTTTAGTGAAGATTAAGAATTTTTTTCCTCCTAACTGAGAGTTGGGATGGTTATTAAATGTAGTCACATGTTTTGTTTTGATTTGTTTTTAGCTTCTATAGATATCTGCTTTAATTTATTACTGTAATAGCTTGCATTAACAATTTTCCTAATGTTGAATAATCCTCAAATGGAATAAACACTTGAGTTGTGATGTATTCCTAAATATACTACTAAATTTTCTTAACTAACGTTATTTAGACCTTTTTGAAGCATTTTCTTTGTGTGAATTACCCTCCTCCAGTTCTGCTGTCTAGCTCTCCAGAACAGGTTCATAAATCTTCCATCATTTTTCTGTGCTTTGTTTGAAGAACATAGGAATTACCTGTTCTTTGAAGTCTTGGTAAAAATACCCCTTTGAAACCATAAAGACCAGACGCTCTTTTGGAGTTTAATTGCTTCTTATTTTCTAATTACTAAAGTAATTCATGTTTGAAGCAACTGTAATGAACAAAGGAAAAAATAATTGGACATTTTTATAATAAGTTATTTCAGCCACATGTGTCTATTAATCTGCTTTTTCACCTCAAATATTTTTTACTATCTTTTCAATCTTTTATTTAAAAAATTGTTTTTTGGTATTCCAGCAGCACTTTTATTATGTTTTATTTTTAAGGTTTTAAAAATTATTTTTAATTTTTAATTTATAATTACTAGGGTGACATTGGTTAATAAGAATTCTATAGGTTTAAAGTGTATATTCCTGTAATACATCATCCGTATACTGCATTGTGTCTCCACACTCAAAGTCAAATTGTCTTTCCTGTCACCATATATTTGACCCCCTTTACCTTTACTACCCCCTCCCCCTTCCCCTGGTAACCACTACACTGTTGTCTGTATCCATGAGTTGTTTTTTTTTTTCTTGTATATTCATTTGTTGCTTTCTCAATCTGTTAATATATTTATTCTGCAAATACTTGTATCATTCCAACCAAGTGATATGCATGTCTAGGAAGATTATTTATCTTACATTTGGCTGTTTATTGAACTTACTGGTTTTAATAGTTCTCCATTGGTTTTCTGGTGGACAGTTCTGTTATCTAAAAATAGTGACAACTTTGACTCTTTCCCTATACTTACTACTATCTAGTTTTTTGTTTTGGGTTTTTTTTTGCTTCTTTGTTTGTTTGGTTTTAGAGTTAAGTGAAATATTTGTTATAGGCTTTAGCTAAATAGTGTATCATATTAGCAAAATATTCTCCTGTTTATAATTTATGAAGAAAATTACAAATGACATTTTGGCATCTATCCAGATGTTCCTATGGCTTTTCTTACTGACTCTGTGAATAAGGTGGATTAATTATTAGGTTCCATTACCATATTATCCTTTTAATATTACTTGCTAAGATTTTTGTCAAGTTGTCCTTAAAGTTGGTCTTGAAAGCCTTTGATTGTTAAGTTTTATCACTTTCTGCTGTGTGGAATAGATAGATTTTAAAGTTTTTAATGTTAATTTTCTAGTGTGTCCCATGACTGCATTCATCCTTTTATTATGATTTTTTTGTTTTGTGTTTTATTTTTCCCTAAAGCAACACCTCTGGGGAAAATAGATATTTTAAATTCCAAGTGTAGACGTAATTAAAATATCAAGTAAATGCAGCCACACATTGATATAGCAGTTTGAAATTTGTTTATAAAAATGTTCTTAGATCAATACACCAATTTGCTGTGTGGTAAAATGTTTATGGGTGACTAAATATACTTACTTCAGATTTGCTTTTACCATTCTGTTGAAATAATACTGTTAGAGCATCCTTTTTCTTTCCTTCCATTTATATTTTTTTAATAGGCTCTTAATGCTAGTGAAAAAGCAGTTGTGGAGGCATTGTTTCAGAGAGATTCGCTTGTCCGACAGAGTCAGGTATGACTAGAATTTTTAAATATTTTTTAAGGAAACATGGAAAGAAAAGATAAATAACATAAAAGAACTTAAGTTTTTTTCTTTTTATTTGTAATTAAAAGGAATTAACCTTATTTTTAAGGTTCTGTTGAAAATTGTATTATTCCTATAGAAAATTTCATTCTTTTGCCATAATTTTTATATATCTTTAAAAAGTAAAAAATAGTGGTTGGAAAAATTATTACTTGCTATTTTTACACTGGAAACTTTTTTTGAAATTAAATGTAGGAGTACTACAAATAAAATGCTAACAGATTTTTTAGTTAATACTTTTTTTTTTTTTTTTTTTTACTTTCCTAGCTGGTGGTAGATTGGTTAGAGAGCATTGCCAAAGATGAGATTGGAGATTTTTCTGATAATATTGAGTTTTATGCAAAATCAGTATATTGGTAAGTCATTAAACTTTTATTTCAAAAACTTAAAGTTGGTTTTGTTTATTCATCTTTCAGCAAATACTTCCTCGCTTCTTCTTATTCAGTCCGTGAGCAAAAAAAATAAAAATCTGCCTTTATGAAATTTACAGTTGTTTAGAAGAGGAAAAACAAATACGTATCCTGTTAGGTATTAACAGCTTTCAGCAAAAATGGTCAGAATTGCTAGATAGAGGATGATACTGAGTACAGTTTTAAGTAGAAGAGGTGATCAGGGATGGCCTCTTTGAGGAAGTAACAAGTAGTTATGAATAAAAGGCTTTTGCCCTGGCTGGTGTAGCTCTGTGGACTGAGCCCCGACCTGTGAACCAAAGGGTTGCTGGTTCAATTCCCAGTGTAGGACCATCCCTGGGTTGTGGGCCAGGTCCCCAGTGTGGGGGCGTGTGAGAGGCAACCACGCGTTGATGTTTCTCTCCCTCTCTTTCTCCCACTGTTTCCCCCTTTCTAAAAATAAATAAATAAAATCTTAAAAAAAAAAAAAGAATAAAAGGCTTTTAAAAAATAGAGGAGGAAAGCTATGCAGAAATAAAAGGGATAAGTGTTTTGGTTAAGAACAAACTGCAAGGACCCTGAAAAGGTAAAGTATTTGTTTACAAGGAGGCCATCGTGAACACAGCAAAGAAAAGAATGGTAGGAAGTAAGTCTGAAGACAGCCAGCTCACAGAGGACTTTTACAGGCAGGCAAAGGTAAGTGTTTGGAACTTTCTTCTAAATGTGATGGGAAACCTTGAGAATAAAAGAATGTGACATTGTTAGACTCGTGTTTTCAAATAATCCTGCTATATTTTCTTAATAATCGTAATTTGATCAAGAAGACACTGTGCCATGTGTCTAGCTATGTTTGTTTTTTTTTTTCCCCAGTTTTCTTTTCCCCATACCCTTCAATACTTCTAAATTATTGTAGGCCTTTGAAACCAGAAAGCACCCCTAGGTTAAAAAGACTTGAAGAAAAAGTTCAGATCACCTTTGAATTCAGTATATTATATATACAAAGTCTGCAAGTCAGTTATATTTTTTCTCTGCTTAACTAGGAAATTAGTGTTACTAAATGTTTATTAAAAATTAAATCTTCAAAATGAAACAAAAAATTAAATCGTCAGCCCTGACTGGTGTGGCTCAGTGGGCTGGGAATCGTCCTGCAGACTCAAAGGTTGCCGGTTTGATTCCCAGTCTAGGGCACACACCTGGGTTGCAAGCCAGGCCCCCCCCCCCCCGCCCCCAGTAAAGGGCGCACAAGAGGCAACCACATATTGATGTTTCTCTCCCTCTTTTTTTCTCCCTCCCTTCCCTGCTCTCTAAAAATAAATAAATACAATCTTTTTAAAAATTAAATTTTCAATAGTTGTGGTTTTTCTGAGCAAAAAAATGAATTTTCATTTTCAGAAAAAAATTTTAGTTAAAATACCTTGTTAAGATTTTTGCAAGTTTTTTATGAATACAAAATAGGAAACCCCCAAACAGGCCCACACTTATATGGCCATTTGGTTTTCAACAAAGCATTCAAAGCAATCAAATAAAGAAAGGAATGTGAAAAAATGGTTGATCTTGACGCCTCTTTTGCATCAAACCCAACAATTTTTCAAGACAGATCCTAGTCCTAAATGTAAAAGCTAAACCATAAAGCTTTCACAGGAAAATACAGGAAGGCATCTTTATCACTACAGGATAAGCAAGTATTTCTTAGGTCTCAGAAAGTAATAATCAGGACAAAAGTTAATGTGATTATCAAAATTAAAAACTTCTCATTAAAAGACATCATTGAGAAAATGAATTGGTGGTGAGCTGCAGGCTGGAAGATACAACCCATAGTTCATAAAGAACTACAACTCAATAAAAAAAAGCTCAAAGATTCAAATAGATCACAAAGCATACAAGTGAGTGGCCAATAAGGACATGAAAATGTGCTTATTTATTAGTCATCTGTGCTAAAATGTGAAATTCTCTTATGTGAAATGCTATACTTAGCATTTCTGCATGTTTTTTTTTCTGAGTTTATACCTTTTACTTTGATGTAATTATTTTTAAAGATTTTATTTATTTGTTTATTTTCAGGGAGGAGAAGGCAGGGAAAAAGAGAGGGAGAGAAACATCAATGTGTGGTTCCCTCTTGTACAACCCCATCTGGGGACCTGGCCCACAACCCAGGCATGTGCCTTGATTGTGAATCGAACTGGCCACCCTTTGGTTTTCAGTCTGGCACTCAATCCACTGAGTCACACCAGCCAGGGCTTATTTAAAAAACATAATTATTTTTTAAAATAAACCTATTAAAATTGCTCCTTTAAAAATAAATTGTACCCTTTCTTTCAGGGAAAATACTCTGCATACCTTGAAACAGCGGCAGCTGTCTTCTTATATAGGAAGCGTCCGTACTCTAGTCACTGAATTGGTACGTGTTCTCTTTGAAATGAAAGTTGTCTTCAAAAAAAGAAGAGAAATAAGGACAGCTGTTTTCCAAGTTACATGATTTTTTTAAAAGGCTTCTTTTTGTTTTCTGAATATTTGCTCATACTATTTAACTGTAAAACTACTAAGTTGTATTTGAATTTGATTCAATGTATTTGAACATAATCTGTGACATAAATTATACATTTTAAAAGAAGTTATAGAAAGTGTTCCTGATTTGCCAGCATTAAAAACAAATTAATTTTGGTCTTACAGCAAAATTTGACTCTTAATGTTGGAAAGGACATTTTAGGGTATGAGTAACAATGGATTTGCTAAGAACAGGAGTCTGATTGTAGAAATAAAGGCATGGAGCTTTGTGACAGGTGGCAGCATGTAATTTAAATGTTTATGGTGAACAGAGAGGGAAACGAGTAACAACTGAAAAAATTGCTAGAATTCCATTTGGTAACGAAAGTGGGTTTTTTTGTTTGTTTTGTTTTTCTTTTTTGTTTTTTTTACTGGTCCAGTCAATGAAAGGGAAACTTTATTAAGGCCCCAGGGTCACAGGGATTAGGCAGAAGACTGCCCTTCAGGCCAGAGGAGGTGATGGAGGGGCCTTACTTAACCTTCTTGGGGCGCAGGTTGTTGGTGTGGCCACACTTCTTGCAGCAGTTGACAGCGCAGGGGTGCAGGCGGGCATAACACTTGCGGCAGATCGTGTCACAGTTGTACTTCTGGGCAAGCTGGCGGAAGGAGGGCTTGATGATGCCACCACTCAGACAAAGCACCAAGTGCAGGGTGGATTCTTTCTGAATGTTGTAGTCTGAGAGAGTGCAGCCATCCTCCAACTGTTTGCCCGCAAAAATCAATCGCTGCTGGTCAGGTGGGATGCTCTCCTTGTCTTGGATTTTAGCTTTGACATTCTCAGTGGTGTCACTGGGCTCAACCTCAAGGGTGATGGTCTTGCCAGTCAGGGTCTTGATAAAGATCTGCATCTCTGTATCTGCTGGGGAGGCTGCATGGATACCACAACTAAAACACGCCACTGCCTCGTTGAGAAGAGGCAAAAGTGGTTTTTGATGAAAATTTTTTGGAAACTACTGGAAGAAGAGCACAAAATAAATTATTGCTAAATTACTCAGTAGCAGGCAACAGAATTTTATTTCTTCTTACCTGGAGAGTGGTGGTGTCCTTCCAGAAAGAGATCATGTTCCAAAATTGAATGATTGTAACTGTTGCAAAATATTAGTGAAAATAGCCAAACCTATTGTGCAATCCATTTAGTGGACTGATGCTCATATTGCCATACACAGTAACATTGGACTAAGAATTATTTCCTTTCTTTTTTTTTATTTTTAATATATTTTATTGATTATACTATTACAGTGTCCCATTTCTCCCCCATCATTCCCCTCCACCCTACACACCCCCTCCCACACACATTCCCCCCCTTTAGTTCATGTCCATGTGTCAGAAGTTCTTTAGCTTCTACATTTCCCACACTATTCTTGCCCTCCCCCTGTCTATTTTCTACTCACCGTCTATGCTATTTATTCTCTGTACCTTTTCCCCCTCTCTCCTCCTCCCACGCCCCTGTTGCTAACCCTCCATATGATCTCCATTTCTGTGGTTCTGTTCCTGTTCTAGCTGTTTGCCTAGTTTGCTTTTGTTTTAGGTGTGGTTCTTGATAGCTATGAGTTTGTTGTCTTTTCACTGTCATAGTTTTATCTTCTTTTTCTTAGATAAGTCCCTTTAACATTTCATATAATAAGGGCTTGGTGATGATGAACTCCTTGAACTTGACCTTATCTGAGAAGCGCTTTATCTGTCCATCCATTCTAAATGACAGTTTTGCTGGATAGAGCAATTTTGGATGTAGGTCCCTGCTTTTCAAGATTTCAAATATTTCTTTCCAGCCCCTTCTTGCCTGGAAGGTCTCTTTTGAGAAATCAGCTGACAGTCTGATGGGAACTCCTTTGTAGGTGACTGTCCCCTTCTCCCTTGCTGCTTCTAGAATTCTCTGCTTCATTTGAATCTTGGCTAATGGAATTACGATGTGCCTTGGTGTGTTCCTCCTTGGGTCCAACTTCTTTGGGACTCTCTGAGCTTCCTGGACGTCCTGGTAGTCTATTTCCTTTGCCAGCTTGGGGAAGTTCTCCTTTATTATTTGTTCAAATAAGTTTTCCACTTGTTGCTCTTCTTCTTCCCCTTCTGGGACCCCTATAATTCGGATGTTGGGACGTTTAACGATGTCCCGGAGGTTCCTAAGCCTCTCCTCATTTTTTTGAATTCTTGTTTCTTCCCTGTTTTCTGTTTGATTGTTAGTTTCTTCCTTCTGGTCCACTCCATTGATTTGAGTCCCAGTTTTCCTTCCATCTCTATCAGTTTCCCATGCATCTTCCTTCATTTCACGTATTGTAGCCTGCATTTTTTCATCGAATTTGTGAGCAAAATCAACCAATTCTGTGAGCATTTTGATGACCAGTGCTTTGAACTGTGCATCTGATAGGTTGGCTATCTCTTCACTGCTTAGAGGAATTGGCTCTGGGGCTTTGATTGGTTCTCCGGTTTGAGCCATTTTTGGTGGGGTTTTTTTTTTGTTTTGTTTTGGTTTTAGTCTGGTCGCAGCTATTACGTATGAGAGGTGGAGCCTTAGGTGTTCCTCAGGGCGGGGCAGTCCAGTCACTGGATTGTGATGCTATAGGTGGGGGCGGGGTCCAAGAGGGAACAATGGCGCCTGCTCCGCTCTCTCCTGGATTCCAGTCCCTTCCGCCGCTTCCCCTTTACCTGGATTATCTGCGCGCGCTAATGTGGGACCACCTGGTCAGCCAGCCGCTCTGTGCAGCCTCCTTGGGTCTGCACAGTTGTCCCCTTGTGCCCGGGGTCCGCCAGCCGCCGCCTGTGCACCTGGGAACTGCCAGCCGCTGCTGCTTGCGCTCCCGCACCTCCACCTTCTCCCGCCACGACTCCGCCCCTCCTACCGGTCTGGATGAATGGTTGTTGGACTTCCGTACAATTCAATTTTCTATAAGTTCTGGTTGTGTTCTTGTTTCTAAATATTTGTTTTCTTTAATTTTGGTTGTGAGAGGAGGCACAGTGTGTCCACCTACGCCTCCATCTTGGCCGGAGTCCCTTTCTTAAATCACATTAAAATAGCTTCTCATTTGAAATTCAGCATGCAGATCATGTGTGCTCTTTGCTGAAAAGTAAGAACAGTATATTATCCCAAATGTTTAAAAGCATATTTCTTTCTGTCTGTGAAAGGTAGTAGGTAGGAATAACTGGGTTTTGTTTGTTTTGGAGAGGAGGTAATTATTAAAAATCTGTTTTTAAAATAAAGAATTTTATTGGGAGTTGGTATGTTTTATCTAGCATCAACCCCATAATGGGCTCTCTTCTCATAGGTCTCAGAAACTACCAACTAGCCCTTTCTAGTCACAGAATAGATTGAGATTCTTTTGGTTTCTCCTCTGTACTCATTTTTCATCTAGGCCTAATTCTGTTTAGTATTAACTTGGCCATACAGTTGCTGTTACATTCAGGGTGAAGATCAAGTCATCTTGAATCATGAGTAGCGTTTCTAGAGTTACCCTGGCTGGGCTACTGGTGTTTCCACCTTTCCTGACCTAGGCATGCATCTTTGCGGGCTAAAAGAGTCTTTTGAATGGGCAGCAAGCAGTTGTGTGGCTATTTGGAACGCTTGAGACACTTAGTTCCCATTATTAATTAACTGAATTGTAAATGAATTTATTTCAGCAGTATACTCAGAAGAGATTCATCATCTTTTACTGATATTTAAATGTATGTGGGTACAAAGGACTTATAGTTGATGATTTTTTTATAGGACCCTGATGCTCCCATAAGACAGAAGATGCCCCTTGATGATCTGGATAGAGAAGATGAAGTTAGATTACTCAAATATCTTTTCACTCTAATCCGTGCTGGAATGACAGACGAGGTAAACATGTACACCCTGCTTGTCCAGTTTTAAAAAGTCATCGACTCTCTGTGACCCACCTCATATGCCTTCTCAGTGCAGTGACGTCTTTCACAGTGTGTCTAGATCTAACTGCTGTTGGAACATTTCCACTGATAAGAAACATGTTGCCTCAGGAGGCAGTGCACTCTAGTTTGCAAAAACCTAACAGAAAAAATTTTTAAGAAGTCAGACTTTGCCTCCCTGTGCACTGTGTACCCTAGGCATATTTCCCTTATTTCTAGTTTTGATTTTTAAGAGTTGAGACTAAGTCTGACCCACATTGGTCTTTCAGATGACACTATACATTTGAAGACCACCATGGTCCTCAGACTTCTTCCTTTTAACCTCACCTCTTTAAATGTAATCTCCTTTGTGATAGTTAAGCTCTTATATATACAGGCATACGTCTGAGAGATTCAGGTGCACTTCCAGAAAACTGCAGTAAAGCGAGAGGTAATCTTTTGCTGGTAGAGGGTCTTGCCTTCAATTTATAAAAAACACAACATCTGTGAAGCACAATAAAGTGAGGTATGCCTGCAGAATGTCTAGTATCTAATCAGACAGCTGACTGGATGGCTTTGTTGACTTTTGTGACGAGGCAGTCTGATGCATAGGAGCTTCAAGCTTTGGGTATTATGTTGTACCTCTTGTGTGGTACTCTTGGTGACAGTTCTTTTAGAATTAATTCAAAGTGTTATCTGTTCTGTGTTTTAAAAACCATTAGCATACATTAAGTAATTTCTTACAGTAGTAAGTTTTGGGTTACTAAGCCTCATTCTTATTTTTTAATTAAGAAAAGAAGTTGATATATATTCATTTACTCAGAAAACATTTAAGTCCCAGCCCACTCTTCCAGGTGATGTGCAAGATACTAGGAATTGCAGTGGCAAATGAGGTTCTGTTTTTTTAAAACAAAACAAAAAGTTATCTCATTCCTGAAGGCACAAAAACCAAGAAATTCCAGGTCCTACTACCTTTACATTACCACAGATAGTGGGTTTTTGTATTTATTTAAAGTTCTTTTTGTTTTATAACTCTTTTTAACATAATTGTAATCATAGTATACATTCAGGGTTTTTCTTTTAACATCTTTATTGAGATATAATTCACATACCATGAATTTCACCCATTTAAAGTACAGTCATACCTCAGTACTTGTCAGCAACAGAACTCGTCAAAACCTGTACTCGTTGTATGTTGATAAGAAAAAATGTTTCAGCTCTCGGCATTTGCTCGGGACTTGACACACTTGCTAGAACTTGTGTGAGTCACAGTGCCACTCAGGAAGAGAAAATGCTTCATTGCATTGATGAAATTGATGAAAATGCTTCATCACTTTCCACACTTGTCACTAGTTCCAGAACAAATTAACAATGAGTACCAAGGTACCACTGTATATATATACTTAGATGATTTTGGTATATTATTTTTTCTTACGTATATAAGAAAAATGTATATAACAAAATTGGTAATTTTAACTTTTTAGGTGTGAATTTTAGTGGCATTAATAACATTCACAACATTGTGAAACCATTGCCTCTATATCCAAAACTTTTCATCACTCCAAATAGACACTCTGTACCCATTATACAGTAACTTTCCATTTCCCTCTTCCCCCAGCTCCTGGGAACCTCTGATCTACTTTCTATGAATTTGCCTCATCTAGATATTTTGTATAAGTGGAATCATACAATATTCGTCCTTATGTGTTTGGCTTATTTCACTTAGAATGTTTTCAAGGTTCTACATTCCATTTTTATCTTCTTTTTACATAGCATATCAAAACATTTTCCATTTTTCTACATAGCTTTCATAATTTATTTATTTCATAATTTTTTAAAGCCATCAATCCAGAATGGTGTTTGAGATAGTCTGTACCTGATTGTATGTATTAGATTTTCTAGGTTCAAGAAACCGAATTCAGGTTACTTACAAGAAGGGAATTGGTTGGCTCATGGAACAGGGAGGTATAGAGGGTTAAATCTGGCTTTAAGCAGGATCCAGGGACTCAGAAGATGTCATTAGGCTACTGCCTCTCTCCCAAATGCTTGGTTCTGCCTTCTTTTCTGGCTTCATTCTCAAGAAGCCATTCCTTGTGTCTGTAAAGGCCACCAGCAGTTTATATTTTCCTGCCAGGTAGCAATCCCAGCAAAAGGATTCTCTTTCTTTCTCAGTATCTTCAGCCAGAGTCCTGGGGGTGATTCTTGTTAGATCACATGCCTAACCCTAGGGTTCAGAGATGGCATTAGGACTGCTCAAACCATATGAATTCACTGGGGAAGAGATGGTTCCTAAAGAGATGATGGAACAACAGACATCTTTCTGTCTTACCAGCACAGTAAGCTTTTTTGACTGGCCATATGTAACATAAAGAAATACTGTGAGTAGAGAGAATGAGCAGTGGCACCCTGTCATTCTAGTAACTAACAATGTTTTTATGTAATACTTTTACATAAATTAAGGGTCATCAACCTCTTCAGCCTCATTTGTCTGTAGCAGAATTAAATGCCTGTGGGCTCTATGGGAACCTGTTGTTAAGGCCAAAATCATAGCAAAGGGATTATTAGGAAAAGAAAGACAAGAGATCGCAGTAAGACATGCATATGGCGATGAAATGAAATGTCATTACTAGTTGGCTCCATCATTCTTGGTAACATGTCATAAGTTATCTGCTCCTGTCATACATTATTTAAACTTTCCTATAAGTTTCCAGCACTGTACTCGTCATATGACTAACTGCTGTTTCTTGTCTCTGAAGGCACAACGACTCTGTAAACGTTGTGGGCAGGCTTGGAGAGCTGCAACACTTGAAGGCTGGAAGCTCTATCACGACCCTAATATTAATGGAGGTATTTTAGTAGATTTTATTCTGAGATTTGGGGATATATTTAGCTCTAAATGCCAGTGTTTGTGAAGTATAGCTTTCATGTTTAGAAATCAGTGAAAGATCTCATTTTAAACTATGTATTTTATTTCTTTAACTGTTTTATAGGAACAGAATTAGAGCCTGTTGAAGGGAATCCATATAGATGCATTTGGAAAATAAGTTGTTGGAGAATGGCAGAAGATGTAAGATATAATAAAATATTTACTGATACTGATTGTTACTCTAATTAATTGAAGGCCTGCTGAAGGTGCCATGAAACGTTCATAGTAGTATAAGACTAAATTGCCTGTTTTCAAAGAACTTGCAATCAAATTGAGAAATAGGAATTGGCAGACTTAGTTACTAATCAGAATTACTCAGACACTAAGTAGTCAGAATGAAACACTAATATAAGGCAAAAATATAAAGGAAGTACCAATGAATTCTGAGAATAAGCATTGGGCTAAAACTAGTTCTCAGGAAAGAGAATTAAATTGAACTTTTAAAAATTAGTAGAATTTGGGCTATTGGGCATGCAAATAAAGAATTCTAGGTAGGATCATAGGTTATGATGCAACTTGCGTATTCCTAAAAATCATTGTAGCGTGCAAAATTGTACAAAAACCCACAGGACTTTTGGGGGGGAAAGGAGTTAAGAGCACAATACTCACAAACCATCAGTGATATATAAAAAGATAAAAACAATAGAAACCACAGTTTCACACTGTTAAATGCTTAGGAAATATATAAATACTACAATAAGTGTGTCACTTTACCTTGAAAGAGACCTGAAGTTTGCTTGTGGAATTGGGTGTCAGAGGGTTCCAGCTTATGTGTTACTGTGAAGTGGTAAAAGGAGGTTATCTGAAATCAAATAGGAAATTATAACGCTTGCTGTGTATGCATTTAGCTTATAACGCTCCTGACGAATTGAGGTAGCTGGTAGATGTTTGAGGTGTGTTACTTTTGTATATGTTCCAGTGGCCAGTTCCACTGGGTGTAGTTTTCTGCATTCACTTAGTGTTTCTTGAGGATGAAATTATGCACAAGCAAGTGGGAAATTTGCATTATGTTCAGATTGTTTCTTAACATATTAGTTGCTTGGAATAAATTCACATTTTCAAAATAAGCACTGTACCAACTGACTAATGGAAAAGGTGATTGAAAGAGGTAAATTATGAACAGACAGAGGTGTTCCTCAAGTACTGCTCTACAGAATGAGAGGTGGTTTTTGGTTTGTTTTTTTTTTAATAGATAGTGGTGAACCATTGAAACCTCAAGGGCACATGACAGCAGTATTTTAAGATTAGCTTGGCAGTAGAAAATAGGCTTAAAATTGAACAGACTAAAGGCCAAGAAACTAGTTAGTAGCTTGTCGTAATTATTCAGACACTAAGTAATTAAGGGCCTGTCCTGGAGTAATATTGAGAGTGAAAAGGAAGAAAGCAAGAACGGTCATGACAAGTAATTGGAAAGAGAAGGCAAAGGGGGACTTGGATAGTGGGAGTCCCTGAAGTCACATGTGTGGATGATAAGAAAACTGAAAGTGCCATTTATAGATTCAGGAAGTAAAGTGGAATAATTTAATGAATATAATTGATTCTACTTAGGATTTTGATGCAAACTGATGCCTGACAGGTTCCAAGTGCTTAGTTTTGATGTTTTAAAGTCAGTATCAGGTAGTATTAGATATTTAGAAACTTTGTAACTGAAAAACTTGTATGAATTCTATCTAAACTAAAATTTGACTTTTATAAATAAAGAATCCATTACATTTCAATCTGCTTTCACCCTGTATTTGAAATTCGTATGTTTGACTTTTCCTGAAGATTTCAGCATGGAATAAATATATCATCAAACCATGAGATCCTTTCTTATTACCCCACTAGATCTTTTGCTAAGTTTAGAAACTATCAAACAAGTTCAGTTTAGCAGACATTGCAAAATTTCAGATTATGGGAAAAAATTGACATACTAAGAAAAGTGATTTTCCAAATTTATATTTATTGTATTTCAGGAGCTTTTTAATAGATATGAGAGAGCAATTTATGCTGCTTTAAGTGGGAATCTCAAACAGGTATGCAGTCTATTTTAATAATTCTTTATTCCCTGTGAAACAATCCAAAACAAAATATTCTAAGAACTGTATATAATAAATTTTATAAACTTAAGTTACTTTTTAAGAGTAGCAATGAGCCCTGGCTGGTGTGGCTCAGGGGATTGACTGTTGGCCTGTGAGCCAAAGGGTCGCAGGTTCAATTCCCAGTCTCAGTGCATGCCTGGGTTGCAGGCCAGGTCCTTGTTTGTGGGCTTGCAAGATGTGACCGATTGTTGTATCTCTTGCACATTGCTGTTTCTCTCCCTCTCTTTCTCCTTTCCCTCCCCCTCTCTAAAAGTAAACAAATAAAATCTTTTTTTAAAAAGTAGCAATGATAATCATGAAATAGAACAGTGACTTGAGCTGCTTAATGTGATGTATCCCATACACCAAATGATGTTTTAATACATGAAATCAGACTTTAGTTTCTGAGAATTGTAAATTTAATTACAACATACATTTAAGTGTATCACTGAGGCACAGCAACTGTTTGTATTGTCTAACAGCTGTTTACAGCTATTTTGAGGTATGTTACAGTAATTAGTTGAAACTGCATGGAAAATTTATGTTATTGTGAATTCAGTATGGAAAAACCTTAATAGTTCAAACTTAGAAGATGTAGTTTGGCAGGGAGTGGGTCAGTTACTTGATATTTTATATTATAATCCACAATATTTTGTGGTTATAGTGACTTTATAGTCCATATCAATGGATTTAACGGCTTTCACTTTCTTTTTTGTTGACTGTTTATGTGTTTCTGCTTTGGAATGGGGGAAAAGCTGCTTCCTGTCTGTGACACCTGGGAAGACACAGTGTGGGCCTACTTTCGAGTGATGGTGGACAGTCTGGTAGAACAGGAGATCCGGACGTCAGTAATAACTCTGGATGAAACTGAAGAACTCCCTAGAGAATATGTGGAAGCAAAGTGAGTTTGTTGGTTTTAGTTTTGGGGATGTTTAGTATACGAGGTCTGTCCAGAAAAAAACCAGCCATTGTTAATATAATGAGAATGGTTTACACAACATCAGTGTAACCTGGCAGCCAAGGAGAGTGGACTGGAATGCACATGTGTGAACAATGATTTCACTGCACTAGTCAGTGGGGGCGGTAGATGCCATTGAGTGAGCATGTGTACTGCGTGGCCATCACATTCAAAATGACTGAGCAAGTAGAGCAATGAATGTGCATGAAACTTTGTGTTAAGGTTGAACATTCCTCCATGAAAACAATTCAGATGATCAAGAAGGCCATAGCTATGGGCAACTGGTGATTGGCAGCTTCATCACAACACATGCATCATGCACATCCATCACATCTCGTGCAAGGTTTTTTGGTGAAATATCAAGTCACCCAGGTGACTCAGATTTGGCATTCTGTGACTTCTGGCTGTTCCCAAAATTAAAATCACCTTTGAAAGGGAAGCTATTTCAGACCATTGATGAGATTCAGGAAAAGACAATGGGGCAGCTGATGGCAACTGGGAGAACTATGTGAGGTCCCAAGGTGCCTACGTTGAAGGGGACTGAGATGTCATTGTCCTATGTACAATGTTTCATGTATCTTATGTCTTCAGTAAATATCTCTTTTTTATATTATGTGGCTGGATACCTTCTGGACAGACCTCCTACTCTAAAGTTTTATTTTGTATCCATTGTTCATATTACTAATATTATTTTATCCCTTTTCTTTCTTTTGAAGTTGGACCTTAGAAAAGGTTTTTGAAGAACTTCAAGCTACTGATAAAAAGGTAAATATTAATATGAATAAATTTCAGTAACTGAATAGGAAACAATAAATGTTTTGCTGTTGTGCACTGTAGCTGGAAGGCAAAAAAAGTGAAACCTTGTTATTCTTTCCCTTCTTTTCCTCACCTATTATCCTAATAAGAGATACTCTTTGAAAAGAAAAACCTAATTGCATATTTAAGTAATACATTATTTCTGTTCTTTGGTTTAGGATTGGTTTCATCTAAATATATGTTATGCATATAAGCTAATTTATCCCTTTCCTTTTGAAAAATAAAAACACATAATGGAAAATAATAAGACTTTTTCTACATCTCAAAATAATCTAACATTTCTTAAAGTAACATGCTTTAAAATTTTTTAAATGACTAAAGTAATACAGTAATCCAATATTAAAACCTTTATAATAATACAGTAATTCAATTACTGTAATCCAATATTAAAACCTTTATAATAATTTCCTCTCAACACCTTTATGGTTATTCTCATTCCCCTGAGATAGTAACCATATTGAAAAGTACCCTTCCATATCTTTCTCCGTACTCTTACAAATATTGTAGAAATAATGTAGGTATTCTTTTGTAAGATTTTGGGTTTTGTTGTTTTCCTCATACTAATACACATTACTTTACAACTTGGATTTGGATTTTTTTTTTTCCATTTAATGATACTGGAAGTTAGTGGACACAGAGTTAACAACCTAAGTTATTCTTTTTAAAAGGTACATAATGTTCAGTAGAATGAGGTATAATTTTTAAATTATCCAACTTTTAGTGATATCTAGGTTGTTTCTAGCACTGTAATGAACATTTTTCGTGTATATACTTACCCTTTTTCAGACTATAAGACACACTTTCCTCCCACCTCACCCAACCCCCAATTTGGGAGGAATAATGCTTGTTAATGCTGCCATTGAGTTCTGTTTACATTTACATTGGTGAAATATTATGTAATTTATGCTATTAAATATTTCACCACATTTTTTACTTCAAAAAATTTTTTCCTATTTTCCTCTTCGAAAACCTATGTGTGTCTTATTGCCTGAAAACTACGGTGTGTGGGGGCGGGGTGGGGGGGGGTGTGCGCGCATGTGCATGTATCCTTTTTCTTTAGGATAGGTTTCCTGAAAGTGAGGTTGCTGGTAAAGGGGTGTATGAATATTAAATTATTTAACCGGCTGTAGCAATTATTTTATACTCCCACAAGTGATTTATTTCTTTATTTTAATACATTTTATTGATTATGCTATTACAGTTGTCCCAATTTTCCCCCTTTGCTCTCCTCCACCTGGTACCCCCCATTCCCTCTGGCAGTCCCCGCCTTGGTCATGTCCTCAGGTCGTGCACATAATTTCTTTGGCTACTCCACTTCCTGTACTGTACTTAACATCCCCCTGTCAATTCTATACCTACTAATTTGTACTTAATCCCTGCACCTTTTCCACCATTCTCCACCTGCCCCCCCACCCCCACAACTAATAATCCTCCAAATTATCTTCATATCTATGATTCTCTTCTGTTCTGCTTAGTTTGTTTTGTAGATTCAGTTGTTGATAGTTATAAATGTATTGTCATTTTAATGTTCATAGTTTTGATCTTCTTTTGCTTAAATAAGTCCCTTGAACATTTTCTGTAATAATGGCTTGGTGGTGATGAACTCCTTTACCTTGTCTAGGAAGCACTTTATCTGCCCTTCCATTCTAAGTGATAACTTTGCTGGAGAGAGTAATCTAGGTTGTAGGTCCTTGCTTTTCAGCACTTTGAATACTTATTTTCAGTTCCTTCTTGCCTGCAAAGTGTCTTTTGAGAAATCAGCTGATAGTCTTATGGGACCTCCTTTGTAGGTAACTCTGCTTTTCTCTTGTTGCTTTTAAGATTCTCTTGTTATCTTTAACCTTTGGCATTTTAACCATGATGTGTCCTCTTTATGTCCATCTTGCTTGGGACTCTCTGTGCTTCCTGGACTTCTATGTCTATTTCCTTCGCCAAATTAGGGAAGTTTTGTTTCACTACTTTTTCAACTAAGTTTTCAATTTCTTGCTCTTTCTCTTCTCCTTCTGGCACCACTATGATTCGAATATTGGTACATTTGAGTTGTCCCAGAGGCTCCTTAGCCTATCGTTATTTTATTTGGATTGTTTTTTCTTCTTGCTGTTCTGATTTAATGTTTTTTTTTCCTTATGTTCCAAATCATTGATTTGATTTTTAGCTTCATCCACTCCACTGTTGGTTCCCTGTAATTTTTTCTTTATTTCAATTAGCTTACCCTTCATTTCTGCCTGGGTCTTTTTTATGCTATTGAAGTACTCAGTGAGTTCCTTGAGCATCCTAATAATCAGTGTTTTGAATCTGCATCTGATAAATGCTCCATTTTGTTTAGTTCTTTTTCTGGAGTTCTGTCCTTTCATTTGGGCCATGTTTCTTTGTCTTCTCATTTTGGCAGCCTTCCTGTGTTTCTTCCTATGTGTTAGGGAAAGCTGCTTGGAGCCCATCTTAGTAGTTTGGCCTATTGTAGAAAAGCGTACCGGTAAGTTGGATGTGGCGGAACCTCAGATAATCGCCAGGACAGTACAACCTGTGTGAACCAGGTTGATGGAGTCTCTGATATGGTGTCATCACCCTGTTGTTCTGTGTGGGGGAGGGCTCAGAAAGGGAACAGTGCTGCTGCCTCGCCTCTGGTGTTCTATCCCAGAGGGACCTGTCCTCTCACTCTTACATTCCAGCTTCTCCCCATATGCCACTGGTACCCTTCCAGCTGCTGCCCTGATGCTAGAGCCCAAAGGAAATGAATCTGTGTAAGTCCTAAGTCTGTTGTGGGCCTTTCAAAGGAGGCCCCTGAGAATCTCGCAGTTTCTTCTGCTGCCCCAACCCCCACTGATTTTTATAGCCAGAAGTTATGGGGACTTATCTTCCTGGCACTGGAACCCTAAGCTGGGTAGTCTGGGTTGTGGCTGAAATTCTTGCGTCAGAGGTATTCCTCCTGATTTTTATCCACCACACATGGTTGTGGGACTATCCCTTCTATGTCTCCACATCACCGCATCTCCGCCCCTCCTATCCGTCTGGATGAATGTGACTTCTTTAATTCCTTGGTTGTTGGACTTCCATAGAGCTTAATTTTCTGGGGATGGTGGATGAGAGTTGTTTTGTAGTTTAGTTGTAAATTTTGCTGTCGTCGTGCTAGGAGGCAAGCCATGTTTACCTACGCTTCCATCTTGACTGGGAGTCTCCACAAGAAATTTATTAATGTGTCCATTTCCCTAAATTCTCACTGGTCCCAAATATCACCCTTTTTAATTTTTTGCCAGTCCATCAGAGTAAATAGAAAATAGGACTGCATTGTTCTAGTCACAATTTTCTGTGTATTCATAAGGCTGAGCAAGTTCTCTTTTGTTTATTGACCATCTGTAAATATCCCTGTTCAGATCTTTTACCCAATTTTCTCTTGAGTTTTATATTTTTCTTATTGTATAATGAGCTCTTTGTATAAATAAGAAAATTAATGCTTTTTCTGTCAAGGGTTTATTGCCAGTTTATTATTTTGGAGATGCCAGTTTATTATTTTGGAGATTCCAGTTAATGCAAATAAATCAGGAAAGTCAAGGAATAGGTAATTAGAAATGAGGGAACATTTTCATGATAAAAATGTAATGTAGAACCTCAAAATTCTGTAAATTACTAGAATTAATAAGAATTTGTTCATCTAAATTCAAGAAAAAGTTACAAAAAATCATAGCCTTTCTATACTTGTTAAACAGTTAGTTATAAAAAGATACAGCCCTTCCCAAAAGTGCCATTTATAATTGACTAAGATACCTAGGAATAAAAATTAACCAAAGGTTTGAGAACCTTCCTAAAGAAAACATGAATACATAGATATACCACATTCCTAGATTGGAAGACTGAATGTAAATGTCATTCATTGCAAAATTAACAGAAAATCCCAGTGCCTTAGATTATTTCTAGATGGAAAATTTCCAGATAGAAGAATAAGAATGAATGAATGGCAAGAAAATTTGGAAAAGAACAAGTTATGGGATTGTTGTCTTCACAATAAAACTTTAATATAGAGATACAGTAAAACTATGGAATTGGCACAGGAATAAATAGATCAGTGAAATTCAGAAGTTCATATAAGGTCCAAATATAGATGAGAACTTACTAGATGAAAGAAGTGACCTTTCATATTAGAAGGAAAGGGATGGTTTAGTTAGATACAAGGTGTGAGCATAATTGACTTTTCATCTGGAAAGAAAGCAAAGCTAGATCCCTACCTCATGCCATGTATTACAAGAAATTCCAGATGAAGCAATGGTTCAAATGTAAAAAGAATAAATGCTAAAGGAAAATTTAGACAACTAAATAAAAATGTTAAATATTGAACAAGAAATAAACTACTGATTTTTTTGGACTGTAAGATGCAACAAACCATAAGACACACCTAGGTTTTAGAGGAAGAAAATAGGAAAAAATTTTTTGAAGCAAAAAATGTGGTAAAATATTTAATAACATAAATAACATAGGCTGCCACCCTGCCCCACCCCCACAGCAAAGCCAGGTAAGCTACATTTGGACTATAAAACACACCCCCATTTCCTACCAGATTTGGGGGGTGCATCTTATAATCCAAAAAATACGGTATTTGCTGCAAGAAATCCAGCTGCAGGTTACTCTAAATGGTTTTTTTCAATTCTGTGCCTAATCACTAGTTTGATGCCTTTTTTATTACTCTCAGTTCCGTGTTCAGAAGAGGATACTCAAAGCATACCTTTAAGCACGGCTGTTCATTTTGATAGAAATGTTCATTGTCTCATTATCTAATTAGTAGTAGGGAAAACAGTAGTAAAATATAAGAAATTAAAGTTTAGTAACATTCACAGAGACTAAATTGTTTTATCGCAGTTCTCTGCTTTCAAAGATACCATTCAGTCCTAGATTTGTAAGTCTTAAGCATATTCCGAAAGCAGTATCCTTTATTTTATTTTGTTTTGATTTCCTGTGATCCTTCCTTTCCAACTTTTTCTTTATGTACGTGTCTTCAAAAGCTTGACATTTTTAGTTTAACAATGAGTACATACTACACAATGACCACTAGAAGATTTATGGAAAATGTAAAATTTTTTTCAGAGAGTTCTGGAAGAGAATCAAGAACATTATCATGTAGTTCAAAAATTCCTTATCCTGGGAGATATTGATGGTAAGATTATAATTTTATTTTACTTTGTATGAGTTCCTGGTTTTCTTACAGTAATTTTGTAAAAAGTTGTGAAAGCAATGCATATGACTTACCACATCTTTTAATCCTTATAAATATTAGCCTATTTGAACACAACTTATCCACTTATTATAAAGTTTGAATTTCATCCAGAGTCTGTTTTATGTGATGGTTGTTAACAATGAGATAGTGACTGAATAGCAGCACTACAGGGATGTGGTAAATGTTCCTGGTAATGTGTATTTATCTCCTTTTGATTTTTATCCCTATTATTGCATCTTTGCTTTGATGGCTTGTAGGTTTGATGGATGAGTTTAGCAAATGGCTTTCCAAAAGCAGAAATAATCTACCTGGACACCTCCTCCGCTTCATGACTCATCTCATTTTGTTTTTTCGCACGCTGGGACTACAGACCAAAGTAAGCAAAAATGAACCATTTACTCTTCTCTGCAAGGCAGATGCTTTATACCTATCATCAGGAACATACTGCTTGTTTGTTGTTTTCTAGAAGTAGTTGATGGGGTGCAGAACTCTTGTGTACAGTCTCACGTGGTCACTCAGTGGTAACTCACTGTGGGTAACCTGTTAGAATTCTAATCTGTGGCTGCAGAATGCTTATGTTCTTCTGGCTTCTGGTAAATTTGTAACTTTAATCCTTATTAGTACCCAACTTGGAATCAACCAGCTAAGCTAACTGAACCAGACTACATTCTGTGTGAGATTTTAAACCTTTGTTTTCTTTTTCTGTTTTCCCTAAGTAGCGAATATCATTTTGGTTAGAATTCATGTAGTAGGCAGAATGATACAGTAGTTAAAAACTTGGGTTTTAGAGTAAGACTCCTGGTTCACAGCCTTACCCAACAACTTCTAGTTTGTAATTCTGGGTAAATAAAACCTCCAGAGGTCTTAGTTTCTTCCTCTGTGATATGTGAGAACAATAGTAGTAACTATCCACAAAGAATACAGTGTGGTTAAATCAGGCAGTGCATGCTGTGCTGTGCACTTAGCCTATCATATAGTTATTGCTCACTGTTAAATATTCAGTTATTAAATAATTTATTAGTAGAATTTTTATTAGATATAGTGCTGTTACCCATAAGCAGCTGTGTTTATAATTGAATTATATCTTTTTTTCCTATGAAGGAAGAAGTTTCCATTGAGGTTTTAAAGACATACATACAGGTAAACTTCAAGAATTCACAATTTAATTTTTTTTACTATATTAATGAAAAAGAATGGTCATATTTTTAATACCCAACAGAAGGAAGTTCATCAGAGATCTTTTTTTTTTTTTTTAATTTTATTTATTTTTTAGAAAGGGGAAGGGAGGGAGAAAGAGAGGGAGTGAAACATCAATGTGTGGTTGCCTCTGGCGTGCCCCCTACTGGGGACCTGGCCCACAACCCAGGCATGTGCCCTGACTGGGAATCGAACCGGTGACCCTTAATTCACAGGCTGGTGCTCAATCCACTGAGCCATACCAGCCAGGGCTGAGATCTTTTAATTTCATAAGATCATATTTTAGAGTGTAAAATTATTCTGTTTAGCAGCACCAATCTGTTTGTATGAATTTCTTCTAAATATGTTTGAAATTTTGAGTAAACTGTTAAAAAGTATCACTGATCCTTGAACTGCTTTATTATTGACATACTTTGATCTTTTTCTGTTTTCTAGCTTTTAATAAATGAGAAACACACAAATCTTGTAGCATTTTATACCTGTCATTTGCCTCCAGACCTAGCTGTTGCCCAGTATGCATTATTTTTAGAAGGTGTAACAGAATTTGAACAGCGTCACCATTGCCTGGAGCTGGCTAAAGAAGCAGGTAAAAATGATTAAGAACTTCATCTCTTGGGCTTTAGTAAAATTTATCTTCCTAGTTTTAAGTCTTATTTCTCTTTAGAGAAGTTCAATGAAATTCTGTTTTAGGAATAAAATGTACTTTCACTCATATATCTTTTAATTTTGGCATTTTTAAAACAATGTCTTTCATACTTTGTTATACTTTTTAAAAATTACTATCCCTGTCCTGGCTGGTGTGACTCAGTGGACTGAGTGCGGGCCTGCAAACCAAAAGGTCTCTGGTTCGAGTCCTAGTCAAGGCATTTGGCTGGATTGCAGGCCAGTTGGGGGCAACTGATTGATGTATCTCTCGCACATTGATGTTTCTCTCCTTCTCTTTCTCAACCTCCCTTCCCCTCTCTCTAAAAATAAGTAAATAAATAAAAATGATTATCCCAAATATACCAAATTATTGTGACAGTTTAGAGAATATTAGTGTGAATGATTAATTCTTGCTTTTGTCTCTTCAAAAAAATTTTAGATTTGGATATTGCTACCATAACAAAAACTGTAGTTGAGAATATTCGAAAGAGAGATAATGGTGAATTCAGTCATCATGACCTGGCCCCGGCCCTAGATACGGGCACTACTGAGGTAGTGTGAGGGGAAGAGGGAGTGTTGGGCTTGGTGAACTTCTGCCTTAAAATGCTCTGGCTTTTTTTTTTCTTCTTCTTTTTAAGGATCTTCCTTCGTCAACCAAACCTTTTAAATTATAAAAATTGGTAGCAAATTTAAGGCCTCGTGTAAGGGTTTACTTACAGTAGTATTAAGTTAAAGAAAGCTTCTTTCATAGAAAAATCCCTGAGCATTGGAGTTTTGCTCATCAGATTATTCTATATACTTGGTCAGTCATTAACCGTTATGTGGTTTATTTATTCCTATTATCAGAAAGGAATGAAAGAAAGTTTTATCCAGGAAAGAAAAAAATGTTAGAGTAACATTTAAAGGAATCAATGATTACATTGGTGGGGCATAGAATATATAATTCCAGAAACATAGTCCAGTAAGTTTTTCTGTAATTTAATAGAAAGCTATCAAATGTGAAAATAAACTAAGGAAAGCTAGATTCTTTTACAATTTTGTATAACGAGGGAAAATGATGTTCACTAAAATGCAGATACAAGTTAATTCTACTAATTTACAGAATATCTTAGAAAATAATAAAATTGATGGTTTCTTTTATTTTTCAATTAAATGAATAGGAGGACCGTTTAAAAATTGACGTAATTGACTGGTTGGTGTTTGACCCAGCACAGAGGGCGGAAGCATTAAAACAAGGCAATGCGATAATGAGAAAATTCTTGGGTATGCTGCATTTTTATATTCTTTCTTAAAGTTTTTGTTCAAGTCCATATATTCTTGAACTTTGCTTTTTGTGTTTGTTTTTCTAACCCTTCCAATAAGGGAGGGTACAAAATAGCCACTCTTATACCAAACCTGATGTTATGAAATAAAATATATTTACAGTGAACTTTCATGTCCTACTTAATTTTGCATAGGAAAAGGTAATCCTTTTTTAAGACTCAGAAGTATGTAAAAGTAACTGCATTTAGTGAATCCTTTTGTGACTGTATCATTGAAATAAGGAAAAAGCCCAGCCATCACGTGGAAAGGTCACCCAGACCTTTAACAGAAGTGCATGGGCCCTGCCTGGCGTAGCTCAGTGGACTGAGCATGGGCCTGAGAACCAAAGGGTCACAGGTTCGATTCCTAGTCAGGGCACATGCCTGGGTTGTGGGCCAGGTCCCCAGTAGGGGGCCACGTAAGAGGCAACCACACATCGGTGTGCCTCTCCCTCTCTTCTTCCCTTCCCCTCTCTAAAAAGAAATAAATAAAATCTTAAAAAAAAAAAAAAAGTGCATGGGACCTGAAATGGTTACCACTCACTATAAAAGTTGGACACCAGTGATTAGACTCCATTAGAAACCATTACACAGAAATCCACATATATTGAAAAATTTTGTATCTTTTTCACAGCATCAAAAAAGCATGAAGCTGCAAAAG
Source organism: Glossophaga mutica (assembly GCA_039655065.1). NCBI lineage: Eukaryota > Metazoa > Chordata > Mammalia > Chiroptera > Phyllostomidae > Glossophaga > Glossophaga mutica. The sequence goes on from CM077304.1 coordinate 65,178,311, forward strand.
AAGTATTTGTGAAAATTCCTCAGGATTCCATAGCAGAAATCTATAATCAGTGGGAAGAACAAGGAATGGAAAGTCCACTTCCTCCTGAAGATGATAATGCTATCAGAGAACATTTGTGCATTAGAGCTTATTTGGTGAGTTTGTAAAGAAAACAAATGTTCAGTCTTCGTGATAATTTTTCTGATTCACTCTCAGACTCTGAACTGTTTCCAAAAGCGGTGACTGGCTCATTATCTAATAAGTCATGACCTACTCCTCAGTAGCTGAGCCTCCATTTAATGGCAACCAACCAAGAACATCTCACGTGGCAGTGTATGTGATGTCTGAAACTTGGGTTTTCTTACGATTCTTTGAATGCTTGTCTCAACTTTAACTTCTGCTTTTAATAACTGAGAAAAACAATATATTCTCTGTTTGTTATGACTAAAATAACAACATATCATTAAAAATCCATTCAACCGTAATTACAGTGGGCTAGGTTCAAGGGCTAAATCTGTGGGGGGCTTTCTGCCCTTGCCTTCTAGAAACCAATAGACTAGTTAAAAAAACAGACAAGCAAACATGTGTACATCACAGAGTGGTGATAAATCCGAAGATACACATCTGATCAGGGCTAAACAAGGAGGTGGCGCCAGAAAACACAATAGTATAAACTTTGCTGGTGTTTGTCACCTGCAAAACATTCACAATGATTTTTTTTTTTTTGCATAAAAGTAAATATTAAAGTTTTATTTCTTGATGCTGCAAAGTTATTTCTCAGAACTGAATTTTAAAAACATATGTGAAGTTTTATTTCTTGTTTTTTATTTTTCTATTTCCCTTTATATATTAGGAAGCCCATGAAACCTTCAATGAGTGGTTTAAGCATATGAATTCAGCTCCACAAAAACCTAGTTTGATACCTCAACCAACTTTTACTGAGAAAGTGGCTCATGAACACAAAGAAAAGAAATATGAAGTAAGTTGAATATAGATGAAACTTGTCTATTGCATTTTAATAATATATGCCATTATATAAAAATGTCATTTTTCTATACCTATGTTCCTATTATTATAGGTGATCTTGCTGTTAATGTTCTACTTTGGGGGAGGAGGGAAGCCTTTTGTTAAGTTACTGTTCTATAGATAATTAACCAGACCTGAAACATACCTTCAGATGATAGTAGTATTCACTTACAAAGCTATTATTTAGTGCTTTATTTAACTGCAATCTGTTGATGTTTATGTTTATTTTGGCTGACTGAATGTCAGCACTGGAGAACAGCATGTTTCAACTGGAGTGCTGCAAGAATTTTTAAAACATGCAGTACCTGACTGTTTAGTCAGAGGCACTGACCTCTTTTTCCTTGTATTGCCAAATAAAAAAATGACAATGGCCAACATAACAATAGCCCTGCAATGTGAATACCTTGTCTTGAACCATAAATGTATAGGTCATATAATAGTGTTGTACCATATTGGTCTCGTCACATAAGATTGCATCTGATTGGTTAATTATTGGTACCACAAATCCTTATGTACAAATAAAGGCAACAGTTTTTTTTTTAAGTCACTTTGGAGCAAAAATGTAGGCCATTATTGTTTTTTTGTAAGTCGATCAAAGTTATACCTATGTGTCCAATCAGCAAAAAATATATTTTTTGGTGTGATGCAGAATGTTAGTAATTAGTTTATGTGTGCCATGAGATGAAAAGGGTTAAAAAATGCTGCCTTTTTTTTTTAAATGGCTTGCTTTGTTTGTTTGTTAATCCTCACCTGAGGACATGCTTATTAATTTTTAGAGAGAGGAGAAGGGAGGGAGAGATAGAAACATTGACGTGAGAGAGAAATATGCATCAGTTGCTTCTCACACACACCCTAGTGAACCTAGGTGTGTACTCTGACCAGGAATCGAACCTGCAAACTTTTGGTTTATAGGACAGTGCTCCAACCAACTGAGCCACACTGGCCAGGGTAGAAATTGCTGTTTTAGAATGATGTTCCATATACATATTCCTGACTGTACTTTATAAATACATTATTTAGTGGTTTTCGTCTATGATGTATCTGCCTTATGTTTGTTTTGCAGATGGATTATGGTATTTGGAAAGGGCATTTGGATGCCTTAACTGCTGATGTGAAGGAGAAAATGTATAATGTCTTGTTGTTTGTTGATGGAGGCTGGATGGTAGATGTTAGAGAGGTAAGCTGTGTGTACTGTTTAGAGCTACAAGCAAAAAAACCAAAATAATCTTTTTTGTTTTACTCTGAATAGGAGCAGGTATAGTTCTTATATAACCTTTATACTTATAACTGAACATCCTTTAATTTAAGACTAAAGTGAAAATACCAGCTAGGAATGGGAATATTCTACTTGGGTGTAAACTATCTCTTTAGATTCAGTCTGTTCACTCAGAATACTAAAATCTAATTTTTTAAAAAAATTTTGGACCTAAATTTTAAAAAAATTATACATGTATTCAACTCAGTTTAAAAGATACAAAGATAAGTCTTGGTAGTATGAATAAGACATGTGTAAAGCAGTGGCTCTCACCTCTGAGCTCTCCATTTAAAAGACCTTGGAAGCTTTTTAAAAATACTGGGTTCTACCCCCAGAGTGTCTAGTTTAATTAGTCTCAGGGAGGGCACTTGGCTTTTAATTTTTTAATTGCCTAGAGAGCTTTAGTGTGTAGGCTGGTTTGAGCAGCAGTTATGAAAGTACTAAATGCCTTAAGAAACACACAAGTTAAGAATTCTGTAAGTTCAAGAAATAGAAAGGTTGCTTCTACCTAGAAGAGATGCGGACAGGATGCTTGAAAGGCAGGCATTTTAACAATGTGATAACCACCTGATGCCTCTCTGTAGGATGCTGAAGAAGACCCTGAAAGAACACATCAAATGGTTTTACTGAGAAAGCTTTGTCTGCCAATGTTGTGTTTTCTGCTTCACACCATATTGCACAGCACCGGTCAGTATCAGGAATGCCTGCAGTTAGCAGACATGGTGTCCTCCGAGCGCCACAAACTGTATCTGGTAAGTTCTGGAGCATTTGCACTATTAGATTTTAGTGATTTGGTAAGCTCTACTTAGATTTTCTCAAAGTAATAATCCCATTTTAGTGATTGTGCCCCACTCCTCCACCCCCCCACCCCCCAAAAAATACATACATACTTCCTGAGCAGTTAGAAGTATGTAGATTGGCTCAGAGAAATCGCTTTGAAACTCCTAACCATGCTAATTCACTGGCCTCTGGCTACATGACTATTAATAGGGCATTTTTTTCTTGTGTTAAGCTGATCAGGTTGATTAGGTGACTGTAAGTTCTTATTCTTCTTTGTTCTCATTTTTCTTTGTTCTCATTTTTAACTTTTTTTCTCTTTTTCAAAAATCAGGTGTTTTCTAAGGAGGAACTAAGGAAATTGCTACAGAAGTTAAGAGAATCCTCTCTAATGCTCCTAGACCAGGGACTTGATCCATTGGGGTATGAAATTCAGTCATAAACCATCTGTTCTTTATAATTTCCATGATGAATGGAATTTTTTGTAAAATGTACATATTTGTAATTACTGGGTTTTTCTTTTGAATTATCATGGGGAAAAATGTTTTTAAAACTTAGACATTTGAATTTTGTACTTTTCAGAATATTATGGCGATACTGAAATTTTAGTGTTATTATATTAGTATTTCCCTGTGTTTATTAATAAAATATTATAAAAATAAAAATGTTCTTTTCCTACAAATTCCAAGCTTGTTTCTCTGTTGTGTAGTAAGAAATTAAAATTCTTATTATCCTACATTTTTCCTATGATCATAAGTGCTCTGGTATCTTAAAATTATGAAGAAGGTGGAAAGTAGATTTAAGCCAGGTATGTAATTTCTCATCATAAAATTTAGTAGTTTTTAAATATTACAGATAAGATAAATTTAGGAAGAATGTTATCTAACATAATATTAAGCTATTATTTTCTTTATTTTGAAGACATTTCTAGTTTATTAACTCATTCAGCAAACCTGCTACTAAAATGGAGCATGTAAAGACATAGTGTAGGATCTGGAACACGGTGAACGCTGAATACAAAGTGAGTAAAATCTAATGCAGCCCTTCTGATAGGGGAAATACAATAAATATATATATATTATAAATGCCATTAGAAAATACAAGCAATCTGAGCAGGAAGAAACTATTTCCAGCTAAAAGGTCTCTGAGGAAGTGGCATTTGGGCTGGGGTTTGAATAATGCACTAAATTTGCAAAGGCAAAGATAAAGCGCAAGAAGAAGGGTGAGGCACTACAGATTAGGAAGTCAGTGTGATGAAGGCCGAGAACTAGAACTGCATGTTTATGACTCAACCAATATACCACACTGACTAGAGTGTAGGATTTATAAATGGAAAAAGTGGAGAGAGAATGTGAGTCTAATAGAAAAAACGTGGGTTAGGTTAGTAACTACTGAAACTAGCTTCTGAATCTCCCGAGGAATTTGTTAAATATATATTTACAGATGCCACCTCTAGAGATGTTATGCTCAGGAGGCCTGGAATGGGCTCATAGAATTTGTATTTTTAAATAGACTAAGCAATGGATAATTTCTAAATAGCTAAGTTTGAGCCATTCTGGCTTAAATCAAAGCTGGGTATTGGTACTCCTCCTGGACCTAAAGCAGATAGCAGTAGTTGATCATAAGGCAGTCTTCTTGGCATCAATCAGGAAGAGGTGTAGAGACGATGGACTCTGCCTTGTTTTTATTTTAGCTAAAGTGATCCAAAGATGAAATAATTTTTCATCAAAACCTCCTTAATTTTTATCTCTTTCCATGTATCCATTTTAAAGTGAGGTAAAGCCATATGAACTGATAAGAGTAATGTATGGGATCTGTATGTTGAAAACTATAAAATACTGATGAAAGAAACCAAAGGAGTAAAATAAATGGAGACACACACCTTGTTCATTAACTGGAAGACAGCATGGTAAAGATGGCCCTTCTCAAATTGATATTCATGTTTAACAATATTCCTATCAATGTTTCAGCAAAAAAATGCATTGTATATTAGTTGGGATGACTGAATTCGTATTAATTTTCTTAGGTGTGATAATGGTATTGTGGCCAGGTAGGAGAGTCTCCTTATTCTTAGAAGATATGCGCTGAAATACTTGAAACCAACGGTCATGAAGTCTGCACTTTATTTTGAAATGGTTCACCTTTTAAAATAAAAGTCTACAAAGATAAGCGAATGTGGTAAAATGTTTACTAGTCAATCTATAGAAAGAGCACAGAGTATTTATTATACTAGTCTCTCAACTTTCTATAAACTTTTTCAAAATAAAATATTTGGGTGGAGTTTGATAAATTATGACAGAACAACAATATCTATACAGAAAATAAACAACCCCTGCTTTATACCATATACCATCAGTAGAAGAATGGTTAAACATTGTGGAATGTTCATACAAAACACTACCTGGCAGTATAGAGGAAAGAATTATCTACTTAACAGAAGAATTTACACAAAGAGTACATACTGTGTGATCTAGTTAAATGAAGTTCTAGAACTACATGGTGAAAAAATTAGAACCGTGGCTTCCTCTTGGAGGTAGGCGGGCTTTCCTAGGGAATTTTGTGTGGTGACAGAAATGTTCTATATCTTAACAGGGGTGTGGGTTACATAGGGCTTATGATTTACAAATTTACCTTTTGAAAACTGAGTAGAAGGGTGGGGAGTGGGTTAACATCAAACAAGAATGGCAGTTGATGAAACCAGGTGATGAGCACAAGAAGGTTTACCATACTGTTTTAACTTTGCACAAGTTTTTTTTTTTTTTAACTTTGCATTTTTTCCATAATGAAAAGGAACGAACTGGGCTAGGGAGTTGGAGAAATTTGGGTTTGAATCTTATTTTCACCTGTTTTAGCTGCAAGATAACACCGTTGAACCTCTATTTTCAACATATGAAAATGAGAGTAAGATAATTACATTTCAGGAAGAGTAAGGGTTAGGGCTCCTGTGCTTTGTTGAAGGAGGTAAAGAAAACTACATCAACTAAATCAGCATGGCAGGTACAGGTTCTGGAACAGTGGGAAATTGGATGGATGTCAAAGATGGGGTCAGACTGAGGGAGGCCTTGAATGACAGGAAGGGAGTGAGGGGCATGGGGGAGAAACATCAATTTGTTGTTCCACTTATTTCTGCATTCATCAGTTGCTTCTCATATGTGCCCTGACCAGGGATTGAACCTGCAATCTTGGCATATTGGGACAACACTCTAACCAACTGAGCTATGGAGCCAGGGCTTTAACTTTTTTTCTATGATACCAAGTTATGATTATTGTTAATAGATAACTTAGAAACATACAATAAGATTGCACTAAGAACAGAACAAATAAGTGGACTTCTAAATGTACTATTATTTTTAGCCTGATGACACAGAGGACTTTGCTGGGAAACAGACTGGTTCTTATAAACTAGCATTTACTTGGGGCATGAGAGGGGCATGGAATTTGTTGAATGTGTTAAAATGGGTTAGCTGGATATTTTTATCTTTTAACCCAAATTTGAGTTCATATTTTAAATATTTTCACATATAAAGAGAAATGGTAAAAATAGAACTTATCCTTGCTAAGATTATCAGTCCAAATCTATAATCACAAGGAGACAATGAAGATAGGCTAATGAAAACCTACACTCTTAACTGAAGAGCAGTGAGAGTAAACATGATAAAGTTTTGAGCAGGTAGGGTTCTATAGATCGAAACTGGAAGGGAGGATGGCAATATAAATACACAATGGAAAAGGCACACAGTACAGTACAATGGTAGGGTTTGGTGGCATAATAGGAAGAAAAGCGTATCAGAAAAACCATGTTAAGAAAGCTAGACTTTGACTTTGCCTAATAAACAGACACATAGATTAATGGAACAGATTAAGAGAGTCCAGAAATAAACCCACAGCATTATTGTCAATTAACATTCAAAAGAGGAAGAAAACACCTACAATGGGCTAAAGATAGTTCAGTCAATACATGGTGTTGGGAAAATTGGGTAGATATGTGCAGAAAAATGAAATGACCACCTTATACCACACACAAGAATAAATTCAGCCCTGACTGGTATAGCTCAGTGGATTGAGCTAACCTAAGGGTTGCCTGTTCAATTCCCAGTCAGGGCATATGCCTGGGTTGCCCTCTCTCCCTTCCCCTCGCTCTAAAAATAAATTTAAAAAATCTTAAAAAATATAAATTCAAAATGGATCAAAGACTTAAATGTTAGACCCACGACCATAAAAATCCTAGAAGAAAACAGCAGCAAAATCTTGGGCATTGCTTGTAGAAAATTTTTATTGGATATAAAAAATTTTGCCTGGGGAAGGCAAGGGAAACAAAAGAAAAAATAAACAAATGGGACTTCATCAAACTAAACCATTTTTGCATAGCAAAGGGAAATCAACAAAATAACCCCACAGAATAGGAGAACATATTGGCTGATACATCTGATAAGGGGTTAATATACAAAATTTATAAAATACTTAAAAAAAACTCAACACAAAAAAAAAAAAAAAAAAAAAAACCCAATTAAAAAATGGGCAAAGGACCCAAACAGATACTTCTCCAAAGATGACAGGCAGATGGCCAACATGAAAAGATGCTCAACATCTCTAATCAGAGAAATGCAAATTAAAACCACAATGAGATACCATCTCACACCTGTCAGAATGGCTATCATCAATTAGTCAAAAAACAAGTGCTGACAAGGATGTGGAGAAAGGGGAACCCTTTTGCACTGTTGGTGGGAATGCAGACTGGTACAGCCCCTGTGGAAAGCAGTGTGGAGATACCTCAAAAAATTAAAATTGGATCTGCCTTTTGACCCAGTGATCCCATTTCCAGGAATATATCCAAAAGAAACCAAAACACTTATTTGAAAGAACATAAGCACTCCTATGTTCACTGCGGTGTTATTTACAATCACCAAGATACAGAAGCAGCCCAAGTGTCCATCTGTAGATGGTGGATAAAACAACTATGGGACATGTACATAGTGGAATACTACTTGTCTCTAAAGAAAATTTTACCCTTTGCAACAGTATAGATGGACCTGGGGAACATTGGCTAAGTGAAGTAAGCCAGTCAGAGAAAGACAAATACCATATGATTTCACTCACATGTGGAATCTAATGAACAAACTGAACTAACAAGCAAAACAGAGACAGACTCATAGATTGAGGACAGATGACAGCTAGTGATGGGGGAGGGGTTGGTGAGAGGACAGACTGAGCCAAAAGAAAAAAAGGACTCACAGACATGGACAACAGTGTGGTGTTTGCTGGGGGAAGGGGGGATATAAGAGAACTAAATGGTAATGGAAAAAATATATAATAAAGATTACGTATTTTTAAAGGGTGATTTAAACCTTCAAAAAAACAAATTTATAGTCATTCTCAAATGTTAGTTTGAGTCATTTCTTGGGGAAGCTCTTAACCTCCTGTCCCTCCCCAAGTTTAGATCAGGTTCTCTTATACATTCACAGGACCATATTTGTTGCTTCAGAACATTTTTTTGTTATGGTTTATAATAGTTTAGTACCAGTCTTCTCTCACTAAGTTCTATGAGAGAGGGTCTGGATGGTTTTACTCTCCATTTTCTACCAGGTGTCAAATACAGTGCCTTGCACAAAGCAGGTGCTCAATATTTAAACAATTTTTACATCAAAGAGGAAGTTAAAACTCTCAGACTACTTAGCAATTAAGGACAATAAGAATTACACTGTCTTGAGGACCATGGGCAAAGCTATTCTCAGGGAGGAAACTCACAGCTTTAAATCCATCAGTTTGGTTTGCAGGCCTGTGCTCAATCCACTGAGCTACACCAGCCAGGGCTCCATAAATCCTTAAATAAACAAACTGAACATTGTAGTTAAGAAATTAGGAGGAAAAGTCAGAATGAAAAAAGTAACGAAAATCAGTAGAAGTGATCTTTGAAAAGGCCTATAAAATAGACAAATTACTGGTAAGGCTAAGCAAGGGACAAAGACAGCCCAAATGCATAACGTTCAGAATGAATAATGTGGTATAATAGATGAAATAAATTTAAAATATCATAGACTACTATGTACCACTCTAACCAAGTATATTAGAACATTTAAGTAAAATGGACACTTCTAGAACAATAAAAGACCAAACATCAATTCAAAAAGAAAATCTTAATAGTTTACTAACCATGATAAGTATATAAAAGTTCATCATTGTTTCTACTCTTCTGTGTGTTTGGAGGACTAAAATTGCTCAGCACCTCTCCCGTAGGTAAAACTGACTAATAGTGTTTGCACAGCCCAGTCCATCAGCTTGAGAGCAGAAGTCAAGTAAGTCGAGTAACACGGGAAATGTCAAACATCAAGAAAAGGGTCCTAAATGGGCGCCGCCAAGGTCGAGGTTAGGCGACTAAGGAGAAGTAGAGGACCTAGGAAGCAGCTTTCCGCAGGTAAAGCTCACTGCGCCTGCGCAGGATAGAGGCCGCCCCGCCACCAGCTTCTGGCGGAGTAGCTGGCGCCCCGAGTCACGTGGCAGGAGGCGGGGCGCAAGGGACGCTGCCGCGTAGTCGCTGGCTCAATGGGCGGTGGTAGAGCATGTGTACACTGCTGTTGCTCGCCGGGGACCCTCTGCCGCGCCAGGAGCTGAAATTAGTAGTTGCGCGAACACCGCAGCGGAGGAGGAGGAGGGCAAGGGCCGCCGAAGGCAGGTCGGGCGTTCCTCTCCGAAGCTGAACGGCCTCGGCCTCGTGGGGGTCATGGCATCGCTGGCAGACCGAGTGCGGGGCAATGGGCGCATCGCCGCCGGGCTCATGGTCAACCTGCTGGTGTCCATCTGCATCGTGTTCCTCAACAAATGGATCTATGTGCACCATGGCTTCCCCAACATGAGCCTGACCCTGGTGCACTTTGTGGTCACCTGGCTGGGCTTGTACCTCTGCCAGAAGCTGAACATCTTTGCCCCCAAAAGTCTGCCGCCTTCCAAGCTCCTACTTCTGGCTCTCAGTTTCTGTGGCTTCGTGGTCTTCACCAACCTTTCTCTGCAGAACAACACCATAGGCACCTATCAGCTGGCCAAGGCCATGACCACGCCGGTGATCATAGTTATCCAGACCCTCTGCTACAAGAAAACCATTTCTATCAAAATACAGCTCACGCTGGTGAGTAGCTTCAGCTTCGCAAGGCGCACCTCCGGGACCGTCTTTTTCACCGGGAAATTTGAATGTTTAACCTTGCTGCATACTCCTTCCCATCTTAAAATCCACACCTGTGTCATCTGTGAGCATGTGAACTTAAGGCTTATTTGGGGGATATGGAAAAAAACCACCCTGGCACTCCATTGGGTTCTTACCCCAAGAGTGTACTTACGTGTTTTTAATAACTGCTGTTAGATATCCTTTAATGCTGTGGTCGGTAAGAAAAGAAAGCTGTATTGGGTAGTGCAATTCAGTGTATCAGATTATCTGCAAAATCTCAAACTGAAAAAAGCCCACCTCCCCCAGGGGAATCAAACTGTATGATAAACTTTAGAGGTTTAGAATAAAATACGTTTCAGACTATGTTAGCAGTGACATTCTGCAGATGTTTCAGTATCTTTAAATATAAGGATAGGAACTAAAATCATTTTAGCAGTTAATAACTTACAATGTTAAAGATCCGAATGCTTTTGTTATGTGTTTGTTTATATGTTGTGTAGCCACTAGTTTTGGGGTTCCTTTATTCCTGTGTTTATGTATGTTGTATCCATTTCTTGCAAGTGCAGTGCATTGACTCATTACTTTACCCAAAATTTTAAATAGAATTAAATGAGAATTAAATAGTTATGTTCATTAAATGAACATAATGAGGACTATCATATTTAACTTTGAGGAAACAGGATTAACAGTGTTTTCAAATAGAAAAGAAGAAAAATTTATAGAGGTTCATTGTTTCCGGTGATTTTTTAAAATTAACCCTGTAATGGCATACTCTTGGATTTAACCTGAACAACATTTACCTCTTTTTCTTTACAGATTCCTATAACTTTAGGTGTAATCCTAAATTCTTATTACGATGTGAAGTTTAATTTCCTTGGAATGGTGTTTGCTGCTCTTGGTGTTTTAGTTACATCCCTTTATCAAGTGGTTGGTAATTTTTTTTTCTTTATTTGCCTTTTTAGCAGATTTCATAAATTTTGAAGCTGTATCCCAAGGTTTAGAAAATACAGTATAGAGACAATAAACTGTTAGGAAGAAAGCATAATTGCCTAAATTGGCTAGCTCAAGCTGAAGAGAAGAAAGGAGACAGAAACTTCGTGCCCAGCAAATGCCTCCCTCCCTGTTTGTAAATGTATAACACCCATGCTTAACAGTCTCAGTGTGGGGTGGTGTTATATTATTTTGGGGGAAGTCTTCACAAAATGAGTAGTAAGACTTTTACTTGAGAACTGAGTTCATTGGTTACATTTGTCATTTACTCTTCAATTATAACATCGTGAAAGAGTGAGTACACTTTCAAAAATTTGAGTGGAAAAGGAAAATTACAGATTTATAAATCTTTGCCTTAAAAATATTCTGCTGTTACAACTTATATATTGGCTTTGAATACTTTGTATTTATGAATATTTTATAGCAATGGGTATTTCACTTCTTGTACTGACACAGTGCCTTGTCTATATAGCAGGGATTTGTTAAAAATTTGTTCATGGATCCACTTACTTCATTACCATAAAATTTGGACAAGTATATTTTTGTGTTTTATATAGTTAGGAAAAGTAACTTGGTAGGGTACAGTGAAACAGTATTTTCTCTATACTGAAAACCTTGGACTGAAAATTCTGAGTGTGCCTGCATGGGGAAATTAGAGTCAAAATGTGTAACCAATTTTACTTTTTTTGCTAACATCCACTGGTTGTAAACTGAGACTTTCTTGTTAAGCGTTAGGAGTTTAATAATACAGCCTTAGCATCTTAAACTTTATAATACTGATCACTTTAGAAACAATGTTATGTGAAAATTCTGAGGTTGAATACCTATTTTAGTGGCAGAGAAGCAGTCTAAAAAAGACACCAGTGGCATGAGAGGATGGAGCACTCACGCACTCTTGTCACTTGATTCCCAGATAGTGTCTTTTACTGCAGAAAGTAATCAGAGGAAGCTCAGCTGTGAGCTTCAGGAAATTATATTTGGATGTACTTCAGTGAGTTGAAATTTTGTTACTAGCTACAGTAAATGAGCATTCTTTTTTGCTAAATGAACTTTTTCTTTCCCAGTATGGATTAAATATTTATTAAATATAGCAACAAATTTTATTTGTTGAACATTAGACTTTCTTGTATTCATTATATATAATTTAAATTCAGAGTACTCACTGTTCATGCCAGTGTGACCATTTTTGTTCACACAAGTCTCAACACTATTATAGATTAGAATCAAAGGATTCTATATCTGTCAGGTAGATATTTGAAGTGATATTGACCAATGAATGATTGTAGACTAGCAAATTCACAGAGGTCTCCATTATTAGCAAATGGTAAAAGTGATGTTACAAAATAGGTATATTCCACAGAAATTCGTTTTAAAAAAAGTTGTATTTTCCCGTTGGATGCAGGTATAATTTCTAAGTTATTTCTGCTGGGTCATTAAAAGGAGTTAAAAGATGAGTGATCAGGTATTAGAGTTAGTTGTAGAAAGAGTGTGGACTCATTCATTCACTGAGCAGACATTTCTTCTGCTTTATGCTCAGGCTTGAGGTTACAAAGATGAAAAGCAGCTATGATCCAGTAGTGTAGAAACACATGTAAACAGCTAATCATAAGCAGGATAGCTCAGGGTATAAGGAAGTTCTGTGGTACACCAGGGAGGAAGTGTCATCCTACCAGAGGGTGGTGAGATAAATCTTCCTGAAAAAGTTAACAGTTTAAATTGAAGGACACACATGAATTTTCTTAGCACAAAAGTATAGCAGAGGTCTTTCTTTGCATTGGTGTGTGGAGCATTTTCAGAGAACTTGATTTGTTTGGTGAGACTAGAGTGGTGTTCTGGAAGGACACGGCTTTGGCCTGGGTGCGACCAGATGGCAGAGTCTTAAATGTCATGCTGAGGAAGTGTGCTCTCCATCCTGCAGGTGGCAATGAAGAGTGCATAGGAGAGGGAAGAAAGGGTAACAGGCAGCGCAGTTAGGAAGCTCTCCAGGGTCCCAGGGGAAGACAGGAAGGTGCTGACCAAGGACAGTGGTAGTGAAGCAGGTAAGGAAAAGCAAATTTTTTGGAGAAAGAATTCATGGGATTTGACTAAATATGGGAGTGAGAAACGTAAGGAGTCTGATCCTTGAAGGAGATTTTATCGGTCACTTGAGCAACACACTAGGAATTAATTTGGGATGGAAGTAATGAGCTTGATTTTGAACAAGTCCCTGTAGATTATCTCAGTGAAGATGGCCAGTAGACTGTTAAAGATGTGAGTTTAAGGATGCTCGAGGAAAGAGGTCAGAGCTATAGATGTGAGCGGATAGTGAAAGAAATCAGTGATGAAGATAAAAGAGGAAGGCCAGATATCTGCCTTAAAAGTAGCAAGTGAAGGAAGAGGTGAGTGAGGAAACAGTGCAAACCAGAGGTCAAGTCCTCCCAAGAGAAATTGCAGATTGTGCAGAAGCTCCAGCAGGAGGAGGGTGGAGGGGAGCCCTTCAGGTGGGACTCTTGGAGGTGATGGTGCCCTTTGTGGGAGCAGTTTCCTTAGAGGGGTGGTGGGCAGAAGCCAGGCTGCACTGCAGGAAGGGAAAGCGGAGGCCCTGACTCACCGTGATTCCAGGTGGTTCTGTGTTGGAGAAACGCAGCTGCCGGGTGAGGCCGCTAAAGGGACAGAAGAGCAGGCATACTCTCTGCATTCATCTTGCTCACTGCGGTGCCCTGAGGAGCCAGCAGCAGAAGAATCAATTCTTTGTCCTTCATGTTCACAGAAGACCCTTGGTTAAGGCTGGTAGGAGCATGTGTCAGATTTCCTGCTCTTCTATTTCTGTCTTGGTGAATGTCTGTAGACTTGGAGTATGTGTAACAGGACACCCAGACCTACAGGAAAGAAAATTATGGAGGAGCAGTGATTCAAAGGCCTGGCTGTTCTTGCCAGATTGTATGCAAACAGTCCTATTGAGCTTTCTTTAAACAGTGAGATTTATGTAGCATTTTGAGGGCTAATGGGATTTGAGGCTTTGAGGTGTTGGTTCTACTAAATGATATAGGTTAGTTAGGGTTTGTGATAATCTGATTTATTGGGGTGTATTGGTGGGAGATTACCCACAGAAAAGTCATCCATAAAGAGGAAAATTCCTTTTACCATTGACTGGGTTTTTAAAAGTGAATGAGAAGACCTCGCATACATTTCTAGCCACATACACTGGCAGCCACCTGGGGTAACTGAGGTTCCCATCAGTCTCCGATTAGTGTGCTCTGCCCCCCACCCAGTCTTTTGCGGAGGCGCATTTTTGGAAAGAAGTGAAGTCTGACACAGCATCTGTGTTCCTCTTTAGGATTGAAATTTCCAGTCCTGACATATTTTCCTGAGATTTCTTATGCTTGTAGGCTCATGTATGCATGGACTTTCTCCATTTACTAGGACTAGGAGGGAAGAATGGATTTTTTTTTCCTCCTTCTTTATAACTCAGAAAGCAACACATGATCAGGCATTGACTTTATAAAACTCCTTTCATCCACGGGTCTTAAAGAACATTTGTACATATTGTTGATATTTGACATCTTGTAGAATACCTAGACAGTTCCTCTTCCCCCAGCCCTGGGCCCCACATTCTCACCTCTGTGGCTAGAGTTGCATCTTTCCTTTAATAAGTAATGCTGTTTGTTTTCTGCCTAATTGGTTTCATCTCCTAATTTTCAGTGGGTAGGAACCAAACAGCATGAATTGCAGGTTAACTCCATGCAGCTGCTGTACTACCAGGCTCCGATGTCATCTGCCATGCTGCTGGTTGCTGTGCCCTTCTTTGAGCCCCTGTTTGAAGAAGGAGGACTGTTTGGCCCCTGGTCAGTTTCTGCTCTGGTGAGTTCTAATTGTTTTAGTGTCAAGAAACAAAATAATATTAATCCCTCCATCATTAATGCAATTCTAACTTGCAGAGCACTATTTCAGATCTAGTCTCACATTTAACATTCATAATTAGCCTGTAAGGGAGGCAGGGTAAGGGTTATTATTATTTTTTTTTTTTTTTAATTTTTTTTTTTTTAGGACTTTTTTTTTTTTTTTTTAAAGATTTATTTATTTATTTATCTTTTTTTTTAGAGGGGAAGGGTAGGAGAGAAGGAGAGGGAGAGAAATATCAATGTACGGTTGCCTCTCGTGTGTCCCCTGCCGGGAACTGGCCTGCAACCCAGGCATGTGCCCTGACTGGGAATCGAACCGCGATATTTTTTTTTTTTTTTTTTTTACATAAAGAAACTGAGGTACAGAAAGGTTAAGGGACTCACCTAAAGCCAGGTTGTCAGTGGCAAAACCAGGCCTAAAGTTCAGGTCTGTTGATGCCTGGTTACTGCTCTGGCCATTCCAAGCTATAGCCCACAAATAATTTGGGCATTTATTTTCATTTTACTTTTTTACAGTGAAAATACAGGCTTACATATTTTGTTTTGTTTTGGGGTTTATTTCCTTCTTTCTTTTTCTTAAAGAAATCCCATTAACATTTCTTGTAATGCTGCTTTGATGGTAATGAACTCCTTTAGCTTTTTCTCTTCTGGGAAGCTCTTTATTTCTCCAGTTTTAAATGAGAGCCTTGAAGGATGGAGTAATCTTGGTTGTAGCTCCTCGCTTTTCATCACTTTGAATATTTGGTGCCAATCCCTTCTTGTGGGGGGCCCCTGTCCTGGGCACCAGATCTGGGGGGGCTCCGCCCACAGAGCCCCATCTTTCCATCACAGATGAAAATGAAAACTACCAAGACATGATCTGCTTGGGGAGGAGAGGTGGACAAACTCTCTGAGGAGGATGACCTAGAGCTCCCTCCTCACTAGGCTTTTATTGGGTTCAAATACGCAGGAATACAGGTTTAACACTTAAAAGAAATCTGAGGGCTTAATCTAAGTCAGTGCCTGTCAGGAAAGGGGGTTGCAAAACTTTGGAAGACATACTCATTTCCTCCTTGTACCCTTATCATTTAAATGAGAGCACTCTTAGCAAAGCAGGTTTCACAGGACTTTGCGAATTCTTTCTTAGGCCCAATCACCCGGGGAACCGTTCTGGCCGGCACAGGGCTGCACCACTCACCGTCATAGTTTCAGGGTTTAAGCCAATTAGGCTCAGGAAGCAGAAGACATCTCCCAGACGGAAATGGGGATTCGGGCTCTGGGGGGCGAGGGTCCATCACCCCCTCTTTGCGGCAGCCCCCCCAGTCCTTCCACGAAGGCCTCCCAAGTGGTTGTGTCTGGCTTAGGTTGCCCCTCCCATGAGGAGTCTTACCCGTCATTAACTAACCGACTAAGCATTGGGGCCAGAGATGGATGAGGCAGAAGCAGCGCTCCTGCCAGGGAGATAAGCTTTGTCTCCTTAGTAGCTCACGTCCTCATGACAGAACAGACCCAGGTGAAGTGGGTCCCTAGGCTCTTACACAGCCCGCCATGGGGTGAGGGTTACAACTCCTGAAACCAGGCTGAACGGTCCACAACACCTTCTGGCCTGTAGTGTTTCTGTTGAGAAATTAGCCAAGTCTTACACTAGCTCCCTTGTGGGTAACTATCTCTCCTGGTGCTTGATTTTGTTTTAATAATATAAATAGTACATGGTCATTGTATAGATTTTGAACATACATAAAAATATAAAGAAAGTGAAGGCCTCCCAGAATCTTGCCAAACTAAGATAATCATCTTTATCATTTTTGTGATTATTTTGTGGGTCTCTTTTTCAGATACGCAGATCCATGCATGCATGTGTGTTTGTATGTATGTATAATTTTATTTATGTGGAGCATTACTACATATGCCGTTTTTATCACAGATTCCTTTTCCCCAGCCCTCCTACCCACACTCATTTCCACGTCTCATTACCCCTTCCCTGCCCTTTAAAGTCAGTCATGTCAGCATTTTAGTGTTTGTTCTTCCATATTTTCTCCATGGTGCACATGCCCATACACCAACATAGACAGCACACATGAGAATATAGACGTAAGGTAAACATTTGTTTCTGTTAGAAAAATGGGATCATATCACATGATTTTCTGTATCTGGCTTTTCTCACTTAATATCTCATGAAAGTCTTTTTATGTCATTCTCTTCAATGCCTGTATAATAGTTCTAGTTCTAGTTCTTGACCACTATGACCAGTGTTGCAATAAGCATTCTGTATGTGTGTCCTCATGAACTGGTACTTTTTTCTGTGAAGTAGAATCCTGAGAGTGGACTTGCCAGATCAAAGGGCTGTGTACTTTGGGGACATTTTAAGATACGAAGTGTAATCCCCAACATAGGGAAGGAATGTCTGCTTCCCGTAACTGTAACCTTTGGAACACAGACAATAGTGATGTCTTTTCTGTTGGTGGTAACTTATCAAACTCACATAGCTCTTGGTCTGTTCTAGGCATTGTTCTAAGCACTTTGCAAATATTAACTTACTTAATCCCGATGACAGCTTCATTGTGTGGATACATACTCTTCTTCTCCCTGTATTTACTGATGAGGAAAGGGACAGTTAAGTAACTGACTGAAGATCCTACAGCTAGCAAGCAGAGCTAGAGTTGGAACCCATGCATTTCACTGTGCCGCCTTTGAGCAGGTCGATAGCTATTTCAAATTCACATGCTTTTACATAAACCCTTTTTTCCAAAGTAGAAATCACTGGGCGAACTGTTAAATGATATTTCCTCTAATTTTACAAAAGTTCTAGCTGTCTTGATTGTCCAGTCTTCAAACCATTGCAGCTTAGACACCTTAAATTGGAAAGGGAGAAGCTTTTTGTGATAGGACCCCTGACAGATTTGAAAAAGGGAAGCAGCAGAAAGGTCATAAAAAAAAAAAAATCAAAGAAAATTAGTGCCCAGCTGTCTGAGGCCATTTAAATAGGGAAGGTCCCTTTAATTTCTCTAGGGGGCATCATTGTCTCAAAGTAGAGCTTGTAATTGTATTCGTAATGCTAAGTCATCAAGAAAGTGGTATGTAACTTCTCTGAACTCAATAAAATTAATGATATATTTCTAGAAACAATTTAAATTTTTTTTAATTTTTCTTTTATTTTTTATTTATTTTAGAGAGAGGAAGGGAGGAAGGAATAGGGGGAGAGAAACATCAATGTGAAAGAGAAACATCAAGTTGCCTCTCGTACACACTCCAACCAGGGAGTGAACCCACAACCCAGGCATATGCCCCAACCGGGAATAGAACCCGTGACCTTTCACTTTGTAGGATGATGCCCAACCAACTGAGCCACACTGGCCAGGGCTAGAAAGTTTTCAGAAATCTTTAAGGAGCAAGTTTCTTTTCGTTGAACATTTGATGGGCTTGACTTTTATAAAACAAATGCCATATTACTCTTCTCACCTAAATAGGGCACAACTCCAGCTTCTAACTGCACTGATCTGAAAACCAATAAAACTCACATGGGACAGAAAGAATCTTGAAATGTTACTTATCAATCTCTTTGGAATTTAAACTTATTATAAATTCAGATCATAGCTAATGTTTTATCTTAACTCTCACTTTAGAAGTAGAAAATGACTTTATAACTTTTTAAATAATATTGTGAGGTGGGTTTGAAGAGAGCATTGCATGTGTATACAGTGGTACAGCCCACTTTGTCGCCCTGTCCTCGGCCAAGTTGTCTTATTCACTGTCCCATGTGCCCACCCTGTGTTCTCACGCCTCCGTGCTTTGGCCCATAGTTCCCTCGGCTTGGAATCCTACCCCCTCTTTTTCCTTTAATGTTTACATTTGAAATCCAAAGACTTTTCTTACTATCCCAGCCCAAAATGGTGTGTCCTGCCTAGAGAGTCATATAGAACTTATTATTTGTTGGCCTATAAATGAAGGAGCTCATTTTCCTTTATTGCCTGAGCCAGAAATCTTGCATTGCACTCTCACATTCATGTTTTAAGAGGTAGTGTAACAGAGTGGGTTTGGAGCAGGGACTCCAGAACCAGATTGCTCCATTTTAATCTCCGCCCTGCCGTTCCTGGCTGTGTAATCTCGGGCAAGTCACTCTACTTCACTGTGCTCTGTTTTCTCATCTATAAAATGGGATAGTATTTACTACCTCATGGTGTTTGTGAGGATTAAATAAAGTAATATATGGAAAGCTTTAGAACAATCCTTGGCACATAACAAGTACTATGTAAGTGTCAGCTGTGATTATCATGACTTTGACTCTGTAAGTGGTATCTGAGCTCTTCAAGGGCAAGAACTTGTCGTGTTCTTCACATGGCATGGCCTACTTTTGTGGATATCCAATGACTACGCATTGATTCAATTTAAATAAGAATAAATACGGGCAATTCCATAGTGGTGGGTGGTTGAGATTAATAGGAAGTTCTTATATTCTGTTTGCTTATCTTTATTTTCTGATTTTTCTATAATGAACATGTATTTTATTTAAAAAGTAATTTTTCTTCAGATAAATAAGAAAAGTGAAACTGGAAATGCACATTCAGAGGCAGGATATTATTGGGGAATTTTTCTTTGAGTTTTGTAAACAAAATTACATTTCAGAATATTATTTACTCTGCTCTTTTACTCTCAATTTTTGTTGTCTTTCAGATTGGTTCTTTTTAAAATCTTGTTCCTAATGGTTGATACTCGAGTTTTTAGAAATGCTTATATTTGTACTTGATGATTGTACTGATTGAAACTGCATTAATGATTCTTTTGGTTCCCTCGTAGTTTATGGTGCTGCTGTCTGGAGTAACAGCTTTCATGGTGAACTTGTCAATTTACTGGATCATTGGGAACACTTCCCCAGTCACGTATCCTTTTCCTAATGGCTTACAAATGCATGGTCTTTCATATTTTCTAAAGGTCCATTACATCAATTCCTTGAGTCTCACAATTACTATTGCCTGGCCTAAATTAAGTAGAGTGAGCTATTTTTAATCTTTAATCATCTCATTCCACACTAGAGTGTATAGAAATTTAAAGAAATATGAGCTGGGAAATGAATTAGCTTTTCATATCATGAACATTTTTTAATTTTTTTTAAGTCATAGATGGTCATTTTTCTTATCAGAATTAACATAGAGAACCATCCCTTGCACATAGTGGGGTTTGATAAATATCTGTGGAGTGAATAATGGGATGGATGCTTGGGTTGTCAATCAGTTCTCAGTTATCTATAGTAATAGAGGTGTGGTTTGCCACACAGCAAAAGATAATCAGACCTCTGCAATTGACCTAAGTGATCTCTGAATTTTAGGATCTTTTTTACTTACGTGGATACGGGTGTGCCTGTTTTTCTCAATATTACTTCACAAAATGAAGCCATACTTGGAAGGCCTGAATCAAACTCAAGTACCTGTTCTTAATATTCTGTTTGTCATTCTGTTTCTCTTCTCATTTCACTTTGCTCCACTCTTAGGCAAATGCAGAGAATGGGTTTCTGTAAATCAGAGAGGTAGTTCAGCAGTGTTATGTCATAGGGTTCTGATTTATATAAATGAGTGAACACTGATGTCATCAAAGTAAAAATGCAGCATATTTGACAACTATCAACAAATAGCAACAATGATAATAATTTTTTAAAAGAATAACACTTAATATTTATTTCGTGCCAGGCACTTTATGAATCACCTCGTGTATATTAGGCATTTAATTCCCACAGCAGCTCTGTGAAGTAAACTTTATTATTTTACTTTGCAGAGGAGGAAATGGAGGTGCAGAGAGTTTGAATAACTCAAGGTTGTGCAGCTGAGAAGGGTTATATCCAGATTTCGAACCATGCAGTCTGATCCCAAAACTTCTGTACCGTGCTGCCAAGTCAGGGCATCCGAGTGTGTGCCCTAACATTGATCCATTCAACAGACATTGAACATGCAGTATAAATTGTTCATTGACTTGGTATTTACATATTGAATATCTACTATATGTCAGACACTGGAGATATAGTGAAATAGACAAAAATCTTTGCTCTCACAGGCTTAAACAGACTATAAACAAAAAAGATAGATAATATACATATTAGCGTTAGATAGTGTTAATTGCCAAAGAGAAAAAAATAAAGCAGGGAAGAGGATATGAAATGTTGGGGACAGAGTTGAAATTTTAGGGACAGAAGGCAGGAAGGCCTCTCTATAAGAAGACTTTTGAGTAAAGACCCGAAGAAAAAGAGGTTACTCCATGCAGATCAGGATGGATAGCATTCTGGGCGAGGGAACGGCGGTGAGAGGCCCTAGGGAATAGCAGGGAGCCAGTGTGGTTGCAGCGGAGCGCAGAGGGTGGAGTGCAGTGGGCTCTGAGCGGTGACAGGGAGCCAGGCAGACCAGAGCCCTTACATAAGGGTGATGACTCCAAGTGAGCAGGGAAACCGTTGGAGTTTTGAGCAGAGAAATGGTGTGATTTTATTTATGTCCTAAAAAGGTCACTCCAGTCTACTGTGTTAAGAGCTTTCCCAAATCCATACAATTGACCTTTTCGGCCAGATAATTCTTTGTTGCAGGGGCCTGTCCCGTACCTTGTAGGATGTTCAGCAGCATCCCTGGCCTCCACCCACCAGATCCAGTAGCTCTCCCTTTCCCCAGTCATGAGAACTAACAATGTGTCTAGATCTTGCCCAGGTGGCAAGTAAGCCCTGTTTGAGACTCACCACTGGACTAAATGAGGCAAGGCAGGAAGGGAAATGGTCAAGAGTCCGTTGTACTATTCTAATTTAGGAATAATGGTGATTTGGAACCAGGATGGTAGCAGCAGACATAGTGAGAAGGGATTGGACTCTGGATATATTTTCAAGTAAAACCGATGGGTTTTGCTGACAAATTGGACGTGGAGAATAGGAGAGGAAATAAGGGCAACTCAGATGGTTTTTGCCTGAGCACCTGGTAGAATGGAGTTGCCATCAGTGGGGGTGGGTCAGCTCTGAGGCTGAGGTTTGGGGGTGGGGAGGAGGAGCACGACGTGCTGTTTTGGGTGACAAGTCTGAGAGCTCAGGGTCTCAGCTGAGGGCGGTCCCGAGAGTCAGTGGTGTGTAGGTGTTTAAAGCAGTGAGACTGGTTGAAACAGCTAAGCGAACAAGTAGAAGAAAAGAGGCCCAAAGCTTGAGTCCTGGGCCACTCTGTGTGTGGAGATCGGAGAGGTGAGAGGAGCCAGGCAGAAGAGGCAGGAAGGCAGCAGTCAGGTGGAAAGGAAGAGGGTGGTGGAGGAGGAGCCAAGGGCAGGGGAATACCACTGCGGGGCCAGGTGCCAAAAGACTGATCATGGATGAAGGGGTTTCACAAGGTGGGGGTGCTGGTGGTTTTGACAGGAACTTTCAGAGTATTGAAGTGAAAGTTTAACTAGAGTAGAATGGAAATTTAGAGAAAGTTGTACATACCAAGTATAGACTGCTCCTTCTCTCAGTTGACAGAAGGATTCACTCTGGAATGTCTTTCCATGTGCCTTCCCTCTGGTACAAATATCTTTAACGCATCATGAGCTACTTAAAAGAGGCTGAGGAATAAAGAAATGCCGAAGTGTTAGAGCCAGTGCACTTGAAGATAGCTCACAGTTGAAAATAAAGCACTTTTGATTATGGTGCTAATGAACATCCCTGGGAAGATCCTCTGTCTCAGGAAATCACCTCTGTCAGGTCAGCCAAGCTCAGGTACCCCTGTTCCAGGGCTGGCGCTTTCCTCCCCAGAAGGCTCTTCCAGGCTGCCCAGTGAGTCGGCCTCAGAACCGAGGAAAGAGCCTAGGCTTTGCGGTCAGGCAGATCCAGGTGCTCATGCCCGCTCTGCCTCTCTACCTGTGAGCTTGCCCCGACTCTCATCAGTTATGAAATGGGGGAAGTAGTACCTATGATGTTGGTTGTTATGAGTGTTTGAGAAAATATGTGTCAAGCACCTGGCAGATGTTTATTAGGCATAAATACTGCTATTGATAACTGTTACTAGAGCTGATACACATGATGCTTAGTGCCTGGCATGTCACTGGTGCACACTATTACTTTCTTCCCCTTCCCCCCTTCCCTCCTAAACTTAAGCATACTGGGTGTGCTTACCTTGAGTCAGCTCTCTGGTGCCTTACACATCTCACCTCACTTGCCAAGGGAAGTTATTATTAGAAATGGCACTCTAAAACAGAACCGTAAATTGCTGTACAAAATATCTTCCCTGTACCTCGCTCTGAACTCCTTTCCCCACCTTGTATTGTAGCCCCTTTCCTCTTCTTTGGAGAGGCCAATAGGGAGACTTGAAGCAGTCTCCTGTCACTTATTACTTGCTAAAACCTACCTGTAGAAAGTAGGATTGACCCAGTGCTTCACTGAAGTTCCTGTTGTTCTTTACGTTGGGGGAGGAGACCCTGCTGTTCAGTCCGTGTGTCATGCAGTTCTTTCCAGCCCCAGGAAGCCATTGCTGTGTGTGTGTGTGTGTGTGTGTGTGTGTGTGTGTGTGTGTGTGAGAGAGAGAGAGAGAGAGAGAGAGAGAGAGAGAGAGTATGAATATAACATCTGACTTGTTATTCCTTTTTATCCTTATCCAAAACTTCAGCTATAACATGTTCGGACACTTCAAGTTCTGCATTACTCTGTTCGGTGGCTATGTTCTATTTAAGGACCCACTGTCAGTTAACCAGGGTCTCGGCATGTTGTGTACATTATTCGGCATTCTCGCCTATACCCATTTTAAACTCAGTGAGCAAGAAGGAAGTAAGAGTAAACTGGCACAACGACCTTAATTGTTTTTTTTTGTGGAGAAAAGAAAGCCTGCCCAAGAAGATTACGAAATGCGAAATGTGCGAGTTGCTTTCAAAGAAGGAAAAAATTACTTTGCAAAATTCATTGAGTGACAGTTTACAAGAAGTAACACAAAGAAAATTTTATTTATAAATAATGACTTTTTTATTTAGTGTAGCTTTTTTTCAAAAACTTAATTCATGCTTCTTTTCAAGGATAATGACGGTATGAACTATGTAGGATGGTTTGTTTATACCAAATGAAGTACATGAAATTAAAGTTCCGTGATAGTGACAAAGGACTTCCTATCACTGAACTACAAATGTGTGCAGGTTTTAAGTGTTCAGACTGTTCAAAGAAGGATGCAGAAGACTCCTCTACCTACTGGTAGGTGGTCCCCCATGTGAACTCTATTATAATTTCAGCCAGCGTTCAAGTCAGAATTTAAATCTAGCATTTCTATCTTAGTTGGTTTAGTAAAACGTCCTGCTTATTTCATTTATTGAAAGTGAAATATAATTTATAGAAAACAAAGTGTAGTACACAAGACCATAAAACAAAATCCAATTCCAAAAGTAACATTCTCGTGATGGAAAATTGACGTCAGAAATTGTGCAGCCCTGACTGGTGCGGTTCAGTGGGTTGGGTGACTGGGTTGTCCCACAAACTGAAAGGTTGCAGGTTTGATTCCGGTCAGGGCACATGCCAGTTGGGGGCGTGCGAGAGGCACGATCAACATTTCTCTCCTTTTCTTTTTCCCTCCTTTTCCCCCTCTCTAAAAATAAAGAAAAAGCAGCTTTTAAAATTTTCCTTTAAAAAAGAAGTTGTGTGTTATCCAAAAAAACTATGTTTTTGAGGGGGCTCTCAGTGAATTCTAGAAACTACATTTAGTTAAAAAACAAATTAACTCCACATTCAAATAGCCCAAAGGAAAGACAATAGATGAAATAAGGTTTCATATTATCTTGGTAACTGTTCTCCTGGCCTCTTTGAACCCATGCTGGTAATTTGTAATCCCCCCTCTGCTCTTGCGCCCACCACCCACCCCTTCCCTGTTTGAGGCATCCGGGGAGCTTTCTCTGGCACTGAGGACTTGGAGTGAACTGTGTCCAGCTGCCCTGAGGTGGCTGAGGAAAATTCTTACACAGCAAGTCAGGGCAAATGCCATCCAAACACAGCAGAAACTTGATGAAAATGTTAGGAAAGAGTTGAAAGAGAAGTAGAAAAATGGCTAATAAATAACTACGGCTATGAATTTTTAAAGGAATAATTTTTTTAAAATTAGGGTATAGGGGAAATACATGAGTCCCACCTAAGGAAATAAATAGTACCACATATTTAATTGCAAAATTTATTTCTGCCTTCCAACTTCTTGACATTAGAGCTTCAAAACCAGTTGTCAATAACCTCATAATAAATTAGATGAACCCTCTTGTAATAAATAATTCTTTTTCTAAATATTATTTTTAAACTTTAAATGAGAAAACAACTCTTAAGAGGATGAAGAGCCATGTGGATTTTGTAGGATTTTTTTCCCCGACCTATTTGAAATGAAAGCCTCAAACAAAATCTATTTTGACAGTATTTTGTATCAGTCACTCTGTTGTGTGATTAGTATATGAGGTTTTCTATTTGTGTTTTAAATATTTTTTGGTTCTTCTCAGTTTCTGAAAATATATTTTGTTGTGCTAAGTAGTACAAGACGATTTGTCTTACAGATGGGCCTCAGGCATTGTTTGTCTACAGCATGCTCTGTGTGTGTCTAAATGAACATGTAATTATTTCCCCAAAGCTGGAGAAAAGTATTTCAGCACAGTGAGAATTATGTGACTTCTGTGCCCCAGCAGCTGAGTTAATTTGTGCCATGTACAAATGCTCATTAACTGTAAATACCACTTGGGGGGTGGGTTATAATAAATGACTGATATCCATAGGAACGCAGTGAGAAAGTTGGAGCAAGATAGGGCGGGAGATATATATATATATATATATATAGTACGTACTGCTGGAACTAGAGGCCGATAAACATATTTGGCCCTGAAGACGACTTCCCAGGGAAAGGAAATTCCTGGAGGAAGATGTGCCAGATGGCCAGGACCTGCCACGGCGACGACCACGGCGCCCTGGAGGGGCTGCTCTTGTCTGTCACCCTGTGTTAAATGACTGAACTTCAGTTTTTACCTGTTACAAATAAAGAGACCCTGATGTTTTTACTTTCGTGCTGTGTGTTGGAACCAGTGGAAGAACGATAGCATCTCTGTACTCGCAGTGGGAACGCTGGCCTGTCCAGCTCCTAAATATGTGGAATCCAGTGAAACAAAATCCTTGTTTCCTTTTTAAAATAGCAGGAAAAAAAAAACTCTCTCTGAAATGAACCAAGCTTTCTTCTGTTTAATTTTTAAAAAATACTTTTTAAACATCACTGTATTTAAGTCATTAGTCACCTTTGTAAAAAATTTACGAGCAACAGCATTAATCCAGCATGCCACATGGACCCTGGCAGTCAGTAGTCGGGGGAATGAGTGTGCAGAACGGTCAAACTCCAAACTCCAAAGGTCAGCTGTATTGGGTGCATCCTGTTCTGCATTTCTGTTTCCAGGCTTGAACTGGATTGTGCTTGCTAACATTTAGGAATACAATAATTTCACTCACCAGCAGAGGCCTATTGTATGTGCGTTACGTGCCAGGTGCTGTGCTAGGCACTGTGCAAAGACAGTCTTGTGTTTCCAAGAGACATCTGTCTAGCAGAAAAGATAGACATTAATTAAATAAAAACAAGGTAAGTTTATTATGCTAAAAGGAACATGGTTACGTGCGAACCAAACGGTCACCAGTTCAGTTCTCAATCAGGGCACATGCTTGGGTTGTGGGCCAGGTCACCAGTAGGGGGTGTGCGAGAGGCAACCACACATTGACGTTTCTCAGTCCTTCTCTTTCTCCTTCCCCTCTCTCTAAAAATAAATAAAATAAAATAAAAGGAACATGGTTATCTGGAGCGTATAACCAAATACTCTGGCCCAGCGCTGGCTGTCAGTGAAGGTGTCCATGAGGAAGGGATGGTTGAGCTGAAATCTGATGAATGCGTGGAAGTGAGCTAAGCAAAAAGAGCGGATTGCATTTCTGGTAAAAGGGAGTAGCCCGTTGGTTGGAGGAGTTACGAGTGAAAATAACTGCAAAAATGATGGAGTATAGGGGAGGGGAGATAGGGTATGGCATGAGCCAGGAAAGGCAGGCTGGCCTTGGACCATAGACCATCCTGTCGGCTATGTTAGTAATCTAGAAAGAGCAAGAGGGTGTGTGGTGAGCAATGTCACAGTCAACCCCAGTGTTTTGAAACAAATGGAGGAGAACCAGATAGATGCCAGGAGACCAGCTGGGAGATGACTGTAGTGAGATGGGATTGCTTGGAAGGCTGGTGGTGTGGCAGGAGAGGTGGTATGTTGAAGAGAATTCAGTAGATGGACTCCACCAGACTTGAGAGAGACTGGACATGAAGGGCACAGGAGACAGGGTGAAGTCAACCACGCGTGTGGTTTGCACAGCATGATAGAAAATGATGCCATTCTCTCGGGAAACACAGGGAAGAAGGAAGGTGAGTTTATACGTAGCCATCTTGATTTGAGGCATCCAATTAGAGACATTGACCAGATAACCGTACAGGTCTAGGCATTAGGAAACTTTTGACTTAGAGTGGAGATAAAACTTGGGGAGTTACTGGAGTATACTCAGTAAGGATGGAAACAGACCAGGATGAGCTTGGTATAAAGCAAAAAGTCTGTTGTACAACTGAACCTGGAGGAGCTCCAGCATACACTGATAGAGGAAGATAATTCTGCAAAAGGGTAGGAGAAAAGTGAGGATGACGATATAATGGAAGTGAGAGTGGACAAATGTGATAATATTGCCAGCAGATGAAGGTAGACTTGGACAGAAAAATAGCTGTTGTATTGACAGTTTATTGTTGACCTTAGTAGGGCAAAAAGCACATTGGAGTGGGCTGAGTTGTCTGCATGGGAGAGGGGGCTGTGGCATCCAAGAGTACAGATGCTTCTGTTGCTAGTGCAGCCTGCAGTGGTACAAGCAGTATTCAATTTTGCTTGACATGAACTGGGTGCTTTTTGTGTGTGAGTCTAAGACTTTTATTGTAATGGTTATTTATTATTACAGAATTAAAATTGTAAAGTATCAAACATCCTGTGTATGCCTAGAAACAGGGCAGGTGCTTCTGTAACAGGGAAAATATTTTGCTCTGAAAAGAACTTTTATTTTTGGCTCCTGAGCTCCCGAATGTATTGTTGTCATATAGGTTGCTATTAATAAAATCAACAGTTACTTTTGCCAACAGCAGATACTTCGGAAAAACAATTTTGGAAGCCCACTACGGGCTGATCCAGTCATGCATTTTCTTGTTTTCGGTACCGTTAAGGTTAAAAAGAAAAAGAAGTTTGCCAAGAAAAAGGCCAGTATCAGTCTGGGAACTAGTGTGGTGTGGTGGTACAGGGCTATCCTGGACACGAGGATTGTGGCTTCCAGTCCAGACTCTGCCATTTACTAGGATGGCCTTAGCATTAGGCGGGTGACTGGGCTTTTCTCTCTCAGTTCCATCTATAAAATGGGAGCGTGGATCCCAATGATTTCCAAGGGGCTCTCCAGCTATAAAATCCCTGATTCTGATTTTTCAGAGTAAACTTATAATTTCTCATTTGTTTACCTTAAGAGCAGATTTAAGCAAATAAATGAGAAAGAATTTACTTGACCCTTATAAGAATTGTTTTCTTCTTTAGGAGCATTTCTTTACTTATGGATTCTGTTTTCATGTGCATTTCTTTACTTAAGGATTCTGTTTTTAGAAAGTATGGGGTTGGCCAAAAAGTCTGTTTAGTTTTTTCCATAAAATAAAAGACATGTTTTTCATTTTCACCAGTAACTTTATTGATTTGGATATTTTGAGTATGTCAGCTATCTCCCACTATTGGCTTCTAGTGGGTAGAGGGCAGGGGTGCTGCTAAACATCTTCCAATGCATAAGACAGCCCCACAGCAAATAATTATTTGGCCAACATGTCAATAGTACCAAGAAACTTCACAAACCACCTTTGACATGTTCGATCAGTCACAGCACCTTCTCCATGTACTGCACAAATCTTTTTTTGCGTTTTTACCTTTTTTTGAAATCATAATATGCCGAAAATGTCACATATTTCCTTCCATCTTCAATATTAAAATGGCTGCACAAAAATTAACCAATGTTGCCCTGGCTGGTGTGGCTCAGTGGATTGAGCACCAGCCTGCAAAGCAAAGGGTTGCCAGTCCGATTCCCAGTCAGGGCATATGCCTGGGTTGAGGGCCAGGTCCCCAGTAGGGGGCGCACAAGGAGCAACCACACATTAATGTTTCCCTCTCTTTCTCCTTCCCTTCCCCTCTCTCTAAAAATAAATTTAAAATCTCTTTAAAAAATTTACCAGTTTTGATAAGGTTTTTTTAAATGCATGCTGATATGACAGCTGTCACAATACAATCTAACAAAATTGTTTTGAATGAAGTTAAAGACAACTAAGCGCTAGTAGAGCCATCTTACGGAAAAAACTAAATGAACTTTTTGACCAACCCAAAATACACAAAACATGAAATGTGACTTATTTTCATGTTTGTTATATTAGAGGATATGATTTGATTCATTTCGCTTATCAAACAAAGCTGCTTCATAGTTATATGAAATCATTGGCAGGTGAATTATTGTTAATTCAACTAATTATTTATATTTTTTTCTGTGCTGTTTTTAATTTGGAAAACAGCACATCACCCAAACCATAGTAACTCACACTTTTCTATTTAACTAAAAACGTCTCGTACACACTATGTGTGCCATGGGAACAGGCCTGCACGCTTATTTAACCAGCCGGGGCTGTGCATTTTTTTAAGGACTGTATTTTTTAAGAGTAGCTTTAGGTTCATAGGCAGTTCTAAACTTTGAAATTTTTTGTTAACCACCAGAGATTATTTTTTTCTTTTAAAATCAAATAATCAAATGTCATCCTTTTCCTTTTCCTGTTTGTTCTTATACTTCCAAAAAAGTCAGTTTTCTCAATTCCCCTTTTCTTAAAATTACAACTGGCCATTTGGTGCAGGAGAGTGATGCGTAGACCCTTAACCCAGGAGGTTGGAGGGGCAAAAAAAAAGGATTAGCCTTTTGAGGAGATCTCCTGGGATCTCTGTAACTGGGATTGGCTACAGGAATGATCAGATGCTCCAGGTCTTTCTCTGCCTGGTCTTCAGAAGAAGTCTAACCTCTTAGGCATTCTTAGAGGATTTTGCAGTGACTCATTGGCTATATTGGTTAGAATCAGAATGTTCTGTACAAGTCACCAAAAATTTACACAGAGGAAAAAAGCGAAGATAATTGGCTTCCTATTCTTTGTTCACCCTCACTCGACAGGCTGGAAATGCTACATTCTCTTTGTACCATGTTGCTTTGTAAGTAGGAGTAATCATATGAGAACTCACCAGTAAAACATAATTGGAAGTTTGCTGCAGATTTCTGAGGAAACTTTTGCTTTCCTGATAAAAGGAATGGACGTGGTTGGTACTGCCTGTTCCTTCCCTGCTCCTGCCCTGAACGTAGCTGTGGATGTGCGGACCTGTGCCACTTGGTGAAGGAGAGGTGAAGAGAACCTGATCCCCAAGTGCTGAGCTGTTGAACAATGCCATCAGGTGCCTTTTTCCAGGCTTCTTGTTCTAGGTGAAAAGCAACCTCATTTGTTTAAGCCACTTTTAGGTGCTACTTGCAGCTGAAAGCATGCCAGTGAGCATTTGAGGGTACGAAGGGGCGAGAATGGAGGTCTTGCTCTGTCTGTTACATTTTAAAGGAAGCAAGATGTAAATATAACTGAATAAAACAAACAGGGTAGTGGCTGGTCCGACCCCAGCCATCTTTGCACCTAACCCCAAGGGCGAGGTGGATGGGAGAGAAGAAGTGGTTTGGTGAACATGGGAACTCAAAATAGAATCTGAACCTCGAGGTAGTGCTGGCTTGGGGTGAGCAAACCAGTTCCAACCAGGAGTAGACTTTCCAGCCAAGTGGGAGGTGGCCTGCCTGGCCCTCCACAGTTCTCTTTCTGCTCCCCGATTTTGGTCACGCCCAATTACCCAATACTGCCCTTCCCCCAGCCACAGCCTAATACCTGTTTGGCCACTACGCCAGCTCTGCTTCAAATTGAGTCTGTAGATGAAGAAAACACTGGATGTTGCCTCAGGCCATGTGACTGGAACCAGAATGAGCACAGTATAAGCAGGAGAACATTTCAGGAGGAGGGAACTGATGAAGCTGTATGAAAAACTCAGAAAAGCTAAAAGAATAAATACATGTGATTAATAAGTGCAGTCGGCCCTTGAACAATATGGGTTTGAACTGCGCAGGTCCTCTTCTCCATGGATTTTTTTCAATAAATACTATCAGTGTATTTTCTCTTCCTCATGATTTTCTTAATAACATGTTCTTCTCTCGTATGTTATTGTAAGAATGTGGTATATAATACATATAACATATAAAAATGTGTTGATTGACTGTTTTGTTATTGATAAGGCTCTAGTCAACAGTAGGCACTGAGAGGGGACCAAACTTTTCCCACCCCAAAATATGCCTTTTGGAAAATTTATTAAGAAACAGAAAACTCAGTAAAAAACTTACCTGCCTAAAGGAATTCAGACAGAAAAAAAACTGCGTAAAGGAAGGGAGCGTCACCTTCGCACCATATCAGAAACTAAGTGTGGCGGAAGGGGCCGTGCAGCAAAGGCTGCCTCCCGAGCCTCCTTCTGTGAGCCGTTGTTTCTGGTGGCCCAGCCAGAGTTTGTTTTTTACACGTTTGCTCTCTTCTACCTGTGAATTGACTGTTTTGAAATCCCAGGCCCTTGCCCCCCTTCTCCTTCCTTCAAAGTGGCATGTAAGTCTCAACTGCCCGATGTGTCTTCAGGACTTAGATTCTTATGCCTCCCCCCCACCCCTGCCGCATGTGCACCCATAATAAATGTTGGATATTTTTTACTGTTAATCTCTCTCAGTTTGATTTTTAACCCAGCTACAAGAATTTAGAAGGTGGGAGGAAAGATAATTTTTACATCCCCACAGCTATATGGCCATTAAGTTCTGGGGGAGTCAAAGTTAGACATGATTTTCAACTGGGGGGCGTTGGGGAAGGCACCCTACCAGTCTCCTCTGCACTGTTCGAAGACCGTCTGTAAAGAGAGGCTGCCTCTAGGCACATGGGGAGTAATGAAGGGGCACATTTGGGTCACTTCTCTGGCTCCAATTTCTAATATATCATTAAAAAAATTTTTTTATTGTGGTGAAATACACATTACATTTGACATCTTAACCATTTTTTAAAGTACACAGTTCAGTGGCATTAGGTACATTCACACTGTTGTACAAACATCATCACCATTCATCTCCTGAACTCTTTTCGTCTTGCAAAACAGAAACTATATCCAGTGAACAGTAACCCTACATTCCACCCTCCGCCCCAGCTCCTGACAACCACCATGCTACTTTCTGTCTTTCTGAGTTTAACCAAGTACCTCACATAAGTGGAATCATTTAGAAGTTGGCTTATTTCCCTGAGTGTAATGTCCTCAAGGTTCATCCATATTAACACAGTCCGAATTCTGTTTGTTTATCTATCTATCTATCTATCTATCTATCTATCTAATTTGAGAGATAGAGAAAAAAATCAATTTTTGTTTTCCTGCATATTTATGCATTTATTGGTTGAGTTTTGTTATGTGCCCCAACCAGGAATCAAACCCCCAACCTTGGTGTATCAAGATGACACTAACCAACTGAGTGACCGGGCTGGGGCCCCCCTTCCTTCCTTCCTTCCTTCCTTCCTTCCTTCCTTCCTCTCTTCCTCTCTTCCTCTCTTCCTCTCTTTCTTTCTTTCTTTCTTTCTTTATTTATTTATTTTTAATCCTCACCTGAAGATATTTTAAAATTGATCTTATGGAGAGTAAGTAGAAGGGGCAGAGAGAGACTGCTGGCTGCCACTGGGGATTGAACCTGCCACCTTTTTTTGGTATACCGGATGACACTTCAACCAACTGAGCCACCTGGCCAAGGCTAAACTTACTTTTCAATTACTGTTGACACACAGTATTATATTACCTTCAGAGGTACAGCACAGTGATTAGACATTCATATGCCTTACAAAGTGCTCAGCTCAGTAAGTCTAGTACCCATCTGACACCCAGCTGTGCTTAGTCATCACAGTGTGTATGCCCTGTGCTGCACTGTCCATCCCCACGGCTGTTTTGACAGCTGGTAGTTTGCACTTAGTCCCTTCCACCCATTTTTTGCCCATTCCCTTCTCCCATCTGGCAGCTATCAATTTTTTCTTTGATTCTATGAGTTTGTTTCTAGTTCATTTGTTTTTTTGTTCTTGTGTGGTATTTGTCTTTCTCTCTCTGACTCATTTCACTTAGCATAATAACCCTCTAGGTCCATAATGTTGAAAAGGTAAGATTTTATTCTTTTTTATGGCTGAAGATATGTACCACCTCTCATTCATCTGTTGACGGAAACTTAGATTGCTTCTATATCCTGGCTATTGTAAACAATGCTGCAGGAACATAAGGGTTCATATATCATTTCAAATTAGTGTTTTGGATTTCTTCAGATAAATACCCAGAAGAGGAACTGCTGGGTCACATAGTAGTTCTATCTTTAATTTTTTGAGGAAACTTCTACTGTTATTCACAGTGGCTTCCCCAAGTTTCAGTCCCACCAACAATGTGGGAGGTCTTCCTTTTCTCCACATTCTCACCAAAACATGCTGTTGGTTACCATTCTGACAGGCACGAGCTGATGTTTCATTGTGCTTTTGATTTGTGTCTCTCTGATGCTTAGTGACGTTGAGCATCTGCATGTCCTCTTTGGAGAAATGTCTGTTTAGGTCCTCTGTCCACTTTTTAATCAGGTTGTTGTGTGGGTTTTTTTTTTTGTTTTTGTTTTTTTTTTGGTGTTAAGTTGTATGAGTTTTTTATATATTAGATATTAACCCCTTAACAGATATATCGTTCAAGAATATCTTTTCCCATTCAGTAAGTTTTCTTTTTGTTTTGTTGATGGTTTTCTTTACTGTGCAAAAACTTTTGTTTGATGTAGTCCTATTTGTTTTTTTTTTTTTGTTTGTTTGTTTCCCTTGCCTGGAGGGACAGAAACAAAAAATATTGCTAAGAGTGATGTCAAAGAGTGTACTGTCTGTGTTTTCTTCTGGGAGGTTTCCAGGCTTAAATTGAAGTCTTTAATCCATTTTGAGTTTATTTTTGTATACAGTATAAGACAGTGATAGGGGACTCAAGAGTTGGAAAATGTTGGTAAATAGTTAATAAGCCTAGTAGGTAATGCGCATGTTAAAGCTGTTATTTCAGGAACTGCAGGTGCAGGCCCACCACTCCCAGAAGAGACAGCCGACCTCCTGGGGCACAGCTGGAGAAATCCCAGCCATTGTGTTCCCGGGAGAGACAGATGCCTGCCTGCCTGCCCAGAGCAAGAATGCTGCAGTTTATTCTAATCTAATTTCCCCTGAATTTCAAAACCCCTCACTGCACTTTGTTCTCTGTTATAAAAAGGCTGGCTTGGAAGGAAATGTAAGAAGGTCCGTTAGGGTACAAACCCACCACTTCTTAGACCACCAGCCATCTGAATAAATTGCCCATAAAGATTCAATCCCTGTTTTTGCTTATTGGGTCTGGTAGGTGACAGGCAGCACGAACACCAGCTTTTCTGGTTTCAACAGTAGCCTAGTTAATTTCTTTTTCTTTTCTTTTCTTTTTTTTTTTTTTTTGGCATTTATCTGTCCAGTTTTTCCAACACATTTCTTAAAGAAACTGTCTTTAACCCATTGTATATCCTGGCCTCCTTTGTCGTAGATTAGTTGACCACAAAGGCTTGGATTTATTTCTGGCCTCTCTTTTCTCTTCCATTGATCTAAGTGTCTTTTTTTATGCCAGTGCCATGCTGTTTTGATGCTATAGCCTTAGTTAGATACCAGGTAGTTCCAACTTTGTTCTTCTGTCTCAATCTTGCTTTGGCTATTTGGGGTCTTTTGTGATTATGTATAAATTTTTGGATTATTCTAGTTCTATGAAAAAATGCCATTGCCTTGAATCTATATTGCTTTATAGTGATACTAATTTTTTCTATCTATGACCACAGTATACATGCTTCCATTTATTTTTATCTTCATTTTTTTCCCTTCAATGCTGTTTAGTTTTCCAAGTACAGGCCTTTTGCTTCCTTAGTTAAATTTATGCCTAGGTATTTTATTAAGTTTGATGTTATTGTAATGCAATTATTTTCTTAATTTCTCTTTATGATAGTTCATTATTGGTGTACAAAAATGAGACCAATTTCTGAATTTTAATTTGGTATCCTGCTACTTTGCTGAATTCATTTATAAGTTCTTGAAAGGACAAAGTCAGCCCCATTTGCTATTGTGGCATCATTTGCTGAGCAGATGTGACCTTGTTAATCATGACTGCCATTTTACTCTTCTGAACTTGTCCCCAGGGCTGGAAATTACTGGAAGCAAGAACAGAACTGACCGCTCCCTACAGCCAC
This sequence comes from Glossophaga mutica, assembly GCA_039655065.1. Lineage (NCBI taxonomy): Eukaryota > Metazoa > Chordata > Mammalia > Chiroptera > Phyllostomidae > Glossophaga > Glossophaga mutica. The sequence goes on from CM077304.1 coordinate 65,213,740, forward strand.
AGGCAGAAGATAACAGTGGAACAAACTTCTGCCTGTGTTACAACACCCCAACAGCTCCGGCCCCACACAACAGCACCCCCCACCCTTTTTATCCAATTATAATCCAGTAAAAGCTCAAACCCCCCTGCGTCTGGTTCCACACCATGCCCCTCTCCTTTCTTGGAGAGTGACCAACAACTTCATTCTCTGCACTTTCTTCCCTTTGTGAATTCTTTCACAGCCTGAGTCACCTCCTGGGGCACTGCTAAAGATGACCCTCTGAGGACAAGTGGAGGCATCCAGGGAGAGACAGACGACTACCCGACCACCTGCCCTGGGAACAGCTAACTGCTCGGGGCAAGAATGCTGCAGTCTCTTTCACCTAACTTTCCCTGAATTTCAAAACTTCTCACCTGACCTTGTTTATTCCCTGTTGTTAAAACGTTGGCTTGGAAAAAATACATATGATGGTCAGTTTAGGGTATGAACCCACCATCCTCTCAGATTGCTGGACATCTGAGTAAAGCATCCATAAAGATTCAATCTCTGTCTCTGCTTATTGTGTTTGGTACGTGACAGGCCGCACAAACGCTGGTGTCTTTTCTGGTTTCAGAACCTCTGGGACTGGATAAAAGGTAAAGTGACAGACACATGCTTCTGTCATATAGGTGGGTAAAGGGTAGTTAACAATAGACAATTAGCACAAAAATAGCAATGAGGGGATTTGTAGTCTGACCTGGTGGTTGTGCCCAAAGGGCTTGGGGGAAAAGGGAAGTTACCTTGACATTCCAAAGGCATGTTGTCATAGATGGAACAAGACAATAGACAGGATCCGTTAAGGTAGAGATTGACCTTTGCTAGGGAAAAATACTGGCCTCAGAAATGACTGCCCACCATGGAAGGCTTTTACTTAAGTTTTAATTTTAGACCATCCTCTGTGGTTACTTTAGGTCTCTGAGTCTGTAAGGCTGCCTCCCAGGCCTCCCCTGAGCCTGTCAGGTTAGAACGTGGTCCCTTTTCTTCCACATACAATATCAATACATAATTCCTAAAGTCACATCTTTTAGTAAAACAAAAAGTGCTGTATGCTATTCAGAGAGCCTCGCTTCTTTTTTAATTTGGAGAATTTTTTCCATTAGACCTCAGGTTGAAAGAGTGAAGTATGCTGCCCTCACCCTGTGAAAGGGAGGCTTGTCTTCCCCAGCATCCACCTCAGAGACAGAACATTGATTCAGAGGGAACAAACCAGGACTCCGGCTAACCCCAAATGAATGCGCATTCACAAAACAGGGGCGCAAGCAGGAAAGTCCTGTTTAAAAGAAACTGTGCTTGCATTGAACATCGAAGAAAAATTCAGGTTGAGTTTAATAACAGCATCATTTTTAATAGTGTAAGATTTGTGATTGCAGTATAAACTTAAGTTACCTTGGGGGTGAATACAATGATATATGTGACAGGGATGAAAAATTAATTACCATTCTTGGCCCCTGGATGGGTAGCTCAATTGGTGAGAGTGTTGTCTTAATACACCAAGGTTGCGGGTTCCATCCCCAGTCAGGGCACATACAAGAATCAACCAAAGAATGCATAAATAAGTGGAACAACAAAATTAATGTTTTTCTATCTCTCTAAAATCAATAAAAATTTTTTCTAAAGATTTTATTAATTTATTTTTAGAGAGGAAGGAGGGAGAAAGGGAGAGAAACACTGATGTGTAAGAGATTCATCAATTGGTCGCCTCTGGCAGGCCCACGATCAGGGACCTGGGTCCCAACCCAGACATGTGCCCTGACTGGGAATCAGACCGGAGACCTTTTGGTTCACAGGCCAGCACTCAATTCACTGAGCCACACCAGCCAGGGCTCAATAATTTTTTTTTTTTAAAGAACAATTAATTACCATTCTCATTGTAAATTTGACGAAGTATTTATAACTTGTAATCTGCAATGTTGCCATTTCCCCGTTAATTCTAAATGTTCTCATGCTGAAAACTCTCTGGATGAGCAAGGATTCTCTATTAAAGGAAAAAAGCAAGATCCTTAAAGTATTAGTACAAGTAGTGAAGGGACCAAAATTCTGCCACTGTGAAGCTGCTTTTTCAGATGTTGATTTTAAGCTGTTTATTAGGAAACAAGAGGCTCAGAAAGAACCTTTGAACCTCCCTCCTTCCCTTCCAGAGAGATTCAGATAAGTATAATACCCCTTATTTCAGGTAAAGCCTGATGGTAACTACATGGCTTGGCTTCTTAGCCTTGAGAGGCAATTAAAGTTAAATCAGGTGTCCATGTAAGAAAAGTTCACTGTAGAGAATTTTGATGAGATTTTCCCAGGGGTGTCCAGCCTTCGGCCCATAGGCTGCAAGCAGCCCAGGATGGCTGTGAATGCGGCCCAACACAAAATTGTAAATTTACTTCAAACATGAAATGTTTTTGTGATTATGTGTCTCAATGTATTTAAAGGTGTGGCCCAAGACAACTCATCATCCAGTGTGGCCCAGAGATGCCGAAAGGCTTATTAAGCCAAACTGATGACTATTCCTGGGAAGCGAAATCTCAACAAACTGAGAAAAAGCTCCCTCCAAAAAGGCAGTTTTACCACTTATTTGATATATCAGAATCAAAGGGGAAGCTGCAGGGAGTTACATGAAATTCACTGGTGATGGATTAGGGAGGTGGGAGCAAGCACAGTGCGGAGATCTCTGCGACTGGATGGAAAGGAACAGGCGTAGACACATACTAATTTTACTTGCGAGTATAGGACAGTTAACAGTTGACAATTAACATGATAATTATAACAGTGAGGGGATTTGTGGTCTCTGCTGTGGGGGTGGTTGGTGCTTTGAGAGGTGTGGTGTGGGGGCAAGGAAATTACTTTGATATTCCATAAGCATGTTATCAGGTGTGTTATCTTAGGTGGAAAAAGACACCAGACAGGCCCAGTTAAGGTGAAGATTGACCTTTGTTAAGTAAAACTACTGCTCTAGGACGTGACTACCCACACAAACTCCTTTTAGTTAGAAAGTTTTTTATGTGGTTGCTTTAGGTCTCTGAGCTTGTAAGACCACCACGTAGGCCTCACCTGAGCTTGTCAGGTTAAGTATGTGGCCTATTTTTTATCTTTCGTGCACACTAGAGATTTTTATGAGATTCCAGCAAAGCAGATTTAAGAGAGCCTTTAGGATCAATTGCTATTCTTGTTGTCTTCATGCAAATAATTAGGCCAAGTTGAAACTGAACTTGCCCTGGTTGGTGTGGCTCTATGGGTTGAGCGTTGGACTATAAACTGAAAGGTTGCCAGTTCAATTCCCAGTCAGGGCATATGCCTGGGTTGCGGGCCAGGTCCCCACTTGGGGGCAGGTGAGAGGCAACCATTCATTGTTTCTCTCCCTCTCTTTCTCCCTCCCTTCCCCTCTCTCTGAAAATAAATGAATAAAATCTTTAAAAAAATGCAATAAATAAGTCTTAACTTGGTTATTTTTGATAAAAATAAAGGTGATTTAAGAGAGTCTAGTTACTGTCTTCAAAGTTTTATTTTTTCACCTGTAAACTGAACTGGATCCTGAATTTTTGTAGTGTCCTTAAATACTTGGCTACAACCTTCTGAACTGATGTTTCTTTTTTCTCCCATTCTTTGACTTGGAATTATTGAGAACTAAAACTTTTGTTCCTAAGCCTTGTAATTGCAAATTGTAGCTAAAGGACATGACATAAACTTGAGAAATCACCACAACAGCTCACACTTAAACACTCTCAGTGACTGATGCTGTGTAAGACTCAGAGTTTACCTGAGCACCTGGTGACACTGATAGGGGACTTAAGTGTTGGAAAATTTTAGTTTAAGTAATAGCTAATAAGCTTAGTAATCAATGTATGTAAAAGCTTTTGTTCCAGGAACTGAAGGTATGACCCATCCTGACTCCAGGAGACCATACGCAGCTCCACCTTTGTTCCTCAGAAGGACTGCAAGCGATTCAAGATGATATCTGAGGCATTGTGCTCCAGGGTGAGACGACCACCACCTGGGGCACACAGCTAAAGACCACTGCCCAGGACAAGAATGCTGAAGTTGTTTTTTCAATCCAATTAACTTTTCCCTGAATTTCAAACCCCCCTCACCATAGCTTGTTTATTCCCTACTACAAAAACCTTGGCCTGGAAAGAAAAGACAAGATGGTCTGTTAGGGTATTGTAACAGGGTGCAGCCAAGAGGGGGGCCCCAAACAGGGATGTGTAATGGGGTCCAGAAGAGCTTGGAGATGATTGGCTCTGCACCACAGGGCCACACCTGCCCGATGCTGGCAGCTGTGGCCAGTTGTGGGAGGGGCCAGAAATGGGGCTGCAGAGGAAGGTTGGCGCTGGGGTTTAAATGGAGGCAGGGCAGCCCTTGGGCGTCTCTCTTTTTGGGACCACGGGTCTGTTTAGGACCACGTGGCTTTGGTGTCTTGGTTGGGAACGCGTGGTTTGGGTGAGAGTCAGGACCACGAGTGCTCCCTTTTGCCATGTGGAGGGTACCGGGGGCACTGTGTGCGTTTGTGGGGAATTTTAGTTTATATTATTTCAAATAAATAATAAATTCCTTTCCTTTTCACTGATCTCTGGCATTAAGAGATGTCTTTCCCCAGGCGGCGGGCAAAACGAACCCAGTAGGTGGGGAGGAACCTACAGGGGAGAAAAAGGGGGGTCTTTTATGTCGTTCGGCCCGTCCCCCGCACCTCGTCGTCTGGTCTGTAACGGTTTTTGGCGACCACGAGGGGACGACAGGTGCCGGTGGCAGAGCGACCCCCTCAGGTGTGGGAGAGTGAGACTTGGGAGTTTTCCCAGTCTTTGAGAATTTCTCTGCACTCCTCCTGAGGGCATCAGCTGCCTAGTAATGCCCGGAAAGGTGGAAAAGGAAATGAAACGGGGAAGGGAGCAAAGGTGAAAGTCCTTCAGTTTGTTTGTTTCTGAACACTGTTTGGAATAATGGAGTTGTGGGTAATGGTTTGGTTAGCATGCTGCTTCCAGGTTGCCCTGGTCTGCTCACTTACAGTTTCCGTGAGCCCAGGTGGCACTAAGGGAGCCTGCACTCGGGTTTGGGGAGGAAGCGGACCCCTAGGCTCTGTAAGCCAAGCCTGCATGTATGTTGGGGATTGGACAGCAAGCCATGGGGTGTGCCGCCATTTTGGGTAAAATGGAGGATGAGCCACGTGAGTGCCCCACCATGGAGGACGGGTCATGCATGGGTGTCGCCATCTTGGACGACCCAGCGTGCATGGGTGCTGCCATCTTGGTTGATGGGTCACCTGAGAGTTCCGCCATCTTGGAACTGAGCAAGGTGGTGGACTGAGGGCTCTTTTCGGATCATGGGCTGTGTGCTGCTGCTGTGTGGGCACTGCACCAGCCAGGTTCTCTGTGCAACTGGTTCTGATAGGGAGGGCTCTGGTTCTGAAGGTCATGAACTGGGGTCCAAGGGTGTCCATCTGATTTATAGGGTGTTTGCAAGGTCTAAGCTTCAGATAGTCACAGGATGTCCTTCCGAATCTAGGGACTTTTAGTGGAAGGCACCTGTAGTGCTAGAGACCTTTGGCTGCCAGATACTGAGTTTAAGTACTGAGTTTAAGTATAGTCCTTCCCAGTGTGGGAAAGGAACAGGGATTAAAAATATATAAATATCAGAAGATTGAAAGTGAATTATGATTAAATCTGGATGGGTAAAAATATGCATAAAGGTTGTGAAAGTTTTAAACCTGGAGGAAAAGGAAACCTCAACTTTTTGTTTTCTTGTTTCGTGGGAAAGGAGCAAGTTTTTCCCATTGGTTCTATTTCTGATCAGAAACCCTCTGTACCTGAAGACCTGGTTAATGTCACCTGACGACCTGGTTAAGGTCATCCGTAAGACCTAGGAAAGGTCGCCTGTAACCGGTTGGGGAGAGAATGCCTTTGCCACTTGGGACCCAGGGAGGGTCATTCAGGACTGATGAGTACTTCAGCCTGAGGCTAAGGAGCATGTCTGTGCCAATCTGCTTTAAAAAGGAAACTGAGGATTCCAGGGAAGGTTAAAACTTCACACCCTATAAAAAAAAATGACCAAGTAAAAATGTAAAATATATAAATATCAAAAGACAAAGGATTTTCCTTCGCACTTGATATTTTTCTCCCTCCCTGATCCCTCCAAAATTTGGCATTACATAAGGTTTCTTTGTATAAATCCATTAAGACCAGTCATAAATGGTGATTTGTTAATTGAAATTTTAACTGGAATGTTAAACACCTGAAGGAGTCATGTCCGGCTTCTGGTTGTCACCAGAAAGCCATAAGGAACTGAGATTGACTTGCAAAACTAGCGAAAGCTGACAAGAGAAGGCCTGGTACCTTGGTTGGTTGTGCGCTTCGCAGCAGTCTTTCCAGGGGAGGGACAAAGTTTGCTTTCCTAAAAGATGGCTAAAAAGGAACCTGTAGGCACAATGGAAGCTTCAAGGATTTGAGTGAAACAACTGGTACAGGCGAAGCCAGATGGCAGATGTGTGGCTCTGCTTCTGTGCCCCGAGTGGCGGGCTGAAAAGTCAACCTAAAGGTTCCCTGTGTGAGTTCCAGCAAAGCGGACTTAAAGATCATAGGTGATCCAGGCTGCTCTCGGTGTGTTTCTGCAAACAAACAGGCAAAATTAAAAGCTGGACTCAATGTAGTCCCTTTAACAATAACGAGGGTGATCTTAGGGAGAAATATTGTGGTTTAAGGAAAATCACCATGCTCAGTATTGGACTTCAGAAATGGTGCAATTGTCTTGAAAGTTTGTTTTTAAATTTACAGGCACAAAGGACCTTTCAAATTGATCATTGCAGCAAGGGCCTTGCAACAGGATGTCTTCCCAAAAGACAGTCTCACAGGCACAGAGACCGGCTTGGGTCAATAAATTATTATTATTATTCCATGTGTAAATTATTAACATGTGTTCTTCCTTCTGTTTTCATAGCACGTATGCCTATGACCTTATTACCTCAGTGACTGGTTGCAATATAGGCCTCACTTAAGGAGCCCATCCTCATCGTCGCCTCCTGAGATTCAATGGTTGACTGAACTAAGTGGTTGGGTTGGGGCAATCTGTGGGCTTCACTTTAGAACTGATTTTCCGTTTTCTGTCCCAAAGGCTTGGACAGAAAGGGACCAGAAATCTGAAAGGAGGGAAATTTTAATATATTCCACTCAGACTCAGTTAAGCATAGTGGGCCACAAGGGTTTTGGGTAGGTGTAGCATGCCTTGTACACCTTCCTCCAGTTAAGCCATTCTTTGCCTAAGCCCCTGCCTTTGTCATTTAGTGGTTATGATTTAATTGTGCTTCCAACTCTCTTTCCAAATCTGTCACCTCCAGAATGTGCCAACTGTCCAAGAATGCCGGCTTTTGGACACCAAGCCTGCCACTTCCTGGTGACAGCCAACTGACCTGGATTCTGTAAGGTCCTTCCCCTTACAGGAAGGACTCCCTCTGTGCTGCACCCCACCTTTTCAGAGCACCCCTGACCCAAGTGTAGGTAGGGCAATATCCATGTCCAGCTGGGTGTAGCTACAAAAAGATGAGACCTTCACCCACTGTCCTTTATATGATTATAAAGGGATTGTATATCTGAAAGGAGGGATTTGTAACAGGGTGCAGCCAAGAGGGGAGCCCCAAAAAGGGATGTGTAATAGGGTCCAGAAGAGCTTGGAGATGATTGGCTCCGCACCACAGGGCCACACCTGCCTGGAATGCTGGCAGCTGTGGCCAATTGTGGGCGGGGCCAGAAATGGGGCTGCAGAGGAAGGTTGGCGCTGGGGTTTAAATGGAGGCAGGGCAGCCCTTGGGCGTCTCTCTTTTTGGGACCACGGGTCTGTTTAGGACCACGTGGCTTTGGTGTCTTGGTTGGGAACGCGTGGTTTGGGTGAGAGTCAGGACCACGAGTGCTCCCTTTTGCCATGTGGAGGGTACCGGGGGCACTGTGTGCGTTTGTGGGGAATTTTAGTTTATATTATTTCAAATAAATAATAAATTCCTTTCCTTTTCACTGATCTCTGGCATTAAGAGATGCCTTTCCTCAGGTGGCGGGCAAAACGAACCCAGTAGGTGGGGAGGAACCCCTGGAGAAAAAGGGGGGTCTTTTATATTGTTCAGCTCTCCCACCCACCACTCTGTTCTGTAACAGTATGAACTCACCATCTTCTCAGATCACTGGCCGTCTGAATAAAGCTTCCATAGAGATTCAATCCCTGTCTCTGCTTATTGGGTCTGGTAGTGACAGGCAGCCCAAACTCCAGTGTCTTTTCCGGTTTCAACATCACTGGGGATGTTGAAACTGCAGACCCAGAGAATCTGTTGGATCGTCACTGTCCGCCTTCAATCCAGAAAAAGAACCTTTGAATTGAGCCTTACATCTAGGAATCTTCTCCACTGACAGCCTTTCAGAATCAGAAACTGGTTCATCATATGCTCTGATCATTAACATTTCTTGTTGTTTTTTCAGGTACAAACCCCTTATTAAATACCTGATTACTTGCCTACACAATACAGGCCTCACTTTGGGAACCCACCTGTATCACAGCCTCCTGAAATGAGACTCAGCCATTTAACTAAACTGACTTTATTCCCAGGACTGAATGATGTAATCAAGAAAATTTGGGGCAATCTACCAACTTACCTCCTGGAGTGTGAAACTTGATTATTTAAAGTTTTAAAGGTGGGACTGAAGGGACCGAAATTCTGCCTCCCTGGGATATTGACACCTGCTGTTTTTTGGGATATTGACACCAAGTTCATAACCAGAAAAGCCAGTGTTAGTGCTGCTTATCACCCACCAGACCCAATAAGCAGAGATTGAATCTTTTTAGGTGCTTTATTCAGATGGTTGGTGATGGGAGAAGATGGTGGGTTTGTGCCCTAACAGATTGTCTTAAATTCCATTCTAAACTGATCCTTTTTAGAAGAAGAAAAGTGTAGGTAAGGGGTTTGGAATTCAGGGAACAAGTAATTCAGATAAAAAACTGCAGCATTCCTTCTTCTGTGTCCTGGGCCGGTGGTCATCTCACCCTGGAGCACAAAGGCTCAGATACCATCTTGAAGGGCTTGCAGTCCTCCTGAGGCACAAAGGTGGAACTGCTTCTGGTCTAGAGTCAGGGTGTGTCATACCCTCAGTTCCTGGAACAAAAGCTTTTACGTGCATTGATTCCTAAGCTTATTATTTATTACCTAAAACTAAAATTTTCCAACTTTTGAGCCCCTCATCAAGTTTATTAAGAAACAAGACTCAGAAAGAATCTTTGACCTGATGGAAATGCATGAGAAATAGAGGTGGGGGGTACCGGATGATCTGATCCAAGTGACTTTATTTGATGCTGTGTTTATGGTGGGCTGAATCATGGGGGGGTGGGGACAGGGAGGCAGGACTGGGGTTTTTAGAAGAAAAAGCCGGTGTTTGTGAGGGGGTAGGGGAGAGGTTAGTCTCTTGTTCTTCTAGGCGGGTGCCTCAGGGTTCCAGGATGTGAGCTGGGACTGCGGGTTAGGTGAAGTGTCTGGCTGTTGCCAGGTGCAGGAGGGTCAGTCTGGCCACCAGCTATTGTGGCTGGCGCCAGATGTCTACTGTGGGAGGTGGGAGAGAGTTTCCATCCAGCCGCAGGCTATCAAGCGCGTTGGGACAACTGAGTCATGGGCAGTCAGGTGGGTAGGAAACTGGAGGGACTGGGTCTTGAGCAGTCGAGCGGGCTGGGAAACTGGCCTGACCCTTTCATGACCCTCCCCAATCTCTTACTGAAGATTCATACAGAGAAACAAGCTTCAGGAAGGAGATTTTAGGATGCCACCTGAGCCTAATTTGAAATAAATATGGTAAATGGAGGGCTTCAGACAGGAATGGGTTAGCTAGATGACCCTGTGTCCCCCTGTTTCTGAGACACCTAGCAAGAATATGTCTGACATGTGTGTTTCCCTCTTACTCAGCTGCCTGTAAACCTCCATTCTCACTTCTGAAATCTGATACCAAGTTCCTCTTCACTCCTTTGTCCAAATAGGTCTTGTATGTTAGGGTGGTCGGTGATACAGGCTGTGAAAGAACTCACAAAGAGGAGAAATTAAATCATAAAAGCTGGCATTTGTGCTGCCTGTCACCCACCAGACCCAGTAAACAGAGACAGGGATCGAATCTTTATGGGCGCTTTATTCAATTTGCCAGCAATCTGAGAAGACTGTGGGTTTGTACCTTAACAGACCATCTTACATTTCCTTTCAAGCCAGCCTTTTTATAACAGCAAAGTGTAGTGAGGGGTTTGAAATTTAGGAAAACTTAATTTAAAAAAAAATTGCAGCATCCTTGCCCTGGGCAGTTAGCTGTGCCCCAGGCGGCCCTCTGTCTCTCCCAGGAACACAGTGGCCCGAATACAATCTTGAACTGTGTGCAGTCCTCCTGAGGCATCAAGGTGAAGCTGCTTATGGTAACCTGGGGTCAGGGTAGGCCATACCTGCAGTTCCTCAAACAATAGCTTTCATATGCATTAACTACTAGGCTTACTAAAATTTTCCAACTCTTGAGTCCCCCATCAGAAAGTAAAGAACAAAGTTTTTTTTCACTCTCCAAGAAAGGAGAGGGGCATGATGTGGAGAGAGACACCAGCATTGAGGGGTGGGGGGCTTTGATCTTTTACTGGATTATAATTGGATTGAAAAAGGGTTGGGGTGCTGTTGTGCGTCCTCTGAGCTGTTGGGGAGTTGTAACACAGGCTGCAGTTTGTTCCGGTGTTATCTTCTGCCTGTGGCTGTAGGGAGTGGTTAGTTCTGTTCTAGCTTCCAGTAATTTCCAGTCCTGGGGACAAGGTCAGAAGAGCAAAATGGCAATTATGTTTAGCAAGGTCACAGGCTTGCTAGGCAAATGATGCCACAATAGCAACTGGGGCTGACTTTGTCCTTTCATCATTATATACCCAGTTTTGCCCCAGTGTTTTTGGAATTTTCATGTCTATGTGAATTCCCCATGTACATGTATTAAACTGATTTTATCCTACTAATCTGTTTTTGTTAATTTGATTATTAGGCCAGTCTATAAGAATTTAGAAGGCGAGAGTAAAAGTATTAATATATTTTTAGGTATATTAATAGAATATATATAAGACAGCAACATTTCATTTTGTTGAATAAATCCATTATAGTTACAGTTATAAAAGGATTGTTTTTTCATTTTAGCTTATGGCTCATGACCACTCTGCTTTGCTAATAATAAAAACACTGCTTTGCAGATTTTTTAAAATTAATGCATTTCCAAAGTGGTTTTCTTTTGATCTTTCTCCTTCTGGCCCCCAGTTTCGAATATTTGTCAAACCTCCATCCTGACCTCCCTCTTTCTTATTTTATTAGAAGCTTCTGGAGAGCAGAAAACTTGTCTTTTTGGTCTGTCAGCAGTGGGTAAAACTGTCAGGCACATTTGACATTATGTTTCACTATCAGCACTAAGTTGGTAATTCTCAACACTGCCTATTTATTTCTGTGCTCCTGACTATAGTTCATTGTTGTTTTTCAAGTAAAAATGATGTCCCAGGAAAAAAAAGCCATGTACTCCAGCTCACAGCACAATTAGGGGAAAGTTTTTCCTTGTGATGACCACAGTACAAACTTGGGTGTGCAACAGAGTGTTTTATAGGATTTGCCATTGTGTTGTTACCAGACAAGGGCCTTGCCCTGTGTGGGTCGACCTAGGGCCAGCAGTAGTGCGTGGGTTCTTGACTTCGTGTAGGAAAGATTTCACAACATGAGTCCACGTGATGATGAGGGTACATTTATTAAAGTTGGGGACAGTAAAACAAGGAAGGGCTTAGCATAGAGGAAGCAACAGGAGAGCCTAGGCTGAGCTGCCTTAGCTCACTGGGATGTCAGAGAAAAGGTGGCTCTGGGGACAGGCTCAGGGGATTAGCCTGGAACAAGTGGCCAGCTGCCCACTGCCTTAGAGTTTAGAAGACACCTGCCTGTGAAGGAAGAAGTGGGGGAAGAAAAAGGAATGGCACAGGCTACAACCCAGCGGGAAAGTGCACCCATATCTTTGTCTTGAGGCTTTTATCTCCTTCTTACAGGTGAGAATCTTAGGGGAGGTCTCAGGGGAGTGTTTAGTAGCTTATTCATCAGTTCTCCAGGTGCTCTTTCAGGGTCATGGTCTCCTCTGATTGGTCAGTGCCAGTGCAGGGGGTCTTTAGTCATTGCAGTTGGTCCTGGTGTTGCCCACCTGGGTCTGGAGCTGAAATACAACTGAGGCCTAGATGTTATCTCCAGGGGGACATGGTTACCCTGGAGGTAAGCTTCTTGTTTTCCAAGTTTTGCTCCCTGCCAAGCACTCAGCCTTCCAGCCTTCAGTCCTGGTGACCATCTGCACCTGAGTGTAAATTCCTTGGCCATTGTATTCAGCTCTGCCTCACTTTCCCTATGCCACTTGCCAAGGAATTTTCCTATTTCTCACTATCCTGTCTCAATATACAGAATGCTGATAAATTGTAAAATGAATAATTTGAATAATTTTGACTGCATTTTCAAAGACATTCTTAAGGGACTCTTAAGGGAAACTCTTTTTTTCTTTGTCTTTTTTTACTGTGAGTGGGAGAGGATGAAGAATGACACAATGACTGCTAGTTCAGCTGGTGCCACAGACTTGATTCATGCCAAGATGCCCAGCACCTTACCCACCATCAGTGCACATGCCCACAGGTGAAAAAGAGCAAATAAAGTTTGTGTTATTATGAAAATAATGTAGACTTTACAAGAGCCTTGCAGGGTTCATAGACCACACTTTGAGATCATCTGTCCTGGGCTTTCAGGAGGTCCTGGTAAACAAGACAACCAAGTCCCCACCCAAGGTAGAGCTCAAGTCCCAGGGTTGGTAGAAAATCTAGAAAATCAATGAGTAGAGTAGCGAAGTAAGGTGATTTCAGAGGCAATGAATTCCGTGAAGACAATAAGGGCAGTGATAGGTAACTAGGGATGGAGGGGGGGCAGTTTTTGAGAAGGCCCTCTGAGGTGGTGACATTTGAGAGGAGAGATCAGTGATGAAAGGTTATCTACCATCAGGAGCCTGCAGGAGAGATTTCTGGAAACTGAAACAGAAAAGCCTGAAGCCCTGAGGCAGGAACTGGTGTCCGAGAGATGGGGGAAAAGGGGCTGTCAGGTCTGGATAAGGGCAGTATATTTTTGGCCTTAACATTTCTTCAGGGGATCCCATGTTATTATTCTGAAAAATGACAACAGTATTAACTTGTTGAATTCTAGCAATAATCTTGTTATTATTCCAAATTTTACACATGAGGAAACTGAGGCATGCAGAGAATAGGAAAGTTCATGTCAGGCTGGAACACCCAGGCAGTTTGGCCACAGAACCTATATTCATAATATTTAGAGACTTTTTGATAAAACAATCACTCAGTAGATTAAAAGTTTTCTTGTTAGTGCATGTAAAAGCTTTTGTGTGTGTGTGTGCTATATGTAATTTATCCCTTTTTACTTCGGGTCTGGGAAATGGAAGCTCTATTACCTGAAGAAGAACCATAGTTCAGTGAAAGGAGTTTCTCTGAATGGGTCCCCTGAAAAGTGTCTCAACTTGAGCAGTCACCTATGCATTGATTACTTATGAAGCTTTTGCCTTAGTCTAAATAAGATAAAAAAGAAAAGAGCAATGTGCTGTGAAACTGAACAGTCTACTCTGTGACAAGTTCCTCCGTACAGATTGAGTTATGTTTCTTAACTTCTGTGATGGTTGAATGAGAGGTTACAAAGCTACAGGATGGGACAAAAGTAGATTTGCAATTGCGAGTACATGAAACAGTTTATTCTTGTATTTCTATTTATTAATTACTGCATTATTTTCCATACGAACAACTGTAAACCTAGGTTTGCCTTACCCTGTACAATGCCCTACTCTAACAGGGTGGGTCTGGCCAGATCGCTGAGGAGCAGAGAAAGGGACCCCAGAAGCTGCACAAGAGCCAGCACCTCCCCCCAGAAGGGAGGGGTTTGCAGGAATCTCCAAAGGCAGCCCACTGGAGCTGGGGTTTGATAGGCTTCCATGCCCCAGGACTGGAAACAAGGCCAACGCTGCTGTTCTAACCGACCCTAGCAGCTGAGTAGCTCAGGACACCCCTGCAGAGAGCTGGCCTGGGCTGTGGGGGCCTGAGGACCTGCCTCAGAAGGAGACCCTTGTGCCGCGGTGCACGACTGGGAAACTCCTGCCTCCTTCCGGAAAATGGCGGCCGGAAGAGGAAGAGGGGCGGAGACACTGTGGGGCTGACAATAGTGCAGACGTCAGCCCACTTTGTTCAAAAAGCCAGCTGCTCTGTGGCACATGGGTTTCTGGGACAGAACCTGAAAAGCAAAGAACACACAGAAACCTGGCCATTTTTCTCTTTCCTTCCCCCCACGTGGGCCCAGTCAGAGGTCCAAGGCCGGAGTGTCCCTGGGTGAGCGGGCCCTGGAGACCATGCGGGCAGGTTCTAAGCCCGGGGTCCTTCCGGCAATTTTCGTACAGCCCTTCCAGACCAGGTGCACACAGACTCCAAGAGATGCCTGGAGCTAAGCTGCGACCAGGAACCTGCCAAGCTGTCTGGATAAGCACGTGACGACCACCTGCACGTCCCAAAGGATGGCACTTTTAAATGGGAGAGAAGGGATTCCAGGCGCATCTGTGAATTGGTCTGGCCTGGCAGAGGGTGGCGGGGTTATTGGTCTTTGAGTGTTTTAAGAGGAGCAAGGATCTGATGCAGAAACCTGCCATTATTCCAAAACTGTATAGCCTTTCAGTAAACAACCCCTTTCCTTTTTCACCAAAGCTCTGACTCCAGAGTTTGTCTGTTGGCAGTGAGCAGCAGAACCCCAGGTGACTGCCTGGTAACACTACTGCCAAGTCTACGCAGAGAGGCTGAAGGTTATGTTCCCTCTCTAGGAGCAAACCTCACCTGAGACCCCGCGGATAAGGGGACCTAACTACTGCCAGCTTTGGTAGGAAAGTGCAACCTACAAGGACAATGAGACCACCCTTGTCACATTTTTTAAAATTGATTTTATATAGAGAAACATCAGTCTACTGTTCCACCCTTCCACGCACTCACTGGTCAACTCCTCATGTACTCAACCAGGGATTGAACCTGCAACCTTAGTGGGCTGGGTCAACATTCCAACCAACGGAGCTACTCAGCCAGGCCTCTGTCACATCTTAAGTGCCAATCCACAGGCACTGGGTGAAGCATCAAGCCTAGCTCAGAAAGTTATCACCTGAGCCCTGCTCAGGCAGCTCAGTTGGTTGGAGCATCATCCCAGTATGCCAAGGTGGTGGGTTTGATTCCCATCAGGATATGTGCAGGAATCAACCAAAGGGTGCATGAATGTGTGGAACAACAAACTGATGTTTCACTTTCTCTTCCTCTAAAATCACTTAAAATTTTTTTTTTAATTCTTTAAAAAAATGTTATCACTTGAGGTCTGTTTTACTTCCTTGTTGTAGGCACTCCGTCATCTGGATTGTAACAGATCCGCATTCCTTACTGAGAAACTAGCCTCAGTCTGGTGTTTCACCATCTGTACCTTAGTCTTGGTAGTACATTGTTGCTTCTGCTCACCCGGGACCCCTACTCTGAACTTCTGCGAACTATGTGGGGTTATACATTTAACTCATTACAACTCAGGCGAATAAAAAAATTACACATTAAT
This sequence comes from Glossophaga mutica, assembly GCA_039655065.1. Classification (NCBI taxonomy): domain Eukaryota; kingdom Metazoa; phylum Chordata; class Mammalia; order Chiroptera; family Phyllostomidae; genus Glossophaga; species Glossophaga mutica. The sequence goes on from CM077304.1 coordinate 65,229,392, forward strand.
TTTATCCGCAATTACTCATGAGGCTGAACCTGGAGTTTAACAGGAAAACTAATGGAAAGTGCAATATTATTAAAATCTGGTTGGATCTGATCAGGTAAACGTCAATTTAAACAGTGTCTGCTAGCATAGGCTGCTGATTACTTATAAATAAAGGAAGGGAGCTAATGGGATCAGACATTAAGCCTAATAAACTAGGGAGCTGAATCTGATGTTAAGATCAGAAATTAAGCTTCATTCTTTCATTCATTCATAGGAAACCACAGCATTTACAGGCTCCCTGAAACAGACAAAAGAATCTCCCCAGGTACCAGCTACAATGGTACCGGTATTCTCAGTGGTATCATTTATTTTCTTTTGATAAATAAATGATATTTATCAAATAATACTTGGTATCATTTAATTTCTTATGATAAAAAGGTATCATAATAATATATCTGTAACTTGCTTTTTAACCCAGCTGGGCCTACTGCATTCTTTTAACTGCCTCATACAACTGCAAACATAGTTTGAATGTACACTTTCTTAGTAATTCTTCTATTCATGGTTCAGTGTTTCCCATTTTTCCCTGTGAGGAACTCTGCAGTTCCTCACAGCATATACAAGTATAAGCTTGTACATGTTTTCTTGCACACAAGTGACAGTGTTTTTCAAAAGTAGACAGTGATGTCTGGAATTGCTGAATCATAGACTACATGTATTTTTATCTTACTCAGTATAGACAAATTTCCCTTCAACGTGGCTGTATCAATTTTATATTCCTATTGGCAGTCTGTGAGTGCTTTCTCACACCCATGTCAATATTTTATTAATGTGTTTAATTATTGCCAAGGTAATAGTTGAATATTATCTCAGTGTTCTACATATAATCAGTTTTTCTTTTTTAATTATATTTTATTGATTATGCTAATACAGTTGTCCTGATTTTTCCCCTTTTCCCCCCTCCACCCAGCACCCCCCACTCCCTCAGGCAATCCCCCCACCATTGTTCATGTCCATGGGTCATGCATATAAGTTCCATGTCTACTTCATTTTCTATCCTGTACTTTACATCCCCACGGCAATTCTGTAACTACCTATTTGTCCTTCTTAATCCCCTCACCTCTTCACCCATTCCCCCACACTCCCCTTCCCATCTGGCAACCTTCTGGTAACTATCTTCTTTTCTCTTGTTTTTAAGAGTCTCTCTCTTTTTTTAAACTTTTAAAATATATTTTATTGATTATGCTATTACAGTTGTCTTATTTCTCCCCCATCATTCTCCTCCACCCTGCACACCCCCCCACCCACATTCTCCTCCTTTAGTTCATGTCCATGTGTCATAAGTTCTTTAGCTTCTACATTTCCCACACTATTCTTGCCCTCCCCCTGTCTATTTTCTACCCACCATCTGTGCTACTTATTCTCTGTACCTTTTCCCCCCCTCTCCTCCTCCCACGCCCCTGTTGCTAACCCTCCATGTGATCTCCATTTCTGTGGTTCTGTTCCTGTTCTAGATGTTGGCTTAGTTTGCTTTTGTTTTAGGTGTGGTTCTTAATAGCTGTGAGTTTGCTGTCTTTTCACTGTCATATTTTTTATCTTCTTTTTCTTAGATAAGTCCCTTTAACATTTCATATAATAAGGGCTTGGTGATGAGGAACTCCTTGAACTTGACCTTATTTGAGAAGCACTTTATCTTCCCTTCCATTTTAAATGACAGCTTTGCTGGACAGAGCAATTTTGGATGTAGGTCCCTGCTTTTCAAGATTTCAAATATTTCTTTCCAGCCCTTTCTTGCCTGTAAGGTCTCTTTTGAGAAATCAGCTGACAGTCTGATGGGATCTCCTTTGTAGGTGACTTTCCCCTTATCCCTTGCTGCTTCTAGAATTCTCTCCTTCATTTTAATCTTGGCTAATGGAATTACCATGTGTCTTGGTGTGTTCCTCCTTGGGTCCAACTTCTTTGGGACTCTCTGAGCTTCCTGGACTTCCTGGAAGTCTATTTCCTTTGCCAGATTGGGGAAGTTCTCCTTTATTATTTGTTCAAATAAGTTTTCCACTTGTTGCTCTTCTTCTTCCCCTTCTGGTACCCCTATAATTTGGATGTTGGGACGTTTAACGATGTCCCGGAGGTTCCTAAGCCTCTCCTCATTTTTTTGAATTCTTGTTTCTTCCTTGTTTTCTGTTTGATTGTTAGTTTCTTCCTTCTGGTCCACTCCATTGATTTGAGTCCCAGTTTTCCTTCCATCTCTATCAGTTCTCCATGCGTCTTCCTTCATTTCACAGATTGTAGCCTGCATTTTTCATCTAATTTGTGAGCAAAATTAACCAATTCTGTGAGCATTTTGATGACCAGTGCTTTGAACTGTGCATCTGATAGGTTGGCTATCTCTTCATGGCTTAGAGGAATTGGCTCTTTGGCTTTCATTTGTTCTCTGGTTTGAGCCATTTTTGGTGATTTTTTTTTTTTTTTTTTGGTTTTGTTTTGGTTTTAGTCTGGTCATGGCTATTACGTAGTGAGGGATGGAGCCTTAGGTGTTCCTCAGGGCGGGGCAGCCCAGTCGCTGGGGGGTTGTGATGCTATAGGTGGGGGCGGGGTCCGAGAGGGAGCAATGGTGCCTCCTCTCTCTCCTGGACTCTGGTCCCTTCCGCTGCTTCCCCTTCACCTGGACTGTCTGCACTCTCGAATGTGAGACCACCTGGTCAGCCAGCCGCCTTGTGTGGCCTCACTGGGTCTGCACAGTTGCCCCCCTCTGCCCGGGGTCCGCCAGCCACCGCCTGTGCACCTGGGAACTGCCAGCCGCTGCTGCTTGCATTCCCGGGTCCGCACCTCCATTTTCTCTTGCTGCACTCCGCCCCTCTTACTGGTCTGGATGAATGGTTGTTGGACTCCGTACAGTTCAATTTTCTATCAGCTCCGGTTGTTTTCTTGTTTCTAAATATTTGTTGTCCTTAATTTTGGTTGTGAGAGGAGGCACAGTGTGTCCGCCTATGCTTCCATCTTGGCCAGAAGTCTAAGAGTCTCTCTTTATATTTAATCTTTGGGCTTTTAATAACGATGTGTCTTGGAGTGGGCCTCTTTGCATCCATCTTGGTTGGGACTCCATGTGCTTCCTGGACTTGCATGTCTATTTCCTTCACCAAATTAGAGAAGTTTTCTTTCACTATTTTTTCTAATAGATTTCCAGCTTCCTGTTCTTTCTCTTCTCCTTCTAGCACCTCCATGAAGTGAATGTTGTAACTCTTAAAGTCATCCCAGGGGCTCTTTATTCTATCCTTGTTTTTTTTGGATTCTTTTTTCTTCTTGTTATTCACATGGTTGTTTTCTGGTTCCTTATGTTCCAAAAAAATTGATTTAATTCTTGTCTTCATCATCTCTACTGTTGTTTCCCTGTAAATTATTCTTTATTGCAATTAGTGTATCCTTCATTTCTGACTGGATCTTTTTTATACTGAGGTCCTTACTAAGTTCCTTGAGCATCCTTATAACCAGTGTTTTGAACTCTGCATCTGGTAGATTGCTTATCTCCATTTCACTTAGCTCTCTTTCTGGAGTTTTGATCTGTTCTTTCATTTGGGCCATGTTTCTTTGTCTCCTCATTTTGGCAGCATCCCTGCGTTTGTTTCTATATATTAGGTAGAGCTGTTATGACTCCCTGTCTTGGTAGTGTGGCCTAATGTAGCAGATGTCCTATAGGACCCAGTGGCACAGCCTCCCCTATCACCCAGGCTGGGTACTTGATGTATGCCCTTTGAGTGGGCTGAGTACACCCTCTTCTTGTAGTTGAGCCTTGATTGCTGTTGGCAGATCAATGGGAGGGATTTACCCAGGTCAGTCATCTGCAAGGACTTGCTGTGACTACTGACCACCAACCTCCACCCTCTGTGGAGGATCAGCTGTGCAGGGCAGGAACATGGTGGTGGTGCTCTGATGTTGTCTGTAGCTGTCCACTGGGTGCTTTGGCTCTGGGTTTACTAGGTGGTGCAGGCCAAGGTCAGCTCCAACCTATGTTTTACCAAGGGCACCTTGCCCGATCTATAAAGCAATCTGAGTTGGCTGCTACTTGTGCAGGGCTTGGAGATTCCCAGGTGAAGCCAAGCTGTGAATCTAATCTGGCTGCTGCTAGGGCTCACTGAAGCCAGCTATTGCTTGTTTGATAGGATTTAGGAGCCAAGACCAGCCATTCTCTTGGAAAAGCAGATTGGGTTAAATGGTAAATTGGATAGAGTAGAGCCTCTGTGGATCTCCAAGGTAGGTCACACATTGTTAGCCAGGTTGATGGAGTCTCAGATACAGCACCAGCCTACCAGCCCTATTGGGGGAACCCTCAGCAAAAAGGATAATGGCCTCTGGTCACCCCCAATGCCAGACACTTCAGTCTCCCTGTATACCACTGGTGCCCTTCAAGCTGCCACCCTGGTGCTGGAGCTCAGAGGGAACGAGTCGGAGTAGGTGAGTCCGTGTGTGGGTTCCCCAAGAGGAACTGCTTTGGGCTCCAACAACCTCCTCCACTGACTCAATCCCTTCTGGGTTTTGCAGCCAGAAGTTGTGGGAACTTATCTTCCTGGCACTGGAATCCGGGGCTGGGGGAACTGGTGTAGGTCTGGGACTCCTTGCTCCCAAGATATCCCTCCCAAATTTTTATCCACGTGGATGTGGGGCCAGCCTATTCCATGTCCATGCCCCTCCTACCAGTCTGGATAGATGTGGTTTCTTTGATTGAATAGCTGTCAGACTTTCATTCAACTCAATTTTTGATGGTTCTGAGTGATGGTTGTTCTGTATTTTAGTTGTAATTTTGATATGGTTTTGTGAAGAGGTGAGTCATGTCTGACTTTGTCACCATCTGACCAGAAGCCTAGTTTTTCTTGATAATTGTTGAAGATCAGCTATCAGATGCTCACTAGCCAATAGTATTTATTTTCCTCTAGTAACTTATTATTTTCCCATCTCATGAAAAAAAACAAATGATCTTTTTGGCCAACACTATACCTATTATCCATGATGCTAAGCTTAGGGGAATACAATAATAATTTTAAAAATTTAAAGCCCACAGTTCTTGTATTTAACCAGAGTGGAATGTAGACAGGGTTGCAGTTGCAAGTATTTGGAAGTTCTAAGCAGCAGGTCTAACATGGAGAGAAGACCAACCTGTTTGTGCTCAGAAATAAGAGAAGACCAGCAGTCATTAGTTGGAGAGGCCCATGACCTTCAGGGTTTCACAACTGAGATTTAGCTGTCAAGTACCAAGTAAAAACCCCAGGCCTTTCCAGAAGACTGGGGAATCACAAAGATGGACCAAGACTTCTGGACATTTAGGTGATTTCCAATTTTTTTGCTATTATCAATAGTTCTGTGATAAACTTCCCTGGACAGAAGCCCTTATGTACATCTTAACATCCTTATGACTATCTCCTTTCTACAAGTGGATTCTCTGGATCAAGGAAAGGGTATGTCAATTTACAGTGCTACAATCAATGTAAGTTACTTGTTTTCCCATACCCTTGGCTATATTTGGAAAGATATGGATTTATAGGTCTTCATGAAAAATAAAATGTCTGATAACTTTATAGGTTAACATTTTCCATTCCAAGGCTACTTTGGAACAACTTGTAGGTTATGTTTATAGAAAAAGGAATTCACTTTACGTTATTGCCGTGACCACTGGGGTCCAAGTAGAAAGTGTTGTCAGGTGCATTAACTGTGGGCTTAAGGAACAGGTGTGATAGCAGGAGAAAAGGGTGGCAGAAAAGGTTAAGAAGAAAAGGTAATAGTATAGAAAATGAAGACAAAAGGAACAAGAGAAAGGAAAATGGAGGACGAGAGGGCCCAGACTCCTGCTCTTCATGCTTTGCCCATGCTTGTCCGTTTTCCTGTGTAGTTGTCTTGTGTGATGTTTTCAATTCAAATGTTTAGCAACTGCAGCTTCCTTGATCGTCAGAAGAGGAAATTAAAGAGCAAGCACAATTATAGGCTGAGAAGTAATTACTGGAGTCAAAATGAGAAAACAGCACAAAATGTTTTGTTTTTAAGGGAAAATCCATGTGTTCCAACTTGCTAATTCACTAGGATCTTGAGGCTGTGACCCAGAGAGGTTAGTCACTCTTTTAAAAGTTTCCCTCCCTAGTTTGCTAACTGCTGGTTGTCTTGTTATTTAACACAGCAGGAACTTTAAACCTCTCTGAAAAATCTAAAAATGAATTCAAATTCTAATAGGCAGCATTTCTGTATGTTAAAATGTTAGTCAATTGACTACTTATTTTACTTCTTTCTACCCCTTAGGGTGGTTCCCATTTAAAGGAAGTCACTGAGCTAGAATCTAATTAAAATACTTTCCAGAGGCTTTGGTTGTTTTTTTTTTTTTTTTAAGTGTATTTTATTGGTTATGCTATTACAGTTGTCTCAATTTTTCTCTCCCCTTTCTCCCTCTACTCCCTGCACACCCCCACCCTCCAGCAGGCCCCCCTTAGTTCATGTCCATGGGTCGTACTTATAAGTTCCTTGGCTTCTCCAATTCCTATATTATTCTTAACCCCCGCTGTTTATTTTGTGACTACCTATTATGCTTCTTATTCCCTGTACCCTTCCCCCACATTTGCCACCTCCCACTCCCCACTGATAACCCTTCATATGATCTCCATTTCTGTGATTCTGTTCTGTTCTAATTGTTTGGTTAGTTTGTGCTTTGGTTTTTTAAGTTCAGCTGTTGATAGTTGTTTGTTGTTATTTTACCATTCATAGTCTTTGATCTTCTTTCTATTTTTTAAATAAGTCCCTTTAACATTTCATGTAATAATGGCTTGGTGATGATGAACTCCTTTAACTTGACCTTATCTGGGAAGCACTTTATCTGCCCTGCCATTCTAAACGACAGCTTTGCTGGACAGACTAATCTTGGGTGTAGGTCCTTGCCTTTCATGACTTGGAATACTTATTTTGAGTCCCTTCTTGCCTGTAAGGTTTCTTTTGAGAAATCAGCTGATAGTCTTATGGGAACTCCTTTGTACGTAACTCTCTCCTTTCCTCTTGCTGCTTCTAGGATTCTCTTCTTCATTTTAATCTTGGCTAATGTAATTATGATGTGCCTTGGTGTGTTCCTCCTGGGGTCCAATTTCTTTGGGACTCTCTGAGCTTCCTGGACTTCCTGGAAGTCTATTTCCTTCACCAGATTGGGGAAGTTTTCCTTTATTATGTTTTCAAATAAGTTTTCCATTTCTTGCTCTTCCTCTTCTCCTTCTGGCACCCCTATGATTTTGATGTTGAAACATTTAAAGTTGTCCCAGAGGTTTGTAAGTCTCTTCTCATTTTTTTGAATTCTTATTTCTTCATTCTGTTCAAGTTGGATGTTTATTGCTTCCCTTTGTTTCAGATCATTGATTTGAGTCCTGATTTCCTTCCCTTCACTGTTGGCCCTGTATATTTTCCTTCATTTCACTTTCTGTAGCCTTCATTTCTTCCTTCATTTTGCGACCGAGCTCAATCAGTTCTGTGAGCATCCTGATTACCAGTGTTTTGAACTCTGCGTCAGATAGGTTGGCTATCTCCTTGTTCCTTACTTCTTTTTCTGGAATTTTGATCTGTTCTTTCATTTGGGCCATAGTTCTCTGTCTGGGCATGCCTGTTACATTGTAAGAGACAGAGTCTTAGGTATTTGCCAGGGTGGGACAACCCTCTTTGCTGCATTGTGGTGCTGTCTGGGGGGGTAGGGGCAGAGAGGGGAACAATGCCACATGTTTGGCTCTTGTCCCAGTTTCTATCACTGCCCTCACTTCCTACAAGTGGATTGTGCTCTTTCAGTACTGATTCCCAGGTGGGTGGGCTTGTATACATTCTAGGAACCTGTGGGTCTCTCCAACAGACTTTCCTGTGAGGCTGGGAGTTTCTCCTGATGCCACAACCCCCACAGGTTTTTACAACCAGAGGTTTTGAGTCTTTAGTTTCCTGTGCTAAAACTCTAGGTTTCACTCTCTGTCTCGATCCCCAGTTGTTTTTTCCTGGCTTATCCATGGATGAATATGGGATCCTCTGTTCCACCAGCCCCCACCTCACTCTCCTGGGCCTCCAGCTGCCACCTTGCCATGCAGTCTCTCTGCCCGGCTGCCCCTCTCCGCCCCTCTTACAGGTCTGGATGAATGTTTCTTTAACTCCTTGGTTGTCAGAGTTCCATGACGTTTGATTTTCTGCCAGTCCTAGTTGTTTTTGTTTTTAAATTGGTTGTTACCTTTCTTTTGGTTGTACAAGAAAGTGAAGCATTTCTATCTATGCCTACATCTTGGCTGGTACTCCAGAGGCTTTGGTTTTAAGACAAGAGAAGAGAAGTTCCTCTAGAAATAAGTTGAAGATTTAGAAAGCCAGTGATAGCAATGTCTCCCTCTAAAGACCAGAGTATGGCACGATCTAACTGTGTTTTTGTTTTTTTTAATTTATTTTATTATTATTTTTTTAATTTTATTTATTTATTTTTAGAGAGCGGGAAGGGAGGAAGAAAGAGAGGGAGAGAAACATCGATGTGTGGTTGCCTCTCGTGTGGCTCCCACTGGGGACCTGGCCTGCCACCCAGGCATGTGCCCTCGATTAGGGATTGAATCAGCAACTCTTTGGTTTGCAGGCTAGGACTCAATCCACTGAGCCATACCAGCCAGGCTGCAGTTTTGTTTTTAAGCCTAGAGGCCGTGGTCCATTTTAAAATTCTTGATAGAGGGCCCTGGCTGGTGTGGCTCAGTGGATTGAGTTCCAGCCTGTGAACCCAAGGGTTGCCATTTTGATTCCCAGTCAGGGCACATGCCTGGGCTGAGAGCCAGGTCCCCAATAGGGAGCGCATGAGAAGCAACCTCACACTGATGTTTCTCTCCCTCTCTTCCTCCCTCCCTTTTCCTCTGTCTAAAAATAAATAAATAATTAATTAAAAAAATTTTAATTTAAATTATTTTATTGTTGTTTAATTACAGTTATCTGTATTTTCTCCCCACCCCTCCTCCCCACCCCCTCCAAACCCACCTCCCTCCCTTGCTTCCACCCTCCCCCTTGGTTTTGTCCATGTGTCCATTATAGTAGTTCCTGAAAACCCTTCTCCCCACTGTCTCCTCCTCACTCCCCTCTGGCTATTGTTAGATTGTTCTTAATTTCAATGTCTATGGTTATATTTTGTTTGCTTTTTTCTTTTGTCGATTATGTTTCAGTTAAAGGTGAGATCATATGGTATTTGTCCCTTACCTTCTTGGCTTACTTCACTTAGCATAATGCTCTCCAGTTCTATCCATGCTGTCTCAAAGGGTATAATCTCCTTCTTTTTCTCTGCTGCATAGAATTTCATTGGGTAAATATACCATAGTTTTTTGATCCACTCATTTGCTGATGGGCACTTAGGTTGCTTTTAACATTTGGCTATTATAAATTGTGCTGCTATGAACATTGGGGTGCGTAGGTTCTTTTGGATTGGTGTTTCAGGGCTGTTAGGGTGTAATTTCAGCAGCAGAATTGCTGGGTCAAAGGGCAGTTCCATTTTTTGTTTTCTGAGGAAATTTCATACTATTTTCCATAGTGGTTGCACCAGTCTGTATTCCCACCAACAGTGCGCTAGGGTTCCCTTTTCTCCACATCCTCTCCAACACTTGTTTGTTGCTTCATTTATGATGGGCATTCTGACCAGTGTGAGATGGTATCTCATTGTGGTTTTAATTTGCATCTCTCTGATAGCTAGTGATGCTGAGCATCTTTTCATGTGTCTCTGGGCCCTCTGTATGTCCTCCTTGGAGAAGTGTCTGTTCAAGTCCTTTGCCCATTTTTCAATTGGGTTTTTTGTCTTCTTGGAGTGGAGTCATATGAGTTCTTTGTATATTTTGCAGATCAAGCCCTTGTTGAAGGTGTCGTTTTTAAAAATTAAAAAAAAATACTCTTGGTAAAGGCTAAATGTTTTCTCTCACCACCTTACCTAAAAGTGTCCTCATCACTTGTAAGTTATGTAAAGACATAAATCCAAATATACCACATTAAAAATAGGAAAACAATTAATAGAATAATTTTTTAAATTTAAATTATTGTCTAATTTTAAAAGTAGGGCTGGGGCAATTGGAGAGTTGGTCAAAGGGTAGGAACTTGCAGTTAGAAGGTGAGTAAGTTCTGGAGATCTAATATACAACATAGTGATTATAATCAACAACATTGTATTCTATGCTTCAAAGTTTCTAAGACTTGATATTCAACGTTCTCACCACAAAAAAAGAAATGATAATTGTGTGAGGTTAGCTAATACTGTGGTGGTAATCATATTGCAATATATAAGTGTATTAAATCCACACATTGTACACCTAAACTTATACAATGCTATATGTCAATTATACCCAATAAAATTTTTTAGAAAGTAAGTAAAAAAAATATAAGAAAGACCAATGGGATATTTCTTTAATATACAATTATATAATTTACTTGATTTGTGATATGTTTTCTAAATATGTGGATATTTAAAATCATGTGGAGGGATCGAGCAAAAAGGACTCGTGGACCTGGAGAGCAGGGTGGGGATTGGGGATGCAAGGGTGAAGGTGTAAGGGGGATAAATGGGTAATGGGAAAAAATACAATTAAAAATAAATTTAAAAAATAAATAGCCTTGGCTAGTGTGGTTCAGTAGATTGAGTGCTGGCCTGCAAACCAAAAGGGCATTGGTGTGATTCCCAGTTGGGGCACATGCCTGGGTTGCAGGCCCCATCCCCAGTTTGGGGCGTGTGAGAGGCAATTGAATCTGTCACACATTGATGTTGCCCTCCCTCCCTTTTTCCCTCCCTTCCCCTCTCTCAAAGATAAAAAATAAATAAAAACAAAAAATCTTTAAGAAACAAATAAAAATAAAATAGAAAAAAATGTCTTTCTAAAAATTTTGTAAAGCCAGTATCACTTAAATGGTGGAAATAAATCATTTCAAATTTACTAACTTTAAAAAGAAAACCAGAGTCTTTATCACAATTATAAACAGGTAAATAAAAGTGCGTGAGTGTGTGTGTGTGGTAAGTGTACTGGAATCTGAAATTTTGCAGAGCATAGGTGAAAAGAGTTATGTAGCTCATATGGAGGGAGAGACCCTGTGCAATCAGTCATGTTGAGAGTTACTTGAAAGATCACTGCAGCCCACTCAGACAGCAATTGATATATTTTAAGCAGGAATGTGGCAGTGATCCCTAGTTCATATCTTTCACAAATATTTACTAGCCCAATGCAAAGCAATGGAAAGACAGTCTGATCAAAACAAAGTCCTCCTGTTTTGGGAACTTACAATGCAGTAAAGTGTTTTCAGAAGGAAATACAATTTGCATTTTTTTCAGAAGGAAAAGAGCTGAGTTCTTAAAAGAGAGATTAATCGGGGCATGTAGGCATCGGTGTAGACACAGACTCCACGAGATCTGGGCGACAGGGACTTGTGCAAGCAGGGGGTGGGGTGAGCTCAGACAGAATCACGGTGAGTAAGGATCACTCGGTTACTCAGACAGCCTCAGTGTTTTGGTTCAGTTGGTGGTACATTAATATTTTCTTGTTCATGAATGTGTCACTACATAAAAGTTTAGTATTTTGTACATGGATGTGTTCTCTGAACTTTAGATTGAGGGCTCTGTGATGAAAGGAAATGTCTGACGTGTCTTTCCACTTTTCTGGCTTTAGTGCAGTGTGCTATATGCAGAGGACTCTTAAATCATGCTAGCAGTTTAATGAAGGGCTGTTTCTTTGACTGGACCTAGATGGGAAAGTCCCCTTGGTTAGATGATTCACCCAGGGATTTTGTGTTCCTAGCATCCAAGAGCTGAGGAACTCTGTTTCCTAGAACTGAAGATCTGTGGTAATCAGTGCTCAGTAAATATTTGTGGAACAGTAAATAAAATACCGAGTGAATGAATACATTTTTTACTACACTCCTATGTCTATTTCCATGTGTCCAGTTAAGCCACTCATTTAAGCATTCAGTCATTTGGCAGATAATCATTGAAAACATGCTGCATGCCAGGCATCATGTGTGTGCTGGTGGTACACAGGTGAGTAGCAACAGACAAGACCTAGCCCTTGTGAACTTATGATGTAGTAGTCTTTACCATGCATTACAAAAATCAGAGGTAGAAAATTGATCAAGCGTGTACTATATTTACTTTATTGTCAGGAGAGAGGGCACAGGGTGGGGAACTGAATGAAGCTGAATTATGCCCCAATTCAGCACATTCCACCAATAGTCATTCCAATGCCAGGATCCGGTGGAACTCCTATCTGCTGCCAGGGTTCTATTCCCAAAGCAGTGGCCATCTTTGGGGCTACCAGCAATATTTCCTACACGCCTGTCATTTTCTTCAGGAACCGCTGAACTGCAGGAAACTCGAGTAACCCTTCCACACCAAAGGAGGGTAAACTGCACTTGTCTCTTCTGCCAGTTAGGTAGCTCAGCAACTTTCATACAAGATATGATTGTCACAGAACAGAAAGAATTTGTCCACTTGGTGCTAGCACAGCCAAACACCGAGAATTGCAAAGGAGAAAGATTGGCTATTTCTTTGTGAATGGCATTGCCCAGGAAAAAAGGATCCGGGGTTTGTGGAGGGTTTTTAACAAACTATAGAAATAATCCCTGAATGTATAGTCTTGTGGAGGGTTTTTAAGTGTATAGGTTAAACATACATGGAATGTGGAAGTGCTGGTGGAGCAAGTTTTAATTGGAGGACCCTGGGGCGTCAACACAAGAGCTTTCTGGACAACTGGACCCTCTACTTCTGAAAGGATTTGGTGATCAAGGTCTGGTTATGTCCCGGTTTTTTGGTTCCATGTGGTGGGTGGAGGAGCAAAGTTTTAGTTACCAATTGCTAGAAATAAAAGTTCTCTCCCCTGCACATGCTTTGGCAGCATGACTTGCAGTTTTGGTCTGTTGTCCCTGAAAAGCAATTCAGTATCTCATTAAACAAGATAGGACCTTTTGGAGCTGATTCTGAGTTTACATGATTACAAATGTCAGGTTTGGTTAGGGGTTGTGGCATGTTGTAAACTCTTCATTCCTTCGAAAGGTGACCTATATTGTTCCTGGTCCTCCCTTAAAATGTTCAGTGGTAAAAGTCATCAAACCAGTTGAATTCATATTAACCTTGTGGGAACAAGAGCACAACTTTGGCCTTATTTGAACTTAATCTTAAAGAATGAAGTAACTGTTTTCAACAGGACAATAGCTCCAAATAAATCCCTGAAATATTTGGTAACCTCTAAAGACAGGATAAGGTATCAATGATGCTCCATTATCATCCTATTACTTTATGCTGTTAAAAATTTGATTCATCGGTATCTTAAAAAAAACACCCATTATAACTAAGTAGAGTTTATGGCAGTAAATACAGGACAGTTCAATATTAGAAAATCTAGCCCAATGTGCCAAGATTACAAGTTTGATCCCGGTCAGGGCACATACAGGAATCAACCAATGAATGCATGGATGAGTGGAGCAACAAGTCCATGTTTCTCCTTCCACCTCTCTTTCTCTCTCTGTCTCTCTCTCTCTCACACTCTCTCATTCTCATCTGTTCATAAAAATTTTTTTAAATGGAAAATCTATCACTATAATCTTACCGTATTAGTAGATGAAGGAGAAAAGCCATATGATCATTTCCACATGCATAAGGAAGCATTAGATAAAACTGAACACTTTTTATTTTAAAAATTAAAAAACAACAACAACAAACCCAGACCTAATTGGTATGGCTTAGTGGGTTGGGCATTGTCCTGCAAACCAAAATGTTGCTGGTTCAATTTCTGATCAGGATACATTCCTGTGTTGCAGGCCAGGTTCCCAGTTGGGGACTCACGAGAGCAACTGATCGATTGATGTTTTTGTCCCTCTCTCTTTCCCATCCCCTCTCTCTAAAAATAAATAAAATCTTTAAAAAAATCAAGGATATAAAGTGAAATCTGAAAAAAAAAGGAGCAATATGTCATGGTCTTGTCTGAGGAAGAATCCAGATTGAAAAAATGTCAATCAAATTAATCTATTAATCCAATACAACTTGAGTACAAATCCCAATAGGATTATTTTATGCATTAGACAAACTAATTCTAAAAGTGAGATCCAAAAAGAGCCAAGACAATGCTGAAAATGGTAAGGAGAACTTTTTCTGTCAGATGTTAACACTAACTATAAAGTTTAATACCCTATGGCCTGGCAATTTCTCTCATATGTATGTAGCCTACTGTGCTGTTTATGGATTCATAGATTTACGGTCCATGTATAAAAACATGGACTCAATGGATACACATGAAGCCGACACGTTTGCCTCCAGAGGGGGAGGGACTGAGATTAAGAATGAGAACAGGGAAATTTCAACTTTTTTTTACTGAGATAAATTGACACACAACATTATATTAGTTTGCCCTGGCTGGTGTGGCTCAGTTGGTTGGAGCATAGTCCTGTAACCAAAAGGTTGCTGGTTTGATTCCCGGTCAGGGCACATGCCTGGGCTGTGTGATCTTCGGTGCAGGAGGCAGCTGATCATGTTTTCCTCTTGCATCAGTGTTTCTCTCTCTCTCTCTCCCTTCCCCTCTCTCTTGAATGAGAATAAAACAAGTCTTTATAAAAAACATTATATTATATTTAAGTATATAATACTTATTAAATATTTGTGTATATTACAAAATGATCACCACGATAAATCTTGTTAGCATCCCTCACCATTCAAAGCTACAGAATTTCTTATCTTGTAATGAGAACTTTTAGGATTTACTTTCTTTGCAACTTTCAAATACAGCATTATTAACTATAGTTGCCATGCTTTATATGCTCATGACTTATTTATTTATAACTGGAAATTTGTGCTCTTTGGCCACCATCACCCATTTTCTCCACTCCACCACCAGTCAGTTCTCTGTATCTGTGAGCCTGTTTTTTCTTCTCTTTTTAATTTTTTAAGAGTCTACACATAATAAAGATTATAGGGTGTTCTTTTAAAAACATATATATTTTTTTTAAGATTTTTATTTATCTTTAGAGGGGAAGGGTAGGAGAGAGGGAGAGGAAGAGAAATATCAACGTATGGTTGCCTCTTGTGTGTCCCATGCTGGGAACTGGCCTGCAACCCAGGCAGGCATGTGCCCTGACTGGGAATTGAACCGAGATCCTTTGGTTCGAAGGCCCGAGCTCAATCCACTGAGCTACACCAGCCAGGGCAGATTATATGGTATTTGTCTTTTTCTCTGGGTGACTTATTTCAATTAACATAATGCCCTCAAGTTCCATTCATGTCATAAATGGCAAGATTTCTTTCTTTATTATGGCTAAATAAGTTCCATCATATATATATCCCACATTGTCTTTACTATTGTCCGCTGATGGACACTCAGGTTGTTTCCATAGCTTGGCTCTTGTAAATGATGCTGCAGTGAACATGGAGGTGCACATATCCATTTGAGTTAGAGTAGGATTGCTGGATCATAGGGTAGTTCTATTTTTAATCTTTTGGGGGAACTTCCATACTGTTTACTATAGTAGCTGCACCAATTTACATTTCTAATGGTGTATGAGGGTTCCCTTTTCTCCACATCCTCACCAACACTTATTTTTTGCCTTTTTTTTTTAATAAAAAGGTTTTATTTAATTTTAGAGAGAGGGAAAGGGAGGGAGAAAGAGAGAGAGAGAGAAACATCAATTGGTTGCCTCTCGAATGCCCCCAACTGGGGGCCACAACACAGGCTTGTGCCCTGATGGGGAATTGAACTGGCAACCGGTTGGTTTACAGGCCAGAGCTCAATCCACTGAACCACAGCAGCCAGGGCTATTTTTTTTTTTTTTTTGTCTTTTTGATAATAGATGTTCTAATAGTGATAATATCATTGTGGTTTTAATTTCCATTCCCCTCATGATTAGGAATGTTGAACACCTTTTCATGTGTCTGTGGGCCACCTGTATGTCTTACATACCAACTTTTAAAAATATGTTCTAATTTTAAAATATATCTGAAGAAGAAATGACAAATGTGAATTCTAGCAGTGGTTACATTGGATATGAATTGTTCTGCAAATGCTTCTGCATATTTTAAACCTATCAAAATAAACAAAAATGAGTTAATTCTAAAAATAGAAACAAAAAGTACATCTGAAACTGATGCAGAATGGTATTGAATGTAAACAGTGGTTGAAAAATAAAATAAAATAATTAGAAACAAAAAGCCTGTGTTTATATTTACCATTTTCTGGGATGTTGCTTTTTAAAATAACACTATTCCTCTGTAGATATTTGGAATTTGAACTACCTCTGTAATTCTAGATGTTGTCATAAATATCGTGAACTTTCAGCATTCTGAACATTCTAAACATTTTCTGAGATAAATTCTGTTTGTTTTTAACCATTCTTTAAAAATTACTTGTCATTAATAAATACAAATATGAGGTGGCCTTTGGACCAAGATAAAATTTTATTGTGGATTTGTTTGCAGAGTTTAGGTCCCATAGGGTATAAAGATGCTGAAGGTATCACCATCTCTTAGAACACATGAGGGTGTCAACAATCCTGCTAAAACCGAAGAAACTGGCCCCAGAAAAGCCTTGAGTAAGCACAACAAGGGCAGAGTGACGTGGGGTAACTGTGGAATGAAGGGAAACAACAGCAGCTGGTCTGTATCTTTTTCTGAATGTTAAAGTCACAAACAACAAGAATTGTTTGTAGAGTGAACATATCCAGCGTGTTTTCTCACTTTTTTTTCTCTTCCAGCAGTATTCAGTATCATAACTTAACTCCTGGTTTTTGAGACATTATTATATGAGCCCTGTGTTGGTTGGTCTTCTGGTCATTCCTCTCCTTTTTTACTGTTCCTACCCCTGCAGCTTATCCTAGTCTAGTCTCTTCCCACCATTAAGGAACTTGTCACTTCTTAGTGTTGAGTCAAACATCATTGCAAAAGCTCTGTCTCCAGCTGAGCTTTAGAGCCACTTTTTCTAGCAGGGAACTCTTCCTTCGGTGGTGCATCTTCCAAAACTCAACCACCACCCAGCTTTTCAAGTTCTCCAGACTTTTTGTCAGCCGTATCATCATTCTGTTTGGGTAGAAATTAGAGTCATCCTGCCCTGGCCAGGTGGCTCAGTTGGTTGGAGTGTCATCCTGTACACCAAAAGATTGCGGGTTTGATCCCAGGTTGGGGCACATATGGGGAGGCAACTGATGTTTCTTTCTCTCTTTCTCCCTTCCTCTGTCTCTAAAATCAATAAACATATCCTTGGGTGAGGACTCAAAAAAGAAAAAATTGTCATCCTGCTAGGTTCTATGACAGCCAAGAGGATAGTATCTTGTTCACCTCTTGGGACCTAGGGTAGTGCTTGATACACAAGGCAAATTTTCTTTCTTTTTCTTTTTTAAATTGAATTTATTGAGGTGTAATGCTTAATAAAATTTTCAATACTATTAAAAATATTTTATCTTTCACATTAATTTTG
Source organism: Glossophaga mutica (assembly GCA_039655065.1). Lineage (NCBI taxonomy): Eukaryota > Metazoa > Chordata > Mammalia > Chiroptera > Phyllostomidae > Glossophaga > Glossophaga mutica. The sequence goes on from CM077304.1 coordinate 65,246,800, forward strand.
TTTGTTTCAAGAAGGTTTTTTTTTTTTTTAACTAGGTCATTGCTAGCAAAAAATGAAGACTGGAGAAGTTTAGAAAGTTTTTTTTACACATCAAATAGCCGAGAGAAAGCCTTTCTGAAAGAATTTACATTAGCTCTAAGCAAAGAGATGGAAGGTGAATTGGGGCTAGTTCTGGGATTGGGGCAGCAGAATCTGTAAAACTCCTGTGTAAACAAGAAGCAGAGGCCCCTGGCATTCTATGGCACCTGGCTAGTCTAGCTGTTAAGATAATCTCAGAAATAGCCCCCTGGAGGTTCATTTAATAATTCACACTTGTTTTAAGGAGTGTGAGCAATCTTCTGTTGGTTTTTGTACCACCATTGTTAACGATTAACCCCTTTTAGTTTCTTCCTTCCACCCTCTGGCCTGCTGTGATTTAATTAAGTACATCTCAGAATTTTCTCCTTGTCAACCCAATTCCTTCAAAGATAGAATCCTTGCCTCATCCATCTCTCTCTCCCCAACACTCTGAATACAGTCATTTCTTCCTTCATTTATGGTTCTGTTATCGGTGGTAGAGGAGTTCTTGTGGTATTTATTGAGAGGAAAAGAATTTCCTGAGACCTGCATGGGAGGATGGAGCTCCACAGTAAACTTTATTGATGATGTGAAATTAAGGAGGATCCCCTCCTGACTTCCCAATGTCCCATCTCCGTCTGTCTCTCCAAGGAAAATGTCCAATCTTGTCAGTAGGGCCAATATAAAGCAGGCAAGCGCATTGCATGAGTGTGGATCTTTGGGTGAAAAAGAGAGAGTTTAGTCCTTTTGGAGCATGCAGGCTTGCTGCTAAGCAGTCTCAGTTGCCATTCAGGTAGAGTTTAGCTTGTCCCTGGCGGCTGCTCCGGTGGCAGAGTCTGTGTGGCTGCTGGCCATGCAGCTGCTAAGGCCACATGTCCCTGGGGAGATAACAGGAGAGCACATGGGTCGAGTATAGGTTCCTGAGAGACAGCATGTGCTTCCTTGTTCCCCCAGGGTTATATATCTCAGGCTTGGAAAACACCAGAAGCATTTTCAAAACAATCAGTCAATTTCCCAAGCTTTTTCAGGTTTTGGATGGATTTACACCCCCTAGTTAGACTGGCAGGCCTCTATGGTTCAGCGGTATTCCCTGTGCTCCCCAACAATCTGGTACTGGAGTGGGGAAGGAAGGAGTGTTAATCTCGTGGAGTGTGAAGCTGTAGCTTCCTGCTGGAGTAAACAGGTTTACCATCCCCAGTTTATTAAGCTCAATGTCTAAGTCTCTTGCTCTCCTTTTTAAATTAACAATTAGTTAAATACCAATGATAACATTTCCACTAGAAAAGGACTAATCCTGCCAATTCTGCCCTTTGTATCTGCCCTTTGTTTCTGCCCTATCGAATTGTGTCTGTGAACAGAGTATTTTTTAAACACTGGGCTAATGAGATGGGGGAAAGTTGGTCCAGAGGGGGCTGGCCAAATATTCAGAACTTGAATCTGTTCCTAGTGGTCCTGTTAAAAAACACAACTTGAAGCAATTCACCCGTTTATATCCTCCCAATCTGTCTAGTACCTCCTCTGTCCAATCCTCAGTTCCCTTGCTTCAAATTTAAAGGAGCTTCCAAGATCTTAAAAGTTTTTTCTTTCTTTTTTCTTCTTTTTTATTTTGAGAGTGAGAGAAAGAGAGATTTGTTGTTCCACTTATTTATGCATTTATTGGTTGATTCTTGTATGTGGCCTGACCAGGGACAGAACCCACAACCTTGGCATAGAGGGATAATGCTATAACCAACTGAGCCCTGGCCAGGGCCAAACTTTTTTCTTTATTTTTTTCAAGTCAAACTGATTTATCGTTTCACAAACAACTCTCTGCATTTCACTTCTGGACTTTTTGGTAATACTTTTCTTATGCCTGGAATATTCTCCTCTGTTTTAAGTCTTAACCATCCTTCAAGACAAAATACTCTGGTCCTCTGAGGCCTTTGTAAATTACCTGAGTATTCGCTGAGCAATCCTATCTTTGAACTCTTATAGCACATACCTATTCCTTTACTTGGCATTAACAAATGATAGCTTGTATAATTTATATTTTTATGCTTAGTTTTTTTCATCTCTTGTGATTTTCTTTTATCCTGTACCAAGCACATGCTCTCATAACCAGAAACTTCATTACATTTGTTGTGATAAAGGTAAGAGTTTCTAATTTTTTTTAAAGATTTTATTTATTTTCAGAGAGAGGGTAAGGGAGGGAGAAAGAGAGGGAAAGAACCGTCATGTAAGAGAGGAAGATGGGTCAGTTGCCTCTCACAGACCCCCAACTGGGGACCTGGCCTGCAACCCAGGCATGTGCTCTGACTGGGAGTCCAACCAGCAACCTTTGAATTCACAGGCTGGTACTCAATCCACTGAGCCACATCAGCCAGGACTAATTTTTTAATAAAAAAGTTTTTTTTAAATAACTTTTATTTTTCGATTACAGTTGACATATATTATATGTTTCAGGTGTACAACATAGTGATTAGAAATTTATATTATAACTTGCAAAGTGATCATCTAAGTTTAATACTCATCTGACACTGTACAAAATTATAATTATGACATTATTGACTATATTCCCTATGCTGTACTTTATATCCCTGTGACTATTTTTATCACTGTAATTTATATTTCTTAATCCTTTTCACCATTTTCAGCTCTCCCTCCCCAGTCTGGGGACCACCAATTTGTTCTTTGTATTTTATTTTGTTTGTTTACTTTTGTTACTTTTTAAAAGCCAAACCGAATTATCCTTGAATAATGTCAATTGTGACCAATATGTTTAAGAAATACTCTTTTCTAGTAGGCTAGAGTATGGAAGAAGGGAAAGATGTAAAATGGTCCTTGTTCATAAGAACTAATTGTTTCTGGTCAAAGAAGCTGGTCTTTGCCAATGACTGTCCTTTATGGGTTGAGCCAACTCATTTCTTATTCCTTGTTCATTTTTGAGATTGCTACGTCTGTCTGCTAAAGGGGACAAGTGAGTGAGTCAGTATGGAATGCCTAATACATATATATTTTTAATGAGAATGAATGCATACATGAACCAAGCCAAAAATTTTAGAAGCGTAAAGTGAAAAGTAACCGCTCTTCTTTATCCTACCAGTCTTACTTCTGTACTTAGAACATTAGCATGCATCTGCACACAAGACTGTATTCTATTTTTACTCGTGTTTAAAAAAAACAAGTCTTGAAAGAACTCATATATATACAATCCAGTGGCAGGCGGTATGGGCTTAATACATCGCACAGATGTTAATTTTGGTTTCTTTTTTGGTAGCGGCGCTTCGACTTGCATTGCCTGCGGTTTTCACTGCGGCTGGGAGGTGTAAACAAAAGAAATACAAAAAATAGCTCAACGGAAACAGAAGTCCCTAGCTTTCCGCGCCAAACCGGCAGCCATGGGCAGGGCCAAGTCTCCAGCGGGACGCTGCGGGTGGGGCTGTGCCTGGCACCCCTGCCCCACCTGGCGGGCCTCACCAAGATCCCAGGCCGCCCCTTTGGGGAGGCGGTGGGGCCCAGCCGCCTCCCCCAGTTGGTGCGAGCTGCTGTGGTGGATCCCGGATCCAGGATCCCGGACGCGCGCGCCCGCGCGCGCGCACAGAAGGCCGATGGGCCGCCACTTCCGGCGTGGTCCTCTCCGGCGGTAGGGGTCGCTATTTGGGTCTACCTTGTCCCGTTCGGTTCCTCTTGGGGCATGTGCGGGCCTGTATTTCTAAAAGGAAAATGGAGCAAGAAGCCAAGCTCGAGGGGCAGCTCTTAACCCTCTGACCTAGGTCCTGTTGCTTGCTAAGTCAGGCGCCTCCTTCTCCGGACATAGTAAGTTGAAGGGCCCCAGTGGCCCGGGCCCAGGAGTAGAATAGTTGCCGAAACCTTGGGTGGAGGGCTGCCACGCACCCGTGAAAGGAACTAAGCAGCCGTGGGGGAACCAACCGCCACCCCACTCCAGGCGCTGAAAACCCTGCTTGGTGAGGAATAGATATGGGCGGGGAAGTGCCTAGGCAGTTGTGGGTTGGCGCTGGGTCTCCCAGCTCTCTGTCGTTTCCAGCCTTTTGCCTGCACGCAGTCTTTGTCATTTCGTGGTGGGAGGTACAGAACACAAGGTTTTGTGAAGGTTTTGTTGAACGGAGGCCAGCTTGTCGCCAGGGTTACAGGCCCGCTCTCCCTGGGGGGGCATGGGGGAGGGGCTCCACAGGGGCTCCGCGGGGCGCGTCCGGAAGGGTCATGTGGGCGGGGATGCTGCGGAGCCCCCAGCTGCCTCCAAGCAGTGGGTTGGAATAATGACAGGTGCCTGTTCCGGAGCCAGTCTGAGGCGGGTACCGAGTCTGGGCGAGATTAGGCTGGTGTTCTGGGCAGGTTGACTCAGCTTTTCCTCTTGGGCTGGTCAAGTTCGGACACGTTCTGAGTGTGCAGAAAAGGAGCTAAGCCCTGACTTGTCTCCAGCTGGGGTATTTAAACTGTGACTATTGCCAGCTGTGTTCACTGTGGTCGCAGGCGGACAGCACTCATTCTCTAGTGATCCAGGTAAGGACTCACTTACTAATAATGGCTTTAGTTTTAGTAAATGCGTTATTATTTAAAGACATTGTTTTTAGGGTTTTATTGTGTTTTATTATTTAAAGGTGTTGTTTTTAGGTTTTTATCGTGTTTTATTTTTTCTATATTCTTAGACAGATGTGTAATACCAGTATGTCTGTGTCTACTGATGGTGCTGTAAGTACCTCACAGATTCCAGCTTCGGAACAAGAGACCCTGGTTGGTATTTTGTCTCAAAGTGTAACTTTGTAGAAGAATTTACTTTATGAGGTGATCAACTAAATTCCGCAGACACCTCACCCCCTGCCCTCATCATAGCATGGCTGTTTAAGTGAAATTTTATGTACAAAGCTTAAATTCTGCTACTCAGGTATAACTCAGGTATAAACAGTCTTTTCTTAGCCCTTTACAACAGTCTTTTCTTAGCCCTTTACAACAGTGAGTTTCAGAGTGAGTGCCATTACATGCTGAAGTTTATTATGTGATAGAGTTTTTTTGTGTTTTGACTTGTTAGTATTTAACTTTTTAAATGGTTCGTAAGTCACAAAAGTAATTCATGCTTGTAGAGTTTACATGCTTACAGAAATGTTGATAGTAAAAACTGAAAATTCTAGTCTTTTGACTATGTTAGATATTTAAATATATATGTGTACACACACACACACACACACACACTGTATTTTTCGGACTATAAGACGCACTTTCCACCCAAATTTGGGAGGAAAATGCGGGTACGTCTCGTAGCCCAAATGTAGCTTACCTGGCTTGCTGTGGGAGTGGGGAGCGGCGGTGCAGCAGGGTCATAGGTTATTAAGTATTTTACCATATTTTTTGCTTCGAAAAATTTTTTCCTTATTTTCCTCCTCTAAAACCTAGGTGCGTCTTATGGTCCGGTGTGTCTTATAGTCCTAAAAATATGAGAGATATGTATATATGTGGATCTTAATATTATTGTCCTGTTCTAGTAAAGCTAAACTAGAGGTACATCTATGTAAAATAAAATTACAGAATTTTTTTTATTTAAAAAAATTTTAAAGATTTTATTTAGTTTTAGAGAGAGGGGAAGGGAGGGAGAAAGAGAGGGAGAGAAACATCATTGTGTGGTTGCCTCTGGGCTCCCCTACCGGGGACCTGGCCCACAACCCAAGGTGTGGTTGCCTCTTGCGCGCCCCCTACCGGGGACCTGGCCCACAACCCAAGGTGTGGTTGCCTCTTGCGCGCCCCCTACCTGGGATCTGGCCCACAACCCAAGGTGTGGTGCCTCTTGTGCGCCCCCTGACGGGGACCTGGCCCACCAGCCAGGCATGTGCTCTGACTGGGAATCGAACTGGTGACCTTTGGTTTGCAGGCTGGCATTAAATCCCCTGAGCCACACCAACCAGGGCTATTTTTCTTTTCCTTTCCTCCCCTCCCCTCCCCTCCCCTCCCTTCCCTTCCCTTCCGCAGCAGTACCTATCACTGTGTGGTGCATGGTAGAAGCTCAATAAATGTTTGTCAAATAGATAATTGAAATGGAGACCAACTAAGAGCATGATATAGTAAGAAGTAAATGGTGGCTTGTAATTGAGGAACATAAATTGCAGTCTCCTATCTGCTCTTAATTATCTTGTCACCTTGGTTTGGTTATTTGAATTCTTCATTCTTCAGGATCCTAATCTGTAGAAGGAAAAGATTGGTAAAAATCTCCACACTAAAGATTTATTTATTTTTCTGGATCTTGTCATTTAGTTTACAGTAAGCTCTTTGGAGTATTCTTTTTTTTTTTTTTTTTTTTTTTGGTTTTATGTCTAATTTTTTATTCTGAAATGTAAAGCTCTTCTGGATGAAAGTACAGTTGACATACAGTATTATATTAGTTTCAGGCATAGAACATAGTGAGATTCCACATTTATATACCTTAAAAAGTGATCACCACAAAAAGTCCACTGTCATCTGTTACGAGATGAAGTTACTGTGATATTGATATTATTAATATTCCCTATGTTGTACTTTACATCCCTATGATTTGTAAGTTTGTACCTCTTAATCCCCTTAACCTTCTTGCCCATACTTCCACCGCCCAGCCCTCTGGCAATTACCAGTTTTTCTGTATCTATGGGTCACTTTGTTTTGTTTGTTCATTTGGAGTATTCTATTTATGTGTGAGTTTGTAAGGTAGTAAGCAAATAACTGGAAGAAAAAATAGTTTTCACTGCATTTGCATGGATACCGTTTTTGATGACAACGGGTAGCAATACTTGAGAAGTCTGACTATTTGCATAATAATTAGGTCCCAGCATTTTTTTTCAAACTTCCTAGACAGTCTGTGGTGTTCAGTTTATATAGTCTGTTACATTTAGTGAAAACATTATAACTTATTTTTTGAAGTATATCTTTATGAGATTGATAAATGTAATCTGCTACCTTTATTGAAATTATAATTGGAGTTGAGGATGGGTGGGGTAGGGGACCGAGGTGGGGTGAAAATGGAGACAGCTGTACTTGAACAACAATAAAAAATAAAATAAAATTTAAAAAACCTTAAAAACGAAGAAATTATGGACATATTTGCAATGGGTCTTAAAGTTCTGTAATAATTTTGGAAGTATAATAGCAACTCTGTTTTTTATAGGTTAGACCAAAGCCATTGCTTTTGAAGTTGTTAAAATCTGTTGGTGCACAAAAAGACACTTACACTATGAAAGAGGTAAGCTGAACTAAGAGTTAATGAGATAATTAGTGTCTTATTAGCGTTTTGCAGCCTTTTTCCTTCCTAATGAGTAGTACATAGATATCTGGGCAGAGTTAAGGTTTGAAAAAAATACATTTTAAATAAATCAGAAGCAGTCTCCCTGCTTCTATCAAATTAAAAGGAAAAGATTGAAAAGCAGTGTTTTAAAGGGTTGTTATTCTAGATGGTTGTGAATGTGGGTGCTGGCTGTTTAACCCTCTTCAGATCAGTGTTATTGAATGGGTTTGAAACAAATGTTTAATTTTCTTTAATGCTCAGAAATCATATTTCTATTTCAGGTTATATTTTATCTTGGCCAGTATATAATGAATAAAAGATTGTATGATGAGAAGCAACAGCATATTGTGTATTGTTCAAATGATCTTCTAGGGGATTTGTTTGGAGTGCCAAGTTTCTCTGTGAAAGAACACAGGTAAATTCTTTCGTTTAGTCCATTGTAAAAAGCTAGCCGAGCAAATGTGTCAGTTCACTTCCACTCTCACTCCCTTTGGTCAGAAAAAAAATTGTTATAACGTATATAAAAGATGCTAAAATTTAATTTCTCAGCAATATAGGATATTGTTTGAGAACCTGAGTTCTAAAATCTTAAAAACCTGGGTTTCAGACCTAGCTCAGCTGCTCATTTAGTAGCTGTGCGATTATGTAAATTGACTTAATTCTAAACCTTAGTTTCCCCCATTCGTAAAGTAAGAATGATATAAATACTTCATGTGGAGGTGATGAAAAGACCTTGTGTAAAAAGCATAGTGTTTGGCATATAGAAAGTATTCAAATATTAGTTATAGTTACTGAATATTAAAAAATACTGCAGTCACTTCCAAAAATCTTTATTCAACCCTGTGATAAAGGCTTAGATTTGAGCTTTAGCTACTTTGGAAGTCCTTTTCTTGTATACCATTATGGTACTTAATCAGTTGAATTTAGTTCATTTTGAGAATTATTCTACTGGGAACTGGAGACTTTTTTTTAGTCATTCATACCTCACATTTGAAATCCTGTCCCATTTAGTTTATCACAGTCTGTAAGGGGCCTTAGCATGTGTATCTTAATAAATGGGGTGAATACTTCTCACCTGAAAGAATTCAGTAGATTCTACTGGTATTTAATGCTTAATAATAATAAAGAGAAAAGGGTGGTAATTAAATGGGACATCTATAACTTTAAACCAACTTCATTAACATGAGCATAACATAATTTATTTTTAAACATTAAGAAAACACAGCAAGAAAGCTAAGAAAAAGGATAAATGACTATAGTTTGTCACTGAAAGGCATTTTTTTACCTGTCATTTTTATATTACGTGCAGATGTGTGTTTTGACCTAGTTGTTAACATAATATATTTAATTTCATCTTGCTTTTTTTAAACTTCTATTAAAAAATTTTTTTTATCCTCATCTGAGGACACTTTTTTCATTGCTTTTAGAGAGAGGAAAGGAGAGAGAAGCATCAATGTGAGAAAGAGACATTGATTAAACATCGATTGTGCCCAGAGCAGGGATCAAACTAGCAGTCTAGACAGGTGCCCTGACTCAGAATCAAACCGCAACCTTTTGGTTGTGGGACGATGATTCAAACAACTGAGCCACACCAGCCAGGACTCATCCTGCTTAATTTAACATATAAGCATCTTTCCATTGACAAACCACTTCCATTTAATATTTATTTATGTTATTATTGGGCTTTAATTGTAAAACCCAATAAGCTTCAATTGTATAAATTTAAGTAGTAACTAGCCCTGGCTCTGCAGCTTGGTTAGAGCATTGTCCTGATACACCAAGGTTGTGGGTTTGATCCTCCATCAGGGCTCATACAAGAATCAGCCAATGAATACTTAAATAAGTGGAACAAGAAATCAATGTTTCTCTCTCTTCTCTCTCCTCCCCTTCCCTCTGCCCCCTTCCCCTTCCCTCTTTCCTTTTCTCCCATCTCCCTTGTCCTCTCTTTTTAAAATAAATAAATAAAAACTGAAAAAAAGAAGTAACTATCAGTGATTTTGCATCATTTGAGTATTGAATCTTCTGATAATGTTTTGAGATGTAATTTAGGATAGTGAAATTATCTTTACTTTTTAAAGATTTTATTTATTTTTAGACAGAAGGGAAGAGAGGGAGAAAGAGAGGAAGAGAAACACAATGTGTGGTTACCTCTCCAGCGCCCCTACTGGGTACCTGGCTCACAACCCAGGCATGTGCTGTGACTGGGAATTGAACCAGTAACCCTTTGGTTCATAGCCCAGCACTCAATCCACTGAGCCACGACAGCCAGAGCTTAAAATTATCTTTGACTTGAATTCTTACATATGCTGAGAGGTTACACACTTAGAAATTACTGACTTGAAAAAGTGTATTGATAGGATTATTGATTTTTGTGAGTTTAAGGAACTATATCATCAATCTCGAGGGTAAAAAAATAGTTGGGTTTGTCACTTCACCCTTAACCTTGAGAATTAGAAATGATATCGTGTGACCAGTAAACATTCTCTAAAATCCTTAGTTAAAAAAAACATACTACGACATCAGTGAATGCTGGAATAAGTGAATTGTCTTCCAATTATGATGTAAGTTTCATGAGAGCAGAGATTTGGTTGCATTATATTCTTTTCCCTCAGTTTCTAGAAAAGTGATTGGTATGTAATAGGTTCTCAGTCTGTATTTATGACATGAATGAATACTGCTTTATCTTTAATAAATTTTAAGATCAAGAAAGAAAATCCATTAGATTACTGGTCCAAGGTCAATGCAAGTCAAAATGATAATCAAATTCCTATAGGGGGTTTTCTATAACACTACTTTCTTGGGTAGTCTACTTATAAGCACAGAGCTTGAAAATTTCTGTTTGAACATAAGTACATATAGTAACCCACCTTCTGCATTTATACCCATTCTCTGGGGTTTGGTAAAGTACAAACAAACCACATTTCAGGAAAGAGATGTAAAATCTTTCAGCTAGAAAAACCTCAGTGATCATAAAAAGTAGCTGTGTGTAATCATTCTGCAACTAATTAGGGTACTTTTTTAAGATTTAGAAACTTGATATAGTTGGAATGCAGTGATACAAAATTTGGTTTGAAAAAATTTTGATTTGTGTGCACTAATTCATAATAATGCATTTAAAAGTCTGGTTAAGTCCAGTTTAATACATTTTTATTTTAAAATGTACATTTCTTATTTTGTTTCTCCCTTAAAGGAAAATATATACAATGATCTACAGAAACTTGGTAGTAGTCAGTAAACAGGGTAAGTGAATTTTTGAATATCATAAGCATATACCATAAAGATATTTTAAAGGCATTTTGTGCATATCTAGTCATTTTATAATTGATACTCCTTAAAAGTTGCTTTAATTTTATGTTTACTTTTAATAAAATAACATAAATTTAACAGGAAGAAATACATATGAACTAAACATAATACCAGGGTTCTAATGCAGATTTACAATATATAAGGTTAAATGTCCTATTATATGAGTTTAAGCCTTGGGATATTAATTAGAATTTGTTTTGAAAGGTAGATTGTTTTAAAAGCTCCTGCTTAATAGAGATGTAATCAAACCTGAAATGTATCGAAAGGCTTGGGTATTTGAAAGGTAGGACCATTTGAAAGGGTGGGTATTTTTTTTTTTTTAATAATAGAGTTTTGTTTACCAATTTGTTTAGGTAAGTGGCATTTAACTTTTCTATCTTTGGACTTGTTCTTAACTGGCTTTTTTGGTGTCTCACTTATCCCTTTAATAATCTAACAAAAGCACCGGGTTCTCATTCCAGAAAAATACACACATGTAGTGGTATGCTGATAAATGTTTAACAACCCGTACTCTGGTGGAAAAGGCCTGATTTGTAGCAGCTGCTGATTTCCGTGGTATAAATACTTTCACCATGGCCATTTTCAGGCTATACACATCCAGAATTGGGAAGAGATGTGCCCAGTCCATGTTGGAGTAATGCTAGGAGCCAGCTCCAGTGCACCACGTATTCTTACAGCCCATCCTAGAAAGTCAGTTGAGAACGGTTCTCAGAAGCTTGTTTACTTCCTGGGATGAACTGACCACTCATTTTTGCTCCCAGTATTTTGTATTTAAATTTTGTTATATTGCTTCGTTATAATAGTTTATATTTCTCTTTCCTGTGTCCTCTTTAGGTCTACATTTTGCATCACAAACACACAGTACAGTGTTTTATTAATATGGTCTTTAGTAAGTGTGTTGAATATTTATTCTTCCAAAGTTAGGATTTAAGACTCAGAAAAGGGCATCACCATCTGTCTTATCCAGAATAGAGGTGATGATTAGTCTGTTGACCAGCATTTTACGAAGCTCTTTATGAAATCAAATGAAGGCAAATAAACAACTATAATATCTGTAGTAGTATTTTCAGTTATTATCTCTGATGTATTGATACTTATAAATAAACCTTGGTAGAATTTTGAAAAGAACAAAAAAAAAATAAGTAAACATAGGTCGATTACTAGGAAAGTGATATGAATGAGATGGTGACTTGTACATTACTTATGTTTTTTTCCATTCTGAGTTTCAGGTTTCAGTTGAGTAGCATTAACTTCAGAACTCACAGTGCTCTACACCTTGGCACACCTAGTGTTTTCTTTTTATTACATCTGTTTTGTAATGTCTATTATATTAAAACAAATATAACCTATGTTTATGTACGACTTAAAATAAGTGTAATACCTTGCTCATAAATAAAGAAGAAATAAACTATTATGATAATGTATAAAACTTCAAATAGTTAATGCTCAGGCCTGACTTCCCTGTTAAGGTGAAAATGTCTTGGAGTGAGCAGTAAAGTGCATTTGATTATGTTCTTTGGTAATTTCCGTATCTGAAACTTGGACTTTTTGAGCTCTATGTCTACACATCCAGTTAAAGACTAAACACCTACCTGAATGAGTTTTATCCACTTTAGTTCTCTATGTTCCCATCCAAATCTGTTTGTCTTCTGCAGTTTCTCTCTTGGGTAGAATCTTGGAATCCTTAGCTCCTTTCATCCTTGCCTTTTATATTAGACACCTTGTATATTTCCTTGTATATTTTACCTTTTTAATTTCTACAAACTTGATCTTTTTTCCATGCCTTAGTTTAGATTTTAATACCTTTTCATTTGTATTTTTGCAGTTAACTGTCTAATACTGGTTTTCCTGCCTCTGCTCTTTTTTCCTTCTATTTTGCCAGAGTGATTTATCATTCTCGTGCCTAAAATACTATTTAGTGAGGAGTTCCTCATTGTTCTCTGGATAAAATAATTTGCTTGTACACTGGCAAGTCAGTTTTATCTCTTGGATTAAACCTTTTTAATGGGGAGTAGCTGTAGCAGTGCCATCGGGAAGGTTCTGAAGGAGCAGTTGGAAAGAGTGGGCTGAAGCGGGAGTGCCTGCGTGAGTGCTCCTTGCGGTTTGCATCCTCAGGCTGTGCAGTAAGACACACAGGGTCCTCTGTGATCCCACTTCTGTGCCAGTTATTATGTGCTCCCTGCAGTGTCCTGCAACAGCACTAAGAGTTCGTTTGCAAATGTTTTTTTTTAACATGGTGTTCCCTCAGTCTGGAATGGCCTTTCCTGATCCTACTTCTACATCTGAAATGAAAACTTCCCTGGTTCCTTGTTCCTCAGACACTGCCCTGTCCCTACCAGATAGTAATTGCTCTTCTTCACCACTGATTTATCTTACTTACACTTGTATTGTGTTCATTATACCCTATCATTACTCTTATGCACTGTTAAAATTGAATTCTTATTTACATCTCCAGCGTCTAGCACAGGGATGGCACCTGGGAGACAAGTTTAATGTTTGTTGCAAGGTTAAATTGTGTAAGCAGTTTGTCCTGGACTATCTACATAGCTCTTTCTTAGTTTATGCTTTTCTGTTTTTATTTTCTATCAGAACCATCAGATTCAGGCACCTCTTCGAGTGAAAATAGGTGTCACCTCGAAGGTGGGAGTGACCAAAAGGTAATCTTGAATTTAACCTACTCCAGTATGATTTTTGAAAATTGGGAAGCTTATTAAAATTGGAAATTAGCTTTGTGGTGTTACCACTTAAGTTGTGGGTCTTTTTCCCTTTAATGCGTAGGACTCTGTGCAAGAACCCCAGGAAGAGAAACCTTCATCCTCAGATTTGGTTTCTAGACCATCTACCTCATCTAGAAGGAGAGCAATCAGTGAGACAGGTAGATATGAATATTTAATTGTCATTTTCAAATAGCTTTTTAGTGTTCATTTTCTAATGAAATTAGTACATTTATATTTAATGAAATTGTGCTTTTTTGTTTTAGATTAATGAATTTCTGAGTTTCATTTTTATGTGATTTATTTGGTTTAAAAATTGCTTTCTTAGCAACATTTTTCTGGTTGACTGACGACAGCAGGTGCGGTTTACTGTGACCCCTGGATTTTATAGTTAGCCAGCTCTCTATTCAGGGTAATAGAGGACAAGGATATGCACTCTGTTTTACTTATTCTTGGTCACCTTAAGCAGTTAACATATTTAATTGTTCCTAATGTGACAAAACATCAGTGAGTTTTAAAACGATAAATAGCGTCTTAGAAATAAAGACGAGATAAAGAAAATAGCCGAACATTTTTGCAGAGAAATGTGGAGGAGGAAGCTGTCGTCTAATCAGAAGTCATTATAACAAACTATGAATCAGGTGAAAGAAAATCAATGGAACAGAATAGATAAACCCACGCTAGAATCTTGTATGTGAGGGTAGTAAGGGCAGAGGATGTCTTACTAAATACGTGGGACTGGCACAAAAGGTTAGTTATTTGAAAAAAAAAAAAGATCAATTTCTATTTATAATGTATGCCAAAGTAAATTCCAGATTTACCTTCTAAGTATATTAAACATTTTTGGGGGGGGTGGTTTCCAGAGAAAAGATTTTGTACCTTAAGAGTTGATTTATGACAGCAACCCTAGACTGTTTGTTTAATATAAGCTGTGGAAAGATTAAATCGTGACTTAATGGAGATAATGTTCTGAAAGCAGCTTAAAAAGCTTTTAAAAATAATATTTTGCTATTACTGTGGACAGAGCCAATGAAAGAGTGTTGACTTTCGAAACAGCAGTTTAATTTTATTGGAGCTAAATTTTAGTACAAATTTTAGTACAAATACTCATGACAGCTTAATTTCTAAGTAAATCTGTGTAGTAATTTAATTAACTTGTTTTTCCTTACATATCCAGAAGAAAAGTCGGACGAATTACCTGGTGAATGTCAAAGGAAGCGCCACAAATCTGATAGTATTTCCTTTTCCTTTGATGAAAGCCTTGCTCTGTGTGTAATAAGGGAGTTACGTTGTGAGAGAAGCAGTAGCAGTGAATCAACAGGGACTCCATCAAATCCGGTAATCTTCTTGTTTAAATAAAACATGACTTATTTTAACAAGACTTATTTTTAAAATCTAATTTTGGCAGTTCTAATAAGCATTCAGATAAAATGCTCACGTATGATATTTGATTGCTGCTATAGACAGTGACAAAATAATTTTTTCTTACCTTTTCTTTTTGAATATTTATGAGTTTATTTATACCAAACTGGTGACATATGCCAGGGAGCAAGATCTCAGATGCTCCCAGTAAATTTTTTGTTTTTTCAAATAAACTTATGTAGATCTTTCCCACCCTAATCCTAGGTTTGGGGAGAATAGTGTAAGATAGTGGAGTTGTATTGGGGTGTGTTGATAAAATTAGTACCAATATTAATAGTTATTTTTTTAAGCTTTTTTATTTATTTTTTTAGAGATGGAGAGGGAGAAAAAGTGGGAGAGAAACATCAATGTGTGGTTGCCACTTGAGCGCCCCCTACTGGAGACCAGGCCTGCAACCCAGGCACAAACCCTCACTGGGAATCAAACCAGTGATCCTTTTGTTTGCAGTCTGCTGCTCAATCCATGAGCCACACCAGCCAGGGCCAATATTAATAGTTATTAATGTCACCCTACATACTGGAGAATTTTGTGGGCCACTGCACCAATAGTAAATTAAAATAAATTGGAGTATAGTCCGAGTTTAGAAGTTTTTTTTTTTTTTTAATAAGGGAACAAAAATGAAAATGTATTTAGTTAAGATATTTTAGGATTTTAAGGCCAATTTGTCTTAAATATTTAGAATAAAAATTTTTTTATTACAGTCGTCAGCTAATAAGTTGGCAGAGTCTGAACTTCATATTTGCCATATGTAGGTGTAGACATCAGGAAAGTCTGTTTACTGATGCTATGAAATATGGTATATTGCATGGATGACAAATATCAGTACTTTTGATTGATAAAAATTCCAAAGCATTAACCAGGAATAAAATTTTTAAGAGATGTCACTGAAAGAAGTTTTGTAAAGAAGTGTTTTGCTAACAAGACTACTTGACAAATGTAATATTTTTCTTGTCATTAAATATTGGCCTTTGAAATGTTACTAAAATTAGAACATTTATTAGTGGTATGGCAGTGCCTCATGGCCGTCGTTCTGGATCTGAGTGATCCTTTTTTATTTCTCCAGAAGATGTAAGGGACTGAACCAATTGTGATAGTAACCCTATTTTTTTTTTATGTATTCTTGTTGCTTGTGTTATCTTTGTTTTTCTCTTCCAAAGCAGTGATTTTTTTGCCTACAGATATGAACTCTACAGTTAGTATTTAATAGAGTTGTTACTTATGCTGGCCACTAGATGGCAGGAGGAGAGCAAATTTATTCAGTAGATATTCACATGTCTTTTTTTACATTATTTTTTCTCTTTTACTGTTTCCTTTAATTTGCTTACTTAAGTAATCTATTTTTTAAAAGATTTTATTTAATTTTAGAGAGAGGGGAAAGGAGAGGGAGACACATTGATCCATTGCCTTTCACGTGTCTCCAACTGGGGAACCTGGCCTATAACCCAGGTGTGTGCCCTGACTAGAAATTGAAACACCAACTTTTTGGTTTGCAGGCCAGCACTCAATTCACTGAGCTACACCAGCCAGGACTTAAGTGTCTTTTGTGTGCCAGGTCCTATTTGGTACTGGGATATAGTAGTAGTCAAGGTAGATATGGTCCCTGCCCTCATGTTGATGTTGATACATCAACAGTTTAATAAATAAAACATTTAGTAAATGCTATGAATAAAATACAGGTTGTTGAAAGCAAATACGTGTTTTCTGAAAATTGAATCCAATAAAATAAAACGACATATATACACACTGCATATTTGGATAGTTTTATTCCTTACACTCTCCCGTTAAAAAAATTTAACTTCCCCCCGCCCCCCCAGAATTCCAGCCAAATTATATTTAACATTCTTGTGCTTGCATTTCTCCTGGAACCACTACCTTGTTATCAAAGCCATGTATAGGGAAATCTGATCTTTATTTATTTATTTATTTAGTCTACTCCTATCCTGAAAATCCCTTTCTTTATTTAGAAGTCTTGTTTTTTTAGTTTAAGCACTAAACTTGCTCTCTTTCTGCCATCTAGTGGCCAGCATAAGTAACAGCTCTATTAAATACTAACTGTAGAGTTCATATCTGTAGGCATAAAACCCCTGCTTTGGAAGAGAAAAACAAAGATAACACAAGCAACAAGAATACATTAAAAAAAATAGGGTTACTATCACAATTGGTTCAGTCCCTTACATCTTCTGGAGAAATAAAAGAGGATCACTCAGGTCCAGAACAATGACCATGAGGCACCGCCATACCACTAAAGCCCTAGTTGTAAGTTTTTGGTAGGGCCAAAAAAATTTTTTTTTGCTTCATATAAGAATGTTATAGTTATCATTTGGTGTTGTCATTCACCAACTTGGAAATGGAGTTAAAGGAAAGTGCATTTCCCTTTCATCTTTTCAGTTTAATAAACTTGTGGAACCAAGGCTACATATTCTAGGTCTGTACCAGGCAGTTTACATGATAGCTTATTTTATCATGTCGGGAGCCTCAGACTTCATTTATAGATGGGAAAACTAAGACTTGAGCGTTTCAAATAACTTACGATCTCATAACTAATAACTGTCACAATTGGAATTCAGATAACACCAGGGATTTCTGACTTAAAAATTTAGGATCTTTCCAGATAAGCCTGTGTGATGTTTTTTAAATATACAGTATTTAAAATTTCTGGGTCATTCCTTTTTGAACATTAGCCAGAACTTTAAAAAAAACCTTTCATATTGGTTTCTTCATATACTTTAGAACCGGGGTAGGCAAACTTTTTCTGGGAAGAGCCAGATACTAATTATTTGGGCTTTGCAGGCCATATGGTCTCTGTTGCAACTACTCAGCTCTGTTGCTATAAGGCAAGGGCAGCCGTAGGGGACAAGTACAAGTAAACACAAGGGCATTGCTGTGATCAGTAACGCTTTATAAAACTAAGTGGGTGGGGGGCCAGTTTGCTGACCCCTGCCATAGAGGATGCTTTCTGAGATTTAATTTTTCTTGTGATTTACCCCCTTATTCTGAACTTAGTGTACTAAAGACTAGTTAATTGAAATATCCAGTTTGTTAGGTTACTTTATTTACAGTGTTGTAGTTTGACTTCTGAATTTAACCTGATTGTTAATGGAACCCTTGTTAGGAATTAGAACTGCAACTTGATGAATGCTGC
The DNA here is from genome assembly GCA_039655065.1 of Glossophaga mutica. Classification (NCBI taxonomy): domain Eukaryota; kingdom Metazoa; phylum Chordata; class Mammalia; order Chiroptera; family Phyllostomidae; genus Glossophaga; species Glossophaga mutica. The sequence goes on from CM077304.1 coordinate 65,264,681, forward strand.
TTTTACCACTGCTTTCTTAACCTCACTGTAAAAAAGGAAACAAAACAAACAAAACAGTATTTTGACATTAGTGGTTATAAAATATTATGTTTTTAAATATGATGGAAATTTGTTAGAGATCATTTAATTCAAACTCCTTTCATAGATGAAGTGGCTGTGGCCTTTACAGGTTACATATGTCCAGGGTTTAATCACCACTTAATGGAAGTGTAGAATAGGAGTGTGTGCACCCTGATTCCCAGACTTAATGGGCTTTTTCTAGTTGTAGCCTTCTGCTTTGCATATGCTCCTGCCTTTACCCACCGGCAGCAGACACTAATTCCGAAGACTTTATTAGGCTCTTACAGTTTTCTTTAAAAAAAAAAAAATTTCTAATGACTGAAACAAACCCATTTGTTCTTGCTGGGCTTATACCTCTCTTCAGACTTGACCTTGGCCTCCCCGCAGGCCTTGTGTTTCAGAACAGGGTTTCTAAAGACATCCTCATTGATGACAGTTTTGTCCAAGGGAATATCCACAGAGTACCTTGTGGGCATGAGGGGATTGTAGTTACAAACTTTCGCAAAAAAAAAAAAAAAAAAAAAAAAAAACAACAACAGATCTTTGACTTCTTGGCAGTTTCCTTGCCTGTGGCAGCTAGCTGTCACATTGCGGGGATAGCAGTCACTTCTGGCCACCAGAGCACGGCTGCAGGGGCGGTCTGGGTGCCGTCATCAGTGTTCTTCAGGTTGGCCATTTTGCGTCCGGAGTAGTGTCAGGCCAGGACCAGCACCACTTCCCTGAAATTTCATAAACTTGCCTGTTTCTACAGCAGCCACTCAGGTCTACAGCAGAAAGGAAGTTCTTACACTATTAGTTAGCGACCTAAAGTGAGGAATCACATGAGCAGACACAGAATTTTTTTTGAAATAGCTTTCAAAAAATTATTTCTGGAAGGTCTTCCAAAGAAATTCTCAAAGTTTATTATAAAATATAAATCTCATAATTATTGCTTTGTGGTAGCTACTAGCATTCTACCAGTCTGAAGATGTAAAGTTGATTAAGTCCTAGTCTTAACTCTTAAAGTTTGTATAATTCAGATAAGAAACAAGTGTGCATAATTATGTTTTTCATAATTTACGTGGGGAAATATAATGAATAATATATAAATAGTAAAGATAATGAAGATTCAGGGAGCTCTTTTAGTTATGGTTTGACAGAGGCTTTGGCAAAAAAAAGGTGAGCAGGAGTAAAAACTTGTTATTGCAGTTAGAGAGGAAAGTGGCAGTTGAAGTGCCAAATTTGGTTTAGGAAACAATGTAGATCTGACCGATAGTTAATATTTTTGAGGGGGAGGGAGTGTTTTGTTGGAGATAAGCTGAAAATGTTAATGTAGTCAAACTGTATTGTGCCTTGAACACCAAGTAGATTTGGCCTTTTTCCTTAATGTAAATGGGGTTTTGGACAGGTTAAATAATGTATTAAATAGTAATGAGCCAGAATCTTAATCTAGGTGTCAGTGTGCAAGATAGAACTGAGGCAGAATTAGAGACATAGGATGTAATTTAGGAAGCTGTTATAGAGCCAACAAATAATGTACAGTGTCTCTTTCCCCCCGGATTTTAGGATCTTGATGCCGGTGTCAGTGAGCAATCGGGTGATTGGTTGGATCAAGATTCAGTTTCAGATCGATTCAGTGTAGAATTTGAAGTTGAATCTTTAAACTCAGAAGATTATAATCTAAGTGAAGAAGGACAAGAACTCTCAGATGAAGATGATGAGGTAGTTTTTTTCTCTAATTCTAAAAGTTTTACAGTATTTTTCATATTCATTGATTGATGAGATTGAAATGATGCATTCAGATTTCACTTGAAATACTTGAGCTTGATATATTCGGACTAGAGTATTGTTATGTGAACTTGAGACTTTATAGTTCCTTGTCTTATTTACATTTTTTATAAATATGCCAAGAAGTAAGTAAGCCCTAATGAGCATTGCTATAATAGTCTGCTTGTTTTAAAAAATATTTAATTCAGTTCTTCTCTGTTAATACTAATTTACTTTTACAAAAGTGAAGCATGCAGGTAGTTACATAAAGTCATGTAGTATTCTAGGTTTGTTGCCTACATTTCTGACTGTTTCATTGTTATTCAATACCTTCATATTTATGAGATAAGATGCTTCTAATGAATTTCTTGCTTTATTCATTTTAAACATCCTGTCTGACTTTCTATCATAGTGGCTCAGGATTTCATTGATGTCCATTTCTCCCTCTTTACACTCACTCATTCCATTTGACCTTTGTCTCAGAATTTCTTATATATAGTTGTAAATGCTGTTTATTTAGCACTTACCACTAAGAAGGCTTCCTGGTTGAAAAAATAATGGATTTATTTTATTAGGTATATCAAGTTACTGTGTTTGAAGCACAGGAGAGTGATACAGATTCATTTGAAGATGATCCTGAAATTTCCTTAGCTGTAAGTAGTATACATGTATTTTTAAGGTACAAAAAATAACATTGAAGTCAAGATTAATATGTCTAGTCTACACCCTGACATGAGATAATTTTTATAATGTTAAAAATCTTTAAACTTTTAAACTGATGTAAAGCAGCAGTCCCAAACCTTTTTGGCACCAGGGACTGGTTTCTTGGAAGACAGTTTTTCCCCGGACTGGGGACAGGGGAATGGTTTCGGGATGATTCAAGCTCACCTGCTGTGTGGCCCAGTTCTTAACAGGTCTGGACCAGTACTGGTCCACAGCCTGGAGGTTGGGGACCCCTGATTTAAAGCATTTTTATTCTTTGTTGTGTTGGGATCTGTTGCTACATTTTTTAGTTTTTTGAGCTGGAATTTGAACTTTGAAAGAACACTTTTATGGAAAATTTCCAGTATGTATAGCATGCCAAATATTACGAGTATACTTATCACTAACCTCTAATAGTTACCAACATTTGCCAGTCTTTTTTCTTTAGAGGGGAAAGGAGGGAGAAAGAGAGGGAGAGAAACACTGATGTGAGAGGCAAACATCGATTGGTGCCTTCCATACATGCCTTGACCAGGGGACTGAACCTGCAACCAGGCATGTGTCCTGACTGGGAATTGAACCCGTGACCTTCCAGTTTGTGGGACAGTGCTCAACCAACTGAGCCACACCAGCTAGGGCCATTTTGCTAATCTTGTTTTATAGAAACACTTTCATATTATTTGTATTAGAATGTGGTAGGATATACCATTAAGGAAATCAGGACTTAAACATTGTGTTGCCTTGGTTCCTGAGGTATTGGAAGTTGTTTTTGGGGTTTTTTAAAGATTTTATTTATTTATTTATTTTAAGAGAGAGAGGAGGGGTGAAAGAAAGAGAGGGAAAGAAACATCAATGTGTGGTTGCCTCTCACATGCCCTGAAGCAGAGACCCAGCCCACAACCCAGGCATGTGCCCTGACTGAGACTCGAACTGGCAACCCTTTGGTTAACAGGCTGGCACTCAGTTTACTGAGCCACACCAGCCAAGGCCTGGAATTTTTATTAACTGAATTATTTGCTTTAATTTTTGTTAATGTTGCCTTTTATATTTGAATAGAAAGTCTCATTTTTCTTAGTTGGAAATAATTATCCAGATGCAAAAGTAAAATTATAAAATTCAAAAATTTTAAATCATTTTTATCTTTCGCTTACAGTTGACAAACATTATTATATTAGTTTCAGGTGTATGCCCCAATGACTAGACATTACATGACTTACTAAGTGATTATCCTGATAAATCTCAACTCATCTGATAGCATGCATAGTTATTAGAATGCTGTATTCCCTGCACTGTACATCACATCCCTGTGACTGTTCTGCAGCAACGAATTTGTACTTCTTAATGCCTTCACCTTTTTCACTCATCCCCCAAACCCCTTCTCCTCTGACAACTGTCAAAATTTCATATATGTATGTATAGATAGCTATAGATATATAGATATCTGTCTATATATATTTATTTTGTTTTTTACAATTGTTTATTGATAGATATGTATTTCCATTTTATTTTTATACGTTGATTTTAGAGAGAGGGTGAGAAGGGAGGGGGAGAGACAGAAACAGACAGATACTGACCTGTTGTTTCACCCATTGGTGCATTCACTGGTTGACTCCTGCATGCGCCCTGACCAGGGATTAAACCTGAGTCCCTGGTGCCCTGGGATGATGCTCCAACCAACTGAGCTACCCAGCCAGGGCTGTTCATATTTATCCTTTTTTTCTTCTGCTTAACAAAGACCCTTTAACATTTTATACAATATTGGTTTGGTGGTGATGAACCCCTTTAGCATTTTTTTGTCTGAGAAGCTTTTTATATCCTTCATTTCTGACTGGTCCTTTTTTATGCTATTGAAGTTCCCACTAAGTTCATTGAGCATAGCCAGTGTTTTGAATTCTGCATTTAGTATATTGCTTGTCTCCATTTTGTTTAGTTCTTTTTTTGGCGTTTTGCTCTGTTCTTTCATTTGTGTCATGTTTCTTTGTCTCTTCATTTTGGCAGCCTCCCTGTGTTTGTTTCTATGTGTTAGGTAGAGCTTCTACATCTTCCAAGCTTGGTAAAGTGGCCTACTGTTGTACGTGTCCTGTAGGGTCCAGTGGCACAGCCTCCCAGGTGCACCCCCATATGGGCTGTGTACACCCTCCTCTTGTAGTTGAGCCTTGATTGCTGTTGGCAGGTCTGTGGGAGGGATTTATGCCCAGTCTGATCAGCTGCCCAGTCAGTTCAGTTGTATTTTTGATGAGGTTGTTGGAGGAGGCGAGTATCGTGTTTACAGCTATGCTGCTATCTTGACTAAAAGCAAAATTGTAAAATTTTTGAAGAATTTTTTGCTCTATTAGAAAATAATTCGAGTAACTAGACTCATTTGATGTCAAGTTGAGTGAGATATTTTAGACATAGATCTTGCAAAGAAAGGATAGACACGTAACAGGCATACATTTTGGATAGTGACAAGGATGATAGATTTTAGCTGGCAGTGATTGTTGAAGACTGTTTTAGCATTGCTTTTGTGAGTGAAGTTAGGGAACACTCAGCTGAGGCCTGGTTCTAGAGCACTTCTAAGGGAGTCTGTGGCAGGCTGAGCATCAGTTTTGTCTACATTCACTGGGTGGACTGTGGGCATCAGGTACAGGGTTGAGCCTTCAAGGAAACGGAGTGCGTACAGTTCTCATCACAGAGTGGAAGATAATCCCATAGCACTTTCTTCAACTTACTGCACTTTGTAGGTTCATGGTTAAGCATTTACCTGGGAAAAAAAATACTTTAAATCCCCTACTTGAAGAAAGACTTTATACATTGACTGCTTTATATAAAACATGAAATGCTGAAAATTGAGCTGTGTGATACATTTTACCTTAGATATATTAAAGGTGTTAGTGTTAATATGACTTAATTATTACAGGGTTACAGAAACTAACTCTGTCTCATTTCACTGAAGGACTATTGGAAGTGTACTTCATGCAATGAAAGGAATCCTCCCCTTCCATCACATTGCAACAGATGCTGGGCCCTTCGTGAGAACTGGCTTCCTGAAGACAAAGGGAAGGAACAAGGAAACATGCCTAAGAAAACTGAACTAGAAAACTCAACACAAGTGGAAGAGGGTTTTGATGTTCCTGACTGTAAAAAAAATACAGTGAATGATTCCCAAGAATCATGTGTTGAGGAAAATGATGAAAAGATCACACTTGCCTCCCAGTCCCAAGAAAGCGAGGACTTTTCTCAGCCATCAACTTCTAGTAGCATCATTTATAGCAGCCAAGAAGATATTAAAGAACTTGAGAAAGAAGACACACAAGACAAAGAAGAAATTGTAGAAAATAATTTGCCCAGTAATGTCATTGAACCTTGTGTGATTTGTCAAGGCCGACCTAAAAATGGTTGCATTGTCCATGGCAAAACAGGACATCTTATGGCATGTTTTACATGTGCAAAGAAGCTGAAAAAAAGAAATAAGCCATGCCCAGTATGTAGACAACCAATTCAAATGATTGTGCTAACTTATTTCTCCTAATTGCCCTGCTTATAAAATTAAAATTGTAGCACTGGCTGGTGTGGCTCAATGGATTGAGCACTGGCCTGCAAACCAAAGTGTCGCTAGTTCGATTCCCAGTCAGGGCACATGAGAAACAACGACACATCGATGTTTCTCTCTTCTTTCTCTTTCCCTTCTTCTAAAAATTAATAAATAAAATATTTTTAAAAAGATTATAGCCCTGGCCTGAGTGGCTCAGTTGGTGGGGATGTTGTCCTGTGGACAAAAGGATAGTGGGTTCGGTTTCCGTCCGGCACATACCTAGGTTGTGGGTTTGAATTCTGGTTTGGGCACATAGGGGAGGCAACTGATTGATATTTCTCATACTGATGTTTGCCTCCCTCAATAAACATGCCCTTGGGTAAGGATTTAAAAAAAAAAAAACCCCACAAAAAACTGGTGTTTGTAATGGATAAATTTGAAGATGGCCAGTATTCTCATCTATGGCATATCATTTTTGCCTCTGATAAAATCTTTTAAGAAAAAAATCCACTTAATTTTCTTTTTTAATTTCCTACAACTGTATGGATACCACGTAGTAATAGAAACAGCCTCCTTCCCTCTAAAAATACTTTAAGTAGGACATTTAAATGTAACTTATTTAGTACCTTTCATGTTAGGAGAAAAAGTTTGTGAAAGATTTAATTACTTAAATATGGTGGACTCCGGCCAGCAGAGTCCACCTGTTGTGACCGAAGATGAGAACAAATGCACAGGCGACAGCAATCCTGTGGAGAAAAAGGGGACAGCACGGCCACTCTCTCAAGAGGGGAGCGCTCAGACCCTTGCCTAGACAGGCTTTTATTGTTTTTCTTGGGTCTTACATCAAAGAAGGATTTATTATCTATTACATAGAATATTACTGTCTACATTTTAGGTACAATCAAGGAAATGAAAATAACACATGCAGAAGGGAAAGGCAGTGAGCCAATTAGCTCCATCTTTCGGAAAATTCACACAGGCTTCGGAAATTACCTTGAAGATAGACAATACGCATTTATTGTTTCAGACCAGGGTGATGGAGTTTTAGCAAGAGCCAGCCATGACAGTCTATATGCATTTTCTATGCCCGATTCCCATGGGAAAACTCAGTTTGAAGGTCTGGCTCTTGCCCGCCACCTCACTTCTGTAGATTTTCCATACAGAGCTGAGTCACATTTGCCAGACCAAAACACTGGTCTCCTATAATTCCCTCCTTTTTTTTTCTTTTTGTTAAGGCTGTTGTGGTGACATCCCACAAAACTTGCTACTTGCTGGTCTCTTTTGCGACCCTGGGCAAATAATTTGTAAATGCATCGAAATACATAAAGCATTATTAGAATCAGTAAATAACCAGTGGCTCCAATGAACCATAGTCTTAGGTTGAGTCTATTAAACCAATTTTTTGGATTTAGCCAGATGAAATTATTAAGTGTTTGAAAAATCTCCTGCTTAGTTAAGTGTTCAATGTCCTGCAACTGCTGGTGTAACCCCAGTTGTAATTTGTTAATTTGTCCCTTTAAATTGGTAGAAAAAGCTCTTCTTAGGTGATGTTGAATATCACTCCAGGAGTATTGGCTGGAGTTTTATTGGAGTGGTCACTCCACAGTTTGGAGAAACCAGGATCACAGGTCAGCTGCTGATGGGTTACTTGCATGTCCTGGCATTTGCTGATCCAGTTGAGGGCTGATTCGATTGCACAAAGGTGAGTCAGTTTTCTTGATCAATCTGGGCCTGTTAAAGTATTTCTAAAGTAGTATTGGTTAAGAGAACATCAACAGTATGAGCAGTTTGAAGTGATTCAGTGAGGGCAGTGGTTGCCATGGTAGCGGTAGCTGTGACAACTATAGCAGAGACAATAAAGGCAATTAAGGTGCTGACGAACCGTCAGACTCTTAAGGAGGCCAGCACATTGTTAAGAGCTACTGTGCCATTGGGATCTTCCCATTCTCTGGGTACATTAACTGGCACCCATACCTGCGTTTGTCTTCTAACTATATACACCATAGTGAGGCCTAACTGAGTACTATTGAGATGACTAAGACAGCTGGCATGTATGGAGCCTGCAGGGAAGGGCAGAGAATAAATTTTTGCTGATTTATTATAAAAGACTTGAGCTGTCCCTGGAGTTGCTAAAAACAAATAGGGGTGAGAGGCACAAACTGTGACCCAATCCTGTTTTGGAGGGCCAGCCTGGTAGAGACATTTTTAAAAAATTTTATACAGGCATTTCCTAGCAATAAAAGGCAAGCTCATTTTCCAAGAACTGTAATGCCAAGGGCTAGTGTGGTTGGGAGAAACAATTCTGATAATAGGTGCCCCAGTACGCCCACCAAATAGTATATGGGAATTGAGGCAGAGCTGAAACTATTGTGCCAAGCTTAGCCAGTACCTACCAATTAGCTCCCCAGTTTTCGACTACAAAAGGACTTTTGGGGAGAAAAGCAATGTGGTATTTGGTCCCCCGCACAAAGACCAAGAGACTGAGTCTTTGCGGCTACTGTCTAAAGTATCAGGAGGAACCAGAGGGGGATAGAGAGTATGATAAATCCCCTCCTGGGTGTGCAGGCCAATTGTAGTTACTATGGAAAGCTGATAGTAATTACTGTATTGCTCTTTGCAGCATAAAGTTGCTCCTTTAAAGGAAAACACAAAGTGTCAATAAGAACAGAAAAATAAACTAGTAAATACTTAGCAACATAAACCGTATTTTTTGGCACTGCAATCCAGTGCTTGTTTTCTTCCAATGTGCTGTCTGGTCTGTTACCTGATGGGTTTTCATTTCCAGGAAGTGGAACTTGATGTTTGTTTTGTTCATGATAAGGCTTCACCTTTTTAGTTGGAAGCCAGACAGGACCTGTAGGGATGGAAACACACGCATACCCTCCTCCCCTTGTTAAGAGATCTACAGGACCTTGCCAGGAACCACCTGAGCATAAGATGACTTTGGCTCTTTCCTCTGAAAATGTTTCTCAATTGGAGTATAGATTGATTCATCACAATTTAGAAAATTATAGGTGAACATAGTTAACATAATCAAATTTTGGGGGGTAGACTCTTGACTCCCCCCCTTTTTTAAAGAAGATTTTTAAAGGCATGATGTGTCTGTTCAACAATTGCCTAGCCAGTTGAATTATAAAGTATTACTGTTTTATGTTCCAACGCTGAAGGAAGGCTTGAGTAGAACGGGCAAGATATCCTGGGCTATTATCAGTTTTAATTTGCTGAGGCCATCCTAAATGACTAAAGGCTTCAAGCCAATGTGCTTGTATATTTTTAGCAGATTCTCCTGTTTAAGCAGATGCATGTAGGGCACCAAAGTAAGTAGTAATAGAAATATGAATGTATTTGAATTTTCCAAAGGGACAGTTATGAGTGACATCTGTTTGCCAAGTCATTTGAGAACTTAGTCCTCGAGGATTAACTCCTGTGGATGGAGGTGCCTTTGTAAGGGCTTGACAGTCAGGGCATTCTTTAATAATTTGCTTACCTTGGGAATGATACAAAAAGTCTTTTAACTTTTTCTATTACTTTTTCTGTTTAGCTTCAGGGGTCTGAGTTCCCTCTGGGAGAATAGCCGGTTCTTTTCCAAGGAAATGATCAGTGTTTACAGGTACTGAGTTAAAAAATAATACTTAGTCTTCCGTGGAGAAGGGCTAGTTCTCCCTGGGAGACAGTACACTTATATTTTATTATTACAATAAAAGGTCATGGCTCCGGCATAAACAAAGAGGATTCTTAATATTTAACAAGTCACACCTCCCATCCCACTTATAGCATGTTTTAGATTGACAAATTTATGAACACATTCATAACTTTTAGAAACAGTTTTTCTTCTACTGGCAAATACATTTACTTGTTTGTTTGTTTTTTTTTTTCCATTCTTGCTGATTACTGCATTCCTTGAGTGTGCTCAAAAGTGAGCTGTCTCATTATCTAGTGCCCTTGACAACTTTAGGGAGGCTGGAGAAGAGGGAGGGAGGATGCTAAGCTCGGCATAGCTTGTTCCCAGGACCGAAGCAGTCCCTGGGCCTTCAGAAAGAGGATTCAGAATGGTTAAAAGACACATTTTTTTCATTGGTTTTCTTCCTGTGCTTTTTACTGTCTGAGGGAAGTGAGATCTTTTTCTTTTTTTAAATAATCAATTTAAATTCTTTCTGAGTAGAATCCTTACGATGTAACAACATTAGAGATCTCATTCTATTTACCAAAACACTTTGAGACTGAGAAGTTACTTTTAAAACAGAAACAAAAACAAAATTCAAGCAAACCAGTATTTTCAAATTAAACCCTCTAAAGGAGGGAGTGAGACACTAGCCTTTACCTCACACCACCTAGTGCTGTTTCAACTTCCGCCCAACCTTTTCCTAAATAACTAAGTCTAAAGATCCCTTATCAGGGAGACTTCTGGAAGCCTTAAAAAGCTGCTGAATTAGCCTAAAACATTGCTCTTGTTCTTTAGAGAACCAGTTCCCCATGGTTGAGGATTCGCAGAGACTTTTTAAAAATTTTTAACAAATAAAAGAACCTTTTTCTGAGATTCCTCCTGCCACAAGCGCGGTGATTACAAAACTAGTTTTGCTTTCACTCCATCCGCACCTTTAAATCCTACTCGTTTTCAGTGAAAAGAATGTAGTGGGTCATAATATACGATTGGTGAAAACTGTCAGGGAGGGCAGCCTGTTATCCGGGGTACCCTAACCCTGCTTATGGGTTTCAGGGTTTTCCCATGCGTTTAAGTCTGCGAGGCGGGACTTGAAGCACCAGGTGACCAACCTTTATATTGCGTTCCCGGACCGGACGAGTGGAGAGTTAAATTACTGTGATTGGAATTCCCTGTGAGGCCCCTGCACGTCTCAGGGATTGCCCCAGGCACCTCCGCAAGGTCCCTGGCTCACATAGGAACGCCTGAGATCTCAAGCCGGAGGGAGGAATGCCTCTTATCTTCGGTGCTCAGAAAGAAGCTGAGACACTCATAAATAACCCTGTAACTAACACATGATCTCACCTTTAACAGGAAGCTAATCAACAAAACAAACAAACAAGCATAATATAAACAAAGACACTGAATTTGAGAACAGTCTGACAGTGTCCAGAGGGGGAGGGGAAGGAATTTCAGGGGAAAGGGGGAACGGTTTAGAGCAACAAGTATAAAGGACTCATGGACAAAAACTATGGGGGGTGGAAATGGGAGGAAGGTGGGGAGGGCTGGGGTGGTGGGCTGGGGCGGGGTAAAAGACAGAAAACTGTACAATATCAACAATTAAAAAATACTGATTAAAAAATTTTTAAAAAAAGCAATCTTCGGTGTCTGGTTGACACCGAAACACTCATTTACTATTTGCTTTTCTATAGGTGGGCGGAGGGAAAAGGCAGAATCAAAAGGGCTGCAAAAAGCAGTTTTTAAAGAAAGTGCACGCAGAGGTGCTTTTAAGAAAAAAAAACCTAATTGAAAGAAAAATTCATTGCTCTCTCTCCCCAAGCCTAAAACCTGACCGGGGGCTGTGCCGCGGGGATGGGCTTGTGGATGTTTTCACAGTGTGCCTGTCGTTGCGTGGGCTTTTGCTCGCAGTTGGCAGGAAACCTAGTGTTCTGTCCTGGCCCACGTCCCAACCCGTCCTGTGATGGGAGGCTTTCAGTGGTGGCTGCCCTTGTGGCTCTTAATTACCCGGCCCATTCCTGAGAAGTGCAGCGATTGCCAGAGAGAGAGAGCAAGGCTTCTCTGCTTACTAAAGAGAGTTCGGTCGCAAGAGAGGGCAACCTTGCAAAGATACCCTTTTTCTCTGAAATACAACACACCCTATAACCTTACCAAAAAGCACTTGGTATCATCTGCCTTTACCTGAGCTGATGTGCGCATTCCAACCACGTTGGTGTGTTGGCCACAACTACGGCTCGTAGCCTCTGGGTCCCTGTTCCTGGGTGCCCGATGTGGTGGACTCCAGCCAGCAGAGTCCGCCTGTTGTGCCTGGAGACGAGAACAAATGCACAGGCGACAGCAATCCTGTGGGGGAAAAGGGACGGGCACAGCTACTCTCTCAAGGGGAGAGCACCTATGAGTGCCCTGGCCACTCTCTCAAGAGGGGAGCGTCCTGATCCTTGCCTAGACAGGCTTTTATTGTTTCTCTCGGGTCTTACATCAAAGAAGGATTTATTATCTATTACATAGAATATTACTGTCTACATTTTAGGTACAATCAAGGAAATGAAAATAACACATGCAGAAGGGAAAGACAGTGAGCCGATTAGCTCCATCTTTCGGAAAATTCACACAGGCTTCGGAAATTACCTTGAAGATAGACAATACACATTTATTGTTTCAGATCAGGGTGAGGGAGTTTTAGCAAGAGCCAGCCATAACAGTCTGGATGCATTTTCTAGGCCTGATTCCCACGGGAAAACTCGGTTTGAAGGTCAGGGTCCTGCCCACCACCTCACTTCTGTAGGTTTTCCATAGAGAGCTGAGTCACATTTGCCAGACTAAAACAAACCAGTCTCCTACACTTAAATATGAGATATTATTAAACCTTTCAATCCTTAGTTTCTCCTCTTTCAGAACCTTGTAAAATAACTCTTTCTAGATAAAAAATTAATTGGTAGTCATATTTACTGTGTAAGTAAAAGTGTTTGTTATTATCCAGCTTCCCTGGTGTAGTAAGGGATAGGCAGTAATGACGTCCGTTTGAGAAGTCTTTAAGAGTAACCATCATTTACCCACAGACAGAACTTTAAGTCCAAGGCACCTTAACCTGTATACCAGGCTCTTTTCTGCACCTAATTTCAGGATTTGGTGCAATCTGTTGGTTAAATTGAGAACTACTATGACACTTTGAAGTGCCTTCGTGGGCTGAGTTTTGTGGTTCTTGGTAGTTACTTCAGTTTCAGACCTGTGCCTAAGGCCACTTTTAGAAACCAGTGAATTCACAAAGATTAATTGAGAAACGGGATAAACAGGACTGTTTTTAAACTAGCTGGAAATGTCATTATGTTGCTCTGAATTGTCTAGAAATTTCATAACACTTTAAGAATAGTAGGGTCAGAACATAGGATTCTAAAATATCTCAAACTGCATAGATTAACATCTTGATTTAGATTTAATTATCAGTCATCAGCAAACTAGTGAAAATAGCCACTGATGGATGGTCCCAGTGTTTGATGCCCATGTATGACAGTTGTACACACTCAGGTGAGGACAATAAAATCCATGGAACTATGTTCAGCATAGAACTGAAGTATGATTTTGCCAGTTACTAAACTTTAAAATAATAACCACACACATAATTTACCTCATGTGAGAAACAAATGGCTTAAGTGCTTACTACATTAGTCAAAGACTATCCTCAAATACAGTAAAGCTTTATTAATTTTGGATTTATAATATTTCAAGTATAGAATTAAGGATCTTTTCTGAGGACAGTTGGTAGTAAGCATTAGATTATAAACATTATATTCAGGGTATGTTAAGGAAATGATTATGCTATTTATAAAACATTCAGATCTGTGCAGATAATCTCATTTATCGTGCCTACACATTGCTAATGTAGTTTTTTTTCTTTCAAAGATTTTATTTATTTTTAGAGAGATAGGAAAGGAGGGAGAAAGACAGGGAGAGAAACGTCAATCTGCGGGAGAAACATCGACTGGGGACCAGACCCACAACCCAGGCATGTGCCCTGTTAGGGAATCCAAGCAATGACATTTTGCTTTGCGGGATGACGCCCAACCAGGCTACATTATTTAAGAAAGTGGTTCCATAGCTAAGTATGTTTGGGAAATCCCATTTCTTTCTTGTATATTTCTCAGACCCATTAAACTACATTCATGTCCATTATGAATTTTCCAAAGGGTTTTGTTCTTTTTTTCTTTCACCAGAAGGCACACTTTTTATTATCTACCCCATAGTACAAGTTAATTTGGAATAAAACATACTAGGATGAGTTTATGAAAGATCTGACCTCTGAAGAGTGACTGCAATATTGCCTCGTAAAAGGTCATTAAATTTGCTCTTTCCCAGGCTTTATGCAGTGGTAACCAGTTCTCTAGTATGTGGACTTTGTTAGACCTGCATAAGTATTTGTTTTCAAGGTAATGTAATGGAAAGAAACAACACTCATTGTTTACATGAATATTAGTTTATTGAGAATAAGAAACATTCTAGATTTACTAAGTTCAGAGGTAGTCATGGCCAATACCCAATAAAACTTTAAAGTCTTAATTTGTGCACTTAAAGTTCTTAATTAGAAAGTCACTGAGAAAATTTCGAAAATCATTGCAAAACATCTACAAAGGGCTGTGGAGCAGTTCATGTGCTAAACCATGATGAAACGGTTTGTAAGCAATACAGAACAATGCCTGCTTATTAGTGATATAAAGTCCATGATGAAGTTAGACTGTCCCCAAACTTCTGTTTCAGGTGTTACTAACTTTTTTATTGCTCTTTGACCATTTTCTCCCTCTCCCCCCCCATCCAAAGTCATGAGGAAGATACAAGGGATCGGTCATGAAATAGACATTAATTGTGTTTTCACCATGTCCAATAGGAAACGAACTTCTCAGTAAGTGACTTATCCTGTTGCCATGAGATAATCTGTAATGCTCATTTTTCTGGATTCCTTAGGAAAAGATCTTTCCAATGAAGTGTCAGATATTTTTACTTTCTAAAGGTAGACCATGCAAATTTGCTTCTAGAACAAAACATTGAGTTCATCCAACAGCTCAATTCTGAATGTGATAAGTTGAGCACCAAACTCAGCACTGACACTTATCTGCAGTGACAACATTTCTTTAAAACACTCCCCACCATTCAGATTCATTCATGTTTGTATAGTTTGAGTGTACTTACACCAGGAAAACTGTTGCTTCAGGGGAATTTCCTTAAATATAATTAAATGATCATTCTAGCTAATCAATGTTTCATTTTAGTTTTCAGACCAATTCTGTTTGCACCTGAGGCAAAAGAGTTGGTCCTGGGTAAGTTACACTGCCTTTGAAATACTTTCACCCGAGTGTTAATTTCCTTCCTCCACCTGGGCAAACACCAAAACAGCACCACAGCGTGGCTCTCAAACCAGTGTGGCTTCCGAGAGGCACAGAACCAGGCCAGCAGAGGCCTCCGTTTCACCGGTAAGGAAACGGAACACGGGGTGGGTCTGAGCCCAGGGCTTCTGCCTTATTATCATTTTACTGCCCTGTCCTACCTGTCTGGAAAACCTTTACCATATCGGTTTCTCCATAAAAGGAGTTAATCCTGAACTTAGAACCTGAGGAACATTCCAGGGTGGAGAACGGTCAGAAAGGTTATGGTCTGACTATGGTCAAAATTCTGTAGTCATTTCTCCTCTGGGACACTTCACTGGATTAGTGGAGGGTGTAGCTGTGATTCCATTGTACTTACTAACCTTTGCTACAAACGGTGGGGTACAGAGCCACTGCTGAAAATATGTACCCCAAACCTGCTCTGAATTAAATTCAGGTCTGATGTAAATTTGGTTTGGAGGTAATTTTAATTGTTTTGCTCATCTCTAAATAATTTTGTTTGATTCTGATAAAATTTCTAATTTTAAAAACATTTCTTAACAATAAAGGTCATGAACCAATTCAGATTTTGTTTCATGTTTCTTCAAAAATTGCTGTCTTTTAATTTTATTAACCAATGTCACCCTGATAAATTTAATTTTAAAAATTAAAAACAAGATTAAAAAAAGGAAAAAGAATTCCTTGGAAAAGGAAAAGTTAGAACTCAGAATGCCCGACTGAAAAATTATTTAGAGCTTGATGGTAAATCAAGCCAAATTTTATGTACTTTCATAGGTAATATACTGATACATTTTCTGTAATACTTTAATATATACTTTCAAGTATAATAAATTATGGCTTATTTAAATAAAAATGATCAAGATATTTAGGTTACTACCAGATTTAAAAGAAGTGATTAAAAGATTACAAATTCTGTTTATGTTAAACATGTGTGATTTTGTGCAGGTAGAGTATGCTTGGCACGAGAATAGCTCCTAAATGCCCCTGTGTCTCCCATTCATTTACAGGCTCAAGCATTCACCACGCACCAAGCCCAGTACAGTTTTGCTTCCAGATCCTACAGAACTTTCAGTTTAAAATAAGAGCCAAGGCAGCTCATTCTCCATTGACTGATGCACAGCACTTAGAGACCTGCTCACCAGGGTTGCTATGCTATTATTTTTTTCTGTTTGACACTTCCCCTTAATTCTTACTTAATTCCCCTTAATATAATGTTTTAAGTTAGGTTAATTCTCATTATGGCGAATAATTGCTTCATACTGAGTACTAATGGTGAAAATTTTGTTTTCTGATTAAAAAAAAAGGTAGCTGCAGCGTTACCAGGTAACATAATACCTTTACTATGAACCTTAAGATAAATGCAAAGTCCAGTAAAAGCACCATATTTGAATTTATTTCTTGATACATATACGAGAACACTCGTCCCGTCAGCATTATCAGTGAACTGGAAATTGCCAAAGCATGGGCTCCAGTTTCATAAAATGACTCAAAGCCCAATACAGTTTCTGGGAGAGACTGGGAGTGGCAGATTGTTGGAACCCTTTCTTCATTCATTTAGTTCCTAATATGTTCTCTGAGGATATCAAAATGCACTTTTCGAACAAATTAAATAGGCCCTGGTTCCAAAGAGCTCCCACTCTACTGCAGAAATAGCACACACGAAGTACAAGAGAGTGATGCGGTGTTGTAAGTCCAATAATAGAGTAACCTGTTTTCATTAGGGGAGCAAACACGAGGGGCCCCCAGATTGACTGGGAGGGGGAGAAGCAGAAAGGATTGGGGTGCTGGTCAGCAAAGGCTTCCTGGAGGAGCTGACACCTGAACTGAGTTTTAAAGGAGGGGGGAGGAAGACAATGTGAGTCAGAAAGACATTCCAGACGCAGGGGAATGGCAGGACATTAGGTGTGGAGGAGCTACAAACAACAGGTTGTTGATTTTTGTTTTAAAGAGACCCTCCGCCCCTTCCCCAGGGCTGAGAGGATGGATCTGAAGAAGAGAGAGCTGGGAACAAAAGGCCAGGAGAGCTGCAGCCATGGAGCGCGCGAGCAAAGCTGAAACGGGGAAGCGCTAGTAGCCGTGGAGGAGGGAGGGTGGACTTGACCACCATTTATAGTTGACATCAGTCCGTAGTGACTGACTGACACAGGGGATGAAAGAGGAAGAGGAAGTATCAAAGATGCCTCCCGGGTTTCTGGTTTCGTGGCACCAGTAACCGAGACAGAGAATACAGGGGGAAGAGCAGCTCTAGCAAAAAGTATGTTCAATGTCCAACATGAGCTCGAGGTACCCTGGGTCACATCCTGGTGGATACATATCCAGTGAGCGGTTGGATGTGAGTCTGAAGCTCCAGCAAGAGGCTAGAATCACACATTTGGAGGTTATCAGCGCAACAGAGGACTGTGGCACCCAGAAAGGCTGGGATGCTTACTTAATTGACCCATTGTTGTGGGACTCTGCAAGCACCCCCTTGTCATCCCATTAGGCCCATACTTTCTTGGGCCACTGAGACACAGTTGCCTATTTTTTCTTATAGTTCCTTAGAACATTTGCAAAACTAAATATCTCCAGTCCTGTCATCATTTCTCCCTACCCTGAGAACTGGTTATATATGGCACTCTCTCTTCACACATAGCACTCATAGCAAGGTCTTGTATATAATAGGTGATCCATAAATGTTCATGTTCATTGCTTATATTCATCTGGCTCTCTGTATACAGAATTAGCTCCTTTTTCTTTTCTTTTCTTTCTAGCTCTTTTTTTTTGTTTGTTTCTCAAGTTTAACTTCTTACAAATTTCTAAGACTACTTTAAGTGGAAGTGGTCAGTACTTGATAGGTGGGTGTCTTCTATTCATCATCAAGACTAAATCATTCGTTTTGTTATCATGAGTTGCTGCAGGATTTGGAAACAACCATTCATCTTCTTAGGGAAGTACGGTGGAGTTTGTCCCGTTGCCCACAGAGGGAATTAGACTGTGCAGTAACCTGGCATGAGTCATCCCTGATTCTAGGTGGTGATGGGGTTGAGTTTCACATTTTGCTTTATTTGAACAATATGTGAAAAAGAGTCACTAAAAACAAGAACAGACCAGGCTTTGTTGCAGCTGAGTGACTGGGCAAATTACTGTACAGAGGAGTCTTAGGGCATGGAGGACTTGATACTGTGACAGACTCCAACTGCCTGCTGAGTGGAAACGAAATATCCATTTTAAGAGCACTGAAGTCCTGGGACTTTTTGGGAACAGTCACCTTTGTGAGGTGCGGCGTGTGTCCAGGGACTGTAACCTGAGAAGAAACAAGAAACAATCATCCGAATGATTTCAAATGTTTTCTAGTGCCAACGCTGAAAACATAACATCCACCCCTAAAATGCAGCGTTTAGGAAACACGTGTAACAATCTGCCAGGCCTCCCAGGCTAGTGAACAGCTCAGTTCTGCTCACTGAAAGAGTTATCCAGTGTCTGTTGATATGGACCATAGTTGGTAATGCTGGTGCCAAGAGTTACAAAGTGAAATGAAGGCAGGTCCTTTATATCTGGAGATGTAAGTCAGCAGAAGGAAGCAATAGACCGATTCCGCCCCATTGTCTTCATGGAGAGTAAAGGTAAAGAGCTGACTGTTCCTCTGTGTCCCGAGTCTTGGGTATCCTGCTTGGGTATCCATGTCATTTGGAAGTGCAATTCTTTTCTTAAAATTATTCCATTTTCCTTACAACTAAGTGTACAAGTTTACTGCTTCCTTCGAATGTTTTAGTTTTACCTGTTTTTGTTCATATGAGTTTGAATCCTCAGCTAGATTTTTGTTTTGTTTTGTTTTGTTTTTTGGGGGGAGGGGAAATGATCAGGAAAAATAGGGCAAATCCTCAACTATTCATATGCGGTGAAGAGAGAAAAGAATGGGGAGTAACATTTACTTGACCATTAACTGGTATGTATCGCAGCCATTCATTTCAGCTCCCAAAGTCTTGCCTTCTAATCTTGTCCCAGAACTAGTAGCTAAAGCCAACAAGTACGATGCTAGTATAACTAACTGGAAATGAACTATTTTTAACTATTCCATACGGGTGTGGCTTCTTTATGGAATTACATAAAAATAATTTAGAGCCACTACAAGGAAAACCCTTATTTTCATCGAATGGAAATGTCACAGTAAATAGCATGGAGTCCCAGCGAGGCGAGGTCATCCCGCGGGTCCTCTCCACTCGCTGGGAGGAGAGATCTGTAAGACGGCTAGCAGCTGATGAGCGCCACCGCTGGGCGCTGTAGGAATGACCTCTGGAGCAGGGGCGCTCTGAATTCCATAGAGTTCCAACAACTAAAACCCATGGCCTTTGTTATGTCCTAAAGGTGAAATCATGAAAGGCAAAGCCAGTTTTTCCTGCTGAATAGACCACCTTCTCCTAGGAGTAGCTCTGCTCAGAACAACTGCTATGGTCGGCATCAGACCCACTAAACAAAGTAGAAGAACCTTGACTTTCCTAAAGAAAAGTTGTATCACCAGAGAGTAAGACACACAATCCAGCCACTAAATTGGATACTTATTCATTTAGTTCATCTACACAAACCTACTTGGGCTCAAACCAGTCCATGCTTCCTACCAGGAAGAAATGACTCAGAAACGTGTACCTCAAATTAAAATTAAAATCCGGAACTTCACTTGCATTGACTGGAAAAGTTACCGTCATTTGCTTATGACAGGACCACAAAATATGTTTCTCACTTGCTTAATATAGTAAAATTTGTGGGTCAAATTTTACTTCTAATGAATCCCAAAAAAAATTTTGTCCAAATCTATTTTTTAATAGCAGAAATTATGTTTCATGAAATGGGTATTAAAATAGTATTTTATGAAGTTTGTAGGTACTCTACCTACATTGTTTAATTATTCTTACTGTGAATAAGGTTTCTTCCATTTTTTTAAAATCACAAAAGATATTACAAAAAATAGGGTCTGGCCTTTATTAAAAATATGAATTGCCGGTTAGAAAAAAACATGATTTTTTTGGTTTGTCCTGTCATGCTCCCTCTCTCAGTCCTTGCCAAAGGCAAGTCTGATGTCATCTTTTCCTTTTGTCCCCATGTGACGTGCTGCTCCTGGACTTTGCAGATTGCTTTAGATTCCTTCTGGGTGAGGAGGTATTGTGAGTTTCGTAATGTTTTAAGAACAATAACTAGAACTGTATACTTACATTTAATGTATATGACCCAGGCAAGAGAAGGAGGTAATACTCTCCAAATTTGTTGGTTTTGTAGGGGCAGATATGTTTCCTGTCTTGGACTTCTACAATTACATTGGGTAATGGAGTTCCCTTATGATCAAAAACTTGACCCTTTAGACCTGTAAGACAAAAAGAGAATTAAATGTTAACACCATGTTTCATGGCATATGAAAAAAATTTCTTGTAATTATTTAAGTAAAATATGCCCAATATTTATTAGCTGTTCTGAGTTAACAAAATGTTTGAGGAGAACTGTTTGAAAAAGTTGAGGTATAGTTGACGTATAACATGATAGTTTTAGGTATGCAACGTAATGATTTGATATATGTATATATTGTAAAATAATCACTGCAATATGTCTAGTTAACATAGTTACAATGTTTTCCTTATGATGAGAACTTTTAAGATTTATTCTCTCAGCAAATTTCAAATTACAATGCAGTATTCTTAACTGTATTCATCTTACTGTACACTACATGTCTCCAGGACATATTTGTTTGGGAACTGGAAGTCTGTACCTTTGACCACTTTCATACTTTCCTCCCACCCCTGCCTCTGGCACCTACCAATCTGTTTTCAGTGTCTCTGAGTTTAAGTTCAGGGGTTTTTTTTGTCTGTCTGTTTTATTTTAGATTCCACATAGGTGAGATCATGTGGTATTTGTCTTTCTCTGAGTAATTTCACTTAGCACAATGCCCTTAAGGTCCATCCATGTTGCAAATGGCAAGATTTTATTCTTTTCTTTAATATATATTATTGATTATGCTATTACAGCTGTCCCATTTCTCCCCCATCATTCCCCTCCACCCTGCACACCCCCTCCCACCCACATTCCCCCCCTTTAGT
Source organism: Glossophaga mutica (assembly GCA_039655065.1). Lineage (NCBI taxonomy): Eukaryota > Metazoa > Chordata > Mammalia > Chiroptera > Phyllostomidae > Glossophaga > Glossophaga mutica. Next base: position 65,285,798 of record CM077304.1, read on the forward strand.
TCATGTCCATGTGTCATAAGTTCTTTAGCTTCTACATTTCCCACACTATTCTTGCCCTCCCCCTGTCTATTTTCTACCCACCGTCTGTGCTACTTATTCTCTGTACCTTTCCCCCCCCTCTCCTCCTCCCACTCCCCTGTTGCTAACCCTCCATGTGATCTCCATTTCTGTGGTTCTGTTCCTGTTCTAGCTGTTTGCTTAGTTTGCTTTTGTTTTAGGTGTGGTTGTTAATAGCTGTGAGTTTGCTGTCTTTTCACTGTCATATTTTTTATCTTCTTTTTCTTAGATAAGTCCCTTTAACATTTCATATAATAAGGACTTGGTGATGATGAACTCCTTAAACTTGACCTTATCTGAGAAGCACTTTATCTTTCCCTTCCATTCTAAATGACAACTTTGCTGGGTAGAACAATCTTGGATGTAGGTCCCTGCCTTTCATGACTTGGAATACTTCTTTCCAGCCCCTTCTTGCCTGCAAGGTCTCTTTTGAGAAATCAGCTGACAGTCTGATGGGAACTCCTTTGTAGGTGACTATCCCCTTATCCCTTGCTGCTTCTAGAATTCTCTCCTTCATTTGAATCTTGGCTAATGTAATTGCGATGTGCCTTGGTGTGTTCATCCTTGGGTTCAACTTCTTTGGGACTCTCTGAGCTTCCTGGATCTCTATTTCCTTTGCCAGATTGGGGAAGTTCTCCTTCATTATTTGTTCAAATAACTTTTCCACTTCTTGCTCTTCCTCTTCCCCTTCTCATACCCCTATAATTTGGATGTTGGGATGTTTAAAGATGTCCTGGATGTTCCTAAGCCTCTCCTCATTTTTTTGAATTGTTTCTTCATTCTTTTCTATTTGGTTGTTTCTTTCTTCTTTCTGGTCCACTCCATTGATCTGAGTCCCAGTTTTCCTTCCATCACTATTGGTTCCCTGTACATTTTCCTTTATTTCACTTAGCATAGCCTTCATTTTTTCATCTAATTTGTGGCCAAATTCAACCAATTCTGTGAGCATCCTGATCACCAGTGCTTTGAACTGTGCATCTGATAGGTTGGCTATCTCTTTGTCGCTTAGTTGTATTTGTTCTGGAGCTTTGATCTGTTCTTCCGTTTGGGCCTTTTTTTTTCTTTTTTCTTTTTCTCTTTCTTTTTTGTCTCGTTGTGCCTGTTATGTAGTGAGGGGCAGAGCCTTAGGTGTTCACCAGGGTGGGGCAGCCCAGTAACTGGATTGTGAGTCTGTATGTGGGGGAGGGGTCAGGAAGGGAACAGTGGTGCTTGCTCCGCTCTCTGCTGGATTTCAGGCACTTCCGCTGCTTGCCCCAAGCAAACTGGGCCATTGTGGTGCTGATTCCTGGGTGGGTGGGCTTGTGTACATTCTAGGACCCTGTGGGTCTGTCCAACAAACTCTCCTGTGAGGCTGGGAATCTCTCCGGATGCTTCAACCTCACAGGTGTTTTCAATTGGTGTTGTGAGGCTTTATTTCTCTGTGCTGGGACCCTGGGTTGAGCAGTCTGTCTCACTCCCCAGTTTCACCTGGTTTATCTGCACATTAATGTGGGACCGCTAGGTCAGCCAGCCCCCTTGATCACCTCGCTGGGTCTACCCGCTGCCACCCTGAGGCCAGGGTCCGCCCACTGCCGTCTTGCACGCCCGGTGTCCACAAGCCACCACTTTTTTTGCTGCAATGCTTCTCCACCTTGCTGCCAACTCTACCCCTCCTACCAGTCTGGATGGATGTGTCTATTTTAACTCCTTGGTTGTCGGACTTCCATACAGTTCAATTTTCTGTCACTTCTGGTAGATTTTTTTTGTTTCTAAATTTTTGTTGTCCTTATTTTGGTTGTGCAAGGAGGCACAGTGTGTCTACCTACACCTCCATCTTGGCTGGAACAAGATTTTATTCTTTTTTATGTCTGGATAATATTCCATTGTAGATAAATATATATACCACATTTTCTTTATTCATCCATCGATGGACACTTAGGTTGCTCCCCTGTCTTGGCTATTGTAAGTAATGGTGCAGTGAACATGGAGATACAGACATATTTTCAAGTCAGTGTTTTCACCCGGAAATAGAATTGCCTGATCATACAGTAGTTCTCTGTTAACTTTTTGAGGAACCACACTGTTTTCCATGGTGGCTGTATCAATTTACATTCCCACCAACAGTGTACAAGGGTTCCCCTTTTTCTACACCCTTGCTGACACTTGTTATTTCTTGTCTTTTTGGTAATAGCCATTCTAACAGTTGTAAGGCAATATACTTCAGTGTGTTTTTGATTTGCATTTCCATGATGATTAGTGACATTGTGCATCTTTTCATATACCTGTTTGCTATTATTCTTCTTTGGAAAAAATCCCTGTTCAGACCCTCTGCCAATTTTTTAGTCTAAGTGTTTTTCTGCTATTGAGTTGTATGGATTCTTTGTATATTTTGAATTTTAACCCCTCATCAGATATATGGTTTTCAAATATTTTCTCCCACTAGGTAGGTTGTCTTTTAATTTTTTTCATGGTTTCCTTGGCTGTGCAGAAGCTTTGATATAGTCCTATTTGTTTAAGTTTGCTTCTTTTGACTTTGTTTTTGATGTCAGGTTAAAGAAGTTATCACCAAACTGATGTCAAGGTGCTTACTGCCTATGTTTTCTTCTAGGAGTTTTACGGTTTCAGGTCTCACATTTGAGCCTTTAATCAATATGAGTTAATTTTTATGTACAGTGTTAAACAGTGGTCTAGTTTCACTCTTTTACATGTGGCTGCCCAGTTTTATTAGCACCATTTACTGAAAACACTGCACTTTTGTATTGTATATTCTTGGCTCCTGTTCTAAATAAATTGACCATATATGTATAAGTTCGGTTTCTGGTCACTATTCTGATCTATGTGTCTGTTTTTAAACCAATACCATACTGTTTTGATTACTATAGCTTTGTAGTACAGTTAAAAATCAGGAAGCATGATGTCTCCAGTTTGTTCTACTTCCTCAGATTGCTTTGGCTATTTTGGGGTCTTTTGTGGTTCCATAGAAATTTTAGGATTGTTTGTTCTATTTCAGTGAAAAATACCATTGAGATTTTGATAAGGGAATACATGAATTTGTGGATAGCTTTGGGTAGTATGGGTATTTTAACAATATTTTTCCAATCCGTGACCATGGAATATCTTTCCATTTATTTACATCTTCAATTTCTTTCATCAGTGTCTTTAATTTACAGACTACAGGTCTTTCAGCTCCGTGGTTAAATTTATTCCTAGGTGTTTTATACTTTTGGATGCAGTGGTAAATGGGACGGTTTCTTGATAATTTGTAATTGTATAGAAATTCGTCAGATTTTTGTATGTTGATTTTGTATTCTGCAACTTTACTGAATTTGTTTACTAGTTCTCACAGTTTTTGGTGGGGTCTTTATATAAGATACACCACATAGATGTATCTTATAAGATACACAAGATTTTCTATATAAGATACATCACATGCAAATAATAATACTTTACTTCCGGTTAGGATGGAGGCATAGGTAAACACAGCTTCTATCCTAGCACAACCACATCAAAATTACAAGTAACCTATAAGAAAACCATCACTAAAAACTGTCAGAAATTGAGTTGAATGGAAGTCTGACAACTACAGAATTAAAGAAACCAAATCCATCCAGACTGGAAGGAGGGTGAAGAGATGTGAAACGAGCTGGTCCCACATCCATGTGTGGTGAATAAAAATTCAGGAATGATATCTTGGGAGCAAGGAGTCCCAACCCCACACCAGGCCCCCCATCCCAGGGTTCTAGTGCTAGGAAGATAGGTCCCCATAACTTCTGGCTGCAAAAACCAGTGGGGTTTGAGTTGGCGGATGAAACTTCTGAAGTCCCAACCAGTTCCTCTTAAAGAACCCACTCACAAACTCAGATTGCATTATAGCTTAGGCAGGGTGGCCCTGGGCAAAACACAGGTGGGGCTGAAATGGTTCAAAATACTGGTTATAAAGATGCTCAAAGAACTTAGTGAAGACCTCAAAAACATAAAAAAGATCCAGTCAGAAATGAAGGATACACTAATTGAAATAAAGAACAATTTACAGGGAAACAACAGTAGAGTGGATGAAGCTGAGAATCAAATCAATGATTTTGAACATAAGGAACCAGAGAATAACCAATCAGAACAACAAGAAGAAAAAAAGAATAAAAAAAAAGAATAAGAATAGTGTAAGCAACTTCTGGGACAACTTCAAGCTTTCCAATATTTTCATCATAGGGGTGCCAGAAGGAGAAGAGAAAGAGAGAAATTGGAAATCTATTTGAAAAAACAAAGAAAACTTCCCTAATTTGGTGAAAGAAATAGACATCCAAATCCAAGAAGCACAGAATTCAATTATGATGGATGCAAAGAGGCCCACTCCAAGACACATCATAATTAAAATGAATTAAAGGGCAGATAAAGAGCTTTCTAGACAAGAAAAAGCTAAAGAAATTCATCATCACCAAAACATTATCATATGAAATGCTAAAGGGACTTATATAAGAAAAAGGAGATTAAAGCTATGAATACATACCTATCAACAATTGAAACTAAAAACAAACTAAGCAAAAAAGAATAACAGGGACAGAATCATGGATACAGAGAATATTTTGATAGTTGACAGATGGGAGAGGGTTGTGGGGCAATGGGTGAAGAAGTGAGGGGATTAAGAAGTACAAATAGGTAGTTACAGAATAGCCATGGGGATGTAAAGTACAGTGTAGGAAATGGAGAAGCCAAAGAACTTATGTGCATGACCCGTGGACATGAACAATGGTGGGGTGAATGCCTGAGGAAGTGGGGGGCGCTGGGTGGAGAGGGGCAAAGGGGCATAAGTTGGGACAACTGTAATATCATAATCAATAAAATATAGTTAAAAAACAAATACTAATAATTTATGTCTTCCTTTCTGAATGGATGCCTTTTATTTATTTGTTTGTTTGTTTATTTATTTATTTTTGCATAATTGCTATGGCATAGACTTCCAGTATGAGGTTGAATAAAAGTGGCAAGAATGGATATTGTTGTCTCGTTCCTGATTTTAGGGGGAAAGCTTTCAGCTTCTCACCATTGAGTATGTTAGCTGAGGGACTGTCATAGCTGGCCTTCATTATGTTGAGGTATACAACATTTTGTTGAGAGTTTTTATCATAATGGATATATTGAGTTTTGTGAAATACTTTTTCTGCATCTATTCAGATGATCATGATTGTTATCTTTTATTTTGTTGAAGTGGTGTATCACATTGATTGATTTGTGGATGTTGAACTACCCTTGCATCCCTTGAATACATCCCACTTGATCATGGGGTATGATTCTTTTAATGTTCTGTTGAATTCAGTTTGCTAATATTTTGTTGAGGATTTTGTTGCACCTCTGTTCATCAGGGATATTGGCTTGTAAGTTTTGTGCGTGTGTCCTTTTCCTATTATGGCATCAGTGTACTAAGGGCCTTGTAAATTCAGTTTGAGAGGATTTCCTCCTTTTCTTTTTTTGAAAGAGTTAGAGAAGAATTGGTATTCTTTTAAAAATATTTGATAGAATTCACCAGTGAAATTACTGGGTGCTGGGCTTTTGTTTGTTATAATATTTTGATACTAATTTGTTCTCCTTACTAGTAGGTCTGTTCAGACTTTTCTACTTCTTCATGATTCCCTCTTGGTAGGTGTGTGTTTCTAGGAATTGAACCATTTCTTCTAGGTGTCCAGTATTTTGGTGTGCAGTTGTTCATGGTAGTCTCTTACAGTTCTTTGTATTTCTGTGGTATTATTTGTAATGTCTTCTCTTACATTTTATATGTTATTTAGTCTACCTTTTTTCTTGGTGAGTTTAGCTAAAAGTTTATCAATTTTTTTTAATCTTTTCAAACAACCAGCTCTTAGTTTGATCTTTTTTTTTTTTCATTTTTAGTTTCTATTTCATTTATTTCTTCTGATATTTTGTTCTTCCTTTGAACTTTGGGGTTAGTTTGTTCTTCTTTTTCCACTTCTTTGAGGTGCCAAGTTAGGTTGTTTAAGATCTTTAAGTTTCTTAATGTAGGCATTTTAATGCTATGAACTGCTTTTGCTGTATCCCATAAATTTTGGCATGGTGTATTTCTATTTTCATTTGTTTCAAGGTATGTTTTTTAATTTTTCTCTATTTCTTCTTTGAGCCATTGGTTGTTTGGTAACATGATTCATCTCTACATATTTGTGAATTTTCCAGTTTTCTTGTAATTTCTAGTTTTATGAGGTCTGTCCAGGAAAAGTCTAGCCATTGCTAATATAACGAAAATGATTTGCATGACATTGATGTAACCTGACAGACAAGGAGAGTGGACTGGAATGCACATGTATAAACAATGACGACTTCACTGTACTAATGGGGGGTGGTAGACACCACAGACTGAGCATGTGTACTGTGTGGCCATCACATTCAAAATGACTGAGCAAGCAGAGCAACAAATCTGTATCAAATATTGTGATAAGCTCGAACATTCCTCCGCAGAAACTATTCGGATGACTCAGAAGGCCAGAGCTATGGGCAACTGGTGATTGGCAGCTTCATCACAACAACGTGCCTGCTCTAGCATTACTTCTCGTGCAGAGTTTTTTTGTGAAACATCAAATCACCCAGGTGACTCAGCCCCCTACAGCCCAGATTTGGCACCCTGTGACTTCTGGCTTTTCCCAAAACTAAAATCACCTTTGAAAGGGAAGAGATTTCAGACTGTTGGTGAGATTCAGGAAAATATGACAGGGCAGCTGATGGCTATTGGGGGAACTGTGTGAGGTCCCAAGGTGCCTACTTTGAAGGGGACTGAAGCATCATTGTCCTACGTACAATGTTTCTTGTTTCTTGTATCTTCTTCTTTCTTCAGTAAGTGTCTCTATTTTTCATAGTACTTGGCTGGATACTTTCTGGATGGACCTTGTATATCCTTTATATCTTTAGGTAGACCCAAACACAAACATCAGTCATAATTTAATAACCTTATGGATTTATTTGTTGAATTCAGTGGCATTATTCTTTGAAAAAGTATTTCTCTTGTGCCCTTCTTAGCATGTCCTTTGATACATTAGATAAATACAGCACAGCTTGGTGTGACAGAAAGAACATGGTCAGGTCTCAGTTGGAATCCCAGCTCTCCAGTCACTAAACACTCCCAAGCTTCAATTTCATCACCTATACTTTGGGCATAATATGTAGCACTGTTATGCTACAGGGAGAAACCTGGTTCTTTTTGCCGACACAGTCAAGAATTGCAGGTCAGCAAACCTACTAGCATGCAAGTAAAGTTTATCAGTGCTAAGTTCTAATGGGAGAGTAAAAGTAAGGGTGGCAAGAACAGAGGTAGCAAGAAGCTGGGTGGCCAAAAAAGAGAGGGACAAGAGGCCAGGTGGCCAGGGGCCCCCCATGTGGCAAGAGAGCCAAGAGAGGGAGTCCTTTGTTTTGAGGATTTATACAGTTAGCAGGATGGGGGTGAAGAAGTTTACATATTGGTTGATGGGGAAAGGTGGTGCCAGCTTCCCCAGGGAGACGTGACTACCCAAACATAGGTATGGGTGGGGATCTGTTAGCCTGAATCCTTATCTTGCTACAGACTCTATTTGTTCATTTTGCATCAGTGATAGGCAGGCAGCCAGTTAAAGAAAGTTGTTTTATGGGCCCTTTCTTTGGGCACTGTAGACCCCTCTCCTTCCCGCTTCCAGGCCTTGGAATGAATACACTGTCTCAAGGTTTTCCTTCTCCCAGCCAGTGGAGATGATACACACAGACTCTCAAGGGCTTCCCTCCTGCACTATCACAGTTTATTTGTTTTGTTTGGAATGTCTGGCAGCCTTATTGATCTAGGCTCAGGACTACTGGGTCAATGAGTGAGCATGTCTTCCTTTGCTTTTAGCCTCCTGTGTTAAATTCTTTGTTAGATTACAATGGTGAGGGCCCTGCCTTTGTTTACCCTCTGGCTGCTCATTCCTAGCTGCTACCTAAGTGCTAAAAGGTGTTGCCTGGCAACCAGGATGCAGCTGGCTAGCAACAGCGACCCAGTCTCAGAGTTCTTCCTATGCTATCTCCTGTATCACCACCTTCCGGGAAGGTTTAACAAATATTAATACTTCTCTTAAAAAAATAGCCTTGATCGATTCATATTCTTTTCTTAATCTTTTTTTAAAATTATTTTTAGACAGAGGGGATGAGAGAGAGAAAGAGAAGGAGAGAAACATCATTGTATGGTTGCCTCTTGCTCACCCCCTACTGAGGACCTGGCTCACCAGCCAGGCATGTGACCTGGACTGGGAATCAAACTAGACCCTTAGGTTTGCAGGCCAGCACTGAGGCCACTGAGCCACACCAACCAGGGCTTAACTCTTTTCTTATTTGGGTAAGAAACGCTATACAATGGAACAGAAAGAATGTAGCTATGTAAATTTGTAGGTGAGACAAATACTGGGTAAATTTCCGGAACATCAATTCAACTTTGTTCCAACAAGGACAGGAATATGTGATGGAAGAAGCTACACATATTTCTACCTCCTACAGGTCTCTGGGCTAGCTTATCTTCCTGCCACTTGGAAAATTTGTGCATTTGAGCAACATAGTTTGTGGTAGAGGTGTTGTCTGTTAACATCATTTGCATTTTTCATTGACTTCTACAAAACCAATCAAATCAAACAAAATAAAAGCCAAACTGAAAATATAAAAACTACCTTTGTAACTGACATAATACCATCTTTTTAAAGCATCTAAGGTGCTCTGGCTGGTGTGACTCAGTGGTTGAGTGCCAGTCTATGAATCAAAGGGCTGCTGGTTCGATTCTCAGTCAGGGCACATGCCTGGGTTGCAGGCCAGGTCCCCAGTAGGAGGTGTATGAGAGGCAACCACACATTGATGTTTCCTTCTTCTCTTTCTCCCTCCCTTCCCCTTTTTAAAAATAAATAAATAAATAAATAAATAAATAAATAAATATCTTAAAAACAAAGAATTCTAAGATTTTGAAAAAAAAATTTTGTAAGTGTCTAAGGTAGTGCTGAAACAGAATTCAGGATGCTACTAATGAGTAGTTAACAGAAGACACCAAGAGAAAAAAATCTCATGGTCCTTAAAAAAGGGTAGTAAATTCCTTCTCAGCTAGAATGGGCTATACTTGAACAGAACAGGCTTCAATGTTCACATGAACAGTGTTTTTGGATGATCTTAGGTACCCATATGACACCCATATATTAGTATGTGTCCCAATTGAACAAAGATTTCAAGTGACCTGTGGTCTGTCTGCCCTCAAATACAGGAGAAGAGGAATAATTTGGATTTAGGGGAATCAGTAAAATCTTCATATTCCAGTTTGACCCTCATTAACTATCCTCTAAAAATCCAAAGATTCACTTCCACATGGCCCTTACCCAAACCTAGAGCCTGTTCTAGGGAAGGCTGGTGTATTTAAATATCACGGGTGCTGAACAGACACAGACCATGCCTAAGCATGGAGTATCTATTCGAGGGAAACCCCAGACTGTCAGCCAAACAAAAGCTGTCTTCATTCACGTCTTACATGCCTTTGCGATATTCTGTCCAGGCATCGCCAAACCTTTCACTGAGAGGGAAGTGATTGTTTTACCAGAAGACATGATTTATTTGTACGTGTTGAAATTGAAACATTGGAAAAAGACCAGTAGATCCAAAGAGATGCATAGAGAGCCAGTACTATTACATCAGGGAAACAAAAAGTGAAATTTTGAAAAAAGCTCAGATAATAAACAAAGGAGAATAGAGTTTGAGACAAATTCCGTGGCCGCACATGAAAACGAGGGGAAGAAATGCAAAGCTATCCTTCCCTTGGAAATGTACCAGGCGCCATGAATGAGAAGCCTGCCTGGCGAGCACTGGAATTCTGCATCCATTGGGTGCAATGTAGAGTCCAGGCGGGGCGGTACCTGGGGACTGCCAGCCCGCTCCCTTGTGCCCACCTAATGTCCAGTCACCACCTATTCTGTATCTGACGACAGATGCGTGTCTGTGTCCCACTGGCTTCAGCGCATACCAGATTCTCTTAGGCCAGGTTATTTACATTTCTGGGTGCTGTGGGCCATACCCCAAACTTTGGGCTTCAGAACTGCTTTGAGAGAGGACAGCAACAGGTAACATTGTGTCTTGCTCATCTTTTTTTAAAAAAAGATTTTATTTATTTATTTTTAGAGAGAGGGGAAGGGAGGAAGAAAGACAGGGGGACGACAATGTGGGAGAGAAACATCCGTCGGTTGCCTTTTGCACACCTCCAGCTGGGGCCCTGGCCTGCAGCTCAGGCACGTGCCGGACTGGGAGTCCAACTGACGACCTTTTGGTTTGTGCTGAGCCACACCCAACGCACTGAGCCACAGCAGCTAGGGCATGTCTGTTCATCTTTGTTTCTCCCCAGAAAGGGGAACAAGCATTCCGGGCCCCTAGAACTTAGACTTGCCCTCCTTTGCTATCTGGGCCTTAATGTTTGCAATCCCTATTAAAATACCAATGCCATTCTTCTCAGAACTAAAACCAGTAACCCTAAAAGTTATATGGAATCACAGAAGACCCTGAATAGCCTAAGAAATCTTGAGTAAAAATAAAGTGGGAGGGCTGCAGCTGGTGTGCTCAGTGAATTGAGTGCCAGCCTGTGAACCAAAGGGTCGCTGTTTTGATTCCCAGTTGGGGCACATGCCTGGGTTGCAGGCCAGGTCCCCAGTTAGGGGTTTGTGTGAGAGGCAACCACACATTAATGTTTCTCTCCCTCTCTTTCTCCCTCCCTTCCCCTCTCTCTAAAAATAAATAAAGTGGGAGATATTATGTTTCCTAATTTCAAACGTACTATAAAAGTATAATAATCAAAACAATATGGCATAACAGATCAATAGAGTAGGATAGAGAGGCCAGCAGTTAACTAAAACTGCAGTTTGGACAAGTAGCTTGCTCAAGGTTTTACACAGGGACAGGTGACAAAACAGCTGGGCCTTACCCTGGCCCCTGTCCTCTTGGCCAGGACCTTCCCTTAGAGCAAGAGGCCAAGATAGGCCCAAGACTTCAGATGGGTCAAAATCTCAGAGACTTAGAGTCATCTTAGCAAGTGGTGAGACTGGTCCAGTGAATGTCTTAGATTGACAAATATCAACAGTTTCCTCAAACCAAATCAATACTATAAGGAGCTGTTTGCTCCAATCAGCCACAAAGATATTCTTTGGCCTTCTCCTGGGCACCAATTTGAAGAGAACCTTTCTACCAAGTAAAAATAACTACACTGTACCAGGATTTGAAACAGGGTTTCATGATTAAACTAGGAGAAAAAATGCCTCTGTCTTAAACCACAAGGGGGCAGGATTGATGTGCTCATGTACATATTTTTAAGTGAGTTGTTCATATTTGATTATAGACACAGGCGGACAGATAACATATTCTTTAAAAACCTAGCATAAATGGACTTGCAAGCCTTCCAAATTAATAATGACACTGGTTGTGCTATAGTTTATACATTATTTAACAGTTTACAAAGCTCCTTCACTGGCAGTATTATGTCAGTCTGATACAATTCAGTGATTAGTAAGTAACTTTTCCAAGTAGATTGAAATTCCAAAAACAGTGCCATTACATGGAGCATACTTCGTGTTCGGCTGCCCTCTGCTGATGGAGGAGGAATTTTAGAAAACAATAGGCAGAGTACACACTAAAGGATCAATAGAGGTAGAAAGGAAAATCTAGTGGGGGGAATACCAGAATATTAAGCAAGAGAGGACCCAAAACAAAGTTTGATGACAATGAGAAAGGAGAAAGACCGATAATAAGCTTAATACATGTTAGTAAGATGCTGGTGAAAAAGATGAAATTTTGTAGCATCTGTCACAGGGGTCAACCTGCCCCATACGCATCTCAGCCCTGTGAGTTCACCGACAATCTCTGTGCTTGTGTTGGGATGGGGGGGGGCACGGGTTTGGGGATGAAGGTCTGAAAGGGGGAAGGGACATCCATTTTGGGGATGTGTGGCCAAGGAAAGCTCTTAATTCCCCTTGTACTCAGCCTGGCACCCCTGTGCTTCTTTCTTTTCCCTCTGCCAACCATCTCTATCTCTTTTTAGCAGGTATGAAAATGCAGGGAACGATGGGAAGTACGCATCAGGCACACAATACACACATCTTCAACACAAACATACACCCTCCAGTTTGGTTTGATGTGGTAGCTTAACTATTATGCCAATTCCTGATGTTTCTTCTCCCCAAGCTGTTCTGAGTGGAGAAAAATAACTTCCACTCTAGCAATGCCGAAAAGCCCTCCACAGCCGGCCCAGAGAGACACAGACTGGTCCAATAAACTTGGATGGTGTGCGACTTCATCATCAGCAGCAGCAGCAGCAGAGTGTTTCCCTGATCAGCAGCGTCAGCATCACCCGGGAAGATGTTAACCACACTCTGAACCACACCCTGGGGACGGGACCTGGCAATCTGTGTTTTAACAAGCCCTCCCCACGGGCCAGCTGCACATGTTTGAGAACTACCACTCTTGCCACATTTAGTCTGTCCATCCGTGATAAAGGCCAGTCAGCTGTCAAGAAAGGAGCTGGGAAGATTCCCAGTGCCGGGTCATTTGGCAGAGTGGAGCAGTGGGAGGAGCTCATGCTGACGGTGCTTGACCATTACCCCAGTTCTAGAAAAACGCAAAACGCCCTGTCCAGCATTCCCAGTCTGTGGTGCTGCATGGCGGCTGACTAGCAGACTTGGCTTTCCTCTAACTGGGCGATGATGCAACAGTAACAACCTGTTTTCCTGATCTTTTGCCAGATTTCCAGGTCATTCAACATGTAAAATGAGAAGTACTCTGGACTTTGCATCCCCACGTGAACATAACACACACCATACTTTCTCTGATATGGACTCGTGGGCACTGCATTTCTCACACGCTGCGGATATTCACGCACAGAGAATTCTCAACCATTAGTTCTGGCACGAAAAAATGAAGCTGCACCTAGAAGACACAAATAGGGGCTTGCATTTTTGCAGCCCACAGGTTCTGCCAAGATGTTATATTTTCTGTTAAGAGGAATTAATAAGAAAATCTCACAAACCTAGGTGCACCTGTTTTATGTATTCAATCAACGAGGCTTTGTTAGAATCCCAGAAGAATGGAAGCTTCTCCTCTCGAGGATATTTACAGCATGACAGCTCCAGCGTAATTTCAAAACACTGGGCCCAGATGTAATTATAATCTTGCATTCCACCTAAACACAAGCATATTGAATATTTTTTAGGGTCTAAAATTGGAGTGGAGCCAAGCGTCCCACGCCTTGAGCACAAGTGAACCAGACAGTTGCAAGGAAAATAGATGTACACAGGAAAAGATGAACTTGACATGTTAGCATATGAAATCAGGGCTTGACAATGTATTACCCAGGCATGATGAGGCAACTCTGAATATACCCAAATGGGGAACTAGATCAAAGTTGATTGAAGTACAACTGTGCACAAAATTAAGTGAGGGGTAGGGGAAGGTTCTATTTCATAATCACACATTACAAAAAAAGGATTCTTCAAATTATATTTCTTCCCTAAATACAGTGAGATTTATTTAGAAATATCCCTACACGCCATTTATAATTACAGTCACTGCATGAAGCTAAGCACATGGATTTGGGGGAATGACCATGGCCAGCGTTCACAGAGGGCTCACTGGTGCTGGGCACCATTCGAAGGGCTTGGTGTCAACTCATAGAACCTCAGAGCAATTATTACCCACATGGAGCAGATGGGGGAACTTAATCACAGATGGTGAGTTACGTGCCCAGGGAGTCCAGCCAGGGGATGACAGACCAGAGTACAGGCTCCCGCTCGAGCCCCCAAGCCCTCCCCCACGACATCGACCTGTTTCTGGGGAGGAAAACAGGTGCTGGCTGACTCTCGGGAGGGAGGAGGCCCAGGCCGAGACTGCTTCGGGGCTGCCATTGCCCTGCTTACTTTCCAGTTCTTAATGCTGGAGAGCCTATTTTCAAAGGGTTATAATCATATTTCATACTTTCTAAGATGCAAAACTTTCCATATTTTACAATCTCTGATTTGGGATGTGTCTTACATCTGATAGTTGAAAAGCATCTTGGTGTCATTAGTTTGGCTGGAAATATTTTTTTCTTTCTTCTCAATAGTACATTGTATTTTATAAATCAATGCCATTTTGGATTTGATGAAATATAGTAACTTTGAAAGGAAGTAGCTTCTGCCATATTTTAACTTGTTATACTTGGTATCTGCCCAGTAAGATATGTATTGTTAGCTACATCAGAGTATTTGGGAAGTACTAAAGTAGAAAAAATTTTATGCTAAAAAATGGCTAAAATATTGATAAGTCAAGATATTATTTAAATAGTATTTATGTAGGTCCAGCTTCTAGCCAGGAAGAATTTCTCTGTCCTTTCTATTTTTTTAATAAGAGTTTTGTATTTCTTTCTGACCTTATTTTCTCCATGAGATAGAAGAGGGAAAAAATGGAGAGAGAAACAAAACACAAGCCCTTGGCGGATGGCTGTGTCTCAGGTAGGTAGAATTTACATGGCCAAACAGGTGTGCAAAGCATGCAGAATTGAGGATGCCAAGTGTGGAGAGGTGTGCACCTCTGGACAAAGCCAGTCAGGCCGGCCGACAAAACCTCCAGAAGTTTTGTTGGAATGCTTTGTTTTAAATTCCTTAAAGTGGCTGGCTGGCTGCCTTTTTTCTCAGGATACACAGCTTGCATGTAGACACACTTGGGAAAAATTTCCGGCAGCAAGATTGGGGCTCCTTGCTAGTTTCCCACACATCTGCCTCTGTCTTGAAATCTACACACAGTGCACACAAAGGACAGCTCTGCCACTGGGCAGGAGGGGGTCCTGTCCTCCCGTGAAGAGTGAGGAGCAGGGATCAGGCTAGAGCCCTGAGGCCAGGGTCGGGGCTGCGGGAGGCTGCGCCTAGGACAGCAGAGAGAAGTCTGGGATGTTGTGGTATCGCCTGTGGTCTATGCTTATTTATGTTACCTGGGAACCTGGCAGAAAGCCACCCAGACACGAAAGGACCACCTTATGCAAGACTACTTGATGGCCTATGCACCCAAAGTAACAACTGGGCAACTGTCCTGCTTGCAGAGGTGCGGCCCGAAGCTTGCTGTTGGGAGGCTCAGGCAAAGCAGCCTCAAAGGGGACACGTTCCACTGAGGCCAGGGAAATCCAGATCCAGCCCACTGTCTTCCCTCACACCCTTCCATCTTCCTCCTGTGATCTCTCAGTTCCCAGACTAGAACGAGTTCCCTGACATCTCCGAGCTTCTGCTTATATCATTCCTTCTGAGATGTTCCCTGCCTGACAGTTTCCTTACCTCCCTTCCCTCACCTGGCCATCCTGTTCTAAGGCTGGAAAACTGGAGGCCCCCCTCCCACTGTATCCAGCCTGAAGAGCTCTCTTGGTTAACCTGCAAAAGTGGCTTTGAAATCATGAGGCTTCAGGCACAAATCCAGCTTGTTTTACAAATTGGAAGATCCGGCAATCATGGGACCCACTGCGGCAGGGCAGTAATTAACTGGATCCAAGGAGCAGCTGTCCCCATTAGACGAGATATAAGCTTTCAATGTTTCCAAGGTCTTCGCCCTCCCTTCTGTATTTTGGTTTTATACCCTGGAACACTGTGCCTTTTCTAAAATCTCTATTTGTATTCTAATTACACTGCCATCACAATTCTTTATTTGCATGTCACTCTTCTGCATTAAACTTGCAGTGCAGATCTGTGTCCTGTTCATCTTTCTGGGCATAGTTCCTGACTCACCGTAGGAAAAAGCTGAGCAAGCATCTGAATGAAGGAAGCATCCTTGGCTGTCTAAGCACCTCCCCAGCAACCAGCCTCCCCCACTGCTCTTGTGATGGAAGGGTCTGCCCTGTGCCTAATGAACTTATGACAGTGGCTGGGGTCCACAAAAACCAGCTGGTATCCCTGGGTGCAGGCCATGAGGAGCAGGATAGAAATGAAGAGAAACTCACCTTTGAGCGGATACCAAGAGTACCCATTTGTAATCCCATTAGGAAAGTCCATTTTATTTTTACACTGATCTCCTTTCTTCATGTTGAGATTTCTTGAAGCGTAGGTATTTGCAAGATGTTGAAAAACGTCATCGTCGGGGGTTAAGCTCCGGGAGTGTAATGACCCAGTTGCTACATGTGAGAGACAAACCGAGACCTTCGAGGTGACAATGCAGTGAGAGGGAGCGCACGGCGCCAGACGAGCAAACACATCATCACATCCCACACGGCAGCTGTCTCCTAGAGAGAAACCCGTCACCCTGTCCCGCGAACGTGCCTCCACCCTTCTTCCCAGTGGTTAATGCACACACACCAGGCGGCATCGCACAAAAGGAGCCATCCACATAAATCTGCTTAACAGTTAAAGAGCTGCCTGGTCACTCTTGCTCATTTCCGGAGGGCAGCGACATTTCCTTAAGTTCTGTCGGGGTTAAATGAAGCCACTGTCATGTTTTAAGTCCTTCGTGTTTACCTCATCCTGCAGAGTTTTAAGAGGAGTCAACAATTATTACTCATATGATGAGCACAGAAGGGTAAATTCTAGTTTTATTTCCTCTTGGCCTCGTGGCCTCTTGTGAGATCATCTAAATCCCAGTTTCTCCGTTTCAGTGATGCACGTCAAGCAATCCTGTTGCTGCCGGTCAGTTGAGCCACGCTGTCCATCTACTGTTTATAAATTGCAGGAGGGATGGCTCAGGGTTGAGAAAATGAGGCTCTTTCTACCCCTGCCAGAGAAGTTAAGTGAGGAGGAGAGTTTACAGTTTCACTCTGGACTTAGAAAGCCAAAGCCGGGCCCGTGTTCGCTTACCTGGAACACCATTATCAAATGGGAAGCTGGCCACCAGGGCACCGCCGTGGAGGTTTGCAGAGAGGACAAATGTCTCTGTTTTCAGCCACTCCATGACTGCCACTGTTTCAGGCTGCCTTGCTACATCGTTGACTTCGAAAGCATCTGGGAAGTTTCTATTCAGGTCATAGGAGTTACCGTTTTCCCTTTAAAAGAAAGAACTTTTTAGGGTTTACTGGTGGTATGTGAGAGAGTAGATTCGTGCCATGTGTGAACATTTTGTTTGGGCTTCAGGTGTGGTGGATGGTTGCCTTGGCAATCTCCAGTGGACCACACCTGGCATTCACACAATATGTCACCCCTTCCCATGTGACTGGCTCTCACCAGTGGTACAGTAGCTATTGTGATGTAAGCAACGGTTTGATAAGTGTTTCCATTTCGGGGCATTTGCTCGTGGAACACTCCCTTTTGGGACCCCGAGATCCCCATGTTAGACTCTCCCCATGGAGAGTCCACACAGAGAAATGAGGAACCCAGGTGACAAGACTGCAGACACATGGACCCAAGGCAGTTATCTCAGCCAGACCCCAGCTGAGGCCATAGAGATACACATCCCTGTTCCACCCTGACCAAGTTCCTGACTTACAGAATTGGGAGTAAATAAAAAGGTGTTTGTTTTAAGTCCTGAAGTTTTGTGGTGGTTTATTACATAGTATTGAACTGGCTAAAAAGTTTATTTGGCTTTTTCCATAAGATGGCTCTAGTAGCACTTAGTTGTCTTAACTTCATTTGAAACAATTTGGTTAGATTGTATTGTGACAGCTGTCATATCAGCAGGCATTTACAAAAAATCCCATCAAAACTGGTGAATTTTGGGGTAGCCATTTTAATATTGAAGATGGAAGAAAATAAACAACATTTTGGCATATTATGGTTTATTATTTCAAGAAAGGTAAAAATGCAACTGAAATGCAATAAAAGATTTGTGCAGTGTACGGAGAAGATACTGTGACTGACCGAATGTATGGAAAGTGGTTTGTGAAGTTTCAGCTAGAGATTTTTTGCTGGACAATGCTCCATGGTGGT
This sequence comes from Glossophaga mutica, assembly GCA_039655065.1. Lineage (NCBI taxonomy): Eukaryota > Metazoa > Chordata > Mammalia > Chiroptera > Phyllostomidae > Glossophaga > Glossophaga mutica. Next base: position 65,303,704 of record CM077304.1, read on the forward strand.
CAGTAGACCAGTTGAAGTTGATGGAAATCTGAGACATTAACTGAGAACAATCAACGTTCTATCACGTGGGAGATAGCCGACATTGTCAAACTATCCACATCAATAAAGTTATTGGTGAAAATGAAAAATGTGCCTTTTATTTTATGGAAAAAACTAAACGAATTTTTTGGTCCACCCAATATTTGATAACAGAAACCACTGGAATGTGCTACTTTATACAAATATATTTCTAAAAGTGGCACTGGCCATGTTTAAGTATGCTAGAAAAACTTGAAGGGAATCAAGTGGTGAGATTTTATTTATTTTGGTAAAAGCAACCAAATTTTAGTCACACAAATATAAATGTATATTAGACATTTGAGAAAATCTAAACTTCCCGAGGTAACTTGAAACAAAATAAACTGTTTAAATCAGAAATGCTGCTTTCCTCGCTGACAGTGCTCTCGCAAACATGGTGAACGTTCCTAAGATCCGCAGGACCTTCTGTAAGAAGTGTGGCAAACATCACCCCCACAAAGTGACACAGTACAAGAAGGGCAGGATCCTCGGCATGGGCAGGGTCAGTGGTGTAATGACAGGAAGCTGAGTGACTATGGTGAGCAGATCAAGCCAATTTTCTGCAAAAAGGCTCAAACTACAAAGAAGATTATGCGGAAGCTTGAATGCATTGAGCCCAACTGCAGATCTAAGAAAACACTGACTTTTAAGAGAGTCAAGCATTTTGAAATGGGATAGAGATAAGAAGAGAAAGGGCCAAATGATTCAGTTCTAAGCTTCAAATTTTGTTTTATCATGAAGACAAAATCTTGGGGTTCACTTCAAAAAGAAAGAGGGAAAAGAAAGAAAGAAGAAGGAAGGAAGGAAGGAAGGAAGGAAAGAAAAGAAAAGGAAAGAAACAAAGAAAAGAAAAAGAAAGAAAAGGAAGGAAGACTATAAGACTCACTGTTCTTTTTGGTTAGTTCTTGCCTTGGCTTAACAAATCAAGTGGTAGTTACTGAGGGCCTAGGTACTAATGCTAGGCCCTGGGGATTTAATAATAATGAAAGCACTGGATGGGACTCCTGCCCTAACGTAGCTTACAGTTCAGGCATTAAATAAGAAATTAGACATTAAAAATTGTGCTATGAAGGTCAAGTGCCAGGTGACATGAGTATGATCGGGCACCTAATACACACATGACAGGCTAGGAAGGCGTCTTTGCCAACATGCTGGTGAAGCAGTGAGAGGTGTGAGGAGGGGAAGCGGGAGGCGAGGAAGAGCCTGGTAGCGGCAGAGACGGAGGGCGTCTGAGCTATGGGCGGGCAGCCCTGAGGGGTTCTCAGCACAGCCAGGACAGGACGCGGGCTATGAGATGGTTCCCTCACTCCTCTCACCAGGGCCCAGGGCACTCTCTCATGGGGGCCTTTTTGTTGCTGTTTTTAAATTCTGTTTTCTCTTTTTAAAAAATACTTTGTTTATTTTTAGAGAGAGGGGAAGGGAGGGAGAAAGAGAGGGGGAGAAACATCAATGTGTGGTTGCCTCTCACACACATCCCTAACTGGGGACCTGGCCTGCAACCCAGGCATATGCCCTGACTGGGAATCAAACCAGTGACCCTTTGGTTCACAGGCTGGTGCTCAATCCACTGAGCTATACCAACCAGGGCTTGTTTTATTTTAAATAAAGATTGAGTAGCCCATCCTTACCTTCCATTGGTGTAAAAACAGTCAGGCTTTTTGACAGCTTCAAAGCCATCTGGGTTCATTGAAGGCATGATGTGTATCCGGGTACTATTGATTAAATTTGTGATTTCAGGGTCTTTCCCATCATTGGTTACAAGATATTCAATTAAGTGTAGCAGCAGTTCCCGTCCTACAGTCTGTATGTGGGAAAGGGGTATTATTAGGCTAGAGGAAAACAAGAAAAATAGTCCCCAAAGCACAAATTCCCCAACAAGGAGACTCTACACACAGTAGATACCAAAACCAGTTGCAAGAAAGACACCACTGTTTCCCAAGCACGCCCATACTCCGGCAAGTGACAATCAGTCACAGGTATGTTGAAAATTATGTTAGTACAAGTTTTTTTTTTTAAGTTAATGAAAAAATTCCCATCTGTAAATAATTTACTTTTCTTTGAATTTTTTTTATTTAATTATTTTTAGAGAGGGGAAGGAAAGGAAAAAGAGGGAGAGAAACATCAATCGGTTCCTTCTCACACTCCCTCAGCCCTGATGACCTGGCCCATGACCAGGCATATGTCCTGACAGGGAATCGAACCAGCAACCTTTCAGTCTGCAAGATGATGCTCAGCCCACTGAGCCACACCATTCAGGGCTATAGATAATTTACTTTTTAAAAAGGAATTAGAGTGAACTCAAAACACTAATTTAAAAGAATACATGTACCCCCCATGTTCACTGCAGCATTATTTACAATAGCCAGGCTATGGAAGCAGCCCAAGTGTCCATCAACAGATGAGTGGATAAAAACACTGTGGTACACAATGGAATATATTCAGCCCGGAGAAGGAAGTAATCCTGCCATTTGCCACAATAAGGATGGACCTCTAGGGCTTTATAGTAAGTAAATGACTCAGACAGAGAAAGACACATACTGCATGACATTGCTTATATGTGGAATGTACAAAGCCAAACTCAAAAACAGAGGCTAGAATGGTGGTTGCCAAAGGCAGGGGGTGGGGGAAACAGGTGTTGATCAAAGGGTACAAATTTTCAGTTATAAAATGATTAATCTCTGGAGATATCATTTATGGTGTAGTGACTATGTAATTAACAATACTGTATTATATACTTGAAAATTGCAGGAAAAGAAGCCACATTGTGGTACATATATATACAATGGAACATTACTTGTCCATAAAAAAATCTTACCATTGGCGACAGCATGGATGGACCTAGAGCATGCTATGCTAAATGAAATAAGTCAGTCAGAGAAAGACCAATACCATATGGTTTCACTTATACAGGAGCTGGCAAAAGTAGGTTTATAGTTTTGTGTACGCAAAAGAGTTTAATTTTTTAATTATTGTATTATTTGTTATGAACAACTGTAAACCTACTTTTGCCCACTCCTAAAGAGCAAAATAAATGAACAACAAAATAGAAACAGACTTACAGATACAGATAACAGATTGATGTTTGCCAGAGGGGAGGGGGTTTGGAGGGGGCTGGGTGAAAAAGGTAAAGGGATTGAGAAGTACAGATTGGTGGTTACAAAACAGTCACAGGATATAAAATACGGCATAGAGAATACGGTCAATCTTATTGTAATAACTATGTGTGGTGCCAAGGGGATACTAGAAGTATCTCGGGGAACACTTTACAAAGTATGCTGTATACCCAAAACTAATATAAAATAATAGTGAATGCCAAAAAAAGAAAAACTTCGTGTCACTGCCCTTTTTCTAGATATTATGTTTCTAATGTACATTAAAATAAAAGCATGACTTTGAAAATAAAATGGTCCTTACACTCATCTAGACTTATCTTACGTACCAGTGACTGATAAACTGGAAGCCTGTGAGATGTCGTGCTTTACAACCCCGAAAGAAGAGATTTACTATTTCTCTTATTAAAAAACAAAAGTAATTCACATTTCAGCCTTATTAGGGAAAGAATTGATTAGGCAATGTTGATTACTCCCTCTAATCCTGGGTTCCAGGAATGTTTCGGAGTAAGCAATGTTTACCTGACATAAGGTCAGCCGCTGTGAGCGGGTAGGAGATGAGCAGTGGGCTGGCAGGCGCACAGAGGAGGACCGTGCTGCAGAGCACTGATGTTCGCAGCGGGCAGCAAGAGCGTTCAGTTACACCTCCACTGCACGGAGTCGCTGTCGTGACAAAGGATGAGCAGTGCCCTCACACCCCTCATTGACAAGCCATCAGAGACCTCATTTTATGAATTTGTTATCCGAATAAACCCAGAATAATAGGGACTAAGAAAATTTGGCATATGTGAATTACATGTTTGTAGGTAGCCATAAAATTCACAGTGGAAATATATTCAGTTCTGACTTCAATTTTTTTCCTATTCATTTCTATTTTTTATTCTTGTGTTATTATTTATTAATTATTGCATTATTTTCAGTATGAACAACTGTAAACCTACTTTTTGGTTTTTAATATATTTTATTGATTATGCTGTTATAGTTGTCCCATTTCTTCCCCATCATTCCCCTCCACCCTGCATGCCTCCTCCCACCTGCATCCCCCCCTTTAGTTCATGTCCATGGGCCATATATATAAGTTCTTTGGCTTCTACATTTCCTATATTATTTTTAACCTCTCCTTGCCTATTTTCTACCTACCATTTACGCTACTTATTCTCTGTACCTTTTCCCCCCTCTCCTCCTCCCACTCCCCCACTGATAACCCTCCATGTGATCTCCATTTCTGTGATTCTGTTCCTGTTCTAGTTGTTTGTTTAGTTTGTTTTTGTTTAGGTTTGGTTGTTAATAACTGTGAGTTTGTTGTCATTTTAGTGTTCATATTTTTTATCTTCTTTTTCTTAGATAAGTCCCATTAACATTTCATATGATAAGGGCTTGGTGATGATGAACCCCTTTAAATTGACTTTATCTGGGAAGCACTTTATCTGCCCTTCCATTCTAAATGATAGCTTTGCTGGATAGAGTCATCTTGGATGTAGGTCCTTGCCTTTCATGACTTGGAATACTTCTTTCCAGCCTCTTCTTTCCTGAAAGTTTTCTTTTGAGAAATCAGCTGACAATCTTATTATCATTCCCTTGTAGGTAACTGTCCTTTTCTCTTGCTGCTTTTAAGATTCTCTCCTTCATTTTAATCTTGGGTAATGTAATTATGATGTGCCTTGGTGTGTTCCTCCTTGGGTCCAACTTCTTTGGGACTCTCTGAGCTTCCTGGACTTCCTGGAAGTCTATTTTCTTTGCCAGATTGGGGAAGTTCTCCTTCATTGTTTGTTCAAATAAGTTTTCCACTTGTTGCTCTACCTCTTCTCCTTCTGGTACCCCTATGATTTGGATGTTGGAACGTTTCAAGATGTCCTGGAGGTTCCTAAGCCTCTCCTCATTTTTTTGAATTCTTGTTTCTTCCTTGTGTTCTGGTTGAATGTTTCCTTCTTCCTTCTGGTCCACACCGTTGATTTCAATCTCAGTTTCTTTCCCATCACTGTTGGTTCCCTGTACATTTTCCTTTATTTCACCTAGCATGGCCTTCATTTTTTCATCTAATTTGCGACCATATTCAACTAATTCTGCGAGCATCCTGATTACCAGTGTTTTGAACGGTGCATTGATAGGTTGGCTATCTCTTTGTCATTTAGTTATATGTTTTTTCTGGAGCTTTGATCTGTTCTTTCATTTGGGCCATTTTTTTAGTCTTAGAGCACGCTTGTTACATAGTGAGGGGTGGAGCCTTAGGTTTTCACCAGGGCGGGGCAACCCATGTCGCTACGTTATGACGCTGTACGTGGGGGCAGGGGTCTGAGAGGGAATGACGCCGTTTGCTCTGCTCTTTGCCAGATTTCAGTCACTTCCACTGCTTCCGCCAAGCTAAGAGGGCCCTTCTGGTGCTGATTCCTGGGTGGGTGGGTTTGTGCACATTCTCTGGCCCTGTGGGTCTCTCCAATGAGCTCTCCTATGAGCCTGGGAGTTTCTCCCCCCACCGCCTCAACCCCCACAGGTTTTTCATTCAGAGGCTTTGAGGCTTTATTTCCCCATGCTGGAACCCTGGGTTGTGTGACCTGTCTTGCTCCCCAGTTGTTCCTCCCGGTTGACCTGCATGTGGATGTGGGACCACCCAGTCCTCCAGCCGCTGCCTTGCCGCGAGTCCTCTTCTCCCGGCTGCCCATCTCCACCCCGCCTATGGGTCTAGGTGAGTGTTTCTTCTTTAAATCCTTGGTTGACAGACTTTCATACAGTTCAATTTTCTGTCAGTTCTGATTGTTTTTTGTTTTTAAATTTGTTGTTTTCCTTTTGGTTGTGTGAGGAGGCGCAGTGTGTCTACCTATGACTCCATCTTGGCCGGAAGTCCTGTCAAATTTTGTATTTACAATAAAAATTATCAGTTGAAAAAGTCCTTACGAACTGATAACCAGAAAAGTCAAGTGAGCCATACACTGGGTTTCCAATTCAGAGTTTTGGAAGCTCGAGCACTTTTGGACGCAACCTCTACGGGTCATTTACTGGCTACCCTAAAACCAGTAGAGAGGGGACTGGTGACTTTGATTTTCCAAGGTAACTTTAAATGTAGAAAGTGTAGTTCATTTAAGGAGCTCTTCTGGCAAGGGGTTGGAGAAGAGAAAAAGGTAAAGGAAAGGGAGGAAGAAGAGATCAGGAATCCCTTGCAGCTCCATTCAAATGCTGGCTGGAGACTGTAGGAAAGAGCGGAGGCCCATCTGAGTCCCAAGTCAAGCACAGAGGGGAGCCATGTCAGCATCCCCACGTGGCCCTGAGTGTGAGTTTTGCTCTTCGTTGTCTGAGCTGCACATCCTCAAGCACACCGGAACTCACAGCATGAGTTGGCAATGGAATACACTCAACCAAAAGCACATGAAAACAAAGAAGAATATAAAGAAGCTATGATTAAGCTATAAAACTAGATTAAGCAGCTGTGATAATATGGGTACAGAATACAGTATAAAAGTTAAGATTTATAATTAACAGAGAGGGTAGAGGCTGGGGGCAAGGAGAGGAGAGGAGAGCAAACTTTTCAAAGTGCCAGTTTTTCACTTTTCATAGCTATAGCTTGTAAGATACTATTAAAAGTTAAAATAACTGGGTAATTTTGAATTTTTTTGGTAATTTTTTTCTTGACTTTAGAAGAATCTTTTGATAATCAATTTCTTATTTTGAGAAAATATCAAATTCACCAATTATTTTAGTTGCACTTCAGTTTTATTGCAAAATCCAAGTATTTAATTAAATCTCATACTATTTATTTAAAAAGAACATGTATTATAACACACATTTTATTTTATATCCTTTTAATCCCTCTCATTCTCTTACTACAAATACATAGATGTCTTGAATGTTTCACAAATATTAGTGATGGTTATTTTCTAGTGATGGCATTCTGAATGATTCTTTTTTCTTCTTATTTTTCTAGTGTCACTTTTAAATTAAAGAAAACTTATGGTGGTGAAAAAAACAATAAAATCATGATTTTTTTCAGGAAAAAATGTGTAATGAAGATATTTTCTGTTTGTCTCCATATGCCAAAACAAATCACAAGTTCCTAACTGCAGAGGATAAATAAAAGTCTTGGAAATACAATAAAGAACTAATGAAGAGTCAGATAATTTAAAAATGCTGAGGTAAACAGATGAAATTTCAGGGGAAGTTAAACAAAGTCCTCTCTTTTGTTGTTGGGCCATATTTTTGCTGCCTCTGTAACAGCAGATTTATGCCAAATAATATTCAAATTAATTCTTCCCAACCTTAATATAAATGTCTCAAACACTCATGTTTTATGTATAAACTTCCCTTCATTTAAAATTAAGTCTTTAAATATGAAACCTTAGAGAATCCAAATTTTAAGAAAGAATGTGGTCAGTCTTCAGTAGCTTAACCAGCCTTCCTTCACTTAGCCCGCTTACTTCCTTTTGGGGAGAGTGTGGACTTAATGAGAGAATCCCCAATGAAGACACTGAAAGGCTGGATGAACACACCAGCTTCTGAAGCCTTTCACTCATAATTCATCCAGTAGTTGAAATGGCACTAGCCCAGAAAACAGAAAACAACTATTAGTTTTAATTCAGTTCAGTCAAGTTGGAATTTGTTAGGTAAAATTGTGTGAGGTCTTTCAAGAATGTATATAAAGGATATAAACACTTTGCTCTGGCTAGTGTGGCTCAGTGGATTGCGTGCCAGCCTGGGAACCAAAGGGTCGCTGGTTTGATTTGCAGTCAGGGCACATGCCTGGGTTGTGGGCAGGGTCCCCATTTGTGGGGACACTCTACAGGCAACCACACATTGATGTTTCTCTCCCTCTCTCCCACCCTTCCCCTCTCTCAAAATAAATAAAATCTTTAAAAAAAGAACATAAATATTTTTTGGTATTAACAATCCACAATGTAGGCAGTGTGTTGTGTGAGAGTGAGTGTGAGAGGTAGTACAAAAACGTCAGCTCTCCTAGTGATAGAATCTGTTGCTGCAGTGCTACACTGTAACGCAGCTTCTGGGGGAAATGTAAGCCTGTCAGTTCTGAGGCTGCGCAACAGCGTTACAGATTTAATTCATTCGTCTGACTAACGAAATCCTCCTTCGAATAGTCTAACTGTTACAGTATATCCAACACACTGTTACCTGGCGTCCCAAAGTCAGGGTTCCACTTTCTGTCTATGTGGTCCCCATAACTCTCCATGCTTGTGCCATCATAACACAGTTCAAATACATTATAATGGCCTGACCAGCCTTGACGGACCACCCTCCCCAGCTCCACCATCTAAAATAGGAGGTGCAAGGATCCTAATGGCTTTCTCTGTAGCACTGGCATCTCACCCAGCTCCTGGTATATCATTTACTCAAAAATTACCATTAACAAATTCATTACAAGGTCAAGACTATTCTAAGAAGGAAATTTCTGAAAACGTGAGGACGTAAGGCCCTTAGTGAGAGGAGATATACAAATGCTCAAGTTATTTCCTTTGCAGGATTTTCAATATTGAACACATTTTATGGAGATGGGGTTAACAATTCTGGTCTTGACAAGGACTCCCAATTTCTGGTCATCCCAGCCAAAGTGGAGATAAAGAAAAAAGATAGTTATATGAGGAATTAAATACATGTCTTAAAGGAATTAGATACTTCGTCTGGAGTAAAGTTTAGTTCTGTCTAAATCCACAAAGAAAGAATTAACTATCCAAAGCCATACTGCAAAACTGAGGGCATTTTGCTATCAACTAGGGAAAAAACCTTGCGAAGCAGCATTTGGAAGGACAAGCTTTAGTGCTTTAATTTTTTTGTTTTGTTTTTACTAAGTTCGGCACCTCTACCGCAGGTTGACTACACAGCCCAGATTTTCCAGGACAGGCACGGTTTCAGACAGCTGTCCTGTTGCTCATGTCAACATTAACATACCCTCTAAAAACAGTCAGACATACAAACTACATCTTGTAGACCACCTCACATCCAGAATGTGTGTGAAAATCATTTATCTTTTAAAGTTGAAAATATGGTCACCATTATCCAGAGAAAGCTTTTCCCTTCAACTTGTCTACCTGGAATACTCCTACAATTAGCTATATGAACTGATGCCGCCAAATGTGAGATTCTAAGTGTGGGGTGGCCATTTCAAAAGTCTATACCCAAATAAATCATCATAGTAAAATTAATGCATTGATGTTTAAGAAACAGAAGCTCCAAAAGCATCAGAATTGGCGATTCAGTTAAGCTTAAGAAACACGTGTGGAATACCGACTCTCACGCTACTCCCAACCATGGGCCCTGAGGTCAAAGGGGCCTGTGAACCCAGCCTCTGACCTGCACTTTGCCTGTCACTGGACTAGTTTAAAACTATTGGCACCCAACCTTCTAAGCACATAGTCAGGTCTCACTTGAATACATATTTTCATTAGAGATTAATTAGACATGTATTAACAAGTCTAGAGATTATCCAAGAGTGAAGTTTTCTTTTCTGCAAAGTTTTTAAAAAGTGGAATGGAAGACAGGCACCAAACAAAGAGAGGAGAGGGCTTGAGGAAGGAAGAAGCAGCAATTTTCCAGGCTTCTCTCCTGTACCCACAACTAGGCTGAGGGTATTAGTTGTTCCCAGTTTCAGGGCAGGGCCCCAGTTTTCAGTCAAGCTCTGATTGTAGATACTGGATTATACTTTACTCCAAAGCCAGCCAGTGGCAGAATGAGGTGGAGGGTCAGGGCAAGGAGGCAAAGTCCCGACTCCCAGACAGCTCGAATGTCCACGGAGTGGGGGCAGGGCACGAGGCCCACTCAGTGTGTGCTGGGATCGTCCCTTACGATTAAGAACAGTTGTTAGTCTGCAGGTGTGTCAGCTCTGCCACTTAGGACCTGGCCGGAATTAAACCTGGAACTGGGGCTTCTGCAGCGCAACCCAGCAACATGTGTGCCAAGGACTGGGTGGTGGAGAAAATGCCTGCTAGTCTTGCTAACATGGGAAGGGCAGCAACTCAGAGATATGTCTCCCATATTCTGAGACAGCATGCACATTGAGTGACACAGCCTCATCAAATGTCAGCTAGCTCCCCTGTGTGGCTCCAGAGCTGTCAAGGAGGGGAAGCCGGAAGTAGGACCAAAAAAGGGACAGAGAGAGGTGCCTGGGAGATGTTCATCCCGGGGCTTCTCGGAGCTGGCTCCCCTTTTACTCGGTGAGCGAGCCCAAATCTTGTCTTCAAATGGCACTGGAACAAGAAGGTACCCATTCAAACGCAATTAATTTAATTTATATGTAAAAATAAACCATAGATCTATATGGAAAAATAAAAACAGAATTTTCCAGAAGCAGCAGGGAGAGTACAGGAGGCAGAGGCGAGGCTCCGGCTCTGGGGTCAGGTAGCGGAGGACCCGGACTCCCTTCCAGGCGAATGCCTAGCAGACGTACCTCCTGCAGAGGCGATCAGAAGCACTCGGTGTGGTCTGTGCTCCGTGCATGCGGGCAGTTTTCACTGATGTGCTGGACAGCACTGCAGAGAAGGCAACTGACACCCGATCCCTGTGCACAGCCAGCCAGTGCCATGCAAAGGCTGGGAGCCAACGGCAAGGTGACTGAAGACAACAAAAAAGTACCGTACAAAACAAGAGGAGATTTAACTTCACTTCTGTAACAAGACTTGCTTGCAGACGTGGCCATTTTAAGTTGACTTTACTACTCACAGTTGGCTTCTTGCCTTCCCAAGTGTGGTCGGGCTCCTTAGCCTAAACCCTCAGCCGTCAGCCAAATTAACCCATCTGCAATTTCTAAGATGCATGTGGGCCAAAAAAATTTTACCTAAATCCAACAGACTTTTTAGATCTAACTTCTCATTTGAAGTAAACAGAGGAACTAGAAGCACAAGTTCAATGACAACATGAGGAAGGAAAGGAAATATCTAGAACATGGGACATTCTGCAGGATAACTGACCAGGTCTTTGTTAAATCTACTGTCAGGAAAAGATTCCTTAAATGCTAGATTAATGGAGATTCAAGGGACCATAGCAAACGAATGTGATACATGATCCTTATTTGGGCAATTTTGGGGGACATTTTAGGATAATTGGATGAACTAGAAAGTGAAGAATATGGTGAAGATAAGGATTTATTGACAGAAAGTTAGTATTAACTTTAAAAATATTATAAACAGCAAATTAGTGTGCTCATTTGCTAAAAGTGCAGGCACATACATGCACATTCACAAATCTGGAATGATAAATAGTAAGGAATTAACAGTCCTAATTTTTGGAAGGTCAGTGCACAAGGTTTCTTGTTTACTTATCTGTACTTTTTTCTAAGGTGTACGTATGTTGATTTTGTAAAAATAGAGTACTTTTAATTTAAAAAAGATCTGATTCTAAAGCAATAATGAGGTACAAGGCAGGTCTGATAACAGAATTGTTTCTTCTTGATGTCAATGCCACCGTCATCTGGCCGTGGCATTAGGTGTGGAAAACATATACACGCACAGGAGTGGGTTCGGGAAAAAGAGGAAATATTTTATTTTATTTTATTTTTTAAAAGATTTTATTTATTTATTTTTAGAGAGGGGAAGGGAGGGAGGAGGAGAAGGAGAGAAACATCAATGTGTAGTTGCCTCTCACACGCCCCCTACTGGTGACCTGGCCTGAAACCCAGGCATGTGCCCTGACTGGGAATCAAACCAGTGACCCTTTGGTTCCCAGGCCTGCGCTCAATCCACTGAGCCACACCAGCCAGGGCCAACATTTTATAATAATGTGGTTAATTCTTTCCCCCATGCTACTCAGTGCACATGTGTTCCCAGCTGGGATTCTCCACAGGAGGTCCACAACTCCCAGAAGATCCATAGACCCTGAGGTTAGCATTTGAAGTTTGTGCCAGAATATTAAGGACTCCGTCCCATGAAGGTTAAGAACCACTGCCCTAAAATATTAACCATGTTGCTTTTTATTTAAAAAAAATATTTTATTTATTCATTTTTAGAGAGAGGGAAAGGGAGGGAGAAGGAGAGGAAGAAAAATATCCATGTGTAAGAGAAACATCAATCAGTTGCCTCTTACACATCCCCTACTAGGGACCTGGCCCGCAACCCAGGCATGTGCCTTGACTGGGGATTGAACTGGTGACCTTTAGGTTTGCAGGCCAGCACTCAATCCTCTGAGCCACACCAGCCAGGGCCTATGTTGCTTTTTAATAGTAGGTTTTGAAAATGTTCTTTCAATGCCAAAACATCTGGGAGAAGAAGGATGAGTAAAGCGGTTAGACCCTGTACCTCCTGTGACTCCTCTGCTCTCCTGGGTTACACTGTCGCTTTCCCCAGCTCCTAGTGGCACCAGGATGGCAGAATATACACGATCTCAAATTCAGAATGATGAGTGTCTCCATGGTCCCTAGAGCCCACAGACTCTGCTCCCAGCTGGGACACACAGAGGGTAACAGTACTTCAGGTCCCAACCCCACACCAGACTGGAACTTTTCCCCCGCCCCATCTCGGTCTTCAGATCAAAGTGAACTGGAGAGCCCTGATATGATGGGGCTACATTAACTACCTGGGGAGCAAGATGCCAGAAATTCGGGGAAGTGCATGGGAGGAACAAGCAAATTCAGAGATGAGTGAGGGAAAGGACTCTTGCTTATCTTCGGAAGTTTCGGGTTTAGAGGATTAAATTTTGAGCAGCAGGCTGCACCCTCTGAAATGCCAGGAATTCAGTCAACAAACGGCTGTAGTCAATGAGTGTCATATATCTCTGATTAAAAATGGATCCCACAGGACCCTGATCAACAAACAGGGAGAGGAAGTCTGGGCTGCTGTCTGGAATGAATGGTTGTTTTATTAAAAACAACGCTGGTCAGACTCCTAGCAATACTAAGTCTTCTAAAGCACAGCCCATTACACTTAAAAAAAAAAAAAGTCATAGGGGGATTGAACTTCCACTTGCCTACAATCCGACTCAAAGATCAGCCCTGTGCTTGGAGGCGAGTGCTTGCATCTTAGCTCCAGATGCAAGAAGTGCCCTCTCCGGGAGGGACAGGTTGGGCAGCATGCCTCGAAAGGGCAGGCTGTGTGTGTGTGTGTGTCACAAGGGGTGGGTCCTGTTTCAGGAAAGCCCAGGTTTGGGGAGGGTTAAGCCAGGACAGGAAGCTCAGCATTTGATTAGAACGTGCCACCCACACTATTGCGACTTCAGAAGTGTTTTAACAAGCCAGCCAGTTGTACTTACTGGATATACATTTACTTCAACATTCCTTAAAGTTAGGTGTGTTTTACAGTTTGTTACACAACATTCCTACAGGAACTTTCTTTAATGTGATGCCTAGGAACTGTTTTTCCCTTCCACTTGATTGCCTAGTTGTATGGTGTCCTGGGGAAAGGAAAATACTACAGTTGTCATATTCTTAAAACACTCTGAGGAAGTAAGGCAAGAAATAGTGGCGAGTGTTTTCAAATGCCTAGCAAGAACGGTAGGGCAGGTAGAAGAAGTGGTAAAAGGGCATTTTGCCAAACATAAATAAATAACAGAAAACCAGAAAAAAAATAGAGTTTCTCCCTGCCAAGTTGGAAAAGAGGCAAGACATCACTGAATTTATGTGTTTGTAGATGGTGGGTATGAGAGAACCTTAACTTTGATTGTGTAAACTTGAGCATTGAAAACATTGAATATTAGACTAAGAGCAAGTGACAAAAGCTTTCAAAAAACCAGCTACCACGTGTTTGGAGAGCTACTTGGGATCGTCTGATGGTTTGAGTTAAATACAATATAGCTCCTTGGCTGGGTCACCTTGATGCCGACCAGGAGGCAGGAAATCAACCCAGGAAGGAGTGCAGGGACTCAGCTGGCAGCTGGCAATTCTGCACCACTGGTCTCCCAGCCCCCAAACAAAACGAGCTCGAGTTTCCCCTCACAGGACTCTGGGTAAACAACCAACGGGCTGTGGTGGTGGCTGGGCCCAGTTCCTTGTTCTCTCAGAAGGCCTAACAGGAAGACCTGTCCGGGTTCTTTGCTATAATTTGTGCTGCCTCCTTGGCATTCACATAGAGCTTAAAAGACCCCAGAGGACATTTCTGTGGTGACACTTCAGATGTTCAAGCCCCATACGTACCTCATCTCCATGCATATTCGCCACGTATTTAAACTCTGGGATCCCAATTCTGTGTTCCTTTGGGGAGCGACCCACAACGAGAACCCACAGGTTTCTGCCTTTATGGGGAAGAAAAAGATCGAAAAATAAGTTGTCTTTTGAAAGGACAAATGAACTCTGGGAGAGTGACCAAAGGGAGCAGACGATGCCACTTCTCCCACCCAACCACTGTTTTGTGGCGCCTGACACCCATGACACCTGACATCCGTGACACCTGACATCCGTGACTGACAGCTCCATGCTTGAAGTGCTCCAAGCTTACTGCCAGCCCAAACCCTGGCGATTTAGCACAAATATTTAACTTACTGTATTAAGATGTGATTTTTAAAACCCAAAGACTTAGGAGGCTTCAGGGATCTGATTTTTCCAAAATGCTTGTGTACTTTGCCCTGAGTTTCTTGTGCTTTATAGAAATGATCTTGCTAATTCACACAATTACTCAAACTTAAATTGCAGTTGGTGGTTGACTGGGAGGGTGCTGTGCCTCTCAGGGCAAGGAAAGGGGAAAAAAGCTACAGCCATGCAACATGTAACTCAGAAGGGAGCTTGTACTTCAGGGGAGAAATCCTGGGTCTTGTCTGCAGATGCTGATGGGACACAGCTCCTTTGCAGTGAGTGTCCTTGATGTGCCGGAGTCTTGTAAAGTAAACCAGGAACCACAGTGCATCCTAGCAACACCTCCGGGAAAACACTAGGTCCTAACTCGGTCACAGATGGTGCGATGTGGGCCAGGAAGGGCAGAGACTCCAGATCGTTGAGGATTTGCTTTGTGCATTCATTACAGCTGGTACCCTGGTTCACATCATCTGAAGTAATCCCTTGTCGTAACTCACCGAGATGGATTTTTAACCAAACTTCACAAACGAGAAAGCTGAACTTCAAAAATTATTAGGTAAACTGCTTGTGATCACAAAGCCAGCCAGTAGGAGGCTGTGATTGGAACCTGAGAGCCAAGATTTGAATCCTAACTATTTGGTTTCAGTTCCGGCGCTCCTTCCACTAAAAGCTGCTCATCCCTCAAGCATCTGGTTTCCTAATCAGGAAAATGAAGGGGTCCCTTTCTATGCTATGACCGCCTGTCTTTTTGAATGCAAACATTTGAAAATTAGAGACTGGGGATTGTGTGTTTGATATCTATCACATGGATACAAAGTTCAAAGATCTGTGATGTCTAAGCCTTCTGTGGACTTCAACAGCCCAGAAAGGAATTTAACAGCAGCTAGTGGGCTGATGTAGAGCAGGCTTCTGCAGAATTTCAGATCCAGGTCCTTAAATCAAGGGTCACACAGCCCAGGAGCACTCGGTTGCCATAAGGAATCCAGTGAGAAGCAGATACTGGACTTATCTTTTTCACCATTTATTCTTATTGTAACAATAGGGTGATGGCTTTAGATTTAGTAACTACAGGAATTCTCAGAAAATGACCCCAGATGCAGTTTATCTGACCGATGCCTCCAGTTCAGTGCAGGACACCCATACATCCACTTATTCAGTACTACTTCACCTGGGCATTGAACCAGGCGATTAGTTTGTACAGGTAAGCCCTCTATGCCCAGTGAGTTTCTGACCTGGTGGAGAGGAGCAACATGCAAACATGTAATCACACTGGACTGTGACACAGGACCACAGAACTGTGTGTCAGTCACTGTAGGAGCAGAAGACGATGAATGGCTAACCTGTTCCAAGGATGGGGAGCGTCTAAAACTTTACAGGTGCGGGGTTTTAGATCTGATGTCTGACGGGGTTCAGAAGAATAAGTCTGCCATGTGGACCAGCACAATCGACCCACCAGAACCATTTCATTAACCAGAGCTTTCCATTCCCCCGTAATACCAGTTCTTGGGTCATTCGGAGTTAATTGCACAAAGTTAACATTTTCATGTGAAGCAAGGAAGAGCTTTTTCAGAGGACAAGCTATCAAACCTGGCTGTTTGGGTTTCTTTCTGGGGAATTCTTTTAGGTGGCTATTCAGACTTTTAAAGCTAAAATAATCACAGATTTGTACAGAATATGGTCTAGTCCCCTCATGGGCAAGGGGAAAAATCCAATATCATCTCAACGTAATATTAACCGATTGTTATATTTATAACTCTACATCTGCAATGCTGGCCTGTTGAATAAAGGAGAGTGTAAGACAACGAAAATCTGACTTGACATGGATAGCCAATATTACTTGGTTTAAGGAAAAAGAGAAACCAAACCAGTTAAAAAAAAAGTACTTTGATGGGAAACTCAACTTCAATTTTAGCACAAATGGCCCCGAAGTGAACTGCAAGATGAGAAACTCACCTTGAATAAACCTCAGTGGCACAAAGTCTAAGACAGAAACCAAGCAATAAATCCAGAACATATTCACGCAGTGCTTTAGGAACGACAAGCCTCTTGAAGGGTTTTAAGCACCCTCTCCAGCAAACACTGGCTGTCTCTGGTTTCGACCAGGGTTAATATATAAAGGACAAACTGTTTACTTTTCACAGCCTGATTGCCAAGGTAAGGGTAATTTAAACAAGATTTTTTTTCTATCAAGTTTGGAAAGGTTACCTTTATTCCCCAAAATTCCTGCTAATACCAGGTGTGCTTAAGAGTTATGAATTGCTTGGTTTCTTTCTCCTCATCACAAAGTAAGCAAACTTGGATTCCAAATATTTCAGTATCTGTGTTCAGGAACTCACTAGGGGCTTGACAAACTCCCAGTGATGTGACGGGGGTGCCTGGCTGGGTTTGTCTGGAGGACTGAGGAGAGTCTTACAATTCAGAAGGCTGCACAAAGACAGAGAAATAGGCAGTGAGTGCCATAGACTTCTATAGGAGTTCTGAAGAAAGTAGGAGAAGCTGAGAAATTGAAGTACAAGGTCTTCCCAGATAATATCCAGCTATGTACTATGAAAAACAGAGACATTTATTGAAGAAAATACAAGATACAAGAAACACCGTGCATAGGACAATAACACCTCAGTCCCCTTCAAAGTAGGCATTTTGGGACCTCACACAATTCCCCCAATTGCCATCAGCTGCCCCATCGTATTTTCCTGAACCTCATCAATGGTCTGAAATCTCTTCCCTTTCAAAGGTGATTTTAGTTTTGGGAACAGCCAGAAGTTGCAGGGCACCAAATCTAGGCTATAGGGCAGATGAGTCACCTGGGTGATTTGATGTTTTGCAAAAAAACTCCACATAAGACATGATGCATGAGCAGGCATGTTGTCATGATGAAGCCGCCAGTCACCAGTTGCCCACAGCTGTGGACTTCTGAATCATCCAAATAGTTTCCGCAGAGGAATGTTCAAGCTTAATGCAAAATCTGATGCAGATTTGATGCTCTACTCAGTCATTTTGAATGTGACAGCCGCACAGTACACACGCTCAATGGCATCTACTGCCCCCACTGACTAGTACCGTGAAGTCATCACTGTTTACACATGTGCATTCTAGTCCATTCTCTTTGGCTGCCAGGTTACATCGATGTCCTGCAGACCATACTCATTATATTAACAACGGTTGGACTCACCAATGTGCCTCATACAGCTTCAACAGGCGGAAATGGGCGGAGTGTCATCCCCATATCAGAATCACCTGGATGCTTGTGAAAAGGCCGATTCCTGAGCCCCATCTCCTAAACCCAACTCCAGGCAGGAAGACTGAAGCCTGCATTTATCAGGCTCCCTTGTCAATTCCGAGACCCATTAAAGTTTGAAAGCTGCTGAGACCGAGGCAGGGAACGTCCAGATAGATTTGGGAGGCAGTGAATCTTTAGGTAAAATCATCTCACTTTACATATAATTGTGAACATGTCTTTATGTTAACAGACTTCTACTGTATCTTTTAAAATGACTGCTTAATATTTTATACATGAATGTACTGACATTTACACAACCAATGCTCTGTTTGTAGGTGTCCAACAAGACATAATTTTATGTAAATTTCAGCATGTCCACTGAACCTGTGTACATAATTTATAACATAAAACCCTTCTATCATGTGAAAGAAATCAGAATGAAAAATTCTATATAACTGTACCCATGTAGAACAGATTTTACATTAAAAAATACCATGGAAGTAAATGGCTCCATAGCATATAAAGCCTTAAATTAAATAATGGATGAGCCCCTTAAAAGAATTCTTTTAAAAATTGTGTTTTAAAATAAACCAGATAAGTTACGTTCAAAAAAAGAAAAACATTGACAATGGCACACTGCCGATGATAAGGGGCAAAGTGACAGCGTGATAAAACCAAGTACATTTTCCTCACTTTTCCATATTGCCACTGTTTAAAAACAACAACAACAACAAATACTATCATTCATTAAGTCCAGATACTGCATGCCAGGCACTATGCTAAACACTTGCTACTTGACCTTCACGACGCTTCTGTGTGTGGTGGGTGATAGCCACAATTTATTGTTGAGGAAACTGATTTAAGTGGCAGAACCAGGGTTCAGCCCCAGGTCTATCTGATTCCAAAATCTGTGCTCTTCTGGATACTCCAGGCTGCCTCAGTTTCCCTGAAGGTGCTAGGTAGGCCAGAGCCAACCCCACTCGGGACGGAATGTCCCCAGGCACTTCTTTCTGTATCGAGTGGCTATGGTTTGCATCTGGAGCAAGATGCAGGCTGCTCCCTGGCTACAGCCGGCTGAGCCAGGACAAGATGCCAGCAGGGAGGCCTACCCTACAGGGACATTCCATGTAGGTGTTGATGTAACAATGCTATCAGACTATCTCTGATCTGGGAGTTTCCGTGGGACATGCCCAGAGGTGGCAGAGACCCTGCCTGGGTGGCCCAGTCACTGAGGCAGAGCTGCAGAGATGATGAAGCGCATTCCGGTTTTTCATGAGGCTTGTTGTATGTATGTCTGATCCATGAGGCTCTGTTTTCCAGAGTGATGGGTCAGCGGCTGGTTTCCCAAACTTGCACATTTCCATGTACTCTCACCATTACCCTTTGGCCTAAGTCAAAGCTTTCGAGAGCTTGCCCAGTGCACTGAATTTCAGTGTCCTTGCACAGAAGTGTGGACAACAGCCCTGTTGGCAAGGCTGATGTAAGACTGGTGAGCTCCTTCTAAGAATGAGCTAAAGATCTGATACCGAACCTTCAATTTCACGTATGCACGTTCCCTTTACTACTCACACAGAGGCTTATCACACAGCACACAAAATCCTACATTAAATAATGCATGAGTCCCTAGAAGAGCTGAAAATAGCACATTATTTAAGTCAGATTATTGACTCAGCCTCCAAAGTTTACATCTGCTCAGTGGCTCATTACAAAAAGAAAACAAACACTGGCACAAAAAACAAGGACCAAAAGCATGGGCCAAAGTTTCCAGATTGGTGATGCTTGTGTAGTGGTATTCACAGCATTTTATGTGTACTAGCTTAACAATGACAACCATAAGCAGTAGGCGCTGGGATTACCCTTTCACATAGGTGGACAGGTGGGATTACCTTTCACACAGGTGGATGCAATCTTATATAACCCCACGCGGCAGAGGTTCCCAAAGTGTGGTCCATCAGCACCACCTGGCAACTGGTTAGAAATGCACATTTTGGAGCCCCATCCCTTAAATGGTGACTCAGGAACTGGAGGTAAGGACCAGCAGTCAGCGTTTTAAGGAGAATCCAGGGGATTCTCACAGCACAGCCCACAGCATCCAGGGGATTCTCATTCACACTAGTTTAAGAACCACCATAGCCAGGAATGAAGCTGCGTAGTCTACCCAGAGAATCTGCTCTGTTCTTAACCATCCCGCTGCACTGCTCTAGTCACCTAAGGATGGAAAATAGCAAAGACAAAAATCAAACAAAAATTTTAAAAAATTCACCTTATTGATAGGCCAATCATGGACAGCCAACAAATTACTATTAAAATGCACTAAAAACACCATATTAAGAAGGAATACCACAGCAAGACACCACTGGCAAAACCTAATTCCTGGAATTTTTTCCTTGGGTAACCTCATATCTGTATGCACCATCGCATGGTATTTGTCTGTGGATAGATATGTTCCATGGCTCAAGTAATGCTTTGGATTCTGGGAGTGCAATGTTGAGCATGAATTAAAAAAAAAAAAAAAAGACAACAAAAGCATCTAAATACTTGCCATGTGGTAAGGAACGTGGGGCCATCCCAAGTGAGGGGAGCAGGGACAGCCCTTGAAGGATGCGCTGAAACACAGAGGTAGACAAGGGTAGTCCAGGAATATGCTGGAGCACAGGGCCAGAGGTTGGGAGCCGGGGACTGGACAGCAAAGACCAGCCATCCCCCAGGTGGGAGGCCACACCGAAAGCAGCAGGCAGCACTGCGGCCTGCAACTGAAGCCTCGATGGACTGAACACAGCATTCACAGACTCATTTGTGGAAAACCAGACACATCTCCATTGCCCAGCGGCCCTCCTGTACAAGGGCTTAGGTCTTCATTCTCTCACGTACTCATTCAACAAATACATCCTGACTGCCTAGCAGAGCCAGGTTTTAGTCAGCACAAACAGATATGAATCCCTCACTGATTATGTTGCCCCAAACCCACTCATTTTGTATTTCTGACATCATTATCATTAAAAAACGCAAAGTCCAAAAGAAATACAATGCTTGATAAACTGTCTATTATTTGGGAGTTAATCAAATGTGAATTGGATCACATGGCTCCCCTGCCATCAAGATAGTGCCCGAGCCCCTCAGCACGGCACATCAGACTTCCCGTGGACTGTCCCCTCTCTGCCTTGAGCCTTCTGCAATACCATACACCAGGATCTAGCTATTCTTTTTTTTTTTTTTTTTTTAAGATTTTACTTATTTTTAGAGAGAGGAGAAGGGAGGGAGAGAAACATCAATATGTGGTTGCCTCTCCTATACCACCTACTGAGGACCTGGCTTGCAACCCAGGCATGTGCCACGACTGGGAATCGAACCGGCCACCCATGGGTTTGCAGGCTGGCATTCAATCCACTGAGCCACACCAGCCAGGACATGGCCATTCTTCATTATGTTTATTTCCAGAAGGAGCCAACCATCTGCCTTATCTTTAATGCATGCTCATTCTTATGCATGGCTAGTCCTTGGTCCACCAGATCAAAGGGGCAACTTCCACTTGCCTTTTCAATGCTCAACCAAAAGCCCCCTCCATCCAACACCTTTTTTTACCCTTTCCCTCTCTTGGTCTCATCCCATTCCAGCCTACCTACTCTCCCTTTTGAACGCTGGAAGCACTTCTGCAACCGCTCTGCTAACACTTACTGAAAACACAGGCTTTCCTGCCAGCAAGGGATTCTACATCTCTGTGCTTGGAGTGCTTAGTGTCGTGTGTGGCACAAACCTAGTAGATGATCAATACATATTGCTAAATGAATGAAAGACTGGATACATCGGTAAGCAAATGAGGAAGTCCAGTTGGATCTGGGGTCACCTCTGATTCAGAGATTAGGTTATTTTCCGGTATTGGTGAAAGAGTCTGCAGCCACACTTCAAAGTGCCATCTGAGATGGGCTCTGAAAAGGGTCCAGTTTTCTAGATCAATTCCAGAGTAGATGCACCTTCTTAGAGTATTTCCGTATAAAAGAGTGCCAAGATTTACACCAACTATGTGGCTTCCGGTCAGACTCTTCAACATCACAGGGAGAGGAGATTTCATCTGCTTGCACATTTGCACCCACGGCGCTAACATTGCTAAATACCTGAGAAATGCAGATGTTAGGTTCTGTTTTATTTCTTCCTGAACAAGGGAGTGGAGGGGTTTGGGGAAACTCAATGTCTAAATCAGGGTTTCTTCTGGTTGCTCAGGGACATCTCCCTTTTTAGGGGATAAAAGGAAAGGAAAAATCCAAAAATGCATCGAGTTAAAATACATTTTCTTTTCTTCTTTTCTGATTTCAAGAGAGTCAAGACTCCCAGAGAAGCAGAGCAGCTGTTCTCATTGAACCAGCAGCCATCAACCGAAAGGGGATTCGAGGAGGTTCCTCTGCCTTCGTCCTCTGCCAGCTCCATCCTCTCCATCGCTCCACTCTGCTCCCAGGTCAGAGGCTGATGAATCTGTTCCCCTTCCTCTAGCAATTTTAATTTCAAGCCATAAATCACAAAATTATAAGAAGTCTTTAAAAAGTGAGTTCTAAAAACCAGCCATAATTCTCATGTCCCAACTATCATAATTTCCCCGTTCCCTTCTTGTCTTTTTTTCATCTAGAGACAGGATATTTGGGTTTAAATCCCCAAAGCAAAAACCTCTAGAGGCCTCGTGCTATAAAAAGCTGAGAACTTCACTTTTTGGTCCCTCGGGAGAGAAGTCAAACATAATCAGATCATCTTATCTAAAAGTACAAAAAGTACTTAAAGAAATTTTTTAAATGGTATTTTAAAAGATACAATAATTACAGCTAACGCTATACATTTGTTGTCCATTTAAAGGTTCTCTTTTAGGGTTGGTCGGGGGCATTCTGGTTCAGTGTGGATGTTTTGGTTCCTTCTCCCCAGCTGGTGTTTTTACTTCTTATAAGTTCCTGCTGTGATTTATGAGGAGGTCAATCCCGATCCTGATGCCCCAAAGAAAAGACAGTTTGTTAAAGGTCCATTTATCCTTTTGCCTATTTTTGCTACTCTAAGGACGCATCTTTTAGTGGCAAGAAATAAGGGCAGTTAATTTTCCAGTGTCCTCATAGGCTGCTCTGGAGAATACGACTTTTTCTTTCGACCATCCTACTCCCTAGTTTGTGCCCTAGAACACTTTCATTTGAAAGTGGGGCCAGCCAGAGTCCCGACGGAGGGATGCTGAGCTCCTGATAACAGCAGCCCTGATACTGTCAAAATGAGGGTCCTTCGGGACTGACACTTAACAAAGGTGGACTTCTCACTACTGTCACTGTCCTGAGATTTCAATCTCACAAATAGCTCGATGGTTTAGTAAGCACATCTAAACCAGTATTTCAGCAGCACACTATCTGCCTCAGAGCAGCATCTGCGATTTCTTAAAAGACATGCAGGATCCCTTGGGGGCACCTCATAAAAAGATGATACACGCAGGTTCCAGAATCAGACTGCTGAGGTTTAAACACCTTGCCGTGTGGTCTTGGGCAAGGTGCTCGATCTCTCAGGGTAAATCAGTTTTCTCATCTGTGTTATGGGATTAATTTTACCTCTGTGTTATGGGGTTCTATCTCACTTAACCCTCACAATTTTCACAACAGTGCCGGAAACATGGGGAGCTCATGCTGGTTTGGGGACTGGAGTGCAGAGAGTGGGCTGATGACAAAGTATAGGCCCTAGCAGATGACACAGTAGTAGAGTAATTAAAGGGAAAATTCAAATATAAATTGGTGTCCATAAAATATAGAGGCCTCATGCCAAAAGGCAGCAGAAATGTTTGATCCAGAAGACCTGCAGATCAGCTCAGACAGACCAGATACACTGCAGACTTTTTAACATTGAAGCGTGGATTCAGAAGGCAGAAGGGGCTACCTTGAGAGAACCTGTCTTTCAAAATCTATTAGCACAGAATCTGTCATAAACAGTCATCCCACCAGACATCAGGGGGATTTACTTTTTAAGTCCAAGGATGACATCTCATTCAGAATTCCCAGGACAAAATGCCTGAGGATGGTGCTGGGCCTAAAAGCAGGTCACCTTGGCTAACTGTGTTGAAACGTTAACTATAAATGTGTCTTTCACAACATTTTCCAACGTGGTCTGTTGCCAAAGTGACTAAAGCCATCACATAGATTTTAGCTATCTGCAGGCTTACCCAGGTTAAGATCTCCATCCCGGCCCTGCTGTGGAGAGATTTCAGCTCATCACTCTAAGAAGGCAACCTGGGAACTTGTCGATGAGGAACTGCTTCATTAGGAGTCAGTCGGTGACGTAGAACTGGTTCAGTGTGCATTGTCAATGGCAACAAAAGGCAAGGGAGCTGTCCCAGATTACGAGACTACAGTGATATAAACCTATATGCAATGTGTTTCCAATCCTTGATTGGATTCTAAGGTGGGGGGCAGTTATAAAAGGCATTTTTGGAACCACCGGAGGACTTTAAATATGGAGTATATTGTTTATTGAATGATCATTATTTTTCTTAGTTTAATAATGGTGTGTTGTGGTTAGGTAGAAATAAGTCATTTTTATTTTTAATTTTTTTTAAGCTTTCTTATTTATTTATTTATTTATTTATAGAGAGAGGGGAAGGGAAGGAGAAAGAGAGGAAAAGAAACATCAGTGTGTGGCCGCCTCCTGTGCACTGCCCCCCACCCCCACCCCGGGGGACCTGGCCCACAACCCAGGCACACGCCCTGACCGGAAATGGAACAAGCAACCCCTGGCTCACAGGTTGGCACTCAATCCACTGAGCCACACTAACCAGGGCTGGAAGAAGTCATTTTCAGATGGTGCATGCTGAAGTATTTAGTAAATAAGCATGGTATTTGCTATTTCTAATAGTTCAGCAAAATCTGTAGATAGAGCTCATGGGAGAGAGAGAGACAGAGAGCAAGCAAATGTGGCAAAACAGTAAGAACTGATGGATCTACATGAAGACTGTGTACTTGTTTTACTACTTTTACAATTTTTCTATAGGCTTGACAATTTTTTAAGTGAAAAGCTAGGGAAGGGGAGGTTTTAAAAGTGGTAAAGGTGATATAATCACAGCCTGCTCTTGTGGCTTCTGGCTTCGGTAGCTTGTAAAGGTGAGATGCAGGATCAAGAGAAGTCAGAGGCAGTCACCTAGAGCGAAAGGTGAAGCCCTGAGGAGGGAATGGGGCCCCAGGTGAGACACTCCCTGGCTATCGCCTCTTCCCCTTGAAAACACTCTGCTAGAAAAGGGGTTAAGAAATTACTATGTAAACTAGTCAAAACAAAGGCACATTAGCTGATTAAATCTCCCTATATATTGAGAAAGAAAAATCATCTTGATGCAAATGTGAATTTTGACCAAGGACAGGGATTTTTAATTTTTTTAAGACCAGGAAAAAAGTCTACAAAAATATTTTAAAATTATATGCTTTATGTGATCATTCAGCCTTCAGGTCACCAAGCCACTCATCTAGCAAGGTCCAAGTGATTAACACAGGGTAAGAATAAGGAACCAGTAAAGCCTGAGTGTAAGGAAATTTAATCATGGCTTCCATCTCTTCCTCAAGACTGGATGCTGGGTCAGGGAAAGTAGAAATGTATATGACTGAAATTGTTCTCTCTGCCTCGATTTGATTTCCACTCCCCTCCAGGCCTTGTTAGAACAGATCAGTAAGACTATTACAGGAGAGGGAGGGGAGGCTTGGCCGGGTCAGTGGCTACTGAGAGGGACAGAGGAAGAAGAAGGGCCTGAATGTCTCCCAGCCTGTACACACGGCCTCAGGAGAATCCCTGCTTTACCCACTGGACATCAACGAAGGACAGTATATTGGTGGCTTTCAAGCATTCTTTCAACTTATTCCTTGATAAAGCCATAGCTTAAATTCATTGTCAACAAACATAAGAAACAATATAATCACACAACCTCCTTCAAAGGAACACTAACAATGACATCTACTTCATTTCTGTTTGTGTTTTTAACACAGCCAAGAATATGAGCATACCAAAACACTACAGTTCCAGATCACTTAAACCATGAGCTGGTGCTAACGAATTTCTGTAACAAAGTAGTATGTTAAATTTGCTGTACCTGTTGTTGTCAACTCAACACAAACATATTTACTTAAAAAACAAAACAAGAAACAGTGCCTACGCATTCATATCGTTGCAACACCCTACCTTCAGAAATTATCACCAGATTTCTCAAGCTTACAAAGCAATCGGCAAGGATGCTTTCAGCAGATCCATCACAATGATCACTCACTGGGGAACAGGAGACGGTGAGCTGCTTTAGTAGGAATTTCTATCGGTTTGCGACTTTTCCAGCATTCCACTGAGAATTTCATTATGAGCATTAGGAAGGGGGTAGTATATTCAAATACTGTCATAATCATGGAATCTGAGGAAAAACTCAAAGATTTCAGGAAGTCATACCTGCTTAAAATGCTGATATTTTACATAATTTCCAAAGTTATTTTCATATACTTCATGTTATTTAATTTTCAAGAGAAACTTGAAGAGACAGACAAGGCAGGTGTTGTACTCATCTTACAGATGAGAAAACAGGCTCAGTCAGCCTGGGATTTGAACTGTTTTGGTTTTTTTTTGTTGTTGTTGATTTGTTTTAACTCTAAGATTAATGTTTATTCCACCTTGCTCCAATGCAAAACAGAACTTCCTCTGTAACCAATAAATACTTAACTTTTTGAGAACAAAGAACTTGAGGCATCTAACTCCCAAAACAAAGCAAGAGCTTCATCTCCCATATCTCTCTCCCCACCCAACAAAAGCAAGTGTTAATAGGTCACTTCTCCAATAGTGGCATTAGACTGGTCAATGAGAAGATGCTTTCAGGTATTTACTTTCTTTTGTGTCTATAAGAGCTCAGAGACACTCATTGGTTACCATTCAAAGCTAATGTTATCTACAAAACAGGCCTGTGCATACACAGACAAAGAAACCAGCATTTATTTTGGAAGTGGCTAAGTTTCTCTGGATGTGTGTTCACAATTGATTGTGTGCTCACAATACGTCTTTCCTAAGCTGAAGACCAGAGCTTTCACAATGCCACCTCGCACCCAGAACTGCAGTGTTTGGTTTGGTTTATCTGTCTAAGGGAGCACACTGATTGTTCAGGCTCTGAGCTGTCTGCTAGAGTGGACCCAAGATTACACACAGGGGCCACCGCCAATGGACATTTTAAGGTCAAAAAATCTCCCAAGCCCAACTCTTCAGCTTCATCAAACTATATATTTAGTGTCATCTCGTATCAACTCCTACCTGAGAAAATGGGTTGAGAAATGCCCATTTCTGAAGATGCAGAAATGCAGCTGTTAAGAAGCCACCTGAGTTTACACACACATGAAAGCATATCTTATCTTGATCTCTGCTAGTTTGTATCTGTTTAATTAATTACATCCTGCCAATTTCTCAAAGGACGTGAGGCAGCTTGGTCACATAGCACACTGCCCACCGGCAAACTATTCTCCAGAAAGAGTGGGCCAGATGCCTAGAGTTGATTTCACACACAGTAATGTACGATGCCAGTCAGGCCTCTTGCCAGGCACCACGTTTCCATGGGCTGTGACACAGGAACCTCAGTGAAAAGCCCACGTACAGATAAGGAGCCATTCTGGAGATGCTTTCTGGCCCCATCAGGCTCTGATTGGCTCACAATGGGGCCAGTTAGCCCTGGTTCAGCTGACAGTCACAGCTCTGCACCCACCGTGGTGGCCGGCCAGCCTTCCTCCTTTCTGACGGTGTGCCTCTATTGACCTCAGTTGAATTTAAGAAATTTGTAGACAGGGACCTGATTCAAGCTCTTCGCTATTTTACTTCACTACACTCAATCCAATGGTTGGGCTGAAAGAATGAGGCAGATTCTTAAGAAAGGATGGGCAACAAGATTTGACAGGGCTTTTTCATTGCTCAACACGTCAGCAATACTCCACCAAAGAATGAGTAATAGAGCACTGCCTTGAGACATGTCTAACCATCACTCAGAGTTAGATGCGCACTTACAGGCCAATAATAACGTAAGGTTCAAGCCGCCTTCTCCATTTAACACACATGTAAGTTGGCATGAAACGGTATGACAAAGGCCCAGGAGAAAAGCTGGGGAGGAGCAGTTTTCAACTTGGCTTTTGCATGTGGGTGGAAGGAGAAGATGAGGCAGGGGAGGATGTGGATGGTGACATAGCCACACACGGATGACTTCTATCTAATGGAGAGAAACGTTGGTGGGACAGAACCACATCTGAAATTTATCCTCTTTCCATTAAAATGCAAGAAGATTTTTAAACACTTCGCATATAGGCATCAGAGGAATTCAGAGAAATCTTGTTGTAGGCATTTTGTATGTTTCTGCATTTTCGTGGATTTTTAAAAAGATTTTATTAACTTATTTTAGACAGAGGGGAAGGGAGGGAGAAAGAGATGGAGAGAAACATCAATGTGTGGTTGACTCTCGTGCACCCCCTACTGGAGGCCTGACCTGGCCTGCAACCTAGTCATGTGCCTTGACTGCAAATCTAATTGGCAACCCTTCAGTTCACAGGCCAGTGTTCATTCCACTGGGCCACCCCAGCCAGGACAAAGAGAGGGACAGAAACATTGATGTCAGAGACAAACATTGACTGGCTACCTCTCACACACTCCCCAACCAGGGACCGGCCTACAACCCAGCAATGTGCTCTGACCAGGAATCAAACTGGCAGCCCTTCATGTTGCAGAATGACACCCAACCAGCCAAGCCGCACTGGTCAGGAGGATTTTTTTAGTCATGTAAGCGATATCCTATAGTGTGAGTTCAGTCATTCTCAAAAAATCTTTTGCTCAGCCTATATAGTCCTGCTGACAGCAGCAGACTAGGTCAGTAGCTGTATTTCTTACAAGATTATCTCTGGACTACTTGCAACAGAATTTGGTACAACTACAAACTCCTGGGCTCCACCCCGAATGGAAATGTCATGAGTTCAGGAGTTTCAATTTTTCACAATACCTCAGTTAACTACAGTTTACACCATTAAAGAAACTCTTTAGTGAAACAATATAATATAGAAAACTATACATTGTACAGCTCACTGCGGACTTTATAAAGTGAACATATGGTTGTGAAGCCAGCACCGTAGAAGCACCTTTGTGCCTACATCCAGGCACTACCTCCTATTGTGGATTCATTCGTACTGGTGTGTAAGTGTGAGTCATTCATTCTCAGGGCTGTATCGTATGATGTGAACCGAATGGAGAACCACTGCCACCCAGAATGAAGCACAGGCAGAGCTATGCATGGATATGCCACCACTTATATCATAAGGCACTCTTCTCCATTTTTACCTCAGGGTCAAACTTTGCCAGGAACTACAGAAATCACACTGTAACCAAAGTCAGATGGGCCAGAGCAGCAGCTGTTTTTCAACTTTAGGGCGGCTCCTTCCAGGGGGGTCTGATAACCATAGAGGCAGTACAAATATCTTCTCTTGACACAGGTTTTTCAACTCTGCCTCATGAGGTCTAGTCAGAGTAGAATTCTTTTCTGCCCACTGCATTTGCTGATGTAGCCAATGTGGAGGCATCAGCACAGTAGTTACACTCCAAATTGTAACTCTGCTACTTTTGATGTGGCCCTGGGCACTCTCGAACTCTTGGGAGCCTCGGCTTCCTCATGAGTAAAACAACTCTATAATTTATAGCTCAATAAAACTTGGGGCAGAGGGGAGATCCAAGATGGTGGAGCAGTAAGTGAAACCTACACTAACTACCTCCCACGACCAATCTGAAATTATAACTAAATTGTAGAGAAATCATCCTGAATAATTAATTGAACACTAGCTGGAGAGAAGTCTTATAACAAAAAACAGAAGAAACCACTTCACAACAAGACTGGTAGGGAGTGCAGAGGGGGCATGAGGGGGCTGGCTGCACTCTCACGGTGGGTGGCAGCTGAAGTGCCAAGGGATATTTCAGTGGTTGAGGGGTTCCCTGTGAGAAGTGTGCAGTCTAAACCCTGAGCGGGGCTTCCCAGCCTACAGCACCAGAGTCGGAAAAGAACCCAGATAACATCCAGCTTTGAAAAGCAGCAGGGTTTCTGTCTGTGAGGGAGAGATGGCTAGAGATGCAGAGAGCCTCTTAAATAGTCAGTGCTCAAAATTTTGTTTGCAACCAGTTACCCTGGGCTCTTGCAAGGGAGGGCAGAGTGGACTAGAGATGCTTGAGGAGAGTCTGGGGTTGGTGGCTCTGAGGAGAAAACTGGAGGAACAGCCATCAGAAAATCTGTGCTGAGCCATTCCCCACATTGAAGAAGCCATCTTTCTCAGGCAGAGCACTCTACTCGGAGGGGCTTCAGCCTCAGGGGAAGCAATAGCCCCAACCACAGGAATAGCTTTGCCCCACCCTGTGGAGCTTAAGCCAGACTGCTGATTACAGCTTGATTAGTTTAACAATTGAGTGGTTTGATGGCTGGTTAGTTTAATGGCTAAGGTGGAAAATACAAAAAATCAGCCAAAATGGAAAGACAAAGAAACAGACCCCAAATGAAAAAACAAGAGAATTCTCCAGAAGAAGAACTAGATGAAATGGAGGCAAGTAATTTATCAGATAGAGAGTTTAGAGTAATGATTTAAGGATACTGAACATGAAAAAATACTCAGCATGAACTTTTTTCATACTCAGCATGAAAAAAGACATAGAAACCATAAAAAAGGACCAGTCAGAAATAAAGAATGCAATATCTGATATAAAAATACACTGGGAGAAATACACAGTAGGTTATATAAAGCAGAGGATCGCATCAGTAATGTGGAAGACAGGGCAGAAAAAAAACACACAGGTGGAGCAAAAAAAAAGAAAAAAGAATTTTTTAAAAATGAGGCGAGCTTAAGTAACATTTTGGACAACATGAAACGTGACAATGTTCTCATCATGGGAATACCAGAAGAAGAGACTGAGCAAGGGATCGAGAACCTCTTTGAAGAAATAATGACTGAAAATTTCCCTATCTGGTGAAGGAAAAAGAAACACAAGTCCAGGAAGCCCAGAGAGTCCCACGCAAGTCAGACTCAAGGAGGCCTGCACTGAGACACATCATAAGTAAAATGACAAGGCTTAAAGACAAGGAGAGAATCCTAAAAGCCACAACAGAAAAGCAGGGAGTTACCTACAAGGAAGCACCAATTAGACTGTCATTAGATTACTCAACAGAAACATTTCAGGCCAGAAGTGAGTTGCGTGAAATATTCAGAGTGATGAAGGGCAAGGACCTAAAACCAAGGCTACTTGACCCAGCAAGGCAATCATTTAAAATTGAAGGAGAAATAAAGAGCTTCCCAGATAAGAAATATTCTAGCAGTAAAATGGCACCAAATGCATATCTACCAATAATCACCTTAAATGTAAATGGCTTAAATGCTCCAACCAAAAGACACAGGGTAGCTGAATGGATAAGAAAATGACCCATATATACGCTGCCTCCAAAAGACCCATCTCAGATTGAAAGATACACTCAGACTAAAAGTAAAGAGATGGAGAAGGATATTTCATGCAAATGGAAAAGAAAAAAAAGCTGGGGTAGCAGTACTATATCTGACAAAACAGACTTTAAAATTAAGGCTATAGCAAGAGACAAAGAAGGACCCTACATAATAATAAAGGGAACATTCCAACAAGAGGATATAACCCTAGTAAACATTTATGCACCCAACATAGGAGCGCCTAAACATATTAAGCAAATCTTGATGGATATAAAGGGAGAGATCGACAGAAATACAGTCATAGTCAGGGATTTTAGCACCACGATGACTTCAACAGATAGATCTTCCAGACAGAAAATCAACATGGAGACAGTGGCCTTAAACAAGAAATTCTAAACAAGTGGATTTAATTGATATCTTCACAGCATTTCACCCTAAAGCAGCAGAATGTACATATTTTCAAGAGCACATGGAATGTTTTCTAGGATGGACCATATGTTAGGACACAAAACAAGTCTCAATAAATTTAAGAAGACTGAAATTATATCAAGCATCTTTCCTGACCACAATGCTATGAAACTAGAAATCAATCACAAGAAGAATACTAAAATACACAGAAAGACATGGAAGCTAAATAACATGATACTAAACAATGAATGGGTCAACAATGAGATCAAGGAAGAAATCAAAAGATATCTTGAAACACATGAAGATGAGGACACAACAGTCCATAATCTGTGGGACACAGGGAAAGCAGTCCTAAGAGGAAAATTCATAGCATTACAGACCTATCTCAAAAAACAAAACAAAACAAAACAAAAAAAACAAGAAAAGCTCAAATAAACTATCTAACTTCACACTTAAAGGAACTTGAAAAAGAACAACAAACAATGACCAAAATAAGCCTCTGGGACATCTCCAAATGTGCCAACATCCAAATCATAGGGATTCCAGAAGGAGAAGAGGAAGAGCAAGAAATTGAAGACTTATTTGAAAAAATAATGAAAGAAAACTTCCCTAATTTTGGCAAAGGGAATAGACAAACAAGTCCAGGAAGCACAGAGTCCCAAAGAAGTTGGACCCAAAGAGTGGTCACACCAAGACATATTGTAATCAAAATACAGGTTAAAGACAAAGAGGGAATCTTAAAAGCAGCAAAAGAAAAGCAGTTACCTACAAAGGAGTTCTCATAAGACTATCAGATTATTTCTCAAAAGAAACCTTGCAGGCAAGAAGGGATTAGCAAGAAGTATTCAAAGTGATGAAAAGCAAGGATCTACAACCTAGATTACTCTATCCAGCAATACTATCCTTTAGAATGGAAGGGCAGATAAAGTGCTTCCTAGACAAGGTAAAGCTAAAGGAGTTCATCATCACCAAGCCAGTATTACATGAAATATTAAAGGGACTTATTTAAGAAAAAGAAGAAGATCAAAGCTATCAACATTAAAAAGGCAACAAATTTACAACTATCAACAAATGAATCTAAAAAACAAACAAACAAAGCATAATGGATAGGTGAATAGACAGGGGGAGGTTAAGAACAGTATAGGAAATGGAGAAGCCAAAGAACTGATATGCATGACCCATGGACATGAACTAAGAGGGGGAGGAAAGAAGGGTACCAGGCTGAGTGGGGCACAGGTAGAAAAATTGAGACAACTATGACAACATAACCAATAAAATACACTTTAAAAAAAGAAAACAAACCCACTCACAAATGATTAAAAATAGAATAAACTACCTAGGAATAAACCTAACGAAAGATATAAAAAATCTGCACTCGAAAGATTGTAAGACACTGAAGAAACTGGAAGAGATATAAGTGGAAGCACATACTGTGCTCATGTACAGGAAGAATTAATGTCATTAAAATGTCCATGCTACCCAAAGCAATCTATAGATTCAATGAAATTCCTATCAAGATTCCAATGACATATTTCACAGAACTAGAACAAATAGTTCAGACATTTATATGGAACTACAAAAGGCCCCACACAGCAACAGAGAAAAAAGAACAAAGTTGAAGGAATCATGCTACTTAATATCAAATTATTCTATAAGGCTATAATAATCAAAACAGCATGGTCCTGACATAAAAACAGATGCATAGATCAATGGAACAGGATAAAGAGCTCAGAAAGAAACCCACCCTTTATAGTCTATTAATATTCAACAGGGGAAGTAAGCACATACGATGGGGTAAAGATAGTTTATTCAATAAATGGTGTTGGAAAAATTGGACATGCAGAATAATAAAACTAGACCACCTTCTTACCCCACACACAAGAATAAATTCCAAATGGATCAAAGAGTTAAATGTTACACCCAAAACCATAAATATCATAGAAGAAACCATAGACATCAAAATCTCTGACGTTGTTCGTAGCAATATTTTATGGGACATATCTTCTCAAGGCAAGGAAAACAAAAGAAAAAATAAACAAATGGGACTATATCAAACTAAAGAGTTTTTGCAAAGCTAAGGAAATCATTAACAAAATATAAAGACAGCCCACAGAATGGGAGAACATATTTGTCAATACATCTGCTAGGGGTTAACTTCCAAAATTTATACAGAACTTACAAAACTCAATACCAAAAGCACAAGCAATTAAAAAATGGGCAAAAGACTTGGACACTTCTCCAAAGAGGACATACAGATGGACAGCAGACATATAAAAAGACATTCAATGTCACCAATCATCAGAGAAATGCAAATTAAAACTACGATGAGACACCTGTCAGAATGGCTATCATCAATAAATCAACAAACAGTAAGTGCTGGCGAGGATGTGGAGAAAGGGGAACCCTTTGCACAGTTGGTGGAAATGCAGACTGGTGCAGCCACTGTGGAAAGCAGTATGAAGATACCTCAAAAAATTAAGAATGGATCTGCTTTTTGACCCAGTGATCCCATTTCTGGGAATATATCTGAAGGAACCCAAAACACTAGGTCAAAAGAACATAAGCACCTCTATGTTCATTGTAGTATTACTTACAATCACCAAGATATGGAAGCAGCCCAAGTGTCCATCAGTAGATGAGTGGATAAAACAACTATAGGACATTTACACAATGGAATACTACGCAGCCTTAAAAAAAGAAGAAAAATTTTACCCTTTGCAAGAGTATGGATGGACATGGAGAACATTATGCTAAGTGAAATAAGCCAGTCAGAGAAAGACAAATAACGTATGATTTCACTCGTATGTGGAATCTAATGAGCAAACAACTAACCAGGAAAATGGGAACAGACTCCTAGATGGAGAGCAGATGACAGCCAGTGGTGGAGGAGAGGTGAGGGGGTAGAGGGATGGAGCAAAAAGGAAAAAGGACTCATGGACATGGACAACAGCGTGGTGATTGCTGGGGGAGGTGGGTATGGGGAGACTAAATGGTAATGGAAAAAATACAATAAAGATTAAATTTAAAAAAACTTGGACATGGGAGGCAGGGGTAGGTGGGGTGGTGGGGCATGGTGGGGTAAAAATGGAGACAATTGTACTTCAACAACAATAAAAAAACTTGGGGGGAAAGGCAAAAAAAAAAAAAGCCTATGTCTGTACCTCGTAGGATTGTTACAGGAAGTAAATGAGCTAACATTCGAAAAGCACTTAGAACAGGCTCTGGCACACAGCGTCAGGTGAATGTGTCTGGTAGATAACTGGCTTTTCTAAATGCATTGGAGTAACACAGACACTAAAGGATTGTATGGGTCCCGTGCCAAAGGAAGAAAGGTGTTGGTGTGATTCTGAGTGGATTAGTCCAAACTAGTTCTTAATCCACCCCTCTTAAAGAATTATATCTATTGAAGGTTCATTTGTTATCCATATTTCTGCCACACAACATTCTCTTTCTTAAATCTAACAGGTGTTAATTAACATGCCTACACACTTTTAATAACCTCGGGTAGCCAGAATTAATGGGAATCAAGTCAGTCATTATTCTAGGGCTGGATTACTTTTAAATGGGGTGTTGTCCCAAACTTGATTTTGTCCTCGATGATGGGTTAACAATTCTGTTACTAGCAATACCACAGAATCCAATCTCTCATTCATTTTAGCTTGTTTTCTGAAGCTATGATACTTTGTACATATGAAACGTTTCAAGTATTTCCTGAGCTGCTGTAGCAACCAGGACACAAGGTCAGCCACAGGCCCATCTTTCTCCTCTGCCTCTCTCTAGACCCTTTGGACCCGAATCTATTCCACAGGCCCACAGCCCTGTTTCCCCATCACTTTACCTTCGCTTCCCCGGACATTCATTCTGTAAGTGTCAGGGCTCTTTCTGCTTACAGAAGTCACACATGCTTTTTAAAAATGTGTACCTTCAAAAATACACACTGTAGGATATGAAACCTATCCACATACCACTCCACTCCCCAAAATAGATTCCAGATGGATTCAGGTGCTATAAATATGAAAACTAAAACTATAAAAACATCGAAAAAAGTATAGACTATATTTATGACCTTGGGGCAAAGAAGGCCTTATAAAATGAGACATAAAACATAAAAGCATAAGTAAAAAGATTGATGAATATGACCTCATGAAAGTTAGAAACTTCACTAAGGCAAAAAATATTGAAAATGAAGTTTAAAAGACAAGTCACAGAACGGGTGAAGATATTTGCCACATATACAATAAAGGACATCTAAGCAGGCCTACAAATTAGAGAAACGGGCAAATGGCATGAGGAGAGATAAGTCGCCGAAAAGCTTTGCATCTAAGTTCCGCAGGGGCAGAGATCTGTTTGTTCACTGGTGTCTCCGGCAACTGGAGCTCATCCTCAACGTCTGTGGGAGGTGGGGTGAATGCAAACACATGCCCACTGTGAGTTTTCATCGTGAAAATACAATTTAAAATGGAGATTATTTTTTTTACCCATGAGATGGGAAAATATTTAGACCTCAATGTTTATAGAAGGTGAAATAAATGTATAAACATGCCCATTCTGATTTTTAATCATGAAAATACAATTTAAAATGGAGACTTTTTTTTTACCCATTGGATTGGAAAATGTTTAAAGTGTTGGTTAGGATGTGGGGAAATGTACATACTTGTGTGGTGTTGGGAGTGAAACAACACATCTTATGGAAGGGCAATCTGTCGGCGTGTACAAAGCACAAAAATGCACGCACCTTTTGATTTAGCGATACCTACCCTGGGAAATTACTGAGCTCGTGTGCTGGTCAAAGGTATGGATCACAGCATTGCCAGAGATCCCTGGAAGTTGTAAAGCCCTAAATTCTCATCAACATGGCAATGATAAAACAAGCTATGAGGAAACCAAACCGGGAATAGCATGAAGCAGTTAAAGACAGTGAGGCCTGGCTACACGTACCAACCTCCAACACCCAGAGGGAAAAGGCAAGTTGCCTGGCGATGTGTGCAGGGGGACACCTGTAAAATGAAACTGCATTCATGTGTACACATGTAAATGCATAGAAAAAATTTTGGATATGAACCTTTTTTCCTTCACAATCTATTCTGGACATTTCCCATGTCAAAACATAAAAATCCACCCCATTCTTTTAGAAAGGTTGTATTAAGTTCCATTGCTGGGTATAGCATAAAGTAGTCAAATCTCTGTTGATGACTTTTTTTAAACAACTTTATTGAGATATAATTCATATACTATACAATTCACCCATTTAAAGAATACAGTTCACTGGTTTGGGTATGTTACATTAGTTTTAAAAAATTGTGTAAGACATATGACATGAATTTTGTCATTTTAACCATTTTAAGTATACAATTCAATAACATTAGTTAGATAACTATCATTTTCTTTTCTTACAATCGTAAATGATGCTCTAAATCTACACCCTCAGGCATACTTTGTATGAATGTGTTTCTCTATGGGACAGAAAGCTCTCATCTGCTGAGGGCCAGTGATAAACAGTGGGCTGGTCTTTTTCTATGATTATTACATTTTTATTAAGCATGATTTCAAACCCCTTGAAGAGATAGGGAACCTTCCGAAGCAAATGTAAAAGTGGGAAAACAAAAAAATCTGATTTTTCTATGTTTGTTCACCAATAAAAGCAAAAGATGGTTTGTTACCCGTACCCTAGTGTGCCTGTGCTAGACCCCAATGGAATCAGTTATCTGGAGTCGGACAGCTTATCCTGTGTCTTCTTTGCCAACTGTACCATGAACAACTGGAGCCTACAGAGAGAGACAGAGCCTTGGTATTAGATCTGGTTTCCTAACCTGGAGCCTACAGAGAGAGACAGAGCCTTGGTATTAGATCTGGTTTCCTAACCTGGACTCCAGTCTCATTAGAGGGCGACCTTCAGCAATTCATTTAATCCAGCAGCCTCATGGTCCTCCTCTGGAAAATGGAGGGTCTGGCCTGGATGCTGTAACTTGTCTGGCCCAGGTCACAGGGTGTGCTAGCAAGAATGAGGTCAGCCCAGATCTGCAGGTGCGGTGTGGTGCAGTGTGGGTGGGAGCCGAGCTCTGCAGACTGGGACGTTCAGGTCTGAATCTGCCAACTACTTGCTTTATGGCCCTGGGCAAGTCAGTCTCCAAAGTTGTCAAATGGTACTTATCTTGCAGGATGTTGTGAAATTCAGTGAGATAAAGCACAAATCTTATGCCTGACACCAAAGATGCCCTCAATAAACAGCAGCTTCAAGTATTTTAAACACCAAAGCCTGTGTCAGTGCTACACTTCCAAGTTGTCAAATACCCTGATTTCTATAACAGCCAATAACAGTAGCATAGACTTCTAGAGCATTTATTATGTGCCAACCACATTTTGAGCACTTAACATCTATTAACTTATTTAACCCTCTCATCAAACAATGAAGTAGACTATCATTTCCATTTGACAAAAGAGGAAATAGATACACAGAGGGTAAGCAGCTGGTCCAGGAAAACAGTTACTAAACAGTAAGACCAGGATTTGAACCCAGGTCATCTGTACTCTTCAGAGACTGTGTTCTTAACCACTATTAATAACTGTCATATTATTGTTTCACAAATAGCTCTGTATTTATGGGCGTGGGTATAAATATGGCATTTTCCTCTATTCTAATAGCCCCCCAATTTCAATACCTGATACCAAGATCTTCTTCTTACGAAGATTTTTAAAATTAAAATTACTTTGCTAAAAAATCAATTAATCTATGATTAAAGTGACTGCCAGATGATAACTTGTTTTAAAGGTGGCTATATTCAAAAACAAATATAAGAAAAGGCATTATTATACTCTATCAGTTACTTACAACCTCTAAGATCACACTGTGATTCTTATGAGCCTGAGATGGTTTGGAAATCAAAAGCTTGGAGAGTTACCATCTCTCTAGTAATGGGCAGCACTCTGGTCCATTAGCTGACTGTATTTCCCTAGAGTTTCCACCTCTGAACTGAGTGGTTTATCAATAGACTACGTGCACCATTATACCAGCTCATAATATGTCCCTTAGAGGAAATACAGTTTGGGCTGCTGATGAATGGAGCATGCCCCAGTGTTTGGCAGCCTGGGATTCTTTTTTTTTTTTTTTTTAATTGATTTTAGAGAGGGGTGGGGGGGGGAGAGAGAGAGAGAGAGAGAGAAACATTGATTGGTTGCCTCCTATATGCGCCCCAACCAGGGATCAAACCTACAATCTAGGCATGTGCCCTGACAGGGCACTGAACCCACAACCTTTTGGTGTACGGGATGACACTCCAACCAACTGAGCCACCCAGCCAGGGCAGCAGCGTGCGATTCTGTTAATTTACCAGTGTAAAAGGTTATTTTGTTTTTCTTTAATTCATTTCTAGCTCCATCTCTAGTATGCAGGGAAAAGCTTTCCCCTGCTAGCAAGTGGGACGCCAGTGGTGAGGACAGACTTGGTTACATGTTAACCCAACCATCTCATTCACAGGACACACAGTTGAGGCTGGCCAGCATAGCTCAATGTCCCTACATTGGCGTCTCTCCTTCCTGGACATTAAGGATGCCGAGTGGACTTGA
The DNA here is from genome assembly GCA_039655065.1 of Glossophaga mutica. Taxonomy (NCBI): domain Eukaryota; kingdom Metazoa; phylum Chordata; class Mammalia; order Chiroptera; family Phyllostomidae; genus Glossophaga; species Glossophaga mutica. The sequence continues at coordinate 65,342,947 of CM077304.1, forward strand.
TGTCTCAGACATAGTCTTCCCTCAGGGGTTCTGCAGCCTTAGCATCCAAGGTATCTTAGTCTGTGCTCACTGGAAAGCCCAAAGTTCCTGAGGGCCAGATTGTGCCTCCTACTGTCTAGCTCCACCTTGTCAATGATCAGAGTCTGTATATGTCTGAGTCTCTCAGCTGTGAGGAGGGAGCTCCTCAACCCAGGCACACCAGTAGAGGCGGTGAAGTGTTTCTGAGCTTTTTCAGATATTTAGAGAAACTGTATCTGCCCCGATCATAGCAAGGACATGGGCGAAGGGAGGGTCAAGAGATCTTTTTCCTAACTCAACATATAGGTAATCAGCCAAGTATTCTGTTATTTACACAAGCTCCTAGCATTTGGCTTGGTATATAGAATATATTCAGTATTTTCCTAACAGATAGCATCTTGTTTCGATCAGTTTCAGAGGGCTCTGAACCTTTGTAAAGCACCACTGATACATGTCCCTCTAGAATACTACGTTCCAAAGGGTGGGAACTGATACCCCTTGGCATGCGCCCGAGAGTGCAGCACGTTGCCTTGCTTGTGGCACACCCTTCGTCTATTCTTGCACAGGTAGCCTGGTCATGCCACCCACCCTGGTCATGGAACTTCCATACAATAGAGTCTTATGTGAAAATCCAATGCAAGAAGTTAAAGCTGAGCTGTCCTGGTAAGTAAGGGGACCCCAAGCTGCCTGTTACCTTACCCACTGAAGTATCCCCAGTCACCTCACAAAAGCCTCCAGGCCCCAGAGACCACTTGAAAGCTGGGAGAGATGGGGCCTTGAATCCTGACAGGCCTGGGCTGGAGGGCCCAGCTCTGCCACTGTCTAGCCAAGCTGTCTTGGACAAGTCACCTTTCCCTAGGCTTCAGCTTCCCACCTCTAAAACAGGGAGAACACGACCTGATTCCCTGATGTCAGGGTGTAAAATAACATGTGAAAGTAGCCAGTACATGGTAAGCATTCAACAAAGTGTCCAACTTTATTACTAATCCTCGAATACCCCCTTTTTATTTCTTTTTAAACATATTTTCCCAAGGACAGAGAACAGAATGTCCTACGGAAACATAGTTCTCTTGGGGCTACAAATATTGCATTTTCAGTGAAAAGTTACGCGAGTCAAAATATTTTCCCTATTTATCACTGTTCTTTGAGCAATCTGTTTTGTAAAACAACCACCATGATAACAAAAATGCCTCTAAAACTTTGTGTTTCCCAGTGAGCACAAACTAAGATCCCCGGATGCTGAGATACATTAGACACCGCTGTCGTCTTTACCCTTGTCCACACGGGCAAGGGCGGGCCCGTGTCCTCCACACAGCACCATCCCACCCTGCCCCTTTGATTCCAGTCTCTTTTTCCATTCAGTGTACCTGGAATCCTTACCCCTCACCTATCTGCCTGGTAACATTCAAAGCTTTATTCAAGTATCAGCTTCCCTGATAAGCCTTTCTTGACTTTACCAAGCACCCTAGAGGCCAGGCCTGTGTTACAATGCTTTCCCCATTGAAATATGCACAAGGCTCCCAGCGCGAGCTCCCAAAGGCAAAGGTCCAGGCCATGCACCCTCCCACACAGATTCAGGCAGACAACAGGAGCTCAGAAAATATTTGTTGGACAAATATAATAATGAATTTAAAAAGACAACTTTGGGTTAATGACCCAAATAAATCTCTTAGTTACCAAGATATAATTTTGGATCCTCCATTTCTTCATCTATAAAATCTACTTGTCCTCAGCTCTAAAACGGGAATGTAAATAACACGTCACAGGGTTTTTAATGTAGTTTGAAGGAGAAAAGTCTGTAAAGGTCTAGTATGGTGCCTGGAACTTAATAGGTAGCTGCTATGTCCCACCCTCGCTGCTCCAACACAACAGTTTACCTAGAACAGGAGATCAAGGTAAGCTCCCTCTCAGTGCTGCCACACACCACCTGAAAATACAAGTGACTGCGTTTCATAACAACAACATTCCAAAATCATTTTTTTAAAGATTTTATTTATTTATTTGTAGACAGAGGGGAAGGGAGAGAGGGAGAGAAACATGAATGTGAGCAAGAAACATCAATCGGTTGCCTCTTTTCTTTTTAATATATTTTATTGATTATGCTATTACAGTTGTCCCATTTCTCCCCCATCACTCCCCTCCACCCTGCACACCCCCTCCCACCCACATTCTCCCCCTTTAGTTCATGTCCATGTGTCATAAGTTCTTTAGCTTCTACATTTCCCACACTATTCTTGCCCTCCCCCTGTCTACTTTCTACCCACTATCTATGCTACTCATTCTCTGTACCTTTTCCCCCCTCCACCTCCTCCTACTCCCCTGTTGCTAACCCTCCATATGATCTCCATTTCTGTGGTTCTGTTCCTGTTCTAGCTGTTTGCTTAGTTTGCTTTTGTTTTAGGTGTGGTTGTTAATAGCTGTGAGTTTGCTGTCTTTTCACTGTCATATTTTTTATCTTCTTTTTCTTAGATAAGTCCCTTTAACATTTCGTAGAATAAGGGCTTGGTGATGATGAACTCCTTGAACTTGACCTTATCTGAGAAGCACTTTATCTTCCCTTCCATTCTAAATGACAGCTTTGCTGGATAGAGCAATTTTGGATGTAGGTCCCTGCCTTTCAAAACTTTAAATACTTCTTTCCAGCCCCTTCTTACCTGCAAGGTCTCTTTTGAGAAATCAGCTGACAGTCTGATGGGAACTCCTTTGTAGGTGACTGTCCCCTTATCCCTTGCTGCTTCTAGAATTCTCTCCTTCATTTGAATCTTGGCTAATGTAATTATGGTGTGCCTTGGTGTGTTCCTCCTTGGGTCCAACTTCTTTGGGACTCTCTGAGCTTCCTGGACTTCCTGGAAGTCTATTCCCTTTGCCAGATTGGGGAAGTTCTCCTTCATTATTTGTTCAAATAACTTTTCCACTTCTTGCTCTTCTTCTTCCCCTTCTGGGACCCCTATAATTAGGATGTTGGGATGCTTAAAGATGTCCTGGAGGTTCCTAAGCCTCTCTTATTTTTTTGAATTCTTGTTTCTTCCTTCTTTTCTGTTTGGTTGTTTCTTTCTTCCTTCTGGTCCACTCCATTGATTTGAGCCCCAGTTTTCCTCCCATCTCTATCGGTTCCCCATGCGTCTTCCTTCATTTCACGTATTGTAGCCTGCATTTTTTCATCTAATTTGTGAGCAAAATCAACCAATTCTGTGAGCACCCTGATCACCAGGGCTTTGACCTGTGCATCTGATAGGTTGGCTATCTCTTCACGGCTTAGAGGAATTGGCTCTGGAGCTTTCATTTGTTCTCTGGTTTGAGCCATTTTTGGTGTTTTTTTGTTTTGTTTTGTTTTGGTTTTGGTCTGGTCGTGGCTGTTACGTAGTAAGGAGTGGAGCCTTAGGTGTTCCTCAGGGCGGGGCAGCCTCGTCGCTGGGTTGTGACACTGTATGTGGGGGTGGGGTCTGAGAGGAAACAATGGCGCCTGCTCCGTTCTCTCCTAGGTTCCAGTCCCTTCCACCGCTTTCCCTTCACCTAGATTATTGCACACGCGAGTGTGGGACCACCTGGTCAGCCAGCCGCCTTGCGTGGCCTCACTGGGTCTGCACAGTTGCCATCCATGCCCGGGGTCTGCCAGCCGCCGCCTGTGTGCCTGGGTACTGCCAGCCACTGCTGTCTGCATTCCTGGGTCCGCACCTCCACTTTTTCCTGCTGCGACTCTGCCCCTCTTACCGGTCTGGATGAATGGTTGTTGGACTTCCGTACTGTTCAATTTTCTATTAGCTCTGGTTGTTTTCTTGTTTCTAAATATTTGTTGTCCTTAATTTTGGTTGTGAGAGGAGGCACAGTGTGTCCACCTACGCCTCCATCTTGGCCGGAAGTCAATGGGTTGCCTCTTGTACGCAACCCGAACCCACCACCCAGACAAGTGCCCTGACCAGGAATCAAACCAGTAACCTTTCGCTTTGCAAGATGATGTCCAACCAATTGTACCACACTGGTCAAGGGCCCCGAATTATTTTTAAGTAGAAAGTAGCTGTTCCTGTTTTGTGCACTGCTGGTGGGAATGTAAATTGGTATGGCCACCATGGAAAACAGTATGGAGGTTTCTCAGAAAAAAATGAGAACTACCCTATGACCCAGCAATCCCACCTGTGGATATATATCCAAAGGAAATGAAATCTCCATCTCCAAGAGATGTCTGCACCCCATGATCACTGCAGCATCACTCACAAGTAGCCAAGGCATGGAAACAACCTAAGGATTTATAGATGGATGAGTGGGTAAAGAAAGGTCAAACACTGATGTCATTCAGCCATAAACAAGAAGGAAATCCTGTCATCTGCTACAATATGTGTGAAACTTAGCATTAAGCTAAGTGAAATAAGACAGAGAAAGACAATACTGTATGATTTCACTTACATGTGGAATCTAAAAAAGATGAACTCCTAGAAAGAGAGTAGAATAATAGTTACCAGGAGGTAGGGGTTGGGAGAAATGGGAAGGTATTCGTCAAAGGGTACAAATGTCCAGTTATATGAGAAATAATTTTTGAGGAGTTCATGTACAGCACAGTGAGTATAGTTAACAATACTGTATTATATGCTTGAAAGTTGCTAAAAGACTAGATCTTAAATGTTTTCATACTACAACCACAAAATAGTAATTATGTGAGGTGATAGATGTGTTAACTAACCTTATGATCATTTTATAATATACATGTGTATCAAATCATTACATCATACACTTTGAGCTTACTGTTATATGTCAATTATATCTCAATACAGCTAGGGAAAAAATTATCTACTCCTAGAAACTCCAGCATTTCTCTTTGAATTATAGATTAGTTCATATCATTCAGTTTCTATCTGGTTTGTTGCACAGAATTTGTCTACAAAAATTGCTGATTACAGAATCATTTCTTTCTGCATGATCTATGTTCTGTGAGAGCAAAAAGAAACGACATGGTGTGACACCCTTGAAACATTTCGGAGAAGTTCCAATGGTAAAACTGAGTTTCTTCTCAGTGAACAATTTGATCCAATTATGGCATTTACATCGGAATTCTTTCCACTGATTGTTCTCAGGGTCTGTTATTAGTTTAACAGACTTGATAATACTCTGGTTGGTGCTCTGGTTTACTCACCCTGGTGTGTTCATATTTCCTCACTGTTTTATTTTTTAAATTCCAGAAACTGCTGTTTTATCTTATTTCTTAAAGGCAATCTTTATTCTAATACACAATGAATTATAAATTTATCAGAAATTTTTCCACCAGAAGAATTTTCCTATTTTCTGATCGTGCAGGAATCCCTAGAATGATGAGGACGCCCCATGGGCGGGCGAAGCAAAAAGTCTTCAACAACCGCAGGAGCTGCTTGCTGACCTGCCTGCCTTGTCTCCTTCCTCCCTCCCCTCTCCCCTCCCCTGCCACACTGAATTTCTTTTGTTCCTCAAGGTCAATATGCTCCTTCACTGCCAGGCCTTTCAACAAGCTATTTATTGCCTTGCTTTCTCCCTCTCACCTGGCTGGCTCCTATTTATCCTTTTGGTGTCAGGGGCCACAGACGCCCTCAGGGCCAATCACATCTGTGTTTATTGAATGACTCTCCCCTCCCACCCACCCTCAGACTGCCAACTCCCCCCAGGCAGGAACCACATCTTTTACCTCTATATTCCTATGCCTCATGCCACAAACCATATAGGCATTCAATACATGTTTGCTGAGTAAATGAAATCAATCTGTCTAGACAAAAATAGAATTTAACTAACTGTCCTTTAAGATCTTTCACTTAACTTTATGGCTCTCAGTTTTCACTTATGGCGGCATTCAGCAGGGTTAACCATGACCTCAGCAAGGAAAGAATTGACATGGTCAGTCTGTCCCATTCCCTTCTGGCTTATCTCTGGGAACACCTGCAGTCACAGTAAGGACCCTAAACACCTGAAATGTTCACTAATTACTGATGTTACTTTGTACCACCATGTCCGTGGGTCAGGATGTGCCAAGCTGACTGAAAGCACTCTTTAGAGTAAACAGGAAGATTCACGATGTGCACCTGGTACCAAGTGTGGGTCTGTACGCTGGCCAGTTGCACAGGGCGCTGGCCAGCTCCCTGGAGGAACTCTGGGCTGCTGAGACGTGAGCTGGCTTCCCTGGGTGGAGAGAAACGCACTGTGGGATCCTCATTGAGGGAGGAGAAGAAAGCCTATGCTAACTTCTCTCATTTTTGCCTATATATATCATTGTGGTGCTATTCCTGCACTGTATCCTTTGCTTAAGAACTCTTAGCTGTGAGTACGACTTTATGTTGAGTTGTTAGCCTTTCTGGCAATTCACTAGCGGGTGGTCAGGGGACCCGAAACAGGCTCCTTCTTGAACTGCTGCCCTTTCTTGATGTCTGTGATACCACTCCTTGTTTTCCTCTCGCCTCATTGCTGATTTTCTTTCCATCTTTCCTGTGTTGGCTTCTATCTCCACCCGACTCTAAATGGTACGTTGTCCTACCACTCTATTCCTGCCTTCTTTTATCTCCACTCTCTAGATTATTTTATTAGTTCCATGGGTTTCAGTGTCATCATATGTCTGTATGTTGATGACTCTCAGTTTTATCTGTACAGCCCAACCTCTCCCCCAAATCCCACACATACCCAGCTGTCCTCTGGACACCCCCACTTTATGTCTACGAAGGATTTCAAAAGTATAAAAACTTGTCCAAGTCAGAGCTCATGATTTCACCCCAAACTTGTCCTCCTCTAGTTTTTCCCATCTTGGTAAATGAAACTTATACTCTCAGTTGCCCAAACATAAATCCTAAAGGTCATCCTGGATTTTTAATTTTTTCCTGCCCACTCGCCTTCCAATCCATTAGCAAGTATTGTTGGTTTTATTTCGAAACATACCTACAGGAGAGGAATCCCTCCACTTCTCTCATTTTCTAATCCAAATTGCCATCAGCATTGGCCTGGATTACTCTAGTTGGATTTTTCTCCCTGCATATTTACTCCTCGGTAATTCTCCACTCAGCCACAAGAATTATCTTTTTTCAGACCTAATCAGATTACATCATTCTGCTTAAACCTCTTCAAGCCTATTCTCAGAACAGAATTCAAACTCCCTATGTTTGATTGGCTTCTGAGGCGCTCTGAGCACTGTCCCCGGCACACCTCGCACTCCCACTTCATCCAGGACCTCTCCCCGGGCTCCCTGTGCTTCAGCCCCACCGGAAGGGCGCTCCTGCCACTGCCGTGCCTCAGCGCTCCCCCTCCGCCTCCACACCAGAGTCTGAAAACACATTTTATACATTAAGAAGTACATGCTCTTAAAACTCAAAAGATGACCAAACCCAATTAAATGTTTGTTAAGGTTAGAATGTGGTATTTCCCAATTTATTTCTCTATTTCTTTACACATAGAAAGGAACTTACTAGCAAGAAATGATAAACCAGGTAGGCTTATCTCTAGGATATCTCCAGTACAGTATGATTATCCGTCTGAGTCTGTTAGAGTAATAGAATAAAATAATGGGAAAGCTCCTGTGGAATTGCCACATGTTGAAATGGCCTGTGGTCCCCACCTGTCCCCAGGTGTCTACACTTCCACAAGAATAAATACTCTCCTTTAAAAGAATTTTAAGGACTTCCAGTCAAGGTGGTGGTATAGGTTAACACGGCTTGCTTCCTAGCATAATCACACCAAAATTACAACTAAATATAGAACAACCATCACTTAGAACCACCAGAAAATGTGTTGAGTGGAAGCCTGACAACTAAGGAATTAAAGAAACCACATCCATCCAGACTGGTAAGAGGAGCAGAGATGTGGAACAGGCTGGTCCCACATCCACGTGTGGTGGATAAAAATTCAGGAGGGATATCTCAGGAGTGAGGAGTCCCAGCCCCACACCAGACCCTCCAGCCCAGGTTCCAGTGCCAGGAAAATCAGTCCCCACAACTTCTGGCTGAAAAAAACAGTAGGTATTGAGTCAGTACAAGACACTTTTAGAGTCCTAAGCAGTTCCTCTTGGGGAACCCACACACAGACTTACTCAGACTTACTCCCTCTCAGCTCCAGCACCAGGGTAGTAGCTTAAAAGGCACCAGTGGCATACAGGGAGAAACTGAAGTGGTTGGCATTAGAGTGAGAGCTGGGAACAGCTTTCTCCCAGAGAGAAAGGCAAGAAGAGCCACTGTCCCTTTTCTGATCCCTCCCCCTAACAGAGCCACAGAGCTGTAGGCTGGTGCCATACCTAAGACTCCATCAACCTAGTTAAATTGTCCTGCCCTGGAGATTGCCAGAGACTCTGTCCCACCCAAATATGGGCCCACCCAAGCTGTTTTTCCATATGAATGGCTGATCTTGGCTCAAGTTTCACAACTTCCTAAATCCTCTCAAATAAACAAGGGCTAGCCTCAGTGAGTCCTCAGTCCCTACACCTCTTGCTAAGTGGCCCCAGGCCTAGCACCAGCAGCAGCCAGCCTAGTTTCACAGTTTGGCTTCACGTGGGAATCTCCAAGCCCAGCACAAATAGCAGCCATCTCAGATTGCTTTATAGTTCAGGCAGGGTGGCCCTGGGAAGAACATAGGTGGGGGCAGACCTTGCCCTACACCACCCCAAAATCCCAGGGCCTGCACACCCAGCAGATAGCTACAGACCACATCAGAGCACCACCACCCTGTCCCTGCACAACTGATCCTCCCAGACAGCAGAAGTTGGTGGTTAGTGGTCATAGCTAGTCCTTGCAGCTGACTGGCCTGGGTAAATCCCTACCATTGACCTGCCAACAGCAACCAAGGCTCAACTACAAGAGGAGGATGTACTCAGCCCACTTGAAGGGTGCACCTCAAGTACCCATCTTGAGTGATAGGGGAAGCTGTGCCACTGGACCCTATAGGACATCTACTATGTTAGGCCATGCTACCAAGACAGGGAGTCATAGAAGATCTACCTAATAGACAGAAACAGAGGGAGGCTGCCAAAATGAGGAGAAACATGGCCCAAAGAAAAGAACTGATCAAAACTCCTGAAAAAGAACTGAACAAAATGGAGATAAGCAATCTATCAGATGCAGAGTCCAAACGCTGGTTATAAGGATGCTCGAAAAACTTAGTGAGGACCTCAGCAACATAAAAAAGATTCAGTCAGAAACAAAGAGTGCACTAATTGAAATAAAGAACAATTTACAGGGAAACAACAGTAGAGTAGATGAAGCTGAGAATCAAATCAATGATTTCGAACATAAAGAAGAAAAAAAACAACCAATCAGAACAAGAAGAAAAAGTAATTAAAAAAGAAAAAAACCCAAGGAGAGTGTAAGCAACCTCTAGGACAACTTCAAGTGATTCAACACTCTCATCATAGGGGTGCCAGAAGGAGAAGAGAAAGAGCAAGAAATTGGAAATCTATTTGAAAAAATAATGAAACACAAATTCCCTAATTTGGTGAAGGAAATAGACATGCAAGTCCAGGAAGCACATAGAGTCCCAAACATGATGGATACAAAGAGGCCCACTCTAAGACACATCATAATTAAAATGCTAAAGGTTAAAGATAAAGAGAGAATCTTAAAAGCAGCAAGAGAAAAAGAGTTACCTAGAGGGGAGTTCTTGTAAGAGTGTCAGCTGATTTCTCAAAAGAAACTTTGCAGGCTAGAAGGGATTAGCAAGAAATACTTGGTTATGAAAAGTAGGCACCTCCAGCCACAATTGCTCTACCCAGCAAAGCTATCATTTAGAATCAAAGGGCAGATAAAGAGCTTCCCAGACAAGAAAAAACTAAAACTAAAGGAGTTCATCATCACCAAACCATTATTATATGAAATGTTAAAGGGAATTATTTAAGAAAAACAAGAAAGATCAAAACTATGAATAGTAAAATGGCAAAAATATATACCTATCAATGATTGAATGTAAAAAACAAATTAAGCAAACAAGAAGAACTGAGACAGAATCATAGATACAGAGAGCATTTTGACAGTTGCCAAATGGAAGGGCTTGTGAGGGAATGGTGAAGAGGTGAGGGGATTAAGAAGTGCAAATAGGTAGTTAGGGAATAGCCATGGGGATGTAAAGTACAGGATAGGAAATGGAATAGCCAAAGAACTTATATTCATGACCTGTGGACATGGACAATGGTGGGAGAATGTGGGGCAGGGGTCCTGGATAGTCAGCAAAGGGAGAAAATTGGAACAGCTCTAATAGCATGATCAATAAAATATAATTTAAAAAAATAAAAGAATTTTAATAGCTGGGCTCAACCGAGTCACCAGCAATGGCATGGGAGTGAATATTAATAGGGACTAAAAATTAAAGCTAAGATACCTTCAGAAGTCTATATACCTGCGTATTTCCGAAATCTGTGCCTTTCTGAGCCACTCACAGCAAGAACAGTTAAACATGTTGGCTGCCTTCACCTTAAATCTGTACAACATTGCTGAGTATGGAGGAAAAAAGACCCTTAAAATTGAGGGGTTTCAAATCTCTGTTTAACTTTTGGGGGGAAAGCCTTTATAACATGTTCCACTTCTCAATTTTTACATTCTCTAAACGGACACTTAAATTATTCTTGTGCTGTTCAGATAAAACCAGGGATATTTACTTAAATTCTTCTTAATGGAAGGGTGTGTGTGTCCTGTATTTACCTCTCTTCTTTTGATGTATGTTTGGTTAGGTTTGGGGGGCTGCGGGGAGGGGTAAGAACAACTTTAGGCTTGTCAGTGAATAATTCATTATGCCCTTTACGTCCTAAAACACACTAACTTCCCCGCTGCCTCCTCATCCACTCCAGGAATTTATCTGGAGCTGTGGTATAATGAGGTCCTCAAATACTACCTTTCCAAGTTATTATATTACTTACTATAAAATAGTTTTAGCCAAAAAAAGTTTACATTGCAAAAAAATTCATTTTCTTAAGAGACTGAAGTACTTACTACATACAATATGTATAATCTTATAAAGTTATTACCTAAAGTTACATGTAGTATATGTAATTATATAAAAGCATATATAAAAATATACATCTTACATACTTCTACAAAATAATAACATATTATACTGTGTGAAAGTATATTTACATTCATGCTTCATTTACTACACATGGAAGAGCTCTCAGCTTTGACCCTAAGATTGCCTGCCACATGTAAGCATGCATTGGCCTAGGGTACAGGACGAACAAAGCCTGGTCCCTGCTCTCCAGAGGCAACATAGCTAGAGCTACTGGAAGATACTGGGGAAGAGGAATGCAGGATCCTAACTCTGCCCAGGACTAGAAAAAGGCTTCCAGGAAAAGGTACCATTTTGAACTAAGTCTTAATGAATTGAATAAATGGTCAAATGGTCTGTCACATCCACAGCTGTTCTAAGAATGTAACACTGTGCTGAATTTTACCTGTTGTATGCCATTGGTGTAGTCCTCGTGCCCTCGGAGAGATTTCTGTTGGAGAAATTAAAGACCTGGGAAGCGCCTAATTGAAAGCCCTTTATTTGAACAAGTAGAAGAGCTACTTAGCGGGTTTCTTCTGGTGAACTCTGTAATAGGGTGAACACTCCAAGTCCATAAGCACTATTGTTAATGCCTTCATACCCCACCAAAAAGGCCGCTATCTGTAGCTCTGGGTAAATTCATGATAAGTCTCTGGGCCAGTTTGAAGGCAACCTGTTTGAAGCTGGCTGCGCCTTCCCTGACGCAGTGAAGACTAAGCCCTCTGGTTTGAAGTTATGTATGTGAAAGGTCACAGACTGGAAACTTTGTACTTCAACTTAAACATCTGACATACACTGATGAGAAACATTTTTCATGTTCAATTCATGTCTGCTTTAACACATACTCAAATTAGGACTTAAGCCTCTCAGAAAACTGCTATAGTATATTACATTACATTGAACTGCTAAGAAGTTGGGGAGAGTACCAATTGTTTTAAATCACTAGATAGGAGGATTTGATTTAATCCCCTTCTCCTAACACAAATGCACATGGGTATTTAGTATTTTTTTAAATTTTGATTTAAGATTAAAAAAATCTTTAGGTCTTTATTAACAAAATAAGATAACAAGTGAGCATGTAGTAGTTCCACTACTACCTATGTTTAAGATTCTTTTTATACTTTCTAGCTCTGCACTCTTAGAGAAAGAGAAATTCTAAATATACAAATGCAGCTAATGGCAGTTGTCACCTCCCAACCCTAGATACAGCTGTCACCACTGTGTTACCTCCAGACACTCGTGGGCACTGACTAAGAGCAGAAACCAAACACCTTTTTAGACACTGCCCCACACAAATCTGCGCGGGGTCCCTATCAGCTCTGTCTGTGACCGCAGACTAACCGCTCCTCACCCCACCAGTCTATGACCCTTTTCTCACGCCCAGTGTTTTGCGGCTCTCCCTTTACCATGCTGGTGTGAAATTCCTAGGAAACATAATATTTACATACATAATTTCCAAAAGGTCAGTTTAATGTTCAAACTGTATATAAAGAAGAAATAAAAGGAAAGCAACTTATAATAAAATGTAGCATCAGAATGTAAAAATTCGGACACAGTCCACTAGGAGACACAATAAAACAGTCAGATGCTTGTCTCGACAATGCTCCCTCTGCATCCGTGGGGACAGGTTCCAGGACTCCCACGGTCACCAAAGCCCAAGGATTCTTATATAAAGTGGTGTAATATTTGCATATAATCTACGCACATCCTCTTGAATACTTTAAATCATTTCTAGGTTACTCATAATATGTAATATGGTAATGTGAGTACTATGTAAATAGTTGTTGTAAGTATCGTTTAGGGAATAATGACAAAAAAACAGAGGTCTGTATGTGTTCAGTACAGATGCAACCATGGCAGGCCTAACTATATAGTACACGTCAGCAACGATGTAACTTGTAAATCTATTGTTGATCTGCAGTGGATTGAATCCAGCAATGCAGAACTTGCGGATATGGAAGGAAGGCTGACTGTCCTTGACCATCACGGTGACAGCATCTATTCCAAATGCAGACTGATTCAGTTGTGTGGTCACTGGTGTGAGGATTTTATGAATGTGAAATATCTCTCAGCCAAGTTCAGAGGAAAATAAAATAAAATTTTTCTCATTGTATCTATAGTTACATTCCTGGAAAGTTCAGTATATATTAAAATTGTGAGAGAAAGTATTTTGTTATGTACACAAAACAGAGTTCGGTTTTAGGCTCTGATCATTCTAAGCTGGTCTTTCCCCTACAGAGGACATCAGACAATGGAGGGGGCAATTTTTCACTATGCATGACTATTCTGTGCATTGCTAACAAGATCACGAGGATATACCAGCAGTGACCACCTCCCCCAACCCAAGACTTATAAAGCATAAACATCCCCTCAATTTCCAAAATTCCCTCTGAGGGGGCTACTGCTCTTAATGAGAACCACTGTTTTCAGAAGATGCAGATTGGTGGGTGGGTGGTGTCCCACGAGTGTGTAAACCAGAATCTCTGCCTTCTTCTGTCTCATAATCCAAGAGTTTTGCATATAAGAAAAAATTAAGTTTACAGCAAAAAAATTAGGAATTCAAACTGCTTTGGATGAAACTGTGAATATTGAAAAGGGTTCAAGAAATTCCACAGGTCACTCACACTAAAAAAGAAAAAACAAACATAAAAATTTAATATGCTTGGGTGACAGAGGATGCTTGTCAACTTTTTCAGAATCACAGGGTTAGGGGGAAGAACTGTAGGAGGGAAGCTAGGTGACAAGAACAGTGACAAAAATAACTGGAGAAACTTTTCTCTACAGCAAAAAAGGTTTAAGGGTTTATTTATTATTTGGCATAAGACAGACTGGTTCCAGTCACCTGTCATTTACAAACTACGGGCAATTCATTTTATCTCATTTCTTCACATGCAAATATGCGGATAATAATGGTATTTCATACTATTGTTAAAATGATTCAGGGGAACAGATATGTAAAGTGCTAAGAAATAGTAAAATTCACTTGATGTTGGCTGTCATTTTTTATTAAGTTTCAAATGTCATTTGCATCTAGAGTATTTCTGTTTAGATACATTTCAGATTTGGAACAAAAATGGTTACTAGATATAAGAAACAGAATAGTAAAAGTCTGGTTACTAGATATAAGAAACAGAATAGTAAAAGTCTGTGCTATTTTTACGATATTCTCTGTCTCAATTTTCTCTTTTAAATTATACTACAAACAGAATAAATCTAAATAATTTTCTTATAAGAAAACAAAATAAAAGCAGTGCCTTTAAAAAGCCCTGAATGGTAATAAACAAGGGCAATATCTATAAGATGTTTCAGAACAAAAAACTTAGCATTTCAAATTAAAGAAGGGGAAAGTCTTGCTTAATCAGTGTAACTTGAAATCACAAACATGTGTATTTCAGCTGAAATTCCTAGATTTTAGTGGTTTTCTAGATATTCAGCCCTCAATATGTTCCCCCTTTGTATCACAAAGAGCAATTTATATAGGATCTCAAGCAAACTGGCTTCATGACCGTACTTGAGAAGTAAACAGAGTGTGACAGAAAACTAAGTGTTGTGGCAAAATTTAATATACGATGTCTGTTTTTGTTTTTTTGAGGGCCAAATCACCTGCCAAAATCTACACAGTCAAGGGCAGTAGACAATGAGAGACCTGTGTGTGTGAACACAGTACACACCTCTTTGGGGCAGGAATCTTAGCCAAATCCAGAGAGACTTTTGAGCATCTGAAATTGTATCGAGACCCCTGGCGGAAGAATTAAATCAATATCTGTTGAATCTGTTGAAGATGAGAGTTCTTGGGCAAAAAAAAAAGCATGAGAAAGAAATTCTCCCTTATACGTTAAACACAAATAAAAGTTGATAGTACACTAATCTTTCATCATCGTCATCATCATCACCTCAACATAACATCTATCCTTTTGGCAAAATTTTAAGCATACAATACAGTATTATTATCTATAGGCACTATGCTATACAGTGCATCTCTAAGACATATTCATCTCGTGTGACAAAAACTTTGTACTCCTTGACAAATACTCCATTAATCTTTCAAATCACTAATGCCAGTATTGATTTATGAGTAACATAAGACTTGGAAGAATTGTTCTTTCCTTAGCATACATTTCTCATGAGATTTTAAATCAATACAATCTTTTTGGAAGGCAATTTGGTCACATGTATGAACTAACATAAAACTGCTTAAGACCCAGTAATTTACTTTTATGAAAACATATCCCTAATAGCAGCAGATGTCTCCCTAACAATAGCTCTCATGTAGCACTGATTTTGTGCTAACAACCCAAGGTCAAACTGCCTACAGAGTAGAGAACCTAGAATTTGAACTTGGACACTGTGGTTCCAAAGCTTGTGCATTGACAACTTCCACTGTCTTAGCTGCCAAGATGTTCACTATGGCATTGTTTATAAGAAGGAAAGTTTAGAAGCAAACTAAATGTCCATCAGTGTGGTATGGGTTATATAAACAATAGTCTATCCATTGACAGGACACAAAGCAATCATTAAAAATCAAATTTTCACCATGGCTGGCGTGGCTCAGTGCACTGAGTGCCAGCCTGCAAACCAAAGGGTTGCCGGTTCGATTCCCAGTCAGGGTGCATGCGTGGGCTGCAGGCCAGGTCCCCAGTCAGGGCATGCAAGAGGCAACCACATGATGTTTCTTTCCCTCTCTTTCTCTCTCTCTACCCCTCTCTCTAAAAAAAATAAATAAAATCTTTAAAAAAGTCAAATTTTCTAAATAAAATGTTTGCATGGACAAACAAGATATTTGGCACGCTGGGAGAGGGGAAGGTAGCTGTTTCCCTTGGATGGCAAGATTTTCTTTTTCTTCTTGGTATTTTCCAAGTTTTCTAAATGAACCTGAATTCTTTTTGTACTCAGAAAAATATTACTAATAAATGTCTCTCTAGATCAACATAGCCCATCAAAATATAATAAAAGTCACATATGTAATTTAAAATGTCCTAGTAACCAAAACCATATTAATAAAGGTAAAGAAACAGATGAAATTAATTTTAAATACTTCTTATTTAACCTATGCATTAAAATATCATTTCACCATGTAATCAACATAAAATACTAATGGAGAATTTTATTTTTTTCCTGTTAAGTCTTCAAAGACACTTTAGGACATCTCAGTTTGGTCTAGCCGTCCTTCAGCTGCTCACTAACCAAAGGGTTAATGGGTTCTGTAATGGACAACGCTTCGTGGCCTAAAGCATGAATCTGAAACTCTCCACTAACAACCTCAATCTCCATGTAACCAGCTACATCTATGTCAAGCTGCTTTTCTTTAACTTCATTTTTATTGTTCACTCTCTTACCTATGTCCCCATTTTCCCCCTCCTTGCCCACCTCCACCCAGCCCCCACCCCCCACCCCTCCTTCTGGCCATGACACACACGGGCGTCTGTGTCCATGGGGTATGCATCTGTGTCCTTTGACTAATCCCCTCACCTTCCTTCATCCAGCCCCTCCCTCCCCCGACCTCTGTCAGTTTGTTCCATGTCTCCATGCCTCTGTTTCTAGTTTGTTCATCAGTTTATTTTGTTCATTAGATTCCACACATAAGTGAAAACATATGGTATTTGTCTTTCTCTCACTGGCTTATTTCACTTGGCATAATAATCTCCAGGTCCATTCAAGCTACTTCTTTAAAGAGAAAAGAGATGTGCTTGAAGATAGGTTAATCTGAGTTCGAAACCTCCCTCTAACATTTGTCAGCCGTGTGATTTGCAGCAAGTTAAATTTTTTGTGCTGAATTTGACCTCTTCAATAAACGAGGAAAATGCCTACTTTGAGTTGTTGAGATTGAAATAGTGTATTAAAATACCTAATACATGGAAAACACTTGATAACAGAGATTTTTATTATCTACCCTTTGCCCTTTCCAAGCTTCCTTAATTAGATAAACTAAAGGTTCAAAGGCATGACATGATTCTTAAAACAGAGATGGTAGGAATTCTCATTTATAATGGTGCTAGAACTAATTTTGGGGGGTATGAAAAGCCAAGCAGGGCAAATCCACAATAAATACATTTGTATTTTATTTTATTTTTTAAAATTATATTTTATTGATTATGCTATTACAATTGTACTGATTTTCCCCTTTGCCCCCCTCTACCCTGCAACTCCCACTCCCTCAGGCAATGCCCCCATCATTGTTCATGTCCGTGGGTCATTTGTATAAGTTCTTTGGCTACTCCATTTCCTATACTGTACTTTACATCCCCATGGTTATTCTCTAATTACCTATTTGTACTTCTTAAGGCACCTCCTCACCCATTCCCCCACACCTCCCTCTCATCTGGTAAACAACAAATGCTTCACTGTATACATGATTCTGTCTCCATTCTTCTTTGTTTAGTTTGTTTTTTACATTCAATTGTCAATAGATATATGTATATATATTTGCCATTTTATTGTTCATAGTTTTGATCTTTTTCTTAAATAAGACCCTTTAACATTTCATATAATAATGGTTTGGTGACAATGAACTCCTTTAGTTTTTTCTTGTCTGGGAAACTCTTTATCTGCCCTTTGATTCTAAATGATAGCTTTGCTGGGCAGAGCAATCTTGGTTGTAGGCCCCTGCTTTTCATGACTTTGAATATTTCTTGCCAATCCTTTCTAGCCTGCAAAGATTCTTTTGAGAAATCAGTTGACAGTCCCCCTGTAGGTAACTAACTGGTTTTCTCTTGCTGTTTTACAATTCTCTTTACCTTTAACCTTTAGCATTTTAATTATGATGTGTCTTGGAGTACATCCATCTTGTTTAGGACTCTCTATTCCTGGACTTGCATGTCTATTTCCTTCACCAAATTAGAGAAATTGTGTTTCATTATTTTTTCAAATAGATTTCCCATCTATCTCTTTTTCAAAGAGATTACTCGCTCTTTCTCTTCTTCTCTTATCCCTATGATGTGAATGTTGGAAAACTTGAAGTTGTCCCAGAGGCTGCTTATACTATCCTGAGTTTTTTGGATTTTTTTTTCTTCTTGTGGTTCTGCATGGTTGTTTTTTGCTTCCTTATGTTCCAGATCATTGATTTGATTCTTGGCTTCATCCACTCTACTGCTGTTTCCCTATAAATTGTTCTTTATTTCAATTAGTGTCTCCTTCATTTCTGACTGAATCTTTATTATGCTGCTGAGGTCCTCACTAAGTTCCTTGAGCATCTTCATAACCAGTGTTTTGAACTCTGCATCTGATAGATTGCTTATCTCCATTTTGTTTAGTTCTTTTTCTAGAGTTTTGATCAGTTCTTTCAATTGGGTCATGTTTCTTTGTCTCCTCATTTTGGCAGTCTCCCGTGTTTGTTTCTATGTATTAGGCAGAGCTGCTTCAACTCATGTCTTGGTGGTGTGGCTTAACGTAGCAGGTGTCCTGTAGGGTCCAGTGGCACAGCCTCCCCTGTCACTCAAGCTGGTGTGTCTGTTGTGTGGGCTGAGTACACCCCCCTCTTACAGTTGAGACATGATTGCTGTTGGAAGGTCAATGGGAGGGACTTACCCCAGCCAGTAGGCTGCAAGGACTAGCTACAACCACTAACCACAAACCTCCACCCACTGTGGAGGATCAGTTGTGCAGGGACAGGGTGGTGGTACTTTGCTGTGGCCCATAGTTGTCCACTGGGTATGCAGACTCTGGGGTTTCCTGAGTGGTACAGGCCAAGGCCAAGGTTAGCTCCCACCTGTGTTTTTGTCCAGGTTCACCCTGCCTGGGCTATAAGGCAATCTGAGATGGCTGCTACATGTGCTAGACTTGGAGATTCCCAGGTGAAGCCCAGCTGTGAATCTAGGCTGGCTGATGCTAGTGCCAGGCCTGGGGCTCACTGAAGCTAGAGAGGATCTAGGAAGTGAAGCATGAGCCAAGACTAGCATTCATACAGAAAAAGCTTGGGTAGACGTCTAAGTTGAGTGGGATGGAGTCTCTGGGGATCTTCAGGATGGGGCAAACAGTGTTAGCCAGGTTGATGGAGTCCCAGATATGGCACCATCCTACAGGCTCTGTGGCTCTGTTGAAGGGAGTATTCAGAAAAGGGACAATGGCCTCTGCTTGCCTTGATGCCAGCCACTTCAGTTTCTCCCTGTATGCCACTGGTATCTTTCAAGGTGCTACCCTGGTGCTGGAGCTCAGAGGGAGTAAGTCTGAGTACGTCCGTGTGTGTGTTCTTCAAGAGGAATGAACCACTTGGGACTCCAGAATTTTCTTCCTCTGACTCAGTCCCATCTTTTTAGCCAGAAGTTATCTTCCTGGCATTGGAACCCTCGGCTGGAGACCTGGTGTGGGGCTGGGAATCCTTGCTCCCTAGGTATCTCAGTTTTTTATCCACCACAGGTAGGTGAGAGACCAGCCTGTTTCATGTCTGCATTTCTCCTACCAATACATTTATATTTTAAAGCAGACTACTGAGCGTAGAGAATAAATGGCACACATCTTTGCTTGTTTCACAAGGCATTTGCTCAGCAAATATTCAATCCATGAAACAGACACAAATTACTGAATATGTTCCAGGCATCCTGCTACTCAAACGGGGTTAGAAATCTCAAAAAAGAAGGGGAAGGGACAGAAGCTTCTTTAACTGAACAGAGGAAGGAACCAATGAACATTGTACTTGTACTGATTTTTCTCAACTCAGTTGTCAGGTATTTTGTTTGTTTGTTTGTTTGTTTGAGTTGCTCCTCTTGTTTCACATAGGTTTTCTTTACTATATTGTTTGGTAGTGCAGTTTCTCCAAAGATTCAACTGAAATACGGTCAGTCTCCCAGCACTATGTCTGAAACCTAGGTGAAAGGTATACGGGCACTCAACTTTTCTGTGGTTTTCAAACAGTTCAATTAAAAAACTGAACAAAATCACCAAATAAAATAAAAGGTACTTATCATGACATACCCTGATGGTTTTATAACATCACTATTTATAAAAAAAGATCATCAGAATCTATACAGGTGTCTTAAAGAGGTGAATGACTTAAGAAAATTCAGATAATCAAGAGGATAAAATACTATATAGCAACCAATGCACATCTGCAGACTTTGTCAATTCATGGGAATATGTCTTAAAATAATGAGAATCGAAGAAAAGGAGAATGGAATCCATTATTACAATAGTGAAAATATATGAAATATGCATGTACAAAAATTTAAAAATGTATTTGGCAAGGTAGGATTATTACTCTCTCTTCTGAGTAGGCTGCCCATAGTCATAACAAAAAGAAAATAAATACCATGTGTGATAAATCTTATTTGTTAAGCAAACTTATACTAGAGCAGCTATTTTACCTTTTTTTAATCTCATGAACTAACTACTAACACATAAACTAACTACTAAAATTCTGTGGCACACCAAAAATATGTTATATTTTTTGCCAATCTAACAAAAAAATAGGTATAATTTTGATTCATTCTCACCAATGGCTGGGTTGGCTGGGTGTTTTTTTGTTTGTTTGTTTTTGTTTTTTTCAACAAGGGAAAAGAGATTGGTACTCCTGCTCTAGAGGGCAAGTTGGCCAGAAAAAATTGCCTGCCTAGTGAAGAGTGCCTACAAAACAGCCCTGTCTTTGATGCTCATACTAACATGCAGATATAGTAGCAACTGACTCCCACCTACTAGTGTGTATTTTAACGTACCACCTGGAACCTAATATCAGATTTGGGATTTTTCTTAATCTGAGTAATTATTCAGCACATACTCAGCAGACACATTTGACCACTAGTGTCATATCATTTTTATATGATAGCTCCTCAGCGCTTTAACCGCAGGAGTGCATACAAAGTAAAAAAGCCTGCTGCTCTGTGGTCTGATATCACGCAGGACAGATCAAAATAGCTGGTCCACATTAAGAGAGTCCCCAGCTTTCTTTCATATGCACTCTGTGCTTGCAGAAATAAAAAATTACCAAATCTAGTACTTAATTTTGCACATAAAATTAACAACATCCTCCTCATCTTGTGGTTTAAATGATGACCAGACAATAACTCAAGCTTGCTGTGTTCTATATTTCTTTATTAATATAATTGGTACTCTTAGATCTTTTAAAATTGCTCCTATCTAACCTCAGGCGGAAGTGATTTCAAAAGGTTGAATACATATGCTGATTCAAGATATGATTTCTCATACATGCAACCTCTATAATTTTAGATTATAGAGCAATGCAGAGTAGTTCTGGCACCATCTCTTTGGCAATGTCGTTTAAAAACAAAGGTGCCATCACACAGATAAGCCCAGGATTTTTAATTTGTATTGCGCATAAGTACATTTATGTAATACCTCTTTTCCAGTACAGAAACCTTGATCTTAATTTGGGGGGAAACAGTAAGAATATGGTAATTAAGAGACTCTCAATTGGCTGAAAAGCTCAGAGCTAAAATCCGGTTAGGGCTTGAAGATATAAAAAGTTGAGATCCAAACTACATAAACTTGACAAGACTTTTGATTTAAGCACTTATTTCTGGTAGTCTCTTTGCAGGTACCAATGCAATTAAAGATGATTAAGAAATAATAGCTGATAAAAATTATTTGCCTTGCCCCAACATCCAAGCCTTAAGTAGTGACCTGAGTGCCAAACCGGGTAATAAAACTTACCATTGGGGTGATCTTGGGCAAAATACTTAGTATCTTTATGATTATATCCCCATCTATAAAAATGATAACTACTTAATATAAAGTTATATACTTATACTTAGTATCTAGTTTCTAAATTAAATCAATAAAGCAATTAAACGATAAATGTGAAGGTGCTAGAAGCAGTAGCAATCGCTCTTAATGTATATTTATTATCCAGCAATTGTCTTATTCAAATGGATGATTTTAAAAACAGCCTTTAACAGTATAGGAGCCATATATTTTTTGCAAAACTTGAAGCATTTCAGGTAATTATACATGACAAGGAAATCTCATCAACAGAATCGCACTATTTTAGTTCAAAAGATACCTTTACACGAGATACTAATAGTCTGAATCATATTTAAAGAAGTCAACAAAAAGGGAAACCTGAGATGGACAAACAGACTGACTTCCCTGGCAGAGCCTTGTCTAGAAAAAGAACGAAAATACACATTCCAGGCAACTGATGTTTGCAAGATCCAAAAGACAGAGCACCATTCATTAACTCCTAGGACTCAATGACATCGAATGACAGCAGAAGCATTTAGTAAAACTCAGGTCATCCTGTTACTACTCCCCTGACAAAATAAAGCAACACAACACACAAACGCAGAAAACAATCAACAAGCAAGGCATTGGTGTACCCGATTGGAGCTCCTGTGAGTAGCTACATAGGAAGGGGACACGGAGCTAAGGTATATTTAATGAATGAAAGCAAGGTTCAAGTGCCCGAGACGGACCCTACCTTTCACGGATTTTCCAATACTGTGTAAGTGAGTGATAGAAGTGTAGTTTTGGGCAACATTCTTCAAAAACTCTTCCATCTCTTCCTGGTGGTGGTAGCTGAAATCCAGCGCTGCTACCAAAGGCAGCAGCAGCCCTAGCCAGAGGCAGGCGAAGTCCATGTTCTGGAAGTGAATAAAAATGATAATTAATTAACCAGACAAGGAACGGGGGTGGGGCGGGGGGGGTGATATGGGCGTTACTAGAGCCGGCATTGACACTCTAGTGCTAGATTTCCTAACACTATCGTTGCCTGCTTCCTAAGGAGGTAAAAGTTGGAAGCAACACCTTCGGGAATTAGTGCGAACGGAACACGGGCAGCCCGGGGTGCCTTCCATCTCAAACCCTCCCCTTCCTCCCCTCCGCGAGTCTGGGCTGCAGTTAGCCGCCCGGCAGCTGCGGCAGCTGCACCCGGCCGCGCGCGCCCTCAGCCTCACCCCGGCACAGGCGCGCACCTTCAGCCGCCCGCGGCCGCGAGGCCGGGCCAGTCATTATAGCCGGGCAAGGGGGCGGGCGCTCCCAGGCGTGTCCTGACTGACGTCCCTCTGGCCCATTCAGGCTCCGCGGGGTTCCTCCTAGGCGGGGCCGAGACGCGCGGCCGGGACTCCTCTGCCTCTTTCGCACCTGGGAGACTTGGCGCTCGCGCCTCACCGCGCGGGGCTGCAGGGGCGCGCTGGGCTGTGCGGACCGGCAGCGGCTTTAGTCTTTGCTGGGTTTGAAGTGTGTCCTCCGCTCCAACACAACTCCGGCCACTAATGGGGTCGGGGCGCTCCGCCGAGGGTCTCCAGCTGCTGCAAATTTGTAGATGATGAAAGTTCGGCGGGCTTCCCACGCTGGGCGTTGCGGGCCGGCGCCCTTCCGGCTCACCTGGCACCCCAGGATGCGCCCTGCGAGCTCGGGGTGCCGAGGGTCCCGTACCTGCTCTCAAGGATCTCCGCGGTCTCTGCGGCCAGAGTCGCTGGGACCGCGCCCCCAGCCGCGCCAGGCTCCTCAGCCCTGTTCTGCAGTCTCGTGGGATTTAAGAGGAATGCATGGGTGTAAAAGTTTTAAAGGCCGTCAAATGGGGAGTCCAGGACAATTTCCGACAAATATATGTGGTGTAGGAGATTTGAGTAAATCAGAGTTAAATTTAAAACTGCAGATCACACATTAGGAATCAGTCACTATTTGTAAATTCAGGGCTCCCTCCACTAACCCTTTGTAGGTCAATTTCCGTTCTCTTCCTAAAATGCTTCTTTCCGAACGGATTGGGTGGTCCGTGCTTACACTGAGGAGAATAAGGTCTTCACCAAAACCTGAGGCAGTTTGTGGTGCCAGCAGAGACCTAATACACCTGTCACGCATTACCTGTCAGGTAAGGAGGGACTCGTGCCAAGGTTCTATGACTATAAAAGGTTTGAAAATCACTGACTTGCACTAACATTTCTCTTCAACGGATTAAAAATTGTGGTGCCAGGGCCCCACTCCAAATGAATTGACCGAGATTTCTCTCACTGAGGCCCAGGAAAGGTATTTTTTGTAACGTGCCTTGGGTGAGTTGAATGTGCCTTCAAGGGTTTGCCGGCCCCTTTTTGTTTCACATGGACACCGTGGCAGGATCGAGCTCTGAGGAATCCTGAGGCTGCCTACGATTCCCAGGCAGCAGAACGGAGAATTTTAGGGACTAAGACTCGAGTGTTGTGTGATCTGGTTCATTGTGTGAGGTGTTTCTTAAAGAAATAATCTAGTTTAATTGGAAATAATTTTTTAATAGCTGTAAAATGTTAATATGATATTGTTGGATTTTTAAAATCCTCACCCAAAGATATGTTTATTTATTTTGTTTTATTTTTAAGTATATTTTATTGATTATGCTATTACAGTTGTCCCATTTTTTCCCCTTTATCCCCCTCTGCCCTGCATCCCCCTCTCACCAGCATTCCCCCCACCCCCTGCTTTAGTTCATGTCCATGGGTCGTACAGGGAAGTTTCTTGGCTTCTACATTTCCCATACTATTCTTAATGCATAATCCTATGCATACCAATTATGCATCTTATTCCCTGTACCTTTTCCCCCATTCTCCCCCCTTCCCCTCTCCACTGATAACCCTCCATGTGATCTCCATTTTGTCTACTGATTTTAGAGAGAGAGAAACATTGATTGATTGTCTCCCATATGTGCCCTGACCGACAGGGGATTGAACCTGAAACCTAGGTATGTGTTCTGACCAGGAATCAAACCTGCAGCCTTTTGGTGTGCAGGAGGATGCTCCAGCCAGCTGAGCCACCAGGCCAGGTGATATTGTTGGATTTTTTAGTGGATTTTTTTAAAGGCATGCTGCTGTTACTATACTAAAGACTTCCAGATGGCTCCCTAAGAGGTTGTCCTTACATTGTGTTCACTGAGTCCTGAAAGGAGTGGGTATGGAGCTTGAGGAGATTGGTTAGACTTAGGCAAAGTCGCAGTAAGGAGTGGGAAGGGGAACTGACTGGGAACAAAGTGAAGGTTTGCTGATATGACTTTAGAAATCAAATATGTGTTATAAAAGCAGTGGCAGTTACATTGTTTCCTTTAGTGGTTTTGTGGCTGAATACTGGAGGTTTTATCAATGCAGGGATGGAGATTACCAGGGTTGTTGTTCCGGAAAGGCAAAGGGGCAAGGTATGGTTCAACTACCTTGGAGTTCACACTAGGCTGGAAGGGAAGGAAATTCAGAAGAGAGTCAATCGGAGATGGAGGTGGGGAGTACAGAAGATTGAAGGCTGAATAGCTAGAACCTAAAAAAAGTGTGGTCCAGGGTCAGCATCAGCATCACTTGGGAGCTTGTTGGAAATGCAGACTTTGTCTTACTTCTGTGAAATGGGGATAATCATTGACGATTTGGGGTTTATGGTTGTAGAGATCTTATAGGGTTACACACAATATTTCTTCCCTTTTCTAATTAAGTTGA
Source organism: Glossophaga mutica (assembly GCA_039655065.1). Lineage (NCBI taxonomy): Eukaryota > Metazoa > Chordata > Mammalia > Chiroptera > Phyllostomidae > Glossophaga > Glossophaga mutica. The sequence goes on from CM077304.1 coordinate 65,368,257, forward strand.
GAATGTTCACCTTTTCCCTTAAAGGAAGCACTTAACAGCTTCCCTTTGGCATATCCACATTGCCAGCATCACTGCTTTTGTGCTTTGGGGCCATTATTATTAAGTGAAATAAGGGTTACTTGAACACAAGCACTGAGGTACCGAAACAGTTGATCTGATAAACCAGGATGCTACTGAATGACTAATGGACACAGTGCACAAAGGGATTATTCACGTCCCGGGTGGGACAGAGCAGGACAGTGCTAGGCTACTCAGAATGGCATGTGATTTAAAACTTATGAATTGTTTATTTCAGGAATTTCCCTTATAATATTTTCAGACCATGGCTGATTGCAAGTAAGTGACACTGCTGAAAGTGAAACTATCGATAAGGGGGAATGCTGTAGTTGATAACTTATGAATTCATTGAATCATTTTCTTTTCAACGATCCTTTTGAAACAGCCTAAACCACGTCCGTTCAATATTACTTCCACGAGATAAAATTATAAATATACTCAGTACCTGAAACACATTCTTTTGTCCCCCCATGATTGATTGATTTAGTCAGTCTACCAATAATTATTAAGCATCCAATAATATGCTGAACACTATAAACCCCACGGTGGAAAGGAGAAACAGCCTTTGTTTTCATAGTGTTCTCGTGCTTTGGGGGAAGACTCAGAGATGAATAGCCATTCAACTACTATTTTGATGTGTGTTACAAAAAGGAAATTGCAGGATATTATGGGACAGAGTAACCGAGGATGCTAACTGGGTTGGGGTGCACCTGAGTGGAGGTCTGAGAAGGCTTCTTGAGGATGTGTCTGTTTAAGGTGAAACCTGAAGGAGGAAGACATGGAGGGCCCAGGCAGAGAGAACAGGATGCTTTATTTTACATTCTTCACACACATCAGAAACAATATTGAGATAATAAGTAGTTTCATTTTTTTAGTAGATGTGTGCTGTCATGTGCTCTGCTCATTTCTAGCATCCCTACATTCCAAATAACTCTCCCAGCTGTTCACCATCTGAAGAGGCTCTGAACAACCGAGTTCTATGGTGTGGGGGTGGTTCTTCCACCACCAACAAGCAGTGCTAGGGTACCAGTCTGTTCTGGAGGGGTCCAGCTGGCCCCCGCAGGCTCCGGTTGTCCTTGCTCTGTCCATCTTCCCCTCCCCCCACCGCAACTACCTATCCTGTAGATTGCAGCCCCAGCACCAGATGCAGAATCAGTAGTCTTACACAGACCATTTAACTAGCTCTAAAAATTACTGGTTAAAGTTTCGATTCTTAAAACAAATCCCTTATCCATATCATTCCTAATGGTTCTGCTTCTCTTATTGAACTTCAACTGGCACAGGGAATTAAAGACTAAAGGCAATTTTAGGGCCGTGTTCTAGCAAGCAAATACATTTTTTTCATAGGAAGAGGAAAAGGATGAAGGGCAGAAATAAAGGAGCCAGACACCATGAGTTATATAATGTGCCAACAAAGGCCGCAGGGGGACCGTGTGGGGACAGAGGAGAAGCTGGACTCCCATGAGTGGGTATTTGCCGAACTGGACCTTTGCCTTGTGTCCCCTGGACCTGTGTATCCCCCATTGCTCCAGCATGGGAGGGGGGGTTGTTATTTGACAGGCCAGAACCTTCATACCCAAGTGATAAAGAAGGTGTATCTTCTTGAAATGTCAGTCTCACTTAAAGATTTTAGGGGAAAGGTGGAGTCTATCTTATTTTTTAAATGTATCCAACATTTATATCCAACAGGTATATTATGGGACAGCATGCAAATATCACTTTCTTTTCTCTTTAGGATAAAATATGAGCCTTCAAAGAAATGTCACAGACTTCTGGCCAAGATGGAGGTATAGGTGGACACACTGTGCCTCCTGGTGCAACCAAAATTAAGGACAACAAAGATTTAGAAACAAGAAAACAACCAGAACTGATAGAAAATTGAACTGTACGGAAGTCCAACAACCATTCATCCAGACTGGTAAGAGGGATGGAGTCATGGTAGCAAAAAGTGGAGGTTGGTAGAACCGGCCCGCAGGCAGCAATTGGCGGATCCAAGGCATACAGGCGGCAGATAGCGAACCCCGGGCACCTGATGTTGGCGGGCAGGTCCGTGGGGCTGCACAGGGTGGCTGGCTGACCAGGCAGTCCCACATTCATGCACAGACAATCCAGGCAGGACAGATCTCCCAACCTAGGGCCCCAGTGCCAGGAAATAAACCCTAAAAACACCTATTGAAAACACTAGTGGGGGTTGAGGTGTTAGGGGAGACTCCCAGCCTCACAGGAGAGTTTGTTGGAGAGACCCACAGGGTCCTGGAATGTACACAAGCCCACCCACATGGAAATCAGCACCAGAAGGGCCCAATTTGCTTGGGGGAAGCAGCGGAAGGGACTAGAATCCAAGAGAGAGTGGAGCAAGCACCATTGTTCCCTCTCGGACTCGACCCCCACATATAGCATCACAACCCAGCAATGGGGCTGCCCCACCCTGGGGAACACCTAAGGCTCTGCCCCTCATATGTAATGGCCACAACCACACCCCCCAAAAAACACACAAAAAAACAAACAAATTAAAAACAAAAATGGCTCAAACAGGAGAACAGATCAAAGCCTCAGAGCTAATTCATCTAAGTGACCAAGACATAGCTAACCTATCAGATGCACAGTTCAAAGCACTGGTGATTAGGAAGCTCACAGAATTGGTTGGTTTTGGTTGCAAATTAGATGAACAAATGAAGGCTACAATAAGTGAAATGAAGGAAAACGCACAGGGAACCAACAGTCATGGGAGGAAAACTGGGACTGAAATCAATGGAGTGGACCAGAAGGAACTAAGAAACATCCAATCAGAAAAGAATGAAGAAACAAGAATTCAAAAGAATGAGGAGAGGCTTAGGAACCTCCAGGATATCTTTAAATGTCCCAACATCCGAATTATAGGGATACCAGAAGGGGAAGAAGCAGAGCAACAAGTGGAAAACTTATTTGAACAAATAATAAAGGAGAACTTCCCCAATCTGGCAAAGGAAATAGACTACCAGGAAGTCCAGGAAGCTCAGAGAGTCCCAAAGAAGTTGGACCCAAGGAGGAACACACCAAGGTACACCATAATTACATTAGCCAAGATTCAAATGAAGGAGAGAATTCTAGAAGCAGCAAGGGATAAGGTGACAGTCACCTACAAAGGAGTTCCCATCAGACTGTCAGCTGATTTCTCAAAAGAGACCTTACAGGCAAGAAGGGGCTGGAAAGAAATATTTGAAATCTTGAAAAGCAGGGACCTACATCCAAAATTGCTCTATCCAGCGAAGCTGTCATTTAGAATGGAAGGGAAGATAAAGCACTTCTCAGATAAGGTCAAGTTCAAGGAGTTCATCATCACCAAGCTCTTATTATATGAAATGTTAAAGGGACTTATCTAAGAAAAAGAAGATAAAAAATACAACAGTAAAAAGACAGCAAATTCACAGATATTAACAACCATACCTAAAACAAAAACAAAAGCAAACTAAGCCAAGAACTAGAACAGGAACAGAACCACAGAAATGGAGAGCACATGGAGGGTTAGCAACAGGGGAGTGGGAGGAGGAGAGGGGGGGAAAGGTACAGAGAATAAGTAACATAGACAGTAGGTAGAAAATAGATGGGGGAGAGCAAGGATAGTGTGGGAAATGTAGAAGCTAAAGAACTTATGACACATGGACATGAACTAAAGGGGGGAATGTGGGGGGGTGCAGGGTGGAGGGGAATGATAGGGGAGAAATGGGACAGCTGTAATAGCATAATCAATAAAATATATTTAAAAAAAAAGAAATGTCACAACTGAGGAGAGCTACTTACTGCTTTTTCCTTAGACCAAGGTTAGTGATTCCAAGGTCCCTCTATCCTGACATACTTGGAAAAAGAAAATACTTGACTGGAAACTGGTCAAGAAGCACCAGTTTACAGCCCAATGAGAATCAGGCATGAGCTTGCTTTTCCCTGAAGGCTGGTTCTTGCCAGCTCCCACCTCCAGGACTTACTACGCAATGTGTAGGCCCAGTGCAAAGTAAAGATGTGCAGTCCCGTGTTCAAACATTATCGGGAATTTCAACACAGTGAGATCAAACCTAGGTGCAGTCCCCACACCCTGAAGCTGGTTCTGCCCACTTCTCTTCCATCTTTCAGACACACATCTAGGATATTTCTGAGGCAGAGCACCAGAGGGGAGAGAGAGACTTTCCCAGTTTGTCCTACTTATAATCTTTTCACACTTCCCAGAGTCTTCACCTTCTCCAAATGGTTGGGAAGAGGACAGATAGGAGGAGGTTCTATCCTGTCAATCAGCCCTTCAGGTGACCTTGGTGTTGGCCTGTTTCCAGTGAAAGTAGTCAGGAAGGAAAACCATGTGCTTTTCTAACTGTGTACACCTGCTCTGTGCTTGTGGTGGGTCAGAAGAACATGAGGTGTGAGTTCTGCTACCTGTGTTACACCCAGTGTATTTGCATGATGCTGGCCAAGGTTGGATGGCTGATTTTCTTCATCTAAAATTTACAGGCCATCAAGTGTAGAGTCTAGGACAATTTCTGACAAATATATGTGGTATAGGAGATTTGAGTAAATCAGAGTTAAATTTGGTTAGGTGACCTAACCAAAACTGCTGTTTCTTAGGAAGATAAGGTCAGGCAGGGAAGGTAGGTATTAGTTATAGAAAGCGGCCTTCTCTGCAAGTTATCACGGTGGGACCCAGTGTGGAGCACTGGTACCCATTCTCCTTGCAGAATGTTTGGCCTAGTTCTAGGTAACAAACTCAAAGCAACACACTTCATGTGACTGGGTAGTAAAGAGCCTCCTTCAGCTCTCTCTCTCTCTCTTTCTTTGTAAAGCATTTTCTTTTGTGGTTAAAGATCTTAAAGAAACACTTTTTTTCTTGTTTCCGTGCCTGGAATAGCTTTCCTTCTAACTCTACCTGCTAAAATTCCATCTAGCCTTCAAGGCCTATTTCAGAATCCACAGCTTTTCAAGTCTTTTTTCTGACAATCCTAGTTATGTATCCCTTTATATGTTTCCTACTTATTTTGTAATGTATCTTACAATGTTTGTTTAATAACTATTTATTGAACACTGGCCTACTACATTCCAGACATACTAATCTTTCCCTATTTTGAACTCATTCATGTGTTCAGAAATACAGATGTGAGCACTGCTCTGGTTGGAATGTTTGTGTCCCTCACCAAAAAGTCACATGTTGAAATCTAATGCCAAAGGTGATGGTACTAAGATGTGGGGCCTTTGTGAAGTACTTAGGTCACGAGGATGGAGCCCCGTGAAGGGGATTAGTGCTCTTATAAAAGAGACCACCCTACTTCCGGCCAAGAGGGAGGCGTAGGTGGACACACTGTGCCTCCTCTCACAACCAAAATTAAGGACAACAAATATTTAGAAACAAGAAAACAACCAGAACTGATAGAAAATTGAACTGTACGGAAGTCCAACAACCATTCATCCAGACCTGTAAGAGGGGCGGAGTTGCAGCAGGAAAAAGTGGAGGCGCGGACCTGGGCACGCAGGCAGCAGCGGCTGACAGTTCCCGGGCATGCAGGTGGCGACTGGCGGACCCCAGGCATGTGGTGGCAACTGTGCAGACCCAGTGAGGCCGCACAAGGCGGCTGGCTGACCAGATGGTCCCACATTTGCGCGTGCAGATAATCCAAGCGAAGGGGAAGTGGCAGAGGGGACTGAAATCCAGAAGAGAGCAGAACAAGTGCCATTGTTCCCTCTTGGACCCCGCCCCCACATACAGCATCACAACTCAGCTACTGGGCTGCCCGCCCTGGGGAACACCTAAGGCTCCACCCTTCACTATGTAACAGCCGCGACCAGACCAAAAACAAAAAAACAAAAAACAAAAAACACCAAAAATGGCTCAAACCGGAAAACAAATGAAATCCCAGCACCAATTCCTCTAAGCCGCAAAGAGATAGCCAACCTATCAGATGCACAGTTCAAAGCCCTGGTGATCAGGATGCTCACAGAATTGGTTGATTTTGCTCACAAATTAGATGAAAAAATGCAGGCTACAATACGTGAAATGAAGGAAGACGCATGGGGAACCAATAGGGATGGGAGGAAAACTGGGACTCAAATCAATGGAGTGGACCAGAAGGAAGAAACAAACAACCAAACAGAAAACAAGGAAGAAACAAGAATTCAAAAGAATGAGGAGAGGCTTAGGAACCTCCGGGACATCTTTAAACATCCCAATATCTGAATTAGAGGAGTACCAGAAGGGGAAGAAGCAGAGCAACAAGCGGAAAACTTATTTGAACAAATAATAAAGGAGAACTTCCCCAATTTGGCAAAGGAAATAGACTACCAGGAAGTCCAGGAAGCTCAGAGAGTCCCAAAGAAGTTGGACCCAAGGAGGAACACACCAAGGTACACCATAATTACATTAGCCAAGATTCAAATGAAGGAGAGAATTCTAGAAGCAGCAAGGGATAAGGGGACAGTCACCTACAAAGGGGTTCCCATCAGACTGTCAGCTGATTTCTCAAAAGAGACCTTACAGGTGAGAAGGGGCTGGAAAGAAGTATTCCAAGTCATGAAAGTCAAGGACCTACATCCAAGATTGCTCTATCCAGCAAAGCTGTCATTTAGAATGGAAGGGAAGATAAAGCACTTCTCAGATAAGGTCAAGTTCAAGGAGTTCATCATCACCAAGCTCTTATTATATGAAATGTTAAAGGGACTTATCTAAGAAAAAGAAGATAAAAAATACAACAGTAAAAAGACAGCAAATTCACAGATATTAACAACCATACCTAAAACAAAAACAAAAGCAAACTAAGCCAAGAACTAGAACAGGAACAGAACCACAGAAATGGAGATCATATGGAGGGTTAGCAACAGGGGTGTGGGAGGAGGAGAGAGGGGGAAAAGGTACAGAGAATAAGTAACATAGACAGTGGGTAGAAAATAGATGGGGGAGGGCAAGGATAGTGTAGGAAATGTAGAAGCTAAAGAACTTATGACACATGGACATGAACTAAAGGGGGGCATGTGGGTGGGAGGTGGTGTACAGGGTGGAGGGGGATGATTGGGGAGAAATGGGACAACTGTAATAGCATAATCAATAAAATATATTTAAAAAAAGAGACTACCCACGTGGAGACACAACAAGAAGATGGCTGGGCATGAACTGGAAGCCTCGCCAAACACCAGACCTGCTGGCATCATGTCCCTGAACCTCCCAGCCTCCGGAACTGAGAGGAACAAATTTCTGTTGTTGATACACCACCCAGTCCATGGTTGCCTGAACGGACTAAGACAGGTGACTTCCTTGTACGTCTGGGCTCTGGGTTACAGTGGAGCTTGGACAGACTCGGTCCCGGCCCCTGTGATGGTGGCAGCCTGGAGGCAGAGGCAGTTTTGTTAGTGTTCTGAAGGCAGGGGCTGCTTGTGACTCATCTTTGTGTCCCTTTCAGCAGCCAGCGCAGCCCCTTTTCTTTACTATCTGCTCCCTACAAACAATTGCTGGGTGAAATGGAACATGATACAATTTCAGCAGCACCTTGTGACAAGTGAAATAAAAGTCGGTCACAATTGCAGACAAAGTTTTATTAGTTGTAGGGTTTGTTTTACTATGAATACCTTAACCACGAAAGTCAGCACCGTGTGTTTATGGTGGCTTTGTTAGCATCGCCACACAGAAATTCATCAGGCATGAGTTATTCCCAGGCAGGTTTTTTATTTTTGTTAGACTTTTTACAGTTGATTTTATTGTTTTTCTTTTTCTTCATGGTGTCTTGGAGAGCTACCCCATAAAATTATCAATGCTGGTTATTTAGGAGCTCTTTCAGGCATTTCAAGGTTTATGAGCTATGTAGGCGGCAATGAAAACTTCACAGCATTTTGTTGTTGTGTGTTTTCTGTGTGCCACATAGTTTGGGAAAAAAAATTTAAAAACCTTTGGGAACATTGTGCATTCTGAGACCAGTGCAGCTTTGGGAGTCTTAAGGAATACAGCATATATTTCTTCAAAGTCCTAACTCTGTCCCCATCCCTGTGAAACTGCCCCATCAAGGTCGCTGAAGGCCTTCCGTGGCCACCCACCTGACTGCATCCTATGCAGCCTCCCATCAGCCTCCCGCACAGTTAAAAACACTCTCCCCTCGAAATGCTGCCCTTTTTTGGCTTCTGGCACACACAGAGTCCAGACTTTTACCTTTTTCAGTGACTCTTTTGCTGACTTCTCTGCTTAGCCTTTAAGTGGTGGCATACTTGACTCCTCATCCTCTCCATTCACCCTCTCCCTTTCAATAATCTCATCCAGCCCAGCGGCCTTAACTCTCACCCATATACCAACAACTCTCCAATTTATATTTCTGTCCCTGACCTCTCCTCTGTGCTCCCCACCTACACATCTCAGTGTCCACTTGAAAGTTCTACTTGGATGTCTATAGATATCTCAAACTCAACATCTAAAAACTGTAAGTCATGATTTTCCCCTGAGAACCTGTCTCATCAAACTTTCCACCTTCCCATCTTTTCTTTTGTATAAAAATTATTATTATGTTTTTATTCCCACCTGGTGACATTTTTTCATTGCTTTTTAGAGAGAGAGGAAGGGAGAGAGAGAAATATTGATGGGAGAGAGAAGCATCAACTGGTTGCCTCCTGATCATGCCCAGACCACGGATAGTATGTGTCCGGACTGGGGATAGAACCTGCAACCCTTTAGTTACAGGATGACACCCCAACCAGCTAAGCCAATCCTGCCAGGGCAATCCCCTCCCAGCTTTTCCAGCTCAGAAAATGACACTACCATATATTCAATTACTCAAGCCAAAAAAGCCAAAACTCATCCTTGACTCCTCTCTCTCTTTTCCTCCCACCACATAGCACATATCAGTAAGTTCTATTAACTCCCTTCTCCAAGATACATCCTGACTGTCTGCTGCTGACACCTCCACTGGTGCCACCCTGGCCTAAGCACCCGCATCTCAGTCCCAATCACCCTCCTTGCTTCCTCTCTGGCATCTACATATAGTCTAGTTACAATTCAAATGCCAGAGGGTTGTTTTGAAACAGAAGCCCTGCTTAAAACACTCCAGTGGCTTCTGGTCACACTTAGAATCAAGTCCAAAGCCTCTTGCTGGTCTCTAAGACCCCAGATGAATGGCCCCTGCCTACCTCTCACCTTCACCTCCCTTGCTCATCCTACTTTCTAGCCACAATACCCATGAGCAAAAAGAGCTGCCTCTCATCTTGGAGCCTTTGCACTAGCTCTTCCCATGGGCAAAACATGTTCTCTTTCTAGATCATTGCATGTCTGGTTCTCTGTTATCCTTCAGGTCTCAACATCAATGCCATCTCCTCAGAGAGGCCTTCTGTGACCACTTGGCTGTGGCCCAGGCTCACACCCTCATCGTCACTTCTTTTCACATCACCATATTTTATTTTCATCATAGTACTTATTATTACTTTTTTTTTTTTTTTTGGTAGATCCTCTCCCCACATGCCTATAATGTAAGCTTCATGAAAATAGGGACCTGATCATCTGGTTCAGTGCTGTATGCCCTGGCACAGCCTAAGTCCTTAAGACATATTTGATGATTAAAGAAATGAGTAAGTACCTTTTCGAAAGAGCCAGTCCTGTTCATAGGCTGCCATCTAAATTATGAGGCTCAGAGATGTTTCAAAATCCCAATTGCATAGCCAGAAATTTTAACTATAAGCCTCATTCCATTGGCCACTGTCTTGATATATCATTGTTATTGTAAAAACTATTACCTTAAAAAGAAGTCTCATGCTACCTTGTTAATGCACCAGTTAATCAAAACATGATCCTAAGTTAGTCATCAGATGATTTTCATCTTGGGAATCAGAGGGAGTGGGGCCAGGAACAAATAAATTATAATGGAAGTTTGCATGCAGAGAGAACAGGAAAAGTTGGCTACTGGGAGCACTGCCCAATCAGGACAGATCTGAATGAAAAATTAGCAGGAGAAAGTTGTTCTCTGAGAGGCCAAACTTGGAGAGAGGGTGAAGAGAGGATTTGCTGAGTACTTTCCATGTGTTAGCATTGTTTGGTGCTTAGGGATAAGGAAGAAGTGAAACCCTGACTTTGGACCTCAGTGTCTTCTGAGAGAGCTGACTCTGTGGTGATTTCCAGTGAAAAAGGGTGATCATGTTTACTAAATAAGGCACAAACATTTCAGTCCTGACATATCACCAGTTTTCTCTCCCAACATCAGTTTATATCTCTATTTTACAAGCAAAAGTCAGTTAGCATCAGGGTTTATAAAACTCACCAAAACACACAAATGTAAAGTAAATGTTACTTTGCTAATTTGGAATGGATTCTGGCAAGCATTCTCAGATAAAGATACAAATACATTCTCTGTTCATTCCCATGAACAGCCTTTTTATGGCTTTTAAGAGCTAGTCTAAATCAGCAAACGTAAGAATTAGTGTTTCTGATAGGTGTTGGCCTTATATGACTGGAAAAAGGGGATCGCATTTTCTGTAACATATGAATGCCCAAGTGATTCATTCTTTGGCTCAAGATGAAAACATTTATTTTTGGCTTTCTTGATTTTTCTTTCTCTGTTAGCTTCACAGACTTTTCTCAATAAGATGTAGACACTGGATGGACTCCATTCACAAGGAAACACCAAAATAAATGGAATGACTAATGTCCAAGAATTTAAAACTTGTAAATATTTATGAGAAAATTATATTAGTCTTTGTGAGGATTTCTCTCTGAAACTTGGTTGTAACTATTCTGTGCTCTAAATTCTCTTTAAATTGTGGATATTCTTGTTAGTTTTGCAATGCTACATGGTCAAGCCAATATGAAAATTGCATATAAAGTAACACATTGAATCTTGAATCAAAGGGACAGTGCTACTTTTTTCACGGCTTTTCCTCCAGGTGAGCCTAGAACATCACATTTTGGCATCGGTGACCTAAGTCCTGGACTGGCTAGATTTGCAGGGCCCAGTGTAAAATGAAAATGCAAGGCTTCTTGTTAAAAATTATTAAAAAATTTAAGATAGCAACAGCAGACCATTAATCTCAGCACAGGGCTCCTCTAAACATAGGCTTTATGTGACTAAGGAGGTCTCGAGCTCAGGAAGCTGGCCCTGAGTCCATTTTTATTTTAGATCCTCTGAGTATGCCTTGCTCAGGTGAACTAACCATTCTGAACCAACCTTTCCTACCTGCAGAACAGGTAAGAAGAATTAAGCATACTGGTTACCTATAACAACTGAGAAAGAAAATCAAGGTATTTATGTAGTTGTAATCTTCAAGTAAAAGAAAATAGAAGTATAAAAAATTTTTTTCTAGTGTAAGGATTTTTCCTGATAGGGGTCTTCTATTTTAAACCTGTAATTCTTTTAGTAGAGCTTCGGAATCACTTTAGAATATTAGTCCCAAATGTTTACTAGCCCAAGCAAAATTTTAATACCTTTTCTCTAGTTTTATGTTCCCAGGCCTGTCTGATCATCATAAATACCTGGGGACCATTTAGAAAATACAGATTAATGGGCTCACTGTAGACCTATGCAATCAGAATCTTCTGGGCCTAAGTTTCCAGTAAGAAAGCAAATAGAACAAATGAAGGAAGGGATAAATGAATAAATGAATGAATAAAACATCCTTTTTGGCCTACTTACCTTAACTTTTTACTACACTTTGTCAGCAAGTAGAATCATGCAGTATTTAATTTTTGTGACTAGCTTATTTAACTTAGCATAATGTCCTTAAGTTTCATCCATGTTATAGTATGTATCAGAATCTCCTTCCTTTTTAAGGATGAATGATATTTCACTATATGTACATACTACATTTCATTTATCCATTCATTTATCCACAGATACGTGGGTTGCTAGTCTTTTGTTTTACACTCCCAAAAGACATTACCAAGACATTCCTTTGAAACAAGTGCAATGTTCTCCACAAAAAGAATTCTTAATAAAATTTCTCTATCATTACCAAGAGCAAATTAATGTTTTGGTTACCAGGTAAAAAAAGCAAATAAACCCACCATTAGGTAAGTGTTATGCCATTGTTTGAGAAAGGTATCATCATCTACCTGAGAGTCCCAGGGTCCCCACTGCTAAATTCTGGCTAACTAGTGAACTTGACTTATCTTTGAAGGTCTTTTGCACATGGTAGCTTGGAACCAGAAGAATTAATGGAAGACCAGTCAAAGAGAGACTTGATTTTAAAGACCACTTTCTTGCCAATATGACTTCATGGAGAAATGAAGTTCATCAAGTTCATGTAAACTCAGCTGGAATCTTTATATACATGTGGTAGAGTTAAGGCAATCCATGAAGTTCCCATAAACATCCTCATTATGCTGTGTTATGAAGCTACCCGCCTGCCACTCAGTTCCCTTAATTCCCTTTCCCTCTACTTCATCGCTTTTGATCAGAAATACATACAACTTCATTGTATCAGGCTTCTGCTTGTTTTGCATAAATGACATAAATAAATATAGGACAGATCTTGTCCTAAAAAAGGAGAGAAGTTGTGGGTCATTGGAGGTAGAAGGACAAGCAGGAATGAGAAGGGATTTCTCAGACTGGAGATGTACAAGGAGCATGTTAAAGACCTAAGGTAAGTGAACAGATATACCACAATGTTTGAGTTGATAAACAGGACCGGAGAGAGACTGTCAAAGGAAAATGGCAGAAGTTGGAAGCAGAGAATGAAAGACAGGACTGAAAATCGGGGTTTTGCTTCTATTTCTTGAGCTCAGCTAACTTGGTCATGGATTTGTTCCCATGAGTCTACAAACCAATGTGTAAAATTTGATAAAAATACATCGATGCAGAAACTCCTACCTTCTCTTCACTCATCTGCTAGAATCTGGCAGTTTGCTAGACCTCACTCTCCAGGTAGGAGATTGCAAGACTCTTCTTGGGGAATTTTCGACCAGCCCAAGGGGAAATACTTAAAAATACTAACATAGGGTCAGAAGGCGGGGAGGAGGAGAGTCAGCAAATTATCCACCCATATTACCTTGGGCCTAAAGTGAAGATAGATCAAAGTTAATAAGTCTCATTCTTGAACCTCCAATCAGTCTTTAGTCTCCATTCTTAATTGGAGGTGTTAGTAAGCAAAATAGACCAAAATCATGTTCTCTATGAGCCTACATTCTAATGCAGGGGGTGGGGGAGAGAAAAAATAAAGGGTAAAACATAATGCTTTGGATAAAAATTAGGTGGTGGTGGTTATGAAATGCCATTCTGGGAAGGTATTGCAATAGTGGATTAAGTTGTGGAGAGAAATATGCATCTATTCAATCCGCCATCTTCCCCTGGAAGCTTTGCATCTGAACAGCTTTGAGTGCCTGAAAAGATTTGCCTGTGTTCAGTTCCCATGATCTGGAACACTGAACTAGGCTCCTCCCCTCTCTGCCTCGCGTGCTAACTTCTGTGGAACAATGAGACTTGGGGTTGTACTTAAAATTCCTGTCATTGGTTTAGCCTCACCTATTTACTTTTATTTGCATAACCCTAGTAAGGAAGAAAAGCTTCTGCATTATCCTATGCCAGGAAAACCCACAGTTTTTTATACTGGTAGAGTTCGTTGTAATAGCATCAGTGAGGTCTTCCTGGTTAATTATCATAAGGATGTTGAGCTAGTTTAACCTATGGCAAACAGTTTACAACCTCAAGTGAAGAAACAGGTTCTCTGCAGATGACATTTTAATATGTTGCATGTAGTTCTGCAGTGCAAACATTCACCGTCTCAGGTTGTGGATCAACAACCCCCTCCCAACTATAAAAACATACCTCTATTACAGGAATACCTGTTCACTTCTTAGTAAACAGACAGAAACCTAACCTTTTGATTACAAGATAAGAGATCATTATAGACTTAAATTGAATGGAAACAGGTATGTAAACATTCTCTTAACCTCCTTTTGTATTTTTTAAAGAGGACGTTTATGATGGAGCCATTGCTAGTGAAGTAAAAGCATTTGTGTTCCAACTCACAATTTATTTTTTTTTTTCATTTTTTTAATTGTTGTTCAAGTACAGTTGTCTGCATTTTCACTCCACCACAGGCCCCTGCCCCACCCATCCCTGTCTCCCACCCTCAAACCTACCCCCTTTGGCTTTGTCCATGTGTCCTTTATACATGTTCCTTGATGGCCCTTCCCCTATTTTCCCTCATTATCCTTCTCCCCCGACCCCTCTGGTTACTGTCAGTTTGTTCTTTCTTTTTTTTTTTTTTTTTAAGATTTTTATTTATTTATCTTTAGAGGGGAAGGGTAGGAGAGAGGGAGAGAAATATCAATGTATGGTTGCCTCTCATGAGTCCCATGCTGGGAACTGGCCTGCAACCCAGGCATGTGCCCTGACTGGGAATTGAACCTCGAAATTGTGGTTTGCAGGCCCACGCTCAATCCACTGAGCTACACCAGCCAGGGCTGTTCTTTATTTCAATGTTTCTGGTTATATTTTGCTTGCTTGTTTGTTTTGTTGATTAGCTTTCACTTATAGGTGAGATCATATGGTATTTGTCTTTCACCCCCTGGCTCATTTCACTTAGCATAATGCTCTCCAGTTCCATCCATGTTGTTGCGAAGGGTAGGAGCTCCTTCTTTCTTTATGTTGTGTAGAATTCCATTGTGTAAATGTACCATAGTTTTTTTATCCACTCATTTACTGGTGGACATTTAGGTTGCTTCCAACACTTGGCTATTGTAAATTGTGCTAATGTGAACATTGGGGTGCATAGGTTCTTTTGAATTGGTGTGTCAGGGTTCTTAGGGTATAATCATAGCAGTGGAATTGCCCGGTCAAAAGGCAGTTCCATTTTTAGTTTTCTGAGGAAATTCCATACTGTTTTCCATCCACCGTGGCTGCACCAGTCTGCATTCCCACCAACAGTGCACTAGGGTTCCCTTTTCTCCACAACCTTGCCAGCACTTCTTGTTTGTTGATTTGTTTGTGATGGCCATTCTAACCAGTGTGAAGTGGTATCTCATTGTGGTTTTTATTTGCATCTCTCTTGATGGCCAGTGATGCTGAGCATCCTCTCATATGTGTCTGGGCCCTCTGTATGTCTCCTTGGAGACCAACTCACAATTTTTCATTAAACACCATTATGATTTTAAGTGAGAGTGGGTCAAAATTTTTGAAACCTATAGTAATTTTATTTCAGCCTCTATATCTCAATTTAGTCATCATTCCTCCAGGAAGCTTTCCCTGATCCCCCAAGGAGGGAATTGTGATCTGTATTCTCCCATTACATACGTATCACATTGAGATTGCCTTTGTCCAGTAAACTGGACACTTCTCAGAGCAAGAACTATGTTTATCTTATTTTCAGTTCAACCCCCAGAGTCCAATACAGTGGGCAGCCTTTGATTGGAACAAAGTAAACATTTTTTAAGCAAATGACTAAATGTATAAATGGACAAAAAGTTAAACATCACAATAGGAAATTAAAATAGTTGATATTCTTTAATCTCAGCAACTCTTTACTTATTTATTAAGATGTTCATTTAAATTTAAAGTAACACTTTATTTATTTTTTTTTTAAATTTATTATTTATTTATCTTTTTAGAGGGGAAGGGTAGGAGAGAAGGAGAGGGAGAGAAATATCAATGTACGGTTGCCTCTCGTGTGTCCCCTGCCGGGAACT
The DNA here is from genome assembly GCA_039655065.1 of Glossophaga mutica. NCBI lineage: Eukaryota > Metazoa > Chordata > Mammalia > Chiroptera > Phyllostomidae > Glossophaga > Glossophaga mutica. The sequence goes on from CM077304.1 coordinate 65,383,909, forward strand.
GGCCCGCAACCCAGGCATGTGCCCTGACTGGGAATCGAACCGCGATAAATTTAAAGTAACACTTTAAAATGCAGATTTCAAAAATCAAATATTGAACTCTGCTCACAAGTCACCTTCTTCATCATGCCTTTTCTGCCTGTTCTATCTAAAACTGCATCTGAGTCCACTCTTTACATCCTTCTTCCCATGGTCCTTGTCAAACCATCTGATGCTGTACATCACCTGTCTTTCTGCTCTGTGGGAGCTCTATGAGAGTAGGGAATCTTAGTTTATTATCACTGTATCCACAGTGCCTAGAACAATGCCTAGCATATGGTAGCAACGAATAAATAATCCTCTTTGAAATAAATTTAAATTATTAACGGAAAGTACAAGCATAACTCATTTTGTTGCCCTTTGCTTTATTGAACATCATAGATGTGGTTTTTTACAAATTGAAAGCAAGACCCTCCACCAGCAAAAAGATTACTACTCACTTTACTGTGGTGTTCTGGAACTGAACCCACAATATCTCCCAGGCATGCCTGTAATTTGGGGGGTGAGGATAGAATTAATTTTTTTTAATGAGAAGAACATGGGGTATTATGTAAAGTTCTGTGCTTTTAAACTTATTAGGCCACAACCTATAGTAGAGATTCATTTGACATAGCGACCTGGCATATCATATGAAGTAATACCTTTATTGCAAACAATGCTTTTCCCCCTCTTCCATTCTATTTTTTAAAAAAGAAGAAAAAAGAAAGCTGGTCTTGCTGTGGCCAGGTGACTCAGTTGGTTGGAGCATCGTCCTGTGCACCAAAACGTTGTAGGTTTGATTTTTTGTGTGCATATATATGCATATATTTTATTCTTTAAAAATAGGGCAACTCTAGTAATTTTTTTAGTTACCAATATATTGTCAAGTCTTTCCATGCCAACAAATATAGCTCTACTACATTACTATTAATAACTGCATATATTCTGCATTATGACTGTTGAAAAAATGTCACCAAATCATCCAATTTTAATATCTATAAACCACTGTTTTTCAAAGTGCAGTTGATGACCCTTAATAGGCCATGATATAAATTTAGGGAGTTATGAGTAAACATTTATTATATTTAATAAATATAATAAATAAATGTTATACCTTTATAATATGTTTTGTTAAATAATTGATAGGACAAGTCCTTCCCTAACCATATTCTTCTGTTCTTCTAAATTATATTAGTTATTCTTATAAGTTTAGTCTAAAAAGTTGGTGCTTAAAATTATATAGGTCCAAGAAAAATGGTGCAGAAAATTTCACATTAAATTTATAAATTAATTTGGGAATATTTATAATAATGAAACTTTTCATCCAGAAATAAAGTGTCTCTTCATTGAATTATTTTCTTTCATGTGTCTAAGTAATTTTTCAGAGGAGTCTTCATTCAGGCCTTTATATTTCTTGCTATGTTTACTCATTGGTGTTTCCCATTTAGTTTTGCTTTTGCAAAAATATTTTCATTATTTGTTTTCCAACTGAACACAGCCCTCTGTAGGAAGGACACCGATGTTTACACACTCACTTTGTAACTGAGCATGCTGAATTCTAAAAATATCTTCCCACCCAAGTTGTGCACGTCGAACGAGAGCTGCCAAAGGTAATGAAAAGTTTTGCTCCTATCCCTCTTCCATCCCCATCACATTTTATTTGAGTTATTTTTGTTTCATTAAATACAAGTGGCCGACTCGTGACAACAAAAATAAGAGCATAAGGACATCTGTGTGATCAGAGCTCCTTCCTGAAAGAGCAGAGAGAATTTCCAAGTAAACACAATTAAACAGTTCCTAACAGCACCCACCTGTGCTTGCTCTCCCTGTCCCTCTTTGTCAGGAGCTGCACATCTTGAAACCATGTCCTCCCCTGAACAGGAAGAACATGAAGTACTCCTTGGCCAGGTAAACCCGGATCCTGCAGCTGGACTCCGGTTGCTACCTGTATGTATGTCACACTGAATGCTAGTATCATCCTCCTTTTACCAATGAGAAAACGAGGCTCAGTGAGGTTAAATGCTTCATTCACTCATTCAGTTAGTAAACACTGAGCACCTAGTGTGCACTAGGCCCTCTTCTATGACCATGAACTAAAGAAAGTTCCCACCCTCGTCAAAGCTACACTTCAATGGGGCAGATACACATAAACAACAAATGTTCCTTGTCTAAGTGTACCCTGTAAATGCAGCTTGAATGTGAGTCTGGCTGCCAAGTCCATGCACTTGACCACTACATTATGCTACACGGAGAGAGAAGAGAACATGGGCCTTGGAGAAGGTTAGCCGCCACCTCCTGAAAGCCTCACAGGATGGCATGACTTGGGTGAGCTGACCGCCCTCAGGGAGAGGAGAGGATACCTCTCTCCCTGAGAAGGCGGCTTTTTGACTCTTTCGTGTGTTCACCTTTCCTGACCCCTGTAGTCCACCTACTACCTAGAGATCTTGCCTTCACATCCTTGCTAGCTCAGACACCAATTCAAACGAAGGTACTAATGATTGATTAAAGCGAAGTTATTTAGCAGAGCCCAACAGTGAGGCTGGACTTTCACATACACTGTAGACCTGTGTATACAGAAATAGGTGAGAGGAGTCAGGCAAAAACTTTCAATATCATTCTAAGTTATCCTTAGAAGTAGGGCCGTTGGTTGGAGGGCTATTACCTGAAGCTATGTGGATTAATTTATTATTTTTTAACATATAGTTTAACTTTTACTTAATAAAATCCCATTTAGCAGCTCCTGTTAGTCCTTAATTAATGAAGCCAAGGTTCTTTTGCTTTGCAAACATAGATATTTGATAGATACAGATATTTTTCAAATATCCAGAGTTTTCATTTACTAGTTTCAGGATTTGTCTAGATTTTATTTTTTTAATAAAACTATTAATGTTGTTTAACTCCTTTGAAATCTTGGGAGTTAAGCAGGCTTCTTATCTTAAGCCAACTTTTATTTGAGAACCCTAGAAAGTTTATGAAGGATTTAAGTTGCTTTCATTAAATACTCTCGGTAGTTTAAATACAGGAAAAAAAATATTTTCTCTGCTATTAACTTAGCTTGATGTGAGTTAATGTTATTCTCTTGGAAACAAGCTTCAAATTTTCAACTTTAATTAAAAAATAGTTGGTGGGTTCTTTGTTGTTGCTGCTTTAGCTGTGTCTGGCGCTGCGAAAGCCGGCGAGGAAGGCGGAGACCGGAAGGAAAAACACGCTGGCAAAACAGGCCGCGCAGAAGTGCGGTTTATCCCTCCGAAGCCTCCGTAATTAAGTGGTTCACGCAAATTTGCTGAACACACTTGCTGTGGAAACTTTACACGCCTTTATTTTTTTAGTTCATCATGTGAAATCCTTGCAAACACAAGGATCTTTTATTTACTGACAAAGGGAACAGAGATTCAGGACAAGCAGCTCTCTTGTTTTTCTCAAAAATAAGAAAGGGAAACTGGCCCGTGTTTTGGTGCAGAATAGCCGGCATGAAAACTGCACACTGTGTGTTATTTCTCCTTTATTTTATGAGTGCTTTCTACCCCACAGTGAAAATTATTTATGTAAACTAGCTCATGCTTTCTGCAAAAGACTTGAAGCATTTGTAAGGCATTCAGAGTCAAGTATTACATTACCAACCAAATCGGACAAGGTAGTAACTTACTTCCCTTCGGGGATTTCAGATAAAATAAAAAAAACGGTGGAATGATTTTCTTTCTTTCATACATTCTTGGACGGATAATTAGGTATTCATCTTGCAACATGGATCAAGTGCCTTCTGTGTGCGGGGCTGTGTGCTGGGCACATAAATGAGACAGGGCCCCCGGCCCAGCACAGCTCAGTTTGTAAGGAACATGGCAGGTAAACGAATACTTACAAGGCTGGGAGACTCTTGCTCTAATAAAGAACACCTGGCAGGAACAAGGGACTTCCTCACCCAGGGACCCAGCAAAGGAAGAGAAGAGCAAACCTATGGATGGTGCCAGGTGGGCACTAGACTTATAGGGGTGTCATTTCCTAAATTTTATACATGTCTAAATGCTATGCGACACACCTGAAACTAATGTAATATAGAATGTGAACCTAATTGAAAAAAATTTTTAATCAAAATAAAAGAAGATGCAAAGCATAGCCAAATGCTGCACTGGTTTTAAATCTTTACTGATTCCAACCGACACAGTACAGACACTTAGAAAATTACCACTTATTGCCTATATGGGTGGGTGGTCGTGGTCCATAAATGGGGTACTCTAGGGAGGGCCTCGGAGGCCTCTGTTCTCAAAGAGGTCTTCCAAACAAAGTTCTATATTTCCGACCTTATATCATTTGATCTGAATCTCAGAATAAAGCCAAAGAGCTCTGCCTTCAAAGACCACAGTGGAATCACCACAAGTCTCCAATTAATAATAGTTCATTGAGTGTCAACTACCTGTTTTCAGCTCCTATGTCACCTCCTCAGATAGGCCGTCATCAGCAGAGGTGGACTGAAGGTGAAGCTAAAGAAGTTCATACATTTCAGAGCCTCTTAACTTGCAAGGCCCTTTCCTTTCTAAGTCCAGGCGGTCCCCAGCAATCTAGTCACGTGCTTGTGTGTTTTTATGAATATTGCCAAAGTAAAATATTTTAACCACAATCAGTTAAAACATAAGGCTATTCTCTCCTTTTCCTCCAGTTGTCCCTCCCTCACGCTTCCCCTTGTCAGGTGGCATTAGAGTGACTATGGGCCTTTGGGGATGGGGCCAAGAGGAGTTGACTTAAGGATTTGTCTCAGGTGAGTTTAAGAGAAATGTTTAGGAAATCTGCATTCATTTTGTTGTGTAGGTTTGTTTCTGCTGGATGTCCTAGCACAGTAAGCCTATAACTCAAATACGAAAGAAACTTAAAGCCTTTCACAAATTTGGCAATAATCGTGAAAGTCGCACAATTTTACCAAATAACAAGTTCTGAAGCTGAAACTTTAAAAATATATCAATAACAAAAAATAATTATTTTGGTCTACCACGCTAGAGGAAAGATCAAAATGTTGTTTTCTTCATGGCGAGTGTATTGCCAAACATTATCATGTGAGGAGGTAATCAAACAATATATAGCCAAAATATGTGGGAAAAGATATGGTAGAGGTATGTCAGACTTCATTAATATAAATATTGCATTATTATTTCCTGGATTTTGTAACATTTGTTTATTAGCTTTTATTATTTTTAATTTGCTGGATTTCTCATTTTGAATAAATCCTCATGGACATGCTAGTTTTTATGATTTTAAAGGTTTTCACTTTAGAAGGGCCCCCCAAATTGTTCCACAAAATCTGAATCGACCAGCCTTGCCCCATGGTCGTCCAGTTTAAAGTAAGCACATAACCTCTTCCATGGAACTGACGTTTATTCTTATCTCGCACTCACTGATCTGTGACTTTTTCCTTTGTGAACATGTGTAGGGGGTGTTGGTGCTCTGCCCGTGACCCCTTTACCGGCCAGCGAGCCCATAGGCTGCCCCCTGTGAATGCTGCAGCTGACAGCTTGTACATCTGCATATCTTTGCAGATATGCCCTGGACCAAGGAGCCACTTCACCTGGGGCAGCCAAGGACTGACAGAGACGGGTAAAAAGCTTTGTCCTCTTGCCTCACAGTGCAATTCTGCAGGTGCCATTTACATGCCAGAGCTCTTGGAAGATCAGGACAAGGTAAGATACCTGAGCACACTCTTGCTCAGCTTTATCCCCTTCCCCATCCAGGTTCCCTCACCCTCAGGCTGACAGTGTATTTATCTGCTGATGGTCTGTGTCTCCTCCTCGCAGGAAGGTAATGTCAAGAGAGCAGGAACTTGATCTGTCTTGCTCATTGCCATGCTCTTATTGCCTGATGGCACACAGTAATTATAATAACATACTGGAGATGATTAAAGGTTGAATAAATATTGTGTAAATTCCAGTCACTCCATACATATTTTCTCTAATCCTAATGACAACCCTGAGAGGTAGATATTATTTCTTTTCCTATTACAAATAGGGAATTGAGACAGTGCTTTGCTTAAGTGGCTTCATGAGAGTAACTCCCCCAGGGAATTCTCCAAGCATGCTGAGCCCAGCTGTTTTCTGCTGGCCATGTGCTCTGACCTCCAGGGAGGGGATCCAACATTTCCCTGGGTCACTCTGACCCAGGCGTGAGAGTGGACTCCTCTGTGATTTAGTGCAGGACAAGTTGTATGCATGAGGAAAGGACACCTGAGAAAGGGCCTGTGACACCAAGAGTGAGTCAGAGATACAGCAGAGTGAGGACCTGACCTGAGTCCCTTTCCCCTCACATTCCCTGACTCCCTCCTGGGACACCCCCTTGTGACAAGAAACAGCCACCCCCTGTCAATACGAGCGCTCCTGGCAACCCACAACTTGAGATTGGGACAACAGTTGGCCAGGCACAGAGCAAAGAAAACATCCCTCCTACCTGTGACCTGTATTCCTTCCCCAGAGTCTGTTCCTGCTCTTGAACTGAACTCTTCCCAGGGTAGCTGAGGTGTGAAAGGGGGCTCATTTCCTTCAGGAGACACCCTCACCTCCATGAGACCAATAAGATAAATACATATTGGCAGTATATTTCCAAAATCTATGTTATTTACTCTTAAATTTTTATTGAGTCATAATTTACATATAACATAGTATAAATTTAAGATGTTCAATGTTGGTTTGATACATTTCTAATATTGTGATATGATTACCACCATAGCATTACCTAACTCATCTATCAGGTCACATAATTAGCATTTCTTTCTGTGGTGAGAACAATTAAGATCTAGTCTCTTAGCAACTTTGAAGTATGTAATACAGTATTATCGATTATATAATCACTATGGTGTGCATTAGATCTCCAGAATTTATCTACCAGTTGCAAATTAAGTATCTTGAAATAACATCTCCCCAACTCCCCCACCTCTCAGCCCCTAGTAACTGCCACTGTGCTCTCTGTGTCTCTGTGTTTGGCTTTTTTAGATTCCTCACATAAGTGAGATCATACAGTTTTTGTCTTCCTCTTATTTCTCTTAGCAAAAGGACCCCAAGGTCCAGCCACATTTTTCTTTTTTTGCAAACTGCAGGATTCCTTTCTTTCTCATGCTAGAATAATATTTCGTTGTATATGTATATACCACATCTTCTTTATTCATTCACCCATTGACAAATACTTGAGGTTGTTTGCATGTCTTGGCTGTTGTGAATAATGCTGCGATGAACATAGGTATGCGGATATCTCTTTGAGATACTGATTACAATTCCTTTGGATAAATACCCAGAAATAGGATTGCTGGATACATGGTAGCTCAATTTTTAATATTTTGAGAAACCACCATACTGTTTTCCAAAGTAGCCACACTGTTTTACCTTCCCACCAACAGTGTATAAGGGTTCCCTTTTCTCCATATCCTTGCCAACAGTTATTATCGCTCGTCTTTTTGATAATAATGAAGGGGAGCATAACACACCACCCAAAAATATGCTACTTTGGTGTGTGGATTATTTTGAGCTGAAGGCAATCCAGACGCAGCAGGCTCAGGAACAACTTTTACCTCTCCGTTAACAAACAAACAAATAAAAAGATAAAGGCCTGTATCAAAAAAAGAGCTATTATCAGAGATGACTCCTCCTATTCCTGAAAAGACCTATATTTATGGCAAGGCAAACTTCTTCTTTTTTTTACTATGAGGATGCATTTATTAAAGCTGGGGACAGCGACACGAGGAAGGACTTTACATAGAGGAAGCAACGGGAGAGCCTAGGCTGGGCTATCTTAGCTCACTGGGAGGTCAGAGAAAAGGGGGCTCTGGGGACAGGCTCAGGGGATTAGCCTGGGATGAGCAGACAGCTGCCCACTGCCTTAGAGTTTAGGAGACTCATGCCTGTGAAGAAACAAGTGGGAGAAAAAGCAGGGAAAGGGAACAGTTACAGGGTGCAGACCAAAGGGGGTCCCCAAATAGGGATCTGTAATGGGGTCCAGAAGAGCTTGGATATGATTGGCTCCGCACCAGAGGGCCACACCTGCCCAGAATGCTGGCAGCTGTGGCCAATTGTGGGAGGGGCCAGAAATGGGGCTTCAGAGGAAGGTTGGCGCTGGGATTTAAACCCAGGTGCGGTAGCCATTAGGGGTCTCTTTTGGGGACCACGGGTCTTTTTGGGACCACGCAGCTTTGGAAGTGCCCCTTTTTTGCCACATGGATGGTGCTGGGAGCCTGAATCACGGACTTCTACTTCTTGCCTGAGGTATGGTACCCCAGACTGAGCAGAGGGAGAAGGAAGGACTGTGTGTGTTTGTGGGTATTCTAAAGAACTTTAGTCTGTACAACTATTAAATAAATAGTAATTCCTTTCCTTTTCACAGATCTCTGGCATTGAGAGACATCTTCCTCTGGCGGCGGGCAAAGTGAACCTAGTACGGGAAGGACCCCCTGGAGAAAAAGGGGGGGTCTTTTATATCGTTCAGTCCCCTCCCCTCCAGTCTGTTCTGTAACAGAATGGTGCAGGCTGCTCCCCAGAGGGAGAGCACAAGCTGGGTACTGTGTCTTGAGGCTTTTCTCTCTCTCTTGCAGGTGGGAGCCTTAGGGGATGTCTCAGGGGAGGGTTTCAGCAGAACATTCATCAGTTCTCCAGGTGTGCCCTTTTGGGGTCATGGTCTCCTCTGATTGGCCAATGACAGGGCCAGGGGTCTTTAGTCATTGCAGTTGGTCCTGGTGTCACCCACCTGGTTTTGCTGATTTTCTGGGCCTGGAGCTGAAATGTAACTGGGGCCTAGAGGTTCTCTCTAGGGAGGTGACCTTTTATATCTAGCTGTAAATCGCTGGGCCATTGCATTCAGCTATCTTTTTCCCTATGCCACTTGCCAAGGAATTTTCCTAGTTTCTTACTATCCTGTCTCATAAACCCCTTAAAGACCTCCATCCCTAAAATCTTTTAGGGGTAATGAGGTAGGAGGGTCTCTTTCTCTTCAGTAACTGCTTCCTGCTGACACGGGTCATGGTCCCTGGCAGGGCAAACTTCTAATCACCAAATGTCTACTCTTATTATCCTGTGAATTACTTTTCTCCCCTTTGAAGCCTCAGGCCCCTATCCCATTCCTTAGCTCAGAACAACACAAAAGCCTCAGTTGCTCAACTTACCTTGAGTCTTATGTCTTTCAGGCTCTTATATGTACATAATTAAATTTTCCCTGTTAATCTATCTTGTGTCAGTTTAATTATCAAAGAACCCAAAGAAGGAAAGAAGGGAAATTATTTTCTGTCCCTATAATAGCCATCCTAACAGGTTTGAGGTGGTATTTTGTTACAATTTTGATTTGCATTTCCCTAATTATTACTGATATTGAGCATCTTTTCATATACCTATCAGCCATTTGTATGTCTTCCTTAGAAAATGTGTATTCAGGTTCTTTTCCTATTTTTTAATTGGATTATTTGCTTTTCTTTTTTGTTACTGAGTTGTATAAGTTCTTTATATATTTTGGAAATTAATCCCTTATCAAATATATGGTTTTTGGAAGGCAGCTATGCTCACCACTATACCACCAACGCCGCTAAATATATGGTTTTTGAATATTTTCTTCCATTCTATAGGTTGCCTTTTCAGTTTATTGATTGCTTTGTTGTGTAGAAGTTTTAAAATGAATTTAGTCCAGCTTATTTTAGTTTTTGTTGCCCATACTTTTGGTGTATTTTTTTTTTTGAAAGAGAGAAAGAAGGGAAGGGAAAGAGAAAGAGAGAAACATCTATCATTGGCCTCTCACACATTCCCTGACTGGTGACTAAACCCACAACCCGAGCGTGTGCCCTGACTGGGAAACAAACCTGTGACTTTTTGCTTTGCAGGAAGATGCTCCAACCAAGTAAGTCACACTGGTCAGGGGGATTTTGGCATCTTGTCCAAGAAATCATTGCAAAGTCTAATACCAAGGGTATTTACCCTATTTTTTTTCTAGGAGTTTTATAGTGTCAGGCCTTACATTTGTCTTTGATTCATTTTGAGTTAATTTTTATGATAAAATTTGTGTCTTGGTTTATTTTCCATGTGGATATCCATTTCCTAGCACCATTTATTGAAGAGATTGTTCTTTCTCCATTGTATGTTCTTGGCACCCTTATCAAAAATTAATTAACCATGCAGGTGCGAGTTTATGTCTGTACTCTATTCTGTTCTGTTATTTACTCTTAAAATAACTCTTTCTACCTGAAATTCTATCTAGTGTTTTTCTAGTTTCTTCTTTGAAAGGTTTCATGAAATTCAGTAATGTTTTTAAATCTGTGATTACCTTCTCACAGAAGAGCAAATCAAGGTGCATGTCCTGAGTGTGTTACAGTCTGGTTACAGGGATGAGATGAACCCATATGAGACAATTACTGGGTAGTACCCTCTCAAAAAAAGAAAGACATAGGAGAATAAAGTACTTCTGTGTGGGCCTCTCTAAGGAGAGGGAGAGACCATTTGTTGCAGCTGGAACTGTTGGTAAACCACAGAAGTGATGCATTTACTCTTGGCCTTAGTTCACATACCACCTAATGTGATAAGGGTGGGCTCAGAGTGTGGGCTCTCCTCAGGGCTGCTGTAGATGGGACTGGAGAAGTCACCCTCCCAGCTTCCTCCTGCTATCTTTCTTCTCCCTCAACATCTGATTCTCTTTTTGTTTTCCCCCTTCCTATCTTTTTCTTTCTTCTCCCTTTTCTATTCATCTAACCCTTGTTTTATCCTTTAGAATTTTCTTGAAGATTTTGTCATATATTCTACTTTTAAGCCACTGCAATTTACAGAACAGAAAAGGCCCTAGAGCTACACAGACTGGCTGCAAAATTAGATCTGTACATTTTGGGCAAGTTATATAACCTTGCAAAGCTCTGTCTCCTTGTCTGTAGATGAGAGGACGCTGATCTCTCGTCACATTATGTGGAGGAATAAATAAAATGATATATGTGAAGTACCTGGCACATAGATGGCTTTCAGCAGATCTTTATTTATTCCCTACTCTCTTGTATCTTATTTTGTTTTTGCAGCACTATGCATACAGTCATTAAATAGGTGCTTATTGAATGAGTACTTGGAGTTTAATTTGGTAGACCCTCATATACTTTGTGGGGGAGAAACAAACTTTCTTCTGCCTTCAAGGTTTTTTGGGGCTGGTCTAATAATCAAATAGACATAAGACAATTAGCAAGAGAAAACGACCAAATTGAATATGTACATACGTATGGGTACCCTAAATACATGAGAGAGTCAGAGACTTCACATGCAGGAGAGGTTCAGTGATAAAAAGAGAACATGGGTATATAAGACATCCTGAGCTAGAGATGAGTAAGGTGACTTGGCTTCAAAGGTCATCGCAGGATGATAAGAAGACCAGATGCTTAGTGAATACAAGTTTGTCCTGCCCTATAGATAGGTCAAGAGGTTATCTCTGATAATCTCTTATGGGCAAGGCTGCTAATTCAAACTCTTATAGGTAGATAAGGTAGGATGGGGGTGGCAAAAGTTTCTCTTGAGCCTGTGGCTGCAGTTGCCTTTAGCTCAAAACAATCTACAAGCCACAGAGGCACATCTTAGGGTAACTTGTTCTGGATCCCCACAATTTGGAATTATTGAGACTGAGAGTGATTTAATAATAATTATAACCCATTTATTTTGTGTCAGGCACTAGGATCAGGAAAGTCCTTTTCATGTAATATTTGATATGAACTTCCTCAAATGCAAACGTTAGGCATTATTTTTACTATCCGCGATACAACCTTTATTGCTCAGGTTCCACTTAAGAAAGTGAGGTTTAGAGGAGCTGAGGAATTTAGATGAAGTCAATTACCTGAGCGACTACATGAGTAATTTACATGAGCATACTCTTGACTCCAGACCCCAAACCCTGGACCACTAGGTTAGACTGCACGTCACCTGGTGTTCACAGTTCCCAATAGCTTCATAAGAAGGATAGGGCCCCGCAACGGAAGGATCATTTGTTTCCTGAGTGCAAATTGAAATTTTCCTTAGAGGAAGTACTTAGTACTGGGCAGATACACAAAATGGAAAGTTTTGAGACAGCCATATTGTTCTCAAAGGAAAGGATAAATCTTAAGAGTCAGGGAGATGGAGAAGTTAGGGGTTTGGGAGGAAAATATATTTAGAGACATCATAGGGCAGTCCAGGGCTGGTGAGTAACAAAAAAGTCAAATAGGAAATTTTATTAGGTTGTTTACAGTTTAAGGTGCAATATTGTAACAGAGGGGTCAGCCAAAAAGCTGGAGAAGGCAGAGATCAGGGAGAAAATCCCACAGAGGAATGGAAGGTTAGAAGAGTCTTGCTCTCCCTGAGAAAGGAGGGATTGCTGGAGAAGTAGTAGTGGGGCAGCTCGTAGTCGGCAGAAGGTAGCTGGTACTGAGCATGCGTGACTGGAGACTTTGCCCCCTTACGGAGCTTGGCGGCCAGAGGAGGGGCAAAGCAAACAGGACTGATGCTGGACCTCATTGGCTAGAAGGCTGAATACACCCACTGGCTTCTGGTGGGCATGGGATTCTGGGAGATGACTTTGAAAGGGAGTGCGCAGGGAAGCACTAGGTCAGTGGGCGCTTTCTGCTCCCGTGGCTAGCTCAGTTGGCCACAGGGAGCCCCGGTGCCTGAGTCCAGTGGGTTCCCAGAGACAGCGTGGCCACGCTCCAAACCCCCGCACCCTTCCCACACAGAACGTGGCAGCAGTAGCAGAACTGTGACCGGGAACCTGGCAAGCTGCCTGGATAATCCTGCTGCAGTTATCTGCATTTCATAAAGAACCGTTCTGTTAGGAGTGGGGAAAGGGATTTCATGTGCATTCTTGAACTGGCAGGAGGTGGTGTTTGTCTTTGCGTATTTTAAAGAGAGTGTCACCCTGAGGCAGAAACCCACCTTCATTCCAGAATGATCTAACCTTTAAATAAATGATCCCTTTCTTTTTCACCAAACTCTTGTCTCCAGAATTACGCCTCTTGGCAGTGAGCAGTAGAACCTCACTAACTGTTCAGGAACAGCACCAGCTATCCAGTAACAATAGGAACCTTTTCTGTGTCTTCCACAAAATCTCTAGTAAGCTTGGCATTGTTCTCTGAAGGTTTGTGAAGAGCCTGTGCTTGGTGCAGATGTGATGTGGACTGAGCCCCATTTTCAAAGTTAGAGAAGAGGCTGCTCACAAGGATCAAGGACACCTGGGCTACAGGTAAGTGAAATTCAGACCACCTTTCCCTGTTTTATTTTCCCAACACTTTCCTCCTACATGTTCCGGCTTGTCTTCCAGGCATGTGCCCTTATTAATTCAACTTCTGCTACAAAATACTTTAACAAGCCCTAGGTATGATCTAGATGTGACTATGACAAGGCTCCTCTGGAGTTCGCTGGAATCTTAAATATCTTCTGGATGAAACAGAGTCAGATCTGTGTGTGTTCTGCTATCTACTATAAGTATTAAGGATATTGACATTTTTAAATTCTAAAATATAGTTAACACAAAATGTTATTTTAGTTTCAAGTGTATAACATAGGTATTTAACATTTATATACCTAATGAAATGATTTTCACACTAAATCCAGTAACCATCTATCACCATGAAAAGTTATTATGATATTATCGACTGTATTCCCTGGGTTGTACATTACATCCCTGTGACTTATTCATTTTATAACTGGATATTTGTACCTCTTATTCTCCTTCACCTTTTTCTCTTCCTCCCACCCCTTTCACCTTTGCCACTCATCAGTTTGTTCTTTATATTTGAGGCTGTTTCTATTTTGTTTGATAATCTGTTTTGGTTTTTACGTTCCACATATAAGTGAAATCATATAGTATTTATTCTTAGAATATTGATATCACTGTAACAAATCAGTTCCGAACTGAACTGTTTTCTAACAAACAGGCTACAACTATGGCTTTTAAAAAACAAGTAGGCAAAATCCCAATAATTGCTGTTTCATCTTACATAGAAATTGCTGCTAGATCAGATTGCCTCCCAGACACACCCTGACCAGGGATGGAACCTACAGCCTAGGTATGTGTCCTGATTGGGGATCGAACCCACAACCTTTCGGTGTGCAGGGATGATGTTCCAACCAACTGAGCCAGCTAGCCAGGGTCAGACCTCTTAAACTTTTAATATGTGTATGCATAACCTGGAAATCTCATTAAAATGTACATTCTTATTTAACAAGTCTGAAGTGCAGCCCAAGACTCTGCATTTTAATAAATGCTCAGGAGATGCCAATGCTGCTGGTTCACACACCACACTTTGAGTAGCAGGGTTTAGTGGATGGTAACTGTTACTACTCCTGCATTTTCCTGCTTGCCACTGGAAAAAACAATCATTGAAGAAAGATAAAATCAGAGCCTATAAGTATGAGCTGTTGAATGACATGTCCTGCATTTAGAATAAGTTCAGGGAAGTTACACTGCATTTACTTTACAAATGTTTATCTTTCTGATCCCAAGAATGCACCATGTATCTGTGCAGTCCACAGGTTTAGCAACCCTAGGACACCGTGATGTTCAAATAAAGTTCTTCGTTTGCTTAGGTGAACCACGATCTTAAAATATCAAAATCGAAGGAGTTCAGAGACACTAGGTTGACTCACCAGACATGATGGTGTTGTCATGTGCTCATCAGTGTGATCAGACATTTTTCCAGGGAGCTGTCAGTTCACCAAGTACACGTTTGAAAAAGATATTTTCCATTCGATATTTGATGGAAGCAGAAATAAGGTGCTGGGGACAAAGACTGTATACTGGAATAATTTTTTTCAAGAAACTAGATAGTGATCGTATCTTATATTGGTTTAAAAATGTATAATTTTAGAGCAACTTCATCTGAGTTATGTCATTTGATCTTCAAGAAAACACTAGGAGGTGATTTAAAAAAAATAACAGGTGAAGAAACAAAGTCTGAGGGGTAAAATAATTTGCTGAAAATCAACTGCTACGGAGAAGCTGGAATTAGAACAGAGAACTTTCAGTTTGGTCCTGTTCTCATTACAACATTAGCAACTGTATCATATTTTTGCTCTCAATGTTCTTACCCGGCAGACATCAATAATTGATCCTAGAATTCTTTTTCACTGGGCTGTTCGCAGTGTTTTCAATTCCATGCCCCACCAGGCTAAAAAGCCACTACCAAGGAATTGGGCCTGGTGTGGGAGAAGAAACCTATTTCTCTCCTGGCGGTACTACTTTTATTATCCACGAGGACTGGTTACAAAGAGAATCACCATCCTCTGAGCTCTGTAAAAGGACACGCATTCATTTTTCAGGTATATGGTAAAGGATTATTCTCTTAGAGTCAGACTATGACTCTGGAGGTCCTTTCTAACCCTAGAATTCTATGAAGTTAACTTTGTAGTTATTGTTTTCTGTGGCTTTTCCCTAAAGTTACAGTGAGAAAATATACATGCTGAGGTAGGCAGAATTCTAAGATGAGTCTCTTGATCCCCACCCCCTGATGTTCACAACCTGTGAACACCCCCACCCCCCCATTTGAGTTTAGGTGGGACTTTTGGCCTGCTTTTAGCCAATAGAATATGGCAAAGTTGAGTGGATTTTGCATATATAATCAAGATCCCAAATCAGTTGATTTTGAGTTAATCAAAAGGGACATTATCTGGGAGGGGCCTGACGATCAATTAAAAGAGGACTGGGTTCTCCCTTAGGTCAGATGCTCTCTCCATTGCTGGCTTTGAAGTACAGTGCCATGTTATTAGAGAGCCTATGGAGGAGGCCAGGTGGCAGGAGCTACAGGTAGCCTTTTGAGCTGAGAGCAGCCCCTGGCCATAGCCCGCAAGAAAACAAGGAGCCTCAGTTGTTCAACCACAAGGAGACGATGAGTTCTGCCAACAACCTGAAGGAGCTTGGAAGCAGATCTTTCTCCAGTTGTGCCTCCAGATGAAAACACAGCCTGGTTAACACCTTGCTTGTAACCTCATGAGACCTAAAGCACATGCCCCAGCCATGCCATGCCCAGACTCTTGACGTGCACAGCCTGTGGGATAATAGAAGTGCGTTGTCTTGCCCTGATTGGTGTGGCTCAGTGAGTTGGGTGTCGTTCTGCAAACCAAAAGGTGCCCCGTTTGATTCCCCTTCAGGGCATGTGCCTGGCTTTCAGGCCCGGTACCCAGTTGGGGGCATGCAAAAGGCAACCAATCAATATTTTTCTTGCACATTGATATTTCTCTCCCTCTTTTTCTCCCTCCCTTCCCCTCTCTCTAAAAATAAATAAAATCTTAAAAATAAACAAGTAAAAGTGTATTGTCTTAAGCTGCTAGATTTAATAGTTGCTGTGCAGCAATTTTAAAAAAAGCTAACACACATGCCTTATATTGCACTCGCATTATTAAATCTTAATCTTGGAGTTTTCTTCAATTGTGCATCTAATTAAATTTAAATTCTAGTTAAAGCTCACCTAGATTTAATTGTGTCCAAACCTGAGAAAGGTGAAGTGCAGTAGGACCCATAGGGTTGCAGAGCTCCTCCCTGGAATAGGGGGAAGACGTCCCTCCACTCATTTCTCCACATCCCCACATTTCTGAATAATGCTGCAGTCAGTTGATGGTTAGCCGTGACATCACTGCAAACAGCAGAACAGTCCTTACATGTTCTATGATTTTCCAACCTTTACTAAGAGCCATCACAGCGAAAAGGCACTTAATGATATGTATAAGTAAGACGAAATTCTAAGTTTTCTCTAGTGAGACTTTTCAGCACAATGCAGGCTTAGAGGATACATCCATGCGTTTATCATTTAGCGTCGACTTTGGGCCATATGCAGTCCTGGGCAGCGAGAATATGAGAGTGATTAAGATAGGGTGCTTGCTCTCAAGTTGCTAGAGGAGAATATAGGCAAGAAAACCAATCATTACAATGTGGTGAAAATGAAAAGGATGCTGGGTGAGTGAAAGACGTCTGCAAGAAAAAACATCCGCCAAAATGACTGCACTGAAGTTCATGGCTCGCTGGTGTCTCCTAAGAGACTTTGAGGCTGCTACTTCTTCTTGCTCGTACTGTTCTTTATAGTCCAGGTGTTAGCCGCGTCTGCACGTAGTAGACATTCAGTACTGTACATCATTCAGACTGAGACTCCATGAAGATTACATCATCATTTTTATGTCCCACAAAAAAAAGTGCTGCTAATTAAACTACAACATGCCAGGAATCATAAACAGATTCTGGTTTCAGAGATGTTAAAATGTGCGGGAAAATGCTCACCTTAGAATGGATCTACAGTAAGTAATCATTGAACTAGTTTGTCGAATTTCCAGCGGGATTATGGGCGTAACAGTGGAGATTGCGGAGTGGGTTTCAAAGGCAGTGCGTGCTCACGGCCTGCCATCCAGCGCTGAACCCTGCCAACTCAACCCAGGTCGTCAGCCAAGTGACCCCCTGAGTTCCTGACCGCAAGACAGACAAAGTTACTGAGATGTCGTTAAATATCCCTAAGAGTTGTAAGGTTCTAACACTATGAAAGAATGCAAGATCCAAAAAGCTTGTAAAAATTTAAATTATTAGGTGGAAAATACATTTACCTATATTAGGAACCCATCTAGTTCAAAGGTTTTTTGAATTAGACAAAACACACACACACACACACACACACACCCCCCTCTGTTACAGGTTGAACTGTCTCCCTTCCCTTCAAATTCACATAATAAAGTCCTAACTGCTTGTGAAAGAAAGGGCGGGGGGCGGGGGGGGGGCGGCTAAACAGGCCTGACGAGCCTAGTGACTGAGAGTGCCACAGGGATGGTCGCAACATTAACACCTGACCGTCCGGTCGTGGTGGGTAGTCACATCCCAGGTCTGTATCTTCTTCAGTGAAAGGTTACTCTTCGCCTTCAGTGAGCCCTGCCTATCATTGTTATGCATCTAGGTTAACACCCTCAACGTGTTTGGGTGGTTTTCTCTTGCAGACCCCCCAAAACCAGACTCACCAGCTACAGAGCACAATGACACTGACGTCCTTGTTATCATGTTGCCCACATACTGTCTCCATTACTGTGATCGTTAGATGTTCACTATCCCGTGCTCGCCATCATGAAAGAAGTACACATCTCTATTACCCTTTTTATCTACCCTAGAGAGTTTCCTGTTTTGTTTTCTCCTACCTCCTTAATCTGCCACCAGTTGATTTCATGTAACATTTCTCACTTTTCTCCTTTGATTCTAGTTGTATACAATGAACTGTGAAACGGCCTTTCTCTGGGCCATTTTCTCAATTCATTGAAATCCTGCATCCCAGCATGTCCTCCAAATCTTCGCTCAAATATATTAAGACTTTCCACTGGTTTGGGCATTTCTTTGGTCAACACTCAGCACCTTGGAAGGTGACCTTGGAAAGAGGGTCATTGCAGATGTAATTAGTTAAGGTGAGGTCACAGTGGAGGAGGCCAGGTCCTGCTCCTGTATGCCTGGTATCCTTACAGAAAGGGGAAGTGTAAGCACAGACAGGCACAGGGGGAGAAGACCGTCTGAACATGAGGGCGGAGATCAGGGTCCCAGGTCCACAAGCCAAGACATGTCAAAGATTGCCAGCAAGCCACCAGAGGCTAGAAGAGAGGCCTGGAACAGACTGTCCCTCAGCGCTCTCAAAAGGAACCGGCCTGCCAACACCTTGAGGTCACACACCTAGCCTCCAAAACTATGAGACAATACCTTTCCGTTGTTTAAGCTACTCAGTTTGTGGTACTTTGTTAGGGCAGCCTGGGGAAACTGATGTGTCTACATATCTTAGGAGCTAAAGAAAGGCCACAGTCAATCATGTGATGAGCCTGGGTGGAAGTCACAGACTTCTGTAAGTAGGCAGAGTTAAACTGTGAGTCAGGAGACTAAAAACCCTTTCGACATTTTGAAACCATGACGTAATGTCTATAAAAAAGACAATCTGATGGGGAGAAGAATTGCTCTGGATGTCTGGGGCTCCAGGTCTCCACTCTGACCAACATCTCTGATCATTAGAGGCCTCACAGAATAGGGGGCTGACTGCCGTCCTTAACAGCTGGGCGGCCATGTTGGGCTGGCAGCACTCCCCCCAGCCTTCCCATTCAAGGGACACTAAAAACTGGGTATAGAGAACTCAAAACCAAGATAGGAGTATTTTGTATTAAAAAGAATCTGTTTGTATTTGATATGTGCCAGATGTCCATCTTCTCACAGAACTCACCACCATCCAAGCTGGAGAGGTGCAGAGCTTGTGCGTACCCATGCCAGCAGACTGATACATTTTTTAGGAATTTCGCAAGCTGTTAAATAAACAATGTTCCACTCCTTGCAATTACACAAAAATCCAACATGGTAGCTAGCGCTGTTGCAATAGTGCTGAAGCTGAAAGAGGTCATAATTTAGTGAGTATAATTTGTATGAGGGTGAGAAATAGTTTAATAGCAGATGAATTATCAGACTTAATGGTAGTACTTTTACTGGGGAAAGAGAGTCATCAGATTGGGATGTAATTCCATGTGTGAAGTCATGGTTGAACTGCAACCGTAGTTTGACAACAAGAGTTTGTCAGAAATCCTCAGGCATTCTGTGAGAAGCATTTAGCAAGATGGAATTTTCAATAGAGTGTTTATTTTATCATTATTTAGAAGTTTAGTGCTACATATGTTTACTATCCTCCTCCTCCCCCATAGCCAGGTATTAAACATTTACCACCACTGGGAAGGCAGACCATTAACAAAGGCTCAGATGATGCATAAGTTCAGGTGGCGGTAAGAGCTAGAAGGCCCCGAAGCAGAGTGATATGGGGGAGGGCGACTGCTGCTTGGGGAAAGGTTACGGAGGGGTCAGTGACTAGCCGCAGCCAGCCATGTAAAAGCAGAGGGAATGTTTTGGGTAGGAGCGTGGTAGGCAGTGAGACAGCACGATCAGAGCAAGGACTGTAGGGCAAGTACAGAAGGTCCCTAAGGCAGCAAGCCCTGGGTGCCTACGGGCAAGACTGGCAAAACAAGGACCTCACCCTCAGTAACCTTTCCTTCCCTAACATATCTCTGGTCATGCAGTTTGGACCCTCCCCTGACCTTTCAAGCCCTGGCATGATGCTAGTCATGTGTTAGACCTGCAAGGGGCCAGAGAGTGGCCTCATGCAACTCCCATTTCGGTCTTTGCATGACCACTCTCTTAAGCATTAACCCCTAGGGGTAACATCTAGGCCTCTGTTGTGTTTCAGCTCCAGGCCCAGAAGAGCCACAAAACCAGATGAGTGATGCCGTAGATGACATTGGGACCGATGTGGAGGGCAGGACCGATAAATTGACCAGTCTGGTCAAGATAGCATAAAATATATAAAACAAAGTGGAGTCACTCATGTCAACCAAGATGGCTACCAACCAGCCATGACACTGTGGTTCGAGAGGGAATCTACCTAAGTCATGCTAGGCACATCTGGCAAGGAGACACATGTAAGATATCTGCACAAGAGACCAGAGCAGCCATGTCTGCAGAGCAGGACCACCCATAGATAGGCTCCTGGGGAAATTCCCACCACACCATCAGGGGTGCCAAGACATTTATCAGAAAGACCCAGAAGGGTGGAGTACATCACTCTCAAGAGTGTAACTGAGGCAGGTTCCAGACCACCGCTGAGACAGTCGAGCTCCACACACCCGACTGCTGCTCATACCACCCTGACCTCCCTTGGCATCTGCTGCTGGAGGCTCTGCCCTGCTGGACTGAGGACTTCGTCTGCCCTGCTGCCCACCTGGCTCCAGAGATCCTCCCTTGCAAGACGCCGATAACTACCCTGCCCGCCGTGCTGTCTCCCAGACCTGCAGACTGAGACTCTGGGACTCAGGTTCATTATTCCCCTTTGACTGCTGTGTGTCTATTATATTTCTCTTAGACTGTTAGAGTGTGAGTAGGATATTAATGTATGTGGATGCTGTACTTTGAGTGAACCTGCATTCAATAAAAGCTGAGTGAAGAGCAAAGTTACTGTGTGTGACTCTTTTCTATCCCTTGGTGCCGGGCAGCTTGGCAGGCAGCTAGCCAAGCAGTTGCCCAGCTGGTTTATCAAAAAGACAGTATCACAAACATACACTCGTGACAACCAGCTGCACTGACTGATGACCCCCGCCCTGGCTCTGACAAACAGCAGGGACCATGACCCTGAAAGGACACACCTGGAAAGCTGATGAACATTCTATTGGGATCCTCCTCTGAGACCTCCAGATAAATACCCTCAAGATGAGGACCCAGCGTGGCTCTCTCAAAGGAGTATGCCCTTGCCTTTCCCACCCCTTCTCCCCCAGCTGCATTGTCCTTGCCTCTCTCTTCCTCCTAAGCTCCAAAGGCCCTTTTTTGCCTTTGTAACCTGTTTCCTGAGCTCATTTCTTCTACAGCTTACTTCTACCTGTGTGACTTTCTAAATAAACTTTCCCTTAACAGTTTGAGTCTCTCTTACAGTCTGAGTTCTTTCCTAGCCAGAACTCAAGCATTGAGATTGCTGAACCAAGGTCTGCTCTGACTCCACCGGTTGAACACCTGGCGCCATTCTCGCTGCCAACAGAAGGAAGAGCAAGTTTAAAGGCTGTGAGAGAGGAAAGAATGCATGTGTTGCTATTATTGTTGTTACTAGCAGAATCTGTATGTGAGGTCTCAAATCTGAGGATCCATTCATTTCTTTCTTCTTTCTTCTATATCTGAGAACCACTCAGAGTCACTGTCCATTTGGTCCCATGGATACACCTGTGATTCCTGGCTTCCTCCACAAACTGAGTCCTGTATGATTTACGTAATAATCGTACTATACATTCCTTTCTTCTTTCTTATGTTTGGTACAACTGAAAGCTGGGGAACCTATATTTTTCCCTGTTCCTAAATTTGCTACACAAGTCTGAACTAGACTCCATTTGAAGCCTCAGGTCCACTTCCCCACTTTCTCCAATAGTATAACTGTGATTCCCCACAAGTGCCTCGTTGCTGGGCTTGTTTCATGACATGGTTAAGGGCCAGTGATTCCTCTTCCATGCATTTTAGAAAGTGTTTATTCTTCAGTTTGGCTTTAGAGACTGACAGCTCCTAATGTAAAAGGAGACAGTTTGGAGCAGATGTTCTGGTTCCCATACCTTCAGTAATCCCACTTATTTAGTCACTCCTGGTTTCTGAAACCGGGAGGCTTCTCTGGGCTCTGTGGAAGCGCTCAAAGGATGCTGCTTCTTTGTGTAACAGCACCGCATTCAACTCTTAAATGCCACGACTCTAATTCATTTCTTAATGATAGTGCAAATGAGCTGACTATTTCATATTGTAGACTTTTAACTCTCCAAACATTAAACAAAACCATTACAGTGATCCATTCAGCCCAACAGATAAGTGCTTTGGCTGCAGAATGGAATCGCTAATTGGTAATTTAAAATACGATGCCTTGCCTTTTTCCCCTTTTAGTTTATGAAAAGGGAAACTTTCTCCTTTATAGGCTGAGGGGCTGGTTCTTTTCACTGGCTGTTTGTCTTCCGGAGTGCTTCTGTCACTGCCAATGCCATGAGCAAGGCTAGAGTGCTTCACTTAGCTGCAAAATTATCATCAGGTCGATTGCCGACACTAGAGCCAGCTGCTTGAAGTGTCAGCACAGCTGCTCTGTGCGATGAGAACACAATCCTGCCACTGCTCCTTGTTCTACGGCTGGGATACAAGAAAATGCTGATTATGAACCAAGGGACTCATAGACATTCATTTCTGCTCCTTTTACCACTAGCTCAGATTTCTACATAATGAAACCTAAGTTCAGGAATCTGGAAGCAAATGCAAAAATGTCCCTGTGACTCTGAAATAGTGCTCTTATTGCTCATGGATTTCAGAATCTGGCTTTTTGATTCTTCCATTGTATGACTCATGGTGTTTTTAAGGAACCACCGGTGGGAGCTGAATTCACTTAAATAATTATGGTTCCTCCTGGGTTAAGAAAAACAATTCCTGCTTCTGGGATGACTGAGGATTTAAATAGCTCTGTACAAGCTGAGCAACCCCATCCCACTGTGAGTCTTTGCTTCCCCCTTGTTCTGGTCCTAATTGGACCCAGAGATGGGAGTACAAAGATGCTTAAAGTGGAACATGGTCCTAATGGACCCAGAGACTGGATTACAAAGATGCTTAAAGTGGAACACAAGACAGAACTGAGCAGATCCGACCTGGCGCCTCCCCAAGGCTGTGGCAGAATGAGGTGGAGGGAAGGCCCTTGTGCAAGACCAATGATTCTCCAGTTCTTTTTAGCCCAAGTTCTGACCTCCCATTGTTTCTTTAACATTCTGCATTAAACCATTTGATGCAAATGTGACTAATGTTAGGCAAGGGAATATAAATTATTTGCTACATGTATAATTTAAAAACAAACTATGTATGTGAGGGAAATGACAGCCTTTTCTTCCCTTCCTGTCTTTGTCCTCCTCTCCTTTCTTCCTTGCTTTTCCCCCGTCACTTCTTTTTCTTTTTCTTTTTAAATTATATTTTATTGATTATGCTATTACAGTTGTCTCAATTTTTCTCCCTTTGCTCCCCTTCATCCCTCATCCCTAGGACCCCCCACGCCTCAGGCAATCCCCCCACCACTGTTCATGGCCACGGGTCATGTGTGTAAATTCTTTGGCTGCTCCATTCCCTATACTGTACTTTATATCCTCACAGCTCTTCTATTTATACTTCTCAACCCCCTCACCTCTTCACCCATTCCCCCACACGCCCCTCCCATCTGGCAACCATCAAAAAGTTCTCCGTATCCATGATTCTGTCTGTTCTTGTTCGCTTAGTTTGTTTTCTAGGTTCAGTTGTTGATAGATATGTATTTATTATCATTTTATTCATAGTTTTGATCTTCTTTTTCTTAAATAAGTCTCTTTAACATTTCATATAATAATGGTTTGGTCGTGGTGAAGTCCTTTAGTTTTTCCCCGTGTGGGAAACTACCTGTCCTTCCACTCTAAATGACAGCTGTGCTGGGTAGAGCAATCTTGGCTGTAGGTCCCTGCTTTTCATGACTTTGAATGTTTTTAAAGATTTAAAAACAACAACAACATCCGTGTCACCAATTCCCCGCTGTTCCAGTCTATCCCAGCTGCCAATCAAAACCAAGCAACAGAAGTTGGCTATAATTCAAAGGAAAAAAATATGTCTTTGTGTCACATTTTGACACATGATAGCTGATTTAATGACATCATGGTTCCTCATTTCATTCTCTAAGACTTTCTGACTTTCTGAGTTTATTTCCACGTCCCACCCCCCAGAGTTTTCATCATTTCCATTGACATTTTCTTCTAATGGCCAAAACATTATCTTTTTTGCATTCTTTTCACCATGTATATGCCACCAGTTGACTGACTCTGGACAATAAGTCTTAAAATAAGAAAATGGAAAAAAATTGTTAAGAGAAAACAGAACTATAGGTAAAAAGGAGACGAAATGCCTACCTACCAAGGCCATGGTTCTCATGTGCAGAAGCATTTTCTTCAAGGACATGTGAGAAGCTATGTAGTGCCCAACAAGTTACATGTCCATTAATAACTAATTTTGATCATTGTAATTTTTTATTTCAATTTACATGTACACTATTTTCAAACAACTACTAAGCTGTTCAGACATAAATATTTATTAAGTTGTTTAGACCTAGTTAATAAATGGAATTGTTAGGTATTTCTTTTGGCCTAGGGACTTTGAAAAAACTAGCAGGTCACTAAAAGTGCCATAAAGAAAGTTTGGGAACCTTTGTACCAAATTACCAAAGAGGTGTAAAAGCATGAGAAAGACTGAAGGTTATAAAATAAAACTCACATTGCAGCCCTGACTGGTGTGGCTCAGTGGACTGAGCACTGGCCTGTAAACCAAAGGGTCGCTGGTTTGATTCCCCAGTCAGGGCACATGCCTGGGTTGTGGGCCAGGTCCCCAGTGAGGGGCAAGCAAGAGGCAGCCACTCACTGATGCCTCTCTCCTCTCTCCCTTCCTTCCCCTCTGCCTAAAAATAAATAAATAAAATCTTTTAAAAAATAAATAAAACTTACAGTGGAAAAGAATATGCAAGGTATTGGCAATCAAGAGCAGGAGGCAGTAGGGTACAGACATACCATTTGATCTTTGTGGTGGGACCCCTACATGGCAGCACATTTACAGGGATAGCAAAATGTGGCTCTCAAGCCATCCCACACTTCTGCCCCCAAATATTGGCAGGTGTTACCGATGCATTTGGACATACTTTCCCACTGAGTTTAAAAGCGTCTTCAGAATCCTTCTCAACTCAGTGCTCAGGCAAGCAATGATCTGTCAGAGCTGGCACAGGAGACAAAACCTGCTTGCTCTCCCTGTTTCTAAGTCCAATCTCCACCCTTCCAGTCTCAAAAATTCAAAATTTCTCATTCTGTAAGAACGGACTCATTCTAGTCCCTGTGATTAAATCTGTCCTGTAGACACAGACTCAAGCCTAAATAATGAGGAGAAACCATTGCAGGAGCTAAACTCCATCCCCAGAATTTGGCTAGAACTCCTCACCTCCTTCCCGTCTGCCTTGATGCATACTCTTTGTCCTCTTCCCCCCGGTTCCTTGAAACCTCTTTCATTGGGGGTTAGTGTTTCAGCTTCTCCTCTCTGACCAGCCCACTTGATCATCTTAGGACTCACTTACTGGTTTTGATCTCAGCGGTCCTCCGTGCCATGGTTCTTGGCACCTGCACCCTATTTTCTCCGGGGCCTCTGGTAGCAGCCCATCACCACCAAACTCTTACCTGACAAGGTTGGAACCTTACTAACTTGGGTAGTAAGATAATGGATGCATTGGAAAGGGGTAGTTTTCTTTTCTTTTCTTTTTTCTTTTTTGCTTTTATTAGTATTTCTTTTATGCTGAATTTACTCCTGGGCCATAAGTTTTTGTTTCTTCAGTTTCTTCTGGGATATCTTTTTCTTCTGTGCAACGCCCTCTTCTGGCTTAGGAACAATCTGCTCTTGTTCAGTAGGACCCTCTCAACGTGGCAGGGAGGGATTGTGTGAGGTAATCTGCCCATGGGCTCTGTAAGTTCCGCACTGCATCCTGGGAGCTTCGTTCACCTGGATGTGCCCAATGACCAGAGAATCAACATACAAACCTTTAAGTTCTCTGCATTTTTAAGCATGAACAGCAAAAACTCAGCACTCTTTTTGGGCCATGGACCCTGTGTCCAGCCCCACTATTTGGCCTGGGCACACCTACCACCTCCACCGCTATAATGACAGGATGGCATACATTGTTTCTGTAAAGTAACATCCTTCAGATACTTGGTGGCTCTTTGGATATGCATGCTCTTGATGGCCTGGGAAATTTCACAAGTGCTCTTAAAGTGAACATGAAAATCTCCACCTCTTGATTTGGACTATTTTGTGTGGTTTTCTGGGTCAAGTGAATAGGGTACCATTTTCAGAGGTCACTTTAGGCTGCTTTCAGGAGAAGAAAGAGCTCTTATGAGTAAACACATAATCTTTAGCTGCCTGCAAACTTAATTGTGAGCCAACCATATAAATGAATTTCATGGCTATTTAGTAATCTCATGCCAAACTTAGCTAGACACTGGAGAAATTTAGCATTCACATCAAGAAAGGACATAACCTTCTAGACCCTGCATTGGTCTGATCATGTCTGTGTTGTTCAGTTTTAAGAGCCAGCCACATTTTAAAACAGGTAACATTGTGATGAGCAAACTTTAGTCCAGTTCCTCTTTTCAACTAGGCCTTGACCTTGACCCCAGACTTGTCTTCAGCCTGCCTAGCCCAGTTCTTGCCTTATAGCCCGAATCCTGCTAAGTTAGCTTGGTAAGAATCCTCCCACATTTGATGTCTCCTCTTTTCATCCACTGATCCCCTTACTCAGCTCATTGGCTATAAGTGCCCAACTGTCTTTTTTGTACTTTGAGTTGAGCTGACTCTCTCTCCTGTAATACAATTGTCTGTAATAAAAACCTTCCTTGCCATTTTAACAAGTGTCAGAGTAGTGTTTTCTTTGACAATTGACACACTACATAAAGTGTCCTGAAAGGATGACTAAGAAGTAAAGGGTTGTAGGAGACCATTCTGTGTGGTGTGGGCCTAGCTCCCACTCGAAGATGCACAGGACCCATGCCCACGGATAGGTTCTCCAGTGGGGAATTAGACCTGCAATGTGCCTAGGCCGCTTTGAGTCTTGCTTTTGCTAAAAACTCCCCAGAATGGAATATAACTAGTTCAACCACTTTTCCCTTTTTCATTTGCAAATATCCTTCTTCTGTGATGTGATTAGCGGCATCATCTCCTTTGTTGTCTGTAAAAGGTAACCCCCTAAAGCCAACCTGTGCATAGTAAATAAGGACCATCATATAATGTGCAGGGGAAACCCAAACAAAGGACTGTCACGGCGGAGGCCGCGGCTTTTGCTCCCCTTGAGAGAAAAGCCGTGCCATCCCTTTTCCTCCACCGGACTCGGTAGTCCATGTAAATGTCTCATTTCATCCATAATGATGCGGACACCTCGGGCTGGTGTCTGCATCAAAGGGTCTTGAAATTGCATTACTTGGGGGTACAGTTAAAGGGCTTTGGATTTAATTACAGAGATATCATTTAATGTATAGCATGGATTAGCTCTGTCTATATTTTAGTTACCTTGTGGTAGGGGTTCCATCTCAAGGGTCTGAAGACTGACGCAGGAGTCAGAGGACTCAACAGTCAGACACTTTCAGGCACATCTGGGGTTTTGGTGGGGAATTCCCTGCAGGAGAAGATCAGTAGGAAAAACCAAGGAGGCCTCTGGGGAAAATGAATCCAGGCAGGGGGACAGTGACTTCCCGCTGTCAGGCTGGAGGAAAGCCCGGAGTGCTGGTTGTCACATTTTCTTCATCAGGACTGTTGAGAGAGTCCGGGAAAGAGGAGAACGTAAATAAAGCAAAAATAGTTCTATTGGCATTTCTATAAGCCATTGGAAGGGAATGGCCACTCTACTTAGGTTCCTCCTCTTTTTTTTTGACAAATTTCTAAAAAATAGATTTGAGAGAGAGAGAAGAAGGGAGAGAAACATTGATTTGCTGTCTTATTCATTGGTTGATTCTTGCATGTGCCCTAACTGGGGATCAAACCTGTAGACTTGGCTCATCAGGATGACGCTCCAACCAAGTGAACTGCTCAGCCAGAGCTGTTCTTCCTCTTGGATGGAGAAAAGGAAGCAGGTCATTTTTTTCACTCCAGTGAGGCACTTCTAGAAACAGTTTTCTCACAGCTCTTACGTGGCCCTAGCCCGCGAGGAACAGGCGGTGCAGTAAAAAGGGCTAGAAGGCAAACAGACTGAGGAAGAAGCAGTGGGACTTCATCTGGTATCAGGACCTCTCCTTTTGCCAGCAGAAGAGTACACCTGCAAGCCAGGCTGAGAGGATGTGTTGGCCAGCAAAGTGACACAGTGAATTTAGGAGGAATTTGGGAAGAGCTGGGGTCCCTATAATTGAAAGGCATGAGGGGAGTAGAACTTGAGAAATACAGGTCTGGGATTGTGACTTTGACATCTTTTATTCCCAGGCTGGTACTGCCAAGGAGAACATGATCACCTCTGTGAAGATACGGATAATGATGTCTAAGAGCACAGTAACAGACTTGCATCTACCTTCCGAATCTTAAAATCCCTTCCTGGTGCGGCACCTGGTACATTACAGCGGCTCAGACAATGTTTGTTGGTTTATAATAGACTTCAGAAAACAGTATAGGATAGTCACTTAACTTTAAATCCAATTCAACAGCAATAATAATAATAGTAATAATAATATTGATGATGATAATAACAGCAACTAAGGTTGAACCAAGCATCTAGTTGCTTTCTGCACTGTCTCATTTCATGCTCCGGGCGATGCTGCGGGCGATGACCAGCCGTATACAATTGTTCCACAGTAAGCAGACCTCCATTAAAGAGGAAGGCTGAGATTTAGAGTCAGGTCTATCTGACTATGAAATGTGTACGCTTTTTACCACTCTTTTCTAGAATGAGGCCTTTTTGATCGTCCTCTCATGTGCCAAGTCCTGCATGGTGGAGGGAAGAGGGAGAGGGTTGTCTTTCCCTAGAGGCCCACTAACTCGAATCAAGAAAGGAGAGCAAAATCCAGGCACAGTGTCATACAGGATAGCTTCCCAGCAACAGGGGATGAGTAATAATTTTCTCTGCACATCTGTGTGTCAGGTACTAGCCCCTGCACTGGGAATACAGCTGCAGGGCCCAGCGTTGGGCCCAGATCCTCAGCTCCCCGGGCCTTCGTGCTTGTAGCTCTCGGCAATGTTTCTAGGGTAATGTGATGTGTTTCTGGACTCCAGACAAGCCAATTTGACCTGATTGCTTCTCACTCACGATTTCCTTACAATTTGGTGAATCATCGAGGCACCATGAAATAACACAGAATGAGGATATTATGCATGATGTATCTTTTTTTATTGTTTTTGCAGAAAATAGGAAAACGATGAAAAAGGAAGTAAACCATTAAAATCACCTGTAACCCTCTCACTGGTGATGACTACCCGTATGTCAGTGTTCTGCACACTCACACACACATCCCCATGCTTAAAAAAAGACAAAATGGAGATCGTTGTCTTGTAACATTTTTGTTTTGTTTTGTTTTTTAAATAAAAATAGATTTTTGTTCAGACTGGGTAGCTCAGTTGGTTAGAGCATCATCCCAGTATGCCAAGGTCGCAGATTCAATCCTCATTCAGGGCATGTACAAGAATCAACCAATGAAGGCATAACTAAATGGAATAACAAATCAATGTTTATCTCTCTCTCTAAAAATCAATAAATAAGAATTTAAAAGAAATTAAAAATGAAAACATCTTTTTTACCCCCACTTTAAATAAAATCTATGCATTTCACATGGAAACCAGAAAACACAGAAATGTATAATAAAAAATATTCCTGTTTTGTCTGAATCTAAAAGATCAGTTCTAGAGGACTGCCCCTGTTCTGAAGAGCTGAGAGATAAACGATGGGGATGAAAAAGGGGCCACCCACTAACCCTGACAGGCTCCGGGGAGGTCTGCCTAGCGAGGCTTACAAACTCAGAGACCAAAAGAAACCACATAAGACTATGTGAACATTAAATTTCCTAACTAAAAGTGGGTCATAATGCCTAGTCACATCTTGGTCCTGTAGTTTCTTTGACAAAGATCAAAATTTACCTAAGAGAGCTGGTCTGTAGTCTTTTTGCAACTAAGATTACATACCTTTGAAATGTTAGAGTAATCTCCTTTTCTGGCCTCCTCTGGGTGCCCACGCACCACCAGAGCAAGACCCCCCGAACCCCCACTGTTATCTTGTTCCTGGAAGAGTGTCTCTAGGTGCTGTAAATGCTGTTAACTACCCTGCACCCACCACCGTAGAAGAAGTGTGTGTCTCTCCATTTTGCTTTTTATCCAGTCCCAGAGATTTCCCCGCTTTGCTTTCTCCCGTCCCTTAACCTACCACTAACGGATGTCGTGTAACCCTCCGTACATCACCCACTTTCATTCTAATGTATAAAATAAGCTGCAAAACTGCCATTGTCCAGTGCATTTTTCTCAAATTCTTTTGTGAGATTTTTGCTTCCTAGCAGTTGTCAGTTTGGCTCAAATAAACTCATATGAATTTTCTACAGTTTTGGATGCTTCTTATGTCGACGAAGAGAAAACTTCATTTATCTCTCTACTCACAACTAAAAGACACCAAATGTGTGAGTTTTCTGCTCTTCTCCAGTCCTCTCCAGGAACCAACTGTGTGTCCTATGATGTAATTCCATTCTGACTCTGCCTGCCTGGAGATGGAAGACCCCGCAAGTTGAAGGGCTCAGTCCCACAAGACTGCTCGCACGTGGGACGCCAGTCCCAAGGACTGGGTCCCCAGGCTACCTGCAGCTTCTGTTCTGCTTGGCTGAAAACCTGAGGCTCCCAGGGCTCCCTCCTTAGTTTCAATATTTGCTAGCATGTTACAGGACTCGGGGAGACACTATGCCTAGAGGTTTATTATAAAGGACACAACTTGGGCGCAGCCGGATGGAAGAGACGTGTAGGGCAAGGTGTGTAGAAGGAGCACAGAAACTGTCAAGTGCTCTCATGTGGGGGGCTAAAAGAAATTAATAGTTTTTCTCCCACTGTCTAAGTACTAGCTGAGCTAATAATCAAATTAACATATGATTAACAGGAGAGAATCAAATTTTTAATACCTGTTCATGGGAAATTCACGTAAACGTGGACGCTCCGAAGACAGTGAGGCTGCACTGGATGTGTAAGGCACTTCGGACAAAGGAGAAAGGGGAGTGGGTGTTCGATTTTGGAGGTAAGAATGGGTGATCTACAGGGAATTGGGGAATAAGGGACCAGACGTTGCAGGCAGTTCCTTGCTAGGCAACTCAGAAGCAAGGGGACATGGGTATCTAGCTAACAGGCACCTGCAGAAGCCCTTTTATTTACCGTAGTTAATTCAAGTTAGGCTAAAACAGCATTTTAAGATTGCCTTCCTGAAGCAAGTTCTTCTGTCTGAATCTCTTAGGCAGGAAAAGGAGGAAGGTCAAAGTTTCTTTGAGTCTTTTGTTAATAAACAGCTTAAAATCAATATCCTCAAAAGCAGCCTCAGGCGGCAAAGCTTCGGTTTTCTTCACCAGGTGTACCACCCTCCACTCATGTAGGTGTGTTCACTCACCAGGAAGCTCTCCAAACTCCTTTGGTTAGGATCTTTATGAAGGTTTCATTGGGTAGGCATGATTGATTAACTATTGGCCATTTATGATTGATTAACTCAATCTCCAGCTCCTCTTCCCTCCCTGGAGGTGGAGGCCTGGAGCAGGGGCTGAAAATTCCAACCCCCCAAGTGTTATAGAGCAGCTACACACACAGGGCCAAGGGGGGGGGGATGTTACATATACTACTACCACCGAAAGGACTCCCTGCTAGGTTCGATTGTCCGTGGCCTTTAGGAAAGGTAACTCTCAATGCCAGAGATTTGTGAAAAGGAAAGGAAATGTTTATTTAATGCTATACAGACTTAAAGTAATGACCTACTGTCTTCATTAAAATATCAAAGTCCTTTTGGATACCCACAGATGCCCATAGTGCTTCCTTCTTCCCCTGCCCCTAATTCAGGCTATGGTAACTCAGGAAAAGAAGCAAATATCCAGGATCCAGGCTCCTGACGCCATCAGCTGTGTCACCATCCAGGCAGGATCTCTGATTAATCCAAAGCCATGTGGCACCTTCTCATGGCCTACTGGCAAGAGTTCTTTCACCCTTCTTCCAGGCAAAGTCTCTCCTGCTTCCCAGGCCACGCACTCGGTCAAAGGGAGCACCCCAGAGCCATGTGGTCCCCTTCTACCAAAGCTGCAGGGGTCCCCACTCTGGCCAAAATTGCATGGTTCTTCTCTGCGGGGGTCCCCACTCTGGCAAAGCCACATGGTACTTTCCCCTCACCAAAGCCGCGGGAAGGGGGGTTCTCCACTCTGGCCAAAGCCGTGTGGCTCTCTCTTCAATCACTGCCACGTCTGGGTTTAAATCCCTGCGCCAATCTTCCTCTGTACCCTCATTTCCGACTCCTCCTACAATCACTTACACCTGCCAGCACTCCTGTATTATTCCAAGTTTACTGGGCTGCTATCGTGAGTCTGGGCAGGTGTGTCCCCATGTCATGGAGCCAGTCTTCTCTAAGCTCTCATGCAGGTGCCGTCATCTGGGGGACCTGCCCCCTAGTTACATCTTGGGGGAGAAGTCCCTTTCCATCCCCCTCACTCAGAGCATGGTCACAGCTATTTAACATACCTCTGCAACCAGTTAAAGGTTATAGATATGTTAAATGACCATGCTGTTCAAAACCACTCTCAATGGCCCTGCTCCGTGTGTTCCTTCCCCCATCTCACACCTGTGGGGGGAAGGGGTGAGGACATCTTATATACCTTTCTAATATTTCCTGGACACCCTGAGTTCTGGAGCCCCATTCCAAATCCCTATGTGGGTCCCCCCTCTTGGCTGCACACTGTTTCAAAGGACAAGGTTGTATCCCCTGGCCACCAACCCCACCCACCCTTAGGGGCTTTTTAGAAGTTACCTCATTAACATACACTTATTTGTGGTTGAAAGGGGCTTGTTATAAATAACAAAAGATGTTCCTTTCACTTTTTATTACTTCAGAGCTATTTTAGGAACTGGGGCGAAATAAATATTTACTTTAACAAAACATATTCCTTTCACTTCTTATCATTTAGGAAGCTGTTTGCTGGGAACCTGGAAGGCCACATGTATATATTTTTTTCTTTTCTTTTTTTTTCCCATTTCCATTTCCTTTTATTTCTTTTTCTTTTTTAAAATATATTTTATTGATTATGCTATTACAGTTGTCCCATTTCTCCCCCATCATCCCCCTCCACCCTGCACACATTCCCCCACTTTAGTTCATATCCATGTGTCATAAGTTTTTTAGCTTCTACATTTCCCACACTATTCTTGCCCTCCCCCTGTCTATTTTCTACCCACTATCTATGCGACTTATTCTCTGTACCTTTTCCCCCCTCTCCTCCTCCCACTCCCCTGTTGCTAACCCTCCATATGATCTCCATTTCTGTGGTTCTGTTCCTGTTCTAGCTGTTTGCTTAGATTGCTTTTGTTTTAGGTGTGGTTGTTAATAGCTGTGAGTTTGCTGTCTTTTCACTGTCCTATTTTTACCTTCTTTTTCTTAGATAAGTCTCTTTAACATTTCATATAATAAGGGCTTGGTGATGATGAACTCCTTTAACTTGACCTTATCTGAGAAGCACTTTATCTTCCCTTCCATTCTAAATGAAAGCTTTGCTGGATAGAGCAATTTTGGATGTAGGTTCCTGCCTTTCAAGACTTCAAATATTTCTTTCCAGTCCCTTCTTGCCTGGTGAAGGTCTCTTTTGAGAAATCAGCTGACAGTCTGATGGGAACTCCTTTGTAGGTGACTGTCCCCTTATCCCTTGCTGCTTCTAGAATTCTCTCCTTCATTTTAATCTTGGGTACTGTAATTATGATGTGCCTTGGTGTATTCCTCCTTGGGTCCAACTTCTTTGGGAGTCTCTGAGCTTCCTGGACTTCCTGGTAGTCTATTTCCTTTGCCAGATTGGGGAAGTTCTCCTTTATTATTTGTTGAAATAAGTTTTCCACTTGTTGCTCTTCTTCTTCCCCTTCTGGTACCCCTATAATTCGGATGTTGGGACGTTTAACAATGTCCTGGAGGTTCCTAAGCTTCTCCTCATTTTTTTGAATTCTTGTTTCTTCCTTGTTTTCTGTTTGGTTGTTTATTTCTTCCTTCTGATCCACTCCATTGATGTGAGTCCCAGTGTTCCTCCCATCTCTATTGGTTCCCCATGTGTCTTCCTTCATTTCACATATTGTAGCCTGCATTTTTTCATCTAATTTGTGAGCAAAATTAACCAATTCTGTGAGCATCCTGATCACCAGGGCTTTGAACTGTGCATCTGATAGGTTGGCTATCTCTTCATGGCTTAGAGAGGAATTGGCTGGGATCTGGGATTTCATTTGTTCTCCGGTTTGAGCCATTTTTGGTGTGTTTTTTTTGTTTTGTTTTTGGTCTGGTTGCGGCTGTTACGTAGTGAGGAGTGGAGCCTCAGGTGCTCCCCAGTGTGGGGCAGCCCAGTTGCTGGGTTGTGACGCTAGGTTGTGACGCTGTATGTGGGGGCGGGGTCTAAGAGGAAACAATGGCGCCTGCTTCCCTCTCTCCTGGATTCCAGTCCCTTATGCCACTTCCCCTTCGCCTGGACCACCTGCACTCGTGAATGTGGGACCACCCGGTCAACCAGCCGCCCTGCGAGGCCTCACTGGGTCTGCACAGTTGCCACCCTGTGCCCGGGGTCTGCCAACCACCGCCTGTGCACCTCTTTTTTCTTTTAATTTTTTTAAAAACTGATTTGAGAGAGACAGAAAAAAACATCGATTTCTTGTTCCACTTATTTATGTATTCATTGGTTCATTCATTCACTTGCCCCAGCTGGGAATCAAACCCACAACTAGGCATACTGGGACGATGATCCAGGCAACTGGGCAGCTGTCCAGGGCTACATTTCTGGTTATACCACAGTATACCACAGGGGCACGGTTGGGACAGAATGTCTTTCAGGACATGCAGACCTGAGAGCTGGTTCAGGAAAGACTCCCGTAGCAGTAGAAAAATTTCCTTTCTTTCTCTTCTAGGTTCTTTGGCTGGTCTAATAATTGAATCAATATAAAGCAAATTAACATGAAAAAAACAAATTTAATTTCATATGTATAGTAGCCCCATAAAACTATGAGACCCAAAAGGCAGTCAGGTAATTGAAGTCTATGTAACATTCTGAGCTAAGGAAAGGGGTAGGGGACAACAGGGGAGGAAGGGCATTCACAGAAGGCAGAAAAAATGTTTGGAAAACAAAGAGTGCCCTCTTATGCAGATGAGTTTCTTGGGTAAATAAACACTTCTGGTAATAGCTGTCTTCCTGGTATAGGCCTCTTTCCCAATGTAAATTTAGGTAGAGGAGCAGGAAAAGAGTTTTTCCTGAATCCGCTGGGTTTCGATGGCCTTTAACCGCAAATAATGCTCATGCCAAAGTGGCTTATTTTAGGGTAGCAAAATCTGCCCCTCCTTCGCTTCCTTCTGCTCAGGATGTGTGCATCATCCCTGCCCTCCCTGCCAAAGCTGACATCATACTTAGGCCAGAAAGAGGAACCTCGTGGGCGGTCCAGTCAGGACACTTCTTCTAAACAGAAAACCTCCGCCTCAAAGAGAGAAGCAGAGGAGAGGTGGGCTTCAGACCGTGGTGTGTCACTAGGGGCCTCATGGCTCTCACAGTAGGTAACTGGAACAGAATGAAATGCCTCCTCTCCCTGATGGCCTGAGGCTGATAGTTCCTACTGAAACCGGAAAAGACACCGAGTTCGGGCTGCCTGTCACTACCAAACCCAACAAGCAATGACAGCGATTGAATCTTTATGGGTGCTTTATTCAGATGGCCGGCAATCTGAGAAGATGGCGGGTTCATACCCTAACAGACCATCTTCCCTTCTCTTTCCAGGCCAAGGTTTTTATACCAGGGAATAAACAAGGTGCGGTGAGGGGGTTTGAAGTTCAGGGAGGGTCAGGTAGAAGAAAGTGCAACATTCCTGTCCTGGGCGGTTAGCTGTTTCCGGGGGCAGGTGGTCATTTGCCCCTCCCTTGAACACAAAGGCCCGGATGCCTTCACTTGTCCCCAGGTGGTAATCTCTATCAGTGTCCCAGAAGGTCGGCTGTTTTCCCAGAAGCCAGGATGGACCTTATCTGTAGTTTCTGAAACAAAAGCTTTAACGTATACATCACTTGCTAGGTTTATGACCATTGACCTTAATCTAAAATTTTCCAACTCTTAAGTCCCCTATCACTACTACTGATATGCTAATTAACTAGAGGAATTCTGCTTGAGGCTTAAGCAGCCCCTTTTGTAACAGGGTGCAGCTAGGGGCCCCCTAAAGAGGGATTTGTAATGGGGTCCAGAACTCAGGGGGTCCAGGAAATATTAAAAAGTATAGGATGTCCTCACCCCCACAAGTCTGAGCTGGGGGATGGGACACATGGAGCAGGGCCATTGAGAGCTGTTTTACGTAGTAACAGTTTTGCAGATAACCTCTAGAATGGTCATTTAACACATCTATAACCTTTAACTGGTTTCATAGATATGTTAAATAGCTGTGCCCATGCTTTGAGCCAGGGAGATGGCAGTGACTTCCACCCAGGACAGAACTGGGAAGCAACCCCCCACACACCCCATTACAGCTCCTGTATGAGAGCTTGGAGTAAGAGGGGACCATGTGGCTTTGGGGCTCCCTTTGCCATGCAGCTTAGGAAGCTGGAAAGCAAGATGTAGCAGCGACGCAGAGCCCTCTCTTAGCGGTTTGGAAGAATGCGGGAGAGACGCTGCAGGAAGAAAAGGGGTGAAAGGACTCTCTGAGGCACATCAGAAGGTGCCACGTGGTTCTGGATTAAGAACTAGAGGTCTTGGCACCACAGCTGATGGTGCTGGGGACTGAGGGAGGCCTGCCAGCTGAGCACGGATTACTGGGAAGAACCCGGGGCTACCTAAGCCACGGACTTGTATTTCTTTCCTGAGGTATGGTACCCCTTAGTGTGCAAAGAGGGAGGGGGAAGGACTGTGTCTGTTTATAGGTGTTTTAAGGACTTTGAGATATTAATGAAGGCATTAAGTCATTACTCTAAGTCTGTATAACCTTTGAATAAATAATTCCTTTCTTTTTCATCAATCTCTGGCATTGAGGAATGTAATTCCCTGGCAGCGGGCAAAGCAAACCTAGTAGAGGGAGACCCCAGGACAAGGGGGAGTCCATTTGGTAGTAGTATAGCATTCCCCTCCTCCACAGGTCTGTTCTGTAATACCTTGACAGCAAAGATGTGGAAAAATATGCACAAGGTAATGACTGTTTTCAAAGATTTACAGGAGTCTCCATAACTGGACTCTGTTCAACAGAGGTCAACCAAGGAATTTTGCACTCTTCCTTGGACCCCTTTAACACCTACCTGCCTATGGCCAGCTTCCAGCCCTCACCTCTCCCCTCTTCCGTTTTCTTAACAATAAATGATGCCGAGATCCCAGATTCTTTTAAGATGAATTTGAGAGTTAGTTCTCCCATTTTGTTCATCCAGGCTTTCTCAATCAATAAAAGCTTTCCTTGGCCAAACTTTGACCTTTTGAGTACTAGGCACATGAACCTTGCGCCAGCAACATGACCAGAGGCTCGAGACACCAGCTCAGGGTTATACCGTGGAGCAGAATCAGACCCCACCACCACCTAGTGAAGATGCACCAGGTTGGTGGCTCTCAAACTTGAGCAAGCATTAGAATTACGTTAGAGGGATTAGAATTACAATACAAAATTTTGCCATGCTGAAGTAACTTTTGGAGATACTAATTTTAAGCTGTTCATTAAGAAACAAGACTCAGTAAGAAACTTCGACCCTCTCCCCTTTCCTGCCCAAGAGATTCAGAGAAAAACCTGCTTCAGGAAAGAAATCGTACAATGTTCACTTTAGCCTAATTTGAATTAAGTATGGTAAATGGAAGGCTTCAGGCAGAGGCCTATTAGCCTGATACGCATTGTGTCCCATTGTCTCTGAGTTGTCTAGCAAGAGTTTTTGCCTTCCAAGTGTGTTTGATAGGGGACTGAACACTTGGAAAACTTTATCTTAAGGTAAAAAGTTATAAGTCTAGCAAGTAATGTGTATGTTAAAGCTTTTGTTTCAGAAACTACAAGGCCCATCCAGGCTCCTGGGAAAATAGCTGACCTCCTGGGGCACTGCTAGAGATTACCACCTTGGGGGGACAAGTGGAGGCATCCGGACCTTTCTTTGTGTTCAGGGAGAGACAGAAGATCACCTGCCCCTGGGAACAGCTAACTGCCCAGGACTGGAATGTTGCAGCTTCTGATCTCAAAGTCCTCACCACATCTTGTTTATCGCCCCCCCCCCCCCCCGCCCCATTATAAAAGGTCTGGCCAGGAAAGAGAAGGCAAGATGGTCAGGGTATGAGCCCACCATCTTCTCAGATTGCTGGCCATCTGAATAAAGCACTCATAAAGATTCAATCACTGTCATTGCTTATTGGGTTTGATAGTGACAGGCAGCCCGAACGCCGATGTCTTTTCTGGTTTCATGTTCCGCTCTTCCTGAACTGCCTGTAAATCACCCATTCTCACTTTTGGATTCTAAGACCCTGTTCCCCATTTCTCCTTTGTCCAAAATGTCTTAAATACCCAAGGTTGCCTCACTCTCTTTGAAATTTCATGCTTTATGTGAATCCCCCATGTGCATGTATTAAAAATGTAATATTCTATTGTTAATACCTGTATTAATTTAATTATTAGCCCAGCTAGAAGAGATGGGAGGAAAAGTATTAATGTTCTTCCAGCCCCAGCCGTTTTGGCAAGCTGGTGAGGAGAACTCACTGGCTCCGCAGGCTGCGGCTGGGAGATCATGAATGTCTGGCCACAGCCAGCAGAGAGGGTAAGCAGTTCACCCTGTCAGCCTTTCTGATCTCTTACTGCAGGGTTCTATGAAATTTAGAAGTAGCGAGAATCCTTTTCTCTCTTCTAAATTTAGATTGTTAGGAGAAAATATTTGTGAAGCTAGCTTCTTGTGCCTGGATCCTTTCCTCCTGGAAATGGTTATTTTTTTCTTCCGTGTCTATGTCTTTGTTATCATTTGTCAAAAGAAGGACACACAATCATATAGTCCCTGTAAGCTGGTTGTTTAAGCCTTATTCTTAAATACAGGGTTCTGAGAATGTCCGCAGCATGTTGCTGGTGGCAAAAGCACACCTAGTATTAGATTGGTGGATTCAGACCAGACCTTGACTCAGCAACCTCGGTATTTGAATTCTGTCTAAGGAAAAATTCAGAGCCAAGACTTAAACTATAAGGGAAAGTTTATTTAGAAAGTCAGAGGTAGAAAAAGTGAGTGGTAGGAGAAATGGGCTCAGAAAACACATTACAGAGGCAAAAAGAGGACTCTTGGAACTTGGGAGAGAGAAGAGTAAAGGTAACGCACCTGGGGGAAGTGGGAAGTGGAGAGTTTTGTGTACTCCAGGGTCCTTGGGTCCTGCTGGGTCCTCTTGAGACAGGATAGTGGGAAGCTAGAAAAATTCCTTGGCAAATGGAATAGGAAAATGCAACCTATTGTGTTCAACAGATTACTGAGCACAGTAACTGAGCAGTTTACTGCTGGATGCCATAGTCACCAGGGCAGAAGGCCCTCAGTGCCTAGCAAAGGGCCAAACTGGGAAAAACAAAGACCTCACTCGAAGGGCAACCTCTTCTCCCCTGGCTATTCCTCCCTGGAGAAAACATCTAGACTCAGTTGTGTTTCAGCTCTAGGCCAAAAAGAAAGCAGCAAAACCAGGTGGGCAACACCAGAACCAACTGCAATGACTAAAGACCCCCTGCCCTGCCACTCACCAATCAGTGGAGACCATGACCCTGAAAGGGCACCTGGAGAACTGATGAACATTCTACTGAAACCTCCCCTCAGATCTTCCCTAAGGTTCCTGCCTGCAAGAGAGAGAAAAGATTCAAGACACAGGACCCAGCACAGGCTCTCCCTCTGGGGAGCAGCCTGTACCACACTCCCTTTCCCCTCTTCTTCCCCCACTTCTTTCCCCACAGATGCACATCTCCCAAACTCTAAGGCAGTGGGCAGCTGGCCACTTGTCCCAGCCTAATCCCCTGAGCCTGTCCCCAGAGCCCCCTTTTCTCCGACCTCCCAGTGAGCTAAGGCAGCCCAGCCTAGGCTCTCTTGTTGCTTCCTCTATGCTAAGCCCTTCCTTATTTCACTGTTCCCAGCCTTTTTTTTTTTTTTTTTTTTTTTTTTTAGTCTTTATTCATTTATTAGAGAAAGGGGAAGGGAGGGAGAGAGAGAAAGAGAAACACTGATGTGTGACAGAAATATTGTTTACCTCTCATGTGCTCCCAACTGGAGGGAGTCCAGACCCATGACCCAGTCATGTTCCCTGACTGGAGATCGAACTGGTGATCTTTCAGTTCGCAGGCCAGCGCTCAACTCACTGAGCCACACAAGCCAGCATTCATTGTTCCCAGCTTTAAGAAATGTATCCACATAGTCACCTGGACTCATGTTGTGAAATCTTTCCTACACGAAGTAAGAACCCACGCACCATAGCTGGCCTTAGGCAGGACCAGGTCCCTGTCCAGTAACAATCCATCCTAAGGGCTTTTAAGGGTAAAGATTTTAGAGGAGTCCCAGGGGAGGGTCTTACTAGAATATCCATCAGCTTTCCAAATGTGTCCTTTCAGGGTCATGGTCTCCACTGATGGGTCAGTGCCAGGGCAGGGTTTATTAGTCGATATAGCTGGTCCTGATGTCAGAGCCATGACATGGCTTGTCTGGTTTTGCAGCTTTTCTCAATCTGGAGCTGAAACACGTGAGGCCTAAATGTATTTGATGTGAGTCAGAACCTCATTGTCCTGGGGGCTTAATGCTTAAGGGCTATTCTCTGGCTCCTTTGTTCGATCCTCCTCTGAGAGTGTCTAACTTTCCTGACTAGCAACATGCTAGGGGAGGAAAGATCAGGGGAGGATCTGAACCATGTGCCAGCAATATGAAAGGTCAGGGGTCCAAACCACATGATCAGAAAGGTCACGGGGAAGAAAGGTTGCCCTGGGGGCAAGGTCCTTGTTTTTCCAGTTTTGTTGGTTGCTAGGCACCCAAGGCTTTTATGCTGGAGGCCTTCTGTGCCTGCCCTATTATCCTTGCTCTGCTCTTTTCTGTCTCACTGCCTACCACAAAAATAAAATTTCACATTATACCTTTAAAATGGATGGTAATTTATCGAACTCTAAGGAATAACTGGATTTACAAGGATTAATAAAAATTAATCTATGGGATTGAATAAACTGAAGATAATATGATTTGTATGATTTTTTATTTGAAATATTGCTGACCTTTATTTATTTATTTTAAATAATTTTGATTTTTATTGTTATTCAAGTACAGTTTTCTGCATTTTCCCCCCACCCCTCCTTACCACCGCAACATTTCCCCACCTCCCTCCCCTGTTTCTACCCCTGCTTGTTATTGTCCTTGTGTTCTTTATACTTGTTCCTGCAAACCCTTCACCCTTTTCCACCATTATCCCCTCCCCTCTCTCTTCTGGTTACAGTCAGCTTGTTCCCAGTTTCAATGTCTTTGGTTATATTTTGCTTGCTTGTTTGTTTTGTTGATTAGGTTCCAATTAAAGGTGAGATCATATGGTGTTTGTCTTTCACTGCCTGGCTTATTTCGCTTAGCATAATGCTCTCCAGTTCCATCCAGGCCGTTGCAAAGAGTAGGAGCTCCTTCTTTCTTTCTGCTGCATAGAATTCCATTGTGTAAATGTACCACAGTTTTTTGATCCATTCATTTACTGATGGGCACCTAAGTTGCTTCCAGCACTTGACTATTGTAAATTGTGCTGCTATGAACATTGGGGTGCATAG
This sequence comes from Glossophaga mutica, assembly GCA_039655065.1. Classification (NCBI taxonomy): domain Eukaryota; kingdom Metazoa; phylum Chordata; class Mammalia; order Chiroptera; family Phyllostomidae; genus Glossophaga; species Glossophaga mutica. The sequence goes on from CM077304.1 coordinate 65,425,879, forward strand.
GTTCTTTTGGATTGGTGTTTTAGGGTTCTTAGGATATAATCCTAGCAGTGGATTTGTGGGTTCAAAGGCAGTTCCATTTTTAGTTTTCTGAGGAAATTCCATACTGTTTTCCATGGTGGCTGTACCAGTCTACAATCCCACCAACAGTGCACTAGGGTTCCCTTTTCTCCACAACCTCTCCAACACTTGTTTCTTGTTGCTTTGTTTATGATGGCCATGTTCACTGGTGTGAAGTGGCATCTCATTATGGTTTTAATTTGCATCTCTCTGACGGCTAGTGATACTGGGCATTTTTTCATGTCTCTGGACCCTCTGGATGTCTTCCTTGGAGAAGTGTCTGTTCAAGTCCTTGGCCCATTTTTTAATGGGGTTGCTTGTCTTCTTAGAGTGGAGTTGTGTGAGTTCTTTATATATTTTGGAGATCAAACCCTTATCTGAGGTATCATTGGCAAATATGTTTTCCCATATGGTTGGTTCTCTTTTCATTTTAATGTTTTCTTTAGCCATGCAGAAGCTTTTTATTTTGATGAGATTAATACTATTTTCTTTAGCCATGCGGAAGCTTTTTATTTTGATGAGATCCCATTTGTTTATTCTTTCCTTTATGTCCCTTGCTCTAGGAGACATATCAGTGGAAATATTGCTGCATGGAATGAAATATTGCTGATTTTTAAATCTCTTGTTTTCCAGATAAAACTGAAACTTGGTTTTTCTTAAAGCAATTTGGTAAATTTCAACTTTGTAAGTAGCATTGAAACATTTATATTTTTCTCCTTACCTGATTCCTCCAGAATTTGGAAACTCTTAACAAGTAATATTATTTCCAAGGCAGTGCAGTTGTTTGCATAAATTTGATAAGAACCTGTTCTCCTTATCACAGGACACAACTTGGAAACTGGCATTATTAATCAATATACTTAGGACTGAATGACTGAATCAGTGAAACATGGAGCAATCTACCAATTCAGCTTCTGGAATGTGAATCTTTTATTTAAAGTTCCAAAGGTGGGTTATCAGCAAGTGACACCAGATGTTAGACTTCAGTGCTTGAGTTTTGGCTAAGAAAGAATTCAGATCCAAGACTCAAATACAAGTAAAAGTTTATTTAGAAAGTCACAGAGGAAGAAGAAAGCCGTGGAAGTGAGCCAGCTGGCTGTGTGGGCTCAGGAAACAAGTTACAAAGGCAAAAGGAGGGCTCTTGGAGCTTAGGAGAAAGAAGGGCAAAGAAAGCACTTTAGGGGAAGGAAAGGGGGAAAAGCATAGGGGAAGGGATGGGAGAGAGGAAGAGAGGGAGGTAGGGAGGGAGGGGAGGGGGAAGAGGAGGGAGGAGAGAGGAGCAAGAAAATGAGCATGTGGGTGCTTGTACTTGCCCTGGGAACTTTGTCTTAAAGGGTTTTTATCTGGATGTCTCAGAGGAATATCTCACTAGACTGTTCATCAGCTTTCCAGGTGTATTTTTTCAGGGTTGTGATCGCCATTGATTGCTTGGCACTAGGGGAGGGGCTGTTAATCAATGCAGCTGGTCCTGATGTCAGCTCCGACATCCCTTGGTCTGGCTTTGCTGCTTTTCTGAGCCTGGAGCCAAAACACAACTGAGGCCTAAATGTTGTCTCTAGTTTGACCAAAACTCTGTCGCTGTGGTCAACACAGAGATCTAACATTATGTGATGCTGATCAGAGCCTCATGGGCCTGAGGGCTTAATGTTTAAGGGAGTGGTTGTGCAAGGGCTTGTATGGGAGTCATGTGAGGCTGTCCACCAGCCTCCTTGTTCCTCCTCCGAGCGGGTCTATTGCATGACTCACATGTCAAGGGGAAAACAAGGTCAGGGGAGGGTGTAAACCACATGACCAGCAAAAAAGGCCATCCTGGGGGTGAGGTCCTGAGGTGGGATAGTAAGAAGCTAGGAAAATTCCTTGGCAAGTGGCATAGGGAAACTGAGACAGACAGCTGAGCACAATGGTCGAGCAATTTATAGCCATATTCAGAGGCTCACCTCCCTAGAGAGAACAAATAGGCCTCAGTTGATTTCAGCTCCAAGCTCAGAAAAGCAGCAGAACCAACTGCAGTGACTAAAGACCCCCTACCCTGTCACTAACCAATCAGTGAAGACCATGACCCTGAAAGGGTACCAAGAGAACTGATGAATATTCTACTGAAACCCTCCCCTGAGACCTCCTCTAAGGTTCCCACCTGCAAAAAAGAAATAAAGGCCTCAAGACAAAGTACCCAGCATTTGGGCTCTCCCTCTGGGGAGCAGCCTGCACCATTTCCTTTCTCCTCTTCTTCCCTCTCTTCTCCCCCCGAAAGACACCCATCTCCTAAATTCTAAGGGTCCCCAAGAGCTTTGCAACCAGGGGAGCAATGGGTTGAACCTGTCCCCAAGGCCCCTTTTCTCCAGCTTCCCAGTGAGCTGAGGCAGCCCAGCCTAGGATCTCAGGGCCAAGTCCCCTCTGTCAGGTAACACTCCCACCCTACAATTGTCTGTGGCTAGGCACCCGGGGCTTTCTGCCACGCCGACCTGCTGTACCTGACCTATTGTTCCTACTCTGCTCATGCCTGTGTAACTGCCTACTCTATCAAGGGGAATCAAACTTTTGCCACATTGAAGCTGCTTTTTAGGGATATTGATTTTAGGCTGTTTATTAAGAAACAGGACTCAGCAAGAAACTTTGACCCTCTCCCCTTTCCTGCCCAAGACATTCAGAGAGAAAAACCTGCTTCAGGAAAGAAATGATACGTTGTTCACTTTAGCCTAATGTGAATTAAGAAGGCTTCAGGCAGAGGTCTATTAGCTAGATACCCACTGTGTCCCACCTTTGAGTTGCCTAGCAAAATTTTGCCTACCAAGTGTGTTCTGCTCTTCTTCGACTGCCTGTAAATCACCCATTCTCACTTCTGAAATTCAAGATCTCCTCCACCTGCTTTTCTCCTTTATCCAAGAATGTCTTATATACCCCATGTTCCCTCACTGTCCTTGGAATTTCTGTGCTCATGTGAATTTCTCATATGCACGTACTTAACACTTGATTTTCTCCTATTAATCTGTCTGTTAATTTGATTGTTATCTCAGAAGAACTTAGAAGGTTGGAGGAAAAATATTAATCTTTTTTTTTCCTTTTTTTTTTAGCCAGGACAGTTGGTTAAAACACACTGCTGGGCCCCACCCCCAGAGTTCCCGATGCAGTCCGTCTGGGGTAGGGATGGGCATTTGCTTTTCTAACAAGGTGATGCCAATGCTGCTTTTCCCGGGATCACACTTTGAAAACCTCAGCTGTGGGCTGGGAAAAAAAATTAGAAAAGTCTAGGTAAGCCCCAGGAGGTGACTATTTAGGCTGACTCGAAATCCACAGAAAACATCTAGGGGTAGGGGACAGAAAAGTAAGAACTCTCCTCTGGAGATGCTCCACACTTGGAGGCAGGGCCTGGTAAAACAAGGGCTTTTGGAAGTCCCAGGCTGGTGCTACTGCAGGAGACAATCTAAGCAGCTCAGCCTGGCCTCTCTTTCAAACACACTGACTGAGACTGACTGATTGGCAAGAGAAGAACTAGAAAAATGTGGAGGTGTGCTGTCCTCCAGAAATAGTAGGAATGAGCATAACATAAGACTTTTATTTCTAGTATGTCCCATATTTTGCCATTTTATTATTGTCCTTGTAGTGGCTAAAACAAAAACTCTAATAGTGTATGAGTGTTTGCGTGTATGTACATGTATTGTTGAAAGACAGTGGTATGGAAAACATTCTCATAATTCTGCAATCTTGATGGCAGAAAAATTCATTTTTTAATGATGAGAGGTTGTAACGGGGTGCAAAGTAGGGGGAGCACCTAAAAATATTCCCCACAAACCATGGTTGGGGGATGAGGGAAGGGGATGGTACAGAGGTTAAGATACTTTTCATAACAATGGCAAGTTGATAGCAAGTGGATAGCTGTTCTACGGTCCTGGGCAAAAGTTTTACATGACTTTCAGAATGTATAGTGACACGTGACGGAGCTTGAGGAAACTTATACAGCGCCTGCGCAAGACACGGAAGTGAAGGCTCCTGTGCTCCGGACTACTCTTGCCCTGCCTGAAGATGGCAGCTGAAGAAAGGTAAGGATACAGGGAAACTGGAAAAGAGTACTGCCTGGAATGCTGAACCATGGCTGGGAATGCTGAGACTGTAGACTTTTGTGTCTCTGAAAGATGTACAGAGAAGCCACTTTCTTGGGATGTGTGCCTTTCTGGACTCCACCATGATCCAGTGTAACACAGCACATGTTTTCCTTGACTATTACAGGGAGGCTGAGAACAACGTGCCCCAGATCCTGAAGGAGAGAGCTGCTGCAAGAGGATGGAGATTCTGAAACTCACGAGTGTGCCTTCCAGAGAGGATGGAAAGCTGTGCAGCTGGCTTAAGAACAGATAAGGATATGGGGAACTTCGGGCATGCTTTTGACTTATAGGCTGGTAGGGAGCAGGGGAACTGCTGGGTCTCATGGGAGAGCAAGGCTCCAAGCAGGAGTGCTCTAGCCCCCCTCCCCACTGAGGTTGGAATCCTGTAAATAAAAACCTGTTTCCCTCAACACTAGCTGCCTGGTCATACACCAGGGTGCCAAGTGCACAAGCCCTGGTTTGCTGGGTTACAAGGTGGCAACCAGAAAGAAGGAAAGAGATTAAATGACTTGGTCAGGAAAGAAAAGATATTAGGGTAAAAAGGCCTGGGGCAGAGAAATGGGCCTGGGAACCCAAATAGACAGGTCTTTAAATAGTTAATCTTTAGGATTTTCTATTTAGATTTTGGACAAAAAAGAAACATGACAAATAGGTAAAATTATGGACATGCTAATTTAAGGTAATAAATAAAGTACATTTTTTATAATTGGACCTAGCTCACCATGAATTGGACTGCACAAAATAATGTTTCTCTAAATGAACATATATAAGAATATTAATAATACTATTTAGCTAAGTATTGGTAAAGGATAATTTTTTTTAAAGGATGAGATTATGCCTGTCAGTTATAAAATGAACATATATTAAAAATTCTATATAACTCACCATTTACTGAGGGAATCGGTCAGATGTTACAAATGGTTCAAAGAAGAATTCATAAAGCAGATATATTTCTAGATCAGGAATATTAAAACAAAATTTCAAATAGAATCATTACTGACTTTTGCCCCTCTACTACTAGATAGAGTTTATTTGCCTGCCTATGAACAAAATTATTAGTATTGCTCTCAATTTTCTTAACTTACAGAGTTGTAAAATAGCCTGGTTGGAACAAAGTGCATATCCCTGGAGAATCAGATAATTTCTGAAGGAGCTAGCATTTGTCTCATTGCTTGTTTTGAAGTCTCAAATTTTTCTTCACAGTCTCCCCTTTTTTGATAAAAAATAATCTCCAAGATAGGTGATTCTTGGTCAAAAAATAAGACTAGTCCCTTGAAGTTTGGCCTTATTATTTATATAAATGCAGCAAGAGTGTTAATTCACCATACGGACCATGCTGGGTTTGCTTTGCTGAAAGTTTTCATAAGGAATCTGTGTTGCGGACCGTTCAGCCTGGTTTCAGGAGTTGTAACCCTCACCCCATGGTGGGCTGTGTAAGAGCCCAAGGGACCCACTTCATCTGGGTCTGTTCTGTCACAAGGATGTGACCTATTAAGGAGACAAAGCTTATCTCTCTGGCAGGGGCACTGCTTCTGCCTTACCCATCTCTGGCCCCATAGCTTGGTTGGCAGTCAATGAAGGGTAAGACTCCTCATGGGAGGGGCAACCTAAGCCAGACGCGACCACTTGGGAGGCCTCATGGAAGGACTCGGGGGGGTTGCAGCAAAGAGGATGTGATAAACCCTCGCCCCCCGGCTATTCTGACATAGCCTGAGTCCTCATTTCCATCTGGGAGATGTCTCCTGCTTCCTAATTGCCTTAAAGCCTGAAACTGTGGGGGTGAGCGGTGCAGCCCTGCCCTGGCCTGCTCCGTGGGTGATCCGGACATAAGAAAGAATTCCTAAAGCCCTGTGAAACCTGCTTTGCTAAGAGTGCTCTTCCTGAGGTGACAAGTGTCCCAGGAGGAAATGAGCATGTCTCCCAAAGTCTGGCAACCCCCCTTCCTAACAAACACTGGCTCGGATTAAGCCCTCAGATTTCTTTGACATGTTAAACTTGTATTCCGGTGTATTGGAACCCAATAAAAGCCTAGTGAGGAAGGGGCTCTGGGTCATTCTCCTCTGAGAGTTTGACCCCTTTCCTCCCCAAGCAGAAGATGTCTTGGTAGTTTTTACTTTCATCCGTGACGGAGGGATGGGGCTCTGCGGGCGGAGCCCCCCCGAATCTGGCACCCAGGACAGGGTCCCCCGCAAATCTGATTGGACTTTTAAAAGCCTATATTTTGTGCTGTTCAAGCACAAAAAGCCCTCTTTCCACTAGATTTCACCTGCAGTACCTATCAATGTGGACAGATTCCTCTTTTCTGGTCAGCCTGGAACTTGTAAGCCAAGGACCAGGACAGTTTTCCTGGAAGAGCTTTGTAATCATTGACTCCACAGAGTCAATCTCACAGCCTTAAAAATTCCTGCAATACCTTTTTAAAGGTGTATCATTCTCAAAAATGACTTTCCTGGCCTCAGCTGCTGAGGAAAATTTCCCAGTTTTATCCTGGTGAAAGGAGGATGTATTCTTAAAGGAGCATACCAGTTTTCTACTGTTGCTATAAGAAGATCACAAGGTTTATGGCTAAAATCAAGGGGCTGCATTCCTCTGGAAGCTCTGGGAGAAAATGCATTTCTTTGTCTTTTCCAGCTTCTAGAGGCCGCCTGTGTTCCTAGACTTGTGGCCTCTTCCCCCATTTTCAAAGCCAGCAATGTAGCATCTCCAAATCTCTCTTTGACCTTTGACTGAGCAAAAAATAGTCAAATGGACATGCAAACATATATGTTACCTAACAAAGAATAGACCTCTGTAATGCCTAATCCCTCTACAGAAATCACTAGTCAGACCATAAAACAAATTCCCAGCCATTGCTAACAACAACAGGGGAAGAACTTGCTGGCCATAAATCAAAAACACAAAATTAGTAAACACAGAGTTAACACTAGAACAACAGGGAGTAAGCAATGTTTTATTGTCACTTTAAATTCACCTCTAGAACTCAAGAAAAGATGTGCCTAGGGACTTCTGGCCAAGATGGAGGCATAGGTAGACACGCTGTGCCTCCTTGCACAACCAAAATAAAGACAACAAAAATTTAGAAACAAAAAAACATCTAGAACTGATGGAAAATTGAACTGTATGGAAGTCCGACAACCAAGGAGTTAAAATAGACACATTCATCCAGACAGGTACAAAGGGCGGAGTTGAGGGGCCAGGCTGGAGAGGGGTTGCAGCAAAAAAACAAAAGCGGTGTCTTGAGGACCCTGGGCACACAAGGCAGTAGCTGACAGATCCTGGGCACAGGGTGGGAGCAGGCAGACATAGTGAGATGCGCAAGGTGGCTGGCTGACCAGGCAGTCCCACATTCACGTGCAGATAAACCAGGCAAAACTGGGGAGTGAGACAGACCACACAACTCAGGGCCCCAGCCTGGGGAAACAAAGCCTCAAAACACTGATTGAAAACACCTGTGGGGTTGAGGTGCCAGGAGAGACTCCCAGCCTCACAGGAGAGTTCATTGGAGAGAGCCACAGGGTTCTAGAATGTACACAAGCCCATACCCACAGGGTTCTAGAATGTACACAAGCCCATCTGGGAATCAGCACCAGATGGGCCCAATTTGCTTGTGGGAAGTGGTGGAAGGGACTGAAATCTGAGAGAGAGCAAAGCAAGCGCCATTGTTCCCTCTCAGACTCCTCCCCCACATACAGACTCACAACCCAGCAACTGGGTTGCCCCGACTTGGTGAACACATAAGACTCTGCCCCTCACATGTAACAGGCAAGACAAATAAAAAAAAATAAATAAAAAATAAAAAATGGTCCAAATGGAAGAACAGATCAAAGCCCCAGAGCAAATACTTCTAAGCAACGAAGAGATAGCCAACCTATCAGATGCACAGTTCAAAGCACTGGTGATCAGGATGCTCAGAAAATTGGTTGATTTGCTCACAAATTGGATGAACAAATGAAGGCTATGCTAAGTGAGATGAAGGAAAATGCACAGGGAACCAATAGTGATGGGGAGAAAATTGGGACTCAAATCAATGGAGTGGACCAGAAGGGAGAAAGAAACATCTAATTAGAAAAGAATGAAGAAACAAGAATTCAAAAAAAATGAGAAGAGGCTTAGGAACCTCCAGGACATCTTGAAACTTCCCAACATCTGAATTATAGGGATACCAGAAGGGGAAGAGAAAGAGCAACAAGTGGAAATCTTATCTGAAGAAATAATAAAGGAGAACTTCCCCAATCTGGCAAAGGAAATAGACTACCAGGAAGTCCAGGAAGCTCAGAGAGTCCCAAAGAAGTTGGACCCAAAGAGGAACACACCAAGGCACATCGTAATTACATTACCCAAGATTAAAATGGAGAGAATCTTAGAAGTAGCAAGAGATAAGGGGACAGTCACCTACAAAGGAGTTCCCTTAAGACTATGAGCTGATTTCTCAAAAGAGACCTTCCAGGCAAGAAGGGGCTGGAAAGAAGTATTCCAAGTCATGAAGGACCTACATCCAAGATTGCTCTACCCAGCAAATCTTTCACTTAGAATGGAGGGGAAGATAAAGCGCTTCTCAGATAAGGTCAACTTCAAGGAGTTCATCATCACCAAGCCCTTATTATATGAAATGTTAAAGGGACTTATCTAAGAAAAAGAAGACAAAAAATAGGAACAGTAAAATGACAGCAAACTTGCAGTTATTAACAACCACACCTAAAAAAAAAGCAAAAGCAAACTAAGCGAAAAACTAGAACAGGAACAGAACCACAGAAATGGAGATCACATGGAGGGTTAGCAACAGGGGCGTGGGAGGAGGAGAGAGGGGGAAAAGGTACAGAGAATAAGTAGCATAGATGGTGGGTAGAAGAAAATAGACAGGGGAAGGGCAAGAATAGTATGGGAAATGTAGAAGCTAAAGAACTTATGACCCATGGACATGAACTAAAGGGGGGGAATGTGGGTGGGAGGGGGTATGCAGGGTGGAGAGGAATGAAGGGGGGAAATGGGACAACTGTAATAGCATAATCAATAACATTTATTTTTTTTAAAAAAAAAAGATGTGCCTAGACTTGAGCCGTTAGCGAGGCGCACCATTTCTGTAGACGGAGCTGCCCTGGCTCCACCAGTGGTATCTGCTGGGCATCTCATGGAAGGTCTCTGAAACTGCTAGAGGGTACTTTTCAAAAAAGGTAAAATCCTGATTCTTATTCATATATCAAATGAATATGTGTTAAAGATTTTAGTTAACTCATTATTTGCTGAGGAAACCAGACAGATGTTATAACCAACTCAGAAGAATCCAAAGAACAGACATATTTGTAGATCGGGAATATTGAAATGAATTTACAAGTAGATACAAAACCGACATTTTCACAGTGAGGGGAGGGCTGCTCCCAAACCAGATATAATTTATTTCCATGTCTGCCATCAAGAATTATTGGCATGCTGTTGCTGTGCTACAATACACAAAGTTATCGGATAGCCTAGTCACTTCCTTGGAAGTACCAGCATTCCATTGGCAGGATATCCAGTAGTCCGATTTGTTTATTTCAAAGTCTAAAACATTTCCTTATAGTCTTGTTGATTCAATTCTTCAACGATAATACATATTTACAAAGTAAGAGGCTGATGTGGTTACATGTGCAGACTGCCTGGACCCAATGGTGAGGGTCCACTACTTTTAGTTGTGTGGCCTTAGGAAAGTGACGAAGTCAGCGAGCAGTGGTCCAGAGGCCAAGGCCGGCTGCCGCCTAGTTTTGTAACACCCTTCAGCTCAGAATGGTTTTCCAATGATGAAAAAAAATTTTTTTAAGAATATTTTGTGACACATGAAAATTATAGAAAGTATAAAATTCAGTGCCCATAAAAAAAGTTGTATTAGAATGCGGCCGTGTTCATTTGTTTACACACTGCCTGCCATTGCTTTCATTCATCACACAATGTCAAGTAATTGTGACAGTGACCGTATGGCCTGCAGATCCTAAAACATTTACTGTCTATTTCTTTATCAAAAAAGGTCGCCAATCTCGGCACCTTCTGTACTCAACTTCTTTAAGCCTTGGTTTGCTCATCTGTAAAATGAGGATTCAAATGGCACCGTCATCATAGAGTTGAGGTGAAAATTCACTGAGGCAATGCATAGAAAGCCTGGCCTATAGTAACTCTCAGTAAGTCTTAGCTAATCAGAGTGCCACCCCAAAGTTGTGTATGCCGGAAAATTGTTACAGATGCTGGGATATAAATGTTCCCTCATTCTTTTGGGGTCACTAAGTTGGATGTTTTAAGCCTAGAATTGCCTGCAATCATACTTACCTCCCTCCTTTCTCCATTTAAAAAAATAATAAAACAGAACAAGCCTAATATAGCTTACATTTATTGAGCATATTTTATGTCTCGGGCACTGTTGTGAGTTCCTTACATACATTATCTCATTTAATCTTCACAACAAGCTAATAAGGTAGGTATTATAATTTTTCCCATTTCACAGATATGGAAACTGAGGCTTGTAGCAGTATGGTAATTTACTCTAGATAAGTAGTAGAGTCACCTACAGTAGAGGGAATGAGACCAATCTACTGAAAGGGGCCCGTTCATGACGTGGAGGAAAGAGGGCCCTGCTAGGAGCCCTACTTCTGTTGCCTGTTTTGTTTTGTTTCACTTAAGCTAATTTGAGTTTGTTTTCTGCCACCAAAGAGAGAAGTATGCTGAGGAAATAAAAGATAAAAATGATACAAGCATTTTCCTTCCGTAACCCATAAGACATGGGGAGAGATAGGCAAACAAACAAATAAAAAGAAACCTACAAGCACTAAGGTCCAAAGTAGAGGCATGTTTTAAATGCTGTGGGAGCACAAAGTGAGGGGAGTTTTGACACAGCATCAATTCAGGAAAAGTTCTGTGTGCCTTCCACATGTCAGGGACTGTGCTGGATGCCCCTTGGTCAATTTCTTTATATTTCAGGCAATATGAGATACAAGTTATTGGATTCCACTTGTGAGTCTTGTATTTGTGCCTTTTCAGTGTTGGCTGTAGAGTACCTGTGTGGTCTGGGTAGGATCCGAGGTTGGACCATCTGTGATGTGGCATTTCTGGCTTATAATGTTAACTATGATTATATGATGCCAATGATGCTACTGCAAGACCACAAATGGGCTAGGGAAAGCACCTGTTAAAATATAAAAATGTCATTTAAAAAAGGTCATCGGTGTTTTTCCACTAATCAAATTATATACTTGCTTAGATTCCTAAACACTAACATGTTAAAAGGGGGCCCCAATTATATCTCCCTTTCACAATGCAGGTAGTTCTTCAGTCACAATTATCTGTTGTTATAAAATCGCACACACAAATAGTTGCACCCACAATTGTCTAATTGTAGGATGGAAATGAAGGGCAAGTAGTTAATTATTTCTCAGATATCTGATGTTGCTTGTCATTGGCTGATTGTGGCACAAGTGATTGCATAGGCTGTTCTTCACCTACAAAAGGCGAAGGCACAGGTGACACAGTCCACTGGGCATGGACTTCAAAATAAAATCCCCTTCTTACCTCTGCAAAAGTGTGCTTTTCTCAGAAGAGACCTTTATTTTCCCAATCAACCTTTCACTTCATACCAGCTTACTGACTTCCTATGTCTTGCTTCTTCATTTGTTCTGATTTCTTCAAGAATCATCTTGTCAGCTTTTAGGATAAGTCTGTATTATTTACTTTATTCCATTTTAAATTATTTTCTTCATTTCTCTATTTCAACTTTTCTCATGTAGAATAGTATTAGAAAAGTTTTCTTTTTATAGGAGAGGTGAACAAGGGAGAAAAAATATTACTCTCTTGATGGGATCGGTTTGTTCAAATTAGGAAGAAAAATTTAAAATCTCTAATAATAGGTAGGTAAATCATAGAGGAAAAAAACCTGGGTCTGGAATTGTGAGCATTCCAGTAACAGAGTTCATGTAAGAAGTTTTATTTTTTGGATGATGTCAGTATTACTCACCCACATGACTGTGTGGGAAAATGGAGAGCATGCATAAAAACAATAAAACAAGCATTCTAATTTGAGCACTTTGTTTTTTCAAGAGTGTAATCATTGGCTGGAAGGAATAGGAGCAGCTGTGAATGAAGTGATTTAGCATCTAAGTGTCATGACAGAGATTAGGGTTCTGAATCATTATCTCTGGGTCTAGGGCTTTACCTCTTTCCCTACATGCTCATTTCCACCACCTCCAAGATATGTTAACTTTTGTGATAAACAAACACTTTCATGATAAACAACCCTCCTTCTTTTGAGATACTATTAGGATTTCTGCTCCAGAAAGTTAGAGCACTGGGACTTCATTTTCTTTGCTCTCTTCCCAGAAATATGTCTCTTCCTTTCAGTTTCAATGAAATCAAAATGTGTAGGGGGTGCCATTTCTACAATTAAATGTACTATTTCAATTACCATTTTTCTCTCAGAGTCTTTTTTATGTCTAAATTCTGTGCCTATTCTTTTGATAATTTCCGCTATACTCCCCCTTGTGACTTACGAATTCTATTAAACCAGTTTTACTGATATTGGAAGATTATGGACAATAGAAGTTGATAGAAAAGTCACAGCTGAAATAGAGTTTCTCCCAAAACACTACCTTTTGAGGATATATTACCAAGTATAATATAATTGTCTTTACCAAATATGTCAGCCAGCGTTCTCAGTGGCAGGCAACAGAGGTTACTCTAGCTGTTGAAGCAGGAAGAGATTTATGACAGGAATTTTAAATAGCTCACAGATTCTCCTGAGTAAACAGAGAACTAGGATCTGATGCTACACAGTCAGGAACAATAAGGCCAGAAAAACCACAGTCAGAAAAGCACCCCGATACACAGGACACAATCACAGCCTTCTTCAGCCACTCAGCTCGCCTGATGCTAGGAATCTGACACCGGAACCCTCCCTCTGACAACTGCACTGAAAAAGGACACGCCCACCAGCTTTCTTACCAGAAAATCTGCTCTCTCTGCATGTAGCTACCTGTTGTGAGTTGTATGCACATGTGAATCTGTGTGTATAAATCTGATTTGTGGAAACTAGCTTCCTTGCCTGCCTCCTAGCTGTGAGAAAGTCTGGGAAATGCATTTTATAGCTTTTCATCTTCCATCTATACCAGGGATTGGCAAACATTTTCTTTAAAGGACCAGAGAGTCAACATTTTAGGATTTGCAGGAATATGGTCTCTGTCCCTACTATTCAACTTTGCTGTCATAACACTAAAACAGCAATGATGATACAGAATTGAATGAGTGAGGATGTGTTCAATAAAACATTTTTATGGGTACTGAAATTTGAATTTCATAAAATCTTCACATATAACAAAATATCCTTCTTTTGAGTTTTTTCAACCACTTAAAAATGTGAAGAGCTCAGAAATAAACTCTCAAACATATGATCAACTGCTTTTCAATAAGGGTACAAAGACTATTTGATGGGGAAAGGACAGTTTTTTCAATAAATGGTGCTGGGTGTTAGAAATGTGTGAGAAATAGAGGCAGGAGGAACCGGGTGATCTGATCCAAGTGCCTTTATTTGATGCTGAGCTGAGAGGCAGGCTTAGTCGGGGTTGACGTTAGCATGGGGGAAGGCAGGAGTGGGGTTTTTAAAAGGAAAAGCTGGTGTAGGGGGCGGGGAGGTTGCGAGGGGTTAGGGGAGGGGTTAGTCTCCTGTTCTTCCAGGCAGGTGCCTCAGGGTTCCAGGATGTGAGCCTGGACAATGGGTTAGGTAAAGGGCCAGGCTCTTCCTGGGTACAGGAGGGTCAATCTGGGCACCCGCTATTGTGGCTGTTGCCAGCTGTCTATTGTATGTGGTGGGAGAGAGTTTCGATTAAGCCTCAGGCTACCAAGCAAGTCTTGACAATTTGCTTTCCAGAGTGTTGGAAACTGGCCTGACTGAGATGTTAGCAGTCTGGCAGGTTTGGGGTCTGGCCTGACCCTTTCACTGGGGAAAAGCACATTCACGTGCAAAAGAATGAAGTTGGACTCTTACCCTGTATCGTGTATAAAAATTAACTGAAAATGGATCAAAGACTTAAATGTAAGAGCTGAAACTAAAACTCTTAAAAGAAAACATAAGAGCCTTGGCCAGGTGGCTCAGTTTGGTTGTACAACAAAAGGTTATGGGTTCGATTCCCAGTCAGGGCACATGCCTAGGTTGTAGGTTCAGCCTCTGGTCGGGGTGTGTATAACAGGCAAGCAATAGATGTTTCTCTCTCACACTGATGTTTCCTTCTCTCTCTCCTTCCCTTCCCCTCTCTCTAAAATCAATTAGCATGTCCTTGGATGAGGATTAAATTTTTTTTAAAAAAATGATTAAAATGGTAAATTCTGTGTTATCTATATTTTACCACACACATACACAAAAATGTGAAAACCATTCCTAGCTTGCAGGCCATAGAAAAAGAGACAGTAGGCTAAACTTGGCCTATGAGCTCTATGCAGCTTGCCAACTACTGCTCCCTGGAATGGGAAGACAGGCTAGCCAGAAGTGAGAATGAGGGAGCCAGTTTACGGTATCTGCCACAGTGAGTAAGGTAATATGCTTCCTGTTAGTCAGCTCAGCTTATCACTCTTGTGGAAGTCAAAGTTCCCTGGTACGAAACTCAAGAACTACTTCAACTTACCACCCCTCAAACATTTTCTATATTTTTACTGATTATCCTGTTTCCTTTTACCTCAGGCAAACTATTCTTTTTTAGAGACTGACTCCTGTGTCTTTTCTCTCGATTCCATCTCCCGTCCTCTTCCTAATTCTTGCTCCGTGAATCATCACTTCCTCTCCACTGCTTTCTTTCTCTTTCTTGGCAACAAGTCTGCCTGTGTTTCCTTTAACAGAAAAGAAATTTCTCTCAAATTCGCATGCCCCTCAAGCTACTATTTTATCTTTTTCATTCTTTACACTAATTCCTAAAAAGAGTAGTTTCCGGTAGACTTTCTAAGCTAAACCGAAAAGAAGTATCTACCTATTCATTCTTTAATTCACTGCACTATGACTTCCTGTGGGTAGAAACCTCCTTTTAAGGTATTTCCTGAGTATGCATCCAACAGGCTATCAATAGCACTCCACCCCACTCCCTGACCCCTCATTGGACCTTCCTAGTTCTTATCAGTCTCCCTTCCAGGATCCTTTTCAAATCCATTCACATTTACTGAGCACTCACCACCTGCCAGTCCTTGTGTTGGGTGTTGGGACACTCTCCACCCTGCCTGTAGCTCTAGACTTTTCCAATGTTCCCCTGAGACTCTTCTGGTTTTGCTCTGTATTCTTTTCCCAGGTTATTAAGCTACTCCCTTGGAAGCCTACTTTGTATGCCCAGTCTGTTCTAAGTGGACGTATATACAGATGAGGTCATTTGACTCTTCAAAACCATCACATCAAGTAGGTGTAATTAACATCCACATTTCACAGATGAGAAAATCAAGGTACTGAGAGATAGTCCAGAGTTTTACAGCTGGTAGTTTGCTGATAAGGAATTCAAAGCAGACAGTCTGAATGGAGGACAGTTGCCTCTTTGCACTTTACTGCCTCTCCCTCACCTTTGAACATTCCCTCTGTGCTGACTGCCCAACGCATGGCTCCAGTTTTGACAGATCTCCTGGGTAGGTCCTTCTGTAGTGTTTGTGGGGCCCAGGCAAAAGCACAAATGGAAGGCCCACATTCCAAATGCCTTAAACTTTTACAGTTATAAACAAAGCCATCAACTGTTAAATAAATACATTCTATCACTCCATCTTGACAAGTACACCTTCTTAACAGTCTGGTCAAATTTAGAATTCCTTGACTCTGTGGAGTTCATACTGGGACATGGGACTGGATGAGCGGACTCTTCGTCCCTGGCCTGCCCCCTTCTTTTCCATCTCACACGGTGGGGGCCTTGTGCACACAATGCCTGCACATCCTAGCTCTGCCCGTAGGCCCCACGAATGCTTGAGGTTCAGAACTTCACCTACTGGTAGTGCCTTTCACCCTCAGCAGTGTGTTCCCAGAAGCTTCCATGGGTCCTGCACACAGGCCCAGGGCCTTTGGGACTGGGATTCTTTGGGTAGTAGGTCCTTGGCCATGTTCCCTTTGTCCCATGGACCCCTTGTGCCAGACTGGCCTTCTGAAGCAGCAATTCTCAACCTGTCATGAATGTTCTTTCCCCATTTGTTTCCAATCTTATAGGTCAATAATTCTTTTAATGCGATAGTAATATATTACTGGAAAAATAAAATAAAACCAAAAGCATACAGAATATAAGTCAACATTTTATTGTTCATTTATTATTAGATTGTTAGACACAAAATTACATTTCAATAAATGGAATCAGAACAAACATAAAAAAGAAGGAAAATTACAAAAATTGAGCTTATTATTCTGGAAAGCATACGTACACATGATTAACCTAGGCAATCACTACTATCTTCATACCTTTTGGTTATTCCATGCTCTTAACTAAATAAAAATCTATGAATAAAATAGGATTCCCTGTGTTAGATGCCTATCTGCACACTTTGAACAGAACTGTTAATATTACTAAGACCAACAAGCTTGCTTGTGAACTTTCTGATCTTGGTTGGGTTGATGATACCCCTTGCAGGGGGCAATGTGCATCTAAGTGTTTCCGTGCTATGTTTTAATAAAGAAACCAGTCTCACAAGGGCATTTGAAAGAAGATATTTCAGAGTAATTCGAGAAAGGTTCGGTTAGTCCTTTTAAAGTTTCACATAAAATGGAGCAAAATGTGTCTTCAATCCTTCAATGACTTACAAGTTATCTTTCTATGAAAGAAAGGAATTTCAGCTCCACGAATTTCCCATGTTTAGTTCAGCTGATTTTGTAGTGAATCCCTCTGGATGAAGGAAGTGGTATGTTGATTTACATTCTGGCACAAGTTCCTTAAACAGAGTAACTAATCCAGAATGCTTTCCAGTCATCGCAGCTGTGCCATCAGAATATAATCCTACACAAAATCCCAACTCCAGACACATTTATGGACAATGTGATCCTTTATAGTTTTATACAGTTCACCGTTGTGTTTACTGGGCACAAAGCTGAGAAAATAAAAGAACTATTTCTTCCTACCACGGTCATGTTTAACTCATGCATATATACTAAAAGGGTAGCCATATTAACAGTATGTGTGCATTCATCTTGTTTCAGGGGAAAAGACTTTGACAGTTTCATTTTTTCTGAGCTAGCCCTCCATATCATTAGTCAGTTCCCAGATATGCTGACTGTCATTTCACTGGGAAATGGCATCTGAGCTACCCTCTTTGCCACAGTGTCACCCAGCATTTCTAGGCCGACATCTTTGATACAGCCGTTCATTCATGTCTGAGCAGCTGTGTATGTGCTTGGTCTTCCCTTCCCCAAACACTGCTCCATAAGAAGTCTGCTTATGTGTGAAAGACTTAACATTGGCTCCTTTCAGGTTTTTTTGTAATACACTACTTTTTCAAATAATTTTTTCACTTATTTCTTTCATTTGGTATGCAAAAGTCACTTATGCTTTGATGGTTTCAATATTTCATTAGTTGGTACATCTCTACTAACAAAACTGTAGTTGTAACGCTTCATCAGTTATGGCTACAAATTGAACTCAGTACAGGAGGAATCATGCTTCTTAGTAAAAGTAGTATTAAACCATTTTGATATTCATTTCTTCAGAATCACCTCCATTGTTATTATTTGGCTTAATACTACTACCACATTTTGAAATGTGTCTTTTCTTGAAAAAAAAAAAAAAAAGTCCTGTACAACTTGTTTTCTAATCACTAAATTAGGGTTTGAAAAATAGATGATATAAAGTTTACTTCCATACTTTAGCTATTGGGTTAAATTGTATATAAAAGAGCTGACTTGATTAAAAATAAAAATGATAATAAAAATGGTAAGTTACTAAAATAAAAAAGTGCTTTCATTTATTTATGTTTATATTATTCACATTTGAGTGAAGGGGACTACTCTTAGAATACCACGTTGAGGCGGTCCTCCTGTCCACGGTAGTATGCAGTCTACGCCACACGTTAGGACATGTGAGAGCCAGTTATAACTTCAGTAGAGTCATAGATTCCCGATAACAGAGGAAGAATTAGGTAACAACGTGACTGAAACTCAGGGACAAGGTGTTAGGGTGGTCGGCGACGTGGGCTGTGGAAGAGTTCCCAAAGAGAAGAAAGTGCAGAGTAAGGGTTTTATTTCACTTTCCCAAGAGAGGGCGAGGGCTGGGTGTGGAGACCTGCACCAGCCCGAGGGTCAGGGCTTCGGGCTTTCATCAGGCAAGGGGGTGGTTGTAGAGCAGGATGTTTCAGTTGGGTGCAACTTGTTTCGGTGTTATCTTTGGGTGCAGGGTCCGGTCACTGGGGTCTGGTATGTCCTGTTTTGTAAGTTCCCAGAGCCACTGCACCTTCAGGGAGCTTCCAGCAATTTCCTAGTCCTGAGGATAAAGGCTCATAAACCGATCAGGGTCAGTCATGCTATGTGGGGTCCAGCTAGCTCTGGCAAAGAGAGCCTGAACGGGGGGCTTTTGTCAGAGGGTCTATGGCACTCACTCTTTTTGAAAATTATGAGACCCTTTTATGACCACTATTTATGGTTCAGGCTCCAAGAGACCCATTAGGGTTAAGTAAGAGAACCAAGTCCTTTGATCTGGGCAGAAGCTTTCTCTATATAATAGGAAACCATGCACTAGGGCAAACATTAAATACGGTTTGGTCTGACATAATTATTTCCTTGGAAAGAGTTATAATTAAATATGGAAATAATGAAGTAAGCCCTGGTTGGTAGCTAAGTGAATTGAGTGTGGGCCTATGAACCTAAGAGTCGCCGGATCAATTCCCAGTCAGGGCCGCGCCTGGGTTGTGGGCCAGGTCTGCACTTGGGGGCACGCAAAAGGCAACCACACATTAATGTTGCTGCCTCTCTCTCTCTCTTCCCCTCTCAAAAAATAAATAAATAAAATCTTCAAGAGAAATAGAAATAATGAGAAAAAATAACTATTTACACATTAAGTTTAAAATTTAACATATATTTGATATTTTATCAAATGTGTATGTATGTCTGATATTTTAAGTACTTGGAGTATTTAAGAGTTTGGTATATTATGGTGTCTGGCAAGTTGTGATTCCAATTTAGGATGAGTTGATTGATTTAGACCTCAGAGGAATAAGATAATTTTGCTTGCATTATAAGCAATAATGGGATAATTAAAACAACTTAAGTTTAGCTTTTTAAAAATAAATTTAATTTAGTAGATGTATAGGAATTATGTATGAATAAAGTATGTGATAAAGTTTATTTCATAACCAGACAATTAAAGCACAAATATTACAATATAAAATTATAAATGCTTAAAAGATTATTTAATTAAGTTGTAAAAACTCTATTAAAAGTGATTACTGATTTCTTTTAGACTTGTAAGTGCAATAATAAAATTTATAAGTTGAAATCTTAAGAAAGAATAAATCTCTTTAAATTGCAATTTAAAATATGAAGAAAAAAATCTGTTAAGGGCATGCAAGTCACCTCCAAGAACACCATAAAACACCCGTGATTGTTTTTCTTTCTCTTCTATTGTCCTGTAGCTGCTTTTGACACCAATATCTTGTCCTCTCCTAGTGCCTAAATACTGTCCATCTTAAAATACAATGCAAAGGCAGTAATCTTTAAGTAATAATTTGCAAAATGTTTTGTAAATTGAGAATGAGATATTTGCTCTTAATAAAATTCCACGCGGACATTTACGGGCCGTGACGGACAGTTGTCTGCACACGTACAGGAGCCAACGGGGTAAAGGCTGTGGCAGTGACCCACTGAAACGGCACTAAAGCCACACAGAGCCCGCTCTTCTGCATGGGTGGGGCAAAGGAACAATAAACATGTGGATAAATGATTTCTTTTTATTTTTTAAAGATTTTTATTGATTTATTTTTTAGAGAGGGGAAGGGAGGGAAAGAAATATCAACATGTGGTTGCTTCTTGCGCATCCCTAATCAGGGACCTGGCCTGCAACCCAGCATGTGCCCTGGACTGGGAATTGAACTGGCGACTCTTTGGTTCTCAGGCTGGCACTCAGTCCACTGAGCCACACCAGCCAGGGCCTAAATGATTCCTTTTTAATCTTGGGGTCTCTGAGCTTGCTTTGTCCTTGAGATAATGATTTCTGGTATCCTTCAAAAACTTCTTTTGCAGGTGACAGATGATGATCTTCCTAATTCAAGCATCCTTGACATTGAAATGTCTAATATGTAGTTTCCACTGAGTTCCCCTGGAGCAGTGAAATGCTGTCAGAGCTCTGCAAGTCCTCAAGACCCCTCAGATACTCCAAGGGGGCAGGCTGGGGCTCCCCTCTTCAGCTTGAGCAGCTTCACTCCTGTGTCTTTGATTCATTGGCAGTCTGGTCAGATTTCATTTGAAGAGTGGCTGCCGTAGCTTTGCAGGGGGTTTTCTTTTAAATAATTTTTGTATCCTTACCCAGGGACATGTTTATTGATTTCAGAGAGAGGGTAAGGGAGGGAGAGAAATATCGATGTGAAACAGAAGCATAGATTGGTTGCCTCTTGTACACGCCCCAACTGGGGACCAAACCTGCACCTAGATATGTGCTCTGACCAGGAATCCAATGAGTGACCTTTCGGTTTACAGGGCGATGCTCCAACTAACTGAGCCACAACGACCAGGGCAGCTTTGCAGGATTTGAAAACCACTGGGCCACAGCGTGCTTTCTTTTAGAAGCAGTGGCAGCACCACTTCTGATAGTTGTGGGATGAGATGGATGTGAGACCTTTGTCAGTTTTTTAAAAAAGTCAAGAACTTCACAAACATGGACTTGAGAAGTTTGCCAGCCCTTTAACCAAACTGTGGGGCAATCGCCTTGCTTTTAACTTGTTTCATTTGGAAATGGGATCAGTCTTGGATCATTTAAGACTCTCCCATGCATCTGTTCAGAAACCTCTGTCATTTTGTATAGCACTGAGGATGCCCTCTGCCATTCTGTGCCTGTGGGTTAGACCACTGAGGCAGAACAAGTCTTTTACACCTTCTTTCCTAGAGCTCAGCTACTACTGAGGCTAGAGTCACAAAAGGGAGGTTTTTAAAATCTAACTCAAGACTGGCAAGGACACAGAAACTCAGAATAAGACAATGACAAAATGCTAACATGAGGCTTTGTTTTTGCTTGTGTTTTGTTGTTGTTGTTGTTGTTGTTATTCTTTGTTTTTTTCTTTTTTTTTCCCTATGGTGCAAAAGTCCTGATTGGTTTTTAGATGCTTTATTCTATGGCCCTGCAGTAAGATCACAGGTGTGTCTGGTACTATCCTGCTCCACCATCAGAAATATGAAGGACTTCCTACCCCCACTGCACCCTGTCCCTCATGGGTGAGTAAGGTAATGCGTTTGGGGAGAGAAGACAGAGAGGGTCACAGGCCATATTCTCCGATGACCTGCGTCATGAGCTGTACCCAGACTTCTAGAACCCTGTGAGGATCTAGCTGAGAATCTCCAGAATCTCCTTCCTTTTAACTAAGACATAAGTTTGACCATTCAACAAGGGAGCAAGTAAACATTCTTCAGGATTCCAAGTGTGTGCTTGACTTAAAACAGCAAAATTCTATTTGTGCAGCAGGGTGGGCGGCGGGTGGGGGATTTAAACTATTATCTTAAGATCTGGCAGAATCCAAGTGTGAGTCCCCTTTCTGGGATGGATCATCATTTTTTTTAAAAATCACAATGACATGGGAATTCAGGGACACTAAAGATCCAGCCAAGAGGATTTTACCATCTCTTATTTTCTCCTTGAAATTCAAAGCTAAGCAATGGGCAGAGCTTATGCCCACCATTTGCAGCTCTGGCCCGAATGGATCTGGGCCCAGAGCTGGTGCTGCCCCCTGGAGCAGCGTGCTCCCATTGAACTTTCCTTCGTGATGGAAATACAGCACGTCCTGTTTGCGCTATACAGTATGGCGGTCACTGGTGCTCAATAGTAAGGCTGATGCAACTGAGGAACTGGATTTTTAATTTTTTTAACCAATTTAGGTATAAATAGCCTCATGTGGCTAGTAGCTAGTAGATGATCAGGGTTAGACAAGACAAGGAGTACTCATGCATTGCAGATGAGCCCAGCAGGCCTGGAGGGCTACAGTCCCCAGGGGAAGGTGTTCTGACCCGTTTTATTACTTTCTTTTAGGTAATAAATTGTATTAGTTAATAAATTAGCCCATGGTGACAACCACTCATAATTTTCCTATCTCATTTGGGACACTGAAGGGCAAATTTGAATTTATTTTTAACAGAAATGTAAAACAGCAAGCAGGCATAACCTCTAACTACGAAGACTTTGAAGAATATGGAGACTGTTTCTGGGCAGCAGCACCCTGAGAATGTAACGCTTTGCTTGAGAAGCAGAATCAATAGTCCAGTGTCTACCCGCTTCCTGCGAGAAGCAGGTAGATGTCAGGTGCTACCTGGTGATGTCAGATGTTCCAGAACCTGGTGAGGGAATTTCCTGAGGTCATCTGTCAAAATTGCCTCTCTCTCTAATGATAAAAGACCCCGTGCTGAAGAAAGTTGTAATCTTCTCTGGCAGTAGAGCACTCCATTAGAACCCTGTTATATCCGGGAGATTTTAAGCACCAATTTATTGGGCTTCCCTTATGGGCCAAGCATGAGGATTTTCTCCTACAATGCTTCCAACAAAATAAATGCCACTATTACCGAATTATATTACCCAAAACACCTGAAGCTTAGAAAGGTTAATCAACCTGTCCAAGGTCCAAGCGTGTGGTAGAGCAGGCTGGGAAAGTCATGTGTGTCTGAGGCCACAGCCCATGTCCAATCTGCTGGTAATAATTAATCTTCCTGGTACATGTGGTTGAAAAGCATGAGCTTTCTCTGCTGCACTTATTTCTTTCCATCAATCTGTTCACACACTACCAGTGTCCTTCCTTTTTTCCTAAGTTGTCATGGAAAATGGAGCACAAGGCATCTGAAGAGTAAGCAGAAAGCAAGAATCAGGATTCGGTTCTGGAGCATCTGCCCCTCCCAGACCCAGGCTCCCTGCAGTTGGCCATGCTTGCTCAGCTCGCATGCCCACGTCCTCGAGCTTCCCGACCCCGAAGAAAGCCTCCATTCACTTGAACAGCATCTGCACTTGAGCCAACAGTGGGTGGCTGCTGTCTGCACCCAAATCCATTGCTCAATATTCTTCTCCTTGGCATTCCAAATGGCACCTCACTTCTTTCAAAGACCATATGACTGGATGTCTTGATAGTAAACATATTTTTGAAAACAAATAAATATGTGAGCATTGTTTTGTTTACTTTTATTAGCTGTCTTATGTTGCAGTTACACAATGGTTGTGTCTGGTTCAAAAATAATACTATTGTCTTTTCTCTTTGAGGCTATTATGTATTTACCTTGATTGTAACGTGTCAAGGAGGGTGTTATAAAAAAACAATGACCTTCCAAGTCAGGCCAACTAGGCTCTGAATTGCAGCTTTATCATACCAGCATTCAGAAACATTTATGAAGGCTCTACTATGTGCCAGGAATTGCTTTAAGTGCTGGGATAAAGCAAAGATTCATGTCCTCATGAATGTTACATTCAAGTAGAATGACAGAGACATTAAGCAAGATGTAGGAGAAAAAATATACAGTGTGTTAGCCAGTGAAAAGTACTGAAGCGAGGAAGAGGAACGGAATATGTTAACATTGGCTAGCCAGGATGGTCCAACGGAGCAAATGTCATGTGAGTCAGGACCTGAAGAGGTGAGGCAGTGAACCTGCATGCATTAGTTGTGGGACATTAGGTAAAAGTTACATAAATTTCTAGAAATGTGTTTTACTCAACTTTAAAATGGGAACATTGCCCTGGCTGGTGTAGCTCAGTGGATTGAGCACGGGCCTGCGAACCAAAGAATCGCGGTTCGATTCCCAGTCAGGGCACATGCCTGGGTTGCAGGCCAGTTCCCAGCATGGGACACACAAGAGGCAACCATACATTGATATTTCTCTCCCTCTCCCTCTCTCCTACCCTTCCGCTCTAAAGATAAATAAATTAAAAAAAAAAAATGGGAACAAAAGCCACCTTGTTGGTTTGTGGTGAAGGAACAGGCCCTGTTGTGGAGAGTTTCTGGCTCGGGCATGATATAGAAGAAACATGACAACAGCTAATTACACTGCTTCATCATCATCACCATCATTGTAAATAACCACTTGCTGGAACTGGAGGTAAGTTATGTATACACTTATTATTATCTCAAAGGACCCTGCTAAGGAGCATCAGGTAATAGTTTAAATCTGAAGAATGAATGAAGTACTTAGCCTTGGAAGAGGGACATGTGGTTTAAGTGTTTCAATCAGTCAGAGCCCTGACAGCAAACAAAAACCCCCTCAAACTGGGTCACTTGAGGAGAGTTTAGTAAGAAGACCATTTAAAAGATGGGCAGTGTGTAAGGAAGCCCCAAGGGGTACTGCAGGGCCCCAGAATGATAACAGTGGAGCACTCAGCTCAAGCCTGAAGGGATGAGGGGAGGGTCTGCTTATTAGAAGCTGGAACCAGGGAGAGAAGGGACAGGAGCCCTTGACAGGAGCCCTGGTCTTCGTGGAGAGATGCAGCCAGCCTACAGTGACACCAAAAGGAAGGAGCTAGGCAGTGAATGTGCCAATGTCACTGTCCTCTTTTCTTCCCACCTTTCATCTGGGCTCCCCAGTGGCCAAACCCATTGGAAGTCAGGGGGCAAGAGAGCCCGGGGAGCGGTGCACTGGGCAGCCTCCCAGGGAACACAGCAGGGGGGAGAGGGAGGGGGAGGAAAAGGGGCCATGGAAGATACCCAGCATAATACTGAAGGTCAAGGTAAACATAATTCCCTGGTTCTACTGGGTGTCTCCTAGTCACTATTCTCTGGACTTAGTATCTAGTCATTATTCTCTGTATTCTCGTTCTTTCCTTTATCCGATGTTCCTTTAATCATATTTGTCGCTTTCCTCTGGGTGCTCTTCTTGGTGCTTGTAAAATTTAAGATTTGTTTAGGCTTTTGGAAACAAAACCACTTCAATAAAAAAAAAAAAAAAAAAAAAAACAAGGCCTAGTTGTGTGTAAAGCCAAAGACTATACTGCTGCCCAGCCAATCTTTGCCCAGGTAGGGCAGTGCTAACAAGGATGAAACATTCTGCCTGTCGCTCACTAACGTGAAAAAGGCAAGGCCAGAGGGCGTCCTGACCGAGAGCACAGCAGTGCCACCACGTCATTTGCTTAGTGAGGTTTAAGCGATGACATTAAGCAGAAAAGAGCCAGATATGAGGCCATATAAACAATACAATCTCAACCATGCAAGACATATGTATTGCTGAGACATGTCTAAAAAGAAATAAATGAATTATTTACACTATTTATGAACTTGTAGATGATGATATTTTTTCTTAATACCGTCAATATTCTTCTAAGCTTCATTAGTGAGTATGTATTTCTTTCAAAATAAATAAAAAGTCAATAAAAATTTTCTAATAAAGGGAATATTGTTTCCTATTTTTCACATCTCTATTTAAAACTATAGCAGTAGTTGTAACTTTCGTTTGTGAAAAACTTTAATCAAGATTGTTTTTCAAAAGACTTGCTAAGCTGATTATTTCTTTTTTTTAAAGAAAACAATTTTATGGATAATTTCTAAAAAGAGAAAACTAAGCAATTTAAAGGATAGTTTCTCTATACTGGCTTAATTTTAATTCATGCTTATATATATAATACTAAAAGTATGGTTTGAGAGTTTCAGTCTATGGGTGTCAAATTCTTTCTTACTAGCTACTAAAATTCTTAGACTGGAAATAGTAATTATAAAACATTACATAATATAGTATAATTAATTAATAGTCCTTTTTTATATTGGATTAATCACAAAGTGGATACAGAAATATTGCTGTTTCAATACATTTCCATTTTTATCTTCATTCTAAGACCGATTCTGTTCAGGTCAACACACCCCTTCTGAGCACAGGGCAGGTGTGCCTGTCCCTGGGCTTGGTGCAGGGGACACCGACAGAAGGCAGTGAGCCTGCTGCCCTCAAGGAGACAGAGCAGTGAAGACAGACCAGTAAGGAGCTGACTTCAATCCAGCATGGTAACTACAAATAAAGCAAACTGAAGGGGGCATGCAAGCCCAGATAAGGGGCTCAACAGAAGAGCTACTCAAGTTAAAAAATCAAAACCAAAACCAACAACCTACTGCGGGTGAGCCAGCCAACCCTTTGGTGACTGGAACTCTTTGTTTTTCAATTTTTATTGGGCTGATCAGGATAGAAGCCACTGTGACCAGGTTTGTGGTGTTGAGTGACATCTTAGCAGCTCAGCTGCCCGCACTGCACACTGCACTCCCCCTGTCACCCTCTCAAAAGTGGCGACGGCCACATATATGGAGAAGCGGGAGCTAGGACTCACTGAAGCCCGCTGCCTCCTTCAGCACAGCATCTCCCATGTGGAGCTGGGCTCTGCTGGCTTGCGGGCACCACCTTCTTCAGAGTTGCCAAGAAGTTGCGAGTTGCCTTTGGTGGTGGAATGGAGAAAGTTAGACAGGTCAGAATAAAACAGTTCTAAAGAACCAGGTATCATTTTGGAAAATGTGGAATGCTCTGAAAGGTAGACTGTTTTGCTTCTGGCTGAGGAGCTGCAGCGGGTTTTAAGAGGTGCGTGGGACGGGGTGGAGCTGGTGGGTATTCAGGTGGGACCTACTGGTTCAGCCATAAGGCAGATTGTAGTGGGGTCAGCTCTACTTGGTTGGTGCTTGTACTCTACCAGTTGTTGAGAATCTTTACCATCTTCCGTCCAGGGAAAAGGTATGATTACCCTAAATAGCTGTGTCAGGGAACAGATACCTTTTTCATTGTTCTCTTTACACTGTTTAGGAACTGAGGTATGAATTTTTATGATAGAATACTGTCATACTTTAGTCCAGATATGACATGCATTGGGGTTTATATATGATGTAGTTTAGATTTCAGATAGTTGATCGTGTTAGAATAGTTCATCATGTAGACCATTTTTCAAATAGTCTCCTGGAAAATTTTAATGAATTCTACCTGAATGTTATAACCAAATTTTAATCTTCCAAACACAAATAAATCATTCTTTCTAAACCTGTAAATTCTTCAAAAACTTTCATCTTTTATAATTATATGAAGCTTGCCTTCTCTAACAGGTCTTCCATTATTGCTTGTAATTAGAGCCCTCTACAAATTTTAAAAGCTTCTTTGTCTGGTAAAATGGAAGGTCAGGATTCAAAACCTATTAAAACTCTGCCAGGCTGTCCAGCTGTCCCGGCCACTCTTTTAGCTAAAACCCTAAAATCTGTCTGAGATCTGAAGGAGACCTGGGGCAACTGGGACCCAAAGTGTTGCGGAAATCAGCAGATTGGCCACACTTTACTCTGGTTTCATTCTGTCGCAGTTACGCTAAACTGTCTTTTTCAGCCCAAGGCCAAAGTCTCTGTTGATTTGTCCCCAAACTCAAACCACAGGAATGACTTTTTCTGCCAAATCTCCATCCTGAGTTAATAAGTGAGAAATTTTAGGGCCTCCAGGGTAGTGTTCTCTATTTAGGAGTGAAAATGACTTTTTGTATATCACCTCTGCCTTGCCTTTTTTTCCTTCTCTCATTTATCTCTCCTTGGAACAAACATTAAGACCACCAGGCTTATAGTTCTAGCTAAGATATCAATTTGGTACTGATAAAAAACTGAATTAGTGGAAGGGAACATGTATAGTAAAAGATGACTAGAAAGAGTATCAGGCTTCGGAAATGCTTGTGGAATAGCTGATATTTGTAAGGCCATCCACAGTTTACTCAGCCATGTTACATGCATAACTTTATTTATTCCTTGCACCAATCCTAACAGGTGTTGCATTCTCTTCTTTATAGGTGAGGGGTTGAAATTGAGCAGCTAAATCCAGACATGGCAGTCATTGCCCTAACAAACCCAGCTCCTTTGCTCTCAAAACACTTTAAGTGGAACCACAATTGTGTCGTGCGCCAGGGGCACTGGTCTGGAGGGAGCAGATGCAGCCTCTGCCAAAGGAAGTTCTGCCCAGGTAGGGGGAGCATGGGATGTGGAAAGTACGGTGCTGTGAGGAGGTGACAGGGTGTGCAGGTGGTCTCTGGGAACTCCAGCCATCACACTGGAGTCTGTGTCCTGGCAGCTAACAAGTGGCACCCTCATTAGCCAGTACCCTTGCAAAGCTAAGGGATAGTAATGTGCTCTGTGACTATCATCAGTGGGAAGCCATTAATACTACCTTCCCTGAGGGGGCAAGTGAAGGAGCAGTTATCTGACTCCATTGAGAGCTGTGGCTGGTGGACTGGGGCCTCCTCACAGTTGCTCTGACTTGAGTATCAGTATGAGGTTGAGAAAAGGGGCTACAGCTAACCAGCCTGGTACAGAAGGAACCAAGGGAGTAAATAACCTGAATTCTCTCTCCTTGCCATCTGATCTTTTGCTGCTGCCTCTCATTGGCTAAGCCCAACCCAAAAGTCAGAGTGTACAGGAACCCAGGAAGAACAATCTGCATGCAGAGGTCAGCCTCCCATAGCCCAAAGCAGGGCGGGGGTGAGTGAAAAAGGGACCTGAGAGCTAGTCAGGGAACATGGAGAATATCTCAGACAGAGGCAGTTTTAGGACTCACATCCCATTGTCCTGCCCTTTTGATGACTTCCTTTCCTGATGGGGACTTCCAAGAGGCATGTAGGTTTTCAGGACTCTTCCCTCTTTTCTCTAATTAACTCCCTTTTCTTCTCTCAAACAATTGACCACCTGGAAGTTGCTAGGTGCTTTGGGGGTTGAGACATGAAGACACCAGGCGGGACCCCCCCAAAAATGGAACTATCTTCCAGGGCCCCTTGTAGTGCAGACTTCCCCTGCTAGGTGAGTGTTTTAGTAACCTGCTGGCGTTGTTGTGAGAAGCTGTGTTTGGGTTCAGTGAATTTTTTTTGAAGACTCAACACCTTTGCCCGTTTCATGATTGGTGATTTATGGGCACACCTGCCCACATCATGCTGAGTGTTCAACAGTTTTTGACCCAAAATGCCACGACCCGCCGTGCCCCTCTCTCCCTGTTCACCCGATCTCATCCCAAGTGAATTTTTTTGTTTCCTGGGATGAAAAAAGTCTTCAAAGGGAAATGTTTTGCCGATGTGGAAGAGGTGAAACCAAAAAAAGACAGAAGCACTCACTGCACAGCATCAAAACTGACAAGTTCAAAAACTGTTCTGAGCCATGGAAAAGATATCTTGATAGGTGTATTGCATCAGATGGAGAGCACTTTGAAAGTGACTGAAGTTTAAACATGTAAGAATAACTGCACAATTTTTTATAAATAAATTCTGGGTTCTGGGGTTCCCCTTTTTAGATTCAAATTGCTTATAGTGTAGTAGAAGAAATAATACATTGTGATACTTTTTTTCAATTTATTCTGAACTTTTCAATGGCCTCCTGCCCCACCAAGGGGTGCCCCACTTCTGCTGCCTTTAATGCCTCAGAACTTTGGTGTCATTGACCTCAGACACCACTCTGCCATCCACAGTCCTGTGAGTGGTGGTATTTGAATGGTTTGTAAGGAGTGGCTGTTGTCCAGGACATCAAGAACAAAGTCCTCCCCATCCTCCAGTAGGTGGTGGTAGGTGGCAATCTCAGTCTCCAGCCTGACCGTGGTGCAGGAGGCCCTGCTGAACATCAGTATGAGGCCCTGATGTTCAGCAGGGCCTCATACTCCTGGGCCTGGCACTGCCCCTCTGCCCCAGCTGGGCCAGCTCTGACTCCAGGTGCCGCAGGATCCCATTGAGCTGTTCCATCTGTATGGTGTAGCGTGTCTCCACCCCTCTCAGGCTGTTTTCCAAACTGGCCTTCAGATTCCTTGTTGAGTCCAGGTCAGTCTCCAGGGACTGGACTGTACTCTCAGCTCTGTGAGTGTCATCTCAGCAGCTCTTATCTCAGCGGTCTGCGAGGTGACCACTGTGGTGTTCTCCTCTGTCCGCTGGGACCAGTACTTGTCTAGCTCCTCTCAGTTCTCCAAAGCCAGCTCGTCACACGGCCCAGATGTCCAGCATGATCTTGCTGAGGTGCTGGGATTTGGGGGCATCCAACTCCACAGTCAACCCAGAGTTGGCAATCTGGTTTTGTAGAGCATTTGCTCCCTCCTTGTGGGTTTTCTTCACAAAGAGCAGCTCCTCCTTGAGAGCCTTCATCTCTGTCTCTAGCTGCAGCCGAGTGACATCGGTGTCATCATTGACCTTTCTGAGCCCACGGATGTCATTCTCCACAGACTCAGCTCTGAAATCATCTTCAGCAAGACAGGTGCTGTCGATCTGCAGAATGATGAGGGCATTGTCCACAGAATTTGCAAAGATCTGAGCCCTCAGGTCCTCGATGGTCTTGAAATAATGCCCCCAGGCTCCAACCTAAGGTCCCTTCTTCTCCACGTGTTCTCTTATTTTGCTCTCCAGTCTCCGATTATTGGCCTCCAGGTTTCTCACCCTCTCCAAGTAGGAGGCCAGGTGGTCGTTCAGGCATTGCATAGTCTCCTTCTTGCTCTGAATGCTCCCTATGCCTGGCATACCCTTGGCCATCCTTGCAGCCAGACTTCCGGATCCCTAGCTGCCCCGCACGCTGATGGAGAACACCAAGATCCAGGAGCCCAAGCCTCTGGCACCTGCATAGACACTGGCAGCTCTGCTGGCCGGCCGGACCTGGTGGCTGAACGACTCCATGGAGACCAGGGTCCGGTTGTTTGTGGAGAAGCTGGAGTGGATGCTGAAGTTCATGTTGCTCAGGGAGGAAGGCAAGAAGCTAAGACTCAGGCTGAAGCTGCAGTTGTGATGACATTGTTGATTGGCATTCAATATCCACCTCTCTTTCAAGTGTATCTTTCTGTACTATAAAGCCTGAAAAGCCATAAAACAAAAGCAAAAGCAAAAACTGCATTGCCAAATTCTATTGCTGACGGGTTCTGGATGTAGTTTTGGTTCAGCCACTCATATTATGTACTTGAGGGAAATTCAGAAAGCAGAAGCAAACTAGAAGTCATAACATCTTGCTCTCTCTGCTCAAAACTGTGTTCACTGAGTTGTTGGCTGTGGGTGTTCAGAGATGGGTCCAGGACATCTTATTCTGCTGGTGCAGACTGCAGCCAAGATGCTGTGGTTCTGGGGCTGAGACAGTCACCAGATCATGATGACTTACTGACTGTGGTGGCCTCCATGGCAGTGGAGATACGATTCAAGAGCCAGTGGCTTTTTGATCACACAGGGGAACAAGAAACTTACTGGCTTGGCTCTGCGGTACGGTCCAGTCTAAATTCTGTTTCTTTAGTCTTCCCAACAACTTGGCAAGCTATTTAAGAGCCTGCAAAAATGTCTTTCTGCTTAAACTACATTCTGTCTTTGTGATTGCATTTAGACTACTATGGAAATAAACTTAAATATCTAAAATGCAAACTAGAAAGTGGTAAGCACTACTAGAGATATAAATTAGGTACTATGCAAATCTTGAAGGAACTAGATATTGGGCTTATATTATGAGATATATAGAGAAAAATCCTCTTTATGGAGTCTGAGACATCTTGATCATCTTATGTAATGAGTTTTCCTTTTCTAGGGAAGCAGATGGGATTAACAGACACTGTGACTGTTGTCTGTTATGTTTAAGTAAACACACAAATCTGTGTTTCTATTTTCAGAGATGGGCTGCAGGTCTGTAATGAGGAAAGAGAAATACAACATTCCCAAATTCCCTGGCAATAACCCCTTTTAATCTTAGAAATCATATTTACTTGCCTTTTAAGTGTCTCTAAAAAAATTAAAGAAGAATATGCTTATCGGTATCCTCAATAATGCTATAGAAATTTAATGTCTTCTGTGAGGGAAACAATAAAAGGGATAAGGGTGTTTCGTTGCGTACCTGTGTTCCTGTTACCTACTGATGCATGACAAATTACCCCCAAACTTAGTGAATTGTTTATTTTTCTTTTTTATAAAAAATTTATTATATATTTTTACATTACCTGTTAGTCCCCTTATAACCCCTCCCCTCAGCAATCACCAACCACACTGTCATCCATGTTCATGAGTCCTTTTCCCTTTTGCTCAATCCCTCCACACCCTGACTTCCTCTCCTCATTAGCTGTCCTTGTTAGTTCAATTTGTTCATTAGATTCCACATATGAGTGAAATCATATAGTATTCGTCTTTTTCTGACTGGCTTATTTCACTTAGCATAATGTTCTCCAGGTCCATCCATACTGTCACAAAAGGTAAAAAATCTTCTTCCTCTTTATGACCGAGTAGTATTCCATTGTGTACATGTCCCATAGTTGTTTTATCCAGTCATCTACAGATGGACACTTGGGCTGCTTCCATATCTTGGCAATTGTAAATGGCACTGCAATGAACACAGAGGAGCTTATGTTCTTTCAACTTAATGTTCTCACTTCCTTCAGATATATTCCCAGAGTGGAATTGCTGGGTCAAAAGGCAAGTCAGTTTTTAATTTTTTGAGGTATCTCCAAACTGCTTCCTACAGTGGTTGCTCCAGTCTATATTCCCACCAATAATGCGTAAGGGTTCCCTTTTCTCCATGTCCTTGCCAGCACTTGTTTGTTGATTTGTTGATGATAGCCATTCTGATGGGTGTGAGATGGTATCTCATTGTGATTTCAATTTGCATTTCTCTGATGATTAGTGATGTTGAGCATCTTTTCATATGTCTACTAGCCATGTGTATGTCCTCTGTGTGTCTATTCAGGTCTTTTGCCCATTTTTTAATTGGGTTGTCTGTTTTTTTGGTGTTGAGTATTGTAAGTACTTTGTAAATTTTGGATATTAGCCCCTTATGAGATAGGTTGACAAATATGTTCTCCCATTTCTGTGGGTTGTCTTTTTATTTTGTTGATGATTTCCTTTGTTGTGCAAAAACTTTTCAGTTTTAGATAGTCGCATTTGTTTATTTTTTCTTTTGTTTCCCTTGCCTGGGGAGATATGTCCAATGAAAAATTGCTATGAACAATATCTGAGATTTTTCTACCTATGTTTTCTTCTAGGATTTTTATAGTTTCAGGTCAAATATTTAAGTCTTTGATCCATTTTGAATTTATTCTCCTTTGTGTGTGGTGGTCTAATTTCATTTTTCTGCATGCATCTGTCCAATGTTCCAAACACTATTTACAAATAAATTATCTTTAGCCCATTATATTTTCTTGCTTCCTCTGTCAAATATTGATTGACTCGAAAGGTGTGGGTTTCTTTCTGGGCTCTCTATTCTGTTCCATTTTTCTATGTATCTGCTTTTATGCCAGAATCACGCTGTTTTGACTACTATGGCCTTATAGTACAGTTTGATATTTAGTAGTATGATTCCTCCAACTTTGTTCTTCTTTCTCAGGATTGCTGATGCTATGCGGGATCTTTGCAGTTCCATGTGTATTTTTGAAATATTTGTTCTAGTTCTGTGAAATATGTTTTTGGAATCTTGATAGGAATTGCATTGAATCTCTAGATTGCTTTGGGTAGTATGGGCATTTTAATTATGTTAATTCTTCCTATCCATGAACATGGTACATGCTTCCACTTGTTTGTATCTTCTTCAATTTCTTTCTTCAGTGTCTTATAATTTTCCAAGTACAAGTCTTTCTGCATCCATGGTTAGGTTTATTTCTAGGTATTTTATTCTTTTTGAAGCAGTTGCGAATGGGACTGTTTTCTTGATTTCCCTTTCTGTTACTTCATTATTGGCATATAAAAATGCAACTGATTTCTGGATATTAATTTTGTATCCTGCTACTTTGCTGAATTAATTTATCAGTTCTAGTAGTTTCTTGGTGGAATCTTTGGAGTTCTCTATGTACATTACCATGTCATCTGCAAATAAAGACAGTGTTACTGCTTTCTTTCCAATTTGGATGCGTTTTATTTCTTCTTCTTGTCTGATTGCTGTGGTTAGGACTTCCAGTACTATGTTGAATAAGAGAGGTGAAAGCAGATGCTCCTGCCTTTTTCTCAGTCTTAAGGGGAATGCTTGTAGTTTTTGTCTGTGGAATATAATGCTGGCAGTGGGTTTGTCATATATGGCCTTTATTATGTTATCTATGACCCTTCTATTCCCACTTTGCTGAGGGTTTTATCATAAATCCATATTAGATTTTATCAGATGCTTTTTCTGCATCTATTGATATGATCATGTGGTTTTTACCACTTATTTTTTTCATGTGGTGAATCACATTTGTTGATTTGCAATGTTTCACCAATGCTGCATTCCCAGAATAAATCTCACTTGTTCATGTGTATGATCTTTTTGATGCATTGCTGTATTTGGTTTGCTAATATTTTGTTGAGGATTTTAACATTTAGTTCATTAGAGATATTGGCTTATAATTTTCTTTCTTGGTAGTGCCTTTATCTGGTTTTGGAGTTAGGATAATGCTGGTCTCATAAAGTGAGTTTGGGAGCCTTCCCTCTTCTTGAATTTTATGAAATAGTTTGAGAAGCAGAGGTGTTCTTCTCCAAGTGTTTGGTAAAATTTCCCAGTGAAGCCATGGGTCCAGGGCTTTTGTTTGTTGGGAGTTTTTTGATTACTGCTTCCATTTCACTAGGTGTAATCTGTCTATTCAGATTTTCTGGTTTTTCCTGATTTAGTTTTGGAAGATTGCATGTTTCTAGGAATTTATCCATTTTGTCCAGGTTGTCCAGTTTGTTGGCATATAGTTGTTCATAATATTTTCTTACAATCTTTTGTATTTTTTCTGGTGTCAGTTGTTATTTCTCCTCTTTCATTTCTGATTTTATTTACTTGGGTCCTTTCTCTTTTTTCTTCATGAGTCTGGTTAAAGGCTCATCCTTCCTTGTTATTTTGGTCATTGTTCGTTGTTCTTTTTCAAGTTCATTTAAGTGTGAAGTTACATTGTTTATTTGAGCTTTTCTTCTTTTTTGAGATAGGCCTGGAATACTATGAATTTCCCTTAGGGTTGCTTTCCCAGTGTCCTACAGATTTTCAGTTGTTGTGTCCTCATTTTTATTTGTTTCCAGGTATTTTTTATTTCTTCCTTAATCTCATTGTTGATCCATTCATTGTTTAATAACATGTTATTTAGTTTCCATGTCTTTCTGTGTTTTTCAGTGTTCTCATTGTGATTGATTGTTAATTTCATAGCAGTGTGGTCAGAGAAGATGCTTGATATGATTTCAATCTTCATAAATTTATTGAGACTTGTTTTGCGTCCTAACATGTGGTCCATCCTAGAAAACTTTCCATGTGCTCTTGAAAAGTGCTGATATATATTCTCCTGATTTGAGGGTGATAAATGATCTAGATTTTCATTTAAGGCTGCTATCTCCTTGTTGATATTCTGTCTGGAAAATCTATCTATTGAAGTCATTGGGGTATTAAAATCCCCTACTATGGCTTTATTTCTGTTGATCTCTCCCTTTATATCCATCAAGATTTGCTTAATATGTTTAGGTGCTCCTATGTAGGGTGCATAAATGTTTACTAGGGTTATATTCTCTTGATGGAATGTTTCCTTTATCATTATCTCATGTCCTTCTTGGTCTCTTACTATAGCCTTGGTTTTAAAGTCTATTTTGTCGGATATAGTACTGCTACCCCAGCTTTTTTTTTCTTTTCCATTTGCATGAAATATCTTTTCCCATCCCTTTACTTTTAGTTTGTGTGTATTTTTCAATCTGAGATGGGTCTTTTGGAGGCAGCATATATATTTCTTATCTTGTTTTCTTATCCATTCAGCTACCCTGTGTTTTTTGGTTGGAGCATTTAAGTCATTTACATTTAAAGTGACTATTGATAGATATGTATGTAGTGCCATTTTATTGTTAGAGTGTTTTCCTTTTCTTTTTTCTTTTCTTTCTCTTTTTCTTCTTGTTAAAGCAAGCCCTTTAACATTTGTTGCAGTTCTGGTTTGTCATTAACAAATTCCTTTAGCTGTTTCTTGTCTGGAAAGCTTCTGATTTCTCCTTTGATTTTAAATGATAGACTTGCTGGGTAAAGTAGCCTCAGTTTTAGGTCCTTGCTTTTCATCACCTTGAATATTTCATACCACTCCCTTCTGGCCTGAAATATTTCTGATGAATAATCAGATGACAGTCTAATTGGTGCTCTGTTGTAGGTAACTACCTGCTTTTCTGTTGTGGCTTTTAGGATTCTCTCCTTGTCTTTAAGCCTTGCCATTTTAATTATGATGTGTCTCAGTGCAGGCCTTTTTGGGTCCAACTTGTTTGGTACTCTCTGAGCTTCCTGACTTGCACATCTTTTTCCTTCACCAGATTAGGGAAGTTTTTAGTAATTATTTCTTCAAAGAGGTTCTTGATCCCTTGCTCATTCTCTTCTGGTATTCCCATGATGTGGATGTTGTTCTGCTTCATGTTGTCCAAAATGTTTCCTAAGCTTTCCTCATTTTTTTAAAATCTTTTTTCTTTTTGTTGCTCTGCCTGGGTGTGTTTTTTTTCTGCCTTTCTCCCAAATCACTGATGTAATCCTCTGCTTCATATAACCTATTGTTTATTTATCCCAGTGTATTATTTATTTCAAATTTGCATTCTTTATTTATGACTGGTCCTTTTAGTGGTTTCTGTGTCTTTTTCATGCTCTTGAGTATCCTTATAATCATTACTCTAAACTCTCTGTTTGATAAATTGTTTGCCTCCATATCATCTAGCTCTTCTTCTGGAGAATTTTCTTGTTTTTTCATTTGGGGTCTGTTTCTTTGTCTTCCCATCTTGGCCAATTCTTTGTATTTTCTGCCTTAGTTATTAAACTAATCAGTTGTTAGACTAATTAAAATCTAATCAGCTGCTGGGATTTTTCTTAGGTGATTTTTTCTTTTTTAAAAGACATTGATGGAGGTCTCTGGTAATATTCAACTGGTGGAATAATTGGTGCAGAGAGTCCAAAGTGGCACTAGTAGGGATGGCTAGAAGTCTGGGCTGTCTACTGAAATACCTATTCTTGGCCTCTGCAACCATGAGACCTCAGAATAGTCATGATTCTTACACAGCGGCTTACAGCTTCAACAGTAGTCTTCCAATGAACAAGGAGTAAGCTGCAAGATCCTTTATGATCTAGCCTCAGAAGTCACATAGCAACACTTCTGCCTTACCCTCCTGATCAAAGTAGTCATATGCACACCCAGATTTAAGGACTGGGGGTCTAGATGCCACTTCTAGATGGGAGGAGTGTCAACCCACTTGCAGCAATGATTTAGAACCTTCACAATCCACCTACATCTCTCCCCTTTACCTGTGTCTCTAAGAAAAACCTTTATTGCTAAGCAAGCATGGCTAGAGTGGTTTAAATACTTGAAGAATCTCACCTTCAAGTCAAGAACTAGAAGCAATACAGGCATAGATGCTTCTAGCATTGTGTTTAATAAGGAATTTAGGATCAACTTTTTGTCTAGCTTCTCAATGTCTTGCAAATTTCATTGTTTTGAGAGATGGAGGAACCTCACTTTGGTTGTCTTGGGACAGCATGTTTTCAAAACAGAAATTTGGACAGACAAAAGTATGGATCTAGTGATGAGTTGGGAGTATGTTCCTAAGACCAAAGCTCAGGCTCTATAACTATGGCATAAGTTCAGGGCAGATCAAGCATCAACATCCATTTGATTCTGTATCACCAGAGTAAGGTTATCTTCATATTCTCCTGGGTAACTATGGGTTCATTTTAGGACCTAGCCAAGCTAAGCCTGGTTCTGGGTGCTTTGCTTCTGGGTCAGAAAAAGAGGAATTTTTCTGCAATACCAATGAATATGTTTGTTGAGTAGATACCCTGTGCCAGGCATTGTTGGGCCCAGACAGATGTACAGATTTAAATATTGTTTTTATCTTGAAGGACCCCAAGTTTAATAGGAAAGATAGATGAGTAAACGTATGATCACAATACCATGTGGTAAAATAGAATAATTTAATTAAATACTAAGTGTTATAAGAACACAGAAGAGGGAACAATCAGTTTTAAAGCTTTTATTAAGAGGCGAACTTTGAGCTAAGTTTTTTCAGATTGAGAAGGTAGAAAGAACATCTTAGATAGAAAAACATCCTGTGAACAGAATGGACTAGGTAATATTATATATTATGTACAGGAAATGGTGGGTAGTCCTATGAGATTGGAGTGTATATTTTAGGGAGGATGGGGTAAGATATAAAGCTAGATAGAGGATTTGGACTGGGTTGTCAAGTTCTTTGTATTTCAGGCTAAGGAGTCTGTAGTTTTACCAATAGAAAATAGGGGAGAAAATATGGCAAGACACGTGTATTAGCTATTTTTAATCAGGGAAGCCAATTTTTTCCCACAACTTAGAGCTTTATCATCTTTAATATTTTATAAACCTCTATGGGAGCCATACTCCAGCTGAAAATTTTAGGCTTTCTCTTTAGGTTTCTTTCTCTTTAGGTTTCTGACCTTGTATTTTTCAAACAGTTTAAAATCTTACATTGCTGCCATGTTCCATTCAGTTAAGACAAGATTACATGCCAAAAATAATCTGAAAGGCAAATAGTGTATAGTTTAACCAATTTCTCTGTCATATCTTTTGCTACCAAGTAAAGAACAGATCAACAAACAGACAAAATTCTTTCTGTTCCATGCAGAAGAATTAAATGGTCAGCTTCATAAGTATTGATGGCTGGTTTTTCTACATGTGATACAAACTGTCTCCCATAGGCAAATTATCTAAATCACCTCCTGAAGCCACAATACATATTTGTGCAGCCAGTGGTGGGAGGTGTGGGTGGCAGGGGATGCCAGGTACTCAGTATGTGTGGCATCTGGGTCAGGAGTTTCTCCCAATGATGATAGAGATGTCGCCACCATAATAGTTGCTGCCTGTGAACTGCCACCAAATCACTGTGTGTGGTGTGTGCTGTGTGAGGAAATCCCAGATCTGTGTTTAGGTTGGTCAACTCTTAAAATTATGCAGTGTCCTTGTTTGTTTGGGTTTTTTTCCAGCTCATTCGCCATAGACAATCTAGAAGATTTGTTCTCCTGCTAGCTTCTTAGATGTCTAACTCCTGGTCAGTAGCATTCAGTTTATCTTGAGTTTACACCTTCCCAATACTTACATAAATCATCACACATTTGACATTTTAAGTGGTTCAACCCATGAGCACCAAGATGGCCGTGTGGGAGAACATTAAATTTCCTTCCCCCACCTGCTTTAAGTGAAACCATCAGGCAAACATAAACGATGAATGCTGTTTTAATGAGTATTGTTTCTCTTTCTAGCTGGGGCTATATCCAGTTGCCTTGCACAGATGTTCTTTGTCTGGGGAAGCTGTACCTGCTTGACCTCTTTTAAAAGACCCCAGATGTTGCTGGGAAGAAATGGGCAAAGTGTTCTGGGAAGAACAAGGGCCAAGGAGATTCAAAAGAGGGGGATCTCCCTTCCTTAATATTAATAGAACATCTCTAGTGGATCAAACTGGTCTCTGTTCAAGGCCACCAAGCAGGAGGACACTTGACCTCTTCTCACTGCCGCCCCCTCTAAAAAGCTCACCTCTGGAAAGGGCAGTTTGATCCAGCTGTTCAGTTTCTCTTCAAGTCTGAATTGTTATGAGAGGTAATTCAACCCATGACTGAGGGTAGAGACTCTCTTTTCCCAGCCAACTTTGTCACTGTTGGTGATCTTGGGAAGTGACCCAGAGTATGTACAGGTAAGCTGAAAGAACTGTGTATCTAAGGAGCTATAATATGGGAGTCAGACACACTTAATCATTGTGCATTCATCTCCTGCCCCTGTGAAAGAACCACTATCTATATCTCTACCATCAAAGCAGAGGCTCTGGGCAAGAGGCTGTGTGTGTGCGTGTGTGCCCATGCATGTGTGTGATCATTTACTTACCTGCACTTGTAAACACACCTTTATTACATGTGTTCTTAGACACTTCTCTACATGCATTACAGGATGTCCATCACATTGGACCACCGCAATAGCCACAGGAACCTCAGCAATAGCCACAGAGAATGTGTAATTCCAGTGCACCAAGCAGATTTTTGGTGAGGTCACAGGACAGCTGTTAGACTGAATTCCTGGGAATTTTGGCTTATCAAGGAAAAACTCTACAAAGACAAAAATCATTCTCATATAGGTGAAGCTTTGAATTATTAATTTGATAGTGAAAGAGTACACCTTTATTTTGTGCTCTGGTACTGACAGTAAGATGTACTAGTTATAATTCAAAACTAACACACTCAAAATGCCATTAGGACAGCCATGTGAAAAACAATTAAACTGGACCATACCCCCAACTTAATTGAAAAGAGATGAAAAACTCAAATGTAAGAGCTAAACTCATAAAATTCCTAAAAGAAAACATAGGTGATAAGCTCCTTGACATTGATGATGTCAATCATCACATTGGTGATGATATTTTGGAGCTGACTCCAAAACGAAAGGCAATAAAAGCAAAATTAAATGAGAGTATATCAAACTAAAAAGCTTCTGCAAAACAAACAAAAAACATGAACAAAAGGAAAAGGCAACCAACTGAATGGGAGATAATGTTTGCAAATAGTATATCTGATGATAAGTTAATTTCAAAAATATAAGGAGTTCACACAACTTAACCAAAAAAATAATAATATTCTGACTAAAAACCAGGCAGATGATCCCAAATAGACATTTTCTCAAAGAAGACATGCAAATGGCCATCAGGTGTATGAAAAAAATGTTCCACATCACTAATCATCGGAGAAATGCAAATCAAAATCCCAGTGAGCTATCACCTCTTGTCAAAAATCCCGAAATAACCAGTATCGGTGAGAATGAGCAGGAGAGGGAACACTTATGCATTGTAAGTGGGAATGTCAATTGGTGCAGCCATTATGGCAAATAGTATGAAGCTTTCTCAAAAAAATAAAAATAAGGCTACCATATGATCGAGCAGTTCCACTTTGGGCATTTATCTGAAGAAAATAAAAACACTAATTTGATCCTGGACAACAAAAAGCTTTAGGAGTCATCACCACCAAACCAGTATTGTAAGAAATGTTAAAGGGACTTTAAAAAGAAAAAAACAATTTAAGCATACGAAAATAAAATGGCAATAACTACATCCCTACCAACAATGACTTTATGTATACGTGGATTAAATCCAAAGCCACTGGGCAGCCAACAGAGGGGAAACCAAGGCGCCGGCACATGCTGCCTACAAGAGACCTCTTCAGACTGAAAGACTCACACAGACCGAGAGGAAGGGGATGAGAAAAGGTGTTTTGTGCAAATGGAACTTAAAAGATAGCTGGGGTAGCAGTACTTACATCAGCCAAAATAAACTTTAAAACAAAGGCTATAAGAAGAGACAAAGAAGGACTCAGCGATTCCGCTTCTGGGTATTTGTCCAAAGCAATCCAAAACACTAATCTGAAAAGACATGCACCCCTGTGTTCAGCGAGGCATTGTTTACAATAGCCAAGAAGTGAAGCAGCCTAATTGTTAATCGACAGGTAAATGGATAAAGAAGCTGTAATACATATATTCAATAGAATAGTATTCGGCCATTAAAAAAAGAATAAAATCTTGCCATTTGTGAGAGCATGGATGGACCTGGAAGGTATTATGGTGGATGAAATAAGTCAGACAGAGAAAGAAAAATACCATGATTTCACTTATATATGGTATCTAAAAAAATAAAAATAAATGAACAGACAAAACAAAAAGAAACTCATAAATAGAACATTTTGGTGATTGCCAGAAGGGAGGGACTTGGGGAAATGGGTGAAAAGAAGAAAGGGGTTAAGATGTACAAATTGCCAGTTATAAAAACAGTCCTGAGGATGTAACACACAGCATAGGAAGTAAGAGTCAATAATATCCCTGGCTGGTGTGGCTCAGTGGATTGAGTGCAGGTTTGTGATCCAAAGGGTCACCAGTTCAATTCCCCATCAGGGGGACATGCCTGGGTTGCAGGCCAGGTCCCCAGTAGGGGGCATGTGAGAGGCAACCACACATTGGTGTTTCTCTCCATCTCTTTCTCCCTCTCTTTCCCTCTCTATAAATAAATAATTAAAATCTTTTAAAAAAGAGTCAATAACATTGACATTGTAATAGCATGGTAATAACTATGTATGGTGTCAGATGGGTACTAGACTCATTGGGGGCATCATTTAGGGGCATCATATGAATGCCTAATCACCATGTTGTACACCTGAAACTAATAGGTTATATGTCAATTATACATCAATTACAAAAGTCACATACCTAACCCCAAGCCACGGTCTGAATTTACATTGTGGGATCCAAAGGAAGGAGGTGAGATTCCTGGAGCAAAGATTAAGAGAGTCCATGTTCAGGAGGGGGAGGGGACTTCTGCAGGGGTGAGAATGGAATCTTTCTAAGATGTAAAATCATTCAAATTCAGGCAGTTGTACGGAAGGTATTGTGCTTGAAGGGCTATGTATTTTCATCTATGACCCTTCACCTCTTAGACTAATCAGTGGATTTTCCCTGTTGGTGGGCCAAGCGGTGTGAAACAGCTTTCAATGGTAATTAGTGTAAAGAATTAGTGCAGGGATGATGACCTCATATGCAGTCATCAAGTCCACGGAGATCAAAGGGGCTAAATAGATCTCAAATATTTATTAAAGTGTTAATAAACCACTGAGATGCTTAAATTTACGTATTTCTTCCTTCATGTAGGTGAAAGGATATCTAATAATAGTAGTATTATACACTAGCTAGCATTTATTTAGCACTTATTACGTGCCAAACACTATGCTAAGGACTTTTCATTGGCTAATTCATTTAGTTCTATGTTAGACTCTATTTTGTAGATTTAAAAAGTAAAGCTCTTAATGGAAGATTGCTGTCAATTTTTTTTTTAAATTGAAGCAATGATGAAATATCCACAAGTCCCATGAGTATAGAAAGGCTTTTACATATGCAACAGGATGTTAAAATGGAACTATTTCAGACTCATGCTTGGCAATGGCCTCAAGACACTCGTTTCCAAATACTCTTCCATTTTGAAGTGAGACTCCGGACTACCTATGCAAGAATTGCAAAGGAGCAAGCTGTCTTAGAATGATGGTGTTTTCACCTGTTCTTCTAGCCAAGCGTTGGTAAGAAGCCTCATGGAGAACCTGAGGGAGGCACAATTTCATTAGACCTGAGATGGGAAGGCTCATGGGTCAGCCGCAGAGTTTCCTAGCTTGAAAAATAAACACATTTGGCATTGTCTGAATTCACTGTTCTGAAAAGTACGAAACTGTGAATGGTAAGCTATTTAGCAGTCTCATTTTAATAGAGGTAAGCACCTGGCTGGTGCAGGAGAATGGAGCCCAGACTCTGGAAGAAGAAGAGAGTTCCAGAAGGTTGTCTTTGCCTTCGATTTATCTTTGCACTCCAACTGCCTATAAGTTAAGTATATCAAGTGTCACCTGAGTTGAGTGCCTCTGACAGCCAGGTTG
Source organism: Glossophaga mutica (assembly GCA_039655065.1). Lineage (NCBI taxonomy): Eukaryota > Metazoa > Chordata > Mammalia > Chiroptera > Phyllostomidae > Glossophaga > Glossophaga mutica. The sequence goes on from CM077304.1 coordinate 65,469,471, forward strand.
CATCCCCGTGTCCATGTTTGTGGTTCAGCCACTTTCTTGCGGGGTGGACCAGTAAAACCTGTTCCATTCACCAGTGCCCACAGAGCTCTGGTGATGAGGGTTGTCAACAAAATAACAATTTTCCATCAGGGCCAAGTGTTTGGAAAATGGTACCAAGAGCAAAAGAAGCAAACTAGAGCTGTTCATTTTCATTTATTTTTCAAGCTAAAAATCTGTGAAAGATTTGCAAAAACTATTTACTCTGTTTAATATTATCCCTGGCTCCATCTCATACCTTGAAAGTTTAAGTAATGTTTGGCTGCCACAGAGCAATTTAGAAGCAATCTGCTCCCTCCCCTGCCCGGTTTCCCAGATGTTGGGAGAGTAGAATGTTGGCTGAAGAGAAGATTGGGCAATATTTTATATTTTAATTTGTTGTTAAAGAATTGATACATTGTTTGACAGTTTCTACAAGTGAGCTCTATTCTCTGATTTTTCTTCCAAATGCCTTAAGTGGTGGCACAAGACTTCAATCATTTTGTGCTTCTTAGAGCTGCTCCCCACGCCAAATTCCGTGCCTTCCTTGGAATGCGTATCATTGGCCTGGTAGCATGGGATGAAGCCCATACTCCTGAGTCAAATTTTGGAGACAAACCTGCTTTTAGATTTAGTTTTAGTTTTTTTTCTAGTTTGTTTACACTTGGCACTGAAACCACAAAAAAATTTACATGAGCTGCTTTTAGCCCGGAATTGCCAGGGAAAGAAGCCAAACTTGGGTTTCCTGTTGAGGTCCTTGAGAGGTGTTAGTTTCTGCCAAATGTATATTTTGAGGATTGATTTTTTTATTAAAAAAAAAACCATCGACTAGAAAATGTTGGGTGTATTTTAAAACAAATCTAAATATAACAAAACTATAATTGAAATTGTCAGTTACCACAATTCATCAGTTCTTGATCCAGTAAATATGGAGCACCTATTATCTGCCAGAAGGTACATGCTTATTTAAGGCAAATTTAACTCTAGGATAAATTTGAGTTTACTGTTGCCTTCGAAACAGTAAATATTATAGAGGCATAAAAAAACTCTAGGTTTGAAGGTAATCACCTCTTTCTATTTTTAACCTAATAGTTTTCAAGGTGATTGTTTCTGTTAAGAAAAAAGTTTTTAATTTTTTTTTAATTTTTAAAAGGATTTTATTTACTTATTTTTAGAGAGAGGGGGAGGGTGGGAGAAATGAGGAGAGAAATATTGATGTGTGAGAGATACATCAGTTGGGTGCTTCTCACAAGTGCCCCAACCAGGGCTGCCCCAGCCCCCCACCCTCCCTCCACAAACCAGGCATGTGCCCTGACTGGGAATCAAACCGATGAACTTTTGCTTTGCAGGACAGCCCTCAACCAACTGAACCATGCTGGCCAGGGCAAGAAATAAGCTTTTGATAAGGAATTATGCAAAGTCAAGCCTTTCATTTTAAAGTTCATATTTCTAAATTTTTTTCCTCAGTAGTCATTAAAGTAGACAAAAATGAAAATATAAAAGGAAGATCTGATACAGACATTATACACATGGCTACAGGAAATTTATCCAATCCGATTTCCTACCTTCCCCCAACCCTATCACCAGTAGGATATTTTCGGGCAGGTAAACAGTAAATGAAAATCCTGAAAGGCATCAGGGTAGCCTCAAGGATGGTGGCCATCTAAACACTGTGTCAATAGCAATCTCATTTTATATTATCTAAAATATGCACCTCACACAACAAAGCATTTCACTTTTGCACAAGGACTTATTATCTATAAAAACACACACTGGAGAAAGTATGGACTTCCAGCCAAGATGGAGGCGTAGGCGGACACACTGTGCCTCCTCTCACAACCAAAATTAAGGACAACAAATATTTAGAAAAGAGAAAACAACTAAAACTGATAGAAAATTGAACTGTACCGAAGTCCAACAACCATTCATCCAGACCGGTAAGAGGGGTGGAGTCACGGCAGGAAAAAGTGGGGGTGTGGACCCAGGAACACAGGCAGCAGCAGCTGGCAGTTCTCAGGTGCACAGACAGCACCTGGCAGGTCCCGGGCACAGGGGGGCAACTGTGCAGACCCAGTGAGGCCACACAAAGTGGCTGGCCGACCAGGTGGTCCCACATTCTCGCGTGCAGACAGCCCAAGCAAAGGGGAAGTGGCGGAAGGGACTGAATCCAGGAGAGAGTAGAGCAGGCGCCCTTCTTCCCTCTCAGACCCCGCCCCCACCTATAGCATCACAACCCAGCGACTGGGCTGCCCCACACTGGGGAACACCTAAGGCTCCACCCCTCATACGTAACAGCTGCGACCAGACTAAAACCAAACCAAACCAAAACAAAACAAAAAACACCAAAAATGTCTCAAACTGGAGAACAAATGAAGCATCAGAGCCAATTCCTCTAAGCCGTGAAGAGATAGCCAACCTATCAGATGCACAGTTCAAAACACTGGTCATCAGGATGCTCACAGAATTGGTTGATTTTGCTCACAAATTAGATGAAAAAATGCAGGCTACAATACGTGAAATGAAGGAAGACGCATGGGGAACCAATAGAGATGGGAGGAAAACTGGGACTCAAATCAATGGAGTGGACCAGAAGGAAGAAACTAACAACCAAGCAGAAAACAAGAAAGAAACAATTCAAAAAAATGAGGAGAGGCTTAGAAACCTCTGGGACATCTTTAAACATCCCAACATCCGAATTATAGGGGTCCCAGAAGGGGAAGAAGCAGAGCAACAAGTGGAAAACTTATTTGAACAAATAATAAAGGAGAACTTCCCCAATCTGGCAAAGGAAATAGACTACCAGGACATCCAGGAAGCTCAGAGAGTCCCAAAGAAATTGGACCCAAGGAGGAACACACCAAGGCACATCATAATTACATTAGCCAAGATTAAAATGAAGAAGAGAATTCTAGAAGCAGCAAAGGATAAGGGGACAGTCACCTACAATGGAGTTCCCATCAGACTGTCAGCTGATTTCTCAAAAGAGGCCTTACAGGCAAGAAGGGGCTGGAAAGAAGTATTTGAAGTCTTGAAAGGCAGGGACCTACATCCAAAATTGTTCTATCCAGCAAAGCTTTCATTTAGAATGGAAGGGAAGATAAAGCGCTTCTCAGATAAGGTCAAGTTCAAGGAGTTCCTCATCACCAAGCCCTTATTATATGAAATGTTAAAGGGACTTATCTAAGAAAAAGAAGATAAAAATATGACAGTAAAATGACAGCAAACTCACAGATATTAACAACCACACCTAAAACAAAAGCAAACTAAGCAAACAATTAGAACAGGGACAGAACCACAGAAATGGAGATCGTATGGAGGGTTAGCAACAGGGGCGTGGGAGGAGGAGAAAGGGGGAAAGGTACAGAGAATAAGTAGCATAGACGGTGGGTAGAAAATAGACAGGGGGAGGGCAAGAATAGTGTGGGAAATGTAGAAGCTAAAGAACTTATGACACATGGACATGAACTAAAGGGGGAGAATGTGGGTGGGAGGGGGTGTGCAGGGTGGAGGGGAATGATGGGGGAGAAATGGGACAACTGTAATAGCATAATCAATAAAATATATTAAAAAAACACACACACATTGGTTCCTATTCCCTCTACGTAGTAATTCAGAGTCTGTGGTGAAATGAATAAATGCTCTGCTTTTTTCTACAATATTTATTTAAGCATCACAAGCGTGCATTGTTGTGATTCATCCAGGAATATTGAGTTAGCCCAAGCTTTTCTTTTCAGCCTGTTTTTTAGGAGCACTCTGTAAGTTATTTATACTAGGTGTAATGTAAAAATTTACATAAAAGCAAATATGTTATTTGTGCACTAAATATTGAGTAGCTTGTGTGATAGCACTGTGTGTGGTGCTGGGTTTAATAAAGGTGAAGAGGACACCGATCCCGCCTTCTAGAAGCTTGTAGTCCAGTGGGGCTGATGAACTCAGACAAGTACAGTTCAATGTGCTAAGTGAGTTTGTGCAGGAGGGAGGTTACCTCTGCCCATGCTGGACTGAAGGAAAGGTGGTTGATACACAGGAGGTGACCTGAGTTTGAGCCGAGTCTGGGAAGTTGAGTGTTAGTCAAGAAGGATTAGGTGAGAGAAGGAGGTGAGAAAGAAGATCAAGAGGCTATGATAGAAAATATAGATGTGTTTATATAAAATAGAAAACTGATATCATAAAAGAAATCATGAACAGAATAGGTAACTTCTATAGCTAGAAAAAATATTTTAATGCAAATAATAGTGAAACATTCAGGTCAGCAGTATTTTACACAAAAATTTATTTTGAATTGACCAGAGAAATATTCTTTAGAGAGTTATCAGGTAACATCAACTAAAAATGTCTGTATACCTGGATGCATAATTTTACTCCTGGGAATTTAGCTTATAGAGATAAAATCAAAAGTGCAGAAAATGATAAGTAAAAGGATATTTATTATACTATTGTTCCTGGTAGCAAAAATCTGGAAACAACATGAATGTCCATCAGCAGGGGAATGGCCAAGTAAATTATGGTACTGCTCACTCACAACATATTACAAAGCTGTTAAAAAGACTGAATTACAGCTATGCAAGTTTACGCAAAGGGATTTGCACCAGAAAGTGCTGGGTGAGATAAGTATGATGCAGAAATGTGCATGCAATATGATCCCATTTTGTTACCTAAGAAATAACATGAGCCTGTATAACATGCATAAACATGTATAAGTATTTATTTAAATAGCAACACATGAGCAATGACAAGACTGTGGAAGGGTATGGGCAAGGCAACAACAGGGTTTCCTTTGGATGGTGACTCATGTGAGAAGAGGGAGAGCAGACCAGAGGAGGTGAGCCAAGAAAAAAAAGGGGGAAAATACAGTATAAAAGACATGGTTACATTTATGCATATATGTGGGTGTGCAAATATATATACAATATACCAGGTGGTGCAAAAGCTGGTTTACAGTTGTTTGTATAGAGATTAAAACAATAATTCATAAGTGATAATGTAAGAATAAACTGTTTCATGTACTCAACTGTAAGCCTACTTTTGCTCCACCTGTATGTATGTATGTACAATGTATATATATTAAAAATACTACATACATGACAGTTCATAAATCATATCTTATGACATATATGAGGTGTGTCCAGAAAGTATCCAACCATGTAATGTGAAAAATAGAGACATTTATTGAAGAAGATACAAGATACAAGAAATGTTGTACATAGGACAATGATGCCTCAGTTCCCTTCAAAGTAGGCACCTTGAGACCTCACACAGTTCTCTCAGTGTCTCTTCCACTGTTCAAAAAACACTGCAAAATTCTTTGGTAGAATCGCCATCAGCTGTCCTATCATATTTTCCTGAATCTCATCAACAGTGTGAAATCTCTTCCCTTTCAAAGGTGCTTTTAGTTTTGAGAAAAGCCAGAAGTCTCAGGGCACCAAATCCAGGCTGTAGCGGGGCTGAGTCACCTGGGTGACTTGATGTGTCTCCAAAACACTCTGCAGGAGATGTTACGCATGAGCGGATGCATTGTCGTGATGATGCTGCCAATCACCAGTTGCCCACAGCTGTGGCAGTTTTTGTTGTATTGCATCTCAGCTGATGAAGAACAGTGAGGTAGTTATCCTTATTAATTATTCGGCTTGGAGGCGGGTACTTATGATGAACAACACCTTCCCAATCAAAAAACACAGTTAACACGGTCTTGACCTTGCTGCAGTGTTGCCACGCCTTCTTCAGGAGTGGAGAACTAGGCACTTTCTACTGGGACGACTGGACCTCTGTTTCCAGATTGTAACCTTAGACTCACCATTGATCCCTGGTTATGACCTTCTCAAGGAAATCTGGTTCATTGGTAGCAATTTGAATCAAGTCATTAGCAACTGCAGCATGATGTTCCTTCTGCTCTGGTAGCAGAACCTGCAGAGTGAATTTTGCCATGACACGGTTCATGCCAAGATCCTGCATCAAAATCTTGGACACAATAGTTTTGGAATCCCCAGATCAGATTCTAGTTCTTGCACTGTCATTCTCTGATCTTTGTTGATTGTAGTCCCTACACATTCAACATTCTCAGGTGTTCTGCGGCCTTCCAGAAGGTGGATCACTTTCAAAAGATTCTTCACCATCTTTGAAGCATTTGTGCCACACTTTTATTTGCACTGCACTCATTGCATTAACCCCGAAAGCCTTCTGAATCATCCAAACAGTTTCTGCCAAGGAATGTTCAAGCTTTACGCAAAATGTGATGCAGATTCATTGCTCTACTCACTCAGTCATTTTGAATAAGATAGCCACACAGTACACATGCTCACTCCACGGTGGCTACTGCCACCACTGACTAATACAGTGAAGTCATCAATGTTCATGCATGTGCATTCCAGTCCACTCTTTGGTTGCCAGGTTACATCGATGTTGTGCAAACTGTTCTAGTTATGTTCACCATGGCTGGACTTTTTCCAGATGGATCTTATATATAGTTGCAGCATAGAGTGGAGTTGAGATTCATCTTTTATTTCTTTGGTGCCTGATACTCCTATCAGATATTACTGATAGATGTAAGCAAGATGGATGATTTTTCTTATCAAGCCGACTGATGTTTCTTAAAGAAATTTATGACCCATATCTTGGCATGGTTATCAGCAACAAGGAAGGCTTCCTTTCCATAGGAAGATGTTAATCTTCAAGTGAAGATTGTCTGGTTCACTGTATCTTATGACATCAAAAACAAAAGAACCAGTCCGCAGAGGCCTATGAACCAGCTGCTGAACCAGCATTGATGCTCACTTGGTCCTGCCTCATCACAGGACCTAACTCAGGTCCCTGACTCAGGTCACCTAACCTCTTCAAATCTCAATAATCTCACTTGCAAAAGAAAGCACATGCTTTGTAACTTGGAGGAAGGGCACGCAAACCAACAAGAAATTCTCATAAAGAATCTTGATACAAACCTGCTAACTATACACTGTATTGTCTGTTCTCACCCATGAAAGCTTCCAAGTAAGGTTTTTTTTTTTTTTTTTTTTTTTTTGGTCAATGTGAGTAATGGAAATATCTTTCATGGGTGTTGAAATATGTTTATTAAATCAATCCTATTTGTTTTCTTCTGAACATCACACCTGCCACAGTCATGGCCATAATTAAATATAACTGCAATTAAAATATAGACTAAGCATTGTCAGCCTGAAAACTGGGCTGAGAGGCAGGGAAAGTGATTGAGACACTCTGAGCCCCTTTGGTTCCACAGGTTTCTAAACACAGGTGTTTCCTAACACCATCTCCATACAAGGCCAGAAGAGAAATGGTCTTAAATAGACGAAACTGGATCAAGAAGAAGACAGAAAAGGGAGTAGGAAGGAGAGATTTGGACAGAAGTATAAAGATGATTCAGGAGCCTCTGAAATAGTTAAGGATGACCCTTTGCACTAAGTCTGTTTTGCTGTCAATGGTAAATGGAGGGTCCGTCGAGGGAGAAGCCAGTCAGGCTGCAGGAGGAGGTGGGAGCCCGCAACAGTGTGCCGTAGACGTGGTCTCTAGAGCCAGGCACTGCCATGGACTGGTCATGAGTGATTTAACTCCTCTGTGCCTTGAGTTCTTCATCTGTATAATGAAGATGACGCTGGCAATGGTGAGGGGGATATTATCTACAACAGCAGGCTATTATGAAGATAAAGTGAACAAACAGGGCTAAAGCACTGACTACACTGCTAGCACATAGTAGGCGCTATATAAGTGTTAGCTGTCACTGTTCCCTTTCTTTCAGAAGAGAGAAGAAAGCAGCTTACACTAGGATCTGTGAATCCTTTTCTCTGAAGGAAGATAAAATGCTTAAATATCTGGAACAAGAGGAGAAGAAAAAAACCATGTAATGTTTGAAGAATGCTGTGAGAAGTTCCTTCTTGTCCAAAAGTAACGCCTGTGTAAGACAACTGTGTAATACACGATTTACATGGACAGGTGATTTTTTCATTTGTTTATGCACTGTGTAATGTCTTCCCAGGGCAAACTAATCCTTAGTCACGCTATCTTTGTGGTTTACAGGTTCTGGGAAGACCCAGATCATTGATCTGCTGCTAAAATTCACCCAGTGATTCGATCCTTTGTGCAAAGCCTTTGTCTTCTCTTTGGGGGAAGGATAATTTGGGGAAAGTCTATATTTTTAATCCCTAACATCTCTAATGCTAACTGGTTTTCATCAGCTCACTTTCCCCTTCCTGACAGAAAGCTTAGAAAAGAGGGGAATGCTGAGAAAAGAGAAATACAAGAACCGCACAGGTGGAGCTAAGTGCCAAAGATAAATTCTACATGCTTTAAGACGTTTCCTAGTGTCCCTTCCGAGCACCATTCCCTTGAGGACTTCAGGGGCTCCCGTGATCGTTGTCTGAATTTTCAAATGACAAACGGAAGTCACTGAGCTGAAGAGACTGGCCACAGGTCAAAATGCCAGTCTATGATGGAGTCAGGCAAGAATTCCTGTCTCTTGGCTCATGGCACTGAAGCGGTGGCTCCCGTCCGGCATTTGCAGGCTCCATCCAGAGCCCCCTGACTCCCATGGTCAGGTGAGTCCGCAAAGCAGTCCAAGAAAACCTCCAGCACAGCATGTGGCTGTCACTCCAATCAGGACCTCTCCCAGCAATCCTTCCCCTGATGCCGCTCCCCAGGCCCAACCAGGGGAAAGGAACAGGGTAGTCTGGGAGGTTTATGGGACCCTTGCATGTAGGAAAACGTGCTTGGTAAGGTAGCGTCATGTGAAGCACGGGCACTCTGGAGTCAGTTCAGTGGGTCTGCCTCCAGGGTATTCTTGGGGCCCCAGCTATCCCACAGAGTGCCTTGCTCCTACCAGGAAAGTGGCTGGCCGCTGCCCCACTGGTCTACGAAGTGGCAGGTGGGTCACAGGCTGGACTGCAGCCTCTATCTATCCCCTTGGCTTGGTGTCTGGTGTGTAGTGACTGACTTAATAAACGGTATGTGGGTGCCCCATCTACCCTTTACTACTGGGTGACTTGAGTTGCTTAGCCTCTCTGAGTTTTGGTTTCCCCATCTGTAAAATAGGCAAAGTAATAGTTGTTAGGAGGTTAAATGAGGTACAGCTTGTAGTCTGCCTAGCAAGGTATAGGCATTCAGTAAAATGGTAGCCATTACTACTAGCTGTTTAAATTGACTTTCACTTGGCTTTAAATTAGCTATCACCTGGCTTTAAAAGCAACGTTTTTCTATTCTCTCTTGAGAAGTTTGATTTTCCTAGAAAATGTGTTTTGTAAATGGAGACAACTGTGAAAAAAAGGAGACAAGATTCATAGTAAATTATTATCATCATTTTAATATAAATGTTGTTATTCTTTCTGGTTGCACCATCTGAAGTATCTGATGGGAATTTCTAATTACACATCTAGTTCAAGACAGGGTAATTTACGAGTCCACGCCCTGACACACCTGTGCTTCTGGAGAGCACATCCCACTTCGTTGGATGTCTCGGGCATTGGGACAGACAACCTCATTCAAGACACTATTCCCTGAATTCTCATTCTGCTCCTGTGTGGTAAAGTGAGTGATATGAGTGAGTAATTCAGGAGCAAGCTTTGAGGAATGTCTAATTTGCATAGGTGCAGAAATGAGTCTCTCAGGCTGGGTTTAATAAAAACAAAAAACAGCTCAAGTAGTTCTCAGGCCTGGTAAGGTCCCAGCATGCTCACTCAGTCAGCTGCTCTGATGTCCACCCCCTCAGGACCAGATACACCAGCTTCCTCTATGTAATCATCTCGGTTGGAAGGGGACATTATTTAGCCCTGGGAGTTTTAAAGTAATTTCCTGACAATTAATAAACAGAATAGTGCTTGTGTGTGTGGGTGTGTGGGTGTTTTACTCACCAGAGGGTGGGAATGAATTCTCAGCTACCTAAAAGTGGAATGCTTGCCTTTTGTAGATGAACTCACATTATCTTCAGGGAGTACCTCTTTCATACTTCAGCCCAACTGTGTTGAAAGGAAGTCTATAATCCTTAAATAACTCTGTGGCTCTCTTTGCCTGGAGTCTTCCTTTGAACTTTTTCCCAAGGAATGTTTATAACCAAGTAATTACACTTATTTTACAACAAGCAACTGTGAAAATATCACTCAAGAACAATAAGGTTTTGAGGGAATCCCATTTCACTCAGAAAACAAAACAAACAATAACAATAAAACCCACCACTATAAAACCTTAACAGAAAGAGGATGATTAAACGCTTGGTGACTCAGGGTAAAAGTGATGAAAAATCACATGTTTCCAATAACTATGACCCCTTATTTCCTGTTTCTCAGAGTTGAATGAGATGGGAACACGTCAGGAGATGAGGGTGATAACCTGCATATTCATATTTGTTTGTGGCACGGTGCCCCCCTGAGCCTGGACTCTGTTCAGACCTAGCTGTTGGCAGACCGTCAGCTCCTTCGGCTGTCTAGTTGCAGGAATGAATGCTTGAGAGCATGTGTGTGTGTGTGTGTGTGTGTGTGTGTGTGTGTGTGTGTTGTTGTGGTGGTGGTGGTGGTTTTGAGCAGAAGAGAAGAATTTTGTGTCTGGCTCGGGAGACAGATGGGGAGAGGTAGACATAGATGGTATGGAGGTAGAAAGATATCATACCAACCCCCATGGATGGGGAAGGTATAATACCCTTTTGTTTCTTTCGGTCCCCCCACGTCCCCAGTACTCACACAGGCTCCGCTGGCCAGAGGGGCTGGTCTAGTTTTCCAGCACCGGGCTATGGGAGCCCAATGGCAAATGCAGCATGAGATTGGTGATAGAGTCAGCCTTCCCACCTCCACTTGGCTTCACACTCAATGCAGCCATACCTAGGGCACCCTTATGCTCAGCGCATTGTGCTTAAGAAGCATATATTGTACATTAAGAAGGCATTGTGCGGAGCCAGGCACAGAAAGACAAATACTGTAGATATCACAAATGTGGAATCTAAAAAAGCCAAACTCATAGAAGCAGAAAATAGAATGTTGGCTACCAGGCGCAGGGGTTGGGGTGTGGGTGTGGGTGTTGGGGAGATGTCAGTTGAAGGGTACAAACTCATATCCCAGTTACACGGTGGGTGGGTCCCGAGGGTCTCATGTGCCGCATGGTGACTACAGGTAATAGCACTACATCACATATTTGCAAGCTGCTAAGAGGGCAGGTCTTAAATGTTCTTGCCACAAAAAAGAAATGGTAATCATTTGAGGTGACAGAGGTGTTAACTAATGCTATGGTGCTAATCATTTTGCAGCATATGCATATCAAATCAACACATTGTACATCTTAGACTTACAGAGTGTTATATGTCTATTACATCTCAATAAAGCTAGAAAAATTAAAACCCTGAAAAATCAGAATATAGGCTATCTCACTAAGTTGGTTGTTCATCTCTATCAAAATCGTTCGAGAAACATGTTTAAATCACAAAGCCCCAAGCTCCATCCTATTCCTGCTGAATTGGAATCACTGGGGATAGGCATCTGTTTAAAGATTTTCCCAAGTGATTCTGATGTTGAGAATCAATCAGTGCACTAAACCCACAACTGTAGCTCAACCCCAAGAAAGCAAGAGCTTATGCAGAAAGCAGGAAATGCCCTCTAGTGGCCGAAAGAAGCCGTTTTTCATTCTGTCGGCTCCCGGGACCCGGGGCAGAGTAGAGAGGTGGGAAGCCACATCTTTATTGTAAACCGTGTTATAATCCACTAATTTGACCCATATGCCCCCGAAACTTAAACCATAAGACCCATAAGGGCAGGAGCCACTTCTTGTCTTGCCCATGAGGGTGCCTAGTATAGTGCCTGGCAATTGTGGTGTAAAGCCTAAATTAAGGCTCAGTATTATATGCTGCCTTTATATCTGGGATAAAAATCAGGAGGGCCCCAAACGGTTTGCCTGCAAGTTTCCTGCCCTATGCCACCCTCCTAGAAAGGTCATCCTGCCAAACAACAATCCTTATGAAAGGGACCAGGCTCAGTTCCTGCTTATTCTTGTGTGGTGGGTCTCTACCAGCCCATGGAGTTATTTAAATGAGTCACATCCTCCCACAGGAGCCAGGGAGAAGGAACCTCACCGTCCTGACACTACACACCTGCCTCCACAGTACCTGGCAGTTCACTCTGTCTCTGAGCTGAACCCCTCTTCGGCCCTCCGTGGCGCATGGTGCCCTCCCACCCCAGGCTGTGACTGTGTGATTGACCGACAGCTCTCCGTCTCATCTGTCCAGCACTGGGCAGTGTGTGTGCATTTGGCTGTCACAATAATCCTCGGGCAAGAATCCCACCTTCACCAGTGGGATCCAGAAGAAGCAATCAGAACATCCAGGGAGGGCATTCAGTAAATGTTGGTTAAATAGCTGAATGAAACCAAAGGGCTCTCAAAAGTTCAGATAGCTTCATTGTATTGATTTACTGTCCATTTGCAAGAACTCTCAAAGTGATCTTAGGCACAAATCAATTATTCAGTGAATGTATTTATAGGATGTTAAGCTGGAGGAGATCGTGGACAACTTTAGGATTAACCCTCTGTTCTATCTCTAAAAGAACTATTGCCTAGACAAGACCATAAATTCCTCAATGACAGGGACTTTGTTTTATTTAGGTTTAGATCCCCTCGGCTTGGAACAGAACTGGTGTACACTGCGCATTTGACAAAGAGATGAATGACAGTACAGAGATTCAGCGGATTTCCCTAGAGCACCTGCTAGTAACAGTACCACACGGACTCAGTTCAACAGGTACTTATCAAATGTCTTCTGTGAGCAGCAGCAGCAGGCTAGGTGCCCCGTGGGGCAAGAAGGTGGGACCCGAGGCAGGGCTATGAGGATGAGAAAGACATAGTCTGTGCCCTCATGGTAGCTACAAACCACATGTACTTATATAAATGAAAATTAATTAAAATTTAAAATTTGTTGCCCAGTTACACTAGCTATGTTTCAAGTGTTTAACAGCTAAATGTTGGCTAGATACTACCAAACTGGATTGCACAGATATAGAATATTTTGATCGCTGCAGAAAGTTCTACTGGATATCACTGCCATAGAAGGAAAGATGTAATGAAACCTGAAACCAGCAGAGGATGATAACAGAGGTGCCAAGTAATTGCCATGAGGCCAGAGGGAGTGGTTTCGGGACCAGCCCCCGCTAGAGTGTAAGTCCTCTGGGGATGGGGGCTGTCTGACTCCCAGCAGTCAGCGCAATGCCTGACTCACAGAAGATGTTCACCCCAGTTGATTGAACAAAAATAATCTACACAGAAAAACCTCTCTGTGAACCCTGAATTCAGTGTTTGCCAATTCCATTCATGCTTTTATAACCTTCCTATGCAATATTGTATCTGTTAACAGGACAGATCATTGCTTTGCTTGTTGTTTTTAAACATAATGTGAGTAGCATTTCAGAATATACATCCTTACACAACTTTTTTTTTTTTTTAGAGAGAGGTGAAGGGAGGGAGAAGGAGAGGGAGAGAAGTATCGATGTGGGGGGAAACACTGATCAATTGCCTCTCATACGCACCCTGAATGGGAACCGAACCTGCAACCTTTTGGTTTACAGATGACCCACAACCGACTGTGCCACACCAGGTAGGGCTGCAACTCATTTTGTAAATTTTGCTTCCCCTTATATTTTAGTGATGTGTCCATGTTGAAACATGCAGCTCTGAGCAGTTCATTTTAATTGCTAAAGAGTATTCTATGGCATTAAATATACAATTTATCTGTTGTACTTTTGATTGAAATCTGTCCTCTTTCCAATTTTTACAATTCCAAATAGGGCTGTAATTAACATTCTTATAAGTGTTTTCTTATACAAATATTCAGAGTTTATTCCTAGAAGCAGTATTGCTCGATCTGAGACTATGCATATCTTCAACCATTTTAAATATTGACAAATTGATTTCCGAGAGGGCAGACCAGTTTATACCCCCATCAGCACTGTGTGAATATTCCCACTGTTCTGCATCCTTGGCAACAGGCGGTGCTGTAAGGCTTTCATTCTTTGCCAATCTGATAAGGTAAAGTGAGGCAGTGTGATGTTCCCTAGGAAGTTAAAGACATAAGAACAAGGTGAAATAGGCCTACCCTGTCATAATCTTGCCATTAGGGTGTGAGAAGAATAGAGAGTATTGACATTTTGTGCTGTGATGGGAAAATTGGCACTAGGACCAAAGCAGTGACTGACCTTCGAGCTAAGCAAAGCTATGCAAGAAAAGTATAAAACAGTTCTGCCATTCTGTACCTTCCAACCGCTGCTGGGCATCAGCCAGGAAACTCTGAAATAGGATTTGGAAATCAGAATAGGTTCAACATATTTGCAGTGCCTTATATATTTCTCCTAACAGGAGCAGAATTTATTTTCTCCTGTACCCTCCTTGAAGCATCCCAGGATCCGTGTCTCTCCTCTTTGTCTTAAACCAATTTCTGGCAGAAGAAATTGCTGGAAAGTGAGGAGCTGTGTAAATTATATAAATTAGTGGGCAATGTTGGCAATCGGAAGGACCGTCAGCTCGACAAGAGGCAAGGCAACGAGTGTCGACCATATCTTGCAATGTTTGCCCACAGCTATTTCAGGAAGCTACTTTAAATGCTTACAGCACAGAAAATAATCTCATAATTTAGGAACATATTAATATTGCATCTTGCAGAGATTTTCCAGTATGATTCTAGCTAACACACAAGGAACTAAAATGAACCTGTTTAGAAGGGCTTCAGAGCCCGGGGCAGTGGGAAACACCCATGGCTCCACTTCCCTGAAGTACCGGGAGTTCTTTGATGGAAATAAAAGTATTTCTTAGCAACCTTTCATTATGGCTGGCATACGCATGGGAAATTTGAGATAATGCTTATTCTACCTCTGAGAAAGCCCTCCCAGAGTAATAACTTGAATTTTCAAAAGTGATACAAGATCTGAGAATGTTTTTCTTGCTTCTCCATGTGAACCCGAGAATCGTGACAGAGAAAGGGGATCGGCTGGACTCTGGGCAGCTAACTCAGGTCAGCAGACATATTCAAGATGAAAGCTCAGATGAACCAATTGTGTTCCATTCACTAATCAGAGTCCAACACTGGGTTTTCTTTTTCAGAAAGGACAGTTTATGTCACCTATGGTGTTCCTCCCTAAAACCTATCTGTGAACAGCAGTATTTAGAAAATTTATATCTTCTTAAAATAATCTGCCTTGCTCATTCAAACAAGCTTGCTGCCCATTTCCTCCTCCATAACTTTTAGAAGTTGCAGTAAAAAGGCTGCTGTGAAGCTCTATGAAGCAGGTGACTGAAAAGTTAATGGACACTTTTCTCAGGAGATGAGAAAAAATTATTTAAATTATAGTTCCTTTGGAGACATGCAATGTAGGTGTTTCATGTACAAATGAAAGGCTAAAAATGGGATACTGAAGTTAAGAGTTTAGGCTATAGCTGAGCTATGTAGGTTGCCAGCCATTTATCCTAGGTGCTGAGGGTAGAGTGCTAAAAAAGAGAACGTCCCCATTTTCTCAGGCTTGCACCCTTAGTGGGGGAAATGACCCACAGTAACAAATAAATGAACAAGATCATTGTAATTGCCTCTAAAGTGTGCTATTTTAGAGGGGGTGGTCTGGGAAGCCCTCTCAGAGAAGGTGGTATTCCAGCTGAGGTGTGAATGATAAGGAGCCAGCTCTGTGAAGGGGGAGGGGCAGGGATTCAGACAGATAAACTCCATAAAGGCCTGAGGTGGAATCCAGCTTGGCATGCCCAAAGGACAAGAAGAGGGCCAGTGCGGCTGGAGCGATGTATGACCAAGTGAGAGAGGCAGCCTGGTCCATGGTGTGCTGGAGCCAGCTTGTGTGGCAACCTGAGAGCTGATTGTTCCATTTTCCTAAATATTGTAAGTCAGTTATTAGACACAATCATTAGTAAAAATTAAATTACATAGATTTATCATTAAATTCCATTAAAAACAAAGGTAACAAATACTCAAAACTCATTGCTTCCTAATTATTTTACTACAGTTTACTGATTTCTCTGCTCATGAGGTTGTATCTCTTGCATCTGTGTGATAGAAGTATCATATAATGATGCGCTGAGGTACCTCCTTCCAACTCTGTGTCCTGTGATGTCACTGGGAGAGCTTGAACTAGCCACAGTAGGAATATTTACACCTCAGAAAGTGGCAAGCACTGTGAATCAGCTTTGATTAATGGTTTTGTTGATACTCTTCTCATGAAGGTGATGAGAAAATATTTATAGTGCAGGTTGCATTTAAAAGTGTCTGTAGCTGTTACATTATAAATAGCACCAAAAAATTGAGGAAATATTCTTCCAGTATTTGAAAATTACGATCTATGATCAGATTCAACAAGGATTTACTCATGTGATTCATGAACTAGTGAAAACTGACATACCTTTATTGTTTCACTTCCATCTTTTAACATAAATAAAAATATCATCTAACAGTCATGTCAGAATACACTCAGTCATCAGCAGTGTGAGGGACTACTTTGCTGAATTTGATAGAAATCAAGCATTTATGTGGAGTCTGATTTTTCCCAAATTAGAGTTGAATTGCAACCATAGGTTGGCTATGGATACAAAAATTTGTCCAAAATCAACAAAAGCATTCTGTGAAGTAAATTGGTATATGAAATTTACAATAAAGAGTGTTGCATATTTATTATTTGTACTTTGTAAGCTATACACCCTTTCTATCAGTAAAATTTATAATAGATTCATGAACATGTACACACACACGCCTCTTTTTTCACGGAGCCCCAGTCATTCAACACTTATTAGCACACCACTGCCAAAACGCATACATAAACAAAAATTTTATAAAATTGTAATTACTATAGATGATTCCCTCTGATATTTTATATTCTACTATTTTATTTTAAAAAATAAATCCACATGATGATGGCGTAACTCGATTTCACCGCCCAGTAAAGGTTTGTGGGCTGCAATTTGGAGACCCCTGTTCAGAGCTCTTTAGCTGCAGGTGCTGAAGTTCCTTTCTGAAAAAGGGCTCAGCAGGAAGATGGTCCAGTGCCCTTTTTATAGTCAGAGCTTAACGACAGCAAAAACTTAAGGACTGTGAGGCAGAAAATTAAAAGCAAAGCACAAACCACATCAAGGCCGAGTTGGAAATTTGAAGGCCTAGCCTCTATGGCACCTGCTCCACAGACAAATCAGGTAACACTGGAATGGCACTAACAGCACATGCCTGTGTTTCAGCTTTTTGGATGAAAGGCCTTTTCTACCATTAAAAGCTTGTCGTCTATAATGATACCTCCTTCTCAATTGTTTACATCCATGGAGGTGAATATTGTTGCGAATAATGTAAAAAGAATTTTTTTATTGTTGTTCAAGTACAGTCGTCTCCATTTTCCCACCACCACTTCCCCATGCCCCCCCCCACCCTGAATCCTAGCTCCCTTTGGCTTTGTCCATGGGTCCTTTATACACATTCCTGGATGATTTTTGAAATGCTGGTCATCTGCCCAAGTAAGTCAGGGGCATGGCTGGCTCACTCGCTGTGTCTGTATTTGATAAAAGAGAATTCAATGTTCGGGGAAAATGACAGTTGTTGAGTCCACCTAACCATATTGCTAAAAAATACCTCAATGTGTTAGAAATCCATGGATTATAAAACGAATGAAAGTAGACATTCTGTCATTAAATTCATGTTAGTGCCCTGAAAGTGAGCTCACTGCTTTTGGAATTTTTGACAAGCCCTTAAGAGAGAAATTCAGCTTTTCACAACTAATATGTGGCTTTTCTGACAACGTTAAAAAGAAGTCCCTTTTGGATTCTTGTCTCGAGAACAACCGATTGAGAGCCTAGTCAAACACAGATGACTCGCCTCTCAGGCTGTAATGGGACAATGACAATTGAGTAATGAAGACCTGTGTGGAAGGCAAAGGTTTTTCTTAGTTTTCCCTAAATTCTACCTATGAACCTTCATCATAAACAATGGATTTTAACCTTTTGGGGAGATGGAATCATTTGAGAATCTAATGAAAAAATGTAGACTTTCCAGAAAGTCTTTCCCTAATAAATTTTGACTACAATTTCAGGGGTCTACAAATTCTCATGAGGCTCATACCCAGGCTAAGCCTCTGCCTCGAGACATCAGTCTTCCTGGTAGAGAATCTAGAAAGAATGGCAAATAAGATAGGCCCTTCTGCTAGCTCCAAAGACCCCTAACCAAAGAAAACTCATCTTGTGAGTGCTGAGCGATCCTGCATTAGCTTTAACAGTGGCACCTGTGCATATGGAGTACCATTCACTGTCAAGAGCATTGTCTTTTAAACATGGATTACCATTCACTGTCAAGAGCATTGTCTTTTAAAAAGCTGAGAACAAATGGATATTCTAAACCCCGAATTACTGGGAATAAGCAGGATATAAGTAAATTAATAATAATGGTCTCTATTCTCTATGGATTCATTCAAAGGCAAAGTTCATCTAAGACTACTGTGAGAGAATTAGCTGGAAGTTGCCATGGAAATGAGGTGGAGAGAAGAGACTCTGAGATTCCACCCGCCTGTAGCTGTGAAGCAGTGGTGGAGCTTTGAGCTCTGTTCTGCATTTTATATAAATTACTAGAAAAGTACAGTTTGAGACAAACCCTCAGATTACTGCCTTTTAAGTCCTTTTCATACAAGACTAGCGGGAGCTGCCGCTGTCTCAAACTGCAAGCTGAACCCTCACTTCTCCACCACTGGCCTGAGACTCCTTAGGAAGATGGGCCGTTCTCCAGGCCCCCACCCTCAGAGGAAGAGAGGTGGACACGAGGCAAGCCAAAGGCCAGTTTCCCAGCTTCCCGCTCACAGATTTACTCAAAGAGGAAAGAATTCACACAGAGTAAATAAAGCTTTTTTATAGTAGAAACCATTAAGACCTCTCTTGTCTGAGTTTAACAAGGCTTTCATTCTGGGACCCCAGACCTGCTTCGTAAACAGCTCACCTCAGCTGGAGAAGAGAGCACAGCAGAGCTGAGGGATAAGGACACACCCGACAGGAGAACTGCCGTTGGTGTTCTTTGGTTCTGACCTACTGATGCATAGTGCCTCCCATTGTCTCTGGTTTGTTTGAATGTTATAACATCAAATAACCGTTTGGCACTGGGTGAGCTTAATGTTTTAAAAACGAAGATATTTTAGACTTCTAAATAAGTTGCCCCACTGGTTGGAAACCACAGAGTACAATGTGCGATGGCCATCTTCCTTTTCAGTAATTATTTAAAGTGTCATGTTTGGTTCTAGTCCATGGGTCTCAAGAAGTGTAGAAACCCTGTGGTAAGTGGATATATCTGGGAAACACTAAGAATAGATGTTAGTTGAATAATAGGTGCCTTTTATTATGAATTCCTCTCTCTGAGGCTCTGGAATGCTCTGAAACACAACAGAACTATCTTATAAATAAATCGCTTTTTTACATTTCCAAACAAATTTACCCGTAAAAATGGACAGTTTTATGAAAGTTTGTAATGATTTCTTTAATACTTTCTACCTTTGTTTCTTTGTGAATGTTAAAGTCCACTCTAAATAAATGTTGAGGTCCTGGCTGGGTAGCTCGGTTGGTGAGAGTATTTCCCTGATATGCCAACGTTGCAGGTTCAATCCCTGGTCAGGGCACATACAAGAATCAACCAATGAATGCATACATAAGTGGAAAACAAGTTGACGTTTCTCTCTCTCTTCCTTCCTTTCTCTCTCTAAAAGAAATAAATAATTTTTTAGGTTTAAAAAAAGAGTGCTGTTCACTGTGTTATACTTAAATTTTTAAGAAAAATTTCGCTTACTCTTTTTTTTTTTTTTTTTTTTAGAGACAGAGGGAAAGGGAAGGAGAAAGAGAGGGAGAAAAACATCACCATGTGGTTGCCTCTCACATGGCCCCCACTGGGGACTTGGCCCGCAACCCAGGCATATGCCCTGACTGGGAATCAAACCAGCAACCCTTTGGTTTACAGCCCACACTCAATCCCCTGAGCTATACCAGCTGGGGCTACTTGCTCTTTTCATGTCAAAAGACCTTTGGTAGGATTTCTTCAGAGCCATAGAGAATGGCCCTCAAACATCTGACACCATTAATTTTTTCAAAATACTGCCTTTAAATGTTTTGGGTTGATGAGACCCAATGAACAAGTAACAGGACTCTCCCTTCTGTGTTGTCTGGAGGGGTAGACTAGACACAGTACTGTTTGGTGTTTGGCAACATGGTATGCAGATGGTGGGGGAGGTAAGAGTACAATATACTTGGCACACATTCCACTCTGTCTTGGGACTATTCAGGGACAGCAAAAACAGATTTCCACTGGCATGTTAGTTAGCTCCAAGCCTGTCCTGGCTAGAAATACTGGCATCCTCTACAATTATCTTCTGTTTTTTGACAGAAGGATTCTTTGTGCAAGGCAGTAATCATGGGGTCCTGGAGGACAGCAGGGCTCTTCTTCATCTTCAGTGCCTTTCCCTAAGGAGATAAGTTTACAGCATCCTTTGAGGAACAATTGCTAAGCACACCCAGAGTACATAATCTCCCCTCACACTCTATCTCCGCCAGGGCCTTCCTCGGCACCATGTCACGTCCCTAACAGGCACTTCATATGAGTTTCCAGGTCCTGGCAAGATTTCGCCTTTCTTTGTGAACCTCAGGGTGGGCCTGTTTAATTAATCTCCAAAGCATCTGGATCCTGTTTCTTGACACAGGTTAAATAACTAAGCCACTTGAGCCCCTCTATCTAAGCTCCATGAGAATGAAAGAGCAAATTACTTTGAGGGATTTGCCTCAATTCCATAATATCTTCCTCATGTGAGCTCACAAGGTGCTGCGCTCCACTCCCAGGAGTGGATGTCACCATAGAGCAGGGATCATCTTAATTTCTGAAATGGGAGCTGCACATGGTGGGTTCGAGCAGAAGCTTGCATGAAATCTCTTTGAGAGGCACTGGGAGGTTTTGTTCTATTTTTAATGGTCTTGTTTTTACCATTCCCTGCAGTCTTCCTTGCCTTCTCTCTCACTTTCTATGTGTTCTCTCTCTGAGACACCCTTCCTATTGCAATACTTACTCACTAAACTTCACTGATGGTTCTGTCCTATAGTTGTATCTCCTAGCATCCTTTCCACCAGCATCACTTTTTCTGTAGGAGAACTAGATCAGCCCACCCCACACTGCAACACCTCTTTTATTTTCCCGCCTTTTCTGCCTGGCCTCCATGTAATAATGTGACCAAACAAAATGCATAGACTTTTGAGAGTCATTTATATTGATACTTTTGTTTATTTAAATTGAGATGTTTTGTTAGAAATACACAATGTGTTTTTTATTTTAACAAAATTATAACGGCAAGATAGATTAGATGACCTTCTTTGTATACCTTCTAGTTTGTTTAAGGAGCATTTTTATCTAATTCTTCATCACTGGAAAATTTCCATGTCTTTGACATTTTTAATTTAAAAATGTCTAACAGTTACAAAAGGATGATGAACTGCCAAGTACTTATCACCAACTTTAACAATAATCTACAGTTTGTCAATGTCGTTTCATTTATCCATCACACACGTCCATTTTCTTCAGTGTCTGAAAGCAAATCCCAGATCCCATTTTATTTCATTGTCCATACTTCAGTGTACTCACTGGCCTTTAACTGTATTTCACTGGCCTTAAATGTGCAGTTTGGTTAATTTTTACATGTCTACACCTGTGTAATGACCACTCAGATCAAAATATAGACTATTTCTGTCACCCTGCAAGACCCCCTCATGTCTCCCATCAGTCAACAACCCTCAAAAATAACTGTAATCTATAATCAATTTTTTCCTTGTTACTTGTTCCTCTTTTTATATATTTTTAATTTTTACTATATTTTATTGATTATGCTATTACAGTTGTCCCAATTTTCCCCTCTTTGTCCCCCTCCACCCAGTACCCCCCATTCCTAACAGCAATCTTCTCCTTAGTTTATGTTCATGGGTCATGCATGTAAGTTCTTTGGTTTCTCTGTTTCCTATGCTATTCTTAACATCACCCTGCCTATTTTGTTCCTACCATTTATGCTTCTTATTCCCTGCACCTTTTCCCCCATTCTCCACCTTCTCCCTCCCAGCTGATAAACCTCCAAGTGATCTCCATATCTATGATTGTTTCTTTTCTGCTTGTCTGCTTAGTTTGCTCTTTCAATTCAATTGTTGATAGTTGTGAATTTATTGCCATTTTAATGTTCATAGTTTTGGTCTTCTTTTTCTTAAATAAGTCCCTTTAACATTTCATATAATAAGGGATTGATGATGATAACTCCTTTAACTTGACCTTCTCTCAGAAGCACTTTATCTGCCCTTCCATTCTAAGTGATATCTTTGGTGGGTAGAGTAATCTAGGTTGTAGGTCCTTGCTTTCCATCACTTGGAATACTTCTTGCCAGTCCCTTCTGGCCTGCAAAGATTCTTTTGAGAAATCAGCCAACAGTCTTATGAGAACTCCTTTGTAGGTAATTCTCTGCTTTTCTCTTGCTGCTTTTAAGATTCTCTCTTTATCTTTAACCTTAAGTATTTTAATTATGATGTGTTTTGGTGTGGTCCTCTTTGGGTCCAACTTGTTTGGGATTCTCTGTGCTTCCTGGACTTTATGTCTATTTCCTTCACCAAAATAGGGAAGTTTCCTTTTATTATTTTTTGAAATAAGTTTTTAATTTTTTGCTCTTCCTCTTCTCCTTCTGGTGCCCCTGAGATTTGGATGTTAGTGTGTTTGGAGATGTCCCAGAGCCTTCTTAGTCTAACCTCTTTTTCTTTTTATTGTTTTTTCTTCTTGCTGTTCTGATTGAATATTTTTTCTTCTTTATGTTCCAAATCGTTGATTTGATTCTCAGCTTCATCCCCTCCACTGTTGGTTCCCTATAAATTTTCTTTACTTCACTTAGAAATAAATTTTTTAAATTTCTGCCTGGGTATTTTTTATGCTGTTGAAGTACCCAGTGAGTTCCTTAAATATCCTGATAACCAGTGTTTGAACTCTGCATCTGATAGATTGCTTATCTCCATTTTGTTTAGCTCTTTTTCTGGAGTTTTGTTCTGTTCTTTCATTTGGGCCATATTTCTTTGTCTCCCCAATTTGGCAGCCTCCCTGTGTTTCTTTCTGTGTGTTAGGGAGAGCCGATTTGACTCCCTGTCTTAGGAGCATGGCCTATTTTAGACAATTCACCAGTAAGTTGGATGGAGCAGGAGTCTTAGGTATCACCAGGGTAGGGCAACGCATGTCACCACTCTGTGGCTCTGTGGAGGGGAGGGCTCAGAGAGGGGACAATGCCGCTGCCTGGCCTCTGGAGTTTTGTCCGGGAGGAGCCTGTCTCCCGGCACTTGCCCTGATGCCAGTCACTTCAATTTTTCCCCACATGCCACCGGTGTTCTTCCAGCTGTTGTACTGGTGTTGAATCCCAGAGGGAGTGAGTCTGTGTAAGTCCTAAGTCCACTGCAGGCCTTTTAAGAGGAGACTCCTGAGAATCCTGCAGTTTCTTCTGCTGCTGCAACCCCCACTGGTTTTTACAGCCAGACATTATGGGTGGTCTGGGTGGTCTTGTGTGGGGCTGGGATCCCTCACTCCTGAGGTAATCCTCCCAATTTTTACCCACCACATGGGATGTAGGACCACCCGTTCTGTGTCTTCACACCTCTCCTCACCTTTCCACCTCTCCGTGCTTCTCCATGTGTCTCCACATATGGATGAATGTGATTTCTTTAATTTCTTGGTTGTCAGAATTCCATACAGCTTGATTTTCTGACTAATCTGGGTGATATTTGTTTTGTAGTCTAGTTGTAATTTTTGCTGTGCGAGGAGGCAAGCCATGTTTACCTACACCTCCATCTTGATGGAAGTCCTCTTTAATCAATTTATTTATATGAAATTCTTGAATTTCATATAAATAGAATCATGCAGTATGCTGTTGATTTAAACTTCTTTCACTCAAGAATATATCTATGAGCTTCATCAATGTTACATGTAGCAGTAGTTATTCTTTTTATTGCTGTGTAGTATTCCATTATAGAACTATTCTGCAATTTGTTCATCCATTTTACTATGGTTGAACAGGTAGGTTGTTTAGTTTGGCGTTATTAAGAATGAAACTTCTATAAACATTCTTACATATCTTTTGGTGAATATAGTCACTCATTTTGTTTGGGTATATACAGGGGGAGGCAAAAGTAAGTTTACAGTTGTTAGTATGTGAAACACAGTTTATTCTTGTTTTATTATTTATTAATTATTGCATTATTTTACCATATGAACCACTGTAAGCTTACTTTTGCCCCACTCTGTATGTAAGAGGGAAATTGCAGAGGGTAGATTTATATGTAACCAAACAGTTTCTCAAAGTTGTACCACGTTATGCTGTCATGAGAAATGTATGAGACTTCCCCTTTCTCCATATTCTCACACTCACATTGTCAGTCCTATTAATTTTAGCCAATCTACTGCTGTGAAATGATATTCAGTGTGCATTTTCCTGAAGTCTAATGATGTTGAATATGGATGTTTTTGTGTGAGGGTACAGCAGTCACTTGGAATCACTTCCAAATGAGAATAATTTTAAAAGGCCATAAGAAGAAACTGACTATGAAATTAAATACCATCACCCATGCTTACCACCCTTCTGCTTCTCCTCTCCTACACTGATTGCCACCTTTCTATTTTATTTGTCAGTGTCTGAATATTTTGTGCCAAGAATTTTAGTGGACAAGCCAGGACTCTCTTACTTCCCTCTCAGAGCTGATACATTAAATGAAAAGTAATGTAAGGTATGTAACATAATGAATAGCTTTCAGAGATTTTGCCTCACGAAATCCTCCTTTTCTGAAAACAATTCCACATATGCAGGTGTGAGTCCCTAAAGGTGAGTTTGTACCATGCGACCCCACCCCTTCCATGGAGTTTCAACTGATTGGATAAAAGTGAATGACTAATCTCAAAGGAAGACATTCATTGGTTAGCATGAGCTAAAAGTTTTTCTATCCTGAACATTTGCAGTTTGGGTATTGAGAAGCTAGTCCGTTTACCAGGGACAAGGGAACTGAGAAGGCACTGAGAGAGCCCCAGTGCATAAAGCAGCACTGAAAACATCTCTGCAGAGAAAGTGAGATGAATAAAACAGCAATGTGCAGAGACAAGGGAAAAAAAAATCACGTGGACCCAGATACAGAGATAGTGTGGCCAAGACAGAGTAACAGCCATAGCCCTTGATTTCTGGTTGCAGCCATTCCCCCGACTTCCTGCCTTGGATTCTGTGAGATATCTTAATACCTATTCAAGTGAATTTCCCATTTTCAGTAAAGCTAGTTTGAATATATTTTTTTCACTTGCCCACAAAAGTCATGGAGTGAAAGAATTCACACCCCATTCCTGAAAGGAGGCCAACTCCATGTGCCCTGTACCTGCTCCATCCAAGCACCTCCAACTAGGCTGATCCTGCAAATGCTAAATTTTTAAATACTAAATACAGCAAATAATGGAAAAGCTCTAAAAATAGGAGACAATGGCATCTCCTGCTAAACTTTAGCCCCAATTGCCTTTTTTCTTTTCCTGCTTTCTTCTCTGATCACGGCCAATTTTATCTTCTCTATAGTTTAGCAGTTGCTTCTATTATTTCCTTGCTTCAGCCTCTTGCCTTTTGAAAACATGCTGTTTTCAGAGCAAGGGGAGTCATAAAACAAAAGCATTTTGACTCGGGAGTGATGGTCTCCAAACCCTGGGGTGCTATATTTTTGTTTCCATGAGTATCCCTGTGAGACTTTCGGGCACAGAAAACTAATGACTACAGAAAAACAGTGCCTGGAGTGAGGGGTCATAATGGTGAAGATCAAGGACAAGCCAGACTCTGTATGAGTCCAGCCCAGTTTTCAGAGCTGTGTGCATTCCAGCTTGATAGAGATTTCACAGACTTAAAAACACAAAAAGACAGGAGGAACAGATCTCTTTGCTAAATAAAAGAAAGAATCTAGGTATTGAAAGAGCAGGAAATAAAAGCAAATAAATAGAGTAGTAACCTTAAATGTTAAGAAAAGTACCCTTTCAAACTATTTAAGTGGCCTAATAATCTAGCTTGTGACCTAGATATTTATTTAGAAGATATCACAGCTCTGTATTATGTGAAGAAATTAATGTTTTATGTAACTCTCCCACTTAATGTTATAAAATGTAAAAATATCAAATATGAAATTGCTCTAAGAAACAGCATGAAAGATGAATGAAGAAACAGATTCCCAAAAGTTCTGTGATGAGAAAAAAAAAATCAATTAAAAAAAAGCATGAAAATACAGGATGACAAACATAAGCATAAAACAGCACGGTCCCTTTTTCACACACATATCGTATTTGCTTCCATAATTCACTTTTCACTTCCCACATGTACATACTGCTTTATGATTAGAACATTCTTTTATGCAAGGCATTAAAGGGAGGAAAGTTAAAAACACCTTGAGGACACAGCCTCACAGCCAGCCTGAGGAAAGCCTTGGAAAGCTCTAGCATCCACGAGAAGACGCCTGTTCATGGAGGGACTGAGTGAGCGCTTTCCATGTCACTCCATTACACTGCAGCCTGGTCCTGCAGTTCCTGCTGGGAGATTCCACCCCATCTTCCTCAGCAGCGTTCATTTTCTCTTAAAATTACAGAGATGAAACAAGAAAATTCTTTTCTCATGTACTCTCTTTAATATTTCACCTACTTAGTCTTGTGTCCTTTTAAGCGGCAAAGAGAATTAATAACATTCTAGGGTGTACAAATCCAGCAGTTGAAAAAGTTGAGTTATGTAAAAAGGAGGTACTGGCTACAGGCTGAAGTCTCTCACCTGAGGACTAACGTGTGCACTGCTCTCCCCAGACGGCATGGAGCCAGATGCTGGGGTGGGCAGGTTCTGACCACAGAAGTCTCCACTGTGATGGTCCCAGAGACGTGCCCACAAATGTATCTTAAGAGGACACGTTTGTGTAAATGGGGCTTACACTTTGCACCTGCCTCTGTGACATTTTTCCAAGTTCAGGTTTTTCAAGCTCAGGTTTTTAATACTACCCCTTAAGTAAGGCAACTTTTTGTACCCAGTGGAAAACACTCTGCACAGGGTCATTTCAAAAGCCCTGGGAGACACACGTGTAGATAAGGCCCAGCACCCAGTATCTGGCACAGCTCCCGTTCCTTTCCCTCAGAAGTTCCATGTCAGAGCCTCTCCTCTGGGGCAACTAGCAGAGGCCATCTGTCGTTGCTGATAAGAATTTATTGAATATTCTCTGATTTAGCCACTCTTTAGATAGCTTAGCTTAAATGTCACTGTTTAAGACACTCGTTCCCTGACACCCTAGGCCAGTTTATGTTATTATGTTGGTGATTATATTGTCGGATTATTTGATTAAGGTCTGTCTCCACCCTCCCACCCGGGACGGGACCGTAAGCTCCCACGACTCTATTTCGATCATCAGTGTACTTTCAGTATCCAGCACATAAACTAATCATTTCTAGGTATTTAATAAATATCTACTAAGCAAAGGAATCAATGAGTAAATAAAATATAGACATACTATTTAATGGTATACAACTTCAAAAATGTTTATCAAGTACCTACTATACACTTCAGGCACTGAGCTGGGCTCTAGAAGTCTAATTAATGGCCCAGCCCCGTGTTGGTGTTGCCCTGGGCTCTGTCCTCAGTCCTCTCCCATCGCCTCTGTCTCCGGGCATGCTCATTCTATGCAGCCGCTTTAATCACCACCTTTGTGTGGAAGGACCACCGAAGTCCAATCTCTGATCCCAAAGTCACCTCTTCCCAGATTAAAGCCTCTTTACTAACCCAGAATAAGACCAATAGGGAATGTCACCGTTTGGGAAACTCAGTATCTGAAAGTAATTTAATACACTCCAGCTATGTCCTGGGAGCCTCTGCCTTGAGACTTTCAAAACCAGGATTTAGGGAAAATCTCCCAACTGCCTGGGAACCCGTTTATGGGGAATCTTAAAACCCAGACAAAGGAGTATGTTAATATCCCAATTATGCCTCATATCTATATAGTGTTTTATTGCATTAAAAAGATGCTTTCACATTATCACTATAGTACAGGTAAGAAAACTAGGGTTCGGGGAAGCTAACCAACTTGCCCAGTTTTTAGTCCTAACATTAGTATATGGTAGGGCTCTAGCTGTATCCCAGCTCAGCATTATCCCTCCTCTGCAAGAGTGCATCAAGGGGACATCAAGGGGACATGGTGCTCCAGGAGTCAATGGGCCTGGATGTCTGTAGAATAGGTGGGTAACAGGCTGGAGGAGGTATTTAAAGAAGGTTAATAAGCCGTGGTATGCACAGCGCGTGGCAGGGGGGAACTGAGGTCGGGAGGCTGAGTGGAAAGCCCTGTGTGGGTGGTGATGAGAGCCTGGTCAGAGATGAGTAGAATCACAGAAGTGTTGGAGTTCGATGCTAAATGAAACTAGAGCATAAAGGGAAAAGGCTGATTTTAAATATCTTTAGGGAAAGAAAAGGCATGTGACAGTGGAAGCAGAGGGAGGGAAGATATGGCGGCGCCGCGATGCATGGTCCTGAGATCAGGACTGCAGGGGGCCTCTGGAAACTCGGTGGGTCAAGGAGACCTATCGCCCCCTAGAGCATCTAGAAGGAGGGCAGCCCTGAGGATCCGGTTTGGACTTCTGACCTCCAGAAATGTCACTGGAGTCCTGGATGATTTCTTGTGTGATGATTGATTGCATCGATAACGTTAATACCTTCCAAATCTTCCCCAAAACAAAAAAAAAATTGCAAGATTGAAACTACTTCTGTTATCACAAGGTTAATCTGAAGTGACCATGTCCTTTCTGTGCAGAAGATGGCCCTTAATCAATAAAAGACTGTCACTTGGAGCCTTGGTCCAGAAGAAAATTCCAGTCAGAAATAAAGCTGGGAATTCCAGTAAGTACTTGAAAGTGGCAAGCAATACCAAAGAGTTAGAAGATTGAGCAAGCTAACAAACTAGGAGCAATTAACAGCGCATTAAGTAATCAAAGCAAAGAAGCTTTCATTTGACTGGGCAAGCTATCCTGACTCACAGGATAACCTTTATGATCCTGATGGTCATAAAATAAACTATTGTAATTAAGTTATTTTACTTTAATCTTTTTATAGGACAGTGAAATCAATTAAAATATCAACAGTAATATCAACAGTAATAACTTTAATAATAAAATAAGTTTCAAACCTTGGTAGTTAGAAAAGAACTTGGAGTGGGAAGAGTATTGGAGGGAGAGGATCTTGATTTGGGACATTAGGTAATGGGGGTGTGAGAGCCAAATATATCTCTGAATCTCTTACCTTCATGGGAGGCTGGTAAAAAATAGTCCCAACTAGAGAGATGATCCAGGGAGAAAGATGAGAATGTCTTGTTTGGAGGCTGTGGTGCTCAGGCCAGGGGGATAATTGCCATAATTCAATTAGTGAACTATGCATCTAAAATTTGGGTTGCAGTTAAAAAGTGAGAAGAGGCAGGAGCAGATGAAGTATTTGAAAGAATGAAACAAAATAGGGGTCAGTGAAGAGTGAAGGTAGAGACAACAGTGGTTTGAAGGCAAGAAATGGAGGTGGTTTGTGTAAATCTTCGAGAGCTGGTCCAACATCTGGCATTTGGCATCCATTGTGAGTGATGCAAGCTAGGACCCCAGAGAGGAGCCAGTTTGAAGTAAACTAAGAGTCCCAGTCTGTTTAGGAAGCAGGACTGAGGGGACTGGGAGTGGTATGAGAAGAGGAGCTGGCAGCTGGCAGCTGGCAGCGGAGAGGTGAACACTGAAGTCATAAGAGCGAATGAGCTTTTGGAGCAGAAAAGAACAGAAAGGAGATGAGCAGATCAAAGGCTAATCTCGGAGCCCCAGAGGAAGGCTTTCCAGACAACTGCCTCCACAGGCGCTATGGTGATCAGGAGCCCAACAGAGACCAGGAAGAAATTCCCCCCCAGCAAACAGAAGGCCTAAGGAATTTCTCACTTTCCAGCTACCCAGGTCCTGCCTAGTACCTTGACCTCAGAACTAAATGAGATATTAATTTGGGTTAATTCCCACATTCACTCTCCAATGCCTCAGGCAAGGAGCTAACATTTCAGTGTTTCTTTCTGTTTTGTTTTGTTTTGTTTTGTTTTGTTTTGTATTTGACTCCTCAGAAGTGGCCGCTATAGCCTATCTGCAACCTCAGGCCTTAGTCAAGATAAAAGTGACTTTCTGTAGGATACATTGGTATCTCTATCCCACCTCAATCCTCATTGTGGCTCTTTGCACACCTATGGGGTAGAGAGGTTGAGAAATAGGATGTTTCTGAGATTATAATCCAACCTTCTGGATGCACATTTTTTGGAATCCTATCCTCAGGATATGGGGTGAGAAAGTGACCATTATGTTTTAATTCTTTAAAAAGCTTTGTGGCTTATCTCTGTCTTTGGGCAGTGTCTGGTATGTGTACAGACACAGCTTAAATTCAATCTCAGAATGACCTGGTGATAGGAATGTTAAAAGGATCATGTGGAAGGGAATTGGAATTGGCTCTTTCTTTGGTGCACTAGTCAGTGTTCTCCAGAGAAATAGAACAAATAGGATGGAGACAGACAGACAGACATGCAAGGAGATAAGGCAATAGAGAGAGACTTATTTTAAGCAATTTGCCGATACAATTGTGGGGGCTGGTACGTCCAAAATCTGTAAGACAAAACTACAACAGGCTGGACACTCAGGCAGGGTTTCTACTTTGCAGTCTTGAAGCAGAATTTCTTCTTCAGAAAACATTAGTCTTTGCTATTAAAACTCTCAACAGATAGCATGAGGCCCAGCTACGTTATGGAGGATAATCTCCTTTACTTAATGTCTACTTAATGTAAATTATAATCACGTCTAAAAAATACATTCACAGCAACATCTAGGCTGGTATTTGACTAAATGGTGAGGCTCCACAGCCTCACCAAGTTGACTTATAATTACCCATGTACTGCGTAAGCACATTCTCTGGAACAAGCCCTTCAGAAGCTGTGACTTCCCTTCTTGAGTCAAGGGGAATCATATAGTGCCCTTTCCAGGATGCACAAAGGAAAAAAAAAATCTGTTCTGGAAACCTCTAGGCAGCAAAGAAAAGAGTGGAAGATATCAAGGAAGACTACATGAGCCAGGCCAGGTCAGACATTGCTACCCCACATTTAATCAGCCATGCCTAATAGCAATGGAACCTGGGAAGTGTGGTTTATTAGTGCTCTGAAAAATGGCACGTACATTTGTGGCCAGTGTCTGTCAGAGAGGTAGAGTCAAAGTTCCTAGCTTCAGAGAGTAATTGGATAAAAACTGATGGAGGTCTGCTGTGGAAGAGGGGGACATGCTAAATTACTTTTCACTGTCTTTTAAAAGAGATTTGATAGTGTACATACAAAATCCTATAGACTCGGCCAAAAAACTGCTCGACCTAATAAATGAATTTGGCCAAACAGCCGGATACAAAGTGAATATCCAGAAATCAAAGGCATTTTTGTATACCAACAATGAAACAGCAGAAGCAGAAATCAAGAAAAAATCCCATTCGATATAGCAAAAAGAAAAATAAAGTACCTAGGAATAAACCTAACCAAGGAGGTAAAAGACCTGTATGCAGAAAACTATACAACACTGAAGAAAGAAATCAAGGAAGACACAAACAAATGGAAACACATACTGTGTTCATGGATTGGAAGAATTAACATCATCAAAATGTCCATATTTCCCAAAGCAATTTACAGATTCAATGCAATACCTATTAAAGTACCAATGGCATATTTTATGGACATAGAACAAACACTTCAAAAATTTATATGGAACAATAAACAACCTAGAATAGCTGCAGCAATCTTTAGAAAGAAGAGCAAAGTAGGAGGGATCACAATACCTGATACCAAACTGTATTACAAGGCCACTGTAATTAAAACAGCCTGGTACTGGCATAAAAACAGGCATGTGGACAAGTGGAACAGAACAGAGAGCCCAGAAATAAACCCAAGTCTCTACAGTCAATTGATATTCTACAAAGGGGGCAGCAACATAAAATGGAGTAAAAATAGCCTCTTCAACAAATGGTGTTGGGAGAACTGGACAGTTACATGCAAGAAAATGAAACTTGAGCACCAACTTACACCATACACAAAAATAAATTCAAGGTGGTTAAAAGATTTAAATATAAGCCGTGACACCATTAAAGCCCTAGAGGAGAACATAGGCAGGAAAATCTCAGATATTCTACGCAGCAACATTTTTACTGCTATGTCCCCTAAAGCAAGGGACATAAAGGAAAGAATAAACAAATGGGATCTCATCAAAATAAAAAGCTTCTGCATGGCCAAAGAAAACAGTATTAAAATAAAAAGAGAACCAACTGTATGGGAAAACATATTTACCAATGATACCTCAGACAAGGGTTTAATCTCCAAAATATACAAAGAATTTACACGACTCTACTCTAAGAAGACAAGCAACCCAATTAAAAAATGGGCAAAGGACTTGGGCAGACACTTTTCCAAGGAGGATATCCAGAGGATCCAGAGACACATGAAAAGATGCTCAGTATCGCTAGCTATCAAAGAGATGCAAATTAAAACCACAATGAGATGCCACTTGACACCAGTCAGAATGGCCATCATAAACAAAGCAACAAACAGCAAGTGTTGGAGAGGTTGTGGAGCAAAGGGGACCCTAGTGCACTGCTGGTGGGAGTGCAGACTGGTACAACCACTATGGAAAACAGTATGGAATTTTTCTAAGAAAACTAAAAATGGATCTACCTTTTGACCCAGCAATTCCACTGCTAGGACTATATCCTAAGAACTCTGAAACACTGAAATCCAAAAGAACATATGCACCCCTTTGTTTATAGCAGCACAATTTACAATAGTCAAGTGTTGGAAGCAACCTAGGTGCCCATCAGTAAATGAATGGATCGAAAAACTGTGGTACATTTACACAATGGAATTCTATGCAGCAGAAAGAAAGAAGGAGCTCCTACCCTTCACAACAGCATGGATGGAAATGGAGAGCATCATGCTAAGTGAAATAAGTCAGGTAGTGAAAGACAAATATCATATGATCTCACCTTTAACAGGAACCTAATCAACAAAACAAACAAAGAAGCATAATATAACCAAAGACATTGAAACTGAGAACAGGCTGACAGTGACCAGAGGGGAGAGGGGAGGAAATTTCAGGGGAAAAGGGGAAGGGTTTACAGGAACAAGTATAAAGGACACATGGACAAAAACTATGGGGGGTGGAAATGGGAGGGAGGTGGGGAGGACTGGGGTGGTGGGCTGGGGTGGGAGTAAAAGACAGAAAACTGTGCAAGATCAATAATTTAAATAAATAAATAAATAAATAAATAAATAAATAAATAAAACCAAATAAAAATAAAAGAGATTTGAGAGACACAGTTTGTGGTGATGGAACAAGGAGTGGAGACTGAGTTGGCACTTCAAAGGTTCTGATATGACCAGTGGAGGAACTGAAAGTGGTGCTATAGTTGAGTCAGGAGGGAGAGCGGGTACCCAGCAGGCAGTGAGAGGAAGTTAGGTCCCCACCTGTCGGAACAGAAAGAGGTAATGTGTCAAGTTCATAAGTCCAGAAATATTATTTATATATACAAAAGTAACTGTGAGAAAAATTTAAAGCAGAAGTTGTTAAAAGTGGCTTCCTCTTAGACATGGAACAAAGAGAAAGGAATATTAAAATTGAGAATGGCTGCTTTGACGTCTTCTGTGTTATTTGATTTTTTTACTTTAAATAATTTTTTATTTTTCAATTACAGTTCACATACAATATATTAGTTTCAGGGGTACAACCTAGTGATTAGACATTATATAACTTACTAAGTGACCACCCAATAAATCTCATACCTATCCAGTACCATACATAGTTATTAGAATATTATTGAGTCTATTCCTTAGGCTGTACTTTACATCCCCATAATTATTCTGTAACTACCAATTTGTGCTTCTTAATCCCTTGATCTTTTTCACAAATCCCCCCAAATCCCATCCCATCTGGCAACTGTCGAAATGCCCTCTGTATCTATGAGTCTGTTTCTGTTCTCCTTGTTCATT
Source organism: Glossophaga mutica (assembly GCA_039655065.1). Taxonomy (NCBI): domain Eukaryota; kingdom Metazoa; phylum Chordata; class Mammalia; order Chiroptera; family Phyllostomidae; genus Glossophaga; species Glossophaga mutica. The sequence goes on from CM077304.1 coordinate 65,503,551, forward strand.
TATTATGTTTTTTTAAATTCAATTGCTGATAAGATATGTATTTATTGACATTTTATTATTCATATTTTTATTGTTTTTCCTTCTTCTTTCAGAAGATCATTTAACATTTTATGTAATACTGATTTGGTGGTGGTTACCTCCTTTAGCTTTTTCTTGTCTGCGAAGCTCTTTATCTGTCCTATTCTAAATGACAGCTTTGCTGGGTAGAGTAATCCTGGTTGTAGGTCTTGCCAATCCATTCTGGCCTTCAAAGTTTCTGTTGAGAAATCAGCTTACAGTCTTATAGGAGCTCTCTTGTAAATAACTAACTGCTTTTCTCTTGCTGCTTTTAAGATTCTCTCTGTCTTTAACCTTTGACATTTTAATTATGATGTATCTTGGTGTGGGCTTCTTTGGATTCATCTTATTTGGGATTCCCCTAAATACTCCTAAATACCCAATTACCCCTAAATACCCAATTACCCTCTCTATTTGTCTGATTCTGTGGGTCACTCTCTTAAGAAGTTCCCTAGGCAGCCTCTCTTAAAGTCTGGAGGGAGCATCTTGTTTGGGTATGAGATGGGGGAGTGTGAAGTAGGGGATAGCTAGTGGGAAGAGGAAAGAGAAAAATGTAGTAAGCAATTAATTATGTTTTAACTCAGCCCCCTCCATAGAAACACAAATCTCTGGAGAAGACATATGTCTCTTAGATTTACAAAACATTAAGGAAACATGGCTGTGAGTTTGGGTCCTAAGTCACAGTCATTATTTCAAGATGGCATTCTTGAAATCTCCATTTTTCATCATTAGCCACAGTCCAGATTTGCTACAATCCAGACTGAGAAGAAATGTATTCTGTCAGTTCTATGAAAAACATATTGCACCTTTTGTTGCAATAGAAAATGACAGCTCCCCCCCCCCCCAGTAGGGCTTTGAAGAAATGGAGCCTTAAGTACACAAAGACAACATAAAGTTGCCAGGGGGCATTGTTTAACACAAATGGTCTTCATTTTACAAAGATATTGACATAATTACATAATATTAGGGCCAGAAGATGTTTCAAGTCTTTTTGTAGCTAAGGAAACTGAAGCTGATGCTGAAAAGCTTGTTCACAGGTCTGTCCAGGGGCAGACGTAGACACTGATGGTGTAGGGGAAGAAAAGCTTCCTTCTGCTCTCCTAGATTTTCACATGGCTGGCCCAAGAATTAAACTGATGTGAGTCACATTAACAGAAGAAAAGCATACAAATTTTATTTAATATTTTTATGTGTACACAGAATCTTCACAAGGAAAATAAAGACCCAAAGAAGCCATTAGGCCAAAAAGTTTGTATTTTACCCAAGGAACTATAAATTTGGGGAAGGTGACAAGACCAAGGGGCTTGGGCTGGGAGGTAGTAAATTGTGAGTGAGAAGAAAATATATGGGGAAACTAGTGGAAGATCAGGGCTATTTTAGTAGGCTTGCTTGTGCAGGTCCTTTAGGCATCAACCCCAGTCTTTGGTGATGAGTATTCTCTTCCTCTAACAGGGAAGGCGTCTTTCTCATGGGAAATTTTATGACCTGCTTTTAGGTAGAAATGTGGAGGCCAGATATCCCTTCCTGCATCTGCTATTTCTCAGGTGACTTCAGCTTAAAATAATGTGCCAAAAGGGCACATACGGGAATAGCATGTTTTGAACCATCCTTTCAATGGCAAGTCTTCACTGATCTAGTTATTGAGCCAACAAATGTGCACAGAACATTTACTATGTATTCTCTACTGTGCCAGAGCCACAGTAAATGCAAGTATAGGTGCCTGTGCAGGCATTACTAATTGATCGCTTCACTCTTTCTGTTTTAGAACAACATCCAACACTGTGTTCCAGGCAGTCAATGGAAATGAATCCTATCTGTGGTCCCCAGACATAGGTGGTTTCTTTAAATATTTCTCAAATGTATTTAAAATACAATAAAAACTCTGGGACTTGGCAGCCTAAATGTTGCAAGGAAAATACCTCCCATGGCCCACAGCACAGATGCAGCTCTTCTGGTGCTGCTGGTGACCACATCCTCCACTTTCATGGTCCAACTGCCATGAGCAGGTAGCATGGTGCCTCTAGTTTTTTTTGGGGGGGTGGGGGGGTTGGCACCATACTGTGTTCTTTCAACCCTCCAACAATATAAAGAGGTGATGACTTCCAATGCTGAAGCATGAAAGTAATAATGAAGGAAGAGATAAAATATAACAACAAAAACACAGTTATTTAAAAGTCCCATTTCACAGCAGTACTAGCAAGTATTTCTGGCCAATTGCTTACAACAACAGATGTCTGAATCAAATCCCTGATCTTAGCAAGAGAACCACCACATTTTCTCCCTGATAGTTTACAATGAGTTACTACACACCACACTGCTACACTCACCAACTTCTGTAAACCTCATCTTAAAGTAGTATGGAACAAGGTATTGTGCATGATCACAACAAAAACTAAAAACCGGAGTGTGGTAGAAAAATAAACTCCAATGTTTCCAGTAAGGCGCCAGGGAGTCACTGCTGGCTGGGCAGTTCATTTTACCATTTTAAAGAGAACTTATGATTTATTCAACAAACTCAATATTCAGAAGGTTAACCAGCAGGGTCAAGTTGGAAGTTTAAAAGTCCCCTCCTTATTTTTTCTTTTTTTGGTAAATGTTTTATATAAAACATAAAATCAAGTTCTACTTTATTTTTAAAAGCAGCGTTTTAATAGTAAAAACTATATATATTTCTGTTTCTCTTTTTAAATACCTTAAAGAGACACTTAAGCCCTGACCAGCATGGCTCAATGGGTTAGTTGAGCGTCTTCCTGCAAAGTGAAAGGTTGCTGATTCTTTTACCAGGGAGACCCGAGTCAGAGGTCTCCCCACCTCTCCTCAGTTCTTGTCTTGCTCACAAGAGATTAATTCAAGTGACAGGTAATACATATAGTGGAAATGAGATAACAAGTTTATTTATGAAATATATAGAGAAAATAAAGTATTAGTAAGTTTATTAGTACGATGGTTCTGTACACTTGAGCAACCAGCTGGTTATAAGTGGTCACTCAGCTAATCTGAGTGCGCCAACTATTGGGGTTCAGGGGTTATATACTTTAGTCAGTTTCTTGGTTCTCCCTCCTCCTCTCCCTTCCAGACCTTGGGACAGTTAGAAAGACTTTCTTTCCCAGTTAGTGAAGATGATACAGCATTTCAAGGGCTTACCACCTCCTGCACTATTATAGTTTCGCTTGTGATTCTCAGAAAACCTGGCAATCTTATCAGACTGGGCTCAGGACTGCTGAGTCAAGGGGTGAGACATGGCTCCCTTTCGTTTCTAGCCTCCTGTTTTAAGCTCTTTACTAGATTGTAAAGGGGGAGGCCTGCTTTATTTCCCCTCTGGCCTCTCATTCCTAGCTGCTACCTAACAGTTCGATTCCTGGTCAGAGCACGTGCCCAGGTTGCAGGTTGGTCCCCAGTTGGGGCACATGCGAGAGGCAACCGATAGATGATTCTCTCTTATGCACCGATGTTTCTCTTCCCCTTTTTCTCCCTCCCTCCCCCTTCTCAAAAAATAAAATTTAAAAATGACATTTAATAATAATACTTCAGAAAACTGGATTTAACTCTCCAACCACCCTGTCAGTTGTTCACCTGGTACACATGCATTATGGCTCTGGGAGAGGCATGTCCACCTGCTCTGGGCTGGGGACTCAAGGTGAGCACACTCCACTCCCACAGGGTCAATGGGAAGGCTTCCCTCATATGCACTGAGAGTCCTGCATCCTGAGATAGACTCTCTCAACCAGGCTGACGAATACGCCTGTGTCCACTACACCTGGGACCATTTTGATAGATGTGTTTGCTTCATTCCACTTGTGTGCTCGGCCAAACCTCCAGTCCAGAATAAAATTCCTACTATCTGTCACCAAGGGACTTGCCTTGTTGACAGCCACTTGAACTTCTGAGTCACAGCTCAGCTCACTTGGACATAGGCCATTGTGATAACCTTCACGGGGATGCCCTTGTGCTACTGATCCCCAAAGTTCTTTGATTCTTTCCCGAAATCAGCAATCACAATGAAGCAACTGGCATTGCCTGCCTCAGTCGTCTCCTGGGTCAGGCAGCCTCCACTGCCCTTGATGAGATTGAGGTCAGCATCTGCTTCATCAGCACCATCCATGGCGAAGTCAACCTCTGGGTGTCAGTGCAGGTCACTGAGAGTTAAACCGTATCTCAGGATGAGTTGACAGGCCTGGAAGGAAGAGGGAATGCAGACAAAGTTCAGATTCCTTTGGTTTGCTCTTCCAGCTATTCGCTGCACAATGTGGACAGTTGTATAACCACATCTAGTTCCCAGCACTTGGTTATTCCTCACGTGATTCTCCACCACCCCATGGCTGGTGAGCCTCTTGGCCTCCTCGGCCTTGGATGTCATGAAGGGCCCAGGAAGATGCTGTTGGCTTCTCTACCTTTGGAGCTTGTTCTGCCCGTGCCCTTGTGAAGCCTAGGCAGTACACACCCCAGTGGCTGAAATGGGAGCCTGGGACGCCCAAACCCACCAGGGCAGTGGGGCCAGGACCCACCCATAAAGGGTGCACAGCATGGCACCACTTTATATAATCTTGGAAGTCCCGATGCTTGTTCTCACATGTATTTCTCTCCGACTCTGCAGCTCAGTTGGCCAGGGTGAAGGCATGCCTAAGCCCAAGGTCAAAACAGTCTCTCTGAACCCTGACAACAGCAGCTCAGCTTGGTCCATTAACATGGCTGTCTGGGTCAGTACAAGGTTCCCTGCTCAGCTTATGGAACCAGGTGAACAGAGAATCCATGTGGGCAATCAAGCATTAAAGCAGCTTACGGCTCAGACAGAGAGAAGTGGTTAAGGAGGAGGGAGGGAGGGAGTGTCCAGAGCTAATGACCCCTTTTATGGTGAACTTGATACCAAATGTGGCACTATCCCAATGATCTGCTTGTTACCTTGGCTATGGGAATATCACCAAGGCCTCTTTACAGCATTCGATCTTTCAACAAACTGTCTGACCACGTATGATTTGTCAAGCACTCTTCTAGGCCCTGGAGAAAAAAGAGGTCAGAAAGCCCATGTTTTGGGGAAACCAGCAGTCTGAAAACTGAATACAGACACATAAATAAATGGATTCAAAAGGGGGTTATAGACTTTTAAAGAAGTAACCCAAAAATCAGAGGGTTCTCAACCAATGAAATCATATTGGAGACAAGGACAGACTACGTAATTTACAGAGCCCAGTGCAAAATGCAAATGCTGAGCCCCTTATTTAAAAGTTATTAAGGATGTCAAGACAGCAGCAAGAGAGCCTTAAACCAAGCATGGGGCCCTTCTACGTGCAGGTCCTGTGTGCTCTGCAGGCTGTACATCCATGAAGTCGGCCCTGTTGGAGATTCTAGTCTCTGGAAGGATAAAGACCACCCCTGAGAGGACCTAGGTCAGTATATGTGAAAGGAGAAGTGATCAGATAATTCAGAATAAGCCCTGTGCTTTTCCCACACTGAGGATAACTTATGAGACTGAGCATTGTGGTGACCCAGCACGAGGGCATGGTAGTGATTCTTTGTGTCTCAATCCTATCTCTACATCCCCTGAAATCATAAGGATCCTCATCCAAATCTCCCTGCACAGCTTCTCAGGATTCACAGGCAAGTGATTCCAAGGTAGCTTGTTCTGTGTCTGGCTTTGAAGACCATTAGCTAGCCAAGATCAGTCTTCAGCGATCTGATTAGAGGTGATTCTAATCAGAATCAGTTGAGTTCAGCCAGACACCCTGGGTTCCTGAAAATGCATGTCTTGGTCCACTGGGGAACCAAGGACCACAAATGTTCTTGAATATGCCAGCAGCTCTAATAAGAATGAAAAGTGCTTAATTAAAGAAGTAATTAGCTTTGTACATGGGAAGGAAAAAATAGAGGAGAGAAACATATATCAGTAACTTTTAGTTTAGGAGCTTAGCATTTGAAAGGGAATCTTATTGCTGGTTTGTAGGGAGAAACACAGTGCTCTCCATCCTCTCACTCCGCCCTGGGATGGGGAACGTTTGACCTGAGTGAAAGTCAAGGACATAATGGGGCTGTGGTGTGAAGAACTGGAACTTTCGATGTGATTAACAAAGAGGTTAAAAGTTCTGCCTTGCCAATGGCTAGTCTCCTGGATTTCTCCCTTTTTGTTGTTGTGTCTCTTGGACCCTTTTCTTATCTTTTCAGCCACTATGGTAAGAGACACTTGAGGTGACCATTTGTTTGGAAGGATGTCCTTAGGTAAAAACCAAATGGTGGGTGGCTAAGGCCAGCTCTGCTCCTGTTCCTCTAGAGAAATGCTTTCTTTCCTCTGTTCTTTCCTTCGTCTTTTAGGTTTGCCCTTCCTGCTTCCCCTTGTCATGGACTTAGGAGTATCTAAAGGCCAAGATTCAGGGGGTAGGACTCGTAGAAAGTTACTAAGCCTGCTTATGTTCCAGGTCTTTGCCAGAAGTGCCAAAGGAGGGCCTTTGACCCACAGGTGGCTGAGCCCAGCTACCAGGGTTTGAGGTCTTATAGTCATCATAAACCTTCCATGTAGCTCTCTCATGATTCTTTGATTTGGCTCTCAGATGGAGCTAAATCCAAGCTTTATTGCATTTTGTGACTTGTCTTAATTTATTTAAACAAAATAAGCGCTTCTAAGTCTAGTATGGGCAAGATACCTCTGATCAAAAACAAATTTTTATTACAGCTTGTGAAGAAACAAGTTTATTTTGACTTGTTTAATTATTAATTAGTTAGCATTGCATCTGACAATATTCTTCTGGCTAAAGTTGGTCTCAGTCTTTACAAAGCAAAAGTTTTATTCTGGAATTTGACTAGGACCAGCAGAGACAGGCAGTATGTTTCAAAATTAGCCAGCTAAATTGAAGGGGAGGCCAAAAGGCATTTCATTAAAACTGCTGAGCAGAGTTCCATCTCTGGCCTTGCTCCCCTCCTCAAGGCCCTGCCTCCCTTTCTCTGTGATTCTCAGGAACGGCCCATGGCACGTGCACAGCATGCTGTCCCTGGAGGTCACGGACTCCGTCCAACATTCTTATTCCTATTCGATTTGTCTGCTCCCAGAGATCTGACTTCTAACTATTTACATTGTACATTTTTTATTTTTATTTTTTATGCTGTTATGGTTGTCCCACTTTTTCCCCCTCTGCCCCCTCCACTCAACCGGCCCCCAACTTCCATAGTCAATCTCCTCAACGTTGTCCATGGCCATGGGTCCTTCATACATGTTCTTTGACTAATTCCTTCCCCTTCCTTCCACCATTCCCAACCTCCCCACTCCTCTCTCACAGTCTGTTCCATGATTCTATGCCTCTGGTTCTATTTTGCTCATTAGTTTATTTTTTTTTCATTAGATTCCTCTTATAAGTGAGATCACATGGTATTTGTCTTTTACCAGTTGGCTTATTTGAAAGTTTTGCTCTACTATAAAAAAATCAAATAGTCTCCTACACTCTTAACCTTTTCACTCATGACCTCCTCTCCTTCGGGGCTTTAGTGGAGACTTGGATTGCCCTGGAGGGCTGTGTGTCCTTGGCAGCTTCTCAGGTGGAGACAGCTCATCCTTGCACACTTGATCTATCTGATGGACACAGGTAGTTTCTTTTGGCTCTACACTTCTTCCCATTTGGTACTGCTCTTGCATATTCTTTCAAACTCCTTTTCTTTGAAAACAATTAATATCCATAAGCTTCTTATCGCTATTAGTATCCTATTGCTTCTATAACAATTACGACAAACCGAGTGGCATAAAACATCACAAAATTATAACTTTACAGGTCTGGAGGTCTGAAGTCCTAAATGGGTTTCATTGGGCTCGAATCAAGGTGTCGGCCTGTTCTGTGTTCTCTCTGGAGCCTCTAGGAAATCATTTGTTTCCTTGCTTTTTCCACCTCCAGAAATCCTGCTCAGACCACAGTCTCCTGTTCTTCCCCTGCCTAGTGTTCTCACTAAACATGCTCTTTGACCTCACAAGGCCCTGTAGTCCCCCTGTTACAATCTGTAAACGACCTGCTCTCTGATTAGTCCCTTCAGTGACAAGCTCATCAGCAACTCCATTTCCTCTGTCTCTTTGGCCTCCGTGCTCCCCTTCCTCAGCCGACACCCACCCTTGCAGAATCACAGGCTAAGGGCTTCAGAGTTGTGAGGGGAAGCAGCCCATCACTGTGCTGCCTGGCACCCCTACAAGCTTGGCTCATCAAAGGTGCTCCACAGGGCCTTCTCTTGCCTCTGGTGAGCTCCCTCTGGCAGGTTCCATGTTGAAAATTCCAAACATGGACTTCTCCTCAGACATCCCCCACAACCTCCACATCCCTCACTCTTGGTATATGGTGTGTTCTCAGAGTCCAAAGAGGAAATGGAGGCCACATGAGTCAGAGCATCCTGCATTTGTTCATCCGCCTGAAATACATCTCTTCTTGCCTCCTTTCTGTTAGCTTAGAGGGCCAGGGGGCTTTCTTTTGTCTGAAGGTCACGCCCCTCTCCTGTGAGCTAAATCCCATCTCCATCAATTTCCTCCTCTTTTAGACCTCCTTAGTCTCCTCCATCCACACTTCTCCACGAACACGTTCAAGTCCTTCTAGCCTTAACACGATCCTTCCCTTCATATACTCCTACCCTCAAGTCCCATCAAATCTCTTTCTACCTACAAAGGTGGTACATGAATAAACTGAAACACGTCACCAAACCTGAAAGAAAACTTACTCCTTCCTTATAAAATGAGAAAAAAGAAAACTTTTAATGGGAAGTCATCCACATCTACAGTGACCCAGAAGTAGGAGAGGATGCCAGTTTGGGGCCCAGACCTTACACAAGGTTATGGTGGTGGGGTTCTCTTTGTAGAAAGAACACAAGATTAGGTACAAACATACAAGGCAGAAATGTGGAAGGACAGGTAAAAGTGATGGGTCCTGAAGCTCAAATCATATTAGCTTCCCAGTAAATCTGCCCCTGCCCAGGTGATGGTTTGAGATGTTTCAATAATTGAGAATGTGGACAAGAAAGTATATATTTAGAATCTGCCGTATGTTGTCTGAGAAAATGCTTCCCAGAGGGTAGTAAGCGTATCGCTGCTAGTACTCAAGAAGATTTGAGGGGAAACAGATAATCATAGAGATGTTCAGCTCTGTCTTTACATTCTATTTGTGGAAAGGAATACCAGCTTTCTACTTATGCTCATAACAAAAAAGTTTCTCTTAAAAAATCTTTATTATTAATTTTTAAATAAGTTAATTTTAGAAATTAAGCTAATAATAGTACATACTGGTGGTATAAGGGTATGGCAAACATTATGAAGACAGTATGAGAATGACAGTGTTTGGGAGGCACTGAACCAAAAGGATTGAGATGGTTTCTATAAAGAAAAATCCAGAGAAACAAAATTTGTCGGTGCAACTCCCTTGCTGCCCAAGGAGAAGGTACCGCAGCCCATAAGCACGAGCACCTGAACTACGTGGAATATACTCCACAGTAGAGATGGATGCACAACACAGCACAGAGTGAGGACACCAGTCATAGCGAGATGGTTCCTCGGGCTCTGAGTTCACGCTTCCTGGCAATACTCTGATTATAACGAGGCTTTGCCTAAAAGCTGTAATGCTCTCATTGGCAAACCATGAACATCTGGCTTGCTTTGTAGTTTATTATTCAGTACCAATTAATCAATCAACATTTTGGTTTTTTAACATAAGCTCTCATGGGCTTGGGGCCCTGTGCTGGCAAACTCTGTTTCTGAGCGCACTAGACTGAGGATTAGAGGTCGATCTGCCAAGGTGATCTCACCTTTACCCTTGTCTAGGTGGCCAGCCTGCCCTCCTTCCTCCGGTGCCATCTGACCTGCCTGGACACCAAACGACTGCCTCATTTGCTTCTCAGCATTTCAATTGGCCTCTGGCCCTGTCACCCACTAAGACTGTTCTCAGGAAGTATATTCAAGTTCTTCTTATCTGATCTGGGCTTAAATTCAGAGCTCAATCTCTATTGACCTCTCTTTGGATGCCTTTGAACATTTGATGCCCTCCATCTGGTTTTTTGGTTCTCTGGCAAACTGTTTTCGGCCCAGATTCTACTTTGGCTTGCTTAATAAACAGAAATGTCTCCATAGTAAAGGTCAGAGAGCAGAACATTGGGGTCAGACAACTTACCAACTACAATAGCCCCCTTTAGCCATGGTTTTACTTTCCACAGTTTCACTTACCCACAGTAAACCACGGTCCAAAAATATTAAATGGAAAATTCCAGAAACAAACAATTCAGAAGTTTTAAATCGAGTGCTGTTCTGTGGAGCATGATGAAATCTCATGCTGTCCTCTGTTCCACCCTAAACATGAATTGTCCCTTTGTCCAGTGTCTCCACGCTATATGTACTGTCTGCCTGTTAGTCACTTAGAAGCTGTCTCTGTTATTCCAGAGAAATAAAATCAGACTGACTGTCTCAATATCTCAGTACTTGTATTGTAGTAAACCTTTATTTTACTTAATTATGGCCCCCAAGGGCAATAGTGGTGATGCTGCCAAAGAGAAGCTATAAAGCTTATGTATGTATAGGAAAAAATACAGTATATGTAGGGTTCGATACTATCCACAATTTCAGATGTCCATGAGGGTCTTGACATGTATACCCTGTGAATAGGGGGGACCACTGTATATGAACTTGGACAAATCACTTAATTTCACTAAACCTCAGATTAGTCATGTGAAAAACAACAATAACAAAATATCTTCTAAATGAAATTGCTGCTAGCATTAAATGAGATAATCCACATAAAGTGCAGTGCTTAGCATGGGATGAATACCCAATAAGTGATAGCTTTCTTTTTTCTCAACCACATGCATGGCTTCAATTCCTGTATGAAATGATCAGATGGATTTTTCCAGCCCTGAGCTTTCTCCTAAGAGCCAAGTTGGTATTTTAACCATCTGCTGATATCTATCGGCCCCTCAAACTGAGCATGTCTACAACTGAACTCCTTAACACCATTCCTACCACCCTTTCCCAACCTCACCAAACATATTTATCCTGTCTTCACTTATTATTATCTTCATCTGTTATTATATGGCTAATAGTATTATGATACACCCAGTCATCCAAGCCAGAAAATTTGGAGTAACTGTTATCCTGTTCCTCTCTCATACATCCCCCTCTAACAGGCCGCTAAACCTTGAGTTCTTTCCCAAATATTGTTCCTTTAAGTCTCATGTTCAGGCCCCGGTGGACTGTTGCAAATGCTTTCTAAAAGTTTCTTTTCCATTCTAATTTGTCATCTACAATGCTTTCAGACTTTTATCTTTCTTTAAAAATAAACCTATGACATCACTCCTCTGCTTACTGCTTAATCAGCTCCGGGCCTTTCATGTTCTGGTGACACTGAGCCGCTTCTCACTCCGTCCCCACCACCACACTCCCTCCCCACCACCTGCACTAAGACTTTGATAAATGCTTTGCTCTCTCAACTGCCCTGCTCTTCTCTGAACCTTCTGCTCCCTCAGCTTCAGCACTCAGCTCAAACACCGCCTCCTCTGTGACAGTTCCTCTGGATCAGAAGGAGGCTATCAATTTCTTACGATAGGGCTGATTATGTCGTACTGTTTCTGTTTTCCCCACTTGGGTGTGAGCTCCCTGACCGCTTACATGGTTGTTTCCTCACACAGTACTTGTCACTATGGGAACAGAAGAGAGGCAGGGACTCAGAAGGCAGCAAGCTGCACCTACCATTGGCTGAGCAATTGCCATGTTCCGCACAGTAGCATTCTACATCTATTTTCTCATTCACTCCACCTTTATCATCATTCCTTGGTCCACCTTCTGTAACATTCATCTGGTAAAACTCCATCCCTGGTTGTATTAGTTTTCTCAGGCAGCCATAACAAAACTACACAGACTGGGTGGCTTAAACAACAGAAATGTATTTCCTCCCCATTCTGAAGGTTTAGCAGTGGATCATCAAAGTGTCCTCAGGGCTGGTTTCTGGTGAGAGCTCTCTTCCTGGCTTGCAGACAGCATCTTCTCACTAAGTCCTCACATGGCCTTTCTTTGCAGACACAAAAGAGAGAGTTTTTTGGTGTCTCTTCCTCTTCTAATGAGCACACCAGTTCTATGGGACTAGGGCTCCACCCTTATGACTGTATTTAGCATTTATTACTTCTTTATAGGCCCTATCTCCTATATAGTTACCTTGGGGGTGAGGGCTTCAAAATATGGATTTTGGTCATATGGAATTCAGTCCATAGCACTTCCTATTCTTCCTACTCTTATGTTTGTACCCAAGTATCCAGGCACAGATGAAGGAAAAACGTACAACCATGCCAACTTGTCTCACTTTAAAAGCTCAAGTGAGCCCTGGTTCATATGGATCAGTGGATTAAGTGCCAGCCTGTGACCCAAAAGGTTGCTGATTTGATTCCCAGTCAGGGTACATGCCTGGGTTATGGGCCAGGTCCCCAGTTGGGGGAGTATGAGAGGCAACGGATCAATGTATCTCGCACGTGGATGTTTCTCTCCTTTTCTTTTTCCCTCCCTTCCCCCTCTCTAAAAAATAAATAAAATCTCAAAAAAATAAAGATAAAAACCTCAAGGGAGCCCATCCAGCAGGTTTACATATTGATACATTCCTAAACCATCTATTCGCCCCCTCTCTAAGAGGACTGTTCACACCTTCTCCTTTGTCATCAGTCATCCCAACAGGCCTTCTTTTCTCCTCATCCTCAGCTGAAGACCTTACTTCCTATTTCACGCAGCAAATCAAGTATTCATTTTCCCATCTATCCGCATCTGTTCCCAAGCACTGGGTGAATCATCTTGAATGTAGAAGAACAGGATACCACACGCTAAGACCAGTCTTCCAATTGTGCATGGCTTCCACTCCCCTTACCAGCTCTGCAAGAGTCCTGTTTCCTACATCATCAGTGTCTCCCTTTCTATTGGATAATTTCCTTCAGCATAAAACCTGAAAGATATGACATAGACATAATATCTCCCAGCTTAGAATAATGATAACAAAAACAAAAACAACAAACTTTCATAGCTCACTTCCTCTCGTTGTTGCTTCATATTGCCTTGTAGAAAAATGCCTTGAATGTATGATGAAAAAATATACTATATCCCCTTCTTCGCCGTTCACACTCTGGAACCCACACCAATGATGTGGTCCTCTCCCTACTTTACCAAAGCCATACTACTTGCGGTCACCGATGGTCTCCCAGTCAGCAAATGAACCAAAGAGCAGTTTTCAGTCCTCATCTTACTCAACCTGTGAGCCGCCATTGACAGAGTTTATTACCAGCTCCTTCCTGACACGCTCTTATCCTTGATTTCTGGGACAACTTGCTTCCCTCCCTTAGTGCTGCTCATTCTCAGGCTCCTTGGAAAGGTTCTTTCATTTCTCTCTTGTGTGGAGACTCAGGGCTCATGTCTCTTTTACCTCTACCATCATTTTCTGGGAGTCAGGATCTTGACTTTAACTATCATGTTTATCCTTAAAACTTACCAGTTTAACATGTCTAGCTCCTACCTCTCTCTTAAATGGTTTTTGCATGTTCAATAGATACCTTCATTCTCTTTCCCAAAGTTGTTCCTCCTTTAGTGCTCCCCATCTCAATAAATTGCATCATGATTCACAGTGCTGCAGGCACCAAACCTTGAAGCCATCCTTGACTCTTTCTCTAACATCTCATATCCACTCTACCAGAAAGTCATGTAGATTCTAACTATGAAATAAATCCAAGATTTACCCATTCTTATCTGCTCTGCTGTTGTCAACTTGGTCTTTGTCACTAGGACTTCTCTCTTGAATTATTGCAACAGCCTCTTACTATATAACTTGTCTACTTTTATTCGTACATCACTACCATCTATTCTTCACACAGCAGCCGGAGTGATCCTTTAAAAAGTAATCAAAGCCTATCATTCCTCTGCTTAACACCTTCTGATGGTTCCCATCATACAGCATAAGACCTTACAAGGCCTGGTCCTATACTGTCTGACTCTGGCCTTCTTCTCTGACCCCACGGTCTCCTGCTACTCCTTCTCCTCTTTTGCTGTGCTCCAAACACATTGACACGTTCAAGGAAGAGCAAGAGGGTCAGACATATGTCTGCCTCTGTGCCTTTGCACTTGCTGTTCCCTTTGCCAGAAAACTTCTTTCCCCAGATAGCCACATAATTTTCTCCCTTCCTTCATTTGAGTGTCCTCTCAAGTGCCACTTCCTCAGAAAAACTTCTCTTGAACTGCCTCCCCGCCAATCCAAACATCATACACCATCACTCTGTCTCCTTAACTGACTTCATATTTCCTCACAGCACAGATCTTGAGTTGACATGCTATTTTTTAATCTATTTATGTTCTTGATGATTGTTTCTCATGCTAGAATGTGAGTTCCAGAAAGACAGATGCTGCCAATTTTTTGCACTGCTATGTTCCCAGCACCTAAGACAGTGTCTGGCACACAGTGAATGCTTGTATTAGTTTGAAAGGGCTGCCCTAACACAGGGCCACAGGCTGGGTAGTTTAACAGAAAATGACTGTCTCACAGTCCTGGAGGCTAGAGTCCGAGATGAAGGTGTCTGCAGAGTTGGTTCTTTCTCAGGGCCATGATGGAGGGATCTGCTCCAGGCTTCTCTCCTTAGCTTGTAGCTGGCCATCTTCTACCTTTGTCTCTTCACACTGTCTTCCTTCTAGCATATCTCTGTGTCCAAATGTCCCCTTTTTATAAGGATACCCATGGTACTGGATTAGGGCCTGCCTTAATGACTTCACTTTAACTTGATTACCTCTGTAAAGACCCTATCTCGAAGTAAGGTCATATTCTGAGGTACTAGGGTTTCAACATACAAGTGTGTTCAGGGAAGACCAAACACATACAGTGCTTAATGGAGTTTTGTTGAATTAATGAATGCATGAAGACCAACTGGATAAATGAATCCTCAAAACAGTTCTTTATATAATAAGGTACCGATCCTTGCCTGTCAGTATAACAAATCATTATTTTCCCCATTTATTGTTCATCTTTTAGCTTTTTATGTTTCATTAGAACATGGCTTTTATATGAACCCAATCACATTCTCAAAAGCATATCAATTACACTTAATTCCAGGGTGGATATAACTCATTCAACTTAAGAGATGGCTAGTGTCAGCTTTATCAAGGGGCTCTGTGCTATATATTATTAACAAGAGCCCTTGGACTCCTGTGTGAATGAATCAGAAGTGAATTTTTATCTTGCAGAAACACAGATACACTGTAGGAGTTAAAGCATAGAGAAGAAGGGTAAAGACACAGGACAGGAAATGTAGGTTTGTTTATTAATTCTTAGAGATTATGGTGAAAAGGCTACTAGATGTGTGATCTAAATTTATTGCAAATACCTGAATGTTCTCATACTGAACATTCCTCCTCTCTTTCCTGATTTCTAAAACATATGCATAAGAAAAAAAGCAAGATAATATACACTAAGTCCTCATTTAATATTGTCAATAGGTTCTGAAATTTCAAGCAAAATGACAATTTTATCATAGGCTAACCTATTTTAAACAAGAGTTAAATTCTTATATCACTTCATCAATGCTGTAAAAAAATGATGTTATTCTAGGGCCTGCTGAATAGTAAATAAATTAAGTTGCTCCTAGGGGAAAGGCAGATAACAAGCACATGGATTAGATTTTATGGGACTTTCGGTTACATAAAGAATTACTTAAACTTATAAGTAGTCAGACAAAACAATGAGTAGCCGAATGCAGGACTCATGTTTAACCAATGCTCACAATTTTGCAAAATATCATCTTGCTATGTGAACAGTCCACTGAGAAGAACTTACATGGAGTTCAGTGTCACAGTAAATTTAAATTTAGAGCTAAACTAATTTGACACATTTAATAATGTGCATCATTATGGTGGTGCTCGAAAATTAAGAGTAAATGGGAAGTGGCTCACTTGGTGATTTTAATTAGCACCTCACAGTCTAATAAAAAATGTCTAGGATTAGCTGGGAAGGAAGTGAGACAAAACATGGCTGGCAGTCTCCTGTGCTGGGACCCTTTTGAGAAGACTTTGAATTTTAGAGCCCTGGGGTCCACAGCAATAGACAGCTTTCCTGGTCCGGTGGGGACACCCAGGGATGTCTGGACACTGATATCTGGACTTTACTTGGCCGTTCCCTCTTTCTGGAATGCTTCCATCTCTCCTCCACATCTGGGTAAGTCCTTCTTGGGTTCAGATTTTCTCTAAGGTGCCATCTAGATGCATATCCTCACAACAACCTCATAAGGAAGAGGTACTGACATTCTGAACTAAACTACTAACACATACAACCTTATTTCTTCCTGCCATCTACAACTTAAGTCTCCAGTTCTCAGGTCCAGTAAGGAATGTGATGAACAGTGGAATCTGCTAGAGCAAAGAGCCTGAGACACAGATGCAATAGAGGAAATCCAGACATAATGCAGAGAGTGTTATCTGGAGATTTAGGTGCAGCAGGTTGTCCAAGATGGCCGAGCGTGCTGGAGAGGTTTATGACAGGAGGAAGTCCTGGCAAGTGGACAGAACAGTGATGGAGGGTCTTGGAGATATACATCATGTGCAGACCTAGGCAGGCTGAAGCAAAAAGCCTCCCCCGACATGGTCAGGACACCAGCCTATGGAAGGGTGTGGGAGCAAGCAGCGTAGGTCCAGTGTTAGAGGAACTGAGGTACTAACTAAGAAACCAAGGTAGGGATCTAATTATAGAAAAATGGGGCACAAGGTTAGTGAACGCCTAAGGTGTTCACTGACTAGATGAACTGACAGCAAGACCGACTAGATGCTACAAAGCCTGGTCTGAAAACTTGGAACTCCTTAATTTTCCCTTGACAAAGAGGACTTCCTGTACTTGAGACAAGGTCAAGATAGCACCCAAGCACCTGTGTGAGATCTAGAGCGCTACAGAAGGAATCATTACAACTATGCTTTGCTTGTCTAACTCTTTGTTTTTATCATTGTGATAAAGGATAGATGAGATTGTCATATCACAGAGATGCATTAAATGTGTTTGACCTTCCACTTCAAATAACATTCTTTTCTTTTTTCTTTTATCTCAATCTTAGACCTTGCACTAAGCTTAATAATTTACTATAGGAGAGTCCCTGAGACTCAACACTCAGGAAATAAGTTATGCCAGGGATGTTGCCTAGATACACTGAGTCTGTTTGCCAGTATTTGTGTTAATTCTTGAGCTACCCTTTTGAGTTTGGCCTTCAATGCATTGTATTCTCCGTTTTAGAGTAGACTAGATTTGTAGAAATCCTGGGAATAGATGAAATGACAAATGTTCTCTCCAACCCAAAATGGTTGACCTATTTCATCCCTTTTCAATCTTTTAAGTTTTGCTACCTGTTTCATTTTATGAAAGTGGGGTGCCGTTGTTAATAGTAACAAAGTACAGGCCAAACGTCAGAAAATGATCTGATGTATAGCAGCCATACAATAAAGCAAATGCCAATTTTTTTGACATGAGTAAGTTTAAATTAAAAATGAAATAGTGATGTGAGAATTTATTTTTTAAAAAATACAGAAAACAATCAGAAAAGAAGAGTGTTTCTTGGAAACAAACCAGGGATAAGAGAGGAGCCACTTAGTTTTGAAGCAGCCTCTGGCCCCAAACAAGGTATTCATATGTCTCAGTACAACTGCTGAGTGAATAAGAGGGGGGACCCAGCTCGTACCTCGGGTTCCTGAGGGAGGGAGCCCCATGTGGGTGGGTTTGGGGGTGTGTAGGGGTATTCAGCGACAGAAATGGGCCTTGCGCTTCATGCCGCCCTCGTTTACTGAGTAGCAGACACTCTCCTACTCCTGACTCTGCCCCGCCCCACAGCACATGGACACCACATTTTTTTAAAAGATTTTATTTATTTATTTTTACAGAGAAGATAAGGGAGGGAGAAAAGGAGGGAGAGAAACATCAATGTGAGAGAAAAACATCAATCAGTTGCCTCTAGTACACACCCAACCAGGGAATGAACCCACAACCAAGGCATGTGCCCTGACCTTTTGTTTAACAACACCCAGCCAACCGAGCTACACCAGTCAGGGCTGGACTCCACATTTTTCAAGCTAACATCTGAGTGTTTACTATGTATCAGACACATCTCTGAGCATGTTTAGTTCTCTCTTCAACCCTGTGAGGTAGATAAATTTTATAGATGGGGAAGTCAAAGCAGAGAGAAGTTAATTTGCCCAAGGACACACAGACAAGCATGCCACTGAGGTACCGATCAATCACAGGAATTTTGGCTCCAGTGCGAAGTACTGAACTGCATTTAATACTCTTCCCATTAAAAAGGGGAATATGCCCTGGCTAATGTGGCTCAGTGGATTGAGAGTCTGCCTGCAAACTGAAAGGTCACCAGTTTGATTCCCAGTCAGGGCACATACCTGGGTTGCAGGCCAGGTCCCCAGTTGGGGACCTGTGAGAAGCAATCAATCAACGTTTCTCTCCCTCTCTTTCTCCCTCCCTTTCCCTCTCTCTAAAAATAAATAAAAATAAAATCTTTTTTAAGAACGGGAGAAATGTAACAAAGGGTCAGTGACAGCTAGACAAAACTTCGAGCTGAGACTGGGAGAAATCAGGGAGAGAAAAGAGTGCTTTTCCCCTAATGCAGCCCCCCATTGGCAAATGGGGAGAATTGAGAAGCCACGCCTCCATCCTCATCCCCCATCTCTCCAATTCCCCCTGCTGTTCTCTTTTCCATAGCACCTATCACCTTCTCGCATACCACACCATGTACTTGCTCATTTCGCTCATGAGTGCTGTCTGTCTTGGTCTGTTTTCTTCCTGAGGGATCTCAAGTGTCTAGCACTCAGTATTTATTAAACAATAAATACCTGCCACCCACTCACTTACTGAGATATCTGGGAAGATTAAAATGTTCAAATGTATAACACACTTCAAAACAGTGTATCAAGAATGGGTAAAATATTAAGAGGTAAAGAAGACCCCTTAGGACGAAACTGAGTGCTATGTGATTGTTATTGCCATTTTTAACATCCAAGGAATTGTTCAGTGTTCGAGCTGCCCTGAAATCAAGGTGACACCCTTCTTGCCCCAGGGGATTATCATGTAAGTAAGACAAATAAGACTAGACAAAAAGGCACCACAGGAATGAGACAGCAGGAAGTGGGCAGAGGGAGGCTGTGGGTTTCAATTTTCCTTTTCTTCCCAGGCTTATTGTTTCACTCTTTCCCTTTACTTTTTTTTTAACTATCCCTTTTGATTTATTGTTAAATCGTATGCTCTGACACTTCATTCAAGTGAAGTCTTTAATTGCATAATTTTAAGATTGTCCAGGATTAAACTACACTGTTGTGTAACTGAGTCATCCTTCACGTGAGCTGCACAATAGACTCCTGCTTGAAATCTGACCTTGGTGATGATGAGAAGATGTGGGGTAGCCCCACGGAGCCCAGGCTCCCAGCTCTGCAGCAGGAGGCCCTGCTCTGCACCGCTGCTCTCCTCCTCCGAGTGTTTGCCTGATCCGGGACCCTCCCTGCAAGTCCTAGGCAGGCACCCTCCCCACCTCTCGGATGCGGCTGACATGGAAGCGGAGGATTCTGCAGGGAACCAACCGCATGAGGGTTGCTACTAAAGGATGTTTCTTGTGATTCTGAAATCTACCAAAGGACCTGTGCTCACAATGACACTTTGGATTGGCACCTTGAAAGCAGCCTGTGTCTTCCACAGGCATCAGCACTGAAGATAAATGACTACACAAAGATGCAGAATTATCTCAAAGATGAATGAGGAAACTATGACCTCACACTGTTATTATCAGTGATGTTAGGAGTAAAAAGTAAAGGAGCTTGTTAGGTACCCAGAACGTAATAAGTACTTTACATTAATCAGTTCGTACATACATTAATTCACTCCTCACAATAACCATGTGAAGAAAGTGCTATTATTATTACTGATAGAAGAACAAAACAGAGGTTAATAACGTCTGCAGGGGCACATAGCTAGACAGCTGCAGGACTTGGGCCCAAGCTGCCGGCTGCCAACTCTGCTCTCAAAACCACAGCTCAGTTTTGCCCTTCTGCCCTGAAAATGCACATCGATAATAAAAATACCTGCCAAATAGGATCCTAAGTGCTTTATAGATTCTCTCATTAAATCTCCATGAAAACTCTATGGGGTAACTCCAGTCTAACCCTGAGAAACACATCAGACAAACCTAGACTAGGGGACATTCTATAAGACACCTGGCTGTACTGAAACGGGGTGCAGAGTGAGGGGTTCCCAAAGATATCCCCATGGCCCATGGTTGGGAGATGGGGAAGAGAGAGCGATGATACGGTGTTTAAGATACTGTGTATCACTATGGCAAGTGTTTCCTGAAGGGAAGCTGTGCTGCCACCCGGTGAAAGGTCTACATGACTTTCAGAGAGTATAGTGCCAAGTATGAGGTCACATAGGAAGCTCTTGGGGAACATTAAAAATAAGGGTGAGCAGCCAAGAAGAGGGCCAGCCATGAGGGTGTAGCCATACAGTTTGAAAGTTGTAGAAGGCCCTCCACCTGTGTCCGCCATGAAGTCTGGTGTGCAGGGAGTTGCCACATGGTTTTGGATTAAGACCTGGAGTAAGAAAGAGGAGGCCTGCTGGGAAACCTGCCTGGAGAACACGGCAGCACGGTTGATGGTGCTGGGAATTACGGGCATCTGCCGAACCAAGCATGGATTCATGGGAGATGCCCAGAATGCTCAACTGTGACCAGGAATGCTGAGCCGTGAACTTCTGCTTTTCTGAAAGACAGTACCTCTGACTGGCATATTCTGAACCTAGCCTGGGTTGGCAAAGAGAGGCAGGACTCTGTGTTTTGGGGCTTTTTAAAGGGAATGGGACTTAACAGCAGAATTCCGCCATTATTCTGAATCTGTATAGCCTTTAAATAAACAACCCCTTCCCTTTCTCACCAAACTCTTGCACCAGGAGTCACGCTTCTTGGAGGCAGGCAGTTGAACCCCACAGCTGTTCCAGAACAGCACAGGCAGGGTTCTATAACAATTTTCCTTAAGACTCTCAAGGTCATGGGAAATAAGGAAATGTTGAGACTGGGGAGAAAAACAACAAAATGCAATGTGGTTTCCTGGATTGGATCCTGAAATGCAAAGAGGCCATCAATGGTGAAACTGGGGAAATCAAAACAAAGCCTGGATTTACTTAATAATAATTCACCAATGTCAGTTTGTTGATTTTGACAAATGTATACTGATAACATAAGATGTAAACAATGGAGAAAATTGGGTGAGAGATCTAAGGGAAAACTATACTATCTTTGCAACTTTTCTATTAAACTAAAATTACTCCAAAAGTAAAAGTTTATTGAGAAAAAAATCCCCATGAGGGAGGTTCTGTGACTCCAATTTATAGAGAACAGCAGCTTAGAGAGATCACCTTACCCATAGCATCACAGCTGTAAGGGAGATGTACCCCAGGAGACCCCTGGGACAATTTAAACAGGACTGCACGTGATTTATTGTACTTATGCTTAGAACCTCCTTGTGGTGCCCTATGGGCACCATAGCCTGGTGATCCCTGGGAGGGCCTGGGCCTGGCTTTGCTCCAGGTCTCTTTTCCTAACCCAAGAGCAGTATCTTACATTTACTGAATGCTTGCATGATTTGTTTTCTTTAATCCTCAAAACAACCCTATGAAGTATTACTACATTTTATAGACAAAAAATAATAATAGGGCTTATAGGCATTCAGTAACTAATTGGAACTTGAGCTTGAGCCCAAATTTGTCTAAAACCAAACGTTGGCGTAACCACCCATAGCTACTCGTTCTGCCTTGCCTGCATGCTGCTCTTTTCTTGTTGGCCTTAACTATAGCTACAATTAATAATTTTAGGTTAGAAATGTCTGGTACATTGAATGGAAACTTTATTAAACAGTGAAGGTAAAGGAAGCTGGACCACTTGGCCACCAAAAATGAGCAGCAAAAGTAGAGGGGAAAATACGTTCTAGCAGCTCACTAAGCTTTATACTAAAATATTTCAAGTTTTTATGTCTTTGCAAGGATGATTTTGAAATTGTTTTGATTAATATCAATAGTACTAAAAGCTGCTGATGTGTAAAAAATGCCCACAATAGTGCCAGGCATTGTGTTAAATGTTTGTTTGTTTGTTTTTTTCCTCAGATGACCTAGTTGAATCCTGAGTCAAGTAGTACTACTATCTGCATTTTACAGGAGAAGAAAAAAAAGGCAATGATTTGAAATTTAGTTCCTTAGGGGAGCAGGTCGGAGCTGGGAATGGGCAGGAGCTGGGGGATGAGTGGCCAGGCTCCAGGATCAGATTCCTAAGTTAAACAGAGCACTTACGCTTTCATCTGTTTTGCTTATTAAACATATTTGGAAACAGTCCTTTCAAGGAAGAGTTACAAGGTGTGATGGTTAGTTTTGTGGATCAATGTGGCTGCCCTATAATCATTTACTCAAACACTGATCTAGGTGTGGCTGTAAAAGGTAGGTTGTGGACGTGGTTAACATCCATAATCAGTTAATCTTAAGTAAAGGAGATTAAGTAAAGGAGATTACCTTCAATAATGTGAGTGGGCCTCATGCAATCAGTTAAAAAGCCTTAAGAGCAAAAACTGAGATTTCCTGGAGAAGAATTCTGCCTGGAGACTTCAGGATTAACTCCTGCCTGAATTTCCAGCCTCTGTCCTATGAACTTTGAACTTGCCAACCCCCACAATAGCATGAGACAATTCCTTAAAGTAATACCTCTCTGTCAGTACACACACACACACACACACACACACACACACACACACACACCCCTATACTGTTGGTTCTCTCTCTCTAGAACGCCCTGACTGATACACATAGCTTAAACAAAAATTCTACAGCCTTGCTACTTAAAGTGTGGTCTGCAGGCCAGCAGCACCAACAGGAGCTAGGAGCTTGTTAGCAATGCACAACCCCAGGCCACATGAGATTTACTAAATCAGAAACTGCCTTTTAACAAGATCCCCAGATGGTCCTTAAGCACTTGCAGTTAAAGGAGGATTTAACACAACATAAAGGTAGTAAACTACATGCATTTAACCTGAATAAAATCCTCAAACATTTCAGCCTTGAGGTCAATTGAATGGAACTTCTGAAAAAGAATAAAAGTACAGCTTACCTCCTTTGAACTAAATGGCCCACTGGCTGCCTTGTATCAATGTCATCAACCACATGAACTTGCCTTTAAGCCTCCAGGCCACCAACATGGTCATAAGCCCAGAAATAGGCCTATTTGTTTCTAACAAAGATACTTTCTCAGCTATTATTGCAGTTATATCCCATGTCTTATCCTTCCTCAAAGAACTCAAGCATTTCTTTCTTTTAACTAAAAGGAAAACAAATCCAAGACTGAGAAAAGTGTTAATTAACTTATTACCAGATGGGGTCTGGGCCCACAGCAGGTCTGCCTGGGCTTCCCAGTGATATATGGGTTTTTGACTTCCTGCAGAAAAGATTTCACAACACAAGTCCAGGTGATTTCAAGAGTATGTTGTCTATGGCTATTCCATCCTAAACACGCCTGATTTTGTCTGATCTCAGAAGCTAAGCAGGGTCAGGCCTCATTAGTACTTGGAAGGGAGAGTATGTTTATTAAAGCTGGGGACAGTGAAAAAAAGGGAGGTCTTAAAGTAAAAGAAGCAACAGGGGAGAGACTGTCAGAGAGAAAGGGGACCTTAGAGACAGGTTCATAGGGTTAGCCCAGGATGAGCGGCCACTGCCCACTGCTCCTGTGGTTGCAAATCTCAGGGGGTCCCTTAGAGTTTAGGAGAAAAACAGCAGAAATTCAAGGCATGGGCATGCGCTAATGAGAGCCCTCCATGTGTCCTTTGTCTTGAGGTGTTTTATCTTTCTTTGGCCAGCTGGAATCCTAGGAAAAATCTCAGAGGATTGTCTTAACAGAATATTCATTAGCTTTTCAGGTGTGTCCTTCAATGTGCTGATCCATCAAAACATGTGTACTGTGGGGCCAGGGGTTATTTTCTAGTTAGTTTCACTTTTAAAGAATGTCATCAAAGGGACGACGAGGACCTAGGACATTCTGTCCTGAGATGGTCTGGAATGTGTAAACCATTCACTCCTAAGTGTCCTTGGTTAGGGAAGATAAAACCTTTTGATTCATTAGCGGCTGTAAATTGCTCAAATTGTTTGGCCTTGTTTAATTATCTAGTCTCAGTTGCCCTTATTCCTCTTGTCAAGTAATTTCCCCAGGTTCTGACTCTCCTGCCTTAAACTGACATTCAGTTTCTTCCGAAAGAAGTGGCAAAATAACTAAAAGACAGATTAAGACATTTCGAAGGCTCAATCTCAGAAGAAATCCATATGATTTCAATCAATTTAGCAAGTTCTTTTCTTTAACTAACATTCTGTCTGCCTCTTTTCAAGATTTGTACTCAATTACCATGTGCTGCTGGAGAAAAAGATAAGATTCTTTAACTGTCACTGTTAGCCTGTTTGTCAGCCCAGGGATCCAACGTATGTGACAGGCACTTTTTGTCATTCTCTGTAGCTGGGTTTTATATTATCTGCGCTGGATAATACACACCAGAATTAGTTAAATCATTCCCCGCTTCTGCTAGAACCATTTCGCAATTCTCTCAGTATTCTAAATAGACTTGTGGGATGCCATTTCACATCCCAAGAGACAAAACAAATGACTTAATCTGGTAGAAGACAGTAAACACCTTCATCCTCCGCCATCACAGCAATTCTTCATAGAAATTAGAACATTCGTGAAATTCCCTCTGGCAGTTGAAGGCCATGCTGCCTTGTTTTTTGTGACCTCCCACTTGTGGCTCTGCGGGTGCCAGGGGAGCAGGAGGGAGCTGAATGCCGAGTTCCCGTGGGTGGACCTTCTTCCCTCAGTGACCTGGTGGCCAGATAGCAGCAACTCCATTTCAGGGGTCCGAAACGTTAATGATTCTCAACTGGAGAGAGAGTCTACAGCAGAATTGTACCAGATGCTTTCTGAAGTTGCAGACACACCTAAAGATTTTGGTTCACTAGACCTGGGTTGGGCTCAAACTCCCCACAGGTGGTTCTGATAAAGACCATCTTGGTTGGGTCCCCAACTTTAAACAAAGGTTACACCTTCACTACTAAAGTTTCTACACCCAATTCCAGGAGGGAAGGTTCCTTGCATCAAGTAATTCTCCAACATGAGCTGGGTGTCCTACAGTTCAATTCAATTCTGACATTATACACCTGGAGATAGCATCAGATACCACAGATTAGGTGTTCAGTCTCACAAGACTGTCCCCCTCACTCCCACCTCAGATGCCAGTAGAGATTCCACCTGTACTCCTGACTGACTAGCTATAAATCAGACTCCCACGACCCCCTTCTCAGGTTTAGTTGATTGGCTACAGTGGCTCACAACTCTGAGAAACATTTTTACCTACCATGTTACCAGTGAATTAGAAAAGGATTTAACTCAGGACTGGCAGATGCAAGAGCTGCATAGGGCGAGGCGTGGGGAGAGGGACCCGGGTTTCCATGCTCTCTGGAGCACCCTGCCAGCACTTCCACACGTCCACCAACCTGGACACTGTCGGAACCCTCTCCTTTAGGTTCTTATGGAGCTTTCATTAAGTCATTAGCCAATGGGGATGGTTCAACCTCCAGGCCCTCTCCCCTTTGAGAGTCTGTGGGGTAGGAATGAAAGTCCAACCCTTGAATCACATGGGTGGTTCATCTGACAACCAGTCCCCCATCTTTAGTGATTTCCAAGAGTCACATCATTAGCATAAACCCAGTTGTAGTGGAGAGAGGCTTGTTATGAATAACACCCAAACCACCTTTATAGCTCTGAAACAATTTTAGCAATTGAGGACAAGAGACCAAAGTTTGTAACAAAAGATGGTCTCACTGCTCTTATCACTCAGGCAATTCCAAGGGTTTGGGGAACTTTGAGCCAAGAGCCATGGATGAAGACTAAATATACTTGTATATATGAGAAATACATTTTGGTTGTCTGAATGATCAAACATAATTTCTTTTTTTTAAAATTTTATATGTTTTCTATAAATCATAGTATCGCAGCTACACATTGTAATCATTTAGGGTGTAAGTGAGGGGGTGTTAAAAATATTAATGCCTAAGAGTGTGCCTCAGATCAACTAAATCTGATGTTCTGAGAGTTAGCCCTGCATATTTTCAAAGGCTGTGCAGTAAAGGTTGAGAACATCATGTCAGGAATTCTTTTTACTAGGGTTTCTCAAATGTGAACATGTGAGCACTTCACTTGGAGATCTTCATGCGATGCAGGCTGTGACTCAGCAGGTCTGTGGCAGAGCCCGACACTGTGCATTTCTCGTGGGCTTTCCAGGAGATGCGGATGGGCCACGGACCATCTCGCTTTGCATAAAGGGGCATTTCTCATGGTGTGCTCCACAGCCCAGTGTTAATAAATCTGAGTTAACTAAGATTGTGAGATAAAACATAGAGTGCTCAGTTTAGTTTGAATTTCAGATAAACAACCAATAATTTTTAGTATAACGATGTCTCAGATATAGCATTTCTATACTGAAACATTGCCCATTCTGTGGGTCATTAGTTTCACAAAATACTTCAAGATTTTACATGAAAAACATGTTTTGTAGAAAAAGAAAATGCTGGGATAAACAAACTTAGGCAAATTTCTTTTTTGCAGGATCTTGCAAGTGTTGAAAATACTATTGTCTTTTGAGACTCACTCAAAAGGAGTGTTTCCTGAATTTATTTGGTCAGCTATCTTATTTCTTGCAAGATATCTCCTCCTAAGATTAGTAGTATCTAGAATAGTCTGAGTAATGCTGCCCAAATAAATCTATTTATTTAGATTTTTTTTCCTATTACTATGAAAAGAACAAATGCTCATTATGGAAAATTGTTAAGTACAGAAAAATATAATAAGAAAATGTTACTCATAATCTTGTGATCCAGAGGTACCCACTGTTAACATTTTAGCCTATTCCAAGTGATGAAGGCTGGTGGCTCAGGAAATGAAAAAGTTTTTATGAGGAAACTAGGACTTTTGAATGTAAGCAGGGAGTCTTGATGGACTGGAAGAGAAAGAGCAGAGTAAGAAAAGATTTAATTGTTTGAATGTTAACAAAATAAGCAGGAGGGATCAGAACATAATTTTCCCATTTAGTGTCTCTTACCATACTGAGACCATATAATTAGATTTCTAGGTATTTATTTCACTTGCTAAGTTTCTGATAAACACTCTGCCCAATTAGCACAGAAATGGCTCCATAACTTCAGCTTCTGCTCTGTGATTATTTCTGTCATTTACCACTTTATTGCCTTCATCTTGAAGGCAAAGAGTATTACTATTTCAGGCAGTTGAAGTATTTCAAATAGTTGAGTATTTCACTATAATCACTGAAACAGAATTCTCTACCAGTCACAAAGTCATAATATGCTTACATCTGTGAAAGCATTTCAATGGAAAATGGAACCGAAGAATATAAAAATGGGGACTTTCAGAAGAACAGAATTTAAGGATTGAAAGGCTGATATCCCCTAAATGTCCAATGTAAGGAAGACTGAGACTTATCTCCTGACCTGTCAACATCTGGCAAGAATCCTTCCCCACCCTCAAGCCAATTAATTTACTGCTTGGACCCTAGTGCAGTGAGTTAATCCCTTCCCCTCCCTTTGCACTTCTTGCCCACAAATTCTGCCCGCCCCATACCCTCCACCGACTCCCTTGTAGCTTGTAAAGCATGCATTTCCCAAATGGCAATTCCTCTGCTATTCGCAGATAAACTCAATTTTTGGTCATTGGAGCTTGGCTCAGTTTACCTCTTTATTTAGGTCGACACATCTTTCCATCATCACAGCTCATATCTTCACAATCCTTAATAGTTAGCATTATTACTAAGCATTTTCATATAGGTTATATCTTTGGAGTCTAACCGCCACCCTGGACAGGAAAATGTTTGTTATTACTGCCTTTTTAATTTTTAACAAAAAAATAAAATGAGGCTCACGGAGATTAAGTGATTTTACTCAAGTTAGTAAGTGACCGAGTTTGAACCAGCACTAACATCTCGGACTCCACCTTCCGTGCTGCTGCATAAAACAACCAGGGGACAGGTTTTGCGCCATATTTGATTTTTAAAGACTTCAATGTTTGTGTTTTCATGGAAGACAGAAGAAAATAATTCTTGAGGTCAGTAAATATAGGCATTCCTTCGGCATGGAATTTTTTTTTTAAAAAATTTCATATTCATTCTTATGCTACATTCTGGGCCTCACTGCATGAGTGATTCCAAGTAAATAATGTGTTCTAATGCCGTGAGCACAAACTGGAACTAAATCTTGAAACTTTCACTCCATAGCTGTTTAGTGGATGCTGTTCTGGGTTCTATGGGAGACAAAGTCAGGTATTCCAACTCTCCACTCTGTGCCATTAGCATCTCTGCTAGGGCAACTCTCCAAGACTTCTTTGGAGGCAAATCCTAAACAGTGATTGTTGTTGTTGTTGTTGTTTTTTCCTGACAGTTTTTCTGTCTTGAAAAATAGTTTTAAGGAACAGTCTTCAATAACCATGCACAATATTCATCCTGTCATTTAGTTCATATGTCTTTGCCAAGCACCTACTCATGCCAAGGAGCTGGGGCCCAGCAGAAAGTAAGAGAGCGGCTGCCTCAAGGACATTCTACAGAAAACAAATAAATAAGATAATTTCAGATAGTACACTCTGTGGAAAAAATGGAACAGGGCAATATGACGAGACACAGTGACAGTAAGGAGTGAGTGACCAAGACCAGGAGGCCGAGTTAGAGCGGGAGGCCAAGTTAGACCTGGTGGTCAGGGAAAGTGCTCCAAGGAGCTGGCATTGGAGCTGAATACCTCAAATTTCCACAAAGTTAATGGAAGCCCCAGTTTGTTTTCAATTAACACTCAATCCAAATGTTTCTACTTCGTGCAGTTTCATCACTTTGGTTTACTATTTCAAAATACTTGAAGTTTTCTCCTTTTGGCAAAGTTTCTTTGTGAACAGTTCTATATTAATTTGAAAGGCTATATTGCTTGAAAGGCTGGTTGGTAAGATTTATTTTTACATTAAATAGTTCTCTACTCCCCTTTTTCTTCTCAGTGTATCTGTCTCAGCTGCATCAACAAACTGCCCTTGAACACGTGCTCACTCCTGGTGCACGAGACTTCAGTTTGGGTGTTTGTGGTCTTCTAGCATGGGGAGAAGGAGAACAGGCACTCAGCGAAGGGGGTATTGTTTTTCCTCTCTCGGTCCGCATGCAGGCTTGCACAGTGCGAAAGCCTCTGTCTCCATTCTATCCCGAATCTTGTTCCCACTCGTCTCCTCAGTGTTTTGAGCAACCTAGGAACTACAGATACAGAACCCGGAATCCACAGGAGGAATGCCCAGGAAATGTATGACTTTCAAGTGTGTTTCTTTTTCCTTCCTGAAGATGAGAAATATATATAATCATCTGTGGGGTCTTTTTGAAATGCACCCCTTCCATTACCACTAAGTGTGTGAGTGGGAGGGATGAGGAGCCAGAGAAGGCTTTCAGGTGAGCCTCATGAGACCCACACAGGAGCCCTTCTCAATACAATGCATGGAGGGAGTGAGCGAAGTCTAAACTGTGATACGAATTAACAGTGGTGAGTTAATTATCTTCTATTCAAAAGATAACTGTTGAATCCTGGCCAGGTAGCTCAGTTGGTTAAAGCATCATCCCACACACTGAAAGGTTGCAGGTTGGATCCCCAGTCAGAGCGAGTATGGGAGGAAACTGATCAATATTTCTCTCTCACATTGATGCCTCTCTCTCTCATGTTTAAAGATTTTATTTATTTATTTTTAGAGAAAGGGGAAGGAGGGGGAGAAAGAGAGAGACACATCAATGTGTGGTTGCTGCTTGTGCGCCCCCTACTAAGGGCCTGGCCAGCAACCCAGGCATGTACCCTGACTGGGAATAGAACCTCCGACCCTTTGGTTCAGAGGCCAGCACTCAATTCACTGAGCTACACCAACCAGGGCTCTTTCTCTTTTTGGCTCTCCCTCTCTCTCCCTCGCTCTCTCCCTTCCTCTCTCTGTAAAATCAATAAACATATCCTCAGGTGAAGATTTAAAAAAATGGTAACTATTGAGTCAGAATACTATACTCAACAGGAGGGACTAGAAAAAAAAAATACATGAGTTCTACCTTCCAGGCCTCACAATTTAGTTGGCACAGCAGATTTGAAAACAGGTAAGTTATAATGAAGTGAGACAATGATTATACAAAGAGGTTGCACTCATCATATGCAGTGAGATCTTAAAATGCAATAACATCCAAATGATTATCCAATACTATGAGACTATTTAATAGATGTTGCATTTAAAAGGAGTAAAGTTATTATGAATGAACAACCCCAAGAATTTTCCACAAATATTTGTTTTAAGGAGATAGGAGTATATCTGTCAGGGCTCAGCTTACAGAATAAAGAAACATTGTCACGCTCAGCAATGTGCAGTAAGTGTAGCCAATCTTGCAGACAGAAACCATCTACTGTAGACCCATGCTTTCTCCCACACCAAACTACCATCCTTTACCAAGTTTCATTCATGACCATTGAAATGCAACATATGAACAGGCACAGCAATCTCAAGTGAATTTCATTGGAAAGCTGGCCCTGAAAATTTAGCGTTGACAAGGACATTAGAAGTTATGCTTTTACCAATCCATTCACTTTCCTGATAACATATCTGGGGCCCAGGGAGTTTAAGTGACTTGCTCAAGGCCACACAGCTAGTTAGTGGCAGAGGCTGAAAGCCTGGGGTCTCGTGATTTCTCTAGAGCTATATCGTAGATGGCCTCTCTGAGTTAGCTGGAGATGTTTTTGTAGAAGGAAATAGATAGTTAAAAAAACCCTCTCGGTCCACACATGGAGTAAAATGTAATCAAGAACAGCAGACTGTTTGAAGATAGAAAATTGACAGGCTAAGAGAGATATACTAGGAGGTACTTGGCGCCATGCCCTGTTCTCTCCCATCTCACACACACACACCCCCACCCCCCCACCCACCCACCCCCCGGTCCACATGAGCACAGCCAGTCTCTCACCAATCCCGCTTCCCTAACTGCTATTGGCTTCATCGCCCACTGGGCCAGATCTTGCTCACCAATGCCAAAAATTCCCACTTCATCCTATACTTCAACTAAGCATAAAGTATCTCTTTTACTTCTCCTTCTGCTCAAGGTGACATAATCATAAATAATTCTCTGTAAAATATTTCACAGGCTGACATCTGCTTTTCCCTCCTCATCTCCCAAAAGGAGGTGATCATAAACAGAGCTACAAGAATTGCTCCTACAGCTGTTTCCATTATACCACTGCTTCTCCAGTTGCAGTCCTGAGGGTGTTTTCTACTTGTGTTACCTAAGAAATAAATCTTCTTACTTTAAAAACAAATAAACAATGTATGGTGGCAAAGTTCTAGGCACAACATAAATCTCGCCAAATTAGTTGTGTTCACTAAGATCTTCTGGAAACAGCTTCAATGTTGACCATCCTGCTTACATCATAGAGCCGTCTGACAACAGCCACTAACATGAAAGGACTTGTGTTCCCTTCCTCAAGGGCCCGTGTTAAACCCAGAAAGAGTTCTCTGCATTTGCCCAACAAAGGGGGTCTTTCTAAAGGAAGTCTCTTGAAAAAAATTCAGACAAAGGAAATACCTTTACTTAAAAAAGGGATTTGTGATTCTGGAGATGTGCCTAGTTCCATAAACCATAGCTCTGTTACTGAAAAAGAAAAAAAAAAAAAAACAAAAAATCAACCTGTCACATGGAACACTGTGAGGAAATGCTGACCAGAGGGAGGCGATAATGCCAGCCATTCAGAGAGCGATGCATCTCCACCATACACCACCACAGCAGCGCTGTCTCTGGGCAAACGCTGGCTCTCTAACCACTAGGGTCTGGGTCCCACTCCAGGTCCACCAATTACAGTCTCTGTGGGCACATCACATTTTCCCCAAAGATAAAACGGGATTTAAAATTATGTGACACCCTTTATAGGGTCACAGTTAGAATTAACTGAGGTAATCCAGACAAACTGCCCAGCCCTTACCCTGACAAACAGCACTCATGCCGTAAATGTTAGTTAATAAGTAAGTGAGTTGACCTGGGCGCAGAGTAGGAAAGTGGGGCAGGGAGCTACCCTTGGAGATGCACGAAAGTAACCCCTGTGCTCCGGGGAACGCAGCCAGGACTCATGCCCCAGATCTGTAAAATGGCAGGGCCTGCCCCACTCCCCCAGTATGGCCAAACAGGTTCCTGGCTAATTTTAAGAGTTTGCTCAATCAGTGAAAGACTTAAAAGGTAGCTGAGCACTCTTTATTTCTCTTGGCAAAATCGTAATTTGCAAAATCCTCTTTGGCAAAAGAAATGTTCCCAAATTACATTTTTAAAAAGCATTATTCTAATACCAAAAGGGGGATTATGTGAACAACCTCTATGTTTCTCTTCAAGTCGAAGCATCCATGGTGTACGTGGTAGAAGGAGCGTGCTTGGGCTTTGGTGCCAGGCAGACCTGAGGGTGGGTACGCCTGGGCTCCGCTTCTTACTGCTCGTCACTTCGTCGGGGTCCACCATCTCTCGATGGGCTCATCCACGTACGTGGGGATAGTGATGCCTACCTTGTATGGTGAGGTTGTGAGAACTAACTGAGAGTTTTGTATGTGAAAGGGCCTAGCATGGCTCTAAGCACATGGTACATAATGGATAAATGGGAGCACCTCTACCCTTCCCCTCTGAAGTCACTCAGGAGACCAACTCAAGTCTCTGTGAACTCCCCAGGAGAGCCCTTCCTTAGGGAATAATTGCTGTGGATAAGGCTTTGTCATTTGAGCATATTCTCTGTGTGAACTATTACTTAGACAGCCCCTTGAGAATTTTTTAGGAGGAAGGTGGGTGTCAGTGGCAGACACCTATGTGCTGGAACTTCGGCACTGCTCAGCCAACTGCTTTGAAGACATTACCCTACCCCATAGCCATCCAGCCACCTACCCATTCAACAAATCCTTCCTGAGCACAAATTCTGTGTCAGCATTGCACTTGGGGGCGACGGAGACCACGGTGAAGGATCAGCAACCTCTGTCCTTAAGGGTTCTCAGTCCACTGGCAGAGACAGAAAAAGAGATACATGCAGGCAACTCAAGTACAGTCCAGTGTCATCAGTGCCGAGAGGAGGGAAGTACAAGAGCCGTGGGCATGGCGAGAATGAGTGTATGAGTCAGTTTCAGAATGTCTGCTCCACTGATTGTGACTGCAAAATAGCCAACCAGAAACCGGTGTGTGGTAAAGAGGGCAGCTACTTAATTTTTCTTTAGATGCCCCACTCAGGAGTGTTGTTTGCTACAGTAGACGTGGAACCAATTTATACTGGATCCGGCAGAAGTAACGCCTGCTTGAGTGTGGTTGGTAGGGTAATAATATGGGTGTAAAAATTTGTAGTTTAAATTTGAACACTTCACCTAAAATGTCATATGGTGTGCTTGAGTGGGATATTGTTATGTTACAGAGTCACATGCTTGTGATTTTGCAATAAAAGATTCCGTGATTTAGAAAGGGGGGCACTATTTGTGCCGGACCCTGTATGTGCTCAGTGATGTGAGAGCTGGGTTTCCAGTGACGTTTTGCACACTCTTAGGTGGGCCCCCTGGGAAACTCTGGCTATGAAAGCACATAAGGAGGTTGCTCTACTGGACATTTTCCGGTTTAGGGACATTTTCCCACATTACCACATGGAAATGTAAGGGGTCAGTAGGAGCTACCAGACCGATAATCAAGAGGTGGGAGTGTTACAGCAGAGTGAACCGCCCGAGGGGGAACAAAGGCAGGGCCCTCACCATTGCCATCTAACAGAGAACTTAACCCAGGAGGCCGAAGGAGTCCTGAGCCTGGTTTGACAAGGCTGCCAAGCATTCCGAACAATAGGACAGTGCACGTGTCGGGGGAGCCCTTGAGAGTCTGTGTGTATCATCTCCACCAGCTGGAAAAAGGAAAACCTTGGGACTGTGTGTTCATTCCAAGGCCTGGAAGGGGGAAGGGGAGGGGTCTACAGTGCCCAAAGCAAACCCATAAAACAATTTTTTGGCTAACTACCTGCCTCCCATCACATACGCAAAGTGAATAAATAGAGTCTGGAGCAAAGTAAGGATGTGGGCTAACAGACTCCGACACATACCTACGTTTGGGTAGTCATGTCTCCCCAGGGGAAGCTGGCACCACCTTGACCTGTCAATCAATATGTAACTCCCTCACCCCCATCCCACCAATTATATAAATCTTCAGAACAAAGGACTCACTCTCTTGACTCTTGGCCCTCTTGTCTCTTTTGCTACACTGCGGGCCCTGGCCAGGGGACCTCTGGCCACCAGGCCTATAACCACCCCTTTTTGGCCACCAGAAGAACTCTCCCAGAATTTCCTACATGACAGAATACATTTTCTGAGAATTAAATAGACGATGCAAAAGTGCTCAATGGGTATGAGCAATAATCTAATGTTGCATTTGAATGCATTAAAACTCTCAGCATAATTTTCCCGAAATATTCCTCTACAGTGCCCAAGACTTTCTGCTTTTCTTCCTTCCCTCACCTAAGAACATTTTTTTCATGGCTTTTAGAGAGAGAGGAAGGAAGTGAGAAAGAAACATCGATGCAAATGGGACTTGAACCTGCCACTTTTCAGTTACGAAATGATGTTCCAGCCAACTGAGCCACACCAACCGGGTCTGAACACATCCTTTCTTAACTCAACTAACCAGTGCACACTTGGAGCTACCACAAGATGGCACTACCTGCCATCCAATAGTTTAGTTCATTGATGTCAACCTTGTTACCAAGGAGCATGATTAACTCAATTCTACACCTAAGGCCCATGGACAGCAAAAGGAAAATTTCTCAGTCCCTAAGTAATGTGGATCCTCTTCTTTCTTCAACCAAATTGGGCACAATCTACTCACCCCCTAGTGCTCCCCCTCTGCCTGTCAACTTGTGAATGACCATCACCAGCAACAAGGGTTTTGTAAACATAGAAGAGGATTCTCAGTTTCTGCCTGTGATTCCTCAGAGCTCACCCTTCAAGAGGATCATCCCACTATATTTCTAAATTGATATGCATTGTTCCTGTGAGTCCTCCAGCAAACGCCAGCTGCCGCCGCCCTTGTGTGAAAGGCACACCCCTCTCTTACTTGCCTGTGAGCTCTGACCCTGTGCTGGGCTGCAGTGATGCTGCTGGGTTTACAGCCACCCTGTCCTTCGGCTAGGAAGGTGAAACTTCCGGGCAGCACACGGCCTGCGAATGCTCCCATGAGCCTAGACTGAAACAGTCACTGGCACCCATTCAAAACGTAACTACCGAAAAATACAGGACATACAGCAGTGTGCCAAGGGCCTGGAGGGGGCTGGACATGACAGGTGAGTGGCAGATCACATCCGCATGTTCTGCATCTTCCTCCAGCATAACTGTGGAACCAGAGACTAAGAACAGAGACTGAGAATGTATGGTTGGAGTGGCTCACTGCGCATGCTGAAAAAGCAAAGGGCATTCAGAGTCCATGTTGGGGAGAAATTCAGACTGAAGGACTGAGTGTGGTATCCAGGCTGAATAAAGACACCAAGGTAGCCAGGAAAGCATTGATATACCAAGTGAAGGGCAAAGATCTGACTCACTGGAAGTCCTACGGGTAGGGAATAGCATCTGAAAAATTAATTAACTTCAGTACAAAATAAGCAGAAATAGAAAATAATATTTTTATGTACAGATAGCATAAAAACATGCCATTTTTATCCACATCAAATCTCTTCTATCTAAAAAGAAAAACTTCCTGTCTCCAATGTCTGGCTTGACAGTTCTCTTGCATCCACTCCAGTCCGACTTCACCCTCAGAGCTGCTGAGTCAGGGGTGCCAGCGACTTTCATCATGTGCCGAGATCAAAGGGCGGCAGCAGCCGTTAGCAGGCAGCCGTTAGCACCTTGAACCATCCCGCTTTCTGGAAATGCTTTCCTCGCTTGGTTTCTAGGACCCCACCTCTCTTGGTTTTGCTTTAATCTCTCCAGCTTCTCCTTAGCCTTTTGCTGGTTTTATCCTTTCTTCTCACCTTCTTACTGCGACAGCACCCTAGGGCTCAGTCTGGTCTCCCTTCTGTCCCACAGTCCAACGGCCTAGTCCTGTGTCTTTTATTTGCCCTGAGACTCTCAACGTGATAGCTCTAGCCCAGACCTCTCCCCTAAACTCTGGATTTGCATACCCAACTGTCTTCTCTTTCTCTACTTGTATGTTTAGTAAATATTGCTAACTTTATTCTGCTCTCCCGCTGCACCCCAGCTGCACCACCAAACCTACTTCATCTACAGCCTTTTTCCTGTCTCAGGTGATGGCAAGTCTGTTATTCCAGTTGCTTGGGGCCGAAACCTTGTCGTCTTGACTCTCCTTTCCTTTCACATCACACATCAAATCCATCAAAAAATTCTCTTCTATCTACTTTCAAAATATTTACAGACTCTGACCACTTTTTCTCACTTTTATCTTAGCCCCCAGTCACTATAATGTACCCCCTTAGTGGTTGCTATGGCCTCCTACATGGTCATTTCATTCCTCTGCTTAAAATCTTTGACTGGCGGCCTATTTCTCTTTGAATAAAGACCAAAACACTCCCAGTGGCCTTCAAAGCCCCCTATGACCTTGCTGCATTACCACTTTCATCTAACCTTTCACTTTTCCCCTTCTCACTCCACTCCAGTCTTCTTGCTGATCCCTTGACATGGTGACCATACATGCCTCTGTCTCAGGGCCTTTGAACAGGCATTTCCTCTGCCTGGAATGCTCTTACCCAAATGTCTGCAGAGGCCTCCCATGAGCCTTTCTGAGTCTGTTCAAATGTCCTCTTCTCTGTGAGGCCTTTTCTGATAACCCAAGTTAAAAGTGGCTTACCACCTGCCCACTGTCCCCAGCATTCCCAATCCCCCTACCTGGCTTTATTTAGGCTTCATAGTTCTTGTGACATTCTAATACATGAAATACCACAAATTGTTTATTGACTGTATATTGTTGGTCTCCTCTAGTATGTGCAGGGTCTGGAATATACTAGGATTTAGTCAGTATTTTGAATGAATAAAGACTAGTTACACCATTATACCTACCTATTAAATTTCAATGTAATTATTTTTACAGAGCCAATAATTCCATTACTTTTATGGCATCATTTTAAACTAAATGTTATTTGCTACTATTAATTATTTCCGTTAACTCAGTGTCACTTCACTGAAGATCATATAACCTCTTCTGTAGATTCCAAAGTACTTGCTCTTTCTAAACTTGCAGAAGGGAGACTCCCTATCTGTGCCCCGAAACCACCTGGATTACAAATCACAAGCACCAGCCTCTGTGACTGGACCCTGAAGCGATGTGGCAGCACCCAAGGTCCTGGGATTGGGTTGCCATGGTAACCTTTCTGCCACCCTCTCTGAGTTTATTTGCTCAGTTCTGAAAGTGTACGCTCTTGAGTTTAGCATGTTTCAACTCTGCCAGGCTTCAGCTGGCAGAAAATTAAATGAAGGTATTAGTTTTCATCATGGTTATTTACCAATGATACTTTATATTTAGAAGTATCAAAAAATATAGAAAAGGAATATTTAAGAGAACATTTCAATCCAGCTAAAGCTGTTTTAAGTATTGGGACTAGCTTTGTATGTTGCAGGGACACTGTGTTTACCTTCCTGGCCCCCAGAACACACTCTCCTGCCCCATAATATCTTTATCTTTGTCACATAAGACTTGCTTCCTCGGTCTCAAGTCCTTTAGAAGACTCAACCAAAGAACAAAGTTATTGGAAAATATATAACTATGTTGGACATAGTTTAAGTTGTGGGAAGTAAAAACCTCGTTATGGAAAGAAAAATGAGCCAACAAAGAATTTTCCATTTTTTTTATTATTTGGGAAAATCAGAAAAATCATCATTTAAAAATAAATCTGTATAGCTCAGGTAGTAAAAATAAATGGTGACTTTTAAAATGTAACCTTTTCCAATCTTACAAGTATTGTATAATCTTTATTTTCTTTTTAATTTTTATTGATTTTTAGAGAGAGGAACATTGACCTGTTATTCCACTTATTTATGCACTCATTGCTTGATCGTTGAATGGGCCCTGACCAAGGATCAAACCCATAACCTTGGTGCATCGAGATAATGCTCTAACCCAATGAGCAACCTGTCCAGGGCCAAGTGTAATTGTAACCTAAAAAGACACCAGCGTTCGGGCTGCCTGTCACTACCAAATCCAATAAGCAATGACAGCGATTGAATCTTTTATGGGCACTTTATTCAGATGGCCGTCAATCCAAGAAGCTGGGTTCATACCCAGCAAACCATCTTCCCTTCTCTTTCCTGGCCAGAACTTTTATAGGGGAGGTGGGGGAGGACAAACAAGGTGTGGTGAGGGCTTTAAGATTCAGGGAGGATTAGGTGAGCAGAGCTGCAGCATTCCTGTTCTGAGCAGTTAGCTGTTCCCAAGGGGAGGGGTAGCGTCTGCCTCCTCTTTGACACAAAGGCCCGGATGCATCCAACTGGTCCCAAGGTGGTAATCTTCCATCAGTGCCCCAGGAGGCTGGCTGTTTCCCAGGAGCCAGGATGGGCCTTATCTGTAGTATCTGAAACAAACGCTTTAACATGCACATTACTTGCTAGACTTACAACTTTTTCTGTAAGCTAAAATTTTCCAAGTCCTGAGTCCCCTATGCATGATCTTTATGACTGGATAAACTTTTTAATAACAGGAGTAACTTATCTTACTCTTTGGTTTATCTGTATTTTCCAAATCAGGAATGGCTACCCACTGCACACCTAGGTCTTCATCCTAAGACTTAACAGATCCTGGAAACCTGGACCAAGCCGGTGATAGTGACGTTAGAGAAACCCAGCACGGCAGGTGGACGTCTCTGCCAGGGTCTGCATTCCCTGGGGCTGTGGGCTCAGCTGGGGCAGGAGGGCTTCACTCAGGGTCTCAGCTCACTCGGGTACTCACGGAGCTCAGTGTGGATTGAAGACCAACTTCCTCTTTGTCTCCTCATCTGCCTCAATTGAGGCCACCTGGTTCTCACCAGGCAGCAACGCACAACACAGAAGCTCGTTTCCCAGGCTGAGGGGTCTGAGGGAGTTCTAGAGAGGAAGCAGGTCTGAGTGACCGACCAGTTTGGCCGTGACTGCTAATAACCACATTTTGGAAATAATATTGGGCAACTTTTCTGGGTTCTCCCAAGTCACTTAGCCCACCCTGCACTCAAGGGGGTACAATTGCAGAAGAATGTGGAAATCATGGAAAGCCACTGAGGAGACACAGAGAAAGCTCAGGAGGCCATTAAGAATCGAGGCCCAGGTATGAACCCTGCTCTAGGATCTCAAAATGGAGTCCTGGCGACACCCAGGTCGAATCAGAAGTTCTGGAAAAAGCTGGGCTACTGTACCCATGTGGAGACATGCAGCTGGCACGTGCCCCTGCTAGCAACCCACCCTGTGAGAATGCAGTGGGGACAACTTTATGCTGAGCTCACACTTAAATAGTTCTGAATTACACCCCTTATTCAATACTTGGAAAACCAAGGCCCACAGAGAGGCTGGGCCTGGACAGGGAACATGACAACCAAACTCCAGATAAGGGTTTGTTCTGTCCTGCCAGGTTAAGTCTCTATCCCCTCCCACAGGTTTGGTGTTAAAAATCAGAAATACAAATGTTTTGGGGAGCTGTTGCCTATTCCTCCTTAAATAGGACTGCATCTTCTGGGCACCCACATTATTTGCCTCAACACACACATACACACACACTCACTCTAGAAGTAAAAACTAAAGGTAGAATCTGAAAAGGAACATACACATGGGGTAACAAGAAGAAAACAGATGTTTGAGGAACTTCATACTAGTGACAGCACTTTTCAAATTTTGCAGGTAGTGTCCCATGTATGGTTGTGGGCGTCCCTAAAGAGTACAAGCGAGAATAATCGCCACTGTGCAAAGAGGAGACACACAGCCCAGGAGAGACACACTGGCTTGTCCAGAATGCAGAAGAGGTAAGAATGAGGGTCGAGTCTGAACACAAGTCTGTTTCAAAGCTGGCATGCTGGCTGCACCAGACCTTCCCAGGCGGCCGTGGAGAGAAGACTGTTAGTGGGATTACCTAAAGATATGTCCTGCATGGACAAGGGGGCATGGAAGGCACGTGCTTCTCACCAGATAACAACACGGAATATAGAAGTCCGTTACCCAGGTTAATGGGTTTTAGGGTCTTAGAAAACAGGTCTGAGTGACCAACCGGTTCAGCACCGACTTTTCATAACTACATTTTGAAAATGTCATTGGATCATTTTGCCACGTTCTCTGGAGTCACTTAATCTAGTCCGTACTCAAGGGGAAGGGCCTAGAAGACTACTTGGAGAGCTCTGATTCGAGGAAGTAACTAAGAAAAGGAACTTTAGGAAGTGAAGTCACTTCCTTGGTAACTGACACCAACAGAACTTGGAACCCCTGTTACCAAGCACCTGCATTCTAGTAACAGCCGCAGAGCCAGTTCACTTGGCAAGAGACAAAGATGTGGTCCTGCAGTTTTCCAAATCCGCAGGGCTCTGTCTATTGGAAGCCCCCACATTGAGAGCATTTTCAGATGCTACAGATGTCAGCTGCATCCTCTTCCTCAAAACCTTTGGCCATTTCTAGGAGGTCCCCTAAGGTAATACTCAGAAGCAAGGACAGGCCAACACAGGCCAAGTTACCTCTGTGAGCCCTTCCTGTGGGCTCCTACAGGATCCCCTCTATGTGCTGGAGAAGGACATGAAGGCAGGGCGCACCCTGAGCAGTAACATAACCTGGTGGTCCTGTCCAAGTCACATCTCAGGTCAGGGCTTGCAGAGATAACTGGGGATTGCTGATGGCCTCCCTCCTGCAAGGCGCTGAAGCTGTCATGTCTCTTCCCTCTTCAATGGATGTCTGCGTCAACCGTTGTGTGCGTGTGTGTATCTTCGCCATCAAGAACAGGGCCTGACTTTTACCTGGAATTGTGCGTGACACAGCAGTCACAACAGTGCCAGAACACGTGCATGGTGACGGTGCGCACACCCAAGGTGGCAGACATGGTGGGCTATTCAAGGAGATCAAAAATGTAGCCTTGGACAAAAGAGAATAACCACCTACGAGGACAGGTGGAGAGACCAGAGTAAGCAAGAGAAGGCAAAGCGGATTGGTGATTCTGGGAGATCCCTGGGACCAGGTCCATCCTGGCTTGAGGTGTGTTGGGAAGGACAATGTTTGTACAGGGCCTGGCAGACCGCATGGCAGCCTGGTCTTCATGATCTCACATCCGAACGGCTCCAGAGTGGCTCGATTTCGAATACAGTCTCCAGCCTGGGATCCTGCATCCCAAACTGACTCCCTGCGCCCTATGTGCCACGTCTTCCGGCTCAGGTGCTGGGCTGGGGGCCTGAAACTTTCCAGAACCAAGGTGTGGACTCCACTCTCAGACGAGAGAGTGGTGGTGGCGGGGATGGCACACAGAGTGGAGACCTGCTGTAGGAGGACATTGGGTCATTAAAACCATAACCTTATCTCTCTTTCACTACAACTACAACCATTTCATACTATTCTGATCCTGCTGCTCTTTTAGGATGGAAATAACTCAATTCACATTCCCCAGGGCCAAGCAGACTCAGTGCTTCCAGGGTGGCGGACAGTATGGCCCCAACCCTGGCTGTGCTGACGGGTGATCCCCACTTGGACGGACTTCAGCTGAGACCCCCTGTCCAACACGTTCGCTGTGTCCCTCAGAGATGCAGTGACATTTCCTCAATGCTATGACTGGACCACTTGCTACTCAAAGAATCATATCACAAAAAAGGAACCACATGATGGACAGCTACCGCTAATACATTACACAGAGGGTCAACTTTATTTTGCCCACAGGCTTACACATGACTGGAGGGATGGAAAGTAGGACAGAGGTGGACACACACAGAGTTTGGACACATCATTTACATGTCTGTTTTTGTCACAAGGAACATTTTCCTCAGTGGCTCAACCTATATTTGGTACTGATAGTGGATTTCTATCAGCTTCCATATGAAATTCATTAAGAAAAGCAAGTCAATAAATTCATTCAAGAAATCGTCTGAGGTCAGAAAACACTTTCTTATAGAAGGCCAACCAGTGTAGGAAACTTGGAGCCAGAGCAGTGTCATCGACATCCCAGCAGACACGCACTGCCCCCTGGTGGCCTGGTGAAACATGGCACCAGTGCTGCAGATCTCATGGTTCTGTTGACAACAGAAGCCAACGCCAAAATGTGATCTTTTCAGGGTGCCTTTAGACCACATTACATTCTGCAAGATTCAACATTTATGGGGTATGTTCCAGTGCACATCATTGTCTTGGTATTTCTCATGGTAAAGCATAAAACAGTTGTCAAATGCAGTATTTCGGGAATTATTTTTGGGCACCTGAGTCATGCCCAGGGTCCCACCACAACAAAAGAAAAAGTGTTAGAAGTAACTGGTCTACCTCACCACTCTGTGTGCTTGTTTTAAACAGTAAATTATTAGTATAACAACAAAAACATATTTATGAAATCCTCCCAACCATATCGACAGGAAAATATATATATTTTTTAAAATATATTTTATTGATTATGCTGTTACAGTTGTCCCATTTTTCCCCATCATTCCCCTCCACCCTGCACACCCCTTCCCACCCACATTCCCCCCTTTAGTTCATGTCCATGTGTCATAAGTTCTTTAGCTTCTACATTTCCCACACTATTCTTGCCTTCCCCTGTCTATTTTCTACCAACCGTCTATGCTACTTGTTCTCTGTACCTTTTCCCCCCTCTCTCCTCCTCCCACCCCCCTGTTGCTAACTCTTCATGTGATCTTCATTTCTGAGTTTCTGTTCCTGTTCTAGCTGTTTGCTTAGTTTGCTTTTGTTTTAGGTGTGGTTGTTAATATCTGTGAGTTTGCTGTCTTTTTACTGTCCTATTTTTATCTTCTTTTTCTTAGATAAGTCCCTTTAACATTTCATATAATAAGGGCTTGGTGATGATGAACTTTTTTAAGTTGACCTTCTCTGAGAAGCACTTTATCTTCCCTTCCATTCTAAATGACAGCTTCCCTGGATAGAGCAATCTTGGATGTAGGTCCTTGACTTTCATCACTTGGAACACTTCTTTCCAGCCCCTTCTTGCCTGGAAGGTCTCTTTTGAGAAATCAGCTGACAGTCTGAGGGGAACTCCTTTGTAGGTGACTGTCCCCTTATCCCTTGCTGCTTCTAGAATTCTCTCCTTCATTTGAATCTTGGCTAATGAAATTATAATGTGCCTTGGTGTGTTCCTCCTTGGGTCCGACTTCTTTGGGACTCTGAGTTTCCTGGACTTCCTGGTAGTCTATTTCCTTTGCCAGATTGGGGAAGTTCTCCTTTATTATTTGTTGAAATAAGTTTTCCACTTGTTGCTCTTCTTCTTCCCCTTCTGGTACCCCTATAATTCGGATGTTGGGACATTTAAAGATGTCCTGGAGGTTCCTAAGCCTCTCCTCATTTTTTGGAATTCTTATTTCTTCCTTCTTTTCTGTTTGGTTGGTTGTTTCTTCCTTCTAGTCCACTGCATTGATTTGAGTCCCAGTTTTCCTCCCATCACTACTGGTTTGCTGTGCATTTTCCTTCATTTCACTTATTGTAGCCTTCATTTGTTCATCTAATTTGTGAGCAAAATCAACCAATTCCATGAGCATCCTGATCACCAGGGCTTTGTACTGTGCATGTGATCGGTTAGCTATCTCTTGG
The DNA here is from genome assembly GCA_039655065.1 of Glossophaga mutica. Taxonomy (NCBI): domain Eukaryota; kingdom Metazoa; phylum Chordata; class Mammalia; order Chiroptera; family Phyllostomidae; genus Glossophaga; species Glossophaga mutica. Next base: position 65,547,426 of record CM077304.1, read on the forward strand.
TCGCTTAGATGAATTGGCTCTGAAGCTTTGATCTTTTCTCTCAGTGGAGCCATTTTTGGTTTTTTTGTTTGCTTGTTTTTTGGTCTGGTTGAGCCTGATATATAGTGAGGGGTGGAGCCTCAGGTGTTCCCAAAGTGGGGCAGCCCAGTCGCTGAGTTGTGACGCTGTATGTAGGGGCGGGGTCCGAGAGGGAACAATGGCGCTTGCTCCGCTCCCTCTCAGATTCCAGTTCCTTCTGCTGCTTCCCCTTCGCCTGGATTATCTGCATGGGCGAATGTGGGACCACCTGGTCAGCCAGCCGCCTTGCGCAACCTCACTGGGTGTGCCCATTGCCACCCTGTGCCCCGGGTCTACTAGCTGCCACCTGCGCACCTGGGATCTGCCAGCCACTGCCTGCGTGCCCAGTCTGCTAACCTCCACTTCCTCCTGCCTCGACTCCGCCCCTCTTACCCGTCTGGATGAATGGTTGTTGGACTTCCGTACAGTTCGATTTTTCTATCCCTTCCGATTGTTTTCTTGTTTCTAAATCTTTGTTGCCCTTAATTTTGGTTGTGTGAGGAGGCACAGTGTGCCCACCTATGCCTCTATCTTGGCCGGAAGTTAAAAAATATATTTTTATAAAAATGTAAAAAGAAAATCCCAAAAATATTAGGGGAAAAATGAGAATGTTTAATGAAAATATATCATCATCCCTAAATTGATGTAGCATTCTATATTACTTTTTTAAAATATTCTAAATTGTGACAAACTTTATTATTTAAGAGTGAATGTGAGTTTTGGAATTAGCTAAGAGCCATGTAAAGTTCATTTTAATACAACAACCTGAAGTTCATTTTAATCACATGGGATCCTTCAAATCTGCCAAACTTCTTTTTAAAACATATTAGCTTCGCCTTAGCTCTGGAGATAAAATGTTGACTAAAAATACCTACACCAGTCTAGGACCACTGAACTCAGGACTCTTTTACATGAAAGAAAATTAATCTAGTTTAAGCTGTGGCTACTTGGTTTTTTGGGATTTTTTACTTATAACCAAGCAAAACTAATGCAATTAATAATAGACATGGTAGTACCTAAGAATATGTTAAATGTCAACAAAGTGGCAGATATCAGCTTTTTATCAAAGCCAAAGTTCGGAAATTTGTAATTTAGTATTGTCAAAAAGTCTTTATTCCTCCTGCTCTGTCATGACAGAATCTGAAGTCATCTTTTAATTGCCTCTCTTTGCAAGAGTTTCTGGCTAACCTCAAACATGCCTAAAGTCATCAGAGACATCTGTTAAGCTCACTCCTCTTATCAGTTTATATTTTCATCTGTAATTATATTTTGTATTTATGGCCAATGCATGTCAATCAACTGCAGCCTAAAAATTTCCAAGAAGGCTTATTGCTGACCAAATATTTTTCATAATTTTGTTTAAATTCATTTTTATGATTTTTGTTAGATTGTTATTTAAGAGTGTTAATCTGTTGTTATTAAAGTGCCTAGGTTCTGTCCGTGAGGTCAGCAAAAAACCAAAATTAGCTCACTGAGCATTGAAGAAATCTATTTCTTGTCCTGTTTCTGCTTTCTCTGCTTGACAATGTTAGATTTCAGTGAATAATCCAATGGCTTAAATGTAATTCCCAGACCACCACTGTCCCACTTGAACACACTAAAGAACACAAACAAGTAACAAAGAGAATCCGGGCAATCTGAGGTCTTTTCATAATGCTAATAATGGTGAACCCAAAACAAGTCCTGGGAAATCTTTTCATAATGCTAATAATGGTATACCCAAAACAAGTCCTGGGAAATCTTTCCATAATGCTAATAATGGTATACCCAAAACAAGTCCTGGGAACTCAGAAATTAGTACCAGAGACACTGGGGCTTATGCTTTAATGATAACTCTTGTATTTGACTTTTCAGAAATGCAGTGTGATTTAAAAGTTGCCCGTGGGAATTCTTTTTACCTCATTTCATAGTAGTCATTCAGTTGATTATATAACAAATGTTCTTTGTATACCTACTAGCCTCCGTGGTAGAGAAGACAGGAGAGAAGAGTGGAAACGGCACTGAAAGGACCACCCTACAGCACTGACTACAGAAGTCATTTCTGTAGTTGCCGTGGAAACGGTGAAAAACAGAGATGTTTCCACATTTCTGTTTGTGTATGTGACTCATCTCTTGTTTGGGTAATAAAAGGTCTAGGAAGAATAATTTGGGATTCTTGCTAATCATCTTGTTTACTTAAGGGAGAAAATGATAGGGTACAACCTTTTGAGGTGGCTCCTTTGGGCATGCGACAGATCACCATGAACCAAAACAGAGTGTTATCCCCATCCAACTTGGTGCACATAAAATAGTGGGGCTTTGGGAAAGAGAAAGATCATATAAGGACCAGAGAGCATCTGAGAGAGGGAGTGAGGGAGAGAGATCAAGACAGAAACTTCAAAAGTTATATACCATGCATGAACAAACCAGAATTACAAAGATTTGACATGAATAAATCTCAAAACTAATCCACAAAAAAAGCAAGTTACATAAATACATACAGCATATTAAAAATTAGCATATACATGTATATAAGTTTTTATATATAATATACATACTTCATACATATACAACTAATATAAAATACTTATGTAATTATATACAAGTTTGTTAATGTGTAATGTGTAAATATATCATATATAAAACATTTAAAGCCTACTTATCTGGTTTAAAGATTGTGCGTGCGTGTGTGGGTGTGGTCGCCACACAAACAAAATGTTCACGGAGGTGATAAACACCCAGCCTGCACAGTGATCGCCTCTGATGGGAGGGGAAGGGATGAAGTTGGGGGGGCACACAGGGGCTTAAACTGGCAACATTTTATGTCTCAAGTTTAATTATGACTACAAAACACTTGTTGTATTAGTCTATCTGCCTTTCTATAAGTCTGAAAGGGTTCATTTAAAAATCAAATCATATTTCCTCTAGAAGAGAAAATAACAAAATAGGACTATAGACAGTGACTTCATTTTGCATAGATATGATTATATTATACACATATTTGCATAAAGCTAGAGTAAAAATAAGAAAATGTTAACATTTAGTAATTTTAGGTGGAGGGGTCTTGGATAATGGTTGCATGGTTCCTTGCTTTTTGCTTCTTTGGGTTTCTTTTTCAAAATTAGGAAAAAATATATATAGCCATTTCCTGTAGGGAAACACGCTTCCTGAGAGAATAGTCATCACCAAAGGGAGACACACCAAGCAGCTGCACTCACAGCCGATCACATTCTCAGCATCTCCACATGTGCCTGGGGAAACAGAGGCTAACGTATTGGAATGATCAATGGATGCTTCAAAACCTCACAGCAAATATGAGTGATTATTACCCCCACCTCCCCAAATAAAACGTTAGCAGATAATTCTTCCATTACCTTGTGACTGGGTCTAAGTAATTCTGTAAGTCTATGGCTTAATTTTAAGAAAATGGTGACGTGGGAATGAGGATGGTGATGAATAGAGCATGAAAATGCACTAATCCCTTGGCTAACTCGCACTTACTGTGCTGCACATTCTGGGCTGTGGCCCCTCCAGCCTGCGTCTGGTCCCCTTCCTCTGGCAGCAGCTCTCATTTTCCCCTCAGGAACCATTCCTCCCCACTCCCAGCCCATGTGGTGTGGATGGGTGTGACCCCCCCTCCGGGACTGGTCTCTGAGAGTCTTCCTGGGACTTTTGGTGGAACTCTCAGGAAGAAAGAAACTCCTTCTGCTGAGGATTTAATTCTGGAGCTGCCAGTAGACATCTTGGCTTCAGAAGACAACACAGAAAAGCAGAGCCAAACCACGGATGGGGGTGGCAGGAGGAGCAGGCAGAGAGAGAGAAATTGTCAAAGAGCTTGAATGTCTCTATGACATTGTTGAGCTCCTAGATCCAACTCCCAGCTATGCAGGACACTAAATTTTTTTGTTACTTTGAGTTTCAATAACTTAAAGTCAAAAGCATCTTGAGAAGCGTACCTATATGCAAGTACTAAGTCATACCAAAATTCTCATTGTGAGAAGCAGGTGCTTATTTGTCAAGGTAAAGGAGCCCCTTCAACCCCTCTGCTCTCCAGGGGAACTGTAAGAACAGAGGATTCAAGTGCTCATAAGATCAGGTCCTGGAGCATGAGACACTCCCCTGTGCTGCTTTAAGAGAGTCCTTAGCCTGACCTCTTAGGGTTTTGTGAAAGGGCCTAACAGATGTGTGAACATCTCATCAAATTGTGGGCAAAATGTTATGTGTACCCAAATATCTGTGCCTTTCTGGGGAAAGGGCCCATCAGGTTCATCACATTAGTAAATCAACTGATAAACCAAAAGAGGTGAAAATCACTTGTGAATGACCCAGGCACAAGTATGGGGTTAGGTCTGAGTTTTCATGTCTCTGTGTGTTGGGTGCTAGACGTTTTAATTAGAGAACTGGAAACAGAGAATAAGCAATGTCTCCACTCTGAAATGGTGACATCACGAAATAACTTGTTTAAATATAAAACCATTATGGGTTTAAAATACTGCATTTGAAAAGTTCATTTCATCACAGGCCACCTGCAGTTACTACTGCCTGAAGGATGGGCCAAGTATAGAGATTTAACATATGATTAGAAATCTGCTTCCCAGAACAGTTCAAATATTACCCCAATATCATGTAAACAAATAAAAAAGACTGTAGTTTGCTTGTTCTATTTGCATAAAATAATAATTCTCAGCAGTATCAATACATTTCACAAGCCACTGTTTAAATCTGGAACATTCATGCATGCGTTAAAAAGCCTTCTGTTGCTATGGGGAACCTAGCACCATACATGTGTTCCAGCTTCTCTTTAGGGAGAAGAATATTATACTAAAAATTAAATCAAAGCTGTTGCTTATCAATAAGAACTATCAGGAAGAGAAAGTGGAAAGATTGCTCTGGAAAGAGCAGAAGAGGCTAAATTCAACTCCTGATGAAATGTTATATTAATGTCTCATAGGCCTGGGGCGTGGAGAATATTACTCCTTGAATATTACTCCTTGAACTAATATTCAAGCAGTATTGAGTGTCTCCAGACCCCAAGCACCGACTGCACATACAAGTTGCATTGTTTGTTTGGGTCACGAGACAACAGAACTCCAGAAAGATAGGGGCAGAGTCGAGGGACACTGAGCAGGGTTGTCCATGGTGGAGCCCAGCATAATAATGAACACCATCTGGAAACTTTGGCTATTGATCCCTGGCAAGTTCTGTCCTAAGTAGCTAAGAAGAATGGAAAATAACTTTGCCTTTATGGCATGCCTGCTTAGAAGTGAAGCACTTACTGACCCTTTGGAGTAGAATCACAGAAATTAAGTATTGACATTTCTGTGTTGGATAGTCCTTTTTTGTGAGGACTGCAAATCCTGGGGCCCTACTGCAGACCTACTGACTATAATGTAAGAGCAGAGCCACCTCTCATGTGATTCTGAGGTTGGCTAAAGTCTGAGGAATAGTAACCAAACTCAAATCCCTCATCTTACTGTTCCAGACCAGAGAGACTGGTTAAGTACTGCCTACCCAAAGTCAAACAGCTGGTCAGCAGCCAAAGCAGTGCACCCTACCTCCCCCTCCAGAGAGTTTGCTATGGGTGTCCTTGCAGGAAGATGTGGCTATGTCTTCCTAGCCACCCACGATGGTAATGAAACATGGAACATCCTGCTGCACAGCAGGAAACAGTCCAAGACTGGCTGAATATGTTTCTCAAACTTGGTCTCCTCCAGTCAAGATGGAGATGTAAGTAAGCACACTTCGCCTCCTCGCACAATTACAGGAAAAAATTACAACTAGACTTCAAAACAGATATCACCCTGAACTGTCAGAAAATTGACCTGCATGCAAGTCCAACCACCAAGGATTTAAAGAAGCCACATTCATCCAGATGGGTAGGAGGGACAGAGACATGGGGACGGTGCAAAGAGGCACAGAGAAGCCATGTGGCACAGAGAGGCGGCTGAATGAGTGGTCCCACATTCACGCATGGTAGATGAAAATTGGGAGGGATACTTCAGGAGTGAGGCATCCCAGCCCCAGGCCAGACCACACAGCCCAGGATTCCAGCACCAAGAAGATAGATCCCTGTAACTTCTGGCTGTAAAAACCAGTGGGCTTGGGGTGGTGGAATGAACTGCTGGATTTTAGAGGAGACTTCTCTTAAAGGTCCCCTATGGACTTAAGAATTTATGCAGACACACCTGCTCGGGATTCAGCACCAGAGCAAAAGCTGGAAGGGCATCAGTCACACATGGGGAAAAAGTGAAGTGACTGGAAACAGGGTGAGTGCTGGGCAAACCAGAAGCCAGATAGTGGCATTGCCCTCTCTCCGAGCCCTCCCCCCACACAACCACAAAGCAGTGAAGTGGGTGGCCCTGCTCTGGTGATTATCTAAGGCTCCACCCCACACAATCTATGGGTGTCTTTTCTATAATAGGCCATGCTACTAAGGCAGAGAGTCAAAGCAGCTCTATCTAATACACAGAAACAAACACAGAGGGGCTGCCAAATTGAGGAGACAAAGATACATGGCCCAAATAAAAGAACAGAACAAAACTCCAGAAAAAGAGCTAAACAAAATGAAGATAACCAACCTATCAGATGCAGAGTTCAAACTTAGTCTAGACTCCCAGGTTTCCTAGGCTTTTGTGCAGAACACTTCACTTTTATTGACATTATTTTTCTAAAAGTATATTAATAACATGATTAGTTTACAATGAGGCTGCTTTATTGTGTTATTTCTTCTTGACTGCAATGACTAGATCCCTATTTTATTATGCAATCACTTGGAGTTAGAAGGCCCTTATTTTTACGACCATAGTAATTGTTATTATTACTGATGCTGATAGATATATTGATTTAAGATTTAAAAGCTTACCATGAGGTTGACTAGACTAGGAAGCAGCTTGTGTATGTTTGAAAATAGAAAATGTTCAACTCCATGCATTTGAGGAAACCTGCTCTTGATTGCTTATTAAAAAATAGATTGCTGTGCAAAAATCATTTTTATCTCTGGTAAATGAGTATAAAAATATTAAATAAAAAATAAACTACCACTTATTTGCCCAGTGTTTCTGCTCTTTTTAATAAAAGATAAATGCACTCCCTCCCTGGCATTGTTAAGCCACATCCTGACTTCTCTGCCCATAGCCTTGGGGTTAACTGTGTGGGAATTAAGGTCTCTAAGTACAAAGGAGACTTGTGAGGCCAACTTGCTTTGCATGAAAAACTGAATGAGCAGGGTAAGGGCTGTTGAAACACATCGGAGAGAGGATGCTTGCATGTGGGTCTAGACTGCCTAAGAGGCCAAGGAGAGGGAAAGTCATAGTCAAAATTGATCTGCCTGCTATTGCTGTGACCCAGATTTATGCAAACAAACTCTGTAGAGATGGCAATTTTTTCTTTCAGTGCTATTTGCGCAATTTCTTGGAATAACCTTGCAGATCTGAGTGAATATTTTTATTCAAATTACCAAGGATGTTAAAATAAAATGAAATAAACTATGATCAGTTTACAACTGTATCGTTACTTAAATTGCCGTCTTCTGAAATGTCTCCACACTGACAGGTAAAAGTCAACATTTTTCTTGATTGTCTTTTCATAGATCTCCCTATGAAGGTGCACACGCACAGAGAAAGTTTTATATAGAAAAGATCATAAACCTGATGTTTTATCATGAACATTTGTGTTTAGTCTTTTTCCTACTTCCTTTTTCTTTTTTGTCAATATACCCTTCCAAATAGTTTTCATTGTACAGTCACATACACATATAGTTATATACGTCAAATCAGTAATATGTAAAGTAAAATAATAATTATAATCATTATTATGTCCAACATATACAACAGGGCTGAGTATTTAGAACAGTGCCTGAAACATTATGGATGCTCTGTAAATATTTGTTGAATAAATTACTGATTTGCTTTATAAAAATAGGATAATTATATGTATATGTAATTTTTATATAATTATTTTCATTATATATAATTATCCCATCTTCCTGTATCTAGCTTTATCACTCAATGCTAGGTATTCTCTCCATATATATTTAATTAGTTATTATTAATGATTGCTTAATATCTCATGATTATATGAACGTAACATCAATTTACTTATATCAAACTGATAATCAAGATGCTTTATTTTTTGCCACTATAAATAAATAACAGCTAACACCTAATGAGTATGTACCAAATACAAAGCACTTTTTTTTTGGCACTTTACTTGTTTAAAGTCACTCAGTTGCAGTTATTCTCTTCATTGTAGGAAACTGAACCGGGGTGGGTAACAAATTTGCCCAAGCTTATACAGTCAGCAGGCACTAAACTAGTTAATGTGGCTTCAAAGTACCTTTCAACAAACTGCTTCTATACAAGACAGTAACCAACACAATTGTACAGATGTCCTAATGGAATGGTGCTTTATTTCTAGTTGACAGTTTCCCAGGAGCAAAATTATTATGGAAGAATATGTATATATTTTATATTGACAGATTGCTTTGCAAAAAGGCAGTTAACAGTTTACATTTCCACCAGCCTGTATGAGATAATTCTTTCCTCCAACAGATTATCATTTTAAAATGTTTTTATTTCTTTTTTGCCAATCTGGTGGGTCAAAAGCAATGTTGCCTATAGATGTATGTCTCTGGCAGTAATGGGGTTGATCATAATGTTTATCAGCCATTGGATTTGCTCTACTGTAAACTGCTGTCTTAGTCAGGATTCTCCAGAGATGCAATAGAGAGAGAGTATATTCACATGATTATGAAGTCCTGGAAAGTCCAAAATCTTCAAGGTGGTCCAGCAGCTGAAGACCCAGAGAAGGGTTGCTGGTGCAGCTCAATTCCAAAAGCTATGAGGCTGAAAACCCAGACCTCCTTGCAACAGAACTATGAGGTCAGACTGCCTGGACTGGAAGTCTTATTAGTGGCTGAGTTCCTGAAATAAGAATAACAACTTGCTTCATAGGGTTTCTAGAAACATTGAAGGAACTGCTTCACACTTTATAACTTTCACCTGATTTGTGTTCTATTATAGGGATTTGTATTTTTTTTTAGCAAATTTTAAGAATATAGGTATGAAATCACTGCCTGTCATTTACAAGACACAGAGGATAACAACAAAAATCAGCATATTGGAATCTTCTGTCCCTAAGTAACAATCTGTTTTCAACATGTACCTCATAAGAATCTTTTATAGAAGATGCACAAGGGTGGATTTCAGATCATTGTTTCCCATGTCACAGATGCAAGGACTTTTTCAAAGACTTTTTCTATTTTGCTGAAAAATTTTTAAAGGGCAAACAGCGAGACCAATCATCAACAGAGGTGTTATTTTTAGTGAGTCTTTTAACTTTTAGAATAGTAAAAAGTATAAAGGTTTGTAGTAGTGATGAACTTCACATCTTTAAGTCAACCATATGCAGTGTTGGGTTGCCTGGAGTTAATTATTTTGGGAAATCTTAGTCTAGGTGAAATACTCCAGAAGTGTTGCTTAATTACTGTCCCTCTGGCTTAGAAAAAGAAATACAAAGACCCTAAGAAATTACCATCAGGAACAAGAACTTTGAAAATTTATCGTCCAAAAAATTATCAATCTTGTTTTAACTTTGGGTTTCTCACTTTATAACCCTGGTTTTGTTTTAAGGATTAGAAATAATGCACATAAAGTACCCTGCACAAAGTAATGTCACAGTAGATGGTGGTAGCTATTACTGTCATTCCCTGCCATTGAGAACCATATATTCTAGTATTAGTACCTTCTCCCAATGCTTACCACATATCTATCGTATAAATATTTATCAAAGGAGTAACAACAATGATAGGTTGCACTCTGCGGCCCAACACTGGAGTCAGTCCTTCGGAGTTAGACTGTGGTCAGGAGAAAGTTTACACAAAACCCCTTTCCAGCTTGCTCCCTGTGCTGAACTACAATTCCCAGGATGCATTCGAACTCCGTGGTTGCCGTGCACCCTGGGAAAAATGGCTCTCCCTAAGCCACGTAAGAGAAGAGCTATAGTTTGGGAAAATACGGGTTTCTAGCGTAGGCACGCACGGAGACGGCGCGGATCTTCTTGTCTTGAGTTCTGCGGCACTTATTTTGAGTAGAGGAAGTTTAGCCGGAACGATTTACGGACCGTTCCACTTCCGGTAACACCGGGAGCGATTGAAAGATGGCGTCTTCCAAATTGAAAGAGCAACCTACAACGGATGGGAAAAGAGAATTTCATAACCAGAAGCTGAAGCCGGAGAATCAAGGTAAGACTGTGTGAGAACCGAAGCCTGGGTTTGGATGTTTAGTTGCGATTGCTTGCTTCGTTTGCTGTGAACGTGTAACCCTGGTTTGAGTCTGTTCTGTAGAGTTGTATACCTATAATTGCTGGTTTTTAGTGTTATTGGCCGGACCTACGAAAACCGTCTGGCAGATATGGTGTCGGTCACGTGTTCCTAACTAACCGCTTTTGTTAAGGGACCCCAAAATGAAATCGTTGCGGAATTCGTCTTCTGTAAAATGACGAGGAATTAAGTAATTTTGTAGGGCGTTGCAAGAGTTGGCGGCGTTGGCTGGAAGTCCTTAACAATATGAGGGATGCGGTAGAAGGTCGTGAAGTATTTGAGTGAACCCTGATAGTGAAGGAGTGAGACAGTTAATAGTGATAAGAAGAAGGAGATATCTGGCGCGTCCAGAACGCTAGTCTGTCAGTTCGTGAAGAAATTTTGGAAGATTTATTATTATTCTTTTTTGTCAGAATGCTAAAATATTAGACGATACGGCTCCTAGTCTTTAAACTGCCTTGCTTTTAAATTGCTGTCCTGTTTTGCTTTATGCTGGTTTTATCCATTTTCTTCAGTATGAATGACAGGACGAGAGGCTAAAGAAATAACCCAGGGCTTCAGCAGTCATTCTTATTGAAAGTATTAAAAATCTCGAACTCTCATTCTGTAGGCGTTAGAAAGTTATTAAAGGTGTTTTGTTTTTATTATGAACATACATAGCAGAGGACAGTGTATGTACAGCCGTAAGACTAAAACCAACACGTGAGAAAGGAGCACTCGGACCACTGAGCGGAGTAAAGCACTACTCTACCCCAAAACCCCCTACAAGCACCTCAGATCATTATGTTTCTTTTCTTTTTGAGACATGAAGTAGCCATTCTAAATCATGTTAATCATTCTGTTATTTTTCTTCATAATTTTTACCACCTTTGCACAAAGCGGTTTAATTTTGCCTGTTTTTTGCATTTTATATGAATGTGAGAGGAATGTAGGCATGGTTTTGTATCCTGCTTCTTAGACTTAACTTTGTTTTTGTTATTTAATCAAGGGCAGTACTTGAAGCTCTAGTTTTTTCTTTTCACTACTATATGATGTTCTCTTGTATGAATACATGCTAATTTTTATTTTCATTCTACCATTGGTGGACATTTACATTGTTCCTATTTGCTATGAAAACAGTGCTGCTATAAACATCTTTGTATATATCTCTTGGTTTACATGTTCGAGAATTTCTCTAGGTTGTATATATACATGGGATTGGATTCCTTGAAGTGTAGGGTATGTGCAGGTGGATGAGAGTTCTCATTGCTCTACAAACATAACACTTGGTGTTTTCTAAATTATGAACTTCTGTCATTTTGATAAGTATGAAGTAGTACCTAGGTGGGGTTTTAATTTGAACTTTTCTTATTACTAATGAGGTTGCACATCTTTTCACATGTTTTTGGGCTATTTGTACTTCGTCTATTGTGAAACTCCTTTGTATTTTTTGCCAGTTTTTAAATTAATAGCCATTGAAGTGTTTAAATTGAGTAGGGACTTGGTCAGGTGTGCATTTTAAGCAATGGCCCTTGTAGATTTGGGGTATTTTTTTTAGGATACTGGGAAGCGAATGATATATGAAGATTAGCTAGTTCTCTCTGATTTAACAAGAAATAGCAAAGTGGATATGACCATAAGAAACAAAAGCAGGTTTACCTGACTGGGTTGGTTAACGTGGACTGTACCGACCTGCTTCTCAGACTTTAGTGTGCATACAGATCTCCTGATGAGATTGTTAAAACAGAGATTCTTGGTCCTCGCCCCAGAGGTTCAGATTCAGTAGATCTGGAGTGGGGGGCCAAGAATTGCATTTCTAACACACTCGCAGTTTATGCTCACACTGCAGGCCTATGGATCATACCTTTGAGTAGTACTGATTGAAGTTATTAGCTGTTGGATTTAAGAGGCTCCTGAAATCCAGAACCAGGAGTTTTAATAAATGTTATGAGAGATAATTTATGGCCCTTCAGAGGCATTTTGTCTTAATGAAAGGACTGAATGTCTTTTTTATTTTATTTATTTCTAGAGAGAGAGAAAGGGAGAGAGAAATAGAGGGGGAGAAACATCAATGTGTGGTTGCCTCTCTAGTGCTCCCAACTGGGGACTTGGCCTGCACCCCAGGCATGTACCCTGACTGGGAATCAAACCTGTGACCCTTTGGTTCATAGGCCGGCATTCAGTCCACTGAGCCACACCAGCCAGGGCTGAATGTCTTTCATAAAATGGGAGAAATAATACTGGTTCTTCCTACCTTTCACAGTTGTCATGAAGGGTATACAGAAGTAAGGCATGTAAAAGCTCTTTGGAAAACTTCAAACCCTATACTAGTGGTTATTAACTAAAAGTTTACACCAAAGTATTAACTTTAAAAATTTTTTATGCACACAGATGCAAATATAGTATATACATACATACACACATATTCAGGCTTTAGTAAAATTTGAAAGGTTACTTATATTAAAATAGTCTTGTAAACAAAATGGTATTTGAATCTTCAACTCTTAACACAGTGGAGTACAGTGGAAATTCCTTCAGTACCCATTATCTGGCATATGCTGATTAGTGTGGATCCAAGGGGGTTTCTTCCCTTAAGGAACTTTGTTTTATGAGGCAACTGAAATGTGTACAAATTTTAATATAGTATGTTGATGATAATGATAGAGACCTGCTTTTTGATTGTTAAATAATCAAAAAAGCATAGGAGGAGGGTCCTGGCTAAAAGGTTCAGTTGGTTGGAGTGTCATCCCGTGCACCAAAAGGTTGTGGGTTCGATCTTCACTAAGAGTGCATACCTAGGTTGCAGGTTCAGTCCCCAGTCAGGGCATATGGGAAGCAACTGATCCATGTTTGTCTGTCTCTCTCTCTCTCATCAATAAACATATCCTCAGGTGAGGATTTTTGTTAAAAAACATAGGAAGAGGAAATGCAAGGAGAGTACCGGAAGCTTATAAACTTATGCATGTAAATGTCCAAAAGTAGGTTAAAATCTGATGTGTACATTTTTTCCTGTAGATGAATCAGAACTTCTCACTGTCCCTGATGGTTGGAAGGAACCAGCTTTTTCCAAAGAGGACAATCCCAGAGGACTCTTGGAGGAGAGCAGTTTCGCAACTTTGTTCCCAAAATACAGAGAGGCTTACTTGAAAGAGTGCTGGCCATTGGTGCAGAAAGCACTGAATGAACACGTATGCATATTTTATATATGTCTTTGAGATTTTGCTCCTGTTTATATCTTTTAAGTAACTGCGTGTGTGTGCTGGTGAATTATTTTAAAGCACCACCTGGCATAATTGGTTAATTTGGTTCTTTTTGGTATTTTAAACATCCTGGATAAGCTTTATTCTTGTAATCCATTTGTTTTTAATTTTGTGAGTAATAGAATACTTTGAAAAAGTCACAAAACTTTAAAATTGTGGGGATTTCATGGACTGTCTGACACTCATCTATGAATTCCAAGTTTCAGAATGCCTGCTCTGTGCAATGGTGGTGGCCGTGCACCTGTACAGTTTGAGTTGCTTAATTTTCATTTTAAATGAAAGCTGTGGATGTGCCAACTTCCCCATTTGTTGCTGCTGCCATGCCCCTAGAACAGTATATATATTTTGGTTATTCAAACTGTGGGTTGAAATCCGTTAGTGGATCCAGAAGTCAATTTAGTGTCTATAACAGGTCTTTAAAAAAAATGAATGTATCGCATGTGGTAAGAATCATTTTATGAAGCTTTTGGTTCATTTATATGTGTGTATATGCATATGGGTGCTAGATTGTGATGTAAAATATATTTCTCAAACTGAGGGACTACTGTGGAGTCGTTTGTGCCCATTGGGTATGAGGGCGGCTCGGCAAACTGCAAGCAGTGTGTTACAGCTGTCTACATCTGCGGTTGGACTTTCTGTCTTGCTCACTCTCTTTGGCTCTTGCTCTCACTCTCACTCTTGTAAACTTGTAGTGACCCAACCTTATGTTGAATAGTCCATTACCCACTATGTTGAAATATTCTTCAGAATATGTCCAAACATCAGAAAATAGCATTGTTACAGGCTTTATTGAAATCTGGTGCTCTCTACTGAAAGTTGATGCATAATTTTCCAAGTATTGCTTCGTTCTGAGCCTATGATAATTTGTTTTTACTTTGTCTGTATTTAGCAAATTCAAACCAACTTGGAAAAAAGTTGTAAAGGGGAGTCCATTCTCACCCTAAGAAGTGGATGGTGGATTAGAGCTAGGTCAGGGATAGGGAGGCCATACAGCTTTATGCTTTTATTTTAGGTCTTAAATGTGGCCTCACTTGGATAGATACATATTTTTTTAACTAGAGTTCATCTCTATTTCAATAAGTACAAAGTATTCTAAAGCCAAGTAAGTATAAATGGTTTCAATTGTTTGAGTTTCAATATATTTTGAAGGATGAAAGTAATCACCTATTCTTTACATTATCTCCCCAGCTTCTTCAACGAGGGAGTTGATAGAATTTTAGAGAGAGCTTAACTCACAGTAATTAATAGTTAGACTAGGAAAAGGTCTATAGTTATCTAAAATTGAATGCATTTTTAGACAGCTGCTTGTTTGCGCTTTTCTTTCTGTAGCACGTTAATGCGACCCTGGACCTGATCGAGGGTAGCATGACGGTCTGCACGACAAAGAAGACCTTTGATCCGTACATCATCATCAGGGCCAGAGACCTAATAAAACTGTTAGCGAGGAGTGTTTCATTTGAACAGGTAAGTTTGCAATTACAGAGATTTTGCTTTATTTGTGCCAACATTAGAGACACATATAACACTGTGTCTACCCATTCCTGCCTTCCCTTCTTCCCCCCACTCCATTCCTAGAGTTTTCATTATTCTGCTTAGATACCATTGTGGGCTTTGAAAAGAATGCATTTGTAAAGGATATTGATGGCACGTTCTTTGTTTTTTTCCAAAAGGCAGTACGAATTCTTCAGGATGATGTTGCATGTGACATCATTAAAATAGGTTCTTTAGTAAGAAATAAAGAAAGGTTTGTAAAAAGAAGACAACGGCTTATTGGTCCAAAAGGATCTACATTGAAGGTACTTTTTATCAGTAGAAAGCTTGAGTGTCTTCCTCTGTCATTCATTTTCCAGTATATTTCAACTGAATGTCAACTTTTCTTTTGATGTAGGCGCTGGAACTCTTAACAAACTGTTACATTATGGTTCAGGGAAACACGGTTTCAGCCATTGGACCATTTAGAGGCTTAAAAGAGGTTAGAACTACTTACTCTCTTTAGCTAATTTTCAGCAGAGAATAAATAATTTGGTTATATTGTTTTATGATTATTGTATTTTTTTAGTGTGCCTTGTTTGATTACCTATTTGTAAATACTCTGTACTTCCTGGAATTTGAGGGAGTTGTTGCTCCTGGACCCTAACGTATTATGGCCAACCTTTGACAATTACAGAGGCATCCATTTCTCAGTCAGAAGGTCTGCACACTGTCACTTCTTTCACTGCAAATTTTAAATGGGTATTTAGGCGCCTCTTAGTCTGTAACACAGAAAAACATGAGGTAGTCTCATGTGCTCAAATACTAGGGAATTGAACAGATCTTGTTATTTGCAGGAATGTGTACAGCCAATAGAAACCAAACTCAAATTTTCTTTTCCTTTAAGATATAGTTTCTTTTGTTTGAATTTATTATAATGTTTGTTTAATGTTTTCACAAACATTTTGATACTATTGTCTGGATCTGGCTGTGAGGCCTTACTTCTTCCTTTCTGGGGCCTTTGATGGAACTCTGTTGGACCTCATTCTTGTAAATTACCTGCTCTTTTCTCATGGGGCAATATAATAACTTAAATACATTGAATACTTTATAATTCTATAAAGTCTAAATATATTCAGTTCTTATAACAGGCCACTGAGGTTATTTTTATTTCCGCATTAAAAATGAAAAAGCCAGAACAGGAAAATTAAGTGAGTTGCCCATAAAATGCAGCAATCTCATTATTTGAGCCCACAGTTTCTGACTCTAAATCCAGCCCTCTTCCCCTGTAAATCACAGTGCCAGAGTGTTGTACTGGTTCCTTATGTCACATTTTAGTACAGTTGAGTAACTTTATTGTACCTGGGGGAGTCTGACTATTATGAAAGATCTAGCAGCCACTAAGAGCAGTTGAAGAAACTGTTGTATACAGTTTGGTAGCCATTGCTTGGTTTGTAGGATGTTTTGCAATATAGTAATCATCTATCTTCTACCTAGTTCAGTAAAATCTTTATAAGTGACTGATTCATTTTCGTTTGCAAATTTCAGGTTCGAAAAGTAGTCCTGGATACTATGAAGAATATTCATCCAATTTATAATATTAAAGTAAGTGTTAATTATATATTGCTATAATAGTGGTGATCATTCTTCTTTTAGCTACAGAAACCTTTCTTGAAATTAAATTTTTATAAAAGTCTAATATACAAAACAGATAAAGTAGAACTATTTTGAGTAGATTAGAGGTGGAGTTCAACCCACTCAACTCTACCCCATTCCTGTAGTGACTTCCATGGAAGCTCGGTCTCTGTGGAGCCCAGGATTGACAGGGACACTGTGATGTGTACGCAGTCCTAGTACAAAGAGGGCTCCACAGAATTTATCACAGATGTTACCGATTCTGTTTTCTTAGATTGTGACCCTACATACTAGATTTAAAGATGTGGTCTTTCAGAATTCTGCCTTTTTCTATTAAATAAAGCCTGGAATATTTCAGATTACATTAAAACCTTTTTCTTTTGGTGGGAGGAGATTTAACACTCATTATGTAGTTTACCCAAAATAGCTCTGCATTTTCTCTTTTATATACCAGCCTTTTGAGTGAGATCTGTTATATCTCTGTGTGTACAGAGTTCATGACTGTACTTGGAAATATAACCACGGTATAATGAGCTGTTTCTGATGGGTATCTATTAAGCGGTCCACTTAGATATGATGAGGTTAAGTTAAAAAGTCTCTATTAGATTGGAGTGGAAAAGCAATTTTGAGGTACATCGGGACATTAAAGAAAGTCATGCGTCTGATGCCTGGTTTGCCTCTTCTGATGTTCTAATCTCTATAAAATTCAAACTTTTGAATTCAAGTGGAGAAAATGTGAGAATATTGGTTTTGTCTGATCATGAGAAAGTTTGCTTTTTTCCCCCTGTGATATTTCAGATGCTACTGAAAGCTTCCTGCTTGCAGGGAGTATTATGAAGAGCTCTTCCTGCTCTTAAATTGAGTTTTCAGGTTTAAAGAAATAACAGTTGAAAAGCTGAATTAGTCTTTTTTATCTCAATTTATTTTAACAATCCTGAATTTCTTAATCTAAATGTCCAATGGTTTTATGATTCTTGGGTGAAAATCAAGATTGCATATTTTTTTCTTTATGGAATTGCTTTAATCCTACTTAAGAGACTAAGGTAGGATTTATAAGAACAATATTTATAATGTCTTAGTTTGAAAAATGTATGACTTCTGAAATTGAAATTTTTACATTATTTGTACATTGCATGACTAAAGACTTTAATGATCAAAAGAGAACTGGCGAAAGATTCTGAATTAAGATCACAAAGTTGGGAAAGATTTTTGCCACAGTTCAAGCACAAAAATGTAAACAAGCGCAAGGAACCAAAGAAAAAAACTGTTAAAAAAGAATATACACCATTCCCACCACCACAGCCAGAAAGTCAGGTCAGTATTAAATGTTGAATTTTGTTGCATGAGGAGGAAACTGTTATAATCAATTTTGTCAAAAACTTTGCTAAGGGTATTTTAGGTAGAATTGCTGTGTGTGTGTGTGTGTGTGTGTGTGTGTGAGAGAGAGAGAGAGAGAGAGAGAGACTATGTAGAGACATAAGAAGAGTGAATGTAAGTGTAAATAGGCTTCTTTTGAGTGACATGCATGGGGGTGGGGGCTTCACATTGTTAGTGTAAACTCTATCAAGGTGGTTGGTGTCACTTACGTCCCTGTAGCCACTAAAAAATTCAACGATTTAGCCCAAAACACTCTCTTTTGCTTTAGCTTCATTCCTGTGACCAGGAGCTATATGACTGGTCCAGTTTTGAAATCTTAAATTCTAGTATTACCCTTTTCCAAGTTATGAATGCCTCTCATTTCATCCACTGTCCGCTGGATTCATTTCTGTTCCAAAATTCTTTTTCCATCTTGCCCATCATTGTTGTGCTTCATGCTCCCTTTTCCTTCTGTCCCTCTTAAACTTGCATCAGCCCTACAACAACATCTTTTCCATAATGTGGCTACCAAACGTGGGTGGGGAGAGTCATACCCTTGGGTTCTACCCACTACAAATTTATGTTTCCAACCTCAATAGGTCCTCAGAATTTTGTGGCAGTTCTGCGAATCCTCTTAATTTTCTTGGTACCCTCGCACTCCTAGCAGATGACAATGAATTTTGTTTTCCTGAAATATTTGAGACCATCAGGCAAGAATTCTTCCAACTTCCTCTTTTCTCACCTACTTTTTTCCCATCTGTATCCTTTCTTTACCTGCTATTTTAGTTCTATCTTCACCTATCTCCTGAGGGGTCTTGCTGCATTATTCCCTCCCTTGGAAACTCTTCCCTTTCTGCTAGTTCTTTGTGCTGAGCACGTGAACCATCCGTTTCTGGGTGCTGTCTTCTCCACAGCCCTGTGTTTGAAGTTTTTCAAGGAAGGTCTGATGAAAGGTCAAAGGGAAAAGAACAATGCTGAAAAAACAGCAGAGGTGCTGGATCCTGAGGTCTCCTCTGGAAAGGGAAGGATGTGAAGACAGGAAGAAAGTGGTGGTTGGGGAAGGGGAGTGATCCGGTTACTAAACTGCGCTTCCGCAGCACCTGCTCTACTTCTTACACCCTGTCCTGGGGTCAGGGATGGTCTTGTCTTTCTCCCTGACAGCTGTACGCTTCTTAAACAGTGATGCCTCAGCTGATTTATTCTGCCACTTATTTGCAAATAATTTATTTAGACTCTATATGCCTCAGTTTCCCCATACATAAAATGGGGATAATGATAACACCTATCTCAAAGGATTACTAATGAGAAATTAATTAGTAATGGTAAAGAGCTTACACCTGTAAAGAGTTCAGAATATTTTCTTAGGTATAATAATGCTGTGTACATGCAAGATAGATAAATTATCAGTCGACTAGATAGTGAATGAATGAGCTATAGCTTTCTCTAATTAGTGTCATTAGTCACCAAATCCCAATAATTCTTGCATTTCATTTTGCATGTCACTGCCTTCATTACAGGCTTTTATTGTTTCTCCATTCTTCTGTACCTTAAAAAACACTGCTTTGGTCTCTTCATTCTTCTCAGAAACCTCAGATGTTTCTAAATCATGTCCCACCTCCTTCACCTCACATTCGGTCTTCCTCAAAACTATTTTTCCAGTTTCCTGTTACACTTTCCTGAGTCATCAACCTTCCACTCACAAAAAGCCAGTGTGTATTCAGCGAGCACATCGCCTTCCTTCCTACCCCCGGGCTTTTGTGCAGGTTTTCCCTTCAGCTTAGAGAATGTTCCCTTCTTTCTTTCTCTCTCCCTTTGTGAATTAATCATAGATTTTTGACCACACTGTTTTTACTTCATGGAACATTCCTTTCTTAGGAAATGACTGTCATCTACATTATTTCCAATGTAATTGTAAATATTGATTTCAACAGATAGATAAAGAATTGGCTAGTGGTGAATACTTTCTGAAGGCAAGTCAAAAGAAGCGGCAGAAAATGGAAGCAATAAAGGTAAGACTGTGTAGCCTAAAACGTTAATAGCTAAGTTCACAGAAACTTGAATTCTTATTTAACTGTAAGTTGTGTTTTACTCGTATATCTTTTGTTAATAATGTAGGCTAAACAAGCAGAAGCTCTCACTAAGAGGCAAGAGGAGAGAAACAAAGCTTTTATTCCACCTAAAGAGAAACCAGTTGTGAAGCCTAAAGAAGGTAAACTTGTTTTCCAGTTCTTGGTGTGATGGTAAAGTCTGGTACATTAAGAGTAAACCCTCAGTGAATTTATCTAAATCTCTATGAGTGTTAAGAAATAACCTATCTTCAATTAATTCACATAGCATTTCATTAATCAGTAATCCTAGGGACAGGAGAGAACTGCGGTAACTTACAGGTTGGGAGCAGCCAGCGCCTAGGTTAAGAGCATCCCGGGTGGCTAGTCCTCTCCTGACCTCTGGATGTGTGTGGGAAGAACCTTTTGTTTGGAAGATATAAACCAGTGCAGTGACTCCTCTGTAAAAATCAAAGCCCTGAGATCCCCGAGCTCTACTACCGTGCCTCTCAGAAACAGCTTATCAGAAGTTGTGCTTTTCTGCTCTTACTGTGATCTGTGGCTTAAAGTTTGATCCTGTATTGTTAACATGGATTTCTATCACCTTGGGCTAAAGGACACTGACAAAATAATGGGAGGGTTTTATTCAGGGGCTATTAAACAGATGCTCAGAGGAAACACTCTCGTGCCTTCTCTTCTCTGTTCCTAGTCTCATTTTCACCCATCCTCTCTCTTTGCATCTTCTTTCCCACTAGTAACATTGTGCTTTTTATTCCTAAAGCAACTCTGCCAAGCGGCCAGTGGCTTTGTGAGGGGAAGGTGTCACTGGCAATGTTGCCCATGACCCATTGGTCACAACCAGATACAGCATTACTATTTGACATAGTGTCTTACATTGCATCAGTGTTAACCTCAGTAAAAATACTGTATTCTTTGTAGAACATCAGTTATATAAAGGTTAGAAATATCATAAGCATTCTATTTCCAATTTGTACTATATATCAGTCAGGTACTTTGAAGGTATTCAATAGCTAGTTTCATCTTGGTTTATTAATATTAAAAATGTAGCTGTTCTACTATAGTGAGCCCTTTAACTCTTTGCTCCTCAAGTTGCTGGGTAGTTTGTATGTTATTTTATCTTGCAAATTATTAAAGCTCTAAATACTGTTCTTTAAATGATAAGGAAACATTGCTGCTTTTTTTTTTTTTTGCTGCTTTTGTTCAAGCTTTTGACATTGATTAAATGGTTGAGTTCTATTAGGAGGACTTTTAATACTTTCAGATTATTGTTCTTATAAAATTTTACTGGTCATTCATTGAACTAACATTTGGGAAAGTTAAGTTTTCAGTTAGTTCAAATAGCTAAACTATAATGCCCTTTTCATGTATACTTTCATTAATGTATTCTTACAATATTTTAAGATTTTTTCTCTTAAAGAAATTTCTAACTTTCCTTTAGGCAGATGGCAGGTGTTTTATATTTTTAAACATGACCTCCCAATTCTAACAGTATTCTGAAGTTATTGTCCTAAACACATGTTCTTTATGTTTTATTTGGTAAAAATCTAAAGATTACATATTTTGTGTTATATTGTGTTTTTAATTTGTCTAGCTTCTACTGAAACTAAAATTGACGTGGCTGCTATCAAGGAAAAGGTTAAAAAAGCAAAGAATAAGAAACTTGGAGCTCTTACAGCTGAAGAAGTTAGGCTTAAAATGGAAGCAGATGAAAAGAAAAAGAAGAAGAAAAAGTAATACACAAAAATACTGAACTAGAATTTGTTAAGATACCTCCTTTTGTAAAGGACTTTGATATACTAGGGATTAGTTGCCTTAAGTGTAAGAAGTAATACTCTGATTACTTTTTTCTGAGTTTTTCTTTACGAGTGTTTATATATACAGCTATTCTTTATAAATTATGTTCTTTGTGTGTTTTTTGAAAAATTTTAATACTACAGGGTGGTATATATGTCTTTGTATACATTGTACCTAATCTGTTCCAGACAGACTTGATCTAGCATGATTTTAGGAGTAATTCTTTAGGTTGTTTGTATAAAGATTTTTGGAATGGGGCTGTTGTAATTATCCGTCAAATTGAATGTCTGATGACATTGGTTAGTCTTTAAATACAGGGTGGGGCAAAAGTAGATTTATAGTTGTGAGTACGTGAAGCAGAGTTTATTCTTATATTATTTATTAATTATTGTATTATTTTTCACATGAACAATTATAAACCTACTTTTGTCCCACCCTGTATAACTATGTCCCAGCATTTGGTTTTGAGGAAAATAAATGCAGATTTTTCAGTGCTCTCTCTACTGATAACAAACATTTAGGTTTATCCCTTTTTATAATCTTATTTTACATTTTGTTCCAACATTTAACAACCCAGAAGCCAAAAAAACCCTGAGGCCTATTAAGTCAAGTTCCTTAATTACTGTTCTATTCTGAGTCTGGGGAAGTAGAAAGACATGAAATTGCAAGTGGGTAAAACCAGATATTTGAAGTTCAGTCAGCATGCAACAAGTTACATAGAAATGTTTTACTACTGAAGGCCAGTGGACTTACTTAGAATCACCTGAATCTAGTTCACTCATGTTACGTTACTGAAAGTCACAGCTGTGGCAGCCTGAAGACCATGCTTATTCATAGAAGAGTGGAAAGCACACATGAGCTTATCCTGTAGAGTTAGGATGTTGAACAGCTGCTGCTTTTGGTTATGGCTTTCTTGCAGCAATACATTTTTTTTCTGGAATGTTTTAAAATTAGAAATACACCCAATTTTTATTTTTAAAAAATCATAATGTGAATGCGTTTGTAAACTTTTTTCTAGTCTTTATTTATCCAAAAGAACTAAATGAGGCTCTTTGTCCTTGACCAAAATGGTAATCCTAGCACTCAGTATTAGTATTGGTGGACTGACAATGATAGAGCTATGTATCTATTACGTGGATTCCGTATCTTGCCATGTATACTGTGCGCTTTATTGCCCAAATTTTTGAGGGAGAAATAGGATGCACATTATACATGGGTAGTGCCTGAAATACCTTGTTATCTGTTCTTGTATTTTGTGATTATTTGTTACATAAAATTTCTTGTACCATAATACGTTCAAAAATAAATGCTAAAATTCCTTTATAATACAAAAAACAAGTATCTAAATACAAATAAATAATTGAATTAAAAAATTAAAAGATTTTTTTTTCTGAAAGTTTGGGCCAAAAACATGGGTATGCTTTATACACAGGAGCACGTTATACACAGCAAAATACAGTATATCAGCCAGTTTGAATATGCACTCAACAGTAGTAACCTGTGAAGCAAACATACAGTATCCTCTTAAACATTATTTCTCATAATGCAATAACATAATTCACAAAGACCTTAATGAAACAAGATTTACATACATACGTGTGACTTTGTCTTGCTGTGAGCTAGCTGTAAAGTCAGAGAAAAGGAGAAAAAGAGAGTAGTTATAAAAAGCCAGGTTTCTAATTATAACCATTTACTGTTGCTTTGGTTTTATTGCAGTGATTTTCAATGGTTAATTTTTAAAGATTTTATTGTACTAACTGCACTAAGTTGATACTTTTAAAGCAACATTTTATGTAAACTTCATATATAAACTTTTCATATACCACTACTGTAAATGGAAAGTCATTTTATGTACCATGCTTAGTAGATAATGAATGCAATTAAAATTAAACATTTAGAATTTTAAAATAAAGAATTAAATACTAGTAGTACTCAGTGTGAACAATTTTTTAAACTTTTTTAAAAGATTGTATATTTTTAAAGAGAGGGTAAGGGAGGGAGAAAGGGAGAGAAACATTGATGTGCAAGAGAAACATCTATCATTTGTCTCTCATGTGCCCCCAGCAGGGTGCCCATCCTGCAACCCAGGCATGTGCCATGACCGGGAATCAAACTGGCGACCTTTTGGTTTGCAGGATGATGTTCAACCCACTGAGCCATATGAGTTAGAGCAATGTGAACAATTAATTAAGATACCTTTCTGAAAATAAGTTCCTCTCTTAAAAGAATGATGAGTTAGTAATAAAGAAACAGTGGCATCTCTCATCCATTCCAGTATGTCATCAGATTATTGATAGGGCGTTTGTCAATCATAAAAGCATAATCACTCTGCTCCTTCCACTGAGCTTTATTCAGAATGTGACCTTCAGAGCCCTGGGAAGAAAACTCTGCATCTGCCTTAGCCTTCCAGAGACTTTATTAGACACGTTTTGCACACCAGTTCCACTCCAGCCGCTGTTGGATTCCTGTGGTGGAACCAAGAAGGAGCTGACCCCCCTGGGCGCTGCGAGCATCCCTCATCATCATACTTGTCTTTGGGCTTTTTCTGTAGTCAGTTACTGTGAGCTGCTGCTCCTTTAACTTTTCTGGGCAATTATATCCGCAAAATCAAGAATGTGATATGCTATTTATATTTTTTCTTACATAGTATTTTTTAAATGTTAAATATTCAACTTGACTATTGAGACAAATACATCCATGCGCTAGCTAAAACCTTCCCGTGTACCATCCAGTATGCCCAGTGCATTTCACAAAACCACCTTGATTGGCCTCCATGGGGATCTGTTGAACCTTCCAGCAGCATCTAGGAGACCACAGAGGAGTTTTTCCCCCAGTGTTTGCCGTGATTTGTCAGAGATGGACTCAATAAAAGCTTTTATCCTCTAATTCCTACCCCCATGCCAGTTAGCATGTTTCCTCTTCATCTTTCTTAAGGGCCCAGGGCCTTTTTATTGTTGGGTTACAGACAGCTTTCTGAATTGTACTCCACAAGATTAGACAGCATCTCAGGTGGGATCTCCTACATCAAAATCTAAAACTCCATCAATATTCTTGTCGTTATCATTGTGTAACTAATCACCTAAATTTTTTAAAGGAAGGGTTTTTTTTTTTTAATTTTCTTATTTGTTTTGGGGAAACATTTACTCTATTAGTGCTTACCTGCCAGCCAGAATAGGAACCTTGGCTGCAAAGATGGATTAAATATGCATAATTCCTGTCTGCTTGGAACTTAGTGTAGTGGGAAAGATAGACAACTAACCAATCGCAACAATTAAATTACTTTTTATATAATTTAAAATAATTGTCTCAGTTTGAATTACTGATTTTATGTTTATTGTTTTATTGATTCATCTTCAGAGAGAGAAACATCCATTTGTTGTTTCACTTATTTATGCATTCATTGGTTAATTCATGTAGGTGCACTGATCGCAAATCAAAACTGCAACCTTGGCATATTGGGACGACACTCTAACCAACTGAGCTATTGGCCAGGGCCCGAATCACTGATTTTAAAGAAGCAGATAAGGATTGTTTATGGGCATGAAAACATCAGCTAAAAATTTGAGTATTAAAAAAAAATAACACCAAAGCACCAAGAGTAGACTCAAGATTTGGGATTACAAGGAGGATGAATTTGGGAATAGTAGAAAATAATTTATTGAGTGTTCCTGTATTGAGGAAATAGGTCAAGACACCTTTCATTTGGGACATGTTTCTCTAGCTCCTCATTTTGGCTACCTCCCTGTGCTTGTTTCTATGTATTAGGTAGAGGTGCTGCTTCTTCCAGTCACGGTAGAGAGGCCTAATGTAGTAGGTGTCCTGGGGGGCCCAGTGGTGCAGTCTCCCTGGTCACCTGAGTCGGGTTCCCGGGGTATGTCCCTTCTGTGGGGTGTGCATGCCCTCTTGTTGCAGTTGAGCTTTGATTGCAGTTGGCACATCAGTAGGACAGATTGACCCTCATGCTGATTAGTTGTGAGGACTGGCCGTGACTAGTTTTATGCAGGGCTGACCCTATGGAGCAGGATTCGCTTTAGCAGAGCTCTGGTGCCTGGCGAGTCTGCCCTTTCAATGTATTGTTTGTGGAGGTGGTTGGGTGGTGCTCTGGTGTAGTCTGAAGCTGGCCACTGAGTGTGTTAGTTCTGAGTCCTCTTGGGAGGTGCAGGCGAAGATCAGCCACCTGCCAGGGGCTACCTGGTATGAGGAACAAAGTGATCTGCAGATGGTTACCTTTGGTGCTGGGTTCAGAGGTGCCTAGGAGAGGGTCAGCTGCAAACCAAGTCCAGATGCTGCTTGTTTGTTGTCTGTGAATCTTTGAGAGATTTTAGGAAAGTTAGAAGCAAGGGCAAAACAGGCTGTTTGTGTGGTAGAAATGGCTTGGGTGGGCCCACAAATTGGGCGGAGTGGGGTCTTGGGGAATCACCAGGGCAGTGCGAACAGTGTTAGGTCAGTGGAAACTGATGTGGCAGCCGCCTGTGCTGCAAGGGGAGGGTTTGACAAACGCCAGCCCTTCTGACTAGGAGGAAGCTCGCCACCCAGCCCTTGCCCTGAAGCCAAGACAATTCAGTTCCTGTTGTCCCTGGTACCTTTTGAGCTGCTGCTCCAGGACTGGACATCAAAGTGAGAGTCCAAGTAAGTCCATGCAGGCCCGTTCAGAGGAACGCTTGGGACTCCAGAAGCCCTCCATCTCCCTCAGCCACAGTCCCTGCTGGCTTTCACAGCCAGGAGTCATGGGGACTTCTCTTCCAGGGCTGGGAGCCCTGCTGTGGGGATGGGACCCCTGCTCCTCAGGGGGCACCTGTGAAGCTGAGATATCCTTCCTGATTTTTAACTGCCACATGGGGGTGTGGGACCGGCCGGTTCTACCTCTCTGCCTCTCCTACCAGTCTGAAAGTAGCTTCTTCCATATATCCTTAGATAAGCTAGAATTCAGGCAGTTCTCACTGATGCTGTTCTGTAGTTGTAACTTTGTTGTGGCTGTGGGAGGGGAAAAGAACAGCATTCACCTACTCCACCATCTTGACCGGAGCCTGGGTTTATTGTTTCTAAAGACCACAGTTTTACTCCTGTGTCATAAAGCCTAAATTGGGAAAAAAAAAAAAAAATGCTTTTTAGTGTTGTAGCAACGTGAAAGGAAAAAATAAGTTAATATATTCATATTTTGATAAAATATCTGTTGCACGTGGACTACACATTACCAAGTTATCTTAACAAAACTGATGTGAGTGAAATAAAAAAACGGTTGAACTGGAGAGAAATGACTGGCTCAGAGAGCTGGTCAACAAAGTGTGGCTGCACCTAAAGATGAGAGTGAAGTGTTTACAAATCAGGAGCAAAGAAAAGCTCAGTTTGAAAGAATTTTATTATTTTACACCTGGAAGGCAGAAATGTGGGTTCCCTGCCTGGCCCCTCCCAGACCACACACACAAAGTGACAAAGAAGAAGGAAGTAGAGGTTGCAGGCACCGCCTACCTGGGACGGGGCTCCTCCCCTTTTATAGGCAGTGTCCCACGTGTGACTGTGGACATCCCTCGGGAGCCCATGCTAGAATAACCTTCATTGTGCGGACAAGAGACGGACCATGTAATAAGCCATCTCCACAATGGCTTATCCAGAATCCAGAGAAGTTAAGAAGCAGGGTTGAGTCTGAACACAGGCTGTTTCAAATGTGGGACCGTGGCTGACCAGACTTTCTTAGGGGACTGTGGAGAGAGGACGACCCTTAAGTAAAGGTATGGTCTTGCTTGTATAGGGGAACTGGACAGGAGCCGAGAAGACTTTATATAGCTGTGATTCAAGAAGGAGACTCAGAGAAGGGGACTCCAGAAAGTGAAGTCACCACTTGATAATTGACGCCTACAGAACTTGGAACCCCTGTTACCAGGCGCCCACATTCCAGTAACTGCCTCACAGCCAGCTCACTTGGCGAGGAACACTTAAAAGTGAAAGATGTTGTCTTGCTATTCCCTAAATCTCTAGGGCTGTGGCTTTAGGAAACCGCACCACAAGAGCCTTCCCAGAAGCTGCAGAAGCAAGCTGAACCCTCGTTCCCAAAGCCTGTGCCAGTGCCCCTCCTGGGCCACCAGCTGTCACGTCGTTTCCCTCTTGCAGAGGTCTAAGCCAACAGGTGTGTGTGTGTCTATGTCTGGATCTCCACGTTTAGAAAACAGAGTCTGTCTCTTATCTGCAGTTGTGAGTGACTCAGCAGTCATGACAGTGCTGGAACCAAGAGCATGGTGACAGCAGGCAGGGCAGAGTTGGAAGATCCAGTGTACTCCTCATCGGGGTCAGAGGGGCACCCTTGTGCCTAAAGACATACCAGCACAGTGGGGGAGGCCAGAGTAAGCAGAGAAGGCAAAGCAAATCAGTGATTCTGGGAAATCCTTAGGACCAGGGCTGCCCATTGCGGTGGATGCAGGGAGGACATCACCAATAGGGTTCTGAAGACCCTGAGCCATGACCCGTTCCACATCCGTGTCACCCTTTAGCAGCCACCGAGCCACTGTTTTCTTTGGGTCGGGGGGGGGGGGGTTGGCAATTACACTCTCCTCAGCCCACAAATGAGGCAGATAATCCTTCACCGGATGCAGAACATAAATGCTCAGAGAGCTCAGAGATCCGCTGGAGCGCCTGCAGACTTTGCAGAAGGACAGACGGTGCTCCTGGCGTCCCCACGAAGGCCATCACAAGGAGTCACAACCCTGGACCACCTCTGGCTGGATTCAAGCTTTAGCAGTTCCTTGTATGACCCACCACTTGCAATTAAAACACTGAAGCCCTGAGAGACACACGGAGAGGTCAAGTCCACTCAAGTCGTTAGATGAAGGGAGAATATAGGCCACCGGGGCAGGGTAGAACTTTGCCAATGTGATTAGCTCTGCAAACAAGAGCCATGTAGACCCCAGCCCAGTACACCCCAGGTGGAACCTCTTCCACTGGGAATCTACACTGGTACACACAGCCACACATGACCACTCACATAAGAGGCAGGGACCTTGAGGCATGAGTTCAGTCTTAGTGAAGCCTTGGCAACTGACAAAGACAAAAGGAGAAAGCAGTTGGAAACTGCTTTGCTTCAGGGCCGCAGCCTCCATTCTCCCAGGATGTGACCAGGGTCCACAGCATGGTGAGCAGGGAGATGCAAGGACCATGTGCACGGGACCCCCACAACCCCCAGTTATGCCTGGGTGGGCCCATGACCATGGAAGACAGAAGATGCATGATCCTGGTATCTGAAATCCACAGATGTAGGTAGAAGCCACTGGGATAATCCTGTCTGATGTCCAGTTACCACCCACTGGATGGAGGGGGTTAGAGTAGAAAACCATGTTTCCTCCCATAAAAGTTTCAGAGCTTGCAGTAAAACCCCCAGAGTCCCGCAGGCTCAGGAACGTCACTGCTGGTTTCTCACCTTAGGCTCTGAAAGACATGGAGTACAGTCTCTCTGCTCTGGTGATCTTTCCAAGTCGGAGGGCAAGGATGCAGAAAATAGGGCCCATATCATTGCC
Source organism: Glossophaga mutica (assembly GCA_039655065.1). Taxonomy (NCBI): domain Eukaryota; kingdom Metazoa; phylum Chordata; class Mammalia; order Chiroptera; family Phyllostomidae; genus Glossophaga; species Glossophaga mutica. The sequence goes on from CM077304.1 coordinate 65,576,845, forward strand.
CCAGATCTGATGAGGAGGTTTTGTGAAGGAATAGTCATCCCAGAGCAGTGCGGACAGAAGGGAGACAGCGGAAGCTTCTAAGATAACCCTCAAAACCCAATGGATTCTGCAGGTCCTGCTGTTTTATCCCTTTGGAACCAGGAGAGCCCATACCTGGAGACTCCCAAAGGCAGGTGTGCTGGACTCTGTGGGTTCCCTGCTCAGGGTGCAGTGCTAGCACTCACCACCAGGGGCAGCCTCAGTCCAGTGGGTTTAGCTGAACCGAAGAGCAGGAGTGTCATCTGGCCCCTTGTTGCCCTTCTCCTGTTCTGGCATGAGGTGCACCCTTTATTTTTAGGATCCCTTCCTAATACCTGTCCTGGTTAGTGGTCGGATGTCATCTTATCTCTTGCTTCAGCAACTGTGCCCTGAGCTTGTGAAATGTTCTCATGCGGAAATAAATCAACAGTGGCCCATGCTAAAGGAACATCCTTGCCTGTCACAGTCTGGAGAGCAAGATGGACAAATCCACTGAGCAAAAACAACACAAAGGAGCAGGTGCCACTTAGGAATGCAGTAGTTGCCACCAGACTGTGGGGCTCCCTCAGGTGAGGGAGTCTGAAAAAACCCCACTGAGGTGAGTGAGATCTATATTTTCAGCTGCATGGCAAAAAAAAAAAAAACAAACAACAACAACAAAAAAAACAGCCAGCCCCCTAAACAGGTCTGAGAATATTTAGCTTGGGAAAAAAGTCCACAACTGAGCAGAGACTGGGAAGAAAAACGTGTTTGGAAAGAGAGAAAATCAGAAAGCAGGCCACTGTGGAAGTAGGGAGCTTGGAAAAAGAAAGGGGGTAGACAGAGGTGAGTAGAGTTAGGTCCTGGTATGGGTACAGTTGTATACATGATCGACTGCCATGTGAAAATATTACCCCACGCTTGTTTCTTAAACAAAACATATTCTCTCACTTGTTCCATTGGACAAGAAACCCGGCACGGCCCAGTGGATGCTTCTGCCAGGGTCTCCGTTCCCTGGGGCTGTGGGCTCAGCTGGGGTAGGAGAGCTTCACTCAGGGTCTCAGCTCACTCGGGTACTCACGGAGCTCAGTGTGGATTGAAGACCAACTTCCTCTTTGTCTCCTTACCTGCCTCAGTTGAGGCCACGTGGTCCTCACCAGGCAGCAACACACAACACAGAAGCTCGTTTCCCAGGCTGAGGGGTCTGAGGGAGTTCTAGAGAGGAAGCAGGTCTGAGTGACCGACCGGTTTGGCCGTGACTTTTTATAACTGGATTTTGGAAATAACTTTGGATCGTTTTGCCATGTTTTCTATAGTCACTTAAACCAGTCTGCACTCAAGGGGAGACAATTACAAGAGGATGTGCCAACCATCGATGCCATGGGGACAACAGGGAGGTGCTGAGAAGTCCAGGGAAGAGCTTGAAAGGTCCATGCCTCGCCCAGAACCACAGGCAAATCAGAGTGCCGACCCAGGTAGGAACCCTACCCTGTGTTAGCAAAGTGGAGTGCTGGCGGCACCCAGGCTTCCCAGAAGCCCCGGGAAGTCTGTGCTGCTTTTATCATGTACAGACAGGGAGAGAGCATGACCCCCGCCAACACCTTACCCAGTGCAGATTCAGTCAGGGCCACTTTATGCTGAGCTCACACTTAGGCAGTTCTGAATGTCATTCGTCATCCCATACTCCAGAAATTGCCAATGATACCTCAGACAAGGGTTAATCTCCAAAATATATAAAGAACTTACATGACTCCGCTCTAAGAAGACAAGCAACCCAATTAAAAAATGGGCAAAGGACTTGGGCAGACAGTTCTCCAAGGAGTACATACAGAGGATCCAGAGACACATGAAAAGATGCTTGATATCACTAGCTATCAGAGAGATGCAAATTAAAACCACAATGAGATACCACTTGACACCAGTCAGAATGACCATCATAAACAAAGCAACAAACAAGTGTTGGAGAGGTTGTGGAGAAAAGGGGACCCTAGTGCACTGTTGGTGGGAGTGCAGACTGGTACAACCACTATGGAAAACAGTATGGAATTTTCTAAGAAAACTAAAAATGGATCTACCTTTTGACCCAGCAATTCCTGCTTGGATTATATCCTAAGAACCCTGAAACACCAATCCAAAAGAACCTACGCACCCCTATGTTCATAGCAGCACAATTTACAATAGCCAAGTGTTGGAAGCAACCTAGATGCCCATCAGTAAATGAATGGATCAAAAAACTGTGGTACATTTACACAATGGAATTCTATGCAGCAGAAAGAAAGAAGGAGCTCCTACCCTTTGCAACAGCATGGATGGAACTGGAGAGCATCATGCTAAGCGAAATAAGCCAGGCAGTGAAAGACAAATACTATATGATCTCACCTTTAACAGGAACCTAATCAACAAAACAAACAAACAAGCAAAGTATAACCAAAGACACTGAAATTGGGAACAGGCTGACAGTGACCAGAGGGGCGAGGGGAGGGAATTTCAGGGGAAAAGGGGAAGGGTTTACAGGAACAAGTATAAAGGACACATGGACAAAAACTATGGGGGGTGGGAATGGGAAGGAGGTGGGGAGGGCTGGGGTGGTGGGCTGTGGTGGGAGTAAAAGACAGAAAACTGTACAAGATCAACAATTAAAATAAAAAATTAAAAAAAAAAAGAAATTGAGGCCCACAGAGAGGCTGGGCCTGGACAGGGAATGTGACAAGCAGCCTCTAGATAAGGGTTTGTTCCAACCTGCCAGGTTAAGGCTCTATCCCCTCTCATAGCTTTGGTGTTAAAAATCAGAAATCTGAATGCTTTGGGAAGCTACAGCCTATTCTTCCTTAGGTAAGGCTGTTTTTCTTAGGCAACCAGATCATTGGCCTCAAACACACACACACTCACACACACACTAGATGTGAGAACTAGAGTTAAGATTCTAAGAGGAGCATATACCAGACTTAATGAAGAAATTAAAGGTTGGAGGCACTACTGCATGTGACAGCTCTCCTACAATTTTATAGGCAGTATTTTACACATGACTGGGGACATCCCTAAAGAGTACATGCTAGAATAATTTCCATTACGCAGACAGGAGACACACAGCCCAGGAGAGACACACTGGCTTGTCCAGAATCCAGAAGAAGTAAGAATGAGGGTTGAGTCTGCACACAAGTCTGTTTCAAAGCTGAGACCCTGGTTGCACCAGACTTTCCCAGGCAGCTGTGGAGAAAGGAACACTGGGGACAATACGTAAAAATATGATCATGCAGGAACATAGGAGCTTAAAAGCAGGAGTTGAGAGGACAATTTGGATCCTTGTGATTCAAGGATCAGACTCAGGGAAGAAACTTCAGGAAGTGAAGTCATTTCCTTGGTAACTGACCCCAACAGAACTTGGAACCCCTGGTACCAAGCACCCACATTCTAGTAACAGCCCCAGAGCCAGTTCACTTGGCAAGAGACACAGACAGAGAAAGATGTGGTCCTGCTGTTTTGAGAATTCCCAGGGGCCTGGGTTTTGGGATCCCCACCATGAGGGCCTTCTGTAATGCAGAAGACATTGGCTGGACCCTTGTCCTCAAAATCTCTGGCTGTTTTCCAGGATCCCCTAAGGTAACACTAGGCAACAAAGGACAGGCCAATGCAGGCCAGATTACCTGTGCGAGCCCTTCATGGGAGCTCCTATAGAGTCCCATCTATGTGCCAGGAAGAGGGACATGAACACAGGGCCCGCCTTGAGCAAGAACAGGTACGTAACCTGGTGTCCTGTCCAAGTTACGAGGTCTGTCCAGAAGGTAGCCAGCCATGTAATATGAAAAATAGAAACATTTATTGAAGAAGACACAAGACACAAGAAACATTGTACGCAGGACAATGACACCTCAGTTTCCTTCAAAGTAGGCACCTTGGGACCTCACACAGTTCTCCCAATCACCATCAGCTGCCCCATTGTATTTTCCTGAATCTCACCCACAGTCTGAAATCTCTTCTTTTTCAAAGGTGATTTTAGTTTTGGGAAAAGCCAGAAGTCACAGGGTGCAAATCTGGATTGTAGGGGGCTGAGTCACCTGACCAATTTGATGTTTCACCAAAAAACTGAACACAATGGGATGCATGAGCAGGCACATTGTTATGATGAAGCTGCCAATCACTAGTTGCCTATAGCTGCAGCATTCTGAATCATTGAATAGTTTCTATGGAGGAATGTTCAAGCTTAATGCAAAATTTGATGCAGATTCATTGCTCTACTCAGTCATTTTGAAAGTGACAGCCCCATAGTACACATGCTCACTGAACAGTGTCTACCGCCCCCACTGACTAGTACAGTGAAGTCGTCGTTGTTCACACATGCGCATTCCAGTCCACTCTCCTTGGCTGCCAGATTACATCGAAGACCCACAAACAATTATTGTTACATTAACGATGGCTAGAATTTTTCCAGACAGACCTCGTACATCCCAGGACGGGGCTCGCAGAGTGGAACTGCAATGTACGAGGCCCTCTGCTGATCTTACCTGCAGCAATTACCTCTTACCTGCAAGGTCCTGAATCTGTTGCGTCTCATCCTACTTTGGTGGTCATCTGAGCCAGCACTCTGCGTGTGTGTGTGTTTATGGTCACAGATCAGAGCTTATCTTTTACCTGGAGTCCTGGGTGACTCAGCAGTCACGACAGAACCACGGGCACCATGACAGTAGGCCAACCAGAGGTGGCACACAGAGGGCTCTTCAAGGGGATCAGTGGAGTACCTTGGGGCCTAAAGAGAATAACCACCTACCAGGACAGGTGGAGGGGCCAGAGTAAGCAAGAGAAGGCAAAGCGGATTGGTGATTCTGGGAGATCCCTGGGACCAGGTCCGTCCTGGCTTGAGGTGTGTTGGGAAGGACAATGTTTGTACAGGGCCTGGCAGACCACACGGCAGCCTGGTTTTCATGATCTCACATCCGAACGGCTCCAGAGTGGCTCGATTTCGAATACAGTCTCCAGCCTGGGATCCTGCATCCCAAACTGACTCTCTGCGCCATATGTGCCACGTCTTCCCACTCAGGTGCTGGGCTGAGGGCCTGAAACTTTCCAGAACCAAGGTGTGGACTCTGCTCTTGGACGAGAGAGCTGTGGTGGTGACGATATGGCCATGTTCATACTCTGACCCTGATACTCTTAGAATACTGAGGACTTGGTTCATGTGTCCCAGGACAAAACAGACTCACTCGGTGCTGGGAGGTGGTAGAGAGTATGGACTCGTGCTTAAGCCTGAAACTATGATGGCGGGCAGTGCAGCCCTGTGCTGGCCAGAGCAGTTCCCTGGGTGATCGGGCATAAGAAAGAATTCGTAAAGTCCTGTGAAACCTGCTTTGCTAAGAGTGCTCTCATTTAAATGATAAGGGTCCGAGGAGGAAATGGGTGTGTCTCCCAAAGTTTTGCAACCCCCTTTCCTGACAGACACTGACTCAGATTAAGCCCTCAGATTTCTTTGAAATGTTAACCGTTGTTTGATCCTTGCCACCTGACATACCTGTATTCCTGTGTATTTGAGCCCAATAAAAGCCCAGTGAGGAAGGGGCTCTGGGTCATTTTCCTTTGAGAGATTGACCACCTCTCCTCCCCAAGCAGATCGTGTCTTGGTAATTTTATTTTCATCCGTGACGGAAGGATGGGGCTCTGCGGGCGGAGCCCCCCCACCCCGACAGCCGTTTCTATACGTGGACCTCTCATGCAAACTGCACATCGGGGACAATCCTGCACTGAACTGCCTGCCTGCACTGTGCTCCTGACATCTGAGCCAGCCCTTATAAAAGGAGTTCCTGGAATCCTATTTCAGCCAACAGAACTGAGGCTTTCCCTGTTCAATTGGAGCTGCATAGCTGTATCCCCCCCACCCCGCCACTCCCATCCCCTCCCCGCAATCAGCTTTTTTCACCAACCAATCAGAGTGGCTTCATTCTGACCAATCAGAACCAATCAAACTGTGAGGATTTGGAGTCCTCATTTGCCGGTGGACAAACCCATCTGGGACAAAGGGCAAGGGCGTCTTTCTATATAAGTCAGCTCCCCTCCTGCTCTGGGAGCCCACTTTTCCTTTTCACCGAAGACTGAAGACTGCATTTCCTAGCCTGAAGAAGTCTCGCTGGAACAGACCAGCACAGAGCAGAGTGGAGCAGACCAGTGCAGGGCCAAGCAGACTGGTGCAGAGCAGACCAGCAAGGAGCAGAGCGGAACTGTCTAGCCAGAGAGGGGCCAGGTCCCAGGGCTCCCTGACAGCAGTGCTTTTCTCACAGCTGAGCTGTTTACACTGAAAAAAGTTTCCTTCTTTACTGCACCCCAGATTGGGGATTCTTGTTGGTGTTGAACTGATGCCAATGACCTTCAGTTGATGATCTTAAAGTTCAGGGTTGCTGGGAGAGTTAAATGAGGCCCCTCCAGAGCTGAGGCAGGAGGTGTTTCCTCCTTCCAGACCCCCGCTCAGTGGCTTCATGTCAGGCTGTTCTAACTCTATCCTCCTTCAATTCTGATAACTACTCTTTTGCCTGGTTCACAAGCCCCAGTATCCTCTACTTCTCACGCCTCTCCTACCTTTCATTTTCATTGAATTACATATTCATGAAGTATTCGTGAGCTAATTCAACTTATATTTAGGGTTCCTATTATGTTCCAGGCACTGAGCAAAATGTGTACATTCCCTGCACTTGTGGAATTTACAAGTCAAATTAGAGAAACCAGCATTAACCAAATAATGATAATGAATAAATAACAAGCTGAGGAAAGTGCTATGCTAAAGGAGCACAAGGTGCTATTGGTGGGAATACCAGGGAGACCAGGATTTCAAGAAAGGCTTTCCCAAGGAATTGACTGAGCAGGAGAGAGCTGAAGGATGAGAAGGAATTAGCTAGAGGAAGGGGAGGCTGGGAGGAGGTGGCAGAGACTGGAAAGAACAGAAGTGGGGAGACTAGTCTGGAGACTCTTGCCGTGACCTGAACAAGAGCTGATAATGGCCTGGACTGGGGTGTGACAACGCACAGCACGGTGCTGAATGTTGGGGTGACAGAGCTGAACGGGAGAGTCTGAGACTTGACCTTCGTGGTGCTTATAGGGAAGACATTAAGCTACTATGCACAGCTGGGGTGAGTACAATGTGGGGGTGGATACAGAGTTCTATGAATGTACCAAGCAGAGGTTCTAGAATACCTCGTGGCCTGGAAGCTAGTCTTAAGACAGCCCTTTTCAGAATAAGTCCTGCTGCTTGAATCCCAAGTTGGTGGCTCATGGATAAATCAGCTAGATGCTGACTTCTTGCCTGGATTTCTGACTCTTTTTTTGTATTTTACCTCTTTGAAAAAGCGGGTACCCGCTAAGCAGCACACTGGTTCCAATCCTGGAAAATAGAAAAAATATACATTCTCATCTTGACAGATTAATGGCCAGTTTTGCGAAAGTATTTTTAGCATATGAGGCTATTAAAATTGCTTTGTTAATGTACATAACATCAGAGAAGAGATATTACTTTTGAAAAGCACCCATACAAAGTACTTACTGATCTTCTTTTCTGAAATAGGTGAGTTTCTGAAAAGCCTGAGACCATATGGCTTTCATTTCAGATTCCAGAGTGTGAAAGGGAAAGGGGGTCCTGACAGAAACCCAGAACTCACAAAGATGAACTATAATAAAAAATGAAAACAGAATTTTACAATAAATGGTTGATTATGACTTTTCCACACTTAAAATTCCACACTATAGAGTGCATAATAAAAACAGTTGTGCATGTTTATAGCATATTGCTAAATGATAATTTGCATTGATGGTGTCCTCACATTAACCAATTCAAGAACACTTAATGAGAAGCTTCAAAAGGAAATTAAGAACCTGGCTCAGTTAGAGTAACGATTAATTCACAACTGCAATTAACTCCATGGAAGGTCCCAACTGAGACGCTAGCTGGGTGTGTAGCAGTGATGCAAGCAGACTGTTCACGTCTGGGCTGAACTGCATCTGTGATGTGGGACGTGAAGTATCGACTCCATCTCTATTTTTTAAACATTTTATTGTTGTTCAGGTACAGTTGTCTCCATCTTCCCCCACCACTCTCTCCCAGCCCAGCCCAGCCATCCCCACCTCCCACCTCCATCTCTATTTTTAAAGAAGGAGAAGACTTAGGTCTTCAAGAACTAAGGTTTATACAATGACTTGCCTTTATAATGTAATTTAAAAGAAATTCTCATACAGAAATAGGATCCCTTTCTCCCCCCTGAAACACACACATGACTATCCCTCTTCTGATTTCCTCAAACGACTAACAAAAGACACGTGTGGATCATAAACCGTAGCTTCTGCATCGCCCTCTGATCTTCTTGCAGAGCAGTTCTTGTAAATAACTTGGATGTCTGAATTAAAATTTGGTTTTTAATTTGTGCTCAAGGCCATGGATGTGCAGGTGTTACAGAAACAACTGGTGCATGACCAATATTTTCCATATTAGTCAAGAATAAAGGACTGTCCTCTGGTCTGTGATTACAGCAGCCATTCACAGAGCCTGCCTCTGCAGTTTGCCTCTGGGAGTCAGTAAGGAGAGCGGCTCTCAGTCTGATTGCCTTCCCCGCCGCCAACCATGTTGCTGGCCACACACTGGATCAGGATTTGTCCTTAAGACAAACCACAAAGTGGCTGACCTGACTGAGTTATTTAGACATACAGAGCAACCTAAATCAGACCACCACCGGGCAAGGTAATCAATTGCTCAGTAACTGGCTGCTGCAATGGCAAAATCCACCAAATAATTAAGTTGTAGCTGACTTGAGGGACTGGCACTAGCCTCAGCTTCCTGGTTCTGGGGGTGACAGTGTGTGATGACAGAATAAAGGGTTATTACGGAGTCAGACCAAAGTGCATTAGAATTTTTCCTGAGCCTCCTATTAGCTGGATGGCCTTGGACTTTTTTAGTATCTTTGAGCTTCACTTTTCTTATCCATAAAACAGAGAGATAATAAAACCTACTTTTTAGATTGTTGCAATGATTCGAGATAATATATATAAAATCCTGCCACAGAGCCTGACATGTATATTAGGCAATCAGGAAGACGTTGAGTAGTTTCTGAGAGTCCCCTTCCATCCAACCTCTCATTGCTGTCAGCTGATATCTTCCTCAAACACTACGTTTATTGTGCCTTGTTCTATTGGCTGCCCCACCTAGCCAAACGTATCTGCCTGGTGCATTCACTGTCATGCGAATGAGTCTTGCTTATTCTGGCCCAGGTTTCTTCCCTGGCCCAGAAAGTCTTCCTCTTTTGCTTCTGTGAGTCCAAATCTTTTCCAGGTTTTTGTTTGTTTGTTTTGGTTTGTTTTTTAAATCCAGCCCAAGTCCTACTTCCTACTTCAGGGGAAGTCTTACTCATTGACCTCCCTCTCTGTTGGGTCTGTACTTCACTCTAAATCATACCAGAATTTCTTATGTGCTGATCTTCTCTCCAACGGATGGTAAGGTCCCTGGTGCGAGGACAGTATTTTACATATTCATATATAATAAATATACAAATTATATATATAAATATATAATTATATATAATACCATGATATATATTATATAATATATAATACGTTTTACATTATATAAGATATAAAAACAATATATTTTATATATAATATATATCATGGTACTCAGTATAGTTTTTGACATTTTTTTCACTTCTTGATTATGGACTCATTCACACAGCATTATCACCCTCATTTGCATTTTACTCGATGGGTAAGTACCTGTAGCATTCACGTTTTCCTTGAAGCCAGAACACAGCTGTGAACAAAACAGAAATTGAGTGGCCTGTGAGGGGAGCAGGAAGGCACCTGGGTATGGCTGCGCTGGAGTCTCATCTGTGGTGTATGGGCTCCTGGTCCAGGAGCTGGAGCAAGTGGACAGTGGCTACAGGTCGGTGATGAGTGTCCAGCTTTCCCTTGTCACACACCCCTCTAGGCCTATGGCAGTGAAAAGCAGCAGCAGAAGTACCTGCCCAGGCTGGCCAAAGGGGAACTCCTGGACTGCTTCCGGCTCGCAGAGCCCAACCATGGAAGTGACCCTGGCAGCATGGAGACCAGAGCCCGCCACAGCCCATCTAGCAAGAGCTACGCCCTCAATGGCGCCAAGACTTGGATGACCAACTCGCCTATAGCCGACCTGTTTGTAGTGTGGGTTCAGTGCGAAGATAACTGTGTTCAGGGCTTCCTGCTGGAGAAGGGGATGCGGCGGCGGGAGCCTCGCAGCCCCCAAGATCGAGGGCAAGTTCTCCCAGCGGGCCTCAGCCGTGGGCATGATTGTCATGAATGGTGTGGAGGGACCAGAGAAGAACACACTGCTTCGTCCCGTTGGCTGCCTAAACAACGCCTGGTATCGCATCGCCTGGGATGTGCTTGGAGCTGCTGAGTTCTGTTTTCACACAGCCCAGCAGTACGCCCCAGGCAGGATACAGTTTGGCATCTTGCTGAGTCCTTGCAGGAACTGGCTGATTCAGAAGAAGCTGGAGGACATGCTCCCTGCGATCACATCAGGCCTTCAGGCCTGCCTGCAGTTAGCCACTTGAAGGATCAAGACAAGGCCACCCCAGAAATGGTCTCCCAGCTGGAAAGGAGTAACTGTGGGAAGGCCCTGGACATCACCGGCCACGCCCGAGACATGCTGGGAGGAAGGGGATTTCTGACTAGTATCGGGATCTGATGTGCCGTGAACCTGGAGGCCATGAACACCTACGAAGGTACTCATGACATTCACACTCTGATCTTCAAAAGGGCAGCCACAGGGATCCAGGCATCCAAGTGAACGCACTGCACCTGGGAGCTGGGCTGGTCCTGAACCCCTTCCCAGGGAGCTGCTATGCTCTGAATAGCTCAGAGCTCAGATGTCTTCCCCCTTACTCAGGAAGGGGGAAGATGGAGACAATTTTTTTGATGGGAGGTGAAAGACACTGATTTTTAAATTACAAATTTTCCCTTTGGAAGTCATTCAAACATGCTCCTTAAAAAGAAGATTAGACTCTCTGTACCAAGTTTCTCAATCTACTGTTTTTTTTTTTATTTTTTATTGTATTTTTCCCATTATCATTTAGTCCCTTTGTACCCCCTTTCCCAAGCAATCACCACACTGTTGTCCATGTCTAGCTGTCAACTGTTTTCCATCTAGGAGTCTGTCCCCATTTTGCTTGTTAGTTCAGTCTGTTCATTAGATTTCAGTATGACTAAAATCACATGGTATTTGTCTTTCTCTGACTGGCTTATTTCCCTTAGCATAACGTTCTCCAGGTCCATCCATGCTGTCACAAAGGGTAAAATTTTCTTCTTTCTTACAGCCAAGTAGAATTCCATTGTGTAAATGTCCCATAGTTGTTTTATCCACTCATCTCTCAATCTACTTTTAACCATTAATGGGAATGGACTCTGCTTTCCCTAGATCAGTAGCTTCTCTTGACAGGGAGCAGGGAGAGGAAAGAGAGTGACACAGAAGCAGCCTCTGTGAGACACAAGCTGGTGTCTCACCCAGCGAGTCCCCTCCCTTCGAGTTCCCTGTGTGCCCTCTGACCTCCCATCTGGGTGATAAGTGCTTTATGCTGGACCTTGGGGCAGAATGAGGGGAAGAAAAAGAGTAACAAAGAGTCTGCATGTCTATAAAATGGAAGTTGAATCAGTTTTTAAATCTTAGATTTCTATCATAGAATCACAGAAACACCATTTTAGAGCTGTAAGTGTCCTGCAAAGTCATCCAAGCCTGACCCTCTTATCGTACAGTTGAGGAAACTGAGGCTCACAGAGATGAAATGACTCATCTACCATGGTCAGTCATGCAGGATCCAGAAGGGAAGCCTGGGTTTCTGACCTCCAGGGAGTGACACAGAATCGGGTGGTACCAGGAATGTCTAGCACTGAGATGTACACACAGTTATGTGGGTACTTGTGATGGTGAATTGTATGTGACAACACAGCAGGGCCAGGGCAGTGCCTTGACATTTGGTTAAACATTATTCTGGATATGTACATGAGGGTGTTTCTAAATAAGATTAATATTTGAATTGTTAGAACAAGTAACGCAAATTGCCCTCTCCAGTGTGGGTGGTCCGTAACCAATCCTCGAAGGCCTGAATAGAGCAAAAGGTGAAGTAGGAAGAATTTGTCCTCTGCCTGAGATACTGCTCTCCTGACTTCAGGCTCGGACTTGGAATGAAACACCATCAGCTCTCCTGGTTCTCAGGCCTTTGGATTCAGACCAGAATTACATCATTGGCTCTCCTGGGTCTTCGGTTTGCAGGCTGCAGGACTTGGGATCCTTCAGCCTTAATAAGTGCATGGGCCAATTCCTTGTAAGAAATCTCTCTATATCAAATCTCCTATTGGTTCTGTTTTTCTCTGGAGAACCCAGACTAATACAGTACTCAATAATAAGTGTGATGTACTGAAACTGTTCACAGTTTGGTAGCGACAAGCAGAACTTGTGAACCCCAGCACCCTGGAATTGGGTCCTGATTCTGACTTGTGTATTTTCCACAGAGCCACTTAAGGTGAGTCTCCGTCCTTTCAGTTGTAAGACAAAAATGAAGTGGGACTAGACTTATGTGCCTTGCGTCTCACCAGCTTGGTGTCAGACTCCAAGGAGATAATGAATGTAAAGCTTTTTTACACACAAAAAAATATTAAGATGTCATCTTTTCTGAATGACATTTAATATCACAGGAAGGCTTTTGGTTTCACAGACTAGCATCTATCAGAGAGAACTTAGAAAACTGGTAGATAGATACTTTATTGAGGAAAGATTTTGTAAGAAAAAGTAGTTGCTCCTAATTAAGCAGTTTCTTTTCCTAATAAAAGTCAGATTTGTGAGGCTAAAAAATATTCTGGTAGCTTACTTATTCTATTTTACTACAGCAGAAGCACCTTGAAGCCATCTAAGAACTAAAATAAATAAATGTAAGGAAGGAAGGGAGGGAAGAATGGAAAGAAGAAAACAAGGGAAGGAAATTCAGTGTAAGAATTCAGAGCTTCTTCCCTACAGTAGGCAAGAAGCCTATCCTGTCCTCGGGAGAAAAATACCTACTAATGTTTGGGACATTTGCATCACTACACAGGAAAGCTCTTAGAGAGGGCCGATGATACGTATTCTGTAAGGTTTTTCTTGTTTTAAAGGGATAAGATATTTCAATAGCAGTTATTTTCAATCTAGTTTATGACATTCTAAAGCTTCTCTAAATTTTCTAAACCAAGTTAAACTTTCATTTACTTTATGATTTAAAAATAACTAGAGCCCACAGAATACTTTTAGCAAAAGGGTATGGTTGGTCTCGAAGTCAAACAACCTATTTGTTTGATTCCAAGAATACTGAGGATTATAGCTCTGTATTGACTGAATTAAGGTGTGCAATATGGTCAATACAATTAGGAGCACTAGGCAAGAAAGCCCACCAGAGATTTTGAATTTCTTGCTTCTAAATCCCAGGGTCCCCATGATTGAGGTTCTAATATCAATTGAATTGATGACTATCTTGAATGCCAGCTGTATACAAAGATGTCCCAGGTACTGGTGATTGAAGTCCTATTGATTGCCTGCCTCAAGTCCTAGGTACCCAGGATCCTGGATCAGTATAAACAATTGGCTAATGGTATCGCCAGACTTCTTTCTCCCCTCACCCCTACCACCTCCCTCTTCCATGTAAGCTGATGTCCCAAATTCAGTCTTAAGTAGAGGTCCCCTGAGATTGTTCCCATGTTCAGAATTGCAGGTTTAACCATGAATCTGCTTACAGTTCAGTCCCAGCCTTCTCCAGTCTGCACTGACTGTCCCTATCAAGGACAATTGGTTATGACAGACACTATAAAATTCATGTCAGAGCAGTAACAAGCATCAGCTGTGTGGACAACCCTAGGTGTATAGATGCAGGTAGTAGAGGACTGAAGGCTGGTTGGAAAATTAAATAACTGATATTTACTGAAGTTATAGCCCAAGATAATGATGATGGCAGCTGACCTTTGCTAGGCATTTGCTCAAAAATGATCTCTGACACTAAATGAAATAGTATCGACTGAGTATTTACCATATTCCAAGTACACCAACCTTATGAGTTGGGCATTTTATCATTATTCCTACTTTTCAGATAGGAAACTATGGCCCAGAGAAGTGAAGTGACTTGCCACGATCACACGGATAGCAGCAGAGCTGAAGTCAGAGACCAGATCTGCCCTGTCTGATAACCACCTCACAATACTGCCTCCTGATGAGTTTTACATAAAAAGGCAACTATCTTTTCCAACCTAAGAAGTTCTAAATATTTGAAGGATGCTGTTATCCTTTCTACTTAAATATACAAACCCATAGGGTCAATGAGATTGTCAATCAAGAAAGCTCTAGCAATACATGCAGAAAAAATGAAAATGAATTGTGCATTTAAGGAAACTTCCAAAAGGCTCTGGCCAGGTAGCTCAGTTGGTTAGAGCATCATCCCCATATACCAAGATGGCAGGTTCACTTTCCGATCAGAACACATACAAGAATCAACCAATGAATGCTTGAATAAGTGGAACAACAGTTTGATGTTTCTCTCTCTCTCTCAAATCCATAAATTTACAAAACAATTCTTTAATGTATAAAAAGAGCCCTGGCTGGTGTGGTTCAGTGGGCTGAGTGCCAGCCTGCGAACCAAAATGTTACCTGTTTGATTCATGGTCAAGGTACGTGCCTGAGTTGCAGGCCAGCTCCCCAACTGGGGACATGCAAGAGACAAGCAATGTTTCTCTTGCACATCAATGCTTCTCTCCTACTCTGTCTCCCTCCCTTCTGCTCTCTGTAAAAATTTCCATTACTGAGTAGTCAGATAGGAGTTTGTTATTTTTTCCATCTGAACAAATTCCATACTGGACCATTTAGTCAGAATGAAGGACAAGAGCTGCACTAAAGAATACTCTGTGGTAGATTTTAGATGATGTCATTTGTTTAGTAACATGAATCAGCAGAAGGATCCATTCAAACATAGTACAGAGAATGAGAAAATGAGCTCTTTTCCTCATCTAGGAACGCCTTACAAACAGGGCCATAATCTTCTCGTGGCTGATAGCTGATGGTTGAATAAGGTGTCTATATATGAAGCCTGATTATTTCTAAATTAATATGGAGTTAGTTTTATTTTGTGACGGATCTGTCACTTGAGAATAATAATTTCATACACTTCTGGGTTTCTGGCCAACATTGATAGACTGACAGCAATTCAAATCTGACTTTGGCTTGGTTTCTAAGAAAGGCTTTCCTTTCTAAAAGCAAATGCACTCTGTCTCGCACTGCCCTCTGTTGGGCGGAGCAAGAGGTGCTGGCTCAAGTAGAATTGTTTTTCAGTAGCAGAAGATCAACCTATACTGGACATCCGAGGCAGTTCACAGAATGTCCGAGGCACTTCAAGACATCCACACAGGTTACCCTCCAGAACAGTTTGATTTATAAGATTTAACAATAAGATCAGCTGGCACCCACCATGTAGTATGGTGGTATGTGAAGACCCCACAAATATTCCTGGAGATGAACCTATAGCAAAACACCTGCAGAAAATACTGTTTGTAGCAAAAACACTGTGTCATCTCACAACGGCATCCTAACCTGGCAAACAAGCAGGTGAAGCAGAAATCTAGACAAACGTGATTTCAAATTTTGTGTTTGCCCCACATCACCACGTTGCTGCTTCTTCACATAATTAAAGCAGGTGTGAGGTCCTTCTTCCACCACGTAATTTCTTTGGCCTAGTTTTCTTTGGCACTTTTTTACATTAAAAAAAAAAAAAAAAAAAAAGCTTTGGTAACTACTCATTTTTCCTAGCAGGATGCCACTAAATATTTTTTAGTATTAATAAAACAGAGGAGATTATATAGAAGTAGGAGTCAGAAAAATAAAGGCAGAAATAGTTTAAAAATGGTTACCAAATGAGAACAGGGGTAGAAATAGGGTGAGGGGAAGACAGGAGACTTTTACTTTGATTTTAAACCCTCTGGTATTGTTTACATGTCCATGTATTAATTTTATAATTGTCTTCCTAAACTTTCAAGTGTTTTATGAATAGGATGATTCAGAGACACCTGGAAAATCACTTTTGTTTCTGGGCAATGGTAAGGTGTCATGGTGGGTAAACTAGTTAGGGTAGGCCAGCTGCTGTAATAAAGAAACCCCCAAATGTATAATGGCCCAAACGCCGTAGAAGTTTATTTCTCTCTCACAGCAAGATAGTTCCAGGTGAAGGAGGCGAGGCTGGAGAAATGGGAGGAGAGGGAGTAAGAGATGCTCTGTTGCTCACAGTCATGCAAGGACCCACGCTGGCAGAGGCTCTGCTGTCTTGAACGTGTGGTTTCGAAGGTCACCTGAGACTCAGCTTCGAGCCAGCAGAAATGAACAGAACATAGAGAAATATGCCTGGGAGGAATTTTAAGGGCCAGACCTGGTAGTGACACACATTATTGCTGCTTACATTTCATTGGTTAGAACTTAGTGAGTTGGCCACAACTAACTGCATGGGAGGCTGGGAAACATAGGCTGGCAGAATACTCAGGTGGAAGAGAATATGGATTTTTGGTTAGCAGATAGTAGTT
Organism: Glossophaga mutica; assembly: GCA_039655065.1. Classification (NCBI taxonomy): domain Eukaryota; kingdom Metazoa; phylum Chordata; class Mammalia; order Chiroptera; family Phyllostomidae; genus Glossophaga; species Glossophaga mutica. The sequence continues at coordinate 65,593,414 of CM077304.1, forward strand.
CTGTCACAGAATATTACCATATGTACTTCCAGGGTCCCTGATTTTGAGGACCCACAGCCAGGTCTAATGATAGAGCCCTTTCCCCAAAGAGAGGATACAGAAGATGATATTTGACACATCCCCTGCAGCCCACCTGTGATCTCTGCTGCAGGTGAACAGTCCCCATGCTCACTGCCAGTGTCCCACCCTGAGTGTCGCTGTAGCTCTCAGCCTTTCTGTCTCTGGGGTTTTTCTGAAGCCACAAGAGTTTGATCATCCCTTCTACAGAATAACACAAAATTTATAGAGGGGAATTAATACCCTGGGCACAAACCTCAACCAATGGTAGAAAGAGCAGGTGGACTCTAGGGCACATCCTACACGAGTTTTCAGTGGAGTTGAGACCCAGTCATCTGCATTTGTAACCAGCCCCATAATGCACCACTTACCTTTTCCTTCCACCCTGTGCCACTCTGCTTGCTCCATCCTTAACTAAGTCTGTGTTCCAGGCTGTGCTTTGGGGAAGAACAACCCAAATTAAGACAGAAGAGTTAAATGTGAAAAGGAACTCTAGGAAATGTGGAACCCACCCTGAGACTGGATTTGTTCCCTGTTTCGGAATCCTAAGCTAGACTCTGCAGAAGGCATTGCTGGACAGCCTGGAAGTGTACTTAACAGATACCTGGTCCAACTCCCAAACACTTGGTAACATGCTTTAACAGAAGGAATTGTACACTTGAGAGAATAAGGTTCCCTTTGGGGACTGCAAAACCACATAGTCTAGGTGGTTTGTTCGTAAGAAACAAATATGGCTAAATTTTAAAGAAAGAGTTTTATTATGAGAAGACAGGACTTCCGAGGAACTCAACTGCAGTTAAGTATAGTCAGGCCATATGGTAACTTGAAACTATCAGGCAGCCATCTCCCTCTTTCTCTGTCTCTCTGGGACAACATGTTCCCTCAGCTCTGCTGTCTGTCCACTTCAGTCTCTGTAGTCCAGCTTCTGGACAAGGCTTTTAGTTTCTGCCCCTCCACAGCATCACATTTCATCAAAAATGTACCCCCTCTGGCTCAAACACCACATAATCTTAATCCAGTGCCTACCTCTTCAGCTGGGGCTTGGTGTATGTGGGGTTGGGGAGATGGAAATCAAAGTAGAAAGGGAAGATGGATGTGGAAACAATGTTGAAGTGGGTATAGTTTTGAGGCAGAAATTTTGCAGCAGAGTGACCTAGAAAGAAGGGGTCAATTTAGTTATTAAAGGCCAAAGCAAGTCAGAATGGGAGATGGAAGTCTCCAGCGTGTGTCTCAGATGGAAGGAGAATTAAGGCTGGAGGTGGATGATGGAAGGGACCGATGGGCATTGTGGCACAGTCTCAGAGAGCATTGGTGTCATGCCAAGAAATCTATGTACCTCGTATGGCTACACGTAATAGGATCCCTCAGTATGGCTTAAACAATAAGGGTATTTAATTATGTCACCTAATAAACATGAGCACAGGCCGTTACAGAATTGGTTCATAAAGGGACCCGAAGACTGCAGGGGTCTGAGTTGGCTTCTCTGTCATTCTCTGCGTGTCACCCTGAGTTTTAGGACATGGCCGCTGCAGCACCAGCTATCATGTACTTCCATGTGCAAGGCAGGGAGGTTTTCCTTGCAAGTCTCCCTTTATTAAGGAGAAACACCTTCCACAGATGTCCACAGCATAACTCCCTTCAGACCCCATTGCCCAGAATTGGTTCACACACCTAATCTTCTCCAACCAGTGATTTGCAAAAGGGGGATTCCATGTCAGCAGGGACAGTACCTATATTGTTTATTTTTTTCTCGGAGCTGAGACTGTGTTTGGCACATAGTAAGCAATCAACAAATATTTGCTCAATAAATGAAAAGAACAAAGAGTTGTTGTGATTGGCTTGTATCAGCCTGTGACTCATTCCTCGGGACAGGGGCCAAAGCCCATCTTCTCTGAGCATACTGCTGCCTCAAACTATGTCCTATCCCTATTTGGCCTTGACCCCTGCTTTAGATCATGCACAAAATTATCCCAAGACGGATTACACAACTAAATGAACAAGATAAACAATAAAATTTCTAGAAGAAAACATAAAAATTTGTTAATGACTATGATGACCTTTGGATATGTCAATGTAACTAGGCTAGAGTCCCGCAGGTTGGGTGTCGTCCTGCAGGGCAAAGCGTCGCCGGTTGGTTCCCAGTCAGGGCACATACCTCGGCTGAGGTTTTGGTCCCCAGTTGGGGCTTGTGCGAGAAGCAACCAATCAATGTTTCTCTCTCTCCTTTCCTCTCTACCTCATCCCTAAATATAAATAAATAAAATCTATAAAAGTTTTTTAAGAACCACTAAGGGGTTCTGCTCTCAAGAAACTGTTGAGTAAGCAATAAGCAGTATCTGCCACACCCACTCCAGAAGGTCGGAGAACAGAGGTTCCCGGTTTTCCTTTCCTACCTGGAGTGCATTCCCCTCTCAGCCTCTGAAGAAGGATCGTCTGAGGAGCCCTCCCTCCGGACACCCACCTGGGAGGTCCTGGAAACTCCTCGGATCATGACTTGGGTTGGTGCAGTGGTGCATAAAAACAATGCAGAAGGATTAGGCGGAATCTCCTCAAACTTAAACCTATTTCCTAAATTTCATGAACATTGTAGGAGGCTTGGATATTTACTGCCAGTGCCGATAAAGAACATAGATCTGTATAAAAAAATGATTTAAAAAAATACTTGAACAACGATTAAAATTAAAAAATGATTAAAAAAAGAAGATAGATCTGAAGACACAATTACTTATGCTAAGCACGAATATGCACAAATCTCAGTTGACAACTGGGAGGCCTCCCTTTCTTCCTGCTAGTATCATCCTAAGATAACACTGAAGACTTAATTTAAATAAAGCATCAGGTAAAGACTTTCTCCTATTAAACTTATTCAAAGCCTGTTCTACATCACTTCCTCTAAGATATAGATCCAACTGGTATGCCTAGTTCTTCCTTAAAATATGTCACGCTGAGGATTTTTGGATAAATAAATATTCCATAGAGTTTCAAACACAGATACTCTACTATTATCTAATAAAAAAATATCAAGAATAATACAATAGATTGTTAGTGACCTCACATTCTTGAAATTAAATGGGCATAATTTAAAAACTTAAATAAATGAATATAGAATTAGTTTTCTTTTCTTTCTTTCTCTCTTTCTTTCTCTCTCTCTCCTTTCTCTCCTTCTTTCTCTCCTTTCTCTCCTTCTTTCTCTCTCTCTTTCTCTCTCTCTCTTTTTCTTTCTTTCTTTCTCTCTTTCTCTCTTTCTTTCTTTCTTTCTTAGCAGCTTACCTCTTCTCTGACTTTACACCTAGACAAAAATGACTCCAGGGTAAACTTCCTGAGCACAGTATTAACTCCTAGTTTCTGGTTATTATACAAAGCTGCATTTCAACATCTTAGTATCAGTCTTCTGACAGATCTGTCTCCTGGCAAACCAGATAACTGCATTGAGGGGCCTAAAGCAGCACTATGTTCTTCCTCCTTCTCATACTTTCTTTCTTTCTTCTTACACTGCTCTTTGACTGAAAAGAAACTATTAGATGACCTGGGTGCATTCCCCACCCTGCCTCCCAGCTGGGGACATCAACCAGGAATGGCTTCAATGTTGCTGAAAATTGGGCTTTTCTTGAGAACATTTTGCAGCTTTTCCTGTGTCTGTGGTGAGTGACTGGTAAAAGCTACTTTGAAAATGCTAAGTCATCTCAACTATGCTGTGTGATAAAAATTTGGGAGACTCGAATTTGTTCATTTATTGAAGGCCCAGAATAAGTCCTTAAGAATGATCCTGTCTTGAGAAAGACAAATACCATATGATTTCACTTATATGTGGAATCTAAAGACCAAAATAAATGAGCAAACAAAATATTGTAGAAACAGACTCGTGGATACTGAGAACATTTTGATAGTTGCCAAAGGGGTGGAGGACTAAATGAAAAAGGTGAAGGGATTCAGAAGTACAGACTGGTAGTTACAAAAATAGTCACACAGAGGTAAAGTACAGCATAGGGAATTCAGTCGGCAATGCTGTAATAACTATGTATGGTGCCAGGTGGGTACTGGAAATATCAGGGGGGACATTTTGTAAAGTGTATGATTGTCTAACCACTGTGCTGTACGCCTGAAACTAATGCAAAATAATATCAAATGTGAACTGTAAATGAAAAATAAAATTAAAAAAAAATGTAGCTGAAAAGTGCCTTGAAACAATAAAAACATGTTTTTCTTTTTTTAACATGTTCTAAACAAACAAACAAAAAATATGATCCTGTCTTGGTTATAGGTACTCTCTCAGTGCACCTTTGGAATGTGGAGGGTGTGGCAAATTGTATTTTATAAAATGGCTGCAACAGCCCTGGCTGGTGTGGCTCAGTGGATTGAGTGCCAGCCTGTGAACCAAGCAGTTGCCAGTTCGACTCCCAGTTGGGGCGCATGCCAGGGTTGTGGGCCAGATCCCCAAGTGGGGAACATGTGAGAGGCAACCACACATTGATGTTTCTTTCTCTCTCTTTAAAAAAAGGGGGGGGGCGGGAAATGGCTGCAACAGTAGTTCTGGCCCCATGTGCTCTTCCAAACCTTGACACTTTCCCCTCAGTACCTCTTAGACTCTGTAACCCCTTCTCTTTTTTTTTAAATGTTTATAAGATTTCTTTTTTAAAATTTTTAAAATATATTTTATTGATTATGCTATTACAGTTGTCTCATTTCTCCCCCATCATTCCCCTCCACCCTACACACCCTCTCCCACCCACATTCCCCCCTTTAGTTCATGTTCATGTGTCATAAGTTCTTTAGCTTCTACATTTCCCACACTATTCTTGCCCTCCCCCTGTCTATTTTCTACTCACCGTCTATGCTATTTATTCTCTGTACCTTTTCCCCCCTCTCTCCTCCTCCCATGCCCCTGTTGCTAACCCTCCATATGATCTCCATTTCTGTGGTTCTGTTCCAGTTCTAGCTGTTTGCTTAGTTTGCTTTTGTTTTAGGTATGGTTCTTAATAGCTGTGAGTTTCCTGTCTTTTCACTGTCATATTTTTATCTTCTTTTTCTTAGATAAGTCCCTTTAACATTTCATATAATAAGGGCTTGGTGATGATGAACTCCTTGAACTTGACCTTATCTGAGAAGCACTTTATCTTCCCTTCCATTCTAAATGACAGCTTTGCTGGGTAGAGCAATCTTGGTTGTAGGTCCTTGACTTTCATGACTTGGAATACTTCTTTCCAGCCCCTTCTTGCCTGTAAGGTCTCTTTTGAGAAATCAGCTGACAGTCTGATGGGAACTCCCTTGTAGGTGACTGTCCCCTTATCCCTTGCTGCTTCTAGAATTCTCTGCTTCATTTTAATCTTGGCTAATGTAATTACGATGTGCCTTGGTGTGTTCCTCCTTGGGTCCAGCTTCTTTGGGACTCTCTGAGCTTCCTGGACGTCCTGGTAGTCTATTTCCTTTGCCAGATTGGGGAAGTTCTCCTATATTATTTGTTCCAATAAGTTTTCCACTTGTTGCTCTTCTTCTTCCCCTTCTGGGACCCCTATAATTCGGATGTTGGGACGTTTAACGATGTCCCGGAGGTTCCTACGCCTCTCCTCATTTTTTTGAATTCTTGTTTCTTCCTCGATTTCTGTTTGGTTGTTAGTTTCTTCCTTCTGGTCCACTCCATTGATTTGAGTCCCAGTTTTCCTTCCATCTCTATCAGTTCCCCATGCATCTTCCTTCATTTCACGTATTGTAGCCTGCATTTTTTCATCTAATTTGTGAGCAAAATCAACCAATTCTGTGAGCATTTTAATGACCAGTACTTTGAACTGTGCATCTGATAGGTTGGCTATCTCTTCACTGCTTAGAGGAACTGGCTCTGAGGCTTTGATTGGTTTTCCAGTTTGAGCCATTTTTGGTGGTTTTTTTTTGTTTTTGTTTTGTTTTGTTTTGGTTTTAGTCTGGTCTCGGCTATTACGTAGTGAGGGGTGGAGCCTTAGGTGTTCGCCAGGGCTGGGCAGCCCAGTTGCTGGGTTGTGACGCTGTAGGTGGGGGCGGGGTCTGAGAGGGAACAATGGCGCCTGCTCCGCTCTCTCCTGGATTCAGTCCCTTCCGCCACTTCCCCTCTGCCTGGACCGTCTGCGCGCACGAATGTGGGACCACCTGGTCAGCCAGCCGCCTTGTGCGGCCTCACTGGGTCTGCACAGTTGCCACCCTGTGCCCGGGGACCGCCAGCCGCTGCCTGTGCACCTAGGAACTGCCAGCCGCTGCTGCTTGCGCTCCCGCACCTCCACCTTCTCCCGCCTCGACTCCGCCCCTCCTACCGGTCTGGATGAATGCTTGTTGGACTTCCGTACAGTTCAATTTTCTATAAGTTCGGGTTGTTTTCTTGTTTCTAAATATTTGTTGTCCTTAATTTTGGTTGTGAGAGGAGGCACAGTGTGTCCGCCTACGCCTCCATCTTGGCCGGAAGTCTGTATCCCCTTCTCTTGAACCTGGACAGAACTTTGTGCACGCCTCAATAAGTAGAACATGGTAGAAATGACAGTTCATGACTTCCAAGGCTAGGTCAGAAAAGGTAATACGACTTCCACCTAGTTCTCTCTCTCCCCCCCCCCGCCACACACACACCCTGCCCTCAGCCACTGTGTAAGAAGTCCGGCTGTCCTGAAGCCATGCTGCTGGAGAGACCACACGCAGAGGCTACACAGAGATAGTTACCCAAGGAGCCCAGCTGTTCCAGCCCCTAGCTGGTTGGGTTTTCTCAGCCTGGTACCAGACATGTGAGTGAGCAGACCTTCAGATAATCATAGTCCCAGTCACTGTCTGTGACTGCATGAGGAAAGCTGAGCAAGAACTGCCCAGCTGAGTCCAGTCAACCCCCATAACCAAGAAAGATAATGATAATGACCATTGTTGTTTTAAGTCACTAAGTCTTATGGTAGTTTGCTAGGCATCATGAAAATTAAAAAACAGAAACCACTTAAAATGGAGTCTGGAGGCTAAAAGAGAGAAATCTCACAAACTTCACTCAACGCACACTGCTGACCCCAACAGAAATTGATACACCTTGCATCTCCCATAGGAAGGGATTCTATTTTACTACCTTAGCAGAGGGAAGAAAAGATTCCTCCTTGCTCAGTAACAGCTCAGCTATAACTCAACCAATGAAAACCACTATATTTGAACTTTCAGTTTCTTGCAATGGACTCTTCATTTACAATAGTCCCACCCAAGTTCCTAGAAGAGTGGTCTTCTCCTTTGTTTCTCTGGACTTGGCATGATTTGTCATCATACCGCATGTCCTGAATTGCAATTCTTTGTTGTTCCCAAATAAAACCGTTTTTCTGGAGAAATATCTGGCTTTGTACTTGTTTAAGCTCAACAACAGCAATAGATAACCAGAACAGAAAGCTGGCTAGTCATCCATCCTGCCAAAGGTTTTGGTTAGATACCTTCAATTTCCATAACATCTTTTTAAAAATCTTATTTGATAACTATAATATATGTTGCTACTCTAAATGAACAGAAAATAATCACCCTTCAGGGATTAGGAAAAGATGTAAACTCCAATGACCCTTGTGAAAAGTCTGTTTTAGAGAGCTGATCTTTTTTAAATATCTCTTTTAGAGGAAGAGAGAAAGAGCAAGACAGAGAGAGAGACAGAGACAAAGACAGAGAGACAGACAGAGAGAGAGAGAGAGAGACAGACAGACAGACAGACAGACACACGTTGATTAGTTGCCTACCATAAGTGCCTGGACCAGGAATAGAACCTCCAACCTTTTGGGGTACAGGATGATGCTCCAACCAACTGAGCAAGGGCAAGAGAGGTGATCTTAATGGAGAATTGTTTGAAGGACTGGAACTTCTCTGGATTTTCTAATTGGATTTTTTGATTTAGCTAACATTTTAGAAAGTTTCAATCTTAAACCTAAATTTTTGGGTCTCCTATAAAATTCCTTTCAATTGTTACACTATGGGACATGCCTCAAATTTCAGGTTGTAAGACACAGCTTTAGAAAAGCCCTATTAGATTCACTGTAAGAATATCATTGAGGGCATTCCCATATCACTCAATGTCCCAGATATAAAGCTCCATACCAGAAATTTATTTTAGCGTTAAGTTCCAGTAAATGCTTAAGAAACTAGAATCTTTTGCCTTTGTATCAAAAGAATCATAACTGGCCTTCGCTTTTTTTTTTTTTTTTCAGCAGAAAATTCAAATCTGACTCTGTAGCTCAGATAATTGCATGGGCCACTACTGCTTGCATAACTCATTCCACTCTCTTGACTTGTATTTGCCTATAATACATGTTTCTAATGATCCTGGCTTTATTTATCATTTATATTTTCTTTTTGATCATATACATTCTCATAAGATTTCCAAATCTCTTGTGAAAGAAGACAGAGTAGAAATAAAGTAAGGAGTAAATTAATATATAAGTCAATACCCGTCTGAGGCATCACCAAATTATACGCCTTCCACTAGCCAGCCATTGTATTAGGAAGGGTCGGAGCTGAAATTTTTTTTTAAAAAACCACAGTCCTTGCCCTCGAGGAAATAGAAGGCCCAAGGGTGGTTCAGGTAGTTTGGGTCCCAGCAGCAACAGACAGCGATTTCAAATAGCAAACTCTTTGGGTCTCCTAGTCACCGCAAAGCCGGACTCCTAATCATTTTCATAAATAGCCTAGGAGTTGGGGCGGGTGAGTGAAGGTAGATATTTGACGAATACATACATTAAGTTCCTGGCCAGAAACTTCTAGGTGCTACCATCTCAAAAACCCCTTCTAACTCCGGAGAAACTGTTGGCGAAACTTGCCCCTCTGACGTGGATTGCCACTTCTACACCATTTCTCCCCTCGCAGACCAACATTCGCCACTTTCTGATTTGAGACGCGGCTGCTAGTCCGAGTTCTTTCCTAATTGTTTGATTCTTACTCAGTCCTCAGCAAATCTTCATTTGTGCCAATTGGGCAAATTTTACAGGACACACCAAGGTCCTCCAACCCCGCGAATTCTCAGTCTCTCCTGCCGATGGTGACAGGAGACCTCGTCCACCATGTCAACCTTAAACCTTCACATTCTGACCCACTTCATTGTTTCTGGTAGTTTGGGTGAATGCTTTTATTTATTTGTTTGTTTGTTTGTTTGTTTTAATTTCTTTTTAAATCTCTGTCCTTCTTTGCTCGTCTTTGCCAGCAGGGGGCTCTGTACTCTTATTCCAGGAGTTCACCTTACCACTCGTATTTTTGGTGTTTTCCTAAAAGAGCGGCCCCTCTCCATCCCAACACTGGCAAAAGTAGTTATTAATTCTACTACCCTAGCATCTAGATTTTAAAGAAGATGCCCGATTTTCTAAAGCCAATATTCATAAATTCTTTATAATTAAACAATAAACCCCTTCTGGCTTCCCTAAATGCTGGGTTCTAGATCATTAAAAACTGAAATAAGCCTGAACTTCTATCAGCCTTTGTCTATGGAGTTTTAACAAATTGTAGTACTCTGAACTAAATTTAATAGGTGTACAATATGCTTGTTTGAAACATTCATATGCTGTCTTCTGTTTACCTAATAAGATATATAATTTCAGCTCATTTCTCTGGCAAATCACTTCTTCTGGCAAATAGTCCTCATGTCTGCCACTGTTTCTCAATGGAACGCAAAAAGGAAAAGAGATTCCCCCTTCCACATATAAGAACATCATCTGGAGCGACTGTAGTAATTGTCCACATCCTCTGTCACTGAGCACTCTTTGCTCAATGATAACTCGAAGTGTCAGTGCCGCAGAATGAAACCACATTCAGGTGAGGACGGCCACATGACTTCAATACAAGCTTGAAGGTTGAGGTCATCTCTCGTCAATGTGGAACATTTCATCTCCTGCTCTAGCCTTCCATTAGCACCCCCAACATTTTGTCAAAGAAGGAGCCACCTTTACTAACTGTGCACACCAGTTTAGTTGCAGTTGTGAAGAATACGGTTCAAAAAGACATATTTTGGTTCCCAGTCAGGACATGTGCTGAGGTTTCAGGCCAGGCCCCCAGTTGGGGGCTTGCTAGAGGCAACCACACATTGATGTTTCCCTCTCCCTCCTTTCTCCTCTCTCTAAAAATAAATTAATAAGATATATTTTTTAAAAAAGATATGATGTTGCATCTTCCTGTTCACCTGGTTGCATATATTCGTTAGGTCTTATAGAACAATACTCCATACTGTGCTTCTGCGGAGAGTAGCAAGATCTATCACATAACCAAAGCAGACTGTATGCATAATTCACTGCATTTCTCTACCTAGAATACTTTTCCACAGCAGCTGAAAAAATCTGAAAAAAATCTTCTATTTTTCTACACCTTTAAGCACCACCATGACTCCCGGCAACTGGCCAGTTCCCGCAGAAGCCAAAAGCTACTAGGGAAAGCCTGCAGGCAACTCTCCTATCTGCCACAAGGTTATGTGCTTTTATTGCTACTGAACATCAAGAAAATATATTGAGTAGAGGATGTGGGCTAATTGTTTTTCTTGGGTAAACATATCACCTGCCCAGCTAAAGCTGAGGTGACTAGAACTGGGGTTCCTTCGGGTCTTGAAAAACATTGACCTCATGGCCCGCTCCACCAGAGAGAGCACACTGTATAACAAGTGACAGAAAATCCAATTTGAATGATTTAAATAACAAAGGCAAATTAGTAGCTCATGGTTTGTAACTCACAGATTCAGTCTCAAGTCCTGGCTGGTATGGCTCAGTTGGTGAGAACATTGTCCTATAACCGAAGGGTTATGGGTTCGATACCCAGTCTGTCTTCCTTCCTCTCTCTCTCTCTCTCTGAAAAAACAATGATAACATGTCCTCTGGTGAGGATAAAAAAAACAAACAAACAAAAAAAAAAACTTGTTTTATTTTATTTTATTTTATCTTTTTTTTTTTTTTTTTAAGATTCAGAGTGAGGGCTGGCTATAAAGGCTTTGAACCTGCAGCACAAACCAGCTCGTCAAGGACTGGGTTTCTCTCCCTCTCTGCACTCAGTGTTGACTTCATCCTCAGTCTCTACACTCAGGGTGGCTCCAGGACCTGGTTCTCACAGCACCAGAACGGCGGCAGCAGCTTCAGCGCATCCCATCACACCACACCACCCAAGCAGATGCAAGCAGTTCCTAAAGTACCAAAAGGCTTCAAGCAAACATTCCTTGGGGCTTATCAGCTGTGACTAAGATTTGTGAACCACCTCTGAACAAAGAACTGGTTTTTAGGACATGAGATTGTAGTTTTCTACCCCAAAGAAAATCAAGATGAGAAATGAATTTTGGGTAGTGAAAACGACGTTCATAAAACCTTCCTACCCATGTGCACTTATCCTATCTTTCACAATTCTTCAGGCTACCTGACACCAGTGAAAGAAACCTCTGCTTGTCTAAACTGATGGAATTCTTCTGTTTTAAACTCAGAGGACCACTTTCCCTAGGTTATCTCATCTACTACCAAGTCCTCAAATACCATCAATGAGCCTTCAGGTCCAACCTTTGTCCTGAATGTTACAGAGATATGCTCAACTGTCTGATAGATAGCTATATTTATTTTACTCAAAAGTATTTGGCATTCTTCTTTAAAAAAAAATATCCTTATCTTTTAGAGATCCATGCTAAAGTGTTAACAGAAGAAATGATTTATTTGAAATTTGCTTCAACATACTCCAGTGGAAAGAAGGTGGAGGATGTGGGTTTAGTTTAAATCAGATAGATGAAATGGCAGTTGTTGAAGCTGTAGGTGAGTACACACAAAATTACTATACTATTCTTTCTCCCTTTGTGTACATTTGACATTTTTCATAAGAAATTTTTAAAGGCATCTCAAACTCAACATGTTTGTGAAATTAAGATATATTCAGCCACATAACATATACTTTGCCACATAAATAGACTTAAAATAATACTGACTTTACAAGAGAAAAGGTATTTCTTTTTTATGTAAAAGTCTAATATATCCCTCCACAGTGTCAGGGGCCCAAGTTCCTTCTATCTTGTTGTCCCACTGTTCCTGTGGTGCTCTCTTGGTCTCCATGGTCCCAGGTGACTTAATATCATGTCACATTTTGACCAGAAAGAAGGAAAAGAGGAAAGGAGTATGCCACTCCCTTTCAGAATGCAGCCCAGCACTGGCTGGTGCAGCTCAGTGGATTGAGTACTTGCCTGCTAACCAAAGGGTCACCAGTTCAATTCCCAGTCAGGGCACATGCCTGGGTTGCAGGTCAGTTCCCCAGTAGGGGATGTGCGAGAGGCAACCATTCATTGATGTTTCCCTTCCTCTCTTTCTCCCTCCCTTCCCTTCTCTCCAAAATAAATAAATAAATAAATAAATAAAATCTTTAAAGAAAAAAAAAAAAAGGAGTGCAGCCCAGAAGTCACGAACATCACTTTCACTCAGATCCCATTGCCCAGGGCTTGATATGTGAACTATCCAGTTGCAAGCAAGGCTGGGAACTGCGTCGGCTTTCTGAGTGGCCATGTGCCAAACTAAAGACTTCTAATAATGAGAAAGAAGAGAAGAGATATTGAGGGGCAACTTTCAGTCTCTGGCCCATTTTGTCCTTCTAGGTTCCCAAATATCATGTGCATCCTTCTTCCCACACATTTGTTTCCTCTCTGGAGGAAGAAACCACCGAAGTCCCATCCAGTGTCTGCATCTGCCTCAAAGTTCACAATCTCTGGTTAATTCTCAGTCCTCTTTATGACAGCCACATATCATTCCTCATTGTCTGATAGCCTATAAACTAAAAGATAAGTTATCTAACTGAAATCTCCCTGTTAGAAATTGTACAGCAGGAATGGAATAGCACACACACACATTATATCTATCTGTAAAAGAGAAGAATGGGGAAAACAGCGGCTTCTAATTCATAGCAATCATCAAGTCCTGTGGAGCAGTAATTGCAAAGATTCCCTACCCTGGTAGTAGAGTAAGTTCCTAGATTATCCAACTGGCAAGGTGCCATTCTAGCTGCCAGCAGTGAGCGGGTGAGGGAAATGAAGACCTCTCTTCCGAATCCTTGTCCCTTCCTCTCCATGACCCCACATTCTGTCCTATGGCCACATCTGAAGTAGGCTTTGTAGAATGTGCCCTACTTGGGGTTGTTTAGTTTTCAGAAGGGACTTCTGTGTTACAGGCTTGAGGACCTTTGTGCAAGTCATCATACAACCAAAGGTCTCCTCTGGACATTTTTTAAGTCTTGAGGCAGATCTTTTATGGAAAAGGCATGGGGCAGATTCTCCAGAAAAGAACACAGCTCTGCCAACACTTTGATTTTAGGCCAGTGGGGTCCATTTCAGATTTCTGTCATCCAGAACTATAAGATGATAATTCTGTATTGTTTTGGTGCAGTAGGTGTGTGGTAATTTGTTACAGCAGCCATAGGAAACTAATACAAGAACCTTCTATTTGTTAATATAGGGAAGCTGTAATACTACTGAACCCAAAGAAGGAGGTATGTTGGAGGGGTGGGAAGAGGGCACGTTGGTGAGAGCTCTGCTCCTGACTTTTTGAACACATGGCCTTGTACTGCATGAAGGTAAATGCCATCAAGCCAGCAGTTAAAGCTTCCAACCAGGTACATGGTCAGGCCCAGACCATAAACTCTTCGCCAAATCTGTCTTTTTCTGCACTCTTCTACCCCTGGCTTTCCCATTCCTGGCACAATTCTCTGACTTCTAACACCTGCCTCTGCCCCTCACCCTCAGTGCATAGATTCAGAATTCTCTTCCCCAGCTCACTCAGCCCAGCTCTTCATGGAACTCTGGGCTTGGCATTCTCCCCTGACTCCCGTGACAAGCTTCAGGCAACAGACCTTTCCCACAAGCCCAGCTGGTCCTTATGACTAAGGGAAGCAGGGATTCAGGGAAGGACAATGTTGTGGTTGGGGGATCATGTCACCAAAGACTCAGCATCAAATAAATCACAGGTTCGACCCATGAAATATTTAAAAAGCAAAGAGAACTAGAAATGTCTGTAACACCTGAAAATTGTAATAAGCTGCTCAGGTCTTATAAGATAGAAATAAATGCCCTAGCTGCACAGATTTCCTGAGAAGACATTACACTATGAAGATTATAATCAGCACATTTAATTCAACATTATTAAATCATAAATTCAATATACTTCGGGAAAATATGCTAATTATATAAATATTAATTACTAATCAGACATTGAATTAATGCTTTACAGATGCTTCCCTTGTATTTAGAATAACTTAAAGGGAAAATCTAGGGAACTCAAGTCTTATTAAAAAATTATTCTGAGCCCTGGCTGGTGTGGCTCAGTGGATTGAGTGCTGGCCTGAGAAGGAAAGGGTCCCCGATTCTATTCCCCATCAGGGCACATGCCTGGGTTGTGGGCCAAGTCCCAGTAGGGGGCATGCAAAAGGCAACCACACATTGATGTTTCTCTACCTCTCTTTCTCCCTCCCTTCCCCTCTCTCTAAAAATAAATAAATAAAATCTTTTGAAAAATTATTCTGAAAAATGATCATTTGCAGCATCTATATGTGAAAAATTGTGAACAGGTTAAATATTCAAGAACAGAGCAATAGCTAAGTTATGCACAGACAAAATATTATTGGATTATTCACATTTATCTTTAGAAAAAATCTTAAGAGCATGACACATTGCTTATTTTATAGTAAATGAAAAAGGCAAGATGGAAGATGATACACAATACGATTTCAACTCTGTAAAATTCTGCATTAAGAAATATTAGGGTAAAGTCGCACAGTGGATAATTTACATGCATTGAAATGATACAAACGAATATCTATTGATATAGAAAGATATTTACATTGTATCCTTGGGTGAAAAGGGGACATCTATTATGATGTCAGTTTTATTTTTAACTTTTTATTTATTGATTTTAGAGAGAGAGAGAGAGAGAGGGCGAGGGCGAGAAATACCAATTTGTTGTTTCACTTGTTTATGTATTATTCATTGGTTGATACTTTTATGTGTCCTTACCAGGGATCAAACCCACAACCTTGGCATATTGGGACGATACTCTAACCCACTGAGCCATCTGGCCAGGGCTATTATGATGCCAGTTTTAAAAACAAATGTATACATATACCTCAAAATATCTAGGAGGACATACATGAAGTGAAATAGAATTATCTGTATGTATAAGGCAAATTTTTATTTTCTCATTTTTACTTTTCAGCAGTCTACATTTTTCTATAATCATCATATATTAATTTTTAATGGAATATAAACATGTATAATTATTTCCAGTCAGGGAAAAAAGCAAAGGAAAATACTCAAAGAATATACCTGACATGTTAATAGTAGTTGCCTCCACACAGTGACTTTTTAATCTTATAATTTTTTATGTATTCTAACATTTCATTAAAGATACATTGCTATCTTTCTTTTTTTAGTGGTTAAATTTTCTTAAATTCTCTTGTATTGATATTAGCATAGCTATGCCAGCTTGATTTGGGCTTGTACTTGCTTGCTATGCCTTTTTGTATCCCTTTATTTTTAACCCTTCTGTGAGTCCTTGGTTAGGTATGTTTCCTGTAGTATAATTTCGACATCGTATTGACTCTGACAATGTAGGTCTTTTAATTGGCTACTTTAGTTTCCTATGCATTGCGTGTGTCCTGATTTTTTGGACATAAATTACCATCTTATTCTGTGTTTTCTATTTATACTTCTGTTTTTCCTTCTTTTCTTTTTTCCTGTCCTGTCAGATTAGCAAAAAATGTCTGTCTCCCACCTGTTTCCTCCCTGGCGTGAAGGCTATATATTAGGTCTCTCTGATTTTGGAGGTTACCTTGAGTTTTTGAATAACATATTTAACATATACAATGATTTAACATATTTTTCCTAACAATGTCTGAAGTTATTCAATAATTCTATGGTACTTCAGAACAGAACCTTAGCACAGACTATTTCTATCTATTCTACCATCTTTATCATGCTTGCTCTTGCCAACATGTTCATGGCCTCGCGGTCACAATATGATTGTCATAAACTCCATTAGCTATCACATTTACATTCAAGCAGAAAAAGTAATGGGATGGGAAGAAAGTTTAACTTATAAGTTAGACACAGTAAGAGATTAGCAATAATAAAATTGAACAGTTTAACAACATACCTCTTTATTAAGAAAGCTAACATTTTCTCATATTTTACTAGCAGAATTCCAAGTAGGTTGCATTGGCCAGAACCAAATCACAATGCCTTCCTAACTACAGAGGAAGCTAGGAAAATTAAGGCAACAGAGTGTTTGCCAGTAGGTGAGGGTTCCTTCCCATTTTAGGCAAAACTTGAAAATGGCTCATAAAGAGGGAACAAAATGCATCCCTTTTAACTACAATATGGAGCAAGTTGCTTTCCTCCATTGTAAAATGACCACATTGAACTACATTATCTTTGTTGATTATGTGTGGTGATGAAGGCCTGGGTCAGGATAACAATAACAAAGTAGAAAGTATTTGAGAAACAGTTAAAGGAAAATGCAAGAGGTTTGAGGCTAAATGAACCCAGCCTTTTCAATAATTTGCATGTTTTCATTTTTTTTCATCCCTACCTAGTAAACAGCTGTGTCTTATTTCCAATTGCTTTTAGTCAAAGATTTATGTGGTATGACCAGCACTGCTCTTCCACCAACCTATTTAGAATTAGTTTTTCGTCTGTAAAAAAAAAGGGGAGGACTTGGATTCATAGCTCCTTTCAGCTGTAAAGTTTATTGATTTTTAACAATTCAATTCAGCCAAAGTTTATTAACTACTTAAAGTTTGATATTGATTAGACAGAGGGAGAGAGAAATCACCAATTTGTTGTTCCACTTATTTATGCATTCATTAGTTGCTCCTTGTATGTGCTCTGACTGGGGATCAAAGCTGAAACCTTGGTGCATAGAAACGATGCTCTAACCAACTGAGCTACCCCAGCCAGGGCTCACTGAATACTTTGTGCAACTAAGGCATCCTGCCAGATTCTATGAGAACATAAAGATGAGAACGTGTGGTTATTATTCACACTATAATACTGTGATATAAGGGTTTATAATCATCATCACCATCACCATCATGACCTATATTTTTTACCTCAGGCCTGCTTGCTTACAAGGACTGTTGTAACATTGTTGGAGCCTAGCGCAGCGATAGTTTGTATTTTCACCTTAGGGTATTTCCACTCCCGGATCCATGTATTTGAAGTTGCTTCTGTTTGTTCGTTTATTTGTATTTTGAAAGTACGTTTATTAAAGCTGGGGACAATGAAACAAGCAACAGCAGAGAGTCTAGTTGGGACTGCTTCGGCTCGCTGAGAAGTCAGAGAAAAAGAGGCCTTGGAGACAGGGTCAGAGGGTTAGCCAGGGGTGAGCTGCAGCTGCATATTGCTCCCCTGTTTGGAAGTAGGAAGGGGTCTTGTGGGACCCCCTAGAGTTTAAGAAATGCATGCCTTTAGGGGAGGAAGAGGGGAAAGGGAAACACACTAACTTGCTCCCAGAGCGCCACCTGAAGTTGTTTGTTTAAAGAGAGAGCATAGAGAAAAATGAGTGAGTAGCAGGATTAGCTTCCTTTTAGGAGAGTCCATGAAAATGAGACTGAGTTGGGGATACAATAGCTTGCTAGTCAGACCTCTTGCTCCATAACAGCTTACCTAGCTCTTGAGATGAAACATTTCTTCTTGACTTTGATTGATGAGGTGACATTTTGTAAAAATTTGTCTGTGCTATTGAACAATTTAATCACTTTATTGACCATGTAGAAACTTAACACAGAATTAACTATTACCATATTTTGTCGTATATAATGTGCACTTATTTTGTCCAAATATTTAAGGGTAAAATAATGGCGTATTTTATACATGCATAGCACTAATCCTGTATCTATAAAAATGTTTTTAATTCTTTTATTTATGCTTATGCATTAAAAGTGTAACTCTAGAAAGCAATAACAATATCTGTATACAAAATAATACCCTGGGATATAACTGGTTTTGTTTCTAAATATAAATAGAAAAAAATTGAATTAAAAAATTAAAACAAAAGATTTTTTCCTGAAAGTTTGAGCCAGAAATGTGGGTGCACATGACATGGCAAAATGCACGGTATGTACACTTCGCTGTCATTACCGTTTACCTGTGCAGCGTGATCCTGACTCGATGTTGCCTCCTTTGGTTTCTGCCGGTTTTCCAAACTCGGTTCTCAAGTCTTTTAGTCAGTTTTGTGAATTCACTGATATCCTCGCCATACATTTTCCTTTTGTTTACATGAATTTGAGTCTTGTTTCTATTACTTGCAGATGAATCCATCCTAAATGTCTACTAAGGTGAACCTATAAATTTGTCAATGTTCAACCATTTTAGACCTATAAAATTTTAATTTTATATGGTTCAGTCTAACAGAATTTGGTAGTAGGAACTGCAATACCTAAAATGTGGAACTGATTGATTCAAGGAAGCACAGGAAAGGGTGTAATGCCCCACTTTTCTGGGCCTACAAAGAAGTCGTTCCTATTTAGCAAAACGGAATAGTTGTCAATTGTTAATCAATTATCATTGAAGTAGATGGAGTATATAAATATATTTATTGGGATATGGCAAGATACTTGATAATGTATTTTTACATTTTTAGCTAAAAATTGAAGAATTAAACAACTAATATTTAATACATGAACTGATATGTGTCCTCACTCAGTTCATACATCAAATAGTTTTATGTCACTAAGGTTTGTGGCAGGCATGAATCTAGGTTTTCTGAGGCTTGATATGCCTATATTTTGGGAGGTTTCTGAAAGAAAAAGAACAAAACTTTAAGAATACAGAATAAGGTATGAAAGCAAATTGTTATTTAGAAGAAAAGAAACAGGAATTTAAATTTCCTGTGATTTTGTCATAAACAGAAAAATCATTATTTAGTGTATTCTTGCCAGCAGAGATTTCTTTTTTGACTTGGGCATCAATGAGAAGCATATCTTCTGCTTGCAATTTTGCCTGTCTCTTTAGACTAATTTTCTAAAGAATAGTATCTGATTTCAGACACTATTCCGTGATTTCAAACTTTGTTTCTCTTCCCATATCTAGTGCCTAGCATAGTTGAACTCACTTAGGTCATGATATGACCTCTGGCCTTGCATCTTTGTATCGCAGAAGCTATGTGAGTCATCCCAGTGGCAGTAAAAATATTCCTGGAAAGCATTCCTATACCAAATGGCTAACAATAACTTCCACATAAGTACTTTCCATTAAACCTAAATTAAATGTACCTCCTCCTCATTCAACTTCCACTTAGATTAAAAAAGATGCCTGCCTGGTGCACTACTGCCCCCAACTGACATGAGGCAGGGGTGTATGACAGAGGAGAAAGTGGAGTGGAAAGGGACAGTGGTCTCAAACCAATTGTGCAAGGAGCCCATGAAGTGGGGAGCTTTGAATCATTAGCTTCTTTCACTTCCCACACAATCCCCCTTGTTGGGCAGTCCAGAAAAAAGAAAGGGACTTCTTCCCCAATAGAGAGGATTTTAAAGGGAGTCCCTTGAACAGGAGCTTAACATACTTTACTTGTAGTGTATTATGATACATGGCAGTTTATGAGAGCCCAGTTACATAGAATTAAAAATCTATTTTCTAGCCCTGGCTGATGTGGCTCAGTGGATTGAGTACCAGCCTGTGAACCAAAGAGTCCCTGTTTCTATTCCTCGTCAGGGCACATGCCCGGGTTGCTGGCCAGGTCCCCAGTAGAGGGTGCACAAGAGGCAACCACACATTGATGTTTCTCTTCCTCTCTTTCTCCTTCCCTTCCTCTCTGTCTAAAAATAAATAAACAAAATCTTCAAAAAAAATCTATTTTCTAGCTTTAAGTAAGCTAACCACCACAAAATGCCCAAGTGTCTTAAAAAGTATCCTGAGAAACCCTGGTTCACAACTAATAGTAATAATGTAAGTACAAGTGAAAGACAAGAAAATGGCAGAGCCAACATTTGTATGCTTCTAGTACGAATTCTCGTCAGCCCCTTAATAAGATGAAAACAATGACAATGTAACCAAACCTGACAAGAGTTGGCCCCAAAATTTCAAGAACACTATTTGAAATATGCATTTATGTCCATTAATGATGATATGAGGTTATGATTAGCATTTAAAAATCTTGCTTATTTCATTCTATAAAATGTTACACTTGTATGTATGTTCATGATATATAAAATGGTAATATGAAATGCCTTAATAAAATGTTTGCATTTACATATATTATGATTGCATGTTTATAAATATTATACTAATAGAGGTGAGAGTTTTTAAAAGTCTGGGGACCACATGGTTAAAGTATGGCCTGTAGTACATTAGAACCAAAGTCATGTTCCTACAGTGATTATGACATTTATTTATTTGGAGTAAGTTAGTATGATAGCATGTGTTAAATATTTATGGATTATGGATTTTCCCCATCAGGCTTTTGTCTATGTCATCCAATGGGAGAAATGTGTTAGACAACCTTTACTGTGTCCGCTTAGCTCAAAGTAACCATCCTTCTCTGACAATTTTCCACCCTTTCCAAACTCAAGTAGAATTCGCGAGCCCTGTTTTTACTCTGTGATCCTGCCCCTTTAGACAAACTTGATTGGACGAGTAGACTTCTATAAAAACTGAGGTAAACAGTTGCTTTCTCTTTAGATTTTGTAATTTAAACTAAAATAGATGGCCATTTTCTTGAATGGTGGTGATTTAAACTCTGGAGCATAGCTATGTTGCATAGCTATGTGCACACAGAGGAGAAATAGTTCCTTAACATGGAGAAGTAGATGTACAGCAAACTTTATTTACCTCCTTTCCAAGTCCTTTGCTACTCTTCCTAAATATTTGATTTTATATTGTTTATATTGTTGGAGTGATGCAATTATGGGGTGAGGGTCACAGCCAAAACACGTGGGCAGCTTCTAGAAGCTGGAAAAGGCAAGAAAAGAGATTCTCCTCTAGAGCCTCCAGAGCAATGCAGCCCTGCCAACACTTTGATTTTAGCTCACTGACGTCCATTTTGGACTTCTGATCTCTGGAACTGTAAGATAATAAATTTGTGTTGTTTCAAGCCACTAAATTTGTGGTAATTTGTTACAACAGCAATATAAAACTAATGCAGGTGGGCTAGAAGGAAGTTCCTCTGCAACAGTTAACATACAATAGTTAAATTCCTCCCAAGGCACTTTGGACTTTCAATTCTATGTAGATTTGAGTAATAGAATTTCAGAACTGAGAGGGACCTTCATGGAGGACTTGTAAAGGATTTCTCCAGTGTTACTAAGCTAGTCAATAGTAAAGCCAGGACAAAAAAACCAAGCACCCAATTTTTCATCCATGCACATTAATGACTACAAGATGCCTAACAAAAAGGCTGGTATATATAAGGCATTCAATAAATGGTAAGAGTTTTTGTTATTATCATCATAATGATTATGCACTTTTAAAATTTATATTTCATTTTTAAACATTGCCAAGTAAGGAGGCACCCCATATTAAAGAACCCAAAATTCAACTGCATAAATTTAAATACCTAATTGCCTTTATTGAACAATTCATGAACCAGGCAGCATCCCATCTAGTAAGCAGAAAGGTATACTGAGTAGCTGTACAAGATGGATGGCTTTTATAGGCAGAAATGGGATAGGTCAAAAAAGTTAAAAGTGAATTATTTCAGGCAAGGTCACTTTTCCCTAGTGGAAGGAAGAGGATCTTACCAGGCAGATTACCTCACTAGTGTTAACCAGAAAATCCCAGACTGACTGGCTTAAAATTCCACTCCTGGTAGAGGCTGAAACTGAAATTAGGCTAGGTATTCAGTCTCAGTAGGACTTACTACAAGTGACTCCATGTGGGGTCTGTTGTTTCCTTTTTATATCTGAGACAAGCCCTGACTGGGGTGGCACAGTTGGTTGAACATCATTCTGCAGAGAGGAGGGCTGACAGTTTGATTTCCATTTGGGGTGCATGCCTGGGTTGCAGGTTCGGTCCTCAGTCAGGCATGTACAGGGAGCAACTGATTGATGTTTCTCTCTCACATTGATGTTTTTCTCCCTTTCTTTCTCCCTCTCTTTAAAAATAAATAAAAATCTTTACAAAAATACCTGAAACAAAATTCAGAGTGCTCTTGCCCATGAGGGCATTTTCAGATTCAAACAATATGGTTGAGAGGTTAAGCTGCAATTTTGACATCTAGGGGAATAAAATATGGAGTCTAGGTCCCGTCATGTGGTGTGTCTCTGGCAAACCATGTTTTGGGCTGGTCCTTAGAACGACAGCACCCTGGGAGGTAAGGTTGAACCAAACTAAATTAATTACCCCCAAGATTCCCAATCGTCTAGATTAGGGTGATTCTGTTTGCTGGTACTCCAAGATTCTGCCAGAAGAGAATGAAAATCCTTTATTAAAGAAAAATCACAAGTCTCACATTATTTCTTCAATTATGTTGAGCACATAAAGATAGTCAGGTAACATGACAACATGAGTGAGAACCAGCACAAACAAAACATGACAACTAGAATAAAAAAAAAAAAAAAACAGACTCAATGGGACTTGAGATAGTGAAATTATCAGTGTCCCACAGTGGGTCTGCCTCAGGCCAGCAGGTAGTATATGCATTCTTGACTTCATGCAGAAAAGATTTCACAACATAAGTCTAAGTAATTTTGAGGGTGCATTTATTAAAGCTGGGGACAGTGAAACAAAGGAATGGCTTAGGGTAGAAGAAGCAACAGGAGAGAGCCTAAGTAGTGTTCTGCTTTGGCTTCTGTTATAGGAGAAAAAGTGAGCCACACTGGGGTGCATGGACTCACTGAGAAGTAAAAGTTACAGTGAAAGAAGTAAGTCCAGGTGAGGCTGCTTTTAGTTCACTGGAAAGTCTAAAATAGAAAAAGCAACAGGAGAGAGCCCAGGCGGTGCTCTACTTTGGCTCTCTAGAAACGTGACAGGAAAACAGTGAGCCGTGGCAGGGCTGCTACTAGCTCACTGAAAAGTCAGAGAAAATGGGGACTTGGAGACAAGCTCAGGGGGTAAGCCCAGGAGCAGCTATTGCTGCCTGCTGCTCCCCGCTGCTCCCCTAGTTGCAAGTCTTGTGGGAACCCTTAGAGTTTAGGAGAGAAAAGATGCACGCCTGAGAGGAAAGAAAGATGTGGGAGTGCTCCAACAAGAGCTTGTGCTGTCTTTGTCTTGAGGGTTCTTCCAAACATACATAGTGAAAGAGCAGAAAATCAAAGTCTAAGAGAAAAAAAAAATCTCAAAAGCATCCAGGGAAACCCCCGGCCAATGAACTTCAAAGAATCAGCCATGCTGCCCTGGCCGGTGGCTCAGTTGGTTAGAGAGTCATGTGGGCGGTTTTGGGTTCAACCCTGTTGGGGCACATACAAGAGTCAACCAGCTGGAGCTGCAAATCTGTGTTTTTTTCTCTCTAAAAAAAAAATAATAAAATAATAAAAAAGAAGAAACAGCCATACTGACAGCTAATTTTTTTAAGGCAACAACAGAAGTCAGAATCTTGAAATTAGTTTGAAGGGTACTTAAAGAACATAAACTGCTTCTGTTGTCAAATCCCCTTCTCTGACTCTTCCGCCTTCCTTCACTTGTGATTACTTTGGACCCGCCAGGAAAACAAGGGTAATCTCCTTACCTCAATATCCTTAACGGAATCATATCTGAAAAAGCCATTTGCATTGTAAGGTAGCATATTCACAGGTTCTGAGGATTGGGATATAGCCTTCCATGATGGGCCATCATTGTGCCCGCCACATCACTATCCTTTACTATGAGTGGCTCTTCCATAAAGCTCCATTGAGAAAAGGAAATCAGTACAATATTTTTCAAAAGCAGAAAAGGATAGGGATTGTTGCATACTACCTCATTTAAAACTACCATCAACCTTCAACCTTGGCGAGGTAAATATTGTTACCCTGATTTCAAGGTTTTGAGATTGAACGTGAAAGAAATTAGGTAACTTGGCTGACGTCATCTAGCTGGTGTCTTACTAGAAATCTGTACCCACATCACCAGATTGGTCTTCATGACTCCAGCAAAGGTTTTTCCACCATATCCAGAACAGATATTGCTTGGCTTATCAATGTATGAATGATTTCTGGCCAGTCTGGATCTTAGGAAACACACTTTAATTCGGTGGGAAAAAAATAATGAAGAAGGTTTCAAACTGGGAGACACCTTTGAATCAAGTATAGGTGGTTAACAACTCTTCCTTTATCGACCACGTGACTCCCGTTAAATTCCATCCGTTCTATTAGGCCTCAGTACCCTCATCTGTAAGTTCAGATGTTTGGACCTAATAACACTCTTTTCAGCGTTATCCCCGCCCCCCGCCCCCCACAGCGGCGGGAACGGGCATTCTATGATTCTATGAGAGAAACCCCTTGCCTCAAGATGCCTCCACCTTGTTGGGTGGGCTCTAGTATGATTGCATTCGAGTTAGAGGCATCTGAACTATTCCAAAGAAAACCAACTGCAGATCTAGGGAGGGAAAATATGAGGGGCAATAACGGGTAAGAGGAGATGAAAAAGACGACGCAGGCGGCGGAGCTGTAAACATCAATAGAATGCAAATAACCTAAGTAGCATGCAAATAACTCAAGATAACCATCAACGGCTATCTAGAGTCTACGGAGCAAATGAAACGCTGTCTGTGTCCAAGCGAGGATGGAGGGGTAACTCGGCATTGTCGTCGCTCTCGAGGCGCTCACAGAATGCTGGGCTACACTGTGTATTTAATGGGGGACATGGAACTCCCGCCTTTCTAGAAGCCCTAGCTGTGAGAAATGTAAGAAAAACTGTGAAATGAAAATATACAAGACGTTTGAGTGCGCCAGGGGCAGCGAGGAAACACAATCTGCGAAAACAACTGGGACGCCCCCCGCCCCCCTCCCAAGGCCTAACTCAGACACACAAAAGAAACCGCCTCCGCCCTCGCCCTCAGGGAGACAGTTTCTCCTCTCAGCCCGCCTAGACGCTGGGCTGCTGAGGCGACCTCCGCCCCTCAACCTCGCGTCGCCCAGGCGCCCCCCACTTCATCACCCCTCCCCGCTCGGTGCCTCGGAAGTGACGCAGCGTGCCCCGCCCCCGCCGCTAGATCGGCTGCTGCTGCCGCTGCGGGCGGACCTGCAGGAGGCGGCGGCGGCGGCGGCCGAGGCCGAGGGAAGATGGCGGACGGCGTGGACCATATAGACATTTACGCGGATGTGGGCGAAGAGTTCAACCAGGTACGCGAGGGCCCGGGCCCACGGCGCCGAAGCGGGCGGTGCTGCGGCTCACGAGCTCACCTGGGCCCCCCGAGGACTGCGAGCCGGCGCGGCTGCAGACCCTGCGCCTTTGCCGTCGGTGGGCCGCGCCGCCCGAGCCTTGCGCGGCGACCCCCCCGCGCCTCTCGTTCTACCGCGTCGTTTTGTGGGCCGCGGGTGGTGCGGCCAGCCGCAGGGCCATGAGCGCGGACGCGGGCCGCAGTATTGCTGCCGCTGGCCGCAGTGGCCCCGCTGCTGGCTCCTCCCTCGCCGCCGCCTCGCTCCCATTGTTGGCGGCGGCCGACGGGCGCTTCCCGCCGCGCAAGGCCCGGGTCCACCACCCGGGGCCGCGTGTTCTCGGCGGGAAGAACGGGCCGCTGCCGCGCCCCGTCCTCCGCCGCGGGTTGAGGAGGAAGCCCGGCAAGGCGCGCGCGCCATCCGCAGCCTCTTCCCCGGCCGGGCCGCTCGGGCTCCGATTTCTCTGCGCTCCATTTTGTCTTTCTGTCCGCGCACGGTCGCCGCATGGAAGGCCGCGTTCACCGCCCTTTGTAACGCGCGCGCCGGGTTTCCCTGGGCTCTCGGTGTTTGCGACAGGCTTCGGCGTGGCGCCTTCTCCTTCCTTAACATTGTCTTACTGCGGTTTAGATGTGGGCGCGTTTGCAACAAGTCCTTTGACTTTTGGACCCACAGCTCGTGTTAAAAGTCGGTGTACTGGTCGTGCCTTGGTGGTGGAGGGCTTGCGGTGCCTTTGAGGCCCAATCATTCTTGGCCCTGTTGATGAAAATACCTGGGAAGATAGGTGGTCTGGCCCAAAAGGAAGACTTGGAAGCAGGATGGTTGGATGGAACAAAAAAGATGGTAGCTCAACTAGAGATCAGAGGAATGATTAAAGTAAAGAACGTTCGTCCGAAATTCTTATGATACCGTTTAAAAATAAAGGGTTGTAGACATGACTTGATTTTTTTAAAGCAAAATGCTCAGTGTCCTGGGAGGGATCTGCTTTATGTTTTGGAAGGTTAGAGAACGTGAGAATGCAAGGTTTTCCCGGTCATCTCACAGGCCACAGTTGGCCTAGACCCAGCCGCCGCGTTATGTTGGGCATCCTCGTGAAGGTCTCATTTGTGACCAGAGTAGTGCCGTTCAAGCTCTGAGCCTGCCCTTCACGTATTTACTGACTTTTATGTAGTAACACTTTTTAAAAATCAAGTTGTGCCTAAAACTGTAGTGCACCAAAAAGCTTTTTTTTTTGTATTTTCCAGGTCTGTATGAAAAACTTAATAAAATGCTACCGGTCAATTGTGTTTCTTTTCTTCCTCCATTAGGGATCTTTTGTGTGACTAGGGGCTTAAGTTTTTTTTCATTTGGGAAAGCTAGAAAGCCTTATCGTTCTCTTTTTCAGGAAAGACTTTGTGGCCCTGGTTTCAACATCAGAAAAAAAAATTTTTTTTAGTTAGCTTTAACTGTTTCCGACTCCATTAAAGACCGAGTATATCTAAATTTAACTCACTGTAATCAAACGTTAGGTTTTAAAATCTTTGTTCTTTTTATTGTGCTTGTATTTGGAATATATGATGCCTTAATTATGTCAGTGACCACCTAGAAAATCATGTGGACTGCTGCACAGTCAGATCTAATGCTTTTAATTTTAAGGCCAATAAAGACCTCCAGGAATTTTTTTTCCTTTTATCAAACCAGTTCAATATTTCATCCCAAAGGGCCTTACCTGCAACCAAAAGAACAATTAAATGTTAAAGACTGTCTTCCGTAGCTTTTCTTACAAGAGTATACATTTGCTTTGCTCTTCTACACGCAATAAACGAAGAATTGAAGTGCAATTTTAGAACTTGAGCTTTCTTCAGGACCTCTTTGTGAAATGTATTTTAGGCTTTCCCAGGCTTAATTCGGATGAGCATTTATTTCTCTATCTTGTATAGGTGCATGGAATGATACTTGTTTGTCTCTGGTATTACTAGTGCTGACTGAGCAGGAGGTAACAAGACATTAAAATTTTGTAGTCCTGAGGAGGAACTGCTTTATTGGCTTTTTTTAAAACTAACTTTTTGTCGATTGTACCTACAGCATTTTATCTCACACATAGTTGTATAATTTTACTAGTAAAATGTTTATACTTTTGAATACTTAATGGGATTAAATAGACACAAAAGGATAGTTGATTTTCAAGGTTTATCCTATTTTTTAATTATTTATTGATTGATTTTTAGATGGGGGGAGGGGAGAAAAACATTGATTTGTTGCTCTACTTAGTTATGCTTTCACTGGTTGATTCTTGTAGGTATTCTGACCAGGGAAGCGAGCCTGCAACCTTGGTGTATCAGGAGGACGCTCTTAACTAGCTGAGCTACCCTGCCAGGGCTCATCCTGTTTTTTAAAATGTTAATGTTACTGATTTTTTTTTTCCTGAAATTTTTATCACAATTAGAGACAGCTACAAAATTATTACTGACTTTCTTTGCACTATATTACTAGCTGGTGTCATTATTTGTATTGGTCGTTGTAGTAAACTGACTTAATTGTAGCTGAGTAAAATGTTTTACTAAATATAACTAGTATTGGCTTATTTTAGCTTCTAAACTGCTGTAAACTTTAAAAAAAAATCTTTGTTCTTTAATGTGAGCTGCAGTTTTCATTGAATTTGTGTACTTTGAAATGCTTTGTAGTTTGCCCTGGCTAGTGTGGCTCAGGGGATTGAATGCTGGCCTATGAATCAAAGGGTCGCCAGTCTGATTCCCAGTCAGTACATATGCCTGGGTTGCGGGTCAGGTCTCCAGTAGGGGGCGCACAAGAGGCAACCCCTACTGGATGTTTGCCTTGATTTTTCTCTCCCTCTCTTTCTCCCTCTCTTCCACTCTAAAAGTAAATAAATGAAATCTTTAAAAAATAAAATTAAAAAATCTTTGTGGTCTATGTATTTTCTTTTTCTTCTATTTCATTTATTGTTAATTTTTTATTGATTTTGGGGCGGGGGAGAAAGCGAGAGAAAGAAAGAAACCTCTATTTGTCCACTTAGTTATGCATTCATTGGTTGATTCTTGTACCTGCCCTGACCAGGGATCCAACCTGCAACCTGGGCGTATTGCAATGATGCTGTAACCAGCTGAGCTACCCAGCCAGGGACTCTTCTATTTTAAGTAGTCATACTTTTATGAAGGTGTGTGTGTGTGTGTGTGTGTGTGTGTGTGTGTGTGTGTTTTGGAAAAGTACAGTATAAACTGATTTCAGAAAGAAAGTTGTAGGGGAGGAAAGGCACAGGGACTGGGCTATTTTTTTTTTTAATGCAAATACTTTAGTTTTTAAGTTGAAGGTCTTTGGATGTAACCAAATTGAGAACAGTTGTTGCAGTGGAAGGAGAGTTTGAACCACTTCCAGATCTCTGAGTTAACTTGAATTTGGAATTGAGAAGAAAGCAGTTTTGTTTAGCCTTTTAGTGTGTATTAACTTAATTTGATGTAGGATTTGTAGTCTAATACAGTGTTACTAGCCTAATAGATTTTTACTAAACACAATAAAAAGAACTTTAAGACTCAGTTCAAAACATTTCTTGAGTTTCTATTATATGCCAACAAAGAAGGATGCAAACTTTAGATATAGATAGAATGCACTGTAGCGTGGGTGAGAGGCACCTACATAATTTTAACACTCTTGACAGGTTGTATATTGTAGAATCCACTCCTTTATGTGTATCTTTACCTGTAGAGTTTTTGTTGGCAGGGAAGGGGAAAGTCAACAATTCTATGAACTTCAGGAAAGCTGATACTGTATACATTGAAGTAGTGTGTGTTTTTCTTGTTGATGATCAAAAGCTCTGAATATAGAGTTTAGTTACTGATCTGTCTGACAGTAGATCACTGATAACAGTGCTGCTTTAGTAATCTGACCATCCAATTTTAAAATGAAACGATGTGTTGGTAGTAGTCAGGAAAAAATTTCATTTAGAAGTTACGGACCCAGACAGCTTCATAAGTCAGTTTGCCTTTATTTCATGAGTCATTCTAC
The DNA here is from genome assembly GCA_039655065.1 of Glossophaga mutica. Lineage (NCBI taxonomy): Eukaryota > Metazoa > Chordata > Mammalia > Chiroptera > Phyllostomidae > Glossophaga > Glossophaga mutica. Next base: position 65,622,691 of record CM077304.1, read on the forward strand.
TTCTTTATATTTGATCATTATGTATCTGCTCTTGCCAGTTGTCTAGCGGGAAATGAATTTATTAGACAAATATCAGCAAAACCTTATTTCTGAAAAATTTATATTTAATAGAAAACCCTTTAAGATAACAGATGTAAGGTTGAGAATTGGGTACATAGAGACTGATTCAGAAACTTGGGTGGAAGTGTTTAGGAAAGTTAAAACTCTTCTCTATTATTATTATTATTATTATTATTATTATTTTTAAAGATCTTATTTATTTTGAGTGTGGGGAAGGGAAGGAGAGAAACATCGATTGATTGGTTCCCTCTTGTAACCAAACTCACAACCCATGCATATGTCCTGACTGGGAATTGAACCAATGACCTCTTGCTTTGTAGGATGATGCCCAACCAACAGAGTCACGCTGATCAAGGTCTCAATTCTATTGTTTTTAAGTGTGATCCATTCAGCTGCCTATAAATTGTCTGCTTTATGGTTTATGTGGCATATTTTTAGTAAGAAGTTGGCTTCCTTACTATCGGTCGAGCTTTTTTACAGGGATTACAAGCTAATTTAATATCTATCCAATATAATTGGACAAAATCAGAAAGTGATATATTTTCTTTTTTTTTAATTTCTATTTATTGATTTTTGAGAGAGAGAAAAACGGAAACATCGATTTGTTCCACTTACTTATGCATTCATTGATTGCTTCTTGTATTGTGTCCTGACCAGAGAGCGAACCTGCAGCCTTGGCATATATCATGATGGTGCTCTAACCAACTGAGATACTTGGCCAGGACAAAAAATGAATATATTCTTAAAAAATATATAAATATTAGATTGGGTTATCTGATACTGGATTTCATACACTAGTATTTTTTTCTTGATATAGAATACATTTGTAAGTACAAAATGTAACTTCCCCTGCTCATATTTCTCTAAATGGAAGTGACTGTTAAATTCCTTTGATTTTTTTTTTTTTTTCCACCCCTCAGTAGTGGGGTTTTGAAATAAGTGGCCTTTACTATGACACTACTACAATTTTTGGACCAAAAGCAGCGTTGGGCCTGTCAGGGGGAATAAAGCATATGGTACAACTATACCGTGGTCATTCCAACAATGGTATTCAGTATATAAAGTATATCAGTGATATTACAATTTTATGGGAGGTGATTAGGGATAATGTTTAAAAATAACTCTTTGGGTGGAGGATGATGGCGATAATGAAAAAAGGAATTAACAGAATTTTGATTATTGTCCATGTTATTTTTAAGTGTTTTCTCTGACTTGACAACAGCTAGTTGTATATCATGTATATTTTGAATTTTGAAGTGCAGAATCTTGAGAGGACGTCTAGCCTTTAGAATGATTGTAGTGATTTAGAATGTAGGGAATGAAAAAGCATTAGTCGATTTTTAAAACAAACCCTAAACGCTGTAAATAGTTGGAAGTTACATATAATGTGCAGCTCTATTGGTGATTAGCTGCTATGAAAAGTAGATAGTTAAGATTGTGCAGCATTTGGTATTTAAAATAATTAGAGGGGTAATGTTGAAATTTTCTTGTTTTTGAATGCCATTAAAATTTCCTAAAGATAGTAATTGAAAATACATAGTAGAACCTAACGTTGTTGACCATTTCTTTTTGACAAAATGAAGGCATATTTTTGTTTGTTCAGTAGACTTTCAGAACTGTCTTTATGATACACATTTTGTGTAGAATATGCATGTTTTCCCTCTTTTTAAAGTGGGAACAGAAGGATAGGTTCTAGATATTTTTTTAATGTAGAGGATAAGTGTGATGTGCTGAAACTGAAAAGGAAGATTACTGATACTACAAAAGAGTGTATGTACTTTGAGTTGAATTTTTAGTAACGATAACAGATGTATTTAGAGTCATTAATATTTTTTCCACACATCCAAATGCCTAATGTTGGGGCTAGAAGTGCAGGCTGTGGCCTGGGAACAGAGCCAAGTTAACCAGTCCACATGGAGATCAAACCCCATGACCTTGGTCTTACTTAGCATCATACTTCAACCAATTGGTAGTCTAACTACCAAATTGGTTGATCCTTAATATTGGTAGAATCATACCAATGTGAAAAATTGGCTGGTGTCAACATAGGAATTCATGGATGGACAAAAATAGTGATTGTAATTGACCAGGTTAGTGTAGCTGCAGTTAACGCTTGTAAGTTGTTGTCTACTTAGGTAAACATTTTCCTAGATTTACAACCAATGAAAAATCGAATAATATGTTAACATGTTTAGTGAAAGTACAGATTTAAATATTATTTTAGTCCTGTTATTAATAGCCCTTGGCATTCTTTTTTACTCTCCCTGAGACCATGTACTATGATTGTAGTCTCTGCTGAGGAAATACAACTCCCTTTTTATAACAATAGTAATAATTCTTTTTGAGGTGCAGAACCCAGTTGCAAAATATTTTAAAGGACCCACTACCCCTTGTAGGAAGCTTTGTAGTGTTTCAAATGTGTGGAAACACTAATTTTTACTATCACTGCAATTTGAGCGTGTTACTTTAACAAAAACTCAGTTCTGAAAGATTATTTTGGTGCTGCTGTATAAACAATTAAATTATGGCATTATTTAGTGACTTTTGGTCTTAGTTTCTGCTCATTGCTAAAGATGGCTTTGTTTTATGGCTTAACTTGAGATTTTGGGTCCTTCATTACATGTTTTACATTCTATCTCATAACAAATTACTATGTAAAGATTCTGTTGTATAGTTAGTAAATTGGTTGGCTCTTTTATGCAGAAGATTACCTGAAGATGACTTTACAAATTTCAGGTCCCTTTGGCTATGTGTACAAATGGTATTTCTCCTAGGTTTTTTTCTTTTCTCTTTAAAAAAAAATTTTACTCTGCCTTCACTATGTTCCTATGGGGCTATAATAATATTTTGTTGATTGTTCACAATCATATTACAAATGCTGTCTCTGGGTCATTCTCTGTTTGTGTAATAGTCCCTAAAACTAGTAGCTCCTCTTACTGTGCCATTTGTATAACAGCTCCTTTTTAATAATAATAAACTGTATTGATGGGAGGATATGAGTTATGTCTGAATTTTTTGAGTTTGTTGCTTTGTAACTGATTGCCTCTGTATTATCTCAAATACAGGGTGGGGCAAACATAGGTTTACAGTTTTGAGTGAGTTTATTCTTGTATTTCTCTTTATTTACTGTATTATTTTCCATACAAAGCAACTGTAAACCTGCTTTTGCCCCCACTCTGTATTCTACATCACAGGAATAAAATAGTTCACATAGATTTTAGGTACTTAGTGGTGGAAAGGGAGAAAGATGAAAATAGATTTTTCTCTGATATAGGGAGTTAAGCCAGTGGTCCAGTAATGGTTACCAAAGGCAGTTGTAAGTGGTATTGAATGTTCTGCCAATCCCTGCATTTCATTTTATTTATAAAATGAACCCTCCTTTTTCATTTTTCTCTTTCTTTATATATTTTTTGAATAAATTTTTTAAAGATTTTTATTTATTTATCTTTAGAGGGGAAGGGTAGGAGAGAGGGAGAGAAATATCAATGTATGGTTGCCTCTCGTGTGTCCCCTGCTGGGAACTGGCCTGCAACCCAGGCATGTGCCCTGACTGGGAATCGAACTGCGATTCTTTGGTTCACGGGCCCGTGCTCAATACACTAGCCAGGGCTGTTTTTGTTGTTGTTGTTGTTGTTGTTTTCCTACTCTTGGCTTATTTTGGCATGCAAGTGCCATCTAGCATTGCTTTAATTCTGCTGGTGACAGTGACAAAGCTTTACTGTATCATCGTTCATGTCCTTTTTCTTTTTTTAAGATTTTATTTATATAAATCTTATAAGATTTTTGAGATTTTAGAGAGGGGAAGGGAAGGAAAAAGAGAGGGAGAGAAACATCAATGTGTGGTTGCCCCTTGAGCACTCCACACTGGGGACCTGGCCTGTGCAACCTAGGCATGTGCCCTGCCTGGGAATCGAACCCATGATCCTTTGGTTCACAGGCTGATGTCCTTTTTCTCTTGTTAATTAACTGGATATCTGTAAGTCAAGCATTAATTCTTTGTTGACTGAGAGTAATAAAACTATTGCTAGACACCAATTTGTATAGTTTTACTTATTTTTTACTTATTGTTTCTCTTTCCCTTGTTCATTTGTTATGACATTTGGAATTACTTACATGCCCAGATTTCATCATTCCTTCCCTATGGCTTACTTCACTATGCTTTTTTCTAAAACTAATGGATTTCACAGTGCTAGGAAGCAGGATCCTGAATACCACAGCATGTAGTTGTGTTTTTCTGTAGTTAAATATTAAAGATTTGTAATGGCCCTGATTTTTGTTTGTATTTTTGCATCAGTTTTGTAAAAGCTTATCTATTTGTATTAATTTGTGTATTACTACTTTCACTTTAAGAATGTTTTACTTTCAAGAAAAGTTTTACATTATTTGTTTTGTCTCCATGTTGTTCTTTTCCCAGAGGAACATTATTCTCTGTGTTATAATAGTGAGAAAATTGGATTTATTGTATAGCCATTTATGGGCATTGTTCAAGAACACATGTGTGGCATAAAGTGAGAAGATTTTTACTGATACTTTTGGGTCTTCTTTGATCTTCTACCAGATTTTTAAAATTAATAGTTGAATGAATTTGTATTCAAATCTATTTAGTGTAGTAGTCTATTATATAATTTAGAGCATTATTTCTGTATCTCAGGAAGCTGAATATGGTGGGCATGATCAGATAGATTTGTATGATGATGTCATCTCTCCATCGGCAAATAATGGAGATGCCCCAGAAGATCGGGATTACATGGATACTCTCCCACCAACTGTTGGTGATGATGTGGGTAAAGGAGCAGCACCAAATGTTGTCTATACATATACTGGAAAGAGAATTGCGTTGTACATTGGAAATCTAACATGGGTAAGTAAACTTACCATACGAATTAGATTATTGGCAGTTGATTTTTAACTACTCCAATAGTTAATGTTTTTCTTGAGTTTTATAAAATAAGAATTTGAAATTACTAGATTGGTGGTTCTGTATGCTTGCTTATGCAATGAGGAGAGCAATAGAAATACCATTAAAACATAAATTCCAGATCTTCTAGTTTTGAATTTTGTAGTCATTCAACTTGTTTTGGTACAGATTTCAATTAAATATAGTTCAACTAGTTTGTCTTCAAGTCATTTGTTTTCTCCCACTTCCAGACTTCATCTATCTCAGTTTTACAAAGAAAAAATGTTCACATAAGGTCTCAAATCCAGGATTCAGAACTATAGGAGAGAGACACAATTCATATTACAGACTTGTTGAGTTTAATTTCTGCTCTTAAATTTGAAATCTGATTTATGGAAATAGTGCTGTATACATTATTTTAATTTCAGTTTATGAGACTGCAAGATTAGTAGTTGGCAGTTTCATTAACTGGGTGTTTAATATAACTTGTTAATTTTATTAGCATTAAATTTTAAATACTCACTAAAGCAGTCCTATAGAATTTTTACACCTCTACTTGGAAACACATATTATATATACTGGGAAGTTTAAAAATTGTCTACTAATCAAAACTTATCCTTTCTTTGGAGACTTGACTTTAGGTGGCGAATACACAGAACAATATACCAACGATTTTTAAAAAAGTTGATTTGAGAGAGAGGAAGGGGAGAGAAAGAAAGAAACATTGATTTTGTTTAACTTATTTATGCATTCATTGGTCGATTCTTGTATTATGTGCACTGGCTGGGAATTGAACCTGCAACCTTGCTGTATCTGGATAATGCTCTAACCAACTGAGTAGCCATCTACCTGGCGATTGCGTATTCCAGCTATTTTCAACTGGAGTGCTGCAAGAATTAAAATGTGCAATATATGACTGTTTCGTCAGGGCACTGACCTCTTTTTCCTTAGATTGCCAAGTAAAAAATGACAACTGCCAACACAACAGTAGCCCTCTGCTGTGAATGAATCAACAGTATACCTTCTTTTGTAAGATCAGAAATATTTTTTGGTGTGCCACAAAATTTTAGTAATTAGTTTATATGTACCATGAGGTGAAAAGGTTGAAAATCACTGCATGCACACATGATGTATTACATATTACAGAATTAACCCTTGAAACCTATATAACTTCATTAACCAGTGTTACTCCAATAATTCAATAAAAATGAAAAAGTTGTCCCTCTTCCACTTTCCTAATAGCATTTTATTTTTAAGTTTTTACATTTAAAAAAAAAAAAAAAAGAATTGCTCTTCTACCACCCAGTCTGACAATTTTATAATATTGGAGACTGTAGCAGTATAGAATGGTTGCTAAGTAAGGCTTTGCATCTCAGTTCCTCCGTTTACTAGAGTGTGATGTTGGACAAACTCTTTAGCCCTTCTATTGCATATGTGATATGGGATTAATAGGACTTGTAAGATTGTTTTAAGAGTTAAATATTTGATATAAAATACAGGATAGGTACTCAGCACATGTTAGTTTTTTTCTTCTAATGGGACTTATTCTCCTCCTTCCCCCCCAAAAAATTGCCTTTAAGGGGAGTAGGTACTCAGCACATGTTAGTTTTTTTCTTCTAATGGGACTTATTCCCCTCCTTCCCCCCCAAAAAATTGCCTTTAAGGGGAGGAATATCGACAAGTGAGATTGGTTTTGTTGAAAATTTAAAATCTTTGCAGTTTAAAGTTGGAAGAGATTAGAAGCTAAGAGTAAAAAAAAAAAAAAGTCTATTCTGTCTCTAAGGGTTTGTATCTAAGGGTTTCTAATTTCTGAAAATTATCAAGGAATAAAGTTTTGTCCTCAGGTCCTTATGTGCTTTTTTAAAATTGGAGACTGACTTACAGCAACTGCACTTAATTGCACTGAGCATTCATTTTCTCTTGTTTATTTTGAATTTACTCTTAAAAACTAAATTGAAACAATAAAAATCATGGGTATATTTTGATAATGAAAGGGAAATATCTTGCAGTGGACAACAGATGAAGATTTAACTGAAGCAGTTCATTCTTTGGGAGTAAATGATATTTTGGAGATAAAATTTTTTGAAAATCGGGCAAATGGCCAATCAAAGGGGTAAGTTTTTTTTTTTTTTCCTAATATAAGTTAGTAACTAGTATTATGATTTTGGGGGTAAGTTTCTTTAAAGCTAATGTTAACTATAAATGTGTATAGGCTGCTTTATTCACATTGATTGGCAGGAGGTTCTTGGGTAAAGAATTGTACTCAATTCATTCACTATGTGATCCAGCTCACTACTACAACTAGTGGAGTTGGAAGTGTGGACATATAATGTCTATGCTTTAATTTTCCTCAGTTTTCTCTGCCTGTGGTTACAGTGATTATTGAGAAGACAGTTTGAAGAAGTTATTATTCTTGCTATTAAAGGGTGGGGGAAGATGGGCACCTGGCAAATAATGTAACGTGGATGTTTTCCTTTACTTTTATAAACTATTAAACTATATAAATGAGGTAAGGTCATTATAGGAACATAATAAAACATTAGCTATCCAAAAGTAAAAAAATTTAAAAGCCATAATCACACCATCCATAGATGATCACTCTGAACATTTTAGTGAATAGACTTTCAGATTTCTTCATAGTGCTTCTTGATACTTTCGTTGCCAAAAAACCCAGGATTACAATTCACATGTTTTGTAATATGTTCGCCACAAGGAGTAAAACAAGTATTTATCAATAAATAAACATTCTCTCTAATGTCTGGTTCTTTCCATCATACCTTACATGCTATTGTAATTTATTTTACCATTCTTATTTTTATTTGTTACAGTTTTACCTATTGTAAATGTGTTACAGCGGGCATTATTTTATAGAAAACTGTCTCCTGAACATTTGCAATAGCTCCTTTGGTGTTCCTGCTCTCTGCCTGATCTACAGTTTATACTGCATATAAAAGTTGGGGAAAACTGACATAAATATTTGTCTACTCAGAATCTTATAATAGCTTCCTATCTCACTCAGAGTAAAAGCCAGAATCTTTACTGTGGCTATGGGCACTATGTGATCTGTTTTCACCACCACCTCTCTGACATTATCTCCCACCACTGTTCTCTTCCTTACACAGTTTCTCTTTGTTGTTCCTCAAACACATTCCTACTTAGGACCTTTTTACATTAGAGGTTTCCTCTTATAGTTTACTTTCTCCCCAGCTATGCACATGGATCTCACTTTGTTCAGGACTGTGTTTTTATTTTTTTTTAAAGAATTTATTTTATTTTATCTTTAGAGGGGAAGGGCAGGAGAGAGGGAGAGGGAGAGAAACATCAATGTACGGCCGCCTCTCGTGTGTCCCCTGCCGGGAACTGGCCTGCAACCCAGGCATGCGCCCCGACCGGGAACCGAACCGCGATCCTCTGGTTCGCAGGCCCGCGCTCAATCCACTGAGCCACACCAGCCAGGGCAGGACTGTGTTTTTAAAGTTCCCTCCCTGACCATCTTGTGCAAAATAGCACCTTCTGTTCCCATTCACTGTGTGTGTTTCTTTTTTTCTTTTTTCCTGTTACTAGTGTATTTTTACTTGTTTATTGCCCTGTCTCCTATATTTTGTTTGGTTCACTACTGTATCCCTAGCACTAGGATGTTGCCTGGCATGTAGGAGGTATTGTGTTGCTCAATAAATATTGGTTAAATTAATGAAGTCATTAAATTTTTTCTAAATTTAATCTTGACTCAAAACAGTGGAAATTTTTTGTTGATCTAGTTAATGACCATTTTGAACATTAGGGAGAAAAGGATTCTAAACTCCTAAGAGCCCTTCTGATAATATTCTAGAATGTTCTGTAGCTGTGCAAAATTGGTAATCATTTTTTGTTTCAAATGTATTTTTCTTAATTGTGATATAATTCATATACCATAAAATTCATCCTTTTAAAGTATTCTACTATACTTATAAAGTTTTCAACCATTGCCACTAACTCATTCCAGAACATTTCCTCACCTCCAAAAGAGATCTTACATACCTACTAAGCAGTCTGTCCATATGGATTTGCTTATTCTGAACATTCCGTGTAAATGGAATCATACAATAAGTGGTCCCTTCTTTCACTTGGCATAATGTTTTCAAGGTTCATCCATGTTATAGCATGTATTGGTACTTAATTATTTTTATGGCCACATATTCCATTATAGGAATATACTTTTTTAGCAGTTTCACCCATTATTTGATGGACATTGGGGTGTTTCAGCATTTGCTATTATGAATAATGCCCCATGAATATTCATATACCAGCTTTATATGAACATATATTTTCAATTCTGTTGGACACACGCACACAGAGTGGAATTACTGGGTTATGTGTTGACTCCATATTTAACTTTCTGAGGAACTGCCAGATTATCAAAGTGGCTGTGCTATGTAACATTCCCATCAGCAGTGTATGAGGGGTCCAATTTCTGCTCATGCTCACTAACACTTGTTAATTCTTTTTGATTAAAGCTATCCTAGTGGATGTGATATGTTATCTCCTTGTGGTTTTGATTTATATTTCCCTGATGGTTAATGATGTTGAGCATCTTTTCATAGTGGCATTATTCATCATAACCAGAAAGTAGAAACAACTCAAATACCCATCAATGAATGGATTTTTTAAATGGGTCCTAGCCATATAATTGAATATTGTAATGTCATAAAAAGGAGTAAGTACAAATACATGAACATGATTAAACCTTGAAAACATTATGCCAAAGAAAAGAAGCCAGTCACAGAGGACTGCGTATTTTATTGTATGATGTCATTTATATGAAATGGCCAAAATAGGCAAATCCATATTTAGAAAGTGGATTAGTGACTGCTTAGGGTTGGGGGATGGGAGGAAATGGAGTGATGGCTAATGGGTTTGAGGTTTCATTTAGGGGTGATAAAATACTCTAAAATATTTATAGATTGTGGTGATGGTTGTAAAACTCTGAATGTACTAAAAACCACTGAACCGTACCCTTTAAATGAGTGAATTGTACGTTATTTTAAAAAGTTAAAGATGAAAGTGTGAACTTGTACAGGTTAAATTAAGAAATACTTATTTTAGATAAAATTGAATTCAGGCTATTTAATTTTTAGTAATAGTAACATTATTAATGTTACTCACTTTCTACCCTGCCCCTTTAAACATCTCTTAGGTTTGCCCTTGTTGGTGTTGGATCTGAAGCATCCTCAAAAAAGTTAATGGATCTGTTGCCTAAAAGAGAACTTCATGGTCAGAATCCTGTTGTAACTCCATGCAATAAACAGTTCCTGAGTCAATTTGAAATGCAGTCCAGGAAAAGTAAGCAATTCCTCTGAGGCTTTTATTAGAAGAGGTGTATTTTAATCAAAGTTGCTAGCATTTATTAGATATGATACTAGAAAAATCATCTTAATATTTAGTTTGTTGGTGGACCCATTTTTGAAAGTCCATGCTTTCAGTTTGATTTAATTACTGGTTATTACTGTGGTTCTATGTATTGGAAACCTCCTCCCATTTTTCTCTAGGTGTCACAAACCCAATACTGTTCAACAGTGTGCAAGTTCTATAGCCCTACCATGCTTTTCCTGTCATTCCCATCCTAGAGAAAGGAAGAAACTACATTCTAATCCTTAGATTGAAGCAAACTTAATGTGGATGTGTGTTATGGTGGTGGAGAACCCACTGATAACCAGAAAATATTCGTTGATTTCTGCTTGGTACCAAGACCTTTCACCACTTGGTAAAGTGAATATAGAAAAGATTTGCCATTACCCACTTATGAATGTTAACACTTACAGAGATAATTTAATATGGATGATCATGTAATTAAAAGAAATTCAAGTGGCACTTAAGGCTTAACTGAAGAATATGTTGCAAAATTTGAATGATTTATGTTTAATGAAATTCAGATTTCTGTTGGAGAATTTTGGTCTTGGCTGCTGCAGAGTAGTACTGTATTTTGAAAGTAACTCATTTATTTCTTGGAAGTACATGTATGCCTGATATTTGATACTTCAAAAGAACTTAAGTGAATGTGAATGTTTTCCTAACCAATACTTCTGAAGTAGTTTGGATAGGCCCAAGACATCTGCAAGTTAGTGTATAGCATAAATGAACTTTGAAATATGGTTGTTTCTAATAACAGTGGTTACATTTCAGAGAACTATTTTAATAAATGCTATTTATGAGTATTTGGATATTTGCAGCTACACAATCAGGACAAATGTCTGGGGAAGGTAAAGCTGGTCCTCCGGGAGGCAGTTCACGTGCAACATTTCCACAAGGTGGTAGAGGACGGGGCCGTTTTCCAGGGGCTGTTCCCGGTGGGGACAGATTTCCTGGGCCAGCAGGACCAGGAGGGCCACCCCCACCTTTTCCAGGTAAAAATTTTCTTAAATTACCATGGATAAAATGTATCTATCTAATACCTCTTTTCCTTTTCTCTCTTTTCAAGTAATGCATTATTAATGTGTCTTACTCTCCTTGTTATGCTATTTTTGGAATCCAGGAAATTTGATCAAGCATCTTGTTAAAGGAACTCGGCCTTTGTTCCTGGAAACTAGGATTCCATGGCATATGGGGCACAGCATAGAGGAAATACCCATTTTTGGCCTAAAAGGTCTTTATTTTTCTCCAAACTTGCTTGACTTATATATAGAATATTTACATCCGTCTTATTTTCTTACCTCTTAAAATCTTTCAAGACCATTTTTCCTTGTTTCACTTTCTAGCTTGGCATCAGAGTAGAATATAAGGTGGGTTATTTCACCATAAGAAATGTGTGTATACTGAAAGATCGAAACTATCTCTAAGCATTATTGTCTTTTGTCAAGTTTTTGTTTCAGTAATTTTTCTTAAGCATAAATTGAGAAGTTAAATTTGTAAGGATAGACTTCACCTTTGTAATTGTTAGTGTAGCATTTACCACATGGGTTTTATTTAAAGAGAAAGCATCTTGGTCTGTGAGTTACGCTTTAAAAGTATAACCTTGGCATAAAGGTGAAAAATACCTTATTGAAGTGTTTTTCTCCCTCTCTCTCCCCCCTCCCTCCCTTCTCTTCTCCCTGTCCCTTTCTCTCTCCCTCTCTCCACTTTATTCTGTAGCTGGACAGACTCCACCACGTCCACCCCTAGGCCCTCCAGGCCCACCTGGTCCACCAGGTCCTCCACCTCCTGGTCAGGTTCTGCCTCCTCCTTTAGCCGGGCCTCCTAATCGAGGAGATCGCCCTCCACCACCAGTTCTTTTTCCTGGACAACCTTTTGGACAGCCTCCATTGGGTCCGCTTCCTCCTGGTCCTCCACCTCCAGTTCCAGGCTACGGCCCCCCTCCTGGTCCACCACCTCCGCAGCAGGGACCACCTCCACCTCCAGGCCCTTTTCCACCTCGCCCACCTGGTCCTCTTGGGCCACCCCTTACACTTGCTCCTCCTCCGCATCTTCCTGGACCACCTCCAGGTGCTCCACCGCCAGCTCCACATGTGAACCCAGCTTTCTTTCCTCCACCAACTAACAGCGGCATGCCTACATCAGATAGCCGGGGTCCACCCCCAACAGATCCTTATGGCCGACCTCCGCCATATGATAGGGGTGACTATGGGCCTCCTGGAAGGTAAGTTAGTATGTGTTTTCGAATTGTGTTTGGTAAAAGATATTTTAAGCTCCATCACCGAGTTTTTAAAAAAAAAAATTGTGGCCTTTTCTCCAGGTATTTAGTTTTTGTCTTATTAGAAAAGGCAGTATGACATGGTGAAAAACATACAGAACAGGGTTTGAGAATAATCCATCGCCGCCACATATATACCCATGTGATTTAGGGCAAGTCACTAAATCCTGGAGATTCATTTCTTCATTTTTTAGGTTAAAAGAGGTTTAAAAAGATAATTTATTATTTTTAAAATTATTATCTAAAAAATAATAAAGTTTAAGGGGCATCATGTCTGCAAAAAATAATTTAAGCATACGGAATTCTATTTTTAAGATTTTAAAATCTGAGTCTCATTTACTAATTGATGGCAATACACAGAACACTAAAGTTTCTTCATTGTTTTAGGAATTAGATTAGTTTGTTTGATAACTACTATAGATTATCTCATGCTGCCTGTGAGTCCTGAGTGGCACATTACTAACTTTTAATTAAAATGGGAACATTAAGTAATATACAGAGTATTTGGGTAGATGAAGGCTTGTAAAACTCAGGCCTTGTGGAAATTAAAATAATGGCAACTTTGGAGAAAAGCTGGGTGGAAACTCCTGTTGAACTAAGTGATGTCTTAGCCTCTTTTCAAATAATTTAAAGATTATCTATACTGTCATAACTTGGAAAGCTGTGTTTATAATTTCCAAGAAATGGCCCTGGCTGGTGTGGCTCAGTGGATTGAGTGCTGGCTAGCAATCCAATGGGTTGCCAGTTCAATTCTCAGTCAGGGCACATGCCTGGGTTGTGGGCCAGGTCCCCAGTGGGGGGTATACGAGGCGCAACTACATGTTGATGTTTCTCTCCCTCTCTCCCTCCCTTTCCCTCTGTTAAAAGAATAAATAAAATCTTTAAAAAAATTTTCCAAGAAATGTTTGCCCCTTAGTTTCTTTTGAGATTATTGTTTGATTTTGTATTCTTTAATTATCACTGTTAAACTACTTTATGTTTCATTTTGTCTGAGAATCGTCCAGAATGGTTTTCAGTGTCTGCCTGATACCATATAATTGCCCAGACCCTCCACCCCCAGTAAATTTGATGTTGTAAACAAAGTCTGTTAACAGTTATTTCTCCATAGAGGTTGCATCTTTGTGATTGCCAAAAATGCTTCATTTTCTGTAGAAGAAAATGTCACAACTGCTAAATTAGTGTAATTTTTATTTTCTTCACTTCAATTCCCATGACCAACTACATATCAAGTGTTCACCTTTAGTATATAGGGTTGGGTTGGATGACTGGTTCAACGGCTTAAAATTTGAGTCATACCCAGTATCAGGTTTTCAAGAATTGGAGGAGGTATTATTGACTAGTTTTTTAATGTGTGGTGTGTGTGCTGATTTTCCATGGGTAGAAGTCACAGCATTTAGTTGATCATGCATGGATTCTGAACAACTTATAATTTGGTCAGTATGTTTATAAAGTTTTGGGAATAAAATTAACACCTTATAAAGCATGCAAAAATTAGATGAGCTGTGAACAGCCTCAATGCAATATCCTAAACTTTAGTGTCTTACCAAGTAGCTAGTAGCTAAGATAGCAAAAAGATTTACCTTATCCTGTACTGTACATGTACAATATTTAAAGTTGTCTTTGTCAAGCAGCTTTACAAAATCTTGGCATTTTATTCATTTTTTCAACAAATATTTATATTTAGTACTTTTTATTTTCCAGATACTCTTCTAAGGATTCAGTGACAAACAAGATCTTGTCTGCCCTGAAATTTTATCAGACTTTTTTTCTTTCTGAGATTTTATTTACTTTTAGACAGAGGGGAAAGGAAGGAGAAAGGGAGAGAAACATCAGTGTGTGGTTGCCTCTCACATGCCCCTGGCCTACAACCCAGGCATGTACTCTGACTAGGAATCAGACTTGCGACTCCTTGGTTTGCAGGCTGGCACTCAGTCCCCTGAGCCACACCAGCCAGGGCCATCAGACATTTATTATTCTTCGATTGTGAGTTGGGCCCTCTGCCTAGAGGATCCAAATGTGATGAAACCAAATTCCTGCTCTTGATTGCATAAGCTATGTTTTTTGTAGTCAACTGTGTGTGTTTGTGTATGTATTCGTCAGAACAATTTCTTATACCTATTTTTGTATGTCTGAAGAATATTGTAGGGATGTAAATATATTGTTTCTGGACCTCAGAAAGACAAGATTTCTAAGCTACTTCATTTCAGCTATAAGATGGTGTAAGAATTTTGCTTAGATTTGCTTTCTTTATAGGAGAAAATAGCATACTTCAATCTGGAAAAGTAAACATTAGCTTTAAGGTCTTTGTCAAAAGCAACCAGTATGAAATGCTTTATACTATTAATAGTAATTTAGAAAATCCATTGAGTATGATTTAAGATTTATTCTGATTTCATAGGGAAATGGATACAGCAAGAACACCATTGAGTGAAGCTGAATTTGAAGAAATCATGAACAGAAACAGGGCAATCTCAAGCAGTGCTATTTCAAGAGCTGTGTCTGATGCCAGTGCGGGTTTGTATATTTCTTCCTGTTTTATTTTTAGAGAGAGGGGAAGGGAGGGATAAAGAGAGGGAGAGGAATATTAATGTGTAGTTGCCTCTTGCACATCCCCCACTGGGACCTGGCCCACAACCCAGGCATGTTCCCTGACTGGGAATCGAACCAGTAAACCTTCGTTCGCAGGCTGGTACTCAGTCCACTGAGCACCACCAGCCAGGGCTAATACTTCTTATTTATGTTATTAAGAATAATCATTTAGATGTAGTAATTATTTTTATATTTCCAAATCACTACCTGTATTTTATTTAAAAAGATACTGAAGAAAGACGTGTGTCATAGTTTAATGGAAAAATACGTAATTAAAAATTTTTAGATGTAGGCTTAAATCTTATCCCTGACATTAATTCAGGAGCCTTAGGGCAGCTCATTTATTATCATATTTACAAAGTGATAACCTGCTTTACACAGCTATAATAATAACAAATTATACTATTTCTTTTTCCAACTGGTGAAACACTGAAAAAAGAAAAAAGAAAAAAGTAAGACATTTTCTGTGATCTTTTTAAAGTTCACTCCTTTTGTAAAATGCTTTATCGCTCTTATTCCAGGTGGTTTGGTGTTACTTTGAAAATAAAATTCATTTGACTTGAGCCTCTCTCTTCCCCTCGCAGGTGATTATGGGAGTGCTATTGAGACATTGGTAACTGCAATTTCTTTAATTAAACAATCCAAAGTATCTGCTGATGATCGTTGCAAAGTTCTTATTAGCTCTTTGCAAGATTGCCTTCATGGAATTGAATCCAAGTCTTATGGTTCTGGATCAAGGTAAAACTTTCCTGTCTCATGTTTATTTAAAACTACTGCTTTTACAAATAGAAAAATAATATGTTTGGGACTTTAAAATAGGACTTTGATTATGCTTATTATTGTTTACTCATTAGAGGTTTTTTGTGCTTTTTTTTTTTTTTTTTTTTTTTTTAACTCTGAATCGAATGTCAGGTGTTTGTTTTCTTGAAACCCTTAAGGACTTCCAGATACTTTTAGAATAAGACTGTAAACAGACTGTGTGATAATAGTCCCTGTCTTTTCATCCTCATTGTGTACCTCTCCGCTTGCTTACTGTTCTCTTGCTATACTGGTCTCCCTTCTCTTTCTCTTGACACCTCAAACACTTGATCATCTCACTCTTTTTATGCTTGACATTCTTTCTTTTAGGAGCCCTTTTCCTTGGCTTATCACATGGTTTCTTATTTTTCATGCCTCTACTCTAACTTCTAGCAGCGGTCATCTCCTGGGATATTTTGTCATGTTCTGTTATTTCTTTCGTAGTACTACATTCTTATTGTTAATTCACATTTTTTTCACTGTACATTTTGAAAGATGGAAGGGGCCTTCCTCATACTGTTCACTACAATGTTTCTTTTTTTAAAAAATTAACTTTATTGGGATAACAGTAACATTATATAATATTCAAGTGTACAATTAAATAATACATCATCTGCATGTTACATTCATATATTTGACCCCCACCCTTTTGCCTTCTTCAAAATCTTACTACCTCCCTTACCCTATGGTAATCACCATACTGTTGTCTGTCGATGAGTTTTTTTGTTTGTTGTTGCTTTTTGCTTTATCTCTGACAAAGGAATGAAATCATATGGTTCTTGTCCTTTTCTATCTGATCTAACTGCGTTTAGCATAATGCTGTCAGGATCCATCCATGTTGTTGCTAATGGCAGTATTTCATCCTTTCTTACAGCCGAGTAGCATTTCATTGTGTATACGAACATTGTGTATGTGTATGGACATCTTCATCCAGTTATCCATCGACAGACACTTTGGTTATTTCCATGTCTTGGCTACCATGCGTAATGCTGCATTGAACCTAGGGGTACATTGTATCTTTATGAATAAATGTTTGCTAATTTTTTTGGTAGGTACCCAGAAAAGGGATTCCTGGGTCATATGGTAGCTCTATTCTAAATTTTGGGGAGAACCTCCATACTCGTTTTGTTTTCCATAGTGGCTGTCACTGCAGTACTTCTAATGACTATACAGAGTGGATGCTAAATAAACATTTCTTGAACACAGGAGTTCATGAATGAAAGATCTATTCTTAGTTTTTTTAATTAGATAAATTCCTTTTTTTAGCATTACTGCTAACCTTGAAATTTTGCATATTTTTGAAAGTTAGATCTTTAATTTTCACATGATACTCTTAGATCTGTCTTTTGCGTAGTTTATCTGGTGGTAGAATCTGCTTCATAAAATTAAGGAAAAGGAGCTTGTCATAATTATTACCTTTTGATCCAGTGTTAAGGGTTTTTGTCTGAACAAATTAGTCATCGCTAAAAACCACATCTTATACAGTCTTTTAAACTGTTGAAATACAAAGTAACCACCTAATAAATGTTTGCTACGTGTGTAGTTGTCTGGTGCAAAAACGCAAAGTAGAAATTTAAACTCATAGACAATTGTTATCTCCTTATTGTGAATTTCAGATTTAGAATAGAATTTCTAAAAGTACTTTAGGCAACATACTTTGTTAAATTACCTATTTTTTTAAGTGGTTCATGAGACATTTCTCTTCATTAAGTAACAATGTGAATAGTATTGCAGTCTTTACTAGTGGTCACAATTACTAGGTTTTCTTCTCTGCTGCTTACCGCACTTCCCAGCCCTTGAAGCAAACGTGTATATTTTTAGAAAACTTCTAGAGCAATAGCATATTTTGGTTAGTTGTAAATGTAAAATTAATTATTTATATATAGGTTTAGATAATCTCTCTTAATAGGTGGTATTTGTATATTCAAGTTCCATTGCATATTGAGTGATTTCATGAATTTACAAAACTACCTTCTCTATGTTCTTCAGCTTAAAACAGA
Organism: Glossophaga mutica; assembly: GCA_039655065.1. NCBI lineage: Eukaryota > Metazoa > Chordata > Mammalia > Chiroptera > Phyllostomidae > Glossophaga > Glossophaga mutica. Next base: position 65,640,698 of record CM077304.1, read on the forward strand.
AGCTCTTTGAAATTTTATCCTTCACCTTTCTGTTTTTCATTCAGTAAACACTACATTTCTGTTTTAGACTACCACTTATAATAGATATAACAGATGATATGGTGTGTTGCCCTGGTGTGACAGGTTCCCAATTTGGGGGTGAATATTTTTAAAAATGGAATTTCTACTTCATACTTTTAGGTGAGTTAATAAATCATTATTGACAGTTCAGGATATCATAAGTCTAAACTAGACTTACAAAGAATTTTTTTGCCTTTGGTATTTTTGGTGTTAAATACCAAAATACCGAAAAATTTTTTAAGCTATGCAGTTATGGAGAGCATTAATCCAGTAATTTCTTTTAGAAGACGTGAACGATCAAGAGAGAGGGACCACAGTAGATCACGAGAAAAGAGTCGGCGTCATAAATCCCGCAGTAGAGATCGTCACGATGATTATTATAGAGAGAGGAGTAGAGAACGAGAGAGACACCGGGACAGGGACCGGGACCGTGACCGAGAGCGCGACCGAGAGCGCGAGTATCGTCATCGTTAGAAGGTGAGTATTCCTTATTCCTGCTGAATTTAGTGTATGCGTTATTAACAGTCATCATAACTCCAAGGCTGTTGTTTATACAGTATATACCTACATTTTAAATGGTCCAACTACTTGTTCTGAATTTAATCTTCTGGAAGCATCTGAAACAAATTACAGGTAAGTAAAAACAGGTAAAAACAAAATTTTGACCTCTTATCTTGGAATAATTGTATTGCTGAGTTACAACTTTTAGCTTTCAGATTGTTAAGGGTCTTAAGAAAGCAAGAAAATAATCAAGAGGACTCATTGTCTACTTCTAAAATCTAAAAATCAGAATTCTCTTAATCACATAGTTAGCATGTGATTTAAAATATAAAAATACAGGGAGTTCATACACACACACACAATGTAAAGTTCATGGACTTTAAAAAATAAATTTCAAGTTTCTTCTGGAATGAACTTAATTTATCCCTAAAACTTTTAAAAGTACAGGATGGTTACTCAACTTTGAAAGAGCATTTCTACTTTCAAAAAAACATTATTTAGTAAATACATTTTTTTCTAGTGTCTGGTTTTTGTTTTTAAAAGAAAAGAAACAGTATATTTTACAAAGAAGATATAAAACATTCCATTTAAATGGGTTCAAGGTACTTCATAGCTGTGAATTTTAAATTGTATCAAATTATACATCCCAGGTTAGAATAACCTTGAAATAATTTTCTTTGATGTCTCATTCATAAACCATAATCATTGTCTTTTTTTTTCTGTATTTTAAAACTTTCTTGTGTACATTTTTCATAAAGCGGGAAGAGTTGTCTGTTTCTACTTCATTTTCATGTGTAACTTTATTTTTATTCATGTGGAAAGTGGGAGGAGGGCACTACAAAGACTTGTGCATATTATACAAAGGTTATTCTGTAAGCAAATTTTTTTCGTATGTTGGTGGCATACTCACATTAAAACAAACCCTTTATATGTAACAACTCTTCACACAATTGTTTTCCTTAATCACGGGAAACATTGAAAAATTAAATGATGGTAATTGTTAGGATTTATATTGTTATGAACAAAATCAAAGACTATCAGATATATAATTTTGTGGTAGAATAGCAGTTTCTTTAACTATGGTAGGTATATTTTAGCAAATGGTAAATTTTTTTTGAATAATACTATTTAGAAAGTAAGTATGTAAGTCTTATTTTTATGGTACACAGCAGGCTATTTCATTAATTATTTCCAGTTTTAAGGGATGTTTGAAGTGAAAAGACCAGTTTTAAAACTTTAACTTGCATTTCATATATGCATTTTGAGTGTCAAAATTTTAATTTTAAAATAGTCCTCCATGTATTGTATTATAGAACTCAATATAAATAACTCAAAACATTTTTAACATGATGCAAATCACCTTTCACTTTTAAAATTAAGCATATTGAAACTGATGCTGTGTTTTGGATATGAGTAAGAATTGAATGTTGTATCATGTAAATTCAAACATTAAGTTTTAAACATACAGGGTTTTTTCCCCTTGGGTTGAATAAATCTGATCTCATCTTAAGAAAAAATTCTCAGTGTCCATCAGTTGCTTAAGGTGAATTGTGGCCAACTTTACCTGAATGCTTAACTGTATCAGCCATTTCATTTATATAATAAGGTACAGATCCTACAAGTTAAATTTTTATTTAGACTTTGCCAGCTTTCAACAAGATTCCATTTACTGAAGGCATATTAATGAAACCTGCATACATTTTCAGTCATCTCTTAAGATTATATGTCTTCATCAGGGGTTTCTGAACCAGTTTGTGCCCAAAATTAATTAATGAGTTTGGGGGATTTTGTTGTTGTTATTGTTTATCTATTTAAACGAGCATAGTATTTGAATTAACTAACATTACATTTCTAGTAATGGGTACACCTAAATAGATTATGGCTTGAGTTTCGTTAAGGATTCAGACATTAACTGTGAATTCCTAACTTGCAAACTATTTGTTGACATTTCTTATTAATCACTGATGTGTACCATACCAAAATTTCCATGTTTTGTTTGTACATTAATCAGAATTGAGTTGTAATATTGTTATGTGCCTTCATCCAAGCAAAATTTTACATGAGCATTTCCAGTGCAGAAAATTCTGTTATTCTGGAATATTACACCTTTGCTATACCAAACTTACTTATTGTGTGTATAGACATGAATAAAGGGATGGGGACTGGGATTAAATATAGTCAACTTTTTGCACATTTAATAACCATAATAATAAGGTCTGTTGACCTTTACAGAAGTTTTTAAATATGAGTCCTTTTGAGCTTTCATGTAAATCTTAAATTGACTAAATGGAATAAGAGTAACTTGGAAGCTAAAGTGAATGCCACTAAGTCTGTGTATAAATAAAACAATAATGTAATCTATTATTAAAGTGCTGATGGATGGCTAAAAGGGCAAGTTCTTAATTTAACTGGAAACATAATGATGTTGGCAAGCTGTTAATGTCTGTTCCATCTTAATTTTTTTGTGTTTGAACTGTTGGTAATGTTAATTGCATTCTCTCATTTTTAAAATGTATTAGTTTTCCAAAAGCATACAATATCTAATTTTAAATAGATAATATTTTAACAGGAATATCCATATTGTAAATTTTTGGTATGTAAATACATTGTGCTTCAAATTCTGTAATTTCTGCCTCTATTCTCAGACCACTCTGAGCAAAACCAAAGTATTTCAGTGTTTTAAGATTGTACACTTACAGAAATAATTTTACTTTCATAGTTGAATTGTTTTAGGTTGCATTCTACTTAACTACTTGTTTGGAACAACCCTACTCAGTAAATTTCTGTTAACAGTTCAGTTTCTCTTTGTGTACTAGAGTATTAAAACCAAATTATTTTTTAAAATACTTTTTATTCATCTCTCCCTGATAAATGAGGTTTTATATATTCTCAAAGCATCCATTTCTTTGATTAAAAAAAATTTTAAGCATCATGTATGAAATATGGATTAAATAATTTTACTTTTTGTTGAATGATTACCTTAGCCATAAATGTTATGATTTTAAGAGGTTGGTATTGCACAAGATTTAGGGTACTTTGCATTCCTTATTCAGTTTATAACTTTTCATTAATTTGGTTTAAAAAAAAAAAGGCTAAAAGAACCATAAGTTTTTCCTTGTGTATTAAGATGTTTCATTTTCTTAAGAGTTAGTATTATTACTTTGAGGCTTATGTGAAAATTAAATTCTCTTAATTACCTGATGAAGGATACTGGTGGTAATGAGATTGAAAAATTATGTCTGTAACTCTTAGGTCATCTGAGATCTGCCTTAATATTGTCCAGCCCTGTGTTTTCTTTGTGTTTTCCCAGATATCCTAACTGCTTCATTTGGATATGCTAGCTTTCACTTCTTTTGCTCTAATTTTTCTTGCTTTTAGTATTACATGCAAAACCTGTATGACTGCACAGCTATCTTAATTGTTAAGTGTGGGAGGGTAGGAATTGATCCCTTGAATGACTGTATAGTGTGTCTTTGCTCACTGTGGTTTAAGAATATGGTTGTTGACAAACAATTAATGTTCCCTCTTAAAAAAATAATTGGTGCCAATGTGAGTCACTTTGCTCTCACCATCATCTTAGTATGAAGTTTATTGCCATTGTTTTAGTTTGTAAATTAGATTGTTTGAATGAATAATGTTTCGAATGACTAGTTAGCATTGTTTAACGAAAACCTGATAACCGACAAAGGCCAAGTTTGCCATATACACTATCCAGATTTACCAATTTGCTTTCTGCAGTAGTATATTTATACTCTTACAGTGAATTCTAAATCACATAAACAGCTTATTTTGAAATGTTCATTTTGTGAAATTTTAAGGGCAAAGCTGAGTTTTGTTTGTGGTGAAGGTTTTTTCTGCTCTTTAGTGAACTGCCTATAGCAACAGTCATGTAAAGGGTTTATAGTGTAATAAAAGGCTTTATTTAAAGTGTAGTTAAAATGAGGTAAGTACTGTGTCTAAAGGTTGAAAGATGGAAATATGAAATGTTTGGGTAGTAAGGGAATTTTTTGTAAACATCTACACTAAACAGAATTTTGTATAATGTATTCTTGTTGATGCAGGAAGGAATTTTGATTTTCAAAAAGATTTAACTTACATTAAGATACTTACGTTTCTTTTGCTCACCCCATCTCCATTCCTCTCATTAAGGAAAAGTTTTGAGATAAAAATGAATTTTGTTTCACTGAGTTAATAAAAGCACATCTTTAAAATATTAGAATTATTAAAATTCAATTATCAATACGAAAACCTACAAAAGAGCCATATTAATATACATTTGAATCTTTTACTTGAAGGTTGGATTTGCCATGCATTTAAGATACTGTTGCTAACAAATTTGGTTAGATAGTTTTTAACAGAGAACTCATCATTTGAGTTGTTAGTATTGACTTGATCTCATGTTAATCTGAAAATGCAGATGCCTCTCTGTATTGAAATTTTATTTAGTGCTCACTTGACAGACTTCATTGAGAAGGTGCAGGTTCCATTTGTCGGCTTAGTTGTTTTTAACACCTGTTATCTTAGATCTTCCTTTTATGACTGATAGCTAAAGCAAGTAATTGTGTGGATTTGACATGAAAAGATTTGACCAAATGGTATTCTGAAAATAAGCATTGGATGTATTTGTCACTTTTAAGTTTTTTGGTATCTTTGTTTATGTAGATGTCTACTTAGAAATTTAAGACTATAATATGGAATTGGACTATTGGATATGGGTTGTATTGCCTTCAAATTTGCTTCCGTTTGAGTTTGTAAATTTTGTATTTCCACAATGGATAACTGTAACGTGTTTAGAGATAGAAATATAAATTGTCAGATTATTCCCCAGATTTTGTATGGTGAAAACAAGAGACTTACTAATAGTAAAGATCTAACTCAGAAGTATAAATCGTGCAAAAGATGAGTGCATTCGTCCTGGATAAAGATGTGTTGTAATTTTATGAACAGGATTTTCTACATTAAAAGCAGTAAAATTTTCCACTGGAGTGATGAATGATATAAAGTTGCAATGTATGCCATATGTTTTTTTGGAAGGGTTGGGCATTTTTATTTTGCTCACTGTCACATTAAACAAACTTTCCCTTTTAATGACTCATCCTTCCAAGCATAACCAAAAACAAAACAAAACAGGCAGCTAGCATTCTTTTGCAGTAAGATTTATGACTTTTTTCAGTGATCCATTTCTTTATATTTGTTGTCACTTTAATATTATGATACTAGTTTTAAAAGTACATTGCAAATAAAAGTAATACCTGAAAGCAGCCTTTCTAGATTTTTTCCATGAAATAATTCCACCAAAAGGTTCATAAGATAAGGGTACAGTAACAGGTGACATTAGAAATGGCTTAAAAATCTTTTTGGAAGAACATAGGCAAATAGAAACCAGTTAAAAGAGAAAGTCCAGGATTATAGCGCTGTTTTTTTCTTTTGCAGCCATGCAGTTTTGGTTTTATTGCTAGACAGTGTAAATATTATGTATATGTGTACTGATGCTCTTAAGATTCTCACAGCTAGTGGAAAGGACATAAATGGTGAAATTTATAGTTTCAACAGAATATTAATTACTTTTATTAGAGCAAGAATATTTCTTAATTTTATGGCAAAATACCACTAAAATATTGTGCTCTTTTGCCTCTTACTATTTCAATAGTAAGATTTATTGAAATGTTCTCTTTGCATTTATATTTTAAATACCTGGTACTTCAATGATCACTTATATCCAAATTAATTAAATGTCTTTTTTGTGAAGCTCTACTTGAAGTTTACATATTTATGTAATTTTGAAATTTTAGTTTATCAGATTTATTGGTTATTTTTTCTTTATGTGAGTTTTCAATGAAATTTATCATTGTAGATTTCTATTTAGCTTGTTTTTGGTTAGTTTATACACATTAAATATTTAAATATAGGTGAAATAGTAAACAAATGTTTTAAATTTGTATTATGTCTAAAGATTTGTATGTGGATGTTATTTATTTAAATGTGCATACTGAACTATATATTCATAAGTTTTATTTATAAATATTGTAACATGGAGGACCTTTTGATTTATAACATTTCAGAAGTTCCTGTATGCTGTCAAATAAATACAACTAATTTGTAAACTAATTTATTGCATTTTATATTCAGTTCGCATTTAATTGTTAATGCGTTCTATAGAATTGATATGTGGCTGAATGAAAAATAATCACATTAAATCGTTCAAGCATTTTTCATTTATTTTTGTAGTATGCATACTTTAGAAAATGATAAATGTTTTTATCACAGAAACAGTAGCTGTTATATTTTTCACTTGTTTCAGTTATTAAATTTATAAGGCTGTAATGTCCACAAAGAATGAAATCAGAATGTTTCAGTTTTAATTATCATATAAATTGGGAGCATTTCTCCATCACAAAGGCAGCTACTGTTTCAGTTAATTCTTATTTTGTGTTAGAATACGTAACAGTGAAGTAGATGCACGACTTGTGTATGTATAGTTAAGCCAGCGTTTTTCTGTGTATTATGGGGAATAGCAAAATCTACATCACAAATTTTGACACATTACAGCTGAAGGAAGAGGAACACCTTCCAAGACAAAAACAGTCTTCGTGAGGGAAACATGACGCTTGTCCAGCAGTTTGCTTCTTGTGATTGAACTGAACCTGTAAGGATTCATGGATAAAATGAACAGGAATAGATCTGAATAAAGCAAATCTGCATAAATGGTAACCAGTAGCTCTACTTTTATTTTTTATGTTGCTTAACTGTTTTTATTTGAAGAAAACCTGTGTGATTTAAAAAGTTATAGCTTTTGCAACTTTATTACTGGTTATATACTTTTTGGCCATTATAATGTGCAAGCAATTGGAAAAATGTCAAATAAATGCTTGTTTTTATAGTAGTATGTTCTTGTTAAAAATGTTCATATGATAATGTCTGTAAACAGCACCACTTTGATTACAATAGATGTAGTGTTGTAATAAACTGTTTAACGGGGCTGATGTGTAAAGCTGTTCAAGTTATTTGATGTTTACACCTCAGGGAAAGTCTTGTGTTCAGCAATATCTAAAGATAATGTTACTATGACATTTATACTGTCCTTTAAAAACGCATTGCAATAGCATTTTTGGATATGCATCAATCTAATCTTGCGTTCAGTGAATTAAACATACTGATTAAGTGTCTGTTGCCCTTGATTTTGATATTAGGATAGGTGATTACATGGATATTTAGTATTTCTATATTCTGCTTTTCTAGCTGTTTTTACCTAGTTAGCTTGTGATTTTTGCTGAATGGTATGTAAACCTGTAAAAATGAAACTTCACAGACATAGCAATTCAGGCAATGTGTAGGGGTCAAAACGATTTTGTGGTTTTAACATTTTAGTAAAGACATACGTTATTTGCTACAGTACTGCAGCTTAATCACAGCACAGATGTACTGAAATGCTTAATTGTAAACTGCTGGCATTGAAAAAAAAATACTTCAACAGTTCTGATTTGATGCCGCAGTTATTTGTGGTTTTCTATTGATAGTGCTCATAGTTAATTTTTGAAGCCCTGGGCAGTGTAAATACAGTCACGCAGCAGACAGATTGAAGTAAAGAAAGCCTTAGTTTTATTTTCTGGTTACTATATAGATTTCTGAAGGATATGATGTTTATTAACATCAGGTTGTATTCTCCTGTGTGTGTAATGGGAGCTTGTAGGTATACCCTATCTCCACAGTTTAAGGAATTCTGTATATTTTCATGCAGCCTATTGGTTCATGCTAGAGTTACTTAATCAAAGGTTTTTTTTCAAACCTGCCTTGCATATAGGCCTACAGTAGAAGCACTTGCCTAGCATATGTTCTTAAATTGCAAAATTAGCATAGGCAGTGTCACTTGATAAGACGTTTTATAGGAAGGTTATTCTGAATCACTACAGAAATTTGAGTTTAAAACCTTAAGCAGGTTACAATTTGATTTTAATGTTTTTGAAATCTGGTTATTTTTGAGAGATCTGATAATACACATTGGTTTTTTCCAAGTATTGCCAAATATTAGGACAGTGCTTAAGGTATTTTTAGGTACCCTAGATATTATGTCACGTGCAACTGTAGAAGCCCTCTAGAGAACTGTACTGCAGTCCTCACTTTCCTCTTGTGCACTGTCACACAAGTCCTTACAAAACTAGCTGTTTCAAATTATTCATGATATTGCCAGTTTTATTTTAAAATATTTTGTGAGAGTATTTATGCATGGATCATTGGTGTTTATCAGAACTGTTTGCTCTCAAATTTTTAAAGTCTTTTATCTTGTTGAAAATGCACTTGCCTTTTTAACATTATCTGACAGTTGTATCAATCGATTTCCTTGTTTTGTGTATAGGTGTTTATTTTTTGTCATTTTCCTAGTTTTTTATATTTCATTATAATGTCCTAATGCAAAGTGTGGACATAAATATATATTACAGGGGAAATTAGGTAATAGTAAGCTTAAAAGGTAAGTAACTATCCATGATAATAAAATTTTCTCTGAACAATTTTTAAATGGAACCATAAAACTCTAACTGCATTTGAACTTGATGAAACTGGAAATTTTATGCTAATTAAATTCTTCATTTACTTTTTCACTTTTTATCAGTGGAACCCTTTAATTGCTCATTCTGTGTCACTCTCCCTACATGGCTGATTTCATTATGTGGCTTGCTGCAAATGGTGTGAGTGTACTAGAATTGCTTGCTGCCAGTCCATTATTTTTAAGTGTTGTCAGAGGGAAATAACTTTTTGGTTTGACCAATTAATTTTTGCCGTCTTTCTCTACCTGATAGCACATGAATGTATAGCTGTAAAGGTGAAAATTGCAAGACTTGTTTTATTTATATCCCTTCTGTTGTCTGTGGGCTGATGTGATTTGCGGGGGGGAGGCAAAACATTTCTTTTAATGTATAAAAAACAATCCAAAGAGATAAATCTTTACTTACAGACACACCAAAAAAAGAGTCCTGGAGACCTTTCAGTTTCTTCTTAGTAATAATTATAGTGGATATGAAAACAAACTTGAAGTTAATTTTAAACATAGCATTTATTAGTGCTATGTAGCAACATTCCTTTCAGCCAGTAAAGTTACGTGTGAGTGATACAGCACTTGAATGGTATTGCTTCTTGAAGCAACACTTTGAATTGAAGTATGCTATGAATTGAAGTATGCTACCTTTAGTTAAAGGACATATGTTACGGGAAGGATATTCTAGTGTAAATTTGGAAATGTTTCTTTTGTCAGTTTTCATAAGCAAGATCTGGCCTAAGTTGCAGTGGCTAGGGGTCATAGTCCATTTAATGTCCCCTTTACCTAGAATATTCTTAAGCAGTTAACTACAGTTTCCAGTTCACAAATAACTTACACATTGTAGCTTAAGGTGTTATTTTTATTTAAATCTCCTGTGGAGAACATTGTTTTGTTTTTTACTAGTTTTTTAAGGTCAGTTCCTAAACATGGAGGTTTTAATGAATGTTGTATAACATTTTATAGTGAAAGGGGGAAATTGTTGGAAGGGTAACTTTTCCCTTACGTATTTAAATGTGCCAATAACTAACACATACTATTTTATACAATGAGATTCTACTACAAACTTCCTGTTGGAGTGCTCTCTACATTTTGGTTTTTACTACGTGAATGATCATTGCATTTTCTGTATCTCGTAAGATGGCTCCAATTTTGTGTTTTAAGGTTTAGCTTGTTAGAGAAAGTGTATGTTCTGAGTCTTTATGATAATACAGTATTGAAATTCTTGGTTTTACAGATACTATCTGCCTTTTACATTTTAATCCATAAGTCCATTTTCATCCCATAGCTGTTTGTAAATGTCTCCCGCAGTTGTATGTACTTAAATGCACGCTTACCCATTGTACGTATTGGACATTTTTGTGCTAAAATACATTAAGTGGGATTTTTGTAGCAAAGCATTCTATCTGTTCTTAAAGTATGTGTGTGTGTTTTGTTTTGTTTTACATTAATCTTCAGTTTAAACACTGGTGTATTTTTTTTTTAAGCGACTTGACTCTTAGAAGCCTTAGACTAATTTTTAAATAAATATTCAACCAAAAATTATAAATTTATTAAGATGTGGCCTTACATAGAGCATTCTTTACGTTAGTAATGTGAGATTTTTGATTTAGAGAAATCAGAAGATACAGGATTAAAGTTTCATTGTAAGTTGAAATAGAAAATGTGCTAAAATGTCTAGGCTTCTGAGAGGAAGTTCTTACGCTCTTCTTTCTTGGGATTAGAAAGAAGCAATATGAATTTTTCTGAATATTCAAAATACTCAGACAATTGTATCTTGCTCAGATTGATTTAGGTTTGTCTTAACCAATGTTTCTTTAAAATTTCAGGTTGTTGGCATTCACACTGAGTATGCAGCTACTATGGTTTTTGTATGGGACGTATAAACATTTGGTTAGATACAGACAGATTTTAATGTTCTAAAGACTTCCTGCTATATTAACATTATAATGGGAGTCTTAAAATATTAAGTAGAATTTAATTGAAGTCACACAAATCTTGAAATGGTGTCTGCGGGGATAGTAAATACTACAGAGAATTTTTCATTCCGTATGAGAGTATGGGTGTAAATGTTTTACAGTCGTTTGGACAGAACCGGCATTCAGGAAAAAAAAAACATTTCGTTTTGAAGATGGATTTTTTTTCTTGTTGCATTGTTACTGCGTAACATTTCTCAGCATTTTATAAGTTATTTTAAAATACAGTGGTGAATTCATGTTTATTTTTTTACGTTGAAAATTGAAGTACTCAGGTGGTATTTAATGGGAAAGGATCCTTTGGGGTAAATCATAGTGTATTCTAAGGAATGCATCTATAACATTGATGACTTTAGCCTTAAAAAAAAGGTCTATTACTCCTTCTTCCTCTTCATCCAGTGGTATATTAGCAAAGTAGTTTACAGCCTTGTGCAGCCTTACAAAGTTGTTTCACAATTTTTAATGGAACGCCCTTAACAAAAAAATTGTATCATATTTCAGTATCCATGAATTACTGAATCACGGTTTGTAAATAATTTGTCTAATACTAGAAGGCCAAAGAAAGTCTTGAAATTTTAGCTATTGACTCTGGTGACTTCACACAATAAGATTTCTGTGCAAAAGGTAAGGTGATATTTGATCAAAAGTACATATTTTTGGTGTCCATGAGAACTAGACTTCCATATTTGCTTCTCTTAGAAAGCTCATTCCATTTTATTAAAATGTTTGTAATTGCAATTTTGTGTTTAATGTGTTTACTTTCTGTCTTTTCTTTCTTTAGCATTTAGGTGATTGTTCAGCAGTTTGCTATATGGCCATTGTTGGCCTTAAACTGCACTAGTAACAAGCATGGTATTTATCTTGTATTGATAATAAAACGAGTTTTGATAATACTTTGCAGTTTGTCCTTTTTGTTTGATTTATAATTCGTTAACCATTGTATATGGTTTAAATAGTGTATGAGGTCTGTCCAGAAGGTATCCAGCCATGTAGTATGAAAAAGAGGCATTTATTGAAGTAGATACAAGAACCATTGTACATAGGACAATTATGCCTCAGTCCCATTCAAATTAGGCACCTTGGGACCTCACACAGTTCTCCCAATTGCCATCAGGTGGCCCATTGTATTTTCCTGAATCTCATTGACCATCTGAAATCTCTTCCCTTTCAAAGGTGATTTTAGTTTTGGGAAAAGCCAGAAGTTTCAGGGTGCCAAACCTGGGCTATAGGGGGACTGAGTGACCAGGGTGAATTGATGTTTTGCCAAAAAAAAAAATCTGTATGAGACCTGATGTATGAGCAAGCACATTGTCATGATGAAGCTGCCAATCACCAGTTGCCCGTAGCTGTGGCCTTCTGAATCATCTGAATAGTTTCCTCCAAGGAGTGTTCAAGACTAATGCAAAATTTGATGCAGATTTGTTGTTCTGCTCCCCCAATTATTTAAGTATATTTTATTGATTGTTATTACAGTTGTCCCATTTTTTTCTCCCCTCCAACTCTCATTTCTCCACCTTTGTTAATGTCCATGGGTCATATGTATAAGTTCTTTGGCTTCTCCGCTTCCCGTGCTATTCTTAACTTCCCCCTGTCTGTTTTGTATTTACCGTTTATGCTTATTCCCTGTACCTTTTTCCCAATTCTCCCCCCACCCCTCCCTCCATGTGATATCTGTTTCTGTGAATCTGTTCCTATTCTAGTTGTTTGCTTAGTTCATTTTTGGTTGTGTGTGTGTGTTGTTTTTTTTTTTTTTAGGTTTGGTGGTTGATGGTTGTGAGATGGTTGTCAGTTTTACTGTTCGTAGTTTTGATTTGTTTCTTAGATGAGTCCCTTTAACATTTCATAGAATAAGGGCTTGGTGACGATGAACTCCTTTAACTTGACCTTATCTGGGAAGCACTTGATCTGCCCTTGCACTCCTAAATGATAGCTTTGCTAGATACAGTAATCTTGAATGTAGGTCCTTGCCTTTCATGACTTGAAATACTTGCCAGCCGCTTCTTGTCTGTAAGGTTTCATTTGAGAAATCAGCTGGTAGTCTTACGGGAATTCCTTTGTAGGTAACTATCTTCCTTTTTTCTTGCTCCTTTTAAGATTATCTTTAATCTTGGGTAACGTAATTAAGATGTTCCTTGGTGTGTGCTTCCTTGGGTCCAACTTCTTTGGGACTCTCTGGGCTTCCTGGACTTCCTGGAAGTCTATTTCCTTTGCCACATTGGGGAAGTTCTCCTTAATTATGTTTGTCTTGGCGGGCCTGTTAGATAGTAAGTGGCAGAGCCTTGGGTATTTGCCAGGGTGGGGTAACCCACATAGCTGTATTATGGCACGTATGTGGGAGAGGGATCCAAGGGAACAGTGCCGCGTGCTGGACTCTCAGCCAGCTTTCAGTCACTTCCTCTGCTACTCAGAAGCAATTTGGGCCCTTCTGGTGCTGATTACCAGATGGGTGGGTTTATGTATGTTCTAGGACCCTGTGGGTCTCTCCAGTGAACAACTGTGAGGCTGGGAGTTTTTCCTGCTACTGCAGCAACCCCCACAGGTTTTTTAAGTCAGGTTTTGAGGCTTTATTTCCCCACACTGGTCCTCTGGTTGTACGGTCTGTCTTTCTCTACAGTTGTTCCTCCTAGTTTATCTACATGGGATTGTGGGACAGCCCACTCCGCCAGCCACTGCCCTGCCACTCCTCCTCTCTGCCCGGCTGCTTGTCTTCGCCCCTCCTATGAGTCTGTGTTCTTCAATTCCTTGGTTGTTGGACTTCCGTGCAGTTCGATTTTCTGGCAGTTCTGCTTGTTTTTTGTTTTTAAATTTGTGCTTTTTAAAATATATATATTTTATTGATTATGCTATTACAGCTGTCCCATTTCTCCCCCATCATTCCCCTCCACCCTACACACCCCCTCCCACCCAATTCCCCACCTTTAGTTCATGGCTATGTGTCATAAGTTCTTTAGCTTCTACATTTCCCACACTATTCTTGCCCTCCCCCTGTCTATTTTCTACCTACTATCTATGCTACTTATTCTCTGTACCTTTCCCCCTCTCTCCTCCTCCCACTCCCCTGTTGCTAACCCTCCATATGATCTCCATTTCTGTGTTTCTGTTCTGTTCTAGCTGTTGGCTTAATTTGCTTTTGTTTTAGGTGTGGTTGTTAATAGCTGTGAGTTTGCTGTCTTTTCACTGTCATATTTTTTATCTTCTTTTTCTTAGGTAAGTCCCTTTAACATTTCATAGAATAAGGACTTAGTGATGATGAACTCCTTGAACTTGACCTTATCTGAGAAGCACTTTATCTACCCTTCCATTCTGAATGAAAGCTTTGCTGGATAGAGCAATCTTGGATGTATGTCCTTGCCTTTCAAGAGTTCAAATACTTCTTTCCAGCCCCTTCTTGCCTGTAAGGTCTCTTTTGAGAAATGAGCTGACAGTCTGATGGGAACTCCTTTGTAGGTGACTGTCCCCTTATCCCTTGCTGCTTCTGAATCTTAGCTAATGTAATTATGATGTGCCTTGGGGTGTTCCTCCTTGGGTCCACCTTCTTTGGGACTCTCTGAGCTTCCTGGAAGTCTATTTCCTTTGCCAGATTGGGGAAGTTCTCCTTTATTATTTGTTGAAATATGTTTTCCACTTGTTGCTCTTCTTCTTCCCCTTCTGGTACCCCTATAATTTGGATGTTGGGATGTTTCAAGATGTCCTGGAGGTTCCTAAGCTTCTCCTCATTTTTTGGAATTCTTGTTTCTTCCCTGTTTTCTGTTTGGTTGTTTCTTTCTTCCTTCTGGTCCACTCCATTGATTTGAGTCCCAGTTTTCCTCCCATCACTGTTGGTTCCCTGTGCATTTCCCTTCATTTCACTTATTGTAGCCTTCATTTGTTCATCTAATTTGTGAGCAAGATCAACCAATTCTGTGAGCATCCTGATCACCAGGGCTTTTGAACTGTGCATCTGATAGGTTGGCTATCTCTTCATCTCTTAGAGGAATTGGCTCTGGGACTTGATTTGTTCTTTTCTTTTTCTTTTTTTTTTGGGGGGGGTGTCTGGTCACTGCTGTTACATAGTGAGGGGTGGAGCCTTAGGTGTTCCCCAGGGCTGGGCAGCCCAGTTGCTGAGTAGTGGGGTCCAAGAGGGAACAATGGCGCTTGCTCTGCTCTCGGATTCCAGTCCCTTCAGCTTTTTCCCCTTCGCCTGGATTATCTGTGCGTGAATGTGGGACCACCTGGTCAGCTAGCCACCACCTGCACACCTGGGATCTGCCAGCTGCTGCTGCATGCCCGGGTCCACACCTCCACCTTTTTCCTGCTGCGACTCCGCCCCTCTTACTGGTCTGGATGAATGGTTGTTGGATTTCCGTACAGTTCAATTTTCTATAAGTTCTGGTTGGTCTCTTGTTTCTAAATCTTTGTTGTCCTTAATTTTGGTTGTGTGAGGAGGCACAGTGTGTCCACCTACGCCTCCATCTTGGCTGGAAGTCCAAATTTGTTCTTTTGGTTGTATGAGGAGGCAAAGTTTATCTACCTACACTTTCATCTTGACAAGAAGTTCTCAACACCCAGTCATACTGAATGTGTCATCCACACAGTACACATGCTCACTCAAAGGCATCCACAGCCCCCACTGCCTAGTACAGCAAAGTCATTGTTAACATATGCACATTTCAGTCCACTCTTCCTTGACTGCCAGGTTACATGGATGTCCTGCAAACTGTTCTCATTACATTAACAATCACTGGAATTTTTCCTGACAGACCTCGTATCTATTGGCCGTTTGAAGTATAGTAAAATTTGGACTGTTTTCTGTATTTTTTTAGTTGGCCTCCTGGATGGTGGTTATTTCCTCCTGTGTTGGCATTTGGTAGTCCTTAAAGCAGATGGTATCTGGCTAAAATTAAAGATTTAGAAGCATAATATTCTAAGGATTCAGAAAACATTTGCCTAGTTTTGAAGGATTATTGCTAGACTTGAATTGATAAAAATGTTTGTGGAGCACAGCAAAAATACTTCACCAGTACTTTTAAAACAATAACAAATTGTGGTAATGGAAAAACACAGTAAAGATTAAAAAGTATTAAAAATAAGCCTTATTACATTATAAGAATACAAATTAAAAAATAATCTATTAAATAATTTTACTTAAAACAGTAACAAACTGTGATTTCAGTAAATTTTTTTGTGTCTGGTATTACATCATGCCCCAGATTTCTCACCTGTATGCTTCAGAGTATGTTGAAGGTGACAATCTGAACAGTTGAAATGACCAATGAGTAAGAAGTTAAGATTATAGAGAACCCATTCCATATCCCAATTAAAATTGTGGTTCAGGTTTTGTTAGTTTACCTAATACTTTGTTACATGTTTACATTTTAAAGAAAATTCCATTCATTGATCCTCACTTGTATTTGAACTAAGATTCTTGCAAAAGGTATTATACTGAAAGAAAAGATTATTAGGTGCCTCTTTTAAAGCAGGTGCCACACACAACTTAATGAGTTGGTTGAGGCCTAGTTTACTGAAGGGGGCTTAAAAATTTTTTTTTTCATTTTATTGGTTCTTTTCTTTGTTTTTACTTGTTGGTTTTAGAGAGAGGAAGAGAAACATCAATTTTGTTCTACCCATCCATGCATCCATTGGTTGGCTCCTGTATGTGCCCTGACCAGAAACAAACCCACACGCAACCTTGGTGTATAGACTCAGTGCCTCTCACTAGCCTAGCTACCTGGCCAGGGTGGGGTTTTTTAAATAAAGGAATTACAGACAAGTTTTTTTTCAGTCTCCTACTTCTGTTTCCTAACCACTAATTGCCATAAAACACAGTATTAAAAATGATTTTCCGGCCCTGGCTGGTGTGGCTCAATGGATTGAGCACTGGCCTTTGAGCCAAATGGTCGCTGGTTTCCCAGTCAGGGCACATGTCTGGGTTGCAGGCCAGGTCCCCAGTGGGGTGCGTGTGAGAGTCAACCACACATTGATGTTTCTCTCCTCTCTCTCCCATTCCCTCTCTCTAAAATAAATTTAAAAAAATATTTTAATGAAAAATGGTTTTCCGTGTATATTTTACTGGCAAGTGTTTGGATTTACATCAGTTCCAGTGAGCTGTCATTGTCAATGCCAAGTAAAGGTTGTATACACTCTACAAAAAGCTACATTTAGAAAACAGGTTTTATTTCTTTAATGTTGTACTGAGACCTAAAGAAGAAATAACTTGGTGAACAGTGAAGGGAAGAATCTTCTAGAGACGAAGAGGTTTGAACCGAAGGCCTTTTGGCAGGAAAGGAGCATATTAGAAATTAGAATGCCAGTTTGGCTGAAACAGGGAGTGAGGGTTATAGCCTCTTTGCGGGGCTCAAGAAATAGGCAAGGGATAAGACGTTTCAGGGTTTGTAAATCACATTAAATATTTTCCCAGGTATGATGTGGAATCATTTAAGTGTCTCAATTAGAATAGCATTTCAGAAGTCTTGGTTGCAGATTACAGCAGGGAAAGAGTAAGTGAGGTAAACTGGTGAAACTATTAAAAGTCTTCAATTGCAGGGACATACGGGAGACATAGAGGTAGAGAAATTAGTGAAAGGCAAAGTTGACAGTATTTAGTGGAAGTCTGGGTATGACAAGGTAAGAAGAATGACAGCAAATATGGGGAGAATGTGGAGAGTCACGGGGGTGGTGAGCAGTCTAGTGTAACTTCAGGCTCTTAGTTTGGGAAACAAACTCAAACTCATTGAGATGAAGGAGTATGGAACAAGAGGCTTTGAACACATTTTCTGAAGAGGGAAGATTTGAATAGATCAAGATAAGTTTGTGGGCTTTAGGTAGGTGGTAGAAATTTTAAGACCTATCTAACGACTTTAAGATAAGATTGAGGGCACTCCAGGCTGGGTGGCTCAATTAATTAGCATGACATCCTATACACCAAAAGGTTGGGCATTTGATCCCTGGTCAGGGCACCTACCTAGGCTGCAGGTTCACTCCCCATTCTGGGCATGTATTAGAGGGAACCAATGGATGTTTCTCTAACATCAGTAAGCATGTCCTTGGGTGGGGATTTTAAAAAAGGGAAGATTGAGGGCATTGTACAATGGGTCATGGCTGAAGCTTGGGAAAATGAACTGATGTAGAAGCATGGTCAGGACTTGGTTAATCTAGCTGAAAGGAGGCTTCATTTTTGTGGCAGCAGTCCACTTAGTAATACATGCAATCACACAGAAGGTAGGTAGTTGGAGCAAGCTATGGGATGGGACAGGCATAATTTCTTCATTACTTTTCAATTCAGTCATTGTCAACCCAGCTGCAGAATAGAATCACTAATGCATCCATATTTTGGGGGTGGGGTGGGGTGGGGTGTTAGGTTGCCATTTAAAAAAATTACTCCTGTGCTTTTAAATCACCTTATTAGCAATAGTGTTCTCTTACAAGCGAGCCAATGGTGTCTGAGGGTTTCTGGAAAGCAGAATGGTGAGTTGAAGTTAGAATGGGTTTGATTCCAAATCAGCTTCTTTCAGTGACTTGCTAAATTACCAAACTAAGCCTCCACTGCCCTTAAGTGCTAACTGTAAAGGCTTTATCAATACCTGAACCGTGAGCATTTCAGAATATATTTAAAGTGTATATTTCCACAAATTGCATGGTACCTTGTTAATTGTATAAAAAATGTTTTCATAGATACTTGCAGTTTCTACCTACATAATAGCTATCCTGTATTTCACATTACTTGTGGACATGCATTGTGCATTTGTGCCAGCTGGGAGACTTCCTGCCATAAACTTATGTAGCAGTTGGTTTATGGCTTTCTAAATGATCTGAGTCTATGAATGAACACTAATTGGAGGACAGAGATGAATGGCACGGCTTCTCTCCATATTGAGCATACCTGTCAGTAAATCTACCTAGAGTTACTGGGCCCCTGCTTGCATGAATATTGAAGATAGAACAAGCCCTAAGTTAATTGATCAGTTAGCATAAATAGGTAAAGTAGGGAGTCACAAGTGAAGCTTTTAATTTAAAATTTTCACTATACCATCCATCCTGAGTTTCCTTTGCTGTGTTTCTTTCCTAACCTTTTAATGTTGGGGTACTCCCAGGAGGTTTAGTCTCTTGCATTTCTTAACACTCTTCCTATCCATGGATTTATGAGTTAATATTGTCAGTTTTCTAAGTTTACATTTCCAGTTCAGACCTTTTGCCCAAAACCGGAGACTTAACTACCTAACTGGACATCTTTTCTTTAATATGATAGGCATCTCAACTTTTCACTCAGCCATTCCCCACCACCTAGTCAGCCTACAGTCTTTCCCAATAGCTAACATCAGCAACATCATCTCAGTTCCTTAGGTGCAAAAACGTTGAAATCATTCTTGACCCTTTATTCTCTATATCCAGTACATCAGGAAATCTTTGTCTACCATCAGGAAATACCTAGAATCTGACCACTTACATTACCACTGCTTTCATTATTTGCCTATACTACTGCAGTATTCCTAATAGACTTTTCTGCACTTATGCCCCTACAGTTTTCTCAGCACATCTGTTGAGTTTTTGTCTCAGTTCAAAAACCTGCAGTGGCTCCTCATTTCTACAAAAGTAAAGCTTCAGCCCTTGCAAAGGGTCCTCCATGGTTTGGCCCCAGTTCTCTGACGGGATCTCCCAGTACCTTCCCCCATGCTCACTACATTCCAGGCATTCTAGCCTCATTTTTCAAAGCCTTTGCATAGGCCATTTCCCTGCCTAGCATGCTTTGGGTGTCTTACATGACAGCTTAATGAGGTTTATTTTTCACCCTTCTATTGAATAGCGGAGACCGCTACTCTATTCTTTTTCTAAGCTTTTTTTTTTTTAATCTAACGTGGTATGTTATTACCAAGCTCAATATGTGCTTTGTTCGTTGCGTTAAAATATAAACAATCATTTCCTGATAAGTACTAAGTGCCTACATCAATATACGGCACATAGTTTAGGTCTATCAAATTTTTTGTTTAAGCTAATTCAGCATCTTTCAAAATGTAAAATATAACAAGTTACCATTTTAACCACTTGAGGTGCATATTTCAGTGGCAGTAAGTAAATTCACAGTGCAGCCATCACTATTGTCCATTTCCAGATTTTTTAAAAAAAAAATCTCATTAAACTGTAACTCCCTATTGCTGACAACCTCTACTGTACTTTGTGTCTGAACTTGCCTATACTAGGCATCTTAAAAAGTAGAATCATACAATATGTGGTCCTATGTGACCAGCTTATTTTACTTAGCCTAGTGTTTTCAAGGGTCATCTGTGTAACATCAGAATTTCATTTTTATGGCTGAATATTCCATTGTAAGCATATTACCAGGTTTTGTTTATCACTGCTCATTTGGGTTTCCACATTTTGGCTGTGGTGAGTAATTCTGTGATAAACGTTGGTGTGTAAGTATCTGAGTGTGTGCTTGGGTTTTGGGTATGTACCTAGGAGTGGAATTGTTGGGTCATATGGCAACTGTTACCTTTGAGAAACCCTAGAACTTCCACAGCAGTTGCCCCATCTTGCATTCCCACCAGCAACATGTGAGATTTTCAGTTTCTCCACATCCTGACCAACACTTATTTTCATAAAGGGTGTAAAGTGGAATGTCAAAATACTTTTATTGAACCAATTCTGTGTGCACTCACATTTCATTGGCTTACATAGTTTTAAGTTGTGAAATCACAGGAAAAAGTACTGTTGACATAGTTTAGGAGCAAACAACATAATTAGAGCAGAAGTTCTTGGATGTGTATGTTGTGTGAACAAATCAGTTGTATAGAAAGAATATAACATAAGTTGGTTATGTGGGGAGCACTCCACAGAATTGACATTTTCCTGTGTCATTAAATGGCCCCAAAGCTTGCTCCTAATAAGTAGGGTCCACAGACTGTCAATGTCAGCATCACCTGGGCTGAGAACTTGTTACAAACATTGGATCTGAGGCTCCACCCCAGACCTCCGGAATCAGAATCTGATTCTGGACAAGAATCCCCCAGGCGATTTATATGCATATTAAAAACTGACAGATGGTCTTTTAAAGCTGCTTTTAATGGCTACCGGGTATTTCAATTTATACCATGATTTTAATCAGTTCTTGCCATTGGATATTCAGGTTGTTCCACTTGATTTTTCTACAAATATAAAGGATACTGCAGTGATTTTCCTAGTAAGTTAATCTAAATGTTTTCCAAAAAGAAGTTTGTCGGAGTGCTTGATTCAGAGAATATGAGCATTTAAGGTTTTTGACACAGGAAGTTGACTTCTGATTTACCTTTATTCCAGCTGTATGTGGAAATGCGTATTTCTCACATCCGTGTTTTTCAATAATGGGTGCGTTTTAGCTGTGGCCCAGTTATACAGGAAGCAATCCATGTTTCTCCGCCCCCATCCCCACCCCACCTCCCTTCTCTCAAAAAAATCAATAAACATATCCTCGGGTGAGGATTAAAAAAACAGTGTTTGCTTTCTAAAAAAACCCATCAATTTTGGAGGTGAAAACTGGTATATTTAAATATTTTGCGGTGTTTACAGCAGCTTAAATGTTTTACGTTTTAAAATGTTAGTGTGCTGCCATCTAGTGGTGGCTTTATGTAAGAAAAGCGTAGGCCATGATTTATGAACTCCATTTTGTAACTGAGGGAACAGTTTAGTGTATGCATTCAGGACCAAAGGACTACCACCAGTAAAGGGCAAACATAAGAACTAAAAGTTCCAAGCCAAGCTTCAGTCACCAAGAAGGTGATCAGTCAGATCAGAGATTCTTTTCTAAATCAATGTTTCTGTTAAGTCAACCAACAGTACAGTCAAATTGAATGAAGTAGTAACACTCTTGATTATTCTGGTGAAATCAGTAGAACTTTTTTTATTTCCATTCTTACACTGAAAATGTTTCTAAATTTTCTCATTGCACACCAAAAGTTATTTGAAGAGAAGGTATTCTGTACCTACATATTTTGTACTTATATATGCAGATACTTTAATTAGAGAATACATTTAGTATTTGAAGAAATGTATAGTATTCTGGTGTCATTCTGAACAGAATTCTCATGGTAGGCATAAAGGAGAGCTCTTAACTTTACTTAGCTATGTAATACTGCTTTTTTGTTTTTAACACTAGGTGAAAGCATATATTTTTAAGCATTTGAGTGCCTACCTGGTACTAAGTATAGGATTCAGGAAGGGTGTACATGCCAAGGAATATGCTTTCTGCCCATCCGGAAATTAATTTCTACAGAATGAATACTCAAAATGAGTGTAGTGTGTAAAATCCCTTGAGCACACAAAGAAATAAAACAATGTGCTTTTCTGAAAGAAAGGAATTGAAGAGACCATGCTGCCTTTTTCCCATGTGCAAATGCAAAGCAGTCCTACTGGGGTTCCTTATTTTATAGGGAGGAAACATTTAGATTGAGGAGCAGAGAAATAATCAACCTTGAAGTCAGAGGAGCCAGCCTAGAGAATGTGACAGTGGGACTTATCGGTGGTCATTATTTACAGAGGGTATGAGATGGTACGAGAGACTACAGATAAGTAGAATTAAAACACCAATTCAAAAGAACTTATGCGTCCCTTGTAAAAGCCAAGTGCTGGAAACTGCCTGAGTGCCCATCAGTAGAAGAGCGGATCACAAAACTGGTGCATTTACACAGTGGCATATTACACAGCAGAAAGGAGGAACTCCTACATGGCATGGGTGGATCTGGAGAATGTAAGTGAAATAAGCTAGGCAGTGAAAGACAAATACTACATAATCTCACCTACAAGTGGAATCTGATGAAAGAAATGAGCAAAATAGAACCGAACTGGGGGAAGATACTTAAAACTGATAAAGTGCTAATATCAAGAATATGTATTAATATTACCAATCTGCAAGAGAATAACAGACCCATTAGAAAAGTGCAACAGATACGAACTGCCATTTCACAGAAAATAACTATATGAAACTTCATTAGTAGTTTAAGAAATGTGTATTAAAGTCAGTAGTGCCATTTCACACCTACAAAGTTGACCAAAAGAAAAGGTTTAATTAGTTGTAAGTATTGGATATGGTCCAATGAAAAATACTGCTGAAAGGGATAAAACTGATAAAATCACTTTGGAAAACAGCATTACTTTGTAAAGCCAATGTGCACATACCTGTACACACATGCAACACACGGGCAACTCCCGTCTCTGCCCTAGAAGGCATTTACAAGAATGTTACGACATTTTTATTAACAAAAAAACATGGAATGTCTCAGCTACTCACCAACCTTAGAGTGCATAAATAGAACATTTGTACAATGAAATTACAGCAACATAAATTAAAAACTCGACTGAAAAAGCAAGTATTCATAAAGTTTTATTCCATTTCTAGAAAGTTCCCAAACAGGCAAAATTGTGAATGTGTTAGAGATTCCTATAGTAGGGAAATAATAGAAAAGTATTACATGGAAGTCGTCGTTCTGGAGGAGGGAGGGAGAGGAATGCTTGTTATGTCTCCCAAAACAGTATAAAATGCTGCTTTAAAACAGTTTACTATTTATAGCTTTTTTTTTTTTTTTTAAGTACAGTTGATCTGAAGTGAGAGATAACAGTCCAGGGAGGACGTGGAGATAGTAAGTAGGCAATGTTATAAACAGTTTTTCCGTTTTATCAGATTCTCAACATGGAAGAAAGGTGTGTAGCTGGTGTGACTGGATAAAGTGCTGGCCTGGGGATTGCTGGTTCAATTCGCAGTCAGGGCACTTGCCTGGGTTGCAGGCCAGGTCCCCAGCTGGCGTGTGAGAGGCAACCATACATTGATGTTTCTCTCCCTTTCTTTGTCCCTCCCTTCCCCTCTAAAAATAATTTAAAAATTAAAAAAAAGAAAAAGCATATCTTAAAACTATCACTGTTACATTTTATTTTAGAAATTTAAATAACACCAAAGGAGACCATAAGATATTTATCTAAAGTGATCTCACAACACTACTTTCTCTCAAAGTATCTTCAGCCTGGCTGGTGTGGCTCAGTTAGTTGGGCGTTGGCTCGCAAAAGGAAAGGTTGCTGGTTTGATTCCCAGTCAGGGCACATGCCTGGGTTGCAGGTTCAGTTCTCAGTTGGGTTGTGTACAGAAGGCAGCCAATTGATGCTTCCCTCTCACGTTGATGTTTCTCTCCCTCCTTTACTGCCTCTAAAATTTAAAAATTAAAAAAAAAAAGTACTTTTACACCAACCTGGGCAGAGGAAGCCAAGTGCCTGGTCACAGGGTCTAGGGTACTAGAGTGGGTACAGGGAGGAGTACAGTTAGCAGCAGTGGTCCGTAGCAGGATAAACATTCTGAAATTTGTCATTATTGGGTGGGATGCAGTGATCGTTACAAGTAAAGTACTTGGATGTAGACTGAACACCATCCCTCACTGGGCAGACCACTCAGGAGTTTAATGCCCAACACCTTTGTACTTAAGACAGTAATCTTCCTGTGCCAAACCATTTATGTCCTTTTCGTGGTGGTGCGATGCCCTTTTTTTCAAATACTCTTGGAAAACAGCTGTTTATGGAACAGGTCCCAAATCTTGGAATGATGTCCTCAGTTGGAGTCTGCTTCCTGAAGAAATTAGCTAAGATGGAGGTCACCAGAACCAGAGTCTGATGAGGACAGAATGGGCCCTAGTACTGTGTTGGAAGCAACCACCATCGGATTGCAGGCCGAGCCAGTGAGGGAAGTTAGTATTGGGGTGGCAGTGAGTAGTGTCTCCCAGTGTTTGAAAGGCCCTTGTTGCCCATGGGTTTGTGTATTTGTTTTTTCAGGAACTGAGTTGCCCACTAGGTGCCAGGCACTGTTTTAGGGCCAAACTAAAAAGAAAAATTACATCATTTTGTGAGTAGTAAAGAAATGAGAGGTTAATTTTTCCATGAAGCAGTGGGTATATTTTCATCACTTTGGAAGGACCCTAATCTACGAATGAGGTCTTGCTGGATATTATGAAGGTAATTTTGTTGAGGACGTAGCTCAGAAATGTCACTATTTGCCTGCTTTTACACATGTACTCTCCAGGGTTAGCCGAAGAAGAGGTGGTGCTGCAGTATTCAGGAAGTCTGGGAACAGGTTTATGTGAGGTCAAGTAGCGGCATTGTACAGTCAGCCTCTCTAGCATCAGGTAGGATTGATTGATTGATTGATTCATTCATTCATTCATTCAACAAATATGCTGACCACTGATGCAGGTGCTAGAAATGCAGCACTGGTTGTGACAGACATCCTTCTCTTGGAACTTACAGGGAGGAAATACAACAGTCACATGTACCGGTTGCTATTAATGTTACTAAGAAGTAAAGGAGGGTATTTTTACATAAGTTCATCAGGAAAAGGCCTTGCAATGTACAGTGCAGGCAGAGATCTGAAGGTAGTGAAAGAGTTGATGTCAAGACCATTCTAGCAGAGGTAATAGTTGAGTGCAGATGCCCTAAAAGGTAAGTGTAGCAGCAAAGGCTGGTAGGATGAGGGAAGAGAGGCGTCAGAAGTGGATTTAGGGAGGAATGTGGGGCATGGTTACATAGGGCTTTACAGGCATTGATAAAGATCTTAGCTTTTACTCGTGGTGTGACAGGACAAGTGGAAGGGCGTCAGCAGAGGAGTGATGCAATCCTACATGTTACCATTGGTTGCTATCTGAAGAACAGGTTGTGAGGGAGCAATTGTGGGAGTAGGCAGACCAGTGGGGATGATTTTGCGTTAGTGTAGGTAAGAACCTATAGTGGCTTAAATTAAATTATTAAAAAGCAGTGGAGGAAATGTAAGATTTTGAGTATATTTTTTAAGATAGAGCCAACTTCATTTGTTGTTGGACAAGAGGTGAAATGAGAGAAAGAAGTCAAGGATGTTTCCAAAGCTTTTGACCTAAGAAACAAAATATGTTGTCTTTCACTGAGGTGAATGAAAACTAGTGAGTGGGGTGAAAACTTTTTGGTGGGAGTGGAAATCAAAAGTTTTGTGTTGGGTGTGTTGAGTTTGAGAAAACTACTTCCAAACTAGCCCAAGTGGAGCTGTCAAGTTGTCACTTGGGTACTTCTGGAATTCAGGAGCTATTTCAGTGCTGGAGAAATCATTGTGGGAGGTATCAGTGTCTAAATAGTATTTAAACCAGTGGGGCCAGGTGAGATTCTGGGAGAATGATGATGGATGAGAGAAAAGATGAGCAGACTGAACGGTAGCATAACTTGTATGCCTACAAATAGGGAAAATAGAATGACGCAACAAAGAGGACTGAGAGGGGGCAGGCTGTTAAATAACATGAGAAAGAGAAAAGGGAGGGAGGGAGGGAGAGAGGAGGAGACGAACAGGTGAAAATGAGGGTGTCTCAGAAGCCAGGTTTCACAGAAGTCAAGTGTGTGTCACATGTTGCTGAGGGATTCAATAAGATGACTGAACTGGCCATTTGATTTGACGATCCGGAATTCATTGGTGACTGCGTAGTGAGGGAAAGGGGTGATTGGAATGAATTCAGGATAGAATGGGAGGAAAGGAGATGGTCTTAAAAAGAATACTGCCAAGAAATGGGAAAGTAGCTGGAAGGGGATGTTACTAATCAATAGAAGCCTGAAGTGTTGTGCAAACCAAGTGTCCTGATTTATTCAGGATGGCCAAGCCACATTTCAAAGGCTATCTTCCACGTTTGCCTTGTACAAAGTTGAAGCCCCCGAGAAGTATGTGTTTACAAAATACCCTCCAATGAACTAATACCGGTCAGGGAGTAGCAGGAGTATACAAAGGTCTGGAATGGTGACCTCATTGAGGCTTCCACAGCTCTAACAATGGAGCTTCCCATTTTTCTCATGCAGTAAACTTGTGTTCTCCTATGGTACTTGGAGGGCACCACGGACTTTTACCAGAACTTGGTATGTAAGACAGCCTCTGTCACTAACAATGCAAGCAGTTAGCAAGGATGTAAACAATCACTTAAAAGCTTTACATTTCGCAGTCCCACACTATGGGGAAGTTTATTCGCCTCCATATATGTAAATACTCTTGTTATTCTTTAGTCGGAATCGTTTGTGATTAGCATATGGAATAGGAACCTCTTCTTTTGGGGGCAATCATGTAGGCAATTCTAGTGACTGAATTCTTTTGTACAAGTGGAGAATGGTGACCAGTGAACTTGGCAACAGCTTAGATGCAGAGTTCCTTCCACCTTTTCCTAAAAACCAACCAGAGCCTGGGGAAGGTGGCAGGGTAGGGGTGGGCACACCCCGTGTGTTGGTTTCCTAGTGCTCCTGGAAACAAAGTACCACAAAAACAACAAATCTATTGATTCACAGTTCTGGAGCCAAGAAGTTTGAAATCTAGGTGCAGGTAGGGCCATGCTCTCGGAAAACCATAGGATCATCCTTGCGTCTTCCCAGCTTCTGGTACCTTGTTGGCAGTTTTGCAGTGGCACGACCATACTATCTGTCTTCACCATGACCTGGCCTCTTCCCTGTGTGTCTCTGACTTTCCATGGCTCTGTGTGTGTAAGGACACCAGTCATACTGGGTCAGGGGCTAACCTTACTGTGTTATGACTCTTAACTAATCGCATCTGCAATGTCAAGGTCACATTCTGAGCTACTAGGAGTTAGGGCTTCCACCTAGCTTTGAAGGAGGAGGAGAGGGGGAACACAGTTCAACTGGTAACACCGTGCACACTATTTCCAGCAAAACTGGATGTCAAAATTCACAAATGACAAAATACATAAGTAGTATTGAAAACTTGGGAATGTACAGAGGATTGTTGGAAGAGTAGGGAAGGATAGGTAGCAGCTTTTACAGCCAGCATAGGGGTGGGAGAAAAAAAAAAGTCTGCAAGGATATACAGTGTGAAATATTTGGCATTACACTGATACAAAGATAGTAGAGGAAAAGAAAGTAAGGAAGAGCAGTAAAGTAAACCTTGTCATCAGACAAAAGTTAACTAGAAAAACATTTCATAAAGAAGATGAAAATTGTAATCAAATACCAATACTAATCTTAGACCCAGACAAAAGGGGTCCCTGCTCTGGGTCCCACACTTTGGAGAGACCCACGTATCACAAGCATACACATTTATTAACAATAGGCAGCTCTGTCATATTGGATCTGATGTTCAGTATTAGCACAATGCAATTAATACCCGTGACTCTGAAGTTCTGTGTGAATATCCCCATTCAACCCTCTAGGGAAATGTTTCTCCAAATTCTTTGATCAATATCTTCAAAACAAAAGAACTGCCAAACACCACAGCAGGTTTGTGGATTGCACCGCTACTTACATTGCTTCATAGAGCAGGGAGGATTCGAGTGTCAGATTTTAGGAAACAGAAGACTGACTAACTTGTCAGATTCTTTCAGCACAAGTACAAAAGATTTCTGCATTAAAAAAAAAGTATTGTTTCCCATTGATTTTCTTTTGTGTTTAAAGTGTACCAAAGTTTTTATGCCCTTGTACAAATTTGGTATACTTTCAATGTAATCATGTTTAAATTTGTAATCCTGTAGATCATTACTGTCAGTGAACACAAATTATGTGAAGATAGTATAACAATATTATTAGTGGTTGTGCTGAAATAGAGATAAGATAATATAACTTACGAAATATGTGTGCTTATTTTATTTTATATACAAACATTGCTGGCCCATCAAGAGAACACCTAGACATGTGCAGTAATAATTAAATTAAGTTCTCTGATATTCACTGAATTTCAATAATACAGCTTAACACATTTTAGTTGTTTTAAAGGAATATGAGGGGGACCCAAAAAAATTCAGTACTTATAAAAAATTGTGTATTCTTACATGTTTAAACTTCAGTCTCCTTCAAAGTGCTCTACATTTGATTCAGTACACCTATTGAGACATTTTTTCCTGCTGAAAACAGTTTTGGAACTCATCGATTTTGGTGCTTTTTGGTGCTTCTGCCATTTTTTGTTTCATCTCTTCCACATTGGCAAAACGTTTCCCTTTGAGAACTTTTTTCTGTCTGGGAAAACGAACCAAAAAAACAAGCTGCTTGGGGCAGGATCAGGTGAACATGGAGGGAAGGCATGGGGAGCATGCCACTTTTAGTCAAAAACTGCTGAGCACTCAGCACAGGGTGGGCGGGTGCGCTCGTAAATCACCCATTGTGAAATGGGCAAACACATTGAGTCTTCAAAAGAGATTCACCTAAGCTGATCACAGCCTCTCACCACAACACCAGCTGGTACACTGTTACAGATGGGTTCCTAGAACATTCACCTAGTTGGGGAAGCATGTACCACATGGGGCCTGCCCTCCAGACAATAATTCTGAGTTTTTTGGCATTTCCCTCTCATATTTATGAAGGTAGAAGGGTAGAATATATTTTATTTAATAGTTTTAAGGCTTAATTTATACTTTTAAAGTTAGACCTGCTCAGAGCTCATATCTGTACTCTTGCCCCAGGTGCTGGGCCTGCCAAACACCTGACATGAATTATAAAACCGACAGACAATGAAGCAATTATAGTCATCCCTCCTTATTTATGGGGGATACATCCCAAGACCTCCAGTGGACGCCCGAAACCTTAGTGCCAAACCCTATATGTACCATGTATCTGTGATAAAGTTTGATTTATAAATTAGGCACAGTAAGAGATTAGCAACAACAATAGTAAAACAGAACAATTATAACAATATCCTGTAATGAAGATTATGTGAATGTGTTCTGTCTCAAACTCGTAGACCGCACTCACCCTCCAGTGATGACGTGGGGTTATAAAATGTCCACATGCTGCGGTGAGGTGAGGCGAAGGGCGTGGGCACTGGTGCCAGTGGTTGGGGAAATTTAATTTCTTTTATTTCAGTTTGAGTTTTTCCAGTATATTAAATATCCAGTATTATTCAATAATACATCTTAAGGCATCTTTTATTAATGAATGCTGCTTATCTCACTTATGTAGACTAATAAGATATTACAATATCTATTCACATGAAGACCTTTCTATTCATGTTTCTACCTAAAGCACTTTTTTTTTTTTTTTTTAGAAAGCATTTTTTTTTTAAGATTTTTTTTTCCTTTTAGATTTTATTTATTTATCTTTAGAGGGGAAGGGAAGGAGAGAGGGAGAGAAACATCAATGTGCGGTTGCCTCTTGTATGTCCCCTGACGGGAACCGGCCTGGCAACCCAGGCATGTGCCCTGACCGGGAATCGAACCACGATCCTTCGGTTCGCAGGCCCGCGCTCAATCCACTGAGCTACACCAGCCAGGGCTACCTAAAGCACTTCTTTAAGTTACTTTAATAAAGTACCTTATTGTAATAAGGTAACTTAAAAGTACCTAATAAGAACAAAATGTTAAATCATTGGGATAGCCCTGGCCCGTGTAGCCCAGTAACCGAAGGGTTGTGTGTTTGATTCCCGGCCAGGATACATGCCTGGGTTGAGGTTCAAGTGCGTAAGATCTCTGGTCCAGGCGTGGGTGGGAGGCAACCCATCAATATTTCTCTTGCTTCAATGTTTCCCCTCTCTCCCCTTCTCTCTCCCTTCCTCTCTTTCTAAAAGCAATGAAAAATAAAAGTTCTTGGGTGAGGGTAAAAAAGAAATTGGGATAATCATATACAAATTCATGGGAAATGGAAGAGGTCCCTGACCTCCAAATGAGGAACTCAGACCCCTCAATACCTTGATTTCAGCCTGTGAGACCCTGAGCAGAGGACCCATCTAGGCTGTGCTTTAACTTCTGACCTGCAGAAACAGTGAGATAATAAACAGGTACTAGGTTAAGCTACTAAGTATGTTGTAATTTGTAATGCAGCAACAAATAACTAATATAGATCACCAGCCATGTTATTTAGAATGCATTGCATATATAGGTTGTGCCTTCAGAAACTTCTGATGTTTGACGTGAAAAATAATGGCAGTTTCAAAGTTAAATGGATCCTCATGCTGATGAGTTAGTTGTTTGTGGTCATAGGTCTAAGGCTCAGCCGCTAGAGAACAGCTGCCGTTGCCTGACACACGGCCCTGTGCATCGGTGCTTCATGTTGGCCACTGTTGCTGTGGGGCCAGCAGCAGAGTCTCTGACTTCTTCCACAGTCAGCCTCTAAGTCCTCTTTTAAAGGACACATCTGATTAGGTCAGGTTTACCTAAGGCAATCTCCCCTTGGAAGTGCATTTTGTCTGGTATAAGTAAGTGCTGCCACCCCAGCTCTTGTTTGCTTCCACTTCCACGGCACATCCTCTTCCGTGCTCTCAGTCTGTGTGCACATTTTGTTTTGAGGTGAGGCTCTCATAAACAGCATATATATGGGTTTTGATTTCTTATCCATTCAGCTGCTCTGTGTCTCTTGATTGAAGCATTTAATCTACTTACATTTAAAGTGATTCTTGCTAGGTACATATTTATTGCCACTCTATTATCATATTTGTGGGGTTTTTTTCCTTTTTGAGGGGGTTTCCATCTTAAAGAAGTCACTTTATAATGTTCTCCAGGTCCATCTATTCTGTCTCAAAGCGTAAAATGTTCTTGTTTACAGCCGAGACAGTCAGAGGAAGACAAATACCATATGATTTCACTCACATGTGGAATCAAATGAACAAACTGAACTAACAAGCAAAACAGAGAGACTCATAGATGGAGGACAGATGACACCTAGTGGTGGGGTAGGTTAGGGGATGGTGGGATTGAGCAAAAAGGGAAAAGGACTTTGGACATGGAAACAGTGGGGTGTTTGTCGGGGTACAGGGGACTAAATGGTATTGGAAAAAATACAATTAAAAATGTAATCTGGTCAAGATGGAGGCATAGGTAAACATGGCCTACCTCCTCACACAACCACATAAAAATTACAACTAAAATATAAAGCAGACATCACTAAAAACTGTCAGAAACTGAGCTGAATGGAAGTCTGACAACTACAGATTTAAAGAAGCCACATCCATCCAGACTGGAAGGAGGGGCAGAGACACAGAATGGACTGGTCCCACATCCACATGTGGTGGAAGAAATTCAGGAGGAGTATATAAGAAGCAAGGACTCCCAGCTCCACACCAGGCCCAACTCAGGGTTCCAGTGCCAGGAAGGTAAGTCCCCATGACTTCTGGCTGCAAAAAACATGTGGGGGTTGAGTGCATGGAAGAAACTTCTGGAGCACCAAGCAGTTCCCCTCAAAGAACCCACACATGAATTTACTCAGACTCACTCCCTCTCAGCTCCAGCACCAGGGTAGCAGCTTGAGAAGCACCAGTGGCACACAGGGAGGAACTGAAGTGTCTGGCATCAAAACAGGAGTTGGGGGACAGCATTCTCCCAGACAGAAAGACAGGCAGAGGCCATTGTCCCTTTTCTCAGCCCTCTACCCCTAGGCCACAGAGCTGGCAAGTGGGTGCCATAGCTGAGACTTCATCAACCTGGTTAACACTGCCCACCCTGGAGATCCCCCGAGACTCTGTTCCACCCAACTTATGGGCCCACCCAAGGTTCTTTTCTGTATGAATGGCTGGTCTTGGCTCATGCCTCATAACTTCCTAAATCAAATCAAACAAGCAATAGCCGGCTTCAGTAAGCCTTCTGCATCTGAACCTCTTGCTGAGTGGCCCCAGGCCTGGCACTAGCAGCAGCCATCCTAGATTCACAGTTTGGTTTCACCTGAGAATCTCTAAGCCCAGCACAAGTAGCAGCCATCTCAAATTGCTTTATAGCTCAGGCAGAGTAGCCCCAGGAAGAACACAGGTAGAGTCTGACCTTGGCCTGCACCACTCAAGAAACCCCAAGCCTGTGTACCCAGTGGAGAGCTACAGACACCAGCAGAACACCACCACTCTGCCCCTGCATAGCTAATCCTCCATGGAGAGTAGAGGTTGGTGATCTAGTGGTCACAGGCACTCCTTGTAACTAACTGGCCTGGGTAAATCCCTCCCATCGACCTGCCAACAGCAATCAAGCCTCAACCACAAGAGGAGGGTGTGCTTTGGCTCACATGAAGGGCACAACTCAAGTACCCAGCTTGGGTGATAGAGAAGGCTGTGCCACTGGACCCTACAGGACACCTACTACATTAGGTCACACTACCAAGACACGGAGTCATAGCAGCTCTACCTAATACATCAAAACAACATGGAGGCTGCAAAATAGAGACAAGGGAATATGGCCCAAGTGAAAAAACATCAAAATTCCATAAAAAGAACTAAACAAAATGGAGATAAGCAATCTATCAGAGGCAGAGTTCAAAACACTGTTTAAAAGGATGCTCGGAACTTACCGAGGGCCCCAACCGCATAAAAAAGATCCGGTCAGAAACAAAGGATACACTAACAACAATGTGGGGTGGAATCGGGAGGGAGGTAGGGATGGCTGGGGTTGGGGGGGGGGGGGGTGGCGGCGTAAATGTAGACAACCGTACTTGAACAACAATAAAATAACTTTAAAAAATAAATAATGTACAGAGAAACAACAGTAGAGGGGATGAAGCAATGAAACAAATCAATGATTAGGAATATTAAAAAGCAAAAGCAAAACAACCAATCAGAAAAATGAGAAGAAAAAATCCAAAAAACAAGGATAGTGTAAGCAGCCTCTGGAACGACTTCAAGAGGCCCAACATTCACATCATAGGGGAGCCAGAAGGAGAAGAGAAAGAGCAAAAAACTGGAAATCTATTTGAAAAAATAATGAAAGAAAACTTTACCTAATTTGGTGAAGGAAATAGATATGCAAGTCCAGGAAGCACATACAGTCCCTAGCAAGGTGGATACACAGAGGCCCACTCCAAGACACATCATAATTAAAATGCCAAAGATAAAAGATTAAATGAGACTCTTAAAAGCAACAAGAGAAAAGAAGTTAGTTACCTATAGGAGAGTTCCCATAACACTGTCAGCTGATTTCTCAAAAGAATCTTTGTAGGCTAGAAGGGATTAGTAAGAAATATTCAAAGTCTTGAAAAGCAGAGACCTACAGCCAAGATTGCTCTACCCAGCAAAGCTATCATTTGGAATCAAAGGGCAGGTGAAGAGCTTCCCAGACAAAAAACTAAAGGAGTTCATCATCGTAAAACTATTATTATATGAAATGTTAAAGGGACTTTTTTTGAGAAAAAGAAGATCAAAGCTAGGAGTAACTAAATGATGATAAACACATTATCTATCAAAAATTCAATCTAAAAGCCAAACTAAACAAACAAGAAGAACAAAGACAGAATCATGGATTCGTAAAGCATTTTGATGGTTGCCAGATGGTCGGTGGGTGTGAGGGAATGAGTTGAGGAGGTGAGGGGATTAAGAAATGCAAACAGGCAGTTACAGAATAGCCATGGGGATGGAAAATACAGTGTAGGACTTGGAGTAGAGAAGAACTTATACCCATGACCGAGAGATACAAAAAATGGTGTAGGGATTGCCTGAGGGAGTGGGGGTGGGTGGATGCAGGCAAAGGAGGAAAATCAGGACAACCCTAATAGCATAATCATTGAAATGTAGTTTTAAAAAATTCAAATTAAATAAACCTCGAGGACCTCAAAAATATATAAAAGTAAGGGGAAAGAAAGCCCCTTTAACATTTCTTTTAATACTGATTTGGTGGTGATGAACTCCTTTAGCTTTTTCTAGTCTGGGGGGAATTTTAATATTTTTAGGCCATGGTTGACTGGAGTAACTAAAACCCTGATAAGTGAAACCACAGACAAGGGGAGACTACTGTACTGCTATGGTAGAAGAAAGCAGTGCAAAAATACAAGAGTATAGATGGCCAGATAACAGAAGATGAGCTATGAAATGACTGACTTAGGAAAGAAATAAAAAAGCAAAACTATTGTAGAAATGGAAATAAAATTGACAGGAGCACCATGATATCAGAGTGGTTTTTTTTTAAGGGTTAAGAATTAATGCTTTAAAAAAGAATGTAATAATGACAAACAAGAAAGGGAGGCAAAAAGGGTAACATTTATACTAGCAACTGAAGTTCTAAGGGGAAAATTAACGTAATTTCCTGAACTGAAGGCAGAAATCTATATATTGAAAAGGCCCACTCTGGGCTAAGAAATAATGATTAGTACAAAGAGAGTTCTGTTTGCAGCATTGGCAGAACAGATGTCTTGGGCTTACTCTTTCACTGAATACTATTTTAAAAGCTGGAGAAATTATACAGGAGTGGACGCGAGTAGGTTTATAGTTGTGAGTATGCAAAACACAGAGTTTACTCTTGTTTGTTTGTTTGTTTATTGTGTTATTATTAATAGTCACATTTTAATTGTATTTTTCCATTGCCATTAACCCCCCCTTATACACTCCTCCACCTGCAGTCTCCACACTGTTGTCCATGTCCATGAGTATTTTTTCTTTTTGCTCCATCCCTCCACCCCCTAACTCCACCCACCCCCTAGAGTTGTAATCTGCTCTCCATCTATGGCTCTGCCTCTATGTTGCTTGTTAGTTCAGTTTGTTCATCAGATTCCATATGTGGGTGAAATAATATGGTACTTGTATTTCTCTGACTGGTTCATTTCACTTAACATAATGTTCTCTAAGTCCATTCATTCTGTCACAAAGAGTAAAAAAATTTTATGGCTGAGTAGTATTCCATTGTGTAAATGTTCCCATAGTTGTTTTAACCACTCATCTATTGATGGACACTTGGGCTGCTTCCATATCTTAGCAATTGTAAATAACACTGCAATGAACATACTATTGCTTATGTTCTTTCAAATTAGTGTTTTGGGTTTCTTTGGAAAAATTCCCAGAAGTAGAATCACTGGGTCATAAGACAGTTCAATTTTTAATTTTTTTGAGGAAATTACATAATTAATGCTTTCTTCAGTGCCTGAACCAATCTGCATTTTCACCAAATGCAGTACACTTTTGTACTCAAAAGTGTTCCCCTTTTCCCACATCCTTGCCAGCACTTGTTTATTGATTTATAGATGATAGCCATCCTGACAGGTGTGAGGCGTTATCTCGTTGTGGTTTTAATTTGCATTTCTCTGATGATTAGTGATGCTGAGAATCTTTTCATAGATCTATTGGCCATGTGCATGTCCTCTTTAGAGAAGTATCTGTTTAGGTCCTTTGCCCATTTTTAATTAGGTTATTTGTTTTTGTTTTTTGGTGTTGAGTTTTATAAGTTCTTTATAAATTTTAGATATTAACACCTTATCAGATGTATCAGCAAATATGTTCTCCCATTCAATAGATTGCCTTTTTATTTTGTTGATGGTTTCCTTTGCTGTGCAAAAACTTTCTAATTTGATATAATCCTGTGTGTTTATTTTTTCCTTTTGCTCCCATTGCCTGAGGATATATATCAGAAAAAAAATATTGCTACGGGTAATGTTCAGGATTTTACTGCTTATACTTTCTTCTAGAATTTTTATGGTTTTGGGTCTAACATTTGAGTCTTTAATCAGTTTTGTATTTATTCTTGTGCAGTGTCTAATTTCATTTTTCTGCATGTATCTGTCCAACACCATTTATTGAATAAGCTATCTTTAGCTCATTGTATGTGCTTGCTTCCTTTGTCAAATATTAATTGACTTTAAAGGTATGGATTTATTTCTAGGCTCTCTATATTGTTCAATTGATTGATGTGCCTGTTTTTATGCCAGTACCATACTGTTTTGATGACTATGGCCTGATAGTATAGTTTGATATTAGGTACTGTGATTTTTTTAAAACTTGGTTCTTCTTTGCGAAGATCACTGTTGCTATTTGGGGCCTTTTGCAACTCCATGGAAATTTTGGAAATATTTATTCTAGTTCTGTGAAATATGTCATTGGTATCTTGATAATAATTGCACTGAATCTATAGATTGCTTTAGGTAGTCTGGATATTTTAATAATGTTAATTCTTCCTATCTGTGAACATGGTATGTGTTTCCACTTATTTGTATCTTCTTTAATTTCTTTCTCCAGTGTCTTATAAGTTTCAAGTATAAGTCTTTTACATCCATGGCTAGGTTTATTCCTGGGTATTTTATTCTTTTTGAAGCTATTGTGAATGGGATTGTTTTCTTAATTTCCCTTTCCGATAGTTCATTATTGGCATATAAAATGCAACTGATTTCTGGATATTAATTTTGCATCCTGCTACTTTACTGAATTCATTTATCAGGTCTAGTAGGTTCTTGATAGAATCTTTGGGGTTCTGTGTGTACAGTGCCATGTCATCTGCAAATAATGACAGTGTTACTACTTTCTTTCCAGTTCGGGTGCCTTTTATTTCTTCTTCTTGCCTGATTGCTGCATCTAGGACTTCCAGTGCTATGTTGGGTAAGAAAAGTGAAAGTGGACACCTCTGCCCTATTCCCAGTCTTAAAGGGAACACTTGTAGTTTTTGGCCATTGAGCATGATGCTGGCAGTGTGTTTGTTACATATGGCCTTTGTTATGTTGATGTATGTTCCCTCTATTCCCATTTTCCTGAGAGTTTTATTGTAAAGGATGCTGGATTTTAACAAATGCTTTTTCTGCATCTGTCGATACGATCATATAGTTTTTATCCTTCATCTTGTTTATGTGATGTATCATATTTATTGATTTGTGAATGTTGTACCAACCTTGCCTTCCTAGAATAAGTCCCACTTGATCATTGGGTATCATATTTTTGATGAAATGCTGTATTCCTTCTATTTCATTTTTTCTTCCTCTGGAGAGTTCTCTTGTTCTTTCATTTGGGGCCTGTATATTTGTCTTCGCATTTGGGCTGCATCTTAGTGTTTGTTTCTGTGTATTAAGTAGATCCACAAAGAGTCTGGTGCAGACCATGTCATGGTGCAGACCATGTCCTATGACTTGCCCTGGGCAACCTGTTTGGAGGTATCAGCAATCCACAGCTTGTGGCTCCCTCTGCTGGGCCTTGGAGTGTGCAGAAAGAGCCAAGCTGCACACCAAGGCCAGCTTTTACCAGGACCAGGGCCAGGGGAAGGTCAGCTGAAGTCTCAGAGACAAAACTTTGCTGTCAGGCTTCATCACTGAAATAGCCTCTGGCTGTACTCAGCAGCCTGGCTTAAGCTCCACAGGGTGGGATAGAGGGATTCCTGCAGGTGAAGCTATTGCTTCCTCCCAGGCTGATACCACTTGGAGGAGAATGCTCTGCCTGAGAAAGATGGCTTCTGAAGTATGGGGATTGACTCATCACAGGGATCCTGGTGGCTGACACTTCAGCTCTTTCCCCAGAGCCACCAACCCCAGTCCCTCCTCACATGTCTCTAGTCTGCTCCACCCTCCCTGCGCTGGAGCTCAGGGTAAGTGGTTGCAAACGAAATTTGTGTGTTGACCCTTTAAGAGGCACTCTACCTCTGTAGCCATATCTCCCTGGTGGACAGAAACCCTGCTGCTTTCACAGTTGGGTGTTACTTGGGTTCCTTTCCCTGTTCTGGTGCTCTAGGCTGGGGAGTCCAGCTTGGGATTTAGACCCCACACTCCTCAGGGGGAACACCCCCGCTACCCGTGCTGAAATATTCCTCTGTCACTTCAGCTGCCACTCGTGGGAACCCAGCCAGCCATCTCTTGCCTCCTTCACAGTCCCTGCCAGTGTCGTCGTGCTGATGTGTTTTCTGACATAAGTCCTTGGTTAGAAGGCTTCTCTCCAGCTAGCGTTCAGTTGGTTGTTCAGAATGATTTGTCTATAATTTAGTTGTAATTCCAGTTTGGTCCTGGGAGTAAGTTAGTGTCGCTTCCACCTCCTCTGCTGCCATCTTGTAGAGTCCTGTTGTACTATTATTAACTTCCTTTTGCCCGCCCCTGTATATCTGTTTGAAAGTATCAGAAAGCAAGCAATGCATAAGGAAATATGGTGTTAAAATCTAGGAAAGGGGTTACGAGTTTGGCATTTAAGACCACCTCTCTTGTCAATTCTGAAAGTAGAGGCCCAGAGGTCTAGAAGCTAACACAGTTTTTAACAGATGCAGGGAGCTGAAGGGACAAAAACTAGAGTTGAGAGCTGCAAGGGAAAAGTATACACCTGAAGTTATAATTTGGAATGCATGTGGGTTCATCCAGCATCAAATTTTCTCATTCCCTGTTTGGATTAAAGAGACTACACGTGACAATAGTTTACCTGCCTGTCAGAAGAAAAAGTAAGTTATCTAGAGGAAGAATAACATCATCCCAAACTTTAAACTATCTACAGTTTATCAAGTGCAATTCCAACATCCACTCCAAAATAACCTGACTTGCCAGAAGACAAGATGTGGATGAAAGCCAAGAGAAATAATAGACCATGGAAACAGGTGTGTAAGGGATCTAATGATCTAAGTCAGGGGTCATCGACCTGTGGCTCATAGGCCAAATCCAGCCTTCTACCTGTTTTTGTAAATAAAGGTGTATTGGGACACAGCCACACTCATTCTCGTGTGTATGTCCATGGCTGCTTGTGTAATAACAGCATAGTAACAATATAGGCCACGTAAGGTATTATTTATTAGAATCATATAAAGTCCCTTCTATCCATACTTCTTTCTAAAGTACTTCTTTAAGTTAATACCTAATGAAAAAATAAAATATTAAAAATTGCTAGGATAATGATCATATACAAATTCGTGGGAGATGGAAGAGAACCCTGAGCAACAAAGCCTAAAATATTTATTATCTGGCCCTTTGCAGGAAAAGTTTACTATTCCCCAATCTAAGCAGCTATTAATACCTCAATAAGATGCCAAACCAATAACAATGTTTTTAAAAAATAGAAGAAAGACAATTATAGAGATAAATACAGAAATTAGTGAAATAGTAAGCATAATCAACATAGCCAACAGCTGGCACTTGGAAAAGATGATAGATAAACCCTAATGAGACTGATAAAGAGAGACAGAGACTGAGGAGAAGACACTACTAACCAGTATCAGGAATTGAAGGAGGAAATTAACATAAGTTCTGCATAATTTAAAAAATAAGGACATTTGACAACCAAATTATGCTAATAATCTTGAAAATTTAAATTCATTGGAAACATTCCTAGGGTAAAAACCAACTTACCAAAACTGACAGTGGAAAAGTGAGTAGTCCTTCGTCTATTAAAGAAATTGAATTTCATACTTCCCACAAAGGAAACAACAAGTGAATTCTTTCACACGTTCAAGGAAGAAGTGACACCAATTACATAAAACCTTTCAGAGAATAAAAGAAGTTGACCTGGCCTCGCCTGAGCAGGGTGAAGAGGGAATCCATGCAGGTTGCTGGCCCAGTGTGTGGTGTCAGAACCCAAGCAAGGGGATGAGGCTGCCCACATGGGGGCAGCCTTACCTCGGCTATCAGAGCCCATATGGGATGAGCGAGGTGCCTGTGGAACAGTTGTGTGTGTGGGGAGGGCAGTGTGAGGGTCCCAGGGGTCCATGATGGCTGCATCCTGGCATGGAAGTCAGAGCCTGAGAGAGGTGAGGAAAGCCAATTAACTGTGGTTGTCACAGCCTGTAGGGTGAGGGGGCTGTCTATGTATGGGAGTAACCCAGCATGGGAGTCAGAAGTGGTAAGTGGGTGTGAGGAGAGCATTCATGGAGGGGGCGGCCTGGTGTGGGTGGCAGAGCCCAAGCAGGAGAGGAGGTATCTGTGTGGGTAAGCGGGTAGCAGTGGAGATGGGAGATTTGTTACATATGGGGAACTGATTGAGCAAGGAAAAGGAAAGTAGAAGATAGATTTCACATTGTCAGAGTGGAGAGTTAAAAATACAGAAAGGGTGAAAACTAGACTGAAACCCATGGTTTTGGATTGGAGTTTTATGTACATAAATATATTTCCTATCTCTGTCCACTGAGAGGGCCTAGGAACAGTGACACTTTAATATCAATAGGGACACCTGGCATCTGGATCTTGGCCTTTAAATGTCTTATTCACTAAAAGTAATC
The DNA here is from genome assembly GCA_039655065.1 of Glossophaga mutica. Taxonomy (NCBI): domain Eukaryota; kingdom Metazoa; phylum Chordata; class Mammalia; order Chiroptera; family Phyllostomidae; genus Glossophaga; species Glossophaga mutica. Next base: position 65,681,518 of record CM077304.1, read on the forward strand.
AGGACTCCTTAGAGAAATGGCTGATTTTGAGACTGTCACAGGCAAAGTGAAAGAACAGAATATCTTGTGCCAGGAAGCAAGGAAGTTGTCCAAGGATGGTAAAGACATATCAAAATGGCCCAGAAGCCAACTAGAATGGGTGCTGCTCCCTGGCCAGATTGCGGACAATTTGGGGAACAAAAAAAGTGACAGTACAGACAGAGACCACTGAAACAGATTAGAAAGTCCAGAAATGACCCTCATGTATGTGTTCAAATGATCTTTGTCATGGGTGCCTAGTCCACAATGGAGAAAGGACAGTCTCTTCAAAAAATGGTGTTAGGAAAACTGAATATCCACATGCAAGAGAATGAATCTGGACCCTTATCTTATACAATATACAAAATTTAACTCCAAATGGATGAAAGACCTAAATATAAGACCTAAAATGAGAAAACTTCTACATGAAAATTTGATGACATTGGATTTGGCAATGATTTGGATATGATACCAAAAGCACAAGCTACAAAACCAATAATAGATTAATGGGACCACAATGAACCTATAAACTTGTGCACATTAAAGGAAACAATGAACAGAATAAAAAGACAACCATGGAATGGGAGAAAACTGTAAATCATATATCTGATAAAGCATCATATCCAGATATATAAAGAACTCTAACATCTCAATCACACAAAAAAGCAATTAACCTGATTAAAAAAAGAGCAAAGGTCCTGAATACATATTTCTCCAAAGAAGACACACAAATGTCCAACAAGAATATGAAAAGATGCTCAACATCACTAATCATTAGAGAAATGCAAATCAAAGCAAAAATAGGGTATCACTTCATACCCATTAGAATGGCCACTATAAAATTTTATCTTAAAAACAATTGTTGATGTAGAGAAATTGGAACCTTTGTGCACTGCTGGTGGGAATGTACAACGATACAGCCACCATGGAAATCAGCAAAAAACTTCCTTTAAAAACTGGAAATAGGGCCCTGGCTGCTGTGGCTGAGTGGATTGAGCACCGGCCTGGGAACCAAAGGGTTACTGGTTCTATTCCCAGTCAGGGCACATGCTTGAGTTGTGGGCCAGGTCCCCAGTAGGGGGCGCATAAGAGGGAACCACACATTGATGTTTCTCTTCCTCTCATCCTCCCTGTCCCTCTCTCTAAAAATAAATACATAAATAAAACATTAATAAAAAATAAAAACTGGAAATAGGATTACCACATGATCCAACAACCCCATTTCAAGTATATAAACGAAGTGAAGGCAAGATTTTTAAGAAATATTTAAGCACCCATGTTCATTGAAGCATTATTCACAATATCTAAGATGTGGAAGCAACCAAAATGTCCATCAACAGATGAATAAAGAAAGCATGATATAGACATACATGGAATATTATTCCATCTAAAGAAAGAAGGAAATCCTGTTACCTGCTACAGAACATTGAGGACATTATGATGAGTGAAATAAGTGTGATCACAATGGACAAATACTATCTGACTCCATGTATATGAGGTATGCAGAGTAGCCCCCAGTCAAAATCATGATTCCAAATTTCCAGTCAAAATCATGGAAACAGAAAGTAGAATGGTGGTTGTCAGGGGCTGGGGGGAGAGAGAAAAGGAGAGCTGGTTTTTGATGGGTACAGAATTTCAGTTTTTAGTTTTACAATATGAAAAACTTCTACAGATCTGTTACAGAACAATGTGGATATAGTTAACTTTACTGAACCATATACTTAAAAATGGTTAAAAGGTTAACTTTTATGCTACTATTTTTTACCACAGTTTTTTTAAATATACTGTATTGATTATGCTATTACAATTGTCCCATATCCCCCTTCCTTCCCCTGTACCCTGCACATCCCCTCCCACCTACATTCTCCCCTTTAGTTCATGTCCATGTGTCATTAATTCTTTAGCTGCTACATTTACCACACCATTCTTGCCCTCCCCCTATTTTCTACCTACCATCTATGCTACTTATTCTCTGTACCTTTTCCTCTCTCTCCTCCTTCCACTACCCTGTTGCTAACCCTCCATATGGTCTCCATTTCTGTGTTTATGTTCCTGTTCTAGTTGTTGGCTTAGTTTGCTTTCGCTCTTGTCTTAGGTGTGGTTGTTAATAACTGTGAGTTTGCTGTCATTTTACTGTTCATATTTTTTATCTTCTTTTTCTTAGATAAGTCCCTTTAACATTTCATAAAATAGGGGCTTGATGATGATGAACTCCTTGAACTTGACCTTATCTGAGAAGCACCTTATCTTCCCTTCCACTCTAAATGACAGCTTTGCTGGGTGGAGCAATCTTGGATGTAGGTCCTTGACTTTCATGACTTGAAATACTTCTTTACAGCCCCTTCTTGCCTGTAAGGTCTCTTTGGAGAAATGAGCTGACAGTCTGATGGGAACTCCTTTGTAGGTGACTGTCCCCTTATCCCTCGCTGCTTCTAGAATTCTCTCCTTCATTTGAATCTTGGCTAATGTAATTATGATGTGCTTTGGGGTGTTCCTCCTTGGGCCCAACTTCTTTGGGACTCTCTGAGCTTCCTGGACTTCCTGGAAGTCTATTTCCTTTGCCAGATTGGGGAAGTTCTCCTTTATTATTTGTTCCAATAAGTTTTCCACTTGTTGCTCTTCTTCTTCCCCTTCTGGTACCCCTATAATTTGGATGTTGGGACATTTAAAGGTGTCCTGGAGGTTCCTAAGCCACCTCATTATTTTTTTTTAATTCTTGTTTCTTCCTTCTTTTCTGTTTGGTTATTTCTTTCTTTCTTCTGATCCACTCCATTGATTTGAGTCCTGGTTTTCCTCCCATGTCTGTTGGTTCCCTGTGCATTTTCCTTCATTTCACTTATTGTAGCCTTAATTTGTTCATCTAATTTGTGAGCAAAATCAACCAATTCTGTGAGTATCCTTATCACCAGGGCTTTGAACTGTGCATCTGATAGGTTGGCTATCTCTTGGTTGCTTAGATGAATTGGCTCTGGGGCTTTGATTTGTTCTCCCATTTGAGCCATTTTTGTTTTTTGTTTTTTGTTTTTCGTTTGGTCTGGTTGAGGGTGTTACATAGTGAGGGGCAGAGCCTCAGGTGTTCCCCAGGGCAGGGCAGCCCAGTTGCTGGGTAGTGACACTGTATGTGGGGGCGGGGTCCAAGAGGAAACAATGACACTTGCTCTGCTCTCTCTCAGATTCCAGTACCTTCTGCCACTTCCCCTTCACCTGGATTATGTGCACATGAATGTGGGACCACCTGGTCAGCCAGCCATCTTGAGCATCCTCACTGGGTCTGCACCATTGCCACCCATGCCCGGGGGTCCACTAGCCGCTGCCTGTGCACCTGGGGTCTGCCAGCCGCTGCTGCCTGTACTCCCGGGTCTGCCAACCTCCACTTTTTCCTGCTGTGACTCTGCCCCTTTTACTGGTCTGGATGAATGGTTGTTGGACTTCTGTACAGTTCAATTTTCTATCAGTTCCGGTTGTTTTCTCATTTCTAAATCTTTGTTGTCCTTAATTTTGGTTGTGCGAGGAGGCACAGTGTGTCTGCCTACGCCTCCATCTTGGCTGAAAGACTACCACAGTTTTTAAAACTTCAAGAAACAAACAAACAAAAAAGGGTCCTGGCTGGGTTGCTCGGTTGGTTAGACCGTTGTCCCCACATGCCAAGGTCAAATAGTATAGCAAATCTATATTTCTCTGTCCCTCTAGCTCCCTTTCTCTGTCTCTCTCTTTTTCAAATAAAATTTTTAAAAAGTGGTGTTAAAAGATTTTAGCACACTGTAAAAATACAAATCATGAGCCTATATAGATTTTTTAAAAAAACACAAAGGTGAGGGTAAATTGATAAGGAATGGGATATTTGCATCATTCTAAATGTCTTCCTGCAAAATACTTGCTAATTATTGAGGGGAAACATTAATTTTGCAGTGGAGATAGCTTGTAGACACCACCTTAATCAAGTGATCAGATGTCAAGACCATCAGTAACAGGACAAACGGAAACCATGGTTGGATGCATTGAGAAGGACACAGCCTAATATCTGCAGTGTGTCTGCCAAAGATAACATAATCTGAATCTAGTCTACAAATTGCCCTCCCATGACTGCATCCCAGCTGGCCTTTTTTCCAAATTATCCTCCACATATTAGAAGCACAGTACCTGGCATATAGTAAACCAACACAAAAGTTTTTGAGTGAATATAACTGCCTCTTCCATGGTTACTCACAGCAATAAGTGAAAATTATGGAGTTTCTCCCTGGAAAAAATTACATGCCCAGAGTTTCAAAGTGGTTCATGGAACTCCTGATACTCATACATAATTAAGAACAACAAAATTGAAACTCTTTAGCCCAGCCCTTCATCATCTCATCCTCCTACACTTCCAATATCTTTTCTGGCTATGCACCCTTTGCACCCTAAATTCTATCCATGGAAACTGCTTGCATTTCACTAAATGAGTTAAACTTTTTAAAGTCATCATGTCTTACCCTGACCAGTGTGGCTCAGTTGGTTGAGCATCATCCTGCAAAGTGGAAGGTCACTGGTTCAATTCCTGGTCAGGCCACATGCCTGGGTTGCAGACCAGGTCTCTGCAACCCAGGTGTGAGAAGCAATGTATCGATGCTTCTCTCTCACATCATGTTTCTCTCCTCTTTATTCCTCCCTTCCTCTCTCTCTAAGAATAAATAAATCAAATATTTAAAGAAAATAAAATAAAGTCATCGTGTTTTTACATTGTGCTGCTTAAAACTTCAGTACCATGATGTTAAAACTTCAGTTTTGGTTACCAAACATTTAATATGACACTTACCCCTGATCTGTGCTACTTTGGGGATGGGAGCAGTGAAGGACCATGTGAGGACCAATACTGTTGTGAGGCTCAGAAATGGAATTAAAATTGCTTTTTGGGGGTATATTACAAATGATAGAAAGTAATGAAATGGAATAATTTTTGAAAGTATAGGAAAGTCTTCCATTTTGACTATGCATTGATGAGAACCTCATCCTCTGCTTCAAATTTTATCCCACAGACAACTAGAAAAATTTCCCCAAATGGTCTTGTGACTTTACATACTTCAAACCTTGTTCCTTTTCCCATACCCATATATATTTATGGTGCCGAGTGTGGTAGGATGTGTTCATTGTGCAATTGTGCAATACAACTACCATCCCTCCCCCCTTTTACTACAAAGCCAGATAAGTTGGCACAGTGGATAATAAGAGTATTTCTGGGATTCATTTCTAACACCAGGTCTACTAGTAATAATTTAACTGTGCCATTTGTGGGAGGAACTCCATCCTGCAGGATTCCTCCCGTCCGCTGTGGAGGAGAAATAAGTCATCCTGGACACAGTCTTGTTGTTCCAGTGGGAAAGGGGGGTGGTGATTCCCTCTAGTGGGGAACACCCCGAGCCCTTCTCCCAATTGGCTTTTATTGGGAATGGTATGTGTAGGTTATACAACATACATGAATAGCTCATCAATCTATGTCAAAAGGCTACAGTCATACAAAAACAGGCATTATCTATTGGTAACAATTGAAGGAACACAGATTTGTCATGGGTCAGGGTCTGTTAGTCCTGCTGATGCCAGAGGGTCTTTAAGATGTGTTTCATGAGCCCTGGCTGGTGTAGCTCAGTGGATTGAGCTCGGGTCTGCGAACCAGAGGATCGAGGTTTGATTCCCAGTCAGGGCACATGCCTGGGTTGCAGGCCAGTTCCCAGCAGGAGACACACGAGAGGCAACCGTACATTGATATTTCTCTCCCTCTCCCTCTCTCCTACCCTTCCCCTCTAAAGATAAATAAATAATCTAAAAAAATAAAAATAAATAAAATCTTAAAAAAAAAAAGATGTGTTTCATGAGATAAGGAGTTTACTCCTTACACCTTGAACTTAAACATCCAGTTTATATCACCAGGGCTATACAAAACAAAGCAGAGCAAGCTTCAAAAGATACAGTGTATTTGTCAGGCCTGGTTCCCACCGGAACCCTCGGTGTTAGAGTCGGGTCACGTCTGCCACCTGCATTACCTGGTTTCCCAGGGAGCCTGACAAGCCCCTTTTGGAGCCCGCTCTCGAGGGGCTGCAATCTCTGAAACCACACAGAGTGGTCTCCAACAGCCATCCACATAATCCAAAGTGAAAGTTTCTCTTGAGTCTACTTTACCTTAACAATATTCCCCCAGCCCTGGCTGGTGTAGCTCAGTGGATTGAGCGCGGGCCTGCGAACCAGAGGATCGCGGTTCGATTCCCAGTCAGGGCACATGCCTGGGTTGCAGGCCAGTTCCCAGCAGGGGACACACAAGAGGCAACCGTACATTGATATTTCTCTCCCTCTCCCTCTCCCCTACCCCTCTAAAGACAAATTAAAAAAAAAAAAAAAAGAAAAAGAAAAAAGAAAAGTAAGAAACCCCTTTAAAAAAAAAAACAAAAAAAAAAACCAATATTCCCCCAAATGTTTACAGCCAAGTTCCCTTTCTCCTTCCCCTGCACATTGCACAAAAAGAGAAGTGAATGGAGAGGAATTTGAAGTGGAAAGAAACAGTAAGATTAGCTGTTTGAAGTTAACATCTCATTTTTGCAAATTTTACAAAAACATATGACCATGTCAACCTTATTAGGGCCCCTCCTAAGGCCCTTATGAAGGACCCATGCAAGTGAGGGGCTGCAAAGCTTATATTTTGTTAGCTATGTGGTTAATCTGCCTGTTAAAACTTCACAGAGTATAAAATTTAAAAGGTACAAAAGGATAATACAATGTAAAGATTCTTCCAAACATGTTCCTCAGCCGCCAGTTCGCTTCCTTGAAGGCAATAAGTATGTTCAGTTTCCTGTGTCCTCCCTGACATACTATGCGTAGATAAGCATTCTGTACTGAAATAGTTGGTCGACTCTCCCCCATCTTTTTTTTTTACACAAATATTAGCCTGCCATATACAATGCCCTTGATTTTGTTTGCCCTTGCTTTTTTTGACACCTTTTTTGAGTTATAGTTCACATACTATACAATTCATCCGTTTAAAGTAGGCAATTCAATGGTTTTTAGTATATTCACAGATATATTTATCTGCTATCAATGTCAATTTTAGAACATTTTCATCTCCTCAAAATAAACTAGATACCTTTTAACTACCACCCACTTAGCATCTAACCCCTTTTCTGGCCCAGCCCTAGGCAGCTACTAATTACTTTCAGTCTTTGTGTATTTCCTTAGTCCAAATGTTTTATGTAAATGTAATCATACTATAATATGTGGTCCTTTGTGACTGACATCTATCACTTAGAATAATATTTCCATTTTTAAAGTATTTTTTATTGATTATGCTATTACAGTTTCCCCAATTCTTTTCCCCTTTATCGTCCCCTGCCCTGTTCCCCCCAACCTTCCAGCATCCCCCGTCCTTAGTTCATGTCCATGGGTTGTACATGTAAGTTCTTTGAGTTTTCTGTTTCCTATACCATTTTTTATCTCTCCCTGTCTATTTTATGTCTACCAATTATGCTTCTTATTCCCTGTACCTTTTCCCCCAATTCCTCCCTTTCCCCTCCCCACTGAAATCCCTCCATGTAATCTCCATTTCTCTGATTCTGTTCCTATTCTATTTGATGGCTTAATTTTTGTTTTTGTTGTTTTTCTTTTCTTTAGGTTCATTTGTTGATATTTGTGAGTTTGTTGTCATTTTACTGTTCATAGTTTTGAGCTTCTTTTTCTTAGATAAGTCCCTTTAACATTTCATATAATAAGGGCTTGGTGATGATGGACTCTTTTAACTTGACCTTATCTGGGAAGCGCTTTATCTGCCCTTCCATTCTAAATGATAGCTTTGCTGGTAGAGTAATCTTGGATGTAGGTCCTTGCCTTTCATGCCTTCAAATACTTCTTTCCAGCCCCTTCTTGCCTGTAAGGTTTCTTTTGAGAAATCAGCTGATAGCCTTATGGGACCTCCTTTGTAGGTAACTCTTCCTTTCCTCTTGTTGCTTTTAAGATTCTCTCTTTGTCTCTAATCTTGGGTAACTTAATGATGATGTACTTTGGTGTGTTCATCTTTGGGTCAGACTTCTTTGGGACTCTTTGGGCTTCCTGGACTTCCTGGAAGTCTATTTCCTTTGCCAGATTGGGGAAGTTTTCCTTCATTATTTGTTCAAATAAGTTTTCAATTTCTCGTTCTTCTCCTTCTGGCACCCCTATAATTCGGATATTGGAATGTTTCAGGGTGTCCCAGAAGTTTGTAAGACACTTCACTTTTTTGAAGTCTTGTTTCTTCATTCTGTTCCAGTTGGATGTTTATTTTTTCCTTTTTTTCCAAATCATTGCTTTGAGTCCTGGTTTACTTCCTGTCACTGTTGGTTCCTTGAATACTTTGCTTTATTTCACTGGGTATCTTTCATTTGTTTTTTTCATTTTTCAACCAAGCTCAATCAGATCTGTGAGCATTTTGATTACCAGGGCTTTAAATTCTCCACCAGATAAGTTGGCTGTCTCCTCATCGCTTAGCTCTCTTTCTGAGGTTTTGCTCTGTTCTTTCATTTGGGCCATGTTTCTTTGTCTCAGCGCACCAGTCTGGTTGTCCTGGTTAACTTTTTCTTTAATTCCTGGGTTGTCAGAGTTCCATACAGTTTGATTTGCTGGTGCTTCTGGTTGTTTATTGATTTTAGATTGGTTGTTATGCTCATTTTGGTTGTGCGAAGAAGCAAAGGCTTTCTACCTACACCTCCATCTTGGCCAGAACTCTCTGTTTCTATGCATTAGATAGAGCTGCTATGACTCTGTGTCTTAGTCATGTGGCCTAATATAGTAGGTGTCCCATAGGGTCCAGAGGCATAGACTCCCCTATCACCTAAGTGGGTACTTGAGGTGCACCCTTCGTGTGAGCTGAGTATACCCTCCCTTTGTAGTTGAGGCTTGATTGCTGTTGGCAGATCAATAGGGGGAGTTTACACAGGCCACTCAGCTGCAAGGACTGGTTGTGACCACTGACCACAAACCTCCACCCTCCTTGGAGGATCAGCTGTGCCAGGGCAGGGTGGTGGTGGTCTGATGTGGTCCAATTATATATTTTTCCTCTTATGAATTATGCCTTTGGTGTCAAGTCTAAGAACTCTTTACTTAGTTATAGGTCTCAAAGATTTTCTCCAGTTTTCTTCTTCAAGTTTTATAGTTTTACTTTGAAGTTCATGATCCATTTTTTATATTTTTTACATAAAGTGTGAGGTTTAGGTTGAGGTTCATTTTTTGGGTTTTGTTTTGTTTTGTTTGCCAATGGATGTCCAATTATTCCAGCACCATTTATTGAAATGGTTATCCCTCTTCTATTGAATTGCTTTTGCATTTATGTAAAAAATTTCTGGGCATATTTATGTGGAGCTATTTCTGGGCTCTCCATTCCATTGATCTCTGTGTCTTCTCTCTCCTTCGATATTAGTATTGGTTACTGTCATCAATTTTAATATTGGTATTTCCAACTGATATCATTTTGCTGTTTATTTTTTCTCAAAAATTTCTAAAATTAACTAATAATTAGTTGTGATTAAGTTAACAAATTTTCTAATTTACCTCATTCTTATCCTGGTAGAAGATTGAGTAAACTATGATAAAAAGGTCTTCCCATCTTATGTTGTCTATGTGGATTTGTGGTTCATTCAGACAGTCAAGAGAGTCTTATATGAAAATGCTATGGCATGTGATGTTTAAAAAGTCTGGAATTTTCTCGAGTCTTTTATCTTGACAGAACCATGAAATCATACACATATGCACTTAAAATAGTCTTCAGCACACTGTAAATTCAATCTATACCAATTTAATTGTTCTGGTTACTTCATAACAACTCATTTTTATTATTTAGAGAGGAGAGCGAACTGGGGAGGAGAGAAAGAGAAGCTATCATTTCTTGACTATTCAAAATTGGCCAGAATCTTCATCATATGGTTTCAATGAAGCTACAAAGTAAAGATTAGTGCTCTTATTGTATAGAGGAGGGAACTGAGCTTCATGGAGAATGAATAACTGGCCAGGATCACAGATATTAGTTTAGTTTCTTTCTCTCTCTCTCTTTTTTCTTTCTTTCTTCCTTCTTTCCCTCCTTCTTTCCCTCCTTCCTTCCCTCCTCCTCCTCCTTCCCTCCTTCTCTTCCTTCTCCTCTTTCCTACTCCTCCTTCTCCCTCTTCTTTTTCTTCCTATTCTTTTCCTCCTTTCTTCTCCTCCTCCTCCTTTGAGAGGTTATTTAGGCAAATAAATATGAGGCACCTAGAGCCAAATTTATATCATTTCCAGGAACTGTGGATTCTGATGGGGCTAATTCAGCCGTGGATGATGTTTTCATGGTAGAATGAGGTTGTAAAGGAATATATTTATCCACTACTTAGTGTCCTTCCTGCTTTGTCATTCAAAGGTGCTTTCCCAGTTAAGGCTTATTTTCTATAAGCCCCACTTTCCTTGAAGTTCAAAGAATCCAAGGATACTTACTCAGTTCAGAGAACCTGTCCTATCTGCTCTCACTTCATCCTGAATCTCAACAGCCCAGACAACTGAAGACAATGACCTGTTTATCATAGCCATTGGCACTGTTGCTAAGCCTCAGTCCTTCTTGAGAACAGGCCAATAGACTATCCTTTCACCAACCCAGAGACAGCTGCTAAAGCACATAGGGGAGAATAGATTTTCTGTTTGTCTTCTCTGTGACCAGAATGCTGATGTAGGGTGACTCGTGACTGACCTCCCATGGGGCTTCAGACTGAGACTCCCTCTCCTCCAAATCCCAGAACAGGCATGTCTTTCCCCCAAACAAAGCTGGCCTTCCAGACTACTTTTATTTCCTAGTCTTGCCCCCCAACCTCCACAAGAGTCTAGAAGGGCCCCCTCTTAATGGGGCTGTCAGCCTTACCCAGGCAGGAAGCATCAGCATGTGACTGTGACAGAGAGAAACCAAGGTCTGGATCACCGAGAGGGAAAGAAAAGAAATGGAATCATCTTTCAGAAGCTGCTGAGGTGAGAGAGGGGTTGACAAGACAGGAGGCATCATGAAAGCAACCAGCACTCACGAAGCCTGTACTAATGTGCCCAAAACTAGGATGATGCGTTAATCATGTTTTTTATATTCTGCATTTTATGACTGTTTGATATCTTGGAGGCCCTGCTGGCTGGGGAGCTAATATCTACAGTTAACACCTACAGATAGGAGCAGATAACTTGCCTTTGTGTATAAACCCACTGATCCAGAGCCCACACTACCAATCACCTCCTTTATCAAACTTTCATACTCTAAGTCAGTATTTTTCCTGCCCTAAATCCGCACAGGGCCAGGTACCAAACAACTGGAGACGACCCCTATGATCCCGAGCCCATTGAACTGATTCAAACTAGTCAGTCCGAGCTGTTTCCTTTGCCTTGCCCCCGTCTCTGAGTGGCAATCACAGGAACATTTCGCAGGCCCTACTTTCTCCCAATCCTGCCTCCCGACCAACGAGGGGGCTTCCCTATGTGGCCCAGTGTGGCGTGATATGCCTGTCCTCTTGGGAACTCTAACAATAAAATCTTTTTTCAGCGACATTAGCTTTTTCTGTGTCATCATTCAGTCACCTCCATAAATAAAAATCGACAGGTCCATTCGAGACAGGTAGGTACTTTTCATGTGTCATCCCATGAAACTCACATCTTCCAGAAAATGAGGCTCAGTAAAGTCAAGACGATTCACAAAATCCCACAGTTTTAGTGCATAGCCAGAGAAAACTCAAAATTTTCCCACTTTAAAGCCCATGTTTTTTAAACTATAACCCAATCCTGAGTCCCTTGACCCTATATTTACCTTCTCAGACTTCACCCTGAAAGGACTGCTTTCAATTATAATTCATTTAGTCTCCTGAAGTGGACTGAATTGTGTCTCCTGCAAATGTACATGTTGAAGTCAGTGTGACAGTATTTGGAGCCAGAGACTTTAAGTAAGTGATTGAGGTTAAGGTCCTAAGGGGGCAGCCCTGATCCAACAAAACTGGTACCCTTACCAGAAGACTAAGACATCAGAGCTCTCTCTGCACGTGAGGACACAGGGAGAAGGCAGCCATCTGTAAGCCAGGAAGTGAGATCCCACCAGAACTTGATCATGCTGACATCCTGGTCTTGGAACTCCAGCCTTCAGAACTATAAGACGGTAATTTTCTTTTGTTTATGCCATCCAGTTTATGGTATTTTTTTTAAGGACAGCTTGAGCTAAGACCACCTCTCCCTCATTTCTTCACCTTGGCAAATAACTTCCCCTCTCTGAACCTTAGTTACCCATTTAACCGTAATGGTTTTATTTGTAAAGCCACAATTCTCAAATTGAAAACAAATCTCAGTTCGGCTTCTGATTTAATTGTAGAAAGATATGAAAGACTGTCAATCTCATGTTAAGCCAGACGTAGTTTTTTTAAATTTTTTATTTACTGATTTGAGAGAGAGAGAGATTTGTTGTTCCACTTATTTATTCATTCATTGGTTGATTTTTAAATGTGCCCTGACTGGGGATCGAACCTACAACCTTGGCATATTGGGATGACACTCTAACCAACTGTGCTACCCGGCCAGGGCTAAGCCAGCCATGGTTTTTAAAAGTGTTTTAGAGAGCTGAAGACACAAGAGAACATAGGAAGAAAAGAAATACAAGGAAACTACGCAAAGTAATGAGCCCTTTCTAGGAAAGAAGGTACCCACAGCTGCTCTCATCATTGGAGCAACAGGAAGAAAAAAGAAGCCACTGAAGATAGGCATAAGAAAAAATTGGCTAAATTTTAGTCAACATTTAATGGCCACATATGGTCCAGTGCGGCAGGTTAAAATTCCAACGACATCCAGCCACAGAGCAAGTCTGCATCCATCCACACACTCTCCCATCTTTACTCGGGGTAGCAGGCAGAATGTTGGGAGGAGGGGAGGGATGCCCCTCTGAGGCATTCTGGACCTTCATGGAGGGAAGGGCAGCTGCCCTGCAAAGGCCAGAGGATGGGCAGCAAAGCTGAAGGAGACCTCCAAGCATAGAAAGAAGCTAGACTGAAGAGCAAAGAAAACTCCCCAGAAGCCTGATAACCTGGTAGCCTATCTATAAAGCAGGGGTCATCCCTCATAGTTCTGAAAACTGGTGACAGGGTTTTGAAGCCTCGGTGGGTCTCTAGGATCTTATTAGTTCTCAGGTACCAGGCTCTGCTGAAGGGAAGGTCGTAATCTCATTCTTGTAGCATTTGAAGCCAGTGGTGGACTTAATCAAACCAAAACTACAACATAGCCAGGTGCAGCTCAACTACATATCAAGTGGACTTCCAAGAGCCTGACAGGGAAAAGGAGATGCTTCTGGAAATGGTCCTTAGTGGTAATCTCCACCCAAGAAGAAATCTGCTATTTTCTTTAAGATTACAGTTTTATCTCCGGTTATTTTTTTAAAGATTTTATTTATTTATTTTTAGAGAGAGGTGAAGGGAATGAGAAAGAGAGATATATCCATCAGTTTCCTCTCACACACACACCACCACTGGGAACCTGGCTCGCACCCAAGGCATACGCCCTGGCTGGGAATAGAACCGGTGACCCTTTGGTTCACGGGCCAGCACTCAATCCACTGAGCCACACCAAGCAGGGCTATCTCTGGTTATTTAGTAAGCTTAAATTGTGTGCGTATATATATTTTGTACGTATGCATGTGTATTTGTGGGTATGTATCCATATGCAAAAAAATCAGTTTGGATTTTAAAAATATGTATGTGTATAAAACATTTTATTTATTTACTTTTAGAGAGGGGAAGGGAGGGAGAAAGAGAAACATCAGGGCGCAAGAGATACATCTGCTCAGTTGCCTCTCACATGTCCCCACCTGGGAACCTGACCCACAACCCAGGCATGTGCCCTGACTGGGAATGAAACTGGAGACCCTAGGGCTCGCAGGCCAGCACTCACTCCACTGGGCTACACCAGCCAGGGTCAGTTTGGATTTATACATTTCACTACATATACAAATTAAGTTGATCGTAGACTTAAATGTGAAACCTAAAACTATAAATTGTCTGGGGAAAAAAAAACATAGGAGGAAGTCTTTGGACCTTAGATAGAACAACAAAAACAATCAATAAAAGAAGAAATTGATACATTGGACTTTATCAAAATTAAAAACTGCTATTCTTCAAAAGATGTTGTTAGGAGACTGAAAGACAAGCCACAGATCACAGATGAGGCAACAACATCAGATACAAAGCAAATATCTGATAAAGGACTTGTATCTAGAATATATAAAAAACTCTCAAAACTCAGCAGTAAGAAAACAACTCAGTTTTTAAAAAGGACAAAAGATTTCAGCAAACACTTAATCAAAGAACATATACCGATGGCAAATGAGCACATAAAGAAATGTTCCAAATTGTTAATCATTAGCAAAATGCAAATGCAGGAGTATGGAGAAATGGGAACCTTTCATCATTTCTGGTGGGAGTCTAAATATACACAAGGACTTTGGGAAACTAACAAAATCTACCAAAGCTAAACAGATGCTTACCCTGTGACCCAGCAACTCCATTTCCTGGATAATACTCCACAGAGGTGAGTGCATATGTCTATCAAACACATGTGCAAGAATGTTCATAGCAATTTCATTCATATTATTTACAAAAAAGAAAAATTCACCAACAATAGAATGGATAAATTGTGATACATTTATACAAAGTACTACTACCCCCCCCCCCAATGAACCACCTTTACAAAATGGCAACACATAAATGAATCTTGAAGACATAATGTGGTAAGAGATGAGCCACACAGGAAGAAAATGCTCTCTTTCATTCCATTTTTATGAAGCTGAGAACAGGGAAAACTAATGGTGATACAGATTAAAATAGTGACTTCCTTTTGATAAATGTTGAATGGAAGGAGGCATAGTGAACCTTGTGGGTTATAACCTTGCTGGATATATTCTGTATGTTGATCTCTGTGCTGACTACACAGAAATATGTAAACACTTGTTCAGCTGGAAACTTAACATTTGTGGATATTATTAAATGTAAGTTATACATCAATGAAAAGTAAGACAGCAGCAGCAGCAACAATAAATGAATATTCAAATTGAAGAGTGAAAGACTGGTAAGGAGAAAGAAAGATGTGTAGAACACAATTTAAAGAAATTATGCAGTGGAAACTTCATTCACCAAGAATTTCTAATTGGCCCTGGCTGAGTGGCTCAGTTGGTTGGAGCATCATCCCGTACACCAGAATGTTGCTGGTTCCATTCCCAGTCAGGGCACATCCTGAGGCTGCGAGTTCAATCCCCAGTTGGCGTCTCTCTCTCTTTCTCTTTCCCTTCCTCTGTCTCTCTAAAATCAATAAACATATCCTTGGGTGAGGATTTTAAAAAAAAAAGAATTTCTAATTACATGCTCCAGCAGGATCTCAGGATTCTTAATTGGTCTGACTTCTCCCTTCCCTAATCCTGGTTGTCTATATTTATTTCAAGACATAAATGGAATTTTTTACATTGTAATTTCTATTTGTTGTTGTAAATGTTAGAGAAATCAAACTATGATGCGAATGCCTCACTTTCCTATAGGAACTTATAGCTCCAGCCCAGACCCTTTTTTCTGAGTGGAAGGATCTCGGGATCCATCTGCCCACATGGACGGCATAGTCGCTTGAGGTCTCAAACACAACGTATTCCAGATTGGACTCACCACCTGTCTCCCACCTACCCTGTCCTCCTCCAAGTTTATCCACCATCCTGCATGCCTCGTAATGGGCCCACCAGAAACCCCCAAACCAAGCTGGCTTTCCCCCTTTACCTTATTTCTCCCCATCTGAGCAATCAAAAAAATTCTGCTGATTCTGGTCCCTTGATATCTTTTATCTGTCTCCTTCTCTTGTGTATCTCCTGCATTCTTCTATGCCAGCCTCAGTATTTCTTTTGTAGATTGTGATAGCAATTTCTCAAAGAATGTTTTGCTTCCTAAGAAACCATGAATTGATCAAAAATGAAAGATTTTTCATTTTTATGGCCTAGTGATGCACAATTCTATATATTTTCATTTGTATATGCAACAAAGAATTAAGTATGAATGACCACCTAAGTGAGTTGTTAAAGGTTACTGACATTTTGTATTAATGAATTAAAATTAGACAGTAAACTCCATTCTACAAAGAAGTCTGGCTGAATGCAATGTTACTGTACACAGGCAGTTGGAATTACCCTAGTTTTCATAAAGCATGCTGTTATCAGGGTCATGGTGCTCAGTTCCTACTTTTTAATTGTTTTCTAATTCTAACTTCCCATAAATGTGGATTCATACCACAGTGCTTTAGGTTTATAGTTATCCTTAAAGACCTACATACATTTTTTTCAAATCTTAATCATTCACAACTCTAATGCTAAAATAAATGTATAAATAATCGCACCAAACTTAGGTTTTTGAAAAAGGGCATTTCATTGGAATGACTCAGGACTGTTTCCTCAGGAAAGGGGCAAAGTAGGGTACGACAAGGTATGGGATCATTTCTTCCCCCTGCAAGGTGGACCATAATCAAAAGAGTTTGAAGATCACTGTCTTTATTGTCATTTTGCCTTTAATTCCTGCCTTCCCTCTCTGAACACATACACAATCATTTTAGAATGTACTACACAAAAATATAATTGTGTTGTTTCTCTTGCTCAGTCTATTTCAGTTTCTTCATTGCCTTCAGCAATGATTATTAACATATTTTAGGTACTTTGCCTTTTAAAAACAAATGAGTAATAAAGCTTTGACTTCCTTCAGAGAAAAACACACATGTACACATACACACAATATAATTTGACCTAATTTCAGAGTTTCTGCAACATCCGTAGAGCGCATCTGTAGATCTGCTAAGGCTCCCTCACTCAGCTATGCAATTTAAAGATGGAATCTCCTTTGAACAGTATAGAAGATCTTTTGTCTATCTAAGGAAATTCTCAATTTCCACTCTCCACTTCAAACAGAATTTCCAGAACATACCATGTTCTCTCTTATACCTCCTTTTTTAAAAAAAAGCTAATTTTAATTTTATAATCATTTGAGATTTACATAGACTTGCAAAGATAGTGCAGATGGTTTTGTTGTGCCCCACCCCCACATCCCCCGGTTGTTAACATCTTACATCAGTGTGCTGCATTTGTGACGATTAGTGAACCAATATTGATATGTCGTTATTAACTAAAGTTCATACTTTACTCAGATTTCCTTAGTTTTTAACCAAATGTCCTCTTTCTCCTCCAAGATCCTATCCAGGGCATCATATTATATTCAGTTATTTTGTCTTTTTTATTTTTTAGCTCCTCTTGACTGTAAGTTTCTCATACTTTTCTTGTTTATAATTACTTTGACAGTTCTGAGGAGTAGTAATCAGGTATTTTGAAGAACAACCCTTTGGGATCTTTCTCATGATTAGACTGGGGTTATATGTTTTGGGGAGGAGGACCACAGAGGTAAATTCCATTTTTATCACATCATATCTAGGATACACACTACCACCCTAACTTATCACTGTCGATACTGACCTTGCTCATATGGCCGAGGTGGTGTTTGTTGGACTTTCCCACTGTGAAATCACGCTCCCTGCCCCTTCCATGCTCCACTGTTTGCGAGGAAGTCTCTGTGCACAGCCCACACTTAAGGAGTGGGGTGTCACACTCCTCTTCCCTGAGGGCAGTGTCTACGTAAATTACATGGAATTCTTTTACATGGGAGATTTGTCTGTTCTCCCTTTCTTTTACTTTAAAATATATTTTACCTCTATCTGAAATGCTGGAATAAAACAATCCCAAAATTTCTGTGGCTTGACACACGGTTCCGTCCTCGCCCGTGCGCGACGTCTGTCATGCTTCCGGCACAGGTGGTCTCCTGCTCGGCCTCTCAGGCACCCAGGCTCACGGAGGTTCCACCATCAGGGCTCTGCCCCTGCTGACACATCCCACTTTACCAGTTGCCAAAGCAGACAAAGAGCACCAGAGGGTTTTGTACCAGCAATTAAATGCTTCAGCTCGGAAGTGAAACAAGTCATTTTTGCCCATCGCTCGTTGATCAGAGTTACTTACATGGCTGCGCCTGACGACAAGGGAGTGGGGAAATACAATCCTCTCCTGTGTCCGAAAAGAGAGAAGAGCAGCCATGAGCTGGAGCATTAGAAGTTTCTACTGCAAGTCTCCTACCCCAACTGCCCACCAGGCAAAATCCTATTTTTCTTCTCATTCAGTTGAAATGCTGTGGAAACTACACTGTCTCTTCCCCACAGGCTTCAGGCTCCCTGCACATTCCATCAGCACTTTCTACACACCAGCGTCAAAGCAGCTGTTATACTGGATTGTAATCGTTGGTTTGCAGGTCTTTTTAAAAATATGTTTATTTATTTATTTTTAGAGAGAGGAACAGGAAGAGAGAAAGAGAGGGAGAGAAACATCAATATGTGGTTGCCTCTCGTGTGTCTCCAAGTGGGGGCCTGGCTCACAACCCAGGCATGTGCTCTGACTGGGAATCAAACCAGCCACCCTTTGGTTCACAGGTCTGTGCTCAATCCACTGAACAACATCAGCCAGGGCTGGTTTGCAGGTCTTGCAGAGGAAAACAATCATGCTTTTTCGCCGTAGGATCATCCTCAGTGTTAATACAGTGCCTCTTATATAGAAGATATTCAATCAACTTGAATTATTTATTGCATTAATTAGTGGACAAATTCCTAAGCTTTATAGCCAGTTGTTACACAAGACCTTCTTCCATAATACAATTACTCACAGATAATTTCTTGGCAATTGAAGTAGAAAAGATTTTCCCCTAACTTTAAATGAAAGCGTTAAATTATAACTTCGAAATTTTTTTTTACCTACATTAGCACGAGGAATCCTGTGTCTTGAACATGTGGCCTTATTTCTATTTTATTCTGGAGGCCCAAGTTAACTTTCAGTAGAAAATTATCCTCTCTCTGTTTAAAATTCTAGGCTATCATTTGTAATTGTTCTCTAATGTTTGAGAAACACATCCTTCCACAATTTGTGGTTGGTTTCTACATGTAACTTTGTGGAGATTTCTTGCATCATTTGTAATGTCAGAATCTTTTTATTTTAAAGATTTTATTTATTTATTTTAGGCAGACTGGAAAGGAGGGAGAAAGAAAGGGAGAGAAACATCAATGTGTAGTGGCCTCTCGTTCACCCCCCACTGGGGACCTGACCTGGCCCCCAACCCAGGCATGTGCCCTGACTGGGAACCAAACCAGTGACCCTTTGGTTCACAGGCCAGTGCACAATCCACTGAGCCACACCAGCCAGGGCAGAATCTTATTTTAACACAAGTGCTCAAGAGAGGAGAGTAACACCTTAATTGTAAACGAAATGCATCTTTTTACACCATGAATTTACCAAATTTTCGAAGGTCTACATTGTACATGTGAGTGTGTTTCTCACTGAGAAAGTAAAGGAATAGCTTGAAAGGAATGTCAGCTCTCCAAGAGCTCATAATAGTGAATATAAGAACATTATCACAGTAAACCACAATGACTGACAATTAAGTCATCATGTGATTGACATATGTACGTTATAACCACTGATTGCCCTGAGTTCAGGGCTGCATGCTGTAGGTGCAGAGGAGGTTGGAGGGGAGAGAAACTGGGGGTAAGGAGGCTACTTAGAAGGCCACGTCAGTAGTCCCACTGTGAAACTTAGATCCACACCGAATGCCATACATCACACACAATGCACAGAGGATATCTTGAAGTGTGCTTGAATTTCTTACATGAGGAAGATATTTTAAGTGTTTAGGTTCATTTTATCTCCAAAATTAGTACTTGTGTGTGTAGGTGTGTGTGAACTTTTCTTTTTTAGAGGATAACACACTTTTTAAGAAACTTTAAAATATCTCTACTTGCTAGATGTTGGAACATCCATTCATTTTTTTAAGTGGTTAGTTTACCAGTCTAATTTACTCTTTAAATGAAAATCATTTTGAATCAGCTGTAAGGAATCTATTTTCCAAAATAAATGTTTGTGAAACTGGTACCGGTCCCCATCATCTTTGGGTCAGGTCCTTATTAGGCCTGTGTGTGAGCGGCGCGATGTTTTGTGAGCTCAGATCCTGTTTGAGTTGGAACTAGACTATTCCCATACCAGCAATCAGCCATCTTCCAAAGCTATAATACTGACTTGAGGTGAGGCAGGGATGGTGGGGAGGGGGAGAAGATAGTGTAGCCACATCCCAAACAGCTTGGAGTGATGACAAAAGGGAGAACAGCATCAGCGGCAATGAAAAGTGTATAAATTATTGTTAATGAGAGGTTAAGCATATTATCGTATTGTTAAGGGTAGCAATAAAGTTTCTGTTTGTTGAGAGGGAGAAAATACAACCTAAGTATATTATCTTATTCGTTTTCAACAATTTCAACTGTCCTCCGACATTTTGTGATATTATTAGGGGTAATTTAAAGATTAAAATCACTGATTTCTAGTTCAATGAAAAGAAATGTAATGAACAGGCAGTTGCATTGGCACAAATGAAAAGAGCATAGAGAACACGCCTAAAGGTCTTACTTAACAAAGAAATGAAATCAGAAAACTCTTGAAAAGAGGAAATTAAAACAGGTACATTTCCATCTAGTTGCAAACAGTTGCATTTCATCACATGATTGAAAAATCAGTTAGCTATTTCATTATCATTTCTCAATGTTGAATGTCCAATTATTATGTAAACTGAGAAAGGATTTTTGTAACCTGACCAAAGTGGGAAGGAAAACATTTGTTTCTAACATAAAAAGGGGATATGAGATCCAGCCAAAGTTCTGTTGACCCTGAAAGCTTAAAGATAACGGAAGTAACAGAGTATTCAGAAAGTATTCATAAAGAAATCAAAGCCACCCGGAATTATTTTGTAACTTGTCACACGCCAAGCATGCTGATTTTTAAAATAGTCTCCAATTGCTCAATGGCATTGCCTGGTGTTAGAGCAACCTCCTAGAGAAAACTCACACTTTTGGAATAAATATATAAAAAAGGGGTTGTACAACTATATTAGTAAATAAATTCAGACAAGAGGTAGACAAAGAAGTTATAGCACGTCAATAGAGTTTCTTCCCTTTTCACTTCAATTTTTACAAGCTAATGTAGCAAGCACACTGAAAAGACCCTGGAATGGGCCTGAACCTGAACTCCAGCTCCGCCCCTCACTGGTTATATTTCTTTGGGCAAGTAACTTTTCTTCTCCGGGGCACACATCATTTTCCATCTGTACATGGAAATAATACCTACCTTTAAGACCCCTGTAAGAATTATAGGTAATGTTTATTAAGCGACTGACACTTTGTAAGCATTCGATAAACAAAACAAGTATGATTTATGTTTCCTTTTTCCTTTATCTCTGGGTGATCACCAATCTTGATGAGCAAACCTCCTAAATATCTCTTGGACCCTGGGGTTTTCTCCATACCACACCATCACCTGCTGTCTGGATTACTTCCAGTCCCTAAACCCAACCTAGCAATCTAGGATGATTCTTTTTTTTTTTTTTTTTTTAAATCCTCACCAGAGGACATGCTTATTGATCTTAGAGAGTGGTTGACTTCTCATATATGCCCTGACTGGGGACCGAAGCCACAACCTAGGCATGTGCCCTGATTGGAAATCAAACCCACAGCCTTGTGGTTTATGGGTCGATGCTCCAACCAGCTGAACCACACCAGCCAGGGCCAGGGTGATTATTTTTTTTTAAGCTTTTAATCCTGTTACTCTCCAGTTTTTTACTTAGGAATAGTTCCCCGTTTTCTTGGGGATTACGTCTCAAATCACACTGCCCTGCTCAGCTCTGCAACCTCGTTCCTCTTGTCAGTTTTTACCAGGCATGCTAGCGCTTCTCTCGGTTCTGCGCAACAGACTGAGGAGACAGCAGGAGCAAAGGCAGAAAAGAGGGTGAGTGCATGGCAAGTGGCAGGCAGGGCAAAATCTCTGTAACTGGTGGGAAAGCGCATGCACATTTTACTAGGCTAGTGCTATTTATCAGGCTTAGTGTTTGAGTGATGGGCTTCAAACACAGTGTGTGTAGCTCTTGCTAGAGACTCAATAGCACAGTACTGATTGGTACTATAGTAGAAATCATTCCTCTGGTGCATGTTAATTTGTATTATTTCCTCTAGGTATGAACCAGTTAATTACCTGACTCCAAAGACAATAGCAGCAAGACCATATGGTAAATTAATGCACAAGTTAGATGATTTTTGGAGGTTGGATGGTGTCAGGACACCCAGGAAAGAAATTGCCTTGCTGTTTTGCAAAGAGCAGGAATTTAAATTACGGGGATATTGAGAGCTAAAAGAAAAGAAAGTGATCACCAATACTTAGGGAAAAAATACACCAGTCTGGACTAGGCAAACCCAAATTATTTATCCTCTGCCAGCATACCATGCACCCACGGTGCCAACAAAATTGCACTTTTAGATTGGGGTTGAGCCCTGCTTCTCAGGAAGGAAATGTTCCTACAGGAAGTCACCCTGCCTCTGCTGGACCTGCAGGGAGCAGCTGCTAGGACTGCTGGTCCTGTTTCCAAGGCCATTACACAGCTCAGTGAAGGGCAGTAGCTCCACTAGTTGGGTGAGAAATTACTTCACCTTAACCTCTCAGCCTCTGGAAGGCAGGAAGGTGTTGTTCGTCCTCTACCCTTGGCCACCACCCTCCCAACTTGCTCACATCTGTGTAGTCTCCTGGGAGCCATGCTGCTACAGCAGAGATGATACTGGTTCTCTGCATCCCTGAGCCAAACTCTACAGGGACAGGAGCAGTGCAGCTGCCCTGACCATGGTCTCCCAAGGTTCTTCTTTTTTTAAATATATTTTATTGATTACAGTTGTCCCATTTCTCCCCTTTTATTCCCCTCTGCCCTGCACACCCCCTCCCACCCACATTCCCCAGCTTTAGTTCATGTCCACAGATCATACGTATAAGTTCTTTAGCTTCTACATTTCCCACACTATTCTTGCCCTGCCCCTGTCTATTTTCTACCCACCGTCTATGCTACTTGTTCTCTGTACCTTTTCCCCCGCTCTCCTCCTCCCACTCCCCTGTTGCTAATCCTCCATGTGATCTCCATTTCTGTGGTTCTGTTCCTGTTCTAGTTGTTGGCTTAGTTTGCTTTTGCTTTTGTTTTAGGTGTGGTTGTTAATAACTGTGAGTTTGCTGTCATTTTACTGTTCATATTTTTTATCTTCTTTTTCTTAGATAAGTCCCTTTAACATTTCATATAATAAGGGCTTGGTGATGATGAACTCCTTGAACTTGACCTTATCTGAGAAGCACTTTATCTGCCCTTCCATTCTAAGTGAAAGCTTTGCTGGATAGAGCAATCTTGGATGTAGGTCCTTGCCTTTCATGACTTGGAATACTTCTTTCCAGCCCCTTCTCGCCTGTAAGGTCTCCTTTGAGAAATGAGCTGACAGTCTGATGGGAACTCCTTTGTAGGTGACTGTCCCCTTATCCCTTGCTGCTTCTAGAATTCTCTCCTTCATTTGAATCTTGGCTAATGTAATTATGATGTGCCTTGGTGTGTTCCTCCTAGGGTCCAACTTCTTTGGGACTCTCTGAGCTTCCTGGACTTCCTGGAAGTCTATTTCCTTTGCCAGATTGGGGAAGTTCTCCTTTATTGTTTGTTCAGATAACAATGGCTTCAAGGAAATGGAGGTTCTTTGCAAGGGTACTTGACGTGAAGTCCCAACAAATCAGCAGCTGCAGTTGCTGCAGTTCTGTCTTCAGCTTCACAATGTTTCCATTGGCCAAATACACACGAGGTCGTTTCCCAGTTCAAAGCATTCAGCAAGTAATGGCAAGGCGGATCCACCAGAAACAAACACCTGCTTTCCATGACAAACATGGCAGAACTCTATTAGGTAAGAGGGTGATTTTCTGTGTTGTTACATGGGCATATATCACAACACAAATTGGAATAGAACAGAACCTATCCCGAACTGGCAGAGTCACCCTAAAGGAGCGGGGAGATCAGTAATCATCCCAGATGGTGTAATAGTGAATTGTGTCAAAACCAACTCCTAAATGATGCCAAGTGAAAGCACTGTGTACCCATTGAAATATGGCATGATTGAAGAAAGAAAATACATTTGAAACTAAAAAAAAGGGAACTGCTTCACTGGCAAGTGATTATTTCTGCTCTTTGACAAAACCCATGCCCATGCCTTCTTCCACCAATACAACTTTAATTGGCCAGTGTCCGTTACTTTTGAAGCCTATTTTGTTTCATACAGTTTTTCATATTCCTCGCAAACTAATACAAAAAGATTTTAATGAGTTCATACTAACAGAGAAAACAGGATTGCCGAAACAACCACAAAAACAGCGATGGCATGAATAATAGTGAAACAAGACTATGAAGACAGAGAGGGCTGTCCCAGTTGTCTGGGTCGCTGAAAACCGAAACACCCAGACTTACCTCCGGGGTTAGTGGTAGCCCAAATCATAGAACCAGAGAGTCATTTCAGGAAAGTAGTTTCATCTCTAGGCTCCCAGACACCTGCTCCCTCATACCCTCCAACCACATACTATTCAGAGCAGGCAAGTCTAAATCAGCAATGGAGTAGGTACAAATTTGCTATACCATAAATGGGCACAAGAAACATCACTTTGCTTTATTTTTCTAAATCAAACAAAATTTATCTCTAAGCCCTAATTCCCCAAGTGGTGAGGCAAGGAGTCTTCTTCAACTTCTTTAGCTGCTCCTGTTTTAACACACATGGAGCTGCCCAGGAGCTACAAAGTCCAGAAAACTCAAGGAAGACCTTAGAGCTTCGGTCCATTATGTCATGCCTGAGCCTCTCATGCAGGGGTTATTGCCCAAGCTGCATCATTCAAAGGCAGGACGCTCCTTTTCTGGGATTCAGTGAGTCCTGAGGCAGGGCAATTAGTGTTCAATTTTCCCAGCAGCTACATGGCCTCCAAGAGACCCCTTGCCATTGGTCTTGACCCCACATGGAAGTGGGATGCAAGACCTGACACCATTTGAACCAGGAAGTTCAAAGATCTGTCATCCTAGATCTAGCCAAATTTGCTTCCTCAATACCATGGCCTCAGTGAACTTCCTCCCCAGTTTATCCTCCCCCCGCAATGGACTTAGTCTCCCAGACAAAAGCCTGAATGAGACTAGTGTTCCAGGAGCTTGGCAACTTGTGTTTTATTCCAAGAACTGTAATGCCTTTCTTGTAAGAGCTTATTTTAATCTTTAAAAAAATAAATTATGCAATAAAAACAATTCTACCAAAACAGCATTGTACTGAGATATTCTCTTGGGTTACTTTTTGTATAGCAG
The DNA here is from genome assembly GCA_039655065.1 of Glossophaga mutica. Classification (NCBI taxonomy): domain Eukaryota; kingdom Metazoa; phylum Chordata; class Mammalia; order Chiroptera; family Phyllostomidae; genus Glossophaga; species Glossophaga mutica. Next base: position 65,706,819 of record CM077304.1, read on the forward strand.
AATAAGAATTAATTACACAGGGCTACATGAGCTGATGAAGGTTTTTTAAATAACTTTTAAATGACTTTTTGTTCAATACATTACTGGGATGTTCTAGAAAACACTTTTTTAAAAAAACAAAAGAATTTTTATTCCCCTGCAGTATCTAAACATGTATTTCCAACTACATGCTACCTTTAAAAATGGTCATCAGAGAATGCTGTGCAATTTAAAAATCTATGCTGGCAAAGCAGAGCTCAAAAGATGTTGTGCTTCTTTTTTGTTATTTTTTAATTTTAATTGTTGTTCAATATAGTTTTCTGCCTTTTACCCCCATCCCAGCCCACCCTGTTGTGCTTCTGTATCTGTTTATGAAGAAGGATTCTGAGCCATGCAAAATGTCATCATTTTGTAGTTACCCTTATTTTTCAATTGCTGTCTGCTCCTGCTGGCTCTGAGATTATTCACTAGTTTGATTCTAAAAGACTACTTGATTCTTGTAATTTAATAAAAAATTAAGAACTCCTTTTTTCAAGGAAGGCCTAATTTTAATTCTTTAATAATAAATAATTAGATATATTTTCAGGACCCAAAGAGAGAGAAACCTGTTAAAAGAAGTAATCTTTGGTTCTCTTTATATTCTTCCCAAGTCAGTGCTAAAGAACACCTAGTAATTACCCAGGCTAGTTTCATCCTTCCGCTGATGGATTAATTTATCTTATGATATATCTTGACAGTTACGGACTTGTGTTTGGCATGTTGCAAAAAGGAAGCATTTGCCTGCTGTCCAGAACCTCCTGATACCATGATATTGTGTAACCACTTCAAAATGGGGAGGGCATTTTGATCCCCTTCAGTTATTTCTCCTGAAGCTGAAGTTATGGGCAGCGAAAACGTTCAGTTATAACTCCACTATATCATTTGAGGTAAGTGTAATGAGCAAGTTACTTAAAAGTAAAAGAACAAGAAAGCATGATTTTGACACAGAGATTTCTTTCCCCAGAAATTTTGTATGTACTATCTGCTTTATTTGATACAATATATGCATTTTATCTTTTGGGGAAAGGTGTTTATACATCCCAGATTATTTTGTTGAGTTATAATCGACAATAGTAATAATTTATTCTTCCTATTTGTTTCCCATGTTAGAGAAAAATAATGAATATGGTATATTGGGGGCTTCAGGCCTGGAAAAGGGAATTTAACCAATAGTCTCTCAGAATTTTGACTAATCCCCCAAACTAAAACCATCCTTAAAAGAAAAAAAAAATTCCAGGGTTTAAGATATTCTGAAGAATGTGCTAAAGGACCTCTGTTAAAAGTGGCGGGGTGGATGCATAGGTTTATGTTTGCTCCTTTCCCAAATCCCAATAAAATAGCAACAAAACAAGTTTTTAAAGGTATAAATCACAAGGGCAAAGTAAAAGAAGACAAAATAATAATAGATGAGAAATGCCAAAATGTTGTAATATGGAAGGGGGTGGAGGAGGGGTAAGTAACAGCACCATGAAGAGAGGTGACACCATGAGTCTGCAGAAGGAAAAATCAGTGAGAACCTAGAACAGAGTGGTAACTAACTCTGAAGGCAGAGCTGCAGAGTGATGCTGTAAACAGGATTACTGGTGAAAAGTGCATAGAGAGAGTTGTTACACTCCCAGATCTTCTGCTGCTGGCCGGGACACCAGATCACTGCTCCTTGCCAATCTCTGAAGAGGGATGAGAGTGTTCTCTGTGGGAGGATGAGCCAGAAAGACCCTGAACTTGGGACACAGCCACAGCTAAAGGCAGGAGGGTGCAATGACATAATGAAAACCAGGAGATAAGTAAATTCTGGAGCAGCAAGCCAGTCCCCTAGCTCTCAAACTGCCCCTGCTGAGCTCCTTGATTTCTGGGTGCCAAAATTACCTCCCAGGCAGGAGTTGGTATGACTCCTTTCTTAGATAAATGTGTGAACCTGGAGAAAAGGCCTTCACATACCAGTATTTGAGGCATACAATGAAATGGCTAGTCTTGTCCAGTTGCTGGTAGTGAGATCCACCCAAGCCCACAGATTTTCCACTCAGCTTCTTAATGCTTAACTCTTACACACATACAATCAGCAAAGATTGCCAGATATTTTATAAGAGCCACAATGTGAACAACAGCTCCAAGTATATACTTAGAGATCAGGAACTCAGAACACACAGGAGCTTAACAAAATAAAATATGAACTATAATGAGTATCTCAGAGAAGTGACAAAATATCATATCTACAGAACAATCAAGAATGCTATAATAAAGAAATAATCAGAGAATAAAAAAGGAGCCCCTGAGATGATTTAGACACTTACTAGAAGAGTTGAGATAAATTTGAGATATATTCCCAGAAACAGAATAAAAAGATAAAAAAACAGGAGAGAAAACTGAGAGAATTAGAGACTAAAGCAATCAAATAGTCAATTAATAGGAATTCTCAAAAAGAATTACAGAGGAAAAGGAAATATAAAATAAATCCACAAAACTGAAGGACACAGATTTCCAGATCAAAAAGACCACCAAGTGCCTGGTACAATGGTATGGAGTAAAATTCATAGCAATGCACATCATCATAAAATTTCAGAGAACCTGGGATAAAGAAAAATTTAAGATTTAAGGACAATGATATTCAACCTAGAATCATTTATCCAGTCAAACAGTCAAGTGTGAGAGGAGAGAAGAAAAAGATGTGGAAGGACAGAGCAGTGAAAGACAAACACCATATGATCTCACCTTTAACAGGAACCTAATCAACAAAACAAACAAGCAAGCAAAATATAACCAAAGACACTGAAAGTGAGAACAGGCTGACAGTGACCAGAGGGGAGAGGGGAGGGAATTTCAGAGGAAAAGGGGAAGGGTTTAGAGCAGAAGTATAAAAGACACATGGACAAAAACTAGGGTGGGTAGAAATGGGAGGGAGGTGGGGAGGGCTGGGGCGGTGGGCCGGGATGGGAGTAAAAGACAGAAAACTGTATAAGAACAACAATTAAAAAAAAAAAAAAGATATGGAAGGACAGAAAAACTATGCCTCTTTGCATCCTTTATCAGCAAACCCCTAAAGGACATGTTCCATTTTTTAAAAAGAGCAAGCAAGGAAGGAAACAGTGTTCTTTTATATATATATATAAACCCTGTTTCCTGTTATTTTATATATATATAATTGATTATGCTATTAGAGTTGTCCCATTTATCCCCCATCATTCCCCTCCACCCTGCACACCCCCTCCCACCCACATTTCCCCCCTTTAGTTCATGTCCATGTGTCATAAGTTCTTTAGCTTCTACATTTCCCACACTATTCTTGCCCTCCCCCTGTCTATTTTCTACCTACTATCTATGCTACTTATTCTCTGTACCTTTCCCCCCTCTCTCCTCCTCCCACTCCCCTGTTGCTGACCCTCCATATGATCTCCATTTCTGTGGTTCTGTTTCTGTTCTAGCTGTTGGCTTAATTTGCTTTTGTTTTAAGTGTGGTTGTTAATGGCTGTGAGTTTGCTGTCTTTTTACTGTCCTATTTTTTATCTTCTTTTTCTTAGATAAGTCCCTTTAACATTTCATATAATAAGGGCTTGGTGATGATGAACTCCTTGAACTTGACCTTATCTGAGAAGCACTTTATCTTCCCTTCCATTCTAAATGACAACTTTGCTGGATAGAGCAATTTTGGATGTAGGTCCCTGCCTTTCAAGACTTCAAATACTTCTTTCCAGCCCCTTCTCGCCTGCAAGGTCTCTTTTGAGAAATCAGCTGACAGTCTGATGGGAACTCCTTTGTAGGTGACTGTCCCCTTATCCCTTGCTGCTTCTAGAATTCTCTCCTTCATTTGAATCTTGGCTAATGTAATTATGATGTGCCTTGGGCTGTTCCTCCTTGGGCCCAACTTCTTTGGGACTCAGCTTCCTGGACTTCCTGGAAGTCTATTTCCTTTGCCAGATTGGGGGAGTTCTCCTTCATTATTTGTTCAAATAAGTTTTCCACTTGTTGCTCTTCTTCTTCCCCTTCTGGTACCCCTATAATTTGGATGTTGGGACGTTTAAAGTTGTCCTGGAGGTTCCTAAGCCTCTCCTCATTTTTTTGAATTCTTGTTTCTTCCTCGTTTTCTGTTTGGTTGTTTCTTTCTTCCTTCTGGTCCACTCCGTTGATTTGAGTCCTGGTTTTCCTCCCATGTCTATTGGTTCCCTGTGTGTTTTCCTTCACTTCACTTATTGTAGCCTTCATTTGTTCATCTAATTTGTGAGCAAAATCAACCAATTCTGTGAGTATCCTGATCACCAGGGCTTTGAACTGCACATCTGATAGGTTGGCTATTTCTTGGTTGCTTAGATGAAGTGGCTGTGGGGCTTTGATCTGTTCTCCCATTTGAGCCATTTTTTTGTTTGTTTGTTTTTTGTTTTTTGTTTTTTGGGGGTTTTTTTGGTCTGGTCGTGGCTGTTACATAGTGAGGGGCGGAGCCTCAGGTGTTCCCCAGGGCGGGGTAGCCCAGTTGCTGGGTAGTGACGCTGTATGTGGGGGCGGGGTCTGAGAGGGAACAATGGCACTTGCTCCGCTCTCTCTTGGATTCCAGTCCCTTCCACCACTTCCCCTTCGCCTGGATTATCTGCAAGCGAATGTGGGACCACCTGGTCAGCCAGCTGCTTTGCGTGGCCTCACTGGGTCTGCCCATTGCCACCCCATGCCTGGGGTCTGCTGGTTGCCGCCTACACGCCTGAGATCTGCCAGCCGCTGCTACTGCGCACATCTGGGTCCACCAACCTCCACTTTTTCCTGCCGCGACTCCACCCCTCTTACCGGTCTAGATGAATGGTTGTTGGACTACCGTATAGTTCAATTTTCTCTCAGTTCTTATTGTTTTCTTGTTTCTAAATCCTTGTTCTTAATTTTGGTTGTGCGAGGAGGCGCAGTATATCCACCTACACCTCCATCTTGGCCAGAAGTGGAAACAGGGTTCTAACACAGGAGGGACCTGAAGGAAATTACAGAGATGAAGAAAGAAGTGTTGTCCAACATTGGCAACTGTGGTACAGGTTAAGAGCAAACAATCCAGACTGCAGCAAGGGGGAGCAGGGCTCCCGGCATGTGGACTCCACAGGGAACTCTAACTCAGAGATGGCCTGGAATGTCTGAACCTACTGTGGGGGCTCTGACCACTCTGGCCGAGACTCTGGGTAACAGTTAATACATGAAAGAGTACATGGATAGCCGAGCAAACAGAAAAACAAGGCAATTACAAATACCAAGAAAAAACAAAAAACTTAAGAATGGAAACACAACAAATTGTTCTGTCATATTATACTCATCTGTGAGTGTGACTGATTGCTTGCAAGGAGGAACAACAATGGCAGAGGAATTGAGAGATAGCTAAATTTTTATCTTCCTTGGTGGAAATAAAAAGAAAATGTCTGCGATTGAAAATCAAGAAAGAGTAGAATAAACATGCTCCTGAGATGTATGGCAGTAAATACTAGAAGAAATAGCTAGAATAGTTCAACAGGAAGTACCTCTAATGTTGGGTGTTCAATGAGGAAGATTAGGACAAGACTTAAAATGGTGTGATTAAAGATCTGATGAGAGAGTTCATTTAGATGTAATTGGCAAAAAAAAGGTTTTTGGTGATTCCTGTAACATACAGCATTGTAAGATGATAACTGGAATTATGACAGATAACATTGTACCAGGACATACCCAATTTCTCAAAATTTTACACAATTTCTGGACCACTTGTATTATACAACATATACCCATACAAAGATAACCCAAGGAACTGTTAAGTATCACTTTTATTTGACAGTGTTTGCCATGTAATTTAACATAACAAATAAACCTGATTAGTTTAACTATTTTTTTAAAAGATTTTATTTATTTATTTTCAGAGAGAGGGGAAGTAAGTGAGAAAGAGAGGAAGAGAAACATCGATGTGTGGTTGCCTCTCATGTGCTCTCAACTGGGGAGCCAGCCCACAACCCAGGCACATGCCCTGACCGGTAATTGAACCAGTGCCCCTTTGGTTCCCAGGCTGGCACTCAATCCACTGAACCAGGTCACCAAACCATATCAGCCAGGGCAGTTTAACATTATTTATAAGGGCAGAGAACAAATCTTTGCCAGAGGCCTTTTACAAAATCTCAAAGTCAGTTTAAGGTCAAGAAGACTTTATATAGAATTTGATTTTTGGAAAGTTGTAAAAAATGTCAAAAGGTTTGAATACTGATTAAACAGGATCACAGGTTATTATAAAACAATACTTAGTTATAATTTAACCAAATGACAAAGATTTCAAAGGCAAATGCAGGAAGTAACACACTTGAGGAAAAAAACCTTATCCCTTTGAATACTGAGAAGACTCGGTTTTCTTAAAGAATCAAAGACCCAATAAATAACATGAAACACAGGTAATTATCCCCATGAGACAGAGTCCTTGTTTCCCAGGCAAGTTATTTAACAGGTAAAGAAAAATCTTTACAATAATCCAAGAAACCTTTGTCCTTTTATCAGAGAGAGAAAATTAAATTCTAGTTTTGCCTAGCACACTATTGCTATTAAAAGTTATTTTAAAAACTCTTATAGTAACTTATGGTAATTTAATTTTTACCAGCTTGACTACACAACATAAGCATCCCTCTCTTTTTTTTCTCCCTTCACCTCTCTCTTTCTCTTTGCCTCACTTTCTACACCTGTTTAGGTTTTATCCTTTATCCTTTTTTTTCTAATGTAAAATAACCTCTAAATTAGGACAAAATTACTTCCTTTTTCCCTTAACAAAAATGCATCCTCATACTACAAATCTTTTGCTACCCAAAACTCATCTTACTTTCCTCATAAAAATCACAAAAACAAAGAACTTAAAAGTTAAACATATGGCTTTTTTTCTCTGCCATGTTGACATACGTTAAAAACTGTACACTTTGCATACAGTTTTTTCCTTTATACTTATTATTTCTAGTAGTTTCATTCACTTATAGATTATAATTCTTAACCTTTAGTAACCTTAATTTCAAATTAAAGCTAAGAAGTAAGCAATTGTTGACTGTCTGTCATGTGCTAACGCTGTGTAACAGATCAGCAAATTCATGAATACATTATTTCGTAACTTCTAGAGACATATCCCTTTTCTTTTTTAAATTGAATTTATTAAGGGACATTGGTTCACAAAACCATGCAGGTTCCAAGTGTACAGCTCAACAAAACATCATCTGCGCACTGCATTGTGCGCCCACCGCCCCACGCAAAGTCTCCTTTCTGCTACCATTTCCCCCTTTTGCCCACTTCCGCCTACCCTTCACCCCTTTCCCTCTAGCTACCACCACTCTGCTGTCTGTGTCTATATGTTACATGTGTGCTTTTAGTTAATCCCTTCATCTTTTTTCATCCAGTTCCCCCAGTCCTCCTCTCCTCTAATGGCTGTCAGTCTGTTCCATGTTTCTATGCCTCTGTTTCCAGTTTGTGTGTCAGTTTATTTTGTTCATTAGATTCCACGTATAAGTGAGACCATATAGTATCTGGTTTTCTCTGACTGGCTTACTTCACTTGACATAATAATCTCCAGGTCCATCCATGCTGTCACAAAAAGTAAGATTCCTTTTTTATTTTATGGCTGAGTGAGTATTCTGTTGTGTGAATGCACCGGTTTTTTTAATCTACTCATCTACTGATGGGCACTTGGGCTGTTTCCAGATCATGGCTATTGTAAATAACACTGCAATGAACATAGGGTGCATATATTCTTTTGGATTAGTGTTTCAGATTTCTTAGGGTATTTTTGCAGAAGTTGAATCACTGAGTCAAAAGGCAGTTCCATTTTTAATTTTTTGAGGAAACTTCATACTTTTAGATGCGGAAGGACAGATATTCAAAGATACAGACATTTCAATTGTGACTGCTCACCAATAAGCCTTTTTATGGCTTAAACATGGACAAAAGAGCTGTCTCCAAAGAGCATGTAAAAGATACAGCCATCTCAATATGCAGGGCTACTCCAAAGATAGCCAAAGAAAGCAAAGACCTTATTGTCACAGGTAGTAAAGGAACTTCTTTCTCTCACAAGGTGGCACACTTTAATCACAGACCCATTAATCTGTGTACAGAAAGGCGATGTAGAGATGGGAATTCTTCCAGGACAAACAAAGCAACAAAGGTAGAGATGACAATGGCCTCTTATATACTTGGACTCTTTATTAAGACAAATACCCCTGAAAGTTGGCATGGTTGGACGAGGAGAATGCTGCTTGTCACATGTCTTAGGCTCCTAGCCAGCTAGTTAGCTTCCCTATACAAACTTGACAATCTAAGACCCTCCCTGACCCCCAAGTGGTAGAAACCAGAGAATATTCTTCACTGGTTACAAAGCCAGGTTTTTTGTACATAAAATAAGACAAATGGAGATGCGCACCCTATGATTTTTATCCTCATGAAAAAATGACACAAAAGACAGAGACAAAAGAAAACACAACTATTTCTAGCAGGCTAAGAATCAATAACCTATGGGTACCCAAAACCAAATTTATGAGAGTCACAACTCAAGATCTGTTTTTACAAATGTTTTTCTCCTGCCATTATAAAGTTGGAAAGGAGGGAACAAGGAGAAACTTTTATCCTCCTCTCTTGACGTCAGATGTGGGGCACTGACATGGTGAGAACTCTTACCTTTTGCTGTCTGTCATCAGTTATCCCATGCCTCACCTGCAGTCTCTAGAGACAGTGGGGTATACCAGTCTTTTACTGCCCCATCCTCATCACCAGGAGGAAAAGAATCTCTTCCCTTCTACCCTCTCAGGGTTTTAGCTGGGTCTCTGTAACAAAAGATAGATTAACAAGAGAATACAAACATGTTTATTTTATTTTTATTATTTATTTATATTTTTTGATTATGCTATTATAGTTGTCCTGATTTTTCTCCCTTTGGCCCCCTTCACCCAGCATGCTCCACTTCCTCAAGCAATCCCCACACCATTGGGTCAGGTGTATAAGTTCTTTGGCTCCTCCATTTCCTATACTGTACCTTGCACCCCCATGGCTATTCTGTAACTACCTATTTGTACTTCTATTTTTTTTAATTTTTTTTATTATTTTATTTTTATTTTATTTTTTTTAAATATATTTTATTGATTATGCTATTACAGTTGTCCCATTTCTCCCCCATCATTCCCCTCCACCCTACACACCCTCTCCCACCCACATTCCCCCCTTTAGTTCATGTCCATGTGTCATAAGTTTTCTAGCTTCTACATTTCCCATACTATTCTTGCCCTCCCCCTGTCTATTTTTTCCCATTATCTATGCTACTCATTCTCTGTACCTTTTCCCCCTCTCTCCTCCTCCCGTGCCCCTGTTGCTAACTCTCCATATGATCTCCATTTCTGTGGTTCTGTTCCTGTTCTAGCTGTTTGCTTAGTTTGCTTTTGTTTTAGGTGTGGTTCTTGATAGCTATGAGTTTGCTGTCTTTTCACTGTCATAGTTTTATCTTCTTTTTCTTAGATAAGTCCCTTTAACATTTCATATAATAAGGGCTTGGTGATGATGAACTCCTTCAACTTGACCTTATTTGAGAAGCACTTTATCTTCCCTTTCATTCTAAATGACAGCTTTGCTGGATAGAGCAATTTTGGATGTAGGTCCCTGCTTTTCAAGACTTCAAATATTTCTTTCCAGCCCCTTCTTGCCTGGAAGGTCTCTTTTGAGAAATCAGCTGACAGTCTGATGGGAACTCCCTTGTAGGTGACTGTCCCCTTATCCCTTGCTGCTTCTAGAATTCTCTCCTTCATTTGAATCTTGGCTAATGTAATTACAATGTGCCTTGGTGTGTTCCTCCTTGAGTCCAACTTCTTTGGGACTCTCTGAGCTTCCTGGACGTCCTGGTAGTCTATTTCCTTTGCCAGATTTGGGAAGTTCTCCTTTATTACTTGTTCAAATAAGTTTTCCACTCGTTGCTGTTCTTCTTCCCCTTCTGGGACCCCTATAATTTGGATGTTGGAACGTTTAAAGATGTCCCGGAGGTTCCTAAGCCTCTCCTCATTTTCTTGAATTCTTGTTTCTTCCTCGTTTTCTGTTTGGTTGTTAGTTTCTTCCTTCTGGTCCACTCCATTGATTTGAGTTCCAGTTTTCCTGCCATCTCTATCAGTTCCCCATGCATCTTCCTTCATTTCACGGATTGTAGCCTGCATTTTTTCATCTGGTTTGTGAGCAAAATCAACCAATTCTGTGAGCATTTTGATGACCAGTGCTTTGAACTGTGCATCTGACAGGTTGGCTATCTCTTCACTGCTTAGAGGAATTGGCTCTGGGGCTTTTATTTGTTTTCCGGTTTGAGCCATTTTTGGTGGTTTTTGTTGTTGTTGTTGTTGTTGTTTTGGTTTTAGTCTGGTCTCGGCTATTACGTAGTGAGGGGTGGAGCCTCAGGCGCTCCCCAGTGTGGGGCAGCCCAGTCCCTGGGTTGTGACGCTGTGTGTGGGGGCGGGGTTTGAGAGGGAACAATGGCGCCTGCTCCACTCTCTCCTGGATTCAGTCCCTTCCGCCACTTCCCTCTGCCTGGACCGTCTGCGAGCGCAAATGTGGGACCCCCTGGTCAGCCAGCCGCCTTGTGCGGCCTCACTGGGTCTGCACAGTTGCCCCCTGTGCCCGGGATCCGCCAGCTGCTGCCTGTGGGCCCGGGGACCGCCAGCCGCCGCCTGCGCACCTGGGAACTGCCAGCCGCTGCTGCTTTTGTTCCCGGTCCGCACCTCCACTTTCTCCTGCCGCAACTCCGCCCCTCTTACCGGTCTGGATGAATGGTTGTTGGACTTCCGTACAGTTCAATTTTCTATAAGTTCTGGTTGTTTTCTTGTTTCTAAATATTTGTTGTCCTTAATTTTGGTTGTGAGAGGAGGCACAGTGTGTCCACCTATGCCTCCATCTTGGCCAGAAGTCTACCTATTTGTACTTCTAATCCCCTCACCTCTTCACCATTTCTCTCCCTTGCCCCCTCCCATCTGGCAACCATCTGGTAACTAACTTCTTTTCTCTTGTTGCTTTTAAGAGTCTCTCTTTATCTTTAACCTTTCTCCTTTTAATTATGATGTGTCTTGAGGTGGGCCTCTTTGCGTCCTTCATAATTGGGACTCTCTGTGCTTCCTGGACTTGCACGTCTATTTCCTTCACCAAATTAGGGAATTTTTCTTTCACTATTTTTTCAAATAGATTTCCAATTTCTTGCTCTCTTTCTTCTCCTTCTGGCACCCCATCATACAAATATTGATCCTCTTGAATTTGTCCCGGAGGCTGTTTATACTATCCTCATTTTTTTTTTTTGGATTATTTTTTCTTCCTGTTGTTCTAATTGGTTGTTTTTTGGTTCCTTATGTTCCAAATCATTGATTTGATTCTTGGCTTCATCCACTTTACTGTTGTTTCCCTGTAAATTGTTATTTACTTCAATTAGTGTATCCTTTGTTTCTGATTGGATCTTTTTTATGCTGCTGAGGTCCTCCCTAAATTCCTTGAGCATCCTTGTAACCAGTGTTTTGAACTCTGCATCTGATAGATTACTTCTCTCTATTTAGTTTAGCTCTTTTTCTGGAGTTTTGATCTGTTCTTTCATTTGGGCCACTTTTCTTTGTCTGCTCATTTTGGCACCCTCCCTGTGTTTGTTTCTGTATATTATGTAGAGCTGCTATGACTCCCTGTCTTGGTAGTGTGGCCTAACATAGTAGATGTCCTGTAGGGTTCAGTGGCACAGCCTCCCCTATCACCTGAGCTGAGTACTGGAGGTGCATCCTTTGTGTGGGCTGAGTACACCCTCCTCTTGTAGCTGACCCTTGGCTGCTATTGGCAGATCAATGGGAAGCGTTTACCCAGGCTAGTCAGCTGCAATGATGGCTGTGACCACTGACCACCAGCCTCTGCCATCCCTGGAGGATCAGCTGTGCAGGGACAGGGTGGTGGTGTTCTGTTGTGGTCTATAGCTGTCCACTGGATGGGCTGGCCATGGGGTTTCCTGTGTTTTGCCTGGGGCACCCTGCCTCAGCTGTAAAGCAATTTGAGATGGCTGCTACTGTGCTGGGCTTCGAGATTCCTAGGTGAAACCAAGCTGTGATTCTAATCTGGCTGTCACTAGGGTTCACTGAAGCCAGCTGCTGCTTGTTTGATAGGATTTAGGAGCCAAAACCAGCCATTCATATAGAAAAGCAGCTTGGGTGGACCCATAGGTTGGGTAGGACAGAGCTTGTGGGGATCTCCAAGGTGGGTCAAACAGTGTTAGCCAATTTGTTGGAGTTTCAGATATAGGACCAGCTTACTGGCTCTGTGGGGGGCAGGGTTTAGCAAAGGGACAATGGCTTCTGTTTGCCTGGATGCCAGACATGTCAGTTTCTCCCTGTATGCCTTTGAATTGCTACTCTGGTGCCGGAGCTCAAAGGGAGTAAGTTTGGGTAGGTGAGTCGGTGTGTGGGTTCTTTAAGAGGAACTGCTCGGGGCTCCAGATTTTTCTTTCTCTGATTCAATCCCCATTGGTTTTTGCAGCCAGAAGTTGTGGGGACTTATCATCCTGGCACTGGAATCCTGGGATGGGGGGCCTGGTGTGGGATGGGACTCCATGCTCCAAGATATCCCTCCTGAATTTTTATTCATGTGGGTGTGGTACCAGCCTATCCTTTGTCTGCGTCCCTCCTACCAGTCTGGATGGATGTGGTTTCTTTAACTCCATAGTTGTCAGACTGCCATTCAACTCGATTTCGTAGTTGCCAAACTTCCATTCAGCTCAATTTCTGATGTCTCTGAGTGATGGTTGTTCTATATTTTAGTTGTAATTTTGATGTGGTTTTGTGAAGAGCTGAGCCATGTCTCCCTATGCCTCCATCTTGACTGGAAGTTCACAGATATGTCTATTAATATGCACATCTCATATATACTCAAAGATGTGGCTAAAACTTGGGCTTACATAGCATCTTCACCAAGAACAATACATTTTTAGAGAAATGATAAGACAGAGGAAATGAGTCTCAGACTTCAAAGTGCAGCAAACCGTGGCAACTAAATTTATGGGAGACAAATGGAAAGTGGTGGCTAGTCGGTAAAGTTTGTTATGTAGCACCCTCGGTGCTGCCTCAGGGTTGATAAGCATCTAGGATTGTAGGTGGTTAGTTGCTGTGCAGATTTATGATCTGCTTTCAGGCAAATAGCACAGAGGGCTTTTACATGGATATGCTTCTTCTCAATTGCCTTCAGCTCAACATATTGCTTATGGTAAAGGGGCATATTCTGCTATTCTGTAGGTTTCATTATAATGCTCTTCTACATTATGATGACCCCTACATTCTAACATGAAAATCTGAGGTAAGTCATTGTTGAAAAGGAGTTAGGAATGTTGTTCCCATGAGGCTTATTTATAAACAAAAAATTTGTCATAGTAACAAAAAAAGTTAGGCTAGAAATCTGGCTGAACAACATGGTATTGTGCTATATACCTATTAAAATGACAGACAGTGTGGCATATTCTTTTGTGCAAAGAATATATAAAATAATGTCAAGTGAAAAAGATTAGACAACACAGCGAACACAGAACAATTTAATAAAATGAATGTTAATCAAAGATCAGAGCTCATTTTCAGTTATGTAAAGTATTCATTTGTTTTTCTTTTTTTTCTAGTTGCTTAAGTTATAATAGGAGGAAGTTCCTGTTTGAGAAACAGTGCTAATACCAATTCTTCCTGAGACAGGTCTTTAAATAATCTAATTTCTTCATTTTCCTGTAGGTTAATTCTTTTAACCTAATAAAGTCATTGAACCAAAAACTGACTCCTGTTTTCCACATATCTCAGAGGGCGGAACCTCCAAACCACTAGGAGAAGAAGGAAGTTGAGAGATGTTAAATACTGGAGCCAGGCTGCCCTGGCCAGGCTAGAGTCTAGCTTTCCAGTCAACATGAAGGCTCTCTTCGTTCTGGGGCTCGTCCTGCTTTCTGTCATCGCTGTCCAGGGCAAGGTCTTTGAAAGGTGCGAGCTGGCCAGAACTCTAAAAAGACTTGGAATGGATGGCTACAGGGGAGTCAGCCTGGCCAACTGTAAGTTAACTCTTTTTCAGATGTTCAAGTAGTCAGCCAGGTGTGAAACAGATTCTTTTTTTTTTTTTCATTTTACTTCTTTTTTGTAAATATATTTTATTGAATATGCTATTACAGTTATCCCATTTCCCCCCTTCATTCCCCTTCACCCTGCACACCCCCTCCCACCCACATTCCCCCCCTTTAGTTCATGTCCATGTGTCATAAGTTCTTTAGCTTCTACATTTCCCACACTGTTCTTGCCCTCCCCCTATTTTCTACCCACCGTCTATGCTACTTATTCTCTGTACCTTTTCCCCTCTCTCCTCCTCCCACTCTCCTGTTGCTAACCCTCCATGTGATCTCCATTTCTGTGGTTCTGTGGAACAGATTCTAATAGAGGATGAATAATAAAAAAGGGGTTTTGAGTGAATGGACTCTAAAAATATTTCCTTGAGGGTTTGTATACTTAAAATGATTAAAAAACATAAACTTGTTCCTTTAGAATCAGATACACCAATAAAGGAATAAGGGAATGGGGGGTGCAAAATCCTGTACCGTTCTAAAGAAACCACAGCCCATTGGACCTTTCGAGTGCCACTAAATTTGCCAGTTGCCTCAGACTCAGTGGCACGTAGAGGCTGACTAATACATTTGAGCACCTGAGAAATCTCTGTCAAGTCTTTGGTATTTGATTCAAGCCATTTTCCATGTGGAACTTGGGTTCTGTCAGCCTAGAGTAATGCAGCATTTTTCTTTTTTCTTTTTTTTTAATTCCCCTGCATGACATGGGGGTTTTAATAGCAAAGTTTAAAAAAAAAATTATGTTGAACTCTCAACACAGATGCAGTAGTAACCTATTTCCCTTCAGTCACTGTTTAAAGAAGGATCCCTGAAATGCAGCATGAAATGACATTTTATTATTCTTACTCACTCTAGTTGATTAACTGTTTTCATTTTCTTTCATGCAATCCAACATGCACCTGTGTAAAAGCTACTTTATATTTTAGTCCATATTTAACAATGTAATCACTGTATTTTTAGACTGAATTCAGACATTTCCCCTTAATAACTATTTTTGAATGAATGAGTGAATAGTCTGATGGCTATATGGATGGATGGACTAATGGAATAGTTTTTCTGTTCTACATTTTTATACTAATAAAGTCATTAGTAAAAATATTAGCCATATAGAACTGGTTATTGTATACAGTATGTCATGTGATGTTGCTATTTGTTACTAAAAATCAATTCTTTTCAGGGATGTGTTTGGCCAGATGGGAAAGTAGCTACAACACACGAGCTACGAACTACAATCCTGGAAGCCAAAGTACCGATTACGGGATATTTCAGATCAATAGCCGCTACTGGTGTAACGATGGCAAAACCCCACGAGCAGTTAACGCCTGTGGTATATCCTGCAGTGGTAAGACAGAATCACTTCTGAGTGATGACCCAGGACCCGGCAGGTTACACTTACAAGACAGAGATTCAATACAAATGA
The DNA here is from genome assembly GCA_039655065.1 of Glossophaga mutica. Lineage (NCBI taxonomy): Eukaryota > Metazoa > Chordata > Mammalia > Chiroptera > Phyllostomidae > Glossophaga > Glossophaga mutica. The sequence continues at coordinate 65,722,328 of CM077304.1, forward strand.
AAAGGTTTTGAAAAGTCCATCCAAGACCTAGAAAAACTCTATCTCAACCTCTAGAAACTCTTTATTATCCTCCTCATAATTTCCTAAGTCAGAAATTAAGGAGCTGGTATCATAAAAGTTTTCTGTTTTCTCATACACAAAAGTCCTGGAATGACCCACACTTATTTGGGGATGTTTAGGGGTACTTTGGTTGTGCGGTCCTTTTTTAAAAATATTGTTTTTACTTTTTAAATATGAAAAGTTTTAAATATATAGAAAATTAGAGACATTCATGTAATAAAAGTCACATGCCCATCACATACTTTAACAGTTGTTAACATTTTGTCATATTTTTTATGTGTACATATATACATATTTTTTGCTGAGTGATTTTATAGTAAGTTAGAAATATTATGATATTTCATTTGTAAGTTCTTTAGTTTGCATCTCCAAAAAAAAATACAGTGCCTATATAATCATTGTCATATCCAACAAGATAATGAACTAATTTGTTTAATTGGGGTGAAACAAATATTCTATTAAACTCATAAAAATAAATAATCTGTGGAATCTTTAGTGCATAAAATAATGGAGCAGTATTGTATAATTGATGTTAAATTTCTAAATGTTAAAAATTCCTCATAGAGAAGGCTATTCTTAGAATATTGTTTTGAAACCAGTTAATTTATTTAAAAATACTTCTGTGGTCACTGAATAAAGATTCTCACAGCCAAAAGATGTATGACCACTTGTAACTTTTGGTATACACTCTTCTGGCATATATACCAATCATGCATATGAATGTAAAGCTGTATCACACACATGTATATCCACAAACAGGCAAGCAGTGTGTGTTTTAACAAGAATGAATGGGACTGTATATGCTGTCTTACAGTTTGCTCTTTCATACACAATTATTTCTATTTTAACAAGTACTGATCTTTATTATTTTAAAAGGATGAATAGAATTCTACTGTATAAATATTCTCTAATTTATTTTTTATTTCAATAATGTATTTTATTTATCCCACTAGATTAAAATATTATAATTTCAACATAATATAAAATTATTAATTTATTTTAATAATAGGTCTTTTAAATCCAGTTTGTAGTTTAAGTTTGTAACACTCAATTTGGACTAGCCACATTTCAAGTGCTCAGCTCATCCTGGTGATGAAATAAATACTTAAATACCGTATCCCACCTAACCAGGCTTATTCTCTAATTTATTGATCCAACCCCTACTGTTAAGCACTCAGGCTCTTTCCATGTTCTGCTTTTATTAATCACAGTGAAAGAAGTGTCTTCGGGTGCACTTCTTATTGTTTCTTTAGGGGAAATTTCCAATAGTAGAATTGCTCATTAAAAAATTGCTAGGTTGGTTCCTCTTTTTTTTATTTTATTTTTTACAGTGCCTATTACAATCACATTAGTGCCTGTTACATCACGTTAGTCATTCCTGAGCTTCCAATGACTTTGGTAAATGAGAAACAATGGTTTAGGTCATGCCAAATGGGACAGAATGAAGAAAACATTTCCCCCCAACACTCACAGATACATGGACTCGTGAAAAATAGTTATAGTGTCCATTTTTGGCCTAAGGGAATAAAACTTACAATGAGATTTCTGTGAAAGTCGTTTTCATTCCTCACCACCTCTTTTTCAGTTTTGCTGCAAGATGACATCACTCAAGCTGTAGAATGTGCAAAGAGGGTTGTCAGGGATCCACAAGGCATCAGAGCCTGGTACGTTTTAAGCATTTAAGGGGGAAATGCTGTTTTACCCTGCTGTTAGGAGAGAAGCCAGAGAAGCTTTTCAAAGACCACAGTCTGCTGCTGAGAACTGAAAGCTGCAGCTTTGGACTTAATGCTAAACAATGTATCACTTAGAAGCAACAACTTCCAGCTAATTCAGAATCTTTTTCTTTTACTTCTCAATTAATTTTAGGGGATTTCTAGAATTTTTAAGATTCTCTGCATTCTACCAGTTCCTTCTGATATTTTGAAAATGTTGGGAATGAGGTAAATGTGGAATGCACTTTGCTGTTGCTGTCAGGGAATGCCCATGCCTCTTGGGTTCGGCATTCCATGCTTTAGCGAGGGCTTTGGGGAGAAAGGAAGTATTTGGTGTACATTGCTCCATTTAATATATCAATACCTGGATCTATCAATAGTCTTTATTTCATTCATTGATAAAATGTTTTGTTCTCTCAAAGCATGGGGTGTGTGTATATTACAATAAGGACATGCTTTAACCTGATCACTGATTGCTTTGCCTTTCCCTACAGGGTGGCATGGAGAAATCATTGTCAGAACCAAGATCTCACTTCGTATGTTCAGGGTTGCGGAGTGTAACTTGAATTGTCCTTCTGCAGCTCATTTTGTCTCTTTTTCATATTAAGAGAATAGTTGAGTGAAAGTTCACATTACTGTCCTTTCAAACAAATCATGTTTTTACAGAAGCAGGAGCAAAATGCAGTCTTTCTTCTAAGAGGCTAATGTTTTCCAATATGTTTATTATGGGGTAGTAAGCATACAACATTTCTCCATTTGCTAATAGAACTAATGCTGGTGAAAATTTATCTAAAAATCTTGATTATCAAATACCTCTCCGGTATATTCAGTTCTTAATCCAAGAAATAACCCAGACTTCATCTTGAATGATATAGGTATGCCTCAATATTTGATAAATATGTAGCAAAAGACTGTCCTAAAACACACTGATCTTAGGCAAAATCTCAGTTGTGTAGGCATTTGATGTCTTCATCTGTTTGGTTGCCTCTCCAAACAGCAAAAGATAAATAACCATTCTCTGTTGGGCAATATACAGTTTACAAAGAGCAGAGTGCCAAATGCCTCAGAATGGAGACAGCCTGAATCAAGAGTTTGGTTTTCATAAAGCGTGACCTTTGGTTTAAATGTTTTCTTAGAAATGTTGCTTTTATACAGCTTTAAAAATGAACTCACTTTATATATCCATCTATGTTAGCCCTTTAAAGTACTCTTTTATGCATCTTGCTAATCATGAAGGAATTTGAAGAAGGATTAGATGTACTACTCCTGTTTCTTAATTTTATAAGCTGAGATTCAAGCATTATGACTAAACTGGAGACAGATGAGTTTGCAAGCATTTAAGTAATTGCTAATCAACCACCAGTGTGAGATTATCATGTAAAAAAAAAAAAAAACCATTATCAATAAAGTCTTTGCAACTCATACCTTGTCTGTCTTTGTTTAGACCCTTCTAGTGTCTCTGAAGAAAAATATATATTTGAAATAAATGACTTGGACACCTTAATATTTCCTTATATCCTTATCTGTACCCAAACAGCTGGATATTGCTGGGAAAAAAATCCAGAAGTGTGCTGACATATCTTACTTCAAATTCACAACCACAAGTCCCATGGGGCCCTCAAGTCTGCCGGGCCACCTGGGTCACTTCCCTGCGGTCCTTCGCTGTCGGTGTCCCCACTCTCCAAAGTGGCTATTACTGTTTTACTTTTCCTTCTCTTTCTTCAAAGCCTTGGCACACATATCCAACCACTCACCTTCTACTCATCTCTGCTCTCAGTATTGGCCTCATACTGAGACAGGAGAGTGAGAAACTAGGAAAATTCCTTGGCAAGTGGCATAGGGAAACAGACAGAGAGCTGAACACAATGGCCGAGCATTTACAGCCAGGTGCAAATGGTCACCTCCCTGGACTTAGTTGTATTTCAGCTTCGGGCCCAGAAAATCAGCAAAACCAGGTGGGTGACACCAGGACCAACTGCAATGACTAAAGACACCCTGCGCTGCCACTGACCAATCAGAGGAGACCATGACCTTGAAAGGGTACACCTGGAAAAATGATGAATATTTTACTGAAACCCTTCCCTGAAAACTCCCCTAAGATTTCTGCCTGCAATAGAGAAATAAAAGCCTCAAGACAAAGGACCCAGGGCATGCTCTCCACGTTCTTCCTTTGGGAGTAGCCTGTGCCATTGCCTTTCCCCTCTCCCCGCTTCCCCTGACCTTGTTTCCCCATAGGCACACGTCTCCTAAACTCTTAAGGCAGTGGGCAGCTGGCCACTTGTCCCAGCCTAATCCCCTGAGCCTGTCCCCAGAGCCCCCAGTGAGCTAAGGCAGCCCAGCCTAGGCTCTCCTGTTGCTTCCTCTATGCTAAGCCCTTCCTTGTTTCACTGTCCCCAGCTTTAATAAATGCATCCTCATAGTCACCTGTACTCTACTGTGAAATCTGAAATCTTTCCTACACGAAGTCAAAGACCCACACACTACAGCTGGCCTTAGGCAGAGCCACGCAGGGCCAGGCCCCTGTCCTGTGAGAGAATAGAAGCAATCTCATACAAAATCTCCCCTCCTTGTCACCATAACAGATAACACGGCAATGGGAGAAACTCCCAGACATTCGGTTCTTCTTGCCAATACAGTAAAGAATTTAAGATCAGGAAGCCGATTAGCGTGCAAGCAGGGTTTATTGGTGATCCATCCGCAAGGAAGAGATCGGGCCTAGCTAAGGTGGTGTGAGAGACTGAAAGGCATAGGTTCAGGGTAAAGCAGGGTAAGAGTGGCAAGGGTAATGGTGGCCAAAGGTCAGGGTGGCAAAAGACAGGGTGGTAGGGCAACATGCACACGGCCAGAGGCCAGGTGACCTGGGGCCATGCAGCCTGGCCAGGCAGCCAGAGAGTCAAGAGCGCCAAGCCCCAGTCCTTTGTTTTAAGGACTTATATATATAGTTGGCAGGGCATGGGATGAGGTGGTTGCATACTGACTGCCAGGTGAAGGTGGTGCTAGCTTTCCAAGTCAGGGTGGAAACACACAAAGGTATTAATGAGCTTCTTCCTTTAGGCCTACGGGCCCTTTCAGGCCTTTGAGGCCTTGGGATGAAAGCACAGTTTCAAAGGCTTTCTTTCCCATATAGTGGAAAAGCTACAGAAAATGTCAAGGACTGCTGAGTCAGTGGGTGGGACATGTATCCCTCCTCCTCCCTGCCTTTGTTTCCCCTCTGGCCACTCATTCCCAAGAGGTGGTATCTTGGGGGCTCTGGCCCTGGCCACCACGGGGAGAAGGCAGCCATGCTGAACCTCCCCGCCCTCCACAGCCGGCACAGAGGCCTCCTGGTTTCGGTGTGGCCCAGAATCTATCTGGAGCCACATACGTATGGAACAGCCTCATAAACAGCCTTCGAACACAGGTGGAGGTGAAAAAAACGAAGACACCATTTAAAAAGACAAGAAGACTATTTTGTTGGTTCGGAAGCTGTAGATGTCATTTTTTCTCACCCAATTCAGAATAAATATTGTGGTGATGTAGACATTCCTCAGGTCGAAGTGGTAAGAATGGGTCAAGCACTTATGGACTATAAAGTATTTGAAGCAGTTCCTACCAAAGTTTTAAGAAAAGACAAAAAACCTGCATTTGAAGATAGCAGTTGCAGCCCTTATGGATTCACAACAATACCTAACCAAGACAGTCAATTTGGCAAAAAGAATTAACTACATTCACATTCCAGGTAAACAGTTACATTATTTAAATCATCTGATATCAGATGGACGAGTTTAGAGGACCTCTGGGAAAATCTGAATTTAAAGCCTGCTAACTCCCCTCCTGTAAACTGTAACAACACCTTCCCCCTAGGTCCACTCTTCCTTCCTTCCCTGCTGTTACTAGGATGAAAGGTTTCAGGTCCTGCCAATGGTAGTGTCTCCATGTGCAATCTCCATCGCATCCCTCTCAGGGCCCTCAAGTTAGTCTGAGTGTTTCCTGCATCCCGAGTTTCTCCCTCTTTGCTGAGTCACCCCTGTCAACTGTCCAAACTGTCCCAGTAACCTCCATTACAAAGAACTTTCCGTTGAACACACATAACCCTCCAACGACATCATTCTCTGCTCCGTTTACAGCAGCCCTTCTGGAGTGCAGTATCTATACTCACCAATTCCGCATCCTCACCTCCCAGTCTCTTTTCACCCTTTCTTAATCTGCCTGTTATTCCGAGTGGGCTAACCTGCGACTCCATGACTTCTCTCATGGCTCCTTGTGGCCAATGTCAGTGATCACCTGTTCTCTGTTCATCTGCAAAGTGAACCATTCCGTGCTTCTAGATGCTTCTAGAAAACTGTTCCTCCTTCAGCTTCTCCTTGTTTACATCCTGCCTCACTGATTGCTCCTTCTCACTCCATGGCTGGCTCTTGCTCTGCTGTTTAATTTCTAACCGTGGGAGTGTGTCCCAGGGCTCAAGCTTCTAACCATTTGGTAGACTAATATTTTACTTATTTCTTAATTTGTCTCTTCTTGCTGAAATATAACTTCCAAAAAAAAACGTTTTTCCACTTTTCGAAGACGTCAAAATAATCTCAATCTTTCCTAAAATGAGCAAGCACAGTACTGAGTCCTTTTACTTATTTTTTGAATAGTTTGAGAGTAAATTATCAATACAGTGTCCAGTGGCCCCGAATCATTCAGCATGTGATTCCTAAAAATCTCAAAACATCATCCAAATCAGGAACTTAACATTGATACATTAGTGCCACCTAATCATCATCACATCTCATTCAGTTTCATCAGCTGTCCCCGTAAGTACTTGTAATAAAAAGATGTAATACAGAATTATGTGCTGTATTTGGTTGGCATGTTTCTCTTTTGTTCTTTTTTTTTCTTTAATCTGGATCATTTCTTCAGTTTTTTCTTGATTTTTAAGACTTTCACACTGCATTTTTAAAGATTTCATTTATTTATTTTTAGAGAGAGGGGAAGGGAGGGAGAGAGAGGGATAGAAAGCTCAATATGTGGTTGTCACTCATTCGCCCCCTACTGGGAACCTCGCCTGTAACCCAGGCATGTGCCCTGACTGGGAATCCAACTGGTGGTGACTCTTTGTTTCACAGGCAGGCACTCACTCAATCCACTGAGCCATGCCATCCAGGGCAAGACTTTCACACTTTTGACGGCTATAGGCCAGTTGTGTTGTAAAATGTCCTAAGGTTTTTTGTGATGCTCCCTTGATTAGATTAGATTATCAGTCTTTGGCAAGAACAGCACAAAAGTGATGCTGTGCTCTTTGCGTTGCATCCTCTCAGGTGCATGTAGTTTTGAAATGCTCTGTTACAGATAATGTTCACTCTGATCACTTGATTAAGGTGATATTCACAAGTTACCTCCACTGTAAAGTATTTGTGAGGGGGTTAAGGTACTTTGAGACTGTTCCTTATCAAAATTTAAATTTATATATTATTTATTATATCACTATGGCTGCATGACTTCCTACTTGACTCAAATTATAATGGATTATAATCCATTATTATCATTTATTTTGATGGTCACATTGTCCCTGATTTGGCCAGTGGAACCCCTGCACGCTAGCTTCTGTGTCATTTTGCAATGTCTCCATAAAGCTCTGAGCACTCTCTTGTTTTCTGGCACACGATGTTCCAAGGCTCACCTTGTTCTGCTCCTGTTCCAGCCCTTAAATCAGCCATTTCTCTAACAAGCCTTGATTCCTCAGACTGGATAATGGTATTTAAAAAAACAAGATCTGGGCACTAGCATTTCACCAGCTCCATCAATGGACAGAGCTAGAAGATACATGTATTTACACAACGTTTATCTCTATATCTACCTATTTATATTGAACTCACATCAATACCTCCAATTGTGATCCCACATCACAGGGTGTTATTCAAGTTTTCTCCTTTTCCATGTTAGTAACTCCCTTCTCTGACACTGAGAACCTGGCTTCCATTGTTCTTAGCATCTTTAAAATGTAGTCTTTGTACATGTATGTATTTGATTAGTTTGCCTGTTGTAACGTTTCTCCCAACACTGCCACATCATGGAATAGACGCTCTCCACTCAGGCTCCAATACCCATCATTGAGCTTCCTCTTCTCCCGCTGGGCACCATATTTGCTATGTTACATCTTTAACATGCCATGGTGGGCCACTGTCCTTTCCCATGCTGAAATCATTTACTTTTGTTTTTGCTCATATTCCAGACACCTGGAATAGTGCCTGGTGATGCGGTCACCTGCCAGCAGTGTCTGCAGCATTGTGGATGAGATGAGATGAGACAAATTCACATGGACTACTAAGTCCTGTGGAGGAAAAGGTTTGGCACAGCCACTCTCTTAAGGGGAGAGTGTGCCAACCCTTGCCTTGACAAGCTTTTATTGCTTTTCTGGGCACATTACATTGAGGGTGGTCCTCATTTACTATGCACAGGTTGGCTTTAGGTGGTTACCTTTTACCGAAAACAAAGGAGAGGATGTTGCTAATTACATTAATAAAGAAGGATATTTGCAAATGTAAAGGGAAAAGTGGTTGAACTGGGTACACTCCTCCTTGGACGGTTTAGCATAGATTTTAGGAAGTTACTTTACAGATATGCAGTAAATGTTTGCTGCCTCAATTCCGGGTGACGGAGTTTTAGCAAAAAGCAAGTCTCATAGCAGCCTAGGTACCATGCAGGCCTGATTCCCCACGGGAGAATCTATCTGTGGGCGTGGGTCCTGTGTACCAGACCTCGCTTTTCACTGGCCTTGCCAAGTGGGAACTGGGCCCATGTCACACAGAACAGTCTCCTATAGCCTAGAACGTGATACATAAGCAGTAAATATCAGTTGGCTTAATAAATCTTTTTTTGATTATTTAACATATCCCCCAATGTTGAGCAATCTAAGATTTTTCTAACTTATCAAGTCCACATGAATCCAGTACAACAGCTTCTGGGATTCCTAGGTTCAAGCCCCAAGTCTATCTGACTGTAGTGAATAGACCAACCATGGGAGGGCAGCAGAGGGACCCAACACAGGTGCGTCTTATGCTTCAAGATTCTGGGACCATTCTGGTATGTGAAGAAATCCAGAAAGAATATATGTTTATTCATATTAGGATACCCAGAGGTGTATGAAGAATGGGTCAACGAAGCGGGGAGAGACTCGAAGACTGATAAGTCAGATGCAGAGATGGGAGGTGTTCAAGAGCACCAGGATAGCCCAGCAACACAGGCTGACTGAAGACCACCAGAGATTAGCAAAAGTTGGCTGAAGTGAGAAAGCAATGTTTGTTGGAGATTTTGCTTAGTGTTTTTGATAAAACATTATTTTTTAGCTATACCTGTTATTTTAGTACAATCAAATTCCCCAAACAAATTTGTTTTTACTGTGGGAATGGAATAAAAATCAATATCGATGTTTGATCATTTTTAAAAGAAACTCAGTTCTTATGTTGTTTAGCTTCACCCCAGGATAGTATTTCAAATGTAGAGTGATATTCCAGATAATAACTGAGCTCTTCGTGTGGCTATAATTGTTTTTAAGTATATTTTATTGATTATGTTATTATAGTTGTTCCCTTTTTTACTTCCTTTTATGCCTCTCCACCCTGCACCCCCCTTCCACCAGCATCCCCACCCACCTTTAGTTCACGGCCATGGGTCATACATATAAGTTCTTTGGCTTCTCCATTTCCTGTACTATTCTTAATGTCACCTATCTATTTTGTACCCACCATTTATGCTTCTTATTCCCTGTACCTTTTCCCCTATCCTTCCCACACCCCCTTGCCACTGATAACCCTCCCTGTGATCTCCAGTTCTGTGATTGTTCCTGTTCTATTGTTTGCTTAGTTTGTTTTTGTTTTTGTTTTATTTAGGTTCAGTTGTTGATAGTTGTGAGTTTGTTGTCATTTTACTGTTCATAGTTTTTAGCTTCTTTTTCTTAGATAAGACCCTTTAATATTTCATATAACAAGGGCTTGATGATAATAAACTCCTTTAATTTGACCTTATCTGGGAAGCACTTTATCTGCTGTTCCATTCTAAATGATAGCTTTGGTGGATAGAGTAATCTTGGATGTAGATCCTTGGCTTTTATGACTTTGAATACTTCTTTCCAACCCCTTCTTGCTTGCAAGGTTTCTTTTCAGAAAACAGCTGATAGTCTTATGGGAACTCCTTCGTAGGTAACTGCCTCCTTTTCTCTTGTTGCTTTTAAGATTCTCTCCTTATCTTTAAACTTGGGCAATGTAATTATGATGCACCTTGGTGTATGCTTCCTTGAGTCCAACTTCTTTGGGACTCTCTGGGCTTCCTGGACTTCCTGGAAGTCCATTTCCTTTGCCAGATTGGGGAAGTTCTCTTTCATTATGTTTTCAAATAAGTTTTCAATTTCTTGGCCTTCCTCTTCTCCTTCTGGCACCCCTATGGTTTGGATGTTGGCACATTTAAACATGTCCTGGAGGTTCCTAAGCCTCTCCTCATTTTTTTGAATTCTTGTTTCTTCATTCTGTTCTGGTTGAATGTTTATTTCTTCCTTCTACTACAAATTGTTGATTTGAGCCTCAATTTCCTTATGTTCACTGTTGGTTGCCTGTATATTTTTATTTCACTATTCATAGCCTTCACTTTTTCCTTTATTTTGTGACCATACTCAACCATTTCTGTGAGTATCCTGATTACCAATGTTTTGAACTGTACATCTGTTAGGTTGGCTATTTCTTTGTTGCTTAGCTGTTTTTGTGAAGTTTTTATCTGTTCTTTCATTTGGGCTATATTTCTTTGTCTTAGCAGCATTCCTGTTAACATTGTCAGCTGCAGAGTCTTAGATATTCACCAGGGCAAGGCAACCCACTTCTGTATGTGGGGAAGGGTCTGCAAGGGAACAATGCTGCTTGCTTGGCTTTCAGCTTTCAGTCACTTCCTCTGCTACCCACAAGCAAATTGGACCCTATTGGTGCTGATTCCCAGGTGGGTGGGTTTGTACATTCTAGAACCCCCGTGGGTATCTCCAATGAATGGACTTCTGAGGGTAGGAGTTTCTCCTGCTGCTGCAACCCCTACAGATTTTTACAGCCAGAGGTTTTGAGGCTTTCTTTTTCCATGCTGGAACCCTGGGTTGTGCAGTCTGTCTCACTCCCTAGTTGTTCCTCTCAGTTTACCTGCACACAAATGTGGGACTGCCTGATCCACCAGCCACCTCCTTGCCTGCCAAGTCCTCCAACTGCCACCTCACTACACGCCCTCTCTGCCCTGATGGCCCATCTCCACCTCTCCTACCAGTCTGGATGAATGTTCCTTCTTTAACTCCTTGATTGTCAGACTTCCACACAGTTTGATTTTCTGGATGTTCTGATTGTTTTTTGTTTTTAAATTTGTTGTTGTTCTTCTTTCAGTTGTGCAAGGAGGCAAAGTGTATCTACTGACACCTCTATCTTGGCCAGAATTCCTCATGTAGCTCTAATTGTAAGGAAGCCCTAAGAGCACATTCTATTTAACAGACTCATTTAAAAAATATTTTCTTAGAAGTTCTAAAGGGAATTACTAAAAATTATAATCAAGAATGACTAATATCATTTATAGACATAATGTTTTTTAATTAAAGTCATGTCTATTATGCAAATTATCTTTTTAAATCATTTAAACTTTTTTTATCTTTACCCAAGGACATACTGATTTTAGAGAGAGAGGAAGGGAGGGAGAAGGAAAGGGAGAGAAGAGAAACATTGATCAGTTGCCTTTTGTAGGTCCCCTGACCTGGGACTGAACCTGCAACCCAGGCGTGTGCCCTGACCAGGAATTAAACCCCCAATTTCTCAGTTTGCAGGATGATGCCCAAGCAACTGAGCCATAATGTACAGAGCTAAATCATTTTAAATTTTAACGAGGTTATAAATTCTCAGTCTTTACAAAGTAAATAGTTCTGCAAGATTAGTTATGAAAGATCTACCTCCCCATTCCCCCATCACATGCATCCACTTTCTACTCTTTTAGTGTAATATTAATAATTTTACATTTAGTTGCATGCTTTAAGTATCAGGCTTGTATTTCTCCTTCTTGATTTTTCTATTTTAGGATATTGACTTCTCACTACAAAAGTTAAGGATTAAGTTCTATTTCCTCCTTCCCCATCTCCATCACGCATGGTGCCCATCCCCAAAGCCCACTCTTCTATGTTATTTATTTCCAATGTATATTGTTTTGTTAAATAAATACTCAGCATTTACATAGCCATGAATAAAGTTACTTTCTCATCTTATACAAGACTTTATTTTTCTTAAGGCTAATAACTGCATATTACTTTAATTTGATAGTTTTCTATGTATTTGTCATTAGTCCAACTCCCAAAATCTAGTTCTAATGTTTAACTCTCAAGGCTTCGGATGCAGCTAGAATTTTGTCAATATTATCTTTCTAAAGTAGTAATTCCCAAAGATTGCAGACCAACTCTAATTGGGACTGGTTGCTGTTTATGCCTAATACATAACTACCATCCTGAGCTCTTCTTTTCAGCATTATCTTGTGATTTTTCTTCTTTTTCTCTCATATTTGATATTTATTGTGTTTTCTGTGTTTCATAATTCCTTCCTTTTTGGTTCATTCTCTCATTTTGTGGATCATGTATCCATAATCTTCCTGCAAAACGGTGCATGAGAAGTATTTTTTTTTTTGAGACTTGGCATGGCTGAAATTGTCTTTATTCTATTCACACCATTTGTTGAGAATTGGCTAAGTATGGAATACTAAGTTGGAATTAATTTTCCTTCAGAATTTTTAAGGTGGTCCATTGCAATGGGACCACCTATGCAACTGAATTTAGGGAAGTCCATTGCTCCTTAGATTCTAATCTTACTAGTGGGTAATGTGAAGCCATTCTGATCTTGAAGCCTTTATAACATGGAGGCATGTGGGATCTTCTCTTTATTTCCAATGTTCTAAAAGTTCACAATGATGTGTTCTCATGTGGATCTGTCTTCATCTTTGTTCTGGGTACTTGGTAGGATCTTTCAGTTTGGAAATGATACTATAAGATGAATAAGATATGGTTATTATCTTTATGGATTTCACAAATAATTAATATATAACATGGTAAGTGTTATAATCCCTTAGGCACTGTGGAAATGTAGAGTGACTAACCACCTGGAAATCAGCTGCCAGGTAAATAGGAGAAGAACTAAAAGAATGTAGCATCATGAAAAGAGGCAGTGGATAGATAGCTCTGTCAGATCCTGCCAAGATGTCAAGTGAATTAAGGGGGAAGTGGCTAATGGATTTTCGGATAGAAGTCAGTAACTGGTCAGAGAGCTTGCATTGAGGGTGAAATTCAGAAGGTGATGGATTGAGGAGCACATGGAAACAGATGGGAAATGTTGACAGCCTTTGACAATACAGAGGTAGAAATATGCAGGATTAAAGATGTATTTGGTTGGAAAGGCAGGTGGAGGGAGAAAGGAGAGAGTAAGGGGGATGAATGGTAATGGAAAGAGACATGACTGGGGGTGGTGAACACACAATACAATTATAGATGTATTATAGAATCATACACCTGAAACCTACATAATTTTATTAATCAATATAACCTCAATAAATTCAATATTTAAAAAGATGTATTTGATTTTTTTTACCATTTTAAAGTTCAATTAAGTAATTTATTTTCATTATAGTTGACATAAAATATTATATTACTTTCAGGTATACAACATAGTGACATAGGGCAGATTGGGGGTGGCTGATAGGCAAAATCCTTGAAAAAGCCAAAAAGAATAAGATCAAGTTCACAGACCAAAGGATTGATTTTAAACTGGAAGGAGAATCCTTTTGATTAAACAGTACAAATTGCCAGTTATAAAAATAGCCATGGGGATGTAAAGTACAGTACAGGGAATATAGTCAATAATATTGTAACTGTATGGTGTCAGATGGGTACTGAAAAGGAAGGAGATAAATAAGGAATATCGGTTCAAGCGCTGAGGTCTGAAGGAAGACAACGAAAAGCTGTTCGTGGGCAAGATTTCGGAACTTGATTTCAGAATTAGAACGCCTTGGCGATGACAAGGTATTGCCCCCAAGAGCCATTTTCTCAGTCACTAGGAAGCTAAGGGGTCCGAGCTGGTGGCAGGCGAACAGAGGAGACTCCAGCGTTTCCAAACACCTAGGCGACGAAAGGCCCGCCCGGCCGCTGCTCGCAGCCCGGCGCGTGCGCAGAGTGCTCGTCGCGCCTGCGCACCGCCACTCTGGCGTCCCTCCGGTTCCGCTCTCGGCCCCCGTGCGCTGGCTAAATGGGCTTCTGATAACGCTGTACCCTGCGAGTAGTTGACGAGTCTTCCTCTCTGCGAGCGCTAGCGAGTCGCCCTCCTTCGCCCAGAAAGCCTCCGTCTGGGCCCGCGCAGGAGGAGCGGGGCCTCTGAGGGGAGCGGCGACCCCGCCGGCCTCGGTCTCTTTCCCTGGCGGCGGCGGCTTCTTCCGTAGGACAATATGTTCAAGAGAATGGCCGAATTTGGGCCTGACTCCGGCGGGAGAGTGAAGGTCAGTGCCCGGCCCGCGCCTTCCGTCCGGGCGTGGCTCTCTCGCCCCAACCTCTCTCTGCGGGGCGTGAAGAGGGCTCGTGTGTTTCCCTCTCGCGCTTTCTCGCCCCGGGTTTGAACCGTGGTTTCTAGGCGGAGAGCGAGTCATTGGGCCCCAACTTCCTGGCGTCACCTCCTCCTTCCTATCCCCGCCAAAAAACAAACGTAGCAGTGGCTTGAGGGAAACTGGGCATTGTTGCCTAGGAAACAAGCCATTATGAGGGCTGGGATATTCTGGCTTGGTGCTGGCAGCTCAGGTCACCTGTAAGCAGGGAATGCCACTCACCTGATAGTGAGGGTAAGAGCAGTAGCAAATATTTAGTAAGCGCTTCCTGCTTGCGGAGCACAGGGCTGAAAGCTTTATCTGCCTCTCTGAGTCAGTCCCTACAGCAATCTTACAAAGGCAGTTGTTACCCAAGTGTAATAACTGGAGAACTGGGGGTGGGTGTGTGCGCGCGGGGGGTGGGGGTGGTAGAAAGGTCAGAAAACTTGCCCAAGTTCAAGGTGTTTAGGAAGCCCCAAAGCTACAGCCAGGCTATATTACTCAAGGCATGCAAAGAACATTGCCTGGTACCCGGGGAACCTAGTATTAGCTTTTTGTTTTTAATTAAAGTTATTATTATAGAGCCTAACATAATGTTTATGTGGTGACACATTTCCCTTCCACTTTCTTACATTTCTTACTTTACTTACTTTCCACTTTCTTACTTTTTTACATCTCCTGGCACATTAATTTTTTAAGGCAGGACCAACCGGTTCCCGATATAACGCCTATTTTTTATTCCTCAATGATTTTTGTTTATCCTAGAAAGGAAATTTTTCTTTAAAAAGAAATCACCCACTTTTGCACCAATCTAGTTAGTATAGATTTTTAAAAAGTCCTTATCTGTCATTATTTTCACATAATTCCGATCATACACTGTTTGCAACTATCATACACAGTACTTTAATGACATAAAATGAGAGTTCTTCGAAAATTTCAAAAACTGAAATTTAATATAAGGATAAAAAGATGCCAGGTAAAATTCATAAATGTACATATTTTTGCCTGGGTTTTTGGGCAAGGTTTTGGACTGACAGGAAAGTTCTACCAGAAGGTTAAGACATTTTGGAGAACGTACAGAACTTTGTATACTTGTAATCATGTTAGGCTCTAAAAGTTTGTAAGCTTAAGTCCTAGGTCACTTGAGGGGATTAGGCCTGTAGTCTTTAAATGCTTTTTCACAAAAAGCGGATGTGAAGTAGTCATATAAGCTTTACAATTAGAATTAGAGTCTTATTTCTCCTCCTCGGTGATTGTTATGTGGTCTTGTAGGCATCTTTTTCCAATTTAGGTAAATTTTATCCAGGTAGAAAGTCTGTTGACAGATGAGCCCCCTTTTTAACACTGAGGAACTCTGCAAGTTTCTACCGCACTCAGGGGTCTGTTACCCACTCACCAAGTCATTCATTCCTTGTTCTCATTCATTCCAGGGCCTTGAATGTGAGGCCCCATCTAGGGTTGTTACAAAAGTGTCAGTAGCACTTACTGTGATTAAGTTCTCATACAAACTGTTTGTCTTCTACACTGACTTTAGGCTAATAGGTATTGTGTTTATTTGTTAATTATTCACCTACATTTAAAAGTTTTTCCATTTGTTTACTGCTTTTCCTTATTATTGATTATTGATTACACTGGCGCTGCATTTATCACATGCGGTATATCTTGCTCTTTGACCTTCAGATACATTCTTAATATTAAACAGTTGGTCTGAAATTCATGTGCAACATTCAGCATTTTGTCTTCATTTGAATTTTTTCTCCTCTCCATCATAATCTGTCAACACTCGCTGCCTTTATACTCACCAGATGTGATGAGAAACATGTATGCACATCTTGGAATTGAACACAATGTAGCAAACATGGCATCAGCCAGTATTAAACGAGTGTCAGTCGTTTAATTGATCTAAGTGCCACTTTAGCATTCATGATCTGAATGCATTTGTAATATTTAACATTTTTATTTAGATCAATTTTTAAAAGCCCATTCCTAAGCATTAATATTTTTATTTTTATTTTTTAAATTTATTTATTTATTTTTAGAGAGCGGGAAGAGAAACACTGATATGAGAGACACATCAAACGGTTGCCTCTCGCATGCCCCCAAATGGGGACCTGGCCTGAAACCCAGGCATGTGCCCTGACTGGGAATTGAACCGGTGACCTTTTGGTTCACAGGCCAGCACTCAGTCCATTGAGCCACATCAGTCAGGGCAGCATTAATATTTTTTAAATTATGGGTTTGACTTGCTAGTTATAGTTATGGTTTTTCTAATACTGATTAAAGTAAACCTACAAATAATAAAATGGAAAATGTTTGTCCTTATTCCACTTAAAATCCTCTCCCAAGCTGCCTTTAATATTTGTACCGTGCTTTGAAAAACACTGCCGTAAGGTAATGACTAAGGACATTACCATCAGATGATTGCAGTCGAAGTTGGCTAGCTTTATTCCAGAGTTTCACTTTAAAGTTTGTGAATAAAGAGTCTTTTGTGTCTCTTTTCAGGAAAACTCTCAAAGTACTTTACATGTTTTAAATAGACATTTTCAAATAGGAAACATTGTAATTAATCTGGTATTTAGTTATTTGTATTAATATGAAATGAAGGCCCTGGCTGGTGTAGCTCAGTGGATTGAGCGCGGGCCTGCGAACCAGAGGATCGCGGTTCGATTCCCAGTCAGGGCACATGCCTGGGTTGCAGGCCAGTTCCCGGCAGGGGACACACGAGAGGCAACCGTACATTGATATTTCTCTCCCTCTCCTTCTCTCCTACCCTTCCCCTCTAAAAGATAAATAAATAATAAATAAAAAAAAAAAAAGCTAGTTAAAAAAATATATATGAAATGAGGATAATTCTCTAAAGTTGATTTACTGAGAGATATCCATGTTATAAGCAAAATCTAAGTTTTTTAATTTTTATTTTTCATTTACAGTTGACATGTTATATTAGTTTCAATTGTATGACATAGCAATTAGACATTTTTATAACTAAGAAGTGATCATCTTGATAAAGCTCATATTCCTCTGACACCATATACAGTACAGTATTGTTGACTATATTCCCTATGCTGCACTTTACATCCCTGTTACTATTGATATTTTGTAACTAGTAGTTTGTACTTTTTAAACCCTTCCCCCTTTCACGAATCCCCCCAACCTTCCTGCAGTCTGGCAGCCATCAAAATATTCTGTGTCTGTGACTTTATTTCCTGTTTTGTTTGTTTGTTTTGGTTTTTGGATTCCACATATAGGTGGAATTGTATGGCATATGTCTCCCTCTGTCTGACTGATTTCACTTAGCAAGTCCCTCTGACGTCCATCCACGTTATTGCAGGTGGCAAGGTTTCATTCCATTCATCTATTGATGGACACTTCTTACCCATTCAACTATTGATGGGCACTTAGGTAGCTTCCATAACTTGTCTATTTTTAATAATGCTGCAGTGAACACATGGATACATATCTCTTTTTCAAATTAGAGTTTTCGATTTCTTCAAATAAATACCCAGAGGTGGAATTGCTGGGTCCTTCTTTGTCTCTTGTTATATAGCCTTTGTTTTAAAGTCTGTTTTGTCTGGTATAATATTACTGCCAGCTTTTTCTGTTTGTTTCCATTTCCATGAGTATTTTATCCCTTTACTTTCAGTCTGTGTATCTTTTGTTCTGAAGTGAGTCCATAGTGTGCCTGCCATTTCTTAAAACAGGCTTTCAGAACTCTTATTCTCTTTGTTTGGGTAATAATACAATATTAATTGGTGTTTAAATTCTTTTTCTTTAAGGGGGTTACTATCGTTAAACCAATAGTTTATGGCAATGTTGCTCGATATTTTGGAAAGAAAAGAGAAGAGGATGGCCATACCCACCAGTGGACAGTGTATGTAAAACCATACAGAAATGAGGTATACATTGTTTTTTCCTATAACTTTTTTGAAGCTACAGTTTGTTTTGCTTGAAGATAAATTGTAATGTTATTTTGTAGTGACTTTTTGATTGTAAAATTGGTCCTCGTTAGAAACGTTACCCCCCAAAATTTGAAAGAATAAAGTGAGAGATGTCATCTTAATGTAATTGTTCAGTAGAAATAAATTTTCCAAACATGTTTTCTAATTAAAATTAAGTTACACTAACAAGAATTATGCTATAAATACAGCACACCTTGCAATCACCGTGTTTTAAGTTAGCCTAGTATTTACTCAGGTGTTTCAGGAATAATGGTTACAGTATTTTGCCAGGTATAATGCACATGCATACTTTAGTGCTAATTCCCATGTATAATGTGTATCCTTATTCTTCCCTCAAAATTTTGGGCAGAAAAACAGTACGTATTAGACACGGTGGAATATGGTAATTTTTAAGTGGTAATTTGGTAAGAAGACCATCAGAAAGGATGGAAGATAAAACTGCTGTATAACCTGACAGCTGGTGATGTTGTTTTGTTATTGAATCTCTAATACCTGGAATGTAGCCAGTACATAGTAGGTATTCAACAGATATTTATTGAATAAATAAATAAATCATTCCTCTGTTTAAACCCTTCAGAGTTCACACAGAGACTTCTCTGTGATTGTTCATAGTAGCCAAAAGAATAGAAAGAACTCAGATGTCTCTCAGCTGATGAGTGAATAAACAAAATATGGTCTATCCATACAGTGAACTACTATTAGGCAATAAAATGAAATAAAGTATTGATACATGCTACTACCACATGTATAAATTTAAAACATTATGGCAAGAGAAAGAGGCCAGACACAAAGGCCACATATAGTATGATTAAAAATGTTTTGAAATTGATGATGGTGATGGTTGTACAACTCTGAATATACTAAAAATCATTGAATGATACATTTTAAATGGGTGAATTATGTGGTATGTGAATATCTCAATAAAGTGTTATTTAAAAAAACAAACTTTCGCCCTGGCTGGTGTGGCTCAGTGGATTGAGCGCGGGCCTGCGAACCGGAGGATCGCGGTTCGATTCCCAGTCAGGGCACATGCCTGGGTTGCAGGCCAGTTCCCGGCAGGGGACACACGAGAGGCAACCATACATTGATGTTTCTCTCCCTCTCCCTCTCTCCTACCCTTCCCCTCTAAAGATAAATAAATAAAAATCTTTAAAAATATATATATAAAAAAAAACAAAACAAACTTTCAATGACTACCTGTTGCCCTCATAAAGTTAAAACTATCTTATGGGGGACTGGGCAAAAGAAGGTGAAGGGATTAGCCAAAGAACATACATGTATAACCCATGGACATAGACAGTAGTGTGGTGATGGCCCGAGGGAAGGGGGAGTAGAGGCTGAGAGGAGGGGTCAAAGTGGAGGGAAATGAGGACGTCTGCAATAATGTCAAAATAAAAATAGAGAAAAAATATCGTATTTTAGAAGGCATGCCATGGGCTTTCCTTATCCTGTCTCTGAAGCATATAGCTTATTTGTGCTTGCCTCCTCATTCCCTTATACCTTACATTCTACCAATACTGAATTACTCTCAATTTCCCAAAGGAACTACTTCATTCTCATTCCTTCCCACCCACTCTGTTCTTACTGTTCCCTTAGTCTTAGTTCAAGTGTATTTTCTTTAGAACTACTTTCTTGATCTGCAGACTGTTTTGTTAGGTGCCCCTCCTACAGTCTTGTACCTCATGCCTTTATAACAGAGATTACACTGAAATGCTGTTCTTATCTGCCCTGTAATCCACAGAGAGATCCTGAGGGCAAGGCTCGTTATTAGTTACCATGTGGCATCTGGTACTCAATATTGGCAGTCACACGTGTTTGTAGAAAAAAAAGGAATGAAGTATTTCCAAAAGAGTCTTCAAAGATACTTTAAAAAATCTGCCTCAAAAAAATGTTCACAATATAATGTTAAGTAATGAAAGCTGATACTAGTACATCTTACAGTATGATTGCAATTTAAAAAATACATATGTAAAAAATAAAATCCAAAAATATATATGTAGGTAATGTAAAATTCCTGAAAGCAAATAAAAAGATTAATAAACATTACTGTTGAGTGTAGCTTATTCTGTTTTGCATTTTTCTATTTTTCTTTAATGAAGTATTTTTGAAAAAGCCACGTTCACTAGGAGAATCCTTTTTATGTGTCAGAGCTTATGAATATGTTTATGTGCTTCAAAATGAAATTAAGAAAAGGAGTTTTATATCCAACAGTTTTAGGTCACTTAGTTTAGTTGACCTTAGTTTGACATAACGTAATTTTGTTCTTTGAAGTTGCTTAGTTCTTAAATTTGCTTTGGTTTATATGGTTATTTCTATAAAAAATATTGGTAGTATACTGTTGTTTTTATGGAAAAATCGATTTAGAGTATTATCTATAGATAAATACATAAAAATGACTTGCAAAACAAGTGAATCGATACGTATATTCCTATATATTATGAATTATGAAAGAATTCAGCACAGGCTTCCTTGTTTAAAATAAAAAACAAACCTCCCAGGTATAATTCTTGCTTTTTAGAAAATTGGATTCCATACTACTTGAGGGGAAGTGTATTTTATAAAATTAGGTACACATGCTCAGGGTATTTCCCTCCTAGTTTTTATATGTAGATAGCAGAACTAATTAATTCCTCTGTATTTTAGGATATGTCAGCATATGTGAAGAAAATTCAATTTAAATTACATGAAAGCTATGGCAATCCTTTAAGAGGTACAGTATAGTTTTTTTATTTATGATATACAAATTTAAAAAGTTAGGAAACTGCATCAGTAATTTACACTTAATTGTTTTATTCTTTTTCTTTTTCAGTTGTTACTAAGCCTCCATATGAAATTACTGAAACAGGATGGGGTGAATTCGAAATAATCATCAAAATATTTTTCATTGATCCTAATGAAAGACCTGTGAGTAATGGTAATCTTTGTAAATATAAAATAGATTTTTTAGTAATTGTAAAAATGTAACAATACTTAATGAAGAGCTTATTATATGTTGACATTTTTATTTATTATATGTTGACACTTATAGTGTATCTTGCCATGAGTTAAGATTTTTCATTTTAAATGATGCGCCTTCCAAAATTTGTATTTTTTAATATAGAAATAAGGAATACAATGTCAACATGTATTGGACATGAACCATGAAAGTTACATGATTACAGCAAAAATTTTAAATTCATTAGTAGCATTTGGTTATTAGTAATAAACAGGTTGAGGCCATATGCTGCCTGAAATGGGAGTATCCAGTTTTTTATAGTTAAAACCCTTAAAAGCAGTCTTTCTGCTTTTCCAAGCTGCCAGCAGTACTAGCGGCTTTACTTTACATCTTATTCATGAGTCCTTACTGGTAATCACTGACTTTCTCATCTCTTGATCTCTTCTTACCAGATTATTGCTTAACATTGTAAAAAGTCCCTCAAAGCTTTCACTTTTGATTCCTTAGTAACTTTGTGAGATTGGAGATATCCTCATTTTAGATTTGAGAATACTAAGGCTCAGATTTCAAGTCACAGGCTCAAAAACACAGTGGTGGCAGAACTAGTTTTGAACCCAAGTATTTGCATTTAGACCCTACACTCTTTCAATTACACTTTCTTTTGCCTAAATCCACTATGCCTCTTTCATTTTTAACCCATAGAATCAGAACTCAGTTATGGCTCTCTCATTTCTCATAGGTGTGCCTGGTGTTTAACTCCTTTCAGGTCTTTTATCAGTCATCACCATTAATTTTCATCTTGATAGATTCAAGCTCATTCCTTTAGCACCAAACATTTACACTTCAATTATCAGATTACATTTTTAAAAACTGTATGCGCTTTTAAAGGACTGACTATCACCTGGGCCAGGGGTTCAGAGCCTTAGTTGCTAACTGGCTGCATCAGATGTACCTGAGGTGTTTTAAAAATTCAAACTAATAGGCCTAATCCCCTGGAGAGTCTGATTCAGTAGGTTTGGAGAGGGGCCAGCAGCCCAAGTGATTTTACTTCATGGAAAGATTTAGAACCCAGTGATGTAGGCCATACTCTGAACTAGGTAGGACTTCCAATAGGCCATCTCTCAAATAAGAATCTCTGGATTTGTCGACTTCAGTATGGAGAATATTGACTTCTCTCATTAAGTGAAACATCCTATTCAGGTTTGAGGTAGTTCTAGTTTTAAGAAAGCTCTACTTTATTTTATGCTTCTTTGAACTTTTTATTGATAACTGTTTATACATTAGTTTCATTTTCTCCCAAATAAAACATCTGTAGCTCATTTAAATATTTTCCATGTGATAAAGGTTCCAGATCTCCTGCCATTCTTACTGTCTTTCTAGAATATTCTCACAACCTTTACATTTTGTTTGGCAAGAAATTCTTAATATTTATTATTTGTCAGATATTGTTCAAATGTCTTGACACAAAGTTGAATCCTTAATGAAGATAGTCTGCAAAGGAGAATAGAGCACAGAATTTAGCAGATACCATATTTTGCTGTGTATAATGCTCACCTTTTGCCCAAATTTTTGAGGGGAAAAATAAGGGTGTGCATTATACATGGGTAGTACTGATTCTGTATCTATATAAATGTTTTTAATTCTTTTATTTATGCTTATGTGTTAAAAGTGTAACTCTAGAAAGCAATAACAATATCTATATGCAAAATAATACTGTGGGATACAATAATCCGTTTTGTTTCTAAATACAAAAAATAAATAATTGAATTGAAAGTTAAAATGAAAGATTTTTTCCCTAAAAGTTTGGGCCAAAAACATGGGTGTGCATTATACATGGGAGCACATTATACACGGCAAAATATGGTATTGAGAGGGGGTAATGTTACAAGAGCAGAAGCTCTTTTTAACTTTGTAGGATTGCTTTGAATTGATTTTGATTTTGAGAACTGTGGCCTTACCTGTCTATCTCTTCATCTGTCATCCCCTCCTATCCCAGTTGGGAAGTACATTTCTGAAAGAAGTCGTTATATCATGTAATTTCATTATGAGCTTGCCTCTCAAAGTCCACTCTTGGAAAAGTAAGGCAATAGTCTTTTACACTTCTGCAGTGATTTATTTATTAAATAGGTTTCCATGTAGACCTGCATGGGCCTGAATTTTATTCCCCCAAAACCGCTGTAGTGTTCTTTTAGTAAAATGAAACCATTATATTTTTTAATAGTTGGCTCTTGCAGAAAATAAGGCATGTGAAGGTTTATTTAAAGTATAAAAGGAAGACATGGATAGCTTGTGATTTACTTCTATTATCCAATAATCTATTATAGGCCAAGCCGTTGTAAAAAGAATGGTTGTTTCTTAAAACAAAATGCTAAAATTGGATTTTTATGCCTAGAAATACTGTTACAGGACAGCCTCATGCTGTTCCAGAACAGTCGGTGAAGTTCTATTGCTTGTTGCCTAGAGACATAATTCTGGAGACAGGAGTCTGGTGAAAAGGAAAGGGGTCGTTTATTTAAAGGTTACATAGTTTTGGAATGATGGTGGGTTTCTGCCTCAGGGCCCTGCCCCCTTTAAAATACCCAAGGACAAACAGCCCTGCCACACTCTGCCAGTTCGAGAATGCACCTGAATCCCTTTTCCCCACTCCTAAAAGTACCGTCCTTTGTGAAATGTAGATAACTGCCACAGGATTATCTAGAAGGCTTGGCAGGTTCCCAGTCGCAGTTCAGCTAGTACTGCCGCTTTCTGTGTGGGAAAAGTGCAGGGCCTTGGAGCATGGCCACAACATCTCCAGGAAACCCTCTGGTCTCAGGAACCCAGGCTCCGTGGCCAACCAGACTTGCCAGGGGAGGGAAAAGAGAGGACGCATCTTGGCACATTCTATTTTAAAGACTCGGCCTAGAAATCCCTGTGCGATGCAGCACCTGGCTTTTTAACCATGAGTGTTAATATTTGCCATGTTTGCCTTTTCCCCTCTTCTGGCTGCCATTTTGCACGGGGACAGGAGTCTTGAACCATGCATGCTCTGTATGAGCTTCCTTCTACTGAGTCATGAGCTGCTTGGTTGCCGGCAGCCACACACACAGGCATGGCTGGGCTGGGTGAAGTTGCATTTGTTTATAGTTGCCTTGGGCAATATGCATTCTTTGGCAGCCCCTCCCTTGGAAGGGAGGGCTTCAATCTTCAATTCTGCCTTGGAGTTTTCTCACCACCCCCTGCCTTCTCCCAGGATCTGGCCTGACCACTGTGTTACCCTATCTCTGTAGCAAGTGTAGGCATTTTCATTGTTCTGACAATCATCAAACACAGCTCAAAATTGGAGACATCTGTCTTGAAATTTTCATTGCCTATATCTGCATAAATGCCTCTGGTAGTCTAATAAATTTAGGGGAGGAAAGGTTTTATGATGTAGTTTTAAATTTTCCTTAAATTATAAAAGTCAGACATGCACATGCCCTTTTTTAAATCCTGAGCTGGTGATATGTTCATTGATTCCAGACAGAGGAAGGGAGATAGAGAGATAAATATTGATCTGTTGCTTCCTGAACGTGCCCTGCAGAGGGACCTAACCCACAACCTAGGCATGTGCCCTGACTGGGAATTGAACCTTTGACCTTCAGCTTTATTGGACAACGCTCCAACCAGCTGAGCCACACCAGCCAGGGCAAACAGGCACATGATTTTTTTCAAAGTCTTTAAAAATAAAAAGTACAGGTCTTCTGTATTCGTTTCCTAGGGCTGCCATAACAAAGTACCACAAACTGAGTGGTTAGACAACAAAAATTTATTCTCACAGTTCTAGAAGCTACAAGTTCAAAATCAAGGTGTTGGACATGCTCTCTCCAGAGACACTAGGAGAGGAGCCTTTCTTGCCGTTTCTAGTTCCTGGTAGCCCCAGGCATCCTCAGTTTGTGGCAGCATAACTTATTCTCCATCTTTATGGTCATATGGCTTTTCTCTGTGTCTCCTCTTATGAGGACACTAGTCATATTGGATCAAGGCACACCCTAAGGACTTCATCTTAATTTGATTACATCTGCAAAGGGCCTATTTCCAGGTAAGGTAACATCCACAGGTACTGAGGGTTAGGACTTCAGCACCTTTTTCGGGGACATAATTCAACCCATAACATCCTCTTTTCCCCCATATCTGGCCCTTTTCCCAGGAAAACCATAGTTACTATTTTCTGTTTCTCTAGAAATAATTCCCATGCATCTCATATATTTAAATCTCTGAATTTGAATTTTTTGATTTTAGGTAGTGCTTGTCAACTCCTAATGATGACAGGTGACCGTTTTTCTTTATCATTTCAAGGTGGTGGTGGTTGTTGTTTTCGTTTTACTGGAGGAATTTCTTCAGAAAGGATGCCTGAGAAATAAACTTTCAGAGCCATTACTCTCTGAAAATATATTTTTACTTAATATTGGATTGTTTGGGTGAGAAATTCCAGATTCCACAGGAGGATATGCCCTGTTGTCTTTGAGCAAAGGGAGGTGGAAGGGAGATTAACAGGCTGAGCCAGCCACAGCATTCTTGATTTCTACACCTGGCAACTGAGCTCGGAACCTCTCTGGGGCTGCACTGGGAGCGCTGGCTCCCACCTGTGATGCGGTTCTCTTCCTTACATTTTCAGGTTGTGGATTTCTCTGTTCTAGAGTATCCATCATGTAGTCTCATCTGCTTTCTGTCTATTTCATGAATTTGTTGCATTATCTGCTTGAAGTATGGCTGGTGATCGATGCGTGCTCCTTGTAATGATTTTTGCTAAGTTTTGGGAAATTTTTTGACACCTCTGAATTGGTTTCTCCAACATGAACTCTGATGTTTTTCTAGCTGGGTTTTCTTCCTTTTTTTTTTTTTTTTTTTTTAAGAAGATTTTCTTTATTTTTAGAGACATGGGAAGGAAGGGAGAAAGAGAGCGAGAGAAGCAGCTATGTGTGAGAGATACATTGACTGGTTGCCTTTCGCACGCCCCCAACCGGGGACCTGACCAGTAACCCAGGCATGTGCCCTGACTGGGAATCGAACCAGCAGCCGTTGGTTTTCATGCCAGCACTCGATCCACTGAGCCGTACCAGCCAGGGCTGCCAACTGAGCTTTATTTCGCTAAAGTAATCGCACATTCCATCGCAAAACTTTTCCCTTAATATCTTACTGCACCTATTTTTAAGTATTTTGAAGACATGTTGCTCTTGCCAAAGTGAATTATCTTTGACTTTTTTTACTTATATAATAATCTTACAGGTCACAAAAGAAATTATCTTGCCCTCACTGAGCATTTGAAAGTATCAAACCTTTTTTCCCATAGGAAATTTGTAGACTTTAATCTTCACAGAAAAACTGTATCATAATCTAATTTCACTTGTGTTAGTAAAAGAATTTGTCTTTTAAAAAAAAGAACTTATGTTTTAGTGATTTCCCAGTTTAATTTACATAGCTGTATCTTACGTTATTTTTATATATAGTTACTCTCTAGAAATGCTTTGTAACAGACCCCTACTTAACCTTCTTCAAAACATCCATGTTTCATTGTCTCTCTACAGACTGTGCCCATGCCTTCTCCCACCCCCCTCCCCCGGTGTGTTTTCTGTGCATCTCTCTCTTTTCCGAGCTCTAGGGGCCCTTTTGCTTCTGTAAGTTGTTTTCTGAGCCCTTTTTTTTCTGAAGCTCACTTCTACCTCTGTGTCTTTCTAAATAAACTTTCTCTTATTTTAAACGAATTCATGTTTAGATGTGAATGGATGGTGATACCTAATAGGAAAATGAAAGTACACAGAGTTTAAGTGATTCACCATAGAAAATTGTAATTGAGACAACGTCCTGAATCTGGTATGTTTACTAATTCCAGTCTCTAAGTCAGTTACAGAAACGACAGTGTCTCACAGTGATGAAGGTAACCATTGCACAGATGTGTTATGTCTGTTTTTATCTCACAGGTAACCCTGTATCATTTATTAAAGCTGTTTCAGTCGGACACCAATGCAATGCTGGGAAAAAAGACAGTGGTTTCAGAGTTCTATGATGAAATGGTAAGAAAATTTTATAACGAGAGCTTTAAAAGCATTCTGAATTGTAGAACTTTGACGTTACTGGGCCTTTATCCATTTTATCCCATTAGATATTTCAAGACCCAACAGCAATGATGCAGCAATTATTAACAACATCTCGTCAGCTAACATTAGGAGCCTATAAGCATGAAACAGAATGTAAGTGCCATGAGTTCATAATTAATACTGAAAAATAATGTGTTATGTGATGATGAAATGATTGATTGGTAACTTTAAAATTTTTTTCTAATGCCATATATACATAAATTTTTCAGGAGTTAAAAAAAATAAGATGTGCATTACTATAGAACATGTAAGAAGGCTATTATAAATGGTTCCCAAAGTAGGCTTACTTTCAAAAAGGTGAACAGCTTCTCACGGTCTCTGAAATACCATTTGTCTTTTACTCTCTAATTACACTTCTGTGTTCTGTGATCTTGTTTTTTTTTTTTTCAACCTATGTCATTTTGTGTAATTTCAGATTAATACTGAGGTGGAAAATGCCAGATTGCCACATTAATTTCAGTCACAGTATATTTCCCTCTAACCCGGCAGTGCCCCAGAATACCCTGCACTTCACCCCATACAGCTGTTGCCCGTCGTTTGCAGTTGCCAATCAAGATGACAGTTACTTGCCATCCAGTGTTAACATTTATGTCACTGTTCATTTGCCCACAGGACAAGGAGGCAAATGAACAGTGACTGCCCAAAATGGAATTTACTTATAAAAAAATGTGTATTTATTCTTACACGTTTAAATTTCAGTCACCTTCAAAGTACTCTCCATTTGATGCAATACACCTATATCAAGACTTTTCCACTGCTCAGAACAGCTTTGGAACATGTCGATTTTGATGACTTTTAGTGCTTCTGCTGTGTTTTTGTTTTACCTCTTCCACATCAGCAAAACATTTCCCTTTGAGAACTTTTTTCTTCTGGGGAACAAAAATAAAGTCACTCAGGGTGCGATCAGGTGAATAGGGAGACTGGTGCCCGGGGATCATACCATTTTTGCTCAAAAACTGCTGGACATTCAGCATGGCGTGGGCAGTTGTGCTCATAAATCACTCATCATGAAATGGAAAGATGCATTGAAAGAGTCTCCCAAAAAAGTCATGGAAGCTGAACTCAGCCTCTCACCACAGCACCAGCTGGTACATTGATACAGATGGGTTCCTAGAACACTCACCTAGTAGGGGAAGCCCGTACTACAAGGGGCCCGCCCTCCAGAAGATAATTGTTTTGTTTTGTTTTTTTCCATCCCTTCTTATAGGTATTGATTACCAGTTATATGCTGGGCATTGTTCAAGGTTCTGAGGATAGAGCAGTGTCCAAACCAGACAAAAAGGCCTGCTCTTATGGAGCTTACATTCTGGTGGGAGGAAGACAGATTTTATAAAGTGTAACGTAGTGATTGGATGGCATGGAAAAGTGAAGCATCTTCCCCTGCAAGTGAAGCAGGGGAGGAAGCACCTTTGGTGGGAGGAGATGATGATGAGCAGTTTTTAAATATCAGGTCACAGAAGGCTTCCTGAGGCCATGCATTTGAGTGAATACCTAATGGAGTAAAGAACTTGATCCTTGGAGCTGAGGTAAGAGTGTTATCTGTAGAGAGAGCGGCAAGGGCAAAAGCCTTGAGGTAGGTGTGTGCTGGGCATGTCAGAAACAGGAGGCCAGTGAGACTGGGGTAGAGTAAACAAGGGGACAGAAAGTCAGAGGTGAGGCCAGAGAAGTTAATAGGGGACCGGATCATGTGGAAACTTGTGGGTAACTATGAGGACTTTAAGAGGGGTGAAGGACATGTAAAGTCATTTGTGGGTTTTGAGCCAAAGAGTGAAAATACAGGACTAACATTAAAAGATCAATCAGCCTGGCTCCTGTCTTGAGAATAGACTGTAAAGCAGAAAAGGAAGAAGCACAGAGGCTGTCACAATAACCTAGATGTGATGGAATGGTGGGTGGTACTAGAGTGATAGCAGTATAGGGTGGTGAGAAAGGGTCAGATTCTGGGTCTGTTTTGAAGATAGATATGATAGGATCTGCTGATGGTTTGAATAAAAAGGTGTAAGAGAAGATCAGCCAAGAATGACTCAAGGTTTGGCGCCTAAGAAACCAAAAAATTGTCATTGCTTTCAATAGGGATGGGGGAAGTCTGGGAGGGGCCGGTTTTGGGGAAAGATTAGTTAATGCATTTTGGACATGTTGGATGTAGGATGCCTCTAAGACATCTAAGTGGTTACATTGAGAAGGCAACTACACCCAAAAGTCTGGTATTCAAGGAGAGATTGAAGATAAAAATTTAGAAATTAGTAAATAGGTAGATTTATAAATTGTGAGACCCAACGATATCAAAGGAGTGAGTGAAATAGAAAATAGGTCCAAGGACTGCGCCATGATCACTGCAACATTTAGAGACTTAAGGAGATGATTAGCAAAGGAAATTAAAAAAAACAATGAGTATGGAGGAAGAAAAACCAGGTGCCTGTAATGTTCTATAGCCAAGTGTAGAAAGTATATCAAGAAATAATCAGCCATAACCAATACTGCTGAGAGGTCAAGTTAGTTGAGGGCCAAGAAATGAGCTATAGCAAGGTAGAGGTCCTTGATTACCTTGATAGGAGCAGTTGAAGGAGAATAGTAAGGACAGAAGATAGTTGAAGTGGATCAAGAGAGAAACTGGAGACACTTGCGGTGGTAGCAGAAGCAGGACATAGGGTGAGGGCAGTGTTTTCAGGGGAGATAAACCAGTATATTTGTAGGTTGAAAGAAGTGATCCAGTAAAAGAGCGGGGTGGGGGATGAGTACAGGGGAGAAGGGGGTTGCTATTTAACTACTACTTGTTATAGTAGTGTTACATTTTTATGAAACCTATGACTAGAAGTTAAAAGATCTGAATACTAATTTTAATTTTTCCACTTGATAGTCATTTAAGATTTAAAATCATTTAAAATTTTTATGCTTCACTTTCTGCATTCGCTTACTTTATAATGAACATTAAACAGATATGTTTATGATTACTTTGAAAAGATAAAAAAGCACCTAATATGCTATTTTTTAATAATGTTATATTGTTTATGCTGTTAACATTTATCCCAATTTTTACCCCTTTGTCCCACTTTCCAGCCCGTCCCCTACTTCCACAGTCCATCTCCACACTGTTGTCCATGTCCAGGGGTCCTTCATATATGTTCTTTGACTAATCCCTTTACTTTCTTTCAAACTGTCCCACCTTTCCCCTCCCCTCTTACAGCTGTCAGTCTATTCTGTGATTCAATGCCTCTGGTTCTCTTTTGCTCATTTTGTTCATTAGATTCCTCTTATAAGTGAAATCATATGATACTTGTTTTTCACTGACTGGCTTATTTCACTTAGCATAATAGTTTCCAGTTCCATCTGTGCTGTTGGAAAGGTAGGAATTCCTTATTTTATTCTGCCTAGTATTCTACTGTGTAAATGTACCACAGTTTTTTAATCCACTCGTCTAACTGATGGGTACTTAGGCTATTTCCAACTCTTGGCTATTGTAAATAGCGCTACTATGAACATAGGGGTGCATAAATTTTTTTGAATTGGTGTTTTGGAAATCTTAGAGTATAATCCCAGCAGTGGAATTGCTGGGTCAAAAGGTAGCCCCATTTTTTATTTTTTGAGGGACTGCCATACTGTTTTCCACAATGGCTGCACCAGTCTGCATTTCCACCAACAGTGCACTAGGGTTCCATTTTTTCCAAATCCTCGCCAGCACTTGTTTGTTGATTTGTTAATGATAGCCATTTTGGCAGGTGTGAAGTAATATCTCATTATGGTTTTAATTTATATCTCTCTGATGGCTAGTCATGTTGAGGATTTTTTCATATGTCTATGGGCCTCTGTATGTCCTTCCTTAAAGAAGTGTCTATTCAGGTCCTTTCCCCATTTTTTGATTGGATTATTTGTCTTCCTGGTGTTGAGTGATATGAGTTCTTTATATATTTTGGAGATTAAACCCTTGTGCTATGTATCATTGGCAAATATATTCTCCCATACTCTCAGTTCCCTTTTCATTTTGATGATGGTTTCTTTAGCCATGCAGAAGCTTTATAATTTGACATAGACCTATTTGTTTATTTTTCTTTATTTCCTTGCTCTAGGAGATATAGCAGTAAAATATTGCTATGTGAGATATCTGAAATTTCACTGCCTGTCTTTTCTGCAAGGATTTTTATGGTATCATGACTTATATTTAAGTCTTTTATCCATTTTGAGTTTGTTCTGGTGTATGGTGTAAGCTGAGGGTCTAGTTTCATTTTTTGCATGTAGCTGTCCAGTTTTCCCAACACTGTTTTTACTCCATTGTATATTTCCCTCTTTGTCAAATATTAATTGACCATAGTGACATGGGTTTACTTCTGGGCTTTCTGTTCTGTTCCATTGATCTATGTGTCTGTTCTTATGCCAGTACCATACTGTTTTGGTTACAGTGGCCTTGTAATGTAGTTTGATATTGGGCATTGTGATCCTTCTGACTTTGGCTGAGGTTATTTGGGGTGGTTTTTTTTTTTTTTTTTTTTTTGGTTCCATATAAATTTTTGGAATTTCTGTGGTAGTAGTTGTTACTTGTCTTTCATTTCTGATTTTATTTATTTGGGTCCTCTCTCTTTTTTTCTTGATGAGTCTGGTTAAAGGTTTGTTGATTTTGTTTATCTTCTCAAAGAACCAGCTCCTAGATTCATTGAGTTTTTTAATTGTGTTTTTAGTCTGTATGTCATTTAATTCTGCTCTGATTTTGATTATTTCCTCTCTTCTACCTACTCTGGGCTTTGTTTATCGTGTTCCTCTAGTTCTTTTTAGATATAGGGTTAAGTTGTTTACTTGAGATTTTTCTGCATTCTCTAGGTAGGCCTGTAATGCTATGAACTTCCCTCTCAGGACTGCTTTCTCTGTGTCCCACAGGCTTTGGGTTGTTGTGTGTTCATTTGTTTTGAGGTACTTTTTTGATTTCTTTCTTGATGCCATTGTTAACCCACTCGTTATTTAGCCTCCATATATTTGAATGTTTTTGAGTTTTTTCCTTGAGGTTGGTTTCTAGTTTCAAGCCATTGTGATCTGAGAAGAAGCTTAATGTGACTTCAGTTTTTGAATTTGTTCAGGCTTGTTATGTGTGCTACAGTGTGGTCTGTCTTTGAAAATGATCCATGTGCATTTAAGAAGAATGTGTATTTTGCATCTTTGGGGTGAAACGTTCTGTAAATGTCAATTGGGTCCATTTAGTTTAGAGTATTGTTTAATGCTGCAACAGTCTTGTTGATTTTTTGTTTGGAAGTTCTATCCATTGTTGACAGTGGGATGTTAAAATCCCTTACAATGACTGTATTATTGTCAATCACTTTCTTAAAGTCCTCCACAATTTTCTTTATATATTTAGGTGCTCCTATATTGGGTGCATATATGTTTACAAAGCATTATATTCTCTTGATGGGCTACTCCCTTAAATATTATGTAGTGACCTTCTTTGTCTCTTGTTAGTGCCTTTGTTTTAAATTTTGTCTCATACAAGGATTGCTACCCCAGCTTTTTGTTTCATATCCATTTGCATGGAATATTTTTTCCATTCCTTCAATTTCACCTGTGTAAATCTTTTGTTCTGAAATGGATCTCTTGTAGGCAGCATATATGGGGATTGTGTTATCTTACCCATTCAGCTACTCTATGTCTTTTGACTGGAACATTTAATCCATTTACACTTAAGGTTATCATTGATAGGTACTTATTCATTGCCATTTTTTCCCTTTTTACCTGTGTTCTTCTCTATTTCTTCTTAAAGCAGTCCCTTTACCAGTCTCTTGCAATGCTGGTTTGGTGGAGATGTACTCTTTTAGCCTTCGTCTGGGAATCTCTTTATTGTACCCCCATTCTAAATAAGAACCTTACTGGATAAACTTTTCTTGGTTGCAGGTCCTTGCTTTTCATTCCTTGGAATATTTCGTGCCAGTCCCTTCTGGCCTGTAGTGTTTTTGTTGAGAAATCAGCTGATAGCCTTATCGGAGCTCCCGTGTATGTTAGTAGCTGTTTCTTCCTGCTGCCTTTAAGATTCTCTTTAAATTTTGCCATTTTAATTGTGATGTGCTTTAGAGTTGGCCTCTTTGAGTTCATCTTGATTGGGACTTCTGTGCTTCCTGAACTTGCGTGACTTTTTCCTTCATCAAATTAGGGAACTTCTCTCTCATTATTTTTTCAAGCAGATTTTCTATCCCTTTGCCCCCTTTCTTCTGGTATCCCTGTGATATGCCATATTGTTACATTTCATGTTGTCCCAAAGCTTCCTTCACTTTCCTCATACTTTTTGAGTTTTTTCTCATTTTATTGCTCTGACTGGATGGTTTTTTTCTACTTTGTCTTCCAGCTTGCTGATTCAGTCCTCTTCTTCATCTAGCCTGCTTTTAATTCCTTCTAGTGTATTCTTCATTTCCACCTGGTTCTTACTCATGGTTTCTGTGTCCCTTTTTATTCTGGTATAGTACCCACCAAGTTCCTTGTAGCTCCCATAAAGTTCCTTGTAGTTCTCACTAAGTTCCTTGAGCATCTTTATGACCAGTACTTTGAACTCTATATCTGATAAATTGCTTGCCTCAATTTCATTTAGCTCTTTTTCTGGGCATTCCTCCTTTCTCTTTGAGTGAGGGTTGTGTCTTTGTCTCCCTGTTTTAGGTGACTCTTTTTGTTTGCTTCTACATATTAGATATGCTTGACTCCCTGCCTTCATGGGGTGGCTCTCTGTGGTAGGTGTCCTGTGGGACTCAGTGGTGCATTCTCCTTTATCTCCTGAGTT
Organism: Glossophaga mutica; assembly: GCA_039655065.1. Taxonomy (NCBI): domain Eukaryota; kingdom Metazoa; phylum Chordata; class Mammalia; order Chiroptera; family Phyllostomidae; genus Glossophaga; species Glossophaga mutica. The sequence continues at coordinate 65,756,431 of CM077304.1, forward strand.
GGAGGTTTTAGGGATGCCCCTTATGCAGTTTATGTGGGCTTTCCTGTTGCATTTGGTTTTAATTGTTGGCTTCTTTGTTGGTGTGTTCTCCTCTCCACCTGGCTAAGAGTCTCAACCTCCACCATGTCTTGTATGCTTATGTACAGGTGCTGACAGAACAAAACAACACAGCATAGAAAACAAATCTCACACCAGCAAAAATACTCCTGATAACAACAAGCAATATCAACAACAAATGAGCAAAGATTAATAAAGGCGGTAATAGAATAAGAGTATTATAAGAAAGAAAAAGAGAATATGAGATGACTAAAGGAAATAAAAAAATTTTGATTGGATAGAGAGAGGAGAAATAATAAGAGTAAGGAATAGAATTAAGGCAAAGAAAGGGGAAAATTTTAAAACAAAAATAGAGGGAAGGAAGAAGACAAAACAGTAAGAAAAAGGGAAGAGTAAAATATGGGATTCGAAATAAAAAATAGTGAAAAATAGGAACAGAATTGAAGAAAAAATGTTTTTTTGTTTTTTTAATTTATTTTTTAATATATTTTATTGATTATGCTATTACAGTTGTCCCATTTCTCCCCCATCATTCCCCTCCATCCTGCACACCCCCTCCCACTCATATTCCCCCCTTTAGTTCATGTTCATGTGTCATAAGTTCTTTAGCTTCTACATTTCCCACACTATTCTTTCCTTCCCCCTGTCTATTTTCTACCCACCATCTATGCTACTTATTCTCTGTACCTTTTCCCCCCCCTCTCCTCCTCCCACTCCCCTGTTGCTAACACGCCATGTGATCTCCATTTCTGTGGTTCTGTTCCTGTTCTAGCTGTTTGCTTAGTTTGCTTTTGTTTTAGGTGTGGTTCTTAATAGCTGTGAGTTTGCTGTCTTTTCACTGTCGTATTTTTTATCTTCTTTTTCTTAGATAAGTCCCTTTAACATTTCATATAATAAGGGCTTGGTGATGATGAACTCCTTGAACTTGACCTTATCTGAGAAGCACTTTATCTTCCCTTCCATTCTAAATGACAACTTTGCTGGATAGAGCAATCTTGGATGTAGGTCCTTGCCTTTCAAGACTTCAAATACTTCTTTCCAGCCCCTTCTTGCCTGGAAGGTCTCTTTTGAGAAATGAGCTGACAGTCTGATGGGAACTCCTTTGTAGGTGACTGTCCCCTTATCCCTTGCTGCTTCTAGAATTCTCTCCTTCATTTGAATCTTGGCTAATGTAATTATGATGTACCTTGGTGTGTTCCTCCTTGGGTCCAACTTCTTTGGGACTCTCTGAGCTTCCTGGACTTCCTGGAAGTCTATTTCCTTTGCCAGATTGGGGAAGTTCTCCTTTATTATTTGTTCAAATAAGTTTTCCACTTGTTGCTCTTCTTCTTCCCGTTCTGGTACCCCTATAATTCGGACGTTGGGACGTTTAAAGATGTCCGGAGGTTCCAAAGTCTCTCCTCATTTTTTTGAATTCTGTTTCTTCCTTGTTTTCTGTTTGGTTGTTTGTTTCTTCCTTCTGGTCCACTCCACCGACCTGAGTCCCAGTTTTCCCCCCATCTCTATTGGTTCCCCATGTGTCTTCCTTCATTTCACGTATTGTAGCCTGCATTTTTTCATCTAATTTGTGAGCAAAATCAACCAATTCTGTGAGCATCCTGATCATCAGTGCTTTGAACTGTGCATCTGATAGGTTGGCTATCTCTTCATGGCTTAGAGGAATTGGCTCTGGGGATTTCATTTGTTCTCTGGTTTGAGCCATTTTTGGTGGGGTTTTTTTGTTTGTTTGTTTTTTTGGTATGGTCGAGGTTGTTACGTAGTGAGGGGTGGAGCCTTAGGTGTTCCCCAGTGCGGGGTAGCCCAGTCGCTGAGTTATGATGCTGTATGTGGGGGTGGGGTCTGAGAGGGAACAATGGCGCTTGCTCTGCTCTCTCTTGGATTCCAGTTCCTTCTGCCACTTCCCCTTTGCCTGGATTATCTGCACACGCGAGTGTGGGACCACCTGGTCAGCCAGCCGCCTTGCGTGGCCTCACTGGGTCTGCACAGTTGCCACCCCATGCCCAGGGTCCGCCAGCTGCCTCCTGTGTGCCTGGGGTTTGCTAGCTGCTGCCTGCACACCTGGCAACTGCCAGCCGCTACTGCCTGTGTGTCCGGGTCTGTACCTCCACTTTTTTCTGCTGCGACTGCGCCTCTCTTACCAGTCTGGATGAATGGTTGTTGGACTTCCATACAGTTCAATTTTCTATCAGTTCTTGTTGTTTTCTTGTTTGTAAATATTTGTTGTCCTTAATTTTGGTTGTGAGAGGAGGCACAGTGTGTCTGCCTATGCCTCCATCTTGGCCGGAAGTCATATATCATTAGTTTTAAAAGGTGCCTAGGTTGACAAATATCAAATTCAACACTGTGTTACCTCAGAGTTTGGAGAAACAGCAAGGAGGCAAAGGGACTTGCAGGTTTTGCTGGAGCCAGATCGAAGCCCGGCTGCCTTGTCATCGGTAGCCGGAGACACGCAGCTCTTGGGCCTGAAGACCAGGTGGGGGGTTGGGACCCCGCAGAGAGTGCCACTTCTAGAGTCTAGATCTGTTGATGCTCTTCGGGGCTCTTATGAGGATCGAGTACAACCAAAGCACTCTGATTGTAAAGAAGCATGATAAAAGCTCCATAACCAAGAGCAAAAATAAAAACTCACCAGTGTGTGAGCGGCACGCATTTTTCGAGATCTGGGAAAGGTGGGTTTGTGCTTCTCCGCAGACAACAGGAAAAACAGCTGCTGGCCACTCCACCCCGCTTCTGAACACCTCCAAACGGGGACTGGGGCAGCCTTCCCTGGGAAGTTGCCGCACAGGCCCCCTGCTTCCTCTTCTTGAGGCCTTAAACAAGAGATTGCGATGTCTGGCTCTGAGAGGCAAGAAAGGAGAAGAAAAAATGTTTAAAAGCTATGCAAAAGAAAAAATAACACAAATATTAAAAATGATTGAGGTAGAATTCATCTCAGCAGAGTTGAGTGCTTGCCTTCTGGCTTCTCCTTCTGGACATCCTCTGGTGTTCTGAAGCTGGTAGTAAGCCAATGTCAGGTACTGTCCCCATATAGCTCTAGGCAGCCTGTTCGAAACTACAAGCTATACATAGTCTGTGGCTGTCTCCTTCAGGCTTGGCTGCTTCAGGCTGGTCCTCGTAGCTCTTCACTGCTGGCTTTTTATCATTACAAGGTCCAGGAGTGGGTCAACTCATGGCCGAAGGCACTGTAGGTACCCCTTTCCCACCTCTTCCTGGGGTCCTGCCATTAGTCTAGCTGCTGGCCTCTGTTTCTGAGAGGGCCCCTAGTGGAATTGGGAGGATGTGACCCCTGGATCTCCTGTGGAAGGTGCTGTTCAGACTTCCAGGAAGATGGTGGGCTGTTCACATGTCTGAGTCTGTCCGGGACTATTTCCCTGAACTCAGCAGGTCAAAGTTCCTACTAGGGTAGCAGATGTTTAGGGCTGATGGTGTTCCTAGGCTCTCCTGTGGGAGGTGCCAGTTTGGTTCCCAGGAAAGTATATGGAAAGGTTGAGCCCTAAGGCCAGTCTCTTAACACTCCTGAGTCCACCTATGTTGTTGCAGGTTGAGGGAAAGTAAGAAAGTTACCGGGTGGGCAAGTAGGATTTCAAAGGCTGTGACAAGTGGGATTCCAGAGGATCGGCTTGGAGGCTGGGGAGAGCCATTTTCCTACAGGCTGGGGTCATTGTTTTTTCTCTGGAAAGGGCTTGCTTTTCTCAAGAAAAATGACTGCTGTGTTATGGTGTAAAAGCCCAGCACCAGGAGCCCCGCAGCCACTCCCTGCACCTCTCCCCCAAGCTTCCCACTCCAGGCTCCCCTGGCATGACTGCATACCATGATGCCTTCCCTTCCCCTGAGCCAAAGGTGAATAAATGGCCAGGAGCGAGAAACCTATGTGTTGGCCCCTTAGAACAAAAGAAAGTAAAAAGAAAAGGTGGCTTTGTCTCCAGCAGGGTCTCTCTCTGGTGTGCAAAAAACCCTGTGGCCTTTTACTGCTGGATACTGGGTGGGCGGGTTCCAACACTGGACTCCGTGCTTGGGAACCCCGTCTGATGTCTGATGTCCATGCCTCACTTACCTCTAGGGGAAGCTCCCTTAGCTGCCGCCCATGAAAGCGGTGCTGGCACCATTGGTGTCCCTGCTCTATCCACCAGTCACGAAGTTTCTCCTGTTTGTCCTGGGTTAAGTATCGCTTCTTCAGGCAGTCCTCAGTCGCTCGTTTCAGATGGGTGTTCCCCTCTTCACTTTTATTTTCAGCTTGGTTCTGGGAGGCGGTGCGAGATAAACTCTCCTACTCCACTGCCATCTTGCCACTCTAATGGGGTATTGTAATTTGTTATTGGTTATTTGCTCTCCATAGATCTTGTTTCTCATGCACCATAAATAATGTGCTCAACTCAGAGAAAAGTTCTCTTTTAAAATTCAAGTGACCACATTTTTGTGTTTTCAACAAAACTAACAAATAATTCATCTATGTGTAACAAGTAGACACAAAGTTTTATAAAAATACTTTCCTGTAAATGTATATTTATGTGTTAAAGCTTATGTTTGGAGCTATATAACTTTGGGAACTTTTTAGCAGTAAATTGCATGTTTTATCTTTTGTTTATTTTTTAACAATATCAAATCAGTAAAAAAAGATAATTCCAAAACTAGTACTGGTACAGTTGATAAGCTTTTAAGAACAAAACTTGATTTAGATTATTGCTTCATAGCATTTACCAAAACAACTTCCAGTTTAATTAAAGGTAGTTAAATAGTTTTTTTTCTTTTTTAAAATCAGTAACCTGTTATTTAAAAAACTAGAGAAATGACTGTCCTGGCTAAGGTAGAGTTTTAATATTTGAGATGTTAGAAGAAATTACATTAAAAAAAGACAAATCTGATTTGTAAAACATATTTAACTTCTGCATTTCAAATGGGCAAAGAAAAATAAATTTGCAGAAAATATGGCAAAAGCTTAATATCTTATAAACCGCAAAATGGGCAAATAAAGTAAAAAGGCATTTTAAACTTCAGTTGATAAATGGACAAAAGACATGGACAGCTGAAAGAAGAAATCACTAGTAAATAGAATGGGAAACTCTTTGGCCATGCAAGTAATTTAAGTGCTGTGCAAACCAAATAGTGGGTGACCATATGTGTATCAAATTAGCAAAAGGAGCCTTTTTAAGACTTGTTCATAGCAAAGATGTGATGAACTTTGCATTTTTAGGGAGGTTAAGTTACTTGCCCACAAATGCAGATAATTCATGGTAGAGGCAGGACTATATCCCAGGCAGCCCTCAGAACATAGGCTCTAAAAACTTCGTAAATATTTTTAGATAGAGTAATAGTCAGGATGGAGCTTGCTCATTAGGAAGCATATTTAAAGTTTATAAAGATATTTATACTAGTAACACATGGAAATTTACTTAAACACTAATGATCGAGCTTTTAAAAATAATAACTGCTTCTGTAAGGAATAATGAAAATGAACACTTAATGAGAGCTTACTGTGTACTAGACAAGCACTTAACATTTCTTACCTGTATTGGGTAATAACCATAGGAGGTAGATACACTATTAACATCATGTTGTAGGTAAAGACCCTAAAATCATGAAGTAGAGCCAGGATTTTAAACCCAGAGTCCATACTTTTCTTAACCAACAAGCTGTTCAGTCTTTGTGTAAAGCCTTACAATCTGTGGTTCAAACCAGTAAATTATATTGGCACTGCACAAATAATTATTATTCTTTGGATTGATTTGCTCCGAGCTGAAGCTTCATTTGAAAATTTAAAACAACTTTTTGTATTAAATCTTTTAAAAATACATTTTACTGATTATGCTGTTACAGTTGTCCCAATTTTCCCCCTTTTCCCCACCTCCACCCGGTACCCCCATTCCTTCCAGCAGTCCCCCACCCTTAGTTTATGACCATGGGTCATGCATATAAGTTCTTTGGCTTCTCCATTTCCTATACCATTCTTAACATCCCTCTGTCTATTTTGTATCTACCAATTTGTACTTCTTAATCCCTGCACCTTTCCCCCCTTCCCCCTCCCAGCTGATCTCCAAATGATCTCCATATCTATGATTCTGTTTCTGTTTTACTTGTTGGCTTAGTTTGTTTTTTAGATTCAATTGTTGATGGTTATGAATTTGTTGTCATTTTAAAGTTCAAAGTTTTGATATACTTCTTTTTCTTTTTTATTTTCCCAATTTCTCCCTTTATCCCCCCTCCACCCTGTACCCCTCACCCTCCAGCATTCCCCCCCTTAGTTCTTGTTCATGAGTTGTACATATAAGTTCTTTGTCTTCTGTTTCCTATACCATTCTTAACGTCTCCCTATTTTATGCCTACCAATTATGCTGCTTATTCCCTGTACCTTCCCCCCCATTCTTTCCCTCCCCCGCCACTGAAAATCCTCCATGTGATATCCATTTCTCTGATTCTCTTCCTGTTCTAGTTGTTTGCTTAGTTTTTGTTCTCATTTTTTTTGGGGGGGGGGGTTAAGTTGTTCATGGTTGTCAGTTTATTGTCATTTTACTGCTCATAGTTTTTGATCTTCTTCAGTTTCTCAGATAAGCCCCTTTAACATTTCATATAATAAGGGCTTGGTGATGTTGAACTCCTTTAACTTGACTTTATTTGGGGAGCACTTTATCTGCTCCTTCATTCTAAATGGTAGCTTTGCTGGATAGTAGGTCTTGGATGTAGGTCCTTGCCTTTCATGACTTGAAGTAATTCTTTCCAGCTCCTTCTTACCTGTAAGGTTTCTTTTGAGAAATCAGCTGAGAGTCTTATGAGAACTCCTTCATAGGTAACTGTCTCCTTTCCTCTTGCTGCTTTTAAGATTCTCTCTTTATCTTTAATCTTGGATAATGTAATTATGGTGTGCCTTTGTGTGTTCCTCCTTGGGTCCAACTTCTTTGGGACTCTCTGGGCTTCATGGACTTCCTGGAAGTCTGTTTCCATTGCCAGATTTGGGAAGTTCTCCTTTATTATTTGTTCAAATAAGTTTTCCACTTGTTGCTCTTCCTCTTGTCCTTCTGGTACCCCTATAATTCGGATGTTGGTATGTTTAAAGTTGTTCCAGAAGTTCCTAAGCCTCTCCTCATTTTTTTTGAATTCTTGTTTCTTCATTCTGTCCCAGTTGGATGTTTATTTCTTCCTTTTGTTCCAAATTGTTGCTTTGAGTCCTGGTTTCCTTCCTGTCACTGTTCGTTCCCTGAATATTTTGGTTTATTTCACTTTGGGTATCTTTCATTTGTTCTTTCATTTTTCAACCAAACTCAATCAGTTCTGTGAGCATTTTGATTACCAGGGCTTTAAACTCTTCCGATAGGCTGTCTGTCTCATCATTGGTTAGCTCTCTTTCTGAGGTTTTGCTCTGTTCTTTCATTTGGGCCATATTTCTTTGTCTCAGCTGTGCTTCCTGGCCTTATATGTCTATTTCCTTCACCAAATTAAGGAAGTTTCATTTCATTATTTTTTCAAAGAAGTTTTCAATTTCTACTCTTTCTCTTTTTTTTCTGGCACCCCTACTGTTTGGATGTTGGTATGTTGGAGATGTCCCAGGGGCTCTTTAGCCTATCCTCATTTTTTTTGGATTCTTTTTTCTTGCTGTTCTGAGTATTTTTCTCTTCCTTGTGTTCCAAATCATTGATTTTATCCACTCTAATCTTGTTTCCCTGTAAATTGTTCTTTATTTCAATTAGTGTATCCTTGATTTCTGCCTGGATCTTCTTTATGCTATTGAGATCTTCACTAAGTTCCTTATGCATCCTTACAACCAGTGTTTTGAACTCTGCATCTGATAGATTGCTTATCTCCATTTTGTTCAGTTCTTTTTTCTGGAGTTTTGTTCTCTTTTATTTGGGCCATGTTTCTTTGTCTACTTATTCTGGCAGCCTCCCTGTCTTTGTTTCTGTGTATTAGAGCTGCTATGACTCCCTGTCTTGGTAGTGTGGCCTAATTTAGTAGGTGTTCTGTAGGGTTCAGTGGCACAGCCTCACCTATCACCCAAGCTGGGTACTGGAGGTGCACCCTTTGTGTGGGCTGAGTACACCCTCCTCTTGTAGTTGAGCCTTGATTGCTGATGGGAGGGATTTATCCAGGCCAGTCAGCTGCAAGGAGTGGCTGTGGCCACTGACAACCAACCTATGCCCCTTCATGAGCATCAGCTGTCCAGGGGCCCACTCCACAGGGCAGGACTTATTTCAGCAGGGCTGTGGTGCCCTCTGAGTCCACTGCTTGATCATGTTGCTTGTGGAGGTGGTTGGGTAGTGGTGCCCCAATGTAGTCTTTATAGCTGTCCACTTGGTGCACAGGCTCTAGAGTCTCCTGGGTGATGCAGGCCAAAGTCAGCTACTGCCTGTGGTGTCTCTGGAGCCACTTGGTGTAAGCCATAAAGCGGTCTGCAAATGGTTTCTTCTTGTGCTGGGCTTCGAGGTGCCCAAGCAAGGCCAGACTGTGAACCAAGGGCTGCTGCTGCTAATGCTGGGCCTGGGGCCACATAGCAAGAGGAGCAAGGCATGCTGAGGCCAGATGCAGCTTCTTTTAGAAAACTTAGAAAAAAACTGCAACATAAGCCAAGCCAAGTCATTCATACAGAAAAGCCTCTGGAAACAGCTTGGGTTGGGTGGAGCCTCAGGGAATCACCAGGGCAGGGTAAATAGTGTGAGTCAGGTTGATGGAGTCTCAGATATGGTACCCACCTGCCTGCTCTGTGGCTGTCTGGGGTGAAGGCTCAGAAAAGAAACAGTGGCCTTGGCCTGTAGTTCTGACTGATACAAAGCTGTCCCCCAGCTCTCACTCTGTTGCCAGCCACTTCAGTTTCTCCCTGTATGCCATTGGTATCTTTCAAGCTGCTACCCTGGTGTTAGAGCTCAGAGGGAGTGAATCTAAGTTCATGTGCATCCCTTTAAGAGGAACTGCTTGGGAATTCAGCATTTTCTTCCAGTGACTCAGTCCCCTTTGATGTTTAAGCCAGAAGTTATAGAGACTTAACCTTCCTGGCACTGGAACCCTGAGCTGGGGGGCCTGGTGTGGAGCTAGGACCCCTCACTCCCGAGATATTCCTCCTGATTTTTATCCCCCACTCATGGGTAAAGGGCCAGCCTGCTCTGCATCTTTGTCTCTTTTACCAGTCTGGATAGATGCAGTTTCTTCTTTAATTCTGTATTTGTTGGACTTCCATTCAACTCGATTTCTGATGGTTCTGAGTGATGGTTGTTTTACAGTTTCGTTGTAATTTTGATGTGGTTACATGAAGAGGCAAGCCATGTGTTCCTACGCCTCCATCTTGTCCAGAAGTGCAATGTAAATATTTACCTGTTTCAAAATACATTACAAAAAGAAAGTAAACAGCAATGAGCAAAATAAGAAAATATTATCACATGTTTTTAATGTGCTAGATGCTTTACATATACATACCATGTTCCCTTGGTATTCCTTGGGGATTGGTTCCAGTACACGCTGAGGATACAATAATCCTCTGATGCATATGTTCCTTATATAAGATGGTGTAGTATTTGCATATTACCTGTGCATATTCTCCTGTACATTTTAAATCATCTCTAGATTATTTATAATTCCTAATATAATGTAAATACTGTGTAAATTGCTAAACTGTATTGTTTAGGGAATAAAGAGAAAAGGTCTGTACGTGTTCAGTGCAGATGTGGTGATCCAGGCTTAACTGCACAGTATGTGCTAGCAGTAACATTACGTTTTCCCCCAATACTTTCGATCTACAGGCACAGAACTCATGGATACAAGGCCAAGTGTATTGCTTAATCTTCATAAATCCTCTGAGAAATACAAAGTTTTAACCATATCACATCTAAAGACAAGATTGAGGGAGACTTAGAGATGTCGTTGTTTGGCTAATAAGGGGCTGAGGGTGTATTTGAACTCAAGCTTTTCTGATTTCAAAGGGGTCTTATTTTTTGCCTTCACCAAACCATGCTGCTTCTAATTAGGGATCATTTCATGCTATACCGAAAGCATAAGTACAACTGTGCTTTCAATGTTCACCAGCAGCAATTACTGGAAATGTCCACAAGGTGGAGATGTTGGGTGAAAGTAGGCTTTTCTCTTTGTAAAACATAGTGCTACCCACTAAGTGGAATATTTAAATAGATGAATTTTATTTTGCAGTAGTAACATTTTCTTTAGCAATTGGTTATATAGCCAGCTAGAATGTTTTAAATGTCATTTAATATTTCTCTGTCATAATAGTAGTTAATATGGCTTTTTATGTATCTAGATAGTATTCTGGACACTTTATGTACATGAATCCATTTAAAATCTCCTCAACAAATAATATTGAGGTGTTTGCTATTATAATCTCCATTTTTAAAATGAGGAAATGAGCACAGAGATAATTAATGGCTTACTCAGAGTGCCATAGCTAATAAATGATAGAGCTGGAATTCAAACCTAGACAGTTATTGCTCTCTTTTTTGAAAAAAGGATACAGGTTTGTTTTACCAGTGTGGTTTTGATTATGTAAGTTTCACCTGTACATAAATTTAAGAACACCATATATTTAGCGTTCTCATTAGCTGAATATCTTTTGGATTGTATGGCCTGTTATTTCCAAATTAACATGCCTATGGAGAAAAATGAAGATATGTTATAAAATCCTAATGATGAATTAAAATATTAGGGGCTATATTTCACTATTATTCACAGAAAACATCTGAGATCCTCTCTTGGAAGTGGTAAGATTTTCTTACCCACGCCCCTATGTTTCGTGTTATATATCTTAAATTGTTCACATTTCTTCTTGGAACTAGTGACCTTGGGAAATAAATGCCTTATTTATTATTCTATGACATATCTTAGGCATTTAAGAAAAATGAAATAATCCAATAAAAGTGTATGATTTTTTTTTTTTTTAGTTGCAGAGCTTGAAGTGAAAACCAGAGAAAAATTAGAAGCTGCGAAGAAAAAAACAAGCTTTGAAATTGCAGAGCTTAAGGAGAGATTAAAAGCAAGCCGTGAGACTATAAATTGTTTAAAAAATGAAATCAGGAAACTCGAAGAAGATGACCAGACAAAAGAGATATGACTAGTTCTGAAGAGAACGTGACAGGAAGCTACACTGGGAATAAGGTGGACTTCAGAGGAGGGATGGACTGCCAGCGCCTCCCAGAAGAACTGCACATGTAGTTGTTGGCCACCGATTTCTCAGCAGTGGGGTCCAAGTAGCTGTGCTTTTTAAGCAGCATGTCATGTAAAATGTGTGTCTAAAATATACATGGATGCCGTGTAGGCATTTTTATCAACCCATTTTAGGGTAATTCTATGATGATAAGCATAATTAAAAATTTTTGATTACATTGTATATATATATAGCTTATCCTTTTGACGGGCATTGAAAATACATTGTAAGTTATAACTTCCATTTTGTACTTCCCTGGTAGTTAGAATTAATGGTAAGATTAATGTGTATATTTAATTTCTTAACTTCTTACCGTTCTTCATCCTGATTCTCTTGTATCTGAGGTGCCAGTACCCACCCAGTAAATACTCAGTAAATGTAGTTTACTGGTCCTATTCCTGCCTCATGATGTGTTGCTTGCTTTCCCTTTGATGCACCTGGAGCTCTCGCAGTACAGTTAATGTATCTCCGTGCTGTCATGATCACACATCTCTTATTGGCATCCATTGTAGTATACGGAAACTCTTTGATGGCAAAGATATCTTGAGTGTTGTTCTGCCTTACTACTATAGTGTCATGGGTTTTCACATAGAAAAATTTAATCTTTCCTGCACATTCCAAAAACACATAGGAAGCACCTGTGCATCAGCTTCACACACTACCCCTAATTTGTCTATGTTTCTCAGCCTCTCCTGTTCAAATCCACACAGTGAGCCCTCCACTTTTGGTCTCACCTACTATAATTCAAACACTTAATAGTACTTAATGCTTAAGACCATGTTGGCTAAACCATCTTGACACAGTAGGGACAATAGTAGATAAAGTATTTTGGAAAACACGTAACATTAACATAAATTATAAAAGTCCTAAAAATGCAACCATGCCTTCGCGTAATGCAGGGATTCTGTATTCTCTGGAGTTATAACTAGCCACTCCAGCACTTTAAGACACCTTTCTCTGTCTGCACTGGTGGATTGGTTACTTTTTACTTCGTCGCTTTATTCTTTAAGTTGTGGCATTTAGAAGCATGGAGGTTGTGTAAAGGTCACTGGTCTGAAGTTTCTGCCAGAGGCCTTCTGGGGGTTGGGAATAGCACTTCTAATCATGCCGGCATCCTTCAGCTTTCTTCTCTCTCTTACCCCAGTGCCTGCAGTGTACGGGTTGGGCCTGGGGCTGGATCAGAAAAACTACTGGGGAAAGAGTCTCATTCTTGAATCTACACATCAGTGAATACAAGAGGTGATTCTGTCGTCATGGCTCAAGTCTTACCCTCTGTCAGCTCTTATTTTTGTGTTGGCTTTAATCTAAGTAGGCTCCTGTGATTATGCAGAGAAACTACTTACAGCTCAAAAATAAAATGACAACCCAATTTTAAAAGGGGCAAAGGATTGAATAGACATTTTCCCAAAGAAATGCAAATGTCCAATAAACACACAAGGAGATGCTCAACATGATCAATCATTAGGAAAATGCAAACCAGAATCACAAGATAACTACTTCACACCCACGAGGGTGGCTATAATTTTAAAATGATAAATTGGTGAGGCTGTGCGGCACTTGGAACCCTCATATGTTGCTGGTGGGAATGTGAAATAGGTACAGCTACTTGGAAAACCAGTTTGGCAATTCCTCAAAAAGCTAAGCTTAGTTACCCTAATTACCCAGCAGTTTTACTCGTACGTGTGCACCCAAGAGAAATGAAAACGTTTTTACATGAAAACTTGCACATGAATGTTTATGGCAGGCTTATGGATAATAAGCAAAAAAGATACAACCCAGATATCCATCAACCAGTGAATAAATAAAATGTAGGATAGTCATACCATAGGAATAAGTAGATTCTGCTACAACATGAGTGAACCTGGAAAACAAATGTAAGACGCCAGACACAAAAGCCACATGTTCTATGGTTCCATTTATATGAAATGTCCAGAATAAGGAACTCCATGAGAACAGAAAGTTGGTGCCAGGGGATGGGGTGAAGGGGGATTTCTGTGTGGGGTGATAGAATATTCTGGAATTGGTGGCGGTGATTGCACAATTTTGTGAATCTACTAAGCATTGAGCTGCATATTTTAAAAATGGTTGTAATACTATTGAATTTTATCTCAAAAGATTTTATATTTTTGGTTGAATAAATTTTATTTTTTAAGTATGTTTTTATTCTATTTTTTTCCCATTACAATTGAACCCCTTATTCCCCCTGCCCCCCTACAATCACAGTACTGCTGTCCATGTCCTTGAGTCTTTTTTCCTATTTACTCAGTCCCTCCACCCCCTCACCTCCCCTGCCACTGGCTGTCATCCTGCTCAACAGGAGTCTGTCACCATTTTCCTCGTTAGTTCAGTTTGTTCATTAGATTCCACATATGAATGAAATCAAATGATATTTGTCTTTCTCTGAGTGGCTTCTTTCACTTAGCATAATGTTCTCCAGGTCCTTCCATACTGTCACAGAGGGTAAAATTTTATTCCTTTTTTCAGCGAAGTAGTATTCCATTGTATAAATGTTCCATAGTTGTTTTATCCACTCATCTACTGATGGACATGAGCTGCTTCCATGGTTGGTGGTTGTAAATAACACTGCAATGAACATAGGGGTGCTGATGTTTTTTCAATAGTGTTTTGAGTTTCTTCGGATATATTCCCAGAAATGGGATCACTGGGTCAAAAGGCAGATCCATTTTTAATTTTTTGAGGTATCTTCATACTGCTTTCCACAGTGCTGAACTAGTCTGCATTCCCACCAACAATGCAAAAGGGTTCCCCTTTCTCCGCATCCTTGCCAGCACTTGTTGTTTGTTAATTTATTAATAGCCATTCTGGCAGGTGTTTTTATCACATAGATTGCCTCTTCTTTTCTGTGGGGGAGGGGAATGAAGAGGGCCCGTGTGACAGATGACCTCATTGGTGTTGACCAGAATGTCCCAGACTGGTTGAGATGACATTTCTGGTGAAGGTTGAAACTGCAATTAGGTCATGGGGCTTTTAGCACAAGTGATGCCCTTTGGGGCCTGTGATTTTTCTCTTTAACACCCACAGATCAATAAAAGGCAATAAAAAAATGGGCAAAGGGTATGATCAAGTAATTCACAGAAGAAAAATACAAATGGTGGTCCATAAACGTGCTGATGTGTGAACTTAGTAATCAGGGAAATGCAAATAAACACAAGACTATTTCTCATTTGGTATAGAGACAACACTTAAAGATTTCTAATACACAAAAAGAGTGACGGGAAATCGATACTCATACATTGTTGGTGTGCATTTAAGATTAACACCAATTTAATATTATTTACCAGCACTTTAAATTAACCTATCATTTAACTAAATAATTATACTGCTAGGAAACATTCATATATACAAATTTTATATATACACACACACACACACACACACACACATACATGGATGTCCTTTGCTTGTTTGTAATAGTGAAAAGTTGGAGATAAACTAAGTGCTTACCAGTAAGTATACAATTTAACGTTAATTCTTAGAAAAGTTATTAACAGGAGTTACTTTTGAGGAGGACACAGATTTTGGAGTGGGTGTTGGGGAAGATGGGCAAAGGGTTAACAAAACCTTTTCCCTTTCTGCATGAGAATCTGAACCTTGGTTCACTTTCTAGGTTCTTTTCCGCAGACAACTGGACAAGAATGGTGTGTCAGCCACGCCGCCAGGCAGCACTGCACCTGGGAGAGAGCACCCCAGTTCAGTGAACTACACTGCGGTGACAGCGAACTATCAGTTCCTGGCAGGGAGTCACAGCTTTGGACTTCCCTGAATGCTGTGACTCTGGTAACCGGTGTGTCTCTCACAGAAACGCTGGAAGGTATCTGTCCCTGTGAAGTTGCTACAAGAGACCCCGGTTCCTGTCGGGAAGCGAGGCCGGGTTCCCTTGAATCTTCCAGGCACTGCCGAGTGGACGGCCACAGGGACTCCCAGGGCACTCACTGACACCCCGATGGCCATCTGTGCTCCACGTGCTGTGCCACAGGGGGCATCCACGTGTGGGCTGCGGTCCAGCTGTGAATCAGTGTGCAGTTAAACCTAAGAAAACCTCCCCTGTGGGCCATAATTGGAAGAACTTCCTTGGCAAATGAAAATAAATGTGTAAATTAAAAAATTAGTTTATACACACCCTGCATTTCAACCTGTAGAATCTTAAATTTTGAATATACCCTGCCCTCTCCCATCTTTTTTGTTGGTGTTAACATATTTCCTTCCTCCCATTTCCAAACGTCCCTTTCCCCACTTCCAAGTAAGTTTACCTTCCTCTGAACTACCGTTGCATCTTGCCTGCCTCTGTTTTGTGCCGTAGTTCATGCACCTGAAAAGGGAAAACTAGAATCCATGATCTCCTGGGTCCAGCTGGGAAACTATGATGTTAACTCTGTGTTCCTATTACCATTTTTCAGACTCTTCACTCTTGGTGAAAGAAGGGGAGTTAATTTAGCTTATCTTGATCATTTATATGCAAAGCACTCGGCATGCCTAGCATACAGGAAATGCTCAGTAAATGTTAGCTGGCATTATATTGCTCTCTGTCTCTGAGCTTCACTTACCTGCCCTGGGTCTATTCCACACTGAGGCACTGTGAGTCAAGTTGAGATTTTGACTTTTCCTCCATCTGCTCTAGCCTTCCCAGGGCTAGGCACAGAGTCTTGCCCAGCAGCGTCCCAAGATATCACAAATAAGTACAAATAAATCAAAGGTGAAAACCTCCTGGATTTGACCTAAAATAGGGGCATTTATGTGGGTCTACTTATGCTCGGGTCATTCCTATACTGAAGACTTTAAGAGATCAGACACATTTATAGTAAGTTTTTAAAAAATATTTTATTTATTTTTAGCGAGGGGGAAGGGAAGGAAAAAGAGAGGGACAAAAACATCAGTGTGTGGTTGTCTCTCATGCGCCCCCGACTGGGGACGTGGCCCACAACCCAGGCATGTGCCCCAACCGGGAATTGAACCAGTGACCCTTTGGTTTGCAGGCTGGCACTCAATCCACTGAGCCACACCATCCAGGGTTATAGTAAGTTTTTATCAAGGTTTGATGACCAGAACTAAGCTATTTTCATATCTCTAAAAACAACCTAGCCCTGACTGATGTGGCTCAGTTAGCTGGGCATCATCCTGCAAAGTGAAAGTTTGCCAGTTCGATTGCTGGTCAGGACACATGCCTGGGTTGCGAGTTCAGTCCCAGGTCTGGGCATGTAGGAGAGGCAGCTATCAATGTTTCTCTCTCACATCGATGTTTTTCTCTTTCTCTTTCTCCCTCCCCCTCTCTAAATTAATTAATTAATTAATTTAAAAAACCTCGAAAGTCCCAGGACTGCCCTGGCCAGTCTTCTAGGATAGACAGTTTCTGAAAAGAGCCAGGTAGTGCATGTTTCAGGCATTGTGAGCTGTACATTCTCTGCCACTGCTCCTCGATTCCACTGCTGGAGACCGAAAGCAACCATTCCTGAACAAAGGAGCAGTGTGTTATGTATTTATTTAATGACACTGAAGTTTGAATGTCGTAATTTTCACATCACAAAATATTTGCCTTTATTTGCTTTTTTCAAACAATGAAAAATGTAAAAAGGAAATCCTTGGTTCACAGGCCACATACAACAGGGCGGAGGGCCAGACGCAGACCCAGGATGGCTCAGTTTGCTGATGCTTCTCAGGTTTCCTAGGCTGGTAACACAGGAGGATCGACGGCCTCAAGAGGGAGCTCTAGGTTTGCTCCGTGAACTCGGAGGAAAACCTGAGGGCCTGGGCCTTTGAAAACATCCGGAGCTGACCGGGTTAGTCAGGCTACTCTATTCAAAAGAGAGTTGCAGAGGAATCTTAAAGCACAAACAGCTGACTTATTTCTTCTATTTAATCTCATCAAGGCTGTTCCCTGATTGTCCGCAAAAGCATTAAACCCTGAGAAATTTCTGTCATAAACCTCAACTCGTTGCAATTTGGTTTCTTCCTTCACTCTGATACGCACATCATCTGAGACCTTGGGGCGATGTCCAACTGGACAGTTTTCAGAGTTTACCTTATTTAACAAAAGCGACCACTTTCTTATCCTTGAAGATTTCTCTTTTCTCTCTTCGTGATTTTTTTCTTTCTTTCCCTCACCTGTCCTTTTGGTCAGTTTTTCTCAGTCTTTTTTAGGCTTTTATTTCCCTCTGTTTATCCTGTAATTTTTTTTTTAAATTATTCTCTAGAGTTCTCGCTTGAATCTGCACTATTTTTTTCTTACCCATGGTTTCAAAATTCGGTTTTTATTGCCCCAAGCCTAGATTTGCAGTCCAAATTCCCATGCTGAACTTTGGACTCTATTCATTTACCCTCTCGACAATACATTTGGACACTCTGTGGGCATCCCCGTTGAACATGTCCAAAACTTCAGTTTTCATCCTCCATTTCGGTCTCCCCGTCATGAATTCCTACCTCCGTAGATGGCAGCAGCACCCATCCAATTTCCCATGTTGTCCCCACTCACAGGCCTGTCCTGTGGCCCTTCCCCTGACCGGAGATGATTGGATTTGGGTGGGTGCTTAACCCAATCTGGATCAGTTTATCTTCTGGGATTATATTCAGCCATTACTGATGCTTGAACTAGGGCTGGTGCAGCTACGTGCTTGGAGAAGAACAGAAAGTTGGTCCGCAGAGACAGATTGAAGTTGATAACCAAAAAGAAGCAGAGTAGCCTTCTGTAGAGCGATTTTGACCCTACCTTCCCAGCATCCCTCCTGCCTATGCCTTGCATGCAGGGCTTCCCATGTCCCCCAGTTACCACCTTCTGGATATGATAGTTCGCCTCTACACTTTTGTACTGGAGTTCCTATATTCCCTCTGTTGAAGTATCTAACATGAATTTTGTGTTCTTGGCTGGACCCTGACTAAAGTAAATGTCTTTGTCAAAAAGCACCTAGAGATCTACATCATTTATTTACTTTAAGGGCTGCCTATGTTTCAGTGTAGGAATGTTCCATCATTTATTTAATTACTTAGCTATTAGTGAGGATTTCACTTGTTCCTGAGTTCTTTAGTGCTGTATGAACATCTTTGCATATACATGTGCGACGTTTATAGGACAAAGTAAAAATTGTCCTGTAGTAAAATGGTTACAAATAATATTGCTAGGTCAAAAAAGGAGGTATGTATTTTTAAATTTTAATGATACTGCCAAATTTATGCTAAAAGTTTATATCAATTTATACTCAAAACCATATGTATTAGAGTGTCTGTTTCCCTACCCTCTGGCTAACTTTTTGACAATCTCATAGGTGAAAAATATTTCAATGTTTTCTTTAAAGAATTACTGGATTTTATTTTTAAAAATTTTATTTATTTATTTGTAGAGAGGGGAAGGGAAGGAGTGAGAGAGAGAGAAAGAAACACCAATGTGTGACTGCCTCTCCTGCACTCCCTACTGGGGACCTGGCCTGCAACCCAGGCATGTGCCCTGACTGGGAATAGAACCTCCAACCCTTTGGTTCGCAGGCCAGCACTCAATCCACTGAACCACACCAACCAGGGCTATTTCACTGATTTCAGAATTTCTTTAAATTCTGAATGAGACTGAGTGTTTATCATATACCTACTGGCAATTTTTTTTCTGTGAACTGTCATGTAACTGGTTTAATTTTTGCTCTTTTCATTTATTATAATGTGAAGATTGCCAAGAGAATAGAACTTGAAATTTCTCATCACACACACCCAAAAATTTTTTTGTAACTTTTTCTTGTTAGGGTACAGTGACTAGACTTATAATCATTTTGCATGGTACGCAAGTACTGCATCATTACTTTGTACACCCAAAGCTACAATGTATATCAATTATATCTCCTTGTGTGTGTGTGTAGCATTGTTGATGTAAGAAATGTCCAAACCTATACAAAATTTTTATAAGAATTTATTTGAGCCAAAACTGATGATAATTGCAGGGAAGGAAAATATCGACTGCTCTGGAAAATGACAATTTTGCAGTTTCATTTAAGCATTTGAAATTAAGGAGGGAAAGTAAGATATGTTAACATTACAGAAGAGTTGGAGAAAGGTGGGGATTGGATTATAAGATTACGTGCTTCACCTGGCTGGTGTAGCTCAGTGGATTGAGCGCGGGCCTGCGAACTAAAGGATCGCGGTTCGATTCCCAGTCAGGGCACATGCCTGGGTTGCGGGACAGTTCCCAGCGACAGTTCTCAGCGCCTTTCAAAGGCATGTTGCCCTGGCCGGGTGCTCCATTGGTTAAAGTGTTGTCTGGACACGCCGAGGTTGCAGGTTGGATCCCTGTTCAGGATGCCTACGAGAATCAACCGATGACTGCATAAATAAGTGGAACAGCAAATCAATCAACTTCTCTCTCCAATCAATCAAAGGCGTGTTAACCTGGATGCCCAAGAACAATGGACAGGGCTGGCTTAAAGATCTTCCACTAAAGAAGTTATAGGCCTGACCTGGCAAGGGCATCAGTTGACTGGGGCGTCGTCCCAAACACCAAAATGTTGCAGGTACAATTCCTGGGCAGAGCACATACCTAAGTTGGGGTTTTGATCATTGGTAAGGTCCCTTATGGGAGGTAACCAATCGATGTTTTTCACATCGATGTCTGTCTGTCTCCCATTCTCTCTTTCTTTCTCCCTTTCTCTCTGTCTAAAGTCAATAAACAGCCCTGACCAGCATGGCTTGGTTGGGTGTTTTCCCAGAAAGCAAAGGGTCACTGGTTCAGTTCCTGGTCAAGGCACATGCCTGGGTTGCAGGTTCGGTCCCCAGTATCTGCTCTTGTGAGAGGCAACCAATCGATATTTCTCTCTTCCATCGATATTTTTCTCCCCCTCTTTCTTTGCCCCTTCCCTTCTCTCTAAAAATAAATAAATAAAATTTTTAAAATCAATAGACATATCCTTAGGTGAGGATTTTTAAAAGGTAAACAAATGAAGAGCCGACTGTTAGCATAAGGATTAAGAGTATGGGCTCTGGAGTTGGACTCTCTGATTTGAAGTGCAGCTCCATTTTCTACTGGCTTTGTACCTAGCATGTAGTAAGTGCTCAATTAGTATGTTATTTTTAAACAGCTTCATTGCAATATGCTTTACATATTGTTATGGGATTAATAGTGTCACCCCCAAATTTCATATATTAAAGTCCTAACTCTCGCTACCTCAGACTGGAACTGTATTTAAAGATAAGGCCTTTAAAGGTATAATTAAATTAAAATTAGGTGGTTAGGGTGCGCCCTAATGCAATCTGACTGGTGTCCTTATAAGAAGAGGACGCTTGCACACACACCTGTATAGAGGGAAGGCAATGTGAAGATCACGGGGGAAGATGACCACCTCTAACACAAGCCCAGGAAAGGGGCTGGGCAGCCCCCTCCCTGGCGGCCCACATGGGGGATGCCCCTGCTGACATCTTGACCTCAGATTTCCACCCTCCAGAACGTGAGAAAATGCATTTCTGTAGTTTAAGCCCTCTCTAGCCTGTGGTACTTTGTTACGGTAGTCCTAGTGAACTAATATACACACCATTAAATTCACCCATTTTACTTATAATTCAATGTTTCTTTATTCGATTAACAGAGGTGTGCCATATAATATGAGACTGTTTTCATCCCTCCTAAAAGAAACCCTGTCCCCATTCCCACCTTCAGCCCTAAGCAACCACTCATTTTCTCTGTCCCTACAGATTTGCCTTTTCTGGACATCTCATATAAATCATCTCCAATGACTAGGAAATTTTACATTTTACATTATGTTAAGCTATCTGTTACAGCTTCTTATTTTGAGTCCAATTGACTGCCCTGTAACATATTCCTGTTACAATTTATGTGTAATACAATTTATGTGTAGACAGAAATTATTGTGTGTACTGCAGACTTAGTTGAAATGGGATTGAACTATTCCATCCAAATGGCTATTATAATCATAAGTGAAGGAATGATCACTTTGTTTTTGCAATCGATAAGGAAAAAGATTGACAAAAGAGACTATGAGGGAGAATGCTCTTTGAGTTGCAGGAGGCTAGAGACAGCCCGGGGGGGATTCCAGTACAGTTGCTAATCAGCAGCCCTTTCCCCACAGAGAGACCTGAGCTGACGCGCTGCTGCCCCAGAGCGGCTCCAGCGCATCTGATAGCTAATCAGCACATTCCATCAGAGGCGCATGCTCGGGGCCACACCCAGAGGCGGAGCATACAAACTGCCAAAGACTGGAGGCTGCACAGAGACGGGGCTTTGTGCGGCGATCGTCCCATTTGTTGAGAAGATCCATTTAGTTGAAATCTATCTAGGGCATTATGTCAAAACTGCAAATAAGAAGTGTTTGCTTTTCTCACCTACGTGAATTGGCCCCTCTGCTAACCTGACCAGTAACTATCAGCTGAAACCACGTACAGCTGTACATTTGCATGCACTGTAACCCCGTATTCAAGAGAATAGTTGTTCAGGGCCTGGTGTGAGCCAGGGAGTGTTCTCAGTGCTGGGAATATATCCATGAATAAACAAAGGTTTATTCCACTTGTGGAGCTAGCATTCTAAAAGAGGGTCAGAAAAGAAACACTAAACATAATAAATAAGTTAAGGAAAATGTTAAATTGGAATGAATTAAATGAAAAAATTAAAGGGGGTAAGAAGGATTGGATTGTTGAAGCTAAGCATAGACAAGGCTGCAATTTTGTGTTTTGCTTTTTTAAAAAAGCCACTTTATTGAGGCATGACTGACATACAACAAGCTGGACATTTAATGTCTACGACTTGATGTGTTTGGAGATGCATATACATCAGTGAGACCATCACCACCATCTGTGCCATAAACCCTTCCCTTCCCTTCCCTTCCCTTCCCTTCCCTTCCCTTCCCTTCCCTTCCCTTATCCTTTCCTTGTGGTAAGGCTGCAATTTTAAATAAGGTAATTTATGGAGGTGTGTTGAGAAGGTGGCATTAGAGCAAAACATGAAGGAGGGGATGGAGTTAGTTCGCAGTTATTGCTGAGAAGAGTGGTCCATGCAAAAGGAACAGCTAGGGCAAACTCTCTGGAGCAAAAGCATGCCTGGAGTGTTGAGGACCATCCGAGAGGCCAGTGTGGCTCAAGCCAAGTAAGCAAGAGGAGGCAGCAGAAGACGAGGCCAGGTGGGTAACAGGGAGCCAAGCCATGCAGAACCTTGGTGACTCTTGCAAGGACTTTAGCTGTTATCCTAAGCGAAGTGTGAAACTTGAAAAGCAACGTGATCTGACTTAAGTTTGGAAAAGGCCCCTCTGGCTGGACTGCAGGGGGGAAAGGACAGAGCAGGAACATTCCTCAGGAACCTATTTCAGAATCCCTACCAGAGATAATGGCGGTTGGAATCAGGAGCTATGGACATGCTATGTTTGTGCAACTGGAGATTTATTTATTGAGCAAACATTAATAGGCGTGTGCAATGTGCAGGGATGCAGTGGTGACCGCCTAGTGACATCCCTCCCCTATTACTATAAACAACTGATGGGAATGCCTGACTTGAGTCAGGGCTTGCTGCAAGAGCAGTCAGCTCTACGCTGGAAACCTGTTCTCTCAGTGATCCTGGACCTACCTCAAAGCTCAGGTGCCACTATGGTCCCAACTGAAAGGGGAGGAAAGTCAAAAATGGAGAGGGTTAGCCCTGACCGGCATAATTCAGTTGGTTGGGTGTCATCCACAAAGTGAGGGGTCACTGGTTTGATTCCCGGTTGGGGCACATGCCTGGGTTTCAGTTTTGGTCTTTGGTCAAGGCACGCACGAGAAATAACCAATCAATGTTTCTCTTTCACATAGATGTTTCTTTCACTCTTTCTTCCTCCCTTCCCCTCTCTCTAAAAAACAAATAAACAGATAAATAAAATGGAGAGACAGTACATAGCCTAACCTTGCACTATCAGGCAAAGTCATATTCAAGTGCACAGTGTTGGGCTCCACAGTGCCTCTCTTAAAAATAGCAGGTGTGGTGGGGCTTATAATAGGATGCTCTGTGAGTGTGGGAGGGGGAGATAACACTGGAGCTGAAACTTGACAGGAGTTCGCCCCCAGAAGGTGGGGTATAGGTACAGAAGAAAGCAGGGGTGGGAGGGGAGTGCTCGAGTATAGGAAGGACCTGTGCAAAGACAGACCTAGAAGTGAGAAAGCAGGACCTTGGAAAGACTAAAAAAAAACCCCAAACCCCCACAATGTTGTTGGATCCCCAAGTGTGCGAGAAATGGTGACCGTGGTGATTTAGAATGTACCAGAAAAGATTCAGAGAATAGAACTTGAGTTACAAATCTATGGATCAATAATCTACTAACTACATATTTGTCTTTAAATTTTTCTTCCTGAGATCTCATGTTGCAAATACATCAATGGAAAGAGAGTGGATCTTGGAGTCAAAGAAGCAACAGCAACCTGGGAAGTAGCTTGCTGTGGGGAAGCCAAAGGCCCCCGATTCCCATTACTCCTTCCATCTGGCCCAGAGAAATGTACTCCGCAGAGCAATGAGCTAGCTATGCAAACACTTCTTCAACACAGTCCCCTGCCGTCATTTCACCAGACGCTGGCCTCCATTACTGACAAGCCTGATTCCTGCTCTGTCATTGCTTAGCTTTGCGATAACATATGAGCTATTTCACATCTATGAAATTCGTTTAGCAACTCTGTAAAATTGGCATGCTGTGAGGATGAGTGTGAAGCTCATCACCACACTCAATGAGTTAATGCATACAAATTGCTTATTTGATAGTTTCCATTCATTTGCAAAACTCAAATATCTAAACAACAATGGCATGTTCTGATAAGGAGTACATTTTTGATTATCCCACAAACTGGACAGATGATTAAGTGAAATGGGAATAGAAAAAAGATTCAAATGTTTGCATTCCGTAAATGCTATCCAATTCTGTCCAAGACTTTCTGTTTAATTTACTTCAACATAAGGTGGGAACTTCTTGGCATTTG
This sequence comes from Glossophaga mutica, assembly GCA_039655065.1. NCBI lineage: Eukaryota > Metazoa > Chordata > Mammalia > Chiroptera > Phyllostomidae > Glossophaga > Glossophaga mutica. Next base: position 65,780,546 of record CM077304.1, read on the forward strand.
ATGTCTGGGAGTAAGAGAACGCACTGACTTCTTAAGCAGAGAATCCCCTGGACTTCCAGTGCAGGAGTTCGCTTGACCCACTGAGAAGTATGTAGACTTTTAAAAAAATGGTTTAAAGTTTTTATTTATTGACTTTGAGAGAGAGAGAGATTCAATCTGTTGTTCCTCTTATTTATTATCCATTCATTGGTGATTCTTGTACATGCCCGGATTGGGGATCGAACTGACAACCTTGGTGTATTGGGACAAGGCTCGAACCAACCGCACTACCCCGCCAGACAAGCGCCTAGACTTTGAAGCCAGACTGATTTAGGATTAACCAGGGTGATGTAGTTGATTGCCCATCAGTAGCATTGGGAATGAATTTGTACTGCCTTGCACTTACATGGCTCTCTTTCTCAAGGGAAATGTTGCCATAAATGGTTTTGTGAGATATCAACAACTAGGCAAGGAAGAAAGTCTTCTACAAGGCATTGTAGTCGTAGGGAGGGAAAACCTCAGGAAATCCCACCCACATTCTTGTGCAGACAGGTGTCCACAGAGCAGAGCAGTTGGAGCCAGGGAGTCCCGAGACCCGCGCGGTGCCGGCCTGCACTCACCGCCCGCCCGCCAAGCAGGACTTCACCCGCAGAGCCAGGACCCAGAAGGCGGTAAGGGGGAAATGCGCGAACTTGGTCCCCCTGTCGGCCTTTGTACCCCTGTCTTCCAGTGTTCCTAACTTAAGTTATTAAGTGGGCAAAGGTCCAGCGTACTCCGTGATTCCAAACCTACATTTAGTGTCCCAAAGGGCGGCTAGTTAATGGACCTAGTGACAGTGACAATTTCAAAGCCAGCATGGACCCCAAAATAGGAGACATGTGGCCTCAATGCTTGGTAAAAAGTGGTGCAGCCCCGAAACCCAGGACCGTGTGTGGGGGGTGGGGACAGACGGGAGAGCAGGTGTGCGGGGAGGTGACCACATGTGAGAGGGATTCTGAGGCAAAAGGCGTCTGAAAAGGAGGCCGCCCGGGTGCCAGGAGGGAACAGCGGCCCTTCTTTAAATGTCATGTGCGTCACTGCCTGAAGGTGGCATCTCTCACTCTGAAGGATTCCTGGGAAGACTAAGAAGCCTTGAAATACATTTACGGAAGGTCAGTTCACATCTGTTTTCTATTTGTCATGTTCTGTCAGCACTTCTGTGAGAACACAGCCATTACACCAGCCTCGGGAGCCAGAGGCAGCCGGAGCCTCCAGGCCTGGCTCCTCCCGGGCCCTCAGTCCCACCTCAGGGGAAGGAGAGCGGAGAAGGCAAGTTGCACCCCAGCTTCAATTCCGTTTCTGTCGCCCCCACAAACTCTCACCGGTACGCAGTGCTTCAAAGAGCAAACAGGTAGGAGGGATTTGACCTGGTTAATCAGACGTTCTCTAGCCCATAAAATAGCAACAACAAACAACTTAGAGGCTTTTCAGCCGTCTGATGTGTTTAATATGTTATCTAGCAAGCAATAAAAAGAAAGAGAAGTTCTCCTGATTTTTACATCGACAGTCCTCTAGCTGGGGAACTGGAGTTTGCCCAAGAGGCATACAGCACAGCGATGGGCTCTGGGGAAAGACCCACGGCTCAGAAACAACGCAGTGACCTAGTCATGTTTATCAGAACGAAGATTTCCAAACGCACTTATCAGTCTGTGGAGGCACTTATCACAGTGAGGAAACATTTCCATTGATTTGGTTCAAAGGGCAGCCCAAGACACACAGTGAGTCACATCCCCTGTCTACCTCCCACCAGTACTGGATAACCCGGGCCGGCTTCGCCAGGGTCTGGACTGAAAGTCACAGGGCATCTATGACTCCACTGTCCACTTAGGTCATTGTGAAATAACCGACCTCCAGAGCTTAATTTGGATGATAAGAATGCCTTGGAGGAAGATGGATGGGAAGGGCTACATTATCAAGATCTTGGCTGAATAACTTTTAAGCTTCTGAGCAGATGAGACAGAATGACCAACTACTAATGCATAAAGGCTGCGTGGGTGGGAGACTAAACCCCCTGCGACTGTAAATCCTTTGCTTTTCAAGTCAAATTATTTGTGTTTTCTACTAGTAGTTCTGTGATGTTTTTAAAGCTAGCTTTAAAATGGAGAAATATTGAATATTTTAGATTACTATCCATGTGATATATTTCTAAGACTGCTTGTTTATTAGTGTTTCTGTAAAAACAACAGCAGCCACTTGTTATTGTGGAAACAGTCCCAGTGGAAATCAGCAGGAGTTCTTTTGATGTTGGCATTTTTGTTGCATGCCTCTCCAGAAATGCTTGACTTAATATTTTCATAATATAAAAAAAAGCAATGAAGGATTTTGAAGCCAGATGTCCCTTAAAAAAAAAAAAAAAAACTGCTGATGGGGAATCTTTTCTCATGTAGAAAGAGATTTCAGTTAAAGTGATCAAATGAAATCAGTTATACTTAAAGTTTCTGGCTTAAAAAAAAATCTTAGTCAAATAAAGATGTGTACTCTAGAAAGAAATCAAAGGTCATTCTTCTGAGAAGGAAAGATTCTAGGGATTGTCTTGCGTTAGGGCAGGCATCTGAGTGGTGGCTTCAGCCTGGGCAGGTGATAATGCCGGTCAAATCAGGTTCAGAGGACAGAAAAGCTCCAAAATCTAAGCAGGTTTTGGACTGCAGAACCACGCTTGCAATTTGTCTAAGGTGCTCTCAGCTTGTTTTGTGATCTGCACCAAACCTTGATTGCCAACTCTGTCTCCCTTTCTACAGTGTCAGTAATAAGTAACGGCTCGTCTAAAACACCTGTCAGCAAAGCGATGTATGTGTTAGAGGGCATCCACGACCAAGACTTAGAGCAGCTTTGTTTGGTCCCCTTCCCCATACTTCTCTTTGTAGCATCCATCCCTGTGTAACAGTTAACGCTCTGTTTAATACCAAAGCAAAATGTACGTAATCTAAACACATTTGAGCTAACCCTTCAGCCTTGCTACCTCACCACCATTCTAATTGCCAAAGTTGTAAATATAGCTGACTTAAGGTTCACTTCGATCATTTCTCTTACTCATCTTTCTGAGCATTCTTCCTTTAGTGCCCAATTTAAATGTCACATCCTCTGAGGCCTCACATTCCTGTTCTCAGTCACCCCTACCTGAGGAAATTCTCCTTTACTTTGCATACACCTCCACTGTGCTCATTGTACTTTATAGTCACATGTTCACGTGTCATTCTCACCATTCGAGGGAGAACTCCATCAGGGCAGCGGCTGTGCCACATTAGTCTTTATATGACGGCACCTGGCTCATTGTCTGCCATTGTAGTAGGCTGGTCTCAATGTTCGTTGATTGAAAGGGTGCCACGTGCTGCGCACTCTGATGGAATAAGAAATGGGGAAGGAGTCAGTGCCTGCTCTCAAGGAGCATGCCATAGGGTGGGCCCAGAGAGGACCTGGCCATAAATACAATATAAGAATGTGTGTGCAGGTGGCATTACCAATGAAACATTTGAGATGGGCCCTGAAGGATGCTGGGAGGACCTTGCAAACAGTGGATCAGCAAAGGGAGAAAGCATGTGGTACCTTTAAGCTGTCTGGTGAATCTGAACTTGTCCAGGTGATATTAGGTAAGTGTCAAGAAGCGGTGGAAGATAAGGTTGGAAACCTGGGTGAGCCTAGATGACTGAAGGTCATAAGTTTTTAATTTCCTTCTTCAAATGATGGAGAACTACTAAAAGTCTCTGACACACCAAGAATGTTGTGGGTAGATGGACTGGCATCGCTTTGAGGATTAAATGTAACTAGATTGTTGAGAAGAACATGGCGGAAATCTTGACTAAATTGCATGTGGAGCAGTAGAAGCACAGGGTCATAGCAGCGTTTTAGAAGGTGGTTTTGCCAGGGTGTGAGGAATGAGATTTGGATGAGGGACAGGGGGCATGAGGGCCAGTTGGGAGGCCAGGAGTTCTGAGGGCCTGAAGACATGCTTGGTAGGTCCAAGGAAAGAGGTAAAGCAATTTGCAGCCTGAGTCACCGTGAGAACCCCATCAACAATTAACTAGTTTGAGAGACCTGGGTTGGTCAGGAGGAGAGGGCGAGAGGCAAGATGAGGAGCTGTATTTCAGATGTATGAAATCTCAGGTGCTAGAAACACATCCTGGAGGATATTTCCAACAGATCACTGGAGATACGTGAAAACAACATGCAGAAGTGACAGAGAAATTTGGTTATTCTTCACATAAAGGGGTAGATGACAAAAGCCGCATGACTTTATGAGCCCATAGAAATGAGTGGGCCCCAGATGGAAAATTCCAGGACCAAAACTTGGGGAAAGCTTTCACCAAGGGGGCAGGGAGAAAAAAGCCAGCAAAATTGGCATTAGGGATCTAAGAGGGCCAGGAACAAAAGGTGCTCGAGAGGTGACAGAGAGAGGCAGAAAGTTCAAGGGCAATGAGGGTGGAGCAAATGTGTGTATCTCATAATTGGAGAATTGCTGGTGACAAGAGGACACTTCCAGCTGAAAGATCGGGACATAAGCAAATATCTAGCAGGGAACTGCAAATTTAAATGCTTACAAGGACCAGACAGGTACCACGTGGGCACAGTGGGTCAGAGGACACTGCGATGACCAGGCGATCACACTCCAGGCACCAGGAGCAGCTGTGCCCGACCGTTGTTGCCACATGGAAAGCGAGGCCCAGCTCTCTGACCTTTACAGAGACCAACCGAAATCCTTATTTTTAAGTGAAATTTCCTAATTTAAAAATGCTGCAAGAGTCAAGTAAAACAATCTTATAGGCTGTGTCTGGTATTTGAGGCACCATGTCTAGCAACCTCTGCTAGGCGTTAAGCCATGGATGATAGAACAGGAATCTTCTGAGATTAAAGGGAGTGCAAGGGAAACCAGTCTGATGGATGTTTTAGAGATGAAGTGCCAGCAGGTGTCAAAGGGAAGACTAGATATTCTAGGGCATAGAGGTCCAAAGAGGGGGCAGAAGGCATGAGATTTTTAGGGAGAAGAGACATCTTGTCCTTTTAGATGAGAGGGATGAAGACAGTGAGAAACAGAAAGGTGTTAAATATTGGCCATGAAGGTTGAGGTAGGTGAGGGAAGATTAAGGACTGTGAACTTAATGTCATCAATGAACTCTAAGAAGAAGGTCTTGAGATTTCATGCTGAGGATGAGGGAGGCAAAGGCTGCACTTGGGCCGTGGGAGGCTGGGTAGTGTTTGCAACAGTCCCCAGGGTCAGATTTAGTAAGTGACAAATCCAACAAATAAAGAAAGACCTGGTTAATGTTGATAGAAAACATCTATTGGGACTTTCCATTTAATCAATATTTTTACGTGGCTTCTGTATTCCGAGCACTGAGCTAAGCCCTGGGGATTTCCAGTCACGTTAAGGAGCTAGATGAAGAAATAAGTAATTATCACAAGCCTGTAAATGTCCTAAAGGGGGTTTAAACAGGGTCCTATTGAAACCAGAGGAGAAACACCCTGGAAGTCTTTCTGAGGAGGGGGCATTTAAGACTGTGGTTGGAAGATCAGTTGTAGTTATTGTGAAGAAAGTGGGGACAAGTCAGAAGAGGCGATGCATGCAGAACACCAGAGGCAACAACCAACAAGGCCCGTTCTTGGCATTTCAGCTCATTCCGGGTGTTTGAAATGGAGTGCCCTTGGCGTGTGGGAGATGAAGCGGAAGAGTTAACATGAAGAAGCATTAATGGTCATAGACTTTGGGTTTGCCCTGTGGACCAGGAAAAGCCACAGAGGAATTTCAAGTATGACAGTGACATCATCACCTCTTTTGTTAGAAAGCGCGCACTGGCTGGAAGCAAGATCTAGGAGCAGGCAGATTTTCCTGTGCAGTTTTGTACCTAGCCACAGAGGATACGTCTTTGTTGTTTTAAACTAATTATGGCAATCCTAATTTCTTTATCCACTGATTGATCTAGGGTTGGGGTATGCACCTCACTTTAGGCCAATGGGGTATGAAAGGATATCTATAAGGAGCTTCTAGGAAAGAGTTCTCTGATAAAGAAGAAAAGCTTCTATTGTTCCTTTCCTTCCTTGCTTTCTGCTTGTTGCTCTGCGAAGAGGTAATGTTTGGAGCTGTAGCAATCATTTTGAGATTATGAGGCAGTAAGTCTAAGGATGAAAGCCACCAAGCTGAAAATGGCAGAGCCAAAGAAATACCCTGGGTTCTTGGTGCTGGAGGAGGTCACTGAGAGGGTGTGACTGCCAGTTGACCCTCAAGCTGGACCCAAGCACTTGGAGGCTCCTCACCCTTCCTGTCCTTGGAATGTGTGTTCCGCCCACTGTTTCCATTGCCAGAGCCCTTTCAAGGATACAACCTTGAGAGAGTAATGTGTGGTTGGTTGAGACCGTCTGGACTGTGTATGTGACTGAACCTCATTAAAGCCTCTATGTAAACTTTTAAGATTCTGGCATTCTGGTGGATGTGACAGTCTACTCCTTCTGCAGAGGCCAAAGAACATCCTCATATGTGGGTTCCCTTGCTTCTTAAGCCTGCCACCTACCTATCTGGAGGGCCAGCCTCACTCTTCAATCTCTCCTTGCCCTCCCTGTAAGGGGCCGCGTTTGGATTCCACCCACATTGCCAACCAACACGTGGTGACACTGTTCTGTTTCCAACACCACTGTGGGGTGGCCTGTCCTGAACTTCACCAAGACTGTCATGATTAGTTGGATTTTTTGTTAGTTGCCACACTGCCTTATAGTGGCCACCACAGTAGGAAGTTTATAGAGCAAGAGTTCCTAAACGGCTGGAGGGACCATACTCATGCAGAGTGCTCTTTCTGTGCTCAAGAGACTAGGTGCAAACTCTGGTTAATCTTTCTCCTCTCTCAGCAGCCTTTATCCTTCCCTTCCCCCTGTCTCCTGCAGTAGGGAAGCTGCCTTACTCCACCTCCTGCTCGTCTTTGTAGCTTTCCTTGCTTTCTCCCTAACAGAATTCATTTCTCTCCTTTGAAATCCCAGTGTCTTGGCATTTATTATGTTAAATTATAATTAATTAGGAGGTCAGGGGTCTTGTTTTCTTTATCTGTGTGCCCCTGCCACAAAGGCTGACACATAATAGATGCTCAAAAAACATGTTTTAAGTGGTATTTTTAGATAGGGGGCCTGAATAACAATGCAAAGAATATTGGACCTATTTTATATATTTCCCAAGATTTGCCTCGCTGGCCTCCAAGCTGCTTGCTAAACGGAGAGCCCTGGCGGTGTTTCCATGCCCTGGTGTGAGGATCCTCTCAGGCCTGGCCTCTGTCGCCCACATATGCTGGGAGCTGCAGTGCAGCCAAGAGCGTGAAGCCAGCTCAACCCGACTCATGGAGCTCGTCTCCTCTGACCACTTGCAGGCAGCACTGTGGCTGCCTGGAGAGGGCCTGCATTACAAGTCCAGGCATGCAAGGGAGTTGTCACCCTGTGGGGTGTCTGCTTTGGCCAAAGAGAGACAGAAGGTGAAAAGGAACCAGCATAGTAACCCCTCCCCTTTCTCCCTGATAGACCACTCTTTGCATGTGATTTCATATGGCCTGACCAACAGACTGTGTTTTCTCATGAAGCTGTAGCCAATTCTCTTATGCACCACCTTGTATTTGCTATTTCTCCACCCTGACTGACTTTCTTTTCACTTACTCTTATTGCCCTGGAATTGTATCCCTTTCTTTCCAGTAACATTAGCATATACCTTTACCTCAACCTTTGTGTTCTAGGCTAAGACCAAGAACACAGCTATGAGTCAAAATTGACTTTCTCATTGCATATCTGTGGATGACACTTCAGTTTAATTTTTTCTTCAAACATGGCAGCCAGGGATGCCAAAATAGCACAGGATTTTTAAAAGCCTTTTTTGTTTGTTTGTTTGTTTGTTTAAGTAAACCATTACTCACGAGTGGCATTTCTTAAAAATCAGTCTGTCCATTTTTAAGTGCTCTAAGGGAGGTGAAACAAGGTCTCAAAGGCAGCAAATTAACTCCTAGGATAAGCAAATATTTAATTGTCCTTGAGTTTGAATACTTAGTTGACAGTTTGAGCTTGATAAGGATTCCTTTAAAGTGATACTATTTTGCAAGTCATCAAGCCTGTGTTGACAAGTTTCTTGAAAGAGAGTTGGAAAAATAATTGAAAGATACATAATTATCCTTTGCTTGATGTTTGGTTATCTTAGTATCATCTAATATCAATAAAAGCTATGGCCGGTGATCAGAATATCTGAGTTATTTTCTTTTGACAGATGCAGAACACTGTAGTATTTATTAAGCATTATTCTATTTGTCACAGACATCTTTCTGATGTAGTTAAATTTGTTTTATATTGAATACATGTAGGAATTTTATATAATTAACAGAAATGTCCTCAAGGAGGCCCTGACCAGGTAGTTCAGTTGGTAGAGCATTGTTCAGATATGCCAAGGTTGTGAGTTCAATCCCCAGTCAAGACGCATACAAGAATCAACCAATGAATGCACAAACAAATAGAACAACAAATCAATATTTCTCTCTTTCTCTCTCAAATCAATTAAAAAAACATTCATTTACATTAAAGATTTTAACCTACATAATCTTGTCCAAGATATAAGAAACAAAGTCAGGACATTTTAGCATATTGCTAAACTACCCAGAATGGAAGCACATAGACAAACTGAGAAGAAAAAAAAAGGAATAAATATTGAGCCTGTTCTGGGAAGGACCAGCAGGAGAGCTGTACAAGTTGTAAAGGATCCATCCAGTAAAAATTCAAAGAAAGAGGTGAAGAAGAAGGAGGAGGGAGGAGGAGGAAGAGGAGAAAGAGGAGGAGGAGGGGAGGGGAAGAGGAGGAGAAAAAAAGGAAAATATATAATAAATCTGGCAAAGATTACATTCTTGATAAATTTAATTTCAGATTATTCAACCATACTTTCTTGAGAATAGAAAAATCTTCAGAACTCTCCTAAATCCTAAATGAGATTGTAAAATAATATTGTTAGCGTTCATATTGAAATATGTACGTGTTAAACACAGCCAACTCTCAACCGTACTAATGGATAAGGGTACAGTGCTCCCCAAAGCAATCAACAAATGTTTGTTAAATGCTAATCATGAGGATTTTGCCTAGAGACCATGGCTTAGGTTCCTGCAACTATATTCCCTGACCAAACTGGAAACTGTCAGCATTAACCATGACCTGCTTTATAACTGAGCTTTCCTGATCACTAAGGCCTCCTGGGGAAGAGAAGATAATAACAAATAGAGAATGAATCATAAGGGAGATAAGATGTTTTCAGAGGAGTTTTAAGAAGGCAGTGATCCATCTATGGGGCAGGGCTGGGAGGGACTGGATGGAAGAAGGTGAAGGGATTAGCCAAAGACAAACGAAAGTATATGCATAACCCACAGACACCAACAACAGTGTGGTGATGGCCAGAGGGAAGGGGGTTGCGTGGCTGTGGGCAAAGCAGGAGGTGGGAATTGGGACATCTGAAATAGTGTCAATAATAAAAATAAAGGGAACAAAAGACAGTGATCCAAACGTTGTCCCAAGAACAAGAGGAACAAGGAAAAGCCTTTAATTTTACTTAGAAATAGTCACTGGTGTTTTTTGTGAGAACAGTTTCAGACTCTCTCTTCTGGCCATAGTGGGATAATTGGAACTGGGATTAATTGTAAACAACTAGAAAACTGGACAAAATATATGAAACAAGTATTTTCAGATTTTAAACAAGTCCTGTGGGACCGTGATCTCTGAGAGAAGGTGGCCCTAGGATCATCCTGGCTTTCTGCCTGGAGACTCACACCTGCCTCCAAGCAGGAAAGGGGACCCCATGTGACGTGCAGTGGTCTAACTGATTGGAGCTCAGAGAGCTGACGCTGCTTGAAGTTGTAGGGCGGAGTTGCAAAGGGAGGAAAGTACGTGAAAGAAGAGCCCCAGAAATCTGCATAGGCTCCTTTTGAGTTTTTGCTGAATGCAGTGAAACTCCACAGTGTGGACAGAGAAGGGCTGGGGAGCTGTGAACCGAACGGCTCCTGGTCCTACCCAGGGCTGAGATTGCTCAAGTTCTGACCTGCCCAAGAGCTATCCTTGTTGATAACTAGGAACCTTCTGTAGAGACCCTTGTCGATGTAAGAATATCCAAACCTGTAGAGAATGTTTATAAAAATTTATTTGAGCCCAACAGTGGATACACCTGGAAATGAGATCCCCACAGACTGAGAATAATGCTTCTTAGAATGGCAGGTTGCAGCTTCTTTTACACATTTTACATTAAGGAAGGGACTATGAAATATTTCACGAAGGTAGGAGAAGGCAAGGCAGGGATCCGATTACAGCATAGTGAAGATTTTGTGCTCTCTTGAGAGTGACCTCTAGGAGTCTGAAAACAGGCATTTGAGAGCTATGTTAGCCTAGAGGCACAGAAACAAAGGACAGGGCTTACTTAAGGCAAAGATAAACCTTTTACAGATGGGGTGTGACCACTCACCATGACCTGCCCAGTTAGGAATTTATGATCAGATCTCCCAGTGACCTTACTTTCTGTAGAACCCTTTTCCCATCCTCACTCTAAAAGGGTCATGCTTTAGCAGCATTGCTAAACTACTCCTAGAATAAAGGTTACTTTATGTCTGCCCTAAAAAGGCTTAAAATCAAGCCCAAAAGGATCAAGGACTTTTACTGCCTGCCACAACAAAACACGGCAATCTTTAAAGGAAGACAACAAAATCTAGACACGCAACAATATAAAACCCACTGTATCTAGAATGTAATAATAATAATAATAATAATAATAATAATAATAAACAACACTAAATACACCAAGGAGCAGAAACATGACCTGTAGCCAGAAGAAAAATTACTAAAGAAAACAGACCCAGAAATGTTAGAGATGGATAGAATTAGCAGACAAGAATGTTAAAGCAGCTATAATAAATATGCTTGACAAATTAAATAAAAACATGAACAAAGTGAGGAGATAAACAGAAAATATTTTTTAAAAACTAAAATTTCAGCAAAGTGGTGGAGAGGGACAGTCAACTGAAAAAAGGGAAGGAATGAGGAGGACAAAAAGAAGGTAGTGGGCAAAGACTTTATTCAAGAAGTATGGGTGCAAAAACAGGAAGGGGCAGCAAGAACTGGCAAAGGCTTGGGTCGTTTTTGCTATTAAGAGAATATAAAAAAGAAAAGCTAAAAGTGAAAGCCAGAGAGAAGAAGGCAGCTAAGAAAGATTTAATCCTTATTTATTTATTTATTTATTTGGTTGTCAAATGATCTTTAATTGAAATATTTTCCTTTGTGGTTTTGTGTGTGTGTGTGTTTGATTTTTTAATATATATTTTATTGATTATGCTATTACAGTTGTCCCATTTTTTCTCCCCCTTATTCCCCTCCACCCTGCACTTCCCTTCCCACCAGCATTCCTCCCTCCCCTTAGTTCACGTCCATAGGTCGTACATATAAGTTCTTTGGCTCCTCCATTTCCCATACTATTCTTAACATCCCCCTGTCTATTTTGTACCTACCATTTATGCTTCTTATTCCCTGTACCTTTTCTCCAATTCTTGACCCTCCCCTGCTCCCAGCTGATAACCTTCCATATGATCTCCACTTCTGTGATTCTGTTCCTGTTCTAGTTGTTTAGTTCATTTTTGTCTCTGTTTTTTTTTTATGTTTGGTTGTTGATTTTGTTGTGAATTTGTTGTCATTTTACTGTTCATATTTTTGATCAAATTTTTTTCTTAGAGAAATCCCTTTAACATTTCATATAGTAAGGGCTTGGTGTTAATGAACTCCTTTAACTTGACCTTATCCGGGAAGCACTTGACCTGCCCTTGCATTTTAAATGATAGCTTTGCTGGATAGAGTAATCTTGGATGTAGGTCCTTGCTTTTTACAACTTTGAATACTTTCCAGTCCCTTCTTGCCTGTAAAGTTTCTTTTGAGAAATCAGCTGACAGATTTATGGGAACTCCTTTGTAGGTAACTGTCTCAGTTTCTATTGCTGCTTTTAAGATTCTCTCCTTCTTTTTCATCTTGGGTAATGTAATTCTGATGTGCCTTGGTGTGTGCTTCCTTGGGGCCAACTTCTTTGGGACTGTCTGGGCTTCCTGGACATTTACTTCCTTTGCCAGATTGGGGAAGTTCTCCTTTATTATGTTTTCAAATAAGTTTTCAATTTCTTGGCCTTCCTCTTCTCCTTCTGGCACCCCTATAATTTGGAGGTTGGAACATTTAAAGTTGTCTTGGAGGTTCCTAAGCCTCTCCTCATTTTTTTGAATTCTTGTTTCTTCATTCTGTTCTGGTTGAGTGTTTCTTTCTTCCTTCTACTTCAAATCATTGATTTGAGTCCTGGTTTCCTTCCCTTCACTTGTTGGTTCCCTGTATATATTTCTTTATTTCACTTTGCATGGGCTTCACTTCTTCCTCTATTTTTCTACCATACTCAACCATTTCTATAAGCATCCTTATTACCAGTGTTTTGAATACTGCATGTAATAGGTTGGCTATCTCTTCATTGCTTAGTTCTATTTTTGGAGCTTAGATCTGTGCTTTCAATTGGACCATATTCTTTGTCTCAGTGCACCTGTCAGAGGTGGAGCCTTAGGTATTTGCCAAGTAAGGCAAACCAAGTTGCTGCATTGCGGTGTTGTATGTGGGAGAGGCATCTGAGAGGGAACTATGTCACTTACGGGCCTCTTGGCTGGTTTTCAGTTACTTCCCCTGCTACCCACGAGCAAATTGGGCCCTTCTGGTGCTGATTCCCAGGTGGGTGGATTTGTGTACATTCTAGGACCCTATGAGTCTCTCCAATGAACTCTCCTGTGAGGCTGGGAGTTTCTCCTGCGCTTGTCAACCCCCACAGATTTTTTCAATCAGAGGTTTTGCGGCTTTATTTCCCTAAACTAGAACCCTGGGTTGCTCAGTTTCACTCACTTCCCGGTTGTTCCTCCTGGTTTGTCTGCATGCAAATGTGGGACTGCCTAGTTCTCTAGCCACCACCTTGCCCTGATTCCTCTCTGCCCCAGCTGCCCCTCTCTGCCTCTTCTACCAATCTGGATGAATGTTTCTTTAACTCCTTGGTTGTGGGACTTCCACATGGTTTGATTTTCTGAAAGTTCTGGTTCTTTTTTGTTTTTTAATTTGTTGTTGTCCTTCTTTTGGTTGTGCATGGAGGCACACCATAGTGTGTCTACCTATGCCTCCATCTTGGCTAGAAGTCCTCCCTTTGTAGTTCTTGACCAGCTGGGCATTCACTGTACTATTGTTGATGTCATCTATGATTTCATGAGGGTAGCAGCCATCAACATTGCAACCCACAGAGTGGGCAGTCCTCAGGATCTCTGTAATGGTTCCAGAGTGTTCTCTAGTTGAAGATTGATGGGTGCCACATTTGTTCTTTGAGGGCTTTGATGACCAGGGAAGAGGCAGAAGGCGCTACCTCAATCTGGACCTGTCTGTTCTGAATGGTCAATTTCACTGTCATCCTCGGATCCTTCCAATCACCATTTGCTTCGATGATGTCATCACCAACCTTTTTGGGAGACAGGCCCAGGGGGCTAGTCTAGGGAGCCAGTTTTGAGGACCGAGCCAGAAATGGCACCACCTTCCCCAGCAGTGCACCTCAGGTATATGACTTTGATCTCCTTGGGGTTGAACTTCAGCTGCATAATTGAGGTGACTGGTGAGAGGAACCCGGATTCGGATGACACATGAAAATTGCACCTTAGCTTCCTCTGAGACAAAAGCCTAAAGAGAGTTGATTTATAGAAAGAGGAAGTTATATGAGGTTAATGTCTTTAGGAAGCTTAGGAGAGGAAACTTTGATCTCTAAAGAGAAAAGGAATGATTTCCCCTGCACAATGGAGAGAAGGTGAATATAAGATAGAGACAGAAAGTCCAAGGGAATTAGGCCAGAGTGACTAACGGAGTTTTATCAAACAGGAGACAAAGCTTTCACTCAGAGGCCACAGGATTGGGGAATCCAGTGAGGGAAAAATGAGAGGAGGGAGCCTGAATGAGTGGCTGTGGGGAACAAGCCTCAGAGAAAATATGAACAATGAATGAAAGGATTGCGGAGATGTAATACCAATCAGCCCAATTTCCCCCAATGCAAGAATTGATTAGATTCTAGAATCAGTGAGAAGGAAATTATCAAATGCACATGAAGAGGGATTTGAGTTTAAGTGTTCAAAGGCAAATGATTTTTCTTTTCGTATTAGTATGCTAAATCCTAGTGAAAACATTCTGGGAGAATGATGATGTCGAAGGGGTTAGAACTGAGAAGGAACTGTAGGCTGTATGTCATGTCAAGGTGAAAGGCAGGCCAAGAGTCAGAAGACAGAATATTGTGCCTGGTCTCTGACACTGACCATCACTGTAGGTTTCCTGTCACCTCTGTGTCTGTCTCTGCATCCATAAAATGGGCAAAATGCCTGCTATGCCTACTCTGGGTGAATTGACACAGATCAAATGAGGGGATACATGAGGGTATATCAAATGAGGGTTTAGCTTTGTATGCTGCTAAATGCTATAAAATGTCTTTTAGACCTTTTGTGGGTATTTTTTAAAATTTTTGTTTATTTATTTTTAGAGAAAGGGGGAGGAAGAAAGAGAGGGAGTGATATGAAAAGACATATAAAAAATATATCAATTAGTTGTCTCTCACACACCGCCAACTTGGGACCTGGTCCGCAGCCCAGGCATGTGCCTTGACTGGGAATCAAAACAGCAACCTTTTGGTTCACATGCCAGCGCTCAATCCACTGAGACACACCAGCCAAGGCAAGAATTTTGTCGGTGTTTCCCTAGCCTACAGTGACTCATCTTTCTGAGACTTGCCTTCCTGTCCACTGGAATGACTCCACTCCTCTGGGTGTTTTACTATATCACTGTAACCAACTATCCACAATCAACTGGACCAGAATTGAACACCAGGTTTTGAATAGGCCAATGAGATTTCTCTCTTGAGAATTTAGAACTCAGAGCAAGATTATCCAGTTTGAACTGGTCGTTTGAGTAGAAATGTAAACTCTGGAGCAATGACTGAGATAAGAAGAGCGAGTCCGGACTGGTGTGGTTCAGTTGGTCAGGTGTCATTTTGCAAAGCACAAGGTCACCGGTGCGATTCCTGCTCAGGAATCGCATCCCCGGCCGGGGCACAGAAAAGAGGCAACCAATTGATGTGTCTCTCTCACATTCATGTTTGTCTCC
Source organism: Glossophaga mutica (assembly GCA_039655065.1). Taxonomy (NCBI): domain Eukaryota; kingdom Metazoa; phylum Chordata; class Mammalia; order Chiroptera; family Phyllostomidae; genus Glossophaga; species Glossophaga mutica. Next base: position 65,795,729 of record CM077304.1, read on the forward strand.
CTCTCTCTCTCCCTTCCTCCCCTTTATTTATTTCTCTAAAAATAAATAAATAAAGTGTAAAAAAAAAAAAGAAGAGAGGACCAATACTTCTGATAGCTGTGCAGTTCCAGGTTCTTTTTCCTGAAGACTGACTGCTTTACTGCCTTGGGAATCTGTGGAACACTCCTCTGTTCTATATAATTTGCTTTTGTGTAATATGGCTCAAGGGTTGTTCTGTAATTTTCAACTAAAGAGTCTTAACTAAAGCAACATACTGGGTCGAACAGTGTCCCCCACATCATGTCTACACAGAACCTCAGAGTGTGATCTTATTTGAGAGTAGAGTCTTTGCAGGTTTAATTAGTTAAAATGAGATTATACTGGATTGGAGCGGGTTTAATCCAATTACTTATGTTCTTATAAGAATGAAAGAAGATGAGAAATCCAAAGAAGGCCATACGAAGACAAAGGTGGGCAGAAATTGGAGTTTTGCTACCGCAGGCCGAGGACTGCCTGTTCCCTAGGTCCTTCAGAGGGAGCAGGGCTCCGCTGACAGCTTGGTTTTTCACTTCCAGCCTCCAGAACAATGAGCGAATAAATTTATGTTGTTTTAAGCTACCCAGTTTGTGATACTTCATTACAGCAGCTCTGGGAAACTGAAAGGAGTATTATAGGACAATTTACCTCAAAATTGCTGCTTTTGAACTTGTTGTCATGGAAAGGGCTGGACTCTACAGTGAGGAGAAATTCTTGAAGCTATTAAGTGCCTTCTAACTTCAAGCCAGAGCCCCTTTTGAGAAACAAGCCTCTAGTGGTTTGCTCTGCATAAAGTCGTCGTCGTATTTCTAGCCACATAGAACCAACCTAACTACTCCAGCCACGCTCAGCTGGAGCTGAAGTCCCCTGGCAATGGGCTAGTCAGAAGAAGGCCAAAAAGAGCTTGATGTCAAACTGTCTAATAGGGACACTGTGCATTAGACAGTAACAAATCAACTCAAATCAGCCAGGAAGTATAACTACTAAATAAACAAAGAGTAGGCAATATTCCAGTCCGTGCTGAGCCTTTGTTTTATTTCTCCGCAAGCCTAGTGACATCCCTGTCTGGGAAGCTCTGTGATCAAGAATGACAGCCCAGCCCTGATGGAGTAGCTTGGTTTGTTAGACTGTCCACTCAGTATGATGCACCAAGGTTGTGGGTTTGATCCCTGGTCAGGGTACATACGAGAATCAACCAATGAATGCATAAATAGATGGAACAATGAATCAATGCCTCTCTCTCCTTCTCCTTTCCCTCCCTCTCTAAAAATCAATTAAAAATAAGTAAATAAAAGAATGGCTGCCCAGCTGAGGACAGAGGACATCTATGCTACCCCCATGAATCCTAGCAATAAACCCCTGTTATTAGGGATCATATGGGTATACTTCCTGTTTCAACCTGTCTTAGTCTGCTCAGTCTGCCATAACAACATTATCGACTGGCTGGCTTAAACAACGGAAATTTATTTCTCATACTTCTGGGGACTGGTAAATCCAAAGATCAAGGTGCCAGCCGATTTTCCTGATAAGAGCTCTCTCTGGCTTTCAGATGGCTGCCTTCTTGCTGTCCTTACTTGGCCTTTGCTTAGTGTGTGCATGCAGAGAGAAAAAGAGATCTCTCTTTTTCTTCTTATAAGGTCACCAGTCCTATCAGATTAGAACTCCAACCTTATGAACCTGTTTAACTTTAATTACCTCTTTAAAGTCCTGTATCAAAATACAATTACAGCCCTGGCTGGTGTGGCTCAATGGATTGACCATCAGCCTGAGAACCAAAGGGTTGCCAGTTCTATTCCCAGTCAGGGCACATGGCTGGGTTGCGGGCCAGGTCCCCAGTAGGGGGCACACAAGAGGCAACCACACATGGATGTTTCTCTCCTTTTCTTCCTTCCTCCCTTCCCTTCTGTCAAAAAAAAAAAAATACATTTAAAAAAGTATAATCACATTGGGGGTTAGGGCTTGAACATATGAATTTGGGAGGAGAGGCACACAATTTAGTTCATTTAGTCCATAAGGTTTAGCAAACCTTAAAGCAGGGGTGTCCAACCTGTAGCCTACAGGCCACATGAGGTTCAGGATGGCTATAAATGTGACCCAACACAAAATCGTAAATTTACTTAAAATGTTATGAGATTTTTTGTGATTGTGTGTCACAATGTATTTAATGTGTGGCTCAAGACAATTCTTCTTCCAGTGTGGCCCAGAGACACCAAAAGTTTGGACATCCCTGCAAGGATCTAACTAATAAAGGCTAGGGTATATATGAATATGATGACCACAGAGGTTTAGTAAACAGTTTACTAAAGTTTGTTCTAAACTTTGCCGTCACCTGGTATACACCCTGGTGCTGTCACACGAAATCCCTTGTCCTCTGTGGTCTCCGTTCCAGAATGTCTGCCAGAAAGCTTGTTTCACGGGATTGGCTCAGCCCTGCTGGAAGGAAAAAAGCGTTGTAGGAATGTGCGCACAGCGTCAAAATTATTTTTTCTCCTTACCATCTTATTAGAATCCTCACTAGACAAGCAACTGTCTTATCCATGATTCCAATGCAAGGGTCAGAATAAAAGACAATCTTAGATTATTTTTGTCACTTTGCCAAGACATAAAGTGCTTCTAACCACATAAATGTAAAGGTATATATACACATACATACACATATGTAAAAGCATATATGGATGTATAATTATGTTACATATATTTATGTATATATTCATACTTCCTATGTGCCAGGCATTGTGCTAAGTGGGGTGTGTGTGTGTGTGTGTGTGTGTGTGTGTATTCGTTTCTTCCTTATAACAATCTCATGAGATAGGTACCATTATTAACTCATTTAACAGTCTAGACAATTAAGGCACAGAGAGGTTGAATAGCTTGTCCAAGCTCATACAGTTAATAAGTGTTGATGTTGGGACTTGACCCATAAAGTCCAGCTTCAGACTTCATGCCCTAAACCACTATATATTTTTGTAAATAAACAACTACAAAATGTAAACAAACTGTAGTGAAAATGTGAAAAGTACTATAATAGAAATTATGTCAAAATTAGTACGGAATCAGATCATTTTATACTGTTTTGAATGAACCATCTCTCAGCCTACTAGTCTCTATGGACTTCAATAGCCATATGGTGCTCTCAGTCCTAGAAATAAATACAGCTTTCCTTGGTACAAGACTGTATTAGTGTATGGCTCCATGTGTTAACCTGGTCTGTTTTTGGACAGCGGGCAAGCCATTTGGTAGATGGGGAAAGATGCAAAGTCTTTCCTGTCACATTCTGCATGTCCTGAGCAAAGAGCTGCTTGCACTGAAGTTTTGTCCCCAGGGCAGAAAGGGAAGAAGATCACGCTCGCTCCGTCCCATCACTCTCACTAATCAAGTGCCCCTGTGTGCTCCAACAAGAGGTTCTTCTTAGTTGGATGAATGGATGTGTAGAGAGGCAAGAGGCCAGGACTTATGGGCTCAAGAATGTGTAAGATTTATTGGAGCTTCTGGTTAGAACACTGCTGTTTTCGTAAACTGCACCAAAATGCTCTCACACCAAGCTTCCAGCAATAAAATAAATAGCCTCAGGTGTCTATCGACCTAAGAGGACCTGCTTGTAGTAGATATAACTGCCAAACCACTTGCTGGGAACTTGACAGATGAATCCTTTAGCTTTCAATCCAGGATGAGAATTTGCACCAAAAAACAAGACTAATGCTTCTTAAAGAGAAGTACAAATTCCTATTTTCTTAATGTTTCATTCATTCATTGAACAAATATTTATTGATTCCTTACTATGTGACAGGCATTGTTCTTGGAGATTGGAATACATCAGTGAGCAAAACAAAGATTCATGCCCTCAAAGAATTTGTACTCTAGTGTGGGGAGTAGATGATTAGACGTAATAAGTAAATTATATAGTGTGCTAGGAAACTATAAGTGTTATGGAAAAAGAAAGAAGCAGAGCAGAATAGAGGGATTAAATGTGTTGGGGGCTGGTGGCACCTTAAATAGAATAGTTAAGGTAGGCCCCATTGAGAAGGTGACATTTGAGCGAAGACTTGAAGGCGTTGAGAGGACCAGCCAAACAGACATCTAGGGAAAGAGCTTACCAGGCAAAGGAAGGAGCAAGGCAGGACTGTGTCCGGTATGTTTGCAGAGTAGCAGGAGGCCCGGGTGGCTATAGCAGTGGGAGGGGAAGGGTGGCCTGTGGAAAGCGAGAGGAGGTGAAAAGGATCCGATGGTGTGTGACCTGGTAGGTCACTGTCGGGACGTCTACTTTTTCATTATAGGACTTGTACTCAGAATAAGAAGGGACTCCATTAGAGAGTTTTGAGCAGAGGAGTGACATGTTCTCTCTTACATACAACCAGGTCACTCTGACTGCTGTGCTGAGAGCTGACTGTATGAGAGCCAGAGTGGAAACAGGGACACCAGATAGAACGCAGTCACAATGATCAAGAAGAGATAATGCTGGCGTAGACGAAATTGTAAGAGTAGGGGTGGTGAAAAGTAGTCCGTCAGTCAGTTTTGGGGTAGAATTTGAGGGCAGAGGCCGTTGGAGCCGCTATAAATTAGATGTGGTGAGTAAAGGGGGAAAAAGACGAATTAGACAGCTACGATCAGGTTATTGGACATACAAGGCTAGAGGTCGGGCATAAAGTTTGGGCTGGAGATGTGAGTGGAGGAGTTGTTGGCACAAAGACAGTATTGAAAGCCAAAGGCTGGATGAGATCATCAAGGAAGTGAGTGTAGACAGAGAGGAGGTCGAAGGACGGGGCCTTTCAGCCTTCCATCGTCAGCAGTTGGGAGAAAAAAGGATTCAGCAAAGGAAATAAGATGGAGTAATCGGAGGTGGGAGGAAAACCTAAATGCTCAGTTCTGAAAACTAAATGAAGACGGTGTATTGAGGAGGAGATAGGTATCAACTGTGTCAAATGCTGCCAAGAACTCAAGTAAGATGAGGACTGAGCATTGATCATTGAATTTAGCAGCATGAAGATTATTGGTGATTTTGCTAACAAACATTGTTGGAATGGTGGGGAACATCCAGACTGAAATAGATTTACATGTGAATGGGTACATTTTATTTACTGTGTATAAATTATATTTCAATAAAGTTGATTTAAAACTACAAAAAGAGGGGAGGTATGAAGGAGGATAAGCAAAGCTTAGAAATAATACAAATGTCCATCAACACTAGAATGGATTAATAAATGATGGCGTATTAATTCAGTGGAATATTATAGACTAAGCAGGGGTAAGCGAACTATAGTGTAAGAGTCAAATCTGGCACAGGCCCTATTTTTATAAAGTTTCACCAGGACATAGCCACAACCATTTGTTTAAGTGTTGTCTGTGACTGTTTTTGTGGGCTACGGTAGCAGAGTTGAGTAGTTGTGCTAAAGTCCTTATGGCCCACAAAGCCAGGTATTTACTACTTGGTCCTTTACAGAAAAAGTTGCCAACACTGGACTGGAGCAATCAGAATGAGTGAACTGTTCCTATTCATAATGATATGGACTAATCTCACAAATATAATGTTGAGGGAAAGAAGCCAGATGCAAAGAGTATACACTCTATGACTCTACTATATGAAGTTCAAAAACAGGAAAACTAATCTATGGTGCTAGCAGTTAGAACAGTGGTTACCCTGGCGTTAGTGATTGGGAGGGGTCAGGACGTGAGCTTCTAAGGTGCTGATGATATTCAATTTCTTTTTTTCCCAGTTAACATCCATCACCAGAGTTACAAGATTTTTTTCTTGTGATGAAAATTTTTAAGATCTATTCTCCTAGCAACTTTCAAATATGCAATACAATAATACTCTAAGTCTTGACCTGAGTGCTGGTTACCAGGATTATTCACCTGGTGAAAATTGACTAAGAGCTGAGAATTTGTGCACATTTCTAAATGTCTAAAATAAAGTTTACTAAAAGTTAAAAATGACACCGAAGACAAGGGTTTTAACAACTCTTTTGGGAAGTTTTGTTGCAAAGGAGAAGAAAGAAGTGAAAGGTAATTCAAAGATCAAGTAGGATTAAGGAAGATCTTTTTCTTTTTTAAGCTGGGAGAAATAACAGCATGTTTGTTGATGGTAGCAGAAAACAGAAAATTTCAGAAAGAGGAGAATGCTAAAGTGATGCCCTTGGCTAGGTGAGAGGGGACGCATCCAGCACACACGTAGAGGGACTGGCTATGGGCAAGAAGAGCACAGGGAGGTCATCTCTACTAATAGCACATTTTGGATAACTGAAGGCACCTACAACCTGGCACCCATATTTATATAGAATAAAGAGTAATTCTTGGTTACCAAGGAATTCCTTCAGGGTCTTTCCCAAAGCAGTTTGCTGTTGGCCATTTGGTGAATAACGATCTCACTAAAAGTCATTGTGTCCTGGGTGCTTTCACACAAATCTCAGTCAACACTCATCTCCCAAGAAACACAGTTTCTGTCTTTCTGATGAGATGGCACAGTGCACGTCAGGGTAGTTAGGGATAGCCTAAGTTCTCCATGACCAGCCGCAATGGTGCCCAAAGTTTCTGCATTCATTTGCTAGGGCTGCCTTAATGAAGTACTGCAGACTGAGTGGCTTAACAACAGAAATTTATTGTCTTAACATTTCTGGAAGCTAGAGAGTGACATCAAGATGTTGTCAGGGTTGGTTCCTTCGGAAGCGGGGAGAGAGAATCTGCTCCATGCTTCTCTCTTAGCATCTGGTGGTTCTCTGGTCATCTTTGCTGTTACTTCCTTTCTCTTTCAAAGATTTTATTGATTTTTAGAGAGTGGGGAAGGGAGGGAGAAAGAGAGGGAGAGAAACATCAGCGTGTGAGAGAATCATTGATTGGTTGCCTCTTGAACTTGCCCTGACCAGGGACTGAACCTGCAACCCAGGCATGTGCCCTGACCGTGAATGTAACTGGTGACCTTTTGCTTTGTGGAACGATGCCCAGCCAACCGAGCCACACCAGTCAGCACAATCTTTGCTGTTTCTTAACCTGTACATGTGTCACTTTGATCTCTGCCTTTACGTTCATGTGGTGTTCTCCTTGCGTGCACATCTATTTCTTTCTAAATTTTCCATTTATATAAAGGCACCAGTCAAATTAGATTAGAGGCTCACCCCACTTCATAACCCCATCTTATTTAACTAATCACATCTGTAAATAACCCTATTTCCAAATAAGGCCACATTCTAAAGTACTGAGAATTATAATTCAACATATATATTTAGGCCTTAGCCGGGTAGCTCAGTTGGTTAGAGCGTCATCCTGATGCAACAAGGTTGCAGGTTTGATCGCTGGTCAGAGCACATACAAGAATCAACCAATGAATGCATACATAAGTGGAACGACAAATCAATGTTTCTCTCTCCTTCCCTTCCTCTCTCTCTCTAAAATCAATAAATTAAAAAAATTAAAAAGGTTTAAAAAGCATATGTATTTGGGGCAGGGAGACACAGTTCTCCCTGCCCTATGGCAGTCTTCTAATGCCAGATTTAATGTCCGCTGTAACGGCAGTAGATTAGTCAATTGCAGACCAGATAGGACAGAGAATCAACGGGATTGAAAAGGTCTTCTTTGTGCAACTCTCTTCCTGCCAGTCCTATCATGTGAACTTATTGTCTTTGATGTGACTGTTTTGATTTGTTTTAGAAGCAGAACCTTGAAGAATAAGAGGTAACTACTAGGAAGGTGAAGAATGAAGGAATTGGCAGGGGGAAGTTACTCGAAGGCACGTTTCACAGTTTGGTCCAGGACCATATGTATCGCATACATGTTTGTCTTTTATAAAGCAGCTTCTAGGGCATAACCCCTGAGATTCTGAATAAGCAGGCCTGGAGCCCAGGAACCTGCATTTTAGCATGCCTAAGGTGATTCCGAAGCCACGCCTTGAAAAACATTCCTCTAAAGAACCAGTGATTAGTGGTTTAGGGAAATTGAAGCAACAAGACACTGGGTGGGAGGCAGACTGGTCCTTGTCATCCAGAGAGAGAGAGAGCAGAACCACAGAAGCCCTGAGGTCCAAGCTGCAAAGGCTGGAAGAGACCATCAAGATCAGCTCCTCAACTTCCAGAGGAGAAAATGGAGCCCAAAGTTGGGAAAGCCAGGGCATTTTGAGCACTTAAGAGTAGAGAGAGAAGCAAAAAACAGTATTTCAATATAATAAGAGGATTACAATGGATAAAATGAAAAGAGAGAAGAGGAATGTGAGATGGCCCTTAAGCCAGTGTCTAGACTAGTGTCTTCTTTTCAGATGACAGAAATAGTCAAGCTTCAGAATGGGCCACTTCCATGCTTCCAAGGTAGGCCTGGGTTCCGGAAACAGGTATTTGCCCACAGGATCCACAGTAGGTCTGTTTTTAACGGTTATTCATTGGAATTCACTGCTTCTTGTGGCTCTGCATTATCCTTAGCATGCAAAGATAAAATAAGAACCTGAGAAAAATACTTCAAGTGTGTGATTTCAATTGATTGATGATCTTCAATTAACGCTGATTAGACTTTGATAATTAGACTTCCTGACAAAATTCTGAGTGATAATAATCTATATCTGCATCATTTCTTTTCTGTTCTTGTACGTTGTTGACCTCATTTAGTGTTCCTGACAACCCTGTAATGGGCATTATCCTCCCTGGACAGACCTTTCAAGGTGAAAAATCTGATCACGTCCTCTCCCTGCTTATAATCCTTCAGTGCTTCCTCACTGTCCACCCATTGGCTTATTCTTTCTCCCTTAGGGAAATGTGTTCCAACTTAATAACCTAAAAGAAAAAACAGCAATTTGTACAAGGATATATGTAACAGCTTTATTCACGATATTAAAAAACTGAAACAACCCCAATCCCAGCAATAAACAACGGGGCTAAGCAATCCTACTCTGTCAATACACTGAACGCCCTGCACCTACTTTAGATAGTGAGAATCTGGTCTACGCTGAGGCATGAATGTGTGTCCAAATGTGTGTGTCTCAGGGAGGTAAACATGGAATAAATATAATAAACAGGATAATGAATACCCTGGTTCAACTCTGTAAAAATATGCACGGATATGCTGACAAAGCCTAGACAGTAACAAAAAGTGACACAATGTTCGGTGTTGTGTATAAATTCAATCTTCTGCTTAAGCTTGACATAAAAATTTACGGAAAATAATAATGCCTTTGGGCTTTTCTTCTGGGGCCACTCACATAGGAATTTCTACTGTGAAGAGTAAACTAGACATGGAGCTTAAAACTTTAAGGCCTCAGTGCATCAGGGTGGGCACAATGACAGGTTCAGGTTGGGATGTAGTATCTGGGTCAAGTCAAGTCAGAGCGGGGTTGGGCGGCATGGCGGCCAATGGCAGCGTTGCCTGGTGTGTTCATACACGCACATGCGCATTGGGCCTGTAGTTACACCGGTTATCGCTGCTGCTGCAGTTCAAGGCTAGTGAGGAGTCACAGAGCAGGAAAGAATTGCCCTGCTAACAGAGAAAAACTGGTCAGACTCGATCAGGCAGAACATTAGTGTATGATGTCAAACTGACCTTATGTACAGTTTTAAACAGGCCTCAGGAGCAGTTCACCAAATTCTCTTCTTTGTACTGTATTTGCCGTGGTTAAAGTCATAAAAGCACGGTGCCGAAGCCTCACTATTAACGCAGACAGATGGTTGAAGTACCCGAACTTTAGCATCTATTCAAATGTGTTCATTAGGTCATTTCCTAGTTTTCTTTCAGGCTTCTCCCCTCCTCTTAAATCATAAGGTATGTGCCTTTTGTACTTTTCAGTAAACAATGCAATCAGTAATTGAGTCCTCTTTACATCTACTGTTTTCACTTTGTGGAGATGAGGAGTAGGTTGATGGTTAGGAGCCCTTCTAGATTTCCCTGGGGTTTCCGTCCTTGTAAATCTGGATCCTCAGTCTTGGCTTATCCTGGCTCGATTTGGCCCAAGAAAAACTGGCTCATGCATCCCAAACTCATGTGAGTCTGATTTGTATCAGAAAATCAATTTAATCATTGACAATGAGAAATGTATTTATGTTGGCCAATTTGCAAGTTCTCTTCCCACAGAGGAACCCAAACAAAGATTAGAACTCCATTGCTGGGTAAGCATAAGTTATTGGTACAAGGTCGGAATCTGAGAGAGATTTATTTACAAATTGATCTACCTAGAAGTTCCCAATTTCCTTCCAATGTCAGTTCCTCCTGGCTCTCACCTCATCTATTCTGTGGAACTTCTCCAAGTCCTGAGTCTTTGAGGAGAATTGATCACTCACCTGGCCAGGCCACCATACCTTTTATACCTCTATTACAGCACCAATCACCTTGCAGTCTGCTACTTATCAATGTACCTGTTGCCTCTGCTATTTCAATAACTGGGGCAAGGATCCTCTTAAACACTTTTGTTTCCTCAGTTCCTAGTGTATAATAGATACTCAGCTCAGGATTACAGAATGAATGCATGTGTGTATGAATGAATGATGAAGTAAGGAAGGAACTTATTTCTCCATCTGCCATCATGATCTTTCCTAAATATTAAATGGATGTGGATAGATATTAAGAACAATTGAGAGAGAGAGAGAGAGAGAGAGAGAGAGAGAGAGAGAGAGAGAGAGAACTCTGTCCTTTAACCATGAGAGACTTGTCCAGACATGAAACCATGGAGAACCTATAAAGGCCAGTTGTAGGCAACACTCAATGCTTTACATCTTCACCCACACTGATCTGCTAATCTGATCCATCTGTGTTATTCTCTGGCTTATTTCAGGCCCTGGCTCATATACACCTTAGCCTGCCTCCTTGTTTTAGTAAACAATTTGACACCCTCCACAAGCATGTTGATTTGGATTCTCCTAATCACCTTTACCCACCTTCTCTGCCAACCTCTGCTAATCCTCAAGGCACTTGAGATCTCTACCTCTCAAGTGGCCAGCCCCAATAGCGTTTCCAATAACCTGGGAACTTGTTAGAAATGCAGAACTTCAGGCCCCAGAACTACTGAATCAAAATCGGAATTCTAAGATCCTCAAGTCATTTGTATGCCCATTAAAGGTGCAGAAGCTTTAAATCTTTTACAAACCACTGCTTCTGCTGATGGTTTTCCTCTCTAGCTTGTCTCCTGCTATTCTCAAGACATGAACATCCATTACATTAGTTATCTATGAAATCACCCCAATTTACCAGCTTAGAACAACAAAAACTTATATTTCACAGTTTCTGTGCCTCAGGAATCTGGGCAACACTTATCTGGATCCTTTGGCTCAGGGTCTCTCACAAGGCTGTAATCTAGGTGCCAGCTGAGGCTGCAGCCATCTAAGGCTGGGTTGGGGGTTAGCCACTGTGAGTTCACTCATGTGGTTATTGACAGGCCTCAGGTCCTCTTGGGCTGTTGTACTGAGGGCCTCAGGTTCTCTCTGGCTTATACCCAGGGACCTCTCTCAATTCCTGCCTGATTGGTTTCTCCATCGGGCATCTCACAACATGGCAGCTGGCTTCATAGAGCAAACAATTGACCAAGCAAGGTGGGAGCTAGATTCTTTTTTGTAACATAATCTCAGAAGAGACAGCCCATCATTTGTGCCTTACTTGTCTGTTAGAGGTAAGTCACAAGGTCCAGTCTACCCTTAAGTGAGGGGGTCATACAAGGGTGTGAGCAACAGGGTTGGGGATCACTGGAGGCTATCTTAGAGACTGTCTGTCAGGGGTTTCCAACATGTGGCCCACAGGCCGCATGCGGCCCAGGATGGCCATGTATGTTATGTGGTCCAACGCAAAATCATAGACTTACTTAAAACCTTTTTTTTTTTTTTTTTTGCTCATCAGTTTTCATTAGTGTTTGTGTACTTAATGTGTGGTCCAAGACAACTCTTCTTCTTCCAGTGTGGCCCAGAGATGCCAAAAGGTTGGACACTCCTGTTAGAGAAGACTCTACTACATCCATGTTCATTTTTCATCTAAAAACTTGGCTAACTAGTTTCTACTTCAGTTATACATTTGTATGGCCATACCTAGGACCTCGACACCACTTGAAATTTTACGTTCTCCAAACTTTCTTCCTCTGTGATTCTTGTCCTTTTATATGTGCATGTGCTTTGTATCTTGACTACAACTTATTTCTTCTACTTCACTCCTATTATGCCTTCCTTCACAGAAAATATGTCTTCCTACCCCTTTCAGCCTTTTTTGTTCTAATCTATTAATGACCTTCCAGGCTTCCCCAAAGCCAGCTGTAAGCAACGCTCAATGTTTTATGTTACATAGCCAGGAGTGGCTACTTATGTATGGTCTTATTGAAAACCTAGAACACCTACGGTCACCCATTTAATTTGTGGGATTGTCCCATTTCTTCTTTCTCTCTGGGGAAAGCCTAGCATTCTTTGGTTTTCTTCCATTTCCGGACTTTTGAGCATCCCTGAAGGAAATCACCCAATCACGCTGACGGGCTTTACTATCAATGTCTGCTATCTAACTTCATCTGCACACCTCTCCGCACTGCATCCCTGCAGAATTTACCCAGCAGCATTTTCAGAACTTTCTCATTCTCTTCAAGTCTCCAAACCCACCTTCGCTATTCTCGATCTACCCTTAGCCTTCCTCCACTCAGAGGCCATTTCCCAGTTTGGCTATCTGCACTGTAGAATGCTCTCATCTCTTCACTCATTATTTTTTGCCCCTCTATCTCAAAAATGGGCGCTGATCAATCTTTTTGGATCTCAACTCTTCACCTGTCCGTATCCTCTATCCTACTCCACTTCTTTGACTTTGTTCATCAGTTCCTCCCTCTCTCTCCATATTGCTTCCTTTCAGCTCACGTTCACAGTAAAGGCAACCTTGGCTCGATTTCCACCTCAGACTACTACTTCATCATTTTCTTTCTACCACTTGTATATTTAATTTTATTATCATTTCAAATATGCAGAAAAGTATATTTGAAATATATTGGCATAATAGATACTAATATACTTGCACGTAGATTTAACAATTTGTCGTATTTGCATCATATTTGTTTTCCTGAAGCATTTTAAATAAAGTTATAGACATAATGACATTTAACCCCTAACTACTTTAGAATGCATCTCTTAAAAATATCATTATCACACTTAATAGAACTTATAATAATGCCTTCATATTATGGAACAGGTTATATTCACATTTTTCCAGGGGACACAAAAAATGTGTTTTACGGATGTTTTTTCAAATCAGGATTCAATTCAAGACTGTGTGTTTCTCAGTTAGTTGTATGGCTTAGCTTAATTCACTTTTAATTTCAACAATGTTCCCTTTCCTCTTTTTATGTCATTGAATTGTTGAACTGAACCCATTGTCTACCTAATGTCCCACCTCTGGATTTGTCTGATTGTTTCTTTTTTCTTTTTTGCTGTCATTTCACATGTTCTTCTACCCCTTATATCTTGCAAACCAGTAGACTTCAATTTAAATTAAACATTTTTTTTGTCAGGAATATTCATAGTTGACGCTATGTACTTTTTATTTCATCACATTTTAGATTGCCTCACTTTTAGTGATGCTAACATTGATTACTGAGTTGAGGCAACAGCCAGATCTCACAGGTATTGTTACTTTTTTTTTTTACTTTTTAAACAATTTCACCCATTTTATTTTTATATATTCTTATTGAATTATAGTTGACTTTTTTACTTTCAATCAGCAAATAATCCATGGAATGATACTTTGGCATCATGTAATGCCAAAAATTTTTTAAGACTGTCATATTGCCACCTCATACTCCATTCCCTGATTCTTCTTCCTCCCCCGCTAGAATAAAACTTTTCTGTAGAAGATCATTAGTGACTTTTTTTAAATCATGAAAAGCCTTTGGCTTTTCATGAAGATGGCACTGGAAGCAAAGAAGGAAGTTCTTACTCCTTACCTTCCCTAAGCTGAAGCCAAAGCAAAGGCTTTGAAGGACCAGAAGGTAGTCTGAAAGGTGTCCACAGCCATAAAGAGAAAGATCCGAAGAAAGATCTGAATATTATCCACTTTCCAATAGCCCAAGACAGTGCAGCTGAGAAAACAGCTCAAATATTCTTGGAAGAGCTCCCCCAAGAGAAATAAACTTGACCACTGTGCCATCATCAAGGATACCTTGGCCACTGAGTCAGCCATGAAGATAGAGCACAACATATTTGTGTTTATTATGGTTGTCGAGGTCAACGCGAACCAGATCAAACAGGCTGTGAAAAAACTCTATGACACTGATGTGGCCAAGGTCAACACCATTCTCAGGACTGATGGAGAGAGGAGGGCATTATGTTATACTGGCTCCTGATTATAATGCTTTGAAATTTGATGACAAAACAGGGATCATCTTAAACGGAGTTGAGCTGGCCAATTCTAAATTTAATTTTTCTTATTATGTTAAAAAAAATAAAACTAAAGCCAAGAGCCTTTGATCATCTTCCTGTAGCCTTCTGAAACATTTTATACTAACATATACTTTTTTAGAATTTCTTTTCCCCTATCTTTCATGAAGTTTCTTATTTTAAGTACTTCTTCCTCTACTCATTTACATCTTTATTGAATATTTTTATTCCTTTGACCCTAGAGTGTCCAGGATCTATTTTCAGTCTTCAACTTGGTCTCTATAGTGCCCCTCCCCTTTAATAATCTTACCCACTTCCACAGCTCAGGCAGATTGCTCGAAAAAATGGGTATCTCTAGCTTGACATTCTATAGTTTGTTGATATTTCCACCTCAAGTCCCATCAGGCGTAACTTAAACTCAACCAGCATAAAGGTAAAGTCATCTTTCTCTGTACCTCCACTGTTCCAGTATAGGAGTTTTGATTCATTCAATATTTACATTGTTATGCTTGTGTAAAAAAATTGTTCACTGTTGATACATATAGTGTATTATGATCATATTTTGTTTTACATAAGAATCATTATGATAATTGCCTTGTTTTTGTGTTTGCTTTGTTTTCTATGTACTTGCCATGATTTATCTTTTTCCTCTCCCCAGAGTTGTAAAACTCCTCTTTATACAGTTAAATTCAATAGGTAATTGATCAGTTTCAGGTTTTCCCCCACTTTCAGGAGATCTTCATCCTGCTTTCTAGCCCTGCTGCACAACTGGCCACCTGCGACTTCTGGTAATTTTCTTCTCTCTCCTGCGTAGGATCCTCTTTTCCTGGATTTCATCTTCACCTTTTTCCTGGTTTCTTCCACCGTTTTGGGGAAATGCTTTTTCCAATATTTTCCTCAGAGGCGGTGCCTGGAGGTGAACTTTTTGAGATCTTGCATGTCTGAAATGTTCTTATTCTATCCTTATACATGATTGAATGTTTATTTAGAATTCTAGATTGGAAATCCACTTTGCTAACAACTTAGGATTCACTGTTCTGTTATCTTCTAGCTTTTCGTACTGCCACAAGAAACCTAATGCCATTCTGTTCCTCCTCCCACATGATCTGTTTTACTCTCTAGGATCTTTTAGGGTTTCATGACAATTAAGTCTTGTGAATTTTCTTTAAGTATTTGATTTTTACTCAATTTTTCTCTGTTTTCTTTCTGAAACTCCTTTTAGTTAGATCTTAAATTCCCTCTGCTGGTTTTCAGATTTTATTGTTTCTTTCCTCTTTTATATTCTTTTACAATATTTTCAACATTACTTCCTAAGCCTTATATTGAATTTTCTGTTTTTGCTATCACATTCTTAGTATTTACAAACTTTTATAATTCTCTGAATGTTTCCTTATTCTTGTTTCAAAGATTTAATATTTTTCTATTTTTATTGAATATTAATTATAACATTTATGCTTTTTTCTGCTCCGTGTACTATCTCCACTTTCTCATTAATTTATTTTTTAAATGTTTGGGGATTCCCTGTATTTCATATTAGAATCTTTCCTTGAATATTTGCTGACCCTTGGTGGAGTCAGGTAATAGATATACTTACCTGGCAGGGGAGATACCATATTTCTGAAGGTGGTTTTCCAAGGGTGATGCTTATCCATTCCACTCTGTATGTGCTCACCCTTGACATTTCCCTAAATGTGGGAAACCCAGCTGCATTATTTATGGTACTAGGGAGACTGCCCCCACCGCCCAGTGGGTGAGGCAACAAAAAGTTGGTTAGAACCTCTGTGCAGGGGCAGGTCGATTCAGCAGGGCTCTGGATGTTTTCTTGCTCTCTCCCCGCAAACACTTTTCTCCTGGGAAGTCAGTAGCTCCAAAGGTGAATGCTTTAATCTTCAGCCTGAAGATGAGGTACTGTATGCCTGGCAGCCACTGTCTAGAGGTGGTATAAAAGGGACCTCATTGTTCAATATATAGACTTTTACTGAATCGCTACGGGTCTCTGGATCCAGAGTCTTTCAAGTTCAACCTCTCTAGATAGTGAATGTTCTTTTTTAAAAAATTGATTTTATAAAGAGAGAGAAAAGGAGAGAGAGAGAGAGAGAGAGCAAGAGAGAGAGAGAGTGATTTGTTTTATTTATTGATACATTCATTTATTGCTTTCTGAAGTAATTACTTTAGCCTTCCTGAAGTAATGCTCCTCTTAGATCAGATGCACAGCATCTCCTCCTTGGAGATGGATAGAATCTAATTGGCAGCGTTGTAATAGAGGCAATATACCAGAGAGTTAAATTACAGTGTTCAGAGTAAAAAAGACCTGGATCTGAGGGATGGCTGTAGCATTTCTCTCTGGTATGAGTTTATGAAATGAACTCTCCAATAATCAGTTTTCTATCCTAAAAAATTAGGTTAATAAGACCTATCTCATAGAATTATGGTAAGGATTAAATGAAATAATGCATATGAAGCAGGTAACAATTTCTTTTTCCTCAATAAATAGATATTTTCCAGACACCCCTTTCCAAGATAATATGCATTGCCACTACCAGTTTTGACCAAATTATTCCCCAAATCAAAGCCTATTAAGAGAAGTTAAGACTACTTAGCATCCCTTTGAAGATTCTACAATATAGTCTCAACCTCCTACTTCCCCTTTTCTCTGTTTACCCCTGCACTTCTGTGTTTCCGTCTACCTCTACTGGATGCCCTTTGCTGAACCTGTTAAGCTCTCTCTCATCATGAGTTATTCATGAGCTTTCTCCATGTGTGCCCACGGAAACCTTAGCCATCTTCTAAAATATAGCTGAAGTCTACTTTCTCCTAGAAATCTTGTCTACCTCAATCAGAAGCAATCCCCTTCTAGCATGAGTTCCCAGGATATTTAGTACACTACCTTATGATATTGCTTGTTTATTTTTTTAAACAAGCAAATGAATGTGACACTTTATCATCACTAAGTACTGTCATTGAAAGCAGATTCCAAACTCCCAGGGTATGGAAGTCACATCTTACACTTCTTTTTGTCCACTATAGCTTCCAAAACACTATTTGCTAAATGAAGGAGTGTTTGATTAATGAAGTGGGTGAATAGAGCGGTAAAGAGTGGAAAAGGAAACATATTGTAGAATGACAAACAAGATAATTCAAAAATGACACCAGGGATTCATTCTGGGTTGTATGGAAATGGGGGACTGGACTGCGGGTCCTTCCCTCTCACCAGCAAGAGAAGCTGCACACGTGTGCCTATCAGTTTCCTACTTGCTTTCAGAACCATCTCTCATACTTTCCCTTCTCTGTGTGTACCACAGAGCACTGCGTCTTCCAGCTGCCCTTGCCCTTTGGGCTTTAGGTAGTTTTCACGTTTTGTTTGATTCTAGTGTTTACACATTTTTATTGCTGTAAAATACTCCATTGTATGCATCTACCAAATTTATGTGTTTATTCTACTGTTAACGGACATTTGAGTTTCTAGTTTGGGACTATTATTAATAAGGCTGACATGGACATTTTCTTACATGCCTTTTGTAAAAAGACATGTTAACACTTATTTCTTGGATTTATATCTGGGACTGAAATTGCTGGGTGAAGGGTATGTGTCTTTCTAGTATTTACACGATATTTTAAATCTCCAAAGTTGCAGTGTATGAGGGTTCCTAATGCTCTACATCCCTGCCAATGCTTGGTATTGTCAAACTTTTGAAATGTTGCCAATCTGATGCTTATGAAAAGATACCTCATTTTGTTTAATTCACTGATAATTAGTAAGGTTGAGTCTCTTAGATGTGTTGATTATGTGTGTCTTCTGTGAAATCATTATCCATATGCTTGGTTCACTTTTCAGTTGGTTGTGTGTATGTTTCCTTCGACATGTTTCCTTCCATTTCAAAGGAAACATAAATATAAATATAGTACATGTTATACTTTGTTAGTTATACTGATTCTCTCAACATATATTTATTGAGCACTTACTGTGCTCAGAGGAATACAGCAGTGAACAAGACAGGCCCCTAAAACTCATAGTTCATAGAACTTAAATTCTAGTACAGGAAGAGAAACAATGAACACAATAAATAAGCAAAGGTTATGGTATATTAAATTTTATGTACTCTGTGATAAACACTGTAGGGATGCTCTTTGACTTACAGTAGGGAACCTAACCTACTGAACATCATAGCTTAGCCTAGTTTACCTTAAACATATTCAGAAAACTTACATTAGCTTACAATTGGGCAAAATCACCTGTACAGTTTTTACCTATACAGTTCTGAAGTACAGTTTCTACTGAATGCGTATCACTTCTGCACCATAATAAAGTAAAAAAAAATTGTAAATCAAATAATCTGAAATCAAGAACTATCATAGAGAGAAATAAAGCAGGGGAGGGGGATAGGGAGTCCTGGGGAAGGGTTGCAATTTAAAATAGGGTGATCAAGCCCTGGCTGGTGTAGCTCAGTGGATTGAGCGCGGGCCTGCGAACCAGAGGATCGCGGTTCGATTCCCAGTCAGGGCACATGCCTGGGTTGCAGGCCAATTCCCGGCAGGGGACACACGAGAGGCAACCATACATTGATGTTTCTCCCTCTCCCTCTCTCCTACCCTTCCCCTCTAAAGATAAATAAATAAAAATCTTTAAAATAGGGTGATCAAGCCCTGACAGGTGTGGCTCAGAGGGTTGAGCATCGTCTTACAAACCAAAAGGTCACAGGTTGGATTCTTGGTCAGGGCACATGCCTGGATTGTGGGACAGGTCCTTGGTTAGGGGCATGTGAGAAGCAACAAATTGATGTTTCTCTCCCTTTCTTCCCCCTTCCCTTCCCCTCTCTTATAAATAAATAAAATCTTTTTTAATAAAATAAAATAAGGTGGTCAAGAAAGGCCTCACTGAGAAGGTGCCATTTGAGTAAAACCCTGAAGGAGATAAGGAAATAGGCCATAGAGGTACCTGGTGGAAGATCATCGTAGAGAGAACAACAAATGCAAAGACCCCTCGGATGAGGCATAAATGGTATGTTTAAGGAATAGCAAGAAAACCAGTGTAGACAAAGCTAAGTGAGAAAAATGAGTCCTAAGCGACGATATTTGAGCAACATGTTGGGAATGGTGTCTGTGTAGAATGTAAAGGATGTTTTACACCATTATAAGGACTTGACTTTTACTCCCAGTGAGGTGGGAAACCATTTGAGGGAAAGAAAAATTTGAGCAAAGGAGTGACATAATCTGACTTATTGTTTTAAAAAACCCATTATAGTGGACAACATCAGGAGTAACCTGGGCGACTTTCAAAATAATCCCGGTCCTTGCAGAACTAAATTAAGTAAGATTTTGGAAAATGATTTGAAATGCTTGCTGACTTGACCTGCTTAGTCAGATCTTGAATGATGGCATTCTTGGGTAGATTCTAACCCACGCTTCTAACTGTGGAATAAAAAATAATATAGACTATAAGACTATGTTTGGGCACTTGGTCTTTGTTTGTATTATGTATTAGCCTCCATCATAACACACTTATTAAATTTTAAAGTTGAGCAGTTCTGTAATTGTAACTATTGTTGCTGTTTAGGTAACAAAACAGGCTTATGATAGTAAAATGAATAGAGGTGTCCCAAAATACATTTTTTTTAGTTCACTTGTAACTATTCCTCTTGTATAGTGTATGACATGATAAAATTTGTAAAAAGTGTAACATAAAAACTAAAATTTGTATTCCTTAAAAAAAAAAAATCAATCCAGATAAGAGATAATGGTTAAATGCACAAAGGTGATACTGAAGTGGTAAAAAGTGATTAGAGAAAATGGAAAGATAACTTGTGAATAACTATGACCTAGCTGAGGTTAGGTGTTATTTGTTGGTTAGTTGCTAATGAACCTTTGTTTTCCTACTTTAGAAGAACTTTCTCTGTTGAGGAGCTGAGACTGTGGGTGGAGAAAACAAAGGCGACCAACCTGTTGGTGGAATTGGTATGGCTATAACAGGAAATAGGTAAAAATGATAATGGCTTGGGCCAAAGTGGCACCAGTGAAGGGAGTGAGTAATTTTCAGAATCTAGGTTTATTTTGAAAGTAGCACTAATATGACCTGTGAGAAATATAAGCAAAAGTAAGAAATCAGGTATGACTGTAGAATTTTTATCCTGGAAGTTCAGAGTTTCCATTAGCCTACAAGAGAGAAACTTCAAGAACAGATTTGTAGAGAATATCAAGAGCTCACCATTGGACCCATTGAGTTGGAGTTGCTTTTTCGACGTTTAAGTGGAGGTACCCAGTTGGCAACTAGCATTCAGAAAAATTTAAAGGGTATTTTATTAGTCAACATTGTTGTTGGGTTTTTTTTGAAAATTTCTGATAATTTTATTTTTTTAAAGATTTTATTTATTTATTTCTAAACAGAGAGGAAGGGAGGGAGAAAGAGAAGGAAAGCAACATCAATATGTGGTTGCTTCCCACGTGTCCTGCACTGGGAAATCTGGCCGACAACCCAGGCATGTGCCTAGACTGGGAATCCAACTGGCAACCCTTTGGTTCACAGGCCAGCACTCAATCCACTGAGACACATTGGCCAGGACTAGTCAACATCGTTGATACAACAACCCCAAAATCTTAGTGGATTACAGCAACAAACATTTATTTCTTGCTCTTGTTACAAACATATGATAGGCAACAGGTTGATTAGAACTCTGCTTTAGGCTGTGGGCCACCTATGTGTCTGATTCAAGTATCTTCTAATTTTGGGCCTAGGCTGAAGAAACAGCCACTGCCTGGCTCATGCCCTACTCACAGCAGAGGGCAGAAACAAGAGGTCAAACTAAACAATGCTATCCAACTGGAAATTTCTCCTTGCATGTGACTATACCACAGACTTCCACTTCATTCTTCTGACCAAAGAAAGTCACATAGCCCAGCCCTGCAATAGGACAAGGATGTATATTGTGACAGAAAAAGCATCTCAAGACAAATCCAAAGGGTGTGGATGTACAATTCTCATAGAAAAGAGGAAGCAAATAGTTGTAATCCATCAGTTAATCTACCACAAAGTGGGCGTAGACATTGAAGAGAAGAAATCCAAAGACAGATATTTCAATGTTCAGAGGTTGGGGAGATAGGAAAAAACCAACAAAGGAGACTGAGAAGGACAAATAGTAAGGTAAAGATAAAACCAGGTTAGAAGTCAAGCAAAACATCTCAGGAAGCTAGGAGGGATCAACCATGTCACATGTTGCTAATAAGTCAAGCAAGATGAGGACGGACATTGACTATTAAGTTTAGCCATGGAGAAATCTTTAGTAATCTCAACAAGAGAATTGAAGACATGGTACAGGCAAAAACTTGGTCAATGTGGATTCAAGAGAGACAGGGAGAAGAGAAAACAGAGAAAGTGGGTAACGGCAGATTAGTATTACAAACACTTTCGCTAAAAGGTGAAAGAAGGAAATGAAGGAGTAACTGGAGGGAAAAGTGAGGTCAATAGGAGTGTGGGTTTTTTTTTTTTTCAGAAGGAAGAAATAAAACTGTGGTGGTATGATGGTAGAAAAGATTCAGTAGACCTGGCTGGTGTAGCTCAGTGGATTGAGCGCGGGCCTGCGAACCGAAGGATCGCGGTTCGATTCCCAGTCAGGGCACATGCCTGGGTTGCCAGGCCAGTTCCCGGCAGGGGACATACAAGAGGCAACCGCACATTGATGTTTCTCTCCCTCTCTCCTTCCCTTCCCCTCTAAAGATAAATAAAATCTAAAAGGGAAAAAAAAAATCTTAAAAAAAAAAAGTAATTAAAATTAAAAAAAAAAAAAAAAAAAAAAGATTCAGTAGAGAGGGAAACACTGGTAATGCCAGAGAGAAAGTAGAGGATTGCTGTATGCTAAAGCCCATGAACAAGCTACCAGGGATCAGACCTAGTGCAAAGTGGAGGACTGGCCTTCATTAGGAGCATAGACAATTCATTTACAGTAACAGGTGACAAGGCAGAGCATACAGACACAAGTGCAATAGGTGAGTAGATATGGTAGTGTTAGCATGTGAAAATTCTTTGCTGTTTTCTCCTATTTTTCAGCAAAATGCTACGTAAGTCACCAACTGAGAGGGAGGATAGGGAGAAGTTGTCAGAGGTTTGAAAGTTAGAAGAAAGTATGAGTAGTCTAGAAGAATGGGAGATAAAATGCACGAGGGAACAACAATGATCAGTAGGTAGCATTACCTACCTGAGGTTAGTGACAGTTGTGTGTTTTCTCTTCTTCAACCACAATCCGCTGCAGTGGTATGGGTGCAGAGTTAAGAGGACAACTGAATTTATCTAGGTTACAAACAGTCAGAAAGTCAGATTTAACCAGAATTTGTCAAGTTAA
Source organism: Glossophaga mutica (assembly GCA_039655065.1). NCBI lineage: Eukaryota > Metazoa > Chordata > Mammalia > Chiroptera > Phyllostomidae > Glossophaga > Glossophaga mutica. The sequence continues at coordinate 65,818,365 of CM077304.1, forward strand.
AAGAAAAAGAGCAAGAAGGACAAGGTAGTTTAAGAGGTCTGCAAGGGATGGTCCATAATGGTTAATTATGAAATTTAAGTTGCATAATTATGGAAGTAGAGTATGACACAGGTTGGGGACAATAAAATGGTAGAACAATCAGTAAATCATCTAGGTAAATTTGACAAATTGTTGGTGTGAGGAATTAAGTTTAAAAAGTCTTAAAGAGTCTGATGCTTAATATTGACATGGAGGAGTTACAGTTGTGGGTAATAACAAGATCCAGAGCAGCACTATCCAATGGGAATGTTCTATATCCACTATCCATTGTGGTTCACAGTAGTGGCACTGATTGCTGGCAACGGGCCAACTAAAGAATTAAAATTTAGCCTTGGCTGGTGTGGTGCAGTGGACTGAGTGCTGGCCTGTGAACTGAGAGGTCGCTGGTTCAACTCCCAGTCAGGGCACATGCCTGGGTTGCAGGCCAGGTCCCCAGTTGGGGGCTTGAGAGAGGCAACTGATGGATGTATCTCTTGCACATTGATGTTTCTCTCCCTCTCTTTCTACCTCCTTCTCCCTCCCTCTCTAAAAATAGATAAATAAAATCTTTAAAAAAGAAAAGAAAAAGAAATAAAATTTAAATTGTATTTAATTTTAATAAGTTTTAAATTAAAAGCAAAATGAAGCTAATATCTACCATATCAGAAAGTACAGGTCTAGAGACGTGACCATGTACTGAGTAGCTAAGATGGAACACAACATTATTGAAGAAGAAAAGGCCAAAAAACTTTGGAAGCTAAGTTATTGAAAGGACCATACCAGTCAGTGGATACTGAAATCACCAAGAATTATGATGAGAATAGTATTGGAATGACAGTGAAGTACCAGCTAAAATCCTTAAGGAAACAAAAATCTCAGCATAGGAGGATGGGTATAACAAAGAGGAAAGTGATGGCATAGTCAGATAACATGTTAATCAAAATAAAGAGTTTTAAGAAAGAACGAGAAGTTTACAACCAGAGATGTAAGGACACCTACCCCTTGTCTACATCTAGTGGTATAATATATGCTGTTATAATATCTTCTTTCATTGCAAAGAGAAGTTTGTAGATTGTCATATCACTTTTTATGATGTCTTGTAATGAATAAAAGTTTCACTTTTAATTATATTTTATTGATTATGCATTACAGTTGTCCCAATTCTTCCCACTTTGCGCCCCTCAATCCAACACCCCTCAGTCCCTCAGGCAATTCCCAAACCATTGTTCATATCCATAGGTCATCTGTAAAAGTTCTTTGGCTACTCCATTGCCTATATTATACTGGATCAGGCAGAAGTAATGCCTGCTTGAGTGTGGTTGGTAGGGTAATATATGGGTATAGTAATTTATAGTTTTAATTTGAACATTTCACCTAAAATATCATATGGCATGCTCAAGTATGGTATTGTTATGTTATGGAATTAAATGCTTTTGATTTGGTAATAAAAGATGTTTAATAAAAAAAGGGGGGCAGACTTCTGGCCAAGATGGAGGTGTAGGTAGACACACTGTGCCTCCTTGCACAACCAAAATAAAGACAACAAAAATTTAGTAACAAAAAAACAAAGGCTTTGCTCTATCCAGCAAAGCTTTCATTTAGAATGGAAGGGCAGATAAAGTGCTTCTCAGATAAGGTCAAGTTAAAGGAGTTCATCATCACCAAGCCCCTATTATATGAAATGTTAAAGGGACTTACCTAAGAAAAAGATAAAAAATACGAACAGTAAAATGACAGCAAACTCACAATTATTAACAACCACACCTAAAACAAAAACAAAAACAAACTAAGCCAACAACTAGAACAGGAACAGAACCACAGAAATGGAGATCACATGGAGTGTTAGGAACAGGGGAGTGGGAGGAGGAGAGAGAGGGAAAAGGTACAGAGAACAAGTAGCATGGACGGTGGGTAGAAAATAGACAGGGGGAGGGTAAGAATAGTGTGGGAAATATAGAAGCTAAAGAACTTATGACACATGGACATGAACTAAAGTGGGGGTAATGTGGGTGGGAGGGGTTGTGCAGGGTGGAGGGGAGTGAAGGGGGGAATTGGACAACTGTAATAGCATAATAAATAAACTATATTAAAAAAGGGTGGGGTGTTATTTATGCTGGACCCTGTACTTTACATCCCCATGGCTATTCTGTAACTACCAATTTATACTTCTTAATCCCTTCACCTCTTCTTCCATTCCCCCACACTCCCATCCCATCTGATAACCATCAAAACACTCTCTGTATCCATATTCTGTCTCTGTTCTTCCTGTTGCTTAGTTTGTTATTTAGATTCAACTGTTGATAGATATGTATTTATTGCCATTTTATTGTTCATAGTTTTTTTTAAAGATTTTATTTATTTTTAGAGAGAGGGGAAAGGAAGGAGAAAGGGAGGGAAACAACAATGTGTGGTTGCCCCTCATGTGTCCCCAACTGGGGACCTGGCCCGCAACCCAGGCATGTGCCTGACCAGGAATTGAACTGGCAACTCTTGGGTTCTCAGGCCAGCACTCAATCCACTGAGCCACACCAGCCAGGGCTATTGTTCATAGTTTTGATCCTCTTTTTCTTAAATAAGTCCTTTTAACATTTCATATAATAATGGTTCAGTGATGATGAACTCCTTTAGTTTATTTGTCTGGGAAGCTCTTTTTCTGCTCTTCAGTTTTAAATGGTAGCTGTGCTGGGTAGAGCAATCTTGGCTGTAGGTCCCTGTTTTTCATGACTTTGAATATTCCTTGCCAATCTCTTCTAGCCTGCAAAGTTTCTTTTGAGAAATCAGCTGACAGTTCTATGGAGGCTTCTTGCAGGTAACTAACTTCTTTTCTCTTGCTGCTTTTAAGATTCCTTCTTTGTCTTTAACCTTTGGCATTTTAGTTATGATGTGTCTTGGAGAGAACCTCTTTGCTTCCATCTTGTTTAGGACTCTCTGTGCTTCCTGGACTTGCATGTCTACTTCCTTCACCAAGTTAGGGAAGTTTTCTGTCATTATATTTTCAAATAGATTTCCAATTTCTTGCTCTTTCTCTTCTCCTTCTGGTAACTCCATGATGCAAATGTTGGTATGCTGGAAGGTGTCCTCAGAGGCCCCATACACCACTATCCTCATTTTTTTTTTTTAATTCTTTTTTCTTCTTGTTGTTCTGATTGGTTGTTTTTTGCTTCCTATGTTCCAGATGATTCTTGGCTTCATCCACTCTACTGTTGATTTCCTGTAAATTGTTCTTTATTTCAGTTAGTATATCCTTCATTTCTGACTTGATCTTTTTTATGCTTTTGAGGTTCTCACTAAGTACCTTGAGTATCCTTATAGCCAGTGTTTTGAACTCTGCCTCTGATAGATTGCTTGTCTCCATTTTGTTTAGCTCTTTTTCTGGAGTTTTGATCTGTTCTTTCATTTGGGCCATGCTTCTTTGTCTGCTCATTTTGGCAGCCTCCCTGTGTTTGTTTCTATGTATTAGGTAGAGATTCTACGATTCCCTATGTTGGTAGTGTAGCCTAATGTAGTAAGTGTCCTGTAACGTCCCGTGGCACAGCCTCCCAGATCACCCAAGCTGGGTATTTGAGGTGTGCCTTTTGTGGGAGCTGAGTATACCCTCTCTTGTATTTGAGCCTTGATGGCTGTTGACAGATAAGTAGGAGGTATTTTTCCAAGCCAGTCAGCTGCAAGGACTCACTGCCATCCTCTGTGGAGGATCAGCTGTGCAGGGGCAGGGGGGCAGTGCTTTGATGTGGTCTGTAACTGTCCACTGGGTGTACACGTTCTGGGGTTTCCTCGGTGGTGCTGGCCAAGATCGGCTACCATCTGTGTTATGCTAGGGGCAGCCTGCATATGCTATAAAGCCATCTGAGGTGGCTGCTACTTGTGCTAAGCTTGGAGATTCCCAGGCAAAGCCCAGTGGTGAATTTGCTGCTAGTACCAGCTATGGGCCACTTAGTGAGAATTATGGGGGCTGGTGGCTGCGGACTTATTGAGGCCAGCTGCTGCTTATTTGATAGTATTTAGGAAGTTGTGAAACATGAGCCAAGACCAGCAGCTATTCATATGGAAAAATCAAGGTTAACAGTTTGGGTGGGCCTATACATTGGGCGGGATGGAGTCACAGGGAATCTTCAGGGCAGGTCAAACAATGATAGTCAGGTTAATAGTGTCTCAGATATGGCACCGGCCTGCTAGCTCTGTGGCTCTATGTGGGGAGGGCTCTAAAAAGGGACAATGGCCTCTTCCTGCTTTTCTATCTGCGAGAAAGCTATCCCCTAGCTCCCACCTTGATGTCAGACACTTCAGTTCCTCCCCGTAAACCCCTGGTTCCTTTCAAGTTGCTACCACAGTGCTGGAGTTGAGGGAGTGAGTCTGAGTAAGTTTGTGTGTGGGTTCTTTAAGGGGAATGCTTTGGACTCCAGAAGTATCTTCCACCGACTCAATGCCTACTGGTTTTGCAGGCAGAAGTTGTGGGGACTTGTCTTCCTGGCACTGGAACCCTGGGCTGGGTGTCTATAGTGGGGCTGGAACTCCTCACTCCTGAGATATCCTTCCAGAGTTTTTATCTACCAGTTGAGAATGTGGGACCAGCTTGTTCCATGTCTGCACCCCTCATGCCAGCCTAGGTGGATGTGGTATCTTTAATTACATAGTTGTCAGACTTCCATTCCACTTGCTTTCTGATGGTTCTGAGTGATGGCTGTTCTATATTTTAGTTGTAATTTTGGTGTGGTTGTGCAAGGAGGTGAGCTGTGTTTATCTATGCCACCATCTTGACCAGAATGCCTTGCTTCTTAAATTTGAAAAGTTTATTCCTCTTTTATGATTCTCATTTGTTTCTTAATTAAGAAATCCTTTCTGTGGGGGGCTCTGCCCACAGGGTCCCACCCGGCTGCCACAGATGGGAATAAGTCTACCAAGACATGATCTGCTTGTGGAGGAAAGGTGGCTGATCTCTCAAAGAAGGACCTAGAGCCTGTTCCTCAATGGGCTTTTATTGAGTTTATTTGCATAGGAATACAGGGCATATATGTAAAGCCCAATCATTGTCAGACAGTAATGATCAAACAATAGATAACATTCAAAGAACTATGAGGACTTATTCTGTGTCAGGGTCAGATAGACAGAGTGACGCCAAAGGGCCATAAAACTTTGGGGAAACAAATTCATTTCATGCTTGGACCCTTATCATTTAAATTGAGGGCATTCTTAGCAAAGCAGGTCTCACAGGATTTTGTGCATTCTTTCTTAGGCCTGATCACCCCAGGGAACCTGCCCTTTCCTGCACAGGGCCGCTGGCATTGTTTCAGGCTTAAGTCAGGTAGGGGAAGTGAGGCAACCAAGAGATTAGGAGACATTTTGCAGACAGAATGAGGACTTGGGCTATGTTAAAGCCAAGGGGCAAGAGTCCATCACCCCCTTTTTCTACAGCCCCCCAAGGCCTTCCCTGAGGACCCCTTTGTGACCATGTCTATCTTAGGTTGTCCCTCCCTTGAGGAATCTTACCCATCATTGGCTAACCAGTCACCCTCCCAAGGCAAAGCAGGGTGAAGTAAAGGGGGGCAGAGGTGGCACCCTTACAAGGAAGATAAGCTTTTTCTCCTTAATGGCTTATGGTCCCAAGTTCTCTCACTCAGCCTTAGCCATGAGGGGTTACAGCTTCTGAAACCAGGCAGGGCCGTTCCCAACACCTTTCCTACCCCAAGGTAATATATTCTCTTAATATTTTCTCCTAAAAGTGTTATAGATTTGCTGTTCATATTTAAGTTCTTAATTCTTCTGAAGTTTATTTTCATGTATGGTATGACAGAAAACAAATTTTTCATATAATCTAATTTCTGAAGCACCCCTTATGAAGTTCACTGTTTCTTACACAGTTACCACAATCATATTCATTTCTCTAATAGCTTTTGAAATTAACTCTTTATCTCAGATGATTTTCACTTCATTAGAATGTATGTAGTTGCATATTTATAGTGATTTATCCTATGTGGTACTCAGTGTATATGTATGTATATGTGTGTGTGTGTTTCAATTATGCACTTACCTGGTTATTATTTCTTCAAATATTGTTTCCCCACAATCCCCTCCATTCATCTGGAACTTTTATTGAATGTGGGCTGGAGCCTCTCAATCCATTTTACACGTTTTCTTGTGTGTGTGTGTGTGTATGAAATATATATATGTTTATCTGTCTATAAGTTATCCAGCCATGTAATATGAAAAATAGAGACATTCACTGAAGAAGATACAAAATACAAGAAACATTGTACTTAGGACAATGATGCCTCAGTCCCCTTCAAAGTAGGTACCTTGGGACCTCACACAGTTCTCCCAATCACCATCAGCTGCCCCATTGTATTTTCTTGAATTTCATTATGGCTGAAATTTCTTCCCTTTCAAAGGTGTTTTTAGTTTTGGGAAAAGCCAGAAGTCACAGAGCACTAAAATCTGGGTGATTTGATGTTTTGCCAAAAACTTCTGCATGAGAGTGATGCATGAGCAGACATGTTGTTGTGATGTAGCTGCCATCAAGATTTGCCCATAGCTGTGGCCTTCTGAATCATCTGAATAATTTCCGCAGAGGAATGTTTAAGATTAATGCAAAATCTAATGCAGATTTGTTGCTCCACTGGCTCAGTTATTTTGAATGTGACAGCCACACAGTGCACATGCTCACTTAACAGTGTCTACCACCCCCACTGACTAGTACAGTGAAGTCATCTCTGTTCACACATGCACATTCCAGTCCACTCTCTTTGGCTGCCAGGTTACACTGATGTTGTGCCAACTGTTCTTGTTATATTAACAATGGCTGGACTTTTTCTGGATATATGAAAGAGCAAATTATATATATGTAATTTCTTTGGCTCACTGCTGTATTCTAGAAGTATGTCTCAGCACATTCTTTCATTTTAGTAAATTCATTCTTCAACTATTGTTTTTAATAGCTATAAAAATTTGCAGAGTCTAATAGCCTCCAGTTGCATCTTTTTGTCTAGTTGTTTTTTATTTTATTTGAGCTTATTTCTTCATAAATTCGTATTCATTTTCTTTTATTTATATCTTTTCACATCCTAAAATATTTATTGTAAAATAATTGTCAAACTATTCTATAAAATTAATGTAAGTCGTAGTGAATTCATGTATAAATTGCTTATATACTTTATTCTCATAGGCTTGTTTTTCTGTTTTATAATTTAGACTCATTTTGAGTAAGAGGTTTTTCTGTTTATGTTTTTTTGTTTGTTTGCTTATTTTCTTCCCTCATTTCCTATACTCACTCCTCTTTATCTATATGTTTTGTGGCTACCTTTGCTCAGATTCACTTCCTTCCATTCAAAAGTACGTGCTACAGTGGCATTTCAAAATTCTGATCATAACCTTGGGGTATAAGGGATGTTATAGATCTAATCACTGAGGCAGTGGTTAACTTTGGTCAGTTCCCAGTTGCTGTGCCTTTGTTCTTCTACCTCCTCCTCTATATAATGCTGTAACCTCAGGAACAGCATTGGCATCAGCTTTGTATTTTAGCCTATCAGAAGTGTTGAACTCAGATTTGGAAGACATGGGGTATATTTAAATGTCATTTTAACCAGAAATCTTTTCATAGTTTTATAATTTTATTTTATTTTTTATTTTTTAAAGACTTTACTTATTTGTTTATTTTTAGACAGAAGCAAAGGGAGGGAGAAAGAGAGGGAGAGAAATACCAACATATAGTTGCTATTGCCTCTCGTGCACCCCACACTAGGGAACCTGGCCTGCAACCCAGGCATGTGCCCTGATTAGGAACTGAACCAGAGTCTCCCTGGTTTGCAGGCCAGTGCTCAATCCACTGAGTCACACCAGGCAGGGCTATAATTTTATTTCTGAAAAACACTGAAGTCTTTAATTGATCTGGAGTTTATGGTGATGTAGTTTTGAATTAAGGATCTAACTCTACTCCAAATAGCTAACCACTGGTTCCCACATTTATCACGTTATTTATTGAATTGCTAATTGCCACTACTACCCTTTTATAAAAGATTTTATTTATTTTTAGAGAGAAGGGAAGGGAAGGAGAGATGGAGAGAAACATCAGTGTGTGGTTGCCTCTCACATGCCCCCTACTAGGGACCTGGCCCACAACCCAGGCATGTGCCCTGACTGGGAATTGAACCGGCATCCCTTTGGTTTGGAGGCCTGTGCTCAATCCACTGAGCTATATCAGCCAGGGTGCCACTACTACCTTTTAAATAGCTTTCAAATATGTCTTACTCTTTATATTCCCATTGTTACTACCCTAGTTCAGGTCATTATCATCCTGTCAACTTTCATTTAGCTTGCTGTCATAACCTCTTAACTCTTGTTCATCAGTTCCTTATACACTCTGAAGGCAAAATGACTTTTGTGTAACACAAAACTGATCATGTTACTCCCTGCATAAAACCTTCCAGTGACAATCCCATTCTCTCAGGGTGAAGTACAAACTGTTTAATGAGGTTTGGCTACTATAGCAGCTTTCTATAGCTTCATCTGTTGCCATTAATTCTCCTCGCCCTCATCTGTACTGTTCACTCTCCAGTTGTTTAGCTTCCTGAATATGACATGCCCCATCACATTTCCAGGAACATGCACTTCTTTGCCTCTGTCCTACCCCACTCTATCTTTGATGACTCAATCATCTATCCCACAGGGTTCACGATGATGTCACATTTTCAAATGAGCCTTTTGTGATCTTCCTTGAGCCCAGATTAGGAAATTCTCCTATATGATACTTTCCCCATTATAACAAAAATTGTGCAGAATTGCAATTTCTTATATTTGTCCCTATTTACCTCCCTTATAGATTATAAGCCATTTGAAGGAATTATGTGTTCTCATTCTAAGTCCCTAGTAGCTAACATATAATATTATAGATTTCCTCAAATATTTTTTTAATTTAATAAAAATTTATCAAGTAAGACCCATGGACTTCTGGTCAAGATGGTGGCATAGGTAAACAAGGCTCGGCTCCTTACACAACTACATCAAAATTACAACTAAACTACATAACAACTATCATTCAGAACAACAGAATTAAAGAAGAAACCACATCAAGATTGGTAGGAGGGGCAGAAACATGAAATGGACTAGTCTGACACCCATGTGTGGTGGCTAAAAAATCAGGAAGGATCTCTCAGGAGTGAGGGGTCCCAGCCCACACCAGGCCCCCAAGCCCAGGGTTCCAGTGCCAAGAAGATATGTCTCCATAACTTCTGGCTATAAAAACCAGCAGTGATTGAGGCTGTGGAAGACTGAAACTTCTGGAGTCCCAGCCACTTCCCCATGCACAGACTTATTGACTCACTCCCTCTGAGTTGCAGTGCTGGGGCAGCAGATTGAAAGGCATTAAAGGCATACAGGGAGGAACATAAGTGTCTGGCATCAAGGCAAGAGCTGGGTGGTAGCTTTCTACCAGACAGAAGTGTTGGCAGAGACGAGTGTTCCTTTTTTGAACCCTCCCCCCACAGAGCCAGAGGAGGGTGCCATATCTAACAGCCATCAACATGGCTCACACAGTATGTCCTGCCCTGGTGATTCCCTGAGACCCTGTCCCACCCAACTTTCAGGCCCACTCAAGCTGTTTCCAGTGGCTTTTCCACGTGAATGGCTTGCCTTGGCCCATGCTTCAGATTTCCCTAAATTCTCTCAAACAAGCAGTGCATGGCTTCAGCGAGTCCTAGACCTCTTGCTAAGTTGCCCCAGGCCCAGCACTAGCAACAGCCAGCCTTGGTACACAGCTTGGCCTCTCCTGGGCACCTCCAAGCCCAGCACAAGTGGCAGCCATCTGCAGACCTCTTTGTCTGCAGGTTATGCTGTGTGACTCTGGACAGAACAGAGGCAGTGGCTGACCTTGGCTGTGCCAACAGCAATCAAGGCTTAACTACAAAAGGAGGTTGTACACAACTCACACAGTGGGTGTACCTCAAGTACTCAGATAGGGCAATAGGGGACAATCTGTAGAAAATTCTAAAAATAGTAACCTTTACCTGTCAAAGCTGTCATCAGTATTTTCTCCAGCTTTTTACTTGCCACTTAAATCAAATTTATTTTAATTTTTGACACACAAAAGTTTGCATTTCTTAGTTAAATTTACTAATCTTTAGTGACTCCTTTCCTTGCTTTTAAGCTTAGAAAGAGATCTCCCCTATCCGGAGATTTAATAAACATACTCTTACATTTTCTTTTTTCTCTCTCTCTTCTCTTCTCCCTTTCCTCTTTTTTCCCCTCCTTCTCCCTGTTGTCTCAAAGCCAGTTTAAGTAAACTGAGCCACTAAGCTACCCCAGTCACTTTGGTCTCTTGGGTATCCTGTAGACCAAGAAAAACGCGGGGTTGGGATGGAGCTCTCTACAACACAACCCCCTCCCTTTTCCTTCTACATAAAAAGCAGTTCAGTGTCAAGCTCCCTAATAAGCGCATGTACGCCTGACAATTAATAAACTGCTGAAGTGAAAGGTGGCCTTTAGATATTCTGTGTATGAATTTAGCCAGTCATACAGAGAGAATGAAAAAAAAATATGGCCTGATTCTGATCAGATGCTGCTTGTTTCTCCTTACACCATGGGGTTCTGTTCTATGTCATTTCCTTTGAAGTCAGTGGGAGCTCTGTGCAGCACGGAGGGCCAGGCGAACACCGGCCTCTATACATGAAGGTGAGAACTGCCATTACGATAAACTATTCAGCAATGCGGTGGAGGGAACATTGGTTTAACACACTTGGTGGCTACCCTGCAGATCCCACTGTCTGTGAGAGCTTTGTTCAACCAGAGCAAACAAGAACTTTTTGAATCTTGACATACAAGGGCTCATTCAGCAGAGCATCCCCTGTTATGAGAGGAGGCACAGTGCTGGGCAGGCACTACAGTTCTCAGCCGCAGCACACTGAGGGCATTTCTCTCACATTCTCTCCATCTGTAAAGAGGCTGTTTTCACGACCCCAAAATGGTTTTCTATAGATTGGAGAGATGTATAAATATTTTTACATGTTTGTACTCATATAATGGGGGGCAAATTACAGTCATGTCAAAGTGGCCAGGCCTTTTCCATATGGAAAGAAAGAATGTTTTGCAAACTTTAGGGGAGGGCGTTACCTGGTGAAATGCCGCAGAGCTTGTAAGAGAAACAATGAGAGAAACTCTAACGTAGAAAAGGTACTGGAAATGAAGTCATGTGCATCTGCTTTCTGTTTCAGGAGCATTTAAAAACAATTTCAAAAGTTATTGATCTGAGAGGGGGAGAGAGAGAGATTTGTTGTTCCACTTATTTCTGCATGCATTGGTTGCTTCTGTTGTGTGCCCTGACCAGGGATCAAACCTGCAACCCTGGCATATTGGAACGATGGTCTAAGGCTGCCTGGCCAGGGCAGATGCGTATTTTGTTAATTAGCCCACCTCGACTTTCTCCCTTCCCCCCTTACAATGCATTGTGTACTATTTCTCAGAAACCCAGATCGAGGGATGCTTTCATGTTGTTACACTACAAATATCAGAATGAATAGAGGTCAAAGAGCAAATTGTTCAAATTTGGTGATTTTTTTCCCCACCCAACCCATCCCCTGACTTTTAAATTGACATGTACCCTTACTGATTTTTTCATATTGTTCTGCTCCTGTCTCCATGCCCTTGCTTAAGCTGTAGCTTGCACTCAGCTGCAAGGCCCCTCGCTTCCAAGGATCCCTCACAGAGCAGGACACCCACATTTTGTGTTTGTAATTTTCCTACTGCATAGCATGAAAGCGAAGCAGGCTTTTTCTTTTTAATTACAAGTTTGAATTCTTTCCCAGACAACTTGTATCTACCTCTGCATATAAAATACCCTTTCCACAATGCATCATCAAGTGCTTAGCATATAGACAATATTTAAATCTTTGGGCCTGGGTGAGATCACCAAGGGAAGAAACATAGTTGGAGGAAAAGAGAAAGGACTAACTCTGGAGCACCCCAAATTTAAGAGACTGGGAGAAGGGAAAATATATTTGGGAAACGACTCCCTTCTAGTACAGAGGGAGCAGCATCATTTTTGGAAATAATTGTTACATGACAATATAACAGTTAGAAACTATTCTGTTCTGTGTGAATATGCCCTAATTTACATAGGCACTCCTCTACCAATAGCTTCTTATAGCTGTTCCTCCCGTTCTCCGTTAGTTTATCCTCATTCCAATCTACTCCACATACTGCTTAAGTTAACCTTGGACTAATTTTAGTCATTTGTGCCTGGATAGAAAACGGAAAATTGGTTAAGCACAGTAGATTACATTTATAGGATGAAATTGTTAAATTACTATTTTGAATAAGAAAATACTTGCAAACTAATGTTGAATGAATAAAGCACAATCCCAGTTTATACACAAACATATACACACACTCACATAGACACACAACGAGAAAAAAATTTTTGTTGCCCATCAGAAGTGTAACATTTCTGGGTGGTGGGTTTCCAGGTAACTTTCTTTCCTTTTTTATGCTTTGATGTGTTTTGCAAATTTCCTTCATGAACAATAGTTTTTCTAAAAGTGTACTTTAATTATGTTGCTTCACAGGCAGAAAACCAGCTTTGATTTTTTGGTGCCTGAAAGGCTAACACCCAAATAACTTAATTTAGCAGTGAAGACCCTTCAGACTAGAGGCCCAAACTGTTTCAGTTGAAAGGATCTGTTCAGTGTCTTCTGGATGTCCCCTGTATTTTCCTACTTCTATACTTTTTTGAAAGCTAGGATTCTTTTAATTTTCCTCTTCTATAGATAATTTCTACAAATCCTTGAAGACACTATACAGGTTCTACCTCTTCCTTGGTCCTAAGACCATGAGTCCTGGAAGAGGTCCCCAAATACTAATGACTCTACTATTCATTCAGGATTGACCACAGGATGCTTTGCATTCTTTTAGTTCTTTTTCTATGAGTTCATACTTTATCTCCCCAACCAACATTTTTGTTCCTTGAAGGACAGGTTCTGTGACTTAGAGTCACATGCTGTGGAGATTAAAAAAGGGCTGTATCACAATGCCTGACACTGGTACATAGCTCTAAATATGTTGTCTTGGTAGTCCCTGAGCCACCGTGTCTTATTCACAGTAAGTGTGTAATAAATATTTGTGTGTGTGTATTTATACACACACACAAAACTTTGGATTCTCCTTACATATATGCTTGTATCTTCTAAGTGCATTGAGCTTACTGAAAGAATAAGAATAAAATTTCAGCAGTTAATTATTATAAAGGAAATACTTTAAAAACCATATAGTTATGAAGTATTGCTTAAGCATTCTTTCCTCCTTCACAAAAGGTCACTAGTCTTTTCCTCAGGGGATGTTCCTTTCGTGCTGTCTCCTGAAATACAACGTAGCTTTACTTTTCTCCCTTACTCCCTGGTTCCCAAGTCTAATCTCCTGAAATACAACATAGCTTTACTTTTCTCCCTTACTCCCTGGTTCCCAAGTCTAATCTCCATATGCACTCTACCTTCGTAGGTAAAATGCTTTCCTGCCTCGGTGAAATCGAGCTCCCAAATGGATTTCTGTTGGTTTGGGGAGCAACTTGAGGATTTTGCATTTGGCACTGTTCAGTTTTGTTGGCATCTTTCCATAGTCACCGTTGGGAAAGCTCCTGGTCGGCAGGAGTTCTCTTCATCATACATTCTGTGGAGATTATACAAAGGATTGTACTGCATTGGTTTGAAAATGTGGTGGAATATGAAATTTGCTTTACCAAGAAAGGAAGCTTTTGAAACTCAAATTGTTCTAATAGGACCCTTATACAAGGATAGTTCTGAGTGGAGTAAAATGGCAGATATGGTGAAAGTTCCTTCTCATACAGATTACTGCTAAGTAAATACCACTATGTTTAAAATCACTCACACAAATAAGGCAAGTTGCAAAACAATATGATTACATTTATGTTCTAAAAATATAGGTGTATATATACTTATAAAGTAAGGTTGGATTAAGATCTTCAAGAAGGTCCTGAGCACTGAAGAGCTTATGGTGCATACGAAATAACATCCTATTATTTACTTTAAGACTAAAACCGTGTTAAAGGTATAGCCCTGGCCAAGTACCTGAATTGGTCAGAGCATCATCCTAATTCACCAAGGTTGCAGGTTTGATCTCCGGTCAGGGCACATACAAGATCAACCAGTAAATGCATAACTAAGTGGCACAACAAATTGATGTTTTTCTCTTTCCTTCACCCTTCCCCTCTCTCTCTCTCCCTCTTTTTAAAATCAATATAAAAAATAAATAAAACCATGTTAAAATTAAATAAGCATAAGGAAGCCCCAACAAATTCTGATTTTATGTCTATGCATTTGTAAAAACATCTAATTCTCTATAATTTTTTTCCCCTGGTTTGCTGATGCCTGAAGTACATACTTCACCTACCTATTGGGTAATCCTGTTTTGTTTATGTGAATGCAAATGCACAGAAGGAGGTGTGGAAAGGAATACACCAGGAAGGAATGAGGTGGAGCATTCCATTTTACTCTCTATTTTTTCCTAACCATCTACAACCAAAATATAGTCATTTATTTCATGCACAATTATTGAACACAAACAAAAACATACTGGGAAAGTAAAGTACTTCACCTTTTCTTTCTGTATTCAAGTTTAATATTAAAATGTTTATACTTGATAAATATTAACATAACTGAGGGGAGGCTCAAGTTATCCCCCAAATCGAGTGTATTGATTTTTCTTTCTCTTTAATCTAATAACAGGGTTAGATAGCTGCCAACTATCAGGATTCTTTCAGATGCTGCTGCTAGTCATCATTATCACTAACATTCTTCGAGCTCTTACAGGCTGCCAAGCACTGGTACTGAGCTCTGTGTGTATTAATCTGTTGAGCTGTCACAAAAATCCTGTGAGGTGGGACTTATTATCACTGTCATTTTACAGTGGAAAGAAAAGAGGCTGGAGAGGTTTAAACTGTCTTGTGCAAGCTGGGTCACACCGCTGGCAAGTAAGTGATGGAACTGAGATGTGTCTCTGGCAGACTGGCTTCATATTCTGCTTAGGAAAGAAGAGGGGAGTGGAACTAGTCTGGAGTTTAATGTTTTTACTTTATTTCATGGTTGGCATATACACTTTCGTCTAATTGGGAGCTGAGTAAAGGCATCTGGGTCTGGTGGATGTGTTGGTTGAAAATTACTATTATTATGAGGATGATTATTATAGTATTTAGTAATTATGCAGTGCTTTGTACTTCAAAGAACTATGCTTTACAATCATTTATTAGCTATGACTCAGAATATCTCTGCATATAAGATACATTTAATCATGCATATTTTGCAGAAAGAGAAACTGAGGCAGAATAAGATGAGCCACATCTTAATAATAAAGAGTGAAGGTGAAATGCAACCTTTTAAATTCCTGAGGCTCAGAGAAACGGCTCAATCTGGACAACAACAAAAGTTTAATATTTTAAACCTCTTAAAGGAAGGTGTCAGTTCCAATATTTTTCTCAACATTTCATTAATTAAAAATTAAATGTGAAATATGCTAAAAACTGATGACCATTTCCTTTTAGTTCTCTATTTTGAGCTTTTACCACACTTATGCCATGTGACACTTTTGCTCTAGTTCAGCCTTGCTGTCTCCCATTTCTCCACACTAGCACAATTTGACTACAGATACTGGTTTTCAGTGTCAATATTATATTGCTTCAAATTGCTTCCAGTGTCTCTAAAAGATGGCTTTTGTTCACCACATGCACAGGACTCATCACAGTAACTTGCAATAATACAAACTTTGTTCAAGAATTACATTGGGATTGAAGAAAGTCTTAGATATCTGGCACTTTGTATACCTCAAAACGGAAGATTATAAGCACATCAGTATGACTTCGGGTGGGAGGGGGAGAGAGATGAGAAAGACCTGTTTGGTTTATTGCAGCACCTTACAAAAGGCCTGGATGAATTGCACGCTCTCTTCCATAACTCTATAGCCTCTTTCAGTTGGAAGGCAGTCATGACCGTAGCACATGGGAAAGGCTCAATAAATATTAATTTAGTGGTTAAAACCATGCCTGTAGAGACAGACTACCTGGGTTCTAATCCTGGTTACATTATTTATCATACACCTGAACTATCTGTGCTTGTGTTTCTCTATCCAGAAGAAGATAAAAAGACGATCACACTCCATAAGGTCAGTTATCAAGACATTTATTCAAGTGTTTGCTATTATTTGTCCTTTCTATTTCCAAGGCAGTTGACAAATAATACCAGCTATAACTTCATTAAAATGTTGGTAATAATGATATTTACATTGGAATAATTAGATGTCTGCACTTGCCTAGCTTGTTTAGAAATGGTACAGTGTGGTACCACACAATTTTATACCCCAGAAAAAATTTAAAATTACTTCAGAATACATTGGAACAAATAGTTATAAGCATGTGTAAAATCTCCCATCCAAGTACTAACCAGGCCCGACCCTGCTTAGCTTCCGAGATCAGACGAGATCGGGCACGTTCAGGGTGGTATGGCCGTAGACGCACGTGTAAAATCTATAAGGCAAAATATTATACTTGTTTCTTGAAAACAGCCATATGATTGCACACATCAGTGGTTCCAAACTCAGTGTCTACCGTGAAGATTTCACAGGCAAGAGAGACCAACTCACTGTACAGCCTGAATACAACTGCTGCACTTGAGTCCTGGCCAGGTAGTTCAGTTGGTTGGAGCATCATCTGTAAACACGAAGGTTTTGTGTGTTTGATCTCCCATCAGGGCATGTCCCTAGGTTGCAGGTTCAGTCCTGGTCAGGGTGTGTATGGGAGGCACCCAGTCAACATCTCCATCTCTGTCTTTGTCTCTGCCTCTGACTTTCTGTCTCTACGTCTTACTCAAATCAATGGACATATCCATGGATCCTCAGGAGAGGACTTGCAGATGTGGGTCAGTTGGTTGGAGCATCATCTAGTACACCCAAAAGGTCGTGGGTCAGATTTCCAATCAGGGCACGTACCTAGGATGTGAGTTCGATCCTGGATCAGGGCACTTATCGATGGATGTTTCGCCTTCCCTTCCTCTCTCTCTTAAAAAAAAAAAAAAAAAAAAAATCAATTAAGAAATAAAAAAATAAAACTGCTGCGTCTGAGCTAAGGACACTGATGCCTTGTGGGATGCATGCCCAGTTGGCAAGTGTTTAAATTTTCAAGGGACCTCAGAAACTGGGATTACTTTTTTAATGTGACATTTCTCAATTTAAGATTTTGGCTTAATATATTTTTCGGTACGAAACTCTGTGGGTCAAACAACACACTCGAGGGCCATTTGTCAAGTCTCTGCCAATTATACTAGTACCTACATAGGAGTACTCCGTGCTTTTATTCACAGCAGCAAATGCTTTCCAAGCACTCGTGCCAAGGCCTGGATACAAGGTAGGGAAGACAAAACATGACAGTCTTCACAGAACTCACAAGTCTAGTGGGGAGACAGGCAATAATGACACAGGAAAGAGTGAAAAATACCACATCTGCTGGTGGTTTAAGTATTTGATCAGGCCCACTATAAAAAAAAAAAAACCCTAAAAACAAAGAACCTCATTATTTGAAAGCTTGGCAAATGGTGGTACCCAAGTAGATGGCTCTTTTGTTTAACAAAACACCTTAATGGATTTTGGGGGTGGGAGCTATGCATAGAAAGAGCCACAGCCTAGCACAGTTGAGGGACCATTCCTATTGTAGCCTCTGCAATTGGCATCCCCTTGAGCCCCATTCCCTTTGTATTCTTTGTGAACAGTGCCCCCTGGAATTGTGCAACTGGGCTGTTCTGGCAATAAACACAGGCCAGGAGTCTGGCCTGAGAGGAGGACTGAGAGCTAAATTCTTTACATAATAAAGCAAGAGGGGTGGGGGAAAAAAGTAACAGGAGTTTTAAGTCCTTACCTAGTGGGTAGAGGCAGGACGATGGAGAGGTACCTGTAATGGGGAGAGACAGGGGTTTGGAGGAAACAGCTATAGGGTGAAGACAGCCTCCCATTTGGCAAAAACTGGAGACTACGAACCTGGTGAGGGATTCCCTGTGATTTGGAAGAGTGACACATAAAATCATCTATCACCTTCTTTAACTGACAAATGAAGTTGAACAACTGTTTTGTTGGCATCAAGTAGAGCCTTCACACCTCTTCTGCATGAATTAGGAGATAACCAGGAAAGGTGCAATGCTCAGGCTCACATAGCAACGCTTGGCTAAACATACAGTACTACAATAACTTGCCTTTTAACTGGGTTTCTTCAAAAAGCTCAAAGTGCTTACACTTTTATTTCCTCATTTGTTCTAACATTCCAGTGTGGGAAGGGCTGATTTATGATAACATTAGCTATAGATGGAGGAATGGAAATAGAGATTAAATCACTTACTCAGTGTTGCATAGTTGGGGTGGTGGAGCCCGCACGGGAGAACCAAAAGCTTTGGTTCTCCAAGCTTCTGTCACGAAGTGGAAAGATCATGAGTTTTGGAATTAGAGGGATCTTTGAACAACCCCGATTTCTGCCCCTTAATAAAAATGTGGCCTTAAGTCAATTATTTCATCTAAGTCTCCGTTTTTCTCTTCTGTAAAATTAAGACCATAAAACTTCACAGTCATGTAGTGAAGATTAATTTAGAAAATGCATATAAAGCCCTGGCACAGAATAGTTCTCAAATAAGATTAGTTCCACCCCCCAACCCAGGATTATCTGGTTAAATTTCAGCACAAATTTAAAGTAACAAAAAAAGAATCCCACATTAATACTAATTTTTTCTAGCCTCATCTCCTGCTGACAGCAAAACATGAATAAAAATGCTTCAATACATCATTTAATTCAATGGGAAGAACTGTTGCTTCTGTAGAATTAATTATTCCTGTTGGAGGCAATTAGAAAAAAAGAGGAATATGTGGAAGACAAGAGTACAATGGTTCTAAACCTTGAGAATGTACCACAATCACCTGGAAGGTTTGTTTAAAACACAGATTTCTAGGCCCCACCCCAGAGTTTCTGATTCACAGGTCTGCAGTGGGGCCCAATATTTGCATTTGTAACAAATTCACAGATGGTGGTGATGCTGGTAGCCCAGGGACTAGACCTCAGAGAAGCACTAGCATGATTAATTATAATTTTGGGGTTTGGAGCACGGCAATCGGTGTTTTACCAAGATCTCCAGGCGATGCTGAGGCACTCTCAAATTGGAGAGCCACTGGCACAGTGGTGAAAAGCTTCTGAGGAGACAGTCCCACATTCAGATCCCGACTGCACCATTTACTAGTTAGATGGCCAGGTTCAATAACAACCCTCAAGCACTTCTGTGTCTCTCAGGAAGCCTGAGAATGTCTGTGATTCAGGATTCCTCTCACTCTTCCTCTAAGCTCTTGGTGGAAAGAGAAGTTAGTGAGTTCTGCCAACCCAGGCTCTGTTTTTTATTCCTTTACACTCCAAGGCATGAAAGGCTGCTTAAATTTGGGTATTAGGAAAGTATTTACAAACACTTCTGTGATCGCAAAAATAAAATAAACACGACACCCCTGTAAATAAAGCCAGTAGCAAAGGCATAGTTTGTATCTTAAATTCATAATAATGGGTTGTAAGCCATTTCCATTTCCCCTGCCTTTTTAAGTAGAAAATTAAAAAAAATCTTCCTCCCCCACAGATGCTTGTAAATTTGTTTTGCAGATAGTATGCATGCTAAGAGGCTTTATTTCCCCTGTATCTGGCTTGAGACGCAGAATCTGCCTCAGATGTTTGATGCCTTCTTGGTTTTGTAGTGGAGGAATACCTTTTTTCTCTTTTTCCCCCCCTTCATTCCCTGTCTGGCAGCTGACTGTGGGTCCTCATACTGTGTTGGCTCACAGTGTCACAAGTATCCAGGCTGGCCACAGGACATTCTTTGGCTCACTTACCTTCATTTTTCCCATTGCAAAAATCTTTACTCTTCTTTTATTCCTTAATTAACCTTTTTCTGTGGTTTATTGCCAAAGTTTTCCAAATTACTCCCTGTCAGAGTGACTTCACGAAGAGAAATGGTTCCTACTGATGATGAGATATGAGAATCGTGTTTTTATTCAGTCCTGCGTTGGTACTAGGTATACTGAAGTGTTTATCACACATTTTCACTTTAAATTCCTGCAATTCAGAGATGATTATATATGTGTACACACACGGAGACAAACACATATCAGATATTACAAATGAGGAAACTGAGGCTTAGTTTAGAGAGGTCAAGCAACTTGCCCCAGGTGAAAAAAAGTAACAGGACCCAGGCAATAAGCAAAAGTAACAGCACCTAGGTTCTTGGCCTCTGTTGAAATTCCAAGTGATGATGGAATATAGAAACATAATTTGGTCCTTACACTTAAAGAATTTAAAAATCTTAGGGGTAGGTGAGATTTTTACACATAACACAAGTTAAAATCAAGAGCCAACGTCTACGGTATTGCGTTTGGCATCTTCGACTGCTTTCCTCTTCTGCAAGGTGTACATAATAGTACCAACCTCAAGGGGCTTGGGGATTCATTAACTGAGTTAAGCACCTGAAGCATTTAATAGGGTGCCTAACGGGTTGTAAGCCTTCAGTAAAAGTTAACTATACTTATTTTCAAAAGAGGCAGACTGGAGTAAATACTGGAGAGAGGAGAGGCCGGGTGTATGCTGTGGACCCGTGCCATCTAAATTTTCCAAGCATCGGTGTCCTCCTACGTAAAATTAGGTGGCTGGTATGGAACAACCCGAAGGGCAGCAGCAGCCTAGAGAACAGAGGTGCCACGGGGCAGAAAGGGTTCTCTGGCAGTCCGGGGGCGGATTTGCAGGCGCTGGGAGGGAAAGGCCCCGCCCCGCCTGGGAGGCCCCAGCTCCACCCCGAAAGCAGTTCCGGTGCCAAAACCCTTCCCTCTCCCGCTCCCCCGGAAGTGCTTTTCCAAGGTTCGGGCCAGAGAGAGGCCTGTAGGCACAGCAGCGGAGGCTCGATCGCCTCCGAGGAGGGGCTCCTTCCCGGATCGGAACCCGGGGACCGGTGCCCGCCGACCTGCGCCCTGACCCCTCCCAGCGCCCGGGCCCACGGTGAGTGGCCTGGGGAACAGCCTGGAACGGCTGTGGGCCATGTCGGGGTTGGCGCTCTCGGGCCCCAGCTGCCCGATACGGGCTGCGGGCTCCTAACTGCGGGCTGGGCTGTCCGGGTTCCGGGAAGCGGGTTGTCGACCGCTGCGGTCTTTGCCGAACTCCCTGGGCGGGAGGGAGCCGGGCCGCTGGGTCTTGGGGTGGGCGGGGCGGAGCCGGGGAGAGGGTTCACCGAGCTGTTGTTGCTGTTGGGACTGGAGAGTGGGGATGGGCTGGGCCGCCGTCCATCCGATCCCCTCTTTTCTGCTCCCTCAAATCTTCGCGCTGCCTCCCAGATTTGGTTTTCTGTGTCCGACCTGGGTGGGGCTGGGAACTTGGACACCAGACTCAATCTTGGGATCCAGTTCCCGGCTTTTTTGTCCTCTGGGTTTGCCTTGGGGCTCCGTAATTAGCCCGGGGCGCAGAGGTGTTGTCTCCTCAATCCCAGGGCGGGGTGAGGCGTGTGTAGATGCCCCGGATCTTTTGCAAAGCTTTTCGTCCAGACGCGCCTATGGGTTGCCCGGGATCGGTTTGGACTGCGCTTGGGACCGGCTGTGGATAGGTCTGTGGCACCAGCGTGCCTCCCATAATCTTTAGTGACTGCAAAGCTTGCTCAAACTATTGTTCGAGGCATTTAAAACGAACAAGTTGAGGAGAATCGGTTCAGATAAGTTTCCTTTTTTTTCTTGCAGACGTAAAAACTGATGCTATTCTCTAATCTGTATTCCCAATTTCTGTGGCTATTTGAAGTCACCGTTGTATGATGAGTTCAGTCTGCGGTTGTTGCACAAACGGATTGCAGAGGGTTGGAGAACTGTTACACCTCCTTTTCCTTGAAGTTTTTATACCTCCTTTTTGGAACTGTCATTTTCCTTCACTTTTAAAGAGTTGTTCTCGGTAACTTCTGAGGTTCCTTATTACTGGTAACAGCAATGCACAGTTCACATGTGTGGGCAGGGGTGATTTTTAAATTTTTTTTTTTAAACTTACGAAGTGTTTAGCTTGGATAAGTTGAGAATTTCCTAAACGAGAAAGCAGTGTAAGCATTTTTAACGAACAGATTTTAGGTAATAAATGCCGCTGAAAGGTTTGTAGGAAATGAGAGTTTTCCACATTTAATAGTAATTTTTCAATTATGATCATAAGGGGATGCAGTTATTGTAGTTTATGATTATCAACAGATGACTAGTGTTTTTGCAGTGTGAAGTGTACTCAAACCACCTTTGTGAAGCACGTGAGTGGCACTTTCCCCACTTATATATTAGGATTTATACTGAAGTTATTTCGGTACTTATCTCATTTTCTCTCCTCCCACTGACTGGGGAGGTAATATGAATTAGGGAAAAATAGACTGAAGTGACAAGTTTTGTGAGTTCTCCTCTGCAAAAGAAAATTTATTTCAGGGTTTTTGATCTTCGGGCAAATGGTGGATGATTTTTAAGTTCCTGGAAAAGATTGTGGGCAGAAGGTTAGTTGCTCGACATTTACATTCAGATAGAAACTGTAGATTCTTAGCCATTTGGAGTGGTTGTTTAGAGCATACAGTTCGAATATTGTAATTGAGAGAAACTGGAAAAGGAGTCAAGTTAGATATGGTTATGGATCCGTACTGGTGGTAGTTAATGTCTTTTAAAGGGACATATTTCAAGAATTATAACAGTAAACAAAGATACTTGGGGAAAACCAGATACTCTTAGGCATTGTAAATTTTATTGTGTTCAAGTCAATTCAATAGATACTGAACATTTGCATTGTAAATTATGTTCAGGTCAATTCAACTGATATTGAACATTTGCTGTGTTAGACAAACATGTGAGAGCAAATAAAGATACAGCCGAGGCAACTAAGATTCATGTTTTGGCAGTAATTTTCTATGGTGTGTTAGAAATTATTAAGAGATGAAGTATATTGTTTAAACATATTAACAAGTTTTTCTAATTGGAGGTGGTGTGTGCTTCATGAAAAGCATTAATAGGCTTTGTAGGAGGATATAATGATTAAGTCTTTGGTCTTGAGGAATTTGATATCTAGAAGGAGATGTAAGATATTTGCATGAAAATTTACAACTTAAAGAAATACATGTAAATATGTAGGTTTGACCTAAAGTTTGGAGTTGTATGAAAGGAAAATGGGTTCATTTTTAGCTGGAGTAATTATGGAGAGTGGTGGAGATATAGTAATACTTCTGAAGTTATGTCTGAAGCTATTGTTTATTGAGCAGTAAGTGACCACCAGACTCTGCTAGTTGGGGACTATGTAGCTAGCAGATAACTGAGCCCTAATTTGAATCCAGATCTGCCTGGTTCCAAAGCCTGCATGTTTCCACTACATCATGTTGTCTCCCAGTAAACTGATGACCTGAGTTCAACATTGCAGAGGGTAAGACTTTTTTCTAAGAGAAAAATTTAGGTGTTAGGAATAGGTGGTGGATGAAGAAGGCTTTTCAAATAAAAGGAATGATGTGAGCACAAGTGTGGAGGAGGGAACAGTTCATGGTGTACTGAGAGAAAAATTGGAGGACCAGATTACCTAGAATATCAGGTTCATTTTGGAGACTAAAAGGTGAGGTTTGAAATTTAATTTGGGGCTGGAACTTGTTTAAATGCTGTATTTAGGAGTTCAACATTTGGGAGGTAATGAGAAACTACTAAGGTCTAACAGTGTAGTGTGTAGAGTTTTTTGTTGTATAAAGCTGACTTTCAGTATACAGAGTTGACCCTTGAAAAACGTGGGTTGGAACTGAATGGGGCAGTTTATATGTGGATTTATTTTTTTCATTAAATACGTGTAGTACTGTAAATGTAAATTTTCTTAATAACATTTTCTCTTGCTTTATTGTTAGGATACAGCATATAATACATAAAATATATAAAATATACAGGGTGGGGCAAAAGCAACTTTACAGGTGTGGAAAATAATGCAATAAATAATAATAGAAGAATAAACTCAATTTAGTGTACTTACAGCTGTAAACCTACTTTTGCCCCACACTTATGTTGATCACCTGTTTATGTTATTGGTAAGGCTTAACAGTAGGCTGTTAAGTTTGGAGGGAGTCAAAAGTTACATGTGTATTTTTGACTGTTGCGGGGGTCGTTGGTGCTCCTAACCCCCACATGGCTCAAGGGTGGACCGCAGTGTAAACATCGGGCAGCGCAGTGGTGGCATTGAGACTATTTAGTAGGAGGGGTTGTTGGGGAAGGTTTGGAGGAAGTGGAAGCTGAAGGCTAGATTTATTTACTTTTAAAATATTTTTGTTTATTTACTTATTTTTAGAGAGAGGGAAAGGGAAGGAGAAAGAGAGGGAGAGAAACATCGATTAGTTGTCTCTCATTCAGCCCTGATTGGGACGTGATGGAACTGGCAGCCTTTTGCTTTGTGGGAGGATGTCCAGCCAACTGAGCTGCAACCCATCAGGGCAAAGCCATATTCATTTTAAGTGTGGATGATGGTGATGATGGTACTTACTATTCCTAGAAATATGGGAAAGGGGGTGCAAAATATATCAGTTTGAATATGTTGAATATGTTTTTTTATATGCTTGCCAAACATTGGAAATGCCCAGAGGCTTTTGGAAATGTGGGTTTGTAGTTCATGAGAGAGTGCTGTGCTAGGCATATATATTAAACATGGGTGTAGATAATACAAAACATGTACTAGTTGAATCTATATAAGGAGATGAAAGAATCAAGGGAGAGTTTAGTGAGGAAAGAAAAAACTTTTAGGTGGCATCTATTTAAAACAGAAGGAAAAGACACTAAATAGATAATTTTATATAGTGGGAAAAGAACTTGGTTATCTATGTACTCTTCTTCATGTTGCAGATTCAGATGGGATAGAAAGAGTCTGATCATTGAAAATCCAAGTGGGAATAAAATTTTCTTGCTATTGCTATTAAGAATTCTATGCTATCATTGCCCTATTTCAGGGAGGACAAACTATTTCACATTCATTTGGTCTAGACTCTCAGACTTTGGTTATTTAAGAGCTATTTGGTTGTTTCTTTTGGACATTTGCTGGCAAGTGATATGTGAAGACTTGGAAGCAAATCTCTGATACAGTATTCTGTTTATTTATATGTATGACTTTCAATTTTGGTTTCCATATCAAGAACCTTTAAATATTCAAAGATAATTTTTATGCCTCCTATTACTACTGGCTAGTAATAGTGCCTTTCATAGAAAATGGTATTTAATTACATATTTTTCTTCTAACTCCCTGTAATACATACTTTTTAAAAAAGATTTTATTTATTTATGTTTAGAGAAGAGGGGATGGGAGGGAGAAAGAAAGGGAAACATCTATGTGTGAGAGATACATTGATTGTCTCTTGCATGCCCCCAACTGGGGACCTGGCCCAGCAAACTAGACATATGCCGTTGATTGGGAATTGAACCAGTGACCTTTTGGTTAGCAGGCCAGCACTCAGTGCACTGAGCTACAGCAACCAGAGCAGTAATTTTGATGAATATGAATAGTTTTCTCTCTAGGTCCTGATTATCTTAGAGGGGTAGAATAAGATACTTTTAACTATCATATAATGATATATATTTGGTTGGCCAAAAAGTCCATTTAGTTTTTTTCCCACAAAACAAAGACACATTTTTCATTTTCACCAGTAATTTTACTGATTTGGATCTTTTGAGTATGTCGGCTGTCTCCTGCAATTTACTGGCTTCCAGTGGGCAGAGGCCAGGGCTGCTGCTACACATCTTCCAATGTATAAGACAGCTCCACAGCAAAGAATTATCTGGCCAAAATGTCCATAGTACCAAGAAACTTAGCACACTACTTTTGATATATTTGATCAATCACAGCACCTTCTCTATACACCTGCACAAATCTTATTTTGCATTGTAGTTGCAATTTTACCTTTCTTGAAATAATAAAGTATAATACACCAAAAATGTTGTATATCTTCTTCCATCTTCAGTATTAAAATGACTGCACAAAAATTCACCAATTTTGATAAGTTTTTTTTTTAACACACGTTGATATGACAGCTGTCACAATATAGTCTAACAAAATTGTTTTGAATGAAGTTAAAGACAACTAAGCACTACTAGAGTCATTGTACAGAAAAAAACATAATGGACTTTTTGACCAGCCCAATATATAAAATCTATTTTAATTTGGAAACTATTTAAGAACTGTGAATTTATAGAATTTTGTGTGGTTTTCTGTTTAGATATTTAAGGAGGGAGAATCTGCGTATTAGTGTATAAAAGAATGTAATAGTTTGCAAAATGAGGCTTATAGTTGTAACTTTTTGAGGGCAAGTTTATTAATTTTAGACTGAGTTACCATGGGAAGTGTTTATTTTCTTCTGGAAATTAATACATTCATTTTGTTTTTAGGAATATGTTTATTACGATATCACAGGAACTTAGGACAGTCCTAAGTAAGAGTCCGGTGTCAGCGTTGTTGGAGGCGGAGGGTTTTGTGTGTGCTTTGTTTGGGCTGGTTGGCTTAGTTGCAGTGAGCCTGGTATTAATGAGGCAAAGGTCAGGAGTTCCATTTAGCTTCATTCTGAATGATGGCTAGGGAGTACACCTCTGACTCCTGCCAGCTGTCTTGGAAATTCCTCAGTTGTCATTGGTCACAAAGGTGACTGGATTAGGGCCTATCTTTATAGCACTGGAAGAATATTAGAGGAAACATTGTAATGGTTAGAAACTCTGGCTCTGGAATTATACAGACCTGTGTCAAATTCTTGGTCTGTGACCTTGGGAGAGTCCCTAACTGCCGCCCCCCCGCCCCCACAAAAAAAGCCTGTATTTCCTCATTATTGAATAGGTTAATATTTTGCTTGGGCATGTCTTACTGTTGCTTTCTTTTTCCAAGTGGGAGTTAGTTGCTTAGACCTGTGGTTCCCAATCGCTATTATAGAGTGGTGTCAGTCCATGACAACGTTTTTACTTGTCTGAAGTCAAATGAGAATGAGCTAGCTTTTCTTAAAGCCAAATCTATTGAAGTTAAAAGATATTTTTTCTAAAATTATCTTTTACCATTTTTGGTGTAAGCCTATTAATTCTTTTATGAAATAATTGTGATGGTAATTGGTAGTTATTTTCTTTTTAAATGTCCTTGGCAAAATAAAAGTGGCACCTTTGATTTATTATATATTTTTTAAGATTATGGTTCTGTGAAATTTGACCATCTTGTTTTAAACAGAACCAGGGTTTTGGGGAGAGTACTTATCCAACATATTTATGCATATGCAAGTTAGGTTTGTGGTACAGTCTGCCCTTGTCCTACCCTACAAGGACTGTTGGGATTCTCACAGCCATTGAATTTAATTTTGTCAAATTTTACATTACTTATAGCACATTTCAAGGGACAGTTCAGATTGTTTTAAATTGAGTTCAAACTAGTTTCTCGAAATTACTTGTTTAAGGCTGTGTTTCCCAACCAGAGTCCCAGGAGGAAATTCCGAACTGTGGGGGCTGCCTGAGGGTGCTTGCTGTAAGTCATTGCTCTGTTGATTAGCCAACGAGATAAAAACCTTGCCTTTGACATAGTGGAGTAGTAGAACTGGCTTTCCTTTTCACCTCTTCTGCAGGAAAGATCCTTGAAGCTACAGCGAGAAAAGCTTTTTTATTTAGCATACCAAGCAAACCTTGTACAAATATCAGTATTCAAAATGTTTCCTAGAGAAAGAATAGTTCAGCACTTTGCGTAATCGGTTATGTAAGTGGAGCCACAGAAGTCCTCCTGGGGACACAAACCAATTATTAGCATAAGCGCTCATTGAAACTGCATTCAGTTGTCTACATGAGAAGCTTATTGACTCCTTGGTTCACTTAGAATGTGTGTGGGGGTAACCAAAGGTGCAAACCTTGCATAAGTGACTGTTAAATTAAAGCTTAACATTTGTTTCCTTTGAGTGTTTTTGGTTTGTAATTTTAAATATTGGGAGTGCTATAGAAATATATAGAAATGTATGTTAGACCTCCTGAAGCAAAATGTTCATGTTGGGTTGAAATAGGTTAGGCCCCCTGTCCTTCAGTTTTCACAAGAACTGGAGGTTTGCTGCTTTAGATATTAATTTAAGGATGTTACTGTTTTATAGAGTTTTTGGTGTATAGTATTCTGGTAAATAAAAATAATTATACAGAATTCATTTATTTTAACAAAGCTTAAGTTTTTAACAATGCTTAAGTTTTTTCTATAAAGTTCTCCTAATGGCAGAAATGAATGGTATGCTCAGAAGGTAGAAATACAGTTTTGCTTTGTTACCTAGCAAGGGCTCACTGCCCCATGAGCATAAGCCAATACTATGATACCTGCTTCTGATAAGAGAAAAAGCTTATATTGTGAGGTCAGTTGGCAAGAAGACTGGAGGGGAAGGCTCAGATATGTCTCCTCCATCCAAGATTTGGGGCAAAATTTAAGGGTTTTCAACACCAGATCTTCCTTAGCTTTGCAAAAGGTTCTGCATTCAGGTTCTGGTCACGTCTGAGTTCTTTGCTCCAGAAAGAGAGAGTGCGGAGGGAGGGGCAGTTAGGAGTTCCACAAGTTTTTCTCCTGAGTGGTATTCACAAGTGGTGTATCCAAGATTTAAACTTTGGTTCTGGGTTTTGTTAGAAACAAGGACCAGCTCAAACTGGTCCTGCAGTGACATAAGTAGGACATGTCACGATGCCTATAGGCTTTTATATTAAATATTCATAAGAATTTTGCATTTTATATGTATGTGAACAGTGTTTTAAAGTGCTGTCAACTAAAATTGGTGTTCCCCACAAAGGGATATGTTCATTCTGTGAATATTTGTGTTCCTGTGATATGGCTTGTATTCAATTTAGTAATACCGTGCTTAACTATTGCTTTGGCAAAAAAGTTTTAGTTTTTTTCCTTAGTGGCTCTAGTAGTGCTTAATTGTCTTTACCTGCATTCAAAACAGTTTTATTAGATTGTATTTTGACAGCCATCATATCAACATGCATTTAAAAAAAACATCAAAATTGGTGAATTTTTGTGTAGCCATTTTACTATTGAAGATGGAAGAAGATATGCAATATTTTTAGCATATCTTTATTATTTTGCTTTATTATTTCAAAAAAGGTGTAAAACCACTACTGAAACGCAAAAAAAAGATTTGCGTAGGTGTATGGAGAAGGCGCTGTGACTGATTGAACATGTCAAAAGTGGTTTGCAAAGTTTCTTGGTAGTATGGACATTTTGGCCATATAATTCTTTGCTGTGGGGCTGTCTTATGCATTGGAAAATGCTTAGCAGCACCCTGGTCTCTCTTCACTAGAAGCCAGTAAATAGCGGAAGATAGCTGACATACTCAAAAGATCCAAATCAATAAAGTTATTGGCGAAATTGAAAATGTCTTTTGTTTATGGAACAAAACTAAATGGACTTTTTGGCCAACCCAGTATTTAATTTTGACTCATTAAAAAAAATCCTTTGTTCTGGTGGTTTGGGTGGAATATTGAACAATTCCTGATACTTTATACTTTTAACAAACAGCAAATTTTTAAAACTACTGTTAAGGAGCAGTAGTTTCAGAGAAATAAAGTGACTTTAAAAGGACATTTAATGAATTTTAAGATTTTTTATTTTTAAGATTATTTAATTATCAGTGTAGTTCTAGTATTATAAAAATAAGAGCACTAACAAAACTTTCTGTAGTTATGGGAATGTTCTATATCTGTGCAATTCAACATAGTGATCTTTATATACTGAACACTGAAGATGTGTTTAATGTAACACAGGGACTGCATTTTAAATAGTATTTAATTTTTATTAGTTTGAATGTGAATAGCCACATACGGCTAGTGACTAGTGTATTAGACAGTGTAGCTCTCCCTGGTTAGGAAGTCAAGAGGGAGAAGAGGGTTAGAAATCTTCATGCCACCCCTCAGTTCAATTGTAGGCAACCATAAGTGTTTGTGTAATGAAACAATGTATCTTCTTCTTGTTTCAAGTTCAAAGACCAAGTTTTGTGAAGTAGTCTAGATTTTTTAGGGAGTGATCACTGGTCATTTGATTTTTTTTCCTTTTGTGTTGATATTTAAAATGTACTTGTATTGCAAAAGTGTATGGTATAATAAATGTGCAATTTAAGTAATTAGAAAATGAACTACCATGTACCACTAGTTAACTTAGAAAATTGAACGCCACCAGGATCTTTGAAGCCCTTAATGCTCCTCCCCATTTGTCTTTAATAATTCCCCAGTTCCCCTCCCACTGGCCTCTGGCAACAGCTACAGGGTCCGTCAGAAGTGAGGACTGCTTGAGTGCGATTGGTACAGTAATAATATGGGCATAATAATTTCTAGTTTTAATTTGAATATTTCACCTAAAGTGTGATATGGTGTACTTGAGTGTGATAGTGTTATATTACAGAATTACATGCTTATGATTTTGTAATAGAACAGGGGTGCTATTTGGACCCTGTATTTTACTTTGTCTCTGTGAATTTGACTATTTTAGGTACCTCATATAAGTGGGTCATAAAATATTTTTCCTTTCATGTTGGACTTATTTCACTTAGCATGATGTCTTCAAGGTTTATTATCTATGTTGTAGTATGTTCATTGAGTTTTACAACATTTCATGTACTATTTTTTTATTTCCAGAAGTTTCATTTAGTTCCTTTTTTAGACTATTCTTTTTCATAGTCTTACTGCTTTTCTTGATCATATTCTTGAGATATTCTTTCTTAAAAACCTTAATTTATATTTAATATATATTAAATATATTTATTTTATATTTAATATAAATTAAATATATTTATTTTATATTTTGTATCTGATCATTCCAGTATCTTTGCAGATATGATTTTGCTGTTTGTTTTTGCTGGCTCTTGCTCACGTGCCATACTTTCTTGTTTGTTAATTTAACTATGAAGTTTCTTAGAACTCTTTCTGTGTTAATTTTGCAGTGATTTTTTAAAAATTCCTCACCTGAAGATATGCTTACTCATTTTTGGGGGAGGGGGGAGAAAAACATCAATGTGAGAAAGAACTTCAGTCTGTTGCCTCTCATACATGGTTGCCTTTCATACATACCCTTGACGGGGGACTGGACCCAACCTGGATATGTGCCCTGACTGGGGATCGAACCCACACCCCTTGGTTTAGGGGACAATGCTCCAACCAACTGAGCTATACCAGCCACAGCTTGCAGGGTAATTTTTAATAGTACTTAAAAATTGTATAGCTCAGATCTTACAAGTAAACCCCTGGAGGTTAAACTTTTTATTTTGAAATAATTTTAGACTTACAGAAAAGTTGCAAGAATGATACAGTAGATTCTTGTATACCTTTTACACACACATTATTTATTTTTGTGAACCATTGAAGAATGAGTATGTTGTATGCTTTCTTGCCTCATAATATACCTCAGGGTATTTTTCCTAAGAATTAGGATGTTCTCATATGTAATTACAGTGCTCCTATCAAATTCCAGAAATTTAACATTGATATTTTAATCTACACTTTATATTCTACTTCTTTCAGTTTATCATGTATTTGGTTGTCATTTCTTTTTAGTGTCCTTTAATTGGGAAGAATTTCTTAGCTTTAAAAGTTTTTCAGTTTGGGTTTGTCTGATTTGGTCTGATTTGCCTCATGATTTGAGTCAGGCTATTTATTTATCTTCAGTTAGACTACTACAAAAGCGATGTATTCCTCTCAGGATCTCACATCTGGATATACATAATGTCCATTTGCCCCTTATTAATGATTTAATTTAGGTCAAGATGCTACCTGGTTTATTCACTATACAGTTACTGTTTTCTTCCCCTTGTAACTAGTAAGCAACATGTAGGGTGGTATCCTAGTGTTTTGTTTTTTTCTTAATGAAAAGCTGGGTACAGTAATAGTATACCTTACAGTAGTAGTAATAGACACCTTAAGTTTATATAGTGTCTTTTATTTTGCCAGCCATTTTTATATTTTATGGTTTTACTCTTCATGACAGTAGTACTTTTTATAGTTCTGGAAACTAAGATGCAGAGACATAGCTAATAAGAGGAAGCATTGAAATTCAAACCCTGGTTTTCTTAAGATTCTTTTCACTAGCTATAGTTGCCTTTAGGTTACGATAGACCATAACTTGGACATGATCTGTGACTTGTTCACCGTTATATTGTCACTGACTGTTGAAGGAATAAACAACATAGGCATGAGTTGCTGTATGACTTAAATGTCTTAAATGGTGGTAGTCCTAGTGTAATTGCATTATTTATTTATATATTATATATTTATATGTGAATATATTCATAATACATAATATGTAAGTATATATAATATATGTTGTTGCTCAGAGCTTAAAGCTTGTGTGGAAGGTGTTTCCGATACTTTGCATAACATGCTAAGATTTTTCAGATCAAAAAGTTGATGGATTTGCACATAGCAAAGAAAATTTGGCTTTCTTGAGAGCATTATGTGATAACGATTTGTGAAGCCGATTTTCTGATACTAAGTTCTTTTTCTAAGTGTGTCTTTAAGATTTGGGTGATCAAAGGAAATGATTTAAGGTTTTTCTTCAGGTCAGGTTTTGCATTGATACTAGGGTGTAGTGTTGGTTAAATGTC
This sequence comes from Glossophaga mutica, assembly GCA_039655065.1. Classification (NCBI taxonomy): domain Eukaryota; kingdom Metazoa; phylum Chordata; class Mammalia; order Chiroptera; family Phyllostomidae; genus Glossophaga; species Glossophaga mutica. The sequence goes on from CM077304.1 coordinate 65,851,010, forward strand.
ATTTTTTGACCTGGTGAATTGATAGAAGGTGGACCCTATCCAAATTTACCTCTTTTTTCTTTTTTTTTTTTAATTTTTATTTTAATTGTTGTTCTTGTACAGTTTCCTGTCTTTTACTCCCACCCCCTGCTCACCACCCCAGCCCTTCCCACCTCCCTCCCATTCCCACCCTCCTATCTTTTTTCTTTTATCTCTTACCTTCCATCCTCATTCTCAGTTAAAGCTGGAGGAATGTGGGAATTGAGTCTTAGTTAGAACATGAATTCATCCATTGACTAATTGATTCAGTAGTAGTTATTGGGAGCTACTGGGTATTAAGAACAGTGTAGTCTTTGAGGTTAAAACAATGAATTAAGATAGATGACATTACTGTCATGTAGCACAGTCCAGAGACAATAAACTGTTATATCCTTTGTATTAGTCACTTATGCATTTAAGTTGAATATATGTAAGAAAAATTTTATTTATACTTGTTGAAACTTTTCTGGCAAGGGAGAAAATTCTGAGGGCTATTGCTTAATGGGTTATATAAGGATAGGTTCAAAACTGGTTAGTTAAGGTTTAATTATTTAGTTAAGTTTTAGAATTAAACTAATTTTAATTCTGAAAATTGATTGATACTTTCATTTCATTTGAAGCCTTGTAATCAAACTTGACCTAAGTAAATTATGTTCAGTTTGAAAACTGCTGTTTGCTTCCTGTGGGGTTTGGTGAATGTGGGTGGTAGGGTGGGGCAAAGGAAGGTTTACAGTTGTGAGTATGCAAAATACAGAGTTTATTCATTTATGATTTATTAACTATTGTATTATTTTCTTTTTTCTATTCAAATGGTATGTATTTATCCATAGTTATTGAGCATGAATCTCCAAATATTTTATAATCTGATTTAAAATCCTCAAATTTAAGAAACTTATACCAAGGCTTTGACTTCATCTGTGCTAAATCGTTTTTAAAATTCATAGCTTTTTGTATCATAACAAGTCAGTACTCATATACATAAATAATAAGAATTTAAAATTCATCATACATGTACATCGTTTTTTTAGCTTGACCTTCTAGTAAACCTTTGCTTCATTGGTTTTGTCTGCTATATATGGAGATCTTCTCTTGTCTGGGTGATTTAAAAGGTTAATTTTGTCAACGAGCATCTCTTATTTTTCCTTTATTGGCAGTAGGGACCTAGTATTAATGCTGCTTCCTATGCTGTCATTTGGGTTCAAACCCACCTCTGTAATAGCTACCTCTAAAGACAGATTTTGGTGGACTTTGAAAAACTTGTTTGACTTGAGGTTCCATATGCTTCATGGCTTTGCAAAACAATGGCCTGCAAACCCTGCATCAGCGATTGTTATTCCAACTGCTGCCACTGTACTGATCATAGCTGGTGCTTGGTTCCTCTGCCTCCCCTGAGAGTGTGGTTCATCCGAGGCCAACTCCACGCCTCCACCATAAAGCAAGGTGGCCAGCACTGCCAGGGATAAAACAACAGACACGGGTGCCCCAGACGTGGTGGTGGTGACCCTTAATTATTATTACAAGCAGGTTTACAGCTGTAAACCTGCTTTTGCCCCACCCTATATATTGCATGGTACATTTTACATTCCCCTATCTCCCACCCCCTCAAAGCTTAATATTATACATGCAAGCACATATTTATTTTTTATTTTTATTTTTTGACTTTTGAGGTAAAGACTCAGGATGCTGCAAAAATAGTAGGGTCTTATATCCTCTTCACTCAGTTTTCTCAATGGTGACATCTTATGTAGCAGTCATACAATACGAAAACCAGGAAATCGGTATCAGTACATTACTGTTAACTAAACTATAGACCACATACAGATTTTAAACCTTCATTTCTGTGGGTGTGGGTGTGTAGTTCTGTGAAATATTATTCCATGTATCGTTTTGTGTAAACACTACCACAATCAAGATACAAAATTCCTGTTGTTGCCTCTGTGCCTTCACACACACACCTACCACTAGTTTTGTCATTTTGACCGTGTTACCTGAATGAAATCACCCTGTATGTAACCTTTTGAGATGCATATTTTAAAATATAATTTGTTTTAATTCTAAAAGTAAAACAACATTTTAAAATGGTTAAACGATTGAAAAAACATATTTTGAATCTACCACCCTAATACAGTCATCATTTTGGGGTTTGTTTACAGCCTTTTCCATATGAAGTTTAATGTCATTGTTATAGTATATGTTTAATTTTGCTTGCTGCTTTTTTTTTAACTTAAAATATTGAGTGTGTTCTCTGTCACCATCATAGTTTTTGCTTTTATAAGAAATGTTGCTTGAAAAAAACCTTTGAACGTATAGATTTCTTCATATTTTTAGTTATTTCCTGGGGCCGATTCCCAGATGTGTGGTACTGAGCCAAAGGATATGAGGTCACACATTTGGTCAAATTGTTTCTCTAAAGGATGGTACCATTAGTACTGTTTCACTGTCTCCTTGTTAGAGTGGATATTAGTGTTATCACAGTTCCTCCCCCAACTTAATAGGTGAAAAAGGTACTTCATTGTTCTAATTTTAGAGTGCATTTCTTTATGTAACAGTTTTCTATGAAGAGTAAAATTGATCGTAATGTCAAAATGACATGAACTTTTAAAATGTGATTTTGCTTTTAAGTAGTTTGGAAAAGCACTTTAATACCTGTGCCAGTGTTCAACATTTCTGAGCAAGAGGTTGACTCACCAGTTCCATCCTTTTACCATACCCGGAACCTCTTTAGCTTCCAGGTTTGTTGCCTACAAAATGATTGCCAGTTTTTGCATTGCTTCTCTCCCTGGCCTCTGCTATTATCTTCTAGTTACTTTTCTCAGTTTGGATCCTTGACCTTTTCTCATGTCCCCTCTTCAAAGAGCTGCTGCTCTGTCCACTGTTACCACACCACATCTTATTCATTTTTTCCTGTGTTCATGTCAGCTCATGCTGACATGTTAATGCAATACTGTAATGTTTCCTTATAGTTGAATGTAACCCTGGGTGACTACACTCTTCTGGGGCTCTTAGGAGTATTGGCTGTCTTCGCTTTTTTAATGGCTACCACAGAAATTATATGGCTAAGGATGTATGGAGTATAAATAATATACGTGAATACAAAGTAATGGAGTAATAAAGAGAATGTGTATCTCTTACTTTTCTATATGTATTCTCAGAGCAGTAGACTGTCAGGACAATAACAAAACCCTTAAAGTAAAGCAGAAGTTTTTAATTGAATATTACTAAGTGCCAAACACTGTGCTTAAATACTTTGTTTAGTCTTTACAATATTCCAGTCCTGGCTGGTGTGGCTCAGTAGATTGAGTGCCAGCCTGCAAACTGAAAGGTCACCAGTTTGATTCCCAGTCAGGGCACGTGCCTGGGTTGTGGGCCTGGTCTCCAGTTGGGGGAGTGTGAGAGGCAACCAATTGCACATCGATGTTTCTCTCCCTTTTTTTTCTCCCTCCCTACCCCTCTCTCTAAAAAAAAATAAATAAAATTAAAAAACCCCAGAATACTCCTATAAATTTTTGCTGTAGCCACATATGAAGATCTCATATGTGATGTTGAATAGATATATGTGATGTTGAGAAGTTGGTTAGCAGGGAGTCGCAAAAAAATGTATTTTTAATTTTAACTTGGATATACATTCTTTCACCATTTCCCCCCCCATAATGTCAAGAATTTTCTTTGTGGATAGTCCTTTGATAAGAGCTCTAGACTGTCTTTTTAGCACAATCCACACCCATGAAGCATTATCTGATAAGTATCTTTCTTAGAAAAGAGAGAATTAAAAGGTACTTTCAGTGTGTTAAAAACTTTACAGTTTTAGGCTTTTTTTCTTTATTCTTTCATAGCTCTTACATATACTTAATTCCAAAATGACTTTAAAAAAATAATTAGCCTTTGAATCTTTTTGAACTTTTAAGAGAATTTCAGAGAAACAACCCCTTTCACACTCATACCTCATCAGTTTACATAATCTTAGATTACATAATTACAATAACAAGTCCAGTTGGCATAAACTGGTGTGGGAACAAACAGCTGGCTCTTGTTAAGCGTCCAGCTCCTTTGGTGAGAGCAAAAGGGTAGAGATGTAATAAGAACGTGGTCTGCCTAATTCAAAGACTCTACTAGGTCCAAGTGACCAGCCTGGGGTAGGCATCAGGGAGTGATTTATGGAGGGATTGAAGAGCTGTATTTCTAGAAGTTGATATAGTAGAAATCTGTTAAAAGAGTTTCTACTAAATTATTGTTCTTATTTCCATTTTGTAGATGAGAAAACCGAGTCTTCAGAGTTAAGTAACATTCCCAAGGTCAGACTAAGACGTGATGGAGCCCCAGGGTTTATATTTAGATTTTTGTAGGTTCACACATAGCATGTTCCCTTACTTGCTGTGCAGGTGCTAGATGCCTAGATGTTACCTGGTTTAACCCGGTCATTAAGTATTCTTGACTGGTCTTCCAGTCATGTTTGGGGTAGTATTTGAAATTATCCCGCATCTTGGGTCCTAATTTCGTTTTGCTCCTTAGTATTTCTTTAGCACTAATGCAATGTAAAAGATGAGGGTACATTCCAGGGTGAAAATTTGGCTTGTAATTTGTTTTATTTTATATTGGATATGTATAGGTGTGAACTGTAGCTAAGATTTTGCAGAGTTGTATTGCTGAGGTAACTGTAAAATAAGAGTATAAGGAAGAAAAATGGAGTTTTGAGAACACAGATGTGGACTCTTCCTGTTAAATTTCCTTCATAGTTGGTATCTGATCAGTCATCTTTCTTTCATCATTACTTATTTCTTGAAGCATCAATTAGCCTTTAGGATCTACAAAAAAGTGTGTGTGTGTGTGTGTGTGTAGTGCATATATATGTATGTTTCTGTACACACACATATATACTCTATATAAATATATGTATGTATTGTGTATGTGTATATATATTTCATAAGTATCTTTCTGTCATTACTCAGAACACACAACAAACCTTTTCCTGATAAACTTAAATGTTTTATTGATATGTATAGTTTGGTATGTATTTTTAGTTTGCGTTTTGCATTTTAGAACATTAGAAAAACTGTACTACACTATAACCACTACTTTTCAGTTGTTAGAATCCAAAGAAGTTATTACACAAAATAAAATATGTTTATTACATAATTATTCATTGGGTTTTCTGTTTTTATTGTTGAAGACTATGACTACAATGAGAGCTTCTAATTACTATAAGAGAATTGCTATTACTACATTAAGTTTTAATTCCAGCCCTCAAAATGAAATTTGGTTATCTTAGTGTACAAAGCATTCTTTCATACAGTTTGTGAGGCTATTAGGCTATTTTTAAATTTCGAAAGGAACTCTTAAGTTTTTGTCTTAGTGGTCCTGCACTCAAGATTGGAAACCACTAATGGGATATTAAATATTCATGTGCATAGTTGTTAATCCCTGACTTTGATATGATTATAATTGATATTATGATTAGCATTACTCTTTGAGTATAAAGTACCTCAGACACTCTTGAGCCATAAATATAAAATAATATAGAATAAAAAGGAAAATTATCAGTTGATAATATTCTCGTCCTTTTTTGGGGGGAAATGTCAAGATATGTAATACTAATTCTGAGGCAGTTTTTACCTCCTGCTTTTTTAAGTGTTCATTTACTTTATGAGGTTGGGTTTTATTTGCTTGTTTGCTTTTTGGCATTAGTCTGAGTGTTTGAATCTGGCAAAGAAATGGACTGATTTTTTGATATGCCAGCTAGCATCTTTCATTTACTGAGATATATTCTAGCATGAGACTGTAGTTGATTATGACAACAAACTTTTGGGCTGTACAGTTTGAATTTTTTGTCTAAACACATTGTTAAGTTTTTAAAATTAAAATTTGTTCATAGTGATATAGCAGAGTGCTTACATGGCCAAATCACAATGTTGATAATGAGAGTCAACAAAATGATGTTTTTTTTTTGTTTTTCAAAATAAATGTGATTCTCTTTCCAAATGTTACCATGTTATGTATTCCGCCTCTTCATGATTTCTTTTTTCTGGTTTTATAATCAAACAGATTGTACTACTTTTGAATCAGAGGAAGAAGAGGGGGACCAGCTTAGTATTAGCTGCTGTTATATTAATTTCTTTATCTAGTAGCAAAACCAAAATCTCATTAAATAGCAACATTTAAAAATTAGCTTGAAAAAGAGTTTGAACTATTTCATTCAGTTTCTTGAGTTTTAATTACTGAAGGACAACTATGTTCAAGCTTGGAATTTAAGAGCTAAAGGGGAAAATTCTGTTAGAAAAATGGTGTCTTAAAATGGTTGTTTTGGAGTTTGAAACTTACTGCCTATGACTTTGGCCCCCTACCCCCACCCCCTTTCTCTTGTTGTGAACTGCCTTTTGGATTCAAATGGTTTTGGTACTTCTTAGGTTCTTTACAAAATATTTCTGGTGCATGTAGCCCTTGAGATCTAGACCCTAACCAGAATTCCAGCTACATAGATTTTTCCTTTTGACGAAGCATGTTTTTTAGAGTGCTGACAAAATTAGATTACATCCAATTTTATTTCTGTAATAAGGGTTGCTTTGGGTAAGACAAATTTTTCATCTATTTTTTTCACCTATTATACTTAGTTTTGATTGATGCAAAGTTGCCACAGTTGTACCTCTTTGCATTAAGGAAGAAATGAGCCCTCTACTGTAGTATATTGGTTATGGGTAACCTCTAGTAGCTTAGATTCTCAGTCTGAATGAATGTTACCTGCAAATAAGGATAGTAAAACTATGTATGATGGATGTATCATAGGATTGGGGAAAATGGTCTAAATTCTTTAACCAGTTTTTAACTTACTTTTGACAAAAGGGTAATATGTATACATGACCCAAAATTTAAAGATACAGATATGTTTATTATGAAAAGCAAGTCTCTTTTCCTTACCTCCTTGTCTCCTAGGTCACCTCCCCTGAGGCATTTGCTGTTGGTACCAAATTTTCTTCCTACATTTATAACCATATCCACTCTTTTTATTGGTTGCATAGTATTCATTGTATTGCATGTCCTATAAATTAAGCTTGTTTCCTATCTTTTGCTTTTATAAGTAATGAGGCAACAAGTATTGTATACATATTTCACATCTGTGCAAATATAGCAGTACTTTAAATTTTAGAGGTGGAATTTCTGTGCCAACAGATACATGCAGTAACAATTTTGATAGATATTGCCAAATTGTTTTTCTTGATGTATTCATTTCTCAAGTTAGATATTAGTTTTCTAAGGTACTTTTGTAAATGTATGATTGCTAGTTATATGCTGTTTATAACTGAATTTATTTTATTTTTCAATTACAGTTTAAATTCAGTAGTGTTATATATTAGTTTCAGGTGTACAGAATAGTGGCTAGACAATTATATACTTTAAAGTGTTTCCCCTGGTATTTCTAGTACCCACCTGACACCATACGTAGTTATTACAGTATTATTGACTGTATTCCCTGTACTGCACTTCACATCCGCATGGCTGTTCTGTAACTACCAATTTGTACTTCTTAATCTCTTCAGTTTTTTCACTTAGTCCTCAAGTCTCCTTCTCTCTGGCAGCCATTGGTTTGTTCTCTGTATCTGTGAGTCTATTTCAGTTTTGTTTGTTCATTTGTTTTGTTCTCTAGATTTCACACATAAGTGAAATTAGATGCTATTTATCTTTCTCTGACTGACTGACTTTGCAGAATACCTTCTAGGTCCATCCATGCTGTCACAAATGGTTGAGGTTTCATTCTTTTTAATGACTCAGTTATTGTATTAGATTTATTTTTTATTCATTATGTGGTTGCAAGGATGGGTCACTCATGTTGTACAAACTCCTCATATTCACTTGTTCACTTTGTCAAAAGTGTATTGGTTTGATTACTAGTAGTTACTGTAATTTTAGTTTTATATAGGTAGGTTCTGTCTTGTAAGTGAATTGTTTAAAAAGGATTTTGGCTAAGGATAAGGGAAAATCAGGACTTAGAAAGGGGAATTTGGAATTAGGAGCCTATTTTTCCAATAGGTCACATATAAAAGGTGTTTAGCTTACTAGATCAGGCAATAAAAATGATGTAACCCATCATACTGCATTGTATTCGAACCACCCTTTGTATCGCTGGTGGAAACTCAGTTCATCCTGCTGCATCCCTGTCTTGGGGAACTGCGTCTCCCCAAAATCTAGGACCTTGATTGTGACTTCCATTACCTTAGGCAGGGAAGTAGAGTTAAGTAGAGTCATGTAGGGGGATCAGCCCAAGGAGCAGAATGCCTAGAAGGAGCAGTAAACTGAGTTAGGGGTAGCAAGTGAGAAAGAGCAATTGAATGAACTTAAGGTGGTTTATTCCTCCCACTGTTGCTACTCTGCAGGGTTAGGGAAGGGTAAAGGAGGGACCAGGGAAATGGGAAAGATGGGATTTTCCTTTCTTTCCTGTCATGGTAACTTTCTCTGTTTATTAGTCCCATCCACAGGATCCTGACATCTGGGATTCAGGTGAGTTGAGATGAATTCGGGCTTGTTGGAGGTAGTGGAGAAGGGATGAAGAGTGAGTGTCTGTAACCATCAGGAAGGTTTATCGAGTCTGAGAATAGGGACATGGAATGGAAGAGAGGATTTTGAGTGGTAAGACAACCAACCATCTATCTATGTGTTAAGCTTTTATAGTTTGTTCTTTTTTAAAAATTTTTTGTAGGCAAGTGGGTGGACAGTGTTGAGGGCATTTTAAGCATTGTTTTTTGGAGGAGAGGACAGTAAAATCTTGGTTCCATGTGGATATTTTTAAGGGTACTCTAACCATTCTTACCTGAAGTGAAACATACACAGAGGCTCTGACTTAAAGAGAATGTTCTATTATATCCTGGTTGGTTTAAAGGTATCTCTGCTGATCTCACTTGAAGTGGTAGCAATAATTCTTTTTCTGTTCAGTTCCATGGCGGAGCAGAACAGAGTTGACTATGCAGCCGCTGTCCTTCAGACATGTCTAAATTTCTCAGTCTATTTATGAGCCTCAACAAACACTTTGTGCATACTTCTGCCATGGGGTGAATGCGTCTCTTTTCCTTTAATTTAGCTTAAAACTAGTAATGGAATTCCTGAGGTTTTGAGAGGAATAGTGTTGGCAAGTTTAGTTTTGAAACTAAAGGCAAATTAAGATACCAAGCAAAACAGACTATTACTTTAGAAAGGGATCTTAAAACTCTGCTGACATTTGCAAACTTAGTGTCATATTTATATAAGCTTTAGCTAGCAACTACTATTTTTCTAAAATTGTTGGTTTAAAATAATTGTTATATTTATGCATTTAAAAAGTTGCTTCTAACACACTTTGGGTATGCTTGAGCTCAGCCTTTCAGCAAAATATTCAGACATCTGGGCATCATCCCTTTTGGTCTTATTCTGTCTCAGGCCATTTAAGATAATTAAGATGGATTGTGGATGTCAGGAATTTGATAAGCTTCCATTAAAATCTAATGTAGTTTAAAAAATTGCTTAAAATGGCCTTTCAGCCTATTAAAATATGCTATCATCCGAATTATGAAATTTAGCTGAGTATTGCTAACATGACAAATGATAGCACTTGTCATTTTGATATTTGTTCTTTAAGTGTTCTGTTTCATTGCCTTTGTAAGGTATTAGCTGCATGTACTCTGAAGGATTATACTAATAAAAATAGGCCTCCTCTGATTGAATGTTTAATTCTAACTTTTGCATGAATCTCATTGGTATTCATTTGTGACCTCAGCTAGTTATGTGAGCTTTACCTGTAAAACCATGAGCTGTATTTGAGTGTCTCCTTATGTTGAACGTGTAATTTTGTTTTGTTGTTAGGCATCTCTTACTATTTTAAAATTTCTCCAGGACAAAATTGTTTTTGTACATTCTTTGATATTTCTCCACAATGCAATGCAATGAATTGTTTTGATGTTGTGGGTAGATACTAAGAGCTTATTTGCCCATTTAAAAGATACTTACCCAATACTTACTTTGTTGTAGAGGCTGACGATACAAAGTCCAGTAAGGTAAGGACCCTGCCTTCAAGTTGCTTAGACTTTGATGGGAGATTCAGGCAGTAAATAAATTGTAGTACCAGGTGTCTTTTATATTTGGAAATGGTCTTGATAGAGCCAGAGCTCTCTACCTCTGATAGAGAAGATTTTTGTACTTACTCTGAAGAATAGAAACTAACATTTGTAGAATGACTACAGGCTTCTGTATCAGTTATCCTCCTAAATCCTTCAACGTAAGCATGTTATCCATTTATATAAAAGGAAACTATCTTCCAGAGGTTATATGATTTGCTGAAGGCTCTTAGCTAATAAGTTACAGAGCTGGGATTCTTTCTCACTTAGTGTTCTTTTATTACCAGGGTTTCTTAACTTTAGCACTAGTGACATTTTGGGCCAGATAATTGTCATGGGAGACTGTCCTATGCACTGTCGGATGTTTAGCAGTATCTGTGGCTCTACTTCGGGTCAGGACTAGGGTGAAACAACGAGGCACCTAGGGCACAAAATTTAAGGAGTCACTCCCAGGGTCTTTAACTGCTGACCTGGCATTTAATCCTCACAATATCTGGTTCTCCCATACCAGCCTGTTGCTTCTAGGTTTTGATTCAGTAAATACCCTAGGCATTGGGATGGTCCCTGGGAGCTGAAGAGCATTAGTGAGCAGGAACTTTTTGTGTCAATTGTCTTTGTAATCCAAGAACGCATACTCCCGGGTAAAAGTGACTAAAAGGAAATGGCATTTATAGGCACTAAGTAAAGACCTTATAAATATTATAGAACCAAGAACCTTTAAGTGATATGTCACAGAACAAGAATAGCAATTGCTTCAGACTAATGAGAAGTTAGAGCAAAAACTATATGTTGAACATACTCAGCTTATTTTATTTTGTGCCTGGAAGCCTGGCACTTACCTGCTAGTATTAACTTTATACCAAGAAATCCCATTAATTATTTTCCCATGTCTCTGTTTCAGTAGAAGTATATACTTGTATGGATAGATCTGTTAATACCTTTTGATTAGTTAGACTGTAGCTTGACACAACCTAGGTTCTTTATGTAGTGCTCTAGAATGGAGTCTTTAAAAAATGGATTAATAAAAACCTGAATTTTAGTAGTATTAACAAACAATGCCCAAGAGGATTCTTAACAGAATGCCAGGTTTTTGAATCTTAATGAGTTTTGGCTTATATTTAACTTTCTGATAAAACACTAATATTTGACTCATGATAATACTATTTAAAATTTTTTATACTCGTAGAATTGTAGCTAGATTATAGAAGTCCCTGAAAAGCTGTAAGAGTAGTCAACTCTTCTTGTAGACAATAGAGAACTATTAAAGACTGTCAAATAGAAGAGTAATTTAGTAAAGGTAACTTTTCAGAAATATTATTCTGGCCACACTGTATATAAGGTATATTTAATGTATTGGGCAACGACCTTTATGAAGGTCAATTTAGAGGCCAGGTGGACATAATGAGAGCCTGAAATTAGGATGCATGTCCCATCTTACATCCTCCTGTTCCTGCCCCACACCCCCATTTTTGGAGAAAGGATCCATAAGTTTATTTATCTTTTCACATAGATTATGAAGTTTTTAAATAAATGGCTTTCTAGAATGACAGTTTTATTCATATGCAATAGGAATGCAACAGGTGTTTGTGGAATGAATGAATGAATGAATAAATGGTGTAATTAATGAATTAGCAACTGCTAGAATACTATACAAATAAATAAATAAATAAAGCAGGGAATAGAGAGGGATGAGTCAAAGATAATGCCTAGCTTTTCAGAGTGTGTGGGTGGTGGTGAAGGAGAATTTGGCTAGCTTTTGATGGTGAGGATGGAAGTGGTGGAGATATGGGGTGATCCAGAAGAGAATGGGTTCCGTTTGGAGGTGTTGAATTACATGTGCTGTTGTACTTACTGCATTGAAATCTGGAGCTTAGCTGCGAATTTGGGTTTATCACATAAGTGAGAAAATCTGGAGAAAGAACTGAGTTTAAAACCAGCCACAGTTTGGGTCAGAGCAATGTTTCTGACACATCTGTTCTTTGAGGACCACTCCAAAATGCAGAACCTTTGTTTAAATGACTCTTTCACTTGAATTTGTTTATTTTAGAGACACTTTATATAGTACTATAAATTGCAAACTAAAATCACTTGCTTTAAATAGTTGGAATGGAAAATTAAAGTGATGACAACAATAATAAAATTCAACAATATTGAATTTTAGCTAGATACTGTTGCCTGCTAACTCCTGAGCCTGAGTCTACTCAGTTTAAATAAAAAAACAGAATGACATACAAAGTTTGAGGCCTTGACATGCCGATTTTCTCATGACATGATGCATTATTATATATGTGCCACCTGAAGGCATACATGCCATGCTTTGGGAAACACACTGAGGTGCTAGAAGAAGAGGAACCTGCTGTGAAAAGAGAGGCAAGTTAGTGATCAGACCCGTGAAAACCAGGAGAGAGTGATGAGGTCCTAGAAGTCTTGAGGGGGAGGTAGGCGTTTCAAAAAGGTATGTGTAGTGCTGTTAAAAATTTTCAGCGAAAACTTGCATATCAGTACATCATACTGTCTATTAATACATGCCAAGAAGTTTCTGCATTCTGGTGATTTTCATATATTTGGATTTAGCCAGTTCACATTGATCATCATATAGGAATTGATAAAATACTTCTTGATATGTTTACAAGTTTTGTCTGAAATGAGTAAATGAAAGTGTGGAAAAGGCATGTGGCATGATGGGGAAAGTACATTCCTGGTTTTCAAATAACTAACTATTAGAACATCCTTGTGGTCATGTTCTTTTTTTTTTTTTAATTTTTTTGATCAGTATTTTTTTAATTGTTGATATTGTACAGTTTTCTGTCTTTTACCCCGCCCCCAGCCCACCACCCCAGCCCTCCCCACCTTCCTCCCATTTCCACCCCCCATAGTTTTTGTCCATGTGTCCTTTATACTTGTTGCTCTATGGTTGTGTTCTTATTTTTATGGTTGAGACTTAGCAGGGCTAGTTAATTCAATAATAATAATTCAATAAATGAAATTTTTAGATCCAGCCCCATAAACATGAATTAGGCCACCATATATGGACACGGACACACAATTAGTTTCTTTAAAGAGGAAGCATTTTCCCTCCCCCTTTTAATGTTATTTTGAGGAAACTTGATTGTATGTCTTCATAGGAATAGGATAATTTTGAGGAATAGTTTTGCGTAGTTTTTGTCACTGAGTCATATGCCAGGGTAAGGATCAACACTGGTCATATATATATATTTTTTTACTTTTGGTGGGCGGGTTGGTGGGAAAATGAGTATATTAGTTTACTTGTATCTTTTGTTATCCTTAAAAGAAATTTGACCCTGGCTGGGTATTCAGTGGCGTAGAGTGTCATCCCAGTAAGCCAAGGTTGTGGGCACATACAATAATCAACCAGTGAATGCATAAATATGTGGAACAGCAAATCAGTGTTTGTCTGTCTGTGTCTCTCTCTTTCTCTCTCTGCCTCTCTCTCTCTCTGCCTCTCTCTCCCCCTCCCTTCCTTCCTCTCTCTCTCTCAAATCAATAAATAAAAAAAGAAAATTTGTTCCTGACATCTGAACATATTTTAGAAGTTCTTAGAATTTATGGCAATAAAATGATTCTATAATTTTCTGTGAATTACCTGTAATAGTATATTGTTGTTCTTTGCATTATAAAATTCATTTTAAAGATATTTGAGAACACGTTTTTTGATACCTTATTTTCCATCTGAATTTAGGTGGTTGGCCCCAATTTAAGATTAAACTTTCTCAATTAAATACACTTCTTTAGAAACTGCAGTACTAAAAAAAAAAAAATCACCAAATCATTACATACCATGATTCAGCCATAATCCCCTCCCTCTATTTAATGAATGAGACAAAATATAAATAATGAAATACATAGTGGTGGTTGCCAGGCCACAGTATCCTTAATGTACCTGTAGTAGAGTACTGTACTGTATCACTTAACCACCATTTATAATGGTGATTCTTTGGAGCAGAAAGATATTCATGACTTCAAAGCAATGCACCAACAAATCATTTTTGGAATGTACCATTGTTAAGTTGGGAACTGCCATAGAAGTAATTAATGTGGGCAGAAAAGCCATGTGTTAAAAGAGACTTGAGTATCTCTGCATTACCCACTCATGAAAGTACGTTAAACGTTTTGGGAATCTATTTCTGTGGAGACATTTCTCTGCTTTTACAGTAGTGGGAAAGTGGATTCACTGTGTAGTTAACTTTGGAAAACTAACTTCATAAAATGAAGGGTATACATAATACGAATTAATCTGTTTAGTGATAGGGTTTAGGGATAAGTAACTACTGACTGTATTTCGTACTCTGGGAACATTCAGATTGGTTATGTCAGTGAACAATGTGCCCCATAAGTTTTAATTTATATTTTAAAATGCAGGTGGTCTTAGTTAAATCTAAACAAGAATACCACTTAAAAGACTTCTAGTGGAGCATAAAAGTTCTGTTAGACATGGAGCTCTGTTTCTGCCAATAACTCGACATTTTGAGGACAGATAGCATCCCATTTCCAATTTGAGATTGGGTACAAAAATATCCTAGGGCTGGGAATAGGCGTAGTAAATTGAACCAACAAAAACCTTTTGTGTTTTTACGGTGGAGGAAAAGTCTTCACTGAGTGTGCATGGAAAAAATGATACAAACTCCTTATGCTTTAACATAGTAGATGGGACCTCATTTTATTATGGTTACTCTCTATGATTAATTTTTGATGCAAATTCCAAAAACGTTTCTGCACATGAGTTCCTTGATGTTTTTTCTGTTATTTTCATCTTTGGTTAATTAGAGTCCCACTCTCCCTTCTCTGCCATAAGTGTTTCATTAATTTTTCTTCTCTTATTTTTATTTTCATATTTTTTTAATTAATGTTTTTGTACTACTTTAAGCTTAAATCTTTTTCCTAGTGGTTTAAAAAATTATGGGACAGTAAAGTTGTCTTCAGATGTCTTTTATTTTCACTTTAATACTGTTTGAATTGGCTTTTAACACATGCTTATTTTGCCTAAATTTCTCTTCAAGGAGAAGAATCACTTTTAGCATTAACACTTCTGGGAAATGTTTCAGAGTTTAGTTTATTGTCTTAATGTTAATAGGATTGCCAGAAGTCTCGTTTTTGTCCTATATCTCCAAAGAATAGATTTGATTTTGTTGTTTTAATTGGGTTCTCTATCAGTTTGAGCCTAGATCTTTCAAAAAGTTATAGTTAACTTCTTTCTAATTTATTCAGTATTTCAGAATGCTAATAAATTGGGAAAGTACTGATGTGTATTCTTTAGGTAAAATAATTTTAACAAGATACTAATACTGTTAGTAACTTAAATATGTTTGCGGAGACTGTTTAATAAATGTTAATATTTATTCAACTATTACATAAAATTTTGTGGTGGCAGGAAGGAAAAAAATTGGGTGGTATGATTTTTGGTGAGCTATAGGAATTTATATAGCATGTTTTATGATTATCAGTAAAATATAACTAAAGTTAAATGGTAACTAACTGTCCATTAGGGCATATTTTGTTGGTTGAAATATTTAGTCTAATACGTGATCATTGTTTTAGACTAATAATTTAATACATAATAGTGCATGTTGTGTGTGTGCCTGGGAGCATGGGAATTAATACATTTTTAGAGAATAAAAAATAATAAATTCCTGAATGGCTAATGAAGTACTTTAGTGAAATTTAGTATTCATTATTGATTTTCTGAATGTGATTGATTCCAGTTTGCTTTTGATCACCACTATAATTATTTCCTTGCTGATAGGCTCAGGTAATATAATTTAAAATGTTAATCCAAGACAGACATAATCAGGAAGATGTGTGCTAAAAATCACATAATATATCTGAAGAAGGTAAGTAGAGATAATGATCCATCCATTAATACTATATGGCTGCTTAGTGGAGTGATTAAGAGAATGGCTGGACTTCCAGTCCAGATGGAGGTGCAGGTAGACACGCTTTGCCTCCTTGCACAACCATAAGAAGGAAAATAACTAACCTCAAAACAAAAAACACCCAGACCTGCTAGAAAATCAAACTGTGGAAGTCCAACAGCCAAGGATTTAAAGCCATATCCATCCAAATGGGTAACAGGGGAGGACACCAGGAGCTAGGGTAGAGCGAATGCGGTGTGGCAGTGGTGGTGAGGCGGCAGCGGTGGCTGGTGAAACAGGCAGTCCCACATTCACATGTGGTGGATAAAAATCGGGAGAGACACCTTGGGAGCAAGTGATCCCAGCCCCAGGCCAGACCACACAGCCCAGGGTTCCAGTGCTAGGAACATAAAGCCTTTTAACTTCTGCCTGTAAAAACCAATGGGGGTTGGGGCAGTGGAAGAAACTGCTGGTTTCTTGGGAAGAGTATGTTTAAAGGGCCCTTATGGTCTTAAAACATGTGCAAACCCACCTACTCAGGAAACCATCATGAGGGCAGGAGCTTGAGAGGTGCCAGTCACATAGAGGAAGGGGATGAAGTGACTGGAAATGGGGCAAGTTCTGAGCAAGCCTCCAGCAGCCAGACAATGGCATTGTCACCTGTCCGACTCCTCCCCCACATATGGAGCCACAAAGGGTAGAAGCAGGTTGCCTCTCCCTGGCGAATACCTAAGGTTCTGCCCCATACAACTTAACAGGTGCGCTAAGACAGGGAGTCAAAGTAGCTCTGCCTAATACACAGAAACAAACACAGGGAGGCTACCAAATCTAGGAGACAAAGAAATGTGGTCCAAATGAAAGAACAGAACAAAACCCTAGAAAAAGAACTAAGTGAAATGGAGAGATAGCCAACCTATCAGATACGGAGTCCAAAACAATGGTGATCAGGATGCTCGGAGAACTCATTGAGTATGGCAAAAGCATAAAGGAAGAAATGAAGGCTACACTAAGTGAAATAAAGGTAAATCCACATGGAACCAACAGTGAAGGAAAGCTGGGATTCAAATCAATGATTTGGAACATAAGGAAGAAATGAACAACCAGAAGAGAATGAAGAAATGAGAATTCAAAAAAATGAGAGAATAAGGAGACTCTGGGACATCTTCAGATGTGCCAACTTCTGAATCATAGGGATACCAGAAGGAGAAGAGGAAGAGAAAGAAATTGAAAACTTACTTGAAAAAATACTGAAAGAAAATTTCTCTAATTTGGTGAAGGAAATAGACATACAAGTACAGGAAGCACAGAGAATCCAAAACAAGATGAACCCAAAGAGGACCACACCAAGACACGTCATAATTAAAATGCTAAAGGTTAAAGATAAAGAGAGAAGCTTAAAATCAGCAAGGGAAAAGCAGAGTTACCTACAAAGGAGTGCCCATAAGACTGTAAGCTGATTTCTCAAAAGAAACTTTGCAGGCAAAAAGTATTCAAAGTGGTGAAAAGCAAGGACCTACAACCTAGATTACTCTATCCAGCAAAGCTGTCGTTTAGAATCCAAGGGCAGATTAAGTGCTTCCCAGGCAAGGAAAAGCTAAAGGAGTTCACCATCACCACACCTTTATTATATGAAATGTTAAAGGACCTTATTTAAGAAAAAGATCAACAGTACGAACAGTAAAATGACAGACTCACAACTATCAACAACTGAATCTAAAGAAAACAAACTAAGCAAACAACTAGAACAGAAACAGAATGATATATATGGAGATCATTTGAAGGATTATCAGCGGGGAGGCTGAACCAGGAGAATGGGGGAAATGGTGATGGGATTAATAAACATTAATTGGTAAGTACAAAATAGACAGGGGGATGTTAAGAATAGTATAGGAAGTGGAGAAGCCAAACAAGTGCACAACCCATGGACATGAACTAGGTTGGGGGGGATTGCTGGAGAGAAGTGGGGTACCAGGTAGATGTGGGGAAAAGGAGAAATTATTGGGATAACTGTAATAGCATAATCAATAAAATATACCCCAAAAGAACAAGAGCATGACTAGTATCAAAGATTGCTAAGTTAAGGTAGTTTTCTAGATGTGCTTTTGGAGGCTGAACACGGCAAGTTGAAATGCTAGGCGGAGGTCACTCAACAGAGAAAGTGACAGAGCTGGGATTGAGACTCTGCTCTTGCACTCCAGGTGCATTCCTCTCTGTACTCTGCCACTGCCAGTTTACAGGGCTGAAGGTTGTCTTTGGCTCTTTTGTGCCTCCATTCAAAACTCCCTGCTCCTATCAATCACACATAGACTCATAAAAATATTGGAAGAAACTTAGTTACATCCTTCTGTATACTATGTAACTGGGATCAGTTAATTCAGTATTGGATCTTTGTGCAAGAGGGAGGGAAGTCTTGGCTACCGTTCAGGGGAGTTTTCAGCTGCAGGTGTAATAGGAGAGCACGAGACTCTCTTATGCCTTTGGGTGTGGGAAAACAGAAGGAAGTGAGAAAGAATATCATTGTTCCTAGATGCTGGACCAATGAGTGTTTTCTAGTTTATTATGAGTGTTAATCTGGTTTGGCATGGACTAATAAACATAGATACCCATCTGTAAATGTGGAAAAACTAATAAGAGCGTATGAATTTAGAGAAGGGAAAAATTTAGGTGTTAAAAGTAATTTACTTGTAATTCCTGAGAAAGTTTGTAAGTTTTTGACTAATAGGGCATAATTACTAGTGCAGTTCATGAATGTGATTATTTTGTGTGTTTCATGTAGATATATTAAGTATGTATTTTTCTTTGTATTTCAGTCCCCACCTATGTGGTTATTATCATTCAACCAAAATAATTTAGATAATACACTAAAAAGTTTTATATATGAATCCTGTAACTATGACTAGCTTTGAAATTTGCCTGAGCATCATCCTCTTTCCTTCTGACCATTAGAATGGCCTGTTGGCTAGAGGACACACTGGAATAGTACCATCTCAATTTACTGGAAAGGCCACATAGTCTGGTCATAAAAATTTTGTGTTTTAAATAAATGAGATCCATTTGGCTCTTATGTATTGCAGCATACTTTAAATAGACATTTTAAAACTACCTGTAGCATCCCAGTGTTTTGGTTTTTATGGGAGATCGAGGTTGATGATGAAGTAAGTCCAATGCAAAATACTTGAGTAAAGTAGTATGAAATAATGGATAGATTATAGGACCGGGAATCAGGAAATCTTAGCTGTCCTTAACGTAGTTTCGTTGCTAAACAAAACTTTTTTTGTCACTCTTTTATTGTGGAAATGGGATTGTAAAGCTTTTACTCCTTTATTCTCCTTCAGATAATGGATAAATAAATTAAAATAATGTGAACACTTACTGATACACAAGATATATGGTCGTTCATTTTTTTCCTTTGTTTCTCATTTTTTGAAGTTTAGGGGAACTCTGTTTACTACTTCATTTATTTTTTCTTTTCTGGGTCAGTTCTCATTCAGATTATCTTTCTTTTTTTGAGTTTACATAGATTTGTCCCCACATTTCATTATGAAAAAATTTTTAAGTATACAGCAAAATCCAGAGGGAGAGAATGGCATTAATCTTTGTCCCTTATTTCTTCAAATGCTTTTGTAATTCTTTGAGGCGCACCCAGATCAATGACTACTTCCTCTTTTAGCCCACTAATAACTTCCTCTGATCTAAATTTATAATTATCCTTTATATTGTATAGTTTAGTACTCAGTCATTTCATGGTTTTATATTGTTCATGGTTATTTCTTCATGCCTTACTTACCTTGGCATCCCTACCACTATACACTTTTTACCCCTTTTCCTTGCACTTCTAAATTCCAGACTCCCTGAGTGCGGGACTTGTGTCCTCCTATGTGTTTCTTTCTCATGGTCCTTGGCATATGGGCACTTAGTGTTAAATACTCAAGGTTTTCTCTGGTAGCTATATTTCTGACTCTGTTTCTCATTTCATTATGTGGATGTTCAGTGTAAAATAACATATAATTTTAATGCTCTTAAAGCCTTTTAGTAGTTGTTTAATTTGTAAATTTGTTACATAGTTGACACATGAAATTGAGTAACTTATTTTGTAAATTAGCACAGGGCATTGATTGGTACTGCTGAAAAACCTAAGCCTCGTAGTTTTGTTTTTGTTTTGTTTTTTGTTTTTATTTGAGAGAGAGAGAGAGAGAGAGAGAAACGTTGAGTTGTTGTTCTACTCATTATGCATTCATTGGATTCTTGTATGTGCCCTGACCAAAGAGTGAACCCGCAACCTTGGCATATCAGGGTGATGCTCTAACCAACTGAGCTACCCCACCAGGGCCAAAGTCTCACAGTTTTTATATGAAAAGAACATTAATTTTTTAAAAAATTTCAATAGATTCTTATGTAGTTGCTCATGTTTTTTAATCTTGCACTTTGAAGTTTGTTTGTTTTTTCCTGGAATGGGGTTCTTGGATTTGACTGTAGATGAAATATGTTAGATTATATTTAGTTGGTGAATTTTTCCCACAAGAATGTGACTTTTAAAAAGTTGCAGGTTGCTATAATTCTCGCAGATAAGATTGTTTCCTGTTTTGTGTATTGTGTATTTTGTATTTTTCCAAGAAGTAGCTTTTCAGTTTGTCCATTTGTATAGTTTGACATTTAAATTGTAATAAAAGTTCAGCTCTGCCATCACTAGTGCTTACAAGTGCAAGTCATTCAAAATGTCAAAATTTAGATTTGACCCAAGAGTTACAAATAATATAAGCTTTTATATAAATACACCCAAACACATGTTCTTAGGAGGAAAGGAATAAATAAAATACTGTGTTTATGGAGTGGTTTTTAAACAGTTGGGCTTTAGAATTGCTACATGCCCAAAGTATTTCTCCTTTGAATTGCATACTGTATTGGTTCATGAATTGTATTATAAGAAACGTAGTTGGGCCATGGCCAGGTGGTTCAGTTGGTTGAAGTGTTGTCCTGTACTCCAAAAGGTTGTGGGTTCAATTCCTGGTCAGGGCATATACCTAGGTTGCAGGTTCAGTTGGTTGGGGTACAGGCAGTCTGTCCATGTTTCTCACCCCCCCACTTCCTGTCCTCTTTCTCTCCCCCCAAAAAATCAGTAAAAAAATCTTATGTTTGGGTGAGGATTAGAAAAAAAATAGTACTGTTGACCTCAATGCTACTGAAACTTCTAGTTGACAGAATCAATATAACAGTTTGGAAAAAATGATGTATACTCAATTTAGACAATTTTAGATCTTTTTTAAAAAATATTTATTTTTAGAGAGGGGGAATGGAGGGGAGGAAGAGAGGAAGAGAAATGTCGATGTGAGAGAGAAATATCTATTGGTTGCCTCTTGCATGCCCTCAGCTGGGGACCTAGCCCGCAACCCAGGCATGTGCCCTGGCTGGGAATTGAACCGATGATCTTTTGGTCTGTAGGATGTTGCCCAACCCACTGAGCCACACCAATCAGGGCCAATTTTAGAGCTTTCTGACATCATGACAAAATCTGCTTTACCTCTTTAAATTTGTGTTTATTTTAAAAATAAAATATTTGGCTCTGGCTGGTGTGGCTGAGTCAGCTGGAGTGTTGTCCTATACACTGAAAGGTTGCAGGTTCGATTCCTGCCTGGTCAGTGCACATACCTAGGCTGTGGGTTCCATTCCTCGATGGGGAGCCTACAGAGGCAACCAGTCAGTGTTTCTCACATCGATCTTTCTCTGTTTCTATCACTCTCTCCCTGTTTCCTCTCTCTAAAAGCAATGGGAAAATGTCCTTAGTTGAGGATTAAAAAATAAAAAGGAAAAAAATGTTTGTGCATATGTAGTATTAAAGTCAGATAGTATTTCAAAGCTTGTAAAAACAGCAGTTACCCATCTTTTCTCTTCCTACCTCCAATTTCCAATCTTTAGAGGCATTCAGCTTCATTTTTTTAGCTCTTTGTTCTGATATGTGCCTTTATTTTTCTCAGTTCTGCTATTTGTTGGCTTTTCATTTTAGACAGAAGATGCTGACTTCCTTCTAAGAAAAATGAGGATTAGTAACCTTAATCTCTGTACCACCTGCAAACATTTACACACGATTCCCTTTCTCTCATCTTCCTTTTATAGGATACCAGATTTGGGGGTAAATTCTTTATTTACCATTAAATTATGGCTATACAAATTTTTTTTATAGCCGAGTCACAAAATTTACTATGATTGCAATTTTCTGTCTAGCTCATTGTTTTCCTAAATAATTGAGTTTAAAATTTTATGTACTTTCTGCTGATGATTAATTCATTTGTACTTCTCTGACAAATCTAAAATGCTTTTCAGTGTTATTGGACACAATCAGGTAATACATTTTTTTCTTTCATGCCTTCTGGATCCTGTTTAGAGTGCAGACTTTCGCATAATTCTTCCTGTTTTTTAGTGAGGCATTTTGTCTTTTCTTTCATTTGTGATTTGTGTTCCTAAGATCAAGGTCTCTGGTCCACTCTCTTCAGAGGTGCATCTCTAGACTTTCATCAGAGATGAGCATAATATTGGTTATCAGCGTAAGGCCACTAAAATGAACTTTCAGCCAGTTACCGAGTTTTCAGACCCTTCCTGCATTTTTGTCTTCATCATGCTTCTAGTACCCAAATCTCTCCAGGATGGGTCAGCTTGCTGCTGCTGCTGCTTTAAAAAAAAAAATTGTGGCAATATGGTTAAATATACATAACGAAATTAACCATTGTAACCATTTTAAAGTGTACAATTCAGTGGCATTAAATAGATTCACACTGTTGTATAACCACTACTCACTATCCATCAGTCTCCAGAACTTTCACATCATCCCAAACTGAAACTCTGTATCTGTTAAAGTCCAACTGCCCATTCCCCGGAGCCCTTGGCCACTGACGTATTTTCCTTTCTGTCACCTTGCTTCTTGATGGCTTCTTCATGTCAGGTTTAGGTTTCACCTTTCTTTGTCTTGTTATGTTAGTTGTCACTTTTCTCCCTTTCTAGCTTCCCAAACATTGTTGACTTCTATCATTTGCTGTTGGGTATTTCCCCATTCTCTGTATCCTTACAGATTTTATACTTCTAAAACAACTAACTTTTTAAGGTGAGGTATCAGGAAAGAGTCAAAGTTACTTATGCTTAACTGGGGGCCTGCTTTCCCCACATTTCTTAACATATTTTAAATTTTTTTTAAATTAGGAAGGTAGATACACGTATGCCTAACAAATAATGGCCGTTGTATAGCTATTTTGGCTATAAAATTAGGCTTGCTTTACGGGCACCTTTTTTTATTTTTCCCACTGGTTCCCATTGTATTGGCAGGGGTTTGAATCCTGAAACCTATTGTAACCCTGTAGTCCCTTCCCCTCTCCCACTAGCAACCTAAGATGGTGCCACTGTTTCCAGTCATGTTCTGTGCTATTACATCAGTTGTCATAGCAGTGAGAACCTGGCCTTTCCATGGGAAGTAATTGGGGGAGATGGACTCTTATGTAGAAACTTCTGTAAAAGTTTGTTATTCAGGGTGCAGTTGAAGTATTTCCTTCTCTGTGCATCTTCTCTGAGTGCCCTAGGCAGAGTTAATTGCTCCTTCTATGCCATGACATGCGGGAACAAATCTGTTTGATTCTGCTGCGGTAGATCGCTCTGTCTGCAGTGGATACCTACATTATATGGTCTGTCTTGATCTTTCTTTCTTAGACCTAGTGTTTCCGAACAGTTGGAGAGCATTCTGATAGTTTTTGGTCCACAATAGGTAATAAATAATTATTTACTAAATGAATAATTATTTACTGATTGAATTTTCTCGGCCCTTCACCAGTGTCCACTGAAAGCTGTACCAGAAACTGTTAAATGCTTTTTTGCTTGTTACTGGGAGTCAGTTTTATGTAGTGAGTTGGTGTGGGGCCAGAATGTCTGGATTAAAAAAAAACTAGCAAGTTTCTTAGACTATCTGTGCTTCAGTTTCTTTACCTATAAAGGAGATAATAGTAATAGCTACCATGAAATGTGAGGATTAAATTAATATATCTGAAATACAATTTCAATGGCTGGCACATTGTTTTGTGGTTTACCCTTTTCATCTTTATGGGAACATTGCCTTCTGTGATAGCATTAGAACCAGATTATACTAGATGATGGTTTTTGATAGAAAAATATTAAGTAAAATGACAAATGTAGCTATTATTAAAATATTTAACTTCTGGTCAATATGGTGGCATAGGTAAATATGGCTTGCCTCCTTGCACAACTACATCAGAATTACAACTAAACTATAGAACAACCATCAGTCAGAACTGTCAAAAATTAAGCTGAATGGAGGTCCTATAATTATGGATTTAAAGACAAAACCACATTGAGACTGGTAGGAGGGATAGAGATGTATAACAGGTTGGTCCCACACCCATGTGTAGCAGATAAAAACTGGGAGGGATATCTCAGGAGCAAGGGGTCCCAGCCTCACACAGGGTTCCAGTGCCAGGAAGGTAAGTCCCCATAACTTCTAGCTGTAAAAAACAAGCAGGAATTGAGGCTTTGGAAGACAGAAACTACTGGAATCCCTGGCAGTTCGTCTTAAAAGGCCCACACACAAGCTTACACTTAAAAGGCCCCCACACAAACTTACACGAATTCACTCCCTCTGAGCTCCAGTGCTGAGGCAGCAGATTGAAAGGTATCGGAGACATAAAGGGAGGAACTGGATTGTCTGGCATCAGGGTGAGAGCTAGGGGCAGCTTTTCCCCAGACAGAAGTGCTGGCAGAGGCCATTGTTTCTTTTCTAAGCCCTCCCCTCCACAGAACCACAGAGCCGATAGGTAGGTCTGAGCCGACCATATCTGAGACTCCATCAACCTGGCTCACACTGTTTATCCCACCCTGGTGGTTCCTTGAGGCCCTGCCTTTCAGGCCCACCCAACTTTCAGGCCCACCCACGCTGTTTCCAGTGGCTTTTCCATATGAATGCCTTGTCTTGGCCCATGCTTCAGATTTTCCTAAATTCTCTCAAACGAGAAACAGTTGGCTTCAGTAGGCCCCATACTTCTTGCTAAGTTGGCCCAGGCCCAGCACTAGCAGCAGCTGGTACACAACATGGCCTCTCCTGTGCACCTCCAAACCCAGCACAAGTGGCAGCCATCTGCAGATTGCTTTGTAGCTTATGGTGTGTGACCCCAGACAGAACACAGGAGGTGATTGACCTTGGATGTGCCAACAGCATTCAAGGCTCAACTACAAGAGGAGGTTATACACAGCCTTCCAGTGGGTGCACCTTGGGGACCCAGCTTGGGTGATAGGGGAGGCTGTGCCACTGGACTCTATAGGACACCTACTACATTAGGCCACACTTACCAAGCCTGAAAGACTAGTAGCTCTACCTAATATGTAGGCCAAAATGAAGAAATGAAATGCGTCCCGAGTATAACAACAGAACAAAACTCCAGAAAAAGAACTAAACAAAATGGAGACAAGCAATCCACTAGATGCAGAGTTCAAAACATTGGTTATAAAGATGCTCAAGGGACTTAGTGAGGACCTCAACAGCATGAAAAAGATTCAGTAGGAAATGAAGGGTATACTAATGGAAATAAAGAACAATTTACAGGGAATCAGCAGAAGAGTGGTTAAAGCTGAGAATCAAACCAGCAATTTGGAACATAAGGAAGCAAAAAACAAGCAAACAGAAGAGCAAGAAGAAAAAAAATCTAAACAAATGAAGATAGTATAAGGAGCCTCTGAGACAACTTTAAGTGTTCCAACATTTGCATCATGGATGTGCTGGAAGGAGGAGAGAGAGCAAGAAATTGGAAACCTATTTGAAAAATGACAGAAAACTTCTCTAACTTGGTGAGGATAATAGACATATAAGTTCAGGAAGCACAGAGTCCCAAACAAGGTGAACCCAAAGAGGCCCACACCAAACACATTATAATTAAAACGCCAAATGTTGAGGATAAAGAGAGAAGCTTAAAAGCAACAAGAGAAAAGCAGTTAGTTACCACAAGGGAGCTCTTATAAGACTGTCAGCTGATTTCTCAAAAGAATCTTTGCAGGCGAGAAGGGACCGGCAAGAAGTATTCAAAGTGATGAAAAGCAAAGACCTACAACCAAGATTACTCTATCCAGCAAAGCTATCATTTAGAATGGAAGGGCAGATAAAGAGCTTCCCAGACAAGAAAAAGCTAAAGGAGTTTATCACCAGCAAACCAGTATTATTGAAGTGTGAAAGGAGAATATTAAAACTATGAACAATGAAATGGCAACAAATACGTATCTATCAACAATTGAATCTAAAAAAATTAGCAGAACAGAAACAGCATCATAGATACAGAGAATATTTTCATGGTTGTCAGAAAGGAGGGTGGTTGGGGGATGGGCAAACAAGGTGAAGGGATTAAAAAGTACAGATTGATAGTTACAGAATAGTCATGGGGCTGTAAAGTACAGCATACGGAATAGAATAGCCAGAGAACGTATATGCATGACCCATGGACATGGAGAATGAATGGCAATTGCCTGAAGGAGTGGGGGCTTGGGGGAGGGGGACGAAGAGTGAAAAATTGGGACAACTGTAATAGCATAAGCAATAAAATATAATTAAAAAATATTTAGCTCTTTGCCGTGACTAGTTGGCTCATTTGGTTGGGGATCTTCCTGCAAACCAAAAAGGTCACTGGTTTGATTCCCGGTCAGGGCACATGCTTGGATTGTGGGTTAGGTTCCCAGTCGAGTGTGTACGAGAAGTAACCTATGGATGTTTCCCTTCCTCTCTTCTTCCTCCCTTGCCCTCTCTCTAAAAATACAATCTTTAAAAAATAAATATTTAGCTCTTTGAATTTTATATATGAACATGTTCTTAAATAAGCTCCATGGGCAATAATAGATTATGGCATTTAGACAGTAACTTACACTGGAAGAAATAATGTCTTCAGTTTGTTGTATCCCTACTAAAATACTATATTCTTTAAATATAAGATGTCCAAACTCTTTTGAACATCGGGAAATATATTGAATAGCAGTGTGAAGTATTTACACTCTTCTGTAAAAGGTTTTATGCAGCTCATTAATGAACTTGGTATTTGGCATGATTGTTGTCTTCTAACTGGGGAGAATTTCATTCTATTTAATTTTCCCTTCAGACCCTATGCTGAGGGAAGAGAAATCTTCATTTAGCAGTCACTGAACACTTGCTCATGTGCCTTGGTGTTAACGAATACAAGGGAAAATAAGGCATGGTTGTTTCTTTCAAGGAACCATCATCCCTTCATCATTTTAGTAATATTAAAATCAGATGTTCTGGCAGAATGTATTCACAACTCTTTGACCAGAATTCCGTTTATAATACTTTATAAAGGGAATAAAAATGTGCGCAGAGATTTATATGTACAAGGTGTTCATTAAAATATTAATTATAAAAGCAATAAAAAGAAGTGAATTTTAGTACATTCATTATATTTCCTAGACATTTGATTAGAAACATGTTATTACTTAAAGAATTAAAATTTTATTTTTATTATTAAAGATCTGTTCTGGTGGATTTACAGTGGTGGATAGAGAAAAGGTAGGTCAGTTGTTGAATTCTGTGAAAGGAGTGGTAAAGTGCTTTGTGTCCTTGTTAGAGTCCCAGTTTACCACTTACTCTCTAAAATTCTGTAAACCTCAGTTTTTTCTACACATAAAATGGGCATAATAAGTAGTTACAAAGTTTGTCATTAGGATTAAATGAAAGAGTATATGTAACCTAGAAATATAGAATAAGAAATAGCTCAGTAAATATTTGAGGCTTTTCTGTTACTGTTTTTTCGTTATACCTATTCCCTCCTTAATAATTTTTCTCTGTACCTTTCCTCTAGTCAGTCCAAACCAGGAATGGGAGTGTTTTGTTTGGTCTGACAACTCTCATTGCTTTGTAACACTATTCTAGATGTTGCTGTCTGTCAACATGTTATCCTTATTGGCCAGTTTTGAAGGAGGGGAAATAGCAGTACTCCAATAGCAGACTTGGAGTTGTACTTGCTGCAAACCTTTTGCCTCTTAATACACATACTCTCTCACTGTTCTCTTTTGGGTTTTATGTACTTTTTGTTCTTACACCTTGTTTTGATAGGAGTCATTAGGTCTTTTTTTTTTTTTTTTTTTTTTTTTAGGATTTGGCTGTCACTGTTGTTTCATAGCATAAATTACTCTTCATAATAAGGTACTAATCCAGAGCTAGCCTTAGGTCCTTTTTGGCCCTGCTGCTTATAGGCTTCTTATAAAATGCAGATATAGCTAATTTGTAAGGCTGACTTGGCCAAGCCTCATTTAAAGATTAGATTTTGTGCGAACTTTTTCTTCTCCCCTGAGTAAAAAGCTCCTATGTTTTGTATAAGGTAACCAAATGCAAAGGAACTTTTCCTTAAGGGATTATGTCCTTTTAGGCCAGATAGATTATGACCACAATTTTTTTTGTTGTTGTTAAATGGCATACATTTAAATTGATGGTTTTTAGGTATAAGTTATGTTCTAAGGGCATGCAGTAAATAACAACCAATAAATTATAACTGGTGATTAATTAAATAGCCAATAGCATACAGGCAAAAATGATTTTACTTTTTAACACATTTTGGGAATTACATAGACATGAACTTACGAACACCTTAAAAAGTTTTACTTTTTTTGAAGATTCTATCTACATTGATAAGTCTACAGTATTTATAAATAAACATAAATCAGATTTTTATTTATATTAAAGGGTATTAACAGTTGGATTTTGAAATCACTTGCCTTGAGTTTACAATTTTTTTGTTATTTTAAATGCAAGAATTAATATCATGGTGTTCAGTTAACTTTATTTTGGCTTAATTTGAAGAATGAGCTGAAGATGTTTTAATGACGTCACCTAGCTAGAAATCAGAAGATAAGCTCCTTGGGTAAGTTGCTAACTCTCAAGGCCTGAACTACTTCTGTCTTACAGCATAGTTCTAATGCATGATTTCAGGAACCCTAAAATTCTATGGATGTTTTTCCTACACAATTTCTGCCAAAATTCAGGGTTTTTTTTTTTTAACTATATTTTTAATGTTAGGTGGATATTAGACATCAGTATTCATTTCCAGTACTTGATTTTTTTTTCTTTAAATTTTAATCTGAAAAGACTATAATTTTTTTTTAAGGTATGTTTGGTTTTGTTTAGATTGTTCTTTTATTCATTAAAACATAGTTTCAACTCTGTATGGTGACTTGCTCCTGAGATTTAGAAAAGAACACATTTAATGCTCCAGTTTCACTGTCCCCATAAACTTTGTATCACATTTATATTGATACATTCATATAAATAAATAAATATTAGCGGATTTGAGCTTTAACATTCTAGATAGTGGAGAAAAGCAGTACTGAACTGTAAGATGGCTCTGCAGAGAGATCTAGCAGAGGAAGAGGCGTGTGTTTGTCGTAATGGAAAGATCAGCCTGTGGTAATGAGGCGTGGACTTGCTATGTGCTGTTTTTAACAGAAAATTGAATAGTTTTGTTACATGGATTCTCTACTGAGTTATTTGTTAAAACAAAAAAGGAATAGTTAAGTCTTTTTGTTAAGAATTATTTTTTTTTACCTTAAAATGACCCTCAAGAGGCAGAGGGAATTTCTTGGTTATGGAACCTCAAGTGAAAAGCTCCTGCTGGCAAGAAAGCTGAGGAGGGTAGTCACAGGCATGTTGGAGTAATTTCTGTCACTTCAAGTGGTAGTTACTGCATGGGTATAGGTGCTTTCCTGTGTCATCTCTTCTCTTTTACTCTGTTCCTTTGAAATACATTTAAAATTGATTAGACATTTCTCATATTCTAAGTTAGGAAAATGATTCAAAATTTATAAAAGCAAGTTTTCCAAGACGTCACAAGATAAATCCATTGGTTGAATGTGAGCAAGACTTTTGTGTTTCTTTGGAGAGATTAAAAATAATCTTTTTGTCCCTGTGGCAGTGGGGCAGGTAAGAATAAAGATTACCCCTACCTGATGAGTCAGTCAGAATGCTTGGTGGCAGTAAAAACCAATTCAAAAATATCATGTATTTTAAAAGGATATTAGGTAGAGCTCAGTGTTTCATCAAATTGTTGCAAGGGTTAGAGAACCAGATTTAGGACTAAGCAGCCAGAAATAGTGCCTCAAACCACATTGCACAATGATTCCCACGAGGAAGCCAGCACCAACTAGAGACAGACAGACGCCACAGCCTGTCCCAGTGACAATAACTCTGGATGACTCTAAATGCTGTCACCTCTGCCCTGGACTTGACCTGGCTGCAGTTATTCCACTAGTAGTGAGAGAGAGAGAGTTCCTTCTGGTCTCCACTTTTCCCGCTCACTAGTTGCCCATTTCTAGTCTGGGCTGGGCATGTGTGTTTGACAGAGCCCATGTATAGGACATGTGGAAAAGTGTTTGACCTTTTGAAATCATAAGGTGAGGGGAAGTTCTTAAATTTAAGATGTGGAGAACTGTTTGCCCTTCTGAAATCATAAAATGGGGCATTTCCCAAATTTAAGAAGGTAAGTTCAGATGCTAGACAGAATGAAAGTGGTTCACTGCATCTGATGTTTTAGATGTAATATGTGTTGAGCCTTCACTGTGTGCTTGGCATTATGCTAAGTGTCTTACAAGCATTATGACACATCATTCCTGCAGCATCAGACATAACTAATAGGCCAAAGAGAGTAAGGAACATACCCCAGATCATAGTTAGTCAGTGCAGAGCTGGGACACAAACTCAGAGCAGTGATTCCAAAGACTTTGCCCATAACCTCTGTATTAAACTGTATTAATTTTTCCCCTGATATATTTAGCTCAAAATCCTGTAGATAAATCTGTTAGGTTGACTCTACTAAGTTTATTAAAATCTTATGTATGGTATGTATATGTATTTAGGCATTTTAAATGAAGTTGAAAATTTGTGGCTTTAATTTTATCTATTTTTAACTAATCAATTTCTGATTCTTTTTCTCATTTTGTAACTTACTGTAATTCAGTTTGCCACACTCTACAGCCTGATAAAATTCTATCTCTGTCAATATCAGTGTTTGGAGGCCAGTTATTGAGTGTGAGAGAGACAGGTCAACAAGAAGGAGAGGGCCATAGAGTGACCCAGACTGAGGTGGGGAGATAGAAACATCACATGCATGCACACACAAGAGGGAGAGGCAGAGGCGGTCAAATATATATTGAAGGAATGGGCACACATTCTATCAAGTGCTATTCTTTTTACCCGTTGTTATTTGTAATGGTTGAAAAACAATGAAACTGATCCTCTGCTTTAGGAAAGTTTTAAAAGTTAGAATTAATACCATCTCTAGAGTAAACAGTAAGTTTTAAGCCTCTGTACCAGTTTGTATTTTAAATTGACTTAGGTACTTCTATTTGAAATATTAAAAAAATTGTGATATATAGGAGTGATAAACAGAAGCTGTTCTTTAACATGGGACAAAAAACACCTTGGTTTGGGGGGGAATCAGAAAGACAAACTAACATAGTTACTATGATGTCAGCCACGTTGGAGTATTTCTTCATAAATTTCTTAATTCCTTTAGTACAAGTCTGTCTGCACTGCAAATTTTCCTATGGTACCAAAGCAGCATTTTATAATAATGTTATTTTATTCACTTCTGCCTTTGGGACTAAATGGCCAGCTATAATTTTTATTCAAGTAAGTAGATCAAGTGCCCTTCCACACACATACTCTTGTAGACTGTCTAAGTGTGAGTTGAGTGCTAGAGAAATACTTGATACAGAGTAAATATCTATGAAATTACAATTAACTTTTTTGTCTTTCTAAGTATTACATTTTTAATACTGAATATACTATGCTTTTTGTCCTTACCTCCCTACCTGATTTTTTCCTCGATCTTAATCCCTGCACTTCCCCCCCCCAATTCATCCCCTTTCCCCTCCCAGCAGATAACCCTCCAAATGATCTCCATATGTATCATTATGTTTCTGTTCTGCTTGTTTGCTTTGTTTTTTAGATTCAGTTGTTGGTAATTGTGGATTTATTGCCATTTTATTGTTCATATTTTTTTTCTTTTTATATGAATTGTTATAGGGTCTTCTTTAATACTGGTTTGGTGATGATGAACTCCTTTAGCTTTTACTTGTCTGGGAAAGCTCTTTATCTGTCCTTCAATCCTAAATGATAATTTTCCTGGATAGAGCAATCTTGGTTGAAGGTCTTTGCTTTTCATGACTTTGAATATTTCTTGCCAATCCTTTCTAGCCTGCAAAAGTTTCTTTTGAGAAATCAGCGGACAGTCTTATGGAAGCTCCCCTGTAAGTAACTGTCTGCCTTTTCTCTTGCTGCTTTTAAGATTCTCTCATTATCTTTAACCTTTAGCATTTTAATTATGCTATGTCTTGGTGTGGGCTTCTTTGGGTCCATCTTGTTTGGGACTCTCTGTGCTTCCTGGACTTGTATGTCTATTTCCTTTACCAAATTAAGGAAGCTTTCTTTCATTCTTTTTTTAAAATAAATTTTCAGTTTCTTGCTTTTTCTCTTCTTCTGGCACCCCTATAATTTGGATATTGGTATGTTTGAAGATGTCCCAGAGGCTCCTTACCTTATTCTCATTTTTTTGAATTCTTTTTTTTTCTTGATGTTCTGATTGAATGTTTTTTCTTCTTTATGTTCCAAATTGTTGATTTGATTCTTGGCTTCATCCCCCCCACTGTTGGTTCCCTGTAGATTTTTCTTTATTTCACTTAATGTAACTTTCATTTCTGCCTGGGTCTTTTTTATGCTGTTAAAGTACCCAATGAGTTCCTGGAGCATCCTAATAAACAGTGTTTTGAACTCTGCATCCGATAGATTGCGTATCTCCATTTTGTTTAGTTCTTTCTCTGGAGCTTTGTTCGGTTTTTTCATTTGTGCCATATGTCTTTGTCTCCTCACTTTTGCAGCCTCCCTGTGATTGTTTCTATGTATTAGGGAGAGCTGCTTTGACTCCCCTGTCTTCATAGCATGGTCTTTTGTGGAAAAGTACACCTGTAAGTTATATAGGGTGGAGCCTTAGGTAATTGCCAGGGTGGAGCAACCCATGTCACTGCTCTGTGGCTCCACATGGGGGAGGGCTCAGAAAGTGAACAATGCTGCTTGCCTGGCCTCTGGAGCTTTGCCCAGGGGGAAGCTGTCTCTTAGCACTCATCCTTCCAGTCACTTCACTTTCTCTCCATATGCCACTTGTGCCCTACCAGCTGTTGCCCTGGGACTGAATCCCAGAGGGAGTGGGTCTGTGTAAGTCTTAAGTCTGTTTTGGGCCCTTTAAGAGGAGGCTCCTGTGAGTTCTGTAGTTTCTTCACCACCCCAACCCCAACTGGTTTTTACAACCAGAAGTTAAAGGGTCTTAACCTCCTCAAGCTGGTACCCTGGGCTGCATGTTCTGGTCTGGAGCTGGATCCCTCACTCCCGAGGTATCCCTTCTGATTTGTATTTGCCACACTTGGATGTGGGACCACCTGTTCTGTGTCTTTGCACTTCTCTGCATCTCCACCCCTCATATCCATCTGGATGAACATGACTTCTTTAAAACCTTGGTTGTAGAACTTTCACTAGCTCAATTTTGTGACAGTTCTGGATGATATTTGTTTTGTAGTATAGTTGTAATTTTTTCTATAATTGTGTGAGGAAGAAAGCATGTTTACCTATGCCCCCATCTTGACTGGAAGTTTTCTGAGAGTTATGCCTTTTTTATGAACTGTTTTAGTGGACCAGCAATCTTCAGATGGTCAACAGTCCTTTTATTAAGCTACCAAGTTGAAAACAGGGATGTTGGCATATACACAGTTTCTTGTCTTTATGGACATTAGCTAATGATGAATTTAATTAGTCATCTACAGAAGAGATGCCATGCTGGGCCAGAGCAGTGATCCATCTAGGCCAGACTGTGCTAAAGAGCTACATCCAAGGAAACAGGTTAATTTTGGAATTCTGTCATTCCTAAAAGACTCACAGGCCATTTCCTTTTTTCCTTAACTTAAATACTCAGAATTCATGCGTTCATTTAAACTCTTCAACATTGGAATCTGTTTTATGTATTAAGTTACAATACTTATATATTTGTTGGAATAAATAATTCTGGGAAAAATACCACTTCTAATGTGAACTTCAGTTCTTTCCTTGCTTATAAGCTGCTTCACTTTTTCACCTGTAAAACATAAAATGATTTCACAAGTTTATTTTTTCCTACTTTAAAAATCTGCTCTGTTATTTCTAATATGGCCCATTCGTGAGGTTTTTTTTCCCTCACCCTCCTTCCTAGCATTTCTTTTCCTACATACCGGTTAAATGTAGAATATTAAGTTAGTTCTTTATGTATAATGGAGACACAAGTTATGGAGGGCCACTGAATTCCTTTGCATTATTTGACTACTGTAATTAAAAGTTTTGTGGATTTGCCCTGGCTAGTGTGGCTCAGTGGATTGAATGCCTTCCTAGTGACCTAAAGGTTACTGGTTTGGATCCCAGTCAGGTACATGCCTGGGTTGCAGGCCAGGTCCCCAGTTGGGGGTATGCGAGAGGCTACCGATGTGATGTTTCTCTCACACCTTGACGTTCTCTCTCTTTCTCCCTCCCCCCCCCACTAAAAATAAATAAATAAAATATTTTGAAAGTTTTGTGGATGTTAGGCAAAACAATTTTATAGCTATAGTTCAGAAAAAACAGTGATAGCCTGTATTGAGTATTTGGGGTATAGATTTACTGAAAGTCCGTTTATGAGACATAAATTCTACTTGAAGACATTGGTCATTCTTTGTTTGATACCCCAATATTGATTTCAAAACTATATGTTATTTAGTCTTAGTGGTGACACACAAGTATTTTGTTGTTGAGAAAGAAACAGCAAAGTCCTACAGTTTTATTTTTAAAAAAATAAAGTTACATTATTTATAATTGGAAAAGCATGTCCTGGGAAAGCATGTCCTTCTGTCCCTCTACTTCTTTTCATCATTCTTCTTTTTTTTTTTTTTTTAAAGTATATTTTACTGATTATGCTAGTACAGTTGTCCCAGTCCTGGCCTCCTGGTCTCCTTCCCCTCTCTGTTGGTTCCCTGTAGATTTTTCTTTATTTCACTTAATGTAACCTTCATTACTTCCATTATATTGTTGCTGTACTCAGTGAGTTCTCTGAACATCCTGATCACCAGCATTTTGAACTCTGCATCTGATAGGTTGGCTACCTCCATTTCATTTAGTTCTTTTGTGGGGTTTCGTTCTCTTCTTTCATTTGAGCCAAATTTCTTTGTCTCCTCTATTTGGCAGCCACTCATGTTTGTTTCTGTGTATTAGGTAGAGCTGCTTTGACTCCCTTTCTTAGTAGCGTGGTCTAATGCAGAAAAAGCACCTGTAAGTTGTGTGGAGCGGAGCCTTAGGTAATAACCAGCTTCATTGCTTTGTGGTTCTGTGTGGGGGGAGTGCTCAGAAAGGGGACTGTGCCACTTCTGGGTTTCTGGAGGTTTGCCTGACATTTGCCCTGTTTCCAGAGACTTTACCCACTCCTTCAATGCAACTGGTGCTCTTCCAGCTGTTGCCCTGCTGCTGAATCCCAGAGTGGATGGGTTTGCATCCATTTTAAGACCATGTAAGCCCTTCAAGCAGAGTTCCCTGAAAATCTGGCAGACCCTTCCACCCACTAGTTTTTACAGTCAGAGCTTCCAGGGATTTATCTGCCCTGGTGCAGGAACCCTGGGCTGTGTGTTCTGGCCTGAGGTTGAGATCCCTCGCTTCCCAAGATATCCCTCCTGATTTTTATCTACCACAGGTGAATGTGGGACCACCTGTGTCTGTTCTGCCCCTCCTACCCATCGGGATGAATGTGGCTTCTTTAAATCCTTGGTTGTTAGACTTCCATACAGTTCGATTTTCTGACAGTTCTATGGATTGTTTTTAGATTTAGTTGTAATTCTTTTTGTGCTTGAATGAGGAGGTGAAGCATGTCTACCTATGCCTCCATCTTGACTGAAAAAGTCTCTCTCCATCATTCTTAACCATCAGTGCGATGAATTAAGATTGTGAGGGAGATTTTTTTGAGAAGGGTTAGTTTATACTGAAAATTCCTAGGACATAATCAAGTACAGGTTTCTCTACTATCTGAAAGTAGCGTTCCTTTAAAACCTTTGTAGCTAAGCCCTGGCCAGCTAAGTAAGTTCGTTAGAGGATTGTCCCAATACACCAAGGTTGTGGGTTTGGTCCCCCAGTCAGGGCACATACAAGAATCAACTAATCAGTGCTTGCATAAATAAATGGAACAACAAATTGATGTTTCTCTCTTCCTTTTTCCCACTCTCTAAAATCAGTAATAAAAAAAACAAAACTTGTCAGCTGAAAAGGTGTAACGCGAAGAAGCAATTACCATTAATGTATATGAAAAAAATTTTGAGTGTTCCCAGACCCACAAAATACCCTACTGAATCATACCAAATAATGCATAGAACTAAAATAACACTGACATGTAGTAAAAGAAGGAATGATATAAATACACACTATGCTTTGTATACCCATCAGTACTCTCAGTCAGGATATTTTCCACTTTTATCCATTTCTGAATGGACTAAAAGAGAGTCCTTTGCTACTAGCAGAACCAATAGTAACTCCAGCAGCTTTCAAGATTGTTTCTGAGTATAAGTAGTAGGAATGATGGATGCAGACAAGGAGCTTGGTGGTGCCACTGTGGCTGTTTGGAGTACACACTGCTGCCTTTATGACAACTCACTGCAGAACAAATGTTGAACGCTATTTTTGCTTTAGCCTTTTTATTGTAAAGGTAAAAAACCTCTTCAATTTCTTGTAGTTAGTAAAACATTTACAACAGCTCCTTGAATGGCATTGTTTCATTCAGCATCATTTTGTTATAACATTGAAGAGATGCTGTAGGAACTTAACTCTTGTTTATATCAAATAGCCTTTGTTAAAGTTGGTTTTGAAATACGTCATTTTGCCACAGTTCCAAGAACCTGTCCACAGTGTTAAGTGAGGACTTACTGTAATCATGCAGGTCTTTTGTAAAATTGAAGTAGTGTGACACAAACTTAAACAAAGCTGGGGATACTTTTTCTTAGAAGGCTAGTGTATATATGTATTTAGGCCTTTGAGAAACTTTAAACAGCCAATTTCTTGAATTTCTCCTCTATAAAACAGTAAGTTGTTTACATGACATGTTTTTAGTCATTGGGTATAATTTCTTCCAAGGAATTTTCACTTTCTCCAAATATTTGAGGACCTCTTTAGTATAACAAGGCCACATTTCCTGGGTAGTATGTGTCTTGATAGTTAAGTAATTGCCTTTTATTAAAAATAATAAGGATGTTACTTTTACTGTGTGATAGGCAGTGCATGCATCTCGTAACAACCAATAAGCTTACAATTTAGAAAGAAAGTATTCTTATAAAATATCTTCCAATAATGGCATGTTAAAAATCAGATTCTGTTGAGTCTAAAGAACTGACACCAATAAGTGTTATTTTGTACTCTCAGGAACTAAAGAATTCCATGTGAAAGAATTTTCCAGAAACGAAAAATTAATAATCATAACTAGTAATTTTGCTATAAATTTTTAAAAATTTATTCTTGGAGAGAGGGGAAGGGAGAGAGAAAAAAAAGGGCGAGAAACAGCTATACAAGAGAAACATTGATCTGTCGCCTCTTGCATGTCGCCAACTGTTGGCCCACAACCCAGGCATGTGCCAAGACCAGGAATTGAACCAGTGACCTTTCTGTTTGTGGGACGACACCCAACCCACTGAGCCACACCAGTCAGAGCAATTTTAATAAACCGATGGAATACTTTAATATGTGTGTTTATCTACATCTGTTGTAAAGAGAGAAAGAAGTATTTCAAACATCCAGAAAAAGTACAGAAACTATTTTGATGAAAATTATGTTCCTGCTCTCTTAAATCTTAACATTTGTTTCCTGACTTCTCAGTGTGTAATGAAATAGCCGACACTTAGAGGAGATTAGGTTAATCATGAATGAATACTAATTAGTAAGTTGTGCTAGCCTAGCTTGCTCTTACTCAGTTCACTTAGACCTAAATGTAGCATGTTCTTCTGATTCATTCCTTAATGCCACAGTTTTCTTATTAATGTATAAGAGTAAACCTTCCCTCTTTACCTTTTTATCTAAAGCAAACTTTGGAAGAATGGAATGAATTTCTTAAAAGAGCAGCCTGGATTTTATGTTACTCCTGTGGAGCAAATGTGATATTGTGACTAATAATTTTATTCCAGTTTACTGCAGATTATAATAGTGAGAAAGACTGAGATTTTGCATCGTGGTGCTGTCTCTTTCTGGTTTGGACACGACATTTAACCAATGTATGTGCTTGGTTAATACCTTTCTCATAGGGAAGCTCTGAGAATTGTGAGCTTAATATAAATATCTGGCACACAGAAGTTGCTCAGTAAAGGTTACTTTAAATTCACTAGCCTTGTTTCAAGTGATGGGACTTGTTAAAGTGTGATTTCCAAGTGAGCAGGGGCATTTCTGCAAAAAATACTCAAGGAGTCCTCCTCATCCCAAACAAAGCAGATTTTAACATTAAATTTCATCATTCAGCTCTTGGAACCCCTGCTGATTGTTTTCATTGTACTCTTGGTTTATTTTTGTACCTAAGGTCTGATAGGCACATAACAAGTGCTTTGTGAACCTTAAACTAAGGGAAAATAAATTGTTCACATGAAAGGTATGTGGATAAGTCAGTTTGGGGGCAATTCTAGAGAACTTTCACCAGAAGTGGTATCTTTGTTTTGATCTTCAGAGACTATTAAATGTGATCACTGAGTCATACTTGCCGTTTTCTCTGTCTCCTGGCTATCTCTCTTAAGACTCTGAAGCTTGCCAGCCATAGGGTGTTTAAAACAGAGTAGGCCTTAACCCAGGGGGAGTTTGTTTATTTAAAGAAAAATAATTAAGTTCAAACATCCCAGCTATGTCATAGCTTGTCTAGTCATGTTATAGAGTTAGTGAGTTCTTTCTGGGGGGTCATGGTGCCTGAAGGTAACAGATACATTTGAAAGTAAACTTGTCCTGAGATTACTTGGAACTTTATCATGTATTCCCTAACAGAAATCCTTAAAGGAGTGTGAGGAAAGGGAATGCCATTTATTTTGCTAGTTGTTTTTTAATGGGACCCATTTAATTCAAATCTTTAACCCTCTCCTTTCTAGTGATATAGATGATTTAAAAACAAAACAATAAAAACAAAAACCCCACAATATAGTAGCTCTGTCTTCATTAATTCTTTGAAGTTGGGATCATGGAATCTAGAATCTCTTGAAAAGGACAGTGTAGTTCTATAGGTATTTAGACACAAAGATATGAAAATTGATGACTTTTGTGTTTCAGATGATTGTCATCGCCAAAATTTATGACTTGATTTCTCCTATCATATTCTCTCCCAGACAAGAAAATCTGAGGCAGAGGTTTTGGGCTTGCCTGTGGTTACCAAGGCATATATCTGTTTGATAATACAACTTGTAAAAACGGAATCCTAAGGGAGGTGGAGGAGGAAGAAGCCAGAGAGTTAACTGGTGTGATGGGCAGAGGGAAAAACAAATCCTGAGGCCCTGAGAACATGCCTGATGTGTTTAAGGGTAGGAAAGAGACCAGTGTGGCTAGAATGGAGTGAACAAGAGGGAGAATGATGGGAAATGAGGTTAGAGAGGTGGGGAAGGGAAATACCAGATCATGATCCTATGCCTTTGTAAGGACTTTGCCTGTTAGACCAATGAGGTAGACTTAATTAGAGGGTTTGAGCAGAAGAACGATCTGAATTTCTTTTTGAAAAGGACTAATCTGACTGGTTTTTTGAGGTGAGCAAGGGAGAGGGAGGCTGGGAGATCAGATAGGAAACTATTATGTAGTAAAGCAGATGAGAAATAAGGTGGCTTGGACCAGGTGGTAGGTAATATTGTGGATACCATTTGAAACTGGAGCTTCCAGGATGACCATTTAATGGATAGTCACAAATATTTCTGCACATATCTGGTTGACACATTTTTAAAAAATATTTTATTTATTTTTAGAAAACGGGGAAAGGAGGGAGAAAAAGAGAGAGATAAACATCATTGTGTGTTTGACTATTGCACACCCCCAACTGGGGACCTGGCCTGCAACCCAGGCATGTGCCCTGACTGGGAATTGAACCAGGACCCTTTGGTTCGCAGGCCAGCACTCAGTCCACTGAGCCACACCAGCCAGGGCTGGTTGACACATTTTTAATGATGTTAAGATTAATCACTGGGTTTATGTTTTGTTAATTAACTTACCCATTAAAAGTTTCCTATCAGCCTTTTTACCTAATGGTTTTAACAGTCATTGATGACTTTTAAATATCTGTTATTTCATTAGGAGTTACAAAATGGTGATTTCCTAATCCTATCATTACTTCTACATTTAAGTTAGGAATCCTATAAAAATGAGCTTTCATTTATTGACTGCTATATTACCCTGATATATTTTTCATCAAAAAAGCCAGGATAAATGCTTGATTATTCCCTTTTATCAATTTTCAGATAATAATTCCCCTTTATTGATTTTCAGTTGTTAGTGCCCTAGCAACTTCCAAAGATGAATTTTTATATGTTAATGTTTCAATCAATGGTAGTCTCTATTTCTTTTTGTGGTATTCAGAATGTCAGTATCATTTGATGTTCATTTGCTCTTAAAATATGTCTTCAAAGTAAAAACTATGAAGTATATTCTGAGAAGTCTTCCATTTCTGCCCCTTCTACTCTGTTTTCTCTTATCTTTGTACATAACCCTTTAAAAATGGTTTTAGTTTGTCCTTCCTGTTGCTTCTTTTTGAAAGGAAAAAGAAGCAAGTCTGAATTAGTATTTGTATTTCCCCAACTTTTTACAAAAAGAGTAGCGTTTTGTGGAATACTGATTTAGCTACAGGACCGAAAGTAGGGAACTCCTGGGTCCTGTGAGGCTTATTTCTGAGAGTTGTCAGCCTGTCACTCCTCATGAAAGATTTTCTCTTACATTCTTAGCTCTCTTCACTTCAAAGAACGCACATATTTATAAAAGAAAAAAATCCTCACTTACACCATTTGGCAATATTTAGCAAAATTGCATATCTAGCCGTTTCCCTTCTAGGAATCTTTCCCAGAGGTTGCAGTAACAAAATTAGGAAATGACATATGCCTTCGTTCTGTTCCTTGAAGGCTGGGATTCTGTCTTTATTGTCTTTTAACTAGGTAGGGGCTTTGTGTATTGGAGAACAAAGCAATAAAGATAATGTAGTTGGAATTAGCATCAATGGTGTCTGTGTGGAAGATACAGCATTTTGACACTTTGCCATTTTGAAATACTGTCAGGTTAAATATGTTATCAATTAACGTTAAATCATTCATCACTTTATTATTCTTTCAATAAATATTGAGCGCTTAATGCATGGTAGTCATTGTCTTAGGTGCTTGAAAAATATCAGTAGATAAATCCGACAGACATCTCTGGAGCTTATTTTATAGGTGTGAGAAGGAAAATAGGCAAACAGAAATAACAAGTAAGATATTAATTTCTTTTTTCAAGTGTGCAGTTTTAGTGCTTATCTTCTACATCTTTCTTTTTTCTTTTTCCAATCTGTAAATGGCAGTTTTAACAATTCCAAGACCCTGGTGGGTGAAAGGGATTGAGGACTGAGGAGGTTATGGAGTTTTATACTCAGTACTTGTAACTTAACTGTTGAATTCTGGGCCTGTGGGACGATAGCCTGCATGCCGTCCATCCCTACTTACCCGCAGTCCTGCTAATGTTTTGTATGGGAAAGTTGCTCAAGAACTCTTTTGATAGTTTCTTGTAGTCACTGAAATTTAGGTAATTGTCGTTAAAGATTTCATGTTTTTATTATAATATACTTAATAACTACATCTTTATTTCAGAAATGACCATGAAGAAGTAGATGCCCAGATGCAAAGTGATGAAACAGCCAATTTGTCATAAAGTAAAATGCAGCTGTGGCTTTTCAACCAGATTAGTAAGTGTGGCCAACATTTTCTTTAACTTTATACTTATTTTATCTACTTTGAAAAGCAATAAAAAGCATAGTGGACATTGTTAAAATGTATATATGTGTTTCTTGTTCTTTTTTTTTAACTGTTGATTATAGTACAGATTCTAACATATAGCTCCAGAAAATGTATGTTTGTGCTATACCTTTTAAGAACAATAAAGCTAATACTATAAAATCATAGCTTTAGAGGGAATATATGAAAAAGAGTCAGACACTAATACCACTACTCTTACAATTTTTCAATATTTGTTTCCCCTGCCAGTCTTTGTTGTACACATTTAAAGAAGAACATAATTTTGATCATTGTGTTATAAAGAATATGCTTCTTGTAAATTTTAAAGAATTGTTTCAAATAGTCCTCACTGGCAGAAAAATGTTTGCTTCAGTACAGGGTTCCTTATTGGAGTGACAAAAATGTTTTGGAGTTAGATGGTAGAGAAGGGTACACAACTTTGTGAGTATAGCAAAAACTACTGAATGTTGTGCATTGGAAGAATGAATTTTACAACATGTAGGTTATGCCTAAAAAGTACCCTTCAAAATATCAAATCTTGACTAGAGTAAAACCCAATTGAGTAACGATGTTTTAGAATAATGTGCCACACATTGTGTACCTAGCAAAAATGATTTGATCATTATGAGTATTTTTGTAATGATAAAAATACTATTTTTATAAAATAATAAAGTACTTTTATTGTTAAAGACTTACTGTCTCTTCCTTAAGCTTTGGTAATACCAAATGTTATAATACTTTGTTGTACTGTGTTAGCATTTTATAACTTTTCTTTTTCAACAGACTTTGTTTTGAAACTAACATTTCAACTTTTTTGCCTGAAATTTTTTTAGGAACAAAATTGTATCTATTTTTCTCAGAAGAGAATTCCACAAGGTAAGAAATTATTGGTATAGAAATAAAACAAATACAGTTGAAAACAGGCTAAAATTTTCTTGATTTTTAAAAATTCCTTTCCCATATTCAGATCTTTTATTGATTATTGCAAGATTGTCACAAATTTGTTTGCAAACCTTTACTACCTCAGGATTTGCTAGAAACACAGGCTTATCTTATTTGAAGTTAGGATAAAAGGGTGTGATTCACCTTTGAAACCCAAACCCTGCTTTTCATGGTCAGAGTTTATTCCTAGTGTTAATAGGAGTGAGTTTTTATTTATTCTGTGAAAAGTTCTCTTCTTCCACTGGGGCCCATCCACTTCTACCTCAGTGGACACTGCCTAAATGACTTCGCTGAGTATGTCTTTTAGGGGCTTGCTTTATTTATTTTTTTATTTACTTTTATTTTAAATATTGGGATGCTTTTATTTTAAAAGTTTTTTCATTTGTACTAATGGTTTTGTTTTTATTTTACTATATTTTATGGATTATGCTATTATAGTTGTTCAAATTTTCCCTCTTTATCCCTCTACCCAGTATCCCTATTTCCTCTGGTAATCCCCCCACCCCCCTTACTTCTTGTCCATGGGTCATGCATATAAATTCTTGGCTACTCCATTTCCTATACTGTTCTTAACGTCCTCCTGCCTATTCTGTACCTACCAATTTGTACTTCTTAATCCCTGTACCTTTTCCCCCATTCTTCCATCCCTCCTCTCAAATGGTGCCGTTCCAAATGATCTCCATATTTATGATTCTGTTTCTGTTCTGCTTGTTTGCTTTGTTTTTAGATTCAGTTGTTGATAGTTGTGAATTTATTGCCATTTTAATGTTCATAGTTTTGATCTTTTGTTTCTTAAATAAGTCCCTTTAACATTTCATATGATAAAGGCTTGGTGATGATGAACTCCTTTAGTAGTCTGGGAAGCACTTTACCTGCCCTTCTGTTCATTCTGAATGATAGCTTTGCTGGATAAAGTAATCTAGGTTGTAGGTCCTTGCTTTTCATCACTTTGAATACTTCTTGCCAGTCCCTTCTGGCCTGCAAAGCTTCTTTTGGGAAATTAACAGACAGTCTTATAGGAACTCCATTGTAGGCAACTATGTGCTTTTCTCTTGCAGCTTTTAAGCTTCTCTCTTTGTCTTTAACATTTGGCATTTTAATTATGATATATCTTGGTGTGGTCATTCTTCTATCCATCTTGGTTTGGACTCTCTGTGCTTCCTGGACTTTTTCAAATAAATTTTCTGTATCTTGCTCTTTCTGTTCTCCTTCTGGCACCCCTATGATTTGACTGATGGTACGCTTGAAATTGTCTCAGAGGCTCCTTACTCTATCCTCATTGTTTTGATTCTTTACTTGCTGTTCTGATTAAATTTTTTCTTCCTTGTATTCCAAGTCATTGATTTGATTCTTGGCTTCATCCACTCCACTGCTGATTCCCTGTAAGTTTTTCTTTATTTCACTTAGTGTAAACTTTATTCCTGCCTGGGTCTTTTTTATGCTGTTGAAGTACCCAATGAGTTCTCTGAGTATCCTAATAGGCAGTGTTTTGAACTCTGCATCTGTTAGATTGCTTATCTCTGTTTTGTTTAGTTCTTTTTCTGGAGTTTTGTTCTGGTTTTTTTTTTTTTTTTTTTTCATTTGGGCCATATGTCTTTGTCTCCTCATTTTTGCAGCCTCCCTGTGTTTGTTTCTATGTATTTGATAGAACTGCTTTGACTCCCTGTCTTAGTAGCGTGGCCTAATGTAGAAGAGTGCATCGTTAAGTTGGATGGGGCAGAACCTTGGCCAATCACCTGAGCAGGACAACCAGTGTGACC
This sequence comes from Glossophaga mutica, assembly GCA_039655065.1. Lineage (NCBI taxonomy): Eukaryota > Metazoa > Chordata > Mammalia > Chiroptera > Phyllostomidae > Glossophaga > Glossophaga mutica. Next base: position 65,895,704 of record CM077304.1, read on the forward strand.
CAGGTTGATGGAGTCTCAGATATGATGTCACCACTCTGGCTCTGTGTAAGGGAGGGCTCAGAAAAGGGACATTGGTTGCTGCCTGGCCTCTGATATTTTGTGTGGGAGGGAGTTGTCCCCTGGCACTCGCTCTGATGCCAGACGCTTCAGTTTCTCCCGATATGCCACTGTTGCCTTTCCAGCTGCTGTCTCAGTGCTGGAGCCCAGAGGGTGTGAGTCTCTGTAAGGCCTAAGTCCGTTGTGGACCCTTTAAGAGGAGGGGCCTTAGAATCCTGCAGTTTCTTCCGCTGCCCCAACCCCCACTGTTTTTTATAGCCCCGAGTTATTGGGACTTACCTCCTGGTACTGGAAACCTGGTTTGGGGGGCTTGGCGTGCAGCTCAGATTATGCTGAGATATATGCTTCACTCCTGAGATATACCTCCTGATTTTTATCCACTACCTGTGGACGTGGCTATGCCTCTTCTGTGTTACCACGTCTCTGCTCTTCTTGCCCGTTTGATTAATTGACCTTTTTAATTCCTTGGTTGTTGGACTTGATTTTCTGAGAATTCTGGGTGATAGTTGTTTTGTAGTTGTCATTTTCGCTATGATTGTGCAAGGAGGTGAGCTGTGTTTACATATGCCACCATCTTGACCAGAAGTTAAATAATGTTCTTAGGGCCTTTAAATTAAAGGAAATTATTTAGTTATGTTTTTACCTATGGAAATTGAACAATTGCTATATGATCATATTTAGATTAAAAGTGTAATGCTTTTTAGCAGGTAGATAATAAAAGAATGAGTAGCATCTAGTATTAAAATATTTATTTATTGATTTGAGAGAGAGAAGAAGATGGAGAGAGAGAGAGAGAGTGGGAGAAACATAGATTTGCTGTTCCACTTATGCATTCATTGGTGATTGTTGTATGTGCCCCGACCAGGGATCGAACCTGCAATCTTGGCGTATCAGGATGATGCTGTAACCAACTGAACTACCTGGCCAGGGCCTAACATGTTTTAAAATTTTTATTTATTTTTATTTTTATTTTTTTTATTGTTACAGTTGTCCAAATTTCCCCCCATTGCTCTCCCCTGCCTCACCCCCCAGTCAGTCCCCACCCTGTTGTCCATGTCCATGGGTCATTTATACTTGTTCTTTAACCAGACTCTTCCCCTTCTTTCCTCCCTTATCCCCCTCCCCTGTCCCCTGCCGGTTACTGAATGATTACCATTATTATACTCTTGACTTCTGAAAGATGAAATGTTCAAGTGAATAAATAGTAAAATCTTATTAGTATGCTTACTACCTTATGCCGAGAACTTAAAACCAATTGCTTGGCAGCCCTAAGAAGTTAACTTTGGTTAAATTTTCTCAGGAACTCTTTGGTATAGGTAGCGGTGATCACTGCAGGTTAATTCAATCTGTTAGCTGGAAATGCTTATATAGTTAATTATTCAGTAACTCCTCCTCATTCACTTTTTCCAATATCCTGTATTTTGAGTGAAATTTTCATTCTTAAACATATCTTTACCTAGTTTTGAGACTGCCACAGATTTAGTTAATCAAGTCAGTTTCGATCCTAATAACTGAAAACAAGTGTTAAAATAAAGGGACTGCTGAGGAGGAAGGGAGGACAAATGCCGAATAGATTTAATTTTAAAGTTTCTTGTGAAACTCTGTTTTCACTGTTTTTTTTCCTTCTACTTCCGGGGGGTGGGGTGGGGTGGTAAAAGAGGGGCTCCTGAACCTGTTTGTAGCACTATCTGATCTCACAGGGCACTGCTCAGAGAGTTCAGGAGAAATCCAGATCTTTCATTTCTTGGACCATATAGTGCTTAAGGCATAAATTGAAACTTCAAAAAATCTGATCTTAGTGAATGGGAACCTTGATCTGTTACATCTTTGCCTCTGTTCTTTTGGTAAATGCAATTTAAGTCTTCGACTTAATACAATGCGTTAATACAATGACGATGGATCATAGTGTCTAGTACTCTTATGGCTCCCATATAAGTGTTCAATAAATATTCATTCTTACAAATATACCCAGGTGGTTTTATAATTTTTTTAGAGTAGAAAATAATCAAAACAAAATTATTTGCACTTACATAGTATCATCCTGCTTCACAATACCTGCTTTAATACCTGCTCCACAGGTATTAAAAGGACAATGACAGCTTTAAAAATGTTAACTGTACACTTAAAAATGGTTGAAATAGCCCTGACTTGTGTGCACAGTGGGTTGGGCACCTGATAAAAGTGAAGCCAGTGTTGAGGCTTTTTGAAAGAAGTAAGTAATATGTCAACATAAGTATTTTATAAGATCTTTGGTGGGAACCTCTTGAAGTTGATACTGATTTTTGGTATCCTGTACATTGTTAAATAGCACCCCTACTCTTTAAAAAAATGACAGTTCAGGGAATTTGACAACAAGTAACATAGTCTTTTTCTCTCTCTTTTTTTTTAAAAATTTCTTTTGAGTATTTTGTATGGCATAGTTATTATTCTCACTAAGTAAAACAGATAGTATTCTCATTTTACAAATGATGAAACCAGTAGTGGAATTAGGTTTAGGTTCTTTGTACTATACTGCTACCTCATCAACTGATACTTTGTTCTGTATAGAACATGTAATTACTAGGATAATTTTAACTTGGAAGAAGTGTTTCTAACTAGGAAGAACCTCATTGTCTGAGAAGTTTAAAAAACACACATACAAACAAAAATATAACCAATGAATAATGTAGGTGGTACTTACTTAACCTTAAGGTTCACTGAAACATTTTTAATTAAACATTTATTCAATTAATATAGATTTTGTGTACCACAGTTACATAGAAAATTATTTCATAAATATTTCCCATTTACAATGAAGACCATAAATTTTAGGTGTCTTTTAGTTTCGAATATGCCTGTATATTTTCCTTAAAGATTAGGTGTCTCATTTTGATGGATGGAAGTATAGAATCCCTTTGTGGGTCTGGAATGTGATCTCACGTATTTTAGAACATGGCAGTTCTCCACCTCGCCTCCCTCCCCCAATTATTCATCCATAGTATAAAAAATCAGGTAAACTTCATTATAAACCTATATCTTTTATCCCAAGAGACCTAATTTGTTTCTGGCCCAGCTTTCATGGTATAAGCATAAGATCAAGATTGGTTTTGAGTAATCCAGTGCTATCCTAGGTTATTATAGGTCTGGAGAATTCTCAGATATACTAGTCATTTGGTTTCAATACCTAATTTACATTTGAGACTTTGGAAAGATTGTGAAATTTTACATGTAGGTGGTAGGATCAGTCTGTTGGCTCACAGTGTATTGAGTAGATTGAAGTTATAGGACTTTGAAGTTTAGCAATGTTTTTATTGTTCAGTATTAGGCTATGATGTTTAAAGAGACAGATCATCTGACTTCTTATTGCATGTGAAGGCTTCAGATGTTACAGTTCAGTTTAAGTAAATTTGAACTTTGAACAGTGCGGATAGCTTCATCATTTTATAAAAGAATACAGTTATTGCAGATACCTTTGTTTTTCATGTTCTACTCTTCCTTAGAATTGCATATGAGCTGCCTTGATTTTATTTTTAGCCACTTGCTTTAGATTTAAACACACACACACACACACACACACACACACACACCCCAAAAACCCAAACTCAGAATAGGTTGAAACTCGGCCCAGCTTGCTGCCACAGAACAAAAGTGCTGATCAAGTTGAATCAACCCCTGTAATGTGTTCTGAAGGAAAACCTCTTCTTTCTCCTCTAATTTGAAGAACAAGCATTTTCCCTGCCAACAAGGGCTGACTTTAAATGGACCAGCTGTCCATATTAGGAGCATAGGGTTGCTAAGGTGACCATGGCTGTTTGGAGAAGAATGCAGCTGAGAGGGCAAGTTCTTGATGTGTGAGCTGAGGGAAGGAATGTGGTGTGATTGTGCATCATTCCTTCTAATCACATGCTCACAAAGTGCTGTGTGGGCAGCATGTAGAAACTACAAGTCTGAATGCTGGAACTTGTGTGGTTAAAATCATTTTGTTTTTCATGCGAGCCATATGCTTACAGTTCATATTGAAAATATCTACTTTATATTAATGTGTGTGTTTTTGTAGAAAGGGGGAGAGTGTTTTGGTGGTGGATGAAATGGGAATTAACTTATTTTGCTTAATGGACACATTTCATATTATTAAAAAATTATTTTGGGATAATTATTTTTCCAATTCATCCCTTTCAGTCATATGTATATATTTTTATATGTTGTTATATAGTTATATATTTAATAATATGTATAGTTAATAGTTTCCCAAGGGAATGATGTATTCCTTGTATTATGCTTATTTTCTTGGCACTTTGAATTTTAGAATTATTTGAAAGTCTTCCAGATGATATTTTATTTTTTAAATAATTCTTACTCTTTCCAAAGGAGATCTTATCTTAATACATTAGGTATTTCTTCCCTGAAGCATCCAAAGAGAGGTTCTGGCTTTTAGTAAAAATGTGATTGAAGGAGCAATGGGAAGGTTCAAGCCAGTACTCCACTTATCTGAAGCACCACTTAGATTTTACCATGGGCATCATTGTTAATAATTAAGATGAGATGCTGACACAGACGTTGATATAGACACTTACTGAACCATTAGGTATTTGATTTTTTTTTTTAAATTCTTGTTAACAGATCCCTTCAATAATGTGCTGATCTCAATTTAAGTGAGGGCATAAATGTATATTATATTTAGGATGTGAAGTAGTTGGAATATTAGAGGCTCTGTATTACATTAGCATTCTATTATTTTTGAAATCAGATAGTCTATTTCCTTTGACATGATTGCTCTGATTAATATGTAAAATATGGAGGGAAATTAAAAGATTAAAATAATTTCATCTTTGAATTTAGTTGGTTGTCATTTCTCACGTATACCTTAATAACTTCGGATGGCATTCTCAACTAAAATCTTAATGGTTTTACCTTTCACATTTTTCTTAAATCTGCTAGAAATTGTTTTATTTTAAAAGTATTTTTGGTTGTGCTATTATAGTTGTCCCAACTTTTCTCCCATTTGCCCCCTTTCCACCCAGCACCCACCACTCCCTCTGATAGTCACTCTCCTTAGTTCATGTCCACGGGTCATGCATACAAGTTCTTTGGCTTCTCCATTTCCTATACTTGCTCTTAACATTCCCCTGCCTATTCTGTAGCTTCCAACTTTTTTTTTTTTTAAATATCTTATTTCTTTATTTTTAGAGAGAGGGGAAGGGAGGGAGAAAGAGAGGAAGAGAAATGTCAGTGTGTGGTTGCCTCTCACATGGCCCCCACTGGGGACCTGGCCCGCAACCCAGGCATGTGCCCTGACTGGGAATCGAACCGTGACCCTTTGGTTCACAGCCCGCGCTCAATCCACTGAGCCACACCAGCCAGGGCGGCTTCCAACTTTTTAATCCCTTTACCTTTCTCCTGTTCCCTCAAAGCCCCCTCCCCACTGGCCACCATCCCAAAGATCTTCATATCTATGATTCTGTTTCTGTTCTGTTTGTTTGCTTAGTCTGTTTTTTAGATTCAATTGTTGATAGTTATGTATTTATTGCCATTTTAATGTTCATAGTTTTGATTCTCTTTCTCTTAAATAAATCCTTTTAACATTTCATATAATAATGGTTTGGTGATGATTAACTCCTTTAGCTTTACCTTGTCTGTGAAGTACTTTATCTGCCCTTTGATTCTAATGATAGCTTTGCTGGATAGAGTAATCTAGGTTGTAGGTTATTGCTTTTCATCATTTTGAATACTTCTTGCCAATCCCCTCTGGCCTACAAAGTTTCTTTTGAGAAATCAGCTGAAAGTCTTCCGGGAACTACTCTGTAGGTAACTCTCTGCTTTTCTCTTCCTGCTTTCAATCTTATCTCTTTGTCTTTAACCTTTGGCATTTTAATTATGATGTGTCTTGATGTGGTCCTCTTTACGTCCACCTGCTTTGGAACTCTTTGCTTCCTGGACTTGCATGTCTACTTCTTTCACCAAATCAGGGAAGTTTCTTTCACTGTCTTTTCATATAGATTTCCAATTTCTTGCTCTTTCTCTTCTTCTGGCATCCCTATGAGGTGAATGTTGGATCACTTGAAGTTGTCCCAGAGGCTGTTTATACTACCCTCATTTTTTTTTTTAATTCTTTTTTCTTCTTCTTGTTCTGTATGGTTGTTTTTGCTACCTTATATTCCAAGTCATTGATTTGATTCTTGGCTTCGTCTACTCTACTGTTGTTTCCCTGTAAATTGTTTTTATTTCAATTAGTGTATCGTTTGTTTCTGACTGGGTCTTTTTTATGATGTTGAGGTCCTCACTAAGTTCCTTGAGCATCCTAATAAACAGTGTTTTGAACTCTATCTGATAGATTGCTTATCCATTTTGTTTAGTTCTTTTCCTGGAATTTTGATCTGTTCTTTCATTTGGGTCATGTTTCTTTGCTCATTTGGCGGCCTCCATGTGTTTGTTTCTATGTATTGGGTAGAGCTTCTTTGACTCCCTGTCTTGGAAATATGGCCTAAAGTAGTAGGTGTCTCGTAGGGTCCAGGGGCACAGCCTCCCCTATCACCCAAGCTATATACTCAGGATGAGCTCTTTGTATGGGCTGAGTATACCCTCCTTTTGTAGTTGAGCCTTGGTTGTTACTGGCAGATCAATGGGAGGGATTTACCCAGGCCAGTCAGCTACAAGGATTGCCTCTGACCACTGACCATCAACCTCTGCCCTCTGTGGAGGATCTGCTGTGCAGGGGCAGGGTGGTGGTGCTCTGATGTGGTCTGTAGCTATCCACTGGGTGTGCTGGCCCTGGGGTTTCCCATATGGTGCCTGCCAGAGTCAGCCCCAACCTGTGTTTTGTCAGGGACACCCTGAGCAACCTGAGATGCAATCTGAGATGGCTGCTACTTGTGCTGGGCTTGGAGATTTTCAGGCAAAGAGGGACAATGGCTTTTGCTCTCCCAGATGCCAGACACTTCAGTCTCTTCCTGTATATCACTGGGGCCCTTCAAGCAGCCACCCCGTTACTGGATCCCAGAGAGAGTGGGTCTGAGTAGGTGAGTCCCAAAGAGGAACTGCTTAGGTCTCCAGCAGCCTCCTCTACTTACTCAATCACTGACGGTTTTTGCAGCCAGAAGTTTTGGGGACTTATCTTCTTGGCATTGGAATCCTGGGCTGGGGGGCCTGGCGTGGGGCTGGGACTCCTCGACTCTAAGATATCCCTCGAAAATTTTTATCCACATGGGTATGGGAGCAGCTTGTTCTTCATCTGTGCCCCTCCTACCATTCTAGATGAATGTTGTCAGATTTCCATTCAACTCAATTTCTGATGTTGCTGATGACGGTGGTTCCACATTTTAGTTGTAATTTTGCTGTGGTTGGGTGAAGAGGCAAGCCATGTCTGCCTTCATTGCCATCTTGACCAGAAGCCTAATTTTCATTGATTTGAGAGAGAGAAGAAGTGGGGAGGGAAGGAGGGAAGTAGAGGGAGGGGGAGAGAGGAAGAAAAAAACTTCGATGTGGGAGAGAAACTTCTATTGATTGCCTCTCATATGCACCCCACCAGCATTGCAACTCCCAAGCCGATGTCTTTGCCCTGACTGGGAATTGAACTCGTAACCTTTTGGTGTAAGAAACAGTGCTCCAACCAACCAGCCACCCAAACAGGGCTGCTGTTATCTCTTTGATTATAGTCATCCTAGTGGGTGGCTATGAGGTGGAATATATGGATTTGATTTGTATTTCCCTAAGGACTAGTGAGGTTGATTATGTTTGTTTTTGAATCCTCACCTGAGAGTATGTTTATTGATTTTAAAGGGAGAGGGGGAGAGAGAGAAAGAGAGAAAAACATTGATGTGGGGGCAAAATATTGGTTGCTTCCTCTATGTGCCCAGACTGGGAATTGAACTGTAACTTTTTGGTGTTCGGGACCATGCTCCAATGAGCTAAGCCACCCATCCAGGGATGCTATCTTTTTGATTATAGCCATCCTACTGGGCATGAGGTGGAATATGTGGATATGATTTGTATTTCCCTAATGACTAATGATGTTGATTATCTTTTCTTTTTTAATCCTCACTGAGCGTACGTTTATTAAGGAAGGGAGGGGGGAAAGAGAAGAAGAGCGTGATACATCAGCGTGAAAGGGAAACATTGGTTGCCTCTCATAAGCACCCTGCTGGGGTTTGAACCCACAACCTAGTTATGTGCCCTGACTGGAAATCAAATCTGCAGCCTTTTTTGGTGCACCGGGCGGTGCTCTGACCAACTGAGTCACCTGGCCAGAGTGATAATCTTTTCATGTACTTATTAGTCATTTGTATATCTTCTTTGGAGAAATGTCTGTTCAAATCTGTCCATTTAAAAATTGGGTTATTTGTCCTTTTATTGTTGAGTTGTAAGAGTTCTTTATATTCCCTGGCTGGTGTAGCTCAGTGGATTGAGCGCGGGCCTGCGAACCAGAGGATCGCGGTTCGATTCCCAGTCAGGGCACATGCCTGGGTTGCGGGCCAGTTCCCGGCAGGGGACACACGAGAGGCAACCGTACATTGATATTTCTCTCCCTCTCCTTCTCTCCTACCCTTCCCCTCTAAAAGATAAATAAATAATAAATTTAAAAAAATCTTTAAAAAAAAAAAAGAGTTCTTTATATTCTGGGCACTAAACCCTTTTCAGATATATTGTTTCCAAATATTATCTCCCATTCTTTGGACTGTCTTTTTTACTTTTTTAATAGTGTCCTTTGAAGCACAAATGTTTCTTTTTTAAAAAGATTTTATTTATTTATTTTTAGGAATTGGAGAAGGGAGGGAGAAAGAGAGGGAGAGAAACATTGATGTGAGAGAGAGGTATTGATGGGTTGCCTTTTGTATGCACCCCGACCTAGGGCCAAACCCACATCCCAAGCATGTGCCCTGATGGGAATTGAACCTTGGTCTTTTGTTTGCTTTGCCACAGCTGGTCAGGACACAAATGTTTCTTATTTTGATGAAGTCCAGTTTGTATATTTCTTTTCTATTTTTCTTGTAATTTGGTATCATAACAGAAACTTCTGCATAATTTAAGGTAATAAAGATTTATGTTTTCTTCGAAAATTTTATGGTTTTAGTGCTTACATTTAGGTCTTTGATCCATTTTGAATTAATTTTTTTTACAGAGTATGGAGTAGAGGTCACATTTCATTTTATTCTATTGGAAATCTAGTTGTCCCAGCACCATTTGTTGAAGACCATTCTTTCCATATTGAATTAGTTGTCTAGGCACTCTATTGAAAATCAATTGACTATAAATGTGTAGGTTTATTTCTGAATTCTCAATTTTGTTCTGTTGGATCTATATGTCTTTTCTTATGCTAGTACCACACTTTGTGATTTGATATTTGATGATGGTAGGTTTGTGACAGGTTTTGAATTAGAAAGTGAGAGTCCTTTTAAATAGATTGTATGTTCTAAAAATTTTTCAAATTTACAAATTTGTTACAGTAAAATTGTCTGTAATATCCTCTCATTAGTTTAATCTCTACAGCATTGGCAATGATGCTCCCTTTTTTAGTTTGTTTTTTTCTTTTGCTTGATTAGTTTTTTCCAGAGGTTTATCATTTTGATACCTCTCTCAAAGAATGAACTGTTGACTCTGTTGATCATCTGTGTTGTAAATGTTTTCTGTCCTTTTAAATCCTGCTATTTATTTCTGCTTCCTCAGAACTTTTAGGGTTTTTATGCTGTCCTTTAAAAACACTTCTAAATTTGAATTCTTAGTCTTTTAATTTGCATCTTAGTATCATCTTGGCTGCCTTCCCACACATTTTGGCACAGAATATTCTTGGCTTTGTTTATTTTAAAAGTAATTCTTATTTGCCCCATGAATTGTTTAGACATATACACTTAATTGTAAGTATATAACTTTTATATTTTTTAAATTTTTTGTCATTTGTGCTAATATCCCAGTCCTTCTTTAAGAGGATTTAATTGGAGAGTACTAGTTTTATTTGAGGTTTGTTTTTGCTTTAGGTATTGTTTTGGTTCTGTATTTTTTGTTTTGTTTTGTTTTCATTTTTAAATATCACTTATTTTTTACCAGCATATTTTATTGATTATGCTATTACAGTTTTCCCAATTTTCCCCCCTTTATCCCTGCTCCACCTTGCACCCCCCAGTGGAATTGCTGGGTCAAAAGTCAGTTCCATTTTTAGTTTTCTGAGGAAATTCCATACTGTTTCCCACAGTGGCTGCACCTGTCTGCATTCCCACCAACAGTGCACTCAGGTTCCTTATGGATAGAGCAATCTTGAATGTAGGTCCTTGCCTTTCATGCCTTCAAATACTTCTTTCCAGCCCCTTCTTGCCTGTAAGGTTTCTTTTGAGAAATCAGCTGATAGACTTTTGGGAACTTCTTTGTAGGTAACTCTTTCCTTTCCCCTTGCTGCTTTTAAGATTCTCTCTTTGTCTTTAATCTTGGGTAACTTTATGACGATGTGCCTTGGTGTGTTCCTCTTTGGGTCCAACTTCTTTGGGACTCTCTGGGCTTCCTGGACTTCCTGGAAGTCTATTTCCTTTGCCAGATTGGGGAATTTTTCCTTCATTATTTGTTCAAATAAGTTTTCAATTTCTTCCTCTTCCTCTTCTCCTTCTGTCACCCCCATAATTCAGATATTGGAATGTTTCAACTTGTCCCAGAGGTTCAAAAGTCTCTTTTCACTTTTTTTTAATTCATGTTTCTTCATTCTGTTACAGGTGAGTGTTTATTTTTTCCTTTAGTTCCAAATACTAAAAAAATACCAAGTACTTAAACCAAAGGTATTGGTGTTGGAATTGCATAGGGCAGGTAATTCAAGTGATACTCAAAGAAAATACTAGTTAATACTAGGCACCTTTTAAGGTTAAAAATGAGAAGAACTTAGGGGAAGGGTTGGTATTAGAAATTCAACATGAACAGTAGTCTCAGCGCTAGAGTTCCTCACCTTCACCTAGGCTCATCCTAAGACTGCAGGAACTTAAAAGAGTGACCTAGCTTGGAGGGAGTGATACAGGTTGGAAAATGACTTTAGGGAATTGACTTGCCTAGGTAGAATCTTTAGACATCACATCTGCTATAATAACTGCAGTCCGAACGACAGTCTTGGAACCTGTGTTGTATGAAAAGGAGGACATCTGGTGGCTGCTAAGTCTTGTGAATATTCAGTACTTGCACACTTTTGCGGCCACAATGCTTATAAGCGTTGCTTCTAAGAAAAGTTTGTTATACTACAAACTTTCACATAAAACGCTAAATTTCAAAGCATTTTACGTGAAATAGCTGTCAATGTTCAGGTAAATCTAATGATAATTTTAAGCTACATTTCTTAAAGTAATCAGTAAATGTTAAATAAATTAGTAATAATGTAAGATTATTTGGTTGTAGTTTTATTGTTAAGTTTTCACATTGCAGAAGTTCAGGGGCAAGAGTTATCAATAAGTATGCTGCTGTTTTGAAACACTATCTAATATTAGAGTATTTATTCATTTAACTAAAATTTACCGAGCATTTAATATTTTTGGCATGCCAGGCATTAGGGATATAGCAGTGAAGAAAACAGAGTCTTTGCCTCAATGGAGTTTACATTTGGTGGCTATGGGGTAGAGAGACAGGGACTCAAAAGTAAAGTCAATATATAGTGTGTCAGTTTGTAAGAAGTCATTTGGAGAATAATAAGAGTAGCGTATGGAGAAAAGGAGTGCTGTTACAGGATGGGGGTCTGCCTGTTTCATATAGGTACTCAGGGGAGTCCTCTAATAAATTGATTCGTGAACACAAAGACCTGGCACAAGTGAGGGTGCAAGCTCTGTGGGTACCTGACAGAAGAGTGTTCCACATAGAACAATGGTTACAAAGGATCTGAGGTAGAATCACGCTTAGTGTATTCAGAAACACCAGGGAGGCCAGTGTGGCTGAAATAGAGTGCGTAGGGGGAGAGTTGTAAAGTATTAATACATGACATTAGTAGTGGAGCAGGAAGGAAGGGCAAGAAGCGACACAAAATATCTAGGACCTTGTAGACCAGGCCACTAAAAAGTCTTTGATTTTTACTTTCAGGGGAATAGGGTGCTATACAAGATATTGTCAGGAAAAATTATGAATGACTTTGAAATGGGCAAAAAATGATGAGTGGGTACCCTGTCTTGTTCATCCATTGGATTTATCTGTACCGCGTTTTCTTTGAGTTTTCTTGCAGTTTTGTAATTTGTAGAAAGCTTAAAAAGGCACATGAGTCATATCCATAGAAGTGCAAATAAATTGTGTCCAGTGGAATGCAATTGATTATTGCCCTGTGAATAAGAACTATTTTACATCTATTTGTAAATTCATTTCAGAATTCCTCATTCTCTATATAGGTGTTGGTTCTTGGAACTCTCCTTTGAACCAGTTGTAACATCTTAATGGTTCCCTCATTAATTAATGAATTAAATAATATCTTTGACGTGTTCATTTTACCATGTTTCTAATAGTCATGACTTTTACCATTAAAAATATATACAATCCAGTAATACTTTTTAACAGAATTACTCTGGTTGCTCTGTTGAGAAAAGGCTGGAGAAGGACAGGAGCAGAGACAGAAGCCTTCAGTCAATCAGAAGGCTATTGTAAAATTCAGATAAGATGTGATGGTAGCTTGAACCTCAGAAGTGATGGTGGGGATGGTAAGCAGTTGTTGAACTGGTATATATCTTTAAGAGATCTGAAAGAATTTATAGATTAGAGATGGGATATGAGAGTGAGGTGTCATGATTGACTGCAAGATTTTTCAGATATTAATCTTAGTAATATTTACAAATAATTCCTTCCCTTTATCCGTTTTTGTGTTGGTAATTTTTATTTTTCACTCTTAGGAATTTAGTTTGACAAGAAATGTAGTAGGATCATGGCTCTATTCTCATGCAGTATTTTCTATAATGGTTATAAGTATAATATATAATTCCTGTATTGGAAACATCATTAACAATTATGAGTCTGGGTTCTGGAAAGAAACAGAAAACTAACAGTGTTAACAGAAAAGAATTTAATGAAGATATCATTTACAGAGTTTAGGCAGTTTAAAGGAAACCAGCAAGCAATGATGACCAGGCTAGCTAGTAACAGTAGGAGCTGTTACCACCTCGCTTGGTCTGTAAAGGGCAGAGGAAGGGGAGTGATCACCTGAACCAGCAAGAGCTGTAGGTATAGGAGAGGGCTGTCTGGTAGGAGCTGTCAGTAGAGAAGCTTCAGTAAGGAAAGGAGCCACAGCCAACCTGGTCTGCTGGTGCCCATGCAAGTCAGGCTCCTAGGAAGGCTCTGGAGGAGACCAAATGGAAAATATCCAGCATTGCAAATAATTTTATAAACTGCCATAAAACAAACATAAAAGCAGACATAAAACCAAGTAAACAAATAAACACAACATAAAAACAAACAAGCAAGCAAGCAAACCGATGTACCTGAACTTTAAAATGAAGAAAAGAAAGAACATAATTTTTTAGTAGTAAAAAATTATATTGTAAAAACTCAGCTGAGTAGATTTTAATGACATGGAAGAGAAGTCTTACAGCTAAAATAAGTTTTTAAATCAAGTTAAGTTTTTTACTTTGGACTCAAGGTTATAAAAATCCCTGCCTCTTTTATGTATTTTACTTATATGGTTTAATTTAATCTAATTTTAAAAACTTCTATTTCTAAGTATTTAAAAGCTTTTCGGTTGTATCTTTCCCTTTGTTCTTTTTAATGAAAAGTATTTGAGATTTAGTTTGGTCCTTGAAATTTACTCCAATTGAAATAAAGTCCAAGTCATCTCATCCAGTTTCTTAACCAGTAGTGGACTCCAGTGAACTCAACATTTAAGGGGAACTCTACTAACGGCCAAGATGGAGGTGTAGGTGGGCACGCTGTGCCTCCTCTCACAACCAAAATTAAGGACTACAAAGATTTAGGAACAAGAAAACAACCAGAACTGATAGAAAAATTGAACTGTACGGAAGTCCAACAACCATTCATCCAGACTGGTAAGAGGGGCGGAGTCGCAGCAGGAAAAAGTGTAGGTTCGGACCCAGGCACGCAGGCGGCAGCAGCTGGCAGATCCCAGGTGTGCAGGCGGTGACTAGCAGACTCCAGGCACACAGGCGGTGGCCAGCGGACCCCAGGCACAGGGTGGCAACAGGCAGACCCAGTGAGGCCACGCAAGGCAGCTGGCTGACCAGGCGGTCCCACATTCGTGTGCAGATAATACAGGTGAAGGGGAAGCAGCGGATGGGACTGGAATCTGAGCAAGCGCCATTGTTCCCTCGGACCCTGCCCCCACATGCAGTGTCACAACCTAGCAACTGGGCTGCCCCACCCTGGGGAATACCTGAGGCTCCGCCCCTCACTACGTAACAGCTGCGGCCAGACCCCCCCAAAAAAAAAAAAAAACAACCAAAAATGGCTCAAACGGGAGAAAAAAAATCAAAACCCTAGAGCCAATTCTTCTAAGTGACCAAGAGATAGCCAGCCTATCAGATGCACAGTTCAAAGCCCTGGTGATCAGGATGCTGACAGAATTGGTTGATTTTGCTCACAAATTAGATGAAAAAATGCAGGCTACAATAAGTGAAATGAAAGAAAATGCACAGGGAACCAGTAGAGATGGGAGGAAAACTGGGACTCAAATCAATGGAGTGGACCAGAAGGAAGAAACAAACAACCAAACAGAAAAGAAGGAAGAAACAAGAATTTTAAAAAAAAAATGAGAGGCTTAGGAACCTCCAGGACATCTTTAAATGTTCCAACATCTGAAGTACAAGAGTACCAGAAGGGGAAGAAGAAGAGCAACAAGTGGAAAAGTTATTTGAACAAGTAATAAAGGAGAACTTCCCCAATCTGGCAAAGGAAATGGACTCCGAGGAAGTCCAGGAAGCTCAGAGAGTCCCAAAGAGGTTGGACCCAAGAAGGAACACACTAAGGCACATCATAATTACATTGGCCAAGATTAAAATGAAGGAGAGAATTCTAGAAGCAGCAAGGGATAAGGGGACAGTCACCTACAAAGGAGTTCCCATCAGACTGTCAGCTGATTTCTCAAAAGAGAACTTCAGGGCAAGAAGGGACTGGAAAGAAGTATTCCAAGTCATGAAAGTCAAGGACCTACATCCAAGATTGCTCTGTCCAGCGAAATTGTCATTTAGAATGGAAGGGAAGATAAAGTGCTTCTCAGATAAGGTCAAGTTCAAGGAGTTCATCATCACCAAGCCCTTATGATGTGAAATGTTAAATGACTTACCTAAGAATAAGAAGATAAAAAATAGGACAGTAAAAAGACAGCAAACTCACAGCTATTAACAACCACACCTAAAACAAAAGCAAGCTAAGCCAAGAACTAGAACAGGAAGAGAACCACAGAAATGAAGATCATATGGAGGGTTAGCAACAGGGGAGTGGAGGAGGAGAGAGGGTAAAAGGTACAGAGAATAAGTAGCATAGATAGTAGGTAGAAAATAGACAGGGGGAGGGCAAGAATAGTGTGAGGAATGTAGAAGCTAAAGAACTTAAGACACATGGACATGAACTAAAGGGGGGTAATGTGGGTGGGAGAGGGTGTGCAGGGTGGAGGGGAATGATGGGGAGAAATGGGACAACTGTAATAGCATAATCAATAAAATGTATTAAAAAATAAATCCTCTTGAAGGAAAAAAAACATTTAAGGGGAACTCGGTGCTTTGTTAGATAGATGTCTGTTTTATTCGCATAGATATCTATGGTTTGGTCCAACTTCTGTTTTAGGAACAAGCAAGTCAAATTATTCCATAAAACAGAGAAATTTGACAACAGCTGAGTATTCAGTCCTACTCTTTTTTACTGCTCAGCATTTTTTTCTCCAAAGTAACTTTCTATTGTTTCTGCAATCTTACCTTAATAATTAGGTACCTTCTTAGGTGATTTCACTTTGAGTCACTCTCTTCTTTAGGCTTCTGTGATACAACACTCTTGGGGATTTTCTGCCTTGCTTCTTGGACAGTGCCCATTCAGTTTCCTTTGTGGGTTTCTCTTCCTCTGCAATTCCTTTAAATGTTGGTGTTTATAAGTTCCTATAGGCTTTACTTTTCTTCTCATTGGGCAATTGCATCTTGTCCCGTGCCTTGCATCTGTCTATAAACTGATGACTCTCAGGTCCATATCTCCAGTTCAGATAGTTGTCCCACCTCTGTAACTGTATTTCAGTTTGCCTGTTGACCACTTTCACTTGTATCTCTTACATGTACCACAGTACATTCAAAACTGAGCTTACATGCTTCTCTAACCTTCTGTTTGTGTGTCCCCCAGCTCAGTAAGTGTGCTATCACCTAAGAGGAGATTGTGGATATGTTCCTTGACTCCTGCTCTTCTCAATGTGGTTAATATTGGCTGTTATTAATACCAGTAACTTCTAAATATTGCTCTGATCCATTCTCTTCATCTTCATTGTTCACTACCCTAGTTAGGATACTCCCCACTGTTATCACTTCAAGAGCCTTCAGACCTAACAACCATAGGAGGTAGGTAGTGGTGGTGGTGTTTTTAACTTTCCTGTGTGGAAACTCAGATTCAGAACAGTTAGATAAGAACTCAGATCTCTCTAACCCTGAAGCCCATGATATTTCCACTGTGTAGACTGTGTACTATAGTACACAGTTCATTGACCTGAGAGACATTTTCCAATTTTATTCACAAAAATTTGGGTGCATCAGTTCAGTGACATGTCATAGTTTAATTGGCTACTTGTATACGTTAGTGGTCCATAAACTATTAGCCTTAAAATCAACTGTGTCTCAGCTTTGATGAAAAACAGTATATATATCTCCATTAGTATTCAAAATAGTAACAACAATAACTATACAGTGGCCTCCATACCTGCGGATTACTGTTTTCGTAAGCCTCCATTTTCTTAACCACAGCCAAGAACTGGAAAGTAAGCAAAGGCTTTTGGTGCTTAAAATTGTTGTTATGAAGCTCATAAAGTAAAGATTATGTACTTTAACATAGGGTATTTTGTCTCTGAGTATAGGGCTTTACTTTGCAACTAATTTTAATAGGCCGGGGTATCTGATTACAGAGTCTGTAAGGAGTCAAAAGAGTAAACTAAAAATAAAAACAAACACAACAGGCCCTGGCTGGTGTAGCTCAGTGGATTGAGCTCGGGCCTGCGAACCAGAGGATCGCGGTTCGATTCCCAGTCAGGGCACATGCCTGGGTTGCAGGCCAGTTCCCGGCAGGGGACACACGAGAGGCAACCGTACATTGATATTTCTCTCCCTCTCCTTCTCTCCTACCCTTCCCCTCTAAAAGATAAATAAAAAAAAAAAATCTATTAAAAAAAAAAAAAACAAACAAACACAACAAAAAACACACATGCATGTTTATTAAGTGACAGTTCTGGGACCTGCTCTACTATCAGCTGAGAATAAAGGTGACCAACAAAGTAAGAATTAAAAACTACTTTTAAAGAACAACATAAAGCCCAGACTGGCCACATAACCCTAATTCGCTAGAGGCAGACAGCCTGATGACACGCACACACATCACCCTGATTACAGCCTGGAAAAGATTCTTTATCAAAGTACAGTCTGTCTGATTACATTGGCACATTTTTTAAGGATAAAATGTATTTTATTTTCTTATTTTGATTGGGGAACATTTGTTGTTGATTAATTTTCCCCTCTTATGGCTTAACGGAGTTTCCTAGAACATATTTTGTCTTGAAAATATCAGGGGGGAAACAACAAAGAACTTTTTTGTTACTTGTCAAACACCTGAAAAAGGATTTGCGCTTGTAATCCCAGTGGTATCTAGACCCTAATCTTTCTACCCATGTTGCTCAGTGACACCGGAGCACCATTTTTAGGCCTGAGGGCTGTAGACTTGGGTATAGGTTGTTAGGAAGGTGTCAGAGAAGAAAGACATAAGTAGAGGAGAAAAACTTAAAGAACAGACTATGGTACTGAGGACTGTTTCTAGAAGTTCTCAGTGGGCAGTTGTGTACCAGATGGCCAACTGCATTATTTTTGTTTGGAATAAACCCAGACTATGTATATCCATAAATTCTTAGCATTAGGGGGGCCTTTCAGGACATTCCCCTAAGACATGTGAATTCGGAGAATAAGTGCAAGCACCTTGAGCCTAAGAGTGGATGTTAAGTTCTGTGCGTTGGCAGATTGCCAGGATTTACTAATTAGGTTTTGCCTACTTAAATTCTCCTGGCAATTTCCCTTGGCCACACTCTGCCCTAACCTGTTTTGTATGCAGTCTGCCTTTGGGCTGTGCTTAGACATTTATAGCATTTCTTTCTAAAGAGGTCTTTAATAAAATATTGATTTGTATATTCTTTAGCTAATAATTTGTTGATTAAAAAGCAATTCACAGTCAATAGAAAATATAAGTAGAAAAATGCCTTTCATATTATCACCAAGTGAGCCAATGTTAACATTTAGTATGTTTCAGTCTAGTTATTTTCCCCTGACTTATGTATTTTGTGTAGAAGAAAGATAAGTGTGAAGGCTATTTTTCTTTTTAATAAGAATCCTCTCAAATTTGATACTGGTCACTAAATAGTAATTTTTTAAATAATTTTTTTTTCAGAATAATTTTAAAATCACAGGAAAAGTAGAAAGCTAGCACAGAGATTCTTAATTACCTAATGTTAACCATACACAACTGTGATATATTTGTCAGAACTAAGAAATTAACTCCGGTATGATATTACTAGCTAAACCATAGGCTTTATTTGGATTTTGCCAGTTTTTCCCCTAAAGTTTTTTTTCTGTTCTAGGATCCAGTTCAGAATACCATATTGCACTGTGGCCTTTTTTTCTATTTAACTTTATACCATGAACATCTTTTTGGTCATGAAATATTCTTTAAACAATTCTTATTAGTGGCCTCATAAAAGTAAATCAAATGGATAGATGCACTCTGATGTAAATATTTCTGGTTAACTTTTGGGGGTGCATTTTGAGGATAGGAAGTGCTAAAAATACACACATGCATTGAACATTTTTATTAATGGTATATTTGAGTCAGGTGAGTTAGCTAGATTGTAACAATTTTTAATGCATTGCTCTAAAAGTAGAAATAAATAATATTTTTTTGAGAATATGTTTAAGAACATTTTAAATTGAGTTAAATGTGGAAACTGATGAGCTGTTTAGTGAATTATTTGTTTTAAGGGTTACAGTTGCTTGGCATTTGCCTTATTTTGTGCAGAGTGTAAGTATTAACACACAGTTAATGTTTATGCTTTTAATATGAGTCTAGTAAGGAGCATGATAACCACCTAAATTTGGAAATGCAGATTTATGGTATATTCTACTTATACACTTGTATATTTGATTTTGAATATTGACCATTTTAACTTTTTTGATATCTTTGACTGTTTATTTAGTTCTAGGTTAAGCATATTATATGAAAAGTGAAGATGCCTGGAGATTTTCTTGTATGTCTTGTAGTGTCTTGTTGATTTTTATAGAATAAGTTGTGTATTTATTTAACATGAAGTTTAAAGTTACAGTGACCAGCATTTAGTGTTTTGTTGTTTTAAAGAATAAAGCCATGAAGCCAACTGTTTTCTGAGAACTGTTAGGTAGCATAATAAGGAAAATACTGTAAAATTCATTCTGGGGTCTTCTGTTGCTCAGTTTAGTAAAACCTCAAGGTTAAATATTACGTTAGAGTTCAGTCCTTGCTAGTGAACTAGTGGCTAATAGTAAATTTATAAGCTAGAGATTTATTATGAGGGTTAAGCAATCATTTTTTAATTTGACACAATTATGGATTAATATATAAAAATAATAACTGAGTCGAAGGATACAAATGGGATTCTGATATACAGTACTTACAGAAAATTGAATGCACTGTCTTTGTAAGATCAAATATATTCATTGCAATTTTCAGAATCAATGATAAATGCTTTCTGGAAAATCCCTGTACTTTCTTCTACTATCTTAAACAATCACTTATCTTTTTGTGGTGCAGTCTGAATATTTAGTGGTGAGAGCTCCGTGATCTGTCACACAGAATGTTTATCACTTTGATGTTGCTGGAGGATAGTATTTGATTTCCTTGTAATATTTTTATACTGCACTATAAAGCACCAAACTGAGAGTTTGAGAGTGCCCAAGGCTGATGATTTTTTTTTTTTTTCTGTGATTGAAGGCGCTGGAAGCTTTGCCATTGGCACTGATTACATTATTGAATTAGCTAAGGTGGGGTGACTCATCTGCTGGGTGTGCACATCTGTGGGTGTATTTTTTTATATCTTAGGACAGAGATTATGGGTATGCTGACTTAATTGTGTAAATTTCATCACCAGGGTTTTTGGGTATAAGTATGTTCCAAGGTTATAGATGACTCTAGGATTGAATTAAGGCAGAGATATGTTTTATATCATTTTCCATTTTAGCAAGCCATTTTAGTACCATTTTATCAGTGCAAACACTGATAACAGTGCAAACAACTAAGTACACATAGTTGTACATTAATAGATTAATAGATGGTAGATAAAGATACAGATATAGCCCTGGCAGGGTGGCTCAGTTGGTTGGAGTGTTGTCCCATACACCAAAAAAAAAAAAGGGTTGCAGGTTCCATGCCTGGTAGGGGGCTTGTAAGGGAGGCAACCAATTGATGTTTCTCTCTCTCCCTCTCCCACTTCCCCTCTCCCTTTTTCTGCTTGCCTCCCTCCCTCTCCTTTCCTCTCTAAAATCGATGAGCATATCCTCCAGTGAGGATTTTTTAAATAGATACGATACAGATACTGATTATTTAATTTCTGTTTCTAAAAGCCACAATGCATAATTGAAAGTGACTTTGTCAAATTCAGCGTGAAATGTAAAGTTAAAGTGAATGATTTTCTCTAGGTCTGGAACGGGGGTATCTGAGTTTATGTCATTGTTTTACAGTGATACTGCAGGTGCAGGTGCTGTTGGGAGAATGTTTATATTTATGATGGATGCTGTTACTTTTACTTCAGACTTCGGGCATCATAGATAATCAAGCACCATTAGGTGCTGGACGTTTTTGTATATACTCTAGATTATCTGCCTCTATGAGAAAGTATTTGGATAGGACATTAATGGTGTCTTTAAGATTATAAAGGAAAATGTGAACTGATCTCAGTAGTGCAAACTGGCTCTTCATGAAATGGTATGAGCCTACCTCCCGGTGCATCTCCTAATGTTTTCCCATGTGTTACCTACATTTCAGTTAGAAGGAACTACTTGCTGCTTCTGGAACAGGCCATGTTCTTTTACACTTTCATGTGTTTGCATGCAGTCTTCTTGATCTGGATTGCCCTTGCCCTAGCAAACTCCAGTCTCTCTTTCAGGACTTGGCTTAGAGGTCACCTTTCCCAAGAAGCCTCCCATCACTTCTCCCTTTTCTTCTGCTCTGAGCTGAATGTTGTGAAGGCACTAGTGCATGGGTCAGCAACTCTGCCATGTGTTAATTTTCTTGACTTGCCTCCTTCACTGAAGAGTAAGCTCCTTGGAATCAGGGAATGTGTATTTTTTATTTCTAGCATTTAACTCAGTGCCTGGCAAACAGTGCTCAGAAAATACTTGTTGAATGCTTCAATGTGTAGATGAAGAAATGAATGAACTCATTTTTATTCTCTCCTTAATATTCATAGCTTCTACAAATCATTTTATCTCTAAGTAACCTTTTTGTTATTTCTAACAACTATGTCTGAAATGTCACTTTATTAATATTTTAGATTTATCCATAGGAAAATGAATTGATGACAGTTTGAGTGCATGTGTACCTGTCCTTAATCTCTGTTGATCATCCTGGTTTTAACTTGTCTCTTACAGAGAAAACAGACATGAGAGGAATCTCGTTTAAATTACAGTACAAGGAATTTAGATTAGACAAAGAGTTTCCAGAAAATAAAGTACCAGATATTGAAGTGATTTGTAAGTAATATAATTGATTTTGTTGTTGTTGTTTTTGTTTTTGGAGAGTTAAGTGCAGTGTGGATAGAGGGTTACGAATTGTGAACTGGTTCACAAACATTGCCCTTAGTAGAATAAAAAAACCTACTGGAAGAAAAATTGATTCAGTACTATTCAGATGCAACCATATTCATAGATAGGTGCTTAAAAATCATTAGATACTTTTTCGGTTTTGTGTGTACATTTGTTCTTGAAATTTTCAGCTAACAAGGAAACTATGCAGGTTGCAGGTGTCCTTACCTTTCCAGAATGGCTGTGGTTTAGGTGACTAGCAGAATATATTGAGAAATCTCCCTCCTTAGGTTTCTTTTTAATTCTTTTTCCTTAGAATAACATAAATACAATGAAAAATCCTTAGCAGTGTTACGAATAATCTGAAAACTAATGCGTATCAATAAAAAAAGACCTACTGAATAGTTTAAGAATAGCACAGCAAGACCACTGACACAAAGAACAGGTTTTTGAATGCCATTCTCTTGATTGTTTTAATGTAATTAAATATGGCAGTTAGCTATGCCCAAAATTTAGAGTTATGTTACTAAACTTCTAACTATAGATATTCTGTCCTGGCTATATTTGAACAGAACTTATGTAGTATAGGCCAAATTCACCCTCAGTGCTAGTGAACTAAAAGAGCAAATATACCTTTCTGAGCACCAAATTTATAATCACACTTATGAATAGAGTTCAGTGTTCTCTTTGCTTGTTGGTCTGCAAGAATCATATTGGAATAATTTAGGATAGTTTTACTAAATTTATTAATGTAACTCTTGTTATGAGGATGGTGCTTAAGTTTTAGGAATCTGTGCTTATAGTGCAAAAGGCTTTTTTGTGATTCAAGAGACAGATTTTACTGGTAGTGAAAATATAATGATACCTTGTCTTTTTTTAAACATTATACATTTTTCTAAATATCATCATAGCTCAAAATTATTTTGTTGTTTTCACAGTACTTATGTGAAAAAGGTGTCGTAATCTTATAAATGAGGACATGAGGGACAGAAAGGTTGGCCACCTGCCAAAGGCATAGAACATTGTTGGAAGATAAATCATCATTGTCAGTTCAGTAGATAATGTCTATTAAGTGCTTACTATATGCTAGGCACTATTTAAAGTTTTTACATGTATTCATTATTAAGAGTCAGATCTGGATTTAATTCTGCCTCTTCCTCTTATCAACTGTTGGCCTTGGGAAAGCTACCTAAGCTCTTCAAGCTTGGTTACCTAAGCTTGGTTTCCTCATTTGGAACATGGAAATAATGGTAGTGCGTACCTCCTAGGGTGACTGTGTGGATTGAGATAATCCAAATAAATGTGTGTCTGTCATACTGTTAGGACTTTAAAGATCAGGTCACTGTTGAAAACTAAGGTCCTAGTTGATAGCATTCCATATAATTTTTAGCTTCTTGATGATTGTTCTATTAAAATCATTGTATTCTTGAGTATAAAATGATAGTAAATGCTGCTGTATGTGACTAGAAAAAACATCCATGTTACAACAGGATCATAGCTCCATGTAGAAGCCATTGCTACCTTTTCTCTTTCCTATTTCCCACTTTTTGGTTCTAAGCCATCTCCTAGTGGGAAGAAACTGAAGGGGGTTAAGTAGTCATGGAGAGTATGTAAGGTATTTGTGTTCCAAAATCGGGGGCAGGACACCTGCAGTCCATTGCACTGTGTTCACGCCAGAAGTATTGTGGTATATCAGTTATTTGGAAACCCAAACGTGTTTTCTTGTAGAAACTGTCCTTTTAAATAAGGTACATACACTCTTTTAATCCCAGTTACAACTAACATGCTGGATAGCTGCATGTAAAAACAAGCAAAAACTCCACAGTACTTTGGCAGTGCCAATAATCAAGGTATTTAAAAAAATAAGACAATATATACTGATCCTCACAAAGAGGTCTGGAGAGAAGTCTGAGAAGACAATGCAGTAGGAAGCATCAGGATATATGTCTCTCCACCTAGATAGGAATTGCACTGCCAGAATCTGATGTGATTATTCTAGAACTCCGTGGTTATTGAACATTTGCAGTTTCTAGGAGAAAAGGCTTAGATGTAAAATTGCACTTAATTTTAGTCAGTTTCGGCTTTTAACACAGTAGCATCTACTCCCAGCCCTGGACATCTTACACACAGCTTGTAGGATCCAGGAGACGACAAAAGGACCCTCTTCTCCAAATATGAGGGATATGTACTTGGATCAGTAATTGCTGCTTTTGATAACTGAGGTGTAGACCAAGAGGTGGGCAGCCATTGGTGTTGCACCTCCCCATTTTGCAAGCACCTTCCCCTTCAGCTGAAATGACTTCTAGGATATTTAAAGGACTGCCACCCTCTTGCCTCATTCATTTTTCTCCTTTTCCCCTTTTTGGGAGTCGGAAATGAAAGACTAGGATGTTCAAAAACAATTGCGTATACAGGAAAATTTAGAAAGTGTGACCAGCAAAAAGCTCAGAAAAGACCTGAGAACACCTTAGGTTTATACCTCAGACTAACGGTTGGTACAGAGACAGCCTGCAACAATCAAAAAAATAAAACTAACAAAATACAACAAACATTGGGGGAGGGGGAGACTTCTTGAGTTCAATAGTTACACCATTATTAGATTCATATGTCCAGTTTTCAACAATAAAAAAATCACAAAACATGCTTAGAAATAAAAAAGTATAGTTCATTTGAAGGGGGGAATCAATAGAAACTGCTCCTGAAAAAGACTTGATGGCAGATATATTACACAAAGACTTTAAAACAACTATCTTACAGTTACTCAGAGGACTAAAGGAAGATGTGGGAAAAGTCAAGAAAATGATGTATAGATGTATAAATAAAGGACATATCAATGAAGAGATAGAAAACATAAAAAGCAATTAAGTAGAAACTGTGGGTTTGAAAAGTACAATAATTAAAATTAAAAAATCGGTAGAAGGAGTCAAAGTCTGACAAAGTTGAAGCTAGGACAATGGAAATTATCAAGTCTGAGGAACAGAATGAAAACAGATTGAAGAAGATGAACAGAGCCTAAGGGATCTGTGGGACACCTTCAAGTGAACGAACATGTGTACTGTGGGAGTTCTAGAAGGGGAACAGAGAGAAAGGGCAGAGAGAGTATTTGATGAGACACATGAGTATAAACATCCAAGGAGCTTGTTGTACTTCAGGTACACCCAAAGAGATAGACACCAAGACACATTATAGTCCAATTCTCAGAAGCCAAAGACAGGAAGCTGTAAAGCAGCAAGAGAGAAGCAAATTATTGTGTTGTATGTGCATGTACATGCAAGGGATCCTCAATAAGATTAGTACCAAATTGCTCATCAGAAACTTTGGAGGCTAGATGGCAATGGATATACACATTGAAAGTGTTAAAAGACAAAAAAAAAAAAAAAAAAATCCCCCAAAACCCAACAACCAATGAAACACCTGTCAACCAAACAATCCTATATTTGAAAAACTGTCCTTCAAAAATGAAGGAGAAATGAAGACATTCCCAAATAAACAAAAGCCATGGGAGTTTATTACCACCAGATCTGCCCTGTAAGAAATGCACTCCCTAAGAAAGAGAAGCCTGCAAGGTGAAACAAATGGACATTAGACAGTAACCTGAAGGCCTGTGGAGAAGTATAGGCCTCACTAAAGGTAAATACAAGGGAATTCTAAATGCTAGTACTATTATATCAAAGATTTGTAACTGCATTTTTTGTTCTCTGATTTAGCATTAAAGAGACTAGTATATTTGAAGAAAAACTAACTTATCTAAAAGCTAGTATTTAAACTTTAGTTTTTCACTATTTCTTTTCTATATAATTTAAGAGAAAAGTACTTTAAAAGAATTCTTTGTTTATGTTTTTGAGTACACTGTATAAAGGTGTAGTTTTGTGACATCAGTAATCGAAAGGAGTGAGGACAAAGGTGTAAAGATGCAGTTTTTGTATATTAATGATATTAAGCTGGTATAAATTCAAATTGGACTGTTATAACTTCAGAATGTGAAATGTAATCCCCATGGTAGCCACAAAGAAAATAGCTATAGAATATAAACAAGAGGAAATGAAAGACAAAAAAGCTTAAGGCAAATGGAAGACAAATAGCAAAACAACAAAAAAGTTGTTCCTTATTAGTAATTACTTTAAATGTAAATAGATTAAATTCTCCAATCAGAAGACAGATTTGCAGAATGTATAAAAACATGATTCGCCTATATGCTGTCTACAAAAGATTCACTTGAGAACTAGACACAAGTAGATTGAAAGGAAAAATACAGAAAAAGATACTATGTGCAAAAAGAGAGGGTAGGGGTGACTATACTAATGTCAGACAAGAAAGACTTTTAAAAAGTTACAAGAGATGATGAACATTATACAAAATATTTATAAATTATTTGGTAGAGCAAGAAAATAGAATAATTATAAACATTCATGTGCCTTATGACAGGTCATCAAAATATACAAAGCAAAAAATGACAGAAGTAAAGGGAGAAATAGGTCTATAATATTAGTTGGAGACTTTAATACTCTACTCACAATAATGGATAGGTAACCAGACAGAACACTACCCAACAGTGACAGCATAAACTTTTTTTGCAAGTACACATGGGAGATTTTCCAGGACGGACCATATATTAGGCCACAAATTAAGTCCATAGCCTTTAAAAGGTGTAGCTATCTTACAAATACAAAGTATCTTATATCCAGCCATAAGGAGATGAAGTTAGAAATCAACAACAGAAGAAAAACCAGAAAATTCACAAAATTGTGAATGTTAAACAACATACTTTTAAACAACCAGTGTATCAAATATGAAATCACAGGGGAAATCAATGCAGCCAAAAGTTGGTTCTTTGAAAAATTCAACAAAGCTGGCAGATTTTGGCTAGATGAATTATGAAAAAAAAGAGGGAAGACCAAATTACTTAAATCAGAAATGAAAGTGAGATATCACTACTGATTCTGCCAAAATAAAAAGGATGATAAGAGAGCACTGTGAACAATTATACACCAACAAATTAGATAACCTAGATAACAAGAAAAAATTCCTAGAAACACCAAACCTACTCAGACTGAATCACAAAGAATTAGAAAATCTGAGTAGACCTATAACTAGTAAAGAGATGGAATCAGTAATCGAAAATCTCCTGGCTTCACTGATGAATTCTGTCAGACATTTAAAGAACTAATATCAAGTCCTCAAACTTTTCCAAAATATTGAAGATGAGGGGACACTTCCTAATTCATTCTGTGAAGCCAGCATTACCCTGGTACCGAAGTGAGACAAAGACAGTACAAGAAAACTACAAACCAATATTCCTTATGAACATTAATTCACAAATCCTCAACAAAATACTAGCAAACTGAATTCAGTCACACATTAGAAGGATTACACACCATGACAAAGTGGGATTTGTTCTTGGAATACAAGGATGTACAACACACAAAAGCCAGTCAGTATAATAAACCATATTAACAAAAGGAAGATAAAAACACATGATTATCTCAATTGGTACAGAAAAAACATTAGACAAAATTTAATACCATTTCATCATAAAAACACTGAAAAGCTAAAAGTAGAAGGAAACTGCCTTGACATTATAAAAGCCATACATGAAAAATCTACAGTGAACATCATACTCAATAGCGAAAGACTGAAAGCTTTTCCTCTGAGATCAAGAATAAGACAAGGATACCCACTTTGACCACTTTTATTCAACATAGCCCTGGAAGTTCTAGTCAGAGCAAATAGGCAAGAAAAAGAAATAGAAGGCATCTAAACTGGAAAGGAGTAAGTAAAATGATCTTTCTTTGCAGATGATAAGGTCTTATACCTAGAACACACTAAAGATTCCATAAAAAAGTACTTAAAGCTAATAAATGAATTCAGCAGAAAATCAAGACACAAATTCAACATGCAAAAGTTAGTTGCATTTCCATATACAGTGAACAATCCGAGAAGGAAATTACAAAAACAATTTTATATATAGCAACATCAAAAATAATAAAATACTGAGGAATTACATAAACCAAGGAGGTAGAAGACTTGTACAAATGGAATCTTTTTATGTTGCTAGAAGAAATAAAAATAAAATACTCCGTGTTCATTAGAAGGATTAGAAGGTGTAATAATGTTAAAATGCTATCCAAAGAGATGAACGGATTCAGTGCAATCCCTATCAAAAGCCCAATGATTTAAAAAAAAATTATATGTATATAAACCCATCCTAAAATTAATATGGAATCTAAAGGAATTCCAGATAGCCAAAACAATCTTGAAAAAGAAGAACAAAACTGGACAACTTAAACTTGTGATTTCAGAACTTACTAAATCAGAACTTACTAAAAAGCTACAACAATTAAAACTGTGATGCTGAAGACTTCTGGCCAAGATGGAGGCATAGGTGGACACACTGTGCCTCCTTGCACAATCAAAATTAAGGACAGCAAGGATTTAGAAACAAGAAAACAACCAGAACTGAGAGAAAATTGAACTGTACAGAGGTCCAACAACCATTCATCCAGATGGGTAAGAGGGGCTGAGTCTCGGCAGGAGAAAGTGGAGGTTGGTGGACCAGGTGTGCAGGCAGCTGCTGGCAGACCGGGCCTGCAGGTGGCGGCTAATGGACCCCAGGCACAAGGTGGCTGACTGACCAGGTGGTCCCACATTTCCACACAGATAATCTAGGCGAAAACGGGGAACGAGACATAACTCAGAACTCAGGGCCCTAGCGCCGGGAAATAAAACCTAAAAACACTGAGACCCTGCCCCCACATACAGCATCACAACCCAGCGACTGGGCTGCCCTGCCCTGGGGAACACCTAAGGCTCTGCCCCTCACTAGTAACAGCTGCAACCAGACCCCCCCCCCAAAAAAAAACCCACCAAAAAACAAACAAACAAAAAAGGCTCAAAGGGGAGAACAGATCAAAGCCCCAGAGCCAATTCATCTAAACAACAAAGAGATAGCCAACCTATCAGATGCACAGTTCAAAGCACTGGTGGTCAGGAAGCTCACAGAATTGGTTGACTTTGGTCACAAAATGAAGATGAACAAATGAAGGCTACAATAAGTGAAATGAAGGAAAATGCACAGGGAACCAATAGTGATGGGAGGAAAACTGGGACTCAAATCAATGGAGTGGACGGAAGAAGTATTCCAAATCTTTTTTTTCCCTTTTTTAAAAATATATTTTATTGATTATGCTATTACAGTTGTCCCATTTCTCCCCCATCATTCCCCTCCACCCTGCACACCCTCTCCCACCCACATTCCCCCCCTTTAGTTCATGTCCATGTGTCATAAGTTCTTTAGCTTCTACATTTCCCACACTATTCTTGCCCTCCCCGTGTATTTTCTACCCACTGTCTATGCTACTTATTCTGTGTACCTTTTCCCCCTCTCTCCTCCTCCCACGCCCCTGTTGCTCACCCTCCATATGATCTCCATTTATGTGGTTCTGTTCCTGTTCTAGCTGTTTGCTTAGTTTGCTTTTGTTTTAGGTGTGGTTCTTAATAGCTATGAGTTTGCTGTCTTTTCACTGTCCTATTTTTGATCTTCTTTTTCTTAGATAAGTCCCTTTAACATTTCACATCATAAGGGCTTGGTGATGATGAACTCCTTGAACTTGACCTTATCTGAGAAGCACTTTATCTTCCCTTCCATTCTAAATGACAGCTTTGCTGGATAGAGCAATTGTGAATGTAGGTCCCTGCCTTTCAAGACTTCAAATACTTCTTTCCAGCCCCTTCTTGCCTGGAAGGTCTCTTTGGAGAAATCAGCTGACAGTCTGATGGGAACTCCTTTGTAGGTGACTATCCCCTTATCCCTTGCTGCTTCTAGAATTCTCTCCTTCATTTTCATCTTGGCTAATGTAATTATGATGTGCCTTGGTGTGTTCCTCCTTGGGTCCAACTTCTTTGGGACTCTCTGAGCTTCCTGGATGTTCTGGTAGTCTATTTCCCTTGCCAGATTGGGGAAGTTCTCCTTTATTATTTGTTCAAATACGTTTTCCACTTGTTGCTCTTCCTCTTCCCCTTCTGAGACCCCTATAATTCAGATGTTGGGGTGTTTAACAATGTCCTGGAGGTTCCTAAGCCTCTCCTCACTTTTTTGAATTCTTGTTTCTTCCTTCTTTTCTGTTTGGTTGTTTCTTTCTTCCTTCTGGCCCACTCCATTGATTTGAGTCCCAGTTTTTCTCTCATCTCTGTTGGTTCCCCATGCATCTTCCTTCATTTCACGTATTGTAGCCTGCATTTTTTCATCTAATTTGTGAGCAAAATCAACCAATTCTGTGAGCATCTTGATGACCAGTGCTTTGAACTGCGCATCTGATAGGTTGGCTATCTCTTCGAGGCTTAGAGGAATTGGCTCTGGGGATTTCATTTGTTCTCTGGTTTGAGCCATTTTTGGTGGGTTTTTTTTTTGTTGTTGTTTTGTTTTGGTTTGGTTTTAGTCTGGTCATTGGCTATTATGTATGAGGGGTGGAGCCTTAGGTGTTCCTCAGGACGAGGCAGCCCAGTCGCTGGGTTGTGACGCTATAGGTGGGGGCGGGGTCCGAGAGGGAAGAATGGCGCCTGCTCCGCTCTCTCCTGGACTCCGGTCCCTCTGCTGCTTCCCCTTCACCTGGATTATCTGCGTACTCACGTGCTGTTATGTAGTGAGGAGTGGAGCCTCAGGTGCTCCCCAGTGCGGGGGCAGCCCAGTCGCTGGGTTGTGACGCTGTATGTGGGGGCGGGGTCTGAGGGGGAACAATGGCGCCTGCTCCACTCTCTCTTGTATTCAGTCCCTTCAGCCACTTCCCCTCTGCCTGGACCGTCTGCTAGCGTGAATGTGGGACCACCTGGTCAGCCAGCCGCCTTGTGCGGCCTCACTGGGTCTGCACAGTTGCCCCCCTGTGCCCGCAGTCCATCAGCTGCCGCCTGTGGGCCCAGGGATCGCCAGCCGCTGCTGCTTGCGTTTCCAGGTCCGCACCTCCACTTTCTCCTGCCACAACTCCGCCCCTCTTACCGGTCTGGATGAATGGTTGTTGGATTCCGTACAGTTCAATTTTCTATGAGTTGTGGTTGTTTTCTTGTTTCTAAATATCTGTTGTCCTTAATTTTGGTTGTGAGAGGAGGCACAGTGTGTCTACCTATGCCTCCATCTTGGCTGCAAGTAGTATTCCAAATCTTGAAAGGCAAGGACCTGCATCCAAGATTGCTCTATCTAGCAAAGCTTTCATTTAGAATGGAAGGGCAGATAAAGTGCTTCTCAGATAATATCAAGTTCAAGGAATTCATCATCACCAAGCCCTTATTATATGAAATGTTAAAGGGACTTACCTAAGAAAAAGATCAAAAATATGACAGTAAAAAAACAGCAAACTCACAGATATTAACAACACCTTAAACAAAAGCAGACTAAGCCAACAACTAGAACAGGAACAGAACCACAGAAATGGAGATCACATGGTGGGTTAGCAACAGGGAAGTGGGAGGAGGAGAGGGGGAAAAGGTACAGAGAATAAGTAATGTAGACGGTGGGTAGAAAATAGACAGGGAGAGGGCAAGAATAGTGTGGGAAATGTAGAAGCTAAAGAACTTATGACCCATGGACATGAACTAAAGGGTGGGAATGTGGGTGGGAGGGGATATGCAGGGTGGAGGGGAATGATGGGGAGAAATGGGACAACTGTAATAGCATAATCAATAAAATATAATTAAAAAAGAAAAAAATCAACAACTGTGTGATGCTGGCATAAAGAAAAGAGAACCCGGAAATACCACCTTACATGACCAAAACCC
The DNA here is from genome assembly GCA_039655065.1 of Glossophaga mutica. Classification (NCBI taxonomy): domain Eukaryota; kingdom Metazoa; phylum Chordata; class Mammalia; order Chiroptera; family Phyllostomidae; genus Glossophaga; species Glossophaga mutica. Next base: position 65,927,440 of record CM077304.1, read on the forward strand.
TCATGGTCAAATAAGTTATGACAAGGGTGCCAAGAAAATTCAATGGGGAAAGGGCAGTCTTTTCAATAAATGGTGCTGAGAAAACTGTCCACATGCAAAAGAATGAACTTTGACCCTTACCTAGGACCATATGTGAAAATTAACTCAGTGATTCAAAGACATAAATATCAGGCATAAAACAATAAAACTCTTAGGAGAAAAAACAGCACAAAACCTTCACAAAATTGGATTTGGCAGTGCTTTCTTGTATATAACACTAAAAACACAAGTAACAAAAGCAAAAGGAGACAGATTGGACTTTCTGGAAAACAAAAATATGGTACATCAAGAGAGGTGGCTCAGTTGGTTAGAGCATTGTCGCTATGCACCAAGGTTGTGGTCGGATCCCTGATCTGAACACATCCGAGAATGTACCAATGAATGCATAAGTAAGTAGACCATTAAATTGATGTTTCTCTTCCTTTCTCTCTAAACTCAATAAATAAGAATGAAAAATAAAGAAAAAGACACTATTAATAGAGTGAAGAGCGCAACCCACAGAATGGGAGAAAATACTTGCAGGTTATCAATTTGAATAAGGTAAATAGTCAGCGTATATAAAGAACTTGTAAAACTCAACCACAGAAAACAAACAACCTGGTTCAAAAATGAGTCAAGGTCTTGAATAGGCACTTCTTCAGAGAAGATAAGCAAACAGCCAACAAACACATGTAAAGATGCTAAACATCACTAATCATTAGGGAAATGCAAATCAAAACTACAATGAGATACACCTCACACCTATTAGAATGGCTGATAGCAGAAACAGAAAACAAATGTTAGAGAGGATGTGAAGAAATTGGAACCCTTGTGCATTGCTGGTGAATATGTAAATTGCGTAGCCACTACTGAAATCAGTATGATGGTTTCTCAGAATATTATCAGTAGATAATATTAGCATTATTAGGTCTCATAATAGAATTAAATAACCAGAAGCAATACTACTTCTGAGTCTGTATCCAAGAGAATTGAAAAGAGGGTCTCCAAGACATAGTTTGGATGTCTGTGTCTGTAGCATTATTCACAGTAGCCGAAAGATGGATGAATATCCAGCAGATGAATAGATAAGCAAAATTTGTTACATACATATAGTGAAATATAATTCAGCCTGGAAAAGGAAAAATTCTGAAATGTGCTACAACATAAATGAGGACGTTAAGCTAAGTTAAATAAAGCAAGCACAAAAAGATAAATATTCCATGAGCTCACTTATATGAGGTACCTAGAGCAGTCAAACACATGCAAACAGAAAGTAGAATGGTGGTTGTCAGGATTTGGGGAGAGGGGAAGTGAGTTGTTTAATGGGTAGAGTTTCATTTTGCAAGATGAAGTAGTTCTGGATATTGGTTGCACAACAATACTGAATATATTTACAGTACTGAAATGTATACTTAAAAGTGGAAAGATGGCAAATTTTATGTTGTGTGCATTATACTACAATAAAAAAAATTGGACAAAGGGAAAAAAGGTGGGACAGAATAAAAGTTTGCAGAGATTCTAGTGGAGGCTTTTTAATATTTTCGAGGGCTTATAGATTGGTACAGTGATTCTTTAATATGTTGCATTTCAAGAATTAGGACTTGTACTTGGTAGAGTGGTATAGACAGATCCGTCTCGTCTCTTTATTTGTATTGACTGTGATTAAACTCATTTCAGGATGGATGTTACAGGATGCTTCTAAGTGGAGTGAATAAAGAGAGGAAGACGTTTTCTGAGTTGATTGGCTAACCTTAGAGAGATGGACAAGTAGGATGTGTATTCATATAAAAGCAATGGGTTATGGTAGAATTAACTGGACAGTTTTACAAGCCAGAGACAAAGCACGATGTGTGTTTAGTTTCTGGAGAATAGGGTGTGCTAAGGAAGACATACTGGATTGCTACCCACCCTAATGTGGGGTGTAGCAGCACCTTATGAGGGGAACCAGCGAACACCTGCTGAGCTGCTGATTTTATATACAGGTTTGAAATCCAGAATTGAAATGTTTGATTGAGTATGGGTTCATGGTCTTGGAAATGTTCATTTTGGATATCAATCATACTTGTTAACTCTAATTAATATATAGATTAAAGTGAGACTGTTCACAAAACCTGTAACATAATGCCTCACGTAGTGTAGCAGTAAATTTTAGTGCCCGGGTTTGAGGGAGTTTAATTTTTTTCTGTGAAATCTGAATAAATGGACCAGAAAATTTTCAAAAGTATATTGAAATCACTTGAAACTTTAGATTGTACCAGATTGCTATAATTTACGAGTAGATTGTCCTGTGAGTCTATGGCATGTTTGTTCACGTGGACTGTTCAGTGATGACTGACTCCTGATTTGGCTCTGGGGGATCCTGTAAGAATAGGAAGATACAGAGTTGGGATTCTAAAGAGAGTCAGCTCTTTGTGGGGAGGGGGGTGATGGTGAGGTTTAAGAAAAGTGACCCAAGGTGGAAATGTAGCCTGACACTGGCTAATACAGCTTTTAGAGCTGGAAAGGAATCTTGGGTGATTTAGTCTAACTTCTCATTTTATGGCTGAGGAGACGTATAGGGAAGCCATGGCTATAGTGGAGAAACCACAATCGCTGGCTTCTAAAAGTCCTGATATCCAAACACCATAGAACTCACTATTGCATTTTTACTCTTTCTTTTGAAAAGGCCATGTTAATGATAACATCTACATATCACATTAACATTAATTTTTAAAATAATATCTGCTATATTAAATAATTTTTAATCAAATTTTAGACATTGGGGTTTAAATAGATAATTTCAACTAACAATGCTGCTAGAAGTCTCATAAGGACAATTATTATTTAAAAAATAAGATTCTCATAAATTTTTTTTTTTAGATTAAGTCATCAAACAAAGAAAACATGGTATTTTGAAGTATGATTAAACTCCTGATGCTGCAGAGGCTAAGAATATTAATGGCCAGATCTAGGTAAGTTGAATTTTACCTTCAAAAAAATCTTGAAGTCCACAAATTATATTTTTTAAACTATATAATTTTTTGATAATATTTTCTTAATTTAAATTTTTCAATAGCAGTTCACATTGAGTATTATTTTATATTAGTTTCAGGTGTACAGCATATTGGTTAGACAATCATAGACTATAAAGTGTTCCTTCTGATATTTCCAGTACCCAACTGGCACTATACATAGTTATTACAATATTATCTACTGTATTCCCTATGCTGTACTTTACACCCCCATGACTGTTTTGTAACTACCAATTTGTGCTTTCTTCACTCCTTCACTTCTTTCACCCAGTCCCCCAGCCCCCCTCCCCTCTGGCAACCACCAGTCCACTGTCTGTGTCTATGAGTCTGTTTCAATTTTGTTTGTTTATTTTGGTCTTTAGATTCCATATATAATTGAAATCATACGGTATTTGTCTTTTTCTGATTGACTTATTTCACTGAGCATAATACCCTCTAGGTCCATCCTTGCTGTTACAAATGGTAAGATTTAATTCTTTTTTATGGCTAATATTTCATTGTATATATGTACCGCAGCTTTTTGTTTTTATCAACTTGTCCTTTGATGGACACTTGAGTTGCTTACATACCTTGGCTATCATAAATAATGCTGCAGTGAACGTGGAGTGCATACTTTTATTTTTTCTTTTATCCTAAACCTAAATCACTAACTTAGGTAGGTTCTGGGGTTTGGATAAAACCCCAGAAGTGGAATCACTGGGTCATAAGGCAGTTCCATTTTTAATTTTTTGAGGAAGCTGTATACTGTTTTACATAATGGCTGCACTAGTCTGCTTTCCCAAGCCACAAGGGTTCTCTTTTCTGTACATCCTCGTCAGCACCTGTTGTTTGTTGATTTATTCATGATAGTCATTCTTTTTTTTTTTCTTTTCTGATGATAGCCATTCTGACAGGTGTGAGGTGACATCTCATCATGGTTTTCATATGCATTTCTCTGATCATTAGTGATGCTGAGCATTTTCATATGTCTTTGGCCATCTGTATGTCCTCTTTGGAGACATGTCTCTTTAGTCCTCTGCCCATTTTTTAACTGGATTGTTTGATTTTTTTTGTTGTTGTTGAGTAGTATGAGTAAGTCATCAAAGAAAACATGCTATTATTTTGGATATAGCCCTTTAATCAGATGTATTATGTTCTCCAATTTAATGGGTTGTCTTTTTGTTTTGTTGATAGTTTCCTTTGCTGTGCAAAAACTAGTTTGGTGTAGTCCCATTTGTTTTTTCTTTTGTTTCCTTTGCCCAAAGGAGATATATTGGAAAAAATATTGCTAAGAGAAGTGTTTGAGATTTTACTGCCTATAGAATTTCTTCTAGAATTTTTATGGTTTCGAGTCTTACATGGAAGTTTTTAATCCATTTTGAGCTTATTTTTGTATGTGGTGTAAGAGGGTGGTCTAGTTTTCATTTTTTTCATGTATCTGTCCAATTACTCAGCACCATTTATTGAACAGACTATCTTTACCCCATTGTATGTTTTTCCTTTCTTTGTCAAATATTGACAGTATAGTCATGGGTTTATTTCTGGGCTTTTTTTTGTTGTTGTTGTTAAGATTTTATTTATGCAGTTTTAGAGAGAAAGGGAGAAAGAGAGGGAGAGAAATATCAATCAGTTGCCTCTTGTACCTGGACCGGGGACTGAACCTGCAACCTAGGCATGTGCCATGACTGTGAATTGAACCAGCGACCTTTTGGTTTGCAGGACGACACCCAGTGAACTGAACCACTTCAGTCTGGGCTATTTCTGGACTTTCTGTTGTGTTCCATGGCTCTATATGTCTGTGTTTATGCCAGTGCCATGCTGTTTTGATTACTATGGCCTTGTATAGTTTGATATCAGGTAGTATGATACCTTCAACTTTGTTCTTCCTTTTCAGTATTGCAGAGGCTTTTCAGGGTTTTTTGATGGTTCTAGATAAATTTCCAAATTATTGGTCCTAATTCTGTGAAATAGGCCATTATTATTTTGAGGAATTGTGTTCAATGTACATAGATTGTTTTGGGTGGTATGGACATTTTAATGATGTTAATCTTTCCTATGCAAGAACATGGTATATGCTTCCATTTATTTGTGTCTTTAGATTTTTTTCTTTAGTGTCTTATAATTTTTCAAATACAGGTCTTTTACCTCCTTGTTTAAATTTATTCCTAGGTATTTTATTTACTATTGATACAATGTAAATGGAATTTTTTTTTAGTTTTCCTTCCTAATAGTTTATTATTGGCATATAAAAATGCAACCAATTTCTGAATATTAATTTTATATCTTGCTACTTTTCTGAATTCATTTATCAGTTCTAGTAGTTTGGAGTCTTTAGGGTTCTGTGTATACACTATCTCGTCATCTGCCAATAATGACCGTTCTACTTCTTTCCAATTTGGATGTCATTTATTTCTTTGTGTCTAATTGCTGTGACAGGGGCTTCCAGTGCTGTGTTCAGTAAGAGTGGTGAAAGCAGATATCCTTGTCTTGTTTTCTACCTTAATGGAAATGCTTTTAGTTTATCCCCATTGCGTACGATGTTGGCTGTGTGTTATACATTGAAGTACGTTCTCTCTACTCCCACTTTGCAGAGAGTTTTTTATCATTAATCAGTACTGGACTTTTTTCAAATGCTTTTTCTGCATCTATTGATATGAACATGTGATTTTTATCCTTTATTTTGTTTATGTGGTGTATCACATTAATTGATTGGCAGGTATTATACCAACCTTATATCCCAGGAAGAAATCCCACTGTTACCATGGCGTGCGATCTTTTTCGTGTATTGCTGGAATAGGTTTGCTAATACTTTGTTGAGGATATTTGTATCTATATTCATCAGGGATATTGGCCTATGACTTACTTTCTTTGTAGTGTCTTTATCTGGTTTGGGAATTAGGATAATGCAGGACTCACAAAATGAGCTTGGGAGTCTTCCCTCCTCTTGAAATTCTTGGAATAGTTTGAGAATGAATGGTGTTAGTTTTTTGTTTTTTTTTTTTTTTTAGTATTTGGTAAAATTCCCCTGTGAAAGCATCCGGTCCAGGTCCTGTGTTTGCTGGGAGTTTTTTGATTACTGCTTTGATACCATTAGTTGTAATTGCTGTGTTCCAATTTTCTGATTTTTCTTGATTCAATTTTGAAAGACTGTATATGTCTAGGAGTTTATTTTTTCTAGATTGTCCAATTAATTTGTAATATTTTCTTACATTTCTCTGTGTTTCTGTGGTTTCAGTTGTCGCTTCTTCCATTTCTGATTTTATTAATTTGGTTCCTCTCTCTTTTTTGTTGATGAGTAGTTAAAGGTGTATCAGTCTTGTTTACCTTTTCAAAGAATCTGCTCTTGGTTTTATTGATCTTTTGTGTTTTCTAGTCTCTATTTTGTTTATTTCCATTCTGATCTTTACTACTTTCTTCCTTCTACTCACTTTGGGCTTGTCCTTTTTCTTGTTCTTTTAGATATAAGGTTAGATCGTTTATTTAGATTTCTCTTGCTTCTTGAGGCAGTCCTGTATTGCTATGAATTTCTCTCTTAGGACTGCTTTCTCTATGTCCCACAGAATTTGCGTAGTTGTGTGTTTATTTTCATTTGTCTCAGGGTAACTCGATTTCTTCCTCACTTCATTTTTAGCCCATTCATTGTTTAATGACATGTTATTTCGCTGCCATGTGTTTGTGTGTTTATGAGTTTTTTCTTGTAATTGACTTCTAGTTTTATACCATTGTGGTTGGAGAAGATGCTTGATGTGATCTCTCTCCATCGTATTTCTTGAGACTTGTTTTGTGTCCTAACATGTGGTCTATTTTAGAAAGTGTTCCATGTGCACTTGAAAAGAATGTATATATCTTGCTGCTTTGGGGTGAAATGCTCAAAAATTATCAATTAAATACATCTGGTCTAGTGTGTCATTTAAGGTTGCTGTTTTCTTGTTGGTTTTTTTGTCTGGAAAATCTATCCATTGATGTCAGTGGGGGTTAAAATTTCCTACTAAGACTATATTAATGTCAGTCTCTTTCTTAATAATGTTTTCTTGAAGGCAATCATTTTGCCTGCTGATTTGCTGTCACCTCCCGCCCTTAAAGGATAAGAACAAATGGCTTTAATTAAACTAAGATAGTGTTTACTAATTTAAAATATTCAACAAACTGTTGTAATATTGATCCTCCCAAACAGTAGCTACCTTGTTCTTGAATGTACTCTAGTTAATTTCTTTAGTTGCTTTCTTAAGGGAACATTGTAAGTCCATTTGTGTTTTTGCTGAATTATGAACTTGGCATTGTAAGATGATGTCACATGGTTTCTCATCAAGTGTTTACAGTATTAGTGCATATTATTAGGTCTTCCATAACTTAGATGTGGTCCCCAAATATTAGTCTGGTGGTCATAAGTTAAGAATATGTAGTATCTTGCCTTTCTCCTTGCCTAGGAGTTGGTGGATCAGGAAGAGGAGCTAGAGATATGGATGAAAACTCCACATTTAAAAAAAGTCCCCTTTTATGTTGAAAATTGACCACAACTGCCTGTTGTTCCAGCTAATTTAGTTTCTCACTCATACTAAGCCTGTTCTTCAACCCCACTGAGGCCTCCTGTTCCTTTTGCCTGCATTTTCTCCCATTGTGTCAGCCTTCTTCTTTACTTCTTTCCTGACCAGACCTGATGATCCATCACTTCAGAAACTCTCCCCAACCCCCTACCCCTGGGTTTTGCCCATATCCTTTAATTTTCTTGTCCTCTTACCCTCTGATCCGGGGTCATTGAGCTTTCTACCCTCTGGACTGCTGAGCACAGCTAAACAGCATAGCTTTGCAGCCTCTCTGAGCTCTCAGCATAGCCTCCTTAATAATCCTGCGGTCTGTCTTGGTCAGCTCCTCAGTGAATAATCCTTTCATTCTCTTCATTCTGCACACTTGCTTTCAATTTTGCAAAGGTAATCTAGAATGATAGATGTTGATCTTCTTCGGCTTCTCCACTGTGCTCCATACACCCTTATTTTCTTCCCTTTCCTCTTGGAGGATGAAGCATTTCTCCTCCTCTGGTCCAATGTCTCAATCCGTCCTTTGTTCCCTTTCTCTTTTCTTTGTTTTCTTCCTATATTGTAAAACCTTTCCTGACCCATTGATTACAAACCTGCATAAGTGTCATCTTAAAACAGTAAATAACTCAAGTATCATATTTTCTTTTGAAACCCTGTCTGTCCACACTCCAGCACTGTACTCTTTACTTCGTTAGCTTGTTCTTGAAAGAGGAGTTTCCATTCTCTGGGGGCTACTTCCTTATCTTTCATCTGCTCACTGTAGTTTGGCTTCTGCCTCTGCTGCTCTAAGGATGGAACTCTCTCTCGACACTGTTTTTTCTTAATTTGTACTGTTCTGATCATTTTATTTTTCTTCACTTGCTTCTTTCTACTTCAGTGCTTATGTATTTATATTCCTCAGGATTTCAACCTCGGACCACTTTTTATACTGTCCTTGAGCAGGGTCTTCTGTTTTGTATCTTAAAAAAAAAGATTTTATTTATTTTTAGAGAGAGGGAAAGGGAGAGAGAAAGAGAGGGAGAGAAACATCAGTGTGTGGTTGCCTCTCATGCACCCCCTTCCTGGGGACCTGGCCTGCAACCCAGGCATGTGCCCTGACTGGAATTGAACCAGCGACCCTTTGGTTCCTAGTCTGGTATTCAGTCCACTGAGCCACAGCAGTCAGAGCTGTTTTGTAGCTTTAAATGTCACATGTGTTCCAAAATTTTACCTCCTTCAACTCATAGTCTTGTACTTAATTCTCTATTGCATATCTCCTTCTTATTGTTCTCTTCAATCTCAGTTTAGCATGTCTAAAACTAAAACACCATTACTTCCAACTGAAAACACCGTTTTCTCCTCTCAGGCAATGGAGCCAGCACCCTTCACCTGCTACCCTGGCAACTGCCTCTGCCTTCCCTTGTACCTAGCCAGCCACTCAGTGCCACTGACTTGTTTTCGTAAATGTTTCTTAAATTCATCTTTTCATTTCTATCCCCACTGTTGCTGTTCGGGTTTTAGGTCTCTAGCCTATATCTCTTTTAAAGTAGTCTCTAGCTGGTTTCCTTTCTTCTGTGCTAAACCTTGACTTAAATTTATGCTGCAGATGTATTTATAATGAAGTCCTACGAGGCTTTTGTATCACATGGTAGGCTTTCATTAATTACAGTTGTACTGAAATACTCCATGTCCATAGCGTCCCCAAGTAGGTTGCACCACCACTCAAGTATCCCTGCCAACATGGGACAGGCTGCCTTAGGTGGCCTATGAAGATGGCAAGTGGAAGAATGATTTTTCTATTCCTTTTGAGAAATAGTTTTAAAATACACCTTTGAAGTCCCATCTTTTGAAGCCAAAGCTGCACTGTAATAATCTTTTAGCTCTTTATATTCACAAGGAGGTTGGTGGGGAAGATAAATATGTAATTTCAAGAAACTTAGTATGTTTGCTTGTTTGTTTTTATCAATTATCCTTGTACTTTACAAAATTTTAGCCTTGGATGGTGTGACTCAGTGGATTGAGTGCTGGCCCGTGAACTGAAAGTTCACTGGTTTCGATTCCCGGTCAGAGCACATGCCTGGGTTGAGGGCTAGGTCCCCATTTGGGGGCATGTGAGAGGTAACCAATCCATGTCTCTCTTGCACATCAATGTTTCTTTCCCTCTCTTCCCCTTTCTCTAAAAATAAATAAATAAAATCTTTAAAAGTTTTAAAAATACTTTTTGCCTCTTTCTCATCCTGTGATTTACTAAATATTTATTAATTTTTTAAAGTTAAACATTATGGACTATCTGCTCTGCAAGCAGTATGCTTAGTGCCCTAGAAAATTAGGAAGACAAGGCTCTTATCTTCAGGAAGATCACCGTGAAGTGGGTGGTAAGACACAAATATTAAAGTAGAATAATTAAATACCATGATAGAGTCATGTCCATTTGACTGTGAGGACAACTGGATGCAGGCCAGCTTCACGCTGGTGGTGTCCCATTCCCCTCTCTTGTTCAGGATACTTTCTGGTTTGGGCCCCTGCTTGTGTTGTAGCCTACCCTCAACTCTGGTTGTCCTGGGCACCTTACTTTCTCCTGAATGCAGTGCAACCAGCGTTTCATGACCTTTGTCTTTGCACATTCTTTTTTATCCGTCTCAAGTACTTATTTCTATTTTTTGCCTAGTACACTGTTTCTGCTCACCTTTTTAAATACCAGCTTAAATGGTGCTTCCCTGCCCTGCCTAACCCACAAAGTTAGTCACTCCATTTTCTGTACCCACAGAACTTTCTTCATATTCTAATATAAGGTTTATCATAATGTATTATCTATTTACATATCTGTCTTTCCCTTTAGACTCATGATTCTTCAGAGGTACATACTGTGACTTAATCATCTCTGTGCCATGATATTTAGGTGGTGTGTTAGAGCAAAATACTAAAATGAGTCTTAATTAATTTTACTATTTTATTTTTTACTTTTTTTGATATACACTAGTATACTTTTTCATTTTAATAATTGTACCTGTCAGCCATTCTTTACCTTTGCTTACTACAGTTCATTCAGCTTACAAAAGACTTAGAGCACCTACTGTGTGCTGGGTGTTGTGTTCAGCATGGGCAGGGCAAAAATGAATGAGGTTCATGCCTGCTGGAAAGGAGCCCATAGTGGAGGGAAGGAGATAAGTAAACAGACAATCTACCATGGTTTCTGCTAAAGTAATCAGTGTGAAAGATGCTGTGATACAGGAAGCCCAGGGTGCTGTTACAAAAGAAGTATAAGTTACCCAGTTGGTTAGAGTCAGAGAAGGCTTCCTGAACACACTTGGGTTGAATGCTGAGAAAGGAAAAAAGCAAAAGCGGGGCAGTGTGGAAGGGTGTGAGAGAACAAGATGCTCTGGGGAAACTGCTGAATGTGCCGGGGCAGGGCTTCGAGCAGAGAGAAGGAAGAGTTCACACCTATAGATAGGGACCAGACTGGGAAGGGCCTCGTGGCAAACTGACAAGTTTTGAATTTTTCCCTGAATACAGTGAAGAGCCACTGAAGAATTTTAGCCAAGTTTTGATCAGATTTATGCTTTTAATGTTTAGAAGCTTCTTGTGCTCCCCCCCTTTTCAAATATTGTCACATTCATTCTCTTTCCCTTGTTTGTAAGTGACATTTTAAATTTTTCCTTTGTTCATTTGGTGTGTTCTTGAGAACTTAATGTCACCTGTAACCTATGGGGAAGCAAGATTAGATAGATACACTCAGTTTTGCCAATATTTTCTTTTAAGATATTGCTTGAATATTGAGTTGTTTTTCTCTCTTAGTGAGATATTCCAAGTTTGTTTTTGTGTCTTATTTACCAATGAACTCTTGCTGGGTAGACTACATAAGAGGAGTAAAGAAACCTGTCAAGCCAGAAGTCTAGCATCCCTATGGACATTTATTAAAAGAGAGATGTGATTCCCGATAAGCCATAAGAGGTTAATTCCATGAATGACTTTATTTTAGTAGTACTACATATGAGACCTTAAATTGGCTTGCTTTTTAAGATAATTTTAAAATAAGCAGACCTTTGCAAATTAAACTGGAAACCTGAGATTTCTGTGATGTCTACCTCAGAAAATTATTGTCATTGTCTCTGAGCAAAATCCACCAGTTAGTTGCATGAAATCTATCTCCAGCCACATACTTTCTTGGGCTTAATTTTCCTCATCAAAATAATGCAGAGTTTGTGTTAGATGATTTCTAAAAACTTTTTTTATGTTACGATTTTTTATATCCTATGTCTAATAATTTTTTCTACATTATCTTTCATGTAGTGCTCACATGGTCTTCTGAAAGAAGCCATGGGTAGCTGTTGTAGCTGTCCAGGTAAAGACACTGTCCCAGATAACCATCGGAACAAGTTTAAGGTCAGTACAGCTGCTTGAATTACTCTTACTGCTCACCTGGACATTCTTTTACTTCACTTAATATATCTTTTCACTTTTCCCCCCAGACCCTTTTACTTCCTTTTTTATTCATTGGATGACATTTTCTTGCTGACAATGTGGAATATTCTTTTTCTTTGCCTGTGGTCCTCTATATTCAGTTAGCCACACTGTTCTGGTATCACTTTGTTTAAAATGCTATTTTATGTGTTCCTCTTTAGTCATCAATTCCACCTTGGATAATTTCTTAACTGGACTCTACCTTGAGTCACCACTGCAATCCATCCTGCAGTTGACATCAAATTAATCTTCCTCTTTCATCATTCGGAAACTTGTGGTGTTCTGTTACCTAGAGGCTAACCGCTCCATTCCTTACTCATCCACAGCTATTTTGTCTCTTGTGGTCTTGCTTAGTCTTCTATGAATCATAGCTTCTGGATCATGCAAACTTAGGTGCAGATTACAACCTTGTTGTTTCATAGCTTTGTGACCTTGGACAGGTTATATTATCGCTAACCTTTGTTTTCAATTTTGTAGGATGGAGAAAACAGTATTACCTAGTTCAGGAGTGTTATGAGGATTAAATGGGGCAAGCACATGTAAAACACTTTACCTGGTTACAGGGGTGTAGTGAGTTCTCTCTAAATGATATCTGTTCTTCATGGTCTCTGGCCATTTTCTGAAACTTAGTAGTACAAGGCCTTATCTTAACATGAACTTATCTCCCCAGCGGTATTGTGAATTCCTTGCTGATGTGAACTGTGTATTATATTGCCTACATAGTCTTATACACACTTTGGTTGACAAATGAACTAATAAAGGAGCGAGTAACTGAATCAGTCAGCAATTGGTGAAATGAGTATGACTGTCGAGTTGAAGTGTTAGGCTAGCGCTAATTAAACCTTCTTTTTTTAGGTCATTAATGTGGATGATGATGGGAATGAGTTAGGTTCTGGCATAATGGAACTTACAGACACAGAACTGATTTTATACACTCGCAAACGTGACTCAGTAAAATGGCACTACCTCTGCCTGCGACGCTATGGCTATGACTCAAATCTCTTTTCTTTTGAAAGTGGTCGACGATGTCAAACGGGACAAGGTAGGTAGAGCCTTTAATTTTTTCTACAAACTTTGTCACATTTGAAATACTATTCTTTTTGTTATTCTATATAGAATGTTTAATATTTTACTTTCTCCTGATAGAAAAAAATTACCCAAATAAATGCCTTAAGGAAAGAGATATAGTAAACTATGCATTCGTTTAGCAAGCATTTATTAAGCACATTCTCTGTGTATAGAATTTTGACCCGTACCAACTTTAACATTTTCAATAAATAATTAGTCCTAGTAAATTGTGTGTTTTTACTGTTACAACTTGCTGGGGAAAGACCCTAAATTTTGGAGTCAGACAGTAGGTAGTTTGATTATTTTGCTACCTACAATTTGAAAGGCCTTGAGCAAGTTACCTCTGTCAAGCATCAAATTTTTTCTTCATCAGAGGTGAATGATAATCCCTGCCTTACAGAATTACTATAATAATTAAACACAGTGACAGAAACAGGCCTGTCAAATGGTATAGGATCACCTTGGTAATGGTGAGTTGGGCGCCCCCTGCTGTTAAAAGCAGATTGAAGTAAGTGAGAATCTTGTTTCCTTCTGCCTGATTTTGAGCCATCTCCCTTAGACATATGAAAACTATTTTGTGAACTTTCTTTTGGGTTTTTGTTTTGAAACAGGGAATATCATTAATTTATCAGGTATTTATTTAAAACACCTTTCTTGCTTTTGGTACACAGAATGCTTATTTTACAATTTTATTCTTTCACAGGTGCTTCTGTATCATTTTAAAAGATGTAACCATTGTTCCCTTCTGGTTTATATTTATAGGAATTTTTGCCTTTAAGTGTGCCCGTGCAGAAGAGTTATTTAACATGTTGCAAGAGATTATGCAAAGTAATAGTATAAATGTGGTGGAAGAGCCAGTTGTTGAAAGGAATAATCATCAGACAGAATTGGAAGTCCCCAGAACACCTCGAACACCTACAAGTAAGTATTCGTTTTCCTTCTTGTATTTTGATTTCCTTCTCGTCTTTTATAAACCATAGACTATGGACATTTATTCTGTAAAATGTTACAACTACCACTGGCTGACCTGTAATAGTTGTCAGGTTTTTAAAAGCTGTTAGCTATAATTATAAACATGTTTAATATTTTAAATATGGTAACATTAAATGGTTCATGTTATCTAAAGTGCAATGGAAAGTTGGCCTGGAGGATGTGCCGCTTGTGCTCTGGTGTCTGCTGTCTTCCCAGAAACACCTTCTTTAGTCCTGTCAGTGCAGGTTGGATTCTTACTCATTTTTATTCTTTCTCCCCTGCCTCTGTATCCTGCTTCTCTTCTTAAACCAATAAACAAAAACTCAGCTCCAGGGTTTGCTGCTCAGAACTTACCTAATGGATATCCCCGATATCCCTCATTTGGAGATGCTTCATCCCACCCTTCAAGCAGACATCCTTCTGTGGGAAGTGCACGCCTGCCTTCAGTAGGTGAAGAATCTACACATCCTTTGCTTGTGGCTGAGGAACAGGTAAGCATGTGCTACACTGTCTAACAGGATAATGGCTTGTGTGGAATAAAGAGTGGAGTTGCAGATTTCAGTTTGAATTTAGCTTCCACTCTTTCTGTGTGACTTTTGTAATGAAGAATCAGAGCAAACAGTGTATATTTACTGATCTATGCTGAAATCTGTACAGGTGCTGAGGGACACTTGGCATCACAGTAGTTTGCAGGTTCAAGATAGGAGCATCTATAGGTAAAGACAGCCATGACTAGTGGCTGGTTCCCATTCTAATAACTTCCAGTCAATTCAGAATTTATGGTACTGCTTACATGATAGTTTATAATTAGTGGACCACTAGCAGGAAGGTAGATTTTGTTGGTGGTGTTTTTAGAGAATTATGTAATATTCCTGACTATTCTGTTTTCATTTGAGGAATGAAGTTTTCTGGTTAAACCTTATCTATGCATTAATTAGCTGTGTACCTGCCTGTTGTAAACTTCATGATCATTATCATTAAGACATTTTTGTTTTTTTAAAATTCTTTCTTTGTATTCTTTACATAGTATATGAGTTCTTTTATTTACTGTAATTACATTTTGCTCAATTTTGCATTTTACTTTTGAGTTTTTCATATTTTATGGATAGACCTCTAAATGCTTTTTGTATTGTCACCCAAAACACCATTGAGCTTTTCATGATCATTTTAGTGATTATTTCTTAGTAGGTAGTATTTATTTTAAATCTGTGAGTTTTACACAATTCTTACTAAATCTAGTAGAGTTTATTTCTTTACATAGTCAAATCATCTGTAAATAATGATAAATTTGCATCTTCCTGTGTAATATTTATTTATTTATTTCTGAGTCATGGCTTAATACATTAAGCGTTTCTAGAACACCACCAAAATTACAATCCCTATTCGTCCCTGATTTTTTTTAACAGAATGCTTTTCATGTTTCACTATCAAGTATAATGTTGCATGTTAGAGTAGGTTTTCTTTTTAAAAAAATTTTTTTAAAGATTTTATTTATTTATTTTTAGAGAGAGGGGAAGGGAAGGAGAGAAAGATTGATGTGAAAGTGAAACATTGATCTTTTGCCTCTCATATGCTCCCTGACTCAGGCGTATGCCCTAACTGGGAATTGAACCAGTGACCTTTTGCTTTGTGGGACGATGCTCAACCAACTGAGCCACATTGGTCAGGGCAGAGTAGTTATTCTTTTATCAAATTAGGAAGCTACATTACTATACCTTCCCTCATCCTCCCCCAACATCTTTTTATTAAAAACACAGGTGCAAAAGCTTCAAAGTAAGAGTATATTTAGAGAGAAAGCTAATCAATAAAGTGAACAGATGTGGTCAGGCTTCTTTTGTTTTATTTTCATTTTTTAAGCAAGTTACTGATTCACTTTACTCTTTTGTTTTAGGTACATACCTATGTCAACACTACAGGTGTGCAAGAAGAGCGGAAAAATTGCGCAAGTGTGCATGTCCCGTTGGAGGCAAGGATTTCTAATGCTGAAAGCAACACTCCAAAAGAAGAACCTAGTAGTGTTGAGGACAGGGACCCTCAGGTTCTTCTTGAACCTGAAGTAGTCAGATTTGTCTTAGGACCAACTCCTGTTCAAAAGCAATTAATGGAAAAAGAGAAACTGGAGAAAATTGGAAGAGATCAAGTCAGTGGAGGTGGTGCAAATAACACAGAATGGGACACTGGATATGACAGTGACGAACGAAGAGATGCACCCTCTGTTAACAAACTGGTATATGAAAATATAAATGGGTTATCTATCCCTAGTGCCTCAGGGGTCAGGAGAGGTCGTCTGACATCCACCAGTACCTCAGATACCCAGAATATCAACAACTCAGCTCAGAGAAGAACTGCATTATTAAACTATGAAAATTTACCATCTTTGCCTCCTGTTTGGGAAGCCCGCAAGCTAAGTAGGGATGAAGATGACAATTTAGGACCAAAGACCCCATCTCTAAATGGCTACCATAATAATCTAGATCCAATGCATAACTATGTAAATACAGAGAATGTAACAGTGCCAGCAAGTGCTCACAAAATAGAATATTCAAGGCGTCGGGACTGTATACCGACCGTCTTTAACTTTGATATCAGACGCCCGAGTTTAGAACACAGGCAGCTCAATTACATACAGGTTGACTTGGAAGGTGGCAGTGACTCCGACAACCCTCAGACTCCGAAAACGCCTACAACTCCTCTTCCGCAGACCCCGACCAGGCGCACAGAGCTGTATGCTGTGATAGACATTGAGAAAACTGCTGCTATGTCAAATTTGCAGAAAGCACTACCACGAGATGATGGTACATCTAGGAAAACTAGACATAATAGTACTGATCTGCCCATGTGAGCCTGGAAAGCATTACATTGTTTGCACCTTTGTGAATTTTTTAAAAAATGAAGATGCAAGTGCTTCATTTTCTTTTCTAAACACTAACTCCTTTTATAGACTGATAAAAACATTTTTTTTAATATTTCATGTGCTTCTTTAAAGGGAATTAATGTAGAGCAGGTACTCATTAAAAAACACTAATTTCATTATATACTACTCATTACTGTACAGCAGCACTCCCATTTTCACAGTGCCTATTTAAAATGAGAGTTGAAGTGAGTGACATGCTGGTTGATTTTCATCAATATTCTGGACTTATGCATATCATTCATGCCTAAGTCATGGTTGGCATTTAAAACGTTTTATAAAGCCTCTTGATAATGTACATTGCTAACAGATAAACTCTAGGCTTTGAAAGTAATATTTGTAGATTCACTGTTCATGGTATGTGGCATCTAGCATGTAACATGAGGAATCTTTTATTTCATTAATTGTAGGCTTTTTGACTTGAGCCAAACCATATGTAAAGGAAATAGAAGTACCCGCACTCCTTATATACCAGTCAGTTCCTTTGCCTTCAGCTTACTAGAAAGTCCTGTGTTTGTGAATATGGTCGCTGTTGGTGTGTTGAAAGGCAGGAAGAAGACGATTTTCTGTTTATTCATCTCATGTTGTTAATTGGAAGGGCATGTCGGATGTCTGAATCAGAATTACAATGGGCTCAAGAATTGGTCTCAGGTCACTTTAACCCGAAACATTTGAAAATCTGAACCATGATTTCTTCAAAGTGTCTCGCCTATGGATTATTGATGATCACATCGTTTATGGAGGCATGTGTGCCATTAGATTGCCATTTACCTTCAGTTTTTTCCTTTGGTGTTTGGGATATCTCATTTTGTTGCTTACTGTCTTTTCCAATTTAAAATGTTTGAGTTTGTATATAGTTTTAAAATTGGATTATGTGTTTATTGTGTAGTGGCATTTTTGTCAAATTGTGGTTTTGAAGGTTCATTTGGAACTTACTGTTATTCTATAACAGGGTTGCCCTTGCCCAGTATTTATTTATATGCTGTTTACTTTTCAAGTTGATAAAAACATTCTCTCAGTTTTAAATTTTACTTGTGTCCATAGGTGATCTCTTTAGCAGCTGAGGGGTAAAAAAAAAGAAGCTATTTTTAACATATGGAGTTCCCCAAAGGTACTGTGTCTTCTCTGTGGGCACCTCCCCAGCACTTTAGCAGTGATCCCCTCAAGTCACATGGCTGCGATTGTACTTTGCCCACTGTAGTGCTCCTCAGCTCTGCTGTCCTTTCACTCATAGATGGATCTGTGATTACCCCTGAGTTCAGTGGAATGTTACGATGATTGCCAGCATAGCAGGTACAGTGGAAGTCTTGTAGCAATGAGATTATGTCATAATTTAGGATTTAAAATGAATTGAAGCTTGTGTAAACTGACAAGAGGTCATATGTCCAACTCTTGGAAAATCAAGAATGTTCCAGTTTCCTAAACACTAGAGAAGACAAGAGAAGGTAGAGTGAAAAGAAGGTTAGGTAACCTTGCAAAATATTTTACCGTTTTCTCTAAATTTGAGGAAATTTGAGATTATGATCTGGATCTACCAGATGTAACTAAGGTTAAGTTAGCATGAAAGTTTCAGTCGTATAGCATCCAGCCTGTTCAATAAATAACCAATTATAGGACAGTGAATGGATTAGCAAAATAATAGAATGGGACCATTATAAAGAAAATAAATTATTAAAGGTGTCTATTATTTTCAGTGCCATTGGTTTATGTGCATAGCAGAATTTCTTCTTCTTCTTCTTTTTTTTTTTTTTTTTGTGAATTTGGTGCTTACTAAAGTGTTCACTGTTCTCTAAAAAGAGAGCAGTGGTGTAGGTATGCAGTTTCCATTTTTAATATATTGTTGCATTTATGTTTTCTTCTGAGTAGATTGCTAATCGTGCCAAATTTATGTGATTTTTGTAATGTGGAATATGAATTGTGATGGAATTAATACAAATGGTTTTATCTGAAATAAGCAGTCAAGACAGAACATTAACCTCCACATAGAAGGGCTGACCTATTTATTCATTTTGGAGGTTGGATACTTTATTTTCTTTTCCTAATCCTTTGTATTTTTCCTTCCAGATTCTAATTAGTTTTTATATTTTTTAGGTAACTCCAATATAATCACTGCAGTTTATGCTTTAAATACTGTATGCTTTAAAAACAGAAATGGGACCAATTTGCTAAGAATTTGATTTTAGGTACTATGAATATTAGGAAGATGTATACATACAACTGGTGTTAATTTCTAGATGTCTCTGGAAATCACCTGTGTTCCTATTTAATAAAATGTAATGTAGAACACTCCTTGTCCTTTGCAGTAGTCTAGTCGTGGGCATTAAGCTCCATCCTGGAAGAATGTACCTATTAGCAGGTGCATTTTAGAATGCGATATTTTACTGGGATACAATTGTGGCCATATGTTTCAGATTTTCTGAGGCAGTCCTGATTTTAGATATTCTGTTCTGTTGATAGACCATGTGATCCCACTTTTCAGTTTTGGAACTCTAATCATTGTTCATATATTTTCCCAAACAGAATCCCCTTTTATCCACATAGATCAAAACAGCTTTGACCCCAGACCAGGATTGGAAACTGATAAGGGTATTGACTCTGTTTTTTTTTAGTGTGTTTTATTTCCCAGTTTCATCTTCTTTTAAAACTGAAAATATGGTGCCTTTTCTCCCTCCAGGAAGATTGGCAAATAGTTCCTTTTATTCACTGCTGCTGTGGAGTGATGAGATATGCACTTTACTCTTGAAGACTCAGCAAAAAGCTTTTCACTTCCCAGTATATCCAGAATAGATCGCATTTGGGACTTACAAAAATTTGCCAAGCAATCTTTGTTTTTATAGATATTGATGTTGACCCCACAGTTCAATGTTATAAGTCAAGCTAGTGTTTATCAATCCCCCAAAGGAATCTGTGGCACAACATATAAAATTGTACCTCAGTAATGTTCTATTAAAAATGGGACAGGGGCCTTATGTTTTCATAATTTCCCAATAATGTGCCACCATATTTTTGCCTCAAGGTAAAAGTTTTAACAAGCTAAAAAGTACTTCCCACTTTCTCCTATGCTGTTCCTAACCCATAATGCCCAAGTGTTCTGTGCAATGTGTAGTGTGTGTGTGTATGTGTAAATATATATGTATATGAACATATATACATATATATCCTTGAAATGGACATACCATCGGAGACAACATTCAGAAGTAACTGATGTATTGGCATCTCATTCATGTTTCTGATATGTGAGGTATATGGTACTAATTACCTTTTTCCTATTGTTTGCCAAATTTGAATAAAGGCATTGGTACGAAATTCCAGAATGTATAGAAAATGTTTTTGGTTTGAAAAAATCAACAACTATTTTATGACATACCACATGATACTCTGCCCAAACCAGCACCATATCTCTTTCCTGTTCTTTACACCCCTATTCCCCATTCCTACTTCTTCATTTTTGGGGGGTACAACGCAATTCTTTTGTAGCATCATTACAACTGCAATTCTATGATGGACTGGTATTAATAGTACAGTAGTCACCGGTGTGCCACATTTGCATTAGTAAATGCAAAATACACATTTTATAAAGGACAAATTTTGTGTTAATGTTTTTATTTTCATTACATTGTATGATATTGTAAGATTATTGTATGTCCTAATTTGCATTATAAATGTTTTTTTCCTACATAAAGGCATAAATATAGCAACTTTGTATAAAGGTAGCTTATTAGATTTTTAATTTTTCTTTTATAAAAAATTGTCTAACAGTGGGACTACCATTGCCAAATTGTATATGAAATATGAATTTTATCCCTTATGGTTAATTTCTTTTATAAACATTCCACATTTCTCTAATAAAAGACAAAAGTGATACTGTACTATGCATAAAATGTATTTTAATGCTGTTTCATATCAGCATTTTAAATTTGGTTTGCATTTTTCACATTGGCAAAATTTACCACTGTTGATGAAAACCTTGTTGTGTATGTAACAACATCTTTTGCCCACTCTCCTTCCCCACCCTTTGTTCTCTGTTTCTTTCTATCAGTGCCAACTTCATACATTTTGTAGCATGGCAATAAAATATAGCTTTTACACTGAGGCCGAGTGTGGCTTTTTGGAGGATGTGGACATGGGAGGATTGCCCTCTAGTTCTTTGCATATGACTTTTTGCCATATGAACCATGTCTCCAGGCACGAGAAGTTATCTCATATTTGATGTAGACATGCTTTTAAGAACAAGTGTGAATGTGCTTTTAAGCTTAATTTTTGTCATAACAAGAACTAATTTTTTTATCTTTGGAAAAGTCATAGTTCTTGAAGTACAATCAAACCTTTATTAACTGGAGTACTTAAAGAATATGCTAATAATTGAATTTAGTTCAACAAGGGCTAAGCAACACTTTTAAATCCTTATTTATTACAAAGTATTAGTATACTTTATATGTACAATATGGTTTAATCTTAGATGATTTGGGATTTTGTGATGGCTTACTGTTGTCATTCTGGCCTAAATTTCCACGATGAGGTACTCGAGTTGATACTGGAAGCTGAGCTGACTATATACACTGACTTTAAGCATTCATGAAAAACTGCTTTGTTGAATAAAATCTGGTCGGGTTTTTTATGGTTCCTTTCCCCTTATTGCTGAAAGTAGATTGCAATAAAACCCCAATAAAAGTTTGGTTGGATACCTATTTATAGTTTTACTGTATTTATATTTTATACATTTCTCTAAGCTATGATAGGAGGTTTTATTTCTCAGTCTCATATCACTGCCTCCATTTCAAGTGAACGTATAATGGGTTAAGGGTTATGTTTCATCAAAGAAAAAATGAAATATTAAGTATTTGACAGACTCACAGTTTTAACTCTGTGGTCATTCAAACTAGTAGTTCTCAGCTCTGGGTCGTCAAACCTGTTTTTAGCCACTGGGTGACACTGCAAAGCCTATTTGGATACAGCTCAAGATGGAGAACATTTGAGCAGTGAAAGGGAGCCATGGCCAGGTAGCTCAGTTGATTGGAGCTTTGTCCAGATGTGCCAAGGCTGCAAGTTCCATCCTTGGTCAGGGCACATACAAGAATCATCGAATGAATGCATAAGTAAGTGGAACAGTGAGTCAGTGTTTCTCTTTTCCCTTCCCTTCTTTTCTCTTTCCCCCACCCTTCAAATCAATTAAAAAAGAAAAAAAAAAACAATGAAAGGGAAAGACAAGTCCATAAATAATTGGGTGCTTACTATGTGCCAGACATCTATGGAACACATAATTGGCCAAGATGTGGTGGAGACCAAGTCTTAGAAAACAGGCATTTGCTCTCAGAAATTAAGAACTTTTTTGAATTATTTCTGTATTTTTTTCTTCGAATTCCTTAGAAGACAGCAACTATTCACTTGTTCTTATTTAATGAATGAGCATGAGCTAGGCCCTATGCTAGTAATAAAGATATCAGTCCTTGTCCTCAAAATATCTGTAGTTTAGGATAGCCTTCTAATGAGTCAATGCCCTTTCTCCCCCCAGAGGACAGCCCTCACAAATGAAGTGTAAATGATGAATTAATTTCCCTCTGATGTCTCTAGAATGGGTAATAGCTATATAGATTAGGAGAACTGACAATTGTCAGTTCTTGGTAGAAGCAGTGTGATAAAGGCACAAAAAAAGGAAGGGCATCTAACTTGGCCCGAGAATAGAGGTTTTGAGAAAAGCTTGGAGGAGGTAATCCCTGAGGTGTTTGATGACAGTCTTTGTAGACTAGAGGAAGGGAGAGGATGTCTTAGGGAGGAGACATAGCATATGCAAAGGTACAGAGGTATGGAAAGATCGTAATGCTCAATGGTGGGAAGGGGTTCCGTAAGAAGAGCATGGGGTGCAAAGGCAGGATGGGAGGAAGGGGAAAATGACAGACAGCAGTACTTACAAAATGCTAAAGCATTTTTGTTTAAATGAGGTTAGAGAATTTAAACATTGGAGAAATAATAGTTTAGAAAGAACTGACAGCAACATGGATGATAACAAGAAATTTAAATAGACTGATGAAGAGGCTCTTAGAGAAATGGAAGCAAAACTACAAATGCCTATTCAAAGGCATTGTTAAGTAAGTGTTTAGGTTACTTATTGCTGTACACCCAACCACCCTAAAACTTTGTGGCTTAAATCAAATTTTGTTATTTCTCACTTTGCTATAGATGAAGGTGGTTGGGCCTATGGAACCCATTCCAAATGACAAAACTAGTAAATGCAAGAGTTGAAATCCAAACATACATAGCCTAGTTCCAGACGCTGAGGAATTAAACTCTGGGACACAGCCCTGGCCAGGTGGCTTGGTTGGTTGGAGCATTGTCCAGTGCCCCCAAAAGTTTGCAGGTTTGATTTACGGTCAGGACACATACCTGGTTTGTGGGTTTGATCTCTGGTCAGCGCCTGAATGGGAGGCAACCAGTTGATGTTTCTTTCTCACATTGATGTTTTTCTCTCTCCCTCTGTCCCTCACTTGCTCTCTCTCTGAAAAACAATAAAAACATATCCTGGGGTTTAAAAAAATAACCTGAAATATGAGGGTGATGCCAAAGGAGGTAGGAAAGTGGGAAGAATCAAAAACACTGCAATGAAAGCTGAGAGTCCTCTCAGCCATCTCCTCCTGGGTGTGTCTGGCCTCACCTCGCAGGTGGCAGGGCCTGCCTCCCAATCCCTATCCAGAAGCTTCTGGCGGTTCTTCCCACTTAAAAGCACAGCAGGGAGGTGGGGTTGGTTTCTCCATCATCCTAAGGCTCAGGCTTCTGTGAGAGGACATGTTTCCAGGTACATGATTTGACCACAATAAAAATTTATTTTGTGAGGTATCTTAGCTTCTCATTATTGTGACTTCTTATTCTAGTCGCAGGGGTGTCCAGTGTGCAGCCCAGGATAACTCTGAATGCGGCACAACACAAAATCATAAATTTACTTAAAACATGAGATTTCTTTGTTTTCATTGTGTTTGTGTATTTTATGTGTGGCCCAAGAAAACTCCTCTTCTTCCAGTGTGACCCAGACACACCAAAAGATTGGATGCCCTGTTAGTGTGTGATTTGGTATATACCTGTCAAAGGGCATTTCCTCAAAGAAGAGCGATTTTTTTCATGAACACACAATTTTGGGTAGATTTAAAATAACAATTTGTCCAGTCTGAACATCCCTTTTCATGATGGGCCTTGGGAATAGTGTAAACCAGGGTCAGCAAATGTTTTCTGTAAAGGATCAGATCATAAATATGTTAGGCTTTATGGGTTATACAGTCTATCACCACTACTCAACTCTGCTGTTCTATAACTATTGTATTGCACAGTATCAAAAATGAATGGGTATGCTTATGTTCCAGCCAAGTTATGGACACCAAAATATGTTTCATATAATTTTAATGTATTACGAAGTAGGCAGGTGGGATTTGGCTCCCCATAGTTTGTCAATCCCTGGTGCAATCTAACCCTTTTAGAATGTACCTGAAGGGTAGAAACAGTTAAAAATTGAAAACATCTAGGTACAACCACTATGGAAAACAGTATGGAATTTTCTAAGAAAACTAAAAATGGATCTGCCTTTTAACCCAGCAATTCCACTGCTAGGATTATATCCTAAGAACCCTGAAACACCAATCCAAAAGAACCTATGCACCCCTATGTTCATAGCAGCACAATTTACAATAGCCAAGTGTTGGAAGCAATCTAGGTGCCATCAGTAAACGAATGGATCAAAAAACTGTGGTACATTTACACAATGGAATTCTATGCAGCAGAAAGAAAGAAGAAGCTTCTACCCTTTGCCATATGGATGGAACTAGAGAGCATTATGCTAAGGGAAATAAGCCAGGCGGTGAAAGATAAATACCATATGATCTCACCTTTAACAGGAACCTAAACAACAAAACAAACAAGCAAAATATAACCAAAGACATTGAAATTGAGAACAGGCTGACAGTCACCAGAGGGGAGAGGGGAGGGAATTTCAGGAGGAAAAGGGTAAGGGTTTAGAGCAACAAGATGGACAAAAACTAGGGTGGGGGTGGAAATGGGAGGGAGGTGGGGAGGGCTGGGACAGTGGGCTGGGATGGGAGTAAAATAAAACTGTACAAGAACAACTAAAATAAAATTTTAAAAAATCAAACAATGTTAACAATTGCCAAAAATCCATGAGCTTGCTAATTGATAGTTCGTCAAAAGGAGAAAGGGGTATTGGTAGATCATAGAAAACAAATAGATTTTTATTCTATATATATATTTAAAGATTTTATTTACTTTTAGAGAGAGGGGAAAGGAGAGAGAAAGGGAGAGAAACATTGACGTGCAAGAGATACACACATCAGTTGCCTCTTGCAAGCCCCAACTGGGGACCTAGCCAGCAGCAACTCAGGCATGTGCCCTGACTGAGAACAAACCAGTGACCTTTTGGTTTGCAGGCCAGGGCTACATCCACTGAACCATACCACCCAGGGCTTTATTTTATATTTTAATTGATCGTAGAGAGAAAAAGGAAGGGAGAGGGAGGTTGAGACACACAGATTTGTTGTTCCACTTAATTTATGTGCTTATTGTTTGATTCTTGTAGGTGCCAACAGGGGATGGAACCTACAACCTTGCTTGGTGTATGGGATGAAGCTCTAACCAACTTAGTTACACATCGAGGGCTAGAATTTTTTTTTAAGCACCTAACCGTCCTAAGGGGTCAATTTAGAGAAAGAAGACAACTGCTTTTGATAAACTGAAGTGTTTTGGGTTGATCTTGACCTCTACCAAGACAGTGATTGAGTGTCTATTAGTCATCTCTACTAATGGGGGAGGAGAGGGATGAGTGAAACGCAAAACTTCCTGAACGAGGAAGCAGGGCAAAGATAAAAGTAAATGTTTCCATCATTGATGTTGTCCTGGACAGTCAACATACAATTAAAAACAGCGTTCTAAAACTCAATAAAAGGAATGTAAGTCTTTCTCTGTAATACTAAAATAATTTTAAAATTAAAATAGCAATAAAAATATTATTTAGGAATATGATGAATAATGACCACAAAACATAATTGAAAAGTTGAGTGTGCTTGCTTCTTGGGAGAGAGATAATGAGGTCAGTGAATTATATCCTTCATTATTAGTATGTAACACTTTAATCTGTGTGTATGTGGCACTTTAAGTCAAAATTTAAAAAGTTTTATTTTTTTTGAGAGGGGAAGGGAGGGAAAAAGGGAGAGAAACATCGAATCAGTTGCCTTTCACACGAGCTCAACTGGGGACCTGGCCGCATGTGCTCCGACCCGGAGTCAAACCCGCGAACCTGGGGTTCGCAGGCCTGCGCTGAATTCGATGAGCCACACCAGCCAGGGATACGTTTTTAAATAGTAAATTTAAGAAAACTGTGCCAGCACCAACTCCGTTATTAGTGCAAGCCAACCCCGTCCCGGTGCAGCGTCTTTTATTTTTCGGGGCTCCTACTCCCAAACCGCCCCGCCCCACGCAAAATGTCAGATCCTCCCCTTTTCTGGTCCCGAGCCGTTGGTGCCGCAGGGGGCGCGGCGTGAGCCAAGATCCACGCCCCTCCAGCCAGAAAATCTGCGTTCACGAGCCTAGTGGCTACCCTCGCTCGCCCTGCGGGCGGCGCTAGGCCCCAGCGGCGCTCAAGCCGAGGCCCCGCCCCCTGCAGTAGAGCTGTGGCGTCACGTCCGGCTTCTCCTTCCTCTGATTCCCGGCCGCGAGCTGTGAGAAAGAAGCGTGAGTGGCCAGCTCTTCGCAATCATGGTGAGCCTCGCCCCGCTGGCCCTGCTCCGCCATGCCCCGCTGTGTCCTGCCGCGCCGCTGCCCCATCTTGTGCTTCCAGCGCAGCTGGCTCCATGTGTCTGTCCCCCACAACCGCCGCACATGGTGCCGGCCTCGGCGTGCGGCCTGCGCTCCGCCCGCCGGTGAAGCCCTCGGTGCAGGCCAGGGGGAAGGGTGGGCCTCCAGGCCAGCGTCTGGTTCTGACAAGGCCTCTCCACAGTCCCAGAACTGCAAGGCACGGGACTCACCCCCAGCGGAGAAATTTCTAGTGCCCCGGGCGGGTCGGCGAGGCAGGCCCCGCCTTCCTCCGGGCGGAGTTTGGGGCGGCGAGGACGGCGCGGTCCGGTGGAAGCTAGGCCGCCGCGTTCGCTCGTCTGCTTCGTTCGTTCGGTCGTCCCGCAGTGGCCTACAGCCCCTGTCTGACTTATTCTTAGATTAAAATCAACTTCAGTCTTACTATTCCTAACAGTCAATCTCTTCAGTGTATGATTTTTATTCCTGGAGCACTTGTAGATCCAAAACGCAAGGTCGCCTTCCTTACACAGCTTTAGAACTAGTCTCTCCCTCCTCAAATGAATGCCTGGATGATGGAGAGCTTTATTTGATCGAAAAAGTACACTGTTCTGTAAATTAATTTTTTACCTACCTACTTGCAAGTCTAATGGAAGGCGCCTAAGTACATATGTTGAGGAATATTGGCATTCAAGTAGGTACTAGGCTTATCATTTTCTAAATTTAAGAAAGGTCCAGCCACTATCCTAGACACCTGAAACTAATATAAAATAATACGGAACATTAATGCTAATCGAAAAATGAAAAAAAATTAAACAAGTTTAAAAAGAATATTGGCATTCAAACTAGTTCTTGATTTTCCCTTTTAGGCGTCCCTTTCCCTTGCACCTGTCAACATCTTCAAGGCTGGAGCTGATGAAGAGAGAGCAGAGACAGCTCGTCTGGTAAACCTTGTTCTCTTTCTTTTATAGATCCAGTTATACTTTTTAAGACTAGAATTGATTTTGAAAGTCTCTTTGATTTTTTACTCCAGTCTTCCTTTGTTGGTGCCATTGCTATTGGAGACTTGGTGAAGAGCACCTTGGGACCCAAGGGCATGGTAAGAAAAATGGAATTCTTAATGTTTTGATATTGTTTTAGAGTCCTTAATGGAAGTAGACATAGTAAATGACAGGTTTTTTTTGATGCTTTTTAATCTTTTGAAACTTAACTGTGAATTATACAGGCATGGACATATTCTTACTAAAAATCAAAACAGTACCACTATGGCTGAAGTCCCATTCCATGCCACTCACCTCCCCAGTGACAACAACTGTTACCATTAGGATGTAAATCTTGCCAGCATTTTTGTTCACTTATGTAAATGTATGTGCATCTTAGTATTATGTGTTTTTTTCTATACTTGTAAGATTATGCTTTTTTAAAATCATAGATACTACTTATGTAGTTTTTCTATAGTGTGCTTTGTTGAAATCTTGCCTCTTTAAGTGTCAAATAGTATTCAGCATCTTGATTATAGTTTGTGACTGTATTGGGTGACAATTTGTTTCTATTGTTTGGGCTATTACAGAGCTGAAATAACCTTGTTTATGTGTCCCTTGATCTTCTAGTGTTTTTACCAAGGTAGATACCAAGGCTTGCTTGTGGGCGTATGCATTGAAAAAATTGTAATGGATTCTGCCAAATAGCCATCCAGAATATGTGTCCATTAGCAGTACATGAGAGTATTGATTGTGTTAAAGATATACTTATATCTTCAGCCAAATATATTCCTTTTAGGACAAAATTCTGTTAAGCAGTGGTCGAGATGCCTCTCTTATGGTGACCAACGATGGTGCAACTATTCTGAAAAACATCGGTGTTGACAATCCAGCAGCTAAAGTTCTAGTTGGTGAGTCTGAAGATGATACTGTTTTGTTAACTTTGAAACACATTTTTGGTAGGCTATGTTGACTAACTGTACTTTCGATTGACTTTACTTTCGAATTATTGTCATTATTAAAATAATAAGCTTCTGGAATGCTGTGTAGTTAATTATTGATGGTAAAAGCATTGCATTTTGTACTGAAAAATTCCAAAGAATTTGTCATGTGAGGAAACCAGATAGGTGAGATTTGGATTGGTAGTGGGTATATTTGGAGTGGGTATATTAGGTAAGCTACAGAAAAGTAATTTAAAAGGCGGAATCAAATATAAGTGAGTTAATAACCAACTTGTTTTTTTAGATATGTCAAGGGTTCAGGATGATGAAGTTGGTGATGGCACTACTTCGGTTACTGTTTTAGCAGCAGAATTACTAAGGGTAAGACTGAACAAGTTTGGCTTCATTTTATTAATTGCTTTTTACTACTGTGGTTTTGAATGTCAGAAATAATCAAGTTCTTCCTACAGTTTTACTATTGACAAGTATTTTCCACTGTTTAATTATAGGAAGCAGAATCTTTAATTGCAAAAAAGATTCATCCACAGACCATCATTGCAGGTTGGAGAGAAGCCACAAAGGCAGCAAGACAGGCGCTGTTGAATTCTGCAGTCGATCACGGGTAGGTATGCCAAAATGCTATTATAAACATCTGACATTCTTTGTAAAGTGCGCTCGACTACAAAGTCTAGAGAATACAGAACATACACAAACATCCTGCTGCTTTATCCTGCCCCAACATAAAACCCCACATTACCCCCCCAGAGATAGCCACTAAGTTAAAGTTTGGGTTTTCATTTTTTGCCTAGATATTCGCAATAAGTGAAACAAATAGCATTGTGTGTAGAGGGTTATTAGCCTCTTTAATGTTGTTGAATAACAACCACATTTCTGAGTGTTAATATTCTCAGATATTTTTTATTCTCTACAATATATATTTTTAAAAGATTTTACTTATTTTTAGAAAGAGGGGAAGGGAGGGAGAAAGAGGGAGAGAGATATCAGTGCGTGGTTGCTGCTCATGTGGCCCCCACTGGAGTCCTGGCCTGCAACCCAGGCATGCGCCCTAACTGGGAATTGAACCAGCAACCCCTTGGTTCACAGCCTGCACTTAATCCACTGAGCCACATCAGCCAAAGTTTATTCTCTACAGTATTTTTAATGGAGGTATGCTGTTGATTATTGAGGTATGTAGTATAATTTACCTATCTATAGTTGGAGTTTTGCGTTTTGACAATGTTTAGCTTTATGTTGTGACAAAGTTGCTACTCCCAAAAATGTTTCAAGAAGTGTTGCTGAGTTCAAAGATAAGTAATTCTCCAGAAAAAAATTTACTAATTTACGCTTCCAGTACTTGTATAACAGTGCCTGTTTCCTCATGTTCTTGACAGCGTTCGGTATGCTTTTGTGTGCTTGTATTTCATCATTATAGTTTGCCAGTTTGGTGGTTTGGAAAATAGTACCCTTTAATTTTCATTGCTTGCTTACTGGTGAGGTTTAATTCTTATCACAAGAGTCCTCACTGGTTGGAGTGCAAGTATCTAATGACATGTGAGTATCTGAATAAATTTTAAAAAGTAAAATAGGGTTGATATCAACGAAGAAGTAAATTTACACATTTTATTTTAAGAAAGTCATTGAGTTTTTCTATTTGATTATTTTTTAGTTCTGATGAAGTTAAATTTCGCCAGGATTTAATGAACATTGCGGGAACAACATTATCCTCAAAACTTCTTACTCATCACAAAGATCACTTTACTAAGTTAGCTGTGGAAGCTGTTCTCAGATTGAAAGGCTCTGGTAATCTGGAGGCAATTCATGTCATCAAGAAACTAGGAGGAAGCTTGGCGGATTCCTATTTAGATGAAGGTATGTATATATGTTGAATGTGGGCATACAAGCTATGATGGGATGTTGAGGGGTAAATACCGAGTGAATCCTATTTTTAACTACTCAGGAGGACTAGTAACACTTTACAAAGCCAGAAAAACCTATCTTTAAGGACAAAAATTATATTGCAGCTATTTCTGTCATTTTCATCTATTCTGTGAAGTTGACAGTGTTCATCTCACACCATCCCAGCATTTTTTTTTTTTATAATATCTAGATTCTATTTATACCATGAAGATATTTTCAGTCTCTAATAAAGAGAAATTACAGTTTTATTTTTCTGGAAGCCAGCTATCTTCAAATGATGCTTTTTCTCAGGATTATATGTGTTCTCCAGGAAGGGTCTAGGATAAATCAAATCATTTAGTTGGCAGGTATTGAGGATATTACAGGGTCTGGCACAAATCATGACCATTTTTTTATTACAAAATCATAACCATGTAATTATGTACCATAACATCACAGTTAAGCACACCATGTGACATTTTAGGTGGAATGTTGAAATTAAAACCGGAAATTATTACATGCATGTTATTACCCTACCAACCACACAAAAGCAGGCGTTACTTCTTCCAGACCCTGTATATTTCCTGGCATTCTTAAAGAGTGGTAAATTAGTCATAACAACTGCTGTTTTCCTAGTGTATTTTGTCAATAAAGTAGGAATTTTCCAAGTACCTTTACATTGTATATACTTAACAAAATGGCCTATAGATGGCAGTTTATGCATTCTCTTCTATAGATAAGGGGAAAAAAGGAGTAAATTGTACTTTACAGTTTCTGCTCTACCAGTGATTGAGAGTCCAGGCATTGCTGCATGTCAGTTGTGTCTTCCAAGGGAGTAACGATTCTGAAAGTATTCTTGGTTGAGTTTATGTGCGAGGACTCTGTAGCATATCCTGTAGGGGCTGGTGGTAGGGAAAGATAAAACAAGGATAGCTATCTTTCTTTAAATATCTGTTCTGTGCCAGGCATTGTAACAGGAATTTTACTTAAAATCTCATCCCTTGTGATAGTGACCCAGTGAGTGAGAGTTACATTCAGCTTACTGGAGCAGGAAACCCAAGATGGTAATGGCTTAATAAAAGTTACATATGCATCTAAAAGAAGCCTGGAGAGGCAGTACTGTGTTCGAATGATAGTTCTAAATCAACAGGTCCTTAGGCTGGTGACTGATATCTCTGCTACTGGTTATATTCCTGTTTTACAAATGAGTAACTAAGGTTGAAAAAGTTTTCCCAGGTTGCTACCATATTAGCCTGTGTGCAGCAGAGGGATAATTGGGGCCAGGTTTGTCTGACTTCGTTGCCCATGGCTTTTTCATTTGATCACCAGCCTCAGTTCTTTACATTCCAGTAACTTCTGGCAATTCCCTATGTATCTGAATCGTCACAGCTTGTTTTCTCTTGTATTGGTTTTGAGCTAATGATAGTGGACTTAATACCTTTACATTGTAACCCACATTCCTGTGTATGTAGTATGCTGCATATCTGAGATAAAAGTTTCAAATACTGTGTTTACTTTAAATATTTGTGCTGTGCTTTTAAATTTTTCTGTTCCATATAATTTTAAAGTGACCTGCTAAAATGATATTTATGATCACTGTTCTAGTAAAATGCTTTATAGGTCTCTCTAGGAGCTTAGATGTAGTCTCAGCATTAAAGTCTTACATTAGACTTAAGTGTATTCCCTGAAATTATTGGGTTGGCCAAAAAGTTGGTTTGGTTTTTTCTGTAAGATGGCTCTAGTAGCGCTTAGTTGTCTTTAACTTCATTTGAAACAATTTTGTTAGATTGTATTGTGACAGCTGTCATATCAGTGTGCATTAAAAAAAAAACATCAAAATTAGTGAATTCAAGAAAGGTAAAAATGTAACTGAAGTGCAAAAAAAGATTTATCCAGTATATGGAGAAGGTGCTATGACTGATTGAACATGTCAAAAGTGGTTTGCAAAGTTTCATGCTGGAGATTTCTTGCTGGATGATGCTCCATGGTTGGGTAGACCAGTAGAAGTTGGTAGCAATCAAATCAAGATATTAATTGAGAACAATCAACATTCTATCACATGGGAGATAGCCAACATATTCAAAATATGCAAATCAATAAAGTTATTGGTGAAAATGAAAAATGTGTCTTTTATTTTACGGATAAAACTAAACGGACTTGTTGGCCAACCCAATAATTTGATGAAGCAGATAACTTTGTAAGAGTTACTAACCTGACCCTGAAATGTTTAATACAGTACCGTCCTCATATTGTAGGCTTTCTGTTGGATAAAAAAATTGGAGTAAATCAACCAAAGCGAATTGAAAATGCTAAAATTCTTATCGCAAATACTGGTATGGATACAGACAAAATAAAGGTATGCTTACATTTCTTGAAACTTTGATTGCTAGCTGCTATAAACTCAGGCTGGGAATCAGTTGAACCAAAAAGCTTATAGTATATATATGAATATATACACACAAGCACACATTTTTTTGGTGTATTTACATAAAAATGTTGACATATGCTGTGGGACTCTGAAGAGTAATTAAAGTGATGCTGTTTTTCTGCTTTCCCCTTAGATATTTGGTTCTCGTGTAAGAGTTGATTCTACAGCAAAGGTGGCAGAAATAGAACATGCAGAAAAGGAAAAAATGAAAGAGAAAGTTGAACGTATTCTTAAGCATGGGATAAATTGCTTTATTAACAGGTCTGTGTGTTCTTGTGCTAATTTTATTTGTCACGATCTAAGAAAGGATTTTTTTTCTAACAAGACTTATGGAAATACCTTATATTTATTTAGTGATTTATTTAGGAGCTGTTTTATTTTTTTAAATATAAATATAATTATATAGCAAGTCATTTGTATTATAATTAAGTTATATTTTGTGATTATACTTTACTAAACCTTTTATGTTAACAGTAACAGTTTTTTGATTTGGCAGTTAACTAGTTTTGACTATAGTATACATGTATTTGGAGGAGAGTTAATTTTGTATTAAATAATGGGAGTCTGAAGTAGCAAAAAGCTAATAGCATAGAAACAAAACAAGAATGAAGAGATGAAAATATTTTAATTTATATGAAAAATATACATAAACCTTTTTCATGTATTTTTTTGAAGATTTTATTTATATATTAGAGGGGCAAGGAGAGGGATAGAAACATCAATGAGTGGTTGCCTTTTGCATGCCCCCTACTGGGGACCCAGCCTGCAACCCAGTCATGTGCCCTGACTTGGGAATCGAACCAGCGGCCTTTTGGTTTGCAGGCCAGCGCTCAGTCCACTGAGCCACACCAGCCAGGGCTTATATATTCTTAATTACTAGTATTTAAGGCTTTTATGGATCGTTTTGAATGAGAAAACATCAAGAGGAGCAGCACGGTTCAGTGAAATGGTCTTAGTTAACTTTGAGAGATAATGTTTGAGGAAAAAGAATTGTTTTAGGCCAAATGTTTGTTGGCTTTTGAAAAGTAAGTTTGTAAATTTCTATGTGATATGTGAATCTGATAACACACATTTTGCCTAGCAGTGCATTATAAAATTATAGTTTGTTTTTTTTTTTGAACTTCTAAACTTTTAAACAGATTTTTTACTTCTATTGTAAAAGTAACATGTTCATTTTGGAATACAGAAAAGTATAAAGAAGAAACAATCCAGGGTCTTACCTCAGGAATTCTTTCCTTTCAATTGACTTCTGTGTGTGGTGTTCTAGTTTGTTTTTCACTTAGTTTTGATCGTATGCTATAAACTTGTAATTCACTTTTTAAAGCTAACAGTGCATACTGTTACTTAAAATTACAAACCTCTACAATTTTTAAATTGTCATGTGTACACATATACTCTCATGGACATTGGGGTCACTGGCAAATTCTGTTATTGTGTACAAAAATTCTTACAGATATCTTCATTACATGTTTTAATATCAATTTTCTTTTTGTAGATTATCAGTAGTAGAATTAAAGCATATGAGTATTATGGTTTTGATACATTGCTGTTGAATTGCTTTCTAGTTTATACCAGTAGCAATATTTTAAAAACCTGTTTGTAATACTAGCATGGATGAACTAGTGTTATAATTTATAAATTATTGTATATTTAAGAAATTGTATCTTGTTCTGATTTATATTTCATTGGTAACTGTTGAGGTAAAATTTTTTCTCCCCACCCCCCATGGTTTTATTTTTGTTAGTCTGTGGTATTTTATCTTGTGATATAACAGTGTATTTATGTATTTTGTTTATAGGCAATTAATTTATAATTATCCTGAACAGCTCTTTGGTGCTGCTGGTGTTATGGCCATTGAGCATGCAGATTTCGCAGGTGTGGAACGCCTGGCTCTTGTCACAGGTATGGGGGAAAGTCGTTAATTTCTAATATACATAATAATCACTCTTGGATTTATTGAGTTTTAGTATAGTTGACTCTTCGAATGATAGGTGAGTTAGGGACACCAACTCCTAGCCTCAGGCAGTTGAAAATCTGCATATAACTTTTGACTTGGCAAAAACTTAATAGTCAGCTCTTTACACCCAACTGCAATGAAGAAGGTGACTCTTGAATAACATGGGTTTCAATTGCACGGTTCAGCTTTTTAAGCCCACTTATAAGTAGGACCATGGAATTCAGACTCATGTTGTTCAAGGGTTAACTGTGTATGTAACTCATTACTGAGAGTACAAAGAAATCCCTTTGAGTTAGTCTGAAATCTGATGTATACTTTTTGGCTTTCTTTAGTTCAGTTACTTTATTTTTATTTTGTATAAAGACTTTATGTATTTTTGGAGAGAGGGAAGAGGAAGAGAAGGAGAAAGAGAGGGAGAGAAGCATCTCTCAGTTGCCTCTTGCACATCCCCAACTCAGGACCTGGCCTGCAACCCAGGCATGTGCCCTGACTGGGAATTGCATTGGCAACTTCGGTTTGAAGGCCAATGTTCAATCTACTGAGCCACACTAGCCAAGGCAGTTACACTATATTTAATATACTAAATTATGCCAGGTTTACCATTGGTATAGATAGCTTTTTGTTGTGTTATTTTAAAGATACGTACTATGTTATTTTTCACCAACCCATAGGGCTACAGTCCTAAACGTAAAGTCTATAAACTAGAGCTTAAAAAAAGAATCTTACGTCTCTATCTAGTAAATGAAATGCTTTTCATTTACTTGTTTCTAATGCTGAGTAGTTTAATGCTTTGTACCCTGTATAGTAGTACAATTATGATAGTAATCTTTTTTAAAATATATTTTGATTATGCTATTACAGTTGTCCCATTTCTCCCCCATCATTCCCCTCCACCCTGCACACCCCCTCCCACCCACATTCCCCGCCTTTAGTTCATGTCCATGGATCATAAGTTCTTTAGCTTCTACATTTCCCATACTATTCTTGCCTTCCCCCTATTTTCTACCCACTGTCTATGCTACTTATTCTCTGTACCTTTTCCCCTCTCTCCTCCCACGCCCCTGTTGCTAACCCTCCATCTGATCTCCATTTCTGTGGTTCTCTTCCTGTTCTAGTTGTTGGCTTAGTCTGCTTTTGTTTAAGGTGTTGTTAATATCTGTGAGTTTGCTGTTTTTTTACTGTCATATTTTTGATCTTCTTTTTCTTAGATAAGTCCCTTTAACATTTCACATCATAAGGGCTTGGTGATGATGAACTCCTTGAACTTGACCTTATCTGAGAAGCACTTTATCTTCCCTTCCATTCTAAATGACAGCTTTGCTGGATAGAGCAATTGTGGATGTAGGTCCCTGCCTTTCAAGACTTCAGATATTTCTTTCCAGCCCCTTCTTGCCTGGAAGGTCTCTTTGGAGAAATCAGCTGACAGTCTGATGGGAACTCCTTTGTAGGTGACTGTCCCCTTATCCCTTGCTGCTTCTAGAATTCTCTCCTTCATTTGAATCTTGGCTAATGTAATTACGATGTGCCTTGGTGTGTTCCTCCTTGGGTCCAACTTCTTTGGGACTCTCTGAGCTTCCTGGACGTCCTGGTAGTCTATTTCCTTTGCCAGATTGGTGAAGTTCTCCTTTATTATTTGTTCAAATAAGTTTTCCACTTGTTGCTGTTCCTCTTCCCCTTCTGGGACCCCTATAATTCGGATGTTGGGATGTTTAACGATGTCCCGGAGGTTTCTAAGCCTCTCCTCATTTTTTGAATTCTTGTTTCTTTCTTGTTTTCTGTTTGGTTGTTAGTTTCTTCCTTCTGGTCCACTCCATTGATTTGAGTCCCAGTTTTCTTTCGGTCTCTATCTGTTCCCCGTGCGTCTTCCTTCATTTCACGTGTTGTAGCCTGCATTTTTTCATCTAATTTGTGAGCAAAATCAACCAATTCTGTGAGCATCCTGATCACCAGGGCTTTGAACTGTGCATCTGATAGGTTGGCTATCTCTTCACGGCTTAGAGAAATTGGCTCTGGGGATTTCATTTATTCTCTGGTTTGAGCCATTTTTGGTGGGTTTTTTTTTGTTTTGTTTTGGTTTTAGTCTGGTGTTCCTCAGGGTAGGGCAGCCCAGTAGCTGGGTTGTGACGCTATAGGTGGGGGCGGGGTCTGAGAGGGAAGAATGGCGCCTGCTCCGCTCTCTCCTGGACTCCGGTCCCTTCCGCTGCTTCCCCTTCTCCTGGATTATCTGCGCATGCGTGTGTGCTGTTACGTAGTGAGGAGTGGAGCCTCAGGTGCTCCCCAGTGTGGGGCAACCCAGTCGTTGGGTTGTGACACTGTGTGTGGGGACGGGGTCTGAGAGGAAACAATGGCGCCTGCTCCGCTCTCTACTGGATTCAGTCCCTTCCGCCACTTCCCCTCTGCCTGGACCGTCTGCGCGCGCGAATGTGGGACCACCTGGTCAGCCAGCCACCCTGTGCACCTGGGAACTGCCAGCCGCTGCTGCCTACGTTCCCGGGTCCGCACCTCCACTTTTTCCTGCCACGACTCCACCCCTCTTACCAGTCTGGATGAATGGTTGTTGGACTTCCGTACAGTTCAATTTTCTATCAGTTCTGGTTGTTTTCTTGTT
Source organism: Glossophaga mutica (assembly GCA_039655065.1). Classification (NCBI taxonomy): domain Eukaryota; kingdom Metazoa; phylum Chordata; class Mammalia; order Chiroptera; family Phyllostomidae; genus Glossophaga; species Glossophaga mutica. The sequence continues at coordinate 65,964,964 of CM077304.1, forward strand.
TCTAAATATTTGTTGTCCTTAATTTTGGTTGTAAGAGGAAGCACAGTATGTCTGCCTACGCCTCCATCTTGGTCGGAAGTCCAGTTATGATAGTAATCTTTACTGAACACTTAACCATATGACAGTGAGTGGGTTAGTTACTTAAACATTGCTTTTGTTAAGTTTTGAAAATTTCTGAAAGTAATAAATGTTAAAATAAGTGTGAAACAGTTTGGTAACATATGATGAAAAGTTAGGATTCTCCAGCATCCACCCTTCAGAAGAGGTATGAGTGATATAATTCCAGTTGTGTGTAATAGAAATGATGTTTACAGCCCTGGCTGGTGTAGCTCAGTGGACTGAGCACGGGCCTGTGAAGCAAAGGGTCACTGGTTCAATTCCCAGTCAGGGCATATGCCTGGGTTGCAGGCCAGGTCCCCAGTGGGGGACACATGAAGGCAACCACACATTGATGTTTCTCTCCCTCTCTTTCTTCCTCCCTTCCCTTCTCTCTAAAAATAAATAAATAAAATATTTTAAAAAAATGATGTTTACAGGTAAGGTATGTCTAAATCAAAGTGATACAGACCTCTAAGTAGTCCAGGAAGAACTAAACATTAAAACTTTTTATCCTCTTAGATTTTAGGTCCTGGGAAATAAAGGAATAGGTTGGAAAGTTGGTTGGGGACCTGGCAGTGAGAATGAAGGAGAGTGGGGTTTGGGGTGGAAAGCCACTGGGTATGGTGACTTCGGTTTGGAACTGCCCTGAGTGTTCAAAGAAATTAAAGGATACTAATTAATGTAGAGAGTAGAATTGGCCTTATCTCAGAGTTCTTAAGCCATTTTTAATAATCTGAGAAGCATAATCTTCTGACCTCAGAAGACACATTTTCATTTTATTAATTACTTTGAAATAGATTTGCCTGCTCTAAAGTTCTTTAAAAGCTATTGTACACTTGATGCTTAAAGTGATAAAACTTAAGATGCTCATGTTTATGTAACTTCTTTAATGCAACAAAATTAAAGACATAAGAAATGTGAATGATAGCACGTTCATGGGACAAGTTAGTGATACATGAAATTGCCGCACACACTCAGAAGAAAATTTACTGCACCAAGTGAACCAACTGAGGTTGACCCCATGGTGGCTCCCATCCTATTAGCTTATATGTAGTCATAGTGTGTGAAATGGGTTTTTGCAGATATCAAATACCTTGTAAGCAGATATAGATGAGCGAGTGTAGGATAAGTGAAAATTCTCAAAGGCCAAATTAGTCTCATTTTGGGGATGTGATGTCCCAAACACCAGTAAGGTCTTTTTATCTAGAAAATGAAGTCTTAGGAATTTGCTAACCAAAAAGGATTTCAGCCATATAGATTATCAATTTAAGTTAGTACAGTTGGGAAGACCAGAGTTCTTTTTATAAATTGTAAAGTAGATCTACGTATAAAGCATCAATTATTCAGTAGATACATCAGTAAGATGAAGAGATATTCTACTTTGTTAAAAGAGAGGTTGATGAGCTAGAGAAAAGGATTTTGAAATCTAACTTGCTTAATTAGGATCCAGGAAAGGAAATGGCTGGCCCTTTCAGTTTACAGCATGGAAGAGGGAGGGGAAAATAGGGATAGAAATACGACATAAGGAATAAAATGAATTTACTTTTTTGACACTTAAGCTAAGTTTGCTCTGGGAAATTCTCAGTATGTATTTCCCCTTTTCTAGGTCTTACAAGGGTCTTGGTCTCTCTGACATTTTAGTTATTGTCATAATTAGCAGATCCTAAGTGCCCATTAAGCTGTTCCAAAAGTTCATGCATCTGTTGACATAATAGTTAAGTATTTTCTTCTTATTTTCTTCTTATTATTTCTTACTATCTTCTTAACAGAAAATACTGTTAAGTATTTTCATTTTTGTTTGCGAAATTGGGTCATAAGGGTACTGATCTTCTAGACTGGATTCAGAAGAGAATCTGTATTTAAATGTAGACTTAAAGGTAGATGTTAAAGTTTCTGTTTAGGGGGCTTCTGCCCACGATGGCGGTGTAGGTAGACACACTGTGCCTCCTCGCACAACCAAAAGAAGGACAACAACAATTTAAAAACAAAAAACAGCCAGTACTGACAGAAAATTGAATTGTATGGAAGTCTGACAACCAAGGAGTTACAGAAGACACATTCACCCAGACCAGTAGGAGGGGCAGAGACAGGCAGCCAGGCAGAGAGGACTCCTGGCAATGCTGCACCTGGCTTGCAAGGCAGCAGCTAGCGGACCAGCAAGGTGGCGGATTGTGGACCGGGCGGTCGCACATTCACTTAAAGATAAACTGGGAAAAACAACTGGGGAGCTGGACAAATTTTGCAATCCAGGCCCCCAACACGGGGAACTAAAGCTTCAAACCACTGATTGAAAACACCTGTGGGGGTTGAGGCAGTTGGAGAAACTCCCAGCCTCACAGGGGAGCTCATTGGAGAGACCCACAGGGTCCTAGAACATACACAAACCCACTCACTTGGGAATTAGCACCAGAAGGGCCCAATTGTCTTGTGGGAAGTGGAAGTGACTAAAATCTGGCAGAGAGTGGAGCAAGCACCATTGTTCCCTCTTGAACCCCTCCCCCCATATAGTGTCACAACACATCCACATGGTTGCCCAGCCCAGGTGAACACCTAAGGCTCCATCCGCCCCTCACTGTAAGAGGCACATCAAGACCAAAAAAAAAGGCCCAAATGAAAGAACAGATCAAAGTTCCAGAAAAAACACAACTAAGCGATGAAGAGGTAGCCAATCTATCAGATGCACAGTTCAAAGCACTGGTGATCAGGATGCTTACAGAATTGGTTGATTTTGGTTGCAAATTAGATGAAAAAATGAAGGCAATGCTAAGTGAAATGAAGGAAAGTGTACAGGGAATCAATAGTGATGGGAAGGAAACTGGGACTCAACGGTACGGACCAGAAGGAAGAAAGAAACATCCAACCAGAAAAGGTTGAAGAAACAAGAATTCAAAAAAATGAGAGGCTTAGGAACCTCCAGGACATCTTTAAACATTCCAACATCCAAATTATAGGGGTACCAGAAGGAGAAGAGGGAGAGCAGCAAGTGGAAAAGTTATTTGAACAAATAATAAAGGAGAACTCCCCCGATCTGACAAAGGAAACAGACTTCTAGGAAGTCCAGGAAGCTCAGAGAGTCCCAAAGAAGTTGGACCCAAGGAGGAACACACCAAGGCACATCATAATTACATTAGCCAAGATGAAAATGAAGGAGAGAATTCTAGAAGCAGCAAGAGATAAGGGGACAGTCACGTACAAAGGAGTTCCCATCAGACTGTCAGCTGATTTCTCCAAAGAGACCTTCCAGGCAAGAAGGGGCTGGAAAGAAGTATTCCAAGTCATGAAAGGCAAGGACCTACATCCAAGATTGTTCTATCCAAAAAAGCTTTCATTTAGAATGGAAGGGAAGATAAAGTGCTTCTCAGATAAGGTCAAGTTCAAGGAGTTCATCATCATCAAGCCCTTATTCTATAAAATGTTAAATGACTTACCTAAGAAAAAGAAGATAAAAAATATGAACAGTAAAATGACAGCAAACTCAGTTATTAACAACCACACCTAAAACAAAAGCAGACTAAGCCAACATCTAGAACAGGAACAGAACCACAGAAATGGAGATCACATGGAAGGTTAGCAACAGGGGAGTGGGAGGAAGAGAGCGGGGGAAGGTACAGAGAATAAGTAGCATAGATGATAGGTAGAAAATAGACAGGGGGAGAGTAAGAATAGTACAGGAAATGTAGAAGACAAAGAACTTATATGTACAACCCATGGACATGAACTAAAGGTGGGGAATGTGGGTGGGGGTGTGTGTAGGGGAGTGAAAGGGGGAAAATGGGACAACTGTAATAGTGTAATCAATAAAATATATTTTTTAGAGAATAAAGTTTCCATTTAACCTTTAGGGGATAGTAGTATACAGTGTCTGCACAGGTCTGAAGCCAGATTGTTTGGATTTGAATCCCACCTTCACCTTATTTGTTCAAGCTGTGTAACCATGGATAATAAACTAAACATCTTTACCTCTATTTTATCATTTCTGAATGGGATAATAATGGACCATATCTCATTAGGATTGTTGTTAAGAGTAATCAGTTTCATAAGAGGTGCTTCAAAGAGTGTTTGCATATAATAAGCAATCAACTTTAAAAATTTTATCTGTTAATCACTGCTTATTCAAAAGCAAATTTTAAACCTGTTATGCATATAATTATATTTATGTTCATAGGTGGTGAAATTGCCTCTACCTTTGACCACCCAGAACTAGTGAAGCTTGGAAGTTGCAAGCTCATTGAGGAAGTAATGATTGGAGAGGACAAGCTCATTCACTTTTCTGGGGTAGCCCTTGGTGAGTGATTATGTAGATCTTGGTTTAGGATCCTAAATCCTTGCTAGGCTCTGTTGAAGCGAAGGAAACAGTTATATAGTTATTAGAATCTGATGTGTCTTAATTCTTGTGATGCATGATAACATGTTAATTTTGATCTATTTTGAGATCACCCTTATGTTAATGTTACCTTTGTGAACAGTGCATTTTCAAAACATAGTTGTTTTTAGATAACTTAGAATTGTTACAAATATGAATTATCAACAAAGAGAATGTATAACAGTGGAAGACATGTCAGCTTTCAAAACAAAGTAATATAACTAAAACGTATATAAATGAATAGAGGCAAATTTTTATGTTTTATAATTAAATGCTCACTGTGACATAAGAATATTATTTTTTAACATTAGGTGAAGCTTGCACTATTGTTCTTCGTGGTGCCACTCAACAAATTTTAGATGAAGCAGAAAGATCTTTGCATGATGCTCTTTGTGTTCTTGCCCAAACTGTGAAAGATTCTAGAACAGTTTATGGAGGAGGTAAAACATTTTATTTATTTTCTTAAAATATAGTATAAATTGTAAGTGGTTTTAATGGTTCTATAGAAACCGTATATTGCTTTTACACTTAATTTTAAAATGCTTGGCGTATCTGAGGGAAGTCAGTGTCTTTGAGACAGCTAAGCATAATGGTATTTTATTGGATTTTTAATTCACAGGCTGCTCTGAGATGGTGATGGCTCATGCTGTGACGCAGCTTGCCAATAAAACACCAGGTAAAGAAGCTGTTGCAATGGAATCTTATGCTAAAGCACTGAGAATGGTAAGTTAAAAATAAGAGGTAATGAACTTAAATTTTGTTGGTGTCGGTGGTTTTTAAGTGGATATATTTTCCTAACTTGGGCAGGAAAATGTTTCTTTTCTTGGTCTTGAGAAAAAGAGCAGGGTCACACCACCTTTAAATTTGATTCTGGAGTTTATCTTCTTTATGAGCTGTAATTAAAAAGAAGCAGATTTTATAATGTTTCCAAATATGTAGTTTTTAAAAGCTGTCCTAGTTAGGCATCAGTGAATTTTACTAGAGTAGATAGTAACCATTTGTCTTCTTCACTTCATAGTTGCCAACTATAATCGCTGACAATGCAGGCTATGACAGTGCAGATCTGGTGGCACAGCTCCGAGCTGCCCATAGCGAAGGCAATGCAACTGCTGGACTGGGTAAGGAATCAGCTGGGGCCTTGTAATTGTTAAGAGTAACTCTTTACCAAATTCATTTTTTTGTTAGTGAATTCTCATGATAACCAGGTAAAAGACTCCTTTGGCTCTTTCATAAGCATTACATATTCTAGGAAAATATTTTACTTCATATTCTCAACACTGCCAAACTTTGTTATTCCGTAAAGGGTATAAATCTAGTTTGAAGATTTGTAACTAGTTATATTATGGTTATAGAACTAAAGTACATAAGCATTACTTATATACCAAAATAAATGTAAACTTTACTATAACTCTTATAATATAAACTGCATTAACTCCCAGTCTCAAAGTAAAGTACTTCTGAGACCTTCTTGAATGCAGATCTCTGCTACGTAGACAAAATGTGGTCAAAAAGGCAGATTTATAGTATTTCCAAGAGAGAGTTGAAAAATACCATTCTGAACTAAAAAATATCCCAAAAAACAATCCAGGACATTATAGGAATTGTCTTAGAGGGTAGATAATCCTGTCACTGGACAAGAGAGAGTTGATGAATAATGATCTGTACGAAGATGAAGTAGGATTCTCACAAGAATAAAAATAGATGACGTCTAAATTCTCTCATCCAGTTAAGATTTCATGGTACTTAGTGATGAGAAATTTTTTGTAGGAATTTTACATATGTAAGTAGATTAAGATAGGTGATCTACTGTTTTGTATAAATCTTTCAGTATTTGACATAGTTGTTCTCCATTAATACAAATAATCAGTAGTTGGTGTTTTGATTTTTTGGAAGATTTTTCTTGAGTGATAGAGTTGAGTAATTTGGTGTTGTAATTTTACTTTTCATAACAGGATTAGTTTTATTTGTTTAAGTCATTAGTGATATTTCAATACTTGTTAAAACTGTAGTTTATTTAGTAAGTACTTTTTTTTTTTTAGATATGAAGGAAGGTACTATTGGTGATATGGCAACACTGGGTATAACAGAAAGTTTCCAAGTAAAACGACAGGTTCTTCTAAGTGCGGCTGAAGCAGCAGAGGTGATTCTCCGTGTGGACAACATTATCAAAGCAGCACCAAGGTATATTGTAGCACTAGAAAACATTTCTTAGAAAAAGCTACTAATGTGGAAACAAAAAAATTAGGTAACTGCATATAATGATAGTCGATAGAAAGTATAGCCATTTTTGCCTAGATGAAAGTATTATGCAAGTTATTTAAAACAGATTATCACAACTCTTAGATTTAAGCCAGAAAAGCTTAGTGGGGAGCAGGGTATGGTGACATGGAATAGCTCTTAGGATTGAAAGGGCTTATAAAGAGCCAGACTTGGAAAAGTCAAGAACCAGAGAGCTTTTGGGCAGGGGTGTGTGGTAGTAAAAACTGAGGTCTTTTGATCATGATGGGTCAGCTCCAGTCATTTTCTGTCCTAATATACTTTTCCATATCTACATTCTTTTTTCTTTTTTTTTTTTTAGATTTTATTTATTTATTTTTAGAGAGGGGAAGGGAGGGGGAAAGAGAGGGAGAGAAACATCGATGTGTGGTTGCCTCTCACGTGGCTCCCACTGGGGACCTGGCCTGCAACCCAGGCATGTGCCCTGACTGGGAATTGAACCAGTGACCCTTTGGTTCGCAGCCTACACTCAGTCCACTGAGCTACACCAGCCAGGGCATATGGACATTCTTAAGCATGTAATTAGCACAGTTCTTTTTATGTTCCTATACCAGCAGTTTTTCTAAAATGCTGAATTCTTTTAAAAACTCATTCTCATAAAAATGGTTAAATGACCCTAGCTGGTATGGCTCAGTAGATTGAGCGCTGTCCTGCTAACCAAAGGGTCACCGGTTTGATTCCCAGTCAGGGTGCGTGCATTGGGTTGCAGTCCCCAGTAGGGGCTACATGATAGGCAGACACACACTGATGCTTCTCTCCCTCTTTTTTCTACCCCCTCCCCTCCCCTTTCTCTAAAAATAAATAAAATCTTTTAAAAAATGGTTAAATGGCCAGAAAATCTTAACTTTTGAAAATGTATTTAATAATTTTAATTGTTCTTATTTAATAGTTACTGAAACTGTTTATTTTACCTCTTGGTGGTAGTTCAGGGAGATGGGAGGGGATAGTGGCTTAGACCAGGAGTTGGAAGTGAAGGTGGTGAGAAGTGGTTGATGAAGGATGCATATTTTGAAGATAGGGTCAGCAGGATTGGGTTGGATACAGGGTGTGAGAGGAAAGGGGATCATGGATAATTCAAGGTTTTTGTAGGGAGAAATAAGGAGTTTCTCTTACTTGAGATGGGAAAGGCTTTGAGAGGGAAGAAGTGCATTTCAGTTTGGGATATTTGAGATGTCTTTTGATAATTCAGTTGGCTCATCGATTCTGTAGTTTAGGAGAGAAGTTGAAGCTGTCGTTATAAATTTAGGTGTTGTCAGCCTATATGTAGTAAAGCCATTAGACGGGTCCAGTCCCCAAGAGAATGAATGTAGTGAAAGGAGGAAAGTGGTTTTAAGGACTGAGTACTAGAAAATTCTGATTATAAGTTCGGAAAGATTCAGAGCAAGCAGCAAAGGACACTGGAGTATAAACAATGGATAATTATTTAAACTGGGTGATGGCCACAGGAGGGTTCATGATACAGTTTCTGCTTCTATATGCATTTGAAATTCCATAGCACAGATTTTTAAAGATTGGTTGGTAGGGAGTTGCTACTGAGGTGGGAGGAAAAACCAAGGGAACATGTGTCCAGAAGCCAAATGAAGGACTTGGGGAGGAGGAGTGATCAGTTGCCAAAATGATGCAAGTCAGTCAAGTAAGACAAGGTAAGGATGGCAAATTGACCCTAAAAATGGATTTAGTAACAGAGGTGATTGGTAATCTTGACAAACCATTTAGTGGAGTGGAGGGAGTGGGCAAAGAGGAATTGGAGACAGTGTATATAGACTGCTTTTTGGAGGAGCCTTGTGAATGGGAGCAGAGAAGTGGGGTAGTAGCTAGAAGTGGTGTAGGTGTTTACTTCGAAAATTCAGTTTAAGTGGGAGCAGTTTCCTAGAGAGGAAATGAGTGCAGAGAAGGGGAGCTGTCCACTAAGCAGCTGCAAGAGGGAGTGGGAGATCAGAGAACAAGAGCGGGAGTTGAGTTGGTTTTAGACAGGAGCATAGGGAGTTCATCTGTAGTAAGAGGAGGGAGATAGGAATGCTACTAGGAAATGGCCCCTTAAGTGCACTGAGTTACAGAGGACCTTTTTTTGTGCAGAACCCTGCGGTACTCATTTCATTGGCTTTTATGAGTGGTAGCAATCCTAATACTGTATTAGGGGAAGGAAAGAGTAGAAAATAGTGATTTGGATGTAGAGAGAACAGACGAAATGCTATTGAAGTCCACTATTATATGTAGTGGAAAGAGGAGCAGGCTGAAGAATCTAGAGATCCTCTGCTTCTGGTATTGGCGGGACAGGGTAATAATGAAGAGTACTTCCTCACTGGTTTTCCGTGTTTTGAAATGGAAAATTAGTGAGGGAAGGAGAAATTGACAGGAAGGGTTTTTGGAAGTAGTGCCACCAACGATTAAATGCAGTTATGTTTTCTATTGTCTTTAAGCAGAATGATAGCAAAAGGAAACTGAATTCTGTAATTAAACTTCTCTGACTTGGGATCAAGGTCACATAACCACATTCACTCTCAGAAATTTTCACAATAATCGAGCTCCCTCAACCACCTTTGAAACACACACTCTTAATACCTAATTTGATCTGGTAACACTATTTTAGAGGTGTTAGCGTCTATTAAATATATTGGAAATTCTGATATATAGGGCTGTGGACTTTTCATGCTAGTTAGTAACAGCCAGGGAACCCTTTGACAGCTGCTTGATAACTTTTTCTGTAGTGACATCTTTTAGCATCCTTTAGTCAGACTCCCACTAGCCACCATGGTTGGAAGGGTTTATCTCTTTATATGATTCCAGTGTTCTGTACTCCTTGCGTCTGTTTTTAGTCTTTTCTGCTTCTTTTAACTGTTGTGCCTACCTCTAGAAGTAGAGTTTCTCAAGCCCTTGCTCCTTGACAAAGCATTAAGTAAAAAAATTGCACTAGTACCCACACCATGCCACTTTCCTGAGCCATTCGGTATGTGGTTACCAGAGAATAAAAGTTTAACATCTAAGATGTAAGAGGTACTATTGGCGGGTTACTGGACCCCATCGGCACCTTACCCATTGACATTTGTTTTCTTCAGTTAGAATGATGACACAGAGATTTTCATTTAGAGGCCCCAAAGCCTTTTTACAACTTCTGGTTAAGAGTAACTGTCTTTGACTAATTTAGTAAAATTCCTTAATACATATTAGTTGAAAACATGAATTAACCATTTCCTGAAAAATACACGTTATCATTTTCTCGAAAATAACATTTGTTAAGTAAGTTGTTCGGACAAGAAGTTGAGAACTTGCTAAATTAATATAGACCTTCATATTTCACAGATTTTTGTAACGTCCTCTTAATAAAACGGTAATTGAGGGATGTTAGGAGGTAGAAACGGGTAGATGAAAAATTGGGTTATAATGGTTTTAAAATTAGGATTCCAGCTGTTTGTATTTAATATAAACTTTTGATTACAATCATGCTTTTCATTTTCACCATTGACTTTTTTTAAGTGTGTGTTATATAATCTTTGCAGGAAACGTGTGCCCGACCACCACCCTTGTTAAGCATTCCTGTATGATGTTAAGTGCTCTGGACCAGTTCATAGTAACGTTCAGAAGACTGACTTCTTAAAGATGACTGTGGAATTGAAGTTTATCAGTGGTTCTTATATCCTAAAGTTTGGACATTTAGCTGACCTTTTACTTTAACATGGGTCTAATTTATTTGCTGTTCATTTTCCGTAAAATTTAGTTGATTTAAAAGTCCATTTCTCATACTGTGCACCAAAATAAAAATTTGAACAGTTACTTAGTTGTTACCTCTCTGTGATTTCTTGCGTCTTGTAACTTGATATGAATGGTTGTACTTTCACTAGAGTTGTTGCAGCTTAACTACCGATTTATGAAACAATCTTGATTAATACAAGTCCAAGTCAGATGTAAACATACACTAATGCTTTGGTTCTCAATTATACATAACCTTTAGTAACTAACCATTTATTTTTATTTAGTGAAAGTACCATAGTCTTTAGTACTCATTTAATTTTGTGGAGTCTTAACTACTATTTCTTTACATGGGAAAAACTTACAATGGTTTCTGTTACTTTAAGTTTGAAAGAGTCATAGGTTTAATGTTAGTTGTTGCAAGCTGCTTGAATTACCTCTGATGCTTTATAAGGTAATGCTCTTTTAGAGAAGGTGGGCTTTGTTAAAACTTCAGCATTGTCATTGCTAGGGTTTTTGTTTTGAGCAAATGGGTTCTAGAGAGAGAATGATAATGGGTATAAGTATGTACTGAGTTTAGTGGTCGTTTTAGATTTGGAGGTTATTTATACATCAGTATATAGCAGAATGCACAAGAAATAAAATGAGAAAGCCCAGTAGTAGGTGATAGGTTTTTATTGGGTATCTGTCTCTGCGTCATGGAAAGACATTTTATTCCCAGGGAAGAGCAAAAGGATTTCAAAGAAACACTGAATAAACCAACCTTTTTTTTCCCTTAAAAGTTTGTTTTCAACATTTTAATACTATTTTGTAGAAGCTGTTAAAACTGGAAAAAAATGGGTTTTCTTTGTTGCGATGCTAGCTTTTGTCCTCCAACATTCACATAAAGGAGAAATATGCTGAGATCATTAAAGAAAATAATACTGATTTTAGTTTCTATTTTTTTTTACTTTTAGGAATATTAATAGCGGTACTGTTTGCTGTGTGATTTTTTAAGTACTTTATCGTACATGATAACATTAATTTACATCCCACAGTGCAGGTAGAGCAGATGAGCATATCAAAAAACCTATAGAGGTTTCAGTGGGAGAGGTGGGTTTAAACATCTCTCCCAAGGGACCAGATGGCCTACAGTAGCATTTTAATCTAAAAGCATTCTTGGGCACATTTTTTTCTCCAAAGATTTGAAAAAGAATACACCAGTTAAAGGTAGAAACATGGGAGTTCAGTTGTTACATCCAACAATACACCCATGTCCCTTTTTGTCTTTGAATTCATATCTTTTGAAGCCCTTACAGATTTTATTGTCATTGTTGTAGAATATTCTACAAGTTAACAAATTTTAAAGTCTTTAGTTTTCAAAGTTCTAGACTAGGCTCCTCTAATTCCTATGAGTTTTGGGATGGAGTTTCTGTAAGGACTGAAATGGCAAATGTGGAAGCACTGTTATTTGCACCAGACCTATGACATGGAAATAAGAGTTGCAGTGTACATAATAGTTACTGCATAGAAAATTGTCTAATGCTCAGGGATTTTAAATCTATTCTAGTAAACTTAGGGGTTTTTTGGTTGTTTTTCGAAGGAGAATGTGTGTGCTGGTTACTCTCCTTTTAGCTCTCCTTAAGCCAGGATCCATTCTTCGCCTGCTTGGGCGCCATAGGGCTTCCCCTCGATGACCGCTTCCCAGCTCCTTGTGGACTGGTTTCCTGTGGTTTAACTCAGGAGGCACCGGCAGGGTGTGGGGAGAAGGAATCATTTTCTTTGATTTTTACTCTTTGCCTCTGAAAGTGGCTGCATCCTTGTGAGACCTATCACTACTATCACTTCGCAGGGCACTCGCAGCTCTTACTGGATTTGGGTGACATTTCTGTTCCCCTCTCAGCTGTGTGGGTAATGGCAGCTGCTGCTGTTTTTGTTTCTGTGTGTCAGTATTACTACCTCAGTATTGTTCCCTCCACACCCCCCTTAATCCTGTCTAGTAATCATTCCTTTGTTAAAGTCTCCCCATGTAAACCACAGGGGGGATGAATGAATTTTCTGGCCAGTACCCTGCCTGGTTAAGTCAACAGAATGCTCTTTGTGCAGAATTCTAAGTCTCCTTTGGAATTCTAAGTCTCCTTTGTCTCATACTTTCTCTAGAGTATTAGAACATCCCTAGAACAGAAGTGTAAAGAGGACTTTTTTTTTTTAAGATTGTATTTATTTATTTTTAGAGAGAAGAGAAGTGAGGGAGAAAGAGGGAGAGAAACATCAATGTGTGGTTGCCTCTCATGTGTTCCTTACTGGGGACCTGGCCTGCAACCCAGGCGTGCCCTGACTGGGAATCGAACCAGCAGCCCTTTGGTTTGCAGGCCAGTGCGCAGTCCACTGAGCCACACCAGCCAGGGCTAAAGAGGACTTTTTAAAACTAGGATTACTGCAGAACATTTCAGATCCTCATTATGAAGAATAAAGCAACCCAGATTACAGAGTTTTCATTTATAAATTAGGAGCTGTACAGTACAAAGGGGGTATTGAACAGGTTATGTGGATTAAATTAAACATGACCCTGAGGATAGTACCATTCTTGTGGGCTGGGTGCATGATAAAATCTCCAAAATTCAGGTACCTTGGTAGAATTGTGCTAGCCACCAGGGATTCAAAGATTCCCAGGTAATAAATATTACCTGCTTCCTGTTCTCCAGAAGTAGGTTTTGTCTGAGGGTAGGGGAAGCACGTAAACTTAGTTGTTTTTAATAGTATTAATATCCTTTCTGTGCTAGTGAGATAAGTAAGGTCTATGCATTTTTTTACATTGACAAAAGCCAGAGAGAAAAGTGTTTAGCAGATAGATACCTGTGTCTTTAGTCTCATACCTCATGCCCCTCAAGACACACAAAGGCTTAGTACCAAGGAAGAGTCTCATGTTTTCAAGTACAGCAGTTTCTCAATATTTTTTTCAGTGTTTCGTTGTAATGTCAACACGATGCCGTAGGAACTTAACTGGTTTATGTTAGCCTATGGTAAAATTGGCTGCTATGTGCCCTTTCACTTAAAGTTGTAGAACCTGTCAATGTTAATTGAGGGCTTATGGTACTTTGGCGATTTTTCTGATTCTAGAACAACAGGGAAAGGGCAAGTATATTCATTCAGAAATTTAAAGATAAAATCTTTGGTAATGTCTGTGATTTTAGGTAAGCCAGAAGAATTAGACCACATTGCAATTATATTTCTCATATTCAAGACTACAGATACTGTTGAAAATTTTATTGAAAAAGAAAAAGCTTTTTTTTGTTTCATTGTGTTTGTTTTTTTCCTTCAAGTAAGGAATTACTGATTGCAGGGTAAATTTAAGTATTGTACTGCAGGGTATAACAATGAAAGAATGTGGTATGTAAACATTAACTGCCACCTGTCAGGCACTGTTCTGTGCACTTTATACACAGCAGTTTGTTTAGTCCTTAACATTATTCTGAGAGGTAGGAACTTAACCATTTTAATGATGAGAAAATTGAGGTACACAGACTGTAACCAACTAGTAGCGAAGGGTAAACCTGGGGTTTGAACTCAGGTAGTTTGAAGGCAATGCTATTAACCATCATAATACACTGTGCTTTTTGATTGAAATTTGACAAGTCCACTTTTTAAGTGAAATTACAGTGATGTTGCATTTTAAGACAAAAAAAAAAACAAACCTATTTCTATAGAATCCACGTTGATTTTTGCTGGCATCACTTTTATTTATGGAAGCTAAAATTCTGTACAAACTTGTGGAAGAGGTTTTACTCTCATGTAACACTTTGTGTTTCAGGATTTTTATCTTTTACAAAAAAAATACTTTATTGAAGTAACATTGGTTAGTAAAGTTACTTAGGTTTCAGAAGTACAGCTAGTTCTACAACACATCACCTGTATATTGTGTGTTCACCACCCCAAGTCTTGTCTCTGTCCAACACCATTTATCCCCACTTTACCCTCTTCTCCCTCCCCTACGCCCCTTTCCTTGTGGTAATCACACTGTTGTCTGTCTGAGGTTTTTTTTCTTAATCCCTTCACCTTTTTCATCCAGCCCCTGCCCCCACCACCACCTCCTCTCTGACAGCTGTCAGTCTGTTCTCTGTATCGGAGTTCTATTTTGTTTGTTTTGTCCATTGGATTCCGCATATTGAATGGTATTTGTCTTTCTCTGATTGGCTTATTTCACTTTGTATAACAGACAGATTTCTAAATCCAGGTCCATTCACGCTGTCCCAGAAGGTAGGGTTTCCTTCTTTACAGCCAAGTAGTGTTCTATTGTGTAAATGCACAGCTTTTTTTATCCACTCATCTACTGATGGGTACTTGGGCTGCTTTCAGATCTTGGCTATTGTAAATAACACTGCAATGCACAGGGGTGCATATATTCTTTTGGATTAGTGTTTCAGGTTTCTTCAGTTATATTCCTAGCAGTGGAATCACTGGGTCATAGAGTTGCAGGACTTGTAAAGTCATAAATAAATTTGTATTTGGTACTTCAACATTTTCCCTTTTTTTACATTTTAGTTATGTCAGAATTTCAAGAAAACACCAGAAAGTAATGGAAACGTAAATATTAGTTTACAGAGTCACTTTGAACAACAAAATCGGTGGTAAATTCTTAACCATATTGTTTGAGATGTTTATTGTGTATTGATTATTTTAGAAGAAAACAGCTTGACTAATGTGCCAAAATGTTTATAATTTGACATTTGATTCAGACCAGTTAGCTCATTAGGTGAGGACTCTGCATAGGTCATGTGGCTGCAGTGTGTTTCATGGCTTTGGTCTGTGGCAACACTGGAAAAGGGGGCTCCTTAATCTTGGAAAGGGGAAGATAAGTTAAAAAGAAAGCTAAGCACTCATAAGACTGACTGTAGGTGTACAGGTCAGAAGGCAGTTTTGTTGGCAGAAAGTTTCTATCAGTTGAGTACGGTTTAGTTTCAATCATTAGGAATGAGAAAATAGACTATAAATCTTACTGTCTGAATCCGGACTCTGCTAAAGGAGTTAATATGTTTGACAACCTATTATGTTTAATGATTCAAGTCTAATCAAAGGGTTGCAGATGTTCTACAGACAGGATGGTGATAGGAAGATTATGTGAAATGAAATTTCCTCTGGTTTAGCAAGAAATACTTGGTAGGAAAACAGTCTGCTGTGTAATGTCATTTGAGAACCAAACTTTGCTGGGTTGAGATGCTTTTATGGCAAAAGTAATGTTTTAAAAGCTAACTATATAGTGTGTTTTAGTTAAGATGACCCTTTGTGTCCTTGATTGCTAAAAGGGTTTACGTAAAGGATTGTGTCATCAGCCCTGGCTGGTGTGGCTCAGTGGATAGAGCGCCAGTCTGTGAACCAAACGATTCCCAGTCAGGACGCATGCCTGGGTTGTGGGCCAGGTCTCCAGCTGGGGGCGTGTGAGGGGCAACCAGTTGATGTCTCTCTCGCACACTGATGTTTCCCTTTCTCCCTCCCTTCCCCTCTCTCTAAAAGAAAACAATTCTTTAAAAAAAAAGGATTGTGTTATTAAATCACCCACTGACAGCAGTTTAAAGTTGACATATTCATGGGAAGAAGGTCACAATTTACATAGTTTAAAAATGTCCAAAATACCTCGAATTTTACACTGATCATCAAAAGACCCTATTTACAAAAGTCAAATCAGAGCAAAGGCAGAGATACTGAGGCAAAAGAGGCGGAAACTCTCTATGTATACCACAACCTGCAATTCAAATGTCCACATGCTTGTTTCAAGTGAGCAGGTTTCTCACCTACTACCTTTAACCTGGTGTGATTCTGGAAATGTGGTTTCCCCCCATGGGAGGGGATTCAGTTTACTCTGGCTTGTTAATGTGAATAAACAGGAGCGCTCTGCTTCGTAGAGGCAGCCAGGTCACAACTCGGCTTGATTTTAAAGAGACCACATAGCCATAGATTTTGCTTTCTAGATGACTTCTAGCATTGTCAGTGACAGTAAACAGGTGAGAACAGACCTTGGGTCAAACCTTTTAGGGAAGATGAGCTAAGTCCGCATGAACCACTGTCAAGTTTGAAGGGGCAGATGGGCTCCAGCAAGAAGCATTCTTCATCAGGGGTCTTTTCAGCCTTCACTAAACAGGGGAAAGCAAGATCTTTCTGTGAGTCTGATCAGATGGAAATGTCCTTTTAAAGTGGCCAGAATTAATATTTTCACACTATTGTGATCACTCATAGTAAGAAAATCTATCCTGCAAAGGGCTGGAGACAGTCCATCTAGGTGAGTACTATAAATACCTATTTCAGGAGCTCACGAACCTCACGACCAGCCACTTTTGGAGAAGGGAGGATGCCACAGTGTCCCAGCCCTTGCTCTTCACTGTTTCAAAATACCTGCTTGGAGAGACTGGTTTTCTGGCAAGGAAGTTGGCAGGCTGCCTGTAGCACACAACTTCCCTTTGGCAGAGATGTTTGCCAGAAAATTTTTCTACTTGGTTTGATTTAGAGGTTTCATCTGATTATCAGCTCCCACAGAAGAGATACCCCAAATGTTCCAGAACAACCTTTTGCACTCTACTGGAGCCATCTCCAGGAGATGCTGCAGTTGGGTTCTTGGCATTGACCTACCACTGAAGCTCAGGCGGTGGGAGGAGGAAGGGCAGGAGCCAGGGCAAGTGCCTGAGCCTCCTGGCTTTCCTCGGCCAAAGCGTAGCGCCTGGCTTTTCTGCGGTCAGGCTCTGGGGTCTCCTCTGCCCATCTTCCCACGCGGCGCACGCCTTTGGCCACCTTGGGTGCATTCCTGCAAGGATTGTGGTCATAGATAACCAGCTTCAGGCTTGGCAAGTGGGCCAAGCTGGGGAAGTAGCGGATGCCGTTTCGGTCTACGTCGATCACCTCCAGGAAGGGCATGTGAAGCAGCACAGGAGGAAACTCGGTCAGCAGGTTGCCTGAGAGCCAGATGGTCCTCAGCTCCCGAAGGCGCCGGAGCTGACTTGGTAGCAGACACAGGGCATTAGAGCCGGCATGCAGAGTCTTAAGGAGAGGGAGCTCGCAGACCACATCTGGCAGCTGGGTGAGGCAGTTGGCCTCGACCCACAGGGTCCGAAGATTCTGGAGCAGGCTCAGTTCGTTGGGGAGGTCGCAGAGTTTGTTGTTGCCCAGGTAGAGGATGCAGAGCTGTTTCAAAGTACACACCACCTGGGGAAGAGCCTTGAAATTGTTGAAATCCAGGGCCAGGATCTGCAGATTCTGTAGCTGCCCCAGCTCCGGAGGCAGGCTGCTGAGGTGGTTGTCGCTCAGGTAGAGCTTGACCAGCTCCCGGAAGGAGCACATGTGCATGGGGAAGCGGCGTAGCTGGGTCCCACTCAGATCCACCATCTTGTCCAGCGGCATCTCCCGGAGGTCTCCGACCACGTAGTTCTGGCAGCGGTCAGCTGGAATGAAGGCCACGAGGGCCCTGATGGTGTTCCCCATGCAGAGGCTGGAGGCATGGCGAGCCGCAGCCCACCAACGGCCCGGGCTGCCGCTGACTGCTCTGAGGCCTGTCCTCCCCTCCCATTATAACCCGGGGATGGTGGACAAAAGCCAGTCACTTCAACAGAGAAAAGTGCTTCTGATAGCAACCTGAGTGTCGGGTGACATGCCCAGCAGACAGGCAAGGTCCAGGAGGCCAGATCTGACTCCCACACTTGCTTTTCATCCCTTAAACCCCAATCTCCTCTGTTGACATTGTTTTAAATTTGTTTGTTTCAAGCTGAAAATAGTTTCACTGTTTTTCTTTTCTAATAATAATGAGACATTAGATAAAGGTGTGAAAGATGAAAGTGGAAAACACCCACAGTCATAACTGCTCAGGGATAAATACTGTAAACTATTTAATATTCATCCTCCACCTTTTTGCTACAAGTAATCAATTTGTTTTAAAAAAATTATTTATACTGTTTAGGAGTATTAAGTTTTATCATAACGAATGGACTTTTTTTTTTTATGTTTTACAGGTATCTACACAATTATAAATAACTGCAGAGTCTATTATGGATGCCCTGTAATTTAAACAGGTCTCTGTCACTGGGTATCTAGGTTGCTTACAGTGTCACTATTATAAATATCCTCCTGCACACAATGTGAGCAGTAATCCACCAATTTCTTTAAGAAATGTCCTCACAAGTGTTTCTGGGTCAAAGATATGGATCCTTTTAGGGCTTTTCATCAGTAGTGTCTTCTCCCTACCCCACCAAGTTTGAAACAGTGTACCCACTCTATAGGTGTCCGTTTTCTTATTTCTTCATTCTTACTAGGTAATAGGTTCCCACACTTTAAAAATTTATCTTTGCTTCATAAAAAGAGTTTGGGAGTCTTCCATCATTTTGAATTTTTTGGAATAGTCTGTGAAGGATAGGGGTTAGCTCTTCCTTAAATGCTTTGTAGAATTCTCCTGTGAAACCATCCGGTCCAGGTCTTTTGTGTGTTGGGAGTATTTTGATAACTGCTTCAATTTCATCTGCTGTTATTGGTCTGTTTACAATAGCCAAATGCTGGAAGCAACCTAGATGCCGATCAGTAAATGAATGGATTGAAAAACTATGGTACATTTACACAATGGAATTCTATACAGCAGAAAGAAAGAAGGAGCTCCTACCCTTTGCAACAGCATGGATGGAACTGGAGAGTAATATGCTAAGTGAAATAAGCCAGGTGGTGAAAGACAAATACCGTATGATCTCACTTTTAACAGGACCTTTAACAACAAAACAAACAAACAAGCACAATATAGCCAAAGACACTGAAATAGAGAACAGGCTGACAGTGTCCAGAGGGGAGAGGGGAGGGAATTTCGGGGGGGGGCGGTTACAGGAACAAGTATAAAGGACACATGGACAAAAACTAGGGGGGTAGAAATGGGAGGGAGGTGGGGAGGGCCAGGGTGGTGGGCTAGGATGGGAGTAAAAGACAGAAAACTGTACTTGAACAACAATTAAAAAAAAAAATTTGCCTTTGCCCTGGCTGGTGTGGCTCGGTTGGTTGGGTGTCATTACATAAACTGAAAGGTCGCAGGTTTGATTCCTGGTCAGGGCACATGCCCAGCTTGTGGTTTCCATCACTGATCAGGGTGCGTGTGAGAGGCAACTGATTGATGTTTCTCTCTCACATCAATGATTCTCTCCCTTTCTCTCTCCCTTCCCCTCTCTCTAAAATCAATAAGCATGTTCTCAGGTGATAACAAAAATTGCCTTTGACAAGAGACAAATAGAAAAGTAGAAAAAAGAGAAAGAAAGCCAGCCTCCTAAACCTTCAATAGCTGAGAATGTGTTGCCATAGTGGGTCTGTGCAGATGTAGCTAACTGTCTGTCAAAGTCTGTGCTTGCCTGCCAGCTCCAAAGTCTGGAGTTGCAGGAAGCAGCTGTCCAGCTGGGACATCTCCTAGTACCAGTCTAAAGTAGGGGGTCTAATTCTGGCCAGTGGAATGTGGGCAGAAACGATATATGTCACTTTTAGACCTGGTTCATATAAAACAAACCCACCTTCCTCCATGCTGTCTCCATCTGCTAGCTGGATAGCAACACCCAGGGTGACCTTAGAAGCCAGCAAGTACGTGGAAGTCACATGTGGAAATTGGCGGGGCTTTGGTCATCCTGGGTCCCTGAATAAATGCTAGGATCAGAGCACCTCCTGCCCCCCCAAACATTCCCTACCACCAATTGGATTTAGGTGAATGAGAAATAAACTTCAGTTATGTTAAGCCATCCAGATCTGGAGGCTTATTACGTGCTCTTGGTCGATCGATAGAGCAGTTGTTAAAAACAAGGAGGTAAAACTACGTATATTGTGGGGCAGCTTTGCATGCAGAGCCCCCGTCTGCTGTGGATGAGAATAAATCTACCAAGACATGATCTGCTTGTGGCCGATCTCAAAGGAGAAGGACCAAGAGCCTCTTCCTCAATGGCTTTTATTAGGTTCATTTTACACAGGAATACAGGTAAAGCTCATCAGTCATTGTTAGGCAGCAAGGATCAAACAATAGATAGCATACAAAGAACTCTGAAAGCTTATTCTGAGTCAGGGTCTGTCAGCTAAAAGGCTACAAAACTTTGGGAAACAAACTCATTTCCTGCTCAGACCCCTATCGTTTAATTGAGAGCATTCTTAGCAAAGCAGGTTTCACAGGATTTTACATATTCTTAGGCCTATGTATTCTATATATTCTTAGGCCTGATCACCCGGGGAGCCCACCCTATCCAGCACAAGGCTGAACCGCCCTCTGTTATTGTTTCAGGCTTAAATTGGGCAAAGTCAGCAAAGCAGCCAAGAGATTAGGAAACTTCTCGCAGACAGAATGAGGACTCAGGCTATGACAGGAGAGCGGGGTGGGGGTGGGGGTGGGGGGGGAGGGAGGGTCCATCACCCCCTTTTGCTGTAGCCCCCCAAGTCCTTCCTTGAGGGCCTCCCACATGATCATGCCTCTCTTAGGCCACCCCTCCCTTGTGGGAGTCTTACCTGTCATTAGCTAACTGACTAAACATTGGGAGCCAGTTATGGATGAAGCAGAAGCGACGCTCCTGCCAGGGAGATAAGCTTTGTCTCCTTAGTGACTCACAGTCCAAAGGTCACTCACTCAGCCTTAGCCATGGAGGGTTACAACTCCTGAAACCAGGCAGGGCGGTTCCCAACAATATATTAATATGCAAAGATATTTTTGATTAAAGTAGGGGGGAAGCAAGTTTCAGGACAGTTTTTTAAATAATCCCATGAGTAAAAAATAAGTATATATTCTTGTATATGCATAAAAGTATAAGAAATAACCGTGATTATCTCTGGGGAATCTGCCTGACGGATTAGAGCAATGGGAATGCTGATTTTTCCATTTACACCCTATTGTACTGTTTGACTTTTTTAAACTGTAGACATACATTACTTTTAAATTGGAAAACCCTGGTCCAAAAGAAACAATCCATTAGCCTACCTGCTCTCTGGATAGTGTCCGAGTCTGGGGGGAGGCTCAGCACACCCTTTGACCCCCTGGGCTGCCTGTACTGAATGGAGTGATAGAAGAGCGTTCTCCATGAAGGGCCGTCCTGCAGAGCTATTTGGTGATGCAGCGTCGCTCTCCGCCTTCTTTCCACTCAGTCACACTGAGTGTCCTTGGACTTCCAGCACAGTGAAGGTCAAGGGCTATTATCTCGAGTCCTCCCCTTGCTCTGTTGATTTGTACCATAATAACTAGCCTCTCAACAGGTCCTGGGCTTTACCTCTATATGTAGCGTGGCCAGTAGTGACCACAAATGGTCATGAAGCAGCTGCCCTGCTGTCATCCCCAGAAATGATAACGATGGTAACGATTGCTACTCTTATTTATAACTAATCTGCTGAATACTAAGCATCGTGCCAGGTGCTTCACATATACTATGTATTCTCACAGCTCCTGCCAGATAAATATTTTTATCCCCAATTTTCAGATGAGAAAGCCGAGGCTCAGAGAGGTTGAATAACAGCATCAAGTGTTGTTGAACAGCCAGTACATCCCAGATGCAGGGAATCCATCTGGTGGCTGAGAAGATGGGTGGGACCCTGATCCCACAGAGCACGCAATTGCATCAGAGCATGTGTGTGTGTAGTGGGCTTAGGTCACACCAGCTGACAAACTTCGCCCTTCCACGCTGAGCTTTCACTCAGCACTTTAATGCCAGCCCCCAAATGTGAGCTAAGGATAACCAGAGTTGAGAAAGGCCTTTTCCATGAAAGGTGGAGATCTGGAAGCTTTCCAAAGGACTCTGTGCTCACAACATCCCCTATGTCCCCATTGTTCAAGGCTTGTAGGGGTAAAGTCTATTTTTTTTTAAGATTTTATTTATTTTTTAGAGAGAAGGGAAGGGAGAGAGAAAGGGAGAGAAACATTGATCGGTTGCTTCTTGCATGCTCCCAACCAGGAACCTGGCCCATACACAAGCCAAGCATGTGCCCTGACTGGGAATCGAACCTGTGGCCCTTCAGCTTGCAGGATGACGCTCAACCCACTGAGCCACACCAGTCAGGGCAGGGTTGAGATCTTGAGGCTTCAGGAAAAGACCATTGGCCTCTTCACCTCCACTGTGCTCTCCTGGACCCTCATTCTATTCATTTCTCACTTGTCCTCCTGGGGCCATGCAGAGCTTTGTCACTTCCCGCATCCAGCCTGGGCGGGGGGCTTCTGATTCCTGTCACAGGAGGCCCAGACTCCTCAGCGAGCCTTAAAAGACCCTCCAGGACCCGGTCCATGCCCATCTCTCCAGTGCCTCAGGGACTACTGTCCTCCTCCCCTGGCTCCTGCTGGGAGCCAACCTTGCACCAGTGTGCCAGCCTTGCTCCCAGTCAGGGCCTTCCCACGTGCAGCCCCCGAGGCCTGGCATGCTCCCCACTCCCTTCGCTCTTACTCATCTGCGCTGCCCCGCCTTACTTGTCATTTGCAGACTTTCAGGGAAGGCAGGGATTTTATAACGTGCTGTCAGTACTCCTCTCCGTAGACACTTGTTGATTGCCCATCTGCGCCACTGCGCCGTCATCTCCACGCGGGCAGAGGTCAGCTGGGGCCTGCTCAGCTCTGTCGGTCTCTGCCTCAGTGCCTGGCACCTGGTGGATCTTCAGCAAGCAGAAATAAATGAGCTGCTAATTGGCTAGTGAAGTAGGCATGTGTTTCCACTCATAAAATTATTTTTAAATACTTAAAATAGGAAAGAACACATTGAACTTATTACCCCTTGTTATAATAGTACTGCTACAGATAGTACCTTGTGTAAAAAAACTTGTGTTTTAAATATATGATTGTACTTCCCATGTATTTATAATGTGACATATACATGTAGTTTCACATATAAAAGTGGTCTTTTATTGGGAAAGGGGGAATAGGCATGGATAGTTTCAGATATAGAATAATCAACAATAATAAAGTTCTTTTTCCCCCTGAGCAAAAAAGTATTGTGCTTCTCTGCCCTGGTCATAAAGCCGAGGGTTGGGCCCAGGAATAAAGGCTTTTGTCTTTCTATCACCGATGGTATCATTTAGTGGTTCAAGGTCTTCTTACATATTTATCACCCAGTGTTCTGGAAGATAAAACTGTTGTGGGAAATAGAGTGTCTCCTTACTTTCTTTTTACTGAGTAATAAAAACAATAGTTTCAGGACCTTGGTGCCAAAGTCTTCCCTCAGCTCTGAAATGTTCCCTTGAATCAACGGGTGTGTCTGTGTCTGCGTGTGTGGTGCGTGTATGCACGTGTCCGATGTGTGTGGGGTGTGGTGCCCGGCACATCCTTTCAGGCTGGCTCCTCATGGTCAAGTCTCTGCTTGGTGGGCACGTGCTCAAAGAGGTCTCCCTGCCCGCCCTGTGTGGGCTAGGCTGCTTCTGCCCCACAGGGTCTCTCCACCTGAGCTCTTTGCACAGTTTGTGATGGTTGTATCTGTTTCTTTGTTCTCTTGCTCCCCTGCTGGACTACACATACCCTGAGGCCAGCGGCTGTGTCACTCCTGTTTACGGCTGTGTGTTCAGCACTAACGACAGCACCTCAGACCAAGTGGGCCTGAACTAATTCAACAAGTAAGTGGTGAGCCACAGACAAACTTCCCCGCTCTTCTGGAGCACCCGAATGAGTGAATGAATTGACCTGCTACTCCCAGTGTGATAATGTACACTGACATTAATATTTATGAGTAAATAGGCTTCTTTCTATCATTGATTATTATTGAAGTAAGAGGGTGAGTGGTTCTGAGAAAGACTCAGATACGTATACAGATACATGTGCAGGAGAGGGCAAAAGAAGATTTACATTTGTGAGCACGTGAAACAAAGTTTTTCCTTATATCATTACTTATTCATTATTGTATTATTTTCCATACAAACAACTGTAAGCCTACTTTTGCCCGCCCCTCCGTATCTCATAACTGTATCAATATCTATATCTACTCATATAGCTTTATCTATCCGGTCAGAAGAACCCAGAAAGGAACTCCCATTTGCTTTGCTTGGAAACCTGTAGGATGAACTCCAATTTTGTACACCCCAGAGCACAGTGCCAGAGTGGCATCCAAGGGTTTCCCCCAAGATTTCACCTGTGGACCTGCGCAAGCTGGATTCCAGAGGAGTCTCCCAAAATTCTCTGTGAAGTTAGATTCTCTTTCAGCGTTGAATTGCCAGCCTGTTCGGTAGTGACCGTGGTGCTAAGACAGTTATTCTGAGAAAAGGGGGCTCCAGAAATGAGCCGTGAAATGAAACACGAAGGCCGAAGGAGTTCCATCGACCCGCACGCCGGAGCAGGGGGCGTGGGGAAATGAAGGGAAGTGGGGAGGCGGCTCTACCGTAGCCTGCGCGTGAGTGAGGGAAGCAAGGTCCGGAGAAGGCCTTGTGGGGATTCGGCCTCACAGTCTCTAGGGACCAGCAGAGAGGGCGTATCCTCTCGGAAGCAGAGTTTCTCGATGGCCTGGACAATAGGCCTCGTCCGTGATTGCAGCTGAAGGCCATTTCAGTGACCGCCTGCTCCCTGCAATAGGGACTTAGATTTGCTTTTGGAACATGGACCGGTGCTGCTTACTTCCCGGGAGTGTTTCATGGCTCTGGAGGTTCAACGCAGCTGCGCAAGTAAACGGGTCCTTTCAACTTCTCAGCCTTTATCAGGGATTCGTAACTAGTGCTGGGTGGCGGTCTTGCTCTCCAGGAGGCAGCTGGCTATGTCTGCAGGCATTTCTGGCCATCACACTGAGAGTGCCCCGGCATCTCGTGGGTCGGGCCTGGCTGCTGCTGTCTTTCTGCAGTGCCCACCGCAGACCTCACAACAAACTGGCCCAAAATGTCAGTGGTGCCGAGGCTGAGAGATGCTGGGCTACCCTACCGCCAGCCAGTCCTCTTCCAGGAAAACGCAGCACTGTAATTGTAAAGTGGGCACAACTAGTATTTTATCTCCTTGACTGGAATACATTTTTGTTTTCAGTTGTAAAGAAAATTTTCTTTCAATTTGAAAAAGTGGATTGGATAGTATAGAAGTGCCTCATATTAACTACACTTTCAAGACTTTGCTTTGGCATTCTTGATATTCCCCAATCTTCTAAGTAAAAGGGTTGATAACGTGAATGCAGCTTTGGGTTTGGACCTGTGAAATTTGAATTAACTATAAACATTGTAAAAATCTCATGAAGTCTCCTGTAAGTTGTTGGTTTTGTTGGGAGGGGTGGTAGAGGGGTGGGTGGATCTTCTAATGCATTCTCAGCAGAAACACTGCTACAAATAGTGGTACCCCAGGTTAATCGACGAGAGTTGGCATAACTGTGGAACAAGAGAAGCACAGTGATGATACCGTGCTCGCAGTCTTACTGACTGCTGTGCGTAAGATGGTTTCTACGAGATAATCAGTTCTGAGCTGCAGCTGAAGCATCAGGCCCAGTAGCTAGAGATGATTTCAGCAGATGGTAAATGCTGCTAAGCTCTGCACCACCTGGAGCTGGCCCGTTGCTGCCTCCATGCAGCCAGGGTTCTATCAGAAAGGAAAGGTTTGGTAGGAAACCAGTGGCGTCTGCCACGGGGACGTCTGGTGTGTGCAGGTTGGAGGTGGTGGACCTGAGGTGGCATTTTAGTGCTGCCATTTCCTACCTGTATGGCTGTGGTGAGGCTGCTGAACTCCTTGGGAAGTCTTTAGACATTCGTCAAATGGAGATAAGAACAATGTCATGGTGAGGATTAGATGGCAATAAACACCAGAACACAGTAGGAGCTTAATCCATGTCCACTTTCCCCCTCCCACTGCAAGCTGTCTCTCGTCAGTACTTGCTCGGTACCACCTCGTGTCTTTAGAGAATGTCAGTGTTTGCCCAGGCCACACCGTTTGACTGCCGCCAACTTAGAACCTCCTGGAATTGGTGGAGCAACCTCACAACTTTGGCAACGACAGCCTGGTGAGCAGCAAGCAGTCCCTGAGCGAGCACGACAAGGAAGCCTGTCTTGCTGACACCGGTGTCCCTGCAGATCCTTGCCGCTGGAGGAGGTAAGGGACCCTTGGCGCAGCCAGAGGTAGTGACAGCAGCTCTCGCTGATGGCCGCCTCTCACTCCCCACCCACTGAGGAGCCGCCAGTGGGACGAGGTGAGTGGAACCTGGGGCAGAACTGACGCCATGCACTCACTCATTCACCCCTCTCTACTTTTTCAGGGTTTCTTTGATCCAAGTTCAGCCCCGTGGGCATCAGCTTGGACAAGCAGGGGCCCTGGAGTTTATGAAAGACCATTGGCTAAAGGTTTTGCTCGTAAATAGCTGCAAGGCTCCCCTCAGGAAGTGTGCTTACAGAGAGAATGATGGAAGAGCAGTTATGTGATTATGTGGGTAGACTGGGGACCTGGGGACGTCTGGCTCTGAGAGGCCACAAACCCACTGGACTCCCCAGAGGTCCAGGACGATCTGTGCGTTCCTCTTGTTGGAAAGTTTCTCCCATCTACTTCTGGTTCACCATCGCCTTGCCTTAGGAGTCCCCCTGACAGCTGGAACACATTGTGGAACCCTGCCCAGGTCGAGGCCCACTGATGGGTGGGGTGGCACTGTGGGAAGGCCCCAGATTCGGACTCCATGCTTGAATTTCTCTAATTGCTGTGTGACCTTGGGCCTATCGTTCAACTTCTCTATCTCACCTTTTCCTCACCTGCAGACTAGAGGGTGGGACTTGGTGGTCCCTCGGGTTCCCAACAAGCTTGGCAGCAAGGGCCTCCCACTGTGTGACTCTGTGTCACCAAACTGGTTGTGTCACTCAGCTCTAAATGTGTGTTAGGGGTGAGGCAAATGGCAGGGGTGGGGGGCGGCCCTGGAGAAGAACATTGCTTTGTTTTAGTGTGAATTCTAGAACATGAAGCTGGCAAAGACTTTGATTCAGCCTTCCTTTTGTGTGACCTCCCAAGATACTTAGTGGGGCCAGAATGACAAATGGAAAGAGAATGCATGGGCTTTGGAGGCGAAAGAGTTTGAGTTTGCATATCGGCTTTTCATTCGCTGGGGTAAGCTAAGCAATTTCTCTGAGCCTCAGTTCACTTGCCTGAAAATTTTCAGTAATAACACCCACTGCATGGGCTGTCCTGAGGTCTGTAAGACAATGTGCTTAGAGTATCTTGCATGCAAAATGTGTCTGAGAATATGGTTGCTATTATTATCCTTTTGTTATGAACATTATTATTAGCTCCTGGGCTGACATTATTCCAAGGAGTCCTGAAGGATGCTCAAGTGAGTTGAGCCCTGAGCCAGCTCTGGGCTGCTTCTCTCGGTTCCTGTGGCCAGTCTGGCCTCCCAGTTTGGTTGGGAGGGCCTGGGGCCGACTCTATATCCTTTTGGTTCACTGTCCCAACTCCTTCTCCCACCATGATGTATTAAAACATAACTTAATCCTGCCCTGGCCAGGTGGCTAGGTTAGTCAGAGAGTCATTCTGCTCACCAAAAGGCTGTGGGTTCGATCCCCAGTCAGGGCACATACTTAGGTTGTGGGATTGACCCCTGGTTGGGGCACGTGCGGGAGGCAACCGATGGATGATTCCATCTCTCACTGATGTTTTTCACTCTCTCTTTCTCTCCTCTCCTCTCTCTCTTAAAAAGGAAGTATCTAGAGTAAGGATTAAAAAAATAAACAAATAAAACACAATTTAATCCTGTGGTCTCCTGTGTAGGTATTTGCTTCCTTACAACAACAACAAAAAATGGCTTTTTCCTGACCTTGAACAGTACTCTTTGACATGCTGGCAAGATGCTCTTGTCCGAGCAGGACAAAGTCTTACGTTTTCCTTCCCAGGGCAGAGAGCAGTACCACACTGGGGACCCCCACTGGGGAACGAGCTAATGTTTTATAAGTCCTTTGGTTGAGTGCTTTGAATGTTGGTCCACAAACCCACAGAAAATGAGCCGTAAGTCAGACAAACGAGTGGAGTGGCTAGATGTTCACAGGTTGTGCCCGGGGACAGGGCTGGCTTGCTCCTCGGTCAGAGGCAGAGCCTCGGAAAGAACGCCTTTCTCTAAAAATAGGACAGTTTAGCAGATAGTCTTTCCAGCAGCTTTGGGACGGGCCAGCTGATAAAGCTTTCTGCTTCGGGTGCCCCAGATTACTCACAGCTGCTTTTCCAGACCAAAGGACCCCGGGACGTGGGCCTCACGCCACACGTCAAGTGCTTTTCACCAAACACTACGTATGAGGCAGGAGTCAGTTTAATCAGCCTCGAAGCCTCGCCTGGCCTCTAGAAAGGATTAGGAAGGGCTGGAAACCTTAACTGTGACCACATTCCAAACCCCCCCAATCTCCTTGTTTCACTTTACATGCACAATTTTTTTGTTTTTTGTTTTTTTTTACTTCTGTTAAAAGTTGGATTTTCCCTTCCATTAGAAGTTGGGGGATAGTAAGTATAGCATAGCGGTTAAAGGGTTGTGTTCAGGAGCCAAACTTCCTAGGTTTAAAGCCTAGTTTCTTTTTAATTCATAATTTTTTTTTAGAGCAGTTATGTGTTCACAGAAAAGCTGAGCTGAAAGTACAGAGTTCCCGTCTAACCCCCTACCCTTCCCCGCCACTCACATCTGCTGCTACTGTGGTCAGCTGGCCCCAGAGTGGTGCATTTGTCACAGTCACACCGACAGTGGCTCATCATTGTCTCCCCAAGTCCGTGGCTTACTTTGGGGTCCAGTCTCGGTGCTGTACCGTCTATGAGCTGGAACAAATGTGTAATGACAGGTGTCCACTCTTGCAGTATTATACGGGGCAGCCTCACTGCCTGAAAGTGCCCTGTGCTCTGCCTAATCATCTCTCCCAGTCCCCTAACAGGCCACCACTCATCATTTCACTGTCTCCATAGCTCCCCTGACCCCCGCCCAGAATGTCATAAAGTTGGAATCACACAGGGTAGTCTTTTTAGATTGGCTCCTTTCACTGAGCAATATGCATTCACATTTCCTCCATGTCTTTTCATAGCTAAATAGCCAGTTTCATTTTTAGTGCTGAATAATATTCCATTGTCTAGATGTACTACAGTTTATCCATTCATTTTCTGAAGGACATCTTGGTTGCTTCCAAGTTGCCAATTATGAATAAAGCTGCTATAAATATCTGTGTTCAGGCTTTTGTGTGGACATAATTCTTAACTTATTTTGGGTAAATACAAAGGAGCGGGATAACTGGATCATATGGGAAGAACATGTAGTTTTGTGAACAACTGTGTCTCAAAGTGGCTGCACCATTTTGCACCCCCGCCAGCACTGGGTGGGGGACTCCTGTTGCTCCGCACCCTCACAAGCGTGTGGAACAGTCAGTGCCCTAGGTTTTCAAAGACTGCTTTTGCTTCCTCTTAGCTTTTGATGACTTGAGGCAAGTCGCTCAACCTCTCTGCCTTGGTTTTCTAGTTTGTGACGCTGGGAAACTCTAGCACTTTCATTATGAGGTTGCCATGAGAATTGAATAAAGTGAGCCATGTAAGGCATGCAGGAGAGAGCCAGCATCTGTGCATTCTCAACGCACGTTAGCTGAGCTGTTTGGAGTAGGTTGGATTTCTTTTCTACAAAACACTTGAAATCCTTGAGCATCAGATGATGTTTAGGTTGGGGGTGGATTCCGCAAATTTATTTTTAACAAGAGTTGAACCCAGGCCATTTACCACGCTGAGGACTTCATATTTGAATATCATTACTGTGCTACAGAGTGGGTGTCAGCATTATTATCCACTTTTGGGTATGGAAAGTACAGCCCGGATAGGTTGAATTGACTTACCCAAGGTCACCTAGCTCAGAAGAGGTAGAACTGGGACCTGAACCTGAGTTTTTGGGGTACCAAAGCCCAGCATTTAGCCCCTGTGACACTGCCTTCTAAACTTGTCCTCCCTGCCAACCTGCACCCCGGGCTTGGAAATTTGGATTTACAGGGTCTTCACAAGCCATTCTCTAATTAGGCAAGAAGCCAGGCCCGTGTGTTAGTATTAACTGCACTTCAAACTTGACATATCGAAATGATTAAGTTCATGTCAACTGTTTTGTTCTTCTGATGGCTCACACTTCTTCCACCTCTTCATCTGGTCAGCTCGCACGCAACCTTCAGGTCTTGGTTTAGACATTACTTCCTGCAGTGAGACTTCTGGGTTAGGTGCCTCTTTTTGCTCTCTTAGCACCCTGTCTTTTCCCATTGTAGTTCTTACCACCCTTTATTGTAATTTTGTGTCTGGTTCCTCTACTAGGCGGAGCTTCATGAGGGCAGAGACCCTATTGGTCTCGCTCACTGGTGTGTGCCCAGCCCAGAGGACACCTATGTGGGCTTAACAAATATTAGTGGAAGGAATGACTGAATGACCAGGCATAAAAGGCTGGTGTTGGGCTGCAACACTGGGTTTAGTGTATTCTTCCGAGTGGAATACTGTGGCTTTATCAGCATTGGCCCTTACCTCAGGAATTCACCATGGTGTTTAACTTGGGATCGTCCAGCTTCTGGGTCCCTTTCTCCCAATGCATCAGCAAGGCAAGCAGTAATGAATGAGGTGGGCGGGGGTGGTTCAACACCTGAGGAACCTCCTGGGCTCTAAAGTCCTTCTCCCAACTCACTCACCCTGCAAGCAGGCCATGAGCACCCAATGGTCAACATCCAATCTGTGGTCCCTGTATTCTTTGTGGGGGCCCCACAGTGATTTCCCGCAGGAACACGGTGGTTTGGCCGTATTGGTTGTTAAAATGTCAACATACTTCCATGCTGGTTGGTAAAGGACCCTTGCCCAGAACCTGCTGAGTATTCCCCTCATTGCTCTAGCTTCCCTGGCCCCTGTCCTGGGACCTCTGACCTCCCCACAGCCCAGGAAATGAGGCGGAAACACCTGGTGCCACAGGCCCTGTTCGAGCACTGTGGCTGGCACCTTATTGCTTCAGTCTGTCTTCACATAATTTGAGCATTGCCCCTAGTGTAGTCCTTTCTGTGTTCTTGGAGAAGGGCACAGGAAGAGCAGGGAGAGGTGAGGTGTGCAGGAGAGGGCTCAGGCAGGCTCCCTGACCCTGGCACTCGCTCAGAACTAAGAGGATGCAGGAATGTGGACATTCCAGACAAGTGACATGGAGCCCAGCCACTGGCTGCACAGAGAGCTGCTCTTCACCGTACTTCACAAGCCAGCCACACGGAGACGGTTTCTAGAACAGCAGCCACAATTGTTTTTTAAATTTGTATTTGTTGATTTTAGAGAGACAGAGAAGAAGGGAGAGAAAGGGAGAAACACTGATTTTTTGTTCTACTAATTTATGCATTCATTGGTTGATTCTTGTATGTGCCCTGAATGGGGATTAAACCCACAACCTTGGTGTATTGGGATGATGCTCCAACCAACTGAGCACCCGGCCAGGGCCTTAACAGCCACCATTTCTGAGCTCTTACTATGTGCTCAGTAATCAGCTAAATGTTCATTTACCTCTCCTAACAGCTCTGTGAACACGAACATTGCTATGCTATTTTTGCAGATGAGGAACCAGGTGTGAGAGATTAAGGGATTCCCAGGTCACAAAGTCCATAAGAGGCACAGCTGGGTGTCAGACTGCAGAGGCCGTAGCCCCATGGGGAATGTCTCAATACCAAGGGAGAGGGACGGAGGTTCCTGGTGGGGGAGGCACTCTTCCAGGAAAGAGTGCGGAAAAGGGAAACAGATTTGTGGAGTGCGCTGCCCCATCACCACGTCCCTCACCCGGCCACCGCAGGAACTCTTCCCAAGAGTGCTTGCCCTGTGCGTGGCTGCTGGGGCCTGTCTGTGCCCTGAACCTCTGTGCTGACCTCTGCTGGAAGCCAGTCAGCCACCAGCTCCCAAAGGTTCCCTCTGGGCCACCTGCCCTGAGGGCATGCACTCAGCTGGCCCTGGGACTTGTCCTGGGTTTCAGTCTGTCTACACTCAGTCTCCATAGCAACCCTGGCTCCCTGGGAAGCACACTGGGGCAGGCTGGGCTTCAGAACTTTTGGCATGGAACTATGGGTCGCACTCTTCCTGGGTGTCCCCAGAGCAAATTCCTGCTGCTTTGACTAAAAAAAAACAAAAAACAAAAACAACAACAACAACAACAACAAAAAAAAAACCAAAAAAAAATGTGGAAATCACATCTAAGAATGGAAAAACATCTTTAAGAATATTCTTCAATGAAGAATTTATATTATATCTACATTGTAATTATGAAAAAATATGGAAAGGATAAAAAAGATTGGAAGGAAGCATGTTAAAATGCTAACAGTAGTGTTGATAATGGACTATTTATTTCTCTTCCCAATTTTTCCAAAGAGTTTACCTTTATAATGAAAAATATATATATTCTCCTTTCCTTCTGAGATGGTTTAGGTCTTTTTTTAAAAAAATATATTTTATTGATTATGCTATTACTGTTGTCCCATTTCTCCCCCATCATTCCCCTCCACCCTGCACACCCTCTCCCACCCACATTCCCCGCCTTTAGTTCATGTCCATGGGTCATAAGTTCTTTAGCTTCTACATTTCCCACACTATTCTTGCCCTCCCCCTGTCTATTTTCTACCCACTGTCTATGCTACTTGTTCTCTGTACCTTTTCCCCCTCTCTCCTCCTCCCACGCCCCTGTTGCTAATCCTCCATATGATCTCCAGTTCTGTGGTTCTGCTCCTGTTCTAGTCCTTTCTTAGTTTGCTTTTGTTTTAGGTGTGGTTCTTAATAGCTGTGAGTTTGCTGTCTTTTCACTGTCCTGTTTATCTTCTTTTTCTTAGATAAGTCCCTTTAACATTTCATATCATAAGGGCTTGGTGATAATGAACTCCTTGAACTTGACCTTATCTGAGAAGCACTTTATCTGTCCTTCCATTCTAAATGACAGCTTTGCTGGAAAGAGCAATTTTGGATGTAGGTCCCTGCTTTTCAAGATTTCAAATATTTCTTTCCAGCCCCTTCTTGCCTGGAAGGTCTCTTTGGAGATATCAGCTGACAGTCTGATGGGCACTCCTTTGTAGGCGACTGTCCCCTTATCCCTTGCTGCTTCTAGAATTCTCTCCTTCATTTTCATCTTGGCTAATGTAATTACAATGTGCCTTGGTGTGTTCCTCCTTGGGTCCAACTTCTTTGGGACTCTCTGAGCTTCCTGGACGTCCTGGAAGTCTATTTCCTTTGCCATATTGGGGAAGTTCTCCTTTATTATTTGTTCAAATAAGTTTTCTACTTGTTGCTCTTCTTCTTCCCCATCTGGGACCCTTATAATTTGGATGTTGGGACGCTTAATGATGTCCTGGAGGTTCCTAACCCTCTCCTCATTTTTTTGAATTGTTTCTTCCTCATTTTCTGTTTGGTTGTTAGTTTCTTCCTTCTGGTTCACTCCAGTGATTTGAGTCCCAGTTTTCCTTCCATCTCTATCAGTTCCCCATGCGTCTTCCTTCATTTCACGTATTGTAGCCTGCATTTTTTTCATCTAATTTGTGAGCAAAATCAACCAATTCTGTGAGCATTTTGATAACCAGTGCTTTGAACTGTGCATTTGATAGGTTGGCTATCTCTTCACGGCTTAGAGGAATTGACTCTGGGATTTTCATTTATTCTCCGGTTTGAGCCATTTTTGGTGGTTTTTTTTTTGTTTTGTTTTGGTTTTAGTCTGGTCGCGGCTATTACGTATGAGGGGTGGAGCCTTAGGTGTTCCTCAGGGCGGGGCAGCCCAGTTGCAGGGTTGTGACGCTATATGTGGGGGCGGGGTCCGAGAGGGAAGAATGGTGCCTGTTCCGCTTTCTCCTGGATTCAGTCCCTTCCGCCACTTCCCCTCTGCCTGGACCGTCTGTGCGTGTGAATGTGGGACCCCCTGGTCAGCCAGCCGCCTTGTGCGTCCTCACTGGGTCTGCACAGTTGCCCCCCTGTGTCCGGGGTCCGCCAGCTGCTGCCTGTGCACCTGGGAACTGCGAGCCGCTGCTACTTGCGTTCCTGGGTCTGCACCTCCACTTTTTCCTGCCACGACTCCGCCCCTCCTACCGGTCTGGATGAATGGTTGTTGGACTTCTGTACAGTTCAATTTTCTATCTGTTTTGGTTGTTTTCTTGTTTCTAAATATTTGTTGTCCTTAATTTTGGTTGTGAGAGGAGGCACAGTGTGTCCGCCTATGCCTCCATCTTGGCCGGAAGTCCCTCTCCTCATTTTTGTGAATTCTTGTTTCTTCCTTGTTTTCTGTTTAGTTGTTAGTTTCTTCCTTCTGGTCCACTCCATTGATTTGAGTCCCAGTTTTCGTCCCATCTCTATTGGTTCCCTGTACATTTTCCTTCATTTTACATATTGTAGCCTTCATTTGTTCATCTAATTTGTGAGCAAAATCAACCAATTCTGTGAGCATCCTGATCACCAGGGCTTTGAACTGTGCATCTGATAGGTTGGCTATCTCTTCATCACTTAGATGAATTGATTCTGGGGTTGATTTGCTCTCCCATTTGAGCCATTTTTGGCGGGGGTCTGGTCGCATCTGTTACATATGAGGGGCAGAGCCCTAGGTGTTCACCAGGGTGGGGCAGCCCAGTCGCTGGGTAGTGACGCTGTACGTGAGGGTGGGTCCGAGAGGGAACAATGGCGCTTGCTCCACTCTCTTGGATTCCAGTCTCTTCTGCCACTTCCCCTTTACCTGGACTATCTGTGTGCGAATGTGGGACCACCTGGTCAGCCAGCTGCCTTGCGCAGCCTCGCTGGGTCTGCACTGTTGCCACCCTGTGCCTGGGGTCTGCTAGCCGCTGCCTGCACACCTGGGATCTGCCAGCTGCTGCTGCCTGCGCACCCAGTTGCGCCAACCTCCACTTTTTCCTGCCACAACACCGCCTCTTACCGGTTTGGATGAATGGTTGTTGGACTTCCGTACAGTTCAATTTTCTATCTGTTTTGGTTGTTTTCTTGTTTCTAAATCTTTGTTGTCCTTAATTTTGGTTGTGTAAGGAGGCGCAGTGTGTCCACTTATGCCTCCATCTTGGCTGGAAGTCTCAGGTCTATCTTGAGGTGTTATAAGGGAATAGATGACCAGGAGGAGACCAGCCAATCTCCTCTGCCCTTTGTGATTTTGAGTAAGTCACATAACTACTTTGATCAGTTTCCCCATTTGTAAAATGGGGGAAATAGTATAACAGTAGGACTTTGTAGAGTTAGGATGAGCGTTAAATAGGATAGTCTCGGTGAAATTTTTATTACAAGTCTGGGTCTTGAGAAATGCTTGCCTGTTTGTTATGATTACTAACTCACTGATGGCATTCTGCTCATGAGTATTATGACCACCAGAGGGCACTCCTGGCCCATGGATGACCCTGGGATTCCCGTATTATGCTAATCTAGGTAGGCAGATTTGAGGAGGAAGTACAGAAATGCCCCTTCCTTGTTTGCTGACCTCTAAGTTTCCAGCCATGTGCTGGGAAAGAAATCAGTGTTAGAGTTGGAAGTGGCTGACTTTCTGTAGCAGTGGTGGAAGCTGACCTTGTTGCTCCCAGGAGTGCACATTTGTTTCAAATCTCCCCTCTGGAGTTCCTATGGGCAAGGAGGGCAGGCCTTTCCCCCTCAGTGTGGGACAGAGACTCTCCTAGGGATGGTGGGGGTGGAGACGGGGCAGGTGGATGAGCCCGAGGTCTCCACTGCCTGGTTCGGCTGTGGGGCTGTGCTCTGTTCCATGGTCACTGGCTCTGCCAGGCCACGTGCAGAGGCTGGGGGCCTGGGCTAGGGGAACTCCTAGGCAGGTTCACTCAGTAACGTGGCTTCATTCTCTGTGATTTGGTGATCTCTCTATTACCAGATGGGGCCTGTCCCTGAGCAGATTGGCCTATGGCGGGCTGTAGTGCATGGGTTCTTGACTTTGTGTAGGAAAGATTTCGAAACATGAGTCCACGTGACTATGAGGGTACATTTGTTAGAGCTGGAGACAGTGAAATAAGGGAGGACTTAGCATAGAGGAAGCAACAGGAGAGCCTAGGCTGGGCTGCCTTAGCTCACTGGGAGGTCAGAGAAAAGGGGGCTCTGGGGACAGGCTCAGGGGATTAGGCTGGGACAAGCGGCCAGCTGCCCACTGCCTTAGAGTTTAGGAGACCTGTGCCTGTGGAGGAAGAAGAGGGGAAAGGGGATGGTGCAGGCTGCTCCCCAGAGGGAGAGAACAGGCCGGGTCCTGTGTCTTGAGTCTTTTCTCTCTCTGGCAGGCGGGAACCTTAGAGGAGTTCTCAGGGGAGGGTTTTGGCAGAATATTCATCAGTTCTCCAGGTGCCCTTTCAGGGTCATGGTCTCCACTGATTGGTCAGTGGCAGGGCAGGGGGGGGTCTTTAGTCATTGCAGTTGGTTCTGGTGTTGTCCACCTGGTTTTGCTGCTTTTCTGGGCCTGGAGCTGAAATATAATGGAGGCCCAGATGTTTTATCCAGGGAGGAAAGTCCAGGGGAGGAGAGGTTACCCTGGGGGTGAGGTCCCTGTTTTTCTAGTTTTGCTCTCTGCCAGGCCTTCCACCCTGGTGACCATCTGCGCCTGGCTGTAAATTGCTTGGCCGTTTGTGTTCAGCTATCTGCCTCAGTTTCCCTCTTCCATTGCCAAGGAATTTTCCTAGCTTGTCGCTATCCTGTCTCATCTCAAGCCCTGACCTCTCCTGTAAGCCTAACTTGTGTGCATGGCCAGCTGTCTATTTGATATGTCTACTTGCATGGGGCTTAATACACCCAAAATAAAACTATTCCTCCACCAACACTAACTACTACTACAGCTAAAACAAAACAAATAAGTCTGCACTCTCAAAATGTCATTCATTTACAAAACAAGGACTCCAGTGCAGACGGGGACTGACCCCTGGTGCACAGCAGAGATGGAGCAGACACGGCTCCCTCCTCACAGGGCCACAGGAGTAGAAGCTGAGCATCTGTAACAAGGAAGCTGATTATGCTGCTTTGCTGTGCGTTGGTGCCCAAAGCAAAACACAAAAAACACGGAGTACTGTGCTTGCTTCTGGATACAGATTTGAGTAGGACCATTGGGAAATTATGACATTCCCCATAGAGAAAGATCAGGATGAGGAGTCTCAAGATCATGAGACATAAAGAACAATTTGATTCTTGGTTTGGCAAGATTCGGCCTCAGGAAAAAAGTGTGTGTGTTGGATGCTTGTAATGCAGCAGCATGATGGCGTTCTTCAGCCGTCTGAGGCTGGTCCCAGTGTGGGAAAGGATGGCTGGGTAGGTACGGACCCAGAGGTGGGAGGAGAACCAGTGGGGTCTGGTTGCCGGGAGGCAGCTTTGGCTCAGGGTGGAGTGTGATGTTCCTGCTCACAGCAGGTCACCCTGGGAGAGCACAATGGTCACTTACTGGAGTGATTCCCACTGAATGGATCTTGGCAGAGAGAGTGTATAGAGTTCTCTCACACAATGGGACACTGAACTAGGAGACCCCAACATTTCCTTCCCACCACAAGGTTCTAGGAAATGGCAGACTGAGGACATGAAGACCCAATGTGAATGCATTTACTGTAACCAGCCTGGTGCCAGGGGCATCTCAGCAGCCTCTGAGGCCTGTTTCCTCATGTCCTGCAGATGAAGAGACTCTCTATTCCATAACGTCACATTGATTCAAAAAGAAGCCTGCTGGACTGGAAGGGCCCCAAGGTGTGGTGAAGGAAGGCTGAAGCTCCCTAGCTCTGCTCAGACTGGTGTGTTGGACTTACTGCTGCAGCATTGCCTTCTGTCCCCATTCTGACCTTCCTCCTCAATGGGACTGATGTCCCCAGGTGCTGAGCAGACCTGGGAAGGGCCTGCGGCATCACCTCCTTGATCTCAGATAACACACTTGTCTTTATTGCGTTGTTCTCTCTCCTGAGAAGATTCTCAGCTGCCAATTTCTTGGAATCTCTTTGATGAACAGCCTCTTTGGTAGAGATTTTAAATGTTGGCAGAAGTTGTAAGAATGTGTGACTGGGCTGCCCTCAGTCCCACTGTGGTAATGCCCTTGGGTTACAGGGCAGATGTCTGGGCCTCTTGTCCAGAATTTAAGGAGGAGACAGGCCACCTGTGGCATGGGGGTTACTGAGCCAGCCCGGGAGATTATGTGGGATACTCCTCTCTTTTTTGCCTTTCCCCTTTTTCTCCTGCTTCATGCATGCTTCCTTCTTTTACTTTCTCCTTTATCATCTTAGATCAGGGGATGGAGGACTCAGGCCCCTGGTAAGCCTTGTTCCCGTCCCTCAAGCCCCTTCATTCTTGGAGCACATTCCTCTAAACTTTCATATGTTCAAGTCCCTCCCTGGTGCTGGGGCTGATGGGGGGTGCAATGCCCACCCAGCAGAGCATCCTGAGGCTTATGGGTTGTCCTTTGCCCTGTGTCAGGCCCTGGTTCCTGGAGGTACCTGTCTGTCGAGTGGATCACTCCTGGGGTCCACTGTGGTTTTTAATTTTTTCTTCTTTTTTGTGTGTGAGATTGGGCCTCCAGAAAGGATGTGCTGATTTGGGGTGACTTAAATTGTTTACATAGACAGGGCCCTCACCCAACCTAAGGGTGGTCCTGATTACTCCCAGTTGAGCCCTTGTTCCAAATCTCCTCCCCCAGGGGCAATTTCAAGTGCATCTGACAACCTGTGGCAGCCCAGAGGGACTAACATTGTGTCAGCCTCAGTGCAGATGGATGAGACTGGAGAGCCCTCCGCTGGGGCTTGTGCTCAGCGTGCTGAAGCATGGTCCCTGGGAGGCAGGCTGGACCAGGCCATTTGAGAAACACCCCACTTTCATTCCCCACTTTGGCCTTTGCTTCTGCAAATGGAGTTTGCTATATTCTGTTTTATCAAACTGGTCTGAGGCAGGATATTTAAGAAATTACGTACCTAGATCTTTGACTCAGCAAAGAGTCATTTTTATACCTTCTGGGAAGTAACATTAAACATTCTCAAATTTTACTTTTGCTCTAAAGTCAGACACATCTCTTTAACTAATAATAAAGGTAATTAATGACTACCCTGTTACAACTTTGCATCAGATAGTGTAATTGCTTCATATACACTATTTCACTTAATTTTTTGAAAAGATTTTATTTACTTATTTTTAGAGAGAGAAAGGGAGGAAGAAAGAGAGGGAGAGAAACATAGATGTGCAAGAGGAGAGAAACATCCATCAGTTGCCTCTCATGTACCCCTCGCTGGGGACCTGACCTGCACCCCAGGCATGTGCCCTGGCTGGGAATCGAACCAGCAACCTTTCAGTTTGCAGGCTGGCACTCAATCCATTGAGCCACACCAGCCAGGGCTATTTCACTTAATTAATTATTTTAAAAGATTTTATTTATTTATTTTTAGAGAGAGGGGAAAGGAGGGGGAAAGAGAGGGAAAGGAGGAAGAAACATCGATGTGTGGTTGCCTCTTACACGCCCCCAACTGGGGACCTGGCCTGCAGCCCAGGTACGCGCCCTGACTGGGAATCAAAGCAGTGACCCTTTGGTTCACAGGCTGGCACTCAATCCACTGAGCCATGCCAGCCAGGATACCACTTAATTTTTAAAAACAACCTGATAAGGAAGGCACTGGCATAAATACATTGTGTTGTTGGTAAAATCGAGGCAAAGGCACATCAGGTAATGCGTCCTAAGCCACCCAGCTAGGAAGCGTCTGAGCCCGAATAGAGCCCAGTGTCCTGGCTCTTAACCGCCATACTATTTAATGACATAATGACATAGTAGTAACAGCAAGCATTAACTGCTTACTATGTGACAGGCCACGGACTATGAGTTTTGTGTGAATGAACTCATTAAATACTCACAATAACAGGGATTACTATTGTCTCCATTTTACCTGTGAGGAAACCGCAGAAAGGTTAAGTAACTTTTCACAAGCATTGGTGAAGCCAGTATTTCAGCCTACACAACCTGACCATGTTTGGAACGTGGGTTTATGAGTGTGACATAAGGTGAAAACGAGCCCACCCTGCCCTCTGTGACCCTGGGACACTGTGGACCCCAGAAGGCTGCTGATCCATTTTACATAACCTTTGCCATTGAAAAACACACCAGGAAGGAATGTTCCTGGTACCCAGCTGGCACCGTGCAGGGTGGCGTAGTGCTCATGTGATCCTCACCTGCTCCTTCCAATTCCAGGAGGGATGGGACTGCGTGTGTCAGTGGTTTCGAGGTCGCTCTGAGCAGCTCCGGATCTCAGGAGCTGTGCCTATATCTACATTTGGCTGTGTGTTTGGTGGGGTAACAACAGAGTGGTGTTTGCAGAAGCCATGCATGGAGGTGGCATTGACCCCCCTTGGCCTCAGGTAACAGAGGCGAGGCAGGGGCAGAGGACTGTCCTGGTGGCCGGAGGCCGGACCCCAGAGGTGCTGATGGGACAGCTGAGGGACAGCGTCATTTCTGATCCAATGCTGGGCTTCTACTCTTGTACTCAGACTCCTCAGGGCTTCTCCTTCAGGCTCCATGAGCACCCCTGCACGCACACTCTGAGGGAAGTAACTCTGGACTGGGCGCTGGCCACACAGAGCTGGTGTCCATCAACACATGAGTATTCTTTTCTTTTAAAAAAAATGTTTATTGATTTTAGAGAGAGAAGAAGGGAGGGAGAGAGAGAAAGAAACATCGATGTGAGAAACATCAGTTGGTTGTCTCCTGTATGTGCCCCGACCAGGGATTGAACCCACAACCTGGGTGTGTGTCCTGACCAAGGATCGAACCCATGACCATTTGGGGTACGGGATGACACTCCAACCAACTGAGACACACCGGCAAGGGCAGTGTTCTTGCTTTTGTATTCGGTATTTCTCCTGAGATCCTGTCTTTTATCAACTTCTGATCCTTTTGACTTTTAGGGATTTTGTTTCCCAAGTGCCTAGCGCATTTGACCTTCCTCCCAGCCTTCCCCTCCCCACACCAACAGGGTTCACGAGCTCTTCGCTGTTTCTTCTTTCTCGGCTTATTGACTCGCCCTTTCCTTAGGAGACTGAAGCTGACTTTTAAAAATTACATAATTTTTCATCTCCCCACTCCTTGCAGTTGTCCCTGCTACTCAGCTCCGTGCCACTTGCTCTGGAGCTGACCCCAGACTGACCGATGGGTCCTGAGGTTGGTGTCTGAAAATAGCAGGCTCCGGGCTGCCTTCGCCCATCACAGGAGACAACCAGCCTGCCAGCTACTGTGAGCAGCAGCTGCGGCTACGTGAAGCCGCGTGGAGAGGCTCGAGTTACTCCAGTGGGAAAGACACAGAAATGACATGCTGTTCCCGGGTTGTCTGGGATCTGACATCCCTGCAAGGCCTGCTGCCAATAGGACCTGGTCAAGTGAGGCGATTAGTGCTGGGAGTCCCTGTGTCTCAAATGATTTGCACTGTCACGCAGCCAGGGAGATACTAAGGCTGTACCCAGAGAGGCAGGTCAGAGAGAGAAAAGAAATCAGGTTTGACATGTCTGAGTGGAGAACCACATGGTGCAGCTGGGAGATTACAGCAGTAAGTAGAAGGATGACCTGAGGCGCTGGCTTTTCATCTTCTTATTCTTTCCCTCTTTGCACAGTTTAGGGAGCTAACAGTGGCTGAGGTCTCCATGGAGCTGGTGATGTGTTAGTAAAAGAATTGAAAACTCAAGGCACCCACCAGGATCAAGTAGGCCACAACTGAGCAAAGCGGGCCTAATGGAGGGCGGTAGGGAGTGGTGGAGACTATGGTAAACTGGAGAATCCTGGCAAAGAGAGAGCATTCAGAAAATCAGATTCAAACTACCAACCACCAGTTTTCCACCACAGACCAAAGTTTTGTATCTAATTTTGTTTCAGGCCACTAAGTAAAGGAACTTACTGGTAAATGTTATTCTGCTCAGTGTGAAAAAAAAAGACAAAAAAACCAGACTCAGTAAAATTGCTTTATATACTTCTACTGTTATACTTTCTCTTCATGGAAGCTGGTACTTCTGGAATGCTCCAGTATCAGCTCTCGGCTAATGAACGTATCAGTAACTTTGTGGAGGGGTTATGCCCTACATTGAACACATAATGAGAAAATTAGTAGAGTGAAAATTACCACTGAAAATCTCTTAGAAAGGGACTATGTTGGGCACTAATAAAGCATGTTTCTCAGGAAGTCTATAAGCCTGGATGCTAAAAATCAGTGAAGATTTTTTAGTGGAGCTGCAGCAGAAATGGTGAGCTTGTGTTTAGGAGCCGATCTGTTTGAGAAATTCTAGTGCTGTAACTTTAAACACCAGACTCTCTCTCGGCACATCAGATCTGAGGCTGTTCTGGTGGGCTTCACATCTGCCGCCTCCCACTCACTGTGAGGCATGTGTTCCTTGGGGAGAAGGGTGGAAGCGGCTCTTTTCTTTATACATGTATATAAGTGCTTGTCTTTCCTTCGTCCAGGTCATAGTTGAATTCATGCACGTCACACACATTTAACGTGACCCTGTGGTCGGGGGTGCAGCGATGCACCGATACCCCTCACGTGTGCACAGAGAAGGAGCAATTCAGGGTCTTGCTCTGGATCCACAGACTCATTTCAGGCACCCACAGCAGTTTTGACTAATGACGGAGTACAACCCTGTATCACATCCAAGAGTCTAAGTTGTTCCTGGTGAAGGAAGGGATCATGAGATGAGGTGCAGCCACACAGACGCCGTTTGTAGAGACAGAAGCTCTAGCGTTGGCTGTCCTTCAGGAAAACGATGTGTTTGCCTCGCGAGGTTCATGTGCAGGCCCAATCTGGAATCCCAGTTCCGCTGGTTATCAGCTCTGTGACATGAGCACACTATTTCGCTTCCCCGAGTCTCAGTTTCCTTATCTGTAAAATGGACATAATGACGCCGCATGGTTTGTTATGAGACTTGGTGAACACATGTGTGTAGCATTTGTACATAATAAGTATCCAATACATGTTGACTTCCCAAGGTTCCCCGCTACCTTCCGAGGCTGTCAGTGGGGGGGGGGCGGGGGTTGAGTGGCTGTATAGTTAACTGCTAATCTGTTATTCCAGTTAATCATTTTTGGAAGCAGTGTGGAATCGTAGAATCAGCGATGCACCTAAGAGAACTGGGTTCAAATCCCAG
The DNA here is from genome assembly GCA_039655065.1 of Glossophaga mutica. Taxonomy (NCBI): domain Eukaryota; kingdom Metazoa; phylum Chordata; class Mammalia; order Chiroptera; family Phyllostomidae; genus Glossophaga; species Glossophaga mutica. The sequence goes on from CM077304.1 coordinate 66,008,337, forward strand.
ATTGAAATTTTAACTGTTATGAAACTTTCATCAAATTATTTAACTTCTCCATTTCCTCCCATGCAATGCGCGATAGTAGTTTCTGAAGATCAATTAAAGAGATGTGTGAAAACACTCAGCACACCCAAGTACCCAGTAGGCGTTAATTCTGCCCTTCCTTACCTCTTTACTTTTTTTATCTCTTTCTGCCACCTGGGTCCATTTTCTCAATGTCCGTCATAACCGTCTCTTCCTTCTCCTGCCATATATAGGATCTTGAGAAATTCACTGGAACAGCATTGAGAGGAAACTTAATCACTTAGTCTAACCACCCATTTTAGAGTTGAGCAAGATGAAGTCCAGAGTGTTCAAATAACTTGGTTGAGACCATGCAGCTAAGGCTGTGGTCATATTTGATCGAGATTTTAGGTTTCCTAACTTTGGATCTAGATCTAGCGTGGGTAATCCATTCATTCATTCATTCTTTCAAGCATTCATCTAATTTTTGTTTTTTTTGAGATGTGTCAGGCACTGTCCGCAGCACCAGGGATCCGCGGGTCGAACGAGACAGTGAGCGGAGTTTACACTCCAGCGGAAGGGGCGTGGCTGCCCCTGGGCATGGAGAGTATCTGCCCCGCATGCACTGTCCTGTGAGAACTGCGGTGTCTCACCTGCTCTCCCTCAGCCAGCCCTGGACCTTCTTCCCTGACTGGGAAGCAGGGGGCCAGAGCCTCTGAATCCCGGCCAGGAGGAGCAAACCTCAAGAGTTTGCCTGTGTCATTCAGGAACCTGCCTGTGTTCTCACATTGTTTAGTAATAAAAATATTCAAAATCCATTTTTACTGGGGAAAAAATTCTATCTGGTCTTTTGTTTGAAAGTGTTTTCTAATCTTGAAAATTGTTTTCCCCTTTAGAATTTGTAAGGTCCAATGACCACGTGGATAAATAATGAGTCTATTATTAATATCAAGGATGCTTCCAATTTCAAAAAGCTTCATTTCTTATGGAATAAAGAGAAGATGAGATCAGTTCTCTTCTGAAACCATCTGCAAGTGTCCCAAGCATGGCAGCAAACACCCAGCATCCACCCACCTTTGAGCACAGCCTGTTACAGGAGAGTGAAGATCCAGGCTGCGGGAAAGCCCCAGGGGCCCAGGACAGCTCTCAGGCAGCTGGCCTCCTGGTATACCTCCTCGTGTACCGCTTCCACCCCTGCTGGTCCAGGGCCCTCCGCATAGTCTGGTGGTGGACTCCACCTGGCTGGAGCCCATCCAGCCTTCTTTTGAGTGTTGAAGGGCCCTGAACTATCCCTGTACCACCACCACTGGCTCTTCTTTAGCAAGAGCTCCTTATGTATCAGGCTTTACTCTTGCAGTTTAGGCTCAGCCTGATCACAGACAGGCCTATTTTTAGTGGGGTTTTGCATAGAGCGATGTCACGAGTTTACACACTCCAGACACTGAAAGGGGGAAAATCACCAGTTGGAAGATAAGAGCGGATGATACATTTGGAGAAATTTTGTATTCTGTGGGGAGGAGTTAGAGTTTTATGAGATTAGGACTCAGATTTCTGTTTTCCATTCATACCACCCTATTTTTTAGTTCTCTCAGATTCTATTTTATTTCATACCAGTCTCTGATTTGCAAGAAATCCATGGAACTTATAACTGGTCTTTTAGTAGGAAGGATTGAGGGAAACTTACTCACTTTATAGAGAAAAATAAAACTGGATCCCTACCTAGTGTTGTGAAGATAATAGAAAAAATGGTAGGAGAATAATCAGGACATAGGGGTGGGGAAGGATTTTATCACAATTATGGATTTCTATTCAACAAAGAATGCCAGTGATATTTTTATCCGACACTTAAAGGATTGGAAAAGACTGTTATGATGTCCCAAACCAGCACGGGTCTATCATCATCCTAAAACCCAGAAGGAACTCCTGAAAAGCAACAGGAGAAATATAGATAAAAGGACAAAGAGCTTGAAAAGGCAATTTTCAAAAGTGGAGTCCCAACAGAATTAAGAAGTATATGAAGGGACACTACATGTCATTAGTAAATCAGATAAATTTACTACAGTAATTAGTAATGTCTGTCAAGTAAATGCCAATTAAACAGTGATTACATGGTACTCTCCACTTGTTCTACTGGAAAAATCAGAAACCTAGGTGATAGCTCACTGAATGGATCATTGTTCAGTTTTCAGCACGAGGAGGAAATGGGAGGCCACCGCAGATTTTGATGAAATATCAAGGAAATTAAATAATTCTCTGGACAAAAGTGCATGAGGGATGGATGAAAGCAGAGATAAGCCACACTCCCTTGGGTCCCACAAAACATATGATTCTGTTTCTCAAGGTGCATAATTGATCACTTTGGACTTAGGAACCAAAAATTGATCATATTTCACAAGCAGCTAAGTAGAAACTTTTGCGTTTGAGCGGTAGATAAAGCCAAAGAGAGGAGAGTAGAGGGACTTCCGCTGAAACATCTGAGAGAAGAGCAAGGCTGGGAGAAGGTTAGGTTCCTGCCTTGTAGAGGTGTTATGCCAGGGCCTGGTCCCCTGGTTTATGTGGATGCTTTGGGGGTATCACTGCCTCGCCAGGTAGTAACACTGTCTACCAACCGAGAAAACCATCAGTGGTTTTCTTCCGATGTCATTTCCTTTTGGTCTTTGGAGAAAGGCTGGTTAAAGTAAGCATCATGGCTGTCATGCAGCTGGAGTGGTCCACTTGGCTGCTGTGATGCCCTGTGAAAATGGGCAAATTATAACACTGCATGTCAGGGGCAGTTGAGGAAGGGAACAGAGGGCCCTGCCAACTTTCTTCTTTCAAAAAAAATATAGAGGGCTCAAAGGTGGAGCAATGCCCTCCTGAATGCAGGCACAAAAGATGCAAGCAGACTTCAGCAGGGAGGCCTCCGAGGCTGGAGAGCTTCAGGCTGGTTCTCCTCAGGCGTCCTCCAGAAGTCTGGGCGAACGGCCGGCAGACTCAGGGCCTTGCAGACGGCGCAGTGAGGGGGCACACTTCCTGAGTCAGAGAAATCTGGGTTTGAGACGGAGCCCCGCCACTCCCTGACTGTTTTTAGTCAAATTACTTTACCTCTCCAAAGCCTCTGTTTTCTTCACCTTGAAAATGGAGACAATAGTATATTAATTCGTAAGATTCCTGTGAGGATTAGTGAGGTCATCTGTGAACATCACATGCTGCTTCCTGGAACACTGTGAGCACTCAATAAGTGGTAGCTATTAGAGTTATTTTATTTCTGAAACCATATGTAGTCAAGTTTCATCACATGACAGAAATAGGAGAGCAGTACTCATAAGACATGGCCTTCCAGACAAAATTGGGGCCCCCAACAAACAGCCACCCCAGAGCTCCTTGGAGCGAGTCCACGCCCATGCCCATGGTGCAGTCCTGGACCCCTGAAACCTCCAGCTCCAACATCCTATCTCATCCCAAACAACCTGGCAGATACAGTCACTGGTCCCACATTGTGACATGATTGGGATTTTTGCTTTAAGAGTTTGAGTAAAATACGTTCAAGCTTTGTCATTCTTTGGTTCCATAGCATTTGGTTGCACAAGTTTCACACCCATCTTGGCCTTAGTTTTCTCCAGTGTTCCAGGCCTAGAGTGGACACAGAAGGAAACGGCCGTGGCTGCCCAGGGTTTGGTGGGAGAGTGTTGACACCCACATCCCCCCACCGTGGGGCTGGAAGTGTGTTGAGCTGGATTTGCCGATGTCTTTGGTTTTTCTGTTGGAGGCTTTGCCAATGCCTCGTATTTTGAAAATCATGCCAAGAAGAAGGCAACAAAGTTGGCAAGAGAAAATGTTATAACTTGCAAGGTGGGACAGATGAGTCATTAGAGAAGGAGCAAGACTAGGAAGAAGGGGAGGAGAAAAGGATGGGAGACTAAAGGGGAAGAGAGAAAAATGAAGTTGTGAAAGTAGAAGAGGAAATTGGAGAGAGGTGAAGCTGTCTGATGCTGATGAAGCTTAAGAGCATGAGAGTGATAATAATAGTGGATCGAGTGGGAGTGAAATGGTTAGAAAGCCTCAAACGAAAATATTATAATTAGCATGAGGCTTTTGAGGCATTTAATGATCCATCTCCCTGTCTTTATAATTGAAGGCAAGAAGAAAAAAAAAGGAAACAAATAGGGAATCCTTTGTCTCCCTATTGCAAAACTAGGGGATTGGGTGGTCACCTGTGAGGTGCTTTCCAAAGCTAACACTCTATCAATTTATAAATCATACCCATATTTAAGATTCCTTATTTGGTTAAGAGAGATCATTGTGGCCTGTGTAGCGCCCATGAAAACCACTTTGTGGCAAATGATGTGGATGAGATTAATTTTATTAGGTCTGAAAAAGTCAGGATTATAATGCCCTTCAAATTTTAAATAGCTTATGCATTATTATTATTTTTTAAAAAATTAACCAGCCCATAGGTGTGTTCTGGAACTAAGGTTGAACTTTTGGGAAAGTAGGAATTTAGACTAGAACCAGGCCTTAGAACTTTCTGGCATTCCTCTGGGACATTCCTCTCTTTGCTCATGGTTAAAGTCTATGATATCCGTTTCCTTGGTGTCCAGGTGTTCCATTAAATACAGTATGTCAGCAGAGGTCTGAGAGCCAGCCACAAAGGTGATGCCACTGGTCTCTGAGGATGTTTCTGTGTCAAGTAAAAGAGGCGGCTCAGGGTTCGCAGGCTCCATCTGGCCTGCCGGGGCGGTGTGGCTGGACTCCAGGAATCCCGGGAGGCTCCATCTTTTTGGGATCTTGTCATTCTCAAAAGGGTCTTCCTCAGCGGCAAACCTGAAAATGGTCTTCTCAGCTTCAGCTGAAACAGTCTGGGGTCTGGGGCCTGGAGGAGGTGTCCCCTCCCCTGAGGGAAACAGGATCAGTCCCACAGGGTCCTCCCATTGCCTGGTGCTGCTTGGCTGAACCCCGGTGAACTCAAAGCTCTGGATGGAGGCCGTGGAGTCCCAGTGCGGGTCGTCTGCCGTGGGCCCTGGTGCTGTGATCAGCACCTCGGGGACCTGTGGCATTTTGGTGGGGGAGGCCTTCACACTGGACTGTGGGGTCAGGCTCTGTAGGGTGCTCGTCCGGCTGGTCTCCCTGATCATGGACAGTTCCCCCAGGCTGGAGTACAGCTTGGGGTTCCCCTCTGGGGAGTACTGCTTCCGGGAGGTGCGGTGGGCTCTCCTCGAGGGCACATCCAGCAGATCCTTGGCTGGGCTGAGGTCTCTCTGGGGGAAGAACATGGAGCTGTCACTGGCCTGCCTCCCATAGCTTCTGCTCCTGGGGCTGGGGGGGTGCTCGTGGGCACTCAAGAACCTCTTGACTCTTCGGATCATGGAGCGGCGATGGCCGTGCTTCTCATTGTCCCACAGCCACTCGTCACCAGGGTAGTCAGACCCAGGCAGCCTGAAACACAGAATGGCAGCTTCAGGGGCCTGTCTTTGGGGGCAGAGTCTCAAAGTTAAGCACAAGTTGGTATTTTTGCATTGGAGATTTGGAGATGGGTAGGGAGGGTGACTTCGACTGGGAATGGTTGAGCAGAGGCCCCAGCATTTCTGGTTGCAGAATCCCTTAACTCTTAAACACGATTGAGCACCCCAAAGAGATTTGTTTTTGTGGGTTGTAGCTGTTGCTGTGTACCCTGTTAGAAATGATGACTGAGAATATTAAAAATGCAAGAAGGTACAAACACACATTCCACTAACTGTTAGGTGATGGCATTGCCGCATGGTGTGTGGCCTCTGGAAAATTCCACTGCACATCCATGAAAGAATGAGAGTGGGAAAGGAGGAGCATTCTGGTGTCACAAACACAGTGTTGCCGGAGATGGCACTGCTAGGGGCCCATGGGGAAGCTGTTAGGAGAGTAAATCCTAAGAGTTCTCATCACAAGGACAAAATTTTTTCCCTTGTTATTTTCTTCTTTTCCTTCATTTCATTGCATCTACATGAGAACATGGATGTCAGCTGTACCTACTATGGTAATCATTTCACAGTATCGATCAAGCCATCGTGCTGTATGAACTTATACGGTGATCAATATCAATTACTTCTCAGTAAAAGACAATAACAGTTTTGACCTTAAGGACTTGGGTCTTAGGAATCTGCAGGGGTCCCCGGATCACACTTTGAGAATCACTGATCTAGAGACTTGAACATTAAAAAAAAAAAAAAGATACAGTTTGTGTTCTCTTTCCCTTATTATAGATGAATTTAGGCCATATTTTCCCAGGACTCATACAATTCCCAAAACAATGGATCACGACTAAATTTAAGACAGGGCAGATAAGAGCTAACATTTACTGACCTCCCATGCATTAATCCACTTAATTACCATACCAGTCATGTGAGTTGGTACTGTTATTACTCTTCACAGGTTACAGATGAGGAAACTAGGCCCAGAGAGAATCACTGAGGCTGTGTAGCTAGTGAGGGCCACGCCCAGAAGTCTGACTCCACAGCCTTCATCTTTAATCACCGTGACATTCGAGGCCCTTCCTCAGGCTTTGGTCTGAGGAAGGGATGTGGGTCTTATAGAGACAGGACAGCCATCGAGGTGGTGTGACTTCACATTGTGGGTGGGCTCCCCGCAGGAGTAAGTTTGACGGATTTGCTATTGCTGAGAATTTTTAACATTTAAGACACAAAAGACTCTATGATTTTAAAACTTCTTCAAGGCTGAAATAAAATGGATAATTGAAATAACGATAAGGGCTGTTGGGTAGTAAGGCCTCCTCCTGCCTCAGATTACCTGGTTATTTGTCTCACCTCTCTGGTTTTACAGTCGTAATGAGGTCTGAAGAACCACTTAAAGCTTTGCTCTTAAACTACAAGCGCTGTGTTGGCTCTGGGAGTGACGGTGATCTGGCTGACCTGGTCCAGTGTTCATGTTGACATCCATGGTGACGAGATGCTTTAACTATGCCAGGTGCATTTTATGTGACAAAAGGAAAAAGTAAGGACAGCGTATTGTTGGTGTAACCTGAAGGGGCAAAGGGAGCAGTGAAAAGAAAACATCGCTCCTTTTGTTTATGAATAAAAGATGGGTGATTGAGATGATTAATTGGCTAAAGGTCCTGGGATGGCGTCTGATTACAGCCTCATGCTGTTATTCTGCAGCCCCAGCCGTGCCCTTGGCTACTAGATAGCCTCCTGGCCCACCATCCACTGTGCGCGGCTCAGATTCTGTTACACTGACTTGAGAAATGCAGACTCATGCTCCAGAGGCCCTGTGACCCTGCTGGTTGGGTTTCATTAGGTCCGATCTGCGGTCACACCTCAGGAACCATGCAGGTAGAAAGGACATGGAGGAGCAAAAAGCACAGCTGTTCACTAAGACTGCCTCACCCATGCACCCTGGGGATCGAGGTGGGTAGGCCTCTAGCCTCCGTTTGGGATCTGGACTTTTTGTTCAGGATTTGTTTTCCTTCGCTCCTCCTGAACCACACAGACTTGTAAGAATGAACAACAACAACAAAAAATCTAGGAAAAAATGTATTATTATTATTTCAAAAATTCAGGAGTCCTAAAAGAAAAACTCCCAGACATTCTCACTATGCACTGGTGTGGTGATTACGCACATTCGACTGAGGCAAACGACTGAGGCCCTGGGTCACAGAATGGGGAAGAATGGACCAGATGCGAAGAGCAGACTGCACAAAGGCCGATGCTTTCGCTGATGTTCCTTCCACTAATGCACTGACTGACATCGAGATCACACTGCTCCTTCCTGCCTCGTGAGATAGTGGTGTGGACGTGTGAGATCTATCCACATACCCAACCACGTGTACTGAGCATCTAGCATGAACAAATTGGCTGCGTTAAGAACAGTGTAACACAATTTTAAAGGAGGGTGAAAGCATGTGCCACTGATCCTTGAACAGCGTGGGGGTTAAGGACACTGAAAATCCACCTGAACTTTTGACTCTCCAAAAACTTAACTACTAACAGCCTGCTGTTGACCAGAAACCCTACCAGTAGCAAACACTCAGTAAACATATATTTGGTATGTTGTATGTATTATATACTGTATTCTCACAATGAAGTGAGAGAAAATAGCGTTACTAAGAAAATCATAAAGAAAACACATTTACAATATTGATTGAAAATAAATCCCCGCATAAGTGGACCCATGCTGTCCAAACCTGTGTTGCTCAAGGGTCAATTGTACACACATAGGTAAATTTGGAGCAAAGACAGTTTTTGAGCTGGAGTTTTCACACTGAGTGGGAATCAGGTAGGCAGAGAAAGGACAGAGTCCTCAGGTGAAAGAAGTGACGAGTGAATAATGTAGCAGGAGAGTTTAGGGTGTTTGTGAGGAAAAGGAAATACTTGAGTCAGTGTGAAACACAGGGTGGAGTCAGGCATAAGGCTAGAAAGGCAGCCTCAGACTGTGCTAGGGAGTCTCACCGGCCAGGCAGAGGGACTCGGGCTTGAACCAGGAGGCAGTGGAGAGCTCAGGATGGTGTTTGAGAAAGGACAGCACGCCTAGCCTTGTGTTATTTGGTGGTAGTGTCCAAGCAGGCAAAGCTACATGGAAAGCAACATTAATTATTGTCAAACAGAAATGTTTTGAATAAGAAACAGGACTTGGGAACTTTCTACACTGTCAGAAAATGGGTCTCTAGAAGGACACTCAGTGGTCTGTGACCTGTGAGGCAGTTTTATGAAACTCATGCTGAAGTGATGAGGGAAGCCCTCCAGTCTCTGCGCTACCCAAGAGCAGTGTGGCTCCCGTGATGAACCTCCCCCCGCCCCCCCGTGATGAACTTCGTGAACTTCCTTCTAAATGAAACCTTCCACGAGAGGTTCATTGCTGATACAAAACATCCATCTCCTTTGTCTGATAGTCATGATTCCCAACATAACACAGAAACTGCAGTTTACGAACAAAATACAGGATGGCCATCATAAACAAATCAACAAACAACAAGTGCTGGTGAGGGTGTGGAGAAAAGGGGACCCTAGTGTACTGTTAGTGGGAGTGCAGACTGGTGCAGCCACTGTGGAAAACAGTATGGAATTTCCTCAGAAAACTAAAAATGGAACTGCCTTTTGACCCAGCAATTCCACTGCTGGGATTATACCCTAAGAATCCTGAAACACCAATTCAAAAGAACTTCTGCACCCCAATGTTCATAGCAGCACAATTTACAATAGCCAAGTGCTGGAAACAGCCTAAGTGCCCAACAGCAAATGAGTGGATCAAAGAACTGTGCTACATTTACACAATGGAATTCTATGCAGCAGAAAGAAAGAAGGAGCTCCTACCATTTGCAACAGCATGGATGGAACTGGAGAATGTTATGCTAAGTGAAATAAGCCAGGTGGTGAAACACAAATACCATATGACTTCACTTATAAGTGGAACCTAATTAACAAAACACACAAGCAAGCCAAATAGAACCAGAGACATGTAAATAAGGAACAAACTGACAGTGACCAGAGGGGAGCGGCAGGAGGATAATAGGGAAAAGAAGGGGAAGAAGGGTGAAGTCAAGGAACATGAACAGGGGACTCATGGGACGGACAATGGGAGGGAGGACTGAATATTGGAGGCGGGTGGGTAAGGCAGGGGAGAGTAATGGGGGGAACCGGGGACAACTGTAACTGAACAACAATAAAAAATTTAAATAAATAAATAAATACATAAAAAAGAACAAAATAGTTTAAGGCTCAGAGTATACAGAATAGGATACGTAAGTCCCCCTCAACACCATCAATAGGTTTTGTGACTTTCATCGAAATGACAGATAAGGAAACCGATTTTACTACAGGCTAATCAATATACACAAGAGTTAAGTTCTTACAGCATCTCATAAACATTATAATAAAATGATGTTGAATGAGATATTATTCAAGGACCTGCTGTACATGAAGAGATTTTTTATTTCCCACTTGGGAGGCTTGGGTCTAACTGTTAGGGACTTTTAGATTTCCTATCTCTCCTTGTTTGATTTTTAAAGTGCACCCTTAGCACAGGCCCAAATATAATGCCACTTAAAACACCCCCAAACAACTACAGCAGAAATAGTATATGCTAGAACGTCAACACCCTCAGTATATTGCTATATATCAGAGAAGGTCAGCTGAAAAAGCTGGGTCCTATATTCTGGAAGTCACTTGGACTGAGCTAGGCAGGTAATTAGAGAAGGGGACATTCATGGAAAGTGCCATGCAGCCATTAGTGTCCAGAAGATGGAATTTGAGAACTGCCTGTGTGGTGAGAAAAATCACTTATTGGGGGAGCTCGCGGGTCCAGGATTGCTGCTGCCCAGCTGACACTAATGAGCTGTGTGACCCTAGGAGACCCAGTTAGCCTCTCCAGGACCCAGCATCATACTTGGTAAACCGGGGACAAGCTTACCTTACTCTACCTGCCTCACAGGTTGTTTGGGAGTTCAAAAGGAGTAATCTATATGTGGGAAAGCTTTGGAGAGTAGAAAGGATATAAAAAGAAATCTTTCGATGACTGGCAAACTTTCAGAAGTGCTTTCTGAATCACCACTGACTTGTCAATATGATTGGAGGAAATGGCAGTGTCCGCCTCAAAGTCATTCCATCTTCTCCTTCAAGAGTGCCTTATTTTTTTAAAGATTTTATTTCTTTATTTTTAGAGAGAGGGGAAGGCAGGGAGAAAGAGAAGGAAACATCAAAGTGTGTTGCCTCTCGCATGCCCTGTACTGAGGACCTGGCCTGCAAGCCAGGCATGTGCCCTGACCGGGAGTCAAATGGGTAACCCTTTGGTTCGCAGGTTGGCGCTCAATCCACTGAGCCACACCAGTGGCAAGAGTGTCCTTTAAAAATGTGTTACGACACCTTGGAGCTGCCACCTAACAATGAACACATTTGATGCGATGCTGTAACAGCCATTTAGTGGTGAGACTAGGGCACTGGGTGAATGAAGAGGAAGCGCACAGAGGAGGGGAAGCTGGATTATTTGAGGGAAGGAAGATAGGGCCAATCAAGTGGTGGGGCAGCCCTGACCTTGCCTCTCAATGTTGTGTTTTGTGCCATTTGCAGATATTGCCAACCCTGCAGTACAGACACATTTGTTGCACAACAGAAATCATGTATACAGAAATACAGAAAAAGTGAGCGTGGCCCATATATTGGGCCATTTTTGAAAGGGAAGGCAAGGATCGGTGCAGGAGACAAAATAGGTTGCATTAAGCTCATCAGGGTAGCTGGTTATCATTCAGTCTAGACCAGGGGCGTCAAACTCATTTTCACTGGGGGCCACATGAGCTTCGTGGTTGCCTTCAAAGGGCCAAATGTAGAGCTCCCTCCCCCTAGTTAAGGAGTAGTTACATTTATACAGTCCTAAAATTACATTTGGCCCTTTGAAGGCAACCTTGAGGCTGATATGGCCCCTGGTGAAAATGAGTTTGACACCCCTGCTCCACAAGGATGGAAAGTGTGAATTGTTTCTACAGGTTAGATTATTGTCTGGACTGGGGTCAGTGTTCCTACTTGAATTTCAAGTATTAAAAAATAATCTCCCAATTTTTCAAAGTATCTAATGAGTACCCACAAAACTATCAGTCCCACAATCTTCCTTGCCAATGACAAATCTCCAAGAGCAGCAGCAGCAGTGATTTAATGAAAGGCCCTAGCAAAGATGCTTGGGCTGGTAAGGGATGCAGAAGAACACTTTTGGCCTCTGGTTGCCATAACAAAGAAGAGGCAAGAGATGGGACAGCGGCAGATAGCAGCCCATGCTCAGAATTCCTGGGTTGTGTCTAAGACAGAAAGACCAAAAGAGCCCCAAAGACACTCATAGAGTGAATGTGTTTTTTTTTTTTTTTTCAAACAAGCTTTTTGCAAAGTGATCCTCTTCTCCAGTGTGATGAGGCAAATACAGAGCTTCAAAAGACTGAGGGATGAAACTGGATAATGCTTGCCTTTCATCCCTCTGTGCCACTTTGAAAGTGGTGTTTTGACATTTTAAATTCAAATAATAAAAGGGCATTTAACAGAATTGAAATGAAAAATTTAGGAAAATGATATTTATATGAGTCCTTTTCATGTCAGATTTATCGTTTGCAAATTGCTAGTGCATAGTCAGGCTTGGAGGGAGTCCATAATTTGCCTGAAAATCTGTCTGGGCAAAAAGGCACAATGTGTGGAGGGGCATTTATTCACAGGCAGGGCAAAGCGTACTCTTCAGACCCATTAAAGGTGGATGCTGTTATTTTTAACCTTCTGTGCTGCAGAATCACCCTCAAAACTGTGGTCAAGGATTTATAAGCCGGGCAAGGTAGCCCTCAGGCTGAGCTGGGTGGGAGTCATGGGGCCAAGCGTTGTCAGGAACATCCAGGGGACAGGAGGTGTGTCCTCCCAGTCCTCCTCTCTGCTCCTTTGCTGGGCACACTTTCAAGCTAGTGGAGCACCATAAGAGGCGTGCTTAGCTCAGAGAGCCATGCAAAGCTGGCAGCCCTACCTCTGGGTCTCCGTTACTTCTCTGCTGGTTTGGACCAAGCACTACAGCAAATCTCGTTCAAGAGCAGGTGGATCTAGCCTCATGCTGCCACTCTGGTTGTGGTCTCCACCGGCTGATGCAAAGAGAAACTGTGGCCCAAAGCAGGGGTCCACTTACTGTCCCCCATCTTTTAGTACTATTGTATTCTATGGTTCTGTTAGAAAATAAAATTAAGCCATCTATGCCTTTTGTAACTTTCAGAAGGTTAGAGCACCGATGGCCACCCCATGCCGGCATATGAGAGAACCCCGGGCTAAGCTCTAAAATTATTAACCTAAGGCACATTCATCTCCTTGGGAGGTTCCATCTCTCCTTCCTTTCTGGGACATTAAGTGAAAATCAATGTTCCAAGAATACATTTTTGTTCAAGTGGGTGACTCAGAATTCAAGATATTTTCAGTTGTTTATGGCACACACATGCATTGTTATATGCATTCCTTGTAAAGTAAAAAATATCTGAATATAGTTGGCTAAGAAAAGATTACTGAATAAAACATCCATCTAGACGTATATTCAACCACACTGTAAGAAAGTCTTTTCTCACTAAAATACATATTTTGGTATATTTGAACTAATATCACTAAGAATACTTCTGATCTACTATATAATTTAAATGTTTGTGTACATTAAATACATATTTGTATAATTGCAAAAAAGTAGTTGCATGACTGCTATATATTCTTAGAACTTTTGGAATGAGGATAAATAAGTAAAAGTCATTATTTCTGGGTAGGTGGTTATTGTTTTATATAAATCTTAAATAAATTCCTCAACTCTTAAATAGGAGGAACTCTTACAAAAATTTGAATATTTCTCCTCTTTACTAAATGAGTCCTTAAAGGACTTCATGGACACATTCCTTACACTGACTGTAAGTGTGAGGAAATTCTGGCCTGTCTGCACCCTGGCAGAAAGCCCGACGAAACAGCTCCCTTTAACCAGGATTGCAGTCAGCAGTTTGAGGTTCACAGGCTGAGCACGTGCTTCTGGATTAGGACTCTTCAAAAGAGCACAGGCGAGGTGCACACCCTCACACCCTCATGACGTGCTTGTGTGATTCGTTTCGTAATTCTCCAGAATTCTGCAGCCTTTACTTGCTCTGGATGTATGTTTTTGTTAGGGTTTTCCAAAGCCTTTAAGGGATTATTGCTTCTTCACTGTTGGCCGTTCTGATTTTCAAGGCACGATTAAAGGGAGCTGTGAAACTTCAGGTCTTTAGTTTCCATGCATTCCATTCCTCAGAAACTTAGCAAGTTGTGCTAGTGGATAATTCCAAGTATTTAAAAAATTATAAGAATTTTGGAGCAACTCGTGACGGTATAATGTGAAGAATGGAATGCTTATTCCACCTCAGGCGAGCTGTGTGTGGTAGGCTAGGCCTGGACCTTACTTTTTGTTTTTTGTTTTAAGCAGAAATTTATTTTCAGCATTGCTGGCTTGAGCTTCAACATCCTGAGTCTGTTTTGGTGAAGTGAGGTTTATCAGGAATAATGTTTACTCTTGCCCAAAGAAGACCCACTTTTATTGCAGAGCTTGGGTGCGTTTTCTTGGTGAGCATCTTAGGGACAATCCTGATTTTTTTCAGGTGGTTTTTTAAACCTTGGTTAATAGTGTCTCCACGGTTAATCTAATGAAAAGATGCCTTAATTAAAGCAGCAGATCAGACAGTGTTTCACTTTATGACAAAAGAACATACTAATCAAATTGAAATGAAATCATCTCAGCTGTGTGACGGGAAAGAGTTCCAATAGGAACGTTTTTTTCATTGCTCAGTTAATTCATAGAACAGCTTATTAAGTGGACAGTGCTGGCCACACAATAATCAATGCTATTTATTAAATGCTCAAGATGGGTATATTCATGAAAGTAAATATTTTTGTAAATAGAAATTTCTATTTTGGGTGTTCAGATTTTCAACTGGCCTCTTTTCATTCAGAGTGGATGTTCTGAAGTTGACTTTTAATATGCCCCATACAAAGACTGGGAGATAGAAATTCAGCACTTAGTGTTAGCAGTTACAAAATATAATTTCAAAATGGAGGCTTTTTGGTCCCAGACTGGACAGAGTAAGATGGGCCTTGTTGAAGCTTCCTTTGGGTTAAGACATGATGACCGGATGTGGACAGAACACTGAGTCCCAAGTCACTAGCTGCATAGGCTCTGTCTCCCTGCCACCCCACCCTCCACCCTCAGCCCCTCCCTCCAGCCCAAGCGCTGAGGCCCCTCCTGGTGACTAGCCCCAGCTCCCATCCTCCCCCGTATTTTTTTCTAGGACCTTGCTCTGTCAATGCCCCAGCTCCTGGGTCTTCCTTATCCTCCAGAGGGCTCCTTGTGCTCAGCCTGCCCTTTTTCCTTCCTTTGCCAGAGCAAGAAGATTTATCATTTTGTTTCTTTATTACATCTTGCTGCGTCTCATAAAGGGTTTGGCGTGGCTTATAAAAGTACATACAATGCAATAATACATAAACTTAGGCTACTCTAGGAGAGCTAGAACAAAGAACAATGACAAGATGGGACCTAGCAATACATGCCCCCAAGCCCCACAGACTTACTACAGGTGGGCTACAAATTTGATTTTCAGCTTTCGGCAGCCAAAGGAAAAGGAGAACATCATCAATGATAAAACTCACAGTCTGTAAGATAAATAGTGTAAGAGTTGCCCAGAAGAGGCAAAGCTTTCTTTTCCCTGCTGCTGTCTGAGACAAACTGTTCCCTGGTGAAAGGCATGCTGAGCCAGACAGCGGACAGTTCTGCAGTAAAGGCCATAAGGAGTCTTCAAGGGTCTGTCCCAACAAGACCAGGGCACAAAGCAAGCTTCAGCAGAGATGGTTAGAGAACTTCTTCGGAATGGTGGCGGCACGGGGTGGGGCAGCTTCTCCTTCCCTTTGAAAAATGCGTAAGGTGCTCTCATCCCTAAATGTTCTTAAAGAAATATGCCATTACCCTCGACTCCATGTCTCTTACTGGATACTGTCTAGTCTGACTCTTCCCCCCAATCCAGATTTCTCCAAAAAAAAAAAAAAGTCCATAAATTTTTAATTAATAAAGGAATTATTGTGAGGATAAAACTTCATTTTATTTTTGTCTCTTAGTAAGTGAAATAGTGGTTATATTTGCTTCACGATGATCCAGAGGCAGGGAGGGTAAAGGTGGGTGGGATTATAGATAAACCAAGGTTGGCCATGATTTGATTCTTGAAGATGGGTCCATGGAAGTTTCTTATGACTTGTTCTCTACTTTTATATGTGTCTAAACTTTTCCACAGCAAGATTGTATTTAAAAACTAGTTTCCACTAGCAGTCTTGAAATCCTTACCTCCCAATCACGCCGCAATTTACTGCAATTTAGCTTCTACCCAATCCTGTCACTGGTCTCTCATGACCTTAAAATTCAAACTCCTATGACATTTTTCAGGTTTTGCATCGAAACTTTGCACCCTTGCCCTGTACAACAAGGGGGTCTCTGGGTTCATCTCCTGCGTCTGTACAGACTACTTCTGGACTGACTCTTTAAAGGTCTCCTTTTCCTCTGATGACCCTTTAAGTGGCATTGTTCTATTGTTTGTACTTGACACTGTTCCTGGGTGTTCCCACCCACTTTATGGCTCTACTAAAAACCCATGTACTGATAACAGTAAAATGCATCTCCTGCTGGTCATCTGTGAATTGCCCAGAGATGCCTCAAATTCAAAACAAGCATGGGGAGCTCATCAATTTTTCCTTTGAGCAACTCCTACTTTTCTTCTCTCAATTGTCCTTTGTCCATTACCAATAACACAGTTGTTCTTAACTCCTCCTTTCTTGAATCTGCCCCTATGCCTTCTCCACTGTCTGTATCCCTTCTAATGCCAACCTAGTTCAGGCCCTTCTCATCTCCTGTCTAAACTATGCTCACAGCCTGCTAACAGGTCTCTCTGGCTGCAGTCTTTTCTCTAGCCATCCATCTTTAGCCAGCTGCTAGGCTAATCTATCTAAAACACAAATGTGACTGTGTCGTTTCATAGCTTTGGAGAAAGGCTGAAGCTCTTTACCCAGGCTATTAAACCTTCTGTAATCAGCCCTTACCTCCCTCCCTGGATCCACGTCTTGGCTCTTCTGCTTTGCATGTCAAATTGTTACTCTAATAGAGACAGAGAGCAGAAAAGTGGTTGCCAGGGCCTGGGGTGGGGGTAGGGGATGGGGAGACACTGGTACAAGGATACAGGCTTTCAAGTGGTAGATGAATAAGGCCTGAGGATCTAATGTAAACCGCGGTGACTATCACTGACAACACTGTTGTATAACTGAACTTTGCTAAGAGAAAACTTAAACATTCTCACCCTCCCCTAAAAATAGGTAGCTATATGAGGTGATAGATGTGATAATTAACCAGGTGGGGGAATCCTTTCACAATGTATATGAATATTAAATCACCACAGGTATACTTTAAATATCTTACAGGTTATTTGTCAACAATACTTCAATAAAGTTGAAATTTAAAAAATATTGCTCCCAAAACATTATCATTCCTTTCTGTCTTGGCTCACATTGGTCTGGAATGTGCCCTTGGCGAAATCCCCACACTCCTTAACCAGCTCTTCATTAAGTCTTACAGATGCATGCCAGACTCCCTCAAGGCCAAGAAGCCTTCTCTGATTCATGAAGCTGGGTGAAATGTCTCTTCACTGTGCTCCCTAAGACTCTAAGCATTTCTCATCTCTCACATTGTAACTTGTCTCCTTGTTAAGAGTTTAAGAGGCAGTTTTATTTTTTGCCTATCTTGAGCATCTGGCCTAGAACCTACCATATTATAGGGCTTAAAATTTTTTACTTTGACAAATGAATGAGCACATTCCATCTGTGAAGATAAAAGGGAAAACATGAGGTGTTAAATCTGTACTTGGGATGTAAAAGGAAAAAACTGATCTCAGTAATGTATATTTGGTACCTATGTAGAAAATAGGGTGATATTTTGGACACATTCCTGTATAGAGAGAACAGAAAAAAACTGCCTCCAAGGAGTTCCCTTTTTATGTGGGAATGACAGTGCTGACTGTGGCAGGGGGACGAAGAGGAGTGATTTCTCAGGTTGCCCTCAAGTGGCACTTTTGCTCAGTTACTGAAGGGCCATTGGCTGGATTTTAGAATTCTTGGGTCATGGGAATTGTAGTTATAAACCTAAAATGTTGATATGAAAAGATAAGGGAATTTGATTTCTGAATTAAATATGCTGGGAACATACACCTTAAATAGAGTAAGAAGACAAAGACATCTTACCCGGAAAAGGATTGTAGGTATTTATCAAGCAGAAAACACTTTTCTGAAATGTGTGCATCCATATGATGTTGACACCTGGTCTTCGCCTCGATGTGAAGAGTTCAGTGGCTCAGTCATCATCAGCAGAACCACCTGTGCTACAATAATCCTTATTTTCATCTTCCCTTTCACCTGAGCCTTGGTCAGATGGATCACTTGATATTGACCTTGTGTTTGGTGAGTGGACAAATCAATGCTCAGGGAATTACCTTTTATGATTTTAGAGGACATCTATTATTTTGCCAGCCTGGCAAACCATTTACCCCTTTCATGGTAATATCACCCTGATTTTTCTTAAGACATCACCCATTCCATATGGTTGGTTGGGGCTGACCACACCCCTTGGTCCAAACATGGACAGGTAAAGCAGCCTTGGCTAATCAGAACACTATGTCTCCCTGCCCATAGCGATTGGTTCAGAAATGAGCATGTTAGCCAAGCCCGGCCAATCACAGCAAATCCAGTACTTCAGTTTTAAGAGTTGGAAAGAGATGTGCTCTTTCCATAAGGTTTGCTAAGAAGATAGGTATATTCCTGGAGCTGCTGGCTGTCTCCATGTCATTTTACCATCAACAGGGGACAACCGCCTGAAAGCTCAGCCAGTGGAGAGAAAAGCCAAACTGAGAGACGCTAACAGATCAAAGAGGGCATTCCTGGGAACACTGCTTTCCAAATGCCTGTGTTCCTGAGGGATCTTTCCTGGACTGTGAGGCTGCGAGTCAATGGTCCTTGATCACACAGAAATTCAAGGTCAAGTGAGCTTTTGCCTAGTGGTTTCTTTGATCACTTGGTCCTAGTGGAGTTCATTTAAATGTCTCATGAAAACCTCCCTTAATAGGCTCTGTCCTTGCTGGTGCCTGTCCCTGTGATGCTAGTAAACAGGCCATCTTAATTAGAAGAGTCTCTCTGACATCTGATAACTTCTCACTGCATTCTTCAACACTGTATCTCCTGATTGTCTCATGCATTTATTTTCTGTCCCAAATTTCCAGGATTAGAGTTTAATTTGAAAAACAGCTTAGCTTTGTTTAATCTTTCTGTACCTAAGTTTGATATCCACAATTAAGAGACCTGTAGTAGTGGATAATAATGATGCTCTATAGTTATATCTGAAGCATTTTTATGTTTATAATCCTGTTTAATTTTCCCAATAATCTTTTGGGGTAAGTATTTTCTCTGAGGTCTTGTAAAGCTCTAATTCTGTGGTCTGATATTTAGAAATAGTAAAACTGCATATTTTAATACTTGCTAAAGAATGTGAGTGAACACTTAATAGGATTGTAAAATTATGATGATTAGGATGAATATGTGGATTGACATACAAATCTCGAGACCAAAAAGAAATCATTTAAACCAGCACACAAAAACAACTAAGAGGACAGTAGCACTCCGAGACCAGATGAAGTCCTCACACTAATTCCCTGGCCCCATCACGGGGGCTGGGCTCTCTACTTCCAAGTTAGATCTTCAAATACTTTGCATTAATCAATGATGGGAATGGAGGGGAAGGTTAAAGCATATTTAATAATCTAAAACCAAACTCACAGAAATGCATCTATTAATTTTCAAAATCGCAAAGGTTGCCAGATATCCATGAAACTGCCACTGCAGAAATGCTGAGCAGCTCAAACAACAGGAAATGACTATCGATGGAGACGGAGCCATCGGCTGGGGTGGGTACGAGCTCCCTGGCTGGAAGAAGCCCTGGACAGGAGGGCCCCGGCTCAGAAGTCTCTCTAGAAGCGGAAGCAAGTCTGGCCTGGATCAGGCGACCTTCTCTAAGGTGTTCTTGAGGACAGGGCCAATCTCCTGGCTCCTTAATTGTCTTAATATATACCACAGCTCCTGAAGTGCGACTCTGTCCTCCTTTTCTTTGGGTCTTGAAGGGCTTTCAGCCTCAGAGGCTCCTTTGGAGGATGAACACTACACATCACTATTTATGGGGATTAGGAGACATTTGGCCAACAGTAAAGCCTTGTGGAAATAGGGTTGAAGCTAGATATCCTGATAGGAGCGTTACAGAAAATAAGAAGCCCCAGATGAAGACCCTTTGCTAGGCCCCACATCACTACATGGAGACTTAAATACAGCGTCTGCTCTCCCAGAAATGCAACCGTAAGCCAGTCCATCAGGAATCAGCTGATCAGCTGTGGTTAGGTGTCTGCCTGACAGGCCCCTGCCATCCCTAAGAAAAGGAACCTTTCAATCACCAACCTGCTTATTTGCCTGGCGTCGCTCCCTTGTTCCTCATCGGAGCTCCTGTCTGTCTGCTAGACTGGGTGCTGCCTGACTCATGAATCATGGAGTAAAGCCAATAGGATCTTGAAAATGTACTCAGTTGATTTTTTTTTAAACAATAGGGAAAGAGGAGGACTGAAAACTGGGAGGTGGGGGGTGGGAGGGGAAGAAGGGTAGCACATGGCATTCAGAGTGCCACAGAATTACAAACTGCTTCACAAATCTGCTCTGAGCTGGCCTCAGGGAACAAGCCACAGTTTTTCCAAAAGTTATAAGAAAAATTCCACAAGTTTTTTCTTTTTCTGTAATTTTTGGGAGATTTCTTCTTACTTTTCTAAATTTGTCCATATTCTTTTTAAGTTACTTGGAAACTGTGGCATCTGCCCTCAGCAAATACACTTCAACTTCCCCCATAGTCACACATTTCTCTAAAAGCAAATACGGTATCAGATTTAATAAAATTATTCAAGAACTGTGCATGATTTACTTCAGGCCTCGGCTCATTTATTTAAAGCTGGTTGTGCACTGGGGCAGGTTGTTACGGTAAAGCCATGGAGCAGAGATCGACTCGTGCACTACACGCAGCGGGGCCAAATTGTAATCTTCGGGAAAACTTGGTAAAACTCATCTCATTCCTTAAGATTCGCTTGTCTCCAAGTAGTCTAATACCAGGCCTGCACATGGTACATGCTCGATAAATACGTGTTAAAAAAATACGTTTAACCCTGGCCAGGTAGCTCAGCTAGTTAGAGCAGCATCCCTCTATGCCAAGGTTTCAGGTTCGATCCCCAGTCAGGGCACGTACAAGAATCATCCAATGAATGCATAAATAAGTGGAACAACAAATCAATGTTTCTCTCTCTTTCCCTCTCTCTCTCCCCCTTTCTCTCTTTCTAAAATCAATAAATAAAAAAATACACTTAATTAAGTGTATTAATTAAATAACAAATGCCTACATAATTAAATAATTAAACTACTCTTAAAATTGCAAGGAAAAAAGAGAATAGTTTCACAAATATTGGAAAAGTTTGCTGTGGTATAAAAACAATGTAAAATGCAAATTACCCCAAAACAAACACGCTCACTCGCACATGCGCACACACACCCACACACCCGGTATTTAAACTGGAAACTACATCTCTACTCTCTAACTCCCTCGCACATGTTAATTATATCTGAAGTTTATAAGCTATTAATAATTAAAAGCTGTAATGAAAGTAACTTAAAGAACAGAGTAAAAAAATCAGACTTACTTATTTTTTAAATATTGATGATATTTTAAAAAACACACTTACCCCATTTCAACTGTTGACCCCAGAAATGAGGGTATGCAGTAGTCGGCAGCTGCCAGTGTATACGGTGGCCGAGCCGCAGAATCGTCCCAGTAGATATCCTTCTTCATCTTGGGTAAGTTCATGTGCATTTCATCCACAGCTAAAAGAGAGACCTAAAATCATTGGGACAGCGTTAGAATGATCCAAATGTGAATCGCACAGAGGAAGTTCCATAGGGCGGATGGGATTTGGAGTGGGATGGAACACAGCCAGGTGAGTGAATACAGAGGTGTCTCTAGTTCTTATTCACTACAACCAGGGCTGCTGCAGAGAGTTGCACATGCTGTTTACTACATGAGAGCATTTGAGTGTGTGGGGTAAGTGGGGCCGTGAAAATGCCCAGACTGGGCTCATCAAGCCACGTGACTCATAGTGGAGCTGCTTCTTATATGGAGGTATGAGAGGCAGCTTTTTCTTCTTTGCTCCAAGTTACCATATTATCTAGTGGCTATCCTGACAGCCACCGCAAATCCCAGGTGTTGCAGGAAGCTGAAGATTCTCATACCCCATTCTGTTGATTTCATAAACACATTTATACTTGATATCAATTCTTATGGGCCTTGAGCTTTTGTTGGTTTGGAAAAGTATGTCAACACTCTCTACTGCTTGGGGCAATCGTGGTCTCTCCTCTTGACTTTGACCAACTGATGCATGATAAATCCTCTGGGAATCTGATCTTTACAGAGTGAGTGGCTTAAGCATTATGCTGTTTCCCTAGCTGACTGACAGTGTGATTACTGAGGGAGGTAAAGGAGAGGATGTGACCACCAGATGACCTAGGAGCTGGACCTGGGCCACCCTGCTCCTCATCCTTGAAATGTGTGTTCTGGTCACATTGGGAGCCATTTTCAAGGATGCAGGCTTGAGAGAGCAATCGGTTCTTGAGACCATCAGGATGATGTACAGGACTGAACCCAGCCAGTCAAGGCCTCTGTATAAACTTCTGAGTGGGTTTGGAGATCCACTCCATCTTGGGGTCGCCTAAGACAAGCCTTGCATGTAAGAGTTCCCCCTTGCTTGTTAAACCTGCCACCTACCAAGCTGGAGTGGCTTGCCTTTTTTTTCAGTCTTTCCTTGTCCTTCCCCACCCCCCTGCCCCACGACAGGTACAGGGGCCAGTTTGCAAACCAACAGTGACCGATGGTGAAATGTTTGAACCTGTTTAAGAGCTGAGTGAGGGCTTGAAACGAATAGACAAGAGGAAGGTTTTTTCACAGTCTGTGATTCTCAGGGTAGAGAATGGTCTGAGGGGAGTTTTGTCTAAAAGGAAAATTATCATGTGCTGGTTCATCCTGGAATAATGCTTCAGGGTAAGGGCCCTGAGGTCCTTTTGGTGCGATTCAGGCTGATTTGAGATGCAGGCCAGGGTGGCCCATGCTCCCAGGGCCCAGCTGATGGGCGTCTGATTGCTGGGACCTACATGGTAGGAGTTGGGGAACTCACATCGGATTGTGTCTGGCTGCCACTTTATGTCGCTGTGAACCTCTCTGGGTGGCCATAGAAAACAGATTAAAGAACGAATTGAAATTTTGTTCTGTATAACACTAGTAATAAAACTTACAAAGGAAACTGGCTTGAAATTCTACTTAAAAGAGGATAAATTTCACTGGGACTGAGATCTGGGACCTGTGAGGCTCCGAAAGGCCCTCAGACAACACACTGAAGGGCCAAATCTCCTTCACTGGTGGTTAAAGCTCTGAAGTTCAGGGTGCTGTGTTCGGAGTCTGTTTAGATTGGAAACATCACAAGTAATGTATTTTTAACATTTGTAAAGGGGAAAAAAGCTCATCTCACCTGCAAATTCCTGTCAATGCACCAGTTAGTTTCAAAATCATCATCATCTTCTCCAAAAGGGTTGATAAGCTGCTCAGCTACCTGCAGTGGAGTACACAGAATAAGTCAGTCACGATGCTTGTGAAGACTAAGAATGAAGGTTGAAGATGATTCCTGTTTCACTCTCTGCTTTCTTTTGTCACTTTTATAATATGAAGCCTAGAGAGGAGTGGGTTGTTCTATATACACAGATACACATATTTATCAGCAAATGAGACTCGACTCTCAGACCGTGAGCGATGCATCTGCACGGGCGGGCTCTCCAACGGATCTGTCTATCGAGCTGGTGACAATGCAGGCCCTTTGCCAAAGCCTGTTTAGGGGTCAGATAACCGATTTGCAAGCACGGCTCAAACCAGTGACTATTGAAGGAGCACTGACAATGTGCGAGGCAGGCACTAGGCGTGTTGAGGGGCACACGTGGTCTGTGCTCTTAAGGAATTTACCAAGGCCCAGGTGATGAGACAAAATGTACACCTGGGAAAGGCTGAGACAGCAAAGAAAGATTTAAATCACAATTCAAGAAAATAATACAAGGAGCTTTCCTAATTATTGGACATAACTATTAAATGAATGAGTCAAAGAGCTAATAAGTCAGAAAGCTGGCATTTGTCTGTCTTAGTTTTACCCTGAAGGATTTACTGTTATTTAGTAGTTAGTTTTCCCACTGGGAAAAGTTTAGGTGGCTTCTTATCATTTTCCTTCTAATAGCTGGTCAACGTTATACGTGCTCACCATGCTCCTGATTGAATAGCCTTCTTGATGAGAGATTTAATGCCAATGTGACTCACCTGTTATTCTCATTTTTTGAGTCATTCCCTTTGGTTTTTACTGTCTGGGTGTGTGGGCGACACAACTACCAAGATGGTATCTATGTCTCTGAATAAACTGTCTCCCAAAGACATTTTTTACTTCCTTAGTAAAAAATGGAGGCTCCATTTCTAGGAAATAACTGAATAATACACTCTTCATAAGGTCAGATGGATTTTCTACACTTTGAAAAGACTTAGAAATAGTAGAATGGTCAAGATAAAACAGCTGTTCAGAAATTGAGATGCAGTCTGTGATAAAAAAAACTTAGTTGCCTAAAGTTGCCTATCTCTTAATGGAGGTGTTTGTCTTCCCATATTTTTTCTTTAAAAGTATTTTATATAGCCCGGCTGGTGTGGCTCAGTGGATTGAGTGCTGGCCTGTGAGTGAAAGGTCACCAGTTTGATTCCCGGTCAGGGCACATGCCTCGGTTGCGGGCTGGGTCCCCAGTGGGGGACGTGTGAGAGGCAACCGCACATTGATGTTTCCCCCTCTTTTTCCCTCCCTTCTCCTCTGTCTAAAAATAAGTAAATAAATTTTTTTTTTAATTTTTATTTATTTATCTTTAGAGGGGAAGGGTAGGAGAGAGGGAGAGGGAGAGAAATATCAATGTACGGTTGCCTCTTGTGTGTCCCATGCTAGGAACTGGCCTGCAACCCAGGCATGTGCCCTGACTGGGAATCGAACCGCGATCCTTTGGTAGTAAATAAATTTTTTAAAAAAGTATTTTATAAAGGGAAAGAATATTATTTTAGAGGGCATGTCAGAAGGGAGGAACTAACTGTTCCCTAGAAGGTGCCTGAATACCTCACATGGACACAAAGCAAAGACTAAAAAGCTCAGCACAACTCAGGGGGAAAAAAAAAACAATAAAACACCAGAATGATTAAGCATTTAGCCCAATTTTGGTGATTTTTCTCTTTACAAAAATAGAATCCACTCTTTGCTCTCACAGGAAATGGGAGTGATAGTTTCTCTTGCTCTTTCTCTGTCCTAATTGGGTAAAAAACAATTAAGAATTATTGTCATGTGGTTAGAAATGTTTTTGCCATTTGTAAAGGATATGCCTTTACTCTTTGAAGTGTAATTTGAAATGCCGACATAATTTATTTTTTCTGGTTGAGAGTCACAGCAGCAAAAGCGAAGCATCTGCAGGGAAAGGCGGCTGCCGCCCCAAAGCCCCGCTGGCGCACTCCAGCTGATGCTGTAAACGTCGTCTTCAAGCTGTCATTAGATTTCAATTAGCCGAATGTAGCCAAAGTCTCCAATATTTTTTTCATCATATACTGTACTTCTCTTTTGGAAGTTACCAAAAGAGAGGGAAGAATCAGACCTCTGATGTTTACACACACATCTAAGGGAGAGGTGAGAGGAGGTGGTGGTGGGAATAAATAAAATTTCACACTGATGATTGGATGAGTTGTCCTCACCGTTCTAACCTGGTTTTAATCTATTGGCAAACCAGATGGTGTCATTAGTTCTGGTTTTGATTTCAATGAACTCTTTTTCTTTCCTTCCTTCTTCCTTTCTCTTCTCTTCTTTTTATTTATTTTTAGAGAGAGGGGAAGGGAGAGAGAAAGAGAGGGAGAGAAACATTGGGGACTGAACCTGCAGCCCAGGCATGTGCCCAGACCAGGAACTGAACCAGTGATCCCTCACCTTACGAATGACACCCAACCCACCAAGCCACACCAGCCAGGGCTCGATGAATTCTTTTCTGAGTCTCAGTTCTGGTTTTGAAAATGGGATGCATTTACTGTTGTGGAACAGCTAGTGGGGTTTCAGGGAACTGCAGCTAACTATGTACAGAGTCTAGAAGAACCAAGATAATAATACAATATTAATGCTTAAGTCTAATATACAAGACTTCTTATTTACTCTCTTTTAATGTCTAGTTGCTTATTGTGGTATAAAATATCAGTGCAGGTACAGTTATTACTTTACTTACATTATCGTAATCCTAACGGGAGCACACAAAGACTTCAAAAAATCAATAGCCGTGAAAGAGTCTTCTT
Organism: Glossophaga mutica; assembly: GCA_039655065.1. Lineage (NCBI taxonomy): Eukaryota > Metazoa > Chordata > Mammalia > Chiroptera > Phyllostomidae > Glossophaga > Glossophaga mutica. The sequence continues at coordinate 66,034,347 of CM077304.1, forward strand.
ATCTCTGCAAAAATGAGCTGCTTCTGTTGCTGCAATACAGGGCTCACCCACATCCCTGTCACTTTAATCCCTGGTTGAAAAGTAATAACATCTCTGAGCTATTAAATATTAAATCTACCCGTGACTTACTCAGGAATAATTTGCAAGACTCAGTGAGGACCCTCGTGCAGAGTCTGAACATGACAGAGATTACAGAGGGGGTCTCATGGCACTGGGACTGGTGGTTACCTTGAGCCATCCTGCATAGAAGACGAATTGTAGAAGAGTAAAGATTGGAATGTAAAGATCTAAGTCATGCCCCGCGTAGCCTACAGTGGGATCCAAAAACTGGCGTCCAATCAGGCACGCAAAGAAGAAGGTGTAGACAGCCAGAGTGACAACCTGGAACGGAGAGAAACCCAGTGAGAGCGTGGCACTGGCCCCCCCAGCAAGTGGCCCCGGCGCGGGCGCGCAGAAACAAAAAGTCACGTGCACGGTATTCGATACCTGGGTGTAAACCAGCGGGATCCCAACCCAGTCGTAACCAAACAAGAGGCTGCACCAAGAGCGGTATCGGTTCATTTCCTAAGACAGAAACAGATAAAACATGATTTACTGAAGTGATCGGTGTGGTGGGACTAGGAATGTGGCCGTGGCTTTCATGACTATGTGAAATGATGGGACTGCCTTTGTAAGGCTCACGTGTTGGTTCCGAAGGCCACCGCCAAGGAAAATTCTGAAGATAACAATGAATGTCATTTAAAAATGTACAAAAAGAAGTACATTTGAATATATATATAAACATTAAGATAAATCAAGACTTTATAGAAGTGTCTCCTACCGAATCCATAATTTCCAATGTGACATTGGTCTGAAGTGGTGATGGGAAGGCAGTGGTTAATGTTTTAAACAAGCCATTTCTAGCCATTTCGGTAAATTATGTCGAGATCAGATATTTTTGTTGTTTCTCTCTTTTGAAAACATGCTTACTATAGATCTTAGAAAAAAGAAATCCATCCTAACCCTCATCCCCCTCAAATGAGATGCTTATAATTGACAGAAAATCTATCTTTCTTTGGAGCAGAAAGGACTGGTACCCATCGATTTTTTTCCCCCACTACTGCACATAAATTATTGTCTGAGATTGGGAAGAAGAGTTCACACTCACTTGGGAGCTATTTTAAAATCCTTCATTTCTTTTAGACTAATCCATGCAGAGATTACCATGGCACAAACCCCTCTAGCCCTCACATTAATCTGTTTTTCAGGTGCATTTAGCATTATTTCATTAAATAAAAACACAATTGTATTTCCTGGAGCATCTGAAAAGCTGGCCTAACCTTGAAATATTCCAATTTGGGGAAGAGACTGGGGAGGCCCCGGAGCCAGGGATGCACCAGATCCTGCAGAGCCCTTGGGGGGCATGGCGAGTCAATGAAGGGACACTTTCTCACAGAGCATATTACAAGCCTAATTCTGCTTCATATGGAGTTTCCAAGCAACTACTGCCAATCAGTCTGAATCAGAACCTGTGTGCTGTGCTGGTCCTGCACGTTGAGGGCTCTGAATGAAACAAAACGGATTCATCCTGGTCCAACGGTCACATCCAGGTCCCTGTTGGTCTCTGATTAGCAATTTTTCTTTCGGCACTTTATGATGTACTTACAGTCATCAATGATTGCAGATCAACACTGTCTCTGATTCTACCTTCCTTCCGGGCTTTAGCAGCCAGATTTCCAAACCAGATGAATGGAACCCAGTATTTCAGGTGAGGAGATTTGAGGTGGTCAAATAATTTTCTTTCATCTGCTGTCATAAAACCTTTACACAAAAGAAAAATAGCTGGATTACACAGACTTAGTTACAGCACAAGAATCCAAAAGGCCCAAAGGAATATTAATGGGGACAGAGAGTCTCATTTTCCAAGCCACAGAGTCTCGCTCTCTGAAGAAAATCACTACAACCACTTTGTTGTGTATCTTTCCAGAGAAATATCACAGATTTCATACAGGCCTAATTTGTAAAAACACAAACGACTTTATACTACATACATATCTACCATTTGCTTCTATTATCAGTTATATCTTGGAGATATTATTTGTTACTATATAGAAAGCAGTATCATTCTCCTTAATGGCTGTATCCTACTTAATTGTATACAATATTTATTTAACTAGTCCCCTTTTGAATAGATATTTAGGTAGTTTACAATATTTTGTTATTAAAAATAATGCTGCCATGACTATCCTCTTACTTATCCCTTTGACTTTTTAAAAATATATATTTTATTGATTATGCTATCACAGTTGTCCCATTTTATTCTCCCCTTTATTTCCCTCTGCCCTGCACCCCCCCTCCCACCAGCATCCCCCCTCCTTAGTTCACGTCCATGGGTCATACATATAAGTTCTTTGGCTTCTCCATTTCCTATACTATTCTTAGTCTCCCACTATCTATTTCATACTGACCATTTATGCTTCTTATTCCCTGTACCTTTTCCCTCTTTCTCCCCCTCCCATTCCCCCGCTGACAACCCTCCATGTGATCTCCATTTCAGTGATACTGTTCCTGTTCTATTGTTTGCTTAGTTTGTTTTTGTTTTTGTTTTATTTGGGTTCAGCTGTTGATAGTTGTCAGTTTGTTGTCATTTTACTGTTCATAGTTTTGATCTTCTTCTTTTTCTTAGATAAGTCCCTTTAACAATTCATACAGTTAAGGGCTTGGTGATGATGAACTCCTTTATTTATTTCTTGTCTGGGAAGCTCTTTATCTGCCCTTCCATTCTAAATGATAGCTTTGCTGGATAGAGTAATCTTCAATGTAGGTCCTTGCCTTTCATGACTTTGAACACTTCTTTCCAGCCTCTTCTTGCCTGTAACGTTTCTTTTGAGAAATCAGCTGATAGTCTTATGGGAATTCCTTTGTAGATAACTGTCTCCTTTTCTCTTGTTGCTTTTAAGATTCTCTACTTATCTTTAACCTTGGCTAATGTAATTATGATGTGCCTTGGTTTGTGCTTCCTTGGGTCCAACTTCTTTGGGACTCTCTGAGCTTCCTGGACTTCCCGGAAGTCTATCTACTTTGCCAGATTGGGCAAGTTCTCTTTCATTATGTTTCCAATTTTTTGTTCTCCTTCTGGCACACCTATGATTTGGATGTTGAACATTTAAAGTTGTCCCAGAGGTTCCTAAGCCTCTCCTCATTTTTTTGAATTCTTGTTTCTTCATTCTTTTCTGGTCGAATGTTTATTTCTTCCTTTTACTCCAGATCACTGATTTGAGTCCTGGTTTCCTTCCCTTCACTGTTGGTTCCCTGTATATTTTTCTTTATTTCACTTTGCATAGCCTTTGCTTTTTCCTCTACTTTTAGATCACACTCAACCATTTCTGTGAGCATCCTGATTACCAGTGTTTTGAATTCTGCATCTGATAGGTTGGCTGTCTCTTCACTGCTTAGTTCTATTTTTGGAGCTTTGATTTGTTCTTTCCTTTGGGCAATATTTCTTTGTTTTGGTGCAGTTGTTACATTGTAAGGCGGGGGGAGCCTTAGGTATTTGCCAGGGCGGGGCAACCCACATTGCTGCGTTGTGGCACTGCATGTGGGGATGGGGTCTGAGAGGAAACAGTACCTCTTGCTGGGCTCTTGGCCAGCTTTTAGTAACTACCCCCACTACCCACAAGCAAATTGGCCCTTTCTGGTGCTGATTACCAGGTGGGTGGCTTTGTTTATGTTCTAGGACCCTGTGGGTCTCTCCAATGAACTCTCCTGCAAGGCTAGAAGTTTCTCTTGCTGCTGCAACCCCCACAGATTTTTTACAGTCAGAGGTTTTGAGGCTTTATTTCCCCGCACTGGAACCCTGGGTTGTATGATCTGTCTCGCTCCCCAGCTGTTCCTCCTGGTTTATCCACACACGAATGTGGGACCATGAGTCTGCCAGCTGCTGCCTCACCCACCCAGTCCTCCAGCCACAGCCTTGCTGCAAGTCCTCTCTGCCCTGGCTTCCTGTCTCCTCCCCTGCTACCAGTCTGAATGAATGTTTCTTCTTTAAACCCCTGGTTGTCAGACTTCCATACAATTTTGATTTTCTGGAAGTTGGGGTTATTTTTTATTTTCACATTTGTTGTTATCCTTCTTTTGGTTGTTCGAGGAAGCAAAGTGTATCTGCCTATGCCTCCATCTTGGCTGGAAGTTTATCCCTTTGACTTTTTAAGTGGGCTTTTAAATATTCATTATGATTTAGTATAAATAATATTTTCTGAATTAAAGTTTATTTCTAAAACCAATATCTTGTGAGATAATAATTTTGAGTTACTTTCGTCTCAGCAATGCAATTATTTATGAAATTCTGATAACACATTTAGATAAAAATCTACTTTTACCCTAATGTAACACATTTTTTATCTTTAAACATCTTACTCAGCTTATGAATCTGGCCATCCTGTTTAAAGACTGAGTTTTACTTACGAGGTGTTACTACAGCACAAAGAGGTCAAAGAAGAAGAGACTCTCATTTTGAGAGTCACCAATTCATAGAGCTTTGGAGTTACCTAGATTTTTGATACGACCTAGGCTAGTGAGTTTGAGAATAAGGTCTACGGATCTTGGGCATGGGACTCACGTGTGACACCTAGATCTGGAGGGATGGGGCCCCACCCTCACCTACTAAGTCACTCAAAAGGGCAGGACTTCTGGACCTTGGCCTGCACCTTAGAATCTCATGTGGATACTTTTAGGAAATACTGAGGATTTGGCCTTATCCTCAGAGATGGATTCAACTGATGTAGAGTGAGGTCCAGGCATCAGCTTTTCAATCTTTGGTGACTGAATGGAACTGGGTTCAGGAAGCTGCATGTTTACCAAGCTTTGCAAGAAATTCTGACTTACAGAAATGTTTGAAAACCCCTGCCTCACTGACTAAAGATTCTGTTTATTCATACTTGAAATAAACAGTAACAACTACAAAGCCAGTATCTACCAACAGGAGACTAGTTTTAGATAATAGGTTATTTATGTTAGTTTAGAAGGGTTCTGCCCATGCCTGGGGCATTAGATTCCCTTCAGAGGTTAGAAATAGAAATAAGCCTGATAATCCTCTTCTTGTTTCTTAGTGCATTTCGAAGTTGTTGCGTGAGTCAGATAATTGTTTTTTTTTTTAAGACTTGCAGAGCATGATTCTTATTATAAGAAGTTAATAGATAAATTTGACCTATCTTGGCTCTCTGCTTAAAGACCTGTTGCAGCACATCATCCTTTATCTGGAAACTATTTTCAGACATTTCATATCAATTATCCAATAGTTATATTCTTGGGATTATAGTGTAATTTTAAAAAAATAACCCCATTTATATACTGGCTGCAATCTTTGTCATTCAGCCAAAGAATAATGTTACCTCTGGTTATTTTTCATTCAGGAGTATGGATCAAATTGTGCTGGCAAATTCTCTCTTGGTTTTTTAGCCAAAAGCAGATAGGAAGATCAAAGGTTTATAGTGCAAACGCCAAAGCTGGTGTCGCCCTCCCCACCATGTAGCACGCTCACCGCCGATTGGAAGGGGACATGCAGAGCAAGGAAAGCTGGTGGTTGTTAATTTTAGCCCAAGTTTACGGAGTACTTTGCTGTGAAAGATGAGTGATTAACCAGCCATTAGTACGTCCTCCAAGAGTGTACAGGCAGAATAATTTTTATTATTCCCTGCAGGGTCACACATCGTATCCAAAGTAACCCCGTCTTTGGAAATTGAGTTTTAGGTCCATTGAAAGAAAATCTTTAGACTGTTGCTTAAATCAATTCAAAGAGCATTTGCTATCAAATGAAATGTTATCCACATCAGCACTTCAGGCCATTTTAACCAGAGACTGATTATCTTTTTCAGAATGTGGTCATTATCCTCATCTCTAAGGCTATGTGGACCACAGGTGTTGACTTGCTATGGTTTGGCAGCGCTGTCAGTTGGCTGGTCCTCACACCGCCCTGTCTCCTTCACATGTCTGTCTTCATGCCACCCTCCTTCAGGCCCTGTCCATACCCCTGACATTGCTATTTTTGCTATTGTATCTTGCCGTTGCACCTGCCTAGAGTTTCTCATGTTAATCTTTCCTTCCAGCTTTCTGGCTGGTTCAGCTCTGCTCAGCAATTTTCCTACTGCTTATCCCAAAGAATCTCCCTTAATATTTCAAATCAGAATAGTAAAAATATCTGCATGCACATACATACATATATATATATATACACACAAATACATATATTTGTATTTACTTGCAACTTGAATTGTTTGATAGAGTAGGATCTGCCACTTCAAGGCAAAAATTTTATTGTCCTCAAGCCAAAAGGCCAATTAACGGAATATTGATAAACAATATTCTAGTTATCATAGATTGTGTCTGTACAGTTGATTTATTTTTCCTTGGTTGAAGCCGAAGTAGATGTTTTTGCCTTTAAAGCAGAGTGTGCAAATGAGCCTCTATTACCAGAAGAGCTCTGTATCTCAAAACTTGAAGGCAAAATGGGTTTGTTGCCAGTTCTTTCTAAAAGAGAAAGTTGTGCGTTCAGCAACAGAGCCCTTCCCAGAAAGATGACTTTTTCAGGAACGTTGCAAGGTGCCTGGCTCATTTTCAGCTTTGTATTTTCCAAATGAATGGAATGAAGCCACCAGATTCAACTATAGCTGTCCTTTAAACTCAATGGTAGAGGTTTAGAAACCCCTGACAAGTGGGAAAATCAAGAGGAAGCAAAATGAGATTGAGAGAGATGGACTCACATTGTGAAAACACTGTGGAGGGCTGTATGTCAGGCATTTTTGACTATGAACCACAGTAAGATATGTGTGGCTCACAAAACAATGATTGGTTCTTCACGATGTTCTCTCTGATGTTTCCTATTCCATGCCATTCCATTCCATGCCATTCCATGCCATTCCATTCCATGCCACTAAAAATGCTGGTTGTAAGCCATCGACATGATTTAAGAACCCAATAATAAATTACAACTTACAGTTTGAAAAGCTCAGAATAGGATATGGTTGAGTAAAATCAGTTCCTGGAGTAGCAATGCTAAACAGAGACAGAGAAACTCCTCTGTTTTCCTGATATGAGCAAAACATCTCTAGTCATCCATACTCCATCCCTAAATTAGCATCCTGATTGGTAATTCACTGCCTTCCATATACACATGACACACAGGAAATATCACACACCTGCCCAGGTGCTTGAGAATTTCATTTGCTCTCAGTAAATGGATCTGAAGTGATTTGCAGATGAAGTTGAGGATATAACAGATGCACCCTCCAGCAGCAGTTCCTTAATTTTGCTGCATATCAGAATGGTTTGGGGAGCCTTAAAAACTGCTGATGTACCCAATTTCTATTGAACCTAATGTCTGGGAATGGGAGCTAGACATCAGTATTTTCTAAAAGATCTCTAGTGATTCCAATTTGCAACACAGTTTGGGGACAACTACTCTGTGCAATGAGTCATTTGGCAAGCAGGCCATTTCGGCCTTTTTGTCTGGGTCCGACATCCCGCAGTGCTGCTGGGGAGCTCGTTTAAAATGTGGATTCCCAGGTCTTAAGCCCCAGAGATTCTGATTCCGTAGGTTGCCTGGGTACGTGCAATTGAAATATGTACCCTTGATAATTCAATAAATATAGTCTATGATCATACCTTGAGAAACAGTGAGGGGATAGCCTTGATTTAACTCCTAAAACAGAACTGTGGGCAGCCTTCAAACGCTGGCCAGCCGAGACTGCCCGTGCACGGCATCATTCGGGGCGGCGGGGGGGGGGGGGGGTGCTAGTCCTACCGTGCATTTTCTCTCCTGTGTAACGCAAGCACGCATAGGTGAGTCAGGTTTCACTCACAGGATGACGTTCTGTCTGTTTTGGGCTCATCATGTGAGACTATAGGGAAACTGACTCAGCCTGTAAAAGTTCAGCCAACAGAGGGAAACCTGGCACAGCCGTGAATACCACTGCCCCCTCGATCATCTCTCCTGTCACACAGAGCAGTGGGAGATTTCAAAGAGCCCAAGATGCCCCAGAGCCATGCAATGTGCCAGGGAAAACTTGAACTGGAGACCACAGGGCAGAAAGTCAATATTACACAAAATCCATTTCATTTTACTTAGTGAGAGAAGGTCACAGATTAAATGATCTAAATATGCCAGAATCTTGAATGGGGCTAGTGTTCCAGCACTGCATCTAAAGTTAAAGTTTTTATCTCAATAGCCACTTGACCTTTGCTTAGTTGTATTAATGTTTATTAATGATAAGCATTGACAAATATTCTCATCACAGAGCTCTCATCAAGCTCTTTCTAGTCATAGAAGAACCTCAAGGAAATTCATGTAAAGATTTCAGGGCTTTAGGAAAAGTAAAGAATGCCCTTTCCTCAAATTTTACTATTTTCTAATCATTCTTAAGGGCATAGAAAGAAATTATTTTAGGGAAGTAGAAATGCAATATAGAGAAATGCAATATAGAGAAATACAATTACCTGTGACTATACTTGTGCTCGTCTCTGAAAACGATCTATGTAAGCAAAGATTTGTAATAATTTTTACTGATCCTTGAGGACAGGAGCCATATCTGTCCTTGCTTACAGCTGTGCTCTAGTGCCCAACACAGTCCCTGGCACATAGTATACACTCAATAAATCTTTGCTGAATGAGCAAACACATGGCAGATTTAGCAATAGCGTTAGTAATTTTTTAGATGAATGTATATAATTTCCCATTGTCTATCTTTATGCTCTGGTGAGTAAATTTTGAAGAGAAATCTTTTCTTCTCCTGATCACTGTGAAACACTAGATAAAATATTTCAATCCAGTGTCATGCCATAATGTAAGCACCTGATTAAGGCTGTACTTGAATCAGCAAAGATCCAGAATTGTGCACCTGACTTGACTTGGATGAGTGACATCTTCCAAGGCAGGTGACTGGAATTATTAGATTTTTCCAGGGCAGGTTTGTAGCTAATAAGCAAAATAACAGCAACTGTTTTGCCATTCTTCTGCTAAATAACTGTTTGACAACAGACCAGTTCAGGGAATTATTCAGCATAATAGACATTACTTAGCGTTTAATTGTTGTATTTCTATTTTCCTGTGAGCAGAAATGAAAAACCTTTATTTTTAAATTGAGAAATTTCACTGGTAACATCAAAGCATATGTATTCCCCCAGCTGAATGCATTTCAGTCCTTTTAATTTACCAGAGTGAAATAACATGACCATGCAGCTCACAAGCAAAAAAAGTTCAAGGCTTAGCAGGTGAGTGGTGACGTGTAGCTCATCAGGCTTTAGTCCAGCGACTGCCAGTTGCTATAGAAGGAGACGCTGCTGTTCATTATCTCTGTGCTCCCACTTACTTCCTCATGGCCAGCCCTGAATCTCTGTGGCAGGGACCCTCCCTGAATCAAGAAGAGGTTGGAGGGAAACCCCGATTACCTTAAAGCCCATTGTTTCTCAGAGTGGGATCCAGGGACCACCTGCCTCAAAGAATCCAGAAGCTTGTTGGATACACATCCCTGGATCTCACTGACCCCAGACCTACTCAACCAGAATCTCCAGGGTGGTATTTTAGAATCTACATTTTTAGCAATATTGATTTTTAGTAATATTTAATGCACACTGAAGTTTGAGAACAGGTACTTTTCCAGACAGGTGATATTATGTAACGGCGTCACCTGACAAGAGGTGTTTTCTGTGCCCTTACCCTGTGTCCTGCCTTTGCCCTCACTAGTTTGGTGCCCCTGAACTTTAATTCTTGGCCCTCTCTGCCCTCCAGCAGGGCAGGTGTCCTGGCTCTGGGCTCAGGGGATCTGCCAAATATTTAACTCCATCCCTGGACTTCCTGTTCTTCCCAGAAACATTGGCACAGGCAAAAGACAGTCAGAGTGTGTCGGAGGCATGGATCCAATGGGAGGGCTTGGAAACTGAGCCCACGTGCAGACTGAGTCAGCCTTCTCTACTGGGGAAAGAAGCAAGAAGCCAGGTGAGCTGATGCTGCCCCTGGACAGAGAGGGGCCCACCCATGTGGCTGGCTGTGGAGCAGCCAGGAAGAACCCCACTTCTGAAGTAGCTCCCTCAGCTTCAAGGGCCATGGCTTGAAGCCTTTGTTCTGCCATCTAACATACAAACCTGCCCCTGGGGGCACGAGCTGTCCTACTACCCTTTTTTTCTGCGAGAAAACACTTAGGAATGAGAAGGAAGCATTAGGGACCCTTTCCCCCCCGTAATAATCAGTGATGACCCTAGAGCTTGCTTGCAAAGGCTTTAGCCCCCTTCAATCCCTCTCAGTTCTCTTCCTCCTTCAGCCTCTCTGCACAGAATGATACTTGTGTGTTTCATCGGGTCTGATTCCAATCCTGTGAGTAGTAGTCTATGACCAGATTGCTGTCCTAAAGCCCCTCTATAATTCTGGAGCCTCTAGCTTGGCCAAAACCTTGAATTCACTCTTGCTTCTTTTTTCAAATTTAATTTTTATTTTTAACGATGGGGTGGGGGAGGAGAGAGGGAAACACTGATTTGTTGTTCCACTTATTGATGCATTTATTGGTTGAATTCCTGTATGTGCCCTAACTGGGGATTGAACCTGCACCTTGGTGTATCGGGACGATGCTCTAACCCACTGAGCTACCTGGCCCAGGCCTAATTCACTGTCTGTCTTTATCCTTGCTACTTTGTTAATAGTAAGGAATTACTTGATGGTTGCCAAAACCTTTGACCCTAGGGGTGAGAAAAAGGTTTTCAAAAGTAAGCATCCCTGAAGAGACTCAATACTTCTCAAACTTCAGTGTATAACAAAGCAGCATAGGAGCATGCTTAAATGCAGGTTTCCTAGGCTTTAAATCCACTGGTTCTGATTCAGTAGGTCTGAGATGGGGCCCAGGAACATGCATTTTAAATAAACCACTCAAGTTATTCAAGATGTAAAGGGCCTGTGGGTCTGCGGATCACACCTTGAGATACCCTAGTTTAAATGCACTTAAAGGAGTGAATGACTCATTCCAGACTCCTTTGGAATGGTTGGGGGTATTCCAATATTCCAATATTCCAACTGCCTTAGGAAGCAAAAATGAGTAGACACAGTACATGATGGGCATTTGCACAAATTTGACGACGAATAAGCTTTGTTATTATAAAACTTACACCTAAAGGAAATGCAGTATTGTCATTCTCCTACTCGCCTCTCCCTCTCTACTTGCCTCTCGGACCTGTGTGCAGCTCAGCCTTCCTGAGCTCAGGTCTGACCGGAGGCCCCCAGACCTCTCCATCACCAGCCATGTTGGCTTCCTCCTGATTTGCTTTTAATATGAAGATGACACTAAGAGGGTAGGATTTGTTCTGAGAATTGGGCCTGGTGTCTGGTTCCTGTCAGAATGCACTCCCTTCGTTTCAAGGATGCATCAGGACTAGAGAAACATCACCTTTATTCTCCCAAGTAAAGTTTAGCTCTCACTCATCACTTTGGAATGGGTCTAACCTTTCTCGTTTATTTTTAGGTCTTTCTTCAGATGTGGTAATTCTTATTGCATTTGATTCCTATAGACATTAGGGTAAGAAAATTAAGTTATCATGTAGCATTTTCAACTTGGTCATTCTAAAGAAGTATTCAACTTTTAAATTTGGAAGAGGTGTTGTAGTTAATTTGTTTAAAGTTCCTACTGATTTTACATCATAATACATATATACCTGCGCATTCACCAGGCTGTTAGTAACATCCTCCTGAATTTTTTTTAAAGATTTTATTTATTTTTAGAGAGAGGGGAAGGAAGAGAGGAAGAGAGGGAGAAAAACATAAATGTGTGGTTGCCTCTCGTGCCCCCCACTGGGGACCTGGCCTGCAACCCAGGCATGTACCCTGACTGGGAATCGAAACGTGACCCTTTGCTTTGCAGTCGAGAGCTCAATCCACTGAGCCACACCAGCCAGGGCCCACCTGAATTTTTTAACTAACTCATTGCACCCTGTTACTTTCTCACATCTGTTACCCCAACAGTATCTTCTGCACCACTCCTTATTCATTTCTACCTTGACTTTCTCAACTTTCTGGTCATTTAGTTCAAGAAGACCTGGGATGCCATAGCAAATGAGTCATCTTCTTTTTTAATTTTTATTTTAATTGTTGATCTTGTACAGTTTTCTGTCTTTTACTCCCACTCCAGTCTGCCACCCCAGCCCTCCCCCCTCCCTCCCATTTCCACCCCCCATAGTTTTTGTCCATGTGTCCTTTATACTCGTTCCTGTAAACCCTTCCCTTTGTCCCCTGAAATTCCCTCCCCTCTTCCCTCTGGTGACTGTCAGCCTGTTCTCTATTTCAGTGTCTTTGGTTATATTATGCTTGTTTGTTTGTTTTGTTGATTAGGTTCCTGTTAAAGGTGAGATCATATGGCATTTGTCTTTCACTGCCTGGCTTATTTCGCTTAGCACGATGCTCTCCGGGTAAATGAGTCTTCTAAAGTGACCAAAGGACTCTGTCATGCTGCTGTACTAGATGATTTCAGTATTACTAGCAAGAACTCACATGACATTTACCATGAGCCAGGTATGTCCCTAAACCCTTTGTGAATGTGAATTTATTAATCTTAACAACAAGCCAATGAGGTATATGACATAGGTGGTATTACTAATTACTATAAACTTATCTTATGGATGAGGGAACTGAAGCATTGAAAGCAACTCATCCAAGGCCATGTAGCTAGTAAGTAAGTGGTGGGGTCAGAATCTGAACTCTTCCTCTGCATTCCCCGTCACTGTCTACACTGTCCGTCTAAGAAGGCAAAGCCAAACCAAAGAAAAGCAGGAAAAAACCCCCTCCAAAAACAAACAAAAAATACTATTCTTAAAGAACAACTACTTTCAAGGACATTTCAGAGGAAGAGACTAGACAGAGCAACCTAACTTGAGAGCATACTCAGTATAAAGATGGAATCGTCGCATGATTCTTTCATTCTCTATACACTCGTTAATCCCTTTCAACAAGCTAGTAGATCTATTAACAAGCACCAGGCTCAGCGACAAACATCTATTCAGCATGTGCTGAGAATGATCTCATTTAACCCTCACCCCACTGCAGACTGCTTTAACTAACAGTTTCTTCACTGAACATTAAGGCACAGAGGAAGATCATCCTTCCAACACAAATTGTACTCAGCAGAGTGTATGAAGAGGCCAGGATAGAATAATTGCGTCTACTTTGAGGGAGAGGAGAGACGACAGACCCACACTGCGGTGGCCTGTCACTGCCACCTCTCAGGGTCTGCCTAGATAAAAACCCACACCGCTGGGTCCAACCAGAATCTCCTTATGTTCTGGGAAAAGTACCAGTTTAGAAGTTCTGAGCCTGAATGATAACTGTGTGCTGTGTGACCCAGGACAGATCATAAGCTCTCTGAATCTGTTTCCTTCCTTTGTCATTTTTTTAAGGTCCGAGGGAAATAATAGTCATGAAAATGAACAAACTGTGAAGAAGTAGAAAATGTAAGGTAATATTATATATGGTTTAAATAAATGTTATAATAATTATATTTACCTAAGGGCCTCCTGACTGCTGCAGCTCCTCCCCCTCAGGTAAACTTGTTGAGGGAAGGAACCATGCCTTACTCATTTTTGCCTCTTAAAACTGTTTCTGGTACATAGTAGGTAATCAATAAATGCTTCTTGTTGAATACGTAAATAAAGGAATTTTTCAGGGGAATAAGGGTACGTTCCCATCTACACTGAGGGGCGCCCATGAAGGAAAAGCCATTCGCAGTACCTGCTTCAACCACGTGGTCCATCGTCGGAAACCTTTTGTACACAGCTGTGCTCACCGAGCGGAAGATGAGCAGGGACGTGAGATTGACGTAGCGCATCAGGGTCCTTCTGAGCAGGCGCCCGTGCTCGTCCCTGCCGTGGACACTGCTGGAGATGAGGAACATCAGCCTGTCTGGCCAGGGCAGGTTCACAAACTGGTTCCACCATCGGTTCACTACCAGAGTGACATAAAACCCTGTAGAATAACAGGAAAACTATAAAGCAATTTCCTGGAGCAGGCACGTCAACACTGATGCTTTTAGCAGAATTTTAGCCTTTTTGGGATTGGGGTGTAAAAATATGTTGTTATCCATACCTTATGATTTTGCCCTCCAGAAATATAAATGTAATTTGTGCCTGGCCAATGCCGTGGCACCCAGTAAGCGGCTATTAGAACTCAAATATTGACAGCAGAAGTGGAGGGTTAGTGAAGAGAAAGCTTCATCGTCCAAGAGCAGATTATTACCTCAAACTTGTTTGGTGTTAATGTAGCGAAAGCAGCCCTGAAGGCGAACCTTAGAGACGATATTTGTTCTATTGCAAGCGGTGGCTTTGCAGGCATGCCTCGCAGCTTGGAAGCGCTCCCATGCAGAGTCATCGGCGTCATCCTAACGGAGACAGCTGGGTGGCTGCAGTCTGCGTGTCACCTATACTTACCAAGCACAAAGGTTACTGGAATTTGTTCAGCATATCTGTCACAGTAAATTGATAATTTTTCAAAGTAACGTTTTTGGGCTCCTGTAAGTAACAATCTGGAGCAAAAATAAAATGCACAGCCCTTTATGATATTATACTTCTTCACCTGCTTTGCAAGTGATATTCAGTACAAATAATTTTTTTAAGGAGCAATAACTTTTTCTTTTCTACTAAGTTGATGTATCTCAAAAGTTGAATATTTCAAGTACTAACATTCGTAGTACATAATTGTTATTGGCCATTAGACAGATTCATTAAACATTTTATTTTTAAATACTTTATATTTTTAAACTTTTATATGATTAATGCTTTGGATTTGGAGCATTACCTCATAAAAGAGTTTGATTTTCCATCATTCATCAGGTGTACTCGAAGAAAAAAAAGGAGTGTCTTGATTAAGAGGATTACAGTTATTAAGTTATTATTAAATAACAGCCCTGAATTTGACATCTTGATCTTACTTTTTCCTGAATATGCTACTCAGCAAATTCTTGATTTTCTGTGCTATATTTCAAGGGATATTATAACTTTAAAAACCCCTGCAATTATTTAAAATATAACAGATATAACAATTAGAAGTGGAAATTTTTATTACTATATTTGGTGGGTTTATATCAATATAGTACAAATATTAAAGTTTATATTGTAGTTCTGACCCAAATCCATTTCATGGTCTTGTCAAACACAAATTTATTTACTAGAACTATTCTGGATATTTCTGTTGTAGGGAGGAGATTCAGAGTCAGAAGGAATGTCTCAAGGCAGGTTAATAATAACGATCAAAATTTGGGAAGCAAAGCAACAGAGATGAATTTGCATCAATGAATGAGTGTAGCTGTTCCAAAGGAGAAAGGACTCCCTTGGGAAAATCCATGTTAACATACTTCGAAGGCGTGTTTGGGTCTGTACAACTTCAATAAAGGAAGCAGAGGGATAATGAGGTAAGAGTGAGCCAACACTCAGGTCGCAGATGAAGAAATGGGAGCTGGTGCTGACGAAGAAGGGGTGCGGGGTATGGGGTGTGAGGTGGGCTTGGAGTTCTTGCCTCAGTTTGGGAGGAGGTGTCAGAAGTTTGGAAGTCAGGAAAAGCTGACAAGGAGGCGTCACTTGTTTGCATAGTCCTGTCAGGGTCATGCTGATGAAAAGTTACAGCCAGAGTGGCTTTGGATACTCAAATAGAAGTTGTTGGGGAGGATTTGACTGTGGACAGCACAGACCACAGGATCAGGGGGAGCCGGGTTTGAATCCTAGATTTCCTACTTACAGATTTAGAATTTGAGCATATTTTTAAATCTCCGTGAGCCTCCGTGTCTCATGTGTAAATGGGGATAATAACATCAGGGATGTTGTGCAGATTAAAGAATATATGTTATATAAAACAACATAACACAGGGTGTTGTACTTAATAACAAAGTGATTGTTATTATTAATAATTGGCCAAAGGAAAAATATTTGGCTAATAGACACATAGAAATTTTACTAGTTAGAAAGTAAGTGCAGCAATTATTTTGTCAAATACATACAACAAATGGGAAGAGATACAATCAAATTAATGAATTCTTGTGCTGTCTTATGATTTTCGATAAGTATATTTATTTACTTTTAATAGGACCAAAATAACTTAGGGCATCAGTAGACATGAGACCAAAACTATGTCTATATTTTTCTACGCATGTTTGACTTTCTTGACAAATTCAGCCTATAGTTCTTGGTATTCCTTTGATCAAGATATTAGGATCTATTTTAATAAAGTTTTACAATTGGATTTCAAAAAATGAAAAATGACTTAAATAATGGTTATTATTATAAGTGTAAGCACTCTTTGGCCTTTACAAAAATCACACATAATTTTGTGGGGTACATGGAAGATAGTGGAGCAAAAGTTGAAGCTCCACGGAGCATTTCTGGCTACAGTGCAACTGTTCTGAGGGCTGTTCTATCCTAAGCAGCAGTAGCAGCAATAAATTCGTATTAGTACAAATAAACTGAGACAACATCATGTGTCTCCCATCGTCATGTCATTTGAAGAATTAGGTGACACATAAATAAGTTGTCAAAAAGTATTGTAAGACAGATCTGAAAAATTATTAGAGGTTTTTAATAAAACATTTCATTTAAAGACTTTTTGCCAAAATGTATATCCATATATATACTTATTTGGAGTAGTGGTTTTAATATTGAGCTAACTAGATCTTTCTATTCTGCTTTTGATAATTATCAGTCAACCAAATTAACATCCCTCATATTCAGATTGCTGCAAGAAAGGATGTAGGTGAGAGCAATGCTATTCAAATTTGTTTGTTTGTATGCAGAAAGAGAATAACAAACTGATGTACATAGAAAAGGTGGAAATACAGCCTCAAAAACCTTTAGCTTTCCATTTTAAGTTTTAATTCCTCCCCAGAGAAGAAATGTATGCAACCAGTTTTAATGTAAAAAACTCATAAAACTTCTCTTTTATAAGGCTGATAAAATTTTATTAAGAATATAATTTTTAGCCTTGACTGGTGTGGCTCAGTTGGTTGGGCGTCGTACCACAAAGTGAAAGGTCGCTGGTTCTATTCCTGGTCAGGGCACATGCCTGGGCTGCGGACCTGGTCCCCTGTTGGGGTTCATGCAAGAGGCAACTGATCGATGTATCTCTCATACATCGACATTTCTCTGCCTCTCGTTCTCCCTCCTTTCCCCTCTCTCTAAAAATAAATAAATAAAATCTTTTTAAAAAGTAAAATTTTTAGTCATAAAAGTATTTCTTGAACATAATGCTGCTCAAATTTTCTGTCAGTTTGACAGGCATAAGTTGTGGTTATGAAGAATAAATCTCATCTCCTTGTGCGAATATGACATGCCCCAAACTCAGAAGATATAAAGAAAATACATAGTTTTCAGGCCTTTTCTTTAGTTGGGGTTGTGGTAAGGCTGGTGGGCACCATCCTGGAGAAGATCTTGTCATTCCAGGCAAAAGGAAGGAAAGTGCCCATATCAGGTGTGTATGCCTGACACACATCATTCACAAACATGCCAGTTACACAGGTAGCTGCTGCACGCTCTCAAATCACAAATTCAAACTACGAGGGACGCAGTTGAGAGAGGCACACGTTATTATTCATTTGTAGACTTTGCCATTCAAAATCACTATGTAGCGAAGATCTAAGTATAACTCTTCCATTCTGTGCCTATAGCAACATTCTTGACCCACAACTAACAGCTCATGATGATCACTTCTTGTGGGGCTGGAATGAGAACCACTTGAACATGATGGTTAGAGTCTATTTAACATCCTAAACATGGTGGGTGTGGATTCAACCGGCCTGCCCTGGGAGAAGGAGGCCCCAGAGAGGGTCATGCAAAGGCAGTTACGTACGCACAAAGGTCAGCGGCAACCGCGGGGCTCAGATTTCTGAGGCTGTATTCTCACTTGATATTTGATGGCCACTTAAGGAGACATGCAAAGGAAAGTACCTGTACACCAAACTTATTGCTGTGTAAAAAGCAGCAAAAACAATAAATTCCCTGTACAGTAGTTTGTAGATGCTGCCTCTCCACTTGAGCAGTAACCTATGAAATCCAAAAAAAGTCGCATTGGCTACTTTACTGGAGTAAGTGACAGTCATCTTGGATAGTTTTTTTTCTAGAAGAGCAAGAAGACAAAATACAAGTAAGAAGCCATGTTTAAGACCAAGCGTAAATCTGTAACTCACAGGAAACCCACACCAGCAACCAGTCAGCCAGCTCCCCTTTTGTTGCCTTTCTCAGTTCGTACAATTTGGGATTTGGGGGTAACCACCACCGTAGTGCTAAATGGTTTACTAGAAAAAAGGAGGAAAAGCAATTCTGGAAAGAGTAATATTAGAAATAGTAAGCTTGCCTTAATTTCTGAGTATTATTTTTAGATTATATAGCCATTGCTCTAAAAATATTTGAATGATTAAGTGAGGTACATGAGATATGCTGTAATGTTACCTATCGTATACTTTCTTAACCCACAGGAAGATTTAGAGTATTGATATGCTATATTGATTGACATTTTCAAAAGCAGTAGCCAAATTTATTCTTTGGAGCTTTCTTTGCTAAAGTAGATAAAGAGGTATTCATTTCATGCTTAAACTTCCTAAAGGGAAGTTATGGCTTTTTTTTTAAATCAAGAGATACTGTTAGAAATAAACAAGCCCCTTGTGGGAATTTAATTGATGGGTTGTTTTTGCCGATTTTAGTCGGATGTGGGTGTCTCTCTAATGGAGCTCCGAGTGCATAGTGAGCACTCCAGGTACTTCAAAAGGTGGACAAAACGCTGGGCTGCAGCGATGCTAAGAAAGGCGTGCTTTCCCATGGAGAACTGTAGCATGAAATGCTTACGGATAGTTCACTTTGTGTTTGGAGCTGAGAAAAACAAGGCCATTCTTTAGGACTCTTTCCACTTGGATCTGTCCCAGGGATGTGGGTAGGATGAGAACTGGGCCCCGAAGCTCAGTTTTCAGTAAATTCTCTGGAATTCCATTGCTTTTCGCCAAGAGTTTAAGCATTCAGGTTTTGAGAAGGTGGCCCAAAGTTAATCTTTGCTTGTAAATCCTGCTCTCTAACATGGAGCACACACCGATAAAATGAGACTTCTTTGAAACCTTTTGGTTTTCTCAAAGGGATCTGTGAGGAGAGCCTTATGGAGCTGCATAGACTGAAATTATAGAGCTTTTAAGTAGCATTGTATGAGACACAAGAAACAAATCATGCAGCCAACTTCTTGTAAAAAGTAGCCTGTAGCATATTTTAGTATAAACAAGAAAATGTTCTGCTTTTATTCAGAGCTAAGGAAACAATGCAATTCTAATTGGCCAACTTCCATAAGGAAACAAAACTCTGGAATTATATTCACAGTGTTTTTTTGTAATCACAAACATAAGCCTTCAACATAACTAATTTTAATTAAAAAAAAAAAACAAAACTGAGGGCCTTTTGGCATGAATAAGTGGCATTACAAAAGGATGGGACTCACGCCACGAAACCGGTTTCGCAGTTCCATCTTTACCTTCTCTATTTGTCTAATGTGAATACAGCCAAACTTGGGAGAGGACCAGTATAAATTCAGCCCATTTCATAATTTGTTCTCATAGTAGTTTTAAATAACAGTCCTCAAATAACTTTCCTTCACGGAACAGTTCATCCTTCTCATTAAGCTCTGTCAGAAAAACAAAGATCAGATAGAGTAGAGGTCAGAATTAAAATGCAGATGTATACTCTTTGTGCACTAACCTATTTATTTGGTTTGGAGTCTCCAACAGGAAAGAAAATCTTCAGGCTCCCCTTGAACAGGTGCCTCCAGGCTGGTGTAGCACTCTCGGTTTCACCCTTTGCTCATGTACAGTCAGATTTCCTTTCTGCTCTCTGGCTACTGAGAGGACCCAGACAAGGACAGGGGTTAAATGATTTTCCACTTGTGGAGGCCTGTTTATGCCAATTTGCCCACTGATGACAGTTATAGCCGGGAACAAACAGGAGCAGCAGCTGCTGATGGGGCTTTTTTAAAATCTATAATTATAACTCCACCTGCCGTCCCAAGTACCTCTCTGAACAAGGAGTCGGAGGTGACGTGAAGAAGGTTGGGCCGTTTAAGTCTGTTATTTTCATTTTTGATGTCGCCCTGGGATCAAGGAAGAAAGAGCCATGATTTTTCCCCCCTAAAGAGTTCTGAAGAGGCTCCACCAGCCAAAAAAGGGCATCGGGACAGTCTGTGTGTGCTCGAAACACAGACTAAATTCTTGTGAAGCCATAAACGGGGGCAGACAAGAGTATAAACAGGATTTACACTCCCTGGAAAGGCATTGAGAATGCTCTTCCATTAAAAACATCAAGCATGCCTATTTGAGAGAGACAGAAGAGTCTTTTAGAAGACCATAGAGAGTTATTCTGTGCTGTGGCTTAGCGTAGTGGGAAATGATGGCGCACATTCGTCAACGCTGTTATCTTTACGTGGCCAGCTAGAAAAATTTTTAATTATTCAAAATGTGTTCTCTTATATGATTCCTCCATATTTTTCTTCTTGAAAGAGAGAGTTCAAGAGAGCATTCTTTAAATAATGAAATAATTTCAGGACCAATTCTTGTAGTTTTCTAACCTTTTGAGGTAACTTGTAGCAAGCACCTTAAGCTTAAATAAAATGACTACAAAAAATATGTATTTTGTGGAGAAAGATGTAGAAAAAATATTTATTCTAAAGCTGGGAATATACAAGGAAAAGTTTTTCTACAGTACTTTTAAGTTTCACATGCATTAGACTGGTGTCTTTATGAAACAAACTATAAGCACCTTCAAGCAAAAGAGGTGGTAGGTGTGTGATTTCTTGCCACATCTCTTGTTCCCAGTTCCAGCCTGGAGCCCTGTGCATAGTGGATATTTAGTAAGTATTTATGGTTTGGTTATTGCCTAATCTTCGCTACGATACTTCTATCAGTGCATTTGGGGGAATCCGTGAACATTTTAAAAGCATATACACAATGACACCTATTTTATACTTGAGTTGCCATAAAAAGTGGTAGGGTAGAGCTGATGTTGCATTTATAAATGTTTTCAAGACTGGTAAATGCTATAAAATTTTAGTAAATCTAAGCTCAAGTGCTCACGAATTGGAAACGTTGAAGGTTTTTTCTTTCTGATTTTCACTCTTGTGTCTTTTATCAGATGTGCAGCAGCCCCGACACGTGGCCTGCCTCCTGGCAGTCGGGAGCGTGGCTGGGGCGTCTGCTTCTTCCGTGGGGCACTGTGGCTGTCCCACTTCGAACCCGTGATTGTGTTCATCTCTCCCCTCAGGCCGTTTTGAGGAATGACTAATTAATGGTTGAGATAATATTCTAAATTCAAATTAGTCAACAGTAATTAGATTGAATGAACAAACCCCCATTGCTGAGCTCTGAGTCTGGTGGCTATTTTTAACAGGCACCAAAAGATGTCATTTCGAAATTAACTCATTAGAGGGGACAAGCCACTTAGCCTCTTTCAAAATATTCAGCAAACACCAAATTGCAAAGGTTCAGATGACTTTTTGAAGAAAACTTCAAAGTTTATTGTTAAAAATAGACATTTTTCCAGATTCTTAAAGTATTACATGTTTATTAAAAAAATAAAGAGTGAAACAACACAGAAAGAACAGAGTGGTACTCTATCATGCTCCCCTGGAGGGTGACACTCATTTGGCATACAGTTCATACTGATAGACTTTTGTAGAACATATTTCAATTCCTGTAATTAATAGCAAACGATACGGTAGACAGGCAATGTCAGGCCTTTGTGAAATGACACGGCCAGTCGCATTCTGACAGCAAGCATTGAGTTAAGTGGCCCTGACCACCCTGACTTTCCACAGTCCTATAAACATGTTCGTTTTTGGTTCCAGTAAACCTCCAGTGACAGGACAATTCATAAAAAAGAAAAACTGACCATTTCTAAGTGATGGGAATACTGATATTTAATCCACAGATGTCAAAATAGATCACCTTTGTTCCTTGAGAGAACAGAAAACAAGTTTAAGTAGCCACTGACTGCCACTTCCTAAAGGAGAACCTGTTATTTTAAAAGCTCACATTCATTGTAAACTGATCTATTTATTCCATTGATTTGAGAAATGTTTTGCCAAATTTCTTTTGAGGGCTTGGTTGTACATAGTCATGTGTATTAAAACTTTGCATTCAAATATTAACCAAAGGCCAGAAATTGTCGTATTTTGGAGGATTTGATTCTGACTTCTGGATGTTATTAAATGGGGACTTCGGGATATTGTTCAGTGGGAGATAAGGAATCATTAACATTGTGAACAGGAAAAGGGCTTGGAGAAGATCTGTGTTGCAGAAAGGTGAGTCTGTGAGAGGGTGACGGATGGGTTTGAGAGGGCAGGATCTGTTAGGAGGGGAACCAGCTTCACGGTTACTGGGGTTGCTCTGGTATGAATGGGGGGTGGGAGGTGGGTGATGGGAATGCAGAGGCAGGATGGTGGGAGAGAGCCCAGAGGAAAACTGCCACTGGAGGGAGGAGGAGAAGAGGGAGGCGGGTGGGGAAGGGAGAGGAAGAGGAGGAAGAAAGAGAAGTCAGATGTAACCTCTGCTTTGCCCTTTGCACCCATTTGCTCATGAAGAACAAAAGGTACAGAATATGATTTCAAATTTGTGCAGGTGATGCAGTTCTTGGCAAGGTGTCATTTTATTTGATCCTGCGAAAAGGAATACTTCATCAGCAAAAATAGACACAAAGTAAAATGACAAGTAGGAGCTCATGTGTCCCCAAAATCAAGTTGTCGAACTAGTGGTTGAACTATGTATGATGAGCTGATCCTCAGGTTTTTTTTTTTGTTAATAATTGTTTCTGGGACTAATTCATTTTGCTGTGTGATGGATCTCTCTCTCTCTCAAAAAAAAATGACAGTAGTTGTGCCAAAGTTTCAAGAAAAATTCATAGAGTAAACTTTCAATTGAAAGCATTCATTCATTACTTCTCCCCCCACCGCACCCCCCACAGCAAAATATCTTGCTTCAGTTGGTTTGAGAATCACTCACAGTAATACGTTTCCCTACAGGTAAATTTTTATTGGCTCAGTGGGAGTGTAAGTTTCTTGAGAATGCATGCTTTACTCTTTCCTGGCTTTTCCTCTTTACTGGTCACCTTGATGGATCAGCACCTGCAAAACTGGCAGCCAGTTGGAATAGGTCATGTAGCCGTCCACATGTGTGGAGGTGCCTGATACACGTTGCAGACAGAACTCTGCAAAAAATCAAACAAAACAATGGGAAACCTCCTCAATTAATGTTTTCTCTTTGACTTCAGGGGAGAAATAGAAACTCCTAGGACTAGAAAGACGATTGAATTTCATTACAGCTGAAGCTCTAAACTCATAAGAAACTGGATATTTGAGAAGTCATCATTACTTTCCTTATGCAGAATAATTGC
Organism: Glossophaga mutica; assembly: GCA_039655065.1. Lineage (NCBI taxonomy): Eukaryota > Metazoa > Chordata > Mammalia > Chiroptera > Phyllostomidae > Glossophaga > Glossophaga mutica. The sequence goes on from CM077304.1 coordinate 66,057,741, forward strand.
CAACTCAACAAAACAGAAATGCATTAGTTAAAATTCTGAAGGTTATCTTTTTTTTTTGCTGGAAGGTACAGAAACTTTGTACTATTTTAAGATGAAAGCTTAGAGTCTAGAGAATTATTACTGTGGTGCTTAAAGTGTACCTTATAATCAATAATATTCTTAAGTAGATGGCACTGCTTAGCTAAGATACATGCCAAATGGCTAAAAATGCAACATAGAACCAATTAAAAATAAGTTTATTCCACATGAAAAGGCATGCAAGTCTAAGTATATTGGTCATTCCAAACAGCTGTGAAATCTTCACCACCATCACGGTACAAAGTAGCCATTCCGGGAATTACATTACTGTATGGGTAAAGGGAAGGTACACGTGTATAAAAAATGTATAAAAAACACCTGGACAATTCTAAACACTTTCCTCGTGTGGTGAGATGCGTGTGGAAGTGAAAAACAATGGTTGGTTCTTATTCTCAAATACGGTGCACTGAGCACTCTGAATTTTCGTAGTTTCTTAACATGTAACCGCTCCTCAATGGCCATTACTGCTGGGGAGAGGAGTGGATTTGGAGTCAGAGAGTGACGGAGAAACTTCAGTTTTACTCCACCTAATTTTGTATTTTTAAATTTTCATATTAATCACATGCTATAAAAATCTTATTTGGTGCCACTTCCAAATGCAGTCCTCCAGCCCAGAGTTTGCCTGGACAGACTCAGTACTTGACATTCCCTTAAACATCTCCAACCCCGCGGCCTAAAACCGAGCTCCCGCTCTTTCCCCGAAACAGGCTCCACCTGCAGCCTTCCATCTCAGCTGAACTTTCCTTCCTTCTAAAAGGCCAAAAACTTCGGAATCAGCCTCGGCTCCTCCCTTCCCCTCACACCATAGTCCTCTCTGTGGGCAAATCCTGCTGGCTCCGGCTCTGCCCCCTCACTCTCTCCTCTCACCCCGGTCGCCACCGTCCTCCTCTCCCAGCAGCCCGCCCTGCTTGTCCACCAGCTCTCCAGTCCATTTGGACAAAAAGGCAGAGCGATCTCATCAAGGGAAGTCAGGTGAGTCAAGCCACCCCTCTGCTCAAAACCCCTCCACGGCGCTCGACCTCTCTCAGGGTAAAAGCCTATGTCCTTACGTGGTCTGCAGGGTCTTTCCTGACTTGTTCTCCTTTCATCTCTGGTTTCATTTCCTACTCCTCTCACCTAAACTGTGGACCCCTCTGCAGCCACCCCCCACCCCATCTCCTGTCTGCTTTCCTTCCTAGAACCTATCAGGCCTTCCTAGAACCTATCAGGCGTTGATCCATCTTAAAGCCTTAAGAATGGCTAGTCTTCCTGCCTGGAATGCTTTTTCTTCCCGTCTCTGAGGGGCTGTCTCCCTCACCTCTTTCCAATCTTGCTCGAATGTCTTCTCAATGAACTGATCGCACTACTTGAAATGCTGCTGACGCTGCAGTTCCGAGGAGTGCTCCTTCCCCCTAGCACTCCTGACCCCTGGTACCCTGCTCTGCTTTTGCTTTTTATCCACACCACTTACCTCCTTTGAATACAGGGTGGGGCAAAAGTAGGGTTACAGTTGTTCATATGGAAAACAGTACAATAATAAGTAGCCATACGAGAACAAACTGTTTCATGTACTCACAACTGTAAACCTACTTTTTCACCACCTTGTATATCATATAGTTTACATAATTATTGTGTTCACTGTCTATTTAGCCTCACTAGAAATTTCACGAGGGCAGGGAGCTGTTTTGTTCACAGATGAAAACGAAGTACCTCCACTTCAATAAAGACACATTGAATGAACACGTTTAAAAAGAGGGTAGAGAAACTTCCACTTTTTCTCATGATAGTAAATTTCATGAGGACAAGTTCCATGACTATTTGGTTAGTTGCTTTATATCCAATGTCGAGAAAAGCATGTGGCATTTGGTGGAAACCCCATGAATATTTGTGGAATGAATAAGTCAACATATATTTCGATTCAGAGGTCAGCCCACCTTTTTCATAGACATAGTTTTTATAGAGTGAGGCAGAAGAGGACTCCATATTTTCGCTGTGGAGGTGCAGGTTTTCCAGCACCCCACAGAAAGGCAAAGACAGATGTCATGTAAGGAGCCCTGGGCGCCACCTCTGCCCTCTGCGTGCACTGCAGGATGCCGCACCTGCATCCGGTGTGGTTGCCCCTCTTCTGAGTTTCTGTCTCCTTAGCCACTCAGACTTCGAGTCGGGGTGTGAAGGGTTTCTTCCAGGCAAACCAGCTGCAACACTGCCTCTCACTTAAAAAAAGATATATTTTTTTTATTGATCTTGAGGAGGTTCAGAGTAGGAGAGTACTGGATGCTAAAGAAGAACAAAATACTTGAAAATGGATAGAGATAGATATATGGTAAATTGATTTCTTCTACCACCTGTTGACTACTCCAGAGCCTCATATGGTTCCAGGCATGGGACTCAGCACTCACTTGGCTGGTGACAAATTCATTGCGCACTCCCTAAGATAACAGTGTAACGAAGGGATGAATACAGTAAGTGTTCTTTTTTGAACTTTAGCAAATGTTCTTTGCTGATGATCTAGCTGGTGATAATATCATTCTTGTGTCTCAGAAGCGGCCTTGGGGTCCTTGACCTTGAATACCCTGAAGGGTTTGGGATTATGATTCTTGGTGAAGATTAAGTTGTGAAGTCCTTTAGAGGAATTTTAATGACTCAATTCCAATAGTAGAGAAGTAAGTCATATTGACACGAGGACATTTAAAATGATGCGCTGAGAAAGGCATAAGCTCAATTCTCTGATGTTCTTGCCCCAAATGTGTAAGCTCAGTCTCATCATGAGAAAAGAGACAAACATAAGTTGAGGGACATTCTAAACAACAATTGACCAGTGCTCTTCAAAAGTCTCAGGTCCTAAAAGACAAAGATTGGGAACTGCCACAGGTTGAGTGAGACTGAGGAAACAAGACAACTGGATTCGGACCAGAAAAAGGACATTAGTGAGACAACTAATAAAATTTGGGTAAGGTGTGAACATTAGGTAATAGTATTGTGTCAATGCTAACTTCCTGGTTTTGACCAGATACTGTGGTTAGGTAAGATGTTAACATTATGGGAAGGTAGGTGAGGAGCGTATTAAGACTCTGCACTATTATTGCAACTTTTTTCCAAGTCTAAAAAATTTCAAAATAATAATTTAAAAACAAAAAAGTCTTTCTCACTCAAAGTTTTTTCTGTTTATCTTGTTTGCTTTCACATTTAGCTGGGCCAAGATTTTGAAAATATGTGTAGAGTGACAATTTGCCCTTTCAAAAAAATTTAAAGAATTAAGGAAGGAAATTGAGAATATTTAATTAAGTTGCCTTGGTCCCTCTCCCTTCCCAGAAAAAAAGGTTTAATCTAAACAGGAAATGGTGGGGCAAGATGTGAGTAAAGGGATGCAGTAGGACGAAATGGTCTATGCCTGAGTGAGAGAGCGGAGGGAGAAGGTCGTGGAACCAGAAAGGGTAGCTGAATGGCAAGAATGCTGGATAGGATTTGTGTTCATCAAGGGCAGGGCACAGCATCTCACGGTAACGAGCAAGAGAGCCAGGTGAACAAATGGTCCGATCTTAATCCCCACCTGCCTTCCAAGCTTCTGCCAGGGCCTCCCATTGGCTATACCCAATCAGAAGCTACAGGTCAAGGGAGCCCAGTGATGCAGTTTAAACATATCCACCTCTTGGGGCCCAGAGCAGTGAAGTTTGGAGAGTGGATCCATAGGAAAAAAAGGAAAGGTACCTAGCATTGAAATTGATAGGGCACTCAAGACTTGGAAAATTTTAGCTTTAGGTAAAAAGTTGTAAGTGTAGCAGGTAATCAGTATGTTAAAGCTTTTCAGAAACCACGGATAAGGCCGGTCCTTGCTCCTGGGAAAACAGCTGACCTCCTGGGGCACTGCTAAAGATTACCACCTGGGGACAAATTGGAGGCATCCGGACCTTTGTATTCCAGGGAGAGACAGATGACCACCAGTGGCTGGGAACAGCTAACTGCCCAGGAAAGGAATGTTGCAGCTTCTATCACCTAATCCTCCCTGAATCTCAAAGCTCTCACCACACCTTATTTATTCCCTGCCATAAAAAGTCCGGCCTGGAAAGAGAAGGCAAGATGGTCTGTTAGGGTATGAACCCACCATCTTCTCAGATCACTGGCCATCTGAATAAAGCACTCATAAAGATTCAATCACTGTCATTGCTTATTGGGTTTGGTAGTGACAGGCCACCCAAACGTGTGTGTCTTTTCCTGTTACAAAATCAACTTGTCCCTCTCATTTTTCAGATGAGAAAAGTAAGCCTCCAAGATGGAACAGATTTATCTGAGGGGACAGATTTATCCAGGGTCACAAGAAAAGGCAGTGTAATTGAAAACCCACTGGTCTGCAAGCGGGAGGACCTAGGTTCTAGTCTTGGCTTGGCTGCTGCACAGGGCTTCAGTTTCCACATCTATGAATAAATGAAGTGGACTAAAGCGACAGTCTTTGAACTCTGGTACACGTACCTCTCAGTATACATGGGAGTTTCCAGGATGTAAAGGATGGACAGTTTTAACTGAATAATTTTTCCAGATCCACAACTTCCTTATATATATTCTCCCCTCAAATTAATCTGCTTTCCCTTTCATAATTATATTCCTATTTGACAACAGAAAAGCATTTCTCTCACCCATCCCAAATACCACAGTGCAATTTACTTCAGGATGTACACCAAATTTGGGCACACCAAGCGAAGGGACATTTTGAAAATACACAGCTTCTGGAGCAGCACCTGCTTGGGGCAAGTGTGCATGCGTACATGGTCTTTCTGAGAAGAGTTTGCATCTCACAAATGAAGCTTTTCAGACATAAGGTCGACAGTGGGTCTTTGTCTGCTTAGGAGGAAAGAAGACTCAAGCTGATTCAGAGGATGAGCAGTTAGAGCTCTTCCAGGAACTGGTTCTGCCACATTCCAGGCTGACTGGAGCAACCCCGGGTGACGATACACAATGGTCTGTACCTCTAACACAGGTGGTTTGTTTCATTATTGTGTGGCACTCTCGTGTCTTCACAGAAAAACCAGCTGCCGGTAAGCCCTAAAGAGTCAGGAGCCTCCAAGGCCAGGCGTCGCTGCCTACAAACAGGCTTACACCCGGACATGGGAACTGTCCCGCTGGGTCAGCCTCATGACTCATCCCACTCTGTTGTCTTACATGGAGAGCAGCAGGGATCTCTTTGAAGACAGCTTTAAAGTTAATAATTCCCAAGTTTCTGTTAGTTGCTTCTGCCCTTCTTACATTTTTCTAACCAGTCCATCCAATGCCTGAAAATAGCATAATTGTTTTTATTAAAATTGTTACAGAATTACTATAAAATTTCAAACAGTTCAGAATGTGTAAAAATGAAAAACATTCTAAATTCACCCATCAGCAATACCTGTTACCATCTGGTGACTGTCTTTCCAGATACATTCTTCTATGCCTAGATACACACGGATGTTATTTTCCATAAATGAGACCACACTATACCCACTGTGCGGTAATATGCTCTTTGCCTAAACAACATGCTGTGAAAGGCATGCTGTGTACCACGTCTGATGCATGTGCTCAACACTCCCTTACCTGAAGTCCATTTAGACGGTTTCCGATTTTTCACCTTCAAACAGTGCTGTGATGAACATTCCTGTGTTTATTTCTTTTCATGTTTCTGCCCGTGTGTCCTTGCATTAATGGATTGTATAATTTTGGATCACAGACACCTTTGAGAATCTATTGAAAGCTGTGAATCACTTCCCTTGCAAAATGCACATATAGGGGTGGGCAAAGGTAGGTTTACAGTTGTGAGTTTGTGAAACACAGAGTTAATGAAGCTATTGTAATAACCACAACTTGCGTGTCTTTTCCATATGAACAACTGCAAACCGACTTTGCCCACCCCTGTGCTCACAGACATCGTTTGACTGTGATTTTTTCCCTGTGGTTCACAAACACGCATCCTGAAGTCCATCCTTGCACTTGCTAAGGATCCCTGTATCTCAGATTAAGAATACCCACTTTAAGGTTAATTTCCAGATATGAATTTTTAATACCCTTTACATTCATTTATATTAATCTGTCACTTGTGTGAGGTTTTCATATGCCCCTCTGTCTCTTTCAATTGGGTTGTCCTTCCCGCCTGTGTCCAACTCTGGAGGTTTGGTGACATAATAAATAATCACATTGAATAAATTTCCATTGACTGCCAATGGGGGCTAGGGGGTTTTGATCACAATAAAGTGCATTTCACCTTACTTTATAGGCTTAAATAAAGTTTCATACGCAAAAAAAATTCATAGGTTAAAAAAGGTATCAGCATTTGGTTTCTTCATTTGTATTGATTAAGGACTATGTACCAGGCTTGGTGCGAGGAGCTAGGGATAAAGGGTGGATAAGACTCCATCCCTTCCTTCGAGGAATTCACTGTCTGGAAGGGGAGACAGACATATAAAGGAATCCTTGTTAGGAAGGAGAGAGCACATTCCGCCATGTGCAAAAGTGTGACATCGCAGGGGACTCAGGGCACATCAGCAGGTCAGAGCTCTGAAGGGTCTCCATCAGGAGGCGTGTAAGCAAACCCGCTCCCTCCACACGACCCATTCTTCACCTGCACCCATCAAACCTTCTTCTCTTCTCTCTAGACCATATTTATTTCTCTTCTCAGGGAGACTCCACACAAACTTGAAATTCAACAATATCTAAGACGGCTGAAGTGAATTTAGGAAGTGAAATAGTTTTCTAGATATATTTAGGTCACATCCAGCAATGTCCTAGGCTATTTGATGATAACATTCACCTCTGCAGAATGCAACTCTAGATGTCATCACTATTAAATCACTCCTGTAGAGAAGCAAGAGAAACCGCAGGTCAAGTTCACATGCATAGCTAAGTAGGCTGCTTGCTGTCCAGTGCAGTAGAGTTGTGTTTTTTTTTTTTTTTTTTTTTTTTTTTTGCCATACACTATTTCTCTTGTGTTGGACTTAATAATTCAGTGCCCTTAGAAATAAGCCATTTCATTTGTCTCCACCATAGCCCAGGGATCTTCGGTAGCTTGATTTCCTCTGGAAATAGGTGAATCTTACCTGTCTGCTGTGGCTTGCATGCATTTTTGTCCTCTATTCATACCTACCCCTGTCATTCCCACCCCCACCCAATGTCTATATATTTCCTCTTCCCTGATTGACCACCATCTCCTCTTTCTGAAGGCATTTCACATTAAACGATGAATACAGAATTCCAGAGCTGCTGACTAGGACGGAGAATTAACATAGCTTCTCTATTTTTCCATCAGAAAATGGCAACGGATTGCCATTCATTGGTAAGTTCTCCTAGTTCTCCACATTTGCAACAGGCTTTAGCCTCCACTTACTTACGAGTCAGGCCTGGGGGTTCCTAGGAAGTGGCAGGAGAACACTGCTGAGCTAAGGTCTTCCCTATATTGGGGACAGAGGAGGAAGAAGATGAGTGTAACTATCTCTCCCAGCAATGTATTTCTTAAGAATGTCACTCATAAAAATACTTCAGTTATATTGACTCCCTGAAGGATTTTGATGGATGGTGCTCTCAGGATAGAGATTGACTTTTTAAAAAAGTGAATGTGTGGGCACTTTTCATTCAAAATGAAAGTATATATCATTGCATAAAATATTTTTAATATACTTATTATTTACTGACCTGAGTCACAGGTATCTGAGGCCAAGCATTCAGGCTGCTGAGAACACAGATAAATGACATTTAAATGGCACGGAGGAGGCTGAACGCGCTGCCTGTCAGCCTTCCTGTCACTCGTCTGGGTTGGTGACAGTCTTTTTTCTAAGACTTCGTGATACAAGGAAAACCATTTAAAGATCTCTACAATATTTCTTGCACATTCAGTGTTAACAAAAACTTTATGTTAGTGTCTATTGTTATTTATTTTGTTTTCTATGTGAAATGCAATTTATTTCTGTTAACTTTTTATATTTCACTGATGTGGAAACACATTGTATTATATTTCCCAAATTTGGTTCACTCTTATAGCCAGGGGTCCTCCCCCTCTTTTTTAGGTTTGAACAGTATCATCTGTTATGTTTTAATAGTTAGTATACCTTCTCTTTTTTCATCATGAAAGAGGAATCTCTGTAGGGCTGTCATAGGGTCCCAGGGTTGTCAAGAGTTTAAACAAATTAATACACACAATGACAGCAACAACTAACATTACTTGTATATTTTCCACATGCCAGGCAGCACTTTAAGAGCTTCAAGCGTGGCTTAGTTGGATGGAGCATTGTCCAATAACTGAAAGTTCGCAGGCTCAATTCCCGGTCAGGGGAGATGCCTAGGTTTGGGGTTTGGTCCCTGGTGGGGCTTTATACAAGAGGAACATCGATGTTTCTCTCCTTCTCTCTCTCCCTCCCTTTCCCTCTCTCTAAAAATCAGTAAGCATATCCTCAGGGGAAGATAAAAAAATAAGTGCTTTATCTGTATTACCTCATTTATTCCTCCCCACAATTCTATGTAAGTGCTATTATTATCACACCCCCTATTTTTTACAAACAAGGAACCTGAGGGCGCTGAGCATTTGTGTAATGTTCCTAGGTTACACGGTGGCAAATAGCAGAGCTCAGTCCCGTGGATTCCGGAGTCTGCATTCTTCATCATGGAGCTAGACTGGGAATTTTTATTAAAGTAAAGAAGTATAGACCTGGCCAGTGTGGCTCAGTCGGTCGGGGCATTGTCCTGTACACTAATAGGCCACGGGTTCAATTCCCGCTCAGGGCACATACCCTGGTTATGGGTTCTATCCCCAGTCAGGACGTGTATGAAAGGCAGCAGGTGGATATTTCTCTCTCACATCAATGTTTTTCTCCCTCTCTTTCTCCCACCTTTGTCCTCTCTCTAAAAACAAATAAATAATTTTTTGTAAAGTATAATCTAGAGCAGATGAATGTTTTTGTGTCACTGATGCTCACTGTAGTCTGGCCAAGGCATCTCTAATACGGAATGGCTACTATTTTAGTAGATTTTTCAGGTCCCTTGCTTCCTCCTCTTCCTGAGTGCTTTTAAACATCTGACTTCAGGTAAAAGTCTGTTAATGCAAAGAACATGAGATTCTGAATCAGAAAAGGGCTCAATTCCTTATCAGCTGTGTGATCTCGAGCAAGTTACATGTCTTCCTCAACCTGCTTTCTTATCTGTAAAGATCACAATAATAATCTGCTTCCGTTCCTTCAGCAGGAGGCATGAAATGATTAAACATTCAAACACCAAGGAAGACATTTAGGAAACTAAACAATGAATATGGAGTTCGACCCCCACTGACTAGGACCGAGAGCACCGTCTTCGCCGCCTCCCTGCTCAGAGTTCTTTCAGTTCCTGATGAGGATGGAAATTAATATTAGGATCTCATTGATTATCACCATTTTGTTGCTTATATACTTATGTTTTAAGTTCTCTCTATAGAAAATTGTGTATTGTTCTCATTCCATAATTCATGTAATAATTCTTAGTGTACCTTTTTGTTATTTTTTATCAAGTTTGAACATAAAAAACTTTTTAAGGCATGCTATACATATGTCTAACTTGTGTTGTTAGTAAAAGTTGTGGCATACAAGAGATGTAGACAAATAATTCATAGAACAGAAGACACGTCAGCCAGGGCAGGAAACAGCCACGCCTTTCCAGAAACCAAAGAAATGCAACATGAAAACATAGCGTGTTTCACACAGGAGAACATTTTGTGCTTGTGAGGGTCATATTCATTGTTCACGGGCATATAAACTGATAAAAACCTGTTGGAAGACATTTTGTAATATTTAACAATAATCTTAAATAGGTTAAGTATTTTAAGATAACTTCTAGCATCAAGAAAAAACATAAATTGGACTTCCGGCCAAGATGGAGGCGTAGGCGGACACACTGTGCCTCCTCTCACAACCAAAATTAAGGACAACAAATATTTAGAAACAAGAAAACAATCAGAACTTATAGAAAATTGAACTGTACGGAAGTCCAACAACCATTCATCCAGACCGGTAAGAGGGGCGGAGTCGCGGTAGGAAAAAGTGGAGGTGCGGACCCAGGAACGCAAGTAGCAGCAGCTCGCAGTTCCCAGGTGCACGGGCGGTGGCTGGCAGTCCTCAGGCGCCCAGGCGGCAGCTGGCGGACCCCGGGCACAGGGGGGCAACTGTGCAGACCCAGTGAGAACGCACAGGGCGGCTGGCTGTCCAGGGGATCCCGCATTCGCGCACGCAGACGGTCCAGGCAGAGGGGAAGTGGCGGAAGGGACTGAATTCAGGAGAGAGCGGCAGAGCAGGAGCCATTGTTCCCTCTCAGACCCCGCCCCCACATACAGCGTCACAACCCAGAGACTGGGCTGCCCCATACTGGGGAGCGCCTGAGGCTCCACCCCTCACTACGTAACAGCACGCGCGCGTGCGCAGATAATCCAGGTGAAGGGGAAGCAGCAGAAGGGACCGGAGTCCAGAAAAGAGTGGAACAGGCGCCATTCTTCCCTCTCGGACCCCGCCCCCACCTAAAGCGTCACAACCCAGCAACTGGACTGCCCCGCCCTGAGGAAAACCTAAGGCTCCACCCCTCTACGTAATAGCTGCGACCAGACTAAAACCAAACCAAAACAAAACAAAAAACCCCACCAAAAATGGCTCAAACCGGAGAAAAAATGAAAACCCCGGAGTCAATTCCTCTAAGCAACGAAGAGATAGCCAACCTATCAGATGCACAGTTCAAAGCACTGGTCATCAAAATGCTCACAGAATTGGTTGATTTTGCTCATAAATTAGATGAGAAAATGCAGGCTACAATACGTGAAATGAAGGAAGATGCATGGGGAACCGATAGAGATGGAAGGAAAACTGGGACTCAAATCAATGGAGTGGACCAGAAGGAAGAAACTAACAACCAAACAGAAAACGAGGCAGAAACAAGAATTCAAAAAAATGAGGAGAGGCTTAGGAACTTCCAGGACATCGTTAAACGTCCCAACATCCGAATCATAGGGGTCCCAGAAGGGGAAGAAGAGCAACAAGTAGAAAACTTATTTGAACAAATAATAAAGGAGAACTTCCCCAATCTGGCAAAGGAAATAGACTACCAGGACGTTCAGGAAGCTCAGAGAGTCCCAAAGAAGTTGGGCCCAAGGAGGAACACATCAAAGCACATCGTAATTACATTAGCCAAGATTAAAATGAAGCAGAGAACTCTAGAAGCAGCAAGGGATAAGGGGACAGTCACCTACAAAGGAGTTCCCATCAGACTGTCAGCTGATTTCTCAAAAGAGACCTTACAGGCAAGAAGGGGCTGGAAAGAAATATTTGAAATCTTGAAAAGCAGGGACCTACATCCAAAATTGCTCTTTCCAGCAAAGCTGTCATTTAGAATGGAAGGACAGATAAAGTGCTTCTCAGATAAGGTCAAGTTCAAGGAGTTCATCATCACCAAGCTCTTATTATATGAAATGTTACAGGGACTTATCTAAGAAAAAGAAGATAAAAAATATGACAATGAAAAGACAGCAAACTCACAGCTATTAAGAACCACACCTAAAACAGAAGCAAACTAAGCAAACAGCTAGAACAGGAACAGAACCACAGAAATGGAGATCATATGGAGGGTTAGCAACAGGGGCGTGGGAGGAGGAGGGGGGGAAGGTACAGAGAATGAGTAGCATAGATAGTGGGTAGAAAATAGACAGGGGCAGGGGAAGAATAGTATGGGAAATGTAGAAGCTAAAGAACTTATGACGCAAGGACATGAACTAAAAGGGGGAATGTGGGTGGGAGAGGGTGTGCAGGGTGGGGGGAATGATGGGGGAGAAACGGGACAACTGTAATAACAATCAATAAAATATATTTAAAAAAAAAGAAAAAACATAAATTACAGAAGAAGCTTTTAGTATTAAATGTTCATTGTTGCATTATTTATAATAAGAAGTTGGAAGCAGCCTAAATGCCCTACAAGTTGATAATAGTTAAATTAACAAGATATTCTCCATGTAAGAGATACCTGTGCAATTACTTAAATTATGCTTAAGTAATTTAAACAACATAAATACATGTAATATAATTTAAGCGAAAAGCAAGATATATTTTATCATAGTATGATCACAAATAAGTAAAAAAAAAAAAGCTATATAAGTACAAATATTTTCAAATAAATACACCGGAATGTTAAAAATAGTTACTGGTGAGGTGGTGACTATGGATGGTTTGTTTTCCTTCTTTTAACCTGTGTATATTTTTCAATTTTTTCACAAAGAGAGTATGTTATTTTCCAACATTAAAAGACACGGCAAACGCTGTACGCAGAGGGTTTTGTGGCCAGGCGAGCCGCGGTGTCCGTCCGTCCAGCGGCGCGCGGTCACGGGGCGGAGTCCTGGCCGCTCTGCCCCCTTCTACTCTGCTCCACCCGCACGTTTCCGGGAGCAATAATTATTCCTTGACATGTAACCAGGACCAGCATAGATTACTATTTAGTAGGAAACTGTTATAGAAAATTAAAATTTTACATCTTTATATAAGAGATAGGAAGGTACATTACGAAAGGAATTTTTTTTAACATTTCCAAACAATTCCATTTCATTAATGAATGAACTTTCCTATGCATTCTATAGCATGCAACTTCTCACAAATATTTCCTTTTGATGTGATGTAAGGAGACATTTGCATGTACTGGAATCTTAATTAGCAGCAGACAAAGGAAGAAAACAACCTTTAATACAATCAGTGTTTCTCTAAAAGTTTGCACCCCTTATTTGGTGGTGCTGAGCAGGGTCCTGCTTCGCCCTGGGCAGTCCGGTTTACCCAGGGCAACAGGTGTTGTCCGGCCCCAACTGTTAATAGTGCTCTCTTGTTCTCCCAAAGTTGCTCTGGTTCGGACAGTAAGTTATATGGTCACCCTGGCAATATCTGATATGGGGGCAGGGGAGAAAAGAGTGGTGCCCTCTGGAGGCCGACCCTTCAGTGGGAGGGTGGGGGAGGTGGGAGGACTGTTGTCTCCCCACAGCCGGAATTTAGGGGAACGAGCCAGCAGCAGTGCCAGGAGGGACAGAAACCAGCCCAGCTGCCAATAAACACTGGCCCACCGGCTGTATCAGTTAGTCTGCATTAGTCGTCTGTTGCTTGACAATGAGCCTGTCAGCATGGGCACTACCTGAAGGTGGAACAGAAGATCTATCCGGTTGATTTAAGATACTAAAGACACTCCTGGCACAGGATTCTCTTCCGTCAGCCTGCTGTGGTGCCTGGCACTTTCACCATTGCAGTTATAATGAAATGTTATCAAAATAATTCAAATTCTTATCTGGACAGAGCAGCACAAAAGGAAAGGGGAAACGGCACAGTTAAGGTGTTGGAAGGATCCCCATGCAGACTCTGCTCATCCCAGCTGAAGACCCTGGGCAAAGGACTCAACTTCTCAGAGGTCCAGTCTCCTCAGGAGTATAAAAAAGAAAAATGAAACCTGCCCTCCTCATCTTATGGAGTAGCAATGTGAACACCATGTTTACTGTATGTGAAAAAGCTGTTATGACATCCGAAACTGTTCATACAAAAGCACGCTGCAATTTCAGAGAGTTACTAGCACTATGAAATTATTACGATAAGGTAACACATTACCATTGTGCATGACCCGGGGGAAAAGACACAAATTAGGTAAATTTTGATGGGTGGTAACAAGGAAGAGAGAGAGGACTGAAGCAGGCTGGCTGACCATCGGAACTATCTGGAGAGTGTTTTAGAAAATAACAACAACAACAACAACAACAAGAAAACAGATTAGCGGGCTCTATCCCACAGCTTGAGGTTCAGTTGGCCAGACATACAGCCCAGAGTAAGTAGTTTCGAGGGGCGGAGGGTAGGAAAGCTGCTAATCGAGATGTAAACGGGACCAGGCAAGACTAGAGAGAGAATAATGGGGGAAGAAAATAACAGAATTTTGTTGCTTTTCAGAGTTAGCCCTGTAGAAAACTGAAAGCTAAAATGAATTTTTGAAACTTTTGGTAACTGTCCCTCCCAACCCACTTCTTCCAATTCCAGAACATCACTCCATGTGGGTGGAGATTTTTATCCCTTTGCTTCATTGCTGAATTCCAAGCACTGAGAACACATCCGGCACACAGCACCAGGACAATGAAAATTGCGTAAATGAATGTCATCAGCCTGTGTCAACTGTTTTCCCCACTCATGCCTGTAATTCACAGTTGGCCACGTTTTGTTTCTGGGGCTATGAAAGGGCAGGTTGTCGGACCAGGTTGAGGATGAGAGCCTTGATCTAGGTCATGACTTCACCCGTGGCAGCTGCGACTCCCACCACGCACCTTAATTCTTTGTCGGTGACTTGTCAGTTTCTGATATTGTAATGTCTGACGTAGACTCTTCAACACCAGGATTACCCTACCAAGAGAAGAATTCTTTTAAAAGTTGTGTCTAATTATTATATCTGGAATATGGAAACAGGAGTCTGATCTTTAAATCTCATTGAAGTTTGTTGCTGTTCTTTGGCATATCCAGTGCAATATGATAAAGATGCAGTTTGATGATTATTTTTTATAGTGACTTTACTGATAGCCTTGAGCTTTGTGGATAAGAAGTGATTTGGATTTTATTTTGTGTACCCTCCCTTCTCTGCTACTACTTAACCTACTACCAGACATGTAATATGTGAATTTTAGGCTGAAATGAATGCATCTAATCAGTTCAATTCTAGAAATGTTTGTTGAGCACCTACTATGAGCAGGTATCATGTTAGGAGCTAAGAATATAAAGATAAAGAGCTAAATCTTACCTCAGTCCCTAGTGAGATACATGACACCAGAATATATGTACATATGTATGTGTACACATGTACACATTGTGTATAAAATTAGATACACATATTAGCATGCAATCAGCCTAGGGTGCTTTTAAAGACAATTCATGAAACACCCAATTTAAAATGTCAAACGGTGAGCATATTTATTACTCACATATGAAGAATTTTGGGGTGGGGGTCTTGTGGTTGCTTAACACACTGCCTTGATGATGTCACGGCTCCAGGCTGCTTCTCTGCACTTTTTGAGTGCAGAGAAGGTTGTTCCTCACTCTCCCAAAATGACGAGGGCAGCAGCTGGAAGTGTGACCGGGGTCTGCTGACAGGAAAGAAGTGTGTGTGAGGGGGTGGCTGTGTCTGAGTGTGTGAGTAGGGGGACTGATCAACTGCCACACCCAGATTTGAAAATTTAGGAATATTATAGAATAATTCTGTTCAAGAAATGCAACAAGTTAGTACACAGAAACCTGCAAAAGAGCAAATCAGGGAAGCATATGCTAGGCTTGTTAATATATGGCATGATTTTATGGCATTATAGTTTAATACAAAAAGTAACAAATGGTCATTAAAAACATAAGCAGCAAACACAGACCATTGTTTAAGGTCTGATGCGTATCTTCTTCACATTTCTATGCTTTTCCAAATGAAGTCTTAGGCGTACGCATATGTATATACATTCACCAAAAAATGTACATATAGCCTCAGTATCTAGTTTGCTTGTGTTCTTAGCCTGGATGCCCTGGATGGGAGAGCCAGACAGAAGGATTGAAGTGAGGCCTCTTTGCTTGGGAAACACATGCTAAAGGTGGTGACAATGAGGAAACAATAGCTGCAGGGTAATAAAGAGGCAAAGCGACGCGCTGTGATGTGTCACCGCCCTGGCTGCTGTCTCACAGCTAGATGGCGAAGACGTGGCAGGTGCTTGGCAGGGGTGTCCACTTGGCACGTAGGACTCCCCTGGAAATGCTGCAAGAAGAAACCAAACGCAGAGTAGTCCCCTGCAGGAAGGAAGGGGAGGGAATTTTTCTGCTCAGATCCCTCCTGCCTCTCATTTCTCATTGGTCAAGTTTTGCCCTGTGGGGTGGAGCTCCCTATATTTTCAGACTTTGGCAGCCACTCAGGAAGCCAGTTCCCATGTTCCATAGTGTGGCATTTCATCCAAATCTAGAGGGATGATTCAATGTCAGTAGGGTTCACTGTGGAGAGAGTGAAAGCTATGCAGGCCAGGGGTTCCAACTTGAACTTCAGCCGTCTCAGGGAGCTCAGCAAAGGCAGCAGTTGCGGCCTGAGAAGGTGCTCAAAGACTGCATGCCATGACGTGGTTTGCAAACAGGAACAGGATACCCATTGTTCTGACGTTTGTTTGTTAAAGAAAAAGTGATAGCCATTTTTCCCGGTCAGCATTTTGAGATCGAACTCATTCTTTTTAACAAATGCCTAAGATTTTAGAGAATGGATCTGCCATAGTTTATTTCATCATTTCCTTATTCATGGACATGCAGGGTGTTCCCAGTTTTCCGCAGTATAGAAATGATCCTCCAACAGCATGTACAAGCCTTTCTAGAGGACAAATTTAAAGGGCTAAAAGTAATTTGAAATGAAAAAATCTTATTTAAAGTCAGTCCCCACACTCAGCTGGAGCTTTACTAATCTGATCCTTGAGGCTGCAGGAATCAGGCCACGCTGCATTTGGCCCAGGGTCCCGCAGTTCTGAGCCCGCGCCCCTGACTGGGGTCCGAGGGCTTTTCAAGTGGAGGTCTGCGACACGGTAAGGCCTGCTACTCTCCCAGGAGGCTCCCCACCCTGAGAGGAGAGGCCTTCCTATTTTTGCATATGCCCAAAGCCTCTCCATTAGAATTCTCTCATCAGGGAGTGTCTCGAATAAATCAAGAAATGAAACCTCTGCATTCTGACTTTGCCCAGCCAGATGTGGTTAGGCCACAGCCTTGGGGAGGGACCTTGAGGAGGACACTGTGCCTTCCCTGACAGGGGTTTGAAGGGTCATTGATAAGAAGAACACCCCCACATGGGCAATTTTACCTATCTTCTACATCAGGAATCACCTCAGGTTTCACGTGTGTTTTAGAGGAAAACTCTTATATTTTTATCTTGTTAATGCTTTGACATCTTGACCATTTTGAAGGTAATAACCCCTTATGGGAAGCAACAGGGACTCCATCTGCTTTTCCTTTCTTCTAGACAGAGTCCACCTCAGTCTCCAGTGGACGGTCGCTGCCTCTGAAGGTCACTAGGACACCCTTCCCCCACTTACCCTAAATTGGTTAACTGGCATTCCTAAAACCTGCAACTTTCCTGACTTTACTGAACCCATCTCCTTATTTTGAATCAACTAATCCCTCAGACAGTAGGTTTTATTGTTTTAGAATACAAAATAATCTTTATTCCAGTGCCCTTTTGATTTCTTTCACAGAGAAGCTTAATAACATAGATTGGCTATAAAAAATCAAATTCTGCATGAAACTATGTAAAATATTGATCAGGTCAAATAGGAAACACAAGATTATTAATGTAATTTAGCCCTTAAAGTGACAGACTACAATGTTGAATGGAAGAAAGAATGTGCCCTGGCTGGTGCGGCTCAGTGGATTGAGCGCCAGCCTGTGATCTGAAAGGTCACCAGATCAATTCCCAGTCACGGCACATGCCTGGGTTGTGGGCCAGGTCCCCAGTTGGGGGCGTGTGAGAGGCAACTGATCAAAGTTTCTCTCACACATCACAAGTTGATGTTTCTTTCCTTCTCTTTCTCCCTCCCTTCCCTTCTCTTTTAAATAAATAAATAAAATGTTAAAAAATGTTTCTAGAATTATTAAAAAATTTTTAAAAGATTTTATTTTTTTATTTTTAGAGAGAGGGGAAGGGGAGGAGAAAGAGAGGGAGAGAAACATCAATGTGTGGTTGCCTCTTGTGCACCCCCTACTGGGGACCTGGCCAGCAACCTAGGCATGTGCCTTGACTGGAATCAAACTGGCAAGCCTGTGGTTCACAGGCCTGTGCTTATCCACTCAGCTACACCAGCCAGGATTGCTTCTAGAATAAAAAAACAAAAAACATCTGACCACTGAATTTAGAGTCAGAGAATAATATAGTATGTTTTTATTTTACATAATACTGTTTAATATTTTTAATATAAACTTACCACTTTATTATCATATTAAGCCTGAAGAATTAGTCAATAATTCCAGGTGAACAAATTACATCTCTATTTTAGTTATCATAGTCTAATAATGGAATATATTTTGTGATTTATTTGCCAGACCAAAACAAACCGGTCCCCTACAATTCCCCCCTTTTTTCTTTTTGTTAAGGCTGTTGTGGTGATGCATCCCACAGGACTTGCTACTTGCTGGTCCCTTTTGCGACCCTGGGCAAATAATTTGCAAATGCATTATAATGTACAAAGCATTATTAAAATCAGTAAGCAACCAGCAGCTCCAGTGACCCACAATCTTAGGTTGAGTCCATCAAACCAATGTTTTGGGTTTAGTGAGATGAGATTATCATTAAATATTTGAAAAATCTCCTGCTTAGTTAAGTGTTGAATGTCTTGCAACTGCTGGCATAACCCCAGTTGCAATTTATTAATCCGTCCCTTTAAATCAGTAGAAAAGGCTCCTCTTACGTGAGGTTGAATACCACTCCAGGAGTATTGGCTGGAGTTTCACTGTAGTGGGTGACACACACACAAACTCATAGATTCAGAGGGGTAAAACAAGCTCATAAATTGCCTTCTAGATTCAATGACTAAAATCAGGCAAGGCCTAGAATTTCCCTAGTCTTAGAATTTGTACTTGTGTCCTTTGGGCCTTTAAAATCCTTCTCCTTTCCTTATTAATCAAGGTTGTATAAAATGATATCATACTGCTGATCAGCATGAATTCATACTATCCCAGCTCAAAGCTAGAAACACATTTCTGTTTGCTTTATACTGTCCTATCAAGGATAAATGTACAATCTCTTTGTGATACAGTTTTTGAAATGTTAAAAGTAGCTCATTGAGCCCAAACCACCTTTGAGCATCCTCAAGAATCCAGAGCCTCTCAGACTGGCAGCCATCTTCTTAGGCAGAGCCTGACACCAATTATTAGATGAAATTTGTACCCTGCCTAAGAGCAATGACTATTTGATAACTATGTCTCTCAAAGTGACCCCCCAAAAGTCAGTTTAATAATTATTCAGTTTCTTAGTCACTGGCAGAAAACAGGAGAGAGTGAAAAGAGAGAGGCCTGGTACTGATTTCACCGGCTCCCATCTCTCGGAGTCGTCAGAGGCTGGCTGCACCCTGTCCTCGAGGGCAGCTCCCAGCCCTCTCCCGGCAGTCCCCTGTGCCCTGACTCCGGAACCTGCCCCCTTCCTCACACAGACTGTTGAGCCAGGCCTTTAAAGATGTACTTTTGTTTGTTTTCAATCTTCTTCTCTTGAGAACAATACTGAAATGAATAACTTTGTATATATATGTCATTTTCCCTTGATTAGGGATCAATGGATTGTTGGGGTCGGGCTTCTAAAGGGAGTAAACTGGAAAGACAGAAGGTGAGATGTCAGAAAATAGAATGATGAACTCAAGGTTAGGAAGTTACTGATAATGACAAGGTCTAGAGCAAGACTAGGGGGTGAGTGACTGGGGTATGGTGAGGAATGTCATCTGAGTGGAGGAGTTAAAAAATACTGAAAGACTATGGTGTTGGAAGGATCACCTGAAATATTGATTGAATCATTAAGAATTAAGACTAAAGAGAGATTATTAGACTGGAGTTAATATCATTAAAAAACATGGCAGCATTATTTATAATAGCCAATATCCAAGATTGCCTGGAAGCAATCTAAGTGTCCATTAATAAACAAATGGGTAACAGTGATTGGCACTTATATACGATAGGATATTACTCAGCCATAAAAAAGAATGAAACCTTACCATTTGTGACATGATGGACCTAGAGGGTATTATGCTAAGTGAAATAAGACAAGGACAAATACCATATGATTTCACTTATATGTGAAATCTAAAAAACAAAGTAAACAATAGAAGCAAACTCATAGATTCAGAGAATAAACTGATAGCAGCCAGATGGGAGGGGTACTGGGGGGATGGGTGAAAAGGATGAAAGGGAATGAGAAGCACAAACTGCCAGTTATAAGAACAGTCATGGAGATGTAAAGTATAGCAAAACCGTAGTAGCTATGTGTGGTAACAGATGGGTACTAGACTTACTAGGGTGATCACTTTGTAAGGTTTGTTAATGTCTAATCGTTGTGTTGTACACCTGAAATTAATATAATATTGTATGAGAGCTGTAATTAAAAAATAAACTTAAAAATTTTTAAATGATGAAATTAATCATAATTAATAAAAACTAACACATAACAGGCAAAAAGTAGAAAAACAAGAAAAGCAATAGATGACAGCAAAAATGAATAGTACTGGGTGAACTAATCTGATAAGATCTTTTCTTAAGTTTATTTTCTTTCTCACTTTCCTTCTAATTTTATATTCATTTCTGTGATGGCTTTTTTCCCCCTATGGCTTCTCTACTGAATTCTTCTCTGATTTCATAACCTCCTGTTAATCTCACTGTATCTTCCTTGAGTTACTGCGTTTCTGCTTTATGATTTTCTTTTTACAGAGGTGATTGCCTCATCCCAGCCCATCCCCTGCCCCACAATTCAGGGAAATAGATTTTTTAAAAATTCATCTGCTATAGCAACATTTTTTTAAATTGTCCTCTCATGCCTTTAAGAGCCAGCTCTATCCTCAGGACAGCCCTCCGAAACTAAGAGGGAGATTGCTGTGTGTCCTGCCGGACTCCCCTGTTACAACTGAGCAATGTTTTATTGGTAAGGTGTTCTTTATATCTTAAGTTTTGCTACTGTTTTTCCAAAATTTCTGTTATAGTTTCTTTACATTGGTACTGTGCTACTTCCTTTCTCATATCTCACCATTGAACAAAGAGTGATTTCCTGGCCCCGGTATTTGCAAGAGCTGGTTTTTCACTAAGTACAGGGTCTCCTCTCTGCTGCCACGTGAACAGATTGCTTCTTGCAAATATAGGTTATCTGTGTGATTTTTTGTTCAGACTCACATTGTGTGGTCTTTTTGAATCACACTGGGTACAAGGTCTTCTACTGCCAGCATGGCTTTCTTGCCTCAGCTTCCACCCCGACTTTTGCAAACAAAGGATAAAGCTTTTGTAATTCAGAGTGTGTTCCTTACTTTCAGGAGTTATACTTTGGCTCTGAATGTCTAGCTGGGTCTTCTTGCTGTTGAGCTCTGTCTCTGTGTCTTCTCTGTACTTTCTCCCACATAATTTCTGTTCAATCTCAGCTGCTTTGGCAACTTTTATACATGTTTTAAGATCTGAGAAGTACACTTGTATCCTAGGTTTGCAAAAGAAAGAAGAAAGAAAGAAAGAAAAGAAAAAGAAAAGAAAGGAAGGAAGAAAAGAAAGGAAGGAAGGAAGGGAAAAGAAAAGAAAAAAGAAAAGGAAGGAAGGAAGAAAGAAAGAAGTTTGTGGATTTTAGGGGATGTAGGTTGTGCTTTTATCCTTGGAGCTCTCAAATAATTTTTAAAGAAAAAGAAAATACTAATATAGCTAGTCATGTTCACACTAGAAGTCTTCTCTAATTCTTTAGAATAGTGATTTCTACACTTTACAGATAATCAGAAAATCATTTGTGTGTGGCCTGCATTCTCTCCTAGTGATATACAAAACTATGAATTTTTAGGAAAATATACAAAAGTTTCTTGAAATTTTTTTGTCAACTATTAATAAAAATGCACATAAAGACTACCAAAACTAGGGATGACTCATATCTTTTGGTTAGGTCTTACTCAAAGCCTAATCATTACAATATGCTGGAAATGTCAAGATCCTAAGAGACAGACTAATTAAGAGTTTGTACTGTTCCTTTACGCCTTATAAAATATCATACTAAGCAATATTTAGATAATTCCCATACTGCTTCCAGTTCTTTGCCTCAAGGTCAGATTCTCCAATGATCTTAATCACGTGGGCTTCGAGCTGGCATTGCTGGCATGGGATTGGGGACAGATGCCCATTCCTTGCAGCCAAAAGTGTCTGCGTCTTGGGCAAGATTTACTTCACATGGGGATGACGCCAGAGTATTTCTGGTCCTGAAAGGTACTTATTGAAAGCAAAAATCTGTTGATTAATTTTGATTATGTCAATGGAAATACATTTATGTATTTGAGTGGTTCTTGAGACATCTGGACTGCATTCAAGTGGCGCAGAGCTTAATTTCTACTCCAGATTTTTTGTTACTGACAGTTGCAATCAGCCTGGATTTCAGCTGTTTCATGAAAGAGAGGCATGTAGACAGAAACTTAGGGCAGTCTTGTGATTCATATGCCACTTCTCAAATTCTAACTGTGTCATTTTTATAGCATAATTTCTTTCAGGTCCGTGACACTAAATTCTGCTTTAACCAAGCTGCACGGAGAGGAGAGATACTCGGTAACTCAAACAGACCTTGAGATTTGCACACCCAAAGCAGCTGCAGAGAATTAAAAGTATGTTTCATATTCATTAAAATCTGTCTTCTGAAATTTGGACTTCATGTCTACCAAAACAGTACAGCAACTCCTCAAAAACCTTTAATTGCATCAGCCTTAGAAAAGTTGCCAGGAGCTCCATTCATATGCCTGGTTTGAGCCTGAGGTCTTCACTTCCTGAAACAAAAGCTCTTCCTTTCCCCTGGGATTTCAAGCTCAGCATATTCCAAGGTTTCATCAGACCAGCAAGAAAGCACAATCTCTGGGGTCCCTGCATGTTGAGTAAGTTGGGCCCCTGAGGGCCTTTTCATCCTCAAAGTCCTTGACCTCAAAGCATCTCTTAAACAAAACAAACAAAATAAACAAATGAACAATAAAAAAAAGTCTTAAACAAGTTCCTATAACCTAGACTTCTGATTGCATTAAAATAAAGCCAAACTACACACGCTGCTTTGTCTGTACGCATGTGGTGATGGTAAGGGGCACAGGCACAGAAAATGTTGCCGCTCCCAATAACTTTCATTTTTGCACCAGAAAAAGACCCTTTCTTACATGGCTCACATCACAAACTGGCCGGATGCAAGGAGCACCAGACTCTCTTTTGTTTTGAATTAGTACTGAAGCATTTCCCCCTCTTTCACTGCAGTACCACACCTATAGTAAACATCCACATTTACACAAACTCAAATTCCTTACTGGCAGAGATGGCCCTTGAAGCGTTTCTGTGTTCTAATCATGGTCAGTAACTAGTCATTGACTGGATACTGCTGCTTTTGTTTTTAAGATTTTTAATTTATTTATTTTTAGAGAGAGAAGGGAAGGGAAGGGAGAGAGAGAGAGAGGGAGAGAAACATTGATGTGTAGTTGCCCAGTCAGGACACATGCCAGCAAACCAGGCATGTGTCCTGACTGGGAATCTAACCAGCAACTTTTTGGTTCACAGGCCAGCACTCAATCCACTGAGCCACACCAGCCAGGGGATGGTACTGCTGCTTTACAACGTTTCATTTTGTACACTTAGCACATGGGCTTGCATCTTAAACTTAAAATAAATACTTTTACTTTGCTATTCAAGTGTGTGTGCCACGGTGATTTTTGAAACCTTTTTTTAACATCTGAAAGTTCAACATGTAAACGATGTAAAGGAAAAACCAGCTGTAATAAAAGGGGGCTGATTGTGAGGAAGCATTCCTTCTGCCCAGGAGACATAGAATCCCCAGGCTCGTTTGAAGCCCCAGTTCATGTATAGTCAATTTTTGTGAATAGTCCATGAGTGTATGAAAAGGAGGTATGTTCTTATTCTCTCTCTGATATATTTATATGTATTTATAACTATATAAACTTATGTGTACAATCCACCTTATTAATTACGTTATTAAGGTCTTTTCTGTCCTTGCTTATTTTATTATTTGTAACCACATGATCTGTTCTGTGTAAGAGGTAAATTAATTGATCACGGATTGCTGATTTCTCATTGAATTTTTTGTAGTTTTTGCTTAATGAATTTAAAAGCTGTTACTTGGTCTATGGGTATTCATAGTGTGAGAGTTTAATTTTGCACTTCGCACTTCATTGTTTAAAGTGCCTGTCTTTGTTTTATTTAATGCTTTCCCCTTCTAAACTATGCTTTGTTTGAGGTGAAAATTTTTGTTTGCTTGGTATGCCTTTGTCACTTTGTTTTCATTATCTTATATTGATAGCATACATTCAGGGTTTGATTTGATATTCCATTTCAAAAAAATCCAATTAATGTGTAAGTTTAATTTTTTTACATTTATTAAAATGAAAGTTATGTTTTTAGTCCATCTATCATTTTTTGTTATGCTTTTAGTTTATATTGCTCATTTAATTTTTGTACTATACGACCCTGATATTTTTTAGGTATGCATATTTTTAACTAGAAAGGCGTGCATTTTTGTTTCAGTGGATATCTTAATAACTTTATAACTATAACTATTTTTAGATATTAGTTAAAGCAGTGAGCAGTATATTTCCTGTTCTTCCCCTCCCTAATTCCCTAATAATATAATTCTTTCTAATGTTTACCTTATTTTTTTTCTTTCTCAACTTCTATTGTTTGTTTCATTGCTCTATTGCTGGGATTTCATAACATCTATTTTCTGTTTTGTGACCACAGTTATCACATTTGTTTTAGACTTAATTGTACAGATAAATGGAATCAATGAAACTGTTCTTTTCCCCCTAAACTTCTTGGTTGGTTGACATTCATCTTCAGCTATGATCCTGTAATAGGGTCCTGAAAACCACGTTGCTTGCACATTCAAAAATGTTGTCTACTCCATTTGTACTTGAATGACTTTCTCTGGCATAAAATTCTTGGGTATAAATTTCTTTGAGTTACATTTTGATATCTTTTTCTTTACAGATGACTTGATCACTTTAATCTAGATTTTTATTATTTGAAAATCCTGTAGCTTTACTAGAATATTTTGTGCCATTTGGGTGGAGGGATATTATATGCCCTTTCTAGCTATAGACTTAGGTCCTTTTTTATTTCTGTAAAGTCTCTTAAAATATATATTTAAGCTTTTTTTGTTCCAATATTTATAAATTCTTTTCTTGACCTTCTGTCTTATGTATATATTGGATTTCTTTTGTCTCTCATTTATGTAATTTTCTCTCATCCTTTTCAACAGTTTGTTCATTTCTATTTCACTTGCTTTGCTTAAGTATTTCATGACTTTTAAAATTTTTTTTCAGTTTTTTTCCCTATAATGGTTTATTTTCCTTTGTGCTATTTCCAAACCCGCCTTCATTTTTGAAAGTTTAATTTTTTAAATATATTTTATTGATTATGTTATTACACTTGTCCCATTTTCCCCCTTCATTCCCCTCTACCCTGCACACCCTCTCCCACCCACATTCCCCCCCTTTAGTTCATGTCCATGTGTCATAAGTTCTTTAGCTTCTACATTTCCCACACTATTCTTGCCCTTCCCGTCTATTTTCTACCCACCATCTATGCTACTTATTCTCTGTACCTTTCCCCCCCTCTCTTCCTTCCACGCCCCTGCTGCTAACCCTCCATGTGATCTCAATTTCTGTGGTTCTGTTCCTGTTCTAGTTCTTGGCTTAATTTGCTTTTGCTTTTGTTTTAGGTGTGGCTGTTAATAGCTGTGAGTTTGCTGTCTTTTTACTGTTCTATTTTTTATCTTCTTTTTCTTAGATAAGTCCCTTTAACATTTCATATAATAAGGGCTTGGTGATGATGAACTCCTTGAACTTGACCTTATCTGAGAAGCACTTTATCTTCCCTTCCATTCTAAATGACAGCTTCCCTGGATAGAGCAATCTTGGATGTAGGTCCTTGACTTTCATGACTTGGAATATTTCTTTACAGCCCCTTCTTGCCTGTAAGGTCTCTTTTGAGAAATCAGCTGACAGTCTGATGGGAACTCCTTTGTAGGTGACTGTCCCCTTATCTCTTGCTACTTCTAGAATTCTCTCCTTCATTTTAATCTTGGCTAATGTAATTATGATGTGCCTTGGTATGTTCCTCCTCAGGTCCAACTTCCTTGGGACTCTCTGAGTTTCCTGGACTTCCTGGGAGTCTATTTCCTTTGCCAGATTGGGGAAGTTCTCCTTTATTATTTGTTCAATAAGTTTTCCACTTGTTGCTCTTCTTCTTCCCCTTCTGGTACCCCTATAATTCGGATGTTGGAACGTTTAAAGATGTCCTGGAGGTTTTTCAGCCTCTCATTTTTTTGAATTCTTGTTTCTCCCTCCTTTTTTTGTTTGGTTGTTTCTTCCTTCTGGTCCACTCCATTGATTTGAGTCCCAGTTTTCCTCCCATCACTATTCCTTCAGTGAACAGTGAATCACTATTTCACTGTTCCCTGTGCGTTTTCCTTCATTTCACTTAGTGTAGCCTTCATTTGTTCATCTAATTTGCAACCAAAATCAACCAATTCTGCGAGCATCCTGATCACCAGTGCTTTGAGCTGTGCATCTGATAGGTTGGCTATCCCTTGGTCACTTACATGTATTTGCTCTGGGACTTTGATCTGTTCTTCTGTTTGGGGCTTTTTTTTTGGTCTTGTCACACCTATTGTGTATGAGGGGTGGAGCCTTAGGTGTTCACCAGGGCGGGGAAACCCACAATGCTGGGTTGTGATGCTGTATGTGGGGGTGGGGTCAGAGAGGGAACAATGGCACTTACTCCGCTCTCTCTC
The DNA here is from genome assembly GCA_039655065.1 of Glossophaga mutica. NCBI lineage: Eukaryota > Metazoa > Chordata > Mammalia > Chiroptera > Phyllostomidae > Glossophaga > Glossophaga mutica. The sequence goes on from CM077304.1 coordinate 66,084,300, forward strand.
TCAGACTTCAGTCCCTTCCACCACTTCCCGCAAGCAAACTGGGCCCGTCTGGTGCTGATTCCCAGGTGGGTGGACTTATGTGCATTCTAGGACTCTGTGGGTCTCTCCAACAAACTCTCCTGTGAGGCTGGGAGTCTCTCCCGGCACCTCAACCCCCACAGGTGTTTTCAATCATTGTTTTGAGGCTTTATTTCCCCGTGCTGGGGCCCTGGGTTGTGCTGTTTGTCTCACTCCCAGTTTCTTCTGGTTTATCTGCACATGAATGTGGAACTGCCTGGTCAGCCAACCGCCTTGCATACCTCACTGGGTCTGCCCGCTGCCACCCCGCACCTGGGGTCTGCCAGCCACCGCTTTTTCCTGCCATGACCCCTCTCCGCTGGCCGCCGGACTCTGCACCACCTACCGGTCTGGATGAATGTGTCTATTTTAACTCCTTGGTTGTTAGACTTCCGTACAGTTCAATTTCCTGTCAGTTCTGGGTGTTTTTTTTTGTTTCTAATTTCTTGTTGTCCTTATTTTGGTTGTGCGAGGTTGCACAGTGTGTCTACCTATGCCTCCATCTTGGCCAGAATGAAATAGTTTAATTTCTTTTCTCCCACTTCTTTCAATTCATGTTTAAGCTCCTCTGTGTCTTTGCTTCCATAAAAAAACTGTCAGATGAAGAGAGGGAAGTTTAGTCAATCATGCTCCTTAGTGTGTGCTACATCATGGTGGCAGGCCAGTTATATTTATTTTTCCTTTTTATTCTCTCCCCCTCCTCCCTTATAGGCAACAGTATGTATCTTTTTTGTTTTTGTAAAATGTGTATTTTTAACATATATACTTTTAAAATGTATATACATGGTATTTATTGATCAATCACCTAATTTTTTTTCACTTACCACTATGTTTAAGATCCACCCATGTTGCTCTGTGGCCTCTAGTCAGTCACTTCTAACAGCGCATAGTCCTCCATGATGTGCATCTCCCACTTCTTACCTACTCACTCTCCTGCTGGTAGACACCAGGGTGCCTCCAACTTGGGGCAACCACAAATAATCCAGTCATCTCAGTCCGTTCTGGCTGCTATAACAAAACACCATAGACTGGGTAGCTTATAAACAACAGAAATTTATTCCTCACAGTTGTGGAGACTGGAAGTCCAAGGTCGGGGTGCCAGCATGGTTGGTTGTGGTGACAACACTTCTCAGGTTGCACCCTTCACTTTTAAAGTTTATGGCAATACATGTAGTTAAAAATTTCTTTTGCTTAATGGCAACACTTATAAAAAATATGTTAATTAAGAGAGAGAGTTAGTGAGAGAATAAAACGTCAATGTGAGAAACATCAGTTGGTTGCCTCCCATACGTGCCCCAACCAGGGATTGAACTTGCAACCTCGGTATGTGCCCTGACTGGGAATCTAACTCCCAGCCTTCTGGTTATGGGACAGTCCTCCAACCAACTGACCTGCAGAAGCCAGCTATGGCAATGGCAACAATTTTTTTTTGATGAGAACTTAATTTGCCATTTTTCCTATTCCCTCCTTCCTTTTTTTCTTACCTTTGTATGCTCATTCCTTTCTGATTGACTACTCATCTTTGAAGGAGGAGAGCTTTTCCATATTGCCGAAGGTCTGTGCTGAGGAGGGGCCTGGACTGTGCTCCAGTCTAACAGGAATTCTCACGACACAAAGGTTGTGTGGAGGAGTTCCTTCAGCTTCTACTTCTTTTATTTTTTAAAAATTTGTATTTATTTATTTTTTAGAGAGAGGAGGAAAGAGGGAGAGAAACACCGATGTGGCAGAGAAACATCAATAGGTTGCTTCTCACACAACCCCACTTGGGGACCTGGCCTGAAACCCAGGCACCGGCCCTGACCCCTGACAGGGAATCAAACCAGCGACCTTTTGGTCTGCGGGGCAACCCCCCACCCACCAAGCCACACCGGTCAGGGCTCAGCTTCTGCTTCTACGAGAAGCTGGCACTTGCGGGGCTGGCCACACCACAGAGTCCCTCAGAGCCGTGCTCCCGCCGTCACTCCAGAGCAGAGTACCGCCCGCACACATGGCCCATCCCAACGCCCCTCTTTCAGCCTCTCTCTTCTAATAAGTATGACAGCACATCAGGTTGCCTCCTTCTCTTTTATAATTAATCAGGTTAAAGAGAGGCACTGCTGCCGATCCAAGTACTTGACTGCCTTGTTTCAAATGAAAAATTGTTGGTTTTGCCCATAAGTCACTTAATTGTGTGAAGTGTGCTTGGTTGATGTTTTCTGAGATCTGTAGCCTAGAACATTTTTTATCAGAATCTTCCTGCTCTTCACTGTACCTCAGGATATACCTTACTTCAGGGTTTTAGGTGCCTTTCGTTTTCAGTGAAAGTAAATTTTGCATTCTTGATTGTCATTATGCTAGGTAATTTCTGAGAGGAGGAGGAGTACAGGGTGCTGTATTTACTCAACCATTTTAATTCTGAAAGTTTCTCCAGAGCAAATCTTAAAAATTGCTGTTTTATGTATTTATTATGTTATCCTGTCTAGATTACAATTTGGGGACTTTTCTGCATTCCTTTACTTTCCTTATATTCTTTACTGTTGATTCTTAAAGTTTAGTATCATAAGAATTGCTTAAATGTTTGTTAAAAATTTTAGTGGTTAGCCCCAATCATCTCAGGTGATTCTCATGCTAGAAGCTCACCAACTGCACCTTGTACGTGGCTACTCAGTGGTATTAACTGACTGATTTACAAGGGCATGGTAGTTGGGTGAGATGTCCTGGTATACCTAATAGATTAGATACTGTTTTTATACATAATGAGACCAGATAGTAAGAAGCTAGGAAAATTCCTTGGCAATGGGAGAGGGAAACTGAGACAGACAGCTGAACACAGTGCCTGAGCAATTTACAGCTGGGTGCAGATGGTCACCAGGGTGGAAGGCCTGGCAGGGACAAAACTGGGAAAACAGGGACCTCACTCCCAGGATAACCTCTCTTCCCCTGGACTCTCCTTCCTGGAGATAATCTCCAGGCCTCAGTTGTGTTTCAGCTTCAGGCCCAGAAAAGCAGCAAAACCAGGTGGGTGTTGCCAAAACCAAATGCAGTGACTAAAGACCCCCTGCCCTGACACTGACCAATCAGTGAAGACCATGACCCTGAAAAGGCACCTGGAGAACTGATGAATATTCTGCCCTCCCCTGAGACATCCCCTAAGGTTCCCGCCTGCAAGAGAGAGAAAAGACTCAAGACACAGGACCCAGCACAGGCTCTCCCTCTGGGGAGCAGCCTGTACCACTCCCTTTCCCCTCTTCTTCCCCCACTTCTTCCCCCACAGATGCACATCTCCCAAACTCTAAGGCAGTGGGCAGCTGGCCACTTGTCCCAGCCTAATCCCCTGAGCCTGTCCCCAGAGCCCCCTTTTCTCTGACCTCCCAGTGAGCTAAGGCAGCCCAGCCTAGGCTCTCCTGTTGCTTCCTCTATGTAAAGTCCTCCCTTATTTCACTGTCCCCAGCTCTAACAAATGTATCCTCATAGTCACCTGGACTCGTGTTGTGAAATCTTTCCTACACGGAGTCAAGAACCCATTCACTACAGCTGACTGTAGACCAATCTGCTCAGGAACAGGCCCCCGCCCAGTAATAATAAGACTGGTAGAGACAGCATATGTAGCAATAGAGAAGGTAACGAGGCAGGGATTTTTGTTTTGAACATGGAGAAACATTTTTGTCTTCTAACTCGGAAATATTCTGTGATTTGTTCAACTGAGTGGCTTTCAGCACATTGAATGGCAACATCAAAATAGGGCAAAGTTTAATAGTCAAAAAGTCTCAAGGCTGTTTACCTGACTAACCAGGCAAGTTCTCTCTTAGTGTCAATCTAGGTACAGGGTGGGTTGTGTGTTAATTTGTGAATGTGTTAGGCAGAGTATAATGTAAATTATCCTCTTTTTCTTTCCCCACCATTCTCTGTGGCAGGTGGCTAGCTCTCCCTCCTTCCAGGGCAGATGACTTTCCACCTAGAGATCACATTTCCCAGCTCCCCTTATAGCCATGTGTGGCCACGTCACCAAATTCCTGAGTTATTCGTCCTGCTTTCTTTTTCTTCACAGCGTGCGTCCTTCCTACCATTGTGTATCTGTCCCTATGCTGACTGTCTCCTCCACTAGAATGTCAGAGCCATACATTTAGGCGGGGATATTGTCTTCTGCTCTGTCATATTCCCAGCATTTATCATGTAAGGGATGCATAAAGCAATAATTGCAAAGATATAGGAATTGTTAGATATTACAGGACACATGGGTCCTGGTATTTCTATGACGAAGATGAGTAGTAGGCCTCATCAAGGACAGTTCATGCTGATTGGGGTTACCAGTTGAGCTCAAAAGACCACCTTCTCTGCACACACTTAGCATTTGTATTTTCAAAGAGAGGGAGATTTGCTGGGTTGATTCCAGTTGATGAACTAGAGGGTCCCCGTTGTGGAGAGCTTCGTGCCACCACAGAAGGTTGACCTTTCTTGTACCCAAACCAACCATGCAGCTGGCTTTTGGCTCAAGCATCTGTCTAGGCCCAGTTACCAGTGGCCAACGCAGCCTTGCTGGTTTCCTTCATATACCGAGGCACGAGTCATAGCAGTACTGCACACAGAGACCATCTTCCTTGAAAACATGTGGTGAACGCTGCTGGCACTCCCATGCTTTCCAAAAGAACACTGTTCTTTCAAAACAGTCACTTCGTAGGGAGCTGTATTTGAAACCATTTTTTACATGCCCTGCCTGGAAGTGTCAGAATGAGACAATGGAAATACATAGACCAGTATTCCAAAGATCTGTTCAAGAGCGACACGTCAGCTCTACGACTGTGGGTAAATCATTTCATCTTTCTGGGCGTCAGTTTTCTCATTGGTGAAAACAGGTGGTGAGGTAGGTGACTGAAAGGTCTCCAGCTCCAGTGTTTTATGACTCTATGATTATTTTCAGAGCTTTCATAGCATAATTTGTGATCCTTTCCAATTATACCAAACATCCTCTCTTTGAATGCAGATTTGATTTTTTGGAACAGATAAAATTGATCAGTGCCAAGTCTACTAATACCATGTATGACAAAGGTCAATGATCCTGTTTTTAAAGCTTGGAATTGCTACTGATGCCTTCTTTGCCTTTATTTCTGCATATTCAGTTCCAAGTAGCAGAAATCCAACGCAAACTGGCTTACACAAAGAGAAAGTCACCGGCTCCTATGACTAAAAAGTTCAGGTTATTCAACTTTAGTCATAGCTTGATACAGGAAGTCAAATAATATCATCAGGACTCGTACTTATCTCAGATCTGCCTTCTGCCTGTTAGTTCCATTCTCAGCCATGTTTTCCATGGGCTGGCATGGATGACATGGCTGAGAATGTTGGCCCTGCTTGAGTTAGTTGCTTGTTGTGAAATAATCATAGCGACCAGGAGCATTCTTGAATGGGTTATACCTGGGTCATGTGCTCACCCTTGAAGTGGGGGGAATTCAGCTCTACTTGAATCACATGAACTGAGTATGGTGAAAAGGCATGTTCAAAGAGAGGGGGACTTGCTGGGTTGATTCCCCCAAGTAAAGTATTGTGCTGACCCCAGAAATGCATAATGGATGCTGGACATGGAGAGAGAAGGAGGGAGGGAAGAAACAGGGGAGAGCTAGAGGGAGAGGGATCTAATCACTTGTGTTAGACAAATTTCACCCCTTGAAATGTTTCTTCTTTCCTCTTTTATTGCAGTACAGGCACTCACTATCTCATAGTAGCTGCCTATCTAATTTCTTTGCCTCTAGTCATTCCCCACCCAAGTACATTCTGGGCATAGCTACCACATTACTCTTCCTAAAGCAATGTTGTCATCATTTCACTGTCCAGCTTAAAAATCTTTCAGGAGCTTTGATTTCTAAATTCCACATTCCTCAGTCTGGCATTTATGATCTTCTGCAATCTGGCTCCCACATATCTGTCTATCTTATTTCTCTACCTGCACTTGTCCCATGTGATAACTAATCTGCATTGCTCACCATCACTGAGCACACTGCAAGTTTTCCTTACCATGCCTTTGCTCTATTTGTGTATTCTACCCCATGACCATTTCTATCATCCTAAATCGGAGTTCACGTGATAAGACAAAGACTGCTAGTTGTCTCCAGTTATTCATTCTCCAATTCTCCTTTAGTATTAGAACCACTGATTTTCCTCTGGGCACATGGCCACTTAATAGAGACTACATGTTTCAACATCACTTACAGTTAACTTCTGACCAATAAGGTGTAAGAGTAGAGTAGTAATGTATACAACTTCTGCAAGTGTTCTAAAATAGAGGTATGTGATCTTTCTGCCCAATCTCCTTTCTACTACTTGGAAATAAGGATGTGATGGCTGGAACTTGAGCAGCCACCATGGACCGTAAGGTAGGACCTACATGTTCACCATCTGTGTCTGTGTTGATCAGAGAGCCACCATATCAACCCTGGGCTTCCTACACTTACATGAAAGGAATGAATTTTATTGTATTTAAGCTACTGTTATTCTGAGTTTTTAACCACTATGAAAAAATAATCTCTCCACAAAAAGATATGATTTTTCCATTCAAAAATCTATGCAAACTGGGGGAATGATTTTAAAGATACATGGATTTCTCACAGAATCTATGAGGAGTAAAGGAAGCCTCAGAAATACACTGGAACCTGGGACTGAAACACTGTGGGGAAGCCGGGAGGTCCGCTCATTAAGTCTCATCTCTCCTGCCCTTCCCTCCCACTGCAGACTACTTACGTGCTTGGCATACAGAAGCAATAAATAAATGTGTTTAATAGATGGCAACTAGTGTGTCTGTGAAATAAACTGGATTCTAAGCCAATCCTCAAAACATATCCTTATATGTCTGTAACTTGTTAAAGTGACTCTTTTGAAGGAAACCATACTTTTTAGAGTCTAAGTTACTTGTCAACACTTTCTCTTAGCCCTCAGATCTTTTCAGTTGTTTATTCCTACGTCAGAAAAAGGGCCTGAACTACAGTGTTATCCACAACTGAGCTAATAAAAAGACACTTTAGAGACAGCTCTCCTTTTGTACAGGAGTTACAGAGGCAAATTTTTTATGAGAATGTGAGCACTGAGCACTGGCCCACAAGAACTATTTTGCTAGACAAGAAAATGATAGATTGCTTCTGGTACTTTTTTTTAAACCTGTAACCAGCTTTAAAAAAAAATTTTGCACTGTTATTATTTACTGTCTGGATTCGTGCTTTTACCTAGTTTTTGCCCTTGAGAATTTCTTATGTTCTTGTCAGCTTATTGATATGTTTGATAAGATGTTTTACATATTTTATCTGGCATTTTGAGTTGCTTTTGGTGGGAGAATCAACTAGTCTCTAGTCTGCCACACTGAGGAACATGATGTCCAGTAGGCTTTTTAAAGAGTTTTAACTTCATTTGTTTGTAAGGCGTTACCCTGCATTTTGATGACCAGAGCCCTAACTCTGGTGGTCTGATCTTCCCATCTGTAATGATGAAGAATAATTACCTTTCTACCCATGTCAAATTATTTTTTTGTAAAGGACCCATGAGATAATTTATGTGAAGTCCGTTAGAACCTAGAAAGTACTGTGTAAATATACAACATTTTCTGAGCTTTGGAAAAAAAAACAGAGGTAAACAAGCAATAAATTTATAACCAGTGGTAACAATCTTAGAATGATTTATTCAATTTTAAGTTTCTAGATATTTACACTCATCTCATTTGTTTTCTGACCCCAGGTACTGATGGGAACGTCTTAAGATTTAAAAATGTATTTATTATTTTATATGTAATACTTGACATTCGTTGTATAATATAACTTACTTTTTAATGAATGAGAAGGCAAACGAGCATACTACAAAATCCATCATCATGTTTTTAAAGTGTCTATCTCTTTAATCTATGGTTGGGCAATCTAACTTTGGACGCTCACAACACTTTATATATTTTGCAAGCTGAGATTCTGAGTTTCTAACACTGTGTAATGTACCTTAGTTTCTGCTGCAAGGACACTGAAGTGTGATTATAGGCAACTACTCATATCACTCTTCACATTCTCAAATTATGCTAGCAGGTTAAGTATGTGAGAGAAAACACTGCTAAATATATTCCAAAGAGCCTTAGGGATGGTAGGTGGTTTGTAAAAAACCAACATAGGATTTAGGCATATGGCTATTGCTTACTATTTCCTACAGATGCATAATGTCTTAGATCCTATGTAGAGTATATCACAGGGCTTGTCCTCTAAACATTTATATACCAAGACAGTAGGTCTCCATGTATGTCATTCATTCATTCTGCATTTATTGAGCCAGTCCTACTACACATCAGGCCTTGTGCCTGTTCTCAAGAAGTTCACAGTAATTAGGAAAATAGATATAACTACAATTACCATTCTATGTGATGAGTGCTATAAAGAGAGAGGGTGGCATGGGAACACAGTTAGGGGCACCTAGCTCATATGGGGGCATGGGTGGCATAGGGCTGGGTGGCAAGCCACAGGGAAGGGCAGACAACGGAACTGATGCCTGGGCTGAATAATGAAGGAGAAGCAGGAATGAGGTAGGTAAAGAAGAGGTTGGAGGTCAGGATGTAACAAGAAAAAGGAGCAGCATATGCAAAAACAAGATGCTTGAGAGAGTGTGGCAAGACTGGGGAACCCAAGTAGTTTGCTGTATGTTGAGTTTATTGATTCCATTTAGCTGTTATTGACATATTCAACTCTCTGACTATGTTTTTGTGGTAGGATGGTGTGCAATGGATTCGTGTCCAGCAGCAGGTACACAGATGGAGCGCAATAAATATTTGAATGAATGACATTCATTCTTGACATGACATCGACAACATAGTATAAGGGAGTTAGGAGTCCTTTAATGAGGAAGGTCATATTTAGTGGCAGTGAATATGAGGTGCGATAAATTTAAGAATTATTTGAAAGCTGGAATGGATAGGACTTGATATATTGGAGATGTGATATTAAAGAGTAAATAATGACTTTCTATGTTTCTGTTTGGATTATAGGTGGATGATAATAGTAATAATATTATTAATGATGAAAACTAACATTCATTAGGCACGGTGTGTCCTGCAGTACACCAGGTGTTTTACATGTATTAAACCATTTAATCTCTCAATAACTCAGTGAGTAGGTACTTAACGATCCCCATTTACTGATGAGAAAATTGGGGCTTTTAGAGATCAACTCACCCAATGTCACACAGCTAGAGGTGGCAAATTCAAACCCAGGAATTCTGATTCCTGTGGACATACACATAATCTACTCCTCTTCATTGCCTCTAAAAGATGAGAACAATATACAGAATGATGGCCCTGGTCCACATGTATATCCCATGAAACATACAGACATATATGGTGACTGCCTCTTTTTGATCAGATTTTGGGAGCTTGGGTCTGTATCTTCATTTTCCTACTAAGAGGACCTAAGGGGGGAGGGGGAGTGGAAATTTTACAACAGTTGACACAAAAGATGAGAAGGCAGGCACAGAAACGACATTCTCGAACGCTCCAGTAGCTGCTGGAAGGATGGGATCTGGGTTCTATTGGACTCTCCCTCCTCACATCCCCCCACCCTTCCGACACAGACATACATTGTAAGGTATACATGGACGCCAAGTCTCAGATTGGTTCTAGCAGTGCTCAACTCAAATCGAAGGTTCATTTTCCGACTCCTGGTGAGCCCAGCACACTCGAAGTGAACCCGGGACTGGCTCTCGAGCCCCGGAAAACACGGCTTAGAGTCAGCCCGTTCAGGTTCCCAGGGAAACCGCCCGCAGAGGCACCTGGGGCCTCCGCCCCGGTACCTGCGAAGAGCCCCGCCTGGAGCCAGGGGGGCGGAAGCGAGTGGGTCCCTCAGGCTTCTCGCCAGCCCCGCCCCTGCTCCACCTCCAGCACCGCCTTCCCACCGCGACCCGCCGCTCAGGGCTCTCGGTTCAGCTCCCGGCGCAGGCGCAGTTCCGCACTCCCTCAGCGGCTCCCAGCGCAGTGCCCCCGCCGCGGCTGAGTGTAGCGGCATCGGTCGGCGGTCGCCCTCCGCCTCTCGCTGCTTCGAGGCGCGCTCTGTGCTGCTCTGCGAGCGTCTCTGAGCTCGGGCAGCGGCCGCCGTGGGTTCGACAGGTGAGTGTGGCTGTGCGCGAGAAAGGCCTGGGGCCGGAGCACCGCCCCTTATCGGCGCCAGCGCGCCGCCTCCCAGGAGCCAGCCTGGAGGGGCGGCCGTGGCAAGTGCAGGTGCGGGGTGCGGTGCGCGGGGATCCGGCTGGGCGAACGCGCTTCCCCGCCTTAACGCGGGCTCTGGCACCCCAGGCAGTGGCGGTGGCGCGGGGCTTTGGGCACCTGGACTTCCCGGATCCTTTGGTGGGCGTAGGGCACCCGCAGCTCTCCCCCGCCCCTCCCCAGGTACGGGCTCGTTACTCATTAACTGCGCGGTCTCGAGCGCCAGAAGCTGGGAGCCCGAAGCCAGGTTACCTGTCGGGGGGGTGCGCGCAGCAGGGAGCTGGGGCCTGGGGTCGCCGAGGGGGGTCTAAAGAGAGTTTCGGAGTAAGTCTGGAGCCCGGCGCAGCGCGCTAGCTGCAGCGAGGTGAAACTGTAGGCGTGGAGCAGGGGTCTTAGTAAACGAGGTGTCAGGCACAGTGCCGAGGCGTAGAGGTCACTCTGGGGAGGTTTCGCCGAAACCCGGTGGGCAAAAGCAATCGCCGGGAGTTGCGCCGTAGGAGGCAGACGGGTTCAGCCTGACTTTTGTTACGGGGAGTTGAGACCAGATGCACAGACGTAATTGTGATTACACTGCTCTTTACAGGGATGACGACTCGCTCCGATCGCCAGGGGAAAAGAGAGCTTAATGGATTCTAGAAGTGATGTTAGGTGGGATCCTGCAGCACGTGAAGAGTTGCCGGTTGCTATGGGATTAAAAACATATCTGTAATGGCTAAAGGGTAAGGTCTTGTAAATTAAGAGCGCTGACTTAAAACTGATTCCGGAGAGACAGGCAATTTAGTTTGGAAGAAATGTAGCATATTCCGACACTTCCTGTTTCACACTCTTGCGTTGCCCCCTCCAGCTCCTTTCAGTGTAAGGAAAGAGCCCAATATTCTTTGCTGCCGTGGAATGCTTACATAATTGGAGAGGCTGATAAGAGGATTAAAACAAAAACTGTTCTATTGTAAATCTGTGGAAAGACCCAGTTTCTATTTATTATCCTCATTCTTATTTTGTTGTTCATTCATTTTTTAAAAAAGAAAGGTAAATGACAAATCAAGGAGAAAAGAGACAATAGATTTGTAGACGAATCATAGTAAATGTTTTCCGTTGTTAAATATTCAACCAGTGTTATGGGACCTTGTTCTGTTAACATTGGTTATTTACTAGTACTGTGAATCATGTTTGGACGGACATTGTAACCCAAATATGGCTTAAGTGATCTAATCCTAAAGCTCTTGTGGAATTTATAGAAATAAATGTTGCAGTTCTGTACAATTTTAGTACAATAGTGAATTGCTGTTAGAAGAAAAGTCAATTTTTTTTCACTAAAGTTACATATTAGTGCATACCTATTTGAATCAAAGTGGGTACATTTAATATAATTCTTCCTTATGTATTTGGCAAAGAACTCATTAGTGGCATTGAAAACTTCTAACCTTTCACCAGGATTGAACATTCAATGTTCAGCTGCCTGTGGGGTTGTAATTACTGCGGTTTTTAATTAGATCCAGTTGTACTTTATGAATTAACATAGTTATATGTATTCTTCTTTCAATATTTCTTCCTCTGACTTTCCCTACCCCACCAACACACACAGAAATATTCCTCAAATAATTTTAAAATTAAAGGTTCTTAGGAATCTAGGTCTCCATCATTTTTTAATATGGCAGAACAAAAACTTGTAGGTTACAGTAGATTTACATGTGTTGTTGTGGTTACTATACCTTCTTTTTTCCCATCCTGAGTAGGACTCATCGAACCAGTTAGTAAACTGGCCAAATGAGAGATTATTAAATCTGTTTTTTAAAGTTTTAGTTCTGTTACTTACTGTGCATATGACCTTGAGTGAATTATTTAACCTCCTTGGGCTATTTTCTCTGTAAGTGATATAGTATTAGGTTGAACCATATGAATTTGCCAGTAATCAACTGGTTTTCACATGGTTCAGCCTAATACGAACTTTATAAGAGTGGGAGGAGAGTTAAATGAGATACCCCATATGAGATGTGGAGGGTGTGGGGAACAGGAACCAAAATGTAAGCTTGACAGTGTGCCCATTGTTGTGCTTGTTGCCTCAGGTACCTTGACTCCTTATACGCCGGGGCATTCCTGGGGTATAGGTGATGGTATCGCATTTTAGAAATTAGGAAATTGAGGCTTATTGAGGTGAAACAATTTGCCTGTGTTTGCTCGTTGATGGTCATAATAGCTGACTAATGGCAGCGACAGGATTAAAAACTGAGTGTGACTGTGCTTCTTCCATTCACGGTCTAATCTGAAAGCCCTTGCGGAAATCACAGAAATAAAATTAGCAGTTATATACAGTTGTACTACAATAGCATATGTCTTGATGTTAGAAGAAAAGCCTTTAAATTTTTTTTCTTACTTCAAACATTGTAAAGATATACACAGTAAGAGTTTTGTAACTAACTATAAGGAGGCACAGAGATGAAAGGTGTTATTATTTGTATATCTGGTAAAAATATTCATGTTTTCTGATAAAGGCAATACCAGTGCTACTACTGCTGTTGAGTCTAGAGCTTACCCTGTATCAAGTTCTGGTCTAAGCACCGTACCAGCGCTGTCCAACCCGCGGCCCACAGGCTGCATTGCATGCGGCCCAGGATGGCTACGAATGCGGTTCAACACAAAATCATAAATATACTTAAAACATCACTTAGTTTTATTACTAAGTTTTATAATTTACATATATGCATTTACTATATTAGTGATCGCAAACTTCAGACCTGCTTGATGATTTTTAAAAGATTGTCGAAAGGGCCAGTGCATAATTAGGGTTATTATGTCTCCCATCGAAGTACTAACCAGGCCTGACCCTGCTTAGCTTCCGAGATCAGATGAAATTGGGTGTGTTCAGGGTGGCATGGCTGTAGACTAATTAAGGATAGTATGTGAGGACATTTTGCTTATCTGTGGTGGCAGTTATCACAGTAATTATGCTTGGACCTTTTTTTTTTTTGTTTTGTTCATCAGTTTTCATTAGTGTTTGTGTATTTAATGGGTGGCCCAAGACAACTCTTCTTTCAGTGTGGCCCAGACACGCCAAAAGATTGGACACCCCTGCACTAGACCAATTTACAAGCACAGTGACCTAAGAGTTAGGTAATCCCTAATTTTATTCCATTTTATAGTTGGGAAGATTAAGGACCTGAGTGATGTAGCTTGCTCAGGGTCACAAAGCTAATAGTTAAGTGACAGGAGCAGACCGGAAGTCAGGCCATTTGTCTTATATGTCCATGCTCTTAACCACCACACTCTACTGCTTCGTCATGTGTAGGTTGTAATGTTGAAGAATTGTTTTTAATTTAGCTTTTATAACTTAATATTAGTATAATAAGTAATTATTCATGTGCCACCAGAGAGTTTTAAATCAAATACTCATTGAGGATCTGCTCTGCCAGTCACAGTGGGGGTTAAAGGAAAGTATTCATAAGAATTGTGGAATGGAGGCAGTAGAATCATTTCCATATCTTTTATAAGTTTTCCGAATTTAGAAGGCACTTTTCACATACACATACTGTTGTAATTTTAATAAGTGCAGAATAAGACAAAGTGCTGTAATAGTTGGACAGTGGGAAGGAGGGAGGGATGAGTAGTGAGGTAGAGATGTTTGTGTGTTGAGATGATGAGGGAAAGCTTTGAGGATAGTCTGAGCACACTTAAAGCCTTTGCCCTATATAGTTCTGGTTAAGATGCAGTTCTAAGGCTAGTAAGTTGGTTACTAGATTAATTGCTTAAATGCACTTGATATCCTAAAAATAAAATTTGTGAGCTTTGAAAACTCCTTTCTAACTACTTTCTCCTTTTCTGTTCTGATGTCTTTAGCTTTTTGTCAGGGGATACATTATTTTTTTCTTTTATGCTTCCAGAGCACCAAGTACATGCCTCTATTTTAGTATTTATTAGTTTTGATATTTACATTGTATTTGTGACGTTAATGACAGGGAGGGGGTCTCTTTCTTTAGTGTGTGCATGCTTTGAAGGCAGGGATACATCATCTTACCTCATTTTACAGGTTTAGTAGTTGCTGTGCTGTATTTGGTGATGGACTGTCAGTGGAAAAATGTTAGGGTGTGTTGAAGTTGATCTAGCGATAGAAGTGGAAATGAGGGTTCAGGATGAGAACTGAGGGGACTGCATTAAGGGGGAGAGGGATGCTTACAACAGTGAGCATTAACTTGTCTTCTCTGTTTTCCCCTCTGCTTTTCTTTCAACTTACAACTAAATGATGTTATTTTATAAGCCTAGATTGTATATAGTCATTGTTAAAAAAATGTAAAAAAATGATCTTGATTTATCTTAGGCTATTAGCCACACAAAATTAAATAACTATAGCCATAGGCCAAGATTACTTAGATCAGAGGAAACAATGAAAATTATTGAAATAGTTCAAATTTATGGGAGATTTGTTGCTTGTAGTTGACAGTGGGGTTGTAAATGTAAGCATAATGAAAGTTGGTGAGATTCCACATGTAAGTAGATGAACTAACTGACAGTCTAGTGTCAAGAAACTCTATTCAAGAATGTGAGAGTGCCCGAGAAGCATAAAGGAGCATACAGATGATAGCTGAGAACCACTTAAATAAGTGGATTGTAATTTGATGTATCTAGAGAAGAGTAATAGCATGGAGTATTTGTTTTGGGCGCTTGGTTAATAGATAGGGATAAAATATGAATGAACAACCAAAATAAGTTTGGAAAAACAATCTGTACCGTATTTTGCTGTGTATAATGCATACGTTTTTGCTCAAATATTTTTGGGGAAAATAAGAATGCTCATTATACATAGATATAATGATTACATCTGTGGGCATAATAGTGGGCGTAATAATCCTGTTTATAATGGGCACAGAACATGGGTGTACATTATACATGGCAAAATACAGTAAATGTGCATTAATTTCTTATTGGGAAGAGAATTGTGTTTGAACTCATAGATATTAAATGACTTGTCCAAGTTCATACACTAGTCAATGACAAAGTCTGAACTAAAAGGAATGTTTCCTGAAGCTAGTTTGATTAAATGCTCATATTTTCCCAAACTTTGAAAACTCAGCTTCTCCAGTCTTGATACTCTCAAGATACTGTTTTATATCTCTTTTTGTCCCCAGGAACGAGGCTATAATCACTGTCTGTATTCCTCACTGCCTTGCTGTTCATCCCCTTTCTAAGGACTCTGTTGTTTATCTAATACATACTTCAGGGCCTGTTGAATGTTTGGCCGACATATATTCTTGCATATACAAAATAAGGAGGCTTCCACTATTAAGAAAGAGAGACTTGCAAAACTATTTAAAAACATTTCTGTTACAAGGATTTGTAAATACAATATTAGTAACCCAGTATGTACCGAGCATTTTCTGAAATCCCTTATTTTCAGAATTTGTAATAACTAACATCTTAGGTCATACATATTGTGGAATTAGTAAGTGGAAATTAATTGTGGTCTATATTAATGAGTGGGAAGATTGTGTAACTTCATTGACCAACTGACTAATTTTTCTCTTGGGTTATCAATTAAATCTATGTTTATAAAGAGTGTGCTTCTTGCCCTGGCTGGTGTAGCTCAGTGGATTGAGCGCGGGCCTGCGAACCAAAGGATCGAGGTTCGATTCCCAGTCAGGGCACATGCCTGGGTTGCAGGCCAGTTCCCAGCATGGGACACACAAGAGGCAACCACACATTGATATCTCTCTCCCTCTCTCCTTCCCTTCCCCTCTAAAGATAAATAAATAAAATCTTAAAAAAAAAAAAAAGTGTGCTTCTTAAAATGTAAATGTGAATTTTTTGTTTATAATCCAAATGTTAATTAGGAAAACCAACTTTAAAAATTATAATGCAAGTTAATAAGAAAATGATTTTTATATTTATATATACATTATACACACACTTTTTTGTTTTGTTTTCTTCTCCTTTATTTATGTAGTATTTGAAAATACATCGCAAAGCTTTCTAATTATGGAGAATTTTAAATAAAATAAATTCACTCCATAGTGTAGTGAACTCAAAGTTCCCATCATTGAGTCCTGGCAACCATCAAGCACAGTCAGTTCTGCCTCACCTGCTTCTCCCCCTCCTGTATTATTTTGAGCAAATTCCAGGAATTATATAATTAAATCTGTAAATATTATAATATACTTTAAAAATTTCACATTAATTCCTGAGTATCAAATTATTCACCCTTTTTTTGAATACACAAAAATGAGGCCACTGTAGTATAATCAAGTTTTTGTTTATTTTTATTTATGTGCTAGTTTTCCCCCTAAATCCTATAAGGGGATGAAAAAATATTTAAAATCCCAGCATAGTAGCAAAATAGAAGAGGAAATAATGAAACCAATGACGATATAGGACAAAAGAGTAGAAAGAACACAAAGCAATCATAAATGCTCATTTCAGTAGCAGCGTATTAGAGAAACTACTTCTTTCTCTTTCTGAAAGTAAGACACAGGTTCAGAGATTAAGCAGTATTCTTCTGCTTGACTTGTTCACTTACGGTTGGTTGGGGGAAGCCTGCCGGAAGAGATCCTCTGCCTTGATCTAATGTTTTTCTGAGTCCTACTCCTTCCTTCCCAGTTTCACCCCTTTTTCTTTTTCAGTTTTACCTTTTAAGTGATTTTTAAATGTGGTGGAGTCAAGTGTTGGTGTCACACACCAGCCTTTGAATCCTAGTTCTGTTATTTATTGACCGAGTGTTGAAGTTAATGAATCTGTCTGAGCCTCAGTTTCTATATCTGTAAAATATAAGAACCATTTCAAAGGGATGCTCTGAGGAGTTAACTAGAATAATGTATATGTGTGTGTCAGACATATAGCATATAGTAATGTAATGCATATGTGTGTAATGTCATGTGTACGTATATGTAAACAAAGCTGTTTGAATGCTTTTCATCTGTATGTGTCTCCATTTTCTCTGCAATGTGTGACCTTGGCATTAGATCAGATCCTCATAATCTCTTGCTTAGCCTGTTTCAGTAACTGTCTCTTCAACAATTGCATATAGTCTCTTCTCTGAAGTTCTTATTGCCTTGGGAGTCATTTTTCTAGTGACATTACAGTACATATGCACCTTCTAAAATGTGGATCTGATCGTCGCTTCAGGATAAATTCCAAGCAACATTTTCCATGTTAAATGAAGCTTTTTAGTGGTCTGTCACGTGTGTGCTTCTCTTCTCCAGCCTGGTTTTCTGACGTCCTCTGTTAGTTTCGTCAGTGCCAAACTCTCATTTCCTGACTGTCCTGTCCTATTTCCTTGCCTTGCTCATCTGTTGGACTTCTCTTTAGCACTAAAATCTTACTTATGTTTTACTTCTCCTTGAAACATTCTCTTCTCCCTCCTCTCTTCCCCACAACCCTCAGGGCTGTCACTTAGAGGCAGCATGCCACCTCTTTAGTCTGTTGTGTGCCTAGAACTTAGTACTGAGGATTTGCCTTGAGGAGTTGAAGCTGGCAATCATCCTTCCATTCCAGTTAGAATAAATAGAGTTGATAAAGTGTATTAAATACACTTACTTTATACTAATACTATAATATGTATAAGTGTGCTTAATATAGTCCGTATTTTGTGTATAATGCGCACCCATGTTTTTGGCCCACACTTGCAGGGGGAAAAAAAACTTGGTTTTAGCTTTTTAATTTCATTTTTTATTTATTTATATTTAGAAACAAAACTGATTATCGTATTCAAGGGTATTATTTTGCATACAGCTATTGTTATTGCTTTCTAGAGTTACACTTTTAATGAATAAGCATAAATAAAGGAATTAAAAAATATAGATATGGAATTAGTACTACCCATGTATAATAATGCTGTTCCTTATTCTACCTCAAAAATTTGGGCAAAATCATACATGGCAAAATATGCAAAATATGGTAAATATATATTTTAAATGTTGGTGAAGGTTTTTACAGAAATGAATTAATTGGTCGAATTTATCGTACACACCTTTAATTCATTATACATACTATTGAAGTAGCAGTCTAATTTTTAATGACAGAAGCTGTTTGCTTTCATAATTTATGCTAAATTAAGAAGTCACTTGAGAATTAAAAGAAGCATCTGGACTTCCTTCCCTCCATTCTCCAACAGTCTGTCAGTAAATTGAAAGAGGAAAACAATACATTATATATTCTTAAACTTATTTCTTTTGACAGTATAACATATAGATGCTTTTTTTTTTAAATCTTCACCTGGGGATGTGTTTTCATTGATTTTAGAGAGAGAGAGGAAGCAGGGAAGGGACTGGGGGGACATTGATTGGTTGCCCCGCGTATGCGCCCTGATGCAGGACTGAACCCACAGCCTTTTCCTCTGTTGGGTGACCCTCCATCCATCTGTGCCACCCAGCCAGGGCGATAAACTTCTAATTTTTAGTAATACATTTAAACCAACAAAACAGCTCTTACTTTTTATTCTCCTTGATGATGATGTTTGTGCTGATACAGAGTGACAAAGATATTTGGCAAGTATTCAGAAAGTAGCTTAGAGACATTATAATTAGTAATAACTAATTTAAGTTGGTAAGTGGCAGATATGGTGCTTAGCCCCTTTTGTGTATTGTCTGACTTAATTCTCATGGCAGCCTTATGAGATAGGTGCAATTTTTACCCATATTTTTCAGGTGACAAATTTAGACTTAAGGCTTTAGTGTCACATTATTAGTGACTAGCCCAGATAGGATTTGAGCCTGATTCCAGAGTACAAGACTTCTGGTGAGGTAGCAAATACTGATTAATTTTTCCCATTGAGAAGTCAAACCCCCACTCAGGCTGCCTTCTGCAGACAAGTATACTCACACTTCACAATTAGGATCATTGGGTCCAATTCTAGCACTAAATAGATGGAGTTGGATAGGTCAGTCAGGGAATGAGGGTTTGGCCCTAAAAAAACTAACAAAGAATAGACAGAAAGTCAGGCTGGAGAAGCACACATGTGACAGACCATTAAAAGCTTCATTTAACATCGAAAATGTTGCTTGGAATTAATCCTGAAGTGATGATCAGATCCATATTTTAGATAGTGCATATGTACTGCAATGTCACTAAAACATTTGGGCTTAGAGAAGTTTAATGACCTGTCTAAATTTGCATATGTTACTTAGAGGTTGGTCAAAGCTAGAACCTTCTCTTCCTTTTTCAGGTACTGTCATTTCTGCTCTGCTGTGATGCCATATAACCTTCTGCGTTGGAGATTATTTACTTTCCAAAGTGTAGTGCTTTGAGGGGTTTTAGTACATACAGAATTAAAATTATTTAATTTTCATATGTTAAGTTGGTAAAAGATTAAAATCACAGCTTTAACATTTTTTTTTTTTAAATCCTGCAAGTAAGCCCTTAGGGGAATGTGTTTTTTGTGGTAGAATAGATTTTATTTATTTTGGGGGCTACCGATATACTAAGTTGAGTTTCTTTTTCTTTTTTTGTTATATTTTATTGATTATGCTATTACAGTTGTCCCATTTCTCCCCCATCATTCCCCTCCACCCTGTACACCCCCCCCATAGCCCCTGCTTTAGTTCATGTCCATGTGTCATAAGTTCTTTAGCTTCTACATTTCCCACACTATTCTTGCCCTCCCCCTGTCTATTTTCTACCTACCGTCTATGCTACTTATTCTCTGTACCTTTCCCCCACTCACCTCCTCCCACGCCCCTGTTGCTAATCCTCCATGTGATCTCCATTTCTGAGGTTCTGTTCCTGTTCTAGTTCTTGGCTTAGTTTGCTTTAGTTTTAGGTGTGGTTGTTAATATCTGTGTTTGCTGTCTTTTTAGTGTGATATTTTTTATCTTTTTTTCCTTAGATAAGTCCCTTTAACATTTTGGAGAATAAGGGCTTGGTGATGATGAATTTGAACTTGACCTTATCTGAGAAGCACTTTATTTTCCCTTCCATTCTAAATGAAAGCTTCACTGGATAGAGTAATCTTGGATGTAAGTCCTTGTCTTTCATGACTTGGAATACTTCTTTCCAGCCCCTTCTTGCCTGTAAGGTCTCTTTTAAGAAATCAGCTGACAGTCTGATGGGAGTTCCTTTGTAGGTGACTGTCCCCTTATCCCTTGCTGCTTCTAGAATTCTCTCCTTCATTTGAATCTTGGCTAATGTAATGATGATGTGCCTTGGTGTGTTTCTCCTTGGGTCCAACTTCTTTGGGACTCTCTGAGCTTCCTGGACTTCCTGGTAGTCTATTTCCTTTGCCAGATTGGGGAAGTTCTCCTTTATTATTTGTTCAGATAAGTTTTCCACTTGTTGCTCTTCCTTTTCCCCTTCTGGTACCCCTATAATTCAGATGTTGGAATGTTTAAAGATGTTATGGAGGTTCCTCAGCCTCTCCTCATTTTTGTGAATTCTTGTTTCTTCCTTGTTTTCTGTTGGTTGTTTCTTTCTTCCTTCTGGTCCACTCCATTGATTAGTGTCCCAGTTTTCCTCCCATCTCTATTGGTTCCCTGTGCATTTTCCTTCATTTCACTTATTGTAGCTTTCATTTGTTCATCTAATTTGTGAGCAAAATCAACCAATTCTGTGAGCATCCTGATCACCAGTGCTTTGAGCTGTGCATCTGATAGGTTGGCTATTTCTTGGTCACTTAATGAATTGGCTCTGGGGCTTTGATCTGTTCTCCTGTTTGAGCCATTTTTTGGTTATTTTTTTTGTTTTGTGTTTTGTTTTGATTTTCATTTGGTCGCAGCTGTTACATAGTGAGGGGCGGAGCCTTAGGTGTTCCCCAGGGTAGGGCAGCCCAGTTGCTGGGTTGTGATGCTGTATGTGGGGGTGGGGTCTGGGTGTTTTTAGGTTTTATTTCTCCGCGCTGGGGCCCTGGGTTGCGAGTTCTGTCTTGTTCCCTGTTTTCCCCTGGGTTATCTGTGCGTGAATGTGGGACCACCTGGTTAGCCAGCCATCTTGTGCCTGGGGTCTGCTAGCCACTCCCTGCAGGCCTGGGTCCGCCAGCAGCTGCCTGCATGCCCTGTCCACCAACCTCCACTTCCTCCTGCTGCGACTCTGCCCCTCTTACCGTTTGGATGAATGGTTGTTGGACCTCTGTACAGTTCCATTTTCTCTCAGTTGTGGTGGCTTTCTTGGTTCTAAATCCTTGTTGTCCTTAATTTTGGTTGTGCGAGGAGGCACAGTGTGTCCATCTCCGCCTTCATCTTGGCAGGAAGTCCTAAGTTGAGTTTCTTGATTTCATTTATTATATGTATTTATTTTAAAATAAATACATATAATAAATGAAATCAAGAAATTAAGATAAATAAATGAATAAATGAAATTAAGATGTACAGTAGTTCATCTTAATTCCTTGAGTTGTTCTACAGATTCCTTATGTTTGCAATTAGAAAACTAATTTTTATTAGAAAAAATAATTTTCATGAAAAGTTATTAGGATTTTTGTAGGTACTGAATGAGTTAATACATATGAAATTCTTAGCAAAAGTGTGAGACACATAGTTAACTTTCGGTAGATATTGGCTGCTGCTTTTTCTATTATATTACCAGCTTCCAGAAAGAAGACATAATATGAAATGCATGTTGGGAATCAGAAATAATTATTTTAAGCAGATTTTCCTTATGATTGGAAATCAGTTTTATTACTTGAAACTGAATGGTAAATCAGCCAGCCAAGCTGTATTGGTAATTCACCCATAAGATTTAATAGAGTCAACTTTTTCACGTGTTAGTAGTGATCCTTGACAAGTTTAGTTTATGAATTGGGCTAATCTCCAATTGAAATTAGATTGTTTTGAATTACTTGTTACTTAATGCAAAGAGTACTGTTTAAAAATAACAGTTTATCGTACTCATGTAAGAACTTTGAATATAAAATCTTAAAGCTTCCATATATTTTAAAGAGCAAAAGATTTTCGGACCATTAAGATTATTAACTCTTTACCAGCTAAATTACATTTTATGAAAATGACATGTTTGGAAAAAACAATGGCTAAATTTAATCTTAAAATAGTCTCCTTTTCGAAGGTGATTTGACGTTTAAGTGCATCCTCCCAGAACGAAACACTGTAGGCAGAGGCACTGCTCAGAGGTGCTGTCCTATGCGCTGTATGTGTGATCTGCTGTCATCCACATCCCTCGTGGTAGAAACCGAGGCACAGATTTCCAGATCCAGAGCCAGCCTAGGTCCAAACTGTCCCAGTAACTTGTCAGAGGCAGGATTCCAACCTGCCTCTCTTTCATCAGGTATATTTGTGCTTTCTGTAAATGCTTTTTCACATCTTAGGTGTGTCTGGAAAGGACTTTGTCTTCGTTATTGTTGTTACATACCTGTACTTTGGGTCTTGTCTTCTGCTTTAGTTTTTCTGGAAGTCCTTTCCGTCTGATGTTTTTACCCCTCCTGTGTAGTCTCTTCCTACTTTGCATCTTCTAAGGCTTAAATCACAATGTATCATTTTCTCTACTTGTCAGTCCCCCCTACTATATTGATACTTTTTGGAAGCAGAGATATTTCTCATCTTTCCCCAGAGCCTGGCAGGTAGTAGGCCTTCAGTAGACACTTGTTGAAAGAATAGCTGAACTATTACATTAGGTAGAGGGGAAATAGGGTAGATGATGCTGGGAGGATGGATTTGAATTCAACTTAAGGAGAAACATTTTTCCTCGAATCATCTAACAATGGAATGAATGGCAAAGCAAGTCCAGTGGTGGCGGTTTGTCGTGGTGGTTAAGGAGGTTGGATTCTGGAGTCTGACATACATGGGTTTTAATCCTGGCTCCTTAGCTATAGTGTACTGGAACTGTACTGACATTTAAAGTGCTCAGTAGATAGTAGCTGCTTTTTTGGGAGAAGTGGCCCTGTGATCCTCTGTGATTGGCACTTGTAGTTGGGTGGCTCGGCTCCCCATTCCCTCCCTCTCCCCTTGGATTATTTTGAAACAAATACAAGTAATCCTATTTCGTCTATAAATACTTCAGTGTGTATCTCTAAAAGATAAGGAGTTTTTATGTAACTGTAATACCCCTATCCTTCAAATTAACAATAATTTATAATATCAGTAATATCCACTGTTTAGGTTCCCTTGATTGTCTTATAATGTTTGTTTTTACATTTGGTTTATTCAGATAATTCAAAAATGGTCTGTACGTTGTATTTAGTTATATCCCTTCAGTCTTTTTTAAATCTAAAATTCTCTTCACTTCTTTTTTCCCAGTTTATTTATTGAAAAAACCAGGTGGTTTGTCAAGCAGAGTCTCCCAAAGTCTAGATTTTGCTGTTTTCATTCCTGTGATTTATTTAATACGTTCCCCTCTCCTCTGTATTTCCTAATAACTGATGAAGACTCAGACGCCTGTTGGGACTGGGGTCCTTTTTTATTCCTTATGGGGCAGGAGCGCTTCGCAGATAGTGAGGGTGCTCATTTCCTCTTTACTACCCAATCTTCATAATGTTTGCTTTTCTCCCTTTTTGTGATAAAGATGTCATTCAGTTCCTGTCATTCTGATCCATTAATTGTAAAGTTCCCCAGACAGATTTTCACCTTAGGGTTTTAATAGTGCTTGATAATTATTACCTAGAACCATGATTCACTGGGCTTGCAAAGTTTTATTTATTAAGTGGAATTCTTTTTAAAAGAAGAACTTTGTCTCATAAACTGTTTAGTTCCATAATGTACAGGAAAGTCGAGATACAAATATTTGATTCTGTCCTTTATTTTACCAGTTTTCACAATAACAAATTGGTTCCACAGCTCTGATCAAAGGGCACCAGCGACATTTTGTTTTGTTTTTATTTTTAGTGTCATCATGAACTCGTACAGTTAAAGATGTTTTGTTTCAGTTCTTTACAGATACAACCCTTTTTATGGTCAGACTGCCCCATGACCGGCCCGCAGGAGTCTGGTTGGCACCACCCCAGCAGCCTCGCCAGCTTCCCTGCCTCCTTGTTTCCTTGTACAACGGGCTGTCCCGGGGGGGCCCTCTGTACATTCCTGCCCCCAGCCTGGAGCCCGCCGTTTCTCCAGGGAGTCCTTGTTCTTCTTTTTCCCCCAGGAAATGGTATCATTCCAGGGACAGTTGTGCCTGAGCTCGTTATTATTGCTATACTTTTTTAGTAAGTAAAGTTAGGAATCAGTTTTTAATATAATTTTTTTCTGATACTTCTGATTACGATTTAGGATTTCAAAGTTTTAACTTCTTTGATTTTATGTTTGTGTCCTCTTGTAAGCTGAAAGTCTTAGTTTTGAGTGACATTAACATAATAACTTATTTGTTTAATCTTATATGTAGTAATTTCAGTACAGCAGTATTATCATTATGGCTAATAGGATTACTGAAAATAGTTTACAATCCTTTTCATTTCCTTTTGTCCTTAGAATATATTACATTAGAGATATACTGTTTTGAAGTCATCTGCTGTAGCTTTTTTCTTATGTGGTTAAGCTTCCATTTCGATACACAGCTAGGCTCAGTTGTTTTATTTTTAAGGATACTCTTCTGAGATTTAATTTTATTTTATTATTTACGTGGTTCTAAATTCCAATTTAAATCTACAAGGCAAGGTCAGTTTGGGAAAATCTAGCTTTCATGCTTGTCCCCTTTTCCCATTCTCTACGTCTTCCTATAAGTAGTGATTTTTATTCGTTTTTGTCCTTTCCATTTCTAATGGTCCATTCAGAAAGTATCCAGCTGTGTAATATGAAAAATAGAGACATTTATTGAAGAAGGTACAAGAAACATTGTACATTGGACCATGATGCCTCAGTCCCCTTCAAACTAGGCACCTTTGGACCTCACACAGTTCTCCCAGTCACCATCAGCTGCCCCGTCATATTTTCCTGACTCTGATCAATGGTCTGAAATCTCTTCCCTTTCAAAGGTGATTTTACTTTTGGCAAAAGCCTAAAGTCTCAGGGCACTAAATCTGGGCTGTAGGGGGTGAATCGCCTGTGTGATTTGATGTTTCACTAAAAATCTTTGTATGAGACGTGATGCACGAGTGGGCGCATTGTCCTGATGAAGCTGCCAGTCACCAGTAGCCCATAGCTGCAGCCTTCTGAATCACCTGAATAGTTTCAAGCTTAATGCAAAATTTGATGCAGATCCATTGCTCTACTCGCTTAGTCATTTTGAATGTGATGGCCACACAGTACACAAGCTCACTCAACAGCGTCTACCCCCCCACTGACTAATACAGTGAAATTGTCATTGTTCACGCATGTGCATTCCAGTCCACTCTCCTTGGCTGCCAGGTTACACTGATGTTGTTCAAACTGTTCTCAATGTATAACAGTGGCTGGACTTTTTCTGGACAGACCTCGGTGTATACGTATAAATATGTATGATATATAAACAAGTAAATTTATATTTTCTACTTTCCTAGATAAAAGGTAGCTTACTATTCACAGTTATTTTGTTTTTTAACTTTGTCAGTATATCTTCAAGATCACTGCATAGCAGTATGTAGATAATTGACTCTTGCAGATGCACAGTGCTTCATTATAAGGAGGTATATTATTCATTCAATTAGTCTTCCTATTATAAGATTGCATTCAGCCTTTTGCTAGTTCTGCTAGCTTTATGCATATATCTTTTCAATTTTGCCAGTTTATCTTTGGGATAAAGCCCTGAAAGTGGGCATGCTGGATCATAGATTTAATGAATGTGTCATATTGCTAGATAGTCAATTTTCCTCCATAGGATTTGTACCATTTTACATTTTCAGAAGTGCAAATGCTTTCACATTCTATGATTCAGTGAGTGACTCTTCAAGATGTAGAGATGAATTAGAAGTGTATGGGATAGAAGAAAGTATAGTTGCCAATAAAATGTCAAAAGTTTTTTTATTTATTATTCTGTTACAGTTGTCCTGGGTTTTCCCCTTTGTTCTCCCCTGCCCCGCCATGCCCCCCTACCCTTTCACCCCACTCCCACAGTCAGTCCCCACCCTGTTGTCCATGTGCATGGGTCATTTATACTTGTTTGTTGATTAGAACCTTCCCTTCTATCCCCTTTTATCCACCCCCCACCAGTGCTGTCAGTCTGTTCCTTGTTTCCATGCCTCTGGTTCTATTTTGCTCATTTGTTTTGTTCATTGGGTTCCTCTTATAGGTGAGATCATATCGTATTTGTCTGTTGCCACCTGGCTTATTTCACTTAGCATAATGCTCACCAGTTCCATCCATGTTGTTGTGAAGGATAAGAGCTCCTTCTTTCTGCTGCATAGAATTCCATTGTGTAAATGTACCACAGTTTTTTGATCCACTCATTTGCTGATGGGCACTTAGGCTGTATCCAGCACTTGGTTATTGTAAATTATGCTGTTATGAACATTGGGGGGCATAGATTCTTTTGATTTGGTGTTTCAGGGTTCTTAGGGTATGTGTGTGTATTATGAGTAAGGAATGAAAAATACTCTCTGATAAAAAATAAGAAATTATAATTGAGTATTTAACACTAAAAACTACTTGTTAATATGATCTTTCATTTGGCAAAGGGACTATTTTGGGTGAAAATATAAGGACTAGTTTTTTTTTTGAGGACTGAAATTACTATTTGGCACAATGAAAAGAACAATAATTGGATTTGAAATTTGGCATTTGTAGATGCAGTAGTTATAGTTTTGATTGCCTATATAATATATTCTTGAATGTCTATGACATGTAATCTGTAATTCTGAGAGAGTATGTAAGTATTTAGGCAACTCTTTTTTCCCAGCTTTAGAGTAGCATTTGTTATTCTTTATTTGACTTATTTATTTATTTATTTATTTATTTAGAGAGAGAGAGGAGAAGGGAGGAAGAAAGAGAGGGAGAGAAACATCCATTGGTTGCCTCTTGTACTTCCTGACGTGGGGCTGAACCTTGCAACCCAGCCATGTGCCCTGACCAGGAATCGAACCAGCTACCTTTCAGCTTGCGTGACAATGCACACTGGTCTGGGCTTGGCTTATTTTTAACACTTTTTATGAAGGGCATGACAGTAAAAATTTTCAGCTTAATGAATGAGTTTTTGTAATATTTAATGAAGAGATGTAGGCCAACATTGGCGCTTGTATTTGGTAATTTGGGGAAGCTTTTGGAATGTATTACAATTATCCAAGTATTATTGCAGAAAGGAAAAAATTAGAAAGAGGTTGGGTTCAGATAATCCAAGACTTTCATTTTCAAGCTAATAAGTTTGGACTTTATTCTGTAGACAGTGGGAAATCAGTAAAGGATTTATAAAACTTCTTTTAGATTCAAGTGGAAAATTTAAGTGGTACACTTTTTAGTTTTCATGTGAACTCTGTGATATAACTGTGTAGTCATGGGAAATATTTTTTGCTTATGGAGAAACTGAAGCATACATGTTATTGTTAGTGCTGACTATGATAACCAATGTTTATTGAGGCCTTACTATGTGCCAGATAAATAGCACACTGCCAAATATCTTATGTGGCTTGTCTCTTTTAATCCTCATAGCAACTTGGAGAAGGAAGTATTGTTATCCCCGTTCTCATCTCATCAGAGGAGAAATTTAAGGCTTAGAGAAGGGTAATACATTATCATGGATTGGATCCTAGGCCTATAAAGGACATTTTTGGGACAGTGAAATTTGATTGCAGCCCATTGTTTAAATGATAATATTGATCAACATTAACTTCCTGATTTTGATGATGGGTTTGTGGTTGTGAGGAGATTGCCTTTGTACTTAGGATATGTACACTGAGATATTAAGGGATACTGGGCAACATGTCCGAAACCTATTCGTAAATGGTTCCAAAATGTTAATACGTTCATAATCTTTGTGAAAGGTTTGTAAGAGCTCTGCAGCTCTTATGTAAATTTGAATTATTTCAAAAATACAAAACAAAAGAAAAACGCTGACTCATTCAAAGGAACATAATCAGCAGGAAGCAGAACAGAATAGATAGGTAGGGTCTGTCTCCTAAATACATATATTCTACTGCCACTTCTAATTCTAACCAGTGCCATGTGAGAGCAAAATTAAAAGTATCAAACATTCATTTATTCCTCATTATTATTTGTGACTCACTTGAACAGTGTTAGTATCACTCTCAAGTTTACTTGAAATCAGACTGTTTGCCTCTTGTAATTTGTGTACTCTGAGGTCACTTAATGAATGTTAAATGATTGCAATTTTTTCTCTTTGCTATCTCTTATTGTAAGCTTATACTTTATAATACACTGTTAAACCCATTTTATAGTTACACATTATAATTTAACTTTAAATGGCATTGTCTCAAAATAATTACCTGCTTTTTGTATTAACAATAGGTTATCTTACGATGAGGCTGTTGCTATGGCTAATGACCCCTTGGAAGGCTTCCATGAAGTAAACCTTGCTTCACCTACTTCCCCGGACCTTCTTGGCGTGTATGAATCGGTAGCCCACGAGCAGACTACCTCACCAGGTGTCATCTACCGGCCTCTCCCTTCATCTTTGTGTTCTGCCCCTCTCCAGGCTAATGCCTTAGATGTCTCCGACCTTCCTACACAACCTGTATATTCATCCCCCAGACGTTTAAATTGTACGGAAATATCCGGTATCAGGTAGGAGATCATCAGCGTGCTGTTGTTTTAAACAAATGGACAGTTTGCTTGGTTACCTTATTTTAAATTTTAATGTTTTAGAAAATTTGAATTACAGAGGCTTGTCTGTGAACAGCAGTACATGTTAATGCTCAACAGCAGGGGTCAGCAAACTTTTTATAGAAAGGGCCAGCTAGTAAATATTTCGGTCTTTGTAGGCTGTACAGTTTCTATTGCAACTATTCAGCTCTGCTGTTAAAGCGCAAAAGCAGTCATGCACAGTGCTAAAGGAATAAGCTTCAGTACACTTGATATGTGGATACTGAGTTCTAAATTTCATATAATTTTCTCATGCCACAAAATATTTTGATTTTCCTCAACTGTTTGGAATTGTAAAAATAATTCTTGGCTTATGCTCCTTATAAAAATAGGCAGCAGGCTGGCTTTAGCCTGTTCAGTTTGCCGACCCCTGTTCCAGAACAGTACTACGCAGTAGAACTTTCTGTAATGATGGACAAACATGTCTATTTCTGTGCTAATATGGTAGCCATTAGCCACCTGTGGCTACTAGGGGCTTAAAATATGTTAGCTTTGACTGAAGACATGCTATTCATTAAATATAGTGGCTGCCAAATTGGATAGACTTGTGTGTTTACGACCTGAGTGTTTCCAGACCTATGTTTATGCCAGTTTTATTTGAGCATTTGCTGATGTTTGCTGAACTCTCCTTACAGCATCCATGTTACGGACCCAGCACCTGGTTCTACCTCTGGAGTAACAGCAGGGTTAACCAAACTAACTACGAGAAAGGACAACTGTAGTGCCGAGAGGGAGTTTCTGCAGGGTGCTACTGTGACAGATGCTTATGATAGCAGTGATGATATTTTCGGGTTGAGTACCAATAGTCTGTCCCGTTTACGAAGCCCATCTGTTTTGGAAGTCAGAGAAAAGGGCTATGAAAGATTAAAAGAAGAACTTGCAAAAGCCCAGAGGGTAAGCAAAAAGATATTTTATTCTTCCATACATTATATTTGAAATTAACATTTTTCCATGGAGTTAGGTAACCCAAATGAAATCATTATGGTTTTACACTTACCCTTCATATGTGCACGGCTTCAGCTTCTGTTGGGCAGCATTTAAGAATCTGTGAAATTGATGAAGTAGTAAAGAAGTGCATCTCAGAGTACTAACTGGAAAATCAGAAACTAACTGGAATTTTGAAACTCTTTCTCGCATACACAGCCTGCTCCCTGCCTTACATTATCTGTAATGCATATTTGGTGGGTTTTGTTCCATGTGTCAGTTTTTCCCTTCTTATATGTGATTGGCTTTAAGGTCATTTACTTGAAGTCATTCAGTCCGAGTCATTTTGTCTTGAGGAATTGTTTTAGTAATAGAACCTTTGTCTTGTAGCTGGGTTTGAATATTTTCTGCACCTTACCCTGGAGAATTTTCTTTTTCTGGTAACCTGTCCTATTTCCACGTGGTTGTCTTGGAAATTTCTGCTATTCTTAAACTTGTAGCCATATGATACTCTTTTTCTGAGACTAATTAAATTTCAGAGGGAAATTTATAGCATTAAATATTCATAATTAGGAGAAAGGAAGAGTCTCCAATCAACAGTCTAAGCTCTTACTTTAAGAGTGAGAAAAATAGCAAAACCAGAGTAAGCAGTAGGAAGGAAATAATAAAAAGCAAAAAAAAAAAAAAAAATCAGTGAAATTGACAATAAAAAAACTAGAGAAAATGAATGAAACAAAGTGCTTGTTTAAAAAAAAAAATCAGTGAAATTGACAAACCTCTAGCAAGATTGTCCAAAAAGTGACAGAAGACATAAGATTATATTCAATAGCTGGAATAAAATGGAATATCACTGCAGACCTTGCAGACATAAAACATACAGTGCAGGAAAAATAGGAACAGTTCTATGTGAATTTGACAACTTAGATGAAATGGACAAATTTACATTTAGATACTTCAGAATATAGGACAGACATTATGTAGCTGTAATTTCCAGCATATTATGACATTTCGGAAACATGTATTTCCACCTTGTCCCTACTCTACTTGTCTATCAAAAGCATAATACTGTTTTTGTATCCCCAGCACCTGGTGTAATATGGTGCAGTAATGCATGTTTCTTTGTAAATGCTGTAATGAATGGCGTATGGTTAAACACCCATGCAGATATGTTAAAACATTTTGGTTAAATATATCTTATCAGGAAGAAGTATTAATAGCTTTTTACGTCTTTTTCCCAAAGACAAGGGGTGTGCTGAGATGTGATTGTATTTGTCTTCTGCCGTCTGGTTCAGACTTTGCTGTCTGAATGCTCAGAGTTAGGTGAGATCACAGTTTATACAGAGGTGAACTATTGAGCGTATATATGCATCTTCGAAAACGCATTGTAGTTACTTACTGATCCGAACAGATTGCTAATTTCTTCTGAAGTTGTTAATTTCTTTTGAAATCTTTAATTTGCTGTATTTAGGGGTGTTGTTGAGGTAATTGAAATAATAGTGGCATGTGAACACATATGATTGGTGGATTTTATTATGAAGAGTACAAGGTAGTGCAATATTAATACTTACTCTCCTGAACTATGGCAATTTGTGAATCAAAATTAACTCAACAGCCATTCTCCAGAGGCTGGATAGTTACCATTTTTCCATCCTTTTACCTCTAACCTATTTTTGTCTTCCCATGTAGCCGTGGTCTCCAGTACTCCTCAGTCCGGCATGTAGAGCTAGATTTCCATCTACGTCACTTTATTCCTGCTCGAAGGGCACCCTTTAACCATTTTGTTGTGTGTGTTTGCAGGTGATAAATTATTTTTAGCTGTTTTATATCTGAATAGGTCTTTTTTTCAACCTCTTGTTTGAAAGGTATTTTCACTCTGTAAGGAATTTTAGATTGATAGTCTTTTCTTTTAGTACTTTAAAGATACTGCTCTGCTATCTTCTAGCTTGCATTGTTTCTCACAAAAGTCAGCTGTTACGCTTAGCTTTGTTCCTCTGCAGGCAATGCATCAACTGGCTGTAAGCAGTCTGATTATGATTTATTTTGGTGTAGTTTTCTTCTGGTCTCTTGTGCTTGGGACTTGTTGAGTTTTTTTGAATCCAGAGGTTAATTTTCATGGAATTTGGAAACTTTTGGCCATTATTTCCTCAAAAGCTCTCACTTCTCCTTCAAGACTCCTTTTACATGAACATTGGACTGCTTAATGTTGTCTCACAGCTAACTGAAACTATGCATTCTTTTAAATCTTTTTTTTTCTGTGTTTCATTGTGGAGAGTTTCTATGGCTATGCCACTGTTTTCTTTTGCAATATCTACTCTGCTAATCCTTCTTTGCTATATTTAACATGTAGTCTTTCCTCTAGCTTCTCGAACATATAAAATTCAGTTAAATAACTATTTTAATCCTTGTCTAGTCATACTTTTCTTCTCTTTGGGTGATAAGCTGGTGCAAGTCACAGAGGTCCTTTTATTTTCTGCCATATCTGGAAGATTGCTGTTTTGTTGCCTGATGTCCATTGCCTTAAACATCTTTGTTTCATACATTTTTTCCATGCTTTTCATTGTGTCAGGTGGGGTGGTGGTAAATGTGATCCCTGTTCCTCTATCTTGACTGGGAGTGAAAGTTCCGTTTCTTTATTCCACCCCAGCACAGACACACACACACACACACACACACACACACACACGTGCGCGCATGCTTCATTAATTTTGCGCTTCATAAGGATAAGGGCTGTGTGTGTTTTTGCTCATGATTATATCTTGAGTACGTAATAGATACAGTTTGTTTATTAAATGAATATATACATGTGTATGCAGTTACATTGTTGTATGAAGACACACATGCATAATATGTTAGGAACATACTAGCTGCTTGTAAGCAACCCCTAAATTTTAGTGACTTAACCTAATAGAAGTTTATTTTTATTCTTTTTAACACTCCAAAGCACTCCTGGTTGATAGGGAGTTCTTTGAGAATGAAATAATTTACAGGTCTGTGTTTCTTCTGTCTTGGATCTTTGTGGTCTTTTAGAGTTTTATTTTTATCTGTACTTAACCAGTGGAATGAAGGGAAAAGAAAACTTTGAGAAGGTACGCCTGTTTTTAAAAAGCCTTGACTTAGAAGTGATACACATAACTGTCAGTCACATTGCTTTGGTGTGAACAGTTACTTGCTGCTCCTTAGGTGTGTGGTGGGTGGGGAAATGTAGTCCCTGGCTGGGCATCAAATCCGTGCTGTGTGCAGGGGGAGCACCCACGTGATCCCTGGCTTTCGGTACAGGGATGTCAGAGATGATGACTTAATCTTTCACGTGTTTGGCCCTCCACGGGTCACTGCTGAAGAATAGTTTTTTGTTGGAATTCTGAGGCAGAAGTTCAGCTTTAGTATATCTTTATTAAAATGTAGCTTCTCAAATTCTGCTGAAACAAAATTACTGTGCTGTGGCTTGAGAATATGCATTTTCACTAAACTCTCCCGTTGATTCTTGTATTTCCTAAACTGTGAGACCTACTGGTATAAAGAGTTACTTTCCATCTTTTAATTATTCTTTCCCTAAAAAAGAATAAAATAACTTGGACAATAACATCCAGTGGAATAGCTTGCAGCCAGAGAAAGTCACTCAAAAACACATACCTGTACCAAATCCATGTTCAGCATAATCATACTAACTGTGGCTAAGGATGTGTATCAACATTTACTATGTTCTTTATTAAAATATACTATTTGAGTAACCAAAGTACTAGGGCACTATGCGAAGCCCTGCAGAGGGAAAATATAAAATTTTTTTGACCCTGCCCTTAAGGTGTCACTAGGTGGAGAGAAAAGACATGTATACACAGTAATGTTTCACTGACTCTGCATTGTACTTTTTTTTTTTTTTACTTTAAGTTCTCTGAAATCAGTATGAGTTTTAAAGTTGCTCTCAGGTGAGCAGCAGTCATGACAGTTGTCACTGACTACTTACGCATGAACTTGGTTGTAGCTCTTCATGTGTGATTAATTCAGTTGAGGTACGTGAGTTGGTGCTTATTTGTTGCACTTAATTACTTGGTTAAATGTCTTCAAAATGATCTTACTCTGACAAAAAGAAAGGTACAAAAGAGAAGAATGACATGTGATAAAAGTCTGTGTCTTTGTCAGTTTAAAAGAGTTCTTCCTCTAAGTGTAAAATTAAAATTCTAAGCGGAAAAAGAAGCATTGTATCATAGTTTCATTGACAGCGTTTTTATTTCCTGATGTATGAAATGCTTATCTTAAAAATTATGTCTTAAATTTAATGAAATACACTTGATCAAGAGTCCTGACTCTCTCTGTTTTAAATGTCTCTCAAATTTCTTTCCGCTGGTATTCCTACTCTAAAGCTGTATCTCTTGCCTAAAATACTGCGCTGCTCAACGGTTTGCTTCATCTCCAGTCTTTTTTTTTTTTTAACCTAGTCACACCTTCCAAGTTATCATTTGAATTGCAAATCCGATTGTCACTGTTCTACTTAAAATCTGTTAGTGACTCCCCGTTGCCTTTGAGATAATTTCTCCTTGTCTTTAAAGTAAGTCTCAATTTCTTAGCCATGACTTTTCCGGACTGGCCATAACCCTCACTTTCTGGCATTATCCTTCTTAATGGCATCCACTCCTCCCCATCTTTAGTTGCTAAAAAACTACACTGTTTTATTCCTTTATTTACATTTCTGTACATTTTCTAGTATGCACACATTACTATTGTAGCGCTTACCAAATTGCCTTGTGAATCTGTTTAAAGATTTGCTGCCCTTAGTAAACTGTGACTTCGTGAAAATCGTGGACCGGGTCTCACTTTTTTTACGAGTCTCCACCAGTAAGATAAATGCCTGATGCCAACAGAAAAATTAACATCCAGTGAACACAAAATTAATGTTCATTGAAGGAGTGAATTTTGAAAACTGTATTATAATAATGAAAAGTACAAATTGGACTCTTAAAAAATACTCACATGAGCTACAAATTTGACTTCATATAGGTACATTAAGTTGGACCTTGAAGCAAAAAGAGAAGGTAAGCTGACATTTACAGGGAAAGAGCACCACTGGCTGGGATCAGTTAGGGGAATGACACAAGAATGAATCAGATCAAATTAACTCTAGTTTTACTGTATGGATCAAAGGAAATAACTTTGAAAAGGAAAATCGAGCACATGTCAAGCGTCTTTAGTATTAGGGTGAGGTTTATGCCACTTGGTAGACTGTCGGGAGCAGTTGAAGAATTTTGCCTCCACGAATGGCATGTGAATTAATTTAATAGATGGAAGCTTCTCAGGGGGTAGTATCTTACTTGGTTTTGTATCCTGAAGGATTACTGTAGTGCCTGCCTAGCAGGAAATGTTGAATGAATTAACTTAGCTTTCATATATATTTACAAATTAGTGAAATTTTAGAGTTCCAGAGAACCTGGTATTAAATGTATGCATTTATAAATTTATAAATTAATTTGGGAAAATCATCATCTTTATGATGTCTGTCTATCTAAGAACATGAGATATCTTTCTTCCTATTTGTTTAGGTTGTTTTTTATATTTGGGAGTATCTTAAATTTTTTATTTTGCATTGTAATCTTTAGCATTATGAAGTTTTCTTGTCCTCACTGATTTTGCTCTGTATTCTGCCTAGTCCACCTGCTATCAAGATTGACAGACAGCCCTATTTTATTTTTATTTGTAGTATGTATTTTTAGTATACTATTCTGCATATTCCTTTTATTTTTAATCTTTATGAATCACATTGTTTTAGGTATGTCTCTTGTGTAGAGCATAAAGATGGATTTTGCTTTTTTAGCCAATTTGAAAATAACTTTGTTTTAATAGGTGAGTAATGTCCATTTGCATTTATTGATAAATGTGTGACATTTGGGCTTGTTTCTGTTACATGACTTTGAAATACCTGTTGTCTTTTCACTATGTGCTCTGTTTTTTTGTAACCTCCTCCTTCTTTCCTTTTTGGTATTTTGGAAGGTTTAATTTCCATTCTGTTACCTTTAATTGAAGGTAGAAGCATCTCTTAGCCCTTCCTTATCTACTGTCTTTGTTCTCTACAATGAGCAATACTAAAATTATCTAGTTACTGTTTTTTTCTTTTTCTTGTATAATTGAATTGTAGTTTAAATATCTTAATGTTAATCCCTATGTTGTTGAATATGTTTAGGTTTGTACTAATGGATTTGTGAGCCTGAAAGTAATTTGCTTCCTTATACTTCCAGTTA
Organism: Glossophaga mutica; assembly: GCA_039655065.1. NCBI lineage: Eukaryota > Metazoa > Chordata > Mammalia > Chiroptera > Phyllostomidae > Glossophaga > Glossophaga mutica. The sequence continues at coordinate 66,120,272 of CM077304.1, forward strand.
TTCTTTAAGATATTTGTGAATTTAGTTTCATCTTTCTCCTATTTTGTGTGTGTGTGTCATTTTTACACACACACACAAAATTTCCAAAGCCTGTAACATTTACATAACTATTTTGTCAGCTTTATCCTCATTTAAGAAAATAAAATTTATTTTTTAGAGCAGTTTTAGGTTCGCAGACAAATTGAGGGAGAAGTACAGAGTTCCCAGAAAAGCCCCTGTCTCAACACACGCACAGCCTTCTCCACGGCTGACACTCTGCACCAGAGCAGCACGTGTGTTACGGTTGATGCACCTGCATCGACACAGTCTTCATCCCCCAAAGCCCTGAGTTTACATTGGGGTTCACTCTTGGTGTCACATGTATGTCTCTGAGTTTTAGCCAATGTATGATGACATGTATCTACCATTATAGTATCGTCCAGAATAGTTTCACTGCCCTAAAAATGCTCTGTGCTGTAATTATTTATCCTCTAAACCCTGTCAACCATTGTTTTACCTTTCCCAGTTTGTCATATTAGTTGGCACCATCCGGTTTGTAACATTTTCAGATTGGATTTTTTATATAGTCCTATGATGTATTTTTTCCATGCTTTTTCATGGCTTGCTAGCTCGTTTCCTTTTAGTGCTGAGTAATATTCCTTTTTCTGGATGTACCACAGGTTCATTCATTCCCCTACTGAATGTTTTAGCCATTCATCTACATTTTGGTTGCTTCCCAGTTTTGGCAATTATGAATATATAAACATTCGAGTGCAGATTTCTGTGTAGACATGTTTCAGCTCCTTTGGTTTAATATCAAGGAGTGCGAAACTGGACTGTGTGGTGAGAATATAGAAGTTTAGTTTTTGTCAGACTGCTTTCGGCAGTCAGCCAGTCGGTTGCCTCCCGGAGCCAACCATGGTCGGGAGTTTCTTTTGTATTCCCATAAAGGCTTTCTCCGTGCATGAAACTAAATGTTACCTATTGAAATATGTAAAGATATGTAAGTGCTGTTCACAATTGAATTTTTAATTTAAGTTTTCTTGACTACCCACTCTCAGCATTCACATGAACCGTAACCCCAGTCCTGAAATCAAACCCTTTCCATTGTATGGAGTTACAGTAATGTACTTAACCAGTCCCTTATTAATGGATATTTAGGTTGCAATAAGCACTGTTGCAATAAATAGTCTTAATGTATAGTAAAAAAAAAAAAAAAAAGAATACGTTTAATTTTGTAAAAAACTGCTGTACTGTCTTCCAAAGTGGCTGTACCGTTTTGCATTCCTGCCAGCAACGAATGGGAGTCCTGTTGCTCCACATCCTCGCCAGCATTTAGTGTTGTCTGTGTTTTGGTTTTTTGGCCATTATATGGTGGTACTTGTTTCAATTTGCATTTCCCTGATTTTATATAACATGGGGCATCTCTTCACATGCTTATTTTCCTTCTGTATATCTTTTTTGGTAAGGTGTCTTTTCGGGTCTTTTACCCATTTTGTAATCAGATTGTTCATTTTCTTACTCCTGAGTTTTAAGAATTCTTTGTATATTTTTGGATAACCCTCCTTTAACCATGTTTTTTTTGCAGGTATTTTCTCCCAGTCTGTGGCTTGTATTTTCATTCTCTTGATATCCCCATCTTTTAATTGTCATTCTGTGATTAAATACATTTACTTCTCATCCCTAGTCTTTAATGTTAAATCTTCTTCAGTATTTTCTTGATTATTTGAAACTCATTCTCTATTTAATCACCCAGGCATGCTCTGGGGAAGAGATTCTCTTAAAGTTTTACAGGTTTATAACTCTTTGCCTCTGACCTTACACTTGAAGGACACTTCGGCTGGATTTAAAATCCTCATTTCACTTTTATTTTCATTTGAGTATCTTAAAAACATTACTGCATTGTTTTCTAGCATTAACTGCTGTTGATGTTAAATACCAGTCTGATTTTCTTTTCTGTACAGGTGGATTGGCTTTGTGTTTTAGGTTTTTTATTATGATAACTTCACATAGTTTTGTTTGTTTTCCATGTGTCGATGAACTGGATTTCCCTGGACCACTGGGAGAGGAGAGTCCTGTGATGGAGCGGGTAGACCAGGGTGGCTTTCTTAGTTCCACGCTCACTGGCTTTCCCTTCTGTTGTTCCAAGTGCATCTGCCTAGCTGCTTCTGTCTCTTAGAGTTAAGCCTTATTCAAGGAGGTTTTCTCCTCTGCTAGCCCATTGTCTCGGTGAGCTTTCAGGCTTAACATCACATCATAAGCTACTTATTTTTTATAGTGTTTTCTGTGATCTTTTTCCTTAGGAACTTTGCCCTCACCGTTTTCCTTTAATATCTGAAACTTCTGTCTCTGAAACTTCTGTCTCCATTGTTCCTGTTCTTCAGTTTGGTTTCAGATTATAAGAGTTTTTTCCTTAGCACGGGGCTCTGTGCCAAAAGGGTTTCTTTGCTTTGAGGTACCTGAAAGTTTAGAGCTTCACGGTACTGTTTGCTGCCTTAGGACAGATTTTTGCATTTAACCTACAATGTGGAGACTAGGGAAACCTTTCCCTTTTTTTATTTGTTTTTTCTGTTTCCACCAATGGCAGAATCCTCTTCTTTTGAGTTATTTATAATGATTATTTGGGTTGTGAGATTTTGCAGGGTACTTCTGTGGTCCCATTACTTCTGTTACTTCCCTTCCACACACCTGCTGAATCTGTGGCACTGGTAGTAGAGTCACATTCTCTCATGATCTAAGATTTGAGGGTATTCTCTTTTACCTACTTTTATTGAAGATGTAGTAGTCATTGGGTTCTTCTGATATCATGGTTGGTATATTTAGCTTTCAGGAGTTGTCCTTGGGAGATTCAGACACTATGCTGCCACCAGTAATAACACAACCAACCCATTATTTTATTAGTGTAATTGTGACCAATATATAAGGAGCTTGAACTTCTTCATCTCTAAATTTGAAAGATTAATTTAGAGCAACATATAAAATTGCATTTGTAACATCTTTTAAAGTTTTTTTTTTAAATTTAGTGCTCGCTTCAGCAGCACATTTACTAAAATTGGAACAATATAGAGAACATGAGCGTGGCCCCTGTGCAGGGATGACACGCAAATTTGTGAAGCGGTCGGTATTTTTAGTGCCTGCCAATAAACGAGTGGATTGAAAACCTGGTACATTTATACAGTGGGATACTGTACTGCAGCAGAAAGAAAGAAGGAGCCCCTACCCTTTGTGACAGCATGGATGGAACTGGAGAGCATTATGCTAAGTGAAATAAGCCAGGCGGTGATAGACAAATACCATAAGATCTCACCTGTAAGTGGAACCTAATCAACAAACCAAATGAGCAAAATAGAACTAGAGACATTGAAATAAAGAACAAACTGACAGTGACCAGAGGAGAGGGGGCAGGGAGATAACAGGGAAAAGAAGGGGAAGGCTCAAGTCAAGGAACGTGTATAAAGGACCCACAGACAAAGACAATGGGGGGCTGGGCAGGGGAGGATTGAATGTGAGGAGGGAGGGCAGGGCAGGGGAGAGCAATGGGGAAAAGATGGAATCAACTGTAATTGAACAATAAAAAAAGGTAAAAAAACTTACAATTTAAATCATTCTTAATTTTTCAATTAGAGTTGACATACACATATTAGTTTTGGTGTACACCTAGTGATTAGACATTACGTAATTTACTAAGTAATCATCCCACTAAATCTCATACCCGTCTGACGCTATACTGTAACATCTTAATGTAAGAGTTTTTTTAAACATCTTTTTGTGTTCTGTTGGGAGTCACGTATAAATGTAAGATGTAATTTTTGTTGTTAACATTCTTCTAGTTTTAAATATGCACCATTTGCCTCTGGTTGTAGTGTTAAAATGGTGTAGTCTAATGGAAATTTTAAACTGATTGAGATAATGGTACATAAAATTATCTGTAAGTAAAAAATTTTATAAGTAAACATGGGAAACAACCTGTTGAACTGAATATGAATTGAAACAAATAAACAATGTTGAAGAAATTGCTTGCTTGATGGAAATGAATATGTTCAGACAAACGTTAAGGGAGAAAAGAATGGAATCATTTAATTGTTTTACTTGTAATATATAATCATACTTAATCTTTGGATGTTTGATGAAAGAAACATGAAAACTTAATATGTGAGTTAGAGTTATTTGTAATTTTAGTTTTGCCTGATTGTCTTCCACATAGCCAGTGCTAAACAAACATTTCATTGTGACTGTTGTAGAAGGGAATAGCATTAATATTTTGTAATTTTATTAGAAAGATTATATAGTCTGCTGAGTCTAACTTCAAACTGTGGAAACCCAAAGTAAAATGATCGATTTCTCACAGGAACTAAAGTTAAAAGATGAAGAGTGTGAGAGGCTTTCCAAAGTGCGGGATCAACTTGGACAGGAATTGGAGGAACTCACAGCTAGTCTGTTTGAGGTTGGTCTATTTACATCTTGGCCAAAGTCTTGATTTTTATATATTGATAGAATTGTTTTTTGAGGGAATCTCGAGAAAAATATGCTTAGGTTTATGCATATTTATAGGTCTTCTAAGAAAAAAATAAAATCCTTAAGAAATGTAGAGTCTGCAACTTAAAATGCTGTGAAAAGGAAAGAAGACTGTGCAACTGGTGTCAGGTTATTTAAAATGCGTATGTGGAAAGAAAGGAGGTAGATTTTAATCTTGGTTTTTACTGAGTATTCAAGGACTGCTTTAGAGTAACTTTATGTGACTTCTACAACAAAGATGTCAAACCCTTGGTGTCTATCTGATACAGGATGATGTGAGGAGTTGAAGGAGGTGCATCTCCTTACTGGAAGGTACACCTTCTCACCTGCAGCCTCCTGCTGGGACCAACATTTTTGTCCGGCTCAAACAGTGTTTCTCAACAGGAGTGCTGTTGATGTTGTAGGATATTTTGTGTGGTTGGTGTATTAGCGTTCTCCAAGAAAAAGAAGTAATAGGATGTGTGTATATACATTGACACATATATACTAAAAAAGACATATAAGGAATTGGCTTATATGATTATAGAGGCTGGTAAGTCCCAAATTTTGCAGGGTGAGACCCAGAAGAGCTGATGGTATAGTTCCAGTCCAAGTCCAGAGATTTGAGAACTAGGGGAGCTGATGGTGTGATCCTAATTCTAAGGCCAACAGGCTCAAGACCCAGGAAGAGTTGATGTTTCAGTTTGAGTCTGAAGGCGAAAGAATTCTCTCAACTCTGTGTGGGTCAGCCTTTTGTTCTGTTCAGCCCCTCAGCTGATTGGATGAGGCCCACTCATGTTCTGGAGGGCCGTCTGCAGTACTCAGCCTGCTGATTTAAATGTCCATCTTATCCAGAAACACCCAGGATAATGTTTGACCAAATGTCTGGGCACAGTCAGATTGACACAAAATTAACTGTCACACTTGGCTTTGCCCCCCCAGTGCTAAAAATACTCCCTGATCATTTTGATAACTTATAAATATTCATGAGGGATAGCAGAGGATAGTACTTCTGTGCTGTTAAGAATTGCTGCCATGGAGTGCCTCCTTTAGGTTAGCCCCCAGAAGTGTTCCTTATCAAAAACATCCATGTGTTACTAGAATGACTAATGTTACTATCACTCACCAATATTTTTTTTCTTAGAAATTTGTTCTTAAAACTTTTTATGTAATGCAAGATTTTAGGGGGAAATTTCCTTACCCTTTATTTGTATTTATGCAGCATCTGTGTATTTCAGTGTTGGGTATGCATATTTGCTCACATGGTTGTAATCCTACTGTGTTTTTCCAAATAAATCTCTTTCCATGTTACTGCATAGTCAGTGTAATGATAGAATAATCTATCAAATCTATGCATATCTTTGCATATCTATGCAAATCTATCTATCTATGCATATTGTACAATTTTTATGAGTACGAGTAGCGTTGCATGGAACTCTGCAGATGTGCGAGCTTTCCGTGCACCTTCTGCTCCACACCTTGCCATCTCCTCTGTCCTTTTGGGGTCATTTTCTTTCATGAACATTTTAAAACTAATTTATATTTTGTTTAGTTAGCTAGCCGTCAGAAATGAGAGGAAGAGAAATTTAAGGTGGAGGAGATTGGGAAGTCAAGGTCTGGAACAGGAGTTAGCCGTGTGTCTTGTTATATTTTTATATGTGTGGGGGTATACAGAAACATAAGACTTTCTTCCAGTATTGTCTAGCTAGATGAAAATTCTGAATGGTGTGTTGGCATTCGATAAGAAAGCAGATATGTTATACTACTTATGTTAATTTTGATTTCTTACCTGCGTGCCCTTAATTTTAGCCCTGCTTAGCTCCACCCTTCTGTACTTACATGTGTATTCTGTTAGGTGAAATTGAAGGAAGACAAACAGAAAGAACCCTTTTCCTCTCTATAGTAGGATGCGAAGTACCAGAAATGCAGTTTCTGTAATTAATGAAAGTACATCTAGAACTAAACATAGCTTTGGGGTCCCTTAGCTATCCCTAAGCTAACAATGGGTAATAGTATTGACATGAACTTTCTGGGAAAGAAATTACATTGATTTAACATGATTTTAGTAATGAAGAAAGTTGTGTTCAAACCAATTATTTATGAATTTTGAGAAAAAGTACTAAAAGTTTTTCTCTGGTCTTAATTGTAGCTTCATGGTCTCAGTTTACCATTGTCTTTTGAAAAGATTTTTTGGTTGTATTTTATGTATATACGTGTGTAGGTTTAAGAATTAAAGATTATTCTAAATAAACTCAATTTGCAAAGTTTTGGTATATTTAACATGTAAATTTAGCAGTTTATTATGTATGATGAATAATCTGGAATATAATTATACTTTGCATATAACAAAGATGAGTCTTAAAGTGTCAAATGGAAGAACTCTGAAGTTATATATTTTTTCTCCTAGTATCTTAAATTTTGAGATAATACTATGAAATTAAGTCAGTTGAAAGAATGTTTTACAAAGTAATCTACATTTAACATGGGGAAAAAGATAGGCGATCCTAAGATTTTTAAAAATTGTCAACCAGTTTTAGTAAATTTTTATGATATGTGTGGTTTTCTCTCCATAATGCTATGAGGCATAGAATGTAAATTATTATCATTTTATGTGTGAACAAAATGAGGCATAGTAGGCTAAGGAGCGCTGCTGGGATGCAAATTCATGACCTCAGCTCCTACCTGGGGTACTGTAAAAGTCGTAAGTGGCGATTCCTTCTGTCTCAAGCCATCATTGAAGAGAGTCATCATTGAGTCGTCTCTCTTCATCCCACTTTCGGACTCAGAATGGTTGTACCTCAAGCACATAAAGCAATCCATCTGCCTTTCTAGTTTGATGTTGCTAATACCATCTTTTATGCCACCATAATTTCTTACCTAGATCAGTGTATGCCAAACATTTTGATCATGTACCTGATCAGTAAAAGAAAAATTTGAGTGTGTACCTTAGTTATGATGAAGATACCTTATATTTATTGAGGATTCCCTATGGGCTAGGCACTGTTCTAAGGGCATATGTACTTACTTATAAATTATATGCATATGCTAACATTCATAACAATGTGTTACATAAATTGTAAATCAATTTTATAAAGAATGAGAATAATAAAAATAATTTAAAAATGTTTGTAATAGTACACAATATTTTCTCACTAAAACATGTTGCATGTACACATTAACTTACAGGGGTGGGCAAAGTGGGTTTACAGTTGTTTGTATGGAAAGTAACACAATCATTAATAAATAATAATGCAAGAATCAACTCAGTTTCACATACAACCATAAACTTACTTTAGCACACCCCTGTATTTAGTGAGAAGAGTTTGATTGATTATGTTACCTTATTTTTGAAAATCTTGTTTTAACAATTTATTATCTTGATGAAGGTCTGGTCTAAGTGCCATTTTTTAAATTAGATTTAATGCTACTGATATCTCACAAATACATAGATCCAGATGGGAGAAGTGTATCTTCTCTTGTTTTAAATCATTATACTAAATTTTCAGTGCTGTTGTCAGTTATGTGAAGGTTTTTCAGAAAATTCTGTATTGAATTTCTGTCTTCTATAATACCAACAAATTGTTTGTGCAAATTAATCAGAAGATTAGGAATAACTCATGCTTTTGGCGAATTCGGTTAAAATTCTGTTTTCAGAGTTCTGTCAGTATAAACGTGTGATCACTTCCTGCAGGGTAAAGCTAGTCCATACCTACTTTTGTACAGCCTTGAGCTGATTGGTTTTTACACTTTAAATAATTGGGGGAATTGGAAGAATATTTTGTGACATATGAAAACTATATGAAATTCAGTGCCTATACATTTGTATGGAATTTTAGTGCCCATACATTTGTATGGAAATGGCCGCCACACTCATTCGTTTATGTATTGTCTGCTTTCACACTGCAGCAGCGCAGCTGAGTGGCGGCAACAGAGGATGGCTCACCAGCAAAACTACTTATTGTCTGGCTCTTAGAGAGAAAGTTGGCTGACTCCCGATATAAATGATACTGCTGTCATTTCCCATTTCAGAATGATAGATCGGTAGAAAAATTTTCACACTTTTTTGTACCTACTTTTGATGTGTTGTGTCATTGTGTAAAATCCTATACTCTGTCTATTTAGAGACTGTTTCTCCCTCATTCTAGCCCTCTTTTCCTTCCTTCCGGGACTCCACTTACATGTGTGTTGTAGCTTTTCACTGTGTCCTTCAAAGGGAAAAGTCGCCCCAAATCCCAGCTCACTCTTCTGAGTTTACATCTTCTGTTGGATTCGGTCCCCCAGTCCTTCTCTATTTCATTTGCTCTCTAATGCCTTTGAACACATTTTAAAAAGTCATCCAGCTCTTTTCATTTTTCCTCATGGGAGGTTTGGTCCAAGTTGCATAGTCCACTGTTAATGAAAGCAGAGTCTATTTCTAAACATTTAAACAATTATTCTCTCTATAGGTTGAGTTACTCTGCATTTATAGTTAAAATGTCACTTACCTTGAAGAGTCGGATTAGATATGTTTCTTATCTTGAAAATATCTGCCAGATAGTTCTGTTGCCAGCTACTTACTATTACAGAAAAATTTAACAAACTGAAACATTTGTTATTTTCACAAGAAAAACACTTACTTCATTATTAAATTTGACAGTCCTAAGGACTTTAATACTAAATAACCAGCATAATTGTTTATGGAAGATTTTCACAGTTAATCTTATCTTGTCACAAACCATTGGTAGTAAACCTTCTTTTATTTAAACTAACACAATCTGTAAATTCACATTCATGGGCCCATACTGGGCTGGCCAAAGAGTCTGTTACCTTTTTTCCATAAAATAAGAAACGCAATTTTCATTTTCACCAGTAACTTTATTGATTTGGGTCTTTCGAGTATGTTAGCTCTCTCCTGCAGTTTATTGGCTTCTAGTGAGTAGAGAACAGGGGTGCTGCTAAATGCTTTCCAATGCATAAGACAGCCCCACAGCAAAGAATTATTCAGCCAAAATGTTAATAGTACCAAGAAACTTCACAAATCATTTATGATATGTTTGATCAGTCACAGCACCATCTTCATACACTGCACAAATCTTTTCTTGCGTTTCAGTTGCGGTTTTACCTTACTTGAAAGAATGAAACGTAATATGCCAAAAATGTTGCATTACCATCTTCCATCTTCAATATTAAAGTGGTTGCTCGATTTTTTTTTTTTAATGCACACATACTGATATGACAGCTGTCACAATACAATCTAACAATTGATTTGAATGAAGTTAAAGACAACTAAGCTCTACTAGAGCCACTAGGGAAAAAAATGTAATGGACTTTCTGGCCAACCCAATATAAACTGCAGTTCCCTGCAATACTGTAAAAAGGAAATGAACAAACAGGAGTGCCACCATCAAACTCTGAGGTGCAGGACTTCCACTCTTCCACTTTGCCACTGAACAGTTGACAGACCTAGTGAGGGTGGCATGTTGAGATATTTATTAAATATCTTTGAAGCTAGTTTCCTTCCTTCCTTCCCCACTTCCTCCCTTTCTTCTTTCTCATAAACTGCAAATTGAGGTTCCGAAGTATATATTATTACATCCCAGGGGATTATCTCGAGCACCCTATATACTTTTTCAGTCCATCTTTAATCCTTTTACAGGAGCTATTACATACAGCAGAGTAATCTTTCAAAAATACAAGTTCAGCCCTGGCTGGGTAGCTCACTTGGTTAGAGTATCATCCGATCCCTGGTCAGGGCACATACAAGAATCAACCAATGAAAGCATAAATAAGTGGAATAATAAATCAATGTTTCCCTCTCTCTCTCCCCCCTCCTCCACGCTGTCTCCCCCTCCCCTTCTTTCTTTCTCTAAAATCAGTAAATGAAAATTAAAATACAAGTTCAGTCATATCCTTCTCTTTCTTAGAAAACTGTAAGACTTCATACTGCACTTAGAATAAAATCCAGAATTCTTGCTCCGATATTTGAATAATTAGAATGTAATCAGGATGTATGCTTTTTAAGAGCAGGGACCTTGTCTTTCTTCCTAATATATTGTGAGCACCTGGAACAGAAACTCGCAGGGATGGTGCAAAAAAAATTTTTTGATGAATAAATACCATATGAATAAAAGAGAATTAAATACCTGGAGTTTCATATTTGTGGTACTAAAAATTAAGACCCTATTAAAAGGTAAACTGATTTTTTTTTTTAGAATACTCTCTAGAAAATCATTATTTCATATCATTTGTGACTGTTTTCTTTTTTAAAAAAATTGAAAGCCAAGATTTCTCAGCTGTCATTTCTATAAACTGCAGTACTATTGACGTTTCAGTGTTACTTGTCCCTTCCGTATGTCTATGCTGTGACTAAGATGAGTGTGTTGATATGTATATATAGTAGACATAGATACACATGTATATAGTGGTCAGATTATAAAAACCTAACCACAGAGAAACTGGGCTTAACATCCGCAGCGTGTATTTTCTTCCGTCACATCGGCAGTCCTTTCTGCATCCGCGGATCAGGGCGACGGCACTCCGTCCGTCCGTGCGGCTGCCTCAGTGGCCATCGGTGCGACTACAAAAGGGCCTGCTCCTGATTTCTGATAGTTCGTCTCTCTGCCGACAGCTGCTGTTTCAGTAGTTGACACTGAATACTTATTTTCAGGCTAAATTTTGGTAGTGTAGCTTTGCTTTAGTCACTTCCTAAGAGATTTTTGAAAATAAGTGCTAAATACTTTGTTTCCAAAATTTGAGATGTTAACTTTTCTAGGAAGCTCATAAGATGGTGCGAGAAGCGAATGTCAAGCAGGCAACAGCAGAAAAGCAGCTGAAAGAAGCACAAGGAAAAGTAAGTTTTTACTGTTTTTAATTGTATACAATGTAAAGAAATTAGTGATTACTATATATGTTTTAATCACAGCACTCAATTTTATCAGGGGTTAGATTAAGGTTACATCTCTGAGAATGAGGGAGTCAATTAAGGGCACAAAGCCCATGAAGTCTCCCCAGATTTCCTAGTGAATCACCTGCCCAGGTTCTTGGGTGGGATCGCTGCCTCTTCCCAGGTACAGATTATTATGAGCATATTGCCTTGGCCCCACTGGCGGGTAGGAGGGGTCGTCTCCCCGACCCACAACATGAATAGCATGAAGGCTACAAAGCTGAAGAGGTGCTTACACATGAGATTCTAAGAAACAGGTATGGGGGATGTGTCCACACTATTCCTGATGTCCATCTAGGTCCCAGTGAATCGGTCTACCCCAGCTCAGTCTCAGGTCTGGGTGGTCCCAGTTGTCCCATGGATCCCTCTTGTGCTGTGAGTGGTCACGGAGCTGGGTAGTCGCTTTACCCCATGCCATCCATCATCCTCGTACTGCTCGTAGACTTCCACCCACATATTGTACTCCTTGGCTGCGGCAGCCCACTCTTCTGGCATTTGGGATAGGGCCCTGGGACCACAGCCTGGTACAGTGGGAGGCGGTCAGTCACTCAGCAGCACCACAGGCCTGCTGCCCTTTGTAGCCATCGGGCTGCCAGGACCCCTGCTGTGGCGGATGCCAGGTTGACCTTCTTCCTGTTGCCTAGTGATTACTGTCTTAAAGATACCTTAACTTAATAGTGGGGTTTGTTCTGATTGTCAATATAGTGCTTACTTTAGAAGATTGGGAAACTATGAAGGAGAAAATAGCTACCATGTAGATAAAATTAATAGTGAACATTTGGTGTCCATATATTAGAACCAGATGATTCGAAGGCATGTGAATCATGCGTATTATCAAAAGGATTATATAATCACATTTTCAAGTTAATATTTATTCTCTTAATTCACTAAAAAAGCTACTGAAATGTTAGAGTTTACTGTTTTAGAAATGAGTTACATCTAATGATAAGGTGTTATATTTTGGAGATTTTGAAAATTCCTATAAATGTTAGTTTGATAATTTTTAAATTTCACTAGACATTGTGAATAGCAGCTGAATCCACTGTGTGGAAAACATCAGAAAACTTAGTTTTACTTTGCTTTTATTAGTCCACAGAAAATAAAAGTCAGACTTATATTTTATCTTTGAAAGTGTTTTGACAAAATTGCTCACCTTTAGCTGCAGCTGTCATTACTGTATTTAGTATATGTGACTATGTTGATTGCTTCTCAAGATTGACGTACTTCAGGCTGAAGTAGCTGCATTGAAGACGCTTGTATTGTCCAGCTCTCCAACCTCACCTACGCAAGAGCCTCTGCCAGGAGGAAAGACCCCTTTTAGAAAGGGGCATACAAGAAATAAAAGTACAAGCAGTGCTATGAGTGGCAGTCATCAGGAGCTCAATGTGATGCAGCCAATTGTAAAAGACTGCAAAGAGGTAACTCCTCAAGGACTGTCCCCTCTGACTCTGTTGATACTTATTTATTCTCATCACTGAGGTGTCAGTTATGATTTTTGCCAGCAAAGTTTTTAGCAATATTAAGATGGGGGAGGCTTAATCTAGAGCTGGCTGCTTTCAGGGATTCTTCAGTTCCGTTCTCTACCTGACTGACCCTGGAGTATCTGCTGGAAACTTGGTAAGTTTCTTGATCTCGCTATTTCATTTAGGGAGCAAAATGTCATGTTTTGCATAAAGGAGAGCGGGTGGCTTTACTGATCCGGCTAGTTAAAATTATTGCTTGGGTGCTCTGACAAAATAGGAATGTAGCAAATGTGTGAACATAAGGTGATTCCTTGAAGAACAGTGTGTTGCTTTTACTTAAATTCTGGGAGAAGGAGAGTTAAAGGAGTCAGAGTACAGGGAGTCCTAGAGCTAATTTACATAATTAAGTAACAAAAAAATAGAACTGGTGGAAGACTTACTGTTTTAAAAACTATAATGATAACAGATAACATAGAGCTATTTTGAGTAAAAATTGTATAATTATAAAATATTTTTTACTTATCATTGCATGTGATGAGAATGCATTTCCAAGAGGATTGATCAGTAATTTATGGAGTAGTCCTTCCTTGTTTTTTCTTGAAAGCTCTATTTTACATTGCTGAATTCAAGTCCATTAATCTTTAAGAGGCCATCTGTGCTCATTCAGTTAAATTTTTACATGGAGGCCAGGATTTTAGTAAACTGAATAACCAAGGTCATTACTATTTTAATTGAATTACATCTTGTTTAGTTACTGTCAAAGATGCTGTGAGAGAGAAGTCCGATACTTGGTCACATTTGAATGTGACAAAATACAAAGTTTACACTGGTTCTGTTAAATATTTAAGAAACTTTATTAGTCATAATTTTAATTTCTTTGAATTTAGCATTTTTAATGGCTTGGTACAGCTTGTATTTTCATGATGGTTTCTCAGTGTGTGTGATTATGTACCTTTTTTCCTGTTTTTTACACTACAAAGTTGTAATGTTTTCTCATGGAACATTTTAAAGTTTCACTTTTAGTTAATGAAATCCCCTAAAATATGAATAGGCAGCATATAACTTTAATAACTTTTGGCTTTCCAGCTACGTACTGTATTCTATTTTGTGAAAATGTCAAAAAGTTTTATTAGACAAAGGAAAGACAAATTTGATGTGGGTCTTAATGAAAGATATGACAGTCCAAAAGAAAATGAAACATATTTGTATTTCTGTAGAAAATGTGGTGCAGGCATTCAGTCGTGACATTTGCAACGTTTAAAACATGCGAGAGTACATGCACACCCACATGCGTTCTGCAAGGCTTTGAGATCTAGTCACTTAGGTGTGCATTTGGACTTTCCTAGCTTCTTCTGTAGCCTTGGACAACTTACTTTCTCCCTCTAAGCCAGTCTTTAGGAAAGGTTGGATACATCCAGCCTTTTGTTACTTTCGTGTAGAATACCCGCACACCTGATTAAGCTATCCTAGAGGCTATCTCAATGTGGTCAGTGCCTCATTGAGAGTGTACCCAGGGCTTCTGAATAAGACGGCCTCAGAGCTGCAGGCGGATGAGGGACATTACTCTGGGTGGCTGTGTGTACGTACAGCCTTGTATGTTGACAGGTGGTACTGAGCTCGGCTAGGAAATCTGTAGGGAAGAATACTTAAGTTAGTGAAAAGGGAAGAGGGAAAGAGAGGGACAACTGGCAGAGTGAATAGGAAGGCTGGTGCCAGCCTGGATTGTTGCTGATAATGCAGTTGGTGATTACTGGATGTTCATCTGCCAAAAAATATCTAAATTAGTCTTATATTTTAAGATAATCAATTTAGGAGGCTTATATGTGTGCTTCTTTCAAGTCTTGATGCATATACAATAAACATTTTGGAAATTCCTTTGAAAATGCCTTCAGGTAATAGTAGAACAATTAGTATCATTTTCACCCCAAACTTTTGGTTTTACAATTTAGTCAGTCTTCATTTTTTCAAATACTTTATTTATTTAACTTAGGCCCAAATTAATTTTTGATTGCTTTCACTAAAGACTTGCCATCACTTTTTATGTTCAGAACAGTATCACATGTGTCGTAAGAGGAGGCCACGTTAACTTCGGGGAGGGGTGATGGTTGCATCGTTAAACACCGTGGCGGGTGCATTGAAAAGGGCCAACTAATCATTCGGGAGTTTGAATTTTTTTAAATGAAAAATTGCCACCAGATATTATAACTAATTAAGAATGGTTCAGTTTATTTTAAATGAAGAGTATTTCTTTTTCAGTAATGTTTATAATTTTATATTCGTACTTTTTAAACAGTTACTTTTTGTGTTTTTTGTTTTGGTTTGGTTTGTCAGGCTGACTTATCTCTGTATAATGAATTCCGATCTTGGAAGGATGATCCCACAATGGACAGAACATGTCCTTTCTTAGACAAAATCTATCAGGAAGATATATTTCCATGTTTAACATTCTCAAAAAGTGAGGTAACTAAAATTTTTTTTAATAAGAATGCTTTAGAGTTGCTTCTATACCTTTTACTAAATCATTATGTATTTTAATATCTCTTACATAAATAAGTTATTATAAAATGTCATGTTTGCCATTTTTCCTGTTTCATACAAGGATCATAATTTCTTGGCATTCGGGCACTGAACTTCTTTTCTGTTGGAGCAGAGGGCCATTCGCACAGCGGTCAGTGCGCATTGCACTGGGGCGCAGTGTTAACTGTGTGTTGGGGGTGCGGTGTGTTCTGGATTATCGGTTCAGGGCGCAGTGCAAGGGCAGCACTACACTCTAAGGTGATGTTGGGTGTATCTGTACATAATAAAAATT
The DNA here is from genome assembly GCA_039655065.1 of Glossophaga mutica. Classification (NCBI taxonomy): domain Eukaryota; kingdom Metazoa; phylum Chordata; class Mammalia; order Chiroptera; family Phyllostomidae; genus Glossophaga; species Glossophaga mutica. The sequence goes on from CM077304.1 coordinate 66,135,939, forward strand.
ATATTCAGTTTCCTTGTCTTGAAAATGGGGGAAACGTCTTCCTTGCCTATGTCACAGGGTTGTTACAGGAGGTGAATTAAGTAGACAAGTAAGAAGGTCATGACCTGGGTGGGAGTAAAAGACAGAAAACTGTACAAGATCAACAATTAAAATAAAAAATTAAAAAAAGAGGTCATGACCTTAATTTGCTCTTACACGTGGAAGGTTTGTCTGTAAATATCCTGTCAATCAGGGTTTAAGATAGTTAATCCTAAAAGTCTTTTGCTAAGTCTTTAGAGGATTTAATGATAATATTACTTGTAAGGAGAAGTTAAGATGAGCAGTAAAACACTTTTGATATATAATATGCTATTCATTGTAGCTCTGTGCCTGGTTTTCGGCAGGCGATTCAGTATTAGTAATTTTGCCAGATTGAAGTAGTTTGCCCATTTCATCTGTTGTTTATTAGTTACTACCATCTCCATCTGGGCATTTAATATTTAATAATTCTGTTAATTCCTTTGTACACATAAATGGAAGCTCAGAAAATACGTAGCTATAAATAGTATATATTGTTGTTATGAATGACCAGTATTAAAGATATTGCATATATTTAACAAAATAAGGCATTAAGATATTCATTTTGAAGTTGCACTAACAGTGTATGTTAATTGTGGGTGAGGTTGAATGGAGATTGGAATTAATGCCTTTTATCCTTTTCTGGATAATGAGAAAAGTTATTTAGCTGTAACTGAATTGCCTTTCTTAACAATGTTTGAATCATAAAAGAATTCAAATCAAGATTACATGGTTTCTTTTTTTCCCCATTGGCTAAGGCTAAGCTAGTGGAACTCGGGGAAAGAATGTTAAAAATTGGTTCACTGTAGAATACAAATTTGGTATTTTTCTGCCAGCACAGTGTCTAATACATTTTTTTTTTTTTAAGTTGGCTTCAGCTGTTTTGGAGGCCGTGGAAAACAATACTCTAAGCATTGAGCCAGTGGGATTGCAGCCTATTCGATTCGTGAAAGCTTCTGCAGTCGAATGTGGAGGACCCAAGTACGTTTTCAGAACCATGTCTTATGGAAGATGCTGAGTTTTTAAGTGTTTATGTGTTGTAATTGCTTAGTTTTCCCAGTTTTAAATGTGGTTAAATTTCTTGTCAGTTTTCTGTTTGGAGCCTAGGCAGCTCAGGCACAAATCTCCAGACACTGTGGGATGTAGCATTTCAAATTAGAGTCAGAGGGGAGCCCTTTTAGTTACAAAAATGTATGTGTATGTTAGGGATCCGGGCAGTCCAGGAGTTAGAGACTCTTTCTTTGAACCATGTTTCATGACCATGGTTGATCCTGAAGTCACTTTAGTGGGTCCTAAGCAGAATTTTTATTTGTTACGCATGTATGTATAGCTGTGCGTCCTCAGTTTCTGTGTAAAATGTCTGTTCCCAAGGGTTACCAGCAAAATTGTTGGGAAGACAGTGATTTAGACCAACTCTTATTAAGCAGGAAAACAGGTACCAAAAAGACTTAGGTAATGAAAGACTTAAGTAGCTTTCTCCTTTCATACCGTCATAGTAAAGGATTCTCACTTTTTGAAATGATCGGTTCTGTCTTTGTATGTGAGAGATGTTTGGCAGTTGTAAATCTTCAGAGGTAAGACTCCCACGTTTCATAGCAGGGCAGGCTCTTTTCCATCCACACCTAAGAGGAAGAAAGATGGGAATCAAGAGTACCTAAAACCTTTGGCACAGCTGGTTAAAAAGTGACGGGGAAAGATTTTGAGGAAGCTGCTTACTTGGTGGTTTAGAACTAGGTTAATACAGGGGACTGGAAAGCCCAAGAGAGCTCGTAGAAGGCAGCAAGTAACTCTCGTCTGGGTCGATTTGAAGGCAGAAGAGGAGAAGGCTGATTGAGATTCACTGTAGGTCTGTGTTATAAACCTGTTGAGGGAGCTGATTTTTCCCCTTCCCTGCTAATGCAGATTATGTTCTCAGTAGGATCAGATAGTGTTGGTATTTGGGTAATCGGTTGTGGAGGAACCTAGTCACTCATTTGCTGTGCGTGCCATATAACTCACCTAGAGTTGTGTCCTGTTTACACTCCTCTTGTGAAACACCTGTAGCACAGTGGCCTCTGAAGTTGGGGAAGGTGTTCACATTCTTAAATTCTGCTCCACAGACGTCCATGTATCTTTATCCTGATCATTCATGCTAGCAGTGTTCATACTTTTAAGGTTTGTGTTATACTTTATTTTAAATACAGCATATAGTAGTTTTTAATGGTAAAATTTTAAATTTGTGCTTGCATAATGTATCACACAGACATGTGCAAATATATGATGACAAATGAGAGTATCAATCGAAGTGGATTTATATAGTATGTTAGTAAAATAATTATATGGATTAGGGTCAGGGAACAGTTTACATAGGTTAAGGATATTGTGCTCATGGGAAGAGGGCCAGAAACCTGTTTTTGTTTTAAGTGCGTACTGTGTGGACACTACACTTTAAGGTGATGTCGTCCTCTTTTTCGAAATGTGCAGCATGGCTCTGGCCAGCGCTGCTGTGGACGAGGTTAGGAAGATAATCTCTAAGGAACAGCAGGGTGCTGTGGGAATTTTGAGGACGATAGTCCAGTGGCGGGGATCAGATTCCATCTGGGGTTTTGAAGCATGGGTGGGATTTGGATAGAAAAAGGACAGATGTGACCGAAAGCCTAGAATCAAGGAAACGGTGCGTTCAGAGGGTGGTGCGTGTGTGGGGAGGAAAGGTGGGACGGATCCGAAGAAAACTTAGGGGACCGTTAGATTTGGGTGGAGGGCTGGTCATAGACAAAGGAGTTAGCGATGACTGAGTAGAAGAATGATGTGGCATTTGGAAATTAACGGGAGGGGCTCTGCTTTGGGGAAGATGATAGGTCTGGATTTAAACATTCTGATGTCCCAAGTAAAAATGGCAAGCAAGGGTTCGGAGCTGACGGCAGACTCGGAGGTGGTGTGGAGCGCAGACAGAGCAGTGGGGTTGGTGGTCGGAGACGCAGCATCGGCTCCCAGCTCAAACAAAGTACGTCGGCGGTGACAGTTTTCAGATGGCTTTAAAAATGAGAAAACTTCAATACCTTTTGTTATTTAAAAAATTGATACTTAAAATCACTTTAGCAGATCCTTTCAAAATAGACAAAATAGTAGACAAACAGGTATAATCTGTTTCCAGAAGGATAGTGTATAAATGGATTTTTATCAGTCTGATGGTCCTTTTTTCCTCTGTATAAAATTATACTTTTGGAAGTTCTAAAGACTTCCAACACTTGTTCTTTAAATTTCTTGATCCTCTATCCTCCCTGAGCTAGTAGTTTAGTGTGTTTGAAAAATATTGTTATAGATCATTAAAGGCATTTGCTAATAAAGAAATAATGAGGCAAAATTTCTTTGAAAAGACAAAAATTATTTTGTGATTAGAATGGCCATCTCCAAAATTATCCTGTGTTGAATACACATTTTTCTCCGTGTTTTCTTAATATGGAGGCACTTTGTGTCATATTTCTTGTAAGTATAGCGGAAATTTAATGTTCAGTTAATTTTTTTTTACTATTTAATTTGTAATGTTATATAAAATGCTACTGGACTCTTTGCTTTACTTAGACCTGCACTAATTTTGCATTGGTTGGGCGCGGTGGTTGCGTTCAGCCAGGCTCCTGACTGCCCCGCGTGGCTGCTGCAAAGGCCAGCCTGGTACACAGCCCAGCTTCGTCCTGAGCGGTAGAGTGAGTGATGGGTGGTCTCTCTCTTCACCAACAGCCAGGAGCGTGCTTGGTGCTGGCCATTGAAGGTGAATACAGTCCAGTCCCTGCCCTCAAGAGGCTTGTAGCCTAATTCCAACCAGAAGGCCCTTATACCAAATTTTAGACTTTATAGTATGTAAATAGAGAGGATGGTATATCTAAATGTAGTCTACCCTTTCTATAGTTGTTAAGATTCAGTATTTATGTAAAGTGGCTTATTCCTTTGTATTTCTCAGGCCTAGGTACCACATTAAATGCGTGTAAACCAACAAAACACACACTAGCCTGAAAGCTGTTGGTAACATGTTTTGAGACTTGATAATCACCATTAGGCTTTCTCCAACCCAGGAAGGGGTCGAAGTCCTGCTGGAAAGTCGAGAGCGTTCCTGTACCAGATTACTCATTGGTGTATTTGCTCCAGGATAGGACGTGTGTTTAAAACACTTAGTTTCTATTTCTAGAACCACATTTAAGGTTATGCTGTTGAGCTCACGTTAGACTGTTAACCCCGAAAGGGGAGGGACTCTGTCTTCTCCATCACAGTAGCCCGGCATCTAGAACAGTGGCCTGGCACAGAGCAGGGTCTCAAATACTAGTTGTCTCCAGCTTGTACAGAAGGTAGGGCAGAATGCCTTTAATTTAAAAAAACTGAAATTTATCATTATTTTACAGAAAATGTGCTCTCACTGGCCAGAGTAAGTCCTGTAAACACAGAATTAAATTAGGAGACTCAAGCAATTATTATTATATTTCTCCTTTTTGTAGATACAGGGTAAGTAACTTAATCATGGATTTTAATAAAGTTCACTGTTACATAAGACATGTAATTATTTATGATACTTTCTCCTTCTGGCCTAGATCACGTCTGTGTGTAACTTTTTTACGTACATTCGCTACATTCAGCAGGGACTCGTGAAACAGCAGGATGGTGAGTGTTCTTTAATGCCTCATAAAAATATCTATGTAAAAGTTCAGTAATGCTTAAATAAACTTTATTGTTGGTATATTTATATTGAGTCTCTTTTATAGTTCTAATAAAATGTGTACAGAATTTGGAAACAAATCTTTTAAAACATTGTATTTAATCTTTATACTTGCCTCATTTTACTGTGATTTTGAGTTTTAACTAGAATCAGTTTTAACTCTTAAGAGGTATATGATAAACCAGATGATGAGGGTGAGGTGAGTACAAAGCTCATCGAATTTACTCCTGAAGAGATAAAAATGAGCAAGCTCTAGACACGGTCAGATTCATTTCAGTTGGTGAAAACCACGAGGAGCTAACAATTCTTTTCTGTATTTTCTACTTTCACGTGAGAGTCAGTGCGGCAGTCATGACATGGTATGATTCTGACTGGAGTCCAGGTTGCTGTGTTGTAAACCAGCAGGCACACGCAGGTGACACGTCCAGGAGAGCCACCCTCACGCGAGTGTTGCCATAGCCATGTCTCAGTCCCGGCATAAAGCAGATGTAGCTGCACGCGCCCGGGCCGTGCTGCCGGAGCGCCGGTGGCTGTTTCAGAACAGAAGTCACACATGCTGGGCAGGGGCAGGTCCGTGCCAGTTTTGTGTTGGAAGTTGTGGGGAGTTTTCCTGTTCATACATTTTTTTAGACACTGAAAATATTCTTTTTTTTTATTCTTATACTTAAAAACTGATAGAAGCCTTCTGTCTTTCAGTCAGGTAAAGCAGTGAATCTTAATTCTGTGGAAAAGTTAGTCATGCCCATAAAAACTTAGTTTAACATAAGTGAAAATGATATAGTGAAAACAGGTATAAGAGTAAAGGTGAAACCTGTCTCTAGTTAATGTTGAATTTCAGAAGTTGTGTAGCGTAAAAGTAGTCTTTCTTTAAACTGCACAATACTTTCTATGACTTTAATAAAATTGAAGTCTTTTTGGATCCTGTTGGTGGCTAATATGATTTGAGCTGGAGGACAGATGACTTTTGTTATGTTAAAGTGACAAGCATATTTTTCTCCTTATTAGAATGATGTTTTTGTAGGGAAAGAAGGCTGAGAGATAATTTACTTTATGTAATTAGAAAGAAAGTGTCAAGAGTGATGGTTGGGTGTTGATGATAAAAGTAATTTCTTCTCTGGTTTCCATCACTCTTTCTCTTGACAGTATTAGATGCCTATCATATACTGTGTGGGTTTGTAGTAAATAAATATTATTAATATAAAAATCTGTTTATTCTGTGTGCCAAAAAGAATTTAGGGCAGCTAAATCGAAAGCAAGGTTTCTCAGCCTTTGTACTGTTTAACATTTTAAGCTGGGTATACCTTCTTGTGGGGAACTGTCTTTTACATTGCAGGATGTTTAACAGTATCCCTGGGCATTACTCACTAGATGCCCGGAATAAAAATGTCTCCAGACATTTCCCAGTGAGCCCCTGGACAAAGTCTCGCCTGGTTGAGACCCATTGGTTTAAGTCTAAATCTGATCCTATGTCAGATGAAGACATTTTATTGTCTGAAATACAGAGCCATCTCTTTTTGTAATGTTTTAAATTATATTTTACTGATTATGCTGTTAGAGTTGTCCTGATTTTTCCCTCTCTACCACCCTCCACTCAGGCATTCCCCCCACTGTTGTTCATGTCCATGGGTTATGTGTATAAGTTCTTTGGCTACTCCATTCCCTATACTGTACTTTACATCCCCATGGCTATTCTGTAACTACCTGTTTGTACTTCTTAATCCCCTCACTTCCTCACCCATTCTATACATTCCCCTCACATCTGGCACCCATCAAAATGCTCTCTGTATCCCTGACTCTGTCTCAGTTCTTGTTTGCTTATTTTGTTTTTTAGATTCAGTTGTTTTTAGAAATGTATTTTTACCACATTATTGTTCATAGTTTTGATCTTCTTCATTTTCTTAAATAAATCTCTTTAACCTTTCATATAATAATGACTTGGTGATGATGAAGGCCTTTAGATTTTTCTTGTCTGGGAAGCAGTTTATCTGCCCGTCAATTCTAAATGATAGCTTTGCCGTGTGAGCAATCTTGGCTGTAGGTCCCTGCTTTTCTTCACTTTGAGTATTTCTTGCCAATCCCTGGTAGCCTGCATTCTTTTGAGAAATCAGCTGACAGTCTTATGGGAACTCCCCTGTAAGTAACTAACTGCTCTTCTCTTGCTGCTTTTTAAAATTCCCTCTTTATCTTTAACCTTTGGCATTTTAATTATGCATCTTGGAATAGGCCTCTTTGCATCCATCTTGTTTGGGATTCTCTGTGCTTCCTAGACTTGCATGTCTGTGTCCTTCACCAATTTAGGTTTTTTTCCATTATTTTTTCAAACACATTTCCAATTTCTTGCTCTTTGTCTTCTCCTTCTGGCTCCCCTATGAAGTGAATGTTGGATTGCTTAAAGTTGCCCCACCAGGCTGCTTACATGATCTTCATTTTTTTGGATTCCTTTTTCTTCTTCTGATTGGTTGTTTTTTTGTTTTTGTTTGTTTGTTCCTTATGTTCCAAATCATTGATTTGATTCTTAGCTTCACTCTACTTTTGCTTCCCTGTAAATTGTTCTTTATTTCAATTAGTGTATTATTCATTTCTGACTGGATCTTTTTTATGCTCTTATGGTCCTCACTAAGTTCCTTGAGCATCCTTTTAACCAGTGTTTTGAACTCTACATCTGATAGATTGCTTATCTCCACTTCTTAGCTCTTTCTCTGGAGCATTGATCTGTTCTTTCATGTGGGCCATGCTTCTTTGTCTGCTCATTTTGGCAGCGTCCCTATGTTTGTTTCTATGTATTAGGTAGAGCTGCTTTGACTCCATGTCTTGGTAGTGTGGCCTAATGTAGTAGGTGTCCCGTAGGGTCCAATGGTACACCCTCCCCTGTCACCCACGCTGTGTACTCAAGGTGCACCCTTTGTGTGGGCTGAGTACACCCTCCTATTGTAGTTGAGCCTTGGTTGCTGTTGTCGGGTCAATGGGAGGGATTTACCCAGGCCAGTCAGCTGCAAGGATTGGCTGTGACCACTGACCACCACCTTCTACCCTCCATGGAATATCACCTGTTCAGGAGCAGGGTGGTGGTGCTCTGATGTTGTCTGTAGCTGTCCACTGGGTGTGCTGGCCCTGGGGTTTACCAGTTGGTGAAGACTATGGTCGGCCCCCAGCCTGTGTTTTTTCAGGGCCACCCTGCCTGAGCCGTAAAGCAATCTGAGATGGCTGCTTCTTGTGCTGGGCTTGGAGATGCTCAGGCAAAGGCAAGCTGTGAATCTAGGCTGCCTACCGCAAGTGCCAGGCCTGGGGCTCACTGAGGCTGGCTGTTGCTTGTTTGGTAGGATTTTGGAAGTTGTACGGCATGAGCCAAGACTAGTGATTTGTATGGAAAATCACCTTGGGTAGGCCTGTAAATTGGGTGGGACAGAGTCTCTAGAGATCTCCAAGGTGGGTCAAACAGTGTTAGCCAGGTTGGTAGAGTCACAGATAGGGCACCAGCCTGCTAGCTCTGTGTCTCTGTGGGAGGAGGGTTTAGAGAAGGGACAACAGCTTTGCTTGCCTTGATGCCAGACACTCCAGTTCTTCCCTATATACCAATGGTGCCTTTCAAGCTGTTACCCTGGTGCTGAAGCCCAGAGGGAGTTAGTCTGAGTAGGTGAGTCTGTGTGTGGGTTCTTTAAGAGGAACTGCTTGGGGCTTCAGCAGTTTCCTCTACGGACTCAATCCCTACGGATTTATTCAGCCAGAAGTTGTGGGGACCTATCTTCCTAGCACTGGAACCCTGTGGTCTGGGGGGCCTGGTATGGGGTAGGGACTCCTCTCTCCTGAGATATCCCTCCTGAATTTTTATCCATCACACATGGGTGTGGGACTGGCCCATTCTGCATCTGTACTCCTTCTACTAGTCTGGATTGGTGTGGTTTCTTTAATTCCGTAGTTGTCAGATGACTTCCATTCAACTTGATTTCTGACGGTTCTGAGTGATGGTGGTTCTATATTTTAGTTGTGATTTTGTTGAGGTTGTGGGAAGAGGCACGCCATGTCTGCCTACACTGCCATCTTGACCGGAAGTCTATAGAGCCATCTTTTTTGTACCTATAGAGGGGGCTTACAAATGTAGAGATAGTAGAAATTTACAGGTCATCCTCTACATTTGTTTTTATTTCTAATTTGAGTTATATATAAAACTTTTTTTATTAGGCACAAAAATTTACTGAGTTCTCCGGACTGTCTCTTGTTTTCCTTTTTATTCTCTGTAATTATTAATGAAAAGTGCAATGGCCAAGATGTAGTAACTAGAGCAAGAAAATGTAGAAGCTGGATAATAACTTGTGCATAATTGGGCATTGAGTGTAATTACTTATGAAGGCAGCAGCATTGCTCTTTACTTAGGACACAGAAATGTTTCCCTTCTGTTGGACTAAAGTGGTGGTCACTGATGTATCTAACAAATAGTTGTGGCAGAATGGTGAGTACTGCTTATTTAAAACTGGGATGCTCACAAGTACATGAAAAAGTGTGTGAAATAGCAATGGAATGTCTAGGCATTGGGTATGTCATTAGGAAATGCCAACCGGTTTTCCAGGTAATCTTAGTTTTTCACTGAAACATGTTAAAAGTAATCAGGATGGTATTTATGATTTATGCATCTCTCTTTCCTGTTTGTATAGTTGATCACATGTTTTGGGAAGTTATGCAGTTGAGAAAAGAGATGTCACTGGCAAAGCTGGGATATTTCAAAGAGGAGCTCTGATCCTCTGCCTGGGACCATGCACGAACCTCCTTGAATACCTGGAAGATGGCTGAATATTTTTATGGTTACTTGATATTTATTTCCAAGGTCTGGGCCCAAGACTTCTTCCTTCTTTTGCAATTTACACCAAGAAGTACTGTGATTTCTTTTAAACTGACGACCTATGCTGTTTTTGCGTATTCTTAGTTGAACACTATAAAAAACTACAGGTGTACTAGTGATTGTAATTTATAGTTGCAAAAAAAAAAGCTAAATAAATAAATATTAGATTGAATGTGTTTTTGCTTTTCTCTTCTAGCTCTGACATAGCACATGGGGTCAACTGAATGTATTACATTAGTTTTCAAATTACACAGCAGCCTGTGGGAGGCAAGGAAGAAAGCTGAGCGGACGGGGTCAGCCTGTGTCTCCCCACTAGAATGACTATATTCTCGTCTGTTTTATATATTGGGATTCAGAAAAAGCTTTTATTTAAGGAGAATTCTGCTGCTTTAAAGTCTGAAAGTTACTGTTTTAATCATTCTGTTCTTTGTAATTTAAAGAGTCCCTTTATTATGGTGATTAGTTAAATAGAGGATAGTCACATTTTATCCCAGAAATGCATTCTTGAACATCTTGATGTAATATATTCATACTTTATATATGTTGAGCACGGTAATGGGCATTGAAAGAACATAAAGATAAATAAGGAATTTGATGTATCTCAAGGAACTTTGAAGGAGTGTGGTTGAAAGAATGGTACATGCACAGTGTACACGGACCATAGATTGGTACATGGACCAATCCGTAAGTTCCATATTGCAAAACTGACATCATGTAGAGAAACTATTAAAATTATTTGTAAAAGGAAAGTGTTTCATGGTAGGAATATAGTTAAATATAAAAGGAAGAGGAAGAAATGACAAATGAATCTCTCCATCTGAAGATAGCTACTGTCAATATTTTTTAAGAATAATAGCCTTTCAGCTTTCAAATATTTCATACAGTTCTGAAACTAAAAGCAGACTTTCTTACTTAAAAATCTAAGTATTTTTCTATACATCTTGATCACTCTAAGGTTTTGATTATAGGATAATTTTTATCACTTGATGACATGCTTATTGATTCTAGAAAGAGGGGGTGGGAGATAGGGAGAATGGAAAACAGGGATTCGAGAGGGAAACATCAGTTGTTTGACTCTTGTACATGCCCTGACCGGGGACCAAACCTGCAACCTGGCCATGTGCCCTGACTGTGAATCAAACCCATGACCTTTCAGTTTACAGGACGGCACTCCAACCAATTGAGCCACACCAGACAGGGCAGGATGTTAATATAATTTAATTGTGTTTGGAGAGTAAGTTGTTGGAATTTTTGTTCACATCATAGTGTTGTGGTGATGAATATCCTTATGTATACTTTGAACATTGTTGGGTTATTTCCTTCATGTAGATGTCTAGCAGTAAAAGTGTTGGGTCAAACAAGCTCTATATGTATTTTAAAACTTTTGATCTCTATTGCCCAGTTGCCCTCTAGAAGAGATGAACCAATTGATATTCACAGCGGCAGTGAGTGAGAGCAGGTTTTCTGAAGATGGCATTGTGTTCGGTCCTGTCTCAAAGGCTTAGCCAGCCTTAACCTGTAGAAGACTCAGTCACCAGGATGGGTGGGAGTCCACCGACAAAGGGACATTTGAGAGTGATATGCTAGAAACAGTGATTACCATGCCCAGCTCAAGAATCTGAAATTGAACACAAAAAGAACTTTGAATCTAGAATTTTATGTCCTGGTGAATAGTTACTCTAATGGAAGGGCACAATAAAAATGTTCTCAGATGTTCAAAGCTTCAGAACATTTTCCAACCAAGGTGGAAATTCAAAGCACCTTTGGAGAAAGCACTTAAATATAAAGAGTAACAAATCTAGGAGATGCTACAAGAGATTTGAGAAGAGTAATCAGATACTTTGGGGAAGTTTGTTGGTAACTTTGAAAAGAATAAATAAAAAGTAGGACTAAAGAAAATAAAGTATATCAATAACTTTATAATTTCAACACATGGGAGTGGTAGGGGACCAGAGCACATGAAGATCAAGTCTTGTCAGAAGGAAAAAGACGGAATAAAAAAAAGATAGTGTGACACAGAAATGAAAAGATGATTTAACCACTGAATTGTACACCTTAAAAGGGGATTTCTGTGCTGTGTGGATTACACCTCAGAGCTGTTTAAAAACATTTTTAACAGTGGTTTAAGATGGTGAGATAAACTCACCAGTGAAAAGAGTGTCAAATTGGGCTAAGAAATATTTATAGACAAGGCATAATGACATGAAAATGTTTAAAATAAAAGAACAGACAAATATCAGGAGGATAAAAAGGTGAAGGGATTAAGAAGTACAAAGTGGTAGTTACAAAACAGTCATGGGGAGATAAAACAGTAAAGTACAGCACAGGGAATATAGTCCACAACATTGTAATAACTGTGGTGTCAGGTGGGCACTAGACTTACTGGGAGATCGCTTCATAAATTATGTAAATGTCTACCCACTATGCCGTACACCTGAAACCAAAATATATTGAATGTATACCCTAATTGAAAAAAATTGTTACCAGGAAAATAACAAAAGAAAGCTTGTGTGGTTATGCTATTATCAGACAAAGTAGACAAAACAAAGGTATTATTATTAGAGATAGAGATGGTTACTACATGATGCTAAAAATTGAGTTCACCAAGATAGTAATAATAAATGATGGAAATAGAAATAAATTTTGAAATGCTAAGGGCTGACTAATGGTGGATATCACAATATAGGGTGCAGAGTAAATAATGGTTCAAGGGAAACTTCATAGTCTTAAATCCTTATTTATATTTTAAAAATGAGCTAAGTGTTCAATTGAAGAAGTTGCAAAAGAACAAGATAAAGGAGACGAGTAGAAGCTGAGAAAACAGGATTGCAGTAGAGGGTCAACAAAGCTGTGAAACAACTTTGAAAAGATTAACCAAGTAGACAAAAATTAGGGGCAGGTTTGCCATGCAGAAAAGAGAAACTGCACGAATAACCCATATCAGGCGTGGAAACGACATAAACTGCACATGTTAAACAGGTGAATGTTATGAACAACATGCTGGTAGATTTTAAACTTTAGGCAGAATGGAGAAATTTCTAGAAAATGTTATATTTTGATAAGAAATCAAGAGCCTAAGTAAGTAGTGTTAAGTAGTATTAATATAAAGGTAAGGAAATAGAAATCTAACCATAAAGAAAACTCTGGGGATAGAGGGTTTTACCAAACAGAATGGGCTATTCTAGTTTGACATATTCTCGAGATTATATGTTTCATACAACAAAACCAGTATATCTGTGGTAGTAAAACCACATGTGGACAGTCAAAAAAGGAAAATTATAGGCCCATTTTGGTCATGAATGCATATGCAAAGTAAACAATGTAACATATTGACCAAGTGGCATTTAACTGAGGAAGGCAAAGATGGTATATTAGAAAAGTTATAAATCCTTCTCATTTACAGAATAAAAGTGAAAAATCAATTGATCGGTAGGTGTAAAAAAACATTTAATAAAAACACCCATTAATAATAACTTTTAGCAGTCTGTAAGTGAAAGGGTACCTTTCAACTTGGCAAAGGCTATCTTCAAAAACCCTGAAGTAAACACCATTTTAATGGGGGGCACATTAAAAGCATTCTGTTTAAAGAAATGAGACAAGGATGATGGCTGTTCTCACTTTTATTCTACATTGCACTAGAAATGTTAGTCATTGCAGTAAGATGAGAAAAATAAGGTATTATTATTGGAAAGGAGGAAGTAAAACTCATTTGCAGATAATGTGATTGTTTACACAGGAAACTGCCCCACCTCCAAGAAGTCTTTCATCAAAATATCAGACACAACTGCAGAGTTTTGTTAGGTGGCTAAATATAGGATCAATATATAATTGTGAATTGTAGCTATATATGCCAGCCACGGTTAGAAAGCAGAATTTTTAAAAAGACACCAAACAATTGCATAAACAATTCTTAAGTGCATAGTAACAAATCTGACCAAATATGTACCAGATTGGTACACAGAAAGCTGTAAAACTTGACAAAAAGTCATTAAGAACACTAAAGTGTTTATGTTTGAGTAGAAAAACAATGTCCAAAAAATGTCAGTTCTCTCCCAAACGGATACATAGATTCAGTGCATCTTCATACTAAATCCCAACATTCTCCTGAATTGACAAGCTGATATGAAATGTTTGTGAGAGTCAAGGATGAAGAATGACAAGGGCACTTCTGAAGAAAAGGGAGGAACTTACCCTCCCAGAAGGACTTTTTATGAGGCTGAAGTATTCAAGAGTGTGTGACATTAGTATGGACAATGGACAAAGTGGCCAGTGGAGAGTAGCCCCAAAGCAGATGACCCACAAGTACATGTAAATTTCACAAAATGTACATGCATGTGTGGGTCTGGTAGATCAGTGATTGAACTATTAAATGGGCTTGACAAAAGAAGGGAAAATACAAAGATCTTTTCATACCACACACACGTGCACACACACACACACCGCTGTTTAAATGACCTGAACCTTTAGAATTTCTGATGTTGTAATTATAGTTGAAATTGTAGGTGAAATCTATTTCAAAAATATAGGTGAATATCTTTCTAATCTTGCTTACTTTAAGAACAACTTAATAAACTTGAAATAAACCATAAAAGGTCATTTATCATAACGGTTGTGCTGTATTGTATGTTGTGAATTTAGAAGTTTTGTTCATCAAAAGACATAGTAAAGCCAAACTACAACCTATGAGAAGATATTTGCAAAGCTTATGGCCAGTAGCATATTAGTCCCAAGAACATACACAGAAATCCTAGAAATCAACAAGCAAGAAAACAGACAACCTAACAAAAAAAGGGAAAAAGACCAAAACAAGTCTCCACAGAATTGGAAATGCATATGGACCAAAACTCTGAAAAACCATTCATTTGAAAGTTGAACATATATATACCCATTGTCCAGCAATTCCACTTTTAGGTATATTCTGAAGAGAAGTACTTGCACAAAGTGCCCCAGAATACGTATGTAATAATGTTCCCACATTATTAATAATGCCCTTCTATAGGAGGGTAAAGCGTTGAACGCAAACAATGGACTATTATAGGGCAGACAAAATGAATGAACATTGGCTACATGCAGAACAGTAACAGAACGAGTGAAAAAGCAAACTCGGAAGACTACATATGATAATACTCTTTTCATAAAGCACAAAACTAAAACATAACAATTGTTTAGGCATACATATATATGAGACAATTATTTTTAAAAAGTAGTGATGAACTGAAAGTTGATAAGTTCAGGGTCTGGGTGTGGAGGAAGTAAGGGGACAGAACTGGGAGGAACAAATACGTGAGCAAGTCAATGTTCTCTCATCCCTGGGTGATGGGTTCATTGTCATTAAAAGTAAATACATGAACAAAGAATTAGTAAGATAATCATGAACAAACCATTGGTGGTGTGTTATGAACCAAGGATCATGATTAGTGCAGTTATATGCACCAGTGGATCAAAAGTAAAAGTGACAACAGGACCCATTTATCACATGGAATTGGGGGAGAGGAAAGGAGAGAAATTGGGAACGAGTCTTAGGTCTATGGCCTGAGCAATTGCTGCAGCTTATTGAGATGGGGAATCTGGGATAGGGGCAAATTTTATATGTGTGGACTAGAGACAAATTCAGTGTTTGACACATGAGATGCCCGTTAAGTACCAGAATGGAGATGTTAATTAAGTAGCTACGGGACTTGCAAGTCTAAATTCAATGATAAGATCAGGCTAGGAGATAATCTGGGAGATGTTCACTAGGGGATGAGATGGGAGCTTTTTGGGACACGTGGGAGTCAGAGAAGGAGAGCGCTGAGCCCTGAGTTACTGTGGCGGGGAGAGAAAAGGGCTGAGAAGGGGACCGACCACGGAGGAGCTAGCCGGCATGGCACGGCAAAGGAGAAGGGACAGTGAGTGTGCTGGTTCACCCGGGTTCATCAGGATTTAATTGCCCAGATTACCAGTTCTAAAAAGGAGAAAAAAACCAATTGATAAATTTCTACAAATAGTTCAGAGGTGAGGAGACAGCTGGCCTAATGGAGAGCACTCTGGATTAGGAGCCTACATTCTCCGAGCTGGGCTACCCGCAAACCGGGAGTGGGGCAGGTCAGCACGCCTCCCTGGCCGCCTCAGTAAAGGCTGAACCAGGTGTTCTTGTGGTCTCTCCCAGCTCTAGGACAAACCGCAGCCTTTGACGAAGGATCTGCACTGGACAAAGAATTCGGCTTCTGAACATTGGAACTACCTGCACACACACCACCACCACCATCACCACGTGAACCCTGTGCTTTTGTTTTGTGCTTCCAAAGAGTCTAAAACAGGTCTGCTTCTTTCCAGAAGCTTTTGTTTTAAAGATTTTCTTTGTTGTGTTTTTCCCTAGGTAAGTATGTTTTTTCCTATAAGACACAATGTTTAAAATAAAGAACGTTCAAAGCAGTATGAATCTGTATTTGCGCTTAACTTTTATGCTAGCAAATCGTTCTTCATTTTTTATTTTCATGGAAGGCAGTGCAATTACCATCTCAACAGACAACAGAGTTTCCTGTTTTTGATGTTCAGACAGATAAAGACACTGCAGCTTCTATAATTTGTGTGTAGAACTAGAAACAGAATGCCTTCTCACTCATTCACACACATTTGAGAGTCTGGTAGGTCCTGTGCTATCGCAGGTGTTGGAAACCAGCAGTGAGTGAGACAGCAAGGCCCTGGCTCTGATGGAGCGAGAAGCCTCGTGAGACAAGGACAGAAAGTCCAGTGGGCAGGTGCTCTGTAGATACTTAATGGGGGTAATGGGTTAGAAAGGGAGAGGGAACGTGTCCAGAAAGGACACATTCAGGAGGTGACATTTGTAAACGGTGTTGACCAGGCCCAGCCTTGCGAAGGGAGAGCAGCTGTAAAGGTCCTAAGGAAGAAATGAACTGGGAGTACTTGAAAAGTATGAGCGGTGACAGGGGCCTATGTGAAGTTGGTGGTAAGAAGAGCGGTAAGAGGAAACTGAAGAGGCAGGCAGGAGCCAGAGCCTGCAGGTCTTTGTGAGCCGTGGCTGGGAATTCGGAGTGTTCGTGATGGCTCTGGTCACAACTCCGGCTGCCTCTTTCTTAGCTCAGTCTTTAAGTACCCAGAGTTTTGCTCTGGGCCCCCTTCTCTTTATCCTAACATTCTTTAGATCATCCCATCTAGGCCTCTGGCTTTAAAAATTGTATGTCAACTGCTCTTAACTCCACCTCTCCACCCCTAACGTTTTCCCTTCCCTAAGCTCCAGACTATCCATTCACCTACTCAAACCTATTCAGACCTAATGGGCATCTCAAACCTAAAGTGGTCGAACACTTGCCCAGTTGCTTAAGCAATAATCCAGGGCTCGTTCCTGGTTTCTCCATTTCTGTTACCACCTCTCCCAGTCCAGTCCATCAGCAAGTCCCATCCTGAACCCGTCCACTCCCTTCCACGATCACTTCTACCCCTAGGTCCAGGCCTGCATCGTCATTCACCGGGACTCCTGCAATAACCTCTTGCTTGTCCTTGCTTCCCCTCCTGCCCTTCCGCAATCACTGGTGCAGCAGCCAAGGCAATCTTTTTAAAACATAAATGAGACATTGTTACTTCCTTGCTTCAAGTCCTCTGGTGGCTTTCCATTACGCTTATGGGGAAAAAAAAAAATCCAAACTCAACAGGAAATCTCACGTTTTCATAGTGGTAGCTGTTAAAGGAGAAATAATAAAAGCTTTGAAAACAATGTATGAATCTTTTTAAAGCTAAAGAAATAATTAAAAATAACACAGAAGAGAAGCATGCTTGCTGAAATATAGAGAATAGAAAACCTTCTTAAATGCTGGTCTCAAGGAAGTACAAGTTCTCATACAGACTGTGGTTTGAATACTAGAATTCCAGAGCAATGTCTCAAGAGAGACAAGGTGTCCCTCATTATATCCCCAGCTTTAACCACGTTCCAGGTTTAACCATGGCAGCTCAGCCTTTATCTGTTTATCTGCTGGAGTTCCCCAGGGTAGGTCAATATCAAAACAAATCCAAACCACAGCTACATCAGATATTCAAGAATATACATTAGATATTCAACTATTCAAGCGATGGATCACCACCCACTCTGCGTGAAATGGGGATGCCCAACAGAATGAGAAACTGTTAGAGATGCAAAGACCATCATGTAGGAAAAATGGGCAGTACTTGTTATTTTCTGAGCAGGAGAATCTTCACTGAAACCCCAAATGCTGTCAGCTGGGTTGTGCTATCAGCTGTGTGTTCTGGGTTCTTTTGTGCAGGTTTCTTTTTCCTTCCTTCCGACCCCTTTCTTGTAAATTCTTTTTACTTTCCTGAGACTCAGATGGTTTTTATAATCTAACCTCTGACCCAGATGCTGTACAGTGAAAGCCTGCAGGCTGAATTGTGTTTTCACACATGCGCTGTTTGTCTTTGACAAGGTTTGGATTATTTCTCTGTTTGTTTTGCCTTTAAACAAATGAGTTGCAACATTTAAAAATGACAGTTAAAACGAAAACCTGTATTTCCAGCTCTTCTCTTGCAATCGGCCATTTTGGCAACACAACCCACAAGGGTGAAGCAAGGTGAGTGGCCACCTCTGCTGGGCGGCCCCACGCTCCCAGGGCTTCGCTTTCTGGTTTGTTCTGCACCCCCCACCCCTGACACCAAAACTAAGGGTCAACTGTCCGTTACCAACATGCTTGTATAGTTGGTTTCTCTTATTTTGACCCATATTACTCACCTGCCAGCCCCTGTAACTATTTGAGCTTGGAACCCCAATTTTAACCTTCGCTTCTTTGCCCACTTGCTGGAATCTAATTTCTTGCCATATGATGTTTCCTGTCACTCATTACCCTGCTGCTGAGAATGTCAATCGTCTGGGTGAACTGTCGGCAGAGGATGCAGCCTGATTGACTTAACTCCGTCAGCCTCCAGAAAGCTAGGTTGAGAGCTTCTCTCGGAGTCTGGAGTTAGCCATAGGCTACATGTTTTAGGCATATTAACTCATATTGCAGCCAAAGGCTTATAAATCTTTTTAAAAGGTCACATTTGACGTCTTCCCAGCTCCCCATATCCAATCAGTAGCCAATTCTTGGTTTTATATCATCTTCAGGCTTTGTTACTACCTGCCTGGATTCTTGCAGTAGCTTCTTAACTAGTCTAACTTCAGTTACTGCCCTAACAAACACATTCGAACACAGTTATCTTTCTGAGTTAGATTTAATTATATCCTGCCCCACAACTACCCAAATAGACATCATCAGTAGATACACTTAGAATGAATACACATAGAATCAAATTCAGAGTTAGCCTAACATTCAATACCTACCGATATCCTTCTTCTTCGGCCTATTTTCCATCTCTTCTTTCACTGTACGAAGCACATGCTGTAACACCAGTCTCTGTGCCTGCGCTCTCTCACCTCCAAGCCATTGCTCAGGTTTTTAAAGACCTATCCATTGTTTGTCTCCCCAAATTCCCGCTCTCTGTGACACCTTTTCAGATCCTTCCAGATTAAATTAATCTTTCCTTCTTCTGTTCTCTTGGGATGTTCTCCCTAACTCTTATCAGAACCTGCCTTGGGCTATAGTTACTTGGGTTTTTCTCGTGCCCTAGATTTGATCCTATGGTGGGAAGGGACCATTACTTGCACATCTTTTTAATTCCTGCACCCAGCGGAGAGGTTAGTTCAAGCTGAATTGAAACAAGTAGAAAATTCATTTCTTTAAACAACCTGACAACTTGTCCTGGAAGACCTGGGGCTCAATGCGACCCTCAAGGAGAATTTTAAGCCTCTTCCCCTCTGTCCCTCTCTCCCCCACAAATAAAATTAGTGCTCATTTTCAAGGAGCAGTTTATATGTGTGACATTTTAAAAAATATTTCTTAGGAAGTATACTACATTACCTATACTAATTCTAACAATAATGAAACAATGAGACAAATTCAGAATGTGGCATATTGTATAAGATGATGGGCTTGGACTGTAAAAAGGGTTAATGATACAAAAAGCCAACCCATCAACCCAAATGACAAGAAGAGTGTTCTGAATTTTAAACAATACATAACCAGGGAGAATATTTGCACATCCATTGGATCTCTGATCAGAAAACAAAAAATCATAAAAGATATTTCTGGGATAGAGGTAGAAATTATATATAAGCTATTAGTATTAAATTAATGTTGCATTTCTTGGGTATAATAATGACTATGGGAGACAATGTCCTTATTCATGAGGAGACAGAATTATTTCTAAGTGAAATGCCAGGATGCCAGCACCTTATTTTCAAATGGCGCAGCTAAGAAAGCATATTTATATATCAAAAAAGAAAAACAAAAGTGGGAAAATATTCATACTTAATTAATCCAGGTGAAGAGTCTATAGGTATTTCATGGTACTATTCTTTCAGTTTTCTATAGGTTAAAAACTTTTTCAAAATAAAATGGGGAAAAGAGAAAATAAAGGTGCTGAAAGAACTGGTTTAATTTCCTAATTGTATTTTTAGGCTATCATTAAATACATCAATAGCTACACAGTGAAAACAAAACATATATTTGGCTTTATATTCAGGAATGAAAATAGTTGATAGTGAAATGTAAACTCAGTTTTAAGAATAATTACATCAAAGATGCAGTTTTATTGCTCATTAGAGGGACTTCTTTTACTGTATGGTTTATACTTTTCAGGGAAAATAAGCTCTGAAGGACATAAACGAGGTGTATATCAAGGAACATAAGTTTTCACTCTGAGTAAATTTGAAAATATTTAATAAATCCTAATTTTTTATCATCACAGGCCTGTTTAAATTATCTGCTACTCTAGGTACCTACCAAAGTAATTATATTAATCTGACTCTTTCTCTAGGTGGGAAAAAAACCCAGCCCTGTATCTTTGCTTGGTTGTAACTAAATAAATTCATCTAGTTGATAGAGGGGAAGACATAAATGTATCTGTGTAGAAAGACAAATAGGAGATAAGACTGTATTTATTGCCGGTGTGTGTAATTACATGTGTCACTAAGGACAAAGGTCCTTAAAACAAAGACAAAAAGCAGAGTAGAAACATTTCCCCACAGTAAGATGGATTTGCTACTACTTCCCTCTTCATGATTTTTGTTTTCTGTGTGGCCACCTATCCTTCTGGTTTTAATAATCGCTTTGAGAACTTCACCATTTTTCTGGGCAAAATTCGATGGCTGAAGATCTACCCCAGTCCAACAAAAAGAAAATAAAGATTTTTCAAGAGCACCCCTAGCCTCCGAGCCGCAGGGCCAGCCCAGACTTCCTCACATCCGGTAGCCCTGTTCCGGGAGGGCATCTCCCTGGGATGGCTGCGCAAGGACGTGGAGGGCGAAAACGAGGCCTTGGGGCGGTTTTTTGAAGGTAAGAGGCCAGTCTCCAACACAGAGTTCTTGCTCCTGAGAAATGGCACTGCTCGCTCGCCTGCTTTGCCCTCCTACAACTCACTTAAACTTGTCTTGGAAGAAATGCTACTGTACTTATTGTCCTAAAATTGAAATGGAGGTTTATTTGCTGTGTTTGTGGGGGAAAAAAAAAATCAATGGTATAGGTAGTGATTAAAAAAATACAGTATTTCTATCTTATACTTGAGTTAAAAAAAAATCAAAGTCAAAGGTCAGCATATCTGTTACTAGTATTTTCCCTGTTCTGTGCTATATCTTATTGCTTCTAATTTCTTCAAAAATTACAGATTTGTCTTATGTTGAAACTTATTGACTATAGCATAGAAAAATGTAAGCAATTACTTAAGACAGTTTTTCTCTTAGTATAATTACACATAAAACTGCCTAAAAGAGCCCTCGTTCCCATCTTTGTTTTTCACAGCAATTTAAAAATGTGTAACTGTATAAGAGTTTGTTTTTGAAGTTAAATATCTTTTTCCCCAAGGAAGGGGCATGCTGTAGGACGTGGTTAGACAGATTGTATTCCTTTTAAAACCCTAAAATGGCAGTAAAGCTTCTCATATTTAGTTGGATTGGTATTCTAACAGTGGGTGTCTCAAAAATGTCAGCGAGGACTTGCCGTCTGGTGGCACCTTCTCCCTGTGCCCTTGGGAGACTGCACCTCGGAGCAGCTTTAGTTTCTTACCAGTTAGCGGTGCTCAGACCTCCCTGAGAAGGGGGGTGTGGCCACAGCATTTACACCTTTCCAGGTCTTTCCTGGGGGGAGTATGAGAAGAACTGAGGGCAGAGCTCTCATTCACAGAACCCAGGGGACAGTCAGTGGCATATGGAAAAAGTGCTTTCAGAATTTCTAGTGATTAGTAAAGTGTCTGGCAAACGCTGGATGTTTAAACGTTGAACGGAATTGCCCAAAGTCCAAGCAGTGATGAACACAGAAGGGTAGTCATACCAAGGAAATAGCTGGTATGACTATTTAGGTTCCTAAGCCTCTCCTCATTTTTTTTGAAATTCTTGTTTCTTCCTTCTTTTCTGTTTGGTTGTTTGTTTCTTTCTTCTGGTCCACTCCATTGATGTGAGTCCCAGTTTTCCTCCCATCTCTATTGGTTCCCCTTGCATTTTCCTTCATTTCACGTATTGTAGTCTGCATTTTTTCATCTAATTTGTGAGCAAAATCAACCAATTCTGTGAGCATCCTGATCACCAGGGCTTTGAACTGTGCATCTTATAGGTTGGCTATCTCTTCATTGTTTAGGTGAATTGGCTCTGGGGCTTTGATTTGTTCTCCCATTTGAGCCATTTTTGGTTATTTTTGGTCTGGTCGCGTCTCTTACGTAGTGAGGGGCGGAGCCTTAGGTGTTCTCCAGGGCAGGGCAGCCCAGTAGCTGAGTAGTGACACTGTATGTGGGGGTGCGGTCCGAGAGGGAACAATGGCACCTGCTCCGCTCTCTCCTGGATTCCAGTCCCTTCCTCCGCTTCCCCTTCACCTGGATTATCTGCACGTGAATATGGGACCACCTGGTCAGCCAGCTGCCTTGTGCGGCCTCACTGGGTCTGCACAGTTGCCCCCCTGTACCTGGGGTCTGCTAGCTGCTGCCTGCATGCCTGGGATCTGCCAGCCACTGCTGCCTGCATTCCTGGGTCCGCACCTCCACTTTTTCCTGCTGCGACTCCGCCCCTCTTACAGGTTTGGATGAATGGTTGTTGGACTTCTGTACAGTTCAATTTTCTGTTAAGTTCCGGTTGTTTCCTTGTTTCTAAATCTTTGTTGTCCTTAATTTTGGTTGTGAGAGGAGGCACAGTGTGTCCACCTATGCCTCCATCGTGGCCGGAAGTCTCCATGAAGCATTTTTCATGTGTGTGAGCAGTCATTCCTCCATGGAAAGAGAATAAAATAGTCAGTGTTTTTCTTATATTATCTTTGAGTGAATATATGGGAAAAACTGTAAACTTTGGTAATAAAAAGGGGAGCACTAACTAACATGATTCCTCCCACCACCTGCAAATCACACAAAACTAGTTGTCAATTTTTTATTACTTATCTTTCAGCAAATATTAATCATTTACTGTGTGCCAAGTCCAACAATCACCTCATTGAAATTTTTCTTTAGCTTATAATGATTTTCTTTCTTAAATATTCCTTATAATGAGGACAGCAAAACTAGATATAACTTTCTAATGAGGGGGACCAGTGTGCATGTTATGCTCCTATTGATATGTCAGTTTCTTTTTTTTTTTAATATTTTATTTATTTTTTAGAGAGAGGGGAAGGGAAGGAGAAAGAGAGAGAGAGGTATCAGTGTGTCGTTGCCTCTCATGAGCCTCCTACTGGGGACCTGGCCCACAACCCAGACATGTGCCCTGACTGGGAATCAAACCAGGCAGGGCAGTATGTCAGCTTCTCATTCAATGCAAACTTGTGTAAAGAATCAAGGTCTGAAAATCAAGAAAAGTTTTGGCAATTTGTTACCCACTTGAAAGTTGTTTTTCTTTATTTCCTTAGACTCTTTATTGTGAGAAACCAAACCCCACATAATGTATTTTTTTCCTTATGAACACTTTTATGTAAAAAGTATCTGGATTGGCAATACTATCTTGAATTAAATGGCCTTAAGTGTCAAAACCACCAAGATCTTAATTTTTATTTTAAAGTTTTAAATATAACCTTACATTCTTAATTTGCTTCCTTATGGGTATTTCTTTTATACTACTTTGATATCCGAGGACTCATCTTTTATTCCCAAGCTTTTTAGAATAGTTTAAAAACTGACTTGAGAAGAGTATTTTGTTATTCATTATATTCAATCTTTCTGAATTGGTGAGAAACTATTTAGCTGCTTTTCTTAGAAATGTCCTGAAGCGGGTTCTCAAATGCTTGTTGACTGATCATAAAAGCAGAAGAGGAGATTCCTGCCCTGACTGAGCAGACTGGGAAGAAGTGCACGCTAAGAGCAGACCACAGGGAAAGGCATGAGAGGGAGACTGGCCGACTGAAACTCTGGCTGCCTTGTTGAAGTTGGGGTCGGGGTGAGTAGCTCCTACGACCAGAAGCTGTGGACAGGCAGGAACCGCCTGGCAGCTCCTGAGATCTAAAGAGGAGGAAAGTCCATTCAGGAAGCTGTTATCAAACAAGCTTCAAACATTTTCTGCCCTTGTCTCTCTGCTTAAAATTTAAATTTCTAGGTAGCTATTATTAAAAGGTGGTAGGCATACAGGGTAGGCAAAAACATCCATTGACCATGAGCTGCACAGGCATAGTATGGAGGAGCCGAGTGTTTAGAAAAATGGCATTGCAGAGGGCTTAGTACAGAAAAGCAGGAACTGAATGAAGTGCCGGCCCAGTTGGGATGGCTTGAGAAAGGCTCCGAGGGCAGGCAGGCAGGCAGGCCTGTGGAGCAGAAGAGAGGTGCAGCTTGGAAAAGTGCCTGTATGGTGTCTGTGTGTAGTAGCCACTCAATAATACTTATAGGATAAATGAATAAAAGAACTGTGCAAAAGACCATTCTATGCAACAAATAGTGAACTTGAACTCTAGTTTCAGAGAAACCAACAAGTTCAAATATAGGTGCGGGGGCCCCTGTCCTGGGCGCCAGATGTTGGGGGGCTCCGCCCGCAGAGCCCCATCCCTCCTTCACGGATGAAAATAAAAACTACCAAGACATGATCTGCTTGGGGAGGAAAGGTGGTCAAACTCTCAGAGGAGAATGACCCAGAGCCCCTTCCTCACTGGGCTTTTATTGGGTTCAAATACACCGGAATACAGGTTTAACATGTCAAAGAAATCTGAGGGCTTAATCTGAGTCAGTGTCTGTCCGGAAAGGGGTTGCCAAACTTTGGGGCAGTACTCATTTCCTCCTCGGACCCTTATCATTTAAATGGGAGCACTCTTAGCAAACAAAGCAGGTTTCACAGGACTTTAGGAATTCTTTCTTATGCCTGATCACCCGGGGGTGGCCGGCACAGGGCTGCACGACTTGCCCTCATAGTTTCAGGCTTTAAGCCGATTAGGAAGCAGAAGACATCTCCCAGATGGAAATGAAGACTTGGGCTATGTCAGAATAGCGGGGGTAGGGGGGTGGGGGGGTCCATCATACCCTCTTTGCTGGAGCCCCTGCCCCTCCCCCCAGTCCTTCCATGAGGGCCTCCCAAGTGGTCCTGTCTGGCTTAGGTTCCCCCTCCCATGAGGAGTCTTACCCATCATTGACTAACCAACGAAGCACTGGGGCCAGAGATGGATGAGGCAGAAGCAGTGCTCCTGCCAGGGAGATAAGCTTTGTCTCCTTAGTGGCTCACATCCTCTTGACAGAACAGACCCAGATGAAGTGGGTCCCTTGGCTCTTACATAGCTCACCATGGGGTGAGGGTTACAACTTCTGAAACCAGGCTGAACGGTCCACAACATATAGGAAGAAGGAAAACTTGCCCAGTAGCAGAAAGGTCCAGTGAATAGAACAAAAAGGCATTCGAGACAGTCATGACAGTTTGTGGAAAGCCTCAGATTCATTATTATCAGAGATAAAATAGTAAATGTCTTAAGTGGTCCAGTGGGCTCTGTATATTATTTCTCCAAGAGGGGAGCCAGCTCTGACTGGCCAGTGTTTCTGAATCCCTGTGAGAGGAACAGGAGGCTCTGAACAGTGAAGCAGTACCAGGACGGGCCATGGGCAAGACTGTCTTGTGGGTGAAGGATATCTTTGGCTTCAGACCGGTCTCTAAGTTCTTTGTCTTTCCTTTCCATTGGGACCAGCACTTTCTTACCCTCTCAGACAACTAGCACCTTCTGTCCCAGGAAAACATGAGCTTGCGCAGAAGGTACAAGTAGCAAATGATCTCCCACCTTCTATTCCTATAGAGTCTTGTATGCCATGTGCTTTCATAGGACACAAGCTGTTTTGATCAATTGAGTCAAGAAAGGTTACCTTCTCCAAGGGCAGGTTCACTTGATCTCTAATGATGGCATTTTATTTTTATTTTTTTGATTAAGTAATAGTTTATTTAACATTCAGTGCAGCCCCAAATTGCCCAAGACAAAATCAGAAAACATTTTAGCCAGAAGACTTAAAAATAAACAAACATGAGCCCTGGCTGGTGTGGCTCAGCACCTGTGCGAACCAAAAGGTCACCAGTTCAATTCCCTGTCAGGACACACGCCTGGGTTCCAGGCCAGGTCCCCAGCTAGGGCCGTGTGAGAGGCAACCAGTCGATGTATCTCTCCTGATGTTTCTCTCCCTCTCTTACTCCCTTCCATCCCCTCTCTCTAAAGTAAATAAAATCTTAAAAAAAAATTTTTTAAAAAGCACAACAAACTGACAGCATTATCTAGGCAACTTTCTGGCACTGTGGTTTGATAGTGTCAATTTTTATTCTATTATTCATATCTTCATACATCATGCCGAATGTTATCTGATGGTGGAATTTTAGACATAACGTTGCAGCCTAGCATCCCTCACATGATCTCACAGAGGCAGGAACTCCTTGTTTATCAGTAAGGCGGCTTCCACTCCTGTGTGAAGACAGCATGGACTTTTCCAGGAGATGAGAGCAAGAATGTACCAAGGAAAAGAAAAAGCTGCCAGATCGTGCAAGCAATTTGGGATTGTCCGAACATTTCTGTTTGATGTCGGCAGGTGGTTAGAAACCATGTTGCCGTGGTGTGAGGCATCCATGACAAAGAGGTGCGGGCTTGGTGCCACTGAGAAGCGATCCCTTTCCTTCCTTCATGCTGGGACCCCGAGGTGAGGGATTTAATTAGAATGTACCATGTGTCATAACTAGGTCAAAGCCAGTCCCCATCACCTGCAAACACCCTGCACTGGAAACTCGCCGGGATTATCAGCATCTCTAGGGAATCTGGCCCAGCATCACCCAAGCAGACCCTCCCAACAGGAGGAGCCACCACCTTCTTTGGGGTTATTGAGGTTGTCATCCTTTCAATTTCGGACTTAGAACTAGGTTTCTGGAAGACTCCACAAGGTCTTGGAAGGTAAACTTTCAATACATGAACGATTCTGGAAAATAGAGATAACTTAAAACAAAGAGATAGTTTTCACTGTAATCTCACCATTTAGTTCTAACAGCTGTTCAGTTTGGTGTCAATTTTGTGTGTCTGTTTTTTTAAACAAAAATGGGATTATACTGTACTTTAATAATGAACTTTTTCATGGAATATAAGGTGAATATCTTTTCATATCATCACGTATTCATCTACAACAAGGGTCTGCAAGCCACGGCAAAATCTGGCCCACAGTCTGATTTTATAAATAAAGTTTTATTAGAATACACACATTCACCTACAGATTATCTGTGGCTGCTTTGAAGCTATGATGACAGAGCTGAGTGGTGACAACTGAGACAATATAGTCCTCAAAATTCATCTGGCTCTTTATAGAAAATGTTTGCTAACCCTTGATCTATAACCTAATTAATAATAATTGCTATTTGTTGAGCATTTACTATGTGCTAGGTATAGAACCATAGTCATCCTGGGTGTGAATCTTGGCTCTTTTACTATCTCTGGGATAATGGATAAGTACACTTTTGTAGGTCTTAGTTTTCTTATTTGTAAAATGGGAGTAATTGTACGATCTCATAGTGTGGTAGTAAAGCGTTGTGTCTGAGAGAGAGCTCACTAAATGTTAGCTTTTATTATTCTTATTGTCACGTTGTTATCATTTTCTTCTTTTACCATCAAAGCCCTATGAAGGATTTTTATCCTCCCAATAGAAACATGAAGCCAAGAGTGGTTGAGTAAATTGCTTAAGTAAAATCCATGTAGTAAGTGGCTGAAAGGTCATCATTTATTCCTTACCTTTGCTTATTCCATCAGCCAGTTGAAATGAGCCAGATGCTGCCCTAATGGCTAAAGATTCAGTGGTGACCAAACAGAGTGCTTGCCCCACACTGGCTCTTCTTCTAGATGAAGGAAGATAATAAAGAGATAAGCCAATATGCCCTGGCTGGTGTGGCTCAGTGGAGTGAGCACAGGCCTGCAAAACAAAAGTCATTGGTTCAATTCCCAGCCAGGGCACATGACTTAGTTGCTGGCCAGGTACCCAGTTGGGGGTGTGTGAGAGGCAACTGATCAATGTATCTCTCACACATTGATGTTTCTCTCCCTTTCTTTCTCCATCCTTTTCCCTCTCTTTAAAAGTAAATAAATAAAATACTTTAAAAAGAGAAAGATAAGCAAATAAAAAAGATGATTTCAGATAGTCATTAATTATGAAGAAAAAAACAGATACCTATGCAGGTGCAGAGACTCATGAAAGGATGAAGAGTGGGTGACTTAAGATAAGACAATCAAGGAAGGATTTTGAGAAGGTGACATTCAACCTGAGGCCTGAATAATGACTGGGAACAAGTTATTCATCATCCACCATCCATCATCCATCAGAAGAGCATTCCAGGGACTTCCGGTTAAGATGGCAGCATAAGTAAATACAGTTTGCCTCCTCACACAACCACATCAAAATTGCAGTTAAAATATAGAACAACTATCACCCAAAACTGTCAGAAATCCAGTTAATGGAAGTCTGACAACCACGGAATTAAAGAAACCACATCCATCCAGACAGGTAGGAGGGGTGGAAACATGGGATGGTCTGGTCCCACGTACACATGTGGTAGACAAAAATCCAGGTTGGGATATCTTGGAAACGAGAAGCCCCACACCAGCCCCACACCTGGCCCCCCAGACCAGGGTTCCAGTGCTAGGAAGATAAGTCCCCACAACTTCTGGCTGAATAAACCAGTGGGGATTGAATGGGTAGAGAAAGCTCCTGGATCACCAAGGAGCTCCTCTTAAAGAACCCACACAAGGATTCACCTACTCAGGCTCCCTACCTCTGAGCTCCAGCACCTGGGTAACAGCTTGAAAGGCACCAGTGGAAAATTGGGAGAAACTGAAGTAACTGGCATCAAGGTGAGCAGAGGCCACTGTCCCTTACCTAAATCCTCCCCGCACAGAGCTGGCAGGCTGGTGCCATATCTGAGACTCCACCAACCTGGCTAGCACTGTTTGACCCACCTTGGAGATCCCCAGAGACTCTGCCCCACCCAACTTATATGCCCACTCAAGTTGTTAACAATGAATTTTCTGTATGAATAGCTCTAGGTTTTGGCTTATGCTTCACAACTTCCCAAATCCTCTCACACAAGCAACAGCTGGCTTCTGTGAGTGCTCAGCCCCTATACCTCTTGCTAAATGGCCCAAGCCTGGTACTAGCAGCAGCCAGCCCAGATACACAGCTTGGATTTGTCTGGGAATCTCCAAGCCCAGCACAAGAAGCAGTCATTTCAGATTGCTTTATAGCTCAGGGTGGGTGGCCCCAGGCCAAACACAGGTGGGTGCTGACCTGAACCACCCAGGAAACCCCATATCCTGTACACCTTGTGAACAGCTATAGACTATGTCAGAGTACCACCACCCTGCCCCTGTACAGCTGATCCTCCACAGAGGGTGGAGGTTGGTGATCAGTGGTCACAGCCATCATTGCAATTGACTGGCCTGGATAAATCTCTCCCATAGACCTGCTAAGAACAACCACAGCTCAACTACAAAAGAAGGGTGTACTCAGCCCACATGAAGGGTGCACCTTGAGTACCCAGCTTGGGTGATAGGAGAGGCTGTGCCACTGGACCCTACAGGACACCTACTAAGTTAGGCCGTGCTATTAAAACATGGAGTCATAGCAGCTCTATCTAATACATAGAAACAAACACAGGGAGACTGCCAAAAGGAGACAAAGAAACATGGCCCAAATGAAAGAACATATCGAAACTCCAGAAAAAGAGCTAAACAAAATGGAGATAAGCAATCTATCAGATGCAGAGTTCAAAACACTGGTTGTAAGGATGCTCAAGGAACTTAGTGAGGACCTCAGCAGCATAAAACAGATCCAGTCAGAAACAAAGAATACATTAATTGAAATAAAGAACTATTTGCAGGGAAACAACAGTAGAACAGATGAAGCTGAGAATCAAATCAATTATTTGGAACATAAGGAAGCAAACAACAACTAATCAGAACAACAAGAAGAAAAAGGAATAAAAAAAATAGGATAGGGTAAGCTCCCTGTGGGACAATTTTAAGCAATCTAACATTCACTTCATAGAGGTGCCAGAACGACAAGAGAAAGAGCAAGAAATTGGAAATCTATTTGGAAAAATAATGAAAGAAAACTTCCCTTATTTGGTGAAGGAAATACATGCAACTCTAGGAAGCACAGAGAGTCCCTAACAAGATGGACATATAGAGGCCCACTCCAGGACACATTATAATTAAAATGCCAAAAGTTAAAGATCAAGAGATGGGAGGTGTGTGGGGGAATGGGTGAAGAGGTGAGGGGATTAAGAAGTACAAATAGGTAGTTACAGAATAGCCATGGGGATGTAAAGTACAGTATAGGAGATGGAGTAGCTAACGAACTTATACACATGACCTATGGACATGAACAATGGTGGGGGGATTGCCTGAGGGAGTGGGGGGTGTTATGTGGGGAGGCAAAGGGGGAAAATTAGGACAACTGTAGTAGCATAATCAATAAAATATAATTAAAAAAAGAAGAACATTCCAAGCAAAGGGAACAACGGTGTGAAGTTTCTGAGCTCGGAGTGGTCAGGCAGGGGTGGCAGGGGCCAGAGAACAGGGTTGAGTAACAAAGGGGAAGGTGGTAGGAGATGACAAGAGTTTGTTTTTTTATTCTCAGTGTGATAGGAAACCAGTGGAGAGTTTTAAGCAGACCAGGCAGGACTTGCAGATGGATGGCATATGGAGTGAGGAAAGCTGAGGGATGAAGGATGATGCCTAGGTGTTGGCGTCAATATTAGTCAATGCTGGTTCAGTGTAATCTGGCTTCTGCCTCGATTTGCTCTTCTGAAAATTTTCCTAATCGCTCAATCACATTAAAAATCTTCAGCCCCTCATCCTCCTGGCATTCTTTTTAGACTTTGCCATCACCACCCAGCGTTCACTCATGAAAACACTTCCTTATCTGATTCCATGGCATCTTCCCTTCCGGGTCTCAACTAGCCTCGCTGTGTCCTCTCAGCCTCGTTCACTAGTTCACTCTCCTCCTTGTCTACTCAGGAGTCCTATTTCAGAAACTCTTTTATTTGAGCACCAAAGTTATCCTGAACGGTTTCATTTATCCCCATGGATAAGCATATTCCAAACTCTATTGCCAAGTTCCAGACCTGTATTTACAGTGATTTAATGTACTGTAGATACAGTATTTGATTTTAGTGATTTTATGTATGGGTAGTTTCCCTAAACCAATACATTTAGAGTGGTACTCATTATCCTTTGACTCCTTCATTTCAATGTTCACTTCCTTCTGTTTTCCTTTCTCTCTCCAGCAAACCTCCTAAACTAGAAATAGGAGTGTCTTCCTTGACAACACCTCCTGTATTTCTTATAGCTGATCATTACTGAACTGTGTTGCTTCGGCCTCAGAAATGTCTTTCAGCTGCAACCTCTCCTTTATTTGGAAGGTCATCTCTTGTAAGAGCCCCCTAACTTCTCTACTTGTGCTGACCACCTTCCATTTCACTATTGGCTCATAAGGATGTCATTGTTTAAACATTTCTGATGAATCTCCATAGCCTGAGCTGAACATAGTGGTCCCAATGTAACACTGCAGGCATCCTTATCTCCAGGGACTCCCCCAGGCTCACATTTGTTAGAGGTAGTTTGTTGTAACTGGTTAACAGCATATTCCAGGGCCAGAGTTCTAATCTTGGCTCTGCCCCTTGCTAGCTGTGTGATCTTGGACAAGTTACATAATCTCTCTGTACCCAAACTTTGTATCTATAAAACTGGGTTTTAAAAACAGTGTTATGGGGTTTTATAGATACTGAATTTAGGTACAGAGAGATTAAGTGATACCTATCTAATAGGGTGAAGGTGAAGGTTAAATGATTCAACATGCATAAGGTTCAGAACAGTACCTCCGTTACTGTGTGTCTGTTATTATCATTAGTATTATTATTATCATCATCAGTATTGTTATTATTGTTCTCTATACCCCCGTAATGCTGAGATTTTTGTGGTTCCTTGAACACACCTTTCCCTTTCATAACACTGGGTCTTGACTGTGCCTTTTGTCCAGGAGGCACTTTCCTACTTCATCTAGCACACTTCCCTGGGCAAAGGTAGAAAGCAATTCCTCATACTTCTTGAACTCTTTGTCCATACTTTTGATATGCTCCCTTCACATCGATGTTAAACAGTGACTACCCCCAGGTGAGGGCCTGACTTTCTCCCAACCCCTGTGCAGGCTTAGGGGCTTGAATGTAGAGTTATTAAAAAAAAAGTTGAATATATGTTAATGAATGAGATTCTTGACCAGAAAGCAGGGGCCTTAATTGCATTATACAAAGGTTTGTACTACTTCTCTTATATATATATATATATATATTAAAAAATTATTTTTTGGAAAAATTAGCATTTAATGAGGTATACCAATAGTGAATGGTAAATCTATTTAACAGAAGAAATATTTTGATAATCATAGCAACTTGGTAAAATAAGTTATATATGTGAAAATAACCACTAATTTCTGGAACATTACTTTGAGGATTCTGAATCAAAACTTTGAAATCAAACCAATTTAAATGGTATGGACAAATGCATAGTTCATAACAATAAATAGAAGGAAGCCTCCTCTAGGAACGTACAGCTCGTGTTGTACAGTCTACGTTATTCCTGGGACAAGTGTGGTTTGGAGAACTGCTGGCCTACAGCTTCCCACATTCTTGATGAGGATTCCCTTACAGATATTTTAATATCAGAATCAACTCAGGAGCAAGTTGACTCCTCATCAATCTCTTTTACGTAGATTATGCTTGGATCTGTGACTCGTAGTAGTGATCTTCCCCTAGGTGTAACTCTGTCTACCCTAAACAACCAAACATCTCTTTAGCAGCAGGAAAGGAATGGAGGCAGTGCGGTGCTCCGGGGAAACAACGCAGAGATGCTAAGTGAGGATGGAGAGAATACAAAACTCAAGACCACAGCTGAGAGGTTCAGGCTGTTAAGTAATTTATACCAGCTCATGAGCTTAGAATCCGAATCAGTTATTGGGAGTCACTAGGAAATGTTAGGAATCAAACAAGGAGGCTCTGAGCGAAAGCAGAGGTCCAGGCACCGGGACACCAATCGAGGCGGTAGAAACGATCACGGAGTTTGTCTGATTACAGCATATTTCTCAGATGAGGCTGTATTTCATAGGCCGCCCACATCAGCTCTGGAAATTGGGCCCATTACAAATCGCTCACCTTAATCCTGAGCTCTGGACTCCAGCCTGCATGGGTGGTGACGACTGACATAGTCATCAGTGCACAGGCCTTGTTAGAGCACTGCTGGCACAAACAAAACTCTGTAGAGGGAATTTAGGCAGCTGGTTTGCTCCGAAGTATAGTAAAAAATATTAACTCTCAACACAGAGTGCAGATTACCCTGGGTTCAAATCCCATCTCTACTGAGGAGTTAAGATGCTGCTTTGGTAAATGACTTTTCTCTCTGAGACAGTTTCTTCATCTTTTAAATGAAGGAGGTGTACTTAAAAAGAGAAGAGTGAGAATTAAGTGTAATGTATGTGGAGCACTTTGCATAGGGCCTGACACACAGTTATTGACCAATGAAGTAGCATTGTCAGTATTATTTAATTCAGAAAAATGTTTATTCTTTTAAAAGAGCTCCCTGAAGCAGCCTGTGATCAGTAAGAAAACCACTATCATTTAATGAACACTTTGCTTTACGTTAGACTTTGTACTATGACCTTTAGCTGTATTCTTTTTTAATTTAATTTTTTAATTTTATTTGTTTATTTTTCGAGAGAGGGGAAGGAGAAAGAGTGGAAGAGAAACATCAATGTGTGGTTGCCTCTTGCACGCCCCCTATTGGGGACCTGGCCCACAACCCAGGAATGTGCCCTGACTGGGAATTGAACCCTTAGTTTCGCAGACCAGTGCTCAAGCCACTGACCCGCATTAGCCAGGGCTAGCTGTATTAATTCTTAATGTGCACAACAAAATGAACAGGAGGATAATGTTATCACTGTTTTAGAGGTGAGGAAACAAATTCAGAGAAGGTTTGTACCTTGCCCGAGGTAACAGAGCTGTTCTGTCTCAGAGCTTGGAGCTGGACAAAAGCCTCCTTCTCTGAAGGCCTGCGCTCCTAGCCGCTGCACACAGTGTCTATGAAACAGGTTCCAAGGGAACATCTGTAGACTTAACTGTGGAACCGTTGGCTCCTGTGAAAATAACCAGGACTTTGTGTGTATGTGTGTGTGTGTGACAATTTGCATGTAATTCCATTACATAGATGAAATTATTCTGGAGTGCTAGTGGTTGGTACCATCTGGCATATTTTTGGCAAAGCCCAGCTCTGACGTCATATGATGAGGTGTCAGTGGTGAAACGACAGTGGTTTACATTCACGGAATAGGCAGCTACAGAAACTCAGAAGATAAGGCTACTAATAAGAATACCAAAACAGAAGAACACCAACACTGGCCTGTAGTGCTGCTTGGTGCAAAACAAAACTTTATAGAAGGAATTCAGGCAGCTGTGTTTGCTTGGAAATGTAGTAGAAAATAACTCCCAGCCCTGTCCTTTTTGGTCATCAGACTCAGGACAAAAAGTCCAGATATATGGCATCCAGATATTTGATTAGCACTATAAGAAACAGTTGTCATGTATAGCAATGGCAAGTAATTCCTTTTAAGGAAAATGTCATGACTTGGTAGTTGGAAATAGCGTCACTTCCATAGGATTAAAGTGATCAATGTCCTCAAGTGTTAGGAGCTGAAAAATATGTT
Organism: Glossophaga mutica; assembly: GCA_039655065.1. Lineage (NCBI taxonomy): Eukaryota > Metazoa > Chordata > Mammalia > Chiroptera > Phyllostomidae > Glossophaga > Glossophaga mutica. The sequence goes on from CM077304.1 coordinate 66,170,732, forward strand.
TCCTAGGAATCTCTGCAGGGTGTGTTTGACACCATAGGCCTTGGTTCAGGCTGGTCTGGGTTCAGATCCTGATTTCTTCTGCTTTTTCGTTTTGCGACATTGAGCCAATTACAAAAGTTTCCATTTTCTCCATCTTTAAAATGGGGATAATAATACCTACCTCTTACAGTTGTGCAGATTAATGATAAAATGCAGAAATGATGAAATAAATGATAATTATTGATCTTTATTGTAACATTTGCAAGTGTGAAGGAACCCCATTGCTTTGTTCTGAAACAAGAATAGCTACAAGCCGTGTGTGTGTGTGTGTGTGTGTGTGTGTGTGTGTGTGTAATCTCCATGCATTTCTTTCTCAAAGAAACACTCCTGTCTTCCTGTCTCCAGGGAGTTATTACAACTTTTACATGTTCACATTAATTCCAGAGCCCTTATAATCAGAAAATCCATTTATAGCCTTTAGTTGCCAAGCAACAAAGGACCTAAAGTACTGAGTATTTCCTTTTATTGCAAAAGGTTCAGCTTTTCCATGTTGGTCCTGAAATCCACATTTTTCAGAAAAGACAGAACAGGGAAACTTAATACCATGTTTCCAAGGCTTAGAGGCGTTCCTTGTTTGGGGAGAGGATCAAAGCTGAAAGGGGTATGTTGTTATTATCGTGTTGTCCTTGAATAGCCTGAAGCATTTTGTGTTAATTTCATGGTAAGAAGTTCTGAAGGTGGGAGACTACCAATTCAGTTTAAGGAGAGAACTTGTCTCATTTCGTGTTCTGTGGTGCTCTCACTGTAAGAGAATGAGTCCTTTGATCTGTCAATGGTCTTTTGGGAAACTCTGGGGTGACATGAAACACATATGAACAATGACGGCAGGTCATTCAGCCATGCACCGGCAGCATTTGGGGAAGCTGGCTTTGTGCCACATGACTAAACTAAATTCTCCCCTCCGAAAGGTATGTTAATATAACCACGTACAAATCTGTAGGGACTTTTTATGAATTTATTTGAGCCAAACTGACGACATCCATCAGGGAGCAAGACCTCAAATGCTCTGGAAAATAACAGTTTGGCAGCTTCTTTTATGCATTTGAAATTAAGGAGGGAATGTAAGGAAGATTACATGGAAGGTGAGATTGGATTGCAGGGTAGTTAACAAGATTATATGCTGTCCTGTGGGTGGCTATAGCTTATTTCAAAGGTGTGTCAACTTAAATGCCCAGAAAAAAATGGACAGGGCTTGTTTAAGGCAAAGATAAGCCTTTTAGGAAAGACATTATAGGCCTGGGGCCTGACTGCCTACCATGGCCTGCCCAGTCAGGACTTTATGACCAGATCACCTTGTGAAATTACTTTCCATAGAATCCCCCCGTTTTTCCTCCATAGGTATTAAAGCTTTTAATTACTTCTGGTGTTTCTGTCCATGGATAATCAGTAAGTAAAGATGAAAATAAAAAAAATAATTGAAATAATATATTACTATTTAACATCTTATAAAGTACCCCAATACACCTTACATTTTTAAAAGCTCTTAAAACATCTATGGAAGCAGTGTCTTATTTGCATAGCTATTTCTCTATCCGTGTGCAATTAAAACAGTGCAAAAGCAGATTATCTTTTTTTAAATGTTTAATCAGCTTTACTCAAGATAGCCGAAAACTAGAAACAACCCAAATTTTCATTAACAGGAGAATGAATAAACAAATTATGTCTATTCATGCATCGCAATACTTAACTATAAGAAATAAATGGCTGATTGATAACACAACACCATCAATTTTTAAATTTTTATGTTTACAATTTTACAAAGAGTGTACTGAACTATACTAAATGTTACTGAACAAGTGGGGTCCTGCTTTCTGCTGCTGACCTCTGGGCAAGATTCCGGAGGCAAAGGTTTACTGATAACAAAGGAGTCTTTATTCAAAAGCTTTATGATTTTGGAATAACAGCTTTCTACCTGCATTAGTCACTTAAGCCTATCAATTGAAGCTACAATCTTTAAGTCCTGAGTTCCCCTAACACTCCCCCTAATTGTTTTTTTATTATCTTATTTCTATAGGGCCAGTTTATAAACTAAAACAACATAAGATACAAAGGCTACACAATTTTTGAAGAACGGCAGGCTCCTGCCTCAGAGCCCGTCCCCTCTAGAGCACCAGATGAAGAATAACCCTGCCGCCCTCTGCCAGCCAGGCCAGTCTGATCCCAGGCTGTGCCCGGAGCACCTCCCCATTCCCACCCAAAATATTGTCCGTTAGGAAACGCAGGCAGCCGCAGCACGTGCCGACCTGCAACCTTGAACCTGCCGCATGATCACCCAGGCACCCTTGAGGAAGCGAGCCAGAGAGAGCCAGTAGTCTCTGTCCTCCTTTTATTTTTAATCTTCTGGCCCATAATTCCATGTACTCTGGAGAGATGTTCAGCTTCTCAGCCAATCCCATCCTGGACAGTTTTACCATTGCTTCGGGCAACCTCCTCTTCTGGCCCTTCTCCACTCCTCCCCAGTGAGCTGACCAGATCTCTCTGTATCATAAAGAGCATCTACTTATGATTCGATTTATGTTAGATTCAAAAAGGGTAAAACCAAGCTATCAGGACAGAAATTAAAACAGTAGTTTTAGGCGGCAGATTTCTGGAAAAGGTCATGAGGTACCTTTCTGAGGTCGCAGAGTATCTTCATGGGAAATTTATTCCCCTTGCCTTCATATGAATCCTACTCATAGTCTGCGTGTGCAGTGGGATTCTGCAGATGCAGAATGAAGAAATGACCCCTTTTCCTTCCCTTGTTGGGTTAGAGAAGCTTGTTGCTTTGAAACAAATTTACTAATTCCTGTAAGATGTTTTATATGCAGGAAGAGGCTAAAATTATTTTTTTATTTTTATGTATTGATTTGAGAGAGAGTGAAAAACATTGATTTGTTGTTCCACTTATTTATACACTCATTGGTTGATTTTTGTATGTGTCCTGATCAGGGATTGAACCTGCAACCTTGCCATATGGGGATAATGCTCTAACCAACTAAGCTAACTGTCCAAGGCCACAAATTTTTTTCTTATAAATTCTACAAGGTAACAGCTAGTTAAGACTCCCCTGCTGAAAATAAATGTCCTTTGGGACACTTTTTGTGCATAAATATAAAAAAAGAGTAAAGCTAGCTATTAGCATGACTAGGCTAATTCCAATTGATCAGAACAGAGGCACTTTTAAATCTATCATTCACACATCTCAAGAAGTGTGTGTAATGCATTGGGAGAACTAAAATATTCTCTTTTTATCTTCATGAAGGTAAAACACAGACAAAAAATTTCTCCCTTCCTCTCTCCCTGGGAGAGGCAGGCTTTTGTGTGAAACCATGAACTGAGCCTTCATGGAGGTGAGGACCACAGGGCTGTGAACCCACCCTCAGGACCTGGTCCTCCCTCCCTTTGCTGCTGTTTGTGGAAATGCTGGGAAAAAAACAAAAATTCATACACAGCCTCCGATTTTTAAAAATATTTATTTTCCTATTTATTTTTTATTTTTGATTTAAGAGAGAGAGGAAGGGAAAGAGAGAGAGAGAGGGAGAGAAACATCTATATGAGAAAGAAATTTTTGATTAGCTGCCTTCCATACACACCCCAACTGGGGACCAAACTTGCAACCCAGGCATGTGCCCTGACTAGGAATCGAACCAGTGACCTTTCAGTTTGCTGGATGATGCCCAACCAACTGAGCCACATCAGCTGGGCTACAGCCACCAATTTTTACATTTTCTTATTTTGTGAGTTTATTCCTAACCCATCTTCAAAGTTACCTCCTTGGTTGTCCATTTGTACTATGCTTGTTTACAAAGTTTGATATTTTACAAACTCTTCAATCAGCTCATTGGTCCTACACAGGACCCTGAAAGGAAGGCATTGTATAGATGAAGGAAGTGGAGCCTTAAGGAAGTTGGTAGTTGTGTCTAAAAACCATATTGCTAAGTCTCAGGGCTGGTGGCAAAAGCTCTGTCCTGTCTCTCCAAGTCCATCGCATCCCACTTTGTCTTCCCAAAGGAAAACGTGGGCAAAGATGTGTATTGGCTTATTGGCGTCCATCCTCCAGGGCTAGGTGCCCAAAAAATACTGATGTAAACACAGTTAGTCTTTGGAAAAAACTCCTCCCCCTTATCCTCCTCTCCCTCACTTGACTCTAGTCAGCACGTACTCCCCTGCAAACTGGCTGCTGGCTTCCCCTGCCCTCTTCTCTCCAGAACAGAGCCAGCAAGTTCCTGTGTTTTCAGCCTTCACCTAATCCTCTGCTTTGATGAGAATGATCTGCTCGAGTTCAGCAATTGGTTTATTTTTCTGAGTCCTGCGTTTGGGGAGTGGCAGTGAGGAGCAGAGAAGAAATAAAAAAGAATGAGCAGACCCTGGCCTGATAGCTCAATTGATTAGACTGTCATCCCAATATGCCAAGGCTGTGGTTTCCATCCCTGGTCAGGACACACATGAGAATCAACCAATGATTGCATAAATAAGTGGAACAACAAATGGATGTCTCTCTCTCTCTTCCCCCTTCCTTTCTCTCTCTAAAATCAATAAATAAAATAAAAATTTAAAACGAGAATCAACATTTATTATGAGCCAAGCATGTAGTGCTAAAGAAAAAACAATCAACGCCACTGTTAAAGCATGGTAAGGAGGGTGCTCTTCAAATATGACACCATCAGGATAGGTATAATGACCACTGGGATGGAATTCTGCAGTGGGGGAGAGAGATTGGGCTCAACTTTGACTAAAACATAGGCAAGTGGGCATTTTTAGCCAAGAAGCAGGGTAAGAGGGGATCTGGATGAACTGACCTAACAAGAGGCTTGCAGAATGCAGGCTAGGGTGATCAGACATCACCTGCAGGATGATGGCAGATGGAATCTGATTTAGATATTGAGGGTGATCGGAGATGGAGGGAAGAGAATGCTCGTTAAACTGACTTATTAGTACTATTACACATGGAATACTAAGCAGCAGAAAGAAAGAAGGAACTCCTACCCTTCGCAACAGCATGGATGGATCTGGAGAGCATTATGTGAAGTGAAATAAGCCGGATGGTGAAAGACACATACCATATGATCTCACCTATAAGTGGAACTTAGTGAACAAAATAAACAAATAAGCAAAATAGAACCAGAGTCATGGAAACAAGGAACAGACTGACAGCTACCAGACGGGAGGGGTGCAGGGGATAAGCGGGGAAAGAAGGGGAAGGGTCTAGTCACAGAACATGTATAAAGGACCCGTGGACATGGACAACAGGGTGGGGGCTGATTGAGGGAGTGGGGGTGGCGGTGGGGCAGAGGAGAGCAATGGGGGAAAATTGGGACACTGTAATAGAACAACAATTAAAAAAATAGCCCAAAAGAGGGAGGAAAGCCTTAAATGAGATGAAGTTTAAAACAACATAAATGTTCTAAAACTCTAAATATGTGCCTGCTAGGGAGGGAAAACTAATGACAGAGACAACTGGAAGTCATCAATGTGTGCTTACCTCTATCTTTGTGACTTCATCGCAAGCCCTTTGTGTCACCTGCTATAAGAAAATTAAAAGTTCACCTTGATTTAAAAAAAAAAGCTTTGATACATTTATTCAATGGAGTACTACATGGCTGTAAAAAATAAGAAACTTTCACCTTTTGTGACAGCATGGATAGACCTGGAGAATATTGTGCTAAGAGAAATAAGCCAGGCAGAGAAAGACAAATACCGTATGATGTAATTTATATGTGGAATCTAATGAATAAAATGAACTGACGAACAAAATAGAAACAAGAGCATGGATACATGGAACAGGCTGACAGCTGTCTGTGGGGAGGGGGACTGAAGGAAAAAAGGGGGAGGGGTTAGCCAAAGAACGTATATGCATACATAACCCATGGACACAGACGGCAGTATGGGGATGGCCAGAGGGAGGGTGGGATGGGGGCTGGGTAGAGGTCGCCAAAGCAGGGAGAAATGGGGACAACTGTAGTAGTGTCAATAATAAACATAAAGAAAAAGTGGGGAAAAAAATTCTTGCCAAAATTTAAAAAATGCCAGGAGAAACATGAAGTAGGCCTCATTGAAGGTTCAGGGGAGTTGGAGAACAGTTTGATGAGGGAGAAAATCTGTCTGCAGTGGAATTCTGTATGTTATTATATTTAGTCTGCAAGAAGCACTCTGCAGTGGTAAAACCCATTTCCTTTTTTCAAGATAAGGAAACAGGCCCAGAGAGAACTGGAATTTAATTCAGGTCTCCCTGCCTTGCAGTTTCTCAAATCCTCACGCTTTTCCTGCGCCTGTGATACATGGGGATCCCCCAGCCTGGAATATTTTCCTGCCCTTGTTCGCCTGGCCAACTGCCCTCACCCTTGATGTCTGTGCTGTGACATGATTCCTCCTCTTCCCTGTGTACTCCACAGCACTTTGCAACTCACCTTTCAAGGCATGAATGGCTTTTTTCTGTGTCTGTCTCCTATGGACAACTGGAAGGAAAGAACTATGTCTCATTCATTCTTGCAGCCTCAGCAGCTAGGAACTGGCCCCTAGTAAGCACTCAGAGAAATTTGTCAAACCAACAAATATAGCCTGGTGTCTTACCAGGATTCCCAGTCTTCTGGATTTCCCTCCTTTATTTCTCGCATCTAAGAGGACAAGAGTCTATGTCCTATACCTGGCTGAAGACTCAGCCCTCAGCTGGTGCTCTACTGGGCTGTTGCCTCCCTACCTGCCTGGCTTCATCACACAGGAAGGCATTGCTGAGGCCTGACAGGCACCCCTGAAAGCCACAGGGTGGGCACTTCCTTGTTACACTTTTTCTGAATTCGCGCTGTGCAGGGTCTGCCCAGGGGCACCTTGTTTTAATAATATCCAACACTGAACGTTCCAGGTGAGCCCAACTATCTGTAACACCTGGGGGTGGGGATCTCTTCCAGGATGGTCTTCCTCTTCCTCCTTCTATTTGGCCTTTGGTAAAATTAGACTTTCTAATAGACCAAGTTAGAACAGTAATTCTTCAAAATCTTGGGCATAAAATCAATAAGATTCCTCGATGTGTTTCTATACCATTTAAAAAAATTTTGTCTGCTTCTGTTTCCCAAATTTATCCTCTATGGTTAACATGCATTTGTGTTTTATTTCTCTTCTAGTATTTTATTTTCCTCTGCATTTATTAACATTAGTGTATGTTGCTGAGGAGAAAATGGACTTAACGTGCTGAGAGGGAGGAAGAGAGCCCTTGAGCCCAGGAAAGGCGGCTCTGATGTGACTGATTTAAACCAGGTATAAGCTCAATTTCCTCCTCTCTTTCCCTTATAATTCAGCAGCTGCAACTCTTCTTTGCAACCCCTTCTAACATCCTTTTCATAAAGGAAATTCTTATATTTTCTGAAGTACTTAACAATGTAATAGTAATTTATTGTGTCTTTTACATTTTCATGAGGAACATTAATTGTTGTTATTAGTTTTTAAGTGGTTTACCCAAACCTTCTTTCCTTCATTATTTTGTATGATTTTGCAGAAAGTGAGGTTGTTCATTCACACATGTTACAGTAGGAAACACGTGAGTCCTTGCAATAACAACTGTGTTACTGAAACTTGAGCAGATACCTAAGTTTGCTAAGACTGTTTGCTCCTCTAAAACATGGGGATATTATCCTCTCAGTTCTTATCTGAGAGAATAAAATTATTGTGAGGAGTAAATGAGAAAGTGACTGTAAAATTCTTAGTATAGTAGCTGTATCTAAAAAGTGCTCAACAAATTGACCAAGTATTATGACTATGATGACTCTCCATCGGCCATCACTTAGGCGGCTTGACTGCTTCTTTCTCACCCTGTTGGCTCTCCTTTGGACACCCTACTATTTGTCTTCATTCCTCTTAAGGTACGAGGCCCATGTCATCAAGGTTGGACCTGTGCATAGGTGAATAGGGGCCTCAACATCCTAGCTCTGTATTCAATGGTTTTTGTTATTATAACTCTACATTAGTTTCTTTTCTTCCCAATACTTCCTCATGATGATGCAATTGAAAGACCTGTGTGTTTACCACCTATCCACAGATAAACCAAGTTTTTCTCATACTTACATAATTTTAAAAAGCCTATGTAAAGCCGAATGCTTAACCTACCAAATTTCATCTTGTCAGCCCACCATCGACCTAGTCAGCCTGGATGAGACCTGACTCTTTCCTACTATATTGTGCCTTGCCCGCCTCCTTCAGGCCATCCGCACACTTGGCTGGTTTACTTCCTCTATGCTTTTCCAAATCACAAATAATATTATTGAGAAGGATGAGAGCAGAGTCATTTTATCCTGAATTTTAGCATTTTCTCCAGGTTAACATTTGGGGGTATGGTTGTTCATGCAGGTGTAAGTTTACCTAATTCTAATGTAATTTTCTCCATCTTTCTCCATCTTGGCTGCAAACACAGCCCCCCTGGACTGCCTGCCCTGCAAATAGGATCGGAAACCCTCTTGACTGAACGTGTTAGAACTGCCAGTTTCCTTCCTGTGTCCCTCCCCCACCTTGAGGGTAAGCTTGAGGTTGTTCACTGCTGTCTACCCCTTGCCTAGCGCACACACACTTCACTGGCTATTTATCGGATGTTGAACAATGTTGCTGAGTTTCTAGCTGAAGTGAAGATACACGTTTCCATGGAGAGTGTCCTAATCTGCCAGTCAGGCAGCTGGACAGGGGAGGAAGTCCACCCACCCAGTTCTGGGTGGGCACATGCAGGCTCCCTGATGTCTTCTGATGTTTGTAGAGCCCAGTCAGGTTTTCAGCAGTCCTTTCTAGAATTTTGCATCTGTGACGGTTATAGAAAACCCACGTGGGTGTTACCATGCTGTTACACAATGTGCTTGAACTATTTATTTACTCAAGTTGATAAAAGGTTAATTTTCATGTTATCTTTTGATTATGGGGCACGTGAATTTCAGGTGATTCGTATCACTTTAAAGTCTAGAGACAGTCTTTTAATTTAGTCATTAATTCTAACAGTGACTCATGGTAACTCTGCTTGAAAGAACTGATTAGATTCTTCCTGGATCAGGAAGGCTGGGAGACCCCCAGGGTTCCAGGTCATTAGGTGGCATTTTTCTTGAGGGCAGTGCCCTGCTGCTCACTCCTGTCTCCAAGAGGGCAAAAACAAGTTTGATGTGACATGAGCTTGAGCAGATGAATTCCTCCAGCTCCCTCCCTGGCTCCTCACCCAACTCTCTCATATTTCCTATCTCAAGGCACCAGCGTGACCTAGCCACCAAAACAGGGACAAGGAACAGCCTAGATCCCTTTTAATCAGTCACAAAGTCTGGTGGGGCACTCCTCTCAAATACATACTACTCACATTCAGCGATGTGCTGGTCCATGTTTAACAACCAACTCTTGGGGGAAATAATTCCCCACTTTGTAGTGCTTGCCAATTTCCATGGTGTAAATCCTCCCAGTATGGCTAATGTCAAGCTACTGGCATGAAGACACCAAATGAGGAGCTGGGAAGAGATGTGCACAGGCTCGTACAAGCAGGCTCCAGCTCGCCACCACACATTCGTCCACTTTCCTGACCCACCTGCACCGCACTGGATCAGGCTCACAACTTCCAAAGCTCCAGGATTGGGTCCTGCTGATGGTTCCAGCCTCGTGGACCCTGTTCCTGGAAGCTTTACTTGGCACTTTTGCTCCTGCTGAGTCATTTAGGTGTCTCATAATATCCTGTGTACAATTCTGTTTCCGCATCCTGTTGCTATGGTATTTTTTTATGTCACTGTTTCTCATTGGTTTAGGAACTGCTTGAGCACAGCAACTTATGGTAATGACAACAGCTAGTATTTATTGAGCTGGGAAGTGTGCTAAACACCTTATGGGCGTTATCTCATTTAATCCTTACAACAACTCTGTGAGGTAGATGCTTTTACTATCTTCATTTTATAGATAAGGAAACTGAGACATAGAGAGGCTAGGTAATTTGCCCACGATTGCACAGCTGGGAAGTGTCTCAGCCATGTGGACCCAGGTCTGACTGCAGAACCAGGGCCCTTACCTACTAATGCTCCTCTGGCTTTGCATCTCCAGCACTGTGCCCGGTCCATTGCAGGTGCCTATGGACTGCGTGTTGAGAGGTGTAACGAGGGAAGGCTAATGTTGGTGGTGTTCCCAACCAGTCTCTTTGCTCTAGTCTTGCCCAGCTTCACTCCTCACAGCAGCACAAAGACCTTTCAAAACTATAACCTGATCATGCCACCCCTCTGACGAAAAATTTTCAGTGTCTGGAAATGTTTAGACAAAATTCCTTGCTTTGATACCTACGAACCTCTGTGATCTGCTGTCTTCCAGTTTCTCTAGCTACACATTCCACCATTCACAGTCACATCCATTCAAATCTTACTACATATCCAACAAATTCAGTATTTATGGACTAACCACTGTGTCCCAGGCCTTGTGGTAGGTGCTTAGGATCTGCACAAAAAGAGGCAATTTCTACCCTAGAGAAGCTTAGAGTTAAGTCCAGACAGACAGACAGCCCCAGTAACTGCAGCAGTCACGGAACTGAATGTGCAGGCAGCTTGCAGAGCCTTGTGAAGGGGCTGCTCTCAGTCTGCCAGGCTCTTCACCTGCACTCTCCAGCTCTGGCCAGAGTCTCCGCACATCGCCACAGGAGCCTGCTGCTGACTATTTAAATCCATTTGTCCACACTCCTTTCTGTTCCTAGACTGTTTCTCTACCCCCGCCCCTCTACTTATCCTTAAGGTTCCTCTCAAGCATCACCTGCAGAAAATCCTTGGCCCACCCTGGCCAGGCCGGTTGGCGCCCATGTCTGCATCCATGGTAACGCTGAACGCCCTGGGCTGCTAGCTAATTTTCTTGTCCCTCTCTCCAGACTGTGAGCTCCTCCCTGATTTTATTCCTGGACACATAGTGGATGCTAAGTAAATGTTGAATAAATGAGTAAAACAGTTAGTCAGTTAATGATCAGCAATGTCTCTGGGGGAATGTCTTCTTTAGCCGACTAACTCTGACCTGGCTGTGGCTCTCAACACCGACATTCAAGTCTCCCCTCCTCCCTCTCCTCTTCTTCTGCCCCTCCTCCTTCTTCTTTGGAACGTCCATTGACATTTCTGCTCCACTTTCTCCCGAACACTGGCGTGTCAGCGGGAAGTGATCTTGATGTTTAAATCCAAAGGCAACCCTGAGGGTGGTCCTCACAATTGCTTTTTAGGATATTTAAAAAATCTAGAGTTGTCATAAGAAACAAATGTCGTCAGCTTGCCTGTGGTCAGCATACTCTGTGCGGCACTACTGTGGGACAGAGGGTGTAAGAGTAGATAAAGAAGGAGCGGGGCGGGAGCATCGGGGTGGGGACAGTGTGTGAGAAGGGAGCCCATCAGATGGAAACAGCAAGGTCTGCACATGGGGCTGGTGGGCGTGGATGTGCAGGTGGGTGAGGGGGGGAGCAGGGGGTAAGGAAAGGCTGTGCTCAGCCTACTTGTACCTTCGGAGAAGCACCGTTTGCCCAAAGTCATATCATGTCCATTAGCAGGTCCGCTGAATACAGCTTGGATTTGTCTGTGGCACTCCCTGATGGATTGATTCTCATAACTGTGTGCCTTCTTCTCATCTGTCCAAGGCCAGGGTATAGGGAACCTATCCACATGGAATGGCAAATGTAGCTCAGCCTAATGGGAAAGCCCATAGGTACGTGGTGGCCCACAGGATGCCAAACCCAGGGATTGGTTCCCCAGTGGGAAACCAGGCCTGCATTGTACCTAGGCTGCTTTGAGACTTGCTCTTGCTAAAACTCCCTCAACGTGAGTTGAGGCAGCAAATACTTACTGCATATCTTTAAAGTAACTTCCTGAAGTCTGTGCTAATTCTTCCAAGGAATGAAGTGTAACCAGACCTGTTACTCTTATTGTTCCCTTGCATTTGCAACATTTTTTCCTTGTTAATCTGTAAGAAGTAATCAGTAACATCCCTTCTGTTGCTATCTGTAAAAAGTAATCATCTAAAGCAAACCTAAGTATAATGAATGAAAACCTTCTTTGATGTATGCTATTAGAAAGCCAATAAAAGCTTGTCAAGGCAAGGGTTGGCATGCTCTCCCCTAGAGAGAGTGGCCATGCTGTCCCTTTTTCTCCACAGGACTCGGTAGTCCGTGTGAATTTGTCTTGTCTCATCCACAACACCGTGGACACTACGGGCTGGTATCTGCATCACCAGGGCAGCAGGGCAGGTGACCATCCTGCAGCTGTCACTGTGCCTGGAAGGGGAGGCAGCGAACTAGGGTGAACGGCTTTGCTTTTTGAGAGCCATAAAGGGGCAGTTCTCTGTCTTCTCAGGAGGCTGGGGCAGCCTCTCCCTGTGGGAGTTGGACTGTAACAGTCCTTCTGAGGTGTGAAGATAAATGTAGGAAAGGGAACAGTCAAGGTTCAAAACACAGCCTCCCTAACAGGCTGGGGGGTTATAAACCACTGTTTAAGACATTTAGAGCAAAGTTATTATTTTTAAAAGCATGATCTTTACTTTAACAGCTATTAGAGAGTGGCCCTGTGTGTGTAAAGGCCTCCTGGCAACAGTTTTCTCTGACACTGCGGATTTATCTTGTTGAATAATTTCCTTTGGGTCTGGAAGGCACAGGTGTGATGTTGGAGTCCTAGAAAGAGCCGACTACTGCAGGGATCGTCTCTCCTTGTTCATTAAGGAGTTTGGACAAGCTGCACGGGGCAGGTCCTGAGAGCTGTGGACTGTCTCCTACTTCTTTCTACCTGGGGATGGGCGTGGGGGAGAGTGGGCGATATAAAGCAAGTGGCACGTTGGTCAGGTCTTGCATCTATGGGCCACCTCTGATTTGTTCCTGGGAAATTGTGTGTGCACACGTGTGTGTGTGTTGGGGAAGGGGGGCTACATAAAGCAAATGGGGCACCAGCAGGGATTTCAGTGAGAAACTAAACAGATCCTTCCCTCCACCTGCTTCTCTTAGCATTTGGCTTGACCAAAGCCCAGTGAAGTACCAGAAGCAAGATGCTTTCCTGCTGTTGGTGTCGAAGGAGGTGGGCATGCAGGTGATGGTGGGGTGGTGGTGAAAGCAGGCTCAGGAACGATGGCAGGCCTGGTTGCCTTCCCTGTGTGTCATCGACTGTGTGACCCTGGCAACCTTCCCTGTAAAATGGAGATGATGTTAGCGCCCACCTCCTAGGGCTGTTATGAGAGTTAACGGGAAAATGCAGGTGAAATGCTTATCCTTTTGCTTGGCTCAGAGTAAGAACTCATCCACCTCTGAATGTCCCTGGACAGCTGTGATTGTGTTTGACTTGATCTCCCTTCTTCCATTCTTGTCCCCTTGTATTCCTTTCCCACGAAGCAACCAGAGTGACCTTTTAAAAAGGTAAAGCACGCCATGTCACTTTCCAAAGGCTTTCCACGGCTCTGACGGCCTCTCCTACCCCCTACCCTGGGCTCACGTGCTCTGGCAGCGCTGATGTGGTTTGCTTCTCGAACGTGCTGGGCAGGATCCAGCCCCAGGCTCTCGTCCTTGCCATTCCCTCTGCCTGGCATGCTTTGACCTCCGTATTTCCATGGCTGGCTGCTTCCTAGGAAAAACCTCCCAATGAAAAGAGCTCTTCCCCAATATTCTGTTATACCACTTCATTTTATTTTCATCACCGTCCAAAACTACCCTGTGTATTTATTGCTCCTCATAGTTATGGTTAGTCTTCCAGCCCCCACAGTGGTCACCTTTTCCTCCTTTAGAAATCAGGGCCCCCAGGGGAGCCTGTCCTTTTTTATTCCCCACTGCTGTGTCCTCAGAATCTAGTACAGTGCTGGGCACATGGTAGGTGTCTAATAAATGTTGGTTGAATCAGTGAAAGAATGGAGGGGTCCTGTGCTGCTCCTCTCCATCCCATTCATACTTCAGAGCCTAGCTCAAGACTAAACTCCATTATGAGGTCATTTCTGACCATCTCAACTTTTAGGAATATCTTCTATTTCCCCCTTAGTTTATGCCACAGAATGGAGTTGGTAATCTCTCTCTTCTCTTTTCCTTCCCTCTTCTTGCTTCCCTTCTTCCTCCTACCTGTTTCTTGTACCCATAAATTTTTCCCATTTGGGAAGTGCTCAAAATTTTTAAAATTTTATTTTAATGACTTTGGATGAGATAGCAAGTCAAAAACTAAACATAAAATGGACTCCTGTGACTAGTGCAGTGATCCGCACACGAGAGCCTGGATTACGTGAGGGATTTTGGTGTGGAGGATAGGGAATCGAAGTGTGACACATTTAAACTGCATCTGGAACCCCCCCTCCAAAGTTAATAATTGGTGAATATGAGTGAAGGATGTAAGTCTTCTTGCGACTTCTCTTTAGGTTAGTAATTATTTTAAATTAAAATATTAAAAGTTCTTTCTCCCCCCAAAAAATGTATAGGGTAGGCCAAGAAGTTCATCATGTTTTTTCCTTAAATGGCTCTAATAGTGCTTAGTTGTCTTTACCTTCATTAGAAACAATTTTATTAGATTGTATGGCGACAGCTGTCATATCAGTGTATATTAAAAAATCACCAAAGTTGGTGAATTTTGGGGCAGTCATTTTAATATTGAAGATGGATGAAAATATTTACATTTTCAGTGTATTATGCTTTATTATTTCAAGAAAGGTAAGAATGCAACTGAAATGCAAAAGATTTGTTCAGTGTATGGAGAAGGTGCTGTGACTGATTGAACATGTCAAAAGTGGTTTGCGAAGTTTCTTGGTACTATTAACATTTTAGCCAAAAAATTCTTTGCTGTGGGGCTGTCTTATGCATTGGAAGATGTTTAGCAGCACCCCTGGCCTCTGCCCACTAGAAACCAATAGCGGGAGATAGCCAGCACACTCAAAATATACAAATCAATCAAGTTATTGGTGAAAATGACAAATGTGTCTTTTATTTTGTGGAAAAAAGTTAATGGACTTTTTGGCCAACCCAACATGAAGTGAAATTTACCAATCTCTTTCTTTATAGTTTCAGCATTTACGCCTTGCTTGGAAAATCCTTCTTTATCTCAAGGTCATAAGAATGGCGGTTCATGTTTGCATTCTATGGTTTCTTTTATTTATGTTGAAATATTTGATCTATTTGGAATTTTGGTGTTGAAGCAGGAAAACGATCCAGGTTTTTTTCTCCCAAATGTCTAACCAATGTTCTGCACAACTTTTACTAACTAATCTTTTCTTACTGGTATGAAAGGATATGTTTATCAAGTACTAAAAAGTCCTTGTACATTCCATACACATGTAATATTTCTTGATATACTCTGAACGTGTTTCTCTGATGTGTCCATCGGGGTGTTTCTTGGTACTCATTTATCCTCGCTCCTGCTTCCTTAATTATTCTGATGATTTTTGGGTATTTATTTTTCCAGAAGAATTTCAGAACACTTTAACTTTGGGATTGATTTAAAGTAACACACAAATTGATTCATATGGTTTATTAGGTATATAAAGAGATCATTCTGTAATTAAAGATGAAGTGGAACAACCAGGCTCAGTATGGATTAAGAATCAAGAAGGACCCAGGTACACGTGGCAGAAATATTTATACGATCACCCTTGTCCTCTGCCTTAGCTATTACCTGACTTAATCCTAACTACCAGCTTTAAAGTCTATTAGTTCAAATTCTTGGGAGAAATAATTGAATTGGCCACTGGCTAACTAATGGATTGGTTCTCCTGGACTCGGGAGCCTGCAGAGATTGTGTGTTAAAATATAAGGAGAAAGCTCTCAGAAAATGAATGTGTGGGTTTGGCAGACATCCTAAATAATATATAGTAAAAGTTTTGCAATATTGACTGTTTTAGCCCAGGAACAATGTAAGTCTTTGCACTTGTTCAAATCTCTTATGACCCTTCTAAAATACATGTTTAGGTATTTTGTGCTTTTTATTATTTTGAATAGAATTATCTTTTTTCATTATATTTGTTAAAGTGATTGACTGACTGCTTTTTTATATATAAGAAAGTAACTAGTTTTTATATTTAATTTTAACCACCTACTCTATCGACTTTCCTAATTATTTGTAATTGTTGTCCATTGTTTCTCTTGAGTTTGCTACGTAGAGTCATGTTATATGCAAACAAAGATTGTTTTATCTTTTTTTAAAAAAGATTTTATTTATTTATTCTTAGAGAGAAGGGAAGGGAAGGAGAAAGAGAGGGAAAGAAACCTCGATTGGTTGCCTCTTGAACGTGCCCTGTCCAGAATGAACCTG
This sequence comes from Glossophaga mutica, assembly GCA_039655065.1. Lineage (NCBI taxonomy): Eukaryota > Metazoa > Chordata > Mammalia > Chiroptera > Phyllostomidae > Glossophaga > Glossophaga mutica. The sequence goes on from CM077304.1 coordinate 66,186,964, forward strand.
CAACCCAGGCATGCGCCCTGATGGGGAATCGAACTGGCAGCTTGTCCCTTTCCAGGATGATGCCCAACAAACTGAGCCACACTGGTCAGGGCTGTTTTATCTTCTTTGTAATATATTTCCATATTTACATTTTTTAAAAATTCTAACTTTTTTTAGACACAGAATAAAATCAGTAAGTTCGTTTTCATTTTTTTTTAAACCAAGAGTAAGAACAAAAATATTGTGTTACATTTTGGAAAATCTAACAAAATGCGAAGCAAGATACTGAACTTCATGTTGAACTTAATGAAAAAAAAACCCCTCTCTAACCAGCCATCCCTTCATCCATCCTTCCAATAAAAAAGAGTCTTGTGCCTACAATAAGAAAGACATAGTCCCTGCCCTTAAAGACTTTAGATAAAGAAACAAATGCAAAACCAAACAATTATACCGGTGTATAAGGCAAAGCGCATGATGTTGAAGAAAGCGCCTGAACTGGCCTTGGGCAGGCAGGGAAGGCTGCTGGAGGAAGGTGACATCTAACAAGATCTCTGAAGGAAATATTTGAGTGGGAAGTATGCATTATGCCATTTAGTTGTGTTGAAATTCTTGGGTGCAAGCATATCAGTGCTTTTAGCCATTAGCCATTGTGAAATCTTCCTGAATCTCAAACTTTTCACGTTGCCTCTGCAGCTCACAGGGCCGGCGGCGCTCAGGGAAACCCATCCCTGGACACAAGTGTGCTGGAGGAGTTCTGGGGCAATGATTTCGATGCGGGCGCCTTATAAGTAAGGAAAGCACTGCTTTCCATTTGCTGCTTTAAAAATTATGAAATAATTAAATGGCCTGGGAAGTGTTCCTTCCTCTTCTATTTTCTAGAAGAGCTTAGGTGGAGTTGGTATTATTTCTTCTATAAATCTTTGGCAGATTTCATCAGTGAAGCCAGCTAGGCCTGGAATTATTTTAAGAGAAAGATCCTCCCCTTCCAACATAGAATCTTTAAAAACTGTGGATCTGTTCAGGTTATCTATGGGTAGTTATCGGCTGAGGCACTTTATGTTTTTCAGTGAATTTGTCCATTTCAACTAAGTTGTCGAATTCACTGGCCTAAAGTTGTTGATTACATTTCCTTGTTATACTTTCAATGTCTGTTTAATCTATAGTGATGATCCTTTTGACAACAGTAATTTGTAGCCTTGGCTGGGTAGCTCAGTTGGTTAGAGCATCATCCTGATAAGCCAAGGTTGCAGGTTCGATCTTCAGTCAGGGCACATATGAGAATCAACCCGTGAATGCATAAATAAGTGGAACAACACAGCAATGTTTCTCTCTTTCTTCCCCTCTCTCAAATTTTTTTAAAAAAACACTAATTTATGTCTTTTTTCCTTGATCAATCTGGCAAGAATTTTATTAGTTTTCTTAATCTGTTGAAGAACCAGCTTTTGGTTAAGTTTATATTCTTAATTATTTTCTTCTTTTTCATTGATTTCTGTTCTTATTTTTTTATATTCATGTAGCTAGTCCAAGTGCCTTTTTATTTTAAATTTATATACACTAGAACTCAATTTTTTCCCTTGTTTATAGTTTTGTGAGTTTTGATAAATTGATGGAGCCAGGCAATTACTACCATGATCGACTCACACACTATACTCACCTGAAACAGTTCCCTTGTGCTCCCCCACGTGGTCAAACCCCACCCACCCTGCGCCCTAGTGACCTCGGATCTGTTCTCTGTCCCCATAGAGTCTTGCTTTTTTGAATTGTCATACAAGTGAAAGCATATTGTATTTGACATTTTGAGCATGGCTACTTTCACTAAGCACAGTAAGTGATCAATAAGTCATTTCTTTCTTTTTCTTTCTTCTTTTATTTTTTCTGAGAAAGACTCTATTGAATGGTCATAACACAGATTATGTATCTGGTCACCTCTTCAAGGACATTTGTATTATTTCCAGTTTTTGGCAATTATGAATAGTTTCTATAAATATTCATGTACAGGATTTTGTGTGATCAAGAGTTTTGGTTTCTCTAGGGTAATACTTAGAATAAAGACTGCTGAGTCATATTATAAATGTAAACTTAACTTTATAAAAATTGTCACATTTTCCAGAGTGTCCATCCATTGGCATTACTACTAGCAATGTATGAAAAATCCAATTGCTTGTGTTTATCACCAGTTTTTGGTATTGTCAGTTTTTTAAATTTTTATTATAGCCATTCTAATATGTTTATAGTGATATGACATTGTTTTAATTTGCATTTTCTTAATGACTAATGATGTTGAATATCATTTTAATTGCTTGTTATTCATATATTTTCTCTGGTGAAGTATCACTTGAAATTTTTTTAAAAATTGGGTTGTTTTCTTTGAGTTAAGAGAACTCTTTAAACATTCTGGATATAAGAACTTTGTTGGCCATGTGGTCCGTGAATATTTTGTCCCAGTTGGTAGCTTATGTTTTCATTCTCTTCATGATGTTTTTCCTAGAGCAAAAGTTTTAAATTTTGGTGATGTCCAGTTTATCATACTTTTCTTATATGGTTTGTACTTTATATCTAAGAAATATAGGTATTGCCTAATTTAAATATTCAAAGATTTTCTACTATTTTTCTTACTAAAGTTGTATATTTAGGTCTATGACCCATTTTGAATTAATTTTGTATAAGGTTTGAGATACAAATTGAGACTTATTTCCTCATCTATGAATGTCCAATTATTCCAGAATCATTTGTTGAATAACCTTTCTCTATTAAATTGCCTTTACACTGTTGTTAAAAAAAATCAATTGACCATATTTTTTAATCTATATCTAGACTTTCTACTGTTCCATGATGTACATGCCTATCATTTTGCCAATGCTACACTATCCTGATTGCTGCAGTTTTATCATGAAGTTTAGTGTCCATTTGAGGAAAATTGATATCTTACCAAAACTGAGTTTTCCAATCCATGAACATGATAGATCTCTCCATTTATTTAGGCCTTCTTTGATTACTTTCATTAGCCTTTTATAGTTTTCAGCATACAGATCCTACACATATTTTTGTTTAGATTTATACCTATATATTTTACATTTTTATTTGAACTATTTAATACTCCCCCCCAAAAAATTTTAGGTTCCAATTATTTTTGACCAATATATAGAAATAATACTAACTTTTAGATAGTGGGCTTGGGTCCTACAGTCTTACTGAAGCCATTTATTAAAACCTTAAAGCTTTTTTGTAGATTTTTTAGGCATTTTCTGTGTTGACACTCACGTCATCTGCAAGTTGGAACATTTGTATAAATTTCTTTCCAAACCGTGTATCTTTTTTTTTTTTTTTTTTTTTTTTTTTGCTTGTCTTTTTGAACTGGGTAGGACTTTGGGTTTAATGGTGAATAGAGAAGTGGTTTGAGCAGACATCCTTGCCTTGTCCTTCATATCAGAAAGCAATCGTTCAGTTTTTTTAATCATTAGCTATGATGTTAGCTCTAAGTTTTTTGTTATGCCCTATTTTAGCTTAAGAAATTCTCTTCTAATCCTAGTTTGCTGAGAATTGTTACCATGAATGGATGTTGAATTTTTTCAGATGTTATTTCTGTATATTTTATGACCATATAGGTTTTTCTCCTGTCTGTTAATATGGTAGATTACTTTGCTTAATTTTTGGATATTGAATCAGAATGGTATTCTTAGGACAAACCTCAGTTAGTTGTGATGTGTTATCTTTTTACATATTGCTGGATTCAGTTTGCTAAAATGATGTTGAAGATTTTACATCTATGTTCATGAGAACATTAGTTTGCAGTTTTTCTTTACTTTTATTTTTTATTGTTGTTCAATTACAGTTGTCTCCATGTTCCCCCATTATTCTCACCTTGCCCTATCCACGTCCACCTCCCACATTCAATCCTCCCCTCACCCCGTCATCTTTGGCCATGGGTCCTTTATACATGTTCCTTGACGACCCTTCCCCTTCTTTGCTCGGTTATACTCCTCCTGCCTCCCCTCTGGTTACTGTCTGTTTGTTCTTTATTTCTACATCTCTGGTTCTTTTTTGCAAATCTTATGGCATTTGTCTTTTACTGCCTGACTTATTTCATTTAACATAATGCTCTCCAGTTCCATCCAGCTGTCGTGAAGGGTACGAGTTCCTTATTTCTTTCTGCTGCGTAGAATCCCATTGTGTAAATGTACCATAGATTTTTGATCCACTCATTTACTGATGGGCACTTAGGCTGTTTCCAGCACTTGGCTATTGTAAATTGTGCTGCTATGAACATTGGGGTGAATAGATACTTCTGAATTGGTGTTTCAGGATTCTTAGGGTACAAGCCCAGCAGTGGAATTGCTGGGTCAAAAGTCAGTTACCTTTTTAGCTTTCTGAGGAAATTCCATACTGTTTTCCACAATGGTGCAGTTTTTTTCTTATATGGCATTTTTCTTGCTTTAAGATCAGTGTAAACATAGACTCTTACAATTCATTGTAATGTGTTCCTGCCTTTCAAATTCTCTGGGTGAAATTATGTGGCATTGGATTTATTTCTTACTTAAATATTTGATAGAATTAATCAGTGAAATAATCTGTGCCTATAGTTTGCTTTGATGGAAAATCTTAACTACAATTAAATTTATTCAATACATTCCTCTTATCACTTTCTCTGTAACTGAGTTTGGTTGCTTGGTTGTTTGTTCCCACTTCCCCATCTCCACCCCCCATCCCAGGAACCAGTCCATTTCAAATTAATGGGCATAGAGTTGTTCACGGTATTTCTCATTAGTCTTTTGCAGACTCTGAGGAGTCTGTGATGATATTCCCTCTTCTGTTTCTCATATAGGCAATTTGTTTCTTTTCTCTTTTTTTGATTAATCCCATTAGATATTTATCAATTTTATCGATCTTTTCAAAGAAGCAGCTTTTGGCTTCATTGATTTTAATCATTTTGCTTGTTTTCAATTTCAGAGATTTTTAGTTTTATTCTTATTTTCTGCTGCTTGCTTTGGGTTTAATTTTTCTCTTTTTTTTTTACTAGTTTCTTAAGGTGAAAGCTTGATTTGAATACTCAATTCAAGACCTTCTTTTTTTCCTAACTTAAATGTGAAGTGCTATACAGTTCCCTCTCTGTTTAGTATTTGCTGCCTTCCTTGTTTGTGATATGGTATATTTTAATTTCTTTTAGCTCCAAGATTTTATAGTTTTCCTTAAGACAGTCTCTTTGACTCATGGGTTGCTGGAATTTTGTGGTTTAATTTCCAAATATTTGGGAATTTTCTATATACTTTTTCTGTTGCTGACTTCTAGTTTAGTTTCATTATGAACAAAGAACTGGCTTTGTATGATTCTTTTAAATTTGTTATTGGTTTACCTTCTGGCCCAGGAAATCATCTATCTTGATGAATGTTCCGTGTGCACTTGAAAAAAATGTGTATTCAGCTATTGGGTAGAGTGTTTCATAAATGCTAATTAATTAAAGTGGTTGATACTTTGTCCAGGTCTTCTATAGCCTTGCTGATTTTTGTCTACTCCTTTTATTTATCATTGTGAGAGGAATGATAAGCCCATTAAGAATGACTGTGGATTTAGACATTTCCATTCTAAGTTCTTTTTTCCCTCCAGCACTTAATTTTGGCCTACTGTTTTCTGACCTCCATGGTTTCTGATGAGAAATGGTTATTTGAATTATTATTCCCTGGTATGTAATATTTCATTTTTCTCCAGCTGCAAAATTTTTTCTTTATCTTTAGTTTCTAGCAGTTTTTTTAATTATGATATAGCTGGGTATGGGAATGTTTTTTTTCAGAGATTATATTGACTGGGATTTGCTCTCTTTTTTGAATCTGTAAATTTATGTTTTTCACAACATCTTGTAAGTTTTCAGCAACTATTTTTTCACATTGATTTTTCTGTACAAACATCTTTTTTCCCCTCTTCCTAGGACTCCAATGATACAAATGTAGACTTTCAATACTGTGCACAGGTCCCTGAATATCACTGGAGTTTTTAAATCTTTCTCTCTGTTGTTTATATTGGATGATTTCTATTGATCTGTCTTCAAGTTTATTGACCCTACTGTGTCATTTCCATTCTGTTATTAAGCCCCTTGTAAATGTCCTCCTTATCCTCCTCCATGAAAGAGAGAGTGAAACAAGACCTGAATTTCAATAGTAATGAGGAAACTTGTCTGTGGATATTTCTCGTACCTGGATTGGTTGATCTTTGCCAACACACACACACACACACACACACACACACACAAAACCAAAACCCATCCTTACCAAATGACCATGGGAAGAAAGGAAACTCATTATGCAAGCTAGTTACACACAACTGGCAAGTTGCCAAACGTCGGGGCCCACATTCAGCCTGCTGTTCTGCCCCAGGCACTGCCTGGGCTGAACCCAGACACTGGTTGCCCTGTGCCTGCCCTCACGTTCCTCTCACTCTGTCCCAGCAGCTGGTGTGAATTCCTGTGGGGAGGGTGGCAGTGGAAATGACCTTACCACCTCTGGCCTGGAAACAATCTGCCAGAAGTTTTCTTATCTTTCTCTCCTCTGTGACTTCTCCTTAAGAGAAGGTACAGCTGATTCCACCAGAGTTCTATTTACTTATCTGAACCACTTTTACAACTAGCAGAAAGAACTTTAGCTGTTAGGGGGGGAATGAACAAAAGTCTGATTTAAAGACTTTTTTTTTTTTAACCTGGGGATTCTGAAACCTGCCATATGATCTTAGTCCCCATGAAAATAATGGTCCTTCCTGCAGGACCAAAGATATCTCCCCATAGGCTACCACTGCTGGTTTGTCCAATCAGATTCACTCTCTACCTTTGAGGGTGGGTGGCATGAGTCAGGTAAAGTGGGGGGTTAATATTGTTGAGCACTTAGCGAGTTTTGGGCAATGTTCTATGCACTTTACATATTTGCTTATTTAATTACATTTTGATTTTACACATTTCAGTCTTTTAACAAACTCTGCCAAATAGGCATGCTGTTGTCCATATTTTACAGATGAGCTGCTGAGGTTCAAAGAGGTTAAGTTACTCTCCAAGGGAAATAAGTGACAGAGCTGGAATTAAAATGTGTTTGCTCTAGAATACATGCCCTTCCTTCTATAGACAGCTTTTAGGTTAATTGATATTTTAAGTGATATTTTGGAGGATTGTGAACCTTAGGGAAATGTGTTAAACATGTCTAAAATGATCTGCCAAAAGGTGTGACTCAGGATGGATCTAAGCCATGCGTAGTTTACAAAGATTGTTAGAGTTCACATCTATTAAAAAAAGTCCGTCAGAATGGCCTTCATAAACAAAGCAACAAACAGCAAGTGTTGGAGAGGTTGTGGAGCAAAGGGGACCCTAGTGCACTGTTGGTGGGATTGCAGATTGGTACAACCACTATGGAAAACAGTATGGAATTTTCTAAGAAAACTAAAAATGGACATACCTTTTGACCCAGCAATTCCACTGCTTGGATTATATCCTAAGAACCCTGAAATACCAATCCAAAAGAACCTACGCACCCCTATGTTCATAGCAGCACAATTTACAATAGCCAAGTGCTGTTGTAACCTAGGTGCCCATCAGTTAATGAATGGATCAAAAAACTGTGGTACATTTACACAATGGAATTCTATGCAGCAGAAAGAAAGAAGGAGCTCCTACCCTTTGCGACAGCATGGATGGAATTGGAGAGCATTATGCTAAGCGAAATAAACCAGGCAGTGAAAGACAAATACCATATGATCTCACCTTTAACAGGAACCTAATCAACAAAACAAACAAACAAGCATAATATAAACAAAGACACTGAATTTGAGAACAGTCTGACAGTGACCAGAGGCGAGGGGGAGGGAATTTCAGGGGAAAAGGGGAAGGGTTTACAGGAACAAGTATAAAGGACACATGGACAAAAACTATGGGGGGGTGGAAATGGGAGGAAGGTGGGGAGGGCTGGGGTGGTGGGCTGGGGGCATGGTAAAAGACAGAAAACTGTACAATATCAACAATTAAAAAAACCATTTGGGGGAAACTGAAAAAAAAAAAAGTCCTATGTGTCTTGGTGTGGTGCTCTTTGGGTCCGACTTGTTTGGGACTCTCTGTGCTTCCTGGACTTGTATATCTATTTCATGCCAAAAGTTAAACATAAAGAGAGAATCTTAAAAGCTGAAAGAGAAAAACAGAGAGCTACCTACAAGGGAGTTCCCAGAAGGCTCTCAGTTGATTTCTCCAAAGAAACTTTGCAGGGAAGAAGGGACTGGAAAGAAGTATTCCAAGTGATGAAAAGCAATGACCTATAACCTAGATTACTCTACCTAGCAAATCTATTATTTAGAATAGAAGGGCACATAAAATGCTTCCAAGACAAGGTAAAACTGAAGGAGTTCATCATCACTAAGCCATTATTACATGGAATGTTTAAGAGAGTTATTTAAAAAAAGTAAGATCAAAACTATGAACATTAAAATGGCAACAAATTCACAAGTATCAACAACTGAATCTAAAAAAAAAACCCACTAAAACAAACTAAGCAAACAATTAGAATAGGAACAGAATCATAGGTATGGAGATCATTTAGATGGTTATCAGCTGGGAGGGGGAAGGGTGAGGATGGAGAAAATTGTGCAGGGATTAAGAAGCATAACTGGTAGGACTTCCCCAATCTGGCAAAGGAAATAGACTTTCAGGAAGTCCAGGAAGCCCAAAGAGTCCCAAAGAAATTGGACCCAAGGAGGAGCACACCAAGATGCATCATAATTAAGTTATTCAAGATTAAAGATAAGGAGACAATCTTAAAAGCAGCAAGAGAAAAGAAGAGAGTTACGTATAAAGGAGTTCACATAAGACTATCAGCTGATTTCTCAAGAGAAACCTTACCAGCAAGAAGGGACTGGAAAGAAGTATTTCAAGTCATGAAAGGCAAGGACCTGTATCCAAGATTACTCTATCCAGCAAAGTTATAATTTAGAATGGAAGGGTAGATAAAGTGCTTCCTAGATAAGGGAAAGTTAAAGGAGTTCACCATCACCAAGCCCTTATTATATGAAATATTAAAAGAACTTATCTAAGAAATAGAAGATCAAAAACTATGCACAGTAAAATGACAACAAACCCACAACTATCAATAACTGAACCTAAAAAACAAAAACTAAGCAAACGACTAAAACAGGAACGAAATCACAGAAATGGAGATCACGGGGAGGGTTATCAGTGGGGAGGAAAAGGAGGACAATGGGGGGGAAGATACAGGGAATAAGAAACAGAATAGGTAGGCACAAAATAGTCAGGGGAAGGTTAAGAATAATATAGGAAATAGAGAAGCCAAAGAACATATATGTATGACCCATGGACATGAACTGTTGGGGGAGGGGATGCTGGAGGGTGAGGAGGTGGTATAGGGAGGAGGGGGATAAAGGAGAGAAAAAGAACTGGGACAACCGTAATATCATAATCAATAATATATGTTTAAAAAAAGAAGCATAACTGGTAGGAACAAAATAGACTGGGGAATGTTAAGAATAGTATAGGAAACGAAGAAGACAACTTATACTCACGACCCATGGACATGAACTAAGGAGGGGATTGCTAGAGGGAAGGGGGGTACGAGGTGGAGTGGGGCAAAGGGGGAAAATGGGACAACTGTAATAGCATAATCAATAAAATACACTTTAATAAAGTCCTATGACCAGAAACCCCACCATTGTTTGATAAAAACTGCTCGGGTGCATGCAGTTAATTGGGGCTGCAATAAAAATCTGAGAGAGGACACGTGGAGACAGGTCCAGTTTATGGCCACAGGGTTGTTGGACCGGTTCAGCGATCCTCGCAGCTGTACAGCCTATTCAAACCCTGCGAGTGAGGAGCATTTCTGAACACCAGGCTCTTTTCACAGGTTAATTGCATTCTTCCCAGCAGCCCTCGGGTGGAGGTTTCCTTGCCTAGGCTCACAGCTAGTAAATGGCAGCGTGGAGACTCACACCTGAGTTTCCTACAGATCCTAATTGCGTCTCCTCTATTATACTGCCTATAAATTGTTCTTTAAAAAAGATGCCTGTGACAATTCTTTATCTAAGTGACCTAAGAGACCACGAGGCTCTAAATATACCAACAGCCCGTTTGGATCTCATAAGCAGATTGTCAAATCTCAAACATATTTAAAAAATTGAATTATTGACTGTTTAAAATGGATTCCCCTAAATGCTCTGTGGAAAACTGGTCCCGTGAAATACTGTGGGAAAAAAATAAAAGTTCCATGATCAATAAATAAGCTTATGACTCACTGGCTTTAAGTTAATTGATCTTCTTTGCTGCAGTACTTTCAGAACCTTTGATGTGCTAATGTGGAACTAGGGAAGGTAAATGTGGTGTTCTTCAAACTTATTTGGCCAGAACGCTCTTTTGGGAGGCATGTACCCATGGCTGAGCATTGGGATATGCTCCTCAAGCCTTTCCCACGTTTCTTTGTGACTCTAGTGTGTTGGGCTGGGACAGTCCTGTTGGCAGGTGAAGGCCTTTGACCTTAACCCTTTATTTCTTGTGTAGCAGAGTCCAGGGCAGCTGTCTGCTCAGGAGGAGCAGACTGAAGTCCTCTCTGATCCTCTGGGTTAGCCAGCCAGCTACCTACTAAAGACAAGGTGAGCTGTGGTAGTGGATACAGTGGGAAATATCCAGGTATGGAGCATTGCTTGGATGGAGGGAGGCTGGACATTTAGGGAATAGCATAAACCTCTGGTGGGTGCATCCCTGGCTGAGTAGCTCTGTTGGTTAGAATGTTGTCCCAATACGCCAAGGTTGCAGCTTCTATCCGTGGTCAGGGAACAGACAAGAAGCAACTAATGAATACAGAAATAAATGGAACAACAAAGTAAGTGATGTTTCTCTCTCTCTCTCTCTCCCTCCTAATCAATAAAATTAAAAAAGTTAAAGACCAAAATAAAATTTTTTTAAAACTCTGGAGGATGCAGCGAAAAAGGAAATGAAAAGTGTGTGTGTGTGTGTGTGTGTGTGTGTGTGTGTATGTGTGTGTAGAGGAAGGAAGACTCTGGGAACTAGATTAGTGCTTTTCAAAACAAAATTTATTTCCTTCAAAAATGTGTGAGATGACACCTATTCACAGTGACTTCATAGGAGGAGACCTTAGGGATACATTAGGTCCATGAGCAATCAACTCTAGGTGTCATTTAATTTCCTTCTAATGGTTGAGCTGAAGCATCTGACATTCAGAGGCTTCCTTATGATTTGGCTTATTGGGGTTGGATGGCAAAATGAGTTAGAAGTCACTGACCAGCTGTATGTTTAGTTCCGCTGACAGTCGAGTGGGACTGATAAGCTCTTAACTGTGATGTTGTACAAGGCACTGAGGCAATATGCATAGTTCTCAGAGAAGAGCTTGTTAAAGGCTGTTCGAATTCATTGACCGGTTTGCCATCTGGGTTCACACTGATTCAGTATGAGACAGACAAAGCAGAATTTTGGGCCAAAACATTACGGGTGATTTCTTGATTCTAAAGGTATCTGTGGAGAATGAAATAGCCTGTAGTTTTCAATTTGAAAACACTGCTTTCTGTAGCGCATGACCTCTGGTGGCAGACTCCAGCTTGACCAGCGGCCAGATGAATGACCTCATGAAGCTTCAGCCTCACCGCCTGTGGCAGAGGCACAACAATAGTCCCTTTCATCCGGTGGTGGTAGAGGTGAGGTGAGTCAGCACATGCAGAGGGCTCGTTCAGGGCCTGGCCCAGAGTGGGTTCTCCGTAAAGGTTATCTATTTCTAAAGCGGCAGAGGAGGGGTGGTGATGGGGGGAGGGGCTGGGAGCAGGTACTTGCCATTTGCTAACTATAGGACTAGAGGGGAGGAGAGGCACCGTGTGTTTCTCGCCTCTCATGGCCCTGTCACGAAATGATTGTCTCGTGCTGCCTTACCCACTGATGACACTTCTGCCCCTGCTCTTTCCTGCCCCAAGTTCCCGGCAGTGAGTACAAACCCTTACTAACCTGGATCAAGTATTTATTGAGTAGGTACCACATGCTCGAAACTGGATACTAGGCAGGGTGCACACACACAATGTTAAGGCATGCCCTTTATAAAAAATGAAATTTATTGGGGTGACGTGGATTAATAAAATTATACAGGTTTCAGGTGTACAGTTCTACAACACATCATCTGTATATTGTATCGTGTGCTCACCACCCCAAGTCAATCTCCTTCCATCACCATTTATTCCCCACACCCCCTTCTACCTCCCCACCCTCCCGGCCAGTAATCGCCACACTGTAAGACACGCTCTTAATGTGAATATGTTCATGTGGGAGGGAAACCACACACATAAAGCATTGGAGAAAATACTTTCAAAAACAATTTTTATAGGTGAGTAATGGGGTACAGCAGTGTACGGAGCAGACGGAACCGCTGCTGAGGGCGGTGTGGTGGGAAGCCGTCTGCCCTGCGGGGCACCCGCGGGTTTTTCTCTGAGTTGGTGGTACTCCGTGATTAAAAAGAAAGGCAGGCTGACTGTTGCAGGTTTAAGGATTGTTTTTAAATTCTCTACAGACAGTTCATTTCCTTATTCCTCCTCCTGGGGTGAGCCGCTCCCATTCCTTCCCCGTCGGCACCCCTTGGCTCTCATGCCTCCCTAGCAGGAGGAGAACGGCAACGACACGCAGTGTCAGGCCGTTCTGTAAGGTAGGAAGAATAAGGGCGAGGGAAGGGGGCAGAAGGTGAGGGATGGGGGAGGCTACCATTCCAGATTGGCAGGTCAGGAGAGCCCTCTCTTGATCTATGAATTTACATGCATATTAACATATATAGACTATATGTAGAGTAAAATAAACTATTCATATTTATTAAGTACCAGGCTCTTAACTCTGTTCCAGGCCCTGCGCTAAGTTGGGCTCACTGTGCCGTTGAACTTCAGAGAAGACAGCTGGTGGGCGAAAGTGTGGGAGGGATGGGGGGTCGCAGGAGAAAACCGGGGATCGGACTGTGGGACTGCGAGTCGTCCCAGCTGGGGCGGGTCGGTGAAGTGCGTCTACCTATGCCCCCATCTTGACTGGAAGTCTTCATCTATTATTTTTCTTTAGCCTGAATAATGTCTTTGTCATTTCCTATTGTGCATATCTGTTCATGGATTCACTTAAGATTTTTTTTTTTTAAACCAAACATGTCTTTAATTTGCTTTCATTTTGAAGGATATTTTCTTTGGATTTAAAGTTCTAGATTGTCAGTTTTGATTTTCTCTAGCACTTTAAAGATATTGTAGTATCTTATCACCTCTGGAAATTTTAATGAGAAGTCACTGATCAGTTGAATCACTGTTACCCTAAATGTAATATGTTGTTTTTCTCTGGCTATTTTTGAGAATTTCTCTTTATTTTTTATTATAGCCATTTGACTGATAACCTAGATGTGTTTTTCTATATACTTATTTTGCTTAAGATTTGCTGAGCTTCTCAAACGTATAAATTTATGTGCTTTACCAAACTTGGAAAGTTTTTGGACATTATATCTTTATTTTTCCATTCCACCTTATTCCTAGTTCCTGACTCTTTTTGTCTTCCTCCCTATATTTTAATATAATTTTTGTCTGTTTTTTAGATTGGATGATATTTATTGATGTATCTTCATTTTTCTGTTATGCCACCTAGTAATTAAATTTTTAAAACTTTTATATTTAAAACTGTCTTCATTCTAGAATTTCCATTTAACTCTTTTTTATAGTTTTGATATGTTTCCTGAGATTTTGTATTTTTTAAATTTTTTACAAACACATTTTCTTCTACTCCATTAAGCTAAGTCACAACAGCTGATTAAAAATCCTTGTTTGCTAACCTGGTATTTGGATCATCTCTGAATCAGTGTCCATTGATTGGTCTTTCCTTGAGGCTGGAGTACATTTTCCTGTTTCTTTATTGAGTAATTCTCTTTCGGTTGTTGTAAGAATGAATTGTGTATTTATGGTAACATTCTTTTAGGAACTGTTTTCTCACTTTATTCATCAAGTTAGAATTGGTAATCAAAAGATATTTATTCCTATTGAGTACCTCAGGAATTCTTAATAGTATCCTGGACATTGTGAATGTCTAGATTCTTTTATATTTCTCTGAAGAGCATATATTGTTTTGTTTTACCAGGCAATTAGTTTGCTTAGACTCGATCTGTAAACTCTATCTCTTGGGCAGTAGCTCAAATTTCAGTTCCGTCCTGTTTCCTTTGGTTGGGCTGTGTGCCCTGAGCCCCACACGTGGACCGCTCCAGAGTCAGCCGGACACCCAGGCAGAGTTTACCCGTTGAATCGGGGTTTCTTCTCTCTCGATCTCTTTCCCAAGATTTCCCTTTCACCCTTTTACTTTCAGGAGCTGTGTTTGCCCCAAACTCTGTTCTTTGGTCCATTAGGCCAGAGAGACCGTAGGCTTTTTTTTTTTTTTAATCTCTTTTTTTTAATCAGTATTTTTTAATTGTTGATATTGTACAGTTTTCTGTCTTTTACCCCGCCCCCAGCCCACCACCCCAGCCCTCCCCACCTTCCTCCCATAGTTTTTGTCCATGTGTCCTTTATACTTGTTGCTCTAAACCCTTCCCCTTTTCCCCTGAAATTCCCTCCCCTCCCCCACTGGTCACTGTCAGACCGTAGGTTTTTATTGGCATTTTAGCTCTTTCATGGTTCTGACTTGAACTGGCCCGAAGGCTAAGAGCTGTAAACAGGTGACTCCCATATGCCATCGCCTTTGTCCTAGCTGCAGTGCCCCTAATGAATCTTCTTGCTTTTGTTTCCTTCTATTGTTTTGGGGTAGGTTAAAATTTTTTCCCAGAGTTCATAGTTTTTACCTGGGGGAGGGTCAGGTCTGTAAGAGTTTACCAGTCATATCAGAAGCAGAAGGGCTTCTGTGATTCTTTTGCACTTCTTGTTTATCTAGTTGTTCTCTGTCTTTAATATTAAAGGTTTTGTGAAAACATCTGTTCCTTTATTGTTTGCTCTTAAGATATTTAGGAGGCAAGCCCTTCTTCTTGAAGGATGAACTTCATTGCACGGTGGTCAAGCAGGAGGCTATTTTCTTGGGTGACTGCAAAATAGCATTTTTCCCCTCCTGATGACATCTAATTTTTCTAGGGAACAACCTTCCAATTTCTTCCTGTGGGAGATCTGCTTGGATGCCTACAGTCAAGTTGAAGAAAGGTCTCACAGTTCGGCGTTTGCACTTTTAATTAATTTTCAATTTTTAGCCCAGTAGCTCCACAGTCTCCTTGGAGTAATTTCTCTAGAAAGTAAGCTTTCTCAGCTTCTGTTGGGGTCATGGAGATAGTTGCCCAGCTGTATGGGCTGGGGAAGCTGATCTAAGGGTCCAGCTGTTCCTTCATCTAACTTTCAATCAGTCCTTTTATTTTTCAGCCCCACCTTACACTTGAATTCAGATATTCCTGTTAATTCTAATGTCTTGGGCTTTTCTGGGGCTGAACTCGAATTGGATAACTTCCTGTTGGCTCCCACGTCCCTTCCTCCAACCCCAGGAAGTCTTGTTTTTGCTTTGTCCATCCTGCTGATTTGGTCCCCATCCACACCACTTCTGTTTGCACCAGCGTCATTGAAATGTGGTCTGGTGCGGTCTCTGCTCACGCACTGTGTCCTTCTGTGTTCATGCTTCTGTATTCCTTTTCTTTTACTTGGGTGGGGTTTTGGAGAACTGTAAATGTATGTTCTCTCTTCCCTTAGTAACAAGAAATGAACACATTATAAAGGACAAATTCGAGAAAACATAACTTTCCTGGTTAATAATAAAAGCAGACTTTTCTCTTTATTGTACAAGGTTGAAATTGCAATTGGCCAAGAAAAACATGAGAACTGACTCTCCCACAAGAGAACCAGGTGGAGGCTGGTGGTGCTCACTGAGCATCCCTGGGCTGCAGAGCCGTAAGGGACTTGCAGGTTTTGTGGAGCAGTTTTCACGCTTTGTTAGTGGTGGTACGCATTTTTTTTTAAATGAGAGTTTACTTTCCCCTCATGATATAAAACAGAAAAATGTTATGATTTTCCTCCCAAGCATTAAAATATGTCCTGTATAAAATCTCTGAGCCCCTTCTAAGAAGTCTGGGATCTTCCAGAGCAGAGATGGAAAACCCTTGCTTTAGTAGCCCTATTTTACAAGGTCTTAGCCCAAACAGTATGTACAACCATCATTCCGGTGTAAGTAATTTGAGAAGTTTAAAAGGCAACAATAATGTTAATTAAAGTTTATTGAGCACTCTCTATGTTTGGGGCACTATGTCTTGGGTTTATACACTGTATCTCATTTAATTCTCACAATGATGCTATGAGGAGAGCATAGTGATTGTGCCCATTCTGTAAGTGAAGAAACCAAAGCCTGGAAAGGCTAATTACTTGTTTATGGACACACAGTTAGGAAGTGGAAGAGCTGGGACTCAAACCCAGGTCTGTCTGACTCAAAGCCCATTCATTTAACACAGGTCCCTGGACATGGTCTGGTGGCTTTGGCCCCTGGAGCACCTGGAACCATCCCTAGGGGTGCTGTACACTGAGGGCCACCTCCCCTTTGTGACAAAAAAATATGATAGAATAGGTTACAACAAAAAAGCAACGCATGTCTCTATTCCTCAGGACGCGCCAGCTCCCACATAAACCACACCCCCTCGCCACTGTACCCTACTTCAGACTCCTGCTCTCCTCCACAGGTCAAAGGTGAGGGCCCTCCACCTCCCGCGCAACACGCGCCTTCATCAACTATGGTGGTGAGAAGAGAGGCCCTTCTCACCTGTGTGTTTCCCCCAGTGCATGCTGCCGGACTCTGAGAACACCGGCTCCTGTCCACCGCTGGGCTGCCACACCCACGACACTGCCTGCGCACCCCCAGCAGTGTCCCCACCTGAGTGATGCTGGCCTTCTTCACAGGAGCTCTCATGACTGCTACCCAGACGTCAGTCATCCGGCGACCGCCCTGGACCAGTCCGTGCCCTCTCATCTGGGGACAAGTTGTTCTTACCATCAGCAGCCTCTGTGCCTCAGCACTGGGTAAAGAGCAAAATCAAAATGGTTTAGTCTTCTCTCTTTTTTTGGAAGACCTCAGAGCACCCAGCGCCGGGCAGGGCCAGGGGAAAGTGAACAGTGGCGCCCTCTCCAGGAGATGGCAGTGTTGAGACACGTATCAGACAGGGCGAGGCCCAGGGCTCTTGGCTTCAGACCTGCTTTAATTAAAACCCCTCTAAACCCGAGGTGCTCTTCGTTCAGTGAACAGCTGAAGTGTCAGAAATATGTAGGGAGATTCTGGGTGACGGAGAAAGCCCTGTTTCCACGTGTAGCCTCGGCTAGAGTACTCAAGGGAATTTGTGAATGAGCGCTAGGATAGATACGTCAGTTAAGCTTTCACTAATATTCCTTTCTTCTCTTTTGCTTCCTCTTCCCTTTTCTCCCCTTTCATTCCTCCTTTTGGACTTAGAAGATGGCAAAAAGAGTAAAGGCCATCAAAACTGTGGTAAAATTCCATGCAATTTCTTTTTTTAGGTGTAAAATGTATTACCTGTATTTTGAGTCTCTATTTTCTTGGTCTCAATGAGACCAAGAAGTTCTTTGCCTTTGGCAGTTTATTTTTCAAGCAGGTGAGTCCCAGGTCCACTGGATAGAGGAAAATGAAATCTGAGACGGGTAGGAGTTGTGGAGTAGGGGCCTGCTTTGTCCACCACAGGCATGGACCTAGTTTTGCAGACTGGCAGGCCCCAAGGAGCTGCGACTCCTTAGAATTAGACTTAGGAGGGCAGCCAGCAGAGACGCGGGACAGTGAGTTTTATTTATGGTAACATGGAGAGCAAAGAAGAACTCTAATCTTTCTGGCTTCTTGATTTTAGAGCCTCACAGCCACCAACCAAGAAGAGAACGTGCTCACAGGCTCTGGACGACCCTGGAAACTGTCCAACGTGGGCCTGGGACTCCGGACCAAGTGGGCCAACGTGGGCCTATCGCTGCCGTTCAATCAGGGCTTTTTTTTTTCTTTTTTTTTTAAACCAGCCTTGGAGCAGCCCTACAAAATGATTTTCTCTCTCATAGAAGGGCAATGACAGACTCTGGGAGTTTATTTCTTCCCTCTTGACGTAATGTTTCATGCAGTCTTGGGTGGGGTCCTACAGGAGCGCTCAGGTAAGAGATGCCATCCTCTCTCTGCTGGGGATGAACACCCGTCCTTTCCATTTCAAGGGCAGTGTGTGTCAGAGGACCCAGACTCCAGGCTGGGGGAAGCTGGACACCTGCAGCAGCTTCAGGAGCCCGCTGGTGTGTGCTTGTCGCTTCGTTCGGTGCTAGCCTTCCCCACTGTGGTGCGCACGCAGATAACGTGGGGACGTGGTGAAGTGCAGATTCCGATTCCGTAAGCCTGGGGTGGGGCCTGAGGTCCTGTCTTCCTCACAGGCTCCCAGGGGGTGGGTGCTGCACGGGAGGAACTCTGAGAAGCAAGACCCTGGAGGATTTCTACAGGCTGCTTCCAGTGGAGCGGGAAGGAAGAGAGTTGAGCTTCCCTAGCACTCACTTCCAATTAGCAGGTTCCCGGTTGATCTTCGAAATTTTGTAACATCATTTTAAAAGTCTTTTTAGCAGAACCAACTGATGTCCAAATGGTCAGCCTACCTCATCCTTTGTCTTATATAACATGTGACACGTTATGTTTTGAGCTTAGAGACCTGATCAAAAGTTGAGAAAAATTGAGGTTTTTGAGTCTGGAGCCTTGAACTTCAGAATTTTCAGAGTAAATGCTATGGCACATACTTGGGAAAAGGATAATATTACATGCCAATTCTGTTAGCCACTGTAGATAATCAAATGTAGGCTGTGAGAATAGTGCCCCAAATCCAGGGTAGCAAGTCACATCTCTTATTCCTATGCATCAGGTTGGCAAGAAGTTCAAGATGTCCCTCCTGGAGCTCCCTCTCCCACTGCTGTGCCCAAACTCCAGAGATTTATCCCACCCTGAAAAGAGATGTGTGTGGCTTTCTCACCGGCTTATGTTGCTGCCTTTGCCTTTCACAGCTATGTAAGAGCTGATCCTTTCAGGGATGTCTGGCCTCAGCTCCAGCATGGGCTCTGGGGGTCCTTCAGTGGACGAAATGCTTCACCCTCTCAGCTAAGTCCTCCACTCCACCATCTCCTGGCAGTGCTGTGGCAGAACTGTGCTGGACATCCAGCCCTCGTATAAACCCAGCCTCTTACTGTCCTCTTTTCTTTTGCATAGATTTACCATACCCAGCAGTTGCTTGATTTTAATTATTCAACCCTAGGACAAAAAATAAAGGCCCCTTTTGCCCTGGCTGGTGTAGCTCAGTGGATTGAGCGCGGGCCTACGAACCAAAGGATCGAGGTTTGATTCCCAGTCAGGGCACATGCCTGGGTTGCAGGCCAGTTCCCAGCATGGGACACACAAAAGGCAACCATACAGTGATATTTCTCTCCCTCTCCCTCTCTCCTACCCTTCCCCTCTAAAGATAAATAAATAAATAAATTAAAAAAATAAAGGCCCCTTTCCAGATAACATAGCACTCCCCACTCACCTTCCTATGAAAGGTGACTCTGATTTCTTCAGGGATCCTTGCATCCAACCTGCAGCTTCAACATGGTTCTCCAACATGAAAGGATGAATAAATTCCTAGCCAGATGAGAAACCATCTGTTCGCTCTCCCACAGATGCACCAGCTCACTGAGGGTACCGGGCGAGTCACCCAAACCTTCCAAGAGTTTCCTCATCTAACCAGAGTGTCACTCACATCGTCCTGGTCACTTCAGAGCTAAGCTCCATCCTGCGCTGCTTTTCTGCTGCCTGTCCCTGGAAAGGGCATTGGTTCTGCACCATTGCCAGAGAACGGCCACGGAAGAGTAGCTGAAATGTCCCAACAGATAGGAGACCCCGAATCCCTTGCTGAACACCTATTCAAAGGTCATTAAGAGTTGGCTAAGGATATTTGGCTCCAGACGATGGTTCTAGAATAATAATGATCAGATGGGCAAAAATAGTGGGGGAAATAAAAGAGGCAACACTCAGTTAATCCAAGTGTCAGGGTTTTTTTATAGCAGAAGTTTTCTAGTAGAGAGCTCAGATTTGATGTTGCAGAGGCCCAGGGATTTTACAAAGGGCACATGGATAGAGGATGGAGGAGGTTATGCTAGTCTCATAGGCAGGAGTTTTGATGGGAGTTGATGTTTGTTCTTTTTTTTATCCTCACCGGAGGACATGCTTATTGATTTTAGAAGGGGGGCGGGAGGGAGGTAGAGAGAGAGAGAGAGAGAGGGAGAAACATTAATCAGTTTCCTTCTGTATGCACCCCGATCAGGACTGAACCAGCAACCCAGGCATGTGCTCTGACCAGGAATCGAACTTGTGACCTTTTGGTTTACGGGGTGATGACCAACTAGCTGAGCCACCTGGTCTGGGTGGGAGGTAATGTTCTAAATCAATCAGTAAGGCATTTTGGTTGACCTTGTCCCAAGGAGTTCACTTTGAGCAAGTGTTCCAAGATCTCCATTTAGAGGGCTCACAATGTAGAATTACTGGGTTGCTGTGACCAGATGTAAAATCTTGCTCTGAGAGAAAGCAGCTGGTAGCTCCTGTTAGCTGGTTTTAACCTCACGTGGTCTGGATCCCGAACGTGAGAGGGCTCCTGGTCCCACCTAATTGGAACCCCAGATATAAAAGGGTTCATGGCCTCATATGGCTTACTCCTCAACTGTAAAACGGTTTATTAGCTCTGGAGTTGTGACCTTTGGCCCCCAGTGAGAAGTTCAGTGGGTGAATTTACACTGTGGAATTTCAGAAGAATCTGACTCATCTCCCCAGCAACTGGGAATTTTCAAAGCCTCATTTTTCTTGATTATCACATCAGAATTATAAGTTCTGCTTCACTCATTTCCAAGATTTTTAAAAAAGGAATGCATAAGAAAATATTTTGAAAGACATTCAAACTCAAACTATGAGTTTTTTCCAAAACGTTGGGACTTGGACCATCGGCTGCCTTCACATTCCTGCTTCTCTCTTCCGTTACATTTTCTCAAGAAATCCTCTGTGAGGCATGAAGAGAAGAAAAAGGTTTGAATCCCGTCCCTTCCACTGAACAGCTGTGACACTAAACAAGTTATATCAGATCTTCGAACCCATTTCCACACTTGTTGCATGAGGTACCCACTTTCTACATCTGTTTGGCGGCATCTGCTAAAGCATTGCCTCTGACCCAGGGATTCCACTCCTGGGAATAGACCTGACAGGAAGTTGCACACATGCCCACAAATGTTCATGGCAGCATTACTCATGACAACCACACACGGAAAGTAGCCCAAATGACCATTGAGGGCAGGATAAGTTGTGGTGCATTCACACAGTGGAGTACTACACAGCACTGAAAATGAGTGAACAACTGCCATTTGCAACAATAATAAGTGAACCTCATAAAGATAATGTTGGACAAAAGAAACCAACCCTTAAGAGTACCTATCATAGGATTCTATTTCTACAAACTTCTCCGTGGTGTTAGATCCCAGAAGAGTGATTATCCTTGGGCAGAGGGAAGTGGCAATGAGGGGGTCTCTTCTAGACCACTGGACTGTCCCATTT
Organism: Glossophaga mutica; assembly: GCA_039655065.1. Classification (NCBI taxonomy): domain Eukaryota; kingdom Metazoa; phylum Chordata; class Mammalia; order Chiroptera; family Phyllostomidae; genus Glossophaga; species Glossophaga mutica. The sequence continues at coordinate 66,208,514 of CM077304.1, forward strand.
CTCAATGGTGGTAGTTACCTGTGTTGTTCTTACCGCCTGTACCTGAACTCGTGAAGAACCACTACTTCCTCTTCACTCCTTACATCAGGCATGAGTATTGCTGGGGGAGTGCTCATGTAGTTCATTTTATTAAAAAGTATCAAATTGTGTACCAATGATCAGTGTGCCTTCATCATGTATATGCCATATCAATGAAGAAAGTCTATTAAAAAAGAAATCCTAATCTTGAAGAAAAGTTAATGAGTTGATAAGAAACTATGTCAAATGTCTGGGACAGTGCCTGTAGTTCAGAAAACACACAGGAATAATAGATACTATTATTAGTATTAACGAGTCCCTGAATAGGCTCTGGCTTGTGCTGGGAATTTTGGTGTGAGCTTGTGGTCCCAGGTCCCCATCCCTGGGGTTCTCTAGCCGATAGCCTGCTCCCAGCAAAGCCACAACTATGGCAGTCCTTTCAGAGTGGCTGCCTCGACACCCTTGCTGCTATGATGAGAAAGGGTGGGAAATGCCATTATCCCTGAGGGCAATGCCCCCTGCCCCCTGCCCACCCTCCCAACCTGCACCTGGAGGAGCGAAGCTGGCCTTCAGCAGCCCTCTACCCCCACCGGCACCTTGCCCTTGCCACCATACTTGAGTATCTGCAATTCCCTCACATCAGACAGTGTTACCACAGAGGCCAAGGACAAAGTATTTTCCAAGGCTTCCTGGGAATAACTGAGTCCCCTGAAACAAAAAGTATAATAATGACACCATTGTTTAAAAGCTTTGGTGATGGACACTGTGCTAAGCGCTCACAGACATTACTCAGTGAATCCCGTTAACAGTCCTGGGAGGTGTCATATGGTTACACCCACTTTGCAGATGAAGAGACTGAAGCCCAGAGTCCTCAGACCATTTCCCTAAGATTGTATAGCTATTAAGTATAAAGTTGGGACAGCAACTCACTTCCAAACTTGAAGCTCTTGAACTTCCTTCATCCTCTCTTCAATGGAGGAGAAAGGAAAGAAAGATGGAAGAACTAGTTTCTAGCTTTCTCTGAATTTGGTATAAGCAGGAGAAGGATAGAAAGATTTATTGTTTTGAAAATACTTAAGGCCAAGTTTCTTTCGGAGGACTGAGGGCACAGAGTTCCTTGCGTTGCTGACCTCCTTACTTACAGGTGGAAAAAGTTTCTTAGGATTTTGAGAAATTGTTTCCAAATCCATATTTATTAAAACAAACAAGCAAAAATAGATATGTTGGGGTATGACATGAAAATAAATGTGACCAAGGAAAACATATTTTATGTGGCATTTAGGATCAAAAGCAACGTGAAGCAGCTCTGTTATTTATTTTAGGAAGTCTTCAATAAAAGTACAGAGAAGCTTAGAGGAGTGAAAGCAAACCCAGCCTCACCCCCTGCATCTCCCAAGCTGTGGGCTAAGTGCACGCTCTGTAGGAGCTAACGTCACCTCTCCACGTCGTTCGTACCGCCTGCACCTGAACGCGTGAACAGCCACCACTTCCCCTTCACTCCTTACGTCAGGCATGAGTGCTGCTGGGGGAGCTGAAGGAAAAGGGAAACAACGAACACCCCAGTCAAATTTACATAAAAACTTTCTGTGGTTGAATTGTACAGTTTGGAGGCATACTCAGATTAAGACAGTGTGCAAGGACTATGCAAAAATGGCAGCTTGCACGTGTGAAATTGCTGCTGCTTGACCCTTTCTGATACACAAAAGTAGCAATTGTACATAGTTAACACTACATGCTAATGGGATGGTTTCTGTCACTGTGTCTCGGTGTCAGCTTCTGAAAGTGCAATCACTGTCATTCTCTTGGCCTGTGCAAAGTTGCAAGTTGTGCAGGACACCTGTTTTAATTTCTGGTTTGCAGTTGAGGGAAATAAGACACTAAGTGAATAAATAACTGGTCTAAGTTCAAAAAGCTAGTTGGACCAGAGAACGTTGATGCCACAAGGGACCTGTAACAAACTAGAGTGTATTGATTGCAGTGAATGAAAACAAGGAAATGAAAGACAAAAACCATAACCTTAAACTGCCTTAAGCAAAAAAATAACATAACATAACATAACATAACATAACATAACATAACATAACATAACATAAAAAAGAAACAAAAACAAAACCAGAGGGCTTATTGGCTTCCGTGATGCTGGAGTTCAGGACTGGATCCCGGAACCCAAACCACGCCGTCAAGCCTGAGCGCCCTTCATTCTCAGGTGCTTCCTGCTGCGTTGTCTTCTTCCCAGATGGGCTTTCCCTGATGTCCCACAATCTTGGGAATGTATCTCGCAGGTTCAAAACTCGTAGAAAAGACTCAGCATCTTTGAACCCTCGTTTCCAGTAGTACTGAGATCCAACTCTGCTTGGATTGGATTAGGCCAGGTGTGTACCTGATACAATTATTGATGCAAATAGGGAATGTTGTACTTGGACTGACCAAGCCTGGCTGGGTCCCCTACCCTACTCAGGCTGAACATGGCTGTCACTGGAACCACACAGAATGGAAGTGAGGGGATGCTATGAAGTAGGGAAGATAGATACTGAGGGCAACATTTCCTTGGAGATCACTGACCCCAAGCTGCTCTTTCTATAGATGAGGAAACAAGGCCTCATGCCTCCTGCCTCCCAACCCTTGTCGCCTCCCACACGGTCACTCTGCTTTCTACATGGCCTGTTCTTTCTACATGGCCTGTTCTTTCTACATGGCCCGTTAATTAGTTCCACACAGCTGTCTCTGAATCTAGGAAAAGCAGCCTTGGGGGAAAGATCTAACACACGTGTTTCTTTGCAGTGACGAGCAGGAGTCACAGCAGCCAAATGCAAGACCATGACGGTGAGGGACTGCTGACCAGTGCTCGCCTGCTCTGAAGTGGCAGCCATACCAAAGTGTTCGTTGGCTTAGTTTATTAAATGGACATTACGAAAAACTGTAAGTGGCATTAGGAAGCCCTTGTGGTGGGCTGGAGAGTGAGGGGGGAAAGGTAGTGCTGAGACTAAACCCAAGATATGGGGCTTTGTGGCCACCCCTGATCAAATGGGATGGGCCAATGAGAAGCGTGTTTTAATCTTTATGTCTTGCATTCTGCCTGATGAATGGCTGGGACATGGGTTTCTGGCTGTCAGGACTTGCAATTCTGACTTGTTACAATTTACCCACTAAACAATGGAAGGGGAGGGAGTCTTTCGCAGATCACATGCTCAGTTAAAGCTAAAATCTGGAAAAATGGGGATTTCTCAAATTACCAGTATTTAATACTGCAGTTAATTTAAAATTCTGGAGAATGCATTTTTGGTGCCACAATGAATTTTTAGCTGGTGATGCCTTTGTCCCTCAGCATCTATGCCACCAGTCAGTATTGTCAAGTTCACTTTGAATGTGCCCTGCAGTAATCACAGCCAGTGGTGCCTTTGTATCAGAGACCGGTTCAAACCATACAAAATACCCTTAAACTAGAAGAGTTTCATTCTATTCTTATGATGTTATAGTTTCAAGAAGCCAATGTGGACATTCTTTAAGACTTTTCTTTAATCCTTAGGATATAATTTACCCATCTAAGTCTTGTAGAATTTTTATTGATTGTAAGTGCCTTCCTGAAACACTAGGAAATGTTAGGGGTTAAAGAATAAAATTTTCAAGTAATAAGAACAGTATGAAGCCGACCTGCAGACTTGAGGGTCTTCATGGTATTTTCCAAATTCAAATATAACTTCTTTAAGAGCAAACCTATGTCTAGGACTTTTATGTAAGATGAGCTGGAAGGAAATCTTTTCCTTAAGACAAAATCTAAGCAGTTAAACAGACTTGGGAGTTGGTGTGTTTAACAGGAGGCAGAAAAAAGCAAATCGCTAATAGTATCACTGAGAGGTCTTTGCCACTGTGTGCACTTAGAAAAGGAGAGGAAGAGCCCATAGGTCTTGGCTTTGAGTCTTAGCCTTCACATGATCTTTCTATTTATTTATTTATTTTTTAGAATTTTATGTAATTTTCTTTTTTTAATTTTAATTGTTGTTCTTGTACAGTTTTCTGTCTTTTACTCCCATCCCAGCCCACCACCCCAGCCCTCCCCACCTCCCTCCCATTTCCACCCCCCTAGTTTTTGTCCATGTGTCCTTTATACTTGTTGCTCTAAACCCTTCCCCTTTTCCCCTGAAATTCCCTCTCCTCTCCCCTCTGGTGACTGCCAGCCTGTTCTCAATTTCAGTGTCTTTGGTTATATTTTGCTTGTTTGTTTGTTTTGTTGATTAGGTTCCTGTTAAAGGTGAGATCATATGGTATTTGTCTTTCACTGCCTGGCTTATTTTGCTTAGCATGATACTCTCCAATTCCATCCATGCTGTCGCAAAGGGTAGGAGCTCCTTCTTTCTTTGGTTATATTTTGCTTGTTTGTTTGTTCTGTTGATTAGGTTCCTGTTAAAGGTGAGATCATATGGTATTTGTCTTTCACCGTCTGGCTTATTTTGATTAGCATAATGCTCTTTAGGGGAGGGTCCCACGCTCTGCCTTAAACATAAGGACTGAGGTACGAAACTGTCACCCACATGCACAGTATTTTACTTGACACCGTTCATGCTTCCTGGTCTCTGTGCATCTGAGTTAATCAAGCTTCTGAGGTACCTGTTTTCTCTCTTCTTACTTGAATAGATTATTTTCTAAAGTTTATGGAACAGCCCATCTATGCTGGACTGATCTAGAAAAAAGGGGAACACAAACAGTATCAACTCAAAGGCGTAGAGGAAGATGAATTTTGAAGCCATAATTCACATTTCTTAAGTGTGAATAGAGGCAATATTCATCTGGATTAGAACTCAGGCCCTTTTGATTTCACTACTAAGAAAGTCATTTGTGTCTTCTTCGATTTTTATGTCTAAATTGTTACGGAAAAAAGAAGCCAGTTAATAAGTCTACTTACCTGAATGTGTTTCTGCAGAAATTTAGAGAGAGCTGGTAATAGTAAAGCCACGTTACAAGCCTTAAAGACGTTGAAGTCATTAAGGTCCCTGAAAATGGCTACAAGAAAAAAATAATAAATTGTTACAAAAATATTGTTTTCCTCAATTACCTAATTCACATTAGGGGACTGAAAATTTATCAGATCTCTTTTTTTCCTGAGTGATATTTCAAACCTGTGTTAAAAAGAGTTTTTTAAAAAGCCAGTTTAATTGACTTTATAATTGACTTTTGATATCAAAAACAGAATTGCTATTCTTAGGTAAACAGATTTCTTTAACCAGAGATTGGTGCTCAAGGTTCAGATTAGTCTTCAGCATAATTGTTGTTGGTTGACTCAGTTTCTGTCACAGCTGCTTTTAAATTTCAGGCTAATGCTCATATCTGAGCCATCAACCTTACCTGCTTCCTTCAGAGTTTTTGACAGTGAAACATGGAAGATCGCAAAAAGATATTTCCTTTTTTTCTCAAGCAAGACAGTTCTTATTACCCTCTGTAGTAAAATCTATACAGTTCAATCCATCTAGCCATTAGATGAGCAAATTAGCAGCTCAGCTCTAGAAACCTGAGTCAATACGAAGTTCCCAGATGGCACAAGACACGTGGTCTTTAACAAATTCTTCATTCAGTGGATTTTCTCATTGCTGCCAGCAAGCACTGCGATTGTGGGGCATTTGACTGATCAGCCACTTGAGGGTAATCAATGACCCAGCGACTTGATTCACTGTGAAGGTGCTTTCCTTGCAAAGAACGCAAACATGACTTATCCAAGAGACCCATTGACATTTCCTGTCTCTGCACTTGGAGGACAATTTAGAAACTCTGTGTTGTTCATTATGATGGCAGGCTTCCAAACTGGATCCCAAGCTGCGAAATTCCGCACCGCAGTGGCAGCGGAGGGCTAGCAGAGCAGGCGGCGCTGCCCTCTTCCCTCTGTGCTCCCGGGAGGGAGCTTCTTTCCTGGGGAAAACCCAGATTTAGAAACCTCGATCAACTAAAAATCATGTTCCATATCTATGTGTTTGAAAAAAACTCACCAAAGGAGTTTTCAACTTTCATGTTCTCTCCTTGAAAATGTCTCACATTTAACATGTCTTATTTTTATTAATGTTTAAAAGTATTTCCACATATAAAAATGTTTAAGTAATTAAGCATTTAATTAACCATGTAACCTTCGATTGAAAATGATTTGATTCAAACAAGTAAAGCACGAGGCTGGTTGTTGGCCGAGCCACCACCATTGCATGCCCTTCTGCAGAAAAACCCAGCACAGTAGGTTGGCGGTGCTGTTCAGGCCGAGTGAGTGAAAAGGAACTGACTTCTATCTGGAGAAGACGAGTTCTCAGTCAGCAGCACGGCCGACTCTGGTCGATCCGGGTAAGGCTATCCCTGGTATTTCTGAACTGTCCACTTTATTCATACGATCCCCCGCAGGCCGGATAGTCATTCGTCGGAGTTACTATTTGAGTATGGTATTGCTGATAAGAGGCAGAGACTTCTTTGTTTTAAAGAAGCAAAAAGAGGAATATTTCACAAGTCTGAGTTGTGCGTGACTTCCCAACTTCGGGCCTGTGTCTTCCTGCTGTGCGGTGGAGTCGCGTCACTGGAGGAGCGTGGAAAGCAGGAGGGGAACAGGCGGGCGAGGAAACAATGCCTACGTTTGGCCAGAATCTCGCGCCTTCCTGGTGAGACGATAAAAAGCTGCGAGGGAGCCAGAGCCAGCTGTGCTTTGAACTATATTCATTTTCTCAGCAAAAATGCACAAAGCTGATTGATTAGATATAGCAAAAGGAACTTTCTGCACTATATTTTCTGGAAATGTTTATACAATTAATATGGTTAATGAAAGAAAATGTGTAGAAAATATTTGTGAAACTGGTTTCTTGATTCCTCTTTCCATAGACCCAGTTTAGGCTTCCGAGTTGTCACAAAGGATTTAATTTTTCACCAGCAGATGAAGCTTTTGTTTGCCAAAAGAAGAACCATTTCCAGATAACCATTTATATCCAAGTTTGGGGAAGTGCAAAATTTGTCAAAACCCAAATGGGCCTACAGCCAATAGAAATGTTTTACCTGAAAGCTTTTGGGGTTAAGGTAAGTCTTTTATTTATTTAGTTCCATTTAATTCAGCCAACATTTATTAAGTGTTCCAGTGGTCTGTTGCTTAGTAACAAACTACCCCAAACTCAGTTACATAAAATGCTAACAATCATTTATTCGGGTCACAAATCTGCTACTTGGTTAGGGCTTTACTCTGGTAGTTCATCTCCGTTCAGGAGTCATCAGCTGGGGCAGCTCCAATTTGCTGAATCTGATTTGCACGAAGACTCATTTACATGCCTGTCTGGTGCGTGCTGCCACCAGCCAGGAGCTCAAAGGGGCTGGGAGGCCGTGGCTCTTCCCCCTACTGCCTCTCCATAGGACAGTCTGTGCTTCCACACAACATGGAGGACGGGTTCTAAGAATAAATGTTCCAGGCCAGAGGCAGCGGAAGCTGCTCATTTCTTTTCTTTTCTTTTAAAAAAGATTTTATTTACTTATTTTCAGGTAGAGGGGAGAGAAGGGAGAAAGAGAGGGAGAGAAACACCGTTGTGAGACAGAAACATTGATCAGTTGCCTCTCGTATGTGCCGTGACTGGCGACGGAACCCACAATCCAGGCATGGGCCCTGACTAGGAATCCAACCAGTGACCTTTCCGTTTTCGGAGTGACCCCTATCCAACTGAGCCACACTGGTCAGGGCAGAAGCTGCTAATTTCTTAAACCTGGGCTCAAACTGGCAAAATACCATGTCAAACTGCAGTTTTGCAGTTTTCAGTGAATAAATCTTGCACTTGTTTTACTAAATATGGTCTTAATTGTTTTATACTTTTTGATGATGGTTCATTTTCATATGGAGTAGATTCAAAGTTTTCACCAAATTCTCAAAGAGGTCCCCAACTTAAAAAAAAGTTAACAAACCACTAATCCAGTCAATGTCCCCTCTTGTCCAGTTTAACAGTGAAGGGAGACTGAGGCTTAGGATGTTACACAATTCATCCAAGATAATAGATGATAAAGCTGGGTAGGATGACTTTTGATTGGCCAACGAGTATCCAATAAATTATTACCTCAGATCCTGCACCTTAGGGGGAGTAGCTATTGTCCACATATTTTATTCTGATCATTAATCTGGGCTTAGCTTCCCCAAATGGTGCTGGACTGCTGGCCACATCAGCTGCTCTTCCTCCAAACTGAGCTTTCACACCAAACCAAACCAAACCAAAATGGAGCACAATAAAAGCAAACACAAACAAACAGAGACAAATACCCACATTTTCCTGATTTTGGAAGTAATAATTCTGTAGTAAAAGTGTTGAAACATACTAGAAATATATGACAGAGAAATAATCATTCATATTTGGGATCCACCATTTGGTAGCTTGTTTTCTCTTATTTTTCTGTTATTAAATTGATCACATATTGTTAATATAGTATAAAAAATAACACAATATGATAGTAAAGACTCTATCGAACTATTGTTTACAAAGATGACACAAATTTCTATTGTATGGAGGTACTCTATAAATTCCTATATTATTGTTTGTTTTATTTCCAATTTTTCTTAATAAAACTGCAGTAAGCATCTATATACACCCATGTTTGCATGAAGATAAAATCCAGCAGAGGAATTTACACATTGAAAGAATGAACATTATTAATCTCTTGATGTAGGTTGCCCAGTGGCTTTTCAGAAAGATTGTCACCGTGCGAATGAACACCCACAGCCACAAATGACAGGACAGGTCTCACCCTGTCATTGCCGATGTCCACTAATGACAAGGAGAGTTTGTAGCAAGTACTGAGTAAACTCCATTTCCTATACTTTTTTTATTACCATTGCTTTTTCTTATTAGAGCGTAAGCTCTGCAAGGGCATGGATTTCTGTTAATTTGGTCAATTTCTCATCACCAACGCCTTGAGCAATGCCTGGTGTATAGCAGTTGCTCAACAAGTATTTATGAATAAATGAATACATGAACACATGAATGCGTGCCTTCTTTGAGCTCTGTTGCTCCTGTGTTTTGCAACTGATGTTTCTCCTGGCCCATTCTGTACTCACTGTTTCCCTGCAATACTCTGCGGTCTTGTGTTTTCACTGTGTAGTGTTACAGGTATTTGTCTCTGTTCTCACCAATAGCATACTGCTTTCAGGTCCGAGCCATCGACTTATATCTTTTCAGTGACTTGCCCCTCCGGCCCAGTGCCTAGATTAATACCTTGGAAAACCTTTAAAGTACTTGAAAATTATTTACTAATGGACATTTTTATTAATAAATTAGGTTATTAAATTTTTTCTTTATGTTGTTTTACACAGGTAGAAGCCACTAATCAAGTAATTGCTATGCAACAATCCCAAGCAGATGGAAGCAAAAAGATTTTCAATCCTGTGAAGTAAGAACTTCTTTTCTGAATTCCTTTGTGAGTGTTTTGGGAAGAAAACCTATTGTCCAATTTATTTTGCTTATTTGAAATGAATCTTACTGTAGAAACTAAATAATAATATGTTAATTTACGAACATATGCTGTCCACAAAAATAAAGTAGGTAAAATACATCAAAATAATTTTTTAAAAATCCTTATAAAAAGCTCCATTTTTAAGTCATTTTTATTTTTGTAATTATTTACTACTTGCTAACAACCTTGGTTCCTTGAGATCTATTATGGTTAGATCTTTTAATTTTTCATTTAACTCAGCACAATGCTGATAGAATTAAATTTAAGGCTCTGGATCCATCCTGTGCTTACAGTTTATTTTTTCTCTTCTAAAGCTATGTTGATAGATTGCTTAATGGGTTCCAAAATAGAAAGCATATAGGATTGGGATTATCCAAAGCAATATGGTGGTCCAAAGGGAGAGTCCTCTGTAGAATCACTTTGGAGTGGGATTTGCTTTTCAACAACTGATTTGGCTGGGATACCGTTGAGATGTTTAGTGTTTTGACCCCGAGTCAGTCCCATTTGGGCTGGGAGGAAGACGGCCCCTTAGCTGGGACCAGGCAGGAGCTCAGCCTGATGCTGCTCAAGCAGGAGCCTCGTGTACTAACACAGCTCTCAACCGCCTGGTGCATCCAGCTCTCCCTTGCATGGGGAAGGCTGTGTGTGGTCGTCCTTAGGAACAAGCAGCCTCCCACAGCCAGGCCGGGAGCGGGCAAATACATGAAGGAGATGTGAAGGAATTCACGAGGAACCCAGAGAAATTGCTTCAGTGAGGAAGTGAGTGCTGTAGAAGCAGAAGCACAAATGAAATATGTCTTTTCTCCGCATTGTGGAGGTAGTAGAGTCCATGTGTGGTATCAGGAGCACACAGCCCTCGTGAGTCAGAAGCCCTGGGCTCGAGCTCCTGCAGGATGAGCATTTCCACTCAAGGGTTATTCCGTGGACTTTCCTGGCCCCCATTCCTGGCCCCACTGTGGATGGTTTATTAAAAATCAGTGACTGGAATAAACTGTCCTCCACAGTGTGACAGGAACTGGGGACTGAACATGCTTGAGAATCTCAGATGGGCTACATATGCTCAAAGACTCTATGTTCTTTTACAGTCTCTTGGTATTTCTGCTGTTTGTTTTAGAATTGACTTACTGGCCAACCACGTCACCAAAGTAACATTGGGCCGACTACACTTCAGTGAAACCACAGCAAATAACATGAGAAAGAAGGGGAAACCAAATCCTGACCAGAGGTACCAGCATCGCTGTGTCCACCTGGGGTGGCTGGTGCTTTATATGACCAGGGAGTGCCCTCCACAGGCCTCTCTGCTCCTCTAGGCCCTACTAGCCTGCAAACTGGGCCTCCCTCAGCCATATCCCTTCCTTCTCTGATTCAGCCTATTGACAGGTCTCACTTACCCTTAGACATCTTTCTTCTTCCATCCTCACCCCTGCAATGCCTGCTCTCCTGCCCAGCCCTGAACCCGCTCGCCTTGGCTGCCTCCATGATTCTCTGGAGTCACTTATGTCTCCTTGCCGTCCAAGGGCTGAGGGAGGGCTGACTGCAGTTCTCAAACCGGTGTGCTTACTAATAGGATGCCCTGAACCCTGCAGCTCTGCTATAGCCTTTTTGGATTAAAAAAGAAAATAAATTTGCATTAATATTTTAGACCTGCGATTCTCATAGTGTGGCTCCAGGACTATCAGAAATAGTATAACCTGAACAGTTATTTAGAAAAGCAAGTTCTCAGGCCTCACCAAACACCTACTGAATCAAACATGCTGGCTATGAGGCCCAGCAGTTTGTATTTTCATAAGCCCTCGAGGCAATGCTGATGTGTAACATGTTCAAGAACCACTGGTTTTGGAGTTGGACAGAATTGAGTGTGAATAGGTGATACTGCCATTTACTAGCTGGGTCACCTTGAGCATGCAACTTAACCTCTCTGAGATTCATTTTCCTCTTCCATACAATGGGGACAATAACCATATTCTACTCTAATAAGAGTCGTCTGGGGACCTAAATGAAATGATGTAGATAAACTGCTATCCCAATTCCTGACACATTGAGCACTGGGTAGATGGTAGCTAATAATAATAACAACAATTCTTACTATTACTGATTTACTTTAGATACAGAGGAGAACTCATTCTCTAGGGATTTGAGAATTTGTAGAGTGTTACAAAGGAAGTTGGTGATGTTTCTTCATGCAGTTATTAATGCAAAAGCTGCTCTGATGGGGTAGTTTTTATTTTGACTTTCAAGAAGTGGTCAGATCCTAAAAATGTCTCAGCAGTGGTACATAGGAAGAAGCAATTGAAATAACTGATGAAAATTGCCATTGGGAGCAATTGGAGGGGAGGGGCCAGGCCTTTGACTAAAGTCATGACAGGTGGGTGTGCAAGGTACAGGGTACATGGCCAAGAGTTATTAGGGTGGGAAGGGTCCAGGGTGGCTGAACAAACCCTACTGAGTCATCTTCCACTGAGGCCTAGGACATGGGGCTTGGGTGACTCTGGACAAGGGGTCTCTAAGATGGCTTCCTACTGTGCACGTGTTTGTGAGCAGCACTGGTCGAGGGCCCAGGGACACAGCCAGAACAGATGGCCTGAGCTCGGGCCCCCGACAGGATGATTCCCCACTGAAGGCCATGCAGCTCAGATATCTCAGACCAGGCAAAGGGAGGACCCGGAGCGACATCGAGTAAATCAAATGCTCTCTCTTTCCACGGGAGGGGCAACTTAAAGCAGAGGAGTACAATCTTTAAACATGCAGTCTTTAAATGAGTAAATTCATCTGTGTAAATTCACCATTGATAAACTGCGGGTGGCATTTGATCGCACAGATTATGTCTCTGTTCCCTGATGTGTTGCCATTGGTCTCGTATTTCCAAATTAGATACTTCATGTTGGTGGTCGGACTGTGTGCTGCTCACCAAGGCCAGTTCTGTCTGTTGTCTGCCCACATCTCCGAAGGGATAATTGTAAGGGTAAGCTCATTTCCTTGCCTTTTCTGGATCCCACATGCTTTTCTTGAGGATGGTAATAGCAGATACTATTATTTTAGTTTTTACACAGTGGCTCTCAACCGAGAAAACTTCTGTCCCCCAGGGGTCATTTGGTAATGCCTGCAAATACTTTTGGGTATCACAGGTGGGGGTGCTGCCACCTAACACTGCCCCGGTGTAAAGGCCGGGGACACTGCTCTGCCCCTGACAGAGCACAGGACAACCCCCACAACACGGGATCATCCTCCTGAAAGCTCACAGTGCTGCAGTTGGGAAACCCTGGTTTTTACACTGTCTTTTAAGCACCGAGGTGAATTCTCTATATATGACATCATTTTATATGGTTTTACATTTGGATTACATTCTTTACACCCAGAGGAAGGGAGGTACAAGAGGGTAAGAGACTTATCTGTGATCACACAGCTTATAAGTGATGGAGCCCGGGTGCAACCCAGTTCTCTCGGACCCTAAAGCCCACAGGACAGAGAAAGTGGCAGGAAGGCCTTCCATGCCCTAAAGTGGTGGGTGACCTCAGGGGCATCTGGACCCCTGCCTAGCACATGGTCATGGTTCATCACGTTTTGCCGAATGACTGATTGGTCACAGCTGTGGACAGAATCTTGGCAGCCACAAGAACATAAAGCTGTTGGCAGCTGCAGCTGCAGCTGTGTGAGGCCAGGCTGGCCACTGCTGAGAATGCCCCAGGGTGTGAGGGGACAGGTAAGCGCAGGCTGGGTAGCCCTGGGAGGGGGTGGTTGTCGTGGCTCTCGGAAGTGACACAGGGAGGACGTGAGGACTTCAATAAACATTCACTCTGCGCATGACAATACAGGCGGCTGTTAACCTTAGGCTTGGGGATAAGATCTGCCGGTTGGGGGAAGTGAGTCCTTCTGGCTTGCCTTGAGCTATCCTGAAACAAAGGGCCCTCTGTAATTCTTTTAGTCAATTAAAAATAATCGGCCACCTCTGAGTGGAAATCCTTAAACTGGTGCTCCAAGTTTTAATGGAGGTGAAGTACTGACGGAAATGACGGAACCGGATGTGTTCAGAAGTCCCAGGTGAGAACCAGGCTCCTTGCCTGCCAGCATGCACACCCCAGGCTGCGTTTTGTGACACTTGATCTAACCTGTGGCCAGTGAAGCTTTCTCCCCTGGTCCTGAGCCAAGGACAGAGCTTCCCGTCCCTCCCTCAGCAGGGTTCAGGGTGCTCTGGGACACCTCACCTGATGTAACCTGGGATTGCTTTGATGCAATAACAAATCCGGTTTGAAATAAAGTCTAGAAACCTAGGTTATTTATTGTTTCTGGTTTCTCATAGGAAGGAATAAACTGAGAGGTACCAGAGTCCTATACAGCTCATGCTTGCATCGGACTGTCTGCTAGTCACCCGCATACTTTGAATAATTTACCTGGTGTTGAGGTTCCTCCATTTCCTGTTGGCAGCTCCAGTAAAGCCGTCTCTGGCTGCTGCACAGGTTCCCACGGCAGCAATCCCAGACGGACCCCTCTGTCTGACATGCTGCGACCCAAACTCTGCTAATTGGCACCTTCTCGTATCCAAAACAATGTGGTAGTTTAACTCATGATGATGACTTTGAGAAGTTGAAAATTTTCTACAATTCATAGCCAGTATGAATACTAAAAAAAAAGAAATATTTACTGAGTATAAATTGGGTGTCATGTCATTCACTAAATTTTTATTTTTAAAAAATGATTGCATTAAAAAAATAGGGAAGAAATGATTACACTCCAGATTTGATGCTTTCTCCTAGCCATAATTTTTGTTTAAAGGTAATGCCCTATTCTACAAGTATGCTGGGTAACATAAGGGTTATCCTAACAAAAATGAGAACAATTATAGTGGTAGATAACACAAAACTTCTCCCAACACTAGAAATATCTTATTGATTTTATTTCATTCTAACTCAAAATGCAGAAGTGAAAAATGAATGCAGACTTTTGAATCTATTTGTTTAATGTTTAAACCAACTAAGAAAAAAACAATTTCAGAAATGGCCATACTGTTTGAATCAATGAGTTTTAGAAATGTCCGCAGAACACATTTCCTGCCACTGAGGTTCTAGAAGGCTCCATGCAGGTATATGTATCATGCCTTGGGCAGGAGGCAGGTCAGCCTACTTTGTACAAAAATGCAGATGTGCCCTCTTATGCCATGGTCTGGTTCTGTTAGTCTGAGCTCCAGAATGAGGGCAAAAACTTTGGCAATCAAAGATGTAGAAAGCTGTACACTAAATGAACTACAAATTGCATTTAGCAAATTCAGATTCGTTTTGGGGCCTAAGAATCATTCCTCCCAATAGCAGAGATTCACCTAAGGTGACTGCATGAAGGCTGGAATAGATGGGGCGTCAGGCCTCCAGGAGGGGTTCAGGAAACCAAGCTTGTCAGCATTCTCCTTGCAGAGAAAATTGTGAGCAGGACCCAGTAATTGTTCTCCTGGGCTGTCAATCAAAACAGCTTTAGAAATATATTATGGCCCCATAGTGTAAATTGACCAATTTAATGGAAATTAAGCTTTGCTCCAAAGAACAGATTTATTTCCCAGATGCATGTTTTGAGAGCATTCCCCAGCGGAGTTCCTTCAGATTCTCCTTGTTAATGACTAGGCTTTCCTTCAGCTCCACATCTCTTCTAAAACACATCATTAAGCCCGGTTCACTGCTGTGCTACAAGCTGGAGGAGTGATTGCTTCCATCTGTCTTTTTTTAAGTATATTTTATTGATTATGCTATTATAGTTCTCCCAATTCTTTCCCCTTTGCCCGCCTCTGCCCAGTACACCCCCTTCCCTCCAGCATTCCCCCTCCCCTTAGTTCATGTTCATGGGTCATGCATGTAAGTTCTTTGGCTTCTCCATTTCTTATCCTATTCTTAACCTCCCCTCCGCCCCGTCTATTATGTACCTACATATTATCCTTATTCCCTGTACCTTTTCTCCCATTCTCCCCCCTCCCCTTCTGAACTGATAACTCTCCAAATGATCTCCATATGATTCTTTTTTTTATTTTTTTATTTTTTATTTTTTTAAATATATTTTATTGATTATGCTATTACAGTTGCCCCATTTCTCCCCCATCAGTCCCCCCACCCTGCACACCCTCTCCCACCCACATTCACCCCTTTAGTTCATGTCCTTGTGTCATAAGTTCTTTAGCTTCTACATTTCCCATACTATTCTTGCCCTCCCCCTGTCTATTTTCTACCCACTATCTATGCTACTCATTCTCTGTACCTTCCCCCCCCTCCTCCCACGCCCCTGTTGCTAACCCTCCATATGATCTCCATTTCTGTGGTTCTGTTCCTGTTCTAGCTTTTGTTTTAGGTGTGGTTCTTAATAACTGTGAGTTTGCTGTCTTTTCACTGTCATATTTTTGATCTTCTTTTTCTTAGATAAGTCCCTTTAACATTTCATATAATAAGAGCTTGGTGATGATGAACTCCTTGAACTTGACCTTATCTGAGAAGCGCTTTATCTGTCCTTCCATTCTAAATGACAGCTTTGCTGGAAAGAGCAATTTTGGATGTAGGTCCCTGCTTTTCAAGATTTCAAATATTTCTTTCCAGCCCCTTCTTGCCTGTAAGGTCTCTTTTGAGAAATCAGCTGACAGTCTGATGGGAACTCCTTTGTAGGTGACTGTCCCCTTATCCCTTGCTGCTTCTAGAATTCTCTGCTTCATTTTAATCTTGGCTAATGTAATTACGATGTGCCTTGATGTGTTCCTCCTTGGGTCCAACTTCTTTGGGACTCTCTGAGCTTCCTGGACTTCCTGGTAGTCTATTTCCTTTGCCATATTGGGGAAGTTCTCCTTTGTTATTTGTTCAAATAAGTTTTCTACTTATTGCTCTTCTTCTTCCCCTTCTGGGACCCCTATAATTCGGATGTTGGGACGTTTAACGATGTCCTGGAGGTTCCTAAGCCTCTCCTCATTTTTTTGAATTCTTGTTTCTTCCTCGTTTTCTGTTTGGTTGTTAATTTCTTCCTTCTGGTCCACTCCATTGATTTGAGTCCCAGTTTTCCTTCCATCTCTATCCATTCCCAATGCATCTTCCTTCATTTCACGTATTGTAGCCTGCATTTTTTCATCTAGTTTGTGAGCAAAATCAACCAATTCTGTGAGCATTTTGATGACCAGTGCTTTGAACTGTGCATCTGATAGGTTGGCTATCTCTTCACTGCTTAGAGGAATTGACTCCGGCGTTTTCATTTTTTCTCCGGTTTGAGCCATTTTTGGTGGGGTTTTTTGTTTTGTTTTGTTTTGGTTTTAGTCTGGTCGCAGCTATTACATATGAGGGGTGGAGCCTTAGCAGCCCAGTCGCTGGGTTGTGACGCTATAGGTGGGGGCGGGGTCCGAGAGGGAAGAATGGCGCCTGTTCTGCTCTCTTCTGGACTCCGGTCACTTCCGCCGCTTCCCCTTCACCTGGATTATCTGCGCATGCGCGCGTGCTGTTACGTATGAGGGGTGGAGCCTCAGGCGCTCCCCATTGTGGGGCAGCCCAGTCACTGGGTTGTGACGCTGTATATGGGGGTGGGGTCTGAGAGGGAACAATGGCGCCTGCTCCGCTCTCTCCTGGATTCAGTCCCCTCCGCCACTTCCCCTCTGCCTGGACCGTCTGCGTGCGCGAATGTGGGACCCCCTGGTCAGCCAGCTGCCTTGTGCGTCCTCACTGGATCTGCACAGTTGCCCCCCTGTGCCCGGGGTCCGCCAGCTGCCGCCTGTGTGCCCCAGGACCGCCAGCCACCGCCCATGCACCTGGGAACTGCGAGCCGCTGCTACTTGCGTTCCTGGGTCCGCACCTCCACTTTTTCCTACTGCGACTCCGCCCCTCTTACTGGTCTGGATGAATGGTTGTTGGACTTCCGTACAGTTCAATTTTCTATAAGTTCTGGTTGTTTTCTTGTTTCTAAATATTTGTTGTCCTTAATTTTGGTTGTGAGAGGAGGCACAGTGTGTCCGCCTACGCCTCCATCTTGGCCGGATCCATATGATTCTTTTCATGTTCTGGTTGTTTGCTTAGTTATTTTTTGCTCGTTTGTTTGTTTTGTTTTTAGATTCAGTTGTTGATAGTCGTGAATTTGGTGTCATTTTATTATTCATAGTTTTGACCTTCTTTTTCTTAAATAAGTTCCTTTAACATTTCATGTAATAATGGCTTGGTGGTGGTGAACTCCTTTAGCTTTACCTAGTCTGGGAAGTACTTTATCTGCCCTTTCATTCTGAATGATAGCTTTGCTGGACAGAGCAATGTAGGTTGTAGGTCTTTGCTTTTCATCGCTGTGAATACTTCTTGCCAGTCTCTTCTTGCCAGCAAAGTTTCTTTTGAGAAATCAGCTTACAGTCTTATGGGTACTCCTTTGTAGGTAACTCTCTGTTTTTCTCTTGCTGCTTTTAAGATTTGCTTTTTATCTTTAACTTTTGGTATTTTATTATTATTTGACTTGGTATGGTCCTCTTTGGGTCCTACTTGTTTGGGACGCTCTGTGGTTCTTGGACTTGTATGTCAATTTTCTTTGCCAAAATTAGGGAAGTTTTCTTTTATTATTTTTTAAATAAGTTTTCAACTTCTTGCTCTTCCTCTTCTCCTTCTGACAGCCCTATGATTCAGATATTGGCACATTTGGAGATGTTCCAGAGACTTCTTATATGATCCTTGTTTTTCTGAATTCTTGTTTCCTCTTTCTGCTCTGGTTTAATGCTTATTTCTTCTTTATGTTCCAAATCATTGATCTGAATCCCAACTTCCTTCCCTTCACTGTTGGTTTCCTGTGGATTTTTCTTTATTTCACTTAGTGTAGCCTTCATTTCTTCCCTTATGCTTTTACCATACTCAGTGAGTTCTCTGAGTATCCTGATCACCAGTGTTTTGAACTCTGTATCTGACAGGTTGGCTGTCTCCATTTTGTTTAGTTCTTTTTCTGGGGTTTTGTTCTGTTCTTTCATTTGGGCCATATTTCTTTGTCTCCTCAATTTCACAGCCTCCCTGTGTTTGTTTCTGTGTATTAGGTATAGGTGCTTTGACTGTCTTAGTGTACATGTTGAGTTACATGGGGCAGAGCCTTAGGTATTTGCCAGGGCAGGGCAACCCGCTTCACCACTGTGTAGTTTGGTTTGGGGGAGGGCATGGAGAGGGGGCAATGCTGCTGCCTGGCTTCTGGAGATTTACCTGGCACTCACCACATTTCCAGTCACTTCACTCACTCCCATATGTGACTGGTGCTCTTCCAGCTGTTGCCCTGGTGGTGAATCCCAGCCTGGGTGGGTTTACATATGTTCTAAGTTCATGTAGGCCCTTTAAGCGGAGTCTCTTGAAAAACCAGCAGTTTCTTCTATCACCCCAACTCCCACTGGTTTTTACAGCGAGAAGTTTTGGAGATTTATCTCCCAAAACTGGAACCCTGGGCTGTGTGGTCTGGCTTGCGGCTGGGATTGCTCCCTCACAAAGTATCTCTCCTGATTTTTATCCACCACATGGGATTATGGGACCGCCTTTTCTGCCACTGCCGCTGCCTCTCTGCACCACACTGTGTCTCCTCACCGCTCCACCCCGACTCAACATCTTCTCCCTTCCTTCCCTTCTGGATGAATGTGGCTTCTTTAAATCCTAGGTTGTCAGACTTCCATACAATTCGATTTTCTGACAGTTCTGGGTGTTATTTGTTTTGTGGTGCAGTTGTAGTTATTCTTGTGGTCGCTTGAGGAGGTGAAGCATGTCTACGTATGCCTGCATCTTGACCAGAAGCCCTTCTGTCTGTCTTTCAAAGATGGGCCAGACACCTGGGTTCTAGCCCCACAGTTCCAGATTCAGTAGGTTGGAGATGCCCAAGAATATGCATTTCTCACAAACTTCTAGGGGATGCTATCTGTGGGCCTCCAGACCACATTTTGAGTAGCATGAGTAGAGACCATTTTAAGACCTATTTCCCATAGGTCTCAAAATTGATTTCTTATAAGTGGCCTTCTTCAGCTTAAGCTCTCTTATTATGTTTTTTAGATTTTATTGCTTTAGAAGCCCAAAGGTAAAGCAGAGAAATTCCAGCTTTCCCTTCCAAACTTAGAGCAAGCTTCAAATTACTATTAATTGCTGTTCCTATTCCAAGCACCTGCAGGGGGCACCATTTTCATTCTATTCTTTGCTCATGGGATTTTTTTTTTCCCCTCCCTCCCCCCATCCCCACCACAATTATACAACTCTGCAGGTGTGTGGCTGAGGACAGCAGATTAATCAATTACAGGTTGGACAGTGGTTGCTATGCACAGCAGAGTATATTGAGAATAAATTTGAGACTATCTTCAGTCTTGCAGTGCTTATGTACACATGGTTTCAGTGAATTCCCACAACCCTGTAAGACAGGTAAAGAAGACATTATTATCTTTATTCTTCAGAGGAGAAAACTGGTACAGAGGGGTTGACTGCCCCAAGGTCACACAGACAGTTTGTGCCATAACATAAACTAAAATGTTCAGGTCTTTCCTAAATATACAAGGCTGTGGAATAAATAATAACGGTAATTTAGAAACTTAAATTTATTTTGATATTTGATATTAATTATCTACTGTTGGGCTGAATGTGAATCCAACTTCATAATTTCAGAAAGTTTTTCTGTGATTCCATTACAGTTTGCCTTAACACGTTAAGATTCTGGATACCAGAGAAGGAAAACAAGTTCACAGATTTTATAACATTTCCATTAAGGGATAAGGACCCTCCTTAGGGCTATATATTTGAAACGTGTTAGTCTCTGGCCCTTACCAAAATGATTTGAACATATTTCAGGGATTTGAATTTTCATGCAATGAAAGCCAAGTGAGATTGTTGTAATAGTTCCAAAAAATTAAATCTACTTACATCTGCTGTTCCAGTAACAGTTACCAACATGATGATAATTATCCCAAAGCTCATTAAGAAAAAAAAAAATTCATCACTGTCCTATTTTGTTTCCTTGAAGTGGCTGGCTCATTATGTTCTGAGTAGAGCAAAATACATCAACATTTTATATGGCATACCTTTGGATTTAGTTGATTGCTTGCTATAAAAGGATTTGAGTCAAAGCCAATTTGCCATTCACAGCCACGGGGTCTCTAGAGATTTTGCAGAAAAGCTCTTTGTTCAAGTGAACTCACACAAAATAATGTTCCTCGTTGTTACTTTATATTCCTCCATGCCTTTGTCTATCAAGTGTCAGTGGTCAAGTCTTCCAGGAAGCCCAGGGGTTGGACACTGAAGACACCCAAAAATTCTTTAACTGAACCCAGACTAAGAAGTACACCTTGTGATTTCTTTTATTATTATTTTGAAGTTGCAAACACATGCATATGGTGAAAACAGTCAAACAAACCATGCCGAGAGTGTACAGTGAAGAGTGAATCTCCCCCCACCCCAGTCTCTGTGTCCCCTAGTCCCCGTCCTTGGGGGAACCGCCGTCACGGGTTCCTTGCACGCACTTCAGATCTCATCTGCGCATGTTCAGGTGCCAAGTTTGCGATGTCTCATGTGTCCCGTTAGAAAGGCAAAAACTGAAGACTTTGTATTTGCGCCGACTTTTTAGATGATCAGGGTCCCTACTGTTTTGTCTGAATTTCTGACTACCTGCCTCAAACACACAAAAATCAGATTTAGAAGCATAGGTCATAATTTTAAAAACAAATTAATTTTGTTGGGAAGGTTTTGATGGATTTGAAAAAGATGTTTGGAAATGTATTCAGCAGCTACAGGGAACAGGGAAGGCAGTACAGTGGAAAATATTTCAACAGGAATTTTATTTAAGAGTAAAACCTCCAGAACTTTGTCTGGTCTAAAGTTTCACTTGGCTTTTCTCTGAAGACCACATTCAACCAGGCCTACTTCTAGGCAACAGGACAAAAAGGTAAACTTAGTATCAAAAGAAGTATAATTCCGGCTCCAGAACGTATTAGCTTTGTGGCCTTGGGCAATTTGTTATCCTTTCAGAGTCTCAGTATCAATAAAATGAGGGTAATAGTACATATCTCATAGGATTGAGGTGTGGATTTGCACGCAAAGTACAGCTGTTATTATTCTTCAATATCATCTGTGCTTAGGGAAGAGTTGAGGTCTATTAAATATATTTGCATTGTCATTTGCTAGTCAATTGTGTACGAAATCATAAATATGAAATTATTTTGAAACTATTAAAGGGCTAGCTAAATGGAAGGTATTTTTATTTATCTGAGCATTAATAAACTTCTAATATTTTCTGATGTAATGTTCTGGTTTTAAAACCATTATTATCCCTGAAAAGACAGTCATTGTGAGTTTCTTCATCTTTCTCCCTGTACAACTGACGCATCGCCGATTCCAGATGCGCACAAGAGGGACCGGATGTTCCCGAACGTGGCAGACGGAGCTCCTGCTCGCGGGGCCACAGTTCGAGCTCCTGCGCGTGTGGGCGTGTCAGAATGTCCCTCCCACACAGGATTCTCAGGTGAAAGACTTAGACGCCTCGTTTTCCTTTGCTGTGAGGACTAAAGTGATCATCTATTCCTGCTACTGTAACTTTAACTGTAATATGTTTATGTATTTTTTCCAGACCTCTAACCCTGGGCAATTTGAAAATGACAGTGATGCATTATGGCAGTGAGGACAAGTTCCAGAATCTGTTGTCTGTCATGGTCGAGTGGGAATAAACACAGATGCCCCGGATGAAGCCCTGGTTGTCTATGGCAACATGAAAGTGATGGGCACAATTATGCATCCCTCTGACAGCCGGGCAAAGCAGAATATTCAGGAGGTGAGCACAGGGCATGCTTGGACCCCTCCTCTGACACCTGAATCAGGTGTGCCGGGCACTCTTGGTCTCTGACACGCCTCGCCTGGGGCATGTCTACCTGTCGCCTGTGCAGCGAGCTGCTCAGCGACTATGAGTGTAGGAGCCGTTAGGCACCTCTGCTGGGCTGGGAAGCAATTCCTACCTGAGAGAAGGACTCACCTGACAGGAGCACTGGGCGATGACAGCATAGCGCAGACCTCGCCAGCAGCCGCTCTCAGGGGTATTTCCCTCCACACATTATCCGCTGCTGGAGGTTGCCTTTTTCCTTTTCATCTCCAAGTTTCCATTCCCCCCTTCATCTTCCAAACACTGTCTCGGCCCAGTTCTTGCGAACAATCCCCCTGGACCCCTCCAGCAGCTTCTTCCCAGAGTCCAGGCCCAGCCATGTCGACCATGATTGGCCCCACTCATCGTCTTCCTCGGAGGAGCAGTCTGAGAAGCTCCTCCTGCTTGCCCCCCCCGCCCCCCCCCCCCCCCCCAGTCAATCCCAGCACCCAAGGTGGAGAGGCAGATGCCTTGCTGCCTTGTGGAAATCAGAAATCAGGTCTGGAAGTCAGGAGGCTGTTCGTCCCCTGGGGCCGCCCCTGAGCAGCGTGAGCCTGGACAAATGCTTGGCCTGCTGAAACTCAGTGTCTTCGTCTGTGCGATGGAAATGGTGCCTCTCTGCCTGACCCCACTGAGTTCTTTATATTTTGTCACCTATTGAGATAAGTACTGAATCATCTGGGAAAGTCACAATAGCTATGAAGACCTAGGGGATTAGATTAAGATGCTAGGTTACTCCTGGGTCCAGCCCTTCCACCATTTAATTCTGTTTTCCCCTCACTGCTTCTGCCACACCCCCACCTTCTCACTCCCACTGTCTCTCCTGGGAGCATTTCTGAGCCTGTGGTAGAACAGTGTTTTTAAGCCTCCTGTCTGTATTCTTTTTTACTTAATAGGAGACAATCTGTAAATCACTGGCCATTCTTCCAGACTGCATTCCTTTCGCTGTGCAAATCTGCACTGGTTTTTCTAAACCAGCCAAGGAATGTCCTCCTTTGCTGAGAGGATTCCAGAGAATGGCTGTAATTGTAGAGTTTCATGCTGATTGTGAAGCTGCGGTTCATGTTAGAAGAGCTGTGACCTGCTACCCGGATGGGAACTCTTAGGGCTAGAAAGTTCTCACATACATTTTCAGATCCCAGTCCTAGATACCATGCCTTCACATTTTAGAGACAGAGAAACTGTCTGTGTTTCAATCACACCAACTTCAGCTTATCCTTGCAACTGGCTACACAAATCCTGACCAGGTCTTATCTAAGTGTAAGCACAAGATAATAAGTGGGGACAGTCCTCCACAGCCCCACCTGGTCCCACCAGGCCATCAGCAGAACTCTGCTTACCTAACATCTTCAAGTGGTGCTCCTTGGTTTGACACATATATATAGTCTTAAAATAGCAAACTTCCCTAGAGCCTCTGACATCCCTTCTAGGAAGTGGTCTCCCTAAAGTGAAATGCCATTCCAATCCAGGCTCCAAATGTGAAATTGCTGTGTCCCCTTCCTGCTCACGGCAGCACAATGGGACAGAGAGAAGCCCAGGCTCTGGGGGAAGGCTAGAGTTTTAATCTTTGGCAACCACTGATCCAGGAAATCTGGCTCAGAGACATTCTATGCTGTTTGTCCTTCTGTGAACAGGGGATGCTTACATTCATTTTACCCATGGGCTTTTTCTATGTGAAGCAATTTTTAGCTGTATAAGGCTAAGCAAATAGATATTATTATTATTTACTTGTAAAGGATGCAAATTACCATATTTTCCCATGTATAATGTGCACTTTTGCCCAAATTTTTGAGGGAAAAATAAGTATGTGCATCATACATCGGTAGTGCTAATTCCGTATCTACATACATGTTTTTAATTCTTTGGTTTATGCTTATGCATGAAAAGTGTAACCCTAGAAAGCAATAATGATATCTGTATATGTGAAAAATAATACCCTGGAATATGATAATCAGTTTTATTTCAAAATATAAATAAATAAAAGGTGGAATTAAAAAATTGAAATGATTTTTTTCTGAAAGTTTGGACCAAAAACCTGGGTGTACATTGTACAGGGAACACATTGTACATGGCAAAATATGGTCTATGGCATTCATTTATTAAATAATTTTATATAAATATATTCATTCTTAATAGATCTATCTACACTTATAAAATACACGTTTCTAGACATTTTGTCCTATTGGCCACTTATTACAGGTAAGAGAGAGGGTGGCGGTGTTGATGGTGGTGCTGGCAGACGTGTGGACTTCGTCTTCACCTCTCCCTTAGATTTTCCAGCGTATGAAAGAGAGCCATTCTTCCAAGTGTGCTGCGAAGGGATCCTTGGCTGATGCGCTCGCGTGCACAGCGCTGGAGGCATGCATCCTCCATTCTTTTTTGTTTGTTTTGTTTTTGTTTCTTTGTTTTTCCAGAAGCACTGTTTTAATTTTTATAGAGCCCCAACCACTTCAGTGGCAGGAGGAGCGGGAGAGGTTCCTTTTTCGGTCAGGGGCCTCTGTAACGTCCGTCTGTTGTTACCAAACACACAGGCATGTGGCGTCGCGGGTTTGGTGAAGCAACTACAATGCTCGGTCTCTCTCTGCTAGCGCAACAAGTTGAGCGTCAACCCTGGTAAGAATCCTGAATTTAGGATTTTCAACTGTAACTGCTCCAACTTCTATTTCTGAAGGTTTGAAATCAATTGACAGGATGGTAGACAGGCATGCAATTGCAGTTTCCACTGTCTGTTCCAATGTCCAATCAGATTTCTTCATTTTTTTTCAAGAAAGCTGGTTGACTCGTTTGATTTACTCCTGCCGTAGTGGCTTTAAACCCGCCGTAGTAACCTGCAGGATCTCACTTGTACACCCGAGGGCCTTGTTCTTCATCTGTACCAATTAAGATCATACAACAACCGCGAGGCCTCGTTTCAGCATCCTGTGTGTAGACCCGAGAAATACCAGCAATTCTTTTACAGAGCATGTCCACAGGAATCTCAGAGCCATGCTCGTATTTCCAATTAGCTGCCTCATAGCGGGCCCTCTGTACCTGGGATCTGCTGTCAGCTGTCATTCCTGTCACCACACAGCCAGCGTTTCCAGTTATCTTGAATAAGTGAGTCGCCGTGCTAGAATCCTGTGTGACAACTACTGCACAGTCTTTCCTTCTGACAGCTGATGTAAGGCCACTCTGGTTAATAGCCTTAAAGGCATATTCTACTTGGTAGAGCCTGCCTTCAGGTAAAAAAATGATGATGTGGCAATCACAACCAAGGCTGGAACCACGGGACATGCTGGTGCACCTTCTACTTCAAGAACAGTATCTGGGTCCCATAGCTCCCATAGCTGGTACGCACCAGCTATGGGATGGCCCCACTCACACTCAGGGTCAAGGGTCCAAGGGGCCAAGGGGGTCACGATATACTACTACTGAAAGGACCCCCTACTGGGCTTGACTGTCTGCTGCCAGATAGGAAAGACTCTCTCAGTGCCAGAGATTTGTGAAAGGGAAAGGAAATGTTTATTTAATGCTATACAGACTTAAAGTAGTGACCTAACATCTTCATTAAAATATCAAAGTCCTTTTTGGATACCCACAGATGCCCAAGGTGCTTCCTTCTTCCCCTGCCCCTAATTCAGGGCACCATAACTCAGGAAAAGAAGCAAACATCCAGGACCCAGGCTCCTGACACAGTCAGCTGTGTCACCGTCCAGGCAGGATCTCTGATTAGTCAAAAGCCATGTGGCACCTTCTCATGGCCTACTGGCAAGAGTCCTTTCCCCCTTCTTCCAGGCAAAGTGTCTCCTGCTTCCCAGATCACACGGCCAAAGGGAGCACCCCAAAGCCGCGTGGTCCTCTTCTACCAAAGCTGCGGGGGTCTGCACTCTGGTGAAACCATGTGGCTCTCTCTGGCAAAGCTGCAAGGGGGTCTCCACTCTGCCAAAGCCACATGGTTCCCCCCAGCAAAGCTGTGGGGAGGGGGGTTGCCACTCTGTCAAAGCAGAGTGGTGGTTCTCTGCTAAAG
Organism: Glossophaga mutica; assembly: GCA_039655065.1. NCBI lineage: Eukaryota > Metazoa > Chordata > Mammalia > Chiroptera > Phyllostomidae > Glossophaga > Glossophaga mutica. The sequence continues at coordinate 66,234,801 of CM077304.1, forward strand.
CCACATGGTGATTCTCCCTCACAGAACTGTGGGAGTCCCCACTCTGGCCAAAGCTGCATGATTCTCCCTTCAATGGCTGCTGCACCTGGGTTTAAATCCCAGCGCCAATCTTCCTCTGCAGCCCCATTTCCAATTCCTCCCACAATCGGCTACACTTACCAGCATTCCCTATCCTTCCAGCTTTACTGGGCTGCCATCGTGAGTCTGGGCAGGCGTGGCCCCATGGCTTGGAGCCAATCATCTCCAAACGCTCACGCAGGTGCAGTAAACGGGGAGTTGCTTCCCAGTTACATCTTGGGTGGAAGTCACTCCCTTCTCCCTGGCTCAAAGCATGGTCACAGCTATTTAACATATCTATGAAACCAGTTAAAGGTTATAGATATGTTAAATGACCATGCCATGGATTAGCTGCAAAGCTGTGGCTGCACAAAATAGCTCTACATGTTCCAGCTCCATGTGTCCCTTCCCCCAACTCACACCTGAGGGGGAAAGGGTGAGGACATCTTATGTCTTTCTAATATTTCCTGGACACCCTGAGTTCTGGGCCCCATTCCAAATCCCTATTTTGGGGCCCCCCCTCTCAGCTGCACCCTGTATCACCTCCAGAAGTTGCAGTGACAGCTGTATCCTTCATTCTTTAAGGTTGCACAGTTGGCTCCTGCATGAGTTGTTGCAAAACATAGTGGCCAAACATGTCACTGAGTACTGTGACAGGGAAAATGAATACAGGTTGCTGCCTTGCCTTGGCTCCACGTCTCCTCACTCAAGGCAACGTAGGTTGCTTTGCAGATGTTGAACACACGAGCACTCTCCGTAGAGAGTCCTGGTGGAGATCACTGGTGCTCATCTGGATGCACAGCCAAGAAGCCAGGAAGATAAATCAGATATGATGGAAACCTGTGGAACTGAAACACGGGAAATGAGGTCAGCCTAAGAGGAGCAGCTTGACTCACCCAGCCAGTGTTGTTGAGCTTACCGGTGTGGCTGCAGACTGGAGGAGGGAATGCGGTTCTTACCATGGAAACCGAACAAAATTAGGGCAGAAAGGGTACGCTGGAAATGAAAGGGGCATGAGGAGCATCAATGTCAATGCCCCAAAAAAGAGGAAGTTGAAAGTTGAAGGCAGTGAAGTCTGGAAACAGGCAGCAAAAGACCCAAAAAATAAAAGCTGGAAAAAAAATCAATTAAGAAGAAATGCTCAAATATTTTTTTCTCTCAACCACACCAGCAGTGAGCTAGTCAAAGACAAAAGTGTGAGTGGCTGGAGAAAGTAAAAAATGCAGTCTGCCCTCAGGGCCACAAGCCAGATGCAGAAGTTCCTCAGCTCTGGGTGAAGCAGCGTCTGACCGTCCTGGCTGTGGGCCAGGGCCAGATGACGTGTAACGAAAGCTCTTTCCCTGAACTAACTGGAATGTCTTCTCTGTGGTACAGTTCTTTTTTTTTTAATGTTTATTTATTGATTTTAGAGGGAGAGAGAGAAAGAGAGAGGCATTCATTGGTTGATTCTTGTATGTGCCCTGACTGGAAATCGAACCTGCAGCCTTGGTGTTGGATGACGCTCTAACCAAACGAGCTGCCTAGCCAGGGCCTGTGGTGCAGTTCTTGGGTTAATGGTACAGAAGCCTTGGGCACGAAGCATCATGACAGCAAAGGCCATTTGCATTTATGGTCAAAACTTTCCAAAACTGCTGTGGGCAAGATCAAATCAGACACTGTAATTTTAGTTTCTAGCTTCTTGCCCAATACACATGATGAGCAAGGCATGGCACTAAGTTCAGGTATGTGTACGGTTCCTGGAGGAGGGTTCCACCATGGCCAGCCCTTGCCCCAAGGGTTTTCTCTAGGCCAAGTGCACACCTAGGGAACGTGCAACAGAGGCGGTTTATATTTAGCTTTGGAAAGCCTACAAGCCAGACATCAGGAGAGCATTTTTCTCAGAGAAACATTATTATAGGTCTTCAGATCCCCAAGCCAACCCTCAAAATTTTCTTTGGGCAAAAATCTGTCTGAAATACAATGACAATATTACCAGAAAACCTAATTGCTATGTTTAGCAATATGTCTTTGGGAAAAATGCATTCAAGGATCCAACTTAGACACCAGGGGTCATTTTCCCTCTATGTAGCCTGGACAGCCTGAATGAGGGCCCATCCTTCTCTGCTTTTCATCTGCAGCAAAGAAACTGACACTGCCTCATCTTTGGACTCCACAGGGGGCTCATGCAAGAGCCACAGGGATAATGAAAATTAGGCAAGGCAGCTCAGGACTCCCCAGGGTACGGGAGTGGGGAACCAAGTAGGGCCTGGCCAGCAAGAGGCCAGTCCAGGCTGGCTCCCGATGGACCCCTGTCTTCAGTTCTGTTAGTGTCAGGGATTGTTCTGCCATTTTGCCACTTCCATGCTTTCATTCCTTCTTTTCTGCCATGAAGGTCTGGGTGCCTGTTATATCAGGCACTTTGTTAGGTACTGTACAGTTCCCGAAATAAACAAGACATAGGCCTTACCCTAAGGAATAGAACTTTTATTAAAATTTGAACCCCAGATGAGAAACACTCATTTATCTCCAGTGCCTGGAACAGCATCTGGCACATAGTAACTACTGACTAAATATTTGTTGAATGAATGAAGGAGCTGACAGTCAGGCGAGACGGTGACCATTCTTTCCCAGCATGGCTCTCCCTGCTCTGACCTTGTCTTTATAGTCTTGTAATGTCAGATTCTGCAGATGTCACTCAGGGGGTTTGCTGCCTTGGGACTTGGCTCATGGTGTTCTTCCTGCCCAGCATCCCTGCCTTAGTCTCGCCCTTCCCAGCCCTTCCCATATCTTTCCACAAATAACTCCTGTCTTAAAGTTATTAACTTATTTAACAAATATTAGTTGAGCTCCCATTACTTGGGAGGAACTGTCCTAGAAACTGGTGATTCGGTGAGGAATAGAAAACCAAGGCTTCGTATGTCCCTGCCCTCAGGACTATAACCTGTCAGGACGACAGAAAACGAGGTGACTCGGCCAGCTGTCTTGTGATGACATGATGAGTGCTGCGAAGGGAAGGAACAGGCGCCATGAGCACAGAAGCAGAGGGACCCTTCCGAGTGTTGGAAGTTAAGACCTGCTTCTCTGGTGAAGGGATGTTTAAGTTGGGTGAGGGGAAGGGGCAGTGGGAAGGGATTTGAAGCAGAGAAAGTGCTATGAGCAAAGGCCCTAGAGTGGAAGGAGCAGAACATATTTGAGAACTGAAGTTCGCCAAGCCCTGGGCAGGGCCCCACCATCTCGAGGAAGCCGTCCTGCTTTTTGCTCCCGAGAATGTTTTAGACATTTGCTTGGAGCGGCCATGATTCTCTCTTCCTAATTCCATCATCACCCTGAATATCACATTGTCATATAGTTCGTATGTGACGAGTCTGCCTTCCTATGTAGACCACAAACATTTAAAAAGCCACCATTTTTAAAATTTTATTTTTCAATTACAGTTTACATTCAATATTATTTTGTATTAGTTTCAGGTGAAAAAGCAATCATTTCTGAAGCCCCAGCACTTGGTGTAGTGTGAGGTATGTTGAAGGCGATTGGTAAGCATCAGTCATATAAAACAGTGAATTCATGCATTGAACCAAGCTTTTGATAAGAGCAGGCATGAAAACGACAGTGAACCCCAAATGATACTGCCTGAAAAATACCTGAAATAAAGCTTGTCCATTTAGTCAGTTAAATTCCAAGCCACAGCCTTTCACAATGAGCCAAACTAGAGAAGGGCAAGAGCCCGTAATGATACTGGAGGAGCTTTCCTGCTCGCCTGACAGAGAGGGTCCAGAGTTATTGAGGGTCACGACAGGGTTTTTCTTAAAACAGCAGCAGCAGCAGCAGCAGCAGCAGCAGCAGCAGCAGCAGCAACAAGGCATTTTTGGTTGCTCTCACACAAGGAGGAATGTCCAGGCAGTGTAATTTTAACGGCCACTGGTTTCATAACCCAGTTATGTTCTAAAAGAAAACTTAGGGGACTCACGCAGGGCTGCCAACTTTTTACTTGAATAAGGTCATTTAAACAAAATCAGTCTTGTTAGACCATAAATTGATTTTTAAAACCCCCCCAAAAGGGAAGGCTTTGAATCCAACACATTTAGCTTTAGGAAAAATTTACTGTGTTGGTCTTAATTGGTATTGTTTTGCTGGGACCCAGTGAACTTTTTCTGAGGAATTTGCAGTGACAGTTGGGAACGCCTTGAACAACCTGCCAGAGCTGTGGGCTCAGGAAGCACGGTCACTGGCAGGGCGGTTTGGGAGAGGCCGCCCCCACAAGGGGGAAGCCTGGGTCTTGAGGGTCCAGTGGGTGGGCAACCTGGACTTGCAGTCTGCCATGAGAAGAAATTTGTTCTAGCAAAATGGTCAAAAGCAATTCAATGATATAGGGTATACCTATACCTCAAAGCCTGTTACTTGAACTAATCGTTGCATTTTCAACTTCTAAATACAAGCTTGACCTGCATTTGTTTGGTCTTTGTGCTGTGTGTTCTCTTGGAAATGACACTTCTCAATCCTTCAGCAATTGTTTCTCTCCAAGGTGAGCAACCTCAGTTCTCAGAAGGAGGGTTCACCTCTCAGAGGAGGGAAAGAAGGCAAGACCAGTAACCGAGGGAGTTTTTGTCTGGGAATTTAGACATAGAAACTGACTCAGTGGGTAGATGGCACTAACATGAAAGTTAAAACTTTGGCTTCTCTAAGGAGAAAAATATACATTTCCCTTAAAATAGTTTGAGCAACAGGAAAAGACAACCCCATTTTCAACATGTCTATTCTCTCTGGGCCACTGTGAGCATTGGTTTGAATTGCAAATATCCAAGTGGGCGAAATCTGCTCTTTGTTAATTCAATTAGGTTGACACAAATGAACAGCTGAGAAGAATAGCCCAAATGAGAATCGTTGAATATGACTACAAACCTGAGTTCCCATCTACGATGGGTATAAATGCTGCCCATCAAACAGGTACACACACACGTTCCCTATTTAATTTTGTATTGTCACCTATTAAAATTTAATTCTGAATTCTTTACCCGGAGGTTGTGTGCTATGGCGTTGGATGACATTCTCTGGGTCTCACTACTCCTCTGTGAAACCCATAATCACTAGAGCAGGAGAACTTAAGAAATGCCTGCTATTTTACTCAACACCCCACCCCCACTCCTGCATCCCAAGGTACTGGTGGGGTTTTGGGAATATATTGCTTCTTTTTACTGGAGTCCTGTTGCTCATGGGATGAGGGCCGAGGGGCAGATGGCAGTTCAAACTGTTCGAGGCGCGGCGCGTGTTTGGGTAGTTCAGGATCAAAGAGGGACAACAACAGGCCTAGGCCAGATTAGGGCCAAAGTGGTGTTTATACGCCAATCTGGGAATCCTAAAGAAAGGGGACCTGATTAGGGGGTAAAGTCCTCCTGCAGGAAAAGAAAAAATCCGGGGGGACTTCCGGCCAAGATGGAGGCATAGGTGGACACACTGCGCATCCTTGCACAACCAAAATAAAGGACAACAAAGATTTAGAAACAAGAAAACAAGTGGAACTGATAGAAAATTGAACTGTACAGAAGTCCAACAACCATAGATCCAGACCAGTAAGAGGGGCGGAGTCATGGCAGGAAAAAGTGGAGGTTGGCGGACCCGGACACACAGGCAGTCACTGGCAGATCCCAGGTGCACAGGCAGTGGCTAGTGGACCCTGGGTGCAGGGTGGCAACAGGCAGACCCAGTGAGGCTGTGCAAGGCAGCTGGCTGACCAGGTGGTCTCACATTAGTGAGCAGGTAATCCAGGAGAAAACAGGAAGCCAGACAGACCTCGCAACCCAGGGTCCCAGGACCCCAGCACCAGGAAATACAACCTAAAAACACCGATTGAAAACACTTGTGTGGGTTGAGGTGCCAGGAGAGACTCCCAGCCTCACAGGAGAGTTTGTTGGAGAGACCCACAGGGTCCTAGAACGTGCACAAGCCCACCCACATGGAAATCAGCACCAGAAGGGCCCAATTTGCTTGGGGGAAGCAGCGGAAGGGACTGGAATCCAAGAGAGAGTGGAGCAAACACCATTTTTCCCTCTCCGACCCTGCCCCCACATACAGCGTCACTACCCAGCAACGTGGGTTGCCCTGCCCTGGGGAACACCTGAGGCTCCGCCCCTCACTATGTAACAGCTGCGACCAGACGAAAAAAAAAAAGCCCCCTAAAAATGGCTCAAATGGGAGAACAGATCAGGGCTGCAGAGCCAATTCATCTAAGCGACCAAGAGATAGCCAACCTATCAGATGCATAGTTCAAAGCACTGGTCATCAGGATGCTCACAGAATTGGTTGATTTTGGTTGCAAATTAGATGAACAAATGAAGGCTACAATAAGTGAAATGAAGGGAAATGCACAAGGAACCAATAGGATAGGAGGAAAACTGGGACTCACATCAATGGAGTGGACCAGAAGGAAGAAAGAAACAACCAAACAGAAAAGAAGGAAGAAACAAGAATTCAGAAAAATTAGAGAGGCTTAAGAACCTCCAGGACATCCTTAAATGTCCCAACATCTGAATTAGAGGGGTCCCAGAAGGGGAAGAAGAAGAGCAACAAGTGGAAAACTTATTTGAGCAAATAATAAAGGAGAACTTCCCCAATCTGGCAAAGGAAATAGACTACCAGGAAGTCCAGGAAGCTCAGAGTCCCAAAGAAGTTGGACTCAAGGAGGAACACACCAAGGCACATCATCATTACATTAGCCAAGATTAAAATGAAGCAGAGAATTCTAGAAGCAGCAAGGGATAAGGGGATAGTCACCTACAAAGGAGTTCCCATCAGACTGTCAGCTGATTTCTCGAAAGAGACCTTTCAGGCAAGAAGGGGCTGGAAAGAAGTATTCCAAGTCATGAAAATCAAGGACCTACATCCAAGATTGCTCTATCCAGGGAAGCTGTCATTTAGAATGGAAGGGGAGATAAAGTGCTTCTCAGATAAGGTTAAGTTCAAGGAGTTCATCATCACCAAGCCCTTATGATATGAAATGTTAAAGGGACTTATCTAAGAAAAAGAAGATAAAAAATAGGACAGTAAAAAGACAGCAAACTCACAGCTATTAAGAACCACACCTAAAACAAAAGCAAACAGCTAGAACAGGAACAGAACCACAGAAATAGAGATCACATAGAGGGTTAGCAACAGGGGTGTGGGAGGAGGAAAGAGGGGGAAAAGGTACAGAGAATAATTAGCATAGATGGTAGGTAGAAAATAGACAGGGGGAGGGCAAGAATAGTGTAGGAAATGTAGAAGCTAAAGAACTTATGACACATGGACATGAACTAAAGGGGGGGAATGTAGGTGGGAGGGCGTGTGCAGGGTGGAGGGGAATGATAGGGGAGAAATGGGACAACTATAATAGCATAATCAAAAAATATATAAAAGAAAAAAAGAAAAAACCCAAGCTAATGCCCCACCCTTGCTTCTACAGATAGGAATGCTAAAGTATTTACTTGCCCCTTCCAACATTTGGCCAAGAGTCTCAAGGAAAAGTAAACGGCACTCCTACCTTAATCCTATAGTGGTTCATGGCTCAAAATTCCTTCTCTGCTTTAAATCTATGTAGATCAAAGCAAAAGCTGAGAAGGGATAAGCATCCCTTTGCAGGGACTTGCCGTGTGGCCTGTGGCTGTCCTGTTTCTTTCTGATGTAGGCCTGGGAGGATTTTCCCTGAAAGGTCTTTTCCTGACCCAACCTGTGGGAGTGTTTTGTGTCTAGGAATGATTGCGCAGGAGGTGCAAGAGATCCCAGAGTCTCGAGAAAGGTGGGTGATGTCACCTGCAAGAACAGAGAGAAGCTGCAGAACTTCCTCATGGTCGATAAGGTAACCCTGGAATACATACCTGCCTGTAGAGCTATAACCCCGTATGAACCCCCTTCTGTGACATCACTGTGCTGGGACATCCAACCAGGAAACGGGACAGTGAGAATTCTTCGCCGAGCTGAGGAATAAGTTAATGTCGATGACCCCACACTGGTCACAGCCACCATAAAGCAGTCCCAAAGGGGAAAAGAAAAAGGAATATGCACAGTAAGCATTGGAGCTCAGCGGGTCTGGTGGTCGGAGGCTGCCCCTGGGAAAGTCTCCTTAGCAGGAGCGCCCTTACAACAATGGCTGAACATTATGAGAAATGGTGACAAGAAGCTTTGATTAGGCTTTGTCTTGCAAGATGGAACTAAAATGTATGAAAGTATCTTATCTTACATAATATCATTTACATCACAGGTGGCAAACACAAGGCCCTCCACCTTGTTTTATCCGGCCTGGCACCTTGTTTCTGCCCAGCGGCAGCACAGAGCTCCTTACCTCTAGTTAAGGAGTAGTTACATTTGTACAGTCCTCAAATTACATTTGGCCCTTCGAAGGCAACCGTGAGGCTGATGTGGGCCCTGGTGGAAATGAGTTTGACACCCCTGATTTACATAATCATTAAAACAATGTGCTCCTCCTCAAAATAATGGAAGACTGATGTGTTGCAGCCTATGAAGGCCTGGCAGGTCCACTCTAGACTTGGGCAGACGGGAGAAAATGCACGGAGCCATGGATGCTTGGCATGCCTTTATTCGTGGGTAGGTGGGCCACGTGTCAATCTGTGTATCAATCTAGTGAGAAACCCCTACCTGCTTAAGTACTAGAGATAACGCCAGCTCAAGCCAAAAAAATTACATAACATAGGATGATTCTGCACATGTGAGCCCACTTCATGTTATGGGAACAGTTTATCTAACCCAGTCTCAAGGCTCTGAGAACACTACTTATAAGGCCCCCTCCAAGGCTGAGGGAACACTGCTTCCCTTAGTTACCCAGACACCTGGGTGGGGAAGCCAGACTGCCTCTATTTACCCTACAACTGAAGTATTGATTTTTTTGAGCAATTTTTCCATAAAACTGTATGAAGTTTACAGTTGACTTTCACAGCACAGTCATAAAGCGGGTCATTTTTACAAAGATATTCATGAGCCTCATCATTTTTTCTCAAGGGCCTGTCTGCATTCTTTGATGTTTATATCATTCTCTTTTGAAGGAATGTCACCATCCTCGTGGATTAGCTCCTCTTCGCTCATCGAGGGGTCTCAGGCTGCCATCTCCTCCCTGCCTGACATCTTCTGTGTGATGTGAGTAGCTTTCCAAGATCACATGTTAATTCTGTGAAATCCCACATCTTTGCAAGCTTTGCAGTTTCACTCTGCTGCCGATTTGCTTTACATTGCATTCCTATAGTTGATGCTGGGAGGGAAGGCTGATTGACATGGGGATTTTATAGTAATCAGAGAGATGTTTGAGCGAGGCGAATTGGTAATTTGTCCATTCAGTTTCAAAGTATGTAAGAATCAGTGGGAGATCTTATTAAAATGCAGATTCTGATTCAGCAAGAATGGGACGAGACCTAAGTCCTGCATTTCTAACCAGCCTCCCGGTGATGCCAATTTTACCAATCCTGTGCATTTCCATGTTAGGCCCTTCTAGCTACACATTCTTTGACAACAAACACTTACATAATAGGATGTGGACAGCCTGCTCGGCCTGGGCTGCAATGCTGAGTGGCAGAGGACGGGTTATTTTCTCCTGCTTCCCAGGATCACATCTTTGATAAAAGAAATTTTTTGTCCTCTCTCTCTCACACCTGGGCTATCCCTTCACTTGAGGAGTTTATTTTTGATAATAAAGTACTGAAGTTTTCAAGTAATCTACTTAAAAATTTTATATTTACTTAAAATATAAACTATATTCAGAGGTATTCGTATAATAAAGTCACACTCAGTCTCCTACATTTCCATAAGCCTCCTGGGGTGAGAGAACAGAGGGGAGGCACAGCTGTCCATCTCAGGATACAGCCTTAGGAGTGTGTCACTAGGCCTCTGAGGTAGGGGCTCACGGGGTTACTCACTCAAGCTGCGGCCCTCCCCGAGAATGCTCAGGAAACGGATTTCTGTGTTTTCGTGTAGGTGACCTCTTCCCAGGGCCTTATGACTCTCGTTCAGCAAAATAAGTAGTTCTCGCCCTGGCTCTGTATCTTTCCTTTCCCACATGAGTTGAATGGAGGCAGTTTGGATTATTAGCAACAGGAGTTCCAAGGGCCACACCCCACTTCCCCAGGAGAGGCTATAACCCAAGTTCATTTCTGGGAAGGCAAGTGCACAGCCCTGGGAAAGTAGGGTGTGGCATTCTTGTTCCAGGCAGCCAGGTTCATTTCTCACCTGAGGAATAAATCATGCCAAGGCAGCAGTCAGTGTATAAATAAGTAAAACCAACAGGAGTCTAGAGTGGAAAAGTTGCAATTCTCTTAGTAACAGGACCTTAGAGTGATGTGATCTTTGGAGACGTCACAAAGGCCACACTCATTTACAGAATCTGTGACACCATCTCTATACTCTCTTTCTTCTCAGGCTGTCTTCTAAGGATGGCCTTCAATTATGGTTTAATTCTCAACATTGTGGAATCCCCCTCCTTTACATTCACAAAATATCACCTGTATTCTTTCTCATTAAGGACACAGGGAATGTGGCTGTTGGGAACCACCCTGCCTGGTTTCAGAAGCTGTAACCCCCCCCCCCAGCTAAGACTGAGTGAGAGACCTTGGGACCATAAGCCACTAAGGAGACAAAGCTTATCTCCCTGGCAGGGGCGCCGCTTCTCTCCTTTTACTTTATCCATAACTGGCCCCCAGTGCTTGATTGGTTAGCCAATGACAGGTAAGATTCCCCAAGTGGGGAATGACCTAAGACAGGCATGATCACATGGAGGCCCCAAGGAAGGACTTGGGGGGCTTTAGAAAAAGGGGGTGATGGACCCTTGCCCCTCAGCTTTGACAAAGCCTGAGTCCTCATTCTGTCTGCAAGAAGTTTCCTAATCTCTTGGCTGCCTTACTTCCCCTGCCTGACTTAAGCCTGAGACAATGACAGAGGGCGGTGTAGACCTGTGCTGGAAATGGTGGGTTCCCAGGGTGATCAGGCCTAAGAAAGAATATGTCAAATCCTGTGAAACCTGCTTTGCTAAGAATGCTCTCAATTAAATGATAAGGGTCCAAGCAGGAAATGAGTTTGTTTCCCAAAGTTTTGTAGCCCTTTAGCTAACAGACCCTGATGCAGAATAAGCCCTCGTAGTTCTTTGTATGCTATCTATTGTTTGACCCTTACTGCCTGACAATAATTAATGAACTTTACGTGTATTCCTGTGCAAATTGAAACCAAATAAAAACCTGTCAAGGCAAGAGTTGGTGCACTCTTCTCTTCAGAGAGAAGCTGTGCCATCCCTTTTCCTCCACAGGACTCGGTGGTCCATGTGAATTTGTCTTGTATCTCATCCATAATGTCGTGGACACTGCGGGCTGGTGTCCTGTCACATGGCTCCTGTTGTAGCATGTTATTTGTTAATTGTAAAATAAGCAAGAGGTACAGAGAGCCTCTTGCTTTCCTGGCTCCCACCCATTCCTGTGGGCAGCGTGGTGGTTTCAATCGCCACGTCCAGGGATGCAGGGTGTTAGGAATGTCACTAGGACTTCCTGGGTGTCATGTTGTAGCAGCTGCTGGAGATCAGACAAGATACAGTCTCTCCACTCTATGCCATGTCACTTCCATCTAATGTCCCTTTTTTTATAAAGAAATTTCCACTGAAGCTAAAATGCAAACTAGAAATGCACATAAAAATGTTGAACTCTGTGCTGCATGATTGCTATATCACTTCCATGAGTACTTTGCAACTTTAAACCACAATATGTAAAGGAATGGCTAGATCTTTAAAGTCTGTCCATGCAACCAAGTGAGGTTGGAGATTAGTCATGTCAGTCAATGTTGGCACAAATAACTTTTCTTTATGCACCGAGACCAGGGATCAAACCTGCAACTCTTCGGCTACAGGATGATGGTTCAACCAACTGAAACACACTGGTCAGAGGCCTTTACGTTCTTAAGAGGAAAGGTGACCTTGCCAGATAAACTTCTCTTATCTGGAGTCCTATGCTTCTTCTCCTAAGTTCCTCAGGGCCAGGCAGTGGTGGAAGCTCAGTGATGGGTGGGGGACTGGAGGGTCTCAGGGCTGACACCGGGGTCAGAGGGCCACAGGGAAGGACCACAGGGGCTGTCATCTAACCCTGTATGAGGCCACCGGGGGCTTTCTGGCTTGTTCACCCATCTCTTTACCTGGCAGGTTTATTTATTTGTTTCTGTGATTATATGGGAGCCGGAGGTTACATTTCTTGAGCATTATTATTAGGTGTACTTGGTATAAGAAGACTGTACACAATAAATATAAGAACTGCCTTAAACAAATTCATAACTGAGCCTATATAAAGATGAGGTTCATCTTCTAAGTATTCGTTGAATAACCTGTATGCATTTTTTAAGATTGCATGTTATAAACCACTCTATCATAACTCAGTATGTAGCTACTTTTTACTCATTGATTCTATTTTTCTTCAACCATATTGTGGCAGGAATTGTTGTATGAGTCATGCAGAGATAAATAACACTTGGTTCCTGTCTTCAGGTACCTCACGGATAAGACAGGCACCCAAGAAACAATGCTCTGCACTACAATGCGGGAGGTATTGGGGGTACACAAATGAACGATCACATCAGTGCAGGGGACAGAGGGGCGATACCTGGACGCTAGGGGTCCGCAGATGGAAAGGAAGTGGGGAGACAGAGAGACAAGTGACATAAGACACTGCTGGACTTGGGGGCTGCAGGTATGACTGAGGGAGGGAGGGCCTCTACCACAGGAGGCCTCTCGAGCCTTCCTTTTCCACAGTATCCAATTAGATGTCGAGAACTGTTGTTCTTACTCTGGAAGTGTCTCTTGTTCATCATCTTCCCTCTTTACCCTCTTTATTCTTTCCATTTTATCCCTCTTATAATGACCTAACTGGCCTGCCAGCCACCAATAGAGTTATCTTCCTTTAAAACAAAACAGAACAGACCCCTGATCATACAGTCTCCTTCTCACTTGTGGTTCTTCTTTGGCTAGACTGTTGTCCGCCTCCACAGTCTGCATGGAATCTGGTCTTTCTAGCTCATTTCCTGACACTCACACACCCACCCCTCCACCCGGAACAAGGCGAGACCCTTCAGAATGTGATGTATTTGTGATGTTTGCACACACGGACGTGGCTCGTTTGCTCGCCGCTGGCCCACCAGCCTTTTTTCCTGTTTCTCACACTGGCCAGCTTGTTTCTGCCTCTGAGCTGGTTTGGTACGAGTTCTCTGTCTGAAAGACCCATTGGCTGTATCTCGGCACCAAGGCCTTCCCTGATCACCTTAGCTGAACAGCCTCCACACCACCGGGCTTCACTGTGTAAGCTTCAGGGCCACTGTGACAGTGTAGGGTGTGCTTTTAGCAACAGACAAAGATGCTCCCTCTGGCTGGTGCAGACCCTGTCCACCCCTTGGGCTGCACCTCTGTGCAGAGGACACACTGCTAACTTTTGTTCCTAACTGAAATTGTCTTGTTTATTTGCCTGCTTGTTTTTTGCCAATATCCCCAATTAGTTGTATGAGACCAAAAATTTCCTATGCTTTTCAAAGCCATGTCTTCAGTGCTTGATAACTTCAGGCTTTAACTCCAGGGCTTAGGATATTGTGTGAACTCAATAAATATTGGTTGAATGAATGAATGAATGAATTCTGGGATGCCTGGATTGGTCCTGTCTCTACACTGTCTTAGGCCTCTGAATATGCACCTTCTCTCCTGCAGCCGACTAGGAGCTCCTGGAGGTCAGAGAAGGTGCTTTGTTGATCCTGTGTTGTTTAGTACAGACTCTGACACCTCCTGGGTCTCTAATAAGAATGTGTTTATATCAGTGCCTGAGTTTTTGATTGTCAGTGAAAGGAAGAAAAGTGGTTCTAGTAAAATAAACAAGTCTGAAGGAGAAGTGGTTCTCTAGGGGAAAATAGGAGTTCAACTTTGAGTGTGAGATGTCAGCTGACCAGTGAGATGAAAATGCCCAGAGGTGACAACAGGGAGTGTGGAACTCCAGAGCAGGTGGGGTCGAGGGAAGCTGCAGACATGGATAACGATATTAAGAAGGGAAAGGTTGGCAAGTGCCATAACATACCCCCATCTTCCCAGCTTAGACTTTCTCAGTCAAGAAACCTGTCTTTGCTCCATACTCTGATCTCTTGAATACCGGCCTTTCCTTTGAAGCATCAGGCACGCGGACCTTGTACCTGTAACAGGGGGCGAGCTGGAGCCTGGGCCAGTGTCCGAGGCAGATGTACCCCGGCCGGGCACCCTGCTCTGGTTCATGAGTCCTGAGAAGCTGTCAGGGCCGTTTTGCCTCGATGACCCAGGAGGGGGACCTCAGCCAGCGCTGCTCGCCCTCAGTAGGTATCACATTTGGAGTAAGGAGATGATTTTTGACTCGGCCAGCTACCTGTGTGTTCCTGAACCCTATGTGGAGCGATCCCCTGGTGACTGCAGAGCTGTCTTCAAGACCTGAAGAAATGATTTATCACCCTTACCCAATCTCTGACCACTCAGCTCCCAGCATGGCCCTGAACATCTAACCCACGATGTCTTGTGATTTTGCCTTGTATAATCTGTAACCTATCATTAGGGAATTCGGGCTTTTGAGTATTAGCTCCCCATTCTCCTGGATGGCACCATTCATAGTAAAATAGCCAATATCTCTCCACTGCAAGCAAACAAACAAACAAACAAACAAACAAACAAAAAAATGTAAAGAAGCAAAAGGTTGCAGACGCAGGTCATAGATTGGGAGCCTGTGACCAAGTCTGGCCTGAAGTCTCACCCTGCTGCCCCACCCCCTGACCCATGGTAATTTAAAAACTTCCAAATCTATTGTCTATCTTCCAAAATTAGGAGGTCTTCAAGCAAATTTCAGATTTCCAATTCCCTGGAAATATCAGATCTGGTGACACAGTACCAAGGGGTGGCTCCCCTAGGGGGCTTCGTGTGCCCTGACATCTCTGCTCCCTATTACCTGCCGGGCTTGGCAGGCTTTCTGAGTTCACATGGAATGAGAAGCAAAGAGGACACCAAGGGCTTCCAGTGAGGACTGTGGTGGAAGGAGAGGGCCTGTGAAGCTTGGGAGGATTGGGAAGAAGCAGGAGGAGGGTACGGGGCAAGCACAGCATTGAAAAGTCAAGTGAGCAGAGCAGATCAGCAAGGAAATGAGGAGGAGATGGATGAGATGGAAGGAAAGTGAGCGTTAACAAAACAGTATTGATTTTGATGACTGAAAAATTACCAATAGTCTTATGGTACATTGTGGTTAAGAGCATGAATTTCAGCATCAGATAAAACTGTCCAAAACTTGGCTCAGCAAGTCTTGGGGATTATAAGGTCACTTTTATAGTTATACAGAACACATTATTTTATTCTTTACATTTCAACAGTAAAAATAACTTCATTATGGTGAGTTTCAATTCTACTTTAATCACTTTGTCCCCCCCTCCCCCCGCAGCAATTGTTCTTATAAATGGTTATTGCTAGTGCAAGTTTTCTTGGGACAACAACTTTTAGGTCTACAACATAGCAGAACCTAATAAATGGTTAACTACTAATAAATTTTTCTACCACTCAGAGATGCCACCACCTCAGATCTCTCTGAAATGGTTTGTGTTCTTCTATAGATTGATGTATTTTTCATGTTTAAATAGAGAAACACTGAGTTATAAAAAATGATATTAATTTATGTTCAAAAAACCAGCCCAGAATCTAAGTGGGGCTTTTAAATGTCCTACTCAGCAGCTTGTTTAGAAATCCATTCTTTTCTCAACTAGGGAGGAAGGAGAACCGAGTCCCTAGTTGTGATGGTAAGTGTGCTGTGGGTGAGTGCTCCCCATTGCACTCACCTGATTGATTTGACTCCAAGCTCAATTAGTTCTTTCAAGTTCATAAGTTGTTACAACCAACGCTGGATATTTTAACAACAGACCACCTGCTTTTTTTTTTTAGATCATCTTCTTCTCTCCTAGAAACTCCTTACACTAAAAGCAGGGAGATAATTCTCTTGTCTTCTGGTAAAAATTTTTGAGAGAATTAGGCCATTTATTGCTTTCTTGGAAAATTTCTTTTCATAGTCGTGTTTTCTTTTAAAAAAAAGTTATTGTTCATTTTTTAATGCATTTAAAGAAGACCAGTGAATGGATGGATGGATGGAGAGATGCGACTTAAAAAAAACAGATCAGTGTACTAACTGTGGAGTTTAAGTGGTGCATATATAAGTGCTTACAATTTTTTTAACTTTTCTGTATGCTTGAAAATTTTTGTAACAAAATAGAGGGGAAAGAAGTCATGGTTCCAGACACCTAAAACTGCAATTGAAGTATCATGCCAGCAGGGGGTGGCACTGCTTTGACAATCACACAGGCCTGTGATACAGCACCTGGAATTTCATACTTCATTTACCTAAGTAGAACTTAGAATAGCTAGATTTATGCCAAAATGTTTGAAGAGAATATTTTCAAGTAATTTTTAAAGAAGTAAAGTCTTCAGTATAATTCAGTCCCTTTCTGACCAGTGCTCAATTACTGTTATCTGTAAACCCTGACACCTAGCTCAGAGTCTCTTCCTCCCAGTAAGCAGGTATAACTTGCTTGGACTTGGACTTCACCTGCAAAGCACCCAGACTACTGAACTTCATCTCAGCTGGTCAGCCCACCATTGTGCCGTCAAGCTACTTAAACTGAGCAGAGAGCTAAAGAGTAAAGAAATTTTTTGCACGAGTGGTGTCTCTCAAGATGTAAAATCCCCTTCACTTCTCCCCACCCCAAGGATTTGTCTTTACTGTTGGAACTTTACAGTTGACGTACTACAGTCCTTATTTTACTGCTCTTTTATTTTATTGCATTTCCCTCTTTTTATCTTGTGTCCTGTTCCATCCCACCCTCCACAGCAATGGCAGCCACTCCAATGTGTTTCCTATATATCCTTGGATGTCTGGGCTTTCTGGAATGTTGCTAGTGTTGTTTTTGAATGTGTTTTAATTATGAACATCTGCTCCTAGTCTGATGCATGGAATTCCTTGGCCTGTATCTTTGACTTTTCCTTCTCAAGTGTGGATCCCCCAGCTCAGGTGACCACAAACTCTGCAGGCCCCCTTTTGAATCTGTGGGAGGTGTCCTCTGGAACATTCACCAGGAGTGGGGTACAGACTGCTCAGAGCCTTAAGTTCGTGAAATACTGCCAGGTGGTGGGTCAGTCAGTTCCAACTCGTAACAGCAACACATGAGGCTTACTGTTTCTCCGTGTATCCAACACCTGACATTACCATGCTTTCTAAATTTGCAATCTGATTGGGGTAAAGTGATATCTTGTTATTTTAATTTGCCTCTCTTTGACTAGTAACAAAGCTGTGCATTGCTTTCTTATGTTAGCTAGTTAGATTGCTCCTGTGAATTGTTTGGCCCAGTTTTACATCGGGTTATCGGTCTTCCTCAGGATTAGGCTCTAACTTTCCGCTGGAGGCTACTTTATTCTTTCCCAGTGCTCTCAAAAATAAAACCAGTGAGACCAAAGCTATAACAATGGCTTAAGACAGTGTTAATTATTTTCTATTTTAATGCCTTGTTGGCGTCCTTCCTAGTGCTAATTACAACTTAAAACTGTATTATTTACTTGTGATTTACTTGTATCTGACCAGTTTCCCCTACTAGAAAATACACTCTATGAGAGCAGAGGCCCTTTCTGCCTTATCTAATTGTTTTATCTGTGCACCTAGGAAAGTGATTAGTGCACCATAGGTGTCTGATAAAGAGCTATTGATTCTGTTCATTAATTGAACATTAAGCTACACATGCCAGCTATTTAGTTGGCCCTGGGGAGTCACAAGACACAGTGACTGCCCCCCCAAAGAGCTCATCCCTCACCTGGGGAAGACAAGAATTCAAAGAATTGCAACAAACTGTGATATGTGCTAGTTCAACTGGAAACTTGCCTCTGTCAGAGGACTCAAACCCTTCCATATAAAATTCCACTTACGCAGAGATAACTGAAAATTAAGGAAGGATTCTAAAGCACACAAAAGACAATGATCCATAATTTTGAGTAGTTTTATAAAGTTGTGCTCTTCCCGTGTAAGGCGGACTTCACAACGCAACAGGCAGGGAAATGAGCCCAAGAGAAAAGTTGTCCTCTTTGCAAGAGAAGTGCAGGTGAGGCAAACCTCCGCTCCAGGGATCTGATGGAAATTCAGCTGGAGGGCTGAGCTTCCACACTATCTCAGGAGCCTGCTTTTCTGGTTTGGGGATTCTTTTTTTTTTTTTTTAAATCTATGTCAGCACCTGGAGAACTACCCACAAAATAAACTCTTGAACAAAGATCTAAAGCTGAGTTTATTCAAAGCCCAAACAATTGCCAGACACACCCATCGACCAAAGACAGTTTCTCCCTTGGCAATCATTTTCATAATGCTCAGTTACAGGCTGTTTTATTCCCATGATCTGATTATGAAATGTCAGGCCCTGCAACATCAGAAGCCACAAGAAGAGATTTTCAAGTCTGTGACGCTCACTGGGAAAGAAATAAGAGCCTCCTTCACCTTCTCCAAGCATTCTTTGCCACCAGGCTTAGTCGCTCTTGCTCAATGGACAAGTTGTAGTTCCCAAAAAAAGGCTGCCTCCCAGTGTGTGGGCCCATTTATTGCTGGACCTGAAAGGGACCCAGGAGCTTGCAAATTGTGTTCTGTAGTCCCAGGGTTCCTAGGGCATGAGGGGGACTGGAAGGACATTCATCTCTTTCCTGAGCCAATCTCCTCCCAAAGGGGAAAGGACCTAACCAGAGTGGAAATCCATTTGCTGGGTACAGTTGAACCACTATCCCACTGAGAATGTCAAACTCCAGTGGTTCCTTGCTTAATTCACCTGCATTTCCATGGGCATTTCCTAACATGGGGATTTGGACATTAGCATTATTTTCCTGAGAGAGAGAAACCTGAGATAACAAAAATAAAGGGAGCCCTGGCTAGTGTAGCTCAGTGGATTGAGCGCGGGCCTGCGAACCAAAGGATCGAGGTTCGATTCCCAGTCAGGGCACATGCCTGGGTTGCCAGGCCAGTTCCCGGCAGGGGACATACAAGAGGCAACCACACATTGATGTTTCTCTCCCTCTCTCCTTCCCTTCCCCTCTAAAGATAAATAAATAAATAAATAATAAAAATAAATAAATACAATATTTTTTAAAAAAATAAATAAATAAAGGGAAAGTTTTGCCAGTCTCTTCAATCTTACTAGAGTACAGTGCTATGACCTCTCAAAGCCTTGTAGCATGAACTGCCATCATAAGAATATGAATATATTCATTCATTCATTGGGTCATCAAACATGCACTGAGTTACTGCTCTGTGCTGGAGAACTGGCTGTGGACAGGATGTGGGGGCCGGTTGCTGGGTGTTTATACTGCAGGTAAACAGGACACTAAGTATAAGGAAGGTGGGAAGAGGGGAGAACAGGTGGTTCGGGAAGAGGGAGAAGCCTCTGCGAGTCCAGTGAAGGGCAAATGGTGCAGTACAATTAGAGCAGAGAGAGTGAAGACAGCGCTTAGATAAGGGACCACTCCGAGCTAGATAGCAGCTCCGCTCTCACAACTGCCTCCCCGTTGTTCCAAGTGCTCGTGTCCTTGCCAAGCTGCCCGACTCGTCCTTTCAGAATATATGCTCACGCTGTGTGTGTGCCCACACCCCAAAGCACGTCTGCAGCGGGGCGGAGACTCTTACGTGATCTGAAGCAGTTCCCACTTCCGCCCACACCCCAATCCCATGAGCAATTTTGGTGGCAAGCCAGTTAATCCCTTTTGCATCCCAACTGTAAAGTTACATTTCTGCTGAGGCAGTGGGTCCCCTGTAAAATGGTCAATTATAATGAGACAGAGTTGAGTAATTAAATTAGGTTCAATCATAAAGTAGTTTTGAACAAACAGTGGGCATCTGATGGGAAAGCTTTTCACAATGTCCCTGCCTTGTGGCCACCTCATTCCTAATGATATAAACAAGCCTCTAGGTGGGACCTGGATGTGTATTTAGAGAAAGTCCTTCAGGTGTCCAGGTACACGGTTAAAATGAACTCATCGAGACTATTCACTTGCAGAGAAAAGGACATTTTCAGAAAATTCTAAATGAATTTTTAACATATTTATACAGGGGTGGGCAAAAGCAGGCTTACAATTGTCATACAAATAAAAATACAATACTTAATAGATAATAATAATAATACAAAAATCAACTCTGTTTCACAGATACACAACTGTAAGGTGACTTTCGCCCTCCCCTGTAATGGCTTTATTATGATGATAGAGGACAGATGTCAGAGTATTTTAGTAAGAGTCATCCCCATAACATGTCCTAGAAATTTATTTTTTGGTATTTTTCCATCGGATCCTTAAAGTCAGGGCCTTCATTATAATTAGGAAGGCCCTAGTAAATTCCCTCTCCGCCTTTATTTCCTCTTGAACAGACCAGCACATGAATTATTTTCCGGCCTATTGGATCTACCTGGAAGATGTATGGTGCCGGCAAATTTGAGTGGGCGAGATCAGAGCTGGCTTTTTATTATTAATGACAGGTCTGGACAATGCAGCCATCACTCTGATCTCGTGAGGCCGTGGTAAAGTCTGGCTGGGGAGGCATTGCAAAGAACATGCTGTGGTTTAGAGAGGACTTGAGTGTCTTTCTCCATGGTCTGTTTGGTTGCGGCCAAATCACAAATAATGTATCAAGGAAACATTTTTTTTTTTAAAGAAGCCAGTTGCCAATAAAAATTTAAAAAATATATATATATATATAGATATATATATAGTAGGTATGGTGAGTGCCAGTGAGGATGCAGAGAAGTGGGTGGATTCAGGAAACGGAGACCGCTAAACTGACAGCACACTGGTGGACCGGCTGCCCATCAGGGAGCAGGTGGGGGAGGAGCCAGAGGAGAGGGCTGGGAGCCTGATTTGGACTGCTGGGTGGACATCAGCTGACCACCTGATCCACTAAATGCTGCAGTTACAATTATAGCATAAAGTCCAATGACATTTACTTTGATTTAGCACCATAGAATGCTATTCTTATCTTCATGATCTCTGCCGTACATTTATTAAAACAAATAGAGAACTAAAAGAAACTCTGTACCAGAATTAGAACTTTAGAAGAGCTTTGGTCAGGAGATTTTTGTTTTGTTTTGTGATTTATTTTTCACGTTTTTAATGAAAAATTTCAAATATACAAAATAGAGACAATAGTGATGAAACCCATGTATATACTTCACTCAGACTCCGCAGTTATCAGTTCATGTCCAACCTTATTTTACTTAAATAAAGGGTCCTCCCTCACAACGGAATTGAGAGATAATTGACATATAACACTGTTTAAGTTATACAACATGATTACTGGGCATGCATGTATATCGCAAAGTGATGACTGCAGTGCGGTTAGTTAGCACATCCATTGCCACACATGATTACCTTCTGTGTATGTGTAGTGAGAACACCTAGGATTTACTCCGTTGGGGAGGAAAAGTTTTTCCTCTGTCCTTATAGATTGTTCTGTCTGGTTTAAGAATCACATTGATGTGGGACAGATAAGAGGAGAAAAACCCTGTGGCTTAATTTTGTACATGACTTTGCTTCAGAAGAATAGATGAGGCCTTAGATGAGGGCCCAGAGACAATGGGGCAGTTGAGGCTTATCTGCCGTCCAGAGCTAAAGAGAGAGGGCTAGGAGTCTGGGACTTCAAAGGGGAGGGAGGCAATTTACCGAAGATGAAAAAATAAATGTTTGGTAAACAGATGTTTGCGATGCCAAGCGAAGACAATGAAACACAGAGAGGACTTTAACAAGCAGGCCTTGCTGAATTCACCCCTCCTTTCCTCACTCCTCCATCCCCTTCCACCTCCCAGCCCCCCTCATCGTGGAGCACACACGGGGATTAGTCTTCGTGGCAACCTCTGGTGATAGCTCATCTTCCTGAAACAGGCCCTCTATCTAAGTTATTTTAGGCATTCAAGGGGGAGGTAAGAAGCTCTTCCTGAGTCTTTTGTTTCTTAAAAATAATCAGCCTAAAATAATCCTCATGCCAATGAGACATAGTTTGGGGTTGCGAAATCCTGCTTCCCTACGACTGACTGTGTTAGC
Source organism: Glossophaga mutica (assembly GCA_039655065.1). NCBI lineage: Eukaryota > Metazoa > Chordata > Mammalia > Chiroptera > Phyllostomidae > Glossophaga > Glossophaga mutica. The sequence continues at coordinate 66,256,918 of CM077304.1, forward strand.
CTTATCAAGTCTATGATAAGCATTGCTAACTGTTGTCACCTTGCTGCAGTCAGGTCCCCAGAGCTCATTCATCTCAGGCTGAATCTGGGTGCACATATATTTACCACTGTAATAGCCTCTGGGCGAATTGACGACCCCTGTATCATTCTGTAATGACCTTCTTTGTCTCTTGTTAAAGTTTTTGACTTAAATCCCATGTTATCTGATGTAAGTATAGCTACCCGTGCTCCCTGCGGTTTCCATTAGAATCTCGTCCCATCCTTCCACCCTCAGTCTGTGTGTACCCTGAAGCTGACACGAGTCTCTGGTAGGCAGCGAAGATTTGGGTCCTGTTCTCTTTTTTTTTAATCCATTCATATACTCTCTGCCTTTTGATTAGAGAATTTAATCCACTTTTGTTCAAGACAATTATTAGTAGGTAAGGATTTAATAATGCCGTCATATTGTTTTCCGGCTGTTTTGTATTTCTCTTGTTCTTCGTTTGCTATCTTCCTTTGTGAACTGGTGATTTTCTATAGTGGTATGTTTGTTTCTCTTCCCTTTACCATTTTTGTATCTGCTCCAAGTTTGTGCTTTGTGGTTACCATCAGGCTTATGTGAAATGCCTTATAGATGTAACAGCCTGTTTTTGCAGCTAGCAAAGTAACTTCCATCATATGTGTGTACAAAAACTCTACCCATTTATGTTTCTGATGCTATAATTTACCTCTTTAAATGTGCCTACAATTAGCAAATTATTGTAGCTGTAGTTATTTTTAATATTTTTGCCTTTAGCCTTTATCCTAGAAATAAGTGATTTATATACCATCATATTGCAGTCTTGGAGTATTCAAATATGGACCGTATCTGTACCTTGACCAGTCTGTTCTGTAGCAGTGCTCATGTCTTTAAACTATATGAACTAAGCCTTAAGTCCATTATGTTCAGCTTTTGAATCCTTTCTGAGTGGTTGCTTTACAGCTTTTGAAACCCTTAAAGCTTTGGTTTGCATGATGGGAATCTTAAAGATACACACACACACCTTTGAGTATGATCCCCTAACCACAAAAGGGTCTTTCTCATTTGGCCTCTGGCTCACTCCTTCACAGTAGTGGACCAGCTGCCCTGAGCCCCAAAGAGTGCAGTGGCATTCTGAACTTGTAAATGGGAAGTGGGGGGAGGAGCAGAGGTCACGGGGTCAGGGTGTGAGCTGCTGAGAGCTTTCCAGGCGGAGACACGGACACACTTGTCCCTGCGACAACTGGAGTGTGTGGGCAGGGAAGAAAAGGCTTACACACTCTGCCTTTGGTTGGTTTCCCCCTTCTTGTCTTTCTGACATGTCAGTGACTTTCTCTGAACAGAAATAATTAAATATTACTGTTGTTTTAAATTTTGTTTGGGAGTTAGAAAAATATGTGATAGCTCATGGGGTGTTAAAGTAAAAATTAACACCTCAGGAATTTTCATGTCCTTTTACAAATGAAGAACCCGAAGCTCAGACAGGTTGTTAGGTTTTAGCTGGCTCTCACATCTAGTGAGACACAGAAATCAGAGACAAGCCCAGGTCCTTGTTCCTACTTTCTTTACCTGAGCGCTTTGATGCATATTTTACCAGAAGGACTGGGGTCCTTTCTAACGAGGATTTGGTGATGCACACACAAGTCAACATTTAGAAGCCTGCTCTTTCTTTTTATGAGTTTTAAATATAGCATCATGGCCATTGAAAATAATTTTCAGATTCCAAACTTGACAATGTCCTTCAGCTCCATTCCCTCTCTTGGATTATGAGGACATATTTCCATGCTATTGCAAATTGAACATAAGCAGTTTTACCATGCAGCCAGCAGTTTAGCAAGACCACTTTAAGTTGCAGACCTCTCCAGATCTATCTTGAGTGAACCTGAGGTTGTGTATAACCATTTTCAGTGATATGTTCCAGCGTCTTTGAATGGGTTATGGACTGTGCTCTGGTAGTCTCAATTTTATAAATTTATATACTTTGTATTGTTTTCATTTTTAGGACCAGATCTTTATGGAAAATGTAGGTGCAGTGAAGCAGCTCTGCAAACTAACCAACAACCTTGAAGAAAGAATGGAGGAGTTAGAAATATGGAACCGAAAGCTGGCCAGGCTAAATAAAGGGCTCAGTAGCTGGAAGCCCTCAGCCAGTGAAGCCAGCTCAGTCAGGTACACACAGGGCTGCCGCAGGCACTTGGAGAAAGGCGTGGAGTCTTTCCGCAACTAGATCAAGCAGCAGCCAGTAGTTTCTGATAGTTAAATCTCTATTCCTTTGGAATGTTTTGGGACACGATTGCCTTATATGGTCATTTTCTTATTTTTTCTGTTGCAGCTTTAAAAATGAGACCTAACATCAGGCATCTATTTAAGAGCAGTTGTTACAAGAAGTGTTACATTTTAGTAAAAGGGTAGCTTCTCCTTTAACTGGGAGAGGCAGCCATTTCTAAATTTAGAAAACCATGTTTGGTCCTCAGGGAAAAAACTTTATTTTTTTTTTTTATTACTTAAGGAGGTAAATGCACATTGCCTGGGGTATAATTTTGAGAAAAAGAAATGTAACATTTAATGCATTCATTTATGCTTACTAAGGTCCTTCCCACAAAAGGAACTCTCAATTGCTTTGACTTTTCCTTTTTTAAATTACCACTGTATTACAAAAAAAATCATACTGCTGTGGTAGTGACCGCCTGGGCCTTTGTCATCCAACTCCCGGAGAGGCATTTGAATAGTAATTAATTCTCTCACTTTCTTTTTAAAGCAAATTTAGCAGAGCTCCTCCAAGAAGAGCCATTCCCAAAAGATCCAACAAGGTAAATACACTTACACTGATAATGAATAGAGAAAATATTTTCTATACAAAGAAAGTTTTTAGAGAAATTGATCAAGATTTTTTCTTCATTTATTTGTTGATGAATTTCCTAGTTTGCATCCTTCTACATTCGGGTATTTAAATTCTAACCTTTTAATAGATATTATTTGGTTTTAATATCTATTTATATTATTATCTATTTATATTATTATAGATAATCTCTATATCTATTTAATATCTCCAAGAAAGGCTTGGAGAAATGAGTACAGGACATGTTCATTTCAGAATTATTATTCTGCCGGTTCTGATTTCTAGTATCCCCATCAGGTGGAATTCCACGGCTTCCACATGCGTGTGGCCCTGGGATGCAAGCTCTGTGTGGATGCCTTCACTCCACAGAGTGCCTTATCTTTGGCTCCAGAAGATCCCGAAGGGATTCCAGTTAATCCTCAAATCCCTGTTTTCCCTTTGATATTTAGTAGTATATATGCAAATGGAGAGTAGGTATTCACTTGCTTGCAAAGATTAAAATGTGATGGCTTTATTAATGAGTAGAGGACTTTCATCTAGTAGGATACCATTTACAGTAAGAAGTGAAGGTTAATCATGTATTAACTTGAAGGACACCCTCTCCGTTGCAGAGAAGAGCCTGTGAGGGAGAAGCTGCAGTCCTCCCTTTCTAGCTGCAGTTTGGCTAGAAACTCAGCCTGCTCCCTCTGATGCACCAGTGGTCCATGGCCTTCCTGGAGGAAGACGGTAATGACCCCATCCTGATGTTAGGGCCATTGCCTTGGTTTTCTCTCCACTCTTCATGTTATACTTCATTGAAGTATCATAAAAAGATTCAGAAAGAGTTTAATATTCTAGTAAAAACTACCACAATGCTATGTTGCTGACAAGCTTCTTGTATATGTAATATTGTTCTAGGGCATGTTACTTAATTGCATTGGACAATAGAGATAATAGTAGTGTGACACCTTACACAGACTGTTGTTAGGATTAAATGAGCTCAAGCCCTTAGCACAGTGCTCAGCGCTTAGCAGGCTGCTCAATAAGCCCAAAACATTAAAAATACTGTGTCAGGAAGGTGCCTCTGTACTAACCGGTTTGCAATGGGATGGAGGGGGTGGTATCTACATCCATAGTGACTCTAACAGGTGCAACCTGTTTGGTCACGTGCAACCTCTGTAGCTTGCGTGTTGCACCCACAGAATCTCTTTATTTTGCAGTTATCTCAGAATATTAACTAGGATGCATGGTCCAAGAAAGCAGGCCCCATGTCTGCCTTCCTCACACTTTATCCCAGGCACAGGGTAGGTACGCAAGAAATATTCGCTGAATGAATGTATGAATGGAGAGCTCAGTCTGAAAACATTCCTTGAAGTCTCGCTGTCTAAATTAAAAACATTAAGTGGCTCAGTGTCTCGGATGTGTGGGTGGGTGGGAGCAGGGATACGGACACAGTGTCAGGAAGTGACAGGTGCATTAAAGAGCACCCATTCAATGGGGAGACCTCTTGCGGTCGATGTCCTAGGCCTGTGGAAGGCAGATAAAAGTGACACATGGCCTCTTCAACTAAATAATTGCAAGGTAACCAGGGAAGACCAGAAGGAAAGGCAAAGAACACTTACCTGAGTGGAATAAATACTACAGAAGCTCAGAGTGCGGCAGGAGTATTATGGGACTGGGCCTTCAAGAAGGAGCATGCATTGGCAGGACTAACAGGAGCTGTAGGAGAGGTTTCGGTTGGAATGGTGTGAACAGAGGTCTGGGAGCTGGCACTGGCTTCAGTGAAGGGCTGGGTGGCAGTTGGTTAGGGAGGAGAGTAGAACATAAGGCTGAAAATACAGGTTAGGCTCAGTTTCTGGGTCAGCAGGTTAAGGAGTTCATTTGGTAAGCCGAGAGGACCTTTTGAATTATAGCAATATCTAAGTTGTAGGGTATTTCCTCCTTTTACAGACAGAAAAATGGAGGCAGCATAGCATTGTGGTTAAGAGCACAGATTCTGGACCTAAATGTTGTTCAACTTGTATCCTGCCTTTGCGACTTACTAGCTATGTGATCTTGGGTGAGGAGGCTAGCCTTCCTGGGCCTCATTTTTCTCTTCTCGAAAATGGGAATAACACTGCCTGCCTCATAGGACTGTTGAGGATTATTGTGAAGATGAACAAAAACAGCATGTGTGAAACATTCAGAAGAATTTATGGCATGCGGTAAGAGCTGTATATGTGTTCGCCATTATTAGTATTCAAAAAATTCAAACAAAGACCAATTTAAAGCTATTTCTTAACTACCACCATCCTTCAATTTGCTTCTGTTCAAAAGCATAATTCTACCCTGTTCCCTCAGGAGGAAGAAAACGTAACACTCCTCATGGCACTAGTGGGAAAACTCATATTTAAGGTACACCTGATTTAAAGGGACAGAAAGCCTGCTGTCTATTCGGCCAGATTCCCCAGCGATTGTGCAGCCGTCTATCCTGCAGTTCTCGGTCCATTCCCCACGTGCAAGTCTCCACGCCAGCACGCAGCGGCCCTACAGCTTTGTCTCAGTCACTTCCCAGAGACTGTGATTTACTTATTTTCCTATCCCCCGTGGTGTTCTACACATTAGTGCTTTCTGAATATTTGTCGAATGGATAAATAAAGCACGGGTCCACAACTGTCCTTAAAAACAGGTGACAGAATTAGATACGGATGTGTCAGATTTAATTTGGCACTATTTCATGCCACCAAAAACTTCTCCACAGTCTGCATGATGTCTGAAATTCTTCCACTGGGATTCATTCTATCGCGTCTTAAAAACCCTTTTGATTTTGAAAAGTATTTTATTAAAAGAGGTGGAAATTTGGGATCTGACAGTACCTTGTGTGTTAGTTCCTCTTCTCTCATAAAACTTCAAGAAGAAGTGCCAAGCGAAAGGCACAGACCACCATCCCGCAGGATGTAAGGGAAAAGGAGAGATCCCTGTAGCCTCGAGTGTCAAGGAAGAGGAGGGAGTTGAGGTGGGTTTGAGAGAGACTTGTTCTCAGGGAGACAGGGAGGAGGAGGGAGATGCAGGCTGAAGGGAGCACACCAACCACCCCAGGGAGCAGCAGGCCCCCACTGGGAGTGACGCTTCAGGTGCCCGCCTCTCAGCTTTATCACTGCTCAAGACTGAATCCTTTTACAGGTTTATTTTGCAGGAAGAGAATGGTGGTGTCCTACCTGGGTGTCCCAGACTGTGGTTGTCACTCTCATTGCTGTGATGGCATTTTAATAAGAAAAACTTCAATGTTATGCTCTGTGAAGCTCCTTTTTTGCCATCTTCCTTTGCTCACTTGTGAACTGAAGCCTGACCTTTTATTTAGTTTGAAGACCAGGCTCCCTTTAAACTGCAAAGTGACCTTTGATGCAGCTGAGAGGTGAGGGAGCCTTTTACAGAATCCTGCTTGGAAGAAAAGCAGCACAGGTTTCCACACTTAAATGTGCAATGAAGGATTTTTTTTTCAGTTAACTGATTTTTTAACAGGCTACTGTGTCTTTTATGTGTGTGTATTTAGTCTTGCCAATAATTTTCTCAAATCTGTTAGTGTGTGTGGGAGAAAAGAGCAAGTAAGCCATCAAGTGCAATCTACTGTCCCCTGAACACTCATATTTAATGGGATTCTTCTAGATTCTTCAGTAGAGACTTCGCACCAAAGGATTGTGAGATTACTCCAAGATGTGCAATATGATAAAATGGCAGCCAAATTGACTAGTAGTTAAAGCAAACAAATACAGTACGTTCAAAAGTATTTGCCAGGCAAGCATTGGGTCCCTTTCGACTGCCATCCCTCCTCTGCCAGGACGTGGGGTCAGCCCTTCCTGGGAGGCAGAGATCTTCTCCGGCCTCTGGCCTTCAGGCTCATGCTGCTGCTAGGATGGCCACTCAGCCTCTGAGCTCTGGTCATCTTGCCTCTGTCCTCCGGGGCTTCTTGTTTTCAGTCTGACTATTCACATGGTGAAAGGGATATTTATCTATCCCCTGAAAAATGCTTTGTTAGTGTGGGAAAGGACTGGCTTCTGGCTTGTCTCAGGGGAGATGCTCGTCCTCAGAGGGGAAGGAAGGGACAGGCCGGGGGCTCTGCTTCATGGGAAGCAGCTCCTGCTCTGGGAGACAGTGCGGCCTCTGCCTGCCTGTCTCCCCTTACCGTCTTAACCTCTCTCCTGCCCCTGCCCCTGCCCGCTGTGGGAGGCATCCCCATGGACTTGGCCCAGAATTCCCCTTTGAGGCCGTTTCACTTTCCTCACTCTCCTAAGTGAGCTTGTCTTCTTCTGGGATCCCGGCTCAGGAGAGTGTGAGCGTACACCTCCACAGACACACGGCATTTTCTAGGTCCACGTGTTCCCCTGAAAACCCAGGGAATTGTTCCCGGGAGTCTAAGTTTAACACAAAGAAGCTGCTTTGGAAACGTGCTTATTCGATCTTATAGATTCCAATATTGTTGACCACCGAGACCATACATGGGAGGAGTTAGGTTTACTACCCTCTTTGTGACCTGTGGGTTTACTACCCTGTTTGTGACCTTCTGAGGGCTACCTCAGAAGGGGCAGAACCTGAGTTTGCCCCCAAAGAAAGCAGCCAATGGGCATGTTATTTATTCTGCAATTCTAGAAGTTCTCTGGGTTGTGCGTTGAAGCAGATGCCAGAGACAAATCAGAAAGAGTGTTTAAGGGTTAGTATCAGGGAGACAGAAGATGAGGGGTGTGGGAGAACCAAGTAAGGGAGACTGGACCACAGCAAGCAGCTGTCAGAGTGACACAACAGAGTCCGCCTGACAGCGCCTTCGGGGCTCAGCAGCCTCCTCCCAGGCCGGGCTGTGCCTGCTGTGCAGGACCCCACCGCTGCTGAGAACACTCTGGGAATTGTTGCTTTATGAGTGGAATTCAAACGTGTGGCACATACTTTGTGTATATTTAGTGATGTAAATCCACCACCTTTGATGGGGAATGAAATAATGAGATGAGTCTACAGAATCAGGTGTGAAGTCAAACCAGCAGGAAATCAAGTCAGGTCGCCCTGTGTCAGGCCCAGCACGCAGTGGGGTTGTAAGTTCACCAAGGAGACTTTCTTGTGTGGCTCATAAGTGGGTTCTAGACCCCTCACTCCCACCCTGAAGAGGAGAATGCTAAGTGTTTAGATGCGTGAGCATCATTGGGAATAACTTCCCAAAGCTCAGAACCTTTAAGGAAAGCTTCCATTTGGATATACGAATTCTGTTCATTAGAGAGCAAAGATACATTCATTATGTTGAAGCCATGTAGCATGGAAATGGATGCTTGACTGCATTTTTTTTCCTTCCTCTGTCCAAATTGGCATATTGTGTTCTGAAAAGACAGGCAGCTGGAAGGTGTCCGCAGTGGCCAAAGGCGTTGGCAACTGACTGAACCTGAGCCTCCTCTCATGCCCCCACATCCCCGTGTGGACACCCTCCACCAGTGGGCTGTGACCTTCACTCTGACTTTCTACTGCCAGGAGCAGAGGGCTGCCTCCAGCCATTTACACGCTTCCTCTTGTAATCTTCCACTAGTGACAGATGCTTTTGAAACAGCTTGCCAGGGCCAGGGGGCAGTTCTATGGAAAAATCCATCCATGTGGACTACCCCAGGAGCCTCTGAGCTCCAGGAGGACAGGGGCTTTTCTCACCATAGCAGAGAAGCGTCACTGGGCTGGTTTCCACGGCACTTCTGTCGACCATGGCCGCCCCTCCCCCTCCTCTGTGTGGTCTGTGTGCGTGTATCTCTGCCCAGCTGGTTGTGAGAGATATATCTGGAATCAAATCTGCCACATAATCCTGTCTTATTATTTTTTAAACAGCACCTTGACGATAGTCTCCCTTTACATACTTAGCTTAAAAGATCAAGACCGACATGCCCCAAGTCTCCTCCCAAGGTGAGAGTTCCGGTCTTGCTTTCCTTTGGGGGAAGAACCTTAAAGTCCTCTTTCCTGAAGCATTTCATTACCCTTCTCCAGCAATTTCACAAGCTCTCAGGAGCAAGCCCCGATGCCCACAGCCTCCTCCTCCTCAGGTAAGAGCTGCACATTCCTCACCTCAAACCCAGCCCGCATTTCATGTGAATTGTCAACAGAAGAACTCGCCTGTCAGGTTAACCGTGTCACCCCTTTGCCCTCTGCCCCATGCCATGCAGCACCTATGATGGTGCCTCTGGCAACCACAGAATTCTCCTTCCAAATTTCAGAAATCACTTTCTGTGAGATCCTGCCATGTCAGGAGATGAATTACTGCCCCGTCTGGGGAATGAGAAGAGTCCTCTCAAGTCCTGTGCAAAGACAGTCCAAGGAAATGGAACCTCATCCGAGGTTATGGGCGGTAAATGATGTTCAAAGAGATACAACTAGAGCTTTGAACCTGAAGTGTTTTTTTCCCTGTCAACATTTACCTGAATCGTCTCTTAATAGTTCCAGATAATGATTCTACTCTTCTATTTAAGGAGGTGAGACCTTTAAAAACACAAAGAAGCAAACTTGCAATCATTTATAATAAAGTCAACTAGTAACCTCATACAAATGGTGGTCCCATAAGATTATAATGGAACTGAAAAATTCCTGTTACCTACTGATCTCGTAGTGTTGTAGGACAACTCATCGCTCACTCGTTTGTGGTGAGGCTGGTGTGAACAAGCCCGCTGCACCGCCAGTCATATACAAGTATAGCCCGGAAAACTGCGCACAGCACACCATGCTTGATAATGATAATACATGACTACGTTACTGGTTTATGTATTTGCTGGACTATACGTTTTTTATTATTTTAGAGTGTACTCGTTCTACAGATCAAAAAATTTTTCTATAAACCAATGCGCCGTGTCACACTGGGAGCAACCTCACACGTCTTGTATTTACCACGTCCCTTGCTTGCATCATCTTCTCTTATGCTGGGTTTAATCTCATGTTGGTTTGTGGCCTTGGAGCAACAGGCCATGCCATGCAGCCTGGGTGAGGAGTAGGCTCTGCCATCTGGGTTTGTGCAAGTGCACTCTGTGATGTTCTCATAACAGTGAAATCACCCAAAGACACATTTCTCAGAACATACTCCTGTTGTTAAGCCGTGCATGAATTCATTGAACTCCTTGCCTAAAGATGAAGTTTTGATTGATTCAAGTGAAAGGGTCTCATTTGTCTGTTGCCAACAAAGATAGCAATAGTTGTACAACTGAAGTAATCATGTGTGGATGGGTGGATTTTTTTTCTGGCTCACTTAGAGCTTAAAAAATGATGTAGCATCTGGGCTTTCTGCCCAAACCCAACAGGGTAAATGTAGAAGGCTTTAGAAACTGTAATAAGTGCGGTGTAAGCTTTAATCAGTGGAAAACGCAAGATTGGTGTTCCATTTTCTGAATGAAAATTCTTCTTCCTCCTAGACATGCATGCAGACATGTGTGTGTACACATGCAAAGATGCTTTTTTTTAAAAAAAAGTTTTTTTATTTATTTTCAGAGAGAGGGGAAGGGTGGGAGATAGAGAGGGAGAGAAACATTGATGTGCCAGAGATACACTGATTGGTTGCCTCTTGCATGTCCCCAACTGGGGACCTGGTCCACAACCCAGGCATATGACTTGACTGGGAATCAAACCGGCAACCCTTTGGTTCTCAGGCCAGCTCTCAATCCACTGAGCTACACCAGCCAGGGCAGAGATGCTTTTTTTTTTTTAATATATTTTATTGATTATGCTATTACAGTTGTCCCATTTCTCCCCCATCATTCCCCTCCACCCTGCACACCCTCTCCCACCCACATTCCCCCCTTTAGTTCATGTCCATGTGTCATAAGTTCTTTAGTTTCTAAATTTCCCACACTATTCTTGCCCTCCCCCTGTCTATTTTCTACCCACTGTCTATGCTACTTGTTCTCTGTACCTTTTCCCCCTCTATCCTCCCCCCACACCCCTGTTGCTAACCCTCCATATGATCTCCATTTCTGTGGTTCTGTTCTTGTTTTAGCTGTTTGCTTAGTTTGCTTTTGTTTTAGGTGTGGTTCTTAATAGCTGTGAGTTTGCTGTCTTTTTACTGTCATATTTTTGATCTTCTTTTTCTTAGATAAGTCCCTTTAACATTTCATATAATAAGGGCTTGGTGATGATGAACTCCTTGAACTTGACCTTATCTGAGAAGCGCTTTATCTGTCCTTCCATTCTAAATGACAGCTTTGCTGGATAGAGCAATCTTGGATGTAGGTCCCTGCTTTTCAAGATTTCAAATATTTCTTTCCAGCCCCTTCTTGCCTGAAAGGTCTCTTTTGAGAAATCAGCTGATAGTCTGATGGAAACTCCTTTGTAGGTGACTGTCCCCTTATCCCTTGCTGCTTCTAGAATTCTCTGCTTCATTTTAATCTTGGCTAATGTAATTACGATGTGCCTTAGTGTATTCCTCCTTGGGTCCAACTTCTTTGGGACTGTCTGAGCTTCCTGGACTTCCTGGTAGTCTATTTCCTTTGCCATATTGGGGAAGTTCTCCTTTGTTATTTGTTCAAATAAGTTTTCCACTTGTTGCTCTTCTTCTTCCCCTTCTGGGACCCCTGTAATTTGGATGTTGGGACGTTTAATGATGTCCCGGAGGTTCCTAAGCCTCTCCTCATTTTTTTGAATTCTTGTTTCTTCCTCGTTTTCTGTTTGGTTGTTAGTTTCTTCCTTCTGGTCCACTCCATTGATTTGAGTCCCAGTTTTCTTTCCGTCTCTATCTGTTCCCCATACGTCTTCCTTCATTTCACGTATTGTAGCCTGCATTTTTTCATCTAATTTGTGAGCAAAATCAACCAATTCTGTGAGCATTTTGATGATCAGTGCTTTGAACTGTGCATCTGATAGGTTGGCTATCTCTTCACGGCTTAGAGGAATTGGCTCTGGAGCTTTCATTTGTTCTCCGGTTTGAGCCATTTTTGGTGGTTTTTTGTTTTGTTTTGTTTTGTTTTTAGTCTGGTCGCAGCTATTACATAGTGAGGGGTGGATCCTTAGGTGTTCCTCAGGGCGGGGCAGCCCAGTTGCTGGGTTGTGACGCTATAGGTGGGGGCAGGGTCGGAGAGGGAAAAGTGGCACCTGTTCCGCTCTCTCCTGGACTCCAGTCCCTTCCTCCACTTCCCCTTCACCTGGATTATCTGCGCATGCACGCGTGCTGTTTCGTAGTGAGGGGTGGAGCCTCAGGTGCTCCCCAGTGCGGGGCAGCCCAGTCGCTGGGTTGTGACGCTGTATGTGGCGGTGGGGTCTGAGAGGGAACAATGGCGCCTGCTCCGCTCTCTCCTGGATTCAGTCCCTTCTGCCACTTCCCCTCTGCCTGGACCGTCGGTGCTTGAGAATGTGGGGCTACCTGGTCAGCCAGCTGCCTTGCACGGCCTCACTGGGTCTGCACAGTTGCCCCCCTGTGCCCGGGGTCCATCAGCCGCCGCCTGTGCACCCGGGAACTGCCAGCCACTGCTGCTTGCATTCCCGGGTCCGCACCTCCACTTTCTCCTGCCTCGACTCTACCCCTCTTACCGGTCTGGATGAATGGTTGTTGGACTTCCGTACAGTTCAATTTTTCTATAAGTTCTGGTTGTTTTCTTGTTTCTAAATATTTGTTGTCCTTAATTTTGGTTGTGAGAGGAGGCACAGTGTGTCCACCTACGCCTCCATCTTGGCTGGAAGTCCAGAGATGCTTTTTAAGTAACAGAATTTTGTGTTAAAGAAAACATGGAAACTTGAACAAGGGCTAAAGGTATAATTATCTCCGTAGGATCAAATATAACACATCCAAATGTATGGTAATTTACTACTATTTTTAGAAATCTAAACACACATATTAAGTGTCTAAAATAATAATGATGATGATGCAAATAATAGCAATACGTAGTATTGGTATAGCTTGTTAGGACACTGTGCTAACAACAAGTGACCTTGGTCGTGTCTAATTTCCAAGCAGTTGGGGGAAGGCAGATGTCACATGCATTGGGAAGAAGATGACTTGAAAGAGTTTGGAGCAGCCCTAGTGACTGACATGTAGAACGTGGTCAGCAGTGGAAGTTTTGGAGTGACAGTGTACTTTTTATTCCTTTTGATATTATTTTTTATCCTAGTCTTGAATAAATAACTTTTACAAATCACCATCATCTTCACATAATGAAATGTTTACTGTGGGCAAGGTGCTGTCTTAAGTGGTCAACATAAATAAATCCTTTAATCTTTACAAGCCTAAAAGACAGGCCAATATTATCCCATTTTGCTAATGAGGATCCGATGCACAGAGTTGTCCCCGCATCTCCAGGAGGCCGTGTTCTTCCCACGAAAGCTGTTTCTAATTGAACTGGGAAACACGCATCACTATAGGAAGAGGATGAAGGTTCCATTTGAAGAGAGGAATTTGCTTCAGTCATCATGTTCTCAACAGCCTTAAACACCCAAAGCTGCCATGAAACCTTGTGGCTGCTGAATCTTTTTCTTACCTTGGGAGTCCACCTTGGGGACACTTGGTGTCCTGTTCTGAGAGCAGCCCTCAGAGGAGACTGTCTTACCTAGGAGAGAAATACTGATCACAGCAGACTCAATCTAGAAAGAGGTCATGGACAATCCAGTTGTCATTTTCGAAGTTCCTTGACCTTTGAGCAAACTCAGTGCTGTAGCCACCAGCTCTTCATCTGCAGGTTCGTCGCTCTCTCGGCCAGGACAGTGAGTGTCTGCTCATCTTACCTCTCCTTCACATGGGAGACCCTGAAGGGGCTCCTGAAGAAAGCAGAGCTGCTCCGATGGCTGGCTGTGTCCTCTTAGACACCACCGTCAGCTTCTCGGCTGAAAGTGAAAGTAACGCTCTGCTTTACCAGGCTCCCTGATTCACTGGACCAGTTGTTCCCTCTTCCCTCATTCAAGTGGAGAAAAATGGAAAGAATGTAAATGTTCTATTTACTTCCACCTCCAGGAAACCTGAAGGCTTTGCAGGTGGGGAGTCACAGAATGTCAGAGAGCAGCTGTACCAGTGGCACTCTGACTGACCCCCAAGAATGTGCTGTTAATTCATTATACTTTTACAATGATTTGGCTGAGAACGTATGTCAAGGGAGAAGGTAAGTAGAAACTCAGCTAAGTTTTTAATTAGTTGTTTTTGTTAACCCAGCAGCGACATTTGCAAACATCGCCAGTCTGTGGCAGGGGTGTCACTTTTCCAGAGTACAGACACATGCACTTTGTGAAATCACCTGAAATTCTGAAGTCCTCAGGCCAGGAGAGCTGGTCACTCACGCCAGCCTACTCCTTTTCGAGCCGATGACATGGAGGCCCAGGGCCCTGCTGGAGGCCCTGCAGTTAGTTACTCTCCCAGCCGGAACTGGAACGGGTCCCCCACGTTGGGCTCCTTCCCATTCGGCCACCGTTTACTCAGGCACAGGGTGTGTGTATGGCTGGGATCGACTCTGGGAGAGGCGGAAAGTGTTCCCTCTGTGGCTCTCAAAAGCCCTGTCAGCGTCCACCCCCCAAGTTTGCCTCTAGCCGTTGAGGTGTGCGGTGTGCGACAATGCTGGCCCGAGGAAAGGCACTTCTCTTCTGCCGCAGTTTTCCTTCTCTTGGGGAACCATATCACCCTGGGGGTCCTAAATCCAAAAGAGGAAAAAGCCAGGAAAACATTGTTTTCAACCAGTCATCTCTGAAACATTGAAGACCAATTAAAAATTAAGGAATAAAAATAAAAAACAAATTTCAAGGGCTAAAAAAAAACTTGCAAAAACTCTCGGTGGGATGAAAGTCACTATGTAACCATTTACCAAGCTCCCAGAACACATTCATGAGCCTCCTTCCTGAGGAGTAAAACTGCTAGTAAAAGAAGTGAAGAAAAATCAGCACTTTTATGATGTGCTGAACTCAGGCCACGATTCTTCCTCTGGGCCTAAGTTGATTGTGTGTCTATGTCTTTCGGAAAGGTTACCTCTCCTCTCCCCATTTGGTAAAAGGGTTGGGTAAGTCCACTCCAGAAGAGGAAAGTGGGTGTTTTGAACTTCTACTCTGAGGAATCAACTGGACTAGATTTTATTCTATGAAACCAATTAAGATTTAAATAAAGAGGAGAGTTAGATGTTAAGCAAAGGGCCTGCATATGTGTAGTGGGGGAGAATCTAGGGAATGTTACAGATTTGTAGAGATTTGGTAAAGATTTTTTAAAAATCTCACAAAGTAAAAAGGCATCCGGAATTCATGTTTATTTTGTTTTGGAGGCCAGAATTCTAAGAGCAAATGGCCAAAAGAAAATGGTTCCCTGTGTTCAAGGACTCGGTCATCAATTGGTTGGGCTTATTGGCTTTTTTCTTGGCTTGAGTCTGGTTCAGTCAGGAAGGACAGGCACCGACATGCTGTGCTGGAGCTCAGCCAGCAGCTCAGTGGATGCGCACTTTCTACGGCAACGAGACATCTTTTGGGTGGGTGCCACCTTCCACCTCCTCTCCAGGAGCTTCTAATTTAGCTTATGGAGAGACCTTATCCACCGATTATGAAATATACCTTCAACTTTGCAATGAAAACCACAGGGAATGTATGTTAGGTTTGCAGTGAACATTGCTGGAAGGCATGTATAAAGTGAGAGCCACTCATGTACAACAACAGGAACATTTATGGTTTGTTAATAACCAGCCTTTCAGAATTGAATAGTGGGTTTTTTGGGTTTTATTTTTGCCTCAGAGAAGTGGCAAATTGGAGGTGTTTTATAGGAGATTTAAAATTTGGTATCTCCAATCCTGCTTTTCAAGAGCTATTTTTATCATTCTAAATCTGCAAGATGATCTGTCCTCAACTTCACATTTTTTTACTGTTAAAAAAAACAGACCTGTTATCAGATACTTAATCCTATCATTGGGTTCTAGTCTTTAGGAACCTAAGAACTTGATGCTGTGGAAGTGAGGCAGCTCTGTAGTTCTATTTATAGAACTTACAATGAGTCCCTTTCGTGCAAATTCCACAAGAAAGTAGAACAAAAGAGAGAAGAAAACAGAGGGATGGAGAGGTTCTGGTTTCGCCTTCTCTTTCTGCCTCATTTGCCTTGTAAATTCACAGCCTTCTGTGGAAGCAATTACAAGAAAACTCAGAGCAGGAGACATGTGCTTGAAAATTATTATTGGAATAGCTGGAATCCAAGCAATCTGGAGGCATTTTTAGATAGCACATACATTCATATTTAAAGGGAAATAAATATTCAATTTTCTAGAAAATCTTCATGTATCAAAATCATTCCTTCTTCATGGAAAGCATCGTGTTGGAGAGGAGGCTCAGGAAACTTGCCTTGCCTTTGAGTTCGTCTCACTCCCGTTTGCTGATAGGGTGAAGGAGTTCTGCTTCCCACGCCCATTGCCAGCATCCCTCTGCACCCGTTCCTGGGAACTTCCCCCTTAAGTGTGCAAGAGGAGACATTTTTCTAGAAGGTATTGGATTGGTCTTCCCTCGTCTCCCTTCCACCCTCCCACAGATATTTATTAGCACCCCATTGAGCCTGGCCTTGCCTTATGTGAGGATACAACAGTGAAGAAGACCAGTCTTCCAGAAGCTCCCAGTCAGGTGAGCGGACGAGCGCAGCAGCCCACCCCCCTGGAGTGGGCAGTACTAGTCAGGACAGAGAGACTCAGGAGTGACTGCCCCCAGCTAATGTCCACTGTCGCTTTGGCTTCTTCTTTTCCTGAAATTCCACACAGAAACTTGTTTTAGATTGTGCCTTTTTTTCTTCCCATGAAAGAAAGCAGCATACATCGTATCAACTTATATCTCTTGTTAAAGGAGGTTAATGTCTTTGTATTTTCTCCAAAGTTATATTGAAAAATATGAAATTGTATTGTTTAATGCGAATGAAGAAATGCAATAAGGGGTGCAAATACTTGGAAAAACCCGCAGATTTAAAAAAAAAAAGCTGCAAAAAATTTTAAATTCTTTTTAGGTTTGTTTAGCAACCCACTAAATGATTGCTTTCACTATCCACTTTAAAAAGACACATTTTTTCCCCCATAGCCTTAATAACAATCATCTGAATGGTAACCTTTTCAAAGCTGCATTTAAAATGCCTTTTTGGCTCTGACGGATCACACCTGCTTCCCCAGCTTCCTTTTCCACAGGCAAGCTCCCGTTCCACACCATTGATCTGACTCCTCTCTTCAGTCCTTACCTTAAGCTCGATTTATTCCTGTGTGGATCATGTTATGCAAGAGCTAGAGGATTCAAAAACTGTTAGTAGAGGTTTCCTATCGTGGAGTTGTCAAGAATAAAGGTAACATGCCCTTTGCATAGTGATAGATACGCCACTGATGGGTCACCACAGAGGAGAGTCAATAACAAATGCTATGGCATTAGAAAGGAGGCAGCTGTGAGCTTCATTGATCTAACCTGGGATGGTGTCTCAGTCTGTTGGGACTGTCAGAACTAAATATGGTGCCCAGGTGACTTAAACAGCAGAAATATAGTTTCTCACAATTCTGTAGGCTCACCCTCCAAGATCAAGGTGTTAGCAAGTCTGGCTTCCTCTGGGGCCTCTCTCCTTGGCTCCCAGAGGGCCGCTTCTCCTTGTGTCCTTACAACGTCTCTCCTCCTTGCACGCACCCTCTTTGTCTGACTCTCCTCTTCTCCTGAGAATGGCGGTCAGCTTGGGTTGCAGCTCACCCCAACAGCCTCATCTTGACTTGATCACATCTTTGAAGGCTCTATCTCTGTGTACAGTCATATTCTGAGTACTAGAGGTCAGGTGTTCACACAGGAGAACTGGGGGGGGGGGGGTCACAATTTAGCTCAAAGCAGACAACCTCTCAGAGAAGGTGAGAATCTTCTGTAAGCAATGTGGCAGGGATAGGGTGGGCTGAAGGTGGGTGAGAGAAGGGTGGGGGAACCGTCCATGGACAGAGACAAACTAGAGCTCACACAGGGGTTCTTCTCATCCTGGGTAAGCTTTCAAGACTGACAGACCTGTTTCCTCCACAGCAGACAGATGCACACCATTCTTGGCAGGGGGTGAGCTAACCAGCCCTGACCAGGGCAGTGACTGTAAGTTTGAGTTTAAGAGACTCTATTCTTTGACTTGGGGCGCCAGGCAGGGCAACTACGAGCTGTAGTCCCTGGGGTGAGGGACAGGGACAGGTAGCCACGGTTCCGCTTTCACACTGGAAGGCAGCCTGACCCTGAGGGGTGCGTTAGAAATGTCGCTCCTTATCAGACAAGCGGCGGTCGAGCTCCATGGCTGCCGATCGTTTATTTGAACTTCTGCCCTTTTCTTCTATTCTTTTGACTGTACTTTTAGTCTGTTTTCTCGTTTATAAAAGCATTTTCAATAAATTTCAATTTAATAGGACTTCCAAGGTCCAGAAATTCTTTTGGATACTATGAGGCTGTCTGTTGGAACCTGGGAAATTTTTTTACTTTTCTTAAAGTTTACTATAACAACAAAAACGCCCTCTTCCTGCCCTTCTCCTTCTTCTTTTTCCATCTGAATGCAAATGAAATTCATTTATCTAGGAAACTCTTATTTGCATTCTGAAAACTGGACTCTGCTAGAGCTCAGAACTCTTTTCCTCTGCAGAAGAGTTGACTCTTTTCTCTATTTCTTCCCAATCCACGGATTGATACAACTATCAGTTCTATTCAGATTATGGAAATCCAGCAAATAATAGATCATTGGTATTGCAGTAGAAGTCTCCAGCGTGGGTGGGTAAGCCTCCCCCTGACACCCCATTTTTTCCTGGAATTTACTCAGGGAGCTGGGTTTTTGAGACTGGAATGAAAGCAAAAGCCACACGGTAAAATCAGTGTGTTTTCACTGCGCCTTAAGTGAAAGCACACTTGTTACATTGTTACAGGGTGGGGGAGAGAATCATAAACACGGTTGGTGTTACCAATGGTCAATTAACCACCACTCCAACTTTCCCCGGCTCCTGGGCCAATGGGTTCACCAAAGCACAAAGCTTAGTGGAAGCTCTGTGGCTCTCTGAAGAAACGAACCTGAGGTGCAGAGCTGCTAGTTAATTTTACAGACAAGAAAGACATTGTTACCAATGGCTTCAAGTTATGAGCGAGCTGACGTTTGTATATTTAAATAGCAAGGGATGTCATTATTTTAATTGCTGGAAAAAATGTAGCTTATCTTAGCTTTTTCAGGTAGGAGGGAAAAATCCAAGTACTGGAAAAGTTATCAGCAGCATCCATCTCTAGTGTGTGCTGTATCACCTGTATAGAGATAATTAATGATGGGCCTAGAGCATAGAGTGCAAATGGCTTCAGCAAGCACCCTGTGCAAGAGGTAGGCATTAAGAATGGGAAGGATTTTTCTTTCTTTGATAAATATTTACCAAATGCCTGCTAAATTAAAGACAAGGCCCTATGTTTTGAGACTCATGTCGCAAATCCTATGGATTCTGAGCCTTATTTCTTTTCAACCTGATATAACTTAGGCTTCCAGGTGATGGTCCCGAGTCTTAAAAATAAATGGCACAGTGCTTTTTGATGTGTTTATGACCTCTATATTTATTATCTCATCGAGTTCTCACGGAATCCCTGTGGGCTGGTATTATTTATCCCCATTTTGTCGTTAAGGAGCCTGAGGTTCAGTAAACTTGGAAGAGCCAGGGACAGACATTAATTAATGCAGTAGAGTGACATAATGAAGCAAAGTAAGACGACTCAGGTTTACATTCCAGAACTTTGACAAGAGGTTTATTCTCCCTGCATATCCTTTCTCATCTGCCGAGTGGGGTTGCCGTGAAGGGCACAGATGCTGGAGGCGCAGGGTCGGAAGTGGATTCCGTCTGTCTGAGCTTCCTCTCCTGGAGCACCGCTCCCCTGACCCCCACGCAGGTCTCCGTCCTCTACTTCTGCGTTCTCATTTTCAGCAGCTGACTGTTAGTATTCATTAAGGAGAGTCTGAAATGACTGGCCATTGTTCACGTTTACCTGGTTTTAAGTTGTTTCTGCATAGAATTTAAAATTTGACCGGCTCATAAGAACTTAGATAGGGTAAGCCTTTTTGCTAGAGTTTTCATTTCAGTATGAAGTTAAAGCAAGTCCCGCTTTTCCCCAAGTTTCTCTCTTTCAAGAGGTGGAGGAAGGAATCTCTGCATACGCATTTCTGTCTTGCAATTATCTCCATTAGTAAGTGGTAATTAGGACTATAGTAGTTTTAGTTGGTTCAAGTTCTGAAAGGGCAAAATATTTCCTGCTAATGTTTCCTAAAAGGGAGCAGTTTGCAGTAGAGAAGCGGGCACTTACTATTTCCAACGCTCTTCCCCAGAGGAACTGTTAGTTTGAGACCCTGCCCCATCTGTCTTTGGAACTCTGTATTTCCTTAGAGGAACTGAAGCGATTTCCTTTGTGTTTAGTTTTGTGCACTGGGCCTGGGATTCGACTTCCCGTTACGGTGTCTGTGCATTCTCACAAACTATAAACCTATGTGGTATATTTTATATATTAAGACCTGAAAGAAATCACTTTGCCATTTGACAGGTCTCTGAAAAACATAAAACTACACCATGTTAAATTTGGTTTTATGTATTTATTATAGAATATTTTACTCTACATAGTATATAACAAATAGCAAAAAGCCTTTTGAAATATTTCCTGCATATTTTGATTTGCGGTTTTATTTTGTTTATGATTAGGTCTGGAAATTACAATTTCGGTATTCCTGTTAATAAGCACGCACCCACCACAATGTCAAATTCTCTCTGGAAATCAAGTAAGTGCATCGCTGTAAAAAACAATTCCATTTTTATTAGGATTTGAATAGGCAGTCTGAATTTATTTTACAATTTGATCAGGAAGTCAGGAGGTGGAAAGGTTATCAGTCCCTGGTGCCCAGCGACGGCTGGGCTGAGAGGCGGAGCAGCTCCAGGAAGGGGTTTTCAAACTTGAAGGCTGGGACCTTCCAGGCTGCCTCCCTCCAGTGGGCTGGAAAGGCTCTAGGCTGTGTCCTCACACCTGCAAAGGGAAGTGACCTTGGGTTTGGCGCTTGCTCACCAGGGGCACACTGCCCCTGGCTGTGTCCCTTTGAACTCCGGGAGAATGAGGACGAGAGCGATAGCCAGAGCCCGGCCCTGGGAGGGGCGCTGCACGGTCCGGAGCTCGTGCGGGCAGTGCTGCTGCGCACGCCACCTCCTTTCCCGGGGGGCGTGAGAAAACGGCATCGGAGTTGGGAACCGGGCAGACCAGGGTTCAAATTTGTCTCTGTCATTCACTAGTTCTGTAAATCTTGGAGAAACCACTTATCCTCTCTGAACTACCGTCTATTCATCTATAAAATGAGTTTGACGTTACACCATAACAAGTAGAGCAGCTGTGGGGGTCCCTGTTAATAATAGTGAGATTAATAACCACCGTTTGCCAAGCAGAGACTATCGGCCAGACACTGTATACTTTAGCGCTGGGTCATCTAATCCTCACAATAACCCTCCAAGGTTGGTATTGCGTCTTCTAGTTTATGTTTTTCAGATGGGAACACAGGTCTTGAGAGGTCAAAACATCCATCATGAAACTCAGAGCTTGTAGGAGGTGGAGCTGGGCTTCCAGCTCAGCCCCTTTTCCCTGCCTTCCGGGGGAGATGGGCCAGGTGAGAAGCGTTGCTCCTCCCTGACTCCTAGCAGGCACTCCACAAATGGGAGCTGTTCTTATGACTGCCCTTGGTCCAAAATCACAAAACTGTTCTTATCAATTTTAATTAATTATGGAACTTAGAGACTTTTGACCCACTTCACTCAAAAAGTATGCAAGGAGCTACTTCCTACCATGAAGATAGACGGTTTTCATTTTGCATCTCTTGAGTTCAGTTTCTCCTTTTCTGCTCCCTCCATATTTCCTCCTTTCTCCCCTTCCTTTCCTCTCTCTTCCCTTTTCCTCTATCCTCTTCTCTCTCCCCCTGTTTCCCCAACTCTGTTGCTCCTCCTCCATCACTCCCCCTACTCTACCCCTTCCCCAGTTTGTCAGGCTTCAGATGCCTCTCTCATCTGCTCTGCTTCTACAATGAGCTAATGACTCTCACCTCCCCCTCCCCGCACCCAGCTTGCCTTGGAAAGGTTTGTTTCCAGCAGCTAATATTTCATGACTCAGAACCCACCATAATTCAAGGCAGAGCAAAGGCTAAATGTACCATTCTTATGAGCTGAATGTACTACTATTCTCTAGTACTCCCTGAGTAACCTGAAACAGCATTTCCTTATTCATGCCTAGCTTCAGTGGAGGGAAATAAGCTTAAATGGTAAATCTCTTGAAGTGGCAGAAGATTCATCTTGAGCCACTAAAGTGGCCATTTTTCCAATATGGGTGATTTTAAAGTAACGCAGAAGCTCAGATGAGATTATAGGTTGTCTGTCCCACTTGTGCAGAAAGATTGTTTCCAAATACAGATGAATCTCATCTTCTCGGTGATGACCAATGGTCCGACCTCCAGAGAAAACTGCTCTTTCTGGCAGGTCTTCCGTCTGAGGCTCTAAAGCCTGGTCACTTCCAATGGGTCTCACCCCCTCACCCCTCCCTGTGTTGGTTAGCCTTGCTGCTTCAAACCAAATCTGTCCAGAGCAGGATTTTGCAGAATCTGAAGTCCTGGAAACTTCAGACAGATGCAAATTCAGGTGCAGTGGAAAGGGAAGGAATACAGCCCCCAATTATTATACAATCTATGGAGAGAAGTTCTGACATTGGAGTAATTTAAACCATGGTGTTAGGTTTTAGAGACTGTCATGTGGTGCCTCAGTAGTTTGGCTGTGGTGACAAAAGTAGCATTGACTGGGTGACTTAAACAACAAACAACTATTTTTCGCCACTCTGGAGGTTGGGCAGTCCCACATCAAGGCACCAGCAGATTTGGTGTCCAGTGAGGGGCTGCTTCCTGGTTCATAAATGGCCATCTCCTTGTGTCTCCACCTGGCAGACGGGCGAGAGTGCTCTGGGGTCCCTTTTACAAGGGCAGGAGTTTCACTAGGGAAGGCTCCACCCTATCCCACTGGAGGTTAGGATTTCGGATCTATGAATTTGGGAGAGCACAAACATTCCGTCCACAGCAGGAGTCAGCTGAGATCGAGTTTCTTTCTGTGATAATGAGATGTGAGCTAGCATACTGGCCTCAGTGAGCTTCGTGTAATAAAATGCGCATTGGGAACCTTGAATGGATTTCCAAGATATTATGTTCCCTCTTATTGAAGTGTAGCCTGGCAGGGGGTGGCAGCTACTTTTCCATTTGCCCTTTCTTTCCTTTGTCTTTTTGAAGCACAACAGAGCCATTGATAGTCTTCAGTGCAGATTCACCCTTGGAAATATATGTTTCCGGAGGAAAAGGGAAGCCGAAGGGGTGTGGAACTACGGAGAAGTCTCTCAGGAGACGACACAGGTAATGTTTTCTGGCTCCTCGCCATTACACCCCCGTTCTGGAAGAAGTGTGTGTAGAATTGTGGTGCAGCCTCTGCCCTCTACGAAGAGAGAGATGCCGCAAGCCACACGCCAGGGTTTCCCCTGATGGCTGACCCTGGCCCCCGGCTTTGCTCAGCATCTTCTGTGCATCTTTCAGAAGTTGCAGACTGTTCTAGCCATCCTTATCAAAAGCTGATGTCACAAATACCTCTCCTACAGTAGTCGAAGAAATGCTTTCTCAGTCTGCAGGTTTTCCAGTGCAGTGTGAAACGTGGTTGTGAAATGGATCTCTCTTTCATTCATTATTTAGGGAGACCAGACCAGCACATTTGGAGCCTCCCTGCAACCCCGTTCTTTGATAGTGCATACCGTTTTCGTGTAGCTGCGCTGGTAAGCTTTATTTATTTTTTTTAACTTTTCTTTCCGGTGAGGAAAGTAAATAAATAAATACACTTTAACTACAGTCAGCTTTTGCATTACTAATTCTCTTTTCTCTCCTGTTCTGACAGGATTTAGTTGACTGTTCAACCGACCCTTATTTTGCTGGGATATTCTTTACAGATTACTTCTTTTACTTCTATCGACACTGTGCCTAATTTGTTCAAGTCTGGTTCAGGATGTTGCCAAAGAAAAATACTCCAAAATACAGCTAACAGAACCTTATATCTGTATAACCAACTTCTTTCTTCTTTTTGTAAAACACCCACAATTCTGGCCAAAGGACTTATCAGCCTTGGGCTTCTGACAGTTTTGAGACATCGATGAGGAGAACAAAGTGTTTGCTGAAATTTGGGATAATGTGGGGTCGACTTTGCCATGACCGTGAAGAAGATGTTTCCCAGAGGAATCAGCACTCTTGGGTTTGAAAATACCGCTTCTGCTGTTAAGGAAGGAGTGAGGTCAAAATAGGCAGGTCCAGCTTTACTTTGTCTTCATAGATTTCAGAGCTTTGGAGAAAACAAAAAGGCCCGTTCAGCCGTCTGCACTTAGGTCCACTAACCGTAGACCTGAGAACCTGCGATACGACGTGTGCTGGCGGGAGGGGTGGATGGTGTCCGATGCTGCACTCACATTGAGGCACACTAGTGCGATGTGTGTGTTCGTGTGTGCGTGTGTGAGCACTACACAGGCCACACTACACAAGGTACCTTGCTAATGAAATGGATTTAAGAGAAATAGTTGCAACCCCACTTGGTAATGTTTGATGGGCACTGGGATTTGCACTGTTGTAAAGAGGGAAGCTGTAGCTTGTGACAAGTCTTTATAGGGCCCCCAAGCAATCTGGCCTAGACAGTTGCATTTGATATTCCAGGGGTCATCGACTTTTTTCTTTTCCTTTGTTTTTTTTTTTTTTTGTTTTGTTTTGTTTTTTTTTGTTTTTCCTCTACATGCGAGGGGTTCTGTGATAGGGCAGTAAGGCCCATCCCAGTTCTTCATAGCTGAATTAGCTTTGGATATGTCTACCTGGCTTATGGGTAAATTTGACTGCCTTTCCCAAGCTAGAATGGACAAAAATTCTCTAGCTGGAATGTGTTCACTATGTCTTTTGTTTTCTGTATTCTGATGTTTTGACATCTTAGGGTCTTGCTGACCCTGGAGGGCCTACAAACCCCAGGGTCAGCCAATTCCTAGAGATAATGGTAAACAACTTGACCACCAGTGCTTTTCAAATATAAGCCAACCAATCCAGAGCCACGCACCAACCACCTCTTTATCAGGCTGTCACAGTCCACCTGCCCTAATTGCCCCAGGGCCATGTACCAGGCAACCAGGCACAGCCCCTATATCCCAGAGCCTTGCAAAATTATTCCAACTAGCCAGTCCTAAGCCTACTTCTCCTGCTCCCCCATTCTTCCCTGTGAAAACCACAATAAAGGCTCTTGCCCTTAGTTTTTCCTCTGTGTCCTGACCAACCGTGGTACTTCCCAGTGTGGTCCCAAAGGGCTGACGTGGTTGGCCTTCCTGATCTTATTGTTGGCTTTCAGGTCAATTAGGATGAGAGGATTTGAATTTTTTTTTTACGTTGACAATAATAATCAGTAGTAATAATATATCATCCTCTTCCTTACTTTTAAATATTATTAAATATGTGCCATGTAGATGGAAAGTAATTGTGAGGCCCCAACTATTAAGAAAAGAAAAGACATGATCCCTACTCTCACAGATGGTGTTCTGAAATAGATTATTGATGTAAAGGTAGTTTAACCCACTAGGAGCTGAGACTTTGAAGCCAAAAAGTTTTTGCCTTGAATTCAAATTCTGATTTTATCTGTGCATTCTTAGGCAAGTTATTCAACCTCTCTAAGCCTCAATTTCCTCATGTATAGAAGAGGACAGTGAGTATCTATAGCAGATAAGAATAAATGGAATAAAATATATAAAACACAGGCTCCAGGTAAATATGAGCTATTACTATACCTGCACAGAACAGAATAATTATAAAGATTATGGTAGGATTATAAAGGAATTAAATAACTAAACACTCACAGAGATTAAAGCATTTTTGTCAACTGTAAAAAAAAACACAGATAGAACATATGATGTGTACAAGATTATATAACATTTACATTTTTTTTTCTATCTTTGGAAAATTGTTTTCCCTTTTATTAACCAGTGTAGCATTTGTGGGAAAAAATAAGGTAGTCAATTTTTAGGAGGAGTATTTCAGGATTCCTCCAGTTTCTTAGACTGAAATTCAAACTTGGTTCTCCTGAGTTGCAGGACCAGCCTGTCCAGAATGACCAAATTCTAGATGCTGTAGCTGCCACTCCATTTTTAAATAACATCCCAGGTGCTTGGTGTCAAGAGACTCCATTAACTTGACTTTTCTCCTGGGAGAGGAATCCTTGTCAGCAGCAGAGTTACAGGAGTTCTCTTCAGCACACAAATCCCATGTCCTTACTCATGCACTTATGTTCAGGATAGTATGAAGGTTTCAGATACCTAATTTAGTTTGGTAATGTTGCTTATAAAGGGGATTCTGTAAGATGTATACTGTTTTCCCATTAAATTCCATTAAAAAACTGAAAGTCTTTTCCCCACAGAAAACTTAGTACAGAAGATTATGTTGAAAGTCTTCAGAAAGGAAAGACTGAAGACAGTGGACAGACCTGTGGTGATGATCGTGGCACCCTGGGATTAGTTAAGCCTGTGAGGAGGAGGACAGACTCTGCTGGAAGGTTCTCTTGTATTTGCAGCCCTTTCCTAAGGGTGAGCTGTCCACTGTGGACCATGCTGCTTCAGGCCAAAATGTTCTTCCCTATGTCAGAGAATTATCTAACTTTCCACTAGAATATCTCGAAATTCAAGTAATTAAAATGTCTAGATGAGTCTTCCTCCCAACATCCCATAACCCCAGTCTAATCATGAGAAAACAGTCAGACAAATGCTGACTGAGGGATATTCTACCAAACACCAGGTCAGTACTCCTGGCAGAAGTCAGGTCATCAAAAGCAAGGGAAGTCAGAGTAATGGTCACAGCCGAGAGGAGCTTACAGAAACGTGATGACTAAAGGTGATGTGAGATCCTGGAACTGAAAAAGAAAATTCAGTAAAAACTAAAGAAATGTGAATAAAATGTGGACATTGGTTAGTGGTAAGCCACCAATATTGGCTTATTTATTGTGACAGATCCACCGTACCAACGTTAGGATGTTGGTAACAGGAGAAGCTAGTGTGGGGGTTATTGACACTCTGTGTACTAGCTTCAAATTTTTTTTCTAAATCTAAATCTGCTCGAAAATAAAACACTATTTAAAAAAAAAACAGAAGAAAATGTTCATAAGAGCTGGGCTAAAGGATCGCATGCTACCACCTGGGGCTGTTTGTGATGATACAGGATAAGTTGAAGCCTGAGAAATACATATTTTTCACTTTAGGCCAAAGTATTTTAGTGCCCTACTTTCTTAATTACTTGTCAGATTCTGTATATCTATTTTATTAGCTCCCAAATATCATAGAAAATATTATAGAATATACAATAGAAATAAAGACTATAAAATAGCCACATAATACAAATAAGTAGAATTACCATGATTTTTCATGGGTTCTAACAAGAATTCAAACAAAATTGTGAAAACTGTCAGATTTTTTCAAACAAACCATAAAAATTCACTTAAAACAATTAGTGAGAGTGTGTGTGTGTGTGTGTGTGTGTGTGTTAAACCCTACAGCATTTTCGAACAAAACCATTTTGTAGTACTCTTAACCTACTTCTGTTTCATTTTTTTTTTCTAGACAATTTTCAGATTTCACTTTAATGGCAGATTCCCAACACCACATTATTTGAATCATGAAACTAAAGATCTTCAAGGAAAAAGCTAAATGGCAATTCTTTTGGCAGTTTGCACAGCACTTCCATAAACCTCTGCTCCCTGGGTTCTCACAACGACCTCGTGGTATTGGGAGTGAGGGGAGGTTAAGCAAGGAAAAGAGGTGAGCCAGGGTTTCTGGTGCTAAATTTCATCCCTTTCCAGTATATTACATCTCTCATTTCATACAGGCTGCCATAACAAAATTTAAGACTTGATGACTTATACAACAGGGACTTATTTCTCACAGTTCTGGAGACTGAAAGTCCAAGATCAAGGCGTCCGCAGGCTCAGTGTCTGGTGAGGGCTGTGTCCTTGAGTTTCACCCAGCAGCCTCCTCGCTCTATCCTCCTGGCAGTGAGGGCAGGTGGAGAGCGGGTGGGCGGGGCGGGGGGGTGGAATCAAGTTCTTCGGTGTCTCTTCTCATAAGGGCACTAATTGCATCGGAGGGTCCCCTCCCTGCTGGCCCACCTAAACCTAATTACCTGCCAAAGGCCCCATTTCCAAATACACAGCTTCCACATACAAATTTGAGGGAAAGACAATTCAGTCCATAGCATTACATCCTTTACCCTTCAGATTTTTTTTCTTTTCTTTACAAGTCTTAGTAGTTTTCAAGAGATCATCAACTCAGATATTGATCCACCCAAAAGGCACTGACATGTTAACGGCTCTGGTAAGTGATACTTACAGTTACTAGGCCTTTCAAACCAATATGATTTATTAAAGGCCATTTAGTTGTAATACAGAATGGAGAAAGGGACCAAGATGAATGGGATCTCCAGTCACCACCACTAAATTACATGTATTTATATTGCACCAGAGCTTAAGAGTTCACTTAAGAATGCTAAATATCAACCACACTCTGAGGAACTCTTCAGCAGAATCTTCACTTGGCAAAGCTAAAAGTGTTTTGGCTTCTGTTCTTCAAGGACATGTGTCATTGATTTTTGTGTCTATTGCTAAAGAGCCAATCGAGCTTTTAAGAAGCATCCAAGGATTCAAATCTAGTGCAGTTTTTGATGAGCAGTTGTTTAAAGCTTATAGAAGCACAGCTTTGGAGACCTTCAATCTACCAACAGAGTTCAGCATACATACAACTCCATCTTTTCTTGGCTGTCTTCTGTGAATGGGAAAGCTTGGTTAGTTCTTAAGACATATAATTGGAGGACAAGGTGGGTGCCAAAAATCACAGTCTCAGTCCTTCCATTTCTTCATGGCTCCACACAAATATAAAATGAGGTCATATTTTAGAAAGACACTTGATAACATGTCTTTGCCAGAGTTGAGTTCCCAAGCCGTTTTTAGTTGCACCAGTCTGACCTCCTGTTTAAATGCAAGTCACTGGAAAAAGAACCAGACTCGGAGCCAAGAAACTTGGTCCTGGTCCTGGCTCAGTAACTTGCCACTGGTGTCATCGGGGATATTTCCCTTCCCTTTCCTGGTTGCAAAATTAGATTCATAACAATCCTGCTTATGTGAGACATTTACTCGAAAACTCTAAAGTGGATGGTGCTGCATGAAGACGAGAATCTTTGAGAATGGTCCCGGGAAGACATTATTTTGAACAAGGAAATAAGTAGGAAATTCTCACTTCTTTTAACGAGTTTAAGCCCATTATGCTCAGGGTGAGTTGCTTACGTTTCCACCTACCATCTTCACCTGAAAGACATATTGCCTACCACAAAATAGATGCTTGATCAATATTTATTAAATGGAAGGGGGGTAAATAAGAACATTTTCTTTTACTTACCAGGGACCATGGCAAGATGGCCTACTGAGACAGATTTGAGCTCTTCTCACTCCTTCACTGTGAGTTTTTTTTATTGGTGTTATTTGGAATGTTGCTATTATAATTCTCTTCTCTAAGCACATTTAGAGCACCTCTAAGTGACTCCCAGTAGAAACTGGGAAATGAATGGCCTGTTGTCTGGCAGAGGGTTCCAGACCCTGAGAGTCAGCGACAGCTGTGTTCATTGTTGACATTCCTACTGCCAGATTTTATACAGCACAGCTGCATAAGTACCTAACTTAATTGCAGATTAATTATAAAGAACTTAATGAATGTTTCATAATATATCCAAACAGTGAATGCATTATGAGAGTAATTAGGCTTTTGTCGTTTTCTCCTGAAGTGAATTTAAGACCTCAAGCTTATCATCCTATACAATTACTGAAAAAGGGTTTTTTAATTTTAAATTTTTTAATTATTATTTTTTTAATGCTCACCAAGGATATGTTTATCGATTTTGGAGATAGTGGAAGAGGAAGAGACAGAAAGAAACATATGTTGGCTCCCATATGCACCCTAACCAGGGATGGAAACTGCAGCCTTTTGGTGTACAGGATGATGCTCTCAACTGAGCCACCCGGCCAGGGCTGAACATTGTTTTTTGTTGTTGTTGTTGTTTGTATTTTAGTGTGGATATTCTAGGCTCTCAGTAGCAGTCTCTGGAATCATCTGCAGTAGAGAAGCTACCCAATATTGTGCTAAGAAAAAAAGCTCTTAGTTCCTTCATGGAGGGTCCCTGTACCTCTAAGAAAACACTCCAATACAGATGATATTCAGCCCCAGAGCTCTGTAACAGTTTGTTCGTTTTCCACTCACTCTCTCTTTTACTTAGACATCAGTGGAAGGTTATCGATGATATGCCAGGGTCTGTATGCGACGCTAGTGGGGCCCGGCGTCATTCCTGGCCTTTTTTAGGGCTAGCCAGCAGACACACAGCCATTGCACACTATGAAAAGCACTGTAGCTGTGGCTTTGACATTGTGCTGTGGAAGCGCAGGGAAGAAGGAGTGCTAAATGCTGCCTCCTCGGTAAAAGAGAAAGAGAATGGAAGAGGGGACAGGGGGAGGTGTCAAGCAGAAAGAGATACCTGAACTATTTGGATCTGCAATGTTGATAAGTGTTTTTTGTCTTTGTGTGTGTGTATGTTTAAATGAGTAAGTGGAAAAAAGGTAGAAGTGAAGTATGAATCCATTTTTCAAGAAAGAATCTAATTTTAAGTGCCCCAGGAAATGCAAAGTGAATAATTACCACCACCACCCCCACGCCCCCACACCCCTGAGACAGCTCCTCTGCCAGCTTTGCTCGCAGGACAGGCACTCCTTTTTCTGAAAGTCACCTCTTTTTACCCTCAGCTCCAAGAGCCAGCCGTTTGTCCCAAGAGATTCATGGAGACTGTGGGAAAAGCAAATCACGTTGGGCGGGACAGGGGATGACTCAGGAGACTAGCAATGAGCTTGTGGGTGGGGAGGCTGAGCGCCAGGACAGTGGCTGACTCATCAACAGGTACCTGTCTCTCTGTAGTAGGGGCTCAATGAGCATTTGTGCAATGGTCAAGGCCTGGCTGTATGGAGCACATACACACAGGTTTTTTGGTCCCTCTGTCCATTTTAAAATAAAGAGGTTTTCCTTTCTAAGGAGAACTGACTTCTGATTTTTCAGTCTCTAGTGTTCATGGTGGGAAGAGCTAAGAGTACCTCTAACTAGTCCTCCCAATATGCCTACCCCATTCTTTTGGTAACAGCATCACCTGATTTTCTTTTGGCAAATGATCTTGCCCCAGCTCTCAATCTCTAGGAATCAGGTAAGGCTGATATGTTCTCACTTGTGACCCTGGCCTGAGCAAAGAACAGTGATTGGTTTAGGGGAACATCTGATCCAAATCAGGCCAATCAGAACCATCCCTGGGAGGATGACTGAAACTATAAGCAATGAAGCGCTCTCTGGGGGAGTTAATAAGCTGGTAGGAGTCAGTCTGGGGCTGCCATCTGACCAGTGTGCCGGATCGACTGCCTGCCTGAGAATGAAGCTGACACAAGGGAAGCAGAGAGATGAAAGAGGGCAGTTCTCCAAGCCAGATATGTTCCGCCCTCCTCCATGGACTTAACAGTTAAGTTGGCTAATACAGCTGCACTTTGTTTTAGCTACATTGAATTCGGATTCTGCTCATAACCAAAAGAATTCTGATGCATACCAGCCCTCAACAAGAACCTTTGAACATTTTTCACACGGGATACTCAGCTGGCTGACTCCAGATCCTGACACCTTATTTATGAGAATGTTGGTCACTAGGCAGGGTTTGGAAGGTGGCACCTGGAGCTGCTCACCTGGTCCTCCTTCCCTAGTGGCAGCTCCAGCCTAAGTGACAAAGACAAAACTAATTTCATATTTGTATGGTGCTTTTCATTTTACAGACTTACAATGATTTCTCTTCTTTTTTTTTAACAAGGAACAAAAACTTAAAGTAACTAAAGAATGATAGGTTTATTATATTAGAATATAGAAGAATTACACACCACACGTGGGAACTATGCTGGAGCTGAGATTCACAGGTACTCGACAGTTACCGGCTGCTTTGCCCACCATCTCGAGTCCTCTGTGGGTGACTTGCCTGCTCCTCTCTGCAAGGCAGCTTCATCCTTCCTTCTGTAGACCAGCTTGTCTGTTCCCTCATTTGCTTGCACCCATCATGGCTACCTCAAAATGTAGTCTGGACCTCAAGTCTCCATTAACTTCCAGATTGGTTCCCCAGGGCAACATGACCCAGTCTCTTAATTTTCAAATTCCTACGAAGGAGAATCTGACTGGTGCAGCTTGGCGCAGCTGTCCACCTGGGACTTACCCAGCTGCCCTGTGCAGATGCTGGGCAGCGGTAGGCAGATTCTTTAAGGAGGGAATGTGGGAGGGGAGGAAATGACCAGCATTTTCAATAGAGCCTTTTTTATCTCACTTGGTCCCTGTATTTCTGAGAGGTAGAAATGATTATCACCTCCATTTCATGTAGCTATGGATCTTGAGCAATGTGCTGCCTTGTGTTAATGACGACATGAACAAGAGCGAGAATCCTGCTAGGAAAAGTTCAAAGGAAGATGTGGCTGCAGAAGGAACAGTGGGCCCTGTGCTCTGGGCATGGATGCGGCCCCCTCAGTAGCTGCAGAGGTTTGGGCGGTAGCTGCGGTGGCTGAATGTTTGATTTTTCTCCTTTCAAATGATAGTACTGTAGTACTATCACTTTTTGTAATATCCACTCGACTTCAATTTCAAAATTATTTATTTATTTACTTACTTGAATTGGGGTATGATTGACATATAACTTTATCCCAGAGGTAAGCAGTGCCATGGTTTCTGGAGGGGAAAAGAGAATTAAAAATCCAATAAAATATATGTGTATAAATATATCAAATGTAGAATTAAAAATCAAATCAAATCCAATCAAATATATATCAAATACATATATATATGTACATATGTATATGTATGTTTAAGTGGTAAATACTGCCAACCAAATAGTGGTGTCTTGTTATAAAGTGCCCCATCTGCCCTAGCTGGTGTGGTTCAATTGGTGGTAGCATCAGCCTGTAAACCGAAGGGTCATGGGTTTGATTCCTGGTCAGGGCACATGCCTAGGCTTTGGGCCAGGTGCCCAGTCAGGGCATGTATGAGAGGCAACCAATCAATGTTTCTCTCTCACATCAATGTTGCTCTTTCTCTCTCTCTCCCTCACCTCCCCTCTCTCTAAAATCAATAAGCATGTGCTTGGGTGAATATTTAAAAGAATTTTTTGAAATGATAAAAAAAAAATAAAGTGTCCCACCGGGCCTTCATCATGGATGGCTGAATCTCAGATTTATATATGTCATGCTTCCACAAATTGAGACTTTTCTGTTCAATCCTTTCCCTCCCATATCACACAAGACTTGGGGGTGGGAGTGGGAGGGAAGAATGTTCAGGAGTGCATCGGCAAAACTACATTCCCTTGTCTCTGATGTGATGAGCTGTGCAACGCTCACCCGGCACCCATCCCACCCTCTCGGATTCTAACCTTACTACTTCTCGGCGTTCCTAAGGGTGTGTTCTTTGTGCACAGCAGTCACCCTTAGTTGAGATGTGACAGTTGCCATTCTTTGTTTCTCTTTAGTGGCTCCTTGGGGAGTTACCTCTGGTCACTGCCGCTGCCAAATTTAGTGGCCACCCACCCGTACCTGCGGAAGATGTCCCAAAGAGCTGTTGAAGATACTGCTATTACCAGCCATCAGCATCTGCACATTGGCAGCTTGTGCCAAGCCCGTGTTGACGGCTCCATCTGCCCCACTGCCAGCCGAGGTGCTGGGTCTGATGACGCCAGCGCTTGTCCTCCACGGAGCCTTGGCGGGCAGCCTCCTCCACCAGGGCACTGGCCTTGTTTGAGCTCATGTCTCTTGGGTCAGGGGGTGATATGAAAGTTGGACTTGACTTTCTTAGAAACATCTCCCAGGAGGCTGCTTTTTGTCCTTGAGCCTCTACTGACTTCCTGTAGGATGAGCCCCTTTGTCTCATTGAAAAATCCTGAGGACTCACTGCATGACAAGGCATGCTTGCAACCAGGGAGAGTGGAGATGTTAGAATGAAATGTGTGTAGATAGATGCAAATGTATGGGCACTTTCTGAAGACTTTCCACTGCCGTCAGAGTGCTTTATATAACCCTACCTTGGAGGAAGAGTAAAATCAACTCATTGAACTTTTTGGCAAAGGCACCCCAGTGTGTACAGCTGTACTTCAACCCCCATGATCCTGGGCCTTGGAGGCTCTGGATAGCCAAGTCCTCCCAGCAAGCTGTCTGTGCCTTGTACCAGGTAGTTGGTACTTGGCAGGTCACTTCCCAAGGGGAGGGTACTTTTGGCCTTTCCAAATGATGGCATTCTTTTTCTTTGTGGCAAGAGCAAAAACAACAAACAAAAACTTAGAATAGCACTACTCCCAAGGAACACATAAATCCATCTGGGATATTCTCCAGCTGAGACGTTCCCCACCTGGTAGATTTTTCTCTCCTTGACCCTCTTCTGCACAGCACAGATCTCTGACCTTGAAAGTTTTAGAACAATGTGCAATTATTTGAGTCTGTGCACTAATACTTCTTCAATGTGTCTTAGTTTTTCATTCAAGTGTTAGTCATAGATTTTCTGGAAAAGACTCTCTCTTAAACAAACCAAATGTAAGACAGCCATTTAGAGTACTTTTGAGATGCAAAGAATTTTTTTTGTAAATAGACTTGTGGAAATCATTCCATTTTCACTGATTTTTTTTTGACAGATTATTAGTTATTGACCAGGAGAAGATGGAGGACATGAGAAGAAGGAACTGTGGTATATGTGTGTCTGTGCATGTAAAATGGGGTGAAGCTGATGTAAGAGAGGTAAAGGTTTTTCTCTGGCTGGTTCTGAAAATGAAACTGACAGATTAACAGGAGAAAAGCATATGCATTTATTGAGCACAAATGTTATATGACAGGAAAGCCTTCATAAGGAAATGAAGACCCACCAAAACAGTGAACCCTGAGTACTTTCATGCTCGGTTTGATGAAGAGTGGGCAGCTGTGGTGAAGAACGACAGGTCAAAGTGATGAGGGCAGTGTAGCAACCTGGGGGAAAGGCAGACAGGCCTATTTGTTCAGTTTCTTCTCAGTGTTGTCCCTTTGTCTTCGTAAGGACACTCCTTTCCTCCTGGTACAGGTAGGGCACGTTTCACCGGGGAGTTCTGTTACCTGTTTCAGAGGAGAAAGGCCAGTGGGGGGAGGAGGTCCTCTTTCGCTCTTTTCTCAAATTCCTTCAGCTTAAAATATTGAAGACACTGTGTTTTGGGGTAGCACATCTTGTACCCTGTCCCTCGCCAAATATGAAGGAGCCCTTCCACGCTATCTATCCAATCCCTGGTATTCTACCAGCTTCATAGTTGTATTAAAAATTTTTTAACAGTTAGGAAGCTGATAGA
This sequence comes from Glossophaga mutica, assembly GCA_039655065.1. Classification (NCBI taxonomy): domain Eukaryota; kingdom Metazoa; phylum Chordata; class Mammalia; order Chiroptera; family Phyllostomidae; genus Glossophaga; species Glossophaga mutica. The sequence continues at coordinate 66,292,140 of CM077304.1, forward strand.
GTATTCAGCCGGAATTTGTGAAGCACCGATCTATCACGTGTCTCTCACATACAGCAGGGCTCTCATCAAAGACATATTTCTAACGAGGAGCCCTCCCATTCCGAGTTGCTTTGTTTAACTGTTGCTCTCAGGGATACTGAGCAGGAAAGATTAAAATCTACTTCAATTCCACCTCCGTGGCTACTTTCGGTCTCACATTTACTAATCTTTCCCAAGGCTGAGACAGTTTCGTATATGTGGGTTTGCATTTTATTGGTTCTCCTACCACAGAAGTGGCCAAGGATTTTAGAAGGCAATGCCTGTCTCAAGTGGTCCTTTCCTGAACGAAGGGTAGTACTCTCCAGGAACAACCTGCTCGGCCACACCTAGTGAGCCACCAGGACCCGGGGAAGGAGGACATGGAAGCCTTTGTGAAGGCCCAGTCCCTTCAGTTTGGCCACGTTCTATGCCATTGGCAGTGTGGGAAAAGAAAACAAAGCCCCAATTCACAACCAGCCGCATTTGTTCAGCGCGTTGGGACAGGGTTTCTGGAACTTGAGTGTGCATACCACCAACCTGCGGATCCTGGTGAAGTGCAGGTTCTCACTCAGTAGGTCTGGGGTGGGGCCTGAGAACTTGCCTTTCCAGTAAACTCCTGAGTGATGTTCATGCTGCTGCCTGGGAACCCGCTCTGAGTGCCAAGTCCTCAGGGTTTGCCAAACGTTTTCTTCCCTCTGTTATCCCATTCAGTCCTGAACACAAGCCCGTGAGGTGCTTGACACATCCCCTTTACAGAAGTGGAGACAGGCTCAACACGGTAAACAGACTTGCCTGGGGCTGTTGCAGACAGGAAGGCTACACTCGGTCATCAGAATCCAAGTCCTGTGCTTCTCCTCCCATGTGACTGGGGCTGCTCTGCATCAGCCCTTGGCCCATGACATTACTCAGGGAAGCTACATGGCAGGGCTTTGGATTTCGGAGCTGACTCAGCGGCACACCGCTGAGTGTGTGCCTAGTTAGAGCTGCTCCTTTAAGTTGCTTGTAGCATGATTTGGTTGGTGATTCTGCTGTCCAACTTACTTGTTATTCATCCCCACTTCATACTTTATTTACAGGAAGGTGTAAAATTCCTGGCCTCTCATATTTGAATTATAAATGCAGGCTTTGCAATGACGGTTGGGGGCTCAAGTATTGATGGATACATGGAGGACCAATCTATGAGAAGTAAGACAGGTAGTATATAGAGAATTGAAATAAGAGGTTGAATATATTTTTATGGATAATAATAATTAGCAAAGCGAGAAAAAAATAATACAAGCTAGAAGTTGACAGAGCAAACTGGGTAAACACGTGGCCTTGGGAGTTTTGAATCCTGGTTCTGCCTCTTACCAAATGGGTAACTTTGGGTCTGTTACTTAACCTCTCTGTATTTTGATTTCCTGGTATGTTAAAAGGAGATAATATGGTTTTTGTGACAACTAAAAGGTTTTGTTAATTCACAACAGTGTCCAGTACGTAGTAAGCGCTCAATAAATACTAGTGAGCAACATTTTACCAATCATACCAACCTCCTTATTTTTAATACAGAGCTGTAGAGGCCCCCCAAAGCTTAAGTGATTTAAACATTCATTAACAAACAGTTATGGAGTTCTTGCTATGAAGCAGACATAGTAGAGCTGATGACTGAACACAGACCCTCTGATTTCTACTCCATTATGTTGAGCGTGTGTGCGTGTTCACCCCACTCCCTGCCACTCTGGGTCTGTAATAGTTCTTTGATATTTCAAAGTGTCATGGGTAACACTGACTGCAGTAACCACGAAAAGGTATCTTCTTTCCCCATTGTCTCCTTGGACTGGAGGAGCCTGGGAGCCTGGACTGAAAGGCAGAAAGCCACTCGCTGGGCCATAGCTGCTACGGAACTGGCCGAGACAGTACCTGGCACGCAGGTCAGGGGCACTCTTACAGCCCAGGGCTTGGTAGTGCTCTCTGCGGACACACACGTTTCCAACCCGCCCAGAGATTGTTAGAATCAGCATCGTTTACCTGGCTGGAGTTAGTGCTCTTGGCATCTCCCTCGCAAGGATGGTAAGGAATCCGGTTACTCTGGGCTGGGGGTGGGGCACCGGGGTGTATCTGACCCTTCTGCCACATTCTGCAGTTCTCCGTTTCAACTGGATTTAAAAGCCTTTGTCTCCAGGGAACTCCTTGGCTCTGAGCTTTGGTACTTTTGTTTGCAGCAGCCTCTCCCCAGTGTTCAAGTTTCAGGTAAGGCATCTGGTGCGTGGAAGTGAGGGATAAGCACAGAAAGAAATGAAAATCTTTTAGCATGTCTGTGAAGCCAGATATGTGCAAATAAACAGCCAACAAGTGCAAATGAATTCAAAAGAGCAATTGTACGAACTCCCAAGGGGCTATTACCCATCTTTACAAACTGAGAGTTGCTTAACATTTCACCACTTTGTTTTCCTCTCCATTTAGAATGCAAATTTACAGTCATTGGTTGCACTGAAGGGGTCCATTCTCTTAAAAACTAAGCTTATTGCAAGCATTGGTTTCTTACTGCAAATTATTTCATTGTTATCCAATAATTCTTCCTTCAAAATACTCAATAACGTCTCCTGTATGTGAAATCTGTGGTGCAGAAAGCCCGAAAGTTCTGAAAACAGAACTTTGTAGTCACTGTAGCCCAGGGGAATTCACTGCCCCAGTTTCAGAGTTTTGGGATTGCACAGGATAAAGGGCTCCAAGTTCTGGAGTGTGCAAGACGGGAGATGCTGTGATCCTTTACCTTTGCACAGGGAATGAGAAGTTAGAATACTGACTTTCCAGTGCATGGTATTATGGAGCTGGGCAAAGTCCAATGTCTAAAAATGTTATTTTATCAGTGCAACACAGGCACGTGATTTCAGTAGTTGAATGGGAGTAGTCGATGAGCTTATCACCGAAGCTGCAGTTCTCTCCTGCGCACGCATTCCACTCTCCAGAGGCAACTATTTTCTACTTTTTCAGCTCTTTATTCTTGAACTGGGTCTCTATTTCTAAGTAATATGCATTGGCTGCTATTATCCATCAACATTATACATTAAAGTACATAGGATTTTAGCTCTCTTGCCTTTTATCCTGTCCTACAATACACTTAGATCAAAATTTTGTAACAATTGATCTTCCGTGCAAATGTCATTTATTGATGAGCCTAGAAGTATGATTATGTTTTCTGTAAATGCTTGTTACTGTTCTCTGGGCTCTGTTTCCTGCAGCTGTTGGGACATTTTCCATCAGCCACATGTTCTCCTTACTCGTTAGGCTGATGATCAGAATTCTCTGGGTCTTGTGGTCAAAAGATGTCTCCATGACCAGCACCTCTTCTGGCAGCTCGTGTATCTAGATTGATTCCCTCTGGCTTCTGCCCAACCTCATGAAGCAGTAAACTCCAGGGCCCACAGTGGCCTAAGAGTCATAAGTAGGACTTTGTGATAGCGAGAAGAGACAACAATATAAACAAAGGCAAGGGGCCATCTGGAGCATGAAATTGTCTAGAAGGAGTTGTCTGAGAACTTCAGACGTCGTGTGCTATAAAACTTTACCACATGCAGCTGTGGACACGATGTCAGGAGTCACGGTGGGGTTTTTGTTCTCTTTATAAATATGCTGCGCACATTTAAACAGCCTAAACGTGGATTTCATTCAGAAACATTATTTGACTCACAAAACTTGGAACCACTCACCCTGTGTCTGTGTAACCATCAGGTCCCTTTTGATTGTGTCCTCCTACTCCTCCTTTTCTTGTCACTATTTGAGAAAAGACAAGCATCTGCCTGCAGTTGCCAACTAGCCTCTGCCACACGTGCCCAGAAGTACCAAGCACAGAGGGAAACAAAGCCCTCACATCCACACACATCCCCAGAAGTACTAAGCACAGAGGGAATCAAACCATGTGCATGCATGTGCTCACACACACGCCGATTTTTTTCCTGTGTTTTTATTTAATTCTCTCTGATTCTTTTAAGACATTGAATACACACATCAGGACTCATTTTTAAACTCGGAGATGGGGATGTGTGAGGAGAAGTCACATGATGAATATTATTTGCCAGACTTTTATTCTTGTCTATGAGAATGAGAGCTAGTCCAGAATGCTTCTTCTGTTTCTTTGTGGCTAGAGACATAAAAAGGGTAATAATGGATGGAAAAATTATCAGGGGAGGGATGATGGGCAGCTTGAAGACCACGCCTGCTGCATTTTTGCTTTCAAGCCCAGGATATAGAAAAACATCATTTACTATAACCAGTGCAAATGACTGCAGATCATAAACCAAGAACATGAAAAAAATGCTGGTAAGTAATTTTAATTAGAACTGAAAATTTCTCTGTTCAAGTTTTCCTGTTCCTTGCCCCTACTAAGGATAAGAATAACTCTCAAAATATTTATAAGGTCGTTGGTCTTCTCATGGCCAATGGAGACTCCCAGACTTTCTTCCATGCTTGTTACTGGTATCTAGTCCAATACAGCATCACCTGAGATTTTTTACTTTAAAAGACGTGAATTCCAATGAGGAAGAACAAAGCTTAGAGTGCATTTAAATCTTATATAAAAGGAAAAAATGTTTGACTAATCACTGAAAGTAATATACGTGGAGATAGAATAGTGAGTAACAAACTAAATGGGGGTGGTCTACGGAAGACCCGAAGACTGAAAAATTGTCAGGGAGTGTTTAGTGGTGTTCTGAGGAGAAGCGACCAATAAGCTGGCATTGTGAGCACTAGGTCTACTTAGCAGGTGCACCCTCAAACCTGGAGATGAATATCTGCGGATGTCAGCGTGAAGCGTGGGCCTTGCTCTTTGCTCCCCTACTTCTGACTCCTCATTTGCCAGGAACACATCTGACTATAATCTGGCTTTCCATATAGAATTCCCTCAGGGAACAAATATTTAATCAACTGGCACAAACATTCACTTGGGCCGGTGGCTTGGTTCTCACTGCAGATAAACTGGCCGTCTGTTTGTGCGCCACTTGCTTGAAAGGTGGGTTTGCATGAGCCTGACCACCAGGGAGCTAGTAGGTTATGCTGCATTAACAAAATCAGTTTAACTAACCTGCACATTTGAGGTAATCCAACTAATTCACTCCCCTTTCCCCCTACAGGTCTGTTCCTGCTGCATGCAGAGCCTGGGGCAAAAGGACAAATGGAGGCCTCAAGCCTGTGTCTTACCCGCTCTGTTCTTCCCACAGACAGCTCTAGTCTTCACATGGGGGGTGATGTGGGCGTCCACAAGGACACCTCAGTCCCCAGGTCCACTGTCTGTCCCCGTCCCTGCCTGCCCAATAGCCACTCTTTGGCCCTTTCTCAGGCCCAGGTATGTGCATATGGAAATGGCTATCTTTGGGAAAACAGACAGGAGGAAGAGGCCCAACCAGGACCTGTAACATTTGCTACAAGCATTAATTGGCGAAGATGGTCTGGGGTAAGCAGTTGACCTCAGTGCAGACACAGCTCCTCGCTTGTACAGCCTCCTCACTGGGTAGGGAGTTTCCCCAAGGGAAGGCTAGAGCAGGGCCCAGGGCAGGCACATGGTCACCCAGTTTTAAGGTGATACTTCCCACATAACCGTCCTTCCCCCACTCTGGGGACATTCAGGACTGACTGCACTACCTCCTGTGGTGGCCTCTCTATCTCAGCTCTCTAAACTGCAATATTTCCTAATAGGATGTAATTTGCCAAATTGTGGTCTAAGGGGGTTCTGACCGAAGCCATAAGCAAAGCCTGCTTTGTTTGAAATTGCTTTCCAGAGAACTAGAGAACACTTTGGGGTTCCCTGTTAACATTTATAGAGGTTCCTCAGGCAATCAGACTAAATTCTGATCTCTGTAGAAGTGTAGTTCAGGGTCACAGCCTTGTCTGTCTTAATTACAGTGTCAGACAGCGAAGACTTCACTTAACGGTCACTTAACGGCTAATGGAAGTCCTTAATCTGAATGAACCTGAACCACTTGGCCCAGGAAATGAGAATTTGAGAGGAACAACATGGAACTTACTTGTTTGTAAGTGTGCCTGAAGGCAGAATGGTTGCAAAAGTGATCACGTTTTGTTCAAGAGATTTCACTGCTGCTTCACAAACTCCATCCGGTCTGGCTTATAGAACAAAGCCACAGAACAGCACTAAAAGTGGAGCAGAAGAGGATTTAATCTACTCAGCCAGTTGGTCTGTCATCTAGACTATACCAGGGGAAGAAAGAAAAATGTACAACATCATGTGATACACATTTCATGTCATTATCTGATGGAAGATTCCTTAAAGGGAAATGAATGGGAAATTGATATTCGCAAAGTTCTGGGTGAATTGAACAGTGGGCCCTTCCTGATGATATTGCAATGGCTAAAGAGCTGTGGCCAGGAGAAGGAATGGCCTTTGTGGCTGCTCATTTAACTTTACTTCATGTCAACTATTTATTCAGCAAATATTTAAGTTCAGCAAGAGACCATTTCTATGGATCTTTTCTCCTCCTCTCCTCTCTTCTACTCTGTCTTTAGCTCCATCGCCAGGGAGGTGTTAAAACATCATAAGTAGCCATGCAGGCCATGCAACCATCGTTAGGGGGGTAATTGCCCATCTTGGAATCTCGGTTTCCCCATCTATAAAACAGGGGCGGTGACAGTGCGTAGCTTACTCGGGAGTCAGCACACGCTAAGCTTCCAATCAATGTTAAATATGAATAATGTTGTAAAACAGATAATAACAATTTGCTTCCTAGACTGCTGAGCTACCTTACAGGCCACCTGTAGGAAAGAGTAGCATCAGCCAAAAAATGAATCAAGGATCATGTTTGCAAACTTCCAATGTTTCGTATTTCTTGGGCCTGAAGGAATCGACCACATTTATTAAGCCCTTGCCATGCTATTATATAAGCAAAACTTTCTGAGTATGTGGTATTCGTTGGGGAAAAAAACTTTTTCCTCTACCCTCTTAGGTTTAGTGGCTGAGACCCTGGAAAATAAACTGATAAAAGAAAGATTACTGGGAGGTTTGTTTCAAATGAATATTGGAGATCTCACAGAAATAAAGTAAAACCTCCAAAGATGAGGACATTCCTGGAGACTAATACACCATTTTAACAAAGAGTGATAAATGTGGAGACATGAAAAAACAAAAGAAAAAGGATTTGAGGGGCAGTAAATTGTGGGAAGGTAAATACGTGGGGGAAGCTCATGGAAGGTAAGGGTTACTCGTTTCAGTAAGGTGTCCAGTGCAGACTTCTCTCAGCGCCTTCTCGGGGTGGGTGAGAGCCTAGAGTTGTCTCCAGTGATCGAGCCATTCTGCCCTTCCCAGTATGAAAGTGGGGGGGCAATGGGGGCAGTGGGAAGATACCTTCACAAAGGGAAATGTATGCCCAGCTTTTAGGCAAATAAGGCAAAGGTAGAGAACTTTGTTCTGCATCTGTTGTTTCTCAATTGCCTTCTGCTCAAAATAATTCTTATGCCAAAGTGGCATATTTTGGGTGGCATATTCTTATCCCCTCCATGTTGTTTAATAACTCTTACATAATACCCTATAATCTGGGTAGTATTTGAATTTCCATTTTATATTTGGGTCAACGGAGTTCAGAGAGGTAAGATGCATGGGATGTTTATACAGCTGATAAGTGGTGGACCTGGAAACCAGATCCAGGTCTCATGAACCCAGAACCAGCACCCTTAGCCATCACCCTCCCTGGCACCCTGTGGACACAGCAGTGACCGAGATCCTGAAACAGCCAGGATGACAAATAAATTCCAGTTCTAACTGTTAGATGAGGGAGAAAACCGTTGCTCAGGAGTTGGTCATTATTTAAAGGAATTCATCATACAGTGCCAGATGGTATACTCATGTTACAGTAAGAAGGGAGTCATGTTCTGAAATTCTGAATTCAGCCTCAGAAGTTACTCTTAACTATGATTCCAGAGCAACCAGTCATTCCATTCTCCTTGGTTTGCCCCTGTTGGGGGTCAGAGACCGTGTCTCTGGCACTTGGTAGAGTCCTTGTGCATTTCTGTGGCTCCCTGTTTGTAGAATGAGAAAATTTTAGTAGACTGGGGTTCCTCTCTGTAGATGAGACATAGCTACTATGCAACTAGAGAAAAACAATTAGCACCACTAGAAATCTTTAAGGCAGACTAATGTGGTTGTATCAGGTAACCAGTGTGTACAAAATGAGCAAATAGAAACTACGGAATCCTGCTATGTACAGTTTTTTTTTACTCAACAAATCTAAATTCTCAAAGCCTAACTTCAACTCATCAAACTCAATTCTCCAGCAATCGGCTGTATTGTTTCGCCTGCAAACATATCACAAGTCTTGATTACTTGTTTGCCTTGATACTAGAGTACCTCCAGAATTCGTTGTTCCATCCTTTGGTTTCCCATTAAATGGCTCTAACCCTGTTTCTCCCTGGGGGATAGGATTCTGGGATGATGTGGGGTTTGTGAATCATTTGTAGATTGATGCCTGGTCAAAGAGGTTCAGCCCCCAGCCACACAGACAACCCCATAGGCCAAAGTAGCTTGAGGCAGAAGCAAGTATAAAGGTCAATTCAGATTACTGAATGCAGGTATTCTAATACTGGGATACAGAAACATACATGCAACTGATTTATTATTTCTGCACCAAAATTTCTTTCCTTGGAATAAGCCAAAGCTCCTCTACCCGGAAGGAAGTGTGGTGCAGTGGGTAAGAGCGCAGTCCTGGGCCGTCCGCGCCCGCTGTGGGCTGTGGCAGCTGCTGTGCTGCGGCAGCTGCTGTGCTGCCGGGGGATGGCCGGTCTGCGGGCCGGGCCACCCAGCAGAAAGCAGAGCTGAGAGAGGGGAAACCAGGTCCTGAAGATGCTGCAGGGGATCAAAACGTGGCCCCTACCCCCGAAAATATGCCATTTGGCATGAAGATTATTTTCAGTTGGAGGAAGACGACAATCAACAGATGCAGAAAAAAGCCTCCTTGGAGCTTTTCCTATCTGACTCGTACCAGAAACTTCTGAGAAGTGAGGGCTCCCTCCCATCAAGTCCCGTTCCTGGAGAAGTTTCATGGCCATGGAGAGGATGGAAAGTTGGCACCGAGATGGACATGAGGCCTTTCAGGTCCATCCAAACAAACTTTCCTCCCTCAGTTTCCCCGAATATTTAGTAACCTTCTCACAGTTTGTGGCCCTGGGGGGCCGGAAGCCTTTTCCTTTGTCCGGTCACCTCTCTGTAAATGTATTGTTCTTTGTGAAGATGCTGTTATAAACTCCAAGTTCTAAGCACCCTTTGAATTACTCATCACTGAGTTTCTCCTATGCATTTAAATGCTGCATGTGTTAATGTAGTCTGTTTTTCTCTTGTCAATCTTTCTTTCCTTCTTTTTTTTCGGTCGGTCTAATTTGTAGGGCTCTAGCTGGAGTGCAGAGAAGGGCAGAGGGAAAGTTTTCTTTTCTTCCCCTACAGGGCTGTGAGAGAGCCCCGGTCTAGCTGAGCTCCAAGCCGGAACTGTCCCTAGATATTTCAGACATGCAAGCCAAAATGTGTCCATTTTGCCTGAGCCATTTTAGGTGAGGTTTTTCTATCATTCACATTCTACTCTCCATTCATCAAAATTTTCCCCAATACCAAGCCTTCCTTATTCCTTGAAGCTTTCCTTATTCCCTCGGTGCAGGACGACAGTGCCGGCCTCTCTCCCTCCTTCTGCTCCCAGGTAGCACTCAGTTGGCACTTCTATGAATGTCCTTGCCAGTAGTGCCTTGGGCCATTCGGTGCCTGGGGACTCGGGAGCTAGATTGCTTAGAAAGGAGCCCTGGCTACAACACACACTAACTGTGTCATGTCTTCCCTGAGAGAACACAAGGGGCTCAAGACAGACATCTTGGCTTGAGTCATTTTCCGGTTGTGCTCCCCATCTGATCATCCCATCCTCTACGAACAGGGACTACTTGTAGACCTACTTTTTGGATTCATGCATTGCCCCTCTTCCCTCCCTCCCATCAGAAGACTGGTACCCCCTTGGCCACCCTGGTATGCTCAGACTCCAGGTCTCTGCCTGGCCCTGCAAATATGTTGGAATCTGGACTTCCTAAATCTTCTCCATTCTGTTGGTGCCTGATCAGGGCTCTGACATAAACATACAATCTCAGTGGCTGGCTCCTCCTTTCTGGACTCTGGAACCCACTGCTGCTTAATTATAGACAAAGGCCGCTCCATTGGTCTATCCTGACTGTAAACCATTTATTCTGCACAAATAAAACTGACTTCTCTTCCCTGATGACTAAAAAAATGTCACTTCCAAATCTGTACTGTCTTCCCTTCATTTTTCTGAGAGGCAGTCCGAAGGGTTAACCGCTGACAAAATCCTTCAAACAAACAGGCTTTGAAGAGCTTGTGGAAAGAATATTAAATCCAGATGTCCTACTAAGATGTTGTCCTTGAGTTAATGAGGAAATAAAGACAATATAATTTAATAGAGTAAAGATGCATTTATACAGAGAGCAGAAAGGATTAAAGGCTTTTAGACAATGGCTTGCGTTATGGTACAATTTCGGCCACTTAATGCTTGTATGACCATGGGCAAATCACAGAAGGGATCAGGATTCCCTTCTGCATCTCTGCTTCTCTGAGCTGTGAGGACGATCACACTGGTTGGTGCCTAGTTGCTTTGCTACATACGTAAGGTACTGTTGCTACTATTAGTATTTAGCTCCTTTTGCTACTATTACTATTGCCAAGTGACCCAGGATGTGGATTCTAATTTCTGAGTAAAACTTTTACATGGCAACATTTGGTAATAATTGAAATCCCACATCCTTGAGAAACTCAAGTTTAATTCTTTATGAAATCTCCGCAGTTATTTTGTGGGTAAAGAAAGCCATGTCTGAATTTCTGATGTCTATTCTACTATTTTCATGTTTAGAAAACTGACAACCCTAATTAGATTAGGTAACACTAATGTAATGTAGCTACACATTATGATTCTTATGAAAAAGACCAGGAACGCAAGTTGGACTATGGAACTGGGGGAGGCCAAGTTTGAGTGCTGGGTTCAGGTTCTTTAGGTCTGTTGCAATAGGTCGGGCTTGTGCTTACACCGTCCTACTCAGCACTGGGTTTCCCTGCTTTAACATCATATAGCTCGTACGCAGACTCCTCACCACGCTGTGCCTGTAGATTCCCAGGTGCTGTGGAACTTGTCTCCCTAAAGTACCTCTTAGCAAGATCAATTTAGCTGCGGTCAGCTCGTAGACAGTCACTACACTGCCATTTGCACTGATGTTGCAGAGCAATCTGGGTAAACCCAACAGTTCCTTAGCACTAATCCGGGGATTAACACCACACCTTACCAAGAGACATCGATTATATTCCCCACCATTAGCAAGTCCCAACCTTGACTCCTTGCACACTTGCATGTAAGCAGGCCCTCCCATGAGGTAGCTGGGCAGTGTGTTTGCAGGCACAACCACTGAGGCACTGGGTGAAGGCAGAGGTGCCCCATGCACAGGCATGACAGGGAAGCCAAGAACATGTGGACTTTGGTTTGGGCCACAAGGAACGCAGGGGAAACTGGGACAAACGAGATTAGAGAGCTGTCTCCTAGCTCTGGGTTCCAAGAATTCTCCTGCTGTCTGGTTTTATCTCAGGAGCAAATTCCAGCTCCAGTAACCTCTAATGTGAACTTTGTACCAGACAGGTGAGATGGGAGCTTAGAGAAAAAATCAAGTTGATTTAAAGGACATGAGAAAAGGCAAAGGGAATAATTCTGGCACACCTGAATTTGTGGATGGAGATGAATGTACACTAATACAAAAATGGGCACTGCATTTGTATTCTCCCACTTAGGGGACTGCTCATTTTATGGAAAATATGTTATTGAAGTATATGTCTGTTTGGAATTTCTTTTGTTCTAGAGCCAAGTTGAAGGTTATCATGCTCTGCAAGGTAGAAGTGTTTTTAAGGCAATTGATGTCACCTCAGAAAGAGCAGAATCAGATTTGGAAAACCTTTGGCACATTCATTGGAGAATGGACAAATATAAGCACAAAGGAATCCAATAAGGAAAGAGGTGATTTTCTAAAAGAAGAAAGGTAAATTGGGTAGGAAGATTGACTTTGCATACAACATCGCCCACTTAGTCATCAGGTCAAAGGACAGAATTCAAAGGTCTGAGTCCTTGAATTCTCATTTTCTCTAAATAATATACCTTCTCTCTTTTCAAATCTACCCAGTTCAGAACTTTCCTTTTGCTACCAAAATCCACCTCATCCTAATGAACCCACTTCATTTATTTTCTTCTTTTGGAAAATATTTATTGAATACTTCCTAGGCACCAGCCACCATTTATACAACAATAACAACACATGGATTTTACTGTAACAACAAAGGCAATTCCAGTGTGGCACTAAACCCTATTTCTTTTTCTTTCCAGGCATATAGCTAGGTGAAAATAGGCTAAGAAAAAGTTAAATAAGTTGCCCAAGGTCACATATGGGTGCAGAGCAGAATTTGAACTTTGAGTAGAGCAAAGTTCAAAGGTAGGTGATAGGCTCAAAAATGGACCATTAGCTGACCATTCCCTGAATTTAAATCCCATGCCTATGTGAATGTCAAAAAAAAGTTCACTAAAAAATATAGTTTATAGGGGCTGGCAATCTTCCCTGCAGTTAAGTAGGGCCACGTGACTGAGTTCAGGCCAATAGGCTGTGGGCGGAAATGATATGTGTCATTTCCTCTCTCACCCATGGCTCTATGTCATCACCCATGGGCTCTATTTTCCCTCACCTGCCAGCCAAATGCTGATGAACTGGCGGAAGATTCTGAGGACTCAGTGGATGAGGCATTTACAGGGTGGAAGAAACTGGGACCCGGAATGACTCAAGTAAATCACCCCCAACTAACTACCATTCGGCCATGACACCAGCCAGCTCTTCCTACACATGCTGCTTAAAGCAGGAGTCAACCTCACAGATGTTTCGGAGGCCAGGCTCCCCATGCAGGGCAGTCAAGTGTGAGAAGCAGGGAGCACTGGGAAATGATCCACATGAGCAGACGGCACACCCACACCAAAAACAGCCGTGTTGGCTCTGCAAGACTTTACTGGCTCGGTAATAAAAACCTGCAGGTAAATTTGTGCATCAAAACCAGAGTTCTCATGGCCGGTAGTTCCCCTACATGTCCACCCATGGCCCCTTCTAGCTCTGATTGTCAAGAAGTTCCAGGGTGTGTAACATTTTAAAAAATTTTCCCTTGGGAATATCACCTTAAAGATAAATTTCCAGTCCAGGATGCTACTGTTTCTGAATCTTAGTGCTTTATTATTTTGAGACCTAAGAGTTTCGATCTTCGAGAGTTCAAATTATTAGCTTAATATGCAATTTTTGAGAAGACCACTTATCTAATTTGGGGGTCTTTTGCAAGTGAAAATGTATGGTCACCATTCAAAAAACAGGAGAAAGTGAGGTTAAAGGCACTGCAATATTAAACTTTTCTCTTTCTTGTGTGATTTCTCTCTTGATCTGTCAAGGTGTTTTTTAATCTAATGTTTGTTTAGTGATATTGATTTAATTAATTTAATTTTTCTGTTTAATGGCATGCTCCTTCAGGTACAGTGATGCTCTGAAGAATACAGGTCCTCGAAAGTGGCTGCCCCTCCCCCAATTCCATGGCTCCTTGAGTAGCACTGTGCCGGATGTGTGTGGCCCTGTCTGGGGACAGGTAAGTCCTCCAAGGCGCAGTGACTTCCACACGAGGATGCACTTGGCACCTAGATCAGGTGCGGATGAGATGCTGGCTGCTGTGCAGGCGCCCACTAAGGGCACCGTGGAGCTGCCAGTCCAGGGTGGGACGGCTGCTGCCAGGCCCCTCCAGGAGGTGCTGCAGGCCCAGCCTCAGCCCTTTGGTGCCCACGCCCAGACCCAGGCCACAGTCAGAGTCCCCTTCCCACCTACCACGTAGTCTAGTTGCCACGCAGGGCACGGTGAGTGAGGAGTGGACAGCCAGGAACCCAGAGGAGCAGAAAGTACAGAGAGGGTGAAAGGTAGGACCCACCACACATGGGCCAAGCCTCTGGCTACCCTGCCCTGCTCCATTATCCCACCGGATTTTACTGATTAAAGGCAAACTCAACGATAAAATCATTAAAAAAACTTTTTTTAATCCTCACCTGAGGATGTGGTTACTGATTTTTAGAGAGAAAGAGGGAGAGAGGGAGAGGGGGGAGAGAGAGAGAGAGACATTGATCAGTTGCCTCTTGTACGCACTCCCACTGGGAACTGAACCCGTAACCTAGGTACGTGCCCTGACCAGGAATCAAACCTGCGACTTTATTTGGTGTATGGGATGATGTTCCGACCACCTGAGCCACTTGGCCAGGGCTAAAAGGTAAAATTACTAAGACTTTTAAGATGACGACTGCAGAGCATTAACCCCAAGTGTGGACCACTTCTGAGTGGGGTGCTGTGCCTCTGCCCATGGACCTTGATTAGAGATCGTCCACTCTCAGCTAAGCATCAGGGACACAGTTATAATAAAATAGACCAAGTGCTTACCCTGATGGAGTTCACATTCTAATAAAGTCCTTATCAAAGTGTAGATAAGTGTGGGAGGGGCACACTTCAATAAACTGTTTACTTATAGGGAAGGGCTAGCAAATGGTCAGCTTTGGAGCCTACCATAAAGATTTGAACTTCGCACAGTCCGAGGTTTGGACACTGCTCTTCCACTTTTACTGCCATAGCATGACATTGGGCAATTTACTTACCACTCCCTGAGACTGTTTCCTCATCTGTAAAACAGAAGTTATAATAATACTCATGTCTGTAGGCAAAAAACCTGGACTGGCACACATTCATGTTCATTATTATTATGTCTTAGTAGGAGTACTGAGAGTACCAATATCCATTAACTAAGCTTAAGTGAACAGAAATAAAATGTGTGTGAAATTGGAGAAATAACCCTGGGGGAGGAAGGGGTGAGTATTTGGGTGGAGGATACACTTTCTTTGTCTCACTGCAGCTGACGGACCAGACTTTAGGTTGTTTATACTTGTATAATGCTAGATGAATTTGATTATCTTTTTTTTCATGACTGAGTGGACTGATTTGGTGCTGTATGAAAAGGAATCTAATACTATAGCTTTCTTTTATTATTGGTAAAGAAAACTTAGGTTTTAAATTTAAGTGAAGCAAAGTTTATTTCTGATTTCTAGAGCAAGGAAATAATCGTGTGTAATGAAGTTCTCACTAAACTCTGAGTCGTGAAATTTCATGTTTATGTTCACATTCACCAGGGACCTGTTAAATGCACTCTCTTTAATCTCTGGAGAATTGCCACATTCCCTACTGAAGTATATTGAAGATTAGGTCAAATTCTTAAAATGCTAGCAAGTTAACAAAAGGCACTTAACTGGAATAAGAGAAAAAGCAATGTGGTGCAGGAGCTCTGTTTCCCGATCAAAAAATAATCCAGAAAGTTTTTGAAATATAGTTGGACTTCTATATATCTTGATTGCAACCTTCCAAAAAGGCATTCATAAGTCTGGAATTTCCCAGGATGCTTTGGCTGAAGTTAGTGTTGAGTTACCAGAAAATCAATATGACACTTAGTACACATCTATCTAGATAGTAATTTAACACACACGCACACAGCCCCCATTCACTGAGGAGCTCCCATTTAGGGGAAAAGGGAGTGTCCTAATCAGATTCATTTTACCAGTTCCAAATAATCACCTACAGCTGAAAATAATACCTTTATTCGTGATAAAACACAAACTACTTAGTATTTCTACTCTGAAAAATAAATTCTGTAATTGCTTTCTTTTTAAATATATTTTATTGATTATGCTATTACAGTTGTCCCATTTCTCCCCCATCACTCCCCCCCCACCCAGCACACCCCCTCCCACCCACATTCCCCCCCTTTAGTTCATGTCCATGTGTCATAAGTTCTTTAGCTTCTACATTTCCCACACCATTCTTGCCCTCCCTCTGTCTATTTTCTACCCACCATCTATGCTACTTATTCTCTGTACCTTTCCCCACCTCTCTCCTCCTCCCACTCCCCTGTTGCTACCCTCCATGTGATCTCCATTTCTGTGGTTCTGTTCCTGTTCTAGTTGTTTGCTTTTGTCTTAGGTGTGGTTGTTAATATCTGCGAGTTTACTGTCTTTTTACTGTCCTGTTTTTTATCTTCTTTTTCTTAGGTAAGTCCCTTTAACATTTCATATCATAAGGGCTTGGTGATGATGAACTCCTTGAACTTGACCTTATCTGGGAAGCACTTTATCTGCCCTTCCATTCTAAATGACAGCTTTGCTGGATGGAGCAATCTTGGATGTAGGTCCTTGACTTTCATGACTTGGAATACTTCTTTCCAGCCCCTTCTTGCCTGAAAGGTCTCTTTTGAGACATCAGCTGACAGTCTGATGGGAACTCCTTTGTAGGTGACTGTCCCCTTATCCCTTGCTGCTTCTAGAATTCTCTCCTTCATTTGAATCTTAGCTAATGTAATTATGAAGTGCCTTGGTGTGTTCCTCCTTGGGTCCAACTTCTTTGGGACTCTCTGAGCTTCCTGGACTTCCTGGTAGTCTATTTCCTTTTCCAGATTGGGGAAGTTCTTCTTTGTTATTTGTTCAAATACGTTTTCCACTTATTGCTCTTCTTCTTCCCCTTCTGGTGCCCCTATAATTTGGATGTTGGGACGTTTAAAGATGTCCTGGAGGTTCCTAAGTCTTTCCTCATTTTTTTGAATTCCTGTTTCTTCCTCGTTTTCTATTTGGTTGTTAGTTTCTTCCTTCTGGTCCACTCCATTGATGTGAGTCCCAGTTTTCCTCCCATCACTATTGGTTTCCTGTGTGTTTTCCTTCATTTCACTTAGTGTAGCCTTCATTTTTTTCATCTAATTTGCAACCAAAATCAACCAATTCTGTGAGCATCCTGATCACCAGTGCTTTGAACTGTGCATCTGATAGGTTGGCTATCTCTTGGTCGCTTAGAGGAATTGGCTCTGGAACTTTGATTTGTTCTCTGGTTTGAGCCATTTTGGGTGGGTTTTTTCTTTTCTTTTTTTTTTTCTTTTGGTCTGGTCGCACTGTTACATAGTGAGGGGTGGAGCCTTAGGTGTTCCCCAGGGTGGGGCAGCCCAGTCTCTTGGGTTGTGATGCTGTATGTGGGGGCGGGGTCCAAGAGGGAACAATGGCATTTGCTCTGCTCTCTCTTGGATTCCAGTCCCTTCCGCTGCTTCCCCTTCACCTGGATTATCTGTGCGCGAATGTGGGACCACCTGGTCAGCCAGCTGCCTTGTGCGGCCTCACTGGGTCTGCACAGTTGCCACCCTGTGCCTGGGGTCTGCTAGCTGCTGCCTGTGGGCCTGGGGTCTGCCAGCCGCTGCTGCCTGCATGCCCGGGTCCACACCTCCACTTTTTCCTGCTGTGACTCTGCCCCTCTTACCAGTCTGGATGAATGGTCGTTGGACTTCCATGTAGTTAAATTTTCCATCAGTTCTGGTTGTTTTTTAAATATTTGTTGTCCTTAATTTTGGTTGTGAGAGGAGGCACAGTGTGTCCACCTATGCCTCCATTTTGGCCAGAAGTCTGTATTTGCTTTCTGATTATTTTATTTTATTTTAGACTTATTTTCATAACTTCTCATGCAGTTCCCTCCAGTCCTGCCCACTGCCTCATTAATATGAACTACACCCCTTCAAAAGCTTCTCCATTTTCCCCTCCATCTTCTCTCCCATCCATGTGTGTATGTGTGAGTTTAGTAATTTCCCTTGAGCATCAGTCTATGGTAGAGGTTCAGTCCGTAGCCCTTCCTGAGAGCATGGGTGAGGGCCCCCCATCTGGTTGGGAATCACTCCACACTGTGTGCGAGGGTTTCTTTTCCTTCCCTGGGTCTGCACATTTCCACAGTGTCAGAAGTCCTTTCTGTGCCTGGCTGAAAGTCCAAGATATTTAGACTATGTTTTAAAATAAATCTTTTCCATCTCTGGTTAGTGTACTCCCCGAAAAGCCATGTGCTAGAGATCATAGGGTTAAAAACTCAAAGAATTGGGGAAAGGGAGAGAAAGAGAAGAGATCCTGGGGAAAATGGATAAAAAACTCTTGGCTGTTTATCTGGACTGAGCTACTTAATCACTGTACTTTCAACCAGATCCTGAAGAGACCCCAAGAGAATTCCTGAATTCTCTTATCAAACAGATTACTCCATCTGAGTGTAAACTTTCTTGGAAAATAAATGAGGGGGGGGAGAGAGAGAGAGAGAGAGAGAGAGAGAGAGAGAGAGAGAGAGAGAGAGAGAAATGTTTGGGTTCCCCTATGTCTATTTCAAATGATTTACCCTCTTCCTGGAGTACTTGAGCTTCTTCATGCCTTGTGTTTATTTAGTTTAAAATAGCCCAGTGACTATCCAGAATTCAGCAACCTAGATTCTACCCAATTTTGGATTCCTATAGTAATTAAATTCGTAGTAGTTGTCAGATACCACTGTGGAATTTTCCCATCATGACTCAGTATCTCCTAATTTAAAATACCCTCAATTTTAGACAAGGTATATGAAATCCATGCCTGTTTGTCATCAGGGTTCAGTGTGCCCAGAAATAAGCTGGGTACATTCTGCTGTGTCTGTTCATAATATTTACAGCCTGCTTTCCACACGTGACAGAAATGTCTACCAGGCGTGCATGTGTGCACTCAGAGGAACACGTCAGTGCTCTCTTTATATCATCTGACAGTTCTGTCCACACTTTGAGCCTCATTGCTCCTCATCGCTAAGTACTCCTCAAGGGAGGGTGGCAGGTAGGTGGGAAGAGAGACTAACATTGGTATTTTGTCAGGCACTTCCCTCAGCACGAAGTAGGGAGGCTGAGGTTATGTCATATCCTGGACCTGTAACTTGTTAGACATGTGACTTTGGTTAAGTCATTTAACCTCTCCAATCCCCAGTTTCCTCATCTGTAAAATGGGAGTACTTATGTGATAATATCTAACACTTTTTGAATACTTTTTGTACCAGACACTGTTCTAAATGCACATGCGCACACAAAACCCTATGAGGGAGGTACGAGGGATAAAAGACAGACTTTAAGCAAAGTGCTTAGCAAATAAGTGGACAGTAATAGCTATTGTCATTATGATAATACAGGGTGTGGCAAAAGGAGGTTACAGTTGTGAGTGGGAAAAATGCAGAGTTTAGTCTTGTATTATTATTTATTAATTATTATATTATTTTCCATATGAGCAACTGTGAACCTACTTTTGTTTCACCCAGTATATCTTATTATTACATAATGTATCTTACAAATTTATGTCTTACTCAGATTTCTCAAAAGTCCTCTGAAATTTGTATCGTCATCCCTATTTTTTACTCATGCAACATGGTTGCTGAGCCGCTAAGACAGAGAATTCAAATTTAGGTCTTTTTGATTCCAAGCTTGTTCTCTTTTGACTATGCTGTGGTTTTTTAAACCAATTTATGACATAGAAACTCTGTTTTCTGCTCTGCGGCTGCAGAACTTCTTATTGTCTAGGACCCTATTGCCCAGGTTGGATGCTGGTCCCAACACTGTTTTGAGCAGGACTGGTGTCCCAGTGCACCTGTGCCTAGGTGACCTGTGAGAGCATTTCCACAGACGGCTCAGTTGTTTTGGTCACTGTGCACCCATCCCCAGCTCCTCACCTGGGAGAGCACCTGGTATCACCCCTGCCACCAGCAGCACCCCCCACCACAGCCTGACTGACCCTTGCTCATCTTCTTAGGCTTGGTTCAAGCATCATGCTCTAATGGAGGCCTTCCATGAACCCTGACCTTCCATTCTTTTAGTCCTTCATTCAGCAACCATTCGAGGAAGGCCAACTGTGTGTTGGGCACTCTTCCAGAAGCTGGAGTACAGTAGAGAAAATGCCTGCCTTCCTGGTGCTTTCATTCTCGATTAGGTAAGGCTCCCCACAGCATCCTGAGATGCTCTTTCATAACATTGCATGCTAGTGGTTATTTATGTGTAAGAATTTGAATTCATGTCATTCTAAATACAAAAAAAGGCACAGACCATGTGAGATTGTCTCCATCATCACAAAGCTTTGTTTGCAGTAGTAAGCACTCAAGAGTATTTGTGGGGTGACTGACTGGCAGCGAGTGAGTGGGGCACATTCGCTCATCTTTTTCTAGGGAACGCTAGCAATGGGGATTCTCGGTGCCAGCTTCCAGGAGTTTGTTTGGGGCCATGAGCTCAGGCACCCACGCTGGACACAAGATACCAAAGATCCATAGTCTAACAGAGAAGAGCTCCATATGGTGACCTATCTCTTGTAAGTGGTTCCCACCCTGGGGATGTGGAGACAGGCATCATCACACAGTGCTAATGCAAGTATAGACTGGCAGCCATTCTGGTAAGCAATCTTGCAGAATTGAGTCAAATTCAGCATACCCACTTACAATGTTCCAACAATGTAGCTCCTGGGTATATATCCCAGGATATTCTCATACTGGTCACAAGAGGACATGCACAGTAATGCTAATTGCAGTATTATTTGTGAGTGTCTGTCCAGCACTGGGAAGACAGATGGGTAAAATGTTGTGGGGGCACATGACTGGGAACAGTTAGGAACAATGGATTAGATACATATACTGCAATAAAGAATCTAAAAACATATAGCTACACTGCTGTTTAGTGGAAAGGGTAGAAAACAGCATGAGATGTTTAGCATAACTATTTATGTATGTAAGTTAAAAATCCATGAACATGGGGACTTATGGCCAAGAGAGAGGTGTAGGTGGACACACCGTGCCTCCTCTCACAACCAAAATTAAGGACAAAAAAATTTAGAAACAAAAGAAAACAACCGAAACAGATAGAAAATTGAATTGTACGGAAGTCCAACAACAATTCACCCAGACTGGTAAGAGGGGCAGAGTCGTCGGCTGGCAGAGAAGGATCACGGCAGGAAAAAGCAGTGGCTAGTGGTCCCGGACGCTCAGGCAGCGGTTACCAGGCGTGGGGAGGCAACAAGCAGACCAAGTGAGGCGCACAAGGCGGCTGACCATGGTCACACTTTCGCGCGCAGATAAACCAGGCGAAAACTGGCTGCGAGACAGATTGAGCAACCCAGGGCCCCAGCGCCAGGAAATAAAGCCTAAAAGCACTGATTGAAACGCTTGTGGGGGTTGAGGTGCAGGGAGAGACTCCCAGCCTCACAGGAGAGTTTGTTGGAGAGATCACAGGGTCCTAGAATGTACACAAGCCCATGCACATGGAAATCAGCACCAGAAGGGCCCAATTTGCTTGGGGAAAGTGGCAGAAAGGACTGGAATCTAAGAGAGAGTGGAGCAAGTACCATTTTTCCCTCTTGGACCCCACCCCCACATACAGCATCACAACCTAGCAACTGGGCTGCCCCACCCTGGTGAACACCTAAGGATCCACCCTCACTATGTAACAGCTGCAACCAGACCAAAAAAAAAAAAAAAAAAACCCAAAACCCCAAAAATGGTTCAAACGGGAGAACAGATCAAAGCCCCAGAGCCAATTCATCTAAGTGACCAAGGAATAGCCAACCTATCAGATGCACAGTTCAAAGCACTGGTCATCGGGATGCTCACAGAACTGGTTGATTTTGCTCACAAATTAGATGAAAAAAATGCAGGCTACAATACGTGAAATGAAGGAAGATGCATGGGGAACAGATAGAGACGGAAAGAAAACTGGGACTCAAATTAATGGAGTGGACCAGAAGGAAGAAACTAACAACCAAACAGAAAACGAGGAAGAAACAAGAATTCAGAAAAATGAGGAGAGGCTTAGGAACCTCCGGGACATCGTTAAACGTCCCAACATCCGAATTATAGGGGTCCGAGAAGGGGAAGAAGAAGAGCAACAAGTGGAAAACTTATTTGAACAAATAACAAAGGAGAACTTCCCCAATCTGGAAAAGGAAATAGACTACCAGGAAGTCCAGGAATCTCAGAGAGTCCCAAAGAAGTTGGACCCAAGGAGGAATACACTAAGGCACATCGTAATTACATTAGCCAAGATTAAAATGAAGCAGAGAATTCTAGAAGCAGCAAGGGATAAGGGGTCAGTCACCTACAAAGGAGTTCCCATCAGACTGTCAGCTGATGTCTCAAAAGAGACCTTCCAGGCAAGAAGGGGCTGGAAAGAAATATTTGAAATCTTGAAAAGCAGGGACCTACATCCAAGATTGCTCTATCCAGCAAAGCTGTCATTTAGAATGGAAGGACAGATAAAGTGCTTCTCAGATAAGGCCAAGTTCAAGGAGTTCATCATCACCAAGCCCTTATTATATGAAATGTTAAAGGGACTTACCCAAGAAAAAGAAGATAAAAATATGACAGTGAAAAGACAGCAAACTCACAGCTATTAACAACCACACCGAAAACAAAAGCAAACTAAGCAAACATCTAGAACAGGAACAGAACCACAGAAATGGAGATCACATGGAGGGTTAGCAACAGGGGAATGGGAGGAGGAGAGAGGGGGAAAAGGTACAGAGAATAAGTAGCATAGACAGTGGGTAGAAAATAGACAGGGGGAGGGCAAGAATAGTGTAGGAAATGTAGAAGCTAAAGAACTTATGACACATGGACATGAACTAAAGGGGGGGGATGTGGGTGGGAGGGGGTGTGCAGGGTAGAGGGGAAGGAAGGGAGGGAAATGAAACAACTGTAATAGCATAATCAATAAAATATATTTAAAAAAATCATGAACATGAAACATTACATGTTTTGCAAAAACACATGCAAATAAAAATATTCACGTTGAACACATTGAAATGATTGTGTTGAAAGAAGCATGAAGTGGGTATAATTGGAAGTTAATTTATGTAATAATTATGTACTAACATAATTTACTACATAAAAAATGTATAAGTAAAATAAGGGAGAAGGTGTTGCAGGGACCACTGATGTCTTGAACAGAAGGTGCAAAAGCAAACAAACAGAATGTTTCCTACCGCATCTGCTCGGTCTGTGGCGCCACTTGCCAGACTTGTCTGTCCGTTGTGTCCATTCCTGGTGGCACCCTAAGGTCACATGACTTTCAGAGTTGCTTCGGAGTGTCTTAAATTCGTTTCTGCTTTCGTGATGGTCACCCTTGTTTCTTTTCTCCCATGGAAGCTCTTGAGGACTCTGAGTTCCCAGGGTCTGCTCTGTCCAGCTTACAGGGAGTCGTGGCATAACAAAGAGCATTGCTGCTGTTGGCTCGGCTGTGAACGATCCGCCTCTGTGTTGCTGGGAATGCTGAAGCCTCGCCTGCTCAGTGACTCGAATGTGGCATCTGGGCAGGGCCTGGCCTCCCAGTCATGTGGAAATGTCAACGTGACTCCCGCTTTTAGTTTGCAGCTTGATACTACTCGAGTGCAGCTGTAGTCCTGGACTGTATCTGGAGTTTCCTGAACACAGGCAGGTGTCTAATGGTCTGTGGTCCACGTGCAGCACTGTGGTTCCCCATCACTGACACTGTTGTTCTGCTACAACTCTTGGGTCCCTGTTTCCAGAACTTTGTTTCTCCAGGCAAACTACAGCACTGTGCTGGGCCCTCACCGTCCTGCAACGGGCAGCCATATTACTCACACGGGGGCTGACAGACTCTCCAGTGAGAAGGCCATTGGGTTGAAATAACCTGAGAAGCCCCTCGAATATATTTTGGG
Organism: Glossophaga mutica; assembly: GCA_039655065.1. Lineage (NCBI taxonomy): Eukaryota > Metazoa > Chordata > Mammalia > Chiroptera > Phyllostomidae > Glossophaga > Glossophaga mutica. The sequence continues at coordinate 66,315,773 of CM077304.1, forward strand.
AACTGTAAGACCAGAGACGCAGAGTACAGTCTAGGAAAGCCAGAACGGGGGAACGGTGGGGGCTGGAGGGGATGAACTATGTTGCTGTACTGAGCTAGTCCAGCACGGGACAGAGGCGAGCCGACTTCAAGAATGTCAGGAGGCTCACAGGATGCCAGGCGCACATTCCCCAAGGGCCTCAAATTTTGATAGACATTTTGATTTCTAATATTATCTCCAAAGGATTCAACAGCCAGGCCTAGAACCACTCTGACAGGCCTGGAAGAGGAAGAACCTCATCACACCACTTTAAAACTGTGGCCCGGTCTAGGATGGCATGATCTGTCCTGCACAGCAAATAAGACTGTCCCTGCGAGTCCTGTTTGTTAGAGTATGGAATTATATAGAATGGTTTTCTTGATAATAAAAGCATTGATTTGTTAAATGTAGATAGTTATAATAGACTAAATTTTATAACCCTCTTTTATCATTTCTTCTTTAAAATATATACATGCTAAGAGCCTCAAAAAGTGCAAGTGGCCTAAATATCTCAGCCTCTGAGAATCCCGTGGTTGAGGACCAACTAGCAGATGTCGTAAAGCAAGAAGCTGTGTTAGAATTAACTGGTGTTAAAACTAAAGGGAGAGGACGACCAGACATCACTAGCTAGTTCTTGGTGAATTTCAGTTTATGTAAATTTTTTCCTAATTAAGAAAATAATACATACTTATTCCTGAAAGTTCAGAATATACAGAGAAATGTAAAGTTAAGCTGACATGACTCAGAAATAACCGCTATAAAAGCTGTGCTGTTCAGAAGTGTTTCTGTGTGTGCTTGTGTGCACACGCACACACACCCCCACGGAGTTGGAGAGCACAGGGTTTTTTTCCACTCAGCAACATGTAAACATCGATCTTTCCATGTCTATAAATATAGACGCATATTCTAGTTAATGGCTTCATGGTTTTCCTTGTGTAGCTACACCGTAATTGTTTAGCCAAACTCCCATTGATAAATGTTCAGTTCATTTCAAATTTATCAGTGCCAGAAACTCTCCCATAATTAACATCCTGTTTGTTCATCCTCACATATTTAGCCAACTATTTACTTTGGGTAAATTTGTAGGGGTGGGACTTCTGTGTCAAAGACTCTCTAAGAGGGCTTTTCTACACGTTGCCAAATTATCCTCCAGGAAAGTTTCATTGCTGTTTATGCTCCTACCAGAAGTACATGTGTGCGCCTGTTTCCCCAAACTCTCCCAGCACTAGACACCATCAGTGACCATCAGTTTTCTTGATCGTTCCCATTCTGACAGCTGGCTCTTCTTTTGAAGCCTGGGCTCCATCACCAGTAGCTTGGCCTTTTTCAAGGTTAAGCAGGCATAGCACTTAATTACTTAAAGAGCTAGCTTCCCAAGGGGACAAATCAGCTTTCTCGATAAGCCAGGGAATGTTTATTGTGGTCTTCAAGGTTAAACTATACTTTCCTTTAGTTGTGTGCCTGGAGTTTTGAGTTTTACTGGCAAGGATAGATTGAGCTTATTTCAAAGCTGAGTAAAACTGACGGCCGAGTGAAGGGATCGCCTGTGGTGAGGGCTGAGCGACACTGGAGAGTCATTGTCAGGACGCCGCTGAGTGGCACCCAGGTCACCGCCCCTCTGATTTGTCTTAGAATTCAAGGTAAGCAAAGTCATTTGTTCTTAAAAAATCTGTCTTTTGTCTGTCATACTATTTGTTTTAGGCATTAAGAGATTGCTAATAAAGGAACATCTCACTAAGATTTAACAACATGGTATTAACAGTTTGTATTTGTTTCATCGAAGTTTTTTTACTAAAGTAAGTAGAAAGAAATTACAGAAATTAAGACATTTTATCTCCTGGAATAATTTAACCTTATAATTTATGGGTTTTTCCATTTCTGAATATCCTGAATATCATTACATACATACACAGACAGATATACACATACAACCCAAGTGAAATATTTTCCTGCTAGGAGTCATTGTCCTCTCAATAATTAATTTTCTGTGCCTTTTTTTTTTTAAGAGTGTGAAGCAGAACTCCTAGGTTTGTCCTGCCAGCTCCTGAGGTGGAGAAGGGATTTGTTAGCTTGGGCTCACCCACGTGTCAGTCAGGGGTGAGACCAGCCCAGGCACTCACATGACAGATGTGGCCTCTTTTTAGCCTGATTTTTGAAAATACATTTCAAGTGCTCCTCGACCCACTTCCCTATTTTATGGAGCTCTTTCAAAAACGGTTGCAAGTGTGACTTTGCCCATCTGATTATTTTTCTGGGGCAAGTTTGCGGGATGGCTTCTAGGGCCCGTGAATGGGGAGAAAGTGGGAGAAAAAGTTGGCAGCGAGTGATGGCTGGAGGGTAAGTGTGTGAGTCGGTGACACATGCTCAACATTATTTCCTGCACACAGGACCCAGGGTATCAAACTGGGGTGGTACGGCTCAGTGCACAAACTTTCAAATTAGACAAAATGAGTTCCAATGCCAGCCGTCTCCACCACGTTCTCCCCATGTGACCCTGGCCACACTATTTTTGTTCTCTATGCCTCAATAATAGTATTTATTTTGGATTGGCTTAAGGATTAAATAAGTGAACGTATATAAAGCTCTTTCAATAATACTTGGCACATAAACTGGTCAATAATGGGAATTGTTTTTAATTTTCACTGAGCCACGACTCTATATATTATCCTCCAAGGCAATGTGAAGCAAACTACTGCCCCCGGAGCCAAACCCAGCCCACTGCCTGATTTTGTATAGCGATGAAGTAAGAACAGTTTTTACATTTACGAATGGTTGAAAAAAGAACAAAAGAAGAAGAAGATCTTGTGACATGTAAAAATGACATGGGATTCAAATTTCAGTGTTCGTAAATAAAATGCTGTTGGAACACAGCCACCGCCCACGTTTGCACCCTGTCCGCAGTCGTTCTTGAGCTATGATGCAGAGTTGAACAGGAGCGGCAGTGACCAGGTAGCCTGCAAAGCTGGAAATACTGACTATCTGGCCCTTTACAGGAAGTTTGCTGACCTAGGCTTTACGGAGCATGGAGGAAGTGAGGACTTTCATTCTTTTTTTTTTTTTTTAAATCCTCACCTGAGGACATATTTATTGATTATAGAGAGAGAGGAAGGGGGAGAGAGAGAAAGAAAGAAACATTGATTGGTTGCCTCTTGTAGGGTTCCTGACCAGGGATTGAACCTGCAACCTAGGTATGTGCCCTGACTAAGAATTGAACCCACAACCTCTTGGTGCACAAGATGACGCTTCAACCAACTGAGCTACCTAGCCAGGGCAGAAGACTTTTGTTCTTTATCAGGATCAAGGAAAGTGCAGCTTTCTGGCCCCTTCCACTTGCTTTGTCTCATCTTTGCTAACGGAGCCATTTGGTCAAAGCTGTTCCCTGCAACCAGAAGGTTCATACCTGGCAATGGCGTGCTACTAATGCTCAACACCCAGCTCTACGGAAGGGAAAGAAGCCCTGTTGTGCACCACTGGCTGATTTCTATGGTTTGAATACTCATACCATGCCTTTTTTCAAGTTACCAATATGTCATCCACTGGCCTGTAAAATTCTTAAAATTTTAACCATTGATTCTCATGAGCCATGGCAGCTACTATTGCCCTTTGACCTCCACTGACAGCCTCACCACTGCTTTGCAACCTGGAGCTCCGGGGGCCATGTCTTTACTACACAGGGGGATTGTAACTGATTATTGAGTCACCGACTAGGGGGCTCAACTGACATTTCTATGAGGTGCTTATCTCAGAACACATGTTATTCAGAAATATGGGTCACCAATGAGAGATTTAGCACAGAGGAAAGCTGACACACACGTACAGAGAGAAAGTGCTGTGAGTGAAGGAGCTGGTGAGTAATATGGGAAGAGACTCAGTGCATTTAGTCTTTGATAGGAGGATCTCAGGGACGGCACAAAGCCTACAGAGTCATCCATCTTCCCATTGTCTCCCGGGTGCTGACCCCTTTCTGAGCCTGGCTGCAGCGGTAAGCCATGGGGATATCTCAGGAGAGAGCTTTCGAACAGGGGGAGTAGCAAGTGCAAAGGTCCTGGCATGATGGCCTCTTAACTCAGTTCCTGAGTTGGCCTCTGTTATTCCTCTGAGCCTGACCCATCAACTCTGCTTTTCTTTGGGGCAGTTAAATGAGTCGATTGTTTACACATTAATTAGACTGTGAGCTCTTAGAGGCTAGAACTTTCTTATTTGTCTTTGCATCCTCAGTGCTCAGCACACCAGTTGCATAGTTAGTATGCAATAAACAGGACACATCATATCAACACCTGATTAACCAAACTCCCTCTCCGTGCCTTCTCTTTGTGAGCATTCCAACAATCTGTGTAGGGTTTCTGAGAGAGAGTCTTATTCCCATGAAGCAAACACTTGTCCCTTACCCCCCTCCTTATGCAGCCCAGACCTTCCCTGTCCAATATTCTTACATGTTGGGGATGAATTTCTCCCTTCACTCCTCCCAGGCATAAATTGGAAAGTTAAGAGGAAGAGGCACAGCAAGGGCTTTGAAGCGAGTGTTGCCAGCAGAATGTACAGAGCTTTAGACAAGGCTTGAGGCTCCACTGTGATTTTCCACCTCAGATCCAGTCAGAGGGTGGAGGGGAGAAAGAGCTGGACCGTGGTTCCCTATTTGGCCAGTGTGTGAAGATAACATAAAACCAACCCTGGTCAATGAAAACTGACTAACGAGTCTTCATTTAGTCTTCTTTTCTTCAAATTAACTGCCAGACAGTTCCACATGTATCCTTCTCTCTTGCTCCCCGACTCCTTCCCCAACAGGTGATCTTGAACCTGCATGATGTGGAGTCAGTGTCAGCTGTCTCCCCAGTGTGCTTGGGGCTGTGCAAAGCCAGCTCTAGCAAGGACCTATTTGGGACAGGAAATGCATTGACTCACAAGGTGTTATTTTTGCATTGCTTGTTTTTCTGAGTATATCCATACTCCAGAGACATACTTGGATTCAAGCTTAAGCATGACACATAAAAGCCCACAGAGTGTTCTGAACACAAGACAATTTTAGCTCAGACCACTCACTGGTCATGCTAACAAGCAAGGGCACTTTCCACTTTAGGTTCCTGTTCCTTCTGAGTTGGGTCAGAAAGCAAACTTCTGATTTGCCTGTGGTTTGAGCACTAGGTTATTTTGCTCAGAAAACTGGAAGGCTTTGCTCGTTGAGGGAGGTAAGTAAGGCCTTGGTTAAAACGGGCTGACTAAACCAAATGAAAGATTTGTTTTGTGGAGTTGATTTCCAATTGTTGGCCTCCTTAGGGACCCTTTAATAAGAATTCATATAGGGCCAGGAAAGCTTACCTTGTTCTTCACCGTTCCTAAGTGTGTATGGTATGTATGGTGTGTGTGTGTGTGTGTGTGTGTGTGTGTGTGTGTATGATGTCAGTACTGTAGAGGAAGGGATAGAGAATGGTCACAGATCCATCCAAGGGTCACCTAAGATTCACTGTGGTTCAGTGTAAACACTATATTTCATCAATTCTTAGGCACACATTTACTGTCACATTTTAACATTTCTAATAGCAAAATGAGCCTCACAATCTGTTGATTTTTAATTTTCTTAGTGACAATCAGTGGTGTCATACATTCAGTGACATGATATCTGACTTGGATACTCTGTACCTATAGCTGAAAAGGCAGAGCACACCTGTCACAGTCTACAAAAGTCATAAAGTCAAGGTATCGCTCCCTGAAACCATCCACGTCATCTCCAGAATTACTGTCGAAGCGTTCTGCTTTGTTTCTTTATAATATGCAGCTCACAGTTATCGGGTTCTTAATACAGTCCCCAGCAATATTCTAAGCTCTTTATACAGCTAGTCTCAGGATGCCACGAAGTGGGTATAATTATCCTTTTTCATTTAGGGTCTAGGCAGGATACAGCAACTGTACTAGTTATTTAAACAGAGAAAATGGAACAGAAAGAATTGTTAACCAGGTATAAAGCTGATCGCTAGTAACTAAACCGGCGAAAATGGGGGCTCCAAGGCATCAAGGAGGCAACAACTACAGGAAGCAGCTAGCATTTCTAGGGCTGGGGGGAACAGAGGGGAGAGGCTGGGAATATAGAGGAGGGGAGCCTCAGAGCTGAGCCTCAGGCCTCAGGCCTCAGGCCTCAGCAGTGCTGGGGTCTCTGAGCAGGGCCCATGGAAACTGGCTCTGCAGGTGTTGGAAAAACTGACATGTGGGTTTAGTTGCTGCTCCAGAAAGAACTGCTGCTGCTGCAGAGGGTTTGGGGGAATGATGCTCTCAGGAGCAGGAAGCAGTATCGGGGCCCTTCGCCCTTCTCAGCCAGCTGGCAAAGCCGAAAGGTGGTGTGCAGAGTCATAGCCCCAGCGGCCCAAAGCAGGGCATGGAAGGGTGGTTGGGAGGTAAAAGAAAAAGAGCTAAATGTCTGAAACATAGTCTTATTTTTACATGTGAAGAAACAGACAAAAAATATCAGAAGTAGTGAGTACATGACCCCGAATCATACACATCTGAAGATACAAAGCCAGGATCTGAACCCAGATTCTTCTGAGTTCATATTCTATACACTTAATGACTACATAGGCCTCTTTCCTCTGTTGCCTTCTATGAGTGTCTTTGTCTCACTTTTTCACTTACTCAGCCAACAGCTATTTCTTGAGTGTCTATTCTATGTCAGGCACTGTGCTCGGCTCAAACGAAACAGACATGGCCATTGCCCTCAGGGAACTGACCATCTAGCTCTGTCTATTTTTGAGGGTAGTCTCTCTCTCTCTCTCTCTCTCTCTCTGTCCCTCTCTTCCCCCTTCTCCCCGCTCCTTTCGTCCTCTCCCCACCCCCCCCCCCCACCCCTGACTGTCTCTTTTCATCTGCATGTCTAGTTTTCAGGTACGTATTGCTTTCTTTTTCAACTATTTAATGTCTGCCCTTCTCTGCCTTGCTGTCTCAAACTCTTTTTTATCTCTGTAATCTTTCCTGGTCCCCTTCTCTTCTTCTGTTACTTCCTTTTCCCTTCTTATGTTACTTTCTCTTCATATTAATGGCCCAAATGTAGACCCAAATGTAGGCTCTATTTACATTTTCTCTTTTGACAAGTTCCATAAGCTTTGTTCTTAAAAATGTTTAAGTGAATGAGAAAAACAGTTTATAGTTCTCTATCTTAAAACACAGACAAATAAATCTAATTCAGTAGGCTTTTGCTTACTGACCTTTCATTTTCTTATGAGGCTAGCTCCTCCAAGGCAATTGGTCATTGAGAGACTAAAGCAATAGATCAAAGGAAGCACAACATCTATAATAGTTTTCATAAGCAGGACTTCCAACACACCAGTCATGATAGCAAAAGCCTTTCTGTTTCAGGAGCGACTGTGTGAGGAGTGGTTAGGACTGGGGAACGGACTCCCTTGAGTTGAGACCCCAAGCCTTCCATTTCCTAGTCGTGTAGCATCAGGAAAACTTATTCAGCCTCTCTCTGCCTTGGTTTTCCTCATCTGCAGGATGGAGACAATAATATTAGCATCTACTTCATTGGGTTTGGAAAGGATTAAGTGAATTAATACATAAAGGCATTCAGAAGAGTATCATGCTTGTAAGAGATGTAATTATCCATCATTATTATTTATAACACAAATTATATCATGGAAACGGTGCCCTCACTCCCACAACCCTTTCATCCTGTCCGGCTCTCTAGACTCTAGACAACTCCTTTCCAGCACCTTCGAGTTGTGTGCTCCCCTTTCCACAGTTCTGCTCACGCAGTACTGAGGGAACACATAATGTCAGAACTGCTGAGGTTGTCAGCTCATTCTGGTTGTATGTGACAGAAGATCAACTCAGTTCAGTTTAACCGAAAGGGTTACAGAGCTGGGCAGCCCAGGGGTAGAACTGGCCACTGCAAGGAAGCTCTGGGCCTCCAGTAAGATCAGCGGGGCTTGCCCAAGGCCATCCTCTCGCCTTGGTTTCTATAGGCTCTACTCGCTTCCTGCTGCAGGCAGGGCTTCTCCAGGCGGTGACAATAATGTCCTCTGGCAATCTACGCATTCCATCTTTCCAGTTGTCCTGTAGTGTCACATTCAAAAGCACTCCTCTGCTGAGAGTGTGACTATCTCGAGGGGATCCCTGTCCTCCTGGATAACTCACTGTCCCCCGGGGATAGGGGCAATGTTGGTCTCTAGTTTATCTGCAATGTTAACCCCAGTGCTCTGGCCCATATAGCAAATGTCCCCTTCACTGTTTCTTTCCGATGGGCTTGGGTGCCAGCATACATATAGGACTCTTGGTGGCTGGTTATGATAATCCAGTATTCCCAAGACCGGTCTGTGGAAGAGGACCCGCCCACAACACTGATCCTGTGCCCGCCTATGGACTGACTGCGTGTTGAAGAAGGTGCCAAGTGGCAGTGCTGGGCTGGAAAGAAGTGTAGGGAGGTAAGAAATTACTAGGCATTGGAACATTTTTTGGACAATTCAAATTTTAGCATCAGCAAACATCATATCCCATTTCTTTCCTCTTCTCATATTTTATATCTGATGTTCTGCCTTTTAATGCATTTTTTTTCCAGTGAAGCAAAGGCTGGACTTTTGGAAAATGTGTTCCAAAGATCTGTTCTAATCTCTGAGCATCATTAGTCACTGAGTTAAGCAATATGAAAAATTATATTAAATGATCTAGATGTCTAAAACTGTATAGAGATTTGTGACATGCGTCAGTGGTGTCAATTGCTCATTTTAAAAAATGGTTATTAAAGGGCAAGGGTTAGAATTTAAGGATCTAGTCATATGGTTCTTTGTTCTCAAAAACATTAGAGAGTTAACGAACAGGCCACTACTGTTTCTAATCCAAAAGCGTTGCTTGGACTTTGGGGGCGTCTCCCTTGGGCACACGCGACGATTTTCTGTTCTCTGTTCTTCTCATGGTCTTCACTGACGTAGCCCAATCCCACGGCCCGAGCAGCAGTCCAACAGCTCCCTCACCCACAGTGTGTGGGGCTCTGGGGAGGGAGAGAGGGTAGGTGGACTTGCTGGGAAGGTTGAGACTGGAGTCCTCAGAGTGAAGCCAAGCACTGAATATCCAGGTGGAACCAAAGGCGCTTGTCAACACCCCCACCCCAGTTTTCCCTGGTGGGGATCCAGGAGCAGAGGGGAGGCAGTGAACCAGCCGGCAGGAGTGGCTGGGCTGAGACAGCAGCATCTGGTTATTGCAAGGCTGGGAGCCTTGGACACCAGAGACAGGGAATTCTGCATAAGGCTTCTGGCCAAGGGAATTAGGAACGGGTTGGCCAGGACAGCTGTTTCTGAGCTCTGAGAAGTTCACTGTGGCCAAGGCCTTCATGGTGCGTTGCGTTAGAAATGCAGGCAGGGCCTCCCACTGCGGCCCTCTGAGAAGCTGTTTGGATGAACTGTTCCTTGGCCACATGTTGGTGCTTCTGTGTCTGTTACCGCAGTGACTCTGGGTGTTTATTTCCTGGGAAGGTGGAGGCTGACAAAGGCTACTTGTACCCAGAATGTCGCCCGTCAGGAGGTCAGGAGGCTGGGAGCTACTGGTATGGAAAGAGGACTGAAGGGTGGAAAGCCCTGTTTTCTGCCCTGCCTCTGCCACGCAGGCTGCTGTGGTGTTTACACTCTGGGTGTGTGTGGGAGGAGGGGAAGGACAACGCCCGTCTCCCGAATCTCTTCCTCAGGGAGGTTGCAAAGGTGCCTGAGGAAAGTCATGTTTTATTTCTGACAGAACTTGGCCAACAGCCCCAGAAATAATTCATTTTTGGTGGGATCTTTTTGGAAGGGAGAAATACAAAATGTTCTAATTCATCTGCTTTAAAATTAAAAGCAGGGACCATGTGAGTGTTCGGTAAAAACAACAATTAATTAAAAACACATAGAGCAGTTCCCCATCGATTAAACTTTGGACAGGGTTGACATGTCCAAAAAAATTTTAATGTTGCATCACTTTTAAAAACTATATATTTCTCTGCCTGCTGAACCTGAGTATATGGAAAACAATATAATCATCTTTCAGTGATTCAGCATGGCCCTTACAGACATCAATTACAGTAAATATCTCCAGACTCTCAGACTTGTCCTGTCTTTCCTTTGTCTCTGTTAGACTTTTACTCATGGCTCCTATGAATGTTCTTTTTTTTAAGCAGTCTACATTCCCCTCCTTTTTCGTGTTCTAATTTTTTGTTCTCAGTAGGCAGGAAACTAGATGAGCTTGTTAGAAATCTATCTAAACTAAATGGGTGAGCCGGGAGGCCACTGGAGTCCCCAGACCCTGGCTTTCGGTTATAGATACAGAGACACACAAACATGCACATTGACATGCTTTAAAAAAAAGATTAATTCATTACATATTTATGGAACATTTACTGTATGCCAGGCACTAAGTTAGAGACTGGAAGGCAAAGGAAATAAATCCCAGTATTCTTCATTGAGACACATATAATTCACGAAGCAGACACACCTGTGATGGCCCCTGACAAGTTAATCAAATGTTGTAAGAGCTAAAGGCTGCTGGGCTACCACAGAAGGGCCTTAGCCTGATCTGAGTCTCTGAGGAGGAGCTCAGGGAGGCGAACTCCTCAGGCTGAGTCTCAAAAGGTTATATTTATAGGTCCTTCAGGCCCTCCTTCCCTCCCCTGCCCTACCGCAGCAATTTAATTTGAAATTTTCTAATGGAATCATCTTTCTTTCACCCCTAAATAGTTGAAGACCCTAGGCTTTAAATTAAAAACAAGTGAATGCATTTTTTTAAATTTTTAAATTTTTTAATATATTTTATTGATTATGCTATTATAGTTGTCCCATTTCTCCCCCATCGTTCCCCTCCATCCTGCACACCCCCTCCCACCCACATTGTCCCCCCTTTAGTTCATATCCATGTGTCATAAGTTCTTTAGCTTCTCCTTTTCCCACACTATTCTTGCCTTCCCCCTGTCTATTTTCTACCCACCATCTATGCTACTTATTCTCTGTACCTTTTCCCCCCTCTCTCCTCCTCCCACTCCCCTGTTGCTAACCCTCCATATGATCTCCATTTCTGTGGTTCCGTTCCTGTTCTAGTTGTTTGCTTTTGTTTTAGGTGTGGTTGTTAATACCTGTGAGTTTGCTGTCTTTTTACTGTCCTAATTTTTATCTTCTTTTTCTTAGGTAAGTCCCTTTAACATTTCATATAATAAGGGCTTGGTGATGATGAACTCCTTGAACTTGACCTTATCTGAGAAGCACTTTATCTGCCCTTCCATTCTAAATGACAGCTTTGCTGGATAGAGCAATTTTGGATGTAGGTCCCTGCTTTTCAAGATTTCAAATATTTCTTTCCAGCCCCTTCTTGCCTGAAAGGTCTCTTTTGAGAAATCAGCTGACAGTCTGATGGAAACTCCTTTGTAGGTGACTGTCCCCTTATCCATTGCTGCTTCTAGAATTCTCTCCTTCATTTGAATCTTAGCTAATGTAATTACGATGTGCCTTGGTGTGTTCCTCCTTGGGTCCAACTTCTTTGGGACTCTCTGAGCTTCCTGGACTTCCTGGTAGTCTATTTCCTTTGCCAGATTGGGAAGTTCTCCTTTATTATTTGTTCAAATAAGTTTTCCACTTGTTGCTCTTCTTCTTCCCCTTCTGGGACCCCTATAATTCGGATGTTGGGACGTTTAAAGTTGTCCTGGAGGTTCCTAAACCTCTCCTCATTTTTTAAAATTCTTGTTTCTTCCTTATTTTCTGTGTGGTTGTTTGTTTCTTCCTTCTGGTCCACTGCATTGATTTGAGTCCCAGTTTTCCTCCCATCTCTATTGGTTCTCCAGGCGTCTTCCTTCATTTCACGTATTGTAGCCTGCATTTTTTTCATCTAATTTGTGAGCAAAATCAACCAATTCTGTGAGCATCCTGATGACCAGTGCTTTGAACTGTGCATCTGATAGGTTGGCTATCTCTTCATGGCTTAGAGGAATTGGCTCTGGGGTTCATTTGTTCTCCCATTTGAGCCATTTTTGGTGTTTTTTTGTTTTGTATTGTCTTGTTTTTGGTCTGGTCGCAGCTGTTACGTAGTAGGGGTGGAGCCTTAGGTCTTCCCCAGGGCAGGGCAGCCCAGTCGCTGAGTTGTGACGCTGTATGTGTGGGCGGGGTCCGAGAGGGAACAATGGCTCTTGCTCCACTCTCTCTCAGATTCCAGTCCCCTCTGCTGCTTCCCCTGCGCCTGGATTATCTGCGCGTGTGAATGTGGGGCCACCTGGTCAGCCAGCTGCCTTGCATGGCCTCACTGGGTCTGCACAGTTGCCACCTGCTGCCCGGGGTCCACCAGCTGCCACCTGTGGGCCTGGGGTCTGTCAGCCGCCGCCTGCACACCTGGGAACCACCAGCCACTGCTGCCTGCATTCTCGGGTTCGCACCTCTACTTTTTCCTGCCACGACTCCGCCCCTCCTACCGGTCTGGATGAATGGTTGTTAGACTTCTGTACAGTTCAATTTTCTTTCAATTCTGGTTGTTTTCTTGTTTTTAAACATTTGTTGTCCTTAATTTTGGTTGTGAGAGGAGGTACAGTGTGTTCACCTACGCCTCCATCTTGGCCGGAAGTCTGAATGCATTTTTAATATAACTTGGCAGTTTGAATTTAGGCACAAAGGCCATGTTTGAAAACTAAGAGTGTAACGGGCATTTAATGAGGCGAATGTAGCCATAGCCCTGAGAGAGGACAGTTCATGATTAAGGGACCAGGGTGCTTGGACAGAAGAAACGCACCAAATTCTTAAAAATGGCATTGTCAAATGCTGGTTCCTTTTCCCCCCAGCCTGGTTGTTCCAATTTTTTCCTTGATTCCACAATCCACTTGATGTACATGCAATAAATTCCATTAAAAAAATAAAAACGATCTTGTCATACCACACTTTCACTTTAAAATTGCCAAAAGATAACAATAGGATGTCCATAAAAGAATTACAAGTCATGGTATATTAGAAGTAATCACTATTACTAATAATGAAAGAAATGTTTCTCTTAAGAACATGAATATGTTCCCTATAGTCATAATGACTATGATCAATCAGGAGATCTAATGTTGATGTCATACTGCCATTTAACGTACATCTGTGCTGCCTTTGCCAGTTGTCGCAGTCACATTTTTAGAGCATCCTTCCCCCACCCTCTCCCAGTGCAGTGTAACGGATGACATTTAGTTGTCATGTCTCTTTAGCCTCCTTTTATCTGGGACATTTCCTCAGCATTTGTCTTTCATGACATTGCTATTTTTGAAGAGTGTATTTCAGTTGTTTTAAAGGTGTCCCTCAATTTAGTTTGTTTTCTCTTGATTAGATTCAAGTGTTCACTTTTGGTAGGAATGGGTTTTATGTACTTTTCTCTCTCCTTTTTTTTTTTTTTTTTTTTTTTTTTACTGTTGTTCAAGTACAGTTGTCTCCATTTTTACCCCACAACTCCCCCCAACCCCAGCCATCCCTACCTCCCATCCTCAATCCTACCCTCCTTCGGCTTTGTCCATGTGTCCTTTATACATGTTCCTTGACAACCCTTCCCCCTTTCCCTCTCTTATCCCCTCCCACTTCCCCTCTGGTTACTGTCAGTTTGTTCTTTATTTTAATGTCTCTGGTTATATTTTACTTGCTTCTGTTTTGTTGATTAGGTTCCACTTATAGGGGAGCTCATATGGTATTTGTCTTTCACTGCCTAGCTTATTTCATTCAGCATAATGTTCTCCAGTTCCATCCATGCTGTCACGAAGGGTGGGAGCTCCTTCTTTCTTTCTGCTGCGTAGTGTTCCATTGTGGTTTTATGAACTTTTTTGAAGGTGAAAGTTTGTGTCATCTCTCTTCATGTAGTGCCTTGGGCTCCGGAGCCCTGTGAATCGGTTTGAAATCTCACCTCTGCCCAGTCATGGTTAAGTCATCTTGGGCATGTTACTTACCTCAGCCAGGCATCCACAGCCTCACCCATAAAAAGGGTACAAATAAGGCCTAAAGGCTATAGTAAAGATTGAGAGATTTAATGAATTTAAAGAACTTAAAACAATGTCTGGCCCCTAAAAAGTGCTTCATCATTTTTACTTTAAATATCAAATGATGATAAATAGACTATTAATGCAAAAATCTAGTGCTTTGGAAGAATTGTTTTGGGCAATGGTACCATTTGGGGTCAGTGGCATAACCTTTCCCCAAGTGTGCTCTGGGATGTATAATTTTTGAATTTTGCAATTTGTGTTAAGAAATATAAATCGTAAACACATTTTTGTTAATGCACTTTCTTAATATGGGAGACTAGTCATGTTACCAGCAGACAATCCCTTCCCAGGATTCCCTTAGATTTCTTACCAGACAGTTCCCTTGGACTCTTCACAAGCTGCAATTTCAAGCCAATATGCACAAGGTCCTGGGGAGATGCTGATAGATTCCAGATAGACAGAGACAGGCTACATGAGGTGATGTTGTCCTTGGAAAGGAATGAAGGTGACTGGGAAATATTTTGATGTAGTACTTGAATATGTGATGCAAATTTGCTTTTCACTGATAATGTATGATGCTTTGGTAGAACCTTTTTAAATAATAATGATAATACTAGGCACCTAAATAGTTATACAGAACAGAAAGCTGTTTGTAAGAAAAACAGCACTTGCCAACCCTTTTAATTGAGATGCCTATGACCTATGTGCCAGCAACTCCACTGCTAGGGGACATAGAGGAAATCATAATTAAGCCAAATGTTTATTGATAAAGAAATGGACAAGTAAACTGAGATCTTGTCAACAAATAAATACCATAAACAAGTTAAAATGTTGACTAAAGGCTTTTTTTCAAAAAATACTCATAGTATGAATGCATTCAGGTAAATTCTAAAAACACATCACCATACAGTATATATTTTTTGGAGCACAAAAAATATATAAATAGGAAGGAGACACAGCCACTTTAGAAGAATAGTGATACTCGGGGAGGGGCAGGGGACAGAGTTTAAAAGGGCCTATAATTCTAAATGCAGTCTTTTTTTTTTTTTTTTAAGATTTTATTTATTTATTTTTAGAGAGAGGGAAAGGGAAGGAGGAAGAGAGGGAAAGAAACACCAATGTGTGGTTGCCTCTCACACACCCCTAACTGGGGACCTGGCCCGCAACCCAGGCATGTGCCCTGACTGGGAATCGAACCAGCAACCCTTTGGTTTGCAAGCCAGTGCTCAATCTACTGAGCTACACCAGCCAGGCTAAATGCAGTCTTTATTTCCTTATTTTTTTTTAAAAAAGAAATGAAGTAAATATTCCAAAATATTTAGCAATCCCTGAACCTAGGTGGTGTCAATAAAGATATTTTCTATACTAATAGCTTTACTATTCAAAATGCTGCATAACAATAATAATAATAAAGCTAAGAGAAAAAACACCTTTCTATTTAAATATATCAGGGACCTGGAACCTGCCCACATATTTCACTCAGCTGAGCTGTTGCTGAAGCACTGTTATTTATACATGTCTGCCTTTGTGAGGCAGACATTTGCCTGGACCATCTCTCCTATCCGATTGGATGAAAATCTTTCCAGAGTAGGATGCAGAAACATTTTTGCACAGAGTAGACTGGCTCCTTCAGAGTGGGGCCCCTTTTGTCCCCAGAGCCAGTAGCATCCTGCTCACAGTTGGAGTTCAACAAAATTTGTTGAATGAGTGAGTTCAAGCCGACTTTCACTGAGCTCTACTGCTGCAGGCCACCACTGCCAAGCTCACCCACCAGGATGGAGACAGACACAGGCACATAGCTTGACTGGATAGGAGGGTGACCTAGAACAGCAGGTGCATTGCCCAGATGATTAATTCTGACCAGGATAGCAGGGGGAGGGCACGCTGTGATTAAGTTTCTCACATTTTGGTATCCTTCTTTGGCCTAAGAGATTGCTTGCCTTTGGTCAAAATATTAAGTCTCTTACCTGGAGGGAGTAACTCATCAAGCCATCCTCCTCCATCATCACATAGGCAGGCTGACTATATCAGGTCAGCCCCAAGACTGAGCAAGACTAGACAAGTCAGACTAGCAGTACCAAAGACTGGCTTCTGAAACAAAGGAAAAATCTGGAGTTTGAGTAGAAGCTGGGAGTAACTGCTTAGGGGCAGGGCTTGGGAGATTTCAATCACTGAAAAGCACTGTGAGGGCACCAAGTAGGAACCATGAGGGAAAGGAGTAAGAGATAAGGTAGACAATAACTAGAAGATCAGACAAGGCCACACGTTCAGGGAGCAGGGTGGGAAGACAAGGACTGGCTGGTTTACCCATCAGAGCTTACACAGCCTGATCCTGTGATCTTTGTAAAGATCTCAATAGTTTATAACACAGCAAACTCCTAGTAAAGGCCTGCACACTGCCTAAAAAGGATGCTGGTGGTAGTTGGTGACAATGCTGCCCAAGGAGGCCTCTCAGTTTCTGCATTCCTCCCAGTGATGGAGATGGCTGTCCCTGAGTTGGCCTTGGGACCTGCCTGTGCCACCCCATGGCTGCTCCAGCTCAAATCGAATGCTCTGGTTGTGCCTCCAGTCATTCCCTGGCCCCTCTGCTTGGCCTGCTTTACGCTGTTTTATCTGCATGGTGGGTAAAAACAGCCTCGTTGAAGATAAGCTAGAGTGGAATACAATCCTCCTCACACTTCATAGAACACCCCAGATACACTCTTAATCCTTCCTTCCCTCTTCTCTTACTCTTCAAGACTTGGAGAGTCATGTCACCTTCTTGAGGAAATCTTTGCTGTGCCTCTTTGGACTTTCTGGGCGGGGGGGGGGGGGGGGAGGCGTTAGGAGGAGCCTTCCTGAAGCTCCCCACAAATTCTCTTTGTATTGCTAGCCTTCCACTTACAACACTATGTAGTATTTATCCATTTGTGTGTCTACTTGTCAGGCCTGCTGAGGGCAGAGGGGCCCTCCCTTATTCATCTTCGTCTCCACTGTATTTAGTGTGGGGTATGATGCTTATACTGTTGGCTCAAAGGAATCAAGCTGACAGGGAGCTGGAGACTCCTGGTCTCTGGCCCACTGATTTTCTTTTTTCTATTTGTTTTGTTTTTTTGTGTTGTGTACCTAAGCAATATTTGAAAGCATTCTTCTTGTAAAAATTCAAGGAAAAAAATAGAGTAAAAGAGACAAGCCTACATGTATTTCTCCCCCTTCATCCCCTAGTCCCACTTCCCTCCCCAGAGGCTACCACTATTATCCCTCAGGTTTGTAATCTCTCAAAAGTTATCTATGCATTTGCAAATATATACACACATGAACAAATATGCTCTATTGATTTATGATGCTGCATTTTGCTTTTATTGCATAACAATGTTTTGGTCATTTCATGTAAGTGTATACAACCTATCCAATTATTTTTTTAAATTTTTATTTATTAATTTGAGAGAGAGGTAAAGAGAGAGAAACATCAATTTGTTGTTCCACTTATTGACATATTCATGGGTTGATTCTGTATGTGTTCTGATCAGATTTCAAACCCACAACCTTAAGGTACTGGGACAACACTACAACCAACTGAGCTACCTGTCCAGGGCCAATCCAACTCTTCTTTAACTGTTACAGAGTAATCTACAGAGACTGGGTAAGGGACTAGTATTGGTTTAAAGAAGAAAAAAAAAAAGTATCCAAGGATATTAGCCTGTTCACAGAATTGTAGGAGGGGAGGAGAACTAGAGCCTGAAGCCACACGACCAGGAACGCCCAACCACACTACAGGAGTGAGTGTTTGGCTGCGGAGGGGGTGTTCTGTAGTGAAGATCCCACGGCTGCCACTGCCCTGTCCCAGTGGCACTCAGAGCTGCACTCCCAGAGCTCCTGCAATGCCACGCAGAAGGACCCAGATGCCTCTATCCCATGCTTGGTAGAGAGTCACCCTCCTCCTCAACCTTCTCCTCTGTCATCATATGTCACTTCTCCATCCTTAAGGGGACCTACCAGTAGAGTGGTCTTTAAGAGAAGATCAAATATTGGGTTGGCTAAATGAGCCATAAAAATGTAGTAGGATAGCAATAACCATTTAACCATTAAATAGAAAGATAGATTTCATACACAATAGCAACAAAAACTGTGAAATATGAGGAGCAAACCATGCAATTTAATTAAAATCCTTGCCTCTGGTACCCATGTGTCATGTGGAGGCAGAAGGAATGGGGTCAGTGATTGCAGAGTTCATCATTTTTTGTTATTATGCCAGGAAAGGGGAAATATAATTCCACCTGATCACCTCTTATAGAATCTAAAATTTGTTGATAGATTCATAATGAAAATGACAGGTGTGCTCTTGAATTGATTAAGTGTTCACTTTTATGAAAGACATACTGAAGCATAGAGCTTATTTTACTGACTAACTGCTCATGCTGGGTATCCGTCTAACCTCCACCCCATTCAAACACATAAGAACTAAAAAGAGAGAGAAAGAGAGAGAAGGGAGGAGAGAAGCTGGCATATGGCTCTTCCAGTGTGACAACATGAATAAAAGCTCAGTTGTAAGAAACATTTCTGCTGGCTTCCTATTATATTATATTTACAGTGTTCTATGTTCTGAATCCTAACTCAAATGTATGAGTTAAAAATTTTGAAGTAAAAACTTTTGAGAAGTTTGCTCTTGTTCTTGTCCTCCTCTCCCATAGCCCTAAGTTCAGTAATTTTCCAGGATTATTTGTATTGCGTGCATTTTGCTGTGATATATATACCTTAACGCCATGTTCACTTAAAAAAATCTGTTCCAAGTTGGGTGTGGACCTTGAGCAAGTCATTTGAAATCTCCTAGTCTCTTAGAGACTAAGAAAATTACACATACCTGCCAAAAATAAGAGAGTTGAGTGAGGTAATATATGAAAGAACGTTTTGAAGGAGAGTGAACTAAGCTGTCTAAATGCAAATGACTTCTCTTTAGGCTTAGCTCCTGGAGAACTGTTTTGTTATCACTGTACTGGTCACCTCCCCCATTGCCTAGCCCCGTACCTGGTGCAGAGGTGAAACTAAATAGCAGAACCACAGCAGCAGCAACGGACATTTATCACATACTTACTTTTATATGCATTACCTCACTTTTGCGTAGATATTATTACAATCTGCATTTTGTGGATAAGAAAATGATGATTTATTTATTTAACTAAAATTCTAAACACAGAGAGAATCTCTCCCAGCAAATTCATCCAAAACGAGTCTCTCTTTGTACTGATGCCAAAAAAAAAAAAGTACAATTAGAAATTGCTTTGTTTGACATGAAGCTTTTTTGTTACTTAAGATGCTTTGGGAGGGGAATTTCACTGTGCCTCCTTAGGGCCAGCCGTTTTATCAGGTCTTCTGGAAGCCAGGTTGGAATAAGGAGAAGGACAGAAACAGTAAGAGGAATTTAGGGGGTGAGAGATAAAGAAATGATTTTTTTTCCCCTCAGAGCTCCTTAATCAAATAACCAAGCCCACAAGCAAAATCAAGATGCAAGAGGAGGAAGATGGACTGGAAAGCAGGCTGTGCCAGGAGAGGCCAGATACTGAGATGCTCTGTGAAACAGAGACAAGAAGCCGAAGGCACAAGGACAGAGCCCACGGACAGGCACAGAGCCCGCCAATAAGCACACTGCATACACACAGTTGCAGAGCCAGCTCTGAGGCACGGGCCCAGCAGAGAACCATCATCTACAGGTCAGAGACCACATTCCCTCAACTTGTTAGGGACTGAGTTGAAAAAGTATTTCCCGATCCTTCCATTCCCACTACCTTCCCATCACCTGTCCCACAGCCAACCTGAAAACAGGTTTGACAGGTGGGCCAGGTCCCACGAAGGAGTGTTGTTGACTCCTGCACAAGCTGCCCACAGGCCAGTGATTTGCCTAATGAGGGAAGCACAGCTGAAACAAGTTCCCGCATGAACAACAGAGGGGAGCAGGCTCACCTTGCTTAACACATTACTTACCAGGCCCATTGGATGGAAGGGGTTCCTCTCTGGCCCAAGCTTTCCACGTAAAAAGCCTCCATTTCTTATTAAGTTTCCACATTCGAATCGAAGGCTCTGCTTCAGGGCTGAAAGAAGGGAACACTCATACACCTAACTGGAAAGACTACATCATGGGCATGGATTTTTAAATAAGTTAAGTCTAGCATTTTCCCATGAGGAACACAATCACATTGATCCTTTTTTGATGTAAAAGCATCACATTGTTAAATGTAAGCAATTGTAATATGCTATACTATTAGAAATATTGTTTTGGCATTTTTTCATTTTTTTATACAAAAGCCTCTCTGAGATGTTCAGCACAAACTTCGGCTAATATCACTCTTCACCTTCAAATTAAGAAAGCAAGGAGATTGCGCATTTGTTTCTTTACTACTCTTTTAAAAAATACTTTCTATATCAATTTTATTTATTTTTCTTTTTTTATTGTTGTTCATGTACAGTTGTCTCCATTTTTCCAACTACTCTTACTTTTACCATCTCGTATTTTTCCCGAGGTCTATAATTATTATTATTTTATTATTATTATTATTGACAGGATAATTTTTTATTTTTCAATTACAGTTGGCATACAATATTATATTAGTTTCAGGTGTACACTCCATTGATTAGACAACATATAACTTACTTAATGATCATCCCAATGAATGTAGTACCCATCTGACACCGTACATAATTATTACAATATTATTGACTGTATTCCTTATGCTGTATTTTATGTCCTCATGACTATTCTGTTACTACCTATTGTACTTCTTATTCCCTCACCTTTTTCACCCATACCCTTACTCCCCCCATCTGGCAACCATCAAGGTATTCTCTGTATCTACAAGTCTGTTTCTGTTCTGCTTGTTTATTTTGTTTTTTAGATTCAATAGTCGATAGTTTATTTATTGTCACTTTATTATTCATATTTTTAATATTTTTTCTTCTTAAATAAGATGATTTAATATTTCATGTAATACTGGTTTGGTCATGATGGACTTTAGCTTTTTCTTGTCTGGGAAGCTCTTTACTTGTCCTTTGCTTCTAAATGATAGCTTTACTGCATAGAGTAATCTTAGTTTTAGGTCCTTGCTTTTCATCACTTTGAATATTTTATGCCAATTCCTTCTGGCCCGCAAAAGTTTCTGTTGAGAAATCAGCTGATAGTCTTATGGGAGCTCCTTTACAGGTGACTAACTGCTTTTCTCTTCCTGCATTTAAGATTCTCTATCTTTGCCCTGGCTGGTATAGCTCAGTGGATTAAGTGTAGGCCTGCAAACCAAAGGGTCATGGTTAGATTCCAAGTCAGGGCACATGCCTGGGTTGCAGGCTAGGTCCCTAGCAGGGGGTGCATGAGAGGCAAGCACACATTGATGTTTCTCTCTCTCTCTCTCCTTCCCTCCCCATCTCTCTAAAAACAAATAAATAAACTCTCTAAAAAAAAGATTCTCTCTGTTTAACATTTTGCATTTTAATTATGATGTGTCTTGGTGTGTGCTTCTTTCGGTTCATCTTGTTTGGTAATCTCTATGCTTCTTGGACTTGTCTGTCTATTTTCCTCATCAAGTTAGGGAAGTTTTCCATTATTATTTTTTCACATAGGTTTTCAATTCCTTTCTCTCTCTCTTTTCCTTGTGGCATCCCCATAATATGAACGTGGTTACAATTGAAGTTGTTCCAGAGGCTCCATTTACTATCCTGATGTTTTTGATTCTTTTTTCTTTTTGCTATTCTTATTGGGTGTTTTCTGTTTCCTTGTCTTTGAAGTCTCTGATCTGTTCCTCTGCTTCATCTACTCCACTGTCGATTCCCTATAAAGTATTCTTCATTTCATTTACTGTATTCTTCATTTTGACTGGTTCTTTTTTGTGTTTTCTAGTCTCACTTTTATATTTCCTATTTCTTTGTTGAAGTTCTCACTAAGTTTATTTATTCTTCCCCTAAGTTCATCGAGCTTCCTTATAATCAGTGTTCTGAACTCTGGATCTAGTAGATTACTTGTCTCCATTTTGTTTAGTTCTTTTTTTTTTTCTCTATCACCATTTATTCCTCTTTTACCCTCTTCCACCTCCCCTCATGCAATCACCACATTGTTTAGTTCTTTTTCTGGAGTTTTGCTCTGTTCTTTCATTTGAAATATATTTCTTTGTCTCCTCATTTTGGCAGCCTTCTGTGTTTTGTTTCTGTGTTTTAGATAGAGCTGCTATATCTCCTGGGCTTGGTAGAGTGCCATATGTAGTAGGTGTTCTGTAGGGTCAGTGGAAGAGTCTCCTCCATCACCCAAGCTGGGCACTCCAGGTGCTTCCCATCCCATCACGTGAACTGTATATATCCTCCTATTATTGTTGAATCTTGATTGCTGTTGGCATGCCAATGGGAGAGACTTTCCCCTGACCAATCTGCTGCAAGGACTGGTTGCAACTACCATGGAGGATCAGCTAGGCAGGGGACCACCCCACAGAACAAAACTTACTTCAGCAGAGTTCTGGTACCCACTGAGTCTGCCCCTTGAGTGTATTGCTTATGGAGGTAGTTGGGTGGTACTTTTACATGGTCTGAAGCTGCCCACTGGCTCTAGGGTTGCCTGGGAGGTGCAGGCCAATGTCAGCCACTGACTGTGTTCTGCCCAGGACCACCCAGCATGAGCTACAAAAAGATTCACATATGGCTGCTACTTGTGCTAGCCTTGGAGGTGCCCAAAAGAAGCTAAACTGGAAACCAAGGCTGGCTGCTGTTAGTGCCAGGTCTGGGACCACTTAGTGAGAGGTATAGAGCACACTGAACCCAGATGCTGTTTGAGAGTTTAGGAAAGTCTGAAGCGTAAGCCAAAACAGGCCATTTGGATGGAAAAACCACTGGAAATAGCTTGGGTGGGCCTGTAGGTTGGGTGGGGTGGGATCTCAAGGAATCCCAGGGTGGGAGAATGGTGTTAGCCAGATTGATGGAGACTCCAATATGCCCCACCTCCGGCCAGCTTTATGGGGAGAGAGCTCAAAATAGGAACAATGGCCTCTGACAGCACTTTTGTGTGACAGAAAGCTGCCCCTCTAGCTCTCACCCTGATGCCAGACAGCTCAGTTCCTCCCTATAAATCCCTGGTGCTTTTCCTGCTGCTGTCCCAATGATGAAGCTTAGATAAAGTTAGTCTGAGTAAGTCCATGTAAGGGCTCTTTAAGAACACTGGGGACTTCAGGAGCCCTCCATCTCACTCAGTCACAATTCTCATGGGCTTTTACAGCCAGAAGTTATGGAGACTTTTCTCCTGGTACTGGAAGTCTGGGCTGGTTGGCCTGGTGTGGGGCTGGGACCCCTCACTCTTCAGGGGGGAACTTTACAGCTGAGATATCCCTCCTGCTTTTTATCCGTCACATGTGGATGTGGAACCAGCCTGTTTCCCATCTCTGCCCCTCCTACCAGTCTCAATGTGACTTCTTTATATCCTTGGTTGTAGGACTCCCATTCAGCTAGATTTCAGGTGGTTCTGCATAATGTTTGTTCTGAAGTTTACTTACAACTTTGATGTGGTTTGGAAAGAATGAAAGTACATTTACTTACACCACCATTTTGTCTCATCCTATTTATTATTTTTCTTTTCCTACATATAGCTGTCCCAGACCATTTTCACATCCCACCTAGTCTAGCTGTGTTCTCAGTTGTAACTAGAATATAGGTAATAAACTAACTTTTTAATACTTCCCCCAATCTTTTTGGGGTGTGGGATTTCTCAGAGATTTTTAGGCTCTCACTACACGTACCAAGTCTGCCCATCCATGTAATATGAAAAATAGAAGGTATCCATCCATGTAATATGAAAAATAGAGACACTTATTGAAGAAGATACAAAATACAAGAAACATTGTACATAGGACAGTGACACCTCAGTCCCCTTCAAAGTAGGCACCTTGGGACTGCACAGAGTTCTCCCAATCATTATCAGCTGCCCCGTCATATTTTCCTGAATCTCATTGATGGTCTGAAACCTCTTCCTTGTCAAAGGTGATTTTAGTTTTGGGAAAAGCCAGAAGTCACAGGGTTCTAAATTTGGGTTGTAGAGGGGCTGAGTCACCTGGGTAATATGATGTTTTGCCAAAAAAGCTGTACAAGATGTGATACACGAGTGGGGGTGTTGTCATGATGAAGCTGCCAGTTACCAGGTGCCCATAGCTGTCACCTTCTGAGTCATCTGAATAGTTTCCATGGAGGAATATTCAAGCTTAATGCAAAATTTGATGCAGATTCATTGTTTTATTCACTTAGTCATTTTGAATGTGACGGCCACACAGTACACATGCTCACTCAACAGTGTCTACTGTTCCCACTGACTAATACAGTGAACTCATCATTGTTTACACATGAACATTCCAGTCCACTCTCCTTGGCTGCCATGTTACATCGATGTTGCACAAACCATTCTTGTTATACTAACAATGGCTGGACTTTTTCCTCGTGTATTCAGAAGTCCTAATTTTCTCTCACCCTCCCTCTTTTCCCATGGCCCCGCTGACCTTTTTCCTCCAGAGTCTAAAGCCTAAGTGTAGGGGAGAAAGTTATTTAACTTTGATTTTACTGCTTGTTTTGCCAGTTGGATACTCTCACAATGCTCAAAAGCAGAAGTTCTGTCCAGTATTTAGAAGCAATTACCTCACTCTTCTAGGAGGAGCAAGCTGAGTAAGTTAATTAGCAACAGCTGTTGCTGAACTGAGTGTGAGTATGAACATCTCCCTGGAAAGCAGTTCAGGTCCTAGAAGAGGATGGAGAGTGGGGCTGCAGGGAAGGAGTGACTGGAAGAGGGAGTGAGAATCCCTTGCTGTTTATGGAGTGAGGACTTAGGATGGGACAACCTAAAGGCCCTGTAAGATTTCGTATCTCAGAAAGGTTTGCTGGAGTATTAAAAAGCTAAATACCTAATCCTAATTATCTGCACCGGACATTGCTGGACTAGGTAGGACAGATAAAAATGGCCTGGGGCAGCCCTCAGTGGGAGAAGACAAATAATAAAGTAGTTGTAGATCTTGAAAGAAGAATTGTTAAAAGTTAAATAAGAGAAGTAAAGAAACAAATGGTAGTTCTGGTAGTTCTTGCTTTCCTAATCATAAAGGGGACAGTGATGTTAGCCAAAGTGTGGGGGGCTTCTCAGAGAGGCTCTTGGTATAAAAAAGTGAAGTAATGCCAAAACAGGGTTTCAAAAAGTTTAGTGTATTGTATTGTTTACAGTTAACAAATGCTAACCTAAACAAGATGGTTACCTGCAAAGAGAAGATTAAAGAGGAAACAGAATGTCACCACATAACACCCCAAGTCCAGGATACAACTGAAATCACTGGGTATTGAAAGAACCAGAAAAATCTCAACTTGAATTAGAAAAGACAATAAACGCCAACAAGATGACACAGACTTTGGAATTATTTGACAGGATTTTAAAACAGCCATCAGAAAATAAATTGTAAACATACCTCAAACAGATAGAGAATCTGAGAATAAAATAGAACATATAAGGAAAACTAAAATGGAAACCTTAGAACTGAAAACCACCGTGTGTGTGTGTGTGTGTAAATAAAACTAATATACCAAGCCTATTTTCTTTACTGAGAACATGAAGAATTCATGAAAATACAAAATACTAAGTCATCATGAGGAAGTAAGATGTAGCAAGGCAATTCAAAGAGTTACAAGGGAATTGTACTAGCTTTGGCTGGTTACAAAACTTAAATAGAATGGATTAGTTTTTTAAAAAATACAAATTACTCTTAATACAATTTTCTCTTAAAAAGAGATAGAAAATAGACCAATAATGTCAGAAAAAAATTGACAATTATTTCAGATGCCAAAAAAAGAAAATGACAATCAGCTTCAGAATATTTCTCAGGTGAATTTTTTTTTTTTTTACCTTTAAGGAACAGATGCCACTTTAATACACACATTATTTTAGTGAAAATATAGTGAAACCGGAAAAGACACCGAGTTCAGGCTGCCTGTCACTACCAAACCCAATAAGCAATGACAGCAATTGAATCTTTATGGGCACTTTATTCAGATGGCCGGCAATCTGAGAAGATGGCGAGTTTATACCCAGAGACCATCTTCCCTTTTCTTTCCAGGCCAATGTTTTTATGCCAGGGAATAAACAAGGTGTGGTGAGGGGTTTTGAAGTTCAGTGAGGGTCAGGTAGAAGAAACTGCAGCATTCCTGTCCTGGGCGATTAGCTGTTCCTGTGGACAGGTGGTCATTTGCCTCTCCCTGGAACACAAAGCTCCCCCCGCTCCGCCGTCCCCCCCCCCACCCCCACGCTGTGCCTGCACTTGTCCCCAGGCGGTTATCTGTAGCAGGTCAGCTCTTTTCCCAGGAGCCAGGATGGGCCTTATCTGTAGTTTCTGAAACAAAAGCTTTAACAAATACATTACTTGCTAGGTTTATAACTATTGACCTCAAACTGAAATTTTCCAGCTCTTAAGTCCCCTGTCATTAGGAATGCTATAAATACTTCCAAACTGTTTTTTTTTTTACTGTGGTGAAATGCACATACCATAATTTACCATGTGTGCAGTCTGATGGCATTAAGTACATTCAGTTTTGTGCAGTCATTACCACCACCATCCCGAAGGTGTTAGCCTTCCCTAACTGAAACTCTGTACACATTAAACGCTGACTGCTGATCCTCCCCTCCTCCTCGCCCTTGGTCATCACTATTCTACATCTTGTTTTTACGAATTTAAGTACTCTAGGTATTTCCTATAAGTGAAATCACACAATATTTATCTTTTTTTAATCTGGCTTATTTCACTTAGCATAATGTTTTCAAGATCATCCTTACCCTTTGTGTCAGAATTTTACTTTTTTTAAGGTTGGCTATTATTTCATTTTAGGTATGCACCACATTTTATTTATCTATTCTTCCATCAGTGGACACTGGGGTTATCTTCACCTTTTTACTGTTGTGAATGATGCTGCTGTGAACATTGATGCACAAATACCTGTTTGAGTCCTGCCTCCAATTATTTTGAGTATACACCTTCCAAATTCGTTTTTAACATATTTTATTAAAGCTAATTTCATGCAAAATACCTGAAATTTTTTATTAAAGATAGAACAAAAAGAGGGTAGCCACAACCAAACTGATCAATTATTACTGTTTTCGATGTTCAGCCAAGACATTTGGACCAAAAAGGAAAACAATAGAGGTGCAAATACAGAAAAGAAAAAGATTTTGCTAAAATTGTCCATAAGTATAATTTACTTGTATAACTGAAAAATCCAAAATTTATCCAATTGACATTAATACAGAAAAATAGTAGATATTTAGCATATGCAAATGATGATAAAATATGTAATGAAAAAAGTGAGCTGTGGTCAGTAACGATGAAAATATTGGGGACAAAATTTGAAGTATACTTAAGATGGGGATAGTTACATAGTAAGAGGTAGAATTCTTTTAAACAATTTTTTATTTTTTTAAGATTTTATTTATTTATTTTTAGAGAGAGGGGAAGGGAGGGAGAAAGAAACATCAATGTGGTTACCTCTCGCAGGCTGCCTACTGGGGACCTGGTCTGCAACCCAGGCATGCACCCTGACTACGAATTGAACTGGCAACCCCTTGGTTCACAGGTCCACACTCAATCCTCTGAGCAGCACCAGCCAGGGCAGAGGTAGAATTCTTGATTGAGTGACTGTATAATACCCATCTCAGGGTCTCTGCTCAGCTTGACTGGGTAGTTCCCTGTGCTCTCACAACACTGATAAGCCACCCTCTACTAGGGCAAAGCCTTATGGAATTGTAGTGTTTCATGGGTCTGTCTCCTCCAATAGCCTAGGAACTCCATGGATAGGGATACAGTCATATTAGTATTTGAATCCCCTGAATCCAAGATCTCCAACTAATTGGAAAGCAAGATTTGCTCAACAAATGTATTTTATTTGACCTGAGCATTTTTTGTTTAAATTTTAATTTCTTTGGATAAGGTATGCACTCTGCAATTTGCCATAGAGCCCATCACTCTACTGTATTATAGACAAACTGATTCATCCATTTATGTTATCAGCCTTATCTCTGTCAGAATTTTACTTTTCTACCATTACACAGAGCTAGTGCATTCTGGTATAGTTAGTATATAATAATGTTGGGAACCATCCTGCCTGGTTTCAGAAGCTGTAATCCCCCCATGGCTAAGGTTGAGTGAGAGACCTTGGACCATAAACCACTAAGGAGACAAAGCTTATCCTCCTGGCAGGGATGCTGCCTCTGCCCACTTTTACTTTATCCTGCTTGGCCCAGGGCAGATGACTGGTTAGCCAATGACAGGTAAGATTCCTCAAGGGAGGGACGACCTAAAACAGGCATGATCACGGAGGGGCCCTCAGGGAAGGACTTGGGGGACTATAGAAAAAGGGGGTGATGGACCCTCACCCTTCCACCCTCGTCCCTTGGCTTTGACATAACTTGAGTCCTCATTCTGTCTGTGAGAAGTCTCCTAATCTCTTGGTTTCCTTACTTCCCCTGCCTGACTTAATCCTGAAACAATGCCGGAGGGTGGTGCAGCCCTGGGCAGGAACAGACAGTTTCCCAGGGTAATCAGGCCTAAGAAAGAATGCATAAAATCCTGGGAAACCTGCTTTACTAAGAATATCCTCAATTTTCTGATAAGGGTCCAAGCATGAAATGAGTTTGTTTCCCAGTTTTATGGCCCTTTAGCTAACTGACCCTGATTCAGAATAAGCCCTCATAGTTCTTTGAAAGTTATCTATTGTTTGATCCTTACTGCCTGACGATGATGATGAGCTTTACCTGCATTCCTGTGCAAACTGAACCCATAAAAGCCTATTGAGGAACAGGCTCCTGGCCCTTCTTCTTTGAGAGATCGGCTACCTTTCCTCCCCAAGCAGATCATGTTTTGGTAGACTTATTCTCATCCGTGGTGGACAGGGGTGGTAGTGGGGGGCTCTATGGGCAGAGTCACCCCATAGTAAGGGTTCAATAAATGTTATATAAAGAAATTAATTAGTTGACCACTATTTTCAAATAGAATGTCTCACAAACTAATTCTACTATTCAAAGATGTAAATTAGACTTGGAGTTCTAAAATAAATTGTTTCCAGATCAATTTTTTTAGCATTATCAAAAAGGTAATTTCTATTCTTTTTTGTGTTCTTTCCCAAGTCACATGTGTGGGGACCAAACACTATACTGAATGGAATATAACAGTTTAGTTCCAGTACTAGTCTCCTCTCTTTTTAAAATAACTTTTTTTATTACATTTATCATATTTAATACAAGTAATGTTAATGTTATCAAAGTCTCCACAAATCTTCATTAGCACACCTGTAATATAGTTGCTCTTTGGTTAAAATCTAATTGATATGAAAAATTGTGAGATTGCTAAACTCAAGAGGATATAGCGATCTGTCTTTTCTGGATATCTTTCCAGGCACCTCTAGCCACAGAAAATCAACTCTTCCTCTGAGTCCCCAAAATAATCTGGACCTATCTTTATGCAATTTATATTCTACTATATTAGCATAATTTTTCTGTATCAATCTACCCCTTAATGACATTTTTTGTCTCCTAGTATCTACCATAGTGCTTGACACCTAATGCACACATAGTATCTGTTCAATGAATAAATGAATTCATAAAATGGATGAGTAAAAGGAATCTGTTAAGTAAGAGAAAAAAATCTGATTATATTTTTCATTTCATGATCTGATTAGGTAGCGTATTTGCAGAGACTGGGATTATCTATCTGTTATATGGGAAAGTTTGTCAAACTGCAAAGTTAATGAGGTCTTGAACCCTTTTAACAAACATGAGATTTTAAAAGGCTGGTAAATCTGAATCCTGTTTAGATTAATAGCAACTTCTCAGCTATTGTTTCAAAAATACGTCACTGCCACCAAAGTGCATTGAGGCAAATGTCTTTATTAAACTGAATCCTAGGGGAATTCATCATACTGAGAACAACTTTAGATGTTCTCTATGTTATTAATGAGAAAGATTACTGTTAGTTTCGACAGGACCCACTCAACAAGGCTATGGAGAACATTCTGGCAAACATGAGATATCCTATTCTCAATTGTTGTTGGGAACAATATATGGTAATGTTACAAATGATATGGGTGTTGGGTTTGAAAGTCAGTAAGAAAGGGAAAACCAAGTAATATAAAAACTGTTTTTGAATCCCTTAAACCACCCACGATATTGGAGAACTAATTCTTTCCTTCCTTCCTTCCTTCCTTCCTTCCTTCCTTCCTTCCTTCCTTCCTTCCTTCCTTTTTCTTTCTTTTCTATCTATCTATCCTGTATTATTAAATAAATATTTGAAAACAGGGTGTGTGATTTCAATGGACTTCCTAATGCATTCCCCTTAATTAGACAATGTACACACCTAATAACAAGAAGGATTAACAACTATAGGCCTCCCCACTTATACAGCCCCTAAAAACAAAGCAGAGATAATTAATGCATATCTCTTGCAGTCAAGCTGGATAAAGAGAAATGCCAGAATGTGTGGAGCATGCTTAGTTCCTACAAATAAAACCCACCAATCATATAATGAAGCTTCCTCCTAAGGGAAGAATAAATACCATAAGCAGTAAGATGAGAGGCCAGGGGTATTACTCTAGCTGACATTCTCTGCATGGGAAAAGTAGCCCAGGAGAGAGTTGGTTAGTTCCTTAATGGTCCAGTATATAATTTCACAGACAGATTCTTTTCACAAATTAGTCAAAGCATTTGATGTTTGGACCACTTCAGGAAATTGATTATTATTTTAACTTGTTGATTCTACCCATTTATAGTCATCATTGCTTTTATCTATAGACAATCAGTTCTCTAACTTGTCCTTAGTTAATGTTTCTTTTTGGCATTTAATTAATACTTAGAAATGTCTTACTCCAACATATAGCAAAAAAACATTTCTCAGGACCAAAGGAACCCAAGTTTCCTGATTGGAAGGGCCAACTGAGTGCCAGCGCAAAGGCTGAAAAAGAGACACCCAGCAAATGCATGCACCCTTGTGAAGATACAAGGCTAGAAGCCAGCAGGAGAATGCCCTAACATTTCTGATTGAAAATTATTTCTAAGCTAGAATTCCATATTTAATCTGGTGTCAGGGTATAATAAAGTATTTTCAGAGAGCAAAGACTCAGTACTTATCTTCTGTGCATCATTTTTCAGGAGGCTGATAAGAGCCCTCAGGGTTATCACTTCCTGAAAGGTTTGGAACTCTGGCTTCAACAGCATAGGGGAGCAAAAGCCTCAGGCCCTGGAATGCACATTTTAAAAACAGAGAAAGAATGCACAGAAAAAGACCAAGCCTCCACTGCATCCAGGTGAGAACATATATACATAGAAGGGAAGTGGTGGGGAAAAAAAGAATGAGCTTTAGAATCCTACACCTAAGGACACCAGGAAATATTTATATTCATGGCATAACTAAAAATTGTTTAATGTAGTGAAGAGTACAAACGGCCAATGTATACATGGAGGTTAAGCCAGAAGTGACTTAAAAGTGTATTTAAAACTTACATTAGAGGTTTGGAAATTTTCTGAGATAACTTTCAGTTTCATGTGAGTAACTTACACTTTTTAGAAAAGTGGGTTTGTTAAAAGTGACATAACATGATTTAGTTTTTATGCTTTTGTGGGACTTTTCATATAAATAAATTCACAAATTTGGGAAAAGGTCTTTTGATCAGACTAAGGGCTGGGTTTTAGAGAAAATGTGGAAACTGAACACCTCCTACACATACGTAGGGTGCGATTCCATGAGGATGGGCAATAAAAAACAGACGCTGGTAAGGCTTCCAGATTTAACAAATAAAAACATAGGACACCCAGTTACATTTGAATTTCAGATAAACATCAATATATCCCAACTGTATTTTCTCTGGCAACCCTAATTACTAGAGAATAAACCAAGTGCAAGAGCTTACATTTGGCTGGGAGACAGATGTTTAAGTTCCAGTTAACCTGAGTAGAGAAGCACAGTGGATACCTGCAGAATCAGTCAAGACTCTAGAATATCCACTCCCTACAGACAAAACTAGTCTGCCCTGACTGGTTTGATTCCCAGCGAGGACACGTGCCTGGGTTGCGGGCGCGTGAGAGGCAACCACACGTTGATATTTCTGTTCCTCTCTTTCTCCCTCCCTTCCCCCCTCTCTAAAAGTAAATAAATAAAATCTTTAAAAAATAATAATTCTTTTTAAAAAAGACTAAACTAGTCTTAGAGTATAGGTGGATCTAGAGCACCCTAACAAAGCTTACAGAGACTAGACGAGATCACAAAGGAAATGAACTTAGATTAAAAAGTGAAGAGGTCCAAAGACAGCCCTGGAGCTTCCAATGTTAAGAAGTCTAGATTTTATCCACTCCTCAACTGATGGATACTTGGGCTGCTTCCAAATGTTAGTGATTGCAAATAATGCTGCAGTGAACAGAGGGGTGCTTATATTCTTTTGAATTAGCGTTTCAGGTTCTTATGGTACATTTACACAATGGAATACTACTTGCCATAATAAAAAAGAAAAAAATATTTACCTTTTTTGGTAGCATGGATGGACCTGGAGAACATTATGCTAAGTGAAACAAGCCAGTGCATCCAATGCCATACCACCCTGAATGTGCCCAATCTCGTCTGAAATAAGCCAGTGAGAGAAAGAAAAATACCACATGATTTCACTCATATGTGGAATCTAATGAACAAACTGAACTAAGAAGCAAAATACAGATGAACTCATAGAAAGAGAGCAGGCTGACAGCTCTGGGTGGGGGGCTGGCAAATGGGGGTGGAGGGATCAATCAAAAAAGAAAAACAACTCACGGTCAAGGACAACAGTGTGGTGACTGCAGTGGGGAGATTGGTGGGTGGAGGTGGAAGAGGATATTAGGGGGATGAATGGTAATGGGAAAAATGCAACAAAAAATAAACTATTAAAACAAACAAAGAAGTCTGAGAGAAAAACAAAACAAAACAGAATCAGTGAAGGATAATATGAAGTACCTAGTGAAGTGTGAAGAAAACCAAGAGTACGTGGTGTCCTGAAAGTTAAATGAAGACTGTACATCAGGGAGAATGAGAATAACTGCATCAAATGCTGCTGAGAATGAACCACTGAATTTAATGATGTAAAAGTCATTGGTGAAGCTCATCAGAGCAGTTCAATGGAATCATGAGGTCAAAAGCCTGACTTCAGGGAGTTGTTCAAGACAAAAGTGGAAAAGTATAGACAAATATTTTGAGGAATTTTGCTGCTGACACTAAGAGAAATGGGACAGTAGCTCTAGGAGGGACTGGGACCAAGAGGATGTTTGTTTCTAATGGAAGAAATAATATAATGTTTAGTGGTTTGTAAGAATAATCCAGTGAGGAAGAAAAATATAATGCTGCAGGAAGAGAAGAAATTTACTGGAAGAAATTTACTGCAGTGATGTCTTTGCATTCCTGTGAAAGGGACCAGAGGTGCCAATTAGATAGGTGAGTGACAGTTCATTTCTAGTAAGAGGCAGGAGGGCAATGTATATGGGTGCAGATACTGCCACGGGGTAAATGGGTAGCAGGATCTGAAGAAGTACTCTTCTGAGTGCTTCAATTTCTTAAGGAAGGAGGAAGAAAGGTCATCATCTGAAGGCAAGGATGGAGGAAGGAGCAGGTTTCTTAAAGATTTGAAGACAGAGGAGACGATGGAAAATAGTTGTGTAGGAAAGTTGAATGGTGAATAGACCAGGGAAATATAGTGAGATTGCCAGGCAGAATTAGGCCCATGTATGTTTGTAGGTATACATTTTAAATAGGGCTCATCACAAGGTAGTGTGCTTTCTTTCAGCCACATACTGTTCTAACAAAGTAGGTGGAGAGTTAGAATTAATCTGGGTTGTGTTTTTCTAAACTAATACAAGACAGGGGCAGAGAACTTCAGGGTAAGTGCACAGAAAAGATGATAGTGGTTGTCACAGTATTTTTTGTTTTTATTGTTCAGTACAGTTGTCTGCATTTTCCCCTCACCTCTCCCCGCAATCCCAGCCATCCCCACTTCCCTCCACTGCTCCCACCCCCACTTGGTTTTATCCATATGTCCTTTACAGTTGTTCCTGAAAACACTTCCCCCTTCCCCCACCATTTCCCCCTCCCACCTGCGCTCTGATTACTGTCAGCTTGTTCTTAATTTCAGTGTCTCTGGTTATATTTTGCTTGCCAGTTTATTTTGTTGATTAGGTTCCACTTAAAGGTGAGATCATATGGTATTCACTTTTGCCTTTCATTTTTCATATTTCATATTTGCCTTTCACTGCCTGGCTTATTTCACTTACCATAATGCTCTCCAGTTCCATCCATGCTGTCACAAAGGGTAGGAGCTCCTTCTTTCTTTCTGCTGCATAGTATTCCATTGTGTAAATGTACCATAGTTTTTCTTTATTTTTCTTTTGTTAAATATGTTCTATTGATTATGCTATTACAATTCCCCCATTTTCCCCCTTCACTCCTCTCTGCCCTGCACACCCCCTCCAACCCACATTCTCCCCCTTTAGTTCATGTCTGTGGATCATACCTATAAGTTCCTTGGCTTCTACATTTCCTATACTATTCTTACCCACCCCCTGTCTACTTTCTATTTATCATCTATGCTACTTATTCTCTGTACCTTTTCCCCCTCTCTCCCCCTCCAACTCCTCTGTTGATAACCCTCCATATGATCTCCATTTCTGTGGCTCTGCTCCTGTTCTAGTTGTTTGCTTTTGCTTTGCCTGTGGTTGTTAATAATTGTGAGTTTGCTATCATTTTACTATTCATATTTTTTATCTTCTTTTTCTTAGATAAATCCCTTTAACATTTCATATCATAAGGGCTTGGTGATGATGAACTCCTTTACCTTGACCTTGTCTGAGAAGCACTTTATCTGCCCTTCCATTCTAAATGAAAGCTTTGCTGGATAGAGCAATCTTGGCTGTAGGTCCCCGCCTTTCATGAATTGGAATACTTCTTTCAGGTCCCTTCATGCTTGTAAGGTCTCTTTTGAGAAATGAGCTGACAGTCTTATGGGAACTACTTTGTAGGTAACTGTCTCCTTTTCTCTTGCTGCTTCTAGGATTCTCTCCTTATTTTTAATCTTGGGTAATGTAATTATGATGTGCCTTGGTGTGTTCCTCCTTGGACCCAACTTCTTTGGGACTCTCTGAGCTTCCTGGACTTCCTGGAAGTCTATTTCCTTTGCCAGATTGAGGAAGTTCCCCTTTATTATTTGTTCAAATAAGTTTTCCACTTGTTGCTTTTCCTCTTCTCCTTCTGGTGCTCCTATAATTCAGATGCTGGAATGTTTAAAGATGTCCTGGAGGTTCCAAAGCCTCTCCTCATTTTTTCGAGTTCTTGTTTCTTCATTCTTTTCTGGTTGGATGTTTCTTTCTTCCTTCTGGTCCACACCATTGATTTGAGGCCTAGTTTCCTTCCTGTCACTGTTGGTTTCCTGTGCATTTTACTTCATTTCACTTAGCGTAGCCTTCATTTTTTCATCTAATTTGTGCCAATTTTGTGAGCATCCTGATGACCAGTACTTTGAACTGTGCATCTGATAGGTTTGCTATCTCTTCATCACTTAGTTATATTTTTTCTGGGGCTTTGATCTGTTCTTTCATTTGGGCCATTTTTTTTGTCTTGACTCACTTGTTATGTAGTGAGGGGTGGAGCCTTAGGTGTTCACCAGGGTGGGGCAACCCATGTTGCTGGGTTGTAATGCTGTATGTGGGGAAGGGGTCTGAGAGGGAAAAATAGCACTTGCTCTGCTCTCTGCCAGCTTTCAGTCACTTCTCCCACTTCCTACAAACAAATTGGGCCCTTCTGGTGCTGATTCCCAGGTGGGCTGGTTTGTGTATGTTCTAGCACCTTGTGGGTCTCTCCAACGAACTCTCCTGTGGGGCTGGGAGTTTCTCCCGATGCTGCCTCAACCCCCACAGGTGTTTTCAATTGGTGATTTTAGGTTTTATTTTCCTGTGCTGGAACTCTGGGTTGCGTGGTCTGTCTCGCTTCCCAGTTGCTCTTCCCAGTTTATCTGCATGTGAATGTGAAACTGCCTGCTCTACCAGCCGCCGCAGTAGCCTTGCCAGCCAGCTGCAGCCTTGTGTGCCTCACTCCACAATCCAGCACTGGGTCCGAGGCCACTGCCGAACCCGCCCTGGTCCTCCAGCCACAGCTTTGCTGTGAGTCCTCTCTGTGCGGCTGTCTCCGCCCCTCCTACCTATCTGGATGAATGTGTCTTCTTTAATTCCTTGGTTGTTGGACTTCCATACAGTTTGGTTTTCTGTAAGTTCTGCTTGTTTTTTGTTTTTAAATTGTTGTTGTCCTTTTTTTGGTTGTGTGTGGAGGCACGATGTGTCTACCTATGCTTCTATCTTAGCCGGAAGTCCTAAACTCCTTGTACCATCATTTTTTGATTCACTCATTTACTGCTGGGCACTTCCAGCACTTGGCTAGTATAAATTGTGCTGCTATGAACATTGAGGTGAATAGGGTCTTTTGGATTGGCATTTCAGGGTTCTTAGGATATAATCCCAGCAGTGGAACTGCTGGGTCAAAAGGCAGTTCCATTTTTAGTTTTCTAAGGAAAATCCATACTGTTTTCCACAGTGGCTGCACCAGTCTGCATTCCCACCAACAGTGAGCTAGGGTTCCCTTTTCTTTGCATCTTCTCCAACACTTAATGTTTGTTGATTTGTTTATGATGGCCATTCTGACCAGTGTGAGGTGGTATGTCATTGTGGTTTTAATTTACATTTCTTTGATGGCTAGTGATGCTGAGCATCTTTTCATATGTCTCTGGGTCCTCTGTATGTCCTTCTTGGAGAGGTGTCTGTTCAGGTCTTTTGCCCATTTTTAATTGGGTTGTTTGCCTTCCTGGAGTGGAGTTGTGTGAGTTTTTTATATATTTTAGAAATCAAACCCTTGTCCAAGGTATCATTGACAAATACATTTTTCCATACAGTTGGTTTTCTTTTCATTTTAATGCTGCTTTCTTTAGCCATGCAGAAGTTTTTTATTTTGATGAGATTCCATTTGTTTATTCTTTCCTTTATGTCCCTTGCTCTAGGAAGCATATCAGTGAAAATGTTGCTGCATGGAATATCTGAGATTTTCCTGCCTATGTTTTCCTCTAGGACGTTTATGGTGTCACGACTTATATTTAAGTCTTTTGTTCACCTTGGATTTATTTTTGTATATGGTGTAAGTTGGTGATCAAGTTTCTTTCTTTCTTTCTTTTTTTTTTTTTTTTGCATGTAGCTGTCCAGATATCCCAACACCATTTGTTGAAGAGGTTATTTTTACTACATTTTTATGCTTCTGCCCACTTTGTCAAATATTAATTGACCATAGAGACTTGAGTTTATTTCTGGGCTTTCTATTCTGTTCCATTGGTCTATATGTCTGTTCTTATGCCAGTACCAGGATGTTTTGATTACAGTGGCCTTGTAATGCAGTTTGATATCAGGTATTGTGATACCTGCTACTTTGTTCTTCTTTCTCAAAATTGCTGCAGCCATTTGGGGTCGTTTATGGTTCCATATAAATTTTTGAAATGTTTGTTCTATATCTGTGAAATACATCACTGATATTTTAATAGGGATTGCATAAAATCTATAAATTGCTTTGGATAGTATGGACATTTTGATGATGTTAATTCTTCCAATCCATAAACATGGTGTATACTTCCATTTGTTTGTCTTTTTTAATGTCTTTCTTCAGTGTTGTATAGTTTTCTCAGTACAGGTATTTTACCTCCTTGGTTAGGTTTATTCCTAGGTATTTTATTTTTCTTGTTGCTATATCAAGTGGGATTTTTTCCTGATTTGTTTCTGATATTTCATTGTTGGTGTACAAAAATGTCTTTGATTTCTGATTATTGATTTTGTATCCAACTGTTTTGCCAAATTCACTTATTAGGTTGAGTAGTTTTTTGGTGGAGTCTATAGGATATTCTATGTACACTATCATGTCATCTGCAAACAATGACAGTTTTGCTTCCTCCTTTTCAATTTGTATGCCTTTTATTTCTTTTATTTATCTGATTGCTGTGGCTAGGACTTCCAATACTATGTTGAATAGGAGTGGTGAAAGTGGGCATCTTTGTCTTGTTCCTGGAACAAGTTTTTCCCTTAGTGGGAAAGCTTTTGGTTTTTGCCCATTGAATATGATGTTGGCTGGAGGTCTCTCATATATGGCCTTTATTATGTTGAGAGATGTTCCTTCTATTCCCACTTTGCTCCGTGTTTTGATCATAAATGGGTGCTGTACCTTATCAAGTGCTTTTTCTGCATCTATTGATATGATCCTGTAATTTTTGTCTTTCCCTTTGCTTATGTGATATATTACATTTATTGATTTGCGAATATTGTACCATCCTTGCATTCCTGGGATGAATCCTACTTGATCATCGTGCATGATCTTTTTAACGCATTGCTGGATGCAGTTTACCAAGATTTTGTTGAGGATTTTAGCATCTATGTTCATGAGTGATATTAGCCTGTAGTTTTCTTTCTTTGTTTTGTCTTTATCTGGTTTTGGGATTAGAATGATGCTGGCTTCATAAAACGAGTTTGGGAGTCTTCTGTCTTCTTGGATTTTTTGGAATAGTCTCTGAAGGATAGGGGTTAGCTCTTCCTTAAATGCTTTGTAAAATTCTCCTGTGGTTGTCACAGTTTTTAAAATGGGAAACAAGAGAAGAGAAAGACAGATGAGGGACAGGGAAAAGGATCAATGAACTAGAGGTCCTGATGAGGTCAAAGGATTGTGAAAGGTGAATTTTAGAGAAAGTAAACAGGAAAGACAAGAGGTGGTAGTGTGAAATTTAGATAATGAAGGATTAGCAATTATTGGTGATAAATAACAAGATGTACAATATGAATGTGGCAATAAGTGGCTAAGTTAGGAGAAGAATGAAAATCACTGGTGAAAAAAATTCAAAGGAACTGAGAGATCAAGCCATTAGAAAAGTCATATTTGCTTATAATGGAACTACCAAGAATTAAAATGGGAGAAATGCAGAAAATTACTCTTGAGTCATAAAATGAAGGCTTTTGATTTGACCAATTTGTTTTGGTAGGTAGGAAGACAATATAAGTACTATAGGCCAAGTCACATGACGTGTTGGCAAAAACCCAGCCAAACATATTCTGACAAGATGTTCTCAATTCTAGCTGGTTCTCAGAGGGCTTCAGGCTTATGCAGCAGTGAGAAGTAAAGATTAATTTATCTGAGACTACACCCTGGCAGGCCTCCCAGAGTGAGAGTTGGCTTCCTGCAGGGCAGGATCATTTGGCAAATATCCCAAGAGAATACTTAGGTGGAGGAACAGATCTAGAGGCCAAGGTTCCACACATCAGACACCTGAAACTGGAAGACTTATACCTGAGCTCCTGTTCAAGTGACAGATGATCTGGTACTCTCTCAACCATGAATGCTGAGATGGCAGGGAAGGGAAGTCCATCAAGGCTTGGACGAAGGCTCTCATCACACCAGAATTGATGCTGGTGCTTCCCGAAGTATATAGCTTATTAATGTACAGAATTCAGACAGCTGTCCTGCTAGGTGATGTTGCACTGTCCCCAAGAGCAGCAGGCAAAGGAGAAAGTGCATACGTGCTCCTCTTCCTGCTTCTCTGAGTTCCTCTGAATTAATGCTCTTTTAGGTCTAGCACGTGGGGCATCAGGTCACTCATCCTGTGTGTGCTCCATCAGCAAACATTACCAAACTCCCCTCTTTTCTTCTTCATAGCTTTATATTTGAAGAACAAAGAAGAAATTAATGCTTTTTTTCCTAATAACACATCCAGTATGCTGTATGATAATGACTTCTTTTGTAAAAGTTTGAGGAACTGGCCTAGGAAGTCCAGTAGAAGGAGGAAACTCAAAGCATTAAGGCATTTTTTCAGTACCAGCAGTGTGTTGCTAAGGCAGGGATAGCAGGTAGAAATTTCCCTATGCATTCATCATACTTCAAAGTCATAACAGCTGACAAAGCATTCTTTTCTGCTGACTCACTCCAAGAAGAATTTTTGCACAGTACTCTAGAGAACCACTGCAGTTGTTTGGAGTTAGCACTGAACACCCTCATATGTGCCTTCTGTGATAAAGAATGAATTGATCATAATACAGCATGGGGCAAAAGTAGGTTTACAGTTGTAAGCACACAAAACAGAGTTTATTCTAGTAATTATTTATTAATTAGTGCATTATTTCCATAAAACAACTGCAAACCTACTTTTGCCCCACCTTATATTCAACAAGGATGGATCTTGGGCATCTAACCCTGGCTGGGGTCAGCGCAACACATCTGAAATTTTTATGTAAAAAACAACAACAAATTTTTGAAATTCTGTTCACTTCTCCCCTAAATGCACAAGCCAGTAGGATCTAGCGGCCCCTTGCCACCAGTCACACATCAGCAGTCTTGGTTCAGTCACTGCTTATATTTTTACAGCTGAGTACGCTCCAAACCATGGTTTTATAATCCACCATGAGACTTAGCTCTTATGAGATTACTGATGAAAAGAGACTCTATTGTGTATAACATTATCATGGATTTTAAAGTCAAACAGATGTGAGTTTGTATCAAATTACCATCTCTTTGTCCTAAGTTTTGTAATATTCCCAACCCTTAGTTTCTCTTCTACAGAATGGAGAAAATAATACTAACGGCCTTGAGGGTAATTTTCATTTATCATGAAAATATAATGTAATATATGTAAAGTATCTAGTACAGAAGCTAAAACAGAGTAAGTGCTCCATTGATAACTGTGAGTATAAGTGCATAAGCAACATGCACTCAACTTACTATAGATCTTGTGCAGTTTTCCTGTGCCAAGGTTAGACTTTTCCACTCATTATCATTAGCAGGAAGAACAAAAATGCAGGCAGCTGCTTCCATATGGATTTCTGATCATGTGCATCACTATTAAAAATCTTGGCTCCCCTGACCAAAACTTTGATAGTTTTGCAAGCTGTTCCAGAAATGGGTCACTGTATTTTTTTTTTCTTTTTTTTTTTTTAAATACAAGGATGAAGCTTTTATGTGTGAACTTGTTAGCCTCCCTGTTTCTTATAAACTTATGACCTTCTAGACGGAAGGAACTAGGTTGATTGTAACCACAACCACACTCCTATGTACAGGAAGTTACCATTAAACTGTAAAGACTGTTGCCAGTCAACTATCCCTGTTTCAGAATAAAGGAGGGGGTTATCATCATGTTTTCCCCAAAGCCAGAAAACTAAAGCCACAGAGAAGATGTCATCACTGTTGGAGAGGCTCTCCTGAGTCAGAAAAGAAAAGTGTGTGTGTGGGGGGGGGGGGGGCGGATATCCTAGCTTCTCCCTTTTGCTCACCTTCCAGTCCCCCACCAGTCCCTTCTGTTGGTCAAACATTGCAGAACCATGTGACGAGATAGCCTGATACACACTATAGTGGTATTACCAGCATAGCAGGCCCAGGGGCAGGGGCAGGAAGTAACATAAGGACCAAACAGGAAAATGACTGGTAGACAGCCTTCTTTCACTTTCTTGGAAAGGCCAAGCTCTTTTGTCAAGATGTTTACATATTCTGTAGCCTCTACCTATAATTCTTTTCCTACCATTATTCACCTAACTGCTTGTTTCTCATTCTTCAGGTACCAGCTTAAATATCACTTCCTCAAAGAGATGTTCCCTGATTATCAACCCAGAGCAGGTTGCTCTTATTATTCTTTTAAAAAACCTTTATCTTCCTACTAACCTTATAGTTATATACATGCCCCTGTGATTATCTGTTTAATGTCTACTTATCCAAGAGCAAAACATATCTGTTTTACTTCCTACTATGTTTGGAATCTAGAGAGTGCCTAGTATGTAGTCAGCACTCAGTGAAAAATAGTAGTCATAATTATTGCTATCTATTATTTTTAACAATAATTGAATAACCAGAAGGAGATGTCAGCCCTTTTGAAGTATATGTTAATTTCTTTCTGGTGACACTTTTTTTCCTTCCTAATATTTAGTTAATGCAAGTCGCATGTTCCAGTTCCATAAATACTATTTAAGTATTGTCTAGCATACCAAATTTCTACATCTTGAGACTTCAAAGGCCATTAGAGGAAAGCTGATACATTCCTTGAACTGTCAAAATAGAAATTATGTTGGCAAACTTGGAATAAACAAATTCTTTTCATCAAAAGATCTGTAACTGAAAAGAGAAGAATGTGTACAGGAGATCAATTTATCATTTGTGAAAATTGTTTATGTTTCTCACTCTGGTTGGGATCTTTTGATTTTTGTTCTTTAAAACTACATAATGATACATTTTTGACACTTCCCAGGAGATTATTATTTTTCTTCTACAATCAATTGAGTTTTTCCTTAATAAAATTCAGTTCCCTTTTCCTTCTTAGCATTTTATTCTACTTGCCACATGGGGAGTAGAGGAATGGCCTATCATTCGTAGATAAAATAAATCTGGACTCTACAGAAAGAAGGCTATTTTGTCTTTTGAGATTCTGTCTCCAAAGTTTTCTTAACCTGGGGCTTCCTCTGGGCTTTCTTAAGCCAGGGCTTCCCCATCCCATCTGCCACAATCTCCTCATGTTATCATTTGCAGAAAACAGACACACACACACAGAAACAAAACAAAGCAGAACAAAAACCTCCTGTGAGTTCAGGAAGGAGTTAGGAACATCAATAGGCTGGTTCTTTAGCCAGCTGGGGGAACTAAGGCGACCATCCTGGGTGATCAGCATGTAAGGAACTAAAGAGTCCACTTTTGGGTTCATCACTCTAAGATTTACTCATTAAATGCTTATTGAATGCCTATTATGCGTTCGATGCTATGTTAGGGCTAGAGATTCAGTTACGAATAAGGTGTGGTTCTTGCTCTCAAGGAGCACATTGTATAGTATAGGGAATCAGGCAAGTAACAAATATTTTTAACTCATTATGTCAAGTCCACTAAGAAAGGTAAACACAAAGCACTATGGGTAAAGATCCCTAATCCAGTCTTTGGAGAGGTGTGAGAGTAGGGTTGCTACAGCAAAAGTTTCCTGGAAGAAGTGATGCTTGAGCTGAAAGATGAGTGGGATTTGCCTGGACAAAGGGTAGAAGAATGTTCCAGAAAAAAGAAACGATATGTGCAGAAGTTCATAGCAATGTGTTACAAAGGAGTTATTAGTAATTTAGGGCCAGGTCCAGGGCAGGAAATGAAGTGCGAAATGAACTAAAGAGGTAAGCCTAGAACAGGGTGTTGACAGGTTTTACATCAGATGAGAATCCATTCTTTTATTTTTAATCCTCACTCAAGGATATGTTTATTTATTTTAAAATGGTGTGGGGGGAGGTGATGGGAGAGAAACACTGATGTAAGAGAGAAACATAGGTCAGTTGCCTCTCATATGTGACTCAGCTGGGGATTGAACCTGCAACTTTTTGGTGAATGGGACAACACTCCAACCAACTGAGGCCACCGGGCCAGAGCAAGAGTCCATTCTTTTTGATCAGATCCTTCTGAACTAACTCAAGTTAAAAGGACTTGATGATATACATGCAAAGAAGACTGACTTTTGAAGTCAGGAAACTTGGGTTTGAAATTTGGTTGGGCTACTGTTTGTAACCTTGGGCAAAATTACTTAGCTTTTCTAAGCCTCAGTTGCTTCATCAATAAATGAACATTATATGTGCTCTAAAGGATTATCATTAAGATTAAATAATATAATATGTATAGTATCCAGGACATTGTATGATATAATGTTAAATCTCAACTATTATAGAATAAACTATAATCAAGAATATCCATGCAAAGCCTTGAGTCATATAGTTAAGTGAGCACAAACTAGTTCTGGTTTATCTCCCATAAACAGAGAGACATTTATCCTGCCTGGTCCTGTTTGTATCCTTTGTTCAGGCCCTTTGTCTCTGTGCTTTTCCTGGCAACATAGATATTTCACAGTTTGGTATT
Organism: Glossophaga mutica; assembly: GCA_039655065.1. Classification (NCBI taxonomy): domain Eukaryota; kingdom Metazoa; phylum Chordata; class Mammalia; order Chiroptera; family Phyllostomidae; genus Glossophaga; species Glossophaga mutica. The sequence continues at coordinate 66,359,648 of CM077304.1, forward strand.
CTTTTATTGCCTACTAAATGAATTCTTTGGAAGTGAACTATTATTCCTCAGACTCTTACTCATTTTGTGTCCTTCATGCCACAGAATTTTTTGAGCTAAAGGAGGCTATGAACTCATCTCTGGAAGCTGAGAAAAGAGACCCATGTTGAAATAGAAACATGGCCTAATAGCAAACAAATTGAGTACCTGTCAGTTGGGGACTGGCTAAATAAGCTTGTGTCTCTATGCTGTGAAACACTTCGTAGCAGCTAACAAGAATGAGATAGCTCTCTGTGTACTAACACAGCTAGGTCTCTGAGACCTATAGTTGAAGGAAAAAGCAAGCCTTGTAAAGATATTTGCAGAAAGATACCATCATTTTGCAGAAAGATATATATGTACATAATTAAACAAAGTTGCATGTTTTCTAAGGTTATGTGCATAGTGTATCAATATAAATGCACACAAAAACTCTGGAGGGATAGGTACTAAAATGACCAGTAGCCACACCTGGTAATGAGAAGTTTTGTCAGGCTTGTTTGGGTGGGGAGAGGTGAGGAAGGACAGTTGTCCAAGGAGACATTGGCCTCTTCAGAAACACTTTAATTTTTTACAGGTAATACTCTTGTTGTTTGTGAAATTCAAAATTTGTTTTCAAAAAAGAAACAGAAAGAACAAAGTCTTTGAGGGTGGATGAAACTGACTGAATCCTGGTTCAGCAGCTTGTTGACGCTGACTCATGGGAATACCTGACCCCACTGACTCATGGGAATACCCGACCCCTCTGCCTCAGTTTCTTTCTTTCTTTTTTTTATTAAATTTATTGGGGTGACATGGGTTAATAAAATTTTATAGGTTTCAGGTGTGCAATTCTATAACACATCTTCTGTAAATTTTATTGTGTGTTCACCACCCTAAGACAAGTTTTCTTCCATCACGACCCCCCTTTCCCCTTCCCTACCCCCCCTCACCCCCCTTCCCCTCTGGCAGTCACCACACTGCCGTAGGCTCAGTTTCTTCATCAGCCAAATCAAGACACCACCACCTGTCTTGTCTCCTCATGATAACTACAAGTAAAACTTCCTGTAGGTTGTCAGTACTCCCATGTGTGAGTTGTTTCTGTCCCCTATCCTGATTCCAATGGCTCTTTCTTTCTAATTAAAACAATTTTTTAAAATTAAAAAACCAAATACAAAGTGATGAAGTCACTTTTCAAGGTCATACAGTTGGTTAGTGTGAGAGCAGGGGCTGTATCACCAGTTTCCTGCATTACAATAAATCAGCATTACACTCCACTGGGGAGTGGGGTTACTATGTGCTATGTGGCTGTTTCTACAAGTTGTTCCAATTTTCAGATTCTATGCAGCAGGTTTGTTTGCAGATTTGTGATGCAGGGCATCATATTCTGGGCTTGGGGAGCTGTTGGACAAACCAAACCAAGAAGGCCAGGCAGTAAGTGTCGAGTAGACCTGCAAGGTTATAACTTAACGTGACTTTGTTCTTTTGACTTCACTACTTATCGAGGAAGTCTAGCAAGGACCAAGTAGACATCAGGGATATAGCTCTAAGGAAAACGCTGGTACCAGGCTAAGAACCAGTTAGCAGGAAAGGGAATGGGGGCAAAAATGGACATCTGACATTCTCTGGCCACCTAGAATCTGAACCCTCTTCCTGTGTTTGGGCAATCTTCCAATCTGTGAGGCAGAGTTTGCCACCCACCATATCAGTTGACAATGACAGATACTTTCCCAGTTGCCTTTGCAGCAAGGGCAGAGTCAGGTGACTTAGCCTTCTAAAATCAGAAGTTCCTTCCTTATCAGGACCCACTTTCCTCACACACAGCTAGAGGGGTTGCTTCCAGGCCTATGGAGAGTTATCCACTAAGGGCTCTTAGCATTAATTTTAACTGAAATTAATTGGTAGGTCACAGACTCCAGGTGGGCTTGTGGCAAACACTATCTTACTGACAGTATCCAAAGTGGATTTTGTTTCCTAAAGCCATGGCATGGCACGGGACCAAGGCCTTCTATCAGGCTCCCGGTCAGCCGCTATGCAATGGCTTTCTATGCAGGTCAACGGCCTTAACCAGGATGCTCCAACCTGGATGAAACCGCACCATTGTTCCACTTTCTGCTCCAGTAAGGAGAACATAATTCTCAGGAACCCCCAGAAACTGACTGCCCCGGCCAGGGCTGACATTCTTGGCTATTCCATATTCATCTGTACATTGGCCCTTTTTGTACTTTATAACTGCTCTTTGTCCTAGGTGCCTAAAGACTCTGCTTTTTGGACTAGGACACGAGGTTTCACCTCAGTGTCTACATAGAATTCCTTGCCAGGCTTCTGCATCTTAGTCATTAATAAGTATCCCAACCTTGTGTAACATCCTAGAACTGAGTTGGAAAGAAGCATGTATGTGTCTCAGGACCTGTGAAGAAACACCTTGCATCCTCTCAGCTTCACCCATCTCTTATTTCCATTCCAGCAGTGTTTTACAGGCTCCTGCCGACAGTGCCCCACCTCCAGCTACAGCTTGAGCTTCTTGCCTCACATCCCAGGAGGTGCTAGTACTAGGATACAGAATGCCACAGGATTCTGCTTGTGACCTATGTATGTGAAGCCCTGAAGTGCTGGGAATTTGTACCCCAGGAGGCAAACTTGACAAAAGGAGACAACAATCAGATGAATTCTTCTCCCTTTCTCTCTATTTGGACTGTTTTGAGATGCAATTTTTTAATTTTATTTTATTTCATTGATTATGTGATTACATTTGTCCCATTTCCCCCTTTCATTCCCCTCCACCCTGCACACCCCCCCACCCACATTCCCTCCCTTTAGTTCATGTCCATGTGTCATAAGTTCTTTAGCTTCTACATTTCCCACACTATTCTTGCCTTCCCCCTGTGTATTTTCTACCCACCGTCTATGCTACTTATTCTCTGTACCTTTTCCCCCTCTCTCCTTTTCCCATTCCCCTGCTGCTAACCCTCCATGTGATCTCCATTTCTGTGGTTCTGTTCCTGTTCTAGTGTTAGCTTAGTTTGCTTTTGTTTTAGCTGTGAGTTTGCTATCTTTTTACTGTCATATTTTTTATCTTCTTTTTCTTAGGTAAGTCCCTTTAACATTTTATATAATAAGGGCTTGGTGATGATGAACTCCTTGAACTTGACCTTATCTGAGAAGCACTTTATCTGCCCTTCCATTCTAAATGACAGCTTCACTGGATAGAGCAATCTTAGATGTAGGTTCTTGACTTTCATGATCTGGAATACTTCTTTCCAGCCCCTTCTTGCCTGCAAGGTCTCTTTTGAGCAATCAGCTGACAGTCTGATGGGAACTCCTTTGTAGGTGACTGTCCTCTTATCTCTTGCTGCTTCTAGAATTCTCTCCTTCATTTGAATCTTGGGTACTGTAATTATGAAGTGCCTTGGTGTGTTCCTCCTTGGACCCAGCTTCTTTGGGACTCTCTGAGCTTCCTGGACTTCCTGGAAGTCTATTTCCTTTGCCAGATTGGGGAAGTTCTCCTTTATTATTTGTTCAAATAAATTTTCCACTTATTGCTCTTCCTCTTCCCCTTCTGGTACCCCTATAATTTGGATGTTGGGATGTTTAAAGATGTCCTGGAGGTTGCTAAACCTCTCCTCATTTTTTTGAATTCTTGTTTCTTCCTTCTTTTCTGTTTGGTTGTTTCTTCCTTCTGGTCCACTCCATTGATTTGAGTCCCAGTTTTCTTCCTATCACTATTGGTTCCCTGTGCATTTCCCTTCATTTCACTTATTGTAGCCTTCATTTGTTCATCTAATTTGCAACCAAAATCAACCAATTCTGTGAGCATCCTGATCACCAGTGCTTTGAATTGTGCATGTGATAAGTTGGCTATCTCTTAGTCGCTTACGTGTGTTGGCTCTGGGGCTTTGATCTGTTCTTCCACTTGAGCCATATTATTATTATTGTTGTTGTTGTTATTATTATTATTATTATTGGTCTGGTCGTGGCTGTATGTAGTGAGGGGTGGAGTCTTAGGTGTTTACCAGGGTGGGGCAACCCATGTTGCTGAGTTGTGACGCTGTATGTTGGGGCGGGGTCCAACAGGGAATAATGGCACTTGCTCCACTCTCTCTTGTATCTCAGTCCCTTCCACCTCCTCCCACAAGCAGATTGGGCCCTTCTGGTGCTAGTTCCTGGGAGGGTGGGCTTATGTATGTTTTAGGACCCTGTGGGTCTCTCCAACATACTCTCCTGTGAGGCTGGGAGTCTTTCCCAGTACATCAACCCCCACAGGTGTTTTTAATCAGTGCTTTTAGGCTTTATTTCCTGGCGCTGGGGCCCTGGGTTGCGTGGTCTGTCTCCCTGTTTTCACCTGGTTTATCTGTGCACTAATGTGTGTCTGTGGTCAGCCAGCCGCCTTGCACGCTGGCATCTGCTAGCCGCTGCCGCCTGCGTGCCCAGGATCTGCTAGCCACTGCCTGCGTGCCTGGGACTGGCAACCACTGCTTTTGCCTGCTGCGACCTCTCCGCTGACTACAGACTCTGCCCCTCTTACTGGTCTGGATGAATGGTTGTTGGACTTCCTTACAGTTCAATTTTCTGTAAAATTTGATTGTTTTTTTTTTTTATTTCTAAATATTTGTTGTCCTTAATTTTGGTTGTGCGAGGAGGCACTGTGTCTACCTATGCCTCCATCTTGGCCAGAAGTCCAAGATGCAATTTGTGTGACTTCTGGAGGAAGATCCTGTGAATTTGAACAATCGGTCTCACTTAGTTCCCCAGTATGCTTCCTTCCCCCTTTTTCACAGGTATTGATAATGTAGTCTCATATTAGCTCCCCCTTTTCTGCTACAATCTTCTTGTCCCTCATGGCTGGAAACGCATTCCCTAATCCAGGAGAAGCACTATAAGCTCCTTTCCTCTGTCTCTGCTTTCTGGGCAATCCAAGCTAAGATAATACCACAAAATTCGTAGACAAAATTATGTCACATTACCTCTGATAGATAGTTTTTCCCCACTTGGGAATCCCTTCTGGTTTCTCAGTTCTATTCTGCATGTGGGACTTTGGGAAAGTTCCGTAGTCTCTCTGAGCCTCATATTCTTCAAGGGAATGTGGAGATGATAATAATGACTATCTCATAAAGCATTGGGGGAATTAAAAGTAAATAATAATTGGAGATTACTTAGTATAGTTCTTGGCATATAGTGAATGCTCAGTGTTAGTTTTTGTTATCGTTATTATTATTATTACTATTACTACAGAAACCAGTCTTATTTGCAACATGATGGAGCCATAGGGGAGATGGAAAAAGAAAAGGGCATTCACTTACAGATAGTTAGGGAGGGATGTTTGCATACCTAAGAACACATATGATAATGTTACACAATAAATCCTCTAGGTTCCATTCCATCATCCAAAGAAAAACTGATTTAGAAATGGAGCTACAGGTCCTTCCAGACCTAGACTTCTGTGGCCATTGCGAAGTAACATTTTGAGTAGGAGAAGTCACCTTGGTAAGTTTACTGGGTCAGGATCACTGTGGTCCTGGGCTTTGTTGGGCCTTTTCATCTGTAGCTTCCAGGGGCCATGCAGCCCAGGGTCAGCCAGGCTTCTCTGCTCTGACCCCGGAATCCAGATTTGGAGCTGTGCCTGGGGCTCCTGACAACAGAGGGCTGGCCTCTCACATCTTGCCATCTTTTGATCCCAGTGTTTCAAAGCCAAAGACTTCGGCTTTTACTTGCTGGTGAGGATTTTCTTTGGTCTCTGGCTGCCAAAGATTTTGGTACTTGTAATATTCATAGGGAACTAGATCAACTATGACCATTTTTTTTTTCACAGTAGTAGGAAGTCAGAAGTGATTTGTAGGTTGCTAAATCTTTGGCTTTGCCTAACATATAATTTTTATGGCCAGTTAAAGTGAGTAAGTTTCTAATATTTCAGAATTTCATATAGGCAGTAAAGCCAGAACAAAAAAAATCACACTGTCCACCAACCAAACCCAGCAATTGCATGATAGATTTTCTCAGAAAACAAAATCCTGGCCCCGCCTCTAATCTCATTTTTGTCCTCCAGTCTGGAATTCCTGTTTGGTGTTTGTTTTTTCCCTAGAAATGCAGCAAGTGCAAAATGTCACCCACACCACAAACAAATGTGCAAAGCAGATGTCGTTTCCTTGACTACTACTTAACGGATGTTCTTTTCCTGATGATCAAGGGTCATCGTGATGTTCTTGGCCTGCTACATAACAGCAAATTAAAAACCAATGTTTAGCCTAAATATGGGACTTTAGTCTTGTCCAAACATTTAAAGCATTGTCAGGCAATTCAGCCTCTAGTCAGTTAACTATGCAGGTATTAAATGCTGCAGTGTTCTCTTCGCTCCTGCCCGGATTGGTGTCTGGGTGCGGGGAACAGGATAGGTGTGGTTTGGGTGGCAAGACTGGTTCTCAGATCTAGGCTGCTCTCAGAATCCTCATGGTCTCAGATGTAGTGGCCAGAAGGGGCTGCTCCCTCAGAGGGCATTCGCTGAGGGTTCCCGGCCCTGTTTGTGTGTGCATCTACCCAGGAGCCTCTCTACACTAACCTCAGGCTTGTGTTGGACCACCCACTCTCTCGGTACTTGGATCCTGCCTCTTTGGGGCTAGTACATACTTCAGAGTCTCTCAGGCAAGAGGAATTGGGAACTTTGCTTCCTGCTCATTGTGGTAGACATGAAGGATTTGCTGCTTTGACAGCTGAGAGAGTGGTCAGGAGATGGTCTGTAGCTTTCAGTTCCTTCAAGATCTTCTTCAGCTACAGAAAGGCATTCTACCTGAGGTGGTGCCCTTTCCATGGCCACCCTCACCCATCACTGAGTGAGGTGGGGGGATAAACGCCTGGCCAATCCGGCAGATCACAACGCAGCATTGATGGGAAATTTTCACTCCAGAGCTTCTCTTCTGGTTGGCTGAAGTTTTGTCAGGTGTTCCACTTCTCCCTCTGCCCAGTTTGCTTCCTTCTCTCTCTCTCACAGGTATTGATCCCTAATAAACTTCTTGCTCCCAAACTGTCTTTGTGTAGGTTATAGCATGTGCTGCTTAACAACTGGGATACGTTCTGAGAAATGCTTTGTTAGGCAACTTCCTTGTTGTGAGAACATCGTAGGGAGCATTTACATGAACCAAGATAGTATAACCTACGACACACTGAGCTTATGTAGTATAGCCTATGGCTTCCAGGCTACAAGCCTACACAGCAGGTTACTGTGCAACACGGGATTAAATCAAGCACAAGAGGAAGTGATGCAATCAAGAGACACAGTGAACACAAGATACGTGAGGCTGCTACCGGCATAATGGGGCACACTGTTTTACAGCGAACATCTTTTTTATAAGTAGGAAGAGCGCACTCTGAGGTAACAATTGAAAGTGTAGTCCAGTAAATACATGAACCAGTAATAGTGGTTTATTATCATTATCAAATATTAGGTGCTGTAGATAACTGCATGTGCCGGCAGCACAGGAGGTTTGTTTACCCCAGCATCACCACCAACGTGTGAGAATTGAGTCGCACTAGGAGGACACTAGGACAGCTACACTGTCACCAGGTGTTAGAAAGTTTTCAGATCCATCATAATCTTATGGGACCACCGTTACATGTGCAGTTTGTTGGTCTGTCATCAACTGAAATGGTACGTGGTGCGTGAGTGCATTTCCAAAGGCCGCCAGTCTCCCCACACAGGAAGGACACGTGACTCCAGCTGCGGTGCTCTTGGCCTTCGGTGGTTGTCCGGCTCCTTCTGCAGACAGTCCCTAGCCTCTGCTTGAAGCCTTGGCCTCTCACCTCACCTCCTTGATTTCTGTTTCCCTCATTACTCGCAAAATTCCTCAAGTCCAAAAAAGTAAAAATTTGGCTTCCCTTGATCGCTTTTGTCTTCTCTATCCTGGACATAAATAAAATTCTACAATCTGGTTCACCAATATGTCTCTTGACATGATAAAGTAGGTGTTAAATTCAAGAAATCTTTTTATTTCTTAAGAAAAGTCTGACTTTCAACTCTACTACCTTGTTGCGTATTCAAAAAGCCTATTCTGAATGCAAGAAATGACGTGCTATTTCTTCCTTTCTCCCTGTATTTCTGTGTGACAAACTTAATTCCTTTCCTCTTTTTCTCTCAAAGGCTCATGGCCCTGTGCTCAAGGCAACTTTTAATTTCAATTTTGGTAGGGGCTGTAGCCAGTCCTTGGCGTAAATACACGCTATACCCCGAGTTTTAAGTGCCCCCCACAGGCCCTCACTTGAGACATAATGGGCAAAGGGGCCGTGTTCCATTATTTCCGGTTTCTTATCTCTACTACCCCAGGAGACCCAACCCACCAGGCAGCAGAAGAAAATACCCTATAATTCTGGTACAGTCCAGCATCAGTCTGACCCCTGGTTGGACCTCTACAGTCTTTGTATGGATGTCTCAAAAAGTGTTGTTCTTCAGAGCTCTGCTCTCTTCCCGGCTCCTCTCCCAGCTGGCAATAAGAGGAGAAAGGAAGGGAGGTCCCTGGCTTCCCTTCAGCTGTGGAGATCAGGTCCTTGCTGATCTCTGCTGTGTAGTCACTGACTTGGACTGCCCTCTGGCCTGGTGGCCCCTGAGGTGCAGCTGGGACTGTCACATTTTGTAAGGAGATACACCCACACCCATGGCTGGAATCTGTGCGTTCTGCTACTGGTTGATGGGGTGGGAGGCCCTGCTCTTTACTTTAACCCTCAGCTCCTGGGGATCTCTGGACTCTGATGCCTCTGCTCACTTTCCTGCGTGCATCCAGCCACCTCTGAGCTCCAGGGGAGCGGGGCACTGCTAAGGCTCACTGACTCGACCTTCTCTTACCACCACCTCCATGACACGTGGATGTCCAATTAGTCCCAAACTGGGCTTCTCCCAGGGTCCTGCAGCGCCCCCCACATTATGCCCAGGCCAGAGAGGCTGCTGATTAGCCTTCCTGTTTTGGGATCTTTCCTGCCTCTCTGGGTGTTTCTGAAAGTGCTTCCTTTTACCTGCTTTCTTGAGGTGCTTTCTGGTGCTCCCAATCCTATGGAGAAGGACTAGTACAAGGACCCTATCTTCAGATTTCCTTGGTCTCCTTTTGTTATGCTTCTTCCCATAATCCCGACACCCTCTGTGTTAGGTCCTCACTCTAGTCTGGACGGAAAGCCAACTGAGCAAGGCTTCACTGAAGTGTCTACTCAAAGGAAGAAATTTATATTTTAGACATTCAGGCTGAAGTCTGTGTATGCTAATAAAGATAAAAGAAATTAAAAAATATTTCTTCCTTAGCAAAACTTGGCTTTTGAACCTATTGTCTTGCTTTCATCTCAAACAGGTAAGCAACACTCTCCTTGTTCTAAAGCTACCGAGCCTTCTCCTGAAGCACTTGAACCCCCATCTTTATCGGGTAAGAAATGGCCAGTTAACAAGATTTATAGGACAAGGAAATGTATCTGAATAGAACTGAAAAGAATATTATACCTGATGCATAACAATAAATGTAATAGCTAATGCCTATGCTCTTACGACTATGCTTTGCATATGTTATCTTATTTAATTTTTAAAATAACCCTGCAGGGGAAAGTATTATTACCTAAATTTGGAAAATGGCAAGTGAAGCCCACGAGGGCTGAACAACTGACCTAAGGTCACGTAACTCGTTGGGTGGACCAGAATTAAATGTCAGTTCTGTCTGGCTCCAAGCTCCTTATTCTAAATGAAATAATTTCTCCATTAGAAAAGAGTTGGCTACAAAACATTATTTTGATGACACAGATCTCTCAACGGTGGTGTAATTTTTCTGTTCAGTGAGAAGGAGCTGGGCGTGGCATTTGAGAGTGAGACTGGGAGCTCAGCTGCGTTCCCCTGCTCCACTACCTGTAAGGTGAAGATTACGCTGCCTTAACCCACAAGACCAGGGGTGTCAAACTCATTGTCACCAGGGGCCACAGAAGCCTCATGGTTGCCTTCAAAGGGCCAAACGCAATTTCAACTCCTTAACAGTTAAGGAGTGGTTACCTTTATATGGTCCTAAAACTATTTCGGCCCTTGGAAGGTAACCGAGAGGCTGATGTGGCCCCGGGTGACAATGAGTTTGACACCCCTGCTCAAGACTATGGTGAGGTTTAAATCCATTAATACACGACAAGGTTAGGCACAGTGCTTGGCATATAGGCTACTTCAAAAACTGTTAGCTATTGTCTTTATTGTCAGGCTGAAGATTTCATAATCAAATGTAAAACAATGAGTTTTTGACTTCTAACATTCATAAATAACTGTGTTCTGTTGTTTCTCTGTACCACATACCCTCATCTCTTAGAATTTTGCCTCCACTCAACTCTCGCAAGGAAAATTCTGCTGTGACTGTTTGGAGAGTATTAAAGCTTTGAGTGTATCACCCTGTCAGAAATATCACTGATTATTTTTGTTGGTTCGTTGTTTTGATCTATATTAGAAGAAGCAATTGCTTTAATAAAACGTTGCCATGAATTGTTATTGTTTCCTTCTGACACCAAGGAAACCGCTGGCCTGAATGGAGGCCAGAGGCGATTCGTTTCTGCCCACGCCTGTCGTCAGGGCTTTACTCGGGGTCTTTCCCCAGAAGAAAAGGGCACAGCCGCTGGTTACGGTTTTGACATAAGATTGTTATTCATCATTCTCCTTTCCCAATTAGCACCTAGCTTTCCACATCCATTCAGAAATTCATTTTCTGGCATGTACCAGGGCAGAAATTAGGTGGAAGGAGTCAGTGGCTGTGCACTGCACACTTAGAGAGGTGGGTGTTTCATATATGTCTGTGAGCAGGCTGTTGACCACCACTCTAGTCCTTCCTCCCACCAGGCACAGGATAGAGCTGTATTTCCTCGTTGTCTTGGGAGGGTGGCTTTTTTGGTCAAATTGCTACAGAGAGATCTGATTAAGATAACTCAGATCGCTGGGGAGGAGTAGGAAGGGGCTGTAGGAGGAGTTTGCCGAGGCCCTCGTGGGTGTTCTAGGACAGGGTTTGCTGAGAAGCGGAAGAATGCCTCCAGAGCCAATGGAAATAAAAAGAGGGCTGGTCCCCTGGCTCAGAGGGAGCCCTCAGGCTCCTGAGCTGGCTCTGTGTCAGGCTCTGGCTGGCTCCCGGGCTCTCTTCCTCGAGGGTGTTTGAATGATCGTGCTGCAGCTGCCTGTGTTTCCCAACGCAGGATGGGAAGGAACTCTGGGCACCGCCTAGGATCAGGCTGGCCTGGGAGGATGGCAGGGTCATTCTCTGGGTGTTCTAGAGGGACGCTCTGAGGCAGGAGCCTGCCATTCTTCCAAAATTGTGTAGTGTTTGTATCTTAGGTTGTTTTAGTTTGTAAACTAACCCTGTAGAAACAAGATAACTAAAAAAATGGAAAAGATAGGAGAACTCAGGTGTTTAGCCTTAATTGATAGGCTTAAGTAACTGCTTTTGAATAAAGATGCTTTTCCTTTATCACCAAACCTTTGTGTCTGAAGTTTCTGCCTAGACGGCGGTGGCGGCAGCAGAACCCCAAGTGCTGTTTGGTAGCAAAATGAGGTGCAAGCAGGGGTGACGTGTGTCACTTCTGTGTGGAAACTATAAAGGCCAGTGTATGATTCACCGTGTTCTCTTCTGTCTGCCATGGTGATCAAGAAGACTCAGGTTAGTGGGGAGCCTTTATCCTGAGTAAGTATGACAAGCAGAACTCCACGACAGCATGCACTGGGCACAGAGAATGAGCAAGAAAACACAACGACGACAACTAACGTTTGTTGCATTAAGCCACTAAGGTTTTGTGGCTGATTGTTAGTGCAGCATAACCTAGCCTAGGTGGAGGAAGTGACGGGGAGCCCTGTGACGGTCATTGTGGGCATTACGATTTTTCGTGAGCTACGTGGGTATAATAAAGTAATTCTCATTCTGTTCCCTTTTCCAAATTATAGCCAGCCATGTTGTTCATCATTACATGGCAGTAAAGCCTTTGCCATGAGATTAGCCAATTAAAATAACCCACTGATAAAGTGCCAGCATAGAGGGGCCCAATATTCTCATATATACTACACTCCCGATATAAAATTTTTGGGGAGAAACGTAAGTCTAAAGATGAAAATTCTTTGCATATTAGAGTTCAGAGTCATAAAGATACATAGGATTTTAAGTATGAAATCAGATTCCCTTGTTCTTATGAGTTAAAGTTCAAAAAAATTAAACTCTGCTCCTACTTTGCATTCTGCTCAGTCTAACTTCTGCAGTGCCCGGGGGAACTGATGCTCCCTAGGTTGCTGGAGCCTCAGCTGGGTTGGGAGTGGATCAAACCTTCAGTGACTCAGAAGCTGAAGAATTCTCTTCTGGGTCCCACTTTATCAGCTTCCTGAAGAGTGAATGCAACACACCAAATTGACACAGAACCTCCCCAAATCCAGTAAATAAATGAGTGAATGAATGCATAAAATAAATTGATGCCAAGGACTAAATTCATTATTCCAGGCACACATGCACACACACACAAATCCCAGGATCTCAGAATTCGGTGTTGCCAAAGACCATAGCAGACTCTCAACAGTCTCGTCTGAGATGGAGCAGGCCTTTGTAGGGATTCTGGTTTCAGCCTCCCCAGAATGCCAGTCAGACTTAGCTGTCTACTATCTGCACAAACCCCACATGTACTGGGATTGGGGGTGGGGGTGAAATTTGTCTTTTCAAACTGTCTCCTCTCTCAGACAGTGGCATTTGACACATTGCTGTTTTCTTCCTTTCACAACTGATAGAGTTTGCCATTTTTTGTATTAAAGCCTTTCCGTTCCCGTGTGTCCAGCATCCTGGCAGTACAAGGCGAGTAGGTTTCCACCTAGAGACAGGGTTGGCACTATGTTTTGGGACGGACGGAGCATTTCCACATACCAGAGACTGTTCACTGCTTTTTGCCATTCAATTATTTAGGCCTGTGAACCATGCCTCTTTGGGGAGATCTGCCCCATCTTCCCATTTGTTTAAATGATCTCTTTTACCTGTAATCTAACTCTTCCCTCCCCCGGCCCTGCTGACTAAGGCTTCTGCAGCCCACCAGCACCTTCAATGCTCCCCTGCTAAGCCTGAGCTTGCACGGCGGGGCCTGTGCCGTGTAGGGAAAAGTCGAACCCACTCGTCTTCCTCTGCAACAAATGTGGCAAAGTATTAACTCACCTTCTATGCAAAGAGATAAAACTTATCAATAAAAAATTTACAACATTCCTCAAAATAGACAGAACCATAGGTAGAAAATTCTGGGAAAACAAATATAAATGGCTGGTAAGCATATGTGAAAGGTTCAATTTTAATATAATGTATACAATTTGTAAATATAATAAATTTTGCTTGTACGTTTAAGATATTAAGGAAGTTTATTTTCATTGTTGGGGAGGAACATGAGCATGAATGAGTGGATAAAATGAGTAACTGAATGAACGCATCAGAAGCTTTTCAAAAGCTTTTTGACAATACATGTCAACAACATTTAAAAATTTTAACAACAACAAAAATGTTTTAACTCATTATCCCAGTAATTCAGCTTTTAGGAATCTATGCCAAAGATGTAATCAGAGATGCAAACAAAGAATTTTGAACAAAGATGCTCATCACAATATTATTTGTAATGGTTAAAAATAAAGAATAAACTAGAAACAAAATAAAGAGTTAATAAATTACAGTACATTCATAAGGTAGACTGTTTTGTAACCAATATAAATGGCATATGAAAGAATTTTTAATTAAAAAAATTCTGATTTTACTTTTCATTTTGGAACAATTTTTAACTTACAGGAAATTTGTAACAATAATACAAAGAATACTCATAAACCATTCACCAAGATTACATTTTTTGAACATTTGTCTAAATTAAAAAGTTTTGTCTTTATTATGTTGCGTCTGCGTGTAAAATATATTTTCCTCACCAGGACCGTTTGAGGGCAGGTTGCACGAACCATGCCTCTTCATCCACCCTGGAGTGCGTCAGTGCATTTCCTCTGAGACCAGAAACATTCTCTTACATCCCCACAGAGGAGTTTTCAAATCGAGGAAACTTAACATTGCTACAATACCTTAATCCACAGCCCATACTGCAATGCTGTCAACTACCCCAGGAATGTTCTTTATAGGAGGTCTCCTTCCCAGTCGAGGATGGCTTACTGTGTTTAGCTGCCACGTCTCTCTAGACTTCTTTTTTTAATATGCAAGATTACTCTGTCTTCCTTTGTCTCTTATGACACTGGTATTTCTGAAGAATACAGGACATTATTTTATTGAATGTTTCTCAATTTGTAGTTATTCAATGTTTCCTCATGATTAGATATAGATTATGCATTTTTGGCTGAAATACCATGGTAGTGATAATGTATTCCCAGGAAATCGCTCCTTATTGTTGACATTATTTTGATCATTTGGTTAAGGAGTTGTTTACTATATTTACTTTATTCCTTTTGAACTTAATAAGTAATCTGTAGAGAAATGCTATGATGTTGTAAATATCTTATTTATAATCAAACGTTCCCCCATTAGAAGATGCCTGCTTGAATCACTTTTTACCATAATAGTGGAAAAGGGTGATTTTCTGATTTCATCATTCCTTCATTCTTTCTGTCTTTATTAAAAACCTTTTACTGTAAGGAAGATTTTCTCTTCTCTCTTATCCAACAGCACCTGTTTATTATTTCACAGTTCTCTAGGCTAGAAGTCTGGGCACAGAGCATCTGGGTTCTCTGCTCAGTCTCCCAAGGTTGAAATCAAGTTGTTACCTGTGCTGATTCTCACCTTGAGCTTGCACTCCTGTTTTAAGCTCGTTCAGGTTGTTGGCTGAATTCAGTTCCACATGGTTGTAAGACTGAGATCTCTACTTTCTGGCTGGTTGTCAATGGGGGGTTGTTTTAAGCTCCCCACAGAAAGCACCTGCTGTTCCCTGCCATATGGCCCTCTGCATGGCAGTTTGTTCCTGCCAGGCCATCAGGAGAATCTTGCTTGTCTGCTCTGATGAAGTTTTATATAGTGCAACACAATGTAAAAGTAATCTCCCATCATCTTGCTAATGTAACCTAATTCCTACAATACTCAAGGGGAGGGATTTTCACAGGGTTTATGTATGCATCCGGAGGCAGGAATCGTGCAGGCCATCTTGGTGTGACCAGAGGTGGACCTGAAATGTGACTCCTAAGCACTCTATGATCTGTGGGTTCTTGACTTCCCTCAGGAAAGAATTCAAAAGTCAAGTCGAAATGAAAACAAAAGCAACTTTTATTTAGGTTAAAGGAGAGAGGCCAGGATGCAGATTCCTGGAAACAGGATAAGGGGGTGAGCCCGGGACGAGCTGTCAGTGCCCACTGCTCCCCTGGTTGCAAGTCTCACTGGGAGCCCCTGTGAACTAAGTGAAAGTACACGTTTGAGTGGATGTGGGCCAGCTCGCAAGTGAGTTGCATGTCATGTCAGTCAGTTCTTGGGATTCTATGTGTATCCAGGGATGGGTTGTTCCTGAACTTTGTGGTGCCAAATTCTGGCTCCACCTTCTGGTTAGGAGGGCGTCTTGTTCCTAATATGGTCTGTTTCAGAAGGGTCATGGTGTTTGTCCCCCTTAACCTTCTACTTTAATTTTCAATTCTCATTATAACAGTGGTATAATGAGTTGTAGGGTTGTTTCCCAGTCCATTTTTCCTCCATCTTGAATTGATCTGGTGTCAGCCACTTGTTGTTGACTTCCGTGACCACCGCAGGAATTTCCTGCCATGAACTGTGAGTGGAGGTGGGGGAAATGTCCATTCCTATGTCCTCATTCTGTTTGTTGGGAGCTCTCCCTGACTTCATTAGAGTTCATTTCTATCCTGCTTCATTAGAGTTCTGCCTATCAGAGTATTTATTAATGGTACATAGGTCAAAAGTAACTTGAATAAGTTCTATTTTCACCAATACCTGTTTCAGTCTGGTTATGTTGTTCACTTGAAATTCAGTGGGTTTGTTTGCTTCTGTCTGCATTCATTTTTAGGATTTTTTTCCCCATTTTTGTTGAGTTTTTTAAAAAATACATATGTATAATATTAGCATGCTTCTAAAAGTTAAAACTACACAAAACTGTATACTTAAAGAAGTGTTATTTATTACTCTTTCCCACCCCTCTTCCCCACCCCTAACAGGCAACCAATTTTATTTAGTATGCAGTTTATCCTTCCTGTTAGTTTTACAAAATAAATTTTATAAAAATATAAATGTTTCAGGGGAAAAGGGGAAGGAATTACAGGAACAAGTATAAAGGACACATGGATAAAAACTATGGGGGGGTGGAAATGGGAGGGAGGAGAGGAGGGCTGGGGTGGTGGGTTTGGGTGAGAATAAAAGACAGAAAACTGTACAAGATCAACAATTAAAATAAAAATTAAAAAAAATATATAAATAAAGGATGTTTCCTTATTTCCTCATTTCTTATAACACAGGTAGTATACTATTGATACTTAACATACTCTAGAAATCCATGTTAGTTCACAGAGACACTCCTCTTTTTAAAAACAAACAGCTGTATGATACCACATTATATATTCCTATCATGGTTTATTCAACCAATTTCCTATGCTTAAGCATTTAGGTTGTTTGCAATATTTTGCAATTACAAATAATGTTGCCAGGAATAACTTTTTGCATATGTATTTTCATATTCTTGGAGGTGCACCTTTAGGGTCAATTCCTAGGAGTGAGATTACTGAGTCAAAGAATAAAAGTATATGTATTGGAGTATTGTTAGATATTGTGATATACTCTTTAGGCTGTTTCCTGGCACCAACAACCAATTTTCTGATTCTCCAGACATCAACCAAATGTCCAACAATTCATTTCAATTCTGACACTAACTACCCTCAGTTATAATAGACCCCACAGGTTAGGGACTCAGTCTATAAGACTTCGGTCACTTCCAAAGCTACTTACATGTCCTGGGCCACTCTCTGACCTACTGGCTATAAACAGGGCATTCCCATGACCCCCTTCTTGGGTTTGATAATATGGCAAAATGTCTCATGAACTTAGGGAAGCACTTTATTTACATTTACCAGTCTATCATAAAGGATACAACTCAGGAACAACCATACAGAAGAGATGCATAGGGTAAGGTATGCGGGGGAGGGGTGTGAAGCTTCTAAGCCATTTCTGGCGTCACCCTTCCAGCACCTTAGTGTGTTTACCAACGCAGAAGCTCATGAAATCTCCCTGTTCAAGAGTTTTTATATCCCTTAATATCCAGGCCCACCTCCTGCCCCTCCCCAGAAGTTAGGAGTAGGGCTGAAAGGTCCCACCTTCTAATCACTTGGGCTTTCTGGTGACCAGCCCCATTCTGAAACCACTTAGGAGTCCCAACCTAAACCACCTCATTAGCATAAACTCAGGTGTGATCTAAATGGTCTTGTTATAAGTAACTAAACATACTCTAATCACTCAGGAAATTATATGGGTGTTAGGAGCACTGTGACAGGAAACCTGAGACAAAGACCAAGTACATTTATTATTATACCACACCCTTGCATAGGGATTGTACTGTCTTGCATTCCCACCAGCATTCCAGGAGAGTGCCCAAGGTCTTCTCAGTATTGTTAAGCTCTTACATTTTTGCCAATCTGATGGTTGGATAAACTAACTGCTACCTTTCAATTTGCATTTCTCTTATTGTGAATAAAATTGTACATATTTTTATATATTTAAGGCCTAACATATATATATATATGTTATATAGATATAGGTATAAATATAGATATATAATATATCTCATGCCATTTTTTTCCTGTAGGGTTTTTGGTCTTCATTTTTACTTCTATCTTTACAAGTTTTTTATATACTAGGGAAATTAGTACTGTATCTGTGATATATACTGCAAACGTTTATTTTCAATTTGTTGTCTTTTGACTTTGCTTATAGCAACTTTGGGGAATTTTTGGCCATGAAAAAGTCTTTAATTTTTATGTAGTCAAATTTATCAAAACATTTTAATTACACCTGAATTCCAACTCATATTTAGATGGCTCTTCCCGCTCCCCACCTAGGCAATAGAGACAATTACTCATATTTTCTAGCATTGTGTAGATCACTTTCTTAACACTTAGATGTCTGATTTATTTAGAGTTTATTCTTGCACGTAATATAATGAGTTGACCATATTTTATCTTTAAAAGAATTTTCAATGACATGGTAATAATAATAGTAATGATAACTCAAAAAAAGGAAGATACAAAATTGTATGTTTAATTTGATGCCTACATGTATACATGGAAGCCATATTAGAAGAAAACGCATCAAAATGTTACATGTTTACATCTAGTTAATAGCATTATGGGGAATTTAAAAAAATATTTTCAATATGCTGTTCATGTTTTTTCTAATAAGTGTGTATTACTTTATACCTAGAAAGAAAAATAGCACATAATCTTTTTTTAAAAATTGGCCCTGCTATTTTATTTTATTTTATTTTTTGTAGTCTGGAAAAAAAAAAAAACCTTAGGAAATACACATCTGGTTGAGGCAAAGAAGAAAGAATAGAATGAATAACACTTCTCCCTCTTATCTTTATACCTCTTTGCCTCTCCACACGGTTTTTCTCTCACATTGCCTCACTCCCTGTGTCTTACATAGCAGGAAAACACATGCAGAAAATAAGCAGGCCTTCCACAGCATGTTATTTTATTGCTGCAAAAGCTACTTGGGGTTAATTCTTTCATAAAACACCACTGCAGGTTATGACAAGAACTCAAAGAGACCACAATGCTAATGGATTATGTGAGCCTCTAGCATACAGAACACCGCACCCCGCTTAGCTAACAGTCTGGAAACCAGCAACAGGGTAACCTATTACAAGGCTTTCTCTGTGTTATCCTGGAGGGTAAAAACCTTCAGGTCCTTCATTTTAGCAGTTGAGTGGTCAGAGGAGAATTATTGCTTCCTTTATTTTATGGCTTTAGTGATATGCAGCTTGTCCCCAGGATGTGCAGTTGAAAAATCAATGCCAGATGGCTCAGTAGGAGACAGGTCTAATGGTTCTGTGTTATTCTCAGGCTCCCCAAGAGGAAAGCTATGCAGTGGGGTACTCAGAATTATCTCTTCCAGTGGTTAATAATAACATGTGTTGAGTGTTCGCAGTATGCTGAGGTCTGCTTTACATGCATTGTCTTGTGAAAGCTTCACAGCAACCTTGCAAAGTACGCACTATTATCACGTTATATATATTACACATGTCACAGGTGTGGATAATAACTTTCCCTAGATCAGACAATCTGGAGGCAGCAGAACAGGAACCTGAACCCATGCCTGCTCAGCTCCAAAGTCTGATGCCACTGGGTGAAGTGCCAGTACAAAGAAATAGCTTAACACATCTCAATATATCAGTGAAACCTATGACACCTCCACAATGCCTCCTTTGAAGAAATTTTCTAGCAGCCTTTCTCAATACAGGTTTCATAAAGAAATTAACCTTTACCAAAGAATGACTTGAATATTACATTCTCACTTCTTTAAGGGTGATAATGCACAACAATAACATTCTAGATGCAAAGAAGGGAAGTTAATTCATTACATACAATGCATGCCTTAGGGCACTAAGGTTCTCATGCGTGTGTACGCTCTCACTCTCTCACTCGTCTCTCATTACAAGTGTACAAATGCTATACTGTAATTATCAGCTGAATTCCCCCCAGTTCCATTAACAATGCCTGAAGGAAGACTTTTACTCAGGGCTTTAGATTGATGATAAAAGGGTAAATGCTATATTAAATATTGTTACTCCAACATCAATCTAAGCAATCATTTATAACATGGTAGATTACAAGTAATACTTGGAATGCTTCTAGCATTTGCTCTAATCCTTTCTTGATTAGGGACAGATGAATTCTGAGCTGGGAGAGCCAAAGGAGAGCACTCTCTTGCCCAGAGCCTCTCCTTTATTTGCCTTCTTCTTTCTTCCTTTGCTTGGTGACCCTCTTTTGAGCACCTCACTCCCCACTTGAGTACTATTTACCCACTCCCTCTGTGTTAATGCAATTGCTCAGAGTGCAAACTTTAATTATAAAATCTTTATCAATATTATCTATGCCTCTAACCACTGTTGCTTCTACAGTAATTTGCTATTCATGAAATGAGTGCACTTGAAGCATATTTGTTTCGTTGGTACCTCTTTTATAAAATTTTTTAATTTTAATTGTTGTTCTTGTACAGTTTACTGTCTTTTACTCCCATCCCAGCCCACCGCCCCAGCCCTCCCCACCTCCCTCCCATTTCCACCCCCCATAGTTTTTGTCATGTCTTTTACACTTGTTGTTCTAAGCCCTTCCCCTTTTCCCCTGAAATTCCCTCCCCTCTCCCCTCTAGTGAGTTTCAGCCTGTTCTCAATTTCAATGTCTTTGGTTATATTTTGCATGTTTGTTTGTTTTGTTGATGAGGTTCCTGTTAAAGGTGAGATCATATGCTATTTGTCTTTCACTGCCTGGCTTATTTCGCTTAGCATAATGCTCTCCAGTTCCATCCATGCTGTTGTGAAGGGTAGGAGCTCTTTCTTTCTTTCTGCTGCATAGAATTCCATTGTGTAAATGTACCATAGTTTTTGGATCCATTCATTTACTGATGGGCACCTAGGTTGCTTCCAACACTTGGCTATTGTAAATTGTGCTGCTGTGAACATAGGGGTGCATAGGTTCTTTTGGATTGGTGTTTCAGGGTTCTTAGGATATAATCCAAGCAGTGGAATTGCTGGGTTAAAAGGTAGATCCATTTTTAGTTTTCTTAGAAAAATTCCATACTGTTTTCCATAGTGCTTGTACCAGTCTGCACTCCCACCAACAGTGCACTAGGGTCCCCTTTTCTCCACAACCTCTCCAACACTTGTTGTTTATTGCTTTGTTTATGATGCCATTCTGACTGGTGCCAGAAAATCCTATAGACTTGGCAAAAAAACTGCTCGACCTAATAAATGAATTTGGCCAAACAGCTGGATACAAAGTCAATATCCAGAAATCAAAGGCATTTTTGTATACCAACAATGAAACAGCAGAAGCAGAAATCAAGAAAAAAATCCCATTGGATATAGCAAAAACAAAACAAAACAAAACAAAACAAAACAAAAAAACCTAGAAATAAACCTAACCAAGGAGGTAAAAGACCTGTATGCAGAAAACTACACAACACTGAAGAAAGAAATCAAGGGAGACACAAACAAACGGTACTTCTTCTTTAAGTACTAAATAACCAGAATTTCCTTTTCTTTTTATCTCTTTCACAGTGTACCCCAAACTCGCTTTTTTTCCCTCAAACAGGATTAATGTCTAGGTTAAGTATTAGCTGAAAAAGTCTTTCCCTTTGATACTGATGTCCCTATAACTTAATGAGTCTCATGGTTCCTGGCTAGATGTGACAGTTCAGTTACCTCATGCTAGTTGTCAGTTAAGCAAAACCACTGTCATTAGCTATCAGTGATTATTTGGTGTTCCAGAAAATATCCTCATGTTAGATGGTTCGGTGCCAAAAAAAACACATCTTTTTTCAAACAAAAATGAAAGGTTTCATTAATGTTTATCTTTCTGTGAAAAGAAAAAAAAGCATGACACTCTTTTTGAAAAATCAGATTTATAGGGTTTTTTTTACATTCAATATTATTTTGTATTAGTCTCAAATATATAGCATAGTGGTTAGACAATCCCATATTTTACAGAGTTGTGTTGACCCCCATCCGCACAATATTTCAAGTACCTACCTGGCTGCATACATAGTTATTAGGATATTATTATTATTTTTCCTGTACTGTATTTTACATCTCTGTGGCTATTCTGTAACTAGCAATTTGCATTTCTTAAAAGCATAGCATTCTTGAAGAGTTTTCAAGGAAGTTTACTTGTAGATTGCAACTTAGATTGAGTGGTCTAAACACCAGCAACATTGATGACATGAGAAAATTCTCTTGTTTTTCACTCCTCTGTACCTGATATAATAGAATGATGCCAGAATTCTTGAACTCTTCCTTTGATTCACCCTCCCTTAGCCCTCCAAGCACAGGGGGATGGCGATGAAGATTATGGGATTTAGGGTAAAGAAAACACAAGCACAGCTTCCTCCTTCCTATCTATCACATGGTGCCGGACGGGTCCAGAGAACAAGGGATGATTTACCACAGTACCTGCACAAAGATATACCAATAATCATTTTAATTACAGTCATAATTGACATTTATTGAGTGCTCAATAAGCACCAGATGTTAAATCAATAATGTCTATGGTTTACCCCATTGGCTGCTAATTGAGAGCAACGGCAAAAGGAGGGCCGCTCATGCCCTTGAGGAATCACTGCAGGGACGGCCTTGCAGAACGCCTCACGCCCACTTCATTCCGTTGCAGTAGAGTCAGAACGGCAACGGCAACGCTGTGTGTTTAGTCAGAAAGAGAGCCTGTACTAGCACTCCCTAATCTTCATCAGCTTCCGTTTGACATGAAAGAGATCCAGAGGTTTACTAGTGTCCTTAATAAGACGAAGGATGTCACCTGGGGTAAAGAAATACGATGTGACTTTTTTGCACATCTGAGATGTAGTATGTACATTGTCAACTCCAATGTACAAATAATAATTGGTAATAATATTGAATATAATAACAAAATAGACTAACTTCTGGGTACACTGATCAAAATAAAAGTGGTAAAACAGCAATAGTAGAGATTTTATATGAATAATTTTTAAATAATTAAGCATTATAAGTAATTTTATGCCAATAAATTTGAAAATTTCAAAAGAATAGGCAATTTTCTAGAAAAAAATTACCAAATTATTCTTCAAATATATCAGAATTGTTCCTACTTTGATTGTTTAATTTCTGTTTCCTCTACTTGGAATATTCTTCACCCAGTTAGCTGCATAGCTAAGTCCTCTCACTTTCTACGGGCCTTTCCTCAAATTTACACTTTTGTGAAAATTTCCCTGGACACAACTTAAAGCCCAGCACTTCTCACAGATTGCACATCCCTCTTCTATCTTTGTCCTTTTCTTTAATAGTAATCACTATCTAATATACTGCATATTTTACTTATTAATCCTGCCTGTTGACAGATTCCTTAAATATAATCTGTAAGGCCAAGAATTTTTTTAACTTATTTTGCTCACTGTTATACTTCTATTGCCTAATTGTCTGGCACCCAGGAATTACTCAGTGAATATTTGTTAAGTGAATGATATAATTAATTTAAAAGTCCCCCAATTGCCACATTGTATATGTATATCATGACCAAATAAATTAAGTATAGGGAAGCAAGAATGGCTGCACATTGGAAAAACAACTATCAATGTGGAACAAGCTGAATGCACACTGATGGATGAATGGATAAATAAAAGGTGGTATATACCTATAATGGGATATTATTTGACTTTTAAAAAGAAGGAAATCCTGAATTTGCAGCAACATGGGTGGACCTGAAGAACATTTTGCTAAATGAAATAAACCATTCATTGAAAGATTTAAAAAAAAAACAACAAAAAACCCCTGTCAAATTGAATCACTACATTTACTGCATTAAGAGATTGACAGAGAAATGCCATATGTTTCTTTCAATAATGTAGAAAGAAACTCAAAAAGTGCACATAGAAAGTAACATCTACCTAAATAAGTGAAAAACTAACAATAGAAGCATTTCCAGTAAAATAAGAAATACGACAGGAATGCCTGCAGTTATCCTACTATTCAGTATTGAACTGAAGTTCCCAACCAAAGCAATAACACAAGAAAATAAAGGTATAAGAATTGCAAAGAAAGAGGCAAACTTTTCATCTGTAGACTATATAATTACCTTCCTAGAAAATTCCAAAGAACCTTCAGATAACAGGTAAAATTAAAGAATTCAGAAGATTATCCGATCTAAGAAGGATAGACAAACACACACACACAATACCGTACTTAAACACTAGCAATAACAATTAGAAAATGTAATAATGAAATTTTTAATTGGGCAAGACATTTATGAAGACTATTACAAAACCAAGTTAAAGAACATAAATAAACATAGTACAATCACAAAAATATAATTGGAATACATAAGTTAGATGATAGATGATGCTGACCTGTGGAAAGAGAAGAAATGGGCCTGGTGAAGAAAATGTAAATTTTAATGCTTTACCAAAAACAAAAAAAAAAGAAACCGAAGGGAATGAAAGTTAATATTTGTCCATATTGGTGGTGCATATTTATCATAGGCATTTATTACGTTTTCTGTATTTTCGCCTCCCTCTGCCCCATAGAAATAAATATAAGGGACCTCATTAATTTGAAAAAAAATCAGGAAAGATTAAGAAAAATTCTTCATTGATTACTGAATCAGTTAAAATCTAGTGTGCATGGCCATTTACAAATGTTTTTGAAATATTACAATCTCCTTAAATACACTTATCCTGGGCCTTCCAGGCATGATTCAGTTCCTAGCCTTCAAAAGCACTGGAGACAAGATGACCTAAACTGCTGCAATGACTCCAGGGTTTTATTCTAGTAGATTTGAAAAGTCTGTTCTCAAGTGGGCTTTTTGCAGAATCTACCCCCTGGTCTTTGAAGCTACAAGTGGAGTAGAAGGATTAAGTAGCAGAACAGGGCTTGGCATGCCTGGATATGTAGGAAGAACTTCCAAAGCTTGCATTCTTCCATTTTCTGCCTTTGTGGACCTGTTTGGCAAGCAACCTATGCCCAAATTTTAAAGAAAAGCTTTTATTGCCATTCAAAATTCAATGGCACAGTGAGGTCGTCTCGCATGCTTTCAGAATCTTGAGTTTGTCCTTCATTTTGAATTATGGAAAATTTTAATGCAGGTACTTTACACAAGAGAGATTTTTGGGGGCCTAGTTTTATTTTATCTAATTGTCCCAGAGTTTATGCACTATTCAGAATATGTTTTATAAGTTAATTTATATGTTAATAACAACCACCCACAGGGCAAAATTGTTATATAAATTATTAATTTGGTCTGTCTGCCTATTCTCTTTGTTTTTGGACAATTACTTCTTCTAAATAATAGCAGCCAATCAGACAACTGTACTTACTTTGTAGTCTGGGAGAGAGCTAGTAGCCAAAAATTCCTTATCTGTGGCTATAATGAAGACTGTCCTTTGGAAATGTCTTGAGACAAATGTTCCATTTAAACAATGAGAAAATTACAGGGTCTCTTCATCAGAACAGTATAAATGTTTTGACCTAAAATGCAAACTATTTGGTTTATTATTCATTGATCCACTTTGCAACAACTCTCAGCATGAAACTGCTTCTGGAAGTTTAATTGTGGAAGTCAGGTAAATTCAGATGTGACCACAAAGAAAAGTCATTCCAAACAAGAATCAAAGTGGGGAGGGGAATACACTCAGAGTGTTTTCCCCTAACCCTTTTCTGAAGGGTTTAGCTCTGAAACAGAGCCACTGTTTAGCAAAACTGTGAGACAAACACATCCAAATTCAGTGCCCTTCTACCTCTTTTATGGGCCCCTGACCTCTCTCCTCTTTTTCTGCAATCCACATTCCCATGATATCCAGCATGGCCCTCCATAGTGTCCTATGTAGACTTGGACAATGCCCAGGGCTTCGAAATGATGCTTCCTACCTCCCCCCACATCAAAATCCTATTGCTGTAGTGCTGTGCTCTGAGGTGTAGCTCTGGAATAAAGCAATTCCCCACTAAAGTGGAAAGGGTTGGGGGTGACTCTCTATGGCCCTAACTCTATACGGGCCTGCCTGCAGAGGACAACTCTGTAAGATCTGTCCAGAGCTCCTCTGTCTGCTCCGTGAGCTCTGCTCTTACACTGCATCTTCCCCGGTAATCAGGTCAATCCAGGGCCCTGAGAGTTGGCAGAGTTACCCAAGCAAACTCAGGGTACCGAACTCAGAGCTAAGAGCCAACTCTCTCAAACCTAGTGTGGTGGTTACCCTGACTAACATGCCTGGAAAATAGATGCATGTGTCTGTGAGAGTGCTGAAGGACTGGCTAAATTCTGTGTGTTTGATTTCACCAGCACCTTTGGAATCTCTCGAAGGGGAAATGGACTGTAGCATCATCCACCTTTTGGATCCAAAAGTTGTCTTCCCAGAACAAAGCAGAAAGTACCCAAGAACAAGACATGTTGACTTTGTCTTCCTGAGTATTTTAAAGGACATAGCAGTAAAAATATCACAGATAAACTATAATATTGGAAAAATACTTTCTGTGGCTCAGGGCCCTCAGAGCACTCTGACTGTCATAACAATTCTGTAAATCCATCAGACCTTCAGGGAGGATTACCCTGGAATTTGGGGGAGGAAGGCACAGCACCAGCACTGACAGCCCCAGGAAGCCGTTCCTTTGCAAATAATATCACGCAAACCATTCCGATGTTTTGTAAGCAGATAACAATCAGAAAGCATACGGAAAACATTTTTTAAAGCAGATATTGGAGATGAGATGAAATGGTTCCTGTTAAAATTTAAAGCATAGGGAGCAGGCATCTCCCTAAAATTCAGAATAAAGTCTGAATACCTAAAGTCTATTTGTTTTTTTTTTTTTAATTTTTAAAGACTTTAGATTCTATCTTTGAGAACTCAATCCAAAGTAAATCCAGCAGGAGGATTATATGATAAATAAACAGATGTTTGAAATGAAGCTTTTCTTTTTGTCCTTAGCATAACTATGTACCTAAAGAAGATTGACCAGTAAGAGTACATGGATTTGACCTTACTATTAAAACTATCTGTGGAATATTTTACTTTCCTCCTGTAAAGAGAGAGTGTGTGTGTGTGTGTGTGTGTGTGTGTGTGTGTGTGTGTGTGAAAACTAATGTAGTGTGAAGTAATTGGGAATTTTCAAGAGTTTAAGTAACTTTATTTTCCTCCATGAGAAAGTCACCATCACACAGTTCCCACTGCAGACTTTCATTGTGATGTGAGAAAACAAACATATAACAAATTACCATTAAGGATCAATATTCTATGTTTTCCACTGCTCCTTCTGAGAAAAGAGAATAGAGACTACAAATATAAGAGAGTTAGATGAGAGCCTCAAGTTATCTTGGGAAATTTTCTTAAATGAATAAACTATTGATCTATACTTCTGTCCCCACAAATTTCTTATTTTAATAGATGTTCTTAACTTGTGGAGAAAACTAAGATGAACTAGCAAAAAGGTCTCACATCATTGAGATGTACAGTTGACTTTAGCGGCTACCTGTTCAAGGGGCTTAAGAACTGTCATTGAGACTCAATCTGTCTTTCCAATTTACAGCTCTGTTTTTCTCTTTATTGGTTTTGCCCTCAGGCAAACTTTCCCTTAATGATACCCAGATGGCTACCAACAGCTCCAAACTGACACCTACCAGCACAACCACTGGAAAGGAAAAAAAAAATTCTATTCGTCAATTGTCCCTATAAAACTCTGGGATTGAGTCTCATTAAGCCATCATGAATATGTTGAATATAGTGATTCAATCCATCACTATATTCATCAGGGAATTACCACAGTGACCAAGGGTGTGATACACACAGAATGGCTTTTTCCTGTAACTGAAAAGTGAAGTGCTAGTCTCTGTCATGTGTTAGCACACAGCTAGCTACTCATGTGTGGAATCTGGGGGTTCAGATAGTATACTTAACAAGACTGCAACATTCAGAGACCCGGAAGGACAAAATGTTAGAGTGTGTTGACCTGACTTTGAGGCCCTCAAGGAGGTTCCTCCAAGAAGGTAATGATTTTCAGTTGAACTAGAAATGGAGAGAAGCACACACATTAGGCAGTTTTTCTGCCTAATATCCAAATGAATGACACTCTAGTAATCTGGAGATGTACAAGACTGGAAAATATAAGTTCTCTGTTCTATACTAAGGTTAATGCCATAAAAACTATGGAGGAAAGAACAACTTGGAAACAATTTTAGAGAAAATCTGACTTCCCAGGACCCTCCTACACATCTAATGTTTATTTACTGTTTTTTGATGAAGCAAAAAATATGACTGAGAAGCTGGAAAATCTGTGTATGTGACGATGGCTCCCCAAAGATGTCCACATCCTAGTCCCCAGAACCTGTGAGTGAGTTACCTTACAGGGCAATGGGGACTTTGCAAGTGCAATTAAATCCATGACCTTGAAATGAGATTATTTTGGGTTATCCAGGTGGGTTCAATATAGTCATTAGAGAGAGCCAGGGGGGTTGGCGTGAGAGCAGGAGGTGCAACAACAGAAACAGAGGGTGGGGTGGTGCAGGGGTCTGAGCTAAGGAATGTGGACGGTCTCCACAAACTAGAAAAAGCAACAACAAAAATTCTCCCCCAGAGCTTCCAGAAGGAATGCAGTCCTACCAGCCATTTTACACTTCAGAACTACTGAACTGGAGGATTATAAATGTGTATTGTTTTAAGGCACCAGGTTTGTGGTAATTTTTTATAGCAGTAATAGGAAACCTACATGACAGAGGCATATAACACAGCTAGAAAAAGAAAGGTAAATAGAAAACTCAGGAAAAACAAAGTAAAAACTCATAAAAAACATAGTCTAGTCATGAAACAAATTAAAATGAAGCTACTGGTTAATAAAAGTGTGACAAAGAGTATGCATTTGACCTTAAAGCTAATTTTATTTTCCTTTAAACAGGCCAGGTGTTATTACTTTGAATCTATAAAGAAGAAAATATAATTTTGGTATAGTAAATTGGCCTGGCATTGAATAAAGTTTACTACCTTAATAAAGACTATGTATTACTCTTCAACTTTTAGAGTTAACGTATGGCAAAACACAGAAGACTCTGTTGTGTTTGTAAGACAAAATACAAATTTCAACATCTTGACAGCAAAACTTTAAAGTTTAGTTGATAGAAGGTAGGACATGGAAACAGAATGAAAAGTGAAAAACCATATCTGCATTCATACCATCGTCTTAAAAAATAAGAAGTTAAAAAAGTAGTATTGAGAGTTGATGGAACAAGAAATAGTAGGTTATAAATATGCATTAGTTATAAAGATGTATAATAGAAGACATAAAAATAATGTAAATATATCAAACATATGGAGGAGAAGAAAAGATGGGAATAATGTAAATGAGCTAAATTCTCATTTTCTTATCAGTTATAACTCATCCGCCTCAGAGTCTTGATTGCTATTGGTGCAGTTGTGCGTGGGATTGACCCCCAGGCTGGCTGACTGTGAAGCTCACCCTGGACCACAGCAGGTGAGCTGCTGTGCAGGGGCTGACCACACCCAGTGGAACCCACCTCAGCAGGATCTGGTGCCTGCTGAGGTCTCCCTTTGGATATGCTGCTTGCGAAGCTTTTGGATCCTGCTCTGATGTTCTCTGAATCCGGCTGCTGAGGGTGTTGGTTCGGGCGTCTTGGGATGGACTCTGGGCCAATGTCAGATACTGTCTGTGCCTGGCTTGGCAACCTGTTTGGAGTTACAAGTGATCCACAGCTTGTAGCTGCCTCTGCTGGGCTTGGGTTGCAAGGAAAGGACCAAGCTGCTCACCAAGGCTGTCTTTTACCAGCACCGGGCCTGGGGGCAGGTCAGCAAAAGCTCCAAAGCTCAGGGCTCCAAGGCCCTGAGATCCACCTCTAGTGGCCATCTCCTGCCTCTAGTTAGGCTCAGTCACTGAAACAGCCTCTGGTGGAGTGGGTGGTTGGGGTTAGTGGATTTCCCATGAAGGGGAAGTGCCAGTCAGGCTTTAGGAAAGGTGGTTCACAGCTAAGCCTCTCCCAGACACCTCCAAGTCCAACACAAGTGGCAACCATTTGCAGATCACTTTGTAGCTCATGCCAGGTAACTTCAGGCAGCCACAGGCAGCAGCTGACCTTGGCAGCATAGCCCCTCCCAACAGGCTCCAGAACCAACACACCTGGTGGCCAGCCCCAGATCACACCAGAGCACCAGCTAACCACCTCCATGAACAACATACCCCAAGGGTGGCTTGGCAGGCATGAGAGCCCTGCGGAAACAAATCCTGCTCAATACACCCTGTCTTTGAAACAGCTCTTCTGTTAGGTCACAGCCATTTGTCACAGCCAATCAGCCTGAGGGTCAATCCCTCCCACTGATGTGCAAATAGAAATCAAAGCTCTACTACAACAGGAGAGCCCACACAACCCACACAAGGGGCACACCTGGAATAGCCATTTCAGGAGACCAGGAAGACTGCGCCTCTGGTCCCCATACATAAGACCACCCTACCAAGACTGGGAGATGGAGCAGATCTACCTGATACATAGGCACAAACACAGGGAGGCTGCCAAAATGAGGAGACAAAGAAACATGGCCCAAATGAAAAATGGAACTGAACTCCAGAAAAAGAACTAAAAATGGAGACAAACAATTTACCAGAGGCAGAATTCAAAACACTGGTTACAGGATGTTCAATGAACTTAGGGGAAGAGTAGATGAACTGAGTAAGAACTTTAATAAAGAGATAGGAAATGTAAAAATGGAAATAGAAAATGTAAAAAAGAACTACTCAGATATGAAGAATGTAATAACTGAAATGAAGAATACATTAGAGGAAATCGATAGTACGGTAGATAAAGCAGAGGATCAAATTAGTAATTTGGTGGGCAAAGTCGTCGAAAACACCAAACCAAAACAGCAAAAAGAAAAAAGAGTTTCTAAAAAATGATCATAGTGTAAGGAACCACTTGGACAACATCAAACATACCAATATCTGCACCATAGGGATATCAGGAGGAATGAACAAGGAAAACAGAAACAAACTCATAGGTACAGAGAACAAACTGATGGTTGCCAGATGGCAGGGGAGGTGGGGATGGATGAAAAAGGGGGAAGGGATTAAAATGTGCAAATTTCCAGTTATTAAAATAGTCACAGGGACTGTTTATAGCCTTTCTCTTAAAGTACAGGACAGGGAATAAAGTCAATAATATTGTAATAACTAGGAATGGTGTCACATGGGTAGCAGACTTATTGGACTGATCACTTTGTAAGTTATATAAATGTCTAATCACCATGTTGTACACCTGAAACTAACATAATATTGTATTAGAACTGTAACTTAAAAATAAAAATTATTTTTAAAAAGAATTAACAGATGTTAATCTAGTACAGAATTGTATAAGTTAATCAGAGAATGGGAAATCTCACATTTGTAAAGCACTTTGCAAATGATGAAGTACTTTCATATGCAACACACACAACTCTATATTATTCCCAGGTTGCAGATAAGAGATAAGAATCGCCTATATTGTAGAACCAGACTAGAAATGAGTTCTTCCATCTTCAAATCCAATGCTGTTTCCACATTTTGCCTTTGCAAATTATTTAAAAAATTATTTACCTTCCTTTATAATGGAAATAATTAACTCATGTCAGAAAGAAAATGAGAGAAAAACAAATGTTTTTCTCATCTATTATTATTCTAATACTTGGGAAAAACCTAAACTGAGCTAGGAAGGTTTAAACATTTATAGTAGAATGTGTTAACATAAACTGAATACTTACTACACACCACAAGCTAGTAGTTATGAGGGACAAACCTATTGCTGAGAGTAATTTGTAAACTGTAAATACTAATGTAGAGTGTTTTTATTTTGAGAGAAAACTCGCAAATTAGTTAAAGACTATAAATCCCTAGATATCACTAGACAAAAGTCCAAAGCAGACTCAGAAAATGCTTACTAAAAAGGAATCTTCCCAATCACCTACTCCAATCAACCACCTCTCCAAGATAAGGAAACCTAGAAGGAAGAAGATAACTAACCTGCCAAGTATCTCATCCTCAGTTAGTGTCAAAGCAAGATACAGTAACTGCTTTAGAAATGGTTAAAGTTTCAAGACACAATGAAAGGACTTGAGAGTTTTTTTAAACTTCTGCATCCAGGAACCTAATTGGGTTGACTTGTCTACAGCAAGTAGACATAAAACATAAAACAACTAGGAAGCCCCTAGTTTCTTTTACAATAATATGGCAAATCCCTGGTCTTCCCACTCCACCCCTGCAATTGCAGGAAGGTGACTAATGGGTTTATATGATTAGGCAAAATTGGAGTATTTACATTTCAACTCCTTTGCTTTTTACATTAAGTGAAAAATACTGATGGTGTTGATACAATCCTTGGTAAAGTTCAGGTTATCACTTTCAACCGTTATTAAACAGAATAAGTTGAACTGGGAATTTAAAAAGGTGTTATTTCCACAGCACATTAGCATAACAAATATAAAACACCTTTAGTCAATGACCATGACATTATACAGAATTAATGGATGTAGACAAATGAGATGTGATCAGTAAGTAAATGCTTTGTTATCATTCTACCTTAATCATATCAAAGAGTTTACTCATAATTCAAAGCAATCTCAACTATCTGTCATCAACTTCTAGTGTGAGAAACGGAGAAATCCACTAATGAGCACTGCTTGCCAAATGGGAATCTCTATTCTTTTAAATCAGTGGAACACTGTAGGCATAGGACCCAAGCATGCATGATGCTGTTAGCATTTGGGTATTTATCTATTCACCCTACCGAAGGGCAAATAACAAAGGCATGCAAACAGACATGAAGTGCTGGATCACTCAACTCTTCTTTGAAAAACTTGTCTCACAGTACCTGGCAAAATGTGTGCAGGAGGATAAAAGGAGAATAAGGCAAAGTAGAAAATCAGGTACAGCAGGATCTGTGATGATGTTGACTCTACCTAGCTGTAGTACCATATCGGCCTCAGCTTACTTGATTTGTCTACTCAGAACGTGAGGGTCCCAGCTATAAATGTTTATTGAGTCCACCAAATTTGGGTATTTCACTGATTACAATTTTTATAATTTTTAAAAATATATTTTATTGATTATGCTATTACAGTTGTCCCATTTCCCCCCTTTTATTCCCCTCCGCCCCCCACACCCCCTCCCACCCACATTCCCCAGCTTTACTTCATGTCCATGGATCATACGTATAAGTTCTTTAGCTTCTACATTTCTCACACTATTCTTACCCCCCGTCTATTTTCCACCTACCATCTATGCTACTTATTCCATGTTCCTTTTCCCCCTCTCTCCCCCTCCCACTCCCCCACTGATAACCCTCCATATGATCTCCATTTCTGTGGTTCTGTTCCTGTTCTAGTTGCTTGCTTCATTTGCTTTTGTTTTTGTTTTAGGTGTGGTTGTTATTAACTGTGAGTTTGCTGTCATTTTACTGTTCATATTTTTTATCTTCTTTTCTTAGATAAGTCCTTTTAACATTTCATATCATAAGGGCTTGGTGATGATGAACTCCTTTAACTTGACCTTATCTGAGAAGCACTTTATCTGCCCTTCCATTCTGAATGAAAGTTTTGCTGGATAGAGCAATCTTGGATGTAGGTCCTTGCCTTCCATGACTTGGAATACTTCTTTCCAGCCCCTTCTTGCCTGGAAGGTCTCTTTTGAGAAATCAGCTGACAGTCTGAGGGGAACTCCTTTGTATGTAATTGTCTCCTTTTCTCTTGCTGCTTTTATGATTCTCTTCTTATTTTTAATCTTGGATAATGTAATGATGATGTGCCTTGGTGTGTTCCTCCTTGGACCCAACTTCTTTGGGACTCTCTGAGCTTCCTGGACTTCATGGAAGTCTATTTCCTTTTCCAGACTGGGGAAGTTCTCCTTTGTTATTTGTTCAAATAAGTTTTCCACTTGTTGCTGTTCCTCTTCCCCTTCTGGTACCCCTATAATTTGGATGTTGGAATGTTTAAAGATGTCCTGGAAGTTCCTAAGTCTCTCCTCATTTTTCTGAGTTCTTGTTTTTTCATTCTTTTCTGGTTGGATGTTTCTTTCTTCCTTCTGGTCCACACCGTTGATTTGAGTCTCCCAGCTTCCTTCCTGTCACTGTTGGTTCCCTGTACATTTTCCTTTATTTCACTTAGTGTAGCCTTCAGTTTTTCATCTAATTTGCAACCAAATTCAACCAATTCTGTGAGCATCCTGATCACCAGTGTTTTGAACTGTGCATCTGATAGTTTGGCTATCTCTTTGTCGCTTAGTTGTATTTTTTCTGGAGCTTTCATCTGTTCTTTCATTTGGGCGTTTTGTTTTTTCTCAGCGTGCCTGTTACATAGTAAGGGGCGGAGATTTAGGTGTTCACCTGGGTGGGGCAACCCACATTGCTGGGTTGTGATGCTGTATGTGGGGGCAGGGTCCAAGAGGAAACAATAATGCTTGCTCCTCTCTCTGCTGGTTTTCAGTCACTTCCCCCACTACCCACAATCAAATTGGGACTTTCTGGTGCAGATTCCCCAGTGGGTGGGCTTGTGTACATTCTAACAGCCTGTGGGTCTCTCCAACAAACTCTGCTGTGAGGCTGGGAGTTTTTCCTGCTGCCTCAACCCCACAGGTGTTTTCAATCAGTGGTTTGAAGCTCTATTCCCCCACACTAGGACCCTGGGTTGTGCAGTCAGTTTTGCTCCCCAGCTGTTCCTCCCAGTTTATCTGTGTGCAAATGTGGGACTATCTGCTCCACAATCTGCTGGATCCACTAGCCACTGCCTTGCCACAAGTCATCTCTGCCCAGCTGCCGATCTCTGCCCCTCTTACCGGTCTGGATGAATGTGTCTTCTTTAACTCCTTGGTTGTGAGACTTCTATACAGTTCGATTTTTCTGTCAGTTCTGGATGTTTTTTGTTTTTAAATTGTTGCTGTCCTTCTTTTGGTTGTGCGAAGAGGCAAAGTGTGTCTACTTACACCTCTATCTTGGCTGGAAGTCCTGACTACAATTTTTGAAGATTTGTTTGCAAAAGTACTATTTAAAAAAATATAACCTCCTCCGCCCTGGCTGGTGTAGCTCAGTGGATTGAGCGCGGGCCTGCGAACCGAAAGATCGCGGTTCGATTCCCAGTCAGGGCACATGCCTGGGTTGCCAGGCCAGTTCCCGTCAGGGGACATACAAGAGGCAACCGCACATTGATGTTTCTCTCCCTCTCTCCTTCCCTTCCCCTCTAAAGATAAATAAATAAAATCTAAAAAAAAAAAAGAAAAAAAATTAAAAAAAAACAAAAACTTCAAAGTCTAAAAAAATATAACCTCCTATGTGGAGGCTTAACTAATAGGCATAAAAATACATAACAAATTACAAATCAGGTAATAGGAATAAATATTCATAGCAAATTGCAAATAATAATCCCACTTTACTGGGTATCAACAAAACAGCATGATAAGGATAGATTCTTTATCCTCCATGTTCAAGTATAATTTTCAAAAAGATAAAATTGCAACTTTCAAACAAATGTAAAAGATTTTAATTTAACTCAATAAGATGTTATAAGTTCAAAAAGCATTTAAGAAGCTGGGATATTTATAGCAAATTTAACAAAGAAATGTTAGTATAAGGTTAATGAATTAGATATAAACTGGTAATGACCAATAGGCCATAAATCTGGAATTATCTGTCCCACCAGGCTCTACCACCATTTCAACCTAACAGAGTCTTCGAGTTACCTAAGTTTTGGCCTTTAATCAATACTAAGCATTTCTGCCTGGCTGGTGTAGCTCAATGGATTGAGTGTGCGCCTGAGAATCAAAGGGTTGATGGTTTGATTCCCAGTTGGGGTACAGGCCTGGGTTGTAGGCCAGGTCCCCAGTAGGGGGCATGTGAGAGGCAACCACACATTGATGTTCTCTCACTCTCTTTCTCCTTCCCTTCCTCTGTCTCTAAAAATAAATAAAATCTTAAAAAAAAAACAAAAAAACCACTAAGCATTGCTATGAGCTAAGTACATTCCCTACACAATTCTTGAGGGCACATTTGCCCTGTTTTATATTGGAAGATGTGCTGTCCACATGTGTGTACACCTTATTTCCAAGTTTTGAATAAATTTTTCTGCATGTTCTTTCATTATTTAGCCTCTACAGGACCATAATCTAGGTGGGTCCTGAGGCAAGGGTGAGGATAGGGAATATATAAAATTGTAACCGAGCTGTTAAAGTCATTAACATTGTGAAGGTTGAGGCATGAGGGAAGACTCACTAACCTGAAAGCTTAAAATGTGATTTTGAACTTTCCCCACCTGCATCAATGCCTGGGTATGCATCTAAACCTCCAGATAACTTTTTAATTACCTCCTGAAGGGCTCGCATATCTACATCACAACACATCACCACCAGATGTGCCCAGACTGCCTGATGCCCATCTTCTGCACCACCTGACATCCATCATCCAGGCTGCCTGACATCTGTCCATCCAGAGCCACTCCTAAGGCCTGGAATGCAGGACTTACAATTCTCAAGAAGGTATTTTTTATTATAAGAACTTTTAACTTTTTTTTCTTCTGAGAACACTTCTGAGTTTTTGCCTAGCTGTGTTTCCTATTTGCAAACACTAAGACCCTTGAATAAATCTTTATCATTCAGTTTTAGCCAAAGACTCCCAACCCTTTCGGAGTTTGTTCGACAGTCCAAACCAGTCCCTGGAGCAGGATGAATATTCTAATTGACCAAGAGCTTTTATTCTCTCTGCCTGCTTTAATAGTCATTAAAAGTACAATAACTTCCAAACCCAGATACATATATTTTGGATTGCCCTGGGTTTTCTGTTTCTATTTAATTTTGCACAGATCCATGGAATTAAAGAAATGTTGGCAATGTGCCCATTATTCGTGGACACTCTTTGTTAAAGCTTCCTGAAAAATGTCTGAGAGTGCTCTCTGCAATGGTGTTTGGGGAGCCCTAGACCTCGCCCTAGCTGTAGGTGGTGGGGAGAAAACAACATCTTTCAGGCTTCTAACTGAAAGACTTTCTCACATTACTCAAAAACCTATCTTTTCTGTGGTTATTTCTTGCCTTTTCACTTTATATGTTCCCTTCCCACTCTATTTATTTGCCTTTTTTTCTAAATACAATCTGTTAAATCTGGCCAATTTTTTAGAATTTTGATGGTCACTATTTTATAGCTTCTTTTACTTAAACCATTTTAAAATGGAAGATAAGGAGTGTTATTAAATAAAATTATAACTCAATCTAAAATTCCTCTCTGTGTCCAAATAAGAGATAGTAGGAATTTGAAAAACAGTGAGTTGCAATTATCACCCTCCTCTTGGCTATTGTGAATAATGCTGCAATAAACATGAGAGAGCATATATCTTTTTTCTTTTTTAATGGCAGTTGACATTCAGTATTATATTAGTTTCAGATGTACAGCACAGTGGTTGGACAATTATATAACTTTTGAAGTGATCCCTCTGACAAGTCTTTCGCCTACCTGACATCCTCTATAGTTCTTACAATATTATTGACTGCATTCCCAATGCTGCACTTTACATTCCCAGGACTGTTTTGTAACTGCCAGTTTGTATTTCTTAATCCCTTTACTTTTTTCACCCAACCCTCAAATCCTCTCCCACCTGGGTGCTAATTATTGCTATAATTGGATTTATATACAATATATTAATATATCAAATTAACAAGTTGAACACCTTAAATTCATGTTATATGTCAAATATATTTCAATTTTTAAAATGTGCAAATATTCATTCTGTATTACATACTTAAATGTAAATGAATTTGTTTAGCTTACAAGCATTCTTTTTTAAATATATTTTATTGATTATGCTATTACAGTTGTCCCATTTTCCCCCTTTATTCCCCTCCGCCCTGCACACACGTTCTTAAATGCCAGAGATTTATAAAGATTCATTTCTCTTCACATAGTAAGCTTACAAACATTCTTAAATGCCAGAGATTTATAAAGATTCATTCCTTAATCGCACAGTATGCTTTTCTTCCCAAAGTAATGACAGATTAGGTTCCTAGATATATAAATTACAGGTGTCCATCACCTGCATTTGTACTTAGCATTCAGATACTCTCTGCATTTCATTTAACACAACCCAATTAAGAAAAAGCATCGCTGTAGAAAATCTGTAAGTACTTATTTGAAATGCATCTATAGTAAATGTCTTGGGTGTGGTGCTCGCAGAGCTTAGTTTTGCAAAACATATACTTAGTCAAATGACATACACAGAATTACTTCATAAGTCTACAAATCTGATAACATCTGTTCTCACTATCTATTCTTACTCAGTCTTCTGGGAATTCCAGCTTGCTTTATCAGAATAAAAGTCAATGGACATTCTGTTCTCATCATTTTTAGTCTAATGAGAAATGTTCTTGTTGTTTCTGCAACCTAATTATTTTAAGTAGTCAAACTCAGAGGCTCAAGATCAATCTTAAGGTCAAAATCAATGGGAAAAACATGTACCTTTGAAACTAAGGAAGTGGCCTAAATAATGTCCTGGAGTTTGAGACTGAAGAGAAGCACTGAATTCATGACAGAAAAATTCAAATGAACCCTTTTAAGGTAAGCATATTTGAGAACAGGTCATAGAAATTCAAACTGATACAAATCTGTATGTATCAATTTATCCTTTAATTTTCTACACTGCTTGTTCCATTAAACTGTTGTGTTTTATACTGTTGGTTTATTTGGTTACTCCTTGTATTTGCAACATGAAACCATTTCGGGCGTAACTTCAGCCTTCGGTAGTTCCATATAAATTAAAACAACACACAAGGTAGATGGTACAGAAAAGTTTCGCATGGGGATTTTTAAATGTAGGGATATGAATAGGTTGAACTTCATGTGATTCTGTTAATAAAATGTCAGAAAGCTACAAAGCCTTGAGAGTAAACATTAGTCAATATGTGGCTTTGGCCTAAAAAAATTGAACCTAGAGACAAATTACCTAGCTGATGGAAAAGCAGTACCCTCCAAAGTCCATTTATAATCATTTTGTTTCATCCAATTGTTTTACATTATGAAACACAGCGGCCTCAATGTACTTGGAAAGCTCTAGATCGAGAGAATCAAGAGATTCAGATTGTAAGCCATACTCTATTCTTGCCAAGAAATTAAAACCTCACCTCTCCAGGTGTCATTTTTTTATCTGTAAATTGAAGGGATTAAATTAGATTATACCTTACTTAGCACAGCTCGAGAGGCCAGCTCTATTGTTCTAGAGGTCAGTGTTCGCTATGAACATCATAATGTTCAAACCATGTCACCCATCTTAATAGAGAAAGCACTTCATGGATACCCTTCTTCTCAGCAAATAGTGCTTTCACAGAGGGCTCCTATTGGCTGGGAATTGAGAGCACTGAACACTGGCTTTTGTCTTCACAGTCCCGTCTAGGCGTGCATTTCCTTTGCCCTTGCATGCTGCAGTAGCAGAGTGGTTTTGGGGTCAGGTAGATCCCAGCTGAAATGCCAGCTTTACCAGTAACTGCTTTATGACCATCTTGAGCAAGTCACTTAATTCCTCCAAGATTTAGTTTCCTCATCAGTAAAATCAGCATATTAATAATATCTTTACCATAAGGTTTTATGAGGAGTAAATCAGATGACACACAAAAAGTCTTTGGTGTGGTACTTGCCACGTGTGTTCAATTATTGGTTTCTATTTTGACATGTGCTATGAATTTGTATGGTTGTGGGGGCTCTTGGCCTACACTTCACGGTGAGCAGAGATTGGTACAGTGAAGTAAGTTAAGGGGAGTGGGGGGTGCTGGCAAATGTAAAACAACAAATGTAAGCTAAAAGAAAATCTGCAGACAGAAAATTATTTTACAAGTCTATTTGTAAAGCTAAATTAACAGCTGCTAAGGGAACTCTTGCTTCTTTT
Source organism: Glossophaga mutica (assembly GCA_039655065.1). NCBI lineage: Eukaryota > Metazoa > Chordata > Mammalia > Chiroptera > Phyllostomidae > Glossophaga > Glossophaga mutica. Next base: position 66,399,208 of record CM077304.1, read on the forward strand.
TAGCAAACTGGTGACTAAATGCATGTTCAGAATTAAAAGAATTTCCAAACTAGGCTCAGTAAATCCCAAATTTGGATTATTCCATTAAAAACATCTTCTACAAATGAAAGGAAATACACCAAAATATTAATAGTGGCTATCTCAGGGTGGTAAGAATATAGGTCACATCTATTTGCTACTTTATATATACTTCATTTGTTTCCCAAGTTATTGTTTTCTAAAAGGATATGGATCTCTCCTGATCTGCTTTTCAACAGTTTTTAGATTCTCCAGCAGCTGTTTATTATTTGCATTTTTTCCCTGTTAATAACGTCATTATTTAACCCTCTTCTGAGTCTGGTGCATCAAAGTTGCCGCCTCAAAGACTGTGAAATTCTAAGATGATTTCAATACATCAAATACTCCCAGCGGGACACAGTAGGAAGATTCCAGTTAAGAGTGAGTGGGAAAAGCAAGCAGAGGAAATAAGATTTTTTTTTAATGTTTACACATTTACTTTCTTACCCAGACACATGCATATATACAACCATACCCAGAAATATTTACATGTACAGACATACTCGTCCATACACATACTTCCCCCCATCTCACTTCCTGTTGCTTTTTATACTGGATAAGATTTGATCATTGCTAATGATACCCAGCTGTGCCAATTCCTTGGGTTCTTTACCCATGATTTCCTTTCTCTCAGATGTAATTCCTCTTGTCATTTAAATAGTCTTTCAAAATGAGGCCATCCTGACAGGCCCTGATCTAGCATATGGCTGGCAAATAACCAATGAGTTCAGGATGCTTAGCCAGATAATTCAGATACCACAGATGCGGCCTCTGCTTAAATGACCTTAAATGGACTCCAGGGCCTAAAAGTTGAAGTCCTGATAAGAGACCAAATGAGACGTCACAGTTAATGGGAAAATGCATCAGCCTCCAATCCATTCATCTAGGAGTAGGCATATGTTCAAAATTATTAAACACTTCTAAGGAAACCTAGCCTTATATATTTATTTCTTTTTAGAGTTAGAGGAGAAATTAGAAAGCATGTGGTCCAACCACTTCCTTTTCATACTAAAAAAATAAAACCAGAGATGATGAGTATTCCACAGAGAGTCATCATGTCTCCTGATACCTGGAGACATGAAGTCTTCAGCTGTCAGCAACAGAAGACTCCCTGGCTAACCTAAGCAAGAAGGAATGTGCTAGAAGATAATGCAGTGCTCACAGAAGGAAAGCACAATGCCACAATCAGAAAGTACAAAACCCAAGCAGCATCAGTAGTCTTAGGAATAGGAACTGTTCCACTGCATTCATTGACAGAGAGCCTCCATAAAGCGAGAGGAGCCAGCTGATCTTTTCCCAGTGGCCTGCATCGTTCCAGCTGAGAGTCAAACACCCAGGAAGAGAGTCAGGTTAACCCTCAGGTCACCTACCCATTCCTTAGCAGTTACCTTCATTTATGGTCTCATCAAAGTTTTACTTAATTGGAGAGAGGTAATTCCACAAAAGGAAATTGCAATACTATTATACTATTTCTCCAGAAAGTAGAATGAATGAAGAGACCACCTATGCTCACTATAGTTATTTGGTGCTCATTGTACCACATTAAACTGTCTTACTGCAGTGGCGAAAGCCGAGTGTTCACTGAACCCCTTCCTCATACTGCTTACGGATTCACACAGTTCTAAAAGTACTGTGTATACAGGGTCCAGCATAAATAACACCCCTCTTTTATTACAAAATCTTTTATTACAAAATCATAAGCATGTGGTTCTGTAACATAACAATACCACACTCAAGCACACCATGTGACATTTTAGGTGAAATGTTCCAATTGCTATCCATTTTGTGTGAGTCATCCACGTACCCTACCGACCACACTCAACAAGCCTTACTTCTGCTGGAACCTGTACGTTCCTCTGACTTTGTCCTATGTCCCTTGTTGACAAGAAAATGCCCTTGAGGGAGGTAATGCATTTATAAATTAGAGTTAATTAAACAGACTCTTCTCTAAAGGAGAAAGCAGAAAGTATTTGAGAGCCCTGTGTACCCAAGATAATGGGAAAGGGCACGTAAGGGGAGGTCAGGAATACCAAAGAAAACCATTGTCATTGCACATGTTTGTCTAGTCCTCATCCAAAAATTTCAGGAATTCTACCATCTCAAGGTCAATATTAAATTAGTTTAATATTCTATATAAGCTTATATCCTTTCAGTCCTTTTTCTATGCATTTATACACAACTAAAATAGGATTATTTATATATATTTTATAATCTGATTTTTAAAGGATTTTATTTCTTTATTTTAGAGAGAGGGGAAGGGAAAAAGAGAGGGAGAGAAACATCAATGTGTGGTTGCCTCTCACGCACGCCCGCACTGGGGACCTGGCCTGCAATCCGGGCATGTGCCCTGACTGGGAATTGAACCAGTGACCCTTTGGTTCGCATGCCTGTGTTCAATCCACTGAGCCACACCAGCCAGAGCTATATAATCTGATTATTATAAAGTGTATTATCTATATCTTTTCATCATATTAAAGTCATTTTCAAGGATGCATTTTATCCCATTATATAGATGTATTGCATTATTTTTTTAATCGGCATTTTATTGTTAGATGTTGATTTTTTTCCAGTTTTTGTTTCTTATTATTATTGCTTCAAGGGACCTGTGCTACTAAATCCATGAGCACATATATGATCATTTACCTGTAATAAATTCATGAAGTGGAATTGCTAGGTTAGCTTAGTGAACATTTTTAAGGGTTTTTTTAAAGGTTTTTGACACCTATTGCCATATTATCTTTTTCATCATGCCCATTTCTCTAAATTCTGACCAATAATAACTGAAAAAAACAAATATAAATATATATATATATATATTTATAATTTTTGCCAGTTTGGTAAGTGAAAAGGGTACCTTCTTTAAGTTGTATTTTGTTGCTTTCTAGTGAGTTGAACAGCTCATGTATTGGTCAGCCATATTTATTTCCTTTGTGAATTACCTGCTCAAGTATTTTACCCATGGAGTTTCTGTCTTTTTATCACTGAATTGTTAGCATTCTTTGAAAGTTAATATGAATCCTTTGTCACATACATTACAAATTGTTAATTTTATTTTAAACAGATACTTTATAACACAACTTAGTTTTTAAATGGAAATAATAATGACATGTTGGGGACATAAAATATAAGATACATTATTTTAATTACTAACATTTCCACAAGAATTAGAAAATGACACTACAGTAGAAAAATGACATAAGGGAGAATACCAAACGTATATCCTGATCCAACCTACCTTTCCAGACTTCATTCCATCATTTCCTCAGATGTGCTCTCCTGCAACAGCCTTTAAGACTCAGCTGTAACAAAAGATCTTCTCTTCCTCTGAGAAGATCTTATTTGTCTGTTTGTTTAAATTAATAGATTGACCCGTAAAGCAGTTGAACAACGTACTCGTAGAGGCTTGCATGTTTGAGGTATGCATGGGTTACACAGTAGCTGTCATAGGAGGAGACTAGCATTGTTAGGGCTGAATTTATGAAGAGTGCTTCCCATTACCTGTATGGACTGCCCGTAGGGCTTCCACCATCACACCTGCTTGGAAACTCCACTCAACGGGCATCACCATCGCCTGGGACTCTCAGTTCTCTTCTGTTGAATAGAACTTTTTATGGTGATCAAAATGTTCTATATCTGCACTAATATGGTAGCAACTAGTCTGTGGCTACTGAACACTTGACATGTGGCTATGTGCCATGGAGGACTAAAAATTTTTTATTTAGGCTTCAAGTCAAGATGGTGGCTTAGGCAGACTGGGCTCACCTCTTTGAAAAACCACATCAAAATTATAACTATATACAACCACCATCACTCAGGAACATCAGAAATCAAGTTGAATGGAAGTCTTCAAGTTGAAAGAAACCACATCCATCAAGACTGGTGGGATGGGTGCAGACGTGGAACAGGCTGGTCCCTCACCAATGTGTGGTGGGTGAAATTCAGGATGGATATCTCAGGAGTGAGGAGTCCCAGCCCCTCACAAGGGCCCCCAACCTAGAGTTCCAGTGCCAGGAAGATAAGTCCCCACAACTTCTGGCTGTGAAAATCAGCAGGGATTACATCAGTGGAAGAAACTTTTAGAGGCCCAAGCAATTCCTTATAAAAAACCCACACATGGACTCACCTACTCAGATTCATTCCCTTTGAGCTCCAGTGCCAGGGTAGCAGCTTGAAAGGCACCAGTGGTATACAGTGAGAAACTGAAGTGTCTGTCATCAAGTCAAGCAGAGGCCATTGTCCCTTTGCTAAACCCTCTTCTACAGAGCAGGAGAGCTGGTGCCATATCTGAGACTCCATCAACCTGGCTAACACTGTTTGACCTGCTTTGCAGAACCCCAGAGACTCTGCCCTACCCAACTCACAGGGCCACCCAAGCTACTTTTCCATAAGAAGGGTTGGTCTTGGCTCCTAAATCCTATCAAAAAAGCAACAGCTGGCTTCAGTGAGCCCTAGCAGCAACCAAATTAGATTCACAGCTTGGCTTAGCCTGGGAATCTCCGAGTCCAGAACAAGTAGCAGCCATCTCAGAATGCTTTATGGCTTAGGCAGGGTGGCCCTGGGCAAAACACAGGTTGGAGCTGACCTTGGCCTGCACCACCCAGGAAACCCCAGGGCCGGTGTACCCAGTAGATAGCTACAGACCATGTTGGAGCACCAGTACTCTGCCCCTGAACAGCTAATCCTCCATGGAAGGCAGAGGTTGGTGGTCAGTGGTCACAACCAGTCCTTGCAACTTACTGGACTGGATAAATCCCTCCCAACAGCAATCAAGTCTCAACTACAATAGGAGGGTGTACTCAACCCACATGAAGGGCACACCTAGAGTACCCAGCTTGGGTTATAAGGGAGGCTGTGTCACTGGACCCTACAGGATGTCTAGTACATTAGACTACACTACCAAGACACACAGTCAAAGCAGCTCTACCTAATACATAGAAACAAACACAGGGGGGCTGCCAAAATGAGAAGACAAAGAAACATGGCCCAAATGAAAGAACAGATCAAAACTCCAGGAAAAGAGATAAGAATGAAGATAAGCAATCTATCAGATGCAGAGTTCAAAACACTGGTTATAAGGATGCCCAAGGAACTTAGTGAGGACCTCAACAGCATAAAAAAGATCTAGTCAAAAACAAAGGATACACAAATTGAAATAATGAACAATTTACAGGGAAACAATAGTAGAGTGGATAAAGCCAAGAATCAAATCAATGATTTGAAACATAAGGAAGCAAAAACCAACCAATCAGAGCAACAAGAAGAAAAAAAAGAATCCAAAATAACAAGGATAGTATAAGCAGTCTCTGGGACAAATTCAAGAGGTCCTACATTCATACCATAGGGGTGCCAGAAGGAGAGAAAGAGCAAGAAATTGAAAGTCTATTTGAAAAAATAATTTAAAAATTCCCTAATTTAGTTAAGAAAATAGACATGCAAGTCCAGGAAGCATGGAGAGTCCCAAACAAGATGGATGCAAAGAGGCCCACACCAAGACACATCATAATTAAAATGCCAGAGGTTAAAGATAAAGAGAGAATCTTAAAAGCAGCAACAGAAAAGCAGTTAGTTATTTACAGGGGAGCTCCCATAAGACTGTCAGTTGATTTCTCAAAAGAAACATTACAGGCTAGAAGTGACTGTCAAGAAATATTTAAAGTCACGAAAAAAAGCAAGGCCCTACAGCCAAGATTGCTCTACCCAGTAAAGCAATCATTTAGAATCGAAAGGCAGATAAAGAACTTTCCAGACAAGAAAAAACTAAAAGAGTTCATCATCACCAAACCATTATTATATGAAATGTTAAAAGGGCTTACTTAAGGAAAAGAAGAAGATCAAAACTATGAACAATGAAATGGCAATAAATACATATCTACCAATAATTGAATCTAAAAAAACAAACTAAGCAAACAAGAAGAACTGAGACAGAATCATGGTTTCGGAGAGCATTTTGATGGTTGTCAGACGAGAGGGGGAATGGGGGAATGGGTGAAGAGTGAGGGGATTAAGAAGTACAAATAGGTAGTTACAGAATAGCCATGGGGATGTAGAATACAATATAGGAAATGGAGTAACCAAAAACCCATGGATATGAATTATGGTGTGGGGATTGCCTAAGGGAGTAGGGGTACTGACTGGAGGAGAGCAACGTGGAAAAAATTGGGATAACTGTAACAGCATAATCTATAAGATACAATAAAAAAGAAATAATGTTAGAGAGTGAAGGTACCAAAGTCCCAGCACAATTAAAATATAATAACTGCTTTTATTGCAGAGAGCTTTATCAACAATGTGAGACAGGAGACTAAGTCCATATGTGAGACTCAACAAAAGTTTCTCAGAGGATAAAATGCTGGCTTGAAAGTATCCTTGTTAATGGATAAGAGCTCTTATCCTTGGCTCTCAAAACTTTGGCTATAAATCTGAGCTCTGTCACTTTACTAACTCCATGGGGGACCCCCCCAAAATAAATGGAATTTTATCTTCTGGTGGGTGGGCCCCTTTTGGTACAGGCTTCCCCTCAGGTGAGTGTTCTAGATCAGTGTACCTGCTGGCATTGTTGTGAGAGGGCTACGTTGGGCTTCGGTGAATTTTATTTTGAAGACTTTCAGGGCATTTGCCCTTTTCATGATGGGTGATTTATAAGCACACCTGCCCACACCGCACTGAGTTTTCAGCAGTTTTTGGACAAAAACGGCATGACCCCAGGCCCCACCCTCTGTATTCAACTGAGCTCACCCCAAGTAACTTTTCTTTTTGTTTTCCTGGATGAAAAAAGACCTCAAAAGGAAACATTTGCCGATGTCTAAGAGGTGAAACAAAATTTAGCATAAGCACTAAAAAGCATTGAAATCGATGAGTTCAAAAACTGTTTCGAGCTGTGGAAAAAATGTCTCAATAGGTGTATTACATCAAGTGGAGAATACTTTGAAGTTTAACAAAGTAAAAACATGTAAGAATAAATACACAATTTTTTTTAATCTTTTTTTTTTTAAAGATTTTTTTTTCCTTTTAGATTTTATTTATCTTTAGAGGGGAAGGGAAGGAGAGAGGGAGAGAAACATCAATGTGCGGTTGCCTCTTGTATGTCCCCTGACGGGAACTGGCCTGGCAACCCAGGCATGTGCCCTGACTGGGAATCGAACCGTGATCCTTCGGTTCGCAGGCCCGCGCTCAATCCACTGAGCTACACCAGCCAGGGCTAAATACACAATTTTTTATAAATAAATTCAGGGTTTTATTAGGTTCCTCCTCATACAGGACCTTGGGCAAATTACTGAACCTCTGTGAATCAGGCTATCTATGTCATAGATAGAATTAAATAATGTAATATATGTAAGGTGTCCAGAGAAGTAAGTGCTCAGTAAGTATAAGCAAAAATAGTAGCAAGGTGCAGGAAGTTTAAAGAGAAGCTTGCTATAAGCATTGAGAGACGACAGTCTGAATGCATAGTTCTTCAGGCAGAGTACATGGTATCTTCAAAGAAGAGCAAGAAAACATAAAGGACCAAATTTTATTCTATAGTTTATGCGCAGTCTTTGAAAACTTCTGTCTGCAACCCTGGTGGTGTGGCTCAGTTGATTAGAGCATTGTCCTGCAACTGAAAGTTTGCAGGCTCAATTCCAAGTCAGGGCACATACCTAGGTTGTGGGTTCAATCCCCAGTCCAGCGTGTACAATCCCAATGCATATGGGAGGCAATCAATCAATGTTTCTCTCTCACATCGATGTCTCTCCCTCCCTCCCTCCCTCTCTCTCTTTCTCTCTCTCTCTCATCTTCCTCTTTCTCTAAAAGCAATGAAAAAAAAAATGTTCTTGGATAAGACTAAAAAATAAAGACCAGAGGCAAAGATCAAAGAGTAAGAACTAGAACAACCTTAGCCTACACTTTCTACTCATTACGATTTTCACTAACCTTCTATCTCTATTGGACATCATATTAAATTAACCACAGTGATAAATGTCTCAGGTACTTAATATGGATTTTTAACTTTGGGAGAAAGCTAAGGATTTCTTGTGAACTTATTCACTTTTTTATATGTGCAGCCAAAGTGAGAAATGGACTTAACTTGTAAGTAAAATTGTGTCATTTGTAGGTCTTAAGCCTCCAATCTAAGCCTCTATAGGAAATACAAGGACAAAGAAAAGGTAGTGCTGTATCTTAAAAAGACTATGACTCCAGCTGTCGTAGACTTTTCTGGCAATCATTTACTCTGGATTCTGCCATCACAAAGGGTCCTACCACAACTAATGGTCCAGCCAGTCTAGCTGGATTGCTCTCCTCTAAAGGGTTGATACGTTTGTATATGCAATTCCTTCCTCACCACAATCCTCACTCTTCAGCACAGATATTTATTGGCAAACTCCCTGTCACTGATTAAGAGGCAGCTCAAGTGTCTTCTTCTCTATGACACCTTCATAAGGGAACTCTACTTTTGTATTTACCACATCATGTCTGTCTTAGTCATTTCAGGCTACTTTAACAGAATACCATAGACTAGGTGTCTTATAAACAAAATAAATTTGTTTCTCACAGTCCTGGAGGTTGTTCAGTCCCAGGTGCCAGTGGACTTGGTGACTGGGGAGGACCTGTTTCCTGGTTCACAAAGGACCATCTTCTTATTGTACCCTCACACATCGGAGGGGGTGCTGAGCTCTATGGGAGTCCCTTTTATAAGGCACTAATCCTATTCATGAGAGCTCCACCCTCATGACCTGAAGATTCCACTTCCTGAAGATTCTACTTCCTAATACTATCACATTGGGGATTAGAATTTCAACATATAAATTTTAGGGGGGAATATAAACATTCAGTCATAACAATTTTTAAAAATAATTATCTCCTCCCTGGCCGGTGTGGCTCAGTGGATTGAGGATAAGATCTTAACCCTACCCTCCTGATCTGAGCACATGCCTGGATTCTGGGCCAGGTCCCCAGATGGGGACATACAAGAGACAATTGATAGATGTTTCTCTCTCACATTGGTGTTTCCCTCCCTCTCTTCTTCCCTCTCTTTCCCTCTCTCTAAATAAATAAATAAGTAAAATCTTTTTTTTCTAAATATTTGTCTCCCTTACTTGGCTGTAATCATTTATCTTTATAATTGTAATACCTGGTAAAATGTCTGTTACAACGTGGGCGCTTCATAAATATTTTTGTTTATTTATGCCCTGCCTCCTTTAAAAAATTGAGTATGGCTTAAAGTACAATGGGATTTTTAAAAAATAATAATTGAAAGCACATAGTTAACAAGAGAATGAAGAAAAATAAACATAATTATATAAAAAAACAAGTCTCAGAGAGATTACCACAATGAAATATAAAACTAAGCACTATGCTTCCTGGTAGCCATAGCAAAAAAAGAAAGACATAAGGGGAAAGGGTATGTTAATCTCATAAGATAATTAAAGAAAGTACAAGACAAAACAAACATTTTCAGAACTCAGAAGAATTTGCCTCAAGGGTCTTCATAATATTGGTGATATTTTCCTTAGAAGTAATAAAAACTTCCTTTGGCCATTTCTTATGTCAGTTTAATTCTCCCATATAATTTCATACACTATGTTCTCTGAATCTTCCTTATCTTTTTATATGCTATTTCTTTTGAGTTAATGCCCAACCCTCCTCACCTTTGCCTGGATTACTCTTCACCATTTCCCTCCCTGGTTGTTCACAGAAGTGCTGAGTATTCTCTCTCCAATTTTCTCTCTCTCGTTCTTTCCTTCTTTCTTTCCTTCTTTCTTTCTTTCTTTCTCTCTCTCTTGTGCTGAGGTCTCTCACTATTTATCTGTCTCTCTCTCTCTGTGTCTCTCTCTCTCTCTCTCTCTCTCACACACACACACACACACACACACACTTCTGCTACATATCCTTTCTCATGCTACCATACTTGGGCATACTTCTGCCCTAACTCTTACAGATGCTAAATAGAGGAGCAGCTTAGAACTAAAAAGGGAAAAGCTGCCTGTTGCTTGTGGCATTTAGTCTTTGTCAAGCTCTTCCTAGGAGCTCTCAGTTTCTTTATTTCTAAAACAAAGGATAGGTTGGGCTTGAGGGTCCTTAAGGATCCTTTCCAGTCCAATTGTTCTATGACTGCTTATTGTTTTGTTTAAAGGAGTCAAACTCACTGAAGTAACAGTAAGGGAACTAACAGAAATAATAATAACAAGACAAAAGCAGACACAAACAGCATCCATAACCTATTTCATCTTCTGCCAGAAGAGTCACAGACATCTGGCCTAACAAGACTTTTCCATGTTCCAAGATGAAATGAGATCATCATTTAATGTGCCTAGTCTGGCAGGATTGGACAAGAGATAAAGAACTGGAGTAGGGATCACATCGAAGACACAAAGAAGCGCTACTAAATAGGAGGAAAGACACTAGTAAAAATAAAATTTAAAATACAGAAATTATTATTTTACATTTTCACAGCACTCTATCTTTTAAATTATGTGCTTTTGTTTCAACCATGAAATATGGATATCTTTTAATTGTTAATTCCTTTAGTTGTTCTATTTCCTAAAGGATATTCTATTGACTTACTGTCAAAAGATAAGTGGATACATAATATTTTATAAGGATAATTTATGTTATAGCCTTGTGAATTAATTAATATGCTATGGTATGCAACTTTCAAATGAGAGTTAGTAATAGAAATACAAAAAAAAAAAAACAACAGCAAGATGTCATTATTTTTTCTACTTTGCCAAAAACATAAAAATAGTTGAACTATTTCTAAGCTTTAATTTAATCTTTTAATTAAAGTAAATATATAGTAGAACAATTATAAAAATAATGTATTTATTAATTGATATTTATTTTCATAGTAGCAGTAAACTTTCTCACTTGGCTATCTTCTTCTTTTACCAAAATGGGCTTTCCAATGAAAACTTTTATTATCTTTTCAGCTTCAAGGACTTTGTTTGTTGTTGTTTTTTCAAATTCATATTTACAGCAGGCTTGAATATCTTATGTACTTGAAAAAGGCCCAAATAACCTAATCCTATCCTCAAGTCTATTCCACTTGATAAAAATAGGTGGTAAAACCAGGGAAATGTGAAGTTCTTCAACATAAAATTTTAAAAAACTAAAAAAAAGGTATTAGATTTATATAACTTTTGGTAGTAAAACTAGAGGCATATTTGTTTAGGTTTAAATTGTTCTCTTTTCCATTGAGATTTACTAATGACATAACAATGATTAATTTATTTGCCCCTTATAGACTTGAAACATAGTTTCTAAAAATTTCATTTAAGGACATACATATCATATTAGAGGAAAGGGCAAATTAAGAGTAGTTTTCGAGTCAGTTTATCAATCAGTAGGACATTACTGATTATCCAAATCTAGCAGAGAGGTTAAACAGAATGCAAATATGTTTATTTTAATATTGAACATTATAACCTAAGTTAAAATATTGAAATACAGTGTAATATGCTTTGAAGATTTTTATAGCCATATTTCACATTCTTTTTTAACCTCTAAATTCCCCAAATTACACAGTAGTCTCATCCACAGATACAGTAACATTGTGCAAAATGTAAACACCGCGCATGTTCTCCTCTCCTCAAGGTTTTACCTCGGAACGCTAGGGAAGATAGAATTCTGCTCAAGGTCAGGTTGGCAGCACTGTGAGTCTTGATAGGAAATACTTGAGTGCCTCTGGGCTCCCACTGACCACAGAGATAAGGAGTTGTTCATCCTATCAGTAGAATCTGACTTTGATGAGCCACATTTCACTAGGACGTGAAAGGCCAGTGCTTGTGTACAGCACGCCCTCGGGCCTCTCTTCCACCCCTCGGTGTCCTATCGCTAGTGTGGGGTGAGAACACCAACGCCTGGAACGTTTCCCACAGATGGAAGGTGGCTGACCCTTTCCTCCCTGTTGTCTTTTTAATCACAACAGAACAATATATTTAAAATCTTGTTTGCATCCAAAATTTTAATTCTTTATTTTATTTTTAAATTGGGGAAGTTCTTTATGAATGATAAAACAGTGTAGAAACTACGAATTTTGCAATATGTTCATACATTTTGCTTTCTCATGTACATAAATTTCTGTGTGGTAATTGATCATTATCAAAACACCATTTTTGCCCTGGCTGGTGTGGCTCAGTGGGCTGAGCACTGGCCCATGAACTGAAAGGTGGCCTGTTGGATTCCCTGTCAAGGCACCTGCCTAGGTTGCGGGCTCAGTGAGCCCATCAGTGGTTCTTTCACACATCAGGGTTTCTGTCCTCTTTCTCCTTTCTTTCCCCTCCCCCTAAAAAAATAAATAAAATCTTTATAAATAAATAAATAATAAATAAAACCGGCATTTATTATTTTAGAAGATACCTTATTATCTACTATTGCCTTAAAAATCTACTGGACTGATGGCTGAACAGTTCAGAAGCTTAGGGGTTAGGTAAGTCAAGGTACAGATATAACTGCAATGTAAGTGTCAGTTCATTTAACATGCATTTACTACTCATCTCTAGATGCCAAATATGTCATTGACGATGAGGCTCACAGTAATGTGATGGACTCAGACAATTAAATGTGATGGACTCAGACAGACAATTAAAAGTAATGATGCTATGCAATAAGTACTAGAACAGAGATGGGTAGTAAGTCCCTGAAAGAACAGAAATAGCTTGATAAAAGACATAGTAATTGATCTTTATCTATTGAAGATGATCTTTAACACTGAAACATTGCATGAGCAAAGTACACATACACTGGCTATATTGGCTTATTGGGAAGAATCCACTAGATGGACAAAGTGGTTTAGAAAGGAGGGGATTTCAGGAAGATGAAATAGCATATGCCAAGGTACGAAGATATAAAACTGCATGGTACAGTCTAGTAACTGCAAGTAATTTAGTACAGCTTGAATTTATAGCAAAAGGACACATGGAGTCATTTATTTTGATGCTGCAAAGTCACTTATTTCTTAGGGCTTAGTACAATGTATTTCCAATTCCTGTCTCACACAGCTTGACTTACTACGTACCTTTTATTCTGCAACTCTATATTTTGAAAGGACTATTCTCTTGTAACCCATGCCATTAAAAAATTAAAGAATTAGCCCTGGCTGGTGTAGCTCAGTGGATTGAGCGCGGGCCTGCGAACCAGAGGATCGCGGTTCGATTCCCAGTCAGGGCACATGCCTGGGTTGCAGGCCAGTTCCCAGCAGGGTACACACGAAAGCCAACCCTACATTGATATTTCTCTCCCTCTCCCTTTCTCCTACCCTTCCCCTCTAAAGATAAATAAATTAAAAAAAAAATCTTAAAATAAAAAAAAATGGCATGAATCTTAGTGATTCGTTTAAAAAAAAAAATTAAAGAATTACTTGACTTGATATCTAGGCTCCTACTGATATCAATACTCATATCTTGCTTATTGTTAAAGGTAAAAAGCCTTAGTAAAAAACCTGGGGCCAGTGAGATTCCTATGAGACTATTAGAAGGAAGTGGATAGTGTGGTAGAATCAATCTCAGAGTTTGTTATTTTCCTAAGGTTTTATATTTTTTTGAATCAATGCAAATTAAAATATTTAGCACAAACAATAGGATATCAAATAATGCCTCGGAATACAAGAAGTATAGTAATAGAAATAATAGTATTTACTAATTGCCAAACAATAGTTTATTTAATCTTGACAACTCTATGAGGTAGAAACTGTTATTATTAGCATTTTATAAAGAGACAACTAAACCTCAGAGAGGTTGAATAATTTCTATATTCTCACACATCTAACAATTTGTAGAGTTAGGACTCAAATTCATGTCCATTCGATTTCAAACTGTTACCATTGGTATTTAACTAATTATTGACAGGAAAGAGGAACAAAGGGAGCTAGACATCGAGCTTAATAAAATGGGGAGCATGAGCCTGTTTGCTTTACTAGGAAGCTACTGCTTTATACCCCAGGGGATTATAGAAATGCTCCAACAAGAGAATTAACACTCCTCCCTCCCCCTCCTTTGATACTGGATTATTGGGGGGTTTTGGGGAGAGGTGCTGGACCATAGAGGCCTGTCAGTCTTACTAGGGGTTGTGGACCCATCCAAAGCTTGTGGAAACTTGGGAAATTAATTGGTCATTTTGAAAAAGTACCTAGTCTGTCTCAAGCCCAAGCTAATAAAGTTCCGGGGAACAAAGGATCTCTCTCTCTCTCTCTCTCTCTCTCTCCATTTCTCTCAGAACCCACACTCCCCTAGTGTTCTCACATATCCTCTCTCCATAGCCATGTGGCCTCCACACGCAGGCTCCAGCAGGGAACCTGCATACCGCAGCACAGCAATGGGCTGCAGCCTGAAACACACGCTGAGCTAGCCTGATGCTGGACTGGACTGGACTTGAACACGGAGCAGAAACTCTGGGCAGTGGCCTTTATCCTGGAAGACATGATTGGATTTTTTCCATAGCAGGATGGACAGAGATAGAACACTGGGAAGTCAGGAGGGGAACCTCCTTAGCTTTCATCATCAGTAAAGTTCACCGTGGAGCCCGATCCTCCTGAGCAGGTCTCAGAAAAATCCTTCACCACAATACCACAAGGACCCCACTTCCACTGATAACAAAGCCTCTTGGTGACAATGCTGTATTACTACTTAAATTCAGAAATGCGGTCATGAGAAAAGATTTATTTGAAAGGGGCAGGGTAACAAGAACTTGGTTTGGACTATAGGGCAAAGACTTAAAACAAAAGTCACATTATTAGGAAAAATTAATTTTGAATTTCTCAAGAGTACAGTATATTACATTATAGAGGATATAGGTTATTAATATAAAAATCCATAGCAAGGACACTTTATACAAACTATTCTACTTCTTGATGTTCATAGAATTAATAATGAAGATCGAACCCAATGTCAGTGTAAGAAAATATGTTGAGACTTCCAGACAAGATGGAGGCATAGGCAGACATACTGTGCCTCCTCTCACAACCAAAATTAAGGACAACAAATATTTAGAAATAAGAAAACAATCAGAACTGATAGAAAATTGAACTGTACAGAAGTCCAACAACCATTCATCCAGACCGGTAGGAGGGGCGGAGCCACGGCAGGAAAAAGTGGAGGTGTGGACCGGGAACACAGGCAGCAGCGGCTGGCAATTCCAAGGTGCACAGACGGCTGCTGGCAGTCCCTGGGCACAGGGGGGGCAACTGTGCAGACCCAGTGAGGCTGCACAGGGCAGCTGGCTGACCAGGTGGTCCCACATTCGTGCGTGCAGACAATCCAGGCAAACGGGAAGTAGTGGAAAGGATGGGAACTCAAGAGAGAGAGGAGCAAGCGCCATTGTTCCCTCTAGGACCCCGCCCCCACGCACACTGTCACAATTCAGTGACTGGGCTGCCCCGCACTGGGGAGTGCCTAAGGCTCCACCCCTCGTACGTAATAGCCACGACCAGACTAAAACCAAAACAAAACCAAAAAAAAAAAAAAAAAAAAAACCACCAAAAATGGCTCAAACCAGAGAACAAATGAAAGCCCCAGAGCCAATTCCTCTAAGCCGTGAAGAGACAGCCAACCTATCAGATGCACAGTTCAAAGCACTGGTCATCAAAATGCTCACAGAATTGGTTGATTTTGCTCACAAATTAGATGAAAAAATGCAGGCTACAATACATGAAATGAAGGAAGACACATGGGGAACCAATAGAGATGGGAGGAAAACTGGGACTCAAATCAATGGAGTGGACCAGAAGGAAGAAAGAAACAACCAAACAGAAAACAAGAAAGAAATAAGAATTTTAAAAAAATGAGGAGAGGCTTAGGAACTTCTGGGACATTGTTAAACATCCCAACATCTGAATTATAGGGGTCCCAGAAGGGGAAGAAGAAGAGCAATAAGTGGAAAACTTATTTGAACAAATAATAAAGGAGAACTTCCCCAATCTGGCAAAGGAAATAGACTACCAGGACGTCCAGGAAGCTCAGAGAGTCCCAAAGAAGTTGGACCCAAGGAGGAACACACCAAGGCACATCATAATTCCATTAGCCAAGATTCAAATGAAGGAGAGAATTCTAGAAGCAGCAAGGGATAGGGGGACGGTCACCTACAAAGGAGTTCCCATCAGACTGTCAGCTCATTTCTCAAAAGAGACCTTACAGGCAAGAAGGGGCTGGAAAGAAGTATTCCAAGTCATGAAAGGCAAGGACCTACATCCAAGATTGCTCTATCCAGCAAAGCTGTCATTTAGAATGGAAGGGAAGATAAAGTGCTTCTCAGATAAGGTCAAGTTCAAGGAGTTCATCATCACCAAGCCCTTATTATATAAAATGTTAAAGGGACTTACCTAAGAAAAAGAAGATAAAAAATAGGACAGTGAAAAGACAGCAAACTCACAGCTATTAAGAACCACACCTAAAACAAAAGCAGACTAAGCAAACAGCTAGAACAGGAACAGAAACACAGAAATGGAGATCATATGGTGGGTTAGCAACAGGGGAGTGGGAGAAGGAGAGAGGGGGAAAAGGTACAGAGAATAAGTAGCATAGATGGTGGGTAGAAAATAGACAGGGGGAGGGCAAGAATAGTGTGGGAAATGTAGAAGCTAAAGAACTTATGACACATGGACATGAACTAAAGGCAGGGAATGTGGGTGGGAGGGGGTGTGCAGGGTGGAGGGGAATGATGAGGGAGAAATGGGACAACTGTAATAGCATAATCAATAAAATATATTTTAAAAAAGAAAATATGTTGATATTTGGGAAGAAATCTTATTTATTTAAAAACATTTATGATTTTTTAAAGTAAGTAAATGGTATTATGGTAAAATTCTGTGTCTTTTTCTTTAATTCTAGCCATATATGAGCCATAATGTTGAAGGTGAAAAAGTGTATCCTGAAGGAGCAGTGTATGGTGGCATTAATGGAAATTGGCTTTTGAGACCCCCAAAAGGTAGGTAAAATCTAGTTAAAACAGACAGAAACATGTCTTTAATCTTCAGATATAAGGAATAGCAGCCAAATTGTGTCTCCTACTGTTAATAAGAGAGTTCGAAAGAGGAGACCATGGAAGGTAAAAAGCCACCTGCCAATACCCAATTATTACTTGCAGAGGTAAATAGCTTTCTTACACATGGCTGATAATGTGTTTTAAAAATATTATAAATTAAAGATTCCATTCACAGTAGCAGTAAGAACTATAAAATAATGAGTAAGTGAACAAGCAATGTAGAAAATCCATGAAAAAATAGAACTATTACAAACACATAAAACACCCAGTTAAATGGATACATGTTCCTAAATAGGAAGATTCAAAATATTATAAAGCAAAGCAATTCTGACCCAAATCCCCTGTGGGGAAGGGAAAAACTTTACACTTGAGGTTTTTCTGGCTGGTCTAATAATCAAATAGACATGAGACAGATTAGCGAGAGAAAATAACCACATTTAGTACGTGCACATGTATAGAACCCCTGCACACGTGAGAGTCAGAGACCCCACAGTCAGATGCAGTTCAAAGACAGAAAGTATTAGATGTATAAGACACCCTGACCTAGGAATGAGGCCATGCACCTTGGGGGCTTCAAAAGGTCAGTGTAGAATGACAAGAACAGACATTCAGTAAATAGAAGTTTGCCCTGCCATATAGGTGGGTTAGAAGAAGTTATCTCTGATAATATCTTATTATGAGCAAGGCCCCTAATTCAAGTTCTTCTAGGTAGTCAAAGGGAGAGGCAGAAGTGAGTGGCTTTTGAGGCTGAAGCCACAATTGTCTTTAGCTCCAAGTAATCTGCATACCACTGAGGCACACCTTGGGGTGGCTCATTCTGTACCCCCACACCCCCCAGGACTTAAAAAATCAATCTTGATTAAGTTTATTCTGAAAATTACATGGAAGAAAAAATTATATATATTATTTTGTTTCATAAAGAATAACAATAGGGAAGAGAATTTACCCTACTAGAAATCAAAACATACTACACTGCTGGAATAAAACAATAGGATATTGATTAGACTAAGACTACATAAATAAATCAAGGGGAAAAAATAGAGTTTAGGGGGAAAATTCTGAAGCAAATTTCTACAACTCTACAGGATTCCCCAGAGGTTCCCCCCACCCCCAAATGAAGCCTTGATTGCCTACAGTAGTGACCCATTGATGAATACAAATCTTTATTGGCTCTCTTCCTCTTTCCATCTCACTTTCTTCACTCCTTTACCTCCCAATCAAAATATGTGTTGTGATGTGATTTATTAGGAGAAATATAAATATTTGGTCATCTTCCTTATTCCCGTAACAAAGTCCTAACCCTTTGGAATTTCCTAAGTGATAAGAGAGATAAAGGTGTGTTTATTATTCAGAACAAACACTTTTCAATTACACTTCAGTTTACATTAATGAGATTTCTGGAAACCTCGTAGATAACCTCTGGTTAGAGGCTGGTTGCCTAGGGAACCACCTAAGTGATTAGAAGGTTAAGATTTTCAGCCTTGTCCCTCAGCCTCTGAAGAGGGGCCAGGGGATGAAATCTGAAGTATCACCAATGACCAATGATGTAATCAAACATGCATACATAGTGAAACCTCCATGGAAACCCAAAAGGAGAGGTTCAGAAAGCTTCTGGGTTGGCAAACATATGGGGGTGGGTAGAGGGTTGTGTGCCTTGAAAGGGCATGGAAGCTTGGTGCTCCTTCCCTCACACCTTGTCCTATTTATCTCTTTCATCTGGCTGTTCCTGAGGTGTATCCTTTGTAATAAATTGGTAATCTTGTAAGTACTGGTAAACTGTTTCCCCAGGTTCTCTGAGTCATTCCAACAAATTACCCAACCTGGGAGGCGGCGCAGGTACAGAGTGGGGTGGATAGAGCAAACCTCCCATTTACAGCCTGTCATTCAGAAACTCAGGAGGCAATCTGGATTTGCAACTGGCATCCAAAGCGGGGCAGCAGTCTCAACTTGAGGGATCTGATGCTATCTCCAGGTTGACAGTGTCAGAATTTAATTGAATTGTAGAACACCCAGCTGGCATCTGCAGAAATCTGGAGAACTACTTAGTTTGGGGAAACCCCACACATATTGGAGTACAGAGCATTTAATGAGGGGTGAGCAGAGAAGAAAACCAAGGAGCTTCTCCCATTATTCCTATATTCAAGTCTCTTTCTCAAAATCTGCTTACAGGGGAACCTCAACTAAGATAAGAGATACTTAAGGTTTTACTCTGCATGCTTCTGTATAACATTGATTTTTCACAATCACAAGATATTCTTGTAAAATTCATGTCATTCAAAAAATATAATTAGACTTCCGGCCAAGATGGAGGCGTAGGCGGACACACTGTGCCTCCTCTAACAACCAAAATTAAGGACAACAAATATTTAGAAACAAGAAAACAACCCGAACTTATAGAAAATTGAACTGTACGGAAGTCCAACAACCATTCATCCAGACCGGTAAGAGGGGCGGAGTCGCGGCAGGAGGAAGTGGAGGTGCGGACCTGGAACGCAAGCAGCAGTGGCTTGCAGTTCCCAGGTGCACAGGCAGCAGCTGGCGGACCCTGGGCACATGGGGGCAACTGTGCAGAACCAGTGAGGCCACACAGGGCGGCTGGCTGACCAGGTGGTCCCACATTCGCGTGCCTAGACGCCTGTATGTCCAGGTGGAGGGGAAGTGGCAGAGGGGACTGAATCCAGGAGAGAGCAGAGCAGGCGCCATTGTTCCCTCTCAGACCCCGCCCCCACATACAGGGTCACAACCCAGCTACTGGGCTGCTCCGCACTGTTGAGCACCAGAGGCTCCACTCCTCACTACATAACAGCACTCCCGCATGCGCAGATAATCCAGGTGAAGGGGAAGCGGCAGAAAGGACCAGAGTCCAGGAGAGAGTGGAACAGGCACCATTGTTTCCTCTTGGACCCTGCCCCCACCTATAGCGTCACAACCCGGCGACTGGGCTGCCCGCCCTGAGGCTCCACCTCTCGTACGTAATAGCCACGACCAGACTAAAACCAAACCAAAACAAAACAAAAAAACCCACCAAAAATGGCTCAAACCGGAAAACAAATAAAAGCCCCAGAGCCAATTCCTCTAAGCAGTGAAGAGATAGCCAACCTATCAGATGCACAGTTCAAAGCACTGGTCATCAGGATGCTCACAGAATTGGTTGATTTTGCTCACAAATTAGATGAAAAAATGCAGGCTACAATACGTGAAATGAAGGAAGATGCATGGGGAACTGATAAAGATGGAAGGAAAACTGGGACTCAAATAAATGGAGTGGACCAGAAGGAAGAAACTAAAAACCAAACAGAAAACAAGGAAGAAACAAGAATTCAAAAAAATGAGGAGAGGCCCAACATCCGAATTATAGGAGTCCCAGAAGGGGAAGAAGAGCAACAAGTGGGAAACTTATTTGAAGATATAATAAAGGAGAACTTCTCCAATCTGGCAAAGGAAATAGACTACGAGGACGTCCAGGAATCTCAGAGAGTCCCAAAGAAGTTGGACCCAAGGAGGAACACACCGACTACGAGGACGTCCAGGAATCTCAGAGAGTCCCAAAGAAGTTGGACCCAAGGAGGAACACACCAAGGCACATCGTAATTACATTAGTCAAGATTAAAATGAAGCAGAGAATTCTAGAAGCAGGAAGGGATAAGGGGACAGTCACCTACAAGGGAGTTCCCATCAGACTGTCAGCTGATTTCTCAAAAGAGACCTTACAGGCAAGAAGGGGCTGGAAAGAAATATTTGAAATCTTGAAAAGCAGGGACCTACATCCAAAATTGCTCTATCCAGCAAAGCTGTCATTTAGAATGGATGGACAGATAAAGTGCTTCTCAGATAAGGTCAAGTTGAAGGAGTTCATCATCACCAAGCCCTTATTATATGAAATGTTTAAAGGTACTTATCTAAGAAAAAGAAGATAAAAATATGACAGCGAAAAGACAGCAAACTCACAGCTATTAAGAACCACACCTAAAACAAAAGCAAACTAAGCAAACAGCTAGAACAGGAACAGAACAACAGAAATGGAGATCATATGGAGGGTTAGCAACAGGAGTGTGGGAGGAGGAGAGGGGGGGAAAGGTACAGAGAATGAGTAGCATAGATAGTGGGTAGAAAATAGGGGGAGGGCAAGAATAGTATGGGAAATGTAGAAGCTAAAGAACTTATGACACATGGACAGGAACTAAAGGGGGGAATGTGGGTGGGAGAAGGTGTGTAGGGTGGAGGGGAATGATGGGGGAGAAATGGGACAACTGTAATAGCATAATCAATAAAATATATTTAAAAAAATATAATTAAAAAATTGTTAGTCTGGCTAAATCAGACCTGTGGATTTAGAATGTTGTTTTAGGGTTTTATATTTTGTTTAACTGAGGATAGACTGTGTAAACATTAACCAGTGTCATCATACTCTTCTAAATCTCTCAAAATTTAGATCCAGAGTCCTGTTTCCAGCTCATTCTGCCCTTGGCCTTCCACATTTGGAGACTGATAACATAGAATCATAGAAAAAGATTGCTGAAGTGGAATTTCACAGATTTATAAATCTATAAAGATTTGCCATTTATAAATCTGCTATCCCTTAGCAAAGAACATTAATGGGATTTATCTGTCTCTCATCTTAAAATGTTTGAAGTCTCCTGCCCTACAATACCATAAAGGACATTTAGAAACATTATCTGTTAAAAACATGTGAGTGTTACCATAAAGAATACGGGGAAGTGTGCAGAGCTGGATATGTAATACAGGGAATGATAGTAGCATAGTCTCAACAATTGATGGAACTCAGGAAATACCATTTATTTCTAGTCTAAACTGAGAGCTGCTCTCCAACAGGAAGCAGGAAGTTGAGAGCCAAGGCTTAAAGGACATAAGCTTAGAAGCAGAAAAAGTATGGTCTGAGAGGGATATGACACCAAGCGGAAAAGCTGGAGTTAAAGTGAAACTGGCTGAGGCATTGCATGGGCAAGGGAGGAAATCATTGGAAAGACTAGAATAATCCACATGGAAACGCCCTTGCAGGGATAAAGCACACACACCCCAGTGAGTCAGCAAATGGATGGCTTTCCCCACAGTTGCTGCAAATGGGAAAGTAGAAAGGGGACTGATTAAACAATACACAAAATAACCATGGAATGATGGGATTAGGAGTAACAGAGGAAGAGCTTTCAGTAAACACGTGTCAGAATCTGACTACTCATCAAACTACATAGATCCTTACAAAACTACCATAGTAGCAAAAAAGGTAACTAAAAGAAGTTTTAACAGGCAGTCTTCTGCAATTGGAGAATTATTCAACCTGGATCTGTTCAGTAGAAAAAAGGAATAAATGTAGCCAGAACAGTAGAAAATCATAAAGACATGGTAACCAAAGACATCATACCCTTCCCAATCTTAGTGGAAAGGAAGGTGTAATTAAGACCAGAGCTACAGGGTCCACTAAACTACGTAAGGTCCCTTTATTAATGTGAGTACCATTATTGTTAATTATATCTTTATAACATCCCAAATTAAAACTGCCCTTTTAATTACTAATTTAAAAAATCAGGAATTAACAAATAGTAGTCAAGATTCTAGTGCTCAGGGCACTATATACTCATACTTGGTGAGTAGCATGATATACAAAAATCCCTAAACGGGGAATTTAGAGCATGTACTAAAAGAAAACAGAAGTTTGGAAAAGTGAAAAAGGATTCTGAATCCATCTGTTCAAATTTAGCTGTGTCATCTGCCTGTTAGAATCCTCTCTCTGCTTCCTATCAGAAAATAGAAATAATCTTTCAATTCTGCTCATATATAATATATATTTATATGTATTAAATATATATGTAATATTTATATAATAAATATATATTATATATATTTAAAATGAAGTAATTTGAAAAATGAATGAAAACTTAGCATAATGTGTTCTGGCACCATTCATAATTCCTCTTGCAGAAGTATTTAGTCAGCACCTTCAAGGTCAATGCAAGATAACATAAAGCTCAAAAGAAACATCTTTGGAGTCTAGCTAGTTTCTTCATGACCTATTGCTGCACAAGAAACTGTAGCTTAAAATGACAACCATTTTGTTCGCTGATAATTCTGTGGGTCAGAAATTTGAGCTGGCTTCAACTGGATGACTTTTCTGCTGATCTCACTCGTTCTGCTGATGGTCACTCCTTGCAGATGCTGTCAACTGGAAACCATTAGGGATGCATGGTCCAAGCTGGTCTAATTCAAAAGCTGGCAGTTGGTAATGGCTTTGGCTGGGCCTCTGTCTCCACATGGTCTCCCAACCTCAAGGACACTGCCTGGGGCTTTTTCACATGATAATGGTAGTGTGTCAAGAGGAAAAGAGCAGAAGTTTCAAAAGTATCTCTAAGCCAACACTCACAAATCCCACAATGTCACTTCTGCTGCATTCTGTTGGTAAAGCAAGTCACAAGGCCAGCCCAGATTCAAGGATTTGAAGAAGGAATTTGACTTCTAAATGAGAGAGGTAGCCCAGTCACAGTTGCAAAGAAACACTTGTATATAGATGAGAAGAATCATTGCAGATATCTTCGTAAACAGTTACTATGGCTGGGAAGATGCCATTCTCCTTTAGGATCTGAGAAAGAAGTTGAGAAGTCCCCAAGAAGTCTCACATGAGAAGCTACCGAGCACACTTACAGTGGGATCCTAGAAGCAGTCTGGATCACTGAGTACTCAAACCCTAAAAGAGTTAGGGGATACACTTTCCAAGACAAACTGAAGCTCTTTTCATTCACCAAAATATCGCCAAACTTAAAAGTCTAGGACACCCATACTTAACAATCAGGTCATTTCCCAACTATTTGCCTTGTTTATCGAAGCTGTATTTCTGCCATGTCTTTGGATGGCTGACTTCACACGTTATTCAAGACCGAGCTTTATTTTGCCTCTTTAGGGAAACCTTCCCTGACCTCCTTAATTAGAATTCATTTCCCCCATTTCACTGTCACGTTCTCTTCATAACAATATTACTATCCAAAATAACTTTTACTTTTGCTTACTTGTTCATGATGTGTCCCTCACTCAAGTGTAAGCTCCATGAGATTTAAGGTTCTAGTAATTTGTTTAGCATAGTAACATCAGCAAGTAATGGGTGCTTGAAAAGGTAGCCAAATGGACAAGGTTTTGATCATTACTTCTCCACTAATATCCCAAGTTTGGCCCAAGTCAATCTCTGGTTGGATTATAAAAAGCACAAAGTAAATAACACCATCTAATCATCCCTGGGCTCAGAATGAAACAGGATAGTCAGAAACTAGGAAAATTCCTTGCCAAGTGGGATAGAAAAACTGAGACAGCAAGCTGAACAAACTGGCCAAGCAATTTGCAGCCAGGTGCAGATGGTCCCCAGACCAGAATGTCCCAAGTGCCCAGCAGGGAGCAAAACTGGGAAGACAGGGACCTTGCCCCCAGGGTAACCTCTCCTCCCCTGGACTCTCCTCCCTGTAGATAACACCTAGGCCTCAGTTGTGTTTCAGCTTCAGGCCCAGAAAAGCAGCAAAACCAGGTGGGTGTTGCCAGAACCAACTGCAATGATAAGATTCCCTGCCCTGCCACTGACCAATCAGTGGAGACCATGATCCTGAAAAGGCACCTGGAGAACTGATGAATATTTTGCCAAAACCCTCCCCTGAGAACTCCTCTAAGGTTCCCGCCTGCCAGAGAGAGAAAAGACTCAAGACACAGGACCCGGCCTGTTCTCTCCCTCTGGGGAGCAGCCTGCACCATTCCCTTTCCCCTCTTCTTCCCCCACAGGTACGCATCTCCCAAACTCTAAGGCAGTGGGCAGCTGGCCGCTTGTCCCAGCCTAATCCCCTGAGCCTGTTCCCAGAGCCCCCTTTTCTCTGACCTCCCAGTGAGCTAAGGCAGCCCAGCCTAGGCTCTCCTGTTGCTTCCTCTATGCTAAATCCTCCCTTATTTCACTGTCCCCAGCTCTAACAAATGTACCCTCATAGTCACGTGGACTCATGTTGTGAAATCTTTCCTACATGAAGTCAATAATCTACATACTACGGCCAGGGCCAGACTGGACAGAGGTCCAGTAGTAATAGTTTACTAAGCTTTTCTTGTATAAATTTGCCTGCTCGGATCTTCCCATTTATGTTAGAGATACTAGTCTTTGGAATGTATCTAATTAACCTCAATTTCCTTCTTTTGTAAACCTGAGAAAACACTTACCTCACTCATGTAAATGAAATGAGGTTCCATTTGTAAAATGCATAATACAATAAATAGCAGTTACTCATATTATTATTATCCAGAATTCAATTGTGACTAACTGGGCTTATACATAGCTCAAGCCCAATCAATATCCATTGATTTTTGTTGTTGTTGTTTTAAATGACCAATTCTAGTTATCTATTTCCAAAGGATTCTCTGACTCCTCAGAAAGTCCTGGGGAAAGTCTGATGATTAATGCCCACAATTGTACAATGTCCAAAACAGAAATACAAGACTCTTAGCACTCAAAAAGTCAGAACAATACATGGAACACCACCCAAGACGTTCTTCCACGTGCGGCCGCTGGTGAGCAGTCTTCTCACTTTTCTCAACCGTCTGTATTCCAGCCCTCCCTTCCCCCTTCTTCACAAAACCCACGTCCTCTTTCACCTAAGCTTTCGTGGCTCAACTAGGTGGTGATGTCCCCCCTTGTTCCACTCTTATTGGTGAATTTTTTTAGACTATCAGTGCCTCAGACATTTTATCATTTCGTTTTTATTAATATCACCGTAGTGATTTCTGGTCACATTTTGTACTCACAGCATACGGTCCCTTTCATTAGGCTAAAACTGCGTTAACGCAACAGGTGAACTATCTGGAATCTGAAAAGCCTGCTGTGTTTGTTCTAAGAAGGTGTTTACCCTACAAACAAGAACATTGGTTTGCTCAAATTGCAGGCTCCTTTTGATCCTGTTAAAATACTTCCCGCTTATTCTTGTTAATATGTTAGATACAATCCCACGGGTGAGCACGGCATATGATCACATTGTTGTCCCCTTCCTCACCATTGGTTGGTCCCTTCAGGATTCCTGGGGCACCACCCTGAACTCACTGGGCCATTTCACTGCATTGTGTCTTATAAGAAAGCTTTTTACATTTCTCAGCCATTCCAAACAGTCCCCTTTTTCTTCTTTATTCATCCCTGTGAGAAGGCAGTCAATAAACAATTAGGTTTGGTTACATCACTTAGCTGACACAAATGGCTAGCAACAGGTTTAATGACATAAGCCCAGTCATCTTAATTCCCCCACACAGGAATCCTTGAGGGACAAGAGATAGGAGTTTGTTGGCTACATCCAAGGAAAGTAACTAACTAACCTATTAATGTAAGAAAAATGGGATATAGCAATTACCAAAGCAAATTCTGATTTTTTTCTCCTTGGTAAAGAGGATTAGTAGATCTGACATAGGGATTCTTAGGACTATGCAATGACGGGGCACCACGATGGTCAATAAGAGACCCCTGTCAATGATATCACAGTTCAAATGAAAACACTGAAGAAGCTGTGTGACTTTGGAGCGTTAATGAAAAATGCAGCCTGCTTAAAAAACTTGGAATACTTTACAGACTATGACAGTTATACAAACAGGTTTTAAAAACTCAGAAGTATAAAAATCTATGTGACCTGCCCTTCGCTGGAATTCATTTTGGTACAATACAGGGGTATCTAAATTTCCTTTTAGTTTGGACATAGGATTATTTTGCCTAATGGTCATACAATTTTCAAGAAAAAATATTATTAACGATATGTCCTGACACATAAGAAAAAATGAAATTGCCTAGAGACTTATGTGAGGGATGCAAAAAAGATTTCTATAGAAGGCCCGTTTGTTCTACTGAGAACTTTATTGGCTTTGGAGAGGCCAAGATATATCTCAAGCTGGGTTTGGCAGTAGGGGACGTAGATGAATGACTCTGCCACTACCAAGTGGAGGAAATTGAAGTTTCATTCCTTAGAGGAGAAGACAGAAAAGTGAGGAGAGTAAGAAAAGTACAGGAAGCTGGCATCAAGTTGAACCGTGTTCTGTTACTGTGACATAAGAATCCCTGCGTGTGACCACCTTCAGCAAAGCCATCTCTACGTACACATGTGTGCTGCTGTGAATGTTGCCAATAGCCATTAGGGAAAGGACCAAAGTCCACAACCGAGTGAACATAATACAGAACAGGCAACAGGAGCAGGATGATGCATGATCTGTGAACTAGACCATGGAAGCAGGAGCTTTGAGCCAGAAATGATTATGAGATCACAAGACCCCAGGGAATACACATACACCTCAGAGAAAATTTTGGACATCTATTATACAATCTACAAGATGAGGGTCAACCACGTCAATTTCATCCATATCTTAGGTGGCCCCAGGGAACCAAGAAGTCATCTGAGTTACGCGAGTTTGACAATCTTATTACAGAAAATAATAGTAAGTATTAAATATAATCGAAATACTACTATTAAATGGAGTTCTAAAAATCATAAGATCCACACACATAAGAAAGTGTAACATAACATTAATCCACCTTCTGTATCTTTTTATCTCTGAAGTTAACTAATGGTTGGAAAACATTTAAAAAAGAATGCCCACAGAAACTTTAAAATATTAAGCATTCTAGGCACATTAGTGGATAATTTCATCATTTACATTTGAAATTTCAACATGTCCTGGCAACCCTTTTACTTGTTCTTGGCAAGTTTAATTTCCATTCCTTACAGGTATTTCCAAATCTTCACAGCTCTCTTCAAGTCCCCTTCTTGCTTCCCTACTACCCACACTCACTTTTTGCAGGTGACTTCGCTTCCTGACTGACACAGAATCTTGAAGCCATCAGATATTATTTCCCCGAACTCACTGCACACTCCTGCACATACGCCTCCATTTACACAGATCTAATCTAATCCCAGAACAACCCTCTCATCTCTTCCAGACCCTGCCCCCTTCTTTCATTTCCCTACACTCAGATGAGATCAGGAGTGTTCAGGGTGGTATGGCCGTAGATTCATTTCCCTACATTCATACTTTCCTTCTCTACTAGCAATGTGTTCTGAGACTGTAATCAATTTATCTCATACTAAAAAATAAACTTTATTAACTCACATTCCCCCAATGACCACCATCTACTGTGCCTTCTCATACAAACTTCTTATGAGCATGGTCTTTATTTTCCATCTTTACTTTCTCACAGAACACTTACTCCCAATTCAACAAACATTTCTTTAGCCACTATTGATATTATGTATCAGGCACTGTGCTGTGTGCCACCATTACAAAATTGCTCTGCCCCAGCCTTTCCACTGAAACTGTACTAGGAGATTACCACGGACCTCCTAATCACCAAATACAAGGAGAATATTTTGATCCTTATGTTTCTTGACCTCTCTGCAGCATGCAATCATTTATTCACTCTCACCTTGAAATTCTTGTAATCTGTGACAGCTCATTCTCCTCTTTGACTTCCTTAACAGTTTCTTCTTTATATGTTCTTAGTGGCCCTGGCTGGTGTAGCTCAGTGGATTGAGCGCGGGCCTGCGAACCAGAGGATCGCGGTTCGATTCCCAGTCAGGGCACATGCCTGGGTTGCAGGCCAGTTCCCAGCAGGGGACACACAAGAGGCAACCGTACATTGATATTTCTCTCCCTCTCCCTCTCCCCTACCCCTCTAAAGACAAATAAAAAAAAATTAAAAAAAAAAATAAAATATATGTTCTTAGTGGAAAAGCCTTCAGAGAAAGATAGAGTGAGAATTACTATGGGGGAAAATTATTTTTTCCAATTTTCCCTTGGAAAAAAAAAAGTGGTAGGACCCCAACCTATGTGCATCCTCTCCAGCACACAAGCTCATCCTCCACAGATACATCACTTTAGAGCATAAGTGTTTTGAGAGCAGGGTCCTCAATGTCTCCACTAAATTATCCTCAGCACTCATCTCAAAAAGGAATCCTTTACCCATTAGTAATCACTCTGCATCCTCTTTCCTCGCCTCAGCTCCTGGAAGCCACTATCTATTTTCTGTCTCTATAATGGACATTTTACGTAAACGGAATCATATGACACATGCTCCTCTCTTGCCTGTTTTTTTTTACTTAGCATAATGTTTTCACAGTTCATCCATGCCATAGCCTGTATCAGCACTTCATTCCTTCTTATGGCTGAACATAATATATTTATATGCCTATTATATGAATATATTATATTTTGTTTATTCGTTCACCAGGTGATGGACATTTGGGTTGTTTCCACTTTTTGGCTATTGTGAAAATGCTGCTACGAACAATCGTGGATAAGGTTTAGTTGGAACATATGTTCTCCATTCTCTTGGGTAGATGCCAAGGAGTAGAATTTCTGGGTCATATGGTAACTCTATGTTTAACATTCTGAGAAAGTGCCAAACTGTTTTTACAAGGTGGCTGAACCATTTTACAATCGCAGCAACAATGAACGAAGGTTCTATCTTCTCCACACCCTCACATACACTTGCTGTTGTCTGCCTTTTTCATGCTGGCTCTCCTAATAGGTGTGAAGTGGTATCTCATTGTGGTTTCAATTTTCAATGCTTTAACAGTTAATAATGTTTAGCACCATCTGCATAGTCAATAAATACTTTACAAGTGAATATATATAATCATAGACACTGAAGCAGGCTCCCAAAGATGCCAGCTATAGTTATTCAGGTAGTGAGTGTTTAATAGCAATGAATGAATAGCAGGGGAAGGGAGTATATTATGGATCAGATAATGGCATACCCAACCACTGCACTTAGTTAATGTGACTCATGTCTGTAACTGGTTTGCTTTGTTCAATACTGACATTTGATATTTAAATTATCAAAGATGATCAGTGCCTCTCATTCGGATTCCAAATTCTTTCAAGCAAATAGAAAGAGAAAGAGATGGAGTTATGCAAAAAAAAAAAAATATTGTCAGAGGGGATGATTATTTCATATCATTTGGAGGATCAAAAGTCAGGACCACCTTAGTAAAAGGCAGAAAACTGTACTTGAACAACAATTAAAAAAAAAATCTTGAAAACCTTCAAAAAAATTATTTTTCTTCAGGCATCACAGAATTCTTAAAACAAAGTTTAGTTATTATTATACCAAGACATATAATCTTGTCAACCTCTGAATAAATAAACAATCATCCAAAACCCCAAAATAAAAAAAATTAAATAAATAAAAATTAAATTGCCTTAAAAAAAAGAGTCAGGACTACCCTGGCTGGTGTGGCTCAGTGAATTGAGTGCCAGCCTGTGAACCAAGGGGCCACTGTTTTGATTCCCAGTCAGGACACATGCCTGGGTTGCAGGCCAGGCCCCTGGTAGGGGGTGCACAAGAGGCAACCACACAATGATGTTTCCTTTTCTTTCTCTCCGCTTCCCCTCTCTAAAAACAAATAAATAAAATCTTAAAAAAAAAAGGAGGAACTATCATGACTCTAAGGCCTCTTGACTTATCTGTTCAAAATGCTAATAAGCCATATGTATAGGGAATCATTTAACTGGTTATCTATCTTGATGTTAGAATATTATAGATCTCAGGCAATGGTTAAAAAATAATCCAAAAACTCATAGGCATTTAGTAAACAAAAACATGTTTTATTTATAATCAGAAAGTACCATAAATTTATTCTTTTAAAATATCAATCTTTTGAAAGACTTGTATTTTTGTTCTTATAAATATTAAGTGTTGTCTTTAATTAGCTACATGTATTCTTGCTTGTAAAGTCATCCTTTTAAAATTTGCTAGTTTCCTAGTTAGTCAACTAGGAATCTTAAAAACTTCTTCTTATGAGTGGTCTTACCCCTTCAGGTTTGCTGCTTACAAGAATAAGATTAATATATATCACATCAAGACTATCCCAAAGATTTAGGAAAGTTGTGTCACAGTGGGAAGTAGTGGGTTTAGTCTGCCTAGCATCACCCATTTCCCCATTCTGACAGCAACTCGATTTCCTTTTGGTGAATAACTTCTAACCCCATAAACACAATCTGATGGAACTGTGATTTCCCCAACCAACAGAGATCCCTGTACTCCAAACTAGGACAGTTGGAAATGTGTTTCCTCAAATGTTATTATTTTTTAATTAGCCTTTTTGTTATAATATAAATCACAGATATGAAAAATGATACAAAATAAATGTATGGTTTAGTGACTTATTAAAAGCAAACAATCCTGTAACCAACACCCACATCAAAAAAAAATTTTTTTTCCCAACCTCTATCAAGAAGTCCTTTTTTTTTTTTTTTTTACCCATCCCAAAGGCTAGTTTTCTTGCTATAAACATAATCATCATCCTGACTTGTACAGTGATCACTTCTAAAGTTTCTTTATGATTTAATCACTCAAGAGTGTGTCCCTGGGATCCAAGATGGCGGCAGAGTAAGTGGAAGCTACACTAACGTCCTCCCAGGACCAATCTGGGATTACAACTAAATCATAGAAAAATCATCCTGAATAACCAACTGAACAACAGCAGGAGAGAAGCCTTATACCCAAGGACTTAAGGAAGACAGCGTCCCTGGATGTTATAGTTTAGTCTTGCCCATTAAAAAAAGAAAATATGATATATCTTTTCAGTGTCTTTTAAAGTGCAGGCTTCCTTTTTCCATATTTCCTTTCTTAAGAGACATTTGTTCAAGAACCTGAGGACCATTTGCCCTATAGAGTACTGCAAAGTCAGGATTATGCTGATTACATACCCACAGTGCAATTAAACATGCGCCTCTCTCCTATTTCCTACAAAGCGGCAGTGGAATTCAGAGACTTAATCAAATTTGTCAGGAAGCATATAATGTCTGGTTTTCTCTCTTTTTTGATGTTAGTAGCCATTGATACCCAATGTCTAGATTTATGAATTCATTGAAAATTGCAAAAATGCTGCTATTTTAATTCTGTCATTTCATTTTCATTTATAAACTGGAATAATTTTTATTACTCGGCTACCCAGGGGCACAGTTCATGTAGGAAATGCAGGTTAAAGATATGATTCTTTTATTTCCCAGGTTTTCAAGATAATTAATTGGTTCCCTGTTAGCTTCTGAAAGTAACCAATTGGGATTCCCCCCCCCAATATTATAATAATTCATTATCACATATTTAAATTTATCTAATCAATTTTGATCCACAGAAATTCTTATCTTCACTGAGGCTTATATTATCTCATATTTGGCCATTGAGAGCTTTTTCAAGTTGCTTTCTGCATCCTATTGACATGATTCTATTTTTTTCTAGAAAGAAGATATTTTATTTTCAGTATGTAAATGGCACATAGTTTAGTGTTTTGCTTTTATTTTGAATTACTTCTTGAGGGAAAAGCACCATAAATGTTTTCAGTTATTAGATGCTAACAATACTAATCGAGTCAGACTGACAGCATAACAAAAGGGCAAAATTGGGAGTCTGTAGAGTTCACTCAGTCTATACTATCCAACTCAACCCCACTCCTGGAATTACGTAGACTGAAAACTCCAGGCCAATTCAGTGGCTATAATCAATTTGTGTGTCTGATCTGTTATGACCAGATGCAGGTTACGTATTTTGGTAGAAACATCACATAAGTGGTATAAATGTTAAGAACAGTATTTAAACCCAAAATCTAGGCTCAGATGTTCTCATTGCTTTTAGACCCACTAAGTACTAATCAAAGATTACTAACATGAATTCTGCTTCCAGTAATAACAGAGTAGCATATATCAGACTAACCTTCCTACAGATTACAAATTTAAAATCTGGAGAAAATATGTTCAAATAAAATGAAAAACAACCGGTTGAAGCCTCTAGGAAATAAACAAAAGGAGACAAAAACTAAAGGAGTGTTGATCCTTGAAATAGGGGAAATATACTGTGTGATATTTCTGTGTGTATGGCTTTGTGCCTAAGGGAAATTCCCAGTCTGTAGAGCATGGGGTAGAGGCAGTGTTAGTGGCATGAGGAATCATAAGACAGAGCATAAATTTGCCAGAATGGCTAGAAGTAAAGGGAGAATGTTGAGAATAAAGAAGTCTGAAAATCTGCTTAAGAATTTCATCCAAATCTTTGGCTGACCCTAGAACTACACACACATAAGGGGAAACTCCAAGGCACACAGGAGAAAATGACAGCTGAAAGGGTGAGGAAATTTAACTCACACATTTCAGCTACTGTCCATCACAAGGGAGACAGAGTTCTGAGTTTCTGTCCAGTCAGGTTAACTACTGCTAAAAATACAACTAGCATTCTTCAGAAGAAGATAACAAAATCCAGTGTCCCTACAATATCCAGAATACAATAAAAATTAGTAATACACAAAGAAACAAAAAAATGTGACCCATGGACAAAAGGAAAGACATTCAATGGAAACCAAGCCTGAATAGTCCAGATGCTGGAATTAGTAGAAAAGGATTTTTAAACAGCCATTAAAATTTGGTTACCATGAGTGAACTAAAGGACAAATTTCAGCAGAGACATATCAGTAAAGAAATAAAAACTACTGTTTAAAAAGAAGATCCAGATGAAAATTTCTGATTTAAAAAGTGTAATAGCTAACATATTTTCATTTTCTGGCTAGGATTTATAGCAAACTGAAGTGATTAAGATAACTAAATAATATTTTTTAAGTGGAAATAATATTTTAATCTATATTTCTATTTCTAATAATAGTATCTTCCAAAATGAAGGCAGAGAAACAAAGAAACTTTTAGATAAGTCTGACAGAAGAAAGGGTAAGTGAACTGAAGAGGTCAGGTAATTGATTTAAATAGAAATTACTCAATCTAAATAACAGAAAGAAAATAAATAGAACCTTGATATAACTGTGAGAACATATCAAAGGATCTAACATACAAGTAATTGGAGTCACGGAAAGGAAGGGAAGAGAGTGAATGGCGGGGAAGAAATATGAAGATATACAGGGGATAATTTCCCAAGAGTGTGTGAAGAGTTACAACATACTTGAGGTAGGAAAAATACAAAGAAAACCTCAACTAGGCACATCATAGTCAAACTGATGAAAAACAAAATTAAAGAAAAATATCTTAAAAGTAGCCTGAGATAAAAAGAGAAGTGACATACAGCAGAACAGTGATACAAATGGTAGATTATTTTCATAAGAAATTGTCACAAGAGGGCCCAGGTAACCAGGTTCTTGGTGATCATGGGCAAAGAATTGAACCAAATACACAGAGTGTATAGCAGAAAGAGAGAGAGTGGATTTATTAAGTGATAGTACACTCCGAAGAACATAGGAGTGAGTCAACTCGGAGCAGAGGTCGACCTCTGGAGCTGGAGGGATTCTATTCTTATAGGATGGATCCTTCCTGGCTAGTTTTGGCGGGATTTTATTGCACATGTACAAGTAG
Organism: Glossophaga mutica; assembly: GCA_039655065.1. NCBI lineage: Eukaryota > Metazoa > Chordata > Mammalia > Chiroptera > Phyllostomidae > Glossophaga > Glossophaga mutica. Next base: position 66,433,564 of record CM077304.1, read on the forward strand.
TTAAATTACTTTAAAGCTACTACGCATGTGGTCTCCCATGATTTTCCTTGACTGGTCACCGGGGAAGGTGGTCCCACAATGTTAATTTATTATAATGCTGTTATAATGAAGCAGGGGTCATACAGCATCTTCTGTGCAGGTGCAGTCATGATTCACCATAGTTCAGCCCTTGTCCAGAAAGTGGGAACAACAGGTCTTAGAACAGGGTCTCCGTCCTGTATCCAAGTCCTTTATCCCAGCCCTGGGGCACCTCCGGAGTTTCCTTCCTTTCTGACTATCTCCTGCCTCAAAACCGTGAAACCAGGAGTTTCTTCCTAACTGAGAATCCCATTTCTCAAGAACACACATCAACATAGATTTAGAATATTCTATAGGTATTCATTCATTTTATCCCACATTATATACATAGTAGTTTCACAATAACAATAATGATGTTATCACCACTGATTATGAGCCCAGAAAACTGAGAAGCATGTGTGTTGCGCCTACTCCCTCCACAGTGCATGGTGTGTGCTATATCTGTGCTGTTGAATTACATAAGCTTCACATATTGGATCTTCTTTACCTGTTTTTTAACTCTAATTTTCTTTCTCTTTGTATTTCTTTTTAAAATTCGCATCCTTTTTATTTCTTTTTCTGTTAAAGCGTTATTTGTTGTATTTATTATTTCATTTCTTTTAGGTTAGTCTTTATTTCTAAAATTATATATACACTTGCTTTTAATTTTGTCTTGAGTGTGACCTCATGTCTGAGTTTACACAATTCTGAGTTATGTTGTTACTTATTCCTGTGTCATTTTAAATGTCTTGTTTGTTTTGTAAAAGAATATTACAGTTTTGATCTTGTATTTGGATGTTTTTTATGATTTTATTGTCTTTAGGGATTCAGTCATTCATTTTATTATTTATAGTCTTTATTCTTCTGTCTTATGGTAACTTCGTTAAGGATTTGACTGATACTTCTCCATTCATTTTTATATAAATCTGGTGTTTCAACCTTGCAGATAGTTTTTCTAACTACGTAGACCTTCTGCTGTTTTTCTACACAGCGTTTAAAACCTTAGAAGTTTACTTCTCAGATTTTCTGGCTCCTTCCTCTCACATTATTTTCTGGATTGCCCCTCATTTAAATCCCTATTGCCCCTACCCTCAATTTATATTACACTCTCAAACTGATAAGAGAGTTAAGAGTTGGAAAATTTTAGTTTAAGTAATAGCTAATAAGCTTAGTAATCAACGCCTGTAAAAGCTTTTGTTCCAGCAATTGAAGGTAGGAGCCACCCTGACTCCAGGAGACTAGAAGCAGCTCCACCTTTGTGCCTCAGGAGGACTGTAAGCCATTCAAGATGTTATCTGAGCCATTGTGCTCCAGAGTGAGATGACCACCTGGGGCACACAGCCTAAGACCACCGCCCAGGGCAAGAATGCTGAAGTTGGTTTTTTTAATCTAGCTTTGAACTTTTCCTTGAATTCCAAACCTCTTACCTACACTTTGTTCTCCTTATAAAAGGGTCATTTTAAAATGGAATTTAAGATGCTCTGTTAGGGTATGAATCTGCCATCTTTTCAGACTGCCAGCCATTTGAGTAAAGTGCCCATAAAGATTCAATCCCTGTCTCTGCTTATTGGGTTTGGTAGTGACAGGCAGCCCGAACTCTGGTGTCTTTTCCGGTTTCAAAACATCTCTCCTTCAGTGCGGGGCCTATGAGCTCCCTGGCAGGTCATTTTTGAGAACAGAGTACTTACACCCTGCCTCATCATCCACTGGGTCAGGCAAAATTCCTCTGTTTCAGCTGGTGTTCTCAAATTAGATCAGAGCAGTTCCCAGAGGATGCCTGTTGGCTATTTGAATATTATTCTGTTCCTAGATTTGCCAGATACCCTGTTGCTCCCCCCAGATTTCTTCCACCAGGGCAGTAACAGCTCACAGGCCTGTGGACACTGGTGCTGTGGGACCTGGGGAACACCGTTGACACAGTTCTCTCCGACGGTGCTACTACCTAGCTGCTCGCTCTACTTTTATGTAAGAATTCAAGAAAACTAAAAATCTCTGCTGTCACTCCAGGAATCTTCTTCCAAGAATTCCTTAAATTTGAATCTTGAGTACACTCATAACGGTACTAAAAATAGTTCAAAATGTATTCATCTCAGTGGAGATGTTCTAACTAAAATTTTGTTGATAAAACTTTTTCTATAGTTCTTGTTAGTTGATGTTCAGAGCTGCCTTTATTTTCAATATCCTCCTGACAAGTTCCTTTTTACTTAAGTTAGCCAGGGTTAGTTTCTTTTGTTTGAAAACAAAGGTTTCAAACTTCAATGAAAATTTAAAAGTCAATAATGAAACTCCTAATTTAGTTATGACGCGTAAAGAGCACAGAAGTTGTCACTGCCGTGGACAAAAATAAAGGGTGGGGGTGCCGTTCTGTGGAAGGTAACCTCCCAGACGATCTGGTCACAAATTCTTAACTGGGCCGGTCAGGGTAAGTAGTCACGTCCCAGGCACATTTTTTAGCTTTAAGCAAGCTCTGTCCATTGTTTCTGTGCATCTGGGTTAACACACCTTAGAAATAAGTGTAACCACCCTCAAGAAAGCACATAATCTTGTTAACTACCCTGTAATCCAATCCCTACCTTGCTTTCTCTTACTCGCCTGTAATTTTCCTCACATTCCCTCCTTAATTTTAAATCTATGAAAGAAACTGTGAAACTTTGATTCACTAGAGCATTTGAAATCATGCTTCCTGGCAATTATTGTCAGTTCAGCTCAAATAAATTCTTTCAGAAATTCTCCACAGGTTTGAATGTTTTTATGTCAACAAAACTATTAACTAATGAAGGCCACAGCCCCAAGGCACAAGCCTAAGTAAAAGACTGAGACTCAATTAAAACATTTTGAATGTTCCTCCTCCCACACTGTCTACTACCAGTCCAGCAAGTTTGTAGTATAATGATAATAACAATGAATTTCAGCTGAAGAAACTACCAAGACACAGACTCACATCTTCTCAAGAGAGAAGGAAAACAAAACAAAACTAAACCAAGAATACTACAGAAATCTGAAGCCTCCGACTCAAAGTTATACCAAACATTAAACAGCACATCTCCTAGCCAGACTAACACATCCTCTCTCCAGAAGCAAATAAGCGTTGTGCTGACTGGTGTGGCTCAGTGGTTTGGGCGTCGTCCTGCAAACCAAAAGGTCACCAGTTGGATTCCAGGTTTGATTCCAGGCCGGAGTCCATTCTTGGGATGCAGACCAGGTCCCTGGTTGGAGGTGTGCAAGAGGCAACCCATCGATGTTTCTCTCGCACTTTGATGTTTCTCTCCCTCTGTCCCTCCCTTCCCCTCTTTCTAAAAATAAAAATAAAATCTTGAAAAAAATAAAAGCAAAAAAGCCTCAGTTACTCTGACCTTATACAGTCTGTCTAGCTTTTAACATAAAACTACAAAGCATGGTAAAAGGCAAGGAAAATGCACAGCCTGAAAAGGTAAAACAACCATCAGAACCAGACTCAGATATGTCACAGATGTTGAAATTATGAGACAGGAAATTTAAAATACATGTTAAGGACTATAATGGAAAAAGTGAAAACATGCAAGAATACATGAGTAACGTGGCAGAAAGATGGAAACTTTCAGAAAGAATCAAAAGGAAATGGTAGGAATAAAAAGCACAGCAACAGGAATGAAGAATGACTTCAGAATGAAACTGGAAAAGTTAGCTTTTGTGCTACCTGTCACTACCAGAACCAGCAAGTAGAGAGAAGGATTAAATCTTTATTGGTGCTGTATTCACATGCCAGTGATCTGAGAAGATGGTGTCAACTATAATGATAGCTAAAATCTTTAACTCTTTTTTTTTTAAGATTTTATTTATTTTTTTCTAGAGAGAGGGGAAGGTAGAAAGAAAGGGAGAGGAACATTGGTGTGTAGTTGCCTCTTGCACGCCCCACACTGGGGACCTGGCCAGCAACCCAGGTATGTGCCCTGACTAGGAATTAAACTGGTGACCCTTTGATTCACAGGCTGGCACTCAATCCTCCGAGCCACACCAGCCAGGGCTAAAATCTCTAACTCTTGAGTTTGCCTAAACTCACATTTGAATCTATCAGGAAGACTAAACATGACTGAGAAAGGAATCAGTGAACTTGAACCTGGGTCCACAGAAACTTTCCAAACCGAAATGCAAAAAGTAAAAGGAAGGAAAGAAACGAAACAGAACATATAAGAATTGTAGGACAGTAGCAAAAGCTATAACACCAGAAAGAGAAAGAAAACAGAGCAAAGAAATATTTGAAATGATAATAACCAATAATCTTCGTAAATTAATGACAGGCATTAAACCACATATCCAGGAAGCTCAGAAAACATCAAGCAGTATAAACACAATTTAAAATGAAAGCAAAGAACAAAAGTCACACCTGGGTATATCATATTCAAAGTTTAGAAAATCAAAGGCTAAGAGGAAATCCTGAAAGAGGACAATGGGGAAGGGAAACCTTACCTACAGAGTAACAGGAATTTAACTATGCAAGCAAGAAGAGAATATAGTAAAATATTTAAAGTGTTAAAAAGAAAAAAGTCAATCTAGAAGTCTATATTCAGTGAAATTGTCCTTTAAAAGTGGAAAAGAAATAAAAATGTCAGTAATATGGTGGCTTAGAGCTCTTAAAACCTGCCGGCCACAGGATGCCACAAAGGGAAAAGAGCCACCGGGAACAAGAGTAAACACTATCCCAGATAGCCAGACCCTAATGGATACCTACGGATCCAATACCTAAACGGATACCCTTTAGGTATTGGGATTATCAGAGGAAACTACAGAATAACTATGTTTAATATGTGAGCAGAAATATAACAGATTAAAATACATGAGTAGTGAGACATTAAAAAGACATTAGGAACTTACCTGGAGGATTTGAAACTAACCATACTGAATTTGAAAATGTGATAAATGAAATTTAAAACTCAACCAAAAAGATTAAAAAGCAAGTTGGAAACAGCTGATTAGAATGAATCAATGAATTATAGAATAAAAAGAAAATTCAGATTACAGCTCAGAGAGACAACTAGGTGTAAAACACTGAAGATTGTTTGGAAGATGTAAGTGTAGAGTGAGAAGGGCTAATTAGAATTCCTGGAAGAGGCAATTTGAATGAGGAGAAGCAGTAAGTGAAGAAATAATGGCTAAGACTATTCTACAATTCATGAAAGACATCAGTTGTCACATTCACGAAACTCATTAAATCCCCAACAGTACAAATAAGTAGAAATTCACACCTGGATACAGGGAGTGAAGCAGCAGGACAAAAAGGACAGAAAGAAAATCTTCAAATCAACTAGAAAGAAAAGACAGATTAATGGGATTGAGAGGATAGTGGAATAATATACAATTGAAATAATCTTCTGAGAATGAAAATGAAATATGTAATGAAAGAAACACACACACACACCAAACAAAACTGAGAGGATTTACCATGAAAAAACCCTTATTGAGGGACAAACTGAAGAATGTGGTTCAAGAGGAAGGTAGATAATTCCAGCACACACACACAGGCTAGAAATCCACTCTCAGGAGAGAATGTTGGAACTTTACTGAAACAAGACATTGGTGACCCTCCAGGCCAGGTCTAAGAAAAACTGTTTATTTCTTGCAAGCATGATTTTAAATTTACGTTTGATTTTGCCAACAGATTGAAAAGCTTCTGTCAGTAAGACCTTTGGGTGCTTTCCAATCGATATACTTAAAAAAGAATTATTTTCTTAAAGGTTACTAGCTAGGTGAGTTTTGTGTTGTATCATCCGAGGGACTTGCTTTTGGCGGACAAGCGCACTTCAGGAGCAGCGTGCTCCATCTGCATCAGAAAGCGGAGAAAAGAGGCAGTCAGAGCAGCAGGAAGAACAAATGTTGCAAGTGGGAGAAAACACAGACAGATGGCTGAATCTGTGTTAGGGCACATTGAACCATTGTGAAGGCAACTAAGGACATTAGTTGTTCAGAGTGTACACGTGGTGAAATGGGGGAAATTATTCAGTATTTGCATATGGATTCCCTGATATTCTATACAGAAGGACCACTGGTAAATGTGCATAATATTTTCCTGAAGGAAATGAGAAGCTTTGGTATTTTCCCCAAAACCCATCTGAGTGTCACATTTCCAGAGCAAGAGTCCTCACTGGACTGTTTGGTTGCATTTCCATTGGTCCAGAGGTGGGAGATATTAGAAAAATTTGAAGAAATTTGCCTACTGAAAAGTCAGCTTATAAATCTTCATTATTGCAATTGGTGGCAGATTATTACAAATCAAATTATTCAATGTGTTTAACAATATTGCCATCAAAAAGGAGAATTTTGCCTAAACAAGGTAAAATTGTGAAGAAGGCAAGTTTCTTCCACATGTACCCTAAATTAAAAAAATAATTTTTCTTCTTTTATCATCTTTTCCTGGAAGATTTTAACTCCAGAGCCATAATTATTGATTTCGGCTACATGTAATCTCTGCTGGACATTAAGAATTCAACATTATGTAATTTAGTTTATTTTACTTTTTACATTACAGCATTTTTAGTTGGCATCCCTTCCGGGGTTGCATTTTAATAAGAATTCTTCTTATCCAGAATAAAGCACTAATTAGCAGACTATCTAGGAATTGTGGCAAATTTCTGAACATCTACTATACCAAGGTGACATATCAACTCATTAAGGAAAGGGCATATTTTAGGGACAGTTATTGAGCCATTTGAGGGGAAAGTGAAATAAGATCCCTACCTCAGACCATAGACACACACAATAAAAGATTCAAGATAATTAAAAGTTAAAAATAAAAGCATATTATTCTTCATACCAAGTTTTTGTTGTTGTTTTTGAACAGGTTTTATTACACAGAGGGCATGGGGCTCAGTCCTTGGCTGCTGCCTTCCTCACGGCTGCAAGGACATTGCTCGGCTCCTCTCTTTCCTCTTGGCACGGATGTGTGTCCTCACCCTTTTGTTGATGACTTTCAGGGCTCTCTTGTCCTTGAGCAGCCATACAGCCTGCCTTTCACAGGGGACAAAGCCACACACCTCCTGGATCATGTCCCGCACGAACCTGGTGTGCTTGGTGAGGCAGCTGTGCCTCAGCTTGTGCACATTCTCAGGCACCGTATGGCCCTCGCTGAGGCCCACGGCCAAGGGGTAACGCAGAGCCCCTGCTGCTGCAACTCAGTGGCTGCCACCGGGAAGGCTGACACCACACAGAACTCTGGCAATATGTGTCCGTACTAAGCTTCTCTTAGTATGAAACAAAACTAAGTAAAATTTTAAAAAATATTGAAAATTTGACTACATAAAATTTTAAAGGTCTATACATTGAAAAGACACCATACATAGAAAGTTAAGATAATAAATGGAAAATGGAGAAAATTTTGGCAATATACGTAATAGACAAAGCCAGGATCCATAGTACTTAAGAGCATACGCTCAGAAACTAGATTGTACAGGTACAAATACTAGCTATATCACATGTCAGTCTTTTGACCTTAGGCAAATTACTTAACACCTTCGGGCCTCGAGCTTGTTTATTAAATGAAGAAAACAAAATTTACTGTCTTGGGTTAGCTGAGAGCTATTATTATTGCCCATAGTATATAAAAGGTTAATTAAATTACTAAGAAAAAGGCAACCAATCCACTAGATGCTCAACATCACTAAAGACCTTTTAATCTTATTTTCAGCTACTCCCTGGCACTATTTCGAGTATCAGTCAAGTGGTCCTAGTCATATTTTCTTTAAACTGGCTCTATAATTCGTTGTTCTATGCTTTTCTGTCACTGCTATCTCAGTCTAAAAATTCTCCATCCAGTCTTTGAACATAAAAATACTACCCATATTTTAAATCTTAACTCAAATCCTATCTTCTCCATAGGGTGCTCCTCATTAGTCAGTCAAAAGAGCACCATCTTTTTCTCTCCGAATTTCTAAGGTGCCTATAATATTACTTTCTACATGTAATCAAACCTTGTTTTGCCCTTTCAGGGTAATATGGGCACAAGTTTTATCTCCTATAGAAATCTGTGAATTTCCACAGGCTAGAATCACATATTCTACTTTAATATTCTTATAGTGCATAATAGGTAGTCATTGTATGAAAATGTTCACTTTTTGTTTGTTTCCCGTAACACTGATATACTACTGGGCAATCAGTGAGGAGGTACATGGAATCCTCACGTACATAATCTTTCCATCACACACACAGACATTTTCCAAACAGCACATACTTCCTTTTTTTTTATTTACACTTAACTGTAAGTACATAAAACCTGATGTGAGCTACATTTTTACAAGCTGCAGTGTGGAGTATAGGCTGGAGGGGGGATGGGTAGAAGAATTAAGGAGACAGTTTCAATCATTCAGGTGAGAGGTGATGGAGGTTTGGGCAGAATGTTGGCCGAGGAGTTGAGAGATGGGATCGGAGTCTGGGTACATCTCGAAGGCAGCGGCAGTGAATTTGCCTGCGTACTGGGTGCAGTGAGGGAGAACAGGGTAAAGAACGATGCCAGTTTCTTGACTGCCAGCTGTACAGCAGACCTCAGAGAATAACCAGTTCTTGTCAGAGCAGGAAGATGCAAGGCTGAGGGGCGCAGGCTTCCAAATGAGGTGGACAGAATGTCTCAGTTGGATATTTGCGTATTACTTTAGTAGGCATATAACAGATGTAGTGAAACATAAAATATTAAGAATGAATACATAGAAAACTAACCAATAAACAAACAAGGCAATTATTAATCTCAGGAAAAAGCAGTAAGTATGTAAGCAAAGTATATAAGCATAGATTTATCTTAGCTTTGCAGGAAACAATATTTTTATGGTTTAATAATGTGAACAAAGACTGATTGATTAACAAGATTGTGATATAACTCTACTGGAAGGATGAGGGTAGGAAAAAATAACTAACGATAAATAAATCCTCATTTACCATATTAGCAAGTCAATAGATAGAGCAGAAAAATGTCAAATTGAGAAATAGGATTACAAAGTCATAGGCGGCTGCAGCCAGGCTGTGGGCCAGGTGGTTGCGGTGGCCCCTGGGCGGCCAAGCTGCAGACCACGTGGCCGTGGTGGGCCTGCAGCCATGGAGGATCTTGTTCAAGACCAGGTGGCTTCACCAGCCACTTCTGGAAGTGGGAAATCTAAGGTGAAAAGAATATTTGACCAGCAGGCTCCCTGAAGGGTAGAAGGCTGGAACATCACCCCAGGAGGATCTTATCAAGTTTGCCAAGAAGCAGATGATGCTAATACAGAAAGCTACATCAAGATGTACAGAATTGGAGAACGAAATCAAAGTACTGAAATAAAAAAACTGTCGCTGAAGGAGCTGATGATATTCTGAAGGACTGCTGTGTCAGGAGCCAGAGATGGGTCCTCCCAGACCCCGCAACCAGCAGGGGAAAGCAGACATTGCGACCTCACCTGTCCAGAGTGAATGGCTTGGTCAAAGCCCCTCCACAAACACCAGGCAATATCCTGGGCCATGTTTGTGACCTTGGCCTTAGCCATGTTTTGCATTTTTATTCCCATGCTGCTGCATAAGTGGACGCACATCGTCTACAGAGTAACTGTTGGAACATTCTTTTTTCATATTATCATGCACTTGGTGTCTGTTCCCATCAATCCAATGAAAGTGAACATTGGACACAAGATCACCTGTGGTCCACTTCTGCCTGCATCGAACTGATCTAAACACCGCTGCGTCATCGAGGATCAGTATTGCTGTCTGTGTCAGGGCACCTGAGTGCAAGAGCCGAACACTGTAGCACCTGCAACAAGTGCACAGCTGGCTTTGTCCATCACTGCAAGTGGCTGAACAACTGAGTCAGGAGCAGGAATTACTAGTGGTTCTTCAGCTCTGTGGCCACCATGTCAGCCAGGTTTCTGTGCTTGGTTATTACCTTCTTGTACATATCATCAACCTGTGGGTGCTCCGCAGGAGTGCCCATCATGGAAACATTAGCAGGCAGAACAAGTGGCTATTGTTCCTGCCATATTTTCACCTAACGGCCAAGACCCCAGTGATCATAGCGATTGGGGTGTTCGTACTGGTGTTGGACCACCTCCCTCCCGCTGATCGGGCACCCATTCCTCCTTCACCTTCACCTAGAGTTGAACTGGTGAGAATGTTCGATTGTGTGACACAGGGCCACAAACAACGGAGGTCAAGAGCCTCATCAAGGAATAAAAATAGGGCTTTTGAAATACAAGTATTGACACAGCAAAGAGATCACAACCCGAGTTCATTTGTACATAGGTGCCTGAGGCTTTGCTCCATCACAGTTGCAGACACCCTGTGAGGAAATGATCAAGTGAGCAGGACTGTAACTGAACCGTGGTCCACTCCCTGCTGCATCGAAAGCCAAACTCTGAGACAGTGGCTGGTTAGAAGGACAGTAGTATATTCAAATGCCAGTTGCCTGAGAAGATGGGGGACTCACGTCCCAAAGCCCACCTTACCATCTCAATACAGGCAGAGGTTTTTATAAGGACGGAGAGGGAAAGCAAAACAAAGAGATCAAGGAGAGGGGGTTGAGAGTTCTCTGTTAAGGGACTGCAGATCAGCACCATCCATTCTGATAAGGCCCTCGAAGGTGGTCAAGTGGTGGTCTGGTGTGTGGCATCCCAGTTTTCATCATCCTGGTTTTACTTCATCCTGGATTTCGTTCAAAGGTCAGCAAATCTCCCAGAGCTGGGATGGCTGAAGTTCATACTCTGGCTTTTAAAGCTAGTTCCTAGGATTCTTAAACAAACATGCTGTTTATCTACAAGCTACATATGAGTCAGAGTCAGCACTTACAGAAACAATGTCAAAAGAATGGTGGGATGGGTTACAGCTCCCCACTGTTACAGCTCCCCACTGTTACAGCATCACTCCTTGAGGCTCAACTATTTCTCCAGAAGAAATGAACAACCCCAGTTTCTCTACACCTGGCAAAATGCTATCTCCTATAATCACGCTTCCAGCTCTGCCCCAGTCCAGTCTGTGAGCGTTAATTACAGTAGTTCTGGAAGACTCCTTGTCACCAAAGTTTTTCAAACAATCTTCTCCCTGTGGCAGGAGACAGTGCTGAAAATGAAGGCATAGCTTCAGGAGCTGCGGGGCCAGCACTGGCTGAGTGCCCTGCCCAGGAGTCCTTCTCTGAGAGTCTGCTCCCCTCAGCCAAGTCAACCATGCAAAACCCACAGCTCCTGAACTCACTGCATGAATATGCATTTCTAACAAGCTCACTGGAGATGCCAGTGCTGCTGGTCCTAGGTTCTAATTTTGAGAACAACTGCTATAGAAAATAGAACGAGGGAATTAGAGTTAAGCAAAGGACATCTATTTTTAATTATAATTATTTTAGTAGATATAGTGGCCCTCAAACTTGGCTGCTCATTGGATTCTCCTGGGGAACTTTGAAAACTGGTGATGCCTGTTGTGATGTAATTGGTCTAGGGTGCAATCTGCTGTTGCTGGTTTTAACAGCTTTCCAGGTATGTGTGTTTAAGGTGGAAGACCACTTTTTAAATACAGGGTCCAGCAGAAATAAAGCCTGCTTGAGTGTGGTTGGTAGGGTTTAATAATTTATGGTTTTAATTTGAACATTTCACCTAACATGTCATATGGTGTGCTTGAGTGTGATATTGTTATGTTGCAGAATTACATGTTTATGATTTTGTGGTAAAAGATTTTCTAATAAAAAGGGGATGTTACTTGTGCAGAACCATGTATAATTTTCTTTTTAATTATGTACATAAATTACTTTAATTTTTAATATAAAAGTAATTATCTGTGTAATGTGTATGGAGGAAGAAAAAAATGCAAAACTAAGAGTCAGAAGATGTGGCAACCTGCCTGGTCTGATCCTCAGCCCTGAGCCAGCTGTGTGTCTGAAGGAAAGACACCTAACATCTGTAGGCTTTAATGTCCTCATATTAGGATACTGGACTAGTTAGTCTCAAATGTTCTTTCTAGCTTCACATTTTGGGGGCAATAAAATATTACCTCAAAATTATGGGGTATAAATTGAGCCCTGTGTTATAAAATATGAAAATTTAAGAAGTATACAACAACAAAAAGTTCTCCAAGTGATAAGCATTAAAATAATCAGTTCACCCCTGGAAATAAGATGAAAACAGTTGAGCTCAATTATACGTGATGACAGAGCAGGACATCATTGTCATTTCTCCAAAACGCCTTTTGCTAAATTGCATTCAAGGTGACAAAAGAGCCCACCCTTCAGTTATTGTGAGTTATTTTCCCAATGGTAACGATAAGCAGGTCCTGCATCTTCTATTGGCCCCATACCACTTTCTACAAGCGGCACCTACCTGCAAGATGTCTGCCCCTGACTAATTTTAAGGGGTGCTGTGTGGTCATAAATCCAGACAAAACAAAGTAATTGATTAGAATTGCAGCTAAGCTCCCTCATTACTTACAGGTCTTACCCTGATTATCCTAGAGGTCAGTATAATTATCCTGTCAATTCACAATCATGAATATGACAAAAGGAGATTTAGGGAATAAGGATTGGTATAGATAATCCAAGGGATTTTTAGATTGACTTCGGAGTGCCCCATATAGAGAGAACTTTCAATATGCCTTCACACTTATGTTTTCTTTAGAATAATTTAAAATCAGATTTCATTTCTTGAATCAGTACAGACTGTTATTGTATAGGTAAAGAAGGGAACCTGTTCGGAAACAACAACGAAAAAACCCAGTTGCTCATAATTACAGACGGATTATGTAGAGTAAGCTGCACAGCTTTTTACAAAAGTAAATACATTCATGTGCACATCTATTTGCCTGTGATTTTGACCTCCTGTGTTTTAAGGACTGTTTTTGCCCAGGTGCAAATCAGAATCTATAGTAATCTAATGCTGAAAAAAAAAGGTGAATTCCAAAATAAGAGGAGGTCACAGCCATGATTTTGCAGGTAGTTAAAAATGAATGGAGAAGTCACCCTTTGGTAGAAGGCATCTTAGGGAAGCAGCCACCTTCCTTTGGACATAAACAGAATGAACACTTGGTGAGCTATTTATTCTCAGACAGTTGCCATAATGCCTTTTGCTCCTTCACTGAAATATACCACCTTACAATCTCACAGTTTTAGAATGGATGCTTTTCACTAACTTTGAGTTAATCTAATCGATTAATTTGTTGTGAGAAGTTGTAAAAGACAGTCCCTTCCCTCAACTCCTCTGTTTGCCTTACTTTTCCAGGTAAAACATGAATTCTTATGGAAGTTTGGCCCTTCATGTCTACCCTACTGAAAACAATAATTGAGAAATTTCAGGTAAGGCAGAAGCGTAGCTCAGGACCACGGAGAAGAAAGATTGGTGGGCTGGCAGGCTCCTGTTACTTCCCTACTACCACAGCATCTACATATAGGGCTAAAAAATACATACCTACTTCTAGAAAGCGTTTATATGTGAATGGAGGTTTCAATTCTGTTTTCTTGCAGAAGAACTTTGAGTGTCATTCAAAATCATTTAAAAGACATTTATAAATAATATTAAAAGGAAGTAACTTGCACAATAAATAATAGTGCTAATTCGTATTTATATAGTTTTTAAAAAATTAAAGCATAGTTGACATACAATATTATGTTTCAGGTGTATAGCACAGTGATTTGACATTTATGTACTTAGGATGTGATAACCACAATAAGTCTAGTAACCATTTCTCACTGTACAAAATTATTAAGATATTATTGATTATATTCCCTGTGTTGTGCATTACATTCTTGTCACTTATTTTATAACCAGAAGTTTGTATCTCTTTTTTCTTTCACCTTTTTCATCCAACTCCCACCTTCCATCATCCTCCCCTCTGGCAACCATCAGTTTGTTCTCGGCATCTGTGAATGTGTTTCTATTTTGTTTTATTTGCTTGTTCGTTTTGTTCTTTTAGATACTACCGGTAAGGGAAATCATATGGTATTTGTCTCAGAGTGATATCCTCTAAGTCCATCCATGTTGTTACAAATGGCAAGATTTCATTCTCCAGTGTGCATATATATAAACCACATCTTTTTTACCCATTTATCTCTCAATAGACACCTATGTTGCTTCAATATCTTGGCTCTTGTAAATAATGCTGCAGTGAACATAGGGCTACACATATATTTTTGAATTAGTATTTTCATTTTCTTCAGATAAATACCCAGAAGTGGAATTGCTGGGTCATATCGTACTTTTATTTTTAATTTTTTGAGGAACCTCCATACTGTTTTCCACTGTAGCTGCACCAATGTACAGTCCCACTAACACTGCATACCAGCTCCCTTTCTTCCGCATCCTCACGAACATCATGCATAGTGTTTTAAGAGTGCTTCCACAAAAATGATCTTGTTCCTCATAACCAAGCTGTGAAGTAGATACGGTGAGTAAAAGCTCTATTTTATACATGAAAAAACTAAGATTCGGAGGGATTAAATGAAGTATCAGCAACAGTGTACATGGTGGGAAAAGAGGAAGCTAAAAGGGCGTGCCATCAAGTGACTACAGTAACAACTACCATTTATTAAACAGTTACTATGTTCTGGCCGTTACGTTAAGTATTTGTAAGGACATTATTGCATTACAAAATGTTATTATCTTTTAAAACCAAAGATGAGTATCTTCAAACTAACAAAAAGGAAGTAAAAATAGACTTATAAAAAATGTATTTCAGCAAAACACTTTAGAGCAGAAGATGATGAGCACAATGATGATATAACTATCATTTTCTGAGCAGATACTATTTGCCAGACAATGTGCTAAGCACTTAATCTAGATTTTACCTAATTCTCAAAACTACCCAACAAGGCAGCTATTATCTCATTTATACAAGAAAAATGTGGAGCACAGAGAGATTAAGTGTCTTGATAAAGATCATATAGCTGGTAGCTGGAACATTCTAATATATATCATGTGATACCAAATACCTGGTTACACTGAATTTTTCACTCTTTAAATGATTCTTGAAATCTTATGACAACTCAAACTCACCTATCATAGACCTAACTACATAATGGGTCTTTTGAAGAATGTATTTGTGTTCACTACTACTCTTTTTAAACTATTGAATGTGAGTAATCTTTCTCCTAGCCTTGGATGAAAACTCAGGCTCCATATATTTTTCTGGCCACCCTCAGGTAAAGTAGTATAATCACATCAGGTCATAAATACAGTTCAAGTACAGTTATTATAAATGTCCAGTAACATGTAGTAGTCAAAATGCCAAAATTGTTGGAACATTAAATCTTCCCTGGGGTGGTGAAGACACATTGCAGTGTACAGGCAATGTGTACAGAATTATACCCCTTCTTGAACCTATGTAATTTTATGGACCAATGTAACCCTAATAAATTCAATTTTAAAAAAGGAATTCAACCTAGAAGAAAGGACTGGGATGCAAGAAGTAATGGTGAGCAAAACAATTGGTAAACATATGGTAAATCTGAATAATTGCCTATAGTAAACAAGACAAAGGGAAAGGAGAGTAAGATGAAGTGGAATTATATTAAAATAAAGGACAACTGTAACATGGGGAAACAAACAAAAAAAGAAAGACATCCCACCTCTCCCAACAGGGCGTGCTGCAGTCTGGACACACGCATGTTGGGAGTACAGGCTCCTGTGCCCCTGCTCCTCTTCCCCAAGCGCACTACCTACGGTTTCTGGTTTTCTGTTTCCACCAGAGGTGAAGGTGGGATGGGGACGGGAGAAGACATGCAAAGATGAGGAAGTTCTTACACAACTATTGTTGTTGTAGGTGGCTTTGTGTTCTCTGGAACTGGATGGTGTGAATTTTGACTTTTCTTCCTATGAGATATATTGATTGGCTCTTTGGAAATCTCCAACCCTGTTCCCTTGATCTACATGAATATATGTTATCCTGGCAGTTGACTGATGAATTTCTCCCAGCTCCTAGGATCCTGTAGCATACCTCTTCTTTCCTTCTTCCGAGGACCCATCACCCCTCCAACTCTCACCATGGAGCAGAATCTTATACAAATGCAATGCTGGCTGAGGCCAGATAGCCTTCGAAGCTGGCTTTAACATTTGCCCTCATCACATTTCACTTTTGCAATGTGACTTTTCCACTCTCACCATGAGGAAACAGGGTCTATTTTCCTTCCTTTAAAAGCCAGGATGATCCCAATAAAATGCAGCAAAAATGTTGCTACACGATTTACAGCCCTAGACTTTAAGAGATCTTGCAGCTTCTGTTTTTACCTTTTTGGAGTCAAGTCATCAAGTAAATTAGTCCAATTACTCTGCTAGAGAAAGTGGCTCAGTCAGATCCCAGGTGTTCCAGCCATGCCAGGGGAAGCACCAAATATGACAGTAAAGATAGTTTAAGATTCTAGAACAAAACTGAGCAGAGACACCCCAGTCAACACAACAGAGACAAACTAGGCCTGAACCTTGTTCAAATTACAGAATCATAAACAAATAGTTTTTTTTTTGTTTTTAGCTCCTTTATTTTGGGATAGCTTTTTTTAAAATCAGGAATAAATAACTGATACAAAGACTATCTGGTTTACAGTGAACACTCATGTTTCCTTATCCCAATATACCCTGAGAGAGCAGACAGCTCCTTCATTCCGCTGCTAAAACCATTGGTTGATCTGCTTGCAGATTTCCCAAGGAGAGTCAAACGACGATCCAATAAAGTTAAACATACACTTGACATATTGCCCCCTAACTCCACTCCTGGCTCAAGAGCAATGAACACATGTTCACACAAAGATTTATATGCAAATGATTGAAACAGCTATATTCCTAATTGCCAAAAACTGGGAACAACCAAAAAATTCATCAGCTGGTGAATAGAACAAATTCATCTATGAAACAACTGATACATGAATGAATCTCAAAAGCAATATGTAAGTTGAAAGAAGGTGGATAGAAGAAGCTACCTACTATATGATCTTACTTACATGACATTCTGTAAAAGACAAAATTATAAGGACAAAAATCAAATCAATGTTGTAAGTGGCTAGGAGTGGAGGGAGGGAAATGACTATGAAAGGACACCAGAGAATTCAGGGGCAATAATGTGGTGTTACTCACACGAGTGTAAACATTGGTCAAAGTGCATAGAATTGCACACCTGCGAAAAGGAGAATTTATATGTATGTGTGTATATATATCTGAACTAATAATGAATTAATGAATGGCAAATGATGAATTTTAACATATATACTTGAATTAATAAATAATGAATTAATTAATGAATAAATCCACTTACACCCTTCAACCATATCAAGCCATCCAAATGGTTGGTCCCACTGAACCCTCTTTCATTGGAACCATCAGGACCTTTACATCAATCCCTTCAGATGGTACAGGCTGGTAATCACAGCACATCATAGCTCTCTCCAAATTAATCACCCTCAAAAATCAATTCACCTTTCCAAAAATTCAAACTTTTTATATTCTTATTGTGGGTAAATCATCTAACATATTCTTGGCTATTTCCTTTGAAAACTTGTATCTGGATTGCCTCAGCCATTGGAATGTGCCCTCTATCCAAGATACCTTGTATTTTGGTGCTCAGTTGAAATTTCTGATATAATACTCTTTCATACGTGTTTATACACATTACTGTAAAGTGACACTAGAGAAATAATTATTTTCATGTCAATTGCTAGGAAATACCTATCTACCCACATAGTTACCATTTGAGAGTTCTTTATTCTTTCCTAGAGAGGCTTTCTGAGATGCTTGATGCTGTAAGTTTCTTTCTTCCTCCAAACTGAGAAAATTTCAGCCATTATTTCTTCAAATATCTTGTTTTGCTCCATTTTTTCTCTTCTCTCCTTGTGAGATTCCAGTCACATAATGTTAGGCATTTTGATATTGTTCCTCAGGCCCTTGAGACTTAATTTTTTTAATCTTTTCTCTTTGTTCTTCAAGTTGTATAATTTCTATTAGTATATCTTTGAATTCATAAATTCTTTTTTCTAGCCTTTTCATTCTGTTAATCCCATTCAGTAAATATTTTTATATCAGGTATTGTATTTTTTATTCTATAGTTCTTATTTTTATAGTGTCTATTTCCCTGCTGGGTTTCCCATCTTTCCATCCATTACAAGCACATTTTTCTTTACATTATTGAGCATAGTTACAGTAGTTGCTTTAAAGTTTTTGTCCGATACTTCCAACATCCGAGTTTCCTAAGAGTTCAGGCTCTGATAATTGAATTTCCTCTTTAAAATTGTTCACAATTCCTGTTTGTCATCAAGTAATTATGAGTTGTGTTTTGGATATTGTGAAAGATGTATTGTGGAAACTCTGAATTCTGTTACCTGTCTCTAAAAAGTGTTGATTGCTTTGTTTTAATAGACACTTCACTTGGCTGGACACAAACTGCAAACTCCCTTCCCTCTGTGACAGGTGGCAGTTTTAAATCTCAGCGCTCTTCTTTTAGCTACAGTTGGCTGTCTTGAGTCTGCCCAGGTAGGTGATTCAAGGGTCAGCCAGAAGTTTAGGAAGAGTTTATACACAGATTTGGGGGCTCCTCTTTCTGGAACTCTCCTTTCCTGGGTTTCCTCCTTCAATTTCTAGTGGCTGTGCTGGCCCTAAACTGTGTTCTTCAGTCAGTAATACTGCAGGTTTTCTATTGGACTTCTGCCTTCCCATCTGGGACAGACTGGGATCTGCCCTCAGTCTAAAAGCTATAGAAATGAGAATCCAACCCAGTGCTATCCCTTCATCCACGTATTAACTCTCCTCCAGTACCCGCCTGCTTTGCATCATTATCCAACTCCTTCAGATAGTCAAATTTAATATTTTCTATGAGTTTATAGTTATAGATCAGAGATTTGGTTTCAACAGGTTCTACTCAGCCATACCAGAGCTGGAAAGAATTATTGATATAGTATGCTAACTATTAATTCAAATGTTAGATTCCTGCCCCCATGATATCCACATATACAAGTATAATATCCTTACAAAAACATGCATGGGAGGTATGATTTTCCTCCTTTTGTGAATAAAGAGACAAGGCTCCTAGAAGTTCAACAGACTTTTCCAACTAGGAAACAATTTAACTTAGGTGGTTCAAATGAAGGTTATACTGGACTGCCTACAGAGGTAGGGGCAAAGTCAGGGAAACCAAAAGGGATGCTGAGGCACCCAGAGATTGGAAGCCGTTGCTACTCCCGAAGCTGATGGGGCGATGGCAGCAAAAAGTGACCAGCGTCCTAGGAGATCTGAAGCCATGGAGGAGAACTGTCAGGCGTGAGCTGTAGTTAGAGAAGAATACTGACACCACCAGAGATGCCTCACTGAGGCATGGAAAAGGTAAGGAAGAGAACTTGGCCTCTCTCTCCTCCTACTGTCTCCTCCCAGTCCCTCCTACCGGCTGGATTCAACAAGAAGCCAATTGGCAAGGGGGCACAGGAAATGAAGATCACAGGAGTCAGCCACCAGCAGGGATGCAGAGTAGGGCAGAAAGGGATTGGGTGGATTTGGCAAACTATAAATAACCAGCACACTTGTCTAAGATAGGGCTGCCAGATTTGGCAAATAAAAACACTAGATGCCCTGTTAAAATTAATTTCAAAATTTTTTAAGTAATTTTTTTTTTTTAGTGTACGTACGTCCCCTGCAATGGGGTATACTTACAATAAAAAAACATATTCATTGTTCACTTAAAATTTCAATTTAACTGAGTATACTGTATTTTTATGTGGCAACTTAGTCTAGACCAGTAAGTAAGAGAACCTCGTTTTGAATCCAAGCCTAAGACCCAATCCCCAGCAGTCTTTCTACTATCCACAGCTATCAGATTCACACTGTCTGGGGTTCCTTTTCAATTTGAAACCAGAAAATTCAGACCAAATAAGGGCCTGACATCTCTCTGTATGAGAGATTAGTTTTCATAAACATTACGTATATATCCATAACAGTAGACTTCAGAAGAATTTTTGAAGAAATTCCTAAGAAAGACCAGCTAAATTTCATAAGAAATATTAGCTAATATAAACATCTATCCCATTAACTAAAATTTCAGCTTCAGTGCCTAAATTCTAATCTTTTATGATAAAGAATAAGATACAAAATATCTTTTCTGCAAACATGATATCCTGTTTATATTATAGATCTTTCTTCTTCATAAATAATATATATTTTTAAAGTACTAGCTTTGAGGTTCTTTGAAATGCAATTTACGGTCTCTGCTCTAGATGTGCAAAGACTTTATTGACATGAAATGCCCTTTCTTTGGCATTCTTTGGAAGAAACCAGTCTTTATGAAAAGTAATTAAGGGTTTTTTGTTTGTTTGGTTTGGTTTTAATATTTATTTATTTATTTATTAGAGAGAAGGGAAGGGTGGGAGAAAGAGAGGGAGAAAGAGAGGGAGAGAAACATCGATTGGTTGCCTCTCCTACGCACTCAGACCTGGATGGAACCTGTAACCCACGCATGTGCCCTGACAGGGAATCAAACCAGTGACCTTTATCTTTGCAGGATGACACCCAACCAACTGAGCCACACTAGTCAGAGCAAAAGTGATTTTGTTTAACTAAACATAGTCTCTTGTACTGAATATACAGGCCATGCCTTGACCAGTCTCAGAACATCACCATAAACATTATTTTGATCATGAAACTGGGCATTGATTTCATGAACCTTCAGCTTAATTATGTCCATTACAACGATTCCAGGCAAACCTACCTTTTGCAAAGCTGTATTTAGAGTGAGCGCATACCAGAGACATTTCTTCTGCTTTTTCCAAATCTAACTACATTACAAGTTAGATTTTTCTAAATGCCTAAATTATTCTTGGAAAGAAAGCTCTATGCCAAAGAAGCTCATTGCTTTAATTCTTCAAATCAATGAAGTATAATCTACTGAATTACTGTTAATTGATATACACAGAGAATATTTTATAATTTTACTTTTAAAAGCTTGTTCTGTGTTCCTTAATACTCTTTCACATTCACATAACATTAAACTTGCAACATAAACAAACACCAAAGTATGTAATTTACAACATGAATGAAATTGATACATAATTTATTTTATTATTCAAAATAAGTATGTTACACATATTTATTTACTCATTTTTATTTATTCTCTGACTTTTATCCACAAAGTAGATGATTATGTAAAAATTTTAGTATCTACACTATAAAAAACTGAGACAACAGTAGTAGATACTAAGCAAAACTATGCTTTGCCATTTTGCAATGAGTAATTGTATTTTAAAGTTTACCACATTGCTTTTAAAAAAGTAACTTCAGTGTGCTAAAGAACAGAATGCTGATAGGCAATATAATCAACAATATAATTCAATCAATAGACAGGATGAAAATGTGGCTTAGCACAATGTCATTGCTGGAGACTTTTTTTTTTTTTGGATTGACACATTGTTAGCTACTTAGAGGGTTAATTTTAACATCAGCTGGAAATATTAATAACCACATATTTAATTGTGTGAAAGACTAGACATGGGGACAAGTGAAGGCTCTATGGACAATTTAGCTTCCTCCACCTCACGCCAATTTTTATCAACCTCCAATCCCCAAAGAAACGTGCAATCTTAGAAAAACCATTTTCTATATAAACGATGCCTTGGCACCTTCTTTTAATGAGATTACTGCCTCAAGCTCTTCCTAGGTAGAAGTTTTGGAGCCACCACTAGCGATCTGTAAATTCATAGGTTTAAATATGATACGCTCAGTTCAAATCTTTATTTGCTACTGTTCTCTGTTTTCAAAAAGTAACTAAAAGAAGAAAAGCACCCTGAAGTTAAAAAAAGTAAAATACTGTTAACTTAGCACATGGAGATTGCTTGTTAAAGTATGATGTAGATTAGTGTAATGCCTAAGTAAGGTAAGGCATAAACTTAATGTAGACCCAAACTCGTCGTTGGAATAGCTCTAATATTGTGTTGTTGGTATTTTCAAATAGCAACGTATATTTTTGGTTTGAGTTGACTCAAGGTTTTGAAGCTGTTATGAATATAAACACTTTTGTTGGAACTCCCCTGGCTTCTATCCTTGGTTCATATTCTAAAATTCTGCTTGCTCTTCCTGGGTGATTTTTAATATTATCATAATTTTAACTACACAACAGTCTACTGTTGACTACCAAATCTGGGTATTTAACAGAAGCTTCATACTCATATCCAATTATCTCCTGAAATCTGTACTAGCTATGTCAATCTGAACTTGTCCAAAACTAAATTCATGGTATCTTACTTATACTTACTTCTCCTCTTATAATTACTTAATTGTTGGCACCCCGTCTACTTGATCACTCATGTTAGAAGCTTTGAATCTTCCTTATCATTCACCCTCCCTACATTCAATAAATTATCAAATCTGTCCACCTATCCTCCTAACCTCCATTTGTTTAAGCCTTGTCTTAATTGCAGACCCTCATTTTTGCTCCCCTGGAACGATGGTCTCCTAACTGGTCTCTCTGCCAACAATTCTGACCACTATCATTGTCTCCTCCACTGCTGGAGCATTCTGAAATGCTACCAGTGTGTCCTGAAATGCAAATATGTCTGTATCATCCATCTATTTAAAATTCTCACTGGTTTCCGAAAGATATATGCATTACTTTTCACAGTGTGCATTTCAGAACTGTAGTCCCAAAAGATGGCATTTCTAAGTGCTCCATGGTCAGAAACTGTATAGTATGTCCTTGTTTTGGAGAGTCACAAGGCACATTAGCATATTTAAGTTTCTGAGAGACTCTACATTAAAAGACTCTTTTGATCCAGTGTTTTCCAAACTTCCCCCCACAGAATTCTTCTGCCAGGAACAAAATATTCCATCAAGAATCTGCTAGGAAAGCTCCTTAACATGTCACACGAGGCCTGGCATGAATCTGGACGCTGACCAACTCTTCAGCCTTCACTTTTCTCTACTCCATGCACACTAGTCTGTTCTCTGGGTTCACTGAAGCATTGTTCCTCAGTCTTTGGCCCCACCTCAAACTACTGCTTCTTCCTTCTACCCTTCTTTGATCGTATTCAGAAGCAGCTTTCTGCAGAAAACTTTGCTTAACGCCTTCTGTGCTTCTGCAGCCCTGCGAGCTTGCCTCTCCCGTTACACTTACCACATCCATTGATGAGTATCACTCCCTTACTAGACTACATGCTTCCTGAAGGCAGTGGTTACACTTTACTCATCTTTGTATCCCCAGCATAACCACAATACTTAGCATTTAGTAAGACTGAAATGGAATAAATAGTGCCTGGCCCATGTAGCAGGAATCCATAAGTAAATCCCATACATGTTAGTTGAACTGGCAACAGATTTCCCTCAATGATAAAGCACTTATTTGAAGATCTTATTTGAAGACTGAATATAAATCAATTATTTCAATGATGACTTTTATCTGATGCACTCGATACATTTTTCATACTCACCACTGTGTCTTCACAGACGTTGGTGCCCGTTTTATTATACTCTGACAGCACGTACGACGTTGTTGTTCCACAGACCTTTAGACTGGTGGCCTTTCATTCAGTTTCTTGGCAACCTAAATCTTTCAGTTGCATAGGGCTGAGCAGGCAAAGGAAAGAGGATGTGGTTTAGGAGCCCCTGGACTGGTTCATGAAAGGATATAGTGAGGTAAATTAATGCTGACACAGTGCCCTCTGACAAAATAGCAGGCTGGCCTAGGAAAACGATCACAAGCAGCATATGTACCAGTTGGGGGAAAGCAGAGCATTCCAGATGGCTATGTGACAGCTGAACTTTTTAAACAGATTTTCAGAAGAGAGAAAGGAAAAATCTGTTATCTGGGTCATTTTTAACTCTCTGGGATATCATCTAAAGTTACTGCTTTTAAGCGCCCAAGATTCCTGACTGGTAAATATCGACTATTTCATTGTAAGGTGAAGCATGCTCTTAAAATTGGAGGTGGGATGGATGTTTCCCAAAAATTATGCTAGAGTACCTTTTTCCTTATAATTCTGTTCCCTTTTACTTATCATACATCACCTATCCTTTCTATTACATTTTTGCAAAAAATCAAACCCATACTTATCTGTGGGTTAGTGAGAATTTATGTATTTGGATCCTTTAATATTTCTGAATGAATCAGCCTTTAATTTAAATATCCCTTGCAATCTTTAATGGATGCCTTCTGTCATGAAATAGAGGTATCTGCTGACAAGGGAACCTCGGTTACTCTATGCACTTGTGCAGGGATGATCCTTCTCTGGTTCAATGACACATGATTTCTGAATCTCATTACACGACAACACACATGCTAAATTTTATCATGGCATTACACAGTGTTCTGATAAGGGCCCTTTGAGAGACTTCTGCTTTACAAATCCCAAACATGTGGGACGCTAATAAAAATGGAGCATCACTAAGTGCTCTAGTCCCCTGAGACAATCAAAAATGCTCCTAGGATTATAGAGGGAGCCTCGGCTTGGCCACCTGGTCGTAGGTTGTAGCTGCTGCTTGGCTGCTCTTTTCTAGACTTAGAAACTGACTAAGATTAAGGGGAAAAAAGTTTTTTCTTAAAGAAACAGCAGCGAGAAAAGCATAATAGACAAGAGAGGGCAGACACAGCAGCTTCCTTCTCCTTTTCTTTCTTCAAAGCTTCCTCTTTTGTCTTTCATTTAAATGGGACCTACGATCCTATTGACACCTTCCCATTGTACTCTGTCCCTTTGTATGCAGCTCATCTCTTTACTTGGTTATTTTGATTCCATCTCCAACTCTACACCAAAATGCTTATATTTCCAATATAATAACAAATCTTTCTGAGATGGAAGGTTTATGTAAATGTATATAAGTTCATAATTGCCCCTTTTTGTTTGGGGTATTTTTTTCACTTTTCCATATTATAATCTTGTATCATTTTGCAAACTGTTATAATTCCCCTTTTCTTTCTTAGTCATTATCATTTTATATGACTTCCCTGTCCCTGGAATTTCTGGAACCCACTTCCATTCCAAGCTGTTAAGTTTCTTTTGAAGTCTCACTGTATCTTCCCTCACATATATGTCTAAACTGGTATGTACTGTGTTTTATTTCTCTGTCCTCATTCCCATTGACAATGCCTCCCAATTTAGGTCACCAATGGGCTTCATTATCATGCTCTTTGCCTTCTTTGGAGTCTAGATAAGGAATAAAATGTCCAATAGAATAAACATAACCTTATTCTGATTCCTATGGCACTCAGCCAGGCATCTTGGCCCAACAGGTTCAGTGTTACTCTTTGTCTATGGCTGAAAAGTATTGCCCAAATCAGCTGAAGCCAGCCTTTAAATGAGATGCATTACTTCGTTAAAAAAAAAAAAGTCTCAGAGAACAAAAAAGTAGCAGCCTATATTCCCTTTATAGTTTAGAAATTTTAGGTGGAAAAAATTATTCAGTGCCATTGATATAATCTACTTTTTGTAAAAGGCAGCACGGTTTGAGATTCTATTCTACCTAATGTTTACACATGTTCTCCCACTGTTTGATGTCAGACTTGCAGGATCTTGCTTTTGGCTTTTTGCCTGGCTTTGTTTGGTGTTTTTATGGACTTTGATGGTATGTATCTAACACCTGCACTTGGGGCAACTTGATATTGTGGGAAACTTATGAGCTTAGCAGCTGTGAGACCTGGATTCTAATCCTAGTACTGCTATAAAACTAGTTATAATCTTGGATAAATCAATCAAGTTTCAAGGCTTAATTTTTTTCATCTGTACGATGAAGATTTGGATTTATTAAATCTCTGAGTATTCCAAATCTCTGACTGTGTGTGTCTGTGTGTGTGTAAGACTTCCTTCCTTGGGACTGGTCCTATGGGAAGACCGAGCAGAGGCTGACAGTGCAACTGGACTTACGAGCCTCTAAAAGATTCATCAAGCAAGAGCTTCCACAGTTCTCTGTCTTCTCTCATGTGGCTTTAAATTCCATATTAAAGAGTTGTTAGCATCAGTGATAGCCAAGGAAAAAGAGGTGCCATCTCCAGAAGGCTTTGATTAACACACACACACACACACACACACACACACACACACACACGTATTTTTTCCCCTTGGGTATGTATGGTTCACTTGCTGTGTCTCTTTATTGGGTATTAATTTCTTCAATAACTGAGGCAACTCTTTGGAATCTGAAAGTGTGAAGGGCAAAATAATAAACACATCTTGCCTAGGTAAAGGACTATAATATTTACAAAGGACTTTTATGCCTATCTCAATGAAAGGGCAAGCAGCCAGGAACCACAGGAGTGAATGGTCACTGACAAATGCCACTTAAAAGATAAGACAAGCTTCATAGCTGCTGAACACAGGCCATTGACTGAATAAACTTGGGATGATTCTTGCATTCCCATTTGGTATGCTCCCTCCTTTTTCTTTTTTTCCCCTCTTCCTTTTACCCACGTGCAGCCCTACAAAGTGCTAAGTATCCTTTTCCTGCCACTGAACTTTCCGGAATATCCCACCCCAGAATTCTGCCTAGAATTGCATGCTCTGTCAGCTTGACAGCTGTAGCTCTTTACCAAAACTGCTGAAATATTCTTCATCAGAACGTCCCAGTCTGATACAGTAAACCACAGTTATGTGTCAACAGATGCTACTTTCCTAGAACAAATAAAGTAGGTTTTATAGAAAGAAAAACAAAAGGATGTTTTACAGATATGTTGCTTTACAAGAATTTTAAGGGCTGAGTCAGCCGGTCAGGGAGGTACTTGAGATACTTAGGGAACTGTAGCAATCTTCAGATCATACTGGAAATGGAAAGCCTACCAGTAGAATAGATTTTAATATGTTGAATAATATATAAAGTCATATACCTTTTGTCACAGTTCATCTTCTCACAGTCTGTGTTCCAAACTGGTTAAACTAAAGACATATATTACTCTGAATTCAAGTGATAAATATATTTATGAAATTATTCTAAATACTATGATTAACCAGTTTCCATGATCCCAGCTGGTATTTCTATAACATGACCCCTCTAACCTTGAATTCTTTCTCATTGTATTTTTCTTCTTATAATAAAAGGATGTATATTTGTTGTAAGATTTTAGGAAATACAGGAAAGTATAAATAAGCAAAAGGCAGTAATCCAAGCAAATAACCCAGCTAACCAGAGAGAATTATTAATATCTATGTGTATTTCTTTTCAGTCTCTTTTTTCCTAAAAACTCTAACAATGTTCTATATTAATTATAATAGTTATATATGTCACAGTTAACCAATATCTTAAAAACAAATGTGTTTATCCATCCTGTGTACATAACATCATTTATATATTGATTTTCTTAATTTTACACATTTAAATTATTCAAAATTTTAATTCTAAGAAACAGTGAAAAAATATAAAAACTTAATCCCATCTCTAAATATTGCCACAAAAATTCCTTTAAGTATATAAGTATTTGGTTAAAAAATAGCAATATTTCAAGATTCTTTTTTTTTTTATTTCAAGATTCTTGATAGCTTAGTGAAAATATGCTAAAATACTGGAAATAGTAAATATGTGGGTAGGCATAAAAAGTAAGTGATAAATATTTTTCTTTCTTATTTAAAAGACATGACTTTTAAAGCAAAAAAAAAAAAAACAAAACAAACCCCATTGCGTTAATGGGTTTATAACAAATATAGATGCAATAAATATGATGATAGTACTAAGGACAGGGGTAAATGGAATTACCCTATTGCAAGTTTGTACCTTTTATCTGGAGTAAGTCAATACTGCTCCAAACAGATTGGGATAAGTTAAGAATGCATTTCTTAAACCCTAGAGAAACTGGAAAATGATGAAAGGAGAGGTAGTTAGAAAGACAACAGAAGAATTAAAACTAAAATATTCAATACTAAAAATGCTAACAAAATACTCAATTAACACAAAAGAAGGAAGGAAATGAAGAACAAAAGAACAAAAAAGGCAATGAGAAAAATAGCAAAATGACAGACCTAAATACATACAGTCATATGATTAATGATATTAAAGAAAGCAAACTAAACTCTCCAATCAGAAAGCAGAGGCTGTAAAAAAGCAAGTACTAACTAGATGTTATCTGCATGGGCTGCACTTTAAATACAAAGAAAAATAGATTTAAAGCCAAAAAAAAAAAAAAGAGGTGGAAAGTACCCCAGGCAAACAGTAAACACAAGAAAGCAGAAGTTGTGTTAATATCGGACAAAATAGACCTCAAGAAAAGGAGTATTACTAGAGTTAAAAAGGGATACTTCAAACCCCCTGGCAATGGGCGAGGACACACCTGATTGGTGGTGTTGCTCTTATATCAGTCAGGGGCAAAGCAGTTGTACAGTCCTTAGTTCATCCTAGCTCATTGCCTGCATTGGTGGCCAGAGCTGGTTCATGCCTGGGGCAAATTAAAAAAAAAAAAAAAAAAAGGGATACTTCATAATGATAAAGGAGCAATATATTAGGAAGATATGACTGTTTTCAATGCATATGTAGTTTGTGATAGATAGTGATTTTTCAATGAAAATTCCATTCTAGGAAAGGAGTATGAATTTTGGCTGGATAGCTTGCCTTTTTTGCCACAGGCAGATTACTTACCCTCTGTAAAATAGCAGAATATTTTATAAGGGTGTCATGAGAATTAAGTGACTGCCCCCAGTAAGCATGTGATCGTGTGGGTTGTTGTTGATGCTATTGTTACTCTCATCTTGTGGCAAATTGTACAATAATTAACACATTCATAGATTAATAGCTCGGCTAAAATAGTTGTTCATATTTTCCCTGTTCTTTACTTAAGAGTAGGACTCCAAGAGAGGAAAATAATGTTACAGATGTTTGGGTGTATGTGGGAGGGGCATGGGGTGGAGGAGGGGTCTAAAGGGAATTTGGGTCTGGGGAGAGACTAGAGAGAGGACTTGTATAATGAAAAGATTAAATTTGCTGTGTGGTGTTATATGTTGCCTTCTCTGCCATCTGTCATGAGAACATCAGCAGAATCTACATTGCTTACCAATTTGGTTAGGATCAAGTTCATGTGAGAGAAGTCAAGAGACAGTCCAGAGCTAGAACGGTTCTCTACAGCATATCAAGACCCACCCAGTGTTTGCTCTTTTGTCTTAGGTATAGGCCTTTGTGATCTTGGTCCAACATGAGTTTGGGAGTACCAGTCACCACAACTGCATTCAAAGCAGCAAGATGGAAGAAGAAAAAGAAGGGATATACAATCTTTCAAGATTTTCCAGAAATACTACATAGTAATTCCTCTTAAATTTCATTGTCAAAAACTAATCACATGGCCATCCAAGCAGAACTGTAGGCTAGGAAATGTAGTCTTTCAGCTGGACAACAATATGCCTAACTAGAATTCAAGGTGTCTTATTGAAGAAGGGGACTTACCAATGCTTGTAGGTTGTCTATGTAGGTGTGTTATTTGAGTATGTTTATGTGTGGGGGAGAAAAGATGTGCATGATAGGTGGGACTACAGAACGCAAAGTAAAAGGTTGTCAATGAGAACGAGTTTTGTAAGAGTTGGACAGGTCACTAAAAACAGTTTCCTTCTTTCTCATTAAATCTCTTTACAGTTATAACCTAGTACATAATTATTCCCTGTAAATTTGCATCTTACCCTTAGCCCTCCAGTTAGATTTAGCTTCACTGAAGGTTTTTAATATATTTTGATTATACTAGTATAGTTGTCCCATTTCTCCATCATTCCCCTACACCCTGCGCACCCCCTCCCACACACATTCCCCGCCTTTAGTTCATGTCCATGTGTCGTAAGTTCTTTAGCTTCTATATTTCCCACACTATTCTTGCCCTCCCCCTGTCTATTTTCTACCCACTGTCTACGCTACTTATTCTCTGTACCTTTTCCCCCTCTCTCCTCCTCCCACTCCCCTGTTGCTAACCCTTCATGTGATCTCCATTTCTGTGGTTCTGTTCCTATTCTAGTTCTTTGCTTAGTTTGCTTTAGTTTTAGGTGTGGTTGTTAATATCTGTGAGTTTGCTGTCTTTTTACTGTCATATTTTTTATCTTCTTTTCTTAGATAAGTCCCTTTAACATTTAATATAATAAGGGTTTGGCGATGATGAACTCCTTTAACTTCACCTTATCTGAGAAGCACTTTATCTGCCCTTCCATTCTAGATGATAGCTTCACTGGATAGAGCAATCTTGGATCCTTGCCTTCCATGACTTGGAATACTTCTTTCCAGCCCCTTCTTGCCTGGAAAGTCTCTTTTGAGAAATCAGCTGACAGTCTGATGGGAACTCCTTTGTAGGTGACTGTCCTCTTATCCTTTGCTGCTTCTAGAATTCTTTCCTTCATTTGAATCTTGACTAATGTAATGATGATGTGCCTTGGTGTGTTCCTCCTTGGGTCCAACTTCTTTGGGACTCTCTGAGCTTCCTGGACGTCCTGGAAGTCTATTTCCTTTGCCAGATTGGGGAAGTTCTCCTTTATTATTTGTTCAAATAAGTTTCCACTTCTTCTTCTTCTTCTGCTTCTGGTATCCCTATAATTCAGATGTTGGGATGTTTCAAAATGTCCTGGAGGTTCCTAAGCCTCTCCTCATTTTTTTGAACTCTTGTTTCTTCCTTCTTTTCTGTTTGGTTGTTTCTTTCTTCCTTCTGGTCCACTCTATTGATTTGAGTCCCAGTTTTCCTCCCATCTCTATTGGTTCCCTGTGTGTTTTCCTTCATTTCGCTTATTGTAGCCTTCAATTTTTCATCTAATTTGTGAGCAAAATCAAACAATTCTGTGAGCATCCTGATCACCAGGGCTTTGAACTGTGAATCTGATAGGTTGGCTATCTCTTCGTCGCTTAGATGAATTGGCTCTGGCGCTTTGATTTGTTCTCCTGTTTGAGCCTTTTTTTTTTCCTCAGTCTGGTTGCAACTGTTATGTAGTGAGGGGGCGGAGCCTTAGGTGTTCCCCAGGGTGGGGCAGCCCAGTTGCTGGGTAGTGGTGCTGTATGTGGGGGCAGGGTCTGAGAGGGAACAATGGTGCTTTCTCCGCTCTTTCTCAGATTCCAGTCCCTTCCACCACTTCCCCTTTGCCTGGATTATCTGTACATGAATTTGGGACCACCTGGTCAGCCAGCCGCCTTGCACAGCTTCACTGGGTCTGTACCATCGCCACTCTGTGCTCAGGGGTCCACTAGCTGCCGCCTGTGCATCTGGGGTCTGCCAGCCAGCTGCCTGCATGCCTGGGATCTGCCAGCTGCTGCTCCCTGTGCGCCTGGGTCCGCCAACCTCCACTTTTTCCTGCCACGACTCTGCCCTTCTTACTGGTCTGGATGAATGGTTGATTTCAATTTTCTATCAGTTCCAATTGTTTTCTTGTTTCTAAATCTTTGTTGTCCTTAATTTTGGTTACGCATGGAGGCACAGTGTGTCCACCTATGCCTCCATCTTGGCTGGAAGTCCTAGCTTCACTGAAGGTTTTGTAGGCCTATAGATCTAGTGTAAGGAGGATGATACTGCAAAAAACAGACTGCATAAAGGTATTACCATAGTGCAAACATTAATTTTTAATATGATAGTAGAATAGGTACTTTAAGTATGAATTCTCACCTAGCCTAATGTTATAAAGGTCTGCAGTACTGAAACTCTTTGATCTGATTCTTAATGGGCTGCCTCAATTCTGAATTTGGGCACTTGTGAAGTGTACAGAAGCCACTAGGATGCCACATCCACTCATTTGAATCCTTATTTGTTGTATAGATCCCTATTACTACTTGTTTGGTAGTGTAGTGGTAAACAAAAGTGAGAGTAGACTTGAACTGAGTCATCATTCTCATTAATCTTTGAACTTGGATTGGATTTTATAAACTGCCCCAGCTCAAGGGGGAAAAGATTATGCTATATGCATTTCCAGTGGCTTTTCTGCACTTTCTTTTCTGCTATATTTTTGTATCATTGGGCCACCCATGTATGTATGACCAGGTCAAAAAGAAAAGCTGATGCTGCTTCCCCTCTGTTTAATGATGCTATTCAAGGTTATCAACCAATATCATCCATCCTTTATTTCAACAAATACTCACTGAACATTCACTATGTACTAGGCAGTGTGCTCAGTGCTGGGAATACAGCAAGAGCAAGTGCTTAAAGGTCTTAATCTGTCATTTTACTTCTTTTTAGGGTTAACCCTAAGTTCAATGTGACCAGAGAGATTGTTTCTTTCCACATTGCACCCCAGTCTCTAGCATAGTGTAATACACAAGCACTTAAATATTTGACTAATTAATTAGCATAACGGACCCTGAATACATAGTTGTGGTTTTTCTGATTGGAGTTCAGACTTTAGAACAAAGAAATTATCCAAAAAAAGTCTTGAGAAAAATATCTTTAATAATTGAATCATTCAGTTCATAAATCAAGTCAGCATTTTCTACAAAGATTCTAATAACTAGTATGTGTTTTATATAAAATAGATTGTTCTAATTTTCCAACATAATTCTTACTTTTCTGTACCAAACACTATTAGATTTAATTTACCAGCAGGTGGCGCTCCAAAGTAAAGCGGTACATACTACTATCCACCCTCTCCCATTAAAAAAACTATTTTTTCATTGGTTATTGGTTAATTAGTAAGAAGTTTTTAGTGAGAAAAGTCTTTCACATTTTTCTTTCTAATAAATTCTTCACAGTCTTGGCATTTAGAGAATTCTTGTTACAGAAGAATCCCTAGGCTCGTATGTGACATGCAAGTAGTTCTAAGGGAAGAGTTAAAAGTAAAAAATCATGTTGCACTCAAAATTTGTAACTGAGGAGAGGAAAAATGTAAAAACAAGGTAAAAGAAAATGGGAAAGTAAATTGCTGTTATGTTTTTCCAAATCAACTTATTTAGAAATCAAATTTGAACCAAGTGACTGGCAATCTAGGTTATTAAGTTATAAGTTCTTCAAAAATACTTTCACTAAGTCTTCCTATTACATCAGATGGTTAGAATATTCCATTTTACTTATATCCATTATTATATTAGCTCTGTTATAAAAGTATGATGGTAAAGTTTTATATACATACAGGCCAAGTATCTATCGTATATGAGGCTTCATGAAGAGCTTAAGATGCACAAGCTTATTTTGTGTTTGGTCTTCACACCAAGCCTGTCAGGTATAACAGGTGTTCTTGTCCTCACATTGGAAATGACTCAGAAAGGTCAGGTGTAAGTAAGCTAACTAGCTGGTAAGCTGCAGAGCATAGAACAGAACCCAAAACTTCTGACATCGTCAATGCTCATTTTTCTGTATCAATTAATCTTTCTTTTCATGCACCTAAGATTTCTTCTATAGCATTTCAACAGCAGTTATACACACAGCACTAACATTTTAGAAAGAAATTTTAAAGGTAACAATGAATGTACTAGTTAAAAAAATTTGTTCAAGTTTAAGGAAAAATACAATTTTTCTATTCCCCTCCCCAAAATTTCTCAGGCTGCTTAGAATTCCCATAGCAGTAATTCTTCTAGGCTTAAGGTCAGTTGTAATACTAATAAGTTGTCTGAAAAAAAGTTATACCATTTTCATTCACTATTATTTCAGTAAGAATTTATTACATTATTAACACTAATGACCTGGCAGAAGCTTAGGGAAATAAGGCAGAGAACCTGGCAACTTTGTTGGAGAAAGTATAACATGGTTGTTAAAAGTGAGGACTATGGAAAGAAACAAGACACCAAAGAGTATATACTGTATGATTTCATTTTTAGGAAGTTCAAGAACAGGCAAAGCTAGTCCATGTAAAAGATAGCAAAATAGTGTTTATCTTTGGAGGCTTATCTACTGTGCGGGAGTGTAAGAGACCTTTCTGAGCTAAGAATATTCTGCTTGTTCTTACACAGTATATAACATCAGAATTTATAGGCCTATATACTTAAGCACTGTTCACTTTACTTCATGTAACTTACTCCTTAATTCATAAAATCCTTAATTCATAAAATCTTTTTAAACGTGAGGGCTCTGATGTCTAACAGAGTTGACCAAACCAGGGTCTGCCATTTATTAGTTTTAAGATACTATATGTTACTTAAATTGTCTAAGCCATAGAAACCATAGAAAATTCAGATAATAACTACCTAGTGGGGTTGTTGCTTGGGTTACTAAAGCTGGCATACTTGGTGCTCAATAAATCTGGCGATCACGATTATCACTACTACTATTATTTAAAAGGGGAAGATAAAAAGTAGGAGATAAAACAGAGCAGCCTTATTCAATAAATAAGACTAGATTAAGTAAATATCACCAAAGGGCAACCTTGGAAACTTGTGGACAGAATGAAATCATGGTGCCTGAGGCTTGAGAAATAGTGCCAGTATAATCTGGTAAATTTAGGCCCTTGAAGCCAGATTACCTACACTTGAATCCAGACTGCCACTTCTTCGGTGTGTGACACAGTCCAAGTTCTTTAGCCTCTACATGAAAAGTGGGGATATTAATATTTACTTTACATAGTTTTTGGAAAGGCATTTGCAGTGAGGGAAAAAATAATGAATTTTAGAACTCATAATTTAAATACCTGTAGCGTATGTACCACTGAGATGAAATAACACCAGTGTTTTTTTACCTTGGTTGGGCCATTCTCATCATTCATGTCTCTGTTTAAAAATCATGTACTAAGAGAAGCCTTCCTAACTATTCTATCTAAAGTAGTAGTGTATTCATTTCCTAGGGCTGCCATAACAAACACAAATTGTGTGCCTTAAAACAGTAGAAATCTACTCCCTCCCAGTTCTGGAGGCTAAAAATCCAAAATCAAAGTGCCACCAGCACTTTGCTCTCTCCCAAAGCACTATGGAAGAAACCTGCCTTACCTTTTCTAGATTCTGGTGGTTGCTGGCAATTCTCGGTATTCTTTGGCCTATAGACCATCACTCCGATCTTTGCTGCCTTCATGTGGCTTTCTCCCCTTTGTGTCTGTGTCTCCATTTTCCTTTCATAAAGACACTAATTGTTGGATTTGGGCCCAATCTAATTCAATGTGACTTTATCTTAACTAATTACATCTGCAAAGACATTATTTCCAGTAAGGCCACATTCTGAAGTTCCAGGTGAACATAAACTTTTTTTTAGGGACACATTCAACCCAATACAAGTAACTTTCACCAATAAGACAAAAATAAAGTAGTCCAACACACTGTAACCATTCTTTATTAAATGCATATATATTCTTTATAGCACTTTTTTTTTTTCACTTTTTGATTATCTGTTTCTCCAACCTAGAATCTAAGCTTCCTGAAGATAAGAACCAGAACAGAATAGTGTCTGGCATTCATAGAGGTTCAAAAAAATATTTGACTTGATGAATTAATTGATTCTGACTGTGAAAATAAGGAAAGATAATTCATTGTAAAATAGAAAGTTTGGTGTGGGTGGGTGGAGGTGGAGGAGGGTGTAACAAGGATAAATAGTAATGGGGAAAAAATACAATAAAAAATAAATTATTTACAAAAAGGTTCTTAGCCATTACCCCCAAAAGGTTTCCAGATCCTTTCAAGACACATTTTTACTGTGATCAGTAGCTAACCAGAATAAATCAGTTGAATATTACAAAAATGAGCTGATCAACCAAGTGTTCCAGCCACAACATGGGCCTTAAAAGACATTCTGAATCCTGGGATTTGTACTTCAGAGCTTACAAGAGGTGTCAGGGGATGAAACCAGGAGGGAGAAAACAGAGCACAACCTCCACCTCCCACTTGCACCCTTGCTTCAACCATCTTTATCTGTTTTATGTAGTTCTGTTTGAAAAAAAGAAACAGCTTTTTTTCCTTAAGTTTGAAAGTCACTGATCTAAAGATAACAGCTTTTTCCTCACAGATATTTTGTCTGAATAGGTAGTCTCTTGGAGGGAAAATAATTGCTATTTCATATTGTCCTCTTAATAAGGAGAGCTAATTTATAACCTCGCACTTACCTTGGAATGTTTCAGTTGAATTTTAAGGGTAAAGCAATCATTTGGATGGTTGATTATTTTTTAAAATTTTAACTACTTCAAAACCACTTTCCGTTGACATCACAGATTTGCAAGTTCACTGTAATATTTGGATCCTAACTATACAAAATGTAGAAGAGCTAAAAGAGCATGCATTTAGGAGTCAGCTACAACTGGGTATGAAATTATCTCAGTCATTTCTTATGTGGCATTTCTTGGGTTAAGTCATTTCTTTTAGCTTCTTATCTGCAAAATAGAGATTGTGTTAGTTATTTCATAGGATTACTATAAGAATTACATAAATTATGTAAAAGCACCTTGAAAGTAGTAGGTACCTAATAAAGTTTAGTTTCTTTCCCTCAAATAGTATATTTAAAACTTTTTTCAAGGATTTGTTATAGCACCTGTCTTAATTTCAACTTTCTCATGTGGAAACCTGGTATTTTATTTGTTACATAGTAAAGTTAAAATTTTGTTTAGATTTTGTTTCCTATATATACTTACTTGAAGTTACCTCAAATCAGTAAGTCACTAAAGGTCTTCCTAAAAACATAATTCAAAGAGATAAAGTAATAAATAATTTATAACTCAAAGAATATACATTTCCTATCTTGATTTACAAGTGATGTTTTGAAACTGGCCTGATGACTGGGCATGATGCCCTATAAACAGATGGATGGGAAAGTACAGGTGCCAGAAATCCAGCATGCCCACAGTTCGAGTACAGTGTTAAAATGGTGACAGTTCTTGTAATTGGTCATCTGTTCCTAGTAATAACTAAGCCTATCAGAAACAGAAAACATCCGGGTCAAGATGGCAGCATAGGTAAACACAGCTTGCCTCCTTGCACAATCACATCAAAATTAAACTAAAATATAGATCAACCATCACTCAGAACCATCAGAAACTGAGTTGAATGGATTTCTGATGACTATGGAGTTAAAGAAACCACATCCATCCAGACTGGTAAGAGGGGTGGAGATGAGGAATGGGCTAATGGATAAAAATTCAGGAGGGATCTCTTAGGAATGAGGAGTCCCAGGCCCACACCAGGTCCCCTAGCCCAGATTCCAGCGCAAGGAAGGTAAGTCCCCATAATTTCTGACTGCAAAACCCAGCAGGGATAGAGTCAATGGAAGAAACTTCTAGAGTCCCAAGTAGTTCCCTTTAAAGAACCCATACATGGACTCACCTACTCAGACTCACTCCAGCAGCGGGGTAGCAGCTTGAAAGGCACCAGTGACATACAAGGTAGAACTGAAGTGTCTGGCATTATGGTGCAAGCTGAGGGACTGCTTTCTCTCAGACAGAAAGCAGAGGTAGAGGCCACTGTCCCATTTCTGAACCCTCCCACCACAGAGCCACAGAGCTGGCAGGCAGATGCTGTATCTGAGACTCCATCAACTTGGCTAACACTATTTGCCCCACCTTGAAGATCCCTTGAGACTCTATCCTACCAAACTTATGGGACCCCCAAAATATGGATGTCTGGTCTTGGCTCAAGTATCACAACTTCCTAAACAATAAGCAACAGCCAGTCTCAGTAAGTGCCCAGCCTTCAGCCCTATAACTCTTGCTAAGTGGCCCTGGACCCAGCACTAGTAGCAGCCAGCCCAGATTCACAGCTTGCTTCACCTGGGACTATCCAAGCCCAGGACAAGTAGGAGCCATCACAGACTCCTTTATAGCTAAGGCAGAGTAGCCCCAAGCAAAACACAACTTGTGGCCGACCTTGGCCTGCACCACCCAGGAAACCCCAGAGCCTGTGCACCAGTGGAAAACTACAGATCATGTTGAAGCACCACCCTGCCACTGCACAGCTGATCCTCCACGGAGGGGGGAGGTTGGTGGTCAGTGGTCAAAGCCAGTCCTTGCAGCTGACTGGCCTGGGTAAATCCCTCCAATTGATTTGCCAACAGAAATCAAGGCTCAACTACAAGAGGAGGATGTACTCAGCCCACACAAAGGGCACACCTTAGATACTCAGCTTGGGTGATGAGGAAGGCTGTGCCACTGGACCCCATAGGACACCTACTATATTAGGCCATGTTTCCAAGACAGGGAGTCATAGTAACTCTACCTAATACATAGAAACAAACAGTGAGGTAGCAAAATGGGGAGACAAAGAAACAGGGCCCAAATGAAAGAACAGATCAGAACTCCAGAAAAAGAACTAAACAAAATGGCGATAAGCAATCTATCAGATGCAGAGTTCAAAACACTGGTTATAAGGAAGCTCAGGGAACTTAGTGAAGACCTCAACAGCATAAAAAGTGATCCAGTCAGAAACAAAGGATATGCTAATTGAAATAAAGAACAATTTACATGGAAACAACTGTAGAGTGGATGAAGCCAAGAATCAAATAAATGACTTGGAACATAAGGAAGCTAAAAGCACCAATCAGAGCAACAAGAAGAAAAAAATCCAAAAAAAAAAAAAAAAAACCCACCAAGGATAGTTGTAACCAGCTTCTGGGACAACTTCAATTGATTCAACATTCACATCACAGGGATGCCGGATGGAGAAGAGAAAGAGCAAGAAATTGATTTTCAAATCTATTTGAAAAAAATAAATGAAAGAAAAATTCCCTAATTTACTGAAGAAAATAGACATGTAAGTCCAGGAAGTCCAGAGAGTCCCAAACAAGATAGATGCAAAGAGGCCCACTTCAAGACTCATCACAGTTAAAATGCTAAAGGTTAAACATAAAGAGAGACTCTTAAAAGCAGTAAGAGAAAAGCAGTTTGTTACCTACAAGGGAGTTCCCATAAGACTGGCAGCTGATTTCTCAAAAGAAATTTTGCAGACTAGAAGGGATTGGGAATAAATATTCAAAGTGATAAAAAGCAGGGACCTACAGACAAGATTGCTCTACCAGCAAAGCTATCATTGAGAACTGAAGGGCAGATAAAAAGGTTCCCAGACAAGAAAAAACTAAAGGAGTTCATCATCAGCAAACCATTATTATACAAAATATTAAAGGGACTTAAGAAAAAAAATCAAAACATTGAGCAAAACATAAATTGGCAGTACATACATATCTGCCAACAATTGAATAGAAAAAAATATAAGCAAACAAGAAGAAAGGAGATAGAATCATGGATACAAAGAACATTTTGATTGTTGCCAGATGGGAGGGGGGTGTGGGGGATCGGGTTTAGAGGTGAGGGGATTAAGAAGTACAAACAGGTAGTTACAGAATAGCCATGGGGATGTACAGTATAGGAAGTGGTGTAGCCACAGAACTTACACACATGACCCATGGACATGAACAATGGTGTGAGGATTGTTTGAGGGTTTTGGGGTGCTGGGTGGAGAGGACAGAGGGGGAAAATTGGGACAACTAATAGCATAATCAATAAAATGTAATTAAAAATAGACATTCTGAAATACATGATTATTTAATCTTAAGTAGGAATTTGTAAATATTTAATAATCAAATATTTGTATTACTCTTTAAACTCTATCAGTGTGCATCTGATGTAGAGAATCTCCTTTCTATTGTTATAGCTAAAAAATACCAATGTAAGTTGTTGGTAAATGGTAATAGTTCTGCTTTTCTAGTTTCTGCCTTTCCAGTTTTTCCTTTCTACTTCAAATTAGCAGAATTATTCCTAAAATCAATAGGCATAGATTCCTAAATAATGTAGTAATAATATCTGCAATAATATCACAATGAGGATGTTCATTTTAGTGGTAATTTAAAAAAGTTTTTTTATTTCTAGGGAGAGGGGAAGGGAGGGAGAGAGACATCAGTGTGTGGTTGCCTCTCCCATGCCCCTCCCTGAGGACCTGGCTTGCAACCCAGGCATGTGCCCAGACTAGGAATCCAACTAGTACCCTTTGGTTCGCAGGCCGGCACTCATTCCACTGAGCCACACCAGCCAGGACCATTTTAATGGTATTTATAATGGAAAATGCTTGGGTGGTCAACAGTAGGGGACTGGTTAATAAATTATTCTCTGTACAATGGCTAAATTATGTTATATTCAAACTATACTATACAGTCACTAATATTATGTGCTGAATTATTATTCAAATAATTAAAGAAAAGGGAAATGACCATAATATTTTACCATGAAAATATACAACACAAACTGTTATAAAAATAATATTTCAACAAATACTGCAATAAATAATTTGGGAGCTTATTCTATATTCAGAATCTGATCATTGGTCATTACCTCTGCGATTGCACTGGTCCCAGTCATCATGTGCTTTCCCCTGGAATATTGCTATAGCATCCTAACTGGCCTTCCTGCTTTTTGTCCTACTTCATCAGATCTTCTTTACTAAAGAAATCATGTCATTCCTCTTCTTCAAATCCTCAATGACTTATCTCACTTAGAGTAAAAGTCAAAGCTACCAAAATAGCTCACAGTGATGATCTCTGTGACTGAAACCTGTACCCTTCTCCACAGGACTCTCTCCACTCTCACTTCATTACCTCTCTTACCTTATCTCCTACTGCACTCCCACTTGCTCACTCCTTTCTAGTCTTACTGGTCTTCTTGCTGGACCTTGAAAACAGGAAGGCTTCACATTTGCAGTAGCTTCTTGCCTGGAATGCTCTTACCCCAGATATTCAACGGTGGATACTCTTTCTTCCTTCAGGTTTCCATTTAGTCATCTTTTCAGAGAAAATGTCCTTTCATCTTATCTAGTATTACAAGCCACCTACCTACCTGATCCCTTCCTTACCTTGGATTCTCTATGTTCCTTGTTTCTCATTGCTTTCTTTTTCTTCCTAGTAGTTAACCACATCTAACATCCCAAAATTTTACTTGTGTATTTTTGTGTATTGCCTGCATCACTCTCTGTAGAGTTTCAGCTCCACGAGGCAGTGATTTTGTTCTACTTTGCCAACTGAGGTATCTGGCACATAGTAAATTGCTAGAGAAAAGAGACTTCATTCAGTGATCCAATTTCTCAAAACCAAGAGTAAGTTGTTAAAGTCCAAGAGTGCAATTTATGACAGCTGAAACTGAAGTTCTATATTTATATAGCCGTTAATCTGTTTTACAAAGAACTGTCACAATGAGACCTATAATGCCTCTTTATCAATTCCATCCACTAATCAGGTAGTCAACCTAAAAATCTAAACCAGAAGTTTAAAAAAATCAAGTTAGTTCAGCTTTATTAACTGTTGTAAAGCCTTTAAGTACAGAAGGGCTATTAAACCTGTTGTGATAGATTAGGTTGAAAGGTTCTTGGTCAAATTCCACTTTCCACATTATAAGAGTATGTAAACTACAGAAGGAGACTTGACTTCTGGTGGTAAACACACAATATAATATACAGATGATGCATTTAAGACTGTACAGTTGAAACCTAAGAAATTTTACCAACCAATGTTGCACAATAAATTTCAACAAAAATTAAAAGTAAATAAAAATGATGGGAATTAGAAAAAAAGACTATGTAAACTAGTTTGATTAAGCACATTGCAATTTAACTGCTGTACTTTTTTAGGTTCTAAAGTCATAAGCTTTCTGACAAATGAGAAAAGTGTGTACTCTGTGTGTGTGTGTGTGTGTGTGTGCGCGCACGCGCGTTTCCCCAGTTGTCTAGTGATTATTAATGATCAGACCATTAAGCAGTTATTTGGCATAATACTAGGGTTCCTTTACTAAAGTGTAATTTTTTATTAATGAGGCCACAAGAATATTCTATTGAAACTATGAAAATTCAAGCTGATGCCATTGACTTATAGAAAATATAATTAAGACTGCTTATTAAAATTTCATCCTTTTATCAGAAGTGAAAAATAACTTCTTTTCTTCTTAGGAAGTCTTAATTTATATCTCTAAATTTTTAACATAGCTATACATTTTAGTTTGAAATATGAGAAAATAAGCTAATGATAACTCTTTACAATTAAAATATCAAATATTTTTCCAAATAAAACCTTAATAAGCATAGGTACCCTTGAGAGCTCTGGCAGAAGACAAGAGTTGTCTTAGTTGCAATAGACTTCTAAGATTTTCATTATACATCTTGCACTTACACAGAGGGCCAGCTTCATAGGCGTGCAACCTGTGCAGGAGCATAAGGTTCTGTGCTTGGTTGTACTATCAAATCAACTGCTTGATATTTTTTTTTAAAGTAGAGATTGCCTGACTTTGAGAAGATCATGTATAGAATAAGTATATTTCCATACAGAATGTGTATAGGTAGAGGGAAGGTGAGGTGAGGAGATACACGACAGCAAAAAATTCTGGGAAACTGAAGTCTGTATGAACTGTTCAATCACCCTACCTCCAGTTGTGAACTTCAAAGTTCACATGAAGCTTCAGTTCTGCCCAAAGCTAATGGGTCAGTGTTGTTCTTTGTCAGGAAAAATTTAGGAGCACAATGTCCATAGCTCATATTATTCTGTATCAGGTTAATCAACTAATCCTTCTCCAACTTTCTACAGTATTTCTGGTCAAAGCAGTACCCAATTTCTCTAAACACGAGTCCATCTCCCTCCCACCTCCAGCCTCTTCTGTACTCCTGCAGGGAAGAAAGTACATACCAGATATGAGGACCCGAAGTGAGTAAGGGGTAGGTTTCAAAGATTAATTTGTTTTCATAAAAACATCTTAACACAACTGATTCTGACACATGATTTAGTAGCTGGGCTGAACCAGGGAACATGTTACCTTAGCTATTCAAAGATTAAATCTATCAGTTGGCAAGGTTCTCATGGCTGGTTTTAAAATATATACAATGTTTATATTTTAATGGCCAGCACTTCCACTGCTGTATTTAATATTTGTGCAGATTAGAGGGGAAAAAATTAGAACAGTGCTCTTTCATTTGCTTATCTTTTGAATCTTCAGATTCTGTTGATATAAAAGCAAAAACATTTTGGTGTCAATATAAAACAAAAATATTTGGAGGCTAAACTTATTTCTACGTAATATTCTTCATGACTAACTTTTTATATTTAATAGCTGGTCACTGCCAGTCTAGCTATACAATTTTGCAGGTAATGGAATCCTGATTGCCATAGAGAAGGAGGGATGATGCAAACAAAGCCTGCCTTCTTCTCTCGCTCAAGAACATACTACATAAACATTTTCAAACTCGAAGAGACTCCAGTATTAGTATAACTGTGTATAATGGCAAATGTCACTAGTTGTGCTCAAATAAACTGATAAAAATTGTCTTCAGGTTTAGATTTTTCCTATGTTGCATCAGTAGCGGCCAGATGAAAGAGAGACACAGAACAAGCAAGGTATGGGGG
Organism: Glossophaga mutica; assembly: GCA_039655065.1. Classification (NCBI taxonomy): domain Eukaryota; kingdom Metazoa; phylum Chordata; class Mammalia; order Chiroptera; family Phyllostomidae; genus Glossophaga; species Glossophaga mutica. The sequence goes on from CM077304.1 coordinate 66,476,653, forward strand.
AGGGGACAACAGAGCCTCCATGCGCTCTCCAGGGGCATGGGGCACCTCCACATGTTCACCAACCTGAATGCTCTCTGAACCCCAGTCCTTCCGAATTTTTATGGAGGCCTCATTACAGTTGGCAGTAGGCTGATTGACTCAACCTCCAGTCTCTCTCCTCTTCCCTGGAGATAGAGGGTTGGGGCTGAAAGTTCCAATCCCTGAGTAATGCAGTTGATTTCCCTGGCAACCAGCCACTGTCCTTAGGGACTTTCCAGAAGTCACTTCATTAACATAAACTCAGGTGTAGTTGAGGGGGTTGGGGGCTTGTAATGAGTAAAGAGCCACATTTATCTCTCTTGTCACTTAGGAAATTCCGAAGGTTTAGGAGCCCTGTGCCAGCAATGAAGATAAAAAAACAAATATACATATTTTATTAAAAATAGCAATATCACAGCCCTGACCACTGTGGTGCGGTGGGTTGGGCGTTGTCCTGTAGACCTAAAGTTCACTGGTTAGATTCCTTGTGAGGGCACACCTGGCAGGTTGTGGGCCAGGTCCATTGTTGGGGCAGGTACAGAGGGCAACCAATTGATGTTTCTCTATCGCATCGATGGTTCTCTCTCTTTCTCCTGCCCTTCCCCCTTCTCTAAATTTTTTTTTTTAAGTAAAAGTAAAATACAATGACAATGTCACAATAGTATACTGTAACTGACTTATAAAAGTTATACTTGTATCAATGAAGAAAGAATGCTGGTGAAACAGTTACTTTGTGAAAAATCATATTAACTGATAAGAACTACATCTTTGTCCTTGGGAAATATGTGCTATTCTATTTTTGGAAACCCAAACAGACACAAGACAGCATACATTAAGTATTAAATGAGCAGTATGGAAAGTAAGTTCAGAAGGAGGGAAACATTGTAGACTGAGCTGGAAAGACTCTATGAAGAAAAAAATAGTAGTTTAAAAAATTTTTAAAGGAAATCAAATATATTGGCTCAAGTTAGTTAAAGAAGTATACAAAATATTTAAGTTTATGAAACATTTTTGACCTTTTCAGTAAAAGATGCTGTATCTAAAGTTACAAAAAGTTGCCTGTTATTTCATACTGACTGAAAAGTACAAAGCAGAGGTGGAATGTTATTTTGTCCTTAAAAATTTAAAACAAAAAGCAATTTGCCCTGGCTGGTGTGGCTTGGTTGGTTGTGAAACCAGAAAAGCCAGTGTTCACGCTGCCTGTCACCTACCAAACCCAGTAAGTAAAGACAGGGATTGAATCTTTATGGGCGCTTTATTCAGATGGCTGGCAATCTGAGAAGACGGTGGGTTTGTACCCTAACGGACCGTCTTACATTCCATTTCAAACAGACCCTTTTTATGAGAAGAAAAGTTAATTAAATAAAAATTAACTTTTATAAGTGAATAACATTTTAATTTATTAAAATTTAATAAATTTTTAATTTAATAAAAATTAACAGGGGGAATGTTAGTTAAATAAAAAGCTGCACCATTCTTTCATCTGTTGACCAGTGATTCTTCATCTGTGTCCTGAGTGGTGGAAGTCTCTTCCTGGAGCACAATGGTTCAGATTCCATCTTGATGGCTTGCAGTCCTCCTGAGGCACAAAGGTGGAACTGTTTATGGTGTCCTGGAGTCAGGGTGGGTCTACCTTCAGTTTCTGAAACAATAGCTTTTTACATACCAATGTTACTAAGCTTACTCGTTATTACCTAAAACTAAAATTTTCCAACATTTGAGTCCCCCATCAGTTGGAGAGTCATCTCATACACTGAAAGGTTGTGGCTTCAATTTCCAGTCAGGGCGCCGACCTACGCTGTGGGTTCGATCCCTGGTCAGGGTGCTTACAGGAGGCAACAAATCAATGTTTCTCTCTTACATCATTATTGTTCCTTATCTCTTTAAAAGTCATGTTAAAAAGGCCTTAGGTGAGGACAAAAAAAATAAATGCATAAAACAGAAAGCAATTTGAAAATGGAAAAGAAATATAGCTACTTTATGGCTAGCTGTGATTATCTAATTGTTTTTTCAAAGGCCATGTCTTAGAAACATAAAGATTAGGAGATTTTACTCAACTCTCCAGAAAAACAGATACTGTATGTAAATTGATGAGGGCTGTCTTTAAACAAATTTATAATAAAGTTAGCAATACCTGAAAAACAGGTGGAATGAAGCTCAAATAAGATACAAAGGACCTAGATTAATCAAATTTTAATGAATGAATCATAAAAGTCCATTTTTTCTACCTATTCATACGAAAAAAATCATTATGCTTGTTAGTCCTATACTCAATTTGTAGCATGAAGCAAGTAATCTACCATGCTTCCCAATTATCTTAAATTATTTTGGATTTTTAACATAACTTTGAGAACACCATTATTTTGAACAAGGAAAAAATATAGTACATTTGCTTGTGACCCACATGCTAGTACATAGTTATTTATTTCTAATCATGTTATTTCCAGTCCCTTTCAAAATAATAATGCCTCATAATCTCAGATGATTAAAAAATGTATCATCTATCTACAGTAGTGGCTATTGTGGGGGTTCAGAATGAGTCACCCCAAGATGTGTCTCTACAGTATGCTGTCTGTTTTGAACTAAAGGCAGCTTGAGCAGCAGACTCAAAAGAAAGTTCTGCCCTTCCCTTAACTGCCTAGAAGAACTTAATTCAGTGCCCACACAAGAGATTATAAGAGATAACCTCCTTTGACCTATCTACAGGGCAGGGCAAACTTCTACTTACTAAACATCTGCTCTTCTTACCCTGCAATGACCTTCGAAGGCCACAGGGCAGCCTGCTCATCCCTAGCTCAGGAAGTCTTATATACCTTTGTTCCCCTTCTGTCTCTGAACCTCTCCTGTCTGTGGGGTCCCTGACTCTCCCATGTATGTGAGGTTCCTATACATATATAAGTATTAAATTGGCTTATTATTCTCTTGCTAATCTGTCTCATGTCTATTTGATTATTAGACTACCCAGAAGAACCTCAAGGGTAAATTTTTTCCTCCTCTACACTATCTTTTAAGTAAATAAAAGACAACAAATTCACACCTTCAAATAGTTGTATGTAGTGATGGTATATCTACTTGGTTTTCTAAAAGCTAAAAAAAAAAGCAAGAATTTTGAAGAAAAAATCCTTGAAGGCAAAAGCATGTGTGCATGTTTATTCGTGTGTGTATATGTCAATGAGAGTTGTTCCCTCAGACGGGCACTTGGTTAGCACCCTTATTTCTTGAGGTGTTTGCTCTGGTCTAATGTCCCAGAGACTGACTCTAACCAGCCAATTTTCTAATGAAACCTATTCTTCTAATACTTTCTCTGGTCTATTTTTCTTCCTATAGCACAAATCACCTAATACAGTATATAATTTATTATGTTATTATTTCTTATTATCTGTCTTTTCCTACTAGAATGTAATGGCCACACAGTCCAGGGTTTTTATCTGTTTTATTCACTGGCATATGGCAAGAGCCTAGGATAAAGCCTGGAACATACTAATCACTCAATAAAGACCTGTTGAATTAAAAAGCAATGCAATGAATGAGACCAGAAGCAACAAAATATCTGTTTCTATGAAGATATAACTGTACATAGTAGTATACTTTTGGTAAAGACAAGTTAATTGTGTTTCTTGAATGTGGATGTTGATAATTTTAAAAGTCTTTAGGGGATATAAAATTCACAGCCTGACACTTAAATCACTTATCTATAAAGCAAACTTGATGCAATCTCATTTCCTGCTGATCCCTTCCTCAAATGCTACCTCCTTAGAGAATTCTTCACTGACCACCTTATCTAAAAGAGCACTCCATCCCCTAGCCGCTTGCTAGTTCTTATTTTGTGTCATTTCCTTCATAATTCTTACTATTGCATAATGTTATGTCAAATATTTATTTGCGTATTGCTGATCTCCTCCAGGAAAACAGGAACTGTATCAGCCTTCCTTACTGCTGTTTCCCAGTGTCTGGATTAGTGCCTGGCACATAGTAAACATTGAACAGCATGGATGCATGGGGAATTTGCATGTACTCATGTTCTTCGTAGGTTTCTCCCAACGATTTGTCTCCAGATCTAAAGTTGCTAAGCTATCTCTTATACTGTATTATTCCCTCAATAATAAATAAATAAAAAGTAGTTCTTCATGCTTTATATCCTATCTAGCAAAATGGCCAAAGGTTTGAATAGATATATGCCATGTATGATTCCACCAACTGTCAATGAAATTCAATATCGACCTGGAAGATTTGATCTTAAATCATATTAAACAAAAGTTTTAAATTTATTCTTTGCTGTTTTCTGGGTGAAATTATATTAATTCTGGCCAAGATGGAGTAGGTAGACACAATGTGCCTCCTTGCACAACCAAAATTAAGGACAACAGATTTAGAAACAAACAAAAAAAAACCCAACCAGATCTGACAGAAAATTAACTGTAAGGAAGTTCGACAACCATTCATCCAGACCAGTAAGAGGGGAGGAGTCGGTGGCCCGTGGAGAGGGGCCGCGGCAGGAAAAAGTGGTGGTTGGTGGTCCCGGTGGCGGCACCTGGCGGACCCTGATGTGCAGGTGGCAGCTAGCAGATCCTGGGTGAGCAAGGTGGCTGGCTGATCGCGGACACACATTTACACGCAGATAAGCCAGGCGAAAATGGGGAGACAGACTGTGCAACTAAGGGCCCCATCGCCTGGAAATAAAGCCTAAAAGCACTGATTGAAAACACTGTGGGGGTTGAGGTGCCAGGAGAGACTCTCAGCATCACAGGAGAGTACGCTGGAGAGACCCACAGGGTCCTAAAACGTACACAAGTCCAACCACCTGGGAAGCAGCACCAGAAGGGCCCAATTTGCTTGTGGGAAGTGGCGGAAGGGACTGGAATCCGAGGGAGTGGAATACGCACCATTGTTCCCTCTCTGACCCTGCCCCCACATACAGCATCACAACCCAGCAACAAGGGTTGCCCCAACTTGGTGAACACCTAAGGCTCCGTCCCTCACGTTTAAAAAAAAAAAAAAAAGGCTCAAGGGGAAGAACAGATCAAAGCCCCAGGGCCAATACATCTAAGCGACCAAGAGATAGCCAACCTATCAGATGCACAGTTTAAAGCCCTGGTGATCAGGATGCTCACAGAATTGGTTGATTTTGCTCACAAATTAGATGAAAAAAATGCAGGCTACAATAAGTGAAATGAAGGAAAATGCACAGGGAACCAATAGAGATGAGAGGAAAACTGGGACTCAAATCAATGGAGTGGACCAGAAGGAAGAAACTAACAACCAAACAGAAAACAAGGAAGAAACAAGAATTCAAAACAATGAGGAGAGGCTTAGGAACCTCTAGGACATCTTGAAATGTCCCAACATCCGAATTATAGGGATACCAGAAGCGGAAGAAGAAGAGCAGCAACTGGAAAACTTATTTGAACAAATAATAAAGGAAAACTTCCCCAATCTGGCAAAGGAAATAGACTTCCAGGAAGTCCAAGAAGCTCAGAGAGTCCCAAAGAAGTTGGACCCAACGAGGAACACACCAAGGCACATCATCATTACATTAGCCAAGATTCAAATGATGGAGAGAATTCTAGAAGCAGCAAGGGATAAGGGGACAGTCACCTACAAAGGAGTTCCCATCAGACTGTCAGCTGATTGCTCAAAAGAGACCTTCCAGGCACAAAGGCAAGTATTCCAAGTCATGAAAGGCAAGAACCTACAACATCCAAGATTGCTCTATCCAGTGAAGCTATCATTTAGAATGGAAGGGCAGATAAAGTGCTTCTCAGATAAGGTCAAGTTAAAGGAGTTCATCATCATCAAGCCCTTATTATATGAAATGTTAAAGGGATTTATCTAAGAAAAAGAAGATAAAAAATAGGACAGTGAAAAGACAGCAAACTCACAGCTATTAACAACCACACCTAAAACAAAAGCAAACTAAGCAAACAGCTAGAACAGGAACAGAACCACAGAAGTGGAGATCATATGGAGGGTTAGCAACAGGGGGGTGGGAGGAGGAGAGATGGGGAAAGGTACAAAGAATAAGTAGCATAGACAGTGGGTAGAAAATAGACAGGGGGAGGGCAAGAATAGTGTGGGAAATGTAGAAGCTGAAGAACTTATGACACATGGACATGAAGTAAAGGGGGGGATGTGGGTGGGAGGGGGGTGCAGGGTGGAGGGAAATGAAGGGGGGAAATGGGACAACTGTAATAGCATAATCAATAAAATAAAAATTTTAAAAAGACACTGTTCTAGTACCCTGTGAAATTGTTTAAAAACTTCAGCAAGGACAATGTAAAAGAGGTAGTTCAGACTATTTGCTCTTTAACTCTACCTTTACTGTTTAAAATCTGGGCTAGGTGACAGTAACAGTATTGACTGACATAGCTACCTAGCTTTGTAACGGGTGGCAAATGCAAAAAGGTGCCAGACTTTTAAGAATATCATTCTGTAAAGAGTGTTACTTCCTTTGTTTGTTCTCTCTGGGCCTTGCACTCTTCACCCAAACTGTGGGTTGTGGATACACCTCAGTAATAATTTGCAAGGAGGTTTTAAATTTCAGAATTTATAAATTCACAAAGAAATTGATGAATTATAGAAAATACTTTGAAATGAACTATATAACTGAAGCATAAATGTTTTGAAGTATTTGTCTTTACTAAAAAGTTTCAAATTGTTGAGCATATAAATAAGAAATGCCCTCATTTTTTCTTCAATAACTCCCCAACAATACCAGGTAAAATTCCCTTTTTTTCAGAGTGGTGGCTCTTTAATTGCTTACATATATTACGATTTTCAGCTACTTTATTATTAACAGCGACAATCTAAGATTAAAGAATCAGTCATGTTAATTTCAAAGCTCCAATCTCTAACTCCATTCAAAACTCTTTCCCCCTTCTCCTCCCACCCCTCCCCTACCAGTGCAGGTAAAGCTCTACTGACTTGGAGGCAGTAGCAGGAAATCTTGCTCTCAGATAACTGCTTCTTCTCCTTCTTCTAGGGTTAGTGCTCTTGGTTTGTGGCAGAGTGAAAGGACAGAGACAAGGATAAAAAAGAAAAGGCTTAGTGTTTCCTTATTTGACTGGGGAAGAATAAAATCTTCATTGACTGGACAGATAACTTCTATGTGACAGAATCCAAAAGCTGGATCTTCAGTGAGCCCTCGTCGCAGGGGCTTACCATGACCTAGTCTGCTGTTTTGGTGGTTATCTGGTTCCAGCTTACTAGACCTCTTTCATCGGTTCCCTCTTGTGGTGCCCTCATACCAACAAAAGTGGCTTAAGCCCACTTACCTTTCCTGGTACCACTCACGGGAAGCTCTATTATTTTTGGTACACTAAATGATGGGCATGGTGGCAACTTCCCTGCTGTCTTGGCCTCTTTCTATCATCGTTCAAATGTTCCCATATTCAGCCCCAGGAAATCAGAAAATTGTGTGGCCAAGCAAACAGCTGAAAGAGAAAAGAAATTTGTCTGCTGTTCTTATTATAAGTCCAGTCTTTAGAAGTGATTCTCTTCGAGCCTCCAGCCTCCACCCCAACTGCATATTGGAAACAGCTTGTCCACAAACACTTTCTCCACCAGGTCTCCTTTTTAGCTGTAATTTTCTTTTTTTAACTAAGAGTGGATAGAAGTGGTAGTGGTGGTGATGAGGTAGTTACAGGGCCCATTGTGACACTACTCAATTAATACTGGGCAGTTATGTAAAGTTATTTTAATTTACAAATGGAGCATTTGATGTATCTCATTTTCAGCTTTGGGGCATTATCACAATTACAGGGCTATGGGATAATTCCCATTCAATACATTATAAATGGATCTACAAGTAATATTTAACTAAAACTAGTGTTGTGATGATATTAAATGTCAGGCAGTCCTTGCTTATGGTTTTGATAAGCGTTGCTTTTACGTGGAAAAGATAAGCATTTGTTATTTGGTCCTGTTCAAAACATCTGTGATATCCAATTAATATCCCACATCAATTACTCATAAAAAAGTTGGTAATAGAGAGTTCTTGATCTCTGTTTACAGGAAGCCCAAATTCAACTTCTCAAATACAATATTTCCTTTCCTTTTTTTTTTTAAAATAAGGCAATGTTTATTTAGAAAGTTACAGAGGTAATAGAAGTGAGCCCACTGAGCTGCACAGACTCAGGAAATAAGTTACAGAAGCAAGAAAAAAAGTTACAGAAGCAAAAGTAGTTCCTGAATTGCAAAGGTAACAGGCCTGAGGGGAGGAACAGGAAGGGAAAGACAGGCATGCTCCTGAGAGGGAAAGTACACCAAATACAGTTTTTCTTAAATGTAGTAGAGAGACAGTTCATGGTTTTGTGAGGTATTAGCTGAAGCCTTAATAAAAGTGAACTAAAATGCTTAAGGACACAAATATTAGCATGTTAAAAATCCCATCAATAATGAAACTTTTACTTGGTTTAACTCAGCATTCCCCGCACTTAATTTACAATGGAATCCTTTTGTTACCATAGACAGTCATCTAATTATTAATAAGGAAGGCTACAAAGGGAATTAGACATTGAGTTTAATAAACTGGGAAGCATAGGCTACTTGCCTAGCCAGGAAGCTATAGCTTTTACAGACTCATTCACACACTCCAGGGGACTGTGCTGAGGGACATAATCCTAGGAGCACAGGGGCAGGTGCTTGACCACAGAGGCCTGTCAGTCTGCCTAGGGGGTGGACCCATCAGAAGCCCAGGAAAGCTTGGGAAGTTGACTGGTCATAACCCCAGGGGAACAAAGTAGAGCTTTCTCTCTCTCCCCCACCCCCACCCTCTCTCTGTGACCCGTACTCATCCTGTTCGTTTGTTCATGTATTTTCTCTCTCTTATCTGGGAACACATGCAACCGTGTGGGTCTGGCAGCCGCATGGGCCTGCAGCAGGCTGCGTGGGCTCCAGAGGACGAAGCTTGAACATGAAACAGAAACCCTGGACATTGGTCTTTGCGTTGGCCTTGATGAAGACACAGATGGGTTTTTTTCTGGGGCAGGATGGCCAGAGACGGGACACTGGAAACCCCGTGGCAGATTTCCACCCAAATAAATCTCACCACACCACAATCTCTGCCTGTGGGTCCACGAAATGCTTTTCTCATGATCCCATGGAAGAACACGATTTCCCTGGCAACACTTTAATCACAGAATACTTACTGGTATCTCATAGGACTAGTCTGATGAACCCAGTTTAAATCCTTCCTTTTTCCTTTCTGTAATTTTTGTTTCCATAAGGAACCACAGACTCATGAGTTCTTCACCTTAAAGACTTACAATAAATATGTCTGCTGTTGGTTCACTCAAAATGGAGGCTTTCTCTTTCCTTTGTTTTATAGTAAGAGCATTAAAAAAAAAAAAACATTTCATGACTTTTAGCAGGAAAAACTAACTTTTGGGATGAAGCTACCAGAAAAGATTTTCCCTACTATTTAGAAGTATGTTTTACGGATTTTTTTTGTGCTACATTATCAAGTGTCTCTTTAGTGGCAGCTGCTGAGTCTGTAAGTAATCAATTGGCTGTTTCTCTGCGTTTTATCACTCAACTGTTCTATGCTCACTCATGTGGGTTCTACTTATGAAGAGTTATTTCCTAATTGTAGGTTGCTTCATTAAAAAGAGGTTTGGGGACCACCTTCACCAGTTAGAGGTATAGCTGATGCAGCAACTTTTAAGATCTAGGGCAAATAAGAACTAACTGTACTCAGTGATGAAATAATTTTACAAATTATGATGTTTACCTCTATTTCTTAAAACATCTAAACTGATTGTGAATGTAGTTTCTACCTACATCATACAGAGTTGGACACCATAATAAAAATGTAAAGTTATTTGATGCCTTGGCTCAGTTGGTTGGAACATCATCTGTACCCTGAAACATTATAGGTTCAATTTCCAGTCAAGGCACATATCTAGGTTGGGGGTTCAATACCTGGCGGGGAGTGTACAGAAGGCTACTGATTGATGTTTCTCTCACATGAATGTTTCTCTTACACTCACTCTCTGCCCCCACTCTAAAAAAAAATTTTTAAAGTTATTTGAGAATTATTGTGAATAATTAGTAACTCTCTTCTTGTAAACAAAGCCTTTCTTTAAAAAGGAAAGGGCCTTTTAAAATCGTGTTGGTAATTGTTTAAGAGATGTAATCACAGAAACTGAAAAAGATTAGCTAACATGCTTATTTAAAAAATTATTCTTAGAGTAGCAAAATAAAACACAATCACTAGCTGATATTATAAAATGTAATCATTTAAGAATATGTCTCACTTTCCTACCCTACATGATTTATTCTTGTTTTTCAACAGGAAATATGTAACAACTAGCTAGCACATTTATGTTTCTGTTTTGTGTTTAAATGGCCATTTATACAGACTATTAATTTCTTGTATTTCCCCTTTTAGATGCTCCCTTAAATAATTATGCTTTTCTTGCCCTGGCTGGTGCGGCTCAGTGCACTGAGTGCCACTCAGTCCGAACCAAAGGATCGCTGGTTTGATTCCCAGTCAGGGCACATGCCAGGGTTGCGGGCAGGTCCCCAGTAGGGGCGGTAGGAGAGTCAACAACACATTGATGTTTCTTTCCCTGTCTTTCTGCCTCCCTTTCCCTCTCTCTAAAAATAAACAAATAAAATCTTTAAAAAATTATGCTTTTCTCTTTACTTAAAATTCTTAAGATTACGTATTAGTTCACATCAAAGAGTATCATTATCATAGCAACTACTATTTTTTTAGCATTTTGTTCATTCCATGTATTATGCTAAGTATTTACACAGATCATTTCATAAAAATTTTAACAACCCTGAAATTCATGGTACTATTTCTATGCATTATTTTTAGGTAATGAAGCTGAGGCTTAGAGAGGTTATGCATCTTGCCAAGGGCAATCATCTTGCATGTGTTTTAGTTGGGTAAAATTTTAGGTCAGTGCTAATCTAAAACCTCAAACTTTTTACCCCTGCTTCTTAGATTCCCTGATGACTCACTAACATATTCTAGAATATCTATGATTTCTCATCACAAATCTTTACTTTTGACATTTACATTCAAAAATAATTTAAAAATTAGTATAACTATACTTTGGGTAATAGGGAAGACCACAGTGTAAATAAATACAGGATAGGCAAAAGCAGGTTTACAGTTATGAGTATATGAAACAAAATTTATTCTTATATTATTTTCCATATGAACTGTAAACTTACTTTTGTCTTACCCTATCCTTTCATCTGACTTGAATGGCCACATTTTTGTTTGTGTTTATAATTGAGTTGGAGTCAGCTATAAATCTTAAATTGCCCTGGGCTACAGCAAAGAAAAAAAACAAATTATTGATGCATATATGCCAGGTAAAAAACAAATATTGTGATTGCTTATCTCTGAAATAAAGTTTTAAAAAAATTATGCTAGAAAAAAGTGTGGGAAAATCAAGTTATCACATAGCAATACTGGTATTTCAAATTAAAACAAATTTTTTTTTTTTTTAACATCATTTCTTTTTTTTTTCTTTTTTTTTTTTTTTAGATTTTATTTATCTTTAGAGGGGAAGGGAAGGAGAGAGGGAGAGAAACATCAATGTGCGGTTGCCTCCCGTATGTCCCCTGACGGGAACTGGCCTGGCAACCCAGGCATGTGCCCTGACTGGGAATCGAACCGCGATCCTTCAGTTCGCAGGCCCGCGCTCAATCCACTGAGCTACACCAGCCAGGGCTTAAAACAAATTTTTGTTGTATTAATTTCCCATGATGATTTAGGCTCAGCGAAACAATATTCTTTGTTACATTAAAATTAATGTTAATTTAAAATATTTTAGTTTAACTTCAATTTTTCCAGTTTAATAGTAAGAAAATAGCTACAAGCATAGGTTTACACCAAGTATTCTACTTGCACACAGCACATATTGGGGTAACCTTATAATAAAAATAATTTATCACATTGGCTATTACAATTCTTACAAGGTGTACCTATGTTGTTCAAGACTGACAAACAGCACTATATAATCTGATAGGAACTTGATGTTAGTTGGAGTTTTAATTATTTATTTAGGTTGTTCATATTTATAAATTTGATTGACTTGGTCAAACTACCTCGGTAACTTTCTTCCTCATAATAAATGCACTGAGTTCACAGGGAGGAGTTTTAGTGGTTCTTAGACTTTTCACTAGGAGCCCCTAAAAGAGAATGTTATAAAATCTGTGGACACTCTCAGCCCCAAAAGAGATATATAAAAATATTACAATGTAAAACATTTTATACATTAAAAAGGAGAAGACTCTGAAATTAGATATAATTTATGAAGTTTAAGGCAACCTCTCTTAAAGCTTCCACTTCCTTGATACACCCAAAATAGTAACTCAGGACAACTAGAATGACTGTTTTGGGAGAAGGGAGATCTTTATGCTATATATAAAGTCTGTGCCCAACTGATAAAGGTTGTTGGATAGATCATATGGTAATTTAGGGAACTTCTTGATGTAGGATTGGCAAATTTTGGAGAATTCGTATTTGTTTTCTCTGCTTGAAATATGGCTGCAAGTTTTTCATTGGTTACATATGAAATAGTTCAAAGTTAAGTTTATCTAGAATTACATAAACTCTTAACAAAGGTAGCCACCCTGTATCTAGGGAGGAGAGAAAAGTTGTATTATGTATTTTATTATATCTCCCACACTAGCCATTTAAAGGTAAAGACAAATTTTCTCTCTTGGGAGAATTAGCTTTTCTGAGTGTAGGACTTCGTAATATTGGCTAATATTGATAGAAAGAAGTACTAGTGATTGTGATTGACGAAGGCATCATGATCACTAGTAAATGAAATCACCTTCACAGTTCCATCAAGGAAGCCAGGCTATTACAAACAACTCTCTCAAGGCAAATACTCATATTTTTTTTCAAAAGGTGAAATTAATCATAGATGTAGATGAACTCAAATTTAATTGATGTTTCTTAAATAGGTTAATTTGTCTATTGTTATTAACTGGTATTTACTATGGCACAAAAATTTCAAATTGGGAAGAACAGTAAGCAACAAATCATTAGCAAGAAATATGAGAATCAAATAATTTGAAAACTCATCCTATGTAACCGCATTCCGAATTTCATGTTTTTCACTCTTAAATGCGTTTCTGACAAATACACTTGCAAATGGTTCCAAAAATGGGGAAAAAAAACCCAAAAACAACTTCCATTTCCTCATCTGTACCCTGCAAATACCACCTATTTCATGTTTTGCACATTGAGTGAAATCATGTTAATTATGGTACTTGCAATTCAGTAGATGCCAAATTAAGTGATAGCTATAATTATTATCAAGCCAACACTAACCTCTTATTTTATCTCTAATTATTATTGTTTGAGGTTTTCTTCTCTTCTGCTGATTGTTGTAGCCACTTCCTACTTTCCAAGGATATTCTTTTCTTTCCATTGGTTACCTCATTTATTTGGCTTTTCTTTTAGGTTAGTAATATTTTTACAGATGATAGTGAACCATGAAAGAGTAATATCTTTATTGTTTGGTTCAGAATTTTAAGCAGCTTTTAATATTGCTGTGATTGATTCCAAAGGTGATGAGCAATAAACAGAAATTCATTATAAGGACAAGGATACTTGAAGAGCAAAATATGGTTCACAAATTTAAACTAGAGATCTGATCCATACTTGTGGCATACAAGAAAATTGGAGACATTATACAATACCTACATCCCACAGTTTTCTTGAGAACTAAATGACAATAAAACACAATCAGTAGCACATAACTGAGATTTAATCACATTTGAATAATGAATGATAAATGGATATCAAGTCAGAACACTGTATTAAGATTAGGAAGCATTATTCTATTATTCTCAAAACCGGTTATATTAAAAACATACTTTTGTTAATATCTGGAAAACAATTCAAAATGAAAAAGAAAATTTAGGGTCAGGAAGAGTGCCATTTGGAAACTCCCAGTTACAGAAGAAATCTATATACAATAAACTCTAAGAGATTGTCCAAATTCTTTTATTTTAATTTTTAGTCATTTTGGTATTTCCCCCCCTAGGAGAGTATGGTTTTACTTTTTTTACCTAAGATCAGCATTTTATGAAGTTATAATCTTTAAAGCAGCGTTATATTGTCTCTCTCTGTCTCCATCTAGCCTCTTACTTCTCTGCCTGGATCTTAATTAGTGCGCTTGTGAATTCTGGTATTTTTAAGTATCAAATATTGCATTCAATGTATAGGTGACAGGCTGAAGATAAAAACACCAAGTTGTTCACAGAAAAAAATGTCTCAGTTGTTGAACAAAACTTTGTTCCTCAATTCTCGACCCAACAATCCTTTCATGCAGATACCTGTATGATCACACTATGATCAGTTACACATCTCTGTGTCTCTGTATGATCAGTTACATGTGTCTCTCAGGTGACAAAGGAGATTGGGTTTTCAAACAAATCACTTCTTGAACAGGCTTCTGGAATGAATTAAGTTCAAGAACTGAGGTTCCAGTATATTCTGGTTGTTTCATATAGTGTCACTGTAGTCATCATAATGGGATTTTTCAAAACACTAAAGACAAGCTTAATATTCTCCAGCATTATAAAATGCTCTTACAAGTAAACAGCAACCTCAATCTGTGGAAGACCTCGAAAAGTGATGTTAAGAATATGTACAATGAAACATGTCTTCCTCCCCCAAATGATCACATTATTAGAGATGGTGGTCATTTACCATCACAGTAACTCTCATTTTAGAATGGCAAATGCCTTATTTAAAAGTACAGTATGTTCCATTTTTTAAACTTTTTTAGATCTTATGTTCCTATGCAATTTCTAAAAATACACACAGAAGCTGAGTCTGTGATCCAATAAGTTTTTATTAGTTCTGGTGACTGTAACAGACTGGAAAGATAAGCTAAAAACTTGATTCCCTTTACATTTTCAAAGATTTCAGAGTTGTACACCAGTATATTTATTGGTTAATGTTATTAACTTTTCTTGAGCCTTGCCAACTTAACACATCCTGGTATATGTGTTAATTAGTGGAATATTTGTCATTCTTACTGCACAGACTGTTACAACTGTTTTGCTTGTTTAAACTATCACTATCATGTGTCCTTACAGAAAATTTCTAATGTTGTTTTTGAGAACTAAATTAACTATTCATGTCTAACCAGATAATTGACACAAGGGTCCTTTTTTGAAGTTAGATAACCGACAAGGGCCCTTTTTGAAGTTATTAACCAAGTTACCTACATTTGACTTCAAAAGCTGTTTCTGATGTGTAGTAAACAAATGCCATTTTTTGTGCTAAACTTTTGACTATTTTTAAGCACCGTAACATCAGATGGACAGTTAGAAACAATAATATATTAAGGTTCTATTTAATCCTTTCAGGACTGAACTGTATCTCTTGGAAGATTTTCTTTTTTTCTTGTGTTAGGATGTTTGCCAGCATTCAGTACTGTTGATCTGGATGTATGTTTATATGCTCATTTTCAGCTTATTTCTTATAACTTGCGGAACACTCTACACATTCAGTCCTTAAGAGGGTTATTTTACAAACTGTATACTGTAAGGTTTATTAGCAATCGGATGGAAAATTGAGTAAGCTTATACCATACTTTGTAGAAAAATCTGCTCAGCTCCCTATTTCATCCATGAACAATCTGTAATGTGAGCAGTTTTAAGGAATAAAAATAAAATGTAAAAACAAAAGAAAAGCAACGTAAAAATTAAGGTTGAACATAAAAACAGTTCCTTTAACTTTATTTTTCCTTTGATGCTGACTAAACCTTGGAGTGCAAGAATTATTGATAGGAATGTTTGAAGTAATGTAAGAGTAAAAAACTCTAACACTGGAGAATTCTAACCGATCTCACCATTCTTTTGACATTGTTTCTATACGTGCTGACTCTAATACATAGCTTATAGATAAACTGTGTGTTTGTATAAGAATCCTAGGAACTAACTTCAAAAGATACAGATTCCAACTTTTAGGCATCCCAGCTCTGGGATTTTTGCTGACCTCCAACCATGGAGTGAGGATGATGTAAAACTAGGATGACTGAAGCCAGAGTGACTAATCAGGATGATGCATACTGGGACCATCACTCGCCTTATCGGAATGGACTGGGCTCATCTGCATGTGGAGAACTTTTTAACCCCCTCCCTTGATCTCTGTTTTGTTCCCCTCCTTCCTATAAAAAAACCTCTGCCTCCACTGAGATGCAGAGATGGGCTTTGAGACATGTGTCCCCCATCTTCCCAGAAGACAGGCTTTGAGATGAAGTCCCCAACCTTCCCAGGAGATGGTCTTTGAGATGAGTCCCTCATCTTCCAGATGGCCAGCATGTGCAAATAAACCAGTTTATTTTACATCAGCACCTGCCTCTTGAGTATTGGCTTTTCTAGAGGGAGGCAGCCAGACTTGCATTGTTACAGTAAGGCATTTTTTTTAGATTGCTTCTCCCATGCCCAAGATTTTCTTGGAAGCTATATACTTCATAATCTCCATTGTCTCAGTCTTTATAATCTTCATTTTATTTTATACTGAATGTATTTTCATATCAAGTATAAATTCCTTAGTTAAAAACATCTATTAGCTCTGGCTGGTGTGGCTCAAGTAGGTTGGAGCATCATTTGTATACTGGAAGATTGTGGGTTCGATTACCAGCCAAGGCACATACCTAGGTTGCAGGTTTGATTCCCAGTCACAGGGAGCCTATGAGAGGCAATCGATGTTTCTCTCTCGCACTGGTTTCTCTCTCCACTACTTCCTCTCTCTAAAAGCAATGAAAAAATGTCCTCAGATAAGGATAAAATAAAAAAAAAAATTATTAACATTCAGCATTTGAATGGCTATCACTAAGGCCAATACTATTTAAGAAGCAGATAATTCTTTTGTTAACCTATTGTATGTACATAAAATTTTCATTCCTTTGTAAATTCAGTATTTAAGCTGTTTCCCTTTTAAACAGATTTCAGTGAATTTTAAATTAATTTATGATTATATATTCATTAAGTCTGATAACTTTGGGGCGTACTTTTAAGTGGCAAACATCTTATAATTCATATGTAGGACAGAATAATTGTTTTTAATTAAGAAAACAGCTTTAAACATGTATTAAACAGTCAACAAAGTTGAGAAAACAGAGTAAAAAATATTTTTGCATGTGGGGTAAAATAAACTATTATTGTTAAGAAAGTAATTTGAATAGGTAAGAACTTAACACATTAATTCTGAGATGACTCAGATACTTTAAAATAATTATCTTAGAAAGATGAGGATGTCAATGTCAGGTGATAAAATGGGATATAAAAAATGTCCGCAAATGATTCTATTTAACTTTATTTTCATTTTTCCTTTGGTGTTGAATAACTTTGGCATGGACTAGTTAGCAGTGACTATCAAAAGCCATCCACTTCAACTCTTCTGCCTGAAATTTAAAAAACTCCAAAGTCCTGCCACCTTATTCCATGATAAATTCCACTAGCCCTCTGTGCTTACCTTAGACTGGTTCTAGATGCTGGCCCATGCTTATTTCTGAGTCGGAGTTAACTGAATTGTACCCCCCCTACATTTATGAGGTTCTTATCCCCAGTTCCTTATTTGAAGATAGGGCCTTTAAAAAGGTAATTAAGGTTAAATGAGGTCATATGGGTATGCTGTAACCCAATATGACTGGTGTTCTCATAAAAAACAGAAATTTGGAGACACACTGGCACATAGGGAGAACACCGTGTGAATATGAAACAGCCACCTATGAGCCAAGGACAGAGGCCCTTGGAAGAAACCAACCCTGTTTTAGACGACTAGCTTCCAGAACTGCGAGGAAAAAAACTTGTTTAAGCCATCCAGTCTGTGGTATGTTGTTATGGCAGCCTTAGCTGCCACTGCTCATGTTCTTCCTGTGTCCCTTTATTTCATCTGTTATCTATCCAAACTGTCATTTAATATGGAACTTAAACAGCCACTTAGAGAAGTTACCCCTGACACACCAGTCCTCTCTCACTTCCCTTCTCTGATCTGGCATTTATATTCTGTACCACAGATTTTAGCAATTCCTAGCACATAAAGTAGATGTAAGAATTTCATGAGTTAATATAGGTAAAGTGCTTAAAATAGTGTCTGACAGGTAGTGAGTCTTAAGTGTTTGCTATATCTGTTGCAGCTATTACTACTTCCTTGTTATATTTTTCTCTAAACAAATCATGTTACTACTGACTCTTTTTGGTATAATGCTGGCCATGTAAGTGCTAAAAACACTTGCTGATGTATAAAACATTAGGAGAAAAATGAGACATAGCTCTTGCCTGTAAGAAGCTCATTGTGTAGCAGGGAAAAACCCAATTCTATAGGAAGCTTAAGTGAAAAAAAAAATGGGTTCAGAAAAATTTCACAAAGATGAGTCCTGAAGGAAGATGTGTTAGTTATCTATTGGTGCACAGCAAATTAACCCAAACCACAGCAGCTTAAATCAAGTATTTATTATCTCAGATTCAGGAGGGGGTTAGTTAGGTAGGTGGTTCTGGTTCAGTCTCTTATGGGGTTAGTTAAGCTGTTGGCTGGGACTGGAGCCTTCTCAAGGGGACCCAAGGATTTGCTTCTAAGCGCACTCTTGTGGTTGTTGGCAAGTTTCAGTTCCTTATTGGCTGTTAGATTTCATTTCTTTGGCAAACAGGCTTCTTTATAGGGTGCATGAATGTCCTACGACATGACAGCTGGCTTCCCTCAGTGATTCGAGAGTTTGCGTAAGAAGTCCCTATGCCTTTCATGTGCTAGTCTCAGAGTCCCAGTCACTTCCACCTTAATCTATTCATTATAAGAAAGTCATAAAGATCAAACCACACTCAGAGAAAAAGTGTATTAAATGCCACCTCTTGACAAATGGAATATCAAAGAATTTGTGGACATATTTTAAAATCCAGCATAGAAGACTAAAAAAAAAAAATCTGTTAAGACATTTTTGAGGGAACAAGAGGTCACTCAAAGCAGAGGGAAGAAAACTGCAAGGGCACAAAATACAGAATATTGAGATATAACCACTAGTAGTACCTGAGGCTGAAAATGTAGGAGGGTGTTATATTAAGAAGGTCTTTATACCTCATGAGTAGAAGTTTGCACTTTTATTCTGTAGGTGATGAGGCATTGTTACAAAGATTTTATGCAGGGGAGTCTCCTAAGATGCACACTGTTGAAACTGGTGGTAGTTTGAAGACTGGAGAGAGGTAAAACTTAATAAAGAAAGACCAGTTAAATAATCTTTTTCAAAAGTTCAGAGAGATTATGAGTAAATGATTAAGAGAATGGCTGAAAAACTGGAGAGGTAAGAACGGATCCTAGACATGTTTAGAAGGTAAAAATTATACAAGAATTAGCAATTAGTTACGGGTGTAAGGAGAAAAGGATTTCAGGCTGGGCTACTGAGTATGTGGTACTATTTCCCCAAATTATCCCTTGTTTTTTTTTTTAAGATAACTTTTTAATTAGTACTGTAAAAAAATTTATTCTATGAAAATTAAAAAACCATGAAATGAAATAAAAATTACTGTAATAGTCTCCTCTACAAAGTTGAATTAACACCATGTACATATCCTGTTAGTCCTTTGTAAACTTACACATTTTTACAAAATTAGAATTATATTTTAAAACTTTCTTCATACGTAATATATCATGTCAATAAAATTTCCTCCACATCATTTTTAAAGGCTGAATACTGTTCTGTTGTATGGATGTAGCTTAATTAATTTAACCAATATTCTAGTAAACAATGCAGCAATGAACAATCTTGAAATAAAGTGGTTACACATTATTTTTATGATACGTTTCCATTAGAGGCATTGGTTTGTCAAATGATCATGCTCAAGGGTTTTGATACATCCTGCTAAGCTGCACTCTAGAAATGCACCAATTTATACTCTCAGTACTATAAGAAATCCTGTTTCTTTGAACACTTGCCAACATTATCAAGATATAATCACTTGTTAGAATAACACTTGAGGACTTCCGGCCAAGATGGAGGCGTAGGTAGACACACCGTGCCTCCTCACACAATCACAATTAAGGACAACGAAGATTTAGAAACAAAAAAAAAACAACCAGATTTGACAGAAAACTGAACTGTAAGGAAGTTCAACAGCCATTCACCTAGACTGGTAAGAGGGCAGAGTCAGTGGCCCACAGAGAGGGATTGCGGCAGGAAAAAGTGGTAGCTGGTGGACCTGGGCGCTCCAGGTGGCTGGCCTTGGATATACATTTGCACGCGGATAAACCAGGCGAAACCGGGGAGACAGATGGCACAACGCAGGGCCCAGCACCAGGAAATAAAGCCTAAAAGCACCAACTGAAAACACTTCCGGGGGTTGAGGTGCTGGGAGAGACTCCTAGCGTCACAGGAGAGTTCAATGGAGAGACCCACAGGGTCCTGGAACATGCACAGGCCCACCTGCCTGGGAGGCAGCACCAGAGGGCCCAATTTACTTGTGGAAAGCGGCAGAGGGGACTGGGATACGAGAGAGAGCAGAGTAAGTGCCACTGTTCCCTCTCTGACCTTGCCCCCACATACAGCATCACAACCCAGTGACAAGGGTTGCCCCAACTTGGTGAACACCTAAGGCTCCACCCCTCACTACATTAAAAAAAAAAATGGCTCAAGGGAAGAACAGATCAAAGCCCCACAGCCAATACATCTAAGCGACCAAGAGAGAGCCAACCTATCAGATGCACAGTTCAAAGCCCTGGTGATCAGGATGCTCACAGAATTGGTTAATTCTGGTTGCAAATTAGATGAACAAATGAAGGCTACACTAAGCGAAATGAAGGAAAATGCACAGGGAACCAATAGTGATGGGAGGAAAACTGGGACACTAATCAATGGAGTGGACCGAAAGGAAGAAAGAAACAACCACGCAGAAAACAAGGAAGAAACAAGAATTCAAAACAATGAGGAGAGGCTTAGGAACCTCCAGGACATCTTGAAATGTCCCAACATCCGAATTATAAGGGTACCAGAAGGGGAAGAAGAGCAATAAGTGGAAAACTTATTTGAACAAATAATAAAGGAGAACTTCCCCAATCTGGCAAAGGAAATAGACTTCCAGGAAGTCCAAGAAGCTCAGAGAGTCCCAAAGAAGTTGGACCCAAGGAGGAACACACCAAGGCACATCATCATTATATTAGCCACGATTCAAATGAAGGAGAGAATTCTAGAAGCAGCAAGAGATAAGAGGACAGTCACCTACAAAGGAGTTCCCACCAGACTGTCAGCTGATTTCTCAAAAGAGACCTTACAGGCAAGAAGGGGCTGGAAAGAAGTATTCCAAGTCATGGAAGGCAAGGACCTACATCCAAGATTGCTCTATCCAGCAAAGCTTTCATTTAGAATGGAAGGGAAAATAAAGTGCTTCTCAGATAAGGTCAAGTTCAAGGAGTTCATCATCACCAAGCCCTTATGATATGAAATGTTAAAGGGACTTATCTAAGAAAAGAAGATAAAAAAAAATATGAACAGTAAAAAGACAGCAAACTCAGTTATTAACCACATCTAAAACGAAAGCAAACTAAGCAAAGAACTGGAACAGGAACAGAACCACAGAAATGGAGATCACATGGAGGGTTAGCAACAGGGGAGTGGGAGGAGGAGAGAGGGGGAAAAGGTACAGAGAATAAGTAGCATAGACGGTGGGTAGAAAATACACAGGGGGAAGGCAAAAATAGTGTGGGAAATGTAGAAGCTGAAGAACTTATGACACATGGACATGAAGTAAAGGGGGGAATGTGGGTGGGAAGGGGGGTGGAGGGGTATGAAGGGGGGAAATGGGACAACTGTCATAGCATAATCAGTAAAATAAAATAAAAAAAAAAACACCTGAAAAACAAATTAATGTGTAACATGTTACATCAGTTGTAAGTCTATTAAACTTTTATAATTATTACCATTCAAAGCTTAGATCTGTGTATTTTAGCTGAAGAATCTGAGGTCAAGTTATATAATAAATCAGACTACTATTTAGTGGGGGTTTCTGCCCTAGATAGTATACTGGTAGTGCTCTGATTTGCCACTCTGCCTTACTGTTTTTGTTTTTTACATAAATAACCTTTTATAAATAACATTTCCCAGAAAAAGGTACATATCTTCGTCATCAAGTGCTGAAAACTTGGCATATTCCATTACTTTGGCACTATTTTTCTAGCTGTTTCCTAGCTGGGATTTTACACATTATGTATTGAAGGAAATTTTTCAAGACATTTACTTAAATAAATAAATAAATATCTACCTAATCTTCGATAAGGATCTATTTCATTTATCCAATGGCTCATTTATTCACTGTCTCATACATTCAACAGTACCTATCTAATGTCTACCATGTGTTGGCGCTACAGCAGTGAACAGAACAAATGTGGTCCCTGCTCTCAAGAAACACAGACTTTTAATAGGGTGAAGGGAAACAACAATAAAATAATTGTAGCTTTAATGACAGAAGTTTACTTTTTCTTTATGTCAGAATCTGAACATAAGGAGTGCAGGGCTGGTATGGTGCTCCACGGGTCTCAAGGTCCCAGGTTTCTCCCAGCTTAAGATTTTGCTATCCCTAGGATGGGGGAACTTGACATGGCCCAAACTGGCAGCTAGAGTTACAGGCTATCATATCTTTAATCCAGAGTGCAGAATATAAAGGGAAAAGCAGCAAAAGACTAAAGCTGTGGAATAGATGTCTTTTAAGGGTGGTTCCGAAAGGGTGCCACATGGCATACCTGCTTATTGGCCAGAACTACCTATGGCTACAGGTAGGCTGGAAATATAGTGTTTATTCTGGACAGTCATATGTCCATGTCTATTACTATGAAAACATCCGAGAAATTTTAGAAGACAATAGTCTCAGCTACAGACTGGGAAAAGCTCGGTACTTAACAGAGACAGAAAGGAAGGGTAAGAACAAGATGAAACTGGAGGCAGACAAAAGCCAGATTATTTAAAGGCCATGGTAAGGAGATTGAACACAGTTTTAAAGGCCATGGTAAGGAGATTGAACTTTATTCTATTCTAAGGGAAGCCACTGGAGGTGTTAAACAAGCGAGTAACATAGCTTTGTTAACATTTTAAAATGATCTCTGGCTGGTATACACAGAATGGTTTGAAGAGGCAAGGGGTAAAGTGGAAGCAGAGATAATGTGGATACTGCTGTATGAGAGATGGTAGTATCTTGGACAGGCTGGTGGCATGAGAGGTGATGTGAAGTGGCTGAATTCAGAATACATGTAAGGAAGAGCTAATGGTACTGGATGATGAACTGGATCTAGAGAGTGAAGAATCACAGAAGATTCCTAGTTTTATGCCTGAGCAAGTGGGTAGACTATTAGTTGTACTGTTTATGGAAGGGCAGTTTAGATCCAAATGTTGTTTCGGTACTTTGGGATATCTTCTGTCCTTTGTCAGTACTGTCTACACCTTCTAAAAATGTAAGGCCTCCTGTTCTTACAACTAAGTTATTTACAAATTCATTCTCTTCCCATAATGAGGAATTTTTTCCCCTCACTTTAAACCAGTTATTTTTCTATAAGGTGTGTAAAGAAATTTACCTTACACACATTTCAATACACAAAACACATACAAGGTATGGACTGTTTTTCAGTAAAAGAAAAAAAATCCATCAAAGTAAATAGTTAAGACAAAAATTACTGACAAAATTTGATTATTAGCAATAATAATGAGCATTTAGATGCTCATATAAAAAAGAACAATTTAAAAAATGTACTGTTCAAAGTGTTTACTAGAAAGCCATAAATGTAAGTCCTTAACAAGTCTTAGCTCAACTAATATCCAGAACCAACATCCATGGTAGGTATTAAACAAGTTTTACAAATTTATAACAGATTGGACACCAGTAATAGGACAATTTAAAACTTGTTCAACAATACCTAAAATTACCCTAAACAAATAGTTTTCTCAAGAAAGAAATAGTATCTATGTATGTTCTTCCTAATGCTCCTAACCTTACACATTTACCATAAAAATGTTTGTTTTATCTCTTTCAGTAAAATACCCAAGGTAACAAAACCCTCAAATTAGACCTGTCGCTTTCTGGAAGTGATTTCTCCAATTTTACCAATGTTTATGCTATTTAAAACTAGTGCTTCAAAAAAAAAAAAAACCTAGTGCTTCTTTGAGTAAGTATAAGAATATTAAATAATAAGGTCCACCTTCTATTCTTAACAGAGTACTAACATATAAGTCAAACTACCAATATAGATTAAGTGGTAATACATGATGCAACTACACATACACATCTCATTTTTATTATTTCATCTTATGATTTCAAAAAATAATAGCTATACTTTCAAGTTATTAATAGCATAAAGTGGAACATCAGAATGTTAACTGTAATTATCTCCCAATGCGGGGGCGGGGGGGGAGCTCAGTAATATGTGTATGTACACACATGTATTCTTATACCTGTATGTGTTACATTTATTTATAGGTGTATGCAGTCTTTAACACACCATCTTACATAGCAGAGAATGCTGAAGAGACAGGCAGGAAGAACTGTTGGGAAAAAGAGAATAATATAAAGAAGTGTTATTGCCCTTGAGTTTTTTTCTTAATGTAAAAAACACAGTGAAGAGGATGTTTAATGAAATAAATAACCCTGTACAACATTTTCTAGTGGCTACATCAGCACCATTCAGAGTTTGGTTTACACATTATCCACTAATATTTCAAACTACCTTGCATTCTGTAAACATGACAAATGTGACTTAGTATGTTTCTTTTTCTCGCTATTTATGGGTAACAGAGACCCTTTGTCCTTCGATGATAAAATTTAAATTGGATTACAAAGAGGTTTTTGTAAGGAAAAAGTGATTTTACAAAAGAAACATGGGAAGTAGAAATTTTATTCACAGCAAATCGATTGCACTTTAATGAATTCTATTACTCAAATACAAGTAACAATTTTCACTTCATGAAACTACACAACCCCAAAACACAGAGGCTCTTTTTTAAGTTAAAAAAAGTCCCGTAGTAACAAAAAGAGAAGAATTTATCAATATAAAACGGGAGAGATTACTTCAAAGAAAACAAATTTAATCTTACCCTGAGTGACAATTATTTTTCTGGAACGAGAGACTTTTCAGTCATCTGAAGTTTCTACCAAAGCCATCATAATTTCAAAAGGTCTTGCTAACAGCCCGTTAAGTCCTTCAACCTTATGTGGGGACTGGGGAGTGGGAGCGAGAGAACATGGTGGAAATCTAACTTAGCCCGCGCGATAGATCGCCTAAACGTGCTTTAAAAACCTGCTCCCCAATATGCTCCCTCTCACTAAGTCAAGAAAGTAAGTGTGGTGACTACAAAATACCAGTGGTTTCGGCAGAGAGGCACTCACCTCTCGGGAGGGGTTGTTTGGTGACTTGCTCCGGGTGCCTGGAAGCGCCTGCACAAGCACCAGAGGTTGCGGGGGCTCAGGCAGGAAAAACAGCGATCAATTTGTTTCAGGTGCTGGGTGGTGGGGCGGCGTGTCCAACACGTACAGACACCTACAGAAACACGCTCAGCGTCCCGGGGGAGGGCGGACCCCTGCCACCTCACCATTCCCCGCCCCTGGACCCCGCGGCCCACCTCGCACCCGGGGCCCGCGCCCTCTGTGAAGCAACCCGCCCCAGGGGAACTGTAGCGGCCGCACAGGCCCAGCTCGCTATAACGGCAAGGGAAAACCTACGAGCCTCCGGGTGAGCTGGTGGGAGACACGGTGGAGGGTGAGGGAGGGACGAGGTGGAGTGAAACGCCTCTCCCCACTCACTCTCGAAGACGCGGACAGGAGTCTACCCACCCCCAACATTGTCCGGTCCGCGATCGCTGCTCCCACCTTCCGCCACCGCCTTAAAGGAAAGCCGGAACGACGGGGGTCACGGCGGGGGTCAGAGGGTAAAGGTCTTGCTCCCAGCAGCCTCCGCGGTGGATACGTCGCCATCTTGGATCCGCGGGACAAGAAAATTCATGCGGTGAGTTTTTGGCAAATTTTCGGAAGTCTGGCAGCGGGGCGCGTGGCTGGGGCAGCGGATTCGGGGCCCCCGCAAGGCAGGGGAATGCCTCGGGGCCGGACCGGTCGCACCTGGGGTCCGCGGGCAGCGTCCCGGCCCGCCGCTTCCCGTTGCTTTTGTCTCGGCTCCAATCGAGAGAGGGAGAGCGGGGCGGGCGGGGAGGGGGGTGGCGGCGGTGGAGGGAGGGGGTGTGTATGAGAGGGTGGTGGATAAGACGTAAGGCGTCGCGGCACTTGGGTAGCTGCAGCTGCAGCTCTGGATTCTAGGCCCGGTCCCTTCCGAGGGTGCTGGGGTTTTCCTCAGGCTGCGCTCCCACAGGCTCCCGCCAGCGCGTAGGAGCCTGCGCCGCGCTGCTTCCTGAGGAAGAAGAGAAGGCAGCAGCGGCGGTGGCCAAGGAGCCCCGGCCCGCTTTAGACGGCGCTGCTGCGGTCCCAGGCTGTTCACATTCTCTCAGTACACGCACATCACCTGCAACTTGTGTGTGTGTGTGTGTGTGTGTCTATGTCTATGTAAACGATGAGGGACATTGGATTGGCTAACGGGTCTTAGGAGCCTCCAGGCGCTGGCATACCGAAGGCTTTGGGTCATGAAGGAGTGTAACTCTGGTGCTGCTTCTGCCACGGGCGAAGCTTCCGTGGTGTGGTAGACACTGAGGCCGGATAGTCCTGGGGTGGCGGAGGAACCCGAGACGCTTATGTCTGTGAAGTTGCTGGCCCTGGGTTTCTACTTCCGCTGGAGCCTCTCTACCTTTTGCTGGCTTGAGTCTAACCTAAAAGTTTTACGGAAGAAATGAGTGGGGTTGAAAGAGGCCCTCCTAGTTCTTAGGTGAGGCTCTAGGGGAGACCTTGTGACTCTTGGTGACTGAGATCGTTTTGGAATGCGAGTTGTAGTCTTTTGTAAAAGCATTTCCAAGGTTTTAGAATTTGCAGTTATTCCAGGCCCTATGAGTACGGTAATTACGAGCATAAAAGTCTTACATACGGGTACCACACTCTCGGAAGGAACCTAAACACCAACTTCCTTTGAATCCTTAGAGGTGCCTTCACTTTTCAACATCCAAAAGACCGACTGAACACCTTTTGTTTTCATTTTCGTAAAACTCTTGGTCAAAGGAGCCTATTCCATTCTTAATCCTCAGGACGGTTTCTAATAACTATAAGAAAATTACATATACACTGATATCAACCCTTAAATTCTTGGCGAAATGGTAGAAGGTGTTGAGTTAAAATCTGTTCATGAGAGAGGCCATACTTGAATTTAGTTGAAAGTTGAACACTTTATTTACTGTCATGCTTAATATTAGGAATTTCTAGACCTCTGGAATAAGTGCAACTTTTGATCTGCTCTTTGAAACAACAGATTATTGGGCCAGGGGTGGGGTAGAAATTTGAACGTATTTATGCATTTACATAATCACGTTTATGTTGAGTTGTTAGGGAATACTTGCTTTTTTTGGACATTTGTTTCCGAAATGTCAGTGAACACAGCTCTTTTGCAATTATGGAAGATGACTTTATTCTAGATTTAAAAGGTGGATTGACATGGTTAAATGTCTACATTCAAATGGTTAGATGTCTACATTCGCATTTCTTTTCATTGAAATACTTACAAATGGACCAGTATTTTTAGGAAGCTTTTTATGTTTAACTCCTCTCTAGTTCCTTGTTCTTTTGTAATATTAAATCAGTAGGAAAAATACAAGATTTCAGTGTAAAAAGGCAAAACTCCTGCTTCACTTTTCTTGACTTTAATATCCTCATTTAATTTTAAAAAGTTCCTTTTCTATCATCCCCCCCCCCCGCTTGAATTATTGTGACTTCTGTGAATACTTTGTACATTAGAAAGGAACCAAAAGCTTTCACATTTTTTGCATCCTGAGTAATGCTGCATCAATAAAAAATGAATTAATGTAGGTATCATTTGTTGGCAGAAACCTTTTATTCTAAGCATACTGTATGGAGATATCTGTAACTTAATCTGATACTCTTGGGGAATGAGAATTGCCTTTATATTTAACCAAGCAACAAATACAACCTTTAAAAAATTTTCAGTTTCTATTACACTTTCGTTTTAAAGTAAACTTACATGGTGGAAAAGTGAGGGCAAGATGTACGAGGATGAGTAACTTATGTCCCTTTTATTTGCAAAGTACTTGATCTTGAAGATAAAATAAAACTCAGCTATTCCTCCCTAAGAGAACTAATTACCTATGTTTTTACTTAATAACTTTGGATATTTAATTTACTTTTTGATTCTTGAGAGATACTTTACAGTTAGTTATAATCTGGATATTCTGTTTCTTCAAAAGTAAATAAATACTTCAGATTTATGAGTAGATTTTTTTTTTATAAATGCTTCTAGCATGGTTTTGGTTTTTATCTCTTCAATAAATATGAATATTAAAAGTACTTGTATTTGAAAGACCCTTACAGAATTCTTCACAGTCTGTAGGGAGTTAAAGTTTGTTTGCCCTTTTAGTGACAAATTTGCTTCATAAGATTTTCTGTGTATGAAATGAGTATACATTAATAGACTGGTAAATAAGTTAACAAATTTTTTTGCTCTTTAATTGTCTTAAAATTTTTAACTGTGGAAAGTTCATTCTGTTATGATTATATAAAAGCCAACTTTCCGTGTGTGCTTTCTTAAAATAGGCATTTGAGGACAACTTATGCAAACAGTGATAGTCCTAGAGGATAATACCAAATAAGATTTTATTTCTTACATAGAGATCCAGTAGATTTTGTAATACAAAGAAGCAAAAGAAACTAAGGTGCTAGGTAGGGCAGTTTACAGGCAGAGTTAATCTGAGTTGCACTGTAATGTTTGAATAGAATTACATACAGTATTGATATCAAGGGATCTCGTGCTATAGGAGCCATTCTAGTTGATTATACAGGTGACTGTTCTTACTGAGGATGATTTCTACCGGTGATACTCCAGTGAACTGAATTCCATTGTGACTTTTCCCAGATATTTAAAAATGAGCTATGTAGTAAAATTGCTATTGTAGAAAGTCTGTTTTTGAAAGGAAATAGAATAAGCATTAGGATTTTAAGTTTTTTAAATTATTTTATCATTTTTACCTTGGTTTTGTTTATTGGACCTTTCCTTCCTCAATTTATGTAGTAGATGCTTTTTGTTTGTTTGTTTGGTTGGTTTTTCCATTTGGCTTCCTTTTTTAAACTCTTAGTATATGCTGATATGGTTTGTTCATTTATTTATTTATTTAGTGCTATTAAGATGACCTGAAAATAATTCCTCATATGTTTTCTAACAGCTTGTTCTCTGAAATGCAGATGCAAATCTCCAGGTATCATTTGGGAGTATACTGCATTTTGAACTAATAAAATGGTTTACAGTATTATTTTTTGGTAAGACTCTTAGCTTATATAATATGGAAATGCAAAATGAATTATCCAGGGGGGGGAAACCCAGAAAATTTCCATTTTCTGGATACACTTTAATATGTTGTACAAAAGTTTAGACTCAGGATCCAAGTCTGTGTCTGTGTCTGTGTGTACTAGACCTATGAGAGATGTTTGCCACCTATCCTGAAAGTTTTCCTTTCTTTTTTTGCTTTGTGTGTATGTGAGGTGGGTATATTTTTACTATTATTTCTGTTTGATAACTTATAATTCTTCAAAATTCTACTCTGGTATCACTTTTTTAATGAAAACTTACCTGGCTCTCAAAATCTTTCATCATACTGCTTTTATTGAATGTGTCCCACTGTACACAATAATTTACTGTTCAGCCCCATTATCCACCATAACCTTCACTGGACTGTAAGCACCTAAGCAGTAGGGCTTTGTCCTTTTTATCTTGACATTACTAGTATTTTTTTATAGTGTATAGTTTTTAGTAGGTTATCAATAAATATGCAATAAACTGAACTGTTGCCAGATTGTCATTTGACACTTAATGCTCTGTTTCCCAATCCACAGATCAGAAATGGCAGATTGGAAAGGGGAATGAGAGAAGAGCATCCTGCATTCCTTTACTTTGAGTCCTTACCGTTTTGCTTTTGAATTACCTAGGGAAAACAAGATAATCAGCTTTTTAGAGAAAAGTGTGTAGAGTGAATGTAGGACTAAGGGAAGGATGTTAGTAATAAAATGCGTCTGGCAGAGTGTTTAGATCTGTCATCTTACTGTATTTTGTATGGCTAAGGTCACTAAGGTCATTGGTTGAAGGAGATATTTTGTATTTATAGTAAATGGTGGTAAATATTTATCATTGCTTAACCATG
The DNA here is from genome assembly GCA_039655065.1 of Glossophaga mutica. Lineage (NCBI taxonomy): Eukaryota > Metazoa > Chordata > Mammalia > Chiroptera > Phyllostomidae > Glossophaga > Glossophaga mutica. The sequence goes on from CM077304.1 coordinate 66,506,922, forward strand.
TTAGTTTATGTATGATATATACACTATTTTAACTTTCTAAGATCGGAAAAATTCCAATTCTTACAAACATTTGGCCTTTTAGGGTTTGAGTAAGAGATTTTGCACCTGTTTTACCCCATCCCCTATTTTTTAAGATACAGAAGCAAAAATTGGGCAAATGACTCCCAGTTGTATTTAATGGAGATACTAACATTTAACTTAGACTTTAGAAAGCTTTTATGTTTTGTCTGTCTATGTATTTTCCAGAGGCTTTTTAATGACTAAAAACTACTAATATAGAGAGGGTATATTTTTTTAAAGAGAATTTAATCCAGTGTTCAGGACACCAATTCTTTCTTTGCTTTTACTAAATTGATGTCTTTCCTTATGTGAAAGTAGATAAGAATGAAAATTAGTAAATTTTTATTTTGCTGAGGAATGATAAATTAAGCAGGAGAAAATTATGTGTTCTGGCAATTTAGGTAACAATGAGTAGACTTGACTTGCTTTTTTCCCCAACATATTGATGTATTATTTTTCCATTTATATATATGGATGTTGAAACATAACTGCACTTTGGACCAGCATCTGGACAAAATGTAATGACTGATTATGTAATACAATGTGTTTGGGAGAGGAACATTTGGTTTTGTGTCATCTGGCGGAAGTATACATTAATGTTACTTTTTACATTATAAATTATAATGCTTGTCCTACATACAGTTTTGTATTTAATTTTCAGTTTGTAAAGGTCTCCTATAGACTGGTTAAATAATAATATTCTGTAAGTTTATACCATGCCATTCAAAGTACCTGATCCTTTTGGCTTAATTTTATTACTATTTAAAAAATTCTTTACAGCTTCAATTATACATGGTTTACATTTTGATGTTAACTTTTAAATATGGTTAATTTTTTAAAAGATTTTATTTGTTTTTAGACAGAGGGGAAGGTGGGGAGAAAGAAAGGGAAACATCAACCTGTGGTTGCCTTTCACACGTCCCCTACTGGGGACCTGGTCCACAACCCAGGCATGTGCCCTGACTGGGAATCAACTGGTGACCCTTTGGTTCGCAGGCCAGCGTTCAATCCACGGAGCCACACCTGCCAAGGCTAAATAAGGTTACGTTTTTAAGATTAACGTAAAGATAAAACAATCAAGCTGTCTTGATTACTATGAAAATTCATAATTGAGGATTATAAAGGCCATTTAATCCTTAGACTGAATTCAGCATATAAAATCTTTCTCACTTAATGCTACTCTATAGGAAAGATCCAGATTTATTATATTAAGTAGGTGTAAGTACAAGGTTTAATTTTGTTTTTAATTGGTCATCTTGCAGATCAGAATAATTAAAGTAATAACAGGAATTTGAAAGAGGAGTAGTAGGAAATTTTTGTTTAAAGCTTGATTTTTCTGGCAAAATACATCAGCTGCTCATATTTTTAAAAAATTATAAACATTTATCAAGAAATACCAAAACTTTAAGTAATAATACTGTTGCAATGAGAAAAGATAATCTATCACACTGATGCCACATTTTGCAAATTTACTTATCGCACAATTATTTTGCAAGATTACATGCTGAGCAGATGCTTTGAGGTTTGCCTTGATTTAGTGCACAGAATAGTGCTTTAGGATTGTAGTTCTTTTAATTTTTATTTTAATTGTTGTTCTTGTACAGTTTTCTGTCTTTTACTCCCATCCCAGCCCACCACCCCAGCCTACCCACCTCCCTCCCATTTCCACCCCCCCTAGTTTTTGTCCATGTGTTCTTTGTACTTGTTGCTTTAAAGGATTGTAGTTTTCATAATTTAATGTTTGTGAACATGTCTAGCCTTAGATTAGAAAAAATATTTAGAGCTGTTACCTTTCTAATTTGTGCATGTTTATGTGAAATTATAGATATATTCATAAACGTCAGGCAAGACTTTATTTGAGGTTGATAGCAAAACTGTTTAACCTGGCAGCAAAGATAGCAGTATTCAAAGTGTTTAAATTAGATATAGTCATGAGTCGCTTAATGCTGTTTCTCTCAGTGACAGACTGCATGTGTAATGGTGGTCCCACAAGTTTATAATGGAACTGAAAATTTTCTATCAGTTAGTGACATAGCACAAAAATCCTAAATTTGTAGCACAATGCATTTTATCACATGGTGATGCTGGTAGTCATATAAAAGTATAGCATATACAATTACAGGGGAGAGCAAAAGTTGTTTTACAGTTCGTATGGAAAATAATAATTAAGTGTTAATACAAGAATAAACTGCTTTTGCCAACTTCTGTATTCACAGTACATACTTGATGGTAATAAATGACTTACTGCTTTGTGTATGTACTATATTATACGTTTTATCATTATTTCAGAGTGTACTCTTTGTCCTTATAAAAGAAGTTTGCTGTAAAACAGTGTGTCATGTTATGCCAGTAGTAGCCTTGTGTGCCTCATGTTTGTTGCATCTCTTGATTGCATCATTTTTTCTTGTGCTTCATTTAATCTTGCTCTGTTTTGTACAGTAACATGTTATATAGGTTTGTAGTATAGGAGCGATAGTTACATGCTATATAGCCTAGGTTTATAGTAAGCTATACCATCCAGGTTTGTGTAAGTACACTCCACCATCCCACGAAGATAATAGACTAATGATGCACTTCTCATAATATATCCTCATTCTTAAGTGACACATGACTGTATAATGCACTTTTGTTTTCTGTATGTATCTGAATCACACATTCTAAAATAAATATGTATGTATAAAACAATTATAGTCAGGTGTTCAGGGAATTTGACCTGTCACTGCTCTTAGGGTGTTCTAGAGCGTATAGTTTGAAAATCACTGGGCTTAATTTCTTAAGGTCACTTCCAACCTAAAATCTGTGTTTTTAAAAAGTCAAGGGTTGCCTTGGCAAGGTAGCACAGTTGGGTTGGATATTGTCCTGATACGCCAAGGTTGAGGATTTAATCCCTAGTCAGGGCTCAAAAAGAATCTAACAATGAATGAATGCATAAAGAAGTGGATCAACAAAAATCTTTGTCTTTCTCTTCTCCCTCTAAAGTCAATAAATAAGTAAAATAATAAAAAGTCAAGAGTTTTTCTTTCTGTGGATACAAAATTCATAGAATTTACTTGTTCTTTAGTAGCATTAGGATAAAAATTGTATAAATTTAAATTTAGGTTCTCATGGTTGGATGTTAGCATTCTAGACATTTTCAACTAAATCCTTTAATTTGAGAATAATTTGATTATTCTCTTTTGGACATTGTGGTACTGCCGGGTATATATGATGGTGAATAAGACAAGTCTACCTTCATGGAGCTAACATCTTAGAGGGGAGACATAAAATGAATGAATAAACAGTTTCAGATAGTGGTAATTGTGATGGAGAAGATAAAGGGGATAAGAGCAAAGCAATTGATTAGGGTTGAAAGATGAGACTATTTTAAGTAGGCTAATGAGGGAAGACCTTTCTGGAGGTAGCATTTGAGCAGATACTTAAAAAGGAGAAAGTTGTGCAAAAATCTGGGTGATTATTTTCCAGGCAGAAAGAATAGAAGGCTCCAAGATGGGGTCAGGTTTTGCATGTTGGTGATAAGTTGTTTTATAAAGTTACTTAATGCTTTCTACCTAAATAGGAGTAAGTACTGAAGTAAAGAAAGGGAGATAAAGCAGACATAATTCTTGTCTTTCACCTGCTGACAATATTTTGGTGAACCAAATAATTTGTAATAAATATTATAAGAGGTATAGGGAGGAGGGAATATTTTTTATTAAGAGGCTGTACAAATGTTTTCAGGATCAGGTAGAATTGGGGTCTGTATTAGTGTAAAATTATAAAGGAGAACAAACTTAAAACTTTGTGTTTGCATAGACTCATCAAACTTTTAAGAGTTTTTAGTTCGGCAGGGTTTTAGATAGTAGTTTTTTCCTTAGAAATTAATTATTAGTGATTTTCATGTTCCGTCAGATTTCCTTGAACACGTCAATAATTGTTACTATGAGCCATGCACTATTATAAGTGTGCTGAATAATTCTTCAAGTTTAGTTTTTAAGGTGCACACTGTGGATATATATGCTAGAGTAGAACAGTCTTGTTTGAGGGAGTTAATGTGTTGATTTCAGGGTTTAAAAGGACCATTTGGAGTTCACTAAGTGGGTGAAGTGTATGGAAATAACATTATACATACACAGTGCCTTGGAGTATATACTGGAGTTGGAGAATGTCAAAGTAATTTGCTGTCATTCTTAATGGAGGTATGAGACCTCATGAGAAGTTGGTTGAAGGCATGAATTTGTCAGTGTGTGAGAGACTTTCTTACTTGATGAGAAATAAGCAAATTTTTATTTTAACAATGCAAGTGATAATCAGATTTGTACTTCGTGGCAGGTTTTAGATTCCACAGTTGACTTATAATTAAAATTACAAGATTGATGATGTAGTATATAGTATTTGTGAAATTTTTGAAGAATTATTTTCTCTCTATTAGACAGTTTTGTTTTTTTTTTTAATTTGTATTGGCAGAATTTCTTATTAAGAACTATGTGTTTTTTTTCTTCTGGCCAAGATGGAGGTGTAGGTAGATACACTTTGTCTCTTTGCACAACCCAAAGAAGGACAAAAACAAATTTAAAATCAGGAAACAGCCAGAACTGCCAGAAAATCCAATTGTGTGAAAGTCTGACAACCAAGGAGATAAAGAAGAAACATTTATCTAGACAGGTGGGAGGGGTGGCGATGGGCAGCTGGGCTGGAGAGGATGCATGGCACGGTGGCAGCTGGAGGACTGGGTGGGCAAGGCAGCAACTGGCAGACTGGGCAGTCCCACATTGCATGCGGATAAACCAGGAGGAACAACTGGGAAGTGAGACAGACCGCAGAACCCAGAGTTCCAGTAAGGGGAAATAAAGCTTCATAACTTCTGGCTATAAAAATCTGTGGGGCTGGTGGCGGTGGGAGAAACTCCCAGCCTCACAGGAAGGTTTGTTGGAGAGACGCACAGGGTCCTAGAATATACACAAACCCAGCCATCTGGGAATCAGCACCAGAAAGGCCAGATTTGCTTATAGGAAGTGGGGGAAATGACTGAAGCTGGCTGAGAGCTGAACAAGCAGCATTGTTCCTTCTCTGACCCTCCCTCACGTACAGCAACACAGCACAGTGGCGCGGGTTGTCCTGCCAGGGTAAATACCTAAGGCTCTGCCCTTTAGAACACAACAGGAGCTCTGAGGCAAAAAACAAACAAACAAAAAAAAAAAACGACACAAACAACAGATCAAAGCTCCAAAAATAGAACTGAGTGTTGAAAAGATAGCCAGCCTATCAGATGCAGAGTTCAAAACACTAGTAATCAGGATGCTCACAGAATCAGTTGAGTATGGTTGCAAAACAGGAAAAAGTGAAGGCTATGAAAAGTGGAATGAAAGTATACAGGGAACCAAGAGTGAAGGGAAGGAAACCGGGACTCAAATCAACAATTTGGGGAAGGAAGAAATCAACATTCAACCAGAACAGAATAAAGAAACAAGAATTCAAAAAAAAAAAAAAAATATGAGGAGAGGCTTAGGAACCTCCAGGACAACTTTAAATATTCAAACATCTGAATCATAGGGGTGCCAGAAGGAGAAGAGAAAGACTAAGAAGTTGAAAACTTACCTGAAAAAATAATGATGGAGAACTTACCCAATTTGGTGAAGGAAGTCCAGGAAGCTCAGAGAGTCTCAAAGAAGTTGGATCCAAGGAAACACATATCAAGGCACCTTGTAATTACATTACCCAAGATTAAAGATGAGAGAATCTTTTTTTAATTGCAATTTTTAAAATATATTTTATTGATTATGCTATTACAGTTGTCCCATTTCTCCCCCATCATCCCCTCCACCCTGCACACCCCCTCCCACACACATTCCCCCCCTTTAGTTCATGTCCATGTGTCATAAGTTCTTTAGCTTCTACATTTCCCACACTATTCTTCCCCTCCCCCTATTTTCTACCCACCATCTATGCCCCTTACTCTCTGTACCTTTTCCCCCTCTCTCCTCCTCCCATTCCCCTGTTGCTAATCTTCCATGTGATCTCCATTTCTGTGGTTCTGTTCCTGTTCCAGTTCTTTGCTTAGTTTGCTTTTGTTTTAGGTGTGGTCGTTAATATCTGTGAGTTTGCTGTCTTTTTACTGTCGTATTTTTTTATCTTGTTTTTCTTAGATAAGTCCCTTTAACATTTCATATAATGAGGGCTTGGTGATGATGAACTCCTTTAACTTGACCTTATCTGAGAATCACTTTATCTGCCCTTCCATTCTAAATGAAAGCTTTGCTGGATAGAGCAATCTTGGATGTAGGTCCTTGACTTTCATGACTTGGAATACTTCTTTCCAGTCCCTTGCCTGGAAAGTCTCTTTTGAGAAATCAGCTGACAGTCTGATGGGAACTCCTTTGTAGGTGACTGTCCCCTTATCCCTTGCTGCTTCTAGAATTCTCTCCTTCATTTGAATCTTGGCTAATATAATGATGATGTGCCTTGGCGTGTTCCTCCTTGGGTCCAACTTCTTTGGGACTCTCTGAGCTTCTTGGACTTCCTGGAAGTCTATTTCCTTTGCCAGACTGGGGAAGTTCTCCTTTATTATTTGTTCAGATATGTTTTCTACTTGTTGCTCTTCCTCTTCCCCTTCTGGTACCCCTATAATTCGGATGTTGGGACGTTTCAAGATGTCCTGGAGGTTCCTAAGCCTCTCCTCATTTTTTTGAATTCTTGTTTCTTCCTTTTATGTTTGGTTGTTTCTTCCTTCTGGCCCACTCCATTAATTTGCATCCCAGTTTTCTTCCTATCACTATTGGTTCCCTGTGCATTTTCCTTCATTTCACTTAACATGGCCTTCAATTGTTCATCTAATTTGTGAGCAAAGTCAACCAATTCTGTGAGCATCCTGATCACCAGGGCTTTGAACTGCATCTGATAGGTTGGCTATCTCTTGGTCGCTTAGAGGAATTGGCTCTGGAGCTTTGATCTGTTCTTCCCCTTGAGCCATATATATATATTTTTTTAATGTAGTGAGGGGCAGAGCCTTAGGTGTTCACCAAGTTGGAGCAACCCTTGTCACTGGGTTGTGATGCTGTATGTGGGGGCGGGGTCTGAGAGGGAACAATGGTGCTTGCTCCGCTCTCTCTCGGATTCCAGTCCCTTCTGCCACTTCCCCTTTGCCTGGATTATCTGCACGCAAATGTGGGACCACCTGGTCAGCCAGCTGCCTTGTGCAGCCTCACTGGGTCTGCCTGTTGCCACCCAGTGCCCGGGGTCCGCTAGCCGCTGCCTGTGTGCCTGTGGTCTGCTAGTCGCCACCTGCATGCCTGGGATCTGCCAGCCACTGCTGCTTGCGTGCCCGGATCCTCCAACCTCCACATTTTCCTGCCGCAACTCTGCCCCTTACCAGTCTAGATGAATGGGTGTTGGGCTTCCATACCGTTCAATTTTTCTATCAGTTCTAGTTGTTGTTTCTAAATCTTTGTTGTCCTTAATTTTGGTTGTGCGAGGAGGCACAGTGTGTCCACCTAAGCCTCCATCTTGGCCAGAAGTCTTCAAAGATGAGAGAATATTAAAAGCAGCAAGAGAAAAGGAGACAAGTTACCTACAGAGGAGTTCCCATAAGGCTGTCAGCTGATTTCTCAAAAGAGACCTTACAGGCAAGAAGGGGCTGGAAAGAAGTATTCCAAGTCAGGAAAGGCAAGGATCTATATCCAAGGTTACTCTATCCACCGAAGCTATCCTTTAGAATGGAAGAGCAAGTAATGCTTCCCAGGTAAGGTCAAGTTAAAGGAGTTCATCCTCAGCAAGCCCATAGTATTGAAATATTAGAGACACTTATCTAAGAAAAAGAAAATGATCAACAAATAATGAATATTAAAATGATAACCAACTCACAACTATCAACAACTGAACCCCAAAACAAAAACTAAGCAAGTAACTAGAAGAGTAACAGAAATTGAGATCACATGGAGGGTTGTCAGTGGGGAGGGAGGAAAGTGGGGGAAAAGGTACAGAGAAGAAGAAGCATCAACGGTATGTACAGAATAGACAGGTGGAGGTTAAGAATACTATAGGAAATGGAGAAACCAAAGAACTTATTTACTACCCACGGATATAAACTAAGGTTGGAGGATGCTGGTTGGAGGCAGGGCGGAGGGGAATAAAGGGGAGAATTGATGGAACAACTGTAATATACACTTAATCAAATATTAAAATAATTATGTGACTTGAAACTCTAGTTTTTGTTTTTCAGAGAACTTGTTATATGTATATAAACCGGTGCCCTTAGTTCAAAGTCTTACTAAATGGGTGAAATGCTATTTGACATTATTTGCAGGCTTGAGATTTAACATTACTTGGATAAATTAAACTAATGCCAATAAAACCTAAATTAACATAATTCATAGGAGCTGATAGTTACATATCACTGAAAGTGTTTGTTTTACAAGTATGTACTAGTATTAAGTAGTATTGTGTTACTCACAATACTAAACACTAGTAATGCTTTTTATTTTAGGTTGCTAGCATTGTTAATTCTGATTTGCAAAAAAAGAAAAGCCCAAATACACATTTTTAAGTGAAAGGAATGGATTCCTTATGAATGCAGTTTGAGCAGATTACTACTTTGATAGTATGCATTACATACCACTTTTTAATAGCAAAAGCTAATGATTTTACAATGATGATTTGGAGTTTACCGGGTTATCTGATTGTCCCTTTAGTTCCATTTTGACTGAACAAAATGAGACTGATTATAACTATTTCCCATTAAAGAGCATTATATTGTGCTGAAATTTTTCATGAGGTTGTTGAAGTCTCTGGTACTAGCTATGGAATTTGTATTACCATTGTACTGCTTTTAATTAGCTGTGTGACTTATCCTCCCTAAACTTAAGTTTTCTCATTCAAAAAATGTGGGTAAATAAAAATACCTCATAGAGTTGACTTAAGGAATAAAAGGCTCTTGTGGATTGTTGTGGGACTTTTTTTGTTTTGTTTTTTTGTTTTGAATGGGACTTGCTACTTAAAGATAAGCTTTTGAGGCAAATGAGAATTAGCCACAATTTATTTTATAGAGTGTATTATTCTCTTCTTATTTTTCATATCAAATTTGTAAATGTAAACAAGAAAGATGCAGTTTTGTTCTGAAGAATCTAGACATGTTTTCCTATCAGGAATTTTGTTTAGATGACATTATGTTAAGTATTGTGTCTAGTATTTTTTTAAATCATTTTTATTTTTCAACTACAGTTGACATTCATCATTATATTAGTTTCAGGTATAACCGCAGTGATTAGATGTTACATAACTTACTAAGTGATCATCCTGATAAATTGTGCGCCCATCTGACACCATACATAGTTTTTACAATATTGACTATGTTCCCTATGCTGTACTTCACATCCCTGTGAATCTTCTGTCATTACCAACTTCTTAATCTCTTCCAACTTTTCACTCATCCAACTTGCTCCCATCAGGTTGTTCTCTGTATCTATGAGTCTGTTTCTGTCTGCTTGTTTGTTTACCGAGTCTTACTGTTCTGCTTGTTTATTTTGTTCTTTAAATTCAGTTGTTGATAGATGTGTATGTTTTTCTTAAAGAAGACCCTTTAACATTTCATATAATATTAGTTTAGTAGTGATGAACTCCTTCAGCTTTTTTTTTGTCTGGGAAGCTCTTTATATGCCCTTGGATTCTAAATGAGAGGTTTGCTGGGTAGTATAATCTTGGTTGTAGGAGCTTGCTTTTCATCACTTCGAATATTTCTTGCGAATCCCTTCTAGCTTGAAAAATTTCTGTTGAGATATCTGCTGAAAGTCTTAAGGGAGCTCCCTTGTAGGTAACTACTGCTTTTCTCTTGCTGCTTTTGAGTCTCTGTCTTTAACCTTTTGCATTTTAATTACGATATGTCTTGGTATGGGCTTCTTAGGGTTCATCTTGTTTGGGACTCTCTGCTTCCTGGGCTTGAATATCTATTTACTTCACCAAGTTAGGGAAGTTTTATATCTTTATTTTTTCAAGTAGCTTTTCAGTTTCTTGCTCTTTTCCTTCTGGCACTCCCATGATGCAAATGTAAGTCTACTTGAAGTTGTCCTGGAGTCTCTTTACACTATCCTCAATTATTATTTTTGTTTGTTTTTTTTTTTTTGCTGTTCTGATTGGGTGTTTTTGCTTCCTTATATTCCAAATCACTGATTTGATTCTTAGCTTTAACTATTCTATTGATGATTCCCTGCAAATTATTCATTTCAGTTAGGGTATGCTCCTTAGGTTTTCATTAAGTTCATTGAGCATCCTTATGACCAGTGTTTTGAACTCTACATCTAGTAGATTGCTTGTCTCCATTTTATTTAGTTCTTTTTCTGGAGTTTTGTTCTGTTCTTTCATTTGGGATATATTTCCATGTCTCCTTATTTTGGCAGCCTCTCTGTGTTTGTTTCTGTGTATTAGGTAGAGTCACTATGTCTCCCAAGCTTGGTAGAGTGGGCCTAATGTAGTAGCTGTTCTGAGGGTCCATTGGCACTGCCTCCCCAATCAACCAACCTGGCACTTGAGGTGCAAACTCCTCCCTTCCCACTTCTCGCCATGGGCTGAGTACACATTCCTCTTGTAGTTGAGACTTGACATCTGTTGGCAATGTCAGTGGGTGGTGTTTACCTTCAGGACAGTCAGCTGCAAGGACTGGCATGAGACCACTGGCATCCTCCGTGGAGGATCAGCTGTGCAGGGTTACACCTCATGTAGCAGGGATTACTTCAGTGGAGCTCTGGTGCCCATTGAGTATGTTGCTTGTAGTGGTGTTTTCAACATTGTCTGAAGCAGTCCACTCAGTGTGCTGGGTCTGGGCACTCCTGGGAGGTGCAGGCTGAGGTAACCTGCCGCCTGTGTTCTGCATGGGGCCACCAAGCATGAGCTACATTGTGATCTGCCAATGGCTGCTGCTAGTGCTAGGCCTGTGGCCACTTAGAGAGAGATACAGGGAACACTGAAGCCAGATGCTGCTTGTTTGAGGGATTTTAGGAAAATCTAAAGCATGAGCCAAGACAGGTCATTAATACGAAAATTCCCCTGGAAATAGCTTGCATGGGCCTAAAAGTTGGGTGAGGTAGGGTTTCACGGAATTGCTGGGGCAGGGCAAACAGTGTAGGCCAGGTTGATAGAGTCTCAGATGTGATGCCTTGCCAGCTGGCTCTGTGGCAGAAGGGTTCAGAAAAGAAAAAATGGTCTTTGCCATCCCTTCTGTCTGGTAGTATGCTGTACCTCCCAGTTCTTGCCCTGATGCCAGACAATTCAGTTTCTCCACATATGTTATTGGTGCCTTTTGAGTTACTGCCCCAGCACTGGAGCTCAGAGGGAGTGAATCTGAACAAATCTACATGTGGGCCCTTTAAGAGGAACTTCCTGGGACTCCAGAGGACATCTGTTTCCCTCGTCTTTAATTCTTGTTTTTATAGTCAGAAGTTATAGGGACTTTTCTTCCTGGCACTGGAACCCTGGGCTGGGGAGCCTAGTGTGGGACTGGGACTCCTCGCTTCTCAGAGGTGACCATCCCTCCCAATTTTTATCTGCCACACATGAGTATGGAACCAGCCTGTTCCCTGTCTCTGCCCCTGCTAGCAGCCTTGATGTGGCTTTCTCTTCCTCTTTTATTTCCTAGTTGTATGACTTCCATTCAGCCAAATTTCATGTGGTTCTGAATGATGGTAGTTTTGTAGTTTAGTTTTAATTTTAATGTAGTTGTGGGAGGAGGTGAGTACTGTGTGTTTATGCTGCCATCTTGTTCTTGAATCCAATTGGTGACCTTTCACTTTGCAGAACTGAGCTACACTGGATCAGGGCTGTGTGTAGTATTTTCAGTACATAAATACATCTTAGCATTATTCTGTCTGAAGTACTTGGCATGGTGCATGACACATAAGAGGTATTTAACAATTCCTTCGTTAAATGGTATTAATCTAATGGGAAGACCATTGGCTTAGGACTCAAATGTGTCAGCCAGAGTTATGTTGCGTTATCGACAGGAAGTTTTTTGTATTGTTTTGTTTATTTTTCCTCCCCACCCCCCTTTCTCTTTCTTTCAAGATTTTACTTATTTTCAGAGATAGGGGAGAAGAGGGAGAGAAACATCAATCTGTTGCCTCTTGCATGCCCTCAACCAGGGACCTGACCCACAACACCGGCATGTGCCCTGCCCAGGAATCAAACCATTGACGTTTTGGTTTGCAGGATGATGCCCTGCTACGCAAGTCAGGGCATTTTTTTGTTTGTTTTGATTTATGCCTTTTTCTCTATTTCCTTAAAACAGGGTGTCAACCTCATTTTCACCAGGGGCCACATCAGCCTCACAGTTGCCTCAAAAGGGCCAAATGTAATTTTAGGACTGTATAAATGCAGCTACTCCTTAACTAGGGGCAAAGAGCTCTACATTCAGCCCTTTGAAGGCAACCGTGAGTGAGGCTGATGTGGCCCCCGGTGAAAATGAGTTTGACACCCTGCCTTAAAATGAGTAAAATGTCTTCTCTTAGCCTTTTTAGAGAATTAAATACAGTCATGTAAAACACCTGACAGTAGGTTCTTGCCTAGCAGTCTTGGTTCCCATTTCTTTTTCATTATGCAGAGTAACTACTCTAGAATTGCGGAGGTAGTTCTGAGGAAATACTTAATATAGCATCTAACATTTAAGTTTCGAAAATTGAGAAAGTCAGATCGTTTATTTACCTGTGAGTATATGCTCATCCTTAATGGAGAATACTATATTATTTTCGAAAAATTACCACACTTGGATTCCTAAGATGGGTTTTAGTTTGGCTTCCATGAATATATTACCTGTGTCCCTAGGCAAATCAAATAGTGTTGAAGAGCCTCAGCTTTTTAGTCATTTATACCTTCCAGTGGTCCTGATGACAGTTGAGAAAATGAAAGTAAAAGTATTTGGTTAAGTGTAAAGTATGTGAGAGTATTATGGTAATGAATCATTATTAGTGGTTGTACTGTGTGATTCATTTATTTATTTATTTTACCTTGTGGCACTGCTGCATTCATGTGGTTTGCTCTTTATTAAATTAGAGATCTGGCTTATTTGACTTGGGGAGGAGGAAGTGCGGAGAGGGAGAAAAAGATTCTGTTTTGTTCATCATAATAGTCCAATAAATATTGGATATTTTTGCTTGCTGAAGTCCTGATACTTTCTGTGTGTAAATATGTTAGGTATATTTACTTCCAGCAGGAAGTCAGCCTGATCATTCTGTCATTAAGAATGAAAGATCATGAATATTCTTCGGGTTCTTCCAGTATGTGTAACTGAATTTTTATGTGCTTTCTCTTTGTTTGTTAGCCATATTTTTGTGAATATCATGCCTATTTTTCCTTACAAATGAAATTCATTTATAATTTATTATTAGAGTATTGAGAATGTCAGTGCAGTTGAGTGTAAAAAATTGTATGTTCATTGTGTATGTTATGCGAATAACTTTTACTTTTTTTTCTCCCTTAAATCTGTAAGATCTCTTGGGTACTGAGCTTTTTGAAACATTAAAGTAAGTACCATATAAGGAAAGCAGTCTAGTACTAAGTAGCTGCAGTAGCAAAGGAAGGAAAGTGAATCACATAGTAATGAATTTGAAAAGTGATCATTGTACCATGAAGGGACCTCTGTAAAATCTAGTTACTGATATTATGTGCTTGCGAGGTCTAATTATTAGTCTCTTATAGTTAAAAAAATTGCTTTTGCAGAAAATACTTTTTTCCTCTAAAAACATAATAAAACTCTAGAAACTGGAATCATGCCACCTTAAATACTCAGATTGTTCCTCCATTTTTTCATATTAATTAAGGCAAATGATTTATGTAACAAAGACAACTCACTCGTATCTAAAACTTGTTTATAAGGTCTACATTTATAATATAAAACTTGTAAACTTCTCAGAGATCAGCAGATCCTGGTCAAGATATACCTCTTTAGAATTTTTGATGTTTTTAATAATGATTGTCAGGCACAGCAGTGTCCTCAGGCACCAGATAGTGATTTAAGTTCATTATGCTTACTATTTCTAGGAAAAAGGTAATTTATTAACGCAGTTGGAAAAGTTTCAATACCAAAAGCTCTTTGCTGAATTTGCTGGAATTAACTAGGAGTAACTGGAGAATTCATTCTTCAGAATAGTCTATATCCTACATTGTGTAGTTACATGGATTTTATTTTTAATTGTATATGCCAGCCTTGGGCAAATAATGTACATGCTAAAGCCTTAAGACATGGCAAGATATATATTTTTGCTCTTACAGATTGACTGTCAGTTTCAACACTATTTCAGATATAGTTTATCTGTTTCTTTTTTTAATTATATTTTTTATTGACTATGCTATTACAGTTATCCCAATTTTAGTCCCTCTACCCAGCATCTCCCATCCCTCAGGCAATCCCCACATTATTGTTCATGTCCATGGGTCATAAGTCTTTGGCTACTCCATTTCCTGTACTCTACATCCCCATGGCTCTTCTGTAATTACCTATTTGTATTTCTTAATCCCCTCACCTCTTTACCTGTTACCCCATATTCCCTTTGATCCGGCAACCATTAAAACGCTCTGCCTATCCATGATTCTGTCTCTGTTCTTCTTGTTTGCTTAGTTTGTTTTTCAGAATCAGTTGTCGATAGATATGTATTTTTTGCCATTTATTGTTCATAGTTTTGATCTTTTTCTTAACTAAGTCCCTTTAACTATTCATATAATAATGGTATGGTGATGATGAAGTCCTTCAGTTTTTTCTTGTCTAGGAAACTGTTTATCTGCCCTTCATTCTAAATCATAGCTTTGCTGGGTAGAGCAGTTTGGGCTGTAGGGCCCTCCTTTTCATGACTTTGAATATTTCTTGCCAGTCACTGCTAGGCTATAAAGTTTCTTTTGAGAAATCAGCTGATAGTCTTATGGAAACTCACTAACTGCTTAGTTAGATAAATAGATAACTAACTGCTTTTCTGTTGCTGCTTTTAAGATTCTCTCTTTAACCTATGTCATTTTAATTATGATGTGTCTTGGAGTGGGCCTTTCTGCATCCATTTGTTGGGGACTTTCTGTACTTCATGGACTCGCACATCTATTTTCTTAACCAAGTTAGGGAAGGTTTTTTTTTTTCCTCCCCTATTATATGTTCAAATAGATTTCCAATTTCTTGCTCTTTCTCTTCTTCTGGCACCCCTGTGATGCAAATGTTGGACCACTTGAAGTAGTTTTAGAGGCTATCTGCACTATCCTCGTTTGTTTTTCTATTCTTTTTTCTTGTTCTCATTGGTGGTTTTTTGCTTCCTTATATTTCAGATCATTGATTTGATTTTTGGTTTCATCCACTTAACTGTTGTTTCCCTATAAATTGTTCTTATTTTAATTAGTGTATCCTTCATTTCAAACTGGGTAACTTTTATGCTATTGAGATCTTCACTTGGTTCCTTGAGCATCCCTATAACCAGGGTTTTGAACTCTGCATCTGTTAGATTGCTTATCTCCATTTCGTTTAGTTCTTTTTCTGGAGTTTTGGTTTGTTCTTTCATTGGGCAGGTTTCTTTGTCTCCTCCTTTCAGCACTGTGTTTGTTTCTGTGTATTTGGTGAAGCTGCTATGATTCCTTGTCTTTGTAGCATGATCTGGTAGTGTCCAGTGGCACAGCCTCTCCTATCACCCAAGCTGGGTGCTCTAGGTGCACCCTTCTTGTGGGCTGAGTACACTCTTGTAATGAAACCTTCATTATGTTGGCAGGTCATGGTGAGGCATATACTCAGGCCAGTCAGCTGCAAGAACTGGCTTTGACCACTGACCACCAACTGCTCCCCTCCGTGGAGGATCAGCTGTGCAGTGGCAGGGTGGTAGGACTTCAACGTGATCTGTAGTTTCCTTCCACTAGTGCACAGGCTCTGGGGTTTCCTGGGTGATGCAGGCCAAGGTCAGCCCCGAACTGTGTTTTGCCTGGGGCCACCCTGCCTGAACTATAAAGCAATCTGAGACGGCTGCTACTTGTGCTGGGCTTGGATATTCCCAGGCGAAGCAAGCTGTGAATTTAGGCTGGCTGCTGCTATGGCTGATCCTGGGTCCCCTTAGCAAGAGGTACTGGGGCTAGGGGCTCACTGAGGCTGGTGGTTGCTTTTTGATGGGATTTAGGATGTGAAGCTTGAGCCAAGACCAGCCATTCATATAGAAAAGCATCCTGGGTGGGCCTGAAAGTTGGGTGAGTGGGAATCTCTGGGAATCTCCAGGGCAGGGCAGACAGTTTAGCCAGGTTGATGGAGTCTCAGATATGGCACCAGCCTGCTAGTCTGTGGCTCTCTGTGGGGAGGGTTCATAAAAGGTACAGTGGCTTGCCTTTTTGGTTGGTAGGAGGCTGTCCCCTAATTCTCACTTTGATGGCAGACACTTGGGTTTCTCCCTGTATGCCACTGGTGCCTTTCAAGCTGCTATCCTGGTGCTGGAACTGAGAGGGAGTAAGTCTGAGTTAGTCCATGTGGGGGTTCTTTAAGAGGAACTGCTTGGGATTCCAGAAGTGTCTTTCACTGACTCAATCCCCACTAGTTTTTGCAGTCAGAAGTATGGGGACTTTTTCTCTAGGCACAGGAAACCTGGACTGGTGTGGGGCTGGGACTCCTTGCTCCTGAGATATCCCTCCTCAATTTTTATGCCCTACACGTAATTGTAATGTGAAACCAGCTCATTCCTCATCTCTGCCCCTCCTGCCAGTCTGTATGCATGTAGTTTAATTCCGTAGTTGTCAGACTTCCATTCAACTAGATATCTGACGGTTCTGAGTGATGGTTGTTCTAAATTTAGTTGTAACTTTGATGTGTTTGTGCGAGGAGGTGAGCTGTGTTTACCTATGCCTCCATCTTGACTGGGACTCTCTTACATCTTTATTACCGATATGTCAGTTGGAACAGAAAAAGAAGTTCCTTTGATTCCTAACATTTTTTTATTCCTCATTCCATCACTAGATCATAAGTAGAGATTAAGTCAGTCTTGTTCACTAATGTGTGTTTAAAACCTCATGTAAGATCTGACAGATTATAACAAGACTATGCCAGTTGACCTCACCAGTTAATGTGTGAATTGTCTTTTTTACTTAATTGTCAATGAATGATTCCAAATATGATTATGTGAAAAAACAGTCCTATATTTTGAAGTAGTAAACTTGTAACTTTAAAAATTTGTATTTCCTTGTTTTTCTGAACAGTAGATTTTTTTCTTTCTTTTTTTTTTTTTTTTGTGTGTGTGTTCCCTGTGTTTTCTATTTACATCCTTTATTAAAAATAATATTAGGAATAAGAGTAGAGTGTTCTTGTTTCTGGTCTCCTTCCAAAGATTCCATTTCCTGGGGAAAAAAGTAAATATTTAATATCACAGAAATGTGAAGTGAGGTTAAAATTTAGAAGTACTATAAAAAATTGACTACAAAGCAGTTCAAACTGCATAAACTAACAATGTAAAAGTTTAAGAGGATTTTTGCCTAATTAAATGTACTGTATCAAAACTAAAAATGTAGCTAAGATGTTACGTTAAATGCTAAAATTGGGATTTTTTTTTTACTGTTTTCTTAATCTTAGGCCATCTGGAGGGCTTCAATTTGATATTCATGGATGAATTTGAAAAGAATAAGTTGTTTTTTGGGGGGTAGGCAAAATAATGTTTAAGTACTGTATTTGGTACTTTCTGTGTTATTTATTCATTCATTTGGGAAATATTTAACTTATTTTATGTGCCAGGCACTGTTGTAAGAGAATGTAGAGTGTACAAAGTAAAAAATAAAACATGGTATGGCAGGTGGTAGTGAGAATATAGAGGAAGAGACCAAGGGAGTATGAAGAGTATATAGAGTCTGGCACAAATAATGCTCCTTTTCTATTATGAACTCTTTTATTACAAAATCATAAGCATGTAATCCTGTAACAGCAATATCACACTTTAGCACAACATGTGACATTTTAGGTTCACCCATATTATTACCCTACCAACCACACTCAAGCAGGCCTCACTTCTGCCTGTCCCTGTATATAGGATACAGATTTAAATTAGCTAGCTGGTCATGGAATTCCTCCCTCTAAGGTGATTGTGTGCAACTGTGGTGAGGCAGCAATCCTGTGCTTATCCAGAAGAAAGGGATCCAGGAAGGGAAAACAACCAAGAGCAAATGTCATATACTTTGATATCCTGTGATGGAAAAATTTCAAGGAAGTCTATATGGCTGCAGTGTAGTGGGAAAGGAAGAGGATGACAGATGGGTACAGAAAAGGTAGGGTGCCAGAGGCAAGTCAGGAAAGGATTTTTGTAAGCCATCATATGGAATTGGGCTTTTGCTCTGAGTAGAATGATATCATAAATATTCTATACATACACTCTTCACAACCATTATACAGTTAGTCAAATTCTTTCAGTTTTACAGTTGAATAAATGTTCTGTGGAATGACTTATGTAGTTAACTTCTCCAAAGTCATATAGCTAAAGAGTAGCAGAACTAAGAGTTTTTAGGTTTTGGCATTCATGTTTTTTTCTCATTGCACCATCATTCTTGCTCTAGCATACTTGTGGAGACTTTCACTTTGTTTTTTTTCCTCTTTAAACAGAATCCATAGTGTGGAGCCAGGGTGAGTGTTCATGTACTTGTGGACTACTGGAAAAAAAAAAAAACCCTCAGAAAATAGTGTCCTTACCGCAAGATGCATTCAGATATTTTATATTATGTATCATATTTTTAAACATGCAAGTTTTGACCCACTGAGTTGATTTCATGGCCTGCTGTTGAAGACCATAGTTTGTTTGTTTGAACCACCTGTGTGTGTTTGTTTTTTAAAATCCCCTGTTTAGTTTAGTGCCTGGTACTTAAGTGCAATGTAAATGTATATTTGTTGACTACATTAATATTTTTATTTGGCCTTGGAGCTAAAGAAAGTTAATGTGGTTTTTAGCAGATTAAGTCAATAGTGTGTAGGTGTGTAACCAGAAGATAGTTTTTAACTTACCTAAATAAGTAAAAGTCATTAAAGTATATTTTGATCATAAACATTGTTATGGTTTAAGTTACTCCTAATTATGCTCCTGTCAAATTAGACTTACCTTTGGAAAGAAAAAAAATGTTGGGGGAATAGTAGAGGTTTTGTTCCTTATATAAGGCATATAGAAAATGTAGAATAAAATACTAAATATTGGAGGGATTTTTTTTCCACTACAAAGTTTTACTGTTTGCCAATATGTCACTTTTTTTTCTTAAATTTTACAGGTGTGCTAATTGACTTACTGTCTTACTGACAACTGGTTAAACCAAGTTGTAATTGCATATTCAGTCGGAAAAGTTATTAGGTGAAAACAGGAAAAAGGATGGCTCCATCTGAAATGTATAATGTAGAAGAAAAGAGAGTTAGTGGAACAAGTACAAAGGGGAAATTAAATGGGGTTATAGGTGATAATGAAAGGGAATCAAATAATAACACAGTAAATTGTGCTTTTGAAGATATAAAAAATAACTTTAAAAACCAGTATTCAGCTTTTAGGCATTCAGGTGAATGCCTACTAGAAATCCTTTCATTTAGGCTTGTGGTTCTCAGTATTTGAGTCCCTTAGACCCCAGTAGGGTCATTGAAGATAGGGTTGCATTTATTATTTCAATACTTGAAAAAAATTAAACCTAATGAAAATTGTAGACTTACTTTAAATGAGACCAAACAGGCTAACTAAGATTAGTGTTCTTGACTTTTCATTAAAAGAATCAATTTATTGTAATAGTGGACATCTGTAGATTAGATTCACTTGTTGGTAGTTACATGTGTTCAGTAAAGATAGAGCTGATATAACCATCTTATCCTTCTAATGACGTATCAATTGTAATCTCAAAAAACTATTTCTGATTAGTTTTATCTAGTGTACCTCTTGCCATTCCTCGCTGAAATATCATACTTTGTCTGGTCTACCATTTGTTGTCATCAAAAATTATTTCTGTTAATTATTTGTTAACTAGATGAAATTTCATGAGAGCAGATACTTTGCCTAATTTTTACTTCCTATCTTGTATTTGCAGTGCCTAGAACAGCATGTTACATTCCCACCAGCAATGTAAGAGGGATCCAGTTTTCCTACCTCCACTTCAACACTTGTTATTGTCTGTTTTTGTGAATATAGCCATTCTAGTGAGTTTGATCTCACTGTCATTTTAATTTGGGTGTTTCTCATTATAAGTACCATTGGAATTTTGATTTGCATTGTATTAATTGGTACATAGATCAGTTAGGGTCTCCCTAATTGACATCTTAATTGTATTGAGTTTTCCAGTCCTTCAACATGGTCTGTTCCATTTATGTAGTTGATTTGACTCAACAGTGTTTTGTTTTCAACGTACAGATTCTGCATATTTTGTTAGATTTATAAATATGTATCTCATTTATACTTAAATACCTCATTTTGGAGTAACTATATTTGGAGCTATACTAGCTATCACTAGCATATAAAAGTAGGATTTCTTTTCAAATGTTGATCTTGCTTGTGACTGCAAAAGTCACAGTTCTGGGAACTTTTTTTGTAGATTGTTTTGCATATTTTACTTAGGCAATCCATGTCATTTATATGTAGGGAAGATTTCTTGTTTCTTTCTTGCCGATCTGTCCTGTCTGTCATTCTGTCCATCCTTCTTCCCTCCTTTCCTCCCTTCTACCTTCCCTCCCTTACTCTCTTTCATTTTTGCATTATTGCACTGCCTGGGACATTTTTGCCTTATTTGTGACCTTAAAGTGTGAAATAATTCACTCTTTTATCATTAAATGTAATGACAGATGTAAGTTTGTCAAATGAAGGAAATTTTGTTTTATTCTCATCTCACAGAAAGTTTTTATAATGAATAGATGTCAAATTTTACTAAATAATTTTTCTGTCAGTAGATATGATCGATCACTTTGTTCCTTAGTCTGTTAATATGGTTGATTACACCAATTGACACTTCCATATAACAGCTTGAGTTATATAATTCACAAACTATGCATTAACTAACTCATTTAAGGTGTGCAAGTCAGTGGTTTTTGGTATAGTTGCAGAGCTTCGCAACCATTACCACAATCAGTTTTAGAGCATGTTTTATCATCCTCCCGAAAGCAATCTTAAGCAGGACTTCTCCATGTCCTTCAGCCTCCACCCCAACTCAGCATTAGGCAGCTGCAGATCTACTTTCTGTTTCTGTACATTTACCTATGCTGTATATTTCATGTAACTGAAATGTGGTCTGAAGTGACTACTGTGTCACTTAGCATGATATTTTCAAAGATATATACATTGATGCATTTTCAGTATCTTATTCCTTTTATTGCTGAAGAATATTGTGTGGCTATACCCAATTTTATTTATGCATTTAGCACTTAGTCACAGCATTTGGGTTTCTAATAGTTGGCAATTATGAATAATGCTGCTATGAACATTTGTGTACTGATATTTTGTGGGCATGATGTTTTCATTTCTCCTGGTTGCATACATAGTAGACTTGTTTGGTCATTTGGTAACACTGTTTTAATTTAATGCTGACTTGGTTTCAGACACTGTGGAAGACATACCTCACTGTGGGCTTTGGAGATAATGAACACTTTTTTTTTTTTTTTTAAATAAATCTCCTGTTCAATTTAGTGTCTAGTACTTAACTTGTTGAATTGCTAGACTGTTGTCCAAAGCAGGCATGCACCATTTTACATTTCACCAGCAGTAGATGTGAGTTTGTTTCTCCAAATTCTGGCCAATCTTGTTATTGTTTTGTCTTTTTATTATAGCCATCTATGTATGATGTGTTATCTCATTGTGGTTTTGATATATATTACCCTGGTGATTAATGACAGTAACACTTACATATGATTTCATTTATTTAATTATTTATTTACTTACTCGTCCTTAACTGAGAATATGTTTTTATTGATTTAAGACAGAGGGACCAGGGGAGAGAGAGAATCATCGATGTGAGAGAGAAACATCTATTGGTTGCCTCCTGTGTTGCTCCCTGACCAGGGCTGGTACCTGCAACATTTTGGTGTACAGCATGTTGCTCCAACCAACTGAGCCACCCAGCCAGCGCTCATTTTATTTTAAAGAAGATCAAGTATGTTCTCAGAATAAGCCTTACTTGTTCATCATTTATTAATCTTCGGGTATTTTGTTGAATTTTAATTTTTGATATTTTGTTGAGGATTTTTGCATCTTTGTTCATGAGGAATAGTGGTCTTTGAGGTTTTTTCCCCTTGTATTGTCTTGATTTTGGTATTGGTGTAATGCTAGTCCCATAAAAATGACTTAGGAAGTAATTCCTACTGTTTTCTGGAAGATACTGTGTCAAATTGGTATTACTTTGTCTTCAGGGTTTGGAATAATTCACTGGTGAAACTAGCTATCTGGGCCTGGAGGATTTTAACTGAGTTCTTCTTCTTTAAAAGGTTCTCCTTAGATAACAGGCTATTCATGTTATTCCTTGGTTCTGGAGCTTGCAAGTTTGAAATTAAGGTATCATTAGGGCTCTACTCCCTTCTAAAGGCTTTAGGGAAGAATCCTTCCTTGCTTCTAGCTTATGGTAGTTATTAGCAATCCTTCTTGTTCCTTAGCTTACAGCTGCAACACTTCAATTTCTGCCTGTCTTCACTTGGCTGTCTTTTATGTATTTGTCTCTATGTCTCCCACTCCTTTTTCTTATGAAGATACCAGTCATCAGATTTGGGCCCTCCCAAATCTGGTATGACCTCTTAAACTTGATTACCTCTTCAAAGACTTGATCAACAAATATGGTTACATTAGGGATACCAGTGCTTAGATCTTGCATATATCTTTATCAGGTACATAACTCAAACCACTACACTTATAATTTAGATTTACCACTTCCAGTGGAATGTAGAGGTCTTGTCATCATGTAGTTCCATTTTTTCACTATTTTCTATGTTGTGGTTGTGTGCATGGCTTGAATATCCATTCAGAAAATGCTTTAAATTTTGTTTTTAAATTATTACACATATTTTTAAAAATTTAAGTAGAAAAGAATAGCTTGTCACAGGGATTCGCAAACTAACTGCAGGCCAGATTTAGCCTGCTGCCTTCTTTGGTAAAGTTTTATTGGAAATACAGTCATACCTCACTTGTTAGTTTACATATTGTCTACGGCTTCTCTTGTACTACAGTGCAGAATTGATTAGTTACAACAGAAACTATTTAGCTTGCAAAGTCCCAAAATATTTACTATTTGGCTGGCTTTCTACAGAAAAATGTGGTCTGTCCTATGTATCCATGTATTTGCCATTTCTATTGTTTTTTGTTTTTGAAATTCTAAGTTTTCTACTGGCATTATTTCCCTTTGTCCAAAGCAGTTTCCTTTAGAACAAGTCTGCTCATGATGAATTACATTAGTTTTCTTTCATCTGAAAATGTGTTCATTTCACCTTCATTTTTGAAGGATACTTTTTGTTCCATTTAGAATTCTGAGTTGATAATTCTTTCTTGGTAGCATCTAGCTAGAAATAGCAACTACCTTCTTTAGGTGGTTCACAGTCTCCAGTTTTTCACAGTTTCTCCTTTCTGTTTCCTTGACATTGATACCAACTGTTATTTGATATCAACAACTTACTATTGTACTTGTGCTGTTGTACTTCTCATGTTAGATCAGGAGGGAAGTAAAATTTTTACTTTACCCATGTCTCTCTATAAAGTGGTAAAACAGATGAAGAAGTGGTGCATATTTTAGGAAAAATAGGAGAGAGAATTTACTTTAATATTTAATAGCATTGGGAATATTCAGATGTTTGGTATGTTTCTATGGGTTCAGTATGCAGAGAAGGTCTCACCTATTTATTTTCTGGCTAGTCTTTTTCATGTCATGAATTGGCATGTCATGAAGTGGCATGTCATGCTATAGAATTCATTTTTCAAAATGCTTCAAAACCTCAACCCATCATTTTCTTTTTCAAACTAGTTGTTCTTCCTGTATAATTTTTCTTTTCCTAATAAACTTTTGGCATCTGTTTGCACAGTTATCTGCCCTGTCTTGCTTTCCTATAGCCTAATCACCTCAAAGTTGATTTAGATTTGGATTCTGAGCCAGAAAACCTGGAATCGTTTTTTTCTAGTTCTGTCACTAATTAGCTGTGTGAGTGACCTTGAACAAGGCACTTGCTTCCACCAGACCACAATTTCTTTATCTCTAAAATGAGGGGTTTGAACTAAATATGATCTGAGACTTTTTCCAGTTCTTAAAGTACTATGTTTTCTGTAACCCCCTGCAGACAACCTAACCTATGCTCTGATACTCTAATCCAGGTGTTCTTATCCATTTTTGGACCATGAACCTCTGTAGTTCTTCGATGATGCATGTGGACCCCTTCTCAAAATAATATTTTAATTGTGCAACATTAAATACTAAATATACCAATTACATTATAATGCAGTCTTTAAAATACTGAGTAATTAATTCAGTAATGTGCATATCAACAGAGTCAGGTGGTATATAGTAATTTTTAAACTATTAATGAGCATAAGTGAAAATTTGAAATTTAACCACCAAAGTGATAGGAAAATATGTGTGGATTCTTTTTTTTTTTTTTTTTAACTGAGCATTCAGTATTTTTTTTTATTTTGTTAATACTTGTATTCTGATTCTATTTTCACAAAACATTTTTTTTTTTTGTCACCCAAGGATGGCTGTTACTAATAATTTAGTGTCGCCTGTTCCACAATTGTTTTTGTTTGTTTTTTGTTTTAATCAATATTTTTTAATTGTTGATACTGTACAGTTTTCTTTTACCCCTCCCCCAGCCCACCGCCCCAGCCCTCCCCACCTTCCTCCCATTTCCACCCCCCATAGTTTTTGTCCATGTGTCCTTTATACTTGTTGCTCTAAACCCTTCCCCTTTTCCCCTGAAATTCCCTCTCCTCTCCCCTCTGGTGACTATGTGTGGATTCTAATGGTAACAAAATCACAAGTGCAGGTTCATATCACTTTTACATCTTACTTACGTTTTAGTTAAAGAAATACTAAATTTCAGTTAGAGGTTAGTAAAATAAAGATGTAATTTTTTTCCCATCCAGGTTCATGCACTCTCTGCATTATCAGTAGACTGAGGATTTGTAGAATCCAGTTAAAAACTGCTCTTATCAGTCTAATAACATATTCAATTTAGTGTTTTCTGTATGTTAGGTAAACATAAATTATGTTTAATAAATGTTTAATACATTTTTAGTGAGTTAATAATACTAGTAAAGATGTGAATATCATTGCCATTTGTAACTTTGTGTTATTTAGGGCTTTATTACTATGGAGATTAATTAGGACTTACAGCTAGTGAATAACTCCAGTTTACTCTTGTACCTTCCCTTAACCAAGTTAGCTATATGCCCAAGAGTCAGTTGTTTTTATGCTGTTGTTAATGTAATTTTTAGTTTATGTATGACCTAAACTAATGAAATATGAGTGTAGAAAAGAACTGTTTTAACAAAAAGCTTTGGAATAGTTTTAAATAAAGTGCTTTAAAAGTTACTCAGGATTGATTTCAGATTAAGCCTAAGGTTTAGGAAACTTTTGGTCAACTGACTAAACAGTAAAGAAAATTTATTTTTTTTCACATATTTGGAGGAATGGCAGTTTTTGTGTTGGTTAAAGCAGCAGCTAAGTGATTAACACTTAGGCCAAATTCTTTCCATCTTTCTGTTCTGCTGTTGTTAGAGTGTCAGATTCTTTATAAACCAGCTTTCATCCTGTTTACAAGATGGCTATGCGGGAGTGAAATAGAGGGACTCCTGCCTCCTGCTAAAATCCTATTACCAGTTTTTCCCTTATGTCTCACTAACCAGAGTGGCTCAAATGCTATTCCACAAACCAGTTACTGATGAGAGTGTGTATTTGTGTGTTAGCGTTATCTTTTTGGCTTAGACTGATCAGCATTTCCCCTTAAGTCATGTGGGAAAGGTTGACCATCTCAACACCTATGGCAGTCACAAGGGAGGAAGGACTGTAGGGAGTCAACCAGGAGTATCCACTATAGTGAGACAATTCTTAAAAACTGGAAGCCCTGGCTGGGTGCTTAGTTGGTTGAAGCTTCATCCTGTACACCAAAAGGTTGGGAACTCTCATCCTGGTCAGGGCACATACCTAGGTTGCCATCCTTGATTGGAACACATACAGGAAGCAAGTAGTTACTGTGTCTGTCTCTCTTCCCCCCTCCCCTGCCCCCTTTCTCCCTCTCTCCCTTTTCCTCCCTCTCTACCCCCCTCTCCCTTCTTCCCTGTCTCTCTCTCTTCCTTTCTCTTTAAAATCAAACATATTCACAGGTGAGGATAAAAAAAAAAACCCTAGAAAACATTTGTAAAAATTCAGGAAAATTCTGTTATTTAAACCCCTTTTAAGGTCTTGTTCAACTTAAACCAAATCAAAACTAGAACTCTTAAAAGATGCATCATAGATGTGATTTATACAAAAAGATCATGTAAAAACCCAGTTTGTAATTCTGAACTAAAAAAAAAAGGCTTGGTCCTGCATCAAAATATCAAGGGAGGAGGGTAAATGTACATTTTATTTTAAAAGAAAGAAGGAGCTCATACCCTTTGCAACAGCATGGATGGGACTTGAGAGCATCATGCTAAGCGAAATTAGCCAGGCAGTGAAAGACAAATACCATATGATCTCACCTTTAACAGGAAGCTAATCAACAAAACAAACAAACAAGCATAATATAACCAAAGACATGGAAATTGAGAACAGGCTGAAAGTCACCAGAGGGGAGAGGGGAGGGAATTTTAGGGGAAAAGGGGAAGGATTTACAGGAACAAGTATAAAGGACACATGGACAAAAACTATGGGGGGATGGAAATGGGAGGGAGGTCGGGAGGGCTGGACTGGTGGGTTCGGGTGAGAATAAAAGACAGAAAACTGTACAAGATCAACAATTAAAATAAAAATTAAAAAAAATTAAAAAAATAAAAGTACGTATTTTGGAGGGAATATTTGCTAAAGCCATCTTTTAATAAAATTAACCTTCTAAAGTAAAATAAAATAAACCTTCCGATTACTGGTCTTATTCTTAGCAGACAAGATGCTTCAGGTGCAGTCCCTTTCAGGAAAATGTATTTTCATAGAATTAGAGTTAGTAAAAGATTTAGTATATTTTATGTGGTTTATTTATTCAGTAAATTGTATCTATTGTGTGACACTATTTTAGATACTGGAGTTAATAGTGGTGAGCAGAATAGACACGGTTTCCCCCTTTTTTTAGGAGATTACACTCTAAGGGCGAGGGGGAGACAAGACAGAGGAGGACAAAATTCAAATAGTGAAATTTCAGGGAAGACCGCTCTGAAGACATGTAGGTAAGCAGAGATTCTAATGTCAAGAAACTGGCTGGCATTGGACATGTGGAGGAATATCATTGAAAAGGAGCAGGATCTGTAAAGACTGTAAGTTGAGAACTGACTTGTGTTTGAGAATTACAAAGAAAAGCCAGTGTGGCAGGCAAATGGTAAGATATGCCCTCACTACTTCTCTTACCCATCAACATAATCATTACTTCACCTATACCGTTCATATACTATTGCCTATGTCATATTTCATTTTATGTATCAGCTTTGATTAGTTAAATCCACCTTTGCCTAACACTGTTCCTGCTTCCCTAAAGTTGCATGTGGCTGGGGAAGAGCACAGTGATGAACATTAGTCTTAAGTGGGCCCTAGTTCTACTTGTCAACTTCATTTCCTGTAATCTCTTCTCTCTCCCACTGTCTTAGACCGTTTCACACCTTCCCTCCCTCTTCAAAACTTAACACCCCTTTGTATTTCTTTACTCTCAACTAATGACCTCATTTCTTATTTTACTAAGAAAATGGAAAATAGGAACAACCAGATGAGAATTTCCATACTAGTGAAAGTTCTAGATATAGCACTTACCTAATCTATACGCATTTACTATCTTTTCTCCATTTCTGTTGGTGTGTTCTTTTGCCTATCTAAGGCCATTCTCTCACAAATTTCATCTACATCTACTCAGATTCCTCATTCCAGTAATTCTCCATCTTGTGTCATCAGCTTTCTCCTTTATGCTATATATTTTCTGGTCTTAAAAGGCTTGTCTCACTTCCATATTTTTCTTCAGCTATTCCCCATTTTCCTCTTCAGATTTATGGCAAAACGCCTTGAAAAAGATGTCTATATTTTGTCTCCAGTTTTTCTCTTTTCTTTTGTTGAGCCAGTCCAACGAGTGCTGTTGTTCTATATTCCACCAAAATTGCTGTTACCAAGATTAACAAGTGACTTCAGTGCTGTTAAATCCAAGGATTAATTCTCATGTTTATCAACACATTTGAAACAAGTGATTACAGTCTTCCTTGAATCACTCTTTCTAGTTAGTTTTCAAGATGTTTACCACATTTTCTTTGGTTTTCATCTCCCCCACTGGCTGTTCCTCTATTTCCTTTTGCTTGTTGCACCTAATCTGACTCCTAGATGTCTAAATGCTTTGGTGCCTAAACCAAATTGACTGTTACATGGATCTTGTAAGAAAGAATAGAGGAAGGGAGACCAATTAGGCAAGAAATAATTGTGGCTTGGTGAGAGTGGTGGTAATAGAGATAGAGAAAGGACTTCTGAAGGAATTTTGAAGCCACCTTCTTAAAGAATTGTATAAAAATAATTAAGATACATTGAATTTATTTATTTTTGTGACTGAAATCGATACTAAAACCTCGATTGACAGTGTAATCCGCCAACTTTAAACTAAACTAAACAAAACAACTTTCCTGTTGCCTTGTGGCACAATGCCTGTTTTTTCTCTGCTTAGGTTCTAAAGTTGTGTTTTCAAAGAATACTGTGGTCAGTGTACTTTCTGATTGGGGTCTTCCAAACTTTGAATCTCCAGCTGATTAATGTCTGTTACCTGTCTCTCTATTTTTTTTCATAGCAGAATAATGAGACATTTAAGTAGAAGTATTATTTAACAGCTGGAATTTCTTGAAGTGATTTTATTTTTCAGGACAAAAAATTAGTTCAGAAAATCAATTCATAATATTTTTGTAATTGCAATTTACCTATTAACAAAAGAAAAATTGATTGACATAGTTCTGGAATTTAGGAAACCCTGCAATTTCAAACATCATAGCTAAGTACATTTACTTAGCTCTTATTAAGGACCATTGAAATTGGTCACATCTGGTAATCTGTTCTAATTAATAGCCAACCTAGAATATATTGTCCTCTTTATTGAGAAATAAAACCTGTTTGATTGGTTCAGCTGTCTTAACCTGACTAAATTCACGTTGTAGCTTAAACTTGAGTGTGGTAATGACTACCAAATTATAGATATTTTAGATAGCATTCCTGAACTCCAAATATTTGGACAGGGTTATAAATAATATTGAGTAATAAAGTAGATGAAAAATAAAACATGGGAAAGGGGTCAGCTATAATTACTGTTCACTTTTCCTAAGTGGATTGTCTTGACACAGAATATTTAAAATATAAAATTATAATATTTTCTATAAAATATAAAATGCAAATTGCTTACATTTAAAAAATTCATCTAAATCAGTCCCTTTAATTTATAGATTAGCAAACTGAGGCCAGAGAGGAGAAATTGGTCAAGCTAATACTAGAATTCAAATTTTCTGATTCTTGTTCCATTTAAGGCATACATTTTTTGTATGATGATGCGACACTCAAAATTTAATACGATTTGGAGAATAAAGTTAATAGTTATTTCCATTTTCCAGTGAAGCATTTTCTAGAGACTTTACTCATAATCAGCTGATTTCTTGTTTTGAGAAATCTTTTTGAATGGAGAAAAATTGGAGTTCAGTTATCATTTTTTTAGTCTGGATAATATGTGCTAAAATTTTATTAGACTCTGACTTAGGGAAACATCCTAGATAAATAAGGTTGCTTTTTTTTTCTTACACTAAAATTTGGTTGTTTTCCCTCTTATTGGCTTCTGGTTGGATTTTAAGCTGATAACATAACTAAATCTATCTTAAGGGTTTTTTTTTCCCCAGCACAGTAAAGGTGGTGTAAAATGTTTATTCTTTACCATTTATACTGATGCATTCAGAAATTTATTCTGAAAGTGTCTTGAATTTGAGAGAAATTATTGTGTATGTGTTATATGAATTACATTTTTGAAATTTCATTGCTATTAGTCTGTTAGTAATCTTAGAGACAAACTTATTTAACTTGTTTGCAAATATTAAAGAAATGGAGATTTTTAAAAATTAGCTTTGTTTACAGTTTAAAAATCTTTTAAATACCCTTGTATCAAGTTTATCTTTTAAAATATAATTTCAACATACCTCTTAATCACTTAGCATTTTATCAACTTTTAATTTATTTTCAAGTGACATACAACACATCAGTGAAATGATCTGTTCTATAACAGTCTGAATTATGTATAGTCTGTATTTAAAGTGCTTTGTAATTGAGAACAGTTAACCAGTAGAGATGTCTCTACCTCTAATCCAGTGCTACATGCAATCATGCTCCGCATAACCATGTTTCAGTCAAGGATGGACCACATGTACATTTGTTGGTCCTATAAGATTATAATGGAGCTGAAAAGTCCCTATCACTTAGTGACATTGTAGCTGTCCTAATGTTGTAGCACAATGAATTACTGATGTTTTTGTGGTGGTACTGGTGTAAACAAACCTACTGTGCTGCCAATAATTTAAAAGTATAGCACAATTATGTAGAGTACATACTACTTAATAAAAAATGACTATGTTACTGGTTTATGTGTTTATTGTAGTATACTTTTGTATTGTTATAGAGTATACTCTTTCTACTTAACAAAAAATGTTTGGCGTAAAGCAGTATGTTCTGTTATGCCAGCAGCAGCCTCATGTATCTCGTGTTTACTGTGTCTCTTGACTGTATCATTTTCTCTTGATTTAATCTCATACTGTTTTGTACAGTGACAAGCCATAGAGGCATGTAGCCTAGGAGGATTATGCTATACCCATATAGCCCAGGGGTGTTGTAGGCTATGTACCATTTAGGTTTGTGGAGGTGCAGTCTATGGTGTTCTTGTAAAGATAATCACTTAACAATTCATTTTTTGGAATGCGTCCTGTCATTGAGTGGTGCATGACTAGTTCATTGTAGGCTTCCTTCTAGTTTATTGTAACCTCCCTCCAGGACATTGAGAAACCTGATTAGCACCGATTACCATCCAGTCGATTTACTGTTTATCTTCAGTACACATACATAGCAGTTGAATTATTAACCCATAGTCCTATGAGGAATTACCTTTACCAACTAGAATACATTGTTTATGTAGAGTTCTTTTTTTCCTCTCAATAGTCAAAACACCATTTTCCAAAGGTACTTAGGTCAGCACTATTTCCCATACCCCTCTTCAGTACAGCTATGTCATACATTTGTAATACATTGTCTTTTTCAGGTTTGCATTTCGAGTTTCCTGGTTGATTTTTAAAATTTGCATACATTTAAGTTCAATCTCTGTGTTGTGAAGCTCTGTGGATTTTACACATCATAGCATCATGTCCTCCACTCCAGCACCACATGGAATAGTTCCATCTCACAGTTTTCCTGTGTATCCTCTTCGATTGCTCCCTGTACCCCTCTTCAGTCCCCTGGCATCAGCTGATCTACAGGTCCCGCACAAATAACACTCCTTTTTTATTACAAAATCAAGCATGTAATTCTGTTACATAATAATATCACACTCAAGCATACCATGTGACATTTTGGGTGAAAATGTTCAAATTAAAACTGTGAAATAGTACACCCATATTATTACCCTACCAACTGCACTCAAGCAGGCCTTCTCTCCGACCCTGTATTTTCTGTTCTGTAGTTTTGTCTTTCCAGAATATTACATGAATGGAAACATTTAATACCTGGTTATCCAAAAAGTCCATGTGTCTTTTCTGTAATGTAAAAGACACATTTTTCAATTTTTCACTTTTGCCAGTAACTTTTTTGATTTGGATATTTTTAGTATGCCAACTATCTCCCACGTGGTAGAACATCCATTGTTCTCAATTGCTGTCTCGATTTGATCACTATCAACTTCAAGTGGTCTACTGGACCATGGAGCATTGTCCAGCAAGAAATGTCTAGCACGAAACTTCACAGACCACTTTTGACACATTCGATCAATCTCAGCACCTTCTCAATAAACTACACAAATCTTTTTTTGTGTTTCAGTTGCATTTTTACCCTTCTTGAAATAATAAAGCATAATATGCCAAAAATGTTGCATATTTTCTTCCATCTTCAATATTAAAATAGCTACACAAAAAATCACCAGTTTTGATATTTTTTTAAAAATGCATGCTGATATGACAGCTGTCACAACACAATCCAACAAAATTGTTTTGAATGAAGTTAAAGACAACTAAGCACAACTAGAGCTATCTTATGGAAGAAACCAAACGAACTTTTTGGCCAACACAATACATAGCCTTTTTAGTCTGGACTCTTTCCTTTAGCAAAATGCATTTAAGGTTCATTCGTGTTGTATGAATTAACAGCTTGTTCTTTTTTATTGTTGAATAGAATTTTATTGTATATATGTACTATTTTATCCATCTCTTGAAGGACATTTTCATTGGTATTATAAACACTCAGATATAGATTTTGGTATGAACGTAAGTTTTCAGTTCACTTTGGTAAAATACCCAGAGGCACAATTGCTGGGTTGTATAGTAAGTGTATGTTTAACTTACCCAGTTCCTTCAATAAAAACTGCCCAACTCTTCCAAAGTAGATGTATACCTTCATTTTTCAAAGATATTTTAGCTGGATTTAGAATTCTTGTTTAATAGTTGATTTTTCCCCCCTGTATTTAAAAATGTTTGTCTACTCTCCTGATTTGCATGGTTTCTGATGAGAATTCCTCATCCCTATCTGTTTCTTTGTGTAGTCTCTTACCCCCAACTCCCCAGTTGCAGGATTTCTCTAACATAGTTTTTCAGCATTTGGACTCTAAAATTATGACAGGTTTTATTGTTCTCCCTTGAAGGTTACTGAAGTTCTTGAATCTGAGTTT
Source organism: Glossophaga mutica (assembly GCA_039655065.1). Lineage (NCBI taxonomy): Eukaryota > Metazoa > Chordata > Mammalia > Chiroptera > Phyllostomidae > Glossophaga > Glossophaga mutica. The sequence goes on from CM077304.1 coordinate 66,539,947, forward strand.
ATAATTCTCAAATTTAGGAAAAATTTGTCAGTTGTTCTGTCCTTACTGCTCTTCCACTCTTTGTGGATACACTAGTTAATGTTGGACTGCTTGATATTGCCCAGCAGTTAGTTCAGTGTCCCACTTGATATTGTTTCAGTTCCTTTATTTCTAGTCTTTTCTCATTGTGTTTAATTTTGGATTTAATTTTTCTGTTGGTTTGTCCTCAGATTCATTAAACTTTTCTTTTGAAGCATCTAATCTACTGTCCTACCCCAGTGCTTGTTCAGTCACAGATACTGAATTTTTTTTATCTCTAGATCAATTTGAGCCTTTAAAAAGCTTTTAACTCAAATAATACACTCATAAGAAGGTACAAAAATATACAGAGAAATCCCATATGCATATCACCTATTTTCCTCTATTGATGTCATCTTATTTTATGTAGTAATATATATGTCATCAACTACATTATTAAAACTAGAAATCAGCACAATATGACTAATAAAACTACAAATCTAACATTATTTAATGCTGAAGTATTGTATTATTTTAAATATTGTTGAGCTTTGTTTTGGGGTACAGTTGTACTTAGAATTAGCTTGATCCTTTTTTTTTTTTTTTAAATTTTATTTATTTATCTTTAGAGGGGAAGGGAAGGAGAGGGAGAGAAATATCAATGTGTGGTTGCCTCTCGCGCATCCCCTGCTGGGAACTGGCCTGCAACCCAGGCATGTGCCCTGACTGGGAATCGAACCGCGATCCTTTGGTTGGCAGGCCCGCGCTCAATTCACTGAGCTACACCAGCCAGGCCCAGCTTGATCCTTTTGATGCTTGGTTTTAAGCTTTGATAGTGCTGGTCCAGAACATCTTTTAGTATAAAACTTACTTGGTTTCATTGCCAAGGCATTAGTTACCTTCTGAACTATATTCAATAACCTATGTGTTAATAGGTCCTACTCTGATTGATGGAAACATGAACTCTGGGGATTGTTCTAACTACTACTTCTCAGAGATTTTTTTCTCCAGACTCAGTAGTCTTTTCATATGCACGCACAGATCATTACTCAGCCAAAACCTTGAGGAGAATCTCTTGAGCTGGAGCTCTTTGTTTCTGCAGCTTCCTTCTTTTCATTTGCCCTGCAAATTCTAGATACCCTGGTATCTCCCCAGCTCTGAACTCTCACTTAATTCAGTGAGACCATTGGGCTCTGATTGGGTTCCACCTCTCCTTTCCTTCTGTTTCATTCAGTCTCATAACTCTACAGACAATAGGTCTTACTTCATTTACTATTTTCATTTGAGGATCTTTGTCCTGAGAAGATGATGTCTGGTGTCTGAAAGTTACTGTTTATATGTTTTGTCTAGTTTTCTGGTTGTTTAAGGTAAGAGGGTAAATATACTCTTTGTTTTTTCCATATTGGAAAGCATTTCTGCCTTATAGAAAATGTCATTTTGGTTTTCTAAATATTCGTCTTCTGACTTTTGGAATATTTATAGGTCTTGTGGGAAAACCAGTGTATAATCTTTAATAAATTTAGGCAGCTGGAGTGCATGTTCTCTCTTAACGCATGCTCCTTTTCACATACTCTGCCTCACATACATACTCAAGCCTCACATACATACTCAAGCCGTCTTTCATCTATTGTGCATCCTTTCATTCCAAATAGGACAAGTATCCATACAGTTTGTTACTGAACTTTTTTTTTTACTTAATGCAAGATAGTGGTGACAAATGTTCATGTATGTTCATGTTTACCTGGAAGAAAATAGAGTGGTTTTATTTTTCTTTTTGTTCACTAAAAGGAGATAATGATTTTGTTATTTTTCAATGTAGAATGTTGATTTCTGTATTGGTTAAAGCATATAGTTGATACTAATTGAAACCCTAAACCAGAAAGTATTTGAAGTTATCTGAGAGTGAAACAAAAGAAACAAACAAAAACAAGATTTCCCTTTGTACTAAAATTCATAGTATTCCAAAGTTAATATTTTCCTTTTATCTTATAAACTTAAAGAATAAATATTAACTTTTATTTTAATGTAATTAGCATATAAAAAGTCCTAATTATCATTTTTATATAGGCTGGTTATACTGTTGAAAATTGTCTTGCCTGATTTTAGATTTGTAATACGTGTTTTGATGAAACTAGTGTAATTTGAAGAAAATACATAGACTTTAATTTTAACTTTTTAAGAAGGAACACATTGTATTCTATAAGAAAAATACTGAAATTTTAGACTATTATACATTGAATGCAGAGTTGCCATGAATACATTAAAACAGGGTTAATGTTTCAGGGATGCATAATATAATAGTTCTTTTCCTTTTGTGACAATTATGGAAATTTCAATTGGACCTGAATGTGTGTCACTAACTATTCTTGGACATCCAATTTACTTGATGTAATTTTTCTTTATAAAAACCTAACTCCTTCCTTGATGGTAAGGATTACATTTATATCAGTAAATATACTTATGGTTTAAAATCCTTTGCCCTTGTTATTTTTGAGACAGACATACTTATTCCAGTGGTATATAAAATTTGTTAATGAGCAGTTATGTTTTGCCATAGAGTCAGGCATCTTTAAATATTTCACCAAACATGTACAGTGTAAGATGGTCAAAATTAAGTAAAAGTATAGCACTCAACTAACTCTAATCAAACATAAAACAAAACACAGATTTTCATTATGTGGATTCTTCTTAAAACTTTAATGATGTTAATTCTTAGTGATTTGTTTTCCTTAAAAACATTTCTGCCCTTATTAGATTGCTTTTTAGTGGTAATCCATATGTATGTGTACATGCATTTGTTGGTTTTAATAAAATTCATTCATACTTTTTATGAATTTAAAAGAGATGTTTTCATTATTTTCTCCCAAAGTGTATTTCTTACAGTGTTAAATAATTGCTCCAAATTTGAATGTATTTTTAGTGTTTAGCGACCACTATTAGATCAATAGATACACTTACTACTTTCCTGCAGTAAATGCTTTACTAAAGCTTTGGTGAGAGACATTTGTCTTTAAAATGCATACTTGCAAATCCTTTGTATATATCATTTTTGAATTTTTGATCTCTACTTTTTCAGTTTACATTTTTTTTTGTTTTTAGTAAGCATGTCTAGTGACTATTATCTCTGCTTCACTGAATTTGTTGTATATGATGTGCAAAAGGCCCAGTCATTTTGGACTTTATCTCTGTTCAGATTAAGATATGAACCCCATTATTTTTCTGCCCTAGTGTACTAAACCAATTCTACTATAGTATGCATGAAATCAGAGGATTGAAGGACAGAGGCTTCAGAAAGTTGACATTTATTGCTGCTATTCACTGAAGTAAATTTTAATAAAGTATTTAGTTAGGTTTCATTTATTAATGATCATCATAAGCATATATTTCATTGTATGGAATAGGAATAAACATCATAAACTGAATGAATGCTATGTAAGGAAGCATTTGGAGGACAGGGATATTAAATTAAATGACTAAAGTCTAAATTAATTTGATATTTCTGAGACTAACAAGAATATTTAAAGGAAAAAAATGTGTCAGCTGAGGGCTAACACATTTTTGTCAGCTCCATTTTTATTTATTGTAAATTTCTTCCCTGTATATGAGGTCTGGCAGATAGCTTTAATTATGGAGAGTAAAAGTGGGAGGGAAGAGTTTTCATATTTCATAATTTCTGTCTCAAATGGAGTATGTCTCCCAGTCTAACCCTTCCCATGTGGTTAAGGGGAAGATCAATTAGAATATAAAAGAAGTACTTTTTGGTTTTGTTTTATCATCTGTGTATTATATTGGATATTTTTGCTGCTGTTCATATATTTACATGCTAGTAATTTTGATGGCTTTTGGATAATTCCACTCTAGAGGGAGAACTGGTGGGCGGTCCTTCCTGTGACACGACCCTTGAGTGACAGTTCTGTTTGATTGCCTCCAGTACTGTGAGGAAAGGACACGACTCTATGGTGAGGACTGATGGACATACATTATCTGAGAAAAGAAACTACCAGGTAAGATCTTCTTGTTTGTTTGCTTTTCTTTATTGGTTATACAGCTACACAGAACTGTTTAATATTTTGTATTTAACTGGAATCAGCAGGTTGAATATAACTCAATTTTAAAAAATTGGGTACTAATTTAAAATACATGTATATTGGGTTTGACAATTGAAATAGTTGGGAACATTTTTCAAAATAAAGCATGCTTGTAATAAATGTGTACTATTTTAATGTCAAAGCATAAGTTTTCTGGTGTATATATTATCAAAACTTAGATTATCTGATAGATTGTCTGATACATAATGTATAACTTCATGGCTGGATTCAGGGCTAGTATTCCAGAAAACAAAGTGTTGAATGCTTTTATAACTGCTATTCCTGGAAGACTAAACTATATTCAGGGTAATGGACAATCACAGGAAAATAGACAAAATTGGTTAGAATATGGAAGAGGTAGAAATGAAAATTCCAGGATGCTTTGGAGACTCTAATTGTTGAATTTGTCATTCACTTGCTATCCTTATAAAGCTAGAGTCTTGTTCCTCATTTATTGAATTAGTTAATATCTATCCCCATATAGTGTGTAAGGATGCTGAAAGGATTGAAGGATAATGTTTGTTTTCTTTACGAGCTTTTAAAAGGTGTGAATTTTAAAGGTAGTGCTATTAAATGGTGATTAAAAGAAAACATTTGAATTTAATTTTTTTTTTTTTTAAAGAAAATCTGCTTTACTCATTTGGTGATAATTCATTATCAAGTTATGTAGTGATTCAGAATACAGAATAGTTCAAAGTTGAAGTAGGAATAAGCTTTAGGCTTCCTGCATAGATACATATCCAACCTATCTCTCTCCCTTTCATTTACCAGTTTCATTTCCTGTACCCTGTGACAGCAACTAGTACGATAGTTAACAGCATTGGTTAATCTGCTAATCATTTTTTTTAGCCCAGTTAATCTTTTCTTTCTTCAAATTGGAAAAATGAACAGTGTAGGAAATTTGTATGTGGGTTATTCATATGCAGTTAGCAGAGAATCTTTGATTATAAGACTTACTTGTTTGGGTGCTGTCCCTAATTTTTTTTTAAAAAAGGGGTTTCATATTTACCTAGAGTTTTACCTAACTTGTCTAAAGTTTCTTGCCAGGTCTTTATGATTTTAATAAACCAGAATAACCAGTGGCTGTCAGTTCTTCTTGTAACCTTTGTGTTCTGAGTTCTTTTTATGTACTTGACCAACATGGCCTTTGCTAGTTATTTATATTGGGTTGGCCAAAAAGTTCATATCATTTTTTTCTGTAAAGTAAAAGACAACATATTTCATTTTCACCAATAACTTTATTGATTTGGGTATTTTGAGTATGCCGGCTATCTCCCATGTGGTAAAATGTTGATTGTTCTCAATGTCTTGATTTGATTGCTGTCAACTTGGATCAGTCACAGCACCTTCTCCATATACCTGCACAAATCTTTATTGTGTGTTTTGGTTGCGTTTTTACCTTTCTTGAAATATTAAAGCATAGTAATATACTGAAAATGTTGCATATTTTCCTCCACTTTCAATATTAAAATGGCTACACAAAAATTCACCAATTTTGATACGTTTGTTTGTTTATTTGTTTGTTTATTTATTTATTTATTTATTTATTTTTAGAGGGGAAGGGAGGGAGAAAGAGTGAGAGAAACATCAATGTGTGGTTGCCTCTCACATGGCCAGCACTGGGGACCTGGCCTGCAACCCAGGCATGTGCCCTAACTGGGGATTGAACTGGCGACCCTTTTGTTCACAACCTGTGCTCAATCCACTGAGCTACACTAGCCAGGGCTGATTTATATATTTTTTAAATGCATGCTGCTATGACAGCTGTCATAATACAATCTAACAAAATTAAATAACAGGTGGCAAACAGAAGGCCTGTGGGCCACATCTGGCCCTCCACCTTGTTCTATACGGCCCAGCACCTTGTTTCCACCTGGTAGCAGCACTGAGCTCTATGCCCTAGTTAAGGAGTAGTTATGTTTACACAGTCCAAAAATTGCATTTGGCCCTTTGAAGGCAACCATGAGGTGTGGCCCCTGGTGAAAATGAATTTGGCACCCCTGTTTTAAATGAAGTTAAAGACAACAAAGCAGTACTAGAGCCAACTTATGGAAAAAATCAAATGAACTTTTTGGCCAATCCAGTGTTTGCTGTATATACTACTGCCACACAACCACTTTCAAGTACCTTGACTCATAAGATTTTGATTGTTCACACCATTTGGGCTGTTCAATCTTCTGATAGGTTCTAGTAAGTTATTTTAAGAATATTGTGATTCTAGGTTACGTGTGTTTTGTTGCTCATAACCCATCTTGAAAATAACTTTGTATCATTGCACAATATGATTAATTTACTTCGTGGAATTAATACAGACCTCCAAAATTTGTACTTAAGAGGGGAATAAAATGAGGGTATATTTTACATATGAAGAGATTTCCTAATTCCTGCTCATTCTAGTGTAAAAATAGTTTACTGTTCTGGTCACATTATTTACAAGTAATCCAGGTTTTTAAATGATGGAGGCTCTTTTTCTTGTTTTTTTTTAATTTTTTTTTTCCTTTTAGATTTTATTTATTTATCTTTAGAGGGGAAGGGAAGGAGAGAGGGAGAGAAACATCAATGTGCGGTTGCCTCTTGTATGTCCCCTGCCGGGAACTGGCCTGGCAACCCAGGCATGTGCCCTGACTGGGAATCGAACCGCGATCCTTCGGTTCGCAGGCCCGCGCTCAATCCACTGAGCTACACCAGCCAGGGCCAGGTTTTTAGATTACTTGAAAAGTGTATTCTTGGTTAGGGTTTTTCTGCCTGGAAAAAAAAGTTCCTTTTCTCTTTTATTGTTACTTAGTGACACATATTGCATGTTGAAGTATATCGTTGGAAACAGTGGTTTCAATCTACATTGTAAAATTATTTTATTTTTGAAGCCTCTTCTGAAAAGTATATGTATAGAAATATAATATCTTGACTGATTTTGTGATGGTTATGATGACCATAAAAGCATATGGGACATTCAAAGGAATATTGAATAAATCACTTATATTTGTATTGGTATTACTAAGAGTTTGTATATGCTGAGGTGAATTGATTTGGATTTTTAAAAATTCCATTGTTTGCTGGAATGACAAACTTTATTTACTGTTTGTCACAGAAAAAGGATTTCTTTGTTTCTGTGTTGATACTCAATTTACCTTTGAGGACTTTTGTTTTTGGAAAACACTTGATTTCTTACAGTGATATTTAAGCGTCCTGATAATAACAGGCTAATATTCCTGAGTTAAATAAGAATAATATTTCTTTAATTCCCATTTCATTATAGACCTGATTAAAGCCATAGGAATTCAGTTTAGGAAGGTGTATTTCCTCAGTTTTGTGCAAAGAGCTAGTGACTTTCAGATAGGTATTGTGTGAAGTATTGATTTTAGTACTGGTATCTACTTTGTGTATTTCATTTCTTACTATAAATTTAAGCCCAGTTAAGTTTTTGGAGTATTAATAGAGTTGTTGAATTTTATTTGCATAGATAGGCTGGCATAAGTTAAGGTAAGATAATCATTTAAATGGTTTGCAGTTCATTCTTTGGGGGGAAGGATTGTCAAGCTTTTTACAAGGAAATGTAACTCCAGTTTTTTCCCCAAATTTTCTTATTTTCTTCTAATTTACACTAATTTACTTCAGCTATGAGCATGCACAAATCTAACTATGTTAATTACCAATTTAACTCATCAGTAGCTTTCTCTTACATAATAAAGCCAAGCTTCTAAACATTACATATTTCCACATTCTGACCTCTACATGTCTTTACACTACCAGTGTCTCCTATGACTCCCTATAGCGAGCTTATCCATTTAGTAATACAAAACTACATTTAATTTTCCTACAGTATACTTTTATATTTAAGATTTTCCTTGTTTTGTTTCTTTTTTATATAATGCCTCACCTTCACATAATTTAAGAATTAGGTGTCTATACTTACTGAAGCCATTCTTTGTTGGGCTCATTGCTCCTTTATATTGCTTTCATGGTCTTTGTGCATATTTCCAGTTTAGAGTTTTCTGTAATAAGTGACTCATATTTTAGTTACCTGTTTATTTGTCCTTTTCTTCCTGTAGACCTGTGCTGTCCAGTACTGCTGTAGACACTGGCAATAAGTGGCTATTTAAATTTAAATTCATTTAAATTAAATAAAATAAAAATTAATTTTCTTGGCACATTAGCCATATTTCAAATGCTCAGTTAGCTACATGCTGTTAATGGCTACCATATGAAACAGTGCAGATGTCGTATTTTTCACCTTTATAGAAAATTGTATTGTACAGTGCTTATTGTATAAGTTCCTTGAAAAACAGGAGCGATGTCTGTTTATTTTGGTACTGCTAGTACCTAGCATGGTTTCAGATATATAATAGTTTTTCAGTGAAGTTTTAACAAAATTAAATAAAACAATGAGAGAATTGAAAGGAAGAGATTACAGAGTGTGTTGGATAACATACTACTGATATTTACAAGATTTTAAATGTTACTCTAAGTGGAACTTTTTAATACGAGATCATTGATCCACATATATTGGCCATTTCAGTATGTGTTCTGTAAAGTGGATCTAATGCATCCCAGTTCTTAACGTTCCTAAAGAATACCTCGTAATCTAAAATACTGCATTGACTTTGTAAAATACAGTATCAGAGAATTATGGTGATGATTGTATTGCCATTTCCTCCTTGCTTTCCCTGCCATTAAATGTTTTATTTTCTCTTTATTAGCTTTTTTTAAACCACAGAACTAATAGATGCTAATTGTAAAAACTTTGAAGAAAAATGTGGAAATACAAAGTAGAACTTGGAAGTTTACCTTCACAATGTTAGTCTTATTTAGTGTATATCTTTTCAGATCTTTTCGAGTGACTAAGTAGGTACAAATGCGCAAATATGATTTATTGTGTTTGTTTTTGACAAATGTGTTTTTCTGAAGCTTGCATATTATATTTAATGGAGATGTTTCCATGTCTTATCTTTGCCCTCTTTCCCAAGCAGTAATCACTAGTTTGAATTTTGTGTTTTAGTCTTTTCCTTGTTTTATTTTAATTACATGTATGTTTCAGTACATACAGGTAACATTGTTCTTTATGTACTATGTGGCATTTTTTGGAAAGTGGTACTTTATTTTCAGTTATTTTGAATGGAAAAAAATAATGAATTTCTATCCCCCCCAAAATTGTAAACAATTTCCCAGATATTGCTAAAATACTCAGCACCTATTGACAGTTCACCAAAGATTTCTGCATAATATAAAGCATTTAGAACATGTTACCTAATTATTTAAGACGTACAAATGCATCAGTATGTTTCCATTCAGTATGGGAGTGTTACACAGTACTGTATACAAATTACTCTTTTATACTACAATAAAAATATACTGTAAGTAAGCAGTGATGTACTTTGTTTCTTTTAGTCTTAGTTATAGTTACTGAAAATTTTTATTTTCTGTCCGAAGCACCTAACAACTGATGGTATCTTACAATTCAGAGTTGTAACTTAATAGCTTACCACCTTCTGATACCTTCTAGTATGTATAAAACAGCACTAGCATTAAAGCTGAGTCTTAGAATCTGTGACACCTTAAAGTATGTTAAAGATACACAATGAATATAAAGAATACTTCAAATGAACATGAATTTTTCAAAAAAATACTTAACAAGTCAAGCATTGTGGGAATAGATCTGTTGCCTACAGCAGAAATGGGCTTTAGTCATTGTTATTGTTTGGTGTTGGGTTAAGGTGAGCAAGAGTGAGCTGAGGAAGGAATTCAAAAATAAATGCTTGAAACCAATGAACTGCTTCACAGTTCATTCTTTGCTCTTGAAACTCTTGGAAACAAATGGCTGTGACCTATTGTCTGTAGCCAGACAGGAAGATAGAGATAGAAAAAACTCAAAATGAATGAATAAGTTGTCGTCACTTGCAGTTACACAACCCTTGCTAAAATGAGGTTGCTCTTATAATTACACCTTTGATGTGATTGTTCTGCACATTATCAGCAGTAGAAACTCATTTTTACTCCATGACCTATATTTTTTAATAAACTAATTTTGACATTTTTTTGTCATTCATTGCTCCTCTTGTTCTTTTTCCTCTGGCCAACCAAGAATATCAAGTTAAATGAATTCCAAAGTTCCTCATTGGTTGGCTCATTATTACATGATGCTAACAATGTTAGTCTTTCTTTGACATGTTCTGATGACCTTTTTCCCCTCATCCTTTGAATTTATCAAATGAAGTGACATTTGTTTCCCAAAAAGCAAGTTTCACCGAGATACATGGTTTGTGGCACCCTCAGTGTTTTAGTAATTTTTTCACAGTACCTTTATGCCAAAAGAAATACTAACAGCTCTGTTAAATCATTAAATCCAAATTACGTACAGCAGCAACTCACATGCTATGTTTTCCAAAGAAGATTTAAAATATCTGACTGCACCCTGTGTGTTCACTGTGGGAACTGAGGCCCTAGGCTTTTACACATGAAATACTGTGTTCTCTTTCAGAAAAATATTTTACGTTTAAGCAATTTGCTTCAGTCATGACTCTGGAATGTATTCATCATTAAATGGAAAATTAAACATTAGTGCAAATATTTCTCTGAATCAGAGAAAACAGAAGTAAACAAAATTATCTTTTAAAATATAATCCAAGGCCTTGCTTAGATTCTGGGATGATTGAACCTATTATCTATGGTGGCTGCTTAGGTTGTTTTTAATCTTTTTGAATTTCTACATAAAAATAGAACAACTAGATAGCAAAACCTTTGTAACAGAACTTGGTGATGAGGTATCCCCATGAACGTCAAATATAAGCAGGTGAGAACTAACAAAAAGATGTGCATTTATCACATTTTTTTGCATTAAAAAGTATAAGGATGCTTTGGGGGTCTCAGCCTGCAACTAGAAGCACCTCAAAGTTGCGCATAGCCAATTTGAAAGTGGTAGATGTGACTAGCCAGTTTGAAATTTGGAAGCCAGTTTGGAAGGAGTTTTTCCCACTTTATTAATTAAATCAGTATAAGGGACCCATGGTGAGGCCTAAAGTGACTTGAACAGCTTAGCTCTGTGAACTCCCAAGACTGATCAGTCGATGTCCCTTCCAGGACCCTGTTAGGAAGTTTCTGAGTGTGGAATCAAATGAGCAGAGGAAAACAGAGACAGAAGAAAGAGAAGGTCGAGATAAAAATGGGAGAGGGGAACAACTAGAAAGTCTCAGAAAACAAGCCATTGCATTTATAATAGTACGTGAAGACAACAGAGAAGGGAATTTTATGAAGTTAGAGAAGTTCTGAACCAAATCATATTTTCAAAATTTAGGACAATTAAATTTACAAAAGCTCTTCCAGAAATATGGTTAAGAGTGTTTGTATTAATTTGGAGTCTCATCAATAGTTTTTTTTATATTAATCTAATATTTTACAATGTCAATTTTTAATTTTTTAAAAATTTATTGAGGTGTTCAGGACATATTTCCTTATTAAAATTAAGTAAATAGAGATATTTTTCTGTGTCTTTTAAACAATTTTTTATTTTGTTTTTCATATTTAATTTAATTCATTTGAAATTGATTTTTGTATTGGTATGAGTTAGGCATCCAGTTTTCTTTCTTTGGTATTTAGATAATCAGTTATGTTAGCATCATGTATTTTTTTTGTTCTGCCTTCCTCAACTAATCAGCAGTGCTAGTTCTGTTGTAAATCAGGGTTCTTTATATATGTGAGCATGTTTCTTGTATCACTCTACCGTTACATTGTGTTTGTCTGTGCCTGTTCAGTATTACATTTTCTTAACCACTGTAGCTTTTTGCATTACATTTTCATGTCTGTCTGTCCATGTTGGTCTTAATGAGTGTCTTGACTTTCTTGGCCTTTTACTCAATGACAATTTTTTTTAATATTTATTTATTTTTAGAGGAGGGGAAGGGAGAGAGAAAGAGACACAAAAACATCAATGTGTGGTTGCCTCTCACGTGGACCCCACTGGGGTCCTGGCCCGCAACCCAGGCATGTGCCCTGACTGGGAATCACACTGGCGACCCTTTGGTTTGCAGCCCACACTCAATCCACTGAGCCACACCAGCCAGGGCTCAATGACAAATTTTATTTTTTAAAACAATGGACACACAAATCTTTAGTCACGTTTATTATGCATAAGCGCTTTTCTGCCTTTTCTGTTGTTTGGGGAGGAGTAATTGGTTTTTTAATATATTCTATAGATGTTACAGTTATAGCGACATACAGTTTGACTTTTTGGATTTAATGTTGTGTCATTGGTGTTGCCAGACTTTTAGAATTTATCTGTATGTTGTTTTGGAAATTACAGTTTCATACTTACTTTATAATTTTTTTTTAAATAGAGGGTCCCAAGGATATGTTTTACTGATTAGAGAGAGAGAGACATCTATGTGATAGCGAAACATCAATTAGTTGCCTCCTATCTGTGTTCTGACTAGGGGGATTGAACCCACAACTTAGGTGTGTACCCTGACAACAAACCTGCAACCTTTTGGTGCACCAGATGATGTTCCAACCAACTGAGCTGCCTGTCAGGGCCCTTTATAATAACTTAAATTTTTTTTCTGAACTCACTAGTAATTTTGATATAATGTTGAATAGAAGTAATATGTATCTTTATTTTTTTTTAGTTGTTGTTCAAGTACAGTTTTCTGCCTTCCACCCTCAGCCCTCCCTGCCTCCCTGCCTCCCTCCTAACCCACCCCCACCCTGTGCCCCCCTTACATTATTATCCATGTGTCCTTTGTACTTGTTCCTGCAAACCCTCCACCCTTTTCCCCTGAAATTCCCTCCCTTCAGGTCACTGTCAGCCTGTTCTCTGTTTCATTGTTTTTGGTTATATTTTGCTTGCTTGTTTGTTTTGTTAATTAAGTTCCTGTTAAAGGTGAGATTATATGGTATTTGTCTTTCACCTCCTGGCTTATTTCGCTTAGCATACTGCTTTCCAGTTCCGTCCATGCTGTTGCAAAGGATAGGAGCTCCTTCTGGTATCTTTATCTTGTTACTTGTCTTGCAAGCTTTAAGTTGTCACCTCAGGAAATACGATATTTGATATAGGATTTCTTTTGGTAGATATCCTTTTTTTTTTTTTTTGGTAGATACACTTTATAGGGATAAAGAAATTTTACAGTGCTGCCGTCTTACATATTTTTTTCTCTGTAACACTCTTTTCATTCTTCAGGTTATTGTGTGCCTTTTCCTGTTATTTGTCAGTTTTGCTAAAAATCTGTCAGTTTTATTAGGAATCAACTTTTAACTTCTTTTAGTTATATTCTTTATTTTCTTTTACTTCTTAGATTTTTGTAACTATTCTTTACTCTCAAGTGTTTTTAATATTCCAAATTTAGGAGGTTTGTCTAGTTATTTTTCTTTTGCTATTTTCTCATATAATTCCACTCTAGCTAGAGAATGTGGTTACTAAACCAATTTTTTATGTACTTGAACGAAATGCATATGTCTTCTGTACCCATACATTTATCATTATCATCATTGTTATTCAGATATTACCATTCATTCATTTATACCTGGAATCCAATATATCCTCTTTTATTTAATAGTTTTATAAATTCTTACGTTGAATGTGTAGTTGAACATAAATCCAGCAATTGGAAGTTGGCACAGATCATCCTTCTTCCTATTCTCTTCTTCCTTCTCCTTCTCTTCCTTCACCTTCTTCTCCTCATCTTTCTCCTTCTCCTTCCTTCTCCTCCCTCTTCCTCCTCCTCTTCCTCCTTTCTCTTCCTCCTCCTTCCTCTTCCTCCTCCTCCTCCCTCCTCCTCCTCTTTTTTTGGAGGGGGCTGGTTCTCACTTATGGTACCGTGTTTCCTTGTGTTTGTGTTATCATTTCATGTTTCTTAGAAATTTGTGGGAAATCTTTGAGGACTAGATGGAAAGACATTTTTCTCAAGGGAGTTTGTGTTTGCTTTCACCAGTGCCTGAGACACTACTGATCCAGGACCAGTTAGAAAAATAATGTTGGCTTAAGATACAGTTCACACATATAATGTGAGTTGAGTTAGGGCTGCTTATCGCTGTAGATTGTCAGAAGAGTTGTAGATTGTCTTCAGCTCCTTGTGTCTAGAATCAATATCAAGACTATCCAGAATTTTGGTGTCTCTTCCACTAAGGGCTTATTATAATTATGAGTATCCTTTTGAGGTACTTGCTTTATGTGAAGATCTTTTACTAGCTTTTACCATGGGCATATTTTCTCTCTGGAGATATAAGCTTGTGACTTCTCTGAATTTCAGCTTTTACTTCGGGGTTTTTTTGTTTTTGTTTTTGTTTTTTTAGGGGGGTAATTTTGAAGTTCTCTCCTTCCCTCCCTTCTTCTACTTTCCAAATGCAGCCGATTATTTAAAAATGAAAAGATGATCTATGTGTTACTTATTACTGATACTTTGTTCACGCTGTGTCCCATCTGGGAACAAGCCTGGTATATGCTCAGTAAATATTTGTTGATCGGCTGAATCAGTATTTCATGGAGCATTTTTAGTTGGTTTTGAGTAGAGCATTTTGTTTTTGTAATAGTGTTCTATACTACCAGAAACAGGTGTCTTACTCATAGACCTCTTATATATTTCTAATTTGTCATTGTTATTGGTGGGGGGGTATTATTTTTGCCATCCAAAATTATAAATGTTTTGTGGTTCTTTTTCATTTCTCTGTCCATCCCTTTTCTTCCCTTTTTCTTTACCCCTTACTTGCCTCCTTCCTTCTTTTACTCCCCCCTTTGTTTCTTTCCTTCCCTTCTTTCCTTATGGTACAATATTATTTGCCATTTCCCTGAAGGACTTAAAAATTTTTGTGTGTGTGTGACATAGACAAAATTTTTGAAGTCAATTTTTATTTGAGGGATTAGACATGTGATTCCTTCCATTGCCTATCATCTTAGTTTCTCCAAAGTTTGAATCATAATCTTTAAGATAGCCCTTTTAAAAAGAACTTGTTGTTAACTCACAATTGTCATGTCAGTCCACAATGGTTATAGTTGAACTTTCTTGATCTCCACTTGAATATGGACAACTGATGACACACTTTAAAATTTTTCCACCTGTAATCTTTGGGATCCAATTGCTATGTGCAGTTTATTTTAGGGCCACTTTTAGGGTTAGAGTAGATGGATCTGCCTGGTTCTCAATTTCAGACAACCTCTGAACATGAATAAGCATTCATCTATAAATAAGCACCCTAGAATAGTACAGGTCTTTGGAATATAGCAATACCCAACATTAAAAATTTTGACTGTTAGATCTTTCATATTTTTAGCATGTCTGTTTTGTAGTTCTTTGCCACAAATCTAACAGCTCTGAGTAAAGCAAACCACATGTTTACTCTGAATGGCATTTGCAATCATGGGTCTACAGAAAAAGCCCCATTAGAGTAGGCCTAAACTAAAAAAAAATTCGTAATGCATTTTTTATGGTGATAAATTCTTTGAGGCTTATATATCTGAATCTTTCATTTTTGACTTAGATCTGTCTTCTGACTTTGATTATTTCTGACAAAAATCTGCTGTCATTCTTATCTTTAGTTCTCTTTACATAATATACTTTTTCTTTCTGGCTACTATTAAGGGGTTTTTTTTTTGTCATTGTTTTACGTATTTTGGTTTGATGTATCTTGGTACAGTTTTCTTCATGACTCTTACACTTGAGAGTTCTTGAGCCTCTTAAATATGTGTTTATAGATTTTATCAAATTGGAAATTTTTAATCAGTTATTTCTTTAAATATTTATTTTGTCCTTGCTCTACTCTGGAAACTCCAGTTACACATAGGTTAGGTCACCTGCAGTTGTCCCACAGCTTACTGATACTCTTCATTATTATTTTTTTAAATTTCTTTTTCTCTGTTTTATTTAGGATAGTTTTTAAGTTCACTGACTTCATCTTGCCAATTTTTTGACCTTTTTGAATTAAGATGTAGTTATATTAACTGTTTTTAAGCCATTGTCTATTAATACTATCATGTGTGCAACATCTAGATCTGTTTCTATTGATGGTTGGTTTTTTTACCCTCGGTATTGGGTTCTGTTTTACTCCTTTGGATGCCTCGTAACTTTTACTTGGATGCCATTCCTTGAAAATTTGAACTGTTCAGTGGTATGTATTTTTTGAATTTCCGTTAATATTCTGGACTATTCTTGGGGATGCAGTTAAATTACTTAGAAACTGTTTGACACTTTTTAATTTTTTAATTATATTTTATTAATTATACTATGACAGTTGTCCTGATTTTCCCCTCTTTTGTCCCCCTCCACAGAATACCCCCACTCCCTTAGGCAATCGCCACACCATTGTTCATGTCCATGGGTCATGCATATAAGTTCTTTGGCTACTCCATTTCCTATCCTGTACTTTACACACTCCTGGCTCTTCTGTAACTACCTATTTATACTTCTTAATCTCTTCATCTCTTCATCCACACTCTCCTACATGCCCCTCCCATCTGACAACCATCAAAATGCTCTTTTCCACGATTCTGTGCTCTTCCTGTTTGCTTAGTTTTTAGATTGAATTGTTGATGGATACACACACACACACACACACACAGAGCTATTCTGTTGTTCATAGTTTTGATCTTTTTCTTAAATAATTCCCATTAACAATTCATATAATAATGGTTTGGTGATGATGAAGTCCTTCAGTTTTTTCTTGTCTGGGAATCTCTTTATCTGTCCTCCAAATCTAAATAATATCTTTACTGGGTAGAGCAATCTTGGCTGCTTTTCAGACTGAACGTTTCTTGGCATTCTTATGGAAACTTCCCTTTAGGTAAGTAACTGCTTTTACTGCTTTTAAAATTCCCCTTTATCTTTAAACTTTGGCATTTTAATTATGACGTATCTTGGAGTCGGCCTCTTTGCATCCATCTTGTTTGGGACTCTGTGCTTCCTGGACTCGCACAACTATTTCCTTCACCAAATTAGGGAAGGGGGTTTTTTATTATTTATTCAATAAAATTTCAATTTCTTGCTCATTCTCTTCTCCTTCTGGCACCCCTATGATGCAAGTGTTGAAATGCTTAAAGTTGTTCCAGAGGTGGCTTACACTATCCTTATTTTTTTAGATTCATTTTTCTTTGTGTTGCTCTGACTGGTTGTTTCTTTCTTTCTTTCTTTCTTTTTTTTTTTTTGGTTCCTTAGTTCCATATCATTGATTTGATTCTTGGCTTCATCCACTCTACTGTTGTTTCCATGTAAATTGTTATTTATTTTAATTAGTGCATCCATCATTTCTGACAGGATATTTTTTATTCTGCTGAGGTCCTCACTAAATTCCTTGAGCATCCTTATAACCACTGTTTTGAACTCTTCATCTGATAGATAGCTTATCTCCATTGTGCTTAGCTCTTTTTCTGGAGTTTTGATCTATTCTTTCATTTCATTTGGGCAAGTTTCTTTGTATCCTTGTTTCAGCAGCTTCCCTGTGTTGATTTCTTTGTATTAGGTAGAGCTGCTTTGACTGTGTTGTCTTGGTAGTGTGGCCTAATATAGTAAGTGTCCTGTAATGTCCAGTGGCACAACCTCCCTTATCACCCAAGCTGAGTACTAAAGGTGCATTCTTCATGTGGGCTGAGTACACCTTCCTCTTTAGCTGCGCCTTGGTTGCTACTGGCAGATACCATATTTTGCTACACATAACATGTGCCCATGTATAGTGTGCACCCATGTTTTTGTGCACATTACACACAGCATTATTATGGCCATCATTACACCCATCGTATATAATACTTATTCCCATGTATAATGCACATCCGTATTTTTCCCTCAAAAATTTGAGCAAGCAAGTTCACATTGTACATGGCAAAGTATAGTAATGGGAGAGATTTACCTAGGCCAGTCAGCTGCAAGGATTGGCAGTGACCATGGACCACCAACCTCCACCCTTCATGGAGGATCTGCTGTGCAGGGGAAGGTTGGTGGTGCTTTGATGTGGTCTGTAGCTCTCCACTGGGTGCACTAGTCCTGGTGTTTCCCAGGTAGGCATGCCAAGGTCAGCCCCCACCTGTGTTTTGCCTGGGGCTGCCCTCTCTGAGCTATAAAGCAATCTGAGATGGCTGCTACTTGTGCTGGGCTTGGAGATTTCCAGGTAAAGCCAAGTAGTAAATCTAGGCTGGCTGCTGCCAGTGAGGTGCCTGGGGCTCACTGAGGGCAGCTGTTGTTTGTTCCATAGGATTTAGAAAGTTGTGAAACAGGAGCCAAGACCAGCCATTTATATGGAAAAGAAGCTTGGGTGGGCCCATAAGTTGGGTGGGGCAGAGTCCCTAGGGATCTTCAAGGCCAATCAAACAGTGTTAGCCAGGTTGATGGAATCTCAGATATGGCACCAGCTTGCAGGCTCTGTGGCTCTGAGGGGAAAGAGTTTAGAAAAGGGACAAGGGCCTCTGCTTGCCTTGATGCCAGACACTTCAGTTTCTCCCTGTATGCCACTGGTGCCTTCAAGCTGCTCTTGGTGCTGGAGATCAGAGGGAGCGTTTCTGAGGAGGTGAGTCCATGTATGGGTTCTTTAAGAGGAACTGCTTGGAGCTTCAGAAATTTCTTCCACCAACTCAATTCCCATGGTTTTTGCAGCCTGATGTTTTAAGGACTTACCTTCCTGGCACTGGAAACCTGGGCTGGGGGCATGGTGTGAGGCTGGGACTCCTTGTCCCCTAGATATCCCTCCTGAATTTTTACCTAACACATGTAGGTGAGGGACCAGCCCACTCTGCAATTGCACCCTTTTTACCAATCTGGACGAATGTGGTTTCTTTAATTCCATAGTTGTTAGACTTCCATTCACCTCAATTTCTGGTGGTTCTGAGTGATGGTTTTTTTATATTTTAGTTTTAAGTTTGATGTGGTTATGCGAAGAGGTGGGCCAAGTCTTCTATGCCACCCTCTTCACTAGGAGCCTGGACTTTTCTTTTTTTGTTGGATAGAACCACATTAGCCTTTAGTGTAGTGCTAATTTTTCTAAACTACTGGGGCTGTACTTTTCTGAGTACTTCTACCTGATGCCCTATGAATTACATTGTTTTTCTACTCTCGTTTTTGGAAATAGCCCTGTGTGAGTCCTGGAGATTGTTTCTACTCCTTTCCCCCCAAACTCTGGCAGTTTTTTCACATGCCTGTGCTAATCAATATTTAGCTGAAGACTAGAAGGGATCCTTTCCAGATCTTTAGAATTCTCTCTCTTTGCAGCTCACTCTTCCTGTCTTTCATTCTAACCTCACTCGAGCTACCTTGGCCTATCTAGACTCTCAGCTACATTTCCTCAAATCACAGAGATTCTGGGCTCCACCAAGACTCCTCCTCCCTGCATTACAACCTGGAAATTCATTCGGTCTCTTAGTAAGGGCAGTTGCAGGGTTCACATCAATACTTCATATTATCTCAGGGATTCTTCTACTGCCTTATGTCCTGTGTCTGAAAAGCATCATTTAATATATTTTGTTCATTTTTAAGTCTTTTCGGGTGAGGTGAAAGGGGAGCGAATCCCTACTGTTCCATCTTGGTTGGAAACAAAATTCCTAAAATTTCATTTTTTCCAAATTAATGGGTAAATGTTGAAGCTAATTAGTTTTCAAAGATTTAAAACGAGGTGATGTTTATTTTCTAAAAATTTTCAAAATTTAATGAGCATATTGAGTTAACCTTTTCATTAAGAGGACCTCACTTTTATAGTGTGTGACATTTGTTTCTTAGGAGCAATTAATTTATCTACAGAAAACATACAGTTGACCCTTGAGTAGTGCTGGGATTAGGGCTATTGAGTCCTTCTCAGTCGGAAATCCATATAAAACTTTTGAGTTGCCCAAAATGTGACTACTAATAGCCTATTGTTAACTGGAAGCCTTATTGGTAACATAGTCAATTATTATTAACATATGTTTTGTGTGTTACATGTAATACATATTGTATTCTTACTATAAAGTAAGCTAGAGAAAAGAAAATGTTAAGGAAATCATAAGGAAGAGAAAATACATTTGCAGTATTTATTGGAAAAAAAAGTCAAGTATGAGTAGGATCAGTAAGTTCAAACCCATTTTGTTCAAGGGTCAACTGTAGTTTTAAGGTGGAGTAGAAGGGTAGTTCTTAATCTGATTGGTACTATTCTGCGAGCAGGTTAAGGAAAGAAAGCTGAGGGTCCCACGGTTCAGAATGTAGGTCTTTTACTTAATTCCTCAGTTTTCACCCCTAACACTTTGGCTAATTTTCAAAATTTGGAGCCTATCCACTCGGGTTTTGTCCAGAGAATAAACCTTTGGTATCTGTTGGGGTTGTAGGGGCTGAGTTTTCTGCATGTTAGATAATTGTTTAATTTGAGTAGAGCCTGTAGACTCTACCCATCTGTGCCTGAGTTTGAGGGCAAAAGTAACCAACTTATGGAGGTTTTGTTAATGATCAAGGTTTTATATATATATAAAGCGCTTTGAACAGTACTTCCATTTGGCAAGCAGTCAATATGTATTACTGCTTATTTGTACCCAGCCCTCTGTGTTAGACTGTTCAGGCTGTGTACTGTTCAGCTAACTTGAAGTACGTATTTCCATGGACCTACAGTGCAACCCAGTGGCTCTAAGTAGTATAATTCTTCTAGTGGGATTTTGTGATAGGAAAGAGATATATATTATCATATTAAATTGTAAATTTGAAATACTCTCCAACAACTTTTTTAAAAAATGAAAAATGTAATCTACCTTGAGAAAAGAAATTGGGAAATGGAAAAAAAGAGTGTTTTACACTCCAAATCCTCATCTGGTACTTCTCATAGTTAGAATGCAGGTTTCTGGTAGTCCATTAGGTATTTTGGAAGTGGTTATCAATTTCAGTGGGAAAAGGCCTAAAACAGTTTTTATTCATATGTTTCAGAACTACAAAATGTAACATCATCTTTTGACATAATTCTAATGTTTTTATTTTTTATTTATTTTATCCTCACCTGAGGACATTTTTTCATTGCTTTTGAAGAGAGAGGAAGGGAGAGAAACATTGATCTAAAGGAGAAGCATCGATTGATTGCCTACCATATGCTCCTGAATCGCAAGGGTGGGGGGGGGGCGCTCCCCAACAAACTGAATATAGTCTTCATTAGAAAAGTGTAAGAAAGGAAGGAACCAGGTAGCCTTTCCCCCTCCCCACACTATATGTTGCCACTTTATTCTTGATAATACCAGGTAAGTACAGACTGCTGTTAGAAGTGAGTGAATAAGTTGTCTGTGCAAAAGTCTTGATCTTTTAAAGTTGTGAACTAGTGGATTTTATTATGCTTCCCATGTATCAGCATGCTAACAGTAAAACTCCTGGCTACATTACAGACTACATAAGAAAAAGTTGCCATTAGGGATTTGTTCTTATTTAACCCAGTTTTTAGATGTAGCCTACATATTTAACGCTACAGTATTTATTTCAGTAGCTTATAATGAAATTTTGAGTTTTGTTATAATCATCCAAATTCCTTGAAGGATTAAAAAAACTAAAAAATATTAGTTCATGTGGAATATGGAAACAGTAATTACTTTTTAATGTTGTAATAGTGTTCTTTTAGGCACAATTTTTTAAAAAAATTAATGTAACTTTCTAAAATAGTCAGTCTGATAGAGACTAGCTTTTGTCTCACATTCTTTTAGCCAGTCCATTCTCATTCTTCTGCTGTAGAGATCATTTCATTATACATAGCTATTTAATTGTGGCATCCTCTACTTACCATTGTTTGCCAAAAAATAAGCCCCACCCCCTTTTTGACCCTTACAGCTTCTCCCATCATGAAGCTTACAGTTTGGGCAGAATGCAAACATTAAAGTATTAGTTGCATGTGTGGGAGTCAGTGTACTGTAGTGGCTAAAGAGGGAGAACTGTTGCAGATTGTCTGGGTTCACATCCCATCTCTGTCATTTACCTGGTTCTCAGTTTTCTCATCTAAAAACTAGGACTGCATAAGAAATCCATGAAGATTACATAAGTAGATTATGTAGTTATTGTATTAGTCCCTCGTTATCAACAGTTTTGTTTTCTGTGGTTTCAGTTATCTGCAGTCAACCATGGTTAGGAAATATTAAAGTAAATTCCAGAAATGCTTTGTAGATTTTAAATTGCACACTCTTTTGAGTAGCATGATGAAATCTCAGGCTGTCTTGTTCTGTCCTTCTGGGATGTGACTTATCCCTTTGTTCAGCATATCTACACTGTATATGCTACCCACCCGTTAATCACTTAGTAGCCTACATGATTATCGGATCAGTTATGGGAGGGAGGGACTACATTCACATACTGTTTATTAGAGTATATTATTTAATTTTCCTATTTTATTGTTAATCTCTTAACTGTACCAAATTTATAAATTAAGCTTTGTCATATGTATGTATGTTGTAAGGAAAAAACATAATATATATAGGTTTTGGTACTATCCAAAGTTTGAGGCATCCATTGGGAGACTTGGAACATATCCCCCTTGGATAAGGGGGAGAGGACTACTGTACTGAGTAAATTATTAGGATTATATGATTAAATACATTTTAAAATATTTAGAATGTAAATGATGAATGTTATTCTTTACTATAGTGTAAGTATAGTTGTGATAAAGTATTTTCAATGACTGTATAAATCAGCAGTCCCAATTTAGTGTGAAGGTTTCAAAGAATGGGAGAAAGAACATTCTAAGTAGAGGTATCAGGATTATGCAAAGGCCCTGAGGTGGAAAAGACCTTGTGTTTGAGTAACTGAAGGTGTGGCAGCAGTTTAGTGGTGGCAGGGGACTTGTGGAGAGAGTTATGGTCAAACAAGTTACCTATGGCCTTGTAAGCATTATTACTGATTTGGTAAGCTGTTGAAGTATTTCAATCAGCAGGGCCATGACAATTAAATTTTTATTTTAAAATTCATTTGGCTAATATGGGAAAGTAGATTTGAGGGGAATAAGAATGGATTAATAAAAACCTGTTTGGAAGATATTAGAACTGTTAGGAAATGACAGATGGAAATACATGGATGATTTCAGTACATATTTAGAGTTAGTCTTAATCAGCTTGAGATTCAGTTTTTGAAGATCACAAGGGTTATACATGACATTTTTCAGAGATTTTCATGAATAGGAAGAACTATGAATAATCCAAGTTAAGCTGAGGCATAAGGTTTGTGTTGGAGTTAAGATAATTACTGCTTCAAAGTTATGTTAAGGTTATGATTTTAGGAATCTTGGTCTGTATCCTGTAGGTATGGGAAATTAACAAGAGATAGGAGAACAAGAGAGTGACAAAGTAAATGCAGTAGTTACTAATATGGCACCACAATGAAGTGTTAGTTGGTGGAAGTCTGGTTTAGCTCATGTAAGATTTTTGTACCTGGTTTTTCCCGCCAATATTCTTGCCCTGTTTTAACCTGACAAAAGTCCAGTCTACTTTTCCTTACTAGTTATCACTGTCCCTCAAGATATATTCCATGTTGGCTATATTGAAAGTTTTGTTGTTTCTTGAGCATGCTGTCTCTTGCCAATATTTGCCTCCACCCCACACACTTAAAAAAAAAAAAAAAAAATCAAGGCTTTGCTCACCCTAACATTACTTCTTTTTTAAATCTCTGGATCTAATTTATTTTTTCTCTTTTTTTATTGCTGTTCAAGTACAGTTGTCTATGTTCCCCCCCACCACAACCCCCACCCCAACTATCCCCACCTTCCACCCTCTATCTTACTCCCCTGGGGCTTTGTTCATGTGTCCTTTATATTTGTTCCTTGATGACCCTTCCCTCTTTTCCCCTCATTATCCGCTCTTACCTTCCCTCTGGTTACTATCAGTTTGTTTTTCATTTCAGCATCTCTGGTTATATTTTGCTTGCTTACTTGTTTTATTGATTAGGTTCCTGTTAAAGGTGAGATCATATGGTATTTATCTTTTACTGCCTGGCTTATTTCACTTAGCATAATGCTCTCCAGATCCATCCATGCTGTTGCGAAGGGTAGGAGTTCCTTCTTTCTGCTGTGTAATATTTCATTGTATAAATGTACCATAGTTTTTTGATACACTCATTTACTGATGGACACTTAGATTGCTTCCAGCCCTTGGCTCTTATAAATTTGCTGCTGTGAACATTGGGTGCATAGGTTCTTTTGAATTGGTGTTTCAGGATTCTTAGGGTATAATCCCAGCAGTGGAATTGGCAGGTTAGGGTTAGGGTTTGCTCACCCTAACAGTACTTCTTTTGTGATAAAATCTTTCAGTTTGTTTCCCTCAGAGAAAGTTAGATATTAGATATTCCCTTATTCCTGTTCCCAAAGTACTTATATAGATTTTTATTTTGTAATTGTTTATTTATAGGTCTGTCCCTTAGCTAGACTGAGCTGTTTAAGACATGGGGCTGTTACCTGCAGTTTTTCTCTTCTGGTGTAATTCAGTTAGTTTCTGGCATAATTCATATAGTAAGTCCTCAGCATGTTTGTTGACATGTGAAGGGAGACCAGTGAGGAGGCTAAAAACATCTAGTCCAGAGTTTAAACTGAAATGATGATAGGACAAATGGCAAAAATGGATGTGAAAGCCACTTGAAAGAAAGCCTAGAACTTGATGGGTGTTCAGAACAAAGCAGGAGAAAGTAACTCAGAAAATCAATTTTAAGTATTACTGATTTAGGTTATTAAATTGTACTTCTGAGATAGAAATGCCTAGCAGCAGTTTAAAATATGCTTCTAGAACCTTGACTGGAGATAGATTTTGAAATCAGACTACATTTGTTTGCTATCAGGAAAATTACCACTCCACCATGAGATATGTTTGTGTCCCCTGGAAATAGAATTTTAGGCATGGGCCAGCTTTTGCCAGTATTACAGACAACAAATGGATTTCAGATAAGGTCCTCTCCAGAGGCCTTGCTGAAAGAAATTTGTGTAAGATTAAATATTCTTCTGCCTCTATATGATCTGAGTCTTTTTAAACCTTTCATATTTATCTCTATACACATAGACACACACACACACACACACACATATGTATGTATGTATGTATGTATGTGTTTTCAAGTTTTATTTATGAAGTGTCCTAGTGTGTTTCCCTGGTCATTTAAAAAGCTCCAGACCTTGCCTCCTATTTCTTCTGTCAGTAATTGCCATTCATCCCACCTGGATCAGGGGCCACTTTACCAGTCTGAAATTGTTGATTAAGATTATCTCAAGTTTGGGTTCTGTAAATTCTTTTTCTGAGATTCTCATTTACTGCATTTGGCTTTGAAATACTGTATTTGAGTCTTGAAAATGTCCTACCTTAAGAATTTCTAGCTAGTCCAAGTTAGATAATGAAATACAGATACATACTTTCTGGTTAGTTCCTGTGGAATCAAAAGAAAGATATAATGTCTTGATTAAATGTTTTAGATTTGTGTTCCAAAAATTCTTAAGAAACATTGATTTTGGTATATACATATTCCTGTTCTTTCTTGTTAAAAAAAACTTAATTTTTATTTCTCCTGTGATATATCTGGTGTGAGAGTTGTGAGAGAAGGTGGTAAGTTTACAAAGTAGATATAAACCCTTGATATGTTTGCTTGAAAAAAGCTGACAGATTATACATACCAAAGATTCTAACAAATTTTACATGTAGTAACCTAAAGTGAAGTGTGATTTATTTTTAAATTAGTTTTTCAAATTTCCATTTTCTTAGTTGACTTTAATATAAATAGCATAACCAGTAATTTCAATATATTTCAAAATAGTGTTGACATCTCTTTGAAATCAGTAAAAATTGATACCTAGTTTCCTTTGATTTTTGCCTATTCTCTTCTAGGAAATAATGCTACCCTTTTGTATTATCATATATCCATCCATTTATTTATTAGTGTCAGCTCTCCGTCAAAATAATATCCATTTCTTATTACTTCTACCACTGCCACCACAGTCTGAACCACCATCTTCTCTTACCAGCCTGTTTCTCTGCTTCCATTCTTGTACCCTCTCTTACTCAGTCCTTACAGAGTAACTCCAGTCATTTAAAAACATATGTGTCAAATTATATCAATCTTAAACTGCCCCACAACTCTCTCTTGACTCCCCACCTCACATAGAATAAAATTCAGAGTCCCTCAGGCCTGCAGGGCACAACATGATCTGGCCCTCAACAGTGTGTCTTCATTTCCTATCACTTTTCACTAAGTTCACGCAGCTTGAGCCACACCACTTGGAATCTTACCGTTTCCTCTACATTGAATGCTCTTCCTATAGATCTTTGCCTAGATGGTTCCCATACATCTCTGCTTATATCTTCCTAGTTTCACCCTTGATGGCTATTCTAAAAAACTTTTCTACCTCATTTTATTTTTCTATGTGGAATAATGGACAGGCCGTTTAAAATTAAACTAGCTTTTATGGAAAACCTACTATATTGTCTTTTTTTCCTTTCTTTCCAATTTAACAATGGATCGGAAAATTTTTGGTTTCATCCCAGTACCTATCACTGGACTGGGGCTTGCTTGCATTTGGAGAGTAGTGTATTGCTCTCTCTATCTCCTTAAGTCATGTAAGAATAATTAGTATTTTCACTGATGTGTGAGTTCTGTGCTGAAGCATGTAAAACAAAAGTGAATTTCTGTGTATTTGTTTTTTTCTTTTTGGTGTGTGTGCACACATACACATACAGTGAGTCTGGAAACATCTGGTATTGATGGAAAAGGAACATTTTTATTTTCCTTTGGAGCACTTCATATATTCAGTTTTGTTTTCGAAACACTAAATCCTTTGCACAATGTTAGCATGAAGTTTTATTCTGAATGATTAATTTTAGTTTTGGAATTCTAGGAGTCTGTAATTGGTTAAGAGTTTGCTTTGTGTCCATTTGAGTTAATTTATGGGAGTTAGATTTGATGAGAGATACTCTGGTAGTCTCCTGGAATTTTACTGACTTGTGAGTTTCATGTTGTTTTCTCACTTTGCTTTCTTAGAAGAACTCAATAGTAATGGCCCTTTAAAGAGAATTAAATGTATCATTAACTTTTAGAAAAACAAACATTTAAAATCTTATATGTAAAGAGTATAAATTTGTAGATTATAAAGTGCTTTCCTCCCTGTTACTTTTCTGAAATGAAACTCAGGAAGAAAATACGCTTTTCCTGTTAATGACTACCTAGGGGGTTGGTGGATAAGCATGTGGGATCCTAGTCCCTGAAATTATATTCAGAATTATAGAAGAGCTTTTATGAGATTCACTAAGGGAGTCCACTGCCTAAAGAAGGTTAAGTATATTCTAACAAATCAGTAGACCCTTTAAAAATATCTTTCTGTATTTCACATCTAAAGAAATTAATAACCTCAAAACATAGCAAAGCAGTGATTAAGCTGTTCTTCTTTGTTATTCATATTTAATTGAATAGCTTTTTTCCAGATGTCAACTGGAAGAATACTTAAATATTTGAGTTTTCTACAATTTTAATGGAATTTAGGAGATAAAGCAATTATTAAATAGCATGGGTGCTTTCAATAAACTTGCACATCCAACTTGCCTTTAAGACCTTCAACATATCAGTTCACCTAATATCTACTAATAAGTAATAGTAATAACTATAGTGTTTCATTTTGAAATGAGAAGTAAAGGAATTGTTAGTTCCTTTACTAACATGAGAAGTAAGTGAGAATTGTTCATTTCTTTTTTACAGTAGAAGAAAATTTCCTTATTCATAATCAGTGTACAAGACACATGTCAAATTTGATGTTCATCCCCCAAATTTTTTTGGAAAGATACAGTCACTGTGTTTTCAGATTTATATAAATCTCTTCTATTATAACATTTCAGTTTGCACATTCACCTTAAATAACCTCAGTTGTTGATAGCTTTGGAAACTTTATATAAAGGTCACCTTAAAAAAAAATAAGTAAAAACTAGCACAAATTTCATAAACTTTTTTTAGCTCAAAAGTGGGCTCAAAATGACTAGTGTTGGATGTGGTAATGGCTTAAAAGCAAAAGAGTATGCAGATTATATAATGGAGATGATAAGTTTACACCAGGATAATGAATGAAGAATTATCTTACTGTTATGTGAATGGGTACTGTGGCTTGAGATAAAATTCCCAGTGTGCCATTATATTAATAAATTTAGATTGTAAGTGAAGATCATATGCTCTGGAAAACAGATAATAAGTAGATACATTATTGACAAACACTAATACTGAAATTGCATGTGAAGGTTTTGAATAATTAAACCCAAACTTGATTTAAAAAAAATCTTTGTATGGGAAATTATACTTGGGGTTGCTATGTTTTCAAGAATAAGTGGTATTTACTTCTTTTAAGTGCAATTATTGTATAAGACAGACTTTACTTTTTTTTCCTCTTACTTTAGGTCCTAGAAGTAAGTATTTAATGCTGTATTGTTATAGTTGGATTTATGACTTTCTGATATGTCCCAATAACCCTTGTTAGGTTATCTGTTTCTTTATCTTAGCAATGCTGCCTTCATTTTCTAGTTTCACATACAAGTAAAGCTTGAAATTTCACAAAATATTTTTCCTGATAAAAGCAATCTTTTTGTCTAGGTGACAAACAGCATGTTTGGTGCTTCAAGAAAGAAGTTTGTAGAGGGGGTCGACAGTGACTACCATGACGAAAATATGTACTACAGCCAGTCTTCTATGTTTCCACATCGATCAGAAAAAGATGTAAGTTAATCAGTTATATTGTGTTTACTCAGTGGTCTCTTTCTGGTTCCTGAAAAGCAGTATATAAACTTCATTGTACTGTTTTGGGTTGAATGACTATGTTTTAGGCACACTTACAGGCCCTGAAGTACAATGATGATGAGCTTACATTCTAATGGGAGACGAAATGTTCTGATTCCCAAGTTGGGATATGGTAATACTGTGGTAGGAAGTACTCAAAGACATGGAGTAAACGTGGTATTGCTTCTAGATTATCAGTTGTTTTTTAATTTGTGAAGTAACTTATTTTATGTTAAAATACATACAGAAAGAAGATTTGCACAGATTTAAAGATATAAAGGCAGGCTTCAGTGAGATGTAACCTTTGCTTTGCAATCTTCTGGCTACAATCCTAGGTTTCAAACAATATTTCTTCAAAGTTCACTTGTGGGGTGCTCTAATAGAAAAATTTTGAAGGCCTGTATTCAAAACATGGAAGGTGATATATAGGTGTGAATTGAGTGCTTTAGAAGGCTAGTTGTTCAACATTCCCATGTAGAATGAAAGGATTTAGGAAATAGCCAAGTGATAATTAGCCAATTGATAAAATATTTTAAATGAATTCAGTTATTTTCAAATTCTGGTAAGCTGCTCTAAGTTATACACTGTACAGTAAATATTCACTTGTCATTTATAGGTTCTTGGAAACTTCAACTTTAAGCAAAATGACATGTAATGAAACAAGTTTTACCATAGGCTAATTGATATAAACAAGAGTTAAGCTCCTTGAGCATATTTGGTCACAAAAATATCACTGGACTTCTAAATAAAGATCCAAAACATTTCTAATACTAAACATTGAAATAAATGTGAGCTATATATACATTTCAGAAATATTAATAAAACAAGTAAGAGAATTTTTTTCCAACCTGTTTATTCTAGGTCAGGGTCACAAGTGGCCAGAGCCTATCCCAGCAGCTCAGGGTACAAGGTGGGACCCACCCCTGGGCAGGAGGACGCTACTGCATTCACTGTAGGGTTCACACATACACCAGCACTCACTCAGACTGGGACAGTTTAGACATGCCGGGGAACCTAACATTAATATCTTTGGGACATGGGAGGAAGGTAGAGTACCTCCGGGAAAACTCATAAAGACATGGGGAGAACAGGCAAACTCCATATAGTCAGTCGCCCTCCACCCCAATGTTCAGTGAAATGACCTTTCAGAAGGACATGTTCTATACTTAGTCAAACCAGTTGCATTCTTGTACTTTGTGGGGTTTTTTTTTCCTTTATAACCTTGCTTTCCCTATTTTCCTATCTGTGTAATAATCTCTAGTTCTTCACCTAATCAGATTTTTAGTGGTGTTTAAAGGTCTATAAAATTCTGAGATATGTAACAGATGCTCTCATTTTCATTAAAAGTTTATCATTAGTAAAGCACTTCTTGTGTCCTTGAGAATTTCACCAGTTGGCTTAACCTAGGTTTAAGTTCGGATTTTTGTAGGCTTTTAAATATCCACCCCTACCCTCACCACCACTGTTTTGGTGTTATTCCTCTTTACTTGTATTTGAAAATTATGTCACTTTGGCAACAAACTATCAATTGCATTAACAGGGCTCTTTTTAAATTATGTGTGTGGTAGTTTTCTTAATTAGTACACAGTTTAATAGCTCGTAGAATAATGAATGTCATAGTTAATTTTCTGTTATATTACTGTCCTACCTATTTGCTGTAAACTATAATTGAATTATTTTTTTAACCTAAGTTGCTATATTTAAGTATTGATCTTATAATTAAAGAATTTGGGGTATCTTTCTGGTAGCATCACTGCAGAAAGAAACAATAAAATTAATCAATGGGTATGTTACTGTGATTGTAGTACAAGTTAAGGTTGATGAAAGAATGGTAGTACTTACTGATGAAAAGCATTTATTCTACTTAGGAAGTTGTGACACTTTCAAACTGAATCTGAAATGAAGTCTCTGAAGAGAATAATGATAGAGATGTCTGTTTCTAGAGAACAGAAATACCAAATGGTAAAGTTTTTTAGTCAGAATTATTTATATCCACTCACATACTCATATATTGGTTAGAATTCCAACCTAGTTGTTTGTCATAGAACTAATACAGAATGATTGGGTTCACAAAACTTTTTGATTGATTAATTAAATAAAAAGGTAATAAAACATAGGGATTGACATTTTGGGCTCTAAAGCAGTACAGATATTTGTTTGGATGTTAGCTTTGTCTGTTAGCAAGAAGTTTTCCAAGCCTCCATTTTTTTAATTTGTAAAATGGGACTAATTTTGTGTGTGTGTGTGTGTGTGTGTGTGAGAGAGAGAGAGAGAGAGAGAGAGAGAGAGAGAGAGAGAAATTTTTGCTGTTGCTGATACTTTTTTTATTGCAGTATAGTACAGGGATGTTATACAAATTTTAGAAAATATGCATGGGGCAAGAAAAGTTATAATGTTCACAGGAATAATTTATTGATAAAATTTTAATTTTATACTTTCAATTTTTATTTTAAAAATATTGTTTAAATCTCTGTGACACATTGGCATATTTTTCATTAGAAGGCTTGTAGCAATGTCAAGAAAACCAGCTATTACTGTAAGTCTTTGCCATTAGACAAAAGCAGCTTACTGTGTTTTTGTTTTAATTCTCACCTGAGGATTTGCTCACTGATTTTAGAGAGTGGGGAAGGGAGGAAGAGAGAGAGGGGGGAGAGAAACATGATGTGAGAGAGAAACATCAGTCACTTGCCTCTCACATGCGCCCCTACTGGGGACCAAACCTGTGACCTTCAGTTTACAGGACAACGCTCCAACCAACTGAGCCACACTGGCCAGGGCAGAAGCATACTGTTTTAATGTACAGTAAAATGTTGCTAAATTTATATATATGTACACATACAGAGTGGCGTATCTTTTCTGTATAGTTATTAGCCATTTGTATTTCTTGGTTTGTGGATTACCAATTTTTGTGCCATTTTCTATTTCTGTATTGAGACGGTATCTTCTTTTTGTTGTTGGTATTTTCCATATATTAAAATTAATACCATTGTCATTTGTTGCAAATATTTTCTCAATATTTTACTTGCGATTTACTTTATGCTTTTTTAATTAAAAATATTTATCTTTTTTAATTGAATTTGACTCATCAGTCTTTTTTTATTGTTTCTTTTTTTTGAAGTCATACTTAGACTTTTCCCAGACTACTTTTTTCTAGAATTTTTGTGCTTCATTCATCACATATAACTTACGTTCATTAGAAATGTATTTTGGTTTAAGATATGAGTTTTATGGTGCCAGATTCCCCCTTGCTCTGAGTATGCAGTTGTTTGTCCCTACACCATGTACAGTTAGATCACCAGTCAGAAAATGTTTCCATACATGACCAGATAGTAAATATTTCAGATTTTTGCATGCCAAGAGACTAACTAAAGGATATTAAGTAGTTATTTATATGACTATTTAGAATGTTAAAAAAAAAATTCTTGGTTCATGCACCCTGCACGTATAAGCGGTATGCTGGATTTGGCCTATATTTAGTAATTTGGCCTCCCCGGGTTAGACCATTCATTTATGGCTAATTGAAATTTCTTTTTTATTATATTCTAATGTATTCTTGTGCCTGTTACTAACTCTTTTGTTTTATTTATCATACTGATTCTGTAGCAGAACTACAACATAGTTGTAGTTTATAGACAATTTTCACATCTTAGTGTCAGGTAAGGTCTTTCCCATCCTTTATAAAAATGTTTTTGACTGTTGCACATTTATACTGATTTTTATCCTCTTTTTGAAGAATGTTTTTGTTTTTTTTTTTTATTCCCGTTCCTTATGCCTTTTAATAAGTAGGATTTTATGGTTTCATTATACTTTTCTGATTGGTTTTTACTGATATATAGAATACTTTATAGAATAGGTTTTTTATATATTTATAACTACCATTCAAAGCTCTTTTATTAGTTTTTGTTGATTGGGAGTATGGGCTCTGCAAATCCTACTACATGAGCTTATATCTTAGCCACATGATTTTACTAGCTGTATGTCCTTGGACAGTTACTCAGTATTTGCATTTCTGTATCCTCATCTATAAAATAGAAATAATAGTTTATGACTCATAGGTGGTTATAAGGATTGAAAGAATACTGTATGTAAAACTTTTAGAAGACCAGATAGTATTAAATAAATTTTTCCACTGTTACATGAATAATAATACCATTATTATTCTGCTTTATTCTCTTGGATTTTTAGGTTATGTATATCATCTGCAAATAAAGATTATTTTGTCCTTTAGAAAACTTTTGAAAAGGACAGATTTAAAAAATACTAAATAAGCGACAAATAATTATGTCATTTTTTTTCCCTCTGGGAACAGTGAAAAATAATTTTAAATTTTAACTTATGATAAGGAAGACTGAGTAATGGTTAAGGTAAACTTTAAACCAATTATCAAAAAAACAAAACAACAAAAAAACCCAGCAAATTCACTGTTTAACCTTATTCATAGAGCAGAAAATGTAACTTGTTTCTTTGTCAAATGCGTGATTGTAGAAGAATATAGGAAACTGTTCTTCATGAGATTGTGTGCTAATTAATTGCCATGTAATTCTTTAGGCCTGCTTCTTATTTTCCAAGACCTTTTATTTCAAGATATGCCTGCACAGTATGTGTCTTTCTATAGAATGCTGAATTTACTGTTTTGAAATATAAAAATAGTTTTGTAAATATTATAGATGTTACTTAAATGTTTTCAAAGATTGAATCATAGGCAGATAGATATGAGCTTGATTTCTTTTTTTATTATACTTTCTTAATGGAGACCTTATTGAAAATGAAAAGCATTCATATAAGATGTAATAGACAACTCTCTGAGTGTAATAAAGTGTAGGCAACTTAGAATTTTTTAAATATATATTTGTTTCAATTACTAACATCCTTTCTAGTCTAATGAGTCTTTGTGTACTCAGATGATTCTTAAGCATAATCATTTTAGAAGACAAACTTGTAAGAACCCCTTTTTCCTTTTTTAATATATGCTGTAAATACATGAAATGTAACACCTATTAATTACTTTTAAAAACTCTTAAAACTGGTAAGAGTAGGCTACTTCCTTATTTTGACAAAGAACAACCATTTTGAACTCATACTAGCTTTGGTACTTGTGTTAGCCTGTAGTAATTACGGCAAGCAGGGTTTTCTCAGGCCAGTTAATAATCAGCATTTCATTAAAATGTAGTATAAATTTAGGATACCTTCTGTCACCATTATTGTTGTTGTATTCATGATTAGTATTTAATTACATACTGAAGTAATGTTGGCTGTTCACTTTGTATTCTTTCTATCTCAGCACTTTGATTTTTCAAATCTTCACATTCTTCTCTCTCCTTCTGTGTCCATATAGCTATAGCCTTCTAAGGCCTTCTAGATTCTATAGCCTTCTAAATTCTTTCCTGCATTTTAATAATCATAGCACCTATCTCTTCCTGAAAGTACTTATTTATTGTCTGATTTACTCCACTAGAATTTAAGGGCAAAGGCAAGGGCAAGGACTTTGCCTAACTAGTTTACTGCTATGTTCTTATAACTTACAAAAATGCATAGACTGTAGTAGGCTCTCAGTGAGTCTTTGTTAAAGAAAGGGAAGGAAAATTGATACTGAAAAATAACAAGTAACTTTATTTGCAGATGATATTATTTATCTAAAAAACTCAGAAATCACCTTTAAACCTTTTAATAGAAAATACAAATACATATAAATGTGTCATTTTTATATAAAAGCAATAACCTTATAGGGTTAAATGTAAATAAATCGGACTATACGCTAAAGAAGTTGGAAATGTCAAATCATTTGAAAGAAATTCTCAAACCTCTTACATTTGTTGATACACACATTATTTTCAAACTAAATGTTTAAAGATAAAAACCTATTAATCGAAGGGAGTTAAATAATATATGTTAAATTTTGATATTTCTATAAAAATGATTACAAAGTGTTTTATCTCAATAGCATACTACTACTACCAATAATTTATATTCAGAAAATACCATGTTATTCCTACCATACTAGCAGGGAGTTTGTTTCTCTTTTAGTGAATGAATAACCAGTATTTATGAGGGAGCATTGAAGTAACTGCTGTGGAAATACAATTAATACAGTCTTTGTAGAAAGCATTTTATCAGTGCATATTTTAAGAGCCTCTAAAAATGTGAACATTCCTTGAATCGGTTATATGCCTTTCTGTAAATTTGGACTTGGTGGTTCTAACCTAACATTTAGACAATGTAAAGATGTTTATTTCCATACTTTATTAGTAAAAAACTGGAATATTAAATGTTTAATAGGAATTTATTACTATTGACAGTTTATTGACTATTTCAGTATTCTTTTAATGTGTTCTTTTTGAAAATAAAATGTTTTCATCAAAATTATTTGAAATACCTAGTAAACTCATAATTTATTTTTAGTTATCTGATGTATAAGATACCAGGTCCTATGACTTACTTTGTATTTGCTCCTTTCCTTGTTCTTATCTTCTTTTGGTCTTTCTAATATTATCTGTTTGCCACATTTCATTCTGATTTCAGCGGTTTCATTTTTTCTTTAACCATACTATTTTTTTATTTTAAAATGTTCTTCCAATTCTGTTTATATTTAGAACTTCCTTTCCCTTGGTTTCTTTTTCTGTTATATGCTATAGTGAAAGACTCATTTCTTTACTGTTTTTCTCTTGGGATAATAACAATCTAGGTATTATCACCATACCTTTAAGTATATTGTACTATGAATTTTTAAACACATAACTTCATTTGTTAATTGCTTTTATGTTCAAGAAAGTTTTATTTAACAAAGCTTTATTGTATTTTTAAGTCATTACTTATGTAGACAATAATTTCTTGACCAAACTGATTTTAATATTTCTTAAAATAGGTTTTATAATTGAAAGGACATTAATTGGAGGGAATAATTGTGAGAGGTGATCACTTGGGAAACACAAGTGGGATAGAATAATTAATACTTTGTTGTTATAGATTGCTGGCAGGAGCCAGATTTACCTACTAAGTTTTCAAATATACATTTTTTTAAACAAGCATTTTTAGACTTCTTTTTGGTCATAGATTTCAGAGTTTTATCTAGTAACTGGAAGTAATTTTTAAAATAATTCCTAATCTGTTGATTTCTTTGACATTCTATATATTAAACAAAGGATAAAGGGGCTTGTTGGGTCAAGGAAATACCTTGAATCACATTACTAATTCTGGCCACTTTCTGTTTTTTCTTGTTGGTTTGACTACAGCGTACATTATAGACTGAGAAATGATGAAGAGTATAATTGTTAAGACGGTTATAGACTTGGAACACAGTAACCTTGTTGGTTTCAGCATTCTACTGATTATGTGGCATTTGAACTTTTCTACCATTTCCCCTTCTTAAGAACACAAGTTCTTCTTATTTTACCTGGATTTTGTGATGATAAACTTCTTTTAGATTCTTAGGCAAAATTAATATAAATTTAGGGTACTATTCAAAAAATTCTCCAAAGGCCCAGTGCCCTCTGACTGCTATTAATGACATTCCTGCCTTGGGAGGAAGACTAGATTACTAGCAGCTGCTGCTGCCATTTCTTGAACTTACTATATTGTGTGCCATATCTTATCTTCTTTAATCTTCACTTCAACTTCATGAGGTAGGTAGTGTTATTTTCATCCTACAGGATGGGAACAGAGACTTGACTCTCTCATAGGTAAGTGGCAGAACCAGGAGGCAATCCCAGATTTTTTTCAGACTCCAAAGCTGAGCTCTTTCTACTTAATGCTGCACTCCTTACTATGTGTCTCTTAAAGTATTTTTCTAAAAAGTTTATATTATTAACTTCTAGCAATTTAAAATATGTAAATTTTTATCGTTGTTGTTGTGGTGGTGGTTGTTGATTGTAGTTATTGCTGTGCCAGAGTACATTTATGTAAAATACATAACGTATTTTCTTTGCTCTCAGAAATACCATTTCTATCCCATTCACATTCCTTCATGTTTTAAATCTATTTTTAGCACTGATATATTTCAAGAAGCATTCTTTCAGGGTTTAAAAATGCATAACATTTGGGATTGATTTTATAAGAAATTATATATTTGCACTTCTGACACATTTTGAGGCAGTCATTTTAACACCGATTTATATGTATAGCTGATCAATGCTTTACATGGATATTTCAAAAAATTAACAAAGTACTTTCATATTCCTTTGAAGTAGTTTCCTAACCTTCTTCATGTACTCACACATAGAGAAAATGATAATAGTTAATATGTCTGCTAATTGGCCTCAGGTTCTTGGCCCAGGAAGCCATGCTGCCTCTACCTTTATGTTGTGCCTCCCAATGGTAAGAGGGCTGATAGCACGGCACACCTGTAACTCACTTGTGGCTGTATACTCTGTGGGAGTGTAGACTAAATTGTCTGTTCTTAGGATTTATGTGTTCATTAAACATAAATTTCTGGGAAAAGTAAAATTTTAAGTGGTCCATTCTA
Source organism: Glossophaga mutica (assembly GCA_039655065.1). Taxonomy (NCBI): domain Eukaryota; kingdom Metazoa; phylum Chordata; class Mammalia; order Chiroptera; family Phyllostomidae; genus Glossophaga; species Glossophaga mutica. Next base: position 66,577,152 of record CM077304.1, read on the forward strand.
AAATGTTTACACTGATGGATCATTCTAAGTCATGCTAGCCAACGGCTTATATTTGAAGCCATTGGAACCAGTTGTACTTTTTTACTTTCATTTGTAGCTTGTAATGATAACAGAAAATCATAACTCTGAAGCATTTCATATAAATCTTTTACCTTCTGTCACCAACTAAAACTTCACTATATATTATTCATTTTCTTTGATCCTGTTACTGCCACTTGGAATTTCATTAACCTTTAGTGTGCTTAAATTTTTTCCACTTTTGTGGTGACAGTCATGACCATTGTACCTAACAAAAGACTTGATCAGATAAAAAATGCTTATTTTTTTCAGTTTGTTTAGATTGCATACCCTCTGGATTTGAGAAGGAATACTTGTAAGGTTTGATGCTTTTTTAAAGAAAATTTGTTACTAAATTTAAATACTACCGTTTTAGAGTAGTGTGTAACTTAGCTCTATGTCAGAAGAGTCTTACGTGTATTATTAATTTGAAACTAAAGTTGTACAAAAACTACTGAATTTTGGAATAATTAAAATAACTCAAAATTTTGACATAAAATAACATGAAAGACGTACTGTTAAAGCCTCTATTGTGTAACTCTTTCTCCTCCCGTTTTTCCTAACCTGGTCAGTGTCATTCCAGTTCTTCACTGGAAACCAGAGTGACCTCTGATAGTTCTCTGGTGATTCTTCACCAACCTCCTTTTCCCTATACCTCAACCATTTCAGTGGAACATCAAGTACTGTTGCTTCTTCAACCAGAATGCCTCTGTTTTGTAGTCCTACTTCTGCTTCTGTAGTTGAGTATTTTTGCTGTTGGAATTATCTTTCTAAAGCACAGTTTATTTCATGTCTTTGCTTAATATTTTTTCTCTTTATTGCCATAGTTGGTAGCCATTTTTTTGTATGCCATTTGAGAAGATCCTTTACATTTGGCCCAACATACTTTTATTTCCCGCCCTTTTGTGCCTCATGAGAATGACCCAGTCTCCTTTCCTTAATTTCTGTATTGTCCAGTCATTAATATTTCTTGTTTTGTTTGTATTCTAATCATGTCACTAACTTTTATCACACTTACTCTCACTACATATTCTCAGCCTGGAAGACCACTCATCTGTATTCACATAAGATATTCTCATTCCACAAAGTATTTCTGTTACTTCACCTTGTTTGTATTATTCTCTTCTGGTAATACTTTTTACTTCTTTTAGAGCATTTGTCACAGTGTGCCTTAGAATATAATTAATTGTATAATTCATTTTCTTCTTTCATGAGATTATTATCCATTTCATGATACAGCCCATGTCTCATTTATTTCAGATATTTTGATGGTTACTTAATATAAGACACATAAACATGCACTTACCTGTACATATTTTTATTTACTCAGTTTAAGTATCTACTTTGTGTATAGCACTGGCGCATACAGTGGTATTCTATGAAGAAATAAAAATTAAACATAGCATGTTTGATGAATGTAATATGCTGTAACAGAATTTATATTCTACTAGGGAAAAAAGAAGATGATGCAATAAACCAAGAGTCATTATATTGTATATAAGTGTCGTGAAATTCACATCACTCATTAATGGACAGTATATATTTATATACTATTTATATAGTATATAAATATATATACAAGTATTTTGACTTGTTATTTGGTATTGTGTCAACTCCACTTACATGGTTGTATGTATGTTAGGGTTTTTTTATTAATTTGATGCATATCAGTTTGTATATACAAGTCATGAATTCTTACAAAATACAAAACTCTTCCATTTAGGTAATATTAATTTAAACTGTAATAAACTAAATTTAGAATTTAGCGTAGTATATTATCTAAGACATAAGAAATTTCACTTATGAAGGTAGAGACGGACTTTTTTAGATACTGCCATGTTTTTGCTAGCCTGGTTTGTTTTAAAATGAAATAGTGATTTCTGCTATAGTTTCACTTAGAATAACTCAGAAAAAAACTTTTGTAGTAATAAAGTTTCATTTTATTTGCATAGATTGATTTCATCCAATTATGACTTTATTATGTAGTGTTTATGTTTTTCTGAAGAATAAGAAATGTGGGTTCAACTTGTGTATTATGTATTGCACAGATTTGTAATGTGTATATGCAATGTTCTGTGTACTTTCTTTATGCTCTAATATAATTAATTTGTTTCTAGATGCTGGCATCACCATCTACATCAGGTCAGCTGTCTCAGTTTGGGGCAAGTTTATACGGGCAACAAAGTAAGAATTTTGTATTTATTCTGGAATACTTTATTTAAAGAGAAAAAATAACTGAGTAACCAGTGCTGCCCTTGTGGATTTGTTCTAGTGTTTTAAAAGGAAAGATATTTAATTTTTAGTTTTTCTTATTTCACTTATATAGCAAAACCTCATTTCAGACCTTTCTAATTCAAAATTTGTTGTTATTGGGATACAAGATAGATAAAAAAAATTCTTTTTTTTTTTTTTTGTATCTGTGTTTCTCTGCAGTAATTTTGAAGAAGAATTTGCTAAACAAATTAAAAACAGACATCCTCTCTGTTTTCAACTAGAGGACGTTAAAGGGTTTTTAACATTTGTTGGTTAGTTGAGTAGGATGTTTCTGGATTTTGGCCTTTTTAATAATGTGAGCCCATTTGCTTAGCAGTTTGTCAAATGTTCTCTTTCTTTAACAAATATTTCTTCTTTTACTTTAGTTCAGTCTAGGTATAGAATCCATGTTTGTGACTTGCAGTTTAATACTTTTTCCGTGTACAGATTTTATTTATTTTTTTAAGTATTGTAATACTTTTATAGCGCTTAGCATAATGCCTGGCGCATAGTAAGCGCTCAATAAATGCTAGCTCTATCATGTAAAAGTTTTATAAATCTCAATTATAAAATCTTCCTATTTTTTAAAGTTAATTTTCCACACTGTTATATATTAATATTTTATCTCTATTAGTATCAGAGATTGCTCATCTCTTATTTGTTAATGGGTGTGTTAAAATGACTATAAGGTCCAGCATAGATTACAGAATAATAATAGAGAAGACAGTCTGGTAACCAAGTTATCCTAACTAGCTTCAAATAAAAATCATTTCTTTAATTTGAAACTCTTTCCTAATATAATAAAAAGCAAAGTTTTGTTAGGTATCAGAATAGTTGTCAAAAAACTTCTTTTGAAGTTTAGTAAGGGGAAGAATGTGTTTCTGTTAGAAATATAGTTTACATCTACTTTCTTTCTCTAGTAGCCTTTCTCTTTTGTTTATGAAACATAATGTTGTTAATAGGTAATAGTAAATGTAATTATTAGTTGCTTATAGATACTAGCAGTGTTCCTCTAAACAGAGAACATATTTTAAAAGCTTTTTTATTACATTAGAAAAGGTATTGCTTATTCACAAATGTTCATCTTAGTTGTTGGGGGAATATTAGTAGGTAGTAATTTGTTTCTTTCAGCCTATATTTTAGTATGAAACATACCATTTCACCTTTCTGATAACCCTTTCACTGGCAATACCTAGTTACCCTTTGTGTCTATAGAGTAAGTTAGAAAAACTTACTTTTGTTCATTTTTTTTAAGTCTACAATTTTTCACAACAGTAAGTAGATACAGATTGAGGAAAATTATATTTGAGAAGCTAAGGTAATTTTATGAAGAATGGCAGTTATTTTATAATATAATCAGTTATATGGACTTTAAAAATCTGATCTAATTTTTTAACCTGTCAGTGTGAAATTGTAATCGGGCTAAGATGTGGAATGGGTTAGGTTTTAAATGTAGTTATTTATAGGTAATGATAGGCACTTATTGACTTATTAATTTGTGTAAATGATTATGCTGATTGTTAAGGATATACACAGATTGATAAATGAGCAGAATTATTTTCATTAGAAAGTATATTTTTAAGGCAGTGATCCCCAACCTTTTTAGCACTAGGGACCAGTTTTGTGGAAGACAATTTTTTCTGGGGCCGGGGTAGGAGGTGGTCTCTGGATGATTCAAGTGCATTATATTTAAGCTCTCCGCCTGCTGAGCCTGGCTCCTAACAGGCCCAGACCAGTACCGGTCTGTATCTCGGAGTTTGGGGGCCCCTGTTTTAAGGTACTTACTAGTTTAAAAGGAAGTTGTACATAACAAGTATTTCTCGTTGGAGATTAGTGTATTAAACGGCTATATTATTATAGTATTGCAGAAGCAGCATTTTTTAATGCATGGCTCACTCTTTTGACACTGTGGGTATTAGCCTACAGAAAAATTGAACCCTAGATTAACACATACTAAAGTATTTCAAGTCAGGGTACAGTTATTCCTTGCCAGCATATAGATTTAAAGTTATAAGTAGTAAAAGGACAGAGCTTGGATTCACAGTCTCTGCCAGTTAAGATAGACCCAGAAGGACCAAATAAATTATTTAGCTAGTAAGTAGTCTAAACATGTACCTCATTAGCGAGGGGTGCAGAGGCTATTATATGGGGCTTGAAGACTAAGGTTTTAATAGTATAAGTTATTCAGAGTAATAAAACTTGAGGGACTGACTTTAAAAAAGGATGGGGAGATAGAATAAGTAGGTGGGAGTATACTAGTGATGCTAGTCTGTTGTCAATTAATTGTAATTTGCATTGATCTTGATAGAGAACTAAAAGTTCTTATGCCTCCCAAGTGTATTGAGTACCACCATTAACTCTCTGTTCAGACTGGCAAAATTCAGTAGGAATTTGCGCCCTTAAAATGGAGATCTGCTATGTGTTATTTTGTTCTTAATGATTAGAGAGAGGTTATAGGTGAAGAAAGTGCTTGCTCAGACTCACTGAGATTAAACAACGAAAGGAATTATTCTTGGAGTGGATACAGAACTGCTTAAACTTAACAATTTGGCAGATTTGTATGGAAGTGATTACATACTACAAAGGGTACCCAGAAAATTCTGGATTACAGGTTCTTGGATGATCACAGTATGAGTGTATCTAAGCATGTAACTTTTTATCCTGGAGTTCGTGTGACTACTGTGCAACAAATGATAACTATAGAAGCCAGTAAACGGACTCTTGTGTTGAAGTTGCATGATGCTCTCTTTGTTCTTCGAGTGTGTGCATAAGATTTTAGGTAGACCTTACAGGTTTTGGGATGCCTGGTCTCCCTGAAGCTGTCTACTAGATTGGAATTAATTTCTTCTGGATATTCAGCACATTGAAATTAGTGTCAGTATAGCTGGAGTGACTTTTCCTTACTTACCAACATGAGAGCTTTGGAGGACTGGAGAAAAAGGAAACTACTGTTTACTGAGTGTTTCCTATGTGCTCGTTATCATAAAGGCACATAGGTAAACTAACTGTCTGGATGAACCCATTATTACATATTAGTATCTGAATTCTCAGAGGACATAAGCCTCTTGCTGGGAAAGGAAATAAACTTGTCTTTCTGGGAGGTGAGCCCTAGCTTGAGAGCAGTGGCAGAGTCTCATGCTTTCAACAACATCCTTTTGGTCCTCTGCTGCAAGCACACCTATGTGAAAGCTACTTATGGTAGAGAACTAGGACGTAGTTGGGGTGGTTCAGATGACATTATTGATGATGTAACTAGACAAATGGTACATTTTGGTAGCTTCAGGAAATTAGAGGACTGTCTGATAAGTACTTGAATTAACACTGAATGCTGTGAGAGTTCATGCTGTCAAGAAGCACATGTTACAATTGGGAAAGTCAAGACGTTTGTATATAAGATATTAAATAACAGCCTATAATGCTAATATGTAGGTTAAAAGGTATGTTGAATCATGGACAGACTTAGAATCTTGTATTCAAGAGTTCAGAGAGAAAAGCACAGTCAGTAAGCTGTAGTGATACAGGAAAGCTTCAAAAAGGAGGTAGGAATGAGTTTAACAAGGTACCTACTGTGTGCCTACCACATATATTATATCATGCTAGATACTATAGATGTATGATAGAAGAAATCATTCTCTTTTATGCCATCTCCATGTAGTATACATGCTGCTATGGTATTACTGCATTTATTTATTGTATGTCTTCATTGCTTTTGTATCCTCAGTTCTTAATATGGCAGACACTCAGTAAATGTTTGTTGAATTGTGAGGAAGATACAGTTCCTACATATAATGTAGTAGGATAAGTACACGTTACATTACAAGGAAGTAGAGGAAGAGGCACAAAATTCAGTGGATATTTCAAAGTCAGGAGTAATAATATCTTGGAAAATGATCAGGAAAGGATTTACAGTTGAGGTCATTTTTTACATTGGCTCTCTGTGAAACAATGGGTAAGGTTATTTTAGTATTGTGAGCAACATCCATGGAATGGGATATACATGGTCCACGCAAATAACGCCCCTTTTTTATTACAAAATCATAAGCATGTGATTCTGTAACATAACAATATCACACTCAAGCACACCATATGACATTTTAGGTGAAATGTTCAAATTAAAACTATAAATTACTACACCCATATTATTACCCTACCAATGACACTCAAGCAGGTGTTACTTGTGCCAGACCCTGTATTTGGGCATATTCTAGTTTATTAAGGAAATCTATCCCACATTGGTCTCGCCTAAGAAGTACAGTCTTCACAGTTCAAGATCTTTGCTACTTTCCAGGTTCAAGAACACAGCTATAGCATATAGTTTTCCCTCAGAAAACAACTATTTTCTGATGAAGACTGTCACTTTATTAGACTGTCTTATTTTATCTTTACCTTTAGGGACAACCTGTTGACTTTCTAGCCATATACCTGTTTCACTTTCCTGCCCCCATCCTCAAGCTAATAGTTATGAGTATTTACTGAGTGTCAGGTGCTATTTTAAGTATATTAAATGAATTAACTCATTTAATTTTCACAACAGACCACCGAGAGGATAAGGTACTTGCTCAAGGTTATGTAAATAGTAAATAGTAGACCCTGGAATATGTTAGGTTGTAAGCGTAATTGTGTGAACATGAATTGAGGACCGCAGTTTATTTGAGTTTATTTGAAACGTATGCTATATAGTATTTACTGAATGTCATGATCCTAGAGGGCCATTTGTATGTGGTAGAAACTACATATGTTAAATCCACAGATTCCAAGAATCTACTAAGGCATTACAATAGGATTTACAGTGTTATTTATTGAATGCCTACTGTGAGTGAAGTATTATTCCGAGATTAAAAGGTATGGCAAGTAACAAAGTTCCTGCTCTCATGGATTTTATATTTAAATAGGAAAAAACAATAAGCATATAGACAACTAAGTAAATATGATTCTGGTAATAAGTACTAACAAAAATTAAGTCAGGTTAATGTGTGAGTGGATGGGATTAATATTTCATATAGAGCAGGCAAAGAGACAATCTGAGGAGGTAATATTTGAGTGGAAACCTGCATGTTGAAAAGGGAAAGTCCTTGGAGAGATCTGAGAGGGCGCTTTTTAGGTGCAGACAGTGGTAAGCTTATGAGAATGTAAAAATGAACTTAATGTGTTAAAGGAAGTGCGAGAGGGCCAGTGTAATGAACAAAGTCAGTAGAAGGTTAATGGAGTAGCAGATGTCAGATCATAGGCTCTTGTAAAGATTTGGTAAAGAGTTCGAATATAGTCTAAGTGTGATGGGAAAGATTTTAGGATCAGTTTCAATTTTAAAAGATGACTTGGCTATTTAGAAAATGGACTGAGTAGAGGAAAAGGAACCAGTGACGAGAGGAGACAAGGCTATTGCTGTTAGTAGTTCAAGCAATAAAAATAGAATGGTGTGGATGAGTGGTGGAAGTGTTGAGAAGTGGTCAGATTTGGAATATTTTGGTGATAGAGCTAATATGATTTTGTGGTGTGGGATGTGAAAGAAAGGGATCGAAGATGATTTCTAAGGTTTGAGACCTGTATTACTTGGTGAATAGGTGCCACTAATCCATGTGGACACTTAGCTTGAGGAGGGTTACAAAGTATACATAGGAGTTTTACACATCTGTTCCACAGGTACAGTGATGGCTGCTGTGAAGATCAGGTGAATGCTGTTTAAGACTCTCAGCTAGTGCTAACATAGCAACTTCCCATAATTTGTTGTAAGTTATAGAGCATGTTGAAGCCAGTTAGTTCCATCCTTGCTTATTGTCTCATACATCTTGAGACACAGAAGCAAGCCTACTCCTCCTTCAGTCATGTTACTTATCCTCGTTTTCACATATCTTGCTGTTTTCTCATACTGACCTGTTGTAGCCTGTTTATCCATCTGACTCCTCATCACCACCACCAAATACCTGGCTAGGTCTCCTGCATTATTTAATTTATGTATTTTCTACTCCAGGAAACATTTCCTTTTTTTTAATCCTCGCTTGATATGTTTATTGATTTGGGAGGAAGGGAAGAAGGGGGAGTGGGAGAGAGAGAAACATTGATCAGTTGCCTCTTCTATGCTCCCTGACCAGAAATCCAACCTGCAACCTTTTGATATTCAGGACAGTGCTGCAACCAAATGAGCCACCTGGCCAGGGCCAGGAAACATTTTCTGATTCACATAACCATTTTGCTTTCACTGAATTAGTCTGAGTTAATGGTCCTTCATGTATAAATCCAAGCATATCATACATATACTGCATGTAAACACCTCGATTATAGCAGTTTTAATTTTTAAACTATTCTTTTGTATCTCTGTAGAATAAGAAAAGGGAAAATATTCTAGGTGGGGAGAAGGATGTGATAAAAGTTTCAGGGGCAGAGTTGGGGAGGGGATTGAGAAAGAAAGAAGATTGTGTCACATGTGGTATGTAAAGAATGTATATATTGGGGTGAGTATATTAACTAAGATTCGAAGACTTATGTGTCAGTTATAGCTTAGTAAAACTGGGGGGAAATGAAATACAGATTAGAAGAATCTTTTTGGACTTGACAGAATTTTCAAGACTAAACTATGATGGGATTTAATACTATAGAAGAGTTGTTCTCAACTCTGGCTGCAACTCTAGAAACACCTGGAGAGTTTTTAAAATCCCTCTGTCTATGAATTTCTCAGACCCAGACATTGAAGTTACCCAGTTGATGCAAAAGTTAGTAACTGCTGTATTTAAGAAGTAGAAAGTGATTGGTTGCAAAAAGAGATTGAAATAGGAGTTAAGAAATTGGATCGTTATTTTTATTCTTCATTATTTTTGGTTTTGGGCAAGTCACTTAGTGCTTGGTGTTAGTTTTTCATCTATAACTTCGTTGGATGATCTCCAGCTATAACTTAGTTGAATGATGATCTCTGGAATTTCTTCTGTTTCTAAACTCTTTTGATTTTAATGAAGAAAATTGCATAATGAAATAATATAACAGGGAAGATTAATGGGCTGAATGGAAGACAGGTTGGAGGTAAGAAGATAGTTATTATCCTTTGTTAGTGTGGGTAGGACAAGTGAGTTCTTAGGGAAAGTAGTTTCTTTGGGAATGGAAAGGAGGACACTGGGTCCCTCTTGCATCAATTAGGGATTTTCCTGCCTCTTTAAGACAGATTTCAGGAGACTTAAAGTATGAATATTCAAGATTTGGTTGCCGTAATTGAATTTTTTCCATATAACTTGTATCCTATTATATCGTTTATCTTTAGAAAATCTTGAATAAAAGCATGACCTATCTTGCCATAAGTATTTAAGAGGTGTTTTTTTTTTAATCAGTTTGTACAGTGGAAATAATTCATAGAAATATTCTGAGATCATATACTTTTGGAGTTCTGAAAATTGATTAATAAAGAAATTCATTTAGTGCTCGTCTTGGCAGCACATATACTAAAATTGGGACAATACAGAGAAGATTAGTATTGCCCCTACGCAAGGATGACATGCAAATTTGTGAAGCATTCCGTATTTTTAAAACGAAGGGGGAGGGTGGAGGCAAGGGAGAGAGATGGGTTTGGAGGGGGTGGGGAGAAGGTATGTGGAGAAAATACGGACAACTGTAATTGAACAACAATAAAATAATTTAAATAAATAAATAGAATTATTTTTAAAAATAATTCATTTAGTCATTCTTTGATTTTTTTTTAGCACTCTGCCAAATAAGTAGCTTTGTATTTAGAATATGTTCATATATGCTTCCTAATATCGTATTACTCTTTATTATCAGCTTGTCAAAATGAAAGAAAAATTTGATTCAGAACAGTTTTAGAACCTTTCAAACTGCTTTTTAACAGTTTTTGTTGTTATTGTTCATGCTTTCATCCCTGTTCTGTAAAAAGTGGTTAACTACTTTCTCTGTAGGATTGTTACAAGGAAGAAAGGAGATGAAGTAGCATAGTGTTTGACACATGGTTATTAGGTGCTTGATAAATTTTAATTCTGCTGCTCTCCCAGTGTAGAAGCTTATGTGTACATATTTATATTTACCCTCTGTAGTTACTTTATGCCAGAAAAATGTATGAGCTGTTTTTTCCAGCTTACATGTCTTCTTGGCATAATTATTTTAGAGATGATATTTTTGTGAATTTTTTTAAATTATACTAGTAAAAGTGAATTCTCCCTCTCCCCTGACCCTATCCAGTTATAATTTGACTCAAGTAACTCAAATTTAATGACTTGGTGTGTTTTGTTTCCTGAAAGTAAATCTTTATATATCCCTGTTCAGTGACATTAATTCTCTATGTTTTAAAGGAATTTGATTTTTAAATTGAATTTAACATTACTCAAGTATTCAAGGGTTGATGATCCATTTTGAAATTGATGCACTCCTTTCTGCTCTTGATTTTTTTTACCTACCTAGTTTGAAATGCAACTCAGACATTTTTATGAGCTGTTTTTATTAAATTAACCATGTTGAAGGAAAAATAAAAGTAAATGCTAATCTTTCAGTTTATGTCATAGTCTTCCTACACTCTCAGCACTGTAAATTAACTCATTTGCTAATCCCTAATTGAATACATAACTTTACCTATTCTTATTTCCTTCTCTAAAGATTTTTTGCTAATGTTCAGATAATCTCCAATCTCTAAAATGTTTCTGAAGCTATAAATTTTCATAATACAGCATAGAATAATTTGTGAACTCTAAGGGTACTAGATATTTGGAAAGTGCATATTTATTTATAACGAAGAAGGTGTAAAGAGTGAAAAGGAAAGGAAAAGTAAAACTAGAGGAAAGAAAACTTAACAGGTATAGAAAAGGGAAGGAGAAAGAAAATGGAAGGAAGTGAACAGGAGGTGGAGGTTTTGAAAAAGTTCGAAGAAAAGTAAACACAAAAAATGAAAGCAAGAGAAAAAAATAGATAAGAGGTGTTAAAATTACTAGGCACTCACAAGGGTGCTAATTTAACGTTATATTGGGCTTCCCAAAGGGCTGTAAGTTTTAGTGTGGGTTCTTTTTGTCACCTTGGAGAAGTTAACTTTTCTGAGGCTTTTATATTCTTCATCTGTAAGATGTAAACTTTGGGCTAAGTGATCTTACAGGTCCTTTCTGGCTCTAAAATTGTATATTTCTTGGTGGTTGGTCACTGTGAGAAAAACATTCCTGTGTGAAATTTGCAGCTATAACTGACTGCAGGACAACATGGGTTCAGGGAGAAGAACATAAGCTCCCCAAAGATGGGAGCCTTTTATCCATCTTGTTAACTGCTGTATCCCCAGTAGCTAGCATTGTGCTTAACACATAACAGGCACTCAGTAAATGTTTTTTGAGTGAGTGACTTGGTTCATTACCCAGAACATCTAGTGGTTATAGGGAAAAACTAGATGCTTGAAAGAATGAAAAGACTGATTTCTTCTGAAGTTATCTTTTTTTTTTAAGATTTTATTTATTTATTTTTAGAGAGGGGAAGGGAGGGAGAAAGAGAGGGAGAGAAACATCAATGTGTGGTTGCCTCTCACGTGGCCCCCACTAGGGGCCTGGCCTGCAACCCAGGCATGTGCCCTGACTGGGAATCAAACCTGCAACCCTTTGGTTCGCAGCCCGCGCTCAATCCACTGAGCTACGCCAGCCAGGGCTGAAGTTATCTTATATAAATCAATTTTTAATCTTTTGTTCTTCCTTATTTTGTCCCAGATTCAGAGAAAGTGGCTACAGCCAGTGGTATAATCATGATCACAAAACTTGTAGTGACCAGACATACATATAATGACTAAACCAACATATGATCTAGGCCAGTTCTCTTCATGTGACTTACAGAAATGCAGAACCAAAGTTTGGGTCTTTATGGAACAAGAGTGAAAAAAGTACACACAGACTGTGGTAGCTATATTGAGTACATTGGCTTCACTCAGTTGGGAAGCAAAGTTAGGCTACTAGCTGAGTACTGAGGCCAGCAGATTCCAGTGAAATCTTCGTAATCTGCTGGTATCTTTACATTAAAAGGTGGTACATAGTTATGTATGAAGGTAAAATATGCAAAGATACTTGACGGAAACATTCAGACCATTATATGTACATTATGTAAATATATGTGCACGCACACATACACATATATTCCAATTTTTTGAAGGTCACAGTTTCCAAATATGCAGGTTGTTGTGATTTTTTTGATGTGAAATTAGACCAAAAGCAGTGAGGGGGAAAGTCACTTGAAATCCCTAGTGCTAAAGTTATCTGCTCACTTATTGGCTCTCACTCCATCTTATCACTTTGATTTAACCTGCAGTTTGGAATAAGCATGGTTGACTGATGTGCCATTCATAGCAAACATGAACAGAAAACATCAAAAAGTGTGGGACAGGGAGATGGAGGCAAGAAGGCATTCATTCATAGGCAGGTACAATGACAACATAAGTTACATCTGAACAGTCCTACCTTGAGGTATAAAAGAGGGGAAATAGACATCTGGCTTATCAGATATCCATGGTAATTATTCTGAATCATTAAGAAAATAATTATTTATATTTTATATTAATAAAAGGTAGGGAATATGTCATACATTTTTGAAATAAGTTTATCCCAATTGGTTAATTTTTAAATGTTTTTATATCTGAATAGTAAATCCTCAGTAGTCTTTAAAAATATACCTCTCGAAACATTTATCCTTGCATCTGGCCCAAGGAATACTACTAGAAAAATAGAGGGTGATTATACTTTGAAATTTTTTTAAATGTTTAATATTTTTGTCTCGTAGCTATATCAGGTTGAGTTTTTAGTTACAATGTATGTTGTGTTTGTAAAAACTGTAATGCTGAGATGTATCAATATGTAAGTATAAATAGTGGTAAAGAGACTTTTTCTTAAATGCATTTTAACAGGATCATATAAAAAGTTAAACTACAGCAAAGGGGTTAAATGTCTGTACTTCAGTTAAGATTTAAAACAAAAACACATGATTGCAAATTTCTTAGGCATATTTGTATAAATTGTTTTTATTGAACATAAGTCACCTAATTTGTTCCAGTCATTGACACAGTTTATTGTAAAAATAGGAATATGAAAAGATAGCAATATGAAAGCGATCTCCATTTATAATACTAAATTTCAGATTAGAACATTATTTTTGTTAAAATCAGAATCCATTTGGAATGAATTGAATATATCCATTTAAAATTTTCATATGACATGTTAGGTAATTTTTAAATGTTTTAAATTACCCACTCCAGAAGATGGATAACAATTTCATTCCTGATGGCAATGAATTTCCTTCTTCTGAATTTTTTTAATAGGTGCACTAGGCCTTCCAATGAGGGGGATGAGCAACAATACCCCTCAGTTAAATCGCAGCTTATCACAAGGCACTCAGTTACCGAGCCACGTCACGCCAACAACAGGGGTACCAACAATGTCACTTCACACGCCTCCTTCTCCAAGCAGGTATTTATTGATGGACCAGAATATTAAAATGTATCTTTGTAGAGTAAGCAGGCTTTTTAGTTTTTTTATAAGGTAACTAAATGGTTCAGAGCATTTCACTGAGGAAAAGTTGATGCCCGCTGCTCATTTTATTTCATTGCAAATTTTTAAGTCTAGTGTAAGATGTTTTATTCTGCACCTAGCATACTGGTTGTCAACTGGTGGGTATCAAAGGTTAACCAGCACGAGGATGGGGTGGGGCGGGGCTGGTGTTGGGGCTTATTCAGAAGCTATTTCTCTTCTTCAAAGGAGGATGTGGAATTTAGAATCAATCCTCAGGTAATTCCGATCATTGCTCCCTCGCCACACATCCATTGCTCTAGTGAGAATAAAATAAAAACAGATTACATAGATGACTCATTAGTATGAAGAACGTAGAATGACATACATTTGGAATGAAATTATCCTAATATATGTGTGAAATACATCTGTATTATTTTATGTCATAGTCACAGTAGTAGTTCTTTCATCTTAGATGTCGCCATATATTAGTTCCATTATAATTTGCTCTTTCTTGTTGGTTTTACTTTGGCTTTTATTTTTAAGAGCTAGAATGACTGGACAAAAGAATTAAATTAATAAAAATCAATGCAATTTGAAACTGTACTTGAAGTTCTAGGATTAGGTCAATTGATTTTTTATAGACTTTTAATGAGTAATTATAGAGAGCTTATTTAGCATAATGGACTTCTTTTTCAGGGGTATTTTGCCTATGAATCCTAGGAATATGATGAACCACTCCCAGGTTGGTCAGGGCATTGGAATTCCTAGCAGGACAAATAGCATGAGCAGTTCAGGGTTAGGTAGCCCCAACAGAAGCTCGCCAAGCATAATATGTATGCCAAAGCAGCAGCCTTCTCGACAGCCTTTTACTGTGAACAGGTAAGATGTTTATTGATACTATGTATAATTATCTTTCTCCATATTTTCGAATTTGCCTTTTCATATTCAACGTTCTGTTCTTGAGTTGTGGCTTCTATCTGGTGTGTTTCTTCATCATATATTTATAGCCAGAGAGTCTCTTTTTCTTAACACTTCACAACTTTAATCTCCCCAGATTAAAGACACATTCTTTTGAGAACCAGTTTGATTTTTTTAAATTTTATTTTAATTGTCATTCTTGTACAGTTTTCTGTCAACCAGTTTAATTTTAGAAAGTGCATTAAAGCTTTTTGTTGTTGCTATTAGAAGAGGATTGTTCTTAGGTTGCCACTAGGAAAATTTTTGTTGGTATGTTTTTTCTCTTATTAAATGAGCTGTGTTAAGAATTCCAGACATGAATAGGACATGTTTGACTATTACTGCCTTACTTCATTTATGTTTTGGTTAAGTACCTTTTTAACAAAATTCAGTTTTGTACTTACTTTGGAAACTTAGTGACCAAAGGCTTTTTAAGACTAATTCTAAGTATTTGAAAATTGTTGTGTCCTGAGATTTAAAACAAAAAGGTGAGCTTGTACCTATTCATACCTTTTTTGTACTGTCCATTGCATATACTATTACACAAATAATAATAACAATATGAAGACCAGTTATCCATTATAGTGATATTTTTAGCTGTTTAGATAATTTATAAGAGAGTTATCGTATAAAGCTTTTTTCTTGCAAAAGTAGCATTTAAATTTGCCAATTTTTTAAAAATGGGGAATTCCAAGGGAAAAGAGGACCTTGATGTAGTTGCTATCATTATATCCAGTTATATCACTTTTATCTGGTAGTTGTAAAATCTGAATTAAAATAGGTTATTAGCACATTTTCTGTTTAGTCGTCATCTCGTAAGCTTCAATTCTTTTATTCAGACTTAAGAGCATTTCTTTTATAATTTTACTGCTCTTCTGATTTTTAAAAGTTGTTATTTGTAAAGGATTGTCAAAATTCTCATATATAGCTTGATAGCTTTCTTGATAGCTTCCTAATTATATAATACTTCTTGGGCTTTATCACATCTTTCTGCATTCTTGTAGTATTGTTCATTGAATGTATATTTAAATTTTTGCCATATTTTTTCACATTTTAATTTTTTAAAAATACTTTGTAAATTAATGCAATTTGGTTCTGTAAAACCCTGCTTATTGCTACTGATAAATTGTATTTATTATAGCATGTTTTCATCTCTTAGTACTTACTTAGTGTGTGAGGCTTTCTATATCATCAGCAATTCCAACAAGCTATTAAACAAAAATTTCTGTTGGCTTTCCTATTCATCTCTAAAGTTTCGTTGCACAGTTACATGTTTTATGAAAATATTGTTTGGTCATAGTTTTATAGATACAGACGGGGGAAAAAAAAAACCTGTTATCTTCAAATATTTTAATCCTGCTCAGAACACTCATACACTTTTATCAGACTATTTGATGATAAAAATTTATACTTTCATTGTAGAATTGGCATTAATTCTTTTGAAATTCTTAATTACTTCTGGCCTTGCTTTAAGTTCAGGCTTATTTTTTCCCTCATGTTTATTAGGCATGTGCAAAAATAGGAGGCATTTGTAACTATTTACCAAGTAACCAATTGTACATTGAGGACACAGCAGAAAGAGTTTTTTCTTTAGAGTAGTGGAAAGGTAAACTACATTTAGATAAGAAGGATGTGTTTTAGAACACTGGACTCAGTTAAAGAAAAGCACCATTTAACTCAGGTCAACTAAACATTTATTGAGTGCCTATTATATCCTCCTAACACTAAGGGCAGAGGATGCAAAGTTGAATATGACATGGACTCTGTTCATGAGAAATATCTGTTCTAAGTGGAAAACAGACTGTGTGGAAAAAAGATCTTTTATGGACAGTAACAATAGTACACTTTACCAGTCATGGAAGAAAAACAAGTATTCAGGAACAATGGTCTTACACTAAACTGCATAGTTTTGAAGTTAGTTGTGCCAGTATATCCAGTAGGTTGGCTTTCTAAGAACACTAAACAGTACCCTTAACCTCTGTTTTCCTCAAGGCTTATATGTAAATTCTTTGTTTTTTGTATTTTAATTTACCTGTGTAAGATGTTTGGTTCTCTGTTCATGGAAGGACTTAGGGAAATTTGTAAATAAAATTGAAGATGTAAACTCAGAAAAACAAAATTAATACTTGTTTTAAAACATATTGTTGTCTTATATGAGGAGATCAAAAGTATACACTTTTGTTTATCTTCATCTGAAAGTTAGTGTTCTTACTGTATATCTAAAATTATTTTCTATGTACCCAGTATGTCTGGATTTGGAATGAACAGGAATCAGGCATTTGGAATGAATAACTCCTTATCAAGTAACATTTTTAATGGAACAGGTAAGCTTATTCTGGAGCTAGTACCCTATAAAAAATATGGTAGATCTTTGAAATATAAAGCAATTCAACATACTGGTCTTAAAATATTACAGGATTTTTTTATGTGTTATTTTGGTGAATTTAGTGAGAATTTGACAGGAATAGGATTTAATTCAATGAATAGTTGAGATATTTACATATATTTTTCACTTGGCATGGTAATAGCATATGTTATAACATCAATATTATTTCCTTAATACCTAGAGGAGCCCAAACATTAACTTAGTCTGTGTTTATGCCCCAGAATCTTTTCCACTTCATGAGCTTTTCCTATCCTCAGTGCTGTCACCACAGTCTAAACTAGATTGGGTGCTTTGGCATTCCAGCTAGAGAGATCCAGATTGGAGAAATCTTTAAAATTACATGGAATACTTAATAGCTTTTTTTTTAATAGTTTTAATACTAATTTTGGCATTTAACCTTTATGAATTTTTAACCAGTTTTATGTGTAAAATTTAAAAATTAATTACATGGAAAACCAATTCTGATTTTGACAGCAAGGAATTCCTGTAGTCTGTTGGTTTATTTCTCTTTATCAACTACTTTAGCCCAAACAGGAGGCTTTGTTGCTCTTCTGCTTCAGGTTTCACCCTCTTCACCCTTGCCTCCTATAAAAGGAAATAAAGGATGTTGTGTCATAGGAGCCAAAGTGAATACAATTGTTGAGAGAGAGATGTGTGTAAAGGCAGTAAAAGGTGAAAGAATGATCAGTGAAATGGAGCCTATGTGGAAGCGTGAGAGATAATTTAGCAGTGGGCTTTTAACTTTTTTAAAGTTATTGTCTGTTTAGCAACATGGATTGATCAAATGAGATGTTAAAATTTCAATTTTAGCATTTGAAAGTTACAGTTTTGTGTTCAAGGTGTAAAAATAATATGAAGTACCATATTCCATAGCTTCTAAAATGTACACTTTTTCATATTTTGATCTCTCTGGAGTCAGGCTGCATTTCATAGTTTAAAGCAACTTTTTTAATGGACAATAAAGTAACTTACAATGCCAACTTATATTCTGAATTATGGTTTTACACACGTCTATAAATTTTAGAATTATTTTTAAATTTCAGTTTTAACTAAGTTTATATCACAATAGAAAAATTGTTTCTAAGTCTTTCCCTAAAAATACAAATTTGGGGGTTTATTAACTGTTTGTCTTTTTCTTAGTAAAAACTATCCTTAAATAACACACGGCAATTTAAATTTCATCTCTGACAACCTGAAGATGTGTTTTAAAAGTTAATATATATATTTGGAGTTTGTAGTCAATTTGTATTAAATAATTGAAGATAGATTACTGTGTAGATTGAAACCGTAACTTGTGAATTTCTGTTATCTTACTAAAATTTAAAATTCATAAACTGTAATTTCTTTGAAAATGATGGGTATGAATGACTTTATCTTTTATAACTTTAAATTCTAACTTGGAATGTTAATAGAGTATTGTTTTTCTGTCAACAAAGCAGTCTCGAGATAATAGGTTTTTTCCTGAGAATCTTCTAATTATGAAACTTGGAGAAAAATTAAAATCTTCTAATTATGAACCTTGTAGAAAAAATTGTTTTCCTATCAACAAAATAATCTGGAGATAATAGGGGTTATTTCTTCCTGAGACTTCTAATTATGAAACTCGGAGAAAAATTGAAATTAACTGGAAAAAAGGCAAAATAAAGTGAAAATGATCATGAAAACTATATGAAAGATTTTAAAAAGCTATAGTGCAGGCTAAAACTAAGGTAGAAAATAAAATTCTTTAAAAATTAGGAATACAAGATTGTAAGGATTACAGAATAATAAAAGTTAAGAAATCAAAAGGATGATTAAAATAGGCAAAGAATAAATGTTGGGTTAAATTTTAATTTGTAAAAGGAAGCAATGATTTTTTAAAAATTTAAAATAAAAATAAATTTTATTCAATTAATATATATTTATTGAGCGCCTACTGTGTAATAGGTAATATAAACTCTTGGTCTTTATATCATATTCCCGTGTTTCTCAGGCATTCAACAAACAGACATGGGGACCCTACTTACACCCTACTTGTGCTACCCTGCTTATACCCCAACTGCAAAATGCCCATGCACACACACGTGCTTACACAGCTGTGTATGGGACCAATAGACCACAGGACAGAAGTCTTTAGGGCTTCTGATTCCACTGCCTGTGCCTCAGATACAATTCTGATCATTTGCAGGAGGCAGTGTCATTTTCACACCTGTGAGACTCCAAGCATTTCAGGTATAAGCTCTGCTTTTGAATATAATGAAAAGAGTAATTATATCACAACGCTCTTTCTCTTGCTAGCTAACAAGCTTAACTTTAGAGTACCATCTTTCACAGGGAAAATAATGTACCACCTTACTCCTTCTCTTTACCTTCAGTCTCTAAGATTGGAATTTTTATTGTGTCAGTTATATTTGGCTCTGCTAAATTGTTCATGAAATTCTTATATGTGAAATCAGTACACAAGTATTTATTGTGCACCTACGTATACCTAGTATAGTGCTGTGCATTATTTAGGAAGAAGCCACTGTCATTTCAAATTATATTATCATTGGTTTTTAATAATCTCTTTAACATGTTTGTTAAATCAATAACTAGTTTTCCCTCCTATTATTTAGATGGAAGCGAAAATGTGACAGGATTGGACCTTTCAGATTTTCCAGCATTAGCAGACCGAAACAGAAGGGAAGGAAGTGGTAACCCAACTCCATTAATAAACCCCTTGGCTGGAAGAGCTCCTTATGGTAACTAAGCTTTTTAATGATGGCCAATGGAAACTTTCCATTGCATGCACATTACATATATACATGTGCGTGTATGTTTCCTAATCAGAGTAGTGTAATTTGTCAGAGTTGATACACCCAAAGTGCCTTTTCCTCCCAGAATACCATAATAGCAAAGTTAAATGGGAAAACTTAGTTTGTACAGAAACCCCTAAAGGAGGTCCTCATCCGTATTCAGGAGTTATTTTCTTCTGGTAGTTCTACCTTAATATACCTTAATAATTATTTTATGATCTGCCTCTCATTAATTCATCACACATTTTTTAAGGGAAAACATTCCTAGTGATTAATAATGACTGACCATACAGTAAAGATTTTTCCTGAGTTTCTTAACCTCCACACTATTGACATTTGGGTCAGATAATTCCTTGTAAATGAGGGTCTGTCCTATGCATTGTAGAACAGTTAGCAACATCCCTGGCCTCTGCCTACTGCATGCCAGTAGCAACCCCCCACCTCCTACCCTTTCCCCATTGTGACAACCAGAGATGTCTCCATAATTGATATGTTTGTGGGAGAAAAAAATTGTCTCATGTTGAGAACCACTGCTCAAGGGTCATGTGTAGTTTATGTGGACTTGGACTCTCAGTCACCATTAAAGTACCCCATTTTACTGTATCTAGTAAGAACTTTGACTAATAGAGGTTAAATGAAAAGAAGAGAGGGCTTGAAATGTATGCAGTAACAATTTAGACATGAAAATTGTGTGATTGCAGTGTAGCCATAGTCTTTTTATCTTTTACACAATTGTTTTCCTTTTGGGAGAACCTGATTGAGACCCGCAGCAGATAACAGTCAGTTCATCACTGTTATGACTTTTTTCCATTTTCAACCTGGAATGTTTTCCATGCCTTCTAGAATGAGTACAAATAACAATATATGAAGAAAAGAAAATTTTGTTGTTCATATTCTAGTTTCCAAATCACTCTTCCAATAATAACAAAAAATGACCTGCCCTGGAAGTTAAGTACCTAGCTACTTGATTCTCAGTTCAGACTCTAATGTGTTTAACCTTTCCTCATAGGTCCATTTTTTCATCCCTTTAATCATTCCCGTTGCTCTCCTTGGACCATCTCTAGTTTCTCCATATTGTCCTTGAATTGTGGAGTCCCAAACTGGATATTGTTCTCCAATAAGGGCCTGACTAATGCCAAGTATAGTGGGAGGATTACTTCCCAGTTCTTGCATGTTTTGCATCTATTACATGGAGTCCAAGAAAATCTGAAATGATACGGAGTTGTTTAATAATTGATTGCAATTTGCTCACTCTGTAAGTCATTTTCAGGTAGAATACTGACATGTTCTTTTAAATTTTATTTTGTTCATTTGTATTTGACAGTTAACTGTTATTTATAATAGCTAGTCAAGTATTTAAATAAAACAAGTTTTTAAACCAAAAATGTTAATTATTACTGATATATCAAAATATGTTTTAAGCTTCTATATAAGACATTAGATTACAATTACAGGATTACCACTTATTTCCCTTTATTTTATATATTGAATTATTAATCAGTATATAAAAATTTAGTTCCTGAATACTAATATTTTTAAGTATGCTTTCAGGGAAAAATAAAAATCCTTTTAGTATATTATTATGAGGCAAGTTAATTTTTTATAATTTTTAGCAAAATATCATAAATATCAATTGCAATTCTCTGGATTATTTTCATTACATAGTTGGAATGGTAACAAAACCAGCAAATGAGCAATCGCAGGACTTCTCAATACACAACGAAGATTTTCCAGCATTACCTGGTTCCAGCTATAAAGATCCAACATCAAGTAATGATGACAGTAAATCTGTAAGTAAACTGAGTGTTATGTATGTGAGTGATGTAGTTTTCCCTTTCAGATTTCTCTTATATTAACAGTTTTATAGACTGTGTTAAGGATTTACTAAATAATATTACAAAATTGTTTTTCTTGAATATCTGTAATCTACGTAACTTCTGAAGAATGTGGAAACCTTTATAACTTAGAAGATAGCCTATTTTTCTCCTATTTCATATAGGTTTGCAAATTTCTGTTGAACTTCTCAGAGTTAATTTAGACTTTTATTGTAGTCCCTGTCAGCTGGATCCCATGAAGTTTGATATTATAGCCTCCTAAGGAGCTGTGTTTTTCTTGAGTAAGTTTTCTCCTTGAAGAATCTTTATACACATTTTTATTCCTGTGTTGATTCAGCCAACTCAGCTTCCTCTTTCTGACTTAACAAATACGTTTATTTCTTCCACATTTCATTGAAAATAACTTTTTTTTGTGATGGGAGTTTTTATATTGTTAAAATAATTGATGAAGAATATTGGGTAAGAATTTAAATAAATACCAGTTTTAAAAGTGTGTATGTTCTAACTTACCTTGGAGATTTTCATGGTTATATTTTAGGTATTTAGTTTCACTTCTAAATGAAAGTATTGAAGAGTTAAAACATAAAGTCCTGAGGTAGTTAATGTATATTATCTGTGACTGAAAATCTGAGATAAATAAGGATATTTTCCCATACATTCCTTGCCCTTTAAATGTTCAAATATATAACACAGGATTTATTTGTATACCATGGGACAGTTGTAGAAATAAAAAAATTTCATGTAGAACTTGAAAAACAGGTAATAATTTACTACCAATTTTAGTATAATAAAGAATGAATAGAAAGGTACTAATATGTGAATTTGAAATTTTGACACTGAACAAATTGTAATGTTAAGTTTGCTTCTTTTTTTTTATGTTAGAATTTGAATACATCTGGCAAGACAACTTCAAGTACAGATGGACCCAAATTCCCCGGAGATAAAAGTTCAACAACACAAAATAATAACCAGCAGAAAAAAGGGATCCAGGTGTTACCTGATGGTGGGACTCCATAAAATATGTCAATGATATTACAGAATTCATTTTTTTCACTTTTTCATCAAAAATAAAAATGCCTATGTCCTTCTTATCCAGGTCGGGTTACTAACATTCCTCAAGGGATGGTAACGGACCAATTTGGAATGATTGGCCTGTTAACATTTATCAGGGCAGCAGAGACAGACCCAGGAATGGTACATCTTGCATTAGGAAGTGACTTAACAACATTAGGCCTCAATCTGAACTCTCCTGAGTAAGTTTTTTTTCTTTCCTTTCACATTTATACATAAAAACCTTCCTACAGACTTTAGTTTTTAATTCCATGTCATCAAATTGTATCACCAGCTGCCACTGAATATTGCTGTTATCTACTGATTCTTGGGTTGTTCCCTCTCATATTAGCTCCTGTATCACTGTCACTTTACAATATTATTCTGCTTATAACTTGGGAGTTTCAGTACATATATGATCCTTCCAAATCCTGAAATCTCGGCTCCTTGAATTTTTCTACTCCAGAAATCTTACCCTCTACTATACCTCATCTACTCCCCTCTTTAGTCATCCTTTTGACTTTGCCATTACTGGTGACTAGTTTCTCTGTAATTTTAAGTCTGTGCTCCAGCACCACTTTCTGTTTTCTATCTCTCTTCCTCTAGCACTGACTGGCTCCTGTAATCATTTGGCTTTATTGGGACTTTGAATCCATTCTTTTACCTTTTTATTGTTCTTCAATATCCCTGTCTCTTCCCTTTCAATGAACTAACTTCTTATCCAGTTAAATTCTATGGTCAGTCATACTGCTCATCTGCATAAACCCTTGACTGCTTTGGCCCTCTCCTGCTTTGTCATACTTGCATGGCAAAACCCTGATTACGTCTACAACCCTGATTATATCTCTGCCTATTCTGGTTTTTGACTTGTGCTACTGACCCTGGCTAAAGAAAAACACACAATTTCACTGCCTGGTTACACTTTAAATTTATGGCCAGAAACCTCAAAAGTAGGACCTTAATTCTGCCAACCATTATCATAACTGGCATGCCTAGTCCTTTAATTCTTTTTTCTCTCCTGTTCTACACTCACCTATTCAAACCCTGATACCTTATCCCCTGTCCTTACTCTCAGATGATGACCTTGTTTTTTCTTTTTTTATTTCTACTTTCTTAAGAAATATGGAAGTAATTGGGAGAGAATGTCAGCATGGTCCTCTCACTAAGTCTTAACTATTTACTACCAACTATATCCCCTTTACTCTTATTTTCCATACATTGTAATTGATCATTTCCCTCAGAATTTTTTTGCACTTTGTTGGATTATTTCTATCAGCATATAAATATGCTGTTACTTCTTTCATGTTACTTTTCTTGATACTTTTTCTTGATCTAATGCTCCCCCCCATTTTTATATTCCCCTTTGAAGCAAAATTCTTCAGAAGAGCCATCTCTGTAAATCCCATTTGTCTTTTTCTGTTCTCTGTTAAAACCTTTTCAGTTAGGATTTTGTCCCCAGTACACTAAAACTAGTCTTGTTAAGGTCATCAAATGAACACTGTTATTAAGTTCAGTGATCAATTCTAGGAAGTTACCCTTTTTGTCTTATCAGCAACATACGACATTGTGGGATCATTGCTGCATTGCTTCTCACTACTTTTAACTGCCACCACCCTGGTTTGAATCACCATCCTCTCTTGCTTGGAATGCTCACTCTATTAGCCACTCATTAGGTGTCTCTCATTCTCCCCGTGTCTCTTTCTTCTTCCTATAGCAGCTAGGACAATTTCTTTTTGATTAAGTTAACCTTCTGCTCAGTACCCAGTGAGGGTTTAGTTTCATTATGATTAAAAACCCAAAATCTTTACAGGCCTGATTTGTGTGTGTCTCCAACAGCTTCTTCCTTTGTTCACTCTATCCCAGCTTCACCCGCCTTCTTGCCATACCTTGGTGACTCCAGCAGTTTCCTTAGATTAGAATAGTCTTTGCTAGGTAATTAATATGGTTAATTACCTTACATTCTTTAAATTTTTGTCAAATCTGACCTTGTGAGACCTAACCTGACTACCCTATTTAATTATGCAACTAATCTCCCCTCCCTACCCTTCCTCTAGAGTAGAATATTATTTATTATGCAAATTGTTTTTGTCTGCCTCCACCAGTGCACCATCCCGAACCAGAAAATAAGTTTCATTTTGTTGGTGATCTTTGCTTTGTTCACTGATATATCCTAAGCACCTATGATGGTTCCAGGCATATAATAAATACTCAGCAAAGATTTGATGAATTTGAACTTTTGCTTTTAATAAGTACTAATTTTTTCTGTCCATATAAATGGGAAAGTAATTTTACTTGGGGGCAAAGTATTAATGAAATCGATGCATAGATATAGATTTATAGGTACCCATAGATACAGAGGTGGACAAAAGTAGGTTTACAATTCTTCGTATGGAAAAAGACATGAAGGTTATTGTTATTAAAATAGCTTTATTGATTCAAAACAATGTCACAATACAACTGTAAACCTACTTTTGCCCTCCTCTCTATATATTGTATAAAACTTGGGTTTAGTTTGCTGTGTATATAAGTCATTGTAAACCCAAGAAAGGAAATGAGAAGTAAAAAGTTTTTGAAGTAACTATTTTTCCTGATTTCCTGAACTAAAATTAGAGATCTTTTTTCTACCCTGGACTTCAGAGTGTTTTTTTTTCCCCTCTTTTATTCAGAAATCTCTACCCCAAATTTGCATCACCCTGGGCATCTTCACCTTGTCGACCTCAAGACATAGGTAGGAGACTATATTTGTGTTCAGACCTTTTAAAAATATATTTGTAACTGAGAATCAGTTAATAAGGCTTTTTTTATTTTATTATCTAGACTTCCATGTTCCATCTGAGTACTTAACGAACATTCACATTAGGGATAAGGTGAGTGTAGTTTATTATTCTACTCAGTCAGCATGAATTTATCTTTCAGATTCTGTTTTTCAGTTTAGACAGCATAATATTTTGAAATAATTAGCGGTGGTCTCAGGGGTATGCTTTCGTAAGTGTATTCAGTTATATATAACAATTTTATTTCTGTATTTGTTAGTACACTCAATGTTTTGATGAGATTCTAGTCTATATTTTCTAAATATTTTTAAAAGAAAACAACGTCAGGACTGGTAAAATATTTCTTAGAATTATTAATAACAGGGTACAACCATAACCACAGTTGATGGGAATAAACTAACTTGGAAAACTTAATAATGAAAGATTTTTCTTTACAAATATTATAGACACAGTGTTTTTAATGGAACCATGTGTTATAATATTTAAAAACTGTTTATGACCTTTGGCTTTCTTCTGTATTCTTTTTCTGTTTTTGAATATCTAAAATTCTAGTTATAAAGTAACTTAACAGATTGCAGCTTTAATCTTCATTTTTTTCTAATCAAAGAAATAAAGTGGTAAATGCTTACGTTAGGGAATATAAATAAGACCATGATTTTGTTAGAAACACTATCTAGATTTTGGCCTTGTGAAAGGACTTAATTTATTAAAATTAAATATTTGTGAAATTCGTATGTGTATAAATGTCTAACTGCAATGTTCTGCATCTGTACCATGTAATTTTGTAGTCAAATCGATGTTGATGTTGTGGATCAGCAATTAAAGATCTATTTCTCAACATGTCTTAACTTGAAAAAGTGAAAGATAAGTACAAGATAGAGCTGACTTTTTATTTTGGGGTTGTGTGATTTGCTGCCACTTCCACTATAGGGCAAGTGTTCCAGAACCATTTCTAATGCCAGTTTAAGAAATACTAATTTAAGCCCTGGCTGGCATAGCTCAGTGGATTGACCGCGGGCTGCGTCGCAGGTTCGATTCCCAGTCAGGGCACATGCCTGGGTTGCAGGCCAGGCCCCTAGTGAGAGCCATGTGAGAAGCAACCACACATTGATGTTTCTCTCCCTCTCTTTCTCCCTCCCTTCCCCTCTCTAAAAATAAATAAATATTTTTTTTAAAAAAAGAAGAAGAAATACTAATTTAAGAGGATTTGACACATTTAGTATTGCTACATGAATGGGGATGGTATGAAGGGAGAGAAAATTATATTCAGAGAATGTGGAACAGTTAAATAAACATTTAGATACAGGATTAAGTAAAGACATAAAAGTATTTACATTTTGGTGAGAATTTAATGTATTTAATATATTAATGTGAGAATTTGAGACTATTGAACTCACTTATGCTTTATAATTTGATAAGTAATTATGCTTCTACTTTGTGGAGGGACATGTAAAGTGGTCATTTTTAGTCATCCATTTAAACAAAATAAAGAGCAGTCTCTTTATGATTTTTGTACTTAATAACATGCAAGATTTGCTAAAAATATATAACCAATTGATTTGTGAATCACTGTTGATACAGAGTCAATAATATTTCCTGTAAGTCTTCTATGTATTAGACATTACAAGGTGTGTTCACTTATAGTCACTAATTTCATTTTCATTCTTAGTAACCCTTATAATTGAAGTTTAGAGGCATAAATAACTTAGACATGGTATATTAGTAAGTAATCGAACTGGGCCTTGAATATAAGTCCTTCATCTCTGAGCACAGTGTTTCACTACCACTCTCATATTGGGTAATATCTCAAGTCAGATGTTTTGCATTTGAACTTGCTTGAAAGTTTTTATTTAGCTTTTTTTCCTATTATCACATAAAACAGATATACCAGAAAAAATGGTTAAATAACTTTAGTCATTTAAATGATAAAATTACCTTAAATGATGAAATTACCTTTTAGAATTATAATTACTTGTATAATCATATAATAACAGTTACCTGCTGCAAAAGTTTCTGTTTCTCTTTCTGTTTTTACTTTCGTGGTAGCAATTATATGTTAGCATTTTCAGACTTGTTTTACATTTCAGAATAATTTATTTATCTTTTCCAGCTGGCTGCAATAAAACTTGGCCGATATGGAGAAGACCTTCTCTTCTATCTCTATTACATGAATGGAGGAGATGTATTACAACTTTTAGCTGCAGTAGAGCTGTATGTTCAAAGTATTTTTAAACACTTTTGTATTATACTGGATCTTGTATATTCTGAAAGCTGTTTTCTTTAAAAAATGATGATGGCTATAGTTTTCATCTTTTATTTTTAAAGTGGAAATATTTATCAAGAAATTTAAGTTGTTTATTTTCACATTTAGTAAAATAAAGTTAATTTAGATTGAAACCTTAGATAACCGTGGCTTCATAATCATTGTATACATAAAAGAAGAATTTTAAACTTAACCCTAAGTTTATAAGAAGAAGACAGAATCAAGTTGAATCATGGATTTGGTGAATCTAATTTTTGTAAATATGTCAAGTATAAGACATGATTCAGCTTCCAGCCAAGATGGAGGCGTAGGTGGACACACTGTGCCTCCTCGCACAACCAAAATTAAGGACAACAAATATTTAGAAACAAGAAAACAACTAGAACTGATAGAAAATTGAACTGTACAGAAGTCCAACACCCATTCATCCAGACCAGTTAAGAGGGGCGGTGTTATGGCAGGAAAAGTGGAGGCTGGTGCACCCAGGCGCGCAGGCAGCGGCAGCTGGCAGACCTCAGGCGCACAGGGTGGCAACGGTCCAGACCCAGTGAGGCTGCACAAGGGCAGCAGCTGGCTGACCAGGTGGTCCCACATTTGCTTGCAGATAATCTAGATGCAGGGGCAGCAATGGAAGGGACTGGAATCCAAGAGGGAGCAGAGCAAGCGCCATTGTTCCCTCTCGGACCCTGCCCCCACATACAGTGTCACTACCTAGCCTCTGGGCTACCCCGCCCTGGGGAACACCTGAGGCTCTGCTCCTCACTATGTAACAGCCACTGCCCCCCCCCCCCCCCCCCCCCCGCAAAAAAAAAGGGCTCAAACCAGAGAACAAATCAAAGCTCCGGAACCAATTCCTCTAAGGGACCAAGAGATAGCCAACCTATCAGATGCAGAGTTCAAAGCACTGGTGATCAGGATGTTCACAGAATTGGTTGATTTTGGTCGCAAATTAGATGAACAAATGAAGGCTTCAATAAGTGAAATGAAGGAAAATGCACAGGGATCCAGTAGAGATAGGAGAAAAACTAGGACTCAAATCAATTTAGTGGACCAGAAGGAAGAAACAAACAACCACACAGAAAACAAGGAAGAAACAAGAATTCAAAAAAATGAGGAGAGGCTTAGGAACCTCCAGGACATCTTGAAATGCCCCAACATCCAAATTATAGGGGTACCAGAAGGGGAAGAGGAAGAGCAACAAGTAGAAAACATATCTGAACAAATAATAAAGGAGAACTTCCCCAATCTGGCAAAGGAAATAGACTTCCAGGAAGTCCAAGAAGCTCAGAGAGTCCCAAAGAAGTTGGACCCAAGGAGGAACACACCAAGGCACATCATCATTACATTAGCCAAGATTCAAATGAAGGAGAGAATTCTAGAAGCAGCAAGGGATAAGGGGACAGTCACCTACAAAGGAGTTCCCATCAGACTGTCAGCTGATTGCTCAAAAGAGACTTTCCAGGCAAGAAGGGGCTGGAAAGAAGTATTCCAAGTCATGAAAGTCAAGGACCTACATCCAAGATTGCTCTATCCAGTGAAGCTGTCATTTAGAATGGAAGGGCAGATAAAGTGCTTCTCAGATAAGGTCAAGTTAAAGGAGTTCATCATCACCAAGCCCTTATTATATGAAATGTTCAGGGGACTTACCTAAGAAAAAGAAGATAAAAAAATATGACAGTAAAAAGACAGCAAACTTACAGCTATTAAGAACCACATCTAAAACAAAAGCAAACTAAGCCAACAACTAGAACAGGAACAGAACCACAGAAATGGAGATTACATAGAGGGTTAGCAACAGGGGAGTGGGAGGAGGAGAGAAGGGAGAAAAGGTATAGAGAATAAGTAGCATAGACAGTGGGTAGAAAATAGGGGGCGAGCAAGAGTAGTATGGGAAATGTAGAAGCTAAAGAACTCATGACACATGGACATGAACTAAAGGGGGGAATGTGTGTGGGAGGGGGTGTGCAGGGTGGAGGGGAATGATGGGGGAGAAATGGGACAACTGTAATAGCATAATCAATAAAATATATTAAAAAATACAAAAAAGACATAACTGGCTTATTTGCTCCTTGTGGAACTACATATGCTAATGACAGTGAATTTCATCATTTAATAAAAATCTGTTAATTATTATATGGGCAATTCACTGTATATGTAAGCCCATATTCATTCTCAGAACCCTGCTGGCCAATTTAAATTAGTGTTTAGAAGTTGGTCCATTGGATGTGTTTTTTCCTGATGTCCTAAGTGTAAAAATTTTGTGTCATTTCTCATATGTCCAATTGGTAACATACTTTATTACCAATAGACTATTCTCCTAATTGTGTTTACTATAGAGTAAGTTGCTAAAACTTTCTGGTGTTATGATTAGAAGCCCTTTCTACATATATAAGTATTTTTATAGTATTCCTTATGCCATTTCTGTAACTGGCCTTGTATCAGATATTCAATATTTAAATTCTCTGTGTTCATAAGTTGTTTTTGTTTTTCTATTGAGAATTTGTTATTTCTCATGTTCTTTTCACAATTTTGTAAGATAGTAATTACTACCTATTCTTTTAAATTTATTTATAATAAATTTATTCATCCATCTATCCATCCATCACTGGCAGTTTCGTCTCATACCTTATTTATGTAATCTAAAAATTACCTCATGGTATTGGTAGGAAGGTTTTTGTTTATTACATGGAGGTTTTATGTGATTTAAATAGTTAATTCAAATAGACATTGTATTTAGTTCAATACAAAGTAATTCGAATAGTTGGGGTTTTGTTTGTTTTAATAGGTATCTCAATTTCTATTGATTAAGAAGAACAATAAAGGAGTGAGGTTTCTGG
Organism: Glossophaga mutica; assembly: GCA_039655065.1. Classification (NCBI taxonomy): domain Eukaryota; kingdom Metazoa; phylum Chordata; class Mammalia; order Chiroptera; family Phyllostomidae; genus Glossophaga; species Glossophaga mutica. The sequence continues at coordinate 66,607,791 of CM077304.1, forward strand.
AACACAGTGTACCTTTATTTGGCCTCCCTATATTTTTACCACATCATCGCTCATGGAGCTTTTAAGATATTGTTCTGTTTACATAAAAAATTTCTTAAGTACAGGTGTGTGTATTAATTAAAGTGGTTTTTGGACAAAAAATATTTTCCTATATTTATTTCACTAGGGTTGCATTTAATAACAATAAAAGTCAGGATGAAGAAGCATTTATATCCATGTGTTTTATGTGTAATTATTTTCTGAAAAGTTTTATAAAATGTGAAGGTGCAAGAAAAAATTAATTTCTCTTTTTCTCTTAAAAATTGAAGTTTTAATCGTGATTGGAGATACCACAAAGAAGAACGAGTATGGATTACCAGGGCACCAGGCATGGAGCCAACAATGAAAACCAATACATATGAGAGGGGAACTTACTACTTCTTTGACTGTCTTAACTGGAGGAAAGTAGCTAAGGTATATTTTTTTCCATGTGCAAATGTGTAAATGTGTAAATCTAGATTTTAAAAAGAAGTGATCTCTTTTATCTCTTTATGTACCAATGTGTTCATTCAAATAATGTGTCATATATTTGCTCAGTTTTTTGTCTCTACCTCCTTGGCTTGATTTAACTGTAGGAGAGTATGCAGAAACAGTTCATCTTATCCTCAGAAAAATGATTGACTTGGAAAGAAATTTTCTCATTTTTCAAAAGCTTTGGTAACATTTCAAATATTTTTGTCTCTACTCAGTCGTGAAATAAAGATACCCATGTACAATCCCAGACATGTATTCTTACATTATTATTACTTTTAATTAAGCAAGTATGAGATTTTCCTAAAATCAGTATATAAACAGATATAGGCTATTTTTTAATTTTATGTTTACATTTTGTAAATGAATATATTACTTTTTAATTGACTTTATTGGGGTGATATTGGTTAATAACATTACATAGGTTTTAGGGGTATAATTCTATAATGCATCATCTTGTATATTGTGTGTTTACAGATAATAGGCTTTTTAAAACACTTGCACTCATTGAAGAAAAGGATGCTTGAGTTTTGAAACAGAAGAAAAATATTTCTTAACAGCTCATTGAATGATTTTTTAGTTGTTGGTTTTGGGCTTTTTTTGTCTTAAGTCAGCTTTACTTAAACTGATAAAAAAGGTAAAAATTAAAAGACAATGTAAAATGCTTATCACATATATTTATCAAAAAAGTTTATAAGATTTCATATAAAAATTGAAAATGGAAATAGAAGAAATTAAAAATTTTTTAATTATTATTTTTGGGTGTTTTTCAATGGTAGATGTCATTACATCTCAGACCAAGTCCATATACCACTGTACACTGTATTTGAGTTATTTCAACAAATCTTTTATGCATATCTTGATTTCAAAAGTAGGTCCATGTCCTAAATAACCATTTAGTTAAGTAGAAATAATTCTGTTCATTACAAATAGTACATGAGATACTGTGTATGTTACCTGTTCTTTAAGAAATATAGTGTAATAGAAAACCATAGTATTTTTGTGTCATGGGTTTGAATTTAACTCCTGTTTCAACTATTTATACTTTCACCTTGTGCAAGTTTCCTTATCTTTTAAATTGAAATACTTCTATATTGTCATGAAATTTAAATGAGATTACACACAAACACATTTATACTAGGTACAGCGCTTGGCAAATATTGGGTATTTGATATATGAGAGTAATTGTGGTAGTTTGTTGCTGCTGTTTCTAATCATTGTTGTTGTTACAGTTTATTATTATTTTTCCAAAGATGGAGGAATTGTAATTGATTATTGTTAGGTCAGTGGTTCTCAGATTTTAACTTACATCAGAATTACCTGGAAAACTTTATACAAATTACTTGGCCATACCTCCGTTGTTTCTGATTAAATAAGTCTGTAATGGGACCTGAGAATTTGCATTTCTAACAAGTTCCCAGGTAATGCCAGTGATGATACCGGTCCTAGTCAGGAGCCATACTTCAAGAAACTCTAAGTTAATTGATTCTACAAGAGACAAAAAGTATCTTTAGAGGAAGAAAAACGCTGTTGGGAAATAACTGAAGTTTTTTCCATTCATTTGAAGTATTTTGCTCAATATCATTGCAAATTATTCCAAATTTCGTATATGCAAAAAGGAATGGATGTTCAAAGAGGAGACATAATTTTAGATAAATTTTAGTTTAATATATGTGAGGGTATCAACTCACACAGACAAAAATCAGCTTTTATTAATAGAACTGAGTTCTCCCCGTAAAGTCAAGTATTCAGAAACCAACCTACACATTAATAGGGCCCCTTTATTCTCTCTTAAACGCAATTCCCTAGTCAGGTGAATGTCATTTTAAAGAATGTGTGTGTGCACACAAAAATAATTTTACCTAATTTTATTTCATCGCTCTTGTATAGCTGAGCTTCTATTTTAACCTATACCTTTACAATTTTTAGCAATGAAGTAAGAAAATAAAATTTGGGAAATATTATTAAACTATTTCCTAAGTAATCTCTCTTGAGGTAGTTGCTGGCCCACTTGCACTCATACTCTTAGAAGTTATTTTTATAGTGATGAAAGCAAGCAGAATGATTGGTTTCCATCAAATAGTAATGCAGGTTCATAAACTTAAAGCCTTTCAGTTGTATTCACAGAATAAACTTTTTACACTTGATACTTTTATTAAGGCTGTTTTCAATGTTTTCCTAGAAACTGGTTTAGGAACTAAGAAATTTGATTTTATTCATAGTATTATTAACAGATTTCATTATACTACTGAAAATTCATTAAAATGCCATGTCCCAAACTAATTTCAAAGTCCCCATCTGTAAATTTACCTGTAAGGTTTGGCTTACAGGTAAAGAACATGCATTAAATGGCTGCAGCTCATTTTAAGAAGCCTGCAGTATGAATTAGTATTATAAATAATAGCTTGATGTTATCATGGTATCATGAGAAGTAGTTGTTGGACCATAATCAGGTCCCTATTCAGAATATCTTGTATATGAGGTTCTTCCTTTCTCTTTTGCAAATCACTGAGTATTTTTAGAGAGATGAAAAGTTGTAACATTAAGTGAGGGATTAGATGACTTAAATCAGAAGTATTTCTTATCCCCTAAAAATTCCGACTCTGAATTCTAGGATGCGACCCATTATTTATTTAAAGAATTTGCTATATGTCAAGAATATATGTGCAGAAAAATTTTGTCACTATCTGCTTATTCTACCCTTTTAGATATTTTTGACTTGTCAACAGAGAATGTGGTCTGTCCTTGTGAATTGGCTGGAATTAGTCAGTATCCCGCTAACTTAAAATTTGTGGTAATTTAGGTGGTATATGTAATCTTTTTTTAATTTTTTAATTGATTTTAGAGAGAGAGAGAGAAACATTGATTTGTTGTTCCACTTATTTATGCATTCATTGATTGCTTCTTGTATGTGCCCTGACTTGGGATTGAACCCGCAACTGTGGCGTATTGGGAGAACGCTTCAACCAGCTGAGCTACCTGACCAGGGCTGATAATGTATATAATCTCAATGAGTAAAAATTTTTAAATAATTTCATCCATGGAGAATTTTTAGCTAGTGGAGGCTCCCAATTATCAATAGCTTTCTCAGACTAAAAACTTACAAATTTAAATATTCTTTCCGCCTGATTTCACCTTTTAGGTCCAACAGTGAATAGAATTTTTAATGCTTAGGATTTTTGTCATTTCATACCCTGATGTAAAGGTGGGTTTTTTTCCCCCCAATAACTTCACTGGTACACTTTAGTGCTTTTTTATACTTTAATAAGTAATATGTGCTTTTTTTTTTTTTTTTTTTGAAATAAAAAATTTCTAATAACTGGATTTAAGATTTAAACGTTCTAAAGTTTAATGAGGATTGATCATAATTAAGAAAAGGCTGGTGTTTTTGAGGATTTGAGAAAACATTCCTGTAATTTATGTTTCTATGTGAAGTTTGATTAGTAATAATAATTTTACTTGATCACCTGAGTCAAGTGCATGTATTCCAATTCCGCTTCGTAGTAGCCTTTTGAGAATATGTAACCTAATTATATTAATAGTAAAACTAAGACTTTGAAAGTTATTTTCAAAAAGTACGTAGAATTCTTTCTACCCTTTTAAATCATTAAATTGTAATCCAAAAATCTTTTTTTCCAGCTCTGACAGGTGTGGTTCAGTTGGTTGGAGCTTTGTCCCGTAAGCCAAAAGATTTGTTTTGGGGATTCCATTACCAGTCAGGGCATATACCTAGGTTGCAGGTTCAATTCCTGGCTAGGGTGCACATGGAAGACAACCACTTGATGCTTCTCTCTCACATTGATGTTTCTTTCTGTCTCTCCCTTCCTCTGTCTATAAAATTAGTAAACATTTTTTAAAATCTTTTTTCCATTGAAGCAAATTTATACATAGATCTTCTAATACCTTATCTTGGAATACTTCAAAAATTAAGTGTTCTGTTCCTAAGAGCATTGAAGAAAACTTGCATTTATTAATTCATTAGCCATTAATTACATACCTGCTAGGGGCTTGGCACTGTTCTAGACAGTAGGTAATGTTATACAAAACAAGACACCCTTCTTGCCCCTACAGATTATAATTATACAGAGGTATAACGTATGTGTTTTGTGTGTGTATGTATAACATAAACATGTAAAAGATGTAATCAGCAATCAAAGTTAGGGAACAAAGAGATACCAATGTGTTGTAAGTTTTATGTATTTTAAGAATAAAAGTACATAGAAAAAAGATTTTAAAAATGGAAGACAAAATTTGACCTATTTAATTTCTGAATCTGAATATAAGGTCTTTGAGAGTTTTTTAATTATCATACAAAAAATTTATGTTTCTTAGGTTTAAACAGATCTCTTTCTTTTAACACATAGGGAAATATATGTTCATTGATGAAGTTACTCTAGTTGAAATTCTAGTAATAGATTGTAAGTTCACTGATATACAATGACAAGGACAGAATAATTGAACAAAATTTTAATTTTTATACCTTAGGTAGTAGATTGAATGTTATGATTTGTCACAGTTACAAATAGACTTTTTATCCTATAACTACAATTAATTTAGAACTAAAATGCTAATTTTCATTTCTAAAGAATCATGATAGATACAAGAAGATACTTTCTTCCCTAATTTGGCAATACATTTCTTTAAAGTCTGGACAGGTAGGAAGATTGTGGTGTTTACACAATACATTGGGAAGAGCTGTGGTAATTATGATGGTGATTCTGGCATTTGCTAGTTTTTACTGATAAGCAAATAATCACTGCTTTAGTTACTTAACCAACCCTGTAAAATAACACCTTTTTAAATTAAAGTCATCGCAGGTACCTTTTATCGGTGGACTGAATTTTTTCCACATTTTTCCTGGATAAGGGGGTGTAATAAAGTGATTATAGTTTGGATCTTGGACTAAAAATATTAAAAATAATGTGTTGTACTAGAAAAGTCATGGGCTTTGGTGTTACATGGGTCTGGATTCCAATCCTAGACCTGATACTACTGTATGACTTGGGTTAGTTATTTTTGATCCCCATTTTCCTCAGGTGCAGAATAAAGGTAATGACACCAACAGTGTTATCATAAGTTAGAGTAAAATCAGCTGTATCTCTAGTTTTGACAAATAATAGGCTTTCAGTAAGTTACACCTGCTATTTCTGTAATTGTTCATGTAACATCCTTGAATTTTAAATACTTAGTTTGGTATCTCAAAATTTAATCATGTCCTAGGTTTTCATTTTAATTTATTTGTGAAATTTCCCCCTTAATTTAATAATGGAAACATTTATTACAGAATCATTTCAGAACAAAATAGATGAGGTAAAATATGGTGACCCATAGCACGTTACTTAACTGGCTTTCTTTGATACATATTAAGGTTCATAATTTTTTAAATGGGATTGGTTGAGAGAGTTTGTGCTAATTGAATTCAAGTTGGAGAATTATTGATTTTTATCTAGAACTTCTTGCTCTTTGGCTTTGCAAAGGTACATCTTTTAATATACAAAATTATAGTCTATATCTGTTTTTTGATCTTGGGGAAGTATGAAAAAATGGCTTCAAAATTCTTAAATTATAAAATTCATGAAGTTAATGTAGTATTTTGAAAATTTATTTGAAATGGACTATGCAGTTCACTGCCAGATGCACCTACATCCACCATTGTCTAGTTTTGGATGGCATTTGCATCTTTTCAGGGTTTTGGATTTGTGAAATGGGAACTCTGAAGACGTGTGAGTTTTAACTTCATTGTTTTCCTGAAATTTTAAAGAGGTTAGAAGAACTTTGTATTTTTTAATAAGACACTGGAAAGGTATTTCTCAGCTTTTTTCATGAAAAAGTAAATTTTTAGGTTTTATAGTTCATTGAAGGAAGCTTTACTTTTAAATATTCTATAATTTTCAGTGGTTTCCATTAGTTATACAGTAATTGCCCCATTAAATTTTTATTTTTTGCAAAAAATGCATAGAATTTGTTCCATAAAATACTCATGAGAAGTCTCGGACCTTTATCCAGCAAGTCTCTTATTTTGTATTTATCAGATGGAAGCTGTAGCACATTATTTTTATTTAAGCTATATTTTACTTAAGGGAAAAAATAGTTGATATATCTGTATCTGTGATCATTCTCATGGATGCAGTTATTTTGTTTATATAGTAATATATGTTTTGACAAAATTTTGAGAACAAAAGGAGAAGAAATCATCTAAATTCTTAAATTTGGTTTTATAGGAGTTCCATCTGGAATATGACAAGTTAGAAGAACGGCCTCACCTGCCATCCACCTTCAACTACAACCCTGCTCAGCAAGCCTTCTAAAAAAAAAAAAAAAAAAAAAAAGACTTCCCTTTTCTTGGGGTATGGCTGTCTCAGCACAATACTCGACATAACTGCAGAACTGATGTGGCTCAGGCACCCTGGTTTTAATTCCTTGAGGATCTGGCAATTGGCTTATGCAAAAGGTCACCATTTGAGATCCTGCCTTACTAATTATGTGCTGCCCAACAACTAAATTTGTAATTTGTTTTTCTCTAGTTTGAGCAGGGTCTGGATTTTTTTCATTTATTTTCTTTTTTGCCAGCAGACAGACTTGGGTCTTTAAAGACAAGCAAATACACTGACAGAGGTTTACTATTCAGTTTCTAAAATGTAAAAAAGAAAACCCACAAAAGACTCAACAGAATTAGACCACAAAATTTGCATTGTTCATTGTAGCACTATTGGTAATAAAATAACAAATGTTTGTGCATTTTTATGTGAAGATCCTTCTCGTATTTCATTTGGAAAGATGAGCAAGGTCTGCTTCCCTTGTTTTACTTCCCCTCCTGTTTTTGAAAGGCAGTTTCGCCAACCTTAACGCAAGAGTATATGACTGTCCTAGGAGAAAGATATTGCCACAATCTCTGGATGGTTTCCAGGGTTGTGTTATTACTGAGCTTCATCTTTCCAGAATGAGCAAAACACTGTCCAGTCTTTGTTACGATTTTGTAATAAATGTGTACATTTTTTTTAAATTTTTGGACATCACATGAATAAAGGTATGTATGTACGAATGTGTATATATTATATATATGACATCTATTTTGGAAAATGTTTGCCCTGCTGTACCTCATTTTTAGGAGGTGTGCATGGATGCAATATATGAAAATGGGACATTCTGGAACTGCTGGTCAGGGGACTTTGTCGCCCTGTGCACTAAAGGGCCAGATTTTCAGCAGCCAAGGACATCCATACCCAAGTGAATGTGATGGGACTTAAAGAAGTGAACTGAGACAATTCACTCTGGCTGTTTGAACAGCAGCGTTTCATAGGAAGAGAAAAAAAGATCAATCTTGTATTTTCTGACCACATAAAGGCTTCTTCTCTTTGTAATAAAGTAGAAAAGCTCTCCTCACTGCAGTGTTGACTTTGATTTCAAATTATGAAATTATTTCTTCAATATGTGAAAGAGGGAGGGGAAAAAATACCTGAAGTTTTACAAATATCAAATTGAATGGTGTGACCAAACAATTTAAAATGTAGTTTTCTTTCAGCTTTCAACAAGTAGTTTAATGAAACCATATATCATTTCACTTATAGGTTAAAATGTAGACATTCTTAGTATTATTAACCAAGTTCAAAACAGAAAACTATTAAGTAGAATATAGCAGTATTAGAAATAAAACTTTCTCATTACTCTTGGGACCCAATCAGAATACTTTTGTGTGGAATTTGTGAGAAATCTCTTGATATAGACCTTTAATATTTATGAAGTAATACTCAAAATTAAGGTGAGCCAAAAGCCATGGCAGGGCAGACTTTACCTTCAGTTTGCTGACCTGGATATTTCACATTTACAAGATGATGGATTCTTTTCCATCTGAAGACTAGTACTGTATTTTAAAATGTCTGAAGACTGAAGCTATGGAAGCAGAACTAAAGATAGAGAATAAAAAGAAGGGAAGCATGCGAATTTGATCTTTAAATTTTTATTTTTAAACTATTTTTCTATAAAGAGTGAAAGTTTATTGACATTGACCAAATCATGTTTGAAAAATGAAACATTTATGACATTGCTGTGTTTGTGTATCAGGAATATAAAACAAGATTTACCTTTTTTTTTTACATATTTTTAAATATGAAGAACTGACATAAAAGAGGATTTTTTAACCTTTCAGATTGAAACCAAATCATCTCTTCTATAGGAAAGATGGCATTTATAAAATTATAATTTTATTGTTTTGAGAAAACCTTCACAGAATACACACGATAGTTGACATAAACCAGTGTCAAATCCTAGAAATCACTATCTTTAAGAAGGATTACATTTTTTCACAATAATTTACCGTGTAAAATGTAACTTTTCCTACATAACCATGAGAGGTAGGAGAAAAAAATGGAAGGGGATCTTTATTCTTACGAGTACAAACATAAAGTGTCACCATAATTATGATTGGTACTGTGTGATGATTCAGACAATCAAAATAGCTAATATCAAGTGGTTTGTTACCTTGGTTTGAGTTGTTTTAATTGGCATATACAAATTTTAAGAGCACCTTTTTCAGTTTTCTGAGTTCTTTTTACCCTGAATCATTAACATGAGAAAACTCTTGCATGTAAACCAACTTTTTATAACTTGTTTATGGTAGAAATTACCACACTTTTGACTTAAGATCCAAATTTTAAAATTCTATATGAAATCTTTAAAAGACTTATTAAACTCTTTATTATAACATTGTTATGCCCTGGCTGGTGTAGCTCAGTGGATTGAGCGCGGGCCTGCGAACCGAAGGATCGCGGTTCGATTCCCAGTCAGGGCACATGCCTGGGTTGCCAGGCCAGGTCCCGGCAGGGGACATACAAGAGGCAACCACACATTGATGTTTCTCTCCCTCTCTTCTTCCCTTCCCCTCTAAAGATAAATAAATAAAATCTAAAAAAGAAAAAGAGAGCCATAATCTTTAAAAAAAAAATTTGTTATATTTCTTGGTTTTATAACTTGTGGTTATACATATACAGAAGTTATCTAATATTTCACATTTTCTTCTTAGGTTTAAATTTTAATTTTTTCCCTATATAACTAGTGACATAAATGTGTACATTTTGTTAAGTAATTTTTGTGATTATACTGTAATTGGCTTTCTGGAACCACAAGCTATTTAGTTGCAAAAGAAAATCAGTTACTTAGTTTTAAATATATATTCTATGCTTCTTGTGATACTATAATTAATATGAAAAAACTCCCATTTTCAGGGATTTTTCACTGCACATAAACTTTCTTTTTATACAAATTTTAATTAAGAACTGAAAGTTTATTTAAATTTTTTACAGTATATATAAAGCCAACCATTTATCTGATATTTTCCTTTTTGCCACCAAACTTGGAACACAACAGGTGCTTCATAAATACATGTTCATTAACTGGCATAAAGTGATATTTCAATGTGAAAATAAAAATGTACATGTCAAAGTATTGGGCTTTGAAATAATTTACTACTTTTACTGTAATTTTACTTTCAAAAGAAACTATTGAAGCATTTGCAATTAACTTTCTAAACTATTCCAGTTTTTCCCACTCTACCCTTTCTAATTGACCTTTCCTATGAATCCTCCTTCATTCAAAAACCATAGATCTTCCATTTTGTTAACTATTGTGTTCAATATAACCCATTGTTCGTTAAATATGTGGCATCTGAGAGTGGCTCCAAAGGAAGACTCATTTCATTTCACTTAGATTTGCTTAATAGCATTGGTTTTGCAAGAAAAGTTACTGAAGAAAACCTATACACATGCTTATGTGTAAAAGGAGAGGGATGTTTATGTTTAATGTTCTCTTAACAGTGATTTGTATAGTTAAAAAAGACACAAATACCTACTAGCTAGTTCCATTAAGACAGTCTCTGGAAAATGAGATAAGCTAGATCCCAATGGCATGTCACAAAGTTCACTCTCTCTTTGCCACTAGCATTACCCATGAATTAGATCATTGCATGAATTAATGACAGATCTAGGAGATGAAGCAAATAAACACAATGAAAGTCAAAATTGAGATCTAAATCAAACCCTGTAATTTTGTGTGTTGCATCAAGTAGAATATATTGAATCAGGACAATTACTTAGTTTTGCATTTTGGTTGCTAAAATGAAAAGGATAGTGGAATATAACTTGTGGTTCGTATGTAGATCAATGTAAATTGAATCCACTGGAAAAAAATTCATCTTTGGCTACATTAGGAAAAGTATACTGTTCAGAACAAGGTAGGAAGTTGGCTATATTTTAAGAGCTGCTGTGACTGGGAAAGGCAGAAGAGTACGTGGCATATGACTTGTAGTTGCAAATAAATGCACTGTTTTAATGTGCTTATTGTATCCTGTCTTTAGCATGGTGTCATGAGGCAGGTTTTAGTATCCCTATTTATACTAAATTCAAAAATATATCCCCCCCACAAAACTCACACAGGAAGTAGGAACGTTTAACATTAGGGAATAAATTTTGGAAACATGGCATCAGTTTCCAAGTATCAAATTCAAGAGCTGTTGATGAAAGATGAAATCATTTGTATGGCTGAAGAGCAGAACCAGTAAGGTTTCAATGCAATATTAAAATGTAACAGGTAATTAGGATTTTGAAATGAGTGCCTTCATAAGGTATTAGATTCAACCTCATAGAAGATAACCAGGGAGACTCCATGGAAAGTGTTCTGTGCATAAGGTAAGGTAAGGAGTTAAAATTATCATGGGTCATACATATAAGTTCTTTGGCATCTCCATTTCCCGTATTATTCTTAACCTCTTCCTATTTTGTACATACCATTTGTGCTGCTTATTCCCTGTACCTTTTCTTCCATTCTCCCCCCCTCCACCCTGTCCCGCTCTCTGCTGATAACCCTCCATGTGATCTCTTTTCTGTGATTCTGTCCCTGTTCTAGTTTGCTTAGTTTTGTTTTTGTTTTTTGTTTAGGTTCGGTTGTTAATAACTGAGTTTGTTGTCATTTTACTGTTCATATTTTTTACCTTTTTCTTAGATAAGCCCCATTAACATTTCATATAATAAGGGCTTGGTGATGATGAACTCTTCCATACTAAACAATAGCTTTGCTGGGTGGAGTAATCTTAGATGTACGTACTTCTCTTTCGTGACTTTGAATACTTCTTTCCAATCCCCTTGGCTGCAAGGTTTCTAAATCAGCTAATGTCTTATGGGCACTCCTTTGTTGGTAACTATCTTCTTTTCTCTTCCTGCTTTTAAGATTCTCTTTAATTTTGGGTAATGTAATTATGATGTGCCTTGGTGTGTGCTTCCTTGGATCCAACTTTTTTGGGATTCTGAACTTCCTAGAAGTCCATTTCCTTCACCAGATTGAGGAAGTTCTCTTTTTTTCTTCAAGTAAGTTTTCAACTTCTTGCTCTTCCTCTTTTCCTTCTGGCACCCCTGTGATTCAGATGTTGGAACGTTTAAAGTTGTCCTGGAGGTACCTTAAGCGTGTCATTTTTTTTTTGAATTCTTGTTTCTTCATTCTGTTGGTTGAATGTTTATTTCTTCCTTCTCCAAATCATTTGAGTCCCAGTTTCCTTCCCTTCACCGTTGGTTCCCTGTATGTTTTTAATCTCACTTTGTATAGCCTTCATTTCTTCCATTATTTTGCAGCTGTACTCAACCATTTCTGTGAGCATCCTGATAACCAGTGTTTTGAATTCTGCATTTGATAGGTTAGCTATCTCCTCAACACTCAATTCTATTTTTGGAGCTTTGATCTGTTCTTTCATTTGGGCCATATTTCTTTGTCTCAGTGCACCAGTTACATTGTAAGAGGCGGAGCCTTAGGTATTCACCAGGATGGGGCAACTCAGGTCACACTACCTTGTGGTGCTGTATGTGGGGGAGGGGTCCAAGAGGGAACAGTGCCATTTGCTTGGCTCTCAGTGGGCTTTCAGTTACTTCCACTGCCAACAGCAAGCAAATTGGGCCCTTCTGGTGCTGATTCCCTGGAGGGTGGGTTTGTGTGTGTTCTAGGACCCTGTGGGTCTCCAACAAACTTGTGAGGCTGGGAGTTTCTCCCACTGCTGCAATTCCTACAGGTTTTTAGCCAGAGGTTTTGAGGCTTTTATTTACCCCCACTGGCATCCTGGGTTGTGCAGTCTGTCTCCCTCGCCAGTTCCTCCCAGTTTATATCCACCAGCTGGTGTCTCACCCGCCCAGTCCTATGGCTGCTGCCTTGCCACATGTCCTCTCCACCCCTGCTGCCCTGCCCCTCTCTGCCCCACCTACCTGTCCGGATGAATATTTCTTCTTTGACTCCTTGGTTGTCAGTTTTCCATACAGTTTGATTTTCTGGCAGTGATGGTTTTTTGTTTTTAAATTTGTTGTCCTTATTTTCGTTGTGTGAGGAGGCAAAGCTTATCTACCTACATCTCCATCTTGACCGGAAGTCTTAATTGAATGATATTAAATGTTTGTCGTATATTGAAAAAGTGTTGGAGTAATTATTGTACTTCAGCAAAACTAATTGCCTGCCTACATTTGTAATGTACATCATTATTTTGTGTGCCTCTAAAGGAAGGAGGAGCTCAAACTAGGACAAGCCACCAGTTAGAAAGTGCGTACCAATTTCAAAGATGCCATGCATGGAAAGAACATGCATCTTGGAATTGATGAGATAGACACTTGGGAGAGGAGACAGCTAAGGAAGACATGACAGCTGCCTTCAAATATACAAAGGACTTAAGAAAGAGAGCAAGTCCTAAACCAGCAGCTGGAGGAAGTTGAGTGAGACAGATTTGGGTTCTGTATGTTAAGGTGCTGTCCCACAGTACCAACTGCTTTATGAAGTGAGGATTCCAACCGCAAAAATGTTCATGCAGATAGTGGAAGGCTCAAATCTCTATTGAGAGGGTTGCCTTTTTGACTAAAAACTTGGATTTGACTAACAGGCCTCTTTTCATTTCTTAAAGATGTTGGTACCCTTGCCCTGGCTGGTGTGGCTCAATGGATTTAGCACCGGCCTGTGAACCAAAGGGTCGCAGGTTCAATTCCCAGTCAGGGCACATGCCTGGGTTGCAGGCCAGGCCCCCAGTTGGGGGTGTGCAAGAAGCAACCACACATTGATGCTTCCCTCTTTCTCTTTCCCTTCCCCTCTGTCTAAAAATTAATTAATTAATTAATTAAAAAATATGTTGATACCCTTGATCAGAAGCTGGGGGCTAAAACTATATGCTTAAAGCATTAACCTAGTCTAAAATAAAATGTGCTTTTCTGTGAGTCGTAGATGAGGTTTACTTAAATTTACTGCTATATCTTTGGAAAGAAATTTAATCAAAGTTACAGAAGGCAACTTGATTCAACTCTTTCTCCCTTAAACTTCAGTAATGAAATATTACTAAAGCACAACAAATAGTAAGGCCTATGCATGTGTATATTCACCAGATTAATTTATTCTTCAGTCAAACAAGGGAAGACAGTTTTTGATAAGTTTTGAGGTAAATATTTAGCCTGAAATTAAACATTGCATTAGTGTCCTCTTGCTTGTTTTCTACTGCAGGTCACCACAAAAATCAGATTAAGCAGTAATCCTATTATTTAAAAAGAAAGGTGATTACTAAACTTGATGTTTGAAAAAGCTCATTTTGGATTGAGATTGCTGCAGGAACTAACCAAAGTCAAACTTACCCTCTAGTAATTTTCAGACTGATTCAGCACAGTCACCTGGGGAATGTTAGAAATGTTAGAAATGTCAGTTTTAGGCCTCATACTTAGATACTCTGATTTTCAAATGTCTAAAGACAGGCCAGGACGACATACTTTAGTAAATACCACAGGTCATTTCTGAAGTGAACTACCAGTTAACACTTAAACTGTATGCTGCTTGCTGACTGTACAAGTACTAACTAGAATAAAATCAATGTTTCGCTGAAATCCAACTAAGCTAATTTGGGAATCCTGCACTCCTGTGTATTGAGCATTCATTTACTTTTTTTTGCATCCAGTGTTCTAGTGCAGAAACCACATTGTTCCAACAGTATTTATTAGAGCAGAATGCGAGGAAACCTAAATCCATTCCCAAGTATAAAGCAGTGAAGATGCTTTTAAAAATAAAAATAAAAAAAATAAAAACCTTAGCTATTTCCTGGGGTTATTTATGCTAGGTCTTAGATTCCCACTTCAGTGTGTGTGCATAAACGCTGCTGAGGGCAACTATGTGCATTATCAGTTCTATGGGCATCAACTGAACTATTTTTATCTAGTCATCCTGTTAAATAAATACTATGACTCAACAAGGTTTTAGTGATACAGTTCTTCATCACAAGAATGCCTTTTTCAGTTTACAAAGCTAATTCATTCCAGATGTTTGCCATAGTTTTCCCTTCATCATAGAAATGATTTCTTGAAAATGTCATGAAATTCACAAGGATAGTCTTCATTGTTATGATTTCCTAACTGTTGAAAACTCAAATCTTAAGCTACGAGGTTGACACATGCCAAAATACTTTATTTTGGATAGTTAATAAACTATCTTTTAAGGTCAAAATTAATTTTTCACGAGATTTTATCTTTATTTTCATTTTCAAGGCTTGATAGGCATCTACCACACCACAAATATTTTATTGACATTTTTGTTAGAGAAGGTAAAATAACCTTTTTATGTCAAAAGTGATAGTTCTTTTATGGCCCTGGCTGGTGTAGCTCAGTGGATTGAGCGCGGGCCTGCGAACTAAAGGATCGCGGTTCGATTCCCAGTCAGGGCACATGCCTGGGTTGCAGGACAGTTCCCAGCGACAGTTTCCAGCAGGGGATGCACGAAAAGCAACCATACATTGATATTTCTCTCCATCTCTCCTTCCCTTCCCCTCTAAAGATAAATAAATAAAATCTTAAAAAAAAAAGTGATAGTTCTTTTAAACAATAATAATTAAGGATACTAGCTGAGGAAAACAGAACCTTCCACTGTGAATCTGAGCTAGTTTCTAATTTATATAAGATAATTTGCATTTGTATGGCTTAGTGGATTGAGCACAGGCCTGTGAACCGAAAGGTCACCAGTTCAATTCCCAGTCAGGGCACATGCCTGGGTTGTGGGCCAGGTCCCTGGTTCAGTGCATGTGAGGCAACTGAACGATGTATCTCTCACACACTGATGTTTCCCTCTCCCTTCCCCTCTCTTTAAAATAATAAATAAATTAAATCTTTAAAGAAAACTTTTAACCAATGATGTTTTTCTTCCAGGCTAATTATTCTCTAATATACTAAAGATTAGCATTAACACATGAGAGATCTTTAAACATTTTGGAAGAAATGCATCACAGTTCAAGAGTGGTATGATGGCAATAAATGGCGGAATTTACCATTTATTCTTTATTCTTAGGATCAGCTTTATTGATACTCATTTATAATGAAAATTAAAACACTGATTATTTTTAAAAAATACACAGCTCAGTGAGAAAAGATTACATGTGTCGGTGACATAAATAGTTTCATCTTCTGCATAAAAATAAAGATTTGGGGCAGCCAGAGTGTTTGGAAGCTACCTTTAAATCTGTTACATTGTGAACATTTATTTTAAGATGTAGTTTTAATTATCATATGTAACAGTTGCATGAAAAATAAGGGTGTCTTAAAATTTGAGCTGTTAAATATTTCCCCTCTTAACAGAGTCAGACATGTTTGATTTTTTATTTTGACTGTTTTTAAGTAATTTACTATCTTCAAGTGGTTAATATTCTTCAAATATAAAACAAGTTAGTGTCAACAATTAAAAATACATGGAACATACAAATGTTCTAACATTCCCTAGTAATGGAGAATTATAGAAAGTGAAAGAATAAAAATTACACACACACACACACACACACATATCCTTTTTCTGAATAAAAATTACACTTTAGTTTTTAAGAATGCAAGTCATGTTACTCTTCAAAGAAAAGTTACTTCCAGATTTCTCCTTTTAATCTTAAGTTTTATGTCATTTCTGTATTTCACTCTAAAGGGTTTAATATTTGAATATTAAATTAGTTGACTGGCACATCACTATTTGGAGTCCAAATTCAGTCTAATTGTGAGCCAGAAACACATTCCCAGCTTTTCTCTACATTTGCAATGACTTACCTAGGGAGCAACAAAATGCATCTTCCTTGATGTACTTGTGTGTTGAATAACGTGGAACAGAAAGCTACAGACTTGGTTTAGATCATTTAGAATGGGGTATCCTTTCCATCTTTGAGTTATCTATTTTCCTTAGCATTTGGGATAAGGATATGACCTTAGTTTTATAATCCCTATCAAAAGAGAATACTGAAGAAATACAAGATTAAGTATAAGAAGGCCTGGGAGGAACATGATAGTTGTCTTGCCCACCTGGAGTCTTTTATGCTACACAAAATCAGATGGCAGGGTAACAGACAAAAGCAAAACTTAGAAGTATTAGGTGACTTCCTAGAACTATTTATTGACTTGTTTTATTAACACCTGGTGTTCCTTGTGTTTACTTCTACTTTGAATCTAATTTGAATTTCTAACAAGCCTCTCTGAAACCTAAATACTTTACTTACTTTCCCTCTCCTGCATGAAACTGTACTAATATTTGCTATGCATCTAAAATGGAGCTATTTTCAACACAAGTGTTTCAGAGTAAAATTAAACAAGAGGACCTGATTAAATCATTAGCTAATTCCTCCTCTACCTACAGTCCCCCTTCATAGCCAGGTCACCAGATGAATTTATCAAGCCTAACTATACTTGAATATAAGTATATAAGCACATTTTAAATCCATTTGTATTACCTACACTTCTCTTATACTAAATACACTTGTTAGACATAGCATAATTCCACAGAAAAAGAGTGGGGATTGTAATCTGTCACTGTCAATATGTGTGCAGCTATAGAAAAGTTGCTTGATATCTCATTCCCTCTTTGTCTCATGAGAGCGATACATTAGGGTATTCGTTCATATGAGGTGTTCAGTTAGGTCAGTTTCACCAAGCACACACTCTGCCTGTTAGCCATTGTACCAGGAAGTGCTTTCCATATCTGAAAATTATTTAAAGGCCTTTAACTTGACTAGGTGCTCTTAGGTAGTAATACACAAGTTTTTTAAGAACATGGCAAGAACGAAAAACTTGGAGTAAAAGTCATAAAAGGTTAAAACTATCTTTTTATCCAACCCTCTTGTATGAGGAGGAAACAATCTAAGAACATCAATTATTTATCTTATATTAAACTATTTATTGTTAATGCTCAGACCAAAACCTCTTAGCTTCTTGCTTTCTAATTCCAAAGCTGATACCCCTTTTACTGCGTGTGTTCATGTATATGTGTCTTCCATAGAAGTTCACTTCCATTAACATGAAAGACTAACCTAACAGGTGGTGAGAATTTAGGAAATCTAGCTAGCACTCCCAGTATTAATGAATTTAGTAATAAGAAGTGATTACCTCTGCTTTCTGCTTTCCTTTCTCAATTGCAAACATAAAGGCTGTATGCAAAACAAATTTGAATATTTATTTATTCTCATTTGAGGACACATTCACTGATATTTTTTTTAGAGAGAGAGAAAGGGAGAGAGAAATACATCAATGGGAGAGAGAAACATTGAACAGTTGCCTCACACTCACCTCAACCTAGGGATCAAACCCACAATGTAGGTGCATGGGGATCGGGGATCGAACCTGCAACCTAGGTATTGTGCCCTGACCAGGAATCAAACTGATGAGTTTTGTTATAGCTATCGTTGCTCCAACCAACTGAGTCACATAATAAACTAAAGATTTTTAATAATCATTCTTCAGTATTTCAAACAAATACAAAAACTTTAGAAACTTAGGCTTTAAAAGCAGACTTCCTTTCCCACTTAAATTTGAGCTAGGTGATATTTAAGATCCCTTTCTCTTTTGATTAAAAATATCTAGAAATAGTAAGTAGTGCTCTCATTAATAATTATATACTCAATGTAATAAGTAAGGTGTATGGACAGGAAAAAATTTAATTAGAAAAAATAGTGGCCATATAGGACATTCATTTCAAATTTAAAGTTCTGAGACTAATAACAAATATTTAACATTTACAATGAAGCGTGACAAGAAAGTTAATTTTTTGATATCACTAAGCTGGAAATGAGTTAGTACAACTGTAAACAGTTTGAAGTTAAGGCCAAATGAAAAGGAAATTTAATTTTGTGACAGCTACAAAATCTACAACTATATAAACTTAGTGAAAAAGAAAAGGCTAACATTTTTCTATAAGGTTTTCTTTGTTGGATCACTTATGCTTTCATTTATTCTTATCTCAGGAGTCTGGTTGCAAATGTCTAAAATCTACCCAGGATGTAAATTCTAATGAGAAAAGGTGATGAAACAATATTAATTTTCTCCCTTATGTATTTTAGCTATTGAAGTATACAGTAGCAATTTGTTATTGAAAAACTTCACAATGTGCCAGTTTTTTAAACAGTGTATAAACATTTTTCCCAACATGTTCTAAATTCACTTCTATTCTTAGGATACCAAAGTCCTCCTTATGATAATTCTTTTTAGAATTCTTTTATGAAGGCTTATATACATATGAAATTGTACAATATATTGCAACTTTAACATCAGTTGCAGGACTTCGTGAAGAATATTGATCATGAGAACAAATTATAAATAACTGGTTTTAATGTTCTTGCTTAGATAGGTCTTTTTCCTTTTAAATTTTTTAAAAGGTTGATTTTAGAAAAGAAGAGAGAGAGAAACATTGATTTGTTGTTTCACTTATTTATGCATTCATTGGTTGCTTCTTGTATGTGCCCTGACAGGGGGATTGAACTCACATCCTTGGCATATCAGGACAATGCTCTAACCAATCAAGCTATCCAGCCAGGGCTAGAGAGGTCTTTTTCTTTTAAAAAGAATTGCATCAAGGTGTGGCCATGATTCTCCTGAAAACATTACTACACACAGTGATGTACATCAAATAATCAGTCTGGTTCTGAGTATTACATTTTTAATTTGTGGGAAACTATGCAAACAAAGAACTGTGTGTGTGTGTGTGTGTGTGTGTGTGTGTGTGTGTGTACTGCCTCTACCCTCCACAGGAAACAAGATGCTAAAAGTCCCCAGAGAGCAGATCCCTGGGATTCTTATTACTATTTTAACTTAGTTAATAGTGACCTATTTTCAGAAACTCAGGGGCTGACATACTCAATCTTCCTTGGCTGTGTGATAAAGTAGCCCCAACCTCAAGTAAATGAAGCTAATAACAAACATGGTGTTGTATTAAGGGTAAAATAAAAACTGACCTAATTGGAAAGTCTTTTGATATGTTTGACTTTCAGTAAGAAAGACATGATAACGATAACGAAAGGATTTAGAAGACAAGCCAGCTAATTTAAAAATAGGAAATAAGAGAAGTAAAAGAATAGAAGGCTAGATGGCAACAGTTTCTTTAAATACTTTAGGAATCATTATAAGGAAGGAAAGAAAAGAAGAACTCAAAAAATGGATTTGAAAACCCTTGAATACTTAGGTTGAATTAAGACAGAATTTTTCTGATTTTTTTTAGACTTAGAAGACCATCTTTGATAAAGAGGGTTCATTCACAGAATCCTTTAAGCTCTGAAATCAGTGAAAAATAAATCATATTCATTAAATTATTTTTAGAGACCCGATCCCTGTGTTTTATGAGCACTAATAGGACTTAACTTTGCCTCAATGTTAAGTTGCTCAGTATAGCAAGCTAGAATAATTGAATCTCACCACTTCCTCCTATCCAGACTGGCCTTAGCCTTCTTGAAAAGGGAGATCATCATAACCTGCAGTAAGAAAGATATTCAGACTGAAGAAATATCTCAGGTTAAGATGTTTCATCTATTAAACTCACCTTTCAGGTAATGTAATCACTAATGAATTGTCTTTATGCCAACAGAAAGGGAATAGAATGATATCATCCCTAGGTAAAGAAAGAAGGAAACCTACTCTCTCAAAATTTGAAAGTATTAAGGTAAAAAACATTTTACTGATTTGAACAATTTCTAAACCTGGCATCTTCTTAATTTATAGAGAAAAACACTTAGGGTCTTCCTGTAATTAAAGCTTCTTTGCCTCTGGTTTGAAAATATGGTTACCTACCACACAGAGCAGTGATTTTCAACCGGTATGCCGCAAGAATTTTTAAACATGCAATACTTGACTATTTAGTCAGGGACACTGACCTCTTTTCCCTTAGACTGTCAAATTAAAAAAAAATGACAACAGTACATACAATAGCCGTCCAGTGTGAATGCATCAAAATTATACCTGTTTTTTGTCAGATCAGCAAAAAAATATATTATTTGGTGTGCTGCAGAATTTTAGTAATTACTTTGTGTGCCCTGAAACGGAAAAGGTTGAAAATTGCTTAAACAGAGAAATGTAGAAGTAACAACTGCAATTGAAAGGTACTCAATACCCATTAAGTAACATTCGAAATCCAAGAAAAGTCAAGAATTCCATGATTGGGTGTTTCCATACTCATCAGGAGCATAACTGATTCAAGAGTATATTAATTTAGGCCTTGCAAATCAATAAAAAGATTGTATATTTTGCAAAGAAGTGAACATTTTAATTTTTTTAAAAGTAGGTAAAAAAGTTCTCGAGTTTGATATTATAAGTGTGGTTTTGGAAAAAATGGTTTTTTTTTTTTAAGTCATGAATATTGGCTGCTGGTAGGCACGGGGAGATAGGGGTCGGGGGAGGGGGCTGGCAACGGGAAGAATTCAGAGAGCAAAACGCAGCTGTAGGTAGAAACGGTACCTGTCCCAAAGTGGGTCTGCACGCCGCTTAACGCCTTGCACAATGCTCGTGGAAAGCTCATTTACAAGTCCCGGGGTGGGCCAAGAGTGGCAAAAAAAAAAAAAAAAAACAACTCCTAAGGAGGGAAACAGAAATGAAAAGGGTTCTGTTCTCCGGAGTCCCGGAGCGAGGGGAAGGTCCTAATGGGGAAAGTAGTGTTTCCTTCTAGGGCTTGCAAGCTTCTCCACCAGTTTTCTTCCGTCCCTAGTCAGTCAATCCTAGCCTTGGGGCAAATCGATCTGGTGCTGGCCAGCTGCGGGAGACCTAAGTTGCTGCAAGTTCCCCCCAGGATCCAGGTGGCGTTGCCAATTGTAGGCCCTTGCCCCTACGCGCGTAGCCTGCACAGCAAACCCTGACTGAGCCTCTTTCACTCCGATCTTGCAGCCCGTGGGGCCGCAAGGGCGCTGGCTTCCGGCCTTGACGGTTGGGAGCCGCAGGACCCTGAGGCTGGACCGTTACCGCGCTCGCTGAGAGGGTGTGGGGTGCGCAGGGAGGAGGGGTGCAGCGAGGTCACGCCCCGCACCCCGCCGCGTGCACGCGAGTAGCGTGGGTACTGGTGGCAGGATCTTCCCCCGCTGCGCGCCCCAGCGCAGGCCGCTCGCGAGGTCGTCAACCCCAGTCCGCCGGTCCCGGCTGCCGGTTCCCGGGCCAGCGCCAGCTGCTTGGCCGCTGGCTCACTCCCTCGGTTGGATGACCATCCTGATTTGGAGTTCAAGATTCCCGCTGCTCCGCTTGCACTACGCCTTCTCACTGTTTGCTTTCTTTTTTAGCTATTTTTTAAAAAATAACTTTCACTTCAGTTATGCTACATTGAACCTAGCTTCTCGGAAGTCCGTTCCTCCAAGGAGATTTAACGAGGGTCCCGAGCACCTGCCGCGACTGTCGGTGCTCGCCACTCCTTGCCCAACCCAGACACCCCCGGGCGGGGCGGGGCGGGGCGGGGCGGGGCGGGAGGGCTGGGTCCGCGGCGGGAGGGGCTGGGCGGAGCCGCCTCCGGTTCGGGGGTTACCCCCGGCTCGCTGCAGCCCAGCCGCTCCAGCCCTCTCGGCAGGTGCCGGGCGATTTCGCGGAAAAGCGGCACACGGGCGATGGAGACAGGGAGACTCTGGGCGAGAGGAGGCTGGGAGGGGGAGGCGGAGAAAGCGCGCGGGCGGAGGCTGGCAGGGGGCGCTGGAGGCAGGAGCCGCCGGCGCGCTCCTCGCGCCCGAGGGTGCAGGAGGCTGTGAGTCGCGGCTGCACCGGGAGCCTCAGGGGCAAGGGCGACGGCGGGGCTAGGGGGTGGGGGCGCTGCCGCCTCCGGGGGCGACGCCGGCCTCCGCCCCTTTGTTCTCGCGCGCTCCCCCTGGCCGCCCACTCCCCTGCTGTCGCGCGGCGGCGGTGGCGGCGGCTCCTCCCGCCCGAGGCAGTGGGGCTCTGCGCCGGGGGCGGGGGTGGGCGGGAGGAGCGCGCCAGCCGCTGGGAGTGGGGGGCGATGGCGAAGCTCCGGGTGGCTTATGAGTACACGGAAGCCGAGGACAAAAGCATCCGGCTCGGCTTATTTCTCATCATCTCCGGTGTCGTGTTGCTCTTTATCTTCGGCTTCTGCTGGCTCAGCCCAGCGCTGCAGGATCTGCAAGCCACGGCGGCCAACTGCACGGTGCTGTCGGTGCAGCAGATCGGCGAGGTGTTCGAGTGCACCTTCACCTGTGGCGCCGACTGTAGGGGCACATCACAGTACCCCTGCGTCCAGGTCTACGTGAACAACTCGGAGTCCAACTCCAGGGCGCTGCTGCACAGCGACGAGCACCAGCTCCTGACCAACCCCAAGGTAAGGACGCCCAGCGAAGGATGTCGCGCTCCCGCGGGCGTCTTGAGGATAGAGGAGCCTCGGTGGTAGACCCAGCGCGGGCTGGACTCGGAGTATGCTCAGGTTACTAGGAGACAAGGCGTCGGAAGCTGTACTCGAACCTGCAGAAAGTACTTTGGGGATCCTCGGGCGTGTCCTTCAGGTGGATTTGTGTGCGGAGACCCGTTGTGCCCTGAGGCTTTCTTTACACACTTGTTTTGCCTGACCTCAGATTTTGAGGCCTTGGCCCAGGTCTGTTCCGGCGCATACAGGATGGGCTTTGGAGAAATTCAAGGAGCGTAAAGTTCACTTTTCCTCCGTTCAGAGCCAGTTTTGTAGCAGGGATCTACTTACTCTGGTCAAGGTCCGAGCAGCCCCTTGAAAGGTGTTAGGAGCGCTCCGTGCCTTTTAACTCTAGACAAACGTTTTTAAGTTGGGGTCCAAACATGAGCTTTTGAAGGTCGACAAATGATGTAGAATAAAATCTGAAATACTGCATAGGTCCCTTGGGACAGAGGACTCTCAGTTTTCATGAAATCGCTTCCCAAAAAGGTCTAGGAGACTAATGACTTTATGTATCTGCGGGGGGGGGGGCAATTGGGAGCCATTTGGAGAGCGGTAAATTTTACTGAAAATAGAAAACCCTCCGTGAAATGCACCAGTGTTCCTTTCCTGACCACTTTTTTCGTTCTCGCTAGCAAAAAAGAAAAAACCTGGTTAGGACCCGAGGGATGGAGAGCAGAGAGAGGAAGACTCAGAAAACAGTTCCCAGTGGAGAAAAAAAACTTATAAAAAGCAGTGTCCTCAGTGTGCGAACTAATTGAGCTTTGTAGTACACCTGGCTCTGCGAGACGGACCTTCTTTCTTCTCTTGGTCTCTTTTACTATTCTTGTTGCTTACCTATCAAAGTGAAGGTGTGCATCTTCTTGAAAGTTACTGACGTTTTCCACCTGTGGGGGCTATGCTTCAAGATCAAGGAGGAAAGGAATCGATCTTATGTACACAGGAGAACTTTGTTAAATGTGACAAGATTAATTATATCAATCCAAAAGAAAAATGTCTACATTAATATTGTTGAAGTATTTAAAATAAGTTTACCATTTCCCTACAGCAAAACTCCTGGTCTTGGCTTCTAAACAGTAAATTCTTAAATTTGGGAAATTTTTTAAAAAGGAGTTCTTTTTTAAAAAAATTATGACTCATCTTTGAAAAAGAAGATGCTCCTACTGACAAATGAATATTCATTTACCTTAAAAATGAAGATAATATATAAACAGTAAACATACACACAATTTAGATAGAGTATAATGTTCAAAGTTTTGAAGAAACAATAATACTTCAAAGACAAGTGTCAGTTAATCTACCTAATGCTCAGGAATTTCAAAAGAAATATCAGGGTTTTAGAAACATCACCCTTTTTAAAAAAAGATTCAACCATTAATATAAAAGAAAGCTGTCAAGCAGTAATGGTGATTTAGAAATTAAATAGTATGTCATTTAGAAGGTGGTGTTAAAAATTGATGAAACATTGCTAATTTAAGATAGTGGTTCAGTCACTAATAAATTGCAGGCACATATATGAGTAAATGGCTAATGTCTGATCAAGACATTGAAAAGTTAGAATTTACTTCAAAAAGGCTGTTTCCCAGTTTTGAAGGATCTGGCAGAAAAAGTAAATTGGGATCATTAGACATAGATTTTCAAATCATTTGGATGCAGTCATAATGCTTTATGTAATACTCCAATTTTCTTTATTACTTTTTGTTACAAAAAAATCTGTTTTTTCCAGTGTCAGTTCAGATCCTAGCAACCATTGTTTTGAAGACATATCTGAACAAAATAACATGGTATAAAGTTATTCAAGAAATGATAGAACTGAAGAAAGATCTGTTTTTGTTACAGGAAATGATGAACAACATCCCAATTTAGCCAAGGTTCTCACAGCCAAATCAGTGTGTATCTGTTTATACAAATTGTAATTGCTTTGTAGCATTTATAGGATGTAAGTTTGTTCTTTTACAGTCATATTCTACTTTTGGGCATATAAATGCTCAATTAGGAAATTCTCGTAAGCATTAGTGATGGAAAAATTCAACGTGACTAAAATATTGTGTCGGAGTCCAGTACGTAAGCAGAATGTTTCCATAGTGCCCATGCTGTTAGGCAATATGCATTGCCCTCTTGCGTTTTGGCTGCCTACATCTCTTTTTTTGTCTTACCTTACCTCTTTATTGAAGGTTCATTTCCCACCCATTCCCTAGTTCTGGAATGTCTGGATTCCCTACGTGTATGGATGCTAATCACTCAACATTCTCTTCTTCATGACCCACTACCACAAGAAACTGTGTGGGAAATCACTTCTCAGAAAAAGAGAGCAAGGATTTTCTCCCCTCCTTTGAGTTTGCTGTTTTAATTACAGTGAAAGGCAGGGAAAGGGGGAAATATTGCAATATACTTGTGTAACTTCTTAAGCCATAGACTACTAAAGAAGGTAGTGTGACTGAATTTGATTTTTGACTAATAATTTCTTTAAAATATCTTCAAGTCCCGTTCAACTTATTTATGTTTTGAATCGTATTCTTATTATCTAAAGTAATCACTATACCCAGTCATGTAATATAGTGTTCAAGTCAACTAATTATACACAGGGCAATGATCCGCTCTGTGAAGTAACCCTAATGGATCTAAGTTTGGGATCTGCATCCTTTTGCTGCTATTTCCATTACTGTGTTACTTCTTTGTGACTTGTGGACTTTGATCCTTAACTCTAGCGGCACTTTAGAATCACTGGGGGAAGTTTAAAGACAAATTCTCTTGCCTGGGTCCAGCCCTCAGAGATTGAGACTTGGTCTTAGGTGGGTTGGGGGCATTAATGTTTTTAAACAATTCTGGAAGTGATTTTATGTGTAGACAGAGTCAAAATCACTGGCTTAGAAAATGAACTTATCTATTTTGCAAGAAAAGTAAAATAAGAACCAAAAGGATTCATCATGATTAATGTTTGTGTTTTTAGGTCAAAAGATGTTACCAATGCTAGTGAATAGAATAAAAGGAGGGACTCAAGGAAATTCTAAAGGACTAGAGAAAGTCACTTAAAATTACAGTTCATTCTTGAAGAGCGTGGGTTCAAAATGAATGGGTCCACTTGTATGTGGATCTTTTTTCAATAAATACAGTAATTGTATTTTCTCTTCCTTATGATTTTCTTAATAACATTTTTTCTCTAGTTTACTTTCTTGCAAGAATACAGTACCCACAAAGTATGTGTTAATCAACTGTTTAGGTTACTGGTAAGGCTTCCAGTCAACAGTAGGCTAGTAGTTGAATTTTGGGGGAGTCAAAAGTTATACATAGATTTTCTTTTTTAATTTTCAGGAGATAGTGGAAGACAGTAACGAAGGGGCATGCATTAAAAATCCACACCCAAGGACTTGTTCAGTAATTTTAGAGAGAGAGGAAGGGAGAGAGAGTGTGAGAGAGAAACATCTCGGGGTAACATCAATAGGTTGCCTCCCATACGTGCCCTGATCAAGGATCAAACCTGCAATCTAACTACATGCCCTGACCGGGAATCGAACCTACAGCCTTTTTCAGTGTACAGGATGATGCTCCAACCAACTGAGCCACCCGGCCAGGGCTATACATGGACTTTTGACTATGTGGAGTGTTGTACCCCTAATCCCATGTTATTGAAGGACCAACTGTAGTGTAGAAAATATAGGGTTTTTTTTAAAGATTTTATTTATTTATTTTTAGAGAGGGGAAGGGGAGAAAGAGAGGGAGAGAAACATCAATATGTGGTTGCCCATCATGCGCCCCCTACTGGACACCTGGCACACAACCCAGGTATGTGCCCTGACTGGGAATTGAACCAGCGACCCTATGGTTCGCAGGCCAACAACGCTCAATCCACTGAGCCACACCAGCCAGGGCTAGAAATGATAATTTTAAATTGATTAAGTGTAACTTAAATGAACTCACGCAGTTCCAGACATTTTCTTTTGCATCAATATATACATTTGGTGGCAAAGAAAAGGTGAATTTTTAAAACCAGCCTCTTATATGTGGAATGAGAGAGAGTGGATGATTAGAAACTATATGTTTTATTTTTTGCTTTGAGTTTTTTCTTTCTCTGATGTGAAAGACCTAGAAACAAAGGACAAAAGTCTGTCTGAGAAACCAGTACTATAAAAGTGAGAGAAGTGCGTTGATAAGAAGGAAAACTTGGGTGGAATTAGCAGAGGCTTTAAGCTTTAAGCATAGCCATGGAACCTGGTACACCTAACTGGAGGGCATTGTGGTTTGCGGGCACGTTTTCTGTGTTCTTTCATCCGTGTTGGAGTGTCCCCCCACCCCCTCCCCCCGCCACAGACACTCCCTGGGTGGACGGTGTGTTCCAATATGGTTCATTTCGTAACTCCATCCTTGAAGTAAATGTTTACTGTGATATACTTTGAGCTCTGTGGAAGTCTGTCATCTCAAAACTAAGTAGTAAAAGGCTAAGCTGAATCCTGACAACTTCTCTACAGTCTTTATTTCTCCATGAAAAAGTGGCTTACTATAGTTTTTCCTCGGGTGACTATGTTAAGTAATTTTTAGTAAGTACATAAAATTTAATTCTTACACATCTATTATGATCAAAGAACTGGGCAAGACACAGGAGGACATACAAAAATGAGTTCGGTCATGAACAAATACTTATCGGATACCTACTCTGTGATATGAATGCTTCTAGGTTCAGACGCTAGGATAGAGATCAATAGAAAGCCTCTCCCATCACAAAGTTCACATTTTGGTGGAGGGTGACAGACAAGAAGTAGGTTTGTAATGTAGTGTCATGTAAGGATACGTGTATAAAGCAAATTCAAACAGCGTAAGGATACAGACAATGATGGAAGAAACGAAGGACTGCTGTTTTGCATTAGTTGGTCAGGGAAGCTGTCTCTGATGGAGTGATGTTTGCACAGAGACCTAAAGAACCTAAGGGGATGAGCAGAGTTCTAAAGAACCTAAAGGAATGAGTCATGTGGGTCTCTGGAGGATGAGTTCCATAGGCTGAGGGAACAGCAAGTGCAAAGGCTCTGAGGCAAGTAACTGCCAGGCTTGTGTGAGGAACTGTGAGGTAGGACCACAGTGAGCAAAGTGGAGATTAGGGCCTTACAGAATATGTTAGTAAACTAACATTAAGCAGGATAGAGATATAATCAGACTTAGATTTTAAAAATATATACCGTAAATGATTTGTCTGGCTGCTGAGTTGAGAATAGAATTTGTGTATGTGTACGTGTAATGCGTGTATATACACATATGAGTGCCTGCGCATGTTGCTTGTGCAAGGTGAGAGATGCAGAAGCAACACTGGCAACAGGGAGTCCAGGAGCACAGGGAGAAGATGACGGTGAGTTAGATCGGGGGTAGCATTGGTCAAGTTCAGTAATGGATTGCATGTAAGGAATGAAGGTAAGAGGAGTTGGCGATGACTCCCAAGGTCTGTGACAAGCTCAGCTTGGTGAAGGGAGGTGATTTTGCTAAATGGGAATACTAGAGGAGAGTAGTTTTGCAGGCACATGGCTGGAAGCAAGCATTGGGTTTTAGATATGCCTAATATATATACAAGTGTGGATGAATTCATGAGTTTCCTCCCTCATGAGATCACTATATAACAGAGGAGATAATACTGATGACTGTCAAACAAGGCAAAATGTCAAGTTCTGCAGGGAGATAAAAGAATATGATATGCACACCTAGACAGGAAATGTTAGGGGTACAGCTTCATGAGGAATGAAACACTTGCCATGGTTTTGAGAATGAACAGAATTTTCATCTTGGCAGGAGAAGTGGGGAGGTAGGAAGAGAACATTGAGAAAGAGAAAATGCCAGGAGCTGTGGTGCTCTGTGAGGATGGGGTATTTGGGCGGGGGGTCAGCAGGTAAGACTGGTGTGGGCACAAAGAGCAGAGTTTTGGGGGTAAGGCAGGAGGGTAAATTGCAGTCAATAGTGTAGAAGCCCTTGACAGCCAGGATGGGTTTGGTGGGCACTGCGAAGCCATGGCAGAAAGAATAATGTTCCCCTGCCTCCTGCCCACTGCCCGAGGCCCAAGATGTTCACATCCCAATCACCAGAACCTGTGACTAGGCTACATGGCAAAGGGGAATTACAGTTGCCCAGGGAGTTAAGGTTGCTTATCAGTTGATGTTAAATTAGGGACATTATCCTGGTGGGCCCAGTATAATCACAAGGGTCCTTAAAGGTGCAAGAGAAGAGACATGTGATTTGAGAAAGACTCAGCCGGCCATTGCTAGTTATGAATACAGAAGGGGGTTATGAGCCAGGAATGCAGGCAGCTGCCATTTCTAAGGAAGCCATAAAAGGCAAGGAAATGGCTTCTCCTTTGCAGCCCCCAGAAAAGAATGCAGTCTGGCTGGGGTTGGTTTTAGTCCCATGAGGCCCACTTCTGAGTTCTTACCTCCAGAATTGTGAAATAATAAATCTGTGTTGTTTTAAGCCACTAAGTTTATTACGGCAGCAATAGGAAACTATAGGGAAGCCACAGAAGATTTTGAGTAAGTGACTAATATGATTGGATATTTCAAGACTTGGTCAGAATGTGTTAATTGTCCATCGGTATTACGGCTCTTTAGAGAAACAGTCTGATCTGCAGGCTGCTGAGATCCTCCTGTCCGAGGTTACTCATCACGGTCCATCTCTGACCTCCGTTTGTGGATGTCATTTCTGAAGGTCTCAAGTATTTGTAAGATCCCTTCAAATCATGTGTTTAAAACGCTAACCAGACACTTTTTACTTTGACAGAAGTGATTTGTGATGTTATGATATATTTTAGCAAGAGTTTGGGAAAAATGCATTTATTTTATCGCAGATTTGCCTCAGTGCTATAAAGCTTTTTATAAGTTGTGGATACATTTTGTTCATTTAAAATGGTTTTGTCACTCACTGTGAATGAAGATGTCAAGTTTTATTTACCTTGGGTCTAAAATTTTTCTTCAGTATTTAGCAGAGTTTCATATTTGGTTGAGTTCCTCGATAAACAGTATATTTATATTACAGTTACCATAATTATTTAGTAAAATACTGAACAGAGTGGTTTTTAATACTACATACGATGTTTCTAACTATTCCTCACGCTGTGACTTAGCTTTCTCAAGGACACAAGTCAACGTGTACAAATTTGTACTTTTGAACTGTAGTAATATCCTTTTCCTTTCTGTTAAAATAACCAGTGCCATAAATTGAAAAACATGTCTTTATTGCATTACTTAGTTTGTGACCTTATTTGTAAGTAAACTAATTCATATAAATGTATTTATGTAATTGCCTCGCTGAGTAGCAGGATGCAGCAGGCTGAGTGGCCAGAAGGGCTCTGTGGGCTGACGCTCACGTGAAGGAATGGCCACTCATCTCGTTTTCCGAGCCGCTCATCTGACGGGGGCAGTGGGCCTCCCGGACTTTCACACCTAATGTGATGTCCACTTCACTGGTTACAGTCGAACTGTGTGACAGCAGCAGATATTGGCATTGCATCTCAAAAAAGAAAATTAACTCCCAAGTCCTAGAAGTTTCATCCACTTTTTCAAGTGTAATAAATATATTTGTATAATTGTTTATATCAGGACAACATTATTTAAGAACAGTTTTTGAGAACAGAAAACCAGACAATAATACTGCTCAGTGAAAGCTAAATCTTTGATTCTGATCATAATTACCTTATGTTTTCTCTATTTTAAGGATAAACATGGCAACCAAATTCGTCTTTATCTCTCCAAAACCTGCTTCTACTCTGGAATCTTTTGTTTCTATCAATGATACCATCATTCTCTGATATTACTACTTTTTAAAAATTTTCACTGCCATTATCCTACTCAAAGCCGTTATTTTTTGGCTTCAATTATTACAATATGTTTTTGCTAATCTCCTTATATCTAGTCTATTTCTTCCTCCAAGAGAGATGTTCTCAAAGTGTGGTCACTGGACCGGCAACATCGGTGTCGTCCGTGAACTTGTTAGAAGTGCACATTTTCAAATCCCATCTTAGACCCACTACATGAGAAACTCCACTCCAGTTTCTGAGTTAGAAGTTCTTTGCTGGAGTTCAAGTATATAAACAGTAAAAGTGTGTAACTACCAAGCTAATACATGGGCGAAATGGAATAATGTAAAGCAAACTGTCGAAAAAAAAAGGCAAGAAAATAGAGAGAAAGGAATGTAGATTGATAGAACAAATAAAAAAATACCAGTAAGATAAATTTAAACCCAAATTTTGAAGTAATTACATTAAATGTAAATGGACTAACCCTTCCATTTAAAAGACAGAGATTGCAGACTGGGGGGGGGGGGTGCGGGGAACAGACAAACCCAAATATATGCTGTTTTTAAGAGTTGCCCATAAAACATAAGGACACATAAAGGTGGAAAGTTAAAAGATGAAAAAAAATGCAAACTGTGCAAATGTTATAAAAAAATACATTAAAAAGAAAGAAGAGCTGTAGTCCCTGTATTATATGAAACACAATAGACTTCAAAGTAAAAAAAAAATGTGTTACTGAAGATAAAAAGGGATATTTCATAATTATAAAAAAGTTAACAGAATATAACAATTCTATATTGACATGTACCTAAAAAATGGAACCTTAAAATACGTAAAAACAAAAACATTAAAGCAGCTCAAAGGAGACATATATAAGTTTATCAGGATGACAGATTTTAACACACTTCTGTTGGAGACTGATATACACTCACACAAGAGTAATATCAATACATATCTAGCAGAACTGAATAACATTTAACAACTGACCCAGTTGACATATATAAATCAGGTGCCCAAGTACCATTTACAAAAACTGATCATGTTCTGAGCCACAAAGCAAACCTCAAGAAACTTCATTCAAAGGGGTGAAATAATAAAGATTATATCCTCAGTGAAATTACAATAGACATTATTAAATTTTACCAAAAGACAAGATACAGGAAATTCATCAAGGAAAGAATTAACTTTTGAATAAATGGTGCTTGAACAATTAGTTCTACATAGAAAATAAAATTTGATACTTTCCATTCATAACAATAAATTCCAAATGGAAAAAAACCTAAATGTGAAAAGAGAACTGTGAAACTTGTAGGAGACAGCACATTCTTGTGACATAGGCTTAAGAAATATTTTCTTAAATGAGGCTTAAGGAACAAATCATAACAGGAAAAAGATTGATACCTTTGAGTACATTAAAGTAACAATCTCTATATGAATGAAATTATTGTAAACAGTGAAAATGTAAGCCACAGACTAATATAAGATAATGGCAAAATAAGTAATCAACAAACAATTAAATTATTCAGCATTTATGAAAATGTCTACAAAGCCTTAAGAAAATGACATGATATAATGGGGAAATAAGCAAAGGATGCATACAAGCAATTAATTCCTAAGAGAAACTTGAATAGCCAAGAAATGCGAAATGACGCTCAGTCCCAACAATCTCAGGGGAATTTAAGTGACAACAATAATGGAATACTATTCACAACCATTAGATTGGCAAAATTCAATATGTTCCGTAAGACCAAGTATCGGTAAAGATTCAAGGAATGGTAAGTCTTACTCTGCTGGAAGATTGGTTCAACCCCTTAGGAAAATAATCAAACATACTATGTGTAACTGAAGCTATGCTACCTGACGATTGAATAATTTCATTTCAACATGTTTACCCTAAACAAATCTCTTATACATACCCAAGGATATATGAGAATTTTCATTGCAGAACTGTTTGTAGTAGTGAAAAGTACAAATAACCTAATAGACTTGATTAAAATATTGAATGGGATACTTTAACAGGAACCTAATAACAGTGACCTAAAAAAGCAGATACTAGTATTTTTTGGTTTTTTGTTTCCTTTCATAAATGCCTGAGCTTGTAAGCAGTTCACAAAACTGTGCCATTCTGATTAGGAAGGTCATCCAAAGACCCAGGTTCCTACTACCTTGTTGCTTTAGTGTCCCTTAACATGTTTTCCCTAAGTTGATCCTGTCTGTATTTTAGGTGGTAGGGAGGGGGAAAGGAGAACACAGAAAGCAGGTTGCTTCCTTTTTTAAAAAAAGAAAATACTGAGAGACCATTCACTTACATAGTTTTCCCCTTTAACACGTATATTTTTAGTACATTAACAATGTTTTACAATCATTGTCTGATTCTAGAATATTTTTGTCACCCCCAAAAGAAATATCATACATTATTATGATACACTCCACACTCCTTCAACTTGGTTGTGGTATATAATACTTTTTGTATGTTCCTAGATTTGGTTTATTAGCATTTTGGTGAGGATTTTTACATCTGTGTTCATAGTATATTGGTTTGTAGTTTTCTTATGGTATTTTGTTTTAGGGATCATGGTAATAGCATAAGTTGGGAAGTGTTCCCTCCTGTATCTCATACCATGATTGAAAGAGATTTATTCCAGAAATGGAAGGTTGGTTCAAATGCTAAAATCAATCAATGTAATACATCATGTGAATAGACTAACACACAGAATCATTTGATTATCTCAGTAGATGCAGAAAAAATATTTGACAAAATCTTTTCATGATTTAAAAAAAAAATCAATAGTCCAGGAATAGAAGGGAACTTTCTCAACCTGATATAGGGCAACTATGAAAAACCCACAGCTAGTATTATACTTAATGATGACAGACTGAAAACTTCCCTCCTAAAATTAGGAACAAGACAAGGATATCTGCTCTTGCCACTCTCATTCAACATTGTACTGGAGGTTATAAACAGGGCAATTAGGCAAAAGGAAGGAAGGAAGGAAGGCAGGAAGGGAGGGAAAGGAAGGAAAGGAAAGACAGCCAAATTGGAAGAGAGGAATAAAGCTATTTTTTTGTACACAAATAACATGATTTTGTATGTAGAAACTTCTAAAGAGTCCACTCCCCCCCCCCAAAACCCCCAGCTATTAGAGCTAACACTTTCAGCAAAGGTTGCAGAATACAAGATCAACATAAAAAATTACTGTATTTTATACACTAGCAATGAATGATCATATTAAGAACACAATTCTATTTATAAAAGTATCAAAAAAAACCCTTAGGAATAAATTTCACAAATTTAACCAAAGAGCACAAGACTTATAACCTGAAAACTATAAAACACTGTTAAAAGAAATTTTAAAAGCCTAAATAAGTGAGAAGATATTCTTTGTGGATTAGAAAACTTCAACTGTAAATATGCCAATACTACCCAAATTGATCTACAGATTCTTCTCTTTTTTTTAAATACAGAGGTAGCTTATTTTTTAATTATTTATTTATTTATTGATTAATTTTAGAGAGAGAGGAAGGGAGAGAAATGGAAAAACATCAATTCGCCATTCTACTCGTTTGCGCGTTCATCAGTTGATTCTTGTATGTGCCCTGACCAGGGATCAAACCCACAACCTTGGTGTATCGAGATGATACTAACCAACTGAGCTGCCTGGCCAGGGCAGACCTACAGAGTCTTTGTAATTCCCATCAAAAACTCAGCTAGATATTTTTTTGCAGAAATTGACAAGCAGATCCTGAAATTCATACAGAAATGCAAAAGACCCATGATAGCCAAAACAATCTTGAAAAAAGAGAACAAAATTGGAAGACATACTTTCCAATTTTAAAACTTACTAGAAAGCCACAGTAATGAAGACTGAGAGGTACTGGCATAAGGATACACATAACAGTCTATGGAATGGAATTGAGAGTCCAGAAATGAGCCAATGGTGCTTGAAAAGCTATATTCAAATGTGAAGAATGAAATTGGACTTCTACTTCATACTGTATACAAAAACTAACTCAAAATGGATGAGAAAGCTAAATGTAAGAGCTAAAACTATAAAGCTTTTAGAATAAATATAGATGTAAATTTTTATGACTTTGAATTAGACACAGTTTCTTAACTAGGACATAAAAACACAAGCAACCAAAGGAAAAATAGATAATTGGACTTAAAACTTAAAAACAAATTTGTGCTTCAAAGGACACCATCAAGAAAGTGACAAGACAACCACAGAATGAGAGAAAATATTTTCAAATATTATACCTGACAAGGGTCAAATATCCAGAATATATAAAGAATTTTTATAACTCAACAACAACAATAACAAAAATGCAAACAACCCAATTCAGAAATAAGCAAAAGATGGGGAAGGATATATTTCCAAAGAAGGCAGACAAGTGGCCAATAAGCACATGAAAATATGTTCAAAATTATTAGTCAATAGGGAAATGCAAATCAAAACCAAAATTAGGTACCACCCCAACCCATTAGAATGACTAAGAGAAGCTATTTTATTTTTTAGTTAAAAAAAAAAAAAAAAAAAGAAGAAGAAGACAGTAGCAAGTGTTGAGAGTGTGGAGAAACTGGAACCACATACGTTACTGGTAAAAATGTAAAAGATGCAGCCACTTTGGAGAACAATGAACAGTTTCTCTAACAGTTGGATGTAGAGTTACTTGGTGACCCAGCAATTCCTTTCCTAGGTATATACCCAAGAGAAGTGCAGACACATGTCCATGCAAAAACTTGTATACAACCATTCATAGCAGCAGCATCATAATAGCCAAAAAATTGAAACAACTCAAATGTCCACCAATTGATGAATAGATATATAAATGTGCTGTATCCATATAAGGAATATTATTTGACTAGAAGAAGGAATGAAATAATATGTGAAAATGTAATATTTAAAAACATTAAAATTTTAAAAAATGACAAATT
Source organism: Glossophaga mutica (assembly GCA_039655065.1). NCBI lineage: Eukaryota > Metazoa > Chordata > Mammalia > Chiroptera > Phyllostomidae > Glossophaga > Glossophaga mutica. The sequence goes on from CM077304.1 coordinate 66,643,649, forward strand.
TGGGAGAATATTTGTACTATGGTAGAGAAGTGATTCAACACTTCACATGTGAAGAAATCTTAGCAATAAATAACCATCTCTCCAGTAGAACACTAGGTGTGATGGTTAATTTTATGTGCCAACTTGGCTAGGCTAAAGGGTGCCCAGATCCATGGTGACACATTACTGGGTGTGTCTGTGAGAGTGGTTCTAGAAGAGATTGGCATTTGTGTCAGTAAACTCATTAAAGAAGATCCACCCTCATCAAGAGGGTGGGCATCATCCAATCTGTTGAGGACCTGAATAGAACCCAATGACAGAGGAAGGGCAAGTTTGCTCTCTTTCTGAGTTGGGGCATGACATTGGTGCTCCTGCTTCTTGGGCCTTTGGACTTGGACAGGGACTTACATCATTGGCTCCCCTGGTTCTCAGGCCTTCACACACACAGAATTATACCACTTGCTTTCCTGGGCTTCCACCTTGCAGACAGCAGATCATGGGGCCCTTCAGCCTCCATAAATTGTGTGAGTCAATTCCTCATGATAAATATTCTATGACTACTTATATCCTATTGGTTTGATTTCTCTGGAGAGCCCTGAGGCAAAAGTATGAACAGCAGTTCAGTGAAGAATGACAACAAACTAGACACATGAAAAATATGTGTAATCTCACTAGCATCCAAAGAAATATTAATCAATGTAATATTGAGATACTCTTCCTGCCTGTCAAGTTAGCAGATACCACATTGGTAAGGACAGGAGGTCATGGGCAGTCTCATGCACTGCTGGTGGGAGCATATTGTCAGGGAACAATCAGAAGTACATACCCAAGCTCTGAAAAATACATATATTATTTTGCTAGGGCTACTATAACCAAATACCATAAACTGGGTGGCTTAATTAAGGCAAGAGAAATTTATTTTTTTTACAGTTCTGAAGAATGGAAGTTTAAAATCAAGGAGTCGAAGGGGCCATTCTTCTCCTGAAGGCTCTAGAAAAAAATCCTTGCCTCTGTCTAGGTAACGGTGGTTGCATGTGATCCCTGGCATTCCTGAACTTGGAGCCGCATCGCTCCAATTTCTTCCTCCTTCACGTGGCTGTCTTCTGTCTGTGTGTCTTTGCATTTCCCTCTCCTTTCTTATATAAAGGCAGCAGTTACTGGATTTAGGATCCACCCAAATCTACTGCAACTTCATCTTAACTAATCCTGTTTATAAAGACCCTGTTTTCAAATGAGGTCACATTCTGAGGTTCTGAGTGGACATGAATTTGGGGTAAGACATTATTTGTCCTGGCACAATATGCTTACTCTTAGACAGGAAAACTATTTTTGGTGAGACATCATAGGAAAAAAATGATGAAATTGTTGAAAGATGTGGCTATTAGTGTATTACTTGCAACACCATTAAAAATTGTAAAATATCTGAAACAACCTAAATGTCCGATTATATGGTACTGGTTGAGGGAATTGACATCAACATACATTTATAGGATGAAATATTGTGTTAAATTATATTGTATATTTTTTGACAAAAAAGGATGTTTCTGCTTTGTTATTGACAAAAAGTAGGTTATAAAACAGTATGATTTCATAGTGAAATAATAAAATGTGTTTGTATTTCTGTATTATATATCTACATACATGCACCACTAATTTTTTAAATCAAATTTATTGGAGTATAAAGGTTAATAGGATTATATAGGTTTCAGGTGTACAATTCAATGATACATGATCTGTACATTGCATTGTGTGCTCACCATCTAGAGTCAAATCTTCTTCCATCACCATCTATTTAACCCCCTTTACCTTTTACTATCCCCTCACCCCTCTTCCCTCTAGTAATCATCATACGGTTGTCTGTGTGAATGAGTTTCAGTTTTATTTCCCACTCGAGTGAAATTATAGTACTCTTGACTTATTTTGCTTAGCATGACATCCTCAAGACCCATCCATGCTGTCACAAATGGCAGTACTTCATCTTTCTCGTGGCTGAGTAGTACTGCACTGTATGTATGTACTGCTTCTTTATCCATCCTTGTCTGAAGGCCACTTTGGTTGTCTCCACGTCTTGGCCACTGTGAATAATGCTGCAATGAACATACGGGTGCATATGTTTTTTCAAATAAATTTTTTAAATTTTTTCAGGTAGATACCCAGAAGAGGGGTCTCTGGGTCATACGTTAACTCTATTAATTTTCTGAGGAGCCTCCACCCTGGCTTCCAGTTTTTTTTCTAGTAAAGATGGCTTACTTTTGTAATGAGAGAACACCCAGAAATGTCACTTTAAAATAAATGCTGTGTGAAACTTATGGGGAAAGACTGAATAATACAGCTTAGACGATCAGTGCATTGAAGATGAAGCTATCTCCATGAGAAAACTGATAGTGTGTTGCATTTATATACCCAACCAGTTTATGTCACCACAGTGCTGAGGGAATGGAAATCCTTTCCACAGTGCCCCTGTCAGGGACGATCTTGGGTTTCACTAACAGTGCCCAGCACAGAGCCACACACGTGGCAGGGATTTAGAAGCTGCTTGGTATAATGGAAAAGGCTGTGGCGCCTACACCTGAATCTAGGTGTGCCCCTGTACGCCAATCACTTAACCTCTTGATCCTTGGTTTCTTCACAGACTGAGGATTATAGAGAACACATACAACATTCCTGGAAGGTAGTACTGACAAATACTTGGGGAACAAATAAACCTTGACATTTGCATTTGTAGTTACTGAGGCATCAAGTAGGGAACGTTTCACAGATGAGGAAAGAGGTCAGGGGCTTTGTCATAAACTTTATATGTAATATTGAAGCAGCAGCATGATTTTTGATATCTCAGTGTCTCCAACTCTCCCTTCCATAATCTTCACAACTGGTGAGAAAATATCTACCTGTACAGATTACTACAGCTGCATTTTAAAATATCTGCAGAATCATTCATTGAACAGATGTTTATTGAGTACCCACATGCAGCAGGCACTGCTCGAGGTTTTGGGAGTACAGGGGTGAAGGAAATGCCAGGCGACTGGGAGCTGGCTTGCTGGTGGTCATCAGAACGCTTCACTTGGGGTGGCAGGTGCACTCCCTGCTCTGATTTGAGATGGCAGCTACCTTCTCGATCCACTGAGCTTTGTTTCAGCCAGCTTTGTCTCCCACGCCCATGTGATGTACTGAATGTCTGTTTTCCGGTTAATGTCGAACACTTTGCCCTTCCATGTGTTTTAACAGATATTTATTTGATTTTGCAGAGCAGGAAGGGTAGAAAATTAAGAACACAAAGTTATGGCATTAAAATATTGCTGTTTCAAAATTCCCACTGGAGGTATGCTGAGCATTTTCTAGGAGTGAAGGATTGCTTTTCTTTCTTTCTTTCTTTTTTTTTTTTCACCCCAGAAACATAAGGTCAGATATGAATCCTCAGCAAGTTTAGCTACCAAAGAAATACTCCTTGAAAATACAAACTTAGAAATAAGAATGAGAAAATATACAAAGTTAAAATAATTTTGAGTGAATACTTTGATCAGCACTGTCCCAATAAATTTGAGACTGTTGGATGACATGATGATGTCATAGAATAATATAAACTTCCAACTAAAACAATCTAATAGAGATTTTTAAATAGACCAATTACTATAGAGGGAGTTCTCAATAGAACTACTATTGGGACTCCTTTGTCTCAACTCCTTTTGCCACCCATAGACAAATATTTTTAACTATTTTTAGTTTTTTCCCATGGTATTTACCACCATGTTTCTAAACAGTAGGCTCCCTGATTTATATATTTTAGATACCATTGTCAGCCTTTGATGGAATATGAGGCTCTCGCTTTCTTACAACATTCCAATCTACCCCATTTTTCCTACCTTCATTTTTTTAATATAAGCCTGTCATTATTTTGGCTAAATTAACATTGAGTACTTAACTTATTTTAACTATGGCTAATCTCTGATAACTTTTTCTTTTTCTTGACCTAATAATCATCCCCTTTTCATATTTTACTTTCCTGTGTACTTTTATTTTTCCAAAATTCTCCCACAGAATTGTGAAACTCCTTTGTATACTGCTTTTCATATAGTTATTTATAATAGGTAACCGTTTTGTTGTACTTTTTCTCTTAAAAAAAATTTCTTGGGACGTCCCATCTGGGCTCCTTCAGTCTACTGACCACTGAACTGGTTGTGCCGTAGGCCTGCTGTGTTTTTTCCTCTTGGGTACTCTCTTTCCTTGACCCCATGTCTTCCTCTTTCTTGGTTTATACCAGAAATTTTCAGCTGGTATGCTGCAAGGATTTTGAAAACATGCAATACCTGACTGCTTATTTAGTTGGGGCATTGACCTCTTTTCCTTAGGTTGTCAAATAAAAAAATGACAACAGCCAACACAATAGCCATCCAATGTGAATGAATCAAAATGACACCTATTTTTTTTTGTCGGACTGGCAAAAAAATACTATATTTTTTGGTGTGCTTCGGCATTTTAGTAGTTAGTTTATGTGTGCCGTGGTATGGAAAAGGTTGAAATTTGCTGGTTTATACCTTTGTTTCGCTGGAGTACATCCTCAAGTAGCTTCCTGGGAAAGAGTGCATGGGAAAGACAACTTAGAGCTTATGTATTGATTAGAGTTCTGTTTCTGAGAACAGAAACACACTCTAATCAGTTTAGTCAAAATACAATTTATTATTTGTTAGCCAGTGCCCATAAATCAGTGAGGTCTGTACCTCCAACATCATTCCTTATAAGAAAAATAAACAATCAGAAATTTTGTTCAAAGTTATATTCACTGAGCTCAATATTTTTCATCTGCCAAAACTGGTCATAGGTTTCAAGCCCCCCCTAGCACACTGCAGAATACCCTGGAGGAATGTCTATCCTAGGATGAGAAAAGCAGGCCTAGATTAGCAGCTGCATATTAGGACAAGTTGGGGAAGGTAAAGTTGCATTGGGAGTGCGAATCACTTGCTAATGAAACTTATTTGCATGTGGGGCCTGCTTCAGCCATGTAAACCCACCATTGTGTCTTTGTGGGTCAAGTAGCCCAGTACACAATGGATAATAGGGTGACTTGATGTTCCATGTTCAGGCATTCAAACCTCACTGGTGCTCAGTAACAAACCAGTGGTTTTCCAAAAAGACAATAGTTATTTGCTAAAGAAAGCGTGGGTTTGTTTTATGCTATCAGGGCTCTCTGTGGGTACCCTGTGTCCTCCAATATGACACAGACCCCTTGTATACTATTGGAGGCACTGGGCCACAGAGGTGAATCCAGAGCACTTTGTGTAGCCTGGAGCAGCTGCAGCAGATCCTGCTGCTCTGGCTGCCACTGGAAGCTCGTAGTCTTGTGAGTCACTAAATGATAGTTCAGAGTAGCAATCCCAAATATTGCTATGTATTGGTGAAGCCATCTTTGGAAAATACACTCTGCCACAAATAGGAAGCATCAATTTTTTTTTAATTGGAAAGAGTGATACCATTTATTAAGCACTTTTTTCATCTTTTTTTAATTTTAATTGTTGATCTTGTACAGTTTTCTGTCTTTTACTCCCACCCCAGCCCACCACCCCAGCCCTCCCCACCTCCCTCCCATTTCCACCCCCCATAGTTTTTGTCCATGTGTCCTTTATACTTGTTCCTGTAAACCCTTCCCCTTTTCCCCTGAAATTCCCTCCCCTCTCCCCTCTGGTCACTGTCAGCCTGTTTTTAATTTCAATGTCTTTGGTTATATTATGCTTGTTTGTTTGTTTTGTTAATTAGGTTCCTGTTAAAGGTGAGATCATATGGTATTTGTCTTTCACTGCCTGGCTTATTTCACTTAGTATAATGCTCTCCAGTTCCATCCATGCTGTCGCAAAGGGTAGGAGCTCCTTCTTTCTTTGTGCTGCATAGAATTCCATTGTGTAAATGTACCACAGTTTTTTGATCCATTCATTTACTGATGGTTGCTTCCAACACTTGGCTATTGTAAATTGTGCTGCTATAAACATAGGGGTGCATAGGTTCTTTTGGATTGGTGTTTCAGAGTTCTTAGGATATCCTTTTGACCCAGCAATTCCACTGCTAGGACTATATCCTAGGAAGCATCAATTTTTATCATCACTATCAGTCCTGGTTCTAGGGGACTTAGGGACAGTGCTTATTGGCCTCATACAGAGATGATGGTTATAATATTTCACTGAATATTTATACATACATGCACTCATTGGATTTATGTATCTTACAGTGCACAATACAATGCACAAAAAATAATGTCATCAGTGAGGCACATCCAAGTGCATGCATGAGCATTTAAACAAACTTATTTCATTTCAGGTTCTATACGGTTATGAGAGGATTGGCCATCTCAAGGAGTTTACATTACGATTATAAGCCACTGAACAAATTTTTACATGTACTGTACTTCCATACTTGTTACAAATAATAACTATTGAGCTTCTTCCAGATTAAAACTTCTGGTTTGGGTCTGACTTCTATTTAGAATTGACTTTTACATTTGGTAAAACAGAGTGTTTTTATTTTCCAACTCTGAAGCTGAATGAACTATTTTCTCTTGAAAGTGGAATGTTTTTTCAAACTTTTCTTGGCTTTAATGATATCACCAGCCTTAGCAGTCTGCTCAGATCCAGAAGTTAAGTGAATATTACTAACTTAACAAAAATGCAGATGCAGTATTAACACATGATAACAAATTAGAATGAGAAGAGCATTGGCGGGTGGGTGGAACACTCTACAGGAGGTAGTGAGCAGCTTTTCAGAGCAGCATGTAAGAGGAGAAGAACAATTCTTCAGTGAGTGGTAGTTCAGGTAATTTGGGCATTTTCCGTCGCCATCCCCCATGCCCCTGTGCGCTGGCACATTAGATGACTCATTCTTTCAGAACATCCATGCACGGAGTCTCTGCACATGGCGTTTCTTCTTGGAATGTCGCCTTCCAAACCCGTTCACTGAGAAGCGAACTCCACGAAGACACAAATCCGTAGTCATCTCTCCTGTGAGGTCTCTCAGAATCTCAAAACTCCAAAGCCAAATCTTCATTTCCTCTTTTGTAACCACAAAGCCCTTTGTGAATATGTCACTATTACTACACTGCATGCTCCCGGGAAGGGAGGAAGAAAAGCGGTAAGGAGCGAGTAATATCTAATCTTTGTTTCCTGTCCAGTACTCACCAGCGGAGTATGGTTTGTTGCCTAAATTTTCATTTCTAAAAACCTGTCATTCTAAGGGAAGAGAGCCATTAAAAATGTAGATTCCTGGTCCTACTGAGTCAGACTGTCAGAGGTGGATCTTTCTGACCAGCAATCCACTGGCCCGTGGAACATACTTTGACAGACAAACACTCTTCTGGGCTGAGTGCCAGTCTGTTCCTGCCCAGCTCAGGGAGCTCTCAGAAGAGCCCATTGTAGCTTCCCCTCTTCTTAGTCTTGCTCTTCATATTTTCTAGGCCATGTACTTTACCTCCAAATTCTACCACAAGATTATTTTCGTTTATCTTTCAGATACGGATATACATTCTGGAACCACCTGTCCTAGCACTTTTTCAGCTGATGTATAATTTCATAGTGTTTGTCGTGTATATATGCTTATGCATGCAATTAAAGAAGTCTTGAAGTATGTGAAACATTGTGGAGTTTGTAAATGGCTCAGTTACATTTTTTATTCCACAGTGTTTTTCTGAAAAACCGGAATTATCTTCTGGCAGGAGGGCCCCTTGTAGTACAGGCTTCCTCCGCTAGATGAGTGTTCTAGGAAAGCATCTGTAGCAGTGTACCAGCTGGCATTGTTGTGAGAGGCTGTGTTTGGCTTCAGTAAATTTTTTTGGAATGCTATTGCCCATTTCATGATGGGTGATATATGAGTGCACCTGCCCACACCGTGCTGAGTGTTCAGCAGTCTTTGACCAAAAAATGGCAAGACCCCTGTGCCCCACCCTCCCTACGCACCTGATCTTGCCTGGAGCAACTTTTGTTTCGTTTTGTTTTGTTTTTCCGGATGAAAAAAGTCCTCAAAGAGAAATGTTTTGCTTATGTGGATGAGGTGAAACAAAAAAACAGCAGAAGCACTAAAAGGCATCAAAACCGATGAGTTAAAAAACTGTTTGGGGCAGTGGGAAAAATGTCTCAGTAGGTGTATTGCATCAAATGGAGAGCACTTTGAAGGTGACTGAAGTTTAAACATGTAAGAATAAATACAGTTATTTATAAATAAATTCCACTTTTTTTAAGTTACAAATTATAGCTGACATGGAGATGTCTTACGGGATTTCAGAAAATGGAGGGATTTGGGTATAAAATGTAATTAGACCTACATTCTAGTAGGTAATGTTTTAAGAATTCGTTTTCTAACCAATTTTATTTTAGAAATTAGTTCATCAGCCAAACCCATTCAAATACTGTGTCTTTCGATACTATGCTCCATACCCAAGTGGAGTCAAGAAAGAAACTAGAGAAAAAAGCCAGTTTCTCATTTCTGTATCTCAGATAATGCCTAACATAGAACCTGGTCCCCAATGTTTAGTTAAATGGATCATGTGTTTTATGCAGTGGTTTTTTAAAATGAGACTCAGTAGAGGAAGAAAGTGAATTCTGCCTACTCTACCCACATGACTGAAACGCAATCCCCAAGACACTTATCACACAAAGAACCCACACAAGAAGGGTTCTATTAACATATAAATCCACAGTGGTAGGGTGAAAAAGCATGCTATTATAAATCTTGACAAAACCTAAAATAAGATAATGGAAAATAAGTAATAACAAGTATGTAATCAAATACTCCACATCCTGTGGTGATAGTGACTTCCCTTAATAAACTCACTAGGAGCCTTTCCCTTAAGATGTTCAGAATGGCCCAGCTGATCCCATAAGCTTCACTCAGGAATGCAAAAGTCCATTTTTCCCCCTAAAAGGTAGACATTAAACAAATATATCACATGCCTTTTTTCCTCCTAACTTTTTAAAGAAAGTCCTTTCATGCAAGTTTAGGCAGCAAATGACACCGATTCTGGCCAAGGTTATCTAGACAGTAGCGATTTTAGAAGTTTAGGAAATGCTGCCTTTGCAAATGCAAAACAGAAACGGTCAGAACTGTGTGAAGTTTCTCCAAGGGAATACTCATTGTGGACCAACGACATTGTGTTTGTAAATTCACCTAAGTGAAATTAGTCCATGGCACCAAAAACCAACCCTGGAGCCAAATGGAGACAGGAGGGAATAAGCGGAGACTTACAATGCATTTCCCCGAGGGCAACAAAGGACTATGTGGGACTGCTTTGGTCCATGAATCCTCGGGAGGACTATACCGGTTTCATTCCCAAAGACTCGTTATACCAGTTCTCCAAGAGAGGAATGCAAAAGTCAGCTCTTCACTTACCTCCAAATCAGGGAACTCCAAAGAGAAAACTGGGAAGCCCCAAAGAGAGAGACCTGGGAGGCAGTGTTGTGCAGTGGTTAAGGGCACTCTGCAGTCTGAATCACCGTTTTCTTAAATGCCCCTGCCCCTCTGTTTTCTCATCTATAAAACGAGGGAGATAATATTTGCTCATCTGGATTACAGATTAATGCTTGACATATAGTCAATGTCAGCCATGATGATGGTGATGTTGATGATGATGATGATGATGATGATGATGATGATGCTATGTTGTACATTATTCTTTGCACCCTCACCCTGAATGGGAGAGATTCATGATGGAGCTATTACTGCATCTGGAAAACCATCAGGCTTGGACAACCTAGAAAGGAAAGGAGTTTCTATGACTGAATTTTTCTTTTTCATTTTTTTCCTAGAGTACTACTTTGAAATTTCATTTATGGGTTATTTTAAAATTTTAAAAATCTACACTCATCCACCTAGGCAGAATTGAGAAGAGATCTAGGAAGACTCTGAGTTTGGCTTCACAGAAATTTTAAAGACAAACTAACTGGAGATTCAAGATAGGAGAAAATGAACAACAATGATTTTTAAGAACATAAAGTTTAGCCTTCAAAATATTTTCCTTTCAAGGTGATGCGAGCTTTAACAGTTGCTAGAGTATTATCAGTTCATTAGTTAATCTGGTACTCTTTGGGAAGAATGAAGCCCATGAAAAGAATACTTGGATTTTGATCTCAGGTCATTTTCCCCAATGAAAAAAGTACTTTGCTTCCAAAAGTCCACTCACACTGGCTCAAAGTTTCCTGAAGGCAAAAAATATTTCTTTTATCCCACATGAAACCAGGACATACCTGATACAAGCTGGACACACTCAGGGGAAGCTTTTGTCTGACTGTTTCAGGGACACGTGGGTGTGAGTCTCCTGGTCACGTCATAGAGTGACTGTCATTTAGAAGAGGACTAAACTTGCAAAATTTTAAAATCTGCTTTAATGACACTCAGTTGTTAGTTGTTAGTCTCTAAAATGCTCACCCCTTATGTGGAGTGCACCCACTGGGAAGAGGGTCTGATGAATTTTTAGGGTTTCACACCCCACAGCTTCTACCTCCAAATCAAGAAATATCTCCTTCCTACGGAGAGCACAATCAGTTGGCACCTATTCTCCCTTTATAAACTAATTTACCATGATATGGGAGCAAAATGTCTTAGTAGAAAGAAAGGAAATGTCCAGCACATTACTGGAAATAAGCAATAAAAAAATCAGGGTCCCCTTCTGAACATTTCCTTAATGCAAAGTACGGGCCCCCAGGAGAGGACCCCCATGAATGGCCTTTTTTTCTGGCTGGAACGGTGACTCAGTCACGCTTCCCAGCCCTGTCCCCGGCGGGCAGGATCCCTTCTGGGAAAAATACTGCCGTTGTGTTTGTAGCCCTGCCTTCTGCTGGAAACTTTCTTGGAGTACCTCCAAGAAGAGAATCATGGAAATGCAGAGCTAGAAATTATTTGGGAGACTGTACACATTAGAAACAAGTGAAGTCTAGAAGAAGGACCTTATTTACTCAAGCCCAAATGCCTAACGAACGATAGCACTGGAGCCCTATCTGGTCGTTACCATTGCTTCTAAGCCCTCCTGCTTTATGCTTTGGAAGAACTAAAAATTCATCATTTTACAGGAATTTTTCACTGTATATTACTGTTATGAATAGAAGTGGGACTATATATGCAGAAGATAAACATGCAGTGACTCGGTCATTAAATTACTGTTTGCATAACGTGAACTCGCTATTCAGGGCTGTGCGACCTTTTGGTGTCTCTGGGCCACACATTAGATACATTGTGACAGGTAACCATAAAAAATAAGTAAATTTACAGTTTTGTGTTGGGCCATATTCACAGCCATCCTGAGCCACATGTGGCCTGCGGGTTGCAGGTTGGACACCCCTGCAAAATAACCAAATTTACTAAATTTAAAATGTATTTATATTGTTTATTTTTTTAATATTTAATAACTGTGAAAATAGGTTTATTATCTGAATAAAAATGTATCTAGGTATGTTATCATTTATTTTAGTATAGTTGCTATACATTAGTTGTAATAGTTTCAGGTGTACAATATAGTGATTCAACATTTTTATACCTTACAGTGTGATCGCCCCACTAATTCTAGTAATCACCTATCACTGTGCAAACTTATCACAGTGTTATTGACTGTATTCCCCTTCACCTTTTAACACCCCCTTCCTTCTGGGAACCATCTTTTGGTCTTTGTTTCTGTGAGTTTGTTTTTGTTGTGATTTGTTTTGTTTGTTCATATTTTGTTTTTATAAATTCCACATATAAATCAGACCATACAGTATTTGTCTTTTTCTGCCTTACTTATTTCACTTAGAATAATACCTTCTAGATCCATCCATGTTTTTGCAAATGTCAAAATTTTGTTTTTTATTGCTGCTGTGTACTATTCCATTTTGTGTGCATATTTATAATATATATGTATATGAGTGTGTATGTGTGTACCTATATGTATGTGTGTGTGTATATCCCATCTTCTTTATCCATTCATCTATCCATGGACACCTGAGTTGCTTCCATATCTTGGCTGTTATAAATAATGCTGCAATGAACATAGGGATGCCTATATTTTTTCAATTAGTGTTTTTTGTTTCTTCGGATAAATACCCAGAAGTAAAATTGCTGTGTCATTAAGTGTGTTACTATTAATGAATTCTATCATCATTTTGAAACTTCACTATTTCCAGGCGTAAGTCTAAGTGTGAAGATACAGAAAAGAAAAAAAATAGCCCTTGTTCCAACTAGCCGTTCAGAAAAGTATGATTCTTTGTGATTCTAGCTGTGATGGTGAGGGGTACCACACCTGTGGCCACACGAATGAGGGGGACTTAACTGCGGAATAAGAAATAAAGCCTCCCCCAAACAGGTCACATCAGAACTGCATCCTGAAAGAAGGGAACTAAGGAAAAGGCATTAAAAGGAGAAGGAACAGCACGTGCCAGACAGGGAGCCGTGACAGCATGTGGCATGTTTGGGGAGTAAGAGCTTCTATGAGGCTGCATCCCAGGCTTAATTGAGGACAAGGACAGGCAGGGATCAGATGAGCTTTTTACGTCATGCTAAAACGTTTGTATTTTACCAGAAAATAACAGGAAGGTTTTGATACAGTGTGTCCTCTAAAATAATATGACTCAAATTATACTATGAGGCTAAAAGATTTCTTTGTTTTTGCTCCTTAAGATCAGAAACCTTGGTAAAACATCTGAGAGTACAATATGATAAAAATCACCAGAATCTAATTCCAATTATAGAGCTGACAGAAATCTCAGTATCCTCATCCGTAAAATGGAGATCGCTATAGGCTTGTTGTAAGAAGTACACGAGTTAAAGCCTTAGAGCATTTATTACAGTGTCTGGCACATTGTAAGCACTCAGTAACTGCAAGCAGGCAATGCCTTCATGGTGATCATCATCATTAGAAAAGACTGAATTGGAGAAAATGGATAAGAATGCCAAGGGCTAATTTTAACATCTAAAGTTAAGAGTAATTTTCCGAGTCTGCTGAATCTATATTGCTTAGAGTAATAGAGTCCCTTCAGAGCGAACTACTTTGTCAGAGGCATGGCAGGAAAAGGCATTGGTTAGCAAAATGCACTGATTATGTGCTTGAGAGGAACTTTTCTGCTGATTTTGTTGTCCGAGAAAATGTAAAAAAAGAAAACCAGACTTTCAGTTTTTGAGGGCAGTACATGCTTGATTTGTTCAAGAGGGAAGAGGAAAATATTAATGTCCATAGAAAGAATTGGAGATAAAACTAAATTTTTCTTTTGGCTCCCTTTGTTGGTTGGCAGGCTCTCAAAAGGAGAAAGTTTGCTTTTAGTTTGCTATTAGATTGTAAATAGCTTCTCACAGGATATCTTTATACTGTAAGGACTGTAGGTGATTTTTTTTACTGTATTTTGTTATCGGAATATGTTTTGTAATTGTGCCAAATTAGAAATATGAAATGCCCAGCAGGTCCTCAAGTAATGTCATTTCATTCAATGCTGTGTCATTATAATGTTGATGAGATACCATAGGGACTTAACTCTTGTTTATATCAATTAACCTACGGTAAAATTAATGCTCTTATATGTGGTTTGGTAGGATTCCAAGGACCTATTAATGATATTAAGTGAGGACTTAGTATAGCTTAGCTATTTAAATTTGGGACTCACAACCATCAGCAATCATATTGAATAGAATTCTGACAACTACAGAATTAAAGAAACTACATCCATCCAGACTGGTAGGAATGGTGCAGACACAGAACAGAGTGGTCCCATGTCCATGTGTGGTGGATAAAAATTTGGGAGGAATATCTTGGGAGTGAAGAGTCCCATCCCCACACTAGGCACCCCAGCCCAGGCTTTTAGTGCCAGGAAGATTAGTCCCCATAACTTGTGGCTGCAAAAACCAGCAGGGACTAAGTGAGTGGAAGAAACTTCCGGAGTCCCAAGCAGTTCCTCATAAAGAACCACACACATACTTACTCACATTCACTCCTTCTGAGCTCCAGCAGTGGGGTAAGCAGATTGAACGGCATCAGTGGCAAACAGGGAAGAATTGAAGTATCTGGTGTCAAGGCAGGAGCTGGGGGACAGCTTTCTCCCAGACAGAAAGGCAGGCAGAGGCCATTGTCCCTTTTCTGAGCCCTCCCCAAACAGAGCCACAGAGCTGGCAGGTGGATGCCATATCTGAATTCCATCGACCTAGCTTACACTTTTTGCCCTACCCTGGAGATCCTCAGAGACTCCATCCCACCCGAGCTGCTTTCCCATATGAATGGTTGATCTTGGCTCATGCTTCACAACTTCCTAAATACTCTCAAACAAGCAACAGCTGACTTCAGCAAGCCCCCACCCCCATAGCTCTTGCTAAGTGGTCCCAGGCCCAGCACTAGCAGCAGCCAGGCTAGACTCACAGCTTGGCTTCACCTGAGACTCTCCAAGCCCTACACAAGTAGTAGCCATCTCAGATTGCTTTATACTTCATGCAGGGTGGTCCCAGGCAGAACACAAGTGGGGGCTGACCTTGACATGAACCACCCAGGAAACCCTAAGACCAGTGCATCCAGTGGACAGCTGCAGACCACAACAAAGCACCACCACCCTGCATCTACACAGCTGATCCTCCACGGAGGGCAGAGGTTGGTGGTCAGTGGTCATAGCCAGTCCTTGCAACTTGACTGACCAGGGTAAACCCTTCTCATTGACCTGCCAACAGCAATCAAGGCTCAGCTACAAGAGGAGGGTATACTCAGCACACTTGGAGGGCACAACTCAAGTACCCAGCTTAGGTGGTAGTGGAGGCTGTGCCACTGGACCCTATAGGACACCTACTACATTAAGCCATGTTACCAAGACAGGAAGTCATAGCAACTCTACCTAATACATAAAAACAAATACGAGGAGACTGCCAAAATGAGGAGACAAAGATATGTGGCCCAAATGAAAGAAGAGACCAAAAGTCCAGAAAAAGACATACCTTTTGACCCAGTAATTCCACTGCTTGGATTATATCCTAAGAATCCTGAAACACCAATCCAAAAGAATCTATGCACCCCTATGTTCATAGCAGCACAATTTACAATAGCCACGTGCTGGAAGCAACCTAGGTGCCCATCAGTTAATGAATGGATCAAAAAACTGTGGTACATTTACACAATGGAATTCTATGCAGCAGAAAGAAAGAAGGAGCTCCTACCCTTTGCGACAGCATGGAAGGAATTGGAGAGTATCATGCTAAGCGAAATAAGCCAGGCAATGAAAGACAAATACCATATGATCTCACCTTTAACAGGAAGCTAATCAACAAAACAAACAAACAAGCATAATATAAACAAAGACACTGAATTTGAGAACAGTCTGACAGTGTCCAGAGTGGGAGGGGAGGGAATTTCAGGGGAAAAGGGGAACAGTTTAGAGCAACAAGTATAAAGGACTCATGGACAAAAACTATGGGGGGTGGAAATGGGAGGAAGGTGGGGAGGGCTGGGGTGGTGGGCTGGGGCGGGGTAAAAGACAGAAAACTGTACAATATCAACAATTAAAAAATACTGATTAAAAAAATAATAATAATAATAAAAAAAAGAAAAAAAAGAAAAAGAAAAAAAAACAGAAAAAGAGCTAAATGGAGATAAGCAATCTATCAGGTGCAGAGTTCAAAACACTGGTTAAAAGGATGCCCAAGGAACTTAGTGCAGACCCCAACATCATAAAAAAGATCCAGGATGCACTAATTGAAATGAAGAATAATATTAAGGGAAATAACAGTGGAGGGGATGTAACCAAGAATCAAATCAATGATGTGGAACATAAGGAAGCAAAAAACAACCAATCAGAGCCACAAGAAGAAAAAAAGAATCCAAAAAAACTGAGGACAGTGTGAGCAGTCTCTGGGCCAACTTCAGGTGTTCCAACATTTGCATCATAGGGGTGCCAGAAGGAGTAGAGAAACAGCAAGAAATTGAAAATCTATTTGAAAAAACAATGAAAGAAAACTTCCGTAATTTGATGAAGGAAATAGACATGCAACTCCAGGAAGCTTAGAGAGTCCCAAACAAGATGGATGCAAAGAGGACCACTGAAAGATACATTATAATTAAAATGTCAAAGGTTAAAGATAAAGAGAGAGTCTTAAAAGCAGCAACAGAAAAGCAGTTACTTTCCTACAGGGGAGTTCCCATAAGACTATTAACTGATTTCTCAAAAGATTGCTCTGCCCAGCAAAGCTATCATTTAGATTGGAAGAGCAGATAAAAAACTTCCCAGACAAGGAAAAACTAAAGGAGTTCATCATCACCAAACCATTATTATATGAAATACTAAAGGGACTTACTTAAAAAGAAGATCAAATCTATGAACAATAAAATGGCAATAAATACATATCTATCAACAATTGAATCTAAAGAACAAAGTAAGCAAGTGAGAAGAACAGAGACAGAATCATGGATATGGAGAGCATTTTGATGGCTGCCAGATAGAAGAGAGGTGTGGGGGAAAGGGTGAAGAGGTGAGGGGATTAAGTAGTACAAATAGACAGTTACAGAATAGCCATGGGGATGTAAAGTACAGGATAGGAAATGGAGTTGCCAAAGAACTTATATGCATGACCTGTGGACAAAAACAATGGTGTGGAGATTGCCTGAGGGAGTGGGCGGTGTTGGGTAGAGGTGCAAAGGGGGGGAAATTAGAACAACTATAGTAGCATAATCAGTAGAATATAATTAAAAAACAAAAATAAAAGGATACATTTTATGATATATGAATTGCATGTCAATAAAAAATATTCAAAGTCTCCTCAAAAAATTAAATTGGGCTGTATTAAAAGTTAGGTAAGTCAGAAAGATTTACTGTCTACATAATTCCACCTCTATAAAAAATGGACTATACTTCCATATTCTATAGAATAATAGGTTTACTTTTTGTTGTTCTGTTTTGTTAGTGCTCCTATATTCCTCCCTGTAAGAGAGAAAATCAGAAGAATTTGGAAAGTGTCATGAATTGGCAACAGTACTGGAAAGATGAGATTGGTTCCCAGCCATTTACTTGCTATTTTAATCAATTCCAAAGGTAAGCCAGTATTTACATGTACTTACTAAAACTGTTTGTAGTCTTTGTAGTTTTACATTGTGTAGTATTACATTAATAAATCATAGGTTGTGCTTTCTTGAAAAATATTCAACGTGGAGATTTCTTTCTAGCATGTAGTTAGGGAAGCCCCATCTTACTCTATAGGATGGAAGGCATGCAAAGAATCTGCAGGTGGACAGAGAGAGAGAGAGAGAGAGAGAGAGAGAGAGAGAGAGAGAGAGAACTCTGTCATAGATCTTATCCTTTGGATACACTAAGAAAGTGCCTTTAGGTAGAATCATTGTATACTAGTAGTGTTCCCTGCTAATTAGATGTTAATTAACATAAGATGAACAACTTTAAGGTTCAAGTTCATCAGAGCACTTTTGACTGAATCAAATATCGTTCCATTTTTTTCTTTTCTGATGAAGTATGAATAAAATGAGTCCATACCATTAAAACTTTATCTGACTTAGAAATCAAGTTATGCCATGTAGTTATTGCTCCTTGGACCACAGCACTTCGGTACCCACCCAGATTAATCATGGCAACTTATTCACCAAACTTTGAGTATTTACACCACCTTGCTGCACATCTCCATTTGGATGTTGTACATTTATGTCACTTTCTTTTCCTCCAGCCATCCCTCTCTTAGAAAATAGCACTATCATCCATTCATTTACCTAGAGTAGAAACTTTCTGAGTGATTCTTAATTTCCTTTTCTTTTTTATACTCTATAACTTGTGTTCGCCACTGATTGTACCTCTGTGGTGGCTGTTCTGTGCCTGCCCTGTCCCACCGTCTTAGTTTGGATTTACATTGTTTCTCAGCTCCGTTAGTGCACTAGTGTTCTACCAAGTCCTTCCATCTCCACCCTGCCCCCACTGCAAACCATTCTGCATGCTGCTGTCAAGGTAATCTTTCTAAAACCTCAGACTAATTGGGTTACTCCTTCTTGTTTTTGAGTAAAGTCCAAATATCTTGGTGTGGCCTATGTATCAGGTACCTATTGCTGTATAACAAAGCACCCTAAATGTAATAGCTTACTACAACAATGATTTATTATTTCTTACGATTTTGTGGGTTGGCTGAGAGGTCCATCTATTGGTCTCTCTGGGCTCATGAGCAGTCAGATGCTGGCTGGAATAGCTGCATGGCCCATAAGGCCCTCTTCTGTCATGTGCCCAGCACTTGGTGCCGGCTCAGATGCAGCACCTCAGTTCTTCTTCACCTGACCTCATCCTCTAATAGGCTGGATCACCTTCCTATAATATGGTAGCTTCATATATATTATGTGAGACATATCTATATATTTATGTTAGATACATATATACCAAATATTTGTATACCTAATATTATAATATTGATGTGTTATAATATTGATATGTTATAAATGTATCTAATAAACTAAGGCTTGACAGTGTATGGTACTTTAGGTTTATAGGTTCTGTAATAGGGAGTAGTGAATTTGCTAACTGGAAAATAGCATGGGGTTAGATGTTTAAAAGGTCATAAATGCCCTACTAAGGAGATGGTCTTTGCCATACAGACAATGAAAATTTGTAAAAAGTTGTGTTTTCTTTAAACCAAAGACTGACATTAACTGGACCTCTGATTTAAAAAGTAACTGGTGTGAGTGCTGAACATGTAGTGGGAAGGAAGTAGAAATGAAAGGCAGAGAGCTCTCGCTCAGTGATGGGGGAAGTTTGGAAAGTACCAAGTGAAAAAAATAACATTTTTGAGTGGCTCTGATGTGCCAATCATTGTGAATAACATTTTGGTTAGAACACCAAATTTCTTACAGTAATTCAAAGTACTAACCCCATTTAACAGATGAGGAAACTGAGTCCCAAAGAAGTTAAAGAACTTGTCCAATGCACATAGCTATTAAGTGAAAAAAAATGGAATCCACTTACTCCGATTCCCAAAGCCCCTCTATGAACCATCTGCTGGTCCTGATAAAGCATTTTGAGAGCCTAAGCAAGAGTAGTGGAAGTGGAGGGATCTAAAAAAGCGTGTGCCAGCAAGACATTTTAGAGTTACAGTCAACGAACCCGAATGACAATGTAAGCGATGAGGAAAAGGAAGGTGTCAAATCTGACCGAGTGTGAGAAAAAGACAGCCCAGCTCTGACTATACCGAACTTGAGGGACTCATAAGATATCCAGAAGCTGCTTGAAAGAGTTAGAAATATAGACTTCTAGCTCAGGAGCAAGAGGTCAGGACCAGTGTTAATGCAGATCTGGGAATTGTTGGCACACGAGCTATAGTTGAAGCACAGAAAAAGTGCATACCGGAAACAGAGAAGAGAAATATGACAGCATCTTGAGATCATCCACACTTAGGTATAGAGGGAGGAGTTGGAGAAAGTGGTCAGGCGGGGAGAGGAAGTCAAAACTGAATGCTATCTTGGAAAATTTTTAAGGTTTTTTAAAAATTATTGTTCAGTTACAGTTGTCCCACTTTTTCCTCCATTCCTCACCCCTACCCTGTACTCCCCCTTCCTATACACATTCCCCCGCATTGTCTATGCTCATGAGTCCTCTGTTCGTGTTCCTTTGCTTGCCCCTTCCCCTTCTAAGGAGAAAGGGGTAATCCAGAAGGACCCCTGAGCAGCCACAGTCAGAAGTCTGGTGGCAATTGTGGTGAAAGCAGCTTAGGTGCAGCGCTAGGGAACAGGGTTAGAAATCATTTTATATTTTTCTCAGGTGAGAATGTGAAGGTGTAAGTGCAGAGTACTCTTTCAAGAAGCTTTCCATGGCCAGAAAAAAAGAGTGTGGGGAAGAGGTGAGGAACTGAGAGGGAAGGAGGAATGGATACAGAGAAGTGAGCCTGCTACAGACTAATACTGCTGAGAAAGAGAGAAACGTTGAACATAGGTAGTAAACAAGGCCAAATGGAACACACCCTGAAAACAATGACATAGGATGAAATTGAGAGGTTAAGAAGTAGGGATAGTTTTTTCTGTGAGGCAGGAGCTGACTAACAGAATGGGCCCCCACCCGCACTCGGGAGGACAGTTGGATATCGAACCCGTGACTGTCTGAATTGGACTATCTCCATGCTTCCAGCCCATGACCAGGGACCAGTTTCAGAATGCAGGTGAGCTTGACTTTTCAGATGGAAGCAAACTGGGTGCCCCCTGCCATGGGCTGTCCTGACTAACTGGGCTTGGTCTTCTTCTTTTTTTATTTTAAGATTTTATTTATTTATTTTTAGAGAGAGGGAAAGGGAGGGAGAAAGGGAGAAAAACATCTCTTTGAGAGATGTTAATCGGTTGCCTATTGCGCGCCCCCAACTGGGGACCCAGCCTGCAACCCAGGCATGTGCCTTGACTGGGAATGGAAGCAGCGACCTTTTGCTTTGTGGGACAACACCCAGCCAAGCCACATGAGTTGTGACTGGTCTTGGTCTTCTTAATAAACTTCCCCTCACTCCCATTTGGGTGCCGAGTTCTCCAAAGGCTGCCTCCCCCAGACAGGGTTGCCTCCTGTGAGGGCACAGAGTCTGGATATCCTCAGCATCCAATCAAGGACTGTGCCTCCAGAATAGTGAGAACTCTCTGAAAAGCGCTAACCCTTCATTCTACACCATCTCTGTTAAGTTTGGTAACAGTAAAGTTAAGCCCATCATACCTCCCTCAGAATGGATACTCATTCCCTACCCATCATTTCACTGTCTCATCCCCAAACTGTCAGGGTGTAGATAGACTGGGGGTGGTCTGTCACAACCCAGCAGCTCTCAAGACATGGTTTGAAGTGACTCCAGGAAAACAGACGATGGATGTTTGGCTCCTTTACCCTGACATATGCAAGAGGAAACAAGAGTGCTGGTTGGAGGTGTGGAAAATGGCAGCTCCCTGGTGCCATCTTCTCTCCGTACACTTTTTACTACTGCTAAATTGCTAAATGTGAGACAAAGATAGACTTACTGTAGAGACTCCCAGATGCTCTCAATAAGATGAACTTTATATTTAAAGTAACCTTTAGATTTCACTCACATGCAGGAAATTAGGGAGAACAGTTGTCAGGTAGTTCCCATTTTCAAGAAAAGAATATTTTAAAAGTTGAAGACAGGTAGTGGAGTCTTAGCTTTCCATGGTTTAAGCCTCATTTAGGAGAGCCACCTCAGGAGTAGAAGCTGCAGTGGCCAGAGCAGCCACCAGCAGCCCTGCCTGCCCTGAGAGGCCAGTCGCCGCGTGGCCCTCCGCTGCACCCAGGGGGGCTGCCAGGGCTTGGTGGGGCGGGCACCGGCTGCTTCCATTCCTGGCTTGCTTGTATAACCTTTCAGCTCTTAGTCTCCTTCAGTCTTGGGCTCTCAATCTCCTCCTTAATGTGCAGATTTATATTTTACACATTTTCACATAGGTGAGGTCACACTTCCCCTCCCTCTACCATTTTTATTTTTTGCCTTTTATCCTTTCCCAGGCTCTTTTTCTCAACAAAACCTGAATTGTACCCCATTACTGAGTATGTTTGGAAATCTTCATTCCAATGCCAGAAAACATCTCTGTAGCCTGTCTTCTCACACAATTCTCCTCTTCGTCTTTGCCTTAATGGCTTCCCTTCGAAGGGCAGATGTCCCTGGAAAATGGTTACTCTTAAGTTCCTTTTGGATCTAAGGGCCAGGAGCAGTGATCAGTCTTTATTTTTTTTGAACTTTTCCACTAATGGGGAGTATAGCACTTTTCTACATAGATTTACATTAAAAAAACAAAAGAATTTATTTATCTATAGAGAGAAAGCGGAAGGGAAGGAGAAAAATACCAATGTGTGGTTACCTCTCACACGCCCCCTGCTGGGGACCTGGTCCACAACCAGGCATGTGCCGGGACCGGGAATTGAACAGGCAACCTTTTGGTTCGCAGGCTCAATCCACTGGTACTCAATCCACTGTTCCGTACCAGCCAGGGTGAGATTTACTTCTTTAAGTTTTATTTTATCCTTCTGAGTTTACAGAATGCCCAGAGCAGGCACACACACTCTCTAAACGCACAAACCCAGCCACACCACCAGTGAAGTCTTGAATTTATCCCTGGGTTCAGGTTCTTACTATTTATTTCTCATCCAGGTTGTTGAAGTGATCTTCAACTTGTCTTTCACCTTTGGTCTTTCTCTTGCCTGTCACCCACACTATACTAGATTTTGTTTTGCTTTATTTAAGCCTCTCTTTGATTTTGACACAATCCTGATTCAGTATTTTTGCCTTCTTATTGTCCATAGGCTAAAGAGCATACCCTTCTGATTCCAGCTTCAACTTCTGCTATTTCAGTAGGTGCCAGTCATGGGGAAACAAACAAACAAAAAGTGCAGAAAAGAAACAGACACGATCCTTGCCTTCACGAAGCTTATAGTCTCTCATTGCACCATTAGATTCATAATTACAATGTAGGGTAAATGCTATGAAGGAAAAGCTGAGGCTGCAACTCTGAGATATTAAACCATGTGGGGAATTTCAGAGGCCTGATTAAATTATAGTTAGATAGAGACCAGAGGATGCTTCTCAGAGTTAGGAAAAAGTGAGGTGAAGAGTCTTCCAGAACGAAGCCGCACCATGCACAAAGGTTCTGAGCTTGCTGGATTGGAGGAGCTGGAAGGCCAGTCGGGCAGGAGAGCTGTGAGTGAGGGGGTGGGATGAGGATTGCCCCTGGAGAGAGTAGGCAGGACGTAGATTTCTTGTAAATGCAGTAAGCAGCCAATGATAGGTTTTAGGTAGAAGGGTGGTGACATCTGATTTAAATGTTTAAACTTTTGCTCCATCTGTTCCAGCGGCTTCAGATTACTGTCTGTTTCTCATGCACGTTGATGCCTTTGCTCCTGGCCCTCTCCTCTTCCCTCACCTGGGGACACCTGCGCCTTTTTCCCACCTAGGAATTAGCATACCACAGTGGTGACAGAGGGAATCCTGGAACCAGCCGCCCTCTGCTGCGTGTGTGGTCTTGGGAACATTGCTTTAACCTGTCTGTGCCTCAGTTCTCTCTCGAGAAGAAAAAAGTAATAAGGGTATTTCGAGGTTATCAGTGAGACAGTGTGTGCCTAACCTACGGTAATTTCCATAAAACTGTTCGCTATTATTTCATTACTGTTAATAAGATTTGCCTCAAATGTTGCTGTGTAACCTTCTCTCGCCTTTTCAGGTAAAATTAATTACTTCCTCTTCTGTGCTCCCACACTTCAATGGTAGCTTTTAACACTGTTACAGAGTTAGCTGAGCACTTACCTTTCTCCTTTTCTAGACTGTGAATTCCCTAAGGGCAGCCATGTGGCCTCAGGTGTACGGGTGTACATGTCTCCTGTACCACTGATTAACTCTGTGACCTTGGGTAAATTGTGCAACTTCTTGATTTTGGTTTCATCTATAAAATGAAGCTACTATTATCTATCTTAAGGGGTTTTTTTGGTAAGGATCATACCTGTACAGTAGTGAGTACTTATGTATGCGGGTTTCTTCCCTTGTTCTCTAAATTTCTAACAACTAGGGCAGAAATAACTAATCAGTGAATAGCCAGGTTATTCACCGATTGGAGGCTGAGTGAGGTATTGCATTAATAAGTAATAGGGATTTTATTAATGAGCAAAGCAGTAGAACACATACAAAAATAACTAAAAGGAAGAGATTCTATTGATAAATATGTTGTACTTCTGATACTGAGCAGATATGTCCTAATTTTTAAGTTCATTCAAATTATGTTTGTCTTGAAGTGTTTTTTTTTTTTTTTAATTAAATTTACCGGTAGCATTTTAGACAAACACGAACATGATGGCCTGAGCTAAAATTGAATTGAGTGCAGAACACAGTTTGAATGCTATTAAAATAAAAAAGAGTAAAAGCAATCAATTAGAAAAGGATTACTCACTTAGGGCGTAGTTTTCTTATCTGTGAAATTTGATAGACTGATTAAATGATCTCTAAGATTCCTTTACACGCTCAAGTTTTATGGTTTTGCGATTCTCTGTTTCTGAAGGCTTATGCAATTACAACAGCTTAAGATACTAGATAAAATCCTTCTGGTGGAAGAGAAAGAAAATTAGCAAGGAACTAAATGGTTTGCAGTCTGCAGCCATTTAACAGAGAAGCAGACAGTCCTCCTACCTCAGCAATTGGAGTTTCAGATGATGACACTGAGTCATCAAAAAAGGTTAAATTTGGTTCAATACACTCTCCTTAAAAGGCAAGGAAATGTGTAATACATTTTTAGAAAGATTTTTCTCAATAATATTTTAGCATTTTGTTAGTTTTCATTCAATTCAAAATGTCAAACTTCCATGATTTGGAAAATTCACTTATCTGTATGTGAATTGTAATTATCTATATCCTCTTTTTGAAAAAACAATCTCAGTTTAGGTGCTGTAGAGTTCTTCCTGCCACAAAATAGCTCATCATTCTCCTACCGTGGTGTTACCTTTTCACCCATAAAATTATAACCATTTCAGTCATTTCCTCTTTCATTTATTCAACAAGCATTTATTAATCACCTGCTACGGACCAGTCAGCAGTGGTCAAAATAACATGACTTTGTCTTTAAGGAAATCACTGCCCAGTGTGGAAGACAAGTGTGTAAATAAGTGATTGGGGTGCAATATCTTAAGTGCCAGAGTGGTACACAGACGCACACCCAGAGTGTAGTACCTCGGCCTACTTGGATGGGGATTAGTGGTGGAAAGAGAATAGCCTTTCCAGGGGGAAAAAATGTAAGTTGAATTTTAAAGAATGGGTAGGAATTCTTCAAACAAACTCAGGAATGGATGGAATTTCAAGGAAATAATAGTATGGCCCTGACGGGTGTGCTTCAGTTGGTTGGGCATCGTCCCGAAAACCAAAAGGTCATTGGTTGGATTCCTGGTCGGAGCACATGCCTAGGTTGTGGATTTGGTCCCAGCCAAGGTGCGTGTGAGAGGCAACTGATCGATGTTTCTCTTTCTCTCCCTCTCGTCCTCCCTCCCTTCCCCCTCTCTGAAAAAATAAATAAATAAAATCTTTTTTAAAAAGAAAAAATGATAGTATATACAAAGACATTGAGATTAGAACTATTATGGGCAACTGGGAGAAAGTAAGAAGCTTCATACTGTTGACTAGTGCATTTAACGAAAAGGTGTTAGACGAACCTAAAGCGGCTGAATCAGGTGATATGTGCCTTTATGCCATGCTATTGGATTTAGACTCTATTCTCTGTGCAGTGAGGAGTGACAGTCACATTTGTCTTTCAGAAAAACCCACCTGGCAGGTAGACTAGATGTAAGTCAGAGTTGGAGGTAAAGTGAGCATTGGAGATTATTGCACCAGTTTAGCCAAGGGACGAAAAGAGCCTGGGCCAAGGCAGAATTAGTGAAGGAGGAAAGGAGGGTGTGAACATGAGACCTTAAGGAAGTGGGGTCCACGGACTTGGGGATTCACATAATAATGCATGACGATAGAGAAGATGGAACTGGATCGTCCGGCTTCCTGTTTTGGGTGACTGCACTAGAGGCAACATGAACTGGGCCGGGGGAGGGGGCGGGGGGCAGGAGCACAGTTTCTGGGAAAGTGTCAGCTTTCTGATTTAAGTCCCACCACCTTCTGTTTCCACTACCTTTATCTTGGTAGAAAAGTGGATCGATGTGGCTTATTGCCGGAAATGGAAGGGCATTTGAGGTGATAAGCCCAAGGATGAACATCCAGACGGTTTAGAAGAGCAGAGCAGAGGGACGGAAGGAGCCAGCTGCCTGGCAGCAGCACTGAGTAGCTGCCCCTGCCCTGCCTGCCTGCCTCTGGATTTCTTATTGCATGAGGCAAACACCACTCATGTACCTCTGGATACAGTTACAACCAACACAATGAAAAAGAAATGGCCTGTTGTAATTGACTATTGCAATGTCTTTGCATTCATTTTTTCTTATGAAACCCTAACAACAAATTTATTTTAATATATTTATATGTTGAATTTAATTGTTCCATTGGCTTCTAAGTTTTTCTTTCAGTTTTTATAGAACAAATTACAAAAAACACACACCTTGTCTTTACCCCTTAGGATACAAATGGGGAAAATGTGCATATAAAGATGGGAACTGCCCTGGCTGGTGTGGCTGAATGGGTTGAATGCGGGCCTGCAGACCAGGGGGTCACCAGTTCGATTCCCAGTTAGGGCACATGCCTGGACTGCGGGCGGGTCCCCAGTGTGGGGCGTGCGAGAGACAACCACACATTGATGTTTCTCTACCTCTCTTTCTCCCTCCCTGCCCCTCCCTAAAAATAAATAAATAAACTCTTAAAAAAAGATGGGAACTGATATTTTGAATAAATTCCATAGGGAAATTTTATTGACTTTTAAATGAATTAATAGGTACTAGATTTGATATTTGGTAAAAATATAATATTTAATAGAGCTTTTTACTTTTGTTTTCTATTTACTCTGAAAAATATTTCTTACAATCTCTCATTAAAGAAGAGACTGGTTCTGTAGTTATTTTTGAAAGGAACATATATAGTGGCTTTCTCTTTAGACATTGAGTCCAATGATATATACCTAGAGTCTTAAAATAACAAAAATGTGTATCTAAAATCTTACTCAAATTGAGTCTTTTCCGTGTACATTTGTGCCTGGTTCCCTATTTAGACAGATTACTTCAGAACTGAAGGCTCTCTTCAGTCTCAGACTCGGTACTCTAAAAAAGAGATGCAGCAAGTGTGGCCTCTGCAGTATGCTATGGAGTGTGCATGGAATCCATTCCAGGGCTCTTTTGAAATCTAATGTCCATACATTCTGCAAATGCTGTTGATATAAACTTAAGGATCTGTTTTCTGATTATTACTGCATGTTTTTATGCTTGCAAAATACAGCTTTTATCTTCATGGCAATAAAGACAAGAATTTGATGTTATTAATCTCTTCTCATTGAGGATAACCTATGCAGCCATCAGACAAAGTTCTGAGGGCATCTGGGGGGAAGCTATAAGAACTGGAGGACAAGTAGGTCGCAGAGTGCAGCGCTGTCAGATGATGGAATGCAGGGCAGGGCCGAGCATCAGGAGACTTCAGTTCTATCCATAGCTCTCTTCGTGACTCAGTCCATGACCTTGGGCTACTTACTCACCAGCTCTCGCCTCAGTTTCATCTCAGATGAAATGGGGCCAGGACTAGCCTCTAGCATGTATCAGAGTGGATTGTGGAGTTCCTCTTCTCACAGACTGTCCCATCTGGGAGACATCTTCCAGTCATTTACTCCAACCCGGAGTGAATCCCCTCCGCAACGAAGAGTGTTTTTTCCATCCTTTAACGACTCTGGTGACAGTGGACCTCACCTCCCCCTGAAGAAGCCCATTCCACTTCCAGACATTCTTAGTTTTCAGTGATTCATCTTGGGAAATAGCTAAGACAGGTGCATTCATAGAGTCAGAAAGTCAATTAGAGGTTCACAGGGACAAGGGGAGGGGGCCGTAGAAATGGGCGGTCCTGCTTCGTGGTTACAGGGTTTTCGTTGGGGGCAATTACAAAGTTTTGGAAATAGTCATGGTGATGGTTGCACAGCATTGTGAATGTAATTAACACCACTAAATTGTGTACCTAAAATGGCTAACATGGCGGATTCCATATTATGTATATTTTACCACAATAAAAAATTTCATCTTGGTTAGCGCCGTGGTCTCAATGTGAAGGTACATCATATTATCCAAGTTCTACAGAACAGAAAACAGTCTTTAAGGTCACATGACCAGGGAGGAGGAGGGTGAGGATCTGAATCCACATCCTTGACCCTTAGACCATAGGTGTCCTGAGTCCACCCTGCTGCCACTATTGGGAATAGACTTTTTCTTGCTGTTAGTGATACACTCTTCTTCTCTTGCTGTGTCTTGACCTGGCCTGTGCAGGGAGGGGAAGAACATTTTTTTTTTTAATTTTTATTTATTTATCTTTAGAGGGGAAGGGTAGGAGAGAGGGAGAGGGAGAGAAATATCAATGTACGGTTGCCTTGTGTGTCCCATGCTGGGAACTGGCCTGCAACCCAGGCATGTGCCCTGACTGGGAGTCGAACCGTGATCCTTTGGTTCGCAGGCCCGCGCTCAATCCACTGAGCTGCACCAGCCAGGGCAGGGAAGAACATTTTTGCCATCAGTGTTCAATCTGGGGACTAAAACTTGGTTAATGAGGCACAGCATGGCATTAACTTTTTTGGCAGCCACAACACGCAGTTGATTCGTACAGAGCTTATAATTAATAAATTTACTCCCTCCACATCCATTTTATACTTGCTACTCTTCAAGCAGGTTCCCCTCCCTTCCTAAATTTCTCTGAGTGGTGTTCTAGATTTAAATGCAGACATTTACCATTTATCTATGTAGTAAATGCATATTGTTGCTTTTTCACTGATTGTTCCATGCTCTTATGATTATTTTGAATCTTGATTGAGGCATAATGCATCATCTTTGTTATTTCTTCCATCATAAAATGTTATCCTAATTGTAAATGGAAAGGACTTCAATCCTCTTATCCAAGTTATTGATAACAATGCTGTAAAGGACTGGGTCGTATATGTAGAAACCTGACAGTTTCACTGGGGCCCTTTCTCTGGCCGTGCCCCATATCCAACACCTTCATGCAAAACAGGGTTTAAGTACTTTATGTTTTGAATTGAATCTCATTGAATCTGCACAATGCCCCTACAAAGCATTATTGTTATAATTTCTTTGTATACATGAGGGAACAAGGCACAGAGAGATTAAGCCAGAAAGTGGCAGAAACAGGACTCAAACCCATGTGCTCCGCCTCCAGAGTCCGTGTCCATGGCCGCAGTGTTGTGTTGCCACTGACACCGGCCTGGATTCCAGCCAATGCTGGGAGAGGATAACAGGAGAGACTCCGTTGAATCAAGTCAGTGGGATTGCTGCTAGATTTTTAAAGGTACCGTTGGTGGCGAAATAATCCGAAATGCCAGGCCAAAGCACGTGTCCCCTTTTACGTGCTGTATTTTCTCCCCAGAAACTTGGACTGTACACTCCTGTTCTTTTATGTCTGCTCAAAGATAATTCTTTTTGGTTTTCCCAGGCACACTTAAGTACTCCTTCTCTTATATTACCTCTGCACTCTACAAATGTTCACTGCCTTTTTAAAATAGATTTTATTTATTTATTTTTAGAGAGGGGGAAGGGAGGGGGAAAGAGGGAGAGAAACATCAACGTGTGAGAGATACATTGATTGGTTGCCTCTCACGTGCCCCCTACTGGGGACCCAGCCCACAACCCAGGCATGTGCCCTGACTGGAATCGAACCAGTGACCTATCTGGTCACTGAGAACTGGTTTGCAGGCCAGCTCTCAGTCCACTGAGCCACACCATTTTAAAACTTATCTCAGCAAACAACAAGCTTCCAGAGCACCTAGAACCTGTGCCTGGTATTGTGCTGAGTGATGGGAGCACAGACAGGAGCAGACACTGTTTGTGTCCTCACGCTGACAGCTGGTGGGCCAGAGCCAACGCCAGACAGCCCTGGTGCCAGCCACACTGTAGCTGTTCTGCAAATAAGGTCAGAAGGCTGAGTGGAAGAGAATCATGTACCAAGAAAGTCTTTCTAAACTCTCAAATGTGAATCTGTAAACTGTTTGTTGTGCTTTGGATTAAGAGAAGATAATTTTGAGCTTCATGGCTGTTTACTCAGTGAAATTGTAGCGTCTGCTGCCTGTACTTGTGCATTTCGTTCAGCTGATGTTAAATTGTGCTGTGGTAAAAACCTGAAAGTCTCATCTCAGTAGCTCCTAAGAGTGAGAGTATATTTCCTGATTACTGTACATGTCTGTCTTGGGTCATAGACGCCTGGTCTCATGCCATCGTCACTGCAGGACCCCAGCGAAAGGAGTGGCTCCGGTCGGGCACATTAATCCTAGTCTTAGGTCAGAGGGAAAGAAAACAAATTTCCCTAGAATACCCATGCCTATAGTGTTTAGTGATTTTCAAATTCTTTATCGTGTTTAGTCCAAATATCTGATGGCTATTTACATGTATCTTCTTGAATTTGGAATACCACATGCTACCAGAGTAAAAGTTAAGTTACTGGCATATCCAAGAGAAATTTCCAGATTGACTGATAGGGTCTTTTTAATGGCTCAAGTTTTACAAATTCTATTATTGTATCATAATTCATCACTTTAATTGCTAAGCATATTTTTCTTTAAAACGTTTGTTCTCCAAACATACTTATAAGCACTTCATCAGTTAGGAAAAAAAGCTTTGCAATTAATGTAGCTAATTTTATTGTGCAGAAGTATTTCAATATCTGTTCAGTGCATTTTTACCAAGAGAAATAACTGCTTAATGGACTAAAAGAAAACTGTAAGCTGTTTCTCATGTAGTCTTTACAGTATGATTTAGAGGGTAGGATGAATGATTCATTGCTAGCCTGGACAGAAATGCTAGCTTATTTCTTTTTTCCTACATGCAGCAGCAAAGCATATGTGATCTGTTAATTATTTTACTAGCCCTGACCAGTGTGGCTCACTTGGTTGGGTATTGTTCTGCAAAGTGAAAGGTCACTGGTTCGATTGCTAATCTGGGCACATGCCTAGGTTGCAGGTTTGGTTCCTGGCCGGGGTGCACACAAGAGGCAACCAATCCATGTTTCTCTCTCACATCAATGTTTCTCTCCCTCTCTTTCTCCCTCCCTTCCCTTCTCTCTAAATAAGTAACTGTTTGGTACATAATACATTTTAATAAAATGGGTTTTTAACAATTGAGAAACTTCTAGAATGACAATATTACAATAGGAGGCATCCCTGTTTTCTTCAGGCTTTCATAATAATCAAAAAAATATGCAACCGATTCTCTTTGCCTCCACCCAGAATCCATTGTTCAGATCCTTTCTTCAGAGTTGCCGAAAGAATGGAACCATACTGACAGGAGAGGTATAGAAAATACTAAATTGTGTTGTCTGGCTGACTTTTTTCCTTGAGGACCTAATTATAGAGAATGGGACTTAACCTAATCAGACATGAATGGTGATTTCCTGAGAGTAAGTTGTGGACTGAATTACTGTGGAATGAGTTACAAGACCTTTTCAGAGCTTTGGAAGAAGTAGAAAGTCTGTTTGCCTGCCTGGGCTCACTTGGTTCGGGCTTCCCTGGGTGCTGGCAGCACTTCCTAGTGTGCGGGGTCTGACACGGCGGCCAGCGTGGGAGCAGCGGTGTTGGCAGGCAGTGTTGGAGGGGACGGCACCTCGGCAGGGGTGGGGCTGCTGCGCTGAGGGAACGGGAGCCGTGAGAGACAGGTGTTATGTGCTGGTGGGTTGGTTGGCCAGGCTAGAGATAGACTTTAAAATAGCTAAGCAGGAAAAAAAGAAAATATATTTTGTAATGACAAAAAGGAATAGTAAACATGATCACTTTCTCTTGAAAATTATCTGAAAATAGTTGGCACAATCTGTAAAAACACACGACTGTTTATGCAACTACATCTCTGATACTTACCATTCCAAACAAATACATGTAGACTTTGAAAGAATTCACATGAAGTCTGAGATCCTACTCTCCCACCCCCAACCTTTGCTTAACTGAAACTCAGTGGCACTGGATTTTCATTCCTGTTATTCCACTAACATTTACTGAACTCTCACTTCAAGTTTAGCACAGTGTGATGCTCTTTTTGGTGTGGGAACCACTGGAAAAACTGCGGGCTTTGTGGAGCTGGGCAGACCTGCTGAGACCTCCATTCTTAGTGGGGGCATTTGCGTTTGAGCCGTGGGTTGGAGAGCAAAGCCTTATGGCTCTGCTCCTACTTCTATTTTACTAGTTAAGGAATCTCTGCCATCTTGATGTTATGTCAAAAATCGTGAGGAAAATGTTTCTCGACCTCGTTTTAAATGCTACTTTTCATCTGCACACAATATGGCCTGTATTGTTCAGATGGTAAGAAGATAGATATATTGACATTTGGGGGGAATCCTTATCCGATTCATTTCCTTAAGAACCAAATTTTGAAGCTCTTGCCAGCCTTGCAGACGCCCAATGGAATCCCTGCTTATATGCATATTTTGGGAACATCAATATGTTTGTCATTTTCTCCCTGGAAACGGTTTCTCACACCCACGTTGCAAGTGTGTGATCTGTGATTCTATCTCCTGCTAGTTTCTGTATCCCCTTTGCCTCCAGGGAGGGCTGAGAACATGATTTAGCTTGGGGAAATGATGCAAAATGTGGTTGTTAAAGTGATGTTTCAAAGGAGTCTTTTTCTATGTGCGCAGTTCCTATCCTGGGTACAACCTGTGACTCCATTCACCTGAAACACTGCAGCAGGTTTCAACACTAGAATCGCAGAATCATGGTGTTGGATGGGCCCAGAAGACACTGGTTCTGTTTTAAGCCTTTGGATATCATCTTACTTCATTTTAAAGGGAGCCTCACCCCATTTTTGAAGATTTTGAGAAAAAGGCACGTAATAATTTTGCTCAGTGATTAATCAGTCAGTGTTTGCACCCTTTTATATACGGAGAACTTCTCTTTCCACTTTGGTATTTTGCTTCACAAAGTAAATAAGGGTCCTGTTGCTTTGTCTTAATCAGTGAGAGGGTAGTGGGGTATCCTGGTTTAAGTAGTACTGTTGTTTCTAGTCCCTTCCAGCCCCCGGCTTTCTTGGGAGTCCCTTTTGTGTCACTGTATTCTCAGACATGCTAGATCACAAGCATCTTTTGATGTTTAAGATTTAATTCCTCCCCAAAAGGAATGGAAAAACAAGGATATTTGAAGCATTAACATTCTAAGTCAACATTTCCACTTGCTGAGGTGGTCGCTCCAGGAGTAAGCATTACTTCATTGATGGAAAGTGGGTTCTGAGGGACTTCTCTTGGGCATACCCGTAAACATCCCCATTTCTGACCGAAATCTCATTTAATAATCCACTATTCATTTTTAAGAGAAAAACATAAATATATGGAAGAATGAAGGTTGTTAGACAGTAGAATGGCTTGGGTAGAAATTGTAAAACTGTTTTTTCATAAAACAGTAAGTAAAAGGATCAGAAATCAACAGTGTTTTAAATGACATGAAGATCTGATCAAACACACACTACATCTGAGTTTCTCTGCATGGAAATTCTGCCTCATTTTTTAAAAGATTTTATTTTTTTATTTTTATTTTGTAAGTATATTTTATTGATTATGTTATTAGAGTTGTCCCAATTTTTCCCCTTTTGCCTGCTTCCCCCCAGGACCCCTCTTCCCTCCAGCAATGCCCCCCCTTAGTTCATGTCCATGGGTCGTACATATAAGTTCCTTGGCTTCTCCATTACCTATACTGTTCTTAGCCTCCCTTCGTCTATTTTGTTCCCACCAGTTATGCTTTTTAATCCCTGCACATTTCCCCTATTCTCTCCCTTCCCCCTCCCAGCTGATAACCCTCCATGTGATCTCCCTACTTACAATTCTGTTCCTGTTCTGGTTTGCTTAGTTTTGTTTTGTTTTTTGATTTAGTTGTTGAGAGTTATGAATTTGTTGCCTTTTTAATATTCATATTTTGTTGTTCTTTTTCTTAAATAAGTCCCTTTAACATTTTATGTAATAATGGCTTGGTGATGATGAACTCCTTTAGCTTTACCTTGTCTGGGAAGCACTTTATTTGTCCTAAAGCTAAATGATAGCTTTAATGGATCAGGTAATCTAGGTTGTAGGTCCTTGCTTTTCATCACTTTAAATACTTGTTGCCAGTCCCTTCTTGCCTGCAAAGTTCCTTTTGAGAAGTTCTCTGATAGTCTTATGGGAATTCTTTTGTAGGTTACTGGCTGCTTTTAAGATTCTCTCTTTATCTTTAATCTTTGGAACCTTTGGCATTTTAATTATGGTGTGTCTTGGTGTGGTCCTCTTTGGGTCCAACTTGTTTGGGACTGTGTGCTTCCTAAACTTGTATGCCTATTTCCTTCACCAAATTAGGGAAGCTTTCTTTCATTATTTTTTCAAATAAGTTTTCAGTTTCTTGCTCTTCCTCTTCTCCTTGTAGCATCCCTATGATTCAGATGTTGGCACATTTGGAGATGTCCCAGAGTCTTACTATCCTCATTTTTTGAAAGTTCTTGTTTCTCCTTTTTGTTCTGATTCAATATTTATTTCTTCCTTATGTTCCAAATTGTTGATTTGAATCCCAGCTTCCTTCCCTTCACTGTTGGTTCCTTGTAGATTTTTCTTTATTTCACTCAGTGTAACCTTCATTTTTTTATTTACATTGTTGTCGTACTCAATGAGTTCTTTGAGCATCTTGATCACCAGTGTTTTGAACTCTGCATCTGATAAGTTGGCTATCTCTGTTTTGCTTAGTTCTTTTTCTGGGGTTTTGTTCTGTTCTTTCATTTGGCCCATGTTTATTTGTCTCCTCAATCTGGCAGCCTCCCTGTGTTTGTTTCTGTGTATAAGGTAGAGCTGCTTTGACTCCCTGTAAAAGGCACTTGTAAACTGTGTGGGACAGATCCTTAGGTAATTGCCAGGGTGGGGCAACCCACTTCAGTGCTTTGTGGCTCTGTGTGGGGTGAGGGCTTGGAAATGAGACTGTGCTGCCACCTGGCTTCTGGGGGGTTTGTCTGGCACCTGTCCCATTTCCATTCACTTCGCCCACTCCCCACATGTGACTGGTACCCTTCCAGCTGTTGCCCTGGAGGGCTCCCAGAGTAGGTGGATTTTTGTATCTTTTAAGACTGTGCAGACCCTTTAAATGGAGTTTCCTGAAGATCCGGCAGTTTCTTCCACTGCCCCAGCCTCCACTGGTTTTTAAGCCAGAAGTAATAGGGATTTATCTTCGTGGCACTGGAACCCTGGCCTGTGTGGTCTGGCCTGGGGCTGGGATCACTGGCTCCCAAGGTTCCCCTCCCAATTGTCATCCACCACACATGAATGTGGGACCATCCATACCTGTTCTGCTGCTACTGCTGCTGCCTCTCCGCACCACAGCACATCTCCTCACCTGTCTGCCTGTCTCTGCGTCTCCTCCCCTTCTACCTGTCTGGATGGATGTGGCTTCTTTAAGTCCTTGGTTGTTAGACTTCCATGCAGTTCAATTTTCTGACAGTTCTGAGTGTTATTTGTTTTGAGATTCAGTTGTAATTCTTTTTGTGGTTGTGTGAAGAGGCAGTGTGTCTACGTACATCTCCATCTTGACCAAAAGTCTACTTAGTTATTTCCCTCTAGAGGGAAAGAGAGGCAGAAATAGAAGGAGAGAAACACTGATATGTGAGAGAAACATCGATTGGTTGCTTCTCTTACAGGCCCCAACCAGGGACTGAGCCCATAACCCAGGCAACCCAGGCATGTGCCCTGACTAGAATCAAACCAGCAACCTTTTGCTTTGCAGAATGACATCCAACCAACTGAACCATACCAGTCAGGGCTCTACCTCAGTTTTTAAATTTAGAATTTTTTTAAAAAGGTTTGAATAATAGTTAAGGGAGAAAAAGTTCATGATATGGCATAAGATTGTGGTTAAAATTAATGTGGAGAATTACTAGTGACATACTGGATCATGAAAGATCTGAGTAAAGAAGAAACACTTTGGAAACACTTGATGAGGAATAAAATTGAAAAGGAAATAGCATAGATGTATTGCTAAGGCAAAAAGGAAATCCTAGAGAAAATAAGCAGGTAATTTTCCTGTTATGCTGTCCTCTAAGTCACTGATTCGATTCTCTGCTTCATTTAACCTGCTGTTGATTCCTTCTAATGTATTCTTCATTTCAGATATCATACTCTTCATTTCTGACTGCTTCCTTTTTATGATTTCTATATGCTTTTTAATGTTTATTATCTCTTTGTTTAAGCTCTCACTGAGATTGTCCATTCTTTCCCTAAGATTCCTGAGCATTCTGATAACCACTGTTTTAAACTCTGCATCTGGTATCTTGGTTGCGTCCATTTCATTTAATTCTTTTTCTGGGGATTTCTTTTGTTCTTTCATTTGGGGCATATTTCTTTGTCTCTCCATTCTGTCTGCATTTTTGCATCTGTCCTTGTGTGTTAGGTAGGTCACCTGAACTTGTTATGGTGGCTTTGTGATATAGGGGCTCTGTGGTGCCATTTTCCAGATCACCTGAGCTAGGTCCTCCAGGACCGTCTCTTGTGTGGGTTATGTGTGCCCTCCTGTTGCAGTTGAGTCTTTAAGGCTGTGGGCCCCTTTGTGGGTGGAGTTAACCCCTCAGCCTGGCTGACTATCAGGATAGACCTTGATCACAGTGTATGAGTAGCTGTGCTGGGGCTGCCCCCACCTCCACCAAGACACAGTTGTTCCCAGAATGCTCTGGTGCCTGCTGGAATCCCCCTTTGGGTGTGCTGCTAGTCAGAAGTCCACCACTGGTTGTGTTGGTTCTGGGTCCATGTGGGCGGGGTTTGATGCAGGTTGATGTCAGACATTGAGTGTAACTGGCCCTGGGCTACCTGTCTGGGGCTATCACGCTACTCACTGTTTGTGGCTGCATCTACTGTGCCTGGGTATGTGTGGGATGGGCCAAGCTCAGCTTCCTCCAGCTCTGAGCCGGGGTCAGATCAGTAAAGGGTCCAAGGTTCCCTGAGGTTCACCTCCATCTGTCAGCTACTCTGCCACCCCTTGAGATTGCCAGCTCTTCCTCTAGAACCTTCCAGAGAAAAACTGTAGAGTGGTCCTAGGCTAACTGCACCCCCCAGACCTTTCCACAAGGCACCAGCTCGGTATGGCCGGGCAACCAGAGTAGGGAGGATGGGGCTAGTGGGTCTCCTGCTTGAGGGCAGCTCAGTCAGGCACTCGGTTGGGGGAAAGTGACCCCTATCTCCGAGCCATACCACTCAGTCTCTGCCAGAGTCTCCAATCCTCCTCCTCCAGGAGGAGTGCACTGCAGGATCAGGCTGGGAGCAGCCAGCGGGCCCCACTGCAGAAGCAAGCTCAGCAGGATGGAGCCACCAGGATTCAGGAGGGCAGATCAGAACAGTCTTCTGATGCAGGTGGTGCCAGCTTAGCCTGCGGGAGGGGAGCAAGACTGGCCCCTATTCTAAAGCCACGCAGCTCAATGACACGCTGAGTGTCCACCTAGAGCTTCTCCAGAAAAAGAGCACACCAAAGGGCCCTGCTGGGTGCAGCCAACAGACCTCTTTGCAGGACTCAAGCTTGGCAGGGTGATGTCACCATTAGTTGGTGGCCTGGCTTAGTGCCTCCCACAGGCTGAGGGCAGCATGGGATAGTGACTCAGCACAGGGGCCTCAGTGGCTGACCCTCTGTATGTCTCCTTGGGGCCACCGCACCCAGATCTTCTCTTTATGATTCTCGTATGACCTGAGTCATCTGCCCTCTACCAGATCCCCAGATGAGTGTCCAAGAGCAAGATCCTGTGCATTGGCCCCTTAAGAGAGCACCTGGGTTTCTAGCAGACTCCCTCCTCTTCCAGGTGGACAGAGGCCTGGCTGATTTTCACAGCCAGATGCTACATAGGCTCCTCTTCCTGGCTCTAGGTTGGGTATCCCGCCATGGGGCTGAGACTACGCGCTCCTCATGGGGGCCTTTTTGCAGCCAAGGTATCCATCTGGCTTCTTAGCCACTGCACATGTGTGCAGGGGCCAGCGCTCTCCACGTCTCTGCCCTTTCTACCAGTCTCAATACGGCTGCTTGTATAAATCCTTGATTATAATACTCCTCTTCATCTGTCCTTCAGTTGGTTATTCAGGTTGATTGCTCTGTGGTTTAGCTGTAAATCCGGTTTGGTGCTGGGAGCAGGTGAGTGTAGCTTCTACCTACCGCACAGATATCTTCACTTTCAATGATGGTTATTCCCTTTGAGCCAGAAAGTAAGTTGGGCTCCAGGTTGTAAAGAGTTTTCAACACCAAGCCAAGGCTGTTGACCACTTCCTTTTCTACTTTGGACTCTTTACAGACCAGATGATGTGCTCCTGCATCGCACACATGATGAGATTGTCCTCCTGCACTGCTTCCTCTGGCCCCTGGTGACATTTGTGGTGGGCGTTCTCATCGTGGTCCTGACCATCTGTGCCAAGAGCCTGGCAGTCAAGGCAGAGGCCATGAAGAAGCGCAAGTTCTCGTAGAGGGGAGTAAACACGTGGAAAGCAAAGCACAGAAGCTGCACCCGTCGGCACACATCTACCTGCAGAGCCTGCTTCCGGCGCAGGAGATGGAAGGGGCTGTGAGAGGCTCAGAGAGGCTCCTCCCTCCATGGCAGCAGCAACAGGCACAAGTGGGAGACTTGGAACCTCATGGGTTGTATTCTATGTGTCGTAGGGATGGCTAAAGGGTCAGGCTCTTAGCTGTATGGAGTAAGTTTCAGAAAATCCAATCAAATGTTAATTTTCTTTGGAAAGTAGCAGTATATAATTGTACAGTGTAGTATACAAATCATTATGATTTATGGCACTTAAACATATTAAAAGAGAGTGGTCTGTGTTCTTTTCTATTTCCTTTTTTTATCCTTAAAACACCAGGGTTCAAAATAAAGGTCTTTTGGGTTTCATTGACTTCGCCAGACTACGCTCTGACTTGGAGCCGAGGCTTCCTGCACACGTCTTGGCCTCACTATGTACCCCCCAGTTCCCACGACTAGAGTGCTTGCTGTCGGACTCCTGCTTGAAAAAGGAACACGGCGCTGTTCACTTGGTCTCCAGTCACTTCTGTGACTCCTCGACCTGGGACGCTCGAAGATTGGGAAGTACACCGTCCAGCACTGGCCTCTGCCTACCCGTTCTGTTTCACCAGATTATTTAAGAGAACTGATTCCAAACCAGGCCCTAGCTCTAAGAGCACTGCCTTTCTTTCTTCACCTCTTCATGTTTATTTTGGGTGGATTCTGTCCTTGTGCAGTAGAATGTACAGGATGTGAAGGTCACCCGTCAGCTCAATCAAATGCTGTTTTCATCTTCTTTTTTAAGTCAGAAAATGTACTCAAGATCTGTTCAATGTTGCATTTTGATTTTCTTTGTCCTTGCCTTGATGTTCCCAGTATTAAAACAAGAATATTGCTGATGCTGTTCAGTTTGTTTGGACAAACCTGGAGATGTCACCAACTCACATCACGGCTGAGCGTTCTATGCCTTTATCAAAAGTTCATTGAAGAGATTAGACCTCTCTGAGTCTGTTCATAAACTCAAATTCCAACTATCGATTATAGGCCTCAGTGAATATCAAACCTACCCCATTTATCTACCAGGTAAAATCAAATCTTAGTTTGGTTGAAATGTATATATTTAATGGAGGAATTCTTTTCATTCCTCCATTCTTTTAATACTCTTTTAATACTCTTCAGACATGTTTCTAGTAGAATAAAGGCAAACTAGAATTTAAGGACAAGCTCCCCTCAGTTATTTGCTCAGGGTCCTAAGAAACACCCATTAGTGGAACGATAATTTCCTGACTTTTAATCCACGTACTACTGTTTTGTTAATTTTACTGTTATTTTTTAAATCCTTATCTAAGGATACATTTATTGATTTTTAGAAACAGAGGAAGGGTGAGGAGTGGAGAGAGAGAGAAAAAAACATGGATGTGAGAGAGAAACATCAATCAGTTGCCTCCTGGACACACCCCAACTGGGAATCGAACCTACAACCCAGGTATATGCCATGACCGGTAATGGAACTTGCAACTTTTTGGTGTATGGGACAATGCTCCAACCAACTGAGCCACCTGGCCAGGGCTGGTTTGTTAATTTTAAAATGCAAGTAACTGAGAGAGCTATAGTCTTTGGTGGAAGGGTGCTGGATGACTATGATAATTTTTTTCTAGTTCAAGTGTTACAGGTTGCACTGTGGAGCAGCCCTTGAACACACTATTTAAGACATCCTTTGAGGCAGCTCCAGTGCCTTGACTTCAGTCCCAGTGTTCTGTGGCAGCATCCTTGTTGTCTTAGCAACACAGCAAACCATTCTGAAGCCGAGCCATATGAAAATGAAAATTAGAAAATCATCATTTTTGTATCACCTTGTGGGACCCGAAGTCTACTTTATTCATTTATCTTAATCCAATGATCTATGATTAATTGATTACAAAGACTAGGTAAAAATAGCACATGGACGTATACTAAGTGTTGGAAAAAGGGAAAATAACTATATATAGATCTGAGCTTTCATTTATATTAACAAAATGCCTATATTTAGGCCCAAAGAATATACATTCTATACTGTTTTCACAGCCCAGTGAATTATAACTGATTGTGACTGTTTTCTGTAGGTTGGGTTTTGGAAAAGAGGAGAAGCCCACTGAATTCGTGAGGTCACATGTAGTTAAATTACAGCCAGTTAAATTTGAGACTATTCATATTGTCTAATTAAAGATAAAATCTAAAGGAATAAGGGAGGGCATTTTAAAGACTATAAAAGGGAAAGAAGCTTAACTTAATATTTTAATTCTCTTTTTTTGTGTGTGTAAGAAGATATTCTAATTCTCTTTTTTTGGATACATGAGAAAAAGACCGAAGGCCACGGAACATGATCGCTCACCTAGGACAGTTTCTCTTGCCCTCACGTAACTCCCCAGAAGGAGCTGAGCCATGCAGGGCAGCTGTGTCTCACAAGGTAACTGAGGGTCCCAGGACTCAGGTACCTGTTGTTCTCTTTGCTCCCAAGGGTAATAATAATGGTCAAAGCTGGCTCAAAGGAGCACATCCACAGTGCAGCCTATAAAAGGTGAGGAAGTTGGGAGCAATCTATTTCCTTTTAAGGAAGTTTTAGCCATCACTTCTGTTCAATCCGTAACTACTTACTACATAGCTACACCTAGCTTCAAAGGAAACTGAGATATATCCAGCTGGAAGGACATATGTCCTCCTAAAACTCCAGGGTAAAGTTACTATTACTAAAAGGAAAAAGGCGAGAATGAAGACTCCACTAAAAGGAAGGAATGATGGATAGCCATCGATGGCCCATGCCATGAGGAGACTCTGAACAGGGCTAACGAAGGTCCCTTGCCATCTGCTGTCTGGAATAAGCTCTCTTGCCCGTTGTCCTCTGTGGCCCGTGGTTCGACTTTTCAGAAATGCTTGCTCATCAGACTCACAGCCACATCTGAACTTTGGAGGAGGAGGGGAGGGCTGCTTCCCAGCTTTCACAGGCCCCTGATGCTGGTGCAGACTTGTAGGCAGATTTCCTTAGGAATCAAACAAACATGGGCTTCTATAGGACAGATTTATAATTCATTGGGCTGCGATGAAGATGCCAACTCCATTTTGATGTTTGACTGCTGAGAGTTTTCAACCTTCATCATTCCCCTTTCCTTTCTCCTAATCTCACCTGGGCACGCTTGTTAGAAAGCCTGGGCGCCTCCTTTGGCCTGGGTGGTAAGTTCAAAGTGCACAAGCTCTGGCCTGTGTGCGGGAACCCTCCCCACAGCCTCACACCCTGGGACCATAAAGCCAAGTCAGTCAACTCATTTTGGAATCTGCCTGGGGACTTGCCCTGCTCTCCCCAGAGAGTCTCGTTATGTGAATAATAAACGTTTTCATACCCTCTCGGTGTGTGTGTGGTTCTTGCTCTAAACGTCCAAACCAAATTGTGGGGTAGCAGAGTCCATCCGAGGGGTGCCCATACATTGGTGATAAAATTTCATCAAAATCATGGTAGGTTTCTGCTCTATTAGCTTTCAGTTAGTTCATGAGGAAATAAGCGCAGTCAAAGGGTAATGCCCACCATCCTTAAGCCAGCAGCATCTTACTAGTCTGTCCTTGGCTCATGCCCCCATCCCTCAAGTTAATGGTGCCCACCTCGAAGCCTCCGGAACAATAAGTTTAAGTAGGGAAGCAACACCCTTTATCTTATCATTTCTGCCGAGCTGACTCCTATGGTCTCACCAGTAATGCTTAAGGAGACTCTTGAGAAAGACTGAGTTACCATCTCCTATTTGGAGGACAGAAGCAGTAGAGCTACAGGACACAGACACAAACCAAGCTGTGTTACCTACTTGTAAACTCTTGGTAGTTCTTGTCTCACCTCAACTATTTTTCACAGTCCTTTACCAAAAAACAGCCAAGAGCAGCCAGTGCCATCATCACTCTGGTTTTTTCCACCCACCTTCCCCATCGCTACAGGTCTACCCTCCAGGTTGTGGCTGGTGACAGGCTTACCTCGTGGTTAGTCAAAGCATAACGAGGGTGTGTAGTTTTCCGTCCTGCAACATCTGTTTCCTCACTGCTGGCTGCCTGGCTACAATACCAAAGCCACGTAGTTCAGATTTATGTTATGACAAAGATATCATTTCCACTGCCTTTCTCTGGGCTCAGCTGGTGACGCCCAGGTCTGTGATCTGCGGTCCTCACCTGCTCCATGCTCCAGATGTGTACTGCAGCAGCTCTGACACACTCTTAGGTCTTCGTCTGAAGCTTAGTAATGGGCAGACAACGCAGTGACTGAATAAATAGTGGGGCAAAATGTTACGAGGCAATACGGATGGGGAACCACTTACTGGCTCAGGTAGTTTACTCTTCTGACAAATTACTGAACTATATCAGACCATTTAACATTTTATTTTATGTTTTAATTCTCATTGAGGATGTGTTTATTAATTGGAGAGAAAGAGGAAGATATTGATGTGAGAGAGAAACATCAATCAGGTGCCTCCTGTACGCACCCCAGCCTGGTATCAAACCCACAACCCTGGTATGTGCCCTGACTGGGAATCAACACCACAACATTTTGGTGTATGGGACAATACTCCGACCAACTAAGCCACCCAGCTGGGGCCGTTTAACTACCTTTTGCTCATAGCTCAACATTCCTGCCACATGCCCTGCAGTCCAGACACACTGTACTGCTCTCAGGGCCTGTGCGTGTGTGGTCCTGTCCATGGCTGGGGCCTCTCTTCTCACCATGGATGCATCTCTCGCCTTTCTTTTCCATTGGTTCTGAGCTTAAATACTGACCCTAGGAGCCTTCCCAAGCCATCTTATGTAAGGAGATAGCTCCTATCACTTCCTTCTTTTGCACCCTGCTTTCTTCCTTTGTAGTGCCCATTTCTGCTTCTATTTATAGATTTGTTTGTTTACTTGTCCATAAATACATCTATTTATCTCTCCTATTAGATGATAAGATCAGTGAAGGTAGAACAGTTCTGGTGAAACTTTTTCACCACTGGCTCAGTGCCTGACACATGAAGGTGATAAGTATTTAGTGACCGGATAAATGAATGAATGGGTGCTCCCCAGGTCCATTACGTCCTCTGTGTTGTTTCCTATCTCCTTACCTGTCTTAGGAAATTTAACCTCACCTGTAAGGCCCCACCTCTCTCATCCCATCTGCAAAATCAATCACTTCTTTCTCTGTGATCCCATAGCAATTTGTACATACCTCTATTATATTAAGAATTTAGCATTCAATGTAAGATTGTATCATTTGGTTTATGGTTGTTAATCTACCAATTCTTCCTTACTTCCCCATCTTAATGAGATAAGAAACATATCTTTTGATCTTTTCGTACATGATGACAAAAAATGTAATAATAATCCCTAACTAACACTTTTAAAAAATTATTTTATTTTTTAAATTGATTTTAGAGAGTGAGGAAGGGAGAGAGAGAAACATTGATCAGTTGCCTCCCATATGCACCTGGCCAGGGATTGATTGAACCCACAACCCAGGGCTATGCCCTGACAAAGAATACAACTTGAAACCTTTTGGTGTTCAGGATGATGCTCCTACCAACTGAGCCACCCAGCCAGGGCCCCAACTAACTCTTACTAAGTGTTTTCTGTGTGCATCTAAACCCTTTATCATATATCCAGGGCATAGTTAATTTTGGAAAAAGTGTAAATTATTGAATAAACAAATACATATTGCAATTCTGGCCTTAAAATGAAAACTTATAATAGAGAGGCTACTGTTTTTGTGTTTAAATATCATGTGCTACCCTTTAAATAAGTAAACAGTAGAAAAGTCACTGCATTTGTATATCCCTATAATTTAGCAACTTAAAAGAGCAAACCTATTATACAATTTCTAAAAGTCAGGAATCAGGAAGTGGCTTAGCTGTAATTTTAAATTATTCTTGGTGAAATTTGGCCTTTTAGATAAGTGCATGGGTTAGGGTTAATGGAATAAACATAAGAAGCAGGAGTCCAGCAGAATCACAATGGGAAATTTTTGATAAAAACACCATTGTTCATTTGCTAGGCACTTTGAACAAAAAGGTGAGCAAAGCCAATTGTCTGCATTTTTTGATTGGCATGAAGAGTCTTCCAAAAAAAGTCACTGGGGACTTCAGAGAGAGACTTTACAATAACTTTAGATAGCGTTCAAGAGCAAATACTGAAGTATATGGGACTCTTGCTCTTTCCTCACTTTTTGTGAGTGACCGTAAGTCAGAAGTAGGGGATTTAACATGCAAACAAAGCCTGAAATTAGAATTAGCTCCATTGCCAGATCTTTAACACCTTAAGAAAATTTTTGAGAGTTACCCCATCCTAAGACTTAAATTAAACTAATGGCTTTACCATAAAACTGCTAGAAGCAACAAAGGAGGGAAACTCTTGATAAAATGCAGGTAGATGTTAGAAGAAAAGATACTGGAAAACAATTGTGCTAGTTCACAAACTGAAAGGGAAAAAAACAGTGAGTGAACAGTAAAGGTGCTCTGAGGGGGAAACAAGTACCCACTTAGCCATTTACTATTAAATTCACAAGTTGAAACTTCTTTACATATTTAATGACAGCTTTGCAAATTTTTTTTAAAACATGGTTTATATTTTTAAAGATTTTATTTGTTTATAGACAGAGGAGAAGGGAGCAAGAAAGGGGGAGAGAAATGTCAATGTGTGATTGCCTCTCTCACACCCCCTACTGGGGACCTGGCCTGCAACCCAGGCATGTGCCCTG
Source organism: Glossophaga mutica (assembly GCA_039655065.1). Taxonomy (NCBI): domain Eukaryota; kingdom Metazoa; phylum Chordata; class Mammalia; order Chiroptera; family Phyllostomidae; genus Glossophaga; species Glossophaga mutica. The sequence continues at coordinate 66,688,379 of CM077304.1, forward strand.
AGTGGGAATTGAACCAGTGACCCTTTGGTTCATAGGCCGGTGCTCAATCCACTGAGCCACACCAGCCAGGGTGCAGATTTTTTTTGATAGTAGCCACTACTATACCAACCTTAAAACCTGGCACTGTTATATTGTTATAGAGCCCCACCTATGTTGTTCTGGAACAGCTGTGGGGTTCGATTGCTTGCCACCAAGAAGCGTGACTCGGGATGCAAGAGTGTAGTGAAAAACGAAAGGTGTTGTTTATTTAAAGATTAGACAGATTCAGAGTAATGGCAGAATTCTGCTGTTAAACCCCACTTCCTTTAAAACATCCAAAAATACAGTCCTGCCTCCTTTTGCCAAAGCAGGCCAGATTCAGAATATGCCAGTCAGAGGTACCATCTTTTAGAAAAGCAGAAGTCCACAGCTCAGCGTTCCCAGTCACAGTTGAGCATTCTGGGCATCTCCCATGAATCCATGCTTGGTTCGGCAGATGCCCGTAATTCCCAGCACCATCAACCGTGCTGCCGTGTTCTCCAGGCAGGTTTCCCAGCAGGTCTCCTCTTTCTTACTCCAGGTCTTAATCCAAAACCACGTGGCAACTCCCTGCACACCAGACTTCATGGCGGACACAGGTGGAGGGCCTTCTACAACTTTCAAACTGTATGGCTACACCCTCATGGCTGGCCCTCTTCTTGGCTGCTCACCCTTATTTTTAATGTTCCCCAAGAGCTTCCTATGTGACCTCATACTTGGCACTATACTCTCTGAAAGTCATGTAGACCTTTCACCAGGTGGCAGCACAGCTTCCCTTCAGGAAACACTTGCCATAGTGATACACAGTATCTTAAACACCGTATCGTCGCTCTCTGTTCCCCCATCTCCCAACCATGGGCCTTGGGGGATCTCTCCTATAATTCGGGGACCCTTGCTTTGCACCCCATTTCAATATCACTTCTCCCTTAGGTTCAACAAACTGTTTCCGTGGCAGGCAGCACTACTAATCTCAAGGCACTTTCCAGATCCCAGCCTATAACTTTCACCCTTGCACTTTAACCAAGGGACATTCTTTCATCCTGGTGACACTATGCCTGCTAGCTTAATTTGGAGGGATCTTTTGTGCAAAAGAGTATATGAGGTTAATGTGGCCCTGGCTGGTAGTTTAGTGTCATTATGATACATGAAGGTTGCAGGTTCGATCCCTGCTAAGGGCACATGTAAGAAATAACCAATGAATGTATAAATAAGTGGCACAAAAAAATCTTTCTCTCTTTCTCTCCCCACCTCTCTCAAATCAATTAAAAAATTTTAATGCTCCTCTGAAGACCTCTTTCTTGAGACCTCCAAACACTCGCCTATTCAAACTTAGGCTAAAATTAATTTGGAAGCTAATTTATGGATGTTCTTGTGCCTAAATCAAACCCACATTAAAGATCTTCATAACATATCAGACTCCTTATGGACTGAAAATTCTACCTACACTGGAGAATTTTTTGGACTGAATACATCAAGGTTCATGTTGACACATTCAAACACTACTCAAGGTTGCACAGTAATCTCTATAAATAGTAGATAAAGGACTAAAACCAAGAGTTCAAAGCCTAATTTCAAAAAAAAACATCAGAACTGCAGCAGCCCTTGTACTCTGTCTTCCTAGTTAAGGAACACCATGGGTGGGGACGTAGATTTGTTCAGGACCTCAGGGTCAAAAATGAAATAGCCATCTGTACTTCCCTTCGATACCAAACCTAAATACAATTTCATCATGGGGCCACGCATTCTATCTAGACTCACACATCTGTGCTATGCTTCCTCTAGTAGTTCCTAGGTTGCATTGAGATCCTTAATCCTGCTTGTGCCTTCCTGGGAAAGTCAACTATATGCCTGGCCAGTTATACTTCAGCAAATTTTAACGAAGTGACCTCCTACATTTTTTTCACAAGTCCCTGAAATTATAAAGTTTTACACAATATTTAGATGGCCTCTTACTAATTTTTAAAAATGAGTTAAGCTTTTTTGGTTTCATCTATCTTCTTAACAGTTTTAACTCAGAGAGAACTTTAAGTTAGAAGGAATGTTATAATTTCGTCAAAGCAAGTTTTATCATTGAGGACAAGATTTGCCCGAAGTACGTAAACCCCCCACTTTGAACAGACTAAAGATCATTCAAAAATTTTCCAAGCCAGTCATTCAGACATTTTGGACTTAAGAGGACGCTGGGTCTTACAGCTACTGCAGGCAGTTGGTTCCTAACCACAGTCATGGGGTCCTGGCCAGTAGCTCAGTTGGTTAGAGCATTGTCCTGATACACCAACGTTGTGGGTTCAATCTCCAGTCAGGGCACATATAAGAATCAACCAATGAATGCATAAATAAGTGGAACAACAAACTGTTATCTGCCTCTTTCTCTCAAGTCAATTTTTAAAAAAAAGATAAAATTCCCATGCCTTTTTGTGATTGAACCAAGTTATCAGTGATCAAAACTCTTCCTTGGGAAGCTAAACATGAGCTGACATTTTGTGATTTAAAATGAACTTTTTAACATCTTCTTACCCTGGGTCAACTTAAGTATCTTAAAACTTTCTATCTGAACAAGCCCTTGGTGTTTTGACTCGGTTGTGTGGTATTTACCAGAGAAAAAGTTGCTACAGCTTTTCTCTTGATTGGGTGACTAGCATCCACCTTCCTAGTCTCAAGGTAACTCATAACTGCAACTGACTTAGTGAAGGCTCCTGCTAACTAGGATCTCCCTCCTACTGTGGACCCTTATGATCATTGCTCACTGAAAAGACGCTGTATTCTTAGCAGGTAGCCTTACCTCTCCTGGAGTTCTATTACTTTCTCCCTTGCGCATTCCCTCCTCGGTTAGCAACGCATGAAATCCCGCTGCTTTCCTTCTTCTACCAGAGGGGGAAGTCAGGATTTTCTAACCTCTGTCCAAGAACGGCCCCAGCCCTGAGCAACTATATTAGAAACTCCTCCAGAATACCCAGAGTTAACCTTGTTTGTTGATGATGGGTCACACCTTAAGACAAAAACAGGCAATTATCAGGCCAGATATGTCAAAACAGATTTCAAGTCACTCCTAGAATAATGATCTGGGAGCCAAAGTCACTCAGGAGGCAGAACTCATTGTATTCACCAGGATTCCTCAACTGTGGCAAGAGGTGAGGCATGTTTTGAAAATAACTAAGGATCTTGATTGATCTCTGCAGGAAATAAAACAAAGGAAAACGGTCAAAAGTGTAGAACTCTTAAGTGTTCTAGTGTTTCTTAAGGAGGTAAAACGCCACACAGAAAGGATGGCAGGAAAGTCGAAGGAAATAAACTTGGTCATGATGACAAACAGGTAACTGATTAGAGCCTGATTCCACAATGCCCTACAGGGCCAACGCTTTAGAGAAGTTCAAAGACTCTATTACAAAATACCAGGGATTTGCTCCAAAGTAGGGGGTGGAGGTGAGGGGGGGATGCTCATTTACTAAGGACAACAGTTAATCAGGATTTACCTGGTGACCTTGACCTCACCACTTCACTAATTCTCACCCATTATCTTATGAACTTGGCTCAGTCCCAATAAGTTTTGCACCTTCAAAAGATGGCCTTAAAACTCTTGAGTTCAAATCCTGAAACCCTGCAAGTATCTTTCCTTACTCTCTCTAAGAGATGTCCCAGACTATCAAGACAGTCTCCCTTGGTGCCATAAATTTAATCAACTCAACTTTATTTGCCCAACAGTTTTATCTGGGATCTCCCACAAAATTCATCTTGTCGGATCCATGAAGCAGTATTTGCTTTCTTTAAAGTTGATTTGCTATTATTAACCAGATTGTCTAAATCTCTTTCTTGGAAGTGTGTAAAGGCACTTTGAGAAGAGTATTTACTCTTCTGGGACTTTTAGTTATAGTAATTGGTAAGATAATGTATGGAACAATAATATATGCAAAATGCTTAATTCTTAATAGAATTTCTGGCACCATACAGGTGTTCCATGACTGCCCAGTCTCTCCTTTCCTGGGCCTCCGGGCCATCTGCGAACTCCAGGTTAATTGTGTCTGGATTCCAAGATCCACTTCCTAGGTCATCCCTGGTTTCTCATCTAGAGTGACTGACGGGAACCACGTGCTCCTCTTCCTCCCTTGCAGCACTTTTGCTTGGTTCCCCTTTATTCCCACCAGCAAGCTGAGGGAAGAATTCAATTCTTCCCATTTGCCCTCCTTAGTCCCCTTAAGGTGACTTTTTCTTGGGGAGGGTTGATGGAGTGCAGGGCCTCTGTTCAGTGACATTTGATTTTAATAACAAGTGAAAAATAGTTGCCCCTGATCATTGAGATGTCCTTTTCTGCCACTTTCCCCAACGAACAAAGCTAACAACCTCTTAAAAGCATTTTGGGTGGGCTCATGTCGAAGGAGGGAAATCTTAGGTTATCGGATTCATACAAGCGGGAGTTGAGAGCAAACCTTGGTGTAATCGCAGGGCCCCAGTGCCATGGACGTCACTTAGGAAGGGGGACACCAGAGGAGGTTTTCCAAAATGCCTCATCCCTCAGAGACCCAGAGACGCCCAAAACACTGCAGCACCTGCATGCGTTCTTAACATTCTTCTTTCTGAGAGAGCGCATCTAAAATGCCAACTCTGTGTTATAAAATTCAAATCTACTCTGAAATTTAAAGAGGAAACAGATGAAGTATAAATGTGTGAATAAAATCTTCCAAGTCAAAATAAAAGTGCTTAGGCGAGAGGAAAAAACCCTTCAAAGATATTTACTGTGCCCTTTATCGTTATTGGATGAAATGACGATGTGGGTGACTTCACTCCTTGATGGGTGAGCGGGGTGCAGTGTTTGTGTGTGTCTAGGGGTGCGAGGCGGAAAGGTTTACTGATGGGAAGTTGTGTGCTGGTAAATGACACGCAGCGAGGGATGGGAGGGGTGCCCTCACTCACAGCGTTTGCTGGTTTCCGTGGGGCAATCCACCACTGCGGCTGATTTCAAGGCATCAGTGTGACCTCGGCCAACTCGGAGTCGGGAAGAGATGCGCGGTAACGCGCCGCGATGCGGCCCTTCCACCCATGCAGATGAGCAGAGAAGCAACCTCGAGAGCAGACAGTAGTAAATGTGGTACAATAATTAGGAAGCGATGAGTTGTATTTAGTCCCGATGCTTTTCATATAATTTATGAAGTTGTAAGTTTATATCTTTTCATAATGGCTGTGTTTAACAACTGACTCGGAGAAGTGAACATTTGGCTCTCGTGGGCAGTGGCAAAACACCGCTGGGAGAGCGGAGTGTGTTCCTCTAGCTCTGCTTCCTAACCATGACGCACTTGCAGTTCTTAGTGGCCGTGTGGGCTGTTTCCAGCCTGAACGTGCAGTCAGTCTCCCACCTCCTTCTCCCCACAAAGACCCCGTCTCTGATCTGTGGTCCCACTGAATCTCAGATTCAGGCAACAGTTTCTCTCTCTGGATGGTTGAGATAAGGGGGCCAGGTAGACTCTCATGTTGAGCCTTCTTCCAAAGGGGCATTATTCCCTGCAGGATCTGAGAGCAGGGGTGGGGAGGGAAGAAGGAGGCCTCCGCTACTGCTGCTCTAACCGAGTGTCAGGGCTGTTTTGAGATGATCTGTGTAGGGACAGAGTGATGGCACTTCTCTCAGAGTGGTGTGGACCAGCTTGCTTAATTAAATTAATTTTCCACTTCAAATGACTCATTTTGTAGGAACAGCCAATTTGTCCATATAAGAAAACTATTACCTCACTTTTTCTAAAACTCAAAAAGTACTGCTTAAATTTTATGAGTTATAAATCCCATTTTGGCAAAAGACATTTGAAATGCACAAAAGACATTTGAAATGGAATGGGGCAAAACCTTACAAGCCCTGTGTGTGACCGGCCCGCCCTGTTTCCCAGGATGGTTGGGGGACCTCTTCTTAGCTAATCACACTGCAATAACCCTGTTCCCAAGTAAGGTCACAGTCCGGGGGTCATTATGAATGGGTCAGCAAGTGGAAGGTGTAGGCAGAGAATATTTACATCAGCAAAAGGAAGCGCTGTCTCTCAGAGATGTCTGAATGTGGACTGGGGTGCTGTTCCCAATATTCCCTCAAGCACTTGGTGAGGACAACAGTGGTGCAGAGCAGATTCAAGCATCCCAAAACTGCTTGGAAAAGATCAGCGTTAAGATGCCCTCTTCACCCGGGTAGGCTTTCTGTATAACCAGCTTCAGAAAGCTGCATCAGTCCTCAGAGATTTGCGAGCATCAAACCAGCCTGTCCAATGTACGCCCTCAGAGGAGCTGGCTCTGTGGGGATCTGCAGCATTCCTGGGAACATTTACCCTGGGTTTTCATGGCAGACCACGATGCAGTCCCATCCCAGAAAGTCACAAGTCATAGAAGCAGGCACCTCAAAGCTCCCGTTAATTGTAATTCAGAGGGATCAGTTATTGTTTGAAGATGCTGGTTCTGGATTATGCCTAAGTATATACCCGGTATTCCACATAGGTGACAAATTACATGCATTTCCAGGCAAACCCCCAACTTGTAGCAAATACAAAAGAAATCCAGATTTAGGTAAGGAGAGACTTTATATGAAAGGATGATTGCAAACAGGATGGTGGGGGGGATGATTTTTATGGGGGTAAGGGAACCATTGCAAGGGGGCAATGCTCCAGCCTTGAGATCTGCAAGCATCTCAGAGATCAGGCAGAAAGGGGCTGCTCTTTTCTGGAGAGGACGAAACAGGCTTGAGTGAACAGGCTGTGGGCAAGTGGGCTGAGCTGGTGGTGGTGGAATCAGATAGCTGATCAGGGGATGTTTTGTCCTGAGCTCAGCCTATTCTTAGGAGAGATGTTCTGGAGGGGATGAGTCAGCAACTTCAGCAGGTTATTTATTTCACTGGACCTGTTTCCTCACTGTAAAGTAGGTGCAAATAGCGATCTTGTCAGAGGGGGCTTCTGAACCCAGATCTGTCCGACTCAGATTTCCCAGAGAAAAGATCAATTACAAATAAGAACTCAAGTCTTTACAAAGTCCTATTTAAAGTTGGTTCCTTTGAAAAAGGTGCTAACTTATATTCTGAAATATGGTTACATACTTAATTTGATTAAATCACCATCTAAGAATTTGATGAAATAACTTTTAAAATTTTGCTTCATTTTTTTTTAAACAGCGGAGCATAGTACAAATCCACTGATCTAAAAACTCTATGCATGGGACCCAGAGTGTTAATAGCAAGCTCTCCAGGTGATTCTGGTACCTGGTACGTGCTCACGCCGAGAACCCTGACCCATGCTTGAGCACACCTGCTTTGATGTCAGATTGCCTGCAGTTGAATCCTAGCTCTGACATTTGTTGGCTGTGACCTCTTAGGTCTCAGTTTCCCATCTCACAATTTTTGAGATGAGGATTGTGGTTTGGGAAGGACTGAGTCCATGAAAATGTTACGATGCAATGAATGATGTCAGGCACTTTTTCTGTTAGTATTATATATCACTGTATTATTATCACAATATCTAGAATCAGTCTCCAGTTTGTGTGCTTGGTGCCTTGGAGAACCTATTCTCAATCAGCTCACAGTCTAATATGGAAATCAGAACAAATACGTTTAATACAATATGCCATGGGCAATGAAAAATGTCTCTACAGATGCAAAAGTAATGATGGGGAGGAAGACAAGTTCAAGACCTGGCCAGCGACAGTCTCAGAGGTTGAGGGAGTTCACTTCCATATTTTTTGAGGCTTCTGATGTAATAAAAAATAAACTTTAAATTAAAAAATGTCTGGCATGGAGGTTATGCAGTCACATTTTGAATTCAGGATTAGAAGCTGAGCTTTGGCACTGTGTGGACTTTGGCAAACTACTTGTCTCTTTGAACTTTGGTTTTCTTATCTCCACGCAAGTCTAATAACCAGGGTGTATGAGGGACTTAATGTCGAACCTTTGGTACATGGCAATTAAGTGCACTAGCTCCGGTTCCTATTCTTCTGCTGAGTTTTGGGCAATACCTTGGTCTTCTCTGTGCCTCTACTTCCATATCTACAGCAGGGGCATTCACCGGTCTGTACTGCACAGCAGTTGAAGGCATGCAAAGAGATGATAGCTTTGAATGCTTTTCAAAAGTAAAAAGCACTGTCTAAACCAGGGGTGTCCAGCACAAAGTCATAAATTTCTTAAAACATTGAGATTTTTTTGTGATTACATGTTGCAACATATTTAATGTGTGGCCCAAGGCAACGCGTTTTTTTTCCAGTGTGGCCCAGAGATGCCAGATGTTACAACTTTTAGTGACCATCCTAGAGATTAAACATGCAGTACCCTTCTGTACAGCTCTTTAGGCAGGACTTGGAATGTTTTCCTCTTACGGTAAATTTGAACATCTGCCACTACAAGGGATCTGAGACTCTTCACAGCTCCTGTAGATTCTAGCTCTCAACTTCAATTTGTATTCCCCCACTGTCTTCTCCTCATAGGCTTCCACCAAAGCAAGGTCCTTCATTTCATTCCTCTTCTGTCACAGTTCAGCTTTATTTATTGCTGACACATTGTTCTTGCAAGTAGACCATTGTCCCCTTCCCTAGCCATCTGTCATGAGTGGGGAAGGAACATCCACTACTTGGGTGAAGACTGGGTCTGGGTCATTGGAAAGTTCTTTAGGAATGAAATGTGGCTTAAAATTTTAATTTATACATCTTTAATAGTATTTTCTGATTGAAGTTGAATTCAGGAATGTTCCCTGGCTTTTGAACTTTGCCACTCTTAATTCCCTTTGTTTCTATAGTTGTATTGCCAGTGTTTTGTTGTTGATTTTTGCTATTATATTGTTTTTGGCCTTAGCTCCTTGGCAAGCCATAAAACATAGCAACTTCTTGGCCACCAAAGGCTTGCAGCAGGGTAGCAGAGACAGGGAACATATTTCATTGCTGGCTCTTTCTTAAAGGCTAAAATAATGCAAAATTATTTTAGGGGGTCAAGAACTTCAAGCAGAGAAAAATAAGTTAAATTAACATAATTTACCTAGAGGTTCTTGCATCATTACAATAAACTGCAGGAAAAAAGCTCTACCCAAGTTCTCCTCAGATTAACCATTCTCTACAAGAACAGTATCAATAAAATTTTCCTTAGGAGATACTGGGTTGGGGAGATATTTTAGTGAGCGTGACCTTGTTGAGGCTGTAAATGTTTGCTAATTCCTACGCAGAACTAACTCTTCCTGCATGGTTTTCTCTATTACTCCAGCTTGAATTTTACCAGTTAGGTTTTACCTTTCAATTATGAAAGTTCTTTTTATCATCAACATCAAAATGCCTTGTCAATTTTTTCAAAATCCAGTTATAGAACCTCTTCTGGATTTTAGGTAGTTTGCTTTAATTAACTTTAACAATATTTTATAATAGTATTATGTTGGAAAAATCATGTTCTCTCCTTTTCTATTCAATAATATTTCGGCTTTAACATTGTGATGACTTTTGCTAAGGTCTGACCCTAAAATTCACTCTGATATTTGCTTAACAAACACATGTCTCCAGACATGCAAGATGCAAAAATAAGAGGAGTACCATAATCACACCAAATGCTGAAAGTTCTACTGAAGGTTCTATCTCTGGGTTGGAGATGGCTGTTGCATTCATTGGCTTCTGAGCAGCTTTCGTATTTTCTATGTTTAGATGTAGACAGGTCCTTCTGGGGAGTAATAGGAAAACCAGGTGAAATGCCGGCACTGTCCTATTGTGCTCCATTACTTTTAAACTTGGCCTTTGGTTTTTTTCATTGTTCATCCCTGCGGTGGCCCTTCCAGCTCTACCATTTTATGATTGTGAAGGATGTATCAGCAAAATTACTACGTGATTACTTCAAATTGCAGTATTTTATTTAAAAAAATTTTTAATTGATTTTAGAGAGAGGAACGGGGGAGGGAAAGAGAGAGAGAGATGGCTTTGTTTTTCCACTTATGTATATATTCACCGATTAGTTCTTGTATGAGCCCTGACTGGGGATCAAAAGCACAATCTTGGTGTACCAGGAGGGTGCTCTAACCAGCTGAGCTACCTGGCCAGGGCTCTTTTTCTTGGAGAGGAAATTCCATGAAACAAACAGCTACTTTGGAAAAAAAAAAAAAGTCTAGCCTCATAGGCCAAATTATCTTTTTTAAAAAATATATTTTATTGATTATGCTATTACAGTTGTCCCATTTCTCCCCCATCATTCCCCTCCACCCTGCACACCCTCTCCCATCCACATTGCCCCACTTTAGTTCATGTCCATGTGTCATAAGTTCTTTAGCTTCTACATTTCCCACACTATTCTTGCCCTCCCCCTGTGTATTTTCTACCTACCATCTATGCTACTTATTTGTTGTGGACCGTTCAGCCTGGTTTCAGGAGTTGTAACCCTCACCCCATGGTGGGCTGTGTAAGAGCCAAGGGACCCACTTCATCTGGGTCTGTTCTGTCACAAGGACGTGACCTACTAAGGAGACAAAGCTTATTTCCCTGGCAGGAGCACTGCTTCTGCCTCATCCATCTCTGGCTCCATTGCTTGGTTGGCAGTCAATGACGGGTAAGATTCCTCATGGGAGGGGCAACCTAAGCCAGACGTGACCACTTGGGAGGCCTCATGGAAGGACTCGGGGGGCTGAAGCAAAAGGGATGTGATGGACCCTCACCCCCGGCTATTCTGACATAGCCCGAGTCCTCATTTCCATCTGGGAGATGTCTCCTGCTTCCTTATTGGCTTAAAGCCTGAAACTGTGGGGGTGAGCGGTGCAGCCCTGTACCGGCCAGGACGGCTCCCTGGGTGATTGGGCATAAGAAAGAATTCCTAAAGTCCTGTGAAACCTGCTTTGTTTGCTAAGAGTGCTCTCATTTAAATGATAAGGGTCCGAGGAGGAAATGAGCATGTCTCCCAAAGTTTGGCAACCCCCTTTCCTGACAAACACTGGCTCAGATTAAGCCCTCAGATTTCTCTGAAATGTTAAACCTGTATTCCGGTGTATTTGAGCCCAATAAAAGCCTAGTGAAGATGGGGCTCTGGGTCATTCTCCACTGAGAGTTTGACCCCTTTCCTCCCCAAGCAGTCATGTCTTGGTAGTTTTTATTTTTTCCGTGACGGAGGGATGGGGCTCTGCGGGCGGAGCCCCCCCACATCTGGCGCCCAGGACAGGGTCCCCCGCACTTATTCTCTGTACCTTTCCCCCCTCTCTCCTCCTCCCACTCCCCTGTTGCTAACCCTCCATGTGATCTCCATTTCTGTGGTTCTGTTCCAGTTCTAGTTCTTTGCTTAGTTTGCTTTTGTTTTAGGTGTGGTTCTTAATAGCTGTGAGTTTGCTGTCTTTTCACTGTCATATTTTTGATCTTCTTTTTCTTACATAAGTCCCTTTAACATTTCATATAATAAGGGCTTGGTGGTGATGAACTCCTTGAACTTGACCTTATCTGAGAAGCACTTTATCTTCCCTTCCATTCTAAATGACAGCTTTGCCGGATAGAGCAATTTTGTATGTAGGTCCCTGCCTTTCAAGACTTCAAATATTTCTTTCCAGGCCCCTTCTTGCCTGGAAGGTTTCTTTTGAGAAATCAGCTGACAGTCTGATGGGAACTCCTTTGTAGGTGACTGTCCCCTTATCCCTTGCTGCTTCTAGAATTCTCTCCTTCATTTGAATCTTGGCTAATGTAATTACGATGTGCCTTGGGGTGTTCCTCCTTGGGTCCAACTTCTCCTGGATGTCCTGGTAGTCTATTTCCTTTGCCAGATTGGGGAAGTTCTCCTTTATTATTTGTTCAAATAAATTTTCCACTTGTTGCTCTTCTTCCCCTTCTGGGACCCCTATAATTAGGATGTTGGGACGTTTAACGATGTCCCAGAGGTTCCTCAGCCTCTCATTTTTTTGAATTCTTGTTTCTTCCTTGTTTTCTGTTTGGTTGTTTCTTTCTTCCTTCTGGTCCACTCCATTGATTTGAGTCCCAGTTTTTCCCCATCTCTATTGGTTCCCTATGCGTCTTCCTTCATTTCACGTATTGTAGCCTGCAATTTTTTCATCTAATTTGTGAGCAAAATCAACCAATTCTGTGAGCATCCTGATGACCAGGGCTTTGAACTGTGCATCTGATAGGTTGGCTATCTCTTCATGGCTTAGAGGAATTGGCTCTGGGGCTTTCGTTTGTTGTCCGGTTTGAGCCATTTTTGGTGGTTTTTTTTTTTTTTGTTCTGTTTTGTTTTAGTTTGTTTTGGTTTTAGTCTGGTCACGGCTATTACATAGTGAGGGATGGAGTCTTAGGTGTTCCTCAGGGCAGGGCAGCCCAGTCGCTGGGTTGTGACGCTATAGGTGGGGGTGGGGTCCGAGAGGGAAGAATGGTGCCTGCTCCACTCTCTCCTGGATTCAGTCCCTTCTGCCACTTCCCCTCTGCCTGGACCGTCTGCACGTACAAATGTGGGACCACCTGGTCAGCCAGCCGCCTTGTGCGGCCTCACTGGTTCTGCACAGTTGCCCCCCTGTGGGCCCGGGGACCGCCAGCTGCTGCCTGTGCACCTGGGAACTGCCAGCCGCTGCTGCTTGCCTTCCCGGGTCCGCACCTCCACTTTCTCCTGCCGCGACTCCGCCCCTCTTACCGGTCTGGATGAATGGTTGTTGGACTTCCGTACAGTTCAATTTTCTATCAGTTCTGGTTGTTTTCTTGTTTCTAAATATTTGTTGTCCTTAATTTTGGTTGTGAGAGGAGGCACAGTGTGCCCGCCTACGCCTCCATCTTGGCCGGAAGTCAGCCCAAATTATCTTGTTAACCTAATTATTTGAATTCAGAAACCCTTGAAAAGATTGCTGTGATTTAATATGTAAATCTATTATTGTACATTAAAAAAATAAATATATAAGTTGTAGAAAATGAAGTACTAAAGTTTTGAAGGGCAGTGATTTTTCAACTGAAATATGAAAGAGGCAAAAGGGCAAAATAATAATAATCCCAGAAGTTGGCACAGCAGCTCTTTATGGAATGTCATGCTGCCCACCAGGGCGTGAGTGCCAGTGAAGGGCTCACGGTGATCGGCGGGGGCAGTGCCCCTGAGAATTCACCAGTGCTGTGGGTAATCGATGACAGTTTGGTTGCTAATGAACTGAAGAACCAAAAACAAAAATTTAGTTGGAGACAGTTGACCTGAAAGTCTATTCTGTGTACATAAAACCCTAGGTAACCAACTCAGCACTCACAGGAATAAAGGTTGACAACCGTGTTCTTTATGATAATGACCTGGAAAATTTTTCTCATTTAAAAACAGTCAATTTTGACCTTTCTCCTGAGCAGAAGGATGGCAGAAATTGACAAATGAGGAACAAGTGAACAGAAGACAGGACCCTTTCCTTGAATAAACAGCAGTTTTATTTCTGTACTACCGAGAAGGTAAGATACCATATAGAATTTTTGACCACAGTTACAAATATGAAAATATATTAAGCAAATATATAATTTAAATAGAAAGACTAATGAATTTCTTTGTTCAAATAGAGTTGGTTGGAAACACAATATTGTGGGGAAGCACTACAGTGTGAAAAAATAGACTCATCTACCGCCATTTTAAATAACCAGATTTGCAGAGAAAGCATACATGATATTAAAACCATAAAAGTGCTGTACTATAGAACGTAATAAGTTCAGTTACTGGATTTATTTACCTTATTTATTTAAGCGTCACACAAACCAAGGAACAGTCAGATGAACCTCCATGGGCAATAGTGTTACTAGATACTGACCACTTACCATCCAAAGTATTGGGCCAGGAGCAATTTCCACTCAACAAGTATATATTCTTTATCTATGAGCTGTTCACTAATTTCTACAAGGTAGGAGGAGAGATGAAAGATTCTGTCCTTGTCCTTGCAGAATTGATAAGCCTGATGAGTCCCTCTGGAAGACCACAGATCAAGAACTCTTCAGGTGAGAATATTGGTGCATCTGGTTGTCAGCGTGGCCAACTAGGAAACTGCATGCAGGCCAGTGCAGACTCTGCCTTTAGCTCGCAGATGGAACACTGTCCAGCTCTGCTAAAACTCCCAAAGCCACAAGTGCATATGTTCCTCTCTTGTTGAGATGCTTATCTACTCACTCAGCTATTAAAATACAACATCTCTAACATAACAGAAAGTTAACTCTTAAGGTAAAAATAGTATTTCTTAAAAGAAATTACTCAAGGCAGAAAACAGCCATAACTAACCTTTCTTGTGAATATTCTAGAAAGGACACATTACATTTGTCGGACATTATTCACAGTTTTGAACAACTTATTTTGGTATCTAATATAAGATCATGTACATTGGCATGTAAGTTATAAAAATAATCTTTGGTAAATCTGTTAAGAGATTTCTTTTATTTCCATTACCTAAACCTCCATTTTAGGAACATTCACCAACAATTTCCTTATTTTATGAATGTATCTCTATAGACAACCTTTAAAACAACAAAATGCCTTCTTATCATATTGCATATATTTATTCCTAGGGAGCCTCCCTACAAGTGAAGAGTATTCTTTGAGTCAGAAATATTTCCATTGCTAGAAACATTTTTAGAACAGAACAGTTTTGTGCTGTTATGGCTGCATCAAATGAGACTCTGCATTTTAACTAAAAGGGCCAAACATTTTCAAAGGCCTCATCCACTACAAAAATCTAAACTAATATGTTCAGAATTTCAAAATCAATCGATTTAGTCAAACGCCTTGTCAATTTACAAAGCTAAAGGAATCAATTCAGTAGTTTAATCAAGCAAATCATCTGGCCAACTGAATCAAAGTGAACTAATTCCCCAAAGGGCAACAGGTCCTAACAGAGATGCTGGAGGTTTTAAAACAACAGCCTGGACGCACAGAGGAGCTGCCCTTTCCTCTTCCTGATGATGTCTGGTTAGATCTCATCAAATATTTCCCCTTCTTTGCATCATGTCACCTGTTTTCCGCAGTCACTGTTTACAGATTTTCCTTTTACACGAAACATTCTTTGGATACCTGATGTAATTTGAAACCTTGGGTTAAGAATACTCAGAAGCTCAGGGAAGGTGGGCTGAGAAGAGCCTTTTCTGCTCTTACTGTTCAGAAATGAGGTAGGATTGAGGGCTTGCTCATAGCCACCTTCTTGCCACTCTGTTTCTGCCGATCAATTGCTCTCATTTCCTCAGTGAAAAGGAACCTGGCAAGTTCTTGAACTGCTACCTCAAACAAGCAGCTTATTACCTGTTGTTTTTCACCAGGTCAAGTTCGCTCGGGCTCATGTGTGTGAACCCAAGTTTGGAGGACTCCAGAGTTGGGGCTCAGACCCTACTGCTCACTGTCAGATCTGGCAGGTTATGATTTCAGTATTACAACCTCAAACACCCAGAAAGTTGAGTGAATTCGGATTTAGTATACAGTAGTTAATCTTCTTACAAAAGGTAAGAAGAATGTTTAATAAGAAGCTGCTTCCTGAGACACTAAGGCAAGAGCATCAGACAGTGAAGTATTAACATATGAGGTCTATTTTTGTATTGCTGGACACCTGCTCAGTAGTTTTACATTATTTTCACATGTCATTTTGGGTTTTCTTCCAAGAGATAATGAAAAGTTAATTAAAGATCCTCCCAAATAAAACTGGCCCCCAAATGTCTGTGCTATGGTCATTTTAGTATTTATAAGTGGTCTTGGATGGAGCCTGAAAAGACTACAAAATACTAATGAATATGAGGAGATAAAATGAACAGAAAATAAAACGAACAGACTGGGAAAGCAAACATATTCAAAAGGAAGCAGGGGACAGTAGCAAAAAATAGGACTTCATAATCTCTAAGGAACATTCAATTACTCAGGACAGATATGCACAGGCTCAGATAGGGAGATGAGTCTTTAAAAAATCTGATTTAAGAGCTGAAAAATTGGCTGCTATCCAGAGAACCACTGAATGATAAGACAACATCGACTTAATGAGTAGAGATTAAAGGAGTTAAAGAACCTGGATAAATAATTATTAAGATGCAAGACGGGCCTCTCTCAAGATTTGATAACTCCAAAGCACTTTGAAGATGGATGATTAAAGTGTACCTCACAGGTGCAGTCCGGATGCCCAGCACGACAGGAAATGGAGTGTTTACGGAGACATAACCCAGGATGGAATTAAATTAAAATATAGCCAATTGAGCTGAATGTCAGGGAAACTTCTTTTTCCCCTTCCTAAATTTAATAAGTTAGATTATTTAGTCTTTGGTGGTGGCAGGAGGGAAGTTAGTGAAATAATTGTTGCTAAGGAAATTTAAAATTAGGTGGAGGGTAAGAATAAGTATTTCCTGGATTAGACCAAAAGAACATATAGTTTTCCCTTGTCATGTCCATTTCCACAACTCTGATTCCACCCCAGATACACCAGGGTCTGTGAGTGTTATCTACTGCTACAGGTGTGCAGGTTTGTACGGCTTCAATGTTTCCTTTGTCAATGAATCAATCTCTTTTCTAGACATAGTGGTTTGCTATGGAAGCAGCACGGGCACTTGGCAGTGTGGCCCGGGAAGGCTGCCCGCTGCCCTGGCCTGGCTCGGTCATCTCGCTGTCTCCCTGAGGCCCCCCTTCAGGCTTAACTAAAAATAGTCACAGGAACCCTAACTTTGTTATTGTGAAGCATTCTTTATGTCAGTAGAAACATGTAGTTTCTAGACACTGCCTAGCAGGTTGCAGGCACTCAGTGGAAGTTTTCTGAATGAACGGAAAGCCAAAATCAATTTGTCTTTGTATGGATTTGTGTGTTTTGTGTTGAACAACATGAGCCTAAAATTCTACTTATTTTTCTTCTTGCTTCTACCTTTCAAGGTAGGGAAAGTTATCCCAAATGGACACCACGTGCCGTAAATCTCTGACCTGTATTTCCTCCCTGTTGGTATGGCTGCCACACTTACATACACGTTGCTCCTTTTCACTTCTAGAAGACACCCCCTGGTCCCCGGAACAGAACCAAAGCCTAACACTGTCATTTTGTGAAGGTGCTGACCTCGGTGAAACTGCGGAGGCCCGGCATCCTCTTAGCACTCTCCATATTCATTCGTACAGAGTTTGTTCTTGTTTCTATAAATCTCAAGTAAACCTGGAAACTTTGCAGTTTGCGTGTGGCTTTCCATAACTATAACTATTTTAGGCCTATTTAATGATTTTTAATTCTATGCCAGTTGCACCCATTATAATACTTACGGAACTTTATGGCGTGTGGCAAAAACATATACTCTGCAAATGAAGCTGTGAGATCACCAAACTCGATCTCTAATTCTTAGTTTATTACACAGAAGTTTGTATGGAGGAAAAGGCCGACATTCCTGGCGTGTTTCTCAGGTAGCCATAAGAGTCCCATACAGATGCCTTTCAAATTTTCCCCAGGAAGACCCTCGGGACTGGACCTCGATGAGGGCAATGCCCACTTTTTGACTCACTGGAATTTATTGTAGTCAAAATAGACACAAATCCTGAAGATAAACTTGGTAGAACATGTAGTGACTTTTGACCTCAATGACTTACTAAAAGGATCTTTTGGAAAATTTTATACTACGCACCACTGAGCTTTTTTTTAATTTTTAAATTAATTGTATGTGATCTTTGTGAACATTTCTGTAAAAATGTTGG
Organism: Glossophaga mutica; assembly: GCA_039655065.1. NCBI lineage: Eukaryota > Metazoa > Chordata > Mammalia > Chiroptera > Phyllostomidae > Glossophaga > Glossophaga mutica. The sequence continues at coordinate 66,705,969 of CM077304.1, forward strand.
CATTGGGTCCTTTGATCAGGAGTATAGTCTGCCACTACAATCTTCTTTTGATGGAAAATCCAGTATGACCGGCATGATTTTGACTTTTCCAGGAGTGCAGCCCACTGGAAATGAGACAAAGACCAGTGTGCGTACTTCCACTAACCCATCCATTACCGTCAGGGCATGCGCATGCACCCTCCACACCACGATGCAGTGACATCATCTCCTGTCACCGTGGACGGTGCTTTGCATGTTGACTGTATTTCCACTCAGGGTTCCAGGTGGCATTCTTCTTGATGTAAGCAATGCACCACTTCTGCCTGCATCCCTCTCTACTGCCACCCTCCACCCTGCAGCCTGCACTTGCACTGCAGGTCCCAGGCTGGACCCCTGGCAGGAGAAAGGGGAGAGAGCAACTACTTCAGGCTCAACCACTTCCTTCAGCTTTCATGCTACTCAGTCCCTTCCTCTTCCTCCCAATCCCTTCTATGGCTGTTCTATTTGTCCAAGCAGCGTTCGGATCATCTTTGGAGCCCAAGATTCACAGGACTGCAAGCAGCAAAGCCAGCACACTACACGCTCTCTCCAGCCCCATCCTTTGTCCTGTTCAGTGAGTATCAAAACCAGTGAAAAGCACGGCCCCAGGGACTGCCTCTGCGGCCACCCCACCCCGTCGCACAGCAGTCCTGTCCTACAGGTTGAATTTGTGTATGTAGAACAACCCATGAACACTTTAGTGTGGCAAATAGCATTATATAAAGCTTAATATTAAACATTATGAAAAAATACATATTTACAGAAGAAACTACAAAATACAACTATGTACAATAATATCTGTTACTTTTAAATTACATAAATTCTTTAAAATTCTCCAGATTAATAAATTATACATAGTATCAATAGAAATAGCTGGCACCTCTGCAGAGCACAAAGTGAGTTTAAAAAAAAAATCACACAGTGAATAGCTTTTATCCAGGATATCTTCGGGTACATTCTCAATGCCTTGAATAGCCCACATCTGAAAGGAAGGACACTGTGGTTAGGGGCAGTTCCGGGGCATGCCACACTTGTTTGTCCTGTGTGTGAAAATTACACACGGGAAAGACTAGTGAAAATGGCTAAAACTCAGCACAGTGCAAGATGAGACTACCCCTGTGGGATGCCTGCTCATTCCATTCAGAATCATCTAGAATTGGAAAGGGCTAGTGATTCCGGTCCAAAGCCTGGGGTTTCACAGATAAGCCCACTGGCCCAGAGAGGCAACGGACACTATTCAGGATTATACAACTTAATGCTGATTAGTTCTAGAGCTAGACCTGATCCTAACTTTCAGACACCTGAAGTTAACTATACCACCATCAGCTCCCTTCAGGAGCAGCCAGGATTATTCTTTAAAAAAAAAAAAAAAAAAAAAAAAGACTCTCAAACAAGTCAAAGCAAGACAAAGGAACCCTGAGATCCTTCGGGGAGCTTCTTAAAGAATCTGACAGGCTAAAACCTCAATTTACTATACAGATGAATTAAGGAGTAATTATTTTCAATTATTTACAAAAGGCTTATCTGATGTACAAAGGACTCCTTTAAATAGCCGCTGCCTTCTGTATTTGTGCTTTACAGCTTACCAACACTTTACCATAACATACTGGCTGGGTGGGTGGGTATAGATGTGCAGAGAACTAAATAAAATCGAAGATCTTTTAGAAATGGAAATAATATAGTTCTGAAATGTTTGTCCAAAAAAAGATGGTCTGATGTACACATGGCTATGGGTCCATGTGGCAAGGAACTGAGCCTTTGCCAGCAGCCACGTGAGCAAGCGCCCTGGCAGGGGGCCCTCCAGCCCCAGCCGTACCTGCAGATGCGGGCGGACCTGGCCACTGTATGGACCACAACCTCATGAGAGACCCTGGGCCAGAACCACTTTGCTAAGCCCCTTCCAAATCCCTGATCACAGAAATTGTGAGCTAATAAATGTTGAGTTAAACTGCTGACTTTCGGGATAATTTGCTAGGTGGTAATAAATAACTAATGCAATGTAACTTCAAATTTGTAATAAGCCCATGTGTTAAGTTTCAATGATGGTCTGGAGTGGGAAAAGGAATGCAGACCCTTCATTCGTCAAGTAAATATTGTCTGATCAAAGCAGCGCCTTCTAAAGTTTATATATTTTTTCCTCCTGAATTTTTTATTTAAAAAATGTTGCAGGCTTGCTCTATAAAATTTAAAAAACACATAAAATGAAAGAAAAATTACATGTTATTTTATTGTTCAAAGGAATTTGTTTTACTATTGTGGTATATTCCTTTCCAGTCTTCACCATCCCCCACCACGTGTTTTTTTTATTCGTTTTACATTCTGTTTTTCTTAATTATTTTTAAGAATATCCATATTTATTATAATATCCTCAAAGTATCATTTTTAATGACTGCATTGTATTCTAGTCAGTGGACGTGCCATTGTATACTTAGTCCTCCACTGGTAAACATTTCAGGTTTTTCACTTGAAATTTTAACCATGAAAAGCTTCATGCACAAAGTTTTTCCGTACTTAAGGTGGTAGTAGAAATACTAGGTGATAAGATAAGAACATATTAAGGACCTTGGTACATGTGGATGTTATGCAAAGGGATTCTGTAATTTGAACTCCCAGTTGTGACTTCAAAGCATCCTCCCTGGCACTGAGCCTTAGCATTCAGATGAGAACTGTGCAGCGAAGTCCGAGATAGGGGACACCCTGGGCCAGGCAGGAACAGAGAGCACGTGAAGCCAGCGCTTGACGGTGGGAGTCCCCTCCCCACACCGTCCCTCTTCCCTGTTGCCACCCTTCGAGGGCCCGCCCCTCCAGCCTTTGGGTAGAGGGAGAAGTAGTGCACGCTGGAAGAGCTCTGGTCTTTTAATGGTTTCCACATCAATCGTATCCTGATACATTAACTTGTAAGTTAGTGAAGTAAGCTCCTACCTCTGTGATACTCTGGATTCACATTTTCGTAGATTGGAAACAAGGGGTTTTCTTGTTCGCTCCTCAGCTTCCTCGCTCGGAGGACATCTCTCACACACTGATGCAGGTATACGTACTGACACTATGGAAAGGCAGAACACAGGTCAGAGGAGGGCAAGTGCTCGGGTGTAAAAAAGTGAGGAGTCTCACAAAACAGTAGTGAGATGCTATATCATTAATACATTTCTCGAGCAACACTTCACTCATGGTCTCTAGCACATAGAAGAATGACGGCTTTCTATCACCAGTGAGACAAAATGGTGGCAATGGGCGGAAAGGTGGTGTTTGTTCATTCTTCCACACATGCATACATAGTTATGCAGTATGTTTTATGAGGACCCACCGCTGTGTCTGGCATACAGTGCATCCTCCGTGAACATTTATTAAATAGATGGATGAATGCCAAACACTGTGCTATGCATTTTACATAAATTATTTCATTTGATTATTTTGACAACCTTGTGAAGTAGATATAATCATACATCTAAGTGAAGTAAATTCTCCAAGGTCACACAGCTAAGAAACGGAACCCTAGGATTTCATCCTGACCTCAAATGCTCTTTCACTATACCAGTTTTCTTAGATAAAGCTTAATTGCATTGCATCATTGAATAATAAAATCCTCTCACTGTGTAATCTGCTGTTTTATTTCCTTTCTTTTGGGAGTATAGTGAGAAAAAGGAGATGTGTACAATAAATGCCACTGGACTATCGGTTCTTTGAGGGCAAGTTCAGTGTTTTATCTATCTCGGTTCTCTCAGCATTCGATTCTGGCTCATAGAAGAATCTCTGAGATGCTGGCTGATGCAGAGAACTACAGAGAGAGGGTTGCACGATGGGGACAAACCCACCTGCCAACTCTGAGAACTACCAACTTTGAAAATGGAAACAAACATAGATGAGTCAGTGTTAAGTGGTTATGAGGACACTACAAAGCCCTCCATGGACAACAGAAGCTCAGTCACAGGGGGCTTAGCTTGTGCATTGGCCCCATTCCTGACGGCCAGCTGAGCTCTGTGATAGGGGAATGTATGTCCCTGTCCCTGCAAACTTAGTGCTTGGCCTTTTGCACATTTTTTTTTTTTTTTTTTTTTTTTGGTAAAAATTTTATTTATTTATTTTTAGAGAGAGGGGAAGGGAGGGAGAAAGAGAGGGAGAGAAACATTGATTGGTTGCCTCTTGCATAACCCAACTGGGGTCCTGGCCACCACCCAGACATGTGCCCTGATGGGGAATCAAACCAGTGAGTGACCTTTCAGTTTGCAGGCTGGTTCTCAATCCACTGAGCCACACCAGCTTGTGCACTTGTAATGACCCAGCAACTGCTCCACGGAGAGAGGAAGCTGGGAAGACAGCACCCACCCTGGTGAGGGGTGCTGGGCTCTCAGACTCATCTAGACTGAGTCATGAGGCTTCTGAGGATCTCAGTTTCTCTACCTATCAAATGAGGCAGCAAAGGTCTCCTCTACAGCTGACATCCTCTACCTTTATACCCCTGAAGGGTATAAAACTTTGTGTTGCTGTCAACTAGATGGACCCCTATGATCAAGGCAGTCCGCCTTACAGTGTTTCAAAGGTTTGAGATGCAAAGTGAAACCATAAGGCATTCCCTCACCAGCTATCTTTAAAAGTGAACGAGTATTGTTCACAAGGTGCTGCTCCCGACTGGACACTAGCTCAGTCATCTACTCATGGGACTTCACCATGCAGGTCTGGTGAAATCATCAGGACAATTCGAAGAAATGAAACAATCATAAATGAGGCCTGTGTTAATATTAACGATTCTCTGCCTTTCTGCTCACAATTCTTGCACACTTGTTATGAAGGTTTTATGCCATCTCCATCTTGAAAATTCAGGGAGGCTACTCCTTGAAAATGGTTGTTAGTATAGGCAGGCTCTTTGTTTTTTTATCTTGAAAGCAGTCCACCAAATTATAGACAGACACCTTCTTGCTTCCTCCCATCCAGATCACGATTCACATTTCGATTCTCCGGAGATATTAAATTACTTTGGGACCTTAGTGTTCAGCGGTGAATGAGCTCTAATACCTCTATGTTATGCCTTATTAATAAATTCTTCAACAATGATCCACCATGGGCTTTGTAACCAGTTAATATTTATTGATTTGCCTTGTCTTAAATATAAATTCTTCTTTTCCCAGTAGAATGTCCCTTGGAAAACGATTACTACTGAAACCTTCAGGTTGTTAATGTGCCTCTCACTTCATTCACAAAAAGTAGACAAAGTCTAACACATGAACCTCAGTCACAAAAGATCCTTTTTTGCTCTGTTTAGCTAACTGGTGAAGCCTTAGTTCCATTCAACTTTGCTAAAAGTTGTAATATTAGGTAACTTTTGTAGAATTATACTTCAGGCCTTTACATGGTTCATGAGTGCAGAATTTAGCAAAGGGGCAGCTATGTGAACAAACACCTATAAAGTGATAAATGTAAGACAGAATTGTGTAGAAAGCTGCATACCTAAGAAGAAGTGATCAGATTCACTTGTGGGGGTGGCAAGTATCAAGCTAGAGAGAAAAGGAGACATTTGCATGAATTTGGGCAAAGAAGTATGACATTCCAAATGATGTAAATAGCAGGAAGGTGCACATATATTCTGGAAACTGAGTGATCCAGTGTAGCTAAAATGTAGAGTTTGTGGGTCATGGGAAACCCCCAAGACAATGCCCCAAGTGGGTGCTGAGATCCCCAGTCCTACACCATCCCACTGTTTCCTTCTTGAGGAGAGCAGGTTAGATCCACAGACTGACTATCAGCTGTTGTTCTTCAATGAGTTACTGCTCCATCCGAATGTCTCTCTAGAGTCAGTCTGCCCCAAGGTAGGCTAAAAGGAGGGACACACTTGCAAATCCTTTGTCTAATACCTCTTTGTTTAAAAATCCTTGTTCTTTGATATATTTATTAGGACCTGGAAGACCTGCATCCCTTAGTGTCCCAAATAAGGTAAAGTTGAGGTTAACTATCTCCATGGATCCAGAAACATAACCCAAGGGCTCAGAATATCCTTCCTCCTTTGTTGGGACAGTCACCCACAGGGGCTCATCTGTGAGTCATACCCCTCTGCAAGCACTGCCTGCACCAGGTGAGCCCTGCTGTGCTGGGGCCAGGGCTTCGAAGACTGTAGGAGCAGCCTGCCCTGAGCAGAGTCTCAGAGTGAGACAGATAATAGCTGGGTTCATTTGGGATTTCATTTGCTACAGGAAAAAAAAAAGGAGAGAGAAAATTTCTATCTTCTTGCAATGTTTATTTCATTGTGAACAGAAGAATCAAAGTTGATTCTGCTCCAGGGAGAGAAACGACCACGGGGTGGGTGGTGCTACGACTTGAAAGTGGAGAGGTGGGCCCAGTGACAAAGGGACTTGTACACAAGAGTGAGAGTTTGAACTTCATTTTCCAAGTGATGGAGAGCTTTCTAAGATTTCTATGCCAGTAGCTAACACAGTTGTTGGTGGCAGTGGTGATGAAGAATTGTCAGGACAGGAACTGGAGACAAGAGACCCCCTGGGAGCTGAGAAAGGGCTGGGCAAGGGCGCTAGCAGTGTGGTGAAGGACTGGAACAAAGAGGAAGATGCCAGGTAGAACTGACAGGACTTGGTGGCTGCCTGAACGTGGGAAGTGCAGGAGAAAAAGCCAGACCCCTAGCTTGGGCAATCAGATGGATGGCAAGGTGGGCGGGAAGACTGTTACCCGAAACTGGAAGGAGCCAGGGCAGCAGTGCTCTTGTTATTATTGTTTATTTTTTCAAAGACAGATCATGAGTTTTTTGAGTTTGAAATGACTGTAGGACTTCCAGGTGGAACTTCCCGGTAGGCAGGTACATAGCTGAATGCTGGGAAAGGGGAATGCGATTTGGGAAACATGGGCGCATACCTGGTTCTTGAAGCCATGGGAGTGGGGGGCATTGCAGAATAAAGACAGAGACAGAAGAGCAGTGCCTTGAGGACAGAACCTTGGGGAAATCAAAGAGTGAAAAGGCAGCCTGAGGAACAAGGGCCACAAAGTCCTCAGAGAGGCAGGAGGAGAAGAAGAGAACAGGGAAAAGAAGGAGCTATGTCCACAGAGAAGGAGAGAGGGCTTTGGCCCATCATGTTCCCCCTGCCCTGGAAGTCACCCAGTGGTATTTACAATAGGGAGTGCCTGCTCATCGTCAAAATGTGTCTCCAGAGCTCTGGGCTGGTGTATGGAAGTAACTCACAGGCCAAGAAGCCTCTGACAGAAACTAGGGAGCCTGAACACACACACACACACACACACACACACACACACACACACACACACACACACACCCAATGCTCATCAATGGATGCCCCAACCCTTAACTAAACAACTTATGGGTTACATGATAGTGGATGGTCAGCGTCAATTTCATCAGCACTGAGAGAAGGAGTCGCAGACAGGAAGTACCTCCTGATGTGGCTACAACAGGAAGTACTCAGCACCATCCATGAAACGCTGGTGGTAAAAAAGGGACCAGAATTTAACTGAGCCTCACATTGGCAGAAAAAAACTATAGGGAACAGAAGATATATTACCACCATGAAAAAGCAGTCAGTCACATCCACAATGGGGGAAAATCTACAGAACAAATGAATTGGTTTCTTTAACAAATAATGTAGCATGGAAAACAAATTAAAGGGAGGATTATTATAGATTTTTATAGATTAAAAGAGACCTCAACCAAATGCAATGTGTGGACTTGGTATTCAAATGCAAACCAAGTATGAAAAGTTATTTTTGAGGTAATTAAGGATATTTAACACTGACTATTAGATGATATTAAGAAATTATAATTAAAATTGTTAAGTGTAATAATGATACTGTAGTCATAATTTTAAAAAGAGTCCTTATTTGTAACTTGCACATTCATACACATACAGCATTTAAAGATGAAATGATGTGATAAGTAGACTATTCTCTAAAATATCCCGGTGAGGTCATGGAAGCAGTACCCGTGGGATGTGGATGAAAACGAACACAGAATACTGGTAATTGCAGCAGGTTGAGTTTGGGTAGAAGGAATGTCATAATACTATTTTTCCTAGTTTTATGTATTTTTAAGAAATTTCATAATAAAACAATTGCTGTAGTGAAAGTACTCCCAGCCCAGGCCAGTGGTGGTGGCACAGCCTGCAGGAGGCAGTGATACCCGTATTTCCCCAAGTGTGTTACAGAATCTGAGCTCTGCATGACATTAACATGTGCTGCCCAAGAAAAAATTTGGGGGCCCAAGGTGGTTTTCGGAATAGTGGGTTCGAAATAGCTCAGGGGAGCTTTGCTGCAGGAGGCCCGGGTGTGTGGGGCACGGCTGCCTGAGCAGTGTGCAAGTGTGTGGTGATTGTAAGAAGGAGGTAGGAGCAGATAGGACATCCCATTTTTTTGACCATGGGAATTATATTTTAAACAGAGGATGCTGGTGCACCTCTATTTCACTACAGCATTATTTACATTAGCCAAGATATGGAAGCAACCTAAGTATCCACTGATAGATGAGTGGTTAAAGAAAAAGTGGTACATATATACAATGTTTGACCATAAAAATGAATGAAATCTTACTACTTGCGATAACATGGATGGATTGAGATGGTATTGTGTTCAGTGAGTCAGATAGAGAAAGGTAAATACAATATTGTTTCTCTTACATTTGGAATCTAAAGAACAAAATAAATGAACGCACAAAACAGAAACAGACTCATAGACAGAGAGAACAGACTCATGGTTGCCAGAGGGGAGGTGGGGTTGGGGGACTGGGTACAAAAGGTGAAGGGATTAGGAAGTACAGATTGGTAGTTACAGAACAGTCATGGGGCTGTAAAGTACAGCACAGGGAATGTAGTCAGTAATATTGCAGTAACTATTAATGGTGTCAGATGGGTATGAGACATAGGGAGATCACTGTAAGTTATATACATGTCTAACCACTATGCTGCACACCTGAAACTAATATACTGTAGAATGTCATTGAAAAATAAGAAAATTTAATTAAATAGAGGATTTTTCAGAGTTACGTGGGAAACACAAGGGTAAGAGAGCTTGGGCCATGCAAGGCAAATATGCAGGGAATGACAGGCATGGTGCATGTGGGGACACAGACCTGTCCCAGGGGCTGTGGGGCAGTGAACTTGCTGCTTAGAGTTTCAGATTCTCTAGAAAAGGTTCAAGTGCCAGTTTGGCCATTTCATAGATATTTAAAGTCCTTCAGTCTCTGAACCTCAGTTTTCTAGCCAGGAAATAGAGAATAACAACTCTCTTATCTGATTATTGTGAAAATCTAGTGAGTTAACATGTTAAAAAAATGCTCTGAAAATACCAAAGGACTGTACAAATGGATGCATTTATCCTTTGCAATCAATGTACCGTCCTTTGGTCTCTCCAAGCTGGGGGGTGCAGCTGGAGTGGGTTGGAGGAGAGAAGAGATTAGAATCTGTTTCCTCTTTACTAATTGAAGTTCTTGCACTCACCCACCAGCCATCTAAAAATGATCTCCAAGATGGTCTGGCCTTGGACTTTCTCCCATGTATAATGCATTGATTTAAAAAATCTATCTTCCTACCCACCCATCTGCAGAAGATAGGCAACCAGCTCAATAAAGATAAAGGTACACAACATCCTCAAAGGTCACTGAGATTTGTTTTAAAATGACAAGTCCTAGAAAAATTGTATATTCAGTGCTCTTCTCTTCCTAATGAGTCATAGTTGTTTTCCCTACTCAGATTAAAGCCCTGGGAAGTTGGGAGGTTTGAGAGAGGAGGAATAGTCTTTCTCCTTTAGCCTGTGACTCTTACCTCAGTCTGGACCATGTGAACCCTGTGAAGCCTTAGGTCATGCACTGCTCCATAAATATCCACAGAGTCTTTGGAGTCTAATTGCTGGAGGATTCGGTCCAACGCGATAAAGGTTCCAGTCCTACCCACGCCGGCACTAGAACAGATATTGAAGGAAGACTGAGACTATTATATTGGCCTTTCAAGACTACAGCCAGAAACTTTAGCAAAATCTTTCTTTTCCTTTCCAAGTTATGGGAGGATATAGGAATACTTCTTTCTTTCTACAAGCTCTCTCAAAGAAATATAACCCACAGCTCCAGCCTCAAACTCTTTCATTCACCTCCCCCACTCCCCCAGAGGTAAGCACTGCTCTGCACTTGGTGTGTTTCATTTCCATGCACTTTAAAATACACTTTTCTGGGGCTTCCAGTCAAGATGGAGGTGTAGGTAGATACCCTCCTCTCACAACCAAAAGGACAATAACAAATTTAAAAACAAAAATTAACCAGAACTGTCAGAAAATCGAACTGTATGGAATTCTGACAGCCAAGGAGTTAGAGAAGAAACATTCATCCAGACCAGCAGGAGGGTTGGAGGCGGAGAACCAGGGTGGAAAGGACTCCTGTCAGGGGAGCGGCTGGAGGACCAGGTGGTCCCACATTTGCGTGCAGATAACTAGGAGGAACAACTGGGGAATAAGACAGACTGTGCAACCCAGGGTTCCAATGAGGGGAAATAAAGCCTCAAAACCTCTGACTGAAAAAACCTGTGGGGGATGAGGTGGCAGGAGAAACTTCCAGCCTCACAAGAGAGTTTGTTGGACTGACCCACAGGGTACTAGAACATACACAAACCCACCCACCTGGGAATCAGCACCGGAAGGGCCCAATTTACTTGTGGGTAGCAGAGGAAGTGTCTGAAAGCCAGCTGAGAGCTGAGTAAGCAACACTGTTTCCTCTTGGACCTTTCCCCCACATACAGTGCCACAACGCAGTGACTTGGGTTGCTGCACCCTGGCAAATACCTAAGGCTCTGCCCCATACTATGTAGCAGGTGCGCTGAGACAAAAAAAATATGGCCCACCTGAAAGAACAGATCAAAGCTCCAAAAACAGAACTAAGCAATAAGGAGATAGCCAACCTATCAGATGCAGAGTTCAAAACACTGGTAATCAGGATGCTCACAGAAATGGTTGAGTATGGTTGCAAAATAGAGAAAAAAGTAAAGGCTATGAAAAGTGAAATAAAGGGAACCAACAGTGAAAGGAAGGAAACCAGGACTCAAATCAATGGTTTGGAGCAGAAGGAAAAAATAAACATTCAACCAGAACAGAATGAATAAACAAGATTTCAAAAAAATGAGGAGAGGCTTAGGAACCTCTGGGATAACTTTAAAAGTTCCAACATCCGAATCATAGATGATCCAAATCATAGGAGTGTCAGAAGGAGAAGAGGAAGAGCAAGAAGTTGAACACTTACCTGAAAAAATAATGAAGAACTCCCCAAGCAGTCAAAAGAAATAGACTTCCAGGAAGTCCAGGAAGCTCAGAGAGTCCCAAAGAAACTGAACTCAAGGAAGCACACACCAAAGTACATCATAATTACATTATGCAAGATTAAAGATAAAGAGAGAATCTTAAAAGCAGCAAGAGAAAAGGAGACAGTTACCTACAAAGGAGTTCCTATAAGACTCTCAGCTGATTTCTCTAAAGAAACCTTACAGGCAAGAAGGGATTGGAAAGAAGTACTCCAAGTCATGAAAGGCAAGAACCTACATCCAAGTTTACTCTATCCAGCAAAGATATCATTTAGAATGGAAAGGCAGATGAAGTGCTTCTCAGATAAGGTCAAGTTAAAGGAGTTCATCATCACCAAGTCTTTATTATATGAAATGTTAAAGGGACTTATCTAAGAAAAAGAAGATCAAAACTACAAACAGTAAATGACAACAATCTCACAACTATCAACAACTGAACCTAAAAAACAAAAACAAAAATGAACTAAGCAAACAACTAGAACAAGAACAGATTCACAGAAATAGAGATCACATGGAGGGTAATCAGTAGGGAGGGGGAGGAGGGAGAATAGGGGAAAATGTACAGGGAATAAGAAGCATAAATGGTAGGTACAAAATAGACAGGGAGATGTTAAGAATAGTACAGGAAATGGAGAAGCCAACAAACTTATATGTATGACCCATGGACATGAACTAAGGTGGGGGAATGATGATGGGGGGTACATGGCAGAGAGGAATAAAGAGGAGAAAAAATGGGATAACTGTAATAGCATAATCAATAATATATATTTAAAATAAATAAAATAAAAATAAAATAAAATATCCATGTAAATCCATGAACGATAATTCATCTTACATATTTCAAAAATTCACGAAAATGGTAACATGTTTCATGTATTCTTCTGACAACTTTTCTACTCGTATTGTGTTTCGAGATTTACCCATGTTGTTACACATACATAATTTTTTAACCTTCTCTATAGAGTTCATAAACCACTGCTAATTTATCCACTGCTAATCTATTCCCTATTGATAGACAGCAAGATCACTTTCAGTTTTCTCTGTTAAAAATTGTGTTGCAGCAAACATCATTTACATGCGTGGGCATTTCCTTAGGGCTGATATGTAGAAGCAGCACCACGAATCATCGGGTGTGAACACCTTCGACTCCACTAGGGATGGGCAGGTTGCTCCCCAAAGTGTCTGTTTAACCTGGGGGTTTTTGCTGCACATATTTATAAGAAAAAGAAAAACAGTTCTCTAGGGCCCTGGGTAAAAAACGCCTGCCATTCTTCAGAAAGCAGGAAGTTCCTGAGTACCTAACATTCCTATGAAAAGCATCAGGGTTCTAGTGACATATAAAAGCAGAGCTCCAGGGTGCTGGGCTGATTGGGAGAAAATGAGTGCATTTGACATTTCTTACTCTAGCCGTTCCCTGCTCCATATTTATTAGTGTCATTTAGTTAAGGCTATCAAAGTGTTGCTGCAAACATTAATTAGCTAAGCACCAGGCTCCCCTGAGAGAAAGAGAGGGGGAGAGAGAGAGGTATGGATTGCTTGTGAGGTTGATTCTATGGATACACAGTCTGAGGCCAAGAAAATTCAAGAGAGAACATAAATTTAAGAGTTAAATTGGGTGCTACAGATGGCCAGCACTAGTCTGCCCAGAGGGAGGGCTAGCACAGGGATCTGGAAGGAGAATTAGGGTTTTTATAGATGGAGGAGAGAGCTAAGGCCATTCCAAGGAGTAAGAATAGTGAGAGGTAGAAACAAGTGTGTACAGTCTCCACCCTGGCTAGAGTGGGAGAGGGTTTCTGGTAACTTGGATGGGGCTAAAATGGGGGGCCTGGGAGTCGAATAAGGACTTTGCACTTTGTACAGTAGGAAAAAGAGCAGGAGGGAGATAGAAGGCTGTATCATCAGTGTGAGAGACAGGAAGGATGTAAAAGAAAGTAGAAAAGGAGAAGTCAGTGAAAAGAAATGCGGCTGGGGAGATGGGAGAGGTGAATGTAACAACACCCTCTGGCCCAGACAAGTCCTCCACCCCCAGGTTCCCCACCCTTTTTCTAGACTCGAGGTTGTCATTTTACTGGTTCCCAGCGGCCAAGTACCTGCAGTGCACCACGGTGGGCCCAGCACCAGGTGTCCTGTTGATGTAGTCCCTGACAGTCCTCACAAATTGGATCAGGGACTGGGTGGTCTCCGGGACTCCGTGGTCTGGCCACACCGTATAGTGAAAGTGGCGGATGAGTCTGTGTGCATCGAGCTGTTCCTCCTGTAAGAGCAGAGAGGGTAGTAAGAACAACCCAAGGCAAACCTTCAAGTTTGACAGCTGTGCCCATGCAGGAATGCCTATGTGCCGAGATGACAGGAGGAGCCAGCAAAAATGGGATTCCCAGCTGACCTTCTCCCTTCAGAGCTGCCTTATTAAATGACATCAGACAAACTAACGTACACTGCATATCCTAAACTCCCGGATGGTCCACTCGGGCAGCACGGACTCTGAGAGCACCTGCAGGATGAGGTCCCCATAGTAGAGGGACTCCTGGTCTGCTGGCCAGTAATGGTCACATTTTACCTAGAGGAAAACAGAAAAAACATGAGTGCAGAAACATGACTCCTCTATGAACCTGAACTTTCCCTCCTCGAAAGGTCTTCCTGAGTTGGCATTCAGGATCTGCTGCTGAAGCAATTTGGCCATCTGCTTCGTGTTAACCTGCTTGCAGCCAGCACTGGGCTTGAGCTGTTGCTGCAAGTGCAGGGCAGACACTCTGCTGAGGAGCAAACCCCCAACCTCTGGGTGTGTTTATCTTCAGACAGTGTCTCATGGTTGAGTTTTAAAAATTTCCTTAGCATTTCAGTTCCACCAGCAGATAAAACATCTTTTACCATTTTTTTTTTTTTTTTGAATGGAGATCCAGCTGGGCAGAGGAAGGCACTGGCTTTTCGGCTCTATTTTGTTTACATTCTGCATCACTGCCCTAACCTGGACCAAGTGTGACGTGCCAAATGATATTTGAAAAGTCAGAACATTTAGCTAAACTTAAAATTACATGTAGAAAGACAGGAGAAAAAGGATTATGAACATATATTATTGACCACAGGTACTGGGCACTTTTCATGAAAACTCTTTTAATTTTCAAGTAACTATATCAAATAGAGGCTTTTAAGTGCATTACAAGAGGTTTGCTTAATTTGTCCAGTTAACTATTTTACTTTGTGTCTGCTGACACAGCCTAAAGTTCACATCTCCTTCTTTCCTAAAAGTAAGGGCAGAGCCAGTGACTCCGGCAAGGCACCTCCTCTCACCATGCACTGCAGGGCGGAGCCGACTGGTGGCCAGTTCATCTTTCTGCTCACGGGCACTTCTCATAATCCTAGTCCTCAAATGGAAACACCTTGGAACCTCCAGACCCAGAATCTGAACCGGGCCTTTTGTAACTGAGCAGCTTCATCCACTAACAGTGTTCTCACGCGATCCTTACTTAGCTTTTGCAGGGGTTAACTTTTGATGGCGGGGAAGAATTCCCGCCACCCTCCAGGTGGCGGAAAGCAAAGTTTGGAAGTCAGCAAGACTGTTTACTCACTCGGCCCTTCTCCACACACTGGGTCACCATGACAATGTTGTGAACATTCTGTTCCCACGCCATTTTCCAGAAGTCATCCTTAGTGCCAGGAAGAGGTCCCTGAGTAGCAATGTATTCTCTTCTGAAGTTGTTGCCCTGCGATGAATTTACAATATGGGGAGTCAGAAACAATAGGGCTCTTCAGAACTATAAACAAAGAGTGCTGCAGATTAGATGATATGTAGGTCTTTGCCAGGCCCCTGACTTAAAAGAAAGATACTAACACAAGTATCAAGGCTGAGGAGCAGGAAGGACAAAGGCCGGAACATGGAACTATTGTTAAGAGCTAAACTCCCTTTTATTAGGCTGGGTCTATTCAAAAAGGCAATGGAGGACTCAGGCGATAATCTAGAAAACATTCCTCTGCAAGTGTGTATGTGCATGTGGGTGTGTGTGAGTCTGAGGGACTGATTTGATCAGGCTCTTTCCCTTGTTAACACAGAAGCTGGTAGTCATTTTGGATAATTGACATTGGAATGTTGGGAAGAGATGTCATGCAATGGAAACAAGGAGAGAGGGAACCACTGTTCATCGAGCACCTACCATTTAACATGCTAGGGACCAGGGCTTTCCCAGCGTTTACTTAATCTTAACCACAACTCTGTGAGCTAGGGTATTTTCACCCACTCGTTCTGTACTCCAGCAAAACAGAATTCCTTGCAGATCCTAGTCAAAGCTCTTTCTCTCCTTTCCTTTCCCCAGGGCCTCTGTATGATGTCACCTCTGCCACCCCCACACCCTGCCCACCCAAACACGGCCTCTCATCTGCTGTTCCTTATTTATCCTCCAAGTCTCAGT
Source organism: Glossophaga mutica (assembly GCA_039655065.1). Taxonomy (NCBI): domain Eukaryota; kingdom Metazoa; phylum Chordata; class Mammalia; order Chiroptera; family Phyllostomidae; genus Glossophaga; species Glossophaga mutica. Next base: position 66,721,672 of record CM077304.1, read on the forward strand.
GTGTTGCCTGCTCTGCTGAGCTTTCCTTTATCTTTCTGTCTGCTGGGGGATGTTCCCCTCCTGTGGCAGCCTCGAACCTCTTGATATACAGAGTGGTCCTTGGATCAGCAGCATGGGGCTCCCCTAAGGGCTTGTTAGAAGGGCAGGGTCCCAGGTCCCACCCAAGCCCTGCTGTATCAGCAGCTGTGTTTTAATGAGACCCCCAGATGATGTGGATATGTAGTCCTCATGGCATCGCCTTGTCATTTCCTGATGCCCCAGCTCTGCTTAGAGTTCCTTGGAGGTCAGATTCTGTCTTACCCTATCCCTGTACATAGCTCAGCATTTGTCTTACAGCTAGCACTTCACAAGTGTTTACTGAGTGACAGAATGATTATTGGAGATAAATATGTTCATCCTCATTGTTTAGAAAAGAAAATGAAGGCCCCAAGAGGTGACATAAATTGTCCAAGGTCACAGAGCCCAGCCAGGTGGGATTGAATCCTGGATCTGTCTGATGCTAAAGCTTTTCCCACTGTAGTGTGCTGGAGGAAGCTGGCAAGATGCTAGCCAGAATCTGAGCCCAGAGGTTTGACACAACCTTAGAGCTGTGTCTGTGGTTTTCAAACATCCAAATAACTTTGAATCAGGCAGCCTTAGCAGGGGAGGTCCAGGTTATTTAGGGAACACTGACCCTGGCTAAGGGCTGCAGCGAGAAAACAACCTGTGAAAAGGCATCCCAGGCTCAATATAGTCTCTTGCGACTACAGCCATTGTCCAGTTGGACACCCCATGTTTTATGGTACTGAGACATGGTCTTGTCTTCTAAAACCTCTATGTTTCCAGACCTGAGAACAGTAATAGCAGGTAGGAGGAGAGGTATGTCCAGTGTGGTCACTCATTAGAGCTTCACCTGGGCGCTGCAGCCTGGTGGCACACTTACAGGGATGTAGCTGGCATTGATGTAGTCGGAGCACGGGTCGTCATCCACATTGGACAGCTTCACTCGAGAGGCATCATCTGGAAGGAAGTTCATTGAGACAGATTTGTCATTGAGTTTTGGGGTGATCTTTCTACAGTTTATAGATGCTTGTTTTCTGACGTGCATTAGCTCTGATCCCCACAAGGGCTCCCAAGGGTGAATCCTCATCTCCACTTTGCAGGCGAGGCTCAGACAGGACAACTTCCTTGCCCCAGGTTGCATGGATGGCTCATAAACACACAAACAACCAAGTGCGTTTTGAAGGCCCCTCTGTGCTTTCCTTTGTACACTATTTGTAACACTATGACATCTGCCCAAGGGGTGGCCAGCTCCCTCTCACTGCTGGAATGAACGTGATCCAGAAAAACTACCTTCTATTGCTTCACCTGACAGGGTAAGGATGATGAAAATGTATAATAATTATTTAATAATAATTGCTAACAGGTGACTTTGTTAAATACACTTTGTTTGGCCTTTGCTGTTAACCCTTTACTCCGAGGCCTCCAAGGAGAGGCAGTAGGACCACATGGTGAAACGTCAACAGCATGAGAAGCCTCTCAGGACCAGGATTTAAGCTGGTTGTGCCCGTCTGGAGGGAAGTGCAGTAACAGACAAATCATTCTTTTCTCAAGGCATTCAGATCTTCCAAACCCAGCTAGGCCATATTTCCTCAGCCCGCTTCATTCTGGGAAGAGAAGAAATGGCTAGAGGAAGACAGTATTACAAATTTCAACACAAAACTCACAGGGCAATATATTGTTGTATCGATTTTTCCCTCTGTTCTCCGGCAAGAGTGCAATGTCACACGGTTGGTTTCGACCCACGTCTTTTAAGTCCTATTAGATCAAAAATAAGTTTCCAAGTAGAGAATATGAAATAGAAGGCCACAATCATATAATCCTTGAGATAGATAATAGTATGGGAATATATGTACACTAGCTACTGTTTAAAGCATGCTTAGTACTGTGCATGTGTTAGCTCTGATTCCCACAATGGCCCCACAGGGGGTATTTTCATCACCATTTTACAGATAAGGCTTGGACAAGACAACTAACTTGCCCAGGGTCCCATGGGTAACAAAGCTGGGAATAGAATCCAAAGCCTGAGCACTTTTCACCAAAGCCTGTTGCTCCCCAGTCAAGCAAATGGCCATAGGTTAAGTAACGGACAGTGTGTGGTTTGCATTTTCACTTTGTTAATTCTCTCTTACCATCTTATCTAGGCAGCACTTTGCTGTGCTAATCTGGAGAGGAAATGGGCTGTGAGACTAAGTGGTATGTTGTGCAGGGAAGGGACTCATACAAAAGAGCACTCAGCTGAGATCCTAAGTGGCATCCGAACTCTTGAGCCCAGTCAGCCCGTGATTCCACAGTACAGGTTGGGAGGGAAATTCTGCTAAGGACCAGGATGCTGAAGCATCACCGCGTCTGAGCTGTACCTCGTACTCCTTGGACAGAAGGTAGTTGGAGTCAGCCTGCAGCTTCATGAAGTGCCCTTCAAACTGATTTACTTTTATTGGGCTATAGTTAAAATACAACAGAAGGAAAAGAAAATTACTGAAGGGAAAATGCCATAACCAGTTAGAGCTGTATTTTAAAAGCAGATAATATAGTAATTAATGAGTTTTCTCTCTTACCAAGAAGTTTTCCGGTTACTGTGAAAGGAAGTCAAAAGAAGAAAGACCTCATTAGTAAATCTCACATAATACAATCAACTCATCTTGCAGTAAATCACATGAAGGAAGATGCGGTGCTCACCCTTTCTGGCCTAAGTTCAAGTGGACGGTTAATGGTCGATCTCGGCGGATGCTCAGGTGGGCAGAGGGCCTTTCTCGACCATGGCTGTAACATAAGGGACAGGAGTTATATTCTGATTATGAAACTGGACTTAACATACTTTTCCACATACGGTAAGGCTGTGCATGTTTGTGCCTATATGGATTTTTCAGTATTCATGTGGATTTATACCCAGCCAACGTCTCTTTGAGGGAGGGAAAGAGAGGAAGAGCATAAAGAAGAAATAGATTTTTCTCACTCAGAAACAGATCTCTGCAATAGCTGGAGATTTGTCTTCTGGTTTTTGGCTACAGGTCACAATCACTTCCCACACTCTCAATAAAACTTTCCTTAAAAAAACCCCCAGTAAACCTTAGATGCAAGACATGACTTCAAGAGAGATCACAGTATGCCAAATACAAGAAATTCCCTAAGAGAAGACAGTGTGGTATTGGGACCACATGCTTTAGTTCTTTTTGGTCTCTCCTTAAATTAGCATAGCGGATATGAGCCATGAAATGGTGATGTCAACCTCACTTTTCAGCATATTTCAGACAAGTGCTTGGGCACAGTATTTGCAGACATCTCTGTCTTCATGAAGAGATAGAACCACACATATATATATATTTTTTTTTTTTTGCTGTGCAAAAGGTGTTATTTCGCATTCAGATAAGGCTACAACACAGCCCCTCAGTCATTTGGGAAGGGCAAAACTCATCAATGGTGTGTAGAGAGGCTGAAACACGTGAGTCATGGGGTTAGGGTTTGACTTTTGTTTTTCTTGAGACACAAAGGTGATTTAGCTGAGAGAAATTAAATTATTTTCCTTTCTCACTGTTCAGACTAAAGGGCATTTTCAGTTGCATCTTTAAAGTTGTTGGTTTGTACTCACCTCGCTTTCCGTCTGCAGATGAATAAGGCAACAACAGCCACCAGCATGCCAATTAAGAACAGACCAGCACTCACACCTTCAATAACTCCGAACAAAGGCTCTGCAATAATCCAGAGGGAAATAACAGACTCAGGTGGGCAAATCAGTGCTAACGCACCAGTGAGGGAGCTAGAAGCTCTCCCTCCCTGGGAAGGTAATTATGAAGAAGAATTCAAATGATACCCACACTGAGGTATTTACTATCTACAGTACCGGAGTGCATAGCCGAGAACATGAAATGCTGGCCACTACCCTGTAATGGGCAGGTTAGCCATTATATGTTTGAAGTTAATGGTGTTTAGCTTTTAAAGGAATTTTGGACTTGTTTGTGCTTCTATGTAAAGCTTGGGACCCTTGAGATAAATGCTAGTAATCTGCGACCAAAATAAAAATGCTATTTCATTTGCATAAAATGAGATAGAGCATCTGGGACTTTAGCAAATCCAGTGAATTGCTGAGAGTTATTTTAACAAAATCTTATTTTTGTTTTCTGGTATAACACTGACACTGGGAGTTTATAAACAGGTAAGCGTAGCCCATTTTTAAAAATAGTTTTATTGAAATATAACTCATATACCATATAACCCACCGGTTTAAACGGCATAATTCAGTAATTTTTAATGTGGTCACAGAGTTTTGCAAACATTACCATAATTGTATAACATTTTCATCATCCCTTCCAAAGCAACCCCCTGCCCTTAGCTGTCATTCTTTATTCTCCCCTCCTTCTAGCCCTTGGCAACTCTAATCTTGTCTTCATAGATTTGCCTATTCTGGACATTTCATGGAAACCGAATCATAAATATGTGGTCTTCTGTGATTGGCTTCTTTCACTTAGCATAATGTTTTCAAAGTTCAGCCACATTGTAGCATTGATCAGTATTTCATTCCTTTTTATGGCTCCATAATATTCCATTGTATGCACATAACATTTTTTTAAGCCAGTCATCTATTAATGGATGTTTCAGTTATTTCTATTTTTTGGTTATTATGAATTACGCTGCTATGAACATGAGTTTACAAGTCTTTGTGTAGGTGTAAGTTTCCATTTTTCTTGGGTACATACTTAGGAGTGGAATTGCTGGGTTAGATGGTAACTCTAGGCTTAACATTTTGAGAAACTGGAAAACTGTTTTCCAAAGCAGTGATACCATTTTTCATTCTCACAAGCAATGCATGCAGTTTCCAGTTTCTTTTTTTAAAAATACTTTATTTATTTATTTTTGGAGTGAGGGGAAAGGAGGGAGAAAGAAGGGGAGAGAAACATCAATGTGTGGTTGCCTTTCAGGAACCCCCAACTGGGGACCTGGCCTGCAACTGAGGCATGTGTCCTGATTGGGAATCAAACTGGCAACCTTTTGGTTCACAGGCCAGCACTTAGTCCACTGAGCCACACCAGCTGGGGCTCCAGTTTCTTTTTGTCCTTGATGACACTCATTACTGTCTTTTGGATTATATCAATAGTTATTCTACTGGGTGTGAAGTAGTGTCTTATTGTGGTTTTAATTTGCATTTCCCTAATGAATAATGATGTTGAGTGTCTTTTCATGTGCTTATTGGATATTTGTATATCTTCTTTCTTCTTTGGAAAAATGTCTATTCACATTTTATTTATCCTTTTATTATGGAGCTATAAGATAAGAGTTCTTTACATATTCTGGATGCTGGAACCTTATCAGATATATGATTGGCAAATAGTCTTTTCTATTCCGTGGGTTATCTTTTCACTTTCTTCATCAACTCCTCTGAAGGACAAAAGTTTTAAATTTTGATTTAGTCCCATTGATCTGTATTTTTACTTTTATTGCTTGTATTTTGGTGTCACATCTAAGTAACCATTTCCTAACTGAAGGTCACAAAAATGTACTCCTGTGTTTCCTTTTAAAGGTGTTATTGTTTTAGTGTGTACATTTAGGGCTGTGGATTAGCCCACTTTTGAAGTTCAATTTTAAGCCCTTGGATTTCTTTGTTCGATGTTGCTTTTCAAGACTCATCAAATCAACACAATCATCTTTCTTTTAGTTGTGGTTAATATTCTTTTTTAAATATATGTTTACTATCTTTCTTTACTGGATTATATACAATTTTTGTTGTTTAACAATATTTCAAAGAGGAAAGAATTGTGTTTACAAAGCCTCCACTTAACATTAAATTATAAATAAACATGTCAAAGTCATCTTAATTGTGCTCTGATTTGTTTTTGGTTTAAACAGTAGGAGAGTATCCTTATACTTGGCGTAAGTAGATAGGAGTGTTTGAGGGGCTGAGTCCGTTCTGTCACACAGTGTGACAGACTGAGCCCCGAAGAACTTCCTGAGACCAAGCATTGTGAAACTCCAGCTTCAGGGAAAGTCTGGGACAGACGAACTAACAAGGAAAAACGTGCTGAAACACACTGCTATTCTCATCCTATTAAAATACTCCGAGGCAGTGCAGTGCACAGGTTAAGGATTCAGGAAGAAAGCGCCAGAATACCAGCTCTCCTGTCTTTCCCATCTCTGCTTGGCTTTATTCAGCACGGTCACTGGAAGTCTCCTTGATAAGGGGATATCGGCACAGAAATCTGAGTTACTTGAACCTTTGGTGCTGCAGGTCCTCACCTTTAATGTGGGGGTGATAATAGTATCTACCTCAAAAGGTTTAATTAGGATTGAATGAATTAGTCTACGTACAATGCTTAAAACTACCTCCATAGGGAGGGTGACCAGTAAATATTAGCTGCTGTTATTACTCAGGTTTTCCCACTAACACACAAGAGAAGTTTCTTTAATGAATTTACATAAAGCCTTTTCCATTAACATTTTGATAGTGTACAACAACATATAATAAGCAAAAGGAAAAAGGTCACCTATAATCCTACTACTTCGAGATATTTGTTAGTGTGTTGATATTTTTTCTTCTAGTTTTTCCTATACATTTCTACACATATACATGTATACTTTCAAAAGCATTTTTGTATTTATATTTTGACCTGTGCAAGCTCTTTATTTGAATATTTTTACCCATTATTAAAAAATTCATCTTTAACAAAATCTGGTAACTTCTACCTTTTTGTATATTAACCTCCCTTCAGTCCATTCTCCTGCACAAGTCCTGTGATTCCTCTAATCCACACAAACCCATAATCACATAAAGATTAAATTCCAAGTAAAAATAAATGTTCCTCCCACCATCAGCCAAATTAACAGATCTCCTCACTAGAGGTCTTTGTAGGTGACTTGGCTGTTGGCAGAATATGTGGGTAGATGGAAAGGTTAGCCTTACCTGACTCAGTGGTGATAGGCAAAGAGAAAAAGGTGTCTGAATAGAGTGGCTTTGTGAATTCCTTTTGGTTCTCATCAAACAACTGTGTAAAAGCACGAATACTGATTCTGAAAAGAAAACGGATTTATTTAGGTACAAATTAGTGGCTGACCACAGTAGGGTTGACTGAAGAATGTGTTCAAGGAGAAACAGGGTGGGCACCTGTCAATATCTATGTAAAGTAGAATATGAATTGTGGAATCAGACAGACTTGGGTTCGTTCGTTCATTCATTCATTCATTCATTCATTCGTCAAATATTTATGGAGGCCCTACTGTGTGCCAGTCCGTGTTCCAGGAGCTGGAGATACTACAAGAACAAAAATACAAGTCCCTACCATTCCAGCGCTTACATTTTTATGGAAGAAGTCAGATAATAAATACACAAATATACTATGCCAAGTCATGATATGTACCATGGAAAAGGAAAAAGCAGAGTAAGGAAGCTGGAAAGCAATGAGTATAGGGCATGTGGGACTATTTTATTCAGCATGGGCAACAAAGGTCTCCTTGATAAAAGGATACATGCACAGAAATCTGAGGAAGGGGAGGGAGGGAGCCAGGGCTGCATTCCAGGCCGGTGCAAGGCTCTGAGGCAGGAACATGCTCTACTCCAAGGAGGCCAGCAGGGCTGAAGCACAGTCGATGAATGAGGGAGTATTAGTGGGTGAGAGCAGAGATCTAGATGGGGCCAGATCATGGAAGACCCAGAAGGCTATGGTGAAGATTTTGGCTTTTGTTCTGAGAGACAGAGAAAGCCAGTAGACAGAGGGTATTATCGAGATCACTCTGGCTACTGCAGCTTGTAGACCAGCCAGAAGGGCAATGGTAGAAGAAGAGAAACTCGTTGGTAGGGGATTACAACAGGCCAGGTGGGAGATGCTGGCTTGGATCAGAACACAGTCGAATTGGCGGTGAGAAGGGTTGGCTATTTCAAAGGAAGAGCTGAAAGATTTTATGATGGATGTGCAGCATGAAAGGGTGGAATCAAGGATGACTCCACACGCTCTGGCTGAGGACCACCTGGAAGAATGGAAGTGCCATTTACTAACACCAAGGAAGACGAAGGAGGAGAACATGAGGGGTTTGGGAAGATAGAGTTCATTTGTGGGGGCGGTAATTCCGAGGTGCCTGTTAGGGCAGTTGAATGGGTTAAATATCAATATATCAGTATTATTGCCATTGTTGCTATTTTTAAAAAATAATTACATATATGAATAAAATTTTACATTAAACATATTACAAATAAAATTACATATCTCCTCATCTTTTTGACACTAGTTATTTTCTAAAGAGTCTTGTATCTAATAATATTTTAATTTTATTGTCATTGTTATAAGATTTACTTAATGCCTTCTTATATCTAATTGCTGAAGTTTCAAAAAAATACCTACATGGTCAGTACTCTTGAAAACTGACCCTAAATGCAATAAGCAAGCAAGGTGCAGCTCCAAAAACACAGAATTATAGCCTCAGCCTGGATGAAAAGCCTATCGTACCCATCACTGGCCCTAAAGCTCATGCTCTCTGGGGGAGTCAGGTCCACTCTGGAGGGCTGTGCTTAAATTTTGGGGACATGTTTTAGGAAACATCAGAGATCATTCAAGGCGCCTGACCAGCACTATGACACAGAAGACTTAGTGGAACGTGTTGGTTGCCTTCAGATCTACAGAAGGCTGCCAGGCAGAAGAAGAAACAGGTGTAATTATTTCCCTCCTTGAAGATAGAACTGAGCTCCGCAGGCCGAAGCTATAGAGGTGGAATTGAGGAACACAACGTCACTCTAACATCTAGACTAGCAGCCGCAAAGGTGGTGAAGGGTTTTCACTTACCGAAGGGCTTTAAGCAGAGGCAGGAGGAAAGCGAGCTCTCAGGGCAGCTGCAGCGGAGGGGCTGCCGCAGTAAACTGAGGACTGGCTGGGGCCACCCCTTGAGTTCTGTCTACTTTGAGACTCTCAGACTATAGGTTTGCTGATAGAGGATCAGGTTTGGTTTATAAGGGAAAACTTTTTCTATGATTAATTAAAATCCTTTGAAAGTGAATGAAAGACTCCTTTTTTAGAAAGTCTGGATTTGTTGAACCCACAAGTATCTGGGCATGTCCTATTATAATGCGGAAGTAGTAACAGGCCAGGAAAAATTGTTCTGACCCTCCATCCTCTCCTTGTGTCTCGTGCCTGGGTTTTCGTGTGATCTTATAATATGAACCAGATGATATAGATCAACCACGTCTATGATTTCTGTCTCTAAAAGATACTTTGAAGTCAAAAGTTGTACTTCTAGGAATAACAGACTACCAATGGCAGTATTATGAGATATCCCCAGAGCGTAATCGACAGTTAATGTGTGTTAAGTGGGACGGTGAGGAGTTGGTGTGTGTTACTAATGTACTGTACCTTTGGAAATTTAAAGGAGTCTATTTGATGATAAGGGATTTTCAATATTTGTACAGTAATTTATAAGTGTAGAAGAACTTTTACAAATGTGGTTCTATTTGATCATCTCCAACCTCTCCAATATAAGGAATCTTATAAAGGAACTGTATTACTTTAGAAGTTTGGAACTTGAAGCTTAGACAGAGTCCATGTGTCATTCAGGACCACAGAAAAATCTGGTGCAAGAAAACCAAACTCCATATTTTTAAACTCCTCATCCAGATCTCTTTCTCTTATTTCCTCCTGGCTTAATTTTGTTTTTTTCAGGAATGACTTCTATGGGAGGGATGGGTAAAAGGGCCCGTGCCAAGAAGCAGAGGGTCTGTGGCCTAGCTCTTATTCTGCCACTGATCAGTTAAATTGTCCCTAAAGTTTTTTATGCCTCAGTTTCCTCATATGTGAAATAAAAGCCTTGGACATAACAACCTTGATACATTCTATTCTGAAATTCTAGGATCCACAGGTGCAAGTGCAAAGTATGAAGTGGATCCAGATGAATAAGGACCATTAGGAACCAAAGAAAAAGATAATGACCTAGAATAGGTTCAGCGTAAAATTAGTGGGTCATCAAGAACTCCGCCCTTACACAGTCACCTACAAAGGAGTTCCCATCAGACTGTCAGCTGATTTCTCAAAAGAGACCTTGCAGGCAAGGAGGAGCTGGAAAGAAGTATTTGAAGTCTTGAAAGGCAGGGACCTACATCCAAGATTGCTCTGTCCAGCAAAGCTGTCATTTAGAATGGAAGGGCAGATAAAGTGCTTCTCAGATAAGGTCAAGTTCAAGGAGTTCATCATGGTCAAGCCCTTATTATATGAAATGTTAAAGGGACTTATCTAAGAAAAAGAAGATCAAAAATATGACAGTGAAAAGACAGCAAACTCACAGCTATTAACAACCATACCTAAAACAAAAGCAAAGAACTAGAACAGGAACAGAACCACAGAAATGGAGATCATATGGAGGGTTAGCAATAGGGGAGTGGGAGGAGGAGAGAGGGGGAAAAGGTAGAGGAGAGAATAAGTAGCATAGACAGTGGGTAGAAAATAGATGGGGGGGGCAAGAATAGTGTGGGAAATGTAGAAGCTAAAGAACTTATGACACATAGACATGAACTAAAAGGGGGGAATGTGGGTGGGAGGGGTGTGCAGGGTGGAGGGGAATGATGGGGGAGAAATGGGACAACTGTAATAGCATAATCAGTAAAATATATTAAATTAAAAAATAAAAAAAAAGAACTCTGCCCTTAAAATTCTTTCCAAAAATGAACATCACCTCCACATTTACTGGACCAGAACTTAGCAATCACCCAGAACCCTGTCTCATCCTGTCCTCTGGTCTTGCCTTTCCTGCCACCTCTTTTCAAGCCCTCCCCCAGCCCTGCTTGAAACTAGACTATTTGCTCTTCTGTAAACAGTTTGTGTGTTTCTGTGTCTGCACCTTAAATCTCTGTTCCCTCCACCTTAAATCTCTCCCTATTTCCATATTTTCAAATCCTTCCCTATATTTTTAATGCCCAGAAAAAAATGGCACCTCCTTCAAGAAATCTTTTGAACCTTCACACCATTTATTTACCTACACCTCTCTTTTGTCCTTTAGTATTTCTGCTCTCACTATATTATAAATTCCTTGAAGGCAGGAATTCCATCTTACTGATCTTTCTATCCCCTACAGCACCTGGCCCAGTGCCTTTCACAGAGGGGGCACATGTATTGAATATATTATCAGCATGATAAATTTAATAATATGAATAAGATTATTTTAATGAATAGATATCTGGTAGTTATTATTTCAAGTGTAGTTGTGTCTAGAATCAGAAAATTCCATACCAGAAAGTCAGAGATCATATGGTTCAGTTTCCTTTGTTTGAGGAAAACGAGGTCAAGGGAAGCTGACTACCTGAGTGTGGTCACATTGCTATTTTATTTAGAATAGAAACAAAACAAGATCAGCACTTTCCTAACCTCCAAACTGCCTCAGCCATCAGGCTCTGCCTTTTTGCTTCCAGTATGAAACAATACTAATTATACAACCGAATAATAGGAACCCAGCAATGAATGGGAACACGTTACACTCATTGACCTAATAAACTTGCCTATCAGGTAAACCTCGTGTTTTCCAATTTCTCTTCATTCCTTGTTTTTCTTTTTCCATGCTCCCTCCTCTCTGGAAAAAAGATGCCTGACAGCACTGAGGATCACCGTGGTGACTATCGTCTTGAGACAGGCAGAGTGCTGACTTCCCTGAGCCAGGGCTCAACGGCCACCGCATGGGGGGCCACTGAGTATGAGGTTCTCCTGTGTGCTCTGAAAGGCTATGTCTCCTCCCATTAAGCACTGTCTGCCTGGCATGCTTCTCACAAATGTATATTGAAGAAATAGAGGAAAGCTGTATTCTAGAAAACAAACATGTATGGCATGAGTTGATTATGCTATAATAAGAATGTTTAACTTTTCATAGAGTAGTTGGCTCATACACATGTTTTGTGCCTGGTACTTGCCATATTGTTTTATAACCAATATCATATCTGTCTCCTCTATTAGACTGTGAGCTCTCTCAGTGTAGCAAAAAGGGTATGTGATTAAACAAAGGGTTAAAAGTCACTGGTAAGTGGAGGATTAGAAGAATGTAGGGCCTGGGTGCTGCGGACATATAGCTGAGGGTCCAGCTGCCCAGCTGTGTATTTACAAGGGTGGCGTGGGGCTAGTTCAGAGTTGATCTGGCTTTTGAATTCTCTGAAGGAATTCAGTAGCCAGACAAAAGAGTGGCAAGCATTGCAAATAGGGTGAAAAGAATATGCAAAAGTGCTGGGAACTACCCTGCCTGGTTTCAGAAACTGTAACCCCTCCTGGCTAAGGCTGAGTAGAAAGACCTTGAGACCATAAGGCACTTAAGAGACAAAGCTTATCTTCCTTGTAGGGGTACCATCTCTGCCCCTTTTCTCTTCACCCTACTTGGCCCTGGGCGGACGACTGGTTAGCCAAATGATGGGTAAGATTCCTCCAAGGAATCTTAGGAATTCCTCAAAGATTGGATGACCTAAGACAGGCATGGTTGCAAAGGGGCCCTCAGGGAAGAACTTGGGGGGCTACAGAAAAAGGGGGTGATGTACCCTCAGTCTTCAGTTTTTACATAGCCTGAGTCCTCATTCTGTTTGCAAGAAGTCTCCTAATCTCTTGGCTGTCTTACTTCTGTTGCCTGACTTAAGCCTGAAACAATGCTGGAGGTGGGTGTGGCCCTGTGCTGGAAAGGGCAGGTTCCCTGGGGCAGTCAGGCCTAAGAAGGAATGTATAAAATCCTATGAAACCTACTCTGCTAATACCCTCAATTTAAATGATAAAAGTCCAAGCATGAAGTGAGTTTGTTCCCCTAAGTTTTATGGCCCTTTAACTATCTGACCCTGACTCAGAATAAGCCCTCAGAGTTCTTTGGATGTTATCTATTGTTTAATCATTTCTGCCTGACAGTGATTGATGAGCTTTATGTATACACCCTGTATTCCTATGCAAATTAAACCCAACAAAAGCCTGGTGAGGTAAGGGTCAGGGCACTCTCCTCTTGAGAGAGTGGCCGTGCCATCCTTTTTCCTCCACAGGACTTTGGTGGTCCGTGTGAATTTGTCTTATCTCATCCACAATGCTGCGGACACTGAGGCCTGGTGTCTGCATCACAAAGGCTCAGAAATAAAAGACACCATGTCATATTCAAGGGAACTCTGAGCAGTGAGGAATAGCAACAGGACAAGGTGTACTTGGGCAAACAGTGGGAGACAAAGCTGGGGAGGAAGGTGCAGGGAGAAGGTGAGGGCTTTGTGTGTCCTGCTCTGGAATTTTCACTTGCTCCTAGAAGTGAATGGGAATCACTGGAAGACCTTAATCTAGAAGGGGCATGACGAGATTTGATCTATTGCTCAGGAGAACTCTAATGCTTTGCAGATGAGAAAAATGAGGATTAGAGAACTGAAATGCTGTTTATAAGGCTAATGCTCCCAAAATGACACTGCTGGAACTCAAATGGAGGGGCTCTCGCTAGGACCGCAGCAGCTATTGTGGACAGAAAGAAATGCGCTGGGAGCCCGGTAGGTCCTGGTCTGGATATGAACTATCTATAGCTTCTAATTCTCTCTCTCTCCAATGTAGTGATGAATTATCTTCTCTCTTCTCTCAAAAGGCAAGCAAGCAAACAAAAACAGCCTCAACGTTTGAACTCACAAAGAGAAAATAGCCCTTGGGAGACTTTTGCTCAAATTTCCTTGAGCCCAAGTGACTATGGAGAGGAGGCATCTCTTGATTCCAGCATCTGGTTCTCCCTTATATTTCTCTTTTGCTCTGCCTAAGATCTCAACTCCTTCAGGTAAATAATGGTCTCTTCTGGAAGTAAACATCACTACTAAGTTTTCATATGTTTTTTTTTTAAATACACACTCATTTTTATTTATTTTTATTTTTTAAAGATTTTATTTATTTATTTTGTAGAGAGAAGGGAAGGGAGGGAGAAAGAGAGGGAGAGAAACATCAATGTGCGTTGCCTTTCATGCATCCCCCCAATGGTGACCTGCCCCGAAAACGAGGCATGTGCCCTGACCAGGAATCAAACTGGTGACCCTCTGGTTTGCAGGCCAGCACTTAGTCCACTGAGCCACATCAGCCAGGGCTAAGTTTGTATATGTTTACTCTGGAGGTGCAAACCTTGGATGGGGTGGCAATATCATTTTTGTGGTGCATCCTGGGGCAGAGGTAACTAACTATACAGATTCCTGCTCAAAGTGAGCACTCTGTTTTAGGAAAACCATTGACCGTCCTTTGTTGAAGTGAGCGGGGGAGTTAAGAGGGCTCTCAAGTGTGATGCGAGGTCATTGTCTCCTTTTGGAGCTGACTCAGAGAGTTAATAAACCTGGGCAGTGACCACCAAGAATACACACTGGCCGACAGAGAACCTGATTGGCTGCCATATATACTAGATAGCAGCTCTGGGAACATACAACAGAGAAAGTACATCCTTAGCAGAAGCACCAATCTTGAATGCCTGCATCTTTACATGCAAGATGGCAACATAGGTTCTCCTTCTCATGAGGACCCTGGTTTGGGATGCTGTGTGCTTTTGCCAGTTCCCATACTGGGGAGGGCCTGCTGGCTATAGTACTGCTCTCTGGGTCCAAACCAAATAGCTGCTCCTTTCCACATGCCCTCTTAGAGAGGGGAAGGGATGCCCCTGTTCACTTAAGGGCCGTGCCCTCCAAGAGTTCTGTCTGGACCAGAGTATGTTAATCATTTTATGTTTTAGAAGATAAATACATATGTGTAATATGAGTCCTTATTAAAAGTGGAAGATAATAAAATCTCATACTTCTTGGGACTCCCTGACTCAGTCTTTCTACTTAGGCATTTTAATAATCATGGACCTGGGAATTGATTCAACTTGTGCGAAACAAGTTTTAGGAGAAAAGAACAACAGAAACTTCACTTCTTCACATCATGAATTAGAGCTTTTGCACAGTGCTCAAGGTCCTTCTTACACATTACCTGTGAATGGAGGCAGGAACACAACTTTTATAAATAACCCAGTAAAATATAGGGCACTCTTATAATGTGGGTGATTAATCTACGGGAGCACACGTGCATCAGATGCCCAGACAGCTGAGTACCTAGTAATGTGGCATGTCCCTTCCAGTAAAAGGATGGCAACACATCTAACCTGTAGGCAGTACGTGGCTTCAGTGGTCCATCACAGAATTTTTGCTGATTAGGATCGCATTTTCCACCCAGACTCTCCATCTCTGCTCCAAGCTTAATGTTAAAACTCCTGGAGTTGCTGTCAGGACTCTCGGCACATTTGCTGGCAAAATAATTGGTCTGATACACTCGAATGGAAGCATTGTGCCTGTATTCCAGGTAGGAGGGCAGAGGGTGCTGTTGTTCTGGCTTCAGCTCATCACTGCCTGGAGGGAGAAAACCTACAGTGAGACTGACTTTCTTGTGACTTTAGGTTTCATTTCTTTTCTTTCCCTCCCTTCCTCCCACCCTCCCTTCCTCCCTCCCTCCCTCCCTCCCTTCCTTCCTTCCTTCCTTCCTCCCCTCTTTCAACATTTTATATATTTTCTCTTTCTTTCTTTCAAGATTTCATTTAATTTTTAGAGAGAAGGGAAGAGAGGGAGAATGAGAGGGAGAGAAACACCCATGTGTGAGAGAAACATCAATTGGTTGCCTCTCACACACTCACAACCCAGGACCTGAAACCTAGGCCTGTGCCCTGACTGGGAATTGAACCAGTGACCTTTTGGTTTGCAGGCCAGCACTCAACCCACTGAGCCACACCAGCCAGGGATCTACTTAGGTTTCTAAGGTTGACTCCTCACTATCTCTGGGCATTCCCAGAGTGCAGAATTTGTTACCTTGAAGTGTGCTGTGAAATTCTCCCAATAAAATTAACTTTAATTCACTTTTCTAAAATAAATTAAAAATAAACAAAGTGCATATAAACAAAATTATACACAGATATACATATACCATCATCTTTCTTGGAAATGAAATGTGTGTGTGAGAGGGTATCATGACTCCAGAAAGTGAAACACTCACTGTGAGTCAACCCACTCAATGAGCTCTCCACCTTGCCAATAATCATTGTAGCTAAGCTAATAAGGAAATCCCTATGACCTGGGAAATAGGGAAAAGATAAGAGAAATCAAGTCCAAGGCCAGAGCAGTCGCCCCACCAGCACGTTCCACATGCCACGCCCAGTGTGATTACTGCTCCGGTACATGACTGTTATCTTGAGTACAGTTTAATCCTGGCTTAAATTTGGCCCCTCACGCAGAACACTTCCCAGAACTCTTCCCTTGTCCACCCAGCCTGCTGTGTGTTTTGGCACTGCAAAGCAGTTTTGATGGTGGCTGGAGGAAAGCATAATTAGGAAGATAAATATTACGGAGGCTGAACACCATTTACAATGAACTTCGAGAAGTGGTACGGTAGGGGTTGATCGCATCCTGGACCTCCTGTTTAACAATATTTGCTCAAAATGAGTGGACCTTGGAAATGTTGCTTTATTGGCAGTAGTTGAAAACACAGCTTTCAGGATGAGCGTGTATGCTATAAATGCCATTTACATGAGATGGATTGTCATCTCAGATCACCGGGGAGCACAGCCCATCTCCATGGACATCAATAATTGAAACCCATTTTGTTTTCTGGGGTGTGACTTCTTTTTGGTCACCGCCTTACATCCATGTAGTAAAACATTTTCTCCATTGTAGCCTACTTAAATCTGAAGTCTCTCCACAGTTCATTTTATCTCCAGCTATGAGGTGTGAAGAAATCTGGGATGCGCCACTGACCTTTGAAATTATTTAATTAATTATGCATGCCCAGCTTTCGTGTAGCTATATGAGATGTCAGAGCCCATAGACTGTTATATACCTAGTGAGACTAAAATACTCTCCTGCTCCAATGTTTGCTCAGGTTTAAAGTTTCCTTTTACTCACAAATAAGTTAAAATAGTCAAGGATGCGTAAGAAGCTCATGTGCAGCACCTTCAACAATCTTGAAAAATATAAGACATGCAAAATATATCAATGGCATTCCAGACACAAACATTTATTTTGGAGAAATAACAGTGGCAAATGCACTTATGGACATGTGTGCACCAAGATACAACATGGCTGTATTTTGACAAATGTTGCTGTATGTAATAATCTCTAAAGATCATACTCAGTGGTTGTATGGAATGTTGTTAATAACCTAGGATTTGCCTGATCCGTAGGAATTAAGAAGACACTGAATAATTTGAGAATGAAATAACTAGAGAATAAAACATACTATTGAAAATGCAGTAGAGAATGGAGGAATGCTTTTTATGATCATTTTTTTTCCTCCCTTAAGCTTTTGAATATTTTTGTGAATTGGTGGGTGGTTTGGGAGCATGTGATTGGTTGAGGTATTTCAGACAGGGACGGGGGAAGACAGCTGAAGCATATTGCTGCTTATTGGAAGACCTGAAGAACAGTGAACAGGACTGAATGAGCAGTGAAGGAGATTGAATGAGTCGGTACACGCAATGCATTTCCAACAGTGCCCAACGCATAGTATGGGCTCAGTAAGTGAGGACTATTGCTATTACTGTTGTGGTTGCTGTAATTATTGTTATTCACCCATTTCATAATTATACCCGGCAGATAATAGGCTTTATTGTTGAAAGAGCCTTTGAGCAGTTTCCTGTTACATCTCCCTGCATCTGGCAGAGATAGAGAGAATGATAGAAAAATTAAGGTTTTTTTTTTTTTGCATTTAAGAACTGTCACAGAAGGATGCCCCACAGTGACCTTTAAGGAAGAAATCCTGTGTCTTACAGTGGAGTCAATTCACTTACCAGCGGCCTCTCGCACTACCACTGTGAAGTATTTCACGGCACCATTGGTGTCACTGAACCAGCTGCAGTTGAAAGTAAAGTTGATGGAAGATTTGCTAATTAGCACATCCTTTATATTCACACGGATATGTGGAGGTGGGGGAGGCGGGCCTGGGGAAATAACCAAGAAGGGTCACAGCTCTGCTTTTACGTGTGAACAATCAGCAAAATGAATGAAGCGCTCCACTCACCCACGTTCATGTCCTCTCTCTCCCTCTCTCCCTCCCTCTCTCTCATTCTCTGTGTGTATGTAATCAAGAAACCATCCTCCTCTCCTGAAAAGAAGCAGGCTGAGGAAGTGACCTGCCAGTGACACATGACCCCTAATGAAAGAGGCAGGTCCTCAGCAGGACTTCCTGGACTTGTAGCATCAAATTGCTTAAAAGCTCTATTATGGCGCCAACTGTATCAAGCGAAGTGATGTATTTAAATACTAACTCATTTAGGTACTTTAAGATCTTTGAACTTGTTTGCTGCACGGGTACTTTACGCAGAGAAATGCTTCCATTTCCCAGAGTATTTCAGGTCCTCTTCTCTAAGTGACACAAGACACGATGACGTGGAAGCGGGTAGCAGTGACAGACACGACAGGGGAAGGCGCGCACTGGGAGCACGGCGCCAGGGACACTTACGGTCTATCATTGTGATCGTGCTGTCTTCCACCACCTCGCTGGTCATGCCAGCGGACTGCACCTTGATGGACACCAGGTATCTCTTATGGGGCACTAGCATCATAATGCTGAGCAGGGATTTTTCCTTCTCCAGCTTTCTGGAAAACTCAACTTCTTGAGTGTCCATTTTCCGGCATTCAATGCTATACCCATCAAAGTCAGAATCAGGAGGGATCCAAGAACAGGCAATGGCCGTGGAATTCTGAGGCCGGCAATGCAGGTTTTGTATCTTGTCTGGCTCTAAAGGAAAGAGAGGAAGGGGCACTTTTAACAACTCTGTGAGACACTTTTTTCAGCTCCTTTGAGTCCAACTGGTTCAGAGATCTAAATAAATAATTCCCGAACTTAACTTGGCTTATTTTCTGAGGGAAAAATTCTCATAGATCTCCAAGGTAATATGTCTGCCTGCCTGCCAGATTCTATTTTGAGAAATATTAAAAGTCAAAATGCTGTCCCTTTAGAAAATCACCAGGTGCCAACATGACTGGAAACATAAATGCATACGTGGGCGCTGAAATGAAGTGGCGGAAGTCGGATGGAAGGTAAGGCAGAGGAAACTGGAAGTCAAGAGTGCAGCTCAGCCTGCCTGAATTCAAATTCTTTTCAGCAGCTCCGCACTCTTGGGCAAGTTACTTAACATATCTGTGCCCCTTCCGTGAAGTGGGGATATTCAGATAACCAATCATCGTATGGTTACTGTGATGATTTGACGAGTCGAAACTTGCACGGCTACCTTAGAACAGTGGCTGGTATAGCGATTGCTCAATAAATGCTAGCTTTTATAATGAGAAAATTAAGAAATGGCATTGCTGACTTGTTACCCTCTGGGCCCTGGCTTCTGCTCCCCTCTTCCATTTTTTTGCCTGCTCCACCCTACCCACACTCCATGACACTGACACTGCTTGTGGCTCCCCACGTAGACCACTCTGGTCCATGGCCCCCTTCTTACGGTCACTCAGCTTCTCCTGTCTGACAGACTGCCTGACCCAGGAAGGACTCAGTGAATGGTAGCTAATCTTATTGGTTGTAAATGACAAAACAATGAGTAAAAGATTCAGTCTGAAAGAAAAGCACTTATGTGACTGTATTGGTTAATAAGAAATTCTGCAGGCTGCCCCAAACAGCCACATACCTACCATTTATAATTATTTATATATCTATAAAGCTAAATTGTCCAATTTAAATAAGCATTTTTAAAAAAATTTTAATTGTAGCACCTGAACCATTTAAAAAAGAAAAGTTCTGCCCTGGCCAGGAGTGTCAGTTGGTTAGAGCCTTGTCCCAATACACCAAGGTTGCGGGTTCAATCCCTAATCAGGGCACATACAAGAATCAACCAAATGAATGCATCAATGAGTAGAAAAACAAATCAGTGTTTCTCTCACTCTCTCTCTAAAAGAAAAAAATTCAATCAAGAAATAAAATGTTCTCAGTTCCCCAATATGTAAAATCAAAGTTATTCTGGTCTGTGTTATAAATGTGCATTGAGGTCAGGGGTCCTACACTGGGGCGATCTCCCTAAGACTTGCTCTGTTTTCCCCCAGGAATTTCCACGGAGCTTTCAGGCTCTGGAATAGAACTTGAAAGCTAGGTCTAGACCACCTTATTTCATTCCAGGAGTCAAAGCCTTCATAAAAACTAAATGGTAAAAGCCCAACCCATTGTTCTATTGACCACAGCACAGAATACAGCAACAACCCTCAGATGGCAATAATCGATGGCATCGATCCATCAGAAAGGCTCACAAAAGATCTGGCATTTGAGATAAGCAGTAACCGTGGCTTTTCAAACATTAACTGCTTGTTAAACTTTTGAACTCTTCCAACCGAGTCAGAGCTGAGACCCAAACACACCTTCCCTTTCAGCCTTGGAGAAAGTCTTTTAAGGCATCCCTTCTAATTCATAATTCTGGTGATCCACACAAAAAATAATACAGAAACTTGCTCCCACCTCTTCCCTTAGTTCCTTCTCTCTCCTTTTCACCTCTAAATCCCACCTGCCTTCCAAGACTCAGGTCCCATCCCCATTCACTAGGACGTGATTCCTACTATGTGCAAGGCCCTCCCCTAGGGACTGCAAACACTAGAGAGGTGAATACATTAGGCTTAACCTTTAGGAAGAGAAGAGACTCCAAAACAGCCATAATATAAGGTGGGAAGGAGAATCTACCAGAGGAAATGGGGAAAGGAGATGCTGTGCGGTGTGACAGGCACATTTGTGCTGCTGGAGCTAGTGGTGAGCAGGGCTTGGCGAAGGCTTTCTGGTAAAGATGACACCTTGCCCCGATATCGGGAAAGGCATTTTAGGCAGAGAAAACCAAGGGTGAAGCTGGGAGGAGTAGGAAGATGGATGACACGGAACTCCAAGTTACTATTTGTCATGGCTGGAGCTTATTTGTGAGTAATTGGCTACTGGAATAATTTTACATGAAAATTACAAATTTCTATTTTGTTTAATCCTTTTATTTTGGGTTTTCTATTACCCACAGCCAAACCCAACCCTAACTAATGCAATCCTCAAAGTTCCACCAGTCATTCTTCATAAAATTCAGCACCACAACCCTCTGCATACTGGTGGATCTTCTCTTGGGCGTGCCCCATTTGGTAAATGCCACTCTGAAACGCTATCATCCGGGACTGAACACAATCCTCCAGACGTGATCTGACCAGCCCAGCCTCTACTGAGCTCTTAAACTGTACGCCTGTGACTCAATCACATATTCTACAATAAGCCACTGAAACCCTGCCCTGAGCTTGCTATGAAACAAAAACTCTTAGTTCTTTTTCACATATTTATCTGGACACACACCTATTTGATCCCCAACTGGTCTTCAGGTACAATATGGATCTCAAATTACAATTGTTATAGCCTTGATGTTTGCTGTTATTCAAAACAACTACTGGCATAAATTTCTAATTTTCAACTAGGTGTTTTATCAACAGCCACTATCTGATCTGAGAAGCTACATTTACTAGGTATTACTGAAAAATAAGTATTTGGATTGAGGTGTTTCTTTGAGGTTTGTTCAATTCCAAAATGCCTTTGAGAAGAAACTTATATATTACTGAAAAATAAATATTTGGATTGAGGTGTTTCCTTCAGGTTTGTTCATCAATTCCAAAATGCCTTTGAGAAGAAACTTATATGTATTTCATAGTTAAAATATTTTTCTGTTTAGGATTTATTTACAGTATGTCCTAAGTGATCCCTCTGCTTCTAGCTTGCCCCTTTCAACCTATTTTTTACACTGTACACAAAATGACTTTCTAAAGTACAAATCTGATTATGATATTATGGCCAAAAATCCTTCAGTGGCTCCAATTGTTTGAGGATAAAGTTCAAAGTTGTCACCATGGCTCACAAGACATTTTATAACCTGATTCTCCTAACCTGCACCTTTTATCCTCTGGCCAACTAAACTCCTTTCTGTTCCCTTCTCCTTCCTGGTCTTGGAATATTTTAGTCTCCCTACTTGGAATAGTTTCCACTTCTCTCAACTGCACCTGGCGAATCTACGGTTTCCTTAGGATTTGACTTGAATGTTTCCTCTTCCAGGAAGCTTCCTTTGTATTGGGTCAGATGCCACTACCATGGGTTTCCATAGTGCCAAATGCTGCCTTCATCACACCCAAAATGTAATTTTTTTTTGTGATTGTACATCCCACTTGATTGTAAACTTGATGAAGGCAGAGATTATTTCTTTATTGTTCACTGTTGTTAGTATTGCATAAATAAACAAATCTATATAGACTTCTGCCTGAGTTCAACCTAACCAATCATAAGTAAAAATGTAGATTTAACCCAAACCCTATAGGAACTGGGTGTTGTAACACGCACTTCCTCCTCATGCCATCTGAGATCCAAGAGAAGCAAAACATGTCCTACTTGTCCTCACAGATCCAGAGATTGGTCTGCTGTAGGTTTTCCAGGAGTCACCACTGACGGTTTTGACACTGAATTGATAGGATCTCCCTGGACGAAGACCATACACGATGCGTCCTTCTGATTTTCTGTTGCTGTAGGGGTTGAAGACTGTGATCGCATCTCTGGGTAACCACTGCACCTCAAAGTCATCATAGTCTGTCCAGTCAGGTGGTCCCTTCCAGGTGATGGCCAAGGATGTGTTTGCAACATCAGTAAATGACATAAGACTAGGAGGGCTTGGGGCTATAAGTAGGAGAAAGTGAAAAGTCACGTAATCACTTCTGTGACATAACATACAAATAAGATAGCTGAGTGACATCAGACATACTTTAAATGTACTGAGGGAGAGATAATGTAATAAAACCATAAGAGCTTGCATTTATCGTATTTACTATGTGTAATACATCGTCTTCAAGTGTTTTACGTACATGTCCTTCAATTTGCATGACCACAGCTTCCTTACCAGGGTGCTGTGGAGCACGAGTGTGCCACGATATTGATTCCATCATATTTTGAGATGTGAGGGCTAAAGCCCACAGACTATGTCCATTTTCAGATGGCTTTGGCCATTGACCCCAGGATGACACACAGATACATTAATATTATCAGTGCGCGCTCAAGAAATAAAAACATTTAGGAAGCACTGCTCACAACCACACGATGATGATGTATGTGGTTATACCCACTTTATAAACAAGAAAACTGAGGTTTAGAGATGCTCAATGACCTGCCCAATTTCACTCAAGTAAGTAGCAGAGCTAAGCTAAGGGCCTAGATCATTTTAACCGAAACCTGTTTCCTTTATCCACTGTACCATTGTGCCTTCCCAAGTTCAGGGGGTGGCACATGGCACATTATTATTGACTTTATTTCTTCTGATTAAAACCATAATTAGAATGTGTCTTTGGAAGCTACTTCCCACCAATACCTCACCTTTGGTAACTGGGTTTCTTACCTGTTCGGCTCTCCCCGGTGGCCTGGTTGCTGAGATCACCACTGTGGGTTACCACACACAAGGTGTATTTCCTTCCAGGAACAAGGCCATGAAAACCCCACTCCGTCAGGTCCTTTTCTTTCCAGTTTTCCTTCTTTGTGCCATTGGGATTATAGAGAATCAGCTCATAAAAGTCGAAGTCCCCAGGGGCTGGACTCCAGGTGAACCAGAGACTGTCTGTCATGTTCTGATTGGATCCCTTGAGATTACTCACAGAGGCTGGGACTGAAACAGAGGGGAAGCCATTACTGAAAACAAAACAGAAGCAAAGGCATTTTGGCTGACAGGTGAAAATAGGAGCCCCGTTGACATATGGGTGAGTAGCTTCTATGGCAGAGTCAGAGCTTGCCTACATTTCAGGACACTTAGGTTTAGGGGAATGTGGTCTAGAGACATGGTACAAATTAAAATAAAACAAAACACAACAGGTGGTGGCTTTGATATGCTTGCCACATGTACTCTAATGAACATATAAAATGAAATCTTCAGAAATGATTGACTAAGACTGGCCAAATAGCTCATACCTTCACTCACGAAAGGCCCTAAACGTGTTCATAAAAGGCTCCAGCCCCATGCAGCCAGGCGCATCCCACTGGTGGCCACCACACTGTAATATCCCTCCTGGGGCTCTTCACTTCCTCTCCAGCTTTTAGGTTCTCAGTTCTTTCATGCTGTTTCTTACCAAGATCTTTATTAACAGTCACATCTACCTTTATATAAATTGGTTACGCTGGCTCCTGTCCAGTGAGCATTTGAGCATCACCATTCTTGGAAGAGTGAAGACTGTTGCCCTTTGTTGGAGAGACTTTTAACATTAATGAGCAGGTAAGAGAAATGTGCCAAGTGCAGACTGCCCCAGAAATGGTAACAGTAGGCCAGTCTATTCATGCTTTGGACTTATCTGCTGCTCCCTTCAAAAGACAAGCTGAGGTCTTTCAGCAGGTGCCTAGAATGTGCTCTTCTCATGGCTCCCCTTAGGTTTCAGCTGAAATGCTCTCTCTGTCCAATGTAGTTTCCTTCCCTGCCAAGTTGCTCCCTGTCACAACATACTGTTTATTTCCTTCATAGACTTTAAGGCATTCCAAAATCACCTCCCTTTAAAATCTGCTGTTCCCTGCCCCTCTCCTTCCACGACTACAGAGCTCCATGAGGTCAAGGGCACCGTCTGTTCACTGTCATATTCTAGCTGTGCGCCCAGTGCCTGGGACACAAGAGCACTCACTCAAAAACTACTGCCCCTCACTCAAAAATTATGTCAACTGAAAAAAAAAACTGAATAGAAAAATGAGATAATGGGCTCAGATTATGGAAGAGTAGATTCAGTTTATTTGCAGTCCAGAGCGACGTTTCTCCCTCTCATTTCCCAAGAATTCTTGGTGTTCGTTTCATCCAGTGCTGTGGTTTTGATTCACAGCAGTCTGCTTCTTGGTTCCACTTGCAGTTGCCCTTTCCCAGACCTGCCTTCCAGTCCATCTACTTCTTGCAGAAAGAATAAGGGCACGGCTTGAATTGAGCCACAATGGGCTACAGCCCTCTTGCAAGAAGAGGAGCCAGATTCATTTCTTTCATCAAATCCTATGAGGTAAACAAGTGGAGGCAACAGAGCAGAAGCCAGTGCAAAAACTATTCTGATACATAATCAAATGACTGATCTAGGGTCAGAAAACCCAAAGGTCACAAATTTCATATAAAGCTATACCCTGCATAGAATAGGAAACGAAGGACAAATCAAGGAAAAACCATGAGTATTGTGACAATTTCCCTGCTATTCATTAATGCTTGGGCCCTGGTCTTACCTGTTCTACCGAATATGAAAGACTCATTAGACAGCTCCCCACTGTGAGTTACAATCACCAGTTTGTACATTCGGCCTTGAAGTAAGTTCTGGAAAGAAAAGCTCTGGACTTGTGGGTCAACCTGAGCTCTCTCCCGCAGAGTTCGGTCTGGGTTGTACAGAAAGATATTGTACCAGTTGAGCTCTCCCTCTGACGAGGTCCAGCTGAAGGACAGGTGTCTGGTGGAGTTCTCTGTTATCTGCAGATTGGTGACAGCTGCAGGGACTGGAAAAGTCAAGGAGCAAGAGGGTGAGGTTGAGTTCCGGCATGTCCCTGACATGGCCTGGGGTGATGCTATGCCTGCACGGACTCACTCAAATGGCAGCTCAAAACACATGGTCCCGAAAACCAATGAACAAAGTAGACACAGAGGCATGGGCAAATGGAACAGACTGACAGCTGTCAGATGGGAGTGGGGAGGGGACCGGATGAAAGAAGGTGAAGGGATTAGTCAAAGATCATATATACCCAACCTATAGACACAGACAAGAGTGTGGTGATGGCCGCAGGGAAGTGGGGGCTGGGTGGAGGTAGGCAAAAAGGAAAATGGGGACTTCTCTAATAGTGTCAATAATAAAAATGAAGTTAAAAAAACACATGGTCTCTGCCTTTAAAAAACATCAGCTTCATGGACACCCTAAAGCAAAGAAACCTAATTATTGATGCTGAAACTGTTCATTTAAAAAACAAAACCACATAGCATAATACTCTCTGGGACTCAATCAACAAAACAAACAAGTGAGCAAAATAGAACCAGAGACGTGGAAATAAAGAACAAACTGATGGTGATCAGAGGGGAGGGGGGAGGGGGATAAAGGGGAAAAGGAGGGGAGGAGTCAAGTCAAGGAACACGTATAAAGGACCCATAGTCAAAGACAAGGGGGTGGAGAGGATTGAATGTGGGAGAGGGGGGTGGGCAGGGCAGGGCAGAGCAATAGGGGGAAAATGGGGACAACTGTAATTGAACAACAATAAAAAAATCAGAAAATTAAAAAACAAAACCACAAAAAAACAAGGAAACCAGTAATAAGAAAGTATCTTCAAAGATATTTTGCAGGTGCATATGGTGATGCTAAATCCGACCTATGTGACTAAACGTTTTTCTGACTTAAGAGCTATCTTAGAGATCAAAATCTATCTCTGAATGCCATCTGAGAGTAAATGACCATCAGAGGGAAGGAGAGAGTGGGTGGGAAAGAAAGGGAAAAGCAGACAGAAAGGGGAAATTAGGTTTGGCGACATGAGAAAGAAAAGCAAGAGGAAAGCTAAAACCACGTTAAAGAAGTTTACATTAGGGTTTTGCAACCCCATTGGCTGTTAGTGCTACCTGTTGGCAAAGTAATCAAATGCCAAGAGAAATCAGCTGCTTCGAAACTGTTGGCACAGATGCTTCCTGATTCCACAGAAGTCTTACGATGCAGGTGGAAACACAACAGGACATCTGTCTCAGTCTCCCCTGAGTTCTTTTCCTCCACTGCAGGCATTTTCTCAGGCCATTTTGCTTTCTTTCTATCCTTATGCCAGGCCTTAAAAGTTGGTATTTTCCATGGTTCCATCCTTTATCCCTTCATATCTTTTAACACTAGCTGAGCATTCAATCTCACTCACTTTATGAATTACTGTGGCCTAATGTCCGTGTTCCTCCCACCCCCCAAATCCACACGTGGAACCCTAACCCCCAAGATAACAGTATAAGGAGGCAGAGTCATTGGGAGGTGATTGGGTCATGAAGGTGAAGCCCACATGAACAGGATCAGTGCCCTAAAAAGCGGCTCCAGAGAGCAAAGCTCTCTCTTTCTTCCACCATGTGTGGACACGATGAGAAAGCACTGTCTATGAACTAGCAAATGGCCCTCACCTTGAATGTTCCATATGGCCTTACATATATGTATATGTAATATATATTACATCTGTATTATATGTAACATGTTACAGATGCAGTATATTATGTATAATACATGTATAAATACATATATTTGTCCTCACCCAAGGACAATTTTTCATCGCTTTTTAGAGAGGAAGAGAGAGAGAAAAAACATGAGTGTGAGAGAGAAGCATTGATTCGGTGCCTTGAGATGAGAGCTTATCCTGGATTGTCTGGGTGGTGACCGATGTAATCACAAAAGCAAAAGACGGATGAGGGCAGTGGAAGAGCAAAGAAGGAGACACGGAGACAGACACAGAGGCTGGAGTATTCCCATTGCTGGGTGGGCGCCGCGAGCCTAGGAACCTCGGTGACCTCCAGAAACAGGTAAGGGCAGAGAATAGATTCTCAACCTAAACTAAAGTCTCCAGATAAAACATCACCCTACCTTGATTTTAGCCCCCTAACACCCATTTTCAGATTCCAACCTCCAGAACTATGAGATAATAAATGGATGTTGATTTAAGATGCTACGTTTGTGGTAATTTATTGTAACAGCCGTAGGGAACTAACAGAGCCAGTTTTGATGAACAATCTAAATTGGACTATGGTGGGCTGAAGGTTGTGTCCACAGGCCAACCAACACAGAAGTGGTGGATCACGGAGAATGTTCCTGCTGTGCCCAGAAATACATGTAATCTCCCAATTTTGCTTCATCCCTCTCAGCCTACTGTTCTCAAGGAATAGCAGACAAGGAGACACCTCATACAAAACAGTAGGCTTGTGTGAATTACCTGTTCGGCCTTCGGTTTGGGCTTCTTTGCTAAAGAGGCCTCCGCTGACAGTTAGGATCTGTATCTTGTATTTCTTTCCTGGTGTTAGGTCTTCAAATTTGTGCTGCTTAGTCAAGGCTGGCTTTGATGTGTTACTCAGAAGGATCCCATTTTCATTTAGAAGTAGGATATCGTATCTTTCTGCCACACCAACGGCTTTTTGCCAATTTACTACTAAGGAATGGCTGCTGTATACGTTGTCTGCTGTTATCCCCTGGACAGAGGCTGGGACTGCAAGGAAAGAGAAGAAGCAGGTCTCATCATTGACAGTAGAGTAACCAGTTGAAAGAAACTCCGGCCCTGGCTGGTGTAGCTCAGTGGATTGAGCGCGGGCCTGCGAATCAAAGGATCGCGGTTCGATTCCCAGTCAGGGCACATGCCTGGGTTGCAGGCCAGTTCCCAGCATGGGACACACAAGAGGCAACCGCACATTGATGTTTCTCTCCCTCTCTCCTTCCCTTCCCCTCTAAAGATAAATAAATAAAAATCTTTAAAAAAAAAAAAAAAAAAAAGAAACTCCGCTAAAGCAACTGAAGATGGAAGGGCATGCCTCATTATTGCACTGACACTTTCCGTGCACCCTTAGGAGAAAACAGTCCTTGTCCTGAATTACTTACAGAATTGCTTTGATTCTCCTTTTTTTCTCTCTGAATTTAGACAGGATCTTGAAGTCAAATAAATAAAAAAATGCAGAAGTAATACTGATAAATATGCAGATTGATACGTATGTATTTTTTGAGACAGTGGAAACAATGGATATAGTTTGGAGTATAGAGTCACTCATTTGGGCTTTCATTCCCAAATTAACTCGACTCAAAGCTTTGACCTAAGCAGTATATATAACAGTGCTTGTACTATGGCCCTTGATGTGAAAGGCAGAACAGTATTGTTTGTCAATAATATTTTGTGTCCTAGTCTCATATTTTTTCTCATTCTACATAACCTCCTTAGGAGAACTCATCCACTCCCACGGTTTGAATTTTACCTACATGGTGATTGATGACTCTCAAATTTGAACTTTCAATTCAGATCCGTTTCTAGTTTTTGCAAATGACACCTCTCTCTGGATGTTCCACAGGTGCCCAACCCCCAAGATGACAAAATTGGACTCCTCATCTTCCTCCCATAACTTGCCTACTGTCCTGTGTTTTTCTTTCTCAGTCTAAGTCAGAAACTTGGTTTGTCATTCGTACCCATCTAAGTAAAATCAATCTTAAGTCTTATCACTTCTGTCTCCTAAGTCTGGTTTCTTTTGGATCTCTCCACTTCTCTCCGTCTCTGCTACCATTAGCCCTAGACAATATCCTCTCTCATACACTATTGCAAGTCTCTTGACCAGCACCCTTGACTCCTCATCTCTCACTTTCAAACTACGCATTGTATTTGGAGGATTCTCATAGCACGCCCATGCTGACGACCCTTCAGTGTCTCTTCATAATTCTACACACCTTAACAAGGCATACAAGGCCTTTCACGATTTGATCCATCTGCCTACTTGGCCCCATGGCTCCCATTCTTTATTCTAGCATGCTAAGGAGTGTGTGGGTCCTCAATGTGCCAAGCTTTCCTCCTGAGGCCTTTGCTTTTTTCTGCCGGAACCAAGTCAATATATGTTTTACCAGGATGACTTCTTAGTGTCTGTTTAAATGTTACTGTCTCCTGGAACCCTTCCCTGACCCTTTCTGTCTGCTCCTGTAGCACCCCATGATCATTTTTATTTTAGCACTTACCATATTGTACCATAATTTCCTTTTTACTTCTCTGTCTCCTTCATTAGATTATAAGTTTCTTGAAGTCAGGGATGTTTTCTTGCTACTGAATTCTCATTTTTGAATGCAGTAAGGCTTGTTTAAGTGTGATTGGTGGGTACTAATATGGGTGTAATAATTTATAGTTTTAATTTGAACATTTACCTAAAATGTCATATGGTGCGCTTGAGTGTGATTTCGTTATGTTACAGAATTACATGCTTATGATTGTGTAATAAATGGGGCATTATTTGTGCCAGACCTTGTATATATGTGAAATGAAGACATGGTAGGGCCCAGGCCTCATAATAAGCAAAAGGTAATGAGAAAGGAAGACATCTAATAAGTGTTGTGTTACTGTAGAGAGAGCATGAGGTTTGGAGCCAGACAGATCTAGATTTAAATTATAGCTCTGGATATGTTTCCTAAATAATGTTTCATGAACTTTCTGAGTCTTGCTCTCCTCATCTGTAAGATAATGATGTGATCCTAGTTGTAGTGTGCCTAGAGATGATTTTAAATACCTGGCAATGTAGCTGGTGCCTGTAGATTATTTTTGTTTTTAAAGATTTTTATTTATTTATTTTTAGAGAAAGGGGAAGGAGAAAGAGTGGGAGAGAAACATCAATGTGTGGTTGCCTCCTGCACACCCTACAATGGGGACCTGGTGTGCAACCCAGGCATGTGCCCTGACTGGGAATCGAACCTGCAACCCTTTGGTTTGCAGGCCCATGCTCATACCACTGAGCTACACCAGCCAGGGCTGTAGATTATTTTTGTTTTGAAAGTAATGTATTAATAGTGATAGTAACATAAATAAATGGATATATTATTCATTCATTTACTACTTGGTCTTTAACTATCACAGGTGAAGTAGATGGCATAAGTATGCATGTTTTTCTTAATAAAGAATTTTGAGGAAGGGGTGAAATTTTGAAAAATGCATATTTGTTGAAGTCTACTTGTTAAAATTTTAAATCCTTTAGCAAGTTAAAAATTTATTCAAATCATTTGGTTCCTAATTACCTTTCATTTGTTTTGAAAATCTCTACCAAAAAAGAAAAATGCAAAGAAAAAATATGAGAAAGGCTCTTGAAACCACTTTGAATTATACAAATTTTGCTGGTTTGAATTGGATATTTTTGATTTGTGATAGCTAAGCCCATTCATTGTCCCATTCTGGAGAACAATTTGCCCTTCTCCAGGTAGACACTTACCTGTCCGCCCGAATGCTTCTATCTGGTTCCACAGGGACCCGCTGACGGAGGAGATCACGATCTGGTACTGTTCCCCAGCCTCCAGCCTGTGGAACGTGTGCTTAGAGACGTCCTTGGAGATAGTTTGAGAGTCAACCTTTTGATTCTGCCTGAATGCTGACACTATGTAGGAGTCAACATCTCCCCCTCCAGGAGTCCAGTTCACCGTCAGGCTATCTGTTGCCCCATTGGGAGAAATGTGAATGTTTTTGACAGTGCTAGGAACTAAAAGAGAAAATAAATTTAGAAGTCATCACTCAGAGAATGAACTGTGCAAATTTCAACCAAAGTTTTTGTGCTTCTTATGTTTTGGCATCTACTGAAAGCACACACATAGAAAAAATTGGTATCAATTTACCATCTTTCTCTGACTTTTCTGCCTGAACTGCAGTCAGGAGGGGAAATTTGAGGGACATCACAGCCAGTGAGTAGAAGTGAACAGTGCCAGTGATAGAGTCAGAGGCTGATTAGATCCAAGTCTTGGTTTTCTCATTTAGTAGCTGTGGGACTATAGGCAGATTCCTTAACCTCTGTGAGTTTGTTTTGCCATCAGAAAAATGGTAATGATAATAATAGTAACCAGCCCATAGAGTTCTGAGAATTGAACAAAATGTATGTGTAAAGTGTTTTGCTGTGGGTCTGGTTCACAGTAAACTGTTAATAAGCATTAACTATTATAGCGACACTACTGATAGAGTTCCAATGAAGTGATACCCAACCAACAAAGATATTTATGCTTAATTTGAATTCTTTACAAGCACCAATCATTCACATCAATTCAATACTATTTCTCAGTAAAGCGTTTTCTTTCTTCTTTTTATTTCCTGTACATCATACTTCTGTTCATCCAGCTTGGACAACATTGTTGTCACCATCAAGATAACTTTCTCCCTTCTTGCCATTTTCCTTCTATACTTCCAAGTACTCAGCCGAGACAACACCTGGCTATCCAACCTGCTAAATACCGTTGACCCTTGAACAAGGTGGGGGTTAGGGGCACTGCCACACCCCCTCCTCTGTGCAGTTGAAATTGTTCATGTAACTTTTGGCTTCCCCAAAACTTAACTGTTAGTAGCCTACTACTGACCAGAGAAGCCTTACCAATAACATAAACAATTCATTGACTCATATTTTGTGTGTTTTATGTATTATATGCTATATTATTACAATAAAGTAAGTTAGATGAAAAATGTCAGGTTCTGGACAAGATGGAGGCATATGTAGAAACCCTTCTCTTCCTTGCACAACCAAGAGGAGGATAACAACCAATCTAAAATCAATAAACAACTGGAAGTGTCAGAAAATCAAACTGCATGGAACTCCGACAACCAAGGAATTAAAGAAACAGTCAACCAGAGCAACCAGATTGGTAAGATGGGTAAACAGAGAGAACTCTCAGCAAGGCAGGGCACTGTGTGGGTAGGGATGACTGAATGGGAAACTGAGACTCAGCTGACTGTGAACTATGGTGGCTGCCACAGTGGGAGAAACTCCCAGTCTCACACAGAGTTCGTTGGAAAGCAGATGAACTGCATTGATCCCTCTCTGGCCTCTCTCCCACAGGCAGTGCCACAGTGCAGCAAGGAGGGTTTCCCTGCCCAGGTGAACGCCTAAGGACCCACCCCCTTACAACTTAACAGGTGTACCAAGACAAAGAAATATGGCTCAAATGAAAGAACAGAGCAAAGCTTCAGAAAGAGAACTAAGTGAGGAAGAGATCGCTAACCTATCTGATGGAGAGTTTAAAGCCCTGCTAATTAAAATGCTCACAGAACTGATTGAGCTTGGTCGAAAAAATGAAAGAACAAATGAAAGATACCCAAAGTAAAATAAAGCAAAATATTTAGGGAACTAACAGTGACAGGAAGGAAACCAGGACTCAGATCAACAATTTAGAACAAAAGAAAGAAAGAAACATTCAACCAGAACAGAATGAAGAATTCAAAAAAATGAAGAGAAGCTTAGGAACTTCTGGGACAACTTTGAACATTCCAACATCCGAATCATAGGGGTGCCAGAAGAAGAACAAGAGCAAGAAATTGAAAACTTATTTGAACAAATAATGAAGGAAAACTTGCCCAATCTGGCACAGGAAACAGACTTCCAGGAAGTCCAGGAAGCCCAGAGAGTCCCAAAGAAGTTGGATTCAAGAAAGTGCATGCTAAGGCACCTCATAATTACATTACCCAAGATTAAAAATAAGGAATCTTGAAAGCAGCAAGAGAAAAGGGGACAGTTACCTACAAAGGAGTTCCCATCAGATTGTCAGCTGATTTCTCTAAAGAAACCTTGCAGGCAAGAAGGGGCTGGAAAGAAGTATTTGAAGTCATGAAAGGCAAGGACCTACATCCAAGATTACTGTATCTAGCAAAACTATTATTTAGAATGGAAGGGCAGATAAAGTGCTTCCCAGATAAGGTCAAGTTAAAGGAGTTCATCATCACCAAGCCCTTATTATATGAAATGTTAAAGGGACTTATCTAAGAAATTAAAGAAGATCAAAAACTATGAACAGTAAAATGAAACAAACTCAAAACTATTAACAAATGAACTTAAAAGAAAAACAATGAAAACAAAAACTAAGCAAACAACCAGAACAGGAACAGAATCTGAGAAGTGGACATCACATGGAGGGTTTTCAGTGGGGTGGGGGAGGGGAGGAATGGGGGGGAAAGTACAGGGAAGAAGAAGAAGCATAATTGGTAGGCATAAAATAGACAGGGAGAGGTCAAAATGGTATAGGAAACAGAATTCAAAGAACTTATATGTACAACCCATGGACATGAACTAAGTGGGGGGGATGCTGGAGGGTTGGGGGGTACAGGGTGGAAGGGGGTAAAGGGGCAAAAATTGGGAAAACTGTAATAGCATAATCAATAAAATACACTTAAAATGTCATTAAGAAGATCATAATGAAAGGGAAATATATTTACAGTACTGTACAGAATTTATTGATGCAGTAAGTTTATATCATCTCTTTACTAGATGAATTGTCTTTCTGTCAGCATCTACATCAATATTGTCTTATATGATACAAAACACTATAGATGTTATATGAGCTGCTAACAATAGATAAATGTGAAAAGTACCAAAAAATGTGAAAAAATTTATTTTTACTTACAGGTGTAATAATTCATGCATTAATTAATGAAGCAGAAATATGATTATTTTATGGTAGCCTAGTATAATAGATATGATTGCTTCATGGTAATAAAAAAATCACCCAACAGTCTCCAATATATTTATTGAAAAATGTCTGCATATATGTGGACCCACGCAGTTCAAACTTGCGCTGTTGTTCAAGGGCCACCTGTACACCACTCTAACTAGTCGGGGTCAAGATCCATATTTCCAATTACCCGTGAAGCCCTCAATGAAGGCTGACTGCTGCACGTCTCCACTGATCGTCAACACAAGAATTTTATACTGGCGCCCTGGTGTGAGGGAGGTGAATTGATACTCAGTTGCATTATTTACAAGATGAATAGAAGGAAATACTTTCATGTCATTGTAAAGCAGTTGAATCTCATACTGGTCGACATCCCCGTCAGCTCGTGACCAAGTCACCTGAAGGTCTTCGGTGCTCCTGTCCCGCAATGTTAGATCCTTAACAGGCTCTGGGACTGGGGAGAGATATTAGAAGACACATCAGGAAAGTGACTGATCAGAGCTTACCTACACAATAATTTGTAAATCACATTCAAGGAACTAGCAAACATCTCCTTTCCCCAGAAAAACCACTTGAATTACTTCGTGCATAATTGAACAATAAAAATGGAAAGCAACTGTTAATATTGTTAAAATTGTAATTGTTTTCCCTGGCATAAATCTTGTATCCTAAATGTTGGTACAATCTAATTATCAAATGAGTTATGATTTCAATCATGAGATAAAACAAAAAGTCCAGAACTTTAAATGTCACAATGCAGGAGGACAGGGAAGAAAAATGGGACATGTAGCCTTTTGGTTTCCTCACTATGCTTACTTTTATCTCCCAATAAATATTCCATAATTATAGGCCATGGCTTGGCTAAATGATGTTAGCTCTGAGTGAGACTTACTGGGAATGTCATTTACTGATAACTAAGTAGAGAAAATTCAAGGTTCAGAGAAATTATTTACTTGATGATGTACAAGTCCCAACCGAACATCAAATTTAGCAATCTTTCCACTTACTTGTTCTCCCATTTCCTTGTTCACTGGCTTCATACTGTCCACTTTTTGTACTAACAGTGACACTGTACAACCGTCCAGGGACTAGCTGAACAAATACACACTCATTTTCGGATTTGGGAATGCTTTTGGTTTGAGTGAAGTTGTTCTTGTTCTTAATGGTGACTTCATAGTGGTCAAAGTCTCCAGTGGCATGCACCCAGGATACCTTTAAATAGTCACTCCGGGCTGAGTTGCTAATACTGACCCCCTGGACCTTGTTGGGCACTGGAAAAGAAAGCAGAGAACAGCTAAAGTGTCTTGGTGAGCATCCGGTCACAGATGATGTCCTGGGACAATAAGAAGTGAGTAGATTTTAATTGTGTGCATTTCAAAGAAAAATCTTAGACTTTTAGATCACATGTTTTTGAAAAGGAAAGATTTTTATATTAATTAGAATGATTAAATGGATCTTTTAACACAACCTAATGAATTGATTCTAATTCTATTGTTGACCTACACAAAATATCATGTACAAAATGGAACATTAAACATGATAACTGATGATTAATATGAATGATGGTGATGATGCTAATAATTCCAGCATACCATGGTGACACAAGACATGGCAAAAGGTCACCAAGAAGAGGATAAATAATTCAAAAAGATAAGTGGAAGAAGAGAAAACACATATGGTTAATTAATACATGAAGAGATGTACAACATCATTGGAGATCATGGAAATGGAAGCCGAGGGCCTTGGCAAAACACCATTTAGCATACATTTGATTGGCAAAATTTAAAAACCTGATAAAACCAAGTGCGAGAGAGAATGCCCACTCACAAGGGAGTAGATTAATGAACTGGTATATAGCAGTCATAATTAATTTCCTCTTAGCTCAAAACTCAAAAATATGGATTTCTTGGACTGAACACTAAAACACAAAATAGGGATGAATCTTATCAATATACTATTAAGTGAAAAAAGTCTAAGTCCCTAAAGATTATATACTGCATAAAAGATACCTTTTTTATAATGTTAAAGGAACTAAAAATTTTAAAGCCCATAATTTTAGCACAACAAATAATAAAATATGCAAGGTGGAAGGCAAAAGAGATAAAAATTAGAGTCAAGTTGATGGCTGCCTTGGCATGGATTAGCAGGGTGGAAACCACGTGATTTGACATAGAATATTGTCAAGTTCTTAGCTTGTATTTTGTATAGTAGTCGCTCAGGTACATGTTAAATTATTAAAAATGGTTGTCTAAATTAAATTAAATTAAATTAAATGCCTAAAAATAAATAAAAGTAGCAACAGATGCATGGTTTTCTGGCCTAAGAATAATGATTAATCCAATTTTGTTTGCTTATATATTTATGAGGGGAATCTGAAATATATAAACAAACAAAAATCCTGTGTACCTATGGCTTTTTTCTCAATTGATAAATCAGTAAGTACTTCTGAACAGGAGCACTTTAAAAGAAGGCAATTCTACATTTAGAGCATAATATTAAGGATATTCTAATTTTTATGTGGCGCTGTATTTTAATTCAACAGTAGGCCATAGATTCATTACTATTTAGCCAGAAGTGGGTACTATAAATATATGAGAAAGGAGCACCAGAAAGAGACATGAACTCAGATTCAAGATGCTAAACTTGTGTCCCAACACTAGCATGTCTTCGAACGCTGTGTGGCCTCAGCCTGTGTTTGGTAAATCAAGGACTTCTCCTCTGGCCACATGCCAAACCTACATCCAAGTCTTCTCTTCCCCTTGCCCCCAAAGCGTGAAATAACAATATTTTGGCATCAAAGAAATGTCAATGTTTTGGCATCTAAGCTACATTTTTCATGATGTTTCTCATACCTACAAGTTGCACTACTATCCTTTGTTGGCTTATGTTACTGGTTAGATTTTATATTGGAATAAATCTCACCACAGGTATGGAGCAAGGACAGGTATGCTTTCTTGAAGATATTTACCTGGAACCAATTATAGTGTTGCTAGAACTTAGTCATCACAGAGTTAAGGAGTAGAAATACTGAAGTGACATTTTCATGGGGTAAGAAGGTCAATGATGCAAGCAATTTACTGAAGGCAAAGCAACTATTATAGAAAGAAAGACCAGGCTGAATAGCATTCGAAGTCAATAAGGGGCTCCTCAGATGGGACTAGAGGTAATTTGTAAGCCTTGCCTTGCTGCGTGGTAAGATGATGTGACACAGAATTAGAAATATTGATATTTTTGCCCCAAATGTAGAACAAGAACATTAGAAAAGAAAAAGGGCAATGAGACAATCAGCCCAAATCAACAAGATGATAACTCAGACACGACTCTCCAGTTAAACTGATTTGTCAGGGGTAACGGTTTGCCTTGGTTAGTCATGCACCAAGTCCAAGTTCATGTTGGTGAAAAGTCATGAGGGTGCTTTGAAAAAAGAATCACTTTTCTTGCACTTAAAAACAATCTTAGCAAAAGTCCTTACAATGTGAAGGTCATGTTGATAGGAAACATACATGAGTTGACACCAAGGAGTTAGTAGGTGACATATCCTCTAGTTTCTGGTGATCTTTAGGCTTCACCTTGATCAATATAGGACACTGACATAAGGCTGCTTTGCAAATGGAAATCTGCTTTCAGGTTTAAGTCATTATTGTGATTATCAATATAATTAGCTTTAAATAATTTGAGGGTAGGTATTCAAAAATAATTTGAATATCTCTATATCTTTGACTACTACTTTAAGGCATAGCAACATGTAATGGAAATAGTGTTGAACTTGACTGCTGGTCAGCCATGTGACCATGGAGAAGCCAGTTCTCTGTTACTTTATCTCCAAATGAGATGAAATTAGACTATTCTTCAAACACTTTCAGGGCTGGCATGATGTAATAATGTAAATCAGTGGTTCTTGAACCTTTCTGAGGTCACAGAAACTATGAGAATCTGATAAAAAACATGCACCCCCTGTCCCCCTGCACCCCCAAGGTACATATTTCCCTATCCCCAACAGCTTCAGGCACAATTTCTGGGATGACTACAACCTTAAAGTCTACCCAGGGAGCACCAGGGGAAAACCCTTGATCCCCCTACATGACTTCTGATTAACCAGAGACTTACTGAGTGCCCCCTACGTTCAGATCTTCACGGAAAAACTGACATTTTTCAGTGTAAACATCAACCCATAGCTCAGCTGGAAAGATTTGACAAAATACTGATGTCAACTGTAAGCAGAAATCTCAGATGTAAACCCCAGGAAACAAAAGTATTTTGGGGAAATACAAGCTGTCTGAACTTAGTTCTTTCCAGCACAGCAGACCTGGCATCCTGCACCTTTGCTAAGGTTTTTGTTCTTAGTCCCAGAACTACAAAGGTTCACATTTCCACCTTGTGTGAAAAAGGATGAACAGTGGTCACGACTGGCAGACATTTCAGGAAGCATTTCAGGGTGAAGAACTTAATAGGCTCTGGAGTCACTCAGACCTGGGTTTAAAAAATGAGGAGAGGCTTAGGAACCTCCAGGACATCATTAAACGTCCCAACATGAGAATTATAGGGGTCCCAGAAGGGGAAGAAGAAGAGCAACAAGTGGAAAACTTATTTGAACAAATAATAAAGGAGAACTTCCCCAATCTGGCAAAGGAAATAGACTACCAGGACGTCCAGGAAGCTCAGAGAGTCCCAAAGAAGTTGGACCCAAGGAGGAACACACCAAGGCACATCATAATTACATTAGCCAAGATTCAAATGAAGGAGAGAATTCTAGAAGCAGCAAGGGATAAAGGGACAGTCACCTACAAAGGAGTTCCCATCAGACTGTCAGCTGATTTCTCAAAAGAGACCTTACAGGCAAGAAGGGGCTGGAAAGAAGTATTTGAAGTCTTGAAAAGCAGGGACCTACATCCAAAATTGCTCTATCCAGCAAAGCTGTCATTTAGAATGGAAGGGCAGATAAAGTGCTTCTCAGATAAGGTCAAGTTCAAGGAGTTCATCATCACCAAGCCCTTATTATATGAAATGTTAAAGGGACTTATCTAAGAAAAAGAAGATAAAAATATGACAGTGAAAAGACAGCAAACTCACAGCTATTAACAAACACACCTAAAACAAAAGCAATCTAAGCAAACAACTAGAACAGAAACAGAACCACAGAAATGGAGATCATATGGAGGGTTAGCAACAGGGGAGTGGGAGGAGGAGAGAGGGGGAAAAGGTACAGAGAATAATTAGCATAGATGGTAGGTAGAAAATAGACAGGGGGGAGGGCAAGAATAGTATGGGAAATGTAGAAGCTAAAAAACTTATGACTTCATATGGACATGAACTAAAGGTGGGGAATGTGGGTGGGAGAGGGTGTGCAGGGTGGAGGGGAATGATGGGGGAGAAATGGGACAACAGTAATAGCATAATCAATAAAATATACTAAAAAAAAAAAAAAAGAAAGAAATGTACTGGCTATTCAACAAGTTACTGTAAACAGTGGGCAAGTTACTTAATGTTGAATCTTGGTTTCCTAATCTCTAAGATGGGAATAAGGACAGCAACTACCTCAATAAGAAGTTTTTAAGGGTTAAGGTAGTTAACATATGTAAAGCCAGGGTCTAGCAACCAAAAAGTATTCCCTAGACCACAGGTGGCAAACACAAGGCCTGCGGGCCGAATCCGGCCCTCCACCTTGTTTTATCCAGCTGGCACCTTGTTTCTGCCCAGCGGCAGTGCCGAGCTCTTGCTTAACTGTTAAGGAGCAGTTACATTTCTACAGCCCTCAAATTACATTCAGCCCTTTGAAGGCAACCACAAGGCTGATGTGGTCCCCGGTGAAAATGAGTTCGACACCCCTGCCGTACACAGACTTTGTTACTATGTTTGAATATAATATGAATTCTAGTCATGAAAGTGGTGCTCGTCATATACTGAAGATAACATCTACTCACATAAGGGGTTTCTTAGGTCAACAAATGAAGACCCTGTTACAGTTTTGTGAACTCTGTGGTCTCCAATCCAAGCATTACAGAAATACTGCTAATCTAAGGTGGCTGAGCCACACAGCTGGCGCCTACAGAGCCCGTACCTCCTTGCAGGCTTACCTGTCCGATCTTGGCTGAGGGAATGATTTTCATACTTGCCACTCCTTGTAGTTACAGTCACATCGTAGAGGCGGCCTGGGGTGAGGGAGCTGAAGGAGCATTCGCTGACAGACTTGGCAATGACAAGGGACTGAACCACTTTGCTGTCATGAGAGAGTGTCACTACGTAGTTATCCACATCTCCAGGAGCTGGCAGCCAGGATACACTGAGATAGTCGTTACGGCCAGAATTGTTTACCGTTACTCCACTCACACTGGAAGGGACTGTGATGTTAAAAAGGGAGAGAATTTTTTTTAAGCACAATCAAAAGTTTGAGCCATTTATTTATGGTAAGCAACAGCAGTATGGATTCAGTTCTAATCTGATTACCTTTGCGGTGAAAGAGACGCTTTGGAAGCTGAGTGCTTACTTTAGAAGGCTAACCAAAATACAAATGCCAGAGTGACTTTCTGATGCCTCATTAATGCAAGGGGGCTCCTACTGCATTTTTATGGTATAGGTGTTCATAAAGTATCTTAAGCGGGGGTGGGGGGGTGGGGGGGGTGGATTTTTATGTAAATGTGTCAGGAAGTTTCCTAGGTAGGAAAGGGAGCAAGCATTCTAACAATCCAAATGAATGGGTTTGAACCAAACTCATGGATAAAGATGTTTAAGCAAAACAGTGAAGAATGCTTTTCTAAAAAGCTTAGATTTTGGAATAGCTTTGATCTTCTTGTGATGAAGTTATTTATTCCTGGGAGTTTAATACCTAACAACCAGAAGTGTTTTTTTTTCTCTTTGCAAAGCATTTCCTGCCCTCTAGTGGCAAAAATAAACCTAAAAGTCTATCCTGGAAGCAGCAAGTCTGGTAATTGGTCCAAGTGTGGTCAGGAAGAGCTACTGCGGTGAAAATGGCCTTTCTGATGTCAGCCGTGACCACTGGCTTATTTTAATTGGAGTTTAGTGCCACAGACATTCACGGAGAGCCTATGACTCCCCATGCATACAAAATGGAAAAGATGTAGATATTTTTAAGGAGCTCCCTGGCTAGAAGTAGTTTGTAAATTCATCAGTGTGGTATGGAGGAATAGTTGTACCATGCATCAGAAATATGTACACAGTAAATAGTACTGCCAGTAGTGACTATCAGAATAATAAAATCCTATAGTATATACAAACTGCATGACTGTTTTCATCATTAGTAAACTAACTTCAGCTAAAGAATTTCCATATATTTGTCAATATCAGCACATCATGCTTAATGGATGAGATTTGGCATGAAAGACTATCATGCCATCAACAGTTTTTTTCTAGGAGTTGAGTCACGCTATTGGAGAGTTTAGAAAATTCAGAATTTATCGTCTCCTACACTCATCCACCTCCCAATTTCCATTCCTGGGAGAGCAACATGTACCTTCTGGATGGTACCGAAGATCAGAGATTAACCTGTTTATAGAATGTTTTAAAAATGGAACTCTGGAGGTGCCAGAGTTCCTGGATGTGCTATTCTTACCTGTCCTTCCTTCCACCACAGCTTGTCGGGAGGAGATCCCTCCGCTTACTGTCGTTACCACCACAGAGTAGAGACTGCCTGACTTGAGGGAGTGGAAGTTGTACATGCTGGTCTCACTGGAGATGTTTTCGTTTTTGATGACCACATTTTCATGAATGAGTAAGACTTGGTAGAACTCTACGTCTCCCACTGCCTGGGTCCAGTTAGTGAACAGGCTGCTGGTTGTCCCTTGGTTGGCCACACGCAAGCCAGTCACTTGGGCAGGGACTAAAACACAGTAGACAGACAGAAGGAAAAAACAGATGACAGTCATCCTAAGGAAGTACAATAAAATTAAGTAAAAAATGAAGACAATCTTGAAGATGCTAAATATATATATATTTAGCTATAGACTCTCAGTGCTATTTCCTGTGGCATATGGCAAACTACTCCTTTACAGACATTCTACTATTATGGAAAAGCTGCCTCCATGGGAAATCAAAATTATTTTGGATCCAAGGATGAGATGATGCATACGTATTAAATAATTCTGATGTAAAATTTTCAATAATGAAAACTTGCTTAAAAAAAAAAACCCTTGCTCACTCAATGTGATTTCATCTGTCCTCACCTCCTGAGAACACAAAACCACATCATTGCCTGAGCTGCTGGCTGTCAGGACTGGTACTGGGAAACCCTTTCCTCCTGGTGATAAGCTTGTAGTCTAGAAAACTGGTATTCTTTACTGGCACAGCCTCAAGAGAACTATTATTATTATTATAAATGAAAATGTTACAATAACAGAAATTACATTATCTAATAATAATAATAACAACAATGCAACTACTGAGTGCCTCCTGTGTGCAGTTATGGGCTGTATGCTTTATAGAGATTATATTATTTGATACTTATTCAAAACTCCATAAAGTTCATTTTATTATTCCCTTTACTGAAGAGGAAACCAAAGATCATAAAACATAAGTAATTCAGCCTATATCATAGTGTTAACCTGGGGTTCAAAGCCTGATCTTTCCAAACTGTGAGCCTGAGCCCTTTTCCTGACTAGTAACTACTGCGATTTCTAATCTCTCCATTGACAAACCTTTTGCACAAATCTCAAAGTTGGCACTTGATCAACGTACATCTTCTCTGTGTCTCTTCCCTGAGCTATGGTAATCAAAGAGATTGACCCTGGCACAACTCTTCTCAGAATTCATTGATTTTGGATTCAGATACAAACATAGTCACTAAAAAATATTATTTTGGATGAAAGTGGTCAAAAGAGATACATTTCCAGGTAAAAGATAAATATGTTGAGAGTAAATCCTATGAGTTCTCATCACAAGGAGAACATATTTCTATCTCATTTTTCTCTTTATTGTATCTATCTGAGAAGATAAATGTTAGCTGAAACAATTGTGGTAATCACTTCATAATATATGTGATTCATTCCATCACACTGTATGCCTTAAACTTATAGTGATGTACGTACATTATTTCTCAATAAAGCTGGAAAAAATATTACTATATGTGTGATCAGAAGATTCAATTTTAACTATAATCTTAATGTGCAAAGCACAGGAATTAATATTCCCAAACAATTTTGTAAAAGATTGGAGGACGGACATCATCTAATTTGAAGACTTACTAGAAAGCAACGGCGATGAAGACAGTGTGGCACTGGCACAAGGACAGGCACATAAATCGACAGAACAAACTCGGAAGTCCAGAAATAGACCAACACATACAGAGTCAGCTGATCTTTTACACAGAGATTCAAGGGCAATGAAGCAGAGAAAGGATAGGTTTTTTTGTTGTTTTGTTTTGTTTTTTAACACATAGGGCTGAAATGATTAGATGCAAAGAATTAAACCTTGACCCATATCTGACACACATATAAAATTTAACTAAAAAATTACACACCTAAATTTAAAACCGAAAGTATAGAAACTCCTAGGAGAAAATCTTTGTGACATTATGTTAAACAAAAATTTCTTAGATATTAGACCAAAAGCATAATCCATGAAAAAAATTGATAAATTGAAACATCAAAATTAAAAATGTATGTTCTGCAAAATACACTAATAAATTAATAAAAAGACAAACCACAGACTTGGAGAGAACATTTCAACACACATTTATGACCAAGAACTTATATCTGGAATAAAGAATTATTTTTTTTAAAGATTTTATTTATTTATTTTTAGACAGAAAGGAAGTGAGGGAGAAAGAGAGAGAGAGAGATATCAATATGTGGTTGCTTCTCATGCACCACCTAGTGGGGACCTGACCTACAACCCAGGCATGTGCCATCAAACCTGCAACTGTGTGGTTTTCAGG
Source organism: Glossophaga mutica (assembly GCA_039655065.1). NCBI lineage: Eukaryota > Metazoa > Chordata > Mammalia > Chiroptera > Phyllostomidae > Glossophaga > Glossophaga mutica. The sequence continues at coordinate 66,765,657 of CM077304.1, forward strand.
TTGGTACTCAACCCACTGAGCCACACCAGCCAGGGCTGGAATAAAGAATTCTTAAAACTCAATGATAAGAAACAAACATGGGCAAAATGTTTGAAAACATCTCTTTTCTCAAAGAAGATAAACAGATGGTAAATAAGCACATGAAAAGGTTCTCAAACCCATTAGTCATTAGGGAAATGCAAATTAAAAACACAGGAAATATCAATACCCACTTAGCAGAATGACTAACATTAAGGAAAAAAAACTGACAATACTGGTGCCGCTGAGGATATGGAGGAACTAGAAATCTTATACATTGTTGGTGGGGATGTAAAATTTTACAGCCACATTGGAATACAGTTTGGTAGTCTAACAAAGTTAAACATACACTTACCATACAACCCAGCACTCTAAGTGGTGGGAATAATGGAAATGCTCTTAAATCTAAAACGATGTCTTGGACTTTCATCTCCAGTAGGATGATGGGCTACCTACCATGAAAAGCTCCCCAATAAACACAACTACATGTGTTGGGTAAAACATAAAAATGCAAGTGCATAAATGAATTGTCAAGAATGCAAGGAATTCTCAGAGACCTAAAAGTAAGTGCTAGACAGGCAACTGAATTACTGCAGCAGACCTTCATCCTGTAGGCATCTTTTAAATACATATTTGCACTGTGCTTTTATAGCTTTGCAGGATCTACAAAACAGGAGGTAAAGTGTAGGACTTTCCCAGGCTGAGGAACCTCGTAAGTAACCCCACATAACATTGGATCCTGAAATGTTATATTCTAAGTGTAAGTAAAATAAATATTCCCTTTTTACTCCCACATCACCTCAACCTCCTAGACAATGGGAGGAAGAGAAAAAATTTCCACTGGAATTCATAACCTCAACACAGCTTCAGTGAATTTGCAACTCAAGTTCATAAAATCTAGATGATCAAAAAACCCTCAAGGTGACAGTTTAGATTAAAATAGGTCTGGGTTGAGAGTAATCCTGCGCACCTGAAAGAATAAAGTGAAAAGAAAGTTCTTTTTGAAACCCACTTTCAAACAAGGCATCAAAGAATTCCCACAGAATAAAATCCCAACATATGTGAGTTCACAGTAAAAAGTTATAAACATTTAAAGAAGTATAAGCTTTTAACTTCTTCCTTTGCTCAATCTGTATTTGTTCCTTAAGCAAAGGTTGTTTATGTATTACATTTCATCAACCCTATACTTAATTGTATGTAAAATTTCCTCTTCCCAATAAAAATTTTACTTTCATATGTTAAAAAATAAAGAAATAAAGCATCATGAGCAGAAGGAAACAAACTCAGTAGACAACAGAATGCACCCCTGAAGATTTCAGATATTATAATAACCAGAAATAAAATGTAAAATAAGAATTGTTAATATGCTTATAGCAATAAAGGAAGAGAATGGAATTATGACTAAAGAGAATCAAAGACAATGTTTAAAAGTGAAAAAACATACTAATTAAAATTTAAAACTTAATGGATAAACTCTAAAATAGTTTGGACAGAACCAAAGAAAAAAATAATGAACTTAAACAAAGAGCTGAGGAAATTATCCAGACTACAGCCCGGAGAGCAAGTACATGAAAAATATTATATAAATAATATTCTAGCATACCAGTGGGAGAACAGAGATGGAATGGAAAAGAGGCAAGAGGCAATATTAAAGAGTTAATGGATAAGAATGTCCAGGACTGATGAAAGATACTAATCTGCAAATACAGAAATTCCAATAATCTCAGGCAGGATAAACTAAAAGAAGACTCTACTTAGATCATTGCCATAAAACAGCAGAACAAAGGCAAAGAGTACATCTTAAAAGAAATCATAGGAAACAGAGTACTCATAGAGAAATAAAAATTAGACCAACAGTGGACCTTTCAACATCAACAATAAATGTCAGAAATACTTGAGTAATATCTTTAATGTGCTGAGAGAAAATAACTTTCAACCAAATTGTAACCCAGGGAAAACTTCTTTCAAGATTGACAGCTATATAAAGATATACCCAGAGAAACAAAAGTGTACAGAGTCTGTCCCTAAAAGTCTCAGTAAAGAAATCTGAAGAATGTTCTCCAAGTTGAAGAAACATAATACAAGGTGAAATATCTGATATAGAAAGAAAAGAAGAAAAAATTGGTAAATTGGTGGGTCAGTCCAAGGATACTCTGACTGTATAAAACAGTAAGTATATTTTTGTGGGATTAAAAAAGGAGAAATAAAATAAAGGACAACAACAATATATAAACTGGGAAGGGGAGTCTTTGATGATGACCCTGTTTTCTATTTCACTTAGAAAAGGAGAGAGTTACCAAAAGATAACAACCCACCACTCTATCTCTATTTGCTGTACCTGCACCATATTATCCCTCTCTCCCTCTCTCCCTGTCTCACAGTTGACTCTAAAGTTAAGCTACCTGTGCTCATTTCCAAAGCCAATTCTTTAACTTATGCTCTACATTCCAATAGCTCTTGCCTACTCTAGAATGGCAGCAACTCTAACTCTTCCCTTTCTCTGTATAGCATCACCATCCTTCCTTCCTCTAAAACATTTCCATCAGCATAACATACATTGTTATTTATTCTATCATTAAAAAATTACCCTTCTTCCAAACATACTTTCTCTTTCAGATGCTGCCCTATTTCTCAGCTCTCCTTTGCAGCATGACTCCTCAGAAAGGTTGTTCTCTGCTCTAAGTTTAGCAAAATAAACCCAATGTAAAACAAAACAAGACAAAATATGGAACTGTTAAAGACAAGAGGTGAAACTGTAAAAATAGAAAACAAACAACAGAAAGGATCTATCAATCAAGGCCTGGGACATAACAGGCACTTAGTGAACATTTATAAGTCGAGTGTTAAAAAATTCAGCAGATAGGATACTTTTAAAGTGTAAAGTTTAAAGAATATTACCTGTTCTTCCTTCCATTGAAGATGAATTTTTTAAGTCTCCACTAATACTGGTGACAGTAGCTATGTATTTTCGTCCAGGCACCAGGTCAGTGAAAGTGAATTCTTTGGCATCTTTGGGGAGTGACTTGTGGATGAGCAAGAGGTCTCTGTCTGCTAGAGAGATGATGTATTTCTCCCATTCTGCAACTGGGGTCTGCCACAGGATGCCCAGGGAGGTTTCGTTGGCATGTTTGACACGAAGCTGGAGAACAGCCAGGGGGACTGAGGAAAAAACAAAAAAGAGTTTGGGTCACAGACTGACTCAGAAACACTGGCTCAGAACAGCTCTCTAAATATTCTTTAGAGAACAGCTGTTCTCTTCCACCCACAGGAGGGTTCCAATTCAGCATTTCTTTTCTAAATGTTTATGAACATTAAGAAAAAAAGTTAATCACAAAATCTTTAAACAACATGTTTATACAACATGACCAGAAAGAAGGACAAAAAGTATTACAACTGGAAACTACTTTAGTAGGTCTTTTATTTTTGGCCAGATAATACTTTTTGAATGCTTGTTTTTCCTATGAATTCTGTAATATGAAGATATTTAATTCAATGTCATCGTCCGCAATATCCACAAAGCTACAGAGAAGGATTCATGTCTGAGTACGTCAGAAGGAGTTAGGAGTATCTGTTGCCCCCATAGCTTGGAAAGACAAAGGGGCTTTTCCTTCATTTCTAGGGGGGGAATGCTGCTGCATTAATGAAAGGGAGAACAATAAAAGGATAGCTGGGAACTAATAATAGTATCTGATTAAAGACTCCCATTATCCAAAGAATTGAAATTTCTTCCAGTTCTTTAAAAGGTAGGTTTTATTATTAGAGCTTCTAAGAGACATTGTTAAGAGTAAAGTGTTGACCCCATAAAACAAGAGAAAAACAAAATTATGGAAGAAGTAAGTGTGTACAATTATATTGTGAATTCTGTGTCAAAGAACTTCTCTATTGTCTCCTATGACAACAATGCCTTCTTCTGGTGTACCTCCCAAACGACCTGCCTGAGGGTTACTTGAAGACATATCAGAAATATGTACATGGTGGTTCCTTCCTTCCTCCCTCCCTTCCTCCCTTCCTCCCTTCCTTCCTTCCTTATCATAGATTTGCTTGTAAGCCAAGAATGTACTGTGAACATTTCTCTCTATTAATGAAAACCTTTTGATGTTGGGGTCCATGTTTTCAAACTTTTTTTAAGGGGTTGGTTGAGGTCTGCAAAGGTTTCTGCTAAACCCTTCATTGTGAATTTTCTTGGGGGTTCTTTTTCTTCTCCTGCAATTTCCTTTTTGCTTGCCTTTTCTTTAACTAGATGTTCCTATTCCAGTTCCAAGAGCTCCTCATTAGTCAGTACCTTAGGAACCACCTCCATGTCATCCTCATCTACATCTAGGTTAAAGCTTTGCCATCTCCAACACAGCTGTGTTGATTTTTTGTAATTTCCTCCTTCTTGGTAAATCCTTTAAAGTTATGGACAAACTTCTTGAATGTCCTTTTCCAAATGCCATTCATACACTCCTTGGTGACATAACCCATGCTGAAGCAAGGTTCTTGATGAAGTCATAGATGTTGTAATCCTCCCAGAACTCTATCAGTGTTTTATCGGTGTCTTCCTCCACTACAGCAATAGCTTGGGCAAAGGTCCTCCCCAGGACCTTACAATCTCCTGTATCTCCTTGATCCATTGGTTGGATCAAAAAGGTGGTGTCTTGAGGGAAAAACACCACTTTGACATTGGGATGAAGTTCAACAATAAGCAAAATCTCGAAACGCGTGCTATTCTCTGAACACAGCAATTCAGGAGTGTATCCTAGAAGACGGACCAGGCTACCTAAGACTTCTCATTGCTCCTGATGTACACTGGCAGAGTGTGCTCATTAATATGCTTGAAGGCCCCGTGGTTCTCAGTGTGCCAGGTCACAAAGAGTTTTAATTTGTAGCCTGCAATGTTGTCCTCAAGGAAGACTGTTATTCTGTCCTTAAAACCCTTGAAACCTGGCATTGATTTGGCCTCTTTACGGATGAAAGTCCTTGGAGGCATCCATTTCCAGAATAGGGAGTTTTCATCTGCATTGAATATTTGCTTTGGCAAGTGATTTTCCTTCATAATCAGCTTATCTGGAGTTTCCAAGAACTCTTCAGGAACCTTTGCTCACGTTCACATTATGTAATGAATAACAGTTCTTGAATCATTTCAGCCACCCAGAGCTAGCAGTGAACTCAGCATCATGGTCAGGCCCAGCCTTTTCTCCCAACATGGCACACAAACACTTTGCTTTGGTTGTGAGTGTCCCGGTGTTGAGAGGGATGTGCTTCCACATCAGGTCTGCAAATCCGGGTCATTAGGAGTTTCTCCATGTCTGACAAAGGCCCTTCTCAAATTTTCGTTAGTCTTGTTCCCTTCCAAAAGCAGACATTTTAACAGCTTCCATCGCTTTGTTCTTGTTCTTCAAGAAGGCAGCTTGATGGAATGGGGAGTGCCTAACTGGCACGCAATAACCATCACTGATTTTCCAACTTTGCAGTCCTTAGTCACTTTTAATTTCATTTCCAGATCTCTCAGTGAGGCCTCTTATTGGCAACATTAACAGTGAATTTTGTACATGCAGGAGTCATGATAACCAAAGCAACATGAGATTAAATTAAGCACAACAGAACGGATGCACTCAGGGGATAGTAAATGTGAGATGTATGGGCTGCTTCTGGTGTAGCACGGCACACTGTTTTAAACATTTTTAAAATAAGTAGGACAAGTACACTATAAAATAATGACACAAGTATAGTATAGTAAATATATAAATCAGCAACACAGCCTTTTGTTGTCATTATCAAGTAGTATGTACTGTGCATAATTGCGTGTGCTGTGCTTTTACACGATCGGCATAGCAGTAGGTGTATTTATACCAGCGTCACCATAAATACATGAATAATGTGCCGAGCTATGATGTTATGATATCTATGATGTCCCTAGGTCTGCTATGATCCATGATGTCCCTAGGTCCACTATGATCCACTATGAGACCACTGCTGCATATGTTGTCTGTCACTGACTGAAATGTTGTTATGCAGCTCATGACTGTAGAAAAAATGGAGTGACTAGTGGAAGTGATCGCTCATGTTCTTGTTGGACCAAACTGAACATTACCAACTCAATTTTAGTCTGCAAGCATAGAATATCTCAAGTTCAGAAAATACCAGGGTACAACATTGACAGTTTCCTGGGTTATTTGGTAAAGGGACCAAATTAAGATTTTCCATCAGTTATTAACACCTCGACATTTGCTTACCTGTCCTGCCTTGGCAACGCTTAGAGTTCCTCAGATTTCCACTCTCAACAATGATTTCTATATCATATTGTCTTCCTGGTACAAGCCCCATGTCATTTATGACATAGTGTGTTTCCTCCTTTCCCACGGTGACATTGAGCAGCACCCAAGAATCGTTGAAGAGCAGGATACGATACTGCTCCCAGTCTCCAGCAGGGGGCGACCAGCCGACTACCAGGGACCTCGCTGAACCGTTGCTATGTGCCTCCAGGTTCCCAACTTTCTCTGGAACTAAATGGTAAAATGATGTCAAAAAGGAAATACTAAAAACCAAAAGTAAGGATACTCATTCATTCTTCATGGGCAACATTTCTATCCTCACCTCATGTTTGTGGATTGCAAATGAGTGGTCTTTCCTCACTTTGGGGACATTTGATACTCAAGAAATTTATGCCTGAATCACTTTAGTAATAAATTAGTGATGCGATCTTCTGTAACACTGTTCATAACCTGGTGATATGACCGCTGTGTTTACTGACTGCACACCAGCTCTGGAGTCAATACCGATGTTGCACCTATGATGATGACACTGATGGATGTGGTATTTTTTGGAAGAGACTGCATGTTGTGGTCATAAAACATTCCTCTTTGTTATCCAATTGAGAAGACTAATCTTACAATAGAGCTCTGATGTTATTTGCTTGAAAACATTCAAGGTCTCTCTATTAACTACAGAATAAATCATCAAGTCCTTGGTGTGGCATTTGTAGTTCTTCACAATAAGCCTCCCTATCCTTCCAGTCTTAATTCTGATGCTCCTGCAGCCACCCTCCCTCCTTCCCACTCTCTTGGACGCTGGCCTCCAGGTGCTTGCTCTGCAGATCTGTGAGTCTCCTGGGCTCTTATGCCTTTGCTTATGCCATTCCTTCCACCTCAAATCCCTTTCCTTCTTTTCTCTCCAAGAAGTCTTTACTGGTCTTCAGAAAAATCTGTTCTGTTACCTCTCTGACCATATGTTTCTTTCTCTGGATCTCTAATAGCATAGGGAACAGACTCTGGAATCAAACAGCCTGATTTAAACTCCAGCCACACTATTAACCAACTGGATGGCTATCGACAAGTTATTTATCTGTAAAATGGTGATAATAACAGGACCTTTCTTGTGATTTTGTTGTGAAAACTAAATGAAATAATGGTGTAAAATACTTAGTGCCTGATACATGGAAGTATCAATACAATTATCATTATTAAAATGTACTGCAGTATTTTTATTTTTGTGTATATGCTCTACATTTGTGTGATTAAAAAGTAACTTCCTTAAAAGCAAGAGTAAGCAAGTAAATATTTCAGGCTTTGTAGGTCATTATGGTCTTTGTCTCATTTTTTTAAAACATTTAAAAAAATGTAACCACCACTCTTAGCAAGAGGCTATACAAAAACACATTATAGGCCACGTTTGGCTGAAGGGTGTCATTTGCTGAAATCTACATTTTAACAACTCCCAAAGCTCATTGTACAATAATTTACACATGAAGGCACTAGATAATTTAGTAGATAATAACATAATTTAGTAAAAGGCATGGTTAAATGCTAACTGGCCCTTACTATAAGAGTTGATCAGAAATATTTCCTTCATTATAATCAATGCTAAGGCATTTATACCACTTAAGTGGTGCAATGTGAAATAGCACAGGGCAGAGCCAGCTATGTAGATCATGCAGGAATCAACCAAATACTTTTGCTTAAGTAACTCAGGTGAATGCAGTTAACCCTCTGCTTTGCTCTGAATGTGGGGCCCTGGCCAGCAGACACCCTCAGTCATGAAGACCATACTTCCCAGGTTGGGAATGGAGTTTCCCTTCTAACTTATTTTGTCTTAGTCTAAGATGGATCAGAGACTGATTTGGGCAACAAGGAATATTCTGAAGCCCAGACTCACCTGTTCTGCCAACTTTCATCTTGTGAGCAGACAATTCCCCAGAGACACAGCTGACGGTAACTTGATAAAGTCGTCCAGGGGTTAAGTCTTTAAATTGGGTTTCTGTAACCTGGGGTTCTAATCGTCTGGAGTTTTTGATGGTCCCTTGGTGAGACAGGGTAATGTTGTAGAAATCTATATTTCCAGGAGGTATTTGCCACTTGACTTTTAGAGAGGTTAAAGTGCCATCATTTGTCACCTTCAGATTTAAGACTTCCATGGGGGCTAAATTGGAACAAAGGAAGAGACTTTAACTCAGGATAGCTTACCAGGCTCGTGGCCAAATTTTGACCCGAATTTCAATCTTGACAAGCCATGCTCCCTGCACATAAGCAAATGACAAATTCATGAGGCAAAAATAATACTGCAGAACTGAAGGAAGACTGGCTAGTGGGAAGAACACAAACGTGGCAGTAGGAGCCTGAATTCTGGCTCAGACTGAGCTGGGTTGGCTGGGTGACCCTGGACAGCTCTGCCTAGGTCCCTGAGCCTAGGGGTCCTGTCGGCAAATGAGGGCTTGGCCAACATTCTTTAAGTGGAATGCCAACTTTTACTTAATTTCATCTGCCTAACTTCTCCCCCTTTTTATTTATTTAATAATAGCAAGTACATAATAGCTTGATCAATGGATTAGTTATTACAAAATTTCGTGTGCTAAAAATACTGTCGTTTTAAAGCATGGTAAAATAAAAACTCAAGAGTTGTGTCAATGACTCACTGATTCTGAAATTAAAATTTTATCTTGTTCCTCCTCCTCCTCAAATAAAAAAAAAAAGAGTTGTGTCATTATTTTATCAATGGAAAATGATCACAAAGGAAAGACATGTATGCTATAATTTTGGACCTCACTAATGTTGTCATATAAATTAACAACACTTCATTAAAAGAATGGGTGTAGCATACTGATTTTGCATAGAGTGGTTAGAAGTGTAATTTGTTCTTGGTATACATGAATTATTCTTAAGATAGATGCTACATTATTGTTGGGATTGTCTATATATCTTTGAGATGTGATCAAAAAAGATATATATAAATGTACAGGTGTCCTCAAATATCATTCCCACCAGCCTCTTATAGTTTCAGACACTCTCATCACTAGAGTGATTTCTAAGACACCACATATTTTAGAGTTCCTGTGAAACTTGGACAACTTTCCAACAGAGGGAATTTATTAACACATTAGATCCACCAGAAGCATTGGCATCTACTAGAATGTAAGTTCCATGTGGGCAAAGACTTTGCGTCTCTTGGATGCTGTTATATCCTCAATGCCTAGTACGTAGTTTATACCCAACAGCTATGGAATGAATGAATGAGTGTGCATGTGAATTTATTCATGAAAACAGCCCCAGTTAGTTTATCAGGCTGCATTAGGCTGTGAGAACAGGCCCTGTAGTTCTGTTTTGCTGGCTAGAGGTTGGGGAAAATGGCCGTTTCACAGGAGCATAGTACTGAGAAAGGTGTCCTGCTCCATGGTGAGTGATGTCACAAGGGCAATGGAATCCTGTTTAAAAGAAGGAAGACTGGCATCCTGAGCTGAGAAGCCAAGGCTAGATTAGTAATTATTTTTGCTACTTCAGAATGTTGTCAAAGGCTGTAATGAAAGGGAACCCCTCTTTTTCTGTGCAGAAAAGTGGATACAAATTAAGGGCCTTCTCTGACATAGAATTTCAATTGGTCCTATATTACCATTATTCAAATAATTAATAAGCCTTGTTTATTAAACATTCCCTTGATTTGCACTTTATTCTTGTTCAGCTAGCTAGGGAACTTACTTGTCCTGGCCATTTTCCACTTGTGGTTTTGCAGCCCTGCAGCCTCGGTTACAATGGTGAGGTTATAGAGGTGGCCAGGCGTCAGTCCGTCAAAAGTGTAGGAAGTAGTATGTTTGTTCACCACAGTGCCATTAACTAGGATCCCTTTATCCATCAGCATCAGCTGGTATCTTTCCACATTCCCAGGGCCATGGGACCAGGAAATCAGGAGAGAATTAGTTTGTGCTGAAATACCAATGTCTTTCACCGGGGATGGCACTAAGAGGACACAAGAGATTTCCAAAGTGTCATTCATAACTTCCTTGGAGAAGACACAGACACATTTAATTCAAAACTACACATTCATTTATGCTTCCCTGTAACCTAACTTGTGTGATAATGAAGGAAAACAGCACTTCTGAAATTTCACTGAAACCTAGATTAATGCTCTTTCCAAAGTCCACAGCGTAAAGCAACATCATAGTTTACCTGTCTGTCTCCCCCACTTAACAGGGATTAGGTAGTTTTTGCCAATGAAGTATGCTGTGGCATAACAGTAAAGAGAAAAGCAAAAGGAAAGAACTATAGGAGAGAAAAAATGCAAGGACAGCAATAAAGCTGGAGAGAAAGTGAGGGAGAGTGGATGGTAAGAAAGGCAGTACTCATGGAAGAGGTCACGACATGTCACTGATATTAGGGAACGTAGGTGCAAGCAGAGACTTTTTTTACCTTCATGGGAATCTTCAAGAAATACCATGACTTGATGTTGTGAGAAGAGGAAAAAGAGGAAAGCATTTAAGACATGAATTTTATGGGGCACAAACTCAGAAAATGCTGTTGCCTAAGTTTTGAGTTAGAAGGGCCAGTAGGAAATATTTACTTATTTTGGAAAAAATTCTCATCCCAGAGAAGTTTTGTGACATGTTCAAAATAACCCAGCAAGCTAGCAGCACAGCTACACCTCATTGTTTTCAGTCTAGGTTTTCCATTGCATCACACAACACTTATATACGTGTGTATGTATCTTTGATCTGCGGGCATTCTTACTTCCATTTCTTGAATTTAATATAATTTCAAAAGGGCATAGACTATTAAATGCCCACCTCTCTGTAAGCAGGTCTTACCTGTTGATCCATTGGTATAAATTGTCGAGGAACGTTTATCTCCAGAAACAGCTGTGATAGCAATATTGTATTTATTACCAGCAGTAAGGTTAAAAAATGCATATTCATTCCATGAAGTATTTTCTTGAATGTGGGCCTCCTGTATCTTTTTGTTGTCATCAAATAACTGCACCTCGTAACCCGTGACTCTTCCAGAAGGAGTCCACAAAACATGCAAGCTGGTTGAAGTAGCCTTCTCTTGATTGACCTCAAACCTTGAAGGAGGTAAAGGGTCTGCAAGGCAAAAACCAAGAAAGAGAACATGGCTTGAAGACTTCTGCAAAACATGCTTACTTTGCTATAATCCAGACTCATTTTCCTTAAATAGTTTAAGCATTTGCTGCCCGTGCAACAAACTGGCACTTTACTTCACTTCCAAACTTACATTTCATTTAAAAAAGAAACACACTCAGATACTAGCCATATAAACTCCTTTTTCTAATACAAAAAAAAATTTTTTCTGAGCTTGGAATTCCAAGTAAGGTGACATTTTCTTTGGATTGCAAAGTCAGCACTTTTCCAACATCGACAAATGTCCAGGCTATGCTTGGGTAAACATTGAAAATCAACAGAAAATGCAGATATTAAGAACAGATTTTGAAATTTGTACTGAACTTTTTCTTTTGTAAGTTGTGCATTTTCATGGCATAAGTATAGATGACTTACAGTTGTTTTCAGATATCAGGAAACCACAAAAGTTACAGACCTAATTAAGGGACTAGGTTAGGTTTGCTCCCCAAAATGAATTGTCCCAACAGCTGGGGTTGCCTATGTCACCATATTTTCAAAACTTGAGTTCTGGGACATTTTTGAGCTGCTGAGGTCCACAGAGCAGGTGGGAATGTGTTAGTACTGCACTCAGCTGTTTATTTAGTTTCAACTCTCAATGCCATGGGTCAGTTTGAGAAGCCCCATTTCCTATGCATTGAATCTTGAAACAGGATGGACAGAATATCTCCAGGTTAAGAACTAAGTCAATAGCGTTTAGTGAGCAGCCACTGCACACTGTACTGAGACCATCTGAGAGATGAGACTCTCCCTACCCTGAATGCTGGGAGTAGAAACATTGAGAGACATTTACATACGAGTAATTTTCAGAAATTCTACATATTCTTGATCTAGAAAGTGGGATTAAGTTAGTAGAAACTAAATTTCAATAGTCAGGTCAGATATTTTAGTGGCACGGCTATAGAAATCTCAGTTCTTATCTACCTCTTGGGAAGTTATATTTTTCTCACACAGTGACTGCAGGAATTCTAGAATGTCCTTAGAATAACATATGTTTTAAGAAGGCATTCGTTTGTGAATAACATTTATACAAATAGGAGCAAGGTAATTTTTATTCTGTTCAAAAGGCATTTATGACCAGACAGCTTATAAAACTATCTGCGGGTCACCTAGGGACACCACACGTAGGCTACATTCAGCCTATGATAAATCTAAAGTCTTTGTGTTTTGGTCTGTGATTTTAATGAGTACGTCATACTGCAAAAATTGAATAAGCCACATAACATTTTATATGAGCAATAATTAATAATAATGTAAATGTTAGCCAACAAGTAAGCCAAGGCAGTTGTAACTTCAAGAGCCAAAAGCACAGATGAGCTTGGAGGATGGTGTGGTTAACCCCCGAGCCCAGCCCAGGTTCACCTGAGGAGGGCGGGGTCTAGAGCCGGATGACTGGCTCTAGGGCAGGGCTTGAATCAGCTCCCCTGCTCTGTAGCCATGTTCTCCGGCAATTCCTTAACTTCCCTGTGCCTCAGCTGTCTCACCTTTGCAATGCTGGTGATAATACTATCATTTTAGTAGAATTGCCATAAAGATTAAATTGAGTATTTTATCTAGAGCACTAAAAACAACATCTGGTACGTGGAAAGTGTTCTATGTTAGCTAGTATTATTACTACTCCAATAACCAGGAGAGGATCTTATCATTGAAGCAGGAAGATGTAGTAGCAGAGAGGTCAAGTTTTGGAGTTGAACAGAACTCAATTCAAATCTCAGCTTCAGTCTTAAGACTTGGGCAAGTTACTTCACCAGTCCAAGCCTTCCTTATCCCATTTGCCTGGGGAGGATAATAATAGTACCAACATTCTCTAATGTTTTGAGGAATAACAAAATATATATTTTACCTGCCATACAATTTAATTTAAATTAATTTTGTGTACTCAGTAATTTAAATTAATTTTGTCTACTAAGTAATTTAAATTGTCTACTTAATCATAAAAAAATTCCCCTGAATCACTGACAAATGGAGGTAAAAATGGGATACAACTTTTTAAACTAAAGTGATAAAAGCCTAAATTGCTTTCTTCATAAAAAAATACCTAGATAAATATCAGTTTATTCCCATGAACTAATTTTCTAACCCTTAAGATAAAATAAAAAATTCCCAAGGTGATTCTCATTTATAAGCTCTAGTGGAAAAACAGTTTTTTTATTTCTGGTAATATTATTTAAATTTTCTATCCTACATAATAGTCTATAACCAAAGATGTCATAATAAAAGGAAAGAACATAATTTCCCCTCACAGAAAGTTTTCTTTTTGCCTGGCAAGGATAAGATACTCTACTGCCATAAGAGTCTAATAGCTAACAAAACTCAAGAGCAACCTTGTCATAGCCAACCAAGATGACACATTTTTTTGCTGAAGAGGCATTTTAAGGACAAGGGTGAGAGGGACAGCTGCTTTCCAGTGGTGGTTCAGATGAGACCAAGGCTGTCCTGTTATCTCCGTCTACAACTGAGCCAGATAAAGGCCAAAGAAAATGATGTTATGTTCAGTATAATCTAAACATATATAATCTGCAAAATATGAGCTATAGAAAGTGAATTTTAAGGTCCCGTGCCTAGAGGGTGAAGTTCAGAAATGCAGACTTTATCTAATCTCTCTGAGCCAGAAAACAAAACAGTCAATCCTTTGTACATCCGCTAGAACAAAGGAACAATGAGACTGGGAAGTGCCTGGGCTGCGAGAACCTGCACTGGAAACAAACACTTAAAACCCCATTTTTGCTGTGATAAAGCCCCATGCTGGCAGGGGTCCACTATTGCTATGCGTGCGGCAGCCCTTCGTGTTCAGACCTCTTTTCAATGTGAGCCCAATGAAAACTCTGCTGTATTAAAGAAAAAGTTTTCAATGTTTCATCCGAAACAAATTAGATCCATCAGGGATGCTAACTTCATGTAGAAATACATACAAATTGACATTTTAAATGTTACTGGAAAATTTGGTTACATATCTGTAATCTTTCGATCAAAAGAAAAATCGTATGGAATTAGAAAACCTTACTTGGCTTCTGATTCATTTACGCTGGTGGTAGAGCAGTCAGCACACATACGTGTACACTACAACCTTCCTGGGTTGCCCGCCGTCACTCCCAAACACACAGTAACCAGTGAAGTGTTATAAACGAAGGGAACTGTTGAAAACTATAAATCGATCATCGAATCTCAAACATACATCAAAATTTACCATTAGCCACACATTTAAGACATTTGCACTTCTTAGTTCCAGACAGACCTGGAATGCCAAATGCGAAGTTCTGCCATATTCATCTGCTATATTTCAGTGAGTCTACCAGTATTAGGAAGCCCTAGAATTTCATACGTTGGCTTGATGTCAACCCAATTTTTCTATTGTCAGAGGAAAAGACGCAGCTTAGCTAAATTCCTGAACCCAAATGAATTTCCCTTTTTTAAAATGTGACTTTGGAAGAGGGAGAAACTCACCTATATATACATATGTTTATATGTGTATATATACACACATGTATGTATAGATATATATAATGAAGTAATATTTTCTTTAAAAATTCTTTCATATGGCTATTAAAACGCTACTATCTATCGATAAAGGAATTTTCAGAGTGTTTAGATTTCAAAGTGATAGCATTTACTTTGGATGTAAATTCAACCTTGTAACAAGAGTGCAGGCAACGCATGGGTTAATCTCAAATGCTATTCTCGAAGTCCTAGCAGCACCATGGTATATCTGTGTCAGATCTGGTAGTTCACAATATGCTTTCTCATTTTCGAAAACCTGCACCAACGGAAGGTTTGTGGCTTTTGCACCACAGAAGAACAAAATGAAAAAGCAATTGCTTACAATTTCCAGCTAATGAAATGCATCTCTTTTACTTTGTGATTGTTGCTGTTTGACTATACTAGGCAGCTTTCCACTTATTTTAAGATGACATACTGTGTTATGCTAATACATCCAATTAACATGCATTTAATTTAGCACCTTAACTCACCAGACATAAAGTTCAGGTAAGAGGAACTTTTAAAATTTTAACAACTCTGAAAGGCAACTAAAGCAGTTTTGACAATTATTTGCATCATCACTAACGACAGTGCAGGACACCGCATTATCTTATTGGACTTTAGGTGTGTAAGTAGTAGGTGGTCCACCCTCTGAGAGTTTACAGTCTACTCAGGCAGTTAACACCTGTGAGAAAAAGGTAAACAAAAGGTGCACTATCAGGGAGGCCGACTTCAATGTCAGATGAAACCTGGGTTCAAATCCCAACACTGTCAGTTACGAAGGTGACTTTAGGAAAACTGTTCAACTTTGCTGATACTCACTTTCCTGTCTACAACATGGGAGCAACAATACTTTACAGAGTTGTACATGCTAAGAGGTAAGAGAGGTACAGTGGTAAGTGCTGGCCTGACACACACGTTGGGCTTTCAGTAAATGGCAGTTGGTATGAGTGTAGCTGCTGGTAAGAATAACACAATGGGCATTAATGCTAAATATGCACATGAAGAGTGATAGCCGAGGGCTAAGGGCTCAGAGGTGGGCTTTGTGAAGGAAATGAACCTAAGCAAGTTTGGGAGGTCAAGTAGGACTTAGAAATCAGAGGGGAAAAAAGGGGGCATTTCAGAGTGAGAGTGCAGTTTAAGCTACAGCTGAAAAGCTCCCCTCTATTGAGTATTAGTGTCAGCAGTGAGGGTACCTTGACAACTGATGGAGACTTTAACCCCCTCATCCCCGTGATGCCCTTCAGGAGGCCAACGCCACTCCTTGGACATGGACAACCCAGGCTCTCTCAATGTTATCTAAGTGCTCCAATGTTCAGCCGCCTCCTCCACTCAGACTGTGTCTCTCATGTAGAGATTCATGAGCTGTCACTTGATGTGTGCTTTCAAACCTGAACATCAGGATATCAAGGAATTATTGTTAATGTTAGGCATGATAATGATATTGTGATTGTGTGAAAAACAATCTTATCTTTCAGAAATGCATACTAAATATTTATAAATGAAATTGAACGATGACTTGGATTGCAGATTGCATCACAGTGCTATGGGTTGGGAGTAAGGGTGGGCATGTAGATAAAACAAGACTGGCTACCAGTTGATAACTGCTGAAGATAGATGAAGAATACATGGTAGTCCATTATTCAAGTCTGTTTTTTACTTTTTCATTTGTCTGAGTTTTTCCATATAAAAGACAGAAAAACAAAATTAAAAACAAAAATCCCTGGAAATCTATGTGTGTAGGCAACAGGAAAAGAGGAAGCACAAACACAAGGTGGACCAGCTCCACAACGGAAGCCTTGAGCACGCGTCCACAGGAGCTGATCAGGGCTGTTGAAGACAGAACAGTGTGGACATCACTCAGTCACAGGGTTGCCAGGGTCAGAGCTCACTCAACAGCATGGGAACACAAAGCTGCCATGCTAATTTGGTTACATGTCATATGTTTAGGGGCATATAGTCATTTCAAACATATAGAATGGACTTGATTCCTCCTACAAGGTCAGAAAGATGTCAGAATTATTCTTTATGTCTGTGGGGGAATTCCATCGAATTGGTGTGTGGGAATGGAAGGTGAAACACTTTTTCTTTGTTCTGTTCTTATTCTGTCTGAGCAAATTAGATTTTTTTTTCTGCTAACCTGTAAGCCATGCCCACCAACAGAAGTCAGACTAATGGAGGAAGCTTCCTAAACACACAAAAGAAGATCAAGTTCAGAGCACTTGGTTGCTTCATTCCATATACATAGCTCAGCTTGACCTTAGAACTCCTGAGAGAGACTGCAAATGGCTGATTGCTAAATACTGAAGTCCATCACCAAGAGTTCAACACAACTGAAAATCAATAGCTGCTTATAATTTATCATTTCCTCACACTCTCACACATTTAATCATTTTTCCACCCTGTGTAGGCTACAAACATACACAGAGATTTCTTTGTAATATATTTTTCCTTCTTTAAAAGTCGTTTGAAAAGAAATACCACAGTATCATATAGTAATTTGAAAGAACTAAAACCAGCTTAAAAATTATGCCCTTTCCACAGAGTAGCGGAAAGAACTGGAGTTGAATGCAGTAAACCAGGGCTCAAATTTTATGCCTATCCTATATTAGCGGTATGGATGTGTGATGTTAATGCTTATAAATGTCAATCTCATTTCCAACCTGAAAGTTAATAATAGTAAATTTATGATACATGTAGTGTATATGAACCATTTAAAACCTCAAAAAGATCCTATGGAGAAGGCAGTGCTTTTATTATCACCCCCATTTTATAAATTAGGAAGCAGGCTTGGAGAGGTTAATAACTTGCCCAAGGCAACTTGGCTAGTAAGTGATGGAGGCAGCAGCTTTCAGAATTCAACTCTTAACCACTGTACATTCTGTGCTTTCATAATACTCCCACCACAGGACCTCCATGAGGATAAAACTAAACAATATGTGGTCAGTATAATGTTCACTTTATTTATACAGATTTGACCATAAAAAGAAACGATATCAAAATTTTAATGCCAATGAAAAATAGAAAAACTACTTCAATAGCTCTTAAACTTCAATGTGCACAGATTCACTTTGATATTTGTTTAAAATCAGATACCCTAGGCTCCATTCTTTCTAAATTCATTACATGTTGGGTAGAAGCCAAGAAAATGCCTTTATAACATGTTCTGCAAGATATTTTGATGCAAATAGCTTACAGACATTATTGAGAAATAATGGCCTATATTTAAAGCTATATAAGTGTTATGGGCTCAATTGTGCCACTCTAAAATTTGTATGTTGAAACTTTAACCCCCAACACTTCAGAATGTTACTGTATTTGGAGATAAGGCCTTTAAAAAGGTAATAAAGTTAAATGGGGTTATTAGGGGGAGCCCAACCCAATATGACTGGTGTCCTAACAAGAAGAGGAGATTGGGACACAGATAACACAGAGGGACACCACATGTGGACGTAATGAGAAAGTGGTCACCTGCCAGCCAATCAGAGAAGCCTCAGGAGAAACTTGCTAACACCTTGACCTAGGAGTTTTAGCTTCCAGAAGTATAAGAAAATAAATTTCTGTTGTTCAAGCCACTCAGCCTGTGGTGTTTTGCTATGGACGCCCTAGTAAACCAGTACACTAAGCAACACTGCGAAGTGGAAATACTAACGGAAATGCTGGTTTGGTAATTATAGCTTCTGAAACATCTTTTTTATTAAAGACAAAGGAATTAACCACATTAAGTGCCGATTTTTTTTTTTTTGGCTCATTAGTAAGTAGATGAAACTGACTAACGAGAGGGTATGTGCCACTAAGATACTCTTCCTGTAAGTGAAATTCCCTCCCTATCTTCAGCCTGCTTCCCTGGGCTCTACGACTTACTCATCACCCAAGGAGAATAGATCAGATTTTTAGTATGTGTACATTTTCCCAATGAAATATTCATTTCCTTCATTAATATTTACTTGTTTATCTATTGAACATCTATCTATGCATAGAACTAACCATTCATTCATTCGTTCATCCATCCATCCATCTATTTAATAAATATTTATTGAACATGTACCATGTGCTAGATGCTATTTTAGGTACTAAAAAACTACTTCGTATTGTTGGGAAGAGAAAAGCTCCCCAAAAGTCCTAAATGAAAACTAGAAAGTTTTATTTAAACAAACTCAAATGTCCTTAGGATGCATCAGGTGAGGAAATATGAAGTGGTCAAATGAATTAGTACCTAAAAGGAGAGAAGCCACAACTCAGCCCTAGAAAGACAGGTCTAGGAATACAGATGGCCCAGTTTTGCCAAATCTTCCAATATTTTAAGAGAATCCATACATCTGACTTTTATATGAATTTTCCATTTTTTAATGCTGGTAAAACCATCTGAATTCTTCACAAACACTACATGAGCCAAATAAAACATGTGTATGATTTAGAGACTTCACACCCCTAGGGGCTACCAGGTTTCGGCTTCTGCGCTAAGCTGAGGACACCAAGTGTTGCAAAAGTGTTGAGTTCTTCAATATCTGTTATCTTCACATCTGATTTCTGATGAAATCACAACTAAACAATTTAGCTTGCAAATTATTTTTAGCCACAACTAAATAATTTGGCTTTGAATCTATTACAGTTGTGGCATAAACGACTTAGTGGCGAAAGGAACCTGAGAACTGCCCAGTGCCTCCTCTGTGGTTAGGAAAGCATCACAGACAGGAGGCAGGGCAAAGTCTCCATCCAGCAGAGATGCAGTAAAGCTCGGTCACCACCTTCCCCATGACCTTCTCTCACCTCTGCACGGGACTGCAAGGGCAGGAGCCATGTACCATTCATCATCTTATAAGCCCACCAATCACCACCTGGTGTAATTCACTGCAGGGTCCAAGCTTAATAAATATTTGCTGAAGTGAATTGGAATATATATATGTTTTTTGATTCTGATTTAAAAGCTGGAGTGAAAGTTGATTGTTGCCAAAATAGCTCCCATTTATTTAAAATTTTGATCTTTAAGGTCATGTCTACATGACACCACAATAACTGGTTATTTTAGAAAAGTTATCAGGAGCAACAATCAGACAAATCACACTTAGAATGACACAGAGATAATCTAAGCTATCATTGTACCTCTAGCCAAATCATGTCTTGCTCTCTTATTCTAGGCCAACAAGAGAGGCAAATTGGAATAAGGAAAGCACAACATGCTTTGAGTGACTTTTCTGTTTGAGGTTATATCTCAGAGTTAGTATTATATTACTAGTTGGTCACGTTTTAATACGCTAAAATGTAATTTGTAGATCTTATCTCTGCAGCTTAGCAATTAATATAGAGGAACACTGGTCCTTCCTCTTCAATAAATGAAAAATTCACACATTTCCTTAAAATATAGAAGGCAGTAATGACAAAAAACAAACAATTGACAAAAGAAGTCCTCCTTTAAGCATTTAAAAAAAATCTTGGTTTAAATAAAATTATTTTTAAAGTGCAGAGAATCCTAAGAAGAGTTATACCATCATACAAATAAGTATGAAAAATTACCATTATACAAATATCACCTGCAAGTTTCATTCTTCACATTTATCATGAAGCTCATAAAATTTGTGGTGTAAAGTGTATCAGTGGTACTGTAAAAGGAACTCCTTAAGAAAAATGATGAGAACCTGAATGCCAACACATTGCCAATGCTGATGAGGTCTCTTTTTTATTGAATTCAACATAGTTAATAAAATGCAAATATTTCTTACATTTCACAGATATCTCTGGACTTGAAACACTTACATGAATAATTAAACTCAAAACAAAGGGCATTCTAATTAGTAACACCCACAGTAAGTGCTTTTTTATCAACTTTTTTTTCTTCCCCTAAAAGTAAAACCTCTGCCCTGGCTGGTGTAGCTCAGTAGACTGAGTGTGGGCTGCAAACCAAAGGGTCACCGGTTCGATTCCCAGTCAGGGCACATGCCTGGGTTGTGGGCCAGCTCCCCAGTGGGGGCCACATGAGAGGCAACCACACATTGATGTTTCTCTCCCTCTCCTTCTCCCTCCCTTCCCCTCTTTCTAAAAATAAATAAAATAAAACCTTTAAAATTTTTTTAAAAATTAAAAAAAGAAGGTAAAACCTCTGAATAAATGACTATATACTGGCTTATGAATGTCTTTATCCTTCCTCCCATAAACTTGTGAAGGCTCACCTGTTTTTAAAAATCATCTGCTCTATTCCTCACATATACCTTATCAAATGTAATGAACACATCTAGAAGTTCTATGGTCATACATTTCACAGTATCAGCAATCTGAGTGCTCACTAAACTATGCTCACATACCAAGAAACCAACAGCTTTATGACTAAAAGTCCTGCTGCTTAAACTTCTGGAAAATGTTGTCATTACATGGTTGATTTCAATCTCTCTTTGATTCCACATAAAAACACAAATAAATGTTTAACAACTGGTGTCTCTTCAATTTGTCCTTACTAATCTCAGAAATTATCTAAAAGTTTCATCTGAAGTCAGGTGATGCAACTGGGCACTCAATTTTTTTCTTTGAAAAAATAAGAGAATTAATATTTGATTGACTTATTACATGAACCCAGTTCCATTTCCTGATCCTGGGAATGGAAAGTTCTCACACCTCTTTAAAGAACTGTAGCTGAGAAGCGATCTTTGTTCAGGCTGCACACGAACGAACAGTAAGGATGACACATTTCTAAATTTAACTTCTGGAGTTTTGTCAGTTAAATTGGACTTTAAATGAATGTAAGGCTTCACTATTGCAACAAATAAAGATAATGTTAAAAGGAAGACAAATGAAGTCATAGAATGTCAAAGTCGTTAAGGAATTCAGAACACAGCTGGGGTGGCATGGGGCGGAATGAGGCAGCGTGCAGGAGCGTCCCTGCCTAAGTGGTTAGCGCTCGGTAAGGACTTGGACCCAAGCGACCGAGCCTACGCTCTCATTTTACAGATAAGAAAATGGAGGCAGGGAAGACAAACTAGCAGACATATATGCAAGGAAGGGTTTGTTGAAAGTGTAAAGAAAAAATAACTGACTTGAAGTGCAGAGTGACCAAGGACATTCTCTGATATAGGCTGTTTTAGTTACTCACATAATACAAAATAATTTTTGTCCCCTAATTTCCAGGGAATTTTTCTAATTTTCTCCTATGAATGGGTCTATTCTACTCCTGATGATTTTATATTCTGGTTCCAGAAATAAAACTAAGTTGAGGAAAGGCATATATCCCTAATCACTGCACTTTGATTATTTTTTCTAAAAACATTTACTTAAAATTATTCCAGGGCTTGACAATTTAATGTGATGGGAGCTCAAACCACATCACTTTAACAAACTTCCCTCCACAGCCCAGAATGTCTCTTTCCTGCATTCCCCCTCGAAGCGACTAGTCCGCTGTTTTCAGCACTAAGGAAATTTCTGAAAGTGAACCAAGCTGCTGCTGGCCAGATCTGGGGATATTTATCTTCACAGGTATTTTTACCACTGTTTTCTTGTATGCCTGGAACTCAAGTGCAACATCAGCTTGATCAGGCAGGGCTCAGCCCGAAGCGGCCTGGCCATCCAACCACACCTGTTGCCCCTTTACCTGTTTGCAACACCACAGTTTTTTCTTCTCCGTCCAGAGGCACAATCGTGAAGTTGTAGATGGTTCCGGCTTGTAAATCCTTGGGGTTACATTCATAGATGGTGTTGTCTATCCTCACAAGGTGGCACCTCGTGAACCCTGGTGTGTCACTGCCATAGATGAGGCTAAAGTTACAGGGAGGCCCCAGAGTTCTCCACTGGATGGAAGCGGACCGGCTGGAGACCCTGGACTCCGTCACGGTGAAGTTACATCTCACTGGCTCTCCTAGTCTAGTCTGCAAATGAACCAAAGACAACAGCTGAAGCCCACAGGCTGGGCTGCCCAGGGACAGTTCCACAGCAAGCTCCCCAGACTCTTCCACTCAGCATTCGCCCCCAACCTCAGCCCACCCCTTTGCTCAATCAGCAGAGAAAAGGCTCACGGGGAGGAGGTGGGTGGCAACTTTCCCCTTAGCTGCTCTTTCCCCGGAGCAGCAGGAGAAAGAAGGTGGCTTTTTTTACTTTTTGTTTTTGCCTTTGACATTTTGGCTGGGGATCCAGAAGAGGATCTTTTTTCCTAAGGGAGAGGAAGAAATTCGGCCAGCTCCCTCTCCAAACAGCAACCCAGGAGGCCAGAAAATGGAATAGGAATTTGGTTGGTTCTCGGTTGGGATGGGACGCATCGCCCTACGACCTCTCCTCCGTCCACTCACCTGCAGCAGGCTCAGTGCGGTCCACAAAGCCAACCCGGCTCCACGGCTCAGCATCGCGGACACTGTTTCCCACCCAGCCTCACCGAGGGGCTGGGACACCTGGTGGCCCCGACGGCTGCCTGGGGGGCCACTTGTTGCGTGCGCTCAGTGCGCCCAGCTGGCGCAGAGCGCTTCCCTTTGGGCTGGAGACGCGCAGGGGCCTCCGCTGCTGCTGCTGCTGTTGCTGCTGCTGCCGCCCCGAGCGGGCTGCGGACGCGAGAGGCGACGGGGACAGGCAGCGCGCCGCCCTTCCCACGCTGCCATTCTGACCCGTTCTGCCTCGCCCCGCGCCCCGTCCGCGGACTTCCGCAATCAAAAGGCAATTTCCTCGTCTCCCGGCAAAGGAACAATGCGCCGGCGAGGGAGGGAGCTCAGAGGAGCCAGCGCCTGAGGCTGCCAAGGGGGCCCAAGGCGGGCCAAGCTGCCCTCCCTGCCCCGCGCTGCCCTCTCCCAGGCCAGGGGTCCCGTCTGGGTCCGAGGAACTCAGCTTCCTCCTCCTTCTTCCCCTCCCCTTGACTTTCACTTTTTCCCACTCTGTGGTCCTCAACCCTGTCGCCTTAGCCACAGTCAGTACTTGCCCCCTCTCACTTTCCAGCCCCCGACCCCTGTCCCTTCCTCCCTCCACACCCAGTGCCTGCCCCTCCCTGTCTTCCTTCCTATCTTCCTCATCTGCTTTCTCCAGGGCCTCTTTTCCCAGGATTAAACATAACCACAGCAGATTTCCCTAGGTCGTTTACATTCTTTCCTGAAGACTCTTATTAGAGTGCTTTTGCCCTTCTCACCTCAAAGCATTCATCTGTCCTAAAATGCATCCTCCTGACACCGGCAAGAGAAAAAGACCTACAAAAGATCTTGTCCATTGTCATCTTGACCTTTATTTATTTTTTTGCCATTCGCTTCCCCCTTTCTCTTGAGTAGAAGTCTGTGTCCTCCCTTAAATCTTAAGCAACTGGTACTAACCAATAATGAATATGAGCACTGCCAATTGTCCAACCTGCAGGCAAAGCAGTTTCATCACTGGTCATCCAGTTAAAGCCATTTCATCCATAATTGTCCAAGGAACATAAGAAAGAAAGAAAAACTCTCACTTATGGAAGATACCATCGATTGCTCAGGTCCCTCACATATTACAAAAAATTAAATTTACTTAGTTTTCAGGACTAACTTTATGCTTTTCAAGCAACTGCCTCAGTATCTGAATGATCATGTATATGAAAATGGATTTTAAAAGTCCCCAATAACGAAAGAGCAAAAGTGTTTAATTGTACAATTAGCAGATGATAATAGCATAATATTGCAAAAACTTTTATAATCTTTGATTGTTTGGGGGGGGGGTGCCACCCCTGGCAACTTCCAAAAGAGATGAGACTCCACATTTTAATTTTCAAATCAGAATATTCCAGAGCCAAATCAACAAAACATTTGACACATTCCCTTCTTTTCAAATAGTTATGATAAAGCTATATTTTAGCTACTATATTGACTGTTACGTACTTTGAGGAAAAAGTAGAAAAAAATGGAAAAAGTAAAAATTATTTTCTTTTAGAAAACATGTAATTTTTTAAATCTTTTAATGAAAAAAAAAAAAAAGGCGTTTTCACTCCTTCAGGGATTCCAGGGGCTTTCACTTTGTGGCCAGACCAGATGTCTCCTTTTCAAGTTAGCAAACACTCAAAGAAGGTCAAATTTAAAATGTGTGTGCATTTCTGGAAAAAATGAAGCTTTCCTACTTCACTTTTCAGGTCACTTGTCTTAGAAAAGAGTGACCTCAATATTTTATCCTCCCCCCACAAGTTCAGTGGCTTTCACAGCTTGGCATGCCTTTCTGCACTGTCACAAATGCTGCCCCCCAACCCCCAGATACTGCAAGCCTGTAGGCTGCCTTCACCCTTTCCAGGGGTCTTTTTTTCAGTTTTCTTTCTTTTCAGTCTTCCTTCCTTCCTTCCTTCCTTCCTTCCTTCCTTCCTTCCTTCCTTCCTTCCTTCCTCCCCTTCCCTTCCACTTCCCCTCCCCTTCCCTTTCCTGTATTCAGAAGACAATCTGGTTTCCTTGTCTGTAAAACTGGAATCATACTTATTCTAAATACTTCCCAGAGCTATTATGAAAATTAATAAGATCACAGATGTTAAAGCACCTTTGCAAATTTTAATGTGATGTACAAGTGTCAGTTTGCCCAGTTACAGACTGCATCTGAATCACCGTTTTTGCTCTTCTGCAAATTTATCCTTCACACAGGGTCACATTTTCCTAACTTCTGCCTATCTTTGTCTTTGTCTTTTCTATTGAGGTTTAAAATTTTTCTCATAAATTGCTCCTCAGGTTCAGAATCTTCTTACCTAAATATATTAAATACTCTTCTGTTCTTTGAGAAAATCTTCAGTGGATCCTATATCCTCCAAGTTTTTGCAAGCATCTTTTAAAAACTACTATTGCATATGCTGGCAACCTACTGTACCTTTTAAGTTAATACTTAAATTATTTTTATTTCCAATATACTGTGTACCAATCCTTTCTTATAATCCTCCCTTTTGTGTGGGCAAATGCACCAAAAAGCAACATTTGAAGAGGATTTAATCAGGTATGCGATGGCAAAGGATCCTCACAACATGGCCTGTTTAGATGCCTCCAAGTTCCATGTTACTAACGGTGAGCTGCTAGTAATGCCTTGGAAACAGGAATTTGAAAAAGAAGAAATGACTTCTTTATATATAATTATTTTATTTTTGATCTATCAAAGAGAGACAGATACGTTTAGAACCATGTGTTGTCCTTTATCTATTTTAATATCAATCATATGAAGACTCATAGCAATCCATGAAGGATAGGACCAGAAGTCAAGGACATTTCTTTTCCAAAGGTATGTAACCGCCAGTTTTTTGGGAGGGAGGTACGGGGGGAGAATCTTTAGCCTCACAGAGTGCCCCCAAAGTTAGTGGGTCCTAAATAACCTATCATAAGAATTAACGTGAAACAGTGAGGGAAAGTTTAAATTCAGGATTTTATTGTTCCATTTTTCCTTTTAAAAGCACTTATACTATTATTAAAAATTAATGAGAATTATAGTGGATTCAAGGCAATACGGGACTAGGAGAAGCTGCCAGATATCATCTTTTTTGCAAGTTTATTTGAAACTACTGTACAAAGTGTAAATAAATTGACTCATCTTTTTCTTTGTTCTCATCTTTGTTTGGAATTCCTCAACTTCTTTTGAACCTGTTTATCCTGTGCAATGACACTGCATTTGCTTTAGAAGTTGCTGCATTCCAGGAATTCGGGATCAGCTGCTCTGTAATTTTTCAGGGGACAGTCTCTTCTCTTTGCCGCTAGGAAGCCTTTCCCAGACTGCATGGGAAGGGTGGGGCTGCTTTCTATTAGATGTGAGTGAACGAACAGCTGCTTTTTAAATAAATTGCCATAGCAATTAATGAATCATTGTTATAATTTACATTTTTATTAACAATGAATTCATGGATGAAAGCATGGCTCTTGTCACATTAAAGAATACAGATGTCAAATGATAAGACTGGTCATCAGAGGTCTAGGGGTCACACTTTAAGAACTGCTGCTTGGAATCAGGGTTTGAGCAGGTGCGGGATGAGAGGAGGGCAAAGTAGGCTGGTAAAGTTGATGGGTTAATTCAGACACCTTGCCCATAACCTAAAAGTTCTTTTATGACCTGGCCTCTACCCATCTCTCGCCTCTCTTCTGCTTGCTTCCTAACTTCAGTGGCCTGGTTCTGATAATTCACTTATTCATTTGGCAAATACTGATGGAGCGAGCACCAGCTGTGTGCCAGGCTCTGGTTTAGGTTCTGGAGACACCCCCGTGGAGGTGACTTTTTCCTGCCCCAGGGCCTTTGTGCCTGCTGTTTCGTCTTCATGGACCACCCTTCCCCAGGTGCTCTGCTTGGCTATCTTATTCAACCTTAGGTCTCAGCTTAAACACACATTTAAAGGGGCCAGGCCCTTTCTGACCTCACAAGGAAAAAGCATGCTTTTACTGTTCTTCAATTTAGCAACCCATTTGTTTCATTCAAAACATTAATGACATTTGGTAATCTAATTATTTATATGTTTGTGCACTATCGGCCTTTCCAGGGCACTTGAAGAATTCCTTTAGGGCACAGTCTTTTTTGTCTTTTCTTCTTGCAAAAAGTTTGGCATAAAAGTAGTTTCAACAAATATTTGTTGAATGAATGGATGGATGAATGAATGAATCTTTGTAGTTGCTCAGTAAATATTGTTATGTGAATAAATACTTTAAACAAGTCCTTCTAAAGATGTTCCACCTGGATACTTCAGATACTGTCTTAGAAGGGAGGGAAGGAAAGAGAAGAGGGGGGAAAACGGGAGGGGGAAAGGAATAAAAACACCAGAAGACTGATTTTGAAGAGAAAGAAGGAGGGAAAGATCAGAGTGGGAGGGAAGATTAAAGGAGGAAAAGGAGGAGGAGAGGGATGTAGTAACTTTAGGACAATTGTTCTTAAAGTGTGGTATTAGCATCATCTGGGAACTTGCTAGAAATGTGAATTCTAGGGCTTTGCCACAACTCCAGAAATCAGAAATGCCGAGGCGGACAAAATAATCTGTCTTCTATGTGTTTGTTTGTTTGTTTTTAACAAGCCTTCCTGCTCTAGTTGGTGAGAAAGGACATTATTTCCCATGACTTCTCTGGAAGCTGCAAACAGGACTCACGAAAGTCTTAGACTGTCAATCCCCTATCCCAAATATTGCATCAGACATCATTTTAAAAGGGAATAAATGATAATTTATTGTTGTTTTTCTTTTAAATGTCACTGAGATGTCTGGTTATAAAAAGATATATCAATGGTTTAGAAGGTCTTGAACAATTTTAGAATGGGTCAAATAAGTAAATTGGTGACATAAACTACAATATTTTTGTATAACATGTGATATATATTTATAATAAATATGCATTATAAAATTATATAATCCATACTTATGTAGTGTATTATGCATATTATATATTTGTAATATAATATACATATTTTGATATTTGTAACTTCTCAATAAAAATAAACTGCAAACCCTAAAGGACAAAGGACCAACACAGAGCAAACTTAATAAATGCTAGATGACAGGCAATTTTGATGCTTCTTCCTCTAAGGATGAGGAAGGACTTTCATTATGCAACTTTCATGTGTGTTTCCCCAGATATTTTTTAAAAGAAGAAGTCCAAGCTATCAGGGATTGTGTCAACTCAAAACAATTACAAAATGGCAAATCTATTTCTAAGTTATAATTTGAACTGGCTCAAGGGTAAATTACAGCAAAAGTGAATAGAATTTTCACCTGCAGGAGGTGTGGTACATTTAAAAAGAAGTGTATTAATATTTAAAGTAAGATCATTTTGATAACCAGTTTTTTAAAGAGGACCGTGACCATCCTCTTCTGTTTAGAGATACCATTTTGAGATAGTTATAGTCCAAGGACTCTTTCTAGCTTCCTAGGTCATAACATTACTACTTCATAACCTTTGTAGGTCATAGGTCTCCAGGAAAATTTAAATAATAAAGGCACTTGGGAGATAGTTGCAAAGATTAAATGAGAAAGTGCATATTATGTGTATAAGAGAATTCCTGGCCAAAGGGCTCAAAAAATTAGATACCATGATTTTTAGTAATAATAGTAGTACATGAACACCATAAATCATGTAGGCTAAGCACCCAGTAATGCTAGAGAATGACAAAGTCCACAGAAGAGAATGTCTTTCCGAGAACATCCAACTGATAATAAATGATCACTGCTTTCAATCTCCTACTCAAGGGAATCTCTACAGTAGATCAGCACAAACATTTGAGATTTAATGGCTGCCCTGACTTCTGGCCATTGCCAAGATTTTTTTAAATCCTGGAAGGGAGGGGTTGGGAATACCGGATATGTCTCTAACAGCAGGCTCCACCATCTCTCTCTGGGACATCTCTAAGGTTTCCTGATATTTTTTTCTACAACAATTTCTCACCCTCTTCCCTCCACCATTTCTTTTTAATCTGGAGGAAATGGGCTTCACATAGCTTTTGAATCATATGCAGACGATAGACATAAAACCAGATGTGACTGTAAACTAATCACCTTTTCACCCTCAAGCACCTCTGCTTCACCTTCGTCCCCACTTTGCAGTCCCTGCTGCCCCACCCTGGAAATGAGGCTGCTCACAGTGCACCAAGTCAAGGTGTTAATGCTTCTGCAGGGGTGTGGCTGTCATACATTACTGTTTCAGGAACTAGGTCATGATCTTCATGATATTCAAACCCTGAGACAGCAGAGAAACAAAATAAGGCCAACATTGGTTTTAAGGAAACCAGAAACCAACCAACAAACAAAGAAAATGATCACCCTTTCATCATTCTTAGAAAGTGAGGGTCAAATTGGAGGGTCAAAACCCTGTCTTCTTTTTTTCTGCGTATCACTTTTGCTAGAACATTATGTCCCATGTGTTCTCCGGAGTTGGCCAGCACAGGTGCCTTTTCTTGCTTTTACAGTTTGCTCTTAACATTGTTTTAAAAAATTGGAATAAGTAGGTAATGTTGAGAAAAATAGAGTTTACACGTAAAAACATCTGTATCTCGCCTTTTAAAAAAATCAAAAGATGGAGGCTTGTTGGGCCCTCACTCTGCCTGTCTCTTTCACACAGCTCCTTATCCCACCTTTTCTGCTGGATGAGGCAGACAGTGCATCTTAGAGTTGCCCTGAACTTGGGGCCCACTGTGATCAAAGTGGGAGATCAAAGGATCTTATCATGTTTTTCAAAAGATGTAATGATGAAAACATCAGCTGGATTATAATCCCCTTAGAGGAAGGAGCCATATCTCTTCATTATCTCCCCGACATCCCCAGGTTGTGGAGACTCAAAGTCTATTTCTACACCGACAGGGTAAACATTCACACCCCCACCATTAAACCCTGCCATAGCTAAGTACTTGTAAATCAGAAACAAAATTGTGTTCTTCAGCTGCTCCGCTGCAGACCCGGAACCCTCAGCACAACAGAATCTGGGTTACCTAGCACCTCAGCCTTAGGATAAACTAGTGCCCAAGCAGCTCCTGCTCCAAATGGATAGACAGTGACTCCACAGAAGACCCAGTCCTTCTCCAATAACCTGGATATCACCTTATTCAGGCCACCAGGGCCAAAACTCTTAGCAAAGCACACTCTTTTGGTATGTTCCCCACAGCTCTGCTGTTCTGGGCTGGGAGCACAGCCTGGAAGGAAGGGAACAAACGTAAGTGGTCACTGACACACAGGTGATGGGCAGGCCCCCAGTAAAACCACACACAGAGGGTGTGCTCATTGGCCCAGATCCATTAGATAGTCAAATCGGAATAATTCTGGTGAAAAAACAGGTGCCTCCTGTGTACCATTTCCAATGGGCATCTATCTCATCTGGGTTTCGCCATGGTAATACTCAGTTGCCAGATCCCCCAGAGTGTGGGAAGAATGGAAAGGGTTTTTACTTCAAAGACAGCTCCTGGAACTCATAGCATTTCCCCTTTCAGTTAATTTTCACCATACTTCACAATCAGTGGTTTTCAAATCTGTCATCCTGTGAGTGGAATGTACTGGCGTAACCACAGTGTGGCTAGGGTAAATTAGAAAGATAGAAAGGACTGAGCAATCTCTTCCAGAGTTCTTTATCTTATCTTCATACTTATCCGCTGGCTCATCCGCCAGTGCTGGCCCTTGCCTTTACTGCTTTTTCTTGCAAATGCATCATTTTCCTCTTGGTGTTCCTCCTCCTGCTCCACCCTCTCTCCCCTGGCCCTTGCAGGAGGCAGACAGGTCTTAGTCTGAGCCCCTGGTCTGACCCTAATTCAGTAATATCCCTTGGGTCTCACCCTCTTAAAATCCTTCAGCAAACTTTTTATTTTTAAATTTGCTTTTATTTTGAATAATTTCAAATTTACAGATAAGTTAGAGCATTGTTCAGAGTGCTTCCACATACCGTTATCCAGACTCACTGTTTTTGTTTTTTTTTAAGTATCCTCCCACATCTGCTTTATCACTCTCTCTCTCTCCATATGTACTATTTTACTGCATCCATGTCAGATTAGGCTGCACATATCCTGAATTAAAAGTGTAATCTCAGTAAAGTTAATTCAAAATTGAGACAACGCTTTAATCCACAATCTATTCAGTTTTGTTAGTCATTTCACTAATGTTCTTTCAGCTTGATTTTTTGTTTGTTTTTTTCCCCCTAATACGGATCCAGCTCAGGATCCTATATTGCATTTAGTTGTCAGACCTCTTAACCCTCTTTAATCTAGAACAATTCCTCAGCGTTTTGCAATGATCTTTATGACACTGACCTTTTTTGAATGATACAGGTTGGTTATTTCTATAGTTCTTTCCTCCTTTTTCATGTGTTCGTTTCCTTGTGATTAGATTCGGGTTATACATCTTCAGCAGGACTTCACTTCTCTTGTGTTCGATGTTTTTCCTAACAAGCTGTTTATTCAATTACTCCTGAGTGGGTCACGGACCTCACTGTGCATTAGAATCAATACGGAGATTTTTATACTCTGGTGTTAAGGTTCTACCTCAGTAAATTCTGATTCAAGAGGTCTGAGACATAATTTTAGAATCTGTATCTTTAAAAAGCTTTCCAGGTGAGTCCAACATGTGCAAGGCCAGGGTTGAGAGCCACAGACTTCCTATCTCAATTAGCACATCCTCCTTTCTCCTTTGATCTCATTTTCCCTTTCCTTTGTCACTCTTTCTGCCCAGTGCATCCGCCTTCATCTGCCCAGGGAAACCAATGTGCCAGAGAACTAGAGGAAGGTTAAAGAGCTCTTTTCAACCTGCACGCTCTCGTTCATGGTTGCACCTATGTGCACATGATTTAAATTGTGATAAAATATGAACATGATTTTTTTAATGCACAAAGTGGAAGGTAGTGCAAATCACTTATAATTAAAATAAAATGAGAGAAAATAAAAATCCTTGAAATTTTAAAGCTGGAGAAGGTTGAGTGAATTGTAAACCATATTATGTTATTGGCGTGTGGTAATCCACTTGGCAAACCAAGAAAAGTACAGTCCTTTGCCCCAGTTAGGCTAGAATGATGCTAATAATGAATTAGGGTCTTCAGGAACACATCTCTCCCATAGTATATTGCTCCCTTGTAGGGACTTTTTGCACTGTCAGCAGAATCACTTATATCTTATTTCATCCACACTAGACAATTTAAGAGATGTTCAGAAGGAGTACTAGGAGACTGTTTTCAACATCTTTACACTTTTCCTTCTAGATGTTTGCCCCAGTAAAGGGGAATATTGTCCCATTTTCAGTCCTGGCCACTGAACAGTGGTGGCAGCGGGGAGACTCTCCTGTGTAATTTAAATAACACAACAGTGACGTTCACTCCAAACTTGAGGGGGTGTGGCAAGGTGAAGATTTTCTGTGTCTGCCTTGTCACTTGTTTTGAAGGCTCATATGCGCTTTCCTTTGAAGGCTGAGAGAAGGAAGCCCAGAACTGAAACCCAGATCAGCACCACAATGGCTATTCATGAACTGAGGAAATGCAATCCTTCTCCCAGGCCAGGGCCAGGGCAGGGTGGGGAGGGGAAGAAAGAGGTGTGCCTCCAAACAAAGTTTAGGGGTGTTGAGCAGAATTAGAATCAGACAGGAACTTTTTAAGTGCCTGGTCAATGCTTTCTCCCTGTCAGAGCTTTTTCCCATATTAATGTTATTCACCTGGTTCTTTCATCCACCCCGTGAAGTCCACCAGGTAGAAAGGATGAAGCAACAAAAGGAAGTTAGTATTAATTGCTAATGTCATTGAATACTGGCCCTGTATAGCCAATATACTAAGCACCTTGCTTAATCAGACTTTAATCCTCACAATCATTTTACGAGGCAGATAGAATACCCTTATTTTAAAGAGGAAGCAATTATGACTGGAGTCGAGTAACTAGGAGATGATACCACCAGGATTTAAACCAGGGTTCTCTGACACCAGATCCCCAGCTCTTTACCATTGTATCAACCACCTCCTCCCTCCAGGATCACATGGCTGAGAGGGGATCCTGACTGGAGGTGGTCAGGATTTGAGACTAAAGTGAACTCATCCCCCTTTGGAAGCCACTTATCCACATTTCACTCTTCTTCCTACACCCATCACTCACTGGCTCCAACCCAAGGACCTCCTTGCCTGTCTCACCTTGCCCAGTGGGAATGTCTGGGCTATGCAGGGCACATTCTGACACCTACATCTGGCCTGATCTGCAACAGGGCCTCTGCCCAAGGACGTGGTATGTTTTCATTTAGGTGGTATACAAGGATGCCTGGCCAAGGGTGTGCATGGATGCTGAAAACCAGCCCATGCTCCACTACTGAGTCTTGTGCATCTGTGTGCTTAGCAACACCTTTTTTCTAATTAACACAGAGACCCTAGTGTGTAGCAGTAGTTCCCTATCTTCCTGGGCTCCACTTAAGTATTTAACCTGGGCCCCATTCTGTAAAGAATGTACACTTTAGAAACTAACCGCAGGAGGCTGTACTTAGATAAATTAATTTCTGCTACTTGATATTTTAGATTTTATTGCACTAGCCCCCTCACCCTGTCATACTCCAGTAACACAAAAGTGCCACCAGTGGCAGGAAACTAAGGCATTTAGAAGCTCATGGGGGAGATATTGTGGGTTGGGGGCCAAATTTATCCACATTTGTTGTTCTCAGATTTAAAAGTGCATCAGTGACTTGGAGGGCTTGTTACAACACAGGTTGCTGAGCCCACCACCTAGCATTTCTGATTCAGTCGGTCTAAAAGAGGACCCAGAGGTTGCATTTTTAACAAGTTCTGGGTCTGGGGTTCATACTTTGAGAACTACTGATCTAAATATTTCCTTATGTTACAGGGTGCAGCCAAGGGGGGCTGAAATAGGGATTTGGAATGGGGTCCAGGACTCAAGGTGTCTAGGAAATATTAGAAAGACATATAAGATGTCCTCACCCCTTCCAGCCCTCAGGTGCGAGTTGGGGGAAGGGACAAATAGAGCAGGGCCATTGAGAGCTGTTTTGCATAACAACAGCTTTGCAGCCAACCTCTGGCATGGTCATTTAACATATCTATAACCTTTAACTGGTTTCATAGATATGTTAAATAGCTGTGACCGTGCTTTGAGCCAAGGAGAAGGGTGTGACTTCTACCCAAGACTTAACTGGGAGGCAACTCCCCCTGGTTACAGCACCTGCCTGAGAGCTTGGAGATGATTGGCTCCACGCCATGGGGCCACACCTGCCCAGACGCACTATGACAGCCCAGTAAAGCTGGAAGGATATGGGAGTGCTGGCAAATGTAGCTGATTGTGGGAGGAGTCGGAAATGGGGCTGCAGAGGAAGATCAGTACAGGGATTTAAGCCCAGACGCAGCAGCCATTGAGGGGAGAGCCACGCGCTTTTGGCAGAGTGAGGACCCCCTGCAGCCATGGGGAGATCACCACGTGGCTTTAGCAGAGAACTGACACTCGCTAAGGCAGAGAATCATGCGGCTTTGGCAGAGTGGCAACCCTCCTCCTCCCCATAGCTTTACCAAAGAGAACCACGTGCTTTTGGCAGAGAGGAGACCTCCCCTCAGCCTTGGTGAAGAGAGGACCATGAGGCTGCCAGGAGCCTGGGTCATGGACTTGTACTTCTTTTCCTGAGATACAGCACCCCAGATAAGGGCAGAGGGAGAAGGAAGGACTGTGTGCATCCCTGGGTATCCTAAAGGACTTTGATATTTTAATGAAAACATTAGGCCACTACTTTAAGTCTGTATAGCTTTAAATAAACATTTCCTTCCTTTTTCACAAATCTCTGGCATTGAGAGATGTCTCCTCTGGCAGCAGACATAACAAACCTGGGGGGTGGGGTACTTTTGGTAATAGTATATCGTGCCCCTCCCCTTGGGTCCTTTCTGTAACACTCATACTCATACTATAATACTTGACTCATATTATAGACGAGCTTCTTATTCCACCAACATTTCCTGATAAAGACACACACAGCCACATTCTATTATAATGGTAACAATAATAACAGCAGCTAACAGTAATTAAACACTATTTTCCAGGCACTGCTCTAGGCACATGATAGGTGTTAATTCATGTCCAGGGTGAGAGGGTGAGAAGAGAGAAGAGCAAAAAGAGAAGAGAGATTTTTGAAGCCAAGTACCGGCCCAAGTCTACAACCTTCCAAAGATTGACCCCTAACACTAGCAGGTCAAGATGCAAGGAAAGAGGTTAAAGGAGAAGGTAGGGAAAAGTCTGCATTAATGAGTGATTGTTGGGTTCCAAATTGTGTTCTCTTTGTCATTTACCTTCATTAGCAGGTGCTTTGTGTAAGGGACTGTGACTAGGTGTGCAGGGGTATGTGTGTGTTAGTGTGTCCTCTTCTTGCTCCGCCATTCTCTAATCACCCAACTTTGGGCAAGCTCTTAACCTCTTCAAGTTTAAGGTAGCTATCCATGAAATACTAATAATATTACTAATACAACTTCTAATACTACAATGGTAGACTGTGTGATGCGCACAGATTGCTCCCATCCATTATCTATGCCCCTTTGCCATGAGACTTTTGCAGCTCTTCCCATCAAGAGGTACAGTCCCCGCCTCCCTCATGGTCCAACTGTACTAAGCAAATCCCAAATCCTCACACACCAAGTGCTATCTGATAAAGAAAACAATCGGCACACAGATTTTCCTCTTACACAATTCCAAGCAGTTAGGTCAAATGATTTTATTTCTCTTTTATAACTTTATGAGTGTTGAGGTAGAGTACCATTCAAAATTACTTTTGATTACCAGAGGACAAGGTGGGTGGGAGGTAGAAGAGGATAAAGAGGGATAAATGGTGATGGAAGGAGACTTGACTTGGGGTGGTGAGCACACAATACAACATACAGATGAGGTAATAGAACTGTACACCTGAAACCTATATAATTGTATTAACCAATGTCACCCCAGTCAACTCAATAAAAAAAGAAAAAGAAAAAAGAAATAAATAACAATTCTATCAAGAGCCCCAAAACAAAAACAAAATTACTTTGAAAGGACAGGCACTTTACCTCCCAAGTGACTCACTTACTTTTCAAAGTGTCCAACTATAGCTGTTTATAATTGGCTGTTACAAAATAAATGCTTCCAGTAAATCAGATATGATCTGGCCTGGATGCCTTGACTGAGGTATGAGAGTCATGGGAAACTGCAGTTTTAGAACCTGCCTTTGGAAAGAGCATGGCTTCTACACAGTCACCTGCCCAGGACAGAGTTAAGATTTTGCCTGAGCTCAAGAATAATGGGAACTTGAGATAGTTGCAGTCATTCTGGTGTCCCATCTAAAAGATCATAACCATAGCAGTAGATTTTACTTTAGAAAAAGACTGAAACCCAAAAAACCCACGGTGTATTTGTCATGACCCGAGCCTGCACACCCAGCTCTCAGGCCGGATCCCCTGAGCTCTGTAGCCCAGGGCTGGGTGGGCCCAAGGGCTGGCGCACCTGTGACAGAGCTCCAGGGCTGGGCATCCTTGGCTCATTCCAGCAGAGCTGGGCCACCTCTGGGAGCTCTCTCTGTGTTTATTTCACAAGGTCAAATCTGGACAAGAATAGGGAAAATTGTTTTTCTAAAAGATAACTCTTTAGTGTCCAGGCAGATGTGTTTCTATTGTCGTTTTTGTTCACCATGTTTCCTATTTGATGCGCTGAATTTTATACATATGTGTGTGTATGCATATGCACATATATATATATTAGCATGGAAAAAATAAGTATATGTATTTAAGCTCAGATGTAAGTGAATACTCCTCTAAACTGTTAGAATGCAGTTTTGGCTGAGGCACATTCAGCCAAAATGAGAAGGTGCTCCTCCTAGAAGCATTCCATTTCAAAAGTAAGTGGTGAGTCTTACTGACACCCGTGGTTGAAAGGGCTCAGGGGTTGGAGGGTGAGGGAGAGCAGTGCCAGTTCATGATGACATTGGAAGGACCAGCTCTCCCTCCCATTTCCCATCTTCCTGCCCCACGTTCCAAGCCCAGACAGGTCTGAAACCATAATGATCCAACTAGAAGAGGTGGGTAAAAAGCTAGGTGGTGAGTGAGAGCATTTGGACATGCTCCCTTTTCCTACTTCAAGTTCAAACTGAAAATAAATCATGAGAGAAGAGAAGCTAACATTTAAATTGAATTTAGAGTTTGGGTTATTTTCTGAAATAGATATTTTTGTTAATGGATTGAGAGTGAGTTTTGAGTTTGAAAGTGATGTAAAGAGTGTCCAGAAATCACGAGGCCTTCCTCTCTTCTCTTCAGAGGCCCATGAAGAGCTAGGTCACAGGGAAGATTTATGGTCAAGGAGAAGTGGAGACAGAGTCCCAAGAATTGTTCAAAGGACTGGCTATGTTTGTTTTGGGATCAATAATGAAGTATCTGTCCACTATATGGGAACCATAGGCAATATTAAACTCTGCACAAAACAAAAGAAACCAGCACTAACATGAATAAGTCACACGCATAGCCTGGGACTTTTACTTTCTTTAAATTATCGGATTCCTTATTAGGAAACAACTACACACTGTCAAATGAAACTTTAGCTTCTTTGATTTGTTTTAATTACACTATATTGCCTAAAATGATGGCCTAAAACCCTGAGTGGAAAGCAAAACCAAAGAGGTAAACGCCTGTTGCCAGAAACACTATGCCAGCCGGCTCCATGACCACGCCCCCGCCGCCCCTCCGCCTTTCCATTGACCTGTCCTCCTGGGGATGCTGATGTGGAGCTGGTGTGAGACTTAGCTTCCCTTGACCATGTTCACAAATCAATAGTAGTGATTCCTAACCCTTGCGTTGCTTTGTGACTTCTTCTCCTCCCTTATGAGCTTACGAGACTGTGACAGAAATGCAGGGGGACCTACAAGGTACTGATTTCAAAGTCCATTTCCTGGTTTTAGGTTATGGTTAAGACTATGAACCTGACTTTGGTTCAGAAATGTGACTGACTACACAAGTGTGGTTCTGACATGGTGGCCTAATTATGTTCATGTTAGAAAGATGTAGAATTTTTAATTCAATTTCAAGATTTTCACATTACACCAGATGCATTCATTACAATTAGCAGCTAGGGCACAGAGTGCCTAATCATCTACTCGCACAGCGCCATTCCCAGCATTCCCAGCATTCCCAGCAAAGCAAGTCTACGCAAGCAATGGGCTTTCGGAGAGCCTCACAAACCACGCTCCACACCCGCTGTCCTCTTACCTCTTCTGTGGTGCTGGAGAAGGGCTGGGTGGTCCAGGGAACCCACGATGTCTCCATCCTTCCAGTCATCTGCAGACCGGGGTGCTGCCTCTGGCTGCAGTTTTGGCTGGCATTTTCAGTAGTACTGCCGGCGAAGGCCTCTGTGCTGTTGCTAACAGGGCGCTCGGGGCTATACGAAACGGCATGAAAAGTAGTGGGAGTCTGGGGAGGAGAGGTGTTTCTGATGCTTCTCACTGAAACTTCTGCTCCCCGGCCACCTGAGGTAGAGAAAGGACAGCTTGTTACCATCACCCTCATGTTCTTATGGATTCTTCACATAAAAGCAATTTTTCTTAGAAAAAGAAGAAATCTTTAAGGACAGACATGTGGATAAGCCTCTACTTATATGAAAAAATCAAAGATACATTGAGGGTTGCGATGCTCATTTGCCCTGTTCAGTTCATCCATCCTTTATTCATCTACCAGCAGCATCCCAGCTCCGTGTAGAAGATGGAATTACATTTAGTCCATGCACATTGAGGGTCACTGACCTGGTTTCCGTGGTTCTGTGGATCTCTTAACACTTCATGTAAAATTCTCAGTATATGTATATATATATATATATATACGTACTTTTTGTTGTGGGGGACTTTTACAATTTCTCAAAGGGGTCATTAAACGAAATGCTAGATTGAGAACCACTGTTAATAACTTGCCTGACTTTGCCATGAAGATTGATGATTCCTTGGAAAATAATGACATTTCCTTAACCACAGTGCAGACTGTTTCTAACCCTAATTGTGTGAGTACCAAACCATGGGACAGTTCTATTTTCTGAGCTACTTATCTTTGGAAGAACAGTTAATTGACTTAAAACTTAGGTGGTGGTAGGATTAATTCACAGCTTTGTTTTGCAAGGCCAAATTGCCCATACTTAAAAAGAAATTAGTTTGTGAATTACGTTTACCTAGCCATAATTTTAAAATGTGCTTCCATCTTGTGAAGATCCTCCTAACAAGCAAATTCTGATTCACTGGAGATGGTCAGATTCAGCTCGTCTAACAAGCTCTCAGGTGATGCCGATATGGATGCTGATGGCCTTTGGACCACTCTTGGTGCAGCAAAACTCTAGAGAATGGTTGTATGATCTGAAGCAACGGAAAGGTCTGTGAATTGTGGGCTGAGGTGGTCTGTTTAGATGCTTTCATCAGCTCCATAGTAAATCACAGTCTCTGGGGTAAAAAAACCCCACAAAAATCTTTCCCAATTTAAATAATCATAATTTTGAAGAGTTTCTGCTTGAAAGATGCAGAAGAAAAATTATCTTTTTCACGACTTCTTTACTGGTTCATTCAAACAACCATCTATTAGGCAGCCACCATGTGTTAGGTGGAGTTCTCCTGAAGATGCTATTAATCAGGACTTCCGGCCAAGATGGAGGCGTAGGCGGACACATTGTGCCTCCTCTCACAACCAAAATTAAGGACAACAAATATTTAGAAACAAGAAAACAACCAGAACTTATAGGAAATTGAACTGTACGGAAGTCCAACAACCATTCATCCAGACCGGTAAGAGGGGCGGAGTCGCGGCAGGAGAAAGTGGAGGTGCGGACCCAGGAACGCAAGCAGCGGCGGCTCGCAGTTCCCAGGTGCATGGGCGGTGGCTGGCGGACCCCGGGCACAGGGGGGCAGCTGTGCAGACCCAGTGAGGATGCACAGGGCGGCTGGTTGACCAGGGGGTCCCACATTTGCGCACGCAGACGGTCCAGGCAGAGGGGAAGTGGCGGAAGGGACTGAATCCAGGAGAGAGCGGAGCAGGCGCCATTGTTCCCTCTCAGACCCCGCCCCCACATACAGCATCACAACCCAGCGACTGGGCTGCCCCACACTGGGGAGCGCCTGAGGCTCCACCCCTCACTGCATAACAGCACGCGCGCGCGCGCGCGCAGATGATCCAGGTGAAGGGGAAGCAGCGGAAGGGACCGGAGTCCAGAAGAGAGCGGAACAGGCGCCATTCTTCTGTCTCAGATCCCGCCCCCACCTATAGCGTCACAACCCAGCGACTGGGCTGCCCCGCCCCGAGGAACACCTGAAGCTCCACCCCTCATACGTAATAGCTGCGACCAGACTAAAACTAAAACAAAACAAAAAACCCCACCAAAAATGGCTCAAACCGGAGAAAAAAATGAAAACCCTGGAGTCAATTCCTCTAAGCAACGAAGAGATAGCCAACCTATCAGATGCACAGTTCAAAGCACTGGTCATCAAAATGCTCACAGAATTGGTTGATTTTGCTCATAAATTAGATGAGAAAATGCAGGCTACAATACGTGAAATGAAGGAAGACGCATGGGGAACTGATAGAGATGGAAGGAAAACTGGGACTCAAATCAATGGAGTGGACCAGAAGGAAGAAATTAACAACCAAACAGAAAACGAGGAAGAAACAAGAATTCAAAAAAATGAGGAGAGGCTTAGGAACCTCCAGGACATCATTAAACGTCCCAACATCCGAATTATAGGGGTCCCAGAAGGGGAAGAAGAGCAACAAGTAGAAAACTTATTTGAACAAATAATAAAGGAGAACTTCCCCAATATGGCAAAGGAAATAGACTACCAGGACGTCCAGGAAGCTCAGAGAGTCCCAAAGAAGTTGGGCCCAAGGAGGAACACATCAAGGCACATCGTAATTACATTAGCCAAGATTCAAATGAAGGAGAGAATTCTAGAAGCAGCAAGGGATAAGGGAACAGTCACCTACAAAGGAGTTCCCATCAGACTGTCAGCTGATTTCTCAAAAGAGACCTTCCAGGCAAAAAGGGGCTGGAAAGAAATATTTGAAATCTTGAAAAGCAGGGACCTACATCCAAAATTGCTCTTTCCAGCAAAGCTGTCATTTAGAATGAAAGGACAGATAAAGCGCTTCTCAGATAAGGTCAAGTTCAAGGAGTTCATCATCACCAAGCTCTTATTATATGAAATGTTAAAGGGACTTATCTAAGAAAAAGAAGATCAAAAATATGACAGCGAAAAGACAGCAAAGTCACAGCTATTAAGAACCACACCTAAAACAAAAGCAAACTAAGCAAACAGCTAGAACAGGAACAGAACCACAGATATGGAGATCATATGGAGGGTTAGCAACAGGGGCGTGGGAGGAGGGGGGGGAAGGTACAGAGAATGAGTAGCATAGATAGTGGGTAGAAAATAGACAGGGGCAGGGTAAGAATAGTATGGGAAATGTAGAAGCTAAAGAACTTATGACACAAGGACATGAACTAAAGGGGGGAATGTGGGTGGGAGAGGGTGTGCAGGGTGGGGGGAATGATGGGGGAGAAACAGGACAACTGTAATAGCATAATCAATAAAATATATTAAAAAAAAGATGCTATTAATTGTCTCATTCTTCCTGTTCTGGACCACCTTACTGACCCCTCTTTTGGAACTTGTTCATTTCTTTTCCACTTTAAACTAACTTATCTCACATGATAGTATATATAATGGAGAGAAGGATAAGATTTAAAAAAAGAATAAAAATGGAAAAAGTATTTTTAAAATACTTTAGCAAGACATAAATAGCAGTGCTCTTAAAAGTTAATAAAATTATCATGGCTACTAAGCATTCTTTCCTCAAGCTGTGGAGGGTTGTGTAAAGTAACCTCTACATAGGGTTGCTGCACTTAACAAATGAAAACACAAGATGCCCAGTTAAGTTAGAGTGTTAACTAATAATTCCATATATTTAATATATCTCAAATGCATGATATTACAAAGGTTATATTACATTGTATATTAAAAATATACTAAAAATTATTTGTCATTTATCTGAAATTTAAATATAACTGGGAGTTGGTGGTAATGCCAACCCCACTACTAAATCTAGGCTTTGACAGACTTTTGGACATTCCCCTTAGTTTCTATCTTTCAGAATCTTGTGCCACTGTCACTGCCATTGGGCTGGGGTTGGCCACTCTGGTCATAGATCAAGAGATTTATTTACCCCTGGCATGTTTTCTGCATGACAAACCCAACTGTAACGTTCGGGAGACTTTCAACTGCATGAAGCAGTGTTAATTCTGCAGTCTTAACTGAGTGAGCTGATTGAATGTCCCCTTAAGTGGACATTTGTCCATTGCTGGGATATAAAAATTTCTGTATGTGGAGATTAGTATTTTGGTCATTTTGAGCTTTGGCCAATGCTGATCCTCTGCGTTGATTACCACC
Organism: Glossophaga mutica; assembly: GCA_039655065.1. Lineage (NCBI taxonomy): Eukaryota > Metazoa > Chordata > Mammalia > Chiroptera > Phyllostomidae > Glossophaga > Glossophaga mutica. The sequence goes on from CM077304.1 coordinate 66,808,289, forward strand.
TATGACAATTTTAGCTCTCAGACCTTAAAAAAAAAAGATTTAATGATGGGGTTAGGACAAAAACAAGCTTCCAAATATCTAGCATGTAATTACGTATCTGCATACATCAACCTATGCTCACTCTTCCTTGCTAAGGAGCACTTGTTAAGTGCTCGTCCTAACAACTTTTTGGAAGATTTCATCAACTTACATAATTAGTTCAATGGATGAAACAGGACTCTCCCAAAATTAGACAAATGATCAAAGCATTCTTAAAACGTTTTCTGAGAATAACATCGCTTATTACCATTGCATGTAACTTTGGAGTACTTTGTGAAAAAATTTTCAATCTTCTGTAATTGTCTTTAATTAACCTTCTAAATTTATTTATAAAACACCTCAAACCAAACAAGTCCATTTTCCATTTTAGGCCACCACCTTTTTTCCAAAGAAAGAACCTACAAAATATCCAAGTTAAATACCCCTCATTTTGTGTCTGTGTTTCTAACTTGTGCTATTTAAGAAGCAGGAAAGAAGCTTTAGTCTTAACATTCAGTTTCCCAATTTTGTGAATTTTAAAGCCGTGGCTCACAAATGTTGGATGGCATCAAAATCACCTTTGGTTAGAATTTGAAGCTTTGGCCCTCCTCCTAGAAATTGTGATTCAGTAGATTTTGTGTGGGACCCGCCACCTGCATTTCTAACAAATTTCTAAGTTGATTATAATACACATCTAAATATGTGATTTATTCACATATATAACATGAGCCAAAATCGTTCCTTATGTGGGTATTAAAAGATTATAAAGTAGATAGAAGGAAAGAAAATTCATACAGAAATATATAAAGTGGTCAAAGAAGTTACCTTTTACATTTCCTGAACCCATTGTTGAAATGGGTGCTAGGAAATTGTAAATACAGTACATCTTTGGATTTTTTGGTGTCTATATTCTTCTGATGTTCTTTTAAAAAGTATATGTATTTCACAGTTCATGAAAGAGCAAGATGTGTTTTGACAAATGCAAGCAAAAGTTCTCACACAATGGAACAACATGTTGAAGCTGTTTTTAAAAAGCTTTATTGTACCATTGCTGCTACACTGTTTTCATGTTATACACAATCCCTCTTAGAACGCTATCCAAGAAAAAGGTGGGTGACTTTGGGCCAGTCTAAAGAGTTTTGCATTTAAGTTGCAAATGGCTCACCTGTGAGATGATTTGCAATCATTGCATCATATTAAGACCGTATATTGACTACATTTTTAAAAAATCAATGTATATTTTAGTTTACTAATTAGCCTGATTGGCTCAGATACAATCAATAACAGAAATAAAATTTTGTGTAAAAATAATAAAGATAATGCCCAATTTGTTAGTTTTCCTGCTTTAAGTGATACTGATAATTTTTAAGCATGTTGAAAACAGAATAACTTGAATTAAACTCACGTGGAGGTAGAAAGTTTTAACCACATTGGTACTTTCTATAATCTAGAAAGTATAGAAAATATTAATCTTATGGATGAACAACATGCATATTTGTGTTTTAGATTATAATATTTAGTTATCAGCTCTTTAAAAAGGGCATTTGGAATCATTCATTGCAAACATCTGAATGCAATTTAATTTTTCACAATGGATTCTCTAGAAAATCAGTGAGCTTTCATGCATTGGGTCAATTACTATCATTCTGCATCTTTAATGGTAAGTTCGAGATGGAGCAGAAAAATGTGTTACCTTGTAATTGTGTGAAAGCAAGTATTATATGTATGTACGCTCAAGAAACTGACTTTTTATATCACAGTTTTTCAAATTTTGACTCTGTTTTTTCTACAGTTGTATGTTCTTCCCCAACACACATTTTCAGGTATGTCTGTTTAGTGGTTAGATGTAGATGGCTGATTCTATCCACTTTACTTTTGAAGTGAAGTCTATCATTGTACATGTTTTGCATGAAGGTCAAAGGAGATAGTTTTTCTATTCAAAAACTATCAATTCTTTGCTGAAGAATTGATTGCTATATCTACTTTTTAAAAAGTTTCAATGAAAGAATATTCTTCTAAATAAAGTTTGATTGAACATTGGGGATGAATCTCCCTTCTTATATTACCATAGAGAGAGAAAATTCATGATGACCCCCTGTGGTTTATGACAGGCCCTATGATATGAATTACAGAAAAAATTGCACAAATTGGTGCTATATGCTGCATACTCTCTGATAAAGTAGAAATTTTTGATTGACTTTTATACTTTTACATGATTCTCATAGAACTTTTATAAGGATAGAGACTATAACGCCCAAGTCAACTTCTATCATAAAACAGCTCACTGCATTTAATCGGCATCTAAATAAATGCTTATTTAATTTATGAAATGAATGAGTGTCAGAAAACTATCCAAAGTTAGCATGGTAGAAAGACTCATATGAACATCAAAAATCAACATCTAATAAAAATATTTACAGATATAGTATATGCTGATCTCTAAATGAGATTGTAGATCAAAATTATCTGGAGAAGTTTTTTAACCATATAAAGACTTGTGCCCTAATTTGTATTTATTGAAACACAATCTTGGAGGTGGTAGCATAGAAAGAAATGATGGCAGCTATTCCTTCCCCTCCCCCAGGTGATTCTTATGTAGCCACCTGGGCAAAAGTTGGTGGTCAAGCAGATGGGAAATGCTGTACAGTGGAATGTACACTGGACAAGGAGTTAAGAAACTTGGGTTCCAATCAAACCCTGCCACTAAATTATCTGGGACAATTCACTTAACCTCGACAAATGTCAGCGTCCTTGAAGAACATCTTCATTTCTAAATAATTTCTCCCATGCTGTGTGAGGTCTGCTTGTACCTAATACATAATGATTCTATTAATTTTTGTCTTTCGTGACTTCCCGAAGCAAACCTCTAAGAGAAGTAATAAAATGATTGAGTAAAACAGACAATTAAGTTGCATCCACAAATAAGAACATTTCAGCACAGGACTAAAGTGTGTGCTGCAGTGGGAGTTTGAGCCCATGTATACAAGTCTTTACCTGTGTCTGTCATCTAGGTTATATCCGTCAGTGGTTAACAAATTAGAAAACTCTGTGGCCACACTTTGTTCTTACCATTTCAAACGTATGTGACCCCCAACAGATATCTACCCCTAAATACTAGTGTGAGAGATTTGAAGAAGCACAATTTGGTATTTTTCCAGTCTTCTCAAACACCATTTTGATGGTCTAATAGTTTCTGATAATCGGAGAATTGAAGTGTCTACATCAGTAAAATTTTTAATTTTCTGGTCATTTGCTTTAGTCATTACACATGTATGCTGTGTTTATGCTTAGATCTGTGTTCATGTATTTTATAGTGCTTAATGAAAAGTGCCTAGTGTCTGGCACATAAGAGAAACTCAAGAAATATTTGTTGAATTAATAAAAGAAGTGAGATCCCTGACCAGTGTGGTTCATGTGGTTGGGTGTCATCCCACAAAGTGAAAGGTCACCAGTTCGATTCTCAGTCGGGGCACATGCCTGGGTTGTGAGTTAGGTCCCTGATCAGGGTGTGTACACGAGGCAAGCAATCAATGTTTCTCTCTGACATCAATGTTTCTCTCCCTCTCTTTTTCCCTCCCTTCCCCTCTTGCTAAAAATAAGTAAATAAATAAAATCTTAAAAAAAATAAAAGAAGCAAGAAAAGAAGGAAAGAGCAAGAAATAGATAAAAAAAGAAAAGTTGGGCTTATTTTAATGGGAATAATAAAGTTTTCCAACTTGGTGGGTAGCACATAACCCATTTCCATCAGCTTATGAATCTCCCATAGAAATTGTGTTGGGGCATGTAGTCTTCCTTTGAATGTAAAACAAAAACCAAAACAGGACATTTAGCAGAAGAACTTGCAGAGTTGATTGTGAAAGGAATAGCTCACCTTTTTTTAAGCAGAGGTTTTCATTGACTGGTTTTCCTTCCCTGTTGACCTCTGTTTTCATCCAGCTATGGAAGTATTTCTTCTCCTTCTGGACCACTGCTTTGTTGCCTCGTTTCTTGAGAAAGAGAGAGGTATGTTCCACCTCAAGGTACCCTTCTTTCTCATGGCAAGTCCACCGGGGGGCCTGGGAGCAGTGGACAAAGATGGCTGATCGGGAAGGGCCGCCAGAGGAATTGGAGATGCTCAGGCAGAGTGCAGATTTTATGTGAAGGAGTTTTCCGTCCTCAGTCCATGTCCACTGCTGGTTCTGGTTGGTGCCATTGCACAAGCCTATGGACACCATCTTATTTTCGAGAAGGCACTGTTGTTTCCGGACATGGACAATCTGAAACCCCTCTGGAGAATGAAAAGCTCATCTAGTACCATGTATAATACAAATGACAAGGCCCACCAGAAAATGAAACAACCTACCCACAAATCAGCCAATTAAAATAAAAGGTTTACTTATCTTTTGCTATTACTATCGTTTCAAGTGACTATTCCCAGATTCAGCACATGGAATTTAAAATACCAAGGCTGACAATGTCAAAATGTCACACTTAGCTCCCTTTCTTTTACTTTCACACGGTTTAGGGAAGAAAACACACTCCCACTGAAGTGATGAAAGGAAGCTTGGAAAAGAAACAAACCATCCAAAGATTATGGTGTGATGTTTTAGTCCAATTAGTTAAATATGCTGAAATTATGAAAAGCTCAGTTCCCTTTTCAACCATATTATTCTTTCCCTGTTACTTCTATCCCCAACTTTAAAAGGCACCCTTTTTTGTAATCCTTAAATTATCATTGCAATAAATATTTGTATATAAATAGGGTTTAAATGAAAATTTAAAAATTGGATGCATTTACCCTTCTAAGCACACCTTGTTGTTAACTACCAGTAACCAATGAAAGTATTGATTTTCACGGACTAAATTTTTTATAGTTCTAGAAAGCATTGTTCAATTTTGTGACAATACCTACAATGTTTCTTCAAATACAAACAGATTAAAATATCAGCACTTCTTGATGTAAGAAAATTAAATGCCCAATGGTTAAACATCAGTATTTAAAAGTGAGATATTCGGGCTCAGAAACCATTTTCAATGTACTTTCACTCAGTATGCCCACCTCCATGAAAATATTCCAGCCTTCCTGCCAAATAACAACGTCCAAATTAAGCACACCATACTTCTTCATACCCTTTAATTGCATTTCTTATATCTTCTTTCTCTCACTCTCATACACGAAAACACAACATCATAACCTCTTTGGAAAAAAAAATGGAGAATGCCCCAGACTGTTACACAATAATAAAAAAATCCCTCCTCAGGCCTCCTTCCTCTCAGCTGTAAAGACGCCTTTTCAGGAGCTGCCCGAGGCATCTGCAAGACAGGAGGAGGCCTTTTGTTTTCTTTCTGAGAGAAATTTCAACAGTGTGGGCAGAGCTGGCTCCTTTTCTTCCCCCTCCTCACCCTCTTTGGCAAAACTGCCCTGGACAGAGACCTGGTTCCATTTCCGCCTCATTTCAGGCACTTTTCAAAGGACAGAGTCTCTTCTGGCACCTACTGGACAAATGTGTGGGGACACGGAGGCCGGCCCACTCACCTGAGTTCCCAAAGATCAAGCAGGTAAGAATCGCCATGTAAAATGCAGCCTCCATTTTCCACTTAACAGCTGCTCATGCTTCGCTTGGGGGGGAAAATTCTCTCGGATAAGAGAAGCAAAGACTAGGGAAGGAAATGTGCCTTCATGGTGGGGGGGAAAGTCAGTGACGAGCATTTCCTCCTATTGAATTGTTTGGGGAAGTTTTACACCAGTGTCCTTTTGTCTGTTTCCTTAGAAAGAAGGGATTATGATCACCTCTCTTTTTTTATGTAGAAAAAAATTCCAGCCTCCAGGAGCAGAATAAAACTCCCAGGTTTTCTCCAACCGTCATCCCTTTGGCACTGCTTAACCTCAAGAGGGAAGAAAGGAATTGTAATCTGAGATAATTGAATGTTCCTGCAACATTACATCTCTTCAGGTGCTGTGATTGTGCTGAATAAACACAAACCATGTGATTTATGAGGGTCTGTGACAAGTGATCTGAAGACATAAACATGTACTGTTCGTATAATGACATGCTGGGAGTCTATTGAGGAAAACCACATAATGATGGCACTTCAAGATCATTATCTGTCCGGTGATGACAATAGGTATTACAGTCGAGATGGTCATCTCCACTGGAGAGAGGTTGTGACTAAGGTTAAACACATCATCTACTTCAGACGTCCCCCAAAAGATAACAGCCCCTCTCCAAATAGGGAAAATAAAGTAACTGCTTTACTCAATCATTAGTATTAAGAGTAGTTTATTGGCAGTAGGAAACAAAGCCAACATAGCTGCAGTAAAAATTCATATTTGAGCAGTTGAGTGTTTGCTGACTGTAGTTTTCGTTTTTGTTTTTAGCTGTATTTGTCTCTGGAGAATTAGAGCCTTTCAGAAATGTCAGGATGTCCATGGCAGCATCCTTGTAGAAGAACCTCTCAAAATGTGCCAGGCGACATCATTCCCCAAAGCAACTGCCTTTTATTGGGCAAGAGATTCCAGGTAGACGGCATACTCAAAAACTCCTTCTTAGTGACAGAAAAGTTTTAAAATTCTTGACACATCAGAGTTGCTACAAAGTTGTTTTCCCCTTTTACAGTAAAACGACTCACAAGGTAGAAACACAGGGAATAGAGTCCTGGAGCAGAAGCCACTGCCACGCTCAGCAATAGAGAGTAAATGCACACCTACCCAGTGATTGACCTGCACAGTCACTGTGCTCTGTTCATTGATTGACAGGAGGTACTGATAAATACACGTTTAATGGGTAATATTATCAAGACACATTTCCATATAAAATAGTTACTGCTTTTGATTTTTTTTTTTCAAAAACAAGTACTTATTTTTTAAAAATCCTTTATCAATCACTTGCAACTTTAGCGGCAGGATTCTGGTAACTGAGAAAGATAATAGCACTTAAAAAGGAACAGTTTAACAGCTGACAGTCCATTCACGAGACAGATTTTGCAAACATTAAAGCATCTAAACACACAATAATTTCTTCAGCAGCTCTTCAGTAATCATCTGATGACATGTATCACTGAGTATTTCAGACACACGTTCGGTGTGGCAGGTAATTGATATACAGACAAGACAAAATCCCCCTTAGCTGTGTGAGAAGTCTGTCATACCTCCAGCAGTGTAGGACCTTCAAAATAACCTAGGAGAGGCTTACAAATGCATTCATATACACAAGGGGCTGGCAACCTTGAACATGTTGCTGTCTTCCACAATCCATGCCACAGCTTGCCCGGAGGGCTCCTCGTTCCTTTCATTGCAGGAAGCTCCTTCCAGAAGCCTCAAGTGGGTAATTGATTAATCACCCCTAGAGATTGATGGTCTGGTAAATCTTCCGAGCATCACTGGACAGTTTCTGCAGAAAGTCTGCTCTCGTACAGGCACAGAGCATGATGCACAAATTCATACTGCTCACTGGTTTGGACCATTCCACCTCTGCAAGTAGGAGACAAGACAGTGACTCCTTCCTGCTAGCATTTTGCAATTTCCAGTAACACAGTGAGCACATCCAAGCTAGAGAGTTATGCCAATCAACAGATGACCTGGTGATTCTTTGTTGCCCCTTTTACCCAACTGGTGAACTTAATATTCTAATGTACATAAAGGGATTAACACAGTGCCTGGTACACACTAGGCACTTGATTAATTTTACCTACATACCATTCCTGAGGAGGCAGTGCAGCTCATTGGTTAAGTAGTTGGACTTGGGAACCAGACTGGCTGTGTGAGTTCATATCTCTCTTCTCCCAGTTCTTAGTTGTATGATCATAGACAAGTTCCTTAAAACCCTCTGTGCCTCAGTTTCCTTCTTGCTAAAAGTGGGATAATTACGGCACCTATTTCACGGGATTTTTGTGAGGGTTCAACGAATGAATTGAATGAATATCTGGAGTGTTAGTATTCCTTCTCAGGTGCCTTTTCATTCATCTTATGTTAAAATGGTTTATGCACTTGTATTCAGATTGATCAAAGTGGGTTTACCAAACAAAACTCAGTTGTGAAATGCTACTCTTTCTACCAGTACAAAGAACAACTACCATGGAATGGTCTCTCTGAGGATGTTATATGAGAACCACCTCAGCCTCTGGGTGGGGTACGCTGCTGTTGAAATACAATAGTGGGCGGGCCCTTCAGTGAGTTGGAAAAAGAAGAGTGGCTGTTGCTTTTTCCCCTTTGTTAGCATCACTAGTTACTCAGCATACCTATTGTCATTGGATCAGTAGAGAGTAGCAGCCTTCAGGAGAAATAATGACGTTTCTCATTATCCTTTTATATACAAAATCGCTGTCTCACATTTTGCTCTCTATAATAATGGTTCTTGTACTTGGCAAAGCTAACAGGTAGAAACATAAAATGCTGCTTATTTTTCCCGCTCAGCATCATTGTTAGTAGCTATTTTAAGTCCTATAAACAGCATCATTGTTAGTAACTATTTAAAGTCTTAATACAGTCTCCTTATCTCTGCAATCATACAACTAATTTGAAACTACGTTTTATACAGTTCTTCCTAGTGGCTGTTGTTACCATTCTAAATAATTATTCTTAGATCATGTAAGCCTCTCCACTTAAAAATAAGATGTATGCTTCACTGTAACATGATTTTTGGTTAATGGTAATTACTAAAACCGGGCTTGTACCTATGTTTACTTATTAACCTCTATAAATATAAGTTTACAAGGTATTCAGATAGTAAAACTTCACCCTTCTAAACTAAACAGATCGACACAATGCCTAAATGATACATTTCATAAGAGATAAAGGGGTAAATACAGTTTCTGGTGACAGCAATCTTTGGCAGAAGTATTCCATCAGTTTTTTCTCCTAGAACTGTACATTTTGTTGTACTGAAGGCAACTTTCTGGCCAAGTGTTCCTTGGTTATAACTTGACAACAGATACGGCCAGCTGAGGCTGCGCTAAGTCTTCCTCTTAGCTGGATGATGATCCCTGGACACACCTGGGAACATAGTGGGTGTCTAGAAGGTGCTGGCCTTGACTGAGAAGCTTGAGCAATAGAGCCACAGTAAATTTTAGAGCAGCTCCAAGGAGCTGAGAGGTGCCTCCCTTCCTCCAGCGCTTACACCGCTTAGGGCACCGTTAGCCACACCCTGCACCCCCCACTCCCGGAGATGCAGATTGTATGTGCAGCCTTGTACATGTTCCATCTCATGGGATCTGGTGTGGGAACTTCCTCTCTCTGTTTCCCTCAATCGAGGCAAAATTTCCCCCTTCTTGTCTCTTCTGGTGATCACTGGTATTTACATGACCAACTGGTGAATGAACGAAGACATAGTGTGGGTTTTCATAAGCATTCCAAATGAGTCAGCAGTGCACTTCGACATTTGGAGTATATTTTCTATGGCATTCTGTTAACTAAGTCAAGGTTGTCTCAGCCAGTGAAGGTGGGCAAGATGGGGAAACAAACTTAGTAGTTGAAAGCTAGAAAATTCTTGCGGGTCAGAAGGCTTAAGTAAGGTATATGAGAAGTCACATTACTTCCCACTTAATTTGAAAACTAAAAATGAAGGAATTAACACAGAAGAGATCCTCAGAGATCACTCATTTCAATCGCTGACACCATGCAGCCTTTCCAGAAGGGAGGCGCCTACGTGGCAGATGGTCAGCTCGTTTCTGCTGGAACCTTCCTGGGGTGAGGCACCTTGGGGACAGCCTTTCCCACAGTTGGCAGGAAAGCTTTTGAAGACATCAGAATGAATCTGCCCCTCTCTAACTCTCACCCCATTGGCTGAACTAAAATAATGCAAAAAAAAAAAAAAAAGTCTTAAGGCTCCACTTATCACACAATAGCTCTCTAAATGCTAGAAAACAACCATCAAAGTCCCATAATCTTTTCTTCTCTAGACTAAACATCCTGTGGTTACTCAATATTTCCATCCAGCCTGGTTTCCCTGTCACTCACCAGTCTAGTCTCCCTCTTTTATAAGCTATTTTATCAACTATGACCTTCTTAGAGTGTTGTGTCTATTCCTAATGAGATCTGGTCACTGGAAACATTTTCTCCCTTGAGCTGCACATTGTTGGCCAATTAATTTGCACTTGCAGGTGCATTGGGTTGTACGATCCCAGTGTTCACCTAGTACCTGGTACTCCCAAGCATTTTAGAATATTGAGTGAAGGTTTGGGTTAATAAAAAAGTGTGCAGGATTTTTCTGAATGTGAAAATTACAGCTCTTTCCTCCCCTGAAGTTAACATCATTGAATTTTTGAAACTAAATGCAGGACTTTTTATTTATTCCTGTTAAGTTCAACATCTGGGTTTTAGCAATGTTCTCATTTATTGACATCCCTACTTTCCTCATTCAGTATATTAGCTTTCCATTTTTCACTCCCAGTGTTGTATCTTCCAGATATTCAACAAGCATGTTTTGCACATCTTTTCACTTGTCATTTATAAAGAAGTAGGTTACATAGGCCATGCCATTTTCAAGTCACCTGACAACAGATAAACAGATAAATATGTCCTGGCTGAAAGAGGGTAAGGGGCTTCCCGGCATGCAATCACAGGAGGCTGATTCAATTCAGGAACTCATCACCATCATCTTTGAAAATACTTAATAACTGTCTGATTGTATATATTGCTATATAGAATACTCTGTATTTTAAGATTACCCTGGAGATTTTACTCCATAATGGGATAAATACAGTCTTTTTTATAGGGTGGCCACAGTAAAAAAAAACATATCCAAGAAGCTAATATCGTGTCTGTATGCAAAATATATCCGTGGAATAAATGAATAGTGTTAGATAAACCCTCAGTAGAGCTCTGAAATAATTCATCCTCCAAGAAAGTTCCGACTTGGCCACAGGCATCTTTCAGATTGGACATGGCTCCTTGGACTTGCTGATGTCTAGATCTATATCGCTGATGTAAAATTCCCAAAGCAACCTGGTCCTTAAATGTAGAAAGCAGGATGCTTTTTAAAAAAATATTTTAAAAGGTATCATCCAACTCCCTTTTAAAGATCTGGCACTAAAATAATCCTTGACCTCCAATAGCTCATGGTTTAAACTCAACCAAGGTTAACATTTTAATAGATTTCCATGTTGATCAAGATGATGCTTCAGCAGAGAAGGCTTAGGGGGCCCCAAGCAGTGGCATCGTCATCACTCAGGTGTGTGCCTGACTCTGCTCACCACTGTTACTCAGCACATTGCGGTGCAGGTCGTCCTCTCTGGAGATTCCCCTTTAGGTACGAACCTGTTTCCCCAGGAGGTGTACCATATTAAGCTACAATATCTACTGCCCAGCAGGAGTTGGTTTATCAAAAAAGAGCAAGGTCATATCAAAATCAGGGCAAAGGAACCCAGTTAGCCATGAGCATGGTCATGGGTTTGAAAAGGTTGGAATGCCAAGGTGTCAGGTTCATTACTGGTAGCGACCAAAAGTATGTTAAGAAGCAAGAGACACCACACACCGTTGTCAAGACAAATCCTGTCTCCACCACTTATGAACTGCTTCACCTTACTATGTAATCTCTGCAGTGCTCAGCTTTCTCATCTTGAAAATGATGAGGTGATAAAACAATAGTGCCTTCCTCATAGCACTGCTGCAAGAAATGAATGGGATAATCTATTTACAATGTTTAGCACACAGCTGAGCACATAAAGACACTATATTGTTAGGATTTTTACTGTCATTGTTACTCTTTGGTGCTATCTAGTGAGACAGAACCTGTTGGACAGTTCTGGCATGTGGTCTCTGAAGAACTTGGAGAGCTAAGAACACACCTGGCCAAGGACACAATATTGTCTAAGATCCAAATATGCTTCTATACATTAACCAGCCTAAAAGTCAGCTGTGGGAGGAGGCAGGTGATGTTGTGGAAAGGCATCATGGGTTTGGAGTCTGACAGATTCAAGTTTGAATCCTTGCTTTTGAACCTATGGCTTTATGGTTTTGGACAAATCATTTACACCTTCTCCGCCGGGGTCCTTCATTTACAAAATGACGTTAATGATAAAGCTCATCAGATTGTGAGGATTAAATGAGTCAGAGCATATCGATGTCCAGCTGAAGACTGTCACAGAAATCCCAGGAGCCCAGCGTTGTGTCCTGGTGCCTGCGGAGCCGCGGCTGGGGGAGAAGGAGGTTAGGTGTTTCGGACCAGCAACTAATGCCGGCTTTTTACTGGTTTTCAATATTGGTGTTTCGTGGGAGATTTTGTCTTCCCATTGTCTTGTTTCCCACTATTCACAAAAAAACTTTGAAAACCACTGGCCTGGCAAACAGTAAATTTTCATGTTCGTCAAGGTTTAAATGTGATAATCCACAAAACGCTAAGCCCAGTGGTTGTCATTTAGTGAGTACTGAATCAACGCTGCATAGTCTTTTTCTTGCTCTTTTGGTAAATGCTTAGCTAATCCTATGCCTATGGTGACCATGCATCTGGTTTTTGGCACAGTTCTGGTTCAGTCTGTTGCCCTGGTGTCATTATTAGTAGGGCCACATTTCATTCTCAGAAGTGGTTTGGTTTGGCTGATAAATTAGTTGTTCACCCTAATTGTAGCCCATGCCTCATGAAAGCAAGTCATTCCGTTGATTGCAAAAGGGCAGTCGGCTAAGTGGCTCTGATTGCCTTGTGGCTGCAGAATGTGAACCCTGTGGCTGGCCAGGCCAGAGAGCGTTCAGATAGACTGCCCTTCCAGAAACGTCAGACATCTGCTATCACATTAGCCTTGACAAACACAAAAATCAGTGTCATCTCTGTCTCCGTGCAGGGAAGCACGTAGCCGTATGAGCTAGGGGTAAACTCAGGTTAGAAGGGGAAAAAAATGTAGTTTTTTTCCCTTTGCTACTGGGATGGTATTTTGAAAAAAAACAAAAAACAAAAAACAAAACAAAAAACCTTCCAGATGCCCAGGAGAGAGATTTGGTTTTTAACATGTTAAAACTGTGACCTTTTGTGACTATTAACTCACACATACAGAGTGCAACAGCCTTTCCTGCCGCACCACCCAGCACGTATCCGGTCTAATCAGTAGACAGAAGAAATTCTGCAGCGGTGACTCACTTCTGGGCTAACAATGGAACCTAACGCTCCTTGGCTTTTTATTATTTTTGAATCTGGAATTTCTTTGGTAAAGTTTGGTACAGTAAATTTAGAACAAAAAGTGTGGATGTTAATGTGCCTCCTGGGGAACATCTCTGAGAGCGGGGCCAGGAGTTCGGCAAGGCTCAGGTCCGCAGCTGTGACTCGGGGTTGCCTCGGACAAAGGCTTTCCCAGTGTCTTTATGCAGGTGTGACGTCAAGGAGAAAGAACTTAAACATGAATGTTTCTACTGGTTCCGACAGGGTATTTTGAACATAAACACTTTCTCTGGAATGGCTACATTCCAAAGTATTTGTAGGGCAGAAAAGCCAATACCCATCAAGTGATAATTCAATGGCAATTCAATGCATTAGCATATCTTGAATTCCATTTTTTGTCCTGAAAATTAGCCAGTTTTTTTTTCTGAACACCCAGGTTAACACTCAGTTAACGCCTAGCTGAGAAGACAGAAAAGGTTGTCCTGGCAACCGCTTAGGAGAGTCAGCTGGCATAATTTATTTTATCAGAGGACTTCTTGTTATGGTCTCAGGAACTCTGATGTCAAGTAAATCTACACCAATTTCTAACGTGTTAATATCCTTAAAATAAGTAAATCCAAATGTTCAATTCCTGATCTTCAAATGTGATCTTTGAAATTCACTAATTAAGGGATCTCTGTGACTAGTTGGGAATGCAGAGGGATATGGATAAATGTAAATCTAGGGTTGATAAAATTATACCAACAGGTGGAAATGTGAGCTTTGAAATGATTTTAAATACATTTTGTAAGCAAAAATATTTTGGGGACACATAATATAGTGTATATTATTATAGTTAATTATGATAGTTAAAAAAGACAAAATCATCAAACAACTGCGATTAAGCAAAACAGTTAAACAATAATATGACGCACACTGGAAGCATTTTTCTATCCTGTCTGGGAAGCCACAAGTCAGGTCTTTGGCCGTCATTCCAGTTTAGGGCCCCCAAGGTGAGGATATGCACAGACAACTGCAGATTTCACCACTGACTCTTAAACAGGAGGATTAGACAGATTGTTTCCTGTTTCTGGGGAAGAAAAAAAAAAGAAAGAGAGAGGCCTTGGGATTGCATATTATTTTATATGTTTCATTTCCAAAACTCTATTTCAAGTTCTTCCAGTGTCTGGAGGTGCCAAGTAGGATTCAAAGAAATATGGTGAGAAAAAATTTGCCCGAGGTCAACCCACAGTAGAACATAGTCCTTTTCTCCCTGCCCAGGGTCCTGTAAGGGTCAAGTGTTGCTCTTTAGTCATTCTCCTGTAACACCAATATGCATGTGAGCATTGTCTGAGTTTCCTGGGCTATTTTGTAACTATAGATTATCATCATTACTTTTTAAAGGGACAGGTGCATCTCCCACGCTCAATATGTAAATGAGCTTCTGTCACTATCTCACACTGTGAAACACTGGCATACACAAGCCTAAATGGTTCTGTTGTAGCAGGAGCTAAATATGGTGAAAGCAACTGGAATTCTTAATTAGGTGGTATAGTCACAACACGTTAGAAACAGTTAAGATTAGAAGACTTAAAGAGTATATGGAAAGGCTTCCTAAGTGATAAACCATTATTACAATATGTCCTAATCTTGGACTAAAATATGTCCAACTTAGTGCTAATTTTATGGGTCCCTTTTTTCACCATAATTTTTAAAAATTGTTGACTTACGTATGTATGGGAACAGGAAAATGTGACTGAGCAAAATATCTCTTTTTACAGACAAAAGAATTCACCATACTTCTCATCTTCAGATATTCATAGTAAGTAATCTAAACTGAAGCCATCAGAGATAAGCAATTTTCCTGGTTTATAGAGCAACTAGTTCAGGGTCACTGTCAAAGGCAGGAGTAGAGTGTGAACTTCCTCTCCCTTAAATTTGTGCTTAACCCACTTAGGTTTCTTACCCCAGAAAACAGTAGCCTTTTGGGAACCAAAAAATGCAGAATTTAGCCAATCTCATTTGAGCAAAATGGGAAGTTCAGTTCAGATTGTTAAAAAAAATAGTACAATTTTGTTGTGTGACTCTGGATACATGACTTATTCTTTTCAGGTCTTGGATTCCTCCTGTAGGATGAAAGATTTGTTACAATATTCTTAAGCCAGGTATTTTAAACCATCTCTTCCCTAGGAGGTGTTTGGCAAATGTTATGATTGTTATTGCCATTCCATTGTTCTCTACAAAAACAAAGGTTCATGGACTCAAAGAACGCAACAGCTGAAAGAAACTTTAGAGGGTCAGTTGCTCACCTCCCAATCACTGAATCCCAGGATGGAAAAGGCATCTTATTGGAGGGGTTTTTGAATCCAGCATCATCATGTGTTGGCCAAATGAACACACATACATATATTACATCACTAATTGTGAGTTACAGAATGCAAATTAATTTATAAGCATTATGAATTTGAAAATTCAACTATTAGGTCAAGTCCATGAGGGTTCTCATACCAGAAGAGGTTAAGGGACCACAGATATGTCCCACCTCTCTTTTCACAGATGTAGACCCAGAGGCCTAGAGTGGACAAGTGGTTTCACAGGAAATGAGGGGCAGAGCCAGGGCCGAGCTCTTTGACATCTGGACCAGTGATCACTGGCATCTCATGCTCTAGTGGCTGCCTGCTTACCTGTCCCTTTAGCTAGTGCTCACAGCCAATTGCCTGCTACCCACTTCATCTTAGTTAACGAACGTTATGAGAATTCATGGAATGATCCATCAATGCATTTCTAAATAAAACACTTGAGGGTGCCATGCACTGAATTTGAACTCCTACTTTAGAATAAAAGAAATCCTATTTTAGTTCAAAATATGCTCAAAAATATTATTAAAGGGAGAATCACAGACTCTTGAATCTGCAGTGAGAACTGTAGCATCTATTAATAGAAGTTGCCCTAAAGCCAATAAAAATAATGGCTTGCCAGAGAATGAGGAATCCACCAAATGGCTTTGTCATTGTCGTTACATTAGAAATATCTGTTTAGCATAACAAAGTCATCTCTAAACCAGACCATTTGAATTTATTGCTAAAATGCAGATTAGTAATCTGAATAAAAATTGCCTGCTTTGTCATGTTGAATAGCAACAATCTGGCTCTGTAACTTTGGGGGGAGGGAGGAGTCAGGATTTTGATTCGTCTCAATGCTCAAACTCTTGACTTAGGGAATAAGCCCCATTTCAAGTATCCAAATCACTGCCTTGTCTTTCCCTGTTGTTAGCCATGCCCTGGGCTTCCCGGAGGAGGCAGCTCTAAGTGGTGGGGGCAGACTATAAAAAAGTTTGCACAATATGCAGCCTTGGATCTCTTGCAGCAGAAGCCATTGCTGAAGAGGGTCTGGATGGATAGGAAAAGGCTTGCACACTGCAGAGTATAAAATACCACCTCTCAGTAGATTACTCTGTTTTCTGTATCCCTTGCTACATTCAGCAGGAGGCTTCCAGTTAGCCAGTCCCACCCTTTCCTTTCCCCTTTTTAATGGTTCCACCCAGTCTTCTATTCTTCACCAGGCCCCTGAAAGAACAGTTTATATTTATTATTTTACAACTTTTTGCTCTCCCATTTAGACAGCCCTTCAGGAAAGTTTTCTGTGATCAAATCTCAAAGAGTGCGTAGAGGAAGTTAAATGGGTTCCCAGGTTTTGGAGGGACTTTTCAGATTCTTTTAATGCATTAGTACTACTATGCAAGTGGAGAGGGGTTCAAAGAACTACAGCATATAGCTTTTTCTCTAACTTAATTGAGAACCTATAAGAGTGTGGCACTTAGCAGGCTCTCCAGTTTGATTGATAATTACACTGTGCTCTGAGAAACAGTCTGGAATCCATCTTTCCACATGCAGGTGCCTGGTGCATGTTCAGTGGTAGGTGTTCAGTAAATGTCTGAATGAATGAGCAAATGTAGAATGCAAGAGGCCCACTCGGAGCGAAGATTTCGGGTGTCTGTTCCACAGGACACAGGGTTCAGGCCCATCTACAAACACTTATCCTGAAAACACCCCCAGGTGGGTCTGACTTCACAGGCCTGTGACTAGGGCAGTTGCACAGGTCCCCATACCCTGTGCTGAGAAGGAACCTGCTGTTTGGTTAATGCTCTGCTATCCCATTGAGAAATAATTAGTTATTATTTTTTTAGAGAGGGACCCCACATTTTCATTTTGCACTGGGTCCCACAAATGAGGTACCTGATCTTTGTGAGGTGTCTCCTTCTACCTTTCTGTGCCCCTTGCTTTTCTGCTCTTTCTGTGCCCCTCCCCTTCACAGGGTCTGAGAGTTGTCTCCAGTCCCCTTGACTGCAGGGCCTCGGGTGTGCCCAGTTTCTGGAGGTTTCTCTTCAATTCTCCTTCATCAATACCTGCGTTCTGAATGTATTGATAATTTAGGGAGTTATACCCTCTCTAGCTACTATGCTGGGAAGGAGAGATCATTTTGTTTACATTAAAGTGTTAATAGCTGAGAAGACCTACAACATCACCTTCAGCTCTCATCTCTAGGATCAATAAACTTTAAAAACAAATGATTCCTTTAGAAAAGGATTGAGTCCCTGATAGTAATATTACAGATATTGACCATATGCAGGAATTTTGGGGATCCTCCATGTATAGATATTTTGGGATGAGACAAATTTCCTATAAACCTCAAATTATACTCTTAGGGAAAAGATTTACACGATCTGAAGAGAAACACGGGAATGTAAATTACAACATAAGGTATGGAGTCCATAATATTGGAATGACTATATATGGTGTCAGGTGGGTACTAGAACTATTAGGGGATCACTTTTTAAGTGACATGAATGTCTAACCACCATTAGTAACCACCTGAAACTGATATAATATTGAATGTTAACTGTAATTTAAAAATGATAAATAGATACATAAATAAAATGCTGGAAGCAAGGAAAGAAAGAAGACATATATGTCCATACGAAAAGATGCTCAATAAAAAATTATAATCTTAAGGCAACTTCTGATATTATCACTCTATTGAGCTATTTGTGAAACAGCTGTCATTCATACCAAACATTGTTTTAAAAATTATGGTGTTGCCCTAGCTGGTGTGGCTCAGTGGACTGAGTGATGGTCTGCAAGCTGAAAGGTCAGCAGTTCGATTCCCCACTTGGGCACATGCCTGTGTTGCGGGCCAGGTCCCAAGTTGGGGGCAGGCCAACCTCATACCCTCCCTCTCATTCTCTTTCCTTTCCCCTCTCTCTAAAAAAATAAATAAATAAGATCTTTGAAAAAATTATGGCATCATTGCATTTTTTAAAATTGGCAAAGTATTACCAAAGAGATATGTTTTTGTCAAATGGTTTAATAATAAATATTTTCCAAAAGCCTGTATACTTTACCTACAATGGTCATAACTTTGAGTTAGAAATCAGAAGTCCTGATTTTCAAAGAAGCCCATTCTGTCATTTTCTAAGTACCATGACCTTTGGCAAGTTACTTGATATTTTGAATTCTTTGTTTCCTTATATTAAAAAAAAGAAGCCAAATAATACCTCTTTTCCTCATCGGGGTTCACTTTGGGAGTTAAAGGAGACATATGTTTTGAAGACCATGTAAAAAGGCCATGGTTAAATACACTTCTGAGCGTGAACAGTGCTTTCTGGAATGTCTGATGACAGATCCGAAACCGAAGGCAAGAACAGACGACCACAGGGTCTAGGTTGGGAATGAGGTTTAAAGAACTGGTGAAGAATGAAAAGCTGCATGAGCAGAAAGGTGAACGTCTTTCCCTTAACCGTCATGAATTAAGGACACGGTCAATGAGGTATGACAGGAAAAGGCTGAATGCAAGAGGCAAGAAGGGTGGGGGAACAAGAAATTGGATGGGGTGAAGGGAAGGAGGAAGGTTTGCTGTGTTCCTTTTCACAATAACTAGGGGTGGGCACAACAGAAGGAAGAGACAAGAAAAGGAAAATCAATGCTAATCGTGGGAAGGAAGGAAGGAAGGAAAAGGAAAAACCTTCCAAGGAAAGTTTTAAGGAGAGGATCTGTTTTGTAAACAACACCTGCTCAGAGAGAATTCATGTAGAAGGGATCTTGATTAATAAATCAGAATGATTTTGAGGCACATACTGGCAGTAGTTCAAGTCTAGGGGGTTGGGAACCCATGGGCTTCAGATCAGCAGAGAAGTTGGCTGTGTTTTGGAGATCCTATCAGGAGTAACAGGACGAGCCTTGTGGGAAGGCCTTGGTGGCGAAGGAAGGCCAAGGCTAAATTCCTGACCATTTGCTTTAGGAAGGAAGGAGCAGATAGAGGAGGCATTGTGATATGATTTCCAAAAATGTATTTGTGATTCCATTCAAAATTAGAGGACAATTTGGTAGACTGGACAAGGTAACGTGACTGGAAAGTAGAAATCAAGGTGAAGGTTAGACTACAAAAGCACGTGCAGGAGGTGGGAGATGGGAAGGTGAATAAGCAAGATCAAGAGTAACAAGAGCAAAAAAAAAAAAAAAAAAAATCAACCAAAAACAAACAAACAAAAAACCCCAAGGACACAATGCCCAGAGGTTTTTAGGATGCTTGTCCAAACAGGGTCAGAGCAGGTGCTGGAGGCCAGCTTGGTTCAGAGTCAGTTTAGTCAGTTCAGGTGTCTGGTGTTCATGGAACTCCAGCATTAGCCGGTGGGAAAGCAGGGCACAGGGATATGGGCTAGAGTCTCTGTGGGGGTTTGGGTCCCATGTAAGGAGCCTTATTTACAGAAGCACAAAGCAGGAGGGATCAAGCCCATTGTGGAAGCAGCTCCAGCTGACAGGGTGTTGTCCCTTACCCTCTGACGAGGGCCCCTCTTCTGGGTGAAGGTAGGTCCCAGAGCCTGGCATGAAGTCACCGTAATCTCTTCCACCTGGGTGGACAGTTCTGAATGAAAGGCAAGGGGGTTTCGGGAGACTAAGACAGCGATTATGAGAGGAGAGGGAGAGATCATTGGAGCTGGTGTTCTCATGTACAAAAAGAAAATATTTTTGGAAGCAGTTACATACAGGGTATGGAAAGGTGGACGTATGGAAGGCAGAGAGAGAGAGAGAGAGAGAGAGAGAGAGAGAGAGAGAGAGAGAGAGAGAGAGAGAGAGAGAGACATAGGCTAAGTGTTCCACTAAGTGCACCACAGGTGTAATCTCATCTTGATGCCATCGCAACCCTGTGGGGTCTACGTTATTAGTTCCAGTTTACAGATGTGTTCGGGTGTCTTGCTATGAATGTTGATAACAGTTGTGGCTAAGCTTGGTTGCACACTCATTATGTAAAAGGCACTTTGCAGATTCTCTCAATCCTTACAACAAAAATAAGAAGTAGATGGTATTATTACTTCCATTTTCCAAGTGAGAAAACCAAGGCGTGGGGAAGTCTTACAACTTGCCCAAGGCCACATAACCAGAAAATGGCGGGAACCATGGTGCAAACCCAGGCAATCTGTCCCCAGAGCCTAGTATCCTAACCACCATGATGAACAGCCTCGAATAAGCCAAAGTTAAAAAAGAGGAAAGATACACATACAAATACTGAGAAACTATTATTTAAAAGGAGACAAGGATGGATAGGAGGGGGGAGGGAAAACTTTATCCAGAAAGAGGGATTTGAATGTTTCATTTTTAGAGATAGCAAAAACTTCCTTCGTAATTTTAATAATGATGAAGATAGTAATAATACAATGAACATTTACTTAAGGCTTACTATGTGCCAGATAGTTCTAAGTGCTTCATATATATTATTTCCTTGAATTTTCAGAAAAGTCATTTTGTCTCATTAAAATCCAAGGGCCTAGCACATAGTAGGTGCTCAATAAGTATCTACTAAATGAATCTTAGAAGGTGACTCTAGTTCTACTTCTAAGAGACCCTAGGTCAGAGAGCAAGAGCTCTCTTTTTTCACTCACTCACAGCTTTTACCTTTGTCTGAAGTCGTCCTGTTTATTTCTTAGCTTCTTTATTATCTGCCCCCTCCCTGTTGACACATAAAGTCTAGGATAGTAGAGCCCCACTTGCCTGGTCCAACACTGTACTTGCAGCATCTGGAGCAATGCCTTGGGCATGGGAAAGGACTAATCAATATTGTATGAACACAAGAAGAGAACACAGTATTTCAGCCTCTCAGAACAACTCTTCTTCCGCTGCAGCACACTGAATTACAGCAGGGAGGTCGGCTGCTCATGTGTGTCTTTCTCTCCCTTTCTGTTCTAAAGGAACACCTGCTCACTTTTACCATCACTGACGCAACTATCCCTTTACTTAGTTGTGGAGAAAGGAAGAAAAAAATTTTTATAGAGATCGTCACAAAGGTGATCAAAAGATCTCTATACGAAAGTGACTGTTTCACCTTACATGCACCAAGATGCCACCCAGTAAATAAAAAATGGCTCAGATGGTACATTTTGCTGTGTGCATTTTTCACAATTAAAAAAAACTAGACTAAAAAGGGGGACTCTTGGTAGATGACGTATGCCTCATTTTAAAACATCAAGGTCCTAAAGTGAATGATCTGGTTAAGTCAAATGAAAATACAGACTGCGTGGAAAGGAACAGGGATGCAAGACTAGGAAGGAACAGTGACCACCATTAGCGACCTGGGTCAGAGACAAGGAAGGATTAAGCATAAGCTTTTGGTTTGGGACTTTTGATGGTCAGTGCTGCAAATAACACTTTTTTGGATGACTTTTTTTTATTTTAATAATTTTTTATTGAATTACACATCCCAAAAGTTATATAACAAGCACACGAAGGCTGCTTTATATAATATCTTTTTTTTTTTTCCAAAAAATGGGAAAGGAAGATGATATGTAAGTGACAAAGCCTCATAAAATGGCTTTTAAATATTGGTTGTTTGCACTAAAGTTTTGCTTCCTTGGATAGGTAACACGTAACTCCTCTTTCTACAAAATCTGACAAGCATTGCAAGACCCTAAAATCAACTTTCTAGTTCTAGCCTATTCTTTCCTGTGCCTTTCCTCAGCATCTCCCCAACATCTTTTCTTTTTTTTCTTTTTTCCCCCGTATTTTTTAATTGTTGATATTGTACAGTTTTCTGTCTTTTACCCCACCCCAGCCCACCACCTCAGCCCTCCCCACCTTCCTCCCATTTCCACCCCCCATAGTTTTTGTCCATGAGTCCTTTATACTTGTTGCTCTAATTTGGATGACTTTTTAATGCAATGCATATTCTTAAACATGTTACACAAATCACTATAGAGATTTAGGACTTTGGATCTTGTGACATTTATGAGTCAGGCTGCTCCAAGCAGGTTGTGGCAGATGACGCTGCTCTGAAGTCTCTGTGACCCACCCCACAGACACTCACCGGTCTACTCGAAGCTGGCAGACAATGCCCAGTGGGTCCACAACTCCTTCTTCTTTCAACTGCTGACAGCCAATGGATGTGGCGATAAAACACCCTGTCCTACCTATCCCTGCACTGAAAAGAAAGGACAAGGAGTGAAAAGGTGGGAGAAAAATAGCAAAGATAAAGTATATTTTTTAAAATGTACTTGGAAATGTGAAACAACAGCTAGGATTAATAACAATGTGACAACAACAGCTCTCACGGACTGAGTATTACAACCCCGGCTCTGTGCTAAGTGCTTAAACACATTCTTTCATTTAGTTACGTACATAGGATGAGGGGGTGGAGGCGTGTCCAGTGGGGAGAATAGTAAAAAGGCATTGTAACTGTCCTACAAAGAATAACCAGGGCCTTGATTTGGGTAAGGAATGAGCACTGGAAAGGAGGAGAAGCGCTTAGACACATCACGAACGTGAGCCTGAAGGACTGGAGTTGGACAGCCGGAAAAGCAAAAAGTCAAAGGTGACCTGAACTGAAAGAAGGGTAGTCCCAATGCGATGAAGGGGGAATATGGAATGAGAGAGTTTGGTCTTGGATATACTGATGTTGAAGATCCTTGTGAATAACTGAAGATTCAATCCAGTTTAGGAGAGAGGAAGTGGCTAGACCCACATATTTGTAAGTCGTTCATAGTCAAATAGACACACAATCTGCCCAGGAGGGTTTACACATCCATCTGCTTCAGACAGCAGGTCATCGACCTAATAAGCCCTTTATCTTTCTCTCTGTCTCTCTTTTTTAGCAGTTTCAACCACTGATAGTCTTTATGTAAATTGCTCTTCAACCTCCATTTATATTCCTTAAGTTTCTCCTAACTCCAGACTGGCTTTCCATCTCTTAGTTGGGAATCTCGAGCTTACTGTTTTGCACTTGCTTCAGTTCAGTGCATCCAAAACAGAATTAATTACTTTTTCCCTTGATGGCACTACCAGTCAGCCACAAGTTTCCAGCTCGGAAATCTCAGAGCCCATCACTCCCTCTGACTTCCTACATCACATCTGTTACCAATTCTTATATATTCACCTCTATTGAGCTTTTGTGATCCATGCTTTCCTTTCTGTAGACTAGGCTTGCGTTTTCAGCATCTCCTTACTTCATGATCTCATGATCATTAGCAATGATCTCATTATGGTTTCAAAGTCTCCAGTCTTTTCTTGGGCTAGTTCATGATGCAAACAGCTGCTAGGGACCTGATCGTATTACCCTCTTCTCAAAACCATAAATGGCTCCCCGTGGTTCTAGCACCAGGTCTAAGTTTCCTGCCATGGTATCCATAACCTTGAATCATTTTAATGTGGCTAACTTTCAAGCTTCATGTCTTTTTACTGTCCTCCTTGCATCCTTTGTGCCATTTTTTCATTTACATGAATAATTGCAAAAAAAAAAAAAAAAGCCTGTTGTTTTCCAATTTTTCGTTCTGTGTTAATGATATTTCTTCAGTCAAAAATGCCCTCCCTACCACCTTTTAAAATCACAAACACTGGTCATTTTTAAAGATCCCATTCAACATTATTCCAATGTCCTGGTTGTTTTTTTCCTCTCCCAAGAGAGGGAGAGAGAGAAACATTGATGTGAGAGACAAACATCAGTTGGCTGCCACCTGCACATGCTCCGACTGGGGATCAAACCCACAACCCAGGTAGGTGCCCTGACAGGGAATCGAACCTGCAACCTTCAGTTTATGGGATGATGTTCCAACCAGCTGAGCCACACCAGCCAGGGGTGTATCCTTTTAGGTTGAATTAAAAGCTCCCCTTTTGGCACTAAGATAGCATTTATTTCTCATGTCTAGAAGTCGTCTCTGTTAAATGTGAGCGTAAAATAATTCAGAAGTAGAATGGGCCCCTTTTAGTTGAAGTGTCTATAGAGCATTTGTTTCACTAAAGAGACAGGACATGAACTCTGCCCTGTGAATGGCAGGCATTTTGGTTTTCATGAAGGAGAGAAAATGTTCCATGCATGAGAAAGGCGTAAGGAAAAAATCGCTACAGAACAGAACACATGATATGCGACAATGAGTAGAGAATAGAAAGTTATTTTTAAAAACAGTGGGGAATAAGATGGGAAGGTCCACTGAGGCTTCTGAGGTTCTTGTATGGAAAGAGGTTTGGACTTTATCCTCTGAAACTTCCTTTTTTGGGAATTTCATGTAAACTAGGAAGTTTCAATTCTCAGAAAAATTCACATAACTTTAGGTACTCAAATTTGTGTAAGGAACTTCAAGGAGTTTATTGACTCCTGTAGCTCATCCATAGACCCAAGGGTAAGAACTTTTGCTGTAGGCAATGGAAAGTCATTGAGAAGTTTCGAGCTTGGGCTCCATGTGATGAAAGAGAGTGTTAGAGCCTTATTCTAGAGGAGTGCTTTGGGTAGGCCATAGCGAGGGTGGTCATGGGGAAGTGGGGTGTGTGTGCAATTAGCGGACTACTTCTAAAATATGCAAGTGGGGTCATAAAGGCCTGAACTTGGGTGGTTGGAAAGGAAATGATGATAATGGGAGCTTTGAAGGGAAAGCCATTCGGGTGACTGATTAGATACTGAGGCTGGAATTAAGAGAAGGGCCAAAGATAACTGTCAACATTGGTGGCTGAGTCCCCAGAAAAAAGATGGTCTCATTCTTAGAAATACTAATTAGAAGGGGAGTTGGTTTTATAGGGAAAGTGGCTAGTTCATTTTAGATATCATGAGTGTTTTATGATTTTGGGTGGGGGATAGTTCTAGCCCTAAAGGATGGCCAATTAAGTTGCTTTCCCTTGACCCCAAGCTAAATTTAGGGTAATGCTTAATGCTAAAAACTGGGTGATGATGCCGTTGAATAAGTAGACATAAATTTTACTTTTAATTAAACCACAAAGGCTCAAAAAAGAAGACTAAAATTATCATCTAAAATAACATATTTTGTTTATTAAAGATAGTATCGAGAGCTATCTTACAAGACTTATGACATTAAATGAAGCAACACAAATTACAGAATTTTGAGAAAGTATGAAGACTAAATGACTAGTTCTTGAAATAACTTTAAAAATATTTGCTTTAGTTTGGTCACACTAAAAGGAAAACAATGGAGATGAGTTCTCAATTATGAGAGGAGAGCTTTAAGCCAGACATTAGGGAAGAGTACCACCATGGACATTGGTTGCTTTTTTTGTTTTTTTTTTTGAATCCTCACCTGAGGACATGCCTATTGATTAGAGAGTGGGGAAGGGCGGGGAAGGGAGGGAGAGAAATACTGATGTGAGACAGAAACATTGATCTCTTGCCTCTCCTACACACACCTGACTGGGGACTGAACTCGCAACCTAGGCATGTGCCCTGACCAGAAATCGAACCCTCAAGCTTTCAGTCCATGGGACACGACACTCCAACCACCTGAGCCACACTGGCCAGGGCCATCTGTTGCTTTTGTTGGCCTGTCTTCCAGTAAGTCACGTTCTGGTAACAACACTTTGCTTTTCTTTTGGACAATTTCCACTTGCCCACTTACCATTTCATAATTTATTTCCATCTGTTTTTCATGAAATAAATTTTTTTAAAGATTTTATTTCTTTATTTTTAGAGAAAGGGGAAGGGAGAGAGAGAAGGAGAGAAACTGCTTCTCGCACACCCCCAACTAAAGACCTGGCCCACAACCCAGGCATGTGCCCTGACTGGGAATTGAACCAGTAACCTTTTGGTTTGCAGGCTGGCGCTCAACCTACTGAGCCACACCAGCTAGGGCAATGAAATAACTTTAAAAATAGTTGACTGGCTTTTACCAAATGTGAAATAATAATGAATGCTACCAAGATACAATTCAAGTATAGTTCAGGTACCATCTTGAAACAACAAAGAAAGCTACCGGTAATCAGAAAATTAGACCGATGAGACTAGATGAATTCCAACAAGTTTCAAGGTAGAGGATGGAATTAGCTCCTGTTCCATGAGCCATTTATTCAGAAGTGGTATTTCCTTTGCTGTGTCATCATTTGCAGAAAATGCTCAAAATTGTCACTGTAAATAGCATTTTGTCCAAGACTCAAGTATCAGGAAGTTAACCAATTTCAAGAAATATTTAATTTACTGACAAAGTCACAGCCAAGAAGTAAAACCCAACTTCTGTGTGCTCTATAACTTTACAAAGGATGGACACTTTGCTCAGGTGGAAAGAACAATTCAGGCCTTACCTGCAGTGGACAACCACAGGCCCTCGGCCTGCAGATGCAAGTCTGTCTTCTTCTACATCCAGCATGAGTTGTAGAAGGGGCTGGGCGCTGTCTGGAGTCTTGTGATCGGGCCATGAGGTGTACCAGTAATGCTTCACATGTTGGGTGTGACTTCCTTGCTGAAAATAGCAACAGCCACCAAATACCTCATTTGCTTGTGCTTCTAAAAGTCATCCAAACCACAGTACTGCATGCCTTTTCTCATTCCCATCTTACTTGCAATACTTCTAGGTGGGAAAAGTATCTAGGGGATTTCTGAAGAACAACTTTCACCTTGAGAAAACTTTACTGTAAATATCCTAATAGCAAAGGCAAAGTTTGATGGCCTTGCCTGTATTAAATGCACACAATGCAATATACAGATGATGTCTTATAGAACTGTATACATAAAGCCTATACAATTTTATTAACCAGTGTTATCCCAATAAGCTTAATTTAAAAATTAAAAAAATAAAGCAGAAAAAATGAGAATATATATTTAGTATAGGAAGTATATATGTAACATATGCTAAATATACTAGTGTTTGCAGTTTACTATAATGAATGAAATAGCAGATGAAAATGTAACTAAGAAAGAATTGGGAGATAGTGTGCTTCCTGCTCTTTGAACATTCCTGACAGGTTACTATAAACATTTTATTCAATATACAAACATGTAATTTTATATTCCATCACTCTAACACTTCTATACTCATCCCAAATTTCTATCTTTAAGAGCAGTGCAAAATCCCAGTAGTAGAGCATCTCTGGGTATCAATAGATTAGAAACGCTTTGAGTGAGGGTACCGTGTATCATCACAAAACTCAGTGCGCGGTGGGGTCGTGGCATGAACTAGGCACTTAGGACACACGTTTCAAGGCAAGTTTTGGTAAGTGCCTCCCTCTGCCCAGTTTCTCCCTTAATGCCACGGCAGCCCTGCCTCCACTCTCCCTGTGACGACTGTGTCACAGCAGTGAGGCTGTAGACGGGACTGAAATCTTTGAGATGACTGTTCTCTAGAAGCTGAAACAATACCATGGCAACATTCCTTAGCATCTGCTGCCCGTAAATAAGATAATTTTCCTATGATGTAATCTGGCCTGGGAAAGTCCCTATAAATTACTGAAACGCCAAGTTTTACAGATGTCATCAGCGCTTTGTCTGGTCTTGCCTCCCACAGCCACCCACAAGCACAGATTTGCTGTTCTCAGTTTCTAGGCCTTAAAGCTACACAGACCAAAGTGACGTTAAAAATAATCACGGTAAAGTCTGCAGAACAAGCCTTCAGTTAAAGACTTTCAAAAAGTTAAATCAAGAGATCTTTTATCTGTGCAAGGTAGAAGGTCATAACACCCTACTTAGTGAACTTCCTCAATATCTACTTATTTAATTTAATCAGTCCATATATTAATAGTAGCTGACAACAAAGAAATACATGAGGGAATGATTATAAGTTATCTCTCATCTTGACATTATTTAATTGGTTTAAATTAAACCTGTAGTACTTAATTAGGATAATAATTTCCAAGTAGAAATGTTATCCTCTAATATCACCTGCTTTGTGGATAGCTACAGCCACGTAATCTTACCTTTAAGACAAGGCTTCGAACAGTGTAGTTATCACATTCATTTACACTGATAACCAGAACCTCCACCTTCCCATATATTCCTCTCTTTTCAGGCCAGTATAGCACACATTTCTGATGAAGGAGAAAAAAGAACACAGCAAATATTAATGATGCTCATTAGCCCTGGAGTCTTTTTCATTCAGGTATTTCAGCTTTTATTTAATTAATTAAAAAAATCAAGTATCAATATTTACAATTCTGTAAATGTACCCAAACCACTGAATTGTACATATTAAACAGGTGATTTTTATGGCATGAAAGTTACATGTCAGTAAGGTTGTTTTTTAAATAAAGTAACAATTTTTGCCCTGGCTGGTGTGGCTCTAGTGGATTGAGTGCTGGCCTGCAAACCAAAAGGTGGCCAGTTCGATCCCCAGTCAGGGCGCATGCCTGGGTTATGAGCCAGGTCCCCAGTTGGGGGCGTGTGAGAGGCAACAGATTGATGTTTCTCTCCCTCTCTTTCTTCCTCCCTTCCCCTCTCTCTGAAAATAAACAAATGAAATCTTAAAAAAAATAAAGTATCAATTTTTGCAAACACTGTCAAACACTGTCGTTACTAATTCCATACCAAAAAAAAAAAAAAAAGGGTAGAATTTCCTGAAACTTCACAGAAAAATTAAGAACTCATTAAGAACTTCATTAGGAATTGAGAAATTAATATCCAAATATTAGGGTTTATCATGTAATGCCTAGAAATAAATGTTTTCTCACGACAGTTGAGGCAAGTCACACCTCCTGCTTCATCGAGTGGCAGCGTCTACGAAGAGTATGTGTCATGGGCTAGATGCCCCAGGATGGGGTTTCTCGTGTGTGGGGGGCAGACGTGATGACAATGGACGCTGTATGGCTGTGTGTTTTTCAGGACCAATGGGCCTTTCACCTATGTGGTCCATTACATCTATTGTAATGGAAATAATCAAAATTATTTTAAAGATATTTTTAAAATAAATCCTCTTTGAAGGGTTTAATACAGTAATACCAATCATAATGTAAACAAGGCAATATAATAAAGGTGGTTAAGGTGCAAGCTTTGGGGTCAGAGAGGTGGGGTTCACATTTTAGTTCTACTACTTATTTGAATCCATAAGCGAGCAACTCAATCTCTCTGGCCTCTGTTCTCTCACAATTTGCCATAAGGAAACACTTAGAACTAAGCCAGGCATACAAAAAGCATTCAAAACATGTTGCTACTGTTTTTATTGTTGTTATATTTCACAATTACTGGCCTTGAGATTTTTGATCCAGAGTGATTATCATTAATTATGCATTAGATCATGAATTAATATTATATTATTACATCTAAGCTACATTATTAAAAGAAAACTGCGAAATGAGATTTAAGCACACATTATTTTGCCTTTTAATCAACTGCAAAAGACCTATTAAATTTTTTACCACATATTTTAATGATTAAGAATATAAAGTGTGAAAGTTGATGTTTTATTGCAAGTGCCAGAGAAGCAATGTTAACTTGGAAGTATTGTTTAAATAGCACTTATTTTCTTCCAAACGCATATGCACATTTATAGGGAAATCCCTTCACTCATTGCCTTCAGTCAGGACCTTTCACTGGTTAGGACATTTGTTTCTTCACATTTTTGCCAAAGGCACATGATCACACTTGAAAAAAGTTAAGAACTTATAACTCAAAAGAGCAGCAAAAGAATCACAGAATCACAGAACTAAAGAAAAAGATATTGTAAGTGTCAGAAACACACCTCCGGGATTCTGTCGTGCTAAATACCAACTATTCCACAAGCCAGAGTCATGGGGAAAGTCACTTTACCTGGTTAACTCACTGTTTCTTTCCTCTGTTACAATAAAAACACATTTGTATCCTCTTTTTTTCTGGTCCTTTTCCAAACAAAGTAAATCATTTTTTCATCTCTGTTTACATGCCACCCCCCACCCAACACCGGCAGGCAATCAGGCTAAAGGCTTACTCTGGCTGACATGACATGAAGCAAAAAAAAAAAAAAAAAAACATTTTAAAGCAGAGCAATTTATTTCCCTCCTCGTTTACGAGTTATCAAATGTCTAAAATTTCCCGTTTGTTCAAGATAATCATACTAACCAATTTGCCTGGAGTCTTTCAATGGAGCATCTATTATTTTGCTGCAAGACCCGACCTATTGTATATATCTTAAAATCCCTGCCTCCTGGACGAATCCAAGAAGACACAAAGAATCTTGAAAAAAGTATCAAGCAAAGAAAGAGGCATTCAGTGGTCCAGCAGTATGGCGTATGTGCCCCATTGTCCACGATCAGATGTGAGCGGCAGGCCAGTCTTTGGGAAGGTGGTTCTCACAACCAGCAGGAAAAGCTTCCAGGCAGGAGCTCACAGCCTGCACCCTGACTCTCAACAATACTTGAACAGGCTCGTGCACCTACTTGATAAATGGAAGTACTGCTTGCTTCTCTCCCAAGCTTGCTGGGGCCCTCTTGAATGTTTTTCTTGACTCTTTACCAAAAATTCAATTGGCAGCCAGCTCCCAGTAGACAATGCAAGATGACTTGTTCATTCAAAGAACCCTTAATTAGCATCCCATCTCCTTTCGGGGATACAATAGCTTATTTTTACACACTGAATACATTTCTCCCCCTTTTAGGAGAACATAGAAAAAGAGACCAGATAAGTGTGGGTGCTTTTGAATATGAGGTAGGGGAGAGCTGCAAATGTAGTTATTTCTCAGAGTGCAAATTCCTGTTTAAATTATTTTTGTGAACAGCTTTTTAGGGTTTCTCTATTGTGGTGCTAACAATGGTATGAAAGAGGCAGAAAATGCAAGGAAGGAAAATGCTCTCAGAGATAATATTGTGAAACTACACTAATTGTAGGTAATTCAAAACAGCATGCTATCTAGCAGAATATAACTCCAAATCATCACTATTCTTCTGTTACTAGGCTGCTCCTTTCAGTAAAATCCTCTATTAACTTTAAGAATTCATGATCTGAAAGAAAAAAAGAAGTTTTCAGGGGGTACCATGTCTCTTGCAAAAGAGTAATGAACAAATCCTGACTATGAAGATCCTGGACATCAACCAGTTCTTCATAATCAGTGGTTCATAGTAAAAGGAGAATGCAATGCAAACTCATATTCTTATGATCTTTTTATTTTCTTTGACCCTCCCTGTCACTCCTATCATGTTAGGGCTTTTTGTATATAATGAAGAAGGAAGTCTAGCTATAGTAGTTACCTGAAAAAATCTTTTTTAAGTTACTTTTTAAAATCTATGCATTTAAAATCAAAGTTATTTTGCCCTGTGAGCTGCATAGACAGAGACGTGTACCATGGCACAGAGAACGGGTCTAAATCAATGAAAAGAAGAGGGTCAGTTTCGTTTCGGTACGTTTAGTATATGAGAGGGACAGAATGGGTCAGATTTCCACTGCTACTAGTGCTCTCATTCCTGGTGTCCTGACTACATATTGCTAAAAGGGGACAGCAATTTAATACAAACAGTGCCTTCACCAAAAGGTCATTTAATCCCTTTCAGAATCATTTGAGTTAGGCAGGGCAGGTAGCACATTATTACTATTACTATTATATCGTTGAACAACAGAGGAAACTGAAACCCAGAAGTCATGCTAAGAGACTTTGAGAAGATTCCCTCGGGGGCTGGGACTCTCTGAGCAAATTTCACTTCATAAATTTAACTTGTGCAGTCTCTATCTCTTACCTGCAGATTTGTCTAAAGCTCTAGACATTTATTTCTAGCCACTTAGTAGACTTAACCGCCCACAGGTCTTCAGGAGTCCTCAAACTGAACACGTGAAAACCGGAACTCACTTTCTCTCTCACAGGTCTTCCCTTGCTGCCCACCTAGGTTCCTGGTATCAGCCTCCACTCTGCCTCTCACCAGAAATCAAACCCTCCCTTGATTTCCTCACATTCCATTAGAAACTAAGTCCTGTGTCTTCTATCTCTGTAACAACTTTTAAATTTGTCCCCTTTTCTCAATACACTCTTCTGTCATCTTAATTCTGTACCCCATTATCTGTTACCTGGACAGTTATTACAACTTCTAAGCTATTTCCCTTCTTCCCCTTGCTTTCCTCAAATCCAAACCCTGGATCCTGCCACCAATTATATTCCTGATACACAAACTGTACTTTGTCAATCTATTTCAAAACATCTTTAGGGGGTTCCTTGCTGCCTAGGTAATGAAGAGAAAGTTTTGTTTGTTTGTTTGTTTATTTGTTTTTAGCATAGTCCTGTATTCTTTGGCACAGCTTAACATTTAAAAACTAAAAATGGATATACCTTTTGACCCAGCAATTCCACTGCTAGGACCATATCCTAAGAACCCTGAAACACCAATCCAAAAGAACCTATGCACCCCTATGTTTATAGCAGCACAATTTACAATAGCCAAGTGTTGGAAGCGACCTAGATGCCCATCAGTAAATGAATGGATCAAAAAACTGTGGTACATTTACACAATGGAATTCTATGCAGCAGAGAAAAGAAGGAGCTCCTACCCTTTGCAACAGCATGGATGGAACTGGAAAGCATCATGCTAAGTGAAATAAGCCAGGCAGTGAAAGACAAATGCCATATGATCTCACCTTTAACAGGAACCTAATCAACAAAACAAACAAACAAGCATAATATAACCAAAGACACTGAAATTGAGAACAGGCTGAAAGTCACCCGAGGGGAGAGGGGAGGGAATTTCAGGGGAAAAGGGGAAGGGTTTTCGGGAACAAGTATAAAGGACACATGGACAAAAACTATAGGGGGCAGAAATGGGAGGGAGGTGGGGAGGGCTGGGGTGGGAGTAAAAGACAGAAAACTGTACAAGAACAACAATTAAAATAAAAATTAAAAAAAAAAAAACATTTCAGTCTCGTCTGCCTTCGTGCCCTGCTATGCTGTGCGCAAGCCACACCAAACCACTCAGCCCACGCAGGCCCTGCGGTTCCGGTCGGCCTCCGTGTGCTGTTGCTCTGCCCACATCGTTCCCTCGTGTGCCCGCTCATTCTTCAGGGCCCTGTGATAAAGCTGTAAGCCTTCGTCTGAGCTATTTGGTCAGATAGATGTAATAAAAGTTAATCTTTTATTTTATCAGATAGAGAAAGGATGGGAATGAAAGAGAGGAAACCATAATATGATTTTTATATGACTTTTTAAGGTTAAACGGTTTACAAAGTACTTACTAGGTCAATCAATGGGCTAAACGAGGTTTGGAAGTAAAGTCACATAACTAGCTCAGATGAAAGATGGATGTGAATAGGGAGAAAGACTGTGGCTGTGTATACTTGAGGGAAGTATTATGTTAGGTGGAATCACCAAGTGATTCCCTCACTTAACAAAAGATAAATTGGGTAGCTTACTGCTCTCTGAGGCCAACAGTGGGTTGCTTGCTTTCTAGTGTCTTGAATCATTATTCGGCTTGTTATGTTGGGGCAATAATTAAGTGCATGGGTTTCGGAATTAAACAAACCTGGATTAAAATTTGGCCTCTATCACTCACTAACTTCAAGTCTTTAGGCAAATGGCTTAACCTCATTGAGCTTCTGGTTTCTCATCCATCCTACAGGGATAGCAAAACCTACTTGGTAGAGTTAAAGTGAAAATGAACTGAATTGATACATGAACTGTACTTAGCATGTTCTTTTAGTACATGGGAGTGGGTAAAGGATATCTTCCACAGCATGTGCAATGTGATCAGCATCTGTAGCTACTTCCCTTCTTTCCTAGAAAGAGATGATGGGGCACCAGGTAACTTCCAGAGGTGGCGTGAAGAGTCTGGTAATGTGAAAATGCTACCCCACTCTTGGGCTGAGCCAACTCCATCTTTGCAGGTGTGGGCTACTATGTCTTCTTCGGTAATGCCATAGTTCATGTGTAAAAGAGTTTGCACACTGCGTTTTCATATTCTCTTTCCTTCAGGAGGAATTCCCTTCTTCTTGCAATTTATCTAAATGAAGGAACTCAAATTAACCAGCAACACAATCTCTTCTCTTTCTTGCAACATAACTGATTTTTGAGCTCCATTTTTTAAGTTTTTGGTTATTCTCATTTTGTTTTAAAAAAACTGTGAGAATATGGAAAAGTGGAAATTATTTATTAAAAAGTAGAAAGGTTCATGAAAATATAAAGCCTGGGAATTTCTAAAGATAACTCTCCATTCATTTTTTGTGGGAGGAAATGATTTTTGTCTATTCTAAACAATGATGTTAACACAGTTGAAAGTTGGCACATTTGTGGTGAACAGTGTTTTCGGGTAGATCGGTAAGACATGGAACATTTCCTTTATAGCGTTATGTTTACCTCTCTGGAGAGTCAGGATGGAAAGGGATTTTCATTTTAATTTAAAGAATAATCAACAATGAAAAAGTCAAAATTTTTACTGTAACATTTGGGATTATGACTGGCTACTGGAAAGCACACATAGTAAATTACACATAGAAAACATAATGTTTCACTTCGATATTTCCAGGAGCTGTATCCCAGACATTTAAAAGACAAGAGGCTAAAAATGGTAAGAAAAAAATAATATCTTTCCGATTTCTAAATTCAGTCAAAGAGATAAGCAAAAACTTCAATCACCCCTTAGTGTGGTCATTATTATTTTTTTTAAATCTATCTTTCAACAGATCCACTTGGCTTTCCTATGGAGAATATGAATTTGGAGAGCGGTGCCAATAGGTGCTCCAACTATGATGAAGTGAAAATGAACAACAGGTGCTCTACTCCATTCCAGACCCCGAATGGGGAGTTCTGAGTATCATCAGTACTACACTGAAATACAGATTCTCAGCTCATTCAGCACTTCGGTTAGAATGACAGCCTTTGTCCTGGGGACGGAGGAGAAGAATTGGGGCTTTGGCATATTCTCCCATGGCTCAGATCATCCCTGCTAACATCTGTACAACATGTCATATATTACTCGGCCTCTACAGAATGCTTCTGACTGACTAACAATCTTAGCTGCTCTATGCTGGTGAAAGAAACCCTGGTTCAAGAAGTTGAAGCACTAAAGACATATTTCTGATATTTTCTATAAAAGCGAACCAAGGCATCACCAGGTTAGAGGAATGAAATGATTGAGACAACAAAAATTGTGACTTAGCTTACAGTTACTAGAAATCATTCCGTAATCCTTGGGAGATGTTGTTTCGCATATGCATTGCCAAGTGTTAATCCTTAATACACATGCAATGCTGACAAGTAAGAAATGTTTCTGTGGAAATATAATTTATTTGTTTCAAAACATTTACATACTTACACTCACATAATTACATAAATTAGAGTGCTTTTTCAATGTTCATAATACATGATTTTATTTTTAATTAAAGAGAAAATAGAATTTGTAAGGGTATGAATGAGCTTTCAGAAAACACATTGTGACAGTGTATGGAGAAAATTATGATTCAAACCAAAGTGGGGAGGGGTAATGCATTCTCCTCGGAAATGTTGCCAAATTCTGCATAAATTCTGGGTTGTCAGTTACTGTCTTTCATCCCTCTGTAGGTATTATTCAACTGACTTTTGGCTTCTATTTTTATTAAGAAGCTATTTGTTAGTTACTCTAGTTGCTGAAGTTGTCTGTTTAGACAAGGAAATAAAGAACAAACTGACAGTAACGGGGGGGAGGGGACAGGGGAAAGAAGGGGAAGGATCAAGTCAAGGAACATGCATGAAAGACCCATGGACAAAGACAGTGGGGTGTGGGGGAAGATTGAATGTGGGGGGTTGGGGGTGTGTAAGGCAGGGGAGAGTGCTGTATTCTGTCATGTATACTCTGCTCCTGTGTGTGATGCACACCCACATTTTTGGCCCAAACCTTCAGGAAAAAAAATCTTTTGTTTTAAATTTTTAATTC
The DNA here is from genome assembly GCA_039655065.1 of Glossophaga mutica. Classification (NCBI taxonomy): domain Eukaryota; kingdom Metazoa; phylum Chordata; class Mammalia; order Chiroptera; family Phyllostomidae; genus Glossophaga; species Glossophaga mutica. The sequence goes on from CM077304.1 coordinate 66,844,389, forward strand.
AATTATTTATTTATATTTAGAAACAAAACCAATGATCATATTTCAGGTATTATTTTGCATACAGATATCCTTATTGCTTTCTAGAGTTGCAGTCTTAACACATAAGTGTAAATAAAGTAATTAAAAACATTTATAGATACTGAATTAGTACTACCCATGTATAATGCACATTCTTATTTTTTCTTCAAAAGTTTGGGCAAAAATGTGTGCATTATACATGGCAAAATATGGTAATGGGGGAAAAATGGGGACAACTGTAATTGAACAACAATAAAATATTAATAAAAATTGTCTCTGTTCAGTTTCATAGATGTGTGTAGTTGTGGATTTATTTCAAGTTATCTAGCGGAGGGTTTATTGTGCTTTCCAGCTTTGAAAGCTCATGTCTTTCATCAGTTTTGGAAAATCCCTAGTTACTATTCCCTCAAATATTACTCCTTTTTTACATTATCCTTTTTCTTCTCCCAAAATATCCATTCAGTATATATTGGGCATTTAAATATTGTCTTCTCTGTATCAGAAACTCTTTCATAATTTTGGCCATTTTGAGCTTCTAGGTGATTTCCTTAGCTCTATTTTTTTTTTTAAAGATTTTTATTTATTTATCTTTAGAGGGGAAGGGTAGGAGAGAGGGAGAGAAATATCAATGTACGGTTGCTTCTCGTGTGTCCCCTGCTGGGAACTGGCCTGCAACCCAGGCATGTGCCCTGACTGGGAATCGAACCGCGATCCTCTGGTTCGCAGGCCTGCGCTCAATCCACTGAGCTACACCAGCCAGGGCAGCTCTATTTTTTTAATCTAGTAAATATTCAGCTGTGTCCAGCCTACAATTAAGCCTGCCTAATGAGGCTGTCTTTTAAATAACAGTGTCTATATTGTAACTATTTCTATTACTGGTTGGTTTGTTTAAAATTCTCCCTAGTCTTTTTTGATAGTAACTTGCACCTTTTCAAGTTTTTTATTTTATATTTTGTGTGTTCAATTAAAAAATACATAGCTTATACTATATAGTTTCTATTCTTCAAATTTTTGTGGATCTGTTTCTACTTTGTTGCTTCTTCTGATTTTTCCTTAGGTTGTTTACTTGTGTGCCTCATAATTTTGACTTACGAGTTTATGTTTTTTTGGACTTTTTCTGTGGAAATTCTATGAAATAGATGCTGAGGCTGTATGCACCAAAAAAGTTTTTGCTTTTGTTTCTGGAAAGTACCACAGAGCATTACCAATCCAGTATTATAATACTTTTTCTGTTAATTACTCCACTTGGCATTTCCTGGTTTTTGAGTTCTGAATACTCAAGGGAACCTTTTTATTCTTCCCACGAGAAGCCTGGACTAAGACAGATGAATTTCCTGTTGTAGTCCTATTGTAGTAGGCAGGTTTATTTCTGTGGTTCACCTTTCTCTGAGGGCATAGCCCTCACAAGTGTCCCCTTTGTGGAAGGTCTCAGTTCTAACTCCTGGCTTCTGCAAGTCCAAGTCTTTGTCTCCGTCTCTTGTGTCATCATTAAAGCACAAGTAACCTGTAATTCTCTGGTTTTATGCCTTTTATTAACTGCTGGGATTTACTTTTGTTTCTTTCATGCTCTGCTGTACCTGTTATTTCATGTTTGCCCAGTATAACTGATTTTGTAAGAGGAGGTCTTTCAGGTTATCTAGCTTGCCACATTATTTAAGTTCTATGGATGCAGATACACAAAGAACACAACTTTTAACTTTGAAGAATCTTTTTCCACCACGAAGTTAAAATGTCATGAATATCAAACAACTATGCAGGAATTGTTGGTGGCTTAATACGTCTAACAGATTGAAAGTGGGTGAAACAGCTGAGAATATTATGGGTTATTTTTATTATGCCACATCAGGCTTTCACATAAAATTCAGAGAAATGCATTTACTTAGTAAACCACGTAGTTAATTAAGCATATACCTTCATCTACTGACCCCAAAAATACACTTTTTTCCAAAATAAATTTCAGAAAAAAACCCTTCATCTATTGTAGAAAAAAATAGAAGAAAATAACAAACTTTAAAAAACTTATAAAGTGCCATTGTGAGCCTGGATTTTCTTGATTAGCTGTTACAACTCACCAAAGGGGTATAAAGGAAAAGTCAGTTTTCTTTTCTTTTTTTTTTTTAAGTTTTTTTCTTTTAGATTTTATTTATTTATCTTCAGAGGGGAAGGGAAGGAGAGAGGGAGAGAAACATCAATGTGTGGTTGCCTCCTGTATGTCCCCTGCCGGGAACTGGCCTGGCAACCCAGGCATGTGCCCTGACTGGGAATCGAACCGCGATCCTTCGGTTCGCAGGCCCGCACTCAATCCACTGAGCTACACCAGCCAGGGCGGAAAATTCAGTTTTCTTAAATTCTTACTGTCATAGCAAACCCTGTTATAGAACTTTCAACAAGAAAACAAACACAAAAGCTGACAAAAATCAGACAGTAAACTATGCTAGTAAGAGGATAAAATGCCCTAAAATGTAAGCAGGACCTAGGACAGCACCCTGTGGGAATTACACGATTTTATTTTTATCATGCAAAATACAGAATGAGTATTCTGTTTGTAAGTTAGATCCTCAGAAGGAAATAAAATCTAATTTTGTCTTATCCTTGGACTCTTTTTGTAGAGATACTGAGAAAGTTTGCTTGGCTTTTGTAACTTGCTTCACCTTTTTCTTTAAATCCTACTTTCTTGGCGAGACTCCTCCCGCCCACCCTGTGTGGGCACCGCTGCCGCTCAGCCTTCCTTCTCAGCCCCTCCCTGCAGCTCAGCACACCCCATCCTACTTTTTGTCTGTGGTATTTACCCCGTCTAATATTTTTGAACTTGCTATGTTTATTGGTTTTGTCTGTTACCTCCCACCACTCCCAAGAAAGTTAAAATCTACCAAAGGCAGGAATATTCGTGTGTTTTGTTCACTAGTATATTGTCAACAACTAAAATTGTACAATACTTGTCATGTAGTAGGTACAAAAATTACTTAAGATACAAATGAATAATTTTTATTCCACTGCCTAGAAACCAAGATGATAATTTGTGGTCTATCATTTCCTTACTGAGACAGGTAGACACATGTGAGAAATGAGTATTCAATACATATTGATTTATCTGGAAGAAAATTGTCATTAACAGAATAACACCAATTGGGAAGCATAAAGCAACCTACTGCTTAAATGTCTTAAAATTTCCATCTTAAATCTGTTATTAAGTACATGGCAATTTTTCTTTGCAATATCTCTTCTATAGCAACAGAAAATATATAACATTTAGTACTTGGGTAAATGTCATACCTCATTTTTTTCTTTGAGTTTTGTGATCATAACAATCACAGGACTATCTTCCTGCCAAACCATCTGCCAGAAATCATTCACAGTGTTGATCATGGGGCCTTGTGTGGCGATGAACGCTTTCTCTCTGCCACGGTAGCCCTAGTTTGAGTAAAGATATAAAAAATTGGCTTTGAAGTTCATGCCTTGCACTGAAAATTTAAGTAAAATATCTTCAGAACAATATAGCTCTGCTAGTCCAAAAGCAACACAGATTTCCGCAGCTTAACTCACTCCAACACAACAATTCACCTGGCTGTTCTCCCAGGAGTCAAGCAGAGCAAATGGCAGTGATCGTCACAATGCTTAGTCCTCACCAGAGCACCCCACACGGGGCTTGGTGGCCACAGATGCACAGGAAAGAGAGACTCATTGTAAAAAAAAAACCCACTACCAGCATTGATTATGATTAAACAAACAACAGAAATTTTCTAGTAACCAAGTTAAGTTAAAATTAATCTATTCTAAGGAAGAAAATATAACCCAAATTCCAAATAGTAAGTTGACATGCTCATGAGAAAGAAATGGATATTTATTTACTTACCCTAATATAATTAGCATTAATATAGGTGCTCAAAGAGTCAGTTACATTTTTTGGTCTTAAACACACTCTGCTCAGGGGATCTGATGAAGAAAACAAGAAAGAATACATTAAAGTCTGTTTTCCTAGTCAACTACATTAAATATATTACTCTTTCTCAAGTTTCCCAGAACACCAATGACCAGAACTTAGCAACACTGGTAACTTACATATTGACTGGCTGGCGAGAGTCTGTGTTTGTTGTTGCAGTGTCTGTGTGTCTGTCCTTCGATGCATTTGTGTTTACTGAGGGGCATTGGGGCCCATCTCAACCCCTGTTCCTGACATAAATCTCACCCATAAGCCTGAGATGGCGAGTTTATCCTTCATGCCATTTTTTGCGGGTTTGTGATTACAACCTCATTTCTCATCCGTGCTCTCTTTCTTGTTCTTTGGGTTTGGAATTTGCTCCAGATCTCCCTGCTCTTGTCTCTCTTCTGTCCTGCCCAACGGCTAGCATTTTGTCCCAAACCCCCTCTCGCTGCTTGGAAGAAGCTTTCTTCACTTACCATGTGTGTGTTCAGCAGAAATATCTGATACTGCATAGTTGATTAAAGTGTCTTCAAGTCTAAAACCACTTTCCACCAAGAAGTTGAAAGGCTCTTCATGAGCCATAGTATTGTGGAAAATATGGTAGTTACTTTTACCAACATTTACATGAAAGAATTAAGATCAAATCATCCCTTTATAATTTCTTTAATGTGGTATACTCTTGAGTCTCTTGAAGGTAAGAATGGAGATTTTTTAATTCTGTCTCTGTGTATGTATGTGTGTGTGTACACACGTATATACATACATGTATACACACATATACATACATGTATATACACACATACATACACACAAACACACACACATATATACACACACATATATGTCACTCAATAAATGTCTATGGTATTGATGTAAATGGTACCTTTCATTTTCCAAAAAGCCAGTTTTATCCATTACTCTCTAGCAGTTGTTCTATTGTTCTTCTCCAGGCAGGTAAATCCCACTGGTCCTACCTCCTCATCTACAATTCAATCCTCGTGTGCACTCCAATCTATCCTAACTCTAGTCTATACAGACACTGCTCTTGCTTATGCCACTGCTGACCCTTTTGTTACTAAACCCATGCCTTCTCTATGGCATTCAAAACATATTGATCATATATCTGTTGGGAGTTCCCTCTTCCCTGGATTCCAGGTCACAACATTCTGTTTTCCTATTTGATCATGGCATTCCCTCACCCAAATACCATCCTTGGACCCTGATGGCCATAGCAATATTTCCTGAGTGCTATCTGTAATCACTTCTTCTGCAACACATAGAACTAGTCACATAATGTATAAATGAGACCATCGTTAAATAAGAAGGTTCAGTAATCAAATAAATATAGGAAACATTGAATTAAGCAAAGTTGAACTACATTCCTTTCACTGCAGAACTTCTCCGGGTCTTGATTATGCTCATGTATTTTGTGAATATCCAAGAAGGTATTGCATAAAAACTTATTTGTCCATTGGAATACTTACTGATGGTTTAGACAGCCTAGAGCAGCATTACTCAAGACAACTTTCTGTGATCATGGAAATGTCTTTCTCTGTTCTGTCCATAATTACAACCGCTAGACACATGTGGCAATTGAGCATTTAAAATGGGACTAGTACGAACTGAAGAACTAAAGTTTTAATTTTAATTGGTTTAAATTTAAATTTACATAGCCATATGTGGCTAGTGGCTGCTCTACTGAGTTGTGCAGACCTGGAGGCTGGAACCCACTCCTTAGCGGGCCCAGCAGGCCTCCATCCTTTCCCCACAGTCCCATCACTTTCCCACACGGCCCATATGCTCCCTTTATACGGACCTAGGGAAATCTCTCAAATATTCCACATTCTTGCAGATTTTATGCTTTTTATTCCTCTGCCTTCTCTGCACGGTAAAATCGTCCTCATTTTTCAGAGTTCAGTTCAAGAAATGTCTTCTCTCTGAGGCCTTTCCTGGACTTCTCAGAGAGAATTAGGTGTTCCCTTCTTTGTTCAGGCTTCCTGAGCCTCATTTTCGTATTTATCATCTTGGATTTCAGATACTTAAATTTCTGTCTTCCCTCAATGGATTGCAGTGAGCCCCTTGAGTGCAAGAGCTACATTTAATTAACTTTTGTATCTTTTGTGATTTCGTTTGGTGTGTTGTTTGTAGAATGTTTAATATAAGAATTTATTTCCATTAAGAAGAGTAAAATACTGCTTTTGACTTTCTATATTTTTTTCTTTTCTTAACAAAGGGGACAGGAAAACTTCCATTCCTTTTCAGTATCCAGTGATTGTTAGAAGTTTCCACAAAGACTCTACATCATTCAGAGTTGAAAAAGCCGATTTCCTTCAATTTTTATAATGCCTGCAATGTATATGATTTATTGGACCCTATAAACTACTTAGAAACAGGTCCTTGTCAAGCTAAATTAAGTTCATGTTAAAAATTGATAATTTATACTATTTCTAATTACTTAAAGGTTTCTAATTATATATTAAAAAAAAAAAAAATCAGCCCTGGCTGGTGTGGCTCAGTGGATTGAATGCCGGCCTGCGAACCAAAGGGTTGCTGGTTCCATTCCCAGTCAGGGCACATACCTGAGTTGCAGGCCAGGTCCCCAGTAGGGGGTGCTCAAGAGGCAACCACACATTGATGTTTTCCTCTTTTTCCCTCCCTTCCCCCTCTCTAAAAATAAATAAATAAAATCTTTAGAAAGATAACAATACGACATATGACTGAGTAGGAGAAAATGAAGGTTTCCAGCCAAAGCATTGTAAATGTTATCTTGGACTAATAAAACAGGCAAAGATTAAAAAAATATCATTATCAAAATTTTAATGTGATTATTTTCATCACTACTGTTATACTTTTTCATGTTATGCATTTAAGTGTATTATTAGTCAAATTCACTATAATAACTTTTATCAAAACAGTTATTTCTAGGTTATATGCTAAATATTTAGTGTACCATTTATAATACCTCTGGGCAGTATCAATAATAATTTCAAATATTCATTAATCACTGCTCATTTTTCTTGTCTCTCTTCTGTTCCTTTTTATTTTCTTATTTCTCTCCTCTAGTTTTTTCCCCTCCTTCTTTCCTTTCTTTCCTTCCTACTCTTTCCTTTCCTCACTCTCTTCCTCTCCTCCCTTCTTCCCTCCTTCCTGTTATTTTTTCCTCTCAACAAATTATCGAACACATATAGATTTGGAAAACAGAACACGTAAAATTTCCTACCCTAGTCTCTTTAAAATACCTTCTGGCAATCTTAAGGATTCTATTTAACAGATAAAATGGTACCTGGATCCTGGTATTTTGATTGGTGTCATATAAGATTTTGTCCAAGGTTATTTTCTATGTTTAAGATTTCTTCTCACAGAAGGAATGTGTTTGAAATTTGAAGTCAAGAGAAGAAACGATTAGATGAGGGACAAGTGTATCACTGCTCGGGCAAAGGCAGGGCTGAGAGGAATGGGATTGCTTTCACAGATGTATTTAAGATAAATGGGAAATGGGAGGAAAGGCAGGGATTGGCCGCACCTGCGAGGTGATTGGGCATCATCTTCAAATTGCTGCAGGAGAGAGAAGACTCTAGCTCTGCATTGCCTAATATGGCAGCCATTAGCCACATGTAGCTTATTAAAGTTAATTAAACTAAAATAAAATTTAAGAATCAGTTCCTCGGGTGCACTCATTATACTTCAAGCACTCAGTTGCCACAGGTGCCTTGTGGTTACCTCAGTGAAGATCTAAAGCAGTTCCATCATCGCAGAAGGGTCAGTGGACAGTGCTGGTCTTGGCAATGGAAGATAGTGATGACGTAGAAGCACATTTTTTAAGACTCATGCGAAAATTAAAAAAGAAAATGAGGCTCTTGTATATGTTTCTTTTCCAACTGTAAATTTTGTACCATATAGATAGTGTCCCTACTTTCTGAAATTGGCTCTGGGCTTAATGATGGATTCATTGTTTTGTTAGAGAGGAAAAGGACACATTAACATTAGCTGAGGGCTTCCTATTAGTTGGAACTCTCCTAGGAATTCCACACTTACTGTCATTTAACTCTCCCAATTGTCCTTAGAGTAGTATTATTATCGCTGTTTTAAGGAATAAAGAGAGGATGACATAGGAAGATTAAGTAGCACGCCTTAAATTGTAGATGTTTTGGCAGGGTAGTAGATCAAGTCTAACTCCAATATTTTGCAGTAGTCACATAACTTCTCTTAATGAGTAGTTAACTTATTTGCATATCTATTCGGTTCTATGCAGTTAATATAATAAAAAGGAAACATAATTTAAGTAGGAAACATTATCAGACATTAAATTTTTAAATGTGAAATGATGGCCTGAACAAATAGCGTTCTTTAATTTTATCCACATTATTTTACATTAGTATAAATAAGTGGACTGCATGAAAGACATATACATAAAATTTGTTATTGTTATACTTTATTGTTGTACACATAATTTCACATTAATATATGGTAGGTTTTTCCCCAATGCTAAATAGGTAAGATGTAGACATATTTTATCACTAATGTTTGTTTATATTGCAAAATAATTTGATATAAACTTGACCTTAGCCCTTTAATCTACCAGTTAAGAGGGTTCTGAGCTAGGCTGGCACTGTTCTTAGAGAAACAGCTATAATTAAATTGGTTCTTGGCCATCCATATTTCTGCTGCAAAACATCCTCAAAATTATATAACTCACTATAATATGCAAGCTGATGAGCTTCTAAACTTAAAATTTTATTGAATATAAATGAACAAACAAAACAGAAACAGACTCAGATACAGACAACAGGCTGATGGCAGCCAGAGGGGAGAAGGTCTGCGGGGGCTGGATGAAAAAGGTGCAGGGATTAAGAAGTACAAATTTGGTAGTTACAGAAAGTCATGAGGATGTAAAATACAGATAGGGAATATAGTCAATAATATTCTAATAACTATGTATGGTGCCATGTGGGTGCTGGACATACCAGAGGACCACTTTGTAAAGTATATGATTGTCTAACCACTATGCTGTACACCTGAAGCTAATACAAAATACTGAGCTTTAAAAATGTTTATTGTATCCCTGGCTGGTGTGGCTCAGTGGATTGAGTGCCACCCTGCGAACCACAGCATCGCTGGTTTGATTCCCAGTCAGGGCACATCCTAGGTTGTGGGCCAGGTCCCCAGTTCGTGCAACCACACATTGATGTTTCTCTCTCTCTCTTTCTCCCTCCCTTCGTCTCTGTCTAAAAATAAATAAATAAATACAATCTTTTAAAAATGTTTATTGTAGATCAAAATAATAAAACAATCATAACATTTAAAATCTTAATTTGCTAATTATTTTATATAATATATCAAACTAATCTCATATTAAAGTCTAAAATAAACCTTAAAGAACAACTTTGCATATTTGTTCTAGTCTTTTCCTGATTATTTTCAAACAATGGTGCAGCTTGTCCAAGCCATATTTACTAAATTACGTTTTGTGCAACAAGGCATGGGTATGATATTCAGACTACAGACACTTTCAACAGAAAATCCATCATTTGCCCCATCAGTTGTCAGCGCAGGTGCCCTGGCTCAAGAGATGCACCCAGTTCTGGGAACGGAAAGGCAGACACAGGACTATGAAGCGGTTGTCTGCTATCATCTGCACAGGAAATACAGAAGGCTGAACTTTGAAATAATCCTAATAATTTTCAAATCCTTCTGAGATTAGATGGGTCAATATCATGACTGGAATGGATGTATGTGCCTTAGTTACCTATGTACCTATGTTTGGTAAATTTTAAATTAAAAAATCTTAGCAGAGAGAAAGACATCGCTACTAACACACACCAACTTTAGCCCATTTGGCCAGTTGTAGTTATAAAATACCTTTCATGGCGACTATCCCTAGGGTAAACAGATTGAACTGTACGGACCAATTAAAAACATGCTATAGTATACTGACTTTAACAGTGCATTTCCAAGTCCACCAAAAGGAAAGCCCAAAGATACCATAGTTCTGGCTATTACCATAAATATAGAAAATTTGCTGTATTGTGAGTGAATTAATGGACTGAATTATGAAGACTGCATTCTTTCAATGTCAATATTTAAAAAAAAATCTTTGTGGTTCTCTCTTTTCAGAGCTATTGCCATGAGATGTTGATGATTTTGCCTGCGTCATACATTAGCTCTTGGCTTTACCTTTTGAGGAACTAGCACACTGTTTTCTAAGTAACTGTGCCTTACTGTTACTAAGTACATCCCTACTGTGAATGTATGAAGGCTCCACCTTCTCTACATCCTTACCAACACTTCCTATTATCTACCTCTTTTCTCATAATCATGTGGATATGAAGTGGTATCTCATTGTGGTTTCAAAAGCCCTGATGGCTAATGATGGTAAGCATCTTTTCAAATGCTTATTGGCCAGTTGTACATCTTCTGTGGAGAATGTCTATTCAAGTTCTTTGCATATTTTTTAAATTGGGTTATATGGTTTTCTTATAATTGAGTTGTAAGAGTTCTTATATATTCTACATACAAGTCCCTCATTAGATGCATAATTTACAAATATTTTCTCCCACCTTGTAAGTCATCATTTTATTTTTGTCCTTTAAAGCACAAAACTTTAATTTTGCTGGTCAGTTTATTTATTTTTTCCTTTTGTTGTTTGTACTTTTGGCATCATAAATAGGAAACTGTTGATTAATTCAAGGCTCTGGAGATTTACATCTGTTTTATACCAAGAGTTTTATATTTTTCGGTTTTACCTTTAGGTCTCTGATCCATTTTGAGTTAATATGAATATGGTGTGAGTCAGGGTCTGATTTTATTTTTTTTGCATGTGAATATCCTGTTGTCCCAATACCATTTGTTAAAAAGACTATTCTTTCTCCCATTGAATTAACACCCTCAATGAAAATAGGCTACAATGTGTGGCACGATACAATTTTAGAACCCTGTGTCTCCTAGAGCTGTGAGCTCACCATTATGATAACAGTCACCCAAGATAAAGTTTTTATACTTAGACCATTTTAATGATTATTAGTCTTGGTATTTGTTTGCAACTCCAAATCTGGTGTGAATGTGGAAGTTGTGATGATGGGAAATGGCGAGGCAAGGGTAAGTGGGGGAAAGCTTGCACGTTACAACGCAAACTGTTTAATTCCAGAAACTTACTTGGCAAAATGGTCTTATAGCGATTTTTAGTTCCATGACGTGGAATGTCAATTTCCTTGGGATCCACAAAGTTCATTGGTATTTCCTGCAAAAATGAATGATATCAAATCAGTGCATCTAATGCTTCCACAAAGAAAATCTTCACAGAGGGCATCTGATCCAAAGCTCCACTGAACTTCAAAGTCTTTATAAATAGCAGACTGCCCCCTCTGGTTGGCCAACACCCTTCCTTCCACAAACACATCAGCTGCACCCTGGTAAGCTGATTCCAAGAAACAGTTTTCTGTGTTAGAAAGCATTATTTTATATGTAGTTATTTAAAAAACATACAAAACTTGGCTTAGATTTTAAGGATCTTGTTCTGCACAATTGCTGAAATATATATAAACAGGAAGCTGAAAGTTGATATTTTAACAGTGTATTCAAATTTCTTGAAATCTTTACGTAAGTTCAGTACCCAAAATTTCTCTATCATGAATTCTCTTTTAACATTAATTGTGACTCTTTTAAGATTATTAAAACATCCCTCTCTAAAATGGTATAAATATAAAGGGCTTTTTTTGTTGATTCAAGGAATGACAGCATGATGCTTTTTTGTATTAAAGAATGGTCTCTAGTTGTCCTCTTCCTGTAGTGGTTGTCAATTGCAATACTTTCAGTGAAGGGCATCCAGACACTGTTTTCTCTCACTTAACAAGACTATAAATATTCTTATTCAGCCAGAAGATATGCCGTGTGCCTTAAATAACCAGAGAGAGCAATCGCAGCCGCAGTGGCTCTGCAGACATGCCTTAGACCCAAAAGGTAAGCATCTGCAGCTGGCTGGAGAAAAAACCAGGAAGCCTGTTTTCAAACAGGTTGAAACAAATATTTAAGTATTTGATTAAACAAAGTGTTATGTTCTCTAACTTAAAATTCCACAAAGGATTGCTAAGATAAAGTTAATGTGAAATAAAATAACTTTTATCTCTAGATCACATAAAATAATATTTTTGTTACTTAAATGTTCTCCACTGGAAAATATAACTCAAAAGCCAAATATTCATTGAAATGAAAGAAAGTATCCATAAATTAACTCAAATTGTCCTAGTTTTCAGTCAAGCTAAAAACTTGAGGAAAGCTTGACTACCTCAGGAGTTTGAGACTTGGCCTATAAAAGGGAGTAGCATACTTTAAAAATATCATTTTCTAAACTTGCATTATTGTAAAATTTATAATATTTATCCCTTCTCTCTGCTGTAACTAAATGTGAAAATTCTCAGTCCACGTTACCAAATAAGCAAAGTGGTGGAATAGTCTGTGGAAACCACATATTCACGTCTGGTGATCTCAAAAAGGTCAGCCTGTTTGGCAAAGCCACGGAGCAGGTGACATCTTTATGCCTCCCGTGCTCCTTCCTGCTTTCTGACTCTCACTGACAGTTTGTCATCTTCCAGCGTTCTCGCTCCCTTCGGTACTCCTTTTTGGCCCCATCTTTTCTTTATGGGAAGGGCTTATCTTAAAGAACAAAGACTCTCTGTGATTCTAGAAAAGAATAGTGGATATACCTTTGGCTCGTTGTGTGATCACTGACTGATGCTTTATCTCTCTAAGTCTCATTTTTTATATATAAAAATATGACACTACACAGTTTGCTTTAAAAAACTTCACTTTGTATTTTACTTTAAACACTTGAGAATCATCAATGAGGCTAATAGTAAATCTAACCCATTGCTGGATCTTTCACCATTAAAGTAGTTGCAAACATCTGAACTGACACAGAATGATTAATTTATTATTCTCAACAATTATGGCTTAAGATGTACAACTGACTTAAGATGCCAAGTGATCTATAAAAAGAATATTCCCTTTGGGCAACAATTAGACCAAAGAAGGTCTAATCTGTCTATATGCTCTGTGAGTAGAAATGCATTTTCATGAATTAAGTCATCACTGGCAACACTGATAAAAATGATGATTTAGTCATCATCATTTTTAGCTGAAACCCACAATCATTTTAGCCCACATTTGTTCCTCTCCCATGTTCCTTAGTCCATTAAAGAGCACCCTGTTGTTCAAGGTAAGAAACTAAGATTCCATCCCCAAACAGTGACAGCAACACCATTGCTTTATTCTGGAATGCTCTTCTCTGCCCAGCTCCCCTTGCCATTCCTTTGCCTGGTAATCTCCTACGTAGTCTGTCTCAAGTCAGTTACCACTGACTTGAGCATCGTAGTTTGAGCACATCAATAGCTGATGAGCTGCAGGGTGGATCTAAAACCCTTGCATTTAACCTTGTGAATGGTAATCATTCGTTGATTGTTCAGTGGAGGGTCATACTATTTTAGTATGTGCATCTAGTGCCTAGTTTTTCAAAATACCTCATGAAGGGTGAATAATAAACAACTCGCTCACCATGAATTCACTTTGGAGTAAATGTGAACTTGCCACGACGTCCCTCAGCTGTGATCTCGTGAGAATTCGGCTGGCTGATTGCAGATACTCCATTGCAACCTTCTCCCGTGGGGTTGGTATAGCCACAAAGGGTTCAACATTCCCCAGGCTACTCATGTCCAAAGTCAGAGACACATTGGACCCTCGTCTACATTGGAGAAGAATGTTATTAAGTTTAAACACTGCATGAATTATTTTGATTGCACAAAACTGTCTTTCTGTACCTATATACAATTCATTGAGTACTTCTGCAGAAGGAATGACCAAATACCTTTTGCTATTATAGCACCATAGTTGAGTATAGCAACTATCTATATTTTTTTATGGAAAACTGACAATTTCACTGTTGGAAATAACTCTGAATTGAGAAAATGCACTATAATTTATTAATTGATATATTTGTTACAGAAATAATAGGATGGCTAGTCATACTAAATTAAAACTCTAGGAAAAGTAAACATCGCATCTGAATTGAGGAATCAGGTATAACACAAAACCAACACTAGTTATCTGTGTGTCTGAGAGTCCCATTTATAAATCATATAACCCTCTGATATTTTTAATCCCCACTTTTACTTGATGGTTACTTAAGTGTTCGCACTTACTTTTTTCCTAGTGGATTTGCCAATCCTGAGATATGTATGTGAGTCTTTCACAATAATTGTGTTTGTTTTTCTTCCTTATATTTCTATTAGTTTTTACTTTATATATTTTAGATATTGTATTCCTTGAAGAGATTCGTAATTATATATTCACTGTCTATTTTTATCAACATTAAATATTTTCTCATTAATTTTTTAGTGATTTTTAAAAAGATTTTATTTATTCATTTAGAGAGAGTGGAAGGGAGGGAGAAGGAGAGGGAGAGAAACATCAATGTGTGGTTGCCTCTCACATGGCCCCCTACTGGAGACCTGGCCTGCAACCCAGGCATGTGCCCTGAGTGGGAATCGAACTGTCGGCCCTTTGGTTCACAGCCCGAGATCAATCAACTGAGCTACACCAGCCAGGGCTTTCTCATTAATTTTATGTCTGGCTTCACATCTGACTTTTAAAATATTAATATTGACATCCTGTTTTTTTATAGCATGCTCTTGACAAACCTTCCCCCCCCCATTATTATTTTTTACTCCTTTGGATCACTGCATTAGAGAGTATTGGACAGCATTCTGGACACCCATAAAATATCACCTGCGGGTGGGAGGGATGTTTGTCCCCTTTCACTTTCAGTGTGAGTGTGTGTGTGTGTGTGTGTGTGTGTTGGTGGTGAGTGATAGGGCTCCTTATTTCTGGGCAAAAGGTAAACAGTTGAAGAGGAGCAAAGACTGGCTCTGCTATCAGGATGAGAATTTTAATCCATTTTTCATGGGAAAGCAGTATTTAAAGTTTCTCAATCCAATTCTCCTGGCCTTTAAATTGGCAGAAATTCCTTCCTGATTCTGATAATAGGTTGTTTATTAGTTTTAGTTTTTAGTGTATTTGTGAGAATCTGACTTTTTCTGGTTTCACAGGTATTTTAGTGAGGAGATGGAAGAGGCTGCTGAAGGGATTGCCAATCACACGCCACTTTAAACCATTATTCTATTCAGTCAATCTTCAGTTCCAAAAGTCAAAAGTATCTGCAATCTGTCAGCTGAGTGACACCCAGGGCCACGGTGGTTTAGTGGAAGGTGAGGTCTTGTTCATTCAGAGAGCTCAGGGCACATGCTTGAAGGAGGGGCATTTGCACTGGGCCTCGAAAGGAAAAGCTCAGTAGGCACATTTTGGGTCGAGGGTTATTTCTGACAGAGTCTGGCAGGGGAAAAAGTGTGGGAACAGGAAATGATAAGACATCTTTGAGAAATAGCGTATAAGCAGTTTTTTGGAATTGAGGGAATAGGTTATGTAGGAGAGATAAGAGAGAGGCAAGAATCATAGAAACTGAAAGACTAGAAAAAGTCTGCCCAAACCCAGAAAAGACAGAATTCAGAACATCAGGTTATAGCAACCTGTTTTGGCTTCCCACAGCAAACCGAGCCCATACCTGGGATTAAAAGGGGGATCCCAGGTGTAAGGTCCATCTTATCTAGTGAATTAATTTCCTAGGGGTTCTGTGATAAACTGAGAAAAAACCATGAAAGTATTTTCAGGCAAACTAACTTACTAGAGGAAGAGTGACTTTTGTCTGGCAAGAGAAGAAAGAAAGGAAACTAATATTTATTAAACACCAGTTATTTGCCAAGCACTGTTCTAAGCACTTTGCATATGGTATTTCAATCTTCACCACAGCTGAGGTATTACTTTCACCCATTACACAGGTGAAGAAATAACTAATTTAGGAACACAATAGTGGAGCAACCGTTTAATCCAGCTTTGTATTTAAAACCCAGGCACTGCCTGCTTTGTCACCCAAAAACAAGGGGAGGGTGGGAAGGTTATGTTAGACCATACAGTTCCCTCCATGAAGTCAGTTGTTGGGGGAAAGGTCAGTATTTCTGCGGTGTACTGTGGAAGCAATACAATATTCAGGGGTCAGAATTCAGTCTTTACGGTCATGTTTGTCTGGGCTTCCTCTCCCACGTCCCGTCCCGTGGTAGACCTTTGGTCAGGCTATTCAGCCTTGTTGCATCTGAAAAGCTACACCTATCATTAAATTTAAGTAATAATGAATAAAGCTCTACATAACTCTCACCTTCTGTTTCTCTCAGGGACCTATTTTAAGAGATCTTCACATCAACTTGAAATTGTTTACACTGAGATTAGCTTTAACATTTGGAAAACAATGGATGGAATCTACACATCTGTTACTAAAGAAAAATACATCCTTCTTGATTACCTATTTATCTTAAAATTTCCCTTTATTGTGACAAATCCATTTCCCTTGAACCCTAAACAATTCCAGAGCACTTCACCTCAACACCTCAGACAATGTCTCCAAGTTCAATTATGAAGTTAAACTTGCACTGGCTGTTGACCTTAGAGAGAGCATTTTCCATGTGGTGGCCCTTGTCATGTCAAGTACTCTCCTATCTTGGCTGTGAAATGTACCACAGGGTGTCATTACCTCAGACAAATCTCTGCTTTTGTTAATTCTTACTTTCAAGGAGCAAACAATATTTAGGTTTATTGAAATACAGTGGAATTAGGAAACTGTGTCAGTAAAATAGACTTAAAAATTTGGAAATTTTGTCATGTCTTGTATTTGAAGAGAAGAGATTAAATATACATCCGTATAGATTTTAAAGGGTTACTTTTTCATTATAAAAACAGCATGCTTATTGTAAGAAATTTGTGTAATCTAGAAGTTTTAAAAAAGGAATTAAAATCACTCAGTCACATAAACTTCATTAGCATTCAAAAGGACTTGAATTTTGCTATTTTGTAGGCGGCAATGGTAGTGGTTTATTGTTTTAATTTTTCTTTCTTTGGTGAGAAAGACATTTTCACATGCTTGTCCATTTATTGCTCATCATCTTTGAGAATTGTCCTTGCTCTTGCTTACTGTTTCTATTATGATGACATCAATGTATTTATTACTGATTACTATTATATAAGATATTAATTATTTTTCAAACTTATCAATTGCAAATATGCAGTTTATTATTGCCTTAAAATACTAAGGATTTTTTTAAAGTTACATTTATGTTTATTTAAACATATTTATCTTTTCTTACATTGGTTCTTACATCAGTAAACTTCTCCTGGAAGTTATGATTTTTAAAAAGTTAATCTTTTAAACTATTTGTAATTTATTTCGGGATATGGTAAAGGTGAGAGTCACTTAGGTGTTTTTTTACCCCCAAATAAATTACCAACAATTCTAACACAATTTACTGAACAATCTTGAGAAGGGATAATCTTTTAATATATGGGAATATTAAGTTATTAACTAGCATCACTGACTAATGATCTGGAGAAAAAAAAATAACACTTTACTAAACTGAGAGAACATGAATTTGTTCCACAGCACTTGTGAACCAAGATAGTAAGCAATGAGGATAGAATCAAGAAGACATTTTTAAAATAATACAATTATAAGAATTTTAGAGAAAAGTCAAATTAAGATTCAGGAAAATATCTAAAAGATTTAGAGAAGAAAATTAATGGAAATATTAAGAGACTTGAACCTTTAATAAAAACAGATTGTAGAAAACTAAACACAAATTCTCACTAAGAACTTTGTTTCCCTTCTGTTGTGTAACTCTGGACACACTGTTTAAACATTTTTTATGTCTCACGATTGCTGTTGGACAAAAGGGAACATAATAAAAAGCTTTATCAAGCTCCCACTGTAGCACCAATTATTATTTATGCCAAAAAATAAATAAGAGAGAGGAAATTCAAAAGATATCAATGCAAACAATTGTAGGAAAAAGCAAATTCTTAAGGAAAGGTAAAAGGAATGCAATAAACAGCATGCTAATTACAATTAAGTAAAAAGGAAAACACGGATAAATATTATGAGCCAGGGAGATACATCAATTTCAGCAAAAGAATATAAACAACTCTCTGTTGAAACTGTTCAATTCTGTATCACTGCTCCTAAAACAAATACAAGAGCACTACATTTGATAGTGGGATAACTCAAAAAACAAAACAACACAAAAAAAGAAAAACCCAAACAAAAAACCTAAGCATTTATTTTCCTGGTAGTTGGAACTATGTCAGGTTTTAGCAGCGGGATTTAGGCAAATGGGATCGGCTTTGCAGCCTATGGCCCTGGGCTCTAATTCTCAGACCTGGCTGATCCTGTGGCAGTACGTTCGTTGGCCACTGTGAACAGTAACACTTCAAGCCTGGCCCCTCTGAGTACCCAATAAAGAATGGAAACGGGAGTCAGAGGGTAAAATAGAAAAACTGATCATTTTGCCTGTAGTCCAGGAAGATGTCCTTTGGAAACTATTGGATTATGGAATTAAGTTTCAATGGGAAATGGTGGTAGCTGCTTATCTTGAAGTACTTGAAACCAGAACAGAAAAATAAGCAGCAAGAATTATTTTAAAAAATTAGTTCAACCTGTAAACGGATTTGATCTTTCAGAGCTTTTCCAATTATAATTCATTTTTTGTTGTTCTGTAAAAAATACTCATAATTCGTTCAGAGCTGTCTTTATCAGTATACACATCCAACCTTACAGGGTGAGAAGTTAGAAGTTTAATATTGGCATCCTCTCCAGATCTGAAATGTTGTGAGACTAAGACCTGATTGAATTTCACTGTAAAGCAGAAAGAAAATTTTAAAACATAGAGAACATTTTTCGTGGGAGAAGTGATTGACTTCCCCTCCTGAAAGCTTCTCTATCATTAAGTGAACTGTTGATCTCCCTTTTGAGTGATTGCATAAAAAATTTTTGAATTTATATAATGAGATCTGACCTTTATATGTGTATAAAACAAGCAAATTTACTACACCTTTCTATTATTTAAAAAATAAAAATAAAAACAATTATTAAAAAATCATAAATTGAAACTGTTACATTGTTCTTTAAGCATCAACCTTGGAATCTGAGTTTAAATCATTAATGCTTCACTTAAGTTCTTTCAGCCCTCAGACTCCTTAATCTGCAAAATGGGGATAATATTTAAACTCCCAGGGTTGATCTCATTATAAAAGTTAAAGAAGCAAAAAGATATAAACATTTCCAGCCTACTGTCTGGCATATAATACACATATTTGAGTGATTAAAATGATTAATAATGATCATGTGGCCATTCTTACTTCACTCTGCGCACACTTGGCTGGTGTGTGGGAGCCGTATGGCATATATACCCATAAATACTTGAAGAAGGCAAGGTTGGGAAAGCTTGTTAGTGAAGAGTCAGCAGCAGTGTCGTTACTGTCCATATTTAGCCAAATATTAATAAAGGAAAGGGGCGCAAAGGGCACTAGACATTGGGTTTCACAAACTGGGAAGCATAAGCATGTTGGTTTCCACAGGAAGCTACAGCTCTTCACACCCCAGGGCACCACCGCTTTGGGCTCTGCCAAAGGGATTATCACAACTCCCTTCCCACTTCGTACTGGGTCAATGAGGGGTCCAGGGGCAGGTGCTGCAACACAGAGGCCTGTCAGTCTAACTAGGGAGTGTAAACCCATCCAAAGCCTGTGAAATCTTGGGAAGTTTATTGGCCATTTTGAAAAAGTTTCTGGTCTTTTTTAGCTTGAGACAAATAATCCCAGTGGAACCAAGAAGCGTTTCTCTCTCTCTCTCTCTCTCTCTCTCTCTCTCTCTCTCTCTCTCTCTCTCTCTCTCTCTCTCTCTCTCGGCTCAGATCTGCACTCTCACTGTGCATTCACACCTCTGCTCTCCACAGCCATGTGGCTTAGCAACCCTGTGACCATGGCTGCATGGAGGCAGCCTGCATACCGCAGCACAGCAATGGGCTGCAGCCTGAAACACATGCTGAACTAGCCAGAGGCTGGACTGGACTGAACTTGAACACGGAGCAGAAACTCTGGGCAGTGGCCTTTATCCTGGAAGATAGGATTGGATTTTTTCCATAGCAGGATGGACAGAGATAGAACACTGGGAAGTCAGGAGGGGAACCCCCTTAGCTTTCATCATCAGTAAAGTTCACCACAGAGCCCCATCCTCCCTTGCGGGTCTCAGAAAATTCTTCTCCTTGCCACACCACCCAAACTTGCTTTCTACCAGGAACAGTGTTACGTATGCAGTCGGTGGTCATCTAAGTTGGGACAATTTTCCATACCTTGAACTCTTAAAATTTTATCTTATATCCTGAAAATTAATAACTTTTTTCAGATTCAAAAATAATACATATTCATTGTAGAAAAACTATAAATAGAGATAACAAAAAGAAAAATATCACATAATATCAACACTTAACTGCTAATAATATTTTGTGTGTGTGTCCTTCAAATCTATGTATGTGTATATATACATGAAACAAAATTTAGATTTTTACTCCATATATGCTTTTATGACTTGATTTTTATTTAATTAAATATATCATGAATGTCTTTTCATGACTTCAAACACTATTTCTTTAAACACTATTTTTGTAAACTGTTACATTTCATTGTATGGATGAACCCTAGTTTACGTAAACAACCCCTCACTTCTGGACACTAAATTGTTTTCAGTTTTTCGCTGTTATAGAAAGACTGCAGAGGAGTAACCTTGCATCTAAATGTTTGCATTTCCATGATTATTTTTATGTCAATAAGTTTTCAAAACTAATTCAAAATTGCTGAGTTTGGAAAAGTTAGTGGACACAGGGAGTGTACAAGAGGCATGAAGACGACTCTGTGGCTTCACCGACACTGGGTGAGCAAAGACCCCCGTCATCACTTGTTCTTTCAGTAGCTCCCTGGTAAGGCTTCCTAAGGTTAAATTTCCTGGTCCAGTATGTTCTCTTCCAGGTTTCACCAGGACAATGTTTGAGCATGGCAAACGGGATGCTAAAACAAGGGGCTGTCCTGGGATGTAGATGCTTCCTCCTCTGTTCCCCGTGCATCTCTCCAGGCTCCTCTCCCGTCTTGGCCTCATCCAGACAGATCTGTGCTGCAGTAGGCCAGTCACCCTGTGACTCCACTTTCTAGGCTTGAAATGAGCTTGCCCTCACTTTTCTCATGTGTTAGTCCCCAAATGAAACCTCTTCTGAAACCTCTTCGCAACTCTTTTAAAAAGATTTCATTTATTTATTTTTAAAGACAGGGGAAGGGAGAGAGACATCAGTGTGTGGTTGCCTCTCATGTGCCCCACACTGGGGACCTGACCCACAACCCAGGCATGTGTCCTGACTGAGAATCAAACCAGTGACCCTTTGGTTCGCAGGTTGGCACTCAGTCCACTGAGCCACACCAGCCAGGGCTCTTAGCAACTTTTTTAAATATGTCTCCAATATATCACATTCACTAGAAATGACTTATCCTAAGGTGTGAACTCCTTGAGGGCAAAGACTTGGACTTAATCCTCCCTTTGTACCCAGTCCTTGAGCACAAGGAAAGCAACTCTTTCTTTCTGCACAAATGAATGGTTGCAAATGAACTGGTAGGACAATGCTATGTGTAATTACTGTGCTCTGGTGGCTTTTCTAATCCTTTTGCAAGGAGGGGAAGTACAGGAGTTTGAAGATTTAGAATGGAGAAGCGAGGCTAAGCCAGGTTCGGAAATGTTACAGTCCTTTTTTCAGTCTTATCTAACTATCAATGAAGTCTGAGCATTAACACCCTAAAGAGCCCTGGTAATTTTGTTCTACAAGAGATAAAAAAAGTAGTAAGCAAGTAAGATTGATTTTTACTCTTTGTTTTAAATTTGGCATTTGGTATTTTAAAAGTCACTCATGGTGATGATGAGGAGGCTGTTTCTGTTTTAACAAAAGAACAAAATGATGGTAGGTCTAATTTTAGTTCCAAAGTTTAGTTTTTTCAAGTTCATACAATTAGTTAAGAAAAAGATGATGTTGAAGGAATATTAATAAATCTCAATGAATAAACCATTCTTTCTGAAATGAGGAATCTTTCTTTGAATTTTAGCTCATAGACACACATACAAACTATGTTCTTTTTAAAAGTATATTTTGTTAATTATGTTATTACAGTTGTCCCACTTTCTCTCCCCTTTACTTCCCTCTGCCCTGAACCTCCCCTCCCACCAGCATTCCATCCCCCTTAGTTCATGTCCATGGGTCGTACATATTAGTTCCTTGGCTTCTCCATTTCCTATACTATTCTTAACCTCCCCCTGTCTATTTTGTACCTACCAATTATACTTCTTATTCCCTGCACCTTTTCCCCTATTCTCCCCTCTCCCCCTTCCCACCAGTAACCCTCCATGTGATCTCCATTTTTGTGATTCTGTTCTTGTTCTAGTTTTTGCTTAGTTTGTTTTGGTTTTTAGGTCCAGTTGTTGATAGTTGTGAATCTGTTGTCATTTTACTGTTCATAGTTTTGATCTTCTATTTCTTAGATAAGTCCTTTTAACATTTCATATAATAAGGGCTTGGTGATGATGAATTCCTTTAAGTTGACCTTATCTGGGAAGTACTTTATCTGCCCTTCCATTCTAAATGATAGCTTTGCTGGATAGAGTAATCTTGGATGTAGGTCCTTGCCTTTCATGACTTGGAATACTTCTTTCCAGCCCCTTCTTGCCTGCAAGGTTTCTCTAGAGAAATCAGCTGACAGTCTTATGGGATCCCCTTTGTAGGTAACTGTCCCCTTTTCTTTTGCTATTTTTAAGATTCTCTCCTTCTACTTATTTGTTCATTTATTTTTAGAGAGAGGGAAGGGAGGAAGAGAGAGAAACATCAATGTATGGTTGGCTCTTGCATGCCCCCTACTGGGGACCTGGTCAGCAACCCAGACATGTGCCCTGACTGGGAATTGAACCAGTTACCTTTTGGTTCACAGGCCTGTGCTCAATTCACTGAGCTACACCAGCCAGGGCTCTCTCCCTCTCTTTAATCTTGGGTAATGTAATTATGATGTGCCTTGGTGTGTGCTTCCTTGGCTCCAATTTCTTTAGGACTCTCCGAGCTTCCTGGACTTCCTGGAAGTCTATTTCATTTGCCGGATTGGGGAGTTCTCCTTCATTATTTTTTCAAGTAATTTTTCAACTTCTTGCTGTTCCTCTTCTCCTTCTGGTACCCCCATGATTCGGGTGTCAGAACATTTAAAATTTCCCAGAGGTTCCTAAGCCTCTCCTCATTTTTTTTTTTTTTTTGAGTTCTTGTTTCTCATTCTGTTCTGTTTGAATGTTTATTTCTTCCTTCTGGTTCAAACCTTTGATTCAAGTCCCAGTTTCCTTCCCTTCACCATTGGTTCCCTGTATATTTTCCTTTATTTCACTTTGTATAGCCTTCCTTTTTCCCTCTATCTTGCAACCATACTCAGCCATTTCTGTGAGCATCCTGATTACCAGTGTTTTGAATGCTGCATCTGATAGGTTGACTATCTTTTGTTGCTTAGTTCTAGTTTTGGAGTTTTGATTTGTCTTTCATTTGGACCATATTTCTTGGCCTTTGCACAGCTGTTATGTTGTAAGGGGCGGAACCTTAGGTATTTGCCATGGTGGGGCAACCCACTTAGCTGCATTGTGGTGCTGTATGTAGGGGAGGGGTCTAAGAGGGAACAGTTCTGCTTGCTCCGCTCTCGTCCTGCTTTCAGTCACTTCCCCCACTACCCACACACAAATGGGGCTCTTCTGGTGCTGATTTCTGGGTGGGTGGGTTTGTGTGCATTCTAGGACCTTGTGGGTCTTTCCAACAAACTCTCCTGTGAGGCTGGGAGTTTCTCCTGCTGCCACAACCCCCACTGGATTTCGTAGCTAGAGGTTTTGAGGCTTCTTTTACTGTGCTGGAACCCTGGATTGCACGGTCTATCTTGCACACAAGTGTGGGAGCACCTGGTCTGCCAGCCACCATCTTGCCTGCCAGGCCCTCCAGTTATTGCCGTGCCGCACGTCCTCTCCTCCCTGGCTGCCTGTCTCCACCCCTCCTGCTGGTCTGGATGCATGTTTCTTCTTTAACTCCTTGGTTGTCAGACTTCCATACAGTTTGATTTTCTGGAAGTTCTGGTTATATTTTGTTTTTAAATTTGTTGTTGTCCTTCTTTTGGTTGTGCAAGGAGGCAAAGTGTCCAAACTATTTTCTAAGTAACAAAATACAATAATAACTTCCTCTCTCTGAGAAGTCAAGTACCAAAAATTTCTTTTAGCACTGAATATTACAATTAAATTATATTTATTTACTTTCAAGACTAGAAATGACACACGATTACAATAATCCATAGAACTCAGCTAAAATGTGAATCATCAAAAAATATACAACTTCTCAGCTTCTTCAGTTTTTTTTTTTACAACATCTGCTTGCATAGTCCAAGTTTTTAAAACTGAATTCTGCAGTGTGCAGAGAAATCTCTTTGCAGATGTCAGGATCTCATGTATAGGGAACCCCAAGGAATCCACAAAAAATTAAAATATTCGAGTTCCACAAGGTTGCATGATATAAAATCAATATAAGAAATCACTTGTATTTCTCCATATTCAAAATGAATAATCTGTAAATGAAATTAAGACAGCAATGCCATCTACAATATTGTCAAGGACAATACAATATTTAGGAATAAACTTTGCAAAAAGTGCAGGAGTTGTACACTGCGAACTAGAAAACATTGTTGAAAAAATTAAAGAGGATTTAAATAAACAGAAAGGTGGTGGATTCATAAATTTACTATAAATCCAAACCAACCAGTGCAGTGAGGCATTGGTATAAGAATGGACGAACAGATCAGTGGGGTCTAACTGAGATTTGGGTGTAAATAAGGAAAGATGTTTGATAACTGAAGTGTCCTTCAATAGATAACTGGATACAGAACATATGGGACATACATACAATAGAATGCTACTCAGCCACAAGAAGAAATAAAATACTGCCATTTGCTACAAGACAGATGGATCTTTAGACTACATACCATAAGTGAAATAAGTCAGATGGAGAAAGTCAAGAACCATATGATTTCACTTATATGTGGAATATAAAATTGAAAGCAAAAAATGAACAAATAAGAGAGAAATGTTTGTTGACAAATACAACAATATGGTGGTTATCAGAGGAGAAGGGGTGGGAGGAGGTAGAAGAGGGCAGAGGGGGTCAAATACATGGCGATGAAAAGACACTTGACTTAGGGTGGTGAGCACACAACGCAATATACAGATGATGTGTTATAGAATTGTGCACTTAAAACCTGTATGATTTTATTAACCAAGGTCATCCCAATAAATTTAATAAAATTTTAAAAAGCCATTCAATATCATTAAGCATCATGGTATCAAAACCTCTTGTTAGGATGACCAGAATAAAAAAGACAGGCAATGACAAGTGTTGGTGAGGACGTGGAGAAACTGGAACCCTCAGACCTTGCTGGTGGGAAGGCAAAATGGCGCAGCCGCTTTGGAAAAACAGTGCCGTTCCTCAAAAAATTTAAACCTGCAGTTACCATATGGCCAGCAATTCTACTTTTTGGTGTATATCCATGACAAATGCAAACACCTGTCCACACAAAAACTTGACCTGAATGTTTATAGCAACATGGTTGATAATAGCCAAAAGTGAAAACACTCCAAGTGTCTGTCAGCTGATGAATTCCTATATAGAATGTGATGTATCCATACAATGTAATATTGTTCCTTCACAAAAAAGAATGATGTACAGATACAACATTCATGCTACAACATGTATAAATCTTGAAAATGTTATATTAAGTAAAAGAAACCAGACACAAAAGGTCACATATTTTATGAATCCTTTTAGATAATATGTCCAGAATAGGAAAATCCACAGAGATAGAAGATTTGTAGAACAGCCAGAGGTTGAGGAGTAGAGAACTGGGAAGTAAATGCTAATGGGTACAAGATTTCTTTTTGGAATAATGAAAATATTCTGCAATTAGAGAGTGGTAAAAGAATTGCCAAGACCTTACATTCCATCTATGTTATAATTTTAGCATTGCATCATTTTAATATATATTTTTTTAATTTTCACCGTTTTATTTTCTTTTAGATTTTTTAATTTATTTATCTTTAGAGGGGAAGGGTAGGAGAGAGAGAGAGGGAGAGAAATATCAATGTATGGTTGCCTCTTGTGTGTCCCATGCTGGGAACTGGCCTGCAACCTAGGCATGTACCCTGACTGGGAATTGAACTGCGATCCTTTTGTTCGCAGGCCCGCGCTCAATCCACTGAGCCACACCAGTCAGGGCTCGCATTGCATCATTTTAATAATAAAAATATCTACCTATTAAAAGTTCTATTGATAGAAAGAACAAAAAAATGAATAAAAGAAAGAAAAGATTCCTTCTTTTCTTCTTAAAAAAGAAAGAAGGAAGAGGAATAGGCCAGAAGCACTGAGAACATTTCCCAGAGAGATCCTTTTTAAATGGCAGGAGCTATAAAGCTTCACTGGAACTAATGTAAAGACCCATGGACAGTGGTGGCTCTGATTATTTTTAGCTGGTGTGACATCTACGGAAAATTTTGTAGTCAACATGTAGCATATGTGTTTGCATAATACAATAGACATTTTAGAGAATGAGATAATATAAACGAAGAACAATAGCCCTGGCTGGTGTGGCTCAGTTGGTTGGAATGTCATCCTGCAAAACGAAGGGTTGTAGGTTGGATTCCTGGCCAGGGCACATGTTTAGGTTGCAGATTTGGTCCCAGTCAGGGTGCGTGTGAGAGGCAACCAATTGATGTCTCTCTCTCACATCAATATTTCTCTCCCCACTCCCTTCCATCTCTCTAAAAAAATCAATAAAGCTTGTCCTCAGGTGAGGATAAAATAAATAAATAAAAATAGAAGAAGAACAAATGTATGTTAGTAAGAGTAAGTTCCCATTATGGGCTTCATGAATCAAAATACAGAATCATTTTGTCACACAAGCCCAAGATTCCATACATCTATATGAAGCAATGGAGAGCAAATTTCCTAGTAAATGTAACCGGGGTAACAAATTTTCTTAATACATGTATGGGTTGTTGGGATGCCCTGCATTGCTTTTACCTTCAATGTGTATTTTGTACTCTCTTTCAAATAGATGTTAAACTAATATCTCTTCACACACACCCATACACCTCCCCCCGCCCCACCCCCCGGAAATCTAATAAGGGCATCTTCTCTGCCCCAGAGCTTGTTTGGAATCTCAGCTTGTTATATGTTTGCAGTCAGAGAGCAAATTTCCTCATTTCTGCCCCCTCTGGGTAAAGAGTGGGGTAGGTTACAAGAAAAGAGAATGTTTTGATTTTCACTGAATCTATCTTCCCTCCAACTAGAGTCAAGCAGGAACCCTGGCTTAGCTTTTCATTCAACTCCCAGAGCAATAACCAGCTGGCCCCAGGATAAGTGCCCACAATCCCAAGGTGGCTATGTGGCTAATACTATTGCAGTAATGTAATGTAGCATAATTAGTGTATGTAATAAGTGCTAATAATGTTGTTGATGATGGTGGCTAATGTTCATTAAGCTAAGCTTACAAAAACTGGTTTACTTGTATTATCTCATTTAATTCTTACAACAATTTTTGAGGGAGGTATTATAATTTTCCCTATTTTATATGTGGGAAAGCAAAAGATGATAAATTACTTATCAAAAGTTATACAGTAAGATATGTGAATACAGGTAATTTGAATCCCGAGATTTTATTCTTAACCACAAAGCTACAAAATAAACTTAGTTCCACAACAAACAAATAGTAGGGAACTTAGTTCCCTACTATTTCTAGAAACCATGCTAGGCCCTGGAAGAGGTGTTGTGGGTTAAAAAAACATAACCTCTCCAGTTGAGGACTTTATAGATTATGAGGAAAGAAACCTATATAGATTATTTGAATATTTTGCAGCCTGTTATGGAATAGTTATGCCCAAGAAGTTATACAGATAGAGATTATTAATTTAAAGAGCACATTTCTTTATACCAAATCTTTGAACTTGTTTTTAATCATTGGAGATGAATATTTGTAAAATTAAATTTGCAAAAGAAGAATTTTTACCTTTATGAAAAAAATTAGATATTTGTAAAAGTAATTACATTCAATATCCACCTGAACTCTTCTAGAAAAGCTTCTCAGTCATTTGGTGTAAGAAGCAGGTATCTGAAGTGATTAACCAAGGCATATCAAAGTCTACCTTTACCTAAAATGAACTCTCAGTCAAAATTGTGAAAATCTACTGTCTCCAGAGTTTCCCCCAATGTTTATCTAAGAACAGCAACTTGTGTGAGTGCACATCCCTGTGTTTGTTCAGTGTTCGCTGGAAAGCGCGCCACCCAGCAATGCCGTCCTGAGCCTTGGTCTGTTGGAATGCTTTAGGAATAAACCAGGATGACTGTTGCCCTCAAAAGTCATTGGCCTTTCACCTTGGAATTTTAGCAGAGGGAGTTGCTTCCTTTGGCCAGGGAGGAGTCAGTGACTTTGCTGGGTTACTCTGTGGCCACGGATTGTATTTAAAGTACCATGGCTTCTCAGGTGGAAGGAAGGCCTCCATTACCTGGAAGAGTTCTGCTAGCGATAAATGAAGAGAGTGGCACTTGATTTTATCACTGTAATCACATTTTTTGCCAATGTAAATACACAATCATGTTATCAGCGATGCAGGGCGAAGCTAGATGTTTAAATATAAATTATTGAATATAGTTGCCAATAGTTAAAATAAGCTTTTCCCCTCAAGTAACTGGAATGTGTTGATTTGATGCCATTCACAGTAATTCATTTTTATGTCTGGGTCTTCAATTACTCACTGTTAGATGAAATAATTGCAAGATAGCCCTGCAAATTGAATAGCCATTCATCCAAGTGCAGATATTATTTGTACCAGACAAAAGAAAGAGTTCTTACTTTGGATACTGGGTTTTGTTATCTATATTATGTTCAAGGAGCAGATGGACTGTTAAAAAATAAATATTTCTGGAATGCAAAATGCCATACACATTTTTAAGAGTGAACTGAAATTTGTCATGTAGAGGAGACTTTATACTTACTGTAGGAAAGATATCCACTTGCTTTTCTATAAATAAAAGTGTTCTAAATTTGCATGTTTCAAGCAAATCAAATAAAATGAAAGAGATGCCAAAAGCAATGTCCAATTAATTTTCTAGAAATAGCCAACATATTGCTTTAAAATGAAAGCTTTATACATATATTTTTCTCTTTTTTATTGAGATATAATCTATATCTCATAAAATTCACCTTTTAAAATTGCACAATTCAGTGGTCTTACTATAGTCCCACAGTTGTGTAATCATCACAGCAACCAATCTTCTAACTCACTCCTTCCCTTGAAAAGAAGCTCCCCACCTACTACCTACTCCTCATTCCTCCCTCTACTAATCTACTTTCTGTGTCTATGAATTGCCTATTTTGGACATTTTGTATAAATGAAATCATACAACATGTGGCCTTCTGCATCTGACTTCTTTGACAGCATTTACATTTCAAGGTTTTTCCATATTGTAAAATCTAGCAATACTTCCTTCCTTTTTGTGGCACAGTATACTCTATTGTAAGGATCTATTACATTTATTTATTAATTTATCCATTGGACATTTGGATTGTTTCTACGTTTGGTTATTATGAATAATCCCACTCTGAACATTTGTGCATAGGTTTTCTGTGGACATGTTTTTATCTCCCTTGAGTGTGCCCCTACGAGTGGCATCACTTGGTCATATGGTATCTTTAGGTTTAACTTCATGAGAAACTGCTAAATGTTTTTCCAAAATGGCTGCACCATTTTACATCCCCACCAGCAATACAGGAGAGTTCCAATTTCTCTATTTCTTGCCAGTACTTGTTATTGTCCATGGTTTTCATTAAAGTCATTCTGGGTGGCGTGAAGTGACAAGTCGCTGTGGTTTCAATTGCATTTCCTTAATGATTAGTGATGGTGAGCATCTCCATATATGCTTACTCACCATTTGCACGTCTTCCACAGAGAAATGTTTATTCGAGTCCTTTGCCCATTTTTAAATTAGGTCATCTTTTTTTTTAAGCTTGAGTTGCAAAGTTATTTATATATTATATACCAGACCCTTATCAGATACGTGATTTGCAAATGTTTTCCCCAATGTTGTGGATTATCTTTTCACTTCCTTGATAGTATCTGTGATGGTTAATTTTATGTGTCAACTTGACTAGGCCATGGAGTCCCAAGATACTTGGTCAAACGTTCTGAGTGTTTTGGGCTGGTGTAAATCAGTAGACTGAGTAAAGCAGATTTCCTCCCATAATATGGGTGAGTCTCATCCAATCAGCTGAAGGCCAGAATAGAACAAAAAGGTAGACCTCCTCCCAAATAAGAGAGAATTCCTACTTCCTGAAAGCATTCAAACAGGGACATCACTTTTCCCCCACCTTCAGACTCAAACTGAAATGCTGGCTTTCCCTGGGTGTTGAGCCTGTCGGCCTTCAGACTAGAGCTACACCATCAACTCTCCCAGGTCTCCTGCTTGCCAACTCACCCTGAAGATCTTGGGACTAGCCAGCTTCCATAGTCACGTCAGCCAGTTCCTTATACTAAACCTCTTTATGTGTGTGTACACATCCTACAACTAGGTTTCCTTGGAGAGCCCTACCTAATAGTCTCCTTTGAAGCAGAAGTATTTTTATTTTGATGAAGTCCAAGTCACCTACTTCTTTTTGGTTGTGTTTTTTTGTGTTGCAACTGAAAAATTATTGCCTGATTCACGGTGATGAAGACTTACATGTATGCTTTCTTTTTTTTTTTTTCTATTTTATCGATTATGTTATTACAGTTGTCCCATTTCCCCGCTTCATTCCCCTCCACCCTGCACCCCGCTTTAGTTCATGGCCATGTGTCATAGCTTCTACATTTCCCACACAGTTCTTGCCCTCCCCCTGTCTATTTTCTACCCACCATCTATGCTACTTATTCTCTGTACCTTTCCCCCTCTCTCCTCCTCCCACTCCCCTGTTGCTGACCCTCCACATGATCTCCATTTCTGTGGTTCTGTTCCTGTTCTAGTTGTTGGCTTTTGTTTTAAGTGTGGTTGTTAATACCTGTGAGTTTGCTGTCTTTTTACTGTCATATTTTTTATCTTCTTTTTCTTGGGTAAGTCCCTTTAACATTTCATATAATAAGGGCTCGGTGATGATGAATTCCTTGAACTTGACCTTATCTGAGAAGCACTTTATCTTCCCTTCCATTCTAAATGACAGCTTTGCTGGATAGAGTAATCTTGGATGTAGGTCCTTGCCTTTCACGACTTGGAATACTTCTTTCCAGCCCCTTCTTGCCTGGAAGGTCATTTTGAGAAATCAGCTGACAGTCTGATGGGAACTCCTTTGTAGGTGACTGTTCCCTTATCCCTTGCTGCTTCTAGAATTCTCTCCTTCATTTGAATCTTGGCCAATGTAATTACGATGTGCCTTGGTGTGTTCCTCTTTGGGTCCAACCTCTTTGGGACTCTCTGAGCTTCCTGGACTTCCTGGGAGTCTATTTCCTTTGCCAGATTGGGGAAGTTCTCCTTTATTATTTGTTCAAATAAGTTTTCCACTTGTTGCTCTTCTTCTTCCCTT
The DNA here is from genome assembly GCA_039655065.1 of Glossophaga mutica. Classification (NCBI taxonomy): domain Eukaryota; kingdom Metazoa; phylum Chordata; class Mammalia; order Chiroptera; family Phyllostomidae; genus Glossophaga; species Glossophaga mutica. Next base: position 66,875,947 of record CM077304.1, read on the forward strand.
TCTGGTACCCCTATAATTCGGATGTTGGAATATTTAAAGATGTCCTGGAGGTTCCTAAGCCTCTCCTCATTTTTTTGAATTCTTGTTTCTTCCTTCTTTTCTGTTTGGTTGTTTGTTTCTTCCTTCTGGTCCACTTCATTGATTTGAGTCCCAGTTTTCTTCCTATCACTATTGGTTCCCTGTGCATTTTCCTTCATTTCACTTAGTGTAGCCTTCATTTGTTCATCTAATTTGCAGCCAAAATCAACCAGTTCTGTGAGCATTCTGATCACCAGGGCTTTGAACTGTGCATCTGATTGATAGGTTGGCTATCTCTTGGTCACTTAGAAGTATTGGCTTTGGCATTTTGATCCGTTCCTCCACTTGAGCCATATATATACATTTTTTTTTTTGGTCTGGTCACACCTGTTACATGTGAGCCTTAGGTGTTCACCAAGGCGAGGCAACCCAGGCACTGGGTTGTGATGCTGTATGTGGGAGTGGGGTCAGAGAGGGAACAATGGCACTTGCTCCACTCTCTCTCATCTTTCAGTCCCTTTGGCCATTTCCCACAAGCAAATTGGGCCCTTCTGATGCTGCCTCCCGGGTGGGTGGGCCTGTGTATGCTCTAGGACCCTGTGGGTCTCTCCAACGTACTCTCCTGTGATGCTGGGAGTCTCTCCTAGCACCTCAAACCCCACAAGTGTTTTCAATCGGTGCTTTTAGGCTTTATTTCCTGGCGCTGGGGCCCTGGGTTGTGTGGTCTGTCTCCCCATTTTCGCCTGGTTTATCTGCACAGGAATGTGTGTCCGCAGTCAGCCAGCCGCCTTGCACGCCCGGGGTCTGCTAACTGCTGCCTGCATTCCCGGGGTCTGCCAGCTGCCACCTCTGCGCCCAGGACCACCAACCACCTTTTTCTCCTGCTGGGATCCCTCTCTCCGGGCCACCAACTCCGCCCACCTACTGGTCTGGATAAATGGTTGTCGAACTTCCTTACAGTTCAATTTTCTGTCAGATCTGTTTCTAAATCTTTGTTGTCCTTAATCTTGGTTGTGTGAGGAGGTGCAGTGTGTCCACCTACGCCTCCATGTTGGCCGGAAGTTCTGTATGCTTTCTTTTAAGAGTTTCATAGTTTTAATTCTTGCATGTAGGTCTCTAATCCAGCAAGACAGAAGTATACATGCCATGGGGCACCATTTGGGCAAAGTTGATGAAAATTCTACTGTAACTGTTTGTTGCTACATACATATCAAATAAATGTATAAAATTATTTATGAAATGATAAACATCAAATTTATAATAGTGATTTTTTTTTTTTAGGGGAATGAAGGGAAATTACATTAGTCAAAGGCAATGGATTTCTATTGTATTTATAACATCTTGTTAATTAAGCTGGATGGTAGAAGGATAGCTGTCCATAATGTAATTCTCTATATGTGTGAATGAAATATAGCATGATAAAAGAAGTCCATGCAATATCAAGAATCACATGAGGGGTCTTGATGGTACAGCGGTGTCCCCAGAGCACAGATGAATGTGTAGCTGTGTCACTGCTTATTATTCTGAAGCAAACATGGTGATATTTGCTGACATCATCATAAATAATGTGATCATTGTACAAGTCCCACTTCATTTTAAGTTGACAGGACATATCTATGCTCTAAATCTCTATTAATTCAAATAAAGCAATATCTCATTTGTTTTAATTTTTAAAACATTAATTTTAATTTATTGTAAAATCAATACATACTTACGTAAAACGTTCAAGTAACACAGGAGGGGAATGAAAACTCTCTACTGCTCAGAGTTCACCCCTGTTTCAGCTCTTACAGCTGGATGCTATCTGTGCATTTATAAACACAGACAGGTATATGGACCACATGTGATTCAATTTAAATATTAATATGATAGGTCAAGTATTTATGTCAAGTATGGCAACATCTCTTAAATATCAAGTACGGCAAAAGTGATGTTTTTGTTATTTTAGGTATTACAAAAAGAAACCTCTTTACCTCTTTCATTTCTCCTTCTATCAGCATCTAAGCCTTTACAACAGGCTAACATTATTAGAATATCGAGTTTTTTCTTTTTTAATTAAATTTTTGGGGGTGGCAATGGTTGATAGGATTGCATAGGTTCCAAGCGTACAGCTCTATGACACATTACCTCTGCCTCGCACTGTGTGCCCACCACCCAGAGCCAAGTCTTCTTCCGTCGTTATGGACATTTATGCTAGAAAACCCCTAGGTTGAGTTACTACATCTCCCCTCTAAATTTATCTTCTATTTCAGGTAGACTTATTAGTGATTTTCAAATTTTTTCCCATTTACCCTTATTAGTAAAAAAAAATGTGCACTCTATTGGAATGTACTTATTTATAAATTTTCCACATGTACTGCCATATTTACATATTATGCGAATGATAAAACACTGACAAGATTTAATATAGGAAAGGGCAAGATAAAAATAAATACGGTTTTTCCAGTATTTTCTTTCTACACCCCCACGGACCATCCTGCACATGCTGTGTGGTGCGCACGCCCACCTGAAGACCCATGCTTTGATGATCTAGACTCACAAATACACGTGGGGTTTCTTTCAACCACTTGAGTATACACGGTGGTGAGCACCTGACTCACCGCAAAAGCACAGCTGCCCTGCCAGCTCTAATCACTAGTCATGCAAGATTGTTTAAAATAACACTTTTTGTTTATCACAGAGGCCGCTTCAATCTGCCTTCTAGATATGCGACTGATAATCACCAAGTTTTCACCACTGGGATTTGCCATCCAAATGACGTCTATAACTGTAAAGATAAAATTAAAATGTACTGAACTTAATATATTCGATGGCACTTCTCCAAGGCACATGGCAGTGAAGAATGTGTAAAAACACACTTTTGAACAACAGCTACAAGAATATTCCTTGTTTCTCTGACAAACTGTTCTCTTTCAGGTGTTGTTTTAGAAATTAACTCGTTATTTCTTTTCACCACAGACCTGAACATAGAAATCCCAATATTTATCTAAGCAACCCCGCATCTCTGAGACATTCAATAATGACATTTTTATTAGATCTCCAGGACTTGTTTCTGTGAATAATGTAATAATAAACAAGGAAAAAATTATGTATCTCACTTTTCAGACAAAGGAAGAATGCAAGACAAGAACACCTTTAAATACCAACTAGTTCTGTCAACTGAGCATGTTGAATGGTCCTAAGCTACACTAGTGACACTTAATTCTAAAAACGATTACTTCTAATGACGAGTGGACTTAAGAAATATACAATGAGTCTGCCTACTAAAGACTTTCCCAAGGGATTCCAAGCACAGGGTCACCAGATTTAGCAAATAAAAACACAGGATGCTGGTTAGATTTGAAAAATAGCTCTAACTGCCAATGATTTATCACTTAATTAAAACTAAAGCTAAACACAGGTCATTTAGGGTGTCTTGACAGAGTCAGTACAGAATGCAGGACAAAATCATTACATGCAGAACAGTCCCGTATATACAGAGAGCCTGGCAACCACGGCTGTGGAACACAACTGACCGAATTTCAGTTCTTTCTATGCATCTGTGCATCTCTTCAATGTGTGCCAGAGATTTGTAGGTGCAGGAAGGAAAATAAGAGTTAAGTACCCAGAGATTTTCAAGACTGAACACTTTTCAAGACTGTCTCTTTTGTTTATTATGTTTTTCATAGATTCCAAAGGAGAAAAATTAGCATTTGCTTTGACTGTGTACCAAACACTTACAATGCAAAACAGGATAACTATAACATAAAACCTGATAACCTGATAGTGTAAAACTTGATTTTCCTATAATAATGCTTATTGATTTCTGGTATGAATAGGGATTCATGCTAAGAAATGAAAAATAACATCTTTAAAAAAATCCCACACAGCCATAGTACTTAAAAGACCTCTCAAATTATCTGATTCGGGATAAAATGAGTTTTAGAAAATCTGCTACTTTGATTTGAATGTCATATTATTTGCAATTACTTCTAGACTGCTGGGTGTTTGAAACAACAAAGTACTTAAGCCTTAGCACAGGCAGTCATGCTTCTAAGACATGTCTTTTAAGGGCACTGCTTTATATACAAACGCCCACCTTTTTTATGTCTTACCATTCTGGGTTGAATATTTGGTAGAATATTTTGAAAAGCTGGGTGTGACATTAATTCTTGGTATTTCATGTGAAGACCATTTATTCACTATAAAAATAGTCTTCAACAGTTTAAATATTTTGAGCTCCTCTATATTATAAGTGAGGTAAAATATTTATAAAACAAAAGAAATGCAATTATAATGGAGAAATATAAGAATAGATAGGTTTGCAGATTGAAGCATATGTTTAAAATATTGCATAAAACGTGAAGATAAGTCCTTTGAATTTTTTTTACTTTCATTTGTCTGAATTACCAGCGCACACAGTGACCGTCAATAATAATTCTCGCCCTGGCTGGTGTAGCTCAGTGGATTGAGTGCGGGCCTGCGAACCGAAGGATCGCGGTTCGATTCCCACTCAGGGCACATGCCTGGGTTGCCAGGCCAGTTCCCGGCAGGGGACATACAAGAGGCAACCGCACATTGATGTTTCTCTCCCTCTCTCCTTCCCTTCCCCTCTGAAGATAAATAAATAAAATCTAAAAAAAAAAATAATAATAATAATTCTCCACGTCAGAGGAGAGCATTCAGAGAACCGTGAATGAGATAAGGAGTGCTGAAGACATTCTAGTCAAACATATAGAGTTCATCAACCGATCACTCTGACCGGTTCTTGGAGTTCAGGTCCACACCAAACAAATCCCAAAAGTCCTTCAGACCTCAGCAAGTCAAAATATACTACGGAAATCGTTTTTGACAAGAACTCTTGCACTAAGCTTTAAGTAATCAGTATCTGGTTAGGACAGGAATCACCCAATATCCTGTGGAGGAAAACAGCTGACATGAGGGCCATTTCAGCTTTCCCTCTCATAATCATGCTTTCTAATGTACTGCCAATTCACTCCTGGGCTGCCCTCGATAAGGCCTTTACCATGACGGGAACTCAGCGTTCGCGAATGCAAGCTTTGCCAGGCTCCACATCTTTTCCTGCCCATCATTTCTGCAGCGAAATTGTGCGTGATCACAGAAAGCCCTTTCTATTGCGAATCCTAATGAATCTTATAAAACTCCTTGACTAAACTATATTATTATTTTCTTAGGAAAACAAATATATATATATATATATATATATTTTTTTTTTTTTTAGAAAGAAAAATGCAAAGGCTTAAGCATCCAAATTTGATTGCTTCTAGATAACATAACTCTTTATCATTGCTAACATAGAAGAAATAAAAAGCCCTTCTGACTGACATCAAATGAGAACTTTCCCAAGAACGTTGACACCCTATACCGAGCTGAATGCATTTGCTGTCTGCAACAAGGAACGGTGCCCCGCCAGGCGCATCTTTCACTGCTGATGAGGGGCCTCAAGGAGGGGAGGCTCTGGCAATCTCGTCTGTTTGACGTTTTTAGGACCCTTACCTGGATTTCTCCCTTTTTATTTGATTTGGCTTTAAATTTTAAAATACCAACAAATATCTCCAGCAGGATTTTTGAGGACATAGAAGTCCTTTGAACAAAAAAGCAAAGCCCAACCTTCTGTTGACCCTGAGTTTTCTCCCCGTTAGTGGCGCACTGGTGCCATCTAGAGGTGGAAGGCAGCACCACCGGCTCTTCTTCAAGCGGGATGGATTTTCGAGGGTTAGGTTGAACAAATTATTTTATACTTCTATTTCTCCACTGACAAAATTGAATCCAGTTAGACTATGAATATAGAAAAGGCTAACAAGAAGAATTATGTGGTGCCTTGGGCATCAAGAGAGGCAGAAAATAAGGAAAGAGTGTGAGATTTGGTGGCACACAGACCTGAACTTATCTCTGCAGTCCACAGGCTCTATGACATTAACTTAACTGTGCCTCAGTTTTCTCATGATTAAAGTTGAGATTTTAAATCTGACTCCCTGAGGTGTTTATGAGGAGGAGCATAGCAGCTGTTCAACACACGGTAGGTATTCACAGGGACATGTCAATGCTTTTCTAGTTTCTTCCTCTCCATGTAGAGGAATGGTTATTCTGGGACATTTGTCTTCGTGGTCGTGACAGTAAACCTTGGGATGTTATCCAATATTTAAATATGTCCAATAAATAATCTTCCTTCCCCTTTATCATTGCCCCATTATGTTTTCCTATCCCGGTTCAGATTAGAGCTCAGATTTGGTTTGTCATTGGATAGGGTTTGCATCTATGGAGACATAACAGCAACACTTCCTATTCTAAGCACACCAAGAGAGCTTTATTTATTTAAAATGCACGTGTTATACAAATAAGATCGTCCAGAAAAACACACTTGCCACATGCCTCTGAGAGAAATGCATTGTAGATAATCTCCCATTGTTATTTCTATGCCCACATGCCCTACAGAAGCTCCTACATACACTCTGCCACACAACCCAAAGTTCTCAGCTTCCTGGGTTAGAAATGATGGTAAAAAACCAAGGGAACAAACACATTTGATTGCAGTCATTTGGTAAACATGGCAGGTGATCAAACTGCTGTCCAGGAGCAGACACTCACCTACCTGTCCTAGCTAGCAATTCACGTGGGGCAACTACTACTACTACTGCAATAACAACAGGTAGCCATGTACCCTGGGGACCATGGCATAGATTGTCACACAAACCAAAAGGGAAACTGAAATGAGGGGAAAGAGAGGGGAATATTAAGTGGTTTGCCAAACCATCTTAGGTTTGCCAAAGTAGTCTATTTGGGTTTACTACCAGACTTCTTTTATTTTTATTTTTTAAGATTTTATTTCTTCATTTTCAGAGAGGGGAAGGAAGGGAGAAGGAAAGGGAGAGAAGCATTAATGTGTTTCTATTTCTAATAACTATTTCTTCTAATGAGAGAAATAGTTGTTTGCTTCTGGCACGGATCCAGCTGGAGGCCTGACCTGCAACCTAAGCATCATGTCCTGACTGGAACTCAAACCTTTCAGGCCAGCACTCAGTCCGCTGAGCAACACCAGCCAGGGCTACTTCCAGACGTCTTATAGAGCCTTGGCAGATGCCCAGTCTGCATGACTGCTTAAAAACACTTAGCATCATGGGCTTTTCTGCTGCTTGGCTATTGGTAAAGCCAGGATTATGGCTCTGCATAATGGTTTGGATTCAAAACACTACCAACTTTTTTTCTAGCATTTCGTGTTGATTTCACAGACATAGGTTCTCCATGGAAGGTTATGTTAGTGACCAAATAAAACAAGTGGGTCCCAATTCCCCTTGCTAACACATCCAGGAAAGGAATCTGCGGGTGGGTGGTTGGGTGACCCTGGAAATGACAGGGTCAGCAAGGGCAGCAAACTCAGGGAGGGTGCTCGCCGAGTCTGTGCTGACTCTGGCCTGAGACCACCCGGTTTCAAATGTATCCAAATTTTGGTGTGGACAATATTGAGAAAGGACAAACTAGCAGTTTGCTCTCTTCTCAAAATAAAGGCGACATGGATGAATAAATGGCTAAACACTCCTCTACCCTTTGGGAAATTTGCCCTAGTTATGGACCCGCCATGGACGCTTCCTCTCCACCCACTTCTTTCCTGCTTTCTTACCACCAAACCCAGGGTACTTTCAGGTCCTGTGCCTAGCACTTGCAAATGCCTCAGTGAATAAGAATGCTTTTCCTGTGTAAGAACACGAGACATTTTAGAAACAGGAAAGGCCTATCCGGTCCAACATACCTGCCCTTTTTAGGTTTATCTTAATCTCACCTTCCTGCATTGTTACCTTCCTTCGTCTTCTTATACAGAAAAACAAAAATAAAAACAAAAACATTTCTTGTATATTTTTCATGATGTCTGCTATCAATCACTAGACCTGACAAAATCAGACATACATTTTAGTCCCACTGCCTTTAAAACTAATGATTTCTGAAAACAGCTCACAAGGCTGGTAGACAGTTTGTAATTTTTCTCTTTACAGAAGTCATAAACCATGAAAGGTGAGGCTCCCAAGAAGCTTGGCTTCAAGGGGTCAGAAGGTCATCTGGCTTACTTTGATACTTAGCTTTTAATTAGGAGTGATCTTATTTCTCGTGGTCTGGGTACCAGCACTTGCTTTCAGAGTGCGCAGTGGGTAAGGGATACATTTATGTGGAATAAGACTTACTATGAAGAAAATGTGCAGGTGGCTAAAGATTAATCGTAAGCAGCAGAGACCTGTTAAAAAGATTAACTTCTCCGAGCGCTTCCTAGGCCCCTCGTACACATTTCATATCTGGACTGTACAATCTGGTGAGGTAAACCACTCACCATCGTACAAAGGGTGAAATATTTCATGGACAGATGTTTCATTACTTGAGAAAATTCACATTTTCAATATAAAAGTCAAAAGGTGGGCCTTCCTGGCCAGTCCTCACAAAGGACTCGGGGCAGCATTTCTATGTCGTGTCTACAGTTTCACTGAATTTTTACTTTTTAACTGTACAGGTCAACAAATCCCCGAGAAGACACCCAAACTGTCTGCCAGATGTTGACTGCTGATTAATTTGTCTTAAGTTCAGCCAAAAGGGAAGAAAATAAGATGGGTGGAGCATGAGCAGCAAGCACAATCAGCATCTGACCAACCAGGGCTTCCTGTCACCTTGGGAACAAAATTGATTGGCACCGGTTTCCTGTGTACAAGTTAAAAACCAGTAGCAACTGCAGTAACAAGAATAAACTACAGATAAGAGACTTGGAAATTACATCAAGTCATATCACCAAAACTTCAGCTTGAAAGCCTAGCAGAAAAGTCCTGAGATAACTTTTAAAGGCATTCTTCATCCGTTTTAAGTTATTTTAAATTTAAAGTGTATTTACTTCTAATTTTGACATTTCCGGCACTCTAAAATCATTACACAGGACACAAGAATTCAACCTTACATTAGGGGTCATACATTTTTGCCCCAGATTTAATGTTCTTCATCATTCAAAAGGTAAACATTTATTAAGACGTTGGAGTCATTTTTTGTTTCAGTTTTTACACCGTCTAGAATCATGGCTTTCTAGAGGCAGAGGGAAGCTTTTGTATGAGGGACAGTCCCAACTATGCATGCAGATTAAATATTACACCCGAGTTGTAACCTAAACTTTCCAAACATGGAATCACAGAAGACAAAACAGAACCAAAATAGAACCGAAACATCAGCAACATTTACCTTTCTGTTATGGTTTATTTTTAAGTTTTTGCCTCATCCCCTTCGCTGTGTTGCCCCCAGCGTTAAGCAGCGTTCTCAGCGCAGGGGTGTGTGTTTGGTGCAGCACAACTCTGCTTCCGGTGTGCGTCCCGAAATTTTATTTCTTATTGCTTCATTCAGTCAGAAACACTTACGAAGCATAGAAATGTGTGGACGCGCACCTATAAACTGAGGATTATGACAAATTACGCAGTGTGGTTAATTTCCCTTTTATTTTTTAAGAATTCACAGAGACCCTGATGAGCTACACAAGCACACGAAGGAATAAAAGCGATTGAAAAATAATGAAATGGGGGAGCAAAAACGTTTACAACATATACTATCTTTGAAAGATAGTTAAGTTGAAAATTGTAAATGACATTTTTATTTATGAGATTTTTTAAGTTATTTCTTATTCTATTCTTCTAATTTCAGAATCACTCTCAAAATTTACTCATTCAATATGAAAGTATAGATAAATTGCAAAACATTTCTCATACTGTACTTCGGAATTCATGTTACTTCTGCTGTTAATACCAGCGAGGTGGTTAAGAATAGATTATGAAGCCAGACCGGGGTTCAAATTCAGGTTCTGCCCCTTACAACTGCGTGATCGTGGGAAAGTTACTTAACCTGAATGTCCATCAGTTTTCTTATCTGTAAAATGGGGATACAATTAGCACACTTACTTCATTGTGAGGATTAATGGAGATTTTACACGTAAAACACTTAGAATGGTCCTTGGCACATAAGAAATGCTACAGAGCTGGCATATTAATGCTATTACTGCTACCGCTTGCTTTCGTTGCTGTGAAGCCACTTTCGGTTTAGCTGCCGTGGCTGCAGCTTTTCCTACTGTCACGTCTATGTGGTTGTGAATTCTCTTGTTATTGCTATGTCTGACTTACCACTGGTAGCTCCTCCTGCTACTGCTCTGTTGGAACCACTGTTGGTGTCTGTCCCTGCATTGCTACCACTGCCGCCACTGTCATCAGCAGTTGCTCTGGGTACACTGTGCGAGTGTGTGTGGTGAGTGTGTGTAGTCTAGGAGGACATACACAGCTGGTTAATGATAGTTATCACTGATGCTGGAAATGACTATGAAATGGTTTCTGTATTTTTGCTTTGGTTTAAATATTTTTTCAAAATTTCTGCAATAAGAATTTATTATTATTCAGAATGGCCATCATTAATAAATCAACAAACAATAAGTACTGGTGAGGTTGTGGAGAAAAGGGAACCCTAGTGCACTGTTGGTGGGAATGTAGACTGGTGCAGCCACTGTGGAAAATAGTATGGAATTTCCTCAGAAAACTAAAAATGGAACTACATTTTGACCCAGCAGTTCCACTGCTGGGATTATATCCTAAGAACCCCGAAACACCAATTCAAAAGAACCTATGCACCCCAATGTTCTTAGCAGCGCAATTTACAATAGCTAAGTGCTGGAAGCAACCTATGTGCCCATCGGTAAATGAGTGGATCAAAAAACTGTGGTACATTTACACAATGGAATTCTATGCAGCAGAAAGAAAGAAGGAGCTCCTACCCTTTGCAACAGCATGGGTGGAACTGGAGAGCATCATGCTAAGTGAAATAAGCCAGGGGGTGAAAGACAAATACCATAGGATCTCACTTGTAAGGAGAACCTAATCAACAAAACAAACAAGTGAGCCAAATAAAACCAGAGACATTGAAATAAAGAACAAACTGAGAATAACCAGAGGGGAGGGGGAAGGGGAATAATGGGGGGAAAGAAGGGGAAGGGTCAAGCCAAGGAACGTAAATAGGGGATTCATGGGACAGACAATGGGGAGGATTGACGATGGGAGTGGGGAGGACGGGGCAGGGGAGACCAATGGGGAAAACGGCAGGACAAATGTAACTGAAGAACAATAAGTAAAAAGAAAAAAAAAAAGAAAAAAAGAAATGCAGCTCAAGAGACATAAAACGCTATAACAACTAAACACAAATTCTGTTTGTTAGCAGTTGGGCAGCTTATTAAAGCAACGCTGACTCACAGAAGACCACGGAACAGCTTCAGAGATGATCTAGAAGGTGGTTGAAGGACTTACAATGAAGGACAACACTGAGAGGTAGATAAAGCTGGAACTGTACACCCTGATGAAGAACAGACCAAAAGTCGTCTCACGCCAGTCTGTAAATCTGCAGCGGGGTTCCACACAGTGGGTGGGGCCCGTTGTTTCCAACTCAGATGGCATAGAGCAAGGTAAACTGGATTTATACTAAACTAGGAGGTAGCTAGTTTTGGTTTGGAGCAATTTCTTATAAGCAATGAAGTTAAGTTATTAAATAAATCTCTTTGATTAAAAAAAGAATGTATTATTATTTGTATAGTTCATTAAAATGTTGAAAAATTAACACGGGCTGGAAAACCTTGAGGCCTCGTGCTAACCATGTTCCGTACTGCCTCGCAGCCCGTGCCGTCTTCCCGAGGAATGAAGGGCGTAGAGGGCACGCCCGTCCAGGGCACTGAAGGCTGCTTCTGCACCCCCTGGTGAAGCATGAAGAGACAGGGCAGCAAGACACGATTTATTTGCCATCTAGCTCTGTACTAAGATCACATAAGGCATTGAGTTATGGGTTTATTTTGTTGTTATTTTTATCCAGTGTCAAAGTTGTCTTATTTATCTTTATGTTTAAGAAATACTTGTGATGAGAGGAGAGATCTTTTGTATATTTTAGTCAAAGTGTTCCCAGGAGAATGCCCTTGGGTTGGCCCATAGCTCAGTTTTGAACAATTACCCTGACATTATCCTGAAAACAATCCCTGCAAGTTCTACTAAGAATAAATAAAGCACAATGGAGTAAAATTATCCACCAAATCTAGGAAAAGCAGCTATATTTTAGTCAGGAAATCTAAGGCCTTTCTTCCCAGTGTATTATGTTGTTGTGTTTCTGTCATCAAAAGATGTAGAATGTGGAAAAAAATCAAATTCCCCAGTTACTGATTTGGGGGCTGAATAGTGGGAAAAATGTACCCGTACTCCTTGGGGGAGGTTATATACACTGACAATGTCCCTGCGGTGCAAATGGTTTTAGCAGAACAGAGAAAATGGGGGAAGATAATGAAAAGTATTCAGAATAAGGGGATTATTTTTTTAGAATAACAGCAAAGCAACCCCCTAATCTATTTATTGTTCCCTTTAACAACTGTTTTGAAACTTTAAATGTTAAACGGTTAAATATCTAACTCTAGGAGACAGATGAGGAAATGCTGACTTTATTTCTAGACAAGTTATTAAGTTCTAGAATACATGGATTCACCCTTTAAGGGCTCCAGCATAGCCCTGGGTGAAGGCAAACTCAGTACGTTTATCTCCTTTTCCTGATGGAGGGATTTCTGGTGCCTTTCTAAGCCTTTCTAGTAAGATTATAGTCAAGTATATTGTTTCTTATGTAGACTCACATCATACATGGTCATGACAACAGGTGATTTTTCAACATAACTTTGTAGGAGATTGTTCAGGAGCCCCACACTAAAAGCCAGGAAGAAATGACACTTCGTCTTTTTAAAAGTCTGCTTAATCTTTTTGCTTAATATATTTTAGTCAACTTAATTCAAGAAAATTTCTTCAAAAATCCAATTCAATGCAACAGATAGGGATCATGTGCCTACTGCAAGCGGTACATTTTAAGGACAAAAATCAGCTTCAAATTTGGGTAGAAATTCAAGGCCCTGGAGATGCTTGTCCAGTAGTGGACAGCTTGGGGTCCGGAGCCAAACCACCTGCATTCTTCCTGGGCTCCCGCACCCAGCCTGGCGACCTCGCACATGTGACGTGACCCGTTGGCGCCATGGCTGTGCTCTTCTGTAAAACTGGGATCATAATGGGGGGTTGTTTGGCATGTTTTGAGTTACACATGTAAAATATCTGGAACAGTGCCCGGAATACATTTAGTGTTCAATAAATGCTAACTGTTATTACCATTGTGGGATAGTCTGCACCACAAAACAGGGTTCCTTTCTATTTATTTCCATTACCTGCTTTCTATTCTTTTCAAGATTTTGAAACACACAGGGAAGAGGTGGGAGGGAAAATGGAGGAGGCTAGAATGAGCTTTTGGTGGAAAGAATATGTATGTTAAAATTCCTATCAAGTATTTAAGATGTCATAATTTAGTTGATGTACATTTGATTATATATGACTCTCAGAGCACAGATGAAATCTTGAAATGGTTTCATAAACTTTAAAGGACCCCATGTTGTCAGGAAGGATCCTAACTGGATGAAAGTGTGTTCTGGGTCCCAGTCTTGATTCTGGCCCTCTCAGAAAGTTAAAACACGCAGACACATAGTGTGATTCAAAGGTCCTTCTAGGCAGAGGTTTTGCTGAACTAATGCTTTCTCTGGCAACATTAAAAACTGTATTACTTTTAAAAATGGAAAGACTTGAGTTATAACAGTAAGGTAAAATAAAACTTTTAAAATGGGTTATAAGGATGAAAGACTAGAATAATTAACTTCTAGGCCTCAATGATACATAATATATCAGAGGTAATCTGTAAAGAATTATAAAATAAAAATGTATAAACAAGTTTCTAAGAGAAGTTATCACCCTTGTACTGGGATCAGGATTTTCCTAAGTGGCCAATGAAAAGTATACCTGAGAGTGAGCAACGCCTTCTCTAGGAATTATTTTTGGATTTATGGGCTTTATAAACAGTGCTGGCACACGCTAAAGCTGTGTCGGAGACACCGAAGGCCACGATAGGGGTGGGGGGTATGTTCTGGCCACTTCACTGCACCAACGCAGAGGAATCAGACTAGAAGAGTCTCATAAAAAATGCTTCCAAACAGGGCAGCCGACACGACCCGCACAAAACCGCCGCAGCGTGAGAAAGACGCGGGAACTACAATGTGCAGTGACCTGCATTCCCCCTCGGGTCTCCAATTCCGTCTGGACAGGTTTATCCTGCACAGTCTACCTGAGGAAACACTCACAGTGATGGCCTTCAAACTCTTTCCAAACCTGGGGCCCTTGGTTAAGAGAGGAAAGGGAACATCTCTTGCAAGGCCAGTGCACAGAACAAGTGTCTGCACAGCTGGGGTTGTTGAGAAGCCTGAGAAGGACACAGGCGCCACCAGCCTGCCTCTCCCCGGAAGGCTCTGTGGGGCGTAGTTAAAACCCACCAAATTAGATCAAAATGCGAGATAATTTACATCTAGCCATGGATCTAGCTGTGATTTTAGGGTTAAATAACCCAGTCCTGAGAGGTGGTTCCCATAGGTTCCCAGTTCTTTGTAAATGAGTCATTTAACTTTGTCTCCATTCCTGCATTAGTAAGACACTAAAGAGGGGATCTTCCGACGTCTGTATCTTGTGATCCTTATAATTTCAGTCATATACCCGGTTCCAGGAACCCTGTGTTTCGTGAGAAGGTCAGAGCCGTTGGGGTAGGGTGAGGCCAAAGTGAAACTGGCTTTGGACAATGACTGGAAAAGCGTCAGCCTGGCAGTCAATGGCTTGTTTCAGTTTCACGGCTCCGCTTGCACGAGGGCGGGTGACCACTGCTTTCACCCGAGGCTCTGCCCCGGCCATGGAGTCCCAGGGCTGTCCCTGCGACTGGGACCAAGGCCACTGAGACTGTGCTCCATTAGCAGGAGTCATTTAAATATAGATATAAGTATATAGTAATTTAAGTATATTTGAACATACGTAGGCATTTAGATACATGTATGTAAATATGTGATTTAAGTGTATATGGTTTAAAATATAGGAATGTGTATATATCGATATACAGCTGTCATATATGCAGATCTATAGCTACAGCTATCTCCTCAACTCTGCTCAGAGGTATTGAGACTAAATTTTTTGGTTTGACTCTAGAACATTCTTCTGTCTAGAAATTCTATCTAGATAGAAAGAAAAAATCTATCTAGAAAGTGTCTGTCTAGCAGAGTATCTAGAAATGTTAGACAGTTTCCCTAGAGGAATGTAATGTGAAACCAGGCTGCAGAACCCCTGCTCCAAGGTTCCTCTCAACCGTAAAGTGCTGCAGTTTTTGCTTTTTCAAGAAGCCCCTTGTTCTAATATAGCAGCACCTGCTCTGAAACCTCACCATGCCCACCACAACCACCACAACCACCACCAAGTGGCAATGAGGGAAGAGTGTTATTTGGGATTTCTGTCATATAGAGGCCCAGAGTTCCACTTTTAGGTCAAATTGCTGTTTCCGTGCGCCCCCATTAGGTCATATATGGTAGGAATACTTAAATTAGAAATTAGACATCCTTGGGTCACCACTCCTATCTGCTGAGCATGTCCTTCACTGCTTTCAAGGATGTTATGTTTCAGAGGGTTGCTAATTACTCTAATAATCTCTGGGTGCACATGCTTCCCAAGTCTCTACCCACCAAGCTCTCGGACTCAATCTGCCCAAATAACAAAATACACGAGATCTCCTCACACACCCTGTACCTAGTACCTGCAATGTTCTAGGACTTCATTCTTTGGTTCTCAATCATTCAACTGGAAATGCATTCACTTTACTCTGAACTGTCCAATACCTCAGACTTTCCTTTATACAGCTTTTGGCCAGAATAAGAATTGTGTCTATTAATTTTTTTTGCATTAATTTCTGCCCCCAGTACATTGAACACTTCTTGAATTATGTGGATGGAGTGGGAAATAAAACATCTTTAAAGTTGAGATACACTTTAAAGGCTGGTTTAAAAAGGGAAGTAAATTGCTTTTTATAAAATGGGGATGGCAAATCAGGCCATTACTGCTCCAGCCGAAATTGTAAGGATCTGGACTGAGAAGTTGTATGCAAGAATCTTTCCTCTGCAAAACTCTCATGGTAGTTTTAAAAATGTTAAATTTTGAAAAAGCGCAATAGGAAAGTGAAGACAATGATAAGGAGAGTCGCCCCACAGAAGCTCCACAGAATGTTCAAAGATGAAGAAACCTTGCCTGATATGGAGAAATTTGCGATCTCGTTACCTGAGACCTCTGTCTAGATTTTTAAACCATTGTTTCACACATATGGAATTGTTCAGCTGCATGCCTTGTATTGATGTATATGTGTTCTGTAATAACAGGTTCAGGATAGAACGTCTTTAATTTTACAAGATTTATACATTGAACAACAGCAGACAGGCAATAGACCCAAAGTAACTCATTGGTCACACACAGTGGTTGGGGAAACTCAGTCTCCAAGAATGGAATGGCAAGTGAGAAGTTTCCCCTGTCTTGGGACTTTCTAGAGTTGAATGGAAATTCCTGAGTTGAAATAGATGAGAGGCTAACACTGATCAGTAAGGCTTATCCAGCTAATGTTTAAAGAACCCACACTACATGTGTGGGACTAGGAAGTAAGAGAACAAAAATGAAAGAGCTCTTAGGTGATTCTATGTGTGGGCATGAGAGAGAGAGAGAGAGAGAGAGAGAGAGAGAGAGAGAGAGAGAGAGAGAGAGAGAGAGAGGGAGAGGGAGAGGGAGAGGGAGAGGGAGGGAGAGGGAGAGGGAGAGGGAGAGAGAGAAATTGGTGAGAGAAAGTATTTATGGGATCAGGGAGAGAAGGAGAGATAGTGAAGGGTAGTTGATTCCTAAAGGTCTTTTTTTAAAAAAATCCTCACTTGAGGATACACTCTTTGATTTTAAAGTGAGGGGAAGGGAGAAAGAGACAGAGGAAGAGAAACATTGATCGGTTGTCTCTCATATGCTCCCTAGCCTGGACCAAACTTGTGACATTTTGGTTTATGGGTGGATACTCCAACCAGCTGAGCCACACAGGCCAGGGTGAGCTCTGTTTTTTCTGTGGATAGGGTGGGGAAAGAAAATTTAAGGAGAGCAGTACAGATTTGGAGATGCTGCCTTGAGCAAAAGAAAGAAAGCTGAATGGAAAAAACAACAATGTGGAGTGTCCATCAGAGACTCAAATGGCTAAGAAGCCATGGTTAAGGCGTGTTCATGTCTTCAGGCTACAATAGGTTTTTGTCACACTTTTAATGTATTCACTCTCATAGGTCTTTTACCACTTAATCATTTTTACTCACATTATTGATTAAAGTGGGTTTAAAATTCCAATTTGTCGCTTAGACTCCTTAGGGATTCTATCAGGAAAAGACTATTCTGAAGAGGAATTTAGTAACCAAATACTAAGTTTGGAGGCAAAATTCAGCAGCAAATAAAACATAACAGGAGTGAAACTAATCATTCAGGAGATCATACTCAGCACAGGCGAGATCATACTCAGCACAGGCGACTCTACACAGACATTGTGTAGATACCACAATGTCAGGAAATAAGGGTCAAAAGGGAAAAGCAGGAAGCAGAGTCAGGCAGGACAAGCGGGCCTGGACAGGGGAGAATTGTTGAGGCTTGTGTTTAAATCTCTGGTTTTGAAAAAAACATGACTCCTAAATAAAAGGATTTATATATTATAAGACCTATTAGTCAATAGTAATTGCATTTGACAGTTGTCCTTAAAATTACTGTGGGCGAAATAAGAAATGAAAATGATTGGATGCTAAGCATTGTTAGAGCACATTATATTTGAAAGTGTTCACACCTATTTGTTTTTTCTTAAGTTAGAGCTCTTTCATCACCACCCTGAGACCTTTTCCTAAAGTATCTGCCAAAAAGGATTATCCCTCACCCGCCTTAAAGAACGATGAAGTCATTTACGGATTTCTTTTTCTTTTACAAAACCAAGATCCTGTTTCCTTTTTCCTTTTCCCTTTTCCCTAGATGAGACTAGCTAGTAACTGCGCGGGTGTCCACTAGAGGACACTGTTTCCACACACTACAATCAGGATTCATCTCTGAGAACGCAGCCCTCCCCACCTTGTTCAGATCACACCCAGATAATCGTGATGCATTGTGAAATGGAAATGACACTTTAACATTGATAATAGATTTACAGGTAAAAACAAATAGACAAACTCATCTGTTGAAAATAAGAGGTTTGCTAAAGTCACCTGCCATGGGTGATCTGTGATTTTCCACTGTTTCACTAGAGAGGTCATGTGTTGCCTAAATAGCTGGGAGAATATGATGAGAACAGAGTGATGCTCATGTAGTAGGGGAACCATGTTCAAGGAGCCCAGGAAATCATCGTGGGACACTGAGCTGTCATTTTATGATGCATTT
Source organism: Glossophaga mutica (assembly GCA_039655065.1). Taxonomy (NCBI): domain Eukaryota; kingdom Metazoa; phylum Chordata; class Mammalia; order Chiroptera; family Phyllostomidae; genus Glossophaga; species Glossophaga mutica. Next base: position 66,894,306 of record CM077304.1, read on the forward strand.
CAAATAACTACAAAGGTAAGAGTCTCTGCCTGCAACGTAAAGTCTCCTGACACAGGAACCGTGAGGTTCAGCACTGCTCTCTCTCAAAAAAGAAGCAAAGCGTACTCTGGGAATTGTCCATGCCTGCCCTGATTAAAATGCCTCAACAAAAAAAGGCCATTTCACCTAATTCTGTCAACTTGTGCATCAAGACCTGGAACGTGGTCCCCTAGCTAAGACTTGAAATGTCATTTTAGAAAACATAGCATCTCGTGCTCTTCCTGGTGAAACTCTAATTTGATCATGGGTAGAGCATTTGGCAAACATGACCCTCTAAGATTATACCACGACAACCTCTTCTTAGGGTGAGGACAAGGAGAACTTGATAGAAATGCCAACATTGTGCAGGTAGGGGAAGCAAGCATGACTGTCTCTGAAAATAGGTCGCACTCTACAGGATGGCTGTAAAAATCCAAGAAGGTAATTAATTGGGTTTTGTCCCACATTGTGTGAGTGAAAATGGAGACCACCTAGTAAAGCTGGAAGCCAGTGTCCGGGATCAGGTTCCAGTGAACAAATGTTGAAGGATGGGCCTACCGAGAAGCCCTCCCTGCCTAAATCTCAGGAGGAGGCAGCCTGCATGATGGGTGGTCTGGTGGGAGATGTAGCAGGACCCAATGGGACTCACTCCTATTGCTCTGTTGGGGCCATGAGGGGAGAAAGAGGAGGGTGGGGAAGGAAAGGGCCTCTGTAGTGGTTACTCTCACCGCCACTTCCAGGTCTACACTCTCGGGACTTAATCAGCCGCAGAGGCTCAAGCATTTCAGCCTCCTTGGAGAGAAGCTAGGTCAGCGCTTGCCAGTAAGTGATGGCCAATTTTACCTTTTTAAGGAAGAAGTCTACTACTTCGATTCCTCAAAAACATACTTTGGCATTTGTTCTGCATTCCTTGGGTTATAGCCACCATTTTTTCTTTCCCTTACCACTATTACCTTTTGTCTCCTGCCTTGTCATTAATTATGAAGCAGATTTCAAAATCTTTACCTTCATTTTCTTAATCCCAGTGTCGTTGTTTTTAATAAAGAAACTTTAAAGTTTTTTTCTAACCCTTCAAACTCCAACCCACCTACGGGAAAAGGCAATCACGTCTGCCCTACCAAGAAAGAGAGAAACGGCTTCATGATCACCATGGATAAGGGCTTGTGCATGTTTCCAATGCCTCCCCAACTCTGGACATCCCCATGAAGGTATTTTATAAGGATATAATCACAGAAGTGAGAGAAGCGTAGAAGTTTTATCATCTGCATAACTGAGGAGGAAGTAGAACACAGTGGTTAGGGGCAGGCTTTGTAGACAGACTGTCGCGACTTGAATTTCCAACTCTGTCTTTGTTCCTTTGTGATGCCAAACATGCTGTTTAATCTGTAAGTCTCTGTCAGCTCACCTGCAAGAAGGGCATGAACATAGTACCTGCCTCAAGGGGTGTTGTGAAGAGTGTATGAGATAATATGTTAGCACAGTGATTGGTGTGTGGTGGGCTAGTGATCAGTATGTAAGCTTTTTAAAAAATATATTTATTTTTAGAGAGAGGGGAAGGGAGGGAGAAAGAGAGGGAGAGAAACATTGATTGGTCACCTCTCGCATGCCCCCAACTGGGGACCTAGCCCATAACCCACACATGTGCCCTGACTGGGAATCAAACCACTTTGGGTTCACAGGCCAGTGCTCAATCCACTGAGCCACACCAGCCAGGGCTCAGCTCGTTAGCTTGTATTATTTGTTTCTCTTCCCGCTGCAGGGGCAGCAGTTGGTGGGGACACACGAGCATGTGCCCTCCCATGTTGACTGTCCCCCGCACACGTGTGTAATGAGCTCAGTTATCACCCACACGGTGTGAACAATCTAGAGCCCCCATGCCAAATTGCACAAGAAAATTTTTTTGGTTTTTTTTAAACTGAATTCACTGAGGTGACATTGGTTAATAAAACCATACTGGTCTCAAGTATACAAGTCCATAAAACCTGATGGGCACACCGCATCATTCACTCACCACCCAAAGTCTCTCTCTCCTCTCACTGATCGCGCCTCTGCCCACTTCCACCTCCCCCAACCCCTTTCCCACCGGCAATCCCCATACTGAGTCTACTGCGCAAAACTAAATTTCCCTTGATTTAGTATCTGAAAATTATCCCGAAAGCCAGTCATGAGATTTGCTAAGAGTGTGGCACCGAAATATATCTACTTACTAAATACATTGATTTGTCATCTACTTATTTTCCACAGAATATAGGCTATTTGTGCTTCCCTCACCACCCCCATGTCATCCTTGCTAATAGTGCAGCCTCTGGAGCCAGGCTGCTTGGGTTCAAATTCAGCTTGTCACTCTTACACCCCCAGTAGCTGATTATCAGGTTGCTGGGGCAGTCACTTAAACTCTCTGAGCAGCAGTTTCCTCTCTGTGAGGAGGGGATAATAAGTCCTTTGTGAGGATTAAATGAGACCACAATGCATGCAAAGGGCCAACAATCTTACTGAACTGCTGTTTTTATTGATGTTAATTGGAGTTAAGCTAGGATTGACTTCTAAATGGCTGTTCGCTATCTATATGATCCCCACGCTGGCAGGCCGCGGAAATGAGTCATGGTTGACAGTATCTGTTCAGTGGTGCCGGGTCAGAGGTGCCACGAGAACAAACAGTGTTTATTTGCAGAAGGCTACGTGGTGTGTGTGTAACAGCCGGAAAGGATCGGGGGTGGGAGGGGGGAGGTGAAGAGATTAAGAAGTTCAAATTGGTAGTTACAGAACAGTCACAGAGATATAAAGTGAAGCGCAGAGAATAGACTCAATAACATTGTCACAATTCTGTATAGGGCCAGGGGGATACTTGAAATATTGGGGGAACCACTTTGTAAAACGTGGTGGTCTAACAGCTACGCTGTATACCTGAAACTAATATATGATAATATTGACTGTAAGCTGTAATTGAGAAAAACCCGTAAGTTTAAACCTAGCTCTGCTGTAACTAGCGCTGCCACCTTTGGCAAGTGTAGTAATGTGGCTGGTGCCCCACCCAGCTCTGGTGCCCATGTCCTCCCCTGCCCCGCTGCTGGGAGAATTGCCTGTGAATGGCACACAGCTGCCATCTCTTTGGAGAATCGCGCCCCTCACCCCCAACCCCTTAATGGGAATGGCCTGTCCAGAGACGCCTAGGAAGTTAAGCCTCCCCCATCCCCAGGGTGGCCTGAAATCAGTGGCTGACTGACATGGGGGCACAGAGGTCCGGTCTGTTTGCCCCAAGGTGGAACAGCTGTTCAGGAGGTGCCCCTCACACTCCAGCTCTGTGTGATCAGCCCGTGGCCAGATGCCAGCTAAAACCACCTGTGCCCTTGGCGTCTCCTCTCTTCTGCTTCCCCTACTCTCCTTCGGGCTTTTCCTGAGAGTGTCCTCTCAGTCAGTCACTTGGACAACTGTCCTTGTCTCAGGCTGTGCTGTTAGGGACCCTTCCTCTAAGGCCTAAGAGAGAAGATTCTGGGTGTGGGTTTCACTTGACAGAAAAGGGGGGAGTTGGATCTGTTCTCCTTGATGGGTCTGTTTCATGAATACGGATTTTAATTTCCAGAGTGTTTTTGTATACTTTGTACCGGATATTCAGTTGTACTACTCAATTCTTTCCTTTTCTTAATCTCCCAAAGGAAGATCAGTTGAGGAACAAATAAATATCTTCTAAGTTCAAATTTTTGAGCACTGAAATGTTTCTCTGCTAGGGCGAGGAGGGGGCAGAAGTCAGAACATTCCACCTCACCTGGAGGAAATTATAGTAAACAAAGGCTTTGAGTTTAGGTGTAGAATACTCAACATTTTCTTGGTGACTGAGGTTTCATTGCTTCCACCACTGCAGATACCCTTCTGGCTTTGACAGAAATCTCCCAGGCTCAGCCCCTAAGAAAACCTTTGAAATCACATACCTGGGTGCTACATCATCGTTTGTATGGTATTTATGGATACCAAAATAAACCACACTACAGCGCAGCTTAAGAAAAGTTAGAGAATGTCTATTTCTTAGGTATCAGAATTCCCTGGGGCCTGGGAAGGCCTCATTGTGATAGAAAGACAAGGCCTGTATCAATGCCACGTGGCTGGGCCGGCTGACTGATCCGTGAGGAAATCCTGAGTCAGGAGTGAGAGCGCCACATTCCAGGTCCACCCTTCCTCTCTGGACACTTAGCTAACTGTCCTTCTTCACCTTTTACTTCTAATAGAAAATCAAATGAGAAAAGTCAGGAAAATGGTGTGACTCTACCTGTTTGCCTGCTGATTTCCTTTCCATAGAATTGCCTATTAACCACATAGTAGGCTAAAGGGGAAATTTGCAGACACTCAAGCTTAGAAATTTTCTGCCTTCTCACTGAAGAAAACGTATCATTCTAGGGTCTGAATGTGATCTGTGTCCACTAGGCATTTGGAACCTGGCTTGTATCCTTTCCCTGAGAGTACAAGGTGGAACAAAAAAGAAGGAAGGGGAACTAACTATGGCCTCACGCTGTGCTGGGCACTTGGCATTGGCCCTCTAGCCTAACAGTCACAAGAGCTGTGCAAGGCACATGCTATTCTCCTTATTACAGGAGAACCAACAGGCTCCGAGTTACACATAGTGCATCTGGACTTATCTCCCCAATTCACAGACTCCCCAAAATTCATTCCTTAGATGGGGATAGATTTAATTTGATGCTGAGAACTGGTAAATAACATTAGATGGCCAATTTATAAACGGGATAAGAAAAACTATGGCATTGGACAATTTAAAAAACATGATTTCAAATGGCAAGTTCAACTATATCAATTCAATTTAAAAAAGGGAGTTTCAACTTTCCAGAGCTCAAAAATGTAACTAACCTAGGAATGAGATCAGAAAACAAAAACAAAAAGAATACTAGCTCTGACTGACATGGCTCAGTGGGTTGGGCATCATCCTACAACCTGAAATGTGGCTAGTTCGATTCCTGGTCAGGGCACATACCTGAATTGTGGGCCAGGTCCCCAGTGGGGTGCATACAAGAGGCAACCTATTGATGTTTCTCTCACATATTAATGTTTCTTTCCCTTTCTTTCTCCCTCTCTCTAAAAAATAAATAAATCAATAAATATTTTTAAAAATACTAGATTTCTTTTTTCTTCTCTAAGTATTTATATTCATTGTTGATTTTATGGGATGCTTTAAAAAAAGGTAAAACAGATATTTTCATACTTATTTGTAGTTTGGGAAAACCAAGGATTTAATTAACTTGTTCAATCATTTATTTAGTAAATAGCAGAAGTAATATTAGCACAGAGACTCAGCTCTGTAGTTTATTATTAGGTTATTTGTTCTTATGGAAGTTTCTTTAGAAATACAAGAGATCCCAAGATGTAAAGGACCATGAATTAATCAATTAACTCTGTCATATTTCTCAAGTGTTTGCTATGCACCAAGATTACAAGACCATGGAAGGCACAGGAGTATCTTGAACCCATCCCTGTCCTTAAGATTCTCACGCGCTGATAAAGGGACAGGTCAGACCACTCAAAAACCAGTTTCTGTCCCTTTCTGAATTAGTCTTTAACTAACATCATGGCCCAAGGAGTGGAGTACATGAGAATTCAGAGGTGTTAAAAATCACGGTGGGCACTGATAGGAGTGTGGTGACGGCTAAAGGTAAGTTTCAGGTTGAGATTGGGAGACTAGAGATGGCTAGAAGGAGGACGAAGCGGGCCCAGGTGAGCAGAGACGCACCTGTGGCCTGGAACGCAGCAGCCTGGGGAGAATAGGAGGATGGAAGGGGAAGTCTATTTTGCAGGGAGAGTGACCAGCAGATTTGGAGAGAATGATCAGGGCCAGACGGTGCAGGGCTTCTGAGGCCCAGCAAGGTGGTCCTGTGCCTTGGCCTGCAGGCAAAGGGGAGCTGCAAGGATTTCCACCCGGCAAAGTAACAATGTGAGTATCGTTATGGCAGGGTAAACCAGGAGGGTGTGAGGCATGAATTGAGGGATAGAAGAGAATTAGATCAGGCAGATAAGATGAAATAAAATATGTGAAATATAAAACGCACTTATCCTGATATCCTTTTATGATCATAAGATACAACACTTCAAATATGAAATAATATCTTGCTCCCAGGGTAATTGTTACAAAAAGAGAGAATCAATAATGAGAAGAGTCCGAGGAGCAAGCATCAATATGACTTGGTGACTAGTTGGAAATAGGGGGGAAATAAACGAAGAAACTGCTGTCTCTCACCTTATGATTCTTTAATCTTCATAATTTTCAGGATATATACTTTGTATTTGTTAAGCATATGCATTTTAATTCTATATTTTCTTTTATTTATTTTTAATTTAAAATTACATTTTATTATTAGTAATGTTAGAGTGATAGACTCTCCCCATCAGGGACGAGAGATTTATATGGCATGATGACCAAGATTTTGAGAAAAGTGACCCATAATGTAGTCTTTATGGTTTCATGGTGATTTTAAAGAAGCCAACTTTTTGTGTAATGAACAAGGATTAATATTTTACCCCAGGATCAGGATGGAGGGCTGTAAGACACAATCTATTTTAAAGGTACAGAGTACATATTAAGTTTTAAGGTTTAAAACTCCAGGGAAAGTTTTCTGACTCTGTGGAACATTGTACATCCTTCAATATTTTATCATTCTTAAAACTCATCACTACACATTCGTGGCAGGGAATTATGATAGAAAAATGGGGTGAGGATAGATGAGGTAGGGATGATGGAATAAGCAAAGTGCTTCCCTACTACTACTGGAAGGTGACCTGGGAGTTATTCGTCATTCATTCATTCATTCATTCATTCATTCAAGCATTTATTTCCAGGAGCTCTTACTCTTCAGAAATTATGATCTATAGGTAAGAGACAAAGAGATAATTAAATCATGTATGTGCCCCCAAGGAGCTTAGAGTCTAGGGAGTAAGGCATTAGTAAATGAAAATGTTACCTATGCCTGGGAAGTCTTAACTACTGTATGCACATGGCCGCGTTATGGGGCTAGAGAAGAGGAGAACAGAGGAGAGACAGCTGAGTCAGCGTCAGCAAGGTGGACCAGAGAAAGAGGGGCAAGGGGGTGGAAGAAGCTTGGAATGGCTTCCAAGAGAAAGTGATGCTTGAATTTCCCTCTCGTATTCTTGTCCTATTCCTCACTCATGCCTCACCTTTCCACCTCTTCTCTCTTCACTGGATAATCCAACCACAACCACTTCTTCTCTTACTACCTCTGATATGAATGATTTCTGAAGAAGTACCTCCAGCTCAATCTACCTCTTTGATGAAACTCTGAAGTTAAGGGGAGAAAGGAATCTATGTGGGAGCCTAAAGGTAGCCACCCAAGTACCAAAAAATAATGTCTTGGAGCCCAAGGGAAGAGAGAGTGCTAATGCCTCTTTAAAACACAAGTAAGCATTAGTGCTAGATGTGAAAAAGAAACGCACTTTGTGGTTGGTCCACTGACAAACTTGGCAAAGATATGTGGGAAAATGCAGAGGATGGAAGTTTGAAGGCCAATGAGGGAGCAAATGTACTCTGCTTATATAAGACACATCCAGAAAAGGAAGGAAAGCAAGAACCAGAGGAGAAATGGGGTCAGGGGAATTTCTTTGATAAGAAAGAAAACCTGTTTCTATACTGAGGAGTAGCTTTAGCAAAGAGGGCACAGTTGAAAACGGATGAGGAAAATTGAGGGAGTTGGTTACAATGATTGGGAGGGAATGACCTGGAGCCTCTGTGGACAGAAGAGCTTCTTCCTGCTTGAAGTGGGAAGCAGGTGGGAGGTGATGGGTGGGGATGCAGGAGAGTTTGTAGGTCGGGGGCAGGAAGTCCATGTGATTACCGATTACACACTCGTTCTCTCAAGTCTCTCACATGGACCACAAAGACGAGTAAGACACCATGCCGCGGCTCTCATTTATCAACCATCCACTTCGTTTAAATGAATAAATGGATATTTATCTTTATGCTCCTTGAAATTCAAACATTCCCAGCCATGGCCAGCAAAGGGCAGGATGCTGGGAATACATCCTCCCTGGAGGATTTAATCACTGATCTTGCTTACAATTGGTGGTCCATGATGATAATAAAAATTAGTCTGGCTTTTAGTCAGGTTTATTATCCTCTTTAAATCATCTATAGAAGATGACTCCTTTCTTGTTGTCTGCACCTGAGCAGGTCTTTTCTGCCACCTTGCCCTTAGGGCACCACTGATGCTCAGATGCCTATTTCAAGGTTTCTCTTGGAAGAAAACATAAATGCATAAAACTAATTTGGGTGACAAGAGCCAGAGAACCTGAAAGAGGTGAAGAGGTCAGGTTTAACCCCTTCATATTACAGAAGAAGAAAGTGAGGTGCAGATAGGTTGAAAGGCTCATGAAGCCACTCAATCCAGAAATGGCAGAGCTGGGTCTCAAAACCAGGTCCCCTGCATCCTGGTTAGCTTCCGGAAAAAAGGTCTATCTTGTCAGCCTTTCCATACTGCAGCTCAGACGGCAATTTACTGGTACCTGGATCCACCAGGAGAGTATTAAATATTTGTGGGGAGGAAGTACCAGAATGACTTGATTGTTTTCCATTTTCCTTTAAGGATGTTGGAGCTCACCACAACCAATGTCTTTCTTTTCAATTCATTTGTTGTTCTTTGATAATATGAGGGGGGACCCCCAGCATGGAATTTATTCATAAAAAATTGTGTATTTATTCTTACATGTTCAAACTTCAGTTACCTTCAAAGTACTCCCCATTTGATGCAATACACCTACCTATCAAGACATTTTTTTGCCACTGATCAAAATAGTTTTTGAACTTGTTGATTTTGGTGCCTTTTAGTGCTTCTGCTGTTTTTTCTTTCACCTCCTCTACAATGGCAAAATGTTTCCCTTTGAGGAAAGCAAAGAAGTTGCTCGGGGTGAGATCCGGTGAATAGGGACAGTGGAACATGGAGGTCATATTGTTTTTGGTCAAAACTGCTGAACACTCAGTGTGGTGTAGGTAAGTGTGCTCATAAATCATGCATCATGAAATGAAAAAACATGTTGAAACAGTCTTAAAAAACAAATTCACTGAAGCCAAATGCTGCCACCTCTCACAACAATGCCAGCTAGTACACCAATACTGATAGCTTCCTAGAACACTCACCTAGTGGGACAAGGCTGAATTACAAGGGGCCAGCTCTCCAGAAGATAATTCTGTTTTTTTGAGACCCCCCCGCCCCTTGTACTTTCGAAGAAATTTGAATGACCAATTTGGTCTTCTGCTGTCTTTGAAGCCACGAACTATATTTTCTAAAGGCATGTGGTATGTATGTGTGTGTGATGGAAAATATGATCAAATTTATATGTGTGATCTACAAACCTAAGGCAGCAAAATGGAGGGTAATAGAAAATGGAGACATAGTAAAATAAGGAGAAAATAAACCTGGAGTGTATCTTGAAAATTTTTAGTTCCCCCACTACTCCGATGTGCAATGTTGAATATAATATAAATCATATCTTAAATATAATCATGAACCTTCTTATTAAAAAAAATTCTATGTGAAAGCTTTCCTTAAAATTTTGGGGAAACAAAGCATTAGCCCCTCATTTATGAATTTCGCATATTCTAGCTTCCTACATTGGATTTGTTTTAAACGACAATGTATAAGAACATCACCAAGGCAGTTAAGGCAACACAAAGAATGTTATGAATCTTGAGATAATATTTGTTTTGCTCAAAGGACGCAGAGGGAAAAGTATAACAAGTTAATGGGTGGTGTCAACTCCTTCTCTCTCACTCCAAAGCAAGTGGCTTTGGTGGAAAATGCCTGAAGTTCATTTCCAGTTCTATCTACCAGAGTTTTGATGACAATTAAACAGGATAGGTCGGTAGCCCTCAACAGGCACTCAGTAAATGATGATAGAAGCTGTCCTGTCGTTGAAGATGAGCTTGGCTTGGGTCTAGATCAGTCTAACAAAAGCAGATGTAACTAAAAGGTTTTGTGTAACGCAGCTGGATTCTTGGGGAGACAAGAAAAACTACTTGCTTCTGGTGTCCACTGGGGAGTGAGCAATTTCTACTTACTATCCAATCATTTCTAGTTCTATCCTTTCTAGTTGGTGAATACTCTAAAAAAGAAGTCAACAGGTGGGGGATGTAGAAAAAGCTCTTACCTCTCTTGAAGTCCTATGGGTTTCATTTTGAAAGGGGAAGGGCAGATCGAGGTGGTAGCTTTGATCTCAGGAGCGTATCGACCTTGAGGGTCCACGACCACACTCAGCACCTTCGGCGCCTGCTCAGGCTGGACCATGCTGTTGACCGTCTTTGCCTCAGACTGGGCTGGCTGTAAGGTGAGGGGCGACAGGTGGATCTCCTGATTTTTCTCCTTATCTTGTCTCAGAGAAAGCTGAAACTTTTCTTTTAATCTGTAAAGAATCTATAGAAGGAGACATAAGGGTCCTGTCACATTTTTTCACACTCAGCAACAGAGTATGATCTCTTCCACCCAACTTAGAAAGTAAGCCAAAGTAAAGGTTTAATGATGATAATGCAAGTAAGCAAAGACTTCTAGATGGGTTCTTAGTTTTTGTGGTATGGATATTTTTCTCAAAAGGATATACTTGGCATTTTTAGATATGTGCACAAACATATTAAATATACATGTACATGAATTTATTCCCAAAATATTATTAAAAGCAAATTTGGCTAATTTTATAAAAGTGCCAGATGTCAGTCTGATCACATGTAAGCTTTTCATTAAAATGAATAAAAGGGGGAGGTTTGTGGAAGAAATATCCATGAAATATGGGCTTATGACATTACGGAAACAGAGATCAGATCTGTTTCCAGTACAAGATGTAAGAGGAAAGTCCCGCAAACCATTAATGAAGTAACAGTTGTGCTAAAAACTATAATTTCTGATATTGGTAAATACCTGTGTTAGTCTTCTATTATCTTGAGTACCTAGTAAATACTTAAAATAATTAAATTGAAGGCATTTATCAAAGAATAATTTGGACAACCAGAATATTTTTTCTTACCCTTTCCCTCTTTTAATTTTTAGTGCACCTAGAAGAATAAAGTATCACTTTCCCCCATTCTTAGAGCTGTTTCTAGAATGGCTAATATAGTTCAGAAATGGTAGGATCTTCACTTTTAAACTCTTAAGACAATCAGACTGACTTTGCTGAGATAATCTAAGGGACCGTATCGTGAGGTGAGCACAGTTTGTCGTCCCTGACTTCAGGCTTCCTTTTTTAATAGGTTATTTTTAAAATTTATTTATTTTTTATTTAAATTAAATTGTTTACAGTTTTACTGAGATTTAACAGATGTACAACAATGTATAAGTTTAAGGTGTACAACATAACAATTCGATATTGTTTCTCTCGTCTTGACGCTGACTCTACTCCAATTCCTGCAGAAACTACATGTCCAGGTGCTTCTTCAGGTCTGTTCAAGGAAGCGCCTTGATGAGTTAATTCACATGAAGAGCTGACTTAACCCATCATCTGCAATTGTAGCACTGACGGCATCTGCATCCTGCTGACTCCCCTGTTTAATTTCTGGAATCCATTAGCTTAATGAGTGCTATTTTAGAGGATAAGGCTTTTCTGCCACTTTTCAATCAGATTTACTCCAACTCATGAGGCTGATTCTTTCTTTCCTTTTCTTTCAAAGTTCCTTTAAATTATAGTAACTTGTATATTTTAAATCTACTGGAAAGGCACAAAGTCTAAATATATTTTTTTTCTTGTTAAAGAAAGAACAATAGAAAAAAGAAAGTTAAAAATTCACCTGAAATTGTGGAGGAAATAATTTATTTCAGGAAAATTTTAGAAAATATTTGTCCAGTATTCTCAAAATATACTGGTTAAAAAAAATAGCCTATTCAACACAATAAAATTATTTTTAAAAAATCAGGTTGAAGCCCTGGCTGGTGTAGCTCAGTGGATTGAGCGCGGGCCTGCAAACCAAAGTATCGCGGTTCGATTCCCAGTCAGGGCACATGCCTGGGTTGCCAGGCCAGTTCCCGGCAGGGGACATACAAGAGGCAACCGCACATTGATGTTTCTCTCCCTCTCTCCTTCCCTTCCCCTCTAAAGATAAATAAATAAAATCTAAAAGGAAAAAAAAAAGTACTTAAAAAAAATCTTAAAAAAAAAATCAGGTTGAAATAAAACCACAACTATCGACGATGAAAGGTATCAGACTGAGATTAAAAAGAAAATAATTCAAGGAACTGAAAACTCAGTAGCAGGATGTACACCTCTGCGAGCAATAAAAGAACAGAACTGACAGTGCAGAAAATAGAATCAGTGGTGTAGAAGGTAGAGACTGCCTGGAATGTAGAACAAAAGGACAAGAGATGAAGATAAAGACAGAGAAAAGATAGGATATGAAAGATAGAGAATAATCACAGTAAATGGTAAGTGAGAAACCAGAATGAACGAAGGAGAAGCAAGCCATTCAAAACTATTTCCAGTGTCCCCTATGTCATGCACTGTGAAAGGTACATCATATTCTGCTATGAACAAAATGGACAGCACTCTGTTCTCATGGAATTCAGGGATACGGAATGAAAAAATTTCTTAGTTTAAAAAACGCATGAGTTAGTTGACAGAAGACTAAAGGTGAGAATAAAATGGGGCAAACTTTCATAACTTTGAGAAAAAATACATGTTACAACGGATGCATGAATTCCAGAAATAGATAAATTGATGTTCATGTATAGGAAGCCAACGGGATTTCTCAAACACTCAAGGTGTCAGAAAATTTACTATCTGGGTACCCTTCCCGAAAAAAACTCAAGCAAAGTCATGAGAAAAGATGACTCAAAATTAAGAAGTAAAGAACTAGAGATTGTGATGTGAAAGGAAGCTTGGGAACCGTTTCAACAGGAGTGAAAACTACACGTGACCGCGTCTCAGACCTGGTCTGCAACCCAGCACCTCAGACGGTTGTAACCAGCCAAGAGGTTGCAGAGGGCAAAGGGGTAGAAAACAGAGGTGAATGCACATGAAGTGACTTTTTAATTGTGGGTACCGAGGGAATCAGTCAGGATGGACACAGAAGGATCAGAGGTCCGTCTGTTAATATGTATCAAAGAAATGGAGGTCAGGCTAAATACCCCGGCTTGCACAACACCCAGCTGTGGCGGAGCCCGGCCCTGAGGCGGTGCTCTCCTGAGGGTCTAAGCACGTTGCAGCCCCTTGTGTCCCCTCCGACACTGCTCTCTGCCACCACACTACCGTTCTTTTTCTATTTTTAATTTTTTTTGTTTCATAAATTACTTTATTATTGTTCAATTACAGTTGTCTGCATTTTCCCCCACACCCCGGCCAAACTCACCTCCCTCCCTTGCTTCCACCCTCCCCCTTGGTTTTGTCCTGTGTCCTTTATAATAGTTCCTGAAAACCCTTCTCTCCACGGTCCCCTCCTCGCTCCCCTCCCCGCTCCCCTCTGGCTATTGTTAGATTGTTCTTAATTTGAATGTCTCTGGTTATATTTTGCTTGCTTTTTTGTTTTGTTGATTATGTTCTAGTTAAAGGTGAGATCATAAGGTATTTGTCCCTCACTGCCTGGCTTATTTTGCTTAGCATATAGAACAAACATTTCAGAAATTTATATGGAACCATAAATGACCCCAAATCGCTGCTGCAATTTTGAGAATGAAGAACAAAGTAGGAGGGATCACAATACCTGATATCAGACTGTATTACAAGGCCACTGTAATCAAAACAGCCTGGTACTGGCATAAGAACAGACACATAGACCAATGGAACAGAACAGAGAGCCCAGAAATAAACCCAAGTCTCTACGGTCAATTAATATTTGACAAAGCGGGTAGAAGCATAAAATGGAGTAAAAACAGCCACTTCAACAAATGGTGTTGGGAGAACTGGACAGCTACATGCAAAAAAAATGAAACCTGATCACCAACTTACACCATACACAAAAATAAATTCAAGGTGGATAAAATACTTAAATGTAAGTCGTGACACCATAAAAGTTCTAGAGGAAAACATTGGCAGGAAAATCTCAGATATTCCGCACAGCAACATCTTCACTGATATGTCCCCTGAAGCAAGGGACATACAGAAAAGAATAAACAAATGGGACCTCATCAAATTAAAAAGCTTTCCACACGGCTAAAGAAAACACACTACTGTTCTTGAAGAGGGACCACAGCCCCACCTGCCCCAGACAGGTGCCGCAAACTCACCACCGACTTTGAAAACTACAACTGTATGAATAGATCTTTTGTGAATGGAAAGATCTTCTTAAGGAAAAAGACTATGCACAACTGAGGTATAATTAGAAATGCATATTACTGATATAATTTGAACTGCCAGGAAATTATAGAGAATCCTTAATGTCTTTTAGGTCAGTTTACTTCTTTATACACTGGAAACTTTTATACTGGTGTTAGTTATTGACTCTGGTAGGGTAAAGCTAAGTCTTGCATTTTTTTAAAACAATGGGTTCTAAATAGTCCATGACAAATATTACTAAAGAAAGATGTCTAATGCTAAATCACAAGCCTTCTTACTGTTACTATAATTACCCCCACCAGCTACAGGATAGAAAATACCGAAGATGCATCCCCCTTCCCTGTGCATAATGCTTCAGGATGAGGCTTCTCTTCAGCTTCTGTAACCCTTAAAAGACACTCGGCCACCACACCACTCTGTGAAGCCAAAATTCTCTTGAGAACAATACCAATCAGATGACACATGTGTTAAGCTAAACGCACAGCTACTAAAGGATGAGGGAATAGAATTTAAGGGGGGACAGGTGTTTTCTTTTTTCTTTTGAAATTGCAAGTAAGTTATTTTTCTGAATGAGCACAGAAACAAATATATCTTTACATTTACAGAAGAATATAAATAGAAGGTTTTATATATACGATTTTAGAATATGTAATATATATTTTAAGTTCTTGCCAACTAAATATAATACATATTGCATATCAGAGCATTTGCTTGCCTGTTTACATTTGGATTTTGGAGAAGCCCAGTTCAAAAATGAAAATGAGGAAACCAAGGAAAGGTCAGCCTTCACCGTAGCTCTTGACAGGTCACGTTTATGATTCTATTTGTGTAAAACAGGCTCTAGTCCTAAGTCCTTCTTTACCCTTCACAAGCTTACGTTCTTGATGAGGAACCTCTGCCATTATCTTACAGTCATCTGTTAACTTCATCTCTGTGTAGAGTCAATTTTTAATCTGTCTCTACATAGTATATGCACAAACTGATTGCGATCTCTTTAATTAGGGGGAAGCTGAACTTAGAAAGTGTATGATGCTTATAAGATACTGTTTAAAAAATACTCAAGAGAGAGACTGGGCTGTCTGAAAAAAATGTGGAAAAAATGACAAGTTTGCCACTTAGCAATAAGGAATTTTCATGGAAGTAAGCTACAAGGCAGTGGTTCTCAGCCTGGGAATTACGCTCTCCTGGGACATCCAGTGATGTCCGGAGATGGTTTGGTTGTTGTCCTGGACTGTGTGAGGTCTGCTGCTGGCATCTGGTGGACAGATGGTAGGGATGCTGTTAAATACCCTGCAATGCATAGGACAGACCCCCTCCCTCCGAACAACAAGTTATCCAGCCCAAAATGCCAACAGTGCGGCTGTTGAGAAACCTGGTATAAGGGATCTTAATTAAAAACCACCTGGTATGACCTCCTCATTGTATATTTAAACCCAGAGAGGTTTAATAATTTATGGAAGGTTAGAAATACAGTCTAGAATCCCAATTTCCTGACTTATGCCTGTGAGCACTGCCCTCTGTTTGAAATATATCATTCTTGTAAATCCCACATCCTTCTTCCCAACCTCTTTCCTGGACCTCTGGAAAAGTGGGTCAGAGATTTTCCAATGCACAGCTTGAGGTCGAGAAAGTAGCACGTGCATATTTCTCTGTGTGAATGCACTTTGTTTTAAGTTAATCCTGAAAGCTTACCATAGCGGCGGTCAGCCAGTATTTTTGACTTTGCCTTTAGAGTTTGTTTAAATCTTGGGATGCAATGAAATCTTTTGATTATTCAAAAAGAAAAGGAGAAAGGAATAAAAGTTAAACTATAGCAAGAGAAAAAAAATAGCAGGAAGAAGCCAGAGGAACACAGAAATAAGAGGGAGCTAAAGAAATCCTATAAAGCTCTTCTTCAGCTTTTAATTTTTTTAAAAAAATCTCATAAGCAGGTAACCAAAAACATCTGTGTGAATCGCTATGTGTTCAAATTTGAAAATGACACCAACAGTCCATAGTATGTTTGTTCTTTACAGTATTTTGCAGTTAGTTCTGATGGAGCTCATTCATTTATTTCATTTAGTTGAATAAACGTGAATTAATCCCTACATTATTCCAGACACAAGACATTGTGGATGTAAAAATGGAACTTAACCTTGTCTTCTGGAAACTCACAGGCTTCCAGAAGAGACAGATGTGTCCAGTACAAGATACTAAGTATACAAAGAGATGTGTCCATAGTAGGTGTGGTGTGGTGCACCTTTACCAGTTCTGCCTGGTTTGAATGGCTCAGATTAAAGCAGGCATTCTCATCCTCTTACCAGGCCCCTCTGTGGCTGAAAATAGATGTCCACAGGATAGAGTGACAGAACTCAAAGAAACCACAATTTGACAGTATTATCCATGGCATCCTGGTAAAGAGGTCAAACTTTTAATCCAGGCAGACTTGGACTGGAATCCCAGCTCTTGTCCTCAGTCACCCCCATACGCACCCCCACACACTGTCTGGTCTTTGTCAAGTCACTTTATCTTCTCTGAACTGGGGTTTTCTCATCAGTAAAATTAGGGAACTAGTGCACATTAAGTGTTTCTGCATAGAGCCTATAGTTAACAACACTGTATTACATACTTAAAAAATTTGCTAACAGGGTAGATCTTAAGTTAAGTGTTCTTATTACACACAAAATAAGAATAAATAGAGTGGGGGAACTTTGGAGGTGATGGATATGTTTTTGGCATAGATTGTGGCGATGTTTTCATGGGTGTATACTTATCTCCAAACTCATCAAGTTGTGTATGTTAAATATGTACAGTTTTTTATATGTTAATCATATCTCAATAATGTGGATTAAAAATACATTAGATGTTTAATACCAGGCAGTAAATTTAGTACCAGTAAGTATGCAATAAATACAAGGAACAAAGTCTTATTGTTATTATTATTTTTCTTCTTAGCAAGAGGATTATATTCTTACCTAAATAATTTTTATTAATCCAGAAAAATATTGAAAATTAGTGAGACATATACTGCTTTGGAAAATGGTTCTGTCCCAAATAATTCCACCTAGGAACCTAATCCAATTTCTCTCAGTCTCTAGGGATTATACATAAAAATTAAAAAAGTGTGGTTATTTATGTCCACCTTTGCCAGTTTTTGCTGAGTGATGCTCCGGTTGTAGTGGGCAGTGTGATCTATGACTTCCTGCCTCAGCGAACAAAGACCTGACTAGAGAAACTCTTTGTCTGACCTATGAGTGGCTCTAACATGCCGGAGCTTTTACCTACCCAAACAACTGTCTTTTTAAAAATGTGTTTTCCAGAAGCAATCTGGCTAGTAGATATCTCTACGTACATGTCATAAATACCTCCGTACTTGTTACTAAACCTCTAAGTACTTCTGAAGATCTAAATCAGATGACACATGCTCTTCTTTCTGTTATGTATTCAAGTTGAAGAACTAATTCTGAATGGACTGGAAGTTGCCCACACATTCTTTCTTAGAAAATTGTCTATTTGTGGCTCCACCCACTGTACATTCACATTTGAAAGGTGCTAAGTAAGTCACACATTTGAAATGTCATACATGTCTAATTTTACGCCTGGCAACATATACATTTTTATTTTAAGAAAAGTAAACAATATGCTGCATTTCAAAAATTTTGCCAAGGCTTATGTTATTGTTATATAGCACATGGAATCCTCCATGCAGCAGTTTACCTACCTAACTTCATAATAAAAACACATGCTTTTCATTTCTATGGTATGTAGGAAGGCTGGAGGCAAATAGTGGTATTTGATCTTTCATAAGTATAATTAATGCCCCAGAAAAATTCTGAGTTACATCTTTTCTTTTGCCATGGAATTAACAAAATTATGAGAAAATAAATTGGAGTATATGTATTTAAGAATCACAAAAGTGATAGTATAACTCTTACTGAGAGATCTAAGTAAAAATTTAACTTTCAATCAAGATCATTATCAGCCCTGGCTGGTGTAGCTCAGTGGATTGAGCGCGGGCCTGCGAACCGAAGGATCGCGGTTCGATTCCCAGTCAGGGCACATGCCTGGGTTGCCAGGCCAGTTCCCGGCAGGGGACATACAAGAGGCAACTGCACATTGATGTTTCTCTCCCTCTCTCCTTCCCTTCCTCTCTAAAGATAAATAAATAAAAATCTAAAAGGAAAAAAAAAAGTACTTAAAAAAAAAGATCATTATCAAAAACACTGGGACATTTACAAAGATCAGCTTACTTTAGAGAACCACATTTGACATGCCCTTAAATGTGAACTGTTGACTTGTCAGTGGTTACATTGCATCGGATAAACAGAAAGTTACCTGAATCCTGTCTGTTAAGTAGCTTTTACTTTGCTCTCAGTATTAACTCCTTTCTATGTACTGGTGGTTTGTTCCTCTGTTAGCGTTTCAAGTGACTCTTTCATAGTAAAATGGAAGACGGTGTTTGAAACGTATCATTCTACTGCTTTCTTTCATTTCAAGAACTACTGGGAGACAACTCGGAAGCACCGCCCCTCTCGCCGCTGCACACCAGCCACACGTGCCTCTCCCAGGAGGTGGGGGCGCCACGCCCAGCTAGGTGGCCAGATGACCCAGGCAGAGGTCATCCGCCATCCGCTTTCTTTCCTTTTCCCTGAGAATCAGTACTCAGCAAAGTCCTGCCAGTTCCACCTACAAATAAGTTCCAGTCCTGCCCTTCTCCCCATCTCCACCACCACTCTCTACTCGGGGCCACCATCATCTTTCTCATCAAGCTAAAATAGTAGCCTCCAGAATCCTCTCACTCCCACACGCTGCCCCAGCAGAGAACACGATCTTCTACATCCACACGCCAAAGCTCTGCTTAAAGCACACGGGTTCCACTCTTCTTGAATCCAAACAGGCTGTGCTTATCCCCACCTCAGCTGTTACCACCGACCCCCTCTGCCTGGGAGGCCCTTCTCCCACATTTTCGTGTCTCAGATGGCTTTGCTACCCTCTCATATTATTATGCTATCTTTTCATGGCACTTAACACTATCTGAGATTTTTTTAATTAATAAACTTAATTTTTAAAGAACAGTTTTAGGTTTACAGAGAAATTGAGCAGAGTACAGAGTTCCTTTTACCCCTTCTCCCCTACCTCCCTTAACAATTTCCCCTATCATTAACATCTTGCTTGCATTCGTGTGGTACATTTGTTATAATTGCTGAGCCAATATTGATAGAATTGACTGAAGTCTGTAGTCTAGATTATGGCCACTTAGAGTGTTGTACATCCTATGAGTTTTGACAAATGTATAAATGTCACATGAAGAAGGGCTTGGCAAAAGTAGGTTAATAATAATAAGAATAATACAATAATCAATAAATGAATAATGATACAAGAATAAATTTTGTTTCATGTACTCACACTGTAAACCCACCTTCGCCCAGCCCTGTATTCACAGAATAGTATTGTACAGAACAGTTCCACTGAACTAAAGAGCCCCACGCCTTTTTCGCCCCACTCCACCTCACTCGGTCGCCCTCCCCCACCCAGCCTCTGGCAACGGCTGAACTTTTCACTGTGTCCATAGATTTGCCTTTTCCAGAATGTCATATCTTTGGAATGGTACAATATGTTCACTATTTGTTTTTTTAAATATTAATGATTGCCCATGCCCCTCTACAGTATATAGGCCTCATGAGAACAAGGGCCTTACTTGTCTTGCTCTTTCCTTTGCCCTCATCTCCGGCAACAGGCCCTTTGTGGGCCCTCTGTAGGAATGTGTGGGTTAAATGAATGGATGAATCTGCCCGCCAACCCAGGAGAGTGCAGCTGCCTAGACCTCTGAATTATTCTTTTTTCGATTTGCTCTAGTTACTTTGGAGCAGACTCATGCAGGTCTCTGACTTTTGCATTGGTGCTTTGCACACACTGGGCAAAGAAGAGTTGTTCCCCGGGCCCAGGTTGTTCCCCGGGCCCAGGTGGTTGAGGGTGTGTTTGCTAGGAGACCTTTTGTCACCTGAGACCATTATCTCAGGTAGGGATTTATCCGGTCATTTTAGAGTCACGGGTGCTCCCTGGGTTGGAAATGCAGAATCTGAAGCGCATCTCACATGTTGATAGCAAGCTCTGCTCTGCCTCCCCCTACCCTCTAGCGCTCACAGGCTGCTCATGAATCTGCTTCCCTACTCCCCCCTTTTAACCTTGCCTTTGCACTTCCAAATCTTACCATTTCCGCCCCCCCAACAATTTCCATTTCATCACTCTTTACCCCTCTCTGTCTTCCCGTCCTCACATCCTTTTTACCAGTGAAGCAGAAAAGCATCCTAATTGTGACTGACAAGAGAGAGCACAGCACTTGAGATTTCTTGAATAAAGGGAATGAAGAACCAGATATATCAAAGTGCAATTAACCATAACAAGGAACCACACCATCTAAAACACTGACAAACACCCGGAAGTCTCTGCCACAATTTCCATAACCTCCGACGTTCTCTCATTAAAATTATTTTTTCTTAACCTCTACCATTTAATATATAAAAATCCATTTCCACACTCAATTCTTAAATGATTCTTTTGTTTATTATGTCACAATTTTTAGAACTCTCCTTTAATGCCTGGCCCACAGGAGATGCCTCTGAGTTCGTTAGGATGGAAGAAGCTTCGGGCGTTGTCCCTGCTTCCTGTATTCAGGGTCAAGGAAACATGCTTATCATCACCCTGTGCAAGGCCTTAATTGTTTTATATCCTTCGACTTACTCAGCCTCTGTCTTTCCAAACAGCCCTAACATTTCTAACACAAACCACTGCCCAGCGGGGGAAGCACAGATGAATGAACGAAATCCAATGAAACACTCAGCAACACCGTTGATTACAGAAGAATAAATAGCATGGTGTCTTTGTGGGGGCATTTGAAAACTGAGGTGTGCATGTTTTTAAAAATGTGCAGAATTAAAAAGAATGCAGCACACAGGAAAAAGTTGTTAAAACCCATTTGTAAACTTCAAATATTTTGTTATATCACGGAATTTTTAAAAGAATAAAATTTTTTTTCTGTTTGTAAGACAACTGTTAACTCATCCAATGCCAAAGAGCACTGTGAGGTTAGTGTGTTTAGGTTTACTTTGGGTTCTATTTTTCTAAATTAGAAATATGCTTTTAAAGGTTTCATACCCATAATTTGTAATTTACAGAGCTATTTGCAGTTATATTTTTTATAGCATTCATTCACCTAAAAAAATTAGTTGGTAGTGAATTGTACAGCTTTTGAATCTATAATCATTTTTTCCATGCCTGGAATTTCATAAAATGCTTTCAGGGCCCTTTAAAAATAAATCAATCAACCACTTTTTAAGGAGTAAGCTTGCCTATAAGACATAATTTTTCTTTTTTTAAAAATTTCCCTGAGTTTAATAAAAATGATATAAATGAACACATTAAAGTAAGCTCAAAGTGTACCCATGAGACTTTAATGACTGTGAGGCTTTAGTGACCTCTGGGAATCAGTTTCTAAAACTTCATTCTCAGGGCTGATCAAGTTACTAAAAGCCTCGGCGCAGTTCCAGCTGTATTCTGCAGGTCAGAATCCAGAATTCCGAGGGTTTTCCTTTAGCTATCACTCCGCTGTCAGACATGAAATCCCCCAGTTTAACAGCATCATAGTCTTGCTTCTGTTCCCAGTCTTTTCAACATTCATTTGAATGGCAAATGTATCCAATAATATTAAGTAAGCAGTGGGCTCAGCAAAGGATAAAATATATAAAGAAGCAAACTTACCATCAGACACGTTACTATAATAACAAAGATGCTGAGAAATATGACAACAGCATAAAATCCTTCTTTGCTCCAGATTTTGTCCGCTTCATGCTGCCCTTGTAAAACATTTTTCTTTAAAAGCAAAACAGAAAGTCCGACGTTAAAAGAGAGCTCGAGGAGACTGTTGTTCTTATCAGACACTAAACATATTTTTAGCTTTATTCCATTCAGTGTAGTAGCACACACCTACATTCCACGCTGCCAGAGCTGCTTCTCAAACTGCTCTACGACAAGGGACTGCCGCCCTGAGACACGAGGAGGTTGTTTAATCTGCACAGGAGCCAGCGCGCCTGCATGGCTTGTCAGGTCCAAGGCTCTGTACACGTCCCTTGCAGTCTGTTTGGAAAGGACCTGGTTCATAGGTAAGAGAGTTCTGCCCTTTCCCGTGTTGAGCAAATTGTTTCTGAAGCTTTCTTTACTGTTGGAGTCCCCTCCCACCACCACAACACCCTGGTTCACGTGCTGTTGTAACACAGCTCTTAACTTTGCAACACAAGTGAAACAGGTGCGAACAAAATCTCCTGATGCGTTAGTAAACAGAGCAACACTGTTGTTGAGATCATTTCCTCCTTTTTTCTTCTTTTATCAAATCTTTTAAAAATGCTTTCTTATTTGTCAAAATCTGATTACAATACCACCTCAGCTACATAAATTGTTAGAATATTACATTTTCTTTAAGTATCAGGAAACACCAAAAAGTACAGAATTACTTGGTAATAAAAGGTGAAATAATTATTTTGATTTTTCTTTATACTTAATTTTTTGCTCACTACTTTAGGGGTGGAAAAGAAGCATGAATAAAATGTGAATGAGTGCCTTAATTTTATTTAACCTATTTTCTTTTTGTT
This sequence comes from Glossophaga mutica, assembly GCA_039655065.1. Lineage (NCBI taxonomy): Eukaryota > Metazoa > Chordata > Mammalia > Chiroptera > Phyllostomidae > Glossophaga > Glossophaga mutica. Next base: position 66,917,201 of record CM077304.1, read on the forward strand.
AAAAAAAAGCATTTCTACTAAGTCAAGTCTTAGAATGCCATTCGTTTTACAACTCAGTGAAATTTATAGACTTGTAGTTAAAGAAACTTTAACTTGAAATCAAACGGTCCACAAAAAGCAAAACATATAAAGGGTAAATCGAGTCCAATGTTTGTACGTTGTTGAAGGCTGCTTCCCTGCCCCACCCTTTTGTGAGAGTATGCCTGTCCTTGGGTGCTGTCTCCAATGCATAAGAAAGCCTGAACCACAAAATCTCAAATGATGAAAGCCACTTGGAGAAAGGGCCTGGAAAATAGGAGAGCATTTCAAACATTTCAGTAGCAAATGTAATCACTGGGGTGACTTCAGCCTATACCATGTGGGACAGGAGAACAGCCTAGCTGAGACTGGTCAACCCAAAGAATCATGAGCAATAAATAGTAATTGTCTCAAAGAAGAAGAAAGGAGGAGGAAGAGGAGGAGGAAGAGGAGGAGAGAAAGCAAGCCTTGAATAAAACGTGACCTTGTGTCTGAACTTAGAAACTATTGCCAATCATTTTTGAGCCTTTAAATACTAATAGACTACATTCACATTTGTAAATTAGATAAAAAGAAATATTTGCCTTGAAAAACGTTTTATGAAAACTTTTATCCTGGAACTCAATTGAGTCTTGGTGGGGAACTGAGTAAGACAGAACCGAAGGGGTCTGTTGCCTGAGTTACAACGTGATTGGCAACAATTTGAGAGAGCCTTTGGCTGCTTGAAATTGTTGAGTTTCTATTTCCTTTGCTTGTAAACATTGATATGCTCACTATGCTATCTTGCCTACTTTCTAAGACACAGACAAATTCATGGGTATAAGAAATGATTCTGAGATATATTTTGAAAATATGTAAATGGTAAGTGGATGGAGAGTCTGAAAATATATGCCTCATGAAATGATTAGAGACCAATTATCCTTTTTTAAAAAAAAAAAAAGATTTTATTGATTCATTTTTAGAAAGAGGGGAAGGGAGGGCGAAAGAGAGGGAGAGAAACATAGATCTGGACCTGCTGCCTCTTGTGCATGCCTGGGCCAGGGACCAAACCCTCAACCAGGCAGGTGACCTCACCGGGAACTGAACTGGCGAACCTTCTCTTTGCGGTATGGTGCCCAACCAACTAAGCCATATCGGTCAGGGTTAGAAAACAAGTACCTTTCTGGAAAGGAAATCTTGGCTTCAACTGACAACTTGTCTTTTACTGTTTGACCTCATCCAGATATTTTATTTCAGTGTGTCCATAAATATAGCTGAAAACTAATAAAACAGAAAATTCTCCAAGAAACCAGGAAATGAAATTTTTGCAGGCAACTACATAGCATCTATTGCTTGCTCTAAAAGCAAACTAGTTAAAGTTAAGCCTTCAAGTAGGCAGCATAAACTTGTCAAATTTAAGTATGAGGATCTGAGCTTTACTTAATGTAAAATCTGGATAAAAAGGGGTGGTTAGGTGGGTGGAAAGAGATTTTGTGTTCCTAACCTGATCTGGTTCGTTTCTTTTTTTTCTTGCTATAGTTCTACACCTCCTGGAATATCAACATGTTCCTTTCTGCTTAAGACAACTGTTTTGTTTCCCTTTTAACCAAAGCAGTGATGATAGAAGAATTAACCTCCCACCCCCCATCTCCCACTCCCAGTTAGAAAGACACATGTTTTGTACTCCCAGAACTTAGTCACTGCACTTTCTTGGTAAATAGATTTCCTTCTGAGTCATGCTATTCCTGCTGAGCACTACTATATTTGTACAGAGATCTAAAAAACTTGATAAGGGCAGGGTAATAAATGGAAAAGTTTGTAGTTAAGATTCCACAAATCAAAAGATTATAATTCACAGGACTCTCCCATCTAACCTTTGCATAAGGTTAAAGTGATGCCTTTTATATTTTTGTCAGGGGACCGAGGGTTCAATAGTTCAGAGACTCTATGGCTAGGCCAAGCGAATGCCGCTGTATCATCTTCGCACCTTGTTTCATAGCTACATCGCTTTGCCTGTTAACTTTGTTGCAGTGAAAGTTCTTCGGTTCTGTTTTGTTTTATGGTTTAACATTTAGGCAGTTTCTTGTATCACTGTATCAATAGCAATGGCTTCTTTATATACTGTTTAATAATTTGATGTACTGTAGTTTTCTTTGTCTTTTTTCCTTAAACCAATTCTGATCCCAGAGGGTGGAAGAAATTCCCAAATGCTAGGAGATATGATATAGAGGCTTTAGGAGAGATGAAGAACACACAATAAGAATGAAGTAGGAATATCATACAATATGTGGTCCATTAACTGACTTACGCAGATAAATGAGACGCAGCCTGCAGCCACACGGTTTTGTGTGATGGATGCCACACTTCCACTGTGCAATGCACAAGTCGGGGTGGTCTGTTGTGTTAACCCCGCACCCCCCTCAGCACTGTCTGGCCGGGACTGCAATTCCTTAGACTGCTGGCTGATGTTCCTGGTCTGAGGGAACAGTCACCGAACTCCTGGACTAGGGTTTGTGTTTACTTGGTATGATATTTTATCTTTGTAAATATTCCATGAAAGGATCAGTTGACACACTGGCCTGTAATTTAGAGAAGGGAACTTCCTCCTCTGCAGTGTAAGACCTGCACATGAAACTGGAGTCATGTGCCACGGCCAGAACAACCAAACCCCACATCGCCTGCAATGTGAATGCAGGGCTTACTGCTTCAATAGACATTTAATTTTATAGAAACATTTAAAAATAGAAACTAAAATAATGAATTTAATTTTATTGCCCTGCAATTTGACTTATTCAGCAAGAAGTCTATTTTATCTTTATGGGTATCTTATAATAAAATAATATTTGTGTTCCTACAATGTCCTAGGTATTGCATAAAAAGTGTTTTTTAAAAAATGCCTTTGCCCTGGCCGGGTGGTTTAGTTGCTTAGAGCATCGTCCCAGGCACCAAGAGACCGCGGGTTTGATCCCCAGTCGGGCATGTAAAAGACAACCAATCCACGTTTCTCTCTGTGTCCCTCTCAGACCAACAAACATGTGCTCAGATGAAGATTTAAAAAATGTCTTTTTCTCCCTCAAAGTGTGGATTCAAAATGAGAACACATAATAAACAAAAGTAATTCTCTATTTGGTATTTTTCTTTCTTTCCCAAGAGTTATTTCTAATTTAAAAAAATCAAGCAAATAAAGAAATGGCAACAACAAAAACACATCTTTCCCTGAAAGTAGTTAATATAAGTTTAGGAATAGAGGCTTTGAGACATGATTCACGATGTTCTATAATCTTTGTAAAGGATGAAAAACCAAAATAACAATATTCATTTTTTTTTCTCTTAATAAACATACTCCCATAGCAGAGCTATAATTTTAGATGAAAACGTGAAAGAAAGGGCTGAGGCCTAAACTGTCATCATGCACTAACCACAAAGATGAATACAGAAGTGGGGAAGCTCACGGAACACCATTCCCAGGAGAAACAATTCTGCACAAGTGCTTCTGTGCGCCCCTTTGGACCGTGTGCACTGGGAGCTGCCCACAAGGGTGCTTTCTCCTGTTTCTGCATCCAGAGCTTCAGGTCACAGGGTGATGCTGGGCCCCTTTCAGAAGTGCCTGAGCAAAAGGCTCACTCAATTCATCTGTTCTTGATAAAATGCCCCTTAGACCCAATTAAAACACTTTTTAGTCTCATGTAATATAGTATTTCGTAAATTCCCACAATTTCAGAAGAAAATATTACATGTTGACCATCAAATACACTTTCATTGTTAAAGTACAGATCTGGGACCTTGTGGGCTAATAATTCAGTGATAGGTAGTCAGGCTAAGCTCTTAATCTTCACTGGGCTGGGGTGTGTTGGAGGGCCCCCAAATGTGTACTTGATTTTAACGCTTTTTTTTTTGGTATGATGAGCTTCTCACATATCTTGATGACTCACTAAGCTGCCATATTCCTAAAGCATTCAGAATGACATTTAAATTCAGAATAAAGAACAGGGAAGAAGGCTTATATACGTCACAGGAAGCAGCATAAATTAATCCAATGATTTTTTAAATTTTAAATAATTGTCCTGTGTAAAACGTGTGCCAGTCAGACTGTGAATGACCCGGACCTGTGACATTTGCTGAAATGAGGGGCAATACGTTTTGCTGAAAAGTGGAATAGCTTAAGACTCAAGATGTTTAGCTTTTAAATGTTGCTTCATACCTCACGTGCTTTGTCACCTTGATGGCAGCATTCATTTCTATGGGTCTTACTTCTGTACCTATAAAATGCTCACATATGTTCCCCCAAGGTCTGATTCTGTGATCCTGTGAATTTAGTTATATATGTACACGATGATGCTCATTTATTGGGTCTCTTAGAGTGGAGTGGAATAGAAATCCTAGAAAAGGACAGAATTCATCCAGGAGTGAGAATGATGGGGTTGGTACGGGAAATTTATTTTTTTTCCTTCATTTTTTAAATTTTATTTTTAATCAGTATTTTTTAATTGTTGATATTATACAGTTTTCTGTCTTTTACCCCACCCCCAGCCCACCACCCCAGCCCTCCCCACCTTCCTCCCATTTCCACCCCCTCATAGTTTTTGTCCATGAGTCCTTTATACTTGTTGCTCTAAACCGTTCCCCTTTTCCTCTGAAATTCCCTCCCCTCCCCCTCTGGTCACTGTCAGACTGTTCTCAAATTCAGTGTCTTTGTTTATATTATGCTTGTTTGTTTGTTTTATTGATTAGGTTCCTGTTAAAGGTGAGATCATATGGTATTTGTCTTTCACTGCCTGGCTTATTTCGCTTAGCATGATGCTCTCCAATTCCATCCATGCTGTGGCAAAGGGTAGGAGCTCCTTCTTTCTTTCTGCTGCATAGAATTCCATTGTGTAAATGTACCACAGTTTTTTGATCCACTCATTTACCGATGGACACCTAGGTTGCTTCCAGCACTTGGCTATTGTAAATTGTGCTGCTATGATAGCGGCAGTAATTTTGAGAAAGAAGAGCAAAGTAGGAGGGATCACAATACCTGATACCAAACTGTATTACAAAGCCACTGTAATCAAAACAGCCTGGTACTGGCACAAGAACAGACACATGGACCAGTGGAATAGAACAGAGAGCCCAGAAATAAACCCAAGTCTCTACAGTCAATTAATATTTGACAAAGGGGGCAGCAACATAAAATGGAGCAAAAATAGCCTCTTCAACAAGTGGTGCTGGGAGAACTGGACAGCTACATGCAAAAAAATGAAACTCGAGCACTAACTTACACCATACACAAAAATAAATTCAAGGTGGATAAAAGATTTAAATATAAGCCATGACACCATTAAAATCCTAGAGGATAACATAGGCAGGAAAATCTCAGATATTTCACGCAGCAATATTTTTACTGATATGTCCCCTAGAGCAAGGGACATAAAGGAAAGAATAAACAAATGGGATCTCATCAAAATAAAAAGCTTCTGCACAGCTAAAGAAAACAGTATTAAAATAAAAAGAGAACCAACTGTATGGGAAAACATATTTGACAATGATACCTCAGACAAGGGATTAATCTCCAAAATATATAAAGAACTTACAAGACTCTACTCTAAGAAGACAAGCAACCCAATTAAAAAATGGGCAAAGGATTTGGTACGGGAAATTTAAATGGCGTCAAATTTGGAAACCACTATGAAGAAAACACCCGTAGCTCTTAAGATTGGGATCCTCAGCAAAAGCAAAACAACATTTCAAATTAATTCCAAGGTTGTGGAGACAGGTGACTATCTGGTGACTATTTTCTCAATGAAGGCAGCCAGGAGAGGCGAACCTGTTGTGGAAGAAAGGTCTGAGAGTGTGCGTGTGTTTTTGACATTTCGGTCTGAAATAACCAATTGACAAAGATATCTAAATGGCCTTTCTCCTAGACAGTGTACTGGGTAAGTCAAAATACAGTAGAAGGCCATAAAGGTTTGAAGAAGAAAGTGTCGAAAATGGAAACTTTGACATGAAGATGAATTTCCTTAAGGAGTAAACATATAGGAGGCGACGATCAGAGAATTCTGACACTTAGGGAGATTTTTGTTATCAAATAACATAAATAAGCAGCATTAATAGCAAAGCCTCTTGAGGCTGAGTTACTGCGTCACGCTAACTGTGCAGACTTTCAGATGAAACCTTCCACACAACAACATACCTCGGGGGAGACTTCTGTGATTCCAAACTGGGGCAACCTCTGGTGCAGAACATTGATATTAAGTGAATGCAGCACTTCCTCGGATGGCAGAGCCTCAGAAACTCCTCCTTTTCGGGTTAGGGGAGACACAAAAAGTTCCACGCTGTTCTTCTTTCCCTAGGAAACACAGATTATTTGTCTATGTTGAGAGACATTTTAAACAACTTTGGGAAATATTTTTACCTTCTTCTAGAAACATTAAAGAAAACCAAAACCCCAGAATCGTAAAAGGCATCTTAGAGATTACATTTAATAGTTATTCTCTGGTATACTTAATAATACCAGCCCAAAGCCTGAAGTCTTCAAATAACCTTTTTTTCAAGTAATTGACACCTCAATACTTATAATTTCATTGGATACTGGTTTATTTTCCATTCCATATTATTTTTGAAATGTATTGTTCAGATGTTCCCTGAGTAATTGTGTTTAAAGAAGCATTTTAAAGTCAAATGAATTAAATAAAACCTGATGCAATCACACAATTATTAGATATTTCCACTTCTTGTATTTTTCTTATAACTTATATTAATGTGAAGACTGGAATCACTAAGGAAGGTGACGCTATATGAGCTTTGAAGTTGCTTCTCTGATTCTGTTCTTCACCTCAGTTGTCACATTTGAAAAGTCTGTCCTTGGGTAGAAATGCATATGTTGTACAGTAACATCATGAAACTTTCCTGTCAGTATTACCTCATTAGCTGAAATGCGGACAGAGGGTTTTTTCCTATCATAAACTGTGGACAGGACACATGCTCATAAGAACACATCACAAAAGTGCCATCACCATTGATAGATTCTCTTTACAAGTTATACAACATACTTAGGAAGGGAATTATTGTTAGTCTTTTTGATACAAGCAGTTCTCTCATGCTAGAAAATTTTCTTTTAATGCAATCTATCAGAGGTGCAGTCATGTGTAAAATGGAGTATCAAAATACCACTAGCAATCCAGAAAAAAAAATAATTCTGTGTTTGCAGGAAACAACAGACAATGACTAAGTATAGCATAACCCTGATGTCAAACATGTTTATAATAATTTAAATGGTTTATGACCTAATAATAACAATAGCAGAAATAGAACACTTGTTTTTGCTTTTTTTGCCTGACACACTCTTATGTACCTTAAATCTGTTACCTATTTTCATGCTCAACACGCCCCCAGCCCCCCCACCCACAGGGGTGTTATTATTCTCTCCATTTTGCAAATGAAGAAACATAAATAGCTTGCCTAAGGTCATACAGCTGAGACTGGGCCATTCTGGAGAGGGAGTGCAGCTGTGACCATCTCCAAAGTAAATGCTCTTCACCCTGTGCTCCGCTGCCTCGGGCACCCTCATAACTCAACCCACTATGATAACGACTTTTAGAAGCAGGCGTGTGTAAATGCCACTAACATTCTCCCGGGGCAGACCTATCCCTGCCTGGGTGTGGCAAGCCTCCCTTTTATCCCTGCAAAGAGCGATCATGCTCATTAAATACATATAAATATATGGGACTTTTAATTAAATGTATATAAGTATAGAAGTATAGCTAAGATATCTAAGCACATAAAAAATCTAAATCTAGAGCTAAGACATCTACGGCACCTCAAACTTCTCATTTAAGCAAGGTACGCCTTGCATATAAAGCCTATTTCCCTCTTTTAGGATATTGGGAAATACTGTATTTCCTCTACTCTGGTATTGCGTTAAAAACTTTGATTTTCAAGCTTTTTTAGTGCCCCCGAATAGTTGATTTACAGAATAAAGTCATTATAGGGACTAAAACAACTCGCCCATCCACACACATAAAAAATGAAAACAACAACAACAACAAAAACCTTAAAGCAAATTAAAAAGCAAATTCTTCTCCAGAGCCAGAAATGAAGATGTTGATACAGTGGAAAGCTGAGCCCAAGCCTGGAGAAGAACACTTTAAGGCAAGGAGAATGTGCAGTGCTTGCTTGAGTTCCCATTGCAGTGGAGATTAAGAATGATTTTAAATCTGTAAGATGATTTCAAAGTCCCTTTTCACAGGAAGCTTAGGTAATTAGCTTTTTATAAAGAGAGAATCATCTGCTTTGAATTTGCCTTTCTCTGCCTTTGCTCACGCCCACCTTCAAGTACAGATGGGCACACACAGTTGGATGATATCAAGGTTTCCAAACCTTGAGAAAAGAGAGGGAAGAAAGGATATGGCTGACTGATTGATTGATAGGTCTAAAGTGGATGCTATGCAAAAAATCCTTTGGGTATGCCTCATCCCCACCCCACATACCTATCTGAGTTTTCCCTAGGCTTTTCAGGACCATCTATTCTTGCTCTCCATTTGGACCACAGTCCTCAAGGATTGGTGTTTCTTTATTTTTAATCAAAATCTTCTGCCAGTCCATTCAGTATCCTACATCCTACCACTATATTTGAATGAGTGTTCATAGATACTGCCTGGGGAGGGGGGGAGGGCTTTAACTGATACAGGAGGTTTCACTCTTAGGAAGAATATTTGGGTTGTGGTGTCAGGTTGGTAAGACAAGTATTTTGTGCCCCATTATTCATACCTACCAGGGAACCAGCCTTGAACTATTAGAGAATTGATAACCTTTCCTGTAAAGGGCCAGACAGCAAGTGACTTAACCTTCGATTTAGCTAAACAACGTTAGAATGGCTCAGCTGCCACTGTAACGTGAAAGCAGCCGTTGACAACATGGAAATGAATGACCGTGGGGTAGGGCCATTGAGCTTCCTCACAAACACCACCAGATCGGGCTCAGGGCCGTAGGACTAAAACACGTGCACTTTTAACTGCTGTTCTTTCTTACTGAATCCTTCAATGCAGATCAAAGCCTGTGTCTGAGAGCGTGAAATGGAGGCATCTTACAATGAGGCGGTTGATGTGCACTTGCTGGGGAAGGAGTCCCAAAGCTGCCGCCACCCCCTGGCGGAATATTCGAAGCAAGGTTATGTTCAGCTTGTTGACATCCATTTGCAGTGTCTGGAACATAAAGAAAAAAAGAAATCCAAATTATAGTTAAGTGTTTGGATATTAAGTTCCCAACGGATGACTGACCGTAACAGTTTCTGTGACTTGGGTAAATTCTACACTCATGTTGCTTTGCTGCATTTCTAATAGAGATAACATTATAGGGATGTTTTGTGTGAAATTTTAAATGGTGTTAGTTTAAAAGATGGTACACTGTGAAATAAGGCAATCTGTCTAGTTATAATCAGTAAGGTTTATTTATGAATGATCAATTTACAAAGAATGTCACTGAAATGTGTGTTGGTTTACTTAGCTTTATTTCAAGTCCAGATGACAGAATGGAACATGTGGCCAAGTGTATTTCCATAATCCAAGCTGAAGGACAGCTTTAATCTGTGTTCACATACGGTCACAGACAGGAAGATGCTGTGTAAGTTCCACAGCACCAGACTTAGCGGTTTCTCTGTATAGTGATCCTGTGCCAATGCGAGGCCAAGAATGAGGTGCAGTGATGTATTTTCAAGCTCTGGTAAAGAAACCAATGGTACTGGTAATTTGGTCTAAGGTTAACAATTCTTATTCAATTATTTGGGCAAACACTCATAATTTTCAAGTTGTTTTGGAAAAAAAACTAAATATTTTAAAATTCCTAAAATATATATTAAGTTATGAAATTAATCACACAGATTTAATTTAAGTCATGGGTACCATTACTACATTTAAATCACAAACTAGTTAACTATCTCTTTTCAGAAAGGTCTCATAATCATTTGAGATATTGTGTAAGATGAGGAAAACAAGTCTTTATGCACTTCAAACATATATATACTTGATAATACTTTATTTTTACCCCCTTCATCCATTTTTTCCATCCTCTGTCCCCTGCTTCTGCCAACCATCAATCTGTTCTCCGTATCTATCTGTGAGCTTGGTTTTCTTCTTTAGGCTTCACATAAAAGATCATTTGGTATTTGTCTTTCTCCGACTTATTTCACCTAGCATAATGAATGCCCTTGAAGTCCATCCACGTTGGTGCAGACAGCAAGATTTCATCCTTCTTTTGTGGCTGAATGTCATTCCATTGTGTGTGTGTATCACATTTTCTTTCTTCTTCTTCCATTGATGGACACTTAGGTTGTTTCCATATCTTGGTTATTTTAAGTAATGTTGCAATGAATTTGGGGGTGCATACACCTTTTCAAGTTAGTTTTTTTTTCATTTTCTAGAGGTAGAATTACTGGATCATATGATAATACTATTTTTAATTTTTTGAGGAACCTCCATATTGTTTTCATAGTGGTTGCACCCATTTTTTTGTACTTTCCCACTAACAGTACTCAAGAGTTCTCTTTTCTCCACATCATCGCCTTGTCTTTCGGATAATAGTTATTCTAATAAGCGTGAGGTGATATCCCATTGTGGTTTTGATTTGCATTCCCTGATAATTAATAATGTTGAGCATCTTTTCATGTACTTGTTGGCAATCTTTGGAAAAATGCCTATTCATATCTCCCATCCATTTTTAAACTGGATTTTTTGTTACTAAGTTGTATGAGTTCTTTGTATTTTGTATATTAACCTCTTATCAGATATATGATTTGTAAATATTTTCCCTATTCAGTAGATTGCCTTTTTATTTTGTTAATGGTTTATTTTCCTGTGCAGATGCTTTTTAGTTCAATGTAGTTCACTTGCTTACTCTTGGTTTTGTTTTGCTTTAACTTTTGGTGTCGGGTTGAAAAAATCATCACCAAGGCCTATGTCAGGGAGTTTACCATATATGTTTTCTTCTAGGAGTTTTATGCTTTCGGGCCTTGCATTATAGTCTTTAATCCATTTTCAGTTAATTTTCATGTATGGTATCAGATAGTGCTCCAGTTTATTCTTTTATATGTGGCTGTCTAGTTTTCCCAACACTATTGAAGAGACTGTCCTTTATCCATTACATATTCTTGGCTCCTTTGCCATAAATTATCTGTGGGTATATTTCTGGGTTCTCTATTCAGTTCCATTGACCTATGTGTCTGTTTTTATGCCAACGTCATGCTGTTTTAAATACTGCAGCTTTGTAATAGGATTTGAATCCAGGGAGTGTGCTACCTCCAGCTTTGTTCTTTTCTTTATCAACATTACTTTGGCTATTTGGGATCTTTTGTGGTTGCATATAATTTTTTGGGTTATTGGTTCTATTTCTGTGAAAAATGTCTTTAGAATTTTTATAAAGACTGCATTAAATCTTTAAATCTGTAGATTGCTTTAGTTAGTATGGACATTTTAACAATATTCATTTTTCCAATTCACGAGCACAAAATATCTTTCCATTTACTGTCTTGTAGTTTTCAGCACACATGTCTTTTACCTCTTTGGTTAAATTTATTATTCCTTGGTATTTTATTCTTTTTGATGAAGCTATAAATGGGATTGCATTCTTAATTTCACTTTCTGATAGTTCATTATTGGTATATAGAAATGCAACAAATTTATTTGTATTGAATTTGTATCCTGTAACATTACTGAATTAATTTACTAGTTCTAACAGGTTTTTGATGGCATCTTTAGAGTTTTCTATATGTATATCTATCATGTCATTTGCAAATAGTGACAGTTTTACTTCCTTTCCAATTCAGATGCTTTTAATTTCTTTTTCTTGCCTAATTGATCTGGCTAAGACTTCCTTTACTATGTTGAATAAAAGTGGTGAGAGTGAACATCCTTACCTTGTTCCTAATCTTAGGAAATCTTTCAGCTCTTCACTGTTAGTTATGGGCTTGTCATATATGACCTTTATTATGTTGAGATATGTTCCCTCTACACCCTCCTTATTGAGTATTTATCATAAATGAATGTCGAATTTTGTCAAATGCTTTTTCTACATTTATTGATATGATCATATAATTTTTATCCTTAATTTTGTTAAATGTGGTATATAACATTGACTGGTTTGCAGATGTTGAACTACTCTTGCAACTCTGTAATAAATCCCACTTGATCATGGTAAAACATCCTTTTAATGCATTTTTGAATTCCGTTTGCTAGTATTTTGTTGAGGATTTTTGCACCTGTGTTCATCAGTGATATTTACCTATAATTTTCTTTTGTTGTGACATCCTTGTCTGGTTTTGGTATCATGGTAATTCTGGCCTTGTAAAGTAAGTTTGGAAGAGTTTCCTATTCTTCTGTTTCTTGGAAGAGTTTGAGAAGAATTGGTATTAACTTTTTTTTAACATTTCGTGGCATTCACCAATGAAGTCATCTGTCCTGGGCTTTGTTAGAAGGTTTTTTATTATTGATTCAATCTCCTTACTATTAATCAGACTGGTCAAATTTTCTATTTCTTCATAATTCAGTCTTGGTAAATTGTATGTTTCTAGGAATTTATCCATTTCTTATAGGCTGTCCAACTTGTTGACATATAATTGTTCATAGTAGTTTCTTATGATCCTTTGTATTTTGTGGTATCCATTGTAATAGCTTCTCATTCATTTTTTGATTTTTTAATAATGCATTTATAAATCTTTATGTATTTCTTATACTTTTATAATGTTTAATTCATTTAATAACTGTTGGATGGCTGTATATTGTCTATGCTATTTCTATGTATACTCTTCTCTGCTAGAGAGATTGTCTCACAAGTATAAACTGCTCTAGTGAAACAACTCATAAGGGCCTTCTCCCAGTTTGGTCTAAAAGGAGAATGATAGTGTTTCAAAATTTTATAGTCTCGTTAGGCAATAATACGTCCTCTATCCATATAGTTGGTACAAAATAAGTGACTGGAAACTGGACCAAATGCTCAATGCTAGAGGAGTCAGAGGGAGCTGGGGAAGTCAAAAATAGGGCTAATGGTCATCAGTAAAAATGGTGCACCCAGCTGAAGCTCCAGAGCACCTTTCCACCTTGGGATCTTTTAATGCCTTCATGTGGGAAGGGGTCCCAGGGCTTGGGCATGCTAGAGAGTTGGAACTTGACTCGTTGAAAAAATCCAAGATCCAGAAAAGGGCACAAACATTCAAAAACTAACCTAACAGCCCAGCTATAAGTACAACTAGCTTCTGGGGGGAGGGGAAGAGACTTATGTTGAGATTAGGTAGAAAAGCTACTTCAACACCATTAATAATTCTTTTTTAAAATTATCTAATTATCTAACTATCTAGTAGAATACAATTGTTATTCTCTGTATTTTTGTACTTCTCTATAGTCTAAAAATGTTCCCAATATTTAACAACAAAATTTAATACAGAAAATAAGATGAGCTCAATCCAGAAGGAAAAGTAGGATTTGAAAATGCAGTCATGAGAAAAACATTATAATTTTTTAAAGAACATTTTTTATTTATTTCTTTTTAGAGAGAGGGGAAGGGAGGGGGAAAGAGGAGAGAAACAGCAATGTGTGGTTACCTCTCACATGTCCCCTACCGGGCACCAGGCACACAACTCAGGCATATGCCCTGACTGGGAATCGAATTGGCAACCCTTTGGTTCAAAGGCTGGCACTCAATCCACTGAACCACACCAGCCAGGGCAAAACATTATTTATATATCTATATCTATACCTATATCTATATCTATATCTATATCTGTATCTGTATATCTATATCTATCTATATTTCTCTTTTAAATATATTTTATTGATTATGTTAATACAGTTGTCCCATTCCCCCCCTTTATTCCCTTCCACCCTGCACTCCCTTCCATCTGCATTCCTCCCCCTTAGTTCATGTCCATGGGTCATACATGTAAGTTCTTTGGCTTCTACATTTCCTATACTATTCTTAGCCTTCCCCTGTCTATTTTGTACCTACCATTTATGCTTCTTATTCCCTGTACTTTTTCCCCATTCTCCCCTCTACCTTTCCACTGATAATCCTTCATGTGATCTTCATTTCTGTGATTCTCTTTCTGTTCTAGGTGTTTGCTTAGTTTATTTTTGTTTTTGTTTTTTAGGGTCAGTTGTTGATAGTTGTGATTTTGTTGTTATTTTACTGTTCATAGTTTTGATCATTTTCTTTTTCTTAGATAAGTCCTTTTAACATTTCATATAATAAGGGTTTGGTGATGATGAACTCCTTTAACTTGACCTTATCTGGGAAGCACTTTATTTGCTCTTCCATTCTAAATGAGAGCTTTGCTGGATAGAGTAATTTTGGATGTAGGTCCTTGCCTTTCATGACTTGGAATACTTTCCAGCTCCTTCTTGCCTGCAAGATTTCTTTTGAGAAATCAGCTGACAGTCTTACAGGAACTCCTTTGTAGGCCACTGTCTCTTTTTCTTTTGCTGCTTTTAAGAGTCTCTCCTCTTTAATCTTGGGTAATGTAATTGTGATGTGCCTTGATTTGTGCTTCCTTGGGTCCAACTTCTTTGGGACTCTCTGAGCTTTCTGGACTTCCTGGAAGTCTATTTCCTTTGCCACATTGGGGAAATTTTCCTTCATTATTTTTTCAAATACTGGTAAGTTTTCAATTTCTTACTCTTCCTCTTTTCCTTCTGGCACACCTATGATTCAGATATTTGAATGTTTAAAGTTGTCCTGGAGGTTCTTAAGTCTCTTCTCATTTTTTTTGAATTCTTGTTTCTTCATTTTGTTGTGGTTGAATGTTTTTTTCTTTCTTCTGGTCCAAACCATTCATTTGAGTCCTGGTTTCCTTCCTGTCACTGTTGGTTCTCTGTGAATTTTCCTTTATTTCACTTTTCATAGCCTTCACTTTTTCGTCTATTTTGTGACCATACTCAACCAATCCTGTGAGCATCCTGATTACCAGTGTTTTGAACTTTGCATCTGATAGGTTGGCTATTTCTTCATTGCTTAGCTGTATTTTTTCTGGAGTTTTGAATCGTTCTTTCTTTTGGGCCAGTTTTTTTGTCTCCATGTGCCTGTTACATTGTAAGGGGTGAAGCCTTAGGTATTTGCCAGGGCAGGGCAACCCACTTAGCTGTGTTGTGATGCTGTATGTGGGGGAGGGGTCTGAGAAGAAACAGTGCAGCTTGCTCAGCTCTTGGCTGGGTTTTAGTCATGTCTTCCACTACCCACAAGCAAATTGGGCCCTTGTGGTGCTGATTCCCAGATGGGTGGGTTTGTGTACATTTTACGACCCTATGGGTCTCACCAATGACCTCTCCTGTGAGGCTGGGAGTTTCTCCTGCTGCTGCAATTCCCACAGGTTTTTCAGTCAGAAGTTTTGAGGCTTTATTTTCCTGCACTGGAACATGGGGTTGTGTGATCTGTCTTGCTCCCCAGTTGTTCCTCCTGGTTATCCGCATGCAAATGTGGGACCTGCAGCTGCCACCTCACCCACCCACCCGGTCTTGCAGCTGCTGCCTTGCTATGAATCCTCTCCACCTGAGCTGCCTGTCTCCACCCCTCCTACTGGTCTAGATGAAAGTTTCTTCTTTAACTCCTCGGTTGTCGGACTTCTATACAGTTTGATTTTCTGGAAGTCCTGGTTGTTTTTTGTTTTTAAATTTGTTGTCCTTCTTTTGGTTGTGCGAGGAGGCACAGTCTGTCTACCTATACCTCCATTGTAGCCAGAAGTCAAAACACTATGTTTTTAAGCATGCTTTATGTATCCACCTGGAAAACCCAAGAAACTAGAAAAACTCAGTCCACCTGGTGGCTCTAAGAAATAAATGCTCCTTTTACCCAACAGCTGACTTTCAGTTCTGTGAGGTTGTGGAAGCTGCCGATAGGTATGAGACACTGTATCAGAGATTGTTTATTCCCCTTCCTTTGCAAGGCAAAGATGGGTTCCTACTTCCCACAGACCCTGATGAGGAACTGTTGACTCCTGGCCCCCGCAGTGTTTGTCAGGCAGGGTGAGCAGGCGGGCACCGTCCCTGATCCCCACGGGCAAAATTTGGAGCCAATGGTTTCAGCTGAGACCTGAAAGTCAAGAGCATTGTGTATACACTTGAGAACTCAATTCTCAGGGCCATGATTATCTTGAGGCTTGTAACTGTGGAAACAGTATTCAAGTCCAAGTTCCTCAGAGTGAATGATAAATGGAAATGAAATGGGAACTCATGAATAAAAATTACAAGAAAAGGCAACTGTCCAAAAAGGCAAGAGCTGTGCATTTGAAACACAAATTTAGACTACCTAACTCAAAGGAATGAGCTGAAGTAATTAGCTTAAAACTGCAAGCATCTGGTTCATGCATCAAAACATTTGAATAATTTGCCCCAGTTGTCTGGTTGCCTGTGAAAAGCTGGACTGACTGCACAGTGCATGCACATATTTCTGGCTATTCCCCATAACATACTGATGAAGTACAGTACAAACAGAAAAATATATATTTGAGGGCTTAATAAGTGCCAGACATTATACATGAATGCAATTTAAAAAATGAGACAAAATGAAAATTGGATTTCAGAGAAAATAAAAGCACATGATTTGCTGTAGTTAGAGGGTCTATGCTTTCGGGTAGAAGCTAGAACTGCACTGCTCCTCCTCACCCTATTAAGCGAAGTCGTAACAACGGGGACAGAATATAAAATTCCATGGCAATAACAGCAGTGTCACAACTTTAAACTTACCAGCCAACAGTGAAAGATGTATTTTTGTCTGAATGTTCAACCCGTTTGGCTATTTCTACCCTATAACACACAAGTGATTTAAGTTTTTAATTTCAAAGAGATTAAGATGCTTTTTCTCGATGCAAATGCTAAGCCATTTAACAGTAGTAAATAATTTAAATAGTTACTATCCAAGAACAATTGAGTGTTTTTATTGATATTACACTTACATAAACATACAGAAAAAATTAAACAACATAATAAAATATTTAAAGATTTAAAACTCCATCTAATTTAAATTTATAGGGCCTCTGCCTTGTTAAGAGGTTCTGGAGTCGATTCCTTTTATCTGCGGCCTAGGTCCTTCCCCTTATGACTGCTTCCTGCAACAAAGGAAACACCACTTTGTAATAAGACTTTCTTTGGTCACCAGAGAATGCCCACTAATGTAGGTGAAGCATGTGTGTTAGAGATAAATCAGTCTGATGCGACTGATTAAAATGTAGCACTTAAATTTAGGTACCAGCATTGTGTTTAAAATCTAACTACGTGATTAGCTTTTAGCCTTTTTTTTTTTTTTTTTTTTTTTTGAAGGATGGCTGGATTAGTTTTGCCTGGGAAAGGTGCAGGTTTCTAAATATTAGCCCCCTCTTGATGTTATTAGGTGGCCTGGGCTGCCATCCCCAGGAAGAGTCAGGCCACATCCGGTGGCCCTGTTAGGGGGAAAGGCCAAATGGCCATCTGGCTTTCCAAAGGGAAGGCCTCAAAGTCCCTGGGAGAAGGCCTGTCTCAATTCCCAACAGACACAAAAGAACTCAGCTTCCTTCAGGACCAACGCCTGTCAGGAGGAATCCACCCACCTCTCTCTTACTAACGTGTCTTTTTGGCTACCTGGGATCTCTAACTCTATTCTTGGTAAGGAGCCTCCCTTTTCTGGCCAGCAGTTAGACTGACTAGTGATTTCCAGGAATAAAAACAAAAGTTTCTCTGTTTACGTCTTTGAACTTTGTAGAAACCCCTGACCTACGGGAAGCCTTTATACCATCACTCAATCCCTTCTTATAATTCTCTGCATTGTCCTCTGCTTGCTGTCCTTTACAAACTAATGATTTTTATTTCCATATTTCACATCCTCACCTTTTTAAGAGTCTTATACCTGCTTCCCTCAACCTGAACGTTCCACTTATACCGAAAACTCAATACGGCCCTAACTGAACTTACATATTCCCTCTCCTCATCCACAATCAAATTTACTTCTGATTCTATATTTTATATAGAAGAAGGAAGTACCATATTTGGACATTATATTGACTTGCCTCTCTTTTCCCTATGCGTCACCCCATCATCATGGCATCTAGTTAGTTATCAAGTTCTGCCTTTTCTGCTTTCTAAATATCTCTTGAATGTTGAGTCCATCTTTCCTTCATATTTCCCCCACCATAGTTCAGGCCACCACCGTGTTTGTCTGGACTACGATCTCTAACTCATGCCCCGTAGCGACACCACTGTGCTCTGTGTAAGATTCTACCCCACTATTCTGACTATGCTTCAATTACTTGGAGGAAACCTCAGGAAACCTGTTCTTTTTTTTTTTTTAGATTTATTTATTTATTTATTTATCTTTTAGAGGGGAAGGGAAGGAGAGAGGGAGAGAAACATCAATGTGCGGTTGCCTTCTGTATGTCCCCTGCCGGGAACTGGCCTGGCAACCCAGGCATGTGCCCTGACTGGGAATCGAACCGCGATCCTTCGGTTCGCAGGCCCGCGCTCAATCCACTGAGCTACACCTCCTCGGTTTCTTCCAGTCCCCCTCCCAGCCCCTTCCACCTTGCACACTGCACTGCAGCTGTACCTACAGCGTGCTAAGCGTGCTGCACCCTTTGTGCATTGTGTCTGCATCTGTAGGTCACTGGCTGGAAGAACTTCCTTCTTGGAAACCCAGCTCAAAGCCTTCCCTGAGCTCTCCTCCCCTTCCTGTGCTTGCATCGTTCAGCTCTCCAGTAGTACTCTGAGTTAAACTATAGTTCGTTTAAATTTTTGTAATAAAAGCTTCACATTTCGAAAATTTAAGGTTCAGAAAGAGATATAGTAAAAAGTGGAAGTATACATGTCTTCTGACCCTTCATTCTAATATCCAGAAAAAGCACAGCTATTTCTTATGCATCCTCCCAAATATTTTCTATGTACATATTACCCACAAGTAATAGGTACATATTATACATCATGTATATTGCTATTAAATACCATAGGATTAAACCGTACACATTGCTTTTTCCTCTTATTGATATACCTGCATTATATTCTATATTTATAGTATATACTATTGTCAAATATCATATATTCTTATCTAGTAATTCCTTACGCTTAATAGGATACTTATCCCATTCACTTTTATTACTTTAACTGATATAAATGTATTGTATTACTTTATTTTGTTTATTTGTATTTTTATTTCTTTAGTTTTCTGGGTTTTGCTATGTGGCCTTTTGTTCTTGTTGTTCTACATTTTTCTTCCAATTTCTATATTTAAAATATTATATGATAATGTATACACCTTTATTTCTCAATTTGTAAACTTTAGAAAGTATTTATTAACTTCCTGCTATGAAAATGAGAAAATGTACATCTTTTCCCACCAATTCTCATCATCACCACCACCCAGTTTAAAATTTTTTAAATTTATTATAGATGGAGGGGAAGGAAGGGAGTAAGAAAAAGGGGAGGCAAATATTGATCAGTTGCATCTTGCACATACTCCATCTGGGACCAAACCCACGACCTGGGTATGGACCCTGACCAGGAAATGAACCAGGGACCTTTTGGTTTGCAGGATGATGCCCAACCAACTGAGCTACACTGGCCAGGGCACCACCCAGTTTTAATAATTATACTATTATTTTATATTATTATGTTTTATGATATTTACATTATATTCTATGCAATAGAGACCACTCACCAAATTATTTTTTCCTCCTGGAAACTCAGCCTGCTCATGTCTGGGTGGAGCCACATAATATTTCTCACCAGTTAAAGTAAGTGAAAGTAAAATGATGTTTCAATCAAGGCAGTTAAGAAGGGCACCTTGTCTACTTTCTCCTTCTCTCATCCCTCTGCCAACAAGCTGGATGATTCCAGGGTGACCCTAAAACTCTATTGAAAATGACAGAGCTACGCAAGGGAAGATACCTGGGACCCTGAATCACTTCTTAAAGCAGAAGCCCTGCCCAACACCCCTTTTTAAGCAGCAACATGAGTTAAATATAAATTTTTATTGCATTAAGTCGCTAAGACATTGGGGTTATGTTAGCATCATTTACACTGATGAATGTATTCTGTGAACTATAATTTCTAAAGTCCAATAGCGTTAGTTATATGTTCAAATGGATTTGATGCTCAAGATCAGTCTTTTTTTTTTTTTTTTAAGGATGTCACTATTCCTGAATTCTTTATTTTGACTTATCGCTTCTTTAGCTGGATTTCATTATTAAATAGTTTTTTCAAATAGGGCTCATGAGTGCTGTATTTCCTGAGGCATTATATGTTTGCAGATATATTTATGGCCCTTTGACAATAAATAACATCTTGGCTGGATATTAAATTCTTGATTCAATTTTTATTTTTATTTTTTGCCTTTGAATTCTGCTGCTATTACTTTACGCCTTCTGGCATTGAAAGTTGCTGTGAGAAATAGCCTGGCCTGAGGCTAGTCTGTCCTGAAGATAACTTGCTTTTTTTTTTACCTGTAATCTGATTGAAATCTTCATCTTCAAACTTCATCAGGACATTTCTTTGGGTTAATAGTTCCTGTAACGTGGTATGCCCTTCAAGTCTACAGATTCCAGACTCTTGATTTCAGATATTTTCTCCCATTTTACATTTGAATCATTTTTTCCTAAATATTTTTTGTTCACCTTCAAGGACACCAATTATGCAATCGTATATCCCTTGTCTTTCTCTCTGAACCCTTTATTTATTTCATGTACTTATATTCTCTTACCATTTGTATAGCTTTAGTGAATTGAAATTTTTTCAAATCTGCTTTGTCCTTATATATTTTACCAGGATCTGTTTTATTTCTTTTGTTCCTAATGTGGTTTTGATTTTTGCATTGCGTTTTCTATTATTATTTTCATTTATCTGTGAGTTCTGCCAGCTTACTCTTTGTGATTCCCTAGACAAGCTGTGTTCCTTATTAACTGTTTCAGACAAGAAAATTACATAAAACTTTTGTTTATAGTCTCTTAGTGTTTGTATTAATTTAATTTTTTTTACAATTAGTTCAGCTTTTCTTTTTCTTTTAAAATCCTCCGATGACTTTCCATATCACTTAGCATCAAACTCAATTACATGGGCCTATAAGGCCCTACTTTATCTGGCTCTGAACCTCACCTACCACCCCGCACTCACGCTGCCCTTCCTCCAGTTCCTCATATAAGCCAGGCTCCGTGTTCCCTCATGGCCATGGCATTCACCCGCCACTTTCTGGAGAGTTCATCATCACCACACAGTGACTCCTTCTGGTCTTTCGTCTCTGGTGTGATTGCCAGCTCCTCTGAGAAGCCTTCCCAGCTTGGCCATTCCCTGTCACATCACCCTGCTTTATTTTCCCCACAGCATTTACTACTAGATAACAGTTACTTATTTATTTGTTTGCTGTATCCCCCTTTTACTAAAATGTGGGTGCCACTGATGTGGGACTTTGTGGGTCTGGTTCTCTGCTATAACCCCAGGGCCTGGAACAGTGCCTGCCATACAGTAGGTATTTAATAAATCTTTGTGCCCTGTGTGGTGTGGCTCAGTGGATTGAGTGCCAGCCTGTGAACCAAAGGGTTGCTGGTTCAATTCCCAGTCAGGGCACATGCCTGGGTTGTGGACCAGGCTCCCCCTTCCCACCCGGAGGCATACAAGAGGCAACCACACATTGATGTTTCTCATCCTCTCTTCCCCTTTCTCTAAAAATAAATAAAATCTTTTAAAAAATAACATATCTTTATGAAATGAAGGAATACATGAATCAGCATAATGAGCTCTGTGTAGCTGCTAAGTGGCAGAATGTGATGTCTGCGGCAGGCAGAGGAAAGCCGGACTCTGCTCCTGAGGTGTTTATTAAGTGGCTCACCTGAAAGGCCTAAGCATTCAAAACACACAGAATTGATTTAACACAACTGATGTTTGATTTGCAATGAATTTGTCTCTGATACTTTGACTAGTACACCATTCAGGAAAGGAAAAAAAATCAGTTTATCATATTTTAGGTGTTTTAAAACTGCTTCTAATTAGTGAAAGCAATATAAGTTTTCTGAGTAATGTGTTATACTGATTGTAAGTTGAACTCAAACCTAATCTATATTAGTGTCTATTTCTTCTAACTAATTTGAGTTTAAAAATTCATCTCTGTAATTATAAACATTAAATATACTCTTGCTAGAAGATTTAGAAAATATAAAGAATTAAACAAAGCAATAAATATTATTCTTAATAGTTTATCCTGTCACCCTGAGATAACATTGTAGTGTTTATAGTGTTAGCTCTTTTCTGATACATGGGTGATATACATGTAAACACACGGGGATGTTAAATATACCTACATACATTGTACAAAAATTATTATCCATTCTACTGTGAGGCTATAACTATCATGCCCATGGCTTTCCTCTTTCTGTGCTGTTAGGAGACAATGTTTTATTTATCTCTTCTGTGTGGCGGTAGCTCCAATGCAGAAATATTCCTGGATTGTTCCCCTCCGTGGTGTCCACAGGAGAGGAGAAGTGACTTGCACGGCTGGTGCTTTTGGATGACGTGCTAGGGCATGAGTAGCTCTGTGTTTTCCTTTTGGGGTCCACCTGCCTGTAGAAAGCATATAATCTGTCTCTGCAAGAGTAAAGCAGGTTGCAAAGGCTCTGTCCTTCCACGTGGGGTTTGGTCGTAGTTGAGCAGTGCTCCTGTGACCGGCAGGGGAGTGTGCTGAAGGGACTCAGTCACAGAAGTAGTTTGTTGTGCCCCTGAGGCAGATGGCCAGCTGCTCTGTCAGCCATAAAGTGACATGTTTATCCCCATAGGTCTGCTCCCTCTGCCTTTCCCAGGTGGGTGGAGGGGGATGCTCTTTCTTCCCCTGCTCAGACACCGACACACAGCACCACCAAGTCAGACAGCACGCTCCTATCATTTTCCCTCCAAAGCCAAAAGGACTTAAAACTTTATTTGTTAGTTGGCCTTGATTTTAGCACGGATGTCCACAGAGGTAGAAGGTCAGGGGAGACTGGAGGTATCTGGTTGTATGGAAGTCAGGTGCAGAGTTCTCAAATGATGTTTGCCAACACTGCCAGATGCAGCTTAAGGTAGAAAAATGAGGACCAAGAAGGGGCTGTTGGATTTGTTGATGAGAAATAATTGATGGCTTCAGGTAGTGATTCTCAAAATGTGATCCCCAGGCCATTGGGAGGCCAAGTGAGTCCTCGCTGGAACTCACTTGGAAGCAAGGTGCACGGTGTACAATTCCACAGAGTCTGTAAGGATTAGTACAATTGATATTCATAAACTAAAATTAACATGCCACTAGTGTACATTGAGGCTTTTAGGGAGTGAAGAAGTGAGTGTATCATGAAGAAACATGGAGAACACCAAAACTAACTTTTACTGAGAACAATAGAAGAACAAATGGTAAATAGAAAAATCTTTTTTCCCCAGGTGGTAAGAATGCTGACCTTTATACTATAGCAGTAGCTAGCCAGAGGACAGTCTTTCTTCCCAAGGTCCTTTCACTGTGATGAGCTACCTTACCCCTTTTAGCACATGAAATAATAATACTAGAATTTTAGTCTGAATAATGTTTTGAGACATTCCGAAAACAACTGCAATGCCAATTTAATTAAGGTTTTTATAACCTTGCTCTGTTGTAGCTATGGCCTGCTAAATCAATTGATCATCCAGCCAATTTAAACAATTCATAAAGAAGCTGACTGAATATTGGTAGTGATTAAGAAAATGTATTTAAGTTTCTTGTTTAGAAAGGTAAGACCTCGTGGACAAAGTAGGCAGATACTTAGGGACTTCTTGAATTATGAGCTCACATATTTACAAGCTTTTGCCTACTCTGTTTTCTAATTGCTAGGAAGACTGAACACAAGATAAAATAATTGTGTTTGTGTGTTTGGAAGGTGCAAGTCAGTAAACAAATAACAAATAAGCAAACTTTGCCACACTATAATGCAACAGTTAAGAGCATGGGTTATAGAGTAAGAAAGACCTGCATTTAGTCCTGGACTAAGAGGCCTTGGTTAAATGATTAACTCTCTCTGAGCCTCAGTTTCCTCTCTTGTCACATGGGGATGGTAACTGTATCCCTTTCATAGGGCTTCTGAGAATCACATGAGTTATTAGACATAGGAGTAAAACAGCTAAAACTGGCAGATAAAAAGTACTCCATCAACTTTGCTTATAAATATGAATTTACTGTATAGTAATGGTAAAAACAATTAATTAAATAACCTGCTTGTCTGTATATTCACTACCAAGGGCAACTGAGTAGCCACTTTGCTGATTAGATGAAGGCCCTTTACTCACTTGCTTGGAATAGTAATAATATCAAGGCCCTGAGGAATGGCCTCCTTGAATTTCTGGTGTTTACATGGACTGGTTGTTAATACTTATCAAGGAGTTCTAGCCACAAGTCAACCAGGAAATCTAGGTCAGTGAAAAAAGCAACAGCTCAAACAATTTGGTTTTGCTGAAGCAATATAATTTTTGGAGAGAATATATACTTGAGGATTGAGATCAAAATGCCCCATTTTAAGCATGTTCTTTGATTTCAGAATCTCTGCTTCCATTTTCTCCCAACCTGGCCCTTTCAAATCAAATTTCAAATTCTGCAGAAGACTGTAAATATTTAATTAAATTCATATTCATCATCCTTTTCCTCTTTTTACTACTGCAAATTAAATATTAATATTGAAACAGTTAAATTTAGTGAGTTAGATTAGGTCCTACTCATTTAAAGTGCTTGTTATAACCTAGTTTTCTCCATTTCATTAATTTTTCATCTCTATTTTAATGTTACCACTTAATTAGTGTTCCTTTTTATATCCCCTACTAACTTTTTTTGTGAAACACCTCCTCTTTTGCCTTTAAAGACTCCTAATTTTTAGCAATTAAGTAAAGACCTTTTATACTTTGTTTTGGAAACTTTGAATTCTGTGTAATTTGGACTAGGCCCCCAAACTTAAGATCTATTTTAAAAAATCATGAAATGATGACTGTCTTGACTTTTTTAAGTAGAAATTCACTGGAGGAGATAAAGCTTCCATAAATTATAAAATAACATTTTATATACTTTTACGATACTACCATTCTTATACTTTGTGACTTTGTATCCATTTATACTTACAAAAACATTTTTATAAAACGTACAAACATATCTATGAATAAAATAAAAGAAGGTAGAGGTTCAGTACAAAGTTCTTCAGAGACAGGAGGGAAAAAAATCATGATTTAACCACAGATAGATATTATTCTGGGTACGGTAAACAAATATAATAGCAAGTTCCTTGCTTTTCACAGTTTTCAAGTCTCCTCATTATACGTTCGAGTCAATAGAAATTCCCACATTCATCTTCCCTGATTATATGTTCTACCTCGTACTGAATGTTGTTTCTTCTCTGTTGTTCTTATTCCTGCGTTCCCTCTCAGTCTCCCTTCAATTGCCACCTCCCTCCCCTCCCTTCAGCATTTCTCATGCTGGAGGCAGAGCGCAGCAGCCAAAAATCGGAGCTGAAAATGGCTGGAATTGGGGCCAGGCAGCAGCCCTGCGTGGACAAAAAGCCCAAGGCTCAGGCGAGTGCTGCCTGGAAAACGAGGTCAGACAAATTCAGGTTTCTCCATCCTGCCTGATCAAGATAACAAGACTCCAATCATCCCAGCCGTGACCACTCCATTCACAGAGCTTTTCTGAAAGGACAGAAGAGACGTCTGACTCCCTACCTATTCAGAAAGAACTGAGACCAGAATAACCTCTACGTGGCATTGAGGGGTCCGTGGAAATAGATGTCCAAGGGTAAAGCCATAACCCTTCCACTCCCGGGCACTTTGCTTTCAAGTCAGAAACTGACATTGTATCCCAAGCCATCAATACATAAATACCACTTTAAAAAATAAAGACATGAACAAACCTTACAGGCCCCTGGGTGCTCCCTTTTATCAATCAACAGGAATATACGGTAGTCTTTTGGGGATTTCAACTCTACACGCAAACGCTTGAGCCGGAGGCGGCACCGAGACCCGCAAGGGCGGGGTGGGGGGGGGGCTAACACTCCATGGAAGGGTGTCGTCAATTTAGTTTATTTCCATTCTCTCCGTGAGGTAGTTTATGTTTCACTTCAATGCCTGCAATAGGATTCTGGTTTTCACTCTTCTGGTGATCTACCCAATTCTCTAAGAAACATGATCAAATAAAATAAGTTTACTGGCCTGTGTTTTTGAGATGAAAATAAACACTCCATGATTTAGTGTCCTTTCAATGTTTATTCTCGGGAACCTTGACTTTTTTATCAGAGTGGGAATTAACAATTTTCTGCATAACTAAAGATATATAAAGACGGAATGTGGAGTTAAGTGTTAGTCAATGTTCTTGTGGCTTTATTCATCTGCAGAAGGAGCAAAACAGTAAGTTTATAATTTCCCACAATGTGTTATTTTAGTGATCAGTGCCCAGAGAACCATTTCACTTCTGGCAAAGAAAGATTCTGAGTGATGTTGTCTGCAGCGCAGCTTCAATGCACAGTGTAACTGTGCCAGTTCCTCCTGTTCTCACTTCTTAACTTTCCCAGCACACCCTTGTTTTTCTTTTAGCATGATTGGGGCCATAGCAGTAGGATCGCTGTATCTCTGATCTAATTATTAAATTGTCTGATAGAAGTACATGGGTTGATGAGAAAAACAAAGGAGACTATATATAGCTTATTCCTCCTTGTTCCAGCTAAATATAGAAATGGCTAATTTCATATAACACAATCCAACATCAGTTATCAATTGAGTAATTCATGCTGGCAATTTAAACAGATACATTTAAGACTGTGGAAGCTGTAGGGGAAGATATTTTGCTGTGCAAAATTGACAAGCCACATCTTTCTTAAGACTCTTCCTATTAAAAAAGATTTATCCACTGGACATTAAAAGAAAAATCACTGAAAACTTTCATTTCTCTTTATTCTAAAATTTTGCTGTTAAACCCTAGAATCCTGCTATGAAATTACTACCAACATATCATTTGGCATTATTATTTGCTCATATTTCATACTAGAGATATGCTAAAAAAATCTGACAGCCTTATATTTTGTGGCAAATGGAGATCGACTTCTTGGATCAAATGATATATTTGGGCCATCTTGATTACTGTTTTCTTCAATATTGAATCAGACAGGAAGTTAATCTAATTTTATTATTAAGATAGATGAAAACACCAGATGCACTATTTCTGCCATTTAACAGATGACATTGTTATTCATCATCACAGACCACAGATAATATCAGAATTTTTTAACTCTGTATCAACCCCAGAACTACAATATGATTTTTAACACACAAACTAACTTATTTTTAATCTTCACGCCCAGAACTTCACACAATGCCTAGGACACAGATGGAAACCGATACATATTTTTGAAATAAACCTAAGTGAAATAAACATTTTGTGAGGATTTTCACCTGGGGATAGCACTTTCTGTACAGAAAGTTTCTGTAATTCTGTACAGGATTATGTATGAATTCATATATAATTCTTAATGAGAGCCATTCATTCTTACAAGGACAGCAAACTTTAATAGTAAGGTTCCTGGTTTACTGGTAGAAAACAATGAGGCTGAAGTTCTTGGTTGAGAATTAGTTCAGGGATGTCTCATGTCATGACCTTTCGATTATTGGTCCCCCACATCCGATTACAATGGGAGACACTGACTAGTCTTTTAGTAAAGGCTGTATGCAAAGGCTGGGTCCCCAAGATACCATTATCGTAAAAATGTCCAGATTTAGTGATTTAGCCCACTATAACTTCTCCTTTTCTTTCCTAGTTATCATAAATGCAAGCGGTCATCTTTTCCCCAATGTCACTGTGGGAAGTAGAAAAAATGAAACAAGGAAGGTAACTGCTCCACCCAATACCTTTTATAAAAATTCTTAGTTTTGTCCGAGTGGATGTATTTGTAATTCCATTCTCTTTAGGATACAAACACATTTTATGAGAAACTTCTTAGGATTGTGGTAGGCTATTTACTGTTTAGAAATTTTGAATTAATTGCATAGTTTTCTTTTAATTTCAAATTCTGAGGCTAAAGATATTTCCCTAGATAGCACAAAGATTCTCTGCTCAGTCACATACACACGCACATGAACGGATACAGACATAAATGTCCTCCTAACCTCACACTGTTAATGTAACAGAAGATTCTCTCTTACCTGTTTGGAAATTGACTGGGAGTTGTGATGAGTCCGACTTCCATCTGTACTCTTCTTTGTGTTATTTCCTCACCATAGCAAGCTGGGTTAATCATAAAGCTTTCTAAGCTCAGCGCTGAGATGAAGCCTCATATAGTCACCTGGGGTAACTGCCTGGTACTATTTCTAGAGACATTGCTGATCCCAGGTCTACTGTAGCAGCCTGTGTATTCCCAAGGGATAGCCCAGGTGCTTGCTGTTTCAACCATTCACTAGAATTGAAATTCATGGGGATTTTTTTTCCATGGTAATTAGCAAAACTGTAAGAAGAGAATTACATGGGCTGTAGATAAGGTGTTTCATGAAAGATTTTTTTCTTTCTGCCTTTAAAAAATTATACATTCACAAGATACTTTTGTGATAAATACAAAGTTCTTCTGAGAGTTCCACTATTCCCTCCAAAATGTTCCTACTCTGTGCCAGGGACGTAACAGATATTTCAACCCTCACCACGATTAAGAAGAGGGGATTGAAATTCATCTATTTATTGATGGGAAATTAAAGTCTTCTAAGCAAAGCCCAAGTGATGAGTCTGGGATTCAAATACAAGTTGGTCTGATTCCATAATTGGTCATTTTTCTCTCTCTATGGCATAGGCACACCATTATGCTATAACAAAGAGGGATTTTTAGATAAATGGTTATTGTAATTATTATTAGTAGTAAAGCATTTGGTCTAAAAGAATATGAGGGAATGAGGACAATTAAACATGATCTTTGTCCTTAAGGAGCTAATAGCCTGTTAGTACGAGGGCAGTTGAAACACTTTAGGGATTCCATAAACTATGGCGTCAAAGTATGTGTCATAACTCTAGCAAGACTGCAATATAACTTAATCATTTATGCATTACTGGTGGCCTGATAAATTGATTTTTTAAAGCAATGGGGCACTGTCAAGAGTCTTAAAAATGTTCACAATCTTTAACCCAGTAATTCCCCACCCACACATTTCTTTTAAGGAAGCAATATCAATGAATAAAAATATAAATGGACACAAAAATTTCCCTTGCAACATTACAGTAAAACATCAGAGGCAACTTACATGAACATCAGTGTAAACAGATAAGTAAATTATGGGAGGTAACTATTTTCTAATTCTCCCTTCCCTGTGTTATAAGTTCGCCTTCTCTGTTGGGTTTTTGTAATCTGTCTTCAAACGCGATGTAATATTTCTCATGTTAAAATAAAATCCAAACAAACCAAAAGACCTCCGTGTCCAGTGATCATCTCTTTCTGTTAATCTCCTTTGAAACAGTGGTCTCAGAAAAGCTGTCCATATTCGCTGTTTCTAACTCCTCTGCCCCGCCTCCCATTCTCCCTGTACTGGTGCCTGCTACACTAAACCGAGACTGCTACATCCCATGGCCCATTCTGCCGTCACCTTGCTTGACCTATGAGCAGCCTTTGACACAGATAATTCCTTCTTTCTCCCTGGTATTCTTTCCTGACCAGGCTTGCAGGATGCCACGCTATCTTAGTTTCGCTTTTCACTCGCGGGCCAGTCCTGTTCAAGTCTTCTGTGCTTATTTATCTTTATCTTTCTGACTTCTCTACCTGCGGGCGGGCCCTGTCCTCAGCTCTGTCTCTTCTTTTTCTCTGAACAGCAATCTCAGACTAATCAAGACTTCACTCTCAGAACTCAAGACTTGTATATCCAGTTGCATACTTGCCATACCCACTTAGGTGCCTAACTTGATCTTGTCTACACTCAACTCTTGATTCCTACCCTACCCACTTCAACCCGAATTCTGTTACTCCTTCAATTTTCTTCCTCTTCATAACTGCAATCTTTCATGTGCTCAGGTTAAAAAACCATTTTTGCCTCCTTCTTTTCTTTCATGTCCACAATTGGTAAATCCTTTGAACAAAATTTGGAAGACTACTTCTCACCACCTCCACCATTACCACCCTAACTTCCATGGGCTTTCACTGGGGCTATGGCAACAGCTTCCTGATTGGTCTCTCCCCTTACACTCTGTCTCCTACAGTTTATTTTCTACACAAAGCCAGAGTAATTTCTTTAAACCATAAGTTAGAACACATCAGTGCTCTCCTGAACCCCTCCAGAGGCCCTACCTGGTCTCCCTAACAGCATTGTTCCTCCCCATCTGCATCCTCCTCAGTCACCATCTTGCATTACTCTTCCCCTTATTTTACTCCTTTCTGTTTTGGTCCTTGATGCTCTTGAAACAGCAAGCTTCCTGTGTCCTCAGGGCCTTTGCACGTGCTGTCTCATTGTTAGGAACCCTCTTTCTGAGATGTCTGCAGGGCTCATGACCTCATATCACTCAGGTCCTTTCTATACAAACTTGATCTTCTCAGAGGTGCCTTCCCTAAACAGGCTATTTTAATATATCATCTTGCCTGCCACTGTCTGCCTCCTTAATAGTTAGGTGACTTTGGGTTAATTACTTAACCTCTATCAAGGCCAGTGTTTTTTGTTAATGTTCTAGAGCAGTTTTAGGTTCACAGCAAAATTGAGCTACAAAGCTTTCCCATATACCTCGCCCCCACACTTGCATCCCCTCCCCCATTATCAACACCTTCTACCAGAATGGTATATTTATTATAATTGATGAACCTACATTGACACATTATAATCACCTAAAGTCAATAGTTTACATTAGGATTCACTCTTGGGGTTGTGCATTCTATGAGTTTGGATAAATGTGTAATAATATATATCTACCATTTTGCTACTATTGAAAACATTCTATAATGCTATTTTCTCTAAAAATCCTCTCCGGGTTGAACATTCTATGGGTTTGGATAAATATATAATAATATGTATCTACCATTATAGTATTATAGAGCATCTTCTCTTCTCTTAAAATCCTCTGTACTCCATGTATTAATCCTTCTCTTCTCCCCAACCCTGGCAGTCACTGATTGTTTTACTCTCTCCAAAGTTTGCCTTCTCCAGAGTGTCATAGAGTTGGAATCACAATTTTCATATTGGCTTTTTTTCACTTAGTAATATGAATTTAAATTTCTTCCCTGTCTTTGCATGCTTTTTAGCATTTCTTTTTAGCATTGAATAACATTCCATTGTCTGGATAAACCAAAATTTATTTAGCCATTCGCCTATTAAAGGATGACTTGGTTACTTCCAAGTTTTGGCAATTATAAGTGAAGCTGCTATAAACATCCATATGGAAGTTTTGTGTTCAAGGTCAGTTTTTGTACCTACCTTGGAGGGGTATTGAGGGGATTAATTGAGATAACGCTTCGAAGATGTTCAGCCTATTGTCTGGAATGTAGGATACATTTCGTAAATGTTACCATTCATTATTTTGTCATTATTAAGTTGGGCAGATATTTTTGCTTCTATCTCACAGATAAGGAAACTAAAATTCAAAATGACAACCAGTAAGTGGCAGAACCAGGGCTCGTAACCAGGCTTCCTTACTATAAATTCAAGTCTTCTGTTATGTCAGGTGGCTGTTCGGCTGGAGGCAAGCAAAGGCTAGACTCACTCAGCTTCGTATGGAAAACAGCGCTTTGTCTCTTGGTGAACTTTTCCATTCTGTATCTTTTTTATCATTTATTTATTTATCCTCACCTGAGTACACTTTTTCATTGCTTTCAGAGAGAGAGGATGGGAGAGAGAGAAACATTGATCAATTGCCTCCCATACACGCCCTGACTGAAGATCGAACCAGCAACCTGGGTGTGCACCCTGGCTGAGAATCAAACCCACAACCTTTCAGTTACGGGATGACACTCCAGCCAACTGAGCCACACTGACCAGAGCTCCATCACATATCTTATTTAAATCAAAATTTACACTGAATTTTGTGTACATACTAACTCCTATAATATGTCACAAGATAATTACATTTCCTTATTGCTGAACTATTTACAATGTTTGAAGGGATAAGGGAGACGAGGGTGCCTAGTTCATCCAGATATGTTGTCTCTAGCTCACCTTATAGGCACCAGATAGAGATTCTGGAATCAAACATGGACTTTCAAAAAGTCATATGTAATCACATTATTGAAAAACTCTTGTAAAAGATATTTTCTAAGAAGCTTAGTTTAGTTGCCAAAAATATGGAACAAATATAACCAAGCCTTGAAATAATGGCGTGTCCACTTGGGGATTCAGAAAACCATAGGTAGAAGAGCTAAATATAAACTGGAAATAACTATGTGTCTATTTACGTGACAGACTATGGAGCTTCTTAGGGAGAAATATGTGCTAAGAGAAACGAAGTTTGGGTCACGAAAGAGGGACTTAATTCCAATGGACTTGAGTGAAATGGGAGAGGAGGAAAGAGAGTTGTAGGTCTGGACTTGTACCAGAACTCTGGGGAAATCAAACCTAAAATAAAAAAAAAAATACATCATTTGGGCACATAGGTAACCCAGGAACATACAAGAATGACAGA
Source organism: Glossophaga mutica (assembly GCA_039655065.1). NCBI lineage: Eukaryota > Metazoa > Chordata > Mammalia > Chiroptera > Phyllostomidae > Glossophaga > Glossophaga mutica. Next base: position 66,949,751 of record CM077304.1, read on the forward strand.
AGAAAGGCAGGAGAGGCATTCCCTTCCCTTGGTGCTATACAGAGCAGAGCTTCAGCCCACGGAGGGATTGGACTAATCAGGAAACATGGGTCCTGGATGGGGAGACACAGCAGGTATCAGAGAACAGCATCTTTGATGCAGGAATCAGTGGCATGAGCATCAAACCTGAAAGCCTGGATACAAACACAGGCAGTATCAACACTACCAGTGGCTTTGGGAATTTTGAGGCACAGGTTACCCCAGTCCAAGTGTCTCCAGGAAGCAAGGCTAGGAGACTAGTCTCTAACGTGTCTTGGAAACACGCACACACACAAACTGTGCTTATGAGAAAGTGGATGTCTCTAGAGGTTCTTCGCAAACGACATTAGGGTGGAAGAACTGAAGAAGGCTGGAGATCTGGTCACGGTCAGTGTTCATGTGAGTGGGGAGGGGGAGGCAGGGAGAGTGCTAGTCATCTCTGTTATGATGCCAGTCTCATCACCAGGCTGGTGTGGCTATGGTGACACAGGCTTCTTTTGACTTTGGGGTTGGCGTGTACTCCAACATGCTGTTCTCTTTGTCACTCTTTGACTGCCTCACCTTTTCTCATCATTCAAGTTGCAGCTTTAAATAACCCTTCCTCAAGGGTTCATTTGTTAGACACCCACCCACCCCCAATTTAAATTAAATTAAATTCATTATACCCGAGGTTGAAATCCTCTCTAACTATGATGGTTATTATAAAGTACCATTGGAAGAAAGTTCAAGTAAATAATCAGGACATTGAAATAGTTTCCGAACAGAATAATGAGAGATGAGATCAACCTTTGATGTTTCCCTAACAAGCCATGATAAAAATTTCCCAGTAATCTAGAATAAAGTAACAAAGTCTCATTCTTTGGATGTATAAGAATATATTCACATTTGTTATTAACTCCTCAGAATTATTCTGATTATATTATTTTTTCAGTTTTGTATTACCACATGGTAAAAATATAGCAGCATCATTCACTACTCATACACTCTGTTAGAGCATATATATAATTTCTCTTGGTACTACATTAAACTAAAGAAATACATGAGTGCCTCAAAATTTATTATTTCCTGTACTACAAACACAATGACAAAGTTTCATGATTTATTAACATCAGTAGAATCATTCTTGATATAAAAAGGGGACAAAAATCTTAAATATTTCTAATTATCATGTCTCTTATCTAATGTGCTCTCCTTACAGGGCTCAAGCTGTGAGGACTGCCAGCTGTCATGTGTTTGGCGGAAGGCAGTTGCTAAATCAAAAATCTTCACAAATATTGTACCATGTCCTGTATATTCAAAATGTATTTAGCAGATTTTTAATAACAGACAATCTGTCTTCCATTTTATCTGAACGTCTTAACATAGGCACAGTGAGAGTGAGTTTATGTGAACCTCACCAGAGTAGACAGGCTTTTTTTTACATTACAGCTTTCCTAAGCTGGTAGACAAACATTGACTCTATCACTATGAATTAGATCCTACCAAGCGCCAGTTCTCTCCTTTAAGGCAAAATAATTCCCTTTTGGCCATCTGGCAAGATGGTTAGGAAGGAGGCATTTGGACAAGTGTAAATTGTCACATGCCCCATACATGCCTTTTGTCACTGCAAAGGGAGGACCCCCTGGGAGGGCAGATTTCAGACAGTCTCGGTGTTTGGGATGTATCTCTAGAATACAGCTTTCTTAGCTTTAAATGGATAGAGTTGAATTCCACAACCTTAATTAAAGCCCATTCTGATGGTTAATATTATTTGTCAATTTGATTGGGCCAGGAGTGCCCAGATATTTATTGGACATTATTCTGGGTGTGTCCATGCGGGTGTTTCTGGGTGAGATTAACGTCTGAACTGACTGGCTGAGTAAAGCAGATTGCCCTGCTGAACCTGGGCGGGCCTCCTCCAGTCCCCTGAAGGTCTGAATGGAAGGGAAAGGCTGAGTAAGAGAGATTAGCTATTTCTGTTTATCTGTTCTTATGCTGAGACTTTGGTCATCTCCAGCTTTAGGACTTAAACTTGAACTGTAATTTACAACATTGGCTCTCCTGGTTCTCAGGTCTTCAGACTCATATTGGAACCCTTGGTTCTTCTCGGTCTCCACTTACTGGCTACAGATCTTTAAACTTCTTAGTCTCCATAACTCTGTGAGTCAAGGAGCCCTTTTAGTCAATTCTCTCTCTCTCTCTCTCCCTCTCTCTCTCTCCCCCTCCCCCAAACACACACACACACACACACACACACACACACACACAGTGTGTGTGTATCTCTTTTGGTTCTGTCTCTTTGGAGAGCCCAAACTAATGCAACCATCTAATAATACTGACAATCTGATACTGATAACAGTTTTTTTCAAATATGTTATGATTAAATTTTTCCTTCTCTTACATTCTTCTTGTATTTGTAGAAAATTTTGGCTTACATCCTATAGATATGAGGGTAAAAACAGATGGTGTGGGGGTGTAGCAGAGTAGATTGTGGTTACCAAATTGAGAGAATATTTATTGGAAACATAAGAGACAGTGTATCTTTTGTCCACACTGCTGAACAGAATACTTGTACAACTGAAATAATTATCACCCTCTACTTTAACTCCCTTATCTGTTAGCAAAGAAAAAATATTAGATTATATAGAGTTCTCATTAAAATGAATAATAGTTCTAAAAGAATTATTGAATTACTCATATAAGCAACACCAGCTTAAAACAGCTGTCTTTGCAAACATACTTTGTCAAATTAGTACAACTTTATGAAGAGTAGTATTTTCACAGATGTCCTTTCATGACTCATAAAAGACTGTTTTACTGACTCCATTTAGGCAATGAGAGCAAATTATATTGAGAAGAGTTGTGTGTAAGTCATATTTTGTGATATTTTAATCAATGTGTAGTTAGGAGAATTAGGTGTATGATACAACAGTTAAAATGGCTTTGTATAATCATGTCAATGATGGAACAGTGACTTGTAATTAAGTCCAATGTACTGCTATACCATTTGCAAACATCAGCTAGTTACTAATTGAGAAACAAGGCATTTTAAAGTAACGGGATCTTACAGTTTATGTTTTTCTATCTCTCTCAATATAAGCATGCATTTACCAAACTCAGAGCAAGGTAGCCTCTCATCTGAGGTCACAGATACTGGGAAACTGAAGTCTAGACCCAGGTTTTCAGATTCCCATGCCAGGAATCCTTTCTCTTTGCTTGCACCACTTATAATCAGTGTCTATATTTCGAGATACAGTTTTTCAATACATGATTCCGTGAGAACATAATTTAGTAACTACTTTCAGCACTGAATAAAATTTCTTCCAATATGGTGTTTTGGAAATTTCTTAATTTTAAAAAACCAGGCCTGAAATGGCAATACGAATCTAGCTTTGGGTCCGTATATGTCAGAGTGACCTACTTCAACTCATAAGAATAAACAAATGTTTGGGGGAACTATCATGTACATTTGATTGATATTATATTTCATCAGAGAGTAAAAGCCTAATTTAGTAATGCTAAACTATTAATTTTGTCTTCAAAACCAAAGTTGAAAAATAATATCGTATCTTGCAAAAGTAATACAACTTGAGGTCACGCTGTTTTGCCCCTAAAGCACTTGCTGCTGGCCTGCGTGCTAAAGAGATCGGTGGTGTTAATTGCTATCTCATCCTCAGAATTCCTGCAGCACCTCCTTCTGGCGAAGGGAGTCCAATGTCCGACTCTGGGCATGGAGCGTTAGCCTCTTCAGATCAGAGACAAGAACTGTGGGGCAATAACCGCAAGAAACATCCTTGGAGGATGCCAGGTCAATATCAAGTTCAAATTTCAGAGTTTGATGCCACATCTAAATGAAAACGCCAGGAAGCAGTAAACTGAAGTAAACAGAGGCCAACAGGTACTCCCCAAATATGTGAGTTTTGAAGCTTGTAATAAGAAGGTAACTGGGAAGATTTCACTGGGCCACAGGATTGGAACTTTCTATACAGATCCTGTGGACTGTAATGTGGGAATTCTGGGGTGATGCTAAGAAGACAGTAATGCCCATGGAGAAACTAGTAAAATCATGCATAAGTAAAATAAGGAAAAGATAGTGTCTGAGTCAAAAGCATTTTTCTATTATTCCCTATCACCTATCAGAAGATAGAACAGTTTCCTCTATGTGCAATTGTCATTTCTGCATATTCAATAAGGAGACATCATAGCATTGACAATCATTCTGGAGAACTGTTTATCACCCCTCTTCCTGACCTTTGCTGAACTTTGCATGTGTGTGCTCCCACATTTACATGCATGCCAGGGACTTGGGGTAAGAGGCAGGTAGGGTACAAAATATAAGAAGGCACCCACTCAGGGGTGAGTTAAGGTCACGTATTTGGCATTTTGGGGATTAGAATCAGATAGTCTTATGTGTATGCCTCTGACAGTGAGTGTCTCCTCACATTTTGTGCCTTTGGTGTCTCTCTGCTTCCTGCTGGTCTTGGCTGTGTGTGTGCCTGCGTAGGTACACAACTGCGGGTCTGTCATCTCTTGTTAACCTAAGTATAAACTTAGGTTGCTTAGGGGTGTTTGTTTTAGCATTTGAAGATCTCTGATGTTAGCCACTTACATAAGAAGTAAACTTGCCCACACTTCCGAGCAATACTTATATGAATATCCATACACAGGAAGTGAACAACAGAAACGGGACTGGAATCAGTCTGCCTCTTGGTTCCCCGCTTCCTCAACGCCGCCCACTGCGCTCGCATCCACAGAAGACTGTTGACAGCCGTGACCAATGTGCGAACACGCTGGGAACCACAGGCTACTGCTCTAATGTTTGTAAAAACCGAAGTTTGAAGATGATTGCTTTTCCAAAAAGAAAGCTCTCATTTTTTTCAGTCATTGTGAACATTTCAAAAAAGAGTATAAAGCAAAAAAAAAAAAAAAAAAAAAATGAAGATCATTCATAGATTCACTAAAAGGCAACAAGTAATATTTTATGTATCTCTCCCCAGGCTTATTTTCTAACATACAAACAAGATGTTATTTATTGTTTGTATTATTATTTTTTGAAGAAATAGGTGTACACTCTCTATAATGTTGTCCTTTTGTTCTCACTTAATGTATGCCATTTTCTCAGTCAAAATATGGGTTTATCTTATCATTATAGAAATATTTTAAAATTTATGTAATTAATCCTTATCAGTGGATGTGTACTTGTTTTCTGTTTTGCCCTATAACAATATATGTGTCACTTCCTTAGAATTTATAGAGTTAAAATCACTGGGTCAAAATCCATCTTTTTTTGATGGACTTGACGATTCTGCCAAGTTGTCCTGCAGAGAGGTTGTAAGAGGTGCGTTTCCCCCAGCAGTTTGTGCACAGCTGGCTGCCTGTTCACAGGACTAAGGCTTGTTTATTTGAGATAAGCCCATTCATTATAAATTTCTACTGCTGCCCTGTGTCATTGCTTGCTTTTATTTCTAGAGCCATGAAACACTGAAATCAATTAATTTGGACATTCATTTATTTTTCCAATGTTTACCATGCACACAGCAAGTTTTAACTATGATGGAAGAAAACATGAATGAGATAGAGTCTTCGCCCTCAAAATTTATATAAACTTGACAAACAGTATCAAATAATCTGAGACACTAGCTTTAATCTCCACAACAACCAAAGAGGGTGGGTGATGCCTTTATTGTTCCCATTGCATAGATTAGGAAACTGAGGTGCATTGCTTCAATATTCTGGAAACTGTGCTGTTTACCATTATAGCACAATGTCTTAAAGATACACATAAATAGCTCTAAAATTAGAAAAATTATGTGGTAAGATTGTGTCTGTAGGTCCTGACCAGAAATAGGAGGTGGAATGTAATCGTACTGAAGAAAAATTCTTTGCATGGTAAGAGAGAGACCCTGAAGTGCTGATACGGTCTCTCCCCAGGTGGTGGGCACTGAACCCGTCGTTCTGGCCTCCTCACACCTGGTAGGTGTCTCACCCCCACAGGCCTGAGTTGGCCAACGAATTACGAACATGACTTCTTAAGGAACGAGGAAGACACTGGGGAGCTATGTGCACTCACCTGCCTCCTAATCCTGTGTGTTCCCCTGGCACAGTTTGACTGCCTGTTTGGGAGTCATACGAGACAAAAGCAGGTTTGAACTGATGCTCATCATCAGTTTCCAGACTGAATCTACACTGGCAGTTTGTCAGCCTATGGAGTTTGATTATCATTTTGTAGGTCCTGGGAAACCACTGAAAGTTAAACTACTTAGTACGGCAATAAAAGTCCTGTATAAACGAATCTCAAAATTCCTCTGTTAAGTCCTCAGCACACAGCTTCGCTACCAGCACATTTACACGTTCTCTGAGATCCAGACATACCAGACGACTGTTTGCTCATTCTCCTGCACGCCATGCCATTTTATAACCCCCTGTCTTTCCTTTGCTTATCATGTTCTGAATTGTTCCATAGCCCCCAACTCCTTCATTAAATTTTACTTATCCTTAAAGTTCCAGCCTGAGTGCTGCTTCCATGATATCTTTTTGACTCATTTCTGCCTTACTCACTTGGTCTTTGTGGAGATATTACTGGGAGACTGATTCAACAGCATTTCCAAGTCCCTTTTGTTCTCCCTTGCCACCTCCCAGGGTTGGAGAAACGAAGTACTCATTTCTGCAGCCTTCCTTACAGGTAAATGTGGTCACAGGGCACAATTATGACAGGTGTGCAGGACATATATAGGAAGCTTAGGCTTCCTTATAGAAGAGACAGGCACCAGAGAGTAGCTCTCTGCCTTGTTCTCATTCCTGTTGTGAACACTGACACGATGCTCGGAGATGTGGCAGCTACCTTGTAACCATGAGGTGGAAGGTATAAGGCTGGAAGGCACATGCCAAGGACAGCAAAGCCAAGGCATGGAATGCTGTTGAAATACTGCATCTGACTAAGACTACTCATCTGTAGATTTCCTCCTGTGAGAAATTAAAATTATTTATTGTGTGAGCCTCTGTTAATTGAGTTTTCTGCTTCTTGCTGCTGAAGGCATTGACAATGGATACAATCTACTTGCTCATCTTTATCACTAGATTATAAATTTCTGGTTCAACACATTTTAAATTCTGTGATGGAAAGTTCCTAATATCTTCATCTTTGTATTTACTTTTTTATTGCTTGAACTCTCAATAAATGCAGAATAGACTGAATATGGTTTCAACTATCAATGTAATCAACTAAGAGTGAGAGGGAGAAACTCAATGTAACAGCTAAATAAACACTACTCGATGTCCTATTAAGATATTCTGTGAAACCCACTTTTAGGTTTTAATGTTTTTCCTTATTGATATATTATCTAATCTGGACAAAGCTGAACACAATGTTAGTGAACCAATTACTGCATCATTTAGGTGAACTATGGACCAGAAGCCATGTTAGTAATTTGTTTGCGTGAGATATCGCACAAGGAGAAGAGAGCCAGCCAGCAGCAGTCATGTAAACACAGCTGGACTTTTTCAGGGGTGTCATCATGTGTCACTATCACTCCTTGCTTGGACTATTCCCCTATAAATAAATACATCCAGGCAAGCATCTAATACCCTGAAAGTATTTGCAGTAGTTCTGTCCCAACAAAAACTTCATCTGGAATTAAAAAGTAATTGCTGTGGTTGAATGGGAGGATTCGAAGCACATACAGTCCCTGAAATTTATTTTGTAGAAGTCAGTTATCAAATGTCAAGTGGTAAAACTGTCCAATATATTTTCTAACATTGAGTAGTAACATTAAAAATACCTAGTCTTTAAGAATGTAGACATAACATCATTATTTCCATAGAGGTTTTTCCCCTTATTTTGTAGGTATATGTTAAGATCAGTAGTAAAGGGTCAGTACGTATTAACCTCTTTTAGAATGACCATCTAGTTTTTAAAAATATATATAATCTTTATTATATTTTTCCATTACCATTTAGACCCCTTACATCTCCTCCCCCACACAATCGCCACACTGTTGTCCACGTCCATGAGTCCTTGTTCTTTTTTTGCTCGATCCCTCCACCTCTAACCTCCCTCCCCCACAGCAAGCTGTCATCTGCTCTCCATCTATGAGTCTGTCTCTGTTTTGCTTGTTAGTTCAGTTTGTTCATTAGGTTCCACCTATGAGTGAAATCATATGGTATTTCTCTTTCTCTGACTGGCTTACTTCATTTAGCATAATGTTCTCCAGTTCTATCCATACTGTTGTAAAGGGTAAAATTCTCTTCTTTTTTTATGGGTAAGTAGAATTTTATTGTGTAAATGTCCCATAGTTGTTTTATCCACTTATCTACTGATGGACACTTGGGCTGCTTCTATAACTTGGTGACTGTAAATAATGCTGCAGTGAACATAGGGATTGCTTATGTTTTTTTGAATTAGTGCTTTAGGTTCCTTTGTATATATTCTCAGAAGTGGGATCAATGGGTCAAAAGGCAGTTACATTTAAAATTTTTTTCCGATGGGTCTTTATTCTTTCTTTTCTTTTTTTAAATATATTTTATTGATTATGCTATTACAGTTGTCCCATTTTTTTCCCCCATCATTCCCCTCCACCCTGCACACCCCCTCCCACCCACATTTCCCCACTTTAGTTCATGTCCATGTGTCATAAGTTCTTTAGCTTCTACATTTCCCACACTATTCTTGCCTTCCCCCTGTCTATTTTCTACCCACCATCTATGCTACTTATTCTTTGTACATTTTCCCCCTCTCTCCTCCTCCCACTCCCCTGTTGCTAATCCTCCATGTGATCTCCATTTCTGTGGCTCTGTTCCTGTTCTAGTTGTTTGCTTTTGTTTTAGGTGTGGCTGTTAATAGCTGTGAGTTTGCTGTCTTTTCACTGTCATATTTTTTATCTTCTTTTTCTTAGGTAAGTCCCTTTAACATTTCACAGAATGAGGGCTTGGTGATGATGACCTCCTTGAACTTGACCTTATCTGAGAAGCACTTTATCTTCCCTTCCATTCTAAGTGAAAGCTTTGCTGGATAGAGAAATCTTGGATGTAGGTCCTTGCCTTTCATGACTTGGAATACTTCTTTCCAGCCCCTTCTTGCCTGGAAGGTCTCTTTTGAGAAATCAGCTGACAGTCTGATGGGAACTCCTTTGTAGGTGACTGTCCTCTTATCCCTTGCTGCTTCTAGAATTCTCTCCTTCATTTGAATCTTGGCTAATGTAATTGTGATGTGCCTTGGTGTGTTCCTCCTTGGGTCCAACTTCTTTGGGACTCTCTGAGATTCTTGGACTTCCTGGAAGTCTACTTCCTTTGCCAGATTGGGAAAGTTCTCCTTAATTATTTGTTCAAATAACTTTTCCACTTGTTGCTCTTCTTCTTCCCCTTCTGGTACCCCTATAATTCAGATGTTGGGACGTTTAAAGATGTCCTGGAGGTTCCTAAGCATCTCCTCATTTTTTTGAATTCTTATTTCTTCCTTGTTTTCTGTTTGGTTGTTTGTTTCTTCCTTCTGGCCTACTCCATTGATTTAAGTCCCAGTTTTCCTCCCATCTCTATTGGTTCCCTGTGTGTTTTTCTTCATTTCACTTATTGTAGCCTTCTGTTCATCTAATTTAAGAGCAAAATCAACCAATTTTGTGAGCATCCAGATCACCAGTGCTTTGAACTGTGCATCTGATAGGTTGGCTATCTCTTCGTCACTTAGAGGAATTGGCTCTAGAGATTTGATTTGTTCTCCCATTTGAGCTATTTTTTTTCTGTCTGGTCGAGACTGTTACTTAGTGATTGGTAGAGCCTTAGGTGTTCCCCAGAGCAGGGTAGCCCAGTTACTGGGTAGTGACACTGTATGTGGGGGAGGGGTCTAAGAGGGAACAATGGCACTTGTTCCGCTCTCTCTCGGATTACAGTTCCTTCTGCCACTTCCCCTTCACCTGGATTATCTGAACGTGAATGTGGGACCACCTGGTTAGCCAGCTGCCTTGCACGGCCTCAGTGAGTCTGCACCATTTCCACCCTGTGCCTGGGGTATGCTAGCCGCTGCCTGTGCTCCTGGGGTCTGCTAGCTGCCGCCTGCACACCTGAGATCTGCCAGCTACTGCTGCCTGTGTACCCAGGTCCACCAACCTCCACTTCCTCCTGCCGTGACTCTGCCCCTCTTACCGGTCTGGATGAATGGTTGTTGGACCTCCGTACAGTTAAATTTTCTATCGGTTCTGGTTGTTTTCTAGTTTCTAAATCTTTGTTGTCTTTAATTTTGGTTGTGTGAGGAGGCACAGTGTGTCCACCTATGCCTCCATCTTGGCTGGAGATATTTTTAATTTTTTGAGGCATTTCCATATTGCTTTCCACAGAGGCTTGTTGTTTATTGATTTACTGATGACAGCCATTCTGACAGGTATGAGATGGCATCTCATTGTGGTTTTAATTGCATTTCTCTCATGATTGGTGAAATTGAGTATCTTTTCATATGTCTATTGGCCATCTGTGTGTCCTCTTTGGAGAAGTGTCTTTTCAGGTCTTTGCTCTTTTTTAAATTGGGATGTTTGTGTTTTTGGTGTTGAATTTTGTAAGTACTTTATAAGTTTTGGATATTAACCCCTTACCAGATGTATCAGTGAATATGTTCTCCCAAGAAAGACCATCTAATTTTTTAACAATTACTTAAGTGTTAAGGGACCACTTTCTTGAATACTGAATTAATGCAACAAAGCTGCTCTTATATATATGTATGAAATCTATACCAAAAATGAACATTGCCTGAAAATGCTTACTGAGAAAACATATCTCTGATAAATGTATTTGGGATTTAAGTAGTTTCTCAGCTAGAACTAGAATGTGATGGGTAGACAATATCTAGCATTTTAAATGACAATGAAAATCTCAGTGTCATGCTTATTTCTTTTTCCTTAACAAATAGCATAATTATGTGTTTGTCTTTCACAGAAAGACAAAAGCTCTCTGAACCAGTTAGCTTTAAGACCTCCTAGGTAAGAAAAGCAGGCCTAATTGAAATGCATTATGGCAATTTTGTGACTGTGCATCTTGTCAGCATTAACTAGGGCCTAACTGATTATTCTTCCACAGGGCAATGCATATTAGTGAATGTGTAATGAAGCATCCAGCAAAACATCAGTGTGCCCTTCGGTGTCACTGTGATTTGTCAGTGACGGTGAGGACAGGAAGATGAATTCACCATAATAAAGCTTTATATCAATAAAAATACAAGATGAAAATGGCATCTTTAGCATAGATGTTAGATATTTGCATTTGATGGACACAACTACAGTCTCTGAACCAATACAATATTGACAAGGAGAGGCTCCTCTGAAATAGTATTTTCATGGGACACTACTATAAACTGATAGGCGCCTACAAAATATGATATCAACATCTTGATTTTGTCTGGATTTCATGTCAGAAATTCAGTAAACATGTCCCCAAATATGAAATTCTTCAGGTAGCTTTACAAGCAAAATAAGTACAGAGGTTATGTTCGTAGTCTGGAAGATTAAATAAGTTAAAGTATTCACTTTCTAAATAACTTATGTGATTTGGGCAGGGAAACCCCTGCCTACAAAATATTCAAAAGTAAATGCTCCAGGTGTTTAATAAGTGCTCCCAGTTGAACAGTATGTTAGGTGGAGGTTGACCTCCATGCAAAACACAGCAGAAATCTTAGCCTGTCAACCTAGGCAATTCTGATCTCCAGGCCACTTTCACTGTACATTTCCCAATAACTGAAACAAATATAACGTGTGCTGGATATTTATGATTATTAATAGCAATAACAAGTATTTACTGAACGTTTTGAATACACTAGTTCACTGAGTTTTCCCGCACCCTTATGCAGCAGGTCCCGTTACCATGTCCACACTGACAATGAGGAAACTACAGATGAAGAGCAGAGAGGTCAAGGACTTACCCAAGGTTAAATAGCTGTAAACAGGGGACACAAGGCTCAGTTCTACTGCTAGCGTACTCATTATCCATTACAGTGCCCCATAGGGACTTCACCTACTTCTAAAGCAGCAAATAGAGCAAAATTTTAATGGCTTAATTTAGCATTTACTGATATTTACATCAAGATTTTTCTGTTTCTAAAATATTTCTTCATTTTAGTATTCCAGCTCATTTTTCTCCAGTCAAGAACCCTTTAGAAGATACACTGTCCCGTTGGTAGGGATTGTCAAAGAGACCTCTTTGCCTTTCTATCATGTTTTAAGGACAGTTTAAAATCCTGCTTTTTCTCTTTGCCAGTTGACCTTCTTGACACTTTTCTTCTATTCTTCTCTCCAATTAGGGGGCCAAAGAATCCCAGAGGTGTCAGATGAGAAGAGTAGCTCACAGTACTGTAAGATGTCATTCTAAATGCCAATATAATTGCACAAGAGACCTGGGCGGTGGAGCTGGTGAAAGAAACCTTTTGGCAATGCATGACGCATTACCATGGGTACCCACATTTCCTCCAAAAGGCAAGCTTTAGAGATACATCAATGTAAATGGTTCCAGAACATGAAGGTTTTATGAAACATTAACACTGATTTACTACCCCAGGCGGACTACTTGTGAATGTGAGTGACTCTCTAAAGTGCTTTAAGAGAAGGGAGAAAGAAAAAATCTATATGCCAACTCCATTTAGTTCCCCAAAGAATAGGTTTATTTTTCTGCCTCGCGATTACCTCTAATAATATCACAGCACTTTTAGAAAGGATGGATATGATTTCCCTAACCCACATCTCTCATTTGAGAAACTGCAATAACAATTAACTATTAATGACAAGAAGAAAATAAGCTTTTTTCCCCCCTTGGCAATCTGTCACAATGAACTCAGTTAGTAGCATGAGAAGCAGTTCAGTGTGTTTTCTATCAGACAGATATCATCTTAAGGGTAAGAAAACCACACCCTTCAGAAAAGTGCCCTTTTCATAGATAAAACCAGGGCCACGTGTTTTTCACATTATTATTACAGATGCATTTCACTTTCATAAATCAAGGACAAATTTAAAATTTAACTGAATAGAGTCAGCGATGAGTAAATTATTCCCCCTCCTTCTGGTTCTTTAAAATCAACCTCTAGTTTAATTACTGGATTATTTAAACAATCTTTTTGTAAATTAATGTTTGATTAATTTTAAGTTCTACAATCTAAGGAAAAGAGTTTCAGTACATTCTTTGAAATAATTTGTTGCACTTTGGATTGTCTCAAAATCATGTTTGAGAATCTCTGGTTTTGCCAACATCTCTTTTGCTGTAATAGGTGATGCCTTAACTTTTTAATGTATGCAGCAAGAGCTAAGCTTTTCATCTTTTTGCCTAATCACATAAATCCACCATCCTGTTCATGGCATTGTTTATTGAGATGTCAACTCCTTGACCTATTTTCTTTCCAAAATATTGATATTCAATGTATAAAAAAACCCTTGGAATTAAATGAAGATTATATTCTCTTGACAAAGCCTTCTAGAGAACAAAGGATAATGTTACTATTGACCCAGCACAAGTCCTCTGGGAAATCTTGTGAAAGCTCTGCTTGTCTCAAGGCGGACATTTTGTTTTATTGTCAAAATAGAACTTCAACTTATTAGAAATACCTCTATCAAAATCCATTTCTTATCTCCTATGAACTTAATTCATGAAAATTTTAAATCTCATGGGTATTTTTTCTTCAAATTTGAGAAGTCAGGACTTCCAGCCAAGATGGAGGCATAGGTGGATACACTGTGCCTCCTCGCACAACCAAAACTAAGGACAACAAAGATTTAGAAACAAGAAAACAACCGAAATTGATAGAAAATTGAACAGTACAGAAATTCGACAACCATTCATACAGACTATTAGCAGGAGCAGAGTCGCAGCAGGAAAAGTGGAGGTTGGCAGACCCGGGTGCGCAGGCAATGGCTAGTGGGCCCTGGGTGCAAGGTGGCAATGGGCAGACCAAGAGAGGCCGTGCAAGGTGGCTGGCTGACCAGGCAGTCCCACATTCGCGTGCAGATAATCCAGGCAAAAACAGGGAGCAAGACAGACCTCACAAGCCAGAGCCCCAGTGCCAGGAAATAAAACCTAAAAACACTGATTGAAAACACTTGTGGGGGGCGAGGGGCCAGGAGAGACTCCCAGCCTCACAGGAGAGTTCGTTGGAGAAACTAACAGGGTCTTAGAATGTACACAAGCCCACCCACATGGAAATCAGCACCAGAAGGGCTCAATTTGCTTGGGGGAAGCGGCGGAAGGGACTGAAATACAAGAGCGAGTGGAGCCAGCACCATTGTTCCCTCTCGGACCCTGCCCCCACATACAGCATCACAACCCAGCAACTGGGCTGCCCCACCCTGGTGAACACCTAAGGCTCCACCCCTCATACACAACAGGTGCAGCCAGACCAAAAAAAAGAGAAAAAAACAAAAACAAAAACAAAAAAACAAAAATCGCTCAAACAGGAGGACAGATCAAAGCCCCAGACCTAATTCATTTAAGTGTCCAAGAGATAGCCAGCCTGTCACATGCACAGTTGAAAGCACTGGTGATCAGGAAGTTCACAAGATTGGTTGATTTTGGTTGCAAATTAGATGAACAAATGAAGGCTACAATAAGTGAAATGAAGAAAAACACACAGGGAACCAATAGTGATGGGAGAAAAACTGGGACTCAAATCAATGGAGTGGGCCAGAAGGAAGAAACAAACAACCAAACAGAAAAGAATGAAGAAACAAGAATTTAAAAAAATGAGGAGAGGCTTAGGAACCTCCAGGACATCTTTAAACGTCCCAACATCCAAATTATAAGGGTACCAGAAGGGGAAGAGGAAGAGCAATAAGTGGAAAAGTTATTTGAACAAATAATAAAGGAGAACTTCCCCAATCTAGCAAAGGAAATAGACTATCAGGATGTCCAGGAAGCTCAGAGAGTCCCAAAGAAGTTGGACCCAAGGAGGAACACACCAAGGCACATCATAATTACATTAGCCGAGATTCAAATGAAGGAGAGAATTCTAGAAGCAGCAAGGGCTAAGGGGACAGTCACCTACAAAGGAGTTCCCATCAGACTGTCAGCTGATATCTCAAAAGAGACCTTCCAGGCAAGAAGGGTTGGAAAGAAGAATTCCAAGTCGTGAAAGTCAGTGACCTACATCCAAGATTACTCTATCCAGAGAAGCTGTCATTTAGAATGGAAGGGAAGATAAAAGCACTTCTCAGATAAGGTCAAGTTAAAGGAGTTCATCATCACCAAGCCCTTATTATATGAAATGTTAAAGGGACTTATCTAAGAAAAAGAAAATAAAAAATATGAACAGTAAAAAGACAGCAAACTCACAGGTATTAACAACCACACCTAAAACAAAAACAAAAGCAAGCTAAGCAAAGAACTAGAATAGGAACAGAACCACAGAAATGGAGATCACATAGAGGGTTAGCAACAGGGGAGTGGGAGGAGGAGAGAGAGGAAAAGGTACAGAGAATAAGTAGCATAGATGGTGGGTAGAAAATAGACAGGGGGAGGGCAAGAATAGTGTGGGAAATGTAGAAGCTAAAGAACTGATGACACATGGACATGAACTAAAGGGGGGGAATGTAGGTGGGAGGGGGGTGCAGGGTGGAGGGGAATGAAGGAGGGGAAATGGGGCAACTGTAATAGCATAATTAATAAAATATATTTTAAAAATATTTGAGAAGTCAGGAATTACACTGTCAGGCATTATGGAGTAATAGAGACCAATTTATTCTCCTGCCTGGAACAAATATAAAACCAGAGAAATGTAGGGGACAAATGTATGCAGACATTGGGCAACAGGTGGCAGAGGACAGTGATCTCTAAGAGAATGAACACTGTAGGGGGATGCTTACCAGTACCTCAGCTTGCTATCTGGAAAAAAAGAGAACGTGAGTAGAGACCAGAGGAATCTCTGAGCTTAGACCAGAGGAACCTCTGAGTTCAGAAAGGCCAAGGAGGCTAGACTTTGGGAGAACCCCAAACATTCCCTCCGTAAAACTACCTCCCCCTCCCACATACTAGCCAGACCTCTCTCTTCAGGCCAGTGCTTTCATACCAAGAATGTCTCCAGCAAAGGGCATTTGGGCATAAAACATGCCCACTGTATGGAATAGCCCATCCCAGTCAAGTGGTGAGGAGGGTTTCTTGTTGTTTAAGTATCTCCGAATTTGTTTGACTTGCTAAGTTGCTGACTCAGAGGCTAAGATTCTATTGCTTGATGCTTGGCAGTTGACCATCAGTGAGGTCTCCAACTTGTACATGGCAACCTATGCCAGGGCTAGACAGCAGTAGGCACAGCTCCTGGCAGGGTGGCAGGCTCTGGGAGTGGAGGGGGTAGTCTTGAGTTTGTCTTTGTGGTGCACAGTGCTGGAGTGGTGCCCTCAAGACCTATAAAAACAACAGTGGCCTGGATTTGGCCTGCAGGATGTAGTTTGATGACCCCTGACTAAGATTAAACACTACTCTCTTCCCAGCTAATAGTCTTGAAAAGATCAACAAAGTATTGAGCACAAGTCTCAAGAGAACCACACTGTAAGTTAACTACATTGGAAAATTAACAAAGAAACTTAAAGCTTAAAATATTTAAGGAATATCCAATACCCACAAAGTTAAAATTCTCAATGTCCAGAGCCAATGAAAAAATTTCCAGGCATGCAAAATGTAACCCATATTTCAGAGGAAATGACACAGATAGTAGAAAGGGTACACAAGGGAATTAAAGGAGTTGTTACAAAGATACTCCAAATGCCCAATAAAGTTAAGTATAAGCATTCTAAGAAGAGATAATAAAGATATAACAAAGACCTAAGTTGCACTACTAGAGATAAAAATTACACCATCAGAGATAAAAAAAATATATACAATGGATGAGATTGATGGCAGATTAGATCAGAGAGAAGAATAGATTAGAGCATTTAAAGACGTTGCAGTAGACTTCCGGCCAAGATGGAGGTGTAGATGGACACACTGTGCCTCCTGATACAACCAAAATTAAGGACAACAAAGATTTAGAAACAAGAAAACAAGCAAAAGTGATAGAAAATTAAGTGTACAGAGGTCCAACAACCATTCATTTGGACTGGTAAGAGGGGGGAGTCAGGGCAGGAAAAAGGGGAGGTTGTCAGAACTGACCTGCAGGTGGCGGTAGGTGGATCCAGGGTGTATAGGCGGTGGATAGCGGACCCCAAGCACTGGGTGGTGGCAGGCAGGCCCAGTGGGGCTGCACAGGGTGGCTGGCTGACTAGGCAGTCTCATATTCATGCGCAGACGGTCCAGGTGAGAACTGAGAGCAGGGCAGACCTCGAAACCCAGGGCCCCAGCACCAGGAAATAAAACCTAACAACACCGACTGAAAACACTTGTGGGGGTTGAGGTGTCAGGGGAGACTCCGAGCCTCACAGGAGAGTTTGTTGGAGAGACCCACAGGGTCCTGGAATGTACACAAGCCCACCCACATGGAAATCAGCACCAGAAGGGCCCAATTTGCTTGGGGGAAGCGGCAGAACGGACTAAAATCTGAGAGAGAGCGGAGCAAGCACCACCGTTCCCTCTTGGACCCCACCCCCACATGCAGCATCACAACCCAGCAACTGGGTTGCCCCGCCCTGGGGAACACCTAAGGCACTATCCCTCACTAAGTAACAGTCACCACCAGACCAAAAACAAAAAAAATAAAGAACCCAAAATGGTTCAAACGAGAGAACAGATCAAAACCCCAGAGCCAATTCTTTAAGTGTCCAAGAGATAGCCAATCTATCAGATGCACAGTTCAAAGTGCTGGTGATTAGGAAGCTCACAGAATTGGTTGATTGTGGTTGCAAATTAGATGAACAAATGAAGGCTACAATAAGTGAAATGAAGAAAAACGCATAGAGAACGAATAGAGATGGGAGGAAAACTGGGACTTACTTAAATCAATGGAATGGATCAGAAGAAAGAAAGAAACAACCAAACAGAAAACAAGGAAGAAACAAGAATTCAAAAAAATGAGGAGAGGCTTAGGAACCTCCAGGACATCTTTAAACGTCCCAACATCCGAATTATAGGGGTACCTGAAGGGGAAGAGGAAGAGCAACAAGTGGAAAACTTATTTGAACAAATAATAAAGGAGAACTTCCCCAATCTGGCAAAGGAAATAGACTTCCGGGAAGTCCAGGAAGCTCAGAGAGTTCCAAAGAAGTTGGACCCAAGGAGGAACACACCAAGGCACATCGTAATTACATTAGCCAAGATTCCAATGAAGGAGAGAATTCTAGAAGCAGCAAGGGATAAGGGGACAGTCACCTACAAAGGAGGTCCCATCAGACTGTCAGCTGATATCTCAAAAGAGACCTTCCAGGCAAGAAGGGGCTGGAAAGAAGTATTCCAAGTCATGAAAGGCAAGGACTTACATCCAAGATTGCTTTATCCAGTGATAAAGCTGTCATTTGGAATGGAAGGGAAGATAAAGCGGTTCTCAGATAAGGTCAAGTTAAAGGAGTTCATCATCACCAAGCCCTTATTATATGAAATGTTGAAGGGACTTATCTAAGAAAAAGAAGATAAAAAATATGACAGTGAAAAGACAGCAAACTGACAGATATTAACAACCATACCTAAAATAAAAGCAAACTAAGCAAAGAACTAGAACAGTAACAGAACCACAGAAATGGAGATCACATGGAGGGTTAGCAACAGGGGAGTGGGAGGAGGAGAGAGGGGGAAAAGGTACAGAGAATAAGTAGCATAGATGGTGGGTAGAAAATAGACAGGGGGAGGGCAAGAATAGTGTGGGAAATGTAGAAGCTAAAGAACTGATGACACATGGACATGAACTAAAGGGGGGAAATGTGGGTGGGTGGGGGTGTGGAGAGGAATGATGGGGGAGAAATGGGACAACTGTAATAGCACAATCAATAAAATATATTTTAAAAAAAAGACATTGCAGTAGAAACGATCCAAAATAAAACACATGGAGGAAAAGATCGAAAAAAAGTAAACAGAGCTGCAGTTAATTAGGGCAACTTAAAGTATTATTTTTATATATATGTAATTGTATATATATAAATAAATGTTTTATATATAAATAAATGTTTTATACACACACACACACACACACACACACACACATACACATATACATATAGATGTAATTGGTGTCCCTGAAGTGGAGGAGGGGGGCAGTCAGAAAAAAATATTTAAAGAAATAATACATGAAAAATTTTCCAATGTAATGAATTGAGAATTACATATGCAGGAAATTCAATCAACTTAATGCAGAAGAAATGTGAACAAAACCATCATATAGCATGTCATGTAGAGATGGTTTAAAAATGTCAGAAGTCAGATTGTCATAACTGAATTTCCATTAACATAAAGAGTTTAAGGGAAGTACAACTATATGAAACTATGGATGTGTGAAGGTTTAGCATCATGAAAACTGGGATTTCCAAGAGAATATAGAACTTTTGGTAGTTTGTATGTGCTAAGCAATTCAGATTGCTATTTGTAATCACAAGTATTTGTACTGAGTCTGGGAAAATGGCATAAATTCTCATTCACTCATTAATTCACTAATATTCATTAAACAAACATTAAAGCTTTGGGCTCCTGTTTTTGCATAGGCACATCAGGACACAAAGTAATGAGGAACATTAGTCTGCCCTCAGAAATCTAATAATTTAGTTACCTTCCAAGTGTTATGGCTGAAAAAATTGTACAATTTTGGCAGACACCTATGTAGATTTTAGCTGCGTCTTTCTCATTTCCCTATCACATATTTCACTAAATATGAAATTACAGCTAATTTAGAAATAATGCTCTTTCTGGATTTTTCTATACCTTCCCAATGTGCGAAATCATTTTCCAGGAGCAGGAGGTGGGTGGTGATGCCTGTAGTAAAAATAGTTTTCTGTTCAGTCACCTCTTTGATTCATTATTTATCTCTGACATGAATGTTTTCTGAACCTTAGTATCTAAAATTTTATGACAAGTAAAAATGTAACAGTCATGCAGTGGTGCACAAATATTTACAAACAATTATGAAATGAAGGTGTACACCCCAAGAAAAGTGACCTTTGTATAGGTGATACATAAACATGAAAATGAATGAGCATTTCTTACGAAAAATGACCTTTAAACAGGTCTTTATAGTATAGGAGTAGTCACTGTGTTAAATCAATAATCTGAGATAGGTAACAAAACAGGAAATACTTCATACTTGAAGTACAGAAAACATGGTACAAGAACCTCAAGAGAGAAATTGTTAGAAATTTAATTTATCTTTATTTTTACATCCTTTAAATATTTGGGGGGATAGGTTTTATAGTGTATATAAATTTTTATACATTATAAGTTATTTACATAATTTATATAATTTTTAATGTATATAGTACACTAGTAGATACTTGTTCTATAAATAAGCCAGCATACACACATTAGGGACTATAGTAATTTTTTAAACTTATGGGTGTATGGTCAAAAAACATTTGGAAACCACAGGTCTAGACAAGTAATGTTTAGATGTTATCAGGAACAAGACCCCTTTCTATACAAACTTATGTAAAATACCAAAATAAAAGGCAAGTGTAAAATTTATTTCAAAAATATTAAAAAAAACTATTTATCTAAAAACTATTTTCGAACTTCCAAGTTATAATTGTTACAAAATCAATCAAGAAATCTATGATGCTTATTTGATTTGAAGTGAAGGATTATGAATAGGTGTGGCATTTTATCAGCTTTACCTTCTGGATTTATTTCTATGGATTTTGCAATATTCATAGGTAAGTTGCTATGAATGATCACAGTTGATTAACACCTTATATCATCCAGAACATTGCTGGTAGATCCTCACTGCTACTAGCACCGCTAAAGGATGGATGAACAGTGAATGAATATTGTGATGCCTTTTAGTTGAGTAGAGGCAGAGGAGAAACCTTAAGGTCTACACAAAAATAAATTCAGCAGGTTGTGTATGACTTTGTGGACTGCAATGTGTCAAAATTTAGCTTATGAACTTATTTTTTAAAAGTGTAATATTTATTTAAAATGCTTGAACTATATTAAAAGTGAAGTAGAAATCAAATATTTGTAGACCCTCTGTTCTAGTTTTCCAAGAAAAACAAACAAAAAAAATCACTGGCCTGCAGATTTTCTTTTCTTGCTGTAAAGAACATTATAAGAGTATTAGGCAATGATTTAGGTCTGTAAGTTAGGTGATGGTATCAGTGTTATTTTTCTAATAATAATAATTGTTCTATGATTGAGAAAGGTAACATTCTTATTCTTGGGGACCATACATTGAACTATTTAGGGGTAAAGAGTCAACATGTCTGCAAGGTATACTCAATGTTTCAAAATTTTTTAGTATATTTTAAGTTGACTTCTAAAATTTAAACCATGATAAGTTACCTTTTCAAGAAATAACTGTTAGGCATTGCTCCGTTCTATTGTTTTGGTACAAAATGATGCTCAGTAGGCTGAGAAAAGACTGAGTGTCTCCAAAGGAAATGCCAGGTCAAAATGATTTGATCAAACTGGGCTGTTGTTCATACAGTATTATACCTGCTAAGGAAGATGTGTGTATTTCAAGAGATACATTTGTCAACAAGAGATACGAGGTCTGTCCAGAAGGTATCCAACCTCATGTACTACAAAAAATAGAGACATTTATTGAAGAAGATACAAGAAACATTGTACATAGGACAATTGACACCTCAGTCACCTTCAAAGTAGGCACCTTAGGACCTCACACAGTTCTCCCAATTGCCATCAGCTCACCTGTCGTATTTTCCTGAATCTCACTGATGGTCTGAAATCTCTTCCTTTTCAAAGGTGATTTTAGTCTTGGGAAGAGTCAGAAGTTGTGGGGTGCAAAACCTAGGCTGTAGCATGGCTAAGTCACCTGGGTAATTTGATGTTTTGCCAAAAAACTCTGTGTGAGATATGATGTATGAGCAGGCATGTTGTCATGATGAAGCTTCCAATCACCAATTGCCCTTAACTGTGGCCTTCTGACCCATCCAAATAGTTTCCATGGAGGAATGTTCAAGCTTAATGCAAAAATGGATGTAGATTCTTTGCTCTCAGTCATTTTGAATGTGGCAGCCACACAGTACACATGCTCACTCAATGACATCTACTGCCCCCACTGACTAGTACAGTGAAGTCATCGTTGGTCATGCATGTGCATTCCAGTCCACTCTCCTTGGCTGCCTGGTTACATCGATGTCGTGCAAACCATTCTCATTATATTAACAATGGCTGGACTTTTTCTGGACAGACCTTCTATATTTGATACACACACCCATATACTCATATACACCTCAATGTATCATTCAATATGTTTGCTCTAAACTATTTATAGTTGTATGGAATTATCTTTTTCTTTGTTAGTTTATGTCTTATCTTTCTTCTTCCACTAGAATGTGAATTTGTGAGATAGGACACACACACAAATGAATCTCTATAGCTGTCTATCTATTATCTACCTAGCTGTCTACTATCTACCTATCTATCCATCTATCTACCCATCTGTTTAGAAAGAGAAAAGGAGAGAGAAAGAGGAAGCAAGAGAGAGGGAAGGAGGGAAGCAGAGAGAAAATGGGAGTCAGAGAGGGAAAATGATAAAGCCAATGTAAAATACTAATAATAGGGGGCACTAGGCGAAGGGTATGTGAGAATGCTATTCTTGTACTTTTTAGATAGCCTGGAAATTTTCGTGAATAAACAGTTACAAGGATTGAAATCGATAATCTGGAAGGTGATTATAGAGAATGAGTCTATAATTTAAGATTTTAGAGTTTCTCTACTCAGTGATTTGAGCTATAGTTTGTTCATAGCTCTCGCATTGACTTGGAGTCCTGTTTCATTCTACCTTATAAAAGTCTACTGATAATCTATCAAATCACATCAAAGATAACAAATATAAATAAAAATTTAAGTCATTTATGTTAAAGATATTTTCAGACAAAAATGAAAGAAAATAATAATGAAAATACCTCATTGATCTGTACTCTAAAATAAATCATGGCAAACCAAAGAACAATTTTAGATTGTTGGCCTTTTTTTTTTTTAACTTTTGAGTGAGAGAGATGTTAGAGGCATTATCTTAGCTTATAATTTGATTTAATTTGACAAACATACTGAGCAAGATAGCTCTGTAGTGAATACACAAATGAGGAAGCATGAACCCTGACTTCAAGGAGATCACAGCCTTCTATAGAAAAGGAAGAATAAAATGGTATGAAGAGCAAATAAAAAAAAGCACTGACCAATATTTTTTGAAAAGCAGTTATGGTCAGGGCCACAAATAGAGTCATAATCAGAGCAGGTGTTGCTGCTGAGCTGTGATTTGAAGGGTGCTGGAAAACTCCAACTGCTCAAAAATTTCCCTTTGGTTTATTTCACGTTGCCTACTCTAGTAGTTGGGACACCTACTCTAGAATGCAAATGTCTTGTAAGATGTAGACCTTTAAGTCATTCTTTGGTGGGATCCTTCAGGTCTTTTCTCTTTATAATAACCTAGAAGGGAGTTGAATGTTAGGGGCATGGAATGGAAGTATTGAGTGCTATTGGTTCTGGAATGAACTGAATACAGAGAATCAGAAAGGGCCGAATAGCTGAGAGTATTCATTGCCTTTTCATGTTTTGTTTTCTGTCAGACTTGTTTATACAGTGGCTTCAGAATTAAACAGTCCAACATCATAAATGTGTACACTTTCTACATTGTGGAACTATTTGAAGATATTCTCTGTATTCAGTCTAAACTACACCTAGGAAGAGAAGCCCCCCAACTATGACAATCTAATTTTGTGAAATGTGAACGAAGTGCAATAATTTTTGAAATTTGAAGCTAAAAATTAAAAAAAGAATGCAAAGGTATATTTATATTTGGAGTGAAGAATATTAAGAACAGCTAGATATAACACGAGAAAAACGGAAGAGCTGCGCAGGCGCAGTGGCCGTGCGCAGGACTTGGGCGGGAGGGGGGAGGGGGGCGAGCACGTGTATGTTTGTTCAGCAGCAGTGCCCGGCAGCTGTCACTTCAAATAGCACGTGTGCTCTGTTCAAACACAACCACCGGACGGCACTCTGTTCTGCTGCTTCGGCACACAGTGGAATCAGTAGGCCAAAAAAAGACTGAAAATGAATACTGACAAAGACTCTCCCATTGCCTAAACTTCAGGCAGGCTCCCCTGCGCCCTGTGTACTGCTAGACCTCATAGTAGGTCCCTGTCTTCAGACTGCCAAGTCCACCGTTAGCAAGAATCTTAAACTTTAGAGAGAATCCTCACCCTTGATATGTGATCAACCTTGATATGTGACCCATTTTCTCATTGCCCACCTTTGATGCGTAAGTGGCCTGCCTTCAGTAAGAATCCTGTTAAATAGGTTTAGCAAGAATTCCCTACCTTTGATGTCTCCTCTTAGTAATTTCCATTCACTGACCCCTCATTCTCGTATTGGCTATAAATCCCCAGCTCTCTCTTGTAATTGAGTCTGGTCTTTTCTCCCTATTGCAATGGTCTTGCCTCATATCGCAATATAGTCCCAAACGAAGTCTTCCCTACCAGTTTAGTAAGTGTCAGAAAAGTTTTTTCTTTAAAACGTCCAAAGTAAACACTAGTTCCAAAAGAGCGATTAAGAAAAACACCAGGCCATTGTCCAAACAGCACTGTTTCCCTCCAAGAAGACGGCTGTCTTTCAAGAGATATTTCAGTATTTGTCAACACTGCTCATTTAAATGTAAAATATGTTGAAAGCAATCATTTCCTTTAATGCCTGACACAAAAATGAGTTCGGTGTGCTTGAGGACTGGCATGCAGGCTAGTGCAGCGGGAGCTTTATTTGGGGAAAGATCTGTATATTTAAGTACAGAAAATATTTGTTAATATGCCTTTTTTTGTGGATAATATATAACATTTCAAATACCAATAGAAAAATCAACCTTAACATTCCAGGAAGCTCTGAGTAAGCACTCATTGAGCACCACTGCATACCAGGCACAGTTTGGGCATTGCAGGAAATGCGAAAGCAAGGCTGCATTGAAGAGGTGACCATTTAACCTAATCTGGAGAACAGGAAACATAGAAAGTGGCATAAAACTTGAACAGATTCAAATTACCCACTGGGATCCATACAAGTGAGTGGTAAAGATAGCAAAGGTTTCTGTAGAAAATGGACAGAGTTTGCAAAACATACAAACAACAGCGTTATGCTTTTTTGCATCATTGAAATAAACAATTCATGCTGCCAGAGGAAGACAAGTAGAAATTAATGCCAAAAATGAGGCTAATTTTCTCTCACATTGAAAAAAATGAATTTAATGTTCATGAAAAACATTTGTCATGCACTGTAGAGGTTGAGCCAGCCACTCATTTATTCATAATTCCGTGTGTCTGGTCCCCGCACATGGCGGGGAAGCAGCAGAGGATAAAGTGGAGACGCCAGGATTCCGCCTGCAATTAGATGGCAAGCTGTGGAGGCTCTTCCCTCCCGGCTTGCGGCTATATAAATAGCTCCTCCCACCTTCCAGAAATGATCTGAATGGATGTAGAGGAAGGAAATGAAATGACTCCCTCCATCAATACCAAAGCAGGATTGCCAATAAGTAGTCTCAGAAAGAAACATTTAAAAATGCTCTTTGGCCTTTAGAAAATTGCCACTACCAAAAAGGCAATGACTTCATATGACCACAATTGATTGAAATGTCCTCTCATCTCTTAATTCATTTGTTGGTTAGAGCACAATGCCAATAAATTTAAGGTTGTGGGGCTTGACCTTTCTTTAGGCCAACTTTGTGGGTGTGTGTTTTATCCTTGGGCATAATACCTTTCCTTTGAAGCCTGATTTGAAAAAATCAAGTAAAAAGGCCTTGAGCTCACCTTTCCCCCCTAGTTTTCTCTCCCTTTCTTTGCCTTTCCTCTGGGCAATGCAAAGTACATGCATGCTCGCATGCGCACACACACACATAGAATTGGCTTTTTTCTTTTAAAAATAAACTAGGTGGTGCTGTAGAATTATCCAGAGGTTTAAGACTACCTTTCCTTTATGCTAGAGAGAGCAAAACAGCAGAGGTGTTGTTATAATTGCATATCGAAATTGCAGAAAGAAATGGATGGAGAGCTCCTGAAGCACATTCCAACACTGACCCCCACACAGGGCAGAGCTATCATGAAAACTGAACTATCTGGAGATCTAGACACTGCTGTCCATTCTTACTCACATTGAAATACCCAGCTTCACTGACCATCATCTCTCACAGAAACCAGAGAAAGTGATTAGCAGAAAAACTGTCCTGGACCTTGCTCTGACCCAGTGGCAGAATTATTAGCTCCTTCTCCTGTATCCCCTCAGTGCTCTATATTTACTTTATGTTAGTATTGTTATTTTATACCTTACATTTACTACATTTCCCTCCTAACTCTCTTCGCTTAGCTTGAAGCTGCATTTCCTTCTCTACAGTTCCCACCGTGGGAGGCAGCGGGAGCGAAGTCTGTACTCTCCAGGAGAGAGCAAGGCCTGACCCCAGCTGTGGGAGCAGGTAGCAGCCTGTCCAGGGGCCAGGTCCTTGCCTGGGAGAGGTGAGACCACCCAGAGGTGGTCGGAGGGCAAGGCCACAGCCGCTGAGAGAGAACCGAGGAAGGCAGGACTAGTCAGAAAGGGGCTGCCCCTGTCCCTGCTGTCCTGTCAGGACTTGGCTGTGGTATTCAGCCATGGGCTGTGGTTCAACTATCCAAGTAGCCTCGTTGGTGGAGGGCAGGCTCTGTCTGGAGAGGCAGGGAGTGGAACCAACACAGCACTGCGGGAAAGTTGAGGGGAAGGCACTAGATGGGGCTCTTCTTCTTCAGAAAGTCCTCCTCCCTGAACAAGTGTTCACGGGACCCTTAGGTTGATGGTGTTCGAAGTGCTAGACACAACTCCCTCCGGGGCTAGAAGCCCTTCCCCTGTGTCCTCATGGCATCCCTTGCCGAGTCCCAAGACAGCACTCAATGTCTGCGCTGCAATCGTCTGATCAGGAGTCGCTAGAGTCAGGGTCTGTATTTCATTCACTCTTGTGTCTTTAAGGCCTCATGTAGTGCCTGGTATATAGTAGTCACTCAACAAACATTTTTTTGTTGTTGTTGAGGGAATACATAATTTTGAACAATTTAAATATTTAAAAATGTAAGTGATGATCACATGATAAGCTTTAGTTTCTCCATTAAGAAAGAAATTATGATAGCTAAAAGCTACCATGAAGGGTATTCAGTAAAATGGCATCTGATTATCTTAAAAGAGCATTAACGTACCCATGAATGTACTATCCCATACATGTTTGAGTATGGTTTACAGACAATGCTTCGTTTCCAGATGGGTCATCTTCCCCTTGGACAACGCTAATCTCAGCTGTTGCCGGCCTGGAAGGAGCCACAGTGTGGTGGTGTGGCTGGGGAAGGTCAGCTGCCGAGTTGCATTCTTTTCCTCCCCCTCCCAGTACTAGAGAGCAGGGGCTTGTTGGCAAATAGCTGGCTACACCTGGGCAAGGGGGCATCTGTGCAAGAGTAAACGTTTAAAAAAGCACCATTCATTCCATTGGGACCTAAGGAAGAGTATTATTCACAGTGGCCAAGACACGAAAACAACCCAAACATTTTTCAACAGATGAGTGGATAGAGAAGATGTGATACATACATACAGTGAAATACTATTCAGCCCGAAAGATGAAATATTGCCATACTGACAACCTGGGTGGATCTTGAGAGTATCATACCAAGTGAAATAAGTGACAGAAACAAACAAGAACTGTGTGATTTCACTCGTCTGTGAAATATAAAACAAAAAGCAACAAAGACACAAAACCAAACCAAACAAAACACTAACTCATGGATACAGACAACAGAATGGTAGTTACCAGCAGGGAAGGAGGGAGGGGGAAGACAGGGCAAATGTGGTCAAATATATGGTGATGGAAGGAAGCTAGGGTTTGGGAGGTGAGTATGTAATAGAATATATAGATGTTGATTATAAAGTTGTACACACAAAATTTATATGTTACTAACCAATGTTACCCAATAAATTTAACTAAAAAAGATGATTGTCTCGTACAGATTTGACAGTGGGCCATGAGCATGAATAATCACTAACATCACTCACTCAGTGTTTATTAAGTTTTTGTGAACTATTTTAAGTGTTTTATACATCTTTACTTCTCATGATAAGCTGAGTAGGTAGGCACTATTATTACTCCACTTTAAAGTTAAGGCAACTGAATGGAACTGTTAATATAGTACCTTGCCTAAATTCACCTCAAGAGTAAGTGGTGGGGACAGGATTGCGGTCCAGCACTCTGGTGTGAGAGTGCCCACTCTCAGTCACGACGGTATCTTGCTGCTCACGGAAATTTCACCCCGTTCCACACACATACCTCGTAAGCCTACACAGCCAAAGCTGGCCACCCACCACCCAAAATGGGGGAGGGGCTGGGTTATGTTCTAATGCAGAAAAGTGGTCTGGGGCTACCTTGAGGCAGTTGAAGATACTGTCATCTGATCTCTTCATAAATCCCTCCTCTACCTGGCCTTCCCAAGGCCCGAGCTGGAATGACTCTCCCATGGAAACCCAGGCCTCTGGAGCAGCCCTTGTTTCAGGCCCTCTTGCACCATGGCTCCTGGAGGGCAGGGAGTGTGTCTTTGCCCGCGTAGAGCATCCAGCACTGCACCCGGCACACCACAGGTTTTCGACAGAGGGAGACAGGCAATTGACACGCAGCACAATGTAAGATACTATGGTCGCCACAATATAGTCGGCATTTTAGCAATCTCAGCTATTTTCGAGAGAGAAAACATATCATATCTTTTTATTAAATACTTTAAAACTTTAATCAGTATATATACACTGATTTCAATATACTGATGATTAATCTTCTTTTTCAGAAACTATGTTTCTTTACCACAGTGGATTTTAAATGTTTTTAGTGTGGGACTGTCTGAAGTTCTGGGTGAACCTCTACTGGAAAAAGAACTGAAAAAGAGGAGGGGAAAAGAAGGGGAAGAAAGAGAAAAAATAAAGGAAGGGGGGAAGAAAGGGGTAGGAAAGAGAAATACCGGTGTTACAAAAATCCTAAGTTACTACTGAGAAGAAAGCTGAACTTTGGGTGACACCTTTCCTCAAATGTAATAGTGCTAACAGAGTGTGAGAGAGGAGTGAGGTGCAAATGGAACAGTAATAATGGAAAAGGTGAGAAGAGGGTGGGAAGGGTGGGACATTCCACCCCTTGCCACAGCCCAGGGGTAGGGGATGGCGGTAACTCTGAGAAAAGCTTGTGCTAATGAGCCCTGCTGTGTCATCTGCTCCCAACTCTTTTGCTGGGAACCCCTTGAAATTTCTATTTATTAACACTTAAGAAACACCTTCTCCAAATCACACAGAGCTAAGAACCCAGTCTTTTCATTCCCTGTGAAAGATGCATAAGGCTAAGCACCGCTATAGACAGGGTAAACATTCATCCTAGGTTTCTCCCAGACTGTTCTGATTTGAGATATTCTGTCCTATTGATTGCATAAGCACACTTAAGCTTTTCAATTCATGTGCCCAGGCTTTTGGTTTGAAAGGCAAACACCATGTGATCTCACCTGTAAGAGGAATCTAATGAACAAAATAAACTAAGGAACAAACTAGAACCACAGACATGGAGACATGGAACAGACTGACAGTGACCCGAGGGAAAGGGGGAGGGGAATAATGGTGGGCAGAAGGGGGAGGGACTAGTCAAAGAACATGTATGAGTGACCGATGGACACGGAAAATGGTGTGGGGATTGACTGTGGGAGTGGGGGTGCTGGGATGGGCAGAGGAGGGTGAAGGGGGAAAAATTGGGACAACTAAAAGAGAATAACAAAAATGATAAAAAGTTTTAAAAAAATAAAATAAACACAAACAGATAATAGGAATGCTCAGGGATATGAATAATTGAAACACATTTTTAGTTCATTGGTTCTTTGTTCCAGATCATATCAGTCCTCTGCCTGAAACTCTCCAGGAACTTTCATTAGGCCCAGAAGAAAGTCCCAAACCCTTACCACACCCCTAGGCCCCCACGGAACCTGATCCTTATCTCTTGTCCCTTTAATCACTGCCTTCCACTCTTGTTGACCTGCTTTCTCCTCTGTGAACACATCCAGCTTATTCCTGCCTCAGGGCCTTTGCCCTTGCTCTCTTCCCCTATCTAGAATGTTCTTCTACAAAAGTTTTCATGAGTTTCTTCTGGTTCAGACCTTGATTAAAACTCTATCTTCTCAGGATGCCTCCTCTTATAGCTCTGCCTAAACTAGCACTCAGCCCCGACACCCCAACTCCTTGTTGGGCACGGCCCTCTAACATCACCCTCCTGCTTTTTGCCATGATCTCTGTCCGAACACCTTGCTTACGCATTTGATGACCTGTGTTCCCCCTCAGAATGTAAGCAACAGGAGGGCTGGGTCTGAGTCTATCTGGCTCCTTCACAAGTATCTAGCACAGATAGTTTCCCAACAAACAAAGAGAGGTATCTAATAAATGTCTGTATAATGAATGACTGAATTAAGGTATGTCTCATCTCCTTCGTAAACACAGTGTAAGGTACGCCCATGCCTTAGAAACAAGGAGAACCAGGAACCTAGCATGCGAATATCACTAACAAGCCAGTCCCTGTCTCCACGCCTGACACCTTCTCCTATTGTCCTTTCAGTTCCCCCACCTCTGAACTGATAGTGTCTTTTGAGGAAAACATTCCTCAGTCCACATGTAGTTTACTATACAAACTGCTGCCACATTCAAAGATTAGGCCTAAGTGGCCCTCTCTTGAGAATGGGATGAATAGAAGAAAATATCGTCAAAGAGAGGATTATATGCACTTTAGTTTCATTTTCTCTCTGCATTCCAGTTTTCTATTTGCACATTTTTCTCTCTGGACAATACATAAACCACAGGCTGCTACTAAGGCAGACAGGTTGCTCATGTGGCCAAATTCCCATGCTCAGCCTTGACCATGTTGGGATTACTTTGTAGTATGTAGCGCTTTCTAATACATACTCTGTGCAAAGCATTTCATAGCAATTTTCATTAGCTAGAAGAATGTAGTTTGTTTTCTGCATTTATTCAAACTCTGATCTCTTCTGTCAACAACTGCAGAGCAGTACTTAAAGCTGTATAAGTCTTGTTATAAATTTTCACAAAACGAACAAATTAATAGTTGATAGTGTGATGTGACTAATCCTTTATTTTTCACCTTTTGGGGGAGGAGAATGGAACATGAAAGCCAGTTCTTCTAATTCCTGATATTTGCTCATTTGAAAGAAACATTTATTGGATATCTTCTTTTTCCAGGAACCGAGCAAGGCAATGAGGATGCAAAGTCTCCTGGGATATGTCTCTTCATGTCTTCAAGGATCTTGTATCTAACCCTATGAATACTGTGCACCGAGACTGTGATGGAGCCATGTGCAAGCAGCTGTGGAAACACAGAACATCAGCTCCCCTTGTACTTGTGAGCTCCATGTAGGCGGAGACTTATCCATAAGCATATATAAGCTTGTTATCAAAAATATGGAGCAAAAGCCCATGGTGCTGTAAAAATTTAATAAAGTAAAAAAAAATGTAAACACCACATAAGAAAAATATAAATATATGAGCCCTGGCTGGTGTGACTCAGTGAATTGAGTACCGGCCTGTGAACCAAAGAGTCGCTGGTTTGATTCCCAATCAGGGCACATGCCTGGGTTGCAGGCCAGGTCCCCCACTAGGGGGCACACGAGAGGCAACCACACACTGATTTTTCCCTCCCTCCTCTTCCTCCTTCCCTTTCACTCTCAAATAAATAAATAAATAAATAAATAAATAAATAAATAAATTCTTTAAAAAAGAAAAATATAAATATACTTATCTTTAAATATTAGTTTCAAAAATGGTTACCATTTTCTGAAGGCCACTGAGGTGCAATGGAATAGCTGGCGTCCCACAATAACAGCGAGGGTGTCTCCAGTGCCCCAGCACCAGGGGATATTTTGCCATTAAGTTTAGCCCAAGCCCCATGGGGCTGGTGTCTGTGGCAAAAGGCAAGGTTTCTGTTCCCCACAATGTGCCCACGCAGATTCAAAAGTCGATAACTGCCTGAATCTCTAGAAAGCCTGCTGATGGAGTCAAAGTCAAAATTACTGCACACACTTTAAAAAAATAATTAAAAAAATAATTGTATGGGAGGGGATGGGCAGCCCCAGGAAAGCTTCTTTATTGTATTCAATCTATGCAACCTGGGGCCTTTTCAGGGGGCCATTATAGATATCACATTTAGTTGTATGAGGGTTTTTTCATCAGATTGCCACCTGCAAGGTGAGTGTGCAACTTGTCATCTTAGAGATCCAGACCAGTGCAATACACAGGCAGGGGGAGCATTGCTCTCACCCCACACACCCATGGAGGCTTTTTGAGGGTACACATGATGAAAGTGAGAGTACTTGGCCTTCATTAAGCCCACAAGTCATCCTTCTCTATTTCCACCCTACAGGTGGTGGGTCTCCAGCTCCTGTGCCCAGGCTGTTTCTTGTCTCACCATCCACTCCCAGCACTTGGAGCTCCACCTTTGCACAATGTGTCCCGATAAATTGTCTCCAGTGCACCTGGATGTCTCAGAAGCACGTATTACAAAACTTGTCAAAAACTGAAGGCACCATGTCCACCTTCCTTCCAATGACTAGCCCACCTTGCCTGTTCCTGCCCCTGTATTTCCAGCCCCAGTGAATGCCCAGGAGTCACTCACCACTCACTTTTCCAGCCTAGGAATCTGAGTGACACCCTCTTACTTCCTCCTCCCTTACTACCACTATGGATCATCCCCACACCCTGCTCATTCTTTTTCTGAGATCTTAAGTCCATCTGTCTTCTTCATCCAACCATGGTAGGTCCCCAACATGGTTCCCTGACCCTTGTGGCATCCTCTTGACTCCTATCCCAACTTATGTTTTCCTCCTGGACCCATTCCCTTAACCACTGAAATAAATGTGAATCTAACCATGTTCCATAGCTGCTACTACCTTTCAATGGAATCTCATCCCCTACACAAACAATCCAAGTGACGTTCCAGCCCCATTTCCCACTGTTCCCCTCTGTGCACGTCACCCGAGCACATTAAATGACCTGAGTTTCTGCAAATGCACTGTGTTCTCTCAAGCTCTTGCTGCCTGGAACGCCCTCCCTCTAATATACTTTAAAGTTTGACATGACATTTAAACATCACAAGTTTTCACATTTAAAAAAATCTGAATTTTGAACTTCTCTCGAAAAATCAGATCGGACAGCATAAACCTTCCTTTCCATACAAAAAAATGGCCAGAGCTCCGGCCAGTGGCCCCTGGGGATAGAAACTTAACTCTCAAGTCCTGCTCCTTTTATTATTTACATTTCTTGTCTGGTCATTATTGGCATTTGAATTTGCAATTCCTGCAAATTCAGAAACATAAAAGCTATGAAATCATTTATCAATGAATCACAGAGCTTCCAGCATATGGGGCAGGCTTTAGTGAGCAAGAAATTCTGCCCCGTTATTGTTTTCTAGGTATTGGGAATCACAAATTTTATAAGGTAAGGCTATATTTATTTAGGTCTTAGAGGAAACACTAAAGCTGGGAGAGAAAGATTTTTGTCTCCAAATGTAAACATTAAAACTAAATGCATTGGTGAGCAAGAATCAGCAGCGGCAGGTTTTAACATAATTAGGGTGCTACTAGAAGAACCCTTCAGCTTGAGTTGGAGTGGTTAGATCTATGTTGGAAGACTTCTTGACTGTTAGAAAGGCTTTAAGAGGTCTTTCAGGAGGAGCAGTGTGGTGTCAGGGACTGTACATGTGACTTAGGCAGGAAATGCTTTCTTGGGAAATAGAACGTTTCATGTGGCTACATGCAGGTGAGCCTGAAGACAGGCCTCTTGTGACAGCTCACCATCTGTCCTCCTCGCGCTAGCTCTCCAGAGTACCAGCCAAGACAAAAACGGTAACACTTGTGGGGGCTGCTTCTATTTTGTAGCATTTATAACAATAGGACACAGAATGAGGTCAGAGCGTTCCGCAGCTGATTGGAGGGGCGGGAGCCTGATTTCCTTTGATCTCATGTGCAGGCTCAGAGAATCATCTTTCACTTTTCTCAACAGCCTCACTCCTGGTTTCTATAAAGGGGTGTCAAACTCATTTTCACCGGGCCGCATCAGCCTCATGGTTGCCTTAAAGGGCCAAAATAGTTTTAGGACTGGGTAAATGTAACTACTCCTTAGCTGTTAAGGAGTTGAAATTACATTCGGCCCTTTGAAGGTAACCACTGAGGCTGATGTAGCCCCTGGTGAAAATGAGTTTGACACCCCTGCTATAAAATGCCAAAATAGTATTTGGGAGAGCTTAATTTGGGCCTTTACCTTGGCTAATGATGGAAGATTATGACCAGTGGTATCTTAAGACTATTGGGTCCAGAATTGTGAAGTAGCACCTTCTGGTGAATTGCCAATTAAACGCTTTTAAAGCCACTCCTCCCCTTAAATTCATAAATTAAAATAAATAATCAATATAGTTAACATTTATTGTTTACAGTTTTACATAGTGAGCTTTAAGACGTGGACTCTCTCAATTCAAATGACTAATCATTCATTAGCTAAGAGAACTCAAATAAGTTATTTAACTTCTAGGCCACATTTTCTGCATCTGTAAAATAGGGATAACAACAATGCTGTCTTCTTAGGGTTGCGAAGACTAAAAGAGCTAATAGGAGTAAAGTCTTATAAAAGTGGCTAGCACATGTGGGCGTTATTACCATCACTGTGTATGTCAGACACTGGGCTAGACACTGAATATCCAGTGATGAACAAAATAGAGCTCTCACAGAGCTTAGACCAGTGGCTGGCAATGAAAAGTATAAACTATTTCATAGCTATTTGGATTCTAGCCATTCCATGCAGCTCATTGGGCTACACAAGGAGAACCCAGAGCCCCTGATGGCCGTGAGGTCACATCCCTGCACACAGGTATCCTCTGGCAGAAGCACACAGTGTTGACAGCCCGGTCAGGTGAGAGATCAGGGATTGTCTTTCGATTCGGAGGTGCTGTTTTGACAGTGGTGCTGTCCATTGCTGTTACAGCTTTAAAAGAAAACAAAAGCTCCTTCATCAACTGTGGCAGACTATACTATTGTTCGGGAGATTCATTGTCCTTCCCTGGAAGCATATCGACGGCAGACTTGGCCACGTAACTTGCTTTAGTCAATAAAATCGGGATTGAGTGGCATTTGTCACTTCTAGGCAGAAGCTTTAAAAGTCAGTGTACAATCAACTGTACTCTTTTCCCTGCCTCGGAGATGATGGAAGAATGTCAAGGTGAAGCCTCCTACAGCCTGGGACTCTGAGATACTACACAGCATCCTTTGTACATGGGGTGCACAGTGAGGATAGTTCTTCACTGTTAAAGCTGCTGAAAGTGTGGGGTCATTTGTGACTTACAGGTACACCTGCTTGCTGCAATGGCCAGAAAACTCTACAGAACTGATCTTTCAACTTTAGGACCTGATGCTGGCCCCAAATATTTCGTTGTTTGATGTGTTTGGTGGCTCCATCACTGCTTCCAGGCTGGCTGTTATCGTGGAGGGGGTGCAGGGCAGGAGGGTGAGCATAGGCCTGGAGCACAGATCGAGGCCCAGCTCCTCCACTAACTCTGCAACCTTCAGCAAGTCAACTAATCAATCTGAGCTTTGACTTTATTTGCTAAAATAGAAAGAGCAATATCATAGTATCTGTTCAATATACACCAAGTTTGTTCTTAGGAATCACTTTTTGAAGTTTGATACTAGTGTAGAAAATAATTTTAAGTTCTTAAGAACTCATAGGCAGGCCTGACCGTAAACCTGTGAGGCTCCCAGCCAACACCACTGACTGACAGGCATGCCCACAACAGCCAGCACTCCTTAGAGTGTTGGTGTGTGGGTGGGAGGCCAAGGTCCTCCACTGGTGTGCCCTTACTCAAAACCACTCCATGGTCCAAAGTGCCATTCAGAAGGAAAAGACCTGATAACAATTTGTTTTTATTTTTCAAGGGACATATTTTCTTGTACCAAATAATACTACAGCATCTCAGGGAGACAAGCTTAAATGCTAACCCTCAATGCACACAGAACTCTGATTTCAAGAGTACGAAAATAGATGTGCTCATCCCAAGTTGTTCTTGCAGATGCTCCATCATCACACAAATGATTGGTAGCAGCCTGAGGGTTTCCTAGCCCTGGAAGATGCAGAACTGAGTAGGGGCAGGAAAGTTAGAATGTCCTTCCCTGTCATTCCTTCTCAAGTAGTCTCCTCAGGAAATCTTACTTGACAGCACAGTCTGATTTAGATTCATTCATTCCTTCCTTCCTTCCTTCCTTCATCAAGTGTTTATCAAGTGACTATTCAGTGTTCTAGACAGTGTGATTCAGAATGTGTATTGTATGTTTCCAGTTCATCGTGGGAATGACTTAGTGAAGAGAGCACTGACTTGCAGTGAAAGCCAAGCCTGTCCCTGGGCAGCCCACCACCTCGGAGAAGCTGGTGACAGACCCTTGGAGGGTGCAGCCTGTGAATCTTGTGGACTACTGAAGAGAGGTACAGAGGGTAAACAAGCCAGAAAGCCAAGTTCTGCCAGCTGTGAGTCTGGAGATGGAGAGCAAGTAGGAGCCTGGTGAAGTGGCTCTTCCAGTGAGGCTGCGCCTGGCCTCTTGCTCCAGGGGTGGCCCTTCGAGGCCAGTGATGTTTGTGTGGAGTGATTCCCTGCTGTGGATGGCTGAGCCCCAGCTCCCTGCTGCTCTTCTTCACTCAATTAGAAGTCATGCTGTTTTCAGACCCCTTTGTTCAAAAGAAGTAAATTCTCAAGAATTAGACCCAATTCACCTTCTAAAAACTCATACACAAGTTTAATAAATGCTAGAACAAAAGCCAGGGATACTATATTATTTTAGGTTTATAAAATAGACTTGCACTTCACATTTTTTCATGACTTTGAAAAAAACATTCTGGTGTCCAATTGAGTTTTATACTCTAAAAGGGCTTTCAATTTATGAACTTTTGAAAAGCACAGGCAGTTTTAAAATTCTCTTTCTACTTTTGTATATATGCTTATGTTTTTTTCCCCTCTGTCTTGATATATGCTCATTGGTATGTGGAATTTGTAAAGCTAGTTTGACCAGACAATATCATTAATTTATTTACTCGAACATTTTTCCAACTAAAACAACTTTGTAACAAAAAACCCACAAAGGTAAGGAGAGAGAAATTGAGACGTGATGTAGATTAGAAATCTGAAATACTGTGTTTTGCACAAGGCACCCACACCTGGCTCCAGTTTTGGCTGTCCCAACTAAAAATTCCCCTCCTTCTTGAATGTGGCTTTCAATCAATAAAATGAAGGCTGCTGAGCTATAAAATCTCCATGTGTTCTTCTATTTCTTATATTTTATGCTGCTGAGGGCATTGGCTGCCTTCCTAAGCACTAATCAGTCAGTCTGACAGAAAACAAATATCCTCCACTACAAGCTAAATTTACACATTTCTATTGTTGATTATTATAGAGAAAACTATTGACCTGGAAACATTTCTTCACTTTGATCCTGAGGTCTGGGCCTTATTTTCTCAGTATTCTTTACATAACAAAATAAGATTTTCAAAATGTTAGCAAAGATATCAAGAATAAGTGGTCCATCGAGGATGGTATCCTCAGAGGTTCATCCACATTACTGCCAATTCTACAGTAAAATTGATGTTTTTCCATGAATGAGGTTGTCTATTGACTACCTAACAAACTTTATCTCTGAAGTTCAATAACACTAAAACATAAAGCTTGCTGATGTCATTCTTTCTTAATGTATTTTGGCAAAGATAAAGCTCTTGGGTACCATCAGCATAAAAATGATTTGTGTCACAGGTCATTGGTTGAGATTGTTTGGGAGTGAAAGGGAAGATGTAGGCTATTTGGGATTCTAGATTATTTGGTTGGTTATGAAGGTGATTACTTAAATACAGAATATAGCAGGGACAGCCAGCCTGAAATCAAACATGATATCACAGAAACATAGTGGGAAGAAAAGGACTATAAATTGGTAGCAGAGGTAAGTAAAGCCACAGTAGGCAAACATAGACACAGGAGGAAATACAAAGATAGCAAACAGGCAGCCAGAAATGGATCAAAATCAGACAAATGACACTAGGAGTCAGATGAGGATGCACGTGCCAAGGCCTGGGACAAACCCAATTTGCCATAGAGATTTGTAGAGATTGTTCTAGCTCTCTAGACAGACACTGCTAATTATTTCCTCAATATCCTTATCCAGTCTCTCCATTTTCCTTTAATAGAATCCTCCAAATTTTAGCTGAACACAGGGTTACTTATCTACAGATGACCTTTCCCAGGCTGCCTTGCAGCTTGGGATGGCTACGTAACTCAATTCTGGTTACTGAGACATCAGTAGGGGTCACACGTGAAACTCTCCGCATACCCTCCAACAGAAGCTATTTGCCTTCCACTTCTTTTTCCCACCTATGGACTACAATGTGGATGATATGATGCTGAGCCATGTGGACAAGGCTTATCTCCTAGAGTAGGGTGGAGCAACAGGAAAGATACAACATAGGTCTCTGACGAACTCATGGATCAGAACTCCCCTTCCCGCCTGGTCTGTCTACAAGGTCGGATGTTTGCAGGGCTCGAAAGCCCATTGAACTAATAGCCTCACTCAATCAATCTATCTTATTCCTCTTAATTCTTGTGTGCACACATGTGTATATGTGGACATATGTGTCTTCAAGGTCTCCAATATAGCACTGATAATTTGAACATCATCACCACAAGTGAGATGACTTAAATCATTTAGATGACTTAAATCATTTAAAATTAAGCGAAAAAATTATTGAAAATATGCAACTGCAACGTATGCTTCAGCTGTGAAGTTGTACAGGTTATTTTAAAACTATTATCAATATTGGTTTTGGGAATTTAAGCGAGGAAGATAAAACATTCTATGAGTCATCATCTGTATGGTCTGAAAACCCTTTCTTTTCATCGCATAAGAACACCCACTGACACAGTTAGCAAGTGAAAGAAACGACTAATTGGATTGACAATTAATAATAAAGGAAATTATTATTGGGTGATCAACTTAGTGATGTATACAAAGAACCTGGTTATGGTGTGGTGCTGGGCTCACTCCTGACTGCACTCGTATGTGACCTGCTATAGCTGTAGAGCTGGGACCCTTGCTACTTGTACTTATGCTTAAAATCCTTCTTAGAAGCAGATATGAACCTCTGCTAGCTCAAAACCAAAATGCCTGTGCTGTGCTGCAACAGCAGTGTCCTTTTCTAGGCTTGACTTTGGTCCCATAAAGGTGACCATGACTTTGAATTTTGAAACATGAATTAACTACTGGATACTGATTTCATTTGTTTCTGAATGTCACTATATTTACTTACGATTGTGGTCATGACAATTTACTTCAATCTTATCACCTTAACTAACACAAATTTATCTTACAGCTCTGCAGGTCAGAAGTCAGACATGGGTCACACTGGTCAAAAATCAGTGTCTACCAGCCACATTCCTTGCTGGAGGTGCTGGGGGAGAATCTGTTTCTTTGCCTCTTGCAGCTTCTAGAGGCTGTTGTATTCCTTGTCTTGTGGCCCCCTTTCCCCATCTTCAAAGACAGCCATGGCACGCTGAGTTCTTCCCACATTGTATCACTCTGACATGCTCTCTTGCCTCACTCCTCCACATTTAAGCACCCTTATGATTACATGGGCCCAGAAACCCAGAATAATCTCTCAGAGTCAGCTGATCGGCAACCTTAATTCCACCTGCAGCCTTATTTCCCCTTTGCTACACACACTCACAGGTTCTAGGAATTAAGACATGGGCATCATTGGAGGATCATCACTCTGCCTACAACACTACTTCTGAATGAAGCTGATGAATTTTTGCATCTCTGGTTGTAGCTGAACTACTTCTGTAACTATACTCTTTCCAACATGGGATAGAGATTAGATGATTCTGAACTATTGGAATAAAAGTAATAGGAGAGTCAAACATGGATCATCTTTGAAAACCCACAGGAAGCAGTCACTGTACATTCCTTACCCTCTCAGAAGGTCTGGGGCCCTGTGGGAAGGGGGCAAGAATTGTCCTAGTGTCTCCATTTGAGCACATTGATACCTCTTACTGCATAGTGGGAGATGGAGATTAAGGACATTTAAGAATAATCTCCTCCACCAAAATCATTAGGACAGGGGTCAAGTTTAGTAGAGACATTATGAAGTCACTGTACATTCAGGTACACTATGATCAATGTGGGCAGACTATCTTCTTCTCTGCCTTGAATTTTAAAGCTTTGTTACCTTAAATTGGGCTTACTGCAGAGGTAAGAGAGCCTTGGGACCAAATTCTTTTGCCCTCTCAGCAACTAAGCTTTCTTTGGTTGATACTAGAGAAATTCCTGCCTTTTCTCTTCCATTCCAGCTCAATTGTCATTGGAATTAGACTCCGCTGTACCAACAAAATACCACAAGATATAAATAGCTGCAGCCGGCCCTTTCCTGAACCACCTGTGAATCAGCAGCAGAGTCAGATACAGTACCTTAACGTGCAACGTGAGATGAAGCTGTGATTTCAAACTTACTAATATGGGGTAGGTAATTTGATTCCTAATAGAGATATTGCATAGTTCCCCACAATTCTTGTTTATGTTTGTTAGTATCACAAACTGAATATCCCTCGCTCCTTGGCTGGTTCTCTCTGCCCTGACTTGGGCGATCATGTAAAACTGATTAGTATTGCTAGAACTTACACCACACAACTTGACTCCCTGCCTCTGACTATCAGACTCCATGCAAAATAGCTGAAAACTGTGGCATAGTTGCATATTATGTTGCGTAAGATTGGGTAAAGTAAGAAAACTCTTGTCATGAGAATCGAGTACCTACTGAAAATGATGTAAGGATTGGAATTGTATATTAATTTCAATTTCATACAATGGAATAATATTTTTAAATATTCAACATGTTCTAGTATTTTATTTCAAGCTGAATAAAAGTAAAGACATCTCCCCAAATTTAACAGAGATTTCTGATACCAGATACAATAGTCTTTACTTCATTTAATTGCTTGTCACATTAGTTTTCACTACAAA
Source organism: Glossophaga mutica (assembly GCA_039655065.1). Taxonomy (NCBI): domain Eukaryota; kingdom Metazoa; phylum Chordata; class Mammalia; order Chiroptera; family Phyllostomidae; genus Glossophaga; species Glossophaga mutica. Next base: position 66,990,886 of record CM077304.1, read on the forward strand.
TGTAGAACCTAGTTAACATTTTAGTAATGAGAGCCTGCGTATGGGCACACAGTACTTATAAAACAATTTACTGATACTTGTGGATAAGCTTCTGTTAATGTCCCCACAGTACTCTATTAGCATAGCCAATTTCTTTTGGCTGATATAAGGTCTCACATCTTCATATTCAATATTATGAGAAGCTTCTTTAAACCAAATAGTGATGTTAATATTTTTTCTAAAGGAGTTTAGAATAATAGTTCCTCTTAAAACGTCCTAAAGCCTATAAAATAAGTCCTATGGAATGAAAATATATTTTATTTATAACCAACTGCTATCCTTTTTATGTATAACTTGTGAATTTTGCTTTTGTGTATAAATATATTGTACCTTTCCTCATAATTCTCTATAAGCAATATAATAGATTATAATCAGTACAGTCAGATCTATAAATGACTGAATTGCTCAAATACTATTCTTCTGGAAGTTTTTATCTAAAAAAAACCTAAGTACCTGTGTAATCTTGGGTTGTTCCCAGGATAGGCATTAGCTGGCAGATACTAGATTTATTTATGGCACGTATATTAGTTTCCCTTAGCTGCTGTAGTGAGTTATCACAAAATTGGTGGCTTAAAGCAATAAAATTCATTCTTGCAGAGTTTTGGTGGCCAGAAGTCTGAATTCAAGGTGTTGTGAGGGCTGCAACCCCCCACCCCCCACCCCGCCAGCCAAAAGCCTTTTGCAAGCGTCTGTGCTTTGCCTCTTCCAGCCTCTGGTGGCTGCTGGCCTTCCCTGACCTGTGGCTGCATCACTCTGACCTTTGCCTTTGCGTCGCTGCACTGCCTCCTCTTCTCTGTGTCTGCCCTTCCGTCGGTCTCAGATCCATCTCTGTGTTTCCCTTGTAGGACGCTTGCCACTGGATTTAGGGCCCGTGAACTGTCCAGAATGATCTCCTCAAGTCAAGATCCTTAACCTAATCACACCTGAAAAGACGCCTTCTCCAAACAAAGTAACATGCACAGATTCTAGATATTCGATGTGGATATCCTTTGGAGGGCAATTATGTGAAATTTAAAATTATTTCACTTGAAATCTTCTAGTTTTTCTGCCTTATAATTTTACTATTCATTCATTATACAGGGTCCAGCACAAGTAACACCCCTGCTTTATTACAAAATCATAAGCATGTGATTCTGTAACATATCAATATCACACTCAAGCACACCATATGACATTTTAGGTGAAATGTTCAAATTAAAACTATAAATTATTACACTCATGTTATTACCCTACCAGCCACACTCAAGCAGGTGTTACTTCTGCCAGATCCTCTATTTAAAGAAATAGAGATAATCCTAGAATATTCTGTGCATATATACCCTACTTCAATACCTCAAGAAACATGTTTTGATCAAGTTTTAAAAAATGTCTTTATTCAAGGAGTTGAAAGAAATCACCCACAATGAGAAAAAAAAGCCAAGAAATACTTGTACTAAAAAAATGACAATTGTCTCTCTTTGTTAATTGACTTTGTTATACTGAGAGCAGAGGCTGTCAAGGAGTAATTATTCAAAAAGTGTTTTCCTTGTTGAGTTAATAAATGGAAGGAACTAACCAGACTTTTGCTTGTTCCGCAGTTTCACCACTGTCAGTCATTAAGCTGCCTGGTTATGGTTCTTCTCATTCCAGAAGTGCGGATAGCAAGCCGGGCTACAGAAGTCTTTATAAACTAAAAACATTAAAAATATTTAACTTTCTCATGAAACATGTAAAGGCTAATATTTATTGAGTGTTTGTTGAGTTTCAACATTCTCTGAAAGTGAACATGAAGGTCTAAAATGGAAATATGGATATTATAAGATCCTAGAAACTCTTAAACATATCCCCATAGTTAAGTGCTCTTCAGTGAACTCCCAGTTAGTGCCGTCACCGACATGGGGCCAAGCTCCGGGCCTGCTAAGTGCTGGTGATACATGGACTAACTTCTTAGTAGGTCTGTGTGGTTCTGCACCAACTTGCTATGGGCTTATTAAAAGTCCTTTGGGTATGGGTCTGAATGTGTTTATGTCAATTATAGTCATTATTGTCATTGATGTAATTCAAGAACTCTCATGTTAATGTTAGATGAAAATATGATCTGGATTTGGTAAACCAGATCATTGTTATTTCTGTGAAAACAAAGTTAAAAGATTTGAGATGCTTATGTTGCTAAAAAGAAGTCTTGTTAAATTAGGTTTAGATTAGACACTTGTACTAGACTAGAAAAAATTATATAATTCTAGAAGGATTATGTACTCATATTGTGTCATTTTAAAGAAACCAAAAGTAGAAATTAGGTATAATAAATTTGAATGTGGTTTTTATAGGAAAGATAACATGGTACTCGGTGCAAAAGATGGTCTAAGGTTATATATTTGAAGCTAAATAAAGTAAAATAAGACAAGAATGTGTATCATTTTTATTATTCCTTACTGTAGTAGACTTGAAATAGCCCATTAATTATCAGTACTGATTACATTACACAAGACTATATTTAGACTTGATTTATATGATAGTTTTAGTTTAATTTTAAGGTTAATAATTTGCTCTGACTGGTGTGGCTCAATGGATTGAGTGCCGACCTGAAAACTGAGGGGTCACTGGATCGATTCCTGGTTAGGACACATGCCTGGATTGTGGGCCAGGTCCCTAGTTGTGGGGTTTGTGAGAGGTAACCATATTGATGTTTCTCTCCCTCTTTCACCTCTATCTATGAATAAATAAATAAGTAAATTTAAAAATTAAGATTAATAATCTATAAATTCTAATAGATTTCAATTGGATACTTTGGAAATAGTGATGAGTAGACAAATGTTTATAGATAATACAACATCAGTACAGTTTTTATAGACAATATGTGCCTTGCATCATGTTAGATATGATAGGGAAATACTAGAGAATTACTAATCATGCTTCATGCTCTCAGGGAATTAGCATTTGGTTGAGGGTAAGACTGTGGCAACATTAAAAAGAACAATAGTCAATTCATATAGGACAAAAGTCTAAATATTTTTAGCCTCACCTGATGGCATTTTTCATTGCTTTTTAGAAAAAGAGGAAGGGAGGTGGGAGGGAGAAAGAGACAGAGAGACAGAGATACAGATGTGAGAAACATCGATAGGTTGTCTCTTACAGATTCCCTGACCAGGATGCGAACCCACAGCCTAGGTACATGCCCAGTCCAAGAACTGAACCAACAATCTTTCAGTGTATGGAATAATTCTCCAACCAATGAGCCACACTGGCCAGGGCTACATGTTTTAATTGTAATAAAAAGAACATAAAAAGAGAGATTTGTATGGGCTGTTGGAACCTGACAAAGTTTCTAAAAAGGAAATTGGATCTGAGTTGGACAGTAAAGAAGGAATATTGGGAAAGTTAGGGAAGATAGATGGGGGGAATGCATAAGCAAAGGTGAAGAGGTGAAAGTGAGAACAACATATGAAAGCACAGAAAGAGAATTGCTGAAGTGAGTGCAGTGGTTCCGGCTCTCATGAGAGCTAACTCTGAACCCCGTGAGGGCAGATCGCAACAGGTGCAGGATGCTCATTTCCTTCTCTTAGGAGGGTGTCAGTGAGAGTTGAAGGAATACAAAAGTGGGGGGACAAAGAAGCTCATAGGCGTGTATAAGAAATTTCCTCCCAAACACAAAGTTTTCAGGTAAAAGCAAGAGAAAATACTTGGGAGCACTTATTTTGGTTATAAAAAACAAAGTGAAAATAAGGGAAAAGAAATAACACTGAACCATAGTAGGGGACTGCATTGAACAGAACCTTAATATACATTTACATCATCTAAGAGAGGAGGCTGAAAAGGTGGACTCAGAGTGGGGCATATTTAAAAAGGATTCCTATGTGATCACAACGATGACATTTAGAATGCTTCTTTATAACTCTTTAAGATGACTCCTATGTTCTCCTGGGATCAATCATCTTTACCCACCCCCCCCACACACACTTTTCCATGAACATAACAAGCCTATTACTTTTTTAAAGAGGTACCTACACCACATCATGAATCCTAGGTCTTCATTGGCTAAAATGCCCAAGAAAGGCCAAAACTCCAGTGCTGTGCATTGCGCCCAGGAGTTCTATAAGTGGCCACATGAATGTAGCTTAAGAAGCTTAGAGAAAAATGGAGAGCCTGAAAAGAAGGGAGAGCAATTCACTCAATTCCTGCATCTTGCTGTGTGAAGTCTCCATCACTAACGAACTGTTTGCTGATTTAGCTTTTCATGATCTTCTGGAATAAGCTCATGAACCTGCCCTCCTTCACCCAAGTTTCCTGAGTTTGGGCTTATGACCCAGTTGTTTTAGAGTGTTAACATGGATCACAAGGCTTTGGTGTGATGAGAAAAGAAAAGTAGTTTCAGTACTTTGAAATAACAGAATAAAATAAATACAGACTAAGAAGGGAGAATAAATTCGCATGGACAGTGAAATACACTATATGTAGCTCAACAATGAAAAAACTAAAAGATACACTGTATCTTTCTGTGTATGATGTGCACCCACATTTTTGAGCACATTATACATGGGTTTATTATACCCATTATTATACCCAGGGTATGTAATCATTATACCCATGCATAATGAGCATCCTTATTTTTCCCTAAAAAATTTGGGCAAAAAGTGTGCATTATACATGGCAAAATAAGGTAGTTTAATAATTTCCAAATGTTTAAAGAACATAAATAACAAAGTAGAAAACAAATTAGTTAGCTTGAGGCATATTGTTATGGTTAGGTGAAATGGAAAGAAATGAGTGAAGAAAATGTTTCTTCCCAACCATTAGAGACCAGAAAATGGCTTTCAGTTCTACTCAAAGACTATGTTATGAATTACCTACAAGGAAAACTAATAGTTTGTTAGAAAGGCCTGCAAAAACATGGCTTGCAAACAGTTTGAGGATGGACTGGTATCTCACCAGACCTGGCTCAAGAAGGTGTGGAGTCCCCAGCACACGTACCGGCATAGACAAGCACTCGAGACTCACTTATTTACCTCAAGAAATGGTTATTTTAACTGCGAAGAAGGAAGTATATGTGGATATGTATCTCTCCCCAGTCTCCCACGATTCCCTCTAGTTGTCTCGCATGACATTTCAGTAATTTTTATGTGTTGTTTCCCACCCTCTACTTGGACTATAAGCTCCTCAATGAGGATGTTTACTGATGTTGTCCAGGTACCTCATACCCCACGCCTGGTGTATTTAGTAAAACCCCATGAATAAAAGGCTAACTTTCCCGATGTGAGAACTTTGGAGTTAAGTGCAAAAGCTTTGGCCAGAGACCTTGCTCTGCTGCAGATCGTGCAGCTGTAAAATCTGTGTAACAACGGTGTGCCTACAATCGTGGGAGGACTATGAAGATTTAATGCCAACACAAGTAACACGCTGAGTGTTGTGTCTGGCTTGGAGCAGCTGCTCCATAATTGTCAGCTCATTGTTACGTTTTATCAATACGTTAAAGTTCCATTCAAATCACAAACATAATCAAAACATTTTCTCCAATATGCCCTCTCCAAAGGTCAATACGGCACTGATGTTTCAGGTGGCTGATGACTTTATGTCCTATAACATGAGGTCTTGGGGCTGTGATTGTGTGATTTCCACCTCCTTCAATTTGCTTGGTGTGGTTAAATTCTGGCCTGGCAAATCCCACCTTTCTTCTCAATCCTTCATTTTAACTAAGTTTAAAGATCCTTCCCTATTTCTGCTTCGCCAAAAGATGAAGTGCCAATTAATGGGGTCTGTCAATAATGGGCTTTAGGTTTAATCCTCCCAGAACCCTAATGTTTAGCAATAGAGAATTTCTGAGTTTCAAACTCTTGTGGCTTAAGTATCAAGTGAATACCTAGACACTCTAGGAAGACTCAGCAAATCTGGGAAAGTTAGCTGGATCTTCATTTTACAAAGTATTTGTTCTATTTTTTGTAAAGAACAATTTAGAAATAACTGAAACATATAATTTGTGTTACTTGATTTGCATAAACATAATGATTTTCAGTAAGAATAATTTGCACTCAGTTAATTTTGGAGTACTCCCTCCATCTTTTCCCTGAGATTCTGAAGAGAAAACCATTTCATATGGGCCTGATCATATGCTATTACTACCTAGAACCTAATATGCCATCAGGGTTGTAATGAGTTATAAGAAATGCCCACCCACTCATATTACATTCAATGGGAGGGATGGCTCTAAAATTAAGAGAGTTCAGATGTTGACTCATTATAGACCTCAACCAAACCATCAAACAACTCTAAAAATAAAATATAATGATTTAGTGTGTAGACAGCTGCACTGGCGCTGAGTAATCTCCATTTGCAGTAATTATCCGGTTCTGTGACCAAATTGGATTCTCTCAGTACTGTTCTCTCTGGATATTTAATGTGTTCATCTGTGTTTAGGCAGATTAATGGATATTAAATTGTAATGATTAGATTATAAATTTAACTAATAATTTAAGAATAGAAATGTACTTTGAATGCTATTTGGTTACTCTTAGATTTTGAATAATGTAAAATAATCATTTACAATTTAGATTACTTACAGCCACACCAAAACACTGAGGCAGAATGTGATAGATGCTGAGAATCATAATTTGAATCTGAGAAAATAACTTTCTAATGAATTTCTGTGTAGTGTTCACTCAAGCAAAAGCAATTAATAAATTAAATACCATTTTGGGGAATTATTAATTAGGTATTTCACAAATATTTAATACAGGTAATTTCTGACTACTTCATCATGATATAAATTAAATAAAACTTGGTGCTGTAGGCCACAACCCTAACAACTATTTATGATTTTGTGATTATGTGACAATATTCCCCTTGCTCCAAACAGCTGACTTATCAATGAACTTTGGAGACAATATACTTAGCCTGGAGAAGAGAATACGTAGATGGAATTATTGAATTATTTGGAGAAAACATATTAGGTACATCATTTCCAAAGGTAGAAATTCGAACAGTAGGTGATAGGTATAAGAGGAAAATTTGTGATCAAAGTAGTAAGAAATTACCCAGTAGGCAAAACTGACACAGTAGCTTTCCTACTGAAGCAGGTTCTTAGGAATGGGCTAGATAGCCACTCAGCAAAGGTGGTGTGTAAGGAGTCCAAGTTCAGAAAAAGTGGTTAGACCTAGCTGTCATTTTGCCATTGCTAAAATAAGTGTTTGGGATTGTCTGTAGAATTTATTCAAGCCAACTACCACTTTTTCTCCTAACATAGCACGACACATCTGTATAGTAACACATCACCAAGTTTGAGAAGAGGGACATCTAGTGGATGAAATAAGCAAAAGAGAAGGCTTTTGCTGTTCAAATTTTAAATACTTAAAATTTTTTTCATTGATTTCTCCATGAAAAAAATAATCAATGTACCTAGCTTGATTATAGTTGAATTTTTAGTTGCTTTTGTCAATATATCATTGACAAAAGACAGTAATTACTCACAGTCAGGTGATTTGCATAAGATAATTGTTTCATCTGGTCCTTTAATATATGCTTACTGAATGAATGCCTTTTTTAAAAAATTCTTTTTGCAAAAGATGTTATCTATTTATTTTTTAGAGAGAAGAAGGGAGAAAGAAAGAAAGAAAGGGAGAGAAATATTAATGTGTGTTTGCCTTTCACACACCTGCTACTGGGGACCTGGCCCACAACCCAGGCATGTGCCCTGACTGGGAATCAAACTGGAACCCTTTGACTCTCAGGCCAGCACTCCATCCACCGAGCCACACTAACCAGGGCTGAATGAATGCCTTTTTGGTCACTTTTCTTTAATCCATTCAAATTAGGCTATCTGAGGATGAATCTGCTTGTCCTTGTAAAACAAAAGCATGTGACCCTCTCGTCTACCAATTAAGATCTGTTCTTAAGTTTATACTTAATCTTTCAGCAGAGGAAATGGCAAACAAACAAAAGAAAAATTTCCCACTGCCTAAACTATAAGTGCAATTGTTTTATTCAAGTCTTTACTAAAATGTTCGTTTTGGTTTTTCTTTTCATAAATTTGAAATTAATTCAAATATTTTAATATGGTAATAGATTTTCCTACTGGAAAAAAGTAATTCTGTATCCATTACAAGAAAGAGCAAAACAGCAGTCATTTAGAGCCTGCTTCCTTGGATTAATAAAATGAATCCAACTCTACTGACTAAAATAACTAATTCATTGGAGATGTTTTCAACAGAGTATATGTTTCAGAAACTTAGATATTTGGTGAGTGAATCTCTCTTTTTTTAATTACATTTTTCCCATTACCATTTATCCCCTTCATACCCACCTCCCCACCCCCCAGCAATCCCCACACCGTTGTCCACATCCATGGGTCCTTTTTCCTTTTTCCTCGATTCCTCCAGCCCCAAACTCCCCAACCCTCATCCTCCCCCATTGCTCTCATCCTGCTCTCCATTTACAAGTCTGTCTCTATATTGCTTGTTAGTTCAGTTTGTTCATTAGGGTCCAAGCATGAGTGAAATTATATGGTATTGTCTTTCTCTGACTGGCTTATTTCACTTAACACAATGCTCTCCAGGTCCATCCATGCTGTTGCAAATGGTAAAATTTTCTTCTTTTTTATGGCCAAGTAGCATTCCATTGTGTAAATATCCTACAGTTGTTTTATCCACTCGTCTACTGATGGATACTTGGGCAGCTTCCATATCTCGGTGATTGTAAATAATGCGGCAATGAACATAGGGGTGCTTATGTTCTAATGAATTAGTGTTTGGGGTTCCTTTGGGTATGTTTCCAGAAGTAGGGTTATTGGATCAAAAGGCATATTGATTTTGAATTTTTTGAGGTATCTCCACACTTCTTTCCACAGAGGCTTCAGAAATCTGCAATCCCACCAACAGTGCAAAAGCATTTTCCTTTGTCCACATCCTCACCAGCACTTGTTTGATGTATTGATGACAGCCATTCTGACAGGTGTGAGATGGTATCTCACTGTTGCTTTAATTTGCATCTTTCTCATGATTAGTGACATTGAGCATCTTTTCATATGTCTATTGGCCATCTGTATTGTCCTCTTTGGAAAAGTGTCTAATCAGGCCCTTTACCCATTTTTTAATTGGATTGTACTTATTTATGTATTCAACAAGATACCAATTGAGATTGTATTTTGTCCAAAGTGATATAGGGGTATCTTCCTTCTGAGAGGTAAAGATCTAAAGAATGAAGACACCTTGAAAAATGCCTTTGTTTTGCACAGGCCCTGGCATTGAATGAGTTCATACTTTATACATATGCCATGTATAAAGTATGGCATTTGTATAAAGTATGACATATATACTTTATACATGTAATTTGATTTAATTCTTCTCATGATAACTTTATAATGTAGGATTTTAAAAAATTAAATACTTATTTTTTAAATGAAGAAACTGAGATTAGCTAATCTACTCAAGGTGAGAGCACTGATAAATGGCAAAACCAGTATTTGTTCCCAAGTAGTCTCTAGTTCCAGAGACGGCGCTCTGCACTACTGTATTTATCCTGACTCTCATAATGACCGTCGGGTAAAATACCCAGATACGCTGACACTAATAATAGTGAAATAAAAATGGGTATTATAGTGATTGTATGGAAGATGGAAAGTATTCTAAAAGACAAACCAGGAAATGCAAACAAGAAGAACGACCAAAGACCTTTATGGAAATACCAGAAAAACGTTAGGTAGAGGTCAAGAGTGCAAAAGTCTGAGTTTATGTCCCAGCTCCATTACTTACTAGATGGGGAACTGAGGCAACCTAATTAACTGCTAATCTGTCCTTGTTTCTCTAATCTGAAAACAAAGGACTAAGAGAAGCCACTCTGAGTATTTGCAAAGATTGAAGACTTTAGTTGGTATAAAGTACTTATGAGACAATTGGCATGCAATACTTACTAATATTGTTATTGCTGGATTTCATCACAGTGAAGACACCCTCCATCATATTGTAAAAATGATCTATTACCATATTTTCCATGTATAATGTGCACCCAGGTTTTTGTGCACATTATACATGGTATCAACATACCCATGGTCTGTAATTGTGATATCCATGTATAATGAGCATCCTTATTTTTCCCTCAAAAATTTGGGCAAAAAGTGTGTGTTATATATGGCAAAATGTGATATTTTCTGGATTGCCTTCATAGAAAAAAATACCTGCTATAAATGCAAAATGCCATCAATTTGGTGATGCAACCTGATGTCAGAGATGTTGAAATGTGAAATGAAAAGTATGTGTTGGAATTAATGAAATATCATTTTATTATGTGCAGAATAGAGAAGAAAAAAGCCCCATTTGAGAGAATGAAATGTTTGAACACATTAACATTTTCATTTTTTTCAATTCTATTTTTCACTTTCTCATTATTTTTCCAGATATTTTGTGCCTGATCATTGGCTTTTAGTATCATTGTTCTGAGATAGTCTCAGAATGTACTAATGTTTAAGCTTAAAAGTTAATTATGACACTAATTCCCCAGGAAAAGAAATGAAAACGGGTGTTTGAAGGAAAGGCGAAGCGTATGACTATAGATGTATGAGGGGAACAGAGCTGAAGAATGTCGATGCTTTAAAAGTTTTTTAAGTTAATATTTAAAACTACTTGACACATATAAGAACCAGAAAAATTTAAGGGGTTAAAAAATTAAACCAGGTGTCAGAATGAGTTACCAGACTTAAGACAAATCAATTATTCACTCAGCAAATATAAGTTAACCAATGTGAACTCAGTGTGCTATATGTGATATGTGAAAAATATAACAAATGAGTAAAACATTATCAATTATAGAAAGAAAAAGATACATAAAATTGGAGTTAAAAGTATGCTAAAAGGAGGAACAGTTAACTGTGACCATAACCTAGTTTACCCATTGTTAGCATAATGTTTTCCTGATTAATATACATTATTATTATCTTTAATACTCTGAACATGACCAAAAATAGTCAGCACTCATCAAAGAGAAATTTGGTACCTACTCAGAACAGGCTGATTCTGCACTGAAGTTAAGCTAAGCCCCTTCGTGGGATTTAAGTCAACCCCAGAGGATGCACCAGATACATGGTGAGAATTTAGAAGAGACATCGGCATGGTGTAGTGGAATAGTAACTGAATTCAAAAACCAGCTTTGTAACAGACTAGCTGCATTGCCTTATCATTTTGGGTTTCTGTGTCCTTGTTCACACAAAGCACAGATTGCATTTAGGACTTCAATTTTCCTTCCACCTCTTATCCTTTAATTTTCTGATATTATGTTCATCATGATGAGAGACACAGAAAAAAAGCTGTTATCAGATGCTGGGCTTCAAGTACATGCTTGATGATTTATGGATAGATCTTTTAGGTTTTCAAAATAAGTCTGTCTTCGTGGATTATTACACTAGCAAATTTCTACTCTGTGTGCCTGATAACAATTATGACTACCATCCAGGAGCTGGATGCCTCCACATTTTATCTCATGTTTCTTACCATACCCCCCTGAGGTGTGTCTTATGACTTTCATTATATGGAGGAAGAGCAGGAGCACAGAAAATGGTTATTAATGATGACAGTAACGATGATTTGTGTTTACTATCCTCAATTACTGTGCTAAGGGCTTCTCACATGTGAACTCACTGAATCCTCACATCCACCTTATGAAGAAGGTTCTGCTATAATTTCCAGGCTCGCAACTGAAATACCTGATGACTAAATAACCTACTCATGACACCTGGTTGGTAGTGGAGAAACAGCATTCAAACTTAAGTGATGCAGCTGTGGAATCTGGTACCTAGCCTTTGAGCATTCTGGGTAAAAATGTGCACAAGGTCACGAAACTAATAAGAAGATAAATAGGAATCCAGACTTCATTCTAAAACACAGACCGTTAACTATTAATCAAACTCAGATTTCTTCAGGGGCCAGAAATGTAAAATAAATGACTTATGATAGAGCTGGGGGCACACTGAATAGTGCACACACTCTGCCTGAAATCTTCCAAATGCTAAGTGCTTTTTAAAGCACTGTGAAATCCAAACAAACATGTTTGCTGCTGAATTTAGCCTGGTGTAAAAAAATGTGGGCTAGGAAAACTTTTACATGAATGACACAATAAATAGTCTAGCTCTCTTTGCAGAATTGAGGAATTTCAATTCCTTTATCCTTTATTTTAAAAAAATGTTGTGATGGTTGTTTTACCTCTAGGAAGATGGAACCATAAAATCATCAAATGTGTGACTGAAGTTTAGACAAACACCCAAGAGCAATAATCACTATGTGGGGTCAGGAAAAGGGTTTGTTAATGTCAATGACTAGAGGTGCCAGTTTCAACTAGGGCAGCTGGGAAAGCTGTAAGGAAAAGCACTTGGGAAATAGGGGAACTTCTACAACATTCATGGTCTTGATTATGGCAGGTAGGTAACCTTGGGGCCACGCAAAGCACTGTGGGAATGCAAACAGGGATAGAGAGTGACTAATAACCCATAGTTCTACGTGTTCTGTGGACAGAAACCAGCAAGGAGGCAACAAAAGTAGAGAGGAGGAATATTAGTTTAGCAGCCAGACATCCTACATTCCAGCCTCAGCTCCAGTAACTGTTGGCCTTGAGCAAAACTCATAGTTTCTCAGAGCCTATCTTATATATTAAAAGATGACCATTTTTGTCCTGACTACCCCATTGAGAGACTTTGAATAGGAAAAACTGTTATATACTATATGAATATGGGTTTTTTTTTTTAAGGCTTTCAGGTCAAATTCCATTTAAAAAACAACAAAGCACTGCATACGAAAGAAAACCTTCATATTGCATGTTTTGAGACTCCCCCGTACCCTGCTTATACTGGGAATATTTGATGCAGTTGAAGCTATTACAGGTATTCTGAGACAATCTTCTGAAGTTTCTTACAATAGAATGAAATCAGTACACTTTAGTGAATAGAGAAAAGTTCTACCCACAGCCTACAGCAGGTTTTCTCCCCACTATTTTTTCCTCCTGTCTCTCTTCAAGCAACTACTTTAAAAGAACTTAGGAGAGGACATGCTAACTTAAAAAAATTATTTTCAAGACTCAATTCTTAGAACTCATTCTCATTATGTGCTTATTCTAATATAAATATTGTCAGGCACTGAAATGTCTAGGATCTGAGAACATACTGATTAAAAGACACAACCTCTGCATCTAAATAGTGTCATGTCTGGTGGGGAGACAGACATGTCAACAATAATAGGACGATGGTAATGGCTACACTGGAAGTATGTGAAAGAAGTAATAGGATCACTGAGGAAGGGCTGTTAATCAGTCTTGGACATGAGAAATGAGCAGGCATTTTCCAGGTTGGCAGGTGCAACTAAATATACACAGGACAGATGAAAATGAGCATTGTGAATTCTCCCACATAAGTAGTTCAGTTCAAGTAGAGTATACAAAACATTAGTGAGACCAGAAAGGATAGAATTGGACATGTTTTCATGTGCTATGATGAAGCAGTACTTGATGGTGAAACATTAAAAAACTGAGTAATATGAACAGATTTGTCTGTAAGAATAACTTCAGAGACAACAGTTATCACACCTGGAGTCAGGATGCCAGATTGGGGGTTAGTGCTCTAAACAAGTCAGGACATAATTAAAATTGCAGTTGGAATGTCCAAGAGTATATGGATTAGAATTATTTAGGATCAGTTTTTGATTTGACTCAGTAAGTGAGGTGGGTGGAGGAAGAGGAAGAGGAAGAGAGAGAGAGGGGGAGGGAGAATTTAATATCACTCTACAGTTGTGTTTTGGCAAATGGATGAACGGGAAGAACAAGAGGTAAGGTGAGGGAAGTATATATGATTTGATTTTAAAATGGTTAAATTCGAGTTACCTGTGTAACATCCAAAGGGAGATATCTATGAAGAGGTTGAATGAGCAAATAACTGTTAATGGTGGTTGGCTCTGGAGCTATAGAGAGTAGTGTATTCTGGAGATAGAACTGGAGAGTCATTAGCAAACTGGTATGTGATATCTTGTGTGAGATGAGATTGCCTAGATGGAATACATAGAGTAGGAAGAAAGGATTTAAGATATACCCCTGGGGAACACAGGCATTTAAAAAGGATGATTGGAAGGCTGATAAAGAATATACTGAGAAATAGTGAAAAAATCAAAAGAGGGTATCATGAAGAAGGGAATAATCAACAGTATCTAAATCTCTAGTCACACAGGAGTTAACACTTAACTGAGTTGGTCAATTAGGCCATTGGGACATTTGTAAGACTATTCATCGGAGTGGTGAAGACAGACCTATAGTGAAGTGGGTTAATGGAACCTGAGAGTGAGGGTAGATTACTATTTCAACATGCTTGACTTTGAGACTATAAAATAGAATATATAGCATTTAGTAACTATTTTAGTGTGCCCATAAGCCAGGAAGCATAGCATATATATAAAATGTTGACATATTTGGTAGGTGGATGTTGGCAGTGATTGGAGAACAGTAAAATGCTCCAAAGATAAACTGGTTAAGCCTTGGCCAGTGTGGCTCAGCTGGTTAAAGTGCACCAAAAGGTTGCGGGTTTGATTCCTGGTCAGGGCACATACCTAGGTTGCGAGTTCAGTCCCTACTTGGGGGACCCACAGAAGCACCCGATTGATGTTTCTGTCACATTGATGTTTCTTTCACTTTCTCTTTCTCTAAAAGCAATGAAAAAAAATGTCCTCGGGTAATAATAAGAAATAAACTAAAATAATAAATTGGTTAAACTTTTGAACCCTATAAACAGAACAAAATTGGCCACTTGTGAAACTGCCTATGAATGTGTGATAGGTGTTTGGGAACACATAAAAGCCTAATTAAGGTGACAAGATTTATCCCAGGGAGACAGGAGAAGAATCTGTGCATAACTTAGAAAGCAAGAACATAACAATTATATTGTCTCTCGACAATAGACTGTAAGATAAAAATCAGCCTTGGGAGCACAGAAGAGAAATCAGTAAGAGCCAGAAGTTAGGGGCCTTTATGGCAGCCATGGGGGTGTGCTACTCAGAACTCCCTAAAGGAGAGAACCTGTTGCTTAGGGTATCCAGCTGCAGATCCACCAGTTTCATGCTGAGGTCGTACTCTTCCCAGCCCTCCAGCCAATGACTGAGCAAAACAGAAGCACTAGAGTCAGGCCATTCCTGTCCAATGAGGAACTCTGGTCAGTCTTTGCCGTTTGGTTCCCCATCAGCATGGCTGAGGCCTTACAGAGCAGCACTGCAATCTGAGTCTCTTCTTAGCCAATCCTTATTTCCCTTTCTCATTTCTCAATAAATGGCTTAAGCATCAGTTGTTAATGCCAGGATATCCAATCTTTTACCTAATGATGCTAAGTCCATTACCTAAATATGTCTTTACCCTCCAATAGATGTTATAATTGTGAACTCTTTGAAATATAACAGAAATAAAGAGTCATAGAAGATTGGATGATAAGAGAAGAGAATAGGATTATACAGGCCAATGTTTTCCAACTCTGGCTGTGCATTAAAATCAGCAGAGTAGTTTTCAAAAATACCGATACTTGGGCCATACAACTCAAGGATTTTAGTTTCCTTGATCTGAGCTGGACCTCAGGTGTCAATATTTTATTTCTTTCAGAGATCCCAGGAGATTCAATGTGTACCTAGGGAGGACGTCAATTGACTTAGATCAAGAGGGAAGGTTTCTTTGTCATTAATGTTATCATTGTTCTATGTTGTTTTATGATGTAAGCACATGTTTATGTGGAGAAAGAAAAACAGTAGTGAAGAGGGCATTTGAAGATTCTCAGGGAGGGTGGTAATTGATGGAGCAAGTTCCCGAAGATTGGAAGGGTATGCGTTCAGGGGCACAGGATTTACCTTGGATAGAAAAATCATCTTTTCTCTGAGATTTGGGGAAAGGAGGAAAGGACACATGTGGACCCAGAGATGTTTATAGACACGAGGAGCAGACAAGAGAGGTACAGGAAGCTCCTTGCCATGACCTCTATACTTTTTTGAGATATACGGGACAAGTTTATTAGCTGAGAGTGTGAGGCTGACAATTCTTTACATCAAGACCTTGGCATTGGGTGGGTACAGGCCTGTATGCAAGTCTTTTCTCCCAAATGATTTATCCTCTTCCTTGTGACAGAGGAACTGTTTATATTCCTGCCTTTCCGCAAACACTCGTTAGAAGGATAACCACAAGGCAAGTGCTCAAGGAACATTCTCGTGGATCTCAACTCACAATTTTTTTTCTTTTTTCTTTCCAGCTATTGTAATAATCATTCTGTTTTTTATCTTTCTCATCCCCAAAACATTACTTGCCCAATCCAAGTCATTGATTTTTTTTTTTTTGAAAATTCATGGTTTATCTACAAACTCTTCACTTTCATAAAGTTTTCATGGATCTTGCATTTCATAGAATCCACACCAAGACAGTTTTTGGAAAAGGACATACTGGATACTGGGATACTTTCTGGAAAAAAGACATAGTGGACACTGGAATTTTTTTTCTGGAAAAAGGACTATAGTGAAGCTTTTCAGTACTGTCAATGTGTCTCTTGAATTCCACAAGGCTGCATCCATTTCATGCAGGCAGATACTATTTTTGGAAAATGCAAACCAGAATTAAGAGTTTAACTTAGGAAATGGATACATAAGTACATATTTCCTATGCAATTTTTTTTTCAGTTTTCAACATAATGACAAGCATACATAAATAGACTCTTTTAAGAAATGTTTTCTTAAATGGGATCCTCTATAATTTTGATGATTTGATACACACCAGATTAGTGCAACAAAAACCTAAAGAATTCAGAGTCCCTGTCAAATGAGGTTAAATCAAAAGTCTTGTATGCATTTCTGGCACTATATATGTACCTAGAAAAATCTACTTTCATGGATATTTAGTTACATGTTCTGGAAATTTCTTCATTAATGTGAAATATACCTTTATGGCATGCCGCACGAACCCCCACTTACTCTGTGTATAATATCTATCATATTTATGTATGTTCACAATTATGTATGAGAACCTCATGGTCAGATTTGGATTTACTAACCAGCGATACTGACTGTCTTCTTGCTAAACTGAGCTCTATATAGTTTTTTTACAGGAATTTGAAAATAAATGTTAGAAGCAATCTTTTTTCATAAGGAATACACAGAGCAGCCTAGTCAGGGAAGTTAAGGCGCATGAGACACAAGCATCTGGCTAACTGGCATTACTGAATATTTAATGTAATGAATATTTATTGGGTTTCTACTATGTGCTGTGCATGTGCTAGATAGATTGGGAAAGTGAAGTCCTTTCCTAGCCACTTTACGTAAGCCAGGAGTCCACATAATCCTTTATTTGCTTACTCCATTTTATTTTTTTCTAGAACTTACCAGTGCTTGCAATAGTATGCATGTACTGTTTTCTCCACTAGAATAAAACAGAGCTTTTTATTTTGGATTCTAAGAATTGAAAGCAGCATTTGGTATATAAAAATTGTTCAAAAATATCTGTTGAATAAGTGAAGGACTCTTGCAATAGGATCTAGAGCAGTGGAAGACTAATGCAAACTAGCAGTGATCAGAAAGCTCCATGAAGAGGCTCCCCTTGGCCTGGCAGGGAATGAACGGTGAGTGACCCACGTGGGGAAAAATGCCAGCTAGGCGGAAAGACAAAGAGAGATCTCACAGCACAGTCTCTGAGGACATTTGCTAACATTATGGTTAAACCATTCCTTGCCATGGGTTTCCATAAAATTAGTTTCACATATGGTCTTTCCCATTCCTAGAACTGGTAAGTATTTAATTTTCAAATTCCCAAATGTTTTGATATGGTGGCTATGAAGTTAAGTTTGAGAAACGGCCTGACACAAGGAAAATAAGATGAGCTTTCATAGAAGTCATCAGTCAGTGTGTGAAATCTATAAGCCATATCACGGCTGGGCCTTTCCGTTCCAAATACCCTTATACAGATTGGATTCCAATGGCATCTATGCCAATTTCCCAAAGCCTTGTGGAACGATCGGGATTTCTCACAGTCAAGACTGTGTTCTGGGTGACACTGAACTCACTCAGGTCCCTTGGACACCTTTGTCTAGTCCTGGGGTGGGACAAGCAGATGCATCCATTCTCCCCTCTGCAAATTACACTCATCTGCCTGTAGGGGTTAGGATCTTGTTAAAGGGTCATCAGGCTCTCTCTGTGTTAGGATTCTTCCAAACAGAGCACTGAGGACATAGACAGGTGGCCTTAACTGACTACTGCCTTTCTAATCTAGTGCTTATGAAATAAAATTTGATTTCAAAACCAGGCTGTAAACTTAAGTTCAGAATGGAGCTATCCTCAGACTGTCGTGCTCATTAAGGAGCGATCGTAAACAGAGTGACATCGGGCCAGAGGGTGGGGCACAAGGGAAGTGTATCAGAATTGCTCCTGACCAGACCGTTCTTTCCCACACCAATGCACAGGCATCACGACAAAGTTTACGATTAGTGGTGGATTACAAAAATTATAAGAGCTTGGGAAAATTCTCCAGGGCCTACTTAAAGCTATATCCCCACCTGTGTGGATCCTACAAGCCCCTCAGCACTAATGATTAGCTTTGCAGGCCTGGATAAGTTACATAATGGTGACATATAGGAGCCTCCGATTCCTCATTTGTAAAATGAAGACAGCGATGCCTCTTTCACACACTTGTAGGTATTATTAACCAGTGTTGTTAAGTGTTCAGTAACGAGTAGCCCTAATAATTTGTATTAAATGAGAGAACTTACATGGTTAGAAAATTCAAAGGGTAAAAATTGAAGAAATTATGTAAATAATTTCAGAGAAAATGAAGTACACCAGCCATCTCATCCATTGCTGAATTTAACAAAGAGAAAAAAAAGGAAGACAAGTTCAATTAATTTACCTTTTTTATAATAGCATCTCGCTTGAGATCTAAAAAAATGTCCAAGTTTACCATAGCAATTGATTAGTAAGTAAACATAAAATTAAAATAGAAACAGGATGGTGAGGGTTGGTCTAGTGTCAAGGTTGCTATGGAGTACGTCTTCTTATCAACGAATTGCCCCGTTCCTTACCTCAGGCCTGACCCTATTTTTGCTTTTATACACAATCAGAGCTCACGGCACTTACACTGTATCTGACTAGCATTGATCAAATGAAAATGAAATATAAACAATGTGCACTGACCAGAATATGACTGCAATTAAATAAAGTCCCATGACAAAACATGACTGTGTATGTTTAATACACCAGGCTCTCAGTCTCCAAAATTAATTAACTCCCTAATGAAAGTTGTCTGCTATCAGAATAACCAATTTACTTTTTTCAACAATATAGCCAAACCAGTTTTCAATTAAGATTCAAAAAGCCGAGTCCTGATGAGTAAGGAAGTCATAAATGATTTATGAGCGTCCTACTTTTATGTAATGTTACATCTATTATTTGCCTTTAATCCTCCAGTATGCTTTTTAATTCATGAAAAATTAATGTCAAGGCTATTTCATAAAGATTATGACCATTTTGAAGGTAGCTATTCCAGGAAAAATATTCTAAAACTAAGAATGCAATCTTTTCAAATTTAGCAAGTTGATTTCTAAAATGCCCAGTTAAATTTAATAGTTTCTCTTTGTTTAATTGACATCCTTTTCAGCCCAATAATTCTAATGAACCGAAAACTGTCACTTCTTCTTGCTTCACAAAAGGGTGAAATATTTCCTAGGTAGTTTCACTTTTTTTCGCATTTATAATCAAAGGATTTGGGAACATTAACAAGTTGGAAAATATTTGACACTTAAAATTGTTGAGTCCCAATTCTATTCAGAAGGACTTATTTAGGGTTTGCAGTACCGAAGGGCCTCAGAACCCTCGGTTTCCTTCGATCTTCACTTTGGCAACACTGCTACTCCACAATTGAACCTTCGTTAAATTCTGCTCTCAGGCCAGGATCTGGGCTAAGGTTATGTTCCAGACAAGTTTTTTAATGATGAGGAACAGATAGCCTCTCTGAGTTAAAGGCAGAGGGGAAAATTGTAAAGATGCAAAAGGTAATTTCATAGCCATTGAAAAATAGGCAAGCCTCAAGTAAATTCTCCTTCATCTTTCAGTGGCTGCATTATTTCTGGGTAATTGTCTTGCATGTGGCCAGACTGGGAGCCAGTGCTAATCCCTAGCATGACCCATTGCTTAAGCACCCACTGCCAACTTCAGACAGATGGTTTCTCTTGGTTTGTGAACTCTTTTTTGGGAGTGCTCATCACAACAGGCCATGTCACAGGCTCCTGGTCAGCTAACGATAGGATAGGGTGTCCTCAGGTTAGAAATTTTCCTGTGGTCCTACCAGCTGGGACCAGGGACAGAGGATGACATAATGAGGGTGTGTGGGAAGGAAGGCACTCACAATGAACTTGCCCCTACCAGGATTGCAATTGCTACCCCCTTGAAAGATGCAACATTCATTCATAACTAAATTCTCACAAATGTTGGCAATTACTATCAATGACATTGTCATTGTGATCATGCATTCATTCATTTAATAAATATTTGTTCAACACCCGCTATATGCCAGCTACTCTCTGAGACTACAGACATAATGATGATGAAAGTTTCTGGGTGTTTTTTTGAATAAAGTAGATTCTAAATTTTAACAAACTGGTATAGTACTCATGACACAGTTCTAGGAAGAGAGAAAAAACAGTCACTTTCCAAATGACAAATAGACAATAGGAAGGAACACTAATATGATGACTAGGAACGCTAAACCCAGGTGTGGATGGATTAAGGCTGGGAGTGGGCTGCAAAAAGATATATCCAAAGGGAAGCTCCAACCAATCTGCGAATGTGAGGAGGATGGTGAGGTGATAAAGCTTGTCCTCTGCTTTGCCTGGACACCTGAGGATTAACACGATGTTACTGCCCCAGCCCAAATGATCTAAACAAAGATCCTCTCATATGCATCTCAATCCCGTGGTTTTAGAATTATGATTATAAACTCAAATATTGAAGCTACCAGGGCTAAGTAATTAAAATGAATGGATGAAACAGGCCAGGTGTAACTCAGCATCAGACAGAGACAGGAACTAAGGTAAAAGGAAGGGCATGCATTTTGTCTAAAGGTGGAAGCCACTATGCAGCCATTTGGAAACATAGCACCAGGGTGCCTGGTGTTCCACTTTTTAAAGAAATAATTTAGATGTAAATTGTATAAAATTCCTGACTTAAAAAATGCACTGCGAGGTCTATTCAAAATACATCTGGAGGCTGAATCCATCCTGAGATATACTAATTTGCAAGCCCTGCATGACAGTGAGGAGCACAAATCGACCCCGCCACTCTCATTCGTGCGGTGCCGTGGGTGGGGATACACATGAGGGGAAGTCTGGATGCCAGGTCTTAGCAGATAACAGGGCAGCCCTGAGCTGCCCCAAGTGAGTTATCCTTACCAATGAAGCAATCACCAGAGTCAGTGACTCTTGAAGGCTGAATAACAGACCTCCGAAATGTCAATATCTTAATCCTATGACTGTTACATTGCCATATTTTGCCAAGTATAATGCACACTCACCTTTTTGCCCCACACTTTAGGGAAAAAAAATCTTCTGTTTTAATTTTTAGTTCAACATATTTATTTATTTATATTTAGGAAAAAATGATTATCGTATTCCAGGGTATTATTCTGCATACAGATATTGTTATTGCTTTCTAGAGTTACACTTTTAATGCATAAGCATAAATAAGAGAATTAACAACATTTGTATAGATACGGAATTGGTGCTACCCATGTGTAATGAGCATTCATATTTTTCCCTCGAAAATTTGGGCAAAAATGTGTTCTTTATTCATGGCAAAATATGGTGTATGGTAAAACAGAGTTTGCAGATACAATCAGGTTGAGTACCTTGAGATGGGAAATAATTCTGGACTTTCTAGGTGGGTCCAATGTAATCACAAGAGTTCTTACAAGAGGGAGGCAGGAGAGTTGTTACCAGAGACAGAGAAGGAAATGTGATGATTGATGGGTAGGTCAGAAGGATGTAATTGCTAGAAAGGGACCATGAGTTAGGGAATGCAGGTGACCTCTAGAAACTGCAAAAAGCAGAAAACCAGATTCTCCCCTAGAGACTCTAGAAGGAACTAGACCTGTGGACACCTTGACTTTAGCCCAGCGAGGCTGGTTTCAGACTTCTCATCTCCAGAATGAAATAATAAATCTCTGTTGTTCTAAGCCACTGTTTTTGTGGCAATTTGTTGCAGCAGCCACAGGGGATGAGTACAGCAACACAGAACTTCCCAGAGTTGAGCATCCTCTTCTGGTCCAGAGAGCAGGTTGTGGGAAAGTCAAAGAGGTACCTTTATCACCAGACCCAGGCCATGAATTGCAGAGCTTCTTTGCCCTCAGGGAACCTACCTATTAGAAGGCCTTTAATTGTTGGGAACCGCCCTGCCTGGTTTCAGAGGCTGTAACCTCCCCACGGCTAAGGCTGAGTAAGCGAACTTTGGACTGTAAGCCACTAAAAAGACAAGGCTTATCTCCCTGGCAGGGGTGCTGCTTCTGCTCCTTTTTCTTCACCCTGCCTGGCCCCCAATGCTTGATCGGGTAGCCATTGACCGGTAAGATTACCCAAGGGGGGAACTACCTAAGACAGGTACAATCACATGGAGGCCCCAAGGAAGGACTTGGGGGGCAATAGCAAAATGGGGTGATGGACCCTCAGCTTTGACACAGCCTGAGTCCTCATCCTGTCTGCAAGAAGCCTCGTAACCTTGGCTGCCTTACTTACCCTGCCTGACTTAAGCCTGAAACAATACCAGTGGTGGGTGTAGCCCTGTGCTGGAAAGGGCAGATTCCCTAGGGCCATCAGGCCTAAGAAAGAATATGTAAAATCCTGTGAAACCTGCTTTGTTTAGAATGCTCTCAATTAAATAAGGGTCCAAACAAGAAGTGAGTTTATTCCTCAAAGTTTTATAGCTCTTTAGCTATCTGGCCCTGACTCAAAATAGGCCCTCAGAGTTCTTCGTACATTATCTATTGTTGGATCCTTACTGCCTGACAATGATTAATGAGCCTGTATTCCTGTGCAAAAGGAACCTAATAAAAGCCCATTGAGGAAAAGGCTCTTGGCCCTTGTCCTTTGAGAGATCGGCCACCTTTCCTCCCCAAGCAGATCAAGTCTTGGTAGACATATTCTCATCCGTGGTGGCTGGGGGGTCCCTGCGGGTGGAGCCCCCCCCATACTTAATCTTTCCGGTATGAATAATTCTGCCAGAATGATAGCTGCCAATTATCTCCAGTCCTGACCAGACCATTCATTCCCAAGCCCACAAATGAGAGGTGATGCAGAGACACATCATGAAAAGAAAACCATTTTTAAAATCAAACAAAATCCATTCTGTGTGGCAAGCTCCATGATCCTCAATGTCATCATCTGTAACATGAGAATAAAGACACAGATAGAGTAAGGAGGTTGAGGATGAAAAGCTTGCACCACGATGCCTGGTGAATAGTGGGAGCCCAATCAAAAGTGGAAAATGTTGTTTTTGTTATCCCTTTATCGTTACCCTTTATTGTCTAGATTCACAAGATTATCACAAGATTAAGTTTCCAACAAATCCTCAGCAAACTGACAGGTCAAGGGGAAGAACAATAATGAAAATCTTCATGTCTGATCTCTATGCCCTTTCCCCTCAAAGATAGAGAGGAACAGATGTTTCAGACACTGGAAATGTTACATTCATAATACAACCTCCTGTCACCAGAATGTCAGGAGAATGAGAGGCTTCTAGAAAAATCCACTCAACTTAAGGCATCCTGACAATTGTCATGTCCATTACACACTGCATTACTAATGCTCGTTAAAAAAGGGCTTAATTACCACAGCTTCAGACTGGTATTCAGAAACTTTCTGGCTTCACAAAGATGTGGAGTGACATTTCTGCCAAGGTTTTCATAGTATTGTTGCATTAATTGAGCAGAGGATATGCAAAGTGGCATGAATTCACATATTTGACCTTGAAAAAACAGGCAAAGAGCATGAACAAATTTTGGAATAGGTTAAAAATACAACCAATATTTGGGATATAGAGGTTCAGGGGACTCTGAAATCCAAAACCAATGTCACAGACCCAAAGGATTTCAGGAGCCAGGATGGAAACCCAAGGCGTAAAGAAGGATCTGTCCATGGTAGGGCCTGTGCAAACGGGGTACAGGCCCTGCTGGAAGGCACACACCCATATTCTCTTCAAACTCCTCAGGCCAACAGACTTCTCTGTGGACTGACTTCAGCTCATAGACTATGAGCGTGTGACCCCTCTGGCTAACGAATACTTTGCCAAGCAATTCAACAGTGGCAAATTCAGCCTGAGGGTAGAGTAGGACACAGGGGCTGTCTGTCTCCACCGCAGCCCCTAAATCAATCGCCCTCGCTCCCACTTTCACCTGTTAGGTGCCTGGACGCTGTGCTTTGCGCTCTGACTGCTCAGCTCTCCCCCAGCTGCTGGCCTGGCCTGGCTCTGCTTACGGATGAGTACAGGCCTTCATCACTCTTTCTCTCTGTGGGCAAAATTACTGCTATGTATGTGAAGACTCATTTGTTCCCTCAGAACAAGGGTAGGGACCTACAGCCCTTTGTGCATACATTATTGTGCCAGTAACGATAAGGTATGCTATACAAATAAATTTTTTGTTGTCAATATCTGGAAAAATTATATGGGGAAGGAAATCGCTCAGGACCTGAGTTTTGCTGGATATCAAGACTTTTTTTCCTCCCAGGCATCACAGAAATTCAGTGCCCTTATTGGAGGAATTTATTCTCTAGTGGTGGAAGTTGAGACTGTGGCAAACTACTAGAGTACATATTTTTTGAGCAGCGGATCTCTTATCACCTCCGATCACACATTCGCCTCATTCCCGAAAGGAATAAAATAATGGTCCGTGGAGAAGAAGGCTGGGAGGATTCAGGGAGGTGACAATACCGGCTTTCAGAGTGTCTCCATTGAATCTATTTTTTTAAAAAGATAGACTCCATTTTTTCTGAACCAAAAAACAATGAAAATAATTTATTAATTTTATTTTTAACACTGCGTTGTCAGTGCCCAATGCATGCTGCCCCCCAATATCTCTCAATGGCATATTGATTATTTCTAATTAAAGTTACTTGAAAAGCAGCTGGTGAAGAAGGGACAGGCTGACCCTCCTCTGTCTCCTTGACTGCAAGGAATGAATCTCCCCAGTGAGGGGGTCCTCTTTGCTCCACAGGGGCTGAGAGAGGCCCCTCTCCAGAGTTAAGGAACCCAGGGCCAAAAAAACCTGTGCAAACAAACCTTGTTACTTTTTACTAATTTAGTATTCCAAGACCTCTTTCTATTTAGAGTCTTTACTAATGAGTGCCCAAACCTAAGTTTCATTGTCTTGGCAATTCTTCAGAAATTTATTGTTTCTTTGTCTAAAAATTATAAACAGCTGTCTGCTTTGATCATTTTTCTGAGCATCATTCATGATCTCCCCTGTGCACATATTAAATTGGGTTTTCTGCTGTAATCTAGTCTTGTGTCAATTTCATTACTAGTCCACCCAGGAAAACTCAAGAGGAGCAGAGGGGGGAATTTTTCCACTCCCTGACAATACCCATGTAGATTTTTCACAGAGACTAGACAGAATTGATTGGAGTAATACTTAATTTTCTAAAGTTCGTTTTATTTTCTTAAAGGTCATTTAAAATACAAATATAAATAGAACTTATGTTCAGATATACCTCTTAGTTTATGTTTGTAAAATAAGTTAATCTTATTTCTATATTATAAAATGGTACATAGACAGGTTTCAAGAACACAGAGGTGTTCATTGCCTAGACTTTTGAAAGAGTCTGCCCAAGTTCAAAGCCTGGCTCTAGGGCCTGCCCCATGATGCATTGTCCACCATAAATGTCTTTCAAATAAAAGATGGCAGAAACTTCCTGATGCCTACCAAGTCAATCATTCTACCTGTTTTAGGGCAAGGGTAGAGGTGTTACAATAAAATTCTCTAAATAAGTTTGGCAGCGGGCCTATTGATAGATAGCAACTGAATAAGTGGTGGCTGTTATAATCTATTCAGAGATTTCTGAGTTTCTCACTAAAAGAAAAATAACATTGAACTTTAAAAATAATTTTTCGATACCTGACATTTGTGATTAACATAAATATTTCAAAGTATTTCCATACACATTGATTCATCTGATCCTCACTAAAATCCTTGTAAAGAAAACAGGACAGATGTTAATATTCTAATTTTTCATAAGAAAAATTGAGATGCAGATGATCTGATTAAAGATTCTTTGGTCCCTGATGAGCCGTTAGTCTCAAGCAAGCCATCTCATATTTCTGGGCCTCTCTGCAAAATGAATGAGTTAGACAAGTGGTGTGCAATAGCACTTTCACTGCTAGTACTTATATAATTTGGAGTTCAAATAGTTTGAATAAGCTGGGCTTCACTGTGTGAAAAACTGATCAGGATACCAACTTTCCAGGATTTGGAAGTGAGTTGGAGACTCACTCCCTCTTGTCAGTGCCCAGACATGATGGAATCCTGAAAGGGGAACCAATTGAAATGCCTGGGAAATCTAGGTGTCTAGTCATTGCATTTATAATGAGAAACAACTGCTTGGGAACCAGAATTCTTAAAACCTGTTCACTGGAGTATTTTTCCCTAGAAGTAAGCTGGATGGCAGGCTCAGTCCTAAAGAGAATTTAGCTTTGTTGAGTCTAAAGTCAAAGCAAGCAAATTAAAATGATCGATGGAAAGTCTTTAGAAGAGCTGATGAATTTTCTCACTATGGCTTCAAGGACTCATTCTTAAGGAAAATTTGCCATCTGGAAAGGTGCTAATAAGGGGCAGTTCAGAGGCCTGGGTTCTGTTATTTAAAACCAGTAAACAACACTGTCATTCTACTTGGAGTTAATAGCCTCAGAACCCACTCATCACATAAGAAGGACAACTTCGAACCTCAAATCCCTAACTTATAAAATGATGATGTACTGACAAATTCTCCTTAAAGAAAACCCTTCAACTTTTCTTGTAATATTGGTTTGGTGCTGATGAACTCCTTTAGCTTTTTCTTGTTTGGGAAGCTGTTTATCTGCCTTTTGATTCTAAATGATATCTTTGCTGGGTAGAGTAATCTTGGTTGAAGGTCCTTGCTTTTTATCACTTTGAGTATTTCTTGCCATTCCCTTCTGGCCTGCAAAAATTCTATGGAGAAATCAACTGACAGTCTTACAGGAACTCCCTTGTAGGTAACTAAGTGCTTTTGTTCTTGCTGCTTTTAAGGTTATCCGTTTGTCTTTAATATTTTGCATATTAATTATGATTAATTACAATTGGTATGGGCCTCTTTGAGTTCATCTTATTTGGACTTTCTGAGCTTCCTGGATTTGTATGTCTATTGCCTTTACCAAGTTAGGGAAGTTTTCTGTCACTATTTTTTCAAATAGGTTTTCAATTTCTTGCTCTCTCTCTTCTACTTCTGACACCCCATAATGCAGATGGTGGTGTGCTTGAAGTTGTCCCAGAGGCTCCTCATTTTTTTAAATTCTTTCTTCTTTTTGCTATTCCGATTGGGCATTTTTTTTGCTTCCTTATATTCCAAACAGCTGTTTTGATTCTTGGCTTCATGTATTCTACTGTTGATTACCTATAAATCATTTTTTCACTTCAGTTAATATATCTTTTAGTTCTGACATTTTTTAATGGTTTCCATGTCTTTTTTTATGTTGAAGTTCTAAGTTCATCTATTTTTCCCTTAAATTCACCGAGTACCTTTAGAACCAGTGTTTTGAATTCTGCATCTAGTAAATTGCTTGTCTCCATATTGTTTAGTTTTTTCTCTGGAGTTTTGCTCTGCTCTTTCATTTGGGACATGTTTCTGTGTCTTCTCATTTTGGCAGCCTCCCTGTGTTTGTTTCTGTGTATTAAGTAGAGATGCTATGACTCCCAGGCTTGGTACAGTGGTCTCATGTAATAGGTGCCCTGCAGAGTCCAGTGGCACAGCCTTCTCATCCACCTGAACCAGGTACTTCAGGCATGATCCCCAGTTTGGGCTGTGCATAGCCTTTTGTTATAGTTGAGCCTTGACTGCTGTTGACATGTTAATGGGAAGAACTTACTCCCAGCTACAGGGACTGGCTGCAACCACTGTGGCAGATCAGCTGTGCAGGGGCCCACTCCACAGAGCGGGACTTACTTCAGCAGGGCTATGGTGCTCACTGAGTCTGCCCCTTGAGTATGCTATTTGTGGAGATGGTTACGTGGTGCTTTGACGCAGTCTGAAGCTGTCTACCAGGTGTGCTGGCTCTGGGGCCTTTCAGAAGGTGTAGACCAAGGTCAGCCACTGCCTGAGTTCTGCCAGGGGCCACCCAGCATGAGCTGCAAAGAGATTTCTGGATTTCTGTTACTTGTGCTGGGCTTGGAAGTGCCCTGGTGAGGCCAAGCTGGGAACCACAGACATCTACCACTAGTGCCAAGCCTGGGACCACTTAGCAAGATGTATAGGCATGCTGAAGCCAGATGCTACTTGTTTGAGAGATTTAGGAAAATCTGAAACATGAGCCAAGATAGTCCATTTGTATGTACAACCCTCTGGAAATAGCTTGTGTGGACCCACAAGTTGGTGGGATGGGGTTTCAGGGAGTAACAAGGGTAGGCTGAGCAGTGTAAGCCAGGTTGATGGTGACTCTGATATGGAACCTGTCTGCTGACTCTGTGGGATGAGGGCTCAGTAAAGGAACAATGACCTCTGCCAGCATTTCTGTCTGGGAGAAAGCTGCCCCTCTAGCTCTTGCCCAGATACCAGACAATTCAGTTCCTCCTCGTATATCCCTGGTGCTTTTTGAGTTGCTTCCCTAGTGCTGCAGTTCAGAGGGAGTGAGCCTGAGTAAGTCTGTGCAGGAGCCCTTTAAGAGGAACTGCCTGGAACCACAGTAGCACTCTATCTCAGTCAACCACCATCCCTGCCAGTATTTACAGCCAGAAATTATGGGAACTTCTTTTCCTGGCACTGGAATCCCCGGCTACAGAGCCTACTGTGGGGCTGGGATCCCTCACTCCTCAGGTGGGACCTTCGCAACGTAGTATCCTTCCTAATTTGCCACATGTGGGTGTGGGACAAACCTATTTGTGGGACAAACCTCAGAGAGGCCATGGCCCCTCCTTCCATCTTGCTGTGGCTTCTTCTTTATATCCTTAGCTGTAGGAGTTTCTTTGAGCTAGATTTCAGACAGTTCTGAATAACAGTTATTCTGTAGTTTAATTGCAATTTTGATGTAGTTGTGGGAGGATGCGATTAGAGCATTTACCCAGACCACCGTCTTGATTGGAAACCAAAAGGTTGTTTTTTAAAGAAGGAAAATGCAAGCATTTGAACACAGAGCAATTAACTATCTGTATGGTAAAAGACATCATAGCCCTGGCCACTAGCTCAGTTAGTTAAAGCATTGTCCCATACACCAAAAAGTTGTGGGTTCGATTCCTGGTGAGGGCATATACCTAGGTTGTCAGTTCAGTCCCCAGTTGGGGCATGTATGGCAGGCAACCAATCAATGTTTCTCTCTCATGTTACTCTTTGTGTTTCTCTCTCTCTTTCTCTCTCATTAATAAACATATCCTTAAGTGAACATTTAAAACAAAAGACTCCATAAAAAAAGAAATGACAGCTTAGGAAAAAAAGTAACCCATATGGTAGACTAAAGGATTATTTCTCAATAAACAAAGATTTTATACAAATCTTTTTTAAAAAGATAATCAAACTGATACACAAGATAAGAATAAGCAATTTGCAAGAGAAAAAATAAAAAATAAATAAATAAAACAACCCAATATACATTAAAGATGCCCAGTCTTTTTCATGGTCATAGAAATGCAAATGTAAGCAATAATGAAATACAGTTTTTACTCCCCTGGTCAGCAAAAGTTAAAAAGAACAACCACTAACTGCTGCTAACTTTGAATCAGTCAGGCACCTTACTGATACATTACTAATGGGCAGGTGAATGACTACGACTGTTCAGAAAACAATGATTTGGTAATATATTAATGAAAATACTCTAGGGGCAAATAATCTCCTTTGAAAAATCTCTTATTCATATATTTAAAATATAAAATTATATGTAAGTGAACAAAACCAAAACATATTTTTATGTGTATATTTTACATATGCACACACACACATATAAATATATGTATATATATTGCTCTTTTCCAAAGGTGTTTATCGCAGCAAAGATGTTTATTGCAGCAACTCTGTTACCGCAAATATAAAACACATACGCAAAGAAATGAAAACTGCAAACAACATGGATATACACTGAATCTGGGAACTAGTTTAAGAAAGTGTTTGATGCAAATACACTTGAAAATTATGCAGCTATTCAGAAGAAGTCAGATTTATATTCAAAGACTCTAAGGTATATCTATGACCTGTTATTATTAAAAAAGCATCTTGTAGAATAAGTATGACTTAATTTTTAAAGCAACAGTAAAACATTTTAACATATATTTAGAATGGAGAAATGTGTAATGTAAATTAAAAAGATTCATATCCCAGCCTAATTATAAAGGAAAGCTTTAATTACCAAGAATATGTATTCATATGTGTGCAATCCTTATTATCTGATCTTCTGTGATAACTTGGAAATAAATATTAGGTTATTAATAAATTATTGGGTTATCAATAAATTATTCTGCTTTTGGGTTAATAATACCTTTAAAAATAAAAGTTTTCTTTGTAGCAGTTGCTACTGACAATATAGCTAATGTTAAGATCCTAAAGGCAATCAATACATTATTTTATTTGAGAAAACTTTGGGGGAAAAGAAGGAGTTGCATCTGGGAGCAGGAGACAAGAGGTGAACACAGAGCAGTGATAGTGCTTCTGGCTGATGGAAAAGACAGTCTTTCGGCAGACGGGAGTAGCAGAGTAGGGGGTGTTTTACAGAAAGTTGGCCCATGGCTACACGGAAAGCTTAGCCGGTAGAGGTGTGTGCTGGCTGTGAGATCTGAGTTCAAAGATAAAACTAGTGAAAAGGCAGGTCTCCAGGCCCAGGAACTAAAGTTCGGTTTGGCTGAACAAAGCAGCCACTCGGGAAAGGAAGACGATGTCAAGAGCGCAGATAATCAGCAATGGTATATAATCAGGGTTTTAGTCAGGACCACCACATGTGGCTGTGCAGGCTGCATGACGCCAGCTCTGGGGAACGCTGTTGGCTGAGATGGCTATGTGAAGGGTTCCTTCTAGATTTGTACAAGGTAAGAAGCCTATTACAAAACTGGGGTTTTCCCCCAAGATCAGAGTACATCAGCAACAAAATTGGCATCATCATCATCCACCACCACCATGATCGTGACAGCTGACATTATGACAAAGTGTGGTGCTCATGGTACGAATTCACTGATTCTAGAAAGAATCAAAGGAGGCAGCCAGGTCAGGTATTACAATTACCATTAAAATGAAGACATAAAAACTCAGAATGTTCATTGACTTGCCCAAGATCTCAAAGGTGGTTTTAGTGGCAGAAGAGGCATGTGAACTGAGAGTGTCTCCTCTTAAAACCATTCAGTTCCCACTGTGTGAAACTGCTCACAAGGGGGATGAAGACTGGGCCCTCACGTGGGGACTGGTTGAGGTTGGGCCCACTGGGCAGTGTGCCAAACACATGATTATATACACTGTAATTCTTTTATATAAACTATATTTTATTTCTTCAACCTAATGGGTAAACACGTTCTTCCTGTAAGGGGATTTCCTGCTGTGTAACATGCCGACTCAACTTGTCCGTACTGATTGCTATTTTGTCAGAGTGACTGTGTGTTTAGGACATATTAGAGAAAAGATTTATGGCAGCTTACAAACACACATGCAAAGCAAAACAATATAAAGCATGGAAGTGAGGAAATTGAATTACAAGAAAAATGAGTGAAGGAAAGAAAACATCCAGCCAAGAATGAAGTTAGTTCACAAAATAAATAAGGCATTCAATAAAGTTCTCTATATTTGTTAGAGGCACACCACAAATTTAGCTCGCAGCTTTTTAGCAGTCAAGAGTTAGAGGGAAACATGATTCACAGCATTTAAAAGATATAATTATAAGCCAACCAGAGGTTCAAGAGAAATACAACTATTCTTGGTAGTAAAACTAGAAAGATATATTTTTCATTGTCCATATAATGTTAATAATAGCATCCAATTTTTACAAGGATCTTACTCTGTGTCAAGCACGATACAAAGTGCCTTGAATGCTTTATCTTATTCAATTCTTGCAACAATTCTATAGGATGGATATTATTAGTATCACTTTTTTTTTTTCACAAATGAGCAACTGAAATACAGAAACGTTAAGTAAGTCACTGGAGGAAACACACTTAGTATGTGATTTAGGATTCCAATACATTTCTGCTGATTCCAGAATTATTCTTCTACCACATAGCTTCCATATAGGAGCTACACCTTGGTTCAATCCCTAGGTCCAGAATTATCCAACAGAATCCTTTAACATCCAATATAATGTTGTCCCTACAATTGTGCTCTGCCTCATAACTGTTTTCTCTTCCTTTTTCTTTTTGTTTTGTTTTCTTCATCGCACTTACCACCATCTGAAATTATGTTCAGTTGTTTACTTATTTTATGTCTTTCTTCTATCAGAATTTAATTACATAGCTGACATAATCTTGTTCATCTTGCCACTCTTGTATCCCCACAGTCTTCTTTACTGAGGAGGCACTCAGTAATATTTTGAAATTAATGAATATTTCAAGGATCAAGGATCAAGTGTCCATTCAAAACTTTTCCATGTCTGAAAATCCAGTTGCTCCTATTTTTTCTTGGTGAGGCAAGATAGTTAGAAGCTAGGAAAATTCCTTGGCAAGTGGAATGGGGAAGCTGAGTCAGATAAATTGCTGACCAATTTACAGCCAGATAATAAATCACAAGGTCTTATCTTCCCTAACCAAGGACACTTAGGAGCAAATGGTTTATATATTTTAGAGCATGCTAGGGCAGACCTGCCTCGGTCCTGGTCCCTCTTTGATGACATTTTTTGAAGGCGAAACTGACCAGAGAATGACCCCCACCCCTTTACAAGTTCATTTTGATTCATCACCATCTCAAAGGACACACCCGAAAAGCTGATGAATATTCCATTGAGATCTTCTCCTGAGACTTCCCCTATAATTTCAGTCTTTAGAAAACAAATTAAAACCCTTAAGACAAAGGACCCTGTGTGCACTATCTCTGGGGCACACACATGCCTTCACCCCCTGCTTTCCTCAGGTATGTATCTTTGCTTTGCTTTTCCTAAGCTCTAAGGGTTCCCAGGAGACCTGCAACCAGGGATGCAGCAGGCAGTAGCAGCTTGTCCACTAACCCCCTAAATCTGCCTCCAAGGACCCTCCTTTTGCCTTTGTAACTTGTTTCCTGAGTCTGTGCAGCTCACCTGACTCACTTCTTCTGCCTCTGTGACTTTCTTTCTAAAGGGTCAAGGTAGCTTCTCCTAGGCTTGACTTCTCCTCCTGTTTCCAAAGAGCCAAGGCAGCTGTGCCTAGGCTCACTCCTATCGCTATGACCTTGCCTTTTCTATCTAAGTGCTTCCTTTGTTTTACTGACCACAGCTTTAAAAACTGTACTCTCAAAATCACCCAGACTTGTGCTGTGAAACCTTTCCTGCATAAAGTCAAGAACCCATATATTCCAGACTGCTAGTTCCTTATAGATATTACTCACATATTCTTCTCGAGCCTCCATGACTTATGTGCATTAGTTATTCACCAAAAATATATTGTTTCCTACAGCTAAGATATTTTTTAATAATCCATCTTGGCATAGACTTGATTTTATTCATTTGACTTGTAATTTTAAAAATTATACTTAAGAATAAAGATGATATCATTGCTTGTCACACATAGAGAATTTTTTTTCATTCATTTGCCCATGAAAAAAGATCGCTGGTTTTAAAGCCTATATTTGAAAAATTTGCCTGGCAGCCTGTTCAGTATAGATTTTGCTATTTGTGGCCCAATATTTCCTATTTTAAAAAACAGACCAGTTTTTTTAAAAAAGGGAAATTAACTCAATGGCGTAAAGCAAAAAGAATCAACATGTACCTATGCTGGTTAAACACCTAATTCTAGTTGCTATGTTTTCACGTGGGAAAAATAATTAAATCTGTAAGCCATGCAGCATCACCAGATAAGTAAATGGGGTATGAAATGATAGGGGGCTTTCTAAACTATATGCACAAACATATATAGACTCCAAAGATATTCAGAATAATTGATTGGATGACATTAATGAACATAGTCCAGGAAATCTCAGAGTAAGATAGATTCTCATCCCTGGTTGTCTGACACAAATTCTCAGTGTTCTCTGAGACTTTCAGGCTCCCTTGGAATTTGAGTCCCATGGCTGTCATTTCTAGAGAGGAGGGCAAACAAATCTCACAAACACAACTCTTCCTTAGAAATTGTCTGTGAATGTTTGCCCTCTCCTTCAAAAGTGGGTCTTTCTCTAAGTATTCCAAGTCATGAAAGGCAAGGACCTACATCCGAGATGCTCTGTCCAGCAAAGCTTTTATTTAGAATGGAAGGGCAGATAAAGTGCTTCTTAGATGAGGTCAAGTTAAAGGAGTTCATCATCACCAAGCCCTTATTATATGAAATGTTAAAGGGACTTATCTAGGAAAAAGAAAACAAAAAACATGTACAGTGAAATGACAGCAAACTCACAATAATTAACCCCCACACCTAAAACAAAAATAAAAACAAATAAGCAAACAACTAGAATGGGAACAGAACCACGGAAATGGAGATCATATGGAGGGTTATCAACAGGGGAGTAGGAGGAGGAGAGAGGGGGAGAAGGTACAGAGAATAAGTAGCATAGATAGTAGGTAGAAAATAGACAGGGGGAGGGCAAGAATATTATGGAAAATGTAGAAGCCAAGAACTTATAAGTATGACACATGGACATGAACTAAAAGGGGGGAATGTGGGTGGCAGAGGGTATGCAGGGTGGAGGGGAGTGAAGGGGGGAAAGTGGGACAACCGTAATAGTAATAGAGGACTCAAGACTTGGAAAATTTTAGCTTAAGGAAAAAGTTAAAAGTCTAGCAAGTAATGTATATGTTAAAGCTTTTGTTTCAGAAACTACAGATAAAGCCCATCCTGGCTCCTGGGAAACAGCCAGCCTCCTGGGGCACTGATAGAAGATTATCACCTGTGGACATTCGAACCTTTGTTCCAGGGAGAGCAGACAGGACCACCCTCTCTCCTTGGGAACAGCTAGCAGCCAAGGATAGGAATGTTGCAGCTTCTGAATCTCAAAGCCCTTACCTCACCTTGTTTGTCCTCCCCCACCTCCCCTATAAAAGTTCTGGCCAGGAAAGAGAAGGGAAGATGGTTTGTTAGAGTATGAACCCGCCATCTTCTCGGATTGCGACCATCTGAATAAAGCACCCATAAAAGATTCAATCGCTGTCATTGCTTACTGGATTTGGTAGTGACAGGCAGCCAGAATGCTGGTGTCTTATCTGGTTATATATTCTGGCAACTCTGTGCAGGGACAGACTTTGGGACTCTCCGGTAGGTCTGGGTATTTGGTGGGGTGTCCCACTGGCTGCCTGGACTGAGAGGCCCTTGGGGTTTGGAGTCGGAGAATTCCAAGCAGCTGCCAAGTGATTTCACTTGGGGATTCTGCCTGCCTCAATCCCAGCACTTCTCGTCCTGCATCACACTGGATTGAATTGTTGTACTTTCTGGTTCAGGCTGAAATCCCAGGTCACGACTTAGGTCATCTGTTCTGTTTTGGGTACCTTCTGTTTGGAGCTGGGTGGAGTTCCATCTGGTAGAATGGAGGGGGAAGCCTCCATTCTGCAAAATGGCCCTTTGGGGCCAGTTCTGACTCATCGACTCATGAGCATATATTGAAAGCATGTGTTGTTTTGTTGTAGTACTCTTCCGTTTGTGTCCTGTATAACTTAGACTCAGGAGAGCGCTGGTCACTGCATGGGTCTTTAAATTACTGTATTGTACTGTAACTAGAGTTGTTTTGTCAAAAATCAGGGAAGTGGGACAAATTGCCTTATCTAGAAGTTTTTGGGTTTACATGATAAAGATGCATGCAGAGTTAAAAAAGGAAAAAAAGGAGGAAAATAAGTTAATGGCTCAGAGAAAAGAGAATTTACATATGAAAGATAGAAGCCCAGAGGAGAGGGGCCAGAAAGATCTAGATGTTATATGGGCCGCTGCAAGCTGGTCAGAGTCCTGCAGCCCCAGGGGATCCACTCTGATGAGTGAAGTGGGAAAGTACGCCTGAACTGGCATCGCTGTCTTGAAACGGTCAAGGAACCAGATTTGGTGGAGGATAAAACCCCTATCGGGGCAGGGCAATATCCTTTTCAGAGACTTTTCAGTAAGAGTAAGGCCAGAGGGCCAGCCTGCTGGATATTATGGGGCACATACTCCGTTTTCTACATTGAATCTGTTAAACTGGGAAAGTTCCTGCCCCTTATAGAGATGATCCTACTAAAATGACTGATTTGGTTGCATCAGTTTTTGCCACCCATCATCCCAACTGGGCAGACATACGAGCCTTATTGAATATCTTGCTTACGGAGGATGAGCAGAGGCTGGTGTTGGATAAGGCAAATGAAGAGGCTTGGAGGTTACACCAAGAAAATCCAGAGGCAGCTCTGGGCCCTCCCAGGGCAATACCTCTATCCGAGCCCAACTGGGACCCTGATGGGGATGGCCTTGCTCTCACTATAAGACATGCCTCCTTGAGGGAATGGGGAAAGGCGTCCCTGAGCAGAAAAGTCTGAGTATGGTGCAGGCCGTGCAGCTAAAGTCCAAGGAGGACCCCTCCGAACACCAGGAAACACTTAAGGAGATTCCTGGGGATGGCAAGTGACTGCCACATTTGGATTCCAAACTTTGGGCTCACTGCTAAACCACTGCATGTGGCTCCAAAGGGACCAGAATGACAAAGGAGTGCACTCAGGCTTTTGAGTCCCTGAAGGCTCACCTGGCTTCTACACTGTCCTTGGGGTTTCCAAACCTACTGAAGCCCTTTCAATAATATGTGCATGAGAGACAGGGCATTGCCCTGGGATTCTTCACACAAATGCTTAGTGACATTTGCAGCCCATCGCATAATTGGCAAGGAAATTAGATCACACTGTCCAGGGGTGGCCAGCCTGCTTGAGAGTGGCAGCCACCTGCAAGCTCTTGGAGGAAGCTGAAAAAGTTTGCCTTGGGACAGCCTATGCCAGTTCTGTGTCCCAGCAAGTGTTGAGCCCGCTAGAGCAAAAGGGAAATATGTGGCTGACGGCTGAAAGGATGGGCAGGTATGAGCCCTTTCTTCTCGACAATCCTAACGTCTCCCTCAAAACTGCAAGTAAGGTAAATCCTGCCTTTCTTCTCCCAGAGCCTGACTCGGCTGCACTGATACATGACTGTGCTGAGATAACTGGTGAAGTGCATTCTAGCAGGATTGATTTACAGGGCCATCCTCTAGAAGAAGCAGGCTGGACTCTCTACACAGATGGAAGCAGTTATATGGACAAAGGAAGCAGAAAGGCTGGGTATGCAGTTGTGACTCTTCAAGGAGTAGTGGAGGCCAAGGCTTTGCCGCCAGGAACCTCTGCTCAGAAAGCTGAACTGATTGCATTGACGAGGGTACTGGAATTGTCTCATGGAAAGAGAGTGAATGTGGTATCAACTGAAGGTAAGCTTTCCTGATTTCGCATGCACATGATTTCATCTGGGAAGACAAAGAACGGTTAACCTCCAAATAAAAAGGAGGTTAAGCATGCAGCAGAAATTTTAAAATTATTAAAGGCTGTTCAGGTACCTTAACGGGTGGCAGTTATGCACTGCCCGGGGCATCAGAAAGAGGACACTAAAAGGGCTAGAGAAAGCAATCCAGCTAAACAGGCAGCAAAAGAGGCTGCTAAAAGAATGTTTGTAATGCCTTTGGTACCTGTTCTGGACTTGTCACAATTTGACCCTGAATATTCAACTGCAGACTTAGAGAAAGCTAAGAGATGAGGTTTTAATGAAGAAGGTCCTGATAGCCAATAGAAAAGGAATAAGAAAAGAGCTATACTGTTTTCCTGAACATTTAGTAGAGCCACTCATGAAGCATGTGCACGAGGCCACACACTGTGGAAGAGACTCATTAACCACCTATGTCAAACGGTGGCTCACAGGTCCTGGAATGGTAAAGCCATAAGAAAAGTGATTGCTAAATGTGTTGTGTGCTGGAAGAACAACCCCAAAACAGCACCCCATCAAAGGAAGAAAGAAAGCAGTATCAAGGACAGTGCCCATTTGAGAACTGGCAAGTAGACTTTACCCAGATGCCACGGCTCCAAGGGTAGAAATATTTGCTAACCTTTATGGACAACTTTTCAGGATGGGTAGAAGCCTATCCCACTAGAACATAGAAATCTTCAGAAATAGTGAAAGCATTATTGAAGGAAATAATCCCTCGCTTTGGTCTCCCTGGCAGCATTCAGAGTGATAACAGACCTGCTTTCATTTCAGAAACCACACAGAAGGTTAGTAGAATTTTAGAAATTAAGTGGAGATTCCACACGGCATGGAGACCCCAGGCTTCTGGGAAGGTAGAGAAGATGAATCTCACCTTGAAGAAAAATATAGCCAAACTGTCAAGAAACTCATCTTCATTGGGATCAAGCTTTACCTATTCCCCTGCTCAGGATAAGGGTGGCTCCTCGAAGTGGGATTCAGTTGAGTCCCTGTAAAATTGTGTACAGGTAGCCCTTTCAGGTCACAATTGGGGTAAGAGATATGTATATAGATAAAAAAAAAACTGAAGGTAAAAAAATATGTACAACATTTAAGTCAGACCTTAGCTGTGATGAATGACCTTGCCTGTATTAGAGACTCTTCTCCCACAGGTTTGCTGCATTTCTCTGAGTCTGCAGACAAAATGCTACTCGAGATTTGGGTGAACGACAGCATCTCCAAAAACCAACTAGGAAGAAAGTGGACTGGACCTTGGGACATACTCCTCACCATCCCCACCATGGTGAAACTGGCAAAAATAAAACCTTAAGACTCATCACACCAAAATAAAGAAAGCGCTGGAGGAAGATCTGAAAGTCATCTTTGAAAAACAATGACTAATGTTCTTTTCTTTACCTCTTGTTTAGCCCCTTGTTATGGACAACTTATTCCATTCAAACAAGATGAAAATATTTGGGTATATTTAGCAAAATATGTTCTGAATATTCCTGACTTTCGCTTTGCAGGAGGAACTTATGTTAAACAAACTTTCACTTCATGTCTTATAGGTGTCTGTACTCTTTTGGAAAGCCTTAGAAATTGTACTGTTTGAGCATATCGAAAAGAAAATGACCTACTCTGACATTTATAATTGGGGACCAGTGGTAACTATAAAGGACAGGGAAATGTTTTCATTGAAAGTCGCTAATGTGACTCCAGCTAGAGAGTGTGCAACTTTTGTCAACTGTACTAAAAACTGTCTTGTGTTCTCAGCAGGTGTGAAAATGAATTGCACAACCACCACTGATGTATCTTAGGCTTATGCTCATGCTCATGTTAAACTGCCAACAGGATGGTTTCTGATATGTACAATGTCTATTCTTGTGTTCCAGCAAACAGTTCTGGGGGACCATGCTCTCTGGGAAGACTGACAATGTTTATGCCTCAGAAGCCCCACTTTACCTGGGTTCGACAGGATGTCTCCCCTTATACCTGATTAGATATCGGGTATATAATATATCAGTGACCTACACCTTTTAGCCCTGCTGAATATGTGTCTTTAATTATGTTTGTAATGCCAACCATTGTAACTTATTTAATGTAGAAATAAGCAGATTAGCCGGCGCTGTGGCAAAAGCTTTGAATGCCACCTTAAAAGCCATCAGTGTCATTAGTCAAGAACTAGGACAAGTCAGATAAGCAGTACTGGAAAATCGTGCAGCCATAGACTACTTTCTTTTAAGGCATAATCATGGATGTGAAGAATTTAAAGGACTCTACTGGTTTAACCTGATAGTTCACAGCTCATAGAACAAAAAGTAAAGCAAGTAAATAATATAATGTCTAATGTAAAACAGAGAGAAGATTCTTTAGTATTGACTTGTCTAAACTAACCTCCTAGCTGCCTAGTATACCTGGTCTTTGAGAGACATTTATTGTTTTTTATCCTTGTCATTTTCTTCAGTATCACAGCTTGTTGGTGCACACAAGGTGCCTCCTTATGTGGGTCTGCAATGAGGTGCATTCCTACCCACCCCCCACCCACCGGGTAGTCCAATGCTAAGTTCTGATCTCATAGAAATGAGATAGTTTAATACTAATGGTGGGGAATGATAGGGGACTCAAAGACTAAGAAACTTTTAGCTTAAGGAAAAAGTTGTAAGTCTAGCAAGTAATGTATATGTTAAAGCTTTTGTTTCAGAAACTACAGATAAGGCCCATCCTGGCTCCTGGGAAACAGCCAGCCTCCTGGGGCACTGACAGAAAATTACCCCCTGGGGACATTAAAATCTTTGTTCCAGGGAGAGCAGACAGGACCACCTTCCCCCCTTGGGAACAGCTAGGTGAAAGGACAGGAATGTTGCAGCTTCTGAATCTCAAAGCCCTCACCACACCTTGTTTGTCCTCCCCCACCTCCCTTATAAAAGATCTAGCCAGGAAAGAGAAGGGAAGATGGTCTGTTAGGGTAGGAACCCACCATCTTCTCGGATTGACGGCCATTTGAATAAAGTGCCCATTAAAGATTCAATCACTGTCATTGCTTGTTGGGTTTGGTAGTGACAGGCAGCCCGAACGCTGGTGTCTTTTCCGGTTTCAATAGCATTATTGATAAAATATATTTAAAAAAGTGAGTCTTTCTCTTCTTTTTCCTTTAAACTTATGTGTTGCTAGTTTATTGTTTCAGTTAAAAGACTAGAGTATATGAAAATGTAGAATAAATTGAAAGACATGTAAAGTTGATAATGTCCTCTTGACTTCTTTTTCTGAATTCAACTGGTTTAAAGATGGCAGACAGGTATGAAAAGAAACAACTTGGGAAATGAATAATGGCTGGATTATATTTTTGCATTTCAAAAACATGGAAAATGGCTAAGATTATAACGAACCTTCTTTATGGAAAGATGACGATAAATGGTGAAGGTGATGTGGTATTATGATTTATATTAAGAAAAATATTTTGGTGAGTTTCCATAGCTCCTGGCACATACATCCTAAAACCCCATAGTTTCCTATATGAGCTGTAGGAACATCTTTTTAAAGCTATTTAGTTTTGTTCCCAGTTCCTAAAATAACTCCAGAGCCATAAAGGTAAAATTGCCATCTTTTGTTATTCATTAGAAGCCCTTGTAAGCACACCCAAGTTTATGTTAATGAGGTGACTTTTGGAAAGCCCCTAAGAATAGGGGCAGGTTGCCAGGGAAACCAACCAGTGACTAGAGGAATTAGAGAAATTTCAGTCCTGACCTCTAACCTCTGGGGAGGAGAGAGAAGGGCTGTATCACCAAGGGCCAGTGATTTCATCACTCATGCCTATGTAAAGAAGCCTCTGCAAAATTCCCCCTCCCCCCCAAAAAAAAGGAAAAAAAGA
The DNA here is from genome assembly GCA_039655065.1 of Glossophaga mutica. Lineage (NCBI taxonomy): Eukaryota > Metazoa > Chordata > Mammalia > Chiroptera > Phyllostomidae > Glossophaga > Glossophaga mutica. Next base: position 67,032,503 of record CM077304.1, read on the forward strand.
AGGATTTGAAGGGACTCCAGATCGGTGAACATGTGGAGGTGGTGGGAGTGGGGAGCACCCGGAGAGGGCTAGGAAGCTCTGCATCTTTTCCCACATACCTTGCCCTGTGCATCTTTAACATTTACCAGTTCCTGAGTTACATCTTTTTATAATAAACTGGTAATCTAGTAAGCAAAAGTGTTACCATCATTGTTCAGCTAGATATTGAAAAGAGAAACACAGGGAACTAGACACTGAGCTTAATAAACTGGGAAACAGGAGCCTGTTTGCTTCCAAAGGAAGTGACCGTTTTAAGCACTCCAGAGGATTACAGCATTGCTCCTCCAAAGGGATTAACACTCCTTCCTTCCCTCCTCTAGGACCAGATTGTTGCGGGGGGGGGGGGGGGGGGGGGGGGGGGGGGTTGCCAGGGGAGGTGCGGGACCTCAAAGAGGCCTGTCAGTCTAACTAGGAGGTGCAAACCCAACCAAAGCCTGCAAAATTGGGAGGTTAATTGGTTCATTTGAAAAAGACACCTGGTCTGTCCAAAGCTCAAGCTAATATGACCCCAGGAGGACAAAGATGCTCCCTCTCTCTTGCCTGTGACCTGAACTCACACAGTATGCACACCTGTTCTCTTTATGGCCCTGTGGCCCATGGCCTCCAGAAGGGAGGCCAAATACCACAGCACAGCAATGGACTACAGCTGGAAACACACACTAAGCTCGCTTGAGGCTGGACTGGACTATACTTGAATATGGAACATAGACTCCAAGAGGTGGCCTTCATCCTGGCCTTATTAAAAACAAGATCAGACCTTTTATACAGCAAGACAAAGATGGGATAGTCCTTAATTATACATCATCAATAAACCATACCACAAAGCCACATTCTTCCCTGTGGGCCTCAGGACATTTTATGTGTGTGTGTTGATAGTGTAAGAACCCCATTTCCATCGACAACAATGGATCTGATGCTATTTCCAAGTAGATAGTGTCAGAACTAAATGAAATTGTAGATGACAAGCTGCTGTCACAGAATTGCTTGGTGTGGGAAATCTGCCCCCTCCTCACACATGGTGGCCAAAAATGTTGTAAGGGAAGTGTTAAGTAAGAGTAATGTAGAGAGCAGAGGGGGTGTTAGCAGCGGGATTTGCTAGAAAGGTCCTGGCTAGGAAAATGTGTGGTTTGGGAAGAGAAAAAACGGAAGAGCAGGAGATAAAGAACCTTGACTCCCGGATGACCATGTGGTCACCCAGGGTATGAAGCATCAGCTACGCTGCGCTTGGTTACCAATAGTAAAAATTACCAATGAGTTAGCTTCACAACTTTGCCCAGGGAGAGAAATTGTGAAGAGACTTTCAGCTCTTGCCTTTTTTTTTAAACAAGAGAAGGGAGCAAATTGTTTCTACCATCTAAATTATGGACATCATGTTAAGGCAACTGAAATGTTTGCTAAACAGTGCCAATCCCATCATGCATAGGTGGGGCCAGTGCCCAGAGAACCCGATAGAATTACCCATTAGCAGTTAGATTTTCAAGCAGAGCATCATATAGTTAAAAAGCAAAACCTAACCATGATTTGTAAGTATTTATGGTTAGAGAGAGATAGAGAAAGGAAGAAGAAAAGAAAGAAAAAGGGACAAAGTCACTCACAGAAGGTACAAGAGGACCCCCAGTTCTTAACAACTAGAAAACCAAAGAGCAATTTTTAAAGACCTGACAAGTAAATATTTGTTCCAAAGAAAACACACCTTCTTTGTTTAACTATAAATCCCATTTATCTTTACATTATTGTAGAAATTTTGGATTTAAAAAGGGGGCCCTGTCTGGTGTGACTCAGTGGATTGAGTGCTGGTCTGTGAACCAAAGGGTCATGGGTTCGATTCCCAGTCAGGGCACGTGCCTGGGTTGTGGGCCAGGTCCCCAGCATGGGGTATGCAAGAGGCAACTACACATTGATGTTTCTCTCCCTCTCTTTCTCCGTCCCTTCCCCTCTCTAAAAATAAACAAATAAAACCTTCAAAAATAAATGGAGGGGGGTTAGGCTCCTAAGTAAAAAGATATAGCACTTCCATCTCTCTCAATGACAAAAGTCCTAAAAGAATATTTTATATGCTCTTAACAGAACATTCTCTCTTTTTTTGTCTTTATAACTTCTTTGCCTGTTTTAAATATTTCCGTTGCCTAATATTTAGGGCCTATGGAACATATATAATTTGAACAAGTGAAAAAAATAGACCCACATTACAATTACATATAGAGTTCATAAAGACTTTCCTTTAAGATAAATTCCTCAAATTCCCTCAATAATATTAGCTAGGCAGTAGCAATAAAAAGAATACTATATTTGATATATACAATATTTATTTACCCTCAAAATCAGCTGTTTTAAATCACTGAATGTGTTGGGAATATGTCACTATATAAAACTGTAAAATCTATTACACAATGGAATTTTTAGCAGCTGTAAAAAACTGATGCTCTATAAAGATAGTTAACGGTATGAAAATGTGTCCATAATATAAACTAAGTAAAAAATATAAGACTTTCTGCATAGATTCCATATTTTTACAAAACACAGTCTATGCCATATATGTATATGACTAATAGATACATATATTAGTATACCATGTATGTATATGACTAATAGATACATATATTAGGATGACATTATAATGTAATAGTTAAGGCCTATTTTTGTTACTCTTATTCCTTTGCTATATTTTCAACTATTCTGAAATTCTATGAAATCTTGGAGAATACTGTCTGTACCTAAATATGGTCCATGTCCAGTAAGTGTGTCAATCAATTAATTCAGTTCTTTTAAGGCTTCATTCATTTTAGTGCTGAGGCTAAATGATCCAAAACAAGCAGGTGTGTGGAGTGGTCGGGTTTTGAAACTTCACGTAGACATTGCCTAAGCTGGACCTCTAATGTTTCCAGCATGTGTTCAAGCACCCTCCTCGCTTTAAAGGGAGCTAGGAAAGGAGAAAAGCAACAGATGGTGACAGTTATGACTGTCAGGATGCCAAGCTCAAGAACAGAATTTTGACTTCAGGATTATTTTCCAGGGGGCCAACAATATCTGGAGAATCTAAGCACAAAGCTTACCAAAATGCGAGGTTTTGGGGTACAAGAAAAGGTGATTATATAAGCTCTTACAGTTTAACATAAAACACTTAGGGTAAATTAAGAAAAAAGCAAAAATTTAACCAAATTCCCAAAGTAGATTACAGAGCTTTTTTCTAGACTTTCCTAAAAGTAAAATAGGATTTGACAGTATAATTCATTTTTTTATTATTATGTGTAATAAAGATCCATAGCCATCTTTTTGCCTTTTTCTCTCTGACTCCAACATTATCATCTAGCTATCAATGAGTGTATTTTCAGAAGAATAAAAATTAACATTACCATTAGCTTAAATGAAGTGTAATTCATAAAGTTAAATTTTCTGTTGAAAAAATATTTAGCATTTTCTGAAAGCAAATGACTTATGGTAAAATGTAAAATGCTTGAGTTTTAAAGTCAGGCAAATTAGGATTTTAATCTGCCTGTCACCCTTATTATTAACAGTGTAACCTGGAGAAAGTTCCTGATTTGGGACCTTGGTTTCCTTGTCCGTAAACTGGCATCTAATCATGAATTTCTTTCAAACTTGAAGGCTCTTTATTGATGTAGTTTCTTCCACCATGACTATATATGATGACATTTCTGCACACAATTGCCTTTCCTGAATTTACAGGTACAAGTACATAACAAGCAATAGTGTAATTCAATGATTCCTCAACTTTCTTTGAAGATTGGGGTACACACTCTAAGGTAGCCCCCAATGGTCCCTGCCCTCTAGTATTCATTCCCTCTGTAGTCTCCATCCCACAAATGTGGGCTAGACCTCGTGACTCATAGCTAATGAACAGAATCAAGTGTGAGTGATGGTGTGTGACCTGGAGACTCGGTCGTACGAGGCAGTGTGGTCTCTTTTTCTCTCTTTCTTTACATGCTCTGGGGGAAGCCGTGTTGTGAGCAGCTCTGTGGAGATATCCACATTTGAGGAACTGAAGCTTCCAGCTCGTAGCCATGTGAGTGAGCTTGGAAGCGAATCTTTCAGCTCAGTCAAGTATTCAGAAACTTTGATAGCTTGACTTCAGAAACCTGTGAGGCAGAACTACACAACTGGTCTGCTGCCAAGTTCCTGCCCTTCCTAAACTGTGTGACATAATACATAGTTCTTGTTTTAAGCTGCTAAATGTTGAGGTAATATGTTAAATAAAAACAGATAACTAATACACAGAACAAATACCAAATCACAAAGTTGGTAGGGTCTACAGGCAAAGTGCCACTTTCAAGGAAGACAGAAGTTTCTATATTATTACTACATTTATTTGAAAATCAAAGAAAAAATTTGATTGTTTTAACAAATGGAAATGCCATATCAGGACATGGCAGAGATTTTTCTCCCAGGTTTTTACACTCATTCCCTCTAGGAACTTGGGATAAGTGTCCCAGACTGTATGGGAAGACATGCAGGTCACAGCCTACATTACAGTACACTGCATCTTACATCAATTTAGCATTTTTAATTTGGTATTTACTGTGACCCTGAATACCTGTGACACACAATAATTCATAATTTCCCAAAAGCCTGCATTTGAATCACACTTTCTGTGAGTTATGCACCTGCTTCCCCTATAGCTCAACCCATTCCTCTTGTTCCCCACCCATATGCAGTTACCATAAAGAAGTATACAGGCTACAGTGCTTTTTTGCAAATTTCAGACATTCTAGCAACATAATATCCTGGGTTCAACAGATTGCACTAAATCAGGGTCCTTCTCATCGGCAAATAGTTTAGATGTCAGGACATAGCCCACGCACCTTAATCTTCTCCTATGTCAGAATGAATTTGCCACTACTGGAGAACTCAGAGTATAACTTTTGTCGCTCATTTTGTACAAGAATCAAACTCCTGAAGCTAAGTTGTAAGTCCTCATTTTTTGAAGGGGCTATTGTGTCTTGAAAACTGAAGTCTTAATAGTCTGCTTTATGGAATACCCCCTTTCCCACGCTCTCCCAGTGACAGAGGCTTGGTGGCATCTCTCTCCAGCTGACTCCAGCAGCACATTAATTCTACAGGGAAGAGAGGGTCACAAAGGGGCCTGGGCTGGGGTAGAGAGGCACAAAAAAACTTCATGAAAAAAACAAACAACAACAACAACAAAATAACGAATACTCTGCTTTAGGTTACCTTTAGCTGCTATCTGGTATCCGTTCTTCCTTTTCTTGTTTATAATGTCACAATTTTTATTCAGGTGACCTCTCCTGCTCCATACAGCTTGTAGGTGTTTAGGGATGCTCTAGGGGTGAGGCATTCTGTTTAGGTTTTAGATAATTAGCCTAATTTTATCACTTGGCCACAAATTATTCAAGGATGAAGTGAGTACTTGACTTAGATTGGTCTAGTCATAGGAGTGTCCAGTATATTATTGAGACCTGTGAAAGAGTCAGTTTTTCCCACTGAATATGAGCCCACAAAGATGAAACTTCAGGAGTTTTAGGAAACCAAGGTGAGATGAAGAGAACAGAACCAGTCTGAGAATAAAGTTGCCCCAGAGGAAGCAGAATTGGGAGCTCGATCTTTATTGATTATTCAAGCCCTTGATTCAATCATACCTATAGCTAGATACAGTACAGAAATGTTGTTACTTGAACCACAGAATTTTCTCTAGTTTGGATTAGATTTCTCATCACTTGTAAAAAAATATTCCTCACTAATAAGTCTTTCCTGATGTAGCAGAATTCTAGTGGATGCTATGCAGATTAAATCCACCCTTTGAAACATTCACCACACAAATACAAAATTATAATTAAACCAATTTCTCTATTGAAAAAATATCCAACAATTATTTATACACATGATACAATGCACTAAACAATACAAAATTGATTTACTGTGGCAAGGCAATGAGAAGGCTGGACTTTCGAAGCCCTTCAAATCACAGCTAGGAATCATATGTTTCCTTGTAAGATGAAACTCAAAAATTGGTCAACAGCAGAACCAAGCTGAGGTTCAAGGTGTAACAACCAGAGTTCAGGATGTAACTGCAAATCAGAGTTATTCAAAGTTTTTGGCTTTAATAGTTATCTAAATCAACTACCTGATAAAAATATTTGCCAAGAAAGTTCTGTGTTAAAAAACAAGAGAATGTCTGTCCGTGTGCTGATCTGGGCAAGTGGTAAGCAAGACAAGAAGCTTTTGGACTCTGGGAATCTCGCAAACGCCACTTCAGCCTCCTGGAAACGCCCCATCATACTCTTATGTGCTCACTGAAGTCTTTCCATTGCCCTGGGAACTGACAATATACCATCTCTCCGCTTTTCCCCACCTTCCTTCCTACTCCTTCCCTCCCTCCTCTCCCCATTCCCTTCTCTTTCCTTCCTTCTCCTCCTTCATCCTTCTCTTTACTTTATTTTCCTTTCTTCAATTCTATCCTCTGCAGTAAACCATTTATATTTCAAAGTCTTCCTGACCCCCAGTGTTCTCACATTTTTCCCAGATTGAAATATTCTTCATTTAACAATCTCTGCTGATCTTGCTGAACTGGAAAGACCTGCAGCTGCTTGCATTGTACCATTTTCACTGACGACCTGGGGCTCCCTCCTTCCTGATGCTGTGGCCGTGTGCCCTGATGAATATCTTGGGGGTCCAGTTATAAGAGCTACGAAGTTTCCAGCACACACTTGGTGAAAGCCATTGTTGTTGTTGTTTTGGCTTCTACCACAGCACTGACCTTGATGATATTCACCTTCCTTCTACGTTGAATTTGTACAAAAATCTTATTAACAGCTTCTTAATTAAGCTTCTGGAGCACAATTACCATTCTTTGGGATAAATGTTTTAACTATGCTGTCCTCTCCTTGGAGTAAATAAACTACAGATTTTCCTGATTATAAAAGAAAGAAATAAAAGGAAAAAAATTCATTTGTACACAAATGCTCTTATTAAATGCTTTGTGGGTACAATTAGGAATCAGGAAAGAAAGAGGGACATATTCATCTTTCATGTCCTGGTTAAATATCTCATTCTAAAACTCATTGTCTTAATGATTGTCAGAAATGAGAGAGAGAGAGAAATATATAAAAGGAAAAATGTTATCTCTCCCTCTAAGCTAAGAAGGTTTAGAAATTACATATATGTTTTGGAGGTTGGAAACGGCTTTTTATTTTAGCTGGAGAAAATCCCAATAATTTGCCTAATTTAGGAAATTATACTTATTAACATTGCTCATTTTTATAGAAAGTAGTCCAAAAATAATTTTTGGTACCATTGCAATATTTCTCAAGCAAAATAGTTTCTTTGTGAGATATATATATATACACATATATACACACATATATATATATATACTGGAGTTTATATATATATATATATATATATATATATATATATATATATAACATGCACTATAAAACACTCACACCCTAGTCACACAAGCACACATTAATTATTCCATCAAAGTCATTTAGTTACCAGAATATCTCCCTTTCATCATCTGCACTCCATTACTAAATGTCTTTTCTGGATAGATGAACCTTCAAACCAGTTGATACTTGACTGAATATTGACCCTCTGTTTTTCTGAGTAAGCTGAACATTATTGATTTATTTCAAAATAATCCCACTTCCCAGGTTTTCCCACTAAATCACCATGTGCATCAGTAATGTAAAGTGGATTACAGGAAACATTAGCACTAGCAGTTGTTGCAAACTATCAAAGCCACAAATGGTTAGAGCCTAGATCGAGAGAGGTTAACGAAGGCTAATGCAGTGAAATAGCCCATCGCCTCTTTGTAATCGTCACCCAAAAGAAAAAGCACAGCTTTTTCATGACTCCCCAAACCATAAATGAGCTAAAAGTGAAATGACATGCCAGAATTCCTTATTGATGCCTTTTATCCCGCCATAATATTAAGTGAACTAGACAGTGCATGACATTATAAGATAGGACCAACCTCTTGAACTGTAATTCACAGTGACTTTAAGAGCTGATGACTATGGGTATATGATGTTACTACAGGAAATATCTCCCATGAGCCCTAGCATTATCACAGGCATATCCAGATACAGCGACATCATTAACATCATTTATCTTCACTGAATACACGGCTTGCACCTTCAGAACATCTGTTACGCATGTAAATGCAGAGAATTTGTTCAAGTATTTCAAAAGGCAAATGACCCACATATTTTCTCTTAAGCGCTCATCTTGTGTTCTCAATTTATGTTATTTATTGAATTACTGATATCCCCCCCTAGACATTTCTCAAGCAAAAGCAGAGCCATTTCATTTGCCTATATTTCCAGGTACCTCAAATAAAGACTGGATCACAATAAATATTCAATGTATGTTAACTGAAAACATCAATAAATGGACCTTTGATTCTTAATACTGGGTAAAGTACCTATATGTAGCAGATAAAAAAATAAAGAAAAGGGAAAAGAGCTTGCTAAATGTCATTGCATTTGGTGCCTAAAGAGATTGCCAAAATGCAAACATGCCTTCATTGAATTATCATGGCCTTAAAAGTCAACAAGTTTGATTATATTTTGGGGCATAAATGCAGTAACAACCATTTAGTTATTGATTTGTAGTTTTAACATGGAGCCTCCTATAGTGATTTTAAACTTGAAAGGGATGATCAATAGTCTAAATAGTCTATCAACCTCAGCATGTATGGAAACTATTGATATCTCCACACACTGGGAACCTCTGGCTTGGATTACATACCCTAAGAATACAAGGAATGGGACCTTTGCACCACCTTGACTAATGAGAACAATGTTTGCTCAGTGATATTAGGAATATTATCCATTAATTCCCCCCAAATGATTTTATTGACTCCAGTGACGGAAAACCACCCTCCACCTAATACACTTCTTCCCTGTCAGTGGGCTGTTCATTTCTTACAATTTCAGTCAAGTGAACAGAAGATCTTTAATAAGTATTATTTATTTATATAAAAAAGATTAAAACATAATCTGCTTAGAAGAGATTTTCATGGAAGAAAGGAGGCTCAGTGCAGGGTATAATATGCTATACTTGTAAGGCCTTCCTAAAGCAAATTTTAATTCAAATATTTATTAAGCACCTACTCTACCATGCACTGTGCTGTGCACAGAGGATATAGACAAGTTTTCTTTCTTTTTTAAATTGATTTTTAGAGAGAGAGGAAAAGGGAGGGGGAGAGAGAGAGAAACATTGATTTGTTGTTCAATTTATTTGTGTATTCATTGGTTCATTCTTGTATGTGCCCTGACTGGGGATCAAACCTGCACCCTTGGTGTATCAAGACAGCTCTCTAACTGAGTTACCTGGCCAGGGGCAGGCAAAGTTTTTTACTTCATGGGCTCCTCAAATTCAAAGGTAAGCCAAAAGATGGTAATCAGGTAACAAAAAGAAAATATTAGGGAATGAAAAGTGCTGTGGTAAAAAAAAAATCACTGAAATCCAAAGATAACTATTCATCATTAGCTTTTCTTCAATATCAACCACAGATGAAAGCATCAGCATCAGTCAAGTGCAATACTTACTACCACAATTACATTTGCTGCTGGGATTGGAAGGTTTTCCACTTCGAGATCTTGACCAGACACAGCCAACAGATTGAGAGATGAATCATACGCAGGTCTAGGAAATGCTGAATTGACAATTGTGTGGTGTTTGCTTATTTGAGCTTCAGAAGAGGAATGTTTATACATCTTTTGTGGAGCTATATCCAGGCTCTTCTCGATATCTTGTGAATGGTGGTAAAGGAATGCTGGCTTCCCACTCTTCTTATGATGAAGTGCCAAAAAGTGATCATTATTTCTTGAAAAGCATCCTGAAGGGGGTAAGAAACAGAAATAAAAATCAAAGACCTTATTTAGTAGGATGAGTGGAACTATCTGATATTGAGAGTTGTTCATTCTAAGAGGCTTTAAGACTTGTGAAGGATTCAGATTAGTCTCCATCATTTTCCCCTGCTTTATTATCCCCAACAAATAGAACACACTGACATCACAGAAGGGGGTGAAGTTTGAAAGAGTCCTATTTATCAGATATTTTAATACCTCTTTTAGTCAGGAATTTCTTCCTTTATCTAAACCCACAGTTTTAACACCCTGTTGGGCTTCTGTTCCCGTAGGTCCTATCTGTTCAAATGACAACCATTTTTTTAAGCTTTCCTGCCTTTAATCAATAGCATTTCATATAATTCTTATTTAATACTTATTTTATTTGGGTTATATTATAATTTTATACACACACACACACACACACACACACATATAATGCTTCTAGAGTATTTTAAGAAATCTGAGCTCACTCATTGTGGTAGCATCCTCTAGGTCTACAACAATACCCATTCTCTCCTTCTTACTCAGTAATATGGCCATCCAGATAAAGCAATACATTAACCTTTATTTCTTCTATTAGATAACTATCCATTGAATTGAATAATTCTTCTGTTTGTCATTCGCCACAGGAAGAAATAGATAACTTATGCATGTTAGTAAAAAAATTATCACTAATTCAAACAACAATTAGAAAAGCAAACATATGATCTTTTCTATAACATAATAAGCAGGATGAATCACAATATAGTAATGCCTCCAACATAATGCCTAGGAACTGTAGGTACCCCAGATTTTCCCTTGATAGGCTTATGGCAACAAAAAGTATTCATAGCTAATTACTCTCCTGGAAGAATCTCAGACAGACTGAATTGTGTGGCTCTAGGACACAGGTCATTTTTCCTTTGCACACACACCAGAGTAGAACCTTCCCTTCAAACAGCCAAATCTTGGTCTGTTTGTTTCTGGTAAACTTTGCTAGCCTCACACCGATGACTCCTTGAGATCCCGTCCCAACACAGAAGTTTACGAGTACCCAGTGGGTGGCAACTTGACTTGGTATACCTGGGGACATTTGCTGAGTGGCCTCGGACCCAGCACTGGCACCGAGTTAGAGCCTGTATCAGTCTGGTGAACTCCACATGCCCCTACCTGGTGACTCACTGTGAACCCATCCCATGCTACTTGAACACAGCCAGAGGCTCTTTTAGTGACTAAGCCTCATAGGCAGCCAGCAGGTAAAGGAAGGTTAGGTGAATTTGGGGGTACCTTGGGACTTTTGTTGACCTGCCCCTGGGTCCAGTACTGGTAAAAGCCAGATTTGGTGCACAGCTTGGTCTCTCCTACACACACCCAGGCTCAGCAGAGTAAGCCATACTATGGATCACTTGTAACTTACAGTCAGGTTGCCCAGGACCAGTCACATGCCTCATATGACATTGGTCTGCACCAGAGCCTCTCCCAAAAGGCCCAGAACCAAAACACTCAGTGGTCAGCTTCAGATAACATCAGAGCAGGATCCAATTAGCTTCATAAGCTGAATATCCAAAGGGAGAGCTTTTCAGGCACCAGATCCTGCTGATGCAAATTCTGCATCATGTGGTAAGCACCTGTACAGCAGCTTACAGGCTGTGGTTGGGGTTGAGCTTCACAGTCAGTCAGCCTGAGGATCAATCTCACACATGAATGGGCCAATAGCAAACTAGACTCAGTTACAACACAAGAGCCCACATAACCCACACAAGGAATATTCCTGGAGCACCCAGCACAAGTGATCGAGAAGACTGTACCACTGGACCCTACAGGTCACCTACTACATTAGGTCACCTGACAAAACTGGGAGTCAAAATGGGGAGACAAAAAACATCCACCAAATGAAAGAACAGGAGAAATCTTCAGAAAAAGAGCTAAATGAAATGGGGGCAAGCAATTTATCAGGTACAGAATTCAAAAATATGGTTATAAGAATATAGTTAGTGAAAAAGAACATAGAAACCATTGAAAATAACCAGTTAGAAATGAAGAATACAGTATTGGAAATAAGAATATACTAGAAGGAACAAGTAGTAGGTTGGATGATGCAGAGGATCAAATCAGTGATTTGGAAGAAAAGGTCGTAAAAAACACCCCATCAGAGCAGCAGAAAGAAAAAAGAATTAACAAAAATTATGATAGTTTAAAGGATCTTTGGGGTAATATGAAGCATAACAACATCTGCATATAAGGATACCAGAAGGATAAGAAAGAAAGCAAGGGATCAAGAATACATTTGGAGACAACATTAATGAAAACTTCCATAACCTGGTTAAGGAAAAAGACACACAATTTCAGGAAGTGCAAGAGTTGCAAAAAAGTTGACCCCCAAAGAGGCCCACACCATAATTAAAATGGCAAAGGGTAAAGACAAAGAGAGAATCTTAAAAGTAATAAGAGAAAAGCAGTTAGCTAAGAACAGGGGAGTTCCCATTACACTGTCATCTGATTTCTCAACAGAAATATTTCAGACCAGAAGGAATTATCATAAAATGTTCAAAGCAATGAAAATCAAGGACCTACAATGAAGACTACTTTACTCAGCAAGGCTATCATTTAAAATTGAAGGAGAAATAGAGAGCTTTCCAGAGAAGAAAAAGCTAGAAGAGGTTACCACCAAACTGTATTACAAAAATGCTAAGGGTTTTCTTTAAGAAGGAGGAGGAGGGAGAGCAGGAGTTAGAGGAGGAGGACTAGGAACAGAGGAACATAGTTAAAAGAATAAAATGGCAATAAATACATACCTATCAATTATCACATTAAATATAAATGGCTTAAATGCTCCAGTCAAATGATAGGGTAGCAAAATGGATAAGAAAAGAAGACCCATGTATACGAGGTCATCCAGAAAGTATCCAGCCATGTAATATGAAATATAGAGACATTTATTGAAGAAGATACAAGAAACACTATACATAGAACAATGATGCCTCAGTTCCCTTCAAAGTAGGCACCTTGGGACTTCACACAGTTCTTCCAATCACCATCAGCTGCCCCTTCATATTTTCCTGAATCTCAGCAATGTTCTGAAATCTCTCCCATGCCAAAGGGATTTTAGTTTTGTGGAAAGCCAGAAGTATCAGGGTGCCAAATCTGGGCTGTAGCGGGGCTGAGTCGCCTGGGTGATTTGATGTTCCATCAAAAATCTCTGCATGAGATGTGATGAATGAGCAAGCATGTTGTCATAATGAAACTGCCAATCATCAGTTACCTATAGCTACCACCTTCTGAATCATCTGAATAGTTTCACAGAGGAATGTTAAAGATTAACACAAAATTCGATTCATTAAAGCTTAACACAAAAGCAGATTCGTTGTTCTACTCACTCACATGCTCCCTCAACAGCCTCTATTGCCCCCACTGACTAGTGCAGTGAAGTCATCATTGTTCATTCATGTACATTCCAGTTCACTCTACTTGGCTACCAGGTTACATTGATGTTGTGCAAATTATTCTTGTTATAGTAACAATGGCTGGACTTTTTCTGGACAGGTTATATGCTGTCTACAAAAGATCCACCTCAGAATGAAAGATATACACAGACTAAAAGTAAAGAGATGGAAAAAGATCTTTCATTCAAATAGAAAGGAAGAAAAGAGACAAAGAAGGATACTACATAATGATGAAAAGAACAATCTAAAAAGGATTTAACCCTTGTAAACAGTTTTACAGCCAACATAGGAGTACCTAAATATGTAAAGCAAATCTTGATGGACATAAAGGGAGAGATCAAAAGCAATACAGCCATAGTAGGGAATTTTAACACACCATTGACATCAATAGATAGATCTTTCAAAAATAAAATCAACAAGGGACTAATGGCCTTATATGACACACTAGGTCAGATGGATTTAATTGATATCTTCAGAGTATTTCACCCCAAAGCAGCAGAATATACATTCTCTTCAAGTGCACATGGAACATTTTCTAGGATTGCCACATTTTAGGACATGAAACAAGTTTCAATAAATTTAAGAAGATTGAAATCATAACAAGCATATTCTTGACCATAATGATATAAAACTAGAAATCAATCACAAGAAAAAAACTGAAAAAACACACAAAGACATGGAGGCTAAGTAACATGTTATTAAAGAATGAATGGGTTTACAATGAGACCAAAGAAGAAATCAAAAGATACTTTGAAACAAGTGAACATGAGAACATAACAACCCAAAATGTATGGTACACAGCAAAAGTAGTTCTAAGAGAAAAACATCATAGCATTATAGACCTATCTCAGGAAACAAGAAAAATCTCAAATAAACAACTTTACACTTACAGGATTGAAAAAGAACAGCAAATAAAGTCCAAAGTGATTAGAAGGAAGGAAATAATAAGAATCAGAGTGGAAATAAACAAAATAGAGTCTAAAAAATACAAAAGATCAATGAAACTAAGAGGTGATTCTTTGAGAAAATAAACAAGATTAACAACCTTTAACGAGAATGATCAAAGAAAAATAAAGAGAGAGAGAGAGATAGAGGGAGCCCAATTAAATAAAGTCAGAAGTGAAAGAGGAGAAGTAACAACTGACACCAGAGAAAAACAAAGGATTGTAAGAAAATGTTATGAACAACTGTATGAAACAAATTGGACAATCTGTGCAAAATGGATAAATTCCTAGATAATACAATCTTCTAAAACTAAATCAGGAAGAATAAGAGATTCTGAACAGACAGATTACAACTAATGAAACAGAGGCAGTAATCAAAAAACTTCCAACAAGCAAAAGTCCTAGACTGGATGGCTTCATGGGTAACTTCTCCCAAACAATCAAAGAAAAACTAACACTTCTTCCTTTCAAAGTATTCCAAAAAATTTCAGAGGAGGGAAGATTCTCAAGCTCATTTTACAAGGCCAACATTATTTTAAAGCCAAAACCAGACAAAGACACTACAAAGAAAGAAAATTATAGGCCAATATCCCTGATAAACATAGATTCTAAAATCCTCAACAAAATATTAGCAAGCCAGATTCAGCAACACATGAGAAAGATCATATACCATGATAAAGTGTGAATTATTCCAGAGATGCAAGGTTGGTATAATATATGCAAATCAATAAATGTGATATGTCACATAATTAGAATGAAGGATAAAAATCATGTGATCATATTAATATATGCAGAAAAAGCATTTGATAAAATCCAGCACCCATTTATGGTAAAAACTTTCAGCAAAGTGTGGATAAAAGGAATATAGCTCAATATAATAAAGGCCATGTATGACAAACACACAGCCAACATCATACTCAACAGGCAGAAAAAAAGTGTTTCTCTTAAGATTGTGAACAAGACAAGGAGGTCTGCTTTCATACTCTTATTCAACACAGTAGTAGAAGTCCTAGCTATAGCAATCAGACAAGAAGAAATAAAAGGCATTTAAATTGGAAAGGAAGAAGTAAAGCTATCATTATTTGAAGATGATAGGGTACTCTATATAGAGAATCCTAAAGATTCCACTAAAAACCACTAGAACTGATAAATTAATTCAGTAAAGTAGGAGGATACAAAATTAATTCCAGAAATCAGTTACATTTTTATGCACAATAATGAACTATAAGAAAGAGAAACTAAGAAAACAGTCCCATCACAAGTGCATCAGAAAACAATAAAATACCTAAGAATAAATTTAACCAAGGATGTAAAAGACCTATACTCAGAAAATATAAGACAATGAAGAAAGAAACTGAGGAAGATACAAACAAATAGAAGCATATACCGTGTTCACCAATAGGAAGAATTGACATCATTAAAGCAATGATGTTAATCTCAAAAGTAATCTATAGATTCAATGTAATTTCTGTCAAGATACCAAAGGTGTATTTCATAGAACTAGGACAAATATTCCAAAAATTTATAGGGAACCACAAAAGACCCCCAATAACCATAGCAATCTTAAGAAAGAACAAAGTTGAATATCAAACTATGTTACAAGGCCATAGTAATCAAAATGGCAAAGAACTGTCATAAAAACTGATACATAGATCAATGGAACAAAATAGAAAGCCCGGAAACAAACTCATGCCTTTATAGTCTATTATATTTGACACAGAGGGTAAAAATATACAATGAAGTAAATACAAACTATTCAATAAATGATATTGGATAAATTGGACAGATAAATGCAAAAAAATGAACCTAAACCACATTCTTACACCACACACAAAAATAAGCTCAAAGTGAATTAAAAACTTAAACATTAGCTTCAAAACCTTAAAAATCCTAGAAGAAAACACAGGCAGTGAGACTTTGGGCACTTCCCATAGCAAGATTTTTTTCTAAAATATCACCTCAGGCAAGGAAAACAAAATAAAACAAAACAAAAAACCAAATGGGACTACATCAAACTAAAAAGTTTTTGAACAGCAAAGGAAAACATCAACAAAATTAAACAATTCACTGAATGGAAGGAACATATTCACTGATATATCTGATAATGGCTTAATATCCAAAATTAATAAGGAACTTATAAAACTAATACCAAAAAAACAAATAATCCAATTAAGAAATGGACATACAAGCCCTGCCTGGTATGGCTCAGTGGTTGAGTGCTGGCCTGCGAATCAAGTGGTCACTGGTTCAATTCCTGGTCTAGGGAACGTGCCTGTGTTATGGGCCAGGTCCCCAGTGAGGGGGTGCGTGAGAGGCAACCACACACTGATCTTTCTCTCCCTCTCTTTTTCCCTTCTTTCTCTCTCTAAAAAATAAATAAATAAAATCTTAAAAAAAAGAAATGGGCAAAGGACCTGAATAAACACTTTTCCAAAGATGATATACAGATGATCGATACACATGCAAAAGGATACTCAACATCACTAATTATCAGAGAAATGCAAATTATAACCATAAAGACATATCTCCTCACACTTGTCAGAATGTCTATCATCAATAAATCAACAAACAAGTGTTATCGAGTGTGTAGAGAAAGGGGAACCCTCATGTACTGTTGATGGGAATGCAGGTTGGTGTGGCCACTGTGGAAAGCAGTATGGAGTGCTGCTTTCAAAATTAAAAACAGGACTGCCATATGACCCAACAATTCCACTTCTGGGAATATATCCAAAGAAACTCCAAACACTAATGTGAAAGAATGTATGTACCCCTATATTCATTGCAGCACCATTTACAAAAGCCAAGATTTGGAAGCAGCCCAAGTGCCCATTAGTAGATGAATGGATAGAAAAGCTCTGGTACACTTGCGCAATGGAATAGTACTCAGCTGTAAAAAAAAGAAGGAAGACTTACCTTTTGCAACAGCATGGATGGACTTGTACAATATCATGCTAAGTGAAATAAGCCAGTCAGAAACACTTGTATGATTTGATTCCACTTATATGTGGAATCTAATGAATTAAATAAACTAACAAATGAAGTGAAGACAGAATCATGGACACAGAGAACAGGCTGATGGCTGTCAGAGGGGAGGGGCTTAGGAGCTGAATGAGAAGGGTGAAGAGATTGGACATGAAAAAAACAGATTCATGGACACAGACAACTGTATGGTAAATGCCAGTAGGAAAAGGGGTGGGAAAGGGTCAAAGAGGGTAAAAGCGGGATAAATGGTGATTGAAGGAGGCTTGACTTGGGATGGTAAACACGCATCACAATATACAGATAATGAATTGGATAACTGTATACCTGAAACCTACATAATTTTATTAAGCAATGTCACCCCAACAAATTCTATTAAAAATGGGCTAAGAACTTGAAAACTCTATCAAAGGCAATACATACATGGCAAATAATCACATAACATTTTCCCAATCCTATTATCCAGTAAAGAAATACATACTATAATTGTTATATGATGCCACTATAAACCTCTAAGAATTGGTAAAATAAAAAATGATCACAATGCAGTGCTGGAGTGACCAAAAGTCGTACCTTGCTGGTGGGAATGAGAAATGGCAAAAGCCGTATGGGAAATAGTTTGGCAGTTTCTTATAAAGTTAAAAATATACTTATCATGTGATCCAGCAATTTTATTTCTATGTACTTACCACAGAGAAACAAAAGCTTATACTCACACAAAAATTTGTAAGCAAATTTTTGTTTCCCCAAGTGAAAACAACTCAAATGCCCTTCAATAAGTGAACGGGTAAACAAACTGATCCATCTACACAATGGAATATTACTCCTCAATAAAAAGGAGTGGACTACTGGTCCACATTATCAGCTTGGATGAATCTCAAAGGCATTAGGCTGAATGAAATAAGAGCGTTAAAAAGTCACATACTATATAATTACATTTATATGTTATTCTCAGAAAGATCAAAACTATAGTGATGCAGGATAGAAAAATGGTTAATAGGGTTAGGGTCTAGGGGATGGCGATACAGCGTGAAGGAGTTTTTTTTCTCGTTATCAAACTTTTCTCTATTGTGGTAGTAGTTATATAAATCTATATATATGTTAAAATTCATAGAACTGTGCAACAAAAAGTCAATAATGTTTGTTTTATAAGCTATTTTTTTATCTCAGAAATATATCAAAGCTTCTTTTCTCATCACTTAATGTAAATATCATTAAAATGGTTGATAAACTTACATAAAATTGGTTCAGTGTACGTGTGTGTGGAAGAAAGCTAGGACTAATTGGATTGAGGAGTGAGTGGGAGATAAAGGAGAAAACATACGAACAACTCTGCAACAAGTTTGGGTGTGATAAGAGAGTGACAGTGTGTTATCAGGGTGGGAAGGTAGGGCTGAGGGAATTGTTCTTTTTTTAAGATAGGAGAGATTTGAGTACATTTACTCAATAAAAGGAAGAAGATGACTGAGAAGGAGTGGTTAAAAACCTAGGGGAGAACAAGTGGAATAATCATTAGACTGAGCTCCACAGATCGGGGGAGGTGGGATCCAGAGTATAGGCAGGAGGATTGGTCTTAGATTGGAGATTAAAGCGAGTTATTTCTTATAATATTGAGATAGGGTATGTGTTGAAATGTTTGTAACCTATAAGGGCAACAGGGACTACCAAGGAGAGAGTAAGACTCCCCTCAATGGGTTTATAGCTTACAATTGGCAGAGACCAGCTTGATCCAACGTGGCAACTAATTTCATTTTATGGTGACCCTCTAGCCTCATTGTACTCTCTTTATAATACATGATTGGAAATAGGAAGTCCATAAAAGTTCACAAAATGAAGTTCTCTCGTGGAGATTTTTCTGGAGAAGTCTCCACCCCTTCCTCTTATTGTATGGCCTGTCCCTGGATTAAATGAGCCTCAATAAAAGAAGTAAATACCACCAAGGAGGTGCTGCTCTGTCTGCGAAGTAGCCCACTCTGTCTCATTTCTTCACTTAAAACTTCATGCTAGTTTGCATTTGAATTTTTTCCTGCACAGGCTAAGAACACACAGTAGGTTGTAGACTTTGGGGCCCCAGGACCCCTGGAGCATCTCCATCAATATGGAGGAAGAGAGGAGATCGAGAATATTAATGGGTTTGGTGGTGGAAGTTGAACAAGTTATCTTCTGATGTTTTCTACTTTCTCTGTGTAGAAGGGGATGAAGTCATTTCATAAGAGAAAGAGGACAAGGGAGAAAAGATTGGGGGGGGTATTAAGGAAGAACAAAGAATTAAAATAGTTCTTGTAAAGACAGGGAAAAAGTAGATATGAGATGTCTAGTAGGATTCACCATTTTCATTAAGAGTTCAATGACAATTTTCTCCACCTGTAGGGGATAAAGTGTCTCTTGGAATGTTTAGTAAATAGCTCGTCAAATATACTCATCTGCATTTAAAATACAAGTACTTAATATTTACAAGTACTTAAAATACGAGTACTCTTATCATAGAAGCAACATTTACACGAGAATAATGAGTTTTGGTGGTCACAAGATTCTACAGTTGAAATTTCATTCTGGAAAAAACCTTGATAATCTCTGAAGAGATCTTTAATAAAAGAAAGAGAACTGTGTGAAATTGCAATGTTAAGTTAGAGTGCATTTTGATTTGTTATTTCAAGTTCAGTATTGGTAATTCCTGGATGAACGAGTAGAAGAGTCTTATATACTCACTCTCAGACTAAATCCTTGTATTGCAAGTGTTTAAATCAGTTTTAGTAATTTGTAAAAGGAACAAAAGTATGAAACAGTAGTCTCTGAAGACCTGAAAAAATGAACTGTCAAAAAAGGCAACTGATCATTTTGTGAAGGGACAACCATTGTTTTTTAAACATTGCCAACACTTTCTTTTCTAAAGGAGAATAAATGGATAACATCAGAAATGCTGAGGCTTTCATTCAATTTGTAAATGCCTCTCAGATAAAGTTAAAAACACACAGTGGAAGATTAGATAGAAAATGCCTATTGATATATTGTGGAAGGAAAGAAACATACTTCTCAAAAAAAGCAATGAGACTTCCGACCAAGATGGAGGCGTAGGCGGACACACTGTGCCTCCTCTCACAACCAAAATTAAGGACAACAAATATTTAGAAACAAGAAAACAACCAGAACTTACAGAAAATTGAACTGTACGGAAGTCCAACAACCATTCATCCAGACTGGTAAGAGGGGCGGAGTCGCGGCAGGAGAAAGTGGAGGTGCGGTCCCGGGAACAAAAGCAGCAGCGGCTGGCAGTTCCCAGGTGCACAGGCGGCAGCTGGCGGACCCCGAACACAGTGGGGCAACTGTGCAGACCCAGTGAGGCCGCACAAGGTGGCTGGCTGACCAGGTGGTCCCACATTCGCGCTCGCTGATGGTCCAGGCAGAGGGGAAGTTCCTGAATCCAGGAGAGAGTGGAGCAGGCGCCATTGCTCCCTCTCAGGCCCCACCCCCACATACAGCGCCACAACCCAGCGACTGGGCTGCCCTGCACTGGGGAGCGCCAGAGGCTCCACTCTTCACTACGTAACAGCACTTGCGCGTGCGCAGATAATCCAGGTGAAGGGGAAGCAGCGGAAAGGGCCGGAGTCCAGGAGAGAGCGGAGCAGGCGCCATTGCTCCTTCTCAGACCCCGCCCCCACCTATAGCATCACAACCCAGCGACTGTGCTGCCCCGCCCTGAGGAACACCTAAGGCTCCACCCCCTCGCTATGTAATACCCGCGACCAGACTAAAACCAAAACAACAACAACAAAAAAAACCCACCAAAAATGGCTCAAACCGGAAAACAAATAAAAGCCCCAGAGCCAATTCCTCTAAGCAGTGAAGAGATAGCCAACCTGTCAGATGCACAGTTCAAAGCACTGGTCATCAAAATGCTCACAGAATTGGTTGATTTTGCTCACAAACTAGATGAAAAAATGCAGGCTACAATACGTGAAATGAAGGAAGATGCATGGGGAACTGATAGAGATGGAAGGAAAACTGGGACTCAAATCAATGGAGTGGACCAGAAGGAAGAAACTAACAACCAAACAGAAGATGAGGAAGAAACAAGAATTCAAAAAAATGAGGAGAGGCTTAGGAACCTCCGGGATATCTTTAAACGTCCCAACATCCGAATTATAGGGGTCCCAGAAGGGGAAGAAGAACAGCAACGAGTGGAAAACTTATTTGAACAAATAATAAAGGAGAACTTCCCCAATCTGGCAAAGGAAATAGACTACCAGGACGTCCAGGAAGCTCAGAGAGTCCCAAAGAAGTTGGACCCAAGGAGGAACACACCAAGGCACATCGTAATTACATTAGCCAAGATTAAAATGAAGGAGAGAATTCTAGAAGCAGCAAGGGATAAGGGGACAGTCACCTACAAGGGAGTTCCCATCAGACTGTCAGCTGATTTCTCAAAAGAGACCTTCCAGGCAAGAAGGGGCTGGAAAGAAACACTTGAAATCTTGAAAAGCAGGGACCTACATCCAAAATTGCTCTTTCCAGCAAAGCTGTCATTTAGAATGAAAGGACAGATAAAGCGCTTCTCAGATAAGGTCAAGTTGAAGGAGTTCATCATCACCAAGCCCTTATTATATGAAATGTTAAAGGGACTTATCTAAGAAACAGAAGATAAAACTATGACAGTGAAAAGACAACAAACTCATAGCTATCAAGAACCACACCTAAAACAAAAGCAAACTAAGCAAACAGCTAGAACAGGAACAGAGCCACAGAAATGTAGATCATATGGAGGGTTAGCAACAGGGGCATGGGAGGAGGGGGGGGAAGGTACAGAGAATGAGTAGCATAGATAATGGGAAAAAAATAGACAGGGGGAGGGCAAGAATAGTATGGGAAATGTAGAAGCTAGAAAACTTATGACCCATGGACATGAACTAAAGGGGGGAATGTGGGTGGGAGGGGGTGTGTAGGGTGGAGGGGAATGATGGGGGAGAAATGGGACAACTGTAATAGCATAATCAATAAAATATATTTAAAAAGAAAAAGGAAAAAAATTAAATTAAATTAAAAAAAAAAAAGCAATGAATTAAGAGGTAAGGGACCTAGATTCTTGTTTCAGTCCCCTCCCCCACCATTCTGCGTTTGTGGATGTGAACTTGAGCAACCCTTTTCTTCATTGTGGAGCCTTAGTTTTTTTCGTGAGAAAATGAAGATTACTCTTATGTATCTATGACTAGATTAGAAATGCATTTCAGAAAAAAAGGAACCCCAATTCACTTAGGTTTCACATGGTGTCAATTTTTTTCTAAAAAGACAAGTTTTTCTATAAGTACAATAAAAGACCCTTTGGGAACTTCCAGGAGCAGAGATGTCCAGCAGTGATATCCTTGCATGTAAGGAAGCTAGTATTAAAATTATTCTTCCAGTTTTTCTATATATTTTGGTATCAGTCACCCAGGGGTCCCCATAGTACTAATTCCCAGTTGAAAGTGCCCACAGTAATAACACAAAGTCTTTCAGATGAATACTACACAGCCTTCCCAAAATGTGACAAATGGCATCACCTCCCAGATATAACTTGCTTCACTTCTGATCTTAACAGAAATTGCACCAGTGTTTTTTAAAAGTCCATTATGGCTCTGTCTATGTAGAGCCAGTTTTATAAAATTCAATTTGTGTGTCTTAATTATGTTCTAATGTATATGTATGTACTTGAATGTGCATCCAGCTGTTTTATATCATGACACCAAACAAGCAATTTGACAAAAAAAAAAAAAATTCATCTTCAAACCAGCTATTTTGTCATTAAAAAGTTAAAAATAACAAAATAAAATGAGGGTCTCTATAGGATAATAATGATTGAATTTACAGAAATTGTAAACCATCATGGCCCTTCCCTCAAAAATCTTGGATAAGCTTATACTGAAAGAACACCTTCCTTGAGGAATATTTTCCCTAAAATCTAATTTATGCACTGGTCACTAGGATGTGAAAACATAACCCCATGAGGAGGTGCTGTGTCATTCTCTAGTACTATTTAAATGCTCCACACTTTGGCCAGTGATATGTCTAGTATATCTATAATAAAAATAAAAAATCAACACCAAAGTAATTAGTCTATTTTTACATAGCTGGCTCTATTTTCCTCCATATAGAAGAGGACCTGAATCTTACAAGAATAAGAAATGATTTTAATTAAGGCATCTTGTAAACTTTTCCATCATGCTCTTTGACATTAACACTCCACATTTCCCAAATATTCCATTAGAAAATGTGGCTTCTACTCCTGCTTGCAGCTAAGTGGGACTATTCTAGGCATCCCTTAATCCTTCCTGTTTATCTCATCCATTGAAAGTTGAGCAGCACAGTGGAAAACTATTTGGGACTCACAGAATTGCCAGGAAAAATCCACTATGTGCTTTGTGCTGGTGGTAAAATTACAATGAAAGGGTTTCACATTTCCTGACTTTTGCCCAGCTTTAATAGAGTTATTTTTCATTGGATAGATATGTATTACAGAATGAAAAATAATACAGTTAGGACAGCATCCTTTGGGACAACGTGACTAGACATAAGTGATGAAAAGGAAATGGGCTTAAGACCACTGGCCTCAGACTCTTGGAGAAAGTGAGATAGGTTGGCGAGGACAGAAGCTGTCAGCTGCCCCCCAGTTCCTGAAGCACAGAGTTGAAGGATGCTTGGAGGAGAGGTTGACAAGAGTACATGCTACTATCTCTTAAACTCTAAACAGCCATTAAGAAAAGAACTTCATCAAGATATGCCCTTTGGGGAAATACAAAGTGGAGAAAAATGATCATATGGCAAGGAAGCTGAAAAATGTTAACCTCTGCAGAAATGACAGGAACTGAGTTCTACATGCTCTTGCTGAGTAGTGAAACAGTACATTTATACAATCTAATTTTTATACATCAGTCATTGTTATACAAACAACTAAAACATTATTATTTACAAATAGCCAGCAATTTTCAATCTTTTCCATCTTGTGGCACACATAAACTAATTACTAAAATTCTGCAACACACCCCAAAATTATATTTTTTGCTGATCTGACAAAAAATAAGTATAATTTTGATTCATTCACACTACACAGCTATTGTTGTATTGGCTGTTGTCAATTTTTTATTTGACAACCTAAAGGGAAAGTGGTCAGTGCCCTGACTAAATAGTTAGGTATTGTATGTTTCAAAAACTCTTGCAGCACACCAGTTGAAAATTGCTGCAAATAGCTATAAAGATGATAAATTATTTCTATTTTTTAATAGTAGAGCTCTCCAGATAACTTTTGAAGGCTGCGTTCTAATTGCAAGACAAAGAAAAAGAAGTGTGGGTTTTAATAATAATTCCCAGATGTAGATTAGGAGTTATATTATTAAAACACAGCAAAATGAACATTACAACATACAAAATATTAAAATAGTGCCACAGTAATAATACTACAGAAACATACTCACCCCCAGACATTAGAGCAGGAGGAGAGTGAGGAAGGAGGACCACAGAAGCCACTTGAAGAGATCCCTGCCATGGTCTCCTTTGCCTTTAGGAGGCAAAGGAGAATTTGAGGGATGCTTGGTAGGCCTTTTGGGTCAACACTTCCACTTCATCCTGTTTCAGTCTTCAACATCACCGGAAATCAATGCTACTGGGCTAGGGCAACACACTCTTATAATTCCCTGGCAAAATAAACATCTGCTACAGAAGGACCATGAAATTAACAGCTACTTATCTGGACTAGATCAGCATGTCATATCTTTTCTAAAGTATATCGATAGTTAGTTGGTAAGAGATGGCTCCTGCAATGGGAAGCAAGAACTATACACTTTAATTGGTGTGGAGAGGAAAGAAAAAGTTGAAGATGGAGAGTTAGCCTGGACATACAGCTCCAGAGGGTGAACTTTAAGACATCAGGGTCTGGGGGTGGGGGAACAGGGGCTGCCAGCAGCGGGAGCTGATGCTGCAGGGTATGGGTGACCAGAGGCACTTCTGCTTCAGGCCCATACAGGGCAGGTGTGGACCAGAGGCATGGACCATGTGCCCATGAGAATTTATGCCGACTCAGCAGAACAACTCTTGGGATGACAGGATGCCTGATTCCCAGAATGCATGTCTGGAAATGCTCATTTCATGAAGCACACCTCTCCCTCATCAAAGGTATGTGGTGAACAGGGTCTTCAAACTGCAGTATGCAAACCCAGCAATGCACAGTATTCAAAGTGTATGTGGGCATGGAGAAAGTCCGACATCAGAAGTGGGATATTTTTGCCCATTAGATGTGTGGATTCAGATCGTTTGTAGAGTGCAGGGCAGGAGTGATGATACTACAAATCCTATGTGAGCCCTGAGACTGAGAGGGGTAGGCTGCCCGTGATTGCTGTGCCGCTAATGGTTACAGGATTTTATATTATATTATATATACTTCAGTTGGGAAAACAGTATTTATTCCCTCCAACACAAACTTGTTAATTATGCCTGAATATTTTAAAATTTACAAGCCAAAGTTCTACTAGTATTTTTAAAAAATGGGGACATGCAAATTTGATTTTCCTTGAAGGCACTCTTTATAAAGGAAGACTTTAGAGTGATTTCTTTTTAATGTAAGAAGAGGGAGGTACTGAGAATTTAAACAATAAACAGAAGAGTTGGAATTCAAACCCAAGTAGTTAGATTATAGAGCCTATTTTGTTTTGTTTTTGTTTGTTTTTTACTAGGCTACACGAGTTAGAGTGTATTTTGCTGTTTCCGAAGTATAAGTATGCCATTTCAGAACATACTTTCTGTCCTAAAGTGTGAAATGATTATCTTAGAAGCACGTGGCATAGAGTTTAAAACATCATAAAGATTTAGGACATACTCATTTGTATTTTTCCTTCTTTTCTTATAATGAAATCCATTTGTTTCATTCTGGAGAGCAGGACCAATAAAATGGCATTGGTCTGATTAAGATAGTATAAAGTACATAAAACAAAGTGCAATCACTCTTGTCAACTAAAATGGCTGTCCATTAGCCATGACACTTTGGTTTGAGAGGGAAACTACCTAAGTCACTCTAGACAATTTGGCAAGGAGATGCACCCAAGATATCTGCACATGTTATCAGAACAGCCATGTCTACAGAATGGATTGGCACCTGGGCAAATTCCCCACTTTGCATCGGGGGTGCCAAGACATTTATCAAAAAGACTCAGACCTAGAGGGTGGAGTCCACCACTTTCAAGGTACAATTAAGGCAGGTTCCAGACCACTGCAGAGACAGCCAAACTCCACACACCGGAGTGCTGCTCCACGCCACGCTGACCTCCCCTGGTGTCAGCCACCAGAGTCCCTGCCCTGCTAGACTGGGGACTTTGTCTGCCCTGCTGCCCACCTGGCTCCAGACTTCCTTTCTTGTGAGAAGCTGACAACTCCCTTGCCCACTGCATTGTCTCTGGACCTGCAGACTGAGACTCTGGGACTCTGGTTCATTATCCCCCATTGATTGCTGTGTGTGTTATATTTTTCTTAGACTGTTAGAATGTGAGTAGGATATTAATGGATGTTGATATTGTACTTTGAGTGAACTGCATTCAATAAAAGCTGAGTGAGTAGCATAGTCATCTTTATGATTCTTGTCTATTTCTTCGTGCCGGGCTGCTCAGCAGGTAGCTAGCCAAGCAGGGGCCTGGCTGACTTAACAGGAAAGAATGTATCATGAAACTATTCTCGTGACACTCCTCTCTATGAAACCCAATGTTTATCTTGAGAAGAAATCCTTTTATTATATTTTCATAGCTTCGGTTAATACTCAGATTTAGAGTTACAAACAGCATGCTAATATTTATAATTTAAGCACTCTAAATATCAGGCATCTCCAGTGTGTGGAAACAAATCACTCAGAAGTAACCACCAGATACCTGATGGGAAATCCTGATGCTCTGGAGACAGAGAGGCATCCAGAGAACAAGAGCCATGCCCAACTGGACCAGACTTGTGAGCACCTGTGAGAATTGCCCTGGGGAGCTTCCTAAGTGCTATGGAATATTTAGAGGCACTGAAACAGCTGCCCGACTGTGAACTTGGATTTGCACAGAGGAAGATAGCACCATGGAAAAATTACCACAATTGAATTCTGAGTTTTCTGATGGACTTGAGATTTCCAAGGAAACTAGACTGGAGCTATACATAATAGGTCCCCTGAGATAAAATCAGCATTCCAGAAGAATCATGGCTCAGTCAGGTGCAGCTAGGTAGCTGGGCCTGGATATTGGGGAGTGATTCATAGTTCCATGAACAGGTTGAGGCTGTGTTTGACCACCCACAACATAGAGTCTTCCCATCCCCATATTTTTCTGCTTACATTCAAATGGCCCTGTTTTCCCATTGGTCACAGAACCACATGCAGCCTTCCATGTCAACCCGGAGCCCAATGGTCCAGGAGTTCCATGGGCTACAAATAGTGAGCAGGAGAATGTGAGTTGGTCAGTAGAGGAGACACAGTCTTATAGGAGGCCTACAGAGCTATGAGTTGCAGCCCTGGTCACATGCTTGGACCTCTCACACTCTGTGGGTCCCCAGAGAGACTAATTAGGGAAGTGGCTCCAAGGATAAGTAGGGACTACCTGCTAAGCCAGGCAGTATACAAGGAACTGGATATTACAGGTTCATAGCATTTATTTATGTATATATTTTTCCTGACCTTCGGGTAAACCTCAGAAAACCCTGTATTTCACATTCATTTAACAGCGGTTTGCTGAAGATATGATGCTATGGAGATTTTAGCTAAGGCACTGGGAAGAAGATCTGGGGAACAAGTGGCATTTTATAATAAGCATGTTATTGAGGAACTTGGTGGTGGGGGTGGAAGTTGTTGAAGAAGGCCTAGAGGAGAATGGGATCTGATGTCTTGAGCCTGGCCAGATCTCCCAGCCTCCCAGTGGCCAAAAACTGTAGGCCGATATTTTAGAGCTGCACAATCTACTGCAGACCTGCCCACGTAGTTAGGCTCATGCCCATAGCAGAAGAAAACTATATAGACTAGGCCCAACTGAGAAAACAGCCGGAGTCCAGAATCTCTCTTGGGAGTGTATGCTTCTCCACCATTGGCTCGAAAACAAGAAGAATAAGAAATTGCTCCAACTTTTCAGTTAATTATTTATCATCTGACCTCTCCAACCACTAATCAAATACTACCTGAGACTTATATAACACTTGCAAGGCCAGTGCTGTTTTAAATATTTTGTCCCATTTAATATGCAACAACGACCCTATGGCTGTATCATACACAGTCTCCAGGTTAAAAGGAAACTGAGGGTTAGAAAGATTAAGCTACTTGCCCTAAGTTACAGAGCTAGCAAGTGATGGCTCCTGGATGTGAGCCTGCTCACAATACCTGCACTTTCATAGTGTTCTTCTAAAGGTTATCTAAACTCTGGTGTTTTCCCCTTTATTACAATGTTCTCCTCACATCTCCGTTTAAGCTATTTCATTTTCTTCCAGGGGAAACAAGCAAACAAAAAAAACACCTGACTTGAATCTACAGGACAAAGAAAGTAAATTGTTTATCTCCCCAGGCAAGGGGAATGGAAGAAAAAATAAACAAATGGGACTACATCAAATTAAAAAGTTTTTGCACAGCAAAAGAAATCATCAACAAAATAAAAAGAAAACCCACAGAATGGGAGAACATATTCCCAGTACATCCGATACAGGGTTAATATCCAAAATTTATACAGAACTTACAAAACTCAATACCAAAAAACCTCAAACAATCCAATTAAAAAATGGGCTGAGTACATGAACAGACACGTCTCCGAAGAGAACATACAGATGGCCAATAGACATATGAAAAGATGCTCCACGTAGCTAATCATCAGAGAAGTGCAAATTAAAACCACAATGAGATACCATCTCACACCTGTCAGAATGGCTATCATCAACAAATCAAAAAACAAGTGCTGGCGAGGATGTGGAGAAAGGGGAACCCTTGTGCACTGTTAGTGGAAATGCAGACTGGTGCAGCCACTGTGGAAAGCAGTGTGGAGATACCTCAAAAATTTGAAATGGATCTGCCTTTTGACCCAGTGATTCCACTTCTGGGAATATATATGAAGGAACCCAAAACACTAATTCAAAAGAACATATGCAACCCTATATTCATTGTGGTGTTATTTATAATTGCCAAGATACGGAAGTAGCCCAAGTGTCCAACAACAGATGGGACATTTACACAGTGGAATTCTATTCATGTATTTAAAAAAAAGGAGAGAAGTTTACCCTTTGCAATCACATGGATGGACCTGAAGAACATTATGCTAAGTGAAATAAGCCAGTCAGAGAAAGACTAATGCCATGTGATTTTACTCATGTGTGGATTCTAATGAACAAACTGAACAAACAAGCAAAACAGAGACAGAATCATAGATGGAGAGCAGATGACAGCTAATGGGGGAATTAAGGGGTGAAGGGACTGAGTAAAAAGGAAAAAGGACTCATGGAAGTGGACCACAGTGTGGTAATTCCTGGGGGAGGGGAGTATAAGGAGACTAACTGGTAATGAAAAAGTACAATAGATTAAATTTAAAAAAAGTAAATTGCTTATAACTTAATATCACACCTTCATATTCATGAACTGATGGCTTTTCAAACTAACTCACCGTAATATTGTGTTTGGCATACTTCATATTGAGCATCTTTCCCAGGTAAGTAAAAGTACCATGGCAATGGGAGCTGACCCTCTGCAGTTATGCGTGTGGTTTTGTTTTCCCTCTTGTCTCCATAAGAATTAGATCACTACTACAGTGAACTAGCAGAAGAGTTTTGCTCTTTACATGTTGCTGTACAGGCCAGTGAATTACTGTGAGACACCCTACTCTGTGCCCAGTTAGTGCTCTTTCCTAAAGAATCTGTTGTTTAGGACTGCCTTAAGCCATTCTGCAGAAGTCAGAAAATGGGCATTGTTTCAGGTCTGAACTAGGAAAGAAATGATTCATGTCCCCACTGAATGTGGTATTTATTTCAGTGCAATTAAAAAATATTGTCTAGACTGCTGTTTCATGTAAACAACTGGTTTCGCTTTGTGGTTGGTCCATGCAGTTGCAATTTTAAAGGATATCAACATCTTAATGAATTGAAATCAAATGAAATTTGATTATGAAGAGATCCTGGATAGCCATTATGAGTAAAAAATTATTTAAATGAAAAGTGCTAATATTCACAATATAAATTTGCTAATTGTCATTCTGTGGCAACTATCATCATAATAATGATACTTACAATTACATTATGTGGTGAATAAGCATTAGGAAATTTGGTCATAAAGTAATATATTACCATTAAATATTTTTCTTCAAAGCTATTAAAATCCTTTATATTGGGAAATATCAATGCTACGTAAGTGTGCCAGCATTTGTAAGTGCTTTGAAGATAAAAATTTTAAAGGGAGAAATGGGTTTCTTCATGTTCCGATTTTGACTTTACAAACAGCTTTTAAAATGCTTAGCAGTAAACTTACCATAAGACATTATGCCCATGTTACCATTAATAGTAATGGCAATAAATGGGCTTTTGGGGAGTGATCTCGTAATCTCATAAAAGTGACTTTTTATAACTCATAAACCAGGCTCCATCCTTCAGGTGTAAGTGTGTCTCCCCCATAAGAAAGAAATGTGGAGGATCCAACAACTTTATGGTCCTATTGAAACTTTGTCTATATATAAAAAGAGAAAGAAAATGTATACAGCTACCTAAATACTTAGAAATTTTCTGTAACGGTGTGGGTTTCATTTGTGGGAGCCAGGGAGCATTGCATTATCTTTGGTCCTGATTTATTACCACTGCCTCACTCCCACCTGACTTTGAATGTGTAAGTGGCTCATGTTTGCTATTACACGATGGATAACGATCAGTAATCAGGGTTAGCAGTTCTGGGTCTCTTCCTTAGTATACAGACATCATGTTATGTCCTTTATCTAAGTGTTCAAGCACTTTAAAATAAAAACATTCATCTCATTTTCATCCTGAAGTAAAAGTGGAAACTCCTGGGAGAATAAGTGCCTGTGTAGGAGGAGTTCAACACACAACTCCCCCACAGCCAGCATCGTGCCCACAGAGCACTGACTTACCTCTCAGAGACTACGTTCAAATGGAAGCTTTTCTGTCCCATTTCCACTTCTTTGTAACCAGTAAATGTAAATTGGATTAAAGGAGCAGTCATAAAGTCAAGTCTACTCTTTATGGTCATGAAAACGTATCATAATTTATTTTGCCAAATGCATCCTGAATACGTTTATTCATTCATCAAACACTTATTGATGGTATCCTAGGCAACAAGCACAGTTCTAGGGAATGCGTGTATGGAGCTAAAAGCTGCAATTCTGTTATTGGCCTCAAAATGCTTCAATATTCAGGTTAAGTTCATTAATAAAGGAATACGAAGGGGCCAGAAGGAAAACTCACGAAAGCTACTTGAACGAGGTAGGTGTCAAAGGGAGGGTTCTCAAAGTAGGCTGTGCCTGATCTTGACTTAAATTGGAGAAAACAAGCATCTACTAAAAGTTATTTTGTGTGGTTAAGTGGTATAGGTGTGTATAAAACAAAATCATAATCCAATCCCTTTACTCAGTAGTTTTCTTCTTTTCTATGGTTCCATACATGTAAGTCATATTACAGAACTTAGGTCAGAGCAAAGGGGGCAGAAGGGATTTAGGTATTCCTACAATTGTTCTGTTAAGTTTTCTGGACATGCCCAATGCCCAGGTAGTTGATTTCCACAGGGACGCACCAGGTTATAGAGAATTTCCTGACCGTTATGTCTGGTTAAGGTCTCAGATTAGCCCCATACTCTCCTCTTCCCCTGGGTATACCTCTTTACTCCTCAAGCCTCAGTTTAAACATCACTTTCTGTAGGGATTCTTCTTAAACACACCCTAATGGTTCGATTATCGTTAGTCATCTAGTATTTCTACCAGCTCACCATTTCCAGGTACAATTTTTCATTTGCAAGGGGCCCAATGAAAGTATATGATTATCTGTCCAATTGGCTGTATACCTGACACTAATACAAAACAATATTAAATGTAAACGGTAATTGAAAAAAAAAACAAAAAGATTTATCTTGAAAAAGAAGCAAAGTATGGATATTTAAGGTAGATGGAACAGCATGTGACAAGTGAAAGAGGTGCAAAAGACCAAAAGAAACTTGACTGTAGTGTGATAAAGTGCAGAGGAGGGCATGATGTCGGGGAAAACGGATGGAGTTAGGAAAGACCTGACGGTGAAAGACTTTGCCATGGCAATGAGTTTGGGTTTTATTCTAAGAGAAAAGGAAATAGTTGTATTAAAAATTTTTACAAAGAGAGAATCTGATCTAAAAAAAAGTATGCTTTTTAGAGCTTTACCTCTGACATTATTACGAAGAATGGGTTTGGTAGTAGGTTATTGTAAGATACTGTGTGAGAACTAAGGATCCATACCAAGGCAGTGATGGGGACACGAGCATGGAGAAGACTTGGTGAGGAGATTTGGTGACCTTTTGAGTGAAAGTAGCAAAGGAAAGGTGCAGAATGGGTTATTCTGAGGGATCCTAGTGTTATTCACAATGGTAGGAAATATGGAAATAAAAGCAATTGTGATGGGAAGTGCTGAGTATTAACAGATTGATATCAAATGACTGGGTAATTGTGATTACAGAATTGGAGTTCAGGAGAATATTTGAGATGGAAATATGGTTTAGGGATCTTTGGTCTGTGGGTCTGAATATAATCCTCCAGGGAGACTGCATAGAGGAAAAAGAAGTAAACAAGACCAATGACACATGAATTCTAGAGAGCACTAACCATTAAATAACACGTAGCGGCAGACCTAAAAGTAGAAACTGAGGAATGGCTAGTTAGTAATGCTAGGAAGTAGTGATTATGCATGGAAATCAGAGAGTAGAGTTTTCAAAACTCAGAAGGAGATCGTTCGGTAAATGCTGTAAATATTTATTGGTAAGAAGAACATGACAGCTGGTCACCTTAATTACGTTCGAAAGTAGGATGACAGGATGAAGACTGGAGTTGGTAAAGAAAGAGATGAGGAACAAAGACGAGAGGCCGAATGTGGAAAATACACCCCAAAAATTTTACAAGAGGCTTGCCAGGGTGTGACCCCCAGTACAATATACAATTCCATGGTGCTAGGAATGTGTGCTCTCCAATGTACTTAAACCACTTACACCTGTGCCTTAAATGCTAACTAAAGAGGCAGACCATTTGGGAGCTTCAAACCTACTCATCAACCAGTTGTATGAATCCTTTCATATTACTATAGCCATTCCTACACGTGCAAAGCATTTTACTGAGAAGTAAAAATATAGCCAACCAGCAGGCATTTGGGCTGTGCATCCGGCAATCAGTTCGAAGGACTTTGCCACTGAGTTGGATTGGTAGTTGTGGTCTCTTGCAAGCCCACCCCCTTTTGCCCTTCAGTTCACATTAGTAGCAAAGTCTGTTTAGGATAGTATGTCCCTGAGCACACAAAGCTCCAGGGGGACAACTTGAGTTTTAGATAAATGAGTTCCGTTGAAGTTCATTCCAGAAGTGGCTTAAGTGTCCTGCATGGGTGCCAAGAAGAAATTAAATGTGAAAAGAAGAGACCAGAGATATCACCGAGTTGTTTTTATTTATTCAACAATGTATTTGCTTAGTCTTTAGTAGTTTTATGCCAGACTATGCCCTCAGATGCTAGGCTGGGCAGGATCTGCAATAGATACAGTATTAAACAAAATAGACAAATAGCTGTGCCTTCGAGGAGCTTATATTTTAATGGATAGAAGGAGAACCACAATAAACAAAACAAATAAGTAGAATATTGGGCATGGTAGGTGGTGAAAGACCTCTGGGGGAAAATTAAGTAGGAAAGGGATATTGGAATTTGGGTGG
This sequence comes from Glossophaga mutica, assembly GCA_039655065.1. Classification (NCBI taxonomy): domain Eukaryota; kingdom Metazoa; phylum Chordata; class Mammalia; order Chiroptera; family Phyllostomidae; genus Glossophaga; species Glossophaga mutica. The sequence continues at coordinate 67,066,603 of CM077304.1, forward strand.
GGAGTTGAAATATTCAATAGGAGAGTCAGTGAAGGCCTCACTGAGAGTAGCATCTGAGTAACGACTAAAATGGAAGAGTTAAGCCATGGAGGTAGCTGAAGAAAGAGTGTTTCAGGCAAAGACAAAAGCAAAACACACTGGCACCTCTTTAGAACAGAAAGAAGAACAACATGGCAGGTGAGTAAAATAAATGAGGAGAGGAGTGAGAGATGAAATCAGAGAGAGATGGGGAGAGGAAATATAGCAGGACCTGGGTGGAAGGACTGTGTTGAGTGATTTTGAACAGGGAAAAACTGCTTCTGAAATTTTAAGGGACTCCTCATTGAGAAAAGATATCTTAATATTAAAGAATATCATATCATTTTGCTATCATTCTACCCTTTCTTTTGAGGGTGATGCTTCTACAAATGACCTTCCTGATCCTCTTGGTCCCATCATAGAAAGCCTTCCTTCTCAAAGACATGAGAAACCGACCACGCACTTCTCCGAGAATGAAGCGGCATCTTCGGAAGTTACATTGACGCCAGTCTTTGTGCCGTCTAGAAAAGCTGATGGTAAGATAATGTGGAACTTTGAAAGAACCTTTTCCAGAATGAGAGGAGAGAGTAATGCACTGAAATCAGTTCTGTTTTTTGTTTGTTTTTGGCAAAACATTCACTAAGAAAAAAATAAAGCTTTCACATGCAAAATTTTAAGATAACATAAGACCTTCACTCCTTTGCAACTAAAATATTACCAAATAAATATCATCTCCTGGGATGAAACATGTTTTTTTGGGCAAAGAAAGAGAAGAAACACTGAAGAAAATAACCTATCTGTGGATCCATATTATTGGGGTAGCTTTTAGTTGCCTTCTTGAATATTCTTGAAGTGGTCTTTTCAACTGGACTTTATGTATTACATTGGTTCACAGAAAGGTAAAGAATGAGGATGGTTGAGTAAAAATAATAATAACTGTTCTTATTAAGGGTATCTATGAAAATCAGCTGCCATGCACAAAGTTGAGTCCAGGTTCTCAAATGAGCTCCATGCTCAGTAATTTGTTAGCATTATCTTCCCCAGAGATGATAACTACACAGTACTGTACTCCATATCCCCCCTTTCTGTTCCCACAGACATTACACACAGACCAATACTTAGCACTATTGAGTCAATTAGAACTCAGGGAGGGTCAGAACCTTTTTAAAAATTTATGTTTGCATAGTGACGTAGACAATCATGACCAAATAATTAGAGATGGCACTCAAGTGGAAAACAATTTGCTACCTTATCACTAGGAGAACAATTATATTGAAGTCAGCTGTTCCTAGTAGAGCTAGGAAAAGCACTTACATCTTCTCAGCCAATTTCTCCCATCCCTAAAGGGTTCTAACATGTCATCAGTTCCACCAGCGTAAAGCAGTTGCTGGTATCCTGGGCATAACCAAGATGGATCAATTAGCTTTTCAATCAAAGAGGCCTAAATACATAACATTCATTTCCCTTCTGTATAAAGTCCCCTTGCATCCTGAGAGGAGAGCATTCTGTAAAAGAAACAAACTCAGACATTCAACAAGTAGAGAAATCAGTGACTTCTTGATCTTTGTGCCTCCACCTACTCACTTTCTTACTACCCACATCTACAGGAGCTTAGATCAAGAAATCTGTGTTTGTTTCAGTTCTAATGGAAAGTCCTTGCAATGTTATTAGATAACTGAGATGAATTTTAATCTGATGACAGCTTGTGACCTACAAATTGCTGTTTAAAATTAAAATGCATTCAAAATGAAACTGGCAAGACAACCACAATATTAAACTTGCAATCTGCTGTGAAAAAATAAAAAACACTATATTAAATATGAATATAATTAATTCCTACATAGCATTTTGCAACTAAATCTGAAAAAGGTAGACCTTCAATGCATTGCCTTATTAAATTCAAATTGGTTGATTTTTTATTTTTTTTATTTTTTTATTTTTTTTTTGCAAATTAAGAAGTTGAACTAGAGATGATTGGTTTGCCTTTGGTAATACACCCTTTGACTGAGCTCCAGGTAGAATCTAGTGCTACAGACTTCCAGATTTCTCTTTTGATGAACGAAAGTCCTCTATTTACCTCATCCCAAATATTCATCTACAGTAAATGTGGAAATGTTTTCTATTTGCTTAGTTGTAAGCTTATTTGTAACTTTTAAGCTATAATTACTCAAGATAAATGATTGTATTAAATGCGATCTTTAGGATTGTTTATACATTAGTTTTAAAAAATAAGCACACTGATATTTTGGATAGATCATTTACATCATTCCTAAGCTTGATAAGAACTGAGGCACTTTTCTTGGTAAGTGAAGGTCTGTATTAGTGCTATCATTAAACATTAATATAAGTAAAGCTCAACCCAATGTGCATATTTTCATCCCATATTTCAACATTAAAGAACCGTATGTGGTAATAAAAGGATTCATTTCAGCTGTTTGCAAATAACTTAATGACCAAGTTGTAGTTATTTCTGGTTTTCAAAAGATGCCAAAGAACTATTGAAGTTTCCACAATATAACATCATAATTATAGCAATTAACATGTGTATTTAATTATAGCCTTAAGGTTCCTATATATTACTTATTTAAGGGCTTCACAATACATTAAAATAGCATTAGCTAGAAATAAGAAAGTACCATATTTCCTCCTCATTACTGCACACATAGAAAAAGACTCTCCCACTCTTTTTAAAAGATACCACAAGAACTGTAATTTCACAACCATTATTCTTATTCATTACCCCTGGAACATAGTACATACTCATTAAATGGTAGTTGAAGGAATGAATGAATGTATGTGATTGGATGACAAGCAAACTCGGAAAACACCTAGTTTCTGGTTGCTACAGGATTACTGCATGGACAACTGCTGTCGCAGTAGGGTTCCTAAAATCTCTCTGCCATGTTCTATTTTGGCTCATGTGTCTGTAAAAACGGTAAAGGATTCAGTCCAGCAAGTCCTTGCATTACAAAGAGGTTGCATCTATCCAAACAGCAGGGTCCATAGTGACATTGCATATAAATTCCCCAGGTACTTCCGAAGGTTTGCTTCCATAGGAAACCTGATATTAGTCCTGATATCAAATGTATTTATTTTATATTTAGGAGCAGTCTCATTGTGACTCTTGACTAAACCTCATCAAACCTTTCCCAGGGACAGTGCCTACCCGGAGGGTTTGTCAGCTTTGAAACTGTGACTGGGTTTTTGTTCAGCGTTCTCAGACGCTGACCATGATGCTAAAAGAGAAGACAGAGTCCTATTTTAAACCTTTCTTTCCTCTTATTGGTTTAGAAAATTCGAGTGACAAGAGCAGGGGCCAAAGGAGCCTGTAGCGGCATCCTTAATGTGAACCATGTATTTCGATCTTGGGGTGGAGATGTGGTCCCTCATGTTACAGCCAGTGCATCCCTCTGAGCTCTGTATAAACCAAGAGACCTTACAGATGTAGCCGCTGCAGTAGAAAAGGTTACTCCATCAGGATAGGATGGATTGTCTTTCTCCTGAAAAACTGGCAGTCAGGTGCATAGCCCAGAAAGAGGAACAGTAAGTCTAGATGGAGGGGAGTGGAAAGGGAATCAAACCTGTATTCATATTGCAAATGTTCACTATTACTCGTCCGAGGTAAGGAAAAATCAAGGGCTGATTTTAGCGTTAAGTTTTCGGCCCCTATCTTCCAACAGGTGCATGACTCCCTCGCCCTTCCCCTGCTAGCACTGTCCTGCTTAGCCTCTCGGAGGCTTTCTTTGCGAGGCAAGCTTTACCTAGAGTCCTTAAGCATGTGCAGTTTCCTCCCCGTCTCATCCCCAGCTTCAGCTCTGCCTGGCAACCCCTTACCTGCAGCGTGAAGATTAAGAAGCAGGCACAGCGCAGGGAAGCCGATTGCTCTCCGCATAGTGTTTGCATTGAGAAGTGGAGGAGAAACTCCACCACGACCTCACTTCAGGAAAAGTGTTACCAGAACGAGCCACCGCCAAAAGGTCTCTGGGCTCCGGGATTCATTCGCAGGTCCTAGGCTGGGGTTTGCAAAAATGGTCTGTGGCGCCGGCAGAAAGCCGCCCCAGCTTCGCCTCCTTAAGATAGGGGAGAGGAAGAGGAATAGGAGGCAGCCAGTGAGTGGGGCGGAGCAGGTGGGAGGGGGCTGAGGCTCTCCGAGGAGGCCAAGGCTTGGCCTTCAGGAAGCCCCGCAGCTGCGGCGGAGAGGGCGGGGGGACTCCCGCGCCAGCCCGAGAGCCCGCGGTCCGCGGCCGGTGCAGGGCGAGCAGCACCCAGAGGAGCCGCGGCTACTGAGCATGCCCAGCGCTGGCCCCGGCGCAGCACCGGGGTTTCAAAATGAAATTCCACTTCTCCAGGTCTTAGCGGCCACTGCGAGGGGAGCCGGCGCCGCGGCGGACGTGCTTTTGGGGGCCGTGATTAGAAAGAGTCTGTCAAAAACCTGGGAGCGAGGTGGGGTGGGGTGTGTCTAGACGAGGGTATGACCAGGGGAACCGGAGGTGAGAGTCCAAGAAACCGTGCCAACCTCAAGACCCACCCTACTCCTTCTCCAAAGCTCGTTTTACACGTGGACGGAGCCCGCTGCTGGGACTTGACCTTCGCGGCGCCGCAGACTGACCGACCAGCCTCTCAGGGTTGTCTACGGCAATATATAGGTGCCTTCTGTTGCTGAGCACCCTGGGCGGCCTGGGGAAGTGTAATTGGGTATCCTGGGCGTGCCTTCTCCCAAGTTTTCTGTTTTTGTTACTTTCTCTTCCAGCTCAATCCCTGTATTTAAACTTTCTCCTTTCTGAATCCAAAGGATTTCAGTGGCAGTAAATGTGAAGTTTAATGGCAGTTTTAATGGCAGTAAAAAGTGAAGCCACATTTTTAGACTAATAGGATATATCCATGTAATTGAAGAAACGAAGGCACCCTTTTGCTTTTTGGAGATACTTATCTTTAGTCTCCATTTTATTTCCTAAGGTGATAAGTAATGGAATCACTTCTGTTAGGGGCTCCTCCGGTGCAGCTCTTGGTCTCACTACAACAGTTTAATAGGCGCCCCCTGCCCCCATCCGAGACTTTGGAGTGTGGGGATATCCAGCGGTGTCCGACCTGAGGCCTGAGATGGCTATGAATGCGGCCCAACACAAAATTATAAAATTACTTAAAACATCCTGAGTTTGTGTGTGTGTGTGTCACAATGTATTTACCACGTGGCCCAAGACAACTGTTCTTTTTCCAGTGTGGCCCAGAGACGCCAAAAGGTTGGACACCCCAGGATCATTCCTAATCTTGATGTCCTTGGGCCAGACTTCTCTCTTTTAACTATCCCAGGAGCTTTCTGCTTCTGTGTTTTCATGGAATGCTGCTGTCCCTTCCTTGGTGGCCACTACTTCCATCATCAACACACTCAAGCTTACGAAGGCCTAATGTCGGTCTCACATTTCCAGAAAGATTGGGCCTAAGTCCCCAGGTACAGTGATATTTCTCTTTCACACATGTGTGTAAACACAACATTAGCTCAACATTGCCTTATATGTTTTTACAGCTTTTTATTTATCTGTGGCTTCTCTTTGAACACAGTCGAAGGCTTCATAAGGGCTTCTACATCTTTCTTTTTACTTAAATTGAATAAAGCCAATCTAGGCAAATGAGTGGCACTAATAAGTGCTTATTGAATTGAACTTCGTATCTCATTCAATGCTTTCTTCTTCCATCCACTGTGACTTGGGACAGTTAATGGGAAATATGCTACCCACAGGAGCTTAAATTGGACAAGATCTCATAGGGTCTGAAAGCCTGGGCAGTATCTGGTTATGCTTTATTTCATCTCCAACACTGAGAGAAAAGGCTAGGAATCGCCTTTGGACAGGTGGGAGAAGGGAAGAATGAGATATATATTTAATACCTAGACAGGTCTTCCATGCTGAAAACAGATACACAGCTTCACTCTCCCCACTCTTCTGCTCCTCACATGGGTGTGTTGGGCACCATTTCTGTGACACTGCATTTCACCCCAAACCACCCTGAGCAGCAACCTCTTCCCCTACTCTGATTCATTTTCCCCCAATCTCCTTTCCCCATAGAATGTATCCCTTTTTAACATACCAAAAGAACTACTTGTTTTTTATCATTTATTGTCTGTTTCCCTGCCCCTCCCCCACCCCCGCTTCCTGCAGTGGAATCCCATCTTCAAAGGCAGAGATCTTTGAGAGTTGTATTCATTTATGTATTCCAGCTGATCAGAACAGTGCCTCTCATAAAATAGGTGCTCAAAAAAACAAATGAGAAGCAATTAGTTGGCTAAGTTCAATACTGACTATTAATATGGTTCCTTGATATTCTTGGTAAACAGATATTTGAGATAATTTATTTAGTTGTGCTTAATGCTTGGAAGAGAATCCCTTCTGGTTTGATCTCCAAAATATATAAAGAACTCATATGACTCCATTCAAGGAAGACAAACAATCCAATTAAAAAAATGGGCAAAGGACTTGAACAGATAGTTCCCCAAGGAGGACATACAGAGGGCCCAGAGACATATGAAAGGATGCTCAATATCACTAACCATCAGAGATGCAAATTAAAACCACAATGAGATACCACTTCACACCAGTCAGAATGGCCATCATAAATAAATCAACAAACAACAAGGGTTGGAGAGGTTGTGGAGAAAAGGGGACCCTAGTGCACTGTTGGTGGGAGTGCAGACTGGTGCAGCCGCTGTGGAAAACAGTATGGAATTTCCTCAAAAAACTAAAAACGGAACTGCCTTTTGACCCAGCAATTCCACTGCTGGGATTATACCCTAACATTCCTGAAACACCAATTCAAAAGAACCTATGCACCCAAATGTTCATAGAAGCACAATTTACAATAGCCAAGTGTTGGAAGCAACCTAGGTGCCCATCAGTAAATGAATGGATCAAAAAACTGTGGTATATTTACACAGTGGAATACTACCCAGCAGAAAGAAAGAAGGAGCTCCTACCTTTCATGACAGCATAGATGGAACTGGAGAGCATTATGCTGAGTGAAATAAGCCAGGCTGTGAAAGAAAAATACCATATGATCTAACCTATAAGTGGAACCTAATCAACAAAACAAACAAGTGAGCAAAATAGAACCAGACACGTGGAAATAAAGAACAAACTGACAGTAATGGGGGGGGGCGGATAATGGGAGAAAGAAGGGGAAGGGTCATCAAAGAACATGTATAAAGGACCCATGGACAAAGACAATGGGGTTGGGGGAGGATTGAATTTGGGAGGTGGGGGTGGGTAGGGCAGGGGAGAGTAATGCGGGGGGAATGGGGACAACTGTAACTGAACAACAATAAGAAAAAAGAGAGTATCTTCTTATCTAGTATCTGGTACTAGAATTTCTGCAGGATTTGGAGGTGGAGGGAAATAATCATAGTAATTAATGTTCTTCCCTTATTTTTTTCTTCTTAAAAAACTTAATTACCAAACTTACACAGATCAGTCTTTAAGAAGAAAATGCACATACAGTAATGAAATAATGCTGCAACTGTGCCCTGTACACCTTGCTTTCCTACAGATAATTCCAGCATTTTTTTAGGGAAGTTGCATTTAAAGTTTCAAATAATTTAATTGGCAGTGACTTTGCCCACAAGCAGTCAGCTATCTATTTATTTTGCCCAGAGGTACAGGTGGCTGAATTATTAACGGTGCCTGAAAATCCCCTTAGCAGCAAAATTTTCCAATTTCCAATTTAACTAGATATACTACCAACAATAGCTCAGCATGGTGAAAATAGCCTTGAGTAGGCTGTAATTTGGGTAGCTGGACATCCATTATTTTTTTATATGAAAAAGATAAAGAAACAAGAACACTTCATATTCCTCAGTGAGTCAATCTAATATACTTTCAATGGATTTGATCCCTTGACATATGAAGTCAAAGGACAAAAACTGAATTAGCCAATTAGTGAAAAAGTCAGCCCCTTAATGTTTGAGAAGTATTCCCTGTGGGGCCATGCATGCTGCTTTTTCTTCTCTCTGATCTAATTGTGGTGAAGGCAATTTGTGTTGTAGAGAAGAAGCTTGGTTAAAACACTGCACCAAGGTTTAGAAAAGTTCATTCAAATTCAGAGAAGCACAGAAATTAATATGAGACAGCCATGCAAAGGTGTACTGGTTTATCTCTCAAAATTTACATTTTGAAAGATAAATAGAAAATTCATATTGTATGGACCTTTTCTTCCCAAGCAGGTGTGTAATCTCTTTCTCATGAGGTGATTCAGGGAGAATTTCTACAGAGAGAAGCCTATTAGAGCCAGTTCTCAAACCAAATTTAATTGTTATGAGCGTTCATATTAACTTGCCCATAAATGCAGGAATATGATTCATCTTGGCCATCCTTTCTTAGTACACGTTGGTGTCCATCCCATGGCCCTTGGGCCACATGAGGCCCAGGATGACTATGAATGCGGCCCAACACAAAATCATAAATTTACTTCTAACATTATGAGATTTTTTTTGTGATTACATATCATGATGTGTTTAATGGCCCAAGACAACTTCTTCCAGTGTGGCCCAGAAACACCAAAAGTTTGGACACCTCTGCTTTAAATAAAGAAATCGGATCTACTGACTGTTAGAGTTTTCTATTTAAGTTACTCTGGTTGTTATTTAAATAATAATGAGAGCTAAGTGCTTCCTGTGTGCCAGAATCTGCTCTAAGCACATGGACATCTAATTTAAACTTTAGAATATCTTTACAAGGAGGCACTATCATGATTTCATTTTAGAGAGAAGGCAATTGAGGTACAGAGAAGCAACTTGCCCAAAATCAGGTAGTAAGTAATCGATCAAAAGGTAAGTTCATAGTTAGGATGCATGATCAGATAACTTGATACCAAATCTTCATAGTATTCTGCTTCAGATATAGTAAATATACATCTGTCCATTGTAGCTGGCTCCCTAGAATTAGGTCAGGAGCAGGACACGAGTTACTGCTGCTAGATCTGGCAGTAAAGCTCTGTGGTGAGAAACACCCACAGGAGATTTTCTCCAAGAAGACCCGTTTGTGGCACTGGACTCCGGGGTCTGGCATCTGTGAACAAAGATAGCAAGTAAAATCATGCTTGGAAGAATCATGCTAGATGGATGCCTAAACTAAAGTAGAGCATAATAGAAGAAATGATCTATTCTATCATGCTTGGGGGCAGAGGTAGGGATGGATAGCAGGTAAGAAGCTATTAGGGGAGAAGAGTAAACGAGCTGTGCTGGCTGGGTGAGTAGTTTTGAACTGCCCTATATGAAGAGAGAGGCCGTAGGATTGTGTGAGCCAGGGGAAGAGACATGAATAGTGAAATGGATTCCAGGAACTTTTGAACTTGTAAAATAGGTGACAGTGACCAACCTAGTTGAGGTTTGTACAGTGCTTACCCTGTCCCATCCTTTCTGGAGTCACTTTATCAATCCCAAAGTTGGTTTCCTTTTGTCTAAGCAATATCTGTGTATAAGCAGGGGGAAAAGAGTAATAATTTATTCTTATAAAGTAAAGAAATTGATGTGAATTAAGCCATTTGAGAGTGGAAGTTTTCAGAATAAAAAAGAAATAAATTGGAAATTCATAGGTGAAGATACCATGTACAGGTATGTGGATTCACTAATTATTATTACTGTTATTATTGTTATTATTGTATTTTTCCAACCATAACAGGGAAGAACAATCTAACCTTTGCTATGAGCAGAGTGAAGAAAACAGTGAAATGATAAAGGACACTAAGAATGGGGAGGAAAAGCACTAAAAGTTATAAACTATATATTGTCACATTGAACCTTCACAAGAGCTCTGGCAGGTATCATTCTCCTCTTGTGATGGAGGAGGGAAGTAATGGTGAGGCTAGTAATTTGCCTGTGGTCATGCAGCTGGTAAGTGAAGTTGGCAGGGGAACTCAGGACTGGTGACTTAACGTTATGCTGTTCACCCCATGTCTCAGGCCTCTGTGATTAATACAAGGACTTCAAAGGCTTAAATGGAATATGCATTTTTAACCCAAGAAATAGACTTCAAGATTGCTAATGACAATTAAATTTTTCAACTTAACACAGCTCTACTTTTGTTAAGATTTATCTGTTTGAAGTGTTTGATGCCCACACACATACGCAGATACAGCAATATGTATTCTAAGAAAAAAATTAGATACCCAAATAAGATATATATATATATTTCTATACATCTGTGAAATATGCAGTCCTAGCCAAATACCAAATATCAAAGACATGAAAGTTATGTACAAAGACCTATAGATTCTGTTATTGGTTTATCATTAAAATTTTATTCAAAATGAAGCACAAATTTCCTTGGAGCTATGTATTGTTTTGTCTTCTACTCTGGCTCTGTAAAGGTCAGATTCATCCAAGATGTCGGTAATAGATTTACAAACTGCTGACTCTCCTGCATTAGCTCTCTGTCCATCCCAAGACAATAATCAGCTGCACTTACACACCATCCATCATCCTGAGCAGCACAGATGTGAGAGACCTCTATTATGGCTTAGACTAGCTAGTTGGGGCCAGTCAAATACATTCTCTGCAATGCTTGGTCATTCTTTTGGGTTTCATTGAATGAGGCCACATTGGAACAACTCATTCATTCAATAGCCCAAGACACTATGAGTATCCTGGGAATGTATTTATGGCTTGATTAGATCATTTGATCTCTCTCCATTTCTGTTACATTAATTTCTCACATAACTCGAAGATGCTTTAAAAGAACATCTTTTCAATATGGGCCTTCATCCCTTTCTGACTACACACTCTTTGAAATGAAAAAGCATGGTTCAGTGCTTCTTTCTGTCTTATACTTCCTTCTTTCCCTCATTCTTGCAGTTGTATTTCTACAGTAGAGAAGGGATGTTCATCAGTGTATATTTTGGTATCCAGAAACATGTTTAGATTAAAATATTCCTTTGTGGAAGACCTGTACCTATGCAACATAGAAGGAAATCTTACTAAAAATGACCACTGACTATAACAGGAACACTGATATAGCCAAATGCCTAAGCAGTAACCTATCTATGATAGAATCCATGTGTGCTGGGTAACAGTAGTGTTCTTATTCAGTGAATGTATCAGGAAATATTATTTGAAGCCATTACAGTGGGGTATACTATATTACATATATTCCAAAAACAATGGGATACCTAACTTGCTGGCATTTTGTTGATATATCATTTGATTTTAAATGGTATATATTGATGAACCAGGAAGTATTTTTAGTTCTTGAGATTCATTACTGAACAAAAATAGACAAAGATTCTTGCCCTCAAGATGCTTGCATTCTAGGAGGAAGAAATATACACTTCACAATAAATATAAGAGGTAAGTAAATTATATAGTTTGGTGGAAGTTGACAACTGCTATGGGAAAAGGAAAAAGTAGATCAAAGTAAGGGAAATTAGGGGACTAGAAATGGGGAAAAATGTGAATTAAGGAGTTTGCAGAATTAATTAAGGTCTTTAAGATAAACCTTGGAGAAGGTAAGCACTGACCAGGGACTTGAAGTTGGTGAAGAAGTTATGAAAGCAGATACCTGGTTGAAGAACTATCCAGAGAAAGAGAACAACTACAGCAAAGGCTCTCATGAGTCCATAGACAGCTTAACCAATCTGGAAAACTGCAGTCAGTAGTTTTCAGAACACTTTCAAATATACTATGTACAGAGATATATAGTTAAAAAAATGTCAAATTAGATGAACAGAATAATTCTTCACCAGAGATTTTTATTAACTCAAGTTGCACTGATTTCTAGTTACAATAACACAACTGTTGTAATCACAAAGACTCAGAGATTGTAGCTACTCAAGGCCAACTGATAAGCCACTGAGAATTCCACTCTTTAGTTCATGTTTCTGGTATAAAATAAACATATTTTTTGGTACTTTGTCTTAAGAAACTTACAGAAAGAACCTTTGTGAACTGCCCGTCTACTGAACTATTAACCAAAAAGTCAATCTAATGTATTATAGATGAGAAATCTAAGCAGGAAAAGAATGAGAAAAATAGCCTAGCAGCAAGCATTTTTGTGTTCTCATCGTCTTGCTTGGCACATAGCATCAATATACTTGGGTTAGGTATTGTCCAAATGCTGGAGAATCAAGATTTCACAAATTCCCTGTGTCTTATAGTAGCTCAAGTAAATAATTTAGATGATTCGTTATTTGGGGATGGACTAGAAGGTAAGCTCACTTTATGTTTTAATAACATGTTTTTCTTATTAATTTCATGTGATTAGTGGCCACAAAAATACTACTTTGATGTTACTACAAATAGAAAGAAAATACAAATCATCCCTGTTGCAAAGAAGTTATCTGGATCCTCCAGTCTTAGAAATTCTCTAGAAAATAAAAGAAGTTATGGAGCCTGGATTTTGACTGCAGAACTTAAAAAGAAATCCTATCTGATATTAGGTTTGTGCCCCAAGTGATGATCACAAAGGTTGGAAAATGCACCCCTTTCAAAACCAAATGTAGTTACAAATTTGGTAGCAAAATTAAATTTAACCATTTTTGAATCAGTCATAAACACAATCAGATTTCACTTCAACTTTACCTCACTATTTCTAGAAAGTGGGCAATTTTTTTCATATTTTTGATGTTTTTCTTTATTGAAATTAATTGCCTTCAGTCTGAAGCTGACCTTTCTAAATTACAAAAGTAAGAACATCCACTGAACAATAGGCAATACGGAAAGAAAGAAAAAAGTGCCCATGGATTCCATTAACTGGTGCAAACACAGTTAATGTTTTGGTAAATCTAGTTTCCCTGTACTTTCATCCTTTGGCTATAAGTGTCCATACATGCATGTATTTACAATTGTTAATTTTAACATAATTTTCATGTCACTGTGATCATACTGTTATGGTAGAATGAGCAGCCAGAGGGGAAATAAAGGCAGGGCCCTCACCATTGCAATCTAACAAAGAGCTTAACACAGGAGGCTAAAAGCAAAAAAATGTATGTCTCACCCATTGACCCAGTAGATCTGAGCCTCCTTCAATAAGCCTGCCAGCCATTCCAAACAACATAAATAAACTGTGATAGTGCAGGGGGGAAGACCTTGAAAGTCTGTGTGTATCATCTCCACCAGCTGGGAGAAGGAAAACCTTGAGAAAGTGTATTCATTCCAAGGCCTAGAAGTGGGAAGGGGAGGGGTCTACAGTGACCAAAGAAAGGGCCCATAAAACAACTTTGGTTAACTGCCTCCCTCCTGATACATATGCAAAATGAACAAATAGAGTCTGGAGCAAGAAAAGGATTCGGGTTAAAAACCCTACACATTCCTGCATTTGGGTAGTCACATCTCCCCTGGGGCAAGCCGGCACCACCCTTACCTGCCAATCAAAATGTAACTCCCTCATCCCCATCTTGCCAGCTATATAAGTCCTCAGAACAAAGGACTCACTCTCTTTGCCCTCTTGGCCCTTTCTTGCCACACTGGGGGCCCCTAGCCACCCTGCTTCTGGCAGGGCTGTGGGGGATCCTCTGGCCAGTCAGCGTCTAGCCATTGCCTTTTTTAGCCACTTGGCCTCTGGCCACCCGGGTGGTGGCCACTCAACTTCTGGACACTCTGCTTTTGCCACCCTTTCTCTAGCAACCCTTGCTTTTGCTCTCCCATGAAAACTTAGCACTAATAAACTTTGCTTGCGTAGTAGTAGGCTTGTTGATCTGTAATTCTTTACTGCGTTGGCAAGAAGAACAAGGGTTTCTTTGGTAAAAATACTATGAATTTGAAAACTCTTTCTTTACCTAATAGTATTGTGGGAACATATTTCCATGTTATTATTTTCAATTGTTGCATAGCATTGAACTATAACATTCTATTTTTGACTTCTTAGTTCGTAGAGCTCTTCCTCAATCAATGGAACTGCTTTAGAAGAGCAAGTAAAAGCATTTAAATGATGCTCACTTATGCCTTAAAATGTTTGAACACATGTATGGGAGAATGAAATTGATAACGTTTCTAACATGGCAGTTCTAGTACTAGTGAAGCCATTGCCCAATTAAAAGAAATTTTAAAGTGATAAAACCAAGTGTGAGAAATGGAAAAGCAAGGATTCTGAGTTATATCTCAACATATAGCAAATTAAGAACCTAAATGTGTATGTTGCAGTCAGGTCCCTGCCTACCCTAAGACTAATGGCTAAAAATGGGGAGGGGAGTGGGGAGGAGGGGCACCAGATAAGAGAGAGTTTTTCTTCCCCTTTTCTCTCATCCCAGAATATAACTAGTTGACTGAAGGTATCACAAAATAAAATACCATTGGGTAAAAAGGGTTGTAAAATGCATTGTATAAATAGGAGTTATAAGTAATTGTGATATTTTCTTTCTTTTTAAAAATTATTATTTTTGCTTCTGCTCTATTTATTTAAAAACAAACAAACAAAACATCTTAGCAATACAGCTATGCCCTCACCCTATTTCCTCCTCCTTGAATGTAATGGCTATCATGTGAAAACTAAAAAATAGTTTGTCATTTCAAATCATGTTTTTAAACATTTTTATAGGTATCCATAAACAATATGCAGTAATTTTGTATTTTATCAATAAAATTTGCTGTCATTATATCTGATAAAGCCAAATTGTTTCCACTTTTCCCTCATTACAATTACTTTATTTCATTTTAATACATACTTGCACATGTTTTCCAAGCATATTTACTATAATTTCTCTAAGGTTCAGACATAAAAGTTAAATTGCTCACTCATAGGCTATAATCAGCTTTACCTTAATCTCAAATCACTGGATTGCTCTATGTAGTGTTGATGACAATTTGCATTCTCAGCAGAAACATATAAGAGTACCAATCTTTCCATAGTTTCACCACACATGAGTATCAGACATTTTCCTGGTTCCTGGTATATTGAGTAATTTCAGATTTTATCCTAGACATTTTGAATGCTATGGTCTAAAACTTCTGAGTTCTGTTAAAATCCTCTGGGCAATGTAAGATTAATGTTAAATTCAGTTAAGACTACAAGGTCTGCCTTGCCTTCTGGTGTTAGTAGTGGGTTCAATGTCAGTTCAGCTGTTGAAGTTTTTGCTAAGCTGCTTCGGATCTGTCCCATGTATTCACTACTAAGGAATTGGCTGTGATAGTTGGTAGTTTAAATTGTATTTCAGCTCTGAAAGCCTTCAGTATGCTGCTTTGCACCTGTTCAATACATGTGTACCTCAAGGGTCATCAGGAGCCTTTTGCAGGGTCATAACATAGAATTAGGGAGATCCATTCTTCTCCTTTTCTTAAATCTGTTCCTCCCCATCCATGATTTGGACATTGGCCAGACTTGGGGGAAGAATTTATACACATTATTTGGGGCTCCCTATTTCTTGTTCTTTCTCTTATGGGGTTCTTTCCTGGTGTTCCAGCAGCATAAGTGGCCCCAAACTCATCCCCTAGTTCTCTGTCCCAAGAGAACTGAATGTTTCTTAATGGAGCTCTAGCTGCCCCACTAAATGCTGCAAGAATGAGTAAACTCACTTTAGGTCATTCTTTTCAAAATATCGTTTCTCCTGTACAATCCACCTACTACTATTTTCTCTTTAGTGCATTAAGTTTATCTTTTTTGTGTCATTTTTTCAGTGTTTACAGTCATCTATGAGGACATTGGTCTAGTACTACCTTCCCAAAACCAGGATAAAACTCATAATTTTTATACTTCTTACTTATGACAGTCCCTTGCTTGTTCCAAGTACACGTAGAGGTCTCTCATTTTCCAAACTGTCTGACTTACTTAAGGTTTATATGATTTGTCTATGTTGGGAATTAAAACTCAATGTTCCAGCTATTACAAAATATGATAGCGTCCTTAATTTTCTCATATTCTGTGCCATCACATCCCCCATTGTTCTAAACCTCTTCTTCCTCCCTCAATGTCATGTTGTGCTTGATGTCCTGACTTTTATTTCCCTGTTAATTTAGTCACTGGAGATACTCTTTTTTTCATTTTAAATTTAGCTGTATTTAAAACAGACCAAAATTTATTTGGCACTCCCAGATATTTCCTAACAGAAGGCTTAAGAAGTTAGTTTAGTCCACCATTTGTCAGAAAGAGAGCACTATTTTCGCCTTCGTTGTATTGTTCTTCATTTTGGCATGCTCTGAAGCAGTAGTATATCTATACTTGCTGTTAGAACCACTGTCACTTGGTAGAATGACAATCAGGATGATGGTGGTGATTATAATTTTTACTTAAACATCCTTATCATTATAAGAAATGGGAGGATTTCTTTTTCTCTGTTGATATTCTGTTCTACAGAAGTGCACTGTGTAAGGTAGGGCTCAGCGAGATCACCATGGTCGACCACGGCTCATGATATCATTGTTACGTAAGCACCAGTGTGAAATCAGGTGCAGTTCACTCAGCATTAAGAATCTGAATCAGGAACATGTTTTTTTGTTTTGTTTTGTTTTGTTTGTTTTTTTAATTGTCCTGAGGAACTCTTTAAATACATTGAACAGATTACAAGAAAGTGAATCTAGTTCATCATTTCCTTCTGTTTGCTTAATAGGCTTGAAGTAGCTCCCTAAAATTAGCCATAACTGCGATCATAGTTATATCTGTTAGGCTGAAAGGGGCCAAAGGCCTTTCAAAATCCAGAGCAGATTAACTTAAGTGTGAGTGTTTGAGAGATGGAGAAGGTTAACAATAAACTGTATTTCCTTGATCATTTCACCATTTGTTTTATAAAAACAAGACAAAACAAAACAAACCTGCCAGGGTAGTTCAGTTAGAACATCATCCTGATATGCTGAGGTTGCAGGTTCCATCCCTGATGAGGGCACATACAAGAATTAATGAGTGAATGCATAAATAAGGAGAAAAGCAAACAGATGTTTCTCCCTTTCTCCTTTCCTCTCTCTCTAAAATAGTATTATAGATAGAGCAACAAAAACATACTTGTTTTTTTCCTGGATAAAGGAGAAGAAAGAAAAATACATACTATACTTTAATTACAATTATATCTATTCTAAGCAACTTTTAATTTTGTCTGATGAGTCTAATCATAGCCTTTCACCTTTTCTTTCCTTTAATGTCAAATGCAGATTCCATTTCCTGTGTGAAATCTTTGTCCAGTTCTGAGTTTATACTCATCTCTCCACTCCCTGATTCTTTTGGCCTACTGCAGGTACGATCCATTGTGAAGTTCTTGTGTGAGCTCCACAGGAAAAATGTGCTCTTTTATTCATGGATATTCCTGGTGCCCAGCACGGGGCCTGACACATAAAGCACTCATCACACTGCACTGTAAATTTCCAATTGCTCCTCAGCTCACTCCCAAACTAGACTGCAAACTCCTTGAGGGTAAGGATTATGTTTTATTAGTTGTCAAATCCTCAGTGCCTGTCATAACACCTGGTATATCATTGGTAATCTTAAACATCTTTTGAATGTATAATATATATAATATTGATGCACATAAATGCATAAGTTATGTTTGTGTATCTTATGAAATATGCAATATATGTAATTAACTAGTGACTATGAAATATCTCACATCTTGATTACACTGGTAAATTCCTTTAGACTAAGAGCCATACCTTATTCTTCTCCTTATATTTACCCTGCAATCATTAGAAACGAATTCACCAAACACTTTTAAAATTGAATAATAAAATATAATTATGAGGAAATCAAAATTTAAGTCATGTCTTATGTATCCATAGCAATGTTCAAAACACCTCTCAGTTAACATCAGGGAATACTTATTGAGCAACTACTGCATGTGAAATACTAAGCTAGGCATTAGACATAATAAAATAAAATAGGGAAGCAGATCCTATAGAGCTTATATAGTGGATAAGAGTGACACGTAATGTATTCTCATAAGTAGCAAGGACAATATGACTATATGCTGAGTATTTTGTGAGTACAGAGGAACATTTAGTCCAGCCTTGGGTTAATATATGAATCTAAGAAGAAAATAACATCTTGAAGGATGAGTGTTAGCTAAGAAAAGAAAGATGGGAAGGATCAAGGGGCATGAAGGCACAAAATGCTAAGGGAATGTGATTATACTTATTAGTGTATAAAATAGGAGGTTTAGAAGGAGGAGAAATTAGCTGTAGAAAAAGTGATCTTAGAAGGGTCAAGGTAAAATGCTAAAGGAATATGATATATATTTATTAGAATATGAGACATGTGGTTGATCGTGAAGAGAAACCAGGAGTATAGGAACACTGTATCAGGACATAAAGGTATTCATATGCCACTCTAAGAACTTAAACTTCCTCCTGTTTTCAATGGAGAGTCTTTAAGAGTCTTAGGGACTACAGTGATCTGATCAAGTATACACTAGAGAGAGACCACTTCAGTTGTGCAGAGGATTAATTAAACAGTTGGACCAAGACTGGGGTAAAAGAAAAAGTTAGGAAGCTACTGAACTTGTTGAGGCAAGAGATGGTGAGGGCCTAACTTAGTCAGAAGTAGGTATACAGAGGAACAGAAAGGAAGTACATTCTAGAAACGTTCTGAAGATATAATTGGTGTGACCTGGTGATAGATTGAATGAGGGATGTGTAGGAGATAGATGAGTCAAGAATGACTTCCTTGTTTCTGAAGAAGATCGGAACACTAGAAGAGTCAGAGTGGAGGGTGCAGAGATAATGGGTCCTGTTTTTTGATATATCAATTTTGTCAGGTGCTGGTGCACAGCCTAGATTTAGGTTATATGACTGAGTCACAGGGTGGAAGGTAGAACTGGAGGCAAAAACACATATATGTAGGTGCAAGATAAAGACATCAAACTGAATCAGTGTGTGAAGAGAAAAGAGCAATGGGTTAAGATATTGAAGTCTAGTGACATCAGTATTAAAGAGAGGGGAACAGAGGAGGGAGCCTTTACCTGTCATAAAGGTAAGAGGATGTCAAGTCTAGATAACATCAAAAGGCTCGAGAGATCAACAATATCCAACACCGCCAGGGAGGCAGGAATGTTTTTGTTCTTCAATACTAGCATTTTAGCAATGTTCCTCTGTGTTATTTCTTGACATTACACAGTACTCATTTCTCATAAGTAGCTTTTTAAAAAGTGAAGTGAGATTGTCATTAAGTCACTACAGCTGCACTAAATCATGATGCATCATAGAATGGAGAAGGGGCAGGAACATTTGTTCACCACTGTGACCTTCCCAGTCATGCCAGGAGAGCAGAGGGCAGGCCTGTGGAGGTACACTGCCCCAAGGGCTTGTGCCTGCTCAATGTAATGGAAAGCCACAGATGGTGAGCTGTGTGTGGCAGGTGCACGCTCCCTGAGACACATTTTAAGCAAACAGATGCTCTTGTGGATGGCTATTTAGACTACCCATGAGCACTTAAATATGTGTTTTGATGTATATTTGATGTGGGTTTTTAATGTATCTTAAACTCTCTGCACAGCTATCTTCTTTTCTGTTGCCCTGAAGGGATGTTATTTCTGAATCTAATTAAAATTTAATATGACTCTATTTCCCAGACTCTGTCATAGATGAAGAATGATATGCGTGGATAAGCACAAGCCATTCTTTAATTTCTGGACCCAGAGGCACTGGAAAGCATCACAAATCATGAGATGGTACTAGGCAAAACTCAATGATTTAACTAAATAGTATTCAGAATTTCACATGTCAATAAAGCTCCTTGGTGGCTATAAATTCAAAGGACTCTATTTCACTTCATAAGGGAGAAAATATATTATTTCATAAATTGGGTCCAAATTCATTCGTTCCTGACTGTACCTGCTTTTCACTGAAGCCTCATGTGTTAGAATGAAACCACTCAAGTCAGTATCCTTCTGGTCCTCGATGTAGAACTTGAAAGAGAGCAGCTACACTGAGAATTAAATGAGAAAACCATGCTAATATTACAGTGTCTTGTAGCAACAGACGGTTGTTAGAGATACTCCAGTGCAATTTATATCTTGCTACCCTGCAAAAATGAGAAGACCCACCCTCTACACACCAAAACTAGAAACAAAATAACAGCTTTACGGAACACAGCCTGGAAAGTTCTAGGTTAATCTTTTCCATCCCACAAATGCCACAAAGAGATTTAATTAGAATATCCTCCTCTGTCCACCCCATTACACTTCCCAGACAATACCTGAAATTCTGGGCAAGAGAATGATGCAGGAAAAGTAGAAACTTTGAGACAATTTATATATGCCTTGTAACCTCAGTTTCCTCATCTGTAAAGTGGAAATAGAATACTCTATTATTAGTAGAACTACCTTATGTGATATAAATAAATAAAACTTTTAACTCTTAACATTGTGCCTAGTACATATACAACAGATGATTAAGAGTGATTATTACTACTAATACCATTATGTGGTTTGCATCAACACTCATTAGCTACTTGAGATTCATTTTGTCATCTATTAGTAGGTATCCTAGAAAGAACCAGAGTGAAGAAAAAAAATCACAAGAGAAAAACACAAAATGAACTAAATGATATTCATTACATTTATCTATAAAGTAGAAAAAATATTTCTGTTGTTCAGTTTAATGGAGAAAGACATGTGTTCTATAGAAAGATAGTTTGAAAAACTGTGTCATAGAAAATAACATACACACTCTGAAATATCCAGATTACCTTTTATCTAGAGAGAAATATAGGCTTGCCAGAAAAAAATTGGTTCTTCATATAGGATCTTTTTAAAATATGAAATATTCCCATCCATTTTTTCCCTATAACAAATAGAAATAAGAAATGACTGACTGCAATAATTATGTCTGGTTCGCCAATTTGTTTATCTTTTAAGATTATGTGCATTTGGTGTCATGATTTTTATATTGTGTATTTATAATACAGCTATGTTTTCTGTGATTAAAATTGCTTCTTCTTTAAGTCTGAGTCCAATACATCAACATGGATCATTATTCCAGGTATTTTGCCACCTGAACAAATTTGAGGAAACCCAAGCTAATATATGGGGATGGCTAATTTAAAGAGTAAGCTATAAATCTCCAGTCATAAAGGATTATAAAGCGTTTAAAGAACTCTGATGGAAAATATGAAGTAAGGTGGTAGAAAAAAGGTATTGTTATAATAAATGGGAAGTTAAACTGTTATGATGCAGTACTTGGGTACTTTTAAAATACTTCCAAAACAGCCCTGGCTGGTGTAGCTCAGTGGATTGAGCGTGGGCCTGCGAACCAGAGGATCGCGGTTCAATTCCCAGTCAGGGCACATGCCTGGGTTGCAGGCCAGTTCCCAGCAGGGGACACACGGGAGGCAATTGTACATTGATGTTTCTCTCCCTCTCTGTCTCCCCTACCCCTCTAAAGACAAATAAAAAAAATCTTAAAAAAAAAATAAATAAAATACTTCCAAAACATAAAAAATGTGTTGACTGAGTGATGCTGGTATCTCACCAGAAGACACAAATGCCAAGACAAGTATTGATAACAAAGAAAAATCCCCAAGCATCACAGGTAAGAAAATTCAAATATTCAATATTTATTCTTATTGAAAACTTGGAAAGGGAGTCAGCAGCAGCAGAATACAATGCAATTACAAATAGAAAAGATGAAACTATATCTGAACCTCACAGTAACCCATGAACAATCCCAAGAATGTGACATTCAGCAGCTAAGGCGCCATTGTTATGAATGCATTTACGTATTCAATGCACACTTCGAGAAGCACGTACTTCGTTCCAGACCTGTCCTGGGTACCAGGGACTCAGAGATGAACAAGAGTCCCCAGAACTCTTAGTATCTTTGGGAAACAGACAAGAAAGTGAAAATTATTGAATAGTGGATGAGCTGATGTGGGGTCTCAGATGAGGATCATCTCCCTTGGTGTGGGGATACCAGAAAGCTTCCAAGAGAAAATAACACCTGAGCTAATAATTTGAAGGACACATGTAGGAATCCCTAGAATGAAAAGAAGGTACAGAAAACCTTCCTATATAGGGAGAGACTTGGAAGTATGAGAGCACATGAGGTATTCAGGGGATGACAAGTAGCGACTCATTTTGGAACACATTGTGTAGAGTAGGAGAAAGTCTGTAGGAAGATGACAGAGACCCAATCATGACTTCACATAACAAGTGACTCAAATATGACTGATGTCTAGCTTGTTTTGAAGGGCTGGTTCTAATGCTCTGTGTGTTTCTGATACAACCACGGACGTCACTAGTGTCGCTTATGCATGGCTCACGACACTTGGGTCACAAGGGCAAATACTAGAATCATCTCTAAAAGGAAATGGCCAGAAAATTTTGTCTAAAAGCATTTAGGGACCTTGAGCCAAGCATTAGGAGCTCTAATGCCAAATGGGAATCTGAGAACTAGGCAGATGAGTGCGAGGAGGACAGAGCTGGCAACTCAGCGATCTGGGCAAACTCTGGAGGCAGCTGTAAAACCCGTGTCAAAATATTTTAGCACTCCTGGAAGTTTGTTTATGTGGGTGGTTGGTCCGAGGATCCACAGTAAAACAGTTATATGTCACACAGTAGGACCTCAATAGGGTGTGTGGTTGTGTTATACTGTGTGTCTATTTACGTATGTGTCTATGCAAATGATTAACCTTAGAGCTAAGAATCTCCCCAGTGCAGACAATCTTTTAGTAACATTTACTAGTGACACAGTTATCTTATCCTTTCAAAACATTATCTCCTTGTCTAGCATGGAACACCAGGCTCTGCTGTGTTGCCCAGAGTAGATATTATCTGAATTGAAACGAAATCAAAGAGCTCTCCAATGCAGTCCCCACCCTCACAGGAAGCCAGATTGAACCTGTGGCAGATTGGTGACTTCCATACCTTTCTCAGTTTTAATTTTTAAATGGACAGTTTTAACAGTGGTAATAATACTAGCATCAACTGTATATAAAAATTTAAATAATTAGATGCAAAACAGTTAACTAAACTTTAAAATGATAAGAATACAAACATCAGACTTCATAACAAGATATTGGGGAATGCTTTGTAAAGAATTATCTTTGTGACATTGAAAAAGAGAAAGCTATTTTTTATGATTAACAAACCAAAACAAATAATTTTTACAACTTAAAATGACTTTATACTTTACAGGTCATTTGTTAGTGTATAACAAAAACATAGAGTTCTGAGAGCCAAAAGAAAAAAAGAGATTGTTTGATTTAATCCCTTTCTATTATAGATAAATTGAGTCCTATAAAATGATATACTACAAAAGGTCTTTTGGTACAACTCTTTTTCAGTACTTGTATGATACACTAAAATCACGTACACCAGAGTCCTTATTTTCCCTAGTGATAAGTTCTTATGCATAGGCATTGTGAAAGGTGAATATCTTTGCATCTCCTTAACGCAGCATAGAGAGAGGCATTTGATAGAAAGTTAATGAATACTTATTGGGGGAATGAATAAATGATGAATGCTACTCCACGTATGTAGTCTGCCTATGTAGGCAAAAAAAAAAAAAAAAAAGGGATTTTTGTCTTCTTCACTAAGGTACATCTGTTCTCTTCATTGTCTATGCTAGACTGTACCCTGAAACTCTTTACTTATAATAGATACCAGGCTACCTATTTTTTCCCAAATGAATGAATTTAGGTCTTTTTAAAGACTTATGAGTTCACCTACTGTCAAAAGTTTCTCCATCATTTATTCCTAGAAGAATAAATTCCTAGACACAATTATTTATCCATGGGGATCTTACCTTTTCCAGATCAGTTCTCTGAGGACTGCTCGGTTATGAGTTAATCTCAGCTTTAGGATCTCAAGAGATGTTAAATTGTTTTATACCTGATCCTTTCATGTTTATGGCAAAGATTAAGAATTTGTTTTGAATGTATGAAATTGTCCCAAGACAAGACATGCTAACAGCACTAAATTAAGCAAAGTCTGTTTCAGGTGGATGTAAAGCTGATCAGATGGTAACCTAAATTAACATTTTTAAAAATTTGAATTCAACGTGAAGAGGCTAAATTAACTATAAGTAATGATATTATCTTACATTCCAATTCAGAACAATTCCTTGTCTAAAAGACACGGTCCACTAGTTACTGTTCCTTGTATTGGGTTGGCCAAAAAGTCCATTATGTTTTCCCCCCATAAGAAAGCTCTAGTAGTGCTTAGTAGTCCTTAACTTTCTTAGAAACAATTTTGTTAGATTGTATTGTGACAGCTATCGTATCAGCGTGCATTTTAAAAAACTTACCAAAATTGGAGAATTTTTGTGCAGCCATTTTAATATTGAAGAATGAAGAAAATATGTAACATTTTTGGCATATTATGCTTTATTATTTCAAGGAAGGTAAAAACACAAGTGGAACACAAAAAAAGATTTGTGCAGTGTATGGAGAAGGTGCTGTGACTGATCCAATGTGCCAAAAGTGGTTTGCAAAGTTTCTTGGTCTTATTGACATTTTGACCAAATGATCCTTTCCTGTGGGGTTGGTTGTCTTACCCCCTGGAAAAGATTAAGCCGCACCCCTGGCCTCTACCCACTAGAAGCCAATAGTGGGAGATAGCTGACATACCCAAAATATTCAAATCAATAAAGTTTTTGATTAAAAGAAAAATGTATCTTTTATTTTACAGAAAAAGCATAATGGAAATTTTGGCCAACCCAATAAACAGATGATTAGCAGTACTGGCTTAATACTAAAAGAATAATTAACACTTACTTTTTCATTAGATTTTCTTGCAGAAGATCTGTGATGTGAGAGGTCAATGGAGGTGTTTATTCCTCCGAGTTTACATATAACTAGAGTTGTGTGGGCTAATTATTATTGGGATTGTGACCTTTGGTGGGATCGCTGCTTGAGATGTCCCCTCCTGCTAGTAAGTAAGGGAGGAGCAGTGGTTGATAAAAGCGGAAGTCTTCAGGGGACAGCAAGTCATCGCCCTGCGATGCTCTGACAGAGCTGTTGAACAAATGGCATAAAGCTAGATTTTTCAAAGAATTCTCTTAGTGGCAGCAGATGCAATGCCAACTACCAGGAATAAAAGTCCAAACAGTTCTCCACTGCTGCTCGTTATCCAAGTTGCCAAGGAGAACACAGCACAATCAAGCACTGGATTGGACAGCACGTTATTACACAGACAGAGACAGAGAAAGGTTAGTGTCAAGTGTCAGTCTTCCAGGGACAAAGAGTCTTCTTCCCTCACTTGCCACAGTGGAAGGAACCCCGTCCCTCCTTTTGGTGCACAGATAAAGCAGTGGGATTGGACCCGTCTCCTGTGATGACACACACTCTTTGAACAGTTGGAGAGCTCTCATTGGCCTGAAACAGGAAGAGATTGCACACAAGGTAACAGGCCCAGGCGCAGGCCCAGGGCTGTGCAGCCGAGTCAGGTAGAAAGACTGTGCATGAAACTGGCCTTCCCAACAGGTTGTTTGTGTTCTTACTGTTGAGTTTTAAGGGCTCTTTGTATATTTTAGATAACAGTCATTTATCAGATATGTTATTTGAAAATATCTTCTCCTAGTCTGTGGCTTGTCTTTTCATTTTCTTGATAATGTCCTCTGCAGTGCAGATATTTTTAATTTTAATGAAGTCCAGCTTTTTAATTATTCCCTTCCTGGATTTTGCTTTTAGCGTTGTATCTAAAAAGTCATTGTTGTACCCAAGGTCACCTAGGTTTCTCCTGTGTTATCTTCTAGGGGGTTTATAGTTTTTCATTTTACATTTAGGCCAGTGATCCTTTTAGGGTTAATTTTTGTGAAGGGTATTAAATCCATGTGTAGATTCATTTTTTTTCACATGTGGATGTCTAGTTGTTTCATCACCATTTTTTAAAAGACTGTCTTTTCTCCATTGTATTGCATCAGTTAACTATATTTACATGAGTCAGTTTCTGGGCTTTCTATCCCTTTCCATTGTTTATTTTTTTCTTTTACCAATACCACACTGTTTTGTTTATTGTTGCTCTACAGTAAATCTTCAAGTCTTTTTTTTTCCCATTAAGATAAAGAGCAAGGAAAAGATGTTTCCTATCACCATTGCTTTCAACGTTGTTCTGGAAATCCTAGCAAATGCAATTAGACGAACAAAGGAAATGGAGAGTATGCAGATTGGGAAGGAAGAAATAAAGCTATCGTTGTTCACACATGACATGTTAATCTACGTAGAAAATCTGAAATTTTGACAGGTGTGTCATCCTTGCAAAAAAATTTAACACTGTTTTTTACATTTTATTTTTTTAAATTTTCAATTATAGCTTATGTGGAATGTTATGTTGTATTAGTTTAAGACACACTTTATTTTTTTAAATAGTGAGGCAATTCAGATTTTGTATGAAAAAGTTGAAAAATAAAATGCACTTTACCGACGTGTACTGTCAGTAAACTTAATAAGAGTTTACCTATTTTGTAAGCAAAGCCTTTAACAGAATTTTCCTGATGATCCTAAACTGAGATTTAAGGTCTGGTTCTTTGCTAAAATAGTTGACTTTGCTGGACATCTAGTTGCCTGAGCTGGTGTGTATAGAAGCTTTTCTTTTGGGCTGAAGGGAAATGAAGTGTAACGTTCTTCACTGGATAAAGATGAGAAATTACAGCAATGGTGAAAAGAGAATAGCTTCTATGTAGGGTGCCCCTAGGATATAGCGTGTGCTCGTATGTGGTTGGAGACAGAAACTGATCTCTTTCATGAAGGACTCTGGCACAAGCAGCACTGCTGCGGGGTCCTCGATGATGAATGAACCATTCTCACTACCACAGCACATTGTTGGCACCCAGAGGATGTCAAGGAGGCAGCCCCAGCAGACCCATGCGGTGTGCAGTGCAACTAGGGCAGTGTCTGAGGACCTCCCTCAGACAAACCATGCACACGTCCGAATGGGAGAACGTGAGTGGCCTTCATGCGAGGCATTCTTGGACCCACATGGAAAAGGCTGGGAGACCGAAGAGAAAGGATTGAGCTTATCACACAGTAGGAGGGGGTAATAAGCCAGAAATTTCATATTGATTATTTATTCCCACAGATCAGTAGTGCTAGAAAATCAGAGTAATTCTCTTTTACAAAGGTCCATTTTTACTACAGGTAAGGGAGTCTTGGAGATAAAATCCTGGGAATTTGTCATATTCAATAATAAGGTTTTTGCATGTATAAGTATGCTAATTATTTAAAACCCACCTTGTATAATAAATATTACACAATTAAATTGCCACATAGCTATCCAAATTATTTATTTAGCAATGTTCAGGGTCAATATTGATTACTGCAGCCAACATTTTATATCAGAATCCATATCAACTATTAAGGCTGGCCAAACAATTTGCCACATTGGACCTTTATTTATGGTGTACAGCTCTATCCAATATGTCTTGATTTAAAAAATGGACCATGGTTTATTTTGATAAGATGACTCATGGAAGAGATGTGACATCCTGCTCATGTGCTATCTCTTTGGATAGGCAGGAAAATGTACTTCTCATCAGAGAATAATAATAAGGGATAACATCAACTTGCATTTGTATAACAAGATTTTCGAAGACCCTTTTCTTTTATTATTTCATATTACTCTCATGACAATTATTTTATTTAGATAGCATAATTATTTCTCTCATCACTATGCAAATGATGAGACCAAACAAAAAGGTTACACTGAAAACATAGTCAACCAATAAATGCAATTTCTTCACTTAGGATCCCAGCTTGCTCCTGTATCCCACATGCTTTCCTTGAGACCTCTGTTGAACTTGAATTCTCTCAGCACCGTGTGGTCAGCAAGTGTACTACAAACTGCCTCAAAGTTCATTCAAATATTTTCAAATTTCTGTTTTCCTTTTTTAGGCGTTTTACCTGACTTAGAGGGGTAATAATAAACCTCCAAAATTGGTTTTGAATCATATATAATGGGAAATGATTTAATTGTTTTTCAGGTATTATGTGAGATGTCTGCTAGGATGGTTTGGCTACTACTGGCTGTACAGTTCTTTTATTCTTAATTATTTTCTTAACTAGATTATAAGCTCCTTTATGGAAGAAATAATAATTTATATTTTGGATTTTTAACACCAATGCTTAAACATAGGCAGTCACTAAAAATAAATTATTATTGGTGATATTTAAGTGGAAAAGTGTTTAGTATATGTGTACAATATGTCTTGAAGAGTTTCCAAATGAATTAAAATAGCTGAATGAACAGCTTCTTTCAGGTTTTTAAATGTACCGTGCAACCTAGGCATGGCTCAACATCTGTTATATTTGGGCCTTTTATATTGTATCACATTTCATATAGGAAATGTTACTCTAATACTAACTTTATGATGTTTTTCCTCTATAGCTGTATAGTATATTTTGATCTATATGAAGTTCCTTCATCCAGAAAATACTTACTAATCTCCTTTTATATGCCAGACACTGGATATGAGCTTGGCACATAAGATATTCATAAAATTGGCCCAGATTTTAAGAAACTTTACATTTTATAGTTAATTTAAAACATGTGCATTCCTCCATTTCTCCTATTTCTTCTATTGCTTCTCACTTCCCATTCCTCCTCAACTTTTCTCATATTTGTTTATCTAGTTCAGAAGCAGCTGGTTAATAACAAGAAGGCTTCCATTTATTGAGCACTCACTGTACAGCTGTGCTCTTCACACAATGCCTTGCTGAATTTCATGTAAGCTTTGCAGCAAACCTGCTAGGTGGTTATTATTGTCACATTCATTTTATAGCTGAGAAAATAAATGTTTAGAGTTGGCTGGGTGATTTGCATAGGATGGAAGGCTCATGTAGGGGAACCAGGATTGAACCCAGATCTTCTGTCTTCAAATTTCATGGGCTCACCCACTACATCACTGCTGCCATGTAACTAAGGATGAGGTCAATCATCTATATCATGATAGACCTTCCGTGACATGTGTGCTTTTATTTTTTAATGTATGTGAGTCAATAAGAGCACATGTACAGAACAGGAAAGATACAGAGAAGGGCTTGAAATAATATCCAGGAAGTCTGAAAGAACTGAGGCTACTCAGCTGGAAGAAAAAAAACTCTGATTGAATATGACATCTTTCTGTTTCTAGGACCATCATAAAGAAAAAGAATTTTACTCCTTGAGCACTAGTCCAAGGAGCTAAAAGAAAGTTGCGAGTTAAAAGACACAAGTTTGAGCTCCATATGAAGAAAGACTTCCTAATAGAATTGTTGTTCAAGAAATAAACTGATTCAGAAAGGACTCCAGTTTGTGTAGAAGTTCAAACATGATGGTGCCCTGGAGGGGCCTCAGCAGGATGGAGAGCAGGAAGAGTTGGTGACTGGTCCTGCCTCTGGCTCTAAGGTGAAATCACTGAAACTCTGATCCTTCTTGATTTAGAACATCCCCCAGGATTAGCCCTGCCGAGCAGTAGGTGTCACTGTTTCATAGAAAGAGGAGTAAAGAGGCACCTCTGGTTGTAAATAGGATACTTTAAATAGATGTATTCAGATTTCCCTCTATTTATGTGGAGATGTTTTTAAAAATTATTTAGGGTTCATGTGACATCTAAGTAACATGCAATGAGAAATCCAACAGTTGACAGCAACTTTGCTTAAGAACTCAGGCCTTATTTTTATTGAAAGTTTTAGCCCAACATTATAATGGAAGATTATAATTCCAAAGGGTCTCCATGCATAAGATGAGATCTAATAAAAGACAAAAATTCCTGTTCCCCAAAATGTCACTGCTGTTATTGTGGGTGATAGACACACCCTCAATACATGTATTTACACATGTGCACATATGTGGAAAGAACCTGTGCTTGCTTTGTCCTTTTTTCTGATTCTCTATTCCTTCTGTGCTTAACTGAAACTCTTTAAGACAAGGTGCATGACATATATTTAACTAGTATTTGTATTTCTCAATTTGGAGGCTGCTCAAGCTGACATCACCATGAATTAAGTTTCAGGCAGAGGGAGCTTTACTTGACAAAGCTATAATCTGCAAAACCCAAAGTTTGGGATTCAAGAAACTCCTCAGCCCCAGAGAAAATTACAGGGTCATTGACACTGAGTAGCAATAGGAGACAGTAAAGCCCTGTGGACCACATTTCAAGTGTATCCTCTTCCCTCTGTTTTGTGTCTTCAGTTCCAAAGATCCCTACTGGAACACAGAGGACCTGATCCTCATTTGACCTGTCTCCCTGGGGGTTTTACTCTGGGTAGAGGTTTTTTACTGCAAAGAGATTTCAGCCCTGGCCGAGTGGCTCAGTTGGAACATCATCGCTTCAGCAAAAGGTAGAGGGTTCAATTCCCAGTCAGGACACTTACCTAGGTTGTGGGTTTGATCCCTGGTTGCAACGAGTATAGAAGGCAACCAATCAATGTTTCTCTCTCACTCTCTACTTCCCTTCTTATCTTTCTAAATCAACAAACATATCCTTGAGTCAAGATTAAAAAACATTTTTTTTTTAAAAAGAGAGGCTTTAAAGACAGAGGGAAAAGAGCAGAGAGGGTTCTCTAAACCCGCCCTCTCCACTGGCTATGAACTGCTTCAACAATGACTTCCTAAGAATCTATAAATGTATGTTAACTCCTGCTTGCATTCTCTTAAGGAGTTAATATTCTCAGAGGAGGAATGAAATGTAGATAAATGGCATAATAAAAGGTGGAATGCACCCTGCTGGTAGAATAGAGAGCAATATGCTTTAAAATAAGAAAGGAAGATGGAATAATCATAGAAGGTTTTTTGGAACATATGAAATTTTAATTAGGAGGCTGAAGGAGGACAGCGTTTTGATACCTGAAAAATGCAGGGGAGCAGCAGTCTACAAAAAGAAATGGTCATAGGACAGGTGCAGTGTCAACATAGGAAGAGATTTTTGACTTATTAAAATTTCTTGAAATGTAGGGCTCATAGAGGGGAAATGAAACTAAATCAAAATCATAATCATAATCTTGTTTACATGTGAGGATAGACACTGAAGAGTTTTCAGGAGGGAAATGATAGTCGTGACAAGAATGCTTTAGTGAGATTATTACAATATTTATTATGTTGCCATGGACTATTCTATACAGTGGTTATCTTTGAAACGGGAAGCCAGCTCTTCTGTTGAGAATAAGGAAGGTGGACATGCAATTGGAATTATTAAATGCATGGAAATTTTGAGAAGCTGCTAAGGGAGCTGCAATCTAGCAGGAGAGAAATAAAACACCTCAGTGAGGACCAAGCAGGCTGAGGTCAGAGAGCATGGGTCGTGTGAGTTAGTAACCATTAGCATAATACTGTAATTAGTGGTATTGGAGTGGGAACATGGAAAGAAAGTGGTGGCAGCCACTAAATCCTAGGGATGTGCATGGCCAGTAGGACTGAGAGTAAAGGATGCTAGGGATTATAGAGTATAGAGACAGCAGGGTTGAGAAGGGCAGAATAGTAGCTTCTGTTCAGGTGGAAAGGTAAATTAAGCTTCCTGTATATCTATTGTTCCAATCAACCTATGTGTGCCAGACAATATGGTAAACACCTGATGTTTGTAAACTCTATAAATTAGACATTGATATACGAGGTCTGTGTAGAAAAAGTCCAGCTGTTAATATAATGAGAACAGTTTGTATGAATGACATTCATGTGACCTGCGGGCCAAGGAGAGTGGACTGGAATGCACATGTATGAACAATGATGACTTCACTGTACTAGTCAGTGGGGGTGGTAGATGCCATTGAGTGAGCATGTATACTGTATGGCTGTTGCATTCAAAATTACTGAGTGAGTAGAGCAATGCAGGGGCAATGAACCCGTGTCAAATTTTGCATCAAGCTCGAGCATTCTTCTGTGGGAACTATTTGAATTATTCAGAAAGCCACAGCTATGGACAACTTGTGATTGGCATCTTCATCACCATGATGCACTCATTCATGCATCATGTCTCATGTAGAGTTTTTTTTTTTGTGAAACATCAAATCACCCAGGTGACTTAACCCCCCTATAGCCCAGACTTGGTGCTCTGTGACTTCTGGGTTTTCCCAAAACTAAAATAAACTTTGAAAGGGAAAGAGATTTCAGACTGTCAATGAGACTCAGGAAAATACAACAGGGCACCTGACGGGGATTAGGAGAACAGTGTGAGGTCCCAAGGTGCCTACTTTGGGGACTGAGGTATCATTGTCTTATGTACAATGTTTCTTGTATCTTGAATCTTCTTCATAGAGGTCTCTATTTTTCATATTACATGGCTGGATTCCTTCTGGAAAGACCTTGTATTCATTTCATGGACCAGGAGATGGAGAGTTCTTAAGGGACTGGTATGACTGGTATGAAAAAGAATTAGGATTCTAACCCAGGCCTGTGTGAATGAGACCGAGGCAAGTGGTTGGTATTTCCTTGAGGACAGCAGGGTGAAGGTAATGGAAGAAGCTGTCTCTTTTGGAGAAGCCTAAGTCAGGGCATGGTCAAGGCACTCCAGGTGGCTGTTGGGATATATACAAAGAAGGCCAGGGGGAGTTCTACAATTGTTTGATAAATATTCATTTAATATCTAAGATTCTATGGTAATGGAATTCTCTATAATTAATTTAACGTACTAAGATTGGTCCCGCAGTGGTAAAAATACCAATAATAATAAACCTTAGGATCAGAGTGGTTTTCAGGAGGAACATGAGCTAATATCCCAGTGTCATTGTTAGAATTTCTTGCAATCCTATGAAACACCAGTCAGGCCAGCAGGAGTGATCTGTAGTCAGTCACTGCTGCAACAGGGGCCCACCCAAGAGATATGCTCAAGTTGCGAATCTTGGGGCATCGCAGGGCATCTGGCTTGAGGGTAAAAGGAAGTGCCAAAGCCCGGGAACAAAGAGAATGAAGCGCATGGGCCAGGGCATCTGTCTAGTGACACTGCCCAAAGGGCTGATCCCAGCCAATGAAGATGCGTTTACAAAGCAAGAGGTGGGGGTTGGGAGGAGGCAGGTTGAGCCTTGGTCCCCTACTCCATCCCCATGGTTGCCCTGCTGTGAGTGCAGTCCAGCTGATAACAGACACTGTGGTGTAGATAAGCGCATGCGCGGTACCTGGCACATCGCCTGAACTAACAAATGGTAGCTACAACCGGCTGAGAGCAGGTCATGAAGAAAAGGAAAGAAACTGTCTAAAAATAGAAGTTTGCTTGAAAAATGCAGACTATCTTCTATAAAGTCGCTAAATAGTATTCATGGTAGGATCTCATTTTCATAAAGTAAAAGGAGAGTTGGGATAAAGTCCCAACAATGTGGGGGTGAATTATTGATTTTTTTTGCTTTTTATGTATATCATTTGTAAGTAATGTGTTGCATTCATAGTAAAAATAAAGTATAGAAATTTGACTGAAGGGGCTTGTTTTGAGAAAGTGAAAGCGTAACTCTAAGGAATATTTTATAGGTTTATGTTTCTTACTATTCCTTTAGTCTCAAATTTAAAATGCTCCAAAGTTTACAATAGAGCATTTTTGATATATTTAGTGTTTTAACTACATTACAATACCATACCTAGTGATTTCAAGAGTTATATTTGCTCATATACGCTTTTATGACCCTTAATCTATATTACCCCAAATTTTCTCCACTCAAACACAACTGTTTTTACTTTTCTGTACCATTTCATTTCTTGTCCATATATATAAACATATACCACATACTGTAATCACAGAGAATGTGAAGTATAGAGCTTTCATATGCCTTTGTCGCTTAACAAGAACATTTTCTGCATTGCTCCATTGTCTCCATATTTATGACTTTTCATGGTTGCTTAGTAATATTATATCAAACACTCTGATCTTATTTTTTCATTCCTCTGAAGTTTAACATTTCAGGTCCTCTCATATTTTTACAAGCGTGAACCAACCCTACTGCCATAAACTTCTTTGCAAATAAAACATTTTTCTTCTTGCAAACTGTTTCCTTAGGATAGAAATTTCAAAGGTAGGGTAATATTTTCTAGTACTTATACTTTCTAGTCAGATTGGTTTTCAAAACGGCGCTTTCCTGGCCCAATCTCACAGGATCCCCATTATCATTTTAATTTGCAATTGTCTGATTACTAGCAGGTGTAAGCATTCTTGCCTATGTGTTTGTGTTTTATTTTTCCACTTGAAGCTCTGATATTTGCAAATAAAATGTAACCCTTTGAAGTGTGGTCGGAGCACATAAAGTCCCTTTATTGTCTTTTTTCTACATGTTTTAAATCTAACAAGAATTATTCATTCTACTTTTGAAATGCCCCCTGAACTCCCAATGCCATAATAAGAGATGAAATCTATAAACAAGTCTATAAATTATTTTGCTTTTGTGCCATTCCATAGTCAGGAAAGAAACTGAGGACCTCCATAAGTCCTTTCTCAACATTCTGAGACCTGATGGGACCAGTTCAACAGTGTCCTGGTGGAATTAGTTTTTGGGACAGCCCAAACAGTCATACTCTGGACAGCAGATTAGATTACTGACCAGGACCAACCCTTAATGGGCCAGCTGGTTTGGTTGTTATAGCAACTAAACTTGATTTGACATTCAATCATTCAATCAATGGTTCAGCAACTGACCTGCAAACAGTGCATTCTGTTGACACTGAAAGCTGCCCTTTCCCCCTTTGATTAACCTCATGACGACATCCATGTGAAAAATGTCAGGGCTTGATCCTGCAAGTTTGAAATGTGTGCCTCGCTCCCCAGCTCTTCTTCTGGATATTTGCCTCAATTTAAGTCAGTAATCATAAAAGAAGTACACGGTGGCACAGCTGGACAGAAGGCTATGCCACTCATTCGATCTGGAGCTCAGGAAACTGAGGAGATTTGATTCGATTTACTCGCTTTTATAGGAGAAGCAGAGAAGATGGCCATCTTGAGGGTTAAGCAGTTTCTTTCCTTTTTGAAGCTTTCTGAGTTCTAACCTATCCTTCATTAATCATTTTGAATGTGACTCTTCCTCACAGCCCATTGAACTCAATGGGATCAATCACAACATTTTCAAAGTGCTGAAATTTTGTACTTATTTCAACACTGATCTAAGAGTTTCCATATACCTTGACCATTTGGGTAAATGCTTCATATTAGTAACCCAATATGCTTAGTAACCTGTTAGGGAAGCAAATGTAGTTAACTGCGGCTCTAAAAGTAAAATTATACCCAGATATCTGCTTATTCCACTTATAAGAAGTTTTACATTCTGTCTTTAGCTAAATGTTACTTACACACTTACACAAAAATGTATGACATTTTTTCATTCAAGAACCTATTTGGAATTCAAATTAAAACTGTATGTATATGCATTTATGTAGTCCTAGAGTTAAACAAAAGGAGTTTTAGGTTTGGGGGGCGATGCTTAATTGCAACCAACTTACAAGTCTCTACCACTAGTAGGAAAGCTATAAATACGGCTTCCTGTTGCTCACGTGGCAACCTTAAAAAATGTGTTGAACTAAACCTAATGTATCTTTCTGTCAGTTCTTCTACAAGTTATGATACACATAAATGGATGTTCCTATTTAAGGAAACAGTGATCTAGATTCATTTTTATTTCAATTTCTGAGATTTTTTTGATAGGTTATTTTATTTTTGCTAATATTTGTACAAGAAGGTAATGGTTGAACCCACAGGGCTGTCCTGTTTAGTTTGCCAAGTCAGTTTTCTATTCCATGGTAGCCTTTTAAGTAGAGAACATGGCAAGCTGGACTTGGTTGCTCAACCTTACATTTTGAAACCAAGGAATATCTAAGAGTCTTCTGTAAGCATTGTTACTTCCCTACATTTGTCTCCTTATTGACTATATGCCTGAACAATTTAGCAATTTTTAAAATATTTCAAATTTAATGCAGCAGTTTTTATTTTTTATTTCTAAAATACTTTATTTATTTATTTTTAGAGAGGGAGAAGGGAAGTAGAAAGAGAAGGAGAGACACATCAATGTGTGGTTGCCTCTAGTGTGCCCCCTACTGGGGACTTAGCCCGAAACTCAGGCATGTGCCCTGACTGGGAATCAAATCAGTGACCTTTTGGTTTGCAGGTCTGCGCTCAATCCACTGAGCCACACTGGCCAGGATGAATGCAGCAGTTTTTGAAAAAAAGCCTTCATTTAACCTGTTAGAATATCAAAAAGCTGAGAGGTTGTTGATGGTTTCTGACTTTGTTTTGATAAAGATATTACATTATTAAACTCTCCGGCAAGAACTTTGTAGCTTGAATACCTAACCATGAAAAACTCCTGGACAGAGAAGTTTTCTGAATAATGTGCCTTTTAAAGAACACATTACTTCTATCTTTACAAACTAGTTTCCAGCCAAAGTCATAGAGTGTTACAAGAGTCAAGGTACTCAAGGTCCTCCGGTTTGGGTCTTTAACTTCTGAGGTTTCTAATTTTTTTTTAAAAAAGCATACAGACAATTCAGGATTGATCATCAAACACCCTACTTCTGATATCTCGGACCATCGTCAGGAAAGGAGAGGGGTCACTATGGGAAGAGACCTCACTCTCGGGTAAGGGAAAGCACCGCTACCTGGAATGAAGAGCACTTGTGCAGATCCGGGTTTCAGGCCTGGCTCTGCCTCCAGGTGCATGACGTTAAGCAAGTCACAACTTCCGTGTGTATTTCTTTAACATTATATGGACAAATTAGATTTCCATAATCCTTTCAGTTTAAAAAAGTCTGGAACAATAGAAACTAAAAGGATTCATCAATTTGAAGGTAATGAAGACATTTTATTTTTCATTGTGTATTTGTGAAGCAGCCACACAACATGAGTTGGTCTGGTGCTAAATAGAAGACCCAGCCTGAGCATGAGCCAGGACAGAGGTCAAAAGTATGTTCAGTAATCGTCCCAAGAGCTCACCAACCAGCACTGTTCCTCAACGGCACCTTTCGGAAACTTACCACAGTGGGCTGTTCTCATGAACCCACAAGTCTACCTGGGACCTCCTAAAACAATGAATAATTTTCAGATATCTTTTTATGTTATCTTATTTCTTCA
This sequence comes from Glossophaga mutica, assembly GCA_039655065.1. NCBI lineage: Eukaryota > Metazoa > Chordata > Mammalia > Chiroptera > Phyllostomidae > Glossophaga > Glossophaga mutica. The sequence goes on from CM077304.1 coordinate 67,103,456, forward strand.
GTCAAGAAAGAAGAGCTACTGCATCCAAAATGTTATTCAGGCCCGTGTTTGGGATGTATTTATTGTCCACATTTTTAAAGACCAAACTTTGAAAAATTCTTAGCGATAAAGCAAGCTATAGTGCACACAAAAAAATATATTTTTAAATGACAGGAAAATTGTCCTGTTTTACCAATAGCAAAAGATTTTCAGTCAGAGTCTTTGACTCAGAACTCAATTCCCCATGTACCTTTTGATGTTTCTTATCATTTAAAAAAACATGAAAGTATTTCTGTTCAAGAGGTACAACTCTAACCCTGACAGAACCTGACTACTTTTCCAAACTATATCAAAGCAATAGTGTTCAGCAGCCTGAGAATCAATGATATCCATTTTAAGCCTCACCACAGTCTCAAGCCAAATGATATTGCCAACAGTCCGAAAAAGATTAGCTCTAATGAAGAAGAAATGACAGTCTCCAGAATTTCTTCTTAAGTTTCTTCCAAACGTCATTGAGTCAAAACCACAGAGTCACTGATGCAATAGCCCAGAAAGAGTAGGGAAGTTAAAAAACTGCCAATAACTGTCAAAGAAACTTCTAGTCTTTCTTAAGCTTTTAAATTAAGTTTTACTCATGTCAACTCCATCAGCACAAAGGAATAAACTACGACTGTGTTTATATGACACCACAACAAGCAGTCAATTAAGTGGAGAATGAACTCAAATCCTTTGATTGACTTAATTTTTTCCTTTCAGCTTGCTATTTCAGTGTATGTAATTGGTCACAGTCTTAACATAAGCACATTCAGTAACAGTCATGTAGCATTTGATTACTACTAACAACTTTCTGTCCAAATTAACCCTGCAGATCCCAAGAATATATACTACAAGCTCTTAGTCTGTATAAATGCACAGTAATTTCTGAGAGGCATTTTTGCTTTGAGCTGTCACTGAGAAATAGTACAGATAAAACCAATGTAAAGATGTTGATAAATATGTATCCAAACAAATGAGACTGAGATTAATTAAAATGCCAAGGTAGAAAGGGCAAATTTTACTTCAGTATTACTCAGAGATGAATACAAATACAAACACATGGAAAATGGTGAGTATATCAATTGTATAATGTTGTCATTATCAAATTACACTTTGAATAATGAACCACTATGTTTTACACCAGAAACATAATGAACAGAAGCAATATCTACTTATGTATCAAACAAATTATTAGATAGCATCACATTTCATCCATGACATTGTCTAAATATACACTTTATACATATGATAGACTCTAAATATTAGCTGTATTTGGTTAAAAGTAATATTAATAATTACTTATCTATTTCAAAATATTAATCTGGTCAACGAAAAGAAATTTGGACATGAAGTCAAAATGTCCTTACCAATCTTATTGCCTTCTGGTCACTTGAGATTGGGAACATCTTCAATCTGCCTGAACATCAGTTTCTTAATGTGTATAATGGAAAAAACTACCTCACTGGGATGGGTGAAAATTAATAATTACTACATGTAAATATGGTATGGAATTATATATGTTCAATAAAAATAACTATTAAAATGTCCTTTATGTACTAGGCAAATCTAAATTATTAATATTTACATTTATCTTTCAGGGCATATATAATTATACATGTTATCTAGAGAAAGATATTGAAGTTCAAAAAGGGTTAGGAATCAATTCAGGAATATATAACAACAAGCCAGTAGAGCAAGGACTTAAATCCAAGTCTCATAACTTCAAAGCCAAAAGCCTTTCCACAGTGAAGCATCCTGGTTAATAATGACATTCTTTGAGATCCTGTGGATAGTCAAAGCACTGCAAGTCCTTAATTATCCATAATATTGATATTTTTCAATATACAAATAACTAATCCAGTAGCAATCCTTTTTTAAGTCTTTGATGTACACAGAGTGATATTACTTACAAAAATAAACAAATTTTGAAATGTAGTTAATAAATATTTTATTTAAAAGTTTAGGACTTTTTCAACTGACATTTTGATTTAGGAAGATAGTTTATAGTTGTTGTGGAGTTAATGCAGTCAGCAAAGTATGGCACATGTTTCTCATTAGAAAGTGGGGCTGTTCACGTTCCACTTGCTTTCTAAATGGACATTCAGAAGCATTTATGTGCCAAGACCTCTTTCTGTACCAAAAAAAAATACACTTCTTCCCCATCATTGCTAAGTTCCTTAAATTTCAGCCCTTTTTTTATAGGTGAATCCTCCTTTGGGAACGCTCACTCTACTAGCAAATGAACAGACCATCTCTGTGGGACAGGTGCTCTGGGAGAAACTGAAGAAGTGTTGAAACGTTACCTGGTCCAGAAACATTCAAATCAAATAGATAGAAGGGAAAAGTAAATACATCTTTCTGCTGTAGGAGAGCTAAGTTGGCTACCATACTATTGATAGAAAGAGTATCAAGAGCATTAAAAGATTTAAAACTATTGTTTATGAGTCAGCTATCTCAAAAACATTTGGGGTGCTTATTAAACATTTATTTTCTTTGACTTTACCTCAGACTTATTAAATCGGGAGGATATTAAGGGGTATACACTCACTTATATGCGCTAAAGTTGGAGGATGGTTAATTCTAAGGCATATCCCACTTTCAGATTAAGTAATTTCAAAACTTCAATGCTTTCCTTTTCCATGTATGCATTCTTTAGTTGTGCTCGATATTATGCATACTTTATGGTTAATTCATTCAGATTTCTAAACTGAATAAAATGCTATTGGCATATTTAATGACTGATTTTTTCATTTGTTTATTTCAATACCAGAAGAGCTACCTTTCTTTAGTTCTGCTCTCACCCTTTTCTCTAGCTGGGGTTGATGAAGACTATATAATCCTCTCCTACAAAAAGATATGTGCATACATATAAATACAATACATCCAGTTTCAGTCGGTTCCTAGTCCCACTAAAGCCAATTCATGGACCACAATTGATAATGATTGTTAAATAGTGGGAAAGTTTACCAGCATAATGGGAGATTTTAGGAAATTGATATGTTAATCAGGCAGAAACAAATAGACCTAACAAGTATAGAAAAGAAGATGCGAACAACACAAATAAATTTTATCTACTGAATGCATGTATGTGTAACTGCCTATATTATCTGCAGAGTGTATATTTTATCAAGAACACACCATGTGGTCTTTCAAGATGGCAGCACGGTAGGAGGAGGCAGATTCCACTTCCTCCTACACACAGGAGAAAAACCTAGCCTATCTACAGAGAAACAGAGCAGACAGCCAACAGTACCACAGCATATATGAAAACAGGAGATCAAAATCTGTAGCGGACATTAGAAAACCAGACGTGGCACTCGAGTGACCAGAGGCAGCCCTGTGACCTACCTGAGGCGTCCCTATGACCGGAGGCAGCTCTGAGACCGACTGGAGGTAGCCCTGCAACCGGAGGTGGCCCTGTGACAAGAGGCAGCCCAGCGACTGGAGGAGGAGGCTCTGTGAAAGACCCGGAGCTCACACCTGTGATCCTAGGGTGAGTGCGCGCAACTCAGGAAACTCACGGAGCCCACACCTGTAAACTCAGGTAGGCCCGTGCGCCCTGTAGGAGACCCGGAGCTCACAGCAATAAAGGCAAGGAGTGCTTGATCCGCAAGAGATCCCAGCTCAAACCCGTAAACTCAGGAAAGTGTGCCCTCTGCAGGAGGCTCAGAAAGCACACCCAAGGCCCTGTGTGGAGAGTGCATGGCTAGCACTGAGGAGAGTAGCCCAAAGCTCACTGAGTGCGGAACAGGGAGAAAAGCGATACCAGTTGCCCCTCAGCCTGTTGCAGCCAGCAAGGCCAGAAAAAGCAGTTTGGCTGATTTGAAAACAGCAAGAGGTGTTTTTGTTTGCTGTGGGGTTTTTTGTTTGTTTGTTTTTTGTTTTTGTGGGGGGTTTTTGTTTTGTTTTGTTTTGTTTTAATTATATATTTTTTACTTTTTTAAATTACTTTTATCCCTCAATTCCTTTTGCTTCTCTTTACTTCTTTCTTGTTTTATTCTTTCTTCCTTTCTTTCCAATTTTATCTCCTCTTTCTTCCTCTTTTTTCTCTTCTTTTTTCATTTTTTTCTTTTCTCTTTTTAAATACCCACGAGTGAGACAAAAAAAACCCTAGAACTGTGGGAAAAAACAGAGTTGGATGCAAAGAGGGGGCATCCCAACAGCTGAGACAGTGGAAGCTGTGAACATCAGGAAACCTGAAGGAGACTACACCACTGAATCTCACAGGTATTCTACCACAGAAGTTCACACCATAAATCCAGGGAGCTAAAACAGATCAATTTAAGAAGCTGAGGCTAACAAGAAGAGTCTCACAAACAATGGGAAGACAAAGAAACAATCCCCAAATAAAAGGAAAGGAGGAAGCCCCAGAAAGAATGCTAAATAAAACAGAGGCAACTCGACTATCAGATATTGAGTTCAAAGCAATGGTTGTCGGGAAGCTCCATGAGCTCTCAATGAGCTACCAGAAACTACAGGGAAGCTACGATGAACTCACCGCAAACTATATCAACATGAAAAAGGAAATAGAAACTATCAACAAGGGCCAAGGGGAAATGAAGAATACAATTTCTGAACTTAAGAACACAGCAGAAGGAATCAAAAGCTGAATCAATCAAGCAGAAGATCAGATCAGCGAGTTGGAGGACGAAGTAGGAAAAAAACACCCAGAAAGAGCAAGAAAAGGAAAAGAGGCTCAGAAAGAATGAAGAGGGATTAAGAGAAATGCAAGACAATATGAAATGTAATAATATCTGTATAGTAGGGATACCAGAAGGAGAAGAAGAGCAAGGGATAGAAAACCTATTTGAAGAAGTAATGATGAGAAACTTCCTAATTTGATGAGAGAAAAAGTCACACAAATCCAGGAAACACAGAGAGGCCCAATCAAGAGGAACCCAAAGAGGCCCACTTCCAGACACATCATAATTAAAATGGCAAAATTCCAAGACAAAGAGAGAATCTTAAAGGCAGCAAGGGAGAAAAAGAAAGTAACATACAAGGGAGCCCCGATAAGGTTAGCGGCTGACTTCTCAATGGAAACACTCCAAGCCAGAAGAGAATGGCAAGAAATATTCCAAGTAATGAGAACCAAAGGCCTGTAACCAAGACTACTTTACCCAGCAAGGCTTTCGATCAAGATAGAAGGCCAAATAAGGAGCTTCCCAGACAAAAGAAGTCTAAAAGAATACACCTCTACCAAACCAGTTCTGCAAGAGATACTAAAGGGACTGCTTTAAGGAAGGGGGGGGGGGGGAGAGAGAGAGAGAGAGAGAGAGAGAGAGAGAGGAACACAGGTGCAAAAATGGCAATGAATCAGTACCTACCAATAATAACTTTAAATGTAAATGGATTAAATGCTCCAATCAAAAGACATAGAATAGCTGAATGGATAAGAAAGCATGACCCACACATATGCTGCCTACAAGAGACCCACCTCAGGACAGAATACCTACACAGACTCAAAGTGAAGGGCTGGAAACAAATTTTCCAAGAAAACAGACAGGAAAAAAGAAAAAAGCCAGGGTAGCAATACTCATATCAGACAAAATAGACTTCAAAAGAAGAGCCATAAAGAGAGACCCAGAAGGTCACTTCATAATATGCAAGGGAAGAATCCACCAAGAAGATGTAAACATTGTAAATATATATGCACCCAACATAAGAGCACCTAAATACATCAAGAAAATCTTAGAGGACTTCAAGAAAGATATTGACAGCAACACAATTATAGTAGGGGATTTTAACACCTCACTGTCAAAAATGGACAGCTCTTCCAAACAAAATATCAACAAAGATATTGTGGCACTGAACAATACTCCAGATGAAATGGACTTAACTGATAATATAGAACCCTTCACCCCAAAGAAACTAAATACACATTTTTTTCAAATACACATGGAACATTTTCAAAGATAGACCACATGATAGGACACAAAAGAAGCCTCAACAAATTCAAGAAAATTGAAATCATACCAAGCATTTTCTCTGATCACAAGGGACTGAAACTAGAAACCAACCCCAAGGGGAAAAACCCAAAACCCTCAAAATCATGGAGATTAAATAGCATGCTATTAAACAATGAATGGGTCAAGAATGAAATTAGGGAGGAAATCAAAAAGTTTCTGGAAACAAATGAAAATGAACTCACAATGACCTAAAACTTATGGGACACAGTGAAGGCAGTCCTCAGAAAGAAGTTCATAATGATACAGGCCTACCTAAGAAGATAGAAACATTTCAAACAAGCAACTTAACCCTATGCCTATAAGAACTCGAGGAACAACAACAAAGACAGCCCAGAGCAAGTAGAAGGAAGGAAATGACCAAGATCAGAGCAGAATTAAATGACATAGAGACTAAAAGCACAATTCTAAGGATCAATGAATCCAGGAGCTGGTTCTTTGAAAAGATAAAGAAAATCGACAAGCCTTTAAGCAGGCTCATCAAGAAAAAAAGAGAGAGGACTCAAATAAACACAATCAGAAATGAAAGAGGAGAGATTACAACTGACACCACAGAAATACAAAGGATTGTAAGAAATTACTATGAAGAACTGTATGCCAAGAAATTTGAAAACCTAGGTGAAATGGACAAGTTTCTAGAAAAATATAATCTCCCAAAACTCAATGAAGAAGCAGAAAGCCTGAACAGACCAATAACAGCAGATGAAATTGAAGCAGTAATCAAAAAACTCCAGACACACAAAAGCCCTGGACCAGATGGTTTCACAGGAGAATTCTACAAAGCGTTTAAGGAAGAGCTAACCCCTATCCTTCACAGACTATTCAAAAAAATCCAAAATGATGGAAGATTCCCAAACTCTTTTTATGAAGCCAACATCATCCCAATCCTAAAACGAGATAAAGACACAACAAAGAAAGAAAACTTCAGGCCAATATCACTGATGAACATAGATGCTGAAATCCTCAACAAAATATTGGTCAACTGCATCCAACAATACATTAAAAAGATTATACACCATGACCAAGTGGGATTCATCCCAGGGATGCAAGGATGGTTCAACATTTGCAAATCAGTAAATGTAATACATCACATAAACTAAAGCAAAGACAAAAATCACATGATCATATCAAGAGATGCCAAAAAAGCTTTTGATAAGGTACAACACCCATTTATGATAAAAACACTCAGCAAAGTGGGAATAGAGGGAGCATTCCTCAACATAATAAAGGCCATATATGAGAGAACTACAGCCAACATCGTACTCAATGGGCAAAAACTAAAACCTTTTCCACTAGGATCAAGAACAAGACAAGGTTGTCCACTTTCACCACTTCTATTCAATATAGTATTGGAAGTCTTAGCCACAGCAATTAGACAAGAAAAGGAAATAAAAGGCATCCAAATTGGAAAGGAGGAAACAAAACTATCATTGTTTGCAGATGACATGATAGTGTACATAGAAAGTCCTATACACTCGGCCAAAAAGCTTCTCGACCTAATGAATGAATTTGGCCAAACAGCCAGATACAAAGTCAATATCCAGAAATCAAAGGCATTTTTGTATACCAACAATGAAACAGCAGAAGCAGAAATCAAGAAAAATATCCCATTCAATATAGCAAAAGAAAAATAAAATACCTAGGAATAAACCTAACCAAGGAGGTAAAAGACCTGTATGCAGAAAACTACACAACACTGAAGAAAGAAATCAAGGAAGACACAAACAAATGGAAACACATACCGTGTTCATGGATTGGAAGAATTAATATCATCAAAATGTCCATTCTACCCAAAGCAATGTACAAATTCAATGCAATACCTATTAAAGTAACAATGGCATATTTCACAGACATAGAACAAACACTTTAAAAATTTATATGGAACCATAAATGACCCCTATTAGCTGCAGTAATTTGGAGAAAGAAGAGCAAAGCAGGAGGGATCACAATACCTGATACCAAACTGTATACAAGGCCACTGTAACCAAAACATCCTGGTACTGGCATAAAAACAGGCACATGGACCAGTGGAACAGAACAGAGAGCCCAGAAATAAACCCAAGTCTCTATGGTCGATTAATATTCCACAAAAGGGGCAGCAACATAAAATGGAGTAAAAATATCCTCTTCAACAAGTGGCATTGGGAGAACTAGAGAGCTATGTGCAAAAAAATAAAACTTAAGCACCAAGTTACACCATACACAAAAATAAATTCAAGGTGGATAAAACATTTAAATATAAGCCGTGACACCATTAAAGTCCTAGAGAACATAGGCGGGAAAATCTCAGATATTTCACGCAGCAATATTTTTACTGATATGTCCCCTAAAGCAAGGCACATAAAGGAAAGAAAAAACAAATGGGATCTCATCAAAATAAAAAGCTTCTGCATGGCTAAAGAAAACACTATTAAAATAAAAGGAGAACCAACTGTATGGGAAAACATATTTGCCAATGATACCTCAGACAAGGGTTTAATCTCCAAAATATATAAAGAACTTACACGACTTCACTCTAAGAAGACAAGCAACACAATTAAAAAATGGGCAAAGGACTTGAACAGACACTTCTCCAAGGAGGACATACAGAGGATCCAGAGACACATGAAAAGATGCTCGATATCACTAGCTATCAGAGAGATGCAAATTAAAAACACAATGAGATACCACTTGACACCAGTCAGAATGGCCATCATAAACAAAGCAACAAACATCAAGTGTTGGAGAGGTTGTGAAGAGAAGGGGACCCTAGTGCACTGTTGGTGGGATTGCAGACTGGTACAACCACTGTAGAAAACAGTATGGAATTTTCTAAGAAAACTAAAAATGGAACTACCTTTTCACCCAGCAATTCCACTGCTTGGATTACATCCTAAGAACCCTGAATCACCAATCCAAAAGAACGTATGCACCCCTAATGTTCACAGCAGCACAATTTACAATAGCCAAGTGTTGGAAGCAACCTAGGTGCCCATCAGTAGATGAATGGATCAAAAAACTATGGTACATTTACACAATGGAATTCTATGCAGCAGAAAGAAAGAAGCTCCTACCCTTTGCAACAGCATGGATGGAACTGGAGAGCCTCATGCTAGGTGGTGAAAGACAAATACTATATGATCTCACCTTTAACAGGAACCTAATCAACAAAATAAACAAACAAGCATAATATAACCAAAGACACTGAAATTGAGAACAGGCTGACAGTCACCAGAGGGGAGAGGGGAGGAAATTTCAGGGAAAAAGGGGAAGGGTTTAGAGTAACAAGTATAAAGGACACATGGACAAAACTAGGGGGGTGGAAATGGGAGGGAGGTGGGGAGGGCTGGGGTGGTGGGCTGGAATGGGAGTAAAAGACAGAAAACTGTACAAGAACAACAATTAAAATAAAAATTTAAAAAAAAAAAAGAACACTCCATCCACTTACAGAAGTTGACCACACACTGGGCCACAAAACATGTCTCAACCAATGTCAAAAAATTTATAACAGTCATAGTATCTGACCAAGGTGATACTTAAACAAAAATCAGAAAAAAAGAATAAGTAAATGTATTAGGTTTCCATTGCTGTGTAACAAATTACTTCAACTTAGCTGCTCAAAACAACACTCGTGTATTATCTCACAGTTTTGTGTGTCAGAAGTCTGAGGAAACTTGTCAGGTTTCTCTACTCAGGATCTCCCCAGAATGGGATCAAGGTGCAGGTTGGGCTGGGATTGTATCTGGTTATCTGGAAGCTCTGGGGAAGAATTTGCTTTTGTTTTAGTCAGGATTCTTCAAAGAAACAGAAGCAATTATGTAGGGGTGGGTGTGTGTGTGTGTGTGTGTGTGTGTGTGTGTGTGTAATCTAGATCTGCATTAGAGGAGATTTACTATAGGAATTAGTTCACATGGCCATAGAGGCTGAGAAGTCCCACAACCTGTTGTCTAAAAGCTGGAGAGCCAGGAAAGTTTGTGGTGTAAGTGGGTCCAAGTCTCAATGCCCAAGAATCAGCAGCACCAATGTCTGGCATTTGATAAGATTGTTTATATGGAAGATCTAAACAATTAATTATTAGAATTAATAGGATAGTTTACCAAGCTTTTGAAATGAAAAATAAACCTAGAAAATTACTGTATTTCTATATATTAGCCAACAGAAGATTAAATATTAAAGTTTAAAAAATATATCAGCCACAAAAATATAAAATAGCTACAAGTAAATTTAATATAAACTAAATCTTCCTGAGGAAAACTTTTAAACTTGTTTTAAAAACATTTAAAAAGCCCTAAATAACTAGAGAGATGCCCCATGAAAATTGGGTGGGAGACTTAATAAAGATTGTATTTTATTTCCAAATAGATCTATAAGTATTATGCAATTTTAATATATATTTCTTATATTCTTTTGTAAAAATGATATGATTGAAAAATTCATATTAACAAAATGCATATTAACTAAAATGAACTTGAAAGAGAAGAAGATAGGGCTAATTACTTCTCAGGGATCAAGATTTATTATGAAACTGTAATGATTAAAGCAGTGTCATATGGACAGACAAATAACCTAATATAACAGAATAGAGAGTCTATTATTTGTAGATGAGCATGACATATGACTGAAGACCAGTGAGGGTGGTCAATAAATGGTACTGGGCAATTGGTTATTCATATGGAAAGAAACCAAAGGAAACAAATTTCTACATCATCTGTAGACAAACGATTCCCTTTTGATTAATGATTTGAATGATAAAACAAAAGTAGAGAATCTCATGTAAGAGAATATCCTTCATTTTGAGATTTGTACAATTTCTTTTACAAAGATAGAGAGTACAAAACATAAAAGAAAAAACCCTGATAAATTTGGCTCATATATGATCCATATAACAATTCAGATGGACTCCTACAATTGCCATATTTTGTTCCACTTCGGGAACAGGCATGGTGCCAGAGCGACTTCCTAACTTCAACTTCTCCTCAGACTCACCAGCAGCAACACTATAAAATACAGATGCCAAAGAGAATTTGAGAAGAGACTGCACAGCATAAGAATGTGGACAAAGGGAAGGAGAAAAGCCAAAGGCAAGTTAAAAGGAAGAATCCGTCTCTCCGTTCAAGCCCATTTATTCATTCAGGAGCTTGCCAGGCCCTCGGGGTGGTTCACCAGGGGAGAGGTCCTTGTGTCCTTAGGCCAGTTTGAATCCGGACTAGAGGGTTTCAGAAAAAGTCATCAGTTTTTTATTATTTGAAAAGGCAATTATACAAATATTGATATCCATGCTTAATCTATGTGTTAAGCATAACTAAAAATCAGTGCCTACAACACTGTATGTAAAAGCACATGAACTGGCTGAAAATTGTACTTGCACTCTTCTATTAAACTGGGACAACCCAGGTTGATGGTTTACATCAGTAACCACAACATCCAACCCACTCCACTGAGGTGAATTTATTAATTTCTTATGCTGAAAGAGAGTGAGAAAAACCAATTCAAATCTAAAGATTGTTTTATTAATAAAAATTTTTCCCATTTTAAAGAATTAACTTAAAAAACACTCTGCTCTTAAAGATGATTGTCAGAAGTATGCAAGAAGCTAAATGACCTATGAAATAATAAAGAGTAATTTGAAATGATCTCATATTTGAAATAAGGTTAATTGAAAAATATATTCAAGCTTAATAACTGTTATTTGGGTAGAACACACTGCAATTGCTTTCAATTGTTACCAAGCGTTATTGAATGGTCTGTTTATTAGAGGTTTCACGAAGATTGCGGTTTTCAGGCTTGCACTCTGGAGAGATGTCGTTTTGTGTGGCCTCGGCCCTCTGAGCCAAAGGACCCCTTCTCTCTCAAGACAGCTCTCCACACTGCAGCCATAATTGCCAGCACAGAATTGTTATTCTCCAGGCTGGACTTTGTAGGTCCAACCCCACTAGGTACAGCAAATATTTCACCACTGCATGAATTTATAAACTAAGAATGACACAGGCAAGACACAAAAAGCAAAAACAGAGAATTTTGACAGGTTAATGGTTCAATCACATTTTATTTCCTTTCCCCTTATCAATGCCAAAAATCATATAACATATTATACCCATTACAAGTAAAAAGCATGCTTGGACCCCATTCTCATAAAAATAATTATCAAATGACCCCATGTTGTATCATCAGCAATAAAAGAAGGATGGATGGTTAGCAATAGTTTATGCTTACTGAAAATATCCAAAGATATTATTGGATTATTGTAATATTTTGAGAATATTCTTTTTAATTAAAGGTGAGATATGCACTCTCTCCTTAAAAATACATATCACAACATTTTTGGAAACAATGTTACAGGAAACTGATTCCAGATGTTCTCCGAGAAGTCATGAAAGCCCATTTGAGAAATACTTATATGCAGTAATGTACCTATGTGTACAAGTTAAATTGTTGTGTATACATACCTACATGTATGTCATATACAGAGAGACACACACACTCATGTATGATGACAAGAAAATAAACCAGAGTAAATGTGGAAACTTGGGGAAATAAATTGATAATTCTCCATAAACAATTTGCTAAAGTAAATTACTGAACTTAATGGTTGAAATGAAACACACGAGGGAGCAATTAGGTAGAGTAATGTAAGGCATAAAATAAGACCAACCTTCATGCAAACCTAATGCTTCTTCAATGCTGCTGATAAGTGTCAGGAAGGAAGGCTCACTAGTTAAATCTCTGGAAGGAGAAGAATTCTGACCATCCCCAGGATCTAATGCAGCTACATTTTTCTGTTCGAAAAACAAAAGTGAGTGAGGGTGAGTTTTGCATATTGAATGTATCCTGTAACCTTAATGAACTTCCTTATTAGTTATATTAGCTATTTTGTAGATTACTTAGGATTTTAGAAACATAGATAATTATGGCATTTGCTAAAAGAGTCATTTTATATTTTCCTGTCCAATGTGTGTATGTTTTATTATTTTTCTTGCCTTATTAACATGTTTAGGACTTCTAGTACTATTCAGTTATGATTGTGAGACAGTGACCAGAAAAAAATTTTCTCTTCTGGGCATATCAGATTGACCCAGTACTAAAGGCCATTGTTCCCCCTTTGTACTGCATTACCACTTTTATCTTTATAAAATCATATATATGTATGTATATATACATATATACATACATATATATGATCTGATTTATTATTATTTTATTTAGAATTTTTGCACCTATATTCTTGAGAGAGATTGGTTCATAATTTTATTTCTTTTTAAAATTTCTTATATATTGATTTTAGAGAGAGAGAGAAAAGGAGAGAGAGAGGGAGGGGGGAGAGAGAGAGAGAGAGAGAAACTGGTTGTTTCATTTATTTACACACTCATTGATTGATTCTAGTATGTGCCCTGATAGGGGATCAAACCCGCAACCTTGGCATATTGGGATGATGTTCCAACCAACTCAGTCAGGGCTTATAACTTTATTTCTTGTAATGTTTTGGTATTTAGGCTATGCTGGTCTCATTAAAAGAGTTCAACTACACTGAAATTAAGAACTTGTATAGACATAAAAAAGAAGATAAAAAGAAAAGCCACAGAATGGGAGGTAACATTTTTAACATATATAACTGATAAAGGATTTCTATCCAGAATAGAGAACTTCTACAAATCAATAATAAAATAAAATTAAGTAAGATAATACAGGGAAAATTATGAACATACATAACATAAAATGGAAAATGCAAATGACTACTAAGCATGTAATCAAATGTCAAAACTCATTAACTTTCCGGAAATATTAAATTGAAACTACAACAAAATACCAACTACTACAAATAACCTCAAAGTTGGAAAGAATTAAAAACTCTGAAAAAAACAAGTATTTCTAAAGAAATGGTGTAACAAGAATTCTCATTCACTGTTGGTAGATATATAAATTGATACAAGTATTTTAAAATTTTGATAATATCACCTATTAAATTTAAACATGTACATGCTTCACAACTCAGATATTCTTGTTTTAAATATATTTTATTGATTATGCTATTACAGTTATCCCATTCCCCCCTTCATTCCCTTCCACCCTGCACACCCCCTCCCACCTACATTCCCCACCTTTAGTTCATGTCCATGTGTCATAAGTTCTTTAGCTTCTACATTCCCCACACTATTCTTGCCATCCTCCTGTCTATTTTCTACCCACCGTCCATGCTACTTATTCTCTGTACCTTCCCCCACCTCCTCCTTCCACTCCCCTGTTGCTAACCCTCATGTGATCTTCATTTCTGTGTTTCTGTTCCTGTTCCAGTTCTTTGCTTAGTTTGCTTTTGTTTTAAGTGTGGTTGTTAATAGCTGTGAGTTTGCTGTCTTTTTACTGTCATATTTTTGATCTTCTTTTTCTTAGATAAGTCCCTTTAACATTTCATATAATAAGGGCTTGGTGATGATGAACTCCTTTAACTTGATCTTTTCTGAGAAGCACTTTATCTGTCCTTCCATTCTAAATGACAGCTTTGCTGGATAGAGCAATCTTGGATGGAGGTCCTTGCCTTTCATGACTTGGAATACTTCTTTCCAGCCCCTTCTTGCCTGCAAGGTCTCTTTTGAGAAATCAGCTGACAGTCTGATGGCAACTCCTTTGTAGGTGACTGTCCCCTTATCCCTTGCTGCTTCTAGAATTCTCTTCTTCATTTGAATCTTGGCTAATGTAATTATGATGTGCCTTGGTGTGTTCTTCCTTGGGTCCAACTTCTTTGGGACTCTCTGAGATTCTTGGACTTCCTGGAAGTCTATTTCCTTTGCCAGATTGGGGAAGTTCTCCTTTATTATTTGTTCAAATAAGTTTTCCACTTGTTGCTCTTCTTCTTCCCCTTCTGGTACTCCTAAAATTCAGATGTTGGGACGTTTAACGATGTCCTGGAGGTTCCTAAGCCTCTCCTCATTTTTTTGAATCCTTGTTTCTTCATTCTTTTCTGTTTGGTTGTTTCTTTCTTCCTTCTGGTACACTCCATTGATTTGAGTCCCAGTTTTCCTCCCACCACTATTGGTTCCCTGTGCATTTTCCTTCATTTTACTTAGTGTAGCCTTCATTTTTTCATCTAATTTGCAACCAGAATCAACAAATTCTGTGAGCATCCTGATGACCAGTGCTTTAAACTGTGCATCTGATAGGTTGGCTATGTCTTGTTCACTTAGATGAATTGGCTCTGGGGCTTTGATCTATTCTCCTGTTTGAGCCATTTTTTGTTTGTTTGTTTGCTTGTTTGTTTGTTTGTCAGGTTGCAGCAGTTACGTAGTAAGGGGCGGAGTCTTAGGTGTTCCCCAGGGTGGGGAAGCCCAGTTACTGGCTCCTGATGCTTTAAGTGGGGGCCAGGTCCTAGAGGGAACAATGGTGCTTGCTCCGCTCTTTCTTGTATTTCAGTCCCTTCTGCCACTTTCCACAAGCAAATTGGGCCCCTCTGGTGCTGATTTCTGTATGGGTGGGCTCGTGTATGTTCTAGGACCCTGCGGGTCTCTTCAACAAACTCTCCTGTGAGGCTGGGAGTCTCTTCTGGCACCTCAACCCCCACAAGTGTTTTCAATTGGTGTTTTAGGTTTTATTTCCTGGCGCTGGGGCCCTGGATTGGGAAGTCTGTCTCGCTCCCTGTTTTTGCCTGGATTATCTGCATGCGAATGTGGGACCACCTGGTCAGCCAGCAGCCTTGTGTAGCCTCTCTGGGTCTGCCTGTTGCCACCCCAAGCCCCAGGGTCCACTAGCTGCTGCCTGTGATCCCGGGGTCTGCTAGCCACCACCTGCATGCCTGGGGCTCCTGTGAACCTGGGTCTGCCAACCTTTGGTTTTTCCTGCCATGACTCCACCCCTCTTACCAATCTGGATGAATGGTTGTCAAACTTCCTTACAGTTTAATTTTCTGTTAGTTCTGATTGTTTTCTTGTCTCTAAATCTTTGTTGTCCTTAATTTTGGTTGTGTGAAGAGGCACAGTGTGTCCACCTATGCCTCCATCTTGGCCAGAGGTACAACTCAGATATTCTAATCCTAGTTATATACTCCAGACAAATATGTTTCTATGTGTGCCAGAAGATATGTCCAAGAACGTTTATAAACATTGAGTTGTAACAGCAATAAACTAGAAGCAATAAAATTTCTATCAGTGGTAGAATGGATGAATCAACTTGTAAAATTATACAAAATAAATAATTATGAAGCAATAATAATGAGCAAATTAGAGCAATACACAATAATGGGGATGAGCCCTGGCTGATTGAGTGCTGGCCTGCGAACCAAAGGGTTGCTGGTTTGATTCCCAGTCAGGGCACATGCCTGGATTGCAGGCCAGGTCCCCAGTAGGAGGTGCACAAGAGACAACCACACGTTGATGTTTCTCTCCTTCTCTTTCTTCCTCCCTTTCCCTCTCTCTAAAAATAAATAAATTAAAATATTTAAAAAAATAACAGGATAGAATTAACCAATATAATGTTAAATAATGGTAGAAATTCTCAAAAGAATGGCAAGGAGCATGTGAGGGTGGGACTTCAAGAGTGTTGTTAATGTTCATTTCAAACTCATTTGATCATTCTATGAATGTTCACTTAACATTTAGTCATTATATTGTGCATTTTAATGTATTTTTGTACATATGCTATATTTATATTTTTAAATATTTATACATGTTTTTAAATGAAAATTACTCATAGTATGCACGTCTTTATAAAAAACACGTACTGGCAATAACATTAGTAAACTTCAAGATTTCATAACATATATTGTGTCTCAGAATCTAGGACTTCAGCTATTTGTAATAATCTTCAATGATTTTTTTGAAAAGTACTATGATTTGTGACTGTAAATTTAACACAAAACAAAATGTAGCTTTCTTTAAGAGATTTGCACATTTAAAAGGTAAGGAGAGAAAAAGAGAATGGGACAACTGTAATAGCCTAGTCAATAAAATATACTTAAAAAAAAGATAAAGCCAACAGACTTGGTGAAACTCAAAACATATGAATAATAGTTTGTGCTATTTTTGTCAAGTGTCAGTTACAAGTAATTTACCTCATCTATTATGATAGAAATACTTATTTTATTTCATAAGTACAAGCTAATAGGAATAAATAAATCATTGAGGAAAAGAATGTTTTTTATAACTCATAAAAATGGAACAGCCCTGGCCAGTGTGGCTCAGTTGGTTGGAGCGTTGTTCTGAAACCAAAGGGCTGCGGCTTTAATCCCTCCCAGTCTGGGTGAGTAAAGGAGGCAACCAGTCAGTCTCTTTCCTTTCCTCTCTCTTCCTCTGTCTCTAAAAGCAATGAAAAAATCCTCTAGTGAGGGTAAAAATAAAAAAGGATAAATTAATTCTACTAGTTTGAGAGAGACCAATTAGTAATATTTGCTATGTATTGCAGGATATTTTGTGTTTTTTAGGAATGTAAATACATACTCTTTACAGGTCTATTCAGTCAAAGCATTTTCTTAAATCTCAGAATTGATTGAAATGATTAGTGATCTATATGTATTCAGACTGTTTCTTTGTAATTCAATGAGGAAAGATGAGAAACATTACAGAGAAAGCATGAACTTCAGAATCATGTAGAACTATGACTCTGGGCAAGTTAATTTTTCTGAGCCTTGGTTTTCTTATCTGTAAAAAAGAGAGATAATGTTAGGGACCTCTCAGGTCTGCAGTGGGCATTTCCACGGGAAAAGTAGTAGATGGCATGTGGCTGACACACAGGAAGTGTCAGTCACCTGCTTTTCAGGTAGGGTCGTTTTCAGCCCAATGATCCAGCTCTAATTTAAATGTAAAATTAAAATTTAGTATATTCAAAAAGTAAAAAAAAATAAAATAAAATTTAATAAATAGAAAAATAAAATACTAAAAAGAAACTCATAATGTTATATAGTCCTGTGTTTTATAACAAATTTCAACTTGTATCCAATTCAGTAGCATATGAATGATTACCATATCTTTTCCTCAAACTATTTAGGAAAAAGAAAAAAATTATCTTGGGGGAAATCGGACCATTCTCAGCTTTATTCTAGAGCCAGAGGTGATATGTAGTAAGAAAGAGAAAGATGACTAACATACAGGGTGGTTTCTAATCTTATCAATTTCACTAACTAGCTATGTGACCTTGGATATAGTTCATATGTCTTCTCTGAGCAACAGACTTATTAACTCTAAAATGAGGCTCACAACACCTGCTTTGCCTCTTTTATAAGATTTTTGTAAGGATCTAAGGAGAAAAAACTAAAATCAACACCTGATTAGGAGTCTGAAGACCTTTGATTTAATTAAAAAGTATATCTAGTCCTATTGGACAAGAGATAAAAGGGGGCATTCACTTGAAATACTGAATAAATCTTTTTCTGAAAAGCCTTTTCTAAAACACAGGAAGAATAAAAAAAATAAATGAGCAACAGTTTGCATTAGCAAATTTTCTAGAGCTCAGAGCAGAAAGCTGAGTATTGCCATGGGAGATTCAGTCTCTCTGAACCTTATTGTTTTATCTACAAAATAAAAAGTTCTAAAACAAAATTTCTCCAAAGTTATTTCCAACTCACACTTCTATGATTTCATCTCAGAAAGTTTTAGAAATTGAAAAATGACCAACACTTTACATCAGCATAATAAAATATATTTGTGAACCAGAAGGTAGAATAAAATATGCCAGTGAAACAGAACCTAAAATATTAGACAAATTTAATCAGAATTAGCAATTTTAATGGCTGCAAATCTACAAAATGCCTGTGCACTGCTTCTCTCTAAATGAAACAATCTATGTGAAAGCATTTTGGAAACTTTAAGATGCTATACAAATGTAAAGTATTATTAACATCAACTTCTTTACTTGAGCTTATTGAATTTGTAGAAGTAGTTTGTACATTTCAGCTGTGATCAATCTCCCAGGGTAGACGTGGTGGGGAGGGAGGGAAAGAAAAGAAGAGGAAGATTTATTTTTCCTGTTTTTTAGCTTCCTGTGTTCCCAGTGTGCATGTTTGTGCTATAATACAAGCAAGTTGTATTTTTTTCTCAAGCATTAAGAGGTAGTGCTTTCTGTTAGATAGGGAAATAGATAGTCAGGTCTTTGTGTGTGTCTCGGTTAAAAAAAAAATAGTCACTTTGAGTTCTCATTTCCTGATTTGAGATGTTTGTAAGTGAAGCAGGTGGTTTGATGTATATCATACCATCACATCAAATATTTGCCATATACGAGCTTATTTATTTTCTTTTCTAAGATAAGCTATCATTTGCATAATTGAAAAGTGCTTTAAAATAAGAATTGCTAGTTATGAGTCATGGCAATAATGCTCGACAGGCTGGCAGTATTTTCTGCATTCGACCTTCCTTGAGAGAAACTGAGATGTTGAGAAGGAGGCAGAGTACGAACTAGACCTCCCAGGCTATCTGCAGGATGTCAATCTTTGGGCAAGAGTAATGGAAATACAATTTGGAAGGTGTCCAAGGATGGACAAACCTAGCTGCAGAGGCACCTAAAAATCCTGAACAGGTAAATTTGTGTTGTCTTAAAATCATATAACCTGGCTCAATGGCTTATTGAAAGTTGCTTGTTAAAATTAAATGTAATTTGCAAGAACCTTTGGGGAAACCATTGTGGCCGGTTATGAACTAGATTATTAAGACGAAAAGCTGGGCTGAGCACTTGCTTGAAGTTTTATTTTCATCAGATCTCATCTCTCTCCTAAGAGGATAATTAGGTAAATAGTGCGTCTTGGCCTGGGGATTGAGGGGTAGGAGTGGGGATTGGAGAGAATCTTGCCTTTTTCCCCTGCTCTAATTTCTAGCTATTATAGCCTCACCTAAGCCATTAGTCAAACTCCCTTGTGGTAAAAGAGGAATAATATCAACATTAAAATCTCCGGAGAAAATAAATAACATATTTATTTCCCTGAAGTTTTCCTAAAATTAACCTCTCAGCTCAGCTCAGGATAGAGGACTTGCAGCCTGAAATACAAGTCTTTCTCAAATCAATTTGAGGATCTCTCATGTTCCCTATGATGATTATAAAGGAAATCAGCTGGTGCCACTGGAATGCACAAGATTAAGCAGTAATGTGCAGAGCTTCTGTGGCCTGGAGGGGTTTTAATGTCATTACACAGCAAGTACCACAGTCTAACCCAAATGGGATAAGGAGGAGTAAATTGCTGGGGGAGGGGGACTTTTCATTTTGAATTGTGAACCAGAAAAATTTCTTCCTGCTGTAAGAATTTCAATCCTTCACAAAGGAAAAGAAGAACAGAAGAGTTAACGACCAGTTATGTAGTAACATGAAGTGCTCCAGAGTGATTCTGGAGGGAACAAGAAAAGTTGAAGAAATATCAGTGATAGGACTTTGAAGCAGAAGGTAGATCTTCCAACGCAGACTATTAGAAGATCCATTCTGCATGGCATGGGCCCAGCTCCCAGTGGAAAGCAAGGTCCGATGCACGGGACCCATGCTCAGGGATATGTTCTCCTGTGGGGAATCAAGCCTTCATTGTACCTAGACTGCTATGAGACTTGCTTTTGCTAAAACTCCCTCACCCTGAGTCGAGGGAGCAAACATTTACTGCAAAGTAACTTCCTAAAATCCATGCTAAACCTTCTAAGGACCAGTGTAACCTGTTCAACTACTTCTCCCTTTTCATTTGCGAATATCCTTCTTCTGTGATGTGGTTGGTGGCATCAGGCTTCTTTGTTTTCTGTAGAAGGTAACCACCTAAAGGGAACCTGTGCATAGTACATGAGGACCATCATGTAATGTGCCCAGAAAAGAAATAAAGGCCTGTCATGGCAAGGGCCACAGGTTTTTTTCTCCCCTTGAGAGAAAAGCCATGCTGTCCCTTTTCCTCCACAGGACTCAGTAATCCGTGTGAATTTCTCATGTCTCATCCACAATGTGGCAGACCCCACGAGCCAGGATCCGCATCAGACTAGGTTGGGAGGAAAAAGGAAAATGGGGACCCAAGAAGTGGACCTAGACTGAATCAATACCAGTAATAAATAATACTACCAGATTCCACTGTAGTCTTAAGATGGGTTATTGTGGACCACCCTTACATATGTTGGAGGGTAACAAAAAAATTTTTAATTGTTATCTAAACAGTGAAAAGGAAAGTTCTTAGGAGAGAACTGCCTTTGTTAAGAGAATTACATTGTAACTCACATTTGATGCAGAATGTGAGGCTCTGGAAACAGCTGGAAGCAAAGCATAGCATCAAACCACTCCACACACACCAGAAGTTTTAGGGGAGTGTGATCCTTGGAATAGTGAGTGGGTAAAGAAAAGAATTTTAGAGAAGAGCCTGAGAAGGCTAACCTAATATGGTGGGAAAGTATGGGGAACAACGTCCAGTGCGAGTCCATGCACGGCCTGGGGGAGGTTACTAAAGGCTTTGTAAGAACAAAGATGCTAGCAATCAACTTTCAGTTGTTGAAGGTTTTCCAGGATATTAGAGGTTATCCTGAACCTTTAATAAAGTTTGTTGAATCTGTTTCCTGGTGCAGCAGGTGTGGGGGGAATGCAGGAGCTGGGATGGGAAGCAGACTTTGATACGGAGTAAGCAGTGTAGGACAGAGGGGGCGCGAGCTCAGAGCCAGGGGAGCTGGATGGAATGGAAACACATTCTCCCCAGCCTCCCAGCACCCTAAAGAAGCTCTGGGGCGATGATGACAGCTTCCACCACGAACACCCCAGTCTCTCTTCTTTTCTGAGCAGCAAGCGTGGGGAAGGAAGTTGACACTCCTGGGGCAATGTTCAGTCATGGGAGGTGGAGGCTGACTAAATGGATGGGAAAATAGCCCAACCTTCCTTTTCTCTCCTCCGGAGAGAAACATCTGAAGTGTATTTCAGATAGTTTCTGCAAGAGTTCCCAGTGGGTCTGAGCCTTATTTGTCCACAGCAGAAATATGCTCATTATCGTACTCTTTGGCTCTCTCCTTTTCCTGTCTCACTATCCCCACTCCTGTACTTGTGCTTTCTGCCATCAAGTCTCCTGAATTACCTGTACTCAAGGTCTTAACTTGTGTCTGCTTTGGAGAAAAACCAAGCTAGGACACCCTCCCACCTTGTCCCCAGCCATGCTATTCTAATTTCAGAGGCAACCACTTCTACTAGTTTCTTACTCTCCAAAAGTATATTTTGCATAGGCAAGTATTCAAATACATAAGTCTGTTTGTATAAGTGTATGTATGTATATGTAGTGTGTATGTGTATATTTATATATAACATAAGCTTTTCACAATTCTCAATTATCCAAAATAGAGGGGAAAATCTGTATCCTAAAATAGTCTAAGACAGCAAAATCTCTTATAAAAATGTACATCTGCACTTGAAAAAGAATAGATCTGGCCCTAAATCAGTTGGTTGGGCATTGTCCCGGAAAGCGAAAGGTCACCGGTTTGATCCCTGGTCAGGGCACATGCCTGGTTGCGGGTTCAGTCCCAGGTCAGGGGCAACCAAACAAGGTTTCTCTCTTACGTTGGTGTTTCTCTCCCTCCCTTCCCCTCCCTATCTTTATCACAAAACAAATCTTATGATACTGTTAATCACGTTTAAAAATCACGCATAATGCATGCCATTTAGTCTCAACTGTGCTGCCAAGGAGTCTTTGAGGGCTGGCCACTCGTTCAGTAGTGTCTGGTCTTTTCACCACCTCATCCTACCTGCCTTCAATGTTGTCGCGTGCTCCTCTACGCAGCACAGAGGAGTTCCTGGCAACGTGGTTCTATTTGGAGTAACGATTGCAAACATTTACAGTATTTATTATAAAAAACTGAAATTTTATATAAAACTATCTTAAAACCAAGATGTTTAAGAAAATTTGATTTCAAAGAAGCTATGTGTTAAAAGTTATTTTAGCATTCAAATACTCAGTTTGTTGTCCTGCTTTTCCATGTGCCAAACCAGCAAAATTAACTTTGTTCTTGGTAGCCTACTATTCCTCCTGTTGGGACACGTGGTTTTCTCCAACATATAGATGTGATATTGACTGTTACGGTTAATACTTCTTGTTGTTAAATTGGAAGCGATCTTCTTATGCTAATTTGACCTTATTACTGCTTGCAAAAGTTGAAGATAAATCTCCCTAGAGGTTTATCCTATGATTAATACGCTGTGATGACTTACATACACATAGGCACACAAACATACGTACTAAGTTTACCATATACCATGAGAATTCAAAGTGGAGTGGGTGTCGGTTGAACCAGCAATGCAAAAGTAAAAATTAGTAGATTTATCTTTTATCATTAAGTTTTATAGACATGATTTACAGTCATTACAATTCTATTCAGACAATTGAGAATCCTGAGGACCACTTTTTTCACCTCATAATGAGTCACCTTATTTTAGAGGGAGATGTACAAAATCTGCTATGTTGCCATGGTTTCTTGACTTCTTTTAGTGCTCGTGAAATACTTTTGTATTTTCAGATGTATCGTCACATTATTTTAAGATGCTAAGAATAACCTGAGATAAAAGCTGTATTCAGAAACAAATATTAGGACCTCATTTTAATGTCCTGCTAACAATAGGCAAATGTTTCAAATTGTCTTCTTTCCACCCGGAAGTGATTTTTCAGGGTTTCCCCTAGTTAGCGACTTTAGCAGCACCCTTTCTTCACCATCCCGTGAATGCATCCTGTGTGCTGAGTTCATCATGGCCTTCCTCCTCAGAACCTGCTCTTGGGAAATAAGTCTGGATCTAATTCACTATGTAAATTAGTGGTATCATTTTTGTTCTGGAAAATTGGAAGCCAGGAGGAAAACATTTTTTGTTTTGAACTTTAAAAAATTGGAAGCTGGGGGTGGGGTTAAATATATGTGTAATTGTTTTATTGAGTAGCCTCAATGTAGGTTATAAACATGAAATATGTTTATTTTTCTCCAGTCACTGTTTTCAATCATGCTCTGTGAAATGTCACTTTCTTCCTTCTTAAGGACATCTTGGACACGTGCCATATCCTTCACTAAAGTCCAGGTCTCTTTAAATCCCTCATCTCATATTGGCTTAAATCTCGTTTGCTCCCCTTCCTACCCATACTTCCTCCCTCTGTCCAGTAGGCCAGGTTTGTGGCTTGGAAGATTTGGAGTGGGGAGAGGGAATGGTCTGATTCTGGTTACTTTCTTTCCTTTTCTAGTTCAAAGCTCAGTTCCCCCAATTTGAGAGATGAGAAGGGAAATGGGAGAGATGGAGATCTTTTGGGATAAATGGTCCCCTGCTGGCTGTGGGGAGGAAACCAAGATCCCAGTCAGGCTCAGGTCAGATTCTATAAGCTCTTCTGATGTAACTGTCTCCATGGAGATTCTGTTCATGGGCTCTCTTGGGGAGGGTTTCGGCTCTCAGCCTCCTCAGCTACTGAGGACCCTCAAGGAGGGGCAGCCTTGTGTCCCTTTAATCTCTCTCAAGAAGTCCATGTTCCAATGCCCCTCAGAGTGGGACATCTCCCTCCCCTCCCCTGGAGACTTGGGGAACTAAAATGGGGTGACTCTATCCTCATCTAACAAACCATACCACCATCTGTTATTGCCTCTGTGCTGCCAAATATTCCATCAAATCTGCCTTTGCAGAAAATGTGCTGGCACCAGGAGTGATTTATATATATACCCACAAACTCCAGGGAGCTTGCATCACACCCTCCCAGGAATTCCCCTAACCATGCTCTGCTCTTGTCCAATAATTTCACCAGGGTGGGACGGCAGTGAAAATGAGGCTCTTGTCTTCCAACCTCAGACAACCCTCTCACTGCACTTCTAGAGCTCCAAAGACACCTCCCATAATATTCTTTGTCACAGACAAAGTTATCTGATGACCCCTAAGATTCCTGACCCTTTTGTAATGCCCTCCCTTTAAATGGGAGAACCTGTGAATGTGAAGGATAAGTTACATTAGGAGTTAAGTTTTTAACTAGTTGACTTCAAGTTCTGCAAAAGGGAGTCTCCTGGATGAGTTTAGTACTTAAAAGGATCTGGGCCGTGCCTTCTCGAAGGCAGGGCAGTAGGAAGTGTGAGCAGGTCAGTGGCAGGGGCCCCATGGCAAGCACCTCAGAATGGCCTCTAGCAGCCAAAAGCTTACAGTTCTGGAAGAACAGTAAGCAAGGCAATGGGGACATCCATGCTACAACCACATAGGAACAAACTTTGAAAACTTTCCAAGGAGGCTTGAAAACAAATATTTTCTGAGTTGAGCATCCAGATGAGGACAGTCTAGATGACACCTTGATTTCAGCCTTCGAGACTCAGCTACCCTGTACTCTGGTAACTGTGAGGTGATAAGTTTATGTTGTTTTAAGCCATTAAGTTTGTCACCATTAGCCCTGGCTGGTGTAGCTCAGTGGATTGAGCACGGGCCTGCGAACCAGAGTATCGCGGTTCGATTCCCAGTCAGGGCACATGCCTGGGTTGCAGGCCAGTTCCCGGCAGGGGACACACGAGAGGCAACCGTACATTGATGTTTCTCTCCCTCTCCCTCTCCCTCTCTCCTACCCTTCCCCTCTAAAGATAAATAAATAAATTCTTTAAAAAAAATATCACAAAGCTTTCTTATAAAAAAAAAAAAAAGTTTGTCACCATTAAGCAGAAAAAAAAAACTAGTACATCCTCTGTCTTCCTTCTCTGTCCTTCTTATGTCATCTTGAAGTGAGGGCCATGCTATCATGATATCAAGAGGGTAGAAGTACCAGCTCAAAGAAATGTTATAGCAAGCCTAGAAAAATCCAGCACAAATTCTTGCTATCTTCATAATGACAGAGAAGCCGGATGATTAATACTTCTTTATCCTCAGACAGGAGCTGTAATCAACAGAGCATCAACATGTTAAATATATACTAATGTCTTATTGTATACAGGGTGGGGCAAAAGTAGGTTCACAGTTGTTTGTATGGAAAATAATGGAGTAATTAATAAATAACAGTACAAGAATAAACTGTATTTCTGTACTCACAACTGTAAAACTACTTTTGCTCACCCTATATGCACTACTGGATATTTTATTGGCTTTATTATACTGTCCAGTTCTAGTTAGAGTGTGTGTGCATGCATGTACATGTGTGTGTGGCTTATTCACAAGATTAATACATGAAAAATATCTTTTACATTACAAAGTAGACCGTGCATTTAGGTGACTAAAACGTTGTGGCAGTCATTCAATGTTCATTGAGAAGACTCTTTGTGCCAAGTCCTTTAATTTACTCTTAAATATTTATAACTGGTAACAAATTGAGCCTCAAGTAGCTGAACCTCAAGGAATCAATGCATTCAACAAATATTTATTAAGTGATCAGGAGATAAAACCTAAATAAGAAATGGCCCCCATCTTCTAGGAGTTCAGCGTACTGAAAATGGTCAAACACGTAAACCAATATTCAAAATACAACAACGAAAGTGGACATATTCCCAGTGTCTGTCAGTGTAAGAACTATTTTGTAGGGGACCATGTCTAAGCTAGGAGGTGTGTGCAAAATTCTACGTATGTACATTTGTTTATGAGAAAATAATTCATTACTATATCATATTTTCTAACAAATCTGTGCCTAGGATGGTAAGGAAAGTGTGTCCTGACAAGAGAAAGATGTACTAAGATAAAGATGTGACATGATATATTGCCTGGTCCCCAGCACGTCGAATGATGTGGTTACTTCCTAGGGTGCACGTGGCATCCCTTCACCATCACTGCTCTGGCAGCACTCCATGCATCAGAGGCCAGAGGCCCCTGCTGTGGGTGGCAACTCTTACAGCACAGTTGGTCTCTACTTGGACCACACGGCTGTGAAGGTTTTTTGTGTGTGGTATCTCAAAGCACTTATTTTATGGCAACAGTGACTTGAACCACTCCAAGTTACTGTATTGCAATTATTCTGGCAATTTTGTAAGATAATGTGTATATCCAGAGTGTCTAAAGTAGTACAAGCATGAAAGACTTGGCCAGGGAAAGGTCTTTCTCATGGTAAGTCTGTTTTCACTGCGATGAGCTAGGGGTGTCTTAGTTCCTAATCATGAGAAGACTCCAGTGCAGGTTTCACACTGTCATCCTTACATCACACTTATTGTAATTGACATACAATACACTGCACCTATTTAAAGTATATGGCTTGATAAATTTCAACATTTGTATACACCTGTGAAGCCATCACCACAGACAAGGTAATGAAGAAATTCATGACACTAGAAATGTTTTCTTGCCCCTTTGTAGTCCAGCTTTTTCTTCCTTGGGTAATCACACATTTGCTTTCTGCCCCTGTAAGGTAGTTCACATTTTCAAAGACGTTTATGTGAATGACCTCTGGAAACTGAAGGCCTCCATGCTACAATGACAAAAGAATTGAATTCTACGAAAAAATTGCAGGAGCCTGGGAAAGGAGCTGAGCCCCAAATAAGATTGCCACTTGGGGCAACACCTGGACTGCAGTTGGAGAGACACTGAGAAGAGAGCCCAGCTGTCTGGCCCATCAGAGCTGCGAGACAATGAATGCGTATTGTCTCAGGCAGCCACATTTCTGGCAATTTGTTACGCAGCAACAGAAACCTCAAACACTGCCTCATCGCTAACGCTATCCAGGCTACCATTTCTGAATATTTTAAACTAATACGAATGCTTCCTCCAAGGGGTCTAATGCCATTTTTATAATAGCCTTCTAAAATTGCAGCTAAAAATGTTAACTGCAAATTTCCTTCGATCTACCGAGGCGCTGTAACTGCCTTTTTATTGTTCTCGGGCTCTCTCTCGAGCATTTGATCGTTGTGATGCCTGACCACATCTGCGCATATGTTAGTCACAGAAAGATGGACTGGAAAGCATTTTCTTTGGAGGACCAGCACTGGGAATAAAAGAATGATGGGTAGTAGAACTATCTCTTTCTTTGAATTGTTTTTCCTCTTTTGTTCCCTCGCTTTAGATCAGAACAAAATTGACAATACAATGCAAAACCAAAAATATCAGTAAGATATACTTGACAGTTTTGACTGTCATTTCTCACTGCTGGAGAATTCTGTTTTACATGCCTGCTCTGTCTGTGAGAGTGAGACCACCGAGACCTGCCTTCAGGCTGGCCTGGAGGGTCAAGAGCTGAGACAGTGTCACTGGTGTAAATACCACTATTGTGTAGCCATTCTGATGTTTTCATGCAAATCTTTTAATTTTTTAAATTAAAAAATTTAATTTAAATTTTGGTTAAAGTAATAGATTTTGGGGTCAGTTGACCTGAGTTCTATTATTGCATCTCCCAGTTACTCGCCATGTGCTTCTGTGTAAGTCAGCTGACCTCTCTGAGCACCAGTGTATTTACCTTTAAAGTAGAGACAAGACCTACCAACACATGCGATTTTGAAGAATAAATGAGATAATGTATGACATGCTTGTAATGATGCCTAAGATATGGCTATTAATGTTATTAATATTAGCGTATGAATATGTTAACATATTAATAGTAGAAAGTTTCAAGATTGACTTATTAAAATGTAAATTCATTTTAATAAATACTTATTATATGCAGAGTATGGTGAAAGAGAAGGGTGACATTCTAGGCCGGATGGAAAAGTATTTGTCAATCATGGGTCCTTTTTACAGAAAAATGTCTGGTATACTCCTGTGTTGATCTGAACAATTTCTATTATAACATCACACACACATCTGTACTATTTCTTATGAAGGTGATGTTTTATTGATTTGTTCACACCACAGAAGCACAATAATCAGAGCTACCATTTGACTATTAGGCACTGTCCTATGCAATTTTAGATGCTATGTCATTTAACCACCCACAGGCCTACTAAATTCAATTATTATCCCTAATTGTCAATGTGATTGGAAATACAGGGAAAGAAGCTTAGGAAAGGGAACAGAGTGTTCTCTCTCTATATATACACATACGTGTGTATATATATGTATATGTGTATATATAAAACTAATAGTTGAAGATGAGATCATAAATGTGAAAGTTTAAGAGAGAAGAAAAATTATGTCTCCTCCCCTACATACAAGCAAATGGCTAAGACATGTATATCTCAGAGCCCAGTTTGAAACACAGTCTGTCTGACCAAAGGATTGTACACTCTCCACTACCTTGCATTAAAATTGAGTCAGTAGTCAGAATTGGTTTTATTCATAGTGAAATTAATAAAAACCTTGAACACTACCATTTAACCTGCAATGTGGAAAATCTGATACAGTCTGAAGAACAGTTGGGACTCCCCTTGCCCTTGTTAGGTCTAGCAGTATGTGCCTGGGGGGGAATTGCCACTGTAGTTTTGACTGCAGTCAAGGAGACTTGAACCTAGTTGTAGATGTTCTGTTCTTCCTGTGTGGATTCAGGGAAAGACCACCGTGGAATGAGAAGATGAGAAGAGAGCTTTTCCTGAAAGTAAGTCTAGAAGGAAGATTAATAAACAAATGCTTACTTGGGAGACATTCTTTGAACTCCAATAATTTCTAATATTGGAATATTGGAAAATATTTCTAATATTTTCTTAGTCTTCAGGACTAAGAAACGCATGCTGATCTTTCCTGTAGGCCAATTGTCTCTGTCAAAGAAAACAAGTTCTTCAGAAACACTCTGCCACTTTGGAGTCCATAGCATCATTTAAAATCAGCTTGGGAAAGGAGGGAATAGTTAGCTCTTCAGTGAATATGAAGGTCACTGAAGTCTGTATAGCAGATGAACGGCGGTGCTCTCTTCCTTACGGCTCCCATCTATACCCACGGTAGTTCATTCTGACAGATATTACTAGCTTTCTCCTGATATTTATTCGCTCCTTTTTTCCCATGGCATCAACATTTTTAACTGAGATTATGACTGCCCAGAAAAAGACCTCAATGAGGTATGGTCATATCAGTACATTCTGGCTAATGTGAACTGAATATAAGTGACGCAAACCTCCCACATCATGCTTTTAAGATAAAGAAGTGTGCATTCTCTCCTTCAGCTCCCCTTCCCAGTGGCCAGAGCACGATTCCGATGACTGGAGCAGAAAGGTCATCTTGAATCGCAAAGTGGAAACTGTCAGAGCTGCCTTACCTGCTCCAGACTGCTTTTACCTGGGCTGCTATAGAAACAAACTGCCTTGTTTAAACTATCCTTATTTTAGAATCTATTACAATAGCTAATTAATTTAGAATTTGATACTAGAATGGGGGTTGCCATAATACATGTGGCACTGGCTTAAGAGTAGAGAGGCAGGTGGAAGAAACACAGATATTAAGAAACTAGACAGTTGGTGACTTGTTATTTCCTGGAAATACATATATGAAAATGTATACCTTTGATGCATTAGAAGACAAAACACATATAAACATGGCCTGTGAGTCTAGAAAGTTGTTGAAAAACTCAGAGTGCTGGCGTATATAGGCTGTCCGTGGAGACTTTTAGCAAAGACCTAGAAAAAAGAGGGACGTAAGCTAAAAATGGAACATTTGTGATTATAGGTTGAAATGATCACATAAATTTAAGAAAGTTTTTCTCTATGTATGGCCTTCCACCTAAAGAGAAAATGTAACTAGTAATTTAGAATTGTGCATTACTAAAAAAGTGAATTACTTATGTATCCAAAACTAAAACAGGGCTAAGAAATGGCTCTAAAGGTAAAGATTTTGTAGGACCTAAAACTGTGCCCGCCGCCCCCCCCGCACCAAGCTTCCCTCAAGCACATCCACACAAGTCAGTGACTGCTGCCCACAATGATCAGCTTAATGTTGTAGTCTTCTCAGTCAACTCTTATTTTGGGTGGCTTCCCAGTCAACTCTTATTTTGGGTGGCTTCAAGGAAGTCACTAATAACATGGGAAGAATGGGTAAAAGCACAATTCCAGTTAATAATTTTTAAAAAATCTCAGAGGTAGGGTGTCTGACAAGAGAGTATTTGGGGCTACTTAGTTATGAAACCTGCTTGAAGCCAAAAGATGACACACCTACTAAGATTCTGAGGGATATGTATTGCTAAAGAAACCACACATGTAACCTGAAAAAGTCTGTGTCAGTTCAACCTACAGAGCAACCCAGGAGTACCTCTCCCACGAGCAGCAGTGTTCCAGTGCGCACCTGCAGTTACCTGAGGGTGATGGGTGAGGGGAATGTTCCAAGGGCAAAGCCAGGGAACTTCCAGCTCAATGAAGAAGAAATTTCCTCAAAGAGAAGACTCAGGCTTTTAAACAGACTAATCGAGGAGTAACCAAGTTGCCAGACTGGAAGGTTTTTTCAATATCCACCTCAGCAAGATTCAGTGATTGCTAAAAAGCCAGTGACTGCCCTGGAGTTACCCATTTTCCCCTGTTCTGACTGAGCATTTAAAATGTGGATATCATATCCTTCCTCTCCATTTCCATCTGAGTTTGGGTGTGGGGGGAAGAGACAAATAAACTTAGTTATCAGATCCCTGGACCACAGCAAGCTACATTAACCTAATGGAAGGGACCACACATTACCCCAAGACTCTGGACTTTGAGGTTGATTCTGTAACTGAATGGGACTTGAAGATTAACTAGCTTGGGAATGGGAGAAATGTGTTAGGATGCTACTTTTCCCCAGTAGCCTTTCTCCCCTTCTCCCTCAGTTACAGAACTTTTAGCTAAGAGCATGAGATGCCCAGTAAAAGTCTGTATGTCCAAAAGTTCTGGCCAAAGGCAGGTGAGCAGAATTAATATGTTTTGGAGATTTTTCCCCCTAGATTGTCTCCTAAGGAAAAAGTTATCTCCTCCCCTCTCCTTTTCCTCTCCTGCTGACTGAAATACGGATGTAATGGGTGAAGCTAAAGAAGCAATTGTGGTCCATGTAGTATCAGTCCTGCGTTGGAATTATAGAATCACAGCAGGCTCACCACTACTTCTACAGGGACTGGGATTAGCATTCAGATGGAGAACCAAACACCATGGGCATCCATATTCAAAAGTTATGCATCAACCTGAAAACTATTAAATAGAATCTGTTCTAACCTCCTAGCTTGACAAGTATACCATTAAATGACCCTGTGTGCCAAGTTCGAGTATAAAATCCTTGCATTTTTTTTTTTTAGGAAGTGGTGAGGTAAGAAACAAATAATCATTTTATCCTGACCTATGGCTGCTGTCACCCAGCTGTGGTTCTATTGTGCATTAGAATGGATTTCATATCAAGTGTATACATCCCAGGTCGTGTCTAAGTTCCTACTAACAGCTGCCACTTGGCCACCCCTTGCCTTGAGTCTATGGGAATACAGATCAGCAGCACAGACCGCACTGGAGAGTCAGGCTCAATCTCTGGAACCAAGTTTGGGGCCATTTGAGCAGGGCATTCTGGATCCGGAGTTCCTAGCACATGGTCTACATCACGGGGGAAAGAACAGAGGTTCCAGGTAGGCACACATTTTTGGTTCTGGAGACTTTTGGTTTGTGGACAGGGTGTACATCTCAACAAGGGCCACAGTAGGATTCTCAAAGACAAGACCAAGGCCAAGGGCCATTCCTGCCCTGATCTAATTGTGGTACTGTTATGAGCTAGCCAGAAGGATACAGATTTCTGGCACTGACAAGCCATCGTGTCTGCTCTGAGCTGCTTACTCTTAAGTAGTTCCATAAGAGAGAAGTGGATTTTTATACTGTTTATACCACTGCTATTTTGAGTCTTTATCACAGTAATTGTGTATTCTAGCTGTATTCTAACTATAACCTGTCTTCAGACAATAGTTACCTGGATTTCATTGCTATACAATATTATACAAAAATCTGAATCTTCTCCCCTAAATCCTCATCCTCTTCTTTCCATGTGATATTTCCATTGGGCATTCCCTCCATAATCATGGATAATTACCTGCTTCCACCCAGCTCCTTATGTGTATGGTCGACATCACTTACGTGAACTCACTTCTTAGCCTCTGCCTCTAGCGTCATTTCCTACTTGTTAGGCCTGAGCCCCGCCGACAACATGGCAGGGGTCCAGTCAAGCTTGATCTAAACAACAACAAAATCAGCATGTGTCTCAACAAACAATGGGAAAAAAGAACACAATACTTGATGTTTCCTGTGTTTAGCATGCTTTTCTCACTTTTAAAACAATTTAAACACTTAAAATATATTTTCCAGCATTTTTGTTTAGTCTATTTATGAATGAATAGACCAGTGTATATATCTATACTTAAACTCTTTAGTATCCATATGTTTCCAATTCTGAGCGCTGGTTTTCATAAATGATGTGGATATTACAGAATCTCAGAATGTCATACAATTTAGTCACCCTTGTGAAAATAAGTGGCATTTATTCATTTATATTTTCTCACTTAATGACTCTGGTGACCACCTCCTGAAATCTTCAGACATCCCTCTGTGAAAGTTTGTTGATCTTAAAAGAGATAACACCTATGGCCTTGGCCTGTTTCGATGCTGAATTAGCTGAAGAAAGGGGAAAGTATTGAGCTCCTTCAAAGTGTCATGTATTGTACCATAGTCTTTGTATAAAATCTCCCATTTAATAACGAAAACCACTCAGTGAGGTAAGTGCAACAGATAGGAAACTTAGACCACAAACCTGAGAGAGCAAGAAACACAAATTTGTAATTCACTCATACCTAAACTTAATCTGTGCTTTAGGTTTCCATTCTTTGAAGTGAAAGCAACTTAATCTCACTCATATTAAAAATGCCCAGAGTTATGCATTTTCCCCATAGTTGGTGTCTAATCAGGAAGATCTGATGAGTGTCATGGTAAGGGACGTAGTGGGGGCACCTGATCCTCAGTGTGCGCCTTCCAGCCACTCTGAGACAGCCGCTTCCTTTAGCCTCTAGATTCGTGCTATCCAGTGGGATAGCCAGTAGCCACATGTGGGTTTTGACCACTCGATGCGTCTAGTCAGAACCGAGATGGGCTCTAAGTGTGAAGTACACACAGAATTTCAAAGATTTAGTATCAAAGAAAAGTCTTTTATTTATAATATATCATTGATTACATGTTGAAATGAAACCATTTTGGATGTATTTGGTTAAAGAAAACACATTATTCAAATTAATTCCACCTGTTTATTTTAAGTATACAGGTGAAACTTTTAGGTTACATGTATGGATTGCATTTTTGGTACTGGACAAACAGTGCTCTCTGTCTCTGGCCATTTCCTTCCTCCTAACCACAAGGTTGCTTTGGTCCAGCAAAGTCATTTCCACTAGTGTTATACCCATTACTTTGCAAACTCATGGAACTACTATTATGAAAAAGTTAATTGAGTTTGCTCTGGACCAGTTCACACAGTGTTGCATGGATATTGTTGGACACAAAATTCTATTATAAGCCTATTTCAGTTTGTCTCTAAAAATTAAAGTCATTGATTTCATTTGAAGATCACCTAGAAAGTTCTCTTCCACAGTGATCTTCAGACTCTAGTGAACTCATTCATTATATATTTAGAACTGAAAATTTATTCTCTCTTCCTGACCACCAGGAAAACATCCATTTGTGCCACAAATGAATGAGGACTTCCCATGAATGAAAATATGTATGTATATGTGTGTGTACATACACATACATACGTGTGTGTATAAACACACACACATACATACATATACAGTTGGGGATCTCTCTGAGGTGAGTACAGAAGTGATGCCATTACAAGATTAGTTGCTATTTGAGCTGTTTAGCTTTCAACAGGAAAAAAATCATTCAAAGTCTCTTAAGCAGGGGCTTGTAGAAGTTTATAAAATGCTTCAAATTGCTGGGACTACCTGTCTCCACAAGAAGCCAACATCACAATTAACGAAGTCCCCCCTTTTTTTTATTGTGGTTAGAACAGGTAAGGTGAGATCTACTCTTTTAACCAATTTTTACGTGCACAATACAGAATTGTTCACTAGAGGCCCAGTGCTGCACAGTTGGCCTCTAGAGCTTATTCACCCTGCACAACTGAGCCTTTATGACCAGTCAGTCAACAGCAACTCCCTGTTTCCCTCTCTTCCCGCCCCTGGTGACCACCCTTCTACTCCCTGTTTCTGTCAGTCTGTATTACATACTTCATATAAGGGAGTCATGCAGTGTTTGTCCATTTGTGACTGGCTTATTTCACTTAGCACAATGCTCTCGATTTTCATCCCGGTTGTTGCATATGAGGGAGTTCCTTTTTTAAGGCTGAATAACATTCCACTGTACATATAGATCACATTTTCTTCCTCTTTTTAAAGTATAATTCATGGACCATGCTACCACAGTTGTCCCAATCCATCCCCTCCGCCCCCACTTCACCTCCCACACCACCCCCAACATCTTCCTGTCCACCCCGCACCCACCCAACCATGCCTCCAAATCCCTACACCCCTTCCCCCATTCTCCCCCCTTTCCTCTCCAGCTGACAACTGTCCAAACGATCTCCGTATCTATGACTTTGTTCCTGCTCTAGTCATTTGCCCAATCTGTTTTTGCCTATGTTTTCTAGATTCAGTTGTTGATGGTTGTGAACTGCCACCATTCTGCCGCCATTCTGATGTTCATACTCTTGATCTTCTTCCTCCCAAACAAGACCCTTTAACATTTCACACAATAAGGGCTTGGTGATGACGAACTCCCCTAGCTCTACCTTGTCTGGGAAGCACCCTCTGCCCCTCAACTCCAAATGATAACCTCATTAGACAGAGCAATCTTGGTTGTACGTCCCTGCCTTTCATCACTCCGAACCCCTCCTGTGAGTCCCTTCTTGCCTGCAAAGCCTCCCTTGCGCAATCAGCAGATAGTCCTATGGGAACTCCCCTGTCTGCAACTCTGCCTTTCTCTCACTGCCTCCAAGATTCTCTCTTTATCCTCAACCCCCACACCTTATTTACAACATGTCCCAGTGGTCATCTCTGAGTGCAGTCCACCCAGGGCTTTCCATGCCTCCCTGACCTACACGTCCACTTCTGTCACCAAATTAGGGAAGCCTTCCCCATTATCCCTTCAAATAAGATTTTAATTTCCTGCTCTTCATCATCTCCCTCCCGAGTCCTGGGACGTCTCCAAGGTGGGCAGCGTCCATGTTTTCTTTATCAATTTATGCATCAATGAACCTTTAGGTCATTTCTGCATCTGGGCTGTTGTGAA
This sequence comes from Glossophaga mutica, assembly GCA_039655065.1. NCBI lineage: Eukaryota > Metazoa > Chordata > Mammalia > Chiroptera > Phyllostomidae > Glossophaga > Glossophaga mutica. Next base: position 67,139,412 of record CM077304.1, read on the forward strand.
TAAAACAGCAATGAACACGGGAGTGAAAGTATCTCTTCAACATCCTGATACAAATCATTTTGGATAAATATGCAGAAGTAGGATTGCTGGATCATGTGGCATTTCTATTTTTTATTTTTTGAGAATTCACAAAAATCAAAATGGATTAAAAACTTGAGTGTGAGACCTGAAATGAAAAACTCCTAGAAGAAAATGAGGAAAGTGACATAGGTCTTGGCAATGATTTCCAGGATATGACACCAAATGCACAGATAACACAAGCAAAAATAGGCAAGTGAGATTACATCAAACTAAAAAATTTCCACACAGTGAAGGAAACAAGAGAGTGAGATGGCAGCCTACAAAATGGGAGACAATAATTGCAACTCTATGTCTGATAAGGAATTATTGTCCAAAATTTATAAGAAACTCCTTCAACTCAACAGGAAAAAAAAAGAACAGACACACACACAAACAATCTAATTTTAAAAATGGGCAAAGGACTTGAATAGACAGTTCTCATAAGAAAACATACAAATGGCTGATAGGTATATGAAAAATTAACTAAAGTCACTCTTGTGGAGGATAAAACACAGGACAAGAGGCAGAGAAGGGGAGAAAATAGAACCGAGAAACTAATTTAGTTCCTCTCTTTTCTTTGGAGGAGAATGTCAGAGGTTTGAAAAGGTTTAGGGGGAGCATTTTTGTCTTTATCCTTTGTGTTAAAACTTGGAAATAGGAAAAAAGAAGATAGAATCTGTTGAGGAGGCAATAATTAAGGTATTTCTCTCTGAATCTTGCTAAGACTTGCAGAAAGCAGACTCAGGTGAAGAAAAGGGATAGCTTAGGTCTTAGAGGAAGCAGCTAATTAGAGACCTGAGGCTCATAGCAAACAGGCTGAGAGGAGCAGAGACAAGACTATTTTAGCAGAGGCACCGCTCTTAGTTACCGAGTAAGGAGAACGTGACTGCATTGTGATGAATTCAGATGACAGCTGTAGGCTCCAGAGTAGTTCTCTAGCTGTCAAAAAGAAAGCCAACATTTTTCACTTTTGCATAGAGCTACTATAGTTACAGATAATTGGGAACACAGTATCTATTCCCATCCTCCCACCCTCTTACAGATGCAGGCTCAGGAGGGACATCAGCTTGGCAGACAATGTCATAGTAGTGTAGTTTTCCAAAGCAATAAAAAAAGAGATGGCCAGAGGGCTGGTATAAAAGACATCCAAGAGAGAACTTCCAAGGTCAAAATAAGAGAAGCCAAACACCAGGTTGAACGGTGGCAATCACAGGGTAGCATGCAGGAGAGAAGCCCTAATGTCCAGGATCCAGTGAAATACACAAACAAAATCAGGAGTGAGAGGTAAATGAGCAAAAGACAATATTCATTTAGCAAATATAAAACAAATAACTATGTGTCAGGCAAAATCATAGATGCTGAGGATGCAATAATGAATAGCACATGGTGCTTGTCTTCACGGAGTTGACAGTCTAGTTGGGAAGGTAACAAATAAATAAGCCATTACACAGAGTGGTAAGTTTTATGGGAGCCTATAAGCATAGTAGCTAACTCATTTGGGGGAGATAAAAGAAGATTTCCAGAATGACATCAAAGTTTATAGTCAATTGATGAGCTCAATTAAGCAGGTAGGATGGCTTGTCAGGGAGGAGGAAGGGAAGGTCATGGAAGAGGGGTGTGGGGGAGAGCAGAGAAAAACAGCCTTGCAGGCCAAGGGCAGCACGTGCTAGGCGTTAGGATCAGGTAACGATACAAGGAAGTACAAAGAAGTAGAAAACATGAACGTGAGAGCTGAAGGTAGAGAAGGGTAAAATGCATGCTATGTTGACGGGTTTGGACTTCATCCTGGTGGCAAAAGAAAGCATTGGAAGTATTTGCTTTTCAGCAACACTGAAATACAGACAATAGACTTCTGGGACGTGAGGCTGAAGCCAAGGTAGCAATAGGAAGCTTTGGCAGTGATCTAGGCGGGAGATGTTAGCAACCAGAACTGGGGTGGTAGCAGTGGGGATGGAGACAAGCAGATGGATTCTGAGATACAGAGTAGAGTTGAGAGGATTTAATTATATTTATTCAAGGATTGGATGTAAGATTCCAGGAGCTCTTAGGATTTGAGGTTCCAGCACATTTTCTGAATAGAGACAGACTTATCTTACTTCCATATTCTGGGGATCTCTGTCAGTCAGCCTACTATGTAAAGAAAAAGTCTGCGAAAACTCCTGGTTCTTTGAACAAAGCTGCTCTGTGTACAGAAGATATATCACAGGAAGTCCGGGCCTTTGCTATTCTTATTTGTGACAAGAACCCCTGAAAGATGAATGACAAATGAGTGATCACAAATATAGTCCCCTCAAAGGCAGACAGACGAGATCCTGGACCAGCTGGAGGTGGAGCCATATAAAAAAAACCTTTCCATTTAAAAGGAAAATTTTAACCTTTGTGACAGAATGGGTGGACCTGGAGAACATTACCTAAGTGAATAAACCAGTCAGATGAAGGTGAATACCATATGATTTCACTCGTATGTGGAATCTAATGAACAAACTGAACTAACAAGCAAAATAGGGACAGACTCATAGGCAGAGAGCAGGCTGACAGCTAAGGTGGTGGGGAGGGGAAGGGGTGGAGGGATTGAGCAAAAAGGAGAAAGGGCTCATTCACGTGGACAACACTGTGGTGATTGTGGGGTTGGGGAGGGGGTTTAAGGGGACTAAATGGTAACTGAAAAAAAAATACAATAAAAAAATTAAAACCAAAAAAGGATCTATGGTGAATCATTTTGTAATGTAATGGCCATTTTTATGTTTCAAAGAGTACACATCAGGTTAAGCTTCTAAAGCCTAATAATGACAGGTAGTACAAAACTGGATGTAGTAGAGTCTAAGAAGAAAAATGCTTATCAACCGCAGTACCAAAGTAATAATGGGCCGCATCGTATTTCATGAACAGCAAACACGAGTACCCATCTTGGAAGCTGCCAACTTACTAGAAACGCACTTACCTTGGGCAGTGTCCAGTCAGGATTTCTAATCTGAGATTATAATTTTCCATTGCTTTTGTAAGATAAAAACTACAGTTTTTTAAAATAACATCTATAAATTCAATATTTCATACTATGTATTTTCACCATAAAAAATCTATTCAATCTAATATTCAATATCACACTTAAAGATGTTGACTTTGTGCTTACATATAAATATATCTAAGAATAGTGGAGTGGAATAACTTTACAGATTTTGGAAAGCATGATTTAAATGGAAAAGAATAAGTTGGTTTCAGGAGCCATTTGGCAGTATTCACTAATATTAACAAGCCACATAAAAATTGAGAAGCTAATGTTAATAGTATTCAAATTTGAAAATTACATTATGATATTTGATACTTTTGAAACAACTGAACTTGTTCTCTCTGAGTACTTTTGGCATGTAATTCAATCTATCCTTCTGTAAAATATTGTTTTTCTCTCCTCCAGAATTTTATCCTTCCAAGATAAATTTTTACTTTCTGCTTCTTAAGATAAATACACAAAATTCATCTTCAAATAGTTTAATATATGGGTTAAAATCCAAATTATTTTTCAAATTAAATGTACATTAAGTTGTTTATAAGATACAATCTATAGAATATATGTGTATGTGTATTTGAACCAACAAAAACTATTTGGATGAAGTATAATATAATAATTATGTTTACATATTTTGGTATGTAAAGGCATTATTTTACAAATTATAATCTTTAGGCTGTCTATGGGAGTATAACCAGTCAAAACTCTAATGGAAGGCTTCCTAAATGTTCCCTGGAGAAATTCTTACTTCTCCAAAGCCTTAAATTGATACTTAAAAACAAAAGTACCCCCACGAAAGCCCCTGAGTACGCAGTGATGGATAACAGGGGCTGAACTCCCGCAGTGTGTAGGGAGAGGCGCCCTCCCCGTGTTCCTGAGAACTTCGCTCCCCAGGGCAGGGGGAGGGTCACTGCTCTGCGCTAAATGAGGTTGGGGTTTGCAATTACTGGCCAGTCAGGTGGAGAACCTTATAGGGCAAAACACTGAGGTTAGGCTTTTCATATTTAGAAGAAACTGTTCTATATCAGTAAAGCAATATAAATTTGAAGGTTATAAAAATTACTCTGATTCTGAAAAAACAAATATTTACTATGATGCAGAAACATTGAAAAAAATTGCCGAGGCAATGAATTTAATAGGGCAAAAGAGGGAGAGGATTGATTGTCTTAACTGATTCTTCTTTTACCTAGCTGCCTGAGTTAGAAAGTTCCATCACTGGGAGAAGTTTGGAAGAAAAGACAGGCCAAGATGTCAGAAACGAAGGCCAGTTGGGAGAAAGCTGAGGACGGGCAGCAAGCAAGTTGGAAGAGACTAACTTGGCAGTGAGCTTGCTCTGATGGGAGCAGCCAGATAGTCAAATGTCCAGATAGTTTAATAAGGCCAGAGTTGATACAAGCAAATGCTAGGACCAAGAAATACAAATGTAACGTAAGCAGCGGGGTCCATACATCAACTATTTGAAAGAAAATTAAGCAAGGGGTAATCAGTTCACAATAGGTCCTGAACTGGGTTTGGCAGTTGAGGGACAGATCCCAATCTTCCAGAAGACGTGACTGAGCGGATTTGTTGGGGGTATGGGAACCAGCCAAGCAGGCCAAAGTTTTGGAAAGAACTTTTATAATAGAGAAAACTAGAATCAGGAAATTTTTAAAAATCAGAGTCAGGAAAATTGGGATAAAGGCTCAGTTCTGTAAAATGGAAAATAGAGAAATTCCGACATGCATAAACATGCCTGCTTTAACTAACCACACCACAGCAATACAGGTGAGTGAAGACAAGTTTAATACAAAGTGTCACCAGATTCTCTAATCTATTCTGAATCCCTTCTTCTCTATCATTCCCTCCATGAGATTACCAAGCCCTATAGATGAAATGTCTCAAGGAAATCTCCTATTTTCCTGCTTCACTACTAATGTAATTTGCTATTCTAAGAGGTGAAGTCCTAACCCCCAATGTGACTGTATCTAGAAATAGGGCCTACGTGGCGTGGCGGTGATATTGGTTAAATGAGGTCATAGGGTAGGGCCTTACTACTCTTATTAGGGCTGTTGCTTGAATAAGAAGAGAGACATTATAGATCTTTCTCTCCACTATGTGAGGAAACAGAGAGAAAGGGGCCACCTGCAACCCAGGAGGGGAGCTCTTATGAGACACCAACCCTGCTAGCACCTTGATCTTATAGTTCTAGTCTTCAGAACTGTGAGAAAATGAATTTCTATTGTTTAAGCCACTCAGTCTCTGGTATTTTGTTATGGCAGCCCAAACAGACTAAGAAACAGGATAAAATCAAGACTCTTCCATAGAGAATTTAAGTCTGCTCCTTCCAGCTAATTCTAATGTCTTTCTTATGCTACATGCATTGTCCTGCTTATTCCTCTAACTGCATACCTGCCCAGCTCTCCCTCAACCCTAAATTTTATTCACCTTTTAAGATCCTACTCCAATGTCACACTCACTGAGAGACAGATGACAGCCATGGGTTGACTTGTGTCCCCCTAAAGGGTGTGTCCAAGTCTGGTACCTGTGAACATGATTGAATTTGAAAATAGAGTTTGAAGACGTAATCAAGTTTAAATGAGCTCATATTGGATTAGGGTCGGCCGTAATCCAATGACTGGTGCCCATATAAGAAGAGAAAAACGTGGACACAGCATACAGGGAGAACACCACGTGACGATGGAGGCACAAACTGGAATTAGGCTGCCACCCGCCGAGGAGCACTGAGAATGGCCGGCAGTCACCAAAAGACAGGAGAGAGGCTTGAAACAGATTTTCCTTCTGAGTCTCCAAGAAAGAACTAACCCTACAGACATTTTGATTTCAGAATTCCAGTCTCCAGAACAGTGAAAGAATAAGTTTTGGTTGTTTTAAGCCATCCAGTTCATGGTATATTTTTTTATGGCCAACCCTAGGAAATTAATACAATGACCGCCCAACTTTTTCCTTTCTCTAATCTCCGTGGAATAAATTGCTCCCCATATTTGTTCAACAGTGCCTTGTGATTCCTTTATTCTTCAAATAAATATTTGTTGAGGGCTGACTGTACACCAAGCACTGTGCTAGATGTTGGGAATGCAACAGTGGCCAAGGCAAACGAAGATAATGATTTCATGAAATCTGATGGAGGAGATAGACAAAAAATCCAGAAAACAGACAAAAGTAGGTGTACATTGTAATAAAGGTTAAAAGCAAAATAAAGATAACTTTAAAGTGGAGAACTTAGGAAAACCAGCACCTTTCTAAGGGGATGACATTTAAAGCGAGGAAGAGTTTCTCGACACAGGAAACATCAGGTTTCCGAGTGAGGAAAGCATTTAGCTCTCTGTAACTCCCAACAGACCAGACTGGGAGGGGCAGTGCTGGGGAACAGGGCTGGAGGGATAGGCAATAACCATACCTGGAGGGCTTTGTTGTCTTTTTAAATTGCTCTCGTTGCTCGGAATTGGATTGGGATGGTGGTGGCAGGAAGGGAAGCTTGAGAAGGAGACCGGAGGTTGTAGCAATAGTTCAGGAGAGATAATAGTGTCTTAGACGAGGATATTGGCAATGGAGAAATGTGGATTGATTCCAGATGTGTATTGGAGCAGAAGCCGCAGAAGTTGCTGATGGAAGAGTATATAACGTTATCGTGACCCTTAAATATACTATATTTAGTTTGTTGCTTATGTTTCTCTCTTCCCTCTTAGATTTGATGGTTTTGATTGTCAGAATTACCTTTCAATTCTAACATTTAGTAAAAACAAACAAACAACCCCCCCAAAAAAACCCTCAGTAATAATTTGTTAAGATAAAAACAATAAATTCCGTATTTTGTTTCATGTAGATGCAGTTTATGTCTATAAAATCTGGGTAAGCCAGAGGCACAACCATAAAACTCAGGTGATCCAGTTCACCATAATATCATTTGATATTTTGGAAGATGATAGTAGTCATCTTTCAAAATACTTGTGTCCAGGTCCTAAACAGATGTTTCTGTTGCAATCACAAGCTATAGAAAAATCACTTGAAATGAGATTGCTTTATTTTGAGACCGAGACTAAGTGGGTCTGAAATCATTGTAAATTTCAGTTGTTTCTTAAGTACTTTCCTTTTCCCACCAGGGATGGTTTGTATTACAGAGACTTTAATTCAGCTTCTCTTTGGGTGGTCTTGTCTGGAGGGGGTTCTTCACGGTTGCTAGTTCATCATGTTGGTACCGCCTCCTCGTTAAAGCAAAGTATGTGTTACAGGTCAGTGGTCATGTGATCTGCAGCAAGGCCGCAGCTGGGGAGCACAAAACCACGTGAACTGATCAACATCTCTTTCCTCTGGCACAGTGTGCCCATGATCTCTTATGATCAAGATTGGCCAAGACCGTGGTGCTATTGCTCTTGCGTATATTCTGCATTTAGTTTTAGAATAATCTCTAGGATCTACTGGGACTCCTAACAAACTAAAAAGATTAAGTCACTGAGTATGTAGGTGAACTATTAAAGTTGTCTCTTCCTGGTTTTGTTTCATTCGGGGCAGAAGTCACAGCAGGCAGCTCCCAGGCCGGGTCCAGCCTCCTGCTATGTTTTTGTTTCCCAAGAAACTTGAATTATGACAACAACTATTTAAAAATTACAAAATTGCATCTAAACACCTATTTCAATTTTGTGTTTCCTTTGAAAATTTAAGAAAGAAAAATGGAATCCAACAACATGGGACCTGTACACATCGTAGCTGAGAGCTCAGTAGAAACCTCTCCTTTTGTACAGGCAGTGCTGCCAGGGCACCGTGGCCCCCACAGGCCCCGCCTCACTCACCCACATCTCTTGCTTGGGGCCTGTATGCTTCTGTGGGTGTGACCCGTGGTCTAGGATCACTGCAACCATCGGGAGCGTCTGAAACCTTGGTAAGTGGGTCATGGGTGAAAGACAGGGAAGACAGTGAAATAGCCTGAACCAGAACATGGGACATCAAAGTTCTCAGCTTCCAAAGAGTGTGCTTCTCATGATTCCTGCTTGTCTCAATGTGAGAAGCTGGGAATCACCTCCATCTCTAGGGGATGCCTCTTACGGAGCTGAGTCCAGGGCACCTGCTGCGCCCCAGCTGGCTTTAAACTCACCTTCTAGCTATTTGCTGAAAATACACTCAGCAAGACCAAAAGATTTTCTTCGCAATCTTCACTATACAATTTAGAACACAAATAGTCACAAACATTAGAAAAGAAACATTTACTCACTTTCTATAGACCCTGGAGTTCTTATTTATTTGTTTGTTTCCTGAGTGGACAAATAGTCATGAGTCAGAATATCAAAGCAAGAATTTTGCTGAGAAAATTTCCCGTGGAAACGCCTCTAAAATGAAACTTTCAGAACCTTCCCTTACATTATTCTAAGTAATTCAACCCTGGGTAATTTGGGAAAATGTATTCCAGGGTGAATGGACAAGCAGATTTCATTTTATTATAAAGGATTACTTAGCACCCTACAATTTAGTCGAAATCTCCGAAGGAATTCAAAGTGCTGAACGAGTTACATCTCATTTCTACAACATCCAAACTAAATGGTCTCTAGTTTCATAGTTCTCAACATGAAATTTAAGAATTGTCATCGTTGCTACAAGAAGGATTTACTTTTTATAAGGCTAAAAATGGCATAAGTAATGATTTCAGTAATATTTTAAATCTGACTAGAAGATGAAAAATGCCCATTTCTCTCCATTCCCATCTTTTCTCATACTTTCCCAGGACGGGAAAAAGGCAGATAGAACCAGGGCCAGGCGGACAGAACCAGTGACAGCAATAGATGATTAGACAGAGAGGGGGAGGCAGAGGAAATGGGTAAAGAAAAAAGGGTGGTGGAGGGAAGGAGAGAGAAGTCAGCAGGGTAACCAGATAGGACTAATGTTTTCTCTGGGCCTTCTAAAATCCAGAGTCAAGAAGAAACAAGAAATACAAGCTGACAAACGCCCTTGCTCCCATGTCTGCGTTATCACAGCAGGGTTCTGAATTACCAGTTTTCTGGCTTGCCAAGTCTCAAGCAACTCTACCATTAGTAGAGGTAGGCAGAGTGATTACATGGATAAATTTAGAACATCAAATACCCCAATCACCCCCAAATTCCATCGCCCAAAATATTAGTGCAAAACAGAATTAACTAATTTTAGTTTCACTTCTACTCTGTCCCAATTAAATGTCCACTGGGGCCAATTAGATCAGTTACTCAAAGCCAGATGTGAAGGCATTATAGCTTAGAGTTTTTCCCTCATGGCACAGAAATGTCAGGACTGGCTTTCATGGAAAAGTTTACTTTATCCAGATAATCTTTGTTCAATGATACAGGAGGACCATTCACTGGTCGAGGATAAATATATAGCTGGATTCTCTTCCTTGGACGCCCAGATGGTTTTTGCCTGAAACTAACAAAGCTCAAATGACAGGTTCTTTTCTGATACAGCTCCACAGAAAAAAACGTATACAAACCACATACTGATCACACGTATGGTGTGATATCACTGATGGCCCCACTGTGAGTCAGCTTACATACAGGGTGGTCCTGAGGGCCGCATGTGTGGTACCAAGGCTTTCCCGTGTTAACCCAGCATGGACAGCACCACTCCCAGAGACCCAAGTCACTGTGAGGGCTGGCGGCTGATGATGGGCAGCGGCGATTCATGTTGTAAATCAAGGAACAGAGATGGAAGCATTCACCCTCTGGAAGAGAAGCTCCTGTACAAGCAAGTTTTGTTGCAAGTTGAGCATCAGAAGAGAGGATAATTGACAAATAGAAAGTACACAGAACATATTCCAATAATTCACGAACTATACATGCCCACGAGCCCACCTTCCATACCTTGGGGTGAAATGTTTAAGCATTCAGAATTGTATGTGTTTAAGAAAGGTATTAAAATGCAAGGCTGTATATTATATAGCCTCCTACTAGGGTCTGACACGGGACTTCATAATCAAACACATCAGTGTTTCTACAGAAAAATATGTGAGTATTTACACTAAGTGGAAAAAATAAACAACATAAATAAACTCTGTCAGCTTAGGTCTGGTTTTACCTTCAAGTGAATTAAGAAAAATACTTTCTGTTTTTTCGAGCATTTTGGATTTTGGGAATGGGCAAGAATGATTGCAGGTCTGTATTCTTTCCCTCAACATAAATTACGAGTTTGGGAATAAAGATGCTGCAGACTCTGCATCTGGCCCTCTTATGACTGCTTCATTTCCAGAATTTGCTTCCAAACTTACTCTGCCTCCCTAGGAGAGGTCCTGATTGTATTACATATTAGTGCTGCGAGTCCACAAATTCATTCATTTGATATACATAACTGCTTTATTGAATGCCTACTACGGGCCATCGTCACACTAAAAACAGTACAGTGTAGTGTCTCAGCTATTCTATTAAGTAAACTTCTGGAGCCTCAAACCATGGATTCCTAAATTCTAGACTTCAGAGTTTTACAAGGCTAATAAAACCAAAAAAATGAAACATTTGTATTTATACCTACTTAAAAGATTTTGATGGTGAAATCTATTCTTAAATTAGTATTTTGAGTCATCTAAGAAAACACCATTGCTGACCAAGTTTATGTGAAATTAATCATGACCAGCAAGTAATACTTTAGAAAATGTTCTCAAATTATTTTTTTAAAAAATTCATTTCATTCTTTTTATTGAGTGATAGGTTCTCTCCCCACCATTCATTTCCTCACAAGGAAAAATTTTTATTATAAACCATCAAAAATCCAAAGGTTTTTTATTACCCAAACAAATGAAAAACACAGCAAAAGATTTATTCTGCTACACAAGTTAAAACTTGGCTTAATTAATTTAAAAATGGAAAAATTACTATCTTGTGAGGCACAGATTTAATTTGACACACTGGAGCCAACAAGCACTATTTAAGAATTCTTTTAATTGTTTTGTTTTCATTCCAGTGCAATGCCTCCAATATTCCATTTCTGTAGAGTGGCTGTATTTTCACCCTTAATGTTAAAGTGGTTATCCAAAGGATTTTAAACAGTCTTCCAGATTTAGAATTCCTCTCATTTAATGAAAGCAAGCCAGAGAAGAGCTTAAATGAGACATTTGAAAGATGGGATGGTAACACAAGATCATGTCAAACCAGCAAAAAAAACCCACACTAGTGATATAATTTGGCATGACCAGAAGGACATGAAAGCCAGGGCTCTGAACTTATGGAAAATCAATCCAATATTTTTTAGTTTTATGCCAATACCTTGTCTAGAACAAAGGTTTTTGGCCATTTTGGAGTATGATTTACACCTTCATAATTTTCTGTATCTTATGCCAGCAGCCTATAGGAAAAGCCAACCCATGAGTTACAAGCAAGCAGACAGTCTAGGCCTTTCATTTGTCATGAGCAAATCTGATAAACTGAAGTGCTGTCTTTACATTCCTTACAAGTCTCATTAACCCAGGGAATGAATAATAGTGCAAAGCTTTGAGCCATTTGCTAAAGCATGTATATGATTATAACAATGTGATGTGTTGGACACTGCAGAAAATAGGCCAACAGCTATGTACACTAGGGCAGAATCTTGTCGCCACATAAAAATACTGAAACTGAGTACAGTTAAACTTCAGCAGCCGTATACAGCTGACACAAGAATCAGGATATGCCAATGGTACAAATCGTAGGGCAGCCCGCTTAAGACAATTCAAATGTTCGTTGGATATTTAGCTACATTGGAAAGTTAAGCTCCCACAGGAAACAGGTCGTAACATAAAAATCCCAGTCCTTAGAAAGGGCTAAAAACCTTACATTTGCTCTATCACCAGTACCTGAATACATATTTATTAAAATAACACCTTGATTTTAAGAGCAATTCTGCTGGCATTAGATTATCCCCATATCTTACACTGTATTTTGGGTATCTTTTCCCAAATGTTAAGACATTTTAAAATTGTTCACTTAAAAATTCTGTCCGCTTTAGAAATGGTTATTTATTCAATGTATTTATCATTGCCAGTCATAGCAGCACAATGCAGCGATGAGTATAAGCTCATTTTGTGTTCTGTCAAGTGACAGGCTGCTAAATACATTAATGTAACACATTTAAGATATTTCGTTAAATATTATGGAAATAAGTCCTTACTAAAAGAACTCGGTCAGTTTCACATCCTTGTCTCCCACCCACAGGGCATACTGTCAAAATATTGTATGTTCTACTTTTTCCAGTCTTTAAAATTGTTAATCTTAAGGAAAAACAAATGTATATTAAAAATATCACAATGATAGGAGATATAATAACCTTCTTCACAATAAGAACACTAAAAAATAATCTAGAATTCAATTTTTAAGTGTTTAAGCATCAAATTGTAATTTCGATGTGGCAGGTTATTAAGAGGGAAAACCCAGATAAATCAGTGCTGCTTCTCTGATTCAGTCCTTGAACAGACTGAGCCATTCCTGGAATTCCTGAGCCAAAACCTGCTCAGAAGTGTGATCAGCAGTCACTTGACCCTTCAGGTCTGGTGTCATATTCCTGAACTCGGTGATATTCTTACAGCTGGACCAAAATGGCCCAGGTAATTTCTTACCTGTTCACTACTGAAATTTGTACATGTTTGGGAAGTGAACAAAATAAATGAAATAAAGAATGGATCTCTAATGTTAGTTCAATAAAATACTTTGTGAGAATTAGCCAAATAATTCAAGCAAAAATTTGGTTTCATTTTTGCCTTAGTCAGCCACCAAAGAGCCACAGTAGAAAACAGAAGTCAATCTTTCAGGTTCAACACTGCCACAGATTTCAGAACTGCATCTCTCCGCCTGACATTTGTTACAGTCTACAGGAGAGAGATTCTTCTTGGTGTATTTCACCTCTTCCAGCCTGCTTTCCAACTATTCTACTTTCACACTTCATAAAAGCATGGAGCGCTTTTTGTGCACTCAATATGCTGTCTGAACTGCTTTTTCTTGAGCAGTATTGACATCCAGTGGAGACTCAGAATAATTACAGGTGTGTCAAAATCCCCAAGGACAGATGGATGTCTGGTTTGAGATAGTGTCACACAATTCAGCAGCAAAAATAAGTTTTCTTTACACACATAATTGAAATAGAATAAAAGGGACAACAGCTTAAATGGGAGTAAATGCATAGGAGAAAACATGAACTGGGATATGACACAAAATTCAACATCAGAATTAGAAACTTTCTCTCCATAAAAGACGCCATTAAGAGAATGAAAAGGCAACCTATGAGATGGGATAAAAGATTCAAAAATCACATATTTAACAAAGAACTTATGTCCAGAATATGTAAAGAACTCTCAAACCCCAATAGAAGATATCTCCTTTCACCCAAGATGCATAAACAAGATATGGTTTTACCATCCTGACTAAATCATCAAAAATGTAATAGAAAAACTATATTTCGCATGGTTTTTGAGATATTAGACATCAGGCAATAAAGGACAGTGATGCAGAGAGAGGGGAGACAAACAAGCGGGTCCTATGGTTCCTCAGCTTTCTGCCTTGGGAGAGTTTGCAGTCTGCATGCAGGGAGGGGGCGTCTAGGCAGAGCTCAGTGGGGGCGCTGGGTTGAGAAGCTGAGAGTCTGGGGAGGTGATGGCAGATTTCACAAAACAGGATCAAGGACAGAGCTCATTCTACTCTTATTCTTCATTGTATTTCCAGACACTCATGTGAGGACTAGCATATATTAAGTACTTAGATACTGGGTGGATGGATGGATGGATGGCTGGATGAATAAATAAGTGCTACAAAAAACAGTCCTCAAGTGAGAGCAAATTTTGAAGGCAAAATTCATAAATGAAATGAAGGAAGCATTCCTCTTCGTTTGGAAAAAACAGTTGATGTATATTAACTATAACAGTCCTCATCTAATCTCTCATTAGCTTGTGACTTATTTTTGTGTGTACAGCCGCTACCCCTCGCACGCTGTGTACCAACTCTGCTTGTGTATTTTTTTCTAAATTCAATGTAAAGTAGAGCTTAAGTGAGGCACTCTGGAATGAAAAACAGGCGCTGACTTTGGAAGACTTGTTTCTGAAATCCAAGAGGTGATGTGGTTCAGTGTTCTGTTTGTGTTTCTTACAAGTCCCTAAGGTTGTCTCCACTGATTCAGGGCAGGGCCACACAGCAATAGCTTAGCCCAATAAAGCACATTTCTGTTGAAATCTTCCTTGACTCTTATCTTAATATTTCTATCTTAACACATTAGCTTTTCTAAATTTCCCCAAAAAGATATGCTTCATTTAAATGGCCAGTTTTTTAATGTCGGAAACTTCATACCAAAGTTTCCAGTCATCTCTCAAAGAGATTATCATGTTAGGGCTTTGGAAAGCCCAAAGTGATCTAATAATTTCATTCTATTTCCTCCTGGGCACATTTCCATATCACATAAGCTTGGGCTACTGACACTTTTCTGTTCACCATCTTATGCAAATTGTCTGCATACATGAATGCTAGATGTCTAAAATTAATTCCAGTCTGTTCTGGGAGTGGGTGTGGGGAAGTATATTTGTAGAATATTATACATAGCAATTGGAACTTACTTTTATATTCATATTTCTTTTATGTCTTACAAAGATATACAACTTTGAAAAAAAATTGGGAATTGACAAAAATGGTGGACTGAATCAGAACTCCCAAGAAGTCTTTCTTTTAAAATACCTGTAGAATCATCCAAGAGAGAAGCACACTCAATAACTGCCAAAACAAATGGAATTGAGCATATTCTTATCTGTGATGAATAGGATCAAAGCAACATTGGCAGCCAACCTGAGCTACAAACGTTGTCTTAGAAAGGACTTCTGCCAGAAGCCATGTGCCCCCCATCCCGGTCCTTTCCAGCATAAGCTTCAACAACAGGTTGAGACAGGATTTCTTGTTTGCCCAACTTCCTCCTTTGTCTGAATTGCCCAGTAATTTTAGTAGCTCCCTATAGCGTCTCAGAGATTCAAGACTCAGCCTCTCCCCTCCATTCCAAAGCCACTTTGCTTTCCAGTCCAGTGTTTTATACCAGGTCTCTGATCTTACCTTCACCCCACGGCTTTGTTTGGATTTTGTCCTTGGATCTTGACTCTGGCTTCTCACTCAATTCTTCTTTTAGATCTTGCTTTTCTCCCCAGTCTTTAATCCGCAGGACAATCTTGACCCACTTCTATGTTGTTCTTGGAACCTCAGGCCAAATCCAACATCATGCATCCATGAAATTATGCATATTAAAACCACAATAAGAAAACACCCTACAACAACAACAAAGAGAAGAGTACAGAAAATGAACTCTCAAATAAAATGAATAAGAGCTATTACATATCCTACTCAAGTTGAAAAGAGGAATGGCAAGTATAGGCTCGGTTGGATTTTAGAACTATCAGGTTGATAGCAGTGGCAGAGAAGTGTAGACATCCCTATGGAAGGTCCTATTAGTAGAATAATGGATAGATTCTAGGAAAATATGCAGGACGCATAAGAAGAAGCAAAAATATAAGCAAAGATAGATGTGGAAAGTCATAGAGCAACATAATTAAAAGTTAACATCCATTTCTGAAGAAGCATAGGACAAAAATGTCAGGACACATCCTCAAGTGTTTAAGTGAGGAACACTTTTTAGAATTAAAAAGAAAACTGAAGGACTTTTGGCCAAGATGGAGGCACAGGTGGACACGCGGTGCCTCCTCGCACAACCAAAATTAAGGGCAACAAAGATTTAGAAACAAGAAAACAATCAGAACTGATAGAAAAATTGAACTATACAGAAGTCCAACAACCATTCATCCAGACTGGTGAAAGGGGCAGAATTGCAGCAGGAAAAAGTGGAGATTGGCAGACCTGGGTGCACAGGCAGCAGTGGCTGGCAGATCCTAGGCGCACAGGCAGTGGCTAGTGGACCCTGGGCATGGGGTGGCAATGGGCAGACCCAGTGAGGCCGCGTAAGGCGGCTGGCTGACCAGGCAGTCCCACATTCATGCTCAGATAATCCAGGCAAAAGGGAGGCAGCAGAGGGGACTGGAATGCGAGAGAGAGTGGAGCAAGCACCATTGTTCCCTCTTGGACCCTGCCCCCACATACAGTGTCACAACCCAGCAACTGGGCTGCCTTGCCCTGGGGAACACCTAAGGCTCCGCCCCTCACTACCTAACAGCCGTGACCAGACCAAAGAAACAAAAAACAAAAAACCCAAAAATGGCTCAAAGGGGAGAACAGATCAAAGCCTCAGAGCCAATTCATCTAAGCGATCAAGAGATAGCCAACCTATCAGATACACAGTTCAAAGCACTGGTCATCAGAAAGCTCACAGAATTGGTTGATTGTGGATGCAAATTAGATGAACAAATGAAGGCTACAATAAGGGAAATGAAGGAAAATGCACAGGGAACCAATAGTGATGGGAGGAAAACTGGGACTCAAAAAAATGGACTGGACCAGAAGGAAGAAAGAAACAACCAAACAGAAAAGAATGAAGAAACAAGAATTCAAAAAAATGAGGAGAGGCTTAGGAACCTCCAGGACATCGTTAAACGTCCCAACATCTGAATTTTAGGAGTACCAGAAGGGGAAGAAGAAGAGCAACAAGTGGAAAACTTATTTGAACAAATAATAAAGGAGAACTTCTCCAATCTGGAAAAGGAAATAGACTACCAAGAAGTCCAGGAATCTCAGAGAGTCCCAAAGAAGTTGGGCCCAAGGAGAAACACACCAAAGCACATCATAATTACATTAGCCAAGATTCAAATGAAGGAGAGAATTCTAGAAGCATCAAGGGATAAGGGGACAGTCACCTACAAAGGAGTTCCTATCAGACTGTCAGCTGATTTCTCAGAAGAGACCTTCCAGGCAAGAAGGGGCTGGAAAGAAGTATTCCAAGTCATGAAAGGCAAGGACCTACATCCAAGATTGCTCTATCCAGCAAAGCTGTCATTTAGAATGGATGGAAAGATAAAGTGCTTCTCAGATAAGGTCAAGTTCAAGGAGTTCATCATCACCAAGCCATCATTATATGAAATGTTAAAGGGACTTATCTAAGAAAAAGAAGATCAAAAATATGACAGTAAAAAGACAGCAAACTCACAGCTATTAACAACCACACTTAAAACAAAAACAAACTAAGCAAACAACTAGAACAGGAACAGAAACACAGAAATGGAGATCACATGGAGGGTTAGCAACAGGGGAGTGGGAGGAGGAGAGAGGGGGAAAAGGTACAGAGAATACGTAGCATAGACAGTGGGTAGAAAATAGACACAGGGAGGGAAAGAATAGTGTAAGAAGTGTAGAAGCTAAAGAACTTATGACACATGGACATGAACTAAAGGGGGGGAATGTAGATGGGAGATGGTGTTCAGGGTGGAGGGGAATGATGGGGGAGAAATGGGTCAACTATAATAGCATAATCAATAAAATATATTTAAAAAAAGAAAACTGAAATTGGATATTGAAAAGGCTTTCTATTTTCTAATCAAAATCAATAACAGTAAAGTAACTAACATCTGGTGAAGTCTTTAAATTTCAGGAAAATTCAAAGAATTTTTTAAGATTCCAAGTCTAAAAATAAGACTACAGTAAATGAAGCCCATGTCAGGATGTTCTGAGACTGCTCTTCTGGGACACCGAAGATGTCACAGATATCTGTTCTCTGTGGCTCTGAAGGAGCCAGAGATGGTGGGGTGATGGGTTCACAGTACTGGCAGGGAAGGGCTCGTTCAGGAACACTAGATCAGGCAGGCGGTAATCTCTGGTAGAGAGATGCTGTTTGTTCTGCACAGTTGGGTACTCTCTCTTCAGGGAGCACTGTGGACATAATGCAGAATTTCCAGGCCCTGAAAAAGTATCATTGAATGAGAAGACAAAATGACTGCCAATAAAATTAACTTTAGGGATAAGCAAATGAGAGAAATGGGACATGAATTTACTGAAGGGAGAAAAATGATGTCAATAAGTCAACACAGTGAAATCTTGTAACCAAAGGAGACGTACATGTACACATATAAATGAGCAAGTCAAATTCTCACGTGAAATAACGTGAGATTGCTGAAAGGCAGAAAGAAAACCCAAAATGGTTAAAATTGCTCTCTAAGTTGAAGTAAAAAATATTACTGCATTTGATTAAATAACTTTAAACGTATGATTTTAATATTGATAGAATTTGTGGAATGTCACCTATAGTATGAGTACTACTAAAAATGTGGTATTTACTTCCCATATCTCACCTAAACATTCATCTTTAATCTTTTCATTAACTCAATAAGCATATATCCAATGCTAATTGTGCTAGGCCCTACTCTAGGTTTTGGGGCACATTTGAGCCTTCAGCTCTCCTGCTGACTCCAGACACGAGGAGCTGTGCTAATTTGTTGGTTCAATGTCAAACACATCATTGCTTTCCAGCGACAGTTAGGTGAAGCTTTTGTTCCGATGAGCCAAGAGGGTCAAGCTTCTTGTAGCTCTGAGTTGTACCTATTTTTAACCGAGTCTTCCTTTGAAACATCTATTGAAACTAAAGTGTATTGATAAGTGGGAGGAAACCTCTGCTATGGGAAGGGCTAGTGTTGAGTCAGAGAGAGGGAGGTAAAAGGCTTAGGTGAGCTACTCTACGCTTAAGGGAGAACGGGTACTTTTACTTTAGACTCTGTAACTAGGGTTGTTGCTTTTCTTGCTCCTTCTCACCATCTGAATGACAAGATGAGTCTAGTGGAAAGAGGCCAAGGAGGCCACTTGCCTATTTTGCATCTAGGCCACTTAGAACTGAGTACATTTTTTAAAGCATATTGTGGTTTTGTATGATCCAGTCCAATTAAGGGGGTCAGGGTTTTTTACAGAAAGATTGAGGCCAAAACCCTCAGTGTGACATTTCCATAAAAGTATTCTCAGCAGCAACAACAACAAAAAAATTGATGTGAAAATCTGTTTTTAACCGATTAAAAAAAAAACCCTTTTGGGGTTTTATATAATACATCAGCATATTAATGTTTCAGCAGGAAACTTTATTTAATCTTGGTTAATTCAGCATTCCTCAACCAAAATTGACCAGAGAAAACTTTTTTATGTGGAATGCCTATTTACAAGTGGGAAACAGAGAGATTCTTATATGACACTGCTTTAGCATAATAGAGTGACTGTAACCTGGAGCTGTTGTCAAGTCTCCATAGATTAACAGTAACAATCACAGCTAATATACAGGGTCTGGCAGAAGTAAGGTCTGCTTGAGTGTGGTTGGTAGGGTGATAATATGGGTGGAGCAATTTATAGTTTAAATTTGAACATTTCACCTAAAATGTCATACGGTCTGCTTGAGTGTGATATTGTTATGCTACAGAATCACACACTTATGATTGTGTAATAAAAGATTTTGTAATAAAAAGGGCTGTTGTTTGTGCCAGACCCTAGATGTTGATTGCTTACCAAATGCCAGGCACCATTCCAAATGCTTTATATGCATTGTCATTTAATCATCATATCATCACTTTGTGGTAGGTCCTGTTACTATTCCTGTTCAACAAAGGAGGAAACTCAGGCACAGAGAGATTTAAATAACTTACCCAAGAACTGTCAGTTTGTATGGTTCACAGAACTAGGATTTAAAGTTAAGCAGGCTACCTCCAGAATCCAGGCTCTAAGCACAGCATTGGATTGCCTCCTGCCCAGTGATGAATGTCTTCCTCTAGCACGGTTACTAGGGGTCAAACAGCCAGAAACGTAGGTTCCATCTCTTCACCTCTGTCCAATTTGAAGACTTCACTCATAATAGACACTGGAGAAAATGACAAATATGTTATAGTTCTTATCCTTAGACTCATGCCAATCAAGTAAACCAATAAATGCAACCCGCTGTGATCCATGCAGTAAGAAAGGCATATATCCACAGGTTCCAGATTACCTCACAACCAGTCGGCAAGGGCACCAGCCAATCAGAATGGAAGCTGCCTGCTACACTGGTATTTCCCTTTCCTCGCTGGAGCATGGGGTGATCAGAGAACCATGAGGTGGGGCCAAGATACCCAGGGTGTTGTTGGATCATGGGGGCTGAGAGCAATGGCTGTTTTTCTACTTTGCACAGAAATATTTTAGTGTTTTACCATATAGTAAATGCTGTAACCATATAGTGGCCAAATTAATTCTGTGTATATGATGGGGGTTATGTACTCTGGCTATGAACTGAAGGCAGAAAAGCTGCTCTCAAGCTGGCCAATTCAAGACATAGAACGAGGAAGTTGATTCCATCTCTCCTGTCCCACCTTGCGCTTCCTTCCTGGTCTGTAGCTGACCTGATCCTCTATCTCAGTATTTCTCCAAGTGTGATATTCATATCATTCGTAGCAAACACAATGACATTAGGAGGTCCATAGATGAGTTTTTAACTAGCAAATCATCCTATGACTTTATGGACATTACTGCTTAGAATGAGGCTAATTTTTTTTTTAAGTTTAAAGAAACTACACCACAGATGTGTGGCGGGCAGCGGGGGGAGGCAGAAATCATGACGCTATCAAATAAGAGATTAGGTCTGGGAGCCTTGTCCTGTCTTAACTGAGATGCCTTTCTTTATTCATCTGACATTTTTCTATAGTATCTCCAACTGCTGCACTTACATGAACCATTTCTTTCATTTCTTCCTACTTTTCTAGGTATCTCTTCTCCCTTCTCTAACTCAAAGCCTATTACAATCCCTCATTTTCAGGAATGAACTAATTGATTTCATATTCATAGCAGCTGGAAGCTTTTCATAGTCAATGATAGAAATTCAAGTCAAACTATCTAAAGCAAAAGAAGAAAATTTAATTGGTCTATGTATCCAAATCACAGAGATGTGGATCCAAACTCATGGAACGACTGGACCCAGGGGCTGGATGTTTTCAGAACTGACACTATTGTCTCAGAGTGTTTGCCTCTTCCCCACAACAGACGGGCTTTTCCCATGCGACAGTCAACATGCCAGCAGACGATTCCAGGGTCATGACATTACAGTGTTGAAGCCAGTTAAAAATTTCGAATAAACAGAACTAAGACACAAATTCAGTGTAAATACATGTTCAGAGTAGGAAAAGTCTATCCCCCAAAGAAAGGAAACTTACTAGAAAAATGTAGTATATGATAAAGAGTGTCGTATGTAATTTTTGACAAAATTTGGGTATTTGAGATATCTGTCTCATATTAAAGAACCTCAGGTCCTTGTAGGGCAAGAAATTTTATAAGAATAAGTAAAAAAGTAACTCTCACATCATATAAAGTGTTCTTTTTTTAATTGTTGATATTGTACAGTTTTCTGTCTTTTACTCCCCCCAACCTACCACCCCAGCCCTCCCCACCTCCCTCCCATTTCCATCCCCCATAGTTTTTGTCCATGTGTCCTTTATATTCGTTGCTCTAAACCGTTCTCCTTTCCCCCTGAAATTCCCTCCCCTCTCCCCTCTGGTCACTG
The DNA here is from genome assembly GCA_039655065.1 of Glossophaga mutica. Lineage (NCBI taxonomy): Eukaryota > Metazoa > Chordata > Mammalia > Chiroptera > Phyllostomidae > Glossophaga > Glossophaga mutica. The sequence continues at coordinate 67,160,860 of CM077304.1, forward strand.
TCAGACTGTTCTCAATTTCAGTGTCTTTGTTTATATTATGCTTGTTTGTTTGTTTTGTTGATTAGGTTCCTGTTAAAGGTGAGATCATATGGTATTTGTCTTTCACTGCCTGGCTTATTTTGCTTAGCATGATGCTCTCCAATTCCATCCATGCTGTCACAAAGGGTAGGAGCTCCTTCTTATAAAGTGTTCTAGATGATTTCATAGATATGTGGATTCTTAAGGGTGAGTAGCAGTTTGCTCGGAGAGCAGCAGGTAACAGTCTAGGCAGAGTGAAGAGTATATGAAAATTCAAGGTGTGATACAATAGCAAAACCTGAGGGACAGCAAGCAGCTGCTTGGTTTATTCCTTCTTCATTATTCTACATAGGACTTGTGGTGACTGGGACAAAAGCAGGACAGTGTCACATTTGCCAACAGAAATAATAGAAAATGGAAAAGGAAGTGGTGTTAGTCAAAATCAGCTAGCTACTATAGAAGGCAACCTGAAGGTCTTGGGGAACTAATGAAATAAGAAATCTGTCTTAGGTTATAGTTCAATGAGGTGAGAAGGAGAATAGGAAAGGAATCTCTGCTCCATGCTGTCATCTGGGGACCCAGGATTCTTTCAGCCTACGGCCCTGCTGTTGTCTAGAGCAATGATTCTCAAACTCTAGTGTGCAACAGAATCACCTGGTGGGCTTGTTAATCCATAGATCACTGGGCCATACCTATTTAGTAAGTCTGGGGTGGGTGCCAAGAGCCTGCATTTTTAACAGCTTCTCAGGTGATGTGCAGCTACTGGTCCAGGGACCCCACTTTGAGAACCATTGCTCAAGAGCCACTAAGGACTGCCTTAAGCACTCAGCTGGTGGCTGGGGAGGAAGATATGCTTAGAGAAGACACAGCTGCTCTAAAATATCTTACTTCAGAGGTGGCAAACAACACTCCTGTTCACATTCGATTGTCAAGAACTACTAACCCCAGCCTCCCTAGATACAGGAACTCTGGGAAATGTAGTCTAGCAATATGTCAGACAAACAAGGAAAACACAAATTTTGTGAGCACTAACAGCTGGTGTTACAGAGCATAACTAAACTAAACACTTCAAATAAAACATGAAAGGCCCTCCAATGGGCAAAAGGTGAAGGTTACTGAATTATGATGGATTGAGAAAAATATTGGTTTTGGGGAGGTGATAATGGGGGAAAAAGGGGAAGGGTCATCAGTAACATGTATAAAGGACCCATGGACAAAGCCAAAGGTGGGCAGGACCAAGGGTGGGAGGTGAGGGGGAGGGTAGGAAGGAGTGGTGGGCGGAAAATGGAGACAACTACACTTAAACAACACTGAAAAAAATAAAGAATTTTAAAAAAGAAAAAATATTGGTTTTGTAGATTTCAATTCAGAGAATATTTTGATATTGTTATTCAGCTCTTTTATTCTTTCACTCAAAAATATATGAAGATTTAGAATTCTTCTGAGTAGGTTTATTAGATAGTTTATTTCATATGCTTACCCTGAAGTTTTATGTTGCCTTGTATTCTAGTTTACTTTCTCTTTAGATTGGAATTAGGTTGCATCAAATCCATCCTGGAAGTAAGCAGACTGTAAGTTATAAAAAATACACATACGCTTAACTAAAAATTGTTTTCCATTGTTGGGGTCAGCAAATTAGCGAGCTTCGTTTCAGTTTGGGATTCATGACCCAATATGTTGCTCAAATCTTCCTTGCCGTTCACTGACATAGTGATAATTTGGAAGATTAAAGTAGCCTCCTGCTGCTTCTCATACAATGAGCTGCTGCCTGTGCTGCACACAAATACCTCCTCATCTGGTGCCTGGTTCACACCGCGGTGGCAGTCAGGAGGAAGTTACCGCCCACGTTGCAAGTTGCCTTCACCTGCGGTTAATTCCTGCAGCTGCCTTTTGCTTGCTGAATTTTCTTTGCCGTACAAAGGAACAATAATTATGTCCTATTTTTAATTATGCCTCCACTCTCCAGGGAAGAACGGAGTCTGATTATTTCCATACAAACTGAGGTTCTTCCTCCTCTCTCTGGACCTGCCGTCGCTTTGCCTAGTGCGGCAGTCATATGTGAGGCCTGCACTCAGCTCATTTGAATTTTGGATTTTTCTGGGGTTGCAATTTCTTAAAATGACAACACCAAACGACAGCACTTTGTGAGCTGTAGACTCGTCAGTGCCTCTAATTAATTCACTGTCTTTTGCAGAGAGACTTAGTCAGAAGTCACAAATTGCAGGAGGGCTTGTAAAATTTTATGAACATGCAATAAAAAATCCTGGGAAACTTTGGTCAAATTTCAGGCTTCTGAGATATATTTAACTTTTATGAGCAATTTAACCTCATATTAAATTAGTATAAACTGATTATAAGGAAGCATATTTTCAGGCTTAGTATTTACTCACAAACCAAGCTAACAGGGTGGTTTCAGAGAAGCCACTTCCATGTTAGATTTATAAACTAGCAAAATCAAAGGGCAGTGGGGAATCCGCTACTTATGTAAATACACAGCCCCACATTCTCATTTCCTTTCCGTTCCCAGTATGCAGTGCTTTACAATCAGCCTTTAAGTGGCAGCCTTGTGTAATGAAAAGAGCCAAAGGCTTTGCCATCAAAAGACTCCGGGTTCAAGCACCATCTCAGCAACCTACTAGTTGTGGCCTTGTGCTGTTGACTTAATCTGCCCAAATTTCAATTTTATCATCTGGAAAATGAGTTAGACTGTGAAAAGTGGAAAGGTATGTTTTCCACGGCATAAGAAAGGGCATTGGAGACTTCCAACCAAGATGGAGGCGTTGGTAGATACACTGTGCCTCCTTGCACAACCAAAATAAGGACAACAACAACAACAAAAAACAAAACAAAACATGCAGAACTGCAGAAAATTGAACTGTACAGAAGTCCAAGGAGTTAAAATAGACACATTCATCCAGACCAGTAGGAGGGGTGAAGTTGGGTGGCCAGGTGCAGAGGGATCATGGCAAAAAAAAAAAAAAGTGGTGGCTTACGGACCCTGGGCACGCAAGTCAGCAGCAGGTGGGCCCTGGGTGTGCAGGCGGCAGCTGGCAAACCCTGGGCATGGGGTGGCAGCAGGCAGACCCAGCAAGGTGTGCAAGGTGGCTGGCTAACTGGCAGTCACACATTCGCACGCAGATAAACCAGGCGAAACTGGGGAGCGAGACAGACCAAGCAGCCCAGGGCCCCAACGCAGAAATAAAGCCTCCAAATACTGATTGAAAACAACTGTGGGGTTTGAGGTGCCGGGAGAGACTCCCAGCCTCACAGGAGAGTTTATTGGAGAGACCCACAGGGTCCTAGAACATACACAAACCCACCCACATGGGAATCAGCACCAGAAGGGCCCAGTTTGCTTGGGGGAAGCAGAGGAAGGGACTGAAATCCAACAGAGAGCAGAGCAAGTATCAATGTTCCCTCTCTGACCCTTGCCCCACGTACAGTATCAGAACCCAGCAACTGCATTAACCTGCCCTGGTGAACATCTAAGTCTCCGTCCCTCTTACATAACAGGCATGACCAGACCCTCCCCCCCGCAAAAAAAAAATGGCCCAAACGGAATAACAGATCAAAGCTTCAGAGCAAATATAACTAAGCGACAAAGAGATAGCCAGCCTATCAGATGTACAGTTCAAAACACTGATAATCAGGTTGCTCACAGAATTGGTTGATTTTGGTTGCAAATTAGATGAAAAAATGAAGGCTACGCTAAATGAAATAAAGGAAAATGTACAGGGAACCAATAGTGATGGAAGGAAAACTGGGACTCAAATCAATGGAGTGGACCAGAAGGAAGAAAGAAACATTCAACCAGAACAGAATGAAGAAATAAGAATTTGCAAAAATGAGGAGAGGCTTAGGAACCTCCAGGACATCTTTAAATGTCCCAACATCCGAATTTTAGGAGTACCAGAAGGGGAAGAGGAAGAAAACAAGTGGAAAACTTATTTGAACAAATAATAAAGGAGAACTTCCCCATCTGGCAAAGGAAATAGACTACCAGGAAGTCCAGGAAGCTCAGAGAGTCCCAAAGAAGTTGGACCCAAGGAGGAACAAACCAAGGTTCATCATAATTACATTAGCCAAGATTAAGAATAAGGAGAGAATCTTAAAAGTAGCAAGAGAAAAGGGGACAGTCACCTACAAATGAGTTCCCATCAGACTGTCAGCTGATTTCTCAAAAGAGACCTTCCAGGCAAGAAGGGGCTGGCAAGAAGTATTCCAAGTCATGAAAGTCAAGGACCTACATCCAAGATTGTTCTATCCAGTGTAGCTGTCATTTAGAATGGAAGGGAAGATAAAGTGCTTCTCAGATAAGATCAAGTTAAAGGAGTTCATCATCACCAAGCCCTTATTACATGAACTGTTAACGGGACTTATCTAAGAAAAAGAAGATAAAAAACATATATAGTAAAATGACAGCAAACTCACAATTATTAACAACCATACCTAAAACAAAAACAAAAACAAACTAAGCAAAGGGCTAGAACAGGAACAGAACCACAGAAATGGAGATCACATGGAGGGTTATCAACAGGGGAGTGGGAGGAGGAGAGAGGGGGAAAAGCTACAGAGAATAGGTAGTATAGATGGTGGGTAGAAAATAGACAGGGGGACGGCAAGAATAGTGTGGGAAATGAAGAAGCTAAGGAGCTTATAAGTATGACACGTGGACATGAACTAAAGGGGGGAAATGTGGATGGGAGGGGGTGTGCAGGGTGGAGGGGAATGAAAGGGGGGACAACTGTAATAGCATAATCAATAAAATACTTTAAAAAAATTAAAAAATGAATGTCCTACAATAGGACACAAGTTTAAAAAAATAAAGGGCATTGGAAAGGTATGATTTACAAGTCGTAAATCTGGGTGGTTGTTCCCATTGACTCAGCACTGAACCTAAGACAAACATTAAAAAGCAGGGGATGTGTGGCCTTCTTGCCTGAGCCCTGCTTCCTTTGGCCAAGTGTCTCTTAAGGCCACAGTGCCTTTCCAGCCTCCCCTGTCTGCTCCCTTTTGCATTTCCCTGAGTCAATGCTCTAACGAGACTTTGTCCCAACCCTGCTATCTTTTGCAGGCAGACTTCCAGTGTGGATGCTTACAGTCCTGCCCATTTTCCACAGAATCCCTGTTAGACTGGCAATCGCGTTCAAACCCTGTGTGCATGGAGACTTATGTGGCTCTCCCTCCATGTGCAGGCCAGCCTGGCTGTTACACATTTGTTCTATCGATGCGCTGGTGTGATCTCAACCTTGGGCAGGTGCCATCTTCCCCTTGAGTGTAGTATGAACCTTGGTATGAAGTAAACTAGCTCTCTTGCTAGTTTATTTGACCTTGAACTTAGATAAATCACCTAACTTTCCTGAGTCCAGTTTACTTATCCATAAATAGGAGTGTTTTTGGAGAAATTTAATGAGATAATAAGTATGCTAACTAAGAATTACTGAGCAGTTATTGTGTGACAGGAATTGTTTTAATCAATTCCTAATTGAGTCTCTCAAATGTGAGAGACTCACATGTGAGTCTCTCAAATCATCTTCACAATAACGCCATGAGGTAAGTAAGATTATTATTCCTACTTAAAGACACGATCTCAGTGAGTAAGTAATTTGCCTAAATTACACAATCAGTAACTGATGGAATTGAGACTTAAGCCCAGACCACCTGGCTCTGGAGCCCAAAAGTCTATCACACATATAAGGAGCTCAACTGATTGAAGCTATAATAATCCACATGGAGGAGACACTACCACTAATTTGCTGATGGACAACACAATTTAGAAAATACTAGGTATTGTAGAGGAGCCTAAAATTCTGAATAAAAGAATTTAGATTTGAGTCTCAGTTGCATCTTATCAGTACATGATCTTTGACAAGGTCATTTCCTGCATGAACAACAAGAATACTTATCCCTCAATCACCATGTTTTCTGAGAAACAAATAAGATAGTCTCTTAAAGAATGCCCGAAGGTCATAGCTGAATGTACACAGGTGTTGCTTTGAGAAGAACATTATTTCTGTTTCCCAGTCTCCTTTTGCCCTTCTTTGTAGCAATGGTACTCTCCCTTTCACATCAGGGAACTGATGTGAACACTCACAGAGAAGAAATTCTTGATGTATTTCCAATAAATGCACTATGCTTTTGTAGGCATAATCTTTTATTCTTTTCTGACATGTATGAAGAGAGGGATAAGTTAATCTAAAAGACTGCCTCTGTAATAGTGGAGTTTTGTGCACCATTCCATTCATGTGAATGGGCTATTTAGGGCCAAAGGAATTTTATCAGTGTGCTGGAAATTCTAAGTCACACCACGTAGGTCACCCCCAAGGCAGAGGGTGGAGACTGGGCCAACCAGTATTTTTGCCAGACAGTGTTTTGTTTTGTTTTTTGAAGTGACTATCAATGACTGGAAGTGAAATATGGGCTTAAATGTTCTCCCCCCAACTTAAATGCTTTCGGCTTGGTCCCCATCATGGATGGGTAAGTTTGCCAGCCCTACAGATTAGCAGCTTTCTGGAACTTTGAGGAAAGTTTCAGTTGCTTAGAAGAGCCCCAAAGGATTAGATACTATCTGCTGTTTTCATCCATTCAATTCTGTACTTAAAGAGAAAAGACTTCAGAATATACTCTTCAGAGGAAAAATAACAATTGCTTTTGGATCTTAATTTCCAGTCAGTTTAGTCCACTCAACCCCTACCCCTAACGTACTTAGAATGTTGTGTGCATGGATTTATGGGCCAATGATACTTAAGCAGGCTATAACAAAGTGACTGCACAAGAGCCCCATGCTCAGTGAAAACTGGAGTAACAGGTTTATACTCATGAGATAATCCAGATGACTTTCGTCTCCATTAAAACCTACCTTGGCATTCAAACAGCTGTGCAAAATGAACCTCTTGAATAGATCTCCCCTGTAGTATTTGTTTGAACAGCTGCTTTAGAATCGATCAGTATAAGATTGAGTTGATAGGCAGGAATTTGAGGGTTAAGACTATGATGTTAACATTTCTCAGCCAAGTGAATCCCGAGGAAGGACACTAGACAGGATTACTATTCTGAGAGACAGTGTGTCTAAGTAACCACAGGGAAATGGACTCAGCAGTCACCAGCTATCAAACCTGCGACCCCTGTTATTTATTGAGCACATTAGCAAAGCATTTGACTCTACCAAGTATACAACACCAATAAGGTCTGTACTTCAATGTAAGTGAGTCACACACATGTATCTGGTAGTGATCTGAGTTTCCCCAAGGGAAGTTAAAGGGCTGTAATTCAGGTGAAGAGATCACAATAAATGCTTGGGGGCAAACCCACCATCTGACTTTCTCTTGTGCTATCACACAAAGTTGGCCACTTAGTCCCCTTCATGACATTTGTGGAGCCCAGAACAAAAATGTTAAAGAATGTTCAGATATCATATGTCAAATGTTTAATAGTTAGAAACTAAGCTGCCAATCTGTTAGATAAAACTTTTTTTTTTTTTTTTGCTACCTTGACAAACAAACCTTCAAATTAATCTGAAAGGTAAGGCTTGAACTTTGAATTTTCTGATTACTGCATGTAGATACCACAGCTCCCTCCACAGCCCTGTGAACAGCCACCTTTTGGTGAAATCGGCCCCAGCTGGCAGCACACACTGACAGCATAAGCCTCCTTGAAAGGACAGACCAGGCAAGAGGCCTTCACAGGCCTGGACACTGGTTCCAAACCATCTGGGTAGGGGGTTCTGGGGTCTGCCTTATCTAGAGCATAGTCCAGGAAGGCTGGGGGACACTAAGTCTGGGTGGCACCTACCCTTGATTGCTCTGAGGGGAAGAACATGGCCAGAGGAGGGCCAGCGCAGAACCCTCTGATGTGTGGAATCCTTTAAAGTGGGGGGTTCAAGGTAGGGGCCCCTTTTGGCCCATCTACCTATGTCTAAAAGCAACACTGGGTCCACCTGGGGCCAAACCACAGCACTTAGTTCATGTTCTCATCTGCAGCCCTGGATGATGCCATAATTCTTCGTGGGTCCAGAGAATTCACAGAAGCCTGTGTGGTTTTAAACCACTCCAGGAATTTTATCTGGTCTGAAATTTGAACAATTTAGTAAGGAATCTAAGGCTCATGAATGATTTGGGGCTAAGTAACACACCAAGGGACGTACGGGGTAAGTCATTTCCCAACAGCTCATTGTCCCAGCCCAGGCGTTCCACCTTTATTGCACTTGGAATAAACACTTGTTTAGAATGGTTCAAGTTCTGGACCAGAATGAACCTTTCTTCTCAAGTGTAAGGTATACCTTTTGCCAGAACTCATCCCTACTTTTTATAAACCATGTGAGAAGATAGATAATGTTATCTGCATCTATTGTTTCAGTTTTCTGTTTTTCACATACGCTTTCCTAGAGCCAATTAATTAATGTTTATTATTTTCTTCCTCACAGTCTCAAATACAGGGCCTTCTTTAAAATATGCTGTTAGCAAGGGTTAGCTGAATTAGTCCTAGGGAACTGGATAAAATATAGTACAATTGTTTAGTCTTCCTTTCAAAGCATTGCAGTTATCTTCATTTTAATTTGCATTGCAGGGGAACTTGGAGGTCTCCAATATAACCTCTTCCTCTCACATGTTAAAAACTGAGGCACAGAAAGGTTAGGAAACCTGTGTAAGGTTACACAGCACAATCTGTGGTAGAAATAAGTCAATGCCAGTCTTCTATGTTTTGCTAGCCCAACTCAATTACAACTTTCATTACTCACATGATTTTACTTTAGAGGGAGGAAGAGCAGTTTAGGGAAATTGTCCAGGGGAACCCTGGACTATCTGGGTGAATGGGCCACAGATCCTGGGTTTTTGCCATCATATCATCTTTCCATTTTGTCTGTGCCTCCAATGGTGGAGGCAGGGTAGGGACATCACTGGTTCTGTTCAGACATTTGAAAAATTGAAGAAAAAAGAATAGCAGCAAACAGCTGAGAAATTAGTGCAGGCAATAACTCACTATGACAGAATGAGATTGCTTATTGCTGAAAAAATACTCATGTTTCAGTGGTTTAACACACCAAAAGTTTATTTCTTCTCAGGTGCCAGTCCAGCGAGAGCATTCCTGGTTGTGGATGATCTTTAGGAACCCAAGTTCTTCCATCTTATGGGTCCATCATCCCCCAAGTCCTTTGAGATCTCTCCAGGACTCAAAACCCTCCTGCTTTCTAAACTCTCCGTTCCATGTCCTCCATCAGTTCTGCTCACATTCCATTGGTAAGAACAAGTCAGGAAGCCACAGTAGGATGTGTGGAAAGTGTGAGATGCCATCAATGACAGGGCAGCCCCTGCCGGTGGGAACTCTATAACACGGAACTGAGCGCCTGCATTTTCGGTAGAGAGCCACCAACTCTGTCACACTTAGTAGACATAATCTTTCATAGAAAGTAAAAGGCAAAAGGACTTCAGATAGAAAACCTAATTAATGACTATGTCTTAGAGTTCCAAACTTTTCACTTATGAGTTCATACAAAAAATCAATTAATTATTTTAGAACATGGCATTTAAAAGGCAGTATCCTTCATCTTTGGCCAAGTATTGTTCTAATACAGGAGCTAAAGGGAATGCTACTCCTGTGTAAGGATGGAGCAATATATATATATAAAGGTTTTAGGTGGATTACAGAAAGCAATAACACTCAAAAGTACTAAAATAAAAATGAACATAATAACAATGTCCCAAATGTTTTTGAGGACATTGAGAACAATAAAACTTAAGAATATTTAGCTTTGATTTCTTTCTAAATTTCCATCCCTGAGTTTTATAGATATAAAATGGTAATAGTAATCACTGTTTATAGCAAATCTTCCTATTGTCTTAAACTTGTGATTTTAGTGTTAGAGAACCATGTGAAAGAACCAGCCTGGAGGGGCTCCTCTAGCCCCAGTCAGACCCCCGGACGGCCACAGCCCTGGCCAGCATGTTGAGGGCAACAGCAAGCGAGTTCCTGAGCCAAGCCTACCCCGCAACCTACTCCCAAAGTTCTGAACCCTATCACCTGCAGGAGATGATGTTTAATAGTTTTTATCTACTAAGTTTTAAGGTAATTTCTTATACAACTTACAACCAATTTTTAAAATATTATTTCTCTTTCTATTTATGGTTAATGTCAGGGACAACGCTACCATTTCTGGGATGAACAATTTCCTCGAAACCCAATAGCTTGTGAATCAACAGCTTACTTTTCAGAGCAATTATTTTAATAGATTTGGAAGTATATCTCATGCATTATTGCTAATGATGCTATTAGCCATGTGAAAATCTAGCATGCATATGTAACATAATAATCATTTAAAGAGTCTCAATATCCAGATTCTGCCAACACTCTTCTAACCCACAATCCTAGAGGTCTTAACCAAAGGATTACTAAACTTCCACCTATGCCATCACTTTCAGCATCCAGCTGTTTTGTTTGTTTTCTTTGCCAAAGGATAATAGAAAAACAACAACAACAACAAAACCCTTCATCGTATAATTTACTGTGTGCTCTACTGATGAATGTGCTCCTTTTCCTCCCTCACACGATGGTGTGAGTGTACTCTCTTGTGTGTAAAAAGAAGCTGCTGTGGCAGATCAAATCAAAATTTAACTCCGTGAGTATGTTCTACAAAACAAGATGGAGAGACCTGCAAAGGGAGGCCTGGCAAGCTAAGGAGCTGCATGCACTCGGAGTCTTAACAGGCACATGTCATTGTCCTGTCACGGAGTGGGAGGGGTTCCTGGGGAAGCCCTGCCGTGTGGAGTGAAGAATTCTGGTGAACATGTGGAGGCAGGAGCAGGGGACGAATTCTCAAAGGCACCTGCAAATGATGTCATTATGGCTGAGAAAAACATAAGGGTGCTGAAAATCAGAGAATCGCAAATTTGTAAATAATGAGATTAAAGGGAGCTTTTTGTATTATGATTCATTTTTTTTATCTTTTCAAAGGAAAAGAGCCCCATGAGACGTTAAAATGTGAAAAAATCATCTGAGAATCAGTAAAAGCTACAATTTCCTGTCCTGGAAAACACAGGTGACAACGCTACTGTACAAAGTTCCTTCTTTGCCCCACGGCTCCATTTTCTAGCCTTCTCCACCTGGTTCTGTGGCCTGGGAGGCTGGCTTCTGATGGAATGTTCCAGCTGGGTTACTGGTTGGGTTTAGTTAACGCGGCAGTGACAGCAGATTCATGGAAAAGGGGGTGAGAGAGTTTGAGGATGTCTGTTTCAGTTCTCACTGCGGGGATGAGGTGGGGTGGTCACTGTAGTCTCTCTCTGAGGCTGCATTTCAGTCTAGTGGCTTCTCTCTCATGGCTCGGGCTCACCCCCGCTCCCCTCCTGTTCCCTCAGACCTGAGTAAGGAGCAGGAGGAGCACTGGCTTCCCCCACACCTGTGCATATACTTCACCATCTCTTGGTGATTACCTTAACCCTCCCCAGACCTTCGTAAATAGATTTTCATTGAGTGTGTTATCTATTTCCTGTTGGAACTGTAACTAGTGCAAGTTCACCTGGTTGCTGTGAATATTAAACAAAACAAGGAATTCGATGACTTTATCCCAGAACCTGGCACATGGGGAGTATTTGAGCTGCTTTGGTTTTCTCTGATTTCAAGCATGTTAAGCTCATTCCTGTCTTTGAGCCTCTGCACTCACTGTTCACTCCTCCTCAATGCTTTAACCTGGATATTTGTAGGGCTGATGCTTTCCTGACATTCAGATTCTCAGCTCAAATGTCATTACTCAGGGAATGCCGCCCTAACCACCTAATCTACTAATCTAAATTGATCCCAGTCATTTGCTATCTCATTGCCTTTCATTTTTTCAATAGACTTTCTTTCTCTATGATATTTCCTTATTACATACTGGTTTATACCCTGTCTCTTCTGTCTTGAATGTAAGCTTGGTGCGTTTTCCTTTGTTTCTTTGCTCCCTTTCACTCTTGTGTCCAGAATATGCCTATCACATAGTTGGGGGCAAAGCAGATTCTGAGATACAATTAACAATGAAAAATGCTTATTGAGAAGTACCACCTGTGGAAGAAGGAGGGAGGAAGCAGGAGTGGACCAAGAGTGCCCTCAGACCACTTTGCTGGCATGATGAAGTTTCTTCAGCCCAGCAGGGAGCGCTAGAGCAAAGACTTCCCATTAGGGAATTCCCACCTTGAACTTAAATGACTGGTCCCTGTCCCTCTACTCTACTTAGTCATTAACTGAAGGTTGTTCTCAGAAGAAAATCAAGCATTACTGTTCTCATTCATTGGCTGGGGAACCCCAAGAACAGCATGACCTCAGCTGGAAAGGTGAGGCAGACCCTGATAAAGCTGACATGAAGAGATGGTCAGCTAGCCACATTTTTTTGCATCTGGGTAGTGAGTCCTTTCTCAATGGGTGTCTATGTGACACATCTCTGTACCTGACAACAGATATTTTTGTGTGTGGAGTGGAGTGAATAATATGTTTGTTTAAAAAACCATTGCCACAACTTTATAGACATATCTAAATCAATCAAGGCAAAAAGAGAGAGAAGTATAAGCCTTTAATCTAACTGTATAACGAGATAGCAGCTAAATTGAGGCAGATTCAATACCAAGAATACACAAGGCATTTTCAGATAACTGAAATGCAGCCAAATACAGCTAGAGAATAAGAAACTAAGGGTGGAGTGGAAAATGTAGAAAATCCCTTTATCTGCTGATGGAAAATAGGTAAAGAGGAATAAGAGTGAAAGTACAGAGATCCTTATCAAGCTAAGGTGAGAGTCCAGGCAAGAGGCAATGATGGCTGGGGCTCTGTTGGTACGGTGAAGATGGAAAGAAATGGATGGGGATGGGATATATTTGGGAGGTAAAGTCATAAGGCTTCTAATGAATTAAAGCTGGAAAGTGAAGGGAAAAAAGACTCAGGGTGACTTTACTGTTTTTGGTAGATGGCTGTTTCATTTCTTACGATAGGAAAGAATAATTGAGGAGCAAATTTAGGAGGAACAATCTGCTTTGGATTTGTAGTGTTTGAAGTGCCTTACTACATACCCAAACGCATATGTCACTTGGACACCAGGCTTTCGGGCTCTATAGCTCAGTAGAGATGTTGGGAGCTGAAGATAAAAACAGGTGTCAGCACATAGATGGTAGTTAAAAACCATGGGCCTTTTCCAGAATTCACTCATCTAAATAAATGGGATTTCCTTCAGGATGCTTTCTCCCCTTAGGAAGGGCCACAGTATACTTTTTTCCCCTAGCGATGTTGCTCATTTGCATAACACTTAAGAACCTCGTATTTTTTATTTATAAAAAGAGAAAAGAAAAAGAAGTCAGCATTCTAAGAGTTCAACAAACTTAAACAGAAACAAATGAAAAAGCAGACTGTGTTGGAACATATCTTACCACAAACTTTCCAGACTACTGAATTCGATAAGAAGCATTGAGTAAATGAAGAGGCGATGTTGTGTGAAGAAAAGGACACAGGTTTTGGTGTCAGGAAAACCTGGGTTCAGATCATGGCTCAGCCACATAAAATTTCCACTCTGAAGGACATTTTTCTCTGGTAGAAAAACAGCAATTTTTTAATGATTTTGATGATTTTAGGTAGACTCAATATAATATACATAAGGAGCTAGTAAGAGCAGTAACATGGTAAGAATTTAATACATTTTAAATATTTAAAGACTTTTCATTTTATGAAATGAAACAAGCCATCATAAAATCAGCAGAATGTGTGGTTGCTTGCCTAAAGCTACCAGACTGAAAACTGTCTAGTCATTCCGTGGATCATAGAGAGATTCATTCCTTCCAAGGGAAGGAAAGGTAATGAAATACAGAAAAGCTATGGGATGTTTTTACTCACTGCGAGCCCCACCCCAGCTCCACAAAGTAGGGACATAGTAGAGCAGGCACTGGCCAGATGATTCTCTGGAGCTCTAGGCAGTTAATAAGAAAAACTGCTCCCATCGAAACTTATTGTGGTGAGTTTTTTTCCACCTTCCCAACAGTCACTAGGGCAATTCATTTGTTCTCTATTCTATAACCCAATAATTCATGTAAAAGTTTCAATAAGTATTGCTCCATCAAGAAATATTCTGGTTGGACACTGATATGGGTTAAATCCCCATTTTTAAGAAACAGCCTTTGATTTTTGTCCTTGTTTTTTCCAGGGTAATTGATTAGTAAAATCAAGACACAGGATGGAACAAAAGGAGATTTACAGTTGTGAGCATGTGAAACATAAAGTTTATTCTTATATTATTATTTATTATTGTATTGATATTATTTTCCATATAAACAACTATAACCTACTTTTGACCCATCCTGAATAATAGACACGTGGCATTTTATAGATGCCATTTCAGCTGGTCTTAAGCTAGTCTTGAAGGTCTGCAATGATTTTTAATTTTACTGAAAAACAAATGGGGACCCTGTGAGTTGTAAGGCGGGCATGCTTTAGCTGGTGAGTTTAGCACAGCCACGTCTCTGAGCTTTGACTGCTCACCTGTATCAATAAAACATTTTGACCTCAGTCTCTCTGTCTCTGTCTCTGTCTCTCTCTCTCCTTCCCACTCTTGGGAGAACACTGGCCTAGCATAGTTTCTCAATGAAGTTTATTATATGTACTCAAAACTTCTCATAAATACAGACTGACAGATGTCAGAGGCAAGGGAGTTGAGGGGATGGCTGAAAAAAGTGAAGGAATTTAAAAAAACCCTCATGACAGACCACAGAATGGTGAATACCAGAGGGAAAGGGCAGTGGTGGGAGGGAGGGAGGGAGGGAGGAGGGGTGTAGGAGGCACAAATGGTGATGGAAGGAGACTTGACTTGGGGTGGTGAGCACACAGTACAGTGTACAGATGATGTTTCATAGAAGTGTACACCTGAAACCCATATAATTTTATTAACCAATGTCACCCCAATAAATTCAGTTTTTAAAATGTAAAAAAAAATTTTTTTGAAAGACTTCACAAGTTGGCTGACTCTGGGGTTAATCAGCCTGCTGACATGTTTTGTGTGTTCTATGTGAATTTGAAAGTCTAGCCAAACTTTAAAACCTGAAAGAAGTTATATATTTAAAAAAAGAAAAAAGAAAGACAAGATCTGTAACTTCTCTTTAAAAAAATTTCTCATGTGACAAGAATTAACTAGATATGTGCCCCCATTTTATTTCTGCGCATTGTACTATGCCTTAATTATTTCCCAGATGAAACCAGGGTTAGTTGCCTTTTATATCACATTTGAATCTTTATGTTTGTCATAGTAAAAGAACAGTCATATTAGTCTGCATTTTTTAAAATATGTCTCTTTTTCTCATTTATGTCAATTAACTGAGTTTCATAAGCTTTTAAGTCTGTCTTCCAATACTATATATCATTATTTATTTAGCATTTCTTGAAAAATAATAAAGTTTTTTTATTGGTGGAACATGGTCCTAAAAAGAAAACTAATTGTTAGTACTGGAAATGAAAAAAACAAAACAAAACAAAACAAAATAGTAAATGGTTCTTAGCCAGGAATTACATAGACATTTAAAATGGAATGTTCGATTAAGCTTTGAAAATGCTTCATTATATTCTTTAGTAATATTTTATTGTGTATTACATGAAAAATTAAATAATCTAATAATATTTGCAAATTTGAGTGTTCTTTAAATTTTTAGGAATGCCTGTAATGTGTTTAAATGTCTTTGGTTACAGATCCAGTTCCCTATACCCAGATTTTAAAATTCAACGTTCGGTCGCATTAGAAGCGGTGCTGAACAGCAGTCACCGAGCTTGTGTGATCTATTATACCATGTCTAGGAAAACGTTTGTTAATATAAAATCATGGTGTTAACATTTCCCTCTTATCTACCCAGGCCCACTGTTCCATTGTGCTCTCACTCCGCTTGCCTGCTCAAAGCACTTTATTAATATATCAAAAGTAGGTGAAATAAGTCATACAACAGCTCATGTCACCATGAAACTTTCTGAGAACAAAGGCATGAGCAATTTTTCCTATGGGAAACAACCTGTGAAAATGCTTTCCAAAGTAAGAAAGCTATAATTTTCATCATACCTCCCAATTTATAAAAATGACATCATCAATCAACAGTTCCCTTTAGCAAACTATTATCGGAATATGCTGTGGGAAACTATTCCATGTCACACTAGCAGCAGAAAGATTATTGGAAAAAATAGCACATTTAGGTTTTAGAATTATAGGACCATTCAATTCTCTGTAATAAAGAGAAAATCTGTAACATGGCATCTTAGGTCCTTCGTACCGTAGTCCTCTCTTATCTCCCCAGACAAGTCATCCCTCCCCAAAGGCCACCTATGTCATCCCCACACCATCACCACTCACACACACACACACACACACACACACACACACACCTGCCACAAAAACACAACAATAACCCCACTTCACCTGTTCTGAAGCTTTAGGCAAAAGTTATCCTTTTACCATTTTTAAAGTACCCAAAGGTATACACAAGGGATGTCTCTTCCCATTTAGAGAAATTCTTTTGAAGTATTGGAGACTCTCAAGTTAAGGATTGACTTTGACTTTTCTAATTCCTCATGGAAATCAATTGCTGATAGTTCTAGTGAGAATGCTGGATGTGTAAACTTTCTTTAGTATCTTCCATGTTCTATGCTGCTAGCCCACATTGCCTCATAGGTTCTTAGCCTGCTATGAAAGTGGGAAGAATTTTAAAGCTTGTTTAGTGCAAAATGTAACTTTTGCTACAGAATTTAAACTAAAACAATGTATCATGCATTCATCCACACCCTGACACTCCCTATGAAATATCCCAAATAGTCCTCTGGGGACAGTAGCTTGAACAATCTGGTTTTACCATTTCATGACCAGTATCCAGACCTGGCTATGTAATTTGCCTGCCCTTGTGCAAAATCAAAATGTGAGACCCATTGTTCAGAAAGTAAGAAAAAATACAAAAATAGAAATTTTTCTTTAAAAAATGTTAATATTTATAAAACATAAGACTAATAGTGCCATATGTATGAGTGCTAGCACAAAATTATAAATTCCAAAAATACCATTTGGTGTCATAATTTTATATAATAAAATAAAAATAATGTTTTATATTATATCTTTTTTTTACATTGGGGTGCATATGTTCTTTTTTTTAATTGTTGATCTTGTACAGTTTTCTGTCTTTTACTGCCCCCCAGCCCACCGCCCTAGCCCTCCCCACCTCCCTCCCATTTCCACCCCACCTAGTTCTTGTCCATGTGTCCTTTATACTTGTTGCTGTAAACCCTTCCCCCTTTCCCCTGAAATTCCCTCCCCTCTCCCCTCTGATGACTGTCAGCCTGTTCTCAATTTCAATGCCTTTGGTTATATTTTGCTTGTTTGTTTGTTTTGTTAAGTTCCTGTTAAAGGTGAGATCATATGGTATTTGTCTTATTGCTTGGATTATTTCACTTAGCATAATGCTCTTCAGTTCCATCCATGCTGTTGCAAAGGGTAGGAGCTCCTTCTTTCTTTCTGCTGCATAGAATTCCATTGTGTAAATGTACCATAGTTTTTTGATCCATTCATTTACTGATGGGCACCTAGGTTGCTTCCAACACTTGGCTATTGTAAATTGTGCTGCTGTGAACATTAGGGATGCATAGGTTCTTTTGGATTGGTGATTCGGGGTTCTTAGGATGTAATCCAAGCAGTGGAATTGCTGGGTGAAAAGGTAGTTCCATTTTTAGTTTTCTTAGAAAATTCCATACTGTTTTCCATAGTGGTTGTACCAGTCTGCACTCCCACCAGCAGTGCACTAGTGTCCCCTTTTCTCCACAACCTCTCCAACACTTGTTGTTTGTTGCTTTGTTTATGATGGCCATTCTGACTGGTGTCAATTGGTATCTCATTGTGGTTTTAATTTGCATCTTTCTGATAGCTAGTGATACTGAGCATCTTTTCATGTGCCTCTGGATCCTCTGTATGTCCTCCTTGGAGAAGTGTCTGTTCAAGTCCTTTGCCCATTTTTTAATTGTGTTGCTTGTCTTCTTAGAGTGGAGTTGTGTAAGTTCTTTATATATTTTGGAGATTAAACCCTTGTCTGAGGTATCATTGGTAAATATATTTTCCCATACAGTTGGTTCTCTTTATTTTAATACTGTTTTCTTTGGCCATGCAGAAGCTTTTTATTTTGATGAGATCCTATTTGTTTATTCTTTCCTTTATGTCCCTTGATTGATTGTAAAAGTTTTCTGTCTTGGATTGCTGAAAATTCATTTCTTAGGTTATTCAAATTATATTTTTAGCAACTCTATTTTCAATTGATATAATTGAAAGCGATATTCATTACTCTTGGAAAATGAAATACTACAAATAACCTGATAGATTTTAATTTTAGGAAAGATCTCTCTGCTCATGTAACTGCTACTAGGGCTGCTAAGGATATTTTATAGACTGTGACAACATTGGAATAAGTTTCAGATAAATTATTTCAAAATATAAATGTTAGTACATCTAGAGTCAATGGTTCTTGTGGGAACAATGTTCCAGAAAGATTTAGTCCTTCACACAAGTCAGTTTCACATAAGTGTAAATGTAAATGTATACAATAGCATTTTAATGTTTCCTTTGGCATTTCTTATAGCTTGTGGAGTTTGTATAAGAAACTAAAAGTAGCTTCATGATTTGTATATAGTTTAAAGTGCCTCTTTTTGTCTTCTATCACTGTATCTTTAATTACCAGGAATTTTTTAAATTGCCGTCCTCTTAATAATTGGTTCGTCCGAAGTTTTATATGAAAATAATGTTGATTTCCCACAACCGTGATGATTTTTACATTTAATTTCTGTTTCTAAGTCTATGGACACAGTGTTTGCTTTGCAATGTTGCACAAGTGTTCAAAACCAGAAGACTGTAAAATCTTTGAAGAATTCTGGCAACTCCCTAGTACGCTTCATTGGGCTAGCCATGTGTTCTTTTGTAACATTTACTGAATAATTTATTGCCTGTCTCAGCGCTCAGTCCTGAAAGTTAATATCCATGCGTATGCCAGAGGGAGGAGAGACTGGCCAAGGGAATGACAGGCAAGCCGCTCTGCCTACCCAGGCCTGGCTGCTGCCCCCTTGCGAAGCCCTCCTCTCTCCAGGGGAGCTGGGGTGTTGCAGCCCTTGCTGCTGCTTTTACAGCTGATGCATTCGAGGACACCATCAATGTGGACCCAGGTCCCACCCCCAGCTTCCCCCTTGAGGCTCCCAATGTCCTGAAGTTGCTGCAATGTGTGTACGCGGCGGGGAGCTTGACCAACTGCTCCGTGGACACACTGGCCTCGCCGCTCCTGTGAGCTCACTCATCGCTGGGCCGTGTAAAAACCTCCGTTCGTGCTGCGCATGCTCCACTGTCCCTTCGGACTTCATCTACAAAACACTGGCTCAAAGATGAAAACACTTACAAGGTGATGCCAGTAGAGCATTAAACCAGATGCAGGGCTCCGTCTAAGAGCTGGACCCTATAGAAATTCACAGGCCTCACACGCATGAAGCCACTCTGTTAGCACCATGTGAGTTGCGTTAATGTCCCTTGTGCCGTTGGCCACCAGCAATTCCCAAATCACGTTGTGCGAAGAGGTGTTCTGTGAAAAGGGGGCTGGGGGGTGCTGCCTGCCGTCCCCACCCTGGGGCCTCTGAGCGCACGTCGGCGAATTACAAGCTCTGGAAATGCTGAATTAAAGACACTTAGTTTCATTTGATCCATTCTTTCTGAAACAAGTCTGGCAAGAGAATCACATTTATATAAAACACCTCCGAATATCTTGGGAAATATCAGTAGTCCATAGATAAAATTTGAAAAAGTGTCGTCCTGGGCTGTAGTTAGACTCCATTGAAAAAAACCCCTAAAGGCTTTTTATTTTTTATCCTCTAACTCAGAACAGAAATTCTATTTCAATTGCTATCTTCATAAGGATAAAAGTAAACTAAGTCTAACAAGGCTTAACATGTATAAAAATAAGAAAATAAAATGTATTTGTTTGGCAATAATAAAATTTAATTATTTTAAAATAATGTTTTGTCCTAAAAGTCATATGCCAGTTATTATCCCTCTGGAGTAAAAATTGCATAATATTAGGTTCCTCTCCCCTAAAGAGGGAGTAATTTTTAATCACACACAAGTGATTTTAGTTAAACACAGTTATACAGAGCAACTAAAAATGCATTCATAAGTGGCAGTTTCATTGAACCTATTCTTGAAGTCAAGAAAAATGTGAAAACTTTTGAAAATGTAAGTCAAACTGTGTCACTGCCCCTTCTTAAAATTGTCTCACTTATCTTAGGAAAAAGTCCAAGCTTCTTAAGATGGCCTATACGGCTCTCCATGTTTTAAAAACTCTTACTTTCCCTGGCTCATTTTCTACCACTTCTCTCTTCATTTACCATGTATCAGCCATGTTGGCTTTCATTCATTCAATCCACAAATATTTATTTAGGGACTATAAAATATGCAAAAGGAATAAGGACCATGTCCTCAATAAAACAAGTCAATATGGAATCGATCATAAAATGTCCAGTAGAGATAAATGTTATAAAGAAAAATAAAACAGGCAAGAGGTTACAGGGGTGGAGAGGATACTGTTTCAGTTAGGGTGCTCAGAACAGGCCTCCCTGAGGAGGAGACTCTTGAACAGACATGTGAGTGAAGAATAGGAACAAGCTGCGCACAGACCCCGGGAAGAGCGTAAAAGGAAGAGTTTGAAGTATGAACTGCACCTTGTGAAGGACAAGGTGACTGACTGCTGGGGATAGATGAAGGAGGGAGAGAGGCACAAGTGGTAACAGAAAGGTAGGCAGAAGCCAGGTAAGGTAGGGGAACGGAAGGGTTGGAATTCCAATGTCCCAGGAAGCCCTTGTGAGGAGTCCCAGTATGTGATCGATGCTTAAACACTGCACTGTGGCTCCTGCTTGCAGAACAGGCTGAGCCAGTGAGAGAGTGGAGACAGAGAGAGAAGTCAGAAAGCGTTTGTATTATCCCAAGTGCGAGAAAGAAGGTGGGGATTTAGACTGAGACGATTATGGCAGACCTGTTGAAAAACAGCTATATTCAGGGATATTTTTAGTGTACATTTAATGGGATTTGCTAGGGGACTGAGTATGAATGTGAGAACAAAGGAAGAGCCAAATGCTGGTGCTGAGACGGTGGAAGCAGGGGGAGAAGAGCAGGTATTGGAGAAAAATCAGGAGCTCTCTGTTTTGTACTCGGTGAGTCTGAGCTACCTGTCAGACATCCAGGTGGAGGCGTCAAATTGACAACTGGGTGGATGAGGATGGATTTCGTGAGAAAGCAGGGAACTAAAGTTGTATATCTGAGAGTTACCAGCTGCTTTTTAGCCCCTCAAATGCCTCTGCTCTGCCTCTAGTTTTATGGGCAGCCTGTTCCCTCTCTCTGGACCTCTTCTGCTTTGTCCTTCATTTCACTGGCTTCTAGTCATCTGTCAGGATTTTTACATAAATGGCACTTTCCCCTGAAGGAAGTCTTCCTGGATTCCCCAGACTAGATTAAACCTTTCTGTTTATGATCTCCTAATACCTTATAACTTTTCATCATAGTGGATCATACTCATGGGCAAATGAATATTTGTGAGAGTAATAATCGTCATGCCTTAGTCTCAGTTCTATTACAACACAGATATCTATCTTCACTTTAAATGACCAGTACCTAGTGTAGTGTGTTATGTAGCAAGTACTCAACACATGTTTGTGGAATTAATCAATTAATTGATTGGTTTCAGACAGACCTATTTTTTCATTACCCTTCTACCCTCCATCTTCTCTTGTTTCTTCAGCATACGAAGACATAAGTGGTTACTGCCAAACACACCTGAAGGTTACTATCAAATATGTATATTTCCTATGAAGATTGGGAGAAGAGAAGCCAGATGTTCAGAACTGCATTTGGGGCCAATTTTTTTTTAATGACTGATAGGATTGTTTTTGAGAAAACAAAAGTCTCCATTGATGCCAAGATATAATCAGGGAGACAGATTATTATGGTGTGTCTTTTGTACCATAAAAGTAAATTATGAAATTGGACCGATAACTATACAAAAACCTTCTGACCAATGAAGTTTTCTGTTTTTACATCACAGTAAATTCCAGCGAGAAAGTTCAAAGCCCTATCAAGTGATGTGTAATTTACTGCCTTGCCTTAGTTCATGCAGGAGGAGAAGTGTCCAACGGCAGAACTAAGGGATTTTGAAGTGAAATCCACACTCAAATGGCTCTTTCAAAATCTGTTCTCAAATCTATCTTTTCTAGCATCAAATTAGAAATGGATCCAGGAAAAACCTTATCCATCCAATAAAAATACAAGCCTATTTCAGGTGAGAGTGTCTGAATAATAAATTCCCCATCATTCCACTTCAATTTTCCCATCTTTTACCTGAATAAGCCTTTTATTTCCTTGGTATTTCAAATAAAGTCCTGGGGAAATCTGCAAGTATCGTACAAAGTCATGGGTCATAGTAAAGTTTGAGTTTGTATCTCTCCGTATGTATTTACTTATGATAAACTGTTAAAACACCCCAAAGGAAGACTATGGCAGACTTTTGTCTCTGGGGAGGACATTTCCATAAGAACTTAACTTGAAAATCCCAAACTTCTTGTTTCCCTCTTTCTAATTTAGGACTAATACTGTCCAGCATTAGTCACCCAAAGTGACTGAAAGACGGATAATTTAAGGTGAGGTAGTTATTGGTAAAGGAGATGGTGCAACCACCTCAAGTAGAAATCATTTTCACATATCACATTGCCTCAAAGTGTATGAAACAACAGCAGCACATTTACTACCCAGACACTGGGTGGCCAGGAAACCACAATTACATGGTTTCAAATTTAACTTTTTCTAGTAGTCATGAACTTGAAAACATAGATAGTTTACATATTGTTTACATCACCTTCTGTAATTGACAGACATTAATGAATGAATTAAAGCTGGACTGAAATTGAGTCCAGAGCCCATAAATGCTGTGTTCACTACTGTATCTCCAAGGCCTCACACAGCGCCAGGCTTCCCTTACATCTCGAGTAAATAGCCACTAATCACACAAAGAAAAAGTGGAGAAAATAAAACTGATGCTTGGGGGCAGTTCTAAAACCTCATACATTTTTTCAACCAGATAACTTGGATTTTAATCTCAGAATTTGTTTGCTCATTTGGGATGAGGTTTAAGAAAGTTTCTAGAGATGATTCTAGAAATTGTCAGTTTCTAGAAATGATGCCCAATTTCTTGTTCAGTTCCAAAATGCTATTGTATTCGATGCTACTTTCTGCATATCTCTGACTTTATTTTATGAGAATAAAATATTACAAAAGTAATGCCAGTTCATTGTGTCAAGTGGTATTGTCACATGAAGACAAAAATCGTTAAGTTCCCCGTTCTCGCCTTCCTATCCTAACCCCTGAGGTGAGTGTTGATATTTTGGTGTAAACACTTCCTCACAGGCCTGTATTCGCTTCTCCCTGGATCACTGCCTCTGCAGCTCAAAGCTGGAACACACATGGACCTCAGCACCCTGCTTCTCCTATTCTTTTAGAGTAGGTTTAATTCCTACTCTTCCTTCAGACATCACTTCAATCATCACCTCCTTCATGCATTGTTGTGGACCGTTCAGCCTGGTCTCAGGAGTTGTAACCCTCACCCCATGGTGGGCTGTGTAAGAGCCCAAGGGACCCACTTCATCTGGGTCTGTTCTGTCAAGAGGACGTGACCTACTAAGGAGACAAAGCAGATAACTTGCTGCTTCTGCCTCACCCATCTCTGGCCCCAGTGCTTGGTCGGTAGTCAATGACGGGTAAGACTCCTCATGGGAGGGGCAACCTAAGCCAGACACAACCACTTGGGAGGCCTCATGGAAGGACTTGGGGGGCTGCAGCAAAGAGGATGTGATGGGCCCTCGCCCCCTGGCTATTCTGACATAGCCCGAGTCCTCATTTCCATCTGGGAGATGTCTCCTGCTTCCTAATAGGCTTAAAGCCTGAAACTGTGGGGGCGAGTGGTGCAGCCCTGTGCTGGCCAGGACGGCTCCCTGGGTGATCAGGCATAAGAAAAAATTCCTAAAGTCCTGTGAAACCTGCTTTGTTAAGAGTGCACTCATTTAAATGATAAGTGTCCCAGGAGGAAATGAGTGTCTCCCAAAGTTTGGCAACCCCCTTTCCTGACAGACACTGACTCAGATTAAGCCCTCAGATTTCTTTGACATGTTAAATCTGTATTCTGGTGTATTGGAACCCAATAAAAGCCTAGTGAGGAAGGCGCTCTGGGTCATCCTCCTCTGAGAGTTTGACCACCTCTCCTCCCCAAGCAGATCATGTCTTGGTAGTTTTTATTTTCATCCATGACAGAGGGATGGGGCTCTGCAGGCGGAGTCCCCCCCCCCCAACATCTGGCGCCCAGGACAGGAGTCCCCGCAATGCATCTCTTAGAGACTTTCTTGACTAAGTAAATGTCTCCTTGTATTAGGAGCTGATAGCTGGTAGATTAATCAAAATCTATTCTCTCCTTCAAGTGTGGTGTGATGGTGGCATTGATGGGAAATGCATTACCCAGCAGCCCGCTGTGGTTAGGTAAGCCCATGTGACTGAGCTCTTTCACATGCAAGTGCAAGAACTGTGGAGTGTGTGTCCTCCCAGTCCTTATTCCCACCTCTCCAACCCACCAGTCTTTTCTGGGTCACAATTTCTTCTTCATAAATTGCCACCAACCGTTTGGGGTATCTTCAAAGTACTGTTTGCTTTCATCTGCTCACAGGCATACTCTCTTACTCTGATACCCTGATCTTCATTTGGAGAAATGTCCCTCCTTCACTCTAAATCCTGTGATTGGAGTGCCCAATTCCACCTTTTGGGCTCCAGGGAAGCGGCACATGAACTAAGCCTCACCAATAAGCCCAGTCCATCTGTTTGGCAACAATCGTTAGCTCATGAATAGGCACTTTATGAAAGTTGATCCAACCAGAAGAAGCCCCAAGAGTTTTGCTGGAATTCTTGGAAAGAGGCAATCTTGTGCTGCCCCGGTTACTTGGGTGGTAGAGCATAAATACAGAGCTGCCAGTGGTTGTCTTTGCCACAACACAGATAGAGCCTGTCTTAAGAGCACCCCAACGCAGAGGTGATGGTGCCAAAATAGTGGAGAAAGACAGATTCTTGGTAGGCCATTTGAATATGTGATCAGCCTAAATCTCATAACACTCTTTACTTTGCAGTTGAGTGAGCCAGTACATTCTCATTTATGCTTTTGGCCAGTCTGAGTAGATTTTCTGTCTCTTGGTATTGGGAACACTGAGTGATATGCTCCCCTCACCAATAAGCCTGTATCTCTTTGATTTTACCTTACTGAGAGCAGATATTACATTCTGTCTTGTTTTACCCTCTTCCATAAAGTTTTAAGTTACATAAGGGTAAGGATAACTTATTTTTCTTTGGTGTCTCCCAATGCTTTCACACAATACCTAGTACTTAATAAATTTTGAAAGGCTGGATGGACAAAACAGGTTCTATGGCACCCCGGGGACTGACTGAGGAAGGTGAAGACACAGCTCCTTTCCTTAAAGGAGTTTATAAATTACTATTAATTATTCCCAGATGAAGGTGTATTCTTCCTAATTCATCAGCTCCAGCTATGAATTTGAGGAGCTATTAATTATGTGTTTCTATTGGATGATCCTACAAATATGCCTCCTATAAATGATACTAACTCCATTCACCCTTAGATTTCCCATCACTTATCTTTTGGGGGTTGGCTTGCCTGTTTAGCTGAATTCTTTCCAAATGTCCTTCCAATCACATGATATTAATCCATCAGTATCAGAGAAGGGCTTCAGGGGAAGGGAGAGCAAAAGGGGAGGGAGGAGAGAAGCTGGAGGAAAGTGAAACCACATGAAATGGGCACAGTACCAAAAACATTTTTGAAGTCTCTGGTGAAACTTTTTCTGGCATCACTACATAACAATAGCACATCATTTTCATTAACTTGAACAAACAAAACCAAACGGAGATTAAAAACCAGTACAGATGTGATATAACTTTGCACTCCCAGCCGGGGCTAGGAGGCCGTGTGAAGCCACTTCCCTTCACCAGGCAGGACATGTTCTTTCGGTCTGTCCCAGGACAAACAGTACATGGCACCAGAGAATGGCCACAAAAGCACAACTCTCAGCTGGGCCGTTGCTCTCATTCCGCTCCTCCCACTGTGCTCCTTTCTGATGCCTGATAATGGCCCTGGTGCTGCCTCTGCCAGCTCCCCCTTTGTCACCGACCTTCATGGTGCTCCTTATACCTGGAATCCTGTCTGGCTCCTTTAGTGCCAAGCAACTTTCCCCCCTTTCTCTCCTATCAAACGCTTCCTGTAGCTGAGCCTTCCAAGGCTGACCTCATTGCAAACCATGTTTGCACACCCTGAGTAGCTTTATTGTTATCTCATGAATCATCTGAATTCCATTTCCATTTCCTTGGGGGGAAGCCACGTCTGCTGTGTGTTCCACGCAGCCCCACATAAAGGGATGGCACTCAATAAATAATAGATTGTGATGATAACAGTATCATGAACATACATTTCAGAAATATTTTGCAAAGAATGGGTGGCTGTTGGACCTAGCCCTTGGGCCAGGGACTGAACTTGCCTGGTCACAACGGGCTGAGGTCTGAGGCTATCTCTCATGACCGTCAGTGGCTTTCCAAGTACCAGAGTAGCACATGGCTCTTCGGGGTCCCAGGGACTAGAGGATGAACACAGTAACCGAAGAGCTGCAAGAAGCCTTGGAGGCATGATTTTCCTCGTGAGGACTATAATATCCAGAGAGATTACATTGTTCTTAATCTTATCCAGTTTAATCCTTATGATAACTGTAGACCTTAGTTATTATTTTATCCCCATTTTACAGACAGAAAACACTGAAGCGCAAAGAAAATAAGTAATTTTTCCAATATTTCACAGCTAGGAGATGGTAGACCAGTTGCTGAAGCCAGGCATTTTGAAGCTGGGGGCCCTCCTATGATTCATTATCTAATCCAGAAGCCTGGTAAAGTGAGACAATATAGAAATGTGAAGCATTGTTTTAAAACACTCTGGAAGTGTGAGGTATTATTGTTGTCAGAAATGAAGATGATGTCATAAGTTTTTTAAAAACTCAAAATCAATTCTTCCCTCACGTTGTAAAAGAACGTCTTTCCAGGGTGAGCTCCAAGCGAGATAAACATGATCGGTGGAAGGGCATCCTACGCCCTTGGAACACACTCTGCTTCCCTTACCTACCTAAAAAAGAGAAAAATGAAAGGAGAAAAGGATCTAAATACTGCATGTGATCACCCGAGTTGCATTCATTGGGCACGTGCACCTGTAACGGGAGACCCGAGTCAGCTGCTCCTCCGTCAGCCTCCCTGGCTGCTTCCCCCCACCCCCGGTGAGAGCGGCTCACCACACTGTGTGTGACTTTCGGATCAGAGATTCATATTTTTCATATGCATGGCCTCTAAATGTAAGCCAGTTCTTTCATCTGGTACCCATCAAAAGAAACTGTAACCTGCTTCTACCCTAGGGGAACACTGGGCTCTTGCTTGAATTACTGAGAGATGTTGTTATTCTTCAACATGGCACCTTCCTGGGGGAGTCCTTAAGGTATTTCAACTATGCAAGATGGTTACATTATTCACCGAAGCTGGAACTACCACCCAAGGTTAAATGGAGGGATAAGCCACGGGCTGTAAGAGAGTGTGTGTGGTGCTAGCAGAGATGGGGGTACTCTATTACTAAGAAGGGGGGACCTAAAATATTTTTCAGTAGGAAGATTAATTTAGGAACAATACTCTTCTTGAGTGGGTAACTGAATGGATCCCAGCTTTTTAAGATTCTCTTCATTCAACACCCCCTTTTACGAGAATAGCCAGTCATCAAACAGTATTCCCCATTATGTGAGTACGCTGTCCTGGACAGAAATACAGCAGTGAATAAGGCAGGCAAAAATAGCAGTGGATAAGGCTGCCTTCAACACGGCTTAAATTCTAGGGAAAGGGACTGAAATTAGATGCAATAAATAAATAAGGTCATTTCAACTTCTGATAAATACTACTAAGAAAATAAAAGAATATATTTTATTAATTTTAAAACTCATTTTTTATGTTTCACCATTTCCGAGAACTAGAAGGATCTGCTAGTATGTCTGAGTTTAACTGGCAGCATTTTTTCCTTTGTGGTATGTAAAATAATAATGCATTTTTACAACTGATGAGGATTTAGATTCGGTGAAAATAATACAAAATGTGGTAGACACCAGCACCTTTGCGGATTCATTTTTAATATTGATGATCACATGACGAATTAACAACTTGACAATATCCAACACTAAATAGCGAAGGTGGATCAAATGGCCTTGGCAGTGAGAAAGCACATAATGGGTAGGATGAAAAAGAAACTCACTTAAGTTTCTCATAAATATTTTTACTTTCTTTTAGCTTAACTTCTTTTAGTTGTTGGCATGTTCTTTCTAGCTTGTGCTAAATTTCGCTTAATTTATTTTTTTTGAAATGCCTACACCTTATGTTACACACATACACACACATGAAAACAGCTACTCTAGCCAGAAGATCGCCTTTCCTTATATTTTTGCTTTTCATGTTTAAAAAGTTTCCTTTCATCTTTCAGTTTACTTTTTTAAAAAAACCTCCACCCCACTTTCTTCTTTTTCTTGACTTCGGTGAGGTGGAGGTTGCTTCCTCCAGACTTTTCTGAATACAAATCTCCCCTCCTCGTGGACTTGTATACACATCTTACCTGTCTGTCCTCTCAATCTGCTTCTAATTCCCCCTTCCTCTGTGCTTCCCCTCTCTGCTACCTGTGTTTTCTGAGATCTGACACTGACCTTGCATTGCTCCATGTACTCCCTTACAGTTTTAGGTTTCCCTTTATGACTTAACGTTAAAACGTGTCAGCACATGCTAAGTTTTGGCATTTTCCTTCAATGTTTAAGTCACATTTTATTTTTGGCAACTGAAGGTATGGTTAGGGGAACCCTTTATTTCCTTCTAATGTTTCCATGTGGCTATGTCTACTCCCAGGTGTGAATGGTTTTGAAGCAACATGTCTGGCCTTCCCTTCCACCCTCCCTCTCTCCCTTCACCTAGGGAGGAGAAATGATTTATCTAACTAGTAACTCTGTGAGAGAGAACTGAGCATGCTCAGCTCTGTCCTTCTGGCCTTCCTCCAATCTCCCTGCAGAGTAGGTACCGCTAGTCTGTTCCTAGGGCCTCTTCTTCCCTCCAAGGAGGGAAAGGGTTCCTATGGTTTGATATGTCCAACTGAGCATTGGGAATTTGCGTACGTACTTTCGCAGGCTGCTTTTGCCAATCAAACCTCACCGACGTAGCTGACGGGGGTGATACGAGTCTCACACCTGCGCTTTATTTTTCTATTAGCTTGGAAAAACAGTAGATAAGACAGGGTTGATTTTTTTGATCCCCAAACCCTTCCTCCCATAAAGCCAACCTGTATAAGAACACAGGTGTCTTAATCAGAATAGATTTTTTAAAAGTCAGAGGTGTCCAAAAAGGAAATTAGCTGTCATTTCTGGAGATGTCTAACCATAGGAGAGGAGAGTTTAAGGGGAAATTGATTGTGCCTCTGAAACAAGCAACTTTTATACGTACTTTTTCTTTTAATGCTTACAACTGCCCTTCCAGTTAGATGTATTAGACTGTTTTCACAGTTGACAAAACTGGCTCAGGGAGCTTGGATAACTATTGTTAGATCCCCCAGATAGTAAGAGAAACAAAGTTATTAGTAGCTTAGGCTGCCATAACAAAATACCAGACTGAGTGGCTTCAATAACAGAAATTTTATTTTCTCACCATTTGGAGGCTGGAAATCAGGCTCAAGGTTCTAGTTATCTGTTGATTTCTATCGAGACCTTTCTTCCTAGCTGATGGATGTCTGCCATCTCCTTATAGCCTGCTATGGCCTTTCCTGGTGTGTGTGTGTGCATGAGGAAGGGAGAAAGGGAGGGGGAGAGAGAGAAACTGGCTTTCTGGTATCTCCTTCTATAGGACACTAACCCTGTTGGATCAGGACCCCACTCTCATGACCTCAGTTAACCTTAATTTCTTTCCTGGAGGCCTCATCTCCAAATACAGCCACATCTTTATTAATCATGCAATTTTTTCCCAAAGTGCTGTGCCAACTCATAGTCCTATCCACAATGTATAAATCTTCTCATTGCTCTGCATTAATGGAACTTGATTTTTAAAAATTCTTTACTAACTTGCAAGATGTTAAACATTATTTCTGGTTTTCATTATTTCTATGATCTCTAATAGGGGTATTAGAAATCTGGGGGTTAGAGCTTTAACATTTGACTCTTGGAGGGGATATAAGCATTCAGTCCACAACAAAGATCAAACCCAAGTTACCTGATTCCAGAACTGAAGAAGAGGAAATGACTTGAAAAAAAAAAACTAAGCAGAAATTCTAGAAATCAAAAAACAACACATTAGATAAGAGACTTTAAGGTGCAAAAGGAGGGAGAGGGGGAATGATTCAGATAAGTCCGAAGGTTCTTCCAACTCTGAGTGCTTCTCTTTCATTGTGTAATAGAGAAGTTCAAGTTCCAGACAAGCCTGCATCTCATTAAATTAATTCACATTTTCCAGTTCCAGGAGTTCAGGAAGATGTTTGTGTCAAGCTGACTGACTACAAACAACATGTTCATCTGTTGACATGATTCCCACCGATGTTCAATTCAATCTTGCCTCATTTCCTTTACTATCCAGTTTCTCCGCAAACCTTTAGAATTTGAAAACTGCGAATGCTTCTGCATATGCAGTGGCCTAGCATTCTTTGAGCTTCTGTCAGCAAAGCTCTCTTTCCCCTGCAAGAGCGAATGCAAAGTTTTCCCTGGCAAGAGTATTTCCCAACATTCAGTTACCATCTAGGGTGGTCTCAGAAGCTAAGGAATTAAGTTTAGGCACTTTCCATGTGTGATTGCCTCATGTAGCCTTTTCCTATTTTTAAACCTGAATTTTCTGATAAGTATATGCTTGGTTTCCCTCTGTCCTACTCTCTGTGAACTAAAGTTTTCACTCTAAAAATCTGACTGCTAAATTTCCTTATCCAAATGGTATTTATCTTGTGTTTACTTTTTCAAATTAAAGTGACGATAAAGTGAGGCTATTAAGAAAATACACTTGAAGGAACCAGTTGAAACAAATGCAAAAGCTTTTCAGAGATGTCCTTTTCAGCCGAGAAGGCAGTAAGCTAAGAGATGATGCAGAGATAATGGTGCATAACCCAACAACCATTAACAACAACAACAAAAAAAAGCTGTTGTGAAAGTAAATAAAATGGCTTAGAAATTGGGAATAAAAAGTTTCCCACAGCCTAAACAAGCCCATTACCAATTAAGTCTAAGTGTCCTCAGCCCCTACTGAACAGATATGTGTGTACTTACTAGTTGTTGTTAGCACTTTCTGGTACGAAGTCCTGATTTATTGTAGACCCCCTCAAGAGCAAGTTTCATTTCAGAGCTTTCCCCTTATTTTCTTCTGCTTTAGGTAGATTAGACAGATCCGGAACTATCCGAGGAGTGTCTAAATTCCACCTAAACCCTTGTTTCCCTGGACCAGATTGTGGTGAAGGTCTATATAAATCTACATGAACTCACACAAATCTAAACATACTTGGGAAGGGTGAAGTGTCTATTTTTATTTTATTTTTAATCAGTATTTTTTAATTGTTGATGGGGTGAAGTGTCTAGAGTTATCCTAGAGTTGAAAAATGTGATCAGGAGAATGTAACCCCAAATGTTCTGGAAGACCAATATTTTTTCCTCAGCGTTCTTAAATATTTTAATACTGCCTTCTGGGAATTTTTTTTTTAATTTAAAAAGTCCTCATTTGACTCCTATCTTGCAAAAATGAGGATTTCACTGATTATCCTCAAATCCAAATGTCTGGAGCTTCTCTGGATAGAGTGAAATGGATGGAAGGCGTGTCATTCATCAACTCGATCATTCAACACATTTCTGTTTCCAGGAGGCACAGCATGCAAGAGCATGGATTCCTTTGAAATCACACAAATTTGGATCCTAATCCCATATCACACTGGTAGTGTCATCTCTGAGCTCTGGGACTCAGGTTCTAGTTGCAGTAGAATTATCTCACAATAATCCTTTTGTTTTATTTTATTATTCTTTTTTATGGATGGGGGAAAAAAATCAAGGCTCAGGAGAAATCATGCAGGATAGTCTCATTAAGGTGGTCTTGAATTTATCTGAGTCTAAAGAATAAAATAGAAAGAAACCCTGGCTGCGCAGCTCAGCTGGTTAGAGCTTTGTCCTGATACACCAAGGCTGTGGGTCCCATGCCCAGTCAGGGCACATACAAGAATCAACCAGTGAATGCATAAATAAGTGGAACAACAAATCAATGTCTCTCTCCCTCTCTCTCTCTCTCTCTCTCTCTCTCTCTCTCTCTCTCTCTCTCTCTCAAAATCAACACATAAAAATTTGAAGAATAAAATAAAAGAGAAAAAAAGACTTGCCAGAGCCCAAAGATAAAATCCAAGAAAGCATGTTAGGGCATCAGATCACATTTGTTAGTGCAGAGGGCTCAGGTAGAATAGGGGAGCCTAGCATTTAATGTGCATAAGAATTATTTGGAGAGCTTGAGTTTCCATTTTTATAAGCATTTGGTTTTATTTTGGTTCAGGCGATTCAAGGACAATACTTTAAGAACTACTACTACTACTACTACTACTACTACTACTAATAATAATAATAATAATAATAATAGTAGGAAATAAGAATGAAGACAAAGATTATGAAGGCTCTTGCATGTCAAATTCAGTATGGGCTTAATCCCAAAGATGAAGAGAAAACTAAATATGTCTGCACAGGACAGTTCCATCATTTTTAAACAGGAGGACACTGGCACAGCACCACTATACTTCACAGACAATATTGTCTGAAACCTTCGAGCCCTCAGCAGATCCGAAATTATTATTTTCTCAAATTTATGGTCAAATCTAGCTTCTCTCATTCTGTGGATAAAGCTTAACTTAACAAAGTATCTAAACCTAATTTAAAACGCCTGAATAGATTTTTTTGCTGTGAGCACTGCGGACAGGAGACATGATTAATGTGGTGAGTTTCAAGTAGACTCTCCCCTCACAATTTTGCATTTCCCCACTTTATTTTTTTTCTTATACGAAGAATTAATTTTCAAGGACAGTCAGCAATGGTCTTTTTGACCCATCATATTTTTATAGCCGTTATGTGTAGAGATTGAAATTCATGCTGGAGAAAACCATGAGGCATAGAAGTAATGATATTGTTTCTGCAAGCCACTTACGAATACCAAGCTCATGATGTAAAGTATTCCCTTATAAAATGTTATGAAAAAAATATGTCAGGAAATATATTTACATTTATTGAGCATTTAAAGAAAGCAATGCATAATACTATGATAGTTTGCTTCTTTGGCTATATAACTTAAAAGTGATGGTGCTTCCATCCCAACACAAGTGCCTAAAATACATCGTAATGGATTTGCACATATCACTTAAAAATCATTTTAACTCTAGTTCAATCACATAAATGCCCTACTGATCTATATGATGCTCATTGTTAGCTTGGACCTCACTCCTCATTTCTTGATTTATTTTTTTAAATAAATCCCAGAACAATGATCCTGGGTCATGTGCCTTGATCTTAAATTGATGATCATCATAGGTCAAAAGTCCACAGAAGAAAGAAAGGCAACAGTTGCTGATGAAATCACATGAGTTGATGAAATCCATAAAGAGCAGCTGCTCTTCCAGTGAAGTCAACCAAAATTTCCTTTAAAAGTAACCCCAAGTGTTTCACCCTTTGGGACTGATGGTTGCCCAGGTTTTGTGCTTTGGTGTGTGTTTAAAAAGTTCTCTGTGTGGACTTAGGTGAGATTTCAGAGAAATGACTTTAATAAGGTATTGATTACCTGGGTGAAATCTGTGATTTCATCAGGAAATTCTTGACAGAAAGAAAAACCTTTGTTCCTTCATTACTTGTTTATATGTCCTCTTATTTGCCTTTTATTATCAAGTTAAAATATCTTTTTTTTATTGACCTTCCCACAAACCAGTAAAAAGTGCTCTGCTACACAAGAAAGAAAAAGACACAGAGAGTAAAGCCAGATGCACAAAGATTGAGCACACACTCATGAGGCTCTTCGGTCTTATCGCTACAGAATATGCTTTCCTACAGGTTTCAGAACCACAGGATACAACCACCGCATACCATGTCCTTACTATTTGAGGATGATGTTCCTTCCACAGCTAAGAAGGTGAAGGACAGACCTTGAACAGTAGTTTGTCCAAACCAAAATTGAGGACAGTTGTACAATTTGTACATTTATTTTGGGAGAATGCCCAAGTGGACTGACTAGTGAGGTTTCACTCTACTTAATTCAACTTTAGCTCTTCTTTCCCCAGAATTTAATGTAATCTCAGTTTTTAAAAAAAGCATAGAATTCTTGTTTTCCTTGAGAAAGAGGAATATCATGGCCTTGAAAGCCACCTAATTTTAGAAGTATAAAATCATCCACCTACAGTATCTAGAAGAGCCTAGAGATGGATATGATGTTTCCTGCTCGTTTTTTTTCCTTAAAAAATGATTTAAACGTGTGGATATTTGCATCTGGGAATGCTTTTCCTGCTAATCAGCCTGAAAAGACTATGAAGTTGGTATTAGCAATTTACTGGCTGACTCTGAACTGAAGTGGCATTTCACACATAATGGAACGGTCTTCTTTGATTCAAAACCTCCAAGCAGGGCTTGGAAACAGGCCAGCACATCTGCTATATATCCCTGGAAATATCATCACCATCTAAATAGAGATGCATATTGAAACTTGAACATTTTTATAATAATTTTTTCTTCATTTCTTCTTTAGAGAATTTAAAATTGCTTCCTTGTCATTTTATTCCAGATTGCCAGACTGGAGCATTCACACAATTTAATTTTTTTAAAAACACCTCTAAATGAAATGTCAGAATAAACATCTATATATTTCCACTTGTGTCGTGCACTATGAGACCTTAAGGATTTTATAGAAAGTATTATTTTTTGAATGCCATATCAGAAAGAAAATATGCTCCAAAGTCTAAGGAAATTCTTCTGGTTTTCTTCACACAACAGATTTTCTTTATGCTTATGTGAATTCCAGGGACTATCTCCTTTCCCTAGTTCTCAGCAGATTAAATATGTGTGCTTGCCACTAAAATTTTTAAGAGGGTCTTTAAACAAAATGTTTAGATCCCTCCTACAGACCAATAGGAAAAAAATAACATTAGAAAATGGGCAACCCTTGCTGGTGTGGCTCAGTGGATTGAGTGCCGGCCTGTGAACCAAAGAGTCACTGTGTCTATTCCTCGTCAGGGCACATGTCTGGGTTGCTGGCCAGGTCCCCAGTAGGGGGCACCTGAGAGGTATCCACACATTGATGTTTCTCGCCCTCTCTTTTTCCTTCCCCTTTCTCTAAAAGTAAATAAACAAAATCTTTAAATTTAATGACAGGAAAATGGGTAAAACACTTGAACTGAGATTTCACACCCAAAAAGGATTTCCAAATGGTCTGCAAGTATAAACACATGAAAAAGTGCCTACATTGGCTAACAGGGAAAAAAATAAACATGAATGAAAACTATAATGAAATCTCAGCACACCCTCAGCACCCTGTGTCAGTCTAAGACAGACAGTGCAAGTATTGCAATGATGTGGCACATCCAGGACTCTCACGCTGCCGGGGAAAAGCAGTTTGGCAGTTTTTCACAACTGAATATCTGTGCTTCTTACCACCCAACAACTTCCTACCTAGGCATCTGCCAAACAGAAATTCTTACATAGGATCACTGAAAGACAGGTATGGGGATGTTCTTAGCAGTACTGTTTGTAGTAATCCCAAAACGGAAACTATCCAAACATTTTTCTGTAGAGGACTGGATAGATAAATTGTGGGATAGTTCTAACAGTGGAATTCTACCAGCAATGGACAAACAATCCTCAACTAGATGCCGTGATAGGAAGGAACTCACAAACAATGAGCCCCATGTGATTCCATTTATACGAAGTACAACATATTGGCAAAATAGTCTAAGACAAGATAAGTCTAGTAACCACTTTTAGGCTTACCATGCCTTAGAGTATTTTGTCTACTTTTTAAGGAGGATCATGACTAAGCAGGTACGCAAGGGGTGGGTGAGTGTCGGGTTTCACGATATACTGTTTTTTGGTCTAGGTGCTGCTTCAATAAGCTGTGCGCTTGTGATATGTGCACTGTTGTGAGTGTGTTATACTCCAATATATTTTGAGTGTTTTTTTCTATCAGGTCTTTTTCTAGGAACTTAACATGAGAAAAATCAAATTATAATAAAGTTCAGATATACATATACTTACAAGGATATTCATTGTGACACTAATTTAAATTTAAAAATTAAAAAACTCACAAATGTTAAATAGTATAGAATTTGTTTAAAATTGTGATACATTAACCCCGACCAGGTGGTGATGCGGACACTGGCTAGCAGTGTCCGTGTCATTATGGATGAAATAAAAACATACACATGGACTACGGAGTCGGGTGTAGGAAAAAGGATGACAGCATGACTTTTCTCTCAAGGGGAGCAAAAGCCGTGGCCTCCACCATGACAGGCCTTTATTCTGTATCTTCTCACATTACAAGATGATCCTCACTCACTATCCCCAGTTACAACAAAAGGAGCCAATGCCCCTAATCACATCACAGAAGAAGGATATTAGCAAATGAAAAGGCAAAATTGGTTGAGCCGGTTACACTGGTCCCTGCAAGGTTTAGCATGGATTTTAGGAAGTCACAGAAAGCATTTGCAGGGTGAGGGAGTTTTTACCAAGAAGCAAAACAGCCTAGGTATATTGCAAATCTGATTACCCATGAAACAACCTATCTGTGGGCGTGGGTCCTGTGTATCTCCGAGTGGGAGCTGGGCCCACGCCACACAGAAGGGTCTGCCACAAGGTGGCTCAGTTGGTTGGAGCGTTGCCCTGTGCAACGAAAGTTTGTGGGTTCGATTCCTGGTGAGGGCACATACCTAGGTTGTGGTTTTGATTCCCTAGTTGGAATGCATACAAGAGGCAACCAAACGATGTTTCTCTCTCGCACAGACATCTCTCTCTCTCTTTCTGTCTCTCTAAAATCAATTTAAAAAAAACATATCCTCAGGTGAGGATTAAAAAATTTTTAAATAAATACAGTTGTGATACATTAAAAAACAAAATACTTTTAGCTATTTAAAATGTATTTGAAATAAATCCTTATTATACATAAAATAAAAATACTAATAAACGGAGAGTTAGGTTGGATGAGAGTATGTTTGGTATGTTCTTGCTGTGGGTGTCAGGGCCCGCCGTGGGTGTCCCCAGAGCTCCGCTGACATTTGTGCTCCATGTGGAAGGTAACACCTGGAGCTGTGAAACACACCACCCGCCTCCTCACTGTGCACGGCCATCCTTCTGGGCATCTACCAAAATGTCTTTGTTTATCTCTGAATACAGACATTTTTATTTTTTCTTTGTAAACTTTCTGGACTTTCCAAAATTTCTATAATGAAAATGTGCCACTTCTTTTTTAAATTAAAAAGGTTAAAATAGTACAAACCCCAGAACACTTACTTCAATTATTACATAAGGAAGCTAGAAACTGCAATTTCATTATCATCAATTATATCCACTGGTGCTTATCAAAAAGAGTGAAGGGAAATTTATTTTTTACCCCTTGGAAGCTACGATCAAAGGCAACCTACAATAATATTATTGATATGTGGATTAAAGTAGAAACAGGAAAAGAAACTACACCTAACAAATGCACTTTTACAAACCTCTCTCTTTTTGTGGGAACCTTCCACACTCTACAGTGTCGGGTTTCCTTTCTAAACTCCCTGCCAAAGACCTTCTGGATCATACTCATCAAAATGAGCTGCTCTCCCTTCTCCGACCTCCAGTCTCATTTGTAATTGGTAAAACTTGTGCTGTACTTAGCAAATTCTACCCAAACTATCTCCCCAACAAGGAGGTAAGCATTTTGAGAGCAGGAAGTGCAAAGGTACATTTTTACTTCTGGGTAACCTCTCCCCTCTCCCACTGCACCTGTCATAGTGTTTTGTATCACAAATAAAAAGTATTTATTAGTACTCAGCAGATAAATAGTTCATTGGTGAATCACAGTGAAGCCTTCTATAAGCTCAATATGAAGGCACGGGTGTAAAGGGATGATCAGGATCAGCTCTCACCGCTTTGTACAAAGGCGAATGCTTAAACATAGCAGGACCACAACAGAAGTCATTCATTTAATTACAACATGTCTGAGAGACCAGCTCTTCCCATGGGCAGCAAGGGCCAAATATAGTGGGAAGGCCTCAAGAGCCTTCTGGGACTGTGGGCAGCTCACGAAGCCCCAAAATCTTACCTCCCAACCTGAAGTCATCAGAGAAGAAGAGAGTGGCTTCAGATGGAGAGTGTTCATCCATAGCAACTGGATTACAGCTCTTCTTTCTGAGCCATTCTAGCCAGATTAATCATCCCAGAGATAGTCCTAGATAGATCAAAGCTAAATTGTCAAGTAAAGCAAGCATTCAGGGGTTAACGTCTGGGTGAAGTTACTACACTAAAAACCCTGGGCATTGTGTTTAGCACAGGAAGAAAGCCAAGATTGAAACCACAGAGTAGAGTCCCTTTGACAAGTGACTTGCATGGGAGAAGTTTCAGGGAAATCAACAAGGTCAGGAGTTCACTGCTCAGAACGATGACATTCACAATGGAAGCGTCACATCAAGCTGCAGCGCTGAGACAGAGCTCCAGGAGAAGTAGGGATGGGGACGGAGGCAGGGAAGGAGGGAGGTGTCTGAATGGAGGTGCAACATGAAACCAGGCCACTGGATCAAAAAGTTCCTGGGCCTTAAATACTGCATCTGCCAGTACCTTTTCCACCTTACCCACGCTTCAGCTCGTCCGCTCTGTTTCTTTCAGGCTCCTTACATTTCTTTACAACCACAAGCCACGAACTTGCATGTGTCTTATGAACCCAACCACTGTGGGAAATAGAAAGCTACAGAAAGAAAAGATTTTCTAATTTCCATGGTTCAAGATCATAATCCCTGAAACTTTCCCATATTAAAAAAAAAAAAAACAAACAGAATTTTGACATTATTGTGCTTGTATTTCCTCACTGAAAAAGCTGATAAACAAGAGATCCTCATGTGGTTTTCCCTTTCTTTATGGCCGTTTCATTGATCAAAGTTTAGCTTCTATTCCACTAAAAATAAAGCCAGCTGTCCTTAAAATCTTTATCGTTTGCAGCTCTGCAAGTGACCCACAGTGAACCAGTTAGTGAGTGCAGCTGGAAAACTGGAAGAGAAGGTCTGTAGGTTTATAAAAGTGTCTCCTGGACTTTAACTAGCCTCAGGCTACAATAAAATGTTAATGAAATGCATTAGAAGGAAAAGTCAGGGGAAACAATAATTAACCACATAAAACATCATTGAATTATTTAAAACTGTGTCCCTTCCCTCCATCATCACACCTGCACAAGGAGAACACGTCAGATGGAAAAGATCTCATGGCATTGCCTGAAGGCCATTGTTCTAGGCAAACCACAGAGGACAACATTCCAGAGGACAGGATGGAACGTCTGCCTGAAGTCAGACTTGAGGAAGCTGTAGGAAATGTATTCCACTGGATCCTGTCTTCAAATCCATGTTCGAATGCATCCTGGACCAGAAGTCTTTTGTGGATGGTTAGGGCAATGTGATGATGTCTGCTAATGATGTGGTGTAGAGCGCTTACTTGTTAGTAAACTTATCCAAAAGAATAGGTGCCAGTTTACAATTATTCTGTTTCTTTTTTTCCCCAGAAACATGCATTTCTTTGTTTATTCTCTATTTCCCACCATACTGAATGCAATCTAATTTGACATATTTTGAGACACTGATTTGTGAGATAGCCTCATTTGAAGTTAAGGAATGAAATAAAATATTTTGTGGTGCATACGAGAAATGTAAGATGCTCTTTCAAAGATTCTCATGCCCTGGTCTGTCATGTTCGAGGGCCTTGTATTCCACAGAACTCTGCATCCCACCGAGTGAGCCACATTTGTTTTCCTAACCACAGGAGAAGAAATCCTAAAGACGAAAAACTGTCCCCCAGGGATGCAAAGTACTGGTAAAGCAACATGGCAACACACATAATGCAAAAAACAGGTTAAATTTAGTGATGGATGAACATCAAACGATTTCTAGCTCTGTTTCAATTTAGATACTTATTCAAAGCATGTCAAAATGATACAAACCTCGTGAGCCTACATAATTGAGCTTTAAAAATTTCTTGACCAGTTTTCCCTGACAGCATTCCCTCTCTCTGTCTCTCTCTTTCTCTCTGCCCCATTTTTGCTTTACTTTACTTTTTCTCTTTGCTTTTTTGTATAGAATCTGGAATGTAAACATGAAAACAAATATTATGAAGTCGATAAATATGGTTCTATCTGTTATACTAAAGTGGGATTCCATTTTTGTTCCCTCACTGTTCCTACACCGTCATAGGAAACTGTTTTCTTCTCAATGCCACACAGGATAGGGACCTGTTGTTAGGTCGGAATCGCTCAACAAACTGGATGGATGCAGCGAGCTAAGGAGCAGGGCTTATTGGTGGGGAATAAGAGGGAAAGTGGAGCCAACCAAGGGAGGCTGGGACTCGCTAGGTTGTTCTCAGATCAGGGTTTTCAAATGCAAAAACCTGCAGTGGGGTATTAGAGCCTGATTGGCTAGAGCTGGTTGCTGGGTGAAAGCCGCATCCCGTTATGCCCTGTAAGCCGACCCCAGACCCTAATCCTCCTGGGCAGGGTCTGCAGGAAGCTTCCCACTGTGCCATTTTCTAACCTGGTGATTTTCATTCCTCCTAGGCCTGCCTAGATCTAACATCCATCATGCCAAACAGTACCCTTGTCTTCTGGATATTGAGGAAATAGGTCACCATCTTGGATATAATGTTACCCTCTTTTCAAATTTTTCTAAGTTTAATTATTTCATTTTTCCAGTACTTCAGTAATGTATTAAGAACACATATCTTTGTTCCTCTCAATAGTAACATAAAGGACAGAACATTTGGAATAAGTAGGACTCCCTGAGATCCCATATTTGCCACTTAGTTTCTTTAAAATGTTTCCTTCAGCAAGTTTGAAAGAATATTAACTATCTGATGCCCTTGAACGAGGGTGTCAAACGCATTTTCACCAGGTGCCCCATCAGCCTCGAAGTTGCCTTCAGAGGGCTGCATGTAACTTTAGGACTGTGTAAATGGAACTACTCCTTAACTAGGGGCAAGGAGCTCGGCACTGCCTCTAGGTAGAAACAAGGTGCTGGTCGGATAAAACAAGGTGGAGGGCTGGATTCGGCCCACCAGGCTTGTGTTTGCCACCTGTGCCCTTGAAGTTAAAATAAGAAAGCAATGCTCACACCTGAAAGTTCTGAAGAAAGCTGTCAGGCCAAGTTTAATTATAAACAGAAAAGGACAGAGGGGCTCAAGGATTGGCCCTAGAATCACTGTCACCAACTAGAAGGCCTAGAGAAAAGCCCCAACACTTCCAGAATTCTGGCCCTGTGCTCTCACAGATTTCCTGAGTTCTTGAGACCATTACTTCATAAAAATGGAATTTTAAATAAAATGTTACCTTGAGATGTTAAAAGAAAAAGGAAGAGAAAGAAAAGAAACCCAAATCTACCATGTTCATTTTGCTTTGGGAAATTCATGACATATTTTAGAACTATTTTCATCAGAAGTACCTAAAATGTCAAGACTTTACATTTCAGAGGCTAGGTTTCCATCTCCTGGGAAACCGTCTTCCTGAACATGTCAGCCCTGGGCAGCGCAGCAGCGGTGGTGCAGACCATGGGCCACAGCTCTTCCTCAGTCACACCACAAGTGAGGCCTTTTTTAAAACAAACTTTTAAATTATAGTTGAAGTACAATACTGCGTTGGTTTTGGGTGTACAGCATAGTGATCAGACATCCCAAACTTACCAAATGAAGGAAGGGATGAGGCCTCTGGCTTTGAGATGAACAGGAGCCTGGCATCAGAGCTGAGCATCAGCACAGGAAATGGACCCCCTGGTTAAGCACAGTGAGGCCAGAGAGGCCTAGAACAAAGTTCTCAGCGAGGGAAAAAAAAAAAAAAAAAGCCCACCAAAACACTTATTAGAGTCAATGGGCCCAGGAAGATGAGACGAGGAGAAAATGGAACTGTAAAGTATTGTCAGGAACTGACAGTAAAGACAAAGAAGCTGTAGACAAGCCACTGCATTCTCGTGGATGCCAATGGCCAACACTTTGACCAGCAAATTTGATAATGGTGAGATTGGATAAAAAGCCAAAGAATAAAATAAATATCCAAAAGTCCATACTGATATAAATAAATGTTTGATTCCATAAAAGCAGGCAAATCTTCCTTACAGAAGAAATCAAAGCAATAATTGTTGAAGATGCAATCCATGGATGAATGCTAAGATTAGTGGATGAAAATTTTATAAGAAGCAGGATGTTTGAAAAGCCTCAAAGTATCTCCCCCAAACTATGTAGTAATCACTGTGGTGGTTTTAATATATGTCCACAGTTCTCTGAGACTCTTTCCTCCAGACAGTGGAGCTTAATTCCTCTGCCCATGAAAAGAGGCTAAATAGTCATGGGGGTGTGAAGTACAGCACAGGGAATATAGTCAGTAATATTGCAGTAACCATGTATGGTGCTGAGTGGGTCCTGAAAATAGCCGGGGGAACGCTTTGTAAGGTATTGGATTATCTAACCATGACAACGTACACCTGAAGTTAACATAAAATAATATTGAATGTAAACTGTAATTGAAAAATCAGATAAAAAAGAGAGGAGACTGAGCTTAGCAACTTGCTTGCAAAGAACAGAGTATGAAAAGAAAAAATAGGAACTTCACAGTGAAAAAATCTGGCAAATGACATTGAACAAAGTGATCAAGGTAATGTCACCAGTGAGGAGCCACGTTGCTATTACACAGCCCCAACTGAGAAAGACACTTCATCTTGTGATATTCTTCCCACAAATATATCGCCTACACCAAACCATGAGAAAACATCCATTGTAGGAGACCATTCTGTGTGGCATGGGTCCTGTGCATCTCCAAGTGGGAGCTGGGCCTACACCACGCAGAAGGGTCTCCTACAATCAGTCACACATAAACTCAGACATTTTACAGAATGCGCTTCAAAAGTGTGAAGGTCACAAAAAGTAAGGAAATACTGAGAAACCGTCACAGATCTGAAGTGACTAAGAAGACATAAGTAGCAAATGCA
This sequence comes from Glossophaga mutica, assembly GCA_039655065.1. NCBI lineage: Eukaryota > Metazoa > Chordata > Mammalia > Chiroptera > Phyllostomidae > Glossophaga > Glossophaga mutica. The sequence goes on from CM077304.1 coordinate 67,204,236, forward strand.
ATGTGGGATCCTGGATTGTGACTTAGACCAGAAAAAAAGACGTTAGTGGGAAAACTGGTGACATCTGAATAAAGTCTGGAATGTAGTTTATAGGCTTAGTCCAATGTCAGTTTTTCAGTTTTGATAAAAGTATCATGGTTACATGAGATGTTGATATTAGAGGAAGCTGGGTGAAGGGCATGTGGGAACGAACTCTACTATCTGTAACTTTTCTGTAAATCAGCACAGCCACTGTGCAAAGCAGTGTGAAGATACCTCAAAAAATTAAGAATGGGTCTGCCTTTTGACACAACGATCCCACTTCTGGGAATTCATCTGAAAAAAAACCCAAAACACTATATTGAAAGATCATAAGCACCCCTATGTTCATTGCAGCATTATTTACAATTGCTAAAATATAGAAGCTGCCCAAGTGTCTATCAGTAGATGAGTGGATTAAACAACTATGGGACATTTACACAATGTAAATGTGTAAATGTTTACTGGCCATAAAAAGGGAGAACATTTTACCCTTTGCAACAGCAGGGATGGACCTGGAGAACATTATGCTAAGTGAAATAAGCCAGTCACAGAAAGACAAATACCATATGATTTCAGTCATATGTGGAATCTAATGAACAAACTGAACTAACAAGAAAACAGAGACAGACTCATGGATAGAGAGCAGAATAGCAGCTATGGGAGAGGGGGGAAGAGGGTAGAGGGATCGAGCAGAAAGGAAAAAGGACTCACGGGCCTGGACACCAGTGTGGTAATGGCAGGGAGAGGGAGTATAAGGGGCATAAACGGTAATGAAAAAACTTCAATAAAAAAATAAATGAAATTATTTCCAAATTAAATGCATGTGCATGTGTATGTAATATCAAAAAATATTAAAAATAAATTCCAGAAGCCAGGATAAAAATAAAATAATTTTGGTATGAGAAAATAAGTTAAACAAGCTCAGTGCTAACATTGGAGGACTTGAGGTTGAAAAACCCCAAACAGATTTTCAGGCCTTTGGTTTCTTGTTGCCAAATAGGTGATCTCAGTCTTGATTGAGCAAAGCCTGGGACAGGTTAGGCAGTGGGCGATAAGCCCCCTGAATCCTTACATGCACACAGATTTGAGAGAAGATGTCAATGTTCACTTGATCTAAAACTAGAATGTTCCATTACCGAGTTCATTTGTTGCTCAAAAGAATGGTAAAGTAGAAAAAAAATCACATGGTTTAGAAATAGAAAAATTGGGTTCAAATCCTAACTACTTAGTTAACTCAATCAGCCTCACTGAGCACAGTGACCTCATCTGCAAAACATAGGCAATAATAATATCTGTCATATTCACTTCTAAAGTTTTGGGGAATCTTAAAAAAGATTATATAAGTCAAAGACTTGGCAAAATACACCAAACCTGGTCCCAGAGAGCCTTCTGCATTCTCTAAAAAGCTGAAATTATAAACCATATACTTTAATAATTAATATATACTACTGAAATTTTTTCTATAATAAGAATATTTAATTAACTACAAAGCCTTCCTTCTTGGTGAGAGTTTTTTGTAGTGGATTTCAAGTAGATTGGAAGAACACACAATTGCAACTAAGTTCACTGCATTTCCTGGGGTGTTAGTCATCCCAATACATAACAGGCAAAGGGAAAAGCACTCCTCATATCCTCACCTGTAAAATGTAAGTATTGGTAGATGATCCCCCCAAATCTTTCCAGTTCAAAAGTTTTTAGGATACCTATGTTTTTCCAAAGAAGCAATAATTTAAGACAATGATTTACAAGATTACGGTTGGGGCGTAGAGAAAGAAATTTATGTCGCCTGTAAGCTTACTATAGTTTTAACATGTCACACAGAAAAAATAATTTGTAACGTGGACATCCTAATTATGAACACACCCTGAGGAGACCCCAAGCCCGGTGACCTTCTAAGTGTAAATAGCAGTCCCCTTCTTAGATTCTTTGAGATCCGTCATCCACAGTGGTCACCCGCTGACTGACAACAATCTAACCAGCCAATGAACCACGATAAAAACATCACTCTGTTTGTTCCTGTCTCAGATATTACAACTGAACTGAGTACGTACACTCAAAAATTCCATTCATGTAATTGAGTTTGTGTGTGTGTGTGTGTTCTGAGGCCTCTGAGTTAAGGTGAAAATAAACTGCATTAATTGTTTTCAGGCATATAAATTTGCCTGACTCCAAATAGGCAAATCAAAGCAATCAACTCATTGTTTCCAACTTTGACCACTTCATAGGAAAGGAACTTATAAATCTAGTCCAAATAAATCTGTTACATATCAATCCAGAATAATTACCCAAGCCCAGCTCGAACCCAGTTCAATTCACCAATTCTTTTATCTCTGTAATGTTTACATAAATCTTATCACAATCATCACTCAGACTTGGCTTGAGGACTGCCAAAAGAATAATTTTTAAAGGTAAAATCTGCATGTTAAACTCCACCTTTACCAACCCTATAGTGCTAAAAAGAACCTCCAGTCTGTTACTAAGTGATACTTACTATTTTGTGAATGAAGCATTTAACATGTAAGTGTTGTCCTGCTCCCCCTTCTCACCACCTCAGGGCTGTATTCCTCCAGAAATAACAGTCACAGCTACCACCACACTTTGGCATGATACAAATAAAATAACTCGGTGTGGCATTGCCGATCCATCAACACTAATGAGTGTTTTAACTCATGCAAATTGACAAGTTTGAATAGCCATATTCCTAACCTAATCCAGATGTACTTTGGGGTTCAGATTTTTCAGACTTTGGATAGGTAATAAGGCTCATATGCTGAGTACCATGCAGCATCTCCAGGGAAGTTTGAGGAAACACCCAGTTAGACATGTGATAATAACTTCAGTGAAATGTGTGAATATCACACTCAGTGGGATAAAGATTATTAATAGCCCCACATCCATTCAGGAAAAGTTTTGTCCTCAAATAAATTATGAAAACTAAATTCACTTTCAAGAATTTCTTGGATTTGGGAGTTGAGGTTATTGGATTGTGGAACATCACTGAAAACAGGGAAACATCACTGGTGGCAAAACTGACAAAATAAAGCTGTCCTACTTTGGGCATGTCATGAGAAAGGCAGAATTCTTTGCAAAAGTCCATCATGCTGGGAAACATAGAAAGCAGCAGAAAAGGAGGAAGACCAAATAACAGGAGGATTGACTCCCTGGAATAAGCCGTGAGTGTGCGTCTGCAGGAGCCGAGCAGGGCTGCTGAGAACAAGACAGTGTGGGCACCATTCATTCACAGGGTTGCTGGGAGTTGGAGCTGGCTCAACGGCATGTTGCACACACAGTGGAACTTGTGTTTGAGTGTAAGAAGGGAACAGAAAAAGAAAATTTCTGTTATTTTAATGCCCTCCTATCTAAAAAAAAGAAGCAATTTCTCCATTTCTAATAGTTAAAAGAATCTTTTGAGGGTTGACCTGTCTGATTGAGACCTTAGCTTGCCACCTTCAAAAAGATCCTTGTAAGCAGATAGCATGTTATGTGCTTCCAATGTCGACTCTACTGTAATTTACTGCTTCCAAACTCCATCCAGTTTCTTTTGTAAAGTTTGTAGCTTCAGAAGACAGTTCCGCTCAAGTCTAAAATAGCAGCCCACCTGGCTTCACTTATCCCCCTTTCATATTAAGGACAACGTAACCCAAAACCTTTATCTTCAACTTTTAAACATTTCACACAGACCATTTGGGAAATTTATTGTATTCTTAAAGAGAGTTGTCTTTTTCATTCAGCATACCCACTACAAAAACCAGCTCAGTACCTGCTGGCCATCTGGTCTCTGTGTACCTAACAGGCCAAAATTTCCAGATTTCCTCCTTGGAGTTTGCTCTGTAGAAGACGAATCCGATTAGGTGAAAAATAATGCTGGAAGAGTTACAAGCCATTATTCTGAGAGCAAATGACATTTTCTTTAATAAGTGTTCCCAGTCTAAATAAGCTTTGAACTTCAGACTGCCTGGATGCTGGGGCTTGTTTGTAATAGGCCCCATGACGACACCTTTGGCTGAGACCCAGCTATTTTTAATCAGCAAAGCTGTAGTGTATGAACAGATTCAAGTGGCCCTTCCTTTTCCATGTCAGGAACTTCCAGGAACCTAATTTAGTGATTCTAGCACACAGCAAACAAACTTTAACCAATTGAATCATTGTGTCATAACAGCTAATGCACAGGAGGCAAACACAAAGCTGGTGGGTGGAATCTGGCCCTCCACTTGTTTTACCCAGCCCGGTACCTTGTTTCTACCCGGCGGCAGCGCCGAGCTCCTTGCCCTGAGTTAAGGAGTAGTTACCTTTATACAGTCCTAAAATTACATTCGGCCCTTTGAAGGCAACTTCGAGGCTGATGTGGCCCCCGGTGAAAATGAGTTTGACACCCCTGAGCTAGCATCTATCAGTAATTTGAAATCTAACAGGGTCCTGGGATAATACATACGGAAAGATGTACTTTTTGAGAATATGTATAAGACTATAAGATAGAGACAGCATACAGTGGTGACAGCCTAGGGATCTGAGTAAACCACGTAAGTAGTCTACTAACAATTGTCCTTTCTTCCAGATCACTCTCTCAACTCCATCTGCACATTAGAATCATCTGACAAGCCTTTTAAACATACAAGTACACCACTCCATAGCAGAAATGAAATCAGAAAGTCTAGCAGCGGGTTTCAGACACACATTTTTTAAAAGCCCTACAGTTGGTTCAAATGTGTAACTAGGTTTGATAACAGCTGCTCTGAGCTATTCATTCATTCATTCATTCATTCATTCAATTATTCAACAAATGTACATGTGAAGTACCACCTATGTCCTGGGACTATTCTAGGCATTGAGGCTTCAGAAAAAAAAAATGCCCAGAGTGGCTGAAAAATAGTCATCAAAAGTTCCAGGGGAATGTGTGACGGCGGGCAGGAGCCAGTTCCTGCAGAACCTTGGAGGACTTGGGATCTTATTCTAAGTGCAATGGAAGGCCATCTTCAGGGGAGGGGTTTGAGCAGAGGAATGACATGATCTGATTCGTATTTTTAAAAGAACATTTTGGCTATGCCTTGGAGAATATCATTAAAATTAAGTCAAGTCCATGGACAGACACATCACAAGTTTGAGGAGCAAGATAATGGAAACTATTAGATACTTGCTTTTATTACTGCTTTTATTACTCCCTCAAACCAGCAGAATGGGAGGCCTGCTGTTTTAAAGTCATCACTGCTCTGGGCCACCTTTGGATAAATCACTGGGGCGCCTCCCCAGTGGTGGCCTCCCAGTGTTAGGAGGAGACTGTGCATGACTTTCTCTGCTACTGGACAGAACTCACTTTGAGAACACAGCGCACATTTCTCAGCTTGATTATGCATGACTGACTATTTCCAAGCTCAGGCATTCACTTAGAAACAGGAGGATAAAAAAACTGAAGCAAAGACTGCTCTCAGTGGAGGCACGTGTGCACCATGTAAAAATACGAACTCTGCTACGGGCTGTCAAACAGGTGCAAATACTCACAACCAGGGAGAAAGCTCTGGTCTCTGACTAAGGCTTTGGACTCTTTATCCTGTTTTGGTAATAACTACAATAAAGCCCTACATCTTTCTCATAAACTATAATGTAAGCACTATCCCCACAATGTAGGTTTGTCTGTGAGTCACGACTCAAACAGGATAAGCCGTGGTTGATGAGTTAAGGAACAAACCCTTTTTGTGTTGTGTTCCTAACCAGATCACATTTAAGGGCAGTAACATCACCTATGGAACAGAAAAAAGCAGAGACAACGAAACCTAAGAAATTCAAGCTACTCTGCTAACATCTTTTCTTTACCATTACACATTTTCTCTAGCGAGACTGTCCTGAAGTGTGTTGCAAGCTGAGTGACGGGAAACTCCAGCAGGGTGCCTGACCGGCAGCCCATGAGCCACATGCAATCCAGGATGACTATGGATGCAGCCCAACACAAAATCATAAATTTACTTAAAATATTATGAGATTATTTTGTGATTATATGTCACAATGTATTTAATGTGTGGCCCAAGACAACTCTTCTTCTTCTAGTGTGGCCCAGAGATGCCGAAGTGTTGGACACACGTGGAAGGCTTCTGTATAGATGGACACAAAAGCAATTAGTATAGCACTTACATTTGGTTTTCAGCATTTAGATCCACCATTTATTCATAAGTTTTAACCAGCCATGGTAAAATAGGCAGAGTTTTTATAAGCTGATGTCATTGAAGTATATGCGCAAAGATAATTTTATCCCTATGAACCAGAAATAGTAACTGCTAAACCCCTTTGCCTCTGACACCATTGTTTTTACATCATTTTCAGCAATTGGTGACACAAATTTTCTTGGGAAGGCAATTAATTTTCTCTTAAAGCAGAATATAAAGAAAGTGAAAATTATTTGAGATGAGGCAAACTCTGCTGCAAAGTTTTGTTAAAATGAGCATATTTATTCTAGAAAATCCATGCATTGCCATCTACTGACATAATAATTTTGGTTAGTAATTTACTTACATTTATAACAATCATCCCAGTTGATAATATAAAATAATCTTCAACAATGATTCACAGGACCAACTCTAGGCACATGGGTATAAAACAAATGAGATAAAGTGTTTCTGCTCATCTAGCGCTCATTGAGCTGGTTGCCTGCTTTGCTGTCCCCTCCCTCTGTTTCATGGCACTTGTCACCACCCAATAATCTTCATTTATTTGTTTATTGTCATGATTGTCTCTAGGCTCACGGAAGAACTGCCTTATTTAATACTGTGTTACCATCTTCAAAACAGGGCCTGGATTGTAGTGGGCTCTTCCGTAAATATCTGCTGAATAAAAGAGTGATTGAATAAAGTTGAGGTCACATACCTGATAGAAGACAGAACTCGGATTGATTCGTGTGACTATGTAACTCACACTCGTCGGTTACACTCTTCCACAATGTTCGTGAATTCTTTAATTATGATACTCCCAAATTAGGGACAGCCTATGTGTTCTACATAGGGTGGCATTCATTAGAATGATATAACCAAGAATATAATGCTTTTGAATTATCTTAAATGATGCTGAAAATTGCTGATAACAGTTTCAGAAAGCAAAAACCCCCCAAGATACCAAGTTGTATATACTACATAAGAAAAATTACTGAAAGATAGATATAAAAGCAAAGACTAGAGGAAAATGCATGAAAATGTTTAGAATACTTCATTATGGGTGATAGGATGGTGCTTTCTTTTTATTTTTCTCTATTTCCAAATTAAGGACATGTAACCACTTATATAACCATAAAAAGTTAAATTTTTAACACCTATGTAAAATTTTTAGTGAAGGACCTGCTAGGTAGGGAGAATTTCAATAGCACAGAAAGAGGGGGAGGGGTTTCCAGAAAATTCATTCAACTGGCTCTGACTTACCATGTAAGGAAGTGGTGGGGGACAGTCTCCAAAAGCATTCTGGGGCCAGATTATAGGAAAACCTTTCATGCTGACTGAGTTAGACTTTATCTTGGGGTAACAGAAAGCCATTGAAGGTATTCAAATTGATAGGAAAGTGCTATTGAGTGCTCAAAGCCTAAGTAATTGTAGAAAAGTAGAACAGCTGGAATAAAAAGTAGAACAACTGGAACACAATTAACCACTATGTTAATTATTCCTTCTTGCTGACATATCTACTGCTTTAGCATTCCATAATTACCTCTTAAAGACTCACACAAGAACACATTAATTGCCAAAAAGGGCTTTGCTAACAAATTTTACCCCTGCAAATTTGGCAGTGTCCCATGTGCCAGTACTTTGCAGAAGAAGACTCTGATCCCCTAAAAAGTACCACGAACAAAATATTTTTTAACTTAGTTCAATTATGCATTAGTTTTCTCTATTTTTATTTATGTTTGTGAGATAAATTTATGATAGGCAATTTGGGTACAATATAAAAATATGCTTATTGTTCCCCTAAGTACTTTTTTGTGAAAAATTTTTGTTAGATTTTATTTTAGTACTGGACATTTTCTATTTTTCTGTGTTTGGCATTTTCCCTGTTATTATAAACTTGTTGGTTTCTAACACTCTATCTGGAAGTCAATCAGCCAGGGGTATCACAGAAGGCAAAAGCGATAGACATAATACCATTAATATAGACTTTTACAAAATTATCACACTGAATAATCAAACTTTTACCCCTTTTGCACAGATAAACAGCCCCAGAAATTTTATTTTTTAGAAGATTTTACTTATTTATTTTTAGAGAGAAGGGAAGGGAGGAAGAAAGAGAAAGAGAAGGAGAGAAACACCAATGTGTGGTTGCTTTTTCTGCACCTCCAACTACCTGGCCCAAAACCCAGGTGTGTGCCCAATTAGGAATCGAACCAGTGACCCTTTGGTTTGCAGGCCAGCACTCAATCCACTGAGCCACACCAGCCAAAGCCCTAGAAATTTTAAAAGTCAAGCATATAACTATTCTCCTTTCTAGGCAGGAAAAATAGTTCTAAGTTTTTCATTCTGGAAAGGAAATACATTATACATGTGCTGATCTATATAAAAATGTCTTTCCACCTATTCTATCATGAAAACTCATGTGTGTTCTTCCCTATCTGGTTTACATGTGAACTTTTTGTGAAACCTACTATTTTTGAATTCTGTTGGCTTCAAGTGAAAGAAATCCAACTCAAACTGGCTTAATAAAACTGCTCATATAATTAAGAAATCAGAGGGAGTTATGACTTCCATCCTACAGACTTAACAACTCTAGCAGAAAGACCAAAAAAGTGTACCTTTTTCCTCACAGTGCCATTAGGAATCCTAGATTTATCTTTCACAGGACTGGCTTGGGTATTCTGCCCATCTCTGAACACATCACTGACACTGGGGCATGTAACGCTCTAACTGGACAGAGAGAATCCTCTTTTAGCAGCCAGATGAATGATGAGCTCCAGGCACAGAAAATAACAGGTGGAAGAAAAACAAAGACTTATAATCAAAGGAATGTGGAGTTTCCGGGCAACTACAAGGCACAACATTCAGAAAAAATTTAGAAAGGAGGGAAGTGTCAAGAGATGATGAGGTGTCAAAGTTAGCCTAAGACTGGATAATAAAGGACCTGGAAGGTCATGCTCAAGAGTTGAGAGTTGATCCTGAAATCAAGGGGGCAGCAATTGAAGGACTTAAAGCAAGGGAGTAGTGCGGTTACATATGCATCATTCTGAAAGCTGGGTGAAAGATGGATTGGAAGGAGAAAGTCTACGTAATTTTTAACCTATATTAGAACACCTACTGTTAAAGTGTAAGCCAATTGGTACAGCCACTATGGAAAATGGTATGGGCATTCCTCAAAAAATTAAAAATGGAACTATCGTATGGATCCAACAATCCCACTTTTGGGCATGTGTCCAAAGGAAATAGAAACACTAACTCAATAAGATACCTACACGCCAATGTTCTTAACAGAATTATTTTTTAACAGTCAAGACATGGAAACAATCTAAGTATCCATGGATGGATGGATAAATGGATAAAGAAGTTATTATAAAGTTATTATATATAATGGAATATTATTATACCCTAAAAATGAGGAAATCCTACCATTTACAACAACATGAATGGGTCTTGAAGGCATTATAACTAAATGAAATCAGTCAGACAGATGGAGACAAGTACTGAAGGATCTCAATGATGTGGAATATGGAAAAGTCCCCACAAAACTCATAGGAAAAAGATCAGATTTGTGATTAAAAGAGGCAGGGATTAGGGAGAATGGGATGACTGTGATCAAAAGATATAAATTTCCAGTTACAATAAAAATAAGTACATGAGAGGTAACACACCACTCTATAGATGAGCTGACTGTAGGTCACACTGCTGTGTGACACATGGGAAAGTTGTAAAGAGACAAGGTCCTGAGAGCTCTTATCCCAAGGAGAAATTTTCTTTTTATTGTATTTATACGAGATGATGAATGTCAGCTAAAGCTAATATGGTAATCACTTCAAAATATATGTAAATCAAATCATGATGCTACATAACCTAAACTTTTATGCTGATGTATGTCAATTATTTCTTGATAAAACTGGAGAAAAATGTAAGCAGTACAGAAAAGGGATAATTTCTGGCTTCACAATTATGTGCAAGATGATCCCCACAGTCCTGGGTTTCCTTTGTGAGTCAGAGCATAATGTTTCAATTCTTGAAAATATTAGCTTTCCTTTTCATCTGACACCACCCATTGATAAGATTACTAAGGGAATAAATGGAATTATTCTTATTTCCTGAGCCTTTTATTCCCTTTTAAAGGGTCATCTTCCTAGAGAATGGTAATAAATGAACCATGGTAGAGCAGTTTATGGAAATTTTTACTTGACCTGTAACTTAGCTTTATAAATAATTCTAAACAGTCATAAAATGACTATGCTTGAAAGATAATTGCTCATTAAGGTAGCGAATAAACTTTGTCCATGCAATGCAGCAAGAATATAACATCCAAAAAAGACTTTAATTTAAAAATTATGGGTTCTAAAAATAAATAAGTAAATAAAATGATCATTTCTAAGTATCATTGTTCATATACTTGGCTAATTATATAACTTTATATTTTAGAAAGAATTTATTTTGTATACTTTAGAGGAAGAAGAAAAAATACTTGTGTTTTAAATTTTTTTAATTTTATTTTTTATGCGGGAGTGTAAGTGGTGGGTACAGGGAGAACATGGCAAAAGACACGGCTAATGTAAGTCAAGGAAACAAACTACGAAGGTGAAAGACACAAGTGTTGGAATCCCAAGGTGGCTGAACGATGCTTTGTGGTATGCAAACAAAGGGAAGAAATAAAAGACACAAAACACTGTAGTTACAGAGGGTTTTGGTTTTTGTTTCTCAATGGGATCATCTTCCTGGTGTCTTTATTCCATTCACCTATTCCAAAACATTTACAAAATTTATTGGAGACCAGTAGTTTGTTGCACATCATACCGCATGGTTTAAATACTAGGATAAACAAAGTCCAAAAACCTGACCTCACAGTCCTGAAAATCTCATTAGTCAGGGACAAAGATGTGTAAACAAATAATTTTTTATTATCGTATGTTAGAATGAGGTAAATGTTAATAAAGGTCTATATAGTGTACGTAGGCAATATCTATGAAAAGGAGCAAGGGGTAAGAAAAGAGCCTGTGAAGTATTCATAAAGGAGACCTCCGTAGAGTTGAATTCACTGCAGAAAACCAGGTAAATGGTTGATCCGATTCCGATAATGCTCTGAAAGTGTTATGGATCTTGGGCACTTAGGGCATGTGATTAGAGACGATACCAAGGACCTGTGTAGTGGGAGACTGAGACTGAAACTCCCACACCAAGCCATGACCCTCAGTGTGCTGTACTCTCGGTAGAATGGTAGACAGATAAAAATTTACCCTAATCCAAATTTACGCCCCCCAGGGATGTGACAAAGAAGTTGGTTGTCTCCATTTAGGATCTGGGCGTGAAATGTCTCCCCGGAAAATTTGGGACTAAATTTAGAAAGAAATGCTAACATTTTAAATTTATACTACCAAAATTACTTGAAAATACCTGAGCCTAACAATCAATGTGGCAATTTTTCCCAGACTGTGGCTAACCCTGGAAAGCTCCCACAACCCAAAGCACAAAGAGTTGCTTGCAGGGAAAAAAAAATTAAACTCTTTTAAAAATTAGGTCATGGTAATTTTTTTTAAGTAGACAATAGAGAAGAAAGACGAAAAAGGGTCAACAGACAAATAAAGGCTGAAGAAGCTGAGAAAACCAAACAATATGAAAGAGAATGAAAATATATATTAAAAATGGTTAAAGATGCAAAAATATCACTAAAGTTCTAAGAAAGAATATGACTATTATCAGAGAAAATCAGATTGGATAAAAAACATTTTCCTATAAATAAAAATATTTTAATTGATATTAAAAACAAGATGAAAGAATTAACCGGAATATTAAACATAGTCAAAGAGAATTAGTGAACTTCTGGCCAAGACAGAGGCATAAATAGACACACTGTGCCTCTTCGCACAACCAAAATAAGGACAACAACAATTTAGAAATAAAAAACAATCAGTACTGACAGAAAATTGAACTGTATGGAAGTCTGACAACCAAGGAGTTAAAGAAGACACATTCATCCAGACCAGTAAGAGGGTCGTAGTCTGGCGGCCAGGTGGAGAGGGGTCACAGCAAAGTGGCAGCTGATGGACCCTGGGCATGCAGGCGGCAGCTGGCAGACCCAGCAAGGTGGCAGATTGTGGAGGGGTGCGGCGAACAAGGCAGTTGGCTGACCAGGCAATTCCACATTTGCGCACTGATAAACCAGGTGAAGCTAGGGAGCGAGACAGACTGCACAACCCAGGGTCCCAGTGTGGGGAAATAAAGCCTCAAAACCTCTGACTGAAAACATCTGTAGGGGTTGAGGCAGCAGCGGGAGAAACTCCCAGCCTCACAGGAGAGTTCATTGGAGAGACCCATGGGGTTCTAGAACATACACAAACCCACCCACACTGGAATCAGCACCAGAAGGGCCCAATTGGCATGGGGGAAGCCGGGGAAGTGACTGAAATCTGGCAGAGAGCTGAGCAAGTGTCATTGTTCTCTCTCGGACCCCTGCCCCACATACAGCATCACAACTAAGCCTTAGGTGAACACCTAAGGCTCCACCCCTTACTATGTAACAGACACATCAAGACAAAAAAAAAGTGGCCCAAACAAAAGAACAGATCAAAGTTCCAGAAAAAATACAACTAAGCAAGGAAGAGATAACCAACCTATCAGATGCACAATTCAAAGCACTGGTAATCAGGATGCTCACAGAATTAGTTGAATCTGGTCACAAATTAGATGAAAAAAAGAAGGCTACACTAAGTGAAATGAAGGAAAATGCACAGGGAACCAACAGTGATGGGAGAAAAACTGGTATTCAAATCAATGGAGTGGACCAGAAGGAAGAAAGAAACATCCAATCAGAAAAGAGTGAAGAAACAAGAATTTGAAAAAATGAGAAGAGGCTTAGGAACCTCCAGTACATCTTTAAATGTTCCAAATCCAAATTATAGGGGTCCTAGAAGGAGAAGAGGAAGAGCAACAAGTGGAAAACTTATTGGAACAAATAATAAAGGAGAACTTCCCCAATCTGGCAAAGGAAATAGACTTCCAGGAAGTCCAGGAAGCTCAGAGAATCCCAAAGAAGTTGGACCCAAGGAGGAACACAGCAAGGCACATCATAATTACATTAGCCAAGATTCAAATGAAGGAGAGAATTCTAGAAGCAGCAAGGGATAAGGGGACAGTCACCTACAAAGGAGTTCCCATCAGACTGTCATCTGATTTCTCAAAAGAGACCTTCCAGGCAAGAAGGGGCTGGAAAGAAGTATTCCAAGTCATGAAAGGCAAGGACCTACATCTAAGATTGCTCTATCCAGCAAAGCTTTCATTTAGAATGGAAGGGCAGATAAAGTGCTTCTCAGATAAGGTCAAGTTCAAGGAGTTCATCATCACCAAGCCCTTGTTCTATGAAATGTTAGAGACTTATCTAAGAAAAAGAAGATAAAAAATATGACAGTAAAAGGACAGCAAACCCACAGATATTAACAACCGCACCTAAAAAAAAAAAAAGCAAACTAAACAAACAATAGAACAGGAACAGAACCACAGAAATAGAGATCACGTGGAGGGTTAGCAACAGGGTGGGTGGGAGGAGGAGAAGGGGGGAAAAGGTACAGAGAATAAGTAGCATAGAGGGTGGGTAGAAAATAGACAGGGGAGGGCAAGAATAGTATGGGAAATGTAGAAGCTAAAGAACTTATGACACATGGACTTGAACTAAAGTGACAGAATGTGGGTGGGAGAAAGTGTGCAGGGTGGAGGGGAATGAAGAGGGGGAAATGGGACAACTGTAATAGCACAATCAATAAAATATATTTAAAAAATAAAAAAATTCAATAGGACTAATCAAATACACAGTAGCTTCTCTCCTTAGCAGCCTAGAAAATTAACTATACAGTTATTATTTTGTTAACACTTAGTGAGAAAGAATTCAGATGTGGGGTTCTGAGAATTCACAGATAATTTGCATGAGGTCAGTTTGTTGATCCAGACAGATAAGCACTGAGGACTTCAGGAAATATACACTTTGTGTGTGACACATGGACATGAACTACAGTGGAGGAGGGGGGGATATGGGTGGAAGGGCATGTGCAGGATGGAGGGGAGTGAAGTGGGGAAAATGGGACAACTGTAATAGCATAATCAATAAAATATATTAAAAAGAGAATTAGTGAATTAGAAAATACATATGAGAGTATATAGTGCAACTCAGAGAGCAAAAAGCAGGGAAACATTAGAAATTAAATATGCGAAGGCTATATTGAGAAAGCAAAAAATATATACACATACATATGAAATAATAATTATAGAAGTAAAGTAATCACATAATTTAGTATTAGCAGCATACATTAGAACATGAAGTAGAGACATTAAGAAAATTAAAATGATAATTTATTAACATTTATTTATTGACCTATAAATTGGTTTTACTCTAATGGTTGACCTAAAATAGTTCTATTGGAAAGTATTTTCAAAAATAAAATTCTTTTTAAAAACTAAAATAACATATAGCCATTTACAATACAGGAAAAAGTGGGTTTTTTGTTTGTTTGTTTGTTTGTTTTTGTCATTTAATCTCTGTGTACTCACTCGGTGGAAGGCTCTGCCCTGAAGACCTAAGTACCACCCTGACATTCAACCTCCTAATAACACATTGGGCAATAGGAGTTCAACACGTGAATTTTAGGACACAAACATGGAGTTACATGTAAACAGTCCTACGTGTTTCTTCAGCTGGTGTGTGTCTTTTGATATGCACATGGTCATATGTATCACCATGGTCCCTTTAATAGATGATACCCATCAAAATTCATTTGTGAATGTTACATAGTCATCTGCTTCCTTGTGAAACAGAAATTCAGTACCTAGTTTTTCATTAAACATGCTCTTCCATTTTTAAATTAGTTGATGCTGTAAGAACTTTTCTCAGAATAAAAATTATACGTACTCTAGTCATTAGACAAGGTCACAGAAAACTCCTAAATTCCATTTGCTTACAACAACCAGCATTTAGTTATCAGTCACATTCTATGTTACTTGGCTGCAGGTTGGCTATGCTGAGACTCTAGTAGGCTGTGCTCAAAGTTCAGTCTGAGACCAGACTGAAGGAGAATTCCTTATTTGCCTTATTATGCCATTCTTTTACATGGAAGAACAAGAACAAGAAATGTTGGTCAGCGGCAATAACTTGTACCAAGTCACCAAATATTCAGTTCCCTCTTCTTTCTGCATGCAGAATACGTCCAACCCTGCCCTAAGGGAGAAAACTCAAAAGTCATTTCCAACTGTGGCAGCAGGTTCAAAATACATAATCTCCAGGTGGGGATGCTGGTTCCTTGTTCTTGCTCCGAGATTTTCCTATTTACATCACAATGACCTTAACCACATTTGAAATGAGGACAGAAGGATATGATCCACTTTGGGATTGAACAACATTCCTGGCTCACTCCGCCCCCATAAACAACTGGAACTCAGGACTGGTTTAAGTCTTGAATGAAGTCTCTTTCGTTCTCAGCATGAGCAGCGCACACATTAACAGAATTTTTTCTATTAATTCTACTCAGCTTTTTGTACGCAAATCTAGACTCACAGTTTATTTTTAAGAAACAGTCCCCAGATTCTGACTGAAGTATCCCTTTGCTTTCTCAACCTCTGTTCTCTGTTTCTCTCGATTTAACTGTAATTACAAGTCTGTGCCCATCAGGCTTCAGGGGGAAAGCCGCCCTCTTAACCTCTTTGCTCTAATATATTTTTTGTGTGAGCTATTAAGAGTTCTACCCTTAACTGAACCTTTAAAATATTAACTGATTAAGAGGGCTTAATAATAAGTATGAAAACCAAAAAGTACTCATAACTTGGTCCTTGCCAGCCAGACTGAGGTTTAGTCAACTTTTGTTCTTCAAAGCTTTCAAAATCTTATTTCTCACTATTAATACATGGGTCTATGAAGCAGTTGCCTTTAATAACCCTACTGGTCTCTGAATTTCTAAATTCTTCATTTTTTTTTATTATTGCTTACAAGTCTTTGTTTTACTAGCCCACCAAATGCAGACAACAGTAACCAACACACTCTATTAATGTTTTTAACCTTTCCCCTAGAGCTACAAGTTTATTAGGTTCATCACCTGTGTTGCAAATTATTGTGAAAACCAAATACTTTGCCATTGCATAAAATAGATCACCCTTCCAATAAGTTTCCTAGCACCTAGCCACTGACCCCCAAACCAATGCTCCCATTTTACTTTATTTTTACTGGGGTGCCGCACCATTCCTAGAACCGGTGACAGAATCGTGCAAGACACGTTAGGCTATGCTTCTCCACATCTCAGCAGTTTAGACCATGGGTCAGCAAAGTTCCTTAAGGTGCCAGAGAGTTATTATTTTCAGCTTTTCAGGCTACATATATATAATTGCCGCAACTAGTCAACTCTGCTGTTGTAGCTTAAAAGTAACTGTAAGCGATATGTAAGCAAATGGACATGGATGTATTCCAATAACACTTTCTTTAAAAAGAAAAAGCAGGCAAGGAGCCAGATTTGACCTTCAGACTGAAGTTTGTCACCCCATGACTTAAACAATATGTTTTTTATTTAAATTTTTAAGGTATAACTTTCCCACATACGGTTAAGTGCCCAAATCTGAAGACAGAGCTTAATGCATTTTACCTATGCATACACAATGGGTAACCATTTTGCAGATTAGTATGTACAACCCTAGTGCGTGGACTCATCAGCAGAGAACATAAGCCTTATATCTTAGGGTGTTCGAGCACCGCCTCTGTCCAATCATTGGGTGGTAACTGAGTAATACAAACATGGAGGCAACCTCTAAGAGGTTAGACTTAAAAATAAAAACAGACTGTAAAGATAACAAAATTGGGCAGAGATATGAGTGGCCACTCACCACTAAGAAAAGAGATTTGATAAAACGTTAGCCTCAGCAGTTTAGTAAATTTTGTTCACAAACAACAACAACAACAACAACAACAACAACAAAACAGCAGCAGCAGCGACAACTTTCAGAGTCCATCACTGAAACAATATATTCTCTAAAATGTCAACTTTTCAACAGAAAACTTATGAAATGAAACGTTACCTTCA
Source organism: Glossophaga mutica (assembly GCA_039655065.1). Classification (NCBI taxonomy): domain Eukaryota; kingdom Metazoa; phylum Chordata; class Mammalia; order Chiroptera; family Phyllostomidae; genus Glossophaga; species Glossophaga mutica. The sequence goes on from CM077304.1 coordinate 67,221,451, forward strand.
TTCAGCTAAATAAAAGGTCAAGAAAATCTGTCCCTAGGTGTCCCCAGAGGTTAGATTTAACAGTCAAAGACTTCAACAAAGTTATTTTAAATATGTTCAAAGAACTAAGGGAAACTATGCTTAAAGAAGTAAATTGAGGCATGGCAAAGGTAAATCAATTAACAATGACTCTAAATAACTATTTTAAAAAAAACAATGAAATTCTATATTTGAAGAGCACAATAACTGAAATAATCAGTAGAAGGCTCAACAGATTTGAGATGGCAGAAAAAAGAATCAATAAATTTAAAGAGAGATCAATAGAAATTATTGACTGAAGAAATAAAGATTGAAGAAAATTGAACAGGGTCCTAAAGACTTATTGGACAAATAGCATACTAATGTGTGCATGGTGGGAGTCTAATGAGGAGAGACGAGAGAGAGAAAGAAGAAAATGTCAAGAAACAATGCTTGAAAACCTCTACATTTTGATGAAGAACATTATACATCCAAGAGTTTGTTCCAAGAGTTAAATAAGTTAATATGTATAAAACAAATAGCATCCTGGCAAAAGGTAAGACCCCAAATAAATATTAATTATTAATTCATGCTTACATGGATTTTTAAACATAAAGCAAACATAGTTGACTAAGGTGGGATTTGTATTGAAAAGAAAACATAGAGCACACCCCCAGCATCCCTAGAGGCTCCTTTGCTCCCTTCCCCACGATTACCTCCTTCCCACTCGTAAGCATTTACTCTGACCTCTATCACCATAGATTAGTTGTAAGCATTGTTGAATTACTTATAAGTGGAATAATGCAGTATGCTCTCTTTGTATTTGACTTCTTTCATTCAACATTATATCTGTAATTTTAATCCATTTACTCTATGTATCAGTGATTTCTTCTTTCATTGATGAGTAGTATTTTATTGTATGAATATAATAGAACTTATTTTTTCCACTCTACTTCTGATGAATATTTATGTTGTTATATTACAGTTTTTACTATTATTAATAAAGTTACTATAAGCATTCTTGCTTTTTTTTTTTTTTTGGTGCATATAAGCACTTGTATCTATTAACTACTTACTCAAGAGTGAAACTTTGCACGATGGAGGATTCTCATGGTTAGGTTTTCCTGTTGTTGTTGTTTAGTTTTGGGGGGTTTTTTTGGCTCAAAACAACAGAAATTTATTCTTTTACCGTTCTGGAGGTCACAATTCAAACTCTGCCTCTAGACTCTTGCCTGTCTGACTGGGCAGTCAGTCATTAAAGACCTCAGTTTGCAGAATTAGCCTGAATGCCATCTTTACAGCACAGGCTACCCACTACACAAGTAGTATCTTTGTCACAGGGGCAGAGGGAGATCTGGTGCCCCACCCTCCCCTGCCACAGGAGGTGATGTGAAGGTAACAGAGAGAGCTGTGAAGATGGTGTCCTTGAAGACTGGAGTGATGCAGCCACAAACTAAGAAATGCTGGCAGCAACTGGAACTGCAAGAGGCAAAGAACTGATAGTCCCCAGAGCCCCAGAGACAGATCCTTGATATCCTTGGATTCCTTCAGTGTCCACAGTAGGTAGGACTTAGTGAGTCGGGAAGCAGGAACCACAAAAACGCAAGTGTCCATTCGACTCCTGTGTAGGATGTTTAGCTTCTTTCAGAACCATCAAAGAGTTTTCTAAAATGATTGTTTCCATTTACACTCCCCATCAACATAAGAACTTTTTAGTTGCTCCGCATCCTCATCAATGCTTATTAATGTGTCTTCTTAATCTTAGAGAACTGCGGTATCTTATGATTTCAATTTGCATTTCTTTGATAATTAATGATGCCTTTATCTAAGACCATTTTGATAGTCTGTCTTGTGTACTGCCTCTTCAAGTCTTTGCCTGTCTTTGAATTAGATCATTTATCTTCTCAATGACTTGAAGTTCTTCTTTATATATACTATATCAGGGGTCTCCAAGCCCCGGGGTTGTGGACCCGTACTGGTCCATGGCCTGTTAGGAACCAGTCTGAAAGGGAAGCTCGCCGGAGCTCCGCCTCCTGCCCCCTCCACACACACCCCTCGTCCCTGGAAAAAAGGTTGGGCGCGGTTGTGCTATCTGTACGTCCTTTGAGTTGAAGTCTAATCAAATACAGTCCCCGCTCCCAGGACTGGAGGACCTGACAATACCTGCCTAGTAAAATTTCTGAATTTCTGTAGACCAGTGACTGTTTTATTCCTTTCATTATGTCCTTTTGATAATTATATTATTTTGGTTCTATCATTACATGTATTTCAAATATGTTCCCCAGTCTGTGGCTTACCTTGTTACCCTTCTAACAGTGGAGTTTTATAAAAAGAAGTTTGTAATTTATTGAAATATATTTTATCAATCACTTCTTTTAAGGTTAATGGCTTTCGAGGCTGTGGAAGAAATCTTTGCCTATAAGACATCCTGTTGTCTTCTAGAAGTTTGATTTCTTTTAGATTTAGGTTACGGTCCATCTTGAATTAATTTTGCATATAGTTTGAAATAGTGGTTAAGTCCATTTTGTACAACACAGAAATATAGTTACTTCAATACCATTTATTACCAACATTAGATGTGTAAGTCATTAGGTTATTGTCTTTCAGCTCAAAACCCACCCAGCTCTAGACACCGCTTTGCGATGCTGGAGCTGGGACTCTGCAACACACACTTCTGCTTTGCTAGCTAGCTTGCTATGAGACTCTACCAACAGAGGTCAATAGAGCTTTAAAATTGGAGTGGAAGGAAGGGACTTGTCTGTTTGTTTTCTAGGTTGGTTGTATTCTTCTTCTTCTTATTATTATTCCTGAGGGCTCCTGTGGCTGGTGATCTCTCAGTGGCACCCAACAGTATTTTATCCCTCTAGTGGCAGAAGAATGTTATGTCTTCTGCAGCAACAGTAGCCCCTCTTCAGAGGCCTGGGGGTGTTCCCACAGACCTGCTCCTCCGAAGCTCATGCGCACAGGCCCAGCTGAGCACCCCCTCCTCAGAGCTGGGAGTCAGCCCTGCTGCTCTTTCTCTAACTCTCCAGGCTTTTCTCTTTGATCTGTCAGCCAGAGGGGTGGTAGCTGCTCTCTGCTCTCTGCAGTTGTTACACTTAGATTCTCTTTTGCCCTTTTAGTAATTAGTAACATTTTATATTAAGTTGTCTTTGTTCACATTACTGGTGTGGTTTCTAGCTCCTGACAGAACTGTGACTGATGTACCATCTGTTCACTCACTGAATGTCACCGTAAATCAGGTGACTTCATATAAATGGGTATGTTCTTGGCCCCTATTCTGTGTCATGGGTCTATACGTCTATTCTTGTGCCAATGTCATACTGTCTTAATTATTGTATTGTTACAGTAAATCTTAGTATCTAGTAGTATAAGTTACTCAGCTTTTGTTTTTCAAGCATTTTCTTGGCTCTTCGAGATACTGCCACCAGAATTTTAGAATCGGCCCATTAATTTCCACTAAAAAAAGGTCGAAGCCTGATTACCAGAAGGAAGGAGGGGTGGGGGGAGGCAGACGAGGATATAGAGGGATAAGTGGTGATGGATAGAGACTGGACTTAGGTTGGTGAGCACACAGTACAATATGCAGATGATGCAGTGTAGAATTATACACCAGAAACCTATATAATTTTATTAACTAATGTCACCCCAATGTATTTAATTAGAAAAATTGAGGGTGGAGGGATCAAGCAAAAAAGAAAAAGGGCTTGTGGACATGGACAACAGTGTAGTGATTGTGGGGGAGGGAGGTGGTGGAGGTGGAAGAGAGTATAAGGGGGATAAATGGGAATGGAAACAATACAACAAAAAACTATTAAAATAAACAAATACATATAAAGCCAGCAAAAACTGAGGTTTTGATTCAGATTGCTTTGAATCTGTAGATCAGTTTGAAAGGAAGTGACATTTTACAATGTTGATTTTTAAACATAAACAAAGGGATGTATTCACAAACATGACACACTCTTCCATTTATTTACAACTTGTTACTGGAGTTATATTGGTTGCATTATTATTCCTAAATCCTTGCAGTGAATAGAACTAGGAGAAGTTTTCCTAAGTACAATTGCATATTGATATTGCCATTCAAATTTACCATTACAGATTTTCAAATTTCTTTTGTTCTATATTTTTATATTTTTTCTTTTCTGCTAAAATTCTTTGTTCACAGTAATGTTAATGCATTTATTTATTTGTTCTGTCTTGTATATAAAATAGTTTCAAAATGGCAGTACAAATACTACTACTCCCAGTAAACTTATGTAGTAAGATATTTCTTTGGATTTTGCTGTTGTTTATGTCCTTAAACTATGTACAGTCAGAGTAGTATGTCAAAGTTACTTGACATAAATCTTTGGTTATGTTATTCCTTTTTATACACACTTAGGTCCTATGTTTCTATTTATGTTAAATTTTAGAGTTTATTTTTCTTTCCCTTTAAATTTAATTTTGCATATGTAAAACATTTACATGGTTGAAAACCATATTAGAAAGCCAAAAGAATATACTTATGAGGGAATATACTTAGAGAACTCTCAGCTTCGTTCCTATTCTCACCTCATTTCCACATTTTCTCTATAGGAGTAAACATTTTCATTGGTTTTTGTTTCATCCTTGTTTGGCTTTCTTTTGCACAAACAAGCACATATATATGTTTATTTACATATATTTCTGTTTCTTTTTATTTCTTACACACCAAAGTAGCACACTGTAATATTCATCGATTTCCTCCTTACAATGTAGCCTGGAAATCAGTCGTACCAGCTCACGTAGGTCTTCCTCATTCTTTGTTACAGCTGCACAGTACCAGTGAGTGTGCCATAGTTTATCAAACTTGTCTGTCACTCACAGAATCTTGGGTCATTAACAATCTTTTGCTGATGCAAATAACACTGCAATAGATAAGTGTTATATAAGTTGTTCCATATTTGTGGAGGTGTAATTATTCCAAGCTCTGCTCTGAGTCTAGGGCCAAAACAGAACCTGTGGAAAGAAGGGGAAGGGACTAGACAAAGAGCATTTCTGAGAGACCCATGGACATGAACAGCAGGGTGAATGTGGACTGTGGGAGCAGGGCGTGGGCTGGGTGGAGGAGGGCAAAGGGGGAAACGTTGGGACAACTGTAACAGAGTAACAGTTAAAAATAGATTTGGTGGAAAAAATGCAAGTATGATTTAAAAAAAAAGACAACCTGTGGAAGGCCAAATGTTGAATTTATGAGGTTTGTACGTAGGTTTAAGTATGGAAAATGTTTAACCTACTGGGTGTATTTTGAGGTGATCCTGTTATTGTAGGTGCCTTGAGAGAACATGCCTGAGAAAATTTATGGAATTCAACAGCATAGGAAAAACAAGGTACTGGGAGCACACGCTCATTCTCACCGGGCTCCTCTACGGGCACGGTTCCCACCTGCAGCTGCACATTATGGTCACCCGTTAATTCAAAGCCTCTGTGCCTGGGACCCAGGCACTGGCGCTGAGATACTGACTGGGCATAAAGCACGCAAAATATCTAGCCTCCAGCCTGGTAAAGAGCTGGCATCTGCTAGATGAGTGTTGGTGCTGGCAACCATTTCCTCCCACAACATGATGTGGTCTTTCATTTTCCTAGGATGTTTGCATGAGTTCCATAAGGAATTTTAATTATGTTATCAAAAATTTTTTATAACAATAGGTAATCCAACATTGCAATCCAATTTGGGAATCTCAAAAAGACTATGTGAAGAGAGGGGCTTTTTTGTTTTTGTTTTTTGGTACTCATTGGTCTCATAATTCCAACATTGTTCCTCTGTTTTCCTTCCCTTGACTTAAAAAAAAAAATACAAGTTCCTCATTCTTTATCCAGGACACACATTGCTATCCTTTTACCACAAAGATATAGGATAATTACATATGAAAGCAGTCTGGGTAGTAGGAAAAATCGAATTTCTGCTTTATATTAGTCAAATATATGCTCTTTCCAAGATATTTTTAGACTTTTTATTGCTGGATGCTTACCAGGAAAGAAGGTTGGTTCTTCCATCTGAAACTTGCTCTTTCTATCTAAGGATTTTTAGATCTTTAGATCTTTGGAAAGTACATTTCAAAGTCCAGAATTTTAAACCACTGAGGGGTTATTAATGAGGATAAAAAAGGTATCGGTGGTTTAGCCAGCATCACACTGAGCCAGGCTCACAGCCCAACTCACAGCCCACGGTTCCAGCTTCTGGGACCATGAGGCTCTGCCTTTCCCAGTTCAGCAAGTAGTCACCACAACTTAATGCTCATTATACACATTTGATATCCATCTTATTTCCGAGTACTTGTTAGGCTTAATTTGCTTGACTTGCCTGTTTCTCTAGTAAGCATTTATTTTTTGTTATGTTATTAAAGAAGTAAGTTCAACTGCCAATTATTATGTCTTTCAGTTACAAACTTACCAATGATTTCTTGCTTGTTTCTTACATTCCTAACCATTTTCATCTCAAATTTTGCCATGAACCCTAACCTGTTTTTCCAAAATCACAATTTCTGTAGAGAACAACATGTTCTCTATTGGAATCACTTGAAATGGTGTCACAAATTACTCTTGGAGCTGCCGTGAGCCAGGTGCAATGTCATGTTCATCTCAGCTAGTTACTGCTCTTGGCTTTGTCACAGCTGATGCTCGGATTATATTAAATAGACATGACTTATTCGGGTCTCACCTTGCCGGCAAAGCTGGCGGAGCTGTCTCTCCACTCGACGTGATGCGTGCTGTTTAGCATCATGCTGATTCCCAGATTAAATATCCTCGCATGTACTGTCTGTCATTCCATGTGGCTCAGTTCCTGGCTCATTATCCCTTCCCTGTCTTCTTGGTTCCACTGCTTAACATGATCGTTGGACAGCAGCCTTGGAAAGAGCTTCTAAGCAGCAGATTTATCATTTTGTGGAGGAGTTTGTGTCAAAATCCATTTCAAAAATTCAGAGCTCTGAAGATGAAGACTCTGATGGCCTTAAATGTTTCTTAAAGTGTAAAGAAGCTTCATAATCAAAACCAAAACTAGATTAGTATTTAAATCCTAATGTTAATTCTACTTATGCTTATAATAACAATATTATAGGTAATAACACTGAGTAATAACTTTACTATGTGTTCCAAATATTCTGCATGCATTGTCTCATTTAATCTCACAACGGCTTTACAGAGATTTTTTTTTTATCCTTAATAAGAATGAGGCAAAAAGAAGGTAAGTAACAATCCCACAATCATTCAGCTACTAGATGGTGAAGCCATGATTTGATCCCAGACAAATCTGATTCCAGTTTCTGTAGCTCTGAAGTGCCACCCATTGCAACAGAAAGAGAAAAATCCAAGTGGTAACTAAACAAACTCCTTTCGTGGTAAATGACAGGATAGTCTCATCTCCATGTATCTCTTGGAGTCAATTTAATTGGTTGTTAGTTTTAGAACTTACCAACCTGAATTTATGGATGTGGTGATTTTAATGTGTTTAAAAAGGTAAGCACTATTTCTTATATTTTCATTCATTAATTATTGATTGAGTGTGCATATGTTAGGTGTCATGTTACGGATGGGTGGGAATAAAGTTAAAAAAGTCATATTTCTTGCCTCAAATTGTTCCCAATCAGAAAAAGACATTGAAATAAAGCCTTGTAATACAGTGTGATGAATGTGATGATGAGGGTGAGCACAGAGTATAAAGGGGGCGGTTCTGATGTTCATGCATCACCCTCAACAATTCAACTACTCTGGAAAGAATCTAAGCAAATTTCTAATTTTTAAACAAATCATCTTTATTTTCCCAAGAGATGTACTATAGCATGGTGGTTTAAGAATGTAAGCTGTGGAGCCAAGGTAGCTGGGTTTGAAACCTGGGTCCATTAATTTTGGGCGACCTAACCTCCCCATGGTTCAGTTTCATTGTCTGTAAAATGAGGATGATAATTTCAGTAACAGAACTGTTGTGAGAATTGAATGTGATACATGTGAGTTTCTTAAAGCAAAACCTGGCATACAATAAGCACTACATGTATTTGCTATTGTTATTATTGTTATTATAATTATTAACAAGTACATTGATAGTCAATGAGGTAAGAATGAATACCTTTCTTCTAGTGGACCAGGAGATATCAAAAACAACATGTACATACTGAGCCTGGAGTTAATATTCTGAGTGCCATGCCAGGGTCTGGGGAACGAGCTCAATTCAGGGGCTCAGGAGTATTCAGGAAGTTCATAGTATAATGGAGGCAACAAAATTCTAGCCAAAATATGTTAGAATAAGTGATATTTAAGTAAATGTGCTATGGGAAAATGCAAATGAGTAGAAAAATTAATTCTGTCTTGTTGTGTTGTGGACCGTTCAGCCTGGTTTCAGGAGTTGTAATCCTCACCCCATGGTGGGCTGTGTAAGAGCCCAAGGGACCCACTTCATCTGGGTCTGTTCTGTCACAAGGACGTGACCTACTAAGGAGACAAAGTTTATCTCCCTGGCAGGAGCACTGCTTCTGCCTCATCCATCTCTGGCCCCAATGCTTGGTCGGTAGTCAATGATGGGTAAGACTCCTCATGGGAGGGGCAACCTGAGCCAGACACAACCACCTGGGAGGCCTCATGGAAGGACTTGAGGGGCTGCAGCAAAGAGGATGTGATGGACCCTCGCCCCCCGGCTATTCTGACATAGCCCGAGTCCTCATTTCCATCTGGGAGATATCTCCTGCTTCCTAATCGGCTTAAAGCCTGAAACTGTGGGGGTGAGCGGTGCAGCCCTGTGCTGGCCAGGACGGCTCCCTGGGTGATCGGGCGTAAGAAAGAATTCCTAAAGTCCTGTGAAACCTGCTTTGCTAAGAGTGCTCTCGTTTAAATGATAAGTGTCCCAGGAGGAAATGCGTATGTCTCCCAAAGTTTGGCAACCCCCTTTCCTGACAAACACTGGCTCGGATTAAGCCCTCAGATTTCTTTGACATGTTAAACCTGTATTCCGGTGTATTTGAGCCCAATAAAAGCCTAGTGAGGATGGGGCTCTGGGTCATTCTCCTCTGAGAGTTTGATCCCTTTCCTTCCCAAGCAGATCATGTCTTGGTAGTTATTATTTTCATCCGTGACGGAGGGATGGGGCTCTGCGGGCAGAGCCCCCCGACATCTGGCGCCCAGGACAGGGTCCCCCGCATTGCTGGATCCAGGAAAGCTTCATTGAGGAGGTGGCATTTGAACTAGATCTTGAAGGACTCCAACCAAATGAGTACCAAGGTCATCCCAGGCACTGGCAGCAGTATGGCAAAGGTGTGAAGGGATATCAGAAGAATAGAAAGTGAAAGACTCATGGGGTGTGCATGGAGGAGTGAGTGGAGATGAGCAGGGAGAACCGGAATTAGTTCTTATGAAAAGCCCGTAGGCAATTCTAATTGGAGAGAGAGTGGTGTAACGTAGCATCTGCATTTTAGAGACATTCCTGTGGCTCCATGAGGAACGGCTTTGAAGGGGGAACAAACAAGGGCAGAAAAACCCATCATGAGACTATTACAACAATTCTAAAGAGAAACGATGATGGTCTGAACCGAGGCTCTGACTAGCAGGAAGGGAAGAGAGAAGACAGAGGTGTCAGCAAGATGGGGTGACCAATTAGACGTGATACGGAGAGGATATGTTGACCGTGACTCTGACACACCTAGCTTGGGTGACTAATTTGTTAATGCCTATAACCAGTGTCAAAGAGGAGGAAGGAAAAGCAGATATGGCTATGACACCTCTATTTAGCAGCTACAAATTCAACTCAAGAGCAGTCCTGACCAGGGAGATGAACTTGGAAGACTTGAGAGTTCACTAGGGATTTGGAAATAGTTAGGATCGACAAGAAAGAAGAAGTAGAATAAAAAGAAGACTAAGACTAAAACCCTGAGAAAACCCAAAATTTGAACAGTGTCCAGAAAAAAATTAAGTAACAAGATATGGATTGGATATAGAAAGAGCAGCTAGTGCAGTGACTGCCTGACTGTGGCAGCTGGAGCCGTGATGAGAGAGCTGAAACAGACAGAAAAGGAGACAAGAAGCGGGAGGCAGTAGAATTGTGGAAGCTGCAGGACAAGATTTCGAGAGAGTTGCGGTGGCACTGGAGGCAAGTAAGACAAGAAAAGAATAGAAGCCAGTACTCTCAACTCATAGAAACAGAAAAAAAATGTAAGTGAACTATTCTAAGTGCTCACTGTGGGGAGGGAGATAGGTAGGGTATAGAGGTAGAAACTCAATCTGGAAAAGTTTCTGAAAAGCTCAGTGCCAAGATATATTGGGGAAGTTGAAAGAGCCAACCTGACTATTGTTCATAAGGCCCACAGTTGCACAGTTAGCACCATTAGAAAGACCTTGTTTCAGTCTCGGGCCTGCTTCTGGGACAAATCCATACTTGAGGTAGAGGACAAGACTTCCTCTATTACTTTGGTGCCAGTTGGGGTGTGAGGCTGTTCGGAATACTTCTGTCCCTGCTCTAGACACACCATGCTGTCAGCAATGCCCCAGTCTCTCCTCCTTGCTTCTCCCAAATATTTGGCTATTCCTCGAATTCATAAAATGTCTCCCTGTAGGACACAAACTTGAATGATGAGGACAGCTGCACAGGTTACACAGAGGATGGCGGTAGACCCGTGGTGGCCAGGCCCAACCGGAGTTCTAGCAGCCCGTTCGAGGGGCAGGCATTGCAGACCTCCACCCAATTCCTCCTTGAGGAAACACAGATCCAGCTGTGCCAGATCTCCCAGAGTGTTACCTTAAACATCCCAATTTTTATGGGCCAGGACCCATTTAAAACATTTTACACAATGTGAAGCAACGCAAAACACATCTGAAAGCAAATGCAGCCTAGAACCCATGAGTTTAAGGTGTCTGCCTTAAAATTTTAGGCTTTCAAATGCAAACACTAGAAGCACTGCAGATTATTTCTGCTTCCTGTTCTATCCCATCCTTCTTGAGGGTCCCTACTATGTGCTTGAACAATGTGGAAGTTTAAGGGTGGTGGTGAGACAAGAAAGAGAAAAAAGATCAAGATAAAGTATATAGTTTAATATGTCAAAAAAGAGCAACTATGTAGTTTAATATGTCACAAGTATTATACAGCAACACAAGATGAAGAAGAATTCAAACCCAAAAGGAGAAGAAAACCAACATTTATTGTACATTTTTATATAACCAATCATATACATATGTTATCTCATTTCATCCTTATAGTGATCCCAATAAGTGTGCATCGTGACCCTCGGTTTACAGGTGAGGAAACACACTTCAAAGGGATTCAGCAGCTTGCCTGCCTGTGGTTACACAATGACAGAGCCAGAATTTAAACCCAGATTTTTTATTCCAAAAGTCATGTTCCTATTCACACTGCTTTCCAACTGGCTGAATGCTCGTATAATGAGAAATGTGGATTTTGCTAATATAAAATATAAATGTGTTTAGGGTCATCTGTTTCTTTTCAGTCCAGTGCCTATTACCATTTTCCTTGGGGAAAAATTTATGTCAGGGGAGCTGGCCCCTGTCACCACTCTGATGACGTTTGTTCCTGTTTCATCCCACCAAACTTCTTTGTTCTTCCAGACTTATGAACCATCAAATCACTAAGGCTACTGAAAATGGCTTTTTCTTTACATATGTCCCTAGTCTTTTGCTGAATATTAGTAAAATTTTGGTTTAATAAAACTAGCATATACCCTAATTCTAGAATTTAAATGTGTGTGTATAGCATGCCCATAGAAAATATCATTTCTATACAACATTGTACTAAATATCTTAGTCCATGCAATAAATTAAAAAAATGTATAAATATTGGAAAGGGAGAAATAAAACTGTATTATTAGCCAACAACACAGTGGTATACACAGAAAATACTTACACAATATAATCTACAGGTAAATTATTGAAATTAATTAGTAAGTAGCAAGGATACTGGATTTAATATCAACACACAAAATTGTATTTTTATGTACATTAATTTCTCTTCAGAATGTTTTATGAATTTTATGGTTAAAGTCTTATAATTATTCATTGGATTTATTTTTAAATATTTGACATTTCATGACTCTTTGTAATGATTATTTTGAAATTACAATTTGTATTTTTTGTGGTTGATATACAGAAGAACAATTTTGCATGTGATGTCCTTGAATCCAGCAACTTTGCAAAGTTTACTTAGTAATTCAAACAGTTGAAAGATTTCTAACAAAAATTCTAAAACATTCTTAACAGAAATTAAAGGGAATTAAATAAATGGATGGCTACACCATGGATGGGGAGACTCAACATTGTAAAGATGTAAGCGATAGATTGAAAGCAATCTTAATAAAAATTCTAGTAGGAGTGTGTGTGTGTGTGTGCAAATTGACAAGCTACTTATAAAATTTCTACAGAAACATGGGGACAAGAATAGCCACAGCACTTAACAACAAAGTGAGAGAGCTTATTCTATTTTATATCAAGTTTTATAATGTTCAACAGCAGGGTATTGGTTCAAGGATAGATAGAACAAGACAGAGTCCAGAACAGACCTTGAGGCAATTTGGAACAATATCCCATCTTTGCTAGTGGTTCATTGTCTAGTATAGAACTAACTCTCCAAGGAAGATGCTTAGGAATGGTTTGTCTTATTACCCAACACAGTCATTTCAGTGTCCTTTCCAGTCTAGGGTAGTGAAGCAGTTACATTTTTTTCAACTGTGCACAGTTCGAATTATGTGACTCTTCTTCAATTTAGATTATAGGCATCAGAAGGTGTCTCTTTTATCAAGTATGATAAAATTCTACTTCAGTGTTCTATGTGGGGTCCAATAAATTTAGTTGCTTAAAAGATGCTCTTACATTGTTGAAAGGTTCATTTAAAACGGGAGCAGCCTGCTGCTGTGGAAGACAAGAAACACTCACAAATTGTGTGTGTTCTTTGTGTGTTTGATAGCTGTGTTAGAGAGGAGTTTCACTACAGTAGGTGGTGGGAAATAAAATATTTTAGCTGGGTTCATTGTTCCCCAACAAAATCAGAGATGTATCAGTAAGGTAGACAAAGCAAGAAAGGATATTGAATAGACCATTAGCTATTTCTACCTTAGGAGGGATTGTGAGAGATGAGATAGGATGGTAGCCACAGGAAAGCAGGGAAATGAGTAAATCTGAAACGCATTTGTCAAAATGTCATATATATTTTATACACCTGAGTGCAGTTGGACAATATTAAACTTAATAGAGATAATTTCTATGTTTCTCTTAATTAGAAGAAACATATCTACCTACACTGAGTTGTCAATTTGGTCATGGTTCCTTCTTATTTTGTTTTTGCTATGTTCTTAAGTAATTTATTAAAATTTAATGTTTTTTAATATTGTGGTTTGTTCTGGGAAGCATGAAAATAAATAGAAACTTATTATTAAATCTGATTTCACTATCCTTCAAGAGAGTAAAAGCTTTCCTCATAATCACTTTCAGTACCAAAGATCAAAATTAAAACTTCAATGAACTATTAAAACTTCAATGAAACTTCAATGAACACAAGCAAATAAATATCTTCTAGGTAAAATTTCTCATTTGGAGTTGACAAAACCTTAGTGACTTGCAAAGATTACAAAGCCATCAAGTTAGAAGCCTGGTCTAAAGTGACCCCTGACTCCAATCCCATTCACTTTGCATGATAACGAGCACCTTACTGTCCCCAGGCAAGGAGATACTTTGTTATTCAGTTGTGATTCTCTGAAGCAGGACTTCACAGGTACAGCACTATGGGCATTCTGAACCCTGTAACTCTTTGTTATAAAGGCAGTTCTTGTGCATTGTGGGACATTGAGCAGCATCCCTTACCTCTACCCACTAAAGTCCAGTAACATTCACCTTCCACAGCAGCTGTGACAACCAAAAATATCTCCAAGCATTGCCAAAAATCCTGAGAGGCAAATGTTTCCCAGTTACAAACAACAGCCCTAAAAATTTCTCTCTATCCCTAAAATGATTTGAATTTTTGTCAAAACAGAAAGATCCCTGCAAACTTTGTACCATTTCTCAGAAGAATGTTAAATCTGTTACGCTTTCTACAGTTTCATACACTTTAATCAAAAAGTTCAGCACCTGCGTTTGCTCTTTAAATCTGTGACGGTCTTCCCTGTCTGCTCGGTCCAGTCCTTGCCATTCTCAGCTTCACTCTGTATCACAGGAAACTACATTGCCCAGCCTCTCTTCTTTTCTGGTTTCTAGGTGATTTAAGCTAATGGGAGGTAATGGCAAAAGATTGGCGTGGACAGTAGGGAATGAACCGGGACAGTTCCCTCTTTCTCTGTTCTGACAATCTTCCCTCTGTGATCCAGGTCATGGGTTCCATCTTCCACCATGAGGCCCCAGATGCTGGACTAAGGTTACATTAATTGTGTCCTTCCAGTCCCAAGGGTGGTAGCAACTTCTTACTGTTGCCAGTTTCTGGTTTCCCTTGCTCTCCCCTTTGGCTTCTTCTTCCATCATCTGTGTAAGCAGTTACTACAAACTGAATTTTGTCCCCTCCCTCCCCAAATTCATATTTGGGCCCTAACCTTCAGGATAGCTGTATTTGGAGTCAGGAAGTAATCCAGGGTAAATGATATCTTAAGGGCAAAACCCTGATCCAATAGGATTAGTGTTTTTATAAGAGCCCAGGAGCTCCTCCATCCTCTCTGTGCCCTGTGAGGACACAGAAGAAGGTAATCCCTCTATGAGCTAGAAAGAGAGCTCCCACCAGGGACAGAATCTGCCAACACCCTGAGCTTGGACTTCCAGCCTCCAGAACTGTAAGAGAATTCATTTCTGTTGTTTAATCCTCTAGACAATAGTATTTTGTCAAGGCTGCTCAAGCTGACTAATACAGTAATTCCCTGTATTATACTTCCATTATTTAAATAGTTTTTGTTTTCCTGCCTGTCCTAATTCTTTATAACATTGATACCATGAAATATTAATTTGTGCACTTCCATACTCACTTCCATAACTGTTTCTCCCAATAACACTGTAAGGCAGGGCAGAATGGTGTGACATAAAGAGCATAGGTTTTCAGTCACTTAGACTGAATCACAACATCCCTACCTAACAAGCTGCCTCACCTAAAAAAAGTTTGTTAACCTCACTGGGCCCTGGTTTCCTCATCTGTAAATTGGGTCTAATAATAGTTCTAACCTAAGAAGGTCATTCTGGATTAAACGAGTTACCCTATGCTAAGGGCTTAGAATATTTTTAGGCACATAATAACCTCTCAATAAATCTCAGTACTATTTTTAACTACAATTTATTGAGTGCTTTTTATGTGCCAAACACTTTGATGGGTACTGAGGACATAATGACAAATAACAAATAATGCCTTTAAGCAGTTACCGGTAATTATAATAAAACATAGCAAATTTATTCATAGACATATCATGGGAAAGCCAAATTAAGCATGATCCTCAGCCAGGGTTGGGGAGACCATCATCAAGGTTTGAACCCTAGTGTCACCAATCACTAGTAGTTTGGCTCTGGGCTTAAAGCTCTGATTCTCTATTTTCTCACCAGCAAAATGAGAATACTAATAGACAGTATCTACCTCATAAGGATGTGCAGTTTTGGTGTGATTTCTGGGGGATGGTGTGCTCAGAGACAGACAGCCGCCTTCGCATCAGTAGGGGAGCACAGACTCAGGCTGCCTAAGCTAGCCAGGGTGCCCCAAGTTTTCCATGCTTTACTGGTCATTCTGACTATGAGACAATGGCTGCCTTTCTTCTTCTTTCTCCTCCTCAGAAGAGGAAACTGAGTCTATCATACTTTTCTAGTATGAGTATTGGTCAGTACAGCCACTTTAGAAAATTTCTAGACAGAATCTATTAAATCTATGAAGCAATTTCACTTCTGCATGTCTGCCCAGAAATGAGTACATATACATACTTAAAGAGAATGTTTTTAGCAGCTTTATTCTCAATAAGGCCTAACTGGAAGCAAACCCAATGCTCATCAACAGGAGGGTGGGTAAATACGTGGTGATATATACTTGTATAATGAACTACTACATAACGGTGAGAATTAACTTTGGTTGCATGCAACGACATAGATGAATCTCACAAACAAAATGCTGAGGAAAAAGAAACCAGACTAGCTATTTCACTGTTCCATTTACAGGAAGTTGAAGAGTAGGCAAAGTGAATCTGTGGTCATAAAATTCAGAAGAGTGGTCATCTTTGGAGAAGTTTTTGCTGGCAAGAGAGCAGTGGTATAGTAGTACATGTTTAACAATCAGCTCTCAAAGAAAGCCCCACAGAATCCCTGTTTTCCTATCTTTCGCCAGTCTCCACGGTGTAAACACTCCCACCGTGGTGGATTCCAAGCTAGCAACGCGATGTCACTGAGCACAGAGTTGGGAAGGGGTGTACACGCACACAGTCCACTCTGGCAAGTCCATGTGAGCCAGCCCTAGCACACCACTGGGCATCCTGGTGTGCTGGACATGCCCTCTATCTTGATCTGCATAGTGCTCACACAGGTGTATTCTTAAGATGTGTTCACTTTATTGTGTGTATACTATACCTCAATAAAAGGTAAAATGTAAAAATGTCTGTGAGAACTTGAAAGATAGAAGCTATTCTAACCATGTTCCAGAGGAAGGTCCAGAGAGGAACCAAAGATTTAGTGGCTGAAAAGAGGGCATGCATATCATCTTGTCCCCATAACAGTTAGAGAGGAATGAGAGACACCATTAGTAGACAGTGGCATAAATAGAGAAGAGCTGGGCCACTCTCTCAATCTTTCAACTTGAGGCTTAATTTAATCTTGTCATTAGCGGGCGATATGCCATGCAAAACCAAGTGCTGCTTCTGAAAAGCCTAGGTGCACTGCCTGAACTAACTGCCACTCAGAGACACAGACTGGTCCACCGCGTGGCTCCAGAAGAAGGTTTTCAGCACAGGACCCCCAAACATAGTGGTCAGACACCAAAAGGCACCAATATAAAGAAAGTTACTTTTATTTTGAGTAAAAATGTACATTCATATCATTTTCCTAGTATTACTAAAATCCTAAATATGTTCAACACATCTGGAAGATGTGGCCTAGCTAAATGAGAAATTTTAATAGGACGGCTGCTCCTAACGCATGCAGCACTCATACATCTAAAGTCACAAAGCCAAAGCAAAATTTCAAAGTTTGACTGATGATAGCTCCACACATCCACAGATTCATTTGCTCCCAATCTGGCAGAACAGGACCATAGAAAATATCAGACCGAGTATCTAGAAAATAAAATAATAGAGTTAACATGGAATTTAAGGGAAAATGCTGGAGACATTATAAAACGACAGAAAGAACATTATATAGGAAAAGATTCTGGCTATTGACAGTCTTAATCTTATTTATCTAAGTCATCTATCTCTCTTCATGGGAAATTACGGACTCTCTCGGGACAAAAGAGCACTGAGAAAGCTCTGAGTATTCCATGTCTCAATCGGGGTTTTCAGCTAGCCAATCCACCTCTAACTTGCCCTATTTGGTTGTTGAGTAGCAGCTGCCACAGAGCATCCACCCTTCTGGACACACACACCTTTCTGGGGGTATCTGCCCTAGAGCTCAGAGGACCTCAGGCCTCTGACCGACCGCTCGATACACCTGTTGCTTCCAGAAAAGCGTTATGATCACCTGGTTTAGATCACCTGCATGAAAATCAAGGAGTCTAGAATTTCTCTTGCCATAGTTAGACATTGCCAAGAAGAATGAAAAAAAAAAGGTAACTTTTTTCTTTAAAAACTTCTAAATCTATAGAGAATAAGCTTAATTCAGAAATTTCCTTTGAAATGAAAAAACGCAGCTGAAAATCTGGGGCATAGTTTCCGGCTCATTAAGTGGTTCTACCAAGAATAAAGGACACTAAAACTTGCCCTTACTGTCTTTGCAGTTGGTGACTTGCATGCTGTGGCTTTGATGTAGAAAGACTGATGTGTATTACAAATCAAAAGTTTCCTCCCCACCAGCCTGCTTTGAGGAGAGGCAGGAGGAGGGTGAGCTGCCATTTATGCTGAGTCATCTCAAGTGCTCCTACTGTTTTAAGATCTCCTGCTTAATAATTCTTTTCTGAAAATGCATTTCAAATGAGAACTACTGCCCAATATTTGTCTTCTTAAAAGAAAAGTAAACATAAATACTCTGCAAAAAGATTTATGATTTTCCGAGCATTCTCAGTCATTCTTTTCGAATGACTTCAAAAAGTATTAAAATTTACTCTTTTTGACTTGATCTCAAGCCTCAAGTCTGGGAGACAAGTATCAGAAAAGAGTAAAGAAAATGGGCAAAATACTGGGATTAGGCAACTACCATCTTTCACTGTCACATTCTTGAAATAGAAGCCCACCATCTGTCAGCAGACTAGACGGTTAACATCCCACTTTTTTGCATCTCACTGTCTTGGAAAAGAAAATTTATCATTGTTCATAAAAATAGCAAGTAATTGAAAAGAGATTCATTGTATGGTAATGTACGCAAAGACTCAGGATAAACTTGCTGTAGGTAATGCGCATGCGTTCCCATATTCAGGAACTGTCTAAAAAATGTAAAATTATCCTTTTTCTCTCTATGAGCTGTGCCATTCCTGGGATCCTGTCAGGATAACTTGTACTCTGCACGGCGATGACTATCCGTGTCAGTGGCTTTTTTTCCCTCAACTGAAATGAGAGAAGAAAGTACTGATCATTTTTTTCTGCTTGTAAGTTGCTATAGTCAAATAAGGAGAGATAGGGTAGTCTGATTTTTCAACTTGGAATGATGAGAACTCCAAAAATGTCTACAAATAAAATAGCCTTACAAAATCCAGCATTTTGCATAGATTCATAGCATCCTGGTATAAGAGGAATCCCTCAGGTATGTGGTCTTAGCAGAGCCTTGAAAGTAACTACAAGCCCTCCATCAGAGCCTATTCCTGAACAGGCTGACGCCAAAGCTTTAAATGTTGGAGGATATATTTTTTTACATGATTTGTTATGGAGATAGTTTGAATGTATTTCCTACATGGAGATATTTGCCCCCAGTTTTCCTCTTAAAAATATTTATTAGAGGAATTTTTCTCTCTCTATGAGTCTTTGTGTTTTCTTTTCTTTTTTTTTTTTTTTAAGATTTTTATTTATTTATCGTTATTTATTTATCTTTAAAGGGGAAGGGTAGGAGAGAGGGAGAGGGAGAGAAATATCAATGTATGGTTGCCTCTTGTGTGTCCCATGCTGGGAACTGGCCTGCAACCCAGGCATGTGCCCTGACTGGGAATCAAACTGCGATCCTTTGGTTTGCACGCAGGCCCGCGCTCGATCCATTGAGCTACACCAGCCAGGGCTCTTTGTGTTTTCTTGAATTTGGGAAACAAGGCCTAAGTGTTAAGCCTTCAAAATGGGCCTAAGTATTAAGCAACTAGGATTAATGACTGTAAGACATACTAATGTACATTATTTTGGATCCATTTTTATAGACTGAATATCAAAAGACTGTTTTCAAAGATACCATTCTTTGAACCAACTATCATACCTATATATAGTCTAGAAATCATACTTAACTGGCCTAACTAAAAAATGTTATATTTTATGATATTAACATATATAAGTTCTACACCTATAACAAAGGTTTTTATTAGGGTATTTCCTTAACCATGTCTTGAGAACAACCAATAACATATCTAAATACGTAACGACACTCGGATATACCAGTTTCATAGAATATGGTACTTCTCTTGTACTCTTACCTTGAATTAGATGTATTTAGATTCTTGGCAATGCCTTTGACTATGGTATGAGAGATATCAATCTCTCCAGTTAATTATGTGCTTATTTTCTACAACTTTCCTTTTGAGAAGCTTCTTAAAAGCATCTGTGGGTTGTAGCCAATCATAGTCAATTTGAGTCTAACATGGAATTTGACACTTATATTGATACTTGCACTAAATAATTCATTTAAAGCCTGCTCTTTCAATCATTCATTTAAAGTCTAGCCTAGCAACAGGCAGTGTGTGATTTATGTTTCTAAATGTATGAGTATACATGTGTGTGATTCCTCGCTCACTGTGGCCCCTAGCTCATATTTCTAAATTAGAATTAATTCAGAATACAAAGCAGAGCCCTGGCTGGTGTAGCTTAGTGGATTGAGTGCAGGCCCCTGAACCACAGGGTTGCCAGTTCCATTCCCAGTCAGGGCACATGCCTGGGTTGCAGGCCAGGTCCCTAGTACGGTGCATGTGAGAGGCAACCACACATCGACGTTTCTCTCCCTCTCTTTCTCCTTCCCATCCCCTCTCTCTAAAAATAAATAAAATCTTTAAAAATAAAGAATACAAATCAGACAAATAAAGGACATTTGACAAAAGGCAGAATTGAGAGAAATAGGCTTGATAGCCAGCACCATTCAACTTTGGTCCTACATTAGACATAAAGAAAGACGGCCATGTTCCCAGCAGAGAATGCTTCATATTTAGACTTATTTTTAGCTACCAGCAAGTAATACTCAACATCCCCATTTATAGCTGATTCTAATGGTTGGCTGGGTAATTACACCAATAACTTAAATGACCACTTAGAACACTAAATTGCTTCAATTCCTGCTAAAATTTCTTTCTGGCAGTGATGTGGCACAAGTAAGAAGTAAAAAGCTACTAGAATCCTAAGGAGAGCATTGTTCAACATTCCATGAGAGTGAAGCCCTGGTCACTCAGTTGAGCTAACCAGCCCTCAGAGACATTAACCAAAAAGACACCCCACGCATTGTTAGGATTCTTGCCAGTACCCTGCCCTGAACAGGATGTGAGTGAGTTTGACTCACTTGATATCTAAATGCCCCCAAATCTAGGATGATTTCAAAATAGTTTTTGCTTTTCTGAAATAGTTTTATTTCATCTTTCCAGCAAAGATTTTTAGGCTGTGTGAAAGGTATCATTCAGGTTCTTTTAGAAAAACACCAAGAGACATTGACATAAAGAACACACTGACAGTGACCAGAGGGGAGGTAGAAGAGGATAATGGGGGAAAATAAGGGAAGGTCCATCAAGGAAAATGTATGAAGGACATATGGACAAAACGAAAGGGGGTCAGTTCAAGAATGGGAGGTGGGGGTAGTTGGGGCGGGGAGCTGTGGTGGGGTGAATATGTAGACAACTGTACTTGAACAACAACAAATAAATAAATAAATAAACCCTCTCTTAAAAAAATAAATAAAATTGCATTATATATTAAAAAATGCCAAGAAAGCCCATCAACATCAATATTCAAACTGATGAGAGTAAATACATAAACCTCAAGAACAGCTTCCTTTAAGACTTCTCCAAGTGAGTCCGTAGTCCTCACAGTGAGAAAATCAAAGGCAACTATTTCGAGTTGTTAGAACTTGTTAGATTTCTCTAGAATGTAATAGCAGGACAACAGCTCCCCACACTCTTGAGTTCAGTTTTTATTTTCTGTTTCAAAATCAGGAGAAGATACAAGAAAATGTAAAGGTTGTGTTTTGGATTCGTCTGGAGCTCTGTCTTCTAACTAACTCTTGTATTAGTTTTCAGTGAGAAAAAGATATCTGGGACTAAAAACAATGTGGTTATCAATTCAATTTCTATTTCCCAGTAGAGAGATCACTCAGAAATAATAGGCTTAGCTCTGCTCAGTTCATAAAATGGTAATCCCCTCCTCAATCCCAAGTCTGATAGAGGGTGATGCTGGCCTTTGGTGACTTGGTACCCAGTGCTGTTCAGAAGCACCAGGTGCTTACTTGGCTCACCATAAATGTGTGTTAGGAGAATTAATGCACAAGCAAGGGATTAAATATAAAGAGTCAATAATGAAAGAATATACTGTACCTCAATAACTGCCAGTCCAAATGCTATTCCAATAATTATGATAATATGTTTTTTAAGTAAGTCTTTTATAAAAGAAATGCATGGCTGTTAAAAAAAAAAACAAAACAAAAAAGTTACCTTTAATCAAATTTTGATTATATTATTTAAATAAAGATTCTTTTCCATTGGGTTGATATTTTTACATTGTTACCAAAAAAACATAGTCAACAAAAAGGAATTGGATTATTTCCTCTACTTCAAGCTCCTTTGCCCTCTGAAAGGTTGTAATTGTGGTTTGTTCATATATTAGAAAGCACTTAAGGAGCAAAATTTTGCTTCAATTATGTCATTGCTGAATCTAGGAATCTTTAGTTATAAATAATAATTTTATCTTAACTTACAATCTTGGAGCTGTTATCACCTTGACTGTGTATTTTTTTAGGCCTGTAATCTGTGACAGAGTTCCCTGGTTGGGGTTTCAGGTAATCATCATGAAAATGTTCAATTTTACAAGATTTTTCAAAAACCTCTTTCCAATACATATCAGGTTTATTTTTACCTTAAAAATAAAAGAAAAATCATATGTCCACTATTAGGTCCTTAACTTAGATAAAAAAGAGAATCTAGGAAGTTACCTGTCTACCACATTATTTCGAAATGTACTCAAACCAGCATGCAATTCCAAGCTTAAAACATTTCAGACCATCCTAAAAATTCCAAAAATTGTAAATTATATGAGTAATTTTAAAAATGAAAAATACTACACAATGTAATAGTTCTATGGTTTGTATGGCCAGAAAATATATCTTCCCCATGAGAGTCTTATATGTGCAAAGGGCTTACAAAGTATTGCTATTTGTTAGATAAAATAGACATTTTCCATGAGGCTTAGTGAAACCGGCCTTTTTTTCTTCATTTCTGAATGGGTTTCTCCATTCTTGTCTGGCCCAAAGCAGTAAACATTAGAAGAAATTATTACATTATTTAGGGTTAACTAGGAGATTGATGGTCTATTGAGTCATATTTGTTATGTTTGAGGATTTTTTTCCGCCTTTCCTTCTAGATAACCAGGTTATCTTGTCAAAAAGGAGAAGGGGGAAAAAAGAAACAAATTATGGCCCTTTCAGATTTTCTTTTCCAGACTTCTTACAAATAATGCAAGGCAGGTGGAAGTATTTTATGAATTTATGGCTTTCCTTTTGGGAAACTGGTACAACTATCAGCCTGTATTCAGCTGAATTATGTGTGAATTTGGAGGGAATGTCTATTATTTTTAGGATAATGGTGGAGATTTTCAAAATGTTCCCTGAGGGGAAAAAAAAAATCTTTGCGTTGAATCTTTGACCGGAGACAACAATCTGCAATTGAGTTTACTAATTTCCTTATTATCCTAAGCGGAAACTACATTTATTTACTCTATATTTATTTCCCTCTTCCTTGTTGATATTGTGCCACTAATGTTAGGCAGGAAGGAGGGGAAGGAAGGAATATAAAAAAGTAAGAACAACATTTTCTTTTACTGATATTACTTGGACAACAAAGGACATGGTAGCTCTGTATTCTGATAGATAATTCCTCCCCCACATTTACTTTAAACACTAGTAACAGCAATTGCCCTTCAAAACAGAGCCTCCTTAATTTTGATAAGATTAGTAAAAGGGATGTGAGTCAGCTGGAGTCATATTTCTCCTGAGATACTTTCTGTTTCCTGATATATAATTAACCTCAGTAACCATTATTTAGCCAATGCTAGATCAAATATAATCTTAAAGTATTATAGAAACTAATTTATTGAATTATATTAGCTGTTATAGGTCTCCCTCCCAACTAGACTATAATCTCTTACAGGATCCAGAAGCATGTCTGATTCTAGTCAGGTTCTGTCTGACACAAAATAGGCACTGAAGTGTAATCACAAATAAATGAAACATTAACATCATTAATTGTAATTGCCATTTTTGTACACATTCCTTTCAGGCAAGAGGAACAAATTATATAAAACCCTGCAGTAACAGACAGATATCATGTCCTCTAGAAGCCATCCCTTGAACCCTGAACACTGAGCTAGGGGGGGTCCCATAACACCTGTGCCTGCTCCTATCCAAGAAACACCAATAGTTCGTGGGACCGAAGCTGCCCAGTTGTCTTCCTCTTGTCCCTCTTTGGGCAGCAGCTCCATGAGCGCAGGTGCTGTGCCCTACTCGGGAATTGGGCACCAGTGGCTGGTAGGAGGTCTGGCACATAGGGAGTGCAAAAGTCCTGGGACTTTTATATCATGATTTCCATTATAAATGTTTGATGGATTAAGTGATAAGAAATGTGACATTCACATATTGCCATCCACAAGTGACATAATAAATATGACATCTACAACACACAAAAGATAAACCCAGCTCTTTCAATTGACTTTATATGTCTGAGGCAACTTCTAAATTGGAGTGCTAATTAGACAAATTAGTAAGTAAACTGAATATCCAGAGCTGAAACTCCTAAAAACCAGAACATTTCTTTACACCTATACAATTACTTAAGAGAAGGGATCTTTGATTAGGGGAAAAAAGCTTTAATTTTAAAATTAAAGTGAAAATATAGATTTCTAGAACTTACGCTAAAATAGAAAAACATAGAGGAGAATAGAGATGAAAGTCACCAGAGGACAAAATGAACTCTGACCTGTGACTTTGTACTCTGTCTCCCCTTGCAGCATAACGTTACTTTGATCTATGAGAGCTGTGTTTAAATAACACCAGACTCATAGAAGAAATGAAATACTTTCATCTTTTTGTATAAGCTTTTATCTTTAAATAAGGATTTCTTTTTTATTTGGGAAATTCCTGGGACTTTTCTGTCATGATTCCTGTTATAATTGCTGCAATTTAATTTTTTTAAAGACTTTCACACAGAAAAAAATGAACAGAACCACTTACTGTGCCAACGTTGATTTGTTCTTACCTGATTGTAAACATATTTGTTGTCATAACTTATACAAGAAGCAACTTGTGTCTCTGGACATTCACAGGACTTGGAATATTTTTCAAAATTTTGTCCCCAGTCAGCAGGTCCACTGATCAAACCACAACATTTGAACTGTTTGATGAAAAATAAGCATGAAAAGCAGGCACTGAAGAAGATAAAAAGTGTCAATACATTGAATCATACTCTCCTGAAACTATTATTAAGATGTTTCTTATACTAAAGTATCATGTATTTTCACTTACCTCTCTGAATGAAGAAGCAAACTGAAGGAATATTCCTTTTTCATCTTAATATTAAAGAAGGAAAAATAGGTTGCAGTAGCAAAAGTCTGAGAACTTGGAGAGAAGATGAAAAACTCACCTTATAGTTTTTAATGACAAAAGAGAAGCAAAACCAGATCTACTTATCGTAGGTTTTAGGAAAGAATCTCTCAAAGAGTTCACCAGACAGTCAAGAGTGCTTAAAAGACTTTTTGCTCAAAAGAGATGAGAGGTTTTAAAAATGAAATTTCTATCTCATGATCTTTGATCACTTTTAGAGGCTAAGAGAAAAAGGCTGAGAGGCCTCTCAAAAGCCACAGGAGATGTTCAGTGGGCCTCCCACAAGATTAAATTCCACCTGGACATCCACACAAGAGGGAAAGGGGTAAAAATGAGAGCTGAAATTCTTAGAATACTCTCAGAAACGTTAAAGCCTGGAATAAACTAAAGCCTGGGGAAACACCCGGGGAATCTTCAGTCAGGTTTGGGGAAGAAAAACAAGGAAGCAGTAAGCCCAATGACTCCGTATACAGTCCTTGCTATTAAATGAAAGAGAGAAATATTATCCCTCATCCTGTCCTATTTGTTTCAATAGAATAGGAGAAAACTCTTCATGCAGAAAGGTAGAGCAAAATAGCTGAAGAAAATAGAACCAACATTGGGTGGTTTTCCAGGCTTAAATGCATTTCGATGCCAGAATATTAAAAGAGCATTCATTCACTCACTGGGTGACCACATTACCCATGTTACTTGAAACTCTCTGTGCCACAGTTTCTTCATCTGTAAAATACAGGCAGTAATAGTTGCTAATAATAACAATATCAATTTGTAAATTTGTTGTAAAGATAAAAATGAGAAAACCCATGTGACAATATGAAATGCTGAACCCAGTGGCTGGCTTCTAGAAAGCACTCAGTATGTGTTAACTGTTCTGTTGTTCCTGTTTTGCGGCTGTTGTGAATGCCATTATGCTCTCACTGCATGTGATCCACTCCACATTGATGTCAGTGATTTAGGTAAAGATATAGAAAATATCTTTTCAACTCTGTAGCTGATATAGAACTGGGAGTGTTGATTAATACACTGGAGAACAGAATCGAATTCCAAAGAGAGTTCAAAACATGGACTTAAACTAGCAAGTTTAACTGAGGCAGATACAAAGTCTTGTACCTTTGGCTCAAAGACTCAATTGTACAAATACGGTGGGGGGGGGCCAGGGGGGCAAAAGTAGTTTTACAGCTGTGAGTATGCGAAACACAGTTTATTCTTGTGTTATTCTTTATTAACTATTGTATTATTTTTCATATAAACAACTGTAAACCTACTTTTGCCCCACCCTGTACATACCTCAACAGGCATTTGTATGACAAAGAGCTGGAGATTTCAGTTGGTCCCAAGTTCAATCAATATTAGCAAAGAGGGCTATCTTGAAATATCCTCCTTTCCTGTTCCCATAGTAGACATTGTTCACTCTTTCTTATTAAATAATCTTGAATAGTAGTCATTGAAATATATACTCCAGACCAAATAGAACATAAATCCCACTATATGCACTCACAGATCAGTCCACTACATACCTCAGGATTCCTTAGGGAGGTATAGATAGAGACATACTTCTAGAAGACTAGGAGGGAGGTAGAAGGGCTAAACTTGGCGTGCTATCTGGTTACCAGATCAGATGTGGGAGCAGCTGGGGAAGAAGTTGGTCAGAACTTGTTAAAAGACTTATAACAGCTAGATGAACAAGGCTCTGAGCAGGGAAATGAGACAACAATCTCTAGGCAGTTATCACCAAGAATCCATGGGGGCACTTTCCATTAGTATGTTAGCAGGGAATTTGTGTGGGAATTCCCTGAAATCTAAAGAGAAAGCCACTTGGTCTCTAGAACTTCTGTTTGTGTGTGGTGGAGCCCAGGTCCCTCAACCAGAGTTTGAGTTTGGATTTTTTTTTTTAAAACAAAGAAGCATTAAGAAATAAAGAAATAAAGGAAGGCAGGAAGGAAAGAAAAAAAGAAATGAACCCCAGTAGATAACAGAAAGAGAAAAAACTCAGAATGCACGTTTAAAAAAGAACTGTGGTCCCATGAACACAAGCAACTTCAGATATAGGATAAGTATATAAGAATGAAAGCAATTCAGAATTGGACTACAACAAATGGAACATTGAGAACTCCACTGCTGGCACTGAGAACTGGGACCAGGAACAATATGAGCAAGTGAGACTCAGGACCCAACCCAGAAACCCAATGTTAACCTGTAGTACATTTGGTTCCAGGTCAACTACCAAGGAGAATCAAGGATGCTCGGTCACACCCAGTGGAGGAACTGAGTTGCCTAAATTCTTCCTGCTTTAAATATGGATTAATCTGTGTTTCAGAGTGGGAATGATCTGGAGAGGAGAGGATCAGGGATGCAGCTAGGAGGCAGCTAGATAAAGCACACCAAAAAGTTAAATGAGGATTGACACACATCAGGGTTTGGCTCTTAGAAATGATGCTTTAGGCAGAATTTTCATAATCTGAAGTCTATCCAAATGGGAACTGGGTAATACTCTGGGGAAAAAAAAAGTCATCTGGTAAATTGCTCAAGAAAGGATGTCTTCAAGGAAAAAGTTGCAGTGTATAGAACTATCAGTAGATTTTTTTTTTTTTTTTACTTCTGAAACTCCAAAAGGAAGAGCTAGTACTAAGTGATGCAAATTCTAGGGCAGCAGATTTTGTTTCAAATTAAGAAAGAACATACTAATGATCAGACTTGGATGTAAGTGAGAAGGTATGGTTGGAAGGAGTTCCACAGAGTAAGAAATATTTCAGTCAAGCTTCAAAGTACATGTAATATTTGGAAAGAAAGAGAAAAGTAGTAAATACATTCCAAAGATGGGGAATAATGCAAGGGAAGAAAGGTGGAATTGTTTAAAGCATCCTGAATAGACCAACCAGGCTGGACTAGAGTGTTTGCATTATGGAGCCA
The DNA here is from genome assembly GCA_039655065.1 of Glossophaga mutica. Taxonomy (NCBI): domain Eukaryota; kingdom Metazoa; phylum Chordata; class Mammalia; order Chiroptera; family Phyllostomidae; genus Glossophaga; species Glossophaga mutica. Next base: position 67,249,438 of record CM077304.1, read on the forward strand.
TGTTTCAGATATTTAAAATACTAGGTAGGATCCAGACAGCAGAATACCTTCAATGCCTGCCCAAGTTTTGACTTTACCCGAAAGATAGCAAAGCAGTTTAAATAAATAAATGAACAAGCTAAGTAACATATTTTTGGACCATAATACACACCTAGGTTTTAGAGAAGGAAAATAGGAAAAAAATTTGAAGCAAAAAATGTGGAAAATTTGAAGCAAAAAATTTGAAGCAAAAAATGTGGTATATTTCATAACATAGATAACATAATATTTCAGCAATGTAAATATAAACAGAACTCAACAGCAGCATTAGCAACCATTATTCCCCCCAAATTTGGTGGGGGGAAAGTGCATCTTATAGTCCGAAAAATACGGTAAGTAACTAACTAATGAGGGGCTTGTGTACTTATTAAAAAGAGTTAACTAGTCAGATCCAGGTTCAAATTCCAACCCCACCATTTATTAGCTGTCAGACCTCTCTAAGCCCTAATCTCCTCAACTGTCAAATAGGGATGATGAGGATAATTATATTAACCACCTCATAGAGTTGAGATTTAAATGAGCTACTAAGCCTGGTACCTAGTAAGTACCGCTGTAATTGTCTTTATGAGAGGGGGAATGGTCAGGGCAAGAGAGCGGGGTGGGGGGTGGAGAGAGGAGAGATTGACTCTCCAACACCCTAAACACACTATAAATATTAAAACAATGATTAATTTGTCCCCATTGAGGCTTAATCTGTCATAAACATATCAACTTAATCTCTGTCCTTCTAAACTGCTTCAGAATTTTGTAAGATGCTGGAAAAAAATAGAAATATTATTGGATGTTTCTTATTGCATTGCAACAGAATAATCAGTCAAAATCTGCAAAATGGAGATATTTTTCAACCTTTAAGGAATCCACCTGTTAAAAATTAAGTAAACACAGAAGAACTATGTGTAACTCCCCAAATGACCTACGAATTCTAATTACCTCTTCCTGAAATTCACTCAGGGCTTTCTGGAATACTTCTGCATTCTCAGTTGTTGCGCTCAGAAGCTCCACATTTTTATGGAGAGTCTCATTCAGAACTCTCTCAGACTGAAAATTAAAAAATATTGTTAAATTTGTCATGCCAGAAGGTAGTATATCTATTTTTCAGACTTTTCCAAAATTATCAAATACCATCTGTATACACACCTCAGATCTGAAGGCAGCTCCTAGGATACCTGCTGCCACCTGAAGGAGCAGGATCAAAAACAATCCTATGAAAAACTGAAAAAAACAAAAGACAAAAAGGAATATATGTTATCCCCAGTGCATTCAGTAACACCTTGGAACATTTCAGCATGATGCCCTTTCTGCAGTCTGGAGCATATTACAATTTGAAGTAGTAACCACACTCTTCATTTATTCTACCCTTTGCCCCAAGAAGCAAATTTGGGGACCATTACTGCTCAGAAATATTTGCTCCAAAGACTGACCATAGAAAGTAGTTAAAAAGAAAATTTATTTATAGAATTGTAAGCATCAGTGTGATGTCGAATGGGAAGCTTAAAAATTTAGATGAAATTATCTGAATATTATCTTTCTCCTCTTTTTTCATCAAACACAAACTTCAGAACTGACTGCAAAACATTTCTGCCACTATCAGAATTGCCAGGGTGTTGTGATCAATGTAGATTCCTGAAACCCGCCACTGTTGGGAACCGCCCTGCCTAGTTTCAGGAGCTGTAACACCCCCATGGCTAAGGCTGAGTGAGCGACCTTTGGACTGCAAGCCACTAAGAGACAAAGCTTATCTCTCTGGCAGGGGCGCTGCTTCTGCTCCTTCTGCTTCATCTATAACTCGCCCCCAATGCTTTGTCGGTTAGCCAATGACGGTAAGATTCCCCAAGGGGGGAATGACCTAAGACAGGGACAATCACATGGAGGCCCCCAAAAAGGACTTGGGGGGCTACAGCAAAAAGGGGATGATGGACCCTTGCCCCTCGGCTATCCTGAATAGCCTGAGTCCTCATTCTGACTTCAAGAAGTCTCCTAATCTCTTGGTTGCCTTGGTTACCCTGCCTGATTTAGCCTGAGACAATGCTTTAAGCCTGAAACAATGCTGGTGGGTGGGTGCAGCCCTGTACTGGAAAGGGTGGGTTCCCCGGTGATCAGGCCTGAGAAAGAATACATTAAATCCTGTGAAACCTGCTTTGTTTAGAATGCTCTCAATTAAATGATAAGGGTCCGAGCAGGAAATGAGTTTGTCTCCCAGTTTTATAACCCCTTAGCTGATAGACCCTGACTCAGATTAAGCCCTTTGTATGCTATTCATTGTTTGATCCTTACTGCCTGACAATGATTAATGAACTTTTACCTGTAGTCTTGTGCAAATGAAACCCAATAAAAGCCTGTCGTGGCAAGGGCATGGGTCGCTCTCCTCTTGAGAGAGTAGCCGCACCTTTTCCTCCACAGGACTCGGTGGTCCGTGTGAATTTGTCTCATCTCTCATCCATAGTGCCACAGGCACTGCGGGCTGGTGCACGCGTCATGCCTCAGATTGATGAAATCATAATTTTGGAGAATACTGCCCACAAACTAATCTTTTAAAAAAGTAAACTCTTCAAGTAATTAAATTCTCAATCCCAAATGAGGCCTTAGTAATCTAAAAGCAACCACTATGCATGATAATAGTGGTTAACGCTATCCCTATTTTCCCTCATAATAAGCAAATACTTACCAAGTATTTTTTTCAGGGACTGACACAATACTTATTGTATGAGAGAAACAAATTTAGGTGAACTCTGATAAACTCTTATGTCAGATATATATCTAAGGAATACTTAATGTTTTTCCTATATTCATTCTTTTTTAAATTATTCTATTGTTCAATTACAGTTGTCTGCATTTTCCCCTACCCCAACCAAACCCACCTCCCTCCCTTGCTTCCCTCTCCCCCTTGGTTTTGTCCACGTGTCCTTTATAGTAGTTCCTGAAAACCCTTCTCCCCACTGTCCCCTCCCCACGCCCCTCTGGCTATTGTTAGATTGTTCTTAATTTGACTGTCTCTGGTTATATTTTGTTGCTTTTTTTCTTTTGCTGATTATGTTCCAGTTAAAGGTGAGATCATATGATATTTGTCCCTCACCGCCTGGCTTATTTCATTCTTTAAACAAATATATTTTCATTGGTGTTCAGTTACAGTTATCCCCCATTTTTTATCCCCCCTTTTCCCCATTGCTCTCCCGTGCCCTGATCACCACCCTCTCCTACATTCAACCCCTCCTCAGTTACCCTTGTCCACAGATTCCTTATACATGTTCCTTGTCTTGACCCTTCCCATTCTTTTCCATTATTCCCTCCTACCTCCCTCCTACCTCCCCGTTGATCACTGTCAGTTTGTTCTTTGTTTCAATATCTCCGGCTATATTTTGCTCACCTGTTTTGTTTATTAGGTTACACTTATAGGTAAGATCATATGGTATTTGTCTTTCACTGCCTGGCTTATTTCACTTTGCATAATGTTCTCCAGTTCTATCCCTGCTGTTGGGAAGGATAGGAGCTCCTGCTTTCTTTCTGCTGCATAGAATTCCATTGTGTAAATGTGCCACAGTTTTTGATCCACTCATTTACTAATGGGTGCTTAGGCTGTTTCCAGCTCTTGGCTATTGTAAATAACACTGCCATGACCACTGGGGTGCACAGGTTCTTTTGAATTGGTGTTTCAGGGTTTTTAGAGTATAATCCCAGTAGTGGAATTGCTGGGTCAAAAGGCAGGCTATCATAAACAAATCAACACACAACAAGTGCTGGTGAGGGTGTGGAGAAAAGGGAACCCTGGTGCACTGTTGGTGGGAATGCAGACTGGTGCAGTCACTGTAGAAAACAGTATGGAATTTCCTTGGAAAACTAAAAATGAAACTGTATATCCATATTGTTCTATATATTTTAAAAGTGAAGGCTGTGGGTTATCCTAACCCAATCCATCTTCCTTGAAGCTTTCTTATGAAAGATATGATTATCTTACTTCCTTACAATTTTCTTACCATGAAACATGATTTTGCCACAGTACATATTCAGACCCATCTCCCATCATTTGCTAAAAATTCCCTCTGCCACTCTAGCCATACCCAAGGCCTTGTAGTTCCTCCAAAAAGCCAGGTTTCCTGCCCCCTATCCCTCCGAAAGCTTATCATGACCTCACCTACACAAACACCTTATTTACTTCTGCTTCTGCTTTGAAGTTCCCTCCTATATCCTTCATGGGCCATTTTCTTTGTGGGCCACTCCCACTGTAGCTAATCATTTATTTGTCTGTCTCCCCTAATGGGTTCTAATGGTCTCAATGTCTCTGCATCACTTAGCTCAGTATCTGACATGTAGCAGGTACTCAGTAATAGTGAATAAATGAAGGCTAAAATCTGTCTTCTCTCAGGTTAGCTTCTAATCTAAGCTAAACACGTCAGCTTCCACATCAACCCCTCTACATAGAAGTTAGGGTGGCATCAGTCTTGGCAAGTCCTTTTGGCGGACAGTGGGGATGGGCATTGGGATTTGCCTGGGAAACTCACCAGCAGAAGCATGCAGCGGCTCTCCTTGATGGCACCGCAGCACCCCAGGAACCCCAGAACCATGATGGTCGCACCCACAGCAATCAAGATATTCACACCAACGTAAGGGTTGATGCCAGATTCCCCACCGCTGAGAAGCTGCAAACAGAAGAGAAAACAGAAAAATCCCTTTCCTTGATGTTTTTTATTCAACAGAAAACCACTGGGTGCCTACTATGTTCCAGGCCCTGTTTTAGGACCCTGAGATACTTTAGTGATCTAAACGAGTGAAAACGTCTGCCCTCAACTAGCTTACATTCTATTAAGGTGTTACTTGTCTGAACAACGTTTCCAACTTTATATTTTTCTAAGGTGATATATTGGATATTGGATGGAAGCAATGTAATAGGCTTTTAAAACACGAATTATTTTAAATTTAGAAGATGTACTTGCACCCATGATGGGCTCTTTGGTTTCTATATTTTGTGTTTTGTACATAAGAGTAATAGTGTAATGCATGTGTTTTTATGGTAGTTAAATTAATTATAAAGCCCAAGTTCCTCAAACTAGTGATAGACCCAGTAATATTTTTTCTTTTTTTAATATATTTTATTGATTATGCTAGTACAGTTGTCCCATTTTTCCCCCATCATTCCCCTCCACCCTGCACACCCTCTCCCACCCACATTCCTCCCCTTTAGTTCATGTCCATGTGTCATAAGTTCTTTAGCTTCTACATTTCCCGCACTATTCTTGCCCCCCCCATTTTCTACCCACCATCTATGCTACTTATTCTCTGTACCTTTCCCCCCTTTCCTCTTCCCACTCTCCTGTTGCTAACCCTCCATATGATCTCCATTTCCATGATTCTGTTCCTGTTCTAGTTCTTTGCTTAGTTTGCTTTTGTTTTAGGTGTGGTTGTTAATACCTGTGAGTTTACTGTCTTTTTACTGTCATATTTTTTATCTTCTTTTTCTTAGATAAGTCCCTTTAACAGTTCATGTAATAAGGGCTTGGTGATGATGAACTCTAACTTGACCTTATCTGAGAAGTGCTTTATCTTCCCTTCCATTCTAAATGACAGCTTTGCTGGATAGAGCAATCTTGGATGGAGGTCCTTGCCTTTCATGACTTGGAATACTTCTTTCCAGCCCCTTCTTGCCTGCAAGGTCTCTTTTGAGAAATCAGCTGACAGTCTGATGGGAACTCCTTTGTAGGTGACTGTCCCCTTATCCCTTGCTGCTTCTAGAATTCTCTCCTTCATTTTAATCTTGGCTAATGTAATTATGATGTGCCTTGCTGTGTTCCTCCTTGGGTCCAACTTCTTTAGGACTCTCTGAGCTTCCTGGACGTCCTGGAAGTCTATTTCCTTTGCCAGATTGGGGAAATTCTCCTTTATTATTTGTTCAAATAAGTTTTCCACTTGTTGCTCTTCTTCTTCCCCTTCTGGTACCCCTATAATTCAGATGTCTGGATATTTAAAGATGTCCTGGAGGTTCCTAAGCCTCTCCTCATTTTTTTAAATTCTTGTTTCTTCAATCTTTTCTGGTTGGATGTTTCTTTCTTCCTTCTGGTCCGCACCATTGATTTGAGTCCCAGTTTTCCTCCCATCTCTATTGGTTCCCTGTGCATTTTCCTTCATTTCACTTATTGTAGCCTTCATTTGTTCATCTAATTTGTGAGCAAAATCAACCAATTCTGTGAGCATCCTGATCACCAGCGCTTTGAACTGTGCATATGATAGATTGGCTATCTCTTGGTTGCTTACATGAATTGGCTCTGGGGCTTTGATTTGTTCTCCTGTTTGAGCCATTTTGGTTTTTTTTTTTTTTTTTTTTTTTTGGTCTGGTAGCAACTGTTACATAGTGAGGGGTGGAGCCTTAGGTGTTCCCCAGGGCAGGGGAGCTCAGTTGCTGGGTAGTGATGCTGTATGTGGGCGCGGGGTCTGAGAGGGAACAATGGCACTTGCTCTGCTCTCTCTCGGATTCCAGTCCCTTCCTCCACTTCCCCTTCACCTGGATTATCCATGTGCGAATGTGAGACCACCTGGTCAGCCAGCCACCTTGCGCAGCTTCACTGGGTCTGCACTGTTGCCACCCTGTGCCTGGGGTCTGCTAACCACCTCCTGCACGCCTGGGATCTGCCAGCCAGTGCTGCCTGAGCACTTGGGTCTGCCAACCTCCACTTTTTCCTGCCAGGACTCTGCCCCTCTTACCAATCTGGATGAATGGTTGTTGGACTTCTATACAGTTCAATTTTCTAAAAGTTCTGGTTGTTTTCTTGTTTCTAAATGTTTGTTGTCCTTAATTTTGGTTGTGAGAGGAGGCACAGTATGTCCACCTACGCCTCCATCTTAGCCAGAAGTCCAGACCCAACAATATTAATGAACTTCAAAAACATTATGTTGAGCTAAGTAGGCCATATTCAGCAGAGTGGTTATTGTATGATTCCATTTAGGATTAATCTAAGCCATGGTGATAGAAATCAGAGCAGGGCTTGACTTTTAGCTTGGATGGAGGGAAAGGAGAAACTGACTGCAAAGCAATGAGGGAACATTTATGGGTTAATAAAATGCTTTATATAGTGATTATAATGGTAATTTCATAAGACTATACATTTGCCAAAACAAACAAAAAATTTAAACTAAGAAAAAATATTCTAGTGCCTGATATTCCATGTCAATTCTACCTCCTTGTTCCCAGAAGATATAGTCCATGGAGTCTTCCAGAAACTCTTCATTTTGCCTGACTGTTAAGTAACAAGATATTGAGGGAAAAATCATAGGACACTTTGTGGTAGGTGGGTTATACAACCTGCATAATTTATTTCTTCTTCCCCACACATACTCTTCTTCACCTTCAGAACACCTGGCCTCAATCTACCACTTGTCCTCTAGATATCCAGAAGTACATAATAATTAAAAAGTGAAACCTTGTGCCTGTGTCATACTTGAGTGCCACAAGTAGCCCATCTTTCTTATATAACCTCTATCTGTTTCAATTTCTATTTCTAGGTAGAGAATTAGTTCTTATACTAACTCAGAGAGACTTTTCTCCTAGAATGTTCTACATATCATTGTAGTTCAGCTCCCTTAACAGGAAATACCAAAACAAACGAACAAAAAACCACCACTGTGAATGATCTTTACATTTTAAATAACATTTGAAAGCAATCCATAGCCTAGAAGGAACCTTTATTGGACAATCAGTAGGAAAGAATATGCTGAAGTTGTCAAAGCATTAGAATGAAGATCTGTATTACAGCAGGTCCTACTATATAACTCAGTTCCTATCTTTGGAATGGTCAGACTAACCCTGTTCGGCCCCAGTTCCCCATTTATAAAGAGAACTAGGTCAGCCTCTGTGATATCTAAGGCCTCCTTTGTCTCTAAGAGTCTGTGCTTACAGATAATGTTTCAATTTACAGTTAGAAACCTTTCCATTGACATATGTACTAAAGATATTTTGTTCATTTTTCATGTTTTGTGTTTGATTGTTGTTCATTTATTGGTTAGGATTGGAGCTAAGAAATCAGTTTTGTTAATAAGCAGCCATGGCAACTGGGTCAAGACAGAAAATGACACACACACACAAAAAAAATAGCATTAGGAAACCCACTCTACCCACTCCCCGTCAAATACTACTTCACCAGAATGCTGTGGCCAGTGCAGACAGACCCTAGCAGGTGTGCTGAACCTTTTGGCATCTCTGGGCTACACTGGAAGAAGAGTTGTCTTGGGCCACACATAAATACATTGCAACATGTAATCAAAAAAAATCTCATAATGTGTTAAGTAAATTCACAGTTTTGTGTTGGGCTGCACTTGTAGCTATCCTGAGCGGTATGCAGTCCGTGAGCGGCATATAGTCCTAACTCCATGGGCCGCAGTTTGGACACCCCTGCAAGGCATCTGAAAGGGTTGAAGCCTCTCTGAGTTATCAGAACTTTGTATCCTGGCCAGTGTGGCTCAGTTGGTTGGGCACCATCCTGTAAGCCAAAAGGTCACTGGTTTGAATCCCTGTCAGGGCACATGCCTGGGCTGCAGCTTCAGTCTCTAGTTGGGGCGTGTGTAAGAGGCAACCAGATCAGTGTTTCTCCCTCCCATTGATGTTTTTCTCCTTCTCTTTCTCCCTCCCTTCCTCTCTCTCTAAAATCAACAAAAGAGAAAAAAAGAACTTGCTTAGCCCGGACAGAGAAATAATAGGTCAAATATCTACAAGTGAGACCTGGATGATGTGGCCAGCACTTATTCAGCCAGCTAATGAAGCACTTCTATCTGACCTGGGCAGATGGAGCACAGCCAAAGACTAGTCAGAAAGCAGTGTGTTGGCTTGAGGGTCTCCATTCTATGTCCAGCCTAACAAGGGGCTTTTCTTACTCAGAAAAGAAGTGGAAATTTGAGTTCAAGTGTTTGTTACAGGAGAGGGGCAACTGAAAGCTGTCTTGGATAAACAGTGTCTGAGCGTGTCTTGGAAAAGGGGGAGAATTTGTAAAGAAAGAGGAATGGCTGAAGCTGAAAGAAGGCTCAGGGTCCTCTTCGGATTCTAAGTGATCTCCTGGGACAAGGCTGGCTGGCTGCCCCTATGCTTTGCCTCCTGGTGCTGAGTTTATCCTGAAGGAGAACAAAGCATCCCTAGGGGACAATTTAGTGCAAGGAGATAAGATAAAAGATGTTCACATAGACCTCCCTGACAACCCTCTTTTCAGTGTTTATGCTCATGTTTCTCCTTCCAAAATTGCTACTACTTTTTTCCACTAGTAAAATTCAGTTCTTTGCACAGCCTGGATTCTTTATCACTGACTTCAGATAAATATAAATCAATCCAATTTCATATAAGTCAAGCTGGTTAATATTGTCCTGGTAGACACTGACAACAGAGTTAGAGGCTGACAGAGCACAAGAGCTAAAATGTGACTAAAGATGCTGTCTAACTCTGCTAATTTATTCTTATCCCCAGATGTGGAGTAACACCCTCTCAGGGACTACAGTCCTCCTGTATGACATTCAATGTGGGTAATTTCTTAATAAACTGAACAGCAAATTTGTTTACCAGAAACACTGGGGGGAAAGAAATAGTTCCCATATCAACTAGAAAAAATAAACAATAAATAAAATAAAATAATGTAGGCTGTATACACATCTTAAAAAGGCCAAAGCACCCTCAAAATAGGTGGCTGTTAATCTCTGTGTTTAATTTGAGTCCCAATGTCAGACATCAGTTTCCAGACAACAGAGATTCCATGTATCTTCAAATACCATTGATGGGCTTAAATCCCAAAGACATTAGGAAATCACATCAGCTTAAAACAATAAATAAAATCCTGATGGACTAAGATGTTACCAACTAGTTGCTTCACCTGTTCCTCACCCAATTTCTTCAGCACAGTGAGACACAGAATGAGGAGGCTGCTAATTCCCATTGGGATTCTCGGGGTTCTCAATGGAAGAAAGCATAATTTTAAAAGAGAAGAAATAAAAGTAAAAGAAGGAGGGGAGGAAGGGAGAGAAAGAGGGAGGGAGGGAGGGAGGAAAAAGCCACCCATTCAGAACAGGTGGTCATTTTCTTTTAATGTTAGTTTCAACTAGGCTATGTCCAAAGGCATTTAGCTGCACCATGGTATAATAAGTTTTGATAATGCATTGCCTGTACAGCACAGGGAATATAAGTCAATAATACTGTACTAACTACGTATGGAGTATTAGACTTACTGGGGGATCACTTCATAAGTTATATAAATGTCTACCCACTATGCTATACACTTGAAACTAATATAATATTGAATGTCAAATGCAATTGAAAATTTAAAAATAAAAGTTAATTAATTTTAAAAAATGCATCAACCTTAATTGCCAGTTTAATAATAACTTAATAATTATCAAATAAGAATCAGCATTCTTTTTAGAAAAAGTTTTGGGGAAAATACTTGGGAAAGGCCTTAGCACTAGGTGATGTGATCCTGAATAGTGGCAGGAGCTCAGACAACAAAGAGCAAGAAAACTGCGCTGTGTGCAGTAAGAAAAGTCATTTGAAGTGGAGTGCACCTGAAAAGAAGGTAGAGAGAAGAACGGAAGCAGGAGGACAAGGAAATGGTGCCAGGTGTGAGGCTAGGTAAAACTAACAGGACAACGCTCCCACATCCTCACCCTTATTCCCCCCACACAGTCCTTCCACATTTGCAACACTGTGGTGTGAAATGGAAACAGCGCATGTGAAATGCAGGCTGGAGCCGGAACCAACCATACAAACTAAACATCCTCCAGGCCTGTGGAAGCCTTGGTAAGAGCTTTGCCACAGGACATGGAAGGTGTGTGTGGTGGGAAGGGGGTCATGCTAATCCTACTTAGATAGCAGGAAGCTGGACATCCCCAGCCAGCTGCTGAGTTACAGCCGTGTGACCAGCCTCTTACTGTTATAAGGGTTACCCTCATTGCCAATTGCTGCAGGTTATTACCAACTATCTTCGTATATCGTTGCCTTTAAAACACAGATGCAAAATCTTCTCCAAGAGAACTTCTCACCTTATTTTCTTTTGGACCATCATCCCATCTTGGGATCGGCCAAGTTATTGCCAATACCGTATACTACAAAAATCGTTCTTGGTGGAGAAGAAAGATGGTCTATACCCTCCAGCTATACTTCAGGCTGGTCTTAAGCAAATAAATTTTCAGTTTGGCCCCTTTCCCCATCCACTTTCATTGCAATCTTTCTGCTTTTATAATAGCACCTTCTCCATTTTTCAGAAGGATTGACCCATGCCCAGTACAGTGCTAGGCACACAGTGAGGACCTTTGCTCAATTAAATTGAATTAAATGATAAAATCACATATCAATGCAAACGTCATATGAGGCAGTTAAGGAAATGCTGTAGAAATATTTATTATTATTGTCATTACTTTGATCATTATACGAAAAATAAACTACTTTGGGATCAGAGAAGCTTGTACAATATTTATTTATTTACCTCTTGACCATCTTTGCTCACTCGTATCCAAATTGCCACTGCCAAGATGAAGATACCACATAGCTGTAGGAAAAGAAAAAATATATATTAGAGTGCAACTAAGATAAACTACAACTCTAATTCCACACACCCCTAGCATTCTGGTTAAAATGGTCTATCGCTAGTTATACCATTACTACCTAAAAGACATAAATGAGCCACATCATGGCAGGTAAGTGCTAAAATGGTCCATTGAAATTGCTAAATTCACTAAGAACAGTCTGTTTCCCATCCACAGTTCATTCATAGCTCTAAGACAAAAAAATCATCTCCACTATGGGGGAGGGGAAAGATGATTTTCCATGTTTCAACTCTAAGTCAGTGTTTTAGCTGGATTTTTAACATGCGAGAGATAAGTCACAACTGTTTAAAGACAAAATATCCTTATTAGGCCTCTTAGTTTGTCTCTGAGAAGCTGTCTTACACCAAAAGAAAGAGAATAACTAATTACGAAATATTCCTTCAAGATACAAGAAGCAAGAAGTTGGGAAAGACAGGGAAAAGTAGAACGCTTGACAAAATTTGCAGTTAAGCAACAAGAATTCATAGCACTTTTTGTACCTAAATAAATTCTTTTAAAATAAGCATTTAGGTAGTAAGCTTACCCAGAGAAGAGGAACAATGAGGAACAATGCTTAAAGTCTTAAATTCCTTTAATGACTTTACCAGATTATTTAATTTGGACCAAGGCCAACACATAAAATGTGAAACACATTTTACTTTCATGTAAGGAAAACCCTTGTCTTTTAGGGTTTGTTTTTTTTTTAAAAAGACATATATGTTGTGGCCTCAAAAAAGAAATCAAACAAAGATCTATTATTAGAGATGTTGAGAACAAGCTTGGTAACATACCATACACAGCAGGCCTTGGAGGACTGGAGGACTTTCTAGACCTTTCTGGCCTTATGGTACCAGAGTCCTCTACAGCCCGGTGACCTCGAAGCATCACTGCTTTTACGCACACTTGAGCCAATATGTTTGGACTCCCTAAACAGCAGTTTCATTTTTAATGGCTTCTCATTAAGTTTGCCATGGAAGTAGGGTCAAGGGCTTTGTTAAGAAATAGGGAGTGCCATGAGGAGCTGAACAACCAGAAAATCTGCATTCCCTAAAAGATCTCAAAAACCACCTAGGTGTAAACGCTTCATTTCAGATAAAGAAACTAGAACCCTTGACAGATAACAGTCACATGGTGAAAATTCAGCAACACTTCTAATTCAATCCTGCCTCTACTGCCTGCTTCTACTCCCACAAAATAAGAAATGCAATGGAAAAACAAAGCTCTTTATCAAATCACCAAATAACCTGTACAATTTAATTATCTTACGGGCACACACATACACACGCTATAAAATACAAACCATCGGAAAAACAGCTTTAGAGCCTGAAAACCCTCCTGATTTCCTGTCCATTTTGACTAATTCTAATTTCACTTGCAGATGAAAATACTCATTTTAGCAGCTCTTTGTTAACAAATAAGTGTGAAAGAATTTGTGTCAAATGATGATGAGACTCTGGGACTTTCAGTAATTTTACAGTAGCTGGATTTGACTTGTTATTTGATTTATTCACTGATATTTTCACTTTTTCTTCTTTCACAAGAAGATTTACATTGATTATCTTAATAGTTGCTCTGGCTTTTAGCTTTAACTGAAAACAGTATTAATTATCTAAATAAATATTATAATTACCATCCTTATACTCATTGATGAAACTATTGAGGAAACTTTAAGAACTCTTACAAACTCTTAAAAGTGTAATATTGTTTAAACCCTTACTTTTTTGTTTGTTTCTATGTGACTTTTCAGTTGACTTTTTCAATGTATTTAGACATTGAATTATTCAGAAATCTTATGAAATCAATCACCCATATATTCCCCTCACATTATAACTTTTAGTCTTCTCAAAGACTGAAAGTTATCAGCAACATTAATATTTAAAAGAAGGATATCAAAATGAGATACCACTATACCCCTATCCGAACAGCCAAATCTGGATCACTGACAACCCCAAATGCTGAGAAGGTTGTGAAGGAACAAGAAATCTCATTCATTGCTACTGAGGTACCAAATGGTGCAGCCACCTTGGGAGACATTTGGCAGTTCCTCACAAGCTATATATACTCTCACCACAGGAACCAGCAATATATAATGGTCCTTGGAATTTACCCAAAGGGTTGAAAACTTATGTACATACAAAAACCTGCCCAGGGACATTTTTAGCAGCTTCATTCATAATTGCTAAAACTTGGAAGGTACCAACATGTCCTTCAGTAGATGAATGGATAAATAAACTGTGGTACATCCAGACAATGGAATATTATTCAGGGCTAAAAAGGAATGAGCTTCCTTTTTATTCTTTCAAACCATGAAAGAATATGGAGGAAAATGAAATGCATATTACTAAGTGAAAGAAGCCAATCGGAAAATGCTACGTACTGGATAATTCCAACTACATAATGTTCTGGAAAGGGCCAAACTATGGAGTCAGTAAAAAGATCAGGGATTGTTGGAGGGGCGATGAAAAGAATGGGCAGAGCACTGGGGATTTTAGGACAGTGAAAATACTCTAAATAGTAATATAATGATGGCTACATGTCAAGGTCATTATACATTTGTCCAAACCCATAGCATGGACAACACCAAGAGTGAACCCCAACGTAAACTACGGTCTTTGAGCGACGATGATGTATCAGCATTGGCTCATCGACTGTGACAAACGCACCGCTCTTGCGAGTGATACTGATAATGGGGGGAGGCTATGAGTGTGTGGGGACCAGAGTGTATGGGAAGTCTCTGTACCTTACCCTCAATTTTTCTGTGAACCTAAAACTGCTCCAACGAATTACAGGCTTTTTAAACAGAAAGAGCATTCAGTTATTTCAGGAGTCAAGAACATTTTGCCTGAAGTCAATCTTACAATTAGATAAATGTTCTTAGGGATTTTAAAGCTGGCCAAAGTATCATTTCCATCCCTTATTCAAACTTCATCATAAAAACAAAAGAAACAGATGTTTAAAATATATCATCTTCATCTTATTGAAGAAATTCATATGTAAAAATTGCAGCCTTGATGACACGAAATCATTCATTAATTTGTTAAATTTGTTTCTATTTATGGGCTTTAAAGTAATTTAAAACCTGTAAATTGGTTTTCTGTCAAGAACAATCATTCTAGAGGCATGATTGATACTAACCTATTTTATTCCAGTTTGTATTTATGGGTTTGTTCCCTGATCTTTTCATACAGTTTTAAATGATTACGAGTATAAGTTAAGAAAAAAAATGTCAAGCTCTGTCCCTCTTTCTGTAGATAAGGCGCTAAAAGGAAATGGGCTGACCTGTTGGGCCCCAGGCCGGCCCACAGTGGGCTCTGCAGAACTGACTGGGTCTACTTCCACCCCACTCCACCCCCGAGAGTCATCATGGTTGTCACTCAGCTCTCATGGGACATCTTTCTACTTATGGAACCAGGATGCTGTTGGTCTGAGCCAGCAGGTTAAGAAATGAGGTAATTTTGATATTTGTTTATGACCATGCTAAGGACTAAATCACATCCTCTCTAAAGTGGGATGTTGAAACCCTAACTCTCAATGTGAGTGTATTTTGAGATAGGGCTTTTAGGGGGTAATTAAAGTTAAATGAGATTGTAAGGGTGAGGCCCTAATCCCATATGATTGGTGACCTTATAATAAGAGGAAAAGAAAAAGACAGAGAGGGAGGGAGGGAGGGGGGGAGAGAGAGAGAGAGAGAGAGAGAGAGAATCCTTTTCTTTGTACACACGTAGGGAGGAGAAGCCATGTGATAACACAGCAAGAGGAAGCCATTTGCAAACAGGAAGAGAGTTCTGACCAGAAACCAAATTAACAGGCACCTTGATCTTGGACTTCCAGCCTCCAGAACTGTGAAAAAATATCTTTCTGTTGTTTAACCTACCAACTTGATGCAATTTTGTTACGCCCGCCCAAGCAGACTAAGGCAGGGCAGGAAGAAAATGGGAAGTACCATCCAGGACACAAGTGACATAGAACAAGCTGACTTGTCCTCTTTTTGGATAATGTGTCCTCCTGTTATCCCATCCCCTGCCCCTCAATTCTGTCTTCAGATTTGGGTGTTTATCAAAGTGTTTTTGAAAAGTGTCAAAAATGGAGGAAAGCACATAGTTCTATGATAGGAGGAAGAGTGTACTGTGAGCTATCATCATTGGTCCAAAATAGACACTTCTTCGATAAACTTAGGGGAAACCTTCCCACGCTGCTCCTGGGAGGTTACAAACAAGTAAGAAAATATCCGACTGGATCATTTGGACAACCGCAAGATTTGTTTTTACAATAATCCCAGAACACAAGAGATCGTGAGTGAAGCACTAACATTTTGGGACAGTACTACTGTTGTTAATTTTCAAGCATCCTCTTTTATTAAACATTTACTCAAAAGTCTTGTTTAACTGCATTGTGGTAAGATAACATAGCCTGTGAAATCATTGCTCGTGAGAATTTTTTATATTATTATCTTCCTTCACCTCATACATCTCTTTTTGATTTTCCTCTGGCAGAGCTTCTCAATTTGGGATTCTGTATTACTGTCTCCATGTAATGTGATTTCTAGAGTGGATTTTAATTCTATCATTGTGTGTCTGGTTTACTTGAAGTACTTCTTTATTTTATCCATTTCCCTTTTCATCTCATCCTCTGGCTTTCCAGTTAACTTTATCTTCCCTTATGACCTCCAGCCACCCCTTCACGGGGGTCATTTTCTGCCATTAGGCTGTGGAAGCAAATTTCCTGGTACTTTTTTCAGAATGTTGCAGAGTTTCTCTCAGGGTGTGAGCTTGTCCTCTAAGGCTTCAGGGTGACATTCCCTTTCACTGGTTCAATGGTGGTTTTTTAAGGACTTATGCTGGTTTTTCCTTTATTCATTCTTTACTGAGACCTATTCTGATTTCTTATTAATTTGCCTTGCTTTCTAACAATAGCAGTTATGTCAATTCTCAGATCTGGGAGAGGGGAGGTTGCCATGCATTTTCTCTACAGGAATGGCCAAATGCAGCTCTGATGGACAGAGAGGGCCCCCAGCCTTCACACAGTATCTGATTCTCTGATGCTCTAAACCAGTGATTTTCCTTTCATGGCACACATAGACTAATTGCTAAAGTTCCGCGGCACACCAAAAAAAATTTTTTGCTGATATGACAAAAAATTGGTATAATTTTGATTCATTCACAGAAAAAAACCTATTGTTGTGTTGGCTATCATCATTTTTTATTTGACAGTCTAAGGGGAAACAGGTCAGTCCCCCAGACTAAACAGTCAGGTATTGCATGTTTTAAAAATTCTTGTGGCACCCCACCCTGCCTACCTCAGCACACTGGTTGAAAATCACTGCTCTACACCAGTGGAGTAAATTAAACAATTCTTACCAGACTCTGCTATTCTGGTTTCTCTATGTTCCCCAAATGAATGACATTTATTGCACCAATGCATGGTAAGTACACAGTGAAGTATCCCTATCGTTGTATTAATGTGCATCTCCTAAACCTATTAAGTGTGCCAAGCACCTGCTATAACTGCTGCAAATTCTAATTTTAAATATCTCTAAATGTAAGGGAAAGAAATCAACCACATTTCCTTCTGACACAAATGGGCCTAGGTAAGCATTCCTCAGGTTATCTTTCCTGCACTGGAGTATAAAATCATTAAAATTCACATAATTTCGAAATATGTAAACAGAGATGAATGTTCAGCACTTGATTAGTATCCTAATGTTTCTGAATGATAAAATGATGCACATTCAGGAATGTTTTCACCACTTTGTTTCAAAGTACAGCTGCCATCAGGTAATACCTGCAGACCTGTATGTACATTTGCAGGGCCCGGGGCTAGAATACAAATCACAAACCACAGACCCTTAGTCTCTATATGGAGAAGTTATAGCTCAAGGTGACAAACATATACATAATGTGTTCTATCTTCCTTCCTTGACAAGTGAATCTACTTAATGGCCTGGAGACAAGGTTTGATTTAGAATTCTCAGAGTCCGCTACCAGAAGGGGGTGACATGCGGACAGCCAGCCCAGGCCCCCATCCCTCACTTCTGACTCTGTCTTGAAGTCTGAGGGATATAATGGAATGGGAGGGATACACCTCCACCTCCAAGCCAGGTCTGTTTACAACCTGTTCTCCTTCCTGGAAGAGAGCTTCTTCTTGATCACCCCTGGAGAAGGACTTACACAGATACTGGAAACAGGCTTGGGGCAATTTGGACAGGGAAACTGTGGGCTCCGTGTAGTCAAAGTGGAGGCCAGGTTCAAAGTGAGCATATTTCTCTATCCCCACGGATTTCTTGCCCCATGAGGCCAGAGGAAGATCAGAGTAGGGCTAAAATTATATTTAAGTTTCTAAAGCCCACAATGTATAAAATACTATCACACCAGATTCCAATACTTTTAAATTAAAAGGCAGTATGATGGCTGGACTTGGGAAAAATAGCATTCATTGACTACTATCGTATGGCAGGCCTTGCTTACAGGCTTTCATAGAGGGTCTCAGTGCATCTGCACAGTTTATCCTGCCCAGTAAAATTATCGCCCTCATTTCACAAATGCGGAGACTAGGGCACGGAAAAGTCAAGGAACATGCTCTGGGCCACAAAGCAATAGGAAGTGAATTCAGGATTTGAATCTGCCTGCCTGTTTACAAAACATACTTTCTTTCCATTCCTTTAATTTATGATAGAAGAATTTCTGCCTTACAACTCTTGACCTCTTATTTCCCCCTCTGTTTCAAAATCCAACACTGGGATTCTTCATTCCTATGCACAGTGGTTTTATACTTTCGTCTCATAAAAATGCTTACACAATGTGAATAGAAGTGTCTGTTTCTTAAACATTTATTTAGTATTATTCTTAGTTCTTTATATGAGTCAAATCACTTAGTCTTCATGACAACGCTGTGGCGTAGATACCACTGCTATCCCCAGCGTTACGGATGAGGAACACAATGGCAGACACAGATTCACTGATTTCCCCCAGGTCACACACACATCTAGTGACGAAGGAGCTGAGGTTCAGCCTGAGCCTCAACCACTGGCTCCAATGCCTTTTGTCATCGTTATACTTCCACACTGAGTGCATAGTGGCAGGCTACTACTGTATTTACCAAGCTCACACATTGCTGCCATAGTCAAATCTTTATCTTGAGGGATTTCATCAGCTGACAGAATGAAATATAATTCTGCCTTATTTTTTAATGTAGCTTTATCTCCTAGTGATGTCTGCTCTGCATCAACTCTTTTAATTGTTCTCAGAACATCTAATCTAGAGACTCAGGCACCACATAAAATACAATGATGAACATCAAAATGCTGGTTTTTGGACACTCTCCAAATTCCAACTTCCTTCTGCTCTCTTCAAACTGCCTCATGCGTTGGCTTCATTCACTTGCTGATACATTGGGCTTTGCACCTTGGCTCCTCCTTCTCACCTCACCTGGTTTGCCACTGATGCCGTTCCTTCACTCTGCTTTCCTACACGGAGAGCTGGCCATGCCATAGCTCTGCCTCTGGCAGAGGTTCACGGCACACACAGGCCGAAGGCCCCATATTGCCTGCTTCTCCAGACTCCTAAGACATCCCAAGCATCTTAAGCCTGACCTATCTGAGAGGAGCATAAGAAAATGTGGGCAGTTCATCTGTTCTGACACAAGACGCGGAGAAATAGGTTGTGTACCCATAATCTGCCTATTACCTGCAGCATCTCCAATTCACTCTAACTTGCATCAACCTCTAGCATGAGTGATTGGAAGTGATATTCACTTTCATATGTTTTTCTTCCATTACTAATTCTAACAAATGGAAATCACCAAATATTTGTGTGGCATATCTCAAATTCTCTCACAAAAGAAACCGATATGTTTAACTTAAATGACCATATGCATATCTTACAGATATTTCCACATCTGTCTCTACTTTGCAAAGGCTTAGTTTTGCAAGTTACACCAGAAAGAATGCATTTGAAAACATACGGTCATGGATATCTACAATAAAACCACATCAGTGGGACCGTTAAAATTTCACTTAAGTAAACATTAGAAATGTGACAAATTGCTAATTTCCTATGAAGGATTGTAAAATTCTGAGAACTCTGGGTTGTGGGAGGAGGGAAGGGTAGAGAGATGAGCAGCTCTTTAACCTCAGAGACTGCTCCAGCTGTCTAGATTTCGAATAAAAAGGTGTTGCCTGTTGGCGGAGAAGTTATCATTGGTCTTTACAGCTGTTGCTCTTGTCCAAACACTCCATTTCATGAGGCTCATATGGAGATTGCAGATACCACCACTAAGCTAATGATAAGGAAAGGCCTTTAGCCCAGAGAAGTTAGACATATCTAACCCAAATCTCCAGCATGAGACTTTGTCTTCATTGTCAGAAAACAGAAGAAATAATGGAACCCACAAAATAATCAGAGGTTCCCAGAAAAGCAGTAACAATGTCAAGGAACAGTATGACACAGATATATGCAACTATCTTTGAACTCTAATTGTAAATAATCCTGAACCTACCCCTTTCTTCAACTTACTGTTGTGGTTTAAAGTTCAGATCTATTCCAAATTCCTGGTTACCCATTTAATGAAACACTGACCTGTGATGTATTATTCACTTTTTATGTTGTATTTTAACAGTTTTATAATTTCATAATGAGGACTGCTGCTGGTTTGGGTACTTTGGGACATGTTATTAAAATAGGAGCTATGCATTTATTAGCATATTCATTCACTGTTGTTTTTTTTTTTTAAATGGGCCATATATATTCTGTATCATAAAAAGACAGTGGTTACAGTTTTTTAAAAAGGTATCAGGGCTTTTTGAAGAAATAGCTGAGTCCAGGTCTGGGGCAGGAAATAGGGAAGTGAGCCTAAAACATCTTGTCATACCAGATAGCGAAGAAGTCATCCAAGTTCTTAGGATCATGTCAGAAGAACTCAGGAGCCAACCTGAAGATGCTCCCTCCCACTGACCAAAGATGGAATAAACTGCACATCAATGAGAATGAGAACTCTGATGACATTTAAATTTATTCTTTCATGGGTAAAAAAATACTTGCTTATCACTATTGTATGAAACCAAAAAGTTAACTCATCATTTAAATCTGTTAGGTAAAGAGAAAGAAACCTTTGTGCTGGCTTTTAAAATAAAAACTGGGTACCACTGGTAACCAATCAGTAAATGATGAATTTCTCCTTATTGATAGTAGTATAGCTAAAAAATAAATGAAAAAATAATAGAAATGGAGTATCATTAATTTGAAAGTCTTAAGGAACTAAGGATTTAGGTTCTTGAGTGTCAATGGTTACTAACATCACAAAAAGTGATACAGTCAGATATTATGCGCCTCCCAATGAAAGAACACAGTCTCACTTATAAAACAGTTGAATAGGCCAAAAGGAATAACCTAAATCTTTTCGAGCTGCCAGATGTGACTACTAAATGGGAGAAAATACAGAAGATGGGGGAACATGTTAAATTGTACCATAGGGATAAAAATGGCAAAATCCAGATTGTGAACATTCTGACAACACACACTGGTACATAAAATTGCCAGGAAGAAAAAAGAGATAAAGATGGAGAGATAGCCTAAAGATGAAAATTGACACAAAAGATACATTAATGGGTGGGCACAATGTCTGAGCCTTACTTGGATTCTGATTTTAACAGGATCATTTACGAGGCCATGGGAAATTTGAACCCTGGCTGGGATATTCGATAAGAAAATCTTACTAAGTTTTCAGTATGATAACGACAATATAGTTACATTTTTGCAAAAGAATTAATTATCTTTTAGAGATATCCACTAAAATACTCATAGACCAAATGGCATACCCTAGATTTGCTTCAGAATCATATGGAGTGGGGAAGGCAGCTGGGAGGACGGACAGGGAAGCACCGGTCGCGGTTTCATGGCCTTGGGGCGAGATGATGGGGGCGATCACCCTGTCCTACCCCGGGAACGTTTCAAGTTCTCCACAATGAGAAGCTAAAATCAGAACCAACCAAGGTACACGGGTGTTTCTTTGTTTATATTCTACTCTCAACATTGAACCAATTTTAAATATTCAAGGGAAGAAGTTTATCAGGACAAACTTTAAAAAACTGGCATATGTTCATGGCCTTCATTTAATATCTGCTAAGCTGGCCCATTTCTCCAGATAAAAGAGAAAGTACAAAGAACAAATCTTCTTTGTTTTATCTATTTATGTACTCATTTTCACCCACATATCATCCGCACTCATTAGGGCTACTCAATGCTGAATGGAAAGTCATACCATACAATAAAGCCTGTGTTCTTGTAGTCATGTTTAATTAGGTATATCATTATTTTAATAGAACAGAAATTTACCAACATTCAGATACCAGCTGCCTATTTACCAGAGGTAACCAGGTAAAAAACAAAACCACAACTTTCTCCTGCTTCTACTGCATAAGCCAGTTTTAAATCAGTATACAAAATGATTTTTTTCTTTTGAACACTCTAAAATTGCACCACATATAGTAAAAATAATAATGTCAGTTTTCTAACATCCCTGCCGGCCCTTTACCTTATGGCATTTCCATATGTCATTGTTCCATTTTCCAATGTTAGATTTCATTTCTCAACTTATTTGCTATATCTTATGTTAACAGACGTTTGAAGGAAATATAAGAACTTGTTAAAATACAGAACCTGTTGATTAAAAGGTGCGCTGATGACACATCAAAATCCTAACTTTAAATTGCTGATACAAACTTAGTGGTTTAGTTTAATCTTTTCATGATTAAAATGCTTATATTGTTTCCCTCTCAAGTTCTTTATGGCCCATTGTTTCTTCTTTGGGTCTCTGAAAATAATCCTCTTCCTGTGTCTTTATCTTTTGACATCCCACCATCCACCTGTTTCAAACCCAGATGTAAAGGTTTGGACTCAGGGGCTCGGGCTCTATCCGGATGGAATCAGCAGGATTTTCCCACGGGGTCCTAAAACCAGGGAGGCCTGCACGATATACAACTAAGAATAATTGTCCTTTAATTAAGGGGTATTTTTTCCTCTGTGATTGTTCTGCAACAATATCAAAACATTTATAAAATGTTTATCCTCACAGACCCTGAGGTGCACTTTTGCGAGTCACTGGCTCCTTTTCAATTACTGAAATAACCAAAGAAAGAACAAACAAATCCAAACAAGTAAATGGAAAATACATTTTCCTCCTCCTATTTTTCTAGTGCAGAGTCTGTTCTCATTTATGATATTTATATCCAGGTCCCTTTTCTTGCATAAAATTGATAATTAAAAGAAAAACACTTACCCAGAACAAGAAGTTGAAGATAAACATAGAATATTTTATACAGCCACTCACACCTGCCATGTCGGAAAAGGCTCAGGAACCCAGATGCTGTGAATTTCACTGTTCGTTACAGGATTGTCCTGCAATAGGCTCTGGAGTAATTTGCCTGCAGAGATTTCTGTGCCCACGGCTTCAGAGTAGAAATAGAAAGCAAAGGGAGGGGGGTAATCTAGTTATTGAAGTGGATAAAAAATTAACCCAAACATTTAAATATCTCAAGGGCTATCTCTAGATGAGAATGTTCTTTTGCTTGTCACGGCTTCTGGGGCACTGGGCCAGGATATTTATGATCCTTTCTTAAAAACTGCCTCCTCCCAAGTAAACAGATATCAGGTTAAGGGAGTGGCAGTGAACCTGGGAGAGAATGGCACAGAGATAGTAGGTTGTTAGGTTTCCGAAACCACAACCTGACTTGCCTGCCCTCTACTTCAACTATAAGGAAGGAAGGAAGATGGTTTTGTTCTGAGATCAAGGGACATTGTGTCTCAACTCAGTTTTGATTTGCATTTTCTCAAGAATGCAAAACTTCTTTCAGATGAAGTAAAATGCATTTAGAAATCTGCCAAAGCTGAGGGCTTAGACAGAGCAACCTTTTATCATTAACCCCAGAATAGTGGTAACAACTGTAACATGTACCTGCCTTCCAAAGCCTCTGAATTTAGTTCCAAACAATTTCATGGAGCTGCCTTAAAAGCAGAGCAGCTGGGGGAAGTGGGGAGGGAGAGGCTGCCCTGCCTACCACAGGGCCATTCAGCTTTTATCTTTATTTCTTTACGAAGTAAGAGGGAAAAAAAAGTCATGAGTCACTCTTTGACTACCCTTATTGCGTTCATTTTATCATGTATAGCCTTTTTGATCGTTCAGTTTAGTTTTAAGGCAGACACTGTACGAGGGGGACTCAAAAAAAACTGGAATTTGTTTATAAAAAATTACGTATCTATTCTGACCTTTTTAAACTTCAGTAACCTTCAAAGTACTCTCCAATTGATACAATACACCTATTGAGATGTTTTTTCCACTGCTCAAAACATAGTTTCAACTCGTCAATTTCGATGTTTTTTTTTTTAGTACTTCTGCCACTTTTTGTTTCACCTCTTCCACATCAGCAAAACATTTCCCTTTGAGGACTTATTTCCTTAGGGCAAACAAAAAGAGTCACTCCGGGCGAGATTAGGTCAATAGGGAGGGTGGGGCACGGGGGTCATGACGTTGTTGGTCCATAACTGCTGACCACTTAATGTGGGTGGGGGCCCATGGGCTGGTAAATCACCCACCACGAAGTGGGCAAACGCACTGAGAGTCTCCAAAAAAAAAAAAAAAAAAAAATCACTGAGGCCAACTCAGCCTCTCACAACAATGCCAGTGGGTACACTGATACAGATGGGTTCCTAAAACACTCACCTAGTGGGGGAAGCCTGTACTACAAGGAGCCCACCCTCCAGAAGATAATTCTGGTTATTTTTGGTTTCCCCCTCATATTTCCTTCCTCTGATTGGTGATGTCTAGCAAAGCTCCTCCCTCACCACCAACTCAGTTTCTAGATTCCTGGTCTCTTGGACAAAAAATTCAGAACAAGAAGGTGGTCATAGTTCAATGACCATATATTGTACAGTTTGTTTCTAGTACTAATAGAGGACAGCTGTTGCAGGTAAAAGCAAAATTCTCTGACCTAATTAGGGAGGTGTGGACTGCTGTTGTGTAAACAATGTAAGATCATGCTGGTCTCCACATCCTGCCTCTCAAAAGAAGAGGTTTTTTTCCCCTCAAAATAAAAGAACCCTGAACTTGAAAAGATTTTTGGAAAAAATAATTCTTTAAAATCTTTGTTACATTCTATATAATAAGAAAGCATGAACTTCTAAAACGTTTGAATAGTTGAAAGAACATTTTTCTAATTGTTACTGACATACAAAGATGCTTTTGAAATAATCCCACTACTTGACTAAAAATATATTTTTAATGTATTAGCAGCAATAATATTTAGTATTAAGGCCCAATTTAGAACTACTTCAAAAATAATTGCTTATTATTTAAGTCACTAAAATTGTTGGGGTTCTGTGCTATTTCTTCCTAGAAAATGGAAATCATTTTGAAATTTCTACTGGGATATCAATATATATAGGATTATACATGGCTAAAAAAAAGAGTTTTTGACAAAATGAAAAACCAAATGGATGTCTAGTGCTAAAAATTATTATTTATCAAAAGAAATATATAGATTAAAGTACTGTTTTGTTGACAAGCATGTATTGAGTACCTACCAAATTTCAGTTTGGAGTAGTTATTTTGTAGATGCTGAATCTCCTTAAAAAAAAAAAAAAAAAAAAAACATATCCTTTAATTTAGCCCTGGTCCTGCAAACCAAAGGGTCGCTGATTCCATTCCCAGTCAGGGCACATGCCTGGGTTGCAGGCCAGGTCCCCAATGCCAGGCATGAGAGAGGCAACCACACATCGATGTTTCTCTCCCTCTCTTTCTCCTTCCCTTCCCCTCTCTCTAAAAATAAATAAAATCTGTTTTTTTAAAAAAGGAAAAAACAATACAATTTTCAGTTTAAATCATTATTGAACTCTGAAACACAAAAATCAATGGATACATTTTTACAGGAAAAGTACTTTGTGTAATAGACTCCGCAGCCCAATTCGAATTCTATATGAGACAGTTCACTCCTCTGTATTCCTACTCCTCTATGTCGAAAGTTTTACAAGACACATATGCCCAAGCTAAATACCAAGGCATTTTGCATTTCTCCTTTCTTGTCTCATATCCAATCACTTCACACAATCTGTTGAGCTTCTAAATTTCCTTCAAATCCATTTCTTCTGCTTCATTCTTTTACCTCTGTCATTATTCAGCTTTTTATCATCTCTTATCTGAACCATTTTAATAGTATCATAATTACTATCTCTTGTCAGTTTCTTGCCTCTCCTATTTGCACTAGCACTCCAGAAATTTTCTCTCTGTACTCCAGAATTTTCTCTTTTTCTTTTCCTAATTCTCTTAGTAAAATACTTACTCACCATGCAATTCCCCTGATTAAAAATCAAGCTGAAGATGCTTTCCTGTTACCTACTGGATAAATTTCAGACTCGAGTTATACTTGAAGAACATGGCAAGCAGACCACTACTCATCACCCAGCACTCTCTCCTGCTCCTTTCTCCCTAGGCAGCCTCCACCCCGTGGCTCCATAATCATAAAATTATTTCACAGGACTGGAACAGACCTTGGTGTTTTGTGCATCTATGCCTCGTTGTTCCTTCTGCCTGGAATATCCTTTCACACCTTCTCTACCTGGTGAATTATTGTGAACAGCCGTCAGTACTCAACTCGAACAGAACTTCACCTGTGGAACCTTCCCTTTCCTCACCCACCGCCCCTACTCTGGGCAGACCTCCTTGCTTCTCAGTACTCATGCCTATTATAATTAGAAAGAAAAACCTTTGGTCTAAAATTGCCCTCCTTTATAACATTGATTTTTCTCTTTTCTCTGTTTGATCTTTTATGCCTGAAAGACCTAGATCCCAATGTATTTATCTCTATACCCACAGCAGCTGGCATTGGAGAGAAAGGGGTGTGTAACTGCAGCCAAGATTCTCAGGAAGTTCAACTAGGGATTCCTTTGCAGAGATCTAGGGAAACTACCAACATGCTACCCTCACCTTTAAAAAATAGTAAATTATCAGGTAAAGAAAAAAAGTTTCTTAATTCAGGACTTGTCAAAACTTGCTAATATTTAAGAACGTGGCAAAGTACATAGCAATTCCAAAAAAGAATGTGACCTCAGAACATATTTTCAGAAGACTTACCCTTGGACCACTGTTCCAGCACTTACTTATAGAAACACTGACCTAGACGAACCCTCACATTTTATACTTGAGAAAAGACACTCGGAGAGACTGAGTAGTCCAAGGTCACAAAACTGGTTATTGTCAGAGGTCTTTCTAGAAATGAGGTCTCATGATGATCAGATCAGCATTCTGTCCACTTGCATTAACGATTTATTGAATTATGTACTAACATTATGAGCCTGTTATTAGCCTGTCTTGAGAAATTGTCTTAGATCAGATATTTAACCGCAGAGGTTGGGAGTATGGGGGGGTTGGAGAGGATCAGTAATAAATCTTAGCCCAGGGAAAGACCAGATCAGGAAGGAGGGGTGGTAGAGACTGGGGTATCGCAAAAAATAACAACTGAAGGAAATAGCAGAAGGAAAGTTTCAATAAATTTAGATAAAATTTTCCTAATGTTTTCATCATGTCAATTATTATCACTCATAGTGAATGCACAGGGTCAAGCAGGATGAGGGTTCAAATCTAATTAATCATGAAGACTCTCCAAGAGACAGTCCTATTGAGCTGAGGACTCTAATTAATCATGAAGACTCTCCAAGAGCAGAGGTCATCAGGCAAATCAGGCTTATCTATGGCAGAAAACAGGCATAGCTGGTGGTTCATATTTTCATCTTGATATCATATTTCCTTCTTCATGGCACACCCAACAATGCATTCAACAAATGTACTGAATGCCTACTCTATTCAAGGCCCTATACTGGGTGCTGGATGTACAGCAGTTTAAAAATAAGATAAAAATTTTTGTCTCATGGGGGATTTTAATATATATGTGTATGTGTATGTGTGTGTGTGTGTGTTCACACACACACACATACACACACACAAATATATTGGGTAACTAAATTTTGGAAACAAAAATATAACAAGGAAGATTTTGTCTCCAAAATCTAGTTACTCACTATATTATTCAGTGGAGTACTAAAAAAAAACAAATCACATGTTTTAGAGAAAAGATTATATTCTCTTTTATTTTATGTATTCTCCCATTATTACTGCCACCAAAACAGGGTTTTTTAAGGTGCTGTGAATATTCCAGTCACTTTCTCAAAGGATGGTAGCAGTAGCAAGAAAAATGATGCTGAAGTTTCTCTTCCTTATGACTGAACGTAGGTCATAAGGTCATGCATTCTAAACAACGAGCGAAGAGAACGTTCTAGTACTCTTTAGTATTTCTCATTTTGAAAAACCATTTTCTTATTTTTTCAAAGTTGAGGTTGCTCACCAATGGGTTTTATGACCGTTTTTACAGGGGCAGAGCCTTGTTCTTGTCCTCTAGTGCAATTCCAGCGTTCCTGAGACCAACATTCTTCATATGCTTTCATTTGAACACGCAGTCTATACCTTCTAGCCTGTGTGCTTATGGAGCCTGGCTCACAAAAACTTTTGCATATTCCCACCGGGATGGGAAGCATCTGGTAAGAGGATGATCCCTCTCTTTCCTTTGAAGGATATTATTTTGAAATGGCAATATCTACTTGTAGTATTAATTCTAGCTAAAAAATAAGTGTGGCTTGGAATTGTCGTGAAGGAGCAATACAGTATCCATGAAGAATGGATTTCCAATGCTCTTCCTCTTTTATAGATTGTGTTTATTTTAAAATGTTCATCATTTGCAGCTGGACATAAAGTTAACAATATAAGCCACATAAGGAAAAATATGAAAATGTGTATGAGAAAGAAAGTAGACTTTAGATCACCAAAATCTATTGTTAAGAGTTTATAAGTAAAGATTGAGGCAAAATGGTACAATGATTTAAAAATGCAGTTTCTAACCATGATGGATTAAACATGCTTTGAATTCTTATTAGGCTTCACTGCAGTATTCATAGTCCTTTTATGTTTGTAGCAGTTACAGCAAGATGAGAAAGAGGCCAGCTTCTGGGTGTGGTCCAGGGTCGGGACCTTGGCTTGGCAGGCCCTGAAACACAGCTTTGTCAGCCCTTCCTGAAGTGATCTGCTTCTTAGGACTGATTCACCTTAAGTGATCTTACAGAAGCCAGAATGTCAGTTTCTTAGTTTATCATGAGAAATGCACCCATCCAGCATAAGAGACTGGCTGAGAGTGCACCCATCCAGCCATCCAGCATAAGAGAGTGGCCTCTCCATGTAAGAAAGCAGTGTAGAAGCCAGCACGTACACAGAAGGTGTCTTTGGGGTTAAATTCAGCAAAGGAGTCAGTGAATGCAGTGCCAAGATTTGACAGGCTGTTGAGTCTAGAACCACCTCACAGATCCAGAAACCACTCTCAGTGGTGGCATATCACTGACACACCACCAAATGATTTGTCCTACTGGTTACCTTCTCTGAACTCTATTGAGTCCATGTCCCCTCTGGAATCACAGCCTATCCCCAGATAAGGGGACATGAAAATCAACTAGGCATCCATTCACCAGTCTGTAATTATAATTCACTCCTACTTCCAAGATCGCATTTTTAATTGCATTTCAGATATTTCTGAAATTCTTCACTTAAACAGGACAGCTCTCTCAGTCCATTCCCATAAATTTTACTAGCTGACTCTTAGAAATCAAACTTATTTTCCTTCTCTATAAACTGGAATGTGTGCTCATATACAGACTACAATACTTAACATGAGAATAAAGAAGACAAAACAGAGCTTTGTAATCACCAGCCCAGGATCATTGGATATCACATTTTTGTTCCAAATGTTTGCCTGGTTGTTTGCTTTTTAAGTTTAAAGTTTAAATGTCAACCTGCTTTTCTGTGAGTTCTCTCTGAATCAGTCCTTTGTCCGTCAGTTCACAAGGTACGCATTAGTTGCCAGGCATGGTTAGGCTCTGAGGTAACAGTGATTAAGAGGCACGGAAGTGACTGGAGGCCACCAACACAGAATTTTTAAAAAAGAAAAAAAAGGAAGGAAAAAACAGTATAGGGTGTGGTTAATGCTCTATCAGACACCAGTTTCTCAAACTGAAGGAGTCACCAAAATGTTACAATGAATTTAACTTATCCCATGACCAGTCAGAAATAAACAGAGACATTTAACTCATGTTAATTAGGATCTCACATGTGACTAATTCTAAATTAGAAAGGTTTATTCATCCTCACACAGTGGTAATGTATCTCATGGCTATTCTGATTCCCAGGGGGAAATAAAATAACAGGAAGTCGCTGTAAAAGGTCATTGATCAGGAAATACCAAACTTCCACTTCACACCTTTATAAGAAGCAACAAAATGTATCTCAGATAAGCTCAGGGAAAAGAAAAAAGAAGTCAGACTCTGGTTTGAATTATTTTTTAAACCACAGAGAGTACTCTTAGGTTTCCTTGAGCACTTGGAAGACCTAATCCTCTCTTCATGTTAGAAGGTAAAAGAAACTGAACTATTCCAGAAAACCTGTGGCTTAACAGCACAGTTCTGGAAACAAGAGGGCCTGCCTACCTCCTCTTCGCTGTCCTCCCACAGGAATACTTCGCCCCAGTTTCGATCCATATCAAATAAAAGTACGTGTCTTTAGAAATACGGTACCTACGTGGGCTCTTTTCAGAAACTGGGCATGGAATACACCATTTCTCCCAGAATTCTCTTCTGCCCTGAACTTCCCAGTAATTCTCTTACTTATTAACACCCTGATTGATTCAGAAAATGCATCCTCCATAGGCCAAGAGTGTGAAGAAGTCAAAAAATTTTAAATAAGCTACTTTTAGGGTCATTACAGTGCCAGTGGGTAAAACAAAGCTGAAGGGTTGTTTTGCTTTAGGGAGTCATGCTGACCTCTCCGCTTGCCTCCACTAATCATTAAACCTTCAGAAAATATTCCAAAGGAGAACTGATTTTTTTTTTGTTATGGAAAGGACCCAACTCTTTCTGCATGATAATTTATTTATACCATATTCATACTTGAGGTTTCAGAGAGCCAGAGAATTCCCGTAAGTGTTCTGCTCTTTTTCCTCTTCACTCTTCAGACTTCCTTAAATGCATGAGTATGAAGAGATATTGTTAAGCCAGAAAAACTGGCCTAGCTGAGGCCCCTCAAAAAGGAATGTGCAAATCTGGGAACACATTCCAGGATTTCTAGCTACCAGTACAGAGCTTGATGTATAAGAAATAGCCAGAAATGTCAAGTTTCTCAAGACTCACTGATTCTTAGACAATCCCCTGAGGAGATTTCTCAGAAGGAAACAGTTTATAAAGCAATTCTCTGTGCAGTAAAAGATTATGTCACTCCCAGGCTTTGTACCCTCTAATGGGTTCCCATCACAATTAGAATGAAATCCAAAGCCACACAAGATGGGCCCTTGGCTGCCTCACTGACCTCATTTCCTGCCACTTACTCTCCCCACTCGAGCGGCTCCAGCCCCCGTGGATCCCCTGTTGGTCCTTGGAGTTGCCAAATGTATTCCCGACTCACGGCCTTCTCAATTGCTCTTCTCTCTCTGGAACCCCCTTCATCTGTACAGCTAGATAGATGGCTCATCTTCTCCACTCTCTATATTACTTATTGATTTATTTGTTTTTTATTATCTGCTTCCTTTCTAGAACACAAACTTCTGGAGATCAGGAACATTGTCTGTGTTGTTCATTGCCACATCCCTGGAGCTCAGAATATGGTAGGTGTTCAATAACTGTTTTTTTAATGAATGACTAAATAGCAAGTTTTCTGAATCCACCATCTAATGCATTTTAAAATATTAACAAAGAGCATGTTTGTGAACATTCACCACTATATTGCTACTGTCTATCCTAGAGTTATAATCACCATATGTGCTAGAATACAGCTCTGCAAAAGAAAAATAAAGTCCAGGCTGTTTTTATGGAACTTGTAGTCCACCAACTTGAGATAGCAAACAAACAACTATGCGAGAAAATAAATAGAAAGAAAAAATCGCAGGATCCTGTCTACCAAGTAACTGAGGGAACTATTTCACATTACATGAAAATTTGAGAAGGTAACACTTAAACTGAGTCTAAACTTGGGTCAAATGATGAGCAAACATTTAACAAACATAAATGAAGGGTATTGTACAAAATAACTGGTCTAAATCATTTAAAACATTAGGCTATGAATGTTAAGAAAAGACAAGGAATTATTCCATGTTCAAATTGCCAGAGAGAGACACCGCAACTCGTTGAAATGCATGATCCTAAGTCAGATCCTTTATATAAAAGATGTTACTGGACAAATTAATGAACATGAATGGGGTCTCCAAACAAGGATAAATAAAGACTGTTGACACCTTCCCTGTAACTTTTCTGTAGTTTTGAGATTGTTTGGAACAAGAATAAATGGCTGCTGATGGAGGAAAATTGAGGCATAGAAAAGGTAAATAACTTTCCAAAGATCCCGAAGTATGTGTTAAGCCTGGATGTAAACTCAGGCAGTCTAGCTCCAGACTACACGTATCTTCAACTACTCTGCATGCTGTTTCTGTCAAGTCGGGCATATAAGTATTTAGCATAGTGCCTTGTACAAAGTAAGATCTCAAGTGATATTCATCATTATTATTAAACATTAATATACTGAATAAGTAAATAGCATAATTCCTGAACAATAAGAAGGCAAAAAACCATGGTAAGATCCAGAGTAAGAGAATTTCAGACAAAAGTGACAGATAGTAAAGTACCCCTAAGGTGAGAACAAAGTTGGCGTGTTTAAGGGAAAATCTGATGTTTATATACTGTAAAGAGTTATGAGGAGCCTGGTTTGAGGTAAGATCAGAAGATGTTCTTCAAGTCAGATCCTGTAGAGAGTAGTAAGACAAAGCAATGAGAATGGAGCATATTTAAATATTATTGGAGGTATAGGCAGATGTTATAGGGTGAATTGTGCCCTCCTCCTACCACATGTTGAATCCTAACCTTCAATACCTCACAATGTGACATCAGCAAGATGCTGGAGTAGGAGGCCCCAGACCATCCCTTCTGCCCATAAACACACCAATTAAACAACTCATGTCCAGTTTTCTTTATGCGAAATCTAGAAACTAAGTGACCATAAAAACAGATTTATTGAAGCTAGTAAGGAAATTCAGGACAGCCTTTCCTGTAGTCCCTTCCACTGACACGATACCATGTGGTCTGAAAGAGATCTCCCAGCACCCAGCTCTCCCAGTGGAGGAAAGGGGTTTATTTGCATATCCAGTGCTCCAGCTGCTCTGAGGTGCCTCCCTAGAGGATTCGTCTCAGTCCTGCCAGTCTTGGAACTTAAATGGGTCACCACAGCCTAGCAACCTAAGAGAAAATGAAGTAACAGGTTGGACTTACAGACACCATAGCCCCACCTGCTGCTCAGCATAAAATGAGCAAGTGAAAAAATCCAGCCTTCAGTTTTCCAGCCTTCAGGGGAGAGAAAGAGTAGAGCCATGGCAGAGCACACCCTCTCCATTAGACTGACCTCTACCCTGACAGTCCTGGGGCGCAGACATGTCCACCAACCACAGTCTAGCGGTTTGGGGGAGAACGGAGATGACTGGCAGATACCACATCTCACCTTCCTGGCTCACCACGGAATAAGCTAACAACTTCTGCTGTTTGCTTTTCCTTGGGGAGGAAAAGAATTAATAGAGGCCCCTAGAATCTTTCACCAGCTGACTAGGGGTCACCTCCTGTATGAGGCTAGACTGTGAAGACCAGGAGAAGCTTCTGCTTTGTCTAATGCACAGATACTAACGTAAAGAGCCAAAGAAAATGAAGAATCAGGCAAAGATGCTCCACACAAAGGACAAAATAAATCTCCATAAACAAACCTCATGAAATGGAGTTATATGATTTACCTGACAAAGAATTTAAAATGGCTATTGTATAGATGCTCACTGAGATTAAGAGAACAATGTATGAACAAAGTATGAATTTCAACAAAAAGATAGAAAATGTTTTTAAAATATCAAACAGAAATACAGACCTAAAGAATGCAATAACAGGACTGAGAAATTCACTACAGGGGTTCAACATCAGTTTAGATCAAGCACAAGAAAGGATCAGCAATATTCACAAACAAGTCATTGGAAATAATTTAGTCAGAGGAGAAAAAGTGAAGAAAACTTAAGGTACTTAGGAACTACCATACACATAAAAGTCAAATAAAGAGAACAGAGAGAAAGGACCAGAAAGCATATTCAAAGAAATAATGGCTAAAAACTTCACAGATGTGAAGAAGGAAATGGTCAAATCCAAGAAGTCCAAAAGTCACTAAATAAGATGAAGCCCTCAAATTCACATAAGACACATTATAATCAAATTGTAAAAAGTCGAAGAGAAAATTATGGAAGTGGCAAGAGAAAAGCAACTGATTATGTACAATTTTCATAAGACTATCAGCAGATTTTTCAGCAGAAATGTTGCAGTCCAGAAGAGAGCGGGATGATAAATTCAAAGTGCCAAAAGAAAAAAAAGCCAATTAAGAAAACTATATCCAGAGAAACTGTTCTTCAAAAATGAAGGAAAGATAAATACTTTCCAGACAAACAAAAGCTGTAAGAGTTCATGACCACTGGACCCACATTAAAAGAAATGGAAAAGGCAGTTCTTCATTTAAAACAAACAGACACTAAACAGCAATATGCTAACATAAGGAAATCTGAAGTTTATTGGTAAAGGTAAACATGTTGATAATACAAAATAGTGTATTTCTGTAATGATGGTGAGTTTACTTTAAATTCAAGTATAAAAGCCAAAAGATTTTCAGGGGAGGGGTGTGTGTGGAGGTGGAAGAGGTTATAGAGGGGATAAATGGTGATGAAAAAATAAAGAAAAATTAAAAAATAAGTGTAACTAAAACATGTTTAAAGACATATAATATTATCATTTGTAAAGTGTGGCAATAACATAAAGTATGGAGCAGAAAAGTTAAAATGTAGAGTTTTTGTCAGCAATTAAACTTAAATTTTTATGAACCTTAATTAAACTATAACAACCATAAGATATATAAGTCCCAATTAACAACAAAAATAAGCCTGTAGAACTTACTCAAAAGAAAAACAGAAAGAAATCAATATATAACAATACAAAAAAATCAACAAATACACTGACAGTGATAAAGACTAATTGGAATGCTAAGAAAATGCAATTAGTACAGAGTGTGTACAGAAGGTGCAAAGGCTTGTGGAAGCCTCACACACACAATGGAGAGCACACGAGAACTCAACCGGAAAACTCTATGCTTATGATAAAGCTCTATGGTTCTAACTTTCCCTTCTCTTAACTTCCTTTCCTTATGGATACATACCTCTCTCATCTTGGCACATCAGGCGGAGTGTGCATGTAGTTTACCATGTCTGTATACAATGGGTTGCAACCCTTTCTTTTTCCTGAATAAATTATTTTTGGTGATGAAACACCTAGTCAGCAACAGCAAGAGAGGAAAAGACAGATAAAAGACCTACAAGACTAACAGAAAACAACTAACAAAATGTTTATAGTAAATCTTTCCCTATCGATAATTACTTTAAATGTAAATGTGTTGAATTCTACAATCAAAAGGCGTAAAATGGCTGAAACAACATGACCCCAGTGTACGCTTCCTGACAGAAACTCAGTTTACATTTAAGGACACGCACATAGGCTGACACTGAAAGGATGAAGAAAGATACTCAAAGCAAATGGTAACCAAAAGAGAGCAGGAATGGTTGTACTTAATCAAGCCAAACAGACTTTAAGTCAAAAAATGTCACCAGAGACAAAGAATGTTACATAATAATAAAAGGATCAATCCACCAGCAAGATATAACAATTATAAACATTTATACACAGAGCATTATAGCACCTATATATGTAAAGCAAACATTTACAAAACTAAAGGGAGAAATACACAGCAACACAATAATAGTAAGAGACTTCAATACATGGTAGAACATTTAGACAGAAGATCAGTAAGGAAAAGGAGGTCCTTAACAACACTACAGACCAAATAGTCTTAAAAGACATATAGAGAATTTCACACAGAACAGAGCAAGCGCACATTCTTCTTGAGGGCACATGGGTTTTTCTCAACAAATTTAATAAGATTGAAAGTATATCAAGTATCTTTGACCACAAATAAGTGAAACTAAAAACCAACAGCAGAGAGAACACTGGAAACTTCATAAAAATATAGACATTAAACAACATACCCCTAAATCAAAGAATAAGTACAAAGGAATATCATAAAATATTTTAAGATAAATAAAATTGAAAATACAGCATATCAAAATTATGGACTGCAGCAAAAGCAATACTAAGAGTTTAAGTTTGTAGTAATAACAATGTACTTTAAAAAGATACAGAAAGAAAAGAAAAAAAGATCTCAGAGAAACAACCTAACATTACATATCAGGGATCTAGAAAAAGAAAAACAAAAGAGGCCCAAAGTTAGAAGATAGAAGGAAATAACAAAAAACAAAGATAAATGAACTTTCAAATAGAAAAACAATAGAAAAAAATTAAAAACACAGGACAGAGGAGATGGCAGCCAAGCAGGTGGAAGCTGAGTCTGCTTGCTCTCGCTCTGGACAGAGATCACAGCTCTGTGGCTGCCTCCCCTCCCAGGGCAGAGAACCCCCAGATCCAGGCCGGGCATGACTTGGATACATAAAACTGGAGAGATCCAGGCTACACACACAGCGAGCAGCATACCCATAGCTGCAGTGGCAAATGCTAGCTGGGAGAGTGCCAGAGAGAGAGGGATTCTATCTGTACCATGACTGTGAGACACTTTCGGCTTTTTGGAGAGGTGGTATGTTGAGGAAAGCTGGACAGTGGCCCAGTGCCACAGTGGGAGTGCCTGGAAAGACTTTTTAAAAGGGGAGCTGAGGCATGCTTGGCAGGGACCCCATGCACAGCTGCCCTGCCAGCATGGGGGGAAGGATTGAGGGTGCAGTTTGCTCCCCCTGGGTGCAACTGGGCAGAGAAAGCAGAAAGGGGCACACCAAGGGGACTTCTTCACCCCAGCCCAGCACAGCTGGCAGTCTGGAGGCTGTGCAGAGTGGAGAGTTTGGAGAGTCCGCTACAAGAGTAGTTGGCTTGGAACTGGATGAGTGGGAGTTGAGCACCTGAGATTATTTACAGCCAGACAGAGCTGCCTTCCCTGGGGGAGATCGAACCTCTGGGAAGGGAAGGAGCACCTAGACCCTACCTCCTGCAGGACTGAAAGCAGGAGAGACTCAAGAACCCCCTGTAGGATGCATATTCACAGGAGAAAGACAGAAAGAGAAATGCCTAAAGGACCCATTTTGAACTTCTCTCAGGGAGACAAAATACACTGGTTCCTAGAACCCTATTCCACTGAGGCCAGCAAAGCAGGGGCATCAGAAATCATGCAGCAAGGGGGAATCAGGGCCCCCCACCCCAACCTCAGCTAGTACACAGAGCTTCCATCAGCACCAAGCAGGAAGAAGTTGACTCACTTACACAGACTGTCACTGATGACAAAGCTAGACAAAGACACCACAAGAAAACTGTAAGGCAATATGCTTGATGAACATAGATGCAAAAATCCTCAATAATACACTAGTAAATTGAATCCAACAGCACATTAAAAGTTCCATATACAACAACCAAGTAGAATTTATCCCTGTGGTGCAAAGATTGTTCAACATATGCAAATCAAGTCAATAAATGTGATATACTATATAAACAGAATGAAGGATAAAAACTATGATATTCCAAATAGCTGCAGAAAAAGCACTTGATGAAATTCAACAGTCTTCAAGATTAAAAAAAAAAAAAGCTCTCAACAAACTGGAAACAGAAAAAAAAACACCTCAAAATATAAAGCCATATAAGAAAAACCTGCAACTAACATGATACTTGGTGGTAAAAATTTGAAAATATCTTTTTCTAATATTAGAAAGAAGGCAAGGATACCCACTTTCACCAGTTGTATTTAGCATAGTACTGAAAGTTCTAGCCAGAGCAATTAGGTAAAAAAAAAAAAAAAAAAAAAAGGATATTTGTTTTCAAAAGGAAGAAGTAATATGATCCCTATTTGCAAACAATGTGATCGTATATGCAGAAAACCCCAAAGACTCAATTAAAAAAAAACAATTACAACTGATACACAAATTCAGTAAAACTGCAGATTAAAAAAATCAATATACAAAAATTAGTTGCATTTCTATACACTGACAATGAACTATCTAAAAAAAAAAACAAAGAAAGCAATGCTTAGGAGTAAAGTTAATTAAGGAAGTGAAATACTCACATATTGAAAACTACAAAAAGTTGATGAAATAAATTTAACAAGACACCAAAAAATAGAAAAACTTCTCATGTTTATGAACTGGAAAACTTAATCTTGTTCAAATGTTCATACTAAGCAAAATGATTTACACATTCATTGCAATCCCTGTAAAAATTACAAAGATATTTTTATAGAAATAGAAAATCAATTCTTCAATTCATGTGGAACCACATAAGACCATGAACAGCCAAACCACTCCTGAGAAAAAAGAACAAACCTAGAAGCATCATACTTTCTGATTTCAAAATATATTATGAAGCTACAGTAATCAAAACAGTGTGGCATGGGCATAAAGGCAGATATACAGACCAATGAAACAGGATAGAGAGCCCAGAAATAAATTTATTCATACATGTTCAATTGATCTTCAACATGGGTACCAAGAATACAGAATAGGGAAAATATTGTCTCTCCAACAAATGGTATTTGGAGAACTGGATATCCACATGTAAAAGGATGAAACTGGACCCTTATCTTACACTATACACAAAAAATCAACTCAAAATGGATTAAAAACTTAAATGTAATACTTGAAACTATAAAGCCCGTAGAAGAAAACATAAAGAAAAATCTTTATGATGTTGGCCTTGGCAATTATTTCACTGATGTTACCCCAAAAGTGCAGTCAACAAAAACAATAAGAAACAGGTGAGATTACATCAAATTAAAAACCTCCTGTACAGCAAAGAAAACAATCAAGAGTGAAAAGATAATCTACAGAATGATAGTAAATGTTTGTAAACCATATAGCTGATAAGGAATTAATATCCAAAACATGTAAGTAATTCATAGAACTCAACAAAAAACCAATAACTCACTTAAAACATGAGCTAAGGGCTTAAACAGATATTTTCCTGAAGAAAACATGCAAATAGCTAAGAGACACGTATAAAAAAATGCTTGTTGTCACTAATCATCAGGGGAATGCAAATTAAATCAAAACCACAATGAGATATCACCTTATACTCATCAGGATGTTTATTATTTTTTTTAAAAGTGTTGGTGAGGATGTGAAGAAATTAGAACCCTTGTACATTGTCAGTAGAAATGCAGAACAGTACAGCCAGTATGAAAAACAGTATTAGGGTTCCTCAAAAAATTAAAAATAGAACTACCATATGATCCAGCAGTCTTACCTCTGGGTATATACATCTCCAACAGTTGAAATTAGGATCTCACTGAGATATCTACACTCCCATATCCATCAAAGCACTATTCACAATAGCTAGTGTGTGGAAACAATCTAAATTTTGATCAGCAGATGAATAAATGAAGAAAATTTGGTATAAATATAAAATTAATTACTACTATTCATTGTTTAAAAAGTTGTGCAATATGTGACAACATGAATAAACTTTGAGGATGTTATGCTAAGTGAAATAAGGTAGCCCAGAATGGTGGTCACCAGGGTCTGAGAAAGGGGAAATAAGGAGTTATTCATCAGCAGGTGCAAAGTTTCTGTTACATAAGATAAAGAAGCTCTAGAGATCTGCTTTACAACACTGTACCTATATTCAATAATAATGTATTATTATATATTTAAAATTTGTTAAGAGAATAAAGCTTATGTTAAGTGTTCTTAGCATAATAAAATAATAGATAAATAAAATGTGTTCATATTTGGACACATGGTCTTTAAAGAGGTAAAATGGGGTCATTAATGTGAACCCTGATCCAATAAGATTACTGTCCTTAAAAGAAGAGGAAATTAGGCCCTGGCTGGTGTAGCTCAGTAGATTGAGCTCGGGCCTGCGAACCAGAGGATCGAGGTTCGATTCCCAGTCAGGGCACATGCCTGGGTTGCAGGCCAGTTCCCAGCAGGGGACACACGAGAGGCAACCCTACATTGATATTTCTCTCCCTCTCCCTCTCTCCTACCCTTCCCCTCTAAAGATAAATAAATAAAAAAATCTTAAAAAAAGAGAAGAGGAAATTAGGACACAGATAAACAGGGAAAAGACCATACGAAGGCATAGAAAGAAGACAGCCACTTACAAGCCAAAGTTAGAGGCCTGCTGACAACTTGATCTTAGAACGGTAAGACTAATTTCTGTTGTTTAAGTCATGTAGTCTGTGGTACTTTTCATATGATGGCCCTAACAAATTAATACAGCAGGTTTTAAGCGGTTAAGTGACATGATGCAGTGATTTAGGCAGAATATGATAGTAGGTGGTCTAAAGTGATAGTTGTGTAGAAGAAGAGAAGTGAATGAATTCAAGATAGCATTAGAGGTGAAATCAACATTGAGGGTGAGAGAAATAGAGGAACATGGAGGCCACTGGATTGCAACAGAAAAAATATGGTAGACAGTGAATCTACCAAGATGGAGGAAACTGGGGCAGGAGTTCTGTTTGAACATCTTAGATGTGAGATTACTTAATAGACACCCAAGAAGAAATGCTAGGTGGACAGTTGAGTATATGAATCTGGAATTCAGTGGAAAAGTCAGAAATGGAGATATAAACCTGGGCATCCTTGCTACACAAAGACATTTAAAACCAAAGTACTAGATATGATTACCTAAAGAAAAGGCATGGACAGTAAATCTCAGAACCCTGGTCCAATTCCTGCAGCATATCAATATTTAAGATTTAAAAAATAGAGAAAGTATATAAGACTAGTAGTGTGCAGGAATCAAGAGGGAAAAAACTGTCTTGAGGGAAAAAAAACTGTCTTAAGGAGAAAGTAGGGCAGCAACTAAGTGGTGCTGAGAGGCCTAGTGAGATGAGAGCTCTCGGTCACCACTGATTTGGGCTGTACGGAGATCACTGCTATCAATAAGTCTTAATCGCATGGTGAGGACAGAGTCCAAATGGAAAGGGTTGAAGAAGAAATGAGAAATGTGGAAGTGAAATCATTTACTTTAGACAATTATTTAAAGCCCAGGTGGCAAACACAAGGCCCACAGGCCAAATCCGGCCCTCCACCTTGTTTTCTCCGGCCCGACACCTTGTTTCTACCTGGTGGCAATGCCAAGTTCCTTGTCCCTAGTTAAGGAGTAGTGACATTTATACAGTCCTAAAATTACATTCCGCCCTTTGAAGGCAAATGTGAGGCTGATGTGGCCCCCGGTGAAAATGAGTCTGACATCCCTTATCAAGGTGTCACTAGAAAGGGAAGCACTCAGTATGCAGAAGCTGGCACAACATGCTTATATAGTCCTACTGGAAATTTCAGGGAGATCTGAAAATTTGATCCCATATTAAGTAAATGGGAGGGTTTTTTACCATTTGTCTGTCCAGTTAAGATTATGAGGTTGTATCATCTAGAATTAAACTTTTAATTGATTCAATGAAAACCTGTAAAAAATCATAAATACAGATTATAGTTTAGAAAGTTGTAATTTAAAATGGAAAAAAAAAACCGGAAATGTAGGGTGTAAATGAAAGTACCACAGGACTCTTCTGAGGAATCAAAGACAACTTGATTCTGGTCTGATTTGCAAATCAGAGAACATAGCCTTCAGCATGAACCCAGAACATGCTCTAAATGGGAAGAATAAGCCAAGTGCTTTAAAAGCAACAGTCAAAGGGATGAGTTGCAAGGGAAACAAGACCAGAAACTTATATCATTCATTTTCTCTTTTTTACACATAGTGGGTTTTTTAAAAATTTTTTTTATCATTCATTTTCTGATTGGTGGGGGAAACTGGACTTTCAGGGGTCTTCTGAGTCAGTGGTCAGCAAGTGGGGTTGTGAGATAAGACCAACGGGCAGTTTCAGGTGACTCGCGGTCAACAGATAGAGTCAGGGGATATGGCAAACAGTTGGAGTCCCAACATGATCAGTGGGGTAAGAGGGTTAACAAGTCAGGGGCCAATGCCTCAGTTTCTCTTAGGGTCTGCAAAATAAACTGGTAAGACAAGTTTAGGTGTGAAACAGACAATGCAGGGCATGTAGTTTTTCAGGTAAACAGAGTCAGAGTTTAAACTGCAAAATGGCCTCGTCACTACAGCAGGGTCAGAGACCAAATTGCAGGAGAGTCTAGATTTTCATTCACAAAATTATGATATTAGAATTCTCAAGGGTTTCTTGGATAATAACTTCCTATAGGCTCTTAGGTAAATCTCTCTCAAATGCTTCAGTAACTAGGAATTGTACATTATACAATAGATATTAATAAAAAATTACACATCAACGACATTAATAAATCCATTCAAATATTAAAGTGTTAGATGGAAAAAAGGAAAACCTATGGTGAAAATTTTGATAGCTGTATCATGTTTCAGAAAGAATCTCAAGCAGCTTATAAAAATGTATACATAATTATAATTTATGGTTAAGGAATGGAAGGGGACAGGGTGCAGGCCAGACTTCCTATGGTATATCTTTTTTATTTCTTTTTGATCTTTGAATGATGCAGAAAGTTAAATTTTTTTAAAATCTAGAGTTTCAATTCAAAACTGAGGAGATATAACTGAACAGGTCTCAGCAGTAGGCGGGTGATGATGTTTTAGATCTGCTTTGGTTCCTATCAGAGGGGAAGCAGAAAGGTATGAGCCCTGTGTTGTCTGAGAAGAGACAGGGCCTAAAGATATAGAAAGAAAGTTAGTGACCAGGGGCCCAATTAAACCCTTAGGAAATTTTTCAGGATAGGGAAAATGAGCATAATAATCTTAGGATATGATGCAAGCAGGATATATGTAAGAAAACAAAGTTCTATGAGCATCCATTCTGGAACAGGGATACTTTGCCCCCCATTTTCCCTCCGGCAATCACCATACTATTGTCTGTGTCTGTGAAGGTTTTTTTGTTTTTTATTTTTTTTGCTTAATCCCTTCACCTTTTTTACCCAGCCCCCAACCCCCACCCCTCTAACAGCTGTCAGTCTGTTTTCTGTGGCTATGAATCTATTACTATTTTGTAGTTTGTTAGTTTATTTTGTTCACTAAATTCCACATGTAAGTGAAATCATAAGGTACTTGTCTTTCTCAGACTGGCTCATTTCACTTAGCACAATACTTTCCAGGTCTACCTACGCTCTTGCAAAAGGTAAGATTTCCTTTTTCTTCTTCTTCTTCTTCTTCTTTTTTTTGTAGTCAAGTAGTATTCCATTGTGTAAATGTACCACAGCTTTTTTATCTAATCATCTTTTTTAACTCATCTACTGATGGGCACTTGGGCTGCTTCCAAATTTTGGCTATTATAACTGACACTGCAATTAACATAGAGGTACATATTCTTTCAAATTAGTGTTTGGGTTTCTTTGGATGTAGTCTCAGAAGTGGAACTGCTGGGTCATAAGGCAGTTCCATTTTTAATTTTTTGAGGAAACTCCATACTGCTTTCAAAGTGGCTGCACCGGTCTGCATTCCCACCAACAGTGCACAAGGGTTCCCTTTTCTCCACAGCCTTGCCAACACATGAGATATTTTTAAAATAGATTCTTTCTTTTTTTCATGTCTCATAGTTCTTTTTATTCCATAACTCAATTTAGGCATTTTCTGTTGTGGTTGTCTATTTGTATTTTCTTTCTACTGACATGCAAGTAACCGGGGCCTATATTACTTCAACTTTATGTCTCTCATGCCATAAACTGTCTAGCAAATATTGACTAAATGGAAGAGTAAATAAATGTTTTGATTATTTTTTGTAAGAAATTTCTTGAGAGAAGAGAGGGTATGATTTTGAAAAACAATCATTTTTTATCAGTGAAACAACTGCTCCCCAACTCACCAACTTTTTCTCATCATCACCACAGTTAGAGATTTCTTTTTAGACATTCTAGTTGTTTTGGCACAAAACCCAGTGCTTCCTCTTATTAAACCTGCTGCGCTATTTTAACCTAATGTGAAAGTAGCAAAACCAAAGACTACATTCTAACTTGTCAGCATCCTTCTTTTTAGCCCTTTTATCTCTTAACTAAAATCCTTCTCCAACTTTCCTAACCGTTTGACATGATTCGAATGCTTTCATGTTAGCATTGCCCATCACGAAGTCACCTTGCACAACCCAGCCCTCCCAAGAGGATGGCAGGTTCCAATTAAGCTAGCAGATGGCAGGCTGAAAACAGTGTCCACTGACATCAGAATAGTACAACATTTTCAAGAATGAAAGTTTCACAACTTTTTTCCAGAAACAGTACCACAGAAAGCAGCTCAGCCTGCGGCGAAGACAAGACAGTCCCACCAGAGAGACTGAGAGGCAAAAGGGTAAAATGAGATGACAAGCACTCTGAAGAGAAGGCGGTGCCAGCCGAATGCTCTTGGCAAAAGCCTGGGCTTTGTCTTCGCGAAGGCCTGAGCCTGAAAGTAAGACTCTGTTTTTTACCAGATTAGAGAACTTTGCTCTTTTGTCTATTCAACAAACATTTTTAAGTGCCTAAAAGGTGCTGGATTCTGGGTATCTGTGATAGTCCGTAGATCAAGTATGGTCAGCACTCTAGTAGGGTTTACAGTCTAGAAGGATACAAACACAAAGCAAATAAAGCAAGAAATCAGTTTGCACTCACAAATTATGCTGAGTGCCATGAAGGAACAGGACAAGGTGTCAAGAATGGCAGGAATAGTGAGAACCTACTTAGAAGGTACCTCTCAAGACGTGTTTCAGTTGAGAGGAAAAATAAAGAGCCAGCCGTAAAAGAGTGTGGGGGAGAGAAAAGATGTTTTATTTCATTCACAAGAAGAATGTTCTTGTGAGAGTTTACATATAAAGTGCTTGGCACAGGACTGGCCCTTTGTAAATTCTCCACAAGTGAGCAGTCTTGTTATTGCTATGGTATTGACCTTATGCACTTGGTAGCCAACCTACAGTAATCCTACTGATCGCTGAGCAGTTTTTTAAAATCTAACAGACATTCAAATAATATTCGTCAATAGTTACAGCTTTACACAAGAGGGAAATAGAAACTTATAAAACACAGAATATCTCATGAGAAATTCAGCATCCTTTTTGTCTTCTTTCCTTGATTAGTCCTTCATCTGGATTTCTATATTATA
This sequence comes from Glossophaga mutica, assembly GCA_039655065.1. Classification (NCBI taxonomy): domain Eukaryota; kingdom Metazoa; phylum Chordata; class Mammalia; order Chiroptera; family Phyllostomidae; genus Glossophaga; species Glossophaga mutica. The sequence continues at coordinate 67,294,293 of CM077304.1, forward strand.
ACAAAACCTCGCTAATTCATATGCTGATAATTAAAGATTTTACATTTGTTCTGGGAAGCAAATGAATAATGTAATCAAAATGTAAGGAGACAGAAAGCTTAATTTAATTAAGGAAAATTGTTGTTTCTGAACAGATTTAACCGCATACATTTGCATACAATTAATGTGTTGATTACAAATGACTTGGATTTTCTCATTAAAACAAGGCAAGTTAAGATCTTACTCTGTAACACTTGACCTTCATAAACTTTCATTCCTTGTCAAAGTTTGCCTTACATAAATTATGCCACTAACTCAGACTGATTCTTTTCTTCAGTTAGTTCAAATTAAAGTTTTCTGTTTGGCTAGTCCTAAACTGACCTGCTTTCCTTTAGTAGCTTTACGTAATTTATATTTTGTTATTTTCCAGAAGTTAGCGGATACAATTAAGGTGGACTCTTTTATGGTTAAATGATCTTTGTAGTAGGTATAATTTGATAAAGATTGAAAGGGTGTCCAAGGTGTAATTTTCCTTCCTTTATTATTCTGCCAAACCTTCCTTTCTATAATCCTCAAGACTATTCTCACATCTCTGATTCCATATGCCCCGAGTCCCATAAGGGCCCCATATGATTCTCCACATACTTTTAAAAATTTGTCTTTGTTCTCTGCCTCATGGGAGGAGGAGATGAGTTGTTAGAAAAGTTGGGCAAGTTTTCACACAGAGATCCTAAAGTCAGGCCTCCCATAAGACAAAAGACTTTAAACTTGGCCCCGAATGACTAACGTGTTTTAATAATCTCGAATGATAATCTTGATATCCCATAGAAAGGATGGTTTCATCTCTAAAGTGTGTCTTATTTAGACCATCTCATAAAATATTTTAAAATATACAAGATCATCATTAAACAAGTTTGGGGCACTCAAAGAATTATTTTAAAAAGTAAAGTCATGGTGCTCACACATATATCGAATGAACATGTGTTAAAGATCTCATTTAATTCATCACTAATAAAAGAGTATATAAGAAGGCACAGGAACTTTAAAGAAGACTCCAAAGACAATTTGTAGGTCAAGAATTTTAAAATGAATGTGCAAATATGGGCAATGTTAGCTACCTCTATAGTGAGGGAAAGGAATCATAGAATCTCTATAATGCTGAATTTATTTGCCCAAACAAAAATCATTATTTACTGCTACCAGTTATCTACAACTTACAGAATTATAGAATAGATAAAAGGCATTAAAAGGCCTAGCACCTCCATAAAATAGAATTGGGTAACCCACAAGGAAATGTTTTAACCAAAGCAGAATTTTCCACTGAAGCACAAATTTTTCCCTACAGTACAAATGGCACATGTGCTTTCCACTCTCATTCTCACATTCATTTAGCCACAAATGTATATTAAAATATTTTGGCATGCCAGGCAGAATGCTATTCTCTGAGGACCCAGAGGTGAATCATACATCGTCCCTGTCATCAAAAAACTTAAAATATCACAAAGAGAGACATATGTGCAAGAAAATGAGGACAAAAAGTGCCAGAGGAATTATAATAAAGGTTTATTTAGAACACAGTGGGGACAGAAATAATGAGTAACCTTCAGAAAGTGCTTATGTGCCTGGAATTATTCTAAACACTTTTATATTCTGCTTTTACATGATTGTTTCTTTTAAAATTCATACAAGTTCTAAGCCTGTTTTACTGATGAGGAAACTGAGGCACAGAGGAATTAAAGAAATGTAACTAAGATCTCATAGGTTGTAAGGGTAGAGCCAGAGTATAGACCTAAGTATAACTCCAGAGCCCACACTCCAATCTCTGCACTGTGCATTTCACAAAGGACAGGACATTTAATTCTCCCTTGGGTGAGGGCTATGCATGGGAAACTGGAAAAAGGAAATGACTGAGCTGAATTTTGAAAGATGACTGAGGTGCATCTACAGGTTGGGACAGGAGCTTTCCAGAAGGGAGAACCATGTAAGCCAACACACCAAGACCTGTATTGCTAGGCAAAGGCCAGATTATGGAGAACCTCTTGGTCCAAATGACAATGTTTAATTTTGGTAAACAGATAAACTGACAGAGTTTAAAGCTGAGGAAGTCATGCTATATTTTGCTTTTTAGAAAGAATTCTGCTGTTATTTTTCTGATGGCAATATGGAGGATGGATTAGAGATTGGGGTAATCATTAAAAAATTATAGGAATAGGGCTTGAGTGCATGCTTGCACACACACACATAATCTGAGGAAAGTAGACAGAACTCAGATATAGGGTTGTCAGAGCCCAGTGATTTCAATATCACTTATTTTAATCTGAGTTGTAACAAAGTTCCTATTTTAAATTACTGGGAGATATGATATCATTCACTGAGGTAAAGAAAAGATAAGAAACAGATTTGGAGGAAAGATGAGCTTAGTTGTGGGCATGTTGAAGTTGAGGTAAAAAAGATCTAGAAGAAAGTTGGATACCGAGAACTAGAACTCAGTAGAAAACAATGATAGAAATTCATGAATCTCTCATAGCAAGGAGGTAATGAAAACCATGAAACAGAATGCAATGACCCTGGGTAGGCAGAAAAGTCAAAATAGTAAAGACAGAAGAAAGAAAGTTAGGGCACAACAACAATAAAAGTGTGGACCAAAAAAGAGAAGCCCATGAAGGGCCAGGGAAGGAAGAAAAGTAGGAATTCAAGAGTAAGAGAGTTGCAAATCCTAGAGAGGGGAATGGTTTTAAGGATGATAGAAACAGTTAATTTCAAATGCCCCAGATAAGACAAGTCCTGCTGAGTCCAGACTCATCAGTTCCCTTGCTGGAGCAGTTTCAGTAATGTGGAAGTGTGGTTGGAAGCATTACTTGGAAACTGAGTAGGAATACCTGGATAAAGGTAGTAGATTGGAAACATTCATTTACCCCTGCTCTCTTGTGAATCCATCAAGCAACACTGGAGAGATTTTTAAAGCCTTTAAAACCTGCGAAATGAACCAAACGGGCAAGGAGATAACAGGAATTTTTGGAAGTGAGAAAACTGGTGGATGAGTGGAAGATGATTTAACAAAGTCAAGAAAAAGGAACCCTAAGCCAACAGTGAAGAAAGCTAAGAAGCCAACCAATTCATATCCCACATTCCTGCTCAAATATTCTGGAAGTGATGGCATCAGATTCTGATGCAACTGGAAGTCTGAGTGAAGGTAGGGTTATAACCAAACATAAGGATTATTGGAGCGCTTATGTAAAAAAAGTCAGATTCCGACTTCTGGCCAAGATGGAGGCGTAGGTAGATACACCTTGCCTCCTGACACAACCAAAAGAAGGACAACAACAAATTTAAAAACAAAAAACAACGAGAACTTTCAGAAAATTGAACTGTATGGAAGTCCAACAACCAAGGAGTTAAACAAGAAACATTCATCCAGACCAGTAGAAGAAGTAGAGACAGGCAGCCAGGGTGGAGAGGACTCGCAGCAAGGCAGCAGCTGGAGGACCAGGTGGGCAAGTCAGCAGCTCACAGACTGGGCAAGGTGGCAGCCGGCAGACCAGGCAGTCTCACATTTTCATGTGGATAAACCAGGAGGAGCAACTGGGGAGCTAGACAGACCGTGCACCCCAGGGTTCCAGCGCAGGAAAATAAAGCCTCAAAACCTTTGACTGAAAAATCCTGTGGGGGTTCCGGCAGTGGGAGAAACTCCCAGCCTCATAGGAGAGTATGTTGGAGAGACCCATAGTGGAGTACACAAACCCACCCACCTGAGGATCAGCACCAGAAGGGACAAATTTGCTTTTGGGTAGCTGAGGAAGTAACTGAAAGCTGGCGAGAGCAGAGCAAGTGGCACTGTTCCCCTTCAGACCCCTCTCCCACATATAGCACCACAGCGCAGTGACCTCAGTTGCACTATTCTGGTGAATACCTAAGGCTCTGCCCCTTACTACTAATAGGCAAGCTAAGACAAAAGAAAAATGGCCTAAATGAAAGAACAGATCAAAGCTCCAGAAAAAATATACCTAAGGCTCTTCCCCTTACTACTAATAGGCAAGCCAAGACAAAAAAATATATATATCTATATGGCCTAAACGAAAGAACAGATCAAAGCTCCAGAAAAAATACAACTAAGTGATGAAGAGATAGTGAACCTATCAGATGCACAGTTCAGAACACTGGTAATCAGGATGCTCACAGAATTGGTTGAATATTGTCACAAAATAGAGGAAAGAGTGAAGGCTATAAAAAATGAATTAAAGGAAAATGCACAGGGAACCAACAGTAAAGGGAAGGAAACCGGGACTCAAATCAACAGTTTGAAACAAAAGGAAAAAATAAACATTCAACCAGAACAGAATGAAGAAACAAGAATTCAAAAAAATGAGGAAAGTCTTAGGAATCTCCAGGACAACTTTAAATGTTCCAACATCCAAATCATAGGGGTTCTAGAAGGAGAAGAGGAAGAACAAGAAATTGAAAACGTATTTGAAAAAATAATGAAAGAGAACTTCCCAAGTTTGGCAAAGGAAATAGACTTCTAGGAAGTCCAGGAAGCTCAGAGTCCCAAAGAAGTTGGACCCAAGGAAGCACACACCAAGGCACATCATCATTGCATTACCCAAGATTAAAGAGAAGGAAAAAATATTAAAAGCAGCAAGAGAAAAGGAGAGAGTTACCTACAAAGGAGTGCCCAAAAGACTATCAGCTGATTTTTCAAAAGAAGTCTTGCAGGCAAGAAGGGGCTGGAAAGAAGTATTCAAAGTCATGAAAGGCAAGGACCTACATCCAAGATTGTTCTATCCAGCAAAGCTATTATTTAGAATGGAAGGGCAGATAAAGTGCTTCCCAAATAAGGTCAAGATAAGAGAGTTCATTAGCACCAAGCCCTTACTATATGAAATGGTAAAGGGACTTATTTAAGGAAAAGAAGAAGACCAAAAACTATGAACAGTAAAATGACAACAAACTCACAACTATCAACAACCAAACCTAAAAAAAACAAAAACAAGCTAAGCAAACAACCAGAACAGGAACAGAATTAGAGAAATAAAGATCATATGGAGGGTTATCGGCAGGGGTGGGGAGGGAGGAGAATGGGGGAAGGTACAGGGAATAAGCATAAATGGTAGGTACAAAATAGACAGAGGAAGGTTAACAACAGTACAGGAAATGTAGAAGTCAAGGAACTTATATGTATGATCCATGGACATGAACTAAGGGGGTGGGGGAATGTGGTTGAGAAGGGGTGTACAGGACAGAGGGGAATAAAGGGGGGAAAATGGGACAACGGTAATACCATAATCTTTAAAATATACTTTAAAAAAGTCAGACTCCAAGATGGCCTCTGATCTCCAGCAGATAGGAATCACCGTGTTATGGAAGACTAGAAATTTACAGTCTTAAGAGTGAAAAAAAAAAAATGGCCCTAGAAGACACCAACACAGTCACTGGAGGTGTGCCATGCTGAATTCAAGAAGATAAAGAATATTTCATACCAAATATTGAAATTTTCAGCCCTCTCCCTTAACTCCGCCTCTGGAAAACTCCCAGTCCGGGTTATACCTTCTAGGCAGGAGGACAGGAGTCTTCCCCAGAAACTCTGGCCAGCCTAAAGAAAAAGATCTAAAAATACTGGCATCAAGAATTCCCTAGAGAAATAGCCCAACCTGCTCTCCACCATCAAGCCTACTGCCCACAATGCAGAATGCACCCAACTCTTTCAGAACGTTCCATCAGTTCTTTAATACTACTACCTTAAACATGAGTAGTCAAGGAACCCCAGACAACTAAAGAAAACCTCTAAGGTGAAAGACAGAGAACAAAAAAAGCAGCAAATAATCAACAATGCAGGGAGGTAAAAACTTCAAAAAACTACCATTTATATAGTCAGAGAGAGAAAGTGTATCACTCATAAAATATGAATAGAATATACAAATAAAGGGAGAAATTAAAGAATAAGAAAGAGCTTTTATAAAAATAAAAATGTTTGCAGAAATGAAAAACTTAGAAAAAGGATTAGAAGATATTCAGGAAATCTATAATGTACATCAAAAATAAAGAAATAGGTAATAGGGAAAAGAAAATTGGAGAATTGTTCAAAGAAGTCCAATATCCAAATAATAAAAGTTTCAGAAAAAATGAATAGAGAAAATAAAGGAAAGAAAATCACCAAATAACAAATTCAACATTTCTTACATTGAAAGCATCCAGTCTTATGGTCAAGATGGAGGTATAGGTAAAGGTGGCTTACTTCCTTGCACAACAACAGCAAAATCACAGCTGAACTACAGAACAAATATCACTCAGAACCATCAGAAAATTCAGCCAAATGGAAGTCCAACAACTAAGGAATTAAAGAAACCACATTCATCCAGATGGGGAGGAGGGACAGAGTGGCAGAGACATGGAATGGGCTGATCTCAAACCCATGTGTGGTGGATATACAATGGAGGGATATCTCAGGAATGAGGGATCCCAGCCTCACAAAAGACCACTCAGCCCAGGGTTCCAGTGCCAGGAAGATAAGTTCCCATAACTTCTGGCTGAAAAAGCCAGTGGAGGTTAGATCAGCAGAAGAAACTGTGGGATTCTTGGGTGTCTCCTCACACTTATTCCGACTCACTCCTCCTGGGCTCAAGCACTGGGGCAGCACCTTGAGGGGCACCAGTGGCATATGGGGAGAAACTGAAGTGTCTGGCATCAGGGTGAGAGCTGGGGACAGCTTCCTCCCAGACAAAACTGCAAACAGTGGCATTGTTCCTTTTCTGAACCCTCGCCCACACAGAGCCACAGTGTGGCAGCACCATATCTGAGTCTCCACCAACCTGTCTCACAGGCTAAGCCTTGCCCTGATGTATACCTAAGGGTCTTCCCCATCCAACTTACAGGCCCACCCAAGATGCTAATAGTGGCTTTTCCATATGAGTGGCTGGGTTAGGCACAGGCTTCATCTGTCTAAATATGCTCAGAAAGCAACAGCTGAGCCCAGCCCCCTACCTCTCATTCAGTGGCCCCAGGCCCGGCACTGGCAGGAGCCATCTGCAGATCACTTTATAACTTATACCAAGGAGCCCCACACAGACCACGTTGGAGCACTACCATCCAACCACCTCTACAAACCATAGAGGTAGGTGGTTGCTGGTCATGGGTCACAGCCAGTTCTACCAGTGCTCTGGACTGGGCAATTCCCTCCCATTGATCTGCTAATAGCAATTAAGTCTCCACTACAAGAGGTGGGAGTACTCAGTCCCCATGGTGGGCATACCTCAGGTACCCAGCTTGAGACACAGTGAGGCTATACCACTGGACCCTAAAGGACACCTACTACATTAGGCCACGAAACCCTGGGAGACACAGCAGCTCCACCTAATATATAGAAACAAACACAGGGAGGCTGTCAAAATGAGGAGACAAAGAAATGTGGCCCAAATGAAAGAATATAACAAAACCCCAGAAAAAGAACTAAATAAAGTGGAGATAAGCAACTTATCAGAGGCAGAGTTCAAAACACTGGTTATAAGGATGCTCAAGGAACCCGGTGGGAACTTCAACAGCATAAAAATGATCTAATCAGAAATGAAGGAGACACTAATTGAAATAAAGAACAAATTACAGGGAATCAACAGAGGAGGGGATGAAGCCAAGAATCAAATCAAAGTTTTGGAACATAAAGATGAAAAGACATCCAATCAGTACAGCAAGAAAAAAAAGAATCCAAAAAGCCAAGTATAGTGTAAGGAGCCTCTGGGACAACTTCAAGCATTCCGACATTCATGTCATAGGGGTGTCAGGAAGTAGAAGAGAAAAAGCAAAAAATTGGAAACCGATTTGAAAAAATAATAAAAGAAAAGTTTCCTAATTCAGTGAGGGAAATAGACATACGAGTCCAGGAAGTACACAGAGTCAGTCCCAAACAAGATAGATACAAAGCAAATGACACCAAGACACATCATAATTAAAATGCCAAAGGTTACAGATAGAGAATCTTAAAAGCAGCAAGAAAAAGGCAGGTAATTACCTACAAAAGGGTTCCCATAAGACAGTCAGCTGATTTCTCAAAAGAAACTTTGCAGACTAGAAGGGAGTGGCAAGAAGTATTCAAAGTGATGAAAAGCAAGGAACTGCAACCTAAATTATCCTATCCAGCAAAGCTATCATTTAGAATGGAAGGGCAGATAAACTGCTTCCCAGACAAGGTAAAGCTAAAGGAATTCATCATCACCCAGCCATTATTATGTGAAATGTTGAATGGACTTATTTAAGAAAAAGAAGATAAAAACTATGAATATTAAAATAGTAATAAATACATAACTATCAATAATTGAATCTTAAAAAAACAAACTAAGCAAAGAAGCAAAACAGAAACAGAACCGCAGATACCGAGTTCGCTGTGATGGTGGACAGTGGGGAGGGATGTCTGAGGGAATGGGGGAAAAGGTGAAGGGATTAAGAAGCACGAATTGGTAGTTACAGAATAGGCAGGGGGATGTTAAGAGCAAATATAGGAAATGGAGAAACCAAAGAACTTATGTGCATGACCCATGGACATGAACATAGGAGAGGGGATTCCCAGAGGGAGTGGAAGCTACTGGGTGGAAGTGGGCAAAGGGGAAAAATTGGGAAAACTGTAATAACATAATCAATAAAAAAAATTTAAAAAGCATCCATGGAGTGCCACCCAAATATAACAGATTAAAACATATCCATATTAAGGCATATCCTGAGACATTTCAGAAAGTGACTAGAGAGAAAAATAAAGTGAAACATAAGCAAAATTAAGTCACCTACAAAAGATCAGGAATTAGAATGGCTTTGGATTTTTTTTTTTAACAACACAGAAACAATGGCAGAATGGCTTTAAAATTCAAAGGGCAAGTAATTTCTGACTCTGAATTCTAGACTCAAAATACAGCCACACTACCAATTAAGTCTGATGATAGACTGTGCACATTTTTAGACATTCAAGAACCCAAAATACTTATAAGCATCCCCTGTGCACTCTTCCTCCGGAAATTACTGAGAGTATTCTACCAAAACGAGAGCGTAGAAACAGGGAATCCACCTCAAGGGTGAGGCAGAGGAAATCCCGGGTGATGAAGAGAGATTCCAAGAGGACAGCTGTGTGCCAGGTGTGGATAACAACCAGCCCAAACTGGAGCAAGTCAGAGGCTCCAGGAAAGAAGTCTGTGATAGCTGAAACTGATGGAATCCCTGATGTGTCTGAGCATGAGGGCAGATTTAGACAGCTGATGAGTTAATAAGTACATTGAAAAAACTAAGTAAATGAGGGAAGAAAAACTGCTCATGCCAAGGAATACAAAAAAGTGTATGGGAAAGAAAATATAACCATGTGATTCACCTGTGAATGATGATTAACAGTCACAGTCATGTGACAACAAAATTAATATATAACTAGAAATGAAAGGAGTTCTTGGAACTATATGTACGAAGAATGGTGTTGGGAAAAGAGAAATCCTCATCTTTCATAGATGTGGTCAGTAGATATTGCCTGCAGTGGAAACATCAAGAAGTAATGTTATGTTATATAGAAGCATGAAGAATACAAAGATAAAGGAAATAAAAGTGTATTGCCTCTGGGCTGAAAGAGAGGCAAAACCTCAGAGAACTATTTGACTCTTTAAACTGAAATTTTATCAAATTTACATTTTGGTAAAAATGTAAACTACATTTTAAAAAAGTGAATGGGAATTAAAGGCATAGAAATAGCACATGATTTGGGGATAGATTTGGTGGGAAGAAAGGGTAGATTGGTTTAACAAAAGCAACAGGGAGTTTCAAAAAATATTTATGAGATGCTTGGGCATGTGTACAATTTACAATGTCAAGGTTAGAAAATCAAGAGAGGCTGAATATACAGACGAAAGAGGAAACAATAAAAGTACTGGATCCTGGCCTTGATGGGGGTGGGAAGACTGACCTGCAGAGCAGACCTCTTTGCAAAGTCAAGAGGCACCTCTCCTTCCAGAACTTGAGAAAAGGAAGGGACAGCGCATGTGGATGCAGACCAGAATGAAGGGATCTTGGCAGGGAGGAAGAGGGACTACACGCCACTCTAATGTTGAATTATCAAAACCCAGTGCATTATGGAATGTGAATCCCACTAGAAATGTGAGATACTCTTTCTAGTTCCATAATCAGTCCCTACTATTTTTGTTTGTAAATTTCGTGGGGTCAGTGTACTCACTGGTCCCTGGTATATTTCCCTGTTCCTTTTCAAGTCTCTACTGCAACAGCAAATGTGGGCTGCGCACACACACATACACACACACTTCTACTCACTGATAGGCATCTGCTTACTGAAGATATCCCTTCAGGAAAAACTATCTTGATAGCATGGCAAAGAAGGCCTTGATATTCTCTTATAATTAAAAGAGATTCTTTTCCTATTTGCACCTCGCAAGAAGACTAAGGCGATAGTAGTATCTTTGTGGTTGCTGCCAGCTCAGCTCCTGGAGACCCTACACTTAACTTATTAGGAACTGCAGCTCAACAACAGATTCATCAAATCACATTTTCTATGCATTTTTTGGGCTATGTTCACCTGGGATGCCACCATGATGTCCTATCAGGTCACATCTTCCAAATGACAAATCATAGCCTTGGAGCAATTACCTAATCAATTGCCTCCACCCTCTTCAACACTTTTCAATTTTCTTTTTTTTCAATTGATTGAATTTTGGAGAGAGAGAGAGAGAATATTGATTTGTTGTTCCACTTCTTTATGTATTCATCAGTTGATTGTTTCGTGTGCCCTGACCGGGGATTGAACCCACAGCTTTGGTGTATCAGACAATGCTCCAACCAACTGAGCTACTCAGCCAGGACCAGTTTTCAATTTTGAATTTCAGTTTTTCCACATTAATGTGCCTTTTATTATATCATTCTTGTTTGCATTTCAAACACAAAATAACTAATATTAGCAGAGAATTTGCAGTGTGTCAGATATGGTACTAAACTCTTTAAATTCATGTATGTGTTTTACATTCATTGACTTCTGCTGCTCTCCTAACAGGCACCCTACAACATAAGTATGATATTAGCCCCACTTTAAAGGGATGGAAGTGACTGAGGTAGGATTCAAACCCAAGTCTTTCTACTTCCACAATCCTAGGAATAGGTATTACTGCCTATCTTGTTTCCATGGTCCAGGGACAAAAATGAGGCTTATACCTGGACAATGGTCCACTGGGGAACGTGACATGGACTCCTTCTTCTCCTCACCCCACAGCCCATTTGATGCAAGTCTTTAATAGTGCTACCAGGGCATATAAATACACCCTCGTATTACAAACATGCTTTTCAAATTCTTTAAGGTTTGGAGATGATCGTGTGTGTATGTACATGTTTGTGTTCATATGCCAGAAACTACATACATATTAATTTATCAAATCTGACCGTAACCTGACGCATCATATATTATTCTCCCTGTTTTATGGAAAAGTAAATGGAAGTTCAGAGTGGCTAAGTGACATACCCCCTTTAAACAGCTTGAGACTGCTGGGCCGGAGAGTTACGAAGAAAATGCAGCGATAGAGCTATGTTTAAAGCCAAGCTTTGAGTGCTGCAGCTGAGAATAACACACATGGAACTGTACTCCTGTTTCTGTTGCTCTTTTTTACATGTGCAGAAGTGATGGTGATATGTAAATATTTCTTACTAATTATAAAAGCCCTTTGATAGTACCCATTTAGGAAAATATATATTTATATAATAATAGATTTATATTATAGAAACACAAAAAGTACATCCTAATTCCCATGTGACTTAAAACCGGGAATTTGTAGGTTAAACTCAGCTCATTATTTTTTGTAGTACATGAATAGACCAAAAATGTGCATTGCACATAAACAGAAGATCGTGCAACAATTGTTCCTTCGTAGGACTTACGTTTTACAACGCAAGGTTTAACAATCCCATGTGGGTGCCGCAGACAGATGGGCCTGGTCCTCAAATGACAAAGGTACTTCACTGAACAACTCATTCCTTTCCAGCTAAAACAGTCATGCTAATCGTGAGTTCCCCTGCCTTGCAATGTTCAAAGGACAATCTTTTCTCACTACGAACCAGGAGACAATATCCTGTTTCCTGAGGAAAATTTGCTCCACAAAATGATCCTGACATTGAGATGTTTTTGAAGTAGAATCAACATGAAAAATGTCCTTGGGCAACCCCTCTCCCAAGAAAAGTTCATGATAAATTTTCATTACCTAAACTGTTTAGTCATGGTTTTTGCTTTCTTCACATCTTATTCTTTGCTGACAAGGTCCTTTCACATGTTATGTTGACAAGGTCCTTCTCTATTTCCGTTGAAGCAGACAGAAAGAATGGCATAGCACAGGACCATTTTAATAATAAACCATACCCTTGGGAGTTAGAAAAGGATAATTCACTTCTTTTCAAAATTATATAAAACTATTTTCTTTCCAGGCTCTCCTGCTGTACACTCCAAATCCAGATACATTACAAACATCAAAAACAGAATGTGTATGTACATGCTCTATGTGCCATCTTCAGAAAGATCTGCCTCCCTTAGCAGACTCTTTCCACACGGAAGCTTGTCTTGCTAGAAATGAAAAAAAACAATGCATTTACACACACATGCCTCCTAAACCCACAAAAGGCTGAAATACAAAACAGTTCCACATTCATTTCTATGCACAGCATTCCAAATATGAGACCATCACACCCAAGGGAAGCATACAAATTAAAAACTCTCATCACTTGTGTGACTTTTGGAGACTGGCACTCTTCTCCCATTTCATGCTACATCATGTGTTACAGTTTCATCAAAGCAAACAGTTTCATTTAAAATATCTTCAATGAGCTTAGTGAGAACAGCTGCAGTGCAGGTCTGTCCTATCATGTTAATACTATTGAGTATTCCTTTTTGTTCTGTTTCCAGTCTAGACTTGATTAATCAGATTTGCAAAATGTCTGCTCAGCCACCTGTCTCTGTGTTCAAAGTTAATCGTTGTTTTTCCCAGGTGAGTGTAAGAGTAAATGAACAACATTAGTGTACTCTTTATGGGATGAACAAACATGCTATTAACAGTTTAAAAGGAGGAGAGAAAGGAAAGAAGAGAAGGAGGGAAGAGAAAGATTTTTATAAGGTTTGTCCTGTCATTTTTTTGGCATGACTAATCAACATAATAGTTGTATTATTATTAGCATAAATCAGTTACCCTGAGACAGAAGTCAGGGCAGAGGCAGGAAGGATCGTTTGCTCTGCTGGCTTCGGTAAATGAAATATAGTGATATTTTACACATGGTCTCTATCATGCTGTCGTTTGGCCAATGAGCAAATACTTGCCTCGATGGAAGGGGTAAAGCACGCCCCTCTCCCCACCTGGCCATTCTGTGAATAAGCTAACTTCACTACACTATGTTTCAAAGTGGTTGCATTTCAACAAATTATTTTCTGTAAAATACAAGACATATAGACAAAGGTCAAGGAATAAATTTAAAAAAACATTTGAGCTATTAGGATGAAAACACTCTGCTTTAATAAACTAATCAGATATTCATTCATACATTGTGCGTAGAATCACCACCAATATAGCAGAACTGTCGACACTGAATCCTGGAAATCAATTAAAAGAAACGCTGGCACTACTAAATTTACACATATTTTGGATATATAACTTTAATCCCTTAATTCTCTTTAATTTCACACATCTAGTCCTCTTTTTTTTTCCCCCTGTGGATTTCCATGTATAAAGAAATACTAGGTAAGGTCGTAAGTTTTGTGTTGTTCTCTAAAGCAATACAGTTCCTTTGGAGTTGCCAAGGATGCAACTTTGCAAACACATGCTTCGTTGTTTGGGGCAACATATTCAGAAATCACCTAAAAACTCATCACCTAGGGGTGAAAAACTCTAGTTCAAAAGCCATTAACTCACACTGACAAACCACTGGTAGCAAAATATATATACATGATGGCCTTGATCACAGGTATATCACCACCTAAGCACATCCTACATTGTAAGAGAGTCTCTGGAAAAAAAAATCAGAGTATGCAACTGTGATCCACTAATTAGGGATAAAAATCTAGGGACCATAGATACATTGAATATAAATTTCAAGCTTCATCTACTAACAATCCCATCCACTCAAGTGAAGGGGTTGGGGGGAAAATCCTCCAAGATCCTGTTAATTTCATTACCTACTAATGAAGAAAGTGAGATTGGACCTAATTTAATTAGCTAAATGCCCTTACATTTCTTTTCCACGGAAATGAGTTTTTTTTTTTTTTTAAAGCCCCAGCCTGAAATCTATGAGTATTTTTCAAAGTGCTGTACACATGGCAGTTTCATTAACAAGAAGCAGCATGAGGCAGTGAGGCGTTGGGGTGCCTGGTTTTCCCATGCAGTAGCTATGTGATGCGAGGAAGTTGGTTTAATTTCTCTGTGCCTTCATTTGTTCACATTTTCCGAATGATAGGAAATATGTTTGTATGACCTGTTCTGTACCCATAATGGTTTTTAAACTCTGTTACTGAAATGTATACAGGGCAGAAAAATTACATTATATTGTAAAACTAATAATATTAACTTGGAGTTCTATCTCCTTCTGTTTCTATTGCATTATTCCTGTGCACAGCACAACCATTACTAGGCAAGCCAGACAGCTCAGCAGCCCAGGCAAATATTAGCTTGATTGTCCAGTATTAATATCCACTGATGCAATTAATCAAGCTGACAGAGCTTCCTGGGAAAACAAATACCTATAAGGGCAAACGGCATAGATCTGCTTCACAATGATTTCCAGGCAGCTCTCCTAGTTAATGCCAGATGAGTGACTAAATCAGGATTCAGCAAACTTTTCCTGTAAAGGGCAGGAAAAATGTTTCAGGTTTTGCAGGTCTTGCTACTCAGCTTCGCCATTATTGTACAAAAGCAGCCCTAGGCAATATGTAAGTGAATGAGCATGACTGTGTTCCAATGAAACTTTATTCATGGTTGTTGATGTTTGAATTTCATATGATTTTCACATATTACAAAATATTATTCTTGTTTTCACTTTTTCCAACTATTTAAAAATGTAAAAACCATTCTTAGCTCTTGAGTGTACAAAAGCAGGCGTTGGCCAGAATTTGACCCGAGGACTTTGGATCATGCATCCCAGATTCTAAATGAAATGTTAGGAAATTATATAGGTGTTTCATCTGGGCTCTGACGAGATGTGTGTTTATTAATTGTTCTTGGCATTGATAACTCTTTGCAATGTGGGGTGATTTTGTCCATGGATCAGAGACACTGCCCAAAGTGAATCCACAGGGATGGAGAGAGAGAACAAAATAAATCTCACATGTGGCACTAAGAGAAAGACAAGCAGGACAGTGCCACAAGTCCTATGCCATGTAGCAGGTGCTCTGGTCTCTGATTCTGCTTTCAGCACAGAACCACCCTGGGACCAGAGGAAAGATAAAGAAAGGTGCCCTGGCGCAATCAAAGCAGTGCCAAGTTACTGCCGAAGAATAGAGCGCAGATTTCTCCTCTCTTACAGAGCCTGTCTGAGCATCAAGCCTGCTCCCAAACTGGTCTGATGGACCTCAGAGGCCACCTGCCCATTGCGGGCAGTAAAATTCTACCATGTAGATTCTGCCTTATTTCTAACCTCTCTAAAAAGATAACTTTAAGTCACCAGCATTAGTATGACAAGATTATTTTACTCAGGGCTTGGAGCAAACAGAAATAGCAGGCAGGGGCTAGGGATGATTGGGCATTCAAAGGGGGGAAAAGAAGGTCAAGAAGAAGAAGGGAGCACCCACACTTTGCGAGTTTCATAGTTCAGGCTAAGTGGGTACTTGTCATTCGTTTCATAGCATTTATTGGGCTCCTGGCTCAATTCAAAGTGCTTGGCAACCAGAACCTTTACCTGCACTATGCTTACAAACACAGAAATATGACCAAGGCATTCTTCCTGTGTTAATAATAGCTAACATTAAACTGAGGTCAATTGTACTCTAGTAAGAAAGTCGAAGTTAGTTCAGAATTTCGGAAGTATCATTTTCTTTCAAAATAACCCATAATAAAACCCTCGATATAATGATATACTGAGCTGACTGGCTAGCAGATTCTTTTTCCTATATTTTTTCCACATTTGTAACCAGAATACATTGGTTATTCAATACTAATGTAATGGTTCTAATGGCTAATCAACCATGTGCAAAAAAGTACATAAGGAGAACAATCTCAATTTGAGTTTGGCAAGAATTCCTACCATTTGCTTCACTAATATTTTGTGGTAAGAACAAAGCTCAAGAAATTCTCCATGGAACATTCAGCTCCTTAAAATACATATCTATTACCATATTGCCATTAACCATGTTGGAAAGGCAGATCAAAACTGTAAATGCCTGAATTATAGGGGTCACACCAGAAGTGAGATAAAGTTTAGAGTCAGATGGGCCTAGATTTGAATTCCAGCTCAGCCACCTAACAACAGTGTGACCTCAGGCAAGTGATGTCCACTCCCCATGCCTCAGTGTCTGCATCTGTAAAGCATGGGCAGGAGTTCTTACCCACAGACTGGTGAGCATTCTGTGACATGCTCTCTATAAGAGGGCTCAGAGCAGTAGCTGACACAAAGCAGGCTTTGAATTAATGTCAGTCTCCCTTAAAAGACCAGTTATGCTATTTGAAAGCCCTACAAAGTTGGAATTGAGTTCACAGTCATTGGCTTCCTGGTAAACTGAGCTTATAAAATAATTCCCTTTCCGATGTCACTGGAAAACCTGGATTTACTTTTCTACTTCCAATAAGCAAGCTGTAAAAAAAAGTTAGGGATTTTTTTTTTTTTTTTTTTTTTTTGGTAACCGAGGACCTAGCAGTGACTGTCTAGATTTGAATCTTGTCATCTACTAACTATATGACCTTATAAGGTTTTTTTTAACCCTTACTATACCTCATTCTTCTATTATTTAAATCAGCATCATAGCACCTAATGCTTAGGCTCTTAGGATTATGTGTGGAGGTTATTGAGAGAGCCAGCCCTAACTTCAAAGGCATATCCTTCATACTTTCATGGAAGATACATTTAAGTGCAGCCTTCCAAGTGCAAGGATTCCTTTAATGGGCTTCATCTCATACGACATAGCAAGGATGGTGCAACCTCCACTCAGAATCTAAATGGAAAGGTGAGAGGTGAAAGGACTCCTACAGAACTAACCAAAGGAATGAATCCATAAGGGGACTATAACTAAGAAAAAGATTCTAATGGACAAACTGTTCTTCTCTCCCTTCAGATTTTAGGAGAAAGAAGTAAATAATTTTCTCTTCCTTTAGATTTTAGGAGAAAGAGGCAAATGGTCATAGCACAACTTTATGGCAGAGATTCATTTAAATTTTTAAAAGCAAGCAAATATCTTTGAACGTATAGTTTATGTGTTTCCATTCACTAAAAAGAAGGGTGACAAAGAACAGTACCTTGCACAATACAGGACTCAATGATGACTTCTTAAGTGAATAAATGTTGATCTCTTTATACAATTAGTTGACTCCTGTATACCTTCTCAATCTTTCAGCTTCACTATTTTTTCTATACATACTCATTAATGTCTGGAATGTTAATGTTA
This sequence comes from Glossophaga mutica, assembly GCA_039655065.1. Lineage (NCBI taxonomy): Eukaryota > Metazoa > Chordata > Mammalia > Chiroptera > Phyllostomidae > Glossophaga > Glossophaga mutica. The sequence goes on from CM077304.1 coordinate 67,311,850, forward strand.
ATCATAATGGCCAATACTTACAAACTTACATAGGATTACTACCATTATTAAGCTATACGTGTACACATACATATAACCTAAGTCAGCAGGTGAGATCTGGCAAATTGGACTTAGGTCAGATCATGAAAGAATCTGAGTCCGTTTTGTTTGGTCAGCAGTTTTGTTCAGTCAGGAGAAACAAAGTCTTGCCAAATTAAGCCAAAGACAAGAACAAAAAAGAGAAGATAATTTATTGAAAGAATGTGGGTAACACTCAGAGGCAAAGAGAACATTGAATAAGCATTATGTCCTGAAAGGCTCCAGGACAGCTAAAAGAATCCAGGTAATAGGAAATAGACAATGTTTTTAGACTGCTTTAATTCACAATATGAGTCAGCAATGAAATCTACACTATGTAGCCAAAGCAAATTACCACCACCACTTTCAGTCCTTCCTTCTCTCTACTCAAAATTAAAAATTTCCAGGAGATAATTGGCCTGTCATGGCCAGGGGAGCAGAGGGCTTCTTGCATAACAGTCCTGCTAGCCTGCAGGCATTGCGATCCGGGTAATTCACCAAAATAACATCAGTTGTATGGCTCCCAGGGGAACTGAGGATGAATATTGCACAGGCAAAGAGACCCACAAGAGTCCTGCGTGCTCTGCCAAAGAGTTTGGCCTTTATCCTATATGCAGAGGGAAGCCAGAGGATGGAGATGGCCCATGCTTATGTTCTCTCTGGGAACACAAAACACTCCGGGAACTGTAGCAAATAAAGTCATAAAAATCTGTTTTATGGTTTTGTGTCTAGGTTACAATAAATAAATGATATACAATTCTCATGACATATATTGGTGGGCGATATCACAGGGTGTTAGAAAGAAAAGTAAATTTAGAAACCACGTAGTGAATCCAATTTCATGTTACAGGTAACTACACAGACTCAGAGGCTGCGGCTTTTCCTAGGTCGTAAGTCTGCTTGTCAGCACTCAGGACTTGGGACTAACTGTTTTCTTGGTCATGGTACAATACCATCACGTAAAGCCGTTATAAAAACTCATATTAAAACACCTCTCTTCCCTAAAATATTGTGCTCTAAGAAAGATTCTGAGGTGCCTTGGATTATGTCTGCATACTATGTAATACAGGGCATTTCTCTCACCATTAGTTAGAATGTTGAAGAAATAATGATGTCTTCCACTACCTTTCAGTCTTTGATTTATTCAGCAAGTACCTAGTAAATATCAGGCACTGTGCTGACTGAGAGTAAAAAGGTAATTGTAATGATAGTGATAATAATAACATGAATGATAATATTAGCAATCACTTATATGGCACTTACTAGGTGCCAGACAATATTCCGAGTGCTTTTCATATATTAATTCATCTAATACTCATATAAACCTGTGGGCTGAATTGGGGTGTGATTAGTGATGTGACTAGGATTTCTTTAGGGGGTGATAAAGATGTTCTAAATTTGGTTTATGGGGATGATTGCACAACCGTATACTAGAAAACACTGGCTTGTACACTTTAAATGGGTAAATTTTGTATTTCAATAAAGCTGTCAAAAATAAAAGTAAATCCCAGGAGACAGAACATGACCCCACGATGCATGTATGTAACATAAGGCACAGAGCGGTTAGATCATTTGTCCCAGGTCACAAAGGTGGTCAGTCTCAGGGCTGGGATTCGAATCCAGGCAGTCATATCCAGAGAAGTAATGTACAGTCTCTGGCCTGAAAGAACTCACAATCTGAGGTGTATTTACAAATACGAGCATAGACATCTTGCCCTTGTATTTAAGTTATACAAATCCATTAATACACAGTTGGAGAAATATAGAAATGAAAACCGATAGATGACAGAGTGCCGAATATCTGTAGACGTGCCATCACGTCCAAAACCTGATTCTGCTTCTGATCATGTCGGTGTAGTCAGAAAGAAAGTATCATAAAGTAAGTTACATTTGAAAAGAAGATGAAGAGAGCAGTTTACTCATTGTCCTTTAACATGACAAGCTACCGTTGCTCCGTGTCTGTGTGTCCGTGCACACATGTGCATGTGAGGATGTGGATGGATATGTGTCCGCTGGAAAACACGCCTCTGGGAAGTCCTTCACTGTTCACTCGGCACCTCGCAGGCAGTTTGGAGCTAAATGCCTGACAGTGAATGAGTAACTTTCCACTAGTTAAAGAGTAGCTTAAATTGATCTCCAACTTCCTGGACTTTAGATCGACTCAGATCTAGACTGGAAGGAAAAAGTGCACATGACAATCTGAAGTATGCAGGTGTTAAATGACTAATTAGGCACTTGGTGAGCACCTGGAGTTAATGAGGATATAGCTTCAAGTCTATAGCGTAGTTCTCACACACAAAGTCCTTTTCAAGAACACAAACTATCATTGTCTTGAAAATGTATTTAACTGGTTAAGAAAAGAACTGGGTAAGAGAAAATGGGTGACTGAGCTCACATTCTGTTCTACTACAAGAAAAATTCACTGTGCATTCCTACCAATGAAAAGCTAAGGACAAAGCATTTCTGTAAACAGCATATATTCGACCTGTTACTACAACCAAAATGTGGCAAGCAGAAACATAAAATTCATAAACAGAATGCAGCACTGCGACCTAGAAGAGACTGCTCTAAATTGTACTGCATGGCCTTTATGCACAGGCACTACCTGAACTGCTGAATAAATAATATATGACCTCTTCTGCTGAAGGAACTCAGTTTAAATATTTATACCTCTTCAAAATTTATAGAATTTCTGTATTGTTCCTCAGTTGAATATTCTTCACACTGCATAATGAATTATGAATGTGATATCCATCAAGTACCAAATAAGACTAATCTCTTCTATAAGAATCAAAAAAGAGGAATACAAAAACTACAAAGCTATAATTTCTCACTAGAGTTTGAACAAAAAGTTCCACTTATCATTTAAATGGCAAAAGAAATAAATATTAAATAGGGTAATAAATCCCAAATAACTTATATTTGGTTTTTGAATATTTAAAGAAAAAGGTACACTCTCTACCTAAACCCAATTTCCCATATCCCAGGAACTTCATACATTCTTCTGTTAGCTTATTTCTTGTTTGTATTGGAGGCAGGAGAACCAATTGGTTAAGAGCTAGTGTGTCCATATAGTATATTATCCAAATCAGAGCATTTCTGAGAGTGAATTAATTCACAATAATTACCATGGGACAGCAGAAGTAACCTGGGGTCATTAAGGAAAATTGAAAAATATGTTCACCCTAGTGAAAGCTTGTGCTTTGAGGTCAGACTTTGCTGGTAGGCAGAGAGAAACAATGGAAGACTGTTGAATAATATTGTTAAATGACCAAGAACTTCAGGAAGCTTAATATAAAAGTGGGTTTTGGCTGGATTGGAGCAAAGAGATGGGAAAGTCCATGAAAATGTTCTTATGGCACTAGGAAAGAAATAACAGGAGGCCAAGCCCGGATGGTGACAATAAAAAAAGAAAACCTATGTAAAAGATGGAGCAGTTAAAGTCAGACAAGTTGTAAAATCAGTCTAAGTAGGTAGATATTACCTCAAGGAACTTTGACAGGTGAAAGTCAGGCATGGCAGAGAAACTGCCAATAGGAGAAACTGAAAGAAGCTCAGATTCTAGGGCAAAAGCTGTTTGCTCCTTATTCATTTTCATACTTTCTGTCCATGAGAGTGCTAAAATCATGGGTGTGTACTTCATCCCAAGGAGAAATGGACATCCTAAGAAAATGCCACCAACAATTGCTTCAGGCACCACTTGGTGGCACCAGTCCCCTAAAATGATTGAATGCAACCTGCTCTGCTAGATCTTACCCTGGAAACCGTAGACTCAAAGGTCGTAGGCACCCAACCTTCATTCCATTCTTTGCCCACGATTATCTAAATTCTTCCAGAACATTCACATCCTCCTCGTTTACCTCTATCTATGGAGATCCTAAAAACTAGAAGATGAAAATGTTTTATTTTAGTATCGCTTATTTCAAAAATTCTTTGCATGTATATACACATAATTTTGCCTAAATGTGGCCACATCTTTCACATTGACTTTTTCTTTTTTCTTTTCTTTTCTTTTCTTTTTTTTTTTGGCAGAAAGACTTTTATTTTTTTTTCCTTTTTTTTAAGTTTTTTTTATTTTTAATATATTTTATTGATTATGCTATTACAGTTGTCCCATTTCTCCCCCATCATTCCTCTCCACCCTGCACACTCCCTCCCACCCACATTCCCCCCCTTTAGTTCATGTCCATGTGTCATAAGTTCTTTAGCGTCTACATTTCCCACACTATTCTTGCCCTCCCCCTGTCTATTATCTACCTACTGTCTATGCTGCTTATTCTCTGTACCTTCCCCCCTTATCCTCCTCCCATTCCCCTGTTGCTAAGCCTCCATATGGTCTCCATTTCTGTGTTTCTGTTCCTGTTCTAGTTCTTTGCTTAGTTTGCTTTTGTTTTAGGTGTGGTTGTTAATACCTGTGAGTTTGCTGTCTTTTCACTGTCATATTTTTGATCTTCTTTTTCTTAGATAAGTCCCTTTAACATTTCATATCATAAGGGCTTGGTGATGATGAACTCCTTTAACTTGACCTTATCTGAGAAGCACTTTATCTGCCCTTCCATTCTAAGTGAAAGCTTTGCTGGATAGAGCAATCTTGGATGTAGGTCTTTGCCTTTCAAGACTTCAAATACTTCTTGCCAGCCCCTTCTTGCCTGAAAGGTCTCTTTTGAGAATCAGCTGACAGTCTGATGGGAACTCCTTTGTAGGTGACTGTCCCCTTATCTCTTGCTGCTTCTAGAATTCTCTCCTTCGTTTGAATCTTGGCTTTTGTAATTACGATGTGCCTTGGTGTGTTCCTCCTTGGGTCCAACTTCTTTGGGACTCTCTGAGCTTCCTAGACTTCCTGGTAGTCTATTTCCTTTGCCAGACTGGGGAAGTTCTCCTTTATTATTTGTTCCAATAAGTTTTCCACTTGTTGCTCTTCTTCTTCCCCTTCTGGGACCCCTATAATTCAGATGTTGGGACATTTAAAGATGTCCTGGAGGTTCCTAAGCCTCTCCTCATTTTTTTGAATTCTTGTTTCTTCCTTGTTTTCTGCTTGGCTGTTAGTTTCTTCCTTCTGGTCCACTCCATTGATTTGAGTCCCAGTTTTCCTCCCATCTCCATTGGTTCCCCATGCGTCTTCCTTCATTTCACGTATTGTAGCCTGCATTTTTCCATCTAATTTGTGAGCAAAATCAACCAATTCTGTGAGCATTTTGATGACCAGTGCTTTGAACTGTGCATCTGATAGGTTGGCTATCTCTTCATGACTTAGAGGAATTGGCTCTGGGGCTTCATTTGTTCTCCTGTTTGAGCCATTTTTGGTGTTTTGTTTTGTTTTGGTTTGGTTTGGTTTTGGTCTGGTCGTGGCTGTTACATAGTGAGGGGTGGATCCTTAGGTGTTCCCCAGTGCGGGGCAGCCCAGTCGCTGGGTTGTGATGCTATATGTGGGGGCAGAGTCCAAGAGGAAACAATGGCGCTTGCTCTGCTCTCTCTTGGATTCCAATTCCTTCTGCTGCTTCCCCTTTGCCTGGATTATCTGCGCAAGAATGTGGGACCACCTGGTCAGCCAGCCTCCTTGTGTGGCCTCACTGGGTCTGCACTGTTGCCCCCCCCCCCATGCCTGGGGTTCGCTAGCCTCTGCTGCCTGCACCCCTGTGTTTGCCAGCCTCCACTTTTTCCTGCTGTGACTCCTCCCCTCTTACCAGTCTGGATGAATGTTTGTTGGACTTGTGTACAGTTCAATTTTCTATAAGTTCTGCATGTTTTCTTATTTTTAAATCTTTGTTGTCTCTAATTTTCGTTGTGCGAGGAGGCAGTGTGTCCACCTACACCTCCATCTTGGCCAGAAGTGCTGATTTTTTCTTATGTTGCTGTAGAAATCCTGTGTCTATATCCTTTATACCAGCACTTCTGTTTCTATGGCTTAGATTCCCAAGAGGAAAATGCTGGATTGAAGGGTAAGTATATGTTTCTAATTTTAAGAAATACTTACTTCCAGATTTACTTCCAAAGAGCTCTTTAAGATTCCCATTTTCACTAGCAATCAGTGAAAGTGCCCATTTCCTCACATATCCACTAGCAATGTATATTTGTATACTTTTCCCCAACTAGTTGTGATTTTGAGCACCTTTCCATTGTTTATTTTTGAGAGGGGTGGGGTGGCAGGTGCTTGTTGATTTGATTTTTCACAGCTTTTTTCCAAAGCAAGGGTATTTTAGAAGGTTTTTGCTTAGCTAGAAGATTGTTGCTAAAATATATTAGAAAACAGAAAAATAGGATTTATCATAGCCACCAATATCCATATTGATGTTTAACACTTAGTAAAAGCACTGAAATACCAGACAATAATCTTGCGAGTACTATGCAATTCTGGAATATCTACTCTAAAGGCAGAAGATCATTATTTTTCTCTTCACAAGGAATTGTCTCCCTCTTAGTGCTTTGTTTCAGATTGCATGATATCTCTATTACTGTATACATTTAAGTAGGATTTGGTATTAAATAGAACCAGTCCTTTTTATTTGAGTGTCATTCAAAATACTTGTTAAAAAAAGAACAAAAATCAGTAGGGAAAGAAACTGTATTTTTAAGCTTCTAAGGACATTTTATAAACAATGGAGCCTAGAGAACAAAAAAAGTCATAAAATGACTTGACAGTGTCCTTTTAAGTGAACATATGTGAGTTTTATGCATCCATATGTGTTCACATATGCCCTACATATGCACAACCAGCTGCTAACCAACCAGATTGTACAATGTGTATGTTTACTGTAAAACAAGCCGAAAGTGTCTGGTCTCTTTGTTAGAGAAACTGCTCATAATTTCAAGTATACAAACGTCAGTTGTTTCTCATTTCGTTTTCTTCCAAGCTAAATGAGCTGTTGATGCTCAATTTGGCAGGATCCTAACTGAGGCTGACTCTTGGCCAGCCACAGAAACCCGGCCCTGAAAATTCGGGGAATTTTTGCAAGAATAAGGAGCTCTTTTTTAATGGTGCCTTAAACCATAAGAAGTCTCCTTAGAGCCTCAGCCAGTTCTTTCCCACTCAATATCTCAAAGAATAATCACTAACATTGTTTGGATACTAAGGATGGAGTTAGGGTGTGAAATGAGGGTATCCAGTCTCCCCATGCCTTGGTTAAATATTCTTTTGAAACCCACTATTAACAGAGAATAGCTGGGGTGTGTACAGATTATTTTTCTGATAACAACTTTATCTATGAGCCCTCAGTATGTCATCTTTTATTTCACCCTTTTATGGCAGTACCCTACAACTTAAAATGGTGAAGTTTGGACCAATTTTCTATTTGAAGATGAAGACTTTAGAACAATTATATGCTAATTCTACAATCAGAGTATTAAACCCAATGATCTCTATTAGTATTCTCCAATAGCAACATTAATATTATTTGAATAACGGGAGGGAAAAGCCTGTAAGAAAGCCAGCGGCGCTACTGAGAAGAGCTTGTGCTGTGGAGTGAGAGTCTGTGCTCCGTGTGGGCAGTCATTTCCTGCTGTGTGGGCTTAGGTAAGCAAGGAGCTTCACACTTCTCACTTTAGTTTCCCTATAGCAGGATGGGAATCTCGAGGCCGGCCGAGTTCCTAAGTTTCTGATGGAGATGAAATGAGATAACCTATGAACAGTACCCGGGATACTATAAACAGTCAATAGGTGTGAATTCCTTTCCTTCTCAGTTCTAAAATTCCTCGCCCCAGCCCCTACCAAAAGAGAGAGCTATGAGAACCAGAAATATTTCTCAGTGAAGCTGATAATCCAAAAGTCCCCAATCCCAAAGAAGGGGGATAGAAGGGAATGCTAAATTCAATAGAGAAAATTAATTTAAAATGTTAACTTTTGATATTAACAGAGACTAGACTAATAAGGTAGACTGATAAGTATATGCTTAAGTACACATAATTATACTTATCGATATATATGTTCTTAAATGCGTACTCATTTACTTAGCATCTACTCTGTATCTAGAACTGTGTTTGACAGATAGCAAATATCCATAATTTTTTCTTAAAAGAACAAATGAAGACCAAGCCCTTAAAACACTATCATAATTTCTTCCTCAGTGTTCAGATCCCTGGGATATATACATGAGTGATGATGCCCTGCTTTCCAAGGTGAATGTCACAGGAAGGAAGAGGTATGAGTAGTTGTTGTCACAGACTTATGCAGCGTATGAAAAACTACTAGAAGTATCCTGTCCACCTTCAGCTTGGCAACACAGGCTCCTCCTATATCTAACCACCTCTGACTCCCTTTTTTCCCTCATCCATTCAGCCTTCCTGAATCTGTCCAGTATTTCCCCACAACTGAAAAATAAAATTCCTTTTGCCGCAGGTGTCCATGTGCTCGAGGCAAAATGAGCCACTGCTGACAATTGTAAAGAAAGAGAGAACAGCTGTTTGCATCTGGATATGGAATAAGAAAGAGAGAACAGCTGTTGGCTGCTGTAGCAGACAAGAAAGTGAGCAAGCGAGCAGCTGCTGGTAATTCAGACTCCACTAGACTGCCCAGAGTAATTGAAATCCAGAAGAAGCGTGCAAGACTTGAGTTAACTGCTTTACTGTGTCCTGCTCTTCATTAGATCCTACTTGTCCTTCTTTATAGACATTCCCATGACAGCCACATGAGGACTCCCAGCAGGAATACCAACCCCAACCCCAACACCGACCCCCAACTCCAACCCCCATATGTAACTCTTTGGAAACTCAAACCAATAGAGGTAAAATGGCACAGACCTTTCTTCCAGTAAGTCTATACATATATTTAAAAGAAGGAAGTAGCCTATAGTTGGCAAGGAAAGAAATATTGACCAATGATGGATCTCTCACAAGATTAAGCAAAAATAATTCTTTCTGTATTTCAAGAGATTATGGTCATTTGGATGATTATCCCACACTTTAGAATTCAGTAGGCTAACATAAAAATATGATGACAAGTATAATTTAAACTTGTGAAAAAACATTTTAAAATCCTCCAATAGTTTCAATGTTTCTTTTTTCCTTTATATTTAATTCTATCAATTGTCTACATAGAAATATTTCCCTTATTTTTTCATTTTTGATAAAATATGTGATTAAAACTATGATATAAATGATAGACATAGGACAATGATATGAAAGAATTTTTATTTTTCATTGCTGTTCAAGTACAGTTATCTCCCTTTTCACCTCACCATGGCCCTCCACCCCGCCCAAGCCTGCCTCCCACCCTCGAACCTACCCCCTGTGGTTTTGTCCATGTGCCCTTTATGCATGTTCCTTCATGGACCTTCCCCTATTTTTTCCCCATTTTCCCTCTCCTTGCTCCTCTCTGGTTACTGTTTGTTCTTTATTTCAATGTTTCTGGTTATATTTTGCTTGCTGGTTTGTTTTGTTGATTAGGTTCCACTTATAGGTGAGATCATATGGTATTTGTCTTACCACCTGACTTATTTCACGTAGCATAATAGTCTCTAGTTCCATCTATACTGTCATGAAGGATAGGAGCTCCTTCTTTCTTTCTGCTGCATAGTATTCCGTTGTATAAACATACCATAGTTTTTTGATCCATTCATTTCCTGGTGGGCACTTAGGTTGCTTCCACCACTTGGCTATTGTAAATTGTGCTTCTGTGAACATTGGGGTGCATAGGTTCTTTTGAATTAGTGTTTCAGGATTCTTAGAGTATAATTTCAGCAGTGGAATCACTGGGTCAAAAGGCAGTTCCATTTTTAGTTTTCTGAGGAAATTCCATACTGTTTTCCACAGTGGCTGCACCAGTCTGCATTCCCACCGATAGTGCACTAGTGTTCCCTTTTCTCCACAACTTCACCAGCACTTGTTATTTGTTGATTTGTTTATGATGGTCATTAAGACTGATGTGAAGTGTTATCTCATTGTGGTTTTAATTTGCATCTCTCTGATTGCTCAGTATCCTTTCATATGTCTCTGGGCTCTGTATGTCCTCCTTAGAGAAGTGTCTGTTCAGGTGCTTTGCCCATTTTTTAAATGGGTTGTTTGTCTTCCTGAAGTAGAGTCATGTGAGTTCTTTATATATTTCGGAGATCAAACCCTTGTCCGAGTTATCATTGGCAAGTATATTTCCCCATACAGTTGGTTCCCTTTTCATTTTAATGTTGTTTTCTTTAGCCATGCAGAGGCTTTTTATTTCGATGAGAAACCATTTGTTTATTTTTTCCTTTATGTCCCTCGCTTTAGGGGACATATTGGTGAAAATATTGCTGCATGGAATACCTGAGATTTTCCTGCCTATGTTCTCCTGTAGGACTTTTATGGTGCCACAACTTATATTTAAGTCTTTTATCCATCTTGAATTTATTTTTGTGTATGGTATAAGTTGGTGATCAAGTTTTTGTTTGTTTGTTTGTTTGTTTGTTTTGCATGTAGTTGTCTAGCTCTCCCAACACCATTGTTGAAGAGGCTACTTTCACTCCATTTTATGCTTCTGCCCTCTTTGTTGAATATTAATTGACCATAGAGACTTGGGTTTGTTTCTGGGTTCTGTATTCTGTTCCATTGGTCTACGTATCTGTTCTTATGCCAGTACCATACTCTTCTGATTACAGAGGCCTCGTAATATTTAGTTTTATATCAGGTATTGTGATCCCTCCTACTTTGTTCTTCTTTCTCAAAATTGCTGCAGCTCTTCAGGGATGTTTATGATTCCATAAAAATTTTTGAAGTGCTTGTTTTATATCTGTGAAATATGTCATTGGTATTTTAATAGGGATTGCAATGAACCTATACATTTCTTTGGATAATATGGACATTTTGATGACATTAATTCTTCTAATCCATGAACTTAGTACTTGCTTCCATGTTCGTGTCTTCCTTAATTTCTTTCTTCACTGATGTGTAGTTTTCTGAGTACAGGTCTTTCACCTTCTTGGTAAGGTTTATTCCTAGGTACTTTATTTTTCTTGTTGCTACAGCAAATGTAATTTTTTTCCTGATTTCTGATTCCGATATTTCATTGTTGGTGTATAAAAATGCCTTTTATTTCTGAATACTGACTTTGAATCCTGCTGTTTTTCCAAATTCACATATTAGGTCAGGTAGTTTTTTGGTGGAGTCTATAGGGTTTTCTGTGTACACTATCATATCATCTGCAAACAGTGACACTTTTACTTCCTCCTTTCCAATTTTGATGCCTTTTATTACTTTTCTTGTCTGATCACTGTGGCTAGGATTTCCAATACTATGTTGAATAGAAGTGGTGAAAGTGGGTATCCCTGTGTTGTTCACAATCTTAGTGGGAAAGCTTTTAGTTTTGCCCATTGAGTATGATGTTGGCTGTAGGTCTCTTGTATATGGCCTTTATCCTGTTGAGGAATGCTCCCTCTCCCTCACTTTGCTGAGTGTTTTTTTTTTTTTATCATAAATGGGTGCTGTACCTTATCAAATTCTTTTTCTGAATCTATTGATATGATCATGTGATTTTTGCCTTTTCTTTTGTTTATGTGATGTACTACTTGCAAATATTGTACCATCTTGCATCCCTGGAATAAACTCCACTTTGATCATGGTGTATAATCTTTTTAATGTATTGCTGGATGCAGTTTGCCAATATTTTGTTGAGGATTTTAGTGTCTATATTCATTAGCAATATTGGCTTGTAGTTTCTTTCTTTGTTGTGCCTTTATCTGGTTTTGGGATTAGGATGATGCTTGCTACATAAAAAGAGTTTGGGAGTCTTCCCTCTTCTTGGATTTTTTTGGAATAGTCTGAGAAGGGTAGGAGTTAGCTCTTTCTTAAATGTTTTGTAAAATTCTCCTGTGAAACCATTTGGCTCAGGGCTTTCGTGTGCCAAGAGTTTTTTGATTATTGCTTCAATTTCATTAGCAGTTATCATCCTGTTCAGGCTTTCTGCTTCTTCTTTATTCAGTTTTGAGAGATTACATTTTTCTAGAAATTTGTTCATTTCACCCTGGTTTTCAAATTTCTTGGTATATAATTGTTTGTAATAATTTCTTACAATCCTTTGTATTTCTGTGGTATCAGTTGTAACCTTTCATCTTTCATTTCTAATTTTGTTTATTTGGGTCCTCTCTCTTTTTTTCTTTATGAGCCTGCTTAAAGGCTTTGATTTTGTTGATCTTTTCAAAGAACAAGCTCCTGGATTTATTGATCCTTTGGAGTATTCTTTTAGTCTCTGTGTCACTTAATTCTACTCTGATCTTGGTTTATTTCCTTCCTTCTATTCACTCTGGGCTTTGTTTATTGTTGTTCCTCCAGTTCTTGTAGATGTAGGGTTAAGTTGTTTATTTGAAATGTTTCTCTTTTTTAGGTAGGCCTGTATTACTATGAACTTTCATCACTAGACTGCCTTTGCTGAGTCCCATAAGTTTTGGACTTTTGTGTGTTCACTTTCATCAGTTTCCAGAAACCTTTTTATTTCTTCCTTGATCTAAATATTAACCCATTCATTGTTTAATAGCACATTATTCAATCTGCACAAATTTGAATGTTTTTGGGTTTTTCCTTGAGGTTTGTTTCTGGTTTCAGTCCCTTGTGGTCTGAGAAAATGCTTGATATGATTTCAATTTTCTCAAATTCATTGAGGCTTGTTTTGTGTCCTATCGTGTGGTCTGTCTTTGAAAATGTTCTATGTGCATTTGAAAAGAATGTGTATTTTGCTTCTTTGAGATGAAGGGCTCTATATATATCAGTTAAGTCCATTTCATCTAGGGCATTGTTCAATGCCACAATATCTTTGTTGATATTTTGTTTGGAAGATCTGTCCATTTTTGATAGTGGGGTGATAAAATCCCCTAGTATAAGTGAGTTGCTGTCAATATCTCTCTTGAAGTCCTCCAAGATTTTTTTTTATGTTTGGGTGCTCCTATGTTGGATGCATATATGTTTACAATGTTTATGTCTTCTTGATAGATTCTTCCCTTGAATATTATGAAATGTCCTTCAGTGTCTCTTTTTATGGCTTTTCTTTTGAAGTCTATTTTGTCAGATATAAGTATTGCTACCCCAGCTTTTTTTTTTTTTTTTTCCTGCCCATTTGCTTGGAATATATTTTCCCAACCCTTTCAGTCTTGCAGGTCTTTTTTTCTGAGGTGTGTCTCTTGTAGGCAGCATATGTGCAGGCCATGTTTTCTTATCCATTCAGCTACCCTATGTCTTTTGATTAGAGTATTTAATCCATTAATATTTAAGGTTACTATTGATAGGTACTTACTCATTTTTCCCCTTTGTACCGGTGTTCCTCTCTCTTGGTCTTTTCCTTCCTCTTTCTATAGCAGTCTCTGCAGCATATATTGCAGTGCTGGTTTGGTGGAGGTGTATTCTTTCGGCCTTCTTTTGCCTGGGCAACTTATTTCACCTTCCATTTTAATTGAGAGCCTTGCTGGGTAGAGTAGTCTTGGTTGCAGGCCTTTGCTTTTCATTACTTGAAATATTTCTTGCCATTCTCTCCTGGCTTTCAGTGTTTCTGTTGAGAAATCAGCTGCTAGCATTATCAGAGCTCCTTTGTATGTTACTTCTTGTTTCTCTTTTGCTGCTTGTAAGACTCTTTGTCTTTAAAACTTGGCATTTTAATTATGATGTGTCTTGCAGTAGGCCTCTTTGGGTTCATTTTGATTCGGATGCTCTGTGCTTCCTGAACTTGAGTGGTTTTTCCCCTCTCCAAATTCAGAAAGTGTTCTGTCATTATTTTTTCAAACAGGGTTTCTATGCCTTGTTCCTTGTCTTCTCCTTCTGGTATTCTTATGATTTAAATGTTGTTGCATTTCATGTTGTCTTGCACTTCCCTTAAGCTATCTTCATATTTTTTTAGTCTTTTTTAATGCATCTGCTTTACTTGGGTATTTATTTCTCCTTTGTCTTCCAGCTCACTACTTCGATCCTCTCCTTCATCCAGCTTGTTTGTAATTCCTTCTAGTGTGTTTTTCATTTCAGAAATTTTATTCTTCATTTCTTCCAGGTTCTTGTTTATAGTTTCTATTTCCTCTTTAATACTGTTGTAGTTCTCACTCGGTTCCTTGTAGATGTCTGTGAGTTCCTTGAGCATCCTTATAACCATCCTTTTGAATTCTATATCTGAGAGTTTGCTTACCTCCATTTCATTTAGCTCTTTTAGTGAGGAGTCTTCCATTCCTTTTGACTGCAAGTTCTTTATTTGTCTCCCCATTTTAGGTGACTCTTTTTGTTTGCTTCTGTAATTCCTAATCCTCTGTTTTGCTAGCTATTTTTGTAGGGTGAACTTCTATGGTAGGAGTTCTGTGGGACTCAGTGTGGTACTGTCTTTTATCTCCTTGCCTGGATGCTCTAGAGCATCAATGGCAAACACAAGGTCTGTGGGCCAAATCCAGCCCTTCACTTTATTTTATCCAGCCCGGCACCTTATTTCTACCCAGTGACAGCATGAAGCTCCTTGCCCCTAGTTAAGGAATAGTGACATTTATACAGTCCTAAAATTACATTGAGCCCTTTGAAGGCAGCCTTGAGGCTGATGTGGCCCCCAGTGAAAATGAGTTTGACACCCTGCTCTAGGATTACCCTTTTTTCTGTTTGAGTGGGCTCTCTTGTTGTACTTGGATTTTACCTGTTGTTGGTTCCTTTGTTGGTGGGTTCTCTCCTCTAGTATGTTTACTGGTGTTCACAACTCCCACCTTATCTTGTATGTAATCTGGGGCAGGGTGAAGATGGAGTGGATATGACAGCGATAGAGTATTCTATGGGATTTAAAGTACCGATAAGTAGAGAACAGATAGGAGATCCTTTGGAGAAGTAGAGCAATAACTGTGATATTTCATCCAACTACCCACTTTTTAAAAAGGTGAAAAAGAGATAAGAATCTTGTTAGAGCGGAAAAAGAATGTGAATTGACTCCATAAAGCAGAGCACTTATGCTAGGTTAGTTGGTGAGATATAGTGAGAGTAAGGGATAGAAACTAGGCATAGTATGTGAGAGAATAAAGTTAACCACAACAGTAATAAAGCTCAGGAAGACAGTAAAATGAACCAAGACCAGGGAAGGGTGCTGTGTGGGAATGGGAACAAAAATAATATTATAAGAAATATATGATCTGCATAAAAAGAATAAAAAGTAAAAGACCAAGAGTAGTGTGTAATAGGAAAACAAGTGAGGTGAAGGAAGAGAAATTGAAATGCAATGTGAAAGGGAGAACAAAGAAAACCAGTCGAACAATAAATCAAACAAAGAAAACTATACAAAAGGAAGAGAAATGAAATAACAATAAAAAGATAATAACAAAAAATAAAAGTAAAAAATAAAATGCAAGTTCTGTAGGATAGCAACGTGAATTTTGTTGCAGTTGTTGGCATTAGCCTTCTGGTCTCTCACTGAAAATGTCTTTGATTCTTTCACAACTCCAGGTCTTATTGTCTTACACTTGGAAGAAAAAAGAAAAAAGAAGAAAGAAAAAAAACACTTCCTGCTGACTTGAAACCCACAAAGCAGGATCTGCTGGTCTTCCTGGATATTGTAGACAGAGAAGGGCTGGGCTCTATTGTTTTTCCTTTCCTGTAGTTCTGTGTTGGGGGGCTTTGTTTTGTCTCCAATATTCACAGGTGTCCAGCCCCCAGCCCAAACTCTCAGAGCTCTGTGAGGCCCCCACTGCCCATATGCACCAGGCGGGCACCTTTAATCTACCAAATTGTGCCACCCTTTGATTAGTTCATGAGGTGCACAGAGTGGGAGCAACTCACACCCCTCCTCCCTCTTTGCTGTTCTTTTGCTGTGCACTCACAAAGTCCCTTCAGGGCAGTTTATTCCCCCTATTAAATTAATCTCTCTGGGGACTACTACCCCTGTGAGCCCCTGCTGCCCCACTTTGATCAGTTTATGAGGCTTCCTGATTTGGAGCAAATTGCATCCCTCTTCCTCACTCTTCACTGGCCTGGCCATAGCACATGAGAGTTCCTTAAACAATAGCTGAGAGCCTTTTTTTTTTTTTTTTTTTTTTTTTTTTTTTTAGCAAATTCCCCTTGTTTGAGCTGGCCATTCTTAACAAGCACTCGGCTTTCCTCACAGCCCAACTCTCTGACCAGTCCCAAGACTACCTGGGTCATGGTCCATTGCGGCCCACTCTTCATCTCCAGATGTCACACAGCTCCCCAATTTCTCTGGTACTGTCCCAGCCAGTGCCCATAGTCCCAGTGGTGGAGCAGTGCCTCTGTGCATCTCCCACTATGTTTTTATCCACTTCCTGCCTGCCGGTAACTTCAAGCATCCAGGTCTTTCCTGGTACAGGACTGGCTTCCCTGATCTGGGAAGGGAGGGAGCTGCAAAGTTAAAATCACTGATCCGGCTCTCTTCTAAAGCTCCTGTGGCAGCTGCTGTCCCCAGAGCCAGGCGCCAGGCCAGGGATCGCAGCAGCCATGGTCCCTGAGCAGGTCCCAGGGAGCTTCCCTTCCCTACGCAATCTCCTTACCATCTGTTTTTCAATATCTCTGCAATCTTTAGCTTCCAAACTTCATATAAACTGGGATTCCGTTGACTGTTCACTCTGTTCTTCAGAAGATTGGCTAGGTGTCCCAGCTGGGTGCATGAGCAAGTGAGTTCAGCTCCCACCTACCTCTCCACCATCTTCCCACCTCTGAAAGGAATTTTTCAATAGAGGTCAAATATGATAGCAGAGGGGAAATTTTTAATTTCATTTATTTTGTTATTTTCCTATTTATGCTGATAAATAATGTAAAATATCTAAATAATAAATTATTGTAAAAATTACTAATAAGATCACTAAACTATACACTATAAAGACCAGCTCCTTGCCTGGTTTTGATCATCTTTTGTTTACAATACCTGCTACAGTGCCTAACCACCAATAAATATTTGTTAAATGAAGAGATAAGTGAAACAAGTGAATCATCTACATTTTTAAACTGCTGTTGTAGAAGAAAGAATGAAACCATTTCTACCGATGAGATGTGTGTGACTGAGATTAATTAGAAACATTCTAAAAAATGTGCACTCACAGCATTTTGAAAATAGCTCTATCTTGCTGAGATGTGTGGCCCAGCCTGACCTAACAAGACCCTCAATTCTGAATTAGAAAGGAGAAACTAGCCAATCTCTAAATATGCTTCTAACTATAAGATATGATTCCATGACTTGTATTAGGGGGAAAGGGAAAGAGATAAATGGTTAAGGACGAATGTCACGAGCCCCTGGCCCTTCAATTTACCAATCAGAATGTCCCGTAACAAAGCTTCCAGATGATTTGTGCTCTAGGTAAGAAACTTTACTCAAATCAAATGAATTTGATTAATATTTCTACTTACATCTTCCCTCACAGATCCAGGCTTTCTTCCCTGGTCTTTCACTGAAAAAAAAAAAAAGTGCTTGAGCTTTAAATAAAGTGGTAAGAATGTGAGATGGTTGCTCTTGGTTTTACTGTCTCACACACCTGCAACAGAAGATTCCAAAGCTTAAAGACTTTTCACTATGTTAAAGACCGCCTCTGAATCAGTCTGGTCTATGAAACTGTCCCCTAGGGAAACTACAATATACTCATGAATCCAATATGAACATCTTTATAAAAAGTCTGTTGTCCAGATATTTTGGAACTTCCCAGCCCCTGCTTGTATAAGGTGTGAATGTTCCAGGTTAACATGAGGTACTCCTGCACACTGAGCATGGCGTAACTCAAGACCCTGACAATTTTGTATGTTATCCAAAATATGTTTGCAGATTTTTCCCTCTTGCCTATAAAACTGCACTAAAGGAAATATCTTGCTCCATAAATATAACTGTCAAGTATTTAAGTGACTTGCACTTCATCATCATCATTACCAAAATCATAAAGTTCTTTTTTGGTCCAGGTCTGGGGTCATAGCATATTTGGCCTATTCAACATATGTTTGAGTAACGCACTGAGAAGATGCAATCACTAAGTTTTTATCCCTAAAGGGACGATAACATCCAGCTATTTCCAGATGTAATTTCTATAGGAGAAGCATGATGGTTAAATTCATGTGTCAGTTTGACAAGGTAATGGGATGCTCAGATATTTGTTGAAACATTATTTGGTGCTTGATTGCTTTGGTGGGAGATTAACATTTAAATTGGTAGACAGAGGAAAGCAAATCACTCTATAAAAAGTGGTGGGTCTCATCTAATCAGTTGAAGGCCTGGATAGAACAAAAAGTCTGACTCTTCCCTGAGTAATAGAGAATTCTTTATGCTTCATGGTCTTTGGATTGGCTCATTGGTTTTTTTCCTGGCTTTGAACTCAAACTGAAACATTGGTTCTTCTGAAACCCTGACCCTATTAGCCTTCAGTCTGGAATTACATCGCCTTTTGGCTCTACTGGGTCTCCAGCTTTGCTGACTCACCCTGCAGTTCTTGAAACTTGCCAGCCTTCATAATCACATGAGCCTGTTCCATATAATAAGTCTCTGTCTCTTTATTACATATCCTATTGGTCTGCTTCTCTGGAGAACCCTGACTAATACAACACATAAGATTCAACATATATAATTCAACACATAAGATTTCATCCACCAATAGAGGATTTGTGGAAGATAACAAAATAGGAAACACCCAAAATGTTTGAATGTCCTCCCCACCCAGAGGACAAGTACACTGTCAAAATCTCTGTGATGTAACTATTTTGGAACTTGGGAGTTTGTTAAAGGTTTGTAACTTCCATGGAAAGAGATTTGGATAGTAAATTGCAGTTAATTTCAGTCAATTTCAGCTCTTAGAACACTAGCAGCTCCCCATCCTCCCTCCCCAGCTCCATGAAAGGGAACAATGTACATATACATCCCTTGAGCAGCTTGCACACAGCTTGCCAGGATCAGAGTAGGCAAAAAGTGCCCTGTCTTCTAAACATTGAAAATCGGCTTTCTGCTCATTAACTATACTTCTGATCACGGAGGTGCAGACAAAAATACAGGCAGCCATTTTTACCTAACCTCTGCCTAGTTTTGCAAGTCCCTCCACTCCCAGCAGAAGTGATTTCCAGGAGATTTAAAGGGCCAGCATTTTCTTCCACCTTCATTTTTTACATTTTCCCCTTTTAGAAGCCAGATATTAGAGTATTAGAGAGACTTTCAAAATGTGAAAAAGGTGGGGAGTGGTTCCATGAAAAGTAACCTCACAGGGAGATCTAATCATAAATTCCTAACTGGGCAGGTCATGGTGAGTAGTCAGTTCCCAGACATATAATTTTTTAATAAAAGGTTTATCTTTGCCTTAAGCAAGCCCTGTACATTGTTTCTGTGCATTTAGTTAACACACCCTTGAAACAAGGCCCAAGAGAGCACATGATCTTGTTAACTATCCTGTAATCTAACCCCCACCTTGCTTTCTCTCACCTCCATATAATCTTCCTTTTTCCCTCAATAATTTAAAATTCACAAAAGAAGCTACAAAACTTATTCTCTGGAGCATTTGAGATCTTGCTCTTGAGTGTATGTCATCAATTTGGTTCAAATAAACTCTTATAAAATTATCTACAATTTTGGATGTTATTACATTGACAAAAAACTATAAATGAGAAAAATTAGAAAGTGACTGTGAATACCCAGGGAAAGGCTCAGAAAAAAACAGAGAAGTCCTTAAATTTGCACATTAGGCTGAGCCTTGGCCTAAAGACAACCTGCAACCACCAAAAAATAAAAACAACAAAAAACAGCAAAACTTTGGGGAGGAGAATCTGACTTCTATGGTTATCACATTATTATTCAAATATCCAGTGTGAAACAAAAAAGCTCAAGATATATAAAGAAAAAAAGTATGACCCATTAAAAAAATATCAACAAAAACTGTCCCTGAAAAGACCTAATGGCAGATCTCCTAGACAAAGACTTTAAAACTATCTTAAAGATACTCAGAGAACCATAGGAAGATGTGAAGAAACTCAAGAAAATTATTTGTGAACAAAATGGAAATGTCAATAAAGAGAAGATCTTTGGAAATTCCAAAAGAAATTCTGGAGCTGAAAAAAAATCACCATAGAGTTTCAAAGTCAGATGTGAAGGCAGAAGAAAGTATCAGTGAACTTGAAGATATAACAATGGAAATTATCAAGTATAAGGAATAGATAGAAGAAAGATTGAAGAAAAGTAAACAGAGCCTAAAGGACCTGTGAAATACTCTAAAACTAATTCTTAGAGCTATGATGCGTAAAGAAAATAACAGGGCCTATATGTTTGATCAGTGAACTTTTAGTCTGGTCCAAGATGTTGACCAATAAATGTCTGAGGCTGTAAAACAAATCAACAGTTTATTTGGGATATTAAAGAATTCAAATCCTGGAAACACAGAGTCAGGTAATAACCCAAACGGCCCTTCAAAGAGAACAATGAAAGATAGGGTTTATAAAGGCAAACCCCACAACTTTTGCAATAAAGAGAACTTCCTGTTGGTCAGGTCTTGGTTGTGAGACTCTGAGGTAAGAAAACTCCAGAGTGTGTCTCCACAGCAAGCACAGACATCCCGGAGCTCAATCTTTATTTGGGTCTTCTATGCAAATGAAGGCTACTGGCTAGTGAACCTGACTGGCTCCTTTCAAGATGAAGAATACAGGTGGTCTGATTGCCATGATGAGGAAGAAGTAATGTTCAAGATGTGGTCTCAACAGCTGGTTCAAAAGTTCATGGTAGAACAAGCATTAAGGAACCTTTTCATGATCTCCCAGCTCCATTTTAGTTCCTAGTACATAAGTGTTTCTATTGTGGTAATTTCCATTCACAGCTCCCTGTTTTCATTGCGATCTTTCCTTAGAAAGCATTGATGATCAACCATTTGGGTATAGAGTTATCCAGAATATTTGGGCTCTAGTCATCAGGAAGGCTTATTTCTGGTGTGTCATGTCTCACATGGGAATAAGGGAGAGAGGTGTTATCTGAACAAAAGTCATAGTCATAAGGCTAATTGTCATCTTTGAGCAAAAGGGAGGTTATGAGAAGTATTGGATATGTCTTAGGCATACTCCTTACCCAGAACTCTTTCATCAGGATTTTAGTTATGAGTAGTGGTCCTTTGGAAGAGAAGCCTTTATTGATCACCTCAGATCTTCGTGCAACTACTTTCTGATTTTTATAGACCATTTAAGACACTTGGTTATACAAAACATCAACAATTTGACGATGGAGTGCATCAAATAAATTAGAAAAATAATTATTAAAACAATTTACAATCCAAACTTTAAAACAACCCCAGTCCTAGTTTAGAGCCAGCTAAAAACATTGGAAAATTTAAATCCTAACCATTCATTGGCACTTGCAGATAAACTAGAATGTCCCTTAAGAGACTTTGAGAGTTTAAAAAGCTTGGTTGTTTCTAATTCTACCTGGAAAGTGGTATTTGTCAGGGACAGCAAGAAGTATTAGCTATGGCACAAACTCATCCTTGGGCTGCAAGCAAATAATCTAAAGCAATCCTGTGTAGAGAACTACTTAACTAGGGAATCTAAAGATGCTTGTTGAGCACCAACGGCTCTAGTGCAGCAATTTTCAACCAGTGTCCCAGAAAAAAAGATGTCAGAAGGAGTACTGACATCTTTTTCCTTAAACTGTCAAAGTTTTTGTTTTTTTTTTTAAATGACAACAGTCAATACAACAGTAGCCATCCGGTGTAAATTAATCAAAATTATACATATTTTTGTATCAGATCAGCAAAAAATAGACTTTTGATGTGCCAAAGAATTTTAGTAGTAAATGTAAGTATGCCACAAGATGAAAAAGGTTAAGAATTAAAAATCCCTAGTAGCTAAGTAGGTTATTTTGTTAATGGTTCTTATTAGATTTCGCAACCTTATACCTAATTGGGCAGTGCCAAGGCCAGCCCATGACCCTATAATTCTAAGGAAGTGGTTGCCTTGCCATATTAGTCTCAAAATTCTATCTGCCTTCATCTTGGAATGATCAATATTTAGCTACATCTGAGAAGAGTTAAGAGGAATGAGACTGATGGAAATCAGCAGCTATAAGTAAACACCATATTCTTACATGCTTTTTACATGCTTTCAACTGATGGCATTTATATATTATACAATTGGATTTATTTGCTGCATAAAAAAACTTGTTTGGATTTAGAAAAAAGGTACCACTTACATCCACAGAAGTGCTAGAATCATACTCAGATTTACAAAGAGGTATAATAATGTTTACTGTGCAACTGGCTGTTTGTGAAGTCCATAATGGTTAATATGACAAATTTCTTATGAACATAGTACTAATGTGTAGCAAATTACACCACTAAGTAAGCAGCTCAAATTTATAAGGGTAGACTGAATATCCCTGAATTTCTAAATTCATTTCTTGGTTAAATGGTTGTGCCTAAATGTTATCCCAATAGAAAAGAGATTTTAAATATCCCTCCCTTTTTTAATGCATCATCATCCTTTCAGAAGTAAAAAGAGAACAATTTAATTTCTCTACCACTTTTGCCCATTCTCATGAATCTGAGGTAGTGTTATTATAGTATCTAGGTTAAGGTAGGTGCTCTGAAGGATAAAATGAATTGAATTCCTAGGTTCTAGAATATTGCCGGTATTGTACAATAAGCTTGTCTGCCAAAAAGCCATGTCTCTGGTTGAAACACAGTGTCCAGCAGAACTAATGCCTGCTTGAGTGTGGTTGGTAGGGTAATAATATGGGTGTAATAATTTATAGTTTTAATTTGAACATTTCACCTAAAATGTCATATGTTGTGCTTGAGTGTGATATTGTTATGTTACAGAATTACACACTTATGATTTTGTAACAAAAGATCTTGTAAAAAAAGAGACATTATTTATGCCAGGCCCTGTATATTCCTGTGTCAATAATTAACAAGACTAGCTGTCAATAAAGTCAGACTATTCCCTAATTGTCAGGTGACTGCTGATTTTCTCTATTAAATTAAAATTCTGTAGTGGATAGGATCAGGTCTCATTCATTCTCATGTATCCCCTATCATACCTGCTAAAGTGCTGGGAGACGATATACACTCAAGAAAATAATCAGTGATGGGGAAAGAACTGAATTAAAGGTGAACATGGTCGTGTTGGAAGCTTATTTCACCCATCACTCAAAAAGCAGTCACCAGATTGTATCTCTGATGTTGTCACCAAAGAACAAATGCTTGACCCCATCACTGTGTATGGGAGAACAAACTACTTGGACCTCTTATTTCTTTCTTAGTCATAAATTTTTACTTTACCACATTGCTCTAAATCACCTCAATTGAGACCCAGGTCTTTTCCACTTGAATAACTGATCAGATATCAAAAATTAGATTAAAAATTTTCCTAGCATAAGAGGCAAGATAAAAAGAATACAATGTACTTTTTATAAAAACTAGCAGCAATTTATTGTACCAGGACACAGATATTTGGCTTCATTGACTGGCCAGAAACAAAGAAAAATGCATATAGGCCCAAAACAGCTTCCATGTAAGGAAAATGTGAAGCTACAATTTTTCTGAAAAACAATTTCCCCATTAGGTGGTTTGTGAAACTATTGAAGTGTCCATTTCAGTGGCAG
Organism: Glossophaga mutica; assembly: GCA_039655065.1. NCBI lineage: Eukaryota > Metazoa > Chordata > Mammalia > Chiroptera > Phyllostomidae > Glossophaga > Glossophaga mutica. The sequence goes on from CM077304.1 coordinate 67,335,359, forward strand.
AGAGGTGGGAGCATGTGAATAAGGTTACTTCCTGCCATAGTGGATTTAAACAGGGGGCTTTATAAAATCAACAGTGAAGTAAGGGACAGTGGAGAAATTGCTAATAGGAATAACTATGGGATCATCAGTTTTACCAAATGTAGAGGCAGGCATAAGGTAACAAATCCATCATTCAGACAGATTCCCTGCAGGGGCTGAGGTTAACGAGTACTGTATCATTACGTTTTTATGCCAAGGTTTCCCAAGGGTTAAAACAAAAACCAGGAAGTACTGCATAGTCAGAAGCTAATGATAAGGGGTGATCAAAACATACAATCCAATACACAAACAATCCAAAACACAGGGAGGGTGACTCACTGGTGACATTGAGATTATTAATATACTTAGGAATATAATTATTGTGGCAATTATGAAATAAACATAAGGATTATGTAGAGCAAGAATGGGCTTTACTGGTCTGGTTCCATATTTTGGGAAAAGCCCTGTGCTTCAGATGTCATCTGCTACTCATCTGAGAGGATGTCAGCTCTGAACAACTTCAATCTAAGGTCTTTTGCAAACTGGGATTTCAAGGGAATGATGTGTAGGTGAGATGGCCATTTTAAATGAGAAACATGCATCTATGAGTCAATACTTTTTAAGTTTGCAGTGCAAGGGTTAGTTAACAACACCGAGTAGAGAAGGTAAGATGGTGGTGGAGTAGGAACATCTGTCTTGTACCACCTCTCAGAACCCAACTAGAAATTTAAAAAAGAAGAGAATAACTACCTGAAATAAACAACCAAAGACTACCTGAAAAAGGAGACTTTAGGCCTAGGATGGGCAGAAACCACCTCGAGACTTGTAGGAAGGGTAGGGATATGAAAGGGGCTGGCCCACTCCCACAGGCAGCAAGCCCAGCTCACAGCACAGCCATGGGAGCCACTCTCGGAGAGGAGTGAGGCCGGGACCCTGCTCAGAGCTCCCAAACACAGAGTGCAAGTGCCAGGATCAGCTGCCCATGTAGCATTGAGCCGTGAAAGGCTGCCGGGGGAGAGAGGAAGCCTACTGGAGACAAAGCCACTATTTTTTTTCCTAAGACATTTCTTTTTCTTGTCTAATCACTGTGGCTAGAACTTCAGGTACTGTGCTGAATAACAGTGGTGAAAGTGGGAACCCTTGTCTTGTTCCTGATTTTAAGGAAAATGCTTTTAGATTTTCCCTGTGTGACATTGGCAGTAGGTTTCTCATATATGGCCTTTGTTATGTTGAAATATGCTCCCTCTATTCCCACTTTGCTGAGTGTTTTTATCATAAATGGGTACTGGATTTTGTCAAATGCTTTTTCAGCATCTACTGATATAATCATGTGGTTTTTGTCTTTCATTTTGTTTATGCGACTTATTACGTTTATTGATTTGTGAATGTTATACCATCCTTGCATCCCTGGGATAAATCCCACTTGATCATGGTGTGCAGGGGGGCCCCAGTCCTGGGCGCCAGATGTGGGGGGGCTCTGCCCGCAGAGCCCCATCCCTCCATCACGGATGAAAATAAAACTACCAAGACATGATCTGCTTGGGGAGGAAAGGTGGTCAAACTCTCAGAGGAGGATGACCCAGAGCGCCTTCCTCACTAGGCTTTTATTGGGTTCAAATACACAGGAATACAGGTTTAACATTTCAAAGAAATCTGAGGGCTTAATCTGAGTCAGTATCTGTCTGGAAAGGGGATTGCAAAACTTTGGGAGACATACTCATTTCCTCCTGGGACACTTATCACTTAAGTGAGAGCACTCTTAGCAAAGCAGGTTTCACAGGACTTTAGGAATTCTTTCTTATGCCCAATCACCCGGGGTACCGTTCTGGATGGCATAGGGCTGCACCACTTGCCCTCATAGTTTCAGGCTTTAAGCCTGATTAGGCTCAGGAAGCAGAAGACATCTCCCAGACGGAAATGGGGACTCGGGCTATGTCAGAATAGCCAGGAGGCGAGGGTCCATCACCCCCTCTTTGCTGCAGCCCCCCGAGTCCTTCCATGAGGACCTCCCAAGTGGTCATGTCTGGCTTAGGTTGCCCCTCCCATGAGGAGTCTTATCTGTCATTGACTAGCCAACCAAGCATTGGGGCCAGAGATGGATGAGGCAGAAGCAGCGCTCCTGCCAGGGAGATAAGCTTTGTCTCCTTAGTGGCTCACGTCCTCTTGACAGAACAGACCCAGATGAAGTGGGTCCCTTGGCTCTTACACAGCCCACCATGGGGTGAGGGTTACAACTCCTGAGACTAGGCTGAACGGTCCGCAACAGTGGTGTATTGCTGAATCCAGATTGCCAAATTTCGTTGAGGATTTTAGCACCTATGTTCATCAGAAATATTGGACTGTAATTCTCCTTCTTGTTGTGTCTTTACCTGGCTTTGGAATTAGGATGATACTGGACTCATAAAAAGAGTTGGGGAGTCTTCCCGCTTCTTGAATTTTTTTGAATAGCTTGAGAAGAAGAGGTATTAGTTCTTCTTTGAATGATTGGTAAAATTCCCCTGTGAAGCCATCTAGTCTAGGGCTTTTTTGTGCCAGGAGTTTTTTTATTACTGCTTCAATTTTGCTGGTTGTTATTGGTCTGTTTAGGCTTTCTCCTTCTTCTTGATTCAGTTTTTGGAGGTTGTATGTTTCTATAAATTTATCTATTTATCTTAGATTGTCCAGCTTCTTGGCATATTGCTGTTCATAGTAATTTCTTACAATCTTTTTTATTTCTATGGTATTGGTTGTTACTTCTCCTCTTTCACTTCTAATTTTATTTATTTGGGTCTTCTCTCTTTTTTTCTTGATGATTCTGTTTAAAGGTTTGTCAATTTTGTTTCTTTTCCCAAAAACCAGCTCCTGGTTTCATTGAGTCTTTAGATTGGGCAAAGGACCTAAATAAACACTTCTCCAAGGAAGATAGACAGATGGCCCATAGGCATATGAAACAATGTTCAATATCACTAGCTATCACAGAAATGCAAATTACAACCACAATGAGATACCATCTCCCACCTGTCAGAACGGCTATCATTGATAAATCAACAAATAACAAGTGCTGGCAAGGATGTGGAGGAAAGGGAACCCTATTGCACTGTTGGTGGGAATGCAGACTGGTGCAGCCACTGTGGAAAACAGTACGGAAAATCCTCAAAAAAATTAAAAATAGAACAGCCTTTTGACCCAGCAATTCCACTGCTGGGAATATACCCTAAAATTCCAGAAACATTAATTCAAAAGAACCTATGTACCCCAAAGTTCATAGTAGCACTATTTACAATAGCTAAGTGTTAGAAACAGCCCAAGTGTCCATCAGTAGATCAGTGGGTTAAAAACCTGTGGTACATTTACACAGTGGAATTATAATGAAAGAAAGAAAGAAAGAAGGAACTACCTTTTGCAACAGCATGGACAGAACTGGAAACTATTATGCTACCTGAAATAAGCCAGTCAGCAAAAGACAAATACCATATGACCTCACTTACTATGGAAATCTAATGAACAAAATAAACTTACAAGAAAAATAGAACCAGAAACATGGAAACATGGAACAGACTGGTAGCTGTAGGAGGGGAGGAGTGAGCGGAGAACAGTGGAAGGAAGGGGAAGGGACCAGTCAAAGAACATGTATGAATGACTCATGGACATGGACAATGGAGAGAGGATTGACTGTGGGCAAGAGGAGTGGGCTGGGTGGAGGGGGGCAAAAGGGAAAAAAGGAAGTTAGTTAGGACAACTGTAATACAATAAACAATTAAAAAAAAGGAATCTAACGAACAAAATAAACTAATGAACAAAATAGTACCAGAGGCATAGAATCATGGAATAGACTGAGCTATAAGACGGGAGGGGTGAGGCAGGGACTGGTTGAAAGAAGGGGAAGGGATTAGTCAAAGAACATATATGAATGACCTATGGACATGAACAATGGTGTGGGGATTGATTGGGGAGGTGAAGGGTGGACTGAGTGGAGGAGGGAAGGAGGTAAGTTGGGACAACTGTAATAGCATAAACAATAAAATATTTAAAAGAAAAAAAATAACACCTAGTACGGTCTCTTCCAGCAAAGCTGGAGGGAATCCTTATGGAAATGTCTTTTCCAATTGACCATACCTCCAGGTTATAGGCTATAATGATCAACATCTTTGTCTCCTGGGAGTGCACTATGAAAAGATTTTTCTACAAGCCTGTATTTTTCTTGAAGTCTTTTACAAGTTTTAGGTCACAAGGTCTACTTTTAGCAAGGCAGGTTCACACAATCCTTGGCCTAGCTTCATAGATCTCCAAGTGGTAATTCCAAGAGGAGACAATACATGTTTACCAAAGGGAGCAAATCTTTGGTCAAATAACACTAAGGGAAGGGCGTTAGGCCAAGGCAGATTAAAAGATTCAATTAATTTTGTCAATTGAGTTTTGATTATCATACTCACTTCTATAATACAAAGCCAGAAGAGTAGAGATAATAAGCAAATTGGAAATGTTGTAATATTGAGCAAATTTCACATACTCGTGCAGAATTTGTCCTGAAAAGCGAGTTCACCAATTACTCTGAAGCTCTGTGGGAATTCCCCATGTTGGAAAACCCTTTCTTGAAGGATTTTAGTGACTTCTTCAATGTAGAAATGCTTCTGCCCGACGAAAACTCATACAAATAATCACTAGCACATATTTATCCTTGAGAAGGGACAACTAGATTAAAATCCACTTTTCAAATCTTAATTCTAGCATATCAGTTAGAGATTCTAGCATATCAGATAGGTCTATTTAGTTTAACTCCCCCCTTTCGTAAAGAGAGATTCATTATTTTTAAAAAACCCAAAGTTATTTTCAGGTTAAGATCAAGATTCTACTTAAATTTTTTAATTGTCAAACATATTAAATATTTTAAAACACTGGGTCAAATAGAGAGCATAGGTCACTGTGGAATAATACTTAACATTCCATTTCATTATCACAGGCAAATACAGAAAATTACATGGTTGAGAGCAAAATTTATCCCTCTTAATATTAAGGAGATTTGGTTTACCTAAGCAATCAAAGACCTTACAATGAGAGCTCAGGAAATTATCTTAATAAAACATAAAGTCTTTGTTTTTCCTTTATAATTCTATTAAGAAACATACTAATAATACAGGAAAACTTTGTCCTTTTAACAGAGAGAGAAAACAAAATTCTAACATTGTATTAGCACATTTTTATATTAAAAGTTAATTTAAATAAATCCATTCCAAAATTGTTTAGTTTGACCATACATAAAATTTCTATTTCAAGATTCCTTTTCCATAAACCTTCTGCAACTTCCACAAACCTTCCAAAACTTTCACAAACACTTCAGCTTTTGGTCCTATCTTTTTTCTTTCTTGCTCTGGGGCAATCATTTTACTTTAGGACAAAATTACTTTCTTTTCCTTTAATAAAAATGCATTTCCACTCCTCATACTTTTTTTTTTTACCAAACATACACATCTTACTTTTTTATATACAATCATTTTCAATCATTATATCATCTTCCTCTTCATTCTCATCACTTTCCAAAAGATCTCACCTCTGAGTATCCTAATCAGGTTTTGTCAGAAATGTTTTCATCTTAATCTGAGGAATGTTGTGCTCTCTTAGCCTTGCAAAATCATACACTGGGGTCTCCAACTTATCACCCTGCTTTCCTACTTTGTTGACCTCAAAGCTAGCAGAGCAGTGGACAAGTACATGTCCTTTTCTCCTCTCAGCTCTTCTTTAAAGATTTAATTCATCATTTAACTTAAATTAGCAGGCTTTAAGGATCTGAATAACCAAAAGATTTTAGAAAGCCTTTTACTGAAAAGTTCACCTAGAAACTCTTATCCCATTTACCTCTAGTTAAACCATTTGTTTTAACAGTCACATTTAGAATACTCTTGAAGATTTCATGAGACTTTAAAGTGATTAGCCATCATCTGAAGTTATTTTTCTTGCTGACAAATTTTTCATCAGAGATAATACAAGCTTATTTGATTAGTAAGCCCAGGTAGAATAAGAGTGGTATGTTTGCATTATTTTACAGTAAAATGTTAAAGACCTGCCTGTTTCAATTAAATCAGTAACTGTACGCTAGCTTTAATTTACTAAAAATTAATCCTAGATCACATGCACTTGGAAAGCATTGCAGTTACTGTCTGCCATATTTCTTCAATTCTTATGAGCACTTTGTTTTTAAGTCAATTGAGCAGGGCTCCCTTACAACTCAATCTTGAGCTTACCAGTTAAGTTTGGTAATATCATCCAGAGATCAAAATGTCTTACCTATAACATATACACCTGGACTTTCTCAGACAGGACACAGACAGAGATCTCATAGCTTATATTTTATAACTGTTGTTAGCTTTTGTGTCCCAGGAACAATAATACAAAACTCAAATTATGTTACTAGCAGCTGGACTAAGTTAAGGTTATTTGCTCAAAGTTTGACGCATGCTTATAAGGGTCATTTTAAAACCATTTTAAAGTCAATTTTTATTTTAGACATTTCTGAATATCAATCGAAGAATGAATTCCAGGCCCAGCTGGTGTGGCTCAGTGGATTGAGTGCCAGCCTGTGAACCAAAGTGTCACTGGTTTTATTCCCAGTCAGGGCACATGCCTGGGTTGCAGGCCAGGTCCCCAGTAGGGGTGTGTGAGAGGCAACCGCACATTGATGTTTCTCTACCACTCTTTCACCCTCTCTTCCCCTTTCTCTAAAAATAAATAAATAAATAAAAATTTTTTTAAAAGGATGCACTCCATTTCCCCTGACAGGCCTCAAACAGAAGTTCCCCAGAATGACCATTTCAATTCCAAATTATCCAAAAGTTCCAATTATCCAAAAGTTCACCCATTTTTCTAGAAAGGCCCAAGACCTGTTTCATAAACCAGGAGGAACCTATCTTGCCTTTGAATTCCTTAAAATGGCTTAACTCTGAGGGTCACTGCTTCCAAAAGCTGTTCCAAAATGCTGGGAGTCACATGCTTTCACCCTTTTGAACAGGATGGATGACTTACAGAGAAGCTTCAGCAAACAGAAATAGAACAGAACAAATAGAAATAGAAAGCAAGGGTAAACATTCATGTTAGATGGCTCAGAATGTAAGAAGAGTGGCTTCAGAAGGCCTGACTAAAAAGGGGGTAGATTTTAGAGAAGAAGGCTGCTTCACCCCTGGAGACAAAGATGGGGAAGGAACAGGACTTCCAGCCAAGATGAAGGTATAGGTAGATATACTTTGCCTCCTCACACAACCAAAAGAAGGACAACAAATTTAAAAACAAAAAAACAATCAGAACCTCCAGCAAATTGAACTGTATGGAAATTTGACAACCAAGGACTTAAAGAAGAAACATTCATCCAAATCAAAAGGAGGGGTGGAGATGGGCAACCGGGGTGGAGAGGACTCCTGGCAAGGTGGGGGCTGAATGACTGAGACAGGCAAGGCAGCAGCTGGTAGACCAGGTGAGGCAATGGCTGGTGGACTGGGTGGTCCCATATTTGCATGCAGATAAACTGGGAGGAACAACTGGGGAGCGAGACGGAGCACACAACCCAGGGTCCCAGCATGAGGAAATAAAACCTCTGACTGGAAGCACCTGTGGGGGTTGAGGTGGTGGGAAAAACTCCCAGCCTCACAGGAGAGTTCGTTGGAGAGACCCACAGGGTCCTAGAATGTACACAAAACCACCCACCCTGGAATCAGCAACAAAAGGGCCCAATTTGCATATGGGTAGTGGAGAAAGTGACTGAAAGTGGCCAAGAGCTGAGAAAATGGCATTGTTCTCTCTCAGACCCCTCACCCACATACAGCACCAAAACACAGCAAAGTGTATACCTGCCCTACCCTGGTGTATACCTAAGGCCCCACCATTTACTACATGACAGGCATGCCAAGACAAAAAAATATGGCCCAAATGAAAGAACAGATCAAAGCTCCAGAAAAAATACAACTAAGTGATGTAGAGATAGTCTATCTATCAGAGGCACAGTTCAAAACACTGGTAATCAGGATGCTCACAGAAATGGTTGAGTGTGGCTGCAAAATAGAGGAAAAAGTGATGGCTATGAAAAGTGAAATAAAGAAAAATGTACAGAGAACCAAGTGACAGGAAGAAAACTGGGACTCAAGTCAATGGTTTGGAGAAAGAGGAAGAAATAAACCTTCAACCAGAACAGAAGGAAGAAACAAGAATTCAAAAAAGTGAGGAGATGCTTAGGAACCTCCAGGACATCTTTAAATGTTCCAACAATCGAATCACAAGGATGCCAGAAGGAGAAGAGGAAGAGCAAGGAATTGAAAACTTATTTGAAAAATAAGGAAGGAAAACCTCCCTAATCTGGCAAAGAAAATAGATTTCCAGGAAGTCCAGGAAGCTCAGAGAGCCCCCAAAAAGTTGGACCCAAGGAAGCACACACCAAGGCACATCATAATCACATTACCAAGATTAAAGAGAAGGAGAGAATATTAAAAGCAGCAAGAGAAAAAGGAGTTCCTTTTACCTACAAAGGAAGTCCCATAAGGCTATCAGTTGATATCTCAAAAGAAACCTTGCAGACAAGAAGGGGCTGGAAAGAAGTATTCCAAGTTATGAAAAGCAAGGACCTATATCTGAGATTACTCTATCCAGCAAAGCTATCATTTAGAATGGAAGAGCAGATAAAGTGCTTCCCAGACAAAGTCAAGTTAAAGGAGTTCATCATCACCAAGTCCTTATTATGTGAAATGTTAAAGGGACTTACCTAAGGAAAAGAAGACCAAAAACTATGAACAGTAAAATGACAACAAACTCACAGCTATTAATGACCAAACCTGAAAACAACAACAACAACAAAGCAAGCAACTCGAACAGGAAGAGAATCATAGAAATGTAGATCACTTGGAGGGTTATTAGCAGGGAGGGGAAGGAGGAGAATGGGGGGAAAGGTACAGGGAATAAGAAGCATAAATGGTAGGTACAAAATAGACAGGGGGAGGTTAAAAATAATATAGAAAATGGAACAGCCAAAGAATTTATACGTATGACCCATGGACATGAACTAAGGTAGGGGAATGATGGGTACAGGGCAGAGGGGAATAAAGAGGAGAAAAAAAAGGGAAAACTGTAATATATGTATATATTACAGTTATATTACATATACATATAATATGTATAATCAATAAAATGTATTTAAAAAATTTTTAAAAACAAAGGTGGGGAGGAGAAGTAGAGGCCTAAAAAATCCATTTTTACTTCTTTCCATTGTTCATTCTTGGCTCATTTACAGTCATGAATACATTTGGAAGCTTCAAAATACAACTTAAAGTAGATATACTATTCAGTTTGTTTTATTTTATAGCTGTGTTATTTAGATTTGTGAAAAGCAAGTTAACAAAGATCAGCAGTTCTTCAAAATGGCCAATTTAGTTGTGAATCATCCTTGGTAATCGTAGCCCACAGAGAAAGGAAATTGCAGGACAAAGGCCCACAATTTTCAAACATGAACACAGCTGGAATTCTAGAAAGTGAGTGCTCAGCAATCATTTCCTAAGAACATGACCTTCCCATTTTACAGAAAGTGTATTCTGACAAAGGGATAGATGAGTAATTATGCACCAGACAAGCACGTTGAATTCCAAAGACAAAATCAGATGGGTATTTTACATTGTATAGACAACAGCTGGCAAAAGAGGACACTAAGTCTTCCTGAAACTCAACTGAGGTTGGAAGGTTTGGGTCCAAAGAAGACTTTTGATGCCAACCCAGGACCACTGAGGAGATGACTGAGTATGATGGACTCTTTCAGTTACCTTACTTGAATCCAGATGGCACAGGAAGAGGCAAGGAATATCCCACGTATCTGACACCATGTATTATTGACCAATAAATATCTGAGACTGTAAAACAAATTAAAAGTTCATTTGGTGTCTTAAAAGATTCAAATTCAGGAGATACAGAGTCAGATAGCAATCCAAACTGCACTTCAAAGAGAACCAAAAAAAGTACGGTTTCTAAAAGCAAACTTCTATGAAGTTTGTAACAAAGTAAACTTTTCCTATTGGCTGTCTAAAGTGATGAGTAATTCAAAAAGGATGGGTCATGTCCTGGTTGTGAGACTCCAAGATTTGTTTCTATGGCAAGCACAGAAGTCCAAGAGTTCAAACTTCAGTTAGACCTTCAATGCAAATGAAGGATACTGGGTGGCGCACCCGATTGGCTCCTTTTGAGACGAAGAGTACAGATGGTCTGGTTGCCATGGTGAAGAGGAAGTAATATTCAGGATGTGTTCTCATAGCTGGTTCAAAAGTTGATAGACTGAGAATAAAATAACCAGCAGACTTCATTTTTAGCTCCTTGACATAAGTGATTCTATCCTTGCAATTTTCATTGATAAAAATGTCCACAGAGACATTTGGCCCACACCAAAAGATCCTTGAAAAATAGTCCTGTCCAAAATGTCAATCCTTAGAAAACATCACTGGGTTCAAGCAGCATATAATGTTTATTTATACTTTTGGTTTACAAATTGAATACATTAAAAATACTATCATGTTTTATTGGTCCAATAATTGTGTTGTGGCTATATTGCTAATGATAATCCTTGTTGCCTCAGTAATATAGCAAATGGGGTTAGGTAGAGGGTGGACATAGACTAAATGTCTTAATGGACATTTCAGACAAAACTAAGCATCAAGGACCAAATATCAAGAATGTTTTGGAGATCCAATATGGTGGAGGAGTAAGGGGAAGCTACACCAACCTCCTCCCAGGACCAATCTGGAGTTACAACTATATTGTAGAGAAATCATCCTGAATAACCAAATGAACACTAGCTGGGGAGAAGCCTTATAACCATGGACAGACAGAAGAAACCATCTTACCACAACAAGACTGGTAGGGAGTTTGGAGGAGGCGTGAGAGGACTGGCTGGGCTCTCGTGGGTGGCAGCTGAAGTTCTGGAGGGATATTTCAATGACTGGGGGATTCTCCTTGAGAAGTGTGGAGTCTAAACTCCAAGATGGGCTCCCTAGGCTATTGCACCAGAGCTGGAAAGGAACCCAGATAACATCTAGCTGTGAAAAGCAGCAGGGTTTCTGCCAGGGAGAGACAGCTGGAGACACAGAGAGCCTCTTAAAGGGCCAACACACAAGATTTCATTTGCAGCCACTTGTTCTGGGCTCTGGCAGAGGAAGGGCAGAGTGGACTACAGTCACTTGAGGAGAGTTTGGGGTTGGTGACTCTGGGGAGAGAACCTAAGGAACACCTGTGATGAGTCATTGCCCATATTACAGAAGCTATCTTTCTCAGTCAGAACACTCCTCTCCAAGCACCATCAGCCTGAGGGGAAGGAATAGCCTTGTCCACAGGAATTACTCTGTCCCACTGTGTGATGCTTAAGCCAGGCTGCTGATTACAATTTAAGGCTATATCATTGATCAGTTTAATACCTAAGGTGGAAAATACAAAGAAGTACTTCTCCAGAAGGACTAGGTGAAAGGGAAGCAAGCAATTTATCAGATAGAAGTTTAGAGTAATGATTATAAGGATACACAACAGAATAAAAAAATATACATAGAAATTATAAAAAAGGACCAGGTGGAAATAAAGAATGCAATATCTGAAATAAAGAATTTACTGGAAGGAATAGACAGTAGGTTAGATAAAGCAGAGGATTGAATCAGTGATTTGGAAGGTAAGGTAGAAAAAACTCCCAAACAGAACAGCAAAAAGAAAAAGAATTTTAAAGGAAGAAGAGAGCTTACGAAACATTTTGGACAACAAGAAATGTAACATCTATGTCATAGGAATACCAGAAGGAGAAGAGAGCAAGCAAGGACTTGAGAACCTATTTGCAGAAATAATGACAGAAAACTTTCCTAATCTGCTGAAGGAAAAAGACATACAAGTCCAGCAAACTCAGAGAATCCCAAACAAGTTGGACCCAAAGAGCTCTACACGGAGACACATCATAATTAAAATAACAAGGCTCAAAGACAAAGAGAGAACCCTAAAAGCCACAAGAGAAAAGCAAGTAGTTACACACAAGGGGGTGCCAATTAGACTATCATCTGATTTCTCAACAGAAACATTTCAGGCCAGAACTGATAGCATGAAATATTCACAGTAATGAAAAGCAAGGACTTACAACCAAAGCTATTTTAACCCAGCAAGGTTATCATTTAAAATCAAAGAAGAAATAAGAAACTTCCCAGACAAGAAAAAGCTAAAGGAGTTTGTAAACACCAAACCAGTACTGCAACAAATGTTAAAGGGCTTGGTTTAAGAAGAATAAAAGAGAAAGAAAAAAAAGAAGGAAAATAGTCTAACAATAAAATGTCACTAAATACATATTGATCAATAATCATCTTAAATGCAAATGATTTAAGTGTTCTAATCAAATGATGTAGGGTAGCTGAATGGAGAAGAAAACAAGACTCATATATATGCTGCCTCCAAAAGACCCATCTCAGATCAAAAGATACACACAGACTAAAAGTAAAGGGATGGAAAAGATATTTCATGCAAATGGAAAAGAAAAAAAAAAAGCTTGGGTAGTAGTACTTATATCTGACAAAATAGACTTTAAAACCAAGTCTATAGTAAGAGACAAAGAAGCACACTACATAATGATAAAGGGAACATTCCAACAACACGATAGAACCCTAGTAAACATTCACACACCCAACAGAGGAGGACCTAAATATATGAAGCAAATTTTGATGGACATAAAAGAGAGATTAACAGAAATAGAGTCATAGTAAAGGATTTTAACACCCCATTGACTTCAAGGGATAGATCTTCCAGACAAATAATCAAGGAACCTTGGCTGGTGTAGCTCAGTGGATTGAGCATGGGCTGTGAACCAAGGAGTTACCAGTTTGATTCCCAGTCAGGGCACATGCCTGGGTTGTGGGCCAGGTCCCCAGTGGGGACCACATGAGAGGCAACCACACATCGATGTTTCTCTCCCTCTTTCCTTCCCTTCCCCTCTATCTAAATAAATAAATAAAATCTTTAAGGAAAATAATAATCAACAAGGAAACAGTGAACGTAAATGACACCCTGAATCAAATAGATTTAATTGCTGTCTTCAGAGCATTTTACCCCATAGCAGCAGAATATATATACTTTTTTTTAATTTTTATTTTCATTGTTGATCTTGTACAGTTTTCTGTCTTTTATTCTCACCCGAACCCACCACCCCAGCCCTCCCCACCTCCCTCCCATTTCCAACCCCCCCATAGTTTTTGTCCATGTGTCCTTTATACTTGTTCCTGTAAATCCTTCCCCTTTTCCCCTGAAATTCCCTCCCCTCTCCCCTCTGGTGACTTTCAGCATGTTCCCAATTTCCATGTCTTTGGTTATATTATGCTTGTTTGTTTGTTTTGTTGATTAGCTTCCTGTTAAAGGTGAGCTCATATGGTATTTATCTTTCACTGCCTGGCTTACTTCGCTTAGCATGATGCTCTCAAGTTCCATCCATGTTGTTGCATAGGGTATGAGCTCCTTCTTTCTTTCTGCTGCATAGAATTCCATTGTATAAATGTACCACAGTTTTTTGATCCATTCATTTACTGATGGGCATCTAGGTTGCTTCCAACACTTGGCTATTGTAAATTGTGCTGCTATAAACATAGGGATGCATAGTTTCTTTTGGATTGGTGTTTCAGGGTTCTTAGGATATAGTCCTAGCAATGGAATTGCTGGGTCAAAAGGTATATCCATTTTTAGTTTTTTTAGAAAATTCCATACTGTTTTCCATAGTGGTTGTACCAGTCTGCACTCCCACCAGCAGTGCACTAGTGTCCCCTTTTCTCCACAACCTCTCCAACACTTGCTGTTTGTTGCTTTGTTTATGAGGGCCATTCTGACTGGTGTCAAGTGGTATCTCATTGTGGTTTTAATTTGCATCTCTCTGATAGCTAGCGATATCGAGCATCTTTTCATGTGTCTCTGGATCCTCTGTATGTCCTCCTTGGAGAGGTGTCTGCCCAAGTCCTTTGCCCATTTTTTAGAATATATATACTTTTAAAGTTCACATGGAATGTTTTCTAGGATAGACCACACGTTAGGACACAAAACAAGTCCCAATAAATTTAAGATGATTGAAATCACATCAGGAATCTTCTCTGACCACAATGCTATGAAACTAAAAATCAATTACAAGAAGAATACTGAAAAACACACAAGACATGGAAACTAAATAACGTTATTAAACAATGAAAGGGCCAACAATGAGATCAAGAAAGAAATCAAAAGACACCTTAAAACATGTGAAAATGAGGACATAATATTCCAAAGTCTGTAGGACACAGAAAACAATCCTAAGAGGGAAATTCATAGCATTAGAGGCTTATCTAAGAAAAGAGAGAGAGAAGAAAAAGCTCAATTAAACAATCTAGCTTCACACTCATGGAAACTAGGAAAAAAAACAACAACAAACAAAGCCCAAAATGAGTAGAAGGAAGGAAATAATAAAGATCAGAACAAAAAATAAACGAAATAGAGTCTAAGAGAAAATTATACAAAAGATGAATGAATCCAAGGGCTGGTTCTTTGAAAAGATAAACACAATTGCCAAACTTTTCACCACACTCATCAAGAAAAAAAGAGAAAGGACCCAAATAAATAAAATCATAATGAAAGAGGAGAAATAACAACTGACACCAAAGAAATACAAAGGATTGTAAGAAAATATTATGAACAACTATACACCAACTAACTAGACAACCTGGATGAAATGAATAAATTCCTAGAAACTTACAATCTTCCAAAAGTAAATCGGGAAGAATCAGAGAATCTGAATATAGGGATTACACCTAGTGAAATTGAAACAATAATAAAAAAACTCCCAACAAACTAAAGTCTTGAACTGAATGGCTTCACAGGTAAATTTTACCAAACATTTTGACAAGCACTAATACCTCTTCTTATCAAACTATTTCATAAAATTCAAGATGAGAGAAGGCCCCCAAACTCAGTTTATGAGGCCAGCATTATCCAAATTCCAAAACTAGATAAACACACCAATAAGAAAGAAATTTGTAGGCCAACATCCCTAATGAAGACAGACAGTAATTCTCAACAAAATATTAGCAAACTGAATATAGCAATGCATCAAAAAGATCATTCACCATAATCAAATGAGATTTATTTCAGGAATGCAAAGGTGGTATGACATTCACAAATCAATAAGTGTGACTCACCACATAAACAAAATGAATGACAAAAACCACATGATCATATCAATAGATGCAGAAAAACATTTGATAAAATCCAGCACCCATTTATAATAAAAACACTCAGCAAAGTGGAAATAGAGGGAACATACCTAAACATAATAAAGGCCATATATAACAAACTCACTGCTAGCATCATACTTAAGGGGCAAAAACTACATGTGTTCTCCTTAAGATCAGGAACAAGACAGGAATGTCCCCTTTCACCTCTCTTATTCAACATAGTACTGGAAGTCCTAGCCACAGCAATCAGACAAGAAGGAGAAATAAAAGGCATCCAAATTAGAAAGGAAGAAATAAGACTGTCTTTTTTTGCACATGACATGATACTGCACATAGAGAACCCCAAACATTCCACCAAGAAACTACTAGAATTGATAAATGAATTCAGCAAAGTAACCAGATACAAAATTAATATCCAGAAATCATTTGCATTTTATGACAATAATGAATTAACAGAAAGGGAAATTAAGAAAAAAATCCCATTCACAATTGTTTCAAATAGAATCAAATACCTAGGAATAAACCTAACCAAGAATGTAAAAGACCTGTACTTGGAAAATTAGAAGACGCTGAAGAAAGAAATAGAAGAAGATACAAATAAGTGGAAGAACATATGATGTTCATGAATAGGAAGAATTAACATCATTAAAATGTCCGTCAGTACTACCCAAAGCAATCTATAGATTCAATGAAATTCCTATCGAGATTCCAATGATGTATTTCACAGAACTAGAACAAATATTTCAAAAATTTATATGGAACCACAAAGGCCCTGCATAGCAACAGTGATCCTGAGAAAGAAGAACAAAGTTGGAGGAATCACACTACTTAATATGAAACTATACTCTAAGGCCATAGTAATCAAAAGAGCAGGGTACTGGCATAAAAACTGACACATAGACCAATGGAATATAATAGAGAGCCCAGAAATAAATCCACATCTTATAGTCAATTAACATTTGACAGAGGCAGCAAGCACATACAATGGGCTAAAGATAGTTTATTCAACAAATGGTATTGGGAAAATTGGACACATATGTTCAGAATAATGAAACTAGACCACCTTCTTACACCGCACACAAGAATAAATTCAAAGTGGATCTAAGACTTAAATGTTAGACCTGAAACCATGAAAATCCTAGAAGAGAACATAGGCAGCAAAATCTTGGACATTGGTAGTAGCGATATTTTATTGGATATTTCTCCCTAGGCAAGGGAAATGAAAGAAAAAATAAACAAATGGGACTACATCAAACTAAAAGGCTTTCGCACAGCAAAACAAACCAACGAAATAAAGACAATCCTCTAAATGGGAGAACACATTCACCAATACATGTAATAATGGGTTGATATCCAAAATTAATAAAGAACTTATACAACTCAAAACTAAAAAAACGATAAATGACCTAATTTTAAAAAATGGGCAAAGGACCTGAATAGACACTTCTCCAAAAAGAACAAACAGATGGCCAATAGACATATGAAAGGATGCTCAACCTCACTAATTGTCAGATAAATGCAAATTAAAACCACAAGGATATATCTTCTCACATCTGTCAGAATAGCTGTAATCAATGAATTGACAAACAAGTGCTCGTGAGGATGTGGAGAAAGGGGAACTCTTTTGCACTGTTGGTGGGAATGCAGACTGGTGCAGCCACTGTGGAAAACAGTAGGGAGATACCTCAAAAAAATTTAAAATGGATCTGCCTTTTGGCCCAGCAATTCCACTGCTGGGAATATACCCTAAGATTCCTGAAACACTAATTCAAAGGAACATAAGCACCCCTATGTTCATTGCAGCACTAATTACAATTGCTGAGATATGGAAGCAGCCGAAGTATCCATCAGTGAACAAATGGTTAAAACAACTATGGGAATATTTACATAATGGAATACTACTTGGCCATGAAAAAGAAGAAAGTTTTACCCTTTGCAACAGTATGAAAGGACCTGGAGAACATTATATAGCCAAAGGACCTGGCTAAGTGAAATAAGCCAGTCATAGAAAGAAAAATACCGTATGATTTCACTCACATGTGGAATCTGATAAACAAACTGAACTAACAAGCAAAACAGAGACCGACTCATAGATGGAGAACAGGGTGACAGCTAGGAGAGGGGAGGTTAAGGGGTGGAGAGACTGAACAAGAAGGAAAAAGAGCTCATGGACATGAACAACAGTGTTGTGATTGCTGGGGGTAGGGGAATTTAGGGGGACTAAATGGTAATGAAAAAATTACAATAAAGATCAAATTTTAAAAAGAACTTTTTGGTTGGACCAAATATTTCTGTGGATGTTTTAGACAGGACCAAATGTCCTGCATGGTTATTTTCTTATCCTTATGAACTCGGTCCCTTCCAGATTAAACAATCTGTTTGATAAACACTCAGTCATTGAAATGTCCTCATTCTCCCTTGCTTCCAGAGGCACTGATGTGATTTAATGCTGGCAAGAGGGTGGAGAAGACAAGGAACCTCAGATCCCATTCATCATCTGAGTTCTTAATGGTTCCTACTATGGTATTGCTGTCCAATACCTGACCTGATATCTAGGAAGGTGGAACTTCATCTTTTGGGCATTATGCTGGCATTCACTACTGAAGTCAAAAAGAGCAACCGATTATCTCTGGTCCTGAACTCTTTTGGATCCCCCATTGTGTTCTTTGTCCAGCCCCTAGGCCTCCATAGAGGCTGGCCCCTAGACTCTAGTCCTACCCCCTTACCTCTCTGACCTCTTCCCAGTCACTCTTCCCCTTACCTGCTCTGCCCCAATCACGTTGGTCTCCTTGAATACCCTGGCTTATTCCTTTCTCAGGGCTTCTGTAACTGTTCCCTCTGAACTCATAGCTTGCTCCTTCTCTATTCAAATCTTTGTTCTGATGCTACTTTCTCTGTAACACATTCCTTGACCAGCATTTTAAAATCGAATACCGCTCCTGAGCTCCCACGCTCCTTTCTTACTTTATTCATTTCCATGGCAATTATCACCATCCAATATATTACGCAATTTACTTATTTGTTTGGCTTGTTGTCTGACTCCCTCCTTGAGAATATAGGCTCACTATAGAGATTAGGGCTGGCAAATAGTGCAGAGGACTCGGCATTGATGTGGTCCAGGGTCCAGGGCCTTGGGATTCAATGAAGTGCGTAAAAGCCTTAAGTAAGTTTGAGCAATGAATGGTACAATAAACACTTAATAAAATTTTGAATGAGATGGAGTCATGACTTACACTTTTCAGATTTCCATATTTGCCCTCTTTCTGAGTGCCTACTGGCTTTCATTTTAAAACTCCAAAGGTACTAATGAATGACAAACATGTTCTATTTTTTGTCAAAAATTTATTTCACCTCATTATATTTTATATTAGTGAAGGTCACACTATCTGCTCTACCAAAAACATTTCAACTGAATAGAATATTCTTTCTCACTGAGACCATCAGCCTAGTGTGGTGCACACAGCTGGCAGGTCGGTCTTACCCAGGGAGGGATTTCAGAACCCCAGCATGTCCCATCTTATGGCTCAACCTCCCTATAAATTGCTCAGCATCCTGGTAGGAAAGGGAAGAGAGTGTGAAATAGATATAACAGGTGCCTAACCACCCTCATCAGACACCATTTGTGTTCACATACCTTGGGTCAAAATAAGATCATGGTATATAAATAAATGCAAAGAGCTATGGAAATTGCAATCCCTGCCCAGGCTACTGTTTCCCTGTGCCAGTTCACTACTGTGAAAGGAAAAGCATAGGTCATTTCAGACAGTTAGCTGTCTCTATTACTCATGCTGTACGTGCATGAGCATTCTCACATACATTTCTTCATTAATTCTTTCATCATCCTCATAAGGTATTAATGTCACTCCCATCATACAGAGGAGACTGATACCCCAAGAGATGAATTGACTTCCCAAAGCTTTAGAATGTGATTTCACTCACAGAGATTTGCATTTTGTGATTATTTTGCATAATCACAGAGATTATGAGGTTTCTTTATTGAGATATAATTTACATCCCACACAATTCATTGATTTAATGAATACAGAGTTATGCAATTATCACCATGATCAGTTTTAGAACATTATTACCCCCAAAAGAAATCTTGTACCCATTATCATTTACTCCTCATTTCCTCCTAGCCTCATAGCCTCTTCCAGCCCTAAGCAGCCACTAATGTACTTTCTGTCTCTATAGACTTGTCTATTCTGGACATTTAATATAAATAGAATCACATAATATGTGGTCTTTTGTGACTGGCTTCTTTCACTTCACATGTTTCTAAGGTTTATCCACGTTGTAGCATGTGCTTATACTTTACTTTGATTGCCCAACAATAACACATAGACCACATTTTGTTTATACATTCATCAGGTGATGGAGACCTTCATTTGGAGACTTCCATTTTCAGCTTTTATGAATAATGCTGCTATGAACATTTGTGAAGAAGTTTTGTGTGAACATACAGTTTTCTTTTCCTTGGGCATACACCTAAGAATGGAATGGCTATGTCCTGTGCTAACCTGTGTGTATGAGGGTCCCAATTTATTATATCCTCCCCAACACTTATTATTTACCTGTTTTATAACCGTGGAACTTGCATTTTGAAACATGTCTGTTTCTGCTGACTTTAATGCTTACTGTTGATAAGAAACTAGGTAAGAGAAAGAGGGGCTTAGGAAAAATGTTAAAGGATGAAGTTTGTCTTCTAGGTTCTTTTTCCCAGGTACGCACTCTTGTTAACAGCTCCCTAAATGCCCAGGAGCCTGAGGCTGTGGTTCTCCATGGATGCTCACTCTCCTCAGGTTCACTTCCTGTTCCAGACTTTTCCTGATTGCTTCTTTCTTGACACTCCACAGTACATAAGTGGGTACAGGAAGTTTTGGAGCCTTTTGTTTCGACCTGTCCATTTTGTCCCTGTGCAGTTTCTGACCTGAGAATTTTTTGACCCCCATGTTAAGGAGTAGAAAGCTTTACATCAAAATTATGTTTACATGAATAAATACTCACTTAAAAAGTATGTTTAAAACAAATTTCTATTAAGCTACTTTAATTCCTGATAAAATTTTTATTACAAGGTATTAAGACATTTCTAATTTTTTCCATTTTGATTTTTTTAATTTACTGAAATTATTTTCATTGGAATCAATTATATTCCACATAAGGTTTCAATGAAAATGTTATTAATGTGGTTTTTTTCCTTGTTGTTCATATCAATATTTTACTGATTGGAATTTCTGCAACTGCAAGTTTTCTTTTATAGCCAATATTTGTACCAAGTCCAATGATCTCAGGTCAAATTATTCATACCTAAATTTAGTCAAATAATTGGATTCTTCTGTTAATTTTTAGGCAATAAAGTTTAATATGTGCCCACTTAGCTGTTAGCAGAGTTATTTAAGTGTTGATTATTTCTGCCAAGTCTAATTTTTTCCCCGCTCAATATTCACATGTTTCAGTATGAGTATCAAGACATGATCCTTCGGTCCGATTTTCATCATTCATAGATTTTACCATGTGTGGTTTCAGCTGGTGTCATCTCGTTTTGTGCTGACCACTCCTACCAACAACATGTAGCATGAATTTGATGAAGGACTGATACTTTGGATATTTTCCTTTTTTAGCTAATTCACAAGAAAACAGGAGCAGTTTCCCTCAGCTATGCTGCAGTTGCTTTGCTGTCTGGAATTTGTCTGTACTGATGCCCTAATCCTTTAACATATCCCCAACCAGTTGGTGCACTCCATGCTAACCACTTATGGTGATGGCAGAGCAAATAGCAGATGGTGGAATATTCTTGGGGGTCCAGCATCCCTGGGTTAAAATATTCTAAGGGTTAAAATAATTCAAAGTCAGAAAATTAATCTGTTCAATGTATTCTATACATGGCTCATCACTGGAATCAGCTGAAGAATGTCTTTCAAACATATGGTTTCCTAACCTGCCTCTTCCCATTACTATATGTTCCTGGCCAGAAAACTCTCCCCTTGTATGTGTGGGCTAGATTCCTGACATCTGTAATTTTTTCTAGTTTCTCTAATAATTCTCATTTGTATCCATGAAGCCTTGGGATTCTCCTGGGCTAAGTGATACCCAGAAAGGGTATGTCCACATGGGTCATACATATGTCAGAATGCTTTCATAACTTTTTACAGAGATATGACTGATACATGGCATTATTTTTATAGTTTCAGCATACACATGATATGATATGTTAATATACAGTTAAATAATCTAACCATAACTCTATAAGTCTAGTTAACATCCATCACCACACATAGTTACAAAATTGTTTTTCTTGTGATGAGAACTTTTAAGGTCTACTCTTTCAGCAACCTTCAGTTTTACAACTCAGTATTATTAACCAGTCACCATGCTATACACATTGCATCTCCAGGACTTACTTATGTTGTGACTGGAAGTTGGTACCTTTTGACCACCTTCACCCAATTGGCCCACACCACCACTACCACCCCTGTTCTGCCTCTGGCCACTGCCAATTTGTTCTTTGTATCTATGAGTTAAATTTTTGTTTTGAAATTTGTAATTTGAACTTACAAAAAATAGGACTTTAAGGAGGAAAAAGTCGACTGCTGGTGGACAAGGAAGCATGAATGGGCGTGCCTACTGGTAAAGATGTGAAAGGCAAACAAGCAGCGGTCACCAATTTGGAGCCTGAGAGAATTAAGTGGAAGTGAAGCAGCATGTGTCCAAATCTAAGTTCTCAAACTCCAGGCACCATCAGGTCCGCCTTCTTTTGAGGCCCTTATTCTGCTTTTCGTAATCTGGGGCAGACTTTTAAAGGGAATAGGCTGGGCAAGATGGTGCTCTGCTCAGTGACTAAATCATAGGGTAACTTGATGTAGCAGACATGATTCTCAGTCTGCAATGCGAGGTGGAAAAGAAATAGAACTTATTTACTGTGATTCAATTTATTTTCTAGTTTTGAGATGCCCATTCACCATAGAAAGGAAAACAAGTTCATTCAACTTCAGGTTTTCCTTCCGAGCCCTCAGGTTTTGCCCTAAGGTGGATCTGAAGTAAGGTGGTAGAGCAGTAGTTTTGGTGCCTAGGTGTTTCAAATAACAGGCATATGTCACCTGCAGATGCAGACAGACCCCCTACTGATGCCACCACATACACACCAAAAGGGTATGAACATACTTATCGCCTACATAACTGGTCCTTTCCAATGAAGTCTGAGAACAGTTGTATGTTATTGTCATTTTCAGTAATCTAAGACTCAAGGCTCCAGGTCATACAGCAGTTCCTGTGGTTTATCACTAGGAAAAGCTCCTTGGACCTGGTGATTATACACTTCAACATACTGCTTTAATCTGATACATATTTTGCCATTTTGGACTGTAAACGAGCAGTTAGGGTAGGGAGTGAGACCCTAGATGCATTGGACAGCCAGTGACCAGTCCATGTGAGGATAGTCTATGAGTTCCTATTAGACTGGCCCCAATGCCTGTGAGAACTAAGGGCAAAGCCTTTGGCCCTGGCAACTAGAGTTTCTAGACAGCTAGTCTTACAAGTCTCAGTTGGTACCTCTACCGCTAGATGAATAGGTGGGTATTGACAAGTAGAAAACACGAAGTATAAATGTTTCTTTGCTACTGTCAAAGCAGTAATTTTATGGCAAAAAAAGGGGAGGGCTACTAGAAGACCAGGAAACAGAGACACAGTAGGAAGGACGTAATCACAGAGGTGAATATCTGAATGAAATCTATTTGTAGATAGATGTTCAAAAGGTGTCCCAGCTTTACAATTTTCTCAAGAGGCTGAGGCTGGGTTTGACAAATCTGTGATACAGCGGAGATATCCTCTGAAATCTTACTGAAGGGTTCTGCCAATGCTCGATTATGGTGGTTTTTAGACTTTCCTTTGCATAGAGCATCACAGCATGTAACATCTTTTTGAGAAGGTCCATTTCAGCAACTTGGGGCAGACCAAGAGACCATCTTGGTGCCACCATGGCTATCTGAGAGGAGAAAACCATGTGATCTTTTCCAAGCATTTGATCATCAAATGCTTGATGCTGAAGTTAACTCAAGACCTGATGCCAATAGTTACGAGTTAGTTTTGGCTTTGACTCTTGGACTTGTTGGACAGCCTAGAGGTGTTAAAGCAGTTCATTTGTATAGTAATCTACTAAAGTATTACCCTTTGCTTCTTGAGTCTGCTTTTTACTGTGAGGTTCAACCTTAATATAGCCAATTCCTTTGGAAGAAACAAGGTATCTAACAGGAGTTTTATATGACTGCCATGGATAATTACAATACCAAATGTGGTTAAGAAGCCAAATTGCTTCCAAAGCATACCTAAATTATGAACTATTCCAGAAGCGTATTTGTTATCTGTGTAGATATTCACTCTCTTCTCTCTCCTTAACTAGCAAGCTGTAGTATGTGCTACAATTTCAGCCACTTGTACAGATTTAGCCTCTAGGAAAGTATAACATTTAAGTAAGTCTAAGTGACTTCTGATCACATACTGAGCTTAATAGCCTTCTTCTTTCATTCTCAAATAGGCTCTATTTATAAGCAGTTCTAAATCTGGGATGTCTAAAAGAGTTTCAAGGAGATGAGAGTGAGGCAAGGAAAACTGAATCAGTGCGTGACGGTCGTGAGGTTCTCCTCCTCTGGGAATGGAATAAAGTTGGAGGAGGCAGCTGGGGGTGTTGGGGTTAGGGCTTTAGGGGCTACAGCAAAGAATAGAAATGTGTGTGAGTGAGAAGGATTTCACAAAAGGTCAGTCCAGCAGCAGAAAAACATGGAGTGTTTTAGGTAAGAGTGAAATCTGAATGATATAAGGGATTGTAAGATTAAGTGGAGATCCTAAGTCAGTAGAAGCCTCCGTTGACTTTACTGCTGTTGCCACTGCCCACAAAGGTTTTTGCTATAGAGTAAAATGAGAGGCTATTGTAAGTGATGAGTGTCTGAAGCCCATGGAGCTGTCTAGTTAGAACCGTCAAAGCTTGTCTTTAGATACTTCATATACAAATAGAAAGAAAGGTGCTATGATAATTGGAGAATTCAAGCATAGAAGCTTTTGAAGGGCACTTTTTTTTGTTTGTTACAGAAGGATCTTAATCAGTCTCAGGTACTGGGAAATCCACCTGCACCAACATCAAATAATTATTTTCTTCCATGGACTTCCAAAAAGAGGTTACCTAGCCCGCATTTAAGAGTAGCACCTCATTTGCCAATAGATTTCATCCCCAACAGATTCACAGCGATGGGGTCACTATGCAGAAAAGCATGTTGACTAGTGAGTTTCTGAGATTCTTATCATTGAAATGTTTTAGTTATTCCAAGGAAGAAATGATAGAAAGGTGGGTTTATGGTAGTGTGTAGGTCTGGTATCAACTAAAAAGGAATATCCCAAGTGTTTTGCAATTGCATGAAAATTATGTTCATAATATCAACTCTGTATTCTCTCTTTTGTTTTAAGGGCAATTATGAACAAACTGAAGAATCTACTTACTCTAAGGGGAGAAATTCTATCACACAAAGTTGGTCCTTTCTCACTTTAGGTACTGTCTTTCAAGTTATTTCGGAACAAGTGTTTTTCCAGTGTCCCTTCTCCTTATAACACCCACAAGTGTCTTTGTGTAGATTAGCCATAGAGATGTTTTGTTCTTGGGTTTATCTAATTGCTTAATATGAGTAACTGTTAACTTAATTTGTATTTTTGTCTGAGCCAAAGTATTTCAAAGTGCTCATCAAACTGTTGTAATTCAGAGAGAAGGCAGTCTTCCATTTTCTATTCCCTAACTAAATATAACTAAATCTTTCACCTTAGGTTTCAGACCATCAACAAAGAAGACAGTTGTGCAATTTTGATATCTTCACTCCTATTGAGAAAAGAGTATTGTGGAAGGTGGTAGTTACACTGTCTCTGAGATCAAGAATGGATTTATTTTTCTTTCTTCTTACATAACTCAATTTTGACCAATTATTTCAGACAGACAAAAATTCAGGGATAGCTACTAATAGATCTTGCCTTATTATACTACTTTTTATATACACTCACAATTAAATTTTGTCCCATGTTTATGTCACTTTAGTAGTCCATTCATCCTGCTTTCCAAACTAAGTTCTATACTCTAAATCCCACAGAGAGATGAGCTAATTGATAGAGATTACGGGTTTCCAGACTATAAATTCCTAAGACAATGTTTAAATTCTTCAGTTAACTTCTGGCTTTTTTTTTTTTTTTAAGGAGAGATCAGAAAGTCCTAGTTCTCATTATGGAAATATCATTGACCAAGGTTTAAATTAAAGCTGTAAGATCATTTCCATCTACATTAAAAGATACCATGAAGGTATATTCTCCAAGGAGAGGGTTGTACTTAGGATGAGGCAATGGAGTACAGGGAAGGGGGTTGACAGAAGGTGCAAAAGGAGGAGGAGGTGGGGCTCAGCAGAGAAAGATGGTTGAGATATGGGGGGCCAGGAGGGAAGCCAATACAAAGATTGGGCAGAAGGGGAAAGAGAGTTTAAGTCTGGATTTTTAGATCTTCCACATTTTTGTTAGCTTTTCCCACAGAGTCCTTAAGTGATTTTATATTTTTCTTGTCTTTCAGAATTTTTATCATTAAGAGGCCTCTTCATACCCCTTAAAAACTTCTCAACCATTGAGTATTGGGAATTTTTGAAGCCTTTTATGCTAAGGTGCCATACAAATGGGTTGTCTTATTCATATCCCAAGTTCCCCTGTGTGGCCACTGAAGTTCTGAAATCCTCCAGAGCTCCCAATGTTTAGTGCTGTTGGCTTTATAAAGTTAACCCTATGTTTGAATGGCATGAATAAACTAACAAAATCTCTTTGTCACTATGGTCCCACCAGGATCCTGAGAACCTCGATTTGTAGAATCAGTCAAACTGAGAGATGTATACCAAGAACAATAACGAGCAAAATTAAGACATAGGCAGTGCTTCACAGCTAAAGAGTTGGGCACTGGTCTCTGGTCCATAGAAGGGCTCATTCCACTTCCAAGTGGCCTAGGCTGGGCAGCAGAGGAGCCAATCCTGCCCCAGTCTCAGCAGCAAAACTTTGGAAGAAAATCAACTAGAGATCCATTAATGTAAAGCTCTGAAGGAAGGCTCCAAAGGAGCATTCTAACTTGGAGAGGACAGCGGAAAATTTTGCATGGTTTTAGCAGGAGGGAGTTGGCTGAGGTTCAGCTAGACTTAGCAGGATGGGGGTTGGCTGAAGTCCAGCTAGTTTCAGAAATGGAAACAGAGGGATTGTTCTTGTGGAATAAGAGACACTGTTTGGTCAGTCTAGATTTATTGAGGGAAGTGAAGAAGAAGAGTTAGGGGCTAAAGTCATATGCAAGAGGGGATGGGAAGGAATAACCGTAGGGTAAGGGAGAGGATACAGGGATTTGTGGAGGACATGATAGAAAGTTCTCCAGTCTCAAGTCATTTGGGGTCTCTTATATACAATAGCAGTAAAATGTGTTTTCACAGGGGCCTCAATGCCTCACTCAAAGTGATTTCCAACAAAGTGACCATGTCAGTGGAGGCAATGCCTTGTAGCAGAACTCTCCTGAGTAAGCCTTGTGAAGCTACTGGAGAAGCTGTAGATTTGGGGGACTCTGGAAAAATAAAATGAACATTTCTTGTGATTGCCTCTTCTTTTGGCAGATAATGCAGAGTTGTCAAGAATTCTGCAGGATAGGATTCAAACGAAAAAAGGTAAATCCAGTGGATAAATTCCTTCATATTACAGCATATCCAGATAAATGCAAAAACCTTTTAGAATTCAGCAGTGTTCTTTTATTCTGTCAATATCCCAGGATAATGAAGCATAATTTTGAGGAAGAGAATTCAAAGTACTTGGATGTTTGCTTATTTTGGTTCAGGGGAATGCTGGCACTCTTAGACGATCAGCTCTTAAGTATGCGACACTGGAATGGAAGTCAAGTAGGAAAAAGTGTTGGTTCTTCTTACATAAACTTCAGCTGAATATAACATTCTCATGACATTTCAGAACACCCCCCCCCATCATCTTGGATCTTGGATAAAAATAAGTGAAAAGATAGTACCAAAAGAAGGAACAGCATTCAAAAGATTTTCCAGATGCTTTAAAACCTCGGAAAGCATTCAATTCTGGTTTGATCTGGAGTTTAAATTAGTCCACTTATTTTTTTTCTCTGAATCATACAACTGGTTCCTGAACTGAATGTCCATCCGTGCCCTGTGAAGAGTTCCACCACAGTTAGAGGTGAAATTATTGGAGAATCTTCCACAAATCTGAGTCACTGAAGGGAAATCATGTTACTTTTGTCCTTTTCTCCTCTTCTTGATTAAAAAAATGTAATAAAAGCATTGTTTTTGCCATAATTTCAAAGAAGGTCAGAACATTTATGGACCTTGGCAAAAATAGATCGTTTAAGTAACTGCATCACAACTTTAAGACAGATGTAGTTACATGCTGTAGGTGTTTCTTGTCTGTACTTAAGAGTCTCACGAAATAGAAAACCCATTCATTATTAAATTTAAGTCTTTTTGAAGTTTATTTGAACTTGTTTTTTCAATTTGCATGGAAAGTACAAAAATTGACTTGCTCAAACCATTCATTTAATTGCTTTTGACTGCTTGGTGAGTGCACCATGTACCAGGCACGACAGTATTTTGTGTGAAATAGCAGAAAAACAGGATACTATTGTGATAGTTTAACACGAAACTCCACGGGGCCAGAACACTAATGTTCATTATTTTATTCTTGTATTCCTGAACACACCTCTATGCACCAGTTGCTTCTTTCAGAACACATATTTTCCTCTCTTTCATTTGCCATTTAACTACTACATTCCACTAAATACAATATTTAGGATTTTTTTTAATTGCTTCAAGAGCATAAACTATAGAGGTTCTACCATTTTAGTGCTATTATTTAAAATTTATGCAGAAAAAAACTTTTTTCTGTCCACAAAAGACTTCTATTTTAATACAGAGAAAAGTTTTATGAGTTTATTTGAGCCAAATTTTGAGGACATGCCCAGAAGGAAGATCTCAATGAATTGAGAAAATGCTCCAGAAAATGGCAGTTTTCTAGCTTATTTTATACATTTGGGATCAAAGGAGAAATATAATGAGAAGGCTACATGAACTCTGCTGATGGTAGTTTACGGGGGCTGGAGAGAGCGAAGTGGGGACATCTCCAGGTCTAAATGAAAAGTATTGACAAACCTGTAGAGAATTTGTATGAATGTATTTATATGAACCAAGCTGACTACAATTGCCCAGGAGCAAGATCTCAAATGCTCCAAGAAAGGGACTGTTTAAGGGAACTAATTTTAACAAGCTTACATCAAGTTAAGTGACTGGAATTGTGATGAATCCTATAAATATAATTTAAAAACTAAAATTAGCCTATTTGTTTATGGGTATGAGAATTTTTTTAAAAAAGATATAACAGAAATTGAAAACAAAGTAAGACTTTACAAATGGGCCAAGTTAGGAGTTCAGGTAAATCCTTGGTTAAAATTGTTTCATAGGTAAATTTTATCTTCCTTTGCTTTCCTGTCCTTCATAATGTTATTTTCTCTAGGTGTGGACACACTTATTCAATCAATTGTATAAACTAATTCACACTAAGGTGGTCTCGACGAAATCACTAAATATTTGTTGAACATCTCCCATAGACCTAACTCTATACTTGGGACTATAAACTTTCTTACTTTGATCTTCAGGCGATCTCTCAACATATCAGCATTGTCTGCAAGCTTGTTAAAAATACAGAATCTCAGACCAACTAAATTGAATGCACATTTAGCGTAATCCCCAAGTGATTTGCGAACACATTAAAATTTGAGACACAATGATCTAGTGCAATGATTCCCAAACTTTTAGCTTAATCAGATTCATCTGGGCAGTTAGCTATGGGGTCCACATTTGAAGAACTTCTGGTCTAGAGGATGTAAGAGGCCAAAAGTGATCTTTTCCTGTAAGCATTTGATAACATAGCTGGGAAGCAAATTGATCACACATTGAATAATTAAAGAACAGCTGAGTGTTAGTTAATCTGTGTGTTTTTTAACTTTAATGCAATGAAGTTTTGAGAAGGAAAAGATTAGCATTGAGTTATCAGGAAAAGCTCCATTACCTGTGAAAATGGTGGTACCCATGATGAAATTGAGAAAGGTAGAAATTGTGGCCAATTTGTGAGGGAAAAAATGGTATGTTTCATCATAGATATATTGAGCTAAAGAGGCTGATTGAGCATCAAAGAAAGTTCATACCACTGACACTAGACATGCATGATCTTAGTGCAGCTAAAGCTAAGGATTAAAAAACTATATGCACCTTGAGGGCAGGAACCTTAAATTACTGACTTGTCTATCCTCAGTGCCAGTGGTACACCCACTGCACAGGAGGTGTTCAACAGCTTTTTACTGACTTACTGCATAAATGAATTTAGATGTGCTCCTTAAGCCATGACTGTTCACAAATTCCAGTTAGATGCATTTAGTCTTTGAAAGAACACAGCAGGAATAAACAAAAGCTTGAGCCAAAACTATAAATCTTTAATAGTGGATTTTCAAGCCCTCAGGAAGCCAGAAGAAAAATATTTTTGGTGGAAGACGTTTAACTTACTACATTACCTATGATTAAAGCTAGTATATAGAGAACTCTACATATTAGTTTTATTCTAGTTTTTTAAAATATATTTTTGATGTGTTCTGTTAGGATAAAAATTGTTAGCAATCTTAAACACTCCCAGAATGCTTTTAAAATGAAATTGAACCATATTATTTTCCCATTATTATTATAGAAAAGCACTAGGAGCTACTGCATTCAAAGTCTTCTTCTCCAAGCCAAGAAAAACCTATATATTGTGGCAAGTTTTACAGAAAGAAATGTGATTTCTAGCCAATGCTTCCATAACTATCCATCACATCTCTCGGTTTCCATTCTTTTCCTTGGAGTCTAGTTTTCATACACAATGTTGAGTTGGCTGTACTGCTACCGTGCACAAGGCGAATTCTTCTACACTAAAGCAGTGTCAGGGTCAGTACGTTCCATTGCCGTGAAACTATTAATTTGAACTTAAGGTAATATTTATTGACTTGAGGATCTTGTGATATGATATGACATTATATCTAGGTCATTCAAAATAATAAAAGGTTATTAAATATGTCATTCAGTTTGCAACAGAATGATAGACAAATGAGTAGAAGAAAGAGAGGCTCATAGCAGCTGTGCCCCCTTTGAAACATAACAGGTAAGTTGCACATACAGTTTCAAAGAGAGAGTTTTTATGTCTGAGTTCCAATCAAATGTGTCATGATTTATTATCTTATATGTATGCTATAATAAACAACTTGTGTAAAAATCAATTAAACTTAAAATCTTTGAGGGTGTTTCTGATTTAGTAACCAGTTTTCCTCTTTACTCTGTTATAATCAGTTTTTATACCTACAAGCACGTACCATATACTCCACCCCTACACAGAAATGAATATCCCACCTCTATACTATTATACCTTCTGAACCACAATTGCCCACCTCTATTGCTTTGAGAGCCATTATGGGAAAAATCTGTGGCTCTTACATACTTTATAGGACAAAAGTGGTGGGAAAAAACAACTGGAAAATAAAACCTGTTCAGGAGAGATGACCTGTTCCCCTCATTGGAATGACATTAATCCTAGATTCATTTAGGTTAGAGAAATAGCTTCTTTTTAATACGTAAGTACCATTTTGAAGGTTATGTGGCTCTTTGCCTTGCATACCTGTATGATTTGCCTGACCCTATGACTTATCTCTTTAAGAGGGCTGAGGCAAACTGCGCTCAGGATTGGGAGTTTGTGCTGAATTAGGGGAGGCAGGTAACCATGGCATATGGAACCACGGGGGAGGGGAAATCTATGTATTAACAGCATGTTGCAACAGAGCAGTGAGGGTAGCACAGAAGTATTAGGGTTGAGGCTAGATGGCAGGAGAGAAATATAAAAAGCAAGGTGAGGAAGTGCCAAAATGAAATTTCATGTTTCAAAACTTTGTTAATCCAAAAGTTAGGAAAAGAAACATTTTGTTCTTCTTTATATACCTCAAGATCCTTTCTTTTGGGATCCAGAATTCTGGTTAGTATTCATTTAAAAAGAAAAAAATGAATTTTGTCTCACCTATCTTTGGTTGTTAAACTGTTATGTACAAATCAATCATTTTGAGTTTCTATTTCTCAACAACATGCCCATTACCCATGTAAAATGCCTTAAATGCAAAAAGTTCCCTTTCCTATATGACAGTGAAAAGACAGCAAACTCACAGCTATTAAGAACCACACCTAAAACAAAAGCAAACTAAGCAAACAGAACAGGAACAGAACCACAGAAATGGAGATCATATGGAGGGTTAGCAACAGGGGCGTGGGAGGAGAGAGCGGGAAAAGGTACAGCGAATGAGTAGCATAGATCGTGGGTAGAAAATAGACAGGGGGAGGGCAAGAATAGTATGGGAAATGTAGAAGCTAAAGAACTTATGACACATGGACATGAACTAAAGCGGAAAATGTGGGTGGGAGAGGGTGTGCAGGGTGAAGGGGAATGATGGGGGAGAAATGGGACAACCGTAATAGCATAATCAATAACATATATTAATAAAAATAAAAATAAAAGAAAAAAGTTCCCTTTTCATAGTTATAGATCACAACACTATGAAATTATGTACATGGAGGTTGGGAAGATAATTGTGTGGAAGCACATACTAAAGCTTAGAAACATCGAACCATCAATGACAATTATCAGGATTCTGATTACAAAGTTGGTGGAATTGGGCTCTATTATGAGTTTTCCATCACTTTCCAAAAGGTAACCAAAATAATGTGCTGTTTTCAGTTTAAACCCTGAAGTAATATGAAGTTGCAAAATTCCACGAAGATTCAAATCAGTTGCATGGCTAAATTGAAAGCTAATTCAACAGGAGGCAGCTGTACATGAAACAAGGTTCTCTCTACCACACTCCCTGAAACATACTGAACGAATCATTTGGCTCAGGAAGGGGTGGTACTATTCACAACTGCCTTATCACCAAGAAAAAACTAGGGATAAATTTTGTTCTTTTAAAAATCAGAACCCCATTTTGAAACATGTTAGAAGACCTCACTGTGCCCTGCAGAAGGCCGTGCCTGTGGCTGATTGCCGAGTGCCTGTTGAGTTGAGCTGAACTGTCGAAACTGGGAAAACCAATTGCTGCTGTGTTGCAGAGTTAAAGAGAAAGCAAACTAGGAACCTTAGAGGTTCCTAGGAGCTCCTAGAGGTTCGAGGAGCCTTAGAGTTCATAGAATTTATTGATTTTACATATACATATATACAACTTATGTATGTATATAAGTATATATACATATATTTATATGTGTATATATAAATATGCATAGATGCACATAAATATATATGTGTGTATTATATATGGAGAGAGAATCAATTTTAATAAATACAACTCTAAATTCCTTATCCTAGAGACAGGATTTCTGGTTTGAGCAGTCTTCAAACTGGAAGTACAAGTCACATAAGTACTTTTGCCAGCCAGCCTTTTGGGCCATCCATGTGATGGAAAACAAATGCTTCCTGTGGGAGTCTCCTCAAGTTTTGACAGGACAGACCAAACAATATATTTGAGAAATGTGTCACTGTGGGCTACGGTAGGCAATAAGGACCTGAATACTCACCCACACCCACTGGCATTCTCTATGCCCTTTTCAAAGCCATTAGTTTGCTTTTGTAAAAACACAGACTGGATATCAAACCAAAGTAATAATAGGTTGTTGTCTGGTGTGGCAGTTTGTGGACACAAAATTAAGCTGTAATAGTATTTTACAAAGACTACATGATTAGAAAAAGAGAGGGAGAGAGAACAATTTTAACACTGTTGGGGTTTAAAGTTATCGTGACCAGTTTCAGAAGCACACATGCTTCTGAAAGAGTCCAGCATACCTGAGAAGACGAAAATCCAGAAAGGAATTTATTCAGCTTCCAAATGGTCCATTAAGAAAGTTATAAAGTGCAAGAAATGTCCCAACTACTGTTTAGCAAAAACATTTTTTCGTGCTTATAGGTGAGCCCAAAAGACACTCGTGTTTGACTATAATAAAAGTTTTGTGTCCCAGGACCTTTTGCCAAGATCATTTATATCTTATTTTATTAGCCATACTTTTGAGAATTACCCAGGCTTTTTGTTTTACACACTTATTTTCCCCTCTCCAGGACTTGGAAGGAAGCATCTCCTCCAAGGAAAGAAATTTTCTCCCCTCTAGGAAAGAGGCTAACATCTTATGCATCCATATGTCACCTTTCACCCAGTTCTAAAGATGGATATAGATCATAAACCCATTTACCTGCTGGGAGTCTCTGTGTATACAAGATGCTAAAGACATTTCAAATTGGGAACATTTTAAATCATCTCTACATTATTTAGTTATATGTATTTCTTGTGGATAAAAAGTAATTGCCTATATTCTTTTAAAACATCTCTGTCTATATCATCCATTAGCTCTTGAACATCATTTTAGGGTTGTTACAATTCAGTAATTAGACCCAACAGCTTCTCATCAGTTTAGGGAATCCCAAGGGATGCGCTACTACTTGTTATTTAGAATGACTGGAAATTCTCCCCTTAAGTAAATCACAAATCTCCATTTAACAAAGGTAAAAAGAAATTAAAAATTATTTACTTAAAATAAATATGACCAGGAATTAATTAATCTTACCTAATAACAAATTGCCAAGAACGTTATTATATGCAAACACAGCTTTTAAAAAATCTACAACTAACACCTTCCTGTCAACTTATCCCTGAAGAAAATGGCACTCGACTCCAGTTAAGCAAGTTAGCAGACTGGAAATCTGACATCTTGCTTTGCTTCCCACATCCCACAGCAGGTCCTGTAGATTTCATAGCCTGACTATTTCTAGAATGTGCCCACGGACACACTGCCCATCCAGGCCATCATTGACTCTCACCTGGTCACTCCACCAGTCCTGTCTGCAGGCTTACTCTCCTTTTGGCCATTCTCCACACAGCAGCCAGAATGGTAAGTCTCAGCATGCTCCTCTCCTACTAGACAACCATTAAATTGCCTCCCATACTCCTTGCGTTAAAAGCCAAACTCTTTAACATGACTTAAATTCATCCAGCCTTGTCTCTGCCCTCTCCAGTCTCCTGCGCTGGCTCCATTCTCCATTCCCACCTTTTCATCCAGCTGCGTGTCCTTGATCCCTCTAAATTGAGTTAGATGGTCTGTAAAGCATCCCAATAGCTTCCTGCTCCTAGGTCCTAATCTAGAACATATCATATGTTTTTTATAACTGCTTGTTTAATTTTCTGTTTCTACTGATACACTGCACAAGCTACAATTGAACAGAAATTGGTCTTTATTCAAAAATGTATCCTTACCTCCCAGCACTGAGACTGATGAACGTAAGTGCTCAGTAGATGCTAGCTGAGTGAATGAATGAGGTAAAACACAAAGAAAAAAAGGGTTATTCAACAAATAGGGGAACATAATTGATTGTAATATCATAGATCAAGTACAATTTCTTTATTAGCCAAAGGTTCATACAAATAAGAAAACACTCAAAATATAAATGTGTAAAGGAAAGGAAAAATAGTTCACCAAAGTGTAAATAGGACTCTATAATAAACATATGGGTAACTACGTAGCCACACTTCAGTAAAATATCCTCTTTTCTTGTAAAATGATGGGCGAGTTTGTCTTCTAAGAGAAGGCAATGCTAGCAGTTGAGCGAGGGTGTGGTAAAAGGAATAATCTCATAATTTCTATGGAAACTATAAACTAACATAAATATTTTTGAAACAAATGAATTAATATGTAATTTTAATGTATGTATCTTGTAGGGATTTATCCTAAACAAAAACTTCTAAATATAAAAAAATATAAAACTGCACAAAGCAGCATTATTTTCAGCAGTAAAAAATTTGAAGCAATCTAAATAGTCAATAGAATAGACTATATAAGACATGCTGTATCCTCCAGGTACATTATTATTTAATTTTTATGAGAATGATTAGGAATCATGCTTATGATATAAATGAAAAAATATTAAATTTTAAGTACAGCAGAATTATGTATATAAAAACTATAAATTAAAAAAGGCTAAAAGTATTTTTGTTTGTCACAATTATTCAGTTTAAGAAAAACATGCTTATGATATAAATGAAAAAATATTAAATTTTAAGTACAGCAGAATTATGGATATAAAAACCATGAATTTTAAAAAGGCTGAAAGTATTTTTGTTTGTCACAATTATTCAGTTGATTCAGTGAAAACAGAAGTTCTGCCTGAATTATTCTTAAATTTCCACTTTGTTTGCGTGAGCTGGTCTAATAATTATGTCTTTGTTATGAAGAAATAAAAATACTTTCCACTGGCTCTGCTGTCGCTATTTTGATAGGTGCTTTGGGAGAAATGAGAGAAAGAAGTGGTCGCAGTGATTCAAAACCATGCCTCATATACAACTTTCCTTTGTTTGCATGCTATCCTTATAATTCTTAAGAGGATTGTTATTCAAGTTCTTTTGAAATAGTGTCATAAAAAGCATCAAATGTGTTTCTTTCAAACCATTGCAATAATTCACAAAGAAGAAATTTAATAGTTGGAAATGTCTGTATTGTTGTATGGAATAAAATAGATCGCTGTTTATCCTCATGTAAATGGATAACACAGATTGATAGGAAATTACAAAACCTTAGAAAAATTTCACAATGCAATGCTCAAAGGGATCCTTCTTTTAAAAGGGATTGTGTAAAAGCAAGCAGAATCAAGAAGGGATTAGTCATGCGAGAGATTTACTGGAGGGAATACCTGGAAGGGAAAATGAAGAGCGAGCCAGAGGAAGCTCAGAAAGCTGTCATGATGCAGGTCTGACCTCAGTGAAGGAAAGAGGGAAGGATGGTAGGTAGGGTAAGAAGTGGTTTAGACTGCAGTACAATTCTAAGGAAGTTCAGCGAGGTTGCAGGGATGTTCTTGAGACAAACTCAACCACCTAAGGAGCCCTTTCTCAGGAATGGCCCAGATTTAGTATTTCTACCATGTTTAGGCAGACCGACCTGAAGCAGTCCATGGTAACTGTGGCTTGCACGTGAGTACAGGGGTGGATTCAGAAAGCAGCAGCAGGGGGAAACATCAGTTAATTATGCCCTTTGCAATGGGAGCTCTCAGATCTTTTTCAGGGCTGCAACAAACAGTAATATTTAATTACATTCAGAATACAGCATCTTATTTTATAATAGAGCATCCATTTCAGTGTTTACTCAAAGCAGCCACCCAGTTATCTGATAGAATTTTTGATGTAAGATGACTGTGCATTTCTCATGACAACAGCCCAGGCAATAATGAGGAAGGCATATAACTCCATTGTTTTGGTGGGGAAACTGAGGCATGGAGAAGCTAAAAAACTTACAAAGTTAAAAATAAGCACCAAACCAGAATCCAAATCACCATTGTTTTAATATAAGGAGGCTTCTTTCCTTTCATATTCACATATATAGAAATAAAATAGAAATTTTAGGATCTTAGCATAGATAACATGTAAACATCCAAGGCCAGATGCCTCTCTAGATCACTATTACATGATGTGAGAACAGAGTTTTCACAGTTAAATGTACTTATTTCGGAATGAAATTAAAGGACAATCTATTCATAAATCTATAAATCTATTCATAGATTTATGAATCTATTCAGCAATCTATTCATAAACTTTCTTGAGAGACACTGATTTTGCATCAATTATTTCATTTTCTGACTCAGCAAATTAGGGAGAAATATCAACAAATCTTGAGACTACATACTCAATTCTGAAATTCAACCAAAGAAGAGGAACCTAAAATGTCTTTCTGGCCATTGCACACACAGATGTTATTTAATAACTTGAAAATAAACCCTAGCTCCAAATATTCTGATCTGACTTACATAGAAAACAGGTTTTTAAAATTTTTTATACATGCAATAATGTGATCTTTGGTAACTCATTTTTAAAATGAATGTTTTGGGCCCTGGCTGATGTGTCTCAGTGGATTGAATGCTGGCCTGTGAACCAAAGGGTCACCGATTCGATTCCCAATCAAGGCACGTGCCTGGGTTGCAGGCCAGGTCCCTGGTTGCGGGCGCACAAGAGGCAGCACATGATGATGTTTCTCTCCCTCTCTTTCTCCCTCCCTCTCCTTCCTCTAAAAATAAATAAATAAAATCTTTAAAAAGAACAAAATAAAATGAATGTTTTGCTCTGCCCAACTATTGTGAGAATGGTTTCTTGTACTTTATTAAGCCAAATTTTGAAGTGAGCAAATTGGGGATATTTGAAAGCTGTATTATTTCAAGCAGAAGAGCAATAACTTTCTTTAGAGTGGTCTACTAGTCTAAAAGATTTGCTGATGCTCAAGGAGCAGCTTATTGTTGTGAGATATTTATATCACTTCAACTACATTCCACAACCATCATGAAGAAAGAATTTTATTTTCCAAAGATCAAGCACATGTTTGCCCCAACATATGAGTCTCATCGTAACCAGCTCTAACCTTACCATCTCTATTGGTAGTTTCTCGTAGTTCCAAATTTTAGTATTTGAAAACTTTCAAATGGATCTTGTGAATATTATATAACAGGTTGTTGAGTGGGGAGGGGTGAATGTTAAACTCACTAAAAACATCATTTCCAAGGCACCTTTGGAATAACATCCAAAGTTGGTTTGTCTTGGATTTTTTTTCTTACCTTGAACAATCCATAAATTTTGGTAGGGAGGTTCATATAATTAAAATTGCAAGTTACATTAGTATTCTTTACTCAGGTACAATATTTAAAAAATAAGATAAAATAAAATTTATTGCCATAGAAATTTTCTATTTCCTCGGACTTTGAAAAATGAAATCTTCTGTTTATTTGTAATAACAATGACAGCAGTCCAAGTTTCAGGGACCATCATTGCCAGATTTTAAATTGAGCCTGAAACAGCCTACCTCAAAGATCTCTCTTGGGCAGCTCAGTAACTTTATCTTTTTTCTATTCCAGCCATCTATGTAGTTAAACAGAGAAAACTCACATCCTTTATTTTGCACATTCGACTCCACTCCCTTGAGGAAAACTCATTCTCTGGGTGAGATGGAACTGCAAATGATGTCCTAAACACGTGGTCATTCAGAGAGTGACAGAATATACACTCCCTGTTTGATCTACATTAGGTCACTGGCACTTCTGCATAATGATTTCATAAAAATATAACCATGTGCATTACAAAAAATAAATTTTAATTTCACTCAGAAAAAGAAAAGGTATTGAAGGGAGTAATTCAAAAAGTTTAAAACAATAATTTGACTTTTTTTCTGTCAAAATTACTCAAAACATTCAAATTCAAAATCAACCAGGGGTAAAATAATCAAAGAATCTTGGGCCTTGAAAGAACCTAAGAGGTTGTTTTAACTCAGATACAATTTCAGATGTGTGTAATGGGGCCCCAAATCAACATTGGCTGAAGCAAGATGAAAGTTACTTTTTCTCTTCTGTAACACTGCAGAAGTCAGCAAACACTGCTGGTAGGGATGCTCTGGCCTGTGAGGTCTCCTGGGGACCCTGGGCCCTTCTGTCACATTGCCCTGCCATCATTAGCTGCTCATCACCAAGTTCCTATTTCGGGCACAACCCGAATACTGCGCACATCCCCTCTCTTATTCCCATTGTCCAAAAATAAGTCACGAGGTCACACCTAGATGAGAAGTAGGCTAGGAATTGTAGTGTTTATTTTAAACATTTATGTGCCCAGCTAAAATTTACTTTCTATGGAAGGACAGAAGAGATTTTAGAAGATTAAGTAAAAGTCTGTGCCCCAGAGTCATTTAAATCCTAATATATAAAACAAATAAAAATTAAACTCTTTGATTGAAAGCAGGGTATGGTGAGAGGTTGGCCACCCATCCAGTCTGTTGGTTCCTGGTGAGGTTCCCCTAATGACTAGGGCCCTGTTGGACACATGTAGAGACCACTGCCCTAGACAAGGGATGGAAAACCAAAATGTCTAAACATATCAGGCAAGTGAAGAAAATAAATGTAGCAATTTCAGAGGGTCCCGTGGCTGGCAGCATGATAACCTACAGAGAACATGAATTCAATCAGAAGGAGTCTGCTGCAGTCTGTACCAATATGTTGCTCAGCTGAAGCCCTGTGGGGCCAGAGTTACCAGACATTTCAATTTTTCAAGAGAAGCCAGAAATCTACATTTCAGTGGATCTCCTACTTTTCTAGATATTATTACTAGTTAAGACATCTTATAATATTGTGAAGGCCAAAAATACATCTGCAAGCCAGGTTCACTCCAAGGCCACTCTATACAATCTAGACTCGGCTATACCCATCATTTCGTTTGCGAGACGGGAGCCGAGAGAAGCCGAGAAACTGGCCCACGGTCACCTACCTGGCCACACCTGGTCAGTGCTTTGTCTTTCGGTGTAGTATTCTTACCCTACACCATCATAAAATGACACTGTGAAGTTTGGAACAAGCAAATAGGAAAAAATTATTTTTAAGTAATCTAATTTTATACTACGGTTTAGTGTTCAGCTTTGAAATGAAATATTTAACAGCAGATCAAGTGTGTGTTCTATGCCCCATTCCCTCTGAACCACATAATTGAAAATAATATCTGCTCTGTTTTCTACCTTCCTGGCCTGGATTTGCCGGAACCCTGGCTGCTTGATGAGGAACAAATGCGAAGCGCCGAGGGATATCCCTGGCGCCCACCCAGCAGCCGGTCTCTCCTCCACCCCACACGGCCCGTTTCATTGCGCATTCATATCATACTGTGGCAGAGTCGTTGCAAAACACATTTTTCACTTTTATGTGTATTCTTTCTGTGTGCTGTAAAGTTATATGATTAAATATTTCTGGCCGAACATTGTAAATATATGAAAATGAACAACTTCACCTTCTAAATGCCTGGATGGAACTAAATTACTTGTGGATTAATTATACGGCACTGGCATAAGCTGCTTTAGGAATATTTCTATTGTTTAGTAGTTTCTTCTTGCAAAGAATCTGATGCTAAAAGTGTGTGTCAAGTATAAAAATGTACCTCATACATTATTTTGACTTTAAGGCGGGATCTTTGAGTCAAAAGCTTAGATGAAGGGATGCACGTATTTTCTGATTTTTTTTCCTAGAACTTTTACTTTAATCAACCTTTCTAACACTTAAATGAGATTTTTTTGATCTAGTGAATGTTATCCTAAACGTATAGCAAGAGAAAATGTTGGACATATAAGTAGTCTACATACGTATGATAATTCAAAAAGATATTTAATTTTCGAATTTGAACTTTCTTTAATTTAAAATTGTCAGAGCCCTTTCACCGTGAGGTTTTGGTGCTTCTGTGGTATTAACATTTGGCAAAAGGAATGTCTGCAGGGGCCACCTCAGAAAACAAAGAGTCAAGGGGTAAGTTTGGTTTGGCTGGGAAAATATCATACTTTTCCATTTCCTATTTCTAATGTCTTAAATCATCAGATTTTATTAATAGAATAAATTGAACCACATGAAACAGTTCCAACAGCACTGTTAGAAAAACACAGAGACAAATGTATAAACAAAGCTGTTCTATTTCCTGGTCACTTTCTGCCATCTTACCTTTTTTTTTTTTTTTTTTTTTTTTAATTTTCCATCTTTCTTTATTCTGCATCCTCTTTTTCTGTTTATGTCCATCATAATTGATTTGTTTCCTCTTTTAACTTTCCCTCAGCATTCTCTCTAGTTCTGCTTCATTATTGCAAGTGCATTCCTTAAAAATTTAGTGTAAATTATTTTAAATTCTATTATATGTTATGTATACATTCTATTTTCTTATATGTGGGATACCCTGCTGCGTGGCGTGGGCCCAGCTCCCACTTGGAGATGCACAGAACCCACACCTACGCATAGGTCCTCTTGTGGGAAATCAAGTTTGCAATGTGCCTAGGCCTCTATGAGTCTTGCTTTTGCTAAAACTCCCTCACCCTGAACTGAAATAGCAAGTGTTTATTGTAACTTCCTAAAATCCATGCTAAAACTCCCCAATATGGAGTGTAACTGGCTCAACCACTTTTCCCTTTTTCATTTGCAAATATCCGTGATTAGTGGCATTGGTTCCTTTGTTGTCTGTAAAAGGTAACCACCTAAAGCAAACCTGTGCGTAGTAAATGAGGACCATCATGTAAGGTGACCAGAAATAAAATAAAGGCCTGTCATGGCGGAGGCCATGGGCTTTTGCTCCCCTTGAAAGAAAAGCCATGTTGCCCCCTTTCCTCCACTGGACTCAGTAGTCCATGTGAATGTCTCATTTATTCCATGATGACGTGGGCACTGCAGGCGGTGTCTGCATCATTTATAGATTTACCTAATACTTTTATAAATATCTTTCCACATGAAAACATTTCTGGCATAAGTATTGTTGTGGGTTGAACTGGGTCCCCTCTCAAATTCATGTGTGGAAATCCTAACCCCAGTAGTTTAGAACGTGACTGAATTTGGAGACAGGGTCATTAAAGTGGCAATAAAGATTAAATGGGGTCGTTTGAGTGGGTCCTAATCCAACATAACCTGTATCTTTATAAGAAGAGATTAAGACACAGATACACACAATGGGAAGACCATGTAAAGACAAAGGGAGAACACAGCCTACTACAAACTGAGAAGAGATCTCAGAAGAAACCAGCCCTGCCCACAGCTGGATCTCGGACTTCTAGCTTCTGGAACTGTGAGGGAATAAGTTACTGTTGTTGAAACCACCTCGTCTGTACTGTTAAGACAGCCCAAACAAGATAATGCAAGTGCTATCTGTTGCATTCACCGACGCAAGAAACAGATGTTCGGAAACTTTCAGGATTCAAAGGTGTTACTTTATTGGCCAAAAGTTTTAACCTGCACAGGTGCGAACTCTCAGAGTGTCCAGAGACACGATGCTCAGAAGAGCTGCAGATGAGAGCGCACCTCACGCTTACAGCTAGGCCTTTTTATAAACACAAGCAAGCAAGCATTTCACAGAAACAGAAGTGGCTGTTAGCTATTGGCTATCTTTTGGCACGCGCGCGGGATCTATACATTGCAGGGTTTGGGGAATGGGAAATTTAAACCTAAACATCTCCTTAAATGGTAATCTGCCTCCAGTTCTTTGTTCTCTGTTCCTGGACAGCCAAATCTCACAGGGACAGTCCTTTAGCTATTTTCCTGGTTCCAACACTATCTAAGGTTCACATTTAAGATAACAAACAATTTTCAAGTTATATATTTTTAACAGAAAGCTTCCTTCTAATATACCATGCATAATATCCAATATATCATATATAGTATTGATCATATAAAAGTTTCACTCTTTATAGTCCACGAGAGGGTAATTTTGTCATGCCCATATGAATTCATTTACATTTCCTTCCCTTCAGCTTTTTTGTCTACCAAATAAACAGTTTAAAGAAGTTCTCTAGCTCTAAAAACCCAAATCTCTGTTTGTCTCCAATGATAGTTAAGCATTGTTTTGAGCATCTATGCACACAAAGATGCATTAACATATGGTGAACTTTTTAGTTACTTACTGTCTTTCTAAAAATTGGACTTTTTTCCATCCTCTGAAGAGAACAGCTTGACTAGCGTACAGTTGGCAGCGTTCGTGACATTAAGTGTGGAGCAAAGGTAGGAATGTGATAGAAAGACCAAATCTTAAGCAATGAGAGTCAAGGAAAGTGTGCCTAACAATGAAGCAAGAAGGACAATTATT
This sequence comes from Glossophaga mutica, assembly GCA_039655065.1. Taxonomy (NCBI): domain Eukaryota; kingdom Metazoa; phylum Chordata; class Mammalia; order Chiroptera; family Phyllostomidae; genus Glossophaga; species Glossophaga mutica. The sequence goes on from CM077304.1 coordinate 67,378,337, forward strand.
TAAGAAGCACAGGGAAGGGAGAACTGTTTTGGCCTGGTGCAGTGTGAATCACTTCATACACATGACATTGAGTCACAAGTTAACGCGTTTAAATGAATTATCATCGAACTTTCACCCTCCAAAAATGATGTGAGTCTTCAATTGCACTTACCACCCTCCTCAAAGACCAACAGAATGTCAAGGACAGAAAGCTAAAAAGCTGAGGAAATAAGAAGTTATCAACAGCTCAGGGAAGATGTCTCTGGTTTGATCTGAATTTTACAGCAGCATGCTTCCCTTTTTAATACAGATAAACTAGGGTATTCACATTCACCAATTAAATTACCATGTGAAAGGAGAGAAGGAAGCAAAGGAAGCAATAATGTGGGTAGCTGCAGGGGTAGGCAGTTGGGCAAAAGAAACCAACAAAAATATAGAGCAAAGATGGGAAGTAAGCAACAAAAAAGGACTTCTCCCCTCCTTCCTTCCCATCACCCCCTCCCACTCCTTTCCCTCCTGTTCCATTTGCTAGAACTCCTCTCTTTTGAAGTTTCCGAGCTCTCTGTCCTCTGCTTAAGGTGCTAACCTAGTCCCTTGGGGTTCAAGTCTTGTTATTCTCTTTTCACTCTTTGCTTATGATTCTTAGTGCTTTGGGAGTGAGGAAGAGGGTGGTGGTAGTTCTTCCAGACAACTTCTCACCTAAATTTCTGTAATTCCTGATTGATTTCTGTGCCACTAAACTGGCCCTTCATTCATCTGTCCACCATACTTCTGCCAGAAATATCTTTAAAATACAAATAAATCACATTGTTACTATGACTCCCAAAATTGCATTGAATGCTGTCAACTTAATTAGCTCAGCACAAAGGCCATCTCCTCACCTACAGTTGTCCCAAAACACTTACAATTCCCAAACATGGTATGCAGGGTTTCATACCAAGTGCCTGTACCTGGTTATTTCCTGTTCATCCTTAGAAACTCACCTGGAGTCATCATCCTCCAGTAAGCATTCTCTCACCTGAACAATTTGGTTAACTCTACATGTGTCTCAGAGAGTTTTATATGGAATTATAATTGGCCGATTTATTTGTCTCCTGCTCTATAAGACTCTAAGCAAGATAGCAAATGTCAGCAACAAGGTAGGCATTCAGCAGTAGGGGGGCTAGCACACAGCATTAAAGAGAAAATGGTCCAATAAACATCATCACATACCAGCTAAGTGGTACGTGCCCAGTGGCCACCTCTTTTACCCCCTTGGTACCTTAATATCATCACTGGTGAAGTTGAAAAAGCCTGGCTCATAGTAAACACTCAAGAGCTGTTACGATAGTTTTGCATATCTGTATCTACCTGTGTCTATTCTCTGTGCATCTGCCTAGAGTGGGGCAGAGCCCAAACCCTGTGGTGACTCTCCATGCAGGTGGGTCTGCAGGGTGCTCCCTAAGGCAGGGCTATATTCTTCCAGAAATGCACTCTAGAAGCCAGTTTTGGATAAATTTATCAAATACTCTTACAACAAAATATGTTCACTTAGATACATAAAATGTTATGAATTTGAAAAAGACGCCAAGCCAAACTTTTAATTTTATTTGACCAGTTCAAACCAGTGTAATCTTACTGTTTGCTTATGGCTAGAGTGACCACACATCCCGGTTTGCTTGGGACGGTCCCAGTTTATGCCTCTCATTCTGGCATAATGATTAATTATGCATTTCATTCTCAAAAGTGTCCAGATTTGGGCAATTAATTATATGACCACTCTATGGGGTCTGGCACATATAATACCCCTTTTTATCACAAAATCTTTTATTCTAAAATCATAAGCATGTAATTCTGTAACATAACAATACCACATTCAAGCACACCATATGACATTTTAGGTGAAATGTTCAAATTAAAGCTATAAATTATTACACTCATATCATCATCCTACCAACCACACTCAAGCAGGCGTTACTTTTGTTGGATCCTGTATTTGCCACTCATGATCATCGTGATTGATTGTAGAGTTTTTTTTCTGATTGGCCAATGCCCATGCCATTCCAGTTATGAAATATTATTAATATCAGATATGCCCATAAGATAATTAAAACACAGAGAGGTGACCTGATTTCTTCTCCTATAAATTGAATTAAATGCCAATACATTAAGTTTTTAGAATAAGAAAAGTGAGAAGGACAAGACAGGAGAGAGCCTGACTCACCCACCACCCCACCCCAAGGACTGACCTGGAAAGGAAGGAAACCTGGGCACGTCTGAGGCCCACTGGTGCTGTCTGCGCCCCTCAGTTCTGCCGTCTCCAGCCCCTCTCTTCCACCTGGACCTTCTCTCTTTTCTGGTTTCTTTCAGGTGCAGTCACTGTCCAGGATATTTGTCCCTTATTTCCTCCCTTTCTGACCCCACAGGAAGTTAAGATGCTGTCACCTTAATTAGCTCAGCACAAAGGCCATCCCCTCACCTACAGTTGTCCCAAAACACTTACAATTCCCAAATATGCTATGCAAGGTTTCATACCAGGTGCCTACATGAAAGTTTTTGTTCAAAAGTGGGAATTGTAGCTGTTGTTCCTCTTTATATGAGCGTGCTCCATTTGCTTGCAGATGATTTAACTAGAAATGCGTTCTACTTGACCAGCCATAGAAATTCTTTAAAAAGTACATTTCCCTGAAAGTCAGACTAAGGACATCAAGTTCTATAATTAATAAAGCATTATCCTTGCAATACCTGTAAGCCTGACCACCTTAGACTAAAAGGATAATGAGAATTGTACTATCCCATCACTTGGCAAGGAGGAATGGTTTCTGCCCCAGAATGACTAACGGATTTATGCCAATTGAATTGACCTGGTAAGGAAAGCCTGTGCATATCTGCAGAAAAAGTGCTTTCCAAGAATAATATGATCTTGGAGTAGAGCGGTTCTTTTCTAACCTTCACTGGGATTTTTAAAAAGTTATGAGAACTAGAGCAGTGAGTAGCCATTGACGTTAATTCCATGGTTTCCTAGCCAAAGAAAGAGCTGTAGTAGTTCAGATTGGAGTGTGACTAATTTTAGCACTAATGAAGACTGTCCTTAGAGGTTTGCCCACCTCTATTTACTGCCACCCACAAAAAAAAAAAAATCTTCTGAAAAACACAGTAGAATCTAGAGTGGCTGGGAGGAAGGGGGAGGTATGTTGGTAAACCATTTAATTCAATCTCCACTCAGAAACTGAAACAGAATCTACGTGTGAAACAGTTGCTTTGAGATACAGCAAAGTTTGATGTCAGACAAACTGTTGTACTAAGTAGCACCTGATGAAAGGTTCTTATTTTGCTTTGAAGTAAACAAAAGGTCAGGTGCTGTGAGACTACAAAAGGCTGTGAAACCAAACCACGTGTAGTCATTTTTTACTATCCTGCTCGCCAGACTGGGATGGAAGGCAGATAAGGGATTACTCAGAAGAAGACTTCTCAATAGCAGCAGTCGGTAATCACAGGTCTAAATTTTGAAACGGAATCAACAGTTAAATGAAGGAATTTTTGCTTGTCTTTCAGTACATCTGTCTCAAAAGCACACTTTGGGGGATGGATGTGCTAGCTAAGGTGTCAAGGTGCAAGCTGTTGTCTGCCGGTTCATTATGAGATAAAGAGCTTCCACAAGAACGTAAGTCAACATATTGCGTCCTTCATTGAGAACATCTTGCAACAAATAAATAAATAAATAAATAAATAAATAAATGGAACTAAACAGAACATTTCATGAAGAAATTGGTCCATATTTTCTGGTGCTAGTTTCTGATTTTCTTGCAACTGGTAGCAAAGTTTGTGAAGCAACAGTAGTTTACACAATATAGTTGGAGCAGCCTGATACAAGATACCAAGTTTTCTGTGTTGAAAATTATATTCAGCTGCTAATATAAGAAACCCCATTACAGAAACTTAAGTAACTTGCAGAGGTGTCCAACCTTTTGGCATCTCTGGGCCACACTGGAAGAAGAGTTGGCATGGGCCACACATTAAATACATTGCAACACGTAATCACAAAAATATCTCATAATGTTGTAAGTAAATTTACAATTTTGTGTTGGGCCACATTCATAACCATCCTGAACTGCATGCGACCCGTGGGCTGCAGGTTGGACACCCCGGATTAGGGGATTCTTCTCTCACTGAAAAGATGTGAGAGACTGTACAGATCTTGTGTGTCCCATCATAAGCTGAGTTTTATCGGATCCACCAAGTCATAAGGTTGGGTGGACCCAGCAGCGTTCCATATAAGATGCAAATGCATCTGGGCTCAGGTGGTAGCAGAACTGCAAATAAAGCTACACAGCAGCTGTCCCAGACCCTCATGTTGTCTACCAGCATGACTCCAGCACCTCTCCCTCAGCTCAGACCTGTGGCTCCAAGGAAAGCCCATTACGATCCACAAATGAAGGAGGAAAATAGCCAAGCTTGTTTCATAGACTGAACAGCTCAGTGTATAAGTATAAGCCAAAAATGGATGGTTGCCGCTCTGTAGCCCCACTTAGGGAGGACTTGAAAGGAAGTGGAGAGGGAAATCCTCCCAATAGACAAGGCACCAGACAAGCCAACTTTTGTGTGTGGAAAGAGAAGGGGCTAGAGGCAAGAATATGTACATCATAAAGAATAAGTAATAACACTGAAGACAAATAGTCCGGAGAAGGTATGTGGATGGATCCATGGGAGTGGGAAAAAGTGTTGCATGCTAGCCCTCAGAGAGGATCTATCTCAGGGAACGTAATGAACAAGGGAGTCGACAGAATGACTGCCAGTGGACACCAGCATCTATTGTCCCTGACACAATAGGCACATGAACAGGATCACCATGGTGGTGGGGCTGGAGGGCTTAGCCTGGCTGCATGAGTTCCCACTCACCAGCACTTATTTAAATATTGCTTTTGCCACGAGTCCAAACCTGCCAGCAGCAGAGACTGACGTGTAGCCCCAAAGTGGCACCACCTCTCCAGACAAACTTGGTGCCAAGTGGATTATATTAGATTCCTTTCACCTTGGAAAATGCAGTGATTTATCTTGACTATAATCAACACATTCCCAATATGGGTTTGCCTTCCTCTCCTGCAGAACCTCAGCCAGTGCAGTGATCCGAGCGCTTACAGAATGGGTGACCAGCAGACTTCGGACCTCACATAATATTTCTGGGGTCAAAAGGACCCACTTAAAAGCAAAGGAAGTTAGACAGCAGGCACCTGATCATGAAATCCTCTATTGAATAATAAAGGTGCTTAAACTTTCTACTGCCCACTGGACCTACACATATCAGGTATCAAATAGGACTTGATCTGTCATTCTGCCTGGAGTTTTCTACAGACCTTCTCTGACAATCCAGAGTGCTTTCCCAGCCCGCCCCTTGGACTTCCACTGTCCTCTTCTGAACACAGTCAAGGGGTCCATTTTCATCATTTCTCCCTTCTTTTTATATCTTAGATTCCTCTCACACAATCTTGCCCTTGTTATATTATAATACAGTTCTTGGAATCTATGTCCCAACATAATGTTACCAGCAGGACTGAGTTATAGCAATGTCTTTTTGGTCCTTCTAACAGCTAAAAATTACATTAAGGCAAATAGTAACTTCCAGAAGGTTAGTGGTAACAAAATAAGAATCAGGTTGATGTATCATACTGGGAATTTTTTCCATGTGTATGTTTTGTGATCCCTCTAAATAATTGTTCTTTTCAATTAATAAAAAATATTTTTCTCTTTCAGAGACCTTTTACCCGTTTCTACAAAATACAGACAGGATCAAATTTGGTTACCTCTGGTTTTTCCATCTTCCGTCTTCAATTTAAATATGTTAAAAGCCTACAATAAATATGTTTTTCCTCAAGGTTAAGATTTTTATCCCTGCATTAAATACAATTTTTGCAATATTCTTACCATGTGAGCACAAGTCAACCAATTCCTCAATATTCACAAATTCACTTATAAAACTGGTTCGCAGTGGTTTCATTTATCAATATTATCTGCTCTCTGCTCCCAGAAAAGAATTTTCATCTGTCTTTTTTCTAGCCCCCATTTCTACGCCTCTTACTCATATTCCCATTGCCATATTGTATTTTATTCAGACCGCTTAAAACATCACAGTGCCTCTCTACCCACACAACATTGTCTTCTTATTTTTGGAATATGCACTTTTTTCTTTTAATAAAATCTTGGCCCACTTAGCTGTATTCTTGGAACATCAAGCCAGAAGTTCTTCTTATTTTTTTCCAGTTATTTCTTCCAAAATATATCACACATTACTTTACTCTTAAAGCTTACATCATCTTCTTTCATCTCTAGCAAGAAATGGCTACAAGCATGCCACTTAGAGTAATTCTTAGTTATTTGATAATCAAAATTCCCATAACATAATCCCCAGGCAGTTCATGCTGATTTAGCTCTTGAAACATTTTCTGACAATAAAAAGTTGCTGAAACAATTCTGTGATGTCTGTGTTTCATGGCTTCAAAGAGGTTTCCCCGCTCCCATGTCAGCATCCCCTTTCTCAACTTAGGTCCCAGGAGGGACCTGACGAAGATTAAACCCTCACTCGCCTATTACAGATAAACCTTAAGCAGTCCTCTTTGCCCATCACTAACTTTATTCTTTCCTTGTTCTTCTTCTTCTTTTTTTTTTCCGAAGCAGTAATCCTCCCTCTCCTGGACTGTTTGACTGGATGTGAAACCTTCCCTGACTTCCCCAACATCCAGCATTTCCATCTAAAGCACAGAATGCACTGCTGTGTGTTTGCTGTAACAATATTGTAGATGTGTGTGTGTGTGTGTGTGTACACACCTGCACGTGCACACAGGTGCTTGCTTTGGCTTATCAGGAGATTACTGAATTGGTCATTATCCACCCATATACCATTTATTGAACACCTCTTCGTGCCATTCACTGTGCTAGCTGCTCAATCAACTTGTGCAGCTGCTTACAGCTCATAAACTGGAGAAACAAAGAAAAACAAGAAAGTAGGTGGTAATGACCTAAAGCAGCAATTTTCAGTGGGTGCGCCATGGCAGGCACACCGATGTGCTGCAAGAATTTTTAAAACATGCAATACCTGGCTATTTAGTCAGGGGCGTGACCACCGACCTCTTTACCCTTAGATGGTCAAATTAAAAAATCACCACAGCCAACCCAACAATAGCCATTTGGTGTGAATGAGTCAAAATTACACCTATTTTTTGTCAGATTGGCAAAAAATTATATTTTCTGGTGTGCTGCAAAATTTTAGCAATTAGTGTGCCATGAGATGAAAAAGGTTGAAAATCTCTGACCTAGAGTATACAATCTACAAGATGGCATGGAATTATAAATGCAAACCCCTAAATCAGAGTAAGAAGAAGGCAGAGGAAGGTGAGCATGGAAAGAGGAGGGCCAGTAGATGCAACTGGGCAGAAGAGAAAGGGGGCAGAGTGCTCCAGGCAAAAGGAAAGCAAACAGGGGAGGTCGGGTGTTGGGGTGATTTCTGAGACTTCTGTGAAATGGTCGAGGTGATGCGCACGTTTCCACACAGCTGTAGAGGCAAGTCTGGGGAACAGTGGGAGATGATGCTAGGAAGACAGCAAGAGCCAATTCACAAGGGACCTGTATCACATGGGAGAGAGTTTGCCCTCTGCCCCGCCCCTCTCCTTGTCGATGACTCTAGTCACTAGACTTCTGACCAGCACAAGAGCTTCTAGGTTCTGTTGCCTGCTTTCTGCTTTTCAATACTTGATTCTTTTGATTCTAAGCTGTTAACTCAGTCTCACACTCTCTGTCTCTAAATTATCCCAAATGCCACTACCACATTAACTGTATTCTTATGTTTTATCTCTTACATCTCTGCCCTACACTGTCAGCTACAACTGTCCACCAAATACAGCACAAATCCCTACAGAACCTGACCCCAGAGAACGACTCCACTATCATTTCCCACATCTCCCCTAAACACACAGTGCACATGTGGGTGCTGTGGTGCCCCTGCTCCAAGCCCTTGCTCACGCACTTCTTCCCACAACATCCTTACTGTTTCCATCTGCTCAAACCTTTCATCTTCCAGACACGTCTCCACTGTCAGTCTGTCTCCTTGGAATCAGCAATGCATCTTATTTCGTTATCTTGCAGCATTTATTGTATTTCCCGCCTCCCCCCTCTACATAGTTTCATGTATTTGTGTTACTCATTGGGCTAAAATGATTGCCCCTTCATGGTAAAAACTGTGTCTAAGCCATTTGTTTTCGCTTCCCATAATACATCACACCATTTCCTGAGGAGATAATTTCTGCAATGATCATAGTAATTACCACCTTATCACCTCAAACCCCTTTATTGTTATTTGTAGGGAAGGTAGAGGCTGGTATCCTACCTCTGTTTTATAGAAATAAACATTTGAGCATTAAGGAGTCAAGAAGTTTACTTAAGTGTACAGACTAGAGCCTAAGCCCCAGACACCATGTCATGCTTGTGTAGACCATCCAGAGCCAGGACTCTTCCTTAAGAAATTATAAAGTAAGCTTTCAAAAAATATATTAAGAATTATTTTTACTACTGTTTTCATCAGTACTAGGAGGAAAGTTAAGTTGTTAAATGTCACTAAAAAAATAAGTTAGGTGGCTTCTAATTTTGTACTTTAGGGATATAAAGACTTCACTTAAAAGGGACAGCGTTAAGAAATAATTTGGGATGCTGTAGATTCATTAGAGCTGCTTTGGGTTAATTTGCTAGAAATAAATTTATTCGAAGCCATTTTGCCACACGGCTAACCCACCAAATGATCCTTTATAAGAAAATGTGGGCTCCATATCCTAAGATTCTGGAACAGTTGTTGCAGCCATCAGAGGGCAGTGTCCGAGGTGGGACACAAACCCACCAACATAGCGAAGGCTCTGAACTGGATTTGAGAAAGAGACCACCCACTCGCAAATAAAGCACTGAGCACTTGACAAATAACTAGGCATCCAAATTGTAATGCATAAAAGGAGTATCCAGCTAAACTGGACAGATAAATGCTCAATAAAATGGCAGAGGCGAAAATACTACAGCGAACCTAAAACTCTGTAAAAAATCTTCCGCACTTCATCAATGTTATACATCGACTTTTGGAAATTGGACTGTCCTGAGTCTCGTTTGGAGACGTGTGTAGCCTTGGTTGATGACACATTCTTCTTCTGTCGAGGTTCCAGGTTCGTATATCGGCACAACAGCAGGTCTCTGATCCAAGCTCTTAATTCTATCCTACCTAGTGTTATTTTTTCTTGTCTTATGTCCTACATTCAAGATTTTGAGTTCTATGATGATTTGGCCCATATAGCACATCTTATGCCTCTTTATGCTCCTAGTACCTACTACTGCCTTCTATTTGGTAGCCAGTGTGTTGGCTATTGAGAGATCAGATGAAAGCAAAGCATCAACCCAATCACCTTTGAGGAGGTGGTTAGGGGAACCCTCAAAAGGTAGTTTCTCCTAATGGCGGTTCAATAGTTGCATCTTCATATATGACAGACAATGTTATTGTTACAACTAAATCCAGAGTATTCTGGAGTTAAGTAAAGTTTCCCTGCCTATTCTGACTCCCTCCAAGTGGACTAAGGTCTTTCTTAAGTGGGAATTGGAAAAGGAACCATATATTATCCCTTTAAATCCTACCAACTACTGGATAATGTTCCTATAATAAGCTTGGAATTGCAGGGGGTTTCTGTTATCGATAATGCTTACTTTAGTAAGAATTCGAAATATGTTAACAACTCATTCTTCCTGTTTTGCAATGATGCAAAGCCCAACCAGAAGGCAGTTCCTTAAACTATAACCCTGGGCTCTGGCTCCTTTATTATTTTAGAAATGCCTGCTTCCTGCCCCCCGGAAATTACGACTCCTAGATGACCTGCCTGTATTTCTGACACTCCAGGGGAGAGTCCTCCCAGATCTGTTGTCCGGGACTCCTCTCCTACGTTCCCGATGTCCAGAACTATCCCGTAATCACCTTGTGATGCCTCCTTGATTCTCAGCCCTGGGACTTGTTAATCTTGCCAGCCTTGGGCTAAAACTTACTTATTGCCTTGTTAATAAAACCTAAGTTTACCCTCTTGTGAAATCTGATAGAGCCCATTGTTCTGAGCTGTGCTTCGGTTTGTGTGCTTTCACAGCATTTTCCTGCTATATCGTAGCTCTATCCACATTTGACTTCCCCACTAAATTCTGAACATTCTTTTTGCCCCTGTCCTCAAATAGAGGGTTGCCTCTCTTAATACATGCTTCCACACCAGGGAATTCAACTTGCTCTGGGTGTGCAGTGGCACGACTCTCAAATCTCCTAGCATGTAGTCTCATCATTCCTAAAACTACTAGAACTTAAGCTCCATGAGAGCAAGGAGGTGCAGAAAAACTGTTGGTGGAGACAACTCCTTGCTGAGGAGTTGGTTTCCAGGGACTGTGTCTGATCTGGGTCCCTGCCTGGGTCTGAGCCTGCGGGGAGGGGAGCAGAGCATCTGAAGGCTAACAGCAAACAAGCAGTGGTGGCACCGAGCAGCTGATTAGGGATGCTCACTGCAATGAGTGTTCATGGAATAGCAACACAAGAACAGAAAGCACCAGGTGGAGAGGCCGCACCCAGCCCCCCCAGCAAAAGGAAATATGAATAGCATGAGTAAGAAGCATTAAGTGAAAGGAAAGGAACAAAACTTTAAAAGTTTAAGTCATGTCACTAATTCAGCTCCTAGCAGCTTTTTCAACTAAAATGCATACTTGTGCAAAAAGAAAACACCATCGATTTGCAAGTCTCTATATGCTAACACTCATGAAGGAAGGTGGATGGATGCAGATGGCCTCACTTGGATTGGAAGTAGAATCCTGGTGCCCCTGAGGGTGCCTGGTAGGCGTGCTCACCCTCAGGACAGAGGATTCAGGCTCACTCAGCCTGAGGGTGTTAAAAGGAAACACCACTGAAAGGACTGACTCACCACCTCACGGGTAGCTCAGCGAGAGCTGGGGAGCCAAGTTCCCCACCTGCAGAGAGTGCGGAGTCCAGGGAGCACAAGGCCGGGGCAAGGTCACAAGGAGCCCAAACACTTTACTACTGTTTTACGTTCTTCACATATTCTCATTTACTTGTTTAATTCTCAGAACCACCCTATGAGGTAGGGCCTATTATACCCCTTCCCCTGTTTTTCGAATGAGGAAACTGAGGCGCAGCAAAGCTGAATAACTCACCCAAAGTCACACGGATACTAAGCAGCACAGTTGAGATTCAAAAGCAGTCTGGCTGCTCACCTTAATGCCCCATGCCCCTCAGATGATGCTTCTCTAGCACTTACTCAGTCATCGCTAGGTTCCCCTCCAAGCACTTTGCATAGGTTAATGCATTTGAAGTTGAAGGTGAGGATAATAACAGCGTTAGACAAAATCTACCTAAGTCTTCTGTTCTGGGGTAATTAAAAACTGAAAAGAAAAGAACTGGAAGTCACTAGTCTCTACTACTGCAGAATGCAACCTGATATAAAAATGAACTGGTATAAAGAACAGCATGGCTACAGAAAAGATCCCAATTTCTAAAATAATCATAAAATTCTAATATTGAAAACAGTGTCATAGAATACTATAGAGCAAGAGAGCAAATAAAAAAGAAACAGTATGAAATGTATCAACCTGAGTTGATGCCAGAAAATAAAAACGTTGAGTAAAAAATATCAAGTTGCAAAATGGTGTATGCAGTGTGAGATCATTTATATTGTCTCTAACAGCTTTATTGAGGTATAATTGACATACAAAAGCTGCCCATATTTAATGTACACATTTTGATGAGTTTCAACATATGCATGAACCTATAAAACTGTCACGACAATCAGTGTAGAAGACATGTCAATCACCTCCAAGTTTCCTTCTATCTTTCTTTAGTTCTCTTTCTTTTCTCTTTCCCTCTCCCTTCCTCCCTTCCTTCCTTTTTTCCTTCCTTCCTTCCTTCCTTTTGGTGGCAAGTACATTTAACATGAGATCTACCTTCTTAACAAAGGTTTAAGTGCACAATATAGTATTGTTATCAATAGGTGCTATATTGAACAGCAGATCTCTAAAATTTTTTCATGAGTACATACCAAACTTTTTATCAATTTAGCAACAATAGTCATTTATATTGTTTCGGTGGGTAAAGATACACAGTAAGAGCCACAGCCACAAAGTGGAAGGTTACTGGTTTGATTTCTGGTCAGGGCACATGCCTGGGTTGCTCGTTCAGTCCCCGGTCAGGGCGCATACAAGAGGCAACCTATTGATGTTTCTCTCTCACATCGATGTTTCTCTCCCTCGCTTTCTTCCTTCCTTCTCCTCTCTCTAAAAGGAAATGAGTAAAATCTCTTAAAAATATACAGTAACATTTCAAAGACATGAATGAGCATGATAATCACCACAATCCAGATGCTGGCTACCTCTGTGGAGGAGGGAGTGTGAAGGGGAGAGTACTCACAGGGCTTCAATCTGTTTTTCATAATGTTTTATTTATTAGGCTGGGTTATAAGCACATGACTGTTCTCTCTGTCTAAACCTTCTTATATGTCTGAAATGTTTCTTAAAATGAAGAAATTATTAAATGGCCTCAGAGTAAATGGCAATGCTATATACAGACAGACTTTCACACAAATAAATACTTCATGTCTCTCTTTTCATGTGTGTCTTTTAGAAGTCCTTTCCATCAATGGGCCAAAAGAAAAACCTCTTGAAAAGAAGGCTGCAGTGTGTATAATGTAGCCTTCATTTCACTCGCCATACTTCTTGCCTTCCACTCTGTACCTTGGGAATCTCACCTGCATCAGCTGCATCAACAGGATTTCAGCACCCTCTGGTTCAGGTTGGGTTCAGCCAAAGGTGGGCTCCCAGGATATCAGACAGAAGAGGAAAAGTGAGGTCAGAATAGTTATTCTTGGTTGCCATGAACTGGCTCCTCTTCCCAACAGTTCATTGCCCTGCTCAACACAACCCGACACAGTTCTCTCATCCTCTTGTTTCCTTCTAGTTCCAGTGACTGCTCTGTACCTCATCCCTGTGTGCCTCCAAATGGTAAGAATCAAGCTGAAATTAGCCTTTGTTTCCCATATTATCTGTTATAAACAATCTATTTTAAAAATAAATGCTCCTTGCACTGTCCCTTATATAAATCATTAGTTTGATTCCCTTACCTTCAGATATTTCAACTAGAATTCCATTCTCTCAAAAACAATGAGAATCTAACAGATCTTTATATATCATATATTCATTTACTGAACACATATTTATAATATGCTAACAAAATATCTGAAAGTAAATGACTTTTTAAAAATGTACTGTTATCATTAGGCCACAGACTTTCTTCAAAGATGTTGCCACCAATGAGAAAAACAGAACACAATTAACTAATTCTTATTTATATTATCATATTACATATAATGTTGTTTTTAAATTCTGTATTACAGTATATGCAAAATGATATGGAATTATAGAGAAGAGAGTACTAAATTTAAGTCTATTGTTAACATCTTTGTGAGCAAGACTCTTCAAAATAAGTCAATATATTGCTTCCTTCATCAAGAAAAATCTTATAACAAAAATAATAAGGAAAATAAATGATGAACTGTTTATAATGTATATTAAATATATAAACTTTATAGCTATAATAATATAGTATTATTATAATAATATATTATATAATGGTGCGATTATACCGATGAATGGTTATAATAATAAGTGATAATCTGTTTGCTCAATGATGTATACTCTGATGTGGGTGTCTGATCTTACAATTGATCCATAATAGTTTGTACACCAGGAATGGACCACTTATTTCATAAAATACAACAAAAATGAAGAGTGAGATAAGTGTCTGCCTTAAAAGTTTATCAATAACTTCTTATATACACATAAATATTTAAGAGTGGTTGACAATTCTTTTATACAGTAATTTTGATGAACTCCTATAATAAGGCATGTGGCCATGAAAGGTGGAAATTAGTATGGCTGTCAGTGGTCTGCAGATCAGGAGAGGAAGAAGTCCATTTTGTCCAGTATCAAAGACTTTACAATGGCTGGCGGTTCAATCCGGGAATATACGACAGGCGTGGGTTGCTGGTAAGTATACAGGAACAGCATGAGGAGACTGTGATTCTTTTTACCTTAGTTTAGAGTCACTTCCTTTGGCTTGTCAGTTATACCCTACCTATCTGCATTGCCATTCAGTGTGACAGCATCTTGTCTGGGTACTACCATCTTAACAAAAATAAGCTCTAGTTTATAGACCAGAGAAAAACTTCCATACACAGTATCTGTCAGTGTACAGTCAGCATAACAGAAACCACTCTGGGCATTTCAAACAGAGAGAATTTAATATAGGAAACTAGTTACAAAGACTTTAGAAGAGCTGAAAGAGCCAGAAGAGATACCCTCACCCAAAGATCAGTAACTGCAGGGGTCACTGTCATGCCTAGGGTCAGAGGAGTGAAGGGAGAAGTAATTTCACCCAGAACTCACAGTGCGGGCTCCAGAAGCTGCTGAGAACCCCCTACGTCTGACGCTGCTGTGCGCCTCTTGTGCCAGGGCCTGCTGCAACACCCACTGCCACTGCCACATTGGCTGTGCAGGAATCCAGAGCTCAGCGGCCTCTATAGCCTGAAGGAGGCTCAGTCTTTCTCTCCTGTGAGTCTCTTCTATTTCCATGCAGAACGCTGCACTGCTGACACTTCTGATCACCAAATGTATGGGGGGTTTTCTCCCACCAAGCAAGTCTCCATGACACTGGCTGGGTGTCCTACGAATTACTAAATTCTAACACTATCTACCTGGAGGTAGCATCTGATGCCACAGGTTAAGGGCTCAGTCCCAAAGATTGTTCCCACCACTTCAGATGCCAGTCACAAACTCAGGTTATCACCTTTACTTCTCACCTATCAGCTGTACATGTGAGCTTCCCCAAACGCCGCTTCCAGTTTGATTAATATGCTAGAGTGGCTCACAGAGCTCAGGGACACACTTACGTTTGCCACTTTATTAAAAGATATAGATGAACAGCCAGATAGAGAGCTACACAGCGTGAGGACTGGGAGGGTCCCGAACACAAGAGCTTCTGTGCCTGTAGAGCCGGTGTGTGTCACCCGTTCAGGATGCATCTGTTTGTCAGTCTAAAAGTTCTCCAAATTCCTTATTATTAGGATTTTCTGGAAACTTCTTCACATAGGCATAATCAAGTATTAATTCTACTTCCTCTTCTCTCTCTACAAAAGGGGTTTGGGGCTTAAAATTCCAATTTTAATATGTAAATTCTAATATGACTTGGTCTTTCTGGTGACCAGCCCCCAGCCAGGAGCCCACACAGAGTTGCCTCATTGAAATAAGAGATGCTCCTGGTGCTCTCATCACTGAGGGATTTACAAGGGCTTTAGCAGTTCTGTGCCAGGAACCAGAGACATGTATGGGTGTGTGTATGTGTACACATATATGCATATATGTTATCTTGCACTGCCAGAGACACCTGCCAGAATTCAGGAGAAATTAAAAAATGCCCTCCTCCCAGTTCACAATCACCTGCCAATGTCTCCCATTGGCAGAACTTAACTGGAGGACAACTGACAAGGGAATCTGAAGTAGTTTGTAGGTTCCCAACCCCCGAAGTGGAGAGGAGTACAGAGAAGGGAAGGGGCAGACCTGAGAGATCAGACACTCTCAGCAACTAACCAATGAGTCGTGTACACTTTCAAGATGAGTTCAGACAGGAGTTTGAAACTATGGCCAATTTTAATTATTAAATTATATATTATTTCCTTGATAACTAGATTTTATCCTTTACTCTCCCTCCCACCTAATCATGGAATTTAAAAAATTAATATAGTCCATATTTATTCACATATTCCCTTTTATCTGTTAAGATTAAGTCAAGATTCGATATAGTATAACTGATTATTGTATTGATTACCTTGAATTTTTTAAGGTCAGGTCAACAAGTTGATGTGGAATGTCAAAATTTTACTCTTAAAAATAAATACTGCTTAAATAATTATATGAACAATAAAGTATACATATTTAAGAATGTGATAGAAAATTTCCTCCAATTAAATCAATCATAAAAATAATATATTTCCAAAATTTTTTTAACTTTTTAAAATATATTTTATTGACTATGCTATTACAGTTGTCCCATTTCTCCCCCATCATTCCCCTCCACCCTGCACACCCCCTCCCACCCACATCCCCCCCTTTAGTTCATGTCCATGTGTCATAGTTCTTTTTTTTCAGATTTTTAACTACATTTACCTTTTTTTTTTTACTCTTTTTTTCTTTTTATTATTTTTAAATCCTTAACTTTAGTAGAGACTTTTACAAATTTCTGGCATTATTATTAAATAACAGGACATTTTAAGACCTCTTGTTGACACGTTAATCTTTTATTCAGGGGCTTTTTCACCAAGTCTAAACAGATATACTACATGGCACTTTTCTCCCTAAATAATTTTGGAAATGACACATGTTTTCTTTTGTCTCTTCTACTGGTATTAAAGACCTAAAATAGCCATAATGAAGGGTAATTTAGGAATAGCTCTTCAAAGAATGTCATCACTTGCACTGAATGAAACCACAAGTTTAAAAAAGATGAGAATGAGAACTGAGGATTGTTGGATTTAGAATTCAGAAGGCCATTGGTCACTTTCCCACTTTTGGTGGAGTAGCAGATGTGACAGTAAGAACGAGTTCTGACATCAGGCCACCAGAGTTTGAATCTGGCCTTGCCACTTGAAATAACTGTGATAGTGTTCAAGTTACTTGTTTTGGTGTCTCATTTTCCTTATGTGTTTAGTAGAGATACTACTACCTAGCTCATAGGGTAGATTAAATAAATAATGCATTTAAAGCTCTTAAAATAAGGCAAATAGTAAGCACTCATTAAATATTAATTATCATGAGTATTAATGCAGTGGGATAAAGATTAGATATACACTGTTGTTGGAAGTCGAAAAATGGTAGGACTCGATGGGAGTCAGTTTGGCATTCCCTTGTCAGTTTAGTGATCCTGAGTCTGAAAATTTGTCCAGTAGATAAACATAGTTGTGTACAACATAGCATGTACAATATTGGTAATTGCAGCATTATCTGAAATAGGTAAAGACAAAACAGAACACAGGGGACCAATTATATATGCCAGCCTACATCACCAAAAGAATACTCTCTCACTTATAAAAAGACTGAGGAGGACTTCAGTGTTCTGATGTAGAAGATCTTAAAAATATATGTAATAAACTGTGAAAAAATAAATAGCAGACAACTCTGTAACATATGCTACCTTTTTGTTTAATGAAAGAGAAAGTGGTACAGAAAAAGAATTGTTCCTTGAGGGGTTCATTATTCCACCTTTGATATCGTTCAATGATCAAATAAGTTCTACCATACCAGTGCTTAGAGAAATTAAACTTCACATTGGCATGTGCTTGAGACAAGTTAGTTATTCCCACCATGAAGACGACTTTCTTCTATTGGTCTCTTTTCATCCCATCAGTCTTGCCCACTTCCTGGTCCCCCTTTCTCTTTCCCTTCTGCCCTTGCCTGTTCTGTTCTCTTTATCCTTTTCCAATTCTCCTGCTGCTTCCTTTGTTCCTTGTGCCCAAAGGCATTCCCAAGCCACATGGCAGCACCCAGGATTAGACCCCCTGGTTGCTATTCCTAGAGCGGTCTCACCCAGTAAATATCACAACAAAAACAAAACTCTGGTTTCACTTTCTACATTCATTGCTTTCATATCAAGTCTCTATTCAGCTGTAAAACATTTTAATCTTAAAAGCCAAACCCTGGAGGATCTTTTGGCCAACAGAAACACCATCTAGTTCACCACTTGAATTCAGTAACTGTGTTATTATTCTTGCTCCATTACGTATCATTCCCCATTAGCTGAAAACTCACTCCAAGACTGAAGGCCACAGGGAAAGGTGTTATTTACATATTTTGCTCATTTCTGGGCTGAAAAGAATTTTCTGTTTTCAAAGTTGGTAGAACAGTTAGAAAAAATAAGGTTTACAAATCAAAGAAAAGTTATATTAGCCCCTCATCATGAGCTAAAACCTGTTCATATACCCAGAGAGTAAGATGAGGCACAGAAAATACCAATGCCCACCAAGATTCTTCTTAGCTTAGGTAGAGAGCTACCAGGAACAATTTTTCTTCACCTATATCTTATTCAGTACATTTTTTCATATGTTTTCTTTAGAGAATTATAAAATAATTATATTTAAATTAGTGGGAATACAGTCAAATGTGGTGGCTGATAATACAGGTTTTGGAATTAGGCTTACTTAGCTGCATGATTGTAGGAAAGCTCCTTGACTTCCTTGAGATTCGGTCCCGTCTCAAAATGGCGATGAAAATGATTTCCATCTTCACAGGATGGTTATAAAAATTATGTGAAGAATAGGTCAAGTACTTCACACAGAACCTGACACATAATAGACACTAATAATTAGCAATTAATAATAGTATTACTATTTTTTACAGCTCAAAGTGGCGATTACATCCTTATCACTGATGATATGCAAAATGTAAAAGGGTCCACCACAGTTCATCTCTGAGGTGGGACTGCGTGCCTCTGACCACTTGTAAGTACCCATTTCACCACAGTTCACCACGACTGGTATCATACTTGTGTTCATCTTCTGATGACAAGCTGCCACTAGAGCCATATAGGAAAGGAAGCAGCTCCTCTCTCAAAAGAAGTTTTTTAAAAATCACACTTGTAACACACTATTTGCTGAAAAATTAAAGATCATCTCTTGTCAGCATTAAGTCTTGTTCCTCAGTAGCCACCCCTCAGAACTACCCTGGAAAAGGACAACCCTGGGGAGGCAGCAGAACCTGATTTCCACAGGGAATACCAGCCAGCCGAGCACCTCCAGCAACTTTTCAGGGAGTTCAGCGAAACCTCTCAGATGAGATGCTTTTACTTGATAGGCATGTGAAACAGAAGCGCAAAAACCATACTATAAATTTCACTCAATGAGGGTCTGATGCGCCTTCTGGACAGATGAGGGAACTGTCACAGACTGGAGGGGACTGATGAAATTTGACAGCTAAATGCAAGGAGGGATCCTGGACTGAATCTTGGAACCGAAAAAGGACATTAGGGGAACACTGGTGACATTTGTAAAAGGTTGTACCTATAAAATAGTATTGTACCTATGTTAATTTGATGATTATACTATGTAAACTGTTAACATGTGAATGCTCTGCCTTATTTTACAGCTTTTCTGTATTGCTAAAAATTTTTGAAATAAAAACTTTTTAAAAATCTTGTTTCTTACTGTCTAAAGACTGTAAAGCTGTAAATGCTGAAATTATAAATTTATAACAATAAAAATGGGGGAGGGAGCAAAACAAAGTAGTAGCAGGGAGAAAACAACCCCAGGTAGGATTAAGAGCAAGAGAAGGAGAGCAAGAGAGTAAATCAATTTAAAATGTTTAAACTGGAAAATTAAAGGGAAAGTAGCTCTGCTGAATACAATCCAGACCCCTAAGTGCATCATTGGAAGGAAGAAATAGATAAACCCTTCAATCAAGCTCAAATCATGCCCTATCCCTGGCCAGATCCCATGGTCAGCTGATATGTTTACAAGAAATGTACAAGTCTGTGTTAGTTCCTAATTAGGTTAGGATGGCTGCCAAAGAAAGTAGTCATGTTTTTATAAGACTGTCATACTGCCTGCTGCGCTAAGAGGGCAACTATTAGTAGTATTTTTAAATGTAAGGTTATGGTGACAGATGGATATCAAAAGCCTTGACACTTAAGTGGCCATGACAACAGCTGCTAAATGAAGCTCAAGTTACGTAACATGCTGATGAGGGCTGTTCCTCAAACAATCAGGACATCTAGAAAATCATACAAGGTCAACTCATTAAGTTAATTGACATTATTAACCTGGGTTTGTGTAAAGGCAAAAAGCAATTGATTTAAAATAATGGGCAATGTTATTATGTTATTTATTGCTAGCACTCATCTGGTAAGAGGGTCCTTCAGTACTAGTTTCTTTACAATTAACAATTAACTGCCCCTATACAAAATGTGAACCAGTTTCATTCCACACAAACCACTCTAAGAATTACAATGACTAACTGAATTCTCCAAATCAAGTCAAATTGTTCTTTCAGTTTAATTTGCTTTTATTAAGCAGGTAAATAAATAATAAGAATAGACCACTTGGAATCATCATCAGTGGCACTGTCTCCAGTGAATGGTGCAGATGGAATTCTTGCAGATCACAAATCTAAATGCAATATGTCTTGGATCCAAGAAGATGGTAGAGTAGGTGGAGGCTACACTCACCTCCTTCCAAAACCAAACTGGAATGACAACTAATATACAGAGCAATCAGCCTTAATAACCACTGAAGACTAGCTAAAGAGAAGTCTTACAACCAAGGATTTACAGAAGAAGCCACATTGAGACTGGTATGAAAAGCGGGTGTGAGAAAACAGCTGGCCTCACTCCCACAGGTGACAACTAAAATTCCAAATGTATATCTAAGCTATAGAGGTGCCCTCTCAGAGGAGTGGGATCTCATCCGCAAGCCAGGAACTCCTCCCTGGAGCACCAGGGCTAGGAAGAGGTGCTCACATAATATCTGGCTGTGAAAATTGGCAGGAATCCTGTCTGCCAGGGAGAGATGCCAGAGAGAAACAAGAAGAAGAAATAAAAGGCACCCAAACTGGAAAGAAAGCAGTAAAACTGTCATTATTTGCAGATGACATGATACTGATACTGTATATAGAGAACCCTAAATAATTCACCAAAAAACTACTAGAACTGATAACTGAATTCAATAAAGTAGCAGGACACAAAACAAATATCCAGAAATCAATTGCATTTCTATACACCAATAATGAACTATCAGAAGAGGAACTAAGAAAACAATATCATTTACAATTGCATCAAATAAAAAATACCTAGGAATAAATTTAACTAAGGTTGTAAAAGACCTGTAGTCAGAAAATTCTAAGATGCTAAGGAAAGAAATAGAAAATGATGCAAATAAGTGGAAGCATATGAGTATACTGTGTTCAAGGACTGGAAGAATTAACATCATTAAAATGTGCATTCTACCAAAAGCAATCTAGAGATTCAGTGCAATTCCTATCAAGATATCAATGACATATTTCACAGAACTATAAAAAATATTCCAAAAATTTATATGGAACCACAAAGATCCTGAATAGCCACAGCAATCATGAAAAATAAGAACAAAGTGGGAGAAATAATGTTACCTGGTATCAAACTATACTACAGGACCATAGTAATCAGAACAGCATGGTAGTGGTATAAAACCAGACCTAGAGATCAATAGAACAGAATACAGAGCCCAGAAATAAGTCCATACCTTTATGGTCAATTAATATTTGATAGGGGAGGCAAGAACATACAATGGGGTAAAAATAGCCTATTCAATAAATAGTGTTGAAAAAATTGAACAAATATGTGCAAAAATATGAAAGTAGATCACCTTCTTAAACAATACAAAAGAATAAACTCAAAATGGATTAAAGACTTACACGTAAAACTCAAAACTATAAAAATTCTAGAGGAAAACATAGGCAGTAAGATCTCAGACATTTCTCGTAGAAATATTTTTTCTGATTTATTTCCTTGGGCAAGGGAAACAAAAAAAAAGGGACTACATCAAACCAAAAAGTTTTTGCACAGCAAAGGAAATCATTAACAAAGTGAAATGAGAACCCACTGAATGGGAGAACATGTTCACCAATGATACATCCAATAAGGGGTTAATATTCAAAATTGATAGAGAACTTATACTACTTAACACCAAGAAACAAACAATCCAATTAAAAAATGGGTAAAGGACCTGAATAGACACTTCTCCAAAGAGGACGTAGAGATGGACAATAGACATATGAAAATATTCTCAACATCACTAATCTTCAGAGAAATGCAAATTAAAACCAAAACGAGGTATCAGCTCACACCTGTCAGAATGGCTATGATAAATAAATGAACAAACAACAAGTGTTGATGATGATGTGGAGAAAAAGGAACAATTGTGCATTGTTTATGGGAATGCAGACTGGTGCAGCCACTATGAAAAACAGTATGTAGTTTCCTCAAAAAATTAAAAATAAAACTGTCTGATGGCCCAGCACTTCCACTACTAGGAATATATCCAAGAAACCTGAACACTAATTTGAAAGAATGTATGCACCCCTGTATTAGCTGCAGCATTATTTACAATAGCTCAGATTTGGAAGCAGCCCAAGTGCCCATTAGTAGATGAATGGATAAAAAAGCTGTGGTACATTTACACAATGAAATACTACTCAGACTTTTTATTTTAATTTTTTATTGTTCTTCCAGTACAGTTGTCTCCATTTTCCCCTCACCATTGCTCCCTGCCCCACCCATCCCCACCCCCTACCCTTGATCCTAACCTCCTTTGGCTTTGTCCATGTGTCCTTTACACATGTTCCTTGATGACCCTTCCTCTTTTTTCCCCCATTAGCCCACTCCCCCCTCCCCTTTGGTTACTGTCAGTTTGTTCTTTATTTCAATGTCTCTGGTTATATTTTGCTTGCTTGTTTGTTTTGTTGATTATGTCCCACTTATGGGTGAGATCATTTGGTATTTGTCCTTCTCTGCCTGGCTTACTTCACTTAGCATAATGCTCTCCAGTTTTATCCAAGCTGTTGCAAAGGGTAGGAGCTCCTTCTTCCTTTCTACTGCATAGGAATGCTACTCAGTCTTAGAAGGAAATCTTAGCTTTGCAACAGGATGAATGGACCTGGAGAGTAACATACTAAATGAAATAAGCCAGTCAGAGAAAGATGAGTATTATGACTTCACTTACCTGTGGAATCTAATGAACGAAATAAACTAGCAAACAAGATAGAAACAGACTCGGATATAGAGAACAGACTGACAGCTGTCAGAGGTGTTGGGGATTTGAGGGCTGGGTAAAAAAGATGAAGGAGTTATCAAAAAAAGGAAAAGAAAACCTCATAGACACAGACAACAGTGTGGTGATTACCAGAGGGAAAGAGGGTGAGGGGAGGTAGAAGAGGGTAAAAGGGGATAAATGGTAACTGAAGGAGACTTGACTTGGGGTGGTGAACGCACTATATACAGATGATATATTGTAGAATTGTACATCTAAAACCTATATAATTTTATTAACCAATGTTACCCCACTAAATTTAATAAAAAATTTTTAAAAACAAATGCAATATGTCTTATAATCCAACAAAATGTCATCAAGAGGCTCAAAGAATCCATTTTTACTTGCACTGCCAAGTAAAAAATGGGCAAAGTTCAAAGTGTCTGGAACACAGAGAAGTCCTTTTGAGTCATTCTTGCCAATTAGCACATTTATTTTATGTGAATACTATTCTGTGCCATTTATTTTCCCTAGTTCCATGTTTTGACTTTATTAGTCCTAAGAATATTTATTGAAAATGGCATTTTTTGTTAATGAAAATTCCTTCTCTCCTCCTGCAGAATTCAGCAGTGGATCAAAAGTAGCAAGTGAAATAACATGCAAATATAACACACCATTATTCTTCACTTCAAAAGTACACCAGGCAGCCCGCTGGAGTGGATTTGTCTCAGACGGGTACACTGTCAGCCATATGAAAACATTCATTTCATTTCTAAAGAACATGCCTACTTAAATGTTACAGGGATCCAGCTTGCCAAAGCCAAGAGGATCCCTTTAACCTCAATTTCACAGCCCTGGGAAGGACGAGGGGAACTATGCGACTCTAGGAATGAAGAAAGTGACTTATAATCACTTTGCCTACAACAGCGGTCCTCAATCAAGGGACATTTGGTAATGTCTGAAAACAGTTTTGGCTGTCAAGACTGGGGAAGAGGGCATGCAACTGGCGTTTAGTGGGTGGAGACCAGCTTGCTGCTAAATATTCTACAGTGCCCCAGCACTGCACCGCCTCCCCTGCAGGCATGCGCAGAGGAAGACTGTCATGGGGTCAGATGTCTCGGTTGTTCAGAGAACAGCCTCCCTGAGACGTTGTTAGAAGTACCCTAAAGCCATTGTACTATTATTATGGAAATCCAATGTTTCACCTTTTTGTCAGCTTCATCATCCAGATCCTCAAGGAATTATCTTAACATAAATAATAAAATAATTCCCATTTATTCACCGGTTTATCTATACAGTGTGCTATCCTAAACATTTTTGTACTGTTTATTTTTTAAAAGATGTATTTTATTATTTCATTTTATTTTACTCTTTATTGAATTTATTGGGGTGACATTGATTCACAAAATCACACAGGTTTAACTGTTCAGCTCGACAAAATGTAATCTGTACCCTGCATCGTGCGCCCATCGCCCCAAGCAAAGTCCCTTCCCCTCCACTTACCCGCCCTTTGCCCACCTCCGCCTGGGCCCACACCCTCTCCCTCTGGCTACCACCACACTGTTGTCTGTGTCTATGTGTCATATATACGTATTATATGTTATATATATAAGTATGCATCGTATTTATATATAAATATGCACCATATTTGTATATAATTATGCATCACATGTATATATATATGTGTTGTATTTATATATGTGTGTATATACATACACATATATAAATATGTATATATACAAAGTCCAGCAGAATTAAGTCCTGCTTGAGTGTGGTTGGTAGGGTAATAATATGGGTATAATAATTTATAGTTTTAATTTGGACATTTCACCTAAAATGTCATATGGTGTGCTTAAGTGTGGTATTGTTATATTATAGAATTACATGCTTAGATTTTGTAATAAAAGATTTTATGATAAAAAAGGACTGTTATTTGTGCTGGACCCTGTATATATATGACACATGTATATGGTTTTGTTTTTGTTTTTGCTTAATCCTGGCACCTTCTTTCATCTAGCCTCCCAAGCTCCTCCCCTCTGACAGTTATCGGTCTGTCCCATGGGTCCATGCTTCTGTTTCTATTTGGTTCATCAGTTTATTTTGTTCACATATAAGTAAGATCATATGGTATCTGTGTACTGTTTACTCCTTTCAACAGCCCATTGTGGTATAAACTATTGACTGTCACCCTTTTTTTAAAGATTTTATTTATTTATTTTTAGAAAGAGGGGAAGGGAAGGAGAGAGGGAGAGAAATATCAATGTGTGGTTGCCTCTCGTGTGTCCCCTACTGGGGACCTGGTCCGCAACCCAGGCATGTGCCCTGACTGGGAATCAAATCAGCAAAACCTGTGATTTGCAGGCCCATGCTCAGTCCACTGAGCCATACCAGCCAGGGCTGACTGTCACCCTTTTACAGTCAAGAACACTGAGGCACAGGGACCCACCTAGGTCACACAGCTACAAGGAATGGGATGCAAGCCTAGGTCCATCTGACTTCAGAAGCAAATGCTTAATCCACAGTGCACCGTACTAAAAATAGCAAGAGAATTGTAACCGGAGGAGATAATTTAAAGGCAATTAATTCCCAAAAAGAGAAAGAAGACTTTTTTAATGAACTGCTGAATGAGACTAAATTGTACTTAATCAGTTCTTGCGCCTGATACCAGTGCTCAATCTTGAGAAGCCTGGCCTCTTTTTTAACACATGGAATGACTAGAAATGGCCCAAGTTGCATATCCTGAATGAGCCTGATTTCCATTTGAGTGGTTCTCCAAATCTCTCTAGCTCATTTTATGGTAAAGAAAAAAAGTCTGTTCCTAAACTAACTCAGAGCTGACTTGTAGATATAACATAACTAATATTTTCCATGGAATCTTGAGCAAGGTTTTTGGCCTGAATGATGTTGAGTGGCCTGGGGAGCAGCAAGCTAACTGCTCCTCCAACTATTTTGCTTTGTGTGGGAGACCAAGTGAGATCTAAACTAGTCTTGTCATTGTAGCCCAACTGAGGCTAAACAAGACAGTGTCGGACGGGGGGACCCTCGAGTTGCTAGCATTTAAAGAATGCACACACAAACACAGCTGTAATTTGAAATGGAAACAGTTCATTGTTGCCATCTGTGACAAAATGAAGTCTCCTTAGTCATGGGGATGGGGCAGAATTGGGAGTAGGAGTGGGGGACCAGAGATAAGTTATATCAAAGGAAAAGGGTCAAATATATTCTTTCCAGTGGGGAGTAAGTGGTTGTTCTCATCTATTGGATCAGAGCATCCAGAGAAGATAAAGAGTGGAGATAACGACAGGCCGTAACATACCTGGGCCTCTAACTGAATGGTTGGTAAAAACATAATGGTGGCAATTTTTAAAGTGCTGCTTAAGAGTGATTAAAAGGGTTCATAATGTTGGAACTATACGAAGCAAGTGTTTCAAAACTGTGTAGGTCTACTTAACCCTAAATGAATTTTCACTATTTACCCCTCTGTTACATCCCTTACCACATTATAGTGCATTTGTCTGCTAATGCGCTAGTCTCCTTCTTTAGGCTGTGAATCTCGTGAGAGTGTGGACTAGGCTGTGCTCCTATTGTTATCCCCAGGACACAGCATGGCATTTGGCACATAGTAGGTGACTAAGAGCATATTGACAAAAGATGTAATGGCATCTTGGAAATCTGGGAAACGCAACAAGCCTATTACTGTTAAATATTTTTTATTTGTGGCTTGGATGAGGGTATAGAAGTCTTGGTAATATTTTTAAATGGCACAAGGATAGAAGGGTTAGCTAAGTATGTTGAATGACAAATGTAGAATTAAAAAATATCTCCACAGGCGTGATAATTGTGCCAAAACTAACAAGGTACAATTTAGCATAGATAAATATAGAATCCTGCTCTCAGGTTCAAACCCTCAAATGCACAAACACAAGCCAAATTTGGTTTAGTTTAGTAGTGTTTTATGTGACAAAGAACTTCAGTGATTTTATTGACAGGAATTTTAATATGAGCCAAGTGCATGATCTGGCTGCTAGAAAAGCAAGTGCGATCTTAGGCTGCCTTACCAGAAGTGAGTTATTTACGATATATAGCCAATTGAATTAGGAAATAGTTTGGTGTGGCCATTAGTAGTGGCATAACACGCAGAACAAGGAAGGTGGAGGGCCTGCTAAACTCACACAGCCACCTCAGTGCCTGTGTTCAGCTCTCAGTGCCACATTTTCAGAGCGGTATTGACAAGTTCACATATTTCAACATGCTCTAACTGGAAAAGTTCTCCAGAAATCTTCCTACTCTGGACATAGGGGAGAAAAATCAAAGATGTTTAATTTAAGCTAGAGGTAGAAAGGTTTTCCTTGAAGATTTTAATGACCAGGTGAGAAAAATGTGCCTTGTTTCCTGTCTTACAATCTCCATGGCTAGGGCCAACCTGCCTGCCATCTTTGTTCACTCATTAAATACTGCTAATGTTCACTATGTGGAAACATGACCCCTGTTCCTGCTAAGGGAAAACTTAAGGCACCCTGATTTAGTAACGCAGTTGTCTCAGTGTCAAGTGAAATTGTTGGTTACTCCATACGACTTTATGGACTCTTATCCCTGTGACTGGACAATCACCCCACTCCCCCTTTCAGTACCTGAGTCCTTGTTTGTTCCGCATGCTTCACTTATCTTCCTGATGGTGTTATCCCTTGTCTGCCTCCCTGCCTAGACGTCTGTGTGTGATCTGTTCACAGGCGCCCTCTCACTGTGCTGAGAGAGACAACGCCTTGAGAGCCTCTTCCCTAGGTGACTGTTACCTGGAGACTGTTCCACCTGCCAGGCTTGCATACCTATGTCCTATCCAGGTCCCACACTTTCCTACATTAAGGATCTGTGTGGCTCAGAAGACTGAATCAGTCATATGGAGAGAAAATAAGGTGGAGGAGATTTTCTCTCATTCAGTTACAGGGAAGATGTTTCTAATCACCCAAGTTCTTTGAAAAAATGATGGACTGCCTTGTGAGGGAGGAAGCTCACCATCACCAAAACCTCCCTAAGAGTGATTGGAGCAATACTATGAAGTGATTTCTGCATTGTTCACAAGCTGGGCTGGATTGAGTCTCAGGTAGAGTCTTTCAAATTTTAATGTACCGAACATCAGCCAGGAAGCTTATTTAAATGAGTAGAATTCTCAGAACTGAGTCAATAAGTCCAGGTCGGAGTTCAAGAATAAGCATTTCCAATACATCTACTTCCCACCCCCAGGATATTTCAATGTGTGTGAATGTGGGTCACCCTTTTCAAAATAGTCTTCCAAGGAAAGTAACCAATGTTTACTAAAAACGCACTCTGTGTTAAGGGCTTTATATTTTTTTAACTAAAACTCAACACAGTTCTGTAGAAGCTATGGCATGTTTATTAAGAACTTAGGCTCAAAAAACACGCTGCTAAGGGCCACATACTGGCTTCTCCACTTACTGGACTTTCCCATGCCCCAATGTCCTTTTCTACAAAATGGGCCATATAAGTAACAACCTCATAGGGTTGTTATGAAATTAAATAGTTCAGCTCATACAAAGTGCTTAGAACAGTACCTAGCACACAGTAAGCACTCAAATATTGTGATTACTGTGGGTGACAGTACAGTTCCCCCATTTTACACATAAGGAAATTGAGACTCAAGGAAATGAAGTTAGTTTGCCTCAAATCCCTCTGCCAGTAATGACCTCAGTCTGTCTTCAAAGATTATATGTCATACTGCTCCCTCCATCTCTGAGATTCTATGACCCTACCAGCCAGATAGATCACTATTGATAGTATTTGGTGGGAAACTAATTCTAAAGATGGCCATCTGTATATGGGGAATAGAGAGATATCTGTCTCAAATTCCCCCACGAAGGATTTTACAAATTAGAAAAGTGAAGTTCAGAGAATTAAGTGATGTTGACAAGGGTTCATGTCAAGAAAGTGATGGAGTCTTGACTGGTGTGGCTCAGTGGGTTGGGTGTCATCCTGCAAAACAAAAGGTCACTGGTTCAATTCCAGATCGGGGCACATGTCCAGGTTGTGGGGCAGGTCCCCAGTCAGGGTACGGATGAGAAGCAGCCAATCGTGTTTCTCTCACACATCAATGTTTTTCTCCCTCCCACTAAAAAAAAAGTGACAGAGTTGACATTTGAACTCATGTTTCCTCTGCCACCAAATCTTGGCTTGTCACTACTCCACGTGACCTATTCTGCAACTCTAAGCTAGACTGAGCCCTGACTGCCTGGAAAATTCTTCTCATTCTAGTAAACACTATAATATGTTTTAGAAACAAAGATAGGAGACAAAAGTAGAATTCAGAGTGGAACTAGTTCTTGTATAAAGACACTGCCACCCGCAAACATCGAAACAGCATATTTCCTGAAAAATATTTATTTGCCATCATAACCACAGCCTAAGAGACTTACCTAACAGTTGATATTTCAAGAGTAACTGAAAGGCAGCAGTATGAAGAAAGAACTTGAGTCTTAAAAACAAGGCAAACTTAGTAAGTTGGCACAGAAAGGATTGGCTTTGGAAACAGGCATCCTTATTGTTTGAAATCATGCCTCTGACACTTACTAGCAGTTTTATTGACTTTTCTAAAATTCTGTTTTCTTATTTACAAAAATGGGGATGATCATCCTTGCAGAGTGTGAGGTTTGAAATGACATCAGGGAAAGCCCTAGCCCAGTACTTGTCACATGGAAAGTGCTCAGTGATGCTGGCTGTTAATCTGGACCTCAAAAACTGTCACAAGAGAAACACAACACTTACCTCCAGAGACCAGGGAACTCGTGTGACTGTGGGTAGGAAAAAGGAAGGTCAGGATACTGGTGGAAGGGTAGAGAGAAAAGGTCATGGTCTGCACGCATTGCGCCAAACCTTGAGCTACTGCTCTTCTCAAGGAAGAATTTGGAGGATCAAAAATTACTGATACTCTACATCTAATTAGACATTTCCTTGAAAATATTCTTAGTTTGACTGCCTTACTAACACATACTATTTTATATAATCTCCTCTGGGGAAAAGGTCTTCTCTAACACATCTCTGTGTTCCTAATGCTGCTTCAGTATCAGTACTCACGAAGGATGTATCGAATGAAAGAATAAGTGAATTAACATCGCTCAGCCTACTGCATAAGAAATATAACAAACACAAGTCCTCACAGCAAACACACTCAAGAATTTTCTAATTCAAGGGCCAGCAAACTTTTTCTGTGAAGGACCATAGAACACATATTCTAGACTCGGAGGGACATAGAGTCTCTGCTACGTACACTCAACTTTGCCATTGTAGCAAGAAAGCAGTCGTAGACAATGGGAAAATGAATGAATGTGTCTGTGTGATTTGTAAACACTGAAATGTGAATTGCCTATTATTTGCATGTCATAAAACTTTTAAAATATTTTTCAACCACTTAAAAAATGAAAAGATCATTCTTAGCTTATGATACACACAAAACCAGTTCTCGACTCTAGTCTGTGTCACAACACCAGTGACTGTTTTCATGCAAAGCTGCTTCCAATTATTTCCAATAGCAGTGAATCTAAGGCCATTTCGGGGGGGGGGGGGGGGAAGCTCCCAAATGTTTTTTACGTGGGACCAAACTCAAAATTACATACAAATGGTAACTTAATTCTAGTTTTCAGCCTCCACTGGTTGACCCGATATGCCTGTGTCATGCTACAAATACATGAAGGCCTTTTTGTGAAAGTAAGTAGAAAAATGTACTCTAAGAGATCTATTCCCTTAGGCTTAAACATTCTTTTTTCTAAATGATAATTTATTGGAAAATCAGTGGTGACTTCATGAATATAATAATGGTAATCAAGTACCATCAGGATCTTCCTGAGGGACGCTGAACTTTATTTATTTTTAAATATGTATAGATATGTATATACACACATATATATAGTTCATTTTAAACTCATGCACAAAATCTAAATAAATTAACCATATATGTTTACAGAACTCAGATAAGCACCCGCATTGTTATTTGTATGGTATTTCTGTTATCTCTGGCTCTGTCCCCTGTAAAATGCCAATACAGAAAAAAACAGGAACAGGATATCTGTGAGATTTAAATCTCTTCTAATTTAGCCAGTTTATACATTGGTTACAGAAAGCAAATTGAAAACCAAAACTATGAAGAATGAGACAAGCTAGATATTTCAAAAATCAAACAATTGTAATCTTATCACGTGTGTTCATTTTTATTTCAAACAGCGTTTTTTATGGTTTGCTGCAGGAAAAGGCATAATAATTTCAGGGCTAATCTTACCATCTAAATTTTGGAAGGAGAGGGAGAATTCTATTTAAAATGATTGTCTGGGACTCATTTCAGCATCAACGCTGACTCACCTGAATTTTGGCAAGTTGGAACTTCCTGAGTCACAGTTTCCTCATTGTTAACTTCTCGTAAAAATTATTTTGGTCAAATTCTGGTGATTCAGAGAATACTTTACTGCCACCCCTGTATATGGACAGCAAAGCCGGATAAGAACCAAGAAAACCGGAAGCCGTGTTTTTGACACAAGAGTCAGGACTGATGATTCCTTATTGCAAGCGTGAGATAATCTTGGAGAGTCCGTCTTCCAGGTTCTTCTTTGTCTGCTGCTTGTTTGTTTTTTTAATGCTAATATATAGACATGAGACCATACATATATAAATGTAGGATATAATAACTAACCTTTAATAACACTAGTTATTTAGAGTTGTAATCATTTTAGAGCTGTTCTTTTCAGGAACTCCAATATTTCATAAGATTTTTATTACTTCTCTTCCTTCCCTTAGTTCTAAAAAGGTCTTTGTATACCTGCTGGATTTGGTGCATTTACTCTTTTACCTGGAGTTCCTAACTTTCCAAAGAGGTCTAATATGTCAGAATGCTTTACATGATCTATTTGTCTATGAATACATGTCCATCTTGGTTTTTTCTACTGTAATTATTTGAAGTAATATATGCTCATTGTAAAACTTGGAGAGGTAGAAAACACAAAATTAATATTCTTCTCTAAACCCTAATCAATCCTATCTCAAGAGCTTACTAACATTAGCTGTATGGTGTCTACCTCCTAGACTTGTCCCTATACTCATCAAATCATGTATCCATATATATATCCATATAATGATTTTTTTACTTCATTTTTAAAATGCAGATTATTCTTTATACATTACTCTGAAACGTGTTTTATTTCACTTTAAAATGTATCTTGGACATCGCTGTAGGGGTGTGTGTATGTATATATATAATAAGATTATAATATGTATTATAACATATGTTATAATAACACGATTATAAATGTATTATTGACCTTATTCTGTTTTGATACCTGCATAATATTTCACAAAGTAGATTAATAAAATAAATATTTTTAATAATTCTCTGAACTGATGTGCATTCAGATTTTTTCCCAGGTGTTTCCACTACAAACATCCACATACATGTTTCCATATACAATTGCACCAGTAATTTTTCTAGCACATAGTTCTGAAAAAGGAATTTGCCATCAAATAACTTAAATGAATTCACTCCAGATACATGTGACTGTTGATTTTTATCAAGCTCTGTAGTATTGTTCATTATAATGGGTGGAGAATTATCTTTTATGATTGTTTGATTGCATACTTTCTTGCGTACTAATGAGGTTGGGCATATTTTCAAATATTTATTGAACATTTGATCTCATTCTTTTTCTGTTATTTTTTCTATTAAGCAATGCATAGCAACACTTTAATGTTTGCAAAAATAACTCATTAGTATTAAAAATATTTTCTCTGGATTTACCATTTGACATTTTTGTGTTGTAGCTCAAGAAAGAGAGAAATGTAATTGTTTTTCTGTAGTCACCCATCTATTTCTTTAAGGTCTCTGTGTTTCTTCTTTTTTAATTTTACTTTTTCTTTTGCTTTTTCACAGCTAGACCTTTAATATATCTGGTATTTATTTTATATATGACATCACATAAGTATCTAACTTTGTGTTTCCCTAAACTATTAATTCTGCCAACACCACTCATTCACTATATTATTCTTTTCCCACTGAATTGAGATATCATCTTCCTAATATATAAAGCTCTACTTGATTTTACTAATGGACTCTATTTGATTTTACATGGACTCTATTTGATTTTACTAATCTACTCATCTATTTTCACACCAAACCATACAAGTTTGTTTATAGTATCTTTCTGATGTTTCAATATCTCATATTGCAAGAACCTCATCACTAATATTGTCTCAAGATTTCTTGGAAATTCTACAACATGCATTCTTTCATATGAACTTTAAAATTGTTTTGTCCTATTTTTAAAAGCACATGTGGAAATTCTGATTGAATATGTATAAATTGATTTTATATACTTATTTTAATTTACCAATATTTTCATAATATTTACTCTTTCAAATCAGGCAACTCCATTTATTTAGAACCTTCAATAACATTTTATAGTTTTGTTCACATATATTCTGAAACATTCTTTTAAATGCATTTTTTTCCATTCTGATTACTAACATAAAGAAGCAATTAGTTTTTTTCACTAATCTTATATCCAGCCACACTACCAAATGTTAATTCCTTTAGTAGGATTACTTGGGTTATGTGAAAATAAGAATATTTGTATTTTTTAATATAAGACCACTGATTTGTTTTCTTGTCTCATTGCTTTATCTAGAGCCTCCAAAATAATGTTTAACAATGAGGAAAATAGTGGGTATCCTGGTTTTAGTCTTACTCTTTAAAAAATATATATATATTTTTACTTATTTATTTTTACAGAGAGGGGAAGGCAGGGAGAAAGAGAGGGAAAAAAAATGTCACTATGAAAGAGAAACATTGATTGGCCACCTCTTGCATGCCTCCAACAAGGGACCTGGCCCACAACCCAGGCTTATGCCCTGACAGGGAATTGAACCAGTGACCTTTTGGTTCACAGGCTGGTACTCAATTTACTGAGCCACACCAGCCAGGGATTAGTCTTACTATTAATGAGAATAACTCTAATATTTTATTTTTTACTATAAGACATGTTATTGAACTTTTTTAAATATATTTTATTGATTATGCTATTACAGTTGTCCCATTTCTCCCCCATCATTCCCCTCCACCCTGCACACCCTCTCCCACCCACATTCCCCACCTTTAGTTTATGTCCATGTGTCATAAGTTCTTTAGCTTCTACATTTCTCATACTATACTTGCCCTCCCCCTATTTTCTACCCACCATCTATGCTATTTATTCTCTGTACCTTTTCCCCCCTCTCTCCTCCTCCCACTCCCCTGTTGCTAACCCTCCATATGATCTCCATTTCTATGGTTCTGTTCCTGTTCTAGCTGTTTGCTTAGTTTGCTGTTGTTTTAGGTGTAGTTCTTAATAGCTGTGAGTTTGCTGTCTTTTCACTGTCATATTTTTTATCTTCTTTTTCTTAGATAAGTCCCTTTAACATTTCATATCATAAGGGCTTGGTAATGATGAACTCCTTTAATTTGACCTTATCTGAGAAGCATTTTATCTTCCCTTCCATTCTAAATGACACCTTGGCTGGATAGAGCAATTTTGGATGTAGGTCCCTGCCTTTCAAGACTTCAAATATTTCTTTCCAGCCCCTTCTTGCCTGCAAGGTCTCTTTTGAGAAATCAGCTGACAGTCTGATGGGAACTCCTTGGTAGGAGACTGTCTCCTTATCCCTTGCTGCTTCTAGAATTCTCTCCTTCAATTGAATCTTGGCTAATGTAATTATGATGTGCCTTGGTGTGTTCCTCCTTGGGTCCAACTTCTTTGGGACTCTCTGAGCTTCCTGGACTTCCTGGAAGTCTATTTCCGTTGCCAGATTGGGGAAGTTCTCCTTTATTATTTGTTCATATAACTTTTCCACTTGTTGCTCTTCTTCTTCCCCTTCTGGTACCCCTATAATTCGGATGTTGGGACAGTTAACGATGTCCCAGAGGTTCCTAAACCTCTCCTCATTTTTTTGAATTCTTGTTTCTTCCTTGTTTTCTGTTTGGTTGTTAGTTTCTTCCTTCTGGTCTACTCCATTGATTTCAGTTCCAGTTTTCCTCTCATCTTTATTGGTTCCCCATGCGTCTTCCTTCATTTCACATATTGTAGCCTGCATTTTTCCATCTAATTTGTGAGCAAAATCAACCAATTCTGTGAGCATCCTGATCACCATGGCTTTGAACTGTGCATCTGATAGGTTGGCTATCTCTTCATGACTTAGAGGAATTGGCTCTGGGGCTTTCATTTGTTCTCTGATTTGAGCCATTTTTGGTGGTTTTTTTTTGTTTTGTTTTGGTTTTGGTCTGGTCGTGGCTGTTACGTATTGAGGGGTGGAGCCTTAGATGTTTCCCAGGGCGGGGCAGCTCAGTTGCTGAGTTGTGCTGCTGTATGTGGGGGCGGGGTTCGAGAGGGAACAATGGTGCCTGCTCCACTTTCTCCTGGATTCCAGTTCCCTCCGTCGCTTCCCCTTTGCTTCCCCTGGATTATCTGTGCGTGAATGTGGGACCACCTGATCAGCCAGCCGCCCCGCGTGGCCTCACTGGGTCTGCACAGTTGCCACCCTGTGCCTGGGGTCCG
Organism: Glossophaga mutica; assembly: GCA_039655065.1. Taxonomy (NCBI): domain Eukaryota; kingdom Metazoa; phylum Chordata; class Mammalia; order Chiroptera; family Phyllostomidae; genus Glossophaga; species Glossophaga mutica. The sequence continues at coordinate 67,413,753 of CM077304.1, forward strand.
CCAGCTGCCGCCTGTGCACCTGGGAACTGCCAGCTGCTGCTGCCTGTGTTCCCGGGTCCGCACCTCCACTTTTTCCTGCTGCGACTCCGCCCCTCTTACTGGTCTGGATGAATGGTTGTTGGACTTCCGTACAGTTCAATTTTCTATCAGTTCAGATTGTTTCTTGTTTCTAAATATTTGTTGTCCTTAATTTTGGTTGTGAGAGGAGGCACAGTATGTCCACCTACACCTCCATCTTGGCCGGAAGTCCATTATTGAACTTTTTGATGAGTGGTCTTTATTGTGTGTTGATAGTTTATCACTATTTTTTTAGCATTTTTATTAGGAATTTAGTTAATTCTAAAATTTTAATTTCCTTTTTTGACTCTATTGATAAATGATACTTTTTTTATTTCATTTGATGATAAAATGAATTATGTTAACGGCCTTTTTTAGTTGAACCATCCTTGCATTCCTGAAGCAAAACCTACTTAATATATTATTCTGTTAATACACTGCTGAATTTGATTTGCCTATAAAGGTCTAAGCCTATAACTTTCATATTTTCAGAATTGAGTTTGATATTAAGGTTATGTTAGCTTCACATATGGCATTTGTACTTTTTCTATGATCTTAAATAATTAAGTGTATTATGTATAAATTATCTTTTTTTTAATGTTATCTAGGATGCAGCTGTAAAACCATCTGGGTCTCACATATTTAAAAATATTGAGTGTTCTGTAACAATCTTTTACAGTGTTTCTAATGTCTTCTACAGCAATTGGTTTGTTTAGGTTTTCTATCTTTCCTAAAATAAAATCTGGTACTTTATTTTGCTTGATAAATTAGATAATAAATTATATAGTCAGTTATTAATTTATAACCAGACAGTTCTATATAATATTCTTAAATTTCTATTAATCCCAATATCTAGAGATACATTTTCTTTTTTTAAGAAAAAATATTTATTTTTTAAACATTTTTATTGTTGTTCAGTACATTTTTCTGCCTTTTCCCTCCACCCTTCCCCACCACCCCAGCCCTCTGCACCTCCTTACCCTGTTTCCAGCCCTCCTTGTTATTGTCCATGTGCCCTTCATAATTGTTCCTATGAACTCTTCACCTTTTTCCCCTATAATCCCTTCCCCTCTCCCCTCTGGTCACTGTCAGCCTGTTCTCAGCTTTGGTGTCTTTGGTTTTATTTTGCTTGCTTGTTCATTTTGTTTATTAGGTTCCTGCTAAAGATGAGATCATATGGTATTTGTCTTTCACCACCTTGCTTATTTCACTTAGCATAATGCTCTCTAGGTCCATCCATGCTGTCACAAAGGGTAGCAGCTCCTTCTTTCTTTCTGCTGCATAGAATTCCATTGTATAAATGTACCATAGTTTTTTGATCCATTCATTTACTGATGGGTACTTAGGTTGCTTCCAGCACTTGGCTATTGTAAATTGTGCTGCTATGAACATTGGGGTGCACAGGTTCTTTTGGATTCGTGTTTCAGGGTTCTTAGGATATAATCCCAGCAGTGGAATTGCTGGGTCAAAAGGCAGTTCCATTTTAAGTTTTTTTGAGGAAATTCCATACTGTTATCCATAGTGGTTGTATCAGTCTGCAATCCCACCAACAGTGCACTAGGGTCCCCTTTTCTCCACAACCTCTCCAACACTTGTTGTTTGTTGCTTTGTTTATGGTGGCCATTCTGACTGGCGTGAAGTGGTATCTCCTTGTGGTTTTAATTTGCATCTCTCTGACAGCTAGTGATACTGAGCATCTTTTCATATGTCTCTGGACACTCTGTATGTCCTCCTTGGAGAAGTGTCTGTTCAAGTTCTTTGCTCATTTTTTAATTGGGTTGCTTGTCTTCTTAGAGTGGAGTCGTGTGAGCTCTTTATATATTTTGGAGGTCAACCTCTTGTGTGAGGTATCATTGGCAAATATGTTTTCCCATACAGTTGGTTCTCTTCTCATTTTAATGCTATTTTCTTTAGACGTGTAGAAGCTTTTTATTTTAATGAGATCCCATTTGTTTATTCTTTCCTTTATGTCCCTTGCTCTAGAGGACATATCAGTGAAAATATTGCTGCATGGAATATCTGAGATTTTCTTGCCTATGTTCTCCTCTAGGATTTTAATGGTGTCACAATTTACATTTAAATCTCTTATCCACCTTGAATTTATTTTTGTGTATGGTGTAAGTTGGTGCTCGAGTTTCATTTTTTTGCATGTAGCTGTCCAGCTCTCCCAACACCAATCTCCAGCTTCTTGTTGAAGAAGCTATTTTTACTCCATTTTATGCTGTTTCCCCTACATTTTCTTTATCATACCTAAAATTACCTAATTTTTCCTTTTTTGCTCTTAAATCAGACTTTCCAGGAAAGTGTCTATTATATTTTAAATAAACATATAGCAAATAATGACTGAGGAAATAAATAATAACTCTCCTGAAGAGAACAACTTCATCCCTAGGAGCTTAATGTAGCCATCAAAAATATTTGTTTCCTCACTGACATAATAACAAATCAGCCTGGGCTATAAGGGCAAAATAAAGCAATCTAATTCTTTAATGTGAAACAACAGCCTTGGATTTTATTTATTTGCTTGTGTGTTTGTTTGTTTTGGTAAACTAGGGGTATTCTACACCATTATTTCTACTTCATGTTATACTTAATGCTACAAGTAAGATAAAACCATCTAAATGTAAACTGAACAAAAAGGTATCTTGGCTTTCTAAATTAGACTCAGGAAATTGTTATTTTCTTCACCAGGCCTGAGAAACCATATGTCATGGTTCCAGAGTGTCTGCAAAGCCCATCTTATAACATTTCTTGTCATACTTGTTTGTGTTGCAGTTAATTTTTGTTGTCCATTATCTTGAGTGATTCTGCACAGCCACTGTCCAAATGGATGACTGAACAAATGACTCAAAAACAAAAATGGAATGAAAACAGGCTGATCAAAGATGATATCTCACCTTCATGAGAACAAACAACAGCAGTGAATATCCTGGCAATCTTCCTACAGCTTTATCTGGATAAGGACCAAAATGGGGGATGGCAAATAAAAATGTGCACACAACTTTAGAGAAAAGAGTGACTGTTCTTTAGCTGTGGCAGCAGGAAGCCACCAGAAACACTTTTAAATCTATTTAATTGATCAATGACAATTTTACATCAATTAACATGCTTTTGCAAGCCAACCAATCAATAACAGCCCCTCACTTTTGAAAGTCAGCCAAAGAGAAACAGACTTACTCCAAGAACTGTGCCTCTGAATGCCAACCAATCAGCAACAATCTCACCTGAGTAATTATGCTTAAATGGATTATGTCAAATCACTTAATGCTTCTCAAAATATGCCAATCCCTGAATCCCATGCTGTTCAAAAATTCTACAGAAGAATACAGAAGAATACAGAAGAATTGGCATTCTACTCTTCTCAGGGACACTCTGTGTGATTGGCGTAGTTCTCCCTTATTATAGGAAATAAATTCAATATCATCTTTTTATTCCAGATATGAAGTAGTGATCTCACCACCAGTTGATATTCAATAAAAATTTATTTATGCTGACTATGAGGATTAAAAACATGACAACAAAGATGGTGAGGCAAGTCTGCTGCCCCCATGTGAGTTCACAGAGTAAAATGTACACTGTTCTCAAATGTGTTCTTAAGTATCCTGAAAAACAGTAAAGATAGGCATAAGAAGGATCTAGAAATGTATTTTTAAAGATCTCTCACCTGATGCATAGCTGGTTGAAATAATTCTGACTTATTCTCTGTACAAATAACTTATCCTTCATGAGACCTATGATTCTAATTATGCTGACTTCTAGTATACCTTTAAATTTATTTTGGGACTAGACAGATGAGGAAAAAGAGAAAGAGGGTCTGAAAGGGAAAAAAATCACTAAAGAAAGAATCAAAGGATGAGAAAGTAAGTTCTGACACATTATTTACGGGGAAAAGCCTCCATGAACCTATAAACTAAAGAGATTTTTTTTGAGTGTGCTTTCTTTTATTTCTCACAACCTCACTCCTGCCCACTGAGACACTATTTGCTCCTCTTGTCTTAACTGAGGATCTCACCTAAACTCACCAGCTGTCAACTGATCCTCATAAGAAGGTAATAAAGCTCCACTTAAAAACCTATATGGAGCACTCATTGTGTATCAGGCCCAATACTGGGTATTGGGCCTCACAGAGAGAGATTCTCAATGACCCAAAAACTCTTAAAACCCAAAGTGATAATAAATCTACGATGAAATTTTAAGCACTGGGCATCTGGTAGGACATGTATTTTGGGACAAGGAACCACACAAATAGTCATAATAGTATTTGTGAACTATGATAAATCCAGTAAGCCTTATTAAATTTCAACTTACTGATCCCTTTCCCAGATGTGGTGGGCAATTAGACAAATAAGCAGAGCAAGGATGAAGGGCCAGGTACTGAAGGTCACCAGGGAGGAAAGCCCAGGTGCCTAGCAACAGGCAAAAGTGAGAAAATAAGGACCTTACCCCCAAGGTAAACTTTCGTCCCCTAGCATATCACTGTCATGTGGTTTAGACCCCCTTGACCCCTCTCTTTTTCTTTTTTTTAATTCTATCTTTTCCCATTACCATTTAGTCCACTTATACTCCCCTCCACCCCCACAATCACCACACTATTGTCCACGTCCATGAGTCCTTTTTCCTTTTCTCTCAATCTTTCCACCCCCTATCCTTCCTTTCACCCCTTAGCTATCATCCTGCTCTCCATCTATGAGTCTGTCTCTATCTTTCATATCACTGGTCATATGGGTTGGACCCTCCCCTGATCTTTTCTCCTCTGGCATGCAACTAGTCATGCAGTAGACCCCCTTGGAGGATGAACAAGAGGGCAGGAGAATAGCCTCATAGGACCCCCATACCCACCCTTGCATGACCACTCCCTTGAGCATTAAGACCCCAGGACTATGAGGTTATGACCTGCATTGAATAATCTCAGGAACAAAGCCTCGGGTCTGTTGACCACAGAGACAGAGTTTCAGGCAAACTAGAGATAACATCTAGGCCTTAGTTGTGTTTCAGCTCCAGGCCCAGAAAAGCAGCAAACCCCAGTAAGTGATGCCACGGCTGACCTCAGGGCCAGCTGCACTGACTAATGACCCCCTGCTCTGCAGCCAGCCAATACTAGAGACAATGACCCTGAAAGGACACATCTGAAAAGCTGATGAATATTTCACTGATATCCTCTCCTGAGACCTCCCCTAAAATCCCCACCCTTGAAAGCCCTTGGAACGGAGGACTCAACTAGGCTCTCTCTGGGTATCAAGCCCACGCTTTTCCTCACCTTCTTCCTCCCAGGCACAGTTTCCTTGCCTCTCTCTTCCTCCTAAGCCCCAAGGACCTTTGTTTTGCCTCTGTAACTTCTTTCCTGAAATCATTTCTTCTACAGATCACTTCTACCTCTGTGACTTTCTAAATAAACTTTCTCTTACACTTTGAGTCTTGGCTCTGAGTTCGTTCTTTGCCAGAACTCAAGTACCAAGGCTGCCGAACCGAGGTCCGGTCTGACTCCACCGGTCTAACACATGGTCTAACACCTGGCTGTTTTGCTGCCAACACAGGGACAAGTCTTTGGGATGAGGCTAATTAACCCTTTCACATTTCTCTGTGTCTGTATATAGAATAGGGGATTAAGAAGAAGAGGCAGCTTTCCTTGAAAAGCTTACTATAGCTATGCCCTAGCCAGATGGCTCAGTTGGTTGGAGCATCATGTCATACACAAAAAGGTTGCAAGCTCGATTCCCAGTCCGGGCACATACATTGTGTGTTTGATCCCCATTTGGGTTGCATAAGGGAGGCAACCAATCAGTGTTTCTCTCTCTCTCTCTCTTCCTTCTTCTCTCTCTAAAATCAATAAACGTATCTTCAAGTGATGATAAATAAATAAATAAATAAATAAATATTTACTATAGCTATTGCAGAAATCAATGGATTCAGCTAATATATCCCTTAACCACTATCAGAAACAGAAGCGTAGCCTGAAAATATTTCCACGGGCTCATATTATTTTGTGTTTTATGACTGCCATTATACTGTATGATAAGTGTATATAAGAAAAGTTATAGCAGTTATATCTTTTAACATCAATTTTCTTTGCATAAAGGTTTAAAAATTTATGATTTTGTTAACACAAACACAGTTTTCTAATTCTACTTGTGACGTTACTGCTGAATTCAATACTCATTTGATGGTGAAGCTTTTTTAATATCAGTCTTCATAATATCTAGTACTAAATGAACGCTAAAATTTGTTTATTTTTTAAACTGAAAAGTAATTCAAAATGTATGAGCTATGATTAAATTTTTAAATATATTTAATGTCTTTTGAGTAGTTAAAATTGTTCTCATTAAAACATTTGCATTCTTAAACTATATTTATTAAGTAAATGAACCTCTAAAGTGTTTCGGCAAAATAGGCTGTGTGGTTTCTTAAAATAGAAAATCACTGCCCGAATAACAAATCTTCCAATAGTTCTGCCCCAACTTCTGAAGTTTTCCTAAGCCAGAAGTTAAGGTCCAAAAAGAATCCAACATTTCCTGACATCCTTTTTCCTTTAATTTTTCTCCCTTTCTTCATTTTTGAAGCATTGACAAAACTGGTGTAATTCCTTCTCTTACAAAACTGAACCACAGAAAATGCCATTGTGTGAGTGTGGCTAGTTTGTTATTTACATACTTTGATTGCATTTTTAATGGCAACAGTTGCCTTGTAATAATAATCTAAACTAGAAATAACCATCCCACCAAGTAAATGAGCTGTTTACATTGCAGTGTTATTTCAGGGGGAACCAAATTTGGATATTTTTGACAATTCATTGTTCTGTGCTCTCACTGCCTGTATAGCTCTAGGCTATCACTGAACTTCTACCTGTCTCAGTTTCTCCATCTGTAAAAAGGAGATAATTTCTCTGTGCAAAGCATAATTGTTAGGAACAAATGCAGTCCAACACAATGATGTATGCTGAAGCACTTCATAAACTTTAAAGAAAAATGTTGAACACAAATACCCTTTTCCAGTATACATATGGCAAGCTGTGGCACAGATAGAAGGCAAGGATTAAAACAAAAAAATATCAGACTTCTGGCCAAGATGGAGGCAGAGGTAGACACACTGTGCCTCCTTACACAACCAAAATAAAGACAACAAAAATTTAGAAATGAAAAAAACCATCAGTACTGACAGAAAAGTGAACTGTACGGAAGTCCAATAATCAAGGAGTTAAAATAGACACATTCATCCAGACTGGTAAGAGAAGCAGAGTTGGACGGCCGGGTGGAGAGGACTCACGGCAAAAAAAGTGGTGGCTTGCGGACCCTGGGCACAAAAAGTGGCAGCAGGTGGATCCAGCAAGGCGGGGGATTGTGGAGGGGCACAGCACACAAGGCAGCTGACTGACCAGGTGGTCCCACATTCTCACACAAATAAACCAGGCAAAACCGGGAAGCGAGACAGACCACACAACCCAGGGCTCCAGCGCAGGGGAAATGAAGCCTCAAAACACTGAAAACACCTGTGGTGGTTGAGGTGCCAGGAGAGACTCCCAGCCTCACAGGAGAGATCATTGGAGAGACCCACAGGGTCCTAGAATGTACACAAATCCACCCACCCAGGAATCAGCACCAGAAGGGCCCAGTTTGCTCCGGGGAAGTGGCGGAAGGTACTGAAATCCGACAGAGAGCAGAGCAAGCACCATTGTTCCCTCTCTGACCCCTCCCCCACATACAGCATCACAACCCAGCCACTTGGGTTAACCTGCCCTGGTGAATACCTAAGGCTCTGCCCCTCATATGTAACAGGTGCATCAAGACAAAAAAGAATGACCCAAACGAAAGAACAGATCTAAGCTCCAGAAATAATACAATTAAGGAACAAAGAGATAGTGAGCCTAACAGATGCACAGTTCAAAGCACTGGTGACCAGGATGTTCACAGAATTGGTTGAATTTGGTCGCAAATGAAAAATGAAGGCTACGTGAAAAAATGAAGGCTACGCTAAGTGAAATGAAGGAAAATGTAAAGGGAACCAATAGTGATGGGAAGGAAACTGGGACTCAAATCAATGGAGTGGACCAGAAGGAAGAAAGAAACAACCAAACAGAAAAGAATGAAGAAACAAGAATTCAAAAAAATGAGGAGAGGCTTAGGAACGTCCAGGACATCTTTAAATGTCCCAACATCCAAATTATAGTGGTACCAGAAGGAGAAGAGGAAGAGCAACAAGTAGAAAAGTTATTGAACAAATAATAAAAGAGAACTTCCCCAGTCTGGCAAAGGAAATAGACTTCCAGGAAGTTCAGGAAGCTCAGAGAGTCCCAAAGAAGTTGGACCCAAGGAGGAACACACCAAGGCACATCGTAATTATATTAGCCAAGATGAAAATAAAGGAAAGAATCCTAGAAGCATCAAGAGATAAGTAGGTAGTTACCTACAAAGGAGTTCCCATCAGACTGTCAGCTGGTTTCCTCAAAAGAGACCTTGCAGGCAAGAAGGGGCTGGAAAGAAGTATTCCAAGTCTTGAAAGGCAAGGACCTACATTCAAGACTGCTCTATCCAGCAAAGCTGTCATTTAGAATGGAAGGTCAGATAAAGTGCCTCTCAGATAAGGTCAAGTTCAAGGAGTTCATCATCACCAAGCCCTTTTTATATGAAATGTTAAAGAGACTTATCTAAGAGAAAGAAGATAAAAAATAGGACAGTGAAAAGACAGCAAACTCACAGCTATTAACAACCACACCTAAAACAAAGCCAACAACTAGAACAGGAACAGAAACATAGAAATGGAGATCACATGGAGGGTTAGCAACAGGGGAGTGGGAGGAGGAGAGAGGGGGAAAAGGTACAGAGAATAAGTAGCATATATGGTGGGTAGAAAATAGACAGGGGGAGGGCAAGAATAGTATGGGAAATGTAGAAGCTAAAGAACTTAGGACACATGGACTTGAACTAAAGGTGGGGAATGTAGGTGGGAGGGGGTGTGCAGGGTGGAGGGGAATGAAGGGGGGAATGGGACAACAGTAATAGCATAATCAATAAAATATATTTAAAAAATTAAAAAATTTTAATAAGACTAATGAAATGCACAGTAGCTTTTCTCCTTAGCAGCCTCAAAAATTAGCTATATAGTTATTATTTTGTTAACACTTAGAAAGAACTCAGATATGGGATTCTGAGAATTCAAAGATAATTTGCATGGGGTCAGTTTGTTGATCCAGACAGATAAGCACTGAGGACTTCAGAAAATATACACTTTGCATTCTTGGGGTTTTGATTAAGAGACATTTTAATTCATTTTATATGTTCTTCCTACCAGTAGTCATTATTTACTTGTTTTTACTTCATTTTACCACGGCTTCAAATTTCTTATCATACCAGATGCACCTTTATCAAATTCTTCTTGCAAAATTCCATGATGTCTCTCTCAGCCCTCAATGCGTATTGTTACATCTAAATCTGTGTCTGCATCAGCATTTCTCTTACACATTTGTTTCTTGGGAGTTAAAGACTCATCCATAAAAATTAACTACAGCTCAAACTTGGCAGACAACTTAGAAACACATTTTGTTTCTACCAACCTTCGTGAAAATCCATATGGCTATTTCTAAATTCCTGTACATAGAGTTTAAATAAAATAAATCCTGGCCAACGTGAGACACTTATTTAGGCTAATGAACTTCAAAAGCAGGTTTTTAATGCAATTATTCCCTGAGTGGCTTACATCTCTTACCCAAGTCCCTCAGCCCCCAGCCACCTTGGGCGCACGCCGGGTCCCCCTGGTGGCTGGCCCTGGCAGACTCCTGCAGCCAACACCACTAACCATGAGATGTGCAGCTAATATTTCGCGTTGTCCTAGGACTATGAAATTTTCTGGGAGCAACTGAATTATCACATCCAAGATTTCCATCACTCAACCCTGCTCCTCCTCTGTCCCACCCAAAGACATGTCCCTTTCAGTATTGTGGTCACATCCATAAGCTCCCGAAGGCAGCATGTGAACAACTTGATTTTCACTCCGGTAGGCAGAGCTGTCTCTACGATGACCAATCAGGCCACTGTTTTGAATTATTGGAAATGAATTCTCCATGGGTCTCTCGTGTTTCTGCATGTCTTGCGAATTAGGCATTGACTGCTCTTTGTTCCTGACCACCTTTTCAAGGGTGTTGGTATAGTGAACAGCCTTGGGAGACAGAGATAGCCTGGGGGGGTGGGCGAGGGGGAGAGGGGCAGGGTCAGCCATGCTTACTTTCTAGCATAATAAAGATAACAAAGGGCAGACATGCTCACTCCCCATGATTACGGATTCTGACTCTTCGACTCATAAACAGGAGTGTTCCCCTGTTTATGAGGGGAACACTCAGATGCAGGTATCATCTGACACTCTTCACCTTCGCCCTGTGGAAATTGGGGCTTGGGAAACTTGTACATAAATGCTAACTCTCTGGCAACTGCTAATTACTCTGAGTAACAAACTGTCCTTCCTCAGTGACCCAGGCATTTCATCTCCTTTAACAGCATTCATGAAACTGTGGCAGGTTAACTAGTGAGCTTGTAAATAGGATGGAACTCAGACTCTTGCAAGTGGTAAAACTCAGAACACATAGGCTGTCTCTTGTATCAGAGCAAGCTCCTTTGCAAGCTGAGATCATGACTACTTTATCACTGTGTCCCCAGCACTTAGATCAATTCCTGGTAAATCAGTGGTACTCAATACGTACTTGGTGAGTGTGCACTAGAAATCCAAATGGAAAAGGAAGGAGGGAACAGCCCATGAGGACTCCCTGGTGACAAAAGGTTTAATGAAAAAGTGAGATGTAAGGTGAATTCTGATTGTTTCCCTGCATCATCTGGCCTCCCTTCACTCTGCTGTGTGAATTTCAAAATACCCGCAGATGAAGACTGTCCAAAAACACTTGTGTTCTATTTTGACAGTACAAACATACCTTAGAGCTTTACTTCTTTGCTCCTAAAGGATTGCAGAATATAAATAGCCTCAGAGATTCTGTACCCACTAAATTAGAATGTTGTGGGGGATTGGTCTCTTCAGTCTCAGCTTCTCAAACGTTTCTGTTCCCCCTCCACAAATGGCAGAATTGGAGCAGCAACGTAAATAACAGGTCACTTCCACTTTATCTTAAAAATGTGTCTGCCAAGACATAATCAGGTTGTTATACTTTAAAATACTGAAATTAATTTTTTCTGAATCATTTGTTTTCTAAAATTTCAAAAAGATTCCCCCCTGGTTCTTTGGTGTGGCTTCATGACAGGATATAACTTATTACACTGTTTTCAGAGAAAGATTCTTCATCCTCTCCTATGAAGAACTGAGGAGATCGGGGCCTATGTTCAAGAGCAGAGCCAAGGTGGGCAGAAGCAGAAGAGGATGGTGTGGTACATGGGGACCACAAACAACTTGGCCAGAAGGTGAGGACCCGCCCAGGGCAGGGGCAGGGGCTCTGGTTTGGAGCAGCAGAAAAGCCTATTAAGGAACTTTCTGTCTCAAATCTGAAGCCTTGCTAGCTTCATTTTGTTATTGGATCAAGAAGTTCCTTAGGGACTCATAGTGCAGAAAGAGTGAAATTTGTCAATATCTCTCAGTCCTATAGAACTGGTAAATCCTATCTCTGCTTAAGTCTGTATAAAGAGAACCTTAACCACTCACACTTTACCTCCAATCCTCCAACAAAGCTAATGGTAACACACAAATGGTCAGGGAGTCCCTGAGGGCCCTGGTGAGGTAAAAACAGCGCATCCCAGTCAACAGTCGTACTAGAAAATCAGTCTCGTTTTTTAAGCCTCTACCAATTCCAACTTCAGAAGAGCAAATACCTAACTAGTTTTAAAATAAAACCAAAAAAAAGTTTGATATGGATTTCATGTTCATGACATTAAAGGACTAATAGTGTCTGGCCTGCAGGAAGCTCAAGTCCGGGCAGGTGGCAGGCAGGACGGAACTGGGCCCTGGTTACCCATGCCCTGGCCTCCGCTTCCGCAGACCCTGCCAGTGGGAACAAACCAAGCCAAGTAGTGTGGTCGTTTTCTAATGAGGCTAAGCAGGGAGAAAATGAACCAAGTAAAGTTTTTCTTGTGGCCAAAGCAAGACTAAGTTATGAATTCAGACCTCCAGCGGTGAGAGGTTTATGTGCTCACCAGCTGCCGCTTTGCCATCCCTCGCACGAAGCCCCGTGGTGTGGCCACGCACAAAGCGCTCTTAAAACCGGTGCCAGCAGTTCCCCTGAAAATGGCTTTTCATTCTGGGCGGTGAAGCAATCTCTGGGTGTGAAGTCACGTCTGAGATTTACAAGCTATTGCTGACATCAAGAAATGCAGCATTTGTTATTCTCCTTTCAGTGTCCTGTAGGCATACTGGCACTCATTAAGTGCTTCCTAAAAATATCATTTGGCAAACACTCATGTTTGGTTCCTGAAGGCTTACGTACATCATGGAGAGGATCATTTTAGAAGACTGCTATGAAAATGTAAGCACAGACATTCATTGACTCAGATTGTTTCATCTTAATTAATATGCAGGATTTTCCCCACCTCTGTCCAAAAGCACCACTTACATTCCAAAAGCCAGCTCTGGAGCACCCCGGTGCCTCTAGATGACTCCACACCTCTCCCAAACTGAGCCAGGTGGCAGGCCTGGGTGTCCAGTTTCCTCAGACCATATCTGAAACATGAAAAGCAGGCCTCTTTAGAATTCTTCATCAGGATGTTGAATTAATTGTCAAGTTAGATGCACTTGCTTGCATTCCCATCTGGATGTGATGACACTCCAAAGCTATCTTCTCACAGCATAGGTAGAAAACGAGAATTGACAAGACCTGTTATTTGAATCAGGCTAAGATGGCCAAAAGTGTAGTAAGAACGAACCTTGGTCATTACAACCCTGAGCATCCACAAGAAAAGCCATCAGTAGAGGGTAGGATTCCTCATTGCTGAGCTCTCATTCTAGTCCTATCCCAACCCAGGCAGCACATAGAGAGCAGAAGTAAGAATAAATAGAGCATGAGAGTATGAAGGGAAGGGAAGGGAAGAGAAGGGAAGGGAAGGGAAGGGAAGGGAAGGGAAGGGAAGGGAAGGGAAGGGAAGGGAAGGGAAGGGAAGGGAAGGGAAGGGAAGGGAAGGGAAGGGAAGGGAAGGGAAGGGAAGGGAAGGGAAGGGAAGGGAAGGAAAAGGAAGGGAAGGGAAGGGAAGGGGGGAAGGAAGAGAAAAAAAGAAAACCATGTGATGGGTTGAAGAATTGTTTGCCAAATACCTACAATGGCTGACTTTTCCACTCCTTCTTGTGCAGCAGGGTCATGGGCATCCAAGCTTAAGCAGAAAATTATGCCGTGAAGAAATTGAGATTTCTGCCTTAAAGGAATTTGGGTTTTCAAGTAAAGTACTGAAGCCACTTAGCAGGGCCTTCATTGCAAGTCTTGTAGGGACTGGCAGTAAAGGATTCTGCTTTCCTGACCCTAGAGTGATACATGACAGCCAGCAAACTTAGCTACACAGAGCTTAGTCGACTCTCTCATTCAGGACCCAGGCTGGTAAAGTCAAGTGAACAACAAAGCACATATCTGTCTATACGAATCCACCTCATTCTCCATTCACAAATATGAATAGAAAAACCAAGGTCATTGGACATTGAGGGAAGACCATCAACACCCAAGAGAAGGGTCAAGCTGAATAAATAAAGCTGACCTCAGAAAAAACAAAAATAATTCAGATTCAATCAAGAAAATTTTTAATTAATATCATCAAATATGTTAAGGAAGATTTTGATAACACATAAAGGAGAAGCTGAAGAAGAAATAACAAGAAAGAGCTCTTCAAAAATAATAACCTGATAGCCAAAATAAATTTTCAATAGAAAAGTTGAAAGAAAAGAATTAAGAAGTACAAATTGGTAGTTACAAAACAGCCACAGAGATATAAAGTTCAGCATAGGGAATCTAGTTAATAATACTGTAATAACTTTGTATGGTGCCAGGTGGGTACTAGAATTATCAGAGGGAACATTTCATAAATTATATAATTATCTAACCACTATGCTGTACAGCTGAAACAAATATAAAATAATATTGAATATCAACTGTACTCAAAAAATAAAATAAAAAGAAATTAAAGGAAATGAATTTTAAAAAGAAAGTTGGAAGAAAAGGTAATCTATAAGTAAAAAAGGCATAATTATTAAAAATATGAGGGAAAATGACAAAAGATGGAGAATCAACCAAGCATATCTAAAATCCACTTAATAAGAGTTCCAATTTATAGACATGGAAAGTCTTCATTTACAGCATGGAAGCCCTCTTTATCGCAATGGTAAATTCAAACGCTGCAAAACTTGACCCTGTAAAGTTGGCAGATTTGGGAAAGAGAAGAGGAGAAGGGCAGATGGGGAAGAAGGACATGGAAGCACATCGAGTGTTCATCTTAAACAGCTGGAAAGAAAGGCAATTTAAGGAGTGAGTGTATACAAAACTAACTAGAAAGTAAACAACTCGAGATTGAAGCATAATGTTTAACATTATGGCAGTAATAATCATAAAAGACAAACCCTGCAATGGTCCAAAATGATTCTGTCTGAGGCAACAATTCTTCAAATATGGCCCAGGACCAATAGGAGTCCACAGATTCTTTTAGGGGACCCAGAAGATCAAAGCTATTTTATAGTAATATCAAGATATTATTTGCCTTTTTCAGTTTCACATTGTCATTATTATACAGTGGAGTTTTCTAGAGGCTGCATCATGTATAATATAATATCACAGCAGACTGAATACAAAAGCAGCAATATGAGAATCCCTCCATCTTGTATTAATCCAGACATTAAAAATATTTACAAGAATACAAAACAATATCACTCTTCTCACTACCATGAAAAATCTTTTTCAATACTTTTCATTAAATGGTGTTTTTAAATGTTAGCATGCAATAAACTTATTATAATGATTTTTAAATAAATATCTATAATTTTCTCAGTTTAAGTTTCTAGTATGATAAATATTGATAAATTGTTGAAAGTTCTTTGGCATCTTCAATGACTTTTAAGGGTCTGAAAGGGCCCCGAGACCAAAGTTTTTCCTGAGGGATAAGATGAGGGTGAGGAATAGAAAACTCATTCCCGTGTGTACAACTCTGTACTCTTTTGACTAGTTGCAGGCGCACACATTACTACTTTTGTTGAGATATAATTGACACATAGTATTATATTAGTTTCAGGTGCACAACATAATGATTCAATATAAGTACATACTTCAAAATGATCACCACAATAAGTCTTGTTATTGCTTAATAGCAATTGTTAAATGCATGTACAAATAAGACAGTGTTGTTTAGAAAAAGGAGGCACAAAAATAGCAGCTTACAAACCAATGATGACTAAAAAAGAGCTCAAATTTTCAGGACATAGGCACGATTTTCCCAGCAAAGATAATTAACATTGAGATCAACCAGCAGAGTTTGCCTGTGGAAAGCCTTTAAATAAAGCCAAATAACTAATCTTCTTGTATAGACCGTAGGTGTATTTCTGGGCAGAGGAAAGAACTTGGCTACTCTGTGGATTCCTTAGAGACTCCAGGATACAGTGTTCCTCAGAGTGTTAACCTGGTACACCTCATGTTCAATAACATCTATTAAATATCTTTTTCTAAATTCTGTTACAGCATATAGATGAATGCCACATGAACACATATGCAGATAATAATGCTGTGTTTGTAATGTCAGTTTTCTTTCATGAAGCTTAAATTGCCTCACAAACATCACCTCAGTCCAATTTCTTATCCAAAAACTATACTCATCCAGAGCCAAAATATAGACTTCTCGCATGAATCATATTCTCTCTCTTCCTCTCTCTCTCTCTCTCTCTCTCTCTCTCTCTCTCTCTCTCTCTCTCTCTCTCTCTCTTCCCCCACCACCACCTAAGTTTAAATACAGTCTTTCAAAGACTGTTAAAAAAACAATTCATGATTCTGTTGAAAATGTCAAAATTTCCTGAGTAAAATCTATTATAGTATGCATTGCCAAAGTCAGGGAAGCCAATTAAACTGCAATTTTACTTTTGGCTTTAAGATGCCAGAAACTGTAGCCAAGCTCATATTTCAGCAATCTAAATTAATTTAGCTTTAAATGGTTGTTCAAAAGGAAAGTAAAGAGGACAATAATGGTGACTTTCGTGTCTTTTCTTTGTAACCTACATGAGGTTACAATTGTTTTGCTTTTATGCTGCTAACGAGCAAGTTTGTGCCATGGTCAAAAGGTGACAAACAAGGCAACAGTGACAGTAGACATATCGAGAAATTATACAATGAAAGACTTTGTAGCATGAAATGTGTCTACTCTTTTTCCAAAGACACAAAGGGGTTGTTACATGGAACACTTGCTCTCCATCTAATATTTGATATGAAGATATCTTAGGACTCAACATGATTACTAAGAGGCTTATAATAACTACTTAGAGGTTTAGAATAATAAGGAGCTTTTATTGAAAACCTATTTTCTAGTACTGTGTTAAGCATTTTATATTCCTATAGGCTCAGTCCTTACAATTACCCTACATTAGATAAGAAATATTATATCTTAATTTATATATAAATAAATTAAGGCTTAGATAAGGTTATTAACTTGCTCAAGGCTTAAAACTAGTGTGTTGTGAAGCCAGAAGTCAAACCTGTATTGGCTTGATTCCATAGCCCATGTTTTAACCACTTTGCTAAACGTGAAGAGCTTATGAATGGCATCCTATGAATATGAGAAGAGTGAATTTTCCATTGTTTACCAGCTGTCACTTAGAATGGGCACTTTCCTCTGAACCCAATACATACAACATATGTCATTTTAAGGAACATTTATTGGGTGTCTTCTACAGTGAAGACACTACACTATAAGGAGGGCTATATAAGGGACAGGTAAGGCAGCTGATCAGAATGAGCTTTGCCATCTAGTGAGGGAGAAAGATATCCTCACACAAGGTAGACTTTAATAAATGAAGAAAGAGGCATTAGATCTCAAAGTGCAGAGTGAGGCTGCATGGTGGATGTTTATGCAGGATCTCAAAGACTGAATGGGATTTCTTAACGTGGAGAACGGAGGAAGGCACAGAGTCTGGGAGCAGGGCACAGTTAGAAGCACCCAGGAGAGGGGCACCGAGGTGTCCCAGGGCACCAACAGTCTAACAGAGCTGTGTGTACAGAGACTGAAAAGGCAAATGAGGCTAGAAAGATACTTGGGGGCCAGATTTCAGGAGACTTCCTATGCCTTCATAAAGAAATTGGAAGTTTCTTCTGGGAGAATAAAAAGGAGTTTGCAGGGAAGGGGGATGAATTGGTGATATCAGAAGTCATGCTCGTTACTACAACAGCCACAGTGGGGAATGGTGGGGGTCTAAACGGCAAGGTGACGGAGCAAATGGTAAAGAGGAGAATAACACAAAAGCAGCTAGTGAGATGTGGGACAAGAAGAAGATACCTCTTTAGATGACTAGAAAGTAAAATGAGAAAAGCATATAATGGATGCTTTATGAGAAATATATAATTTTCTCTTTATGAGAAAATACAATGAGAAAGTAAAATGAGAAGAACCATGTAATGGATTTGGTTTGAGACTGAATCATCTTGACATGCCCAAAGGAAAATCCATGCAAAGATATCTAATGACTGTTGGAAATTTAGATCTGGGACTTGAAAGAAATACTAACATGTAGAGGCTCATGTTATGGAATTATCACCAGCATGAAGATAGGTAGGGGATGCCACTGGGTATAATTTGAATGACAAGAGGACAGAGGGCAGAATTCTAGTGAGCACCACGTTTTAAAGGGAAGAGCAAGGAAGAAGGACTGGTTAAGGAAATGGGACAGTAGTCAAACATGCATTTTATTTATTATTATTTTTAATCTTCCCTTAGGATATATTTTTATTGATTTTAGAGAGAGAGAAAGGAGGAGAGACACACAGAGAGAGAGACATTGATGTGAGAGAGAAACATGGATCCGTTGCCTCCCACACACTCCCCGACCTGGGACCAACCCCACAACTTTTTGTTGCACAGGACAATGCTCCAACCAACTATGCCACACAGCCAGGGAAACAAACATGTATTTTAATAGAAAAAGAAGGAGTACTTCCAAGAAGGAGTGAGGGATCAGTGCCATAGATAAACTAAATGGGGATGGAGAAGAGTTGTACCCCTTAACATTTATGCAGTTTCTTCTGCTCATTTTCGTTTTCAGACACCATCTGCTTCTTCCTTGTTGCCTGCCTATAGGTATCATCAGAAGAGAGGTACGGTTTCACAGTTCAATAAACATATGTTCATGTGGTGATGATGATGACGTTGACTGTCTGCACAGGAAGCATTAAATCCCAGATCTGCTTCTGATTTAGATCTTAGGAATTTAGGAAGAGATTCATTTTTTTTCTCTCAGTTGGGTCTTTGTTCCCATATAACTCACCATCAGGTGTCTATTATAAGCAATTTGCAATTTCTCACCTGCACTTGGCAGTTACAGCCAAAAGTAGATTCTTTAGGCTTCTCACTTGAACAATATTTCCATCATATAGTAGAAGAGCTATATAATATTTTTTTACTTTACGTTCAATCATTCATTCACCAACAAGCATTTATCAAGCACCTGAGTGTGCAAGGCTATGGGCTGCAGTTATAGGCTGGTCAAAGCTCCTGCCCACATGGAATTTACATTCTAGCAGCAGAGCTAAATGATAAAGAAAGAATGAATACAGATGTGCAACCTCAGACTCTATCTCAGAAGTGTTTTAGTGAAAACAGTAAAACAAAGCGAAAAACCCAGGCAGAGGTTTGGGGAAGAAGCATTCCTGGCAGAAGAAGAGCAAATGTAAAGTCTCTGAGGCTTAGCACGGGCTCTTGGCACACTCAAAGAATAGCAAGTTTGTTTCCTTTGGATACAGACCCCAAAATGCAATTACTGGATCACATGGTAGTTCTATTTTTAATTTTTTGAAAAATCTCCATACTGTTCTCCACAGCGACCGCACCAATTTGCATTCCCACCAACAGTGCACAAGGCTTTCCTTTCCTCCACATCCTTGCCAGTATTTCTCTTGTCTTCTTAATGATAACCATTCTAACAGGTGTGAGGCAGTACCTCATGAGTCATGATGTTGAGCACCTTTTCATGTACATGTTGGTCATTTGTATATCTTCTTTGGAAAAATGTCTATGCAGGTCCTTTGCCACTTTTAGATGGAATTATTTGTGTTTTGCTGTTGAATCAAATAAGTTTCTTACATATTTTAGATATTAACCTTTTATCACATATGTTTTGCAAATATTCTCCTCCATTCTTTCTGTATGTGACTATAATTAATGATATTGTATTGTATACTTGAAATTTGCTAAGAGAGTAGATCTTAAGTGTTCTCACCACACACATACACACACACACAAAATGGTAACCACGTGAGGTATTGGATGTATTAATTAACTTGATTGTGGCAATCATTTCATGGCATATACACATATTAAATTATCATATGTACACCTTAAAAATTGTGCTATATAACCAAAACTTATAGACTTTTAATTTGTCAAAGAACAGCAAACTCCTTTGCAACCTTGAAGTTGAGAAGACATGATGGACTCGGAACTTACTAGATCACAAAGCACACTTATTATATCACAAAGCACACTATTAGTACCACCTCCTTCAGCTTTGCTTTCCTACGCTTTGCTAGCTCCCTTTTACCAAGATGTCAAATTCCTCAGATTTTCTTTCCCAGTAGAAATTCTGAAGAACAGGAGTGCTTGGAGACCTCTCATGTCTAATTCATTTATCTCAATAAGGTAAGGAAGAAAGACTCAGAATCCTTTCTTCTGGGGCCCACAAATACAAGATGGTTAGTTTACTTCAGCATTAAAGGCTGAGGAAGAACTATTCCCCATTTCTGTGAAAGGGTATGCCCAACAAGAGATGCCTTTGGAAGAAGAAGCAATCCTTTGGAAGGAGAGGCAAAGGGGGAAAAAGTGAGACAACTGTAATAGCATAGTCAATATAACATACTTAAAAAATGACCTGGAAGCAATCTTAAGGACCATCATTAGGGGTTAAAATCCACAAAGAGAAAAACATAAATTGATTTTTCAAAAGTAAAATACAAATAACATTTCTTGTGCAGCTGTCAGGTTTGAATCTGGATAGACAACTGAATTATTTAAGTAGGGCAGCATGTAGTACTGCTAAAAGTTAACCCAGAGCTATTCCCTTATAGAAGATTATCTATCTATCTATTTATCTATCTACCTATTTCAGACTCAAGAAATAGATCTACAGATATAAATTAATGCCATGAAAAGCTATTTGTGATATAATTCAAATGTGTCTTCTTTTATTGGAAAAATATAAATATAATATGAATATTAAAAATACTAAGTACACTAAATAAAAAGTACCAAAATATTTTAAATATAATTAAATAACATTAAAATATTAATTAAATAGCACTAAAATATTAAAAATATAATTATACACACAGAAAGAGAGAGATTGATTCTAGAAAGGGCCTACAATGAAAGTGGTAATAGTTCTCCCTGGAAGCAGGATTTCACCTTATACTAGACATGACATGCAGTTCAGTTCAACTTTTGACTCTTTTCTTGATAAGGATCTACTCACTAGAAGATCACAGCGGGCATTTGAGGCCTTGATAATGTACAGGATAGCAAAATAACCAATGAACTACATAAGAAAGGGGAAAATCAGGAAAACAAATTCTATCATTTTACAGTCACCTATTGGTGTCTCCTGCCATATAAATTTAGAACATCTATTTCTGTGAGCTCCTGGAGAGAAGAACCAGCTACACCTTCTATTTCCTCTCACTTCCTTTCAGCAATGAAATGGACATTCAACACATTTGTCGTTCATTCCATGTTCCATCAGCAGAAATAAATGGACCAGTAATATGTGGCCATGCAATGAAACTATTAGCTATAACCAGAGTGGCTTAATGTGCCTTTGTAACCTTGTTATGATCAGTATTATGACCCATTTTACTCCTCTAAGACCAAATTGATTCTTTTCAACTCTGAAAGAAGGAAAGCCCTTCCAATGAACTTTAAGAAAAAGAGAAACTTATTTCTAAGGTTGTTCTTTCAAGCTCGAAGTCTCCAGATATGTGGTAGGCATTCTTTGCCCCATATGCTATGTCTCAGTAAAACAAATCTTAAAATATTCAATATTTGAGATGGTTTGAGCTCATCGGAGCTTTGGATTACAACATTTCACAAGAGGGAGCAGAGTCATCTATAAGAGAAAGCCAACACACATCAAGCCTGTTTTACAAACCAGAGTTCTGGGAAATAAAAAGGAGTGTTGACAAGAGATTTATTTTTCAGACATGTAAAACTTAAGTGTCTGATTCTGCAAAAACAGTGCATTAAGGAGTGTATAATTACTCTGCTTAAATCCAGAGAGAAATGGAAATATGTTTAATGACCTCTAAAAGTAAATATCTCAACATAGAAATTAAGCAACTGAAAAATAAACCATTAAAATATTTTTTTAATTTTTTATTTATTTTTAATCAGTATTTTTTAATTGTTGATATTGTACAGTTTTCTGTCTTTTACCCCGCCCCCAGCCCACCACCCCAGCCCTCCCCACCTTCCTCCCATTTCCACCCCCCATAGTTTTTGTCCATGAGTCTTTTATACTTGTTGCTCTAAACCGTTCCCCTTCTCCCCTGATGAAGTTGTTGGCTTGTAACTTCTTACACCTTATTGAATTAAAACTAAGAAAGAGTATAGAAAGTTTTCAATCAATTCTGTATTTTGGACAGTGAAATAAAATTTTTAAAAGTCAGAAATAGTCTTATCTCTATTAAAATGATCAGTAACTAAATAAACAATATTTCAAAGAATGAGTTCAATCTAATGACAATCCCTAAATAAAAAGAAGGCCTGGTGGGGGGTTATATAAATATAAAATAATTAATATGGTGCTGTTGTGTTAGGTATTTTTCCTGTAATTTTAATGTGTATTACTAATATACATTAAAACACTGGGATGACTAACTGTTCCAATTTGCAAAATGCTGTCTGTTGTCCCAGGAAACTCCTCAGTCCTGGGCAAAAAGCATTGGTTGTTTACATACAGCTGATCATGGAATCGCCATATGATCTCAACAGTAATTTCTATAAGGTTGCATCAGAAAACTAGGTTAAACAAATATTTGGGGGCCCCATCCCTCTCATGGTAAATATATAGGCTATGTCTGTGATTAGATAACAGAACTAATTTAGGTTGACAGGACTTCAAGGCAAACTTGGAGAATAAGGAGAGAGATAATGCAGACTGAGGCAAATAAAAGAATTTCCACAGTAACATTCTTTCCATCAAATTCATAAACTATACTTTAAACTGAGAAGATGCTAGTCCCAGATTCTTTAGTACAGAAATCACTAGTCTTAATAATATGGAAAGAGCAATAAAAGTATGGAAATTTCCATAGGAATATCAAATTTTCCTCAATCATATTGATTTATTGAAATGTTTAACAATAAACTTCTAAAATATATTCTTACCACAGCCAATTCCTTAAAGGGAATTACTTAGAGATCAAGGTTATCCATTTTAAGTGAATTTGACAATAATAAACTGTTTAGTAGTTTTATGGTTAACATAGACAATAATTTCCAGAGAATTTTTGGACCCCCAGCTAACAAGCATAGCCAATTTTTTGAGAAGTCTAAATAATGTGCAATTCCTTCAGTACCTGATGCCAGTGAATCTATTATTTCTCAGTTTAAAGGCTTTGTTGTATCTGCTTTTCATTTAAGCTCAAGAGAAAACATTTTGTTTCTGGAATTGTTTCTTGGAAAAGGGAGTAAGTCATTCAGTCCCTTACCAAAACCTAAGGGCTTTATTTCCTTCTCTTGCTACAGCACCCATACATCGCTGCCTGAAAATACCCCGCACATGTGGCCCTGTCATTTGGCAATAGAAACATCTGATCCAGCAGTGACGAAAGATCTATGTTTGAAAGAAAGCAATCTAAGATAATTTCACTGCTAGCACTTAAAGAGGGTCCAAATACACTCGACAACACATCCAATATATGAAGTAAACTCACAGGGAGAAGACTCAGTACCACAAGGACACATTTCATCCAAGTACTTTTCAAAATGAGAGGTTTATGCCAATGAAAGTAATGAATACTTTCTTATATAGAACCAAAGGGAAACCAGGGGTTGACGTGAAGGACACTTACTCCAGTGCTAATCTGTTTTTGATTATCAATGTGTTGCTCATTCTAAGGCAAACAGACATGGCAAAATTCAGAAAGGAAGAAAAAAAACTTCCAAACTTGAATTCGGCTTTTCCCAGATAGATCAACTAAAATATTATTCACTATGTGGTTTTTAACTAACTTTTCCTGGTCCTCTTGAGTTCTTTATATCCTTTTTTCAGACACTTGAATGCATTTCCACATGACTATCTGGTATGCCCAGAAAACAGACTGGCCCTGTGAGCTACACAGGGATGAGCACACAAGTGCACTGCCTTTCCGCTTTCCTCAGGTTCCCAGGGGCAGAAACATGACTCTGTTTTATCGCCTATGTATAACATAAAGTCTGTACCAAAGGCTAACAGCTGTGAGAAAATATGTATTTTAAATACAGTACACTGAATGCTAAGCAGTTAATTCCAGTGGTAGTACCAATGTCCTCTATCAGTTTTACAAAGAACTCATATATATTATTATTTCACTTGATCATCACAGAATCCTTTGAAGTAAATGGAATAATATCACTATACTAACTTTATAAATGAAGGAATTAAGGTTCATAGAGCCCACACTAGGGATACTTTTGGACACCTAATTGAATATGTACCCCACTACACAATACTACCACTTTAACTAGAATAGCACGTATTTTCTGAGTGCCTACCATGCACAAGGCATTGTGCCAGGAAGCTGTGAATGTGGTGGTAAACAAGAAAACCACAAACTCTGTCCTCAAAAGAGTTTTAATTAAAATTATTGCTTAAAGAGGCACACACATCATCCCACAACCACATCAAAATTACATCTAAACTACAAAACAGCTATCATTCAGAACTACCTGAAGTCTGGCTGAGTGGAAGTCCTACAACAAGGGAATTAAAGAAGCCATATCAAGACTGATAGGAGAGAAGATTCAGAACAAGCTGGTCCCACACTCAGGTGTGGCAGATAAAAATCAGGAGGGATAACTCAGCTGCAAAGATCCCCCCTGAGGAGTGAGGGGTCCCAGCCAACATCAGGCCCCCCTACCCAGGTTTCCAGTGCCAGGATGAGAAGTCCACATAAATTCTGGCTGTAAAAACAAGCAGGGATTGAGGCTGAGGCAAACAGAGGGCTCCTGCAGGCCCAGGCAGTTCATTTTAAAGGGCCAGCAGAAGGACTTACTTGGATTCACTCCCTCTGAGCTCTAGCACTTAGGCAGCTTCTCCCATGTACCAGCGATACATAGGGAGGAACTGAATTGTCTAGCATCAAGGCAAGAGCAGGGTGGGCAGATTTCTGCCAGACAGAAGTGCTGACAGAAGTCACTGTTCCCTTTCTGAGATCCCCCTCCCCACAGAGCCAGCAGACAGGTGCCTTTTCTGAGTCTCCATCACCCCGAATATTGTTTTTCCCACTCTAGTGATTCCCTGAGACCCTACTTTACCCAGCTTGTGGGCCCAACTTAAGCTGTTTCCAGTGGCTTTTCCATACTCGTGGCCTATCTTGGCTTATGCTTCAGGTTTTCCTAAAATCTCTCAAACAAGCAGCATCTAGCCTCAGCATGCCCTATACCTCTCAATAAGTGGCCCCAGGCCTGGCAGTAGTGGAAGCTGGCACTGGTTCACAGCTTGTCCTCACCCGGGCACTTCCAAGTTCAGCACAAGTAGCAGCCATCTGTAGATT
The DNA here is from genome assembly GCA_039655065.1 of Glossophaga mutica. NCBI lineage: Eukaryota > Metazoa > Chordata > Mammalia > Chiroptera > Phyllostomidae > Glossophaga > Glossophaga mutica. The sequence goes on from CM077304.1 coordinate 67,438,696, forward strand.
GCTTTGTAGCTCATGCTGGGTGGCCCCAGGCAAAAGACAAGTGATGGCTGACCTTGTCCTGCAACTCCCAGGAGGCTCCAGAGCCAGCAAATCCAGTGGACAGCTTCAGACAACACTGGAGCACCACTCAACCACCTCCACAAACATCACATTCAAGAGGCAGACTCAGCAGGCACCTGAGCCCTGTCAAAGTAAATCCTGTTCCATTGAGTCAGCCTCTGAACAGCTGATCCTCCACGGTGGTTGGTGGTCACAACCAGTCTTACAGTTGATTGGCCTGGGGGTAAATTCCTTTCATTGATGTGCCAATAGCCATCAAGGCTCAACCACAAGAGGAAGGTGCATCTTGAGTACCCGGCTTGAGTACTAGGGGAGGCTGTGCCACTGGACCCTACAGGACACCTACTACATTAGGCCACTATTCCAAAACATGGGAGATGTAGCAGCTCTACCTACCACATAGAAACAAGCACAGGAAGCCTGCTAAAATGAAGAGACAAGAAAAAATGTCCCAGATGAAGAAACAGAACAAAACTCCAGAAAAATAGCCAAATGAGCAATCTACTAGATACTGAGTTCAAAACACTGGTTATAAGAATGCTCAATGAACTTAGTGAGAACCTCAATAGCATAAAAAAGATCCAGTCTGAAATGAAGGATACACTAATTGAAATAAAGTACAATTTATGAGGAATCAACAGTGGAGTGAATAAAGCAGAGGATCAAATCAGAGATGTGGAATATAAAGAAACAAAAAACAACCAATCAGAACTAAAAAAAAAAAGAATCCAAAATATTAAGGATAGCATAAGGAGCCTCTGGGACAACTTCAAGTGTACCAACATTCACACAGTAGGAGTGCCTGAAGGAGAAGAGAAAGAGGAAGAAATTGAAAACCTACTTGAAAAAAATAATGACAGAAATTTTCCTCAACCTGGTGAAGAAAATAGACATACAATTCAGAAAGCACAGAGTGTCCCAAACAAGATGAACTCAAAGGGGTCGCACCAACACACATCATAATTAAAACACAAAAGTTTAAAGACAAAGAGAGAATCTTAAAAGTAGCAAGAGAAAAGCAGTTAGTTAACTACAAGGGAGCTCCCATAAGACTGTCAGCTGCTTTCTTAACAGAAACTTTGCAGGCTAGAAGACAGTGCCAAGAAATATTAAAGTGATAAAAAGCAAGAACCCAGAACCAAGTTTACTTTACCCAGCAAAGCTCCCATTTAGAATTGAAGGACAGATAAAAAGCTTCCCAGACAAGAAAAAGCTAAAGGAGTTCATCACCATCAAACCAGTATTACTTGAAATGTTAAAGAGTATTTTTTTAAGGAGAAGAAGAAAAGAAGTTCAAAATTATGAATAATAAAATGGCAGTGGAGTTCTGGCTAATATGGAGGTGTAGGTAGAAATGCTTCACTACCTTGCACAACCAAAAGAAGGATAACAACCAATCCAAAAGCAATAAACAGTCAGAAGTTCCAGAAAATGAAACTGCACGGAATTCCAGTAACCAAGGATTTAAAGAAATATTCACACAGACCGGTAGGCAGAGAGGACGCATGGCAAAGTGAGTGGACTGCGAGGTGAGGCTGGGCTGGCTGAGAGGATTCACAGCAAGGCGGCAGACTGTGCAGGCAAGGCAGGGCTGGCTGAAAGGAAACTTAAGACTCAAAGCTAGCTGTAAACTACTGCAGGGCTTGCTAACATGGGAGAAATTCCTAGTCTCACATGAAGGAGTTCGTTGGAAAGCGGGGCTAGAACAGACCAAGGGAGTTGCATTGTTCCCTCTCTGACCCCTCCCCCACAGACAGCAGCACAATGCAGTAATGTGATTTGCCCTGCCCTGGAAAATACCTAAGGCCCCACCACCTTACAACAGAACAGGCGTGCTGAGATAAAGAAATATGCCCCAAATGAAAGAACAGATCAAAACTCCAGAAAAAGAGCTAAGCAACAAGGAGATAGCCAACCTATATGATGCAGAGTTCAAAACACTGGTAATCAGGATGCTCACAAAACTGATTGAGCTCATGCAAAATGAAGAAACAAATAAAGGCTACCCAACATAAAATAAAGCCAAATGTACAGGGAATCAATGATGAAGGGAAGAAACTAGGACTCAAATCAACTGTTTTGAGAAGAAGGAAGAAATAAACCTTCAACCAGAACAGAATAAAGAAACAAGAATTCAAAAAGATGAGGAAAGGCTTAGGAACCTCTGGGACAACTTTAAACATTCCAACATCCTAATTATACAGGTACCAGAAGGAGAAGGACAACCACAAGAAGTTGAAAACTTATTTGAACAAATAATGAAGGAAAATTTCCCCAATCTGGTGAAGGAAATAAACTTCCAGGAAGCCCCGGAAGCCCAGAAAGTCCCAAAGAAATTGGACCCAAAGAGGAACACACCAAGGCATATCATCATTAAGTTACCCAAGATTAAAGATAAAGAGAGAATCTTAAAAGCAGCAACAGAAAAGGAGAGAGTTACCTATAAAGGAGTTTCCATCAGACTGTTAGCTGATTTCTCAAAAGAGACCTTACAGGCAAGAAGGGGCTGGAAAGAGGTATTCCAAGTCATGAAAGTCAAGGACCTACATTCAAGATTGCTCTGTCCAGCAAAGCTGTCATTTAGAATGGAAAGGCAGATAAAGTGCTTTCCAGATTAGGTCAAGTTAAAGGAGTTCATCATCACCAAGCCCTTACTATATGAAATGTTAAAAGGACTTATCTAAGAAATAGAAGATCAAAAACAATGAACAGTAAAGTGACAAAAAACTCACACCTCTCAACAACTGAACCTAAAACAAAAACAAAAACTAAGCAAACAACTAGAAGAGGAACAGAATCAGAGTAATGGACAACACATGGAGGGTTTTTAGTGAGGAGGGGGAGGAGAAGAACTCGGGGGAAAGGTACAGGGAATAAGAAGTATAATTGATAGGCATAAAATAGATGGAGAGAGGTTAAGAATGGTATAGGAAAAGAGGAGTCAAAGAACTTATATGCACAACCCATGGACATGAACTAAGGAGGGGGGAATACTAGGGGGTTGGGGAGTGCAGGGTGGAGGGGGATAAAGGGAAAAATTTTGGGAAAACTAATAGCATAATCAATAAAATTTACTTAAACAAAAATAAATAAATACTTAAGAAAATAAAATAAAATGACAGTAAATTAATATTTATCAACAATTGAATCTAAAAAACAAAATGAACAAGCAGAACAGAAACAGACTCATAGATACAGAGAACATTTGACAGTTGCTAGATGTAAGGGGGATTGAGGGGAATGGGTGAAAAAGGTGAAGGGACTAAGAAGTACAAATTGATTGTTAGGGAATAGTCATGAGGATGTAAAGTACAGCATAGGAAATATAGTCAATAATATTATAAAACCATATATGGTGTTAGATGGGTATGATATTTATTAGGATGGTCAGTTAGTAAGTTATGTAATGTCTAATCCCTGGGGTATACACCTGAAACTAACATAATATTGTATGTCAAATGAAATTGAAAATTAATAAATGATTTAAATTTGTTTAATTAGGGGAAATGGATATAACAAAGTCTCTAAAATATAAAATAAAACATTTTTAAAATCCTAAAGCTCGGCCCTGGCTGGTGTAGCTCAGTGGATTGAGCGCGGGCCTGCGAACCGAAGGATCTCGGTTCGATGCCCAGTCAGGGCACATGCCTGGGTTGCCAGGCCAGTTCCCGGCAGGGGACATACAAGAGGCAACCGCACATTGATGTTTCTCTCCCTCTCTCCTTCTCTTCCCCTCTAAAGATAAATAAAAATAAAATCTAAAAGAAAAAAAATATTAAAAAAAAATCCTAAAGCTCGGTTTTGGATAAAGATTTAGAGACCTTCTGGTTCCATGCGCAATAAATAACTCTATACTTTTTGCATGCAAAAAAGAAAGAAATTATCATTTAATAACTTCCACAAAATAAGTTATAAGTCTCTGGTAATTAAGTCTCTTGAATGACACAAAATGTATCAACTAGAATGGAAAATATAACACTAGAAAATCATGAAGATTGGAGAGATTTTTTTCATAAGTATAATTTGAAATGTATTTACCAGCATCTATGAAGTATACAAAGTAACACGTTTTTACACAGACCATAATTTAATGTCATTAGAAGTCTATCATATAGTCATTGTTAGTGTCATCAAGAGCTATCAAAACTGCATGCGACACTGTTTAGAGATGCGCAATGCAGACTGGCATGGCTCCAAGAAGTGTCACATCAAAAAACTTGCTCAATTATTTCCCAAATTTCTTTCACTGTGGAAGTCTTTATTCAATGTAATACTAACTTTAAGATACATAATTAAGAAGACAGATTTTGGCGTTAGAATGACAAGGTTTGAATCCCAGCTCTATCAGTGTGTTAATTTAGGTAACAATCTGTTTGCAACACATCAATCCCAAAATTTCCGTGGTTTAACACAATATAAATTTATCTGTCTCTCACATCAAGTCAATCAGTAAACTAGAGAAAGTGGGGAAGGGAAGGGAAGGCAGCTCTCCTCCTCACAGTCACTCAGGAGTCAAGATGGCAGAAGTTCAGTCACCTTCAACAAGTGGCTCTCAGGGTTGCCCTGCACATTGGTATCCAGTTGGTCATCAGAGGAAAAGTAAAAGTGGAGAATAATGGGCAATTTCTATGGGCCCAGCTATTCATATATATTCCAGTGTCTGCAGCTGTGTTTCATGCCAAACTTAACTTCCAGGGAGGTTGGAAAATGTAGAACAACCGTGTCCAGGATGAAAGGCAAAACTGATTTTTCTCAACAACTAGCCATCACATGTCACAACCAATTCCTAGTTGGGTAACTTAGAAGAAATTATTTAACTGCCACAGTTTCCTCTGTAAAAAGGAGATACTGCATTTCATTGCATCCAAAACATCATCATTTTTTAAGTTGTGCTATTATTTTATGTGCTACTAAAAAATACAATTAAACTAGATACACACACACCATCAATTATAAAAGACACCCTGATTTAGAGATGTTAAAATTTGGGAGAGGGGGAGAATGTGGGACTTAGAATTGATGAGATATAGTAATAGCACCTGTCTCTTTAGATTATTGAAAAATTAAATAGAGCAAGGGGCTAAACAATAGGCCACATTGCAAGATCACCACCAAGCTCTAACTTATCTGTCAACCAAAAAGGAAAAAATGGTCACATACCAACCAAGACCTTACAAAATCTGTATAAAAATAAATCTTGGTTTGGAAATGAAGAGCAGGAATTGAGGCATTCTTGCAACCGGCAGGCAGAGGCACGACAGGCCAAACCCTGAGTGCCACCCTCCCCCTGTCCAGTCTCTGCTGTGACCATCACTTCCCACTGAACCACCGAGGCACAGGGAGAAAAGACACCAACAGACTGAACCAGACAGCGCATATTTTTCTGAAAATGTTTGTTGCAGGAATGTTCCCTTGTATAGATACAGATCTTTTGAAATCCTAATTAGAATGATGATGAGAACCTTTGCTTGATTATGCAATGAGGATATGTTTGTACTTTGAGGCAGAACAATGTAATGGCCTAGAGATTTAAATTGCAGATTCTCCAAATTACCTAACTTCCCAGATCTTCTGCTATCCTCATGCACAGACCCGAGATAATGATGGTACCCCTCTCTAGCTGTTAAATCCTCAACGGTGCACATGGTTTATAGTCAGTACTTCATAATAAGTGTAGCAGTTATTTGTACCTATGCAGCCTGACCTACCTTCGTGTGCCTTTAGCTCCTTGGTTGTGAATCATTGCCCATTGGGAACTATACAGGCTTGCCGGAGCCATAGAAAATTAAACCCTCTCCACAATATTCCCCACTCCTCCCTGAACCCAGCAACTAGAACAACAATAATGTTTTCTCTGTAGTACTGGGTCCACCATTACTTTATCCCTATGGCTTTTGCCCAGAACTGCTGGGAAAGAGATCCTATCTTCCTCTATTCTGTCTCATCAGCATCCTTAAGGATATTGTCTCAATTCTTGGACCAATGTAAAGATCTTAAAAATTATCGCAAAGTAAAACACACACATACACACACACACACACACACACACACACACGTCAACCACTAGAATTTTGTTTTTGGTTTATTTGCTTGTTTTCCATTTTAAAATCATTAAAGATATCATTTACCAACGAAGATGACAGATAGAGATATTTGCAGATATAATATCATACAAAGTCACCACAAGTGTCCAATAGCCACTCAGTCTAAAAAGATAGTCATCCACCAACCTAAGGCATGCATATACATGTACATTTTATATGAACAGAGTAATTATATGCAATCTCATGATCAGAAGGTGGAATGTACAAGGCACTCATGGTAATGTAGTTCTGGTGACCGATATTCCAGTTGCTCAAGAGGCACATCATTTCACAGAGGCACATCGTTTCACAGAACATAGTTTAGCAAGATCAGGTCAGGGTACCCAGGTAAATAAATCCCATCTCATGATTGCTGATGATATGAACTGTAAGTAGTTTACTAACTGGTTTATCGGTGCTTTCACTAGTAACTAACCTAACAAATGAACTAATCCAGCTCTTCATTCATTAAAGTGTGAATCCTGCTTCCAGATAAAGGGAAATATCACCTGAAAATCACATGATCATTGTTAATTCAGATTCATTTTAATGGATTATAGTTTGATCTTATCTAGCAGAAGCAACGTAATGCTATAAATAGGCTAGTGAGCTGTCTGAATACCTTTTCTTCACAGTGCAAATTTACAAATTAGTTGCTGCCAGTACTTCATTACTAGTGAACCTACCACAGAAGAAGTATTTCTTTAAAACACAGCACTGTTCTATTACAAACATTCTATCTCAATTTTTCTGATGATTAAAGGGGATTTTAATTATACAATCAATGAGAAAATAGATAGAAACCATCTGGAAATTCCTCTGTTTTCTGCCAAAGAATTTTCTTTTGTTTTACATATCAATGGCTTAAGCTAACAAAGGAATTTCAGTGCCAGTCATTTGTCCTTGGCAAGGCTGGATCTTTTTTATGTTATGAAAGATCTTTTAAATTTACTGATTGAGAGTCAAATTATCCCACATGGTCAGCGAATTAACCTCAAGATTTTCCTACACATAAAACTAAGAACAAAGGGTATTTTTTAATTACTTGATCTTTAAAACATACAAACTTTAAATCATTTTGTGCTTCAATGTTTTTACTAATCAGGATGGTCAAAACTCAAAAACACTTTGTCTTTTTTGAGGTACTGGTGGAAAATGTTTAACCAGTAAAGTACTGAAAGAAATACTATTGGTTTTAAATAAATAAAAAGAATGAAGAAGATGGCATTAAAGCCTTCTAAAGAAAGCCTTCCAAAGTTAATTTGCTATAGTGCTGGGCCACCAGTCTGGAAGAATTAAACCTGTAAGGAACTCAAACAGAGAAGGATGCTTGGAGAGCCCACTCAAGATAGCTCCAAATGTGTGGAGCAAGAGCAACTGTCCATGAAAGAAAGGCACATTTTAGGTCAGAAACCAATCTTCCCTTCTGCTGTTGGTCTGAGAATGGAAGAAAAAGCAGCATGTCACCATGGTCCTTTGCCAAGGACTTATTTCTCTGCTGAGTGCCATGACTCTGACTTTGAAAGGTGGATTTTGTTCCTTAAATCCATTTTTTGTAAGGAAATGCACCAGATAGAAAATACCTCCTTTCATGAAGGCAAAAAAACAATAAGATTTTGTCAACATTCTACAGAGACAGCTCTGTAATAAGCAGGATTGGTTGATTTGACAGATGTGTGTAGAAAAAAGTAGCTTCTGGGACTTGGAAATTTTGTGGCTCAATAATACTAAAAATTACATTACCTTATACAGTAGGGGGTAAAGTCACTGGTATAAAAGTCTGATTCTCAGCAATATATTTTAGAGGTAATCTGTTGGACTGACATGAGTGTTTTTAAAAGATATTTTAAAGATTTCAGTAGAAGTAAGGAAAGAAACAGAAATTGGTTTAAAATTCACTAAAGCACTTCCGGCCAAGATGGAGGCGTAGACGGACACACTGTGCCTCCTCTCACAACCAAAATTAAGGACAAGAAATATTTAGAAACAAGAAAACAACCAGAACTGATAGAAAATTGAACTGTATGGAAGTCCAACAACCATTCATCCAGACCGGTAAGAGGGGCGGAGTCGCGGCAGGAAAAAGTGGAGGTTCGGACCCGGGAACGCAAGCAGCAGCGGCTGGCAGTTCCCAGGTGCACAGGCGGTGGCTGGCGGTCCCTGGGCACAGGGGGACAACTGTGCAGATCCAGTGAGGCCACACAAGGTGGCTGGCTGACCAGGTGGTCTCACATTCACGCGCGCAGACAGTCCAGGTAAAGGGAATGTGGCGGAAGGGACTGAATCCAGAAGAGAGGGACCAGGCACCATTGTTCCCCCTCAGACCCTGCCCCCACATACAGCGTCAAACCCAGTGACTGGCTGCCCCGCCCTGAGGAACATCTAAGGCTCCACCCCTCACTACATAACAACCGAGACCAGACTAAAACCAAACCAAAACAAAACAAAACAAAAAAACCCACAAAAAGTGGCCCCAACCGGAGAACAAATGAAATCCCCAGAGCCAATTCCTCTAAACCGTGAAGAGATAGCCAACCTATCATATGCACAGTTCAAAGCACTGGTTATCAAGATGCTCACAGAATTGGTTGATTTTGCTCACAAATTAGATGAAAAAATGAAGGCTACAATACGTGAAATGAAGGAAGATGCATGGGGAACCAATAAAGATGGGAGGAAAACTGGGACTCAAATCAATGGAGTGGACCAGAAGGAAGAAACTAACAACCAAACAGAAAACGAGGAAGAAACAAGAATTCAAAAAAATGAGGAGAGGCTTAGGAACCTCTGGGACATCGTTAAACGTCCCAACATCCAAATTATAGGGGTCCCATAAGGGGAAGAAGAAGAGCAACAAGTGGAAAACTTATTTGAACAAATAATAAAGGAGAACTTCCCCAATCTGGCAAAGGAAATTGACTACCAAGACGTCCAGGAAGCTCAGAGAGTCCCAAAGAAGTTGGACCCAAGGAGGAACACACCAAGGCACATCATAATTACATTAGCCAAGATTCAAATGAAGAAGAGAATTCTAGAAGCAGCAAGGGATAAGGGGACAGTCACCTACAAAGGAGTTCTCATCAGACTGTCACCTGATTTCTCAAAAGAGACCTTGCAGGCAAGAAGGGGCTGGAAAGAAATATTTGAAGTCTTGAAAGGCAGGGACCTACATCCAAAATTGCTTTATCCAGCCAAGGTGTCATTTAGAATGGAAGGGAAGATAAAATGCTTCTCAGATAAGGTCAAGTTCAAGGAGTTCATCATCACCAAGCCCTTATTATATGAAATGTTAAAGGGACTTATCTAAGAAAAAGAAGATCAAAAATAGGACAGTGAAAAGACAGCAAACTCACAGCTATTAAGAACCATACCTAAAACAAAAGCAAACTAAGCAAACAGCTAGAACAGGAACAGAATCACAGAAATGAAGATCATATAGAGGGTTAGCAACAGGGGAGTGGGAGGAGGAGAGAGGGGGGGAAAAGGTACAGAGAATAAGTAGCATAGATGGTGGGTAGAAAATAGACAGGGGGAGGGCAAGAATAGTGCGGGAAATGTAGAAGCTAAAGAACTTATGACACATGGCCATGAACTAAAGGGGGGGAATGTGGGTGGGAGAGGGTGTGTAGGGTGGAGGGGAATGATGGGGGAGAAATGGGACAACTGTAATAGCATAATCAATAAAATATATTAAAAAAAGAATGTTATATAAATAAATGAAATCATACAGTATGTAATCTTTTGGGATTGTCTTTTCTCACTTAGCACAATCTCCTGGAGATTCATCTAGGCTGTTACATGTATCAATAGTTCATTCCTTTTTATTGCTGAGTAATATTCTACTGCACAGGTGTACCCCAATTCAAGTGTTCACCTGTTGAAGGACACCTGGATTATTTCTAGTTTTTTAGCTATTAAGAATAAAGTTGTTGCCCTGGAAAAAAAATTTACTAAAGCATCAACAGCTCTTTAAAAAAGAAATTTGACCAAGAAACATTCCCCTCTTTGACACTTCTTAAAATAAAACAAACAAAACAAAACAAAACAAAAATAACTATGATCTTTTGGGGGGCAGAGAACACTGAAAATTCATAGGGAAAAAAATCAAGGAGAGAAAAATTACCTTTTATCTGTCACTAAATTGACATTGCTTTACTATTCTCATTTTTAAGAAAATTCCTAACTTTCCATAGTCAAATGAACTTCTTTGATATGTTATTACTTTCAAGAGGTGATTCCCCAAGTCATTACTGAAAGTTAAGGGGAGACAGAATTTTAATAACTTAATATATGGGGTCTAAGAAACTAATTGAAATCTAAAGATTTGTTTTATCACATTGTAAGAAATTTTGATGAAGAGATTCAAAATCAAATTAGTGAGAGCTTCTGATAAACGTAATGAAATTATTTTGTTTTCACCTCAATATGTGTAGATCCTTGATGATTACCAAATTTTAAGTTGCATAGCTCCCTTCAAATTAACTTCAGCATATTAAAAGGAATGATGTAGGTGTTTTTAAATAAAATAAACAAATTTCCAAAAATCTAGGTGGTAAAACATATTGTCGAGATATCTGCCGAAGGATATTAGAAATAGTAATTCTGAAAACTGCAAGTAGAATAGAGATGATGGGGACGACGGAGAGGTACGGCCTGTGGTGGGAGGGGCATGGCCCTCCGAGGTAAACTGCTTTGTGCTGGACACCTAGCTCTGGTTCTTGCCACCTTAGACAAATCACTCTATAACCCTCAGTTCCCTCCTACTTCTTAGAACTGTTTTGAGGGTTACATAACAATATATATGTACCCTGGCTGGTCTGGCTCAGTGGATTGAGTTCTGGCCTGTGAATCAAAGCGTCACTGATTCAACTCTCAGTCAGGGTACATGCCTGGGTTGTGGGCCAGGTCACTGCTGGGGGGTGAGCAAGAGGCAACCGCACACTGATGGTTTCTTCTCATTCTCCCTCACTTCCCCCTCTCTCTAAAAATAAATAAAATAAAATCTTAAAAAAAGGAATACATATGTGACATACCGACCACAGTGCCAAGCACACAATACTCAGTAAATAGGAATGTTCTGCCCCCTAAATTGAAGGACAGAGGTAGAAAGAAGCAATAAAGGAAATGGGTAGTAGGGGGTCCAAGTGGATGACTACCTGGGAAAACAGAGATCTGGTGGGTGGTGTACCTCCCAGAGCCCACTTCCCCCAGCACCGGTGGCGTTGTCTGTTGACAGCTCCTAGCTAAGTCCCCTTCAGAAATGGCCCCCTGGCTAAAGGTATCTCTCTCAAAGTCACACACAGTCCCCAGAGGCACTGCCTTAAATGACCTGGGCAGAAGGCATAGAAAGGCTTGATTCAGGACATTTCTGAAGTGCCATCCTGGCAGCAGAGTGCCAGGTGGACTCTGACTGACTTCCCAATTACAGATGCCACTTTCAGTTTCTTGGGCCCTGAGCTTTTGGGTTTTTCTTCAAGGCTGTCTCTCAACCCCATTATCCCAGGTATTTAGAAGATGAATTATCTCTGTGTGTCTGCTTATCCTATTTTAAAGGAAGGCAGTATTTTATAATTAAAAAATAAAATAAAAGGACATGAACTTTAGAGTCTGAGAACTTAACCTTAATCCCATCCCTGCCATTTACTTGCTATGTGGTCTCCGAAGAATTGCTTAACCTCTCATGGCCTCCATTTGTGAGAATGAAATAATAATACATCGTGGTCTGAAGTAATAACAGGCATCTCATAAGGTTGTTGTGATGCTCCCATAAGATAACCTACATAAAAGACACAGCACAGTAGACATTTATATATCCTCAACCACACATCCTCATTCGTTTCTGGTGATACCACTCACCCAACCACTCCATTGTCATCAAATCAAATTATAATAAGTGAATAATTTGCCTTCCCAGACTGTCATATCCCCTTTACAATGTACTCATTCTAACTCACAGGACACATATACATTCCAATAGCAATCCCTGTCCTCTCCTGGTCTTAGCTGGGACCCAGATATAATGTAAAAGCCATCTTGAATGGTTAGTACATTTAACCCACACTCTTCTTTCCTGGGAAGATGAGGCAGGCCTCTTTGCTTCGTTTTTGCTCCCCCTGATGCTCAGGACAAGGCATCCTACCATAACCAGGGGATCCAGGACTTCAGAAGAACAGAAATTATTCCCATTCAGAAAAATTATCTGGCTTCCTCTGAATTAAACACTTAGAATTCCATATTGAGATTTAAATTCACAAACTCAGATTTCTAGCAAGAGGCATACCCTTCAGTTCACAATCACTGTTTGGGTAGAGAGGTGTTTACCACATTTTATTTTGGACTTTCCATTATAATAAGTAATATTTATTTAATACTCACTACGTGCTAGACACTCTGCTAAGCATTTTACAACCATTGTGTTATTAATCCTCATGAGAAACCTAGTTAGGTACTATAATAATCCTGATTTTAGAAAATAAGAAAAACAGTGTCAGAAAATGTGTCCTCCCTCCTGATTTTACAAGGGATGGAAAGCTGGGGTTGTCCTAGTGGTTGACTTGACCACAGCGGACAGAGAACTAAAAAAGAACTTGCAAGAACCATGAATGAGAATAAGCTATAAAACAGGACGGAGAAAAATCTTTTCATTTTTATGTATGTCAGCCTGTATTTGCATTTTACAACCATCTATTAAATAGTGTTACTTTTACTATAAAGATATTTTCCAGGAAAGAAGCTGAACTTCCCCAACCCCATGTCCTTTTTTAAGTAGAAGAAGAAAATAGAGAAAGCTATACATTTATTCAATGGGGGTGTTTGGTTTTTAAAATAATATAAAAAAATAAATTCTTTTCAAAAACTTTCAAGACAAAGCAACGGCACAAAGTTAACTTAGAGTGACACAGCAATGAGCTCATGATGCCCAGACTGAAGGTCAAAACCCTGAAATCAGATAGTTTCCCAATCCACTAAGTGCCATCATTTTAAATGAATTTATTCTGCTGGGATGTTATTTCTCTCACTCTCTAGACTTTTTACTGACTATTGACTTGATTTTCCCTGGATCAAGTGAAGCCATTTGCTCGAATTGGTCACCCCTACTGACTGAAAACCAGACCATTTATATGTTTCAGCAAGTTTGATATCAGAAATCACATCATGAATAAGCAAGGCTAATTTAATAGAAGAAAAGGAGATCTTGCATTTTTTTGATGATTCAGTGAAATTGAGAGATGTTCATTTTCTCACCCAATCTAAAACATTGCCATTGAGGCCATTTATCAAAGCCATTTTAAAATCAATTGTTAGGTATTTTCCATAGGCTTAGCCTCTATCTGTGACATAAGGAGGATAGAATTTTAATAGCCCTAAGTTCCCGGATCTGGACGAACCCCAGCATCTCTCTCTCCTGACTGGGCATCGCAGTGAAAAGCTAGTTCCTTCCTCCATACTTGTACCAGGTGGGTGGGCTTCCACAGATGCCCAATCGTGGCAGCAGGGTGGTGGTGCAGGATTCATCATCCACGCAGACCAGAAATTCACATAATGATGATGTCCCACATCCTCCCTTGCTACTCCTCTACTTCACAGCCCAAAGTCAGAAGCAGCTTTCTCCAGGTAGTTCAAGGTTACAGGGGCAATACTAGAAATCCATAAACTAGTGGTTTAGTGATAAAAGGTGTCACTAGGTCCCTGCCCCTGACTTTTGTTTCCCAAGATGACAGTCTTGAGTTTTCTGAACTAAAGCTTCTTCCACAAAGATAGTGATCTGGCTGTGCCATCAGCCACCTGCACTGAGCAGAAAGACTGTCTTAGAGGCGCTGCTGTTTGGTTGCAGTCTCTTTTCTATCAGCCATTACTCCTCCCAATACCTCTCAGTTTAACCACAAAGACACTACGAGCCAGCATCAGAAAGGGATACACTTTAAGTTATTGCTCTGCCATGTTGAAAATTTTGCATTGAAAAGTCATATACTTTCAACCTGTCACCCTAATAACTAACGTCCACTGGCCTTGATAGGTAAGTCAGTGTTCACAGCCTAGATTGTAATAACTAGAGTGCAGATAACTGTCCTACATGAGGACCAACTGCATGGTTCCAGACCTGTTAACATGGTGTTATAACTGTTTGAGCTAGCCAGCCAAAGATATTTCCTATCCAACTGATGGATTTTTTAAAAGCATCTACTATGTGTATGGCACTTGTGTTCTTTATTAAATATATGGGTTTAATGTTTTCTGTCTTTACTTTCTCCATCCTAGACCAAGGTCAGCAAAGTTTTTCTGTAAAAGGTCATGCAGGAACTAGTTTCAGCTTTCAAGGCCATATAGGCTCTGTCGAAACTATTCACTCTGCCTTTGTAGCATGAAAACAGCCTTATGTGTGAACAGCTTATATGTGAACAAATAACCCCAACTGTATGCCAATAAAACTTTATTAGCAAAACAGGTGAGGGGACATATTTGGCCATAGTTTGATGATCCTAATCTAAATCAAAAGGTTGATGAGGGCAGGAAACTCTCTTCTTATATCCCTAGCACACAATGGATATTCAAATCTGTGATCTAAATAAATAAAAGTAAAATTTAAAGGACCAACAAACTATTCTGGATCAGTCGTAACACCCAATGTATAGTGTTTCACACTTGTCAGTGTGATACAAAGTACTTTAGTACAACGGTCCCCAGTCTTTTTGGCACCAGGGACTAGTCTGGTGGAAGACAATTTTTCCACGGACCACAGTGGTGAGGGATGGTTTCAGGATGATTCAAGCGCTTTCCATGCAAGCTCACCTCCTGCTGTGCAGCCTGGTTCCTAACAGGCCAGGACAAGTAACAGTCCACCCTCTGGGTCGTGACTCCTGCCATGGTAGAGAAGCATTTGCTAAATAATTGAAATTCAACTTTATTTCATATGAAAGATCAATTTCTACCTTTTATTCTTGACTTATCCCCTGGATTATCTTGTGGACATTTATTCTTGGTTCAAAACATCATTAAATGATGCATTAAACTTAGTCTTTGCTACAAGTGGAAACAGGGGTATTGAGGAGCTGTTTCTTTTTCACATGTTCCAGCTCACATGTTGTTTTAATTTTTCAGCTTCATCAAGGCAGGTAGGCTGCCATCTGGTTGATTTTTGACAGCTCTCAGTGGTTTTAGCTGAAACTTTGGCAGTTGATTTTTTTTTTAATGAAGACAGCCAATGTTTTGACAAAATTCAACCCTTCATCCCTAGAGAAATTATTGGGCTTTTAGAACTTGTTTTCAGACCAACTTTTCCCAGAAAGGATTCATATCTTCCCTCTTTTTTCAGAAATTCTCCCTTTTTGCAGTCAGCTGTCACAGCTGATCATTTCCTGACTATAAAGGGGGTTTTTAACTTTCAGTACAAAATAAGCAACATGACATTGCAAATAAGCCTTCTGAGACGGTAAGCATAATATTTTGTAAAGGCATTTTCACAATATCCCCTATTATGACATGCCTAGATGGTAAAATAAAAGAAATAAGATTATCACTGCCTGAAATAAATGATTTTTCCTCTGATTAAATGAATACCAGTTTTAAAGGTCAATACCTATAATTTGTCATAAATAGAATCCTATATAGTTCCTCCCCACTTAACTTTTTTGTGTGTTTTTCCAGCTTTACTGAAGTATGATGAACCAATAAAAGTTGCATATATTTAAGGTGAACAATGTGATGATTCAACATATTATTGGGAAATGAGTATCACTATCAACCTAATTACCATCCATCACCTCACAAATTACCTCCCTTTTGCACTGAGGGCAATTAAGATCTACTCTCTTAGCAAATTTCAAGTATGTAATACACTATTATTAACTATAGCCATGCTACTCATTAGCTCTTCAGAACCTATTTATCTTATAAATGAAAACTTACGCCTTTTGACAAATGTCTCTCCATTTCCTCCACACCTGCCCCTCCCCCAGCCCCTGGCAACCACCATCCTATTCTCTGTTTCTATGAGTTTGCAAGTTTTAAATTCCACAAGCAGAAGTCTACATAGTTTCTTAAACAAAAAAAAATCTCAATATTCAGGTGAGAAAAAAATATACCTGACTTCCATTTCTTTCTCTTCTTTTAAAAATATTACTATAATGTCTTTTTCTCTTCAAAAAAAATTATTTAGAGGGTTCAGAAAATTAGCGCTGCCCTAAAGCTAACATTGCCCTAACAAAAAAAAAGTAGGTTGTAGCTACCTTTCCCTACATGAGCCCAGATATGTCTGGCTATTGAAATCACCTAGTCAGCTTTTAAAGAGCACAGATGGCTGGGCCCTACTGCAGGGTCAGGCTGAGGAATCCATTGGCTTTGCTTGGGTACTCTCCAAGTGGCCCTGACGGCACTTCGGATGGGAAGCCCCTGTACCAGGAAGACTTTTTCCCAGCAAGGTTCTGCATCTGGTCATTGCTTAATGATGATTTGAAAGGTCCCAGATTCTTTTTCTCAACAGTGGGAAGATTTTTCTTTTCACCCTTTTGATCTTCACCAAAAATTAGGTGCCACCAACAAAATCCTATTTACTCCTGCTGTAAGCCCAGCATCTGTCTTAACAACCACAGACTCTCTTTTATTTGGTAGCTGTTCCAGTCTTTGAAAACAGAGGCTAGTGTTCACACACAGAAGTGTACTTTTCATAAAGCCACAAAACAAAGTGACTGTTTCTAGTTCTGATTGAAGAAAAACCATGTGTCAGTTTAAATATCTCCTGCTTTGATTGCACACATCAGTATGTGAAAATATTTACAAAGCCTAAGTATGAAATTCAGTGCAACCATGTGAAGTTAAACCACACTTGTGAAATTCAGACAGATGAGCACTAGAGATTAAAAAGAAGCCAAGCGACGGCAAGTGTTTCTGAGTATCCACATGTGTTAGACAGTGAGGAGAGGAACAAAAACTTGATGCAGTAGTGATTGGTTCTTCTTTTCCGATTGCTAAGAGTTGAAAGACTTTTTATTATTGCAGCTTCAGCAAAACTGTTGACCTGGGGTCTAGTACATAGCTGACCTTATGTACTTGTCACAGTTCATTCAGGCTTCCAACAATGATAGATTTCTCTGTGATCAGTTTAGCACGTGCTCTTGCTTTCTGCAGGCTCCTGGACTCAGCTTATGGGGGAGCTTATATACTAAGAGAGATCAGTTAGAAAGTTAATGCAACTTTTCTGAAACAAGATCTCTTATTCTTCAACAGGCTCATTCTCAAGGCAGCGACAAGGTTTAGTAAGGCAGAATGAAAGCTCACCAGGCTTCCTGAGACATGGCTCAGAACTGGACACAGCTCTGCTACTGTACTCTACCGGCCAAAGCAAGTTATAAGTCCAGCTCAGATTCAAGGTGAGGGAAATAGATTACAAATTAAAATGTGAAGAATTTCAAAGTCACAGTGTGATGGGCATGGATACAGTGAGGGGTAGAAAATTGGGATCATTTCTGCAATAAAAATCCATGTTTTCCTGATTCAACCTGTCTTTTTCTTCACCTTAGAAAAAGAGAATTAGAGACATATAAAATTAGAGAGCTGAAAGGGAATTGAGAGGTTATGTTCTCAAATCCTTTCACTTACCAGAATGGAACCTGATGCACCAGGAGGTTTACAGACTCATATTCACATAGCTAAGTGTGGCAGACACTTCTGCGTGGTGTGGGCCCAGCTCCCACTCAAAGATGCACAGGACCCACACCCACAGATACGTTCTCTCGTGGGTAATCAGATTTGCAATATACCTAGGCTGCTTTTGAGACTTGCTTCTTGCTAAAACTCCCTCACCCTGCAAGTGCTAAACCTTGCAGGGACCAGTGTAACCAGCTCAACAACTTTTGCCTTTTCATTTGCTAATATCCTTCTTCTGTGATGTGATGAAGGGCATTGGCTCCTTTTGTTGTAACTGGTGATAGTGAGTGAGGACCATCTTGTAATGTGAGGAGATATAGAATAAAGGCCTGTCACGGTGGAGGCCATGGCTTTTGCTCCCCTTGAGAGAAAAGCCGCGCTGTCGTCCTTTTTCCTCCACCGGACTCAGTAGTCCATGTGTATGTTTCTATTTCATCCATAATGACGCAGACACTGCTAGCCGGTGTGTGCATCAACTGGCACCCCGGAACAGGGACCCAGAGGCCACGAGCTATCGTCATTATGGACAACACACCAACCTGGTGGGAGTACGTGCGCATCAGCCCAGGGAAGGGCCGACGACCCTGAGTTCTTTTCAGGAATGCCGTCAAGTGTGTTAGATTTAGAGGACTAGGATTTTCTTCCTAGGTCACTCTCTCTTGCAACTGCTTTGCAACTCTACCTTCTTTAATAAGCAGAAGCTTTGCTCCCTCTCCCAAGTTTTTGCCGGGAGGCGACCTCAATCAAGGTCTAGGCTTGGGGGAAAGAGCAAAGATTTTCCCTTTAATCAGCTTTAAAAACATCAACTAATTACAGGACAGTTTACAGGCATCTCAGCAAATTCTTTCTTTTAAGCCACGTCTTGCGGCCCATTAAAAAAATTTCTTTGAAGGTTTTTGTGCTTCCTCAACCATGAGGAATAGGCTCTCCAAGAACAAGAGTAATGTTTTAGGTTCAGCAGCATCTTGGGGCTGCTGATTTTCTCCTAAATAAGGGATCTTTACATTTTGGAAGTATGCAAGAGAAGGGACCGATGCACACCAGCTAGGGCCTTCTCTTGCAGTTCTCGCCAGCTGCAGTTAGCCTCGTGCAGTGCTTGGCCTGGGGCGGTGTGGGGTTTCGCGTCCCAGTTGGGGTCGGCTTGTGCTGAGGCCGAGTCATGCTGCAGGGACTCGTGCCCCGGGCGGTGAGTCTCTCACCCACTGCCACGTGGGTCTCTTTGCCAGAAGAGCAGCTGGCAGAGATTGGTTTTCCTCGCCTCTTTTTCTCCCGGATCGGATGCACTCTGGAGGAGACCTTCCCCACGCCCCAACACACCAGTGCACTTGCAACCATTTTTTTAAAAAAGTAAATGTATTTTTGCCAGTAGAGAAAAAACTGTTTCTGGGGGTTGTGAATGTGTTTATAAATTTGTCAATCTAACACATGCTATAAGTGGGATGGGGGTGCCATGTGTTAAAAAAAACATTAAAAATCCTCCTTGTTTATGCCAGACCCATGACCTTTAATGTAAAAATGAAATACAGGTATATTGTCTCCCGCATAAAACTAGCCCTTTTCCGAGGAAAACAAAGTACCATTTTTTAACTCAGTACCTGTAAACACTGATTGTTTCCTTGGGGAAGAACTGGCTACTCTCCTGAAGGGAACGGTTAATCAGTCGAGTCACAAAGGCCATTGGCACACAACCATTTTTTGTGTAAACCATATTTTTTCAGAGCACCTCCCCCCTCCCATCTTTCCCACTTTCCTTGAAAACTGTGAATGCATTGCAGCTTGCAGAAACAGCAAGGGGTCTGTCTTTCCAAGCTAAGCTAAAAATATACAAGCCCTCTGGCTTGAGGCCTTTAGTCATTTAGGACAGCCTCAGCAGATTAAAACTGATAATGGCCCTGTATACCTTGCCCATTCTACTTAGGTTTTTCTTCAGCATTGGAATGTCCAACATAAAGTAGGAATGTTTTACAATCCAACCGGTCAGAAAATTATAGAATAGGCTCACCATATTTTTAAAAATCTTCTTAAACAGAAAAAGGGAGAGTCATGAGTCCTTCCCCCTGAAAATTTGATTGTGTTAACCATGTTTACCTACAATTTTCTAAATTGTGATAAATCACTTTGTACTCCAAATGAGAAACATTTTCAGAAGGAGTCAAAGTCATCTTATCCTCAGGTTTTAATAGAGATTCACTGGGAGATGGCTCTTGGCAGGGCCCTGTAGATCATTTAACTTGGGAAGAGGGTGTGTGTGTTTGTTTCCATCCCTACAGGTCCTGCCTGGCTACCAGCCAAAAGAGTAAAGCCTTATCGTGAGTGGGACAGATGCCAAGCTCTACTACCTGGAGCTGAGAACCAATTGACCGACAGACCAGATGGCCCAGCTGATCCTGAGCAACCAGAAGTAAAATGGACATTTATACTGTCACTCACGGGCCTGGGTCTGCTAATGGAGGAGGATGGAGCCTACCCCAATGACAGAGGCCGAGGCTCAGGCACCTCCTGCAGAGAGCAACAACCCCTCGATGCCCCATAATGTTCCATGGTTGGGCCCTAAAAACTGTTTCAATGGACTGAACTTACAAATTTGGGTCTTAGCAGCCCTTGGATTCCCCCTTTGTCTTAATCCTTATTTGTGCTTTATGATATATATAAAGGTTGTTCTCTTAAGATTGCATTCGGGAACAGCAAATAGTAGGTTTCACAGGTTTAACAGCTACAATAGTATTTACAAATGAAAAAGCAGGGAGATCAGATGTTGGGAACTGCCCCGCCTGGTCTCAGGCTGTAACCCCCCATGGCTGGGCTGAGTAAGAGCCTAGGGACCCGTTTCACCTGGGTCTGTTCTTCCAAGAGGACCTGAGCCACTAAGGAGACAAAGCTTATCTCCCTGGCAGGAGCTCCACTCCTGCTTCATCCATATCTGGCCCCAATGCTTGGTTGGTTAGCCGATGATGGGTAAGATTCCCTCAAGGGACGGGGTTGCCTAAGACAGGTATGACCACGTGGATGGCCCTCAAGCAAGGACTCTGGGGGGCCACAGCAAAAAGAGGGTGACGGACCCTCATCCCTCAGCTATCTGGACAGAGCCTGAGCCCTCATTCCGTCTGCAGGAAGACTCCACCTAAGCCTGAAACAATGCCGGAGGTGGGTGCGGCCCTGTGCTGGAAAGGGCAGGTTCCCCGGGCAATCAGGCCTGAGAAAGAAAGTATAAAATCCTATGAAACCTACTTTGCTGATACCCTCAATTTAAATGATAAGGGTCCAAGCTGAAATAAGTTTGTTTCCCCAGAATTTTATGGCCCTTTAGCTATTTGACCCTGACTCAAAATAGGCCCTCAGAGTTCTTTGAATGTTAACTATTTGACCATTACTGCCTGACAATGACTGTTTAGGCTTAATCTGACAATGTGGGTCTTTGGAACCACTGGTTGCTTACTGATTATAATAATGTTCTATATATTTTGATATATTTGCAAATTACCTTCCCAGGGTCGTGTGGGAGACCAGCAAACAGCAAGCTTTGTGGGATCATAGCAGTTCTATTAAAACAAAAGCGGGGGAGATGTGGCAGACCCTTCTGCATGGCGTGGGCCCAGCTCCCACTCGGAGATGCACAGTACCCACGCCCACAGATAGGTTCTCTCGTGGGTAATCAGATTTGCAATATACCTAGGCTGCTTTTGAGGCTTGCTTCTTGCTAAAATTCCCTCACCCTGCAAATGATAAACCTTGCAGAGACCAGTGTAACAAGCTCAACCACTTTTGCCTTTTCATTTGCTAATATCCTTCTTCTGTGATGTGATGAGGGGCATTGGCTCCTTTTGTTGTAACTTGGGGATAGTGAGTGAGGACTATCTTGTAATGTGAGGAGATATAGAAAAAAGGCCTGTCATGGTGGAGGCCATGGCTTTTGCTCCCCTTGAGAGAAAAGCCATGCTGTCGTCCTTTTTCCTCCACCGGGCTTGGTAGTCCGTTTGTATGTTTTTATTTCATCCATAATGACGTGGACACTGCTAGCCAGTATGCGCATCAGCTAAGTAGTTACAAAGCCAAGATAAAAAGGTTTTCCATGTTCTGGCACCGTGCCCTTCCAGTATACCATGCCACTGGTTCCCCAGAGTGTTCAACACTTTTTCTGTAAAATGCTCAGGATGCATTTATTTTAAAATAATATTTGAAAATGTGCAGTTTTTTAATGTAAATAATCAAATCTCCTTTTGCAGGAAATATAAACACAAAGCAAATTGTTACAAATAACTCTTTCTATCCACCATTGTCCATCATTATTTAGCATATAAACAGAATAGTGATTAAACACACTGACTGTATGCTACTGCAGGAAAATTATATAAATGGCTTTATTGTTACTTACAAGTTTAACTCAGTGTCATGGAATTAATGATTTCTTAAAACAGTGGAACATAAACCATTCTAATTACTTATTTAAGAAAGTTTCTAGAAATACTTTCAGACCCATAAAAAAGGTGCATTCATGCTACTTAATTTTTCCAGTTTTTCAGTTTATCTTGCTTGATTAGTAATTAAGGAACTCTTAGGTAAGAGTGAAGTGTAAGTTAACAGGTGATGACAACTTTTGCCCCAATGTGCACAGAAACCAGCTGCAGAATACAGAATTCTGGTCTGTTCCACCCGCAGTGCATTCTACTATATTCCATGATCAGAGCTGATAAACAGGCTTGATGAGAATGATAATAGAGTAGTTCTTTTCTAACTAAAAATGTGAAACTAACTAAGTAACTCACTGTATATTCAGGGAAATAGTTAAATACATTCTGGATCTTCCATAGAAATAAATAACAAGTCAATGGCAAGAAAAAAATGCTCTAAAAGTAATGTTAAAACCAAAAAAAGAAAGGTAAATAGAAAGAAAAAGAGAAAATGCATACACACAGTACAATTCCAATTTATAAAATTTATACAATAAAAAACTGAAAAGACCTGTAACAAAATATGAACAGTAGTTCCTTTCCTTGGGTGAAAGGACTATAAGATTGATCTAACTGATAATTTATATTTTCTTTTTATACATTTATTGGTTTTAAAATCAAATCAAAATAAGTAAAAAAATTATATTATTTAAAAGTTTAGTAATTTAAAAATAAGAAAGAAAAGTAAGCCATTAGATTAAAGTGATTGCACATGTTGAGAATGCAATAATTTATTTTGCATTCTACAAAAATATATTTCATTCTACAATAATGTATTATTCTCCAATAATATATTGCTTTCTACAATAATATATTTGAATAAAATAATTACCAACCAAAATATTTTTAAATGAGCATCATATATTTTAGTCATCTTGCATTCAAAATGAGTCATGAAACCATAAAACTAGAATGCATGATTCAACAATCTCATTTCACAGAGAAGGAGTTGATTCGTGCCTAGAAAGGTTAAATAACTGACCCACTAATATACAGTCCACTTCAGAATCAAGACTCACAGTCTAGCCATGCTCTTTCTATTTCATCATTCTGCCTCTGTAAAAAGTACTAAAAGAGAGAATAAAGGAAAATACTTTGAGTTAACATTCAGTAACTGTTTCTTTAATGGGTGATTGTCTTGCTCACCTTCTCTCATTTATGAACCCATCTCTACAAAATGTAGTAGCTGTAGTAAAAGCATTCTTACTTTTCCAGATTTACGATATCGGCAAAATTTTTATATATTTTACATTTTTCATTATTTTATTATACTGATCTCATTTCAGACATTTTCCTCTTGATACCAAATCCCAGTTTGCTTCAATGGTCTTAGTTTAGGAAGAGGAAGAGTAATACATAGAGGTAAGAATTGAGACATCTATTCCTTACTTACTAGTAAACAAAAGACAGGTGCACTTTGGGAGAGGAGGCCAAGACTTGTTAGTGAATTCCTAGGCTGACGAGATAAAAGGATGCATATGACATGGTGCCGTATGACATGGATTTCAAAGAGCTTATGGTAGAGGTAGAGACAGATATACTAGAAGGGGCAAAAGTAGGTTTCCAGTTCATATGGAAAATAACACAATAACTACAGTAATAAATCATATTATAAGAATAAACTGTGTTTTTCATACTTGCAACTGTAAACCTACTTTTGCCTCTACCTGTACAAGCAACTAAAAGCAATACAGTTTTGTAATTAACTATAAAAAAGTCTTTACAAGTTTAAAAGAGGGGCTAGTCATTTCTATGTTGGGGATATGAGGTAAAACTGTTAGTAAACCCTTTTTTTTCTTTTTTTCAGTTTCATGTCTAATATTCTGAAATGTAAAGCTCTTCTGAATTAAAGTACTGTTGACATACAATATTGTATCAGTTTCAGGTGTAGAACATAGTGAGATTTAACATTTATATGTCTTACAAAGTGATCATCACAAAATTGATATTGATATTATTAATATCCCCTATGTTGTACTTTACACCCCCATGACTTATTTACAAGTTTGTACTTCCTAATCCCCTTAGCCTTTTCACCCTTACCCTCACTGCCCGACCCTCTGGCAATTATCAGTTTTTCTGTATCTATGAGTTTGTTAGAAAAAACTTTTTAAAGCTATAGCTGGAGCTGAAAATTCTTTAATAAAGTACAAGTTACTTAAACAACAACAACAACAAGCAATCAAGTTTGATGACCTTACCATCCAAACTACTGTTCTGTTAAAAAAACCCAAAAAAACCCAGCATGGGTTATTTCATAGAAGAATATCTGCCTCAAAATAACTTTCATTTTATCTGATCTCTAAAACTGTATAAACATAGATGCTTATGAACTGAAAAGAATACGATCAGCCCTATATTAAGCATTATGGTGGAAACAAAAATGTATAAGACACATTGCCAGCCTGTGAGGGACATGCAATATTATTATGGAGTCAATATCTGTACACATAGGAATAGGATAGTGAATTAATTAGAAAAACACTGGCAGTGTTATACAAACACTATTTGTATAACAAATACACCCCAAAATAGACACCATAAAGGTCTATTTTGTGTTCATATAGAAGTCCATTGTGCATGCTCCTGGTTAGAGGTGGCTTTCTCCATTTGGTGATTGCTGAGAGTTTAGCTAGACTTCCCGTCAAGATGGCAGCACAGGTAAACATGGCTCACCTCACACAACCACATCAAAATTACAACTAAATACAGAAAAACCACCATTCAGAGCCATCAGAAATTGAGCAGAATGAAAGCCCTACGACTGCAGAATAAAACAAAAAACTACATTGATACCAGTAGGCAGGACAGAGAAGCGGAACAGGCTGATCTCACACCTCCTCCAGGACTTATAACAAACTTCTCTATTTCTGTCCATTCCCTGTGACCTTTTGTTGAATCAGGCTCACCATCTAGCGCCCCAGGGCTCTACTTAACAAATGTTAATTTAACAAAGTTACAATAATGTTGTTATAAAGATGCAGGCTCTCTCCGTTTTTCCCTGCCACTTTTTGAAAGTCTGTAGCCCTCTGATGTCAGCCGGTGGATGATGAAAGGTTCAAAAGAGGAAGGCATATCAGTTTTTTTAATTACAGTTTACATTCAATATTAGTCTGTATTAGCGTCAGGTGCACAACATAGTAGGTAGCTACTTTGTATTTTACAAAGTGGCCCCCTGATAATCCTAGTACCCATTTGGCCCCTTATGTAGTTATTACAATGTTATTAACTATATTTCCTAGGCTGTAATTTACATCCCTGTGGGTATTCTGTAACTTCTTAATCTCCTCAGCCCAGAAATAAAGTAACTCATGTCTCCTCTTATCCACTGGCAGGAACTAATGACATAGTCTCACCTACACCTGGGAGGGCTGGTAGGGCAGCTGCTTCCCAGCGACAACTCAACACTATGGAGGGTGGAGCAAAGGTCTTTGATGGATATCTGGCCATTGATGCCATAGATTTTTGTGAGGAGTCAGAGTGGAATTGGCTTTTTTACTATCACATTAAAAAAAAACAAACCCCTGGTTGGAGGTCTAATTGACGACTCTCTCTAGGTGTTAGAAAAACTTGGTCTTCACTAGTATCTCTTTTCAAATCTTAATATTGCCTACAAAGATATGGATGATTTTGAAACTAGAATCCCTCCTAGATATTAATGCAAATAAAGTATGCTTACATTGTTTTTCTTAGAACTACTTCATAGTTGAAACCATTTTGGCATATGACTAAATTGACACCTTTAGTGGCAGAGCGTTAGGTCAGCCTTGAGAATGAAAGAGACAGACCTCACAGTTATTCCAGATGTGGATTTAACCAGGTTCTATGATCAAAACAATGGCTCAAAAGTATCCAAGATGGCTAACCGGGTGAGTGATGAAACCAGAGTAACCTCACAAACAATAAAGTTTTGAGAGAGAAATTAAGTTTCATCAGAGTGTATTAAGGTTAAAGTAACTGTAGCTATCCATATAGAAATGTATCTAGATGTAAAGGAAGTTCTTTACCCACAAGCAATTAAATGTATAATTTAAATTCAGGTCATACTCTACTTTTCAAACTTCCTTTCTTAAATTGGTATGCAGGGAGAAGAAAGGGAAAGAAAGAAAAGATAAATAAAGATAAATAATATGTGTTTATGATATTAGATTTGGCAAAATTCAATCCTCTTTTTCAGAGGTTCCAACTTAGGGGTGTCAAACTCATTTTCACTGGGGGCCACATGAGCCTCGTGGTTGCCTTCGAAGGGCCGAATGTAACTTTAGGACTGTATAAATGTAACTACTCCTTAACTAGGGGCAAGGAGCCTGGTGCTGCCGCCAGGTAGAAACAAGATGCTGGGCCGGATAAAACCAGGTGGAGGGCTGGATTCGGCCCGCAGGCCTTGTGTTTGCCACCCGTGTTCTAACTGCATTTTCCAGATTAAGCCAATATTTTATAACAAAATCACCTGTCCTGGCCTTAGTTCAAACATTTAAGCTTCATCACACATTTTGAAACATTTAGCAAAAGGCTAAGTCTTTTAAGGACAACTTACTCTTTAAAGCTAAACCAAACTGGGAGATCCAAGATTGTGGTGGATTAGGTGGAAGTCATACTCAGGACCAAACTGCAAGTACAACTAAATTATAGAACAATCAACCTGAATAACCAGCTGAAACCTAGGAGAAGTCTTATAACCAAGGATTTACAAAAGGAGCCACACCGAGACTGGTAGGAAGGGCAGAAGAGAAAAGGGCTGGCCCGGCACCCACATGTGGAGGCTGAAAATTCAGAAGTATAACTCAAAGGTTCCCCCTGAGGAGCTGGGTCTCAGCCCCAACCTGGGATCTCCAGCCCAAAGCACCAGAACTGGGAAGAGGTGCTCACATAACATCTGGTTGTAAAAATCAGAGGGCTTCTCCCTGTCAGTGACAGGTGAGAGTCAGCTAGAGACACAAGTGTCCCCTTAAAGGGCCAACACACAAAATCTCATTTGCAGCCACTCACCATGGGCTTTGGCAGAGGGAGGTCAGAGGAGACGAGATGCATGGGAAGAGAGACTGGGAATTGTGGCTCTGGGGAGACAGCTGAAGGCACAGCTGCTGTGACCTCTGGGCTTAGTCCCTCTCCTACACTGTAGATGCCATATTTCTTGGGTGGAGCAATCTCCACCATATGAAATCACCCTGGGGAAATGCAATAGCCCACCCTTTGGACTCCCTATTGTCCCATCCTGCAGAGCCCGTGTCCTACTGAGGAGTCAGCTGCCTGGGCCAGGGTGCAGAGGTCTGGGAAGACTCAGGAGGTGTCAGTGACTGAGTGGTATGGCTTTGGGGCAGTAGCCAATGCCCCCACTCTTCTGAGAACCTGTCTGGCACCTCCCCCTCACTAGAGATCTACTAGCCTCACTCTCTGGCTCTCCGTACCCTGACCCTCCTGACTTCTAGCGGCCCCAACCTGCTGAGCTCTGGGCAGAATCCAGGACAGACTGAGTTATGTGGCTCTGGGGGTGGGGACCACTACTGTCTCCTCCCTCTAGCCTGACTGGCACCTCCCCCTCACAGGAGATCCCCTAGGCCCATCCTCCCAACTCCTGGCTGCCACACTCTGGTGAGCTTAGCCTCCCAACTGAATCTTGGATAAATGGACTTGCGTGGCTCTAGGAAAGGGGCCATTTTTCCCTCACATGGGTATCCAGTGCAGAGCTCTCCCATCACACCACCAAATCTTGGTCTGTTTGGGCCTGATAAACTCTGCTGACCTCATCCTGACAATTCTCTAAGACCCTGCCCCACCATAAACAAGTGCAAGCATCTGGCAGGTGTCAGCTAGACTTGGTGTATGCTGGGACATTTGTTGAGTGGCCTCAGACCCAGCACTGTCATAGAGGTTCAACCTGAAACAATCTGGTGAACATCAATCATCCCTATCTGGTTATTCACTGAGAACCTCATGCAACTCAAGTACCACCAGAGACTCTTTCGGTGGGACCTTAACAGGCAGCCATTAGAGGCAGGGAATAGTGGGTCTCAGGGTGCCTTTGGACTTTAGCTGATGTGCTTCTGGGCCCGAACCAGGTAAAACCTGGCCTTGGTGCACAGCTACATCCTTCCTGTGCACACCTAGGCCCAGCAGAAGCAGTCACAAACTGTGCATTGCTTTGCTCACTAACAGAAGGGCCCTCATAGTGCACATAAGGCACATTCCTAGAGCACCCAGCACAGGTGATTGAAGAGACTGCAGCACTGAGTCCCACAGGACACCGACTACATAAGGCCACCCTACCAAATCGGAAGTCATGGCAGATCTACCTAATACATAGAAATAAGCAAAAAGAGGCAGCCAAAATGGAGAAACTAAGAAACAAGACCCAAACAAAAGAACAGGGGAAATCTCTAGAAAAAAATAAAAAAGAGCTAAATGAAATGGAGGAAAGCAATTTACCAGATACAGAGTTCAAAAGAATGGTCATAAGGATGCTCAAGAAATGTAGTGAGAACTACAGCAGCACAAAAAGGGACGTAGAAACCATAAAAAAAGAACAAGTCAGAAATAAAGAATATAACATCTGAAATGAAGAATACACTAAAAAGAATAAATAGCAAGTTAGATGAAGCAGAGAATAGAATCAGTAATTTGGAAGACAAGGTAGCAGAAAACAATCAGAGCAGCAAAAAGGAAAAATAATTTTTAAAAATTAGGATTGTTTAAGGGAACTTTGGGACAACATGAAGTGTAACAATATCCACATCATAGGAACACCAGAGGGAGAAGAGAGAGAGCAAGGGATCACGAACCTATTCGAAAAAATAACGAGCAAAAATTCCCTAACCTGATGAATAAAATAGACACACAAGTCCAGCAATACATTAAAAAGACTATGTAAAAGATCTGAATAGATACTTCTCTGGAGGACATACAGATCACCAATAGATAAATGAAAAGATGCTCAACATCACTAATCATCAAACAAATGCAACTTAAAACCGCAATGAGATATCACCTCACACCTGTCAGAATGACCATCATCAATAAATCAACAAATAACAGGTACTGGTGAGGATGTGGAGAAAGTGGGGCACTTCTGAACTGTTGGTGGGAATGCAGACTGTCTCAGCCACTGTGGAAAGCAGTATGGAATTTCCTCAAAAAATTCAAAATAGAACTGCCTTATGACCCAGATATTCCACTTCTGGGAACATATTTGAAGAAACCCAAAACACTAACTGAAAGAATATATGCACCCCTATGTTCACTGCAGCGTTATTTACAGTAGCCAAGATTAGGAAGCAGCCCAAATATCCATCAGTAGATGAGCAGATAAAAAAGTTGTGGTACATTTACACAATGAAGAACTACTCAGCCTTTAAAAAGAAAGAAATCTTACCTTTTGCAACAGGGTAGATGTACCTGGAGAGTTCTATGCTATGTGAAATAAGCCAGCCAGAAAAAAAAAGAAAAATACCATATGATGTTGCTTATATGTGGAATCTAACGAACAAAATAAGATAACAAACAAAATAGAAACAGACTCATAGATACAGAGAAGAGACTGAAGCTGTCAGAGAGGAGGGGGGTTGAGGGACTGGGTGAAAAAAGTGAAGAGACTAATCAAAATAAAACTCACAGACACAGATAATAGTGTGGTGATTACCAGAGGGGAAGGGGGTGAGGGGAGATAGAAGAAGAGGGTAAAGGGGGATAAATGCTGGCGGAAGGAGCCCTGACTTTCGATGGTAACACACAATACAATATGCAGATGACGGAGACTAGCATTGTACACCTGAAACCTATATATTTTTATTAACTGATGTCACCCCCCAATAAATTCATAAAAATGTTTTAAATAATAAATAAGTAAAATAAAACTGAAACAAACCCTACAAAGGTAACAGTTTTAAGCAAACCTGGATTCATTTTAGGTCTGGTGTGAAAACCAAAAGTGTGGTGGTTCTGCTCTATTTCATCTCCTGGAATTTACACTCTGATTTCAACTGTGTGCTGTTTTCACTTATTTAAACCCACATACCAGGGTTAAAATTCAAGGGGAGGAGAGAAAAGCCTATATTAATGAATTTTTAATGACCTTAATTTAAACTTTGCTCAGTGTAGGCAGCCAAGTTTGCATTGTTTTATTTTGTAATCATTACCAACGGCAGTAAACAGCTGTGCAGTGCTTGCTAGGCACTGTTCCGAAGCTTTACACATATTAGCTCATGGAACCTTCATAAAAGCCCATGAGGGAAGGACTATAGTAATCAGCATGATGAAAACAAAGAAGCCGAGGCACAGAAAGGTTAAGTAATTTGTAAAGGGCTCCACAGCTAGCAAGTAGCAGAGCTGGAATCTAAACCCAAGTGGTGTGGTCTGTTCTCACTATTCCTATGCCGTATTGCTTGTCCACTTTACGAATAGTATTTCCCCTTTGCTGTCCTTCGTACTTGAAGATTTGGTCTGAGAGCCCCAAGGACATCATGTACAAAACCCTTTATTCACAGGGTATGTTCATCCAAACTGCCCTGACAACTAATCCAGAGGCCAGCCAGCAGCCACCATGATCCCCTTCCTTTTCCAATCATCTAATTAAAAACACTGACTGTCGAGACTTAATAGAACTCATCTGCTGGGGAGGAAGTGGAGAAGATAATGGGGAATAGAGAAGACTCCACCTCCCAGCTGTTCCCTTCTTTCCTGTAGCGCTAAGGAGTTAATGACTGCCTGTCAGAAAAAGGTAAAGGGAAGGGCTAAGGAAGGAGGGCCATGCAGGCACCATTTCACACTAAGAATATATAATTGACCTTGTGCACAGAGGGAATCTGTCTGAGAGAGGATATATAGCTTGCCCAAGATAATAGGGTCAGAATTTAAACCCCAGTTTCTGTAACGCTAAGGGCCAGGCATGCTTTCCACACTGAAGAAGCAAACTCAGAAGGGAGAGAACAGTTCTAATGATATCTGTACACCTCACTGATTCTCAACTTTTCTTCTATTAAAAAAATGACATAAAGAGTAATTTTCAACATTGTTTTCTGGTTGGCATTACTACTAAATATTTACTGTTCATTATTTTGATTCATAGCATGCAATATATTGAGAAGTGGCTTTTTAAGTAATCACTAGGGAACATAAAGTGAGCAAAAAGTAGGGTAGTAACCTGGCAATAATAGCCATATGTTTTATTAACTGCGTACATTGACCTGAATTTGTTTGTTTCCAATTGTCTCTCAATGTGAACATATGTGTTTGGTTGAGCTATTTTCATTTAAAATGGTCACTTAAAATTTAAATAGCCATGCCTATTGTCTCCAGATTAATTTATAATGAGAAAGAGTTGGAAACATTTCTTAAGGAAAAAAAACAAGCAAATGAAAAGCATTAATATTTAAATTTAACAAAAGTTCTGCCCAGGGTTATTGTGGGAATAAATAGGGCAATACATTTAAAAAGCATTTAGCATGATGCCTGGTGGATTTTAAATGACCAATAAGTGGTACAAATTTAGGGAAACATTATAAAATTCAAATATTAAAAAATTCAAAGCATTACTAACTGCCTATTTATAACTTTTTATATGTTTTTGTAGTATTTTAACCAATTTCAATGATAAATTTTAACTATGTCATGTAAATAGCAAACTAACAATGCCTTTTCACTTGTTTTTATATACAAATACATAAAACATTTTCAAAAAAATCTTTTTTCTACTATATTTATACAATAAGTGTTTTGTACTTGTCATTGGTACATTGATTTACCCACATTCCAAAAGTGATAGCAGATAATTCCAACTGGTCTTCTCAGAATAGTATGATCTCACTTTCTGCATCTTAAAAAATAATTTGAAAGATTTCAAAAACATCTTTCTATTGCTTTTTCCTATTCTCCAGGGATATGAATCCTCAGAAAATGCTGGTCTGAAAAGTCAAGTTCTGAGTTTATCTGCAGGCAAACTTGCTCCTGCAGTGCAGTCATTAGAACGGTGAGCATCACGGTGACCACTTGCATGCGTCACAGCCTTAGTGGCCTGTGGGCTGTCGCAAACTCTCCCAAAGAGAAGGGAACAAGAT
The DNA here is from genome assembly GCA_039655065.1 of Glossophaga mutica. Taxonomy (NCBI): domain Eukaryota; kingdom Metazoa; phylum Chordata; class Mammalia; order Chiroptera; family Phyllostomidae; genus Glossophaga; species Glossophaga mutica. The sequence goes on from CM077304.1 coordinate 67,470,979, forward strand.
TCTGTTGCATTTGTGACCTCTAGAGGCCAACATGAATGTAATATATTTTATTCACTCAGTGATGCCTCAAAAGTACAATCTTCAAGAGTTTAAGATTTGTGGGCTTTAGAAAATAGAGCAAATTCAAGGGAAGAGAGGTTTCATTTTAGGTGGATATGTTGCCTTGAACTAACAACCACAAACCACAAATTGAAGTTTTAAATAATAATTTGAAAAAGCCTCAGACTCTTGGAGAACCTTCATGGAAAATGAAAACCTTGCCTGCTTCTCAGTGGAGCTGTCCAGATTAATTACGGACTGTGAGTAATCATCCTATTGAGGATGAACACAGTAAAATGTGTCCATTGGACCTAAGAATCAAAACTTGATTCTAATGTTTGCTAGCTACATGTTCTGGAAAAATCATTAACCTCTCTGAGCTTCAGTGTCCTCATTTGGAAGCTAAGTAATTATAATAAATCCTACCCTAACGGTGTTACTGATAGATTAAATGAGATAGCATAGACTCAGAATTACCTTGAAAACTGCCTAGTACTAAACTTGTAACAAATTGGATTGTGATTACATCACTATTTGTTCAGATGCTCCATGTTGTCTCTAAATGATAATACTTCTGTCGCCACAGTGATAAACCAAAACAAAATGTCAGTCAAGCAAAGACTTCCATAAGGTGAGAAAACAATGTTCACAGCAGAGCTGGTGGCACTCTCTCCCTGTGTTGTTTTTGCACAACAGTCCTAAAAACTCTGAGCAGTAGAAGCAAGCATGGAGCAGCAGCAAGTTAACTGCCTGGTTAGATTTATTTACCTTTGTCTTAAAGATGACAGTTAAGATGTAACCTCTGACATGTTAGGACATTCCTTCACTTTTCATCATGGCCAGAAATGGTACCCACTCATCTTCCCACACACTCCGCTATTGTGTTCAGGAGCTTTCTTTAAGAGCCAAACCTTCCAAAGTGGCTCCTTTTACAGTTGGCGTGAAGTTCGTATTGATGTATGTTGGTATGGCCATCTATCATACAGGAAAGGTCAAATAGGCGATGGCTAAAGTGATGCTGTGAGCTCCCTTATCTCTTCTTTATTCCTATAAACTAAAAGTCTTATGGATACCTCTACTGGGACCCTTCTTCCATCCCACAGAACACTACAAGAGGAATTCACTTGATTACTATAGTTGTTTCATCTCTAACCTGAATGTTACTCCCAAATCCTTACTCATCAGATCTCTCTCATGCTTTGCAACAATTTTTATTAAATATTCAACATTCACTTCAAACCTGCTCTACTAAAATCTCTTCTGTTATACCCAACAAATAAATCTACTTTTATTTTCTAGGGAAAAATCAATGCCTCATAAAACAGGAATTTTCCAAACTTCTTACCACCTGCTTACAAGTGCATCTATAGCCACAACTTTGGTTTCATTTGTCCCTCCTGCCTCAATAAATGAGAATCCCTTCTGCCTGATCTCCACATCATGCCCTGGATCTACATTCAGTCACAGATAAGTTCAACCTCAACCAGTTCAACTGCAAATGAAGGAAAACACAAAATAATAGTGGCTTAAATAACATAGAAAGTAATTTCTTGCTCTCTGAAATTAAGACCTTACGTTAGCAAGTCAGGGCTAATAGAATGCCTCCACAATCAGCAGAGATATGGCTCCTTTTGATGTGTTGTCTCCATTATCCTCAACATATGGTTTCTACCGCATGGTCCAAGATAACCACTGGAGCTCCAGCCCATGTGGATGCATTCCAGTCAACGCACAACGCAGCAACTTTCCTCCCACTGGCCACAACCTGATCACAAGGCCCACCTTGCTGCAAAGGAAGCTAGGAAATGTATTCTTAATATGCACAATTATGAACCCAGCTGAAAAATCAAGGGGAGCAAAGAGAGGAGTAATGGACGTTGAGGGAGCAGTAACAGTCTTACCACACAGTCCTCTGAGGCCTTCTCAAGATCTTCCTTATGTTCTGTTTCTTTTCCCTGTAGCTTTAATTTCCCCTCTCTAGTGACTCTTTCCCTTAGCTATTCAAACATCTTCCTGAACTGTGTCTCAAACTACTGCTCTGTGTCTCTCCTTCTCACCACCAAGTTTTTTGAAGATTTTACTCCTTATCCTTACTTCCTGGCAGCATTCACTTCACAGGCCACTGCAACCTGACATCTATCCCTGTTGTGCCCCCCCTCAAAAAAAATGTTGAAATCCTAACCCTCAGTACCTGTGAAAGTTATCTTATTTGGAAACAAGGTCTTTGCAGATGAATTCAAGTTAAAGGGAGGCCATACACAACTAGGAGAGGCCCTAAGTCCTACAATTGGTGTCCTTGTAAGAAGGCCATGTGAAGACCCAGTGACACTGGGACATACCTAGTGAACACACGTGAGGATGGAAGCAGAGAGTGGAGAGTTGCCTCAACAAGCCAAGGAACTCCAAGGATGCTGGCAACCAGCAAAAGCTAGGAAGAGGCAACGAAGGATCCTCTCCTGGAGTCTGCATGGCCCTGTGGATGCCTTGAGTTCAGACTTCTAGCCTCTAGAGTTATGTTTATTCCCTCCAGTGAAAGGATAAATATGTTTGTTTAAGCCATTAAATTTGTGGTACTTCGTTATGGCAGCCCTAGAAACCTAATGCAGCCCCCAACCACGCCACTGAAACAGCCCTTACAAACACCACCGTGGTTTCGGTTGCTAAATCCAGAGGGCAATTTTCAAGATTCATTCATTTTCTCTCTATATACAGCATTTCACAAAATTATTTATTCCCTACCATTAAAATCCTTTTACCCTTGACTTTGGGGCATCATTCTGTACTGGTTTTCTCATATCTCTCAAGCCACTCTATCTCAAATTTCTTTTCAAAACTTATTTGTATCATATCCTAAATATTCTTGTTACCTATGTCCAACATAATGTGTTAACTGAGCTAAAAACATATTTAACTCCTCACTTCCTGCTCCCAAATCCCCAGTGAAATGAATAGAACAATATAACATTTTTAAACGTATCTAGTTCATTTATGTATTCAGCAAACATTAAGTGTCTATTACAATACATTCCAAACACTGTGCCAGTAGTTAAGATATAGAGATGAACATGGGAGACTCAATTCCTGACTTCATGGAGCATTCATCCTTCTGGGGATATAATAAATTACCAAAGAAATACATGAGGCAGTTATAAGTATGATAATACACGACATAAAAGAAACAGCATGATGAGATAGAGCTGGAATCAGCCCATTTTTCTGTAAAAGGCAATACAGTAAATGTTTTAGGCTATGCAGGCCATATAGCACCTACTGCATCTACTCGACTAGGCTATTATAACACAAAAACAGCCATAGGCAATACGCCAATGAATGGGTATGGCTGTGTTCCAATCAAATTTAATTTACAAAAACAGGCAGTGGGCCAGATTTAACTTGTGGGACGCAGTTTGTCAACCAACCCTTCAGAGAGAGAAGAATTGGGGCAGATCACTGTTTTATTTATTTATTTATTTATATCCTCACTGGAGGACATGCCTATTGATTTTAGAGAGAGAGGAAGGAAAGGAAAGAGAGAGGGATGGAAAAATAGATTTGAAAGAGAAAATCAATCTATTGCCTCATACACATGCTCCAACTGGGACCAAACCCACAGCCCAGGCATGTGCCCTGATCAGGAATTGAACCCACGACCCTTAGGTTTTACAGGATGACACTCCAGCAGAGCCTCACCGGCCAGGACATGGAGCAGATCACTTTAGATGTAAGGGTCAACATCAGCCTCCCTGAAAAGGTGGCGTTTGAACTGAGATCTGAAGGGGAAAAGGAGCCACACCTAACTCCCTCAGCACACCAGCTTTGGAATTAACGATGAAAACAACAACAAAAAAATGCTTTATTCTTCCTTTGTTAGGATTTGAAAGATTTGAATGATAATCCATATAATCCACAAAATTCCTAACTCCAGATGTTGGGGAAACATCAATCCCTATATCTCCAGTGTGGGAATTTGCAGAACAAGAAAGATCACTTAACTTAAGACCATATTCAAGTTTTAAAGAGAGCTAAGGATCTGAAACACTAGATTAAATTTTCTCTTTAAACAGACCTACTGATCGCTTCTCGGCCTTTTGGCTAAGATCAAGTGTAAACAGACCTACTGAAAGAAATGGGAAAAAACATTTTTACTCCCAAGAGTAAACATATACTGCATACCTGAATGAAAAATATAAAGTACATAAATATTGTTTTATTCAAAATCATTTTTACCATAGCAGCATCAAATTATACAATGGGTTATTGTAGAAAATTGAATCAGTGAATTTGCTTTTTTTAAGGATGTAAAAAGTAACACATATGAAGAACAAACCAAGAGATAGAAATACTTACAATAGGAACTCTATGCAAAAACAGAACATATAAAGCAAGAAATCATTAGAAATTGGAATAAGTTTGCCTTTAGATGAGAATTTGTTCTTCAGCCCAAATGAGTTAATGAATGCCAGTTCAAATTTACATAAACCTAGATATTTACTGATGAAATTGTTGGATTTGAAGTCTTTCAGAAGAGAAAGCTACATGTATCCAGACCAGACTAGGGCACAGGAGGTGCAGAGAGAAAATGCACAAAGAGAAACACGTTTAGGAACAGAGATCTCCACAACACTGAGTGCTTTATGTGCTTTCAGAGACAAAGACTGTGATTCAGGGATTCTGAATTCATTCAAATTATCATTTATATCTAGGAGCAAAAAGGTCTTACAAAGATTCAGCAAGTGTATCACTTCTACAAATAGTTACTCTAAGAAGTACTTACTCTGATCAACTGAGACTTGAGTCAAGTTATTTTAAGGAAGAAGAAACAACAAAAAAGTTGATGAAAAATTGTGACAGGTTTTCGTATATGGCAACATTATGTCCATTCCCACGAACACTTCTGTGATGCAAACTCTTGCTTGCCCCCCAGGGAAGAGGCAGAACCTATCTCTCCGCCCTCACACATCTGGGGTTTAAGCCTGTGATTGCTTTAGTCAACAGAATACTGCAAATGTGACACTATGCTAGCTCCAGACACAGCTCCTTGCTGACCCGGCAGCTTCTGCTTCCTTGCTCTCGAAGTTCTAAGCTGCAGGTAGGAAGGGCCACCAGTTCTGCTAGAGGGGGGCCACATGGAGGAGAACGAAGCACCTCAGACATCTAGCCCAGTTGAGCTTTCATAGGACTCCAGCCTCAGCCTCCATCTAACTGTAAACACATGAGAGACCACAAGTGAAAACCTCTCTATGAGCCCAGTCGACCCAAGAGAAAAAAGTACGAAAGGTAACAAGAAATTCACATTTTTCAAACAAAATTTTGGAATGCTTTGTTATATAGCAATGGATCCTGAAACAATGGAGTTAAACATAATGTATTACCTAATTGTTGTTAATACTACCATAAAACTGTCCAATGTAAAGAAAAAGTCTTAAAAGATACAATATGATACAAGATGCTAAAAACATTTAGTAACAATATTCTAGATCAAAAATTCCAGATTCTTTTAACAAAAGCTCAAAAGTGGGAGGAGATAGAAGAAAGAATTGAAAATATAATGTATTTCTCAGCTTATATGGAGAGTGAAAATAGTTAATATTTCATTCTTGACATTGATAAAGAAGTTAATATGCATTTTATTTTCAAAAGAAAAGTAGTTTGTTTCTAATTTTAAAAATTAGTAAATACTAATTTAAAAGATTTTTGTGATACAGAAAGGTATAAAGAAAATAAATAAACATGTTAGCAATCTCATTTTCTAGAGATACTAGCAATATCAATTTTATGCACAATCTTAATTTCTATAGGTATAATGACTAAGATGTTAAATGGCCTATTGAAAAATGGCTCCACAGACCATCAGAAGGGAGAAGGGTTGGGGGGCTGGATGAAAGAAGGTGAAGGAATTAAGAAAAATAAACTATATATGTGTACAGATATATATATATATAGATAGATAGATATAGATAAATATTTCAGAAGGTATCCAGCTATTTAAAATGAAAAAGAGACATTTATTGAAGGAGACACAAGATACAAGAAACATTGTACACAGGACAATGATGCCTCAGTCCCCTTCAGAGTAGACACATTGGGACCTCACACAGTTGTCCCAACCACCATCAGCTGCCCCATTGTATTTTTTCTGAATCTCACAATGGTCTGAAATCTCTTCCCCTTCAAAGGTGATTTTAGTTTTGGAAAACCAGAAGTTGCAGGGCACCAAATCTGGGCTGTAGTAGGGCTAAGTCACCTACATGATTTGATATTTGTCAAAAAAACTGCCAGAGACATAATGCATGAGAGGGCACATTGTCATGAAAAAGCTGCCAGTTGCTAGTTGCCCATAGCTGTGGCCCTCTGAATCACAGGAATAGTTTCTGTGGAGTAATGTTCAAGCTTAACACAAAATTTCATGCAGATTCATTGTTCTACTTGCTCAGTTATTTTGAATGAGACAGCCACATAGTACACAAGCTCACTCAATGGCACCTACACCCCCTACTGACTAGTGCAGTGAAGTTGTCCACTCATGCACATTTCAGTCCACTCTCCTTGGCTGCAGGTTACATCAATGTTGTACAGACCATTCTCGTTATGTTAAAAATGGCTGGACTTTTTCCAGACAGGTCTCCTTACATAGATTTGGGCAACAATGTGGTGATAGCCAGAGGGAAAGTGGGAGGTAGGTGGAGGTGGGCAAAGAGGATCAAATGGAGGTGGAAAGAGACTTTGCTTGGGGTGAGAGGCACATTATACTGTGTGCAGATGGTGTTTCGTTGAGTTGTACACTTGAAACCTATATGGTTTTATTAACCAATGTCACCCCAATAAATTCAATAAAAAGAATAAATAAATAAAATCACAAAGAAATGGTTTCACAAATACTCCATTTCTAATTAAAGAAATTCTCAACCTGGTAGTATCATTCTAAAGCATAGTCATCCACATAATTACTACACCTTTCAAAAGTAAATGATCTCTTCACATTCCACATTGAACAAGATTCTTATATAATTGGATAGCAAGCTATGATACTATGTATGAGAGTTTAGCAAACTCTCAAACTGTGACAGATAACACTTGGTATGGTTTAAATGCAGCACAAATCTAGAGCACTTTGAAGTACAATATTTCATACTAAATAGATCCTATTATGCCAATAAGCTGTTCTTGTTTGATAGTGATGTAAGAAGGTTCATTGACATTCTAACTGGGCATGACCTTAAATTTAAGAACTATTCACTAAAATATTGTTTCCCAGTGTTTGTCCAATTAGATGCTTTAAGAGTAAAAGAACTCAGCATTCAATAATTTCAGAAAATTTGATCACAAACAATACTAAAAAGAATTCTCATTCAGGTCTCCTCATTCCCCTGTACAAGATTTCCACAGGGGGAAACACCCACAGCTTTGGCAGTATTTCATAGTAGCCACCTTTTTAACTGTTGCCATTCTTATATGTAAAGTGTTAATTTGCAACTGTCCAAATAGAGCTTCTTTTCATATATGCCTTTTTAAAATATATTTTATTGATTATGCTATTACAGTTGTCCCATTTTCCCTCCTTCACTCCCCTCCACCCTGCACACCCCCTCCCACCCACATTCCCCCCGTTTAGTTCATGTCCATGTGTCATAAGTTCTTTAGCTTCTACATTTCCCACACTATTCTTGCCCTGCCCCTGTCTATTTTCTACCTACCATCCATGCTACTTATTCTCTGTGCATTTTGCCCCTCTCTCTTCCTCCCACTCCCCTGTTGCTACCCCTCCATGTACTCTCCATTTCTGTTGTTCTGTTTCTGTTCTAGTTGTTTGCTTAATTTGCTTTCATCTTTGTTTTAGGTGTGGTTGTTAATATCTGTGAGTTTGCTGTCTTTTTACTGTACATGTCTTTTATCTCCTTTTTCTTAGGTAAGTCCCTTTAACATTTCATGTAATAAGGGCTTGGTGATGATGAACTCCTTTAACTTGACCTTATCTGAGAAGCACTTTATCTGCCCTTCCATTCTAAATGAAAGCTTTGCTAGATAGAGCAATCTTGGATGTAGGTCTTTGACTTTCATGACTTGGAATACTTCTTTCCAGCCCCTTCTTGCCTGCAAGGTCTCTTTTGAAAAATCAGCTGACAGTCTGATGGGAACGCCTTTGTAGGTGACTGTCTCCTTATCTTTTGCTGCTTCTAGGATTCTCTCCTTCATTTTAATCTTGGCTAATGTAATTATGATGTGCCTTGGTGTGTTCCTCTTTGGGTCCAACTTCTTTGGGACTCTCTGAGCTTCCTGAACTTCCTGGAAGTCTATTTCCTTTGCCAGATTGGGGAAGTTCTCCTTTATTATTTGTTCAATAACTTTTCTACTTGTTGCTCTTCCTCTTCTCCTTCTGGTACCACTATAATTCGGATGTTGGGACATTTAAAGATGTCCTGGACGTTCCTAAGCCTCTCCTCATTTTTTTGAATTCTTGTTTCTTCATTCTTTTCTGTTTGGTTGTTTCTTTCATCCTTCTGGTCCACTCCACTGATTTGAGTCCTAGTTTCCTTCCCATCACTATTGGTTCCCTGTACATTTTCCTTCATTTCACTTAGCATAGCCTTCATTTTTTCATCTAATTTGCGACCAAATTCAACCAATTCTGTGAACATCCTGGTCACCAGTGCTTTGAACTGTGCATATGATAGGTTCGCTATCTCTTCATTGCTTAGTTGTATTATTTCTGGAGCTTAGATCTGTTCTTTCATTTGGGTCATTCTTTTTTGTCTTGATGCACCTGTTACATATGAGGGGCAGAGCCTTAGGTGATCATGAGGGCAGGTCGACCCAGGTGGCTGGGTTGTGATGCTGTATGTGGGGATGGGGTCAGAGAGGGAACAACGGCACTTGCTCCGCTCTCTCCTGGATTTCAGTACTTCCCCCAATTCCCACAAGCTAACTGAGCTCTTCTGGTGCTGATTCCCCTGTAGGTGGGTTTGTGTATATTCTAGGACCCTGTGGGTCTCTCCAACAAACTTTCCTGTGAGGTTGGGAGTTTCCCCCAGCATCTCAACCCCCATGGGCATTTCCAATCAGTGTTTTGAGGCTTTATTTCCCCACATTGGGGCCCTGGGTTGCACGGTTTTTCTCACTCCCCATTTTGCCTGGTTTATCTATGCAAGAATGTAGGACTGCCCAGATTGCCAGCCACCTTGCATGCTGTACCCTGCCACCTCGCTGGGTCTGCCCACTGCCACCCTGTGCACCCAGGGTCTGCCAGCCACTGCTTTTTGCTTTTTTTTTTTGGCCTTGACCCCTCTGTGCCTGGCTACCCAACTCTGCCCCTCCTACCAGTCTGGATGAATATGTCTACTTTAACTCCTTGGTTGTCAGACTTCCATACAGTTTGATTTTCTGTCAGTTCTGCTTGTTTTTTGTTTTAAATTGTTGTTGTCCTTATTTTGGTTGTGCGAGGAGGCACAGTGTGTCTACCTATGCCTCCATCTTGGCCGAAGTTCATATATGCTTTTAAGTTATTTCATTTTTCCTCCTTCTGTGAATCGTCACTTTCCTTGTTTATTTTTCCATTGGATTGTCTTGTTTTTTTTGTTGCTGCCGTTAGTTTGTAGGATTTCCTTGTATTTTAATCTTTCATTGGTAGTTTACATCCCAAGAATCTTCTCCCATTCTTTCTGAGAAACTGTTAATTTTGATGTCTTCAATTACATCATTTTTTTCCTTATGGTCCATGGTTTTTTTTTAACCTCGTTTAAGAAATTGTTTCCCACCCTATTGTTACAAGGACGTCCTCCAGCATTACTGTATAACAGCTTTATAGTTTCATCTTTTCTATCTCTATTCCAATGGGCGGCATTTTTTATTACTTCGTAATAAAAAATAAATTTGGCCCTGTTTTTTTCCTGCAAATATTTTACCAATTTTCACAATTCTGTTGATTAAATAACCTACCATTTTGTCAATGATCTACCAACTATTCACCAAGCTCCCGTATACTCATGGATTTATCTTAGATTCTATCCTACTCAATGTCTGTTTAGCATTCATAGTACCAGCATCACACTGAATTACTGTAGCTTGATAGCATACGTTACTATCTGGTGAGATATTTCCCCATATTTTTCCTTTTAGGAATTATTTTAGCTATGGATATATTTGCATGTGCCCATTTTACTTTTTTGGTTCTTTAATATATTTGTTCATTTGTCTTTTGTTTCTTGTAATTGAGGTATAATTGACATACATTTTATTAGTTTCATGTGCACTACATGATTTGATATTTAATTATATGTCTGTTTTATTTTAACTACATTAAACTATGTTTTAATTTGAGAAAAATTTATATCTTTACAATATTAAATCTTCCACCCACAAGTGTGCTCTTTCTTTCTTCCTAGTCAGGTCTTTTCTTATGTCCTTTAGTAATGCTTTAAAATAGTCTCCATAAACACTTTTTCATTTGTAAGTCAGTTCTCAGGTACTTTATTTCCTTTAGCTATTTTACGTATCATGTTATGGTGTATTACATCTTATGTATTAACTGACGATTGGTACAAAAGAATTCTATTGATTTTTACTCATTGATTCGTGTTCAAGCAACAATGCTGAACTCTCCTTTTTTGCTTTAATAGCCCGTCTGTTGATTCTCTTGGGTTTGCTGTGTAAATAATTAAATCATCCTCACTTACTAACCATTTTGTCTCTTCCCTTATAGTCTTATCCTTTATTTCTTTTACTTCTCATATGTCATTGGCCAGGACATCCAGTCCTCTGCGGAACAGGGAGGGCCATAGCGCACACCCTCTTTTGTTACTGACCTTAAAGAGAAGGCGTCTAAGGTTACTCCATTAAGTATGATGTTGAACATTTTTACCGGATCTTCCACTTAGACGATACAATGTTAAATGGTGTGTTTATTAACAAAGAAATTGAAAACCTCATTTTGAGAGACAGAATTTCTCGCCAATATAACACTAAGCTCCAAACTAAACTAAGAGTTTGAACACGTTTTCCTCACTTAAAATAGTTTTAATTGTGCTTTTCCTTCCCTCATTTCCTCATTTCCCCTTGCCAAATCTTGACCCTGGGAATAGAGTGTAACAGTATTTATTAGTAGCCATCTGTAAAAGGATTAGAATAATTTATGGCTTCAACTATACTCAAGTTCTGTACCGCTGTAGATGAAGTTTATAACTACTGGAATGGTTTTTACTCTCAAATCTTCAGTTTTTACATTCAGATTTTCATACAAAATCAGTGTTTGAATCCTATTTCTACCAGGGAACTAACTAGCTATGTGACTGTAGGCAAGTTACTTAATCTCACTAAATTTACTTTCTCCTTCTGTGAAATGTGAATTATGTACATTTCAGCTCACAGGATTATTGTAATGGGAATAATAACAATACTTAACTCAATATTTTGGTGAAAAATTGTATGTTCTAGTGATCGCAACACTTACATAAAACTATTGTTATCATTGCACAAACGTTGTATTTAAATCTCACAAAAACTCTATGAGGCAGATAGATCCTATGGGCATATGTATTTTTTACTTAACAGATGACGAAAGTGAAGTTAATATTATAGATAAGGCTAAGATTTAGAGGTATGCAATGACACATTCTTATCAGGTGTTAAAATTCTGAACTACTTCTATAAGAATTTACTGCCCAAGCACCCCAAGTTTCCCTAACCCCTCCCCCCAACCCGGATTCTCCTGCTTTTCCCCTGGGACCCATGCACCTCTCTAAGATGTGGCAATGGAAAGGCTAACAGCTGCCTTGCAGAAGGGCTTGAAGGCAGACTGGTTGGTGACCATGAGTTTCAGATTATTAAATATTTTAAGATCATCTTTGTTTATTATATTTGTCAAATATAAAACTTATACACAAGTCTTCATGACATTATGTTCTAATTTACATTATGGACTAAATAAGGAGGAAACAAAAAGGCCATAGTTTCAGTGAATAAGCTTCTCATAAGTAATAAGTAGAATCCAGAAGGAAGACAATGTCAACAGTGCCCACCTATGGATGGAATTAAATTAACCAAATAGTGTTTTCAATCTCAATATAGTTAAGGCTGAACATTAATTTTTTAAAAATGCATGTGCCATATTTATTATAAGATCATTTTGTATTTTGCAGCAGAATTGAATGTTTCACTTCTAAAGTAACCACATTAAAATCTTCAAAATTACAGAAAAGGAAAAAAAGTCACTTATAAGTCTACTCTCTAGTACAAACAACCACTGTATCTTTTTTAGAAGGGAATGTTTCATGATAAAGTATGAAGTTATTATTGCTTTCATGTCGAAGCCTTAGACACATCCTACAAAGGTGGTCAGGGTCATAGCAATAGCCACTTGTTTCATTGTCCCTCTTGATTTTGAAAAATGTTGCATTTTCAGCATGAAATTTAAGAGAGATTCTGGAATAGAAAAATAAAATTAAAAAACACTATGTTTCTATGTCTAAAATTCCCAATATCAAAAGTTTTAAATAGAAATTAATTACCTGTACAAGACAGTAGCTACAACAGATTCAGAGACCCTTATTTGTCACAACAAGCAGCATTGTCCAACCTCTTATGGATTTCATGTCACTTTTCACAAGGTGCTATAGCCTTCATATCATACAAGTGGAATTTAAAACTACATTATCTCAGCTCTGGTGGGGTGCCTCAGTGCGTTAGAGCATAGTCCTTGGTCACCAAGGCTGTGGGTTGGATCCCCAGCCAGGGCACATACAAGAATAAACCAATGAATGAATAAATAAGTGGAACAACAAATTGATGTTTTTCTCTCTCTCCCTTCCTCTCTCTCTAACATTAACAAATAAAATTTAAAAATTAAAAAGTTAAAACTAAGTTATCTCATGAAATAAAAACTCCTATTACATCATTTTAAAAGAGTTTATAACAGTTAATAAACAAAGATAATAAATGTTCACAGGTGAGCTTGAGCTTACCACTAATCTGGGTTCCAAAAGTCTATGAGCTTAGAACTTGTAAAACTTAAACTCAGATATCTTTGCCCACTGCAAAATGTTTCTACTTTATTTTCTGTTTCCTTGCATATACATCATCTCCTACTTGGAATTATAAATCCTTTGAAATCAAGGCCCATGTCACAGTTCACATATTGCCCCAAAGGATCTAGCACACTCCACTATAGACGGCACACATCAACTACAAAATAAATGCATATTTGAATTAATTAACAAACAAACTAGCAAAAGAAACTGCTCGTTGATAATGAACTTTCTAGGCCAGCCCACCTTGATGCTACAATTCAATTCAATAAATATTTATTAATCTACTCTGAGCCAGGCACTTTAACAATATAAAAGTAAAAGACCTGCAGTATAATACTAAATAATCTAATCAGAATTCACTATGGGTTTATTTTTTAATATATTTTAAGTTCCCATATCTTGAATCAGAAAAAACATCCTTGTTAATTCCTTATTTGATATTAATATTTTCATAAAAGAAAGCAACTCTTCAGAGAATACACATCTCTCTCTCCCCCTCTCTCTCTGACACACACACACACACACACACACACACGTGGCAAAAATATATCAAACAAAAGGGCATCTATTGGTTAATCATATCTAAATTCAACACTGATTACCTTACTGCTCAGATTTCCATTTATTTGTCCATAACCTCTCTCTCAATAAACAAAAGATAGCTCCCAATCACATTTAAAAATAGGGGGGAATCTCTCTCAAGGAATTTAATGCTCTCTTTCACCTACTTCCACAAAAACCAAAAACAGTTTATAATAGCAAGCATTTGTCAACCAATCCAACCAGGAGCGTAACTAAGTTACAAGACCACGTGGTCAGCAGTCTGAAATGCTGTTGACAAATCTCCCATTAAAACAGGTTACAATGTCATCATTAACCAGTCATCAGTCAATCTGTTGAAAGTCATTCACTATATAACTTCCTCTCTGAAGGCATGAGGGGCACATAGCACCATTGTGTTAGCTCTGAGAAATCTGAAAAAGATTTAAGATGGAGTGTGACGTGGTGCATAATTTCCCACTTGCGGCTTTGTACTATCAGACTAGCGCCCACGGTATTCTCATCAATAACATCAGAGGTTCCATGGACACATCATAGGTAACATAAGGTTCTATGGTTGCAATTTGCTGACAGTCATGTCAAAAAGAAATTTCATGGTAGCTGCTTAGTTCCAGAAGTCATTTATTCTTATTAGAAAACAAAGCCAGCAATGACATGAGCAGAGCTGACAATCATTCCTTAAGAGAAACTGAGAACTGGGATGTCACTTGGCTGATGGTTAGCTGATATTTGGGTGGAAATTAGCCTAGACCTGGCTTATCCGAGGCATCTTTTGATTTTTTTTCCAGTTAAAGCCTCATTTTCAAGGTGATTTTTAAACAGAAACTCCCTGTCTCTCTAAAAGTTGAGGGATGTTTAAACACATGGCCGGTTTGTTCATGTGGAATGACAAAACTTTTAAAAAACTTTTATTTGGTGTTGTAAGGATTTGAGATATTTTTCTTGGGTCTCTAGTCCTATAATGTTTCCTGTGAAGCTCACCATGGCCAATTTTCTTGTGAGAGGAACTCAATTTCATGGTCTAACAAAGCCCAAGAATCAAATTGAAGTCCAAAGTAAGCAGTCGTCATAAAAAAAATTAATAGATCTTAGTCATTTCGAAATTATCACTGATATAATTTGTTGACCACTTTTATAAAAGACACCAGTTTACTAGTTGTATTTCTGGAAATATTATGAATGCGATTGTTCATAAACTTTTTAAAAACTATAAAAATGATTTTTATGTTAAAATAACTTACATACAAAATAAATATTTACCATTGTCATATGCTTTATATGTTACTGCTTTTCCTCTTCACAGATTGCTCCTTCTCAATGTCTTTTGCTGATTACTCTTCAACTTCCTGGTCTCTTAACACTTCATTCAAGTATCACAGCACTCCTTCTTCAGGCTTCTCCACGTGCATTGATCTCTTCAACTTTCAGGGCTTTAAAGACCATCAAAATGCTGAGGATGTCCAAGTTTATATCACTAGTTCTAAACTCCAAACACATATATTCAACCACTTACTCACCATCTCCATTTGGTCATCTAATGCACATCTCATTATTTACATGTCCAAAATTAAGTGTCTGATATCCTAACCTCCCCAATGTGTTCCCCTCACATTCCTCCCTATCTCAGTTAATAGCAACCTCTAGTTGTTCAGGCAAAAAAACATGAGGTCATCTCTGATTCTCCTCTTCCTCACATTCTACATCCAATTCATTAGAAGGTTTTGTTGGCTTCACCATCAAAATGTAGGCAGTGGAGTACTACTTGGCAATGAAAAAGAGTACACACACACACACACACACACACAGAGATGAGTTTCAAAACATTACTTTGAGCCAGAGACGTTAAACACAAAGTGCATATACAGGATAATTCCATTTATGTGAAGTTCAAGAGAAGACCAACCTAATTTATAGTGACAGAGATTAGAATACTCATTAGCTCTGGGAAGTTGCTAAGTGATTGACTGAAAGGGCACCGTGGAGTGTGAGGAGAATTAAAGCATTCCAGAGTCTGATCTGGGTAGTGGTTATAAGGTCAAAATCCACCAAACTACTTAATACTTATGACTTTTATTGTATATAAGTCACACCTCAAATAAGTATTCAAATGTGTAATATACAATACTAGTGTCTTGGAGGGGTCAAAAGGTTAGACTATTCACTCACAAAAAAACTCTTTGAAAATATTAAGCACTTGACTCACAGGCTCTCCCCGCTTACTATCAAAATTAAGTCAAAACAAGGGTGAGGTTATCTAGCAATTCTGTCTATGAATTTCACTAGTCTAGGTACCTCATATAAGTGGAATCATGCAATGTTTATTCTTTGGTGACTGACCTATTTCACTTAGTATAATGTCCTCAAGTTTCATCCATATTACAGCATATTTATTGTAGAATCTCCTTCTTTTTAGGCTAAATAATATTCCATTGTATATATACACCACATTTTCTCCTCCATTTACCCATTGATGGACACTTGAGTTGCTTCCACTTTTAACTATTGTGAATACTGCTGCTATGAACGTGGGCTTGCAAATATCTGTCCTAGTCCCTGCCTCCTATTTCCTTTAGATATACACCCAAAATGGGATTGCTGAATCATATGGTAATTTTATGCTTATTTTTTTTGAGGAACTGTCATACTGTTTTGTAGGGCAGCTCCACCATTTTACATTTCTACCTATGATGCACAATTTCTCCATATCCATGGCAACATTTAATATTATTTTGTTTGTTTTTTTTAAATAATAGCCATCCTAATGTGTAGTATCTTGTGTGTGTGTTTTTTAATCCTCACCCAAAGAATGTGTTCACTGATTTTAGAGAGAAGGGAAGAGAAATGTCAATATGAGAGAGAAACTTGGATCAGCCACTTGCTACATGTGCCCTGACTGGGGATCAAACCCTCAACCTGGGTATTTGCCCTGATGGGGATCAAACCTGCAACCTTTTGGCGTACAGGATGATACTCCAACCAACTGAGCTACCCAGCCAGGACACTTTGTTATGGCTTTGATTTGCATTTCTCTAATGATTAGTAATGTTGAACATCTTTTCATGTGTTTTATTGGCCATTTCTTTATCTTGTTTGGAGAAATGTTTACTCAGGTCCTTTCCCCCTTTTTAATTGGGTCGTAGTGTTGTTGTTGAGTTGTAGTTCTTCAAACATTCTGGATTATCAGTCCCTTATCAGATATATTATTTGCAAATATTTTCTTCCATTCCATGAATTGCCTTTTCACTCTTTTGATAGTGTCCTTTGATGCACAAAAGTTTTTCATTTTAATAAAGTCTCCTGTGCTTTTGATGTCATATCCAAGAACTCATTGCCAAATTCCATAGCATGAGGCTTTTGTCCTATGTTTTCTTCTAAGAATTTTATATTTTTAGCACTTATTTTAAGTCACTTCAAATTAATTTTTATATATGGTAACTATGCCAGAAATTTTAACAAAAAGAAGGTAATCTATTTAAAAAACTTACGTTAGACTCGAGAATTCCCCTCCTCCAGTCTGACCCAGTCACAAAGCTGAGAAAAGCGTGACTGCTCCCCATCCTGCCCCGGGGCCTTCACTCCCCACCCCTGAAGTGCACCTCATTCCACGGTCCCTCAGCCTTTCTCTCCCCAATGGACATGACAAGTACACTTCTGAACCTGCCAATGGAATCAAGTCTGTTATCCAGAAAAATGTGTGATTCTTGTCTATCATTTGTCTTGTTGAACTTCAACTACAAGTAGTAATCAATTTCACCATTTAGTGGCATTTTAAGCACCCATACGTATTGGGGATTTTGTATAATTTTGAAGATCTGTTTTTAGAAATGTTACTAATATCAACTTGGACAAACCTAGACTGGCAGGGGAAAAAAAGAACAAAAAACAAACACTAGCCAATCCTAGAATTTTTTCTCATAGTTAAATAATTTTGATTACTCAATAGCAGGACCAGAAGAATGAATGAAAATAATTCAACTTAACTAAATTTAAAACATAGGCAGTTATCTGAAACAGAGGGGCCATTGGGGAGTTGGGTGCATTTAGCCAAATTAGAAAGTGTATGTGGTGCATTCATTACCCACAGGATGGGGACCTTGGGTGAGAAGGGCAAGACCCTTAGGGGCTAAGGAAGGCCATTCAGGGAGCGTCCCTGAGACAAAGGTAGAACCCCAACACAGCCAGTAAGAGTCCACAAGACAGAGCTGTAGCTGTAGTCAGGAGAGTCTCTTGTCCAAGGCCATAAAACAAGGTACTGCCTAGTGAAGGCAGTCACTGTGTCCTGAAGGATGTAGTCTGCCAAGTGTCCTCCAGTGTCCAAGCACTGTCATTGCACGTTGAAAACAGAAACCTTTCTCAGTTCATAAGACCAAAGATCAGTTTTCTCTTACCATAGCCTGATACTTGGTAGTCAGCCTGGTGGTTATTATTTCTCAAGTTTCCACAGGGTTTTCCACTTAATCTTTTTCATTAAGGTATAACTGACATATAACATTATATTAGTTTCAGGCATAGAATGTAATGATTCAATATATGTATTGCAAAATGATCACCCCAATTAAGTCTAGTTAACATCCATTTTTCACTTAATTTTGATATCAGTAAACAAAGCAAACAATGTAATTGAAAGCATCCGATTGAGCAACCAAAGCACGAGACAGGGCAACGAGAGAGTACGGTCTGGGGTCGGGTAGCCTATGAGAGAAAAACCTTGCATGTCATTTACTGACTTTGTGACCACAAACCAATGAATTAACCTTTCTGCTTCTCAGCTGACACATCTATAAAGTAGGAATAATAACCTCATTACCTCACAGGATAATCATAATAATCCTATGAGGTAATAAATATTTAAATATTGTTAACTAAATCCGGAGCCACCCTAACTCAAAACCTTTTTCTTATGTTATAATACATTTGCCTCACTTTTAAAACCATTTGCAGTGTGCACTTTCTACTCTTGTTGGCAGAGTGGAGAATGTCTAAAACTCAACACACCATACTCCTAGTCCAAGGCCCTTTTAACACGTAATTCATTTCACTCTTCTCAATCCATAAAAATCAACACAAAGCACACTCCGAATCAGAGGCAGCAGAGAAACCCAGTTCTTCAACATATTTCCCAGATGTGACTACAATTAACCACTTTTTGAAGGCAAGTAATGGATTACCATGAAATTATAATGAAAAGATGTTGGAAGAACCAATGTGAAAGCAAAGGATGAGTCAGTTCCATACATGTTTGAAACATCATTGATCAGATCCTGAGATACAGAAAAAAATGCAGACAAATGGAGGAACCATTTTGACATGTTTACTACCTAACCAACCAATGATATTACCTCTACCTACTTCCCTTCCCTCAGTCCAGCCCTGCGGTTAGGATCACTAGTCCCATTACTAGTTCTTTAGTTCGGACCCGGCTGTCATTCTGCCATCCATCCAATTTACATCCTATTATCCCGTCTTCTGGAGTCTGGGGAGAGGGACATAGAAAGATGATCTTTACATTTGCTGTTGTGAAGATCATTGATGAGTCCCATGTTGCCAAGTCTGTGTTAAGTTCTCAGTCCTCAAGGCTTCTTACACGCATCCAGTACAATTGATTGACCACCCTATTCTTAAAACAGCTTCTTTCGCTGGGTTTTCACGACTTTAATCTCCTGGTTTCCTTTTACCTTACTGGTCTCTGCTGCTCATTCCTTTCCCTCCTCCCCTTCTCTAAACACTGGAATGCCTCAGGACGCAGTTCTCAGACTGCTTCTCCTCTTCATACTCCTTCTCTAGGGGATCTTGTCAAACATCACCTGCATTAACTGATGACCTCCAAATTTCTCTCCAGTCCTGACTTCTTCCATAAACTCAAAATTTTATACCCAACTATCTCCTTGACATCAATACTTGAATAACAAGCATAAAACAATTCTTGATTACCCTTCCCAGAGTTCTCCATCTCAGTGAACAACACCATTTACTCTATGTCACAGACCCCAAATCTAGAGCCTTCTCCTCTTTCTTCCACATCCCATGCCACTACTAGCAAATTCCATTGGATTTACCTTCTGGACACATTCCAAATCCAATCACTTCCCTCTAACTCCACAGCCGCCACTCCGATCCCATCTTTCATCAGTCGTCACCTTACTATAGCACTACTACAGCTGCCTTATGACCAGCACTTTGCTTCTACCCCTGCCTGTTATAGTAAAAAAAAAAAAAAAAACTCATGCTAGAGCATGTCATTTCCATATTTAAACCCTCCAGTGGCTTTTTAGCACATTCAGAATAAAATCCAACACCTTATCTTGGTTTAGAAGACCTTCATAATATGACCTTTGGCTTTCTCTCCCAACATATATTATTTTTTGGTATTGTCTTTTCAAGTTTTAGTTTCTGAGTTGTAACTGGAATCAGTATTTTCTTTTTAAAATCTTTTATTGATTTTAGGGAGAGAGACAGAGAAAGAGAGGGACATCAACTTTTGTTGTTCTACTTATTGATGCATTCACTGGTTGCTCCTTGTATAGCCCTGACCAGGGATCAAACCCACAACCTTGGTGTATGGGAACAATGCTCTAACCACCTGAGAACACAGCCAGGGCGCCAAACCCATCTTCTGGCTCTTCCCACTCTACACTGGCCTCAGTGCTGCTACGTGAAAATGCCATACTTGCTCCCAGCTTGGGGCTTTTCTTAGTAGTTTCCTCTGCTCCTCCACATGTTCCAGTGGGTGGCTCTCTCACACACACAGCTCACACGTCACCTGTCAGAGAAGCATTGCCTATTTTATCTAAAACAGAATCCCTTTCATCCTATCCCCTTATGCTGCTTTTTCTCAAAGCATTTGTTATTACCTTACATTATATTATATTACAAATGTATTTGTTAACTTTTTTATCTCTTGCACTAAAATATAAGCTTCTTGATGGCGAATTCTTTGTTTTGCTTGTTAATGTTTCCTCAGCCCCTGGGCACAATGCATAATACTGTACTCAATAAATATTAGTTAAAGAAATAAAGTAGCGCCTCCATATCTTACATCTTCAGTTTTATACAGTTCCCAGTGTTTTCCAGTTCAGGAACATAATCCATGCACTGATTAACTGTTCTTAGATATCTCATCACAATTGAGGTTCGACCTCTTTTACTTCAAGGGCTGAGAGATATGACAACTCAGTTGCTGGATATTAAATTGGTCTAATGATGGAAGCTGCCTCTCAGCCATCTCCAATGTGCCACAATGCCTGGAAACCTATAGCAAGCCTTTATAAAATTATTTCAGCCCTCACAGCTTGCAGTCACCACACTTGAGATTACCTTATGGGGTTGGGATGGGGAGGACTGTGGGAGGTCCTAGGTAAAACCATTTGCTCTCTATAAATGTGGCTATGATGCCAGAAGATGGGTGATCCTCCGAAGTGCCAGCGCTGCTCAGCTGGTGAGTATGGCACACAGAAAACACTGAAGAAATAATTCTATTGCAGGTCCAAGTCTCAGAACCATTTAATAGAGTGACATGAGTGTTCCGCTGTCATTTAAGGTTGAAACAGTCCTGCGGGCATCATAATATGGTCCAATTCAACCACCATATGCACGTCTCCAGACTAGAACACCCTTGAAGGCACGGAAAACAGCTCACACTCCCCACCGTTGGGCTCCCTGACGCCAAAGCCTCTGCCGCACGGACGGCTCCACTCACAACTCCTTCTGAGACTCCCGCCTCCACAGCACACTTCCTGGCTGCACGCACACCCAACACAGGCATAAAATAGTCATGTTCAGAATCAGTTCTATATAAAACATATGATGGCAATGTCTTTTTAAACACTACATATATTGAAGTCTGGAGTAATGAAAAATGTATCACTTAGTCCCACCACTCCTTTTTTGGAACTTGTTTAAAGTTGTTATTTGATATAGAAAAGGTAACTGGAAATTGCTGAGCCCTTCCTTGTACTGGAAACTTGACACAGCTTCCCTCATTTTATGTATCCTTACAACCCGGTAAGCTAGGTGTTATCACTGACATTTTATAACTGGGGAAACAGGCTTAGAGATACCAAGAGGCCTGCCCTCCAGCCCTCCACATCTCTCTGTAAATGTCAGTTGATCAAACAAAAAAACCCGATGTATCATCCCTGAAATTTACACACGTCTTTACCTCCACTATACTTACCAGTCAAAATAACCATCATTTCTTGGATACTGCAAGAGCCTCCTAACTCAGCCCCCCGTTTCCACACTTGCTCACCCCATAATCCATCCCAGCCGAAGTGATCTTGGTAAAATGTAATGATAAAACAAATTGGCTTTAAACCTCAATTATTCCCCATTATTCTTAAAATACAATCTAAATTATTTTACCCTGCAGACAAATCCCTGGGCCATCTGCCAAGAACTCTGACTTCAAGCTCTTCTCTCCTTTCTCTCTAAGCATAGGACTGTTTGTATCCCTGGAACACTTCAAACTGCTCCTACTTTAGGGCTCTTGTTCTGCACTCTTCACGCACCCAGATCTTCACAGAGGAAGTTCATTGTCCTTCAGGTCTCCGTGGAATGTCCCCTCCTCAGAGGGATCTTTTATCATGACAATGGAAAGCATCCCACTCACAGCTCCTTATCACACGACCCAGTTTCATCTTACTGACAGTACTAAGTACTACTTGCTATTTTCTTTTTCTGCCTGTTACATTAAGCATTGTAACTCCAGCCCCTAAAACAGTGCCTGAGACACTCTTAAGTTCTCAGTAAACGTTAGTTGAGTATGGCTGACTTACCCTGTTACTTCCAGAGCCGAGATGAAAATTCAAGGGTCCATCCACAAATTCTTTTTACTACGTTCTGGCTTCTATATCAGTTTATCTTGTAATATAATAATTTTTAGAATTTACTACTTAATTCATATACACTGCCCCCTATTTACCAAGTCTTTTGAATTAAAATTACATTTCTCTTTCAAGGCCTGCCTTACTTTCCCCATGGGGCTTTTTTCAGCCTTGATCAAATCTAATCACTCCTCTATCCATATTAGTATAACACCTTTATTATATTTCATTTATGCAACTTAGCTTACCTTGTTCTTTATTTGACTCCCCACCTAGACTATAAGTTGATTGAAGGTAGGGATCGTGTCTATTTTTTTTCTCTTTCTCCCAATGCCTATCCACTACCTTGAACATAGTTTTTCAATAAATTCTTGCTGAATTAAGTTACTTTTGTCTTCATATAAAGATTGTGTTGGTTTTCAGAGATTTAGGGCAGTTCTAATACAATAAACATCACTCGAGGAGGCAGAACAACCTGCTTATTGACAATAATGATACCTGCAGGAAATGTACTGGAAGGACTAAGGTTCAAGGCCATATTCCACACAATCTAGAATGAATTCCACAGAGGAATAAATTACATCTCATTGACTCAGAACCTATAAATATTTTTCAAATAATATCTACACAGAATGTTGAATTCCAAACAACTTTTGAAAACCACTAATCATTTACATTTTCTCCAAATGTCACACAGTGTAAAACTGATGGCTCTTTTGTAATCTGATGACATTTGTCTCCATTCCTGAAGGCACTATAATGGAAATGTGGTCCTCTATCATCCTGCTACATTTGGTATAAATCCACTAGACACTTTTAAAAACCATTTTGGGAACACACAGTCATGCAAACCAATATCTGCCTGCCCCAGCAGGGGATGGTAAAAGACTTCACAAACACCAGATGGGATTTAACAGCGTTAGCAAAACACAAAATGCTCCAAGAGCGCTAAGTCACTTCATGAACGATGCAAAGCAAATATATTTGATTTCCATTGTACATATTTTTCTTTCTTAAAAAATTTTAAAATTTTCCAATGGAAGTTTTATAACTTCCTTTGGAAGTTATTAATATCAGTCCTCTGACATTTAATTTATCTTAAAATTAAATTATAATTATTTACCCTGTGGATACCATGCATATTATCCGTGGACATATTACCAAGTTTCTAATTTAACACAAGATGAAAACATATGGAGTTCTAATGAGCATCCCCTGATTTTGGTGTGTTAAATGCCTGCTTCACCCAAAGTCTGAATGTGACCTTTTACTTTCATTACTTCTAACTTTAATTTTGCAACTATGCAGGTGCTGATATTCTGATAAGTATTTTATAAAATAGTAATTGCTAATCACTTCATAAAATGTGACCTAGAAACACATTATTATCTAATTTTATTTTAAAACATTATTTCCTTGGACTCTTCAGGGAATATAAGATCATGGTCCTAAAGTACAGTAAGTTTTCTATTCAAGGTGAGCAGAAGCACCAAATAACCACCCCCCTTAAAAAATATCACTTATGCAATTGGATTTCATATAACAAGCAGTCAGGTTGGGGGTAAGAAGAGACAGGATGTCTATAAACGTTCTTTACTATCGTTTCACTTAGATTAACATTGAAAATGGTTTGCTTTGCTTAACAAATTCTCAGTAAATGGTTGTAATCCAGAAGACAGCAGTTGAAAGTCAACCCAAGATTTAATTTCAGCTGCATTTGATATGTTAAGTATATAATCCACAAAACAATAGACGACTCAAGAAAAAAATGTATTCACATGGGGCACACGGGGCCACAGCCCTGTCTGTAAGCAAAGATGGTCCTTTCCACCCTGTGCAGCGCCCCACCTACCTCAGATGAGAAGACACTGCAGAGCAGCAAGGGGCTGCAGCAGAAATCAAAGGAGCAGGAGTCAAATACCTGTTAGCTCATTTGATCGCAGCCTCCATACCAAAGAGGTCAAGGTCATGAATTTGCTCAAGAGTGGGTTCAAGAAAGTGCCTTGTTCACAGATAGTATCTTTAATCTCAGAGAGTGAATGTCACAAAAAGCAAACCTGATTATGTCCCTTTCCTACTTAAAACTTTTCAATGGCTCCCCTCTGACCTCAGGAGGAAGTTCGGGATTCCTTGAAGGCCATCCAGAGCCCTGTAGGAGCTGGGCTTGCTTTCTTCTCCAGCCTGTCTCCCGACATCCCTCCTTCCCTGCCCTCACAGATGTGCAACAACACAATTCTCCAAAAACATGTTGATCCTTCAGTCTAGCACACCCACCCCTTACCTTCTCCTGACTTGTTCCATCCATACCCCTGGCCTCTAATTAGAGGCAGCTGCCCCAGGAAGTCCTGCACCCCCCAAATCCTGGGTCGTGCACCCCCCAAATCCAGGAAGTCCCAGGGTTGTGCATCTCTGCTGCTGGCCTGCATTGTGTGAACCTCACAAAAGCACATGAGGCCTTTTTGTGCCTTCTGACAGATTAAGAAAACAAGACTCAGAGACAACATGAGGTCAATTAATTAGTGGTAGGAGAAAACCTAAAACCCTACATCTTCCCTTAACCATCGCCCTCTGCAGCCATCCAGGGTGGAGGTGCTCATGCAAACATTATGAGATGTGATTGCGTTAAATGAGATCACATATACAGCAAATGTATAGCATAGGACCTGTAATACATACTACATGCTCAGTAAATACTGGCCATCATTACTAGTATTCCCATTATTATGGTTTGGTCAGAGTTCTCTTTCAAGGCAAAATGCTGGAATCCTGCCAAATCCAGGATCCTTCCACACAAAGAGATCAATCGTAGGTAATAGTGTTCTCAAACTTCTTCCCCTCCTTTCTTTCCTCAGAAATCTTTAAGACCAACCCATGCTATGCTTCCAAAACAGTCCAAAAGCGTTTGCTCTCAAACGCAGTCCCTTTTCCATCCACCCACAAGCACTGCCCCGTGGTTCTTGAGGGCTACATTAAAGAGTCTAAAAAGGGATGTGTCTCACATCTTTAGTGGTGTTATTCTATCACTGTTTTAGCATGATATCCATCTCGATCCTTTTGGCTTGACTCAGGCCCATTATATGTGAGGCCAGGCTAAAGTGAATTTATACAAAACTCTTTATTTCTTTAGGGATGTGAAACTGAACCTTGTTCCGATGGCAGCAGCATTTATTTAAAGACAATCTGATTTTGTAGAAACTTAGAAGGAAAACAATGAAAACAGGAACTGTCTGCTATTAAATATGTTTCCTGTAACTCAAGCTCAGTAAATGGAGTCCCTTGGTTTCGCTGTTGTTCCACCTCTGGGAGCCCCGTTGAAATCAGCAGGGTTTTGTAAGTGCAGATCAATGGCAGGATTTTCAGTTTCACAAAGAAACAAAGCTTTCCAGGAGAAAGAATCAGCCAGTGCACAGCAAAGACGGTGTCTTAATTACAAATACACCTCAGAGCCCTGAAGAATCGTGTTTGTTCATTGAATCTGAGAGTCATTCCTCTACATTGAAAACGAAGCACACAATTTAACATATTTGGCATTTGCTTTTTAAGGGTGATCCACACTCTGAAATGCCTCTTGCGTTACAGGTCCAAAGAGCCCTCACGAAAGAAATATGAGAAAATCTTCGGTTATCATCTTATTCACAGCAGCAAATTAGAGTTGCAATTGAAAAAATTTCCAATTCCTGAGAATACATTTAACATATTAACCTGGAACCTGTGTAATTTTGTTGCCCAGTGTCACCCCAAGTGATTCAATAAAAAGGAAAAAAATAATAAATTTAACATATTTAGCCATAAAAAATTTCCAGTTTATAAATAGCTATACAATGTTTTCAATCAGCTCCCATATTGGAGATTCAACTTCTTGATTTAGAATTCACAGTTTCATTTTAAGTTTACGGGTAAAAGAGTGAAGATCTAAAACGTGGCCACATCGCTGGAGAACGACAGAGACAGTGACTCCAACCAAAGCTCGGAGGGTGAGGGGCTCACGCCACACGTGCAGGGCTGACACTCCGGAGGGGCAGGAAGCAAGCGAAGAAGAACTGAGCAGGTGATGGAACGGTAATCGGAGAGAAGGGAGCAGCAGCGGGGAAACCTGGAGGTGCCATCCTCATCTCTGAACACCCATGTAAAACTGAAAAAGCTCCTTCATTCCATACCTAATCTCAACATTATATTGCAAGTTCTAGAGATAAAGTAGGAACTCCTCAGGCAACAAGGAATGAACCTCAAAGCACTAGGAGGCTCTCTCCACCGCCTCAGTCTTCACTGTCTCGGAGAATCTGACAGAGCTCCAAGATCCGGGAGAAGATTTTGGACTATGCTCAGATGCTGAGACTTCTGGAAACCTGAGAAGGAACCACAGTCCTCCCCTCAGTGTTGCCTCCCGCACCCATTCCAAAGTGGGGAAAAGGCCATCGCCTGCTCCATTCCCTTCCCTTAGCTCCCATGCGCAGCACGCTCCAGGCTTTCGCAAACACGCACCTGGCATCCTCACAGTTGAGCTCAAGAATCTTTACATACTCGGAAGCCATGCATTGCTTTCTCAGGATCATTTTCTTTTTGCCTCTTTTTGTGGTGCCAAGAACTTAAGCATCATACTGTCCTTTCCTACATTCCATGAGTATAATCTTTTTCTTTTAACTGGGAGGGAAAAAATGAATTAGCCATTTTAATAGTTCAAGCACAGTGATTAACATGCATTTTTCTGGGTTTTCTGAAAATGAGAGTAAAAATATTTTTAAGTAAGAACAAAGAATTTCAGGATGCCTAAAGAGGGACTGCATAAATAAATGATCCTTCATGTCACAGGCAGCACCTATTAACATGAACATCTATACCCCTCAGGGTATCAGTGCACAGCCACTCTGAAAGTCTATGCCAAGTTGGGCATATCAACACAAGAACACTTTGTGCAGACAGACCCCACAACTTTTATGAGATTTTAAGTATGGGAAATGGCCTCCACAAAAGTTTTAAGGTGTTAAATTAGTAAGAAGTTTAAAATCTTTATTTTATTCTATTTTTCAGCCCTTTCATGCCACAAAATTTTTGCCAACATCGAGCACTTGGCTTCCGAGGATAGGGAGAGCAATCAAAGATCCTGCTTATGTGGATGTCAGCACAATCTCTTCCTCTTCCTGGTTTATAAAGGAGCCCCTACTCAGGTAAGTACCCACCCCCTTCCAGGAGCTACTTACAGTCCCGCTGCCAGGGAGACTCATAATAACATCTGATACTTACCAAGAGCTCCACACATAGGTGGCTGGCACTGTGCAAGGCCATTGTCTCATTCAGTCTCCGTAACAACCTCCTTAGTTTACTACTATTAGTATTCCTGCTTCATACATGAGAGTGAGAAAACAAAGTCCTTGCCCAAGGCTGTGCCATGAAAACGAGGCAGACCAAGGATCTAAACCCAGGTGCTCTGATGCCAGAGCCAGCACTCTGAGCCATTGCAACATAGTCCTCCGGAAGGAACTCTACAGCCATGGCACTGAGGAAGCTAACGGTCAGGATAGCACTCGGGCTTTTTTCATTCTGATGTCATATCATCTCTCCATCTTCACCTGGGCGGAAACCAGGGAGATTTCACAGAAGTACTGGAGAAGGAGTGACAGACTGAGCGGCAGCAAGTCGGTAAAGGGAGGCGATGTAAAAGTTCTTAAGTAAAATAGAAGAATAAGCACAAGAACACTTGTTAAATTTAAGTTCTCTTTCTCTTAAGTACTACTTTTTAAAACTATCCAAAAGAACATGTGTGTAAGAATGTAAAATGGTACACACACTTTGGAAAACAACTTGGCAGTCCCTCAAAGTGTTACACGCAGACAGGACCCAGCAACTCCACTCTTAAGCATGCACCCAAGAACACTGAAAACACGTGTTCACATAAAAAATTACACACTGATGCTCATAGTGGCATTATGAATAAGTAGTAACACAAAAAGTAGAAACAACAGCCCCAATGTCCATCAGTTAATGAATAGATAAACAGGAAGTGGTATGTCTATAAACAATAAACTATTATTCGGCAGTAAAAAGCCACAAACTATTGACATGTGTTACAATATAGGTGAAGCTCAAAATCAGTATGCTGTCACATTTGACCACATAGTGTATGATGCCAATTACACAAAATGTCCCAAGTAGGAAAATCTACACAGACACGAAGATTAGTGGGTTCCAGGGGCTGGGGCAAGGGAGAGCGAAGTGAGGAGTGAGGAATGGTAGCTAATGGATGGACGGTTGATTTTGTGGGATGATGAAAATGTTCTAAAATTAGATTGTGGTGATGGTTGTGCAACTATAACTATACTAAAAATTACTGAATTGTAAGCTTTAAACAGGTGAATTTTATGGCATGTAAACTATATCTCAATATGGCTGTTAAAAATCATTTACACACGAGCATGTGCTTCCTACATTTTACCACAGGGAATGGGTAGAAATGGTAAAGGTGTTTGTTTCATGCCTGCCTTTCAGCAGGATTTGCTATTTGTCTTCTAAAAAGCGTCACTCGCTGCCAGCAGAGGGAGCTCCAACGACAGCTTTACTCAGTCCCGTAGCTTATGAAGGGGGGCGGGCGGGGGGGGGGGGGGCGGTGGCAACTATCTTCAGAAAAGAGTATCTTTAGAAAAAGAATATTTCTTTAGAGAAAATAAAGGATAGTTGAGTTTTATCCTAACTTATCCCTACCAAAAGGATTGGAAAATTGACATAAATATTCATCTCTTTAAAACCAACCCACACTGGTCCCCTCGTACATCTCAGCTGCTCGGTTTCACGGCAATGACACACACTCTGGGCCCCTTTCACCGCAGGCACCAGAGTCTGCATTCACTCCAGGTCTCTACCAACAACAACCCTGGCTACGTCCTCGAAAAGGACGTAGCAGCTATCAAAGGCATAACAAAGCCCACAGTAACGCTGCTTGTCCTTGGGATTATGTACAGCCAATCTTAATAGATTAAAAAAATCAATCAGCTCACTGACATGTTTCCCAGAGAAAACATATCTAAATAACAAAATGTATACGTGCTTCCTAAAATTTCTGGCCCCTGTTGCACCAGCTGTTAGAGTTACAATGGTGCATCAAATGAGGGTAATCAATTTTACACAGATGAAGAAAATATAATATTTCAAGCTGAGCTTTGGAATTAACTAAATTTATATGCATGTTGTAGTGAAAAGAGCATGGAATGTAATTTCAAAAGATGTGGGGTCAATCCTCACTCCACCATGGGCAAGCTCTGTGCCTTCAGGCATTTTACTCAACTTCTCCAAACCTCTGGTTTCCCACATGTAAAACGTAACATGTAAAACATAATACTGTGCACCTTGCAGAAAGGTTTAAACATGAAGTGACATGTTCAATGCTCAATGGCTTCTCATAAGGT
Source organism: Glossophaga mutica (assembly GCA_039655065.1). Taxonomy (NCBI): domain Eukaryota; kingdom Metazoa; phylum Chordata; class Mammalia; order Chiroptera; family Phyllostomidae; genus Glossophaga; species Glossophaga mutica. The sequence continues at coordinate 67,500,817 of CM077304.1, forward strand.
TAATTTAAAAAGGTACTTCCAAAAATTGAGTCAAGTTCCTGAAAATAAACTTCTGTGAAAAAGATAGAAATCATTCTAGAAAATTACATTCTCTTTAGTTACATTGTAAACATGAATGACCATGGTAATCTCTTCAATGAATTGAAATATTTTGGGTAATTATCTACATCCCCCAAAAAGCAAATAAATATTAAAGCAACTGGTTATAAAGTGTCAGTATTGTAGAAGTGCTACATTTGGAAAAATAAAGACATAAGACATAAATGGAATGAACAAAATGAAATAATGATACTTAGTTTCTAAAAAAGAGAAACTGTTAATTTCCAAAAGCAACAACTATACTTTGGAAACAAACTAATTGTTTAATTTAAGAGTATTATGAAAATACTTCCAACACCCCAGCTTTATTTATCGCTTCTCTTTACCCAACTTTAGAAAAGCCCCTTAATCTTTGCAAACCTCAATTTCCTCACTGATAAAATTAAGGTAACAGCACCTAATTCAGACAACACCGAGCATGCAGAACACGTCTGCATGGTGCTTGGCACAAGCAGGTGCTGAACACGTGACCGTTGTTTCTTTTGTTTTTCTTTCTTTTTTTTTTTGTCTCGATATCTGAAAGCATAGTTTAAGTCTTTGCACAGAGAATGTTTTTGAGTGTTTTATCTCAGATATTTGCAAATGGATTATATTATTTCTATGGCTATTTCAAATAGATTAATTGAACTCACTCCAAGTACACTGCATTCCCATCACTTCATCAAAATTGTTCTTGTTAAGATTAGTAATGACCTGCATGAGGCTAAACCCCATGGACTGTTCTTCCTCTACATCTTAAGTCCATTAGAAGCATATTTTACTGTTGATCACTTATTCCCACTTGAAACATTTTCTTCCCGTGGCTTCCAAGAACACCACTCTCCTGACTGTCCTACTGTGGCACTGGCCGCTGCTTCTGAAACTTCGCTACAAATGTTCCCATGCCCCATCCCTTAGATTGCCAAATTAAAAAAAAAAAAAATCACAACAGCCAACACAACAATAGCTGTCTGATGTGAATGAAGCAGTTATACCTATTTTTTGTCAGATTGGCAAAAAATATATTTTTTGGTGCCGCAGAACTTTTAGTAATTAGTTTACGTGGGTCAGAATCAACACATCCAGTTCCAACCTTCTTCTCCTCTCCCCAAACCTTTTCTTCCCCCAGTCCTCCCGTCTCAATTAACAGCACCTTCCATCCTTCCAGTTACTCAGGTCAGAAACCTTGAATTCCTCCTCGATGGTTCCTTGCTTCTCACAAACCCCACATCCAACCCACCAGCGAATTCTGTCGGCCTCAGTGCGGGAACACGTCCCAAACCCAGCCCTCATCCGCACTACTACCCTGGCCAAGCCGTTGCTGGGGTCAAGAGAGTGCTGCCCTTTCACTGAACCCGGAATCGTCCCTCCCCCACCTAGCAGGCACCATCATTCTTTTGACTGAACATTAGACCAAGTTGCTACTCTGCTCAAAGCCTCCAGCGGCTGCCCATCTCGCTCAAAGTAAAATCTGAAGGCCTTACAATAACCACCTTGAGGTCCTCCTTCCCTCCTTGGAGCCCTCCGGCCGCGCTGGCATCCTTGCTGGCCCTTGAAAAGGGCAGGCCTGAGCCTGCCCCTCTGGGCCTCTGCATTGGCTGCTTCTGCTGCCTGGAGAGCTCCTCTCTACTGGGGCCTCCAGGCTCACGCTGAGGGCTGCTCTCAGGGAACCCGCCCAGGATGCTCTGCTCAAAACTGCATTCCCCCTCCCTGCCTCACACTCCTGACCTCCCCATTTCTGCTTTGTTTTAGCAAATTATCACATGACACTGCATGCATTTTAGTTATCTATTTGTTCATTGTCTACTTCTCTAGAACGTAAACTCTCTCAGGAGCATAAAGGGAAAGAATTTCTGGCTGTTTTGTTTACCTGCTGTGTCTCCAGAACCAAGAACAGCATCTTGCCCCAGCAGGCACTCAGTAACTATTTGCTGAGTGAGTGAAAATAATAAAGGGGTGGTTTTCCTAGGCCAAGAAGAGATGTTAATGAACCTCCTAAATAAATTAAAGCCTTAAGGCTTTTGGCACTTAAATAGATCATTTTAAATTTTAAAAAACTTGCTTATGAAACCAAATCTATTATAACAAACATTATAGTTGCTCCCTTTGCACCCAATACTCTCTCTGTGTGTATGTATATACATATACATACATAAATATATATAACCCACTAGGCAAACACACTCCTTTTATAGTGCCTAAGTTTAGTTTACACATCAAACTAAAATTTAAACCACAGGCACACGCTGCTCTTTTCCTCAGGATTTCCATTCTTGCTTCTCTTTGGGAATGTGAGTGATATGCACTACGTGAAGCCCTGCTTTTTTAGAATTATAGTTTATACACACACACACACACACACACACACACGAATTTAAACTAGAAATCAGGGAACAGCTCCCTTGTTTTCACAATTTCTCAATAGAAGGAAAACTTTTCAATAAAATGAAAACAATACATTTCTTCAGCCTAGAATGTACAAGCTAGGTGAAATAACCAACAGTGAAATAAATTACAGGACATGTGAAATTCCAGCCAAATTTTTTATTAACCACATTATTTTTTTGGATTTTGGTGTTTGGTTTTTGTTTTTAGTATCCTCTAGTACTTGAAGAAAATTGATTCGTACAAAAAGCCATCCTATAGGTCTGGTCAGTAAGTTGACATAAAAACTATGTTCTAGCCAGAGACTATTATTATTAGAATAAGTGTTTTCTTTTACTATTTTATTTTATCTTTTTAAAGATTTTATTTAATCATCTTTAAAGAGAGGGGAAGGGAGGGAGAAAGAGAGGGAGAGAAACATCAACGTGTGGTTGCTTCTCCAGTGCCCCCTACAGGGGACCTGGCCTGCAACCCAGGCGTGTGCCCTGACTGGGAATCGAACTGGCGACCCTTTGGCTCGCGGGCCAGCACTCAGTCCACTGACCCACACCAGCCAGAGCTTTTTAACTGCTTTTAATTTATCACCAAATGAACTACTCTTTTTAATACTCATCTGCCATAGACCTTTTTTTGACATTTTTTGTTCCCTTTGTCTTACCCACATCATGTAAAATAAACAAAAATTTTACATTTTAAATGTTTTTAGTGAAAAATCTTGCCTATCTCAACAGTTTCTAAGGAAAACAAATTAATTGTAGAAATTATTTTATATATGTTTTCCATTTATACCTCAGAATAAACTAAGTTGTTTATTTTTCTTTGCAAAATGGTCTCTCCATTCAAATTTTTCTCCATTTCAAAAGTCTGTGGTATTCACTGGTCCTTTCTGTGTAACTAATACACCTTTTCCTCTGACTTGCCAGATTTTTGCCACATGTTCTGTCCTGGGCTATGAGCACGGGCTCTCAGTGTGAAGGTTGAAAAGCATTTGGAAATGAAATAAAAAGCAAGTTGTCAAATGTTTTCAATTTCATGGAAAAACACAACCTCTTCTGACATTTCATATGTAGACAAACCCATGGCACAAACCAGCGTTAGAAGTCAACGTTAGTGAGGATTAACGATTCGGCTGTCCGCAGTGACTTGGCACTAAAGTGATCACTCCAGACATTTAAAAAAAAAAACTGGCTTTGCTCTCAAAATATTTCAACTTAATCATAATCTAAAGGAAGCTCCTCTACTATGTACATCCACCTAACACCATGATGGAGGCTGCTCACACACCGTTTCTAGCACTCAAGTCAGCCTTGAAGTTGAGGAGTCAAAACCTTGCTCGTTAATACAATTCGTTGCTCTATTTTCTTTTTCTGCTTGCTGCTAGAATAAACCTGCAGTCAACAAGGCACCATCACAATTATACAGTGTCACATGCAAATGAGGGGGGGAGAACTGAAGAAAAAAGGCAAATGATAAGTAAAACAGGAGTCCCATTAATTTAGAAGGATAATAATTTTATGAGTGTTTGAAATAGTGTTTACTTCATCTATGAAAAGAAGGATTGCTAAACAAATTAATGGTATGAAAACCATTCTAAGAAATCTAGCTTATTTTTGCAGGCCATTTTCATTTTATTCTCTCATTGGTAAATCATACCCGAAAGATCATTCATGGCACTCAGATCAGTTTGTTTAAAAAAAAAAATTGTGTGTGTCTGTTTTCAATCAATATCTGTCACTCCCACTAGACCAGAAGCTCCAGGAGGTCAGGGACCATTTCCACTTCACTCACCATTACATCTTCAGTGCCAAACCGAGTGCCAACCCAGAGTGAGTCCTCAAATATTTACTCAACAAATAAACAAATGTCTCTTTCATAGCACTCTCTGTGCCTAGCATATAGATTTACTAAAATAGTGGTCAATAAGTTTTTATTAAATTGCATTAAGAGAACAGCCTTGAGGGAAGTCATTTTTTGGAATTACAAATTTATTCATTAAACCACTGAAATAATAATTGTGAGACATTTTTAACTATTCTTTCAGGCATGTGCTTAATTTGGCACAATTTTGTTAAACCCAGTTGCAGCCGCAGTTTTCTTTTTTGTTCATACTCTAAATTAGTAAACATATTTCTTTTCAGAAAAAAGTATGTGAGTCAGACTTTTCTTTCCCTTGAATGAATTGTTCCACCAGCTATTCCAAATTATTAGAGAGTGTTCTTATATCAGATTTCTATTGATTAGCAATTAGTCTTGGTGATGAAAAAGTAAGAATGTTTAAGTGTACAATAGATACGGACTATTATCAACCAACCAGGTACTAGTTTCTTAATAACTATATTCCTTCTGAATGATCTTCCTGGCTATGTAACTAAATAAAACCTTGTTTCAAATCATGTAGATGCAGCCTTGATGTTCCAATGATACCTGCGTCCTACCCACAATGAGGTACCTTCCAATAGACATGAAGTGCCTGTAGTATTTGACATTGACCCCCATCCTCTGATGCCGTTTCTAACTGTCCCTTTTGGTCTCTGCTAACTCCTCCTTCTGATTTCTCCTCTAAGTGTTGATATTTCTCAGATTTCTCTCTCTCTCTCTCTCTCATTTGAAAATCAGCATAAAAACAGCATAAGCTTTGAGTCAGCCTGCTTGAGGTCAAACCCCTGATCTAACACTTTCTAACTGTGTGATCTTGAACCTCACTTTCTTCATTTATAAAATGGGGGTACTGTATCTATAAACTAGGGGAGCTGATAGTACCCATTGCATAGGACTGTTGTCAGGATTAAATGAGATAATACCTGTAAAATGCTTAGAACAGTGCTTGATGAGTAGTTAGTGCTCGACAAATGCAACATATTTATCTACAATTTCTCCACAATTCCGTCAATTCCCACACTTACATTCACCTCCTGTCAATATCCATATGGACCATGACCACCTCACCGACCAAATTCCCAACATAAGGACACCTGTCCCTGCCTCCTCTCTGAAGTACATGCCTGAAACCTCACCTGGGCCCTGGGCCACATACTCTGAACACACTCAAATCTGGACTCTTCTTCCCCAAATCTGTTCATTTTTAGCACAACCTTCCTCCCCACTGGTCAGATTAGAAACTGTTGTATTCTAGCTGGTACATCCCGCACATTGGAGTGCTCAATAAGCACACACTGAATTGAGTGTACGCACTGAATCAGACCTTTCTGTCACCTTGCCCCTTCAATCAGCTCTCTGCCCTGGGCCATAGTGAGGGTCCTAGAACTCAGTTCCTTTCCTACTCATCCATCTACAAAGCATCTGAACTTCAATTCTTCTCCTCATCTTCAGTTTTATACCTTTATCCCTTACCAGAGCTTCCTAAAAGCCCAAAAGCAATGTAGTTGAATTAATAGTGATTTCCCAAATGGGCTCTCAGCTTTTCTGCCATCATCCCTTTGCTCGTACTGTCCCTGCTCCTAAATGTCTTTCTCCAATGTCAAATTACTATCCGTCCTTTGAGACCCATCTCACATACAACCTGCTCCATAAAACCTTCCATGATTCCACCAGTGAGATGTATTGCTTCCTGCCTCCAAACTCCTCCAGCCCTCTGAACTTCTCCTAAATGAATTCCCATATGCTACACTCTAGGATGGTTATTTATTTAAACCATCAATCTTCCTTACCAAATTGAGAGGTCATGTAGTGATAAAGTCAAATTCACTCCATATTTAAGGAACTTTTTTCAAGTTCTCTAAGCCTCAGTTTCCTTATCTGTAGGGTTGGGGAAATAAGCGATCATGAGGATGTAAAACCTGGTGTTTACAAAGATATTTAAAGATGAGGGATATTGTTTCCTTATAAGTGGAAAATTATCACAATTAAGTAAAAATATGTGCACACTAAAAAGACGGAAAGGAAATAGATGTTAACAGCTCTCATCTTCAAGTGGTGTGCACGCTTTTTGTTTTCTTCTTGCTTGCTCACTTTCCAGTGTATCCACAACTAGCTCATATTCCCCTTGTAGCTGACTCATATAAAACAAACATTTATAGAATGCCTTCAGAAACTGTATTATGCACTGATGAGACAAAAAGTATTGAGAAAAAATAGTTTATAAAAGGAAACACTTTTTAAATTACTAGGGTAATATATGAAGCTCAGTACCACCAAAAAAAAAAAAAAAAAAAGTGGGAAGAGACATTCGAGTCTTCAAAATGCATCATATTTTAGCCATAATGGGACTGCAAAAAGATCAAGGAGAACAAAGAACCTTAGAAATCACTTTCCCAAAGACATTCACTATCACAATGGGTTAGGACGCTGGCACAGCTTCTGAGTTTGGGTTTTGTAGAGCCCTGCGCCTTGGTCTAACATCGGGAGAGAGCAACACAAAGAAAGAGGCCTGTGCGTCCAGCCTCCGATCAAGCATTCATGCCTGGCTCAAGCCTGGGAACCCACATCAAGAAAGATCGAAGCTCCAAAGGTACATGTTATAGTCGGCACCCTTCATGATTTTGGAAGCCTCTCAACTGCAAACTCAACATGTCCAATGTAAAATTTATTACCTTCCTTTCAAAGCCTATTCCCTTCTCAGGGCTTAAAATTAAGCACGGCTTTGAAGTCCAGTAGACCACGTATTCAATGTCAGCTTTGCCGATAAGTGGAAAACTGGACTTTGGAAACGTTATTTAATTTTTCTGAGCCTTAATTTCATTATTTGTAAAAAGGAGATATTTATATTTACCCTAAGGTTGTTGATAGGAATAATTTTTTAAATGTGTTTAAGTCACCCAGCACACAGCACAGCACCTAGCACAAATGACGACTTAAAATTATAACAATTTTTTGTAGCAAGATCATCACCATCTACCTCGTATCCCAAGGCAGAAGCAACAGAGACATTACAGCCACTGTGTCCCCGGGAGCTACCCCAGTCACCAAGTTCTGCCAATTTGGCCCCCAGAAATATCTCAGTAATCTAACACATCCCTCCTCCCCATGTCTACTGCTACTTACTGATTGTAGTTCTTTTCCCCTCTTGCTCAGATCTGCACACTCAAATTAGTGGTAACTCCTGACTCCAGCTCTTAACACTCATCTCTGACTTCTCCACCAGCACCCATGCTGACCCTAAAGTTCTCTTTCCCCAAGGATAAAATACAGCAATGCCACCCCCTGCATTAAGAGGCCCTGGCCCCCTGTGGCACCCAGGATCAAGCCCAAGCTTAATAACATAGCATACGACCCTACTTTCACAGTCGCTCTGACTTAGTGTTAGCTCTCCAGCTTCACCTTATGCCGGTCTCCCCAGCCCACACATGTTCATCCTAAGCTAGAGCCATGCTATCACTGTCTAAAAAGTGTGTTTTGTCCCCATCAAACTCCTAGGGATGTCCTTCCAGTCCTTGTCCCTTAACTCCTGCCAAGTCTTCAAGAACTTGCTCCAGACACCACCTTTTCTATGACGCCTTTCTCTGAGGCAATTAGTGGCTCCTTCCATTTTACCCTCATAGCATTTTCTTCATCTCTGTGTTTTACCTGTTTTCCAGGTGTGTTTTCTCCACTCAACAGTGAATTACTTGAAAGCAGGTGCCATATTGTAACCTAACCCATGTAGACTAGCAGGTAGTGTAGCACGGGTTAACCTTTGTTTAGAGTTTATAACTTTGTCTCGATTAACCTGTAAGCCCACTTAGATCACTCTAAAATTTGTAAGGTTTGTGCAATACTATCTTGTACTTTGCTGAAAGCATCACGGAAAGACTAAGACTGAATCAGATGTTTATCTGTATCTACACAATCCTTGATGTGGGTTACTAGAACTGCTTTTCGGGAACAAGCCCAGGATGTTTTGCTGAGCTAGAAGAGAATCCGCTGAAATCACCTGAGGGCTGAAAGCCCCAAAGACCAGCTGAAGCAGCCTGAAGGGCTTTCTCATGACTTCCTCGAGAACTTTTCACATTATTCCCTCATTATAATACTAAAATCTCCACCCAGGAGCAGAGATTTTCTGCCATTTTTGAATGTATGATGTATGTATAGCCATGTTTTCTGACTGCCCCTGATGAGCTGGAATGTCCCCACCTATATGTGCGATGACCAAGTCCACCTCAGTGTTTACGTGTGACTTCCCCTAATAAATACCTTCAATAGATCAGATGCTTCGCTTTGGGACACACCACTCTGGGAATGATCCCAGGTGTGTCTTTGCTGGCTTAAAATAAAGTTCCTTCTCGGAGTTGTCTTTTGAATGGCAACTACTGAGCATTTGGACTGGGCCGGTAACAATATCTATTCATCACCACATTCCCAGTGCTTGGCTTGTATTGGATGTGCAGTAGATGCCTTTGAATGAATATATTCTAATTAAACTTGGGAATTGAGGCTTTACTAAAACTGGAAACTGAGGCCTGCTAACTGTAACTCAGACTGTATCTCTAGCAAATGTTTCCAACCAAGGTGATCTCAAAATTTTATGACACATTCTACTTTCATGTGAAACCAGAGTAAGTGTTCAAAGTACCCATGTCATTAGCAAACAAAAAACAAGTGAAATGTTGCTGTTCCAGTTCTCCTATCTCTGTAGAGCTGAATAGGCTTTTTAAGGAAAAAATCTTTAAAAAACAATGGAAAGCCCCTTATTACTGCAAAAAAAAATTGCTTACTGCAAAAACCCTAGAATAATTAGCTCTCATTCTAACAATTAGGTAAACTTGGTACAATGCTCTTACCTTGCAAAGGAGGAAACTGGGCCTTGCAGATGAAGTTGCTATAACTTCCACAGCTTGTAAATGACAGAGCAGAGATTTAAACCCTGGTCTATGAACCCAAAACTGTACTCTATTGAGACAAGGAGAAAATGGAAATGGGAAAAACAGAAGAGTGTGAAAAAAGAAGAGTGAAGGTTGGTAAGGAAATGAAGGGCATTGTCTCCTAGAAAATGTATTTAGAACATATTGAAGAATGTATTAGAATGTATTGAAGCTGCAATGAGATTTCTTTCTGCCAAGTACCAATCCAAAATCTATGCAAAAGAAAAAAAATCTATGAAACTTCAAATCAAAATGTTAGTCCTTGTTAAAGAAAAATTAAAACAAACAGGCTCCTTTTATTAATCCACAAACCTAACAACACTCAACAAAAGGTTTCTGTAAATTTTAATTGCGGCAATCTGGACAATGTTTTATTATGACTCATTGACTTGAGCCACAATGTTTGTGCAATATATTCTGCCCTGCTTTATGAGATTGTAATTGCAGTGAAATGCTACTATGCATACTCAAGTAAAATACACCAGACTTACCAAAATAAAGCATTTTGAGAAATAGCTGGTTCTTTATTTGTTTATTTTACTTTATAAATCCTGTATATCCAAGGAATAAAATCCATAAATTTGTTCTTCTGTGTGAGCTGTACAATTCCTTCTCCTTACTTTTACTACTTCTGCTCAGTACCTCTGGTTTTCCTTTTCTGAAAATGCTTTCGATTGTTATTTATTATTTAGTGTTTGAGAGAGCCAATTCCTAACACATAGAATATTTTCTACTAGCCATGTCACAAGTGTGTGGCCAGAATTAAGAGTCAGGAAGTTGGACACTGTACTCTGCAAAGGGGAGCACGTCCAGTGAGGGCCACCCACACACCTGGGCCCGGCCACTGCCTTTCTCCTCTCGGTGGGTTTTGCTCTTGATGGTACTTCCACATTTTCCTCAACCAATGAGTTCAAATGCTCTTGTTCTCTGCCTTTCTTCTTCTTCTGAATATTGTTTATGAGATAAATATTCCAAGGTTTGTTGATGTTTACCAAGTCATAATCCTTTGCCAAAACCATGGTGTCACAGATGTTGCAGAATGCAAAATTTTGAAGAATTTTTAAAATAGAACATATTGAGAATGCTACACCATATATTATCCAGAACTCCCAGTGGAGTCAGGGTGAGCACCCTGCAATCAAACACATCAACACTTCTGCAGCAAATTGAGTGCATATTGACATGAAATGGGGAAAAGACTATAAATAGAAACACATCCATCTAGATCTGATTGTATCACCAAATTTGTTTCAAAAAACCTTTCCCTAAAATAAAAAAAAGAAAAAGAAAAACCATTCCCCTCTCAGAGTTCTTTGGATTTCTGAATTGCAGGCGAGGGACCGTGGGTTCACGTGCGCTAGAGACAGGCCCGCAGGAAGCGGCTCTGCAGGCAGGAGCCTGTCGGCCCCTCACTGACGGTTCTGGAGTGATGCTCCTGCTCTAAGCCCTGACATTTAAATATGAGCATGTGGATGTGGTGGATGGTTGGAAATTCTAAAAGTGTCTTTCTAAAGGGACCAGAAAAAGACCCATCACATGGAGCAAATGAAAGAGTCTGTCTGGATACTAAGGCAATATTTGGCAGAATTAAACAAAGCATGTGAATAAGCAGAAACATCATTTAATTTCACGTACTTTGTTTTATTTTTCTCATTAATTTTATTCCTAGATTTAAAAGAAAATTTACCCATGGTTTACATGTGAATTTGATTGGACACATGTTCTCAGGAAGCAAGCTGCATGTCAGGAGAACCATGTTCATTATCACACATGAAATAAGACAAGGGGATCGAAACTAGCTAAAGAATTGATAGTACCATATACTGCTATCCTGTCTTTGAGCATGTTTTGAACATATGGATATACTTAAAGTTTTCCTTTATGTTGCATAATATCAAAGACAGATCCAATTGATTTTATACAATAGGCTATTTTAAAGTAATGAATTAGCTGAACTAATGCTTTCTTGCAAAATAAATAATTCTGAAAGAAAATAGATCTTTATTCTTAAATCCTCCTCCCTTCTCAATTAATTAGATTTTGTTGGTGAAAGGAAGTTAAGAAATTCAGTGTAAGTCTGATTATATCATGAATGTAAAATGAGCAGGGCAAATAATGGGCTCTATACTCTTTTAAACAAGTTAAATAAGTCCATAATAGCCCACCAGTTGTGTAAACACTATTTCACTATACTTGTAAAAGAAATATTGACTTACCTGTTAACTAAAATTATCCTGGCATGCTTCAGCTAAGCTTATTAGTAATTCTTGTGGTGTACGTGAATGTTTTGGGATTTGGACTTTTATCAAAGATTAAAGAATTAGGAAATCATCCGTTTAGCAAGCCCAGAAAATAGACACGTACCAGACTTCCCTTTACCAGAATGAATTTTAGGAACTTGCAAACTAAGAGTCTAAGAAGTAAAAAGTGATTTAAATCCTGGCATGAGATATTCCATTACACAACAGCTCATTAACACTGAGATGCCGTCCAAAGTCATAAATATTAATATCTCAACCAGACAAAATAGTAAATGAACCTACTTTAGCCTATTAACCTACTATCCCATGTAAAGGGTTTGTTTTCCTCTGACATCTCAGTACATATTCTTGTGGGTAACTGGTTGCTTAGAGAAACTAGAAATATGTATAATTACGGGAGAGAAACATTCAATATATATATACTTGTCCTATTGCTCACATTTTAAAAAATTGGCATTCTTTCCCCCAAATGGTTCCACTGCAGTCCAAAAATACTACACTTTTCTTTAAAAAGAAATATGTGACATTCTCAGTAAAATAATAGTAAACCCAAGATCCTGTTCAGTTAAGTCTACATGCGGCTACAATCCCAAGAGATTTGGAAAAGGGTACAGAACTTAAAGTCAGAAGACTCATGTTAGAACGTTGGTTCTATCACTGACTTGCTAGTCACAGTTAGGAAAACCATGTGCATTTTTGTCCTTAAACTTAGGGGCAAGAACAGTACCTACCTCTTAAGATTGTTATGAGGATGCAGTAAGAGCATGTGAAATGTGTGAAAGGCTGAACCAAGGCTGATGGTCATTATTACGCAATTTGAGAAGCTGATCTTTTTTAATTAAATGGCATCTGCCACAAAACAGAGAGATCAGGACTTGGTGGCCTTACTAGAACTGTGTGTGTGTGTGTGTGTACAAAGAATCAGGTTGCTGTGGGGTTTTTTTATCTCTATCAGTGAAGATAAAGTGATTAACATCATGCATTCGAACAATAAAATCACCACTAGCAGAAATGTTCTTATTTTCAACTCATATGATTTTCTATGTTTTAAAGTCTACAAGACCTTGAGAATTCATTCGGTCACTCTTAACATTCACACTTCCTATGCTTTCGGGTTTTTACTGAACATTCTTGACTACAGGTGGCCACAGCTAAATCCTCAGTCACTACCTCAAGCAATAAAATAAAACTGATTGGTTCATCCAATTAGGAGGTAATAGAGTAGAAATGGCTTTAGCTCCAGGTGTTTAAAAGATGACCTTAGGATTTTGTTTCACTCATTCTAATGTTCATTATCTGGTGAATTTCCTCCACAAAGCAGAATGGCAAGCCCTCTGAGCCCCAAATTTCCTTGTCCTTAGAGCTCATGAACCTAGAGGGAGGAGAGGGCCCTCTCATCCCAGGGTGCATGACAATCCCCCAAACAGATTCAGATTGCTCTACCTAGACATGCAGGTACCTATGCAGGGGTAGGGAGGCTAGCCACGGGAGTGCTGGAGTCCTGCCAGAATCACTTGAGGTTTGGGAGGCAATTTCCCCAAGGAAAAGTGTAGAGTGTTTTTACCAAAAGGAGAGAGGAGAAATGCCGGACATGAAAAAAAAAGTGACAGATGTTCATTTTACCTGGCTTCCCTTGTTTAAATGAATCAGAAATCACTCTGCTCTACATGAATTTATTAACAAGCTTCAATTCCTGAAAAGAAAGGCACCACCATAGGCTGAAAATCTACTCTGCTATAGTCCAAGTTCCAGACATTTTAAAATTTAGAACGGTGTTGGCGACTAATATCCCCCTTTTACAAGGAAGGTAACTGAGACTCAGACTCATTCTTCGCCTCTGATCAAACAGCCCAAAACTGGCAGAACCTGGATTCAAGGCTAGTCCTGCCTGATTTATTCCCCAACCAAAGTGCTACACCCTTCTCAGCGAACTGAAGTCAAAGAAGGGGTTGTCGAATGTCCTTAGATGGTAGACAAAATCATATTTGGATGCCTGGATTGATAAATCAGTCAATAAATATTTGTTAACTTCCCACTACCATGAGCTCATAGTATGAGTCCTACTGGTAAAGACATCTAACTGGCCTATTCCCTGCCACCAAAATCGTCAATAAAGTTGGGAAAAGGAAACAAACATGCAATCAAGAAAACTCTAGAGCTAAACTATGTGGTGCTTATAACAGAACCTCCAGTGAGATTCATTCTATAGTGTGGATGGAATGGCTGGGAGAAGCAAGAATAACGTGAGACTAAGCAAAAGAATGGCAGTGGATGTGGTGTGCCTAGGGACGAGCGAAGGAACGGGCCGGCATTGGGCACTGCGGTGGCATCCAGAAACCAGGGTTAACTCACAGTTTTCAGCAGCCATTGTCAAATTTTCCATAATCTCTGGGCCAGAGTTCCTTTATTTGCAAAATAAAGAGGCTGGAGTCTATAAATCTTAGCGACTCTCTCCCTCCACCTAATCCAGAGAATCACAAACTTGCCTACTAATTATGGGATTCACCCAAGAAAAGATCCTGTTCAGAATACTAATTTAGGTCCAGGAACCTATATATTTTTTATAAGTTCCACACGTGATCAGCCAGGGTTGAGGATCACTTCTTAAATAACGGAGGTTAAATACACCTCACACAGAAGGGGGAAAAAATCCTCCCAAGTATAAAATCCAGAAGTTCATACGGGAAAGTCATCAGAACAGGCTAATTGGAAGAAGATTAAGGGAGACTTTGAAAGCCAAAAGGATTCTCTGCTCTCATGAAGCAAGGAGGCATTGTGCCCCGGAGTGAACATTGTGCATTTTTGTGAGTTGATGCAGCAGGCTTGGGCCGTCACCTCTGTCAGCCTGTCACTCAGGTCCGAAGACAGACTCGTTCCTCCCCGAGGCCTTCTCTCCACGGAAGCCTTGAGTCCCCTTTCCTCCTTCCTTCTGCAGATTCGGTGCAGGACATGGAAGTGTGTAAGATCATGCATTTTGCAGCGGCCCTGGGCGGTGATTCCTAAAGCCCAGTGCCTCTCCCGTGGGTGGGACTGCACTGACTTGGAGAACCTTGAGACACAGAATGAAAGGGCTTCACACAAAAAAGCAAACAGCCGTCTATCTTTCCCGCATCATTTAACTAGAGGCGACCTCCAAACGATCCTAAAACGCTGGAAACACAATCACTTCTACTTCTCACCGACTTCTCACCGATGAGTGAGGAAGGCAGCATTGGAACGCTCGCTCATTGCGAGCTGCGTGTCTGTGACCATTAACCCAGCACTTTGATTTTAGGGCAAAAGTGAGCCAGATGGTGAGGCTTAGAGTAAGGATGAAAACGAACACCCATCGTCCGCCTGGGGACGCCTTCCTACTTCTGAATTGGATTTTGTACTTGTTTTTTTCTTTAAAGCACTTCATGTATTTCACCCATTATTTCAAGTAGGCTTGGAGGAAGCGCGCCGCATCCTTTGGTCCCCGCGCGTCCTTCTGTGCCCGTCTGAAACAGGTCTCTTTCAGCTCTCGGATCTGGGTAGCCAGGACGCGGGAAGGAGCGAGGGTAGGGGTCCCCTGCGACTCACGCTGTGCTACGCGCGGGAATCCGCCCCCGGGAGGCAAACCGGAGGGCTGAGAACTCGGCTGCCGCTCGCGCCGCCAGCAGCCTCCCACCCCGGACTCTGCAAAGGAGGGAGGAGGCTGGAGGAGGGAAAGTGGGGCCAGGCGGAGGGTGCCTGGGAATCAGGGCTGTGCTGACGTCACTGGGCGCGCAATTCGGGCTGGAGCGCTTTAAAAAACGAGCGTGCGAGCGGAGATGCTGCTCCACACAGAGCAGGCCGCCTGCAGCAGCAACGCTCACCGCCCCTGCAGCGGCTGCAGCCAGGGCTGCTCGGGAGGTCTGCGTGGCAGCAGCGGGCACGGTCCGGCCCAGCGGTGCTTCTCCTCAGCGCCCCACTGGGGGACAGGAACGCGGTGCCCCACGCTGCAGGCGCCCTCTGAGCCGCGGAAGCCCGCGGAGTCGCGTCTGGCGCGGCACAGTCCGCAGCAACCCGGACGCTTCTGCGACCACATTCTCCTCGCCACCTCCTGCTCGGGCACCATGGACACCTCCTCGTTCCACGCGCTCCTGTCCTTGCCTGTCCTGCTGCAGCTGGCGGCTGCGGGCAGCTCGCCGAGACCCGGCGCGCTGCTGCGAGGCTGCCCCCCGCGCTGTCAGTGCGAGCCCGACGGCAGGATGCTGCTCCGGGTGGATTGCTCCGACCTGGGGCTCTCGGAGCTGCCCTCCAACCTCAGCGTCTTCACGTCCTACCTGTAAGTGAGCCCCCACTCTACTCCGAAATGGGGACAAGGGGGGAAGGGACGCCAGTGCAAGACCAGGCTGGGGGCTCCGCGGGTCCCGCCTGCTCCGAAAGGGGCAGGCGAGTTTGCAAAGGTCATCTTGGCCGGCTGCGTTTGGGCCCCAGGGAAATGCACGTGTGTCAGCTGGTAGCTCAACCACACTTCTAGGCCCGCAGGGAAAAGGCTTCAAGTGCAACCCGGGAAAGCGCTGGTGCGCCGCAGCTCCTGGTCAGGCTCTAGGCAGATCCTAGAGCGAATTCCTGCGGGTGTGGGCATTTGCCTGCAGTGTGGGCACTTGTGCCCCTGTGCCTGAAACCCACGGTCCGGCCGCCTGCTCCCTGCCCCAGTCTCCCCTCCCCTCCGTGTCCTGCCGCGTTCCGCGGAGAGATGGGCTGGGAAAAGTTTTCCCGAAGGAGAACTCCAACTTGCCCAGCTCCAAAGGAACTTACTCTGCATCCCTGGCCCCGTCACATAATGTAACTTTTTTTCTTCCTTTCATTCTTCTTCTTTTTTTTTTTTTAATGAAGTGATTAAAATGTGGCAACCACAAACCCCGATTAGAGCTGCCAGAATGTTATCTTTACCTTTGGCTGCCTGAGCCGCCTTTGAAGTGCCGACCGCCACGGTGTAATCTTTAACCATCTCCTCCTCCCGGGAGGAAAAGGGAAGTGGGCTGAAGGCGGCGGGCCGGTAAACAGTGGCGCCGAAACCCAAGAGGAGACCTGAAGCTTTCTGTCATCCCTTGGAGATCCTCACACCCTTTCTTCCCCTCAACACAACCTTTAAAGAAAGCCCCAACCCGTGGAGACGAGGCAGCGGTTCGTTTCATAATTTTGTCTCCGGAAAACCCAGACCCGGAGGGTAACAGGTGGTTGGGCGGATAAGGTGACTCAGGAGGGACCAAGGCAACCCTCCCCTCCCCCCCCCAGGAGAACCTGGGGCTCGGTTCCTTCCGGCAGACACACCAGGGTCGAGGCCACTCGGGACAAGGGGCACTGGCGACTTCAGGGTGACACGTTTAGGTTTCAGTGTGAGCCCACCCCAAGCCCATGCAATCTTAGTTTCGGCTTCTCTAATGTTACCTTGGCAGGCGGAGCTGGTTGGGATGTTTGTGAACTTGTTCTTTTCTCTGTTTAGTTTTTTCCGGGGGGAAGAAACATGAAAAGGCTTGCACAACGCCTTCCGCGAAATAGTGATTCTTTTTCTGGAGACAGAGGAAGAAAAAAAATTTTTTTTACGTGTTTAATATGCATTGAAAAAGATGGACTATCCTGCTAGAATGTTGGTATTAGTGGTTGGCAATCCCTGCTTCATCTACCATAAAATTATTTTAACTGCTTTTCTTTACCTGAAAGCACTATAAAATTATCTGTTTCCCCTCCAGGTTTCCCTTCAATGCCACTCACTGACTGTGGCAGTGGCGTTGTTTTTACAATGATAGAAGTCAACTCTCCTAAGTGATTATTCTCTAAGAATTCACATTTTCTACTCCTAAACAGCTGTGCTACAGAGTGTAATGCTCTCCCCAAATCTCTCTGCTTTAACTGCTAAGCCCAGTGTTTCAAGAATCGTGTGCTCTTCTGTGCAGTGAATTTCTGAGAGCAGCGCAGCAATTTCACTTAAGAGCCTAGAACTATTCTTCGCAATCACCCTGGAGAAATTAACTCTATACAAGAGAAGTGTGCAATCCTCCCCAAACACCTGTTAGAACCACACAGTCATTTGAAAACATGCTTAAGAATACAGAAAATAAATTTATGACTAGTGTCAGGATGCTCTTTCTCCCACATGAAAGAACAAACATTTGTTAGGCTTCTGTTACTAAAATCTGGCATGAAATGCTGCTTCAGATCATTTCCCACACACCACGAATGCATTTAACTGCATCCTCCATGTGCGAGGGAAATCTTACTGCCACTGCTCGCTATCTGTCGTTATAGATAACTTCTTGGAGTTGAAACACCATTAGGAAATTGTCATCTCATACCATTTGTTGACAGTCTGTACACTGGCCGAAGGGGAAATTTTCTCAGTGCCCTACACAATATTAAACTCAAGGTGTCTGGAAACATGTCACAGTGAATGTTAAATACTTGCATCTAGTGGTTAACATTTTGGGGAGTGTAAGCGCAAAATATAGAAGTCGGTCCTGAAGTAAATAACTAAGCTGATGTTCTTCCTTATAATAAGTGACTCCACAATTTAGTCTCCTTATCAAGTACAAAATGCCAGGGTCCATGGGGTGCCCTTCTTTCATGGGCTGAGGAGTTTGGGGTTTTTTTATTTGTTTGTTTATATGTTTTTACAACCATGGGAAATCTGTGCAGACATTAAGGGTAGATGGCGCCCTCTTTTGGTTACACCTAGAATCATCTAACCATTTCTGCCTTCACTTGTATGTTCCTAATCTAAAAGAAGAATTTTTATTTACTCACATTCAAATAAACAAGCATGTATCTTACTGGTTCTCTTATCTTAAGACATAACTTCCTTTTACTCTTGAAAGGGAACACTAAGTTGTAGCCCCATGCCACTGGGGCCCAACGGTAATTAAGCTTCGATGGGAAAGATGCTGTGTGTGAGGACTTGTGGGTGAAAGGCCAGACTACTATCTTTTTTTGTTTATAGTAGGTTATCAACATTTATTTGAGTCAAAATGTTATCTCCTAATCTTCCTTCCTTCTCCACGAAAGAACAAGCATTTCATTTTCTTCAAACAGATTGATGATGGCAAGTTCCAGCTGTACGCATTTGGCAAATAGATTTTACCACAATCTGAGAGCTGGCTAGTCAGACTCCTAGGTAAAGAAAGTTTCCTAACTCTCTTCATAGAAGGCTAGAGCTATTTATGTGCAGTTTTATAGTCTTTCGTCCCCAGAAAAGCTGAGTCTTAAAGCCAACATTAATATTAACTCTTTTTTCTTTCTGAACTGCATTGCCCAGCTGATCTGTAATTGGACCACAAAATGTGGTAGAAACACTGGAAAATCTCAATCTTACTATTCTCTCTCTCTTCCCCTGTAGCTATGGGCTCTGATTGTACAAAAGGGTGTAATAAAGCTTACGCAGCAGAAAATAAGGAAAACACCAAGGTTGAGACATAAAAGCAGACAATAATTGTTGACAATGTTGAATACATCTCAGTTTACCAATAACGATTTATCACAAAGTAGCTCCAGCTTCTAATCTTATTATAGGTGAGTTATTTTAATGTACCAAGTGTGAACATTTTGAAAATACGTTCAAATAAGCTCTTGAAAATAAGCTACCCTCTGCCACTTTGATGTGTTTCATCCAGTTGGTATGGCATCCAAATAGAAAACTAAATCTAACGAACCTCCTGATATACTAAATACACTTTTCTTTATTGATCTAGAACAGCCGTTTTACTTTTAAATGAAAGCAGTTTTTTCTTGCTGTTGCTTAATGACATGAATATTTCATCCACAAGCAAATTTATGTTACATGAATCAAAGGAACCAAAGAAAGATTTGTTTTTTAATTTAATGTATGTAGTCTGGTTACTTTTCCATATGTAACTTTGGAACAAAATTGAATTTTACACATAATTAGTAAAACTGGTATTAATAAAAACCTATCAAAAACTTCACTTAGTTAAATTAAGTACAGCCCTGGTATCATGCATGTGTTTTAAGCATTTAAAATGCAGTTCCAATATTTAAAAACATTTTTACATCATTGAAAATGGTTTCATATAATTCTGCTTCCCTTCAAGCAAAGAAAAGTATTTTAAATAAAGGAAAATGTTTGTACTTTAGCAATAGTTACAAAAATCTCAGCTGTTACAATAGTCTTAAAATTTTTAGCAATTCCAAAATTATAGTTTGCTCTACAACCTACTTTTAAAATTCATTTAAAATATAATAGTGCCAACAACTTTTCTGCATTTTAATCAAGTTCTTTCCTTTTCTCCAGGATTCCCAGGATTTTTTCACTAGTATTTTTGTTGAGGGACAATTATTGAAACTATTGACTAAAGTAGTCTGAGTGATTTTTTTTAAGTAGTGGCTCTGATTCAAACAATTCTTAGCATAGATTTAAAATGAATGATAAGTTTGTATGATAAGAATGAATTTTTACATACAATTAAACATGATCTTCAATCAGATCTTCAATCTTTTACCTTCTTACTCATTTTCTTCAAACTAAAGGACTTCTAATAAACAACAAAATGTAACAATCACAAATGAGTTAGAAGATTGGAATCAAAAATAACCTTTGTAGTGAAATAAATCTATTTTTTGATAATGGAACCATTCCCACTTGGATATATTTAAAGAAGTTCAGAAACACAGAACCGGTCTATAATTTGTCATAGTTAAATTTTATTAATCTGCACTATTTGATTGTGTTTCACTTCTAAAACATATAACTGTCAAAAGCATAGTAATGATAACCAAATAATTAACCCAATAAAGCTATCATTTCAAATTAAAGACATGCAGAATATTTATGCTTTTATAACTGATACTTAATATCTACCTACCATGGTAAAACACTTTTATATTTCTTCTGTTAAATTCATACATTTAAGTCATTTTAGCTCTAAGTTTAATTACGTTTCCAATTAATCCAAGTCACATGCCATAAGATAGAAATGAAAAACAGCAGTGAGCTCTCTATGAGCAATTTTGTAAAGTAATTTTTCGGCGTTGTTTGATTATGTATATAAATTTAGAACAATGCTAAATGGTACTTTTACTTGTAAACACCGCACAAGTGGATATTTCTGGTAAACCGAATTCTTCATGAGAATGCAAACTTCTTTCTTTGAGATTCAACCACATAACCCCTGTTGTGGTGGTTTCCTTCATAGAATCTCGTAGTGGAGAGATGCATCAGACTGGCATTGGTGCCGCAGCTAATATTCTACATACCAAAGAAAACAAGCTCATTATCTAGTTTTGTTGTCCTTTTTGTGGAATCTTAGTAAAGTTTGATTTGTTAAATCTGCTCATGAATTCAAACCTACTAGAACTCATATTCCCAGATCTGTCAGGTTCAATCCACATTTTTATTCAGTCATTATAGATACCAACCACATGTTCAGTTTCACCTGTGAAATTCGTTGTCTACAGGAAAGGAGACATTTCACAGGCTATAAGGTAGAATTTTAGATAATTTAGAATTAATTTTGTTCCTCATACGTTACATGTTAGGAAACAGGCCCATTCTTGAAATTCCTGGCATTTCCTCCTGGCCTTTCCAGTTAATTTTTTTTGTTGTTGTTGTTCCATTGACTGAGCCCGATGGATAGGCCTTATTTGAAACTGGTAGATAGGACATTAGTCATTTGATTGCAGATTATCTAGTGATAATGCTAAAAGACTCTTAACAGGGTATTAGTGTTAGTAGGGGAACAGTGTAAAAGATACTTCATAAGCAGGAGTCCTTCCTCATACCCTCATCTACCACCCCTGTTCTCAGTGCTTAAATCTGGGATTGGAGAAGCTGAAATTTCCTTTGAGAGTATGCATAGGAACCAGTCCATGCCCATGAAATTATCTTTCTTAAAGTCAGATGGGATAACACTCCAGGTGTGGTGATGGGCTCTTTCCTTCAGGGTTTATCCTCCCCACCAGACTGTAAGCTCTTCCATGGTAGGAAATCTTCACTTTCTATCCCAGTGCCCATATCAGTGTCTGACACTTAAGAGGTATTTCATAAATATTTGTAATGCCAAATTGAATAGAACTGGCTGAACTGGCTGTGGAAATCCCAGTGGCTAAAAAAGGTCAGAGAAAGATAGAGAACTACTTATCTGCAAAGTAACTGAACAACACAGGCTACTGGTGTCCCCCAATTATGGCCCAGCCCCATTTGAAATACGGTTAAATTGTGTTCATCTGAAATGATGCAATGAGTTGTTTATTTTAACAAACACACTAGAATCTGCATATCTAAATTCTTTTGTTGTTTTAATAATAATAACAACAGCTGACATTTATATTGTTCTTCCTGAGTTCCAGGCATGACACAATCTTATGGCCTCCAACAACCTTGGGGCACAGGTACTCTCTTCATTCCTGACTCAGGGGCCTGTGAGCTAATTCCAAGAAGATTTCCATTGCTCAAAATATTTTTGAACTTCTTTGAAGTTATCTTCAGGACAAGTTTACCAGAAACACAAGAAAACCAGCCTTCTAATTTATGGGTATGCCTCAAAGTAAATGTAATTGGTGCTGAAATATTTCAGCACATTTTTCTTTTCAGGAGCACAATTTATGAAGCTCTGAGAAGTGTGGTTTTTAAATTTTCAATAAAATGAGAATTATAGGCCAAGCTTTTAAGTTTAGTAAATACCTTTTCACTTTTTGTCTCCAGGTCAAAGATAAATTGTGGTAGCTCCCTGGGTATTACAAAGAGCAATTGATTGACTGATAACTTCCAAGTCAAGAAGAAAACTATTTTTTTTCTATGACCGATCTATGTGTCAAGGAAAGTAGTTGCATTCTTTGGAATTATTTCTCCTTTCAGAGGAACATGAATGTTCTTAACAGACCAATGTTATTTGAGTTTTATTCACTTTTTTTAATATATTTTATTGATTATGCTAGTACAGTTGTCCTATTTCTCCCCCATCATTTCCCTCCACCCTGCACACCCCCTCCCACCCACATTCCCCCCCTTTAGTTCATGTCCATGTGTCATCAGTTCTTTAGCTTCTACATTTCCCACACTATTCTTGCCCTCCCCCTGTCTATTTTCTACCCACCATCTATGCTACTTATTCTCTGTACCTTTTCCCCTCTCTCCTCCTCCACTCACCTGTTGCTAACCCCCCATGTGATCTCCATTTCTGTGGTTCTGTTCCTGCTCTAACTGTTTGCTTAGTTTGCTTTTGTTTTAGGTGTGGTTGTTAATAGCTGTGAGTTTGCTGTCTTTTTACTGTCAAATTTTTTATCTTCTTTTTCTTAGATAAGTCCCATTAACAATTCATATAATAAGGACTTGGTGATGATGAACTCCTTTAACTTGACCTTATCTGAGAAGCACTTTATCTTATCTTCCATTCTAAATGAAAGCTTCACTGGATAGAGCAATCTTGGATGTAAGTCCTTGACTTTCATGACTTGGAATACTTCTTTCCAGCCCCTTCTTGCCTGCAAGGTCTCTTTTGAGAAATCAGCTGACAGTCTGATGGGAACTCCTTTGTAGGTGACTGTCCCCTTATCCCTTGCTGCTTCTAGAATTCTCTCCTTCATTTGAATCTTGGCTAATGTAATTATGATGTGCCTTGGTGTGTTCCTCCTTGGGTCCAACTTCTTTGGAACTCTCTGAGCTTCCTGGACTTCTTGGTAGTCTATTTCCCTTGCCAGAATGGGGAAGTTCTTCTTTATTATTTGTTCAAATAAGTTTTCCACTTGTTGTTCTTCTTCTTCCCCTTCTGGTACCCCTGTAATTTGGATGTTGGGATGTTTAAAGATGTCCTGTAGGTTCTAAGCCTCTCCTCATTTTTTTGAATTCCTCTTTCTCCCTTCTTTTCTGTTTGGTTGTTTCTTTCTTCCTTCTGGTCCACTCCATTGATTTGAGTCCCAGTTTCCTTCCCATCACTATTGGTTCCCTGTGCATTTTCCTTCATTTCCCTTAGTGTAGCCTTCACTTTTTCATCTAATTTGTGACCAAAATCAACCAATTCTGTGAGCATCCTGATCACCAGGGCTTTGAACTGTGCATCTGATAGGTTGGCTATCTCTTGATTGCTTAGATGAATTGGCTGTGGGGCTTTGATCTGTTCTCCTATTTGAGCCATTTTGGGGTTTGTTTGTTTGTTTGTTTGTTTGTTTGGTCTGGTCATGCCTGTTACGTATGAGGGGTGGAGCCTTAGGTGTTCACCAGGGTGGGCAGCCCAGTTGCTGGGTTGTGATGCTCTATGTGGGGAGTGTGGTCCAAGAGGGAACAATGGCACTTGCTTCTCTTTCTCTCATATTTCAGTCCCTTCCACAGCTTTCCACAAGCAAACTGGGCCCTTCTGGTTCTAATTTCCATGTGGGTGGGCTTGTGTATGATCTAGGACCCTGTGGGTCTCTCCCACAAACTCTCCTGTGAGGCTGGGAGTCTCTCCTGGCACCTCAACCCCCACAAGTGTTTTCAATCGGTATTTTTAGGTTTTATTTCCCAGTGCTGGGGCCCTGGGTTGTGAGGTCTGTCTCACTCCCCATTTTCACCTGGATTAGCTGCACTCGAATGTGGGGCCACCTGGTCAGCCAGCCACCTTGCTCAGCCTCATTGGGTCTGCCTGTTGCCGCCCCATGCCCAGGGTCCACTAGCCGCTGCCTGCACATCTGGGGCTTCTGTGCACTTGGGTCACCAACCTCTGCATTTTCCTGCCGTGACTCCTTCCCTCTTATTGGTCTGGATGAATGGTTGTTGGACTTCCATACAGTTCAATTTTTGTTAGTTCTGATTGTTTTCTTATTTCTAAATCTTTATTGTCCTTAATTTTGGTTGTGCGAGGAGGCACAATGTGTCCACCTATGCCTCCACCCTGGCCAGAATTCTTATTCACTTTTTATAACTAATGAGATGAAATGAATTGATGTTGTGAAGATCTTCTCCATACCGTCATATATTTGATTGGAAATGGAGAATTATTTCAAAGTTTATGAATATATGAGATATTTTACATATTATGTATTTATATACTATATGCTAACTTTACATGCATCCTTTTCAAAGTCTACACTAAGAAGAAAACAAGAATTTATGTAGTATATATGTATGCATTGCATAGTTTAACAATTATGACACTGATACAGATTTCTTTGTAATTTACTAAATAGAAATCTAGATAGGTCAGAGAAATAGCTAGCTTTCATTAACTACTCATTTAATTTTTTCAGTCCTTTAATTTGTTTGCTGATGTAAACCTCACATGTGCTAAACATTTATTATATTAAAAAGTTACCATGAAATACAAATACACAGTGAGTTAACTATGAGTTATATTCATTATGAATAGCACTGCATCAAGTAAGTACTGATGTTTAGAAAATTTAGGAGACATTGAAATATAATCTCTGAAATTTCTTAAAATGGTGCTCTCAAATCTTGTTTTCTATTAACTTATCATTAATGATTTAAAATTATTCAGTGATCCCTCATTTTCAAGTGTCTCATTTTTAATGTACATGCATTATTTTCATATTCATTTTATCCTCCTGGCCTTCAGAAGGTGTTTTGTTCTGTGTTCTAACACAGACTGTGGTGGTTGAGGGGACGAAAGCGATCTCATGCACACACGAAGCACACACCGACACCTCAGTAAGAAACAGTTTCTTCTGTGCCCCTTGCTTGGTGGAAATGACACATAACACTGACATGGCTTGACAGTGCTGAGCCACCCCTTTTGAGGGGAGAGACTGAGCTGGCTGTGTGAAGGCACCTTCCGTTCGGTTCAGAAGCTGAAATGCAGAAGACAATTGTCCTGGCAAAGGGAGCCCAACTCCAGCTGAGAATGCGTGCACTGAGCTGACCTTCCTCAACAGCCTGCCAGCTGAGATTAAGGTTCCCTCAAGTGGTCCCTTGTTAGCTCCACCATTTCCCCAGTGTTGCTCATCTTTCACAACTGGAAGCCAAATGTTTTAAACTCTTACCCAGTTTTGCAGCCAAATTCCTTTATTTCCTCCTTCCACCTCCTTTTCTCCCTCCCTCCCTCACTCCCTTACACACACACACACACACACACACACACACCCCATGCTGGCTAACCTATATATATATATATATATATACATACCTTCCTTCCCAAAATCTACACTAGAAGAGAACCTAAGAATTGTTATGTTTTACAAAAAAAACTAGTAAATATTTTTGTGCTTCTTTTTTTTCTTGAAATCTTGATTAAGTAGAACAGGAACCTCTACAAAAGATATCTATTTGCAAAAATAACCTGCCTTTGGTCAGAAAGCCACAAAAGTGTAGTTCTCAAGAAAGTAGAAAACCACACATGATCTCAAGTGGAAAAAATATAAAGAATTTGCTGAATTTTTAACCTTTAGCACATAACAAAGATATTATTTTAAACTTGGTTGGTTAATGTGGGCTGTGTTAGAACTTTCATTGTGTTGTGTTTGGGTTTACCCAGTGTTATTTTAATGAGTTTATTGGTTCAACACACAAAACACCACATGGCACTTTGACGATCTTAGGTTATAAATTTTCTTGTGAGGCACTTACTTGAAAGAATTCTGTTACATAATCAATTGGTCTTTAAATTTACCAGCACAAAAATAGGCTTTTGCTTTTTATATGCATATAGAGTAAGAATTATTTGATTATAAAGAAATAAAAATTCCCATGGAAGGAATTACATTCCCTAGTCATCTATTTAGTATATATATTGAGACTTTCGCAGTAAGCATCTATTTCATAATGAATCTATAGAATGAGTTTGTAGTCTTCTAGTAAAGACTGAGGTAAGAAGTCTTCCTCTTTCTGCTCCCTTCACCCTTCCTGTTCCAATGGGACCCTTCCCAAACACACCTGCATTTGGCAATAGGTCTATTGTATTATTGTCACAGTGTTAACTGCCCAACAAATTACAGCCTAGCCAAAAAAATTAAAAATGGCAAGAGTGGTGATAAGGCTAACCAAGGGAAACTGCTACCCAAGCAACAGTGCAGGCAGCACTGAGAGACTGAGGCCTCCACTGGGCACCCAGTTCCCATATGGTTCACTTCTCCAGTGTCTCTCTGAATCCTTTTCTATCCCTCCCTTCTAGAAAGCATCAGAGGAGGTCTAGAAGGATGCATTTTTCTTATCTCAGGACACTTTCTCCCCAGGGTTTCAAACTACAAGATGAAGGAAAGTTAGAAAGAATAGTCTTTGGGATTAAAGTGTAAACTCTAAGTGCACCAAAATCGGGGTCTTTGATTTTAACTCGGGAGAGCCAGGTTGTTGCTATCCTTGTGGTGGGAGACCTTAACTCACCACATCCCCGTCTCTGGGGCTCAGGGCAACGGAGTACAGGGGGAAGTTCAAGATCTTTTTTTTTTTTTTTTTTTTTTTTTGAGTCTTCAAGCTCGGGTAGCAAAAGGAAATCCTAGTTAAACCAGATTCTCCCAGGGTGTAAGCATACATCATTGGAAGAGCTAAAAAATTTTAGCAACATGATTAACTGACAGCAAATATCCACCTTCCACCTTACAGCTGCCGGCGTTCCAGCTTAAATTCCACTTCCCCAAGCTCTTACAATCATGAGAAGTGTTGGGTGGATATTGACTGATCCCAAACGACTATTAGGTAGGAATTTGAAGCCCCCTTTGCCTTAGCTGTAAAAACTCTGCAGAACATAGTTAATTGTGTATTGGGAAGGAACAGCTAATTTTGGTAGATTTACATTAATTACAATAAAACCAATTCAGAGCTTGAGCTAATAGCTAACTACATTTAGAGTAAGTTCTACCATAAAGAACTCAAAGGATAATCTTTTATCCACAAATCACCAGGATGACTAAGCTGTATACCTAAGGTCACATTACACAGTGCAAGACTGAAATTTAATCATGATTGCTAGAGCATTGCCCTATTTGCCCAAATAAACGGAATGAAAATCACGTAGGTGTATTGCAGAGGTTTTGAATGATTCCAACACAATGTCTACCCATGCATAGGACTTAGAATGGGAAAGACCTTGGAAGTCACCTAATCCAACACCTGCTTTCATAGATATGAAAGTTGTGCTCATGAGAGGCATATGGCGTTCTCAAAATCGCATAGCTGGCAAAAATCGAATTGGAACCCAACCCAGAAACCCTCGTCTAGTGCTCCTTCCTGTCAACTGTTTGCTCTAATGCCAGGTACTCTAATGAATTCTAAAACTCTGTTACTTTTCTAGATGTTTCCAAATTTTTTATTTTGTGAGCTCAATTTATGAGACCTCAATTTTGGTCTCATAAATGTCTCTTCTGACTGTCCCCATTCTCCTCTAGCACTGAAATTACGTTAGTTCAGGCTCTCCTTACTCTTCTCCTGAATAACAGTGACAGTCTCCTGTCTCAGTTTGCATAGAATCCCCCCACCAACAGGACACACACTCCCAGGACACGCCACCCATTAGTTTGTCCAAAATGCAGCTCTGCTCATGTCTCTCTTCTAGTCGTTCCTCGGCAGTTTCCTATGGCTTCCATCATACAACTGAACTCCTCAGTTTAACCCACAATGCCAGCTTCTCTTGCCTCGCCCCCAGCTGCCAGCTCTGCGGCTGGGCCCCCCTCCCCAGCCCCCCATGCACTCCTCTCTCCAGGCATATCACGCTACCTCCCGCAGTTTCCACGTTTCATGCCTCCTGGTATTCGCACGTGTGGGTCTGCTTGAAATGCTTTTATTCTTTTTCATTTTGCTGAGTTCTATGAGTCTTTCTATACTCAATTCAAACATCACAGGACACTTTCTGTGATCCACCGTGTCAGAAAACTGTCTCTGATGCTCCCATGCCATGCTGACCCCAGCGGTCACGGTGTTCACTACACTTGATCTCTGCACTTCTCTGTTTCTACTGCTGGACTATCTATCCCTTAAAGTATCAGTTTTCTAAAACCCAAGAAGAAAGGAGTCTCCCTTGGATTTGGATCAGAACACAGAAGTCCTGTATATTAATCATGTTTTTCTTTTTTCTTTTTCTTTTTTTTTTTGTATTTTATGATATTTTTCCCTCTTGGGGTCTTGCTGACCTAAGAGAGGCTGCCCCTCCCAGGGCTAGCTGGTTCCTAGAGATATAGCCTGTGACTCCTCGGCAGCACGCCTTTCTCGCGCAAACCAACCAACGGAAGTCCACGCCCCCAGCCCCCTTCTTTGTCAGGCTCTTGCAGGGCTCTTATGCTCTAGGTCAGTATTCCCTGCCCTGATGTCCCCAGGGCCAGGTATCAGACAACTGGAAACAGCCCCTATGCCCCACAGCCTGCTGAAATGATTCCAACTAGCAGATTCGAAGCCTGCTTACCCTGTCCATTTCTTCCCGTGGAGACCACAGTAAAGGCTCTCGCCCCTGCTTTTCTCCTACTCCGGCCTCCGGACAGACCCAGGTGCTTCCCCGCGGGGCCCTGCAAACCAATGTGCCGCCTATTCTTGGGAACTGTGAGTAACCATCTTTTCAAAAGCAGTTGCCTCCTGACCTACTAGCCATACCATACCTGACTAATATTAGAGACTGCACTTGGAAACACTCTGTGCCCACACATGCCTGTGCCAGAGCAGCTTCAAAAGGGGGTGTAGCCAAGGCACGAATGAGGGACAGTCAGTGCCGTTTCCTCTCTCTGGGAGGCACTCCTATGTTTCCCTGAACTCTACATAAGGCGCGTACTTTGCCCACACCTAAGATATAAGGAGCCATTTTTCTGGCCACAAATGTATAACAGAGTAGATGAGCTGATACAATCTCTGGCATAAAATCACAATGTGGTGATAAAGAGGTCCTGCCCTCTAAATTTGGCAGTTTGTAAACCCCCATGGCAGAAAATACATTCAAATAGTGCTTTTAACACTTTCACGCCCAGTTTCTCATTTGATCTTCATAACAAACAGTAAAATAATTCTTACTATCTCCGCTTTGGGGATAAGAACACTTCTTGACAAAAAATCACAGCCCTGTCTTGAATGACTTTGGGAAGTGCTCTGTGCCTTGGATTCTCATCCACAAAATGGCAATAATGATGACAATCTACCTCACTGGGTTGTCATGAGGATTGGCAGGATAATGCACGTAAAACACTTCACACAGGACCTCTTATGTGGAGCATGAATGAAATGTGAGGTGCTATTGTGTTTTTTTGGTGATGATGCTGCAAGTTGCTTTAACACTAATCCCACACTTCAGGTATACAGTGTTGGCTCTTATTGTTATTTCCCAAAATATTTAAAGTAATGGCCCTGAAATTTTACAAGTGTAAACCTAATTCTCATTACACAAGGCTTTCTAACGTTAAAAACAAGTTAGAGAACAGCAAGGAGGTGCCGAGTTGATAAAAGAATAGGGGAAGCAAGTAGAGGCAGCTTCAAACGAATAGGGCATCACTCAGCATCTGTTTAGGGAAAAGTATTCTAACTTTCATCTGTGATCCTTGGTATCAAACAGATAGAAGATTCTGTGGCTGAATGAAGTTTTAAATTTCATCTGGGTGTATAACACTGTGTAGACACCACACAAATCTCCAGGGTGGCTGGCTACTGAGTGAACGCTTTGTCACAGATTGTGGGCTGGTGGCCCAATGTTAGCCATTCCTCAGATGCAATTTAACCGAATGGCCCACAATTTGTGGTCCTAGATTTAAATTGTTTTTATTATCTCATTTTTCATCTCACCCATCCCCACAATTTTTCCTGAGTATATAGGAAAATTCAGTTGGGTAACTTCTTGGCCTCTTGGAAGCTCCAAACTCAGCAGCTGACTCGTTACACACAGCAGCAGGCGAGATGTGATGGATTTAAGGGACTGAGAAAAGATTGGCACTGCAACCTCTCCTTAGAGCCAAAGACACACTCAGGAAAAACCAAGCTTTTAATTAAAAAAAAATGCATTTGGGTATTTCTTTATATTAACTAAAAATATAATTCTACTCTAAGGAAAAACCGATTTGAAGAATAGGCTTCTGTCTCTCTGAAAATACATTCAAAAGAGTTGAATTTTCCTGAGGAATTTCTTTGTAGCTGTTTTTGATAAAGAAACAGTTGATTCAGCACAGTTACAGGAAGAATCTTTGCCGTCAGTGATGACAACAATGCCAAAATTATTTCCTGGAGAATAATAGGTACCAGTGACTAAAATCTGTGAGGGGAGGGGATTCCAAGCTGTATAGGGGAGTCAACATACTACTTGCACTTGTACTTGAACAAGGGGGCCTCTGGAGTTAGGCCCAGTGATCCTCAGCAGAGAGGAGAGAGCAGTCCTTGGGCTGGACAGTCTTTTAATCCTGCCAGATGAGCCCTGTGTCACCCTCTGCATGGATCCTCCACACCCCATCCACAGCAGAGGCCAGCTGCACCGCCCGTCACCAATGAAATCAAAAGAGCAGGTCTGAAAAGGATAGGGGAAGTCTCCCCTGTAGCAATACTTTTGTGTCTTACTATATAAATACATGTGAAAATATGATTCTGGAATTCTCAAGCGCCTACTGAATTACTAAAGTAGGAAGCTGATTTATTTCACAGCCCTAACACAAGAACTGAAGAACTTTCCAGGAGACCTCTATTCTCTGTTATCCAGCTGCACAGATTGGAGGAGTGGGATCTATCAGCCCAGCTTTATTAAGCGGTTTAAATAATCACTAAACTGAGAAAGACCAGAAGACAGCAAAAGTTGAATGATTTCAAGTGAAGGGTCAGAAGGTCCTCTCTCAGGCAAAGCAAATTCTCCAGGTAGAAAGGGGCTAAGAGGACAGTGACAGCCCAGAGGAGACTGTGGCGAATAAGAAAAGAATTCAGAAGTGTCCAGAGGAACTCAAAGGGGAGGTGAACCACAGCACAGAGAGTGAGGCAAGAGGACATGCTCCCAGCCTGGCACAGCCCCTGGCTACGATCTCTGCTATGGGCTTGGCTCACCCAGAGGGCAGAGTTCAGTCCTTCAGGAGGTCTCCTAACATGCATGTACACACATGTGCACAGGCACATCTCTGCATTCACATGTGGAAGAGAAGGAAACTCATTTTGGAAGCAACCTCAAAATCTCAAAATACAGCCCTGGCCAGGTAGCTCAGCTGATTAGAGCGTCAACCCAATGTGTCAGTGTTGCCGGTTCAATCTCCAATCAGGGCACATACAAGAATGATGCATCAATAAGTGGAACAACAAATTGATGTTTCTCTCTCTCTCTCAATCAATAAATAAGCAAAAATTTTTAAATCTCTCTCTCTATATATATTTACCTACACTACCATGGGATGATACGGCAACTCTTAGGAACTGGGAAGAAATTAACGCTGTGGTGCAGGGGAACAAAACCAAACCAAAACATTAAGAGGAGAGTTGTGCTTAGAAGTGTGGATTCATGGTTTTCAGACTTCTTTGCACATCAGCTCCAACTGGATCCTAATGTTAACCATCTTGAGACCCTGACCACACACCAAACCAACTGAATAAGAATCTCCAGTCAAAGAAAGTGGGCATCCGATTTTTTTTTTTTTTTTTTTTTTGCTCCTCAAGGCAAATTCAATGTGCAGTCAAGTTTTGAGAACCTCTGAGCTAGCTCTCGCTAC
Source organism: Glossophaga mutica (assembly GCA_039655065.1). NCBI lineage: Eukaryota > Metazoa > Chordata > Mammalia > Chiroptera > Phyllostomidae > Glossophaga > Glossophaga mutica. Next base: position 67,532,864 of record CM077304.1, read on the forward strand.
CCCACCAAGCAGCCATAGAATTCCTGGCAAAACATATAACCTCTCTGCCTCAGTTTTTGCACCTGCAAAATAAGAGGTGAGCACAAGCTCCAAGGTGTCTTCTAGTTCTACTGTTTTATGACTCTATCAGCTTGACGTTTGCGTGTATTGTAACAGGGCAGGTGTAGCCAAAAAAAAGGGCAGTTTCTACACACTCGTACCATTTTGTGCAGCCAATTTGGGTGTGCTGTTTACTCTCCTGCAGTGAGCATTACTTAAAACGACTTTGTTTGTTTAACAGTTTAGAGGGCCTCTGCAGGTAGCCTCAGGATCCCATTCATTTCATTAACATTAAATCAACAAGCAGACCTTCTTTCTGCCTCTCTCGAGCAGGATTAATGGATTTTGGCATGATTTGTGCATCTAGCAGCAAAACCTCGTGCTGAGAAAGCTAGCAGGCTTGACTAATTCCCAGCAGTGCTAACTTCATAAACTTACTTTAAGCTTTTAACTTTGACTGAAGATTAAAGGTAATGACTTCACGCTGTGATGTTTGAATGCATGATACTCAAGATGTATAAAAAACTATACAAAAATGACACACTATTTGATAAATTAACATTATCTATACATATTTGTGTGTATGTATATATGTGATTTTACACTTATAAAATATTCAATTCTATGTATCTAAGGAAGGATCTAAAACACTGAGAGATTCATGTAGTAAAAAATCATCACACTACACAGCATTGACAGCTGCATATGCAAAGTGTGAGCGTGAGAACCCATGGTTGGAATAGCGTGCGTATGCTGGGAGAAGGCCCAGCTTTGTGTGACGATACAACGTGGTGGACCGTGGATATGAATAATTTCCTAAGAAGCAAAATGATTCTCCTCTATGAGACCAGTTATCACCTACAAAGAATCCTTCATATGACTATGCTTGTACTTTCTTCTTCCTGACAGTCCTAAATTCCAAATTCAGAGAGGTCTGCCAGAAGAAGAGAAAGAAAAGGGAAAAATACAATATTTCCAGCCCAACTGACAAGACTACATAAAAGCTTTTGATCAAAGGGTCTTAAGTACACTTTACTGGTGTGACAAACAACATTTTTATCCCTTTATTAGATTTATTTTTCTTCTGAATACTGCAATGACCAGGGTATGGTTTGTGAAAGAAAGCTGGCAGGGTTGTGTTCTTTGATTCCTAATTAACACCTTCAGTCTCAAAAGAGAACCAACAGAAATACCATAAAATGTTGCAGCTGCATTGTGATTCCGCTTGGTTGGTTTGTTAAAAGTCGGCTGGGCATTGGCAGCTGCAATAAAGGCAGCGCTCAATGGGTGTTTTGTATTGTGCCCACTGAAGTGAAAGAAGGCAACCATTTTATTTTTCAAATGGGCAGCTGCAGAAGGAGGTTTAAATGGAGCTAAATACAAGATTTACTGTTAGTTTATAGTAAATATATAGAGAAAATAGAGCCTAACTCTTAAGTTTTTACAGTCACATTACTGAAATTTTAGCAAGAAATTATGAAGAACGACACTTTTGGAGTTTTTTTAGCAACAGACTGGGGGAATCTGGCAGCAAGGAATAGCATTCGTTATTAAAATCGAAACAGCCTTTTTGAAAGAGCTGAGGACGCCAAAGCTTTAGAAATTGTCATTTCCACTTTGAAAGTAAAGGTATATCTCTCCTGTCTTTGTGAATGGAGTGTCCTCTGCCCACTTTATTGAAACCTTAAAATTTGTTCAGATTGGAATTGAGTGAGATTCCATACACCCCTACCTCACTGTTTTTTAAAGAGCACGGAGTTGAATTTTGCCTCGGGTAGGGGAATAAAGGAGGCATTTAACTCTGGTCAGATAAATCTCACTCACATTCAAAAATGCAATTAAGGAAATATGTAAATCTAGATGTTTCATCAAATGCTAGCTAAGGGGTTACTAGTTCTTTTCTAACACAATGACTGAACTAAAGAACTTTAGTGTCTGTGTAAGAACCATTGTCCCAGCCGCAGTCCCTGTTGGAAACAGAGTCCGGCCTGGTCGTGGGAAATACCTACGTATTTGACACAGGCCCTATTTCTAGAGAAAGGGGATGGAAAAGAAAGTATGGCGATTTTACTGTTGCATTCTAATCAGCTATGATCTGCCTAATTTGCTTTGATCAGGAAGATAAACTAATTTTTCTATGGGCTGGATAAAAGTAATTAGCAAGCCAAAGCTTTCATGTTTTTTTTTTCAAAAGAGCTAAAGTAAAGAGGATCAGAAATTGTAATGGTGAGAGTTAAATACATCTTTTCGGCTCATCTGAGAGCATTGTTAGTTCAGAATAGGATACTGACACAGAAGAGGAACTCTGGTTAAAGATAGTTTCATGGGCTGCATAACCATTGTAAATTCTGGGCCCCGAGATGCTATGAAACTAAATAGAATCACCACAGAGTGCTTTATAATTGGTGTCTGTCAGGCAGCCCTGTTCTTTTGTGGGGACACCCTTACCTTCATGTGAAAAGGTATGATTATTGCCTAGTTTTAGAACATTGTTGGGTTTTCCAGAAGCTCTGCATTTCAGCTGTTATATTCCAGTTCTTGGGGTAGTTGGATCTGTGTACGTGAACCCTTAGCCACTGCTCCCCTAGAGCACACAGACACACCAGCTTGGGATTCTACGGTCCTGGATATACTAGAGCAGGATCTGAGACCAAACTGAAAAAGCTAATCAGGAACCTGATTCCGCAGATGCTTAAATTTCACAGCCTGGTTCACTGGGTTTTGTGCCAGTTACCAACTTCAGTAATGCCGTGTCCTCCTGTCTGGGGTGTTTTTTTTTTTTTTTCTAAACACCCAAACACATGTAGTTATTAGATGAGAAGGAAAGATTTTGGATTATGGGATTTTGTTTCTTCAAAAAAAAAATCTATTCAGTGTTAACTTTTTTCTTGTTGATGTGACCTTTGCGTTACTTCCTTTTTCAAGCTGTTGTACTAGATACGGTATCTGTAACCCCACTGTAAACTTAATTGCTTTTTTGGCTACTAATCTCCTTTGCGGGGATCTTAGATACCAAAGTATTCATTTCACATCGGACTCAATGTGTCTTTAAAATAAGTGGATCTTTTAAAAGGATCTCTGTGAGGTTGGAGCTCACTGAGGTTCAAGGTTATATGGAAACTATTAGTGTAGAATAATTCTAACAGAAACTAGAAAACAGGAGTTTAAGACTACTATCCTATCTTTTATAAAAATTACTTAAAATAATCTGATTTACCTTTTATCAAGATTTTCTGCGCTTTTGAGGAAGCTGCAGTCAACAAGCATTTTTACTCTTGTATCATTGTTTGAAAAGTTCTTAGAAATAGCAGTGCTCAAACTTACAAATAAGTCTGTTTTCGTTTTGCTGTTAACCATCAAAGGTCTAGAAAAGATGGCCACTACTAGGACTACGAACTCAATCTACGGATATGGAGGAGATCTTTAACAGAGTCAGCTTCACATCTCTGCATATTCATTCATTCACATAATTAATGTTTACTGTCGCCTACTTGGTGCCAGATGCTGAGAGTATAGCACAGCATGAGATGAACAAAATCCCTCTTTGCAGGGAAGACAGACATCAAGCAAATGCTTATTTAAATTTATATTACTAGGATTATAAAAGAGCTCTGATGAAGAATGGGAGCACACTAAAGAAGGAACTGCCTGGTCTTGGTGGCCAGGGAAGACTTCCTTTAGGAAGTGACATTTAATCTGAAACTTGGAGGAAAGTTGAAAATGGCCAGAAAAAGGAGAAGGAAAGAGGATTCTACACAGGCTTTCCCCTTTGAGTCTGAGCACTGGTTGAATTATCCTGTATGCATTCTGCAACTGTAACATACAAGGTGGTGCTGAGGACCCTTTAAGTTCCCTGTACTGAGGAAAGTGGGTATTGATACCGTTACCCTAGGGGGCAGGATCTCTGAGACCTGACCTGTCCTTATTAAGCTTTCTTAAAGCTCTGCATAGCAAGGGGCTCTGCAGCTTCTGGTCTCATAAGTGGATCTTCTGCTTTACTAGCTTATAGTGTTACTGGGCACACCAAATTCATTTCATTTTCAGTCCTTCTGAAACATAAATATGAACATATTTATTTGTACCTGTAAATAATAACCTGAAAAGAAGAGATGATAATAGTGCTCTAAGGTCCTATGTGTTTTCCCTGAATTAGGTAGGGAGCCAAAAAGTGGAAGGCACAATTTTCCATCTGTCCTCTCATTCACAGTAGACTCTTTCAAAGTTTGTTCCCAAGGGGAAGTTGGTCAGATCTGTGGGCACGCATTGATTTTAATTATACCTCCTGTTTACTTGTTACTTGCTGTCAGGCAGGTTCTAGACTAAGCCCAAGTAACCAAGAGGAATCAAGGAATGGCCTGTACTCTCCGATGTTCACAATCTATTTGAGGAAGAGACACAAATAAACCAAAGCAGTTTTAGAACTAAGAGCCTCACTCTCGGGTCAGACACTCTGTTGGAATCCTGCTGCTGCCACTTGTTACCTTGAGCAAATACTTTAACTCTTCTGTGGCATCAGTTTCCTCATCTGTACAGCAGAACATTTCTCATAGGGTTGTTCATGGTGTTGTTACTGGAGAGTATGTAGAACAGTGCCTGGCAGGTGGGAAATACAAGGCAATGTGAGCTATTTATTATTAATAGAGGCTGGTGTAGTTTTAGGGAAGCATGGAGAAGAAAACCATTCACTCCACCTGGAGTTGAAAGTACTTCTCTTGGAGGGTCATGTTTGCTCTTAAAGCCTGGGGAAGACCCCTCCACCCTCACCATGTCCTTCAGGAAGCAGGAGCCACCACACCAGCAGAGGCTCTGGAGTGTGAACACACAGGGCAGAAAATGGTCAGATTTGCCAAAGGCAAGACAACAATAACTGGAAGTGAGAGAGCTATGAAGAAAGAATCCAGAGACTTCTGGCCAAGATGGAAGCGTAGGTAGACACACTGTGCCTCCTCGCACAACCAAAAGAAGGACAACAACAAATTTAAAAACAAAAAACAACCGGAACTGAAAGAAAATCGAACCGTATGGAAGCCTGACAACCAAGGAGTTAAAGAAGAAACATTCATCCAGACTGGTAGGAGAAGCGAGACGGGCAGCCAGGGCAAAGAGGACTCACAGCAAGGCAGCGGCTAGCAGACCAGGCAGGGCGGTGGCTTACAGACTGGGCGGTCCCACATTCACAAGCAGATAAACTGGGAGGAACAACTAGGGAACGAGACAGACCATGCAACCCAGGGTCCCAGCGTGGGGAAATAAAGCCTCAAAAACCTCTGACTGCAAACACCTGTGGGGGTTGAGGCAGCAGCGGGAGAAACTCCCAGCCTCACAGGGAAGCTCATTGGAGAGACCCACAGGTCTCTCTAGAACATACACAAACCCACTCACTCGGGAATTAGCACCAGAAGGGCCCAATTTGCTTGTGGGTAGTGGGGGAAGTCACTGAAAGCTGGCAGAGAGCAGAACAACAAGCATTATTCCCTCTCAGACCTCTTCCCCACAGACAGTGTCACAACACAGCGACATGTGTTGCCCCACCCTGGCAAACACCTAAGGCTCTACCCCTTACTACGTAACGGGTGTGCCAAAACAAAAATAAAATGTCCCAAATGAAAGGATAGATCAAAGCTTCAGAACAAATACAACTAAGTGACAAAGAGATAGCCAACCTATCAGATGCACAGTTCAAAGCACTGCTAATCAGGATGTTCACAGAATTGGTTGAGTATGGTTGCAAAATAGAGGAAAAAGGGAAGGCTATGAAAAGTGAAATAAAAGAAAATGTACAGGGAACCAACAGTGAAGGGAAGGAAACCAGGACTCAAATGAACAGTTTGTAACAAAAGGGAAAAATAAACATTCAACCAGAACAGAATGAAGAAACAAGAATTCAAAAAAATGAGGAAAGGCTTAGGAACCTCCAGAACAACTTTAAATGTTTCAACATCCAAATCATAGGGGTGCCAGAAGGAAAAGAGGAAGACCGAGAAATTGAAAACTTATCTGAAAACACATTGAAGGAGAATTTCCCCAATCTGGAAAAGAAAATAGACTTCCAGGAAGTCCAAGAAGCTCAGAGAGTCTCAAAGAAATTGGACCCAAAGAAGCACATACCAAGGCATGTCATAATTACCTTACCCAAGATTAAAGATAAGGAAAGAATCTTAAAAGCAGCAAGAGAAAAGAAGACAGTTACCTACAAAGGAGTTCCCATTATACTATCAGCTGATTTCTCAAAAGAAAGCTTGCAGGCAATAAGGGGCTGGAAAGTATTCCAAATCATGAAAGGCAAGAACCTACATCCAAGATTACTCTATCCAGCAAAGCTATCACTTAGAATGGAAGAGCAGATAAAGTGCTTCCCAGATAAGGTCAAGTTAAAGGAGTTCATCATCACCAAGCCCTTATTATATGAAATGCTAAAGGGATTTATCTAAGAAAAAGAAGATAAAAAATATGAACACTAAAATGACAACAAACTCACAGCTATTAACAACCGAACCTAAAAAAAAAAGTTAAGCTAACCACTAGAACAGGAACAGAACCACAGAAATGGAGATCACACAGAGGGTTATCAGCGGGGGAGGGGAGAGAGAGGGGGAAAAGGCACAGGGAATAAGTAGCATATATGGTAGGTAGAAAATAGACCGGGGGAAGTTAAGAATAGTATACGAAACGGAGAAGCCAAAGAATTTATATGTATGACCCATGGACATGAACTAAAGGAGGGGAATGTGGGTGGGAGGCAGTGTGCAGGGTGGAGGGGAATAAAGGGGGGGGAATGGGACAACTGTAATAACATAATCAATAAAATATATTTTAAAAATTAAAAATAAATAAAAAGAAAGAAAATTTAAAAGTCATCTGAAGGCCACAAGAACTCATGAGAAGAGACTGAGAGTTTAACATGGAGAAACTTGCTAAAGTGTAGCTAAATCCTGACCGACACCTGCCAAATAAAGTCTCAGGGCTTTATTCAGGTTTTCCATCAAATGACAGTAGACCAAGGCTCTGAGGCCCAGCGTTTGCATCTTGCCCTGTACTTGATTGATTATATGACTCAAGGATACCATTTACCCTTTCTGATCATCTGTTAAATGTAAGAATCCATCCAGTGTTCATTTTAGAGCAAAAATCACCCTGGATTAACTTTTCATATACAGCAAGGAATTCTTAACATGCAAATTGATGCCTCCAATCATGATTGATGTACAGGCATTGCATGTCCATAAACCAGTGGAAAAGTGGAAGTGAAATCAGATTGAGGCCTTCCTCCTGGCCAGCTTCGTCTTTTTTTAAAATATATTTTATTGATTATGCTATTACAGTTGTCCCATTTCTCCCCTTTATTTCCCTCCACCCTGTACACCGCCCTGACATCACGACTTCCATTCCAACCTGCCTTAGACTTCATTTCCATTTCTAATTATAAAACAGGATTAATTTTCTTCTTTCTCCACATTCTTTCCCATCCCCCAAAATAAGAATAAATGAATGGATGGTTACTGGATGGCACTGTCAACTCTGCTGTATCCTGTAACTCAACCCCACTCACTTCCGAGAGCCTTCAGTGATCATTGAATCTGCTGAAAACAGAACTGTGACAGATCTTCCCAGGAATTGCTTCTTACTCATTCTCATTGCCAGAGTCTCTCCCATTTGGGGCCATAATCTCCACTCTTGCACCTTTCTGGTCGTAAGCACTGCAGCTGGAAACCACAGTTGAGCTTTATCTAGACCCCAGGCTCCCGATAACCTATGAGTCCTCCCCTCTCCACCACCTCTTCCCCCATGTCTCAGAAGGGACATGTCCTGCCTCCTTCCCATCTGGGATTTTCCTTTAATCTCCTGGAATTCATGGTTTATTCATTCAGCAAAATTTTACTCGGAGCGTGCTATGCAAGTTACTATGGGAAAACACAAAGATGAAGACAATATACAGTTCATTTTCCTCTAAAAGTTTGAAATCTAAAAGGTCGGTATCATTCCATACTATATTAAATTTGGTAACCTGGTATGTTACTTAGTAAACAGATTTCTATTTAAAGATAGTGATCACCATAGCATCCTCTATTTATCCCTCTTTAGTCTATTTGTAATCATGTTCCCCACTACTTGGCACTTGTAAGTAGTATATCAATGTTTTCTGTGAGTGGAATGAGGATTCCTCCCTCTGTTCTGCCATTTCCTCAAACTCTTTTCTTTCTCCTCCCTTTTACTGCCAAAATTCCTGAAAGAGAAGGCTACACTTGCTGCCGCAGTTTCATTACCACCCACTCGCTCTTTCATTCCTTTTGAAATCAGCCTGCCACCCCCACCATTCAACTGAAATCACTCTCTCTTGAACACCATCAGTGACCTCCTACTGCCGAATCCAAAGCGTCTGTTCTCAGCCCTCCATCACCCCAGACCGCTCTGCCACACGAGACTCTGCCAACCATCCCCTCCTTTCACCACAAGCAGAGCGAGTGCTCCACAGTTCCAGCCTCCAAATGCACCCAATTTGGAACCTGCCAGACCTGGGTTTGGCCACAGTCCAAAGCTCAGTTTCCTTATCTATGAAATGGGGCTAATAAAGACCATTATCTACGTCTGGCACACACACGGTCAGCCTCCTAATAGCTCTCCTTACCTCACTCTCACCTTGCACATGAGCTGCTGCCAAATTAATCTTTCTAAACTTCATAATGATTATGTCGCTTCCCTGTTCAGAAGGTTTCAGCAACACCCCGGGACTGGAGAGCTCCACACCTATTGCCCTGCACATGACGTCTCCACAGTCAGCTCCAATCCTGCCCAGCTGTGCTCTCACAATAGCAATCCTGCGGGACTAAGAACCTGGAGACGCTCCCTTGATATCTGACTTGTCGTTTAATATCTCTTTATCTCTAGTGTCTTCACCAGCAAATCGAAGTAGTAGATTAACTTAAAACTGAAGCTCTTCTTAGCTCTAAAATTCTACGATTTTTACCTTTTGGACTTATTTTCCCACGTGTTCCCTTTAAGTTTTCTACTCTTCAGGCAAACTGGACTGGACCTCATTTCCCTAACTTGCTCCTTGCTTTCCTGCTTCTGTGCCTCTGCTCTTACCAGTCCCTCTTTCCCGTTTGTACGTGCAAGAAACCTTTCTCAGGCTCGCCTCAAGTGCCATCGCCTCTTCCACAGCCAAAAGGAAGTGTCCCACCCAATGGATGCCAATAGTCCCCTTGACTGGTACATTCATATTACATAAGTCCTGTTAGGACACCTGCAATTTTCTCCTCACCCTTTCCTCCGTGGCACTGGCTTACCTGTGCACTCTGGCCAATGCTGTCTTCCTATTGCCCGCTTTGGCTTTGTGCCTCTTTCTTAAAGATGCACCGTGCCTTGACATAGTCCAGTACCTCACACCCAACATCTTTACCCAAGGTTTCAAAACCTTTCACCAGCCCTGGCTGGTGGCTCAGTTGGTTGAAGTGTCATCCCGTACACCAAAAGGTTGTGGGTTTGATTCTTGGTCAGAGCACATACCTAGGTTATGGGTTTGTTCCCTCGTCAGGATGTATACAGGAGGCAACTAATAATTCCCTCACATTGATGTCTCTCTCTCTCTCTCTCTTTCTCTCCTTTTTCTCTTTAAAACAATGGTCCCCAACCTTTTAGCACCAGGGACCATTTTTGTGGAAGACAGACAGCGGTGTGTGGGGGCTGGGGATGGTTTGGGGATGATTCAAGGATGTTTCATTCAAACTTACCTGCTGCTGTGCAGCCTGGTTCATAACAGGCCTGAACTGGTACTGGTTTGTGGCCCAGAAGTGGGAACCCCTACTTTAAAATCAATAAATGTATCCTTGAGTGACCATTTTTTAGAAAAACCTTCCACCAAAGTGTCCCAAATAACTTTACTTCTCTCATCTGTTGAGCACTTTTCAGGGTGAACATAAGCTAATGTAGCTGCACTCATACATTAAGGGACAGTGGGCTGTAAGGACCTTGAATTTTTAATGTTAATTGTGTCGTGGACTAGAATAATGCATTTACAAGTTAGTATAAAATCATCAAATAAGCAAAAGTGTACTTTTAAAACTTCAACTATTATATATTGCATCTGTTTTATTTAAAATCTGGGTGCAGTGTTATGGTTGTAGCATATTTAGCCACTTAACCCATAGATCAGGGGAAATTCCATAAATATTTGAGTGTATTTATACTCTAATTAAGTAGTTTCTGGAGCAAAAATCGGAATCACTCCTGAAGATTTTTTGAAGTCCCCATTCCTGGACATCATCTCAAAGATTCTGATTTGGTAGATCTGAAAATTAACCTGGGCACCTGGTTTTGAAGAGTGCCACAGGTTATTGAGACCACAGGACCACACAGTCAAGAGACTGGGCGGTGCACAGCTGCACAGCTCTAGGGAGCAGCCTAGAGGAAATTCTGATTGCATATTCTCTTTACCTCAACTTTAGCATCAAAAACATCGGGGTTAGGATCTTAGCTTTGATGCTTATTAGTGTGTGGCATTGAGCATCAGTAAAATGGGACAATGAAAATACTCACTATAGAGGAAGATAAAATTAGATCAAGTCTACAAAACACTCAGGACAGCACCTAACACATAGGAAGGAATCAATAAACGTCAAGTATGATGATGATAATGATGGTTATTTAAGTCCCTCTCTTCGAATCTCTAACTGACCAAGTAGTCTGAAGACCAATTTTCATAGTGCTAAAGGAAATATTTAACACAAGTTAGATCACTCTCCTTTTAAATATTAGCATCTCTTTTATTTTTTATTGCTTGTAGGTGATTAGAATAAATTTTAGCACATATTAATTATAATGCTTTGCATATGTAATATACATGTATGTGTGTGTGATCTTCAGTACACCAAGTGATCATACAAAAGTTCTTGATGTCATCTGGCTTTTAAGCCAAAAGTGTTTGGAAGACTTGCTGACATAGGTAAAAACAAAGCGATGTTTCAGATGTAACTTGATGGCCCTTGGATGTGTCGATCTTTGGCCAAAGTGTTATAGAAGACTCTGCCAGAATATCTTCTCATACAGTGAACTTGAATGCTAACTTTTTAAAAAAGTATTTAAATTATGTTTATTGTAACAAAATATATTTTTCTTTATAACACAATTATAATGATTTATTTGTATTATGATCAGTTTTGTGTCTGTTTCCATGACAAATATCTCAGTGTAAGACTCTAGAAAGACAGGAACTAGGCCTGTGTTGTTTACATCCAATCCCCTGAGCCTAGCACAGTGCCTGCCACACAGTAAGTGCCAAGTAAATATTTGTTGAGAGGAAGAAAGAAAGATGGGCAAAGGGGAGAACCAGGAGCCATGCACAGAATAAACTTTGAATTACATGTGAAATATAAAAAAGATAAGCTCAGCCCACCAAAGCTTACAATGTAGCTAGGGGTATGTGACATATTCAGAAATAGGTACCATTCAGCACGTTCAGTAAATGTCAGAGAGATGATGATTGTCCAGAGAGGAGAGGTAGAGCTCCAGACTGATTCAGAAGATGGAGTGAAAGAGACATAAAAATGAACATGCAAGTTAAGAAAAATCAGAGTTATATCACAGACGGTACAATTACAGCCCTGGGGTAGATAGAAGGAAAATAATCCTAAGTCCTTATTGGAGTAAGTTTCAACAGGCTAGAGGGTGTGAGGATATGTATGTTGTTTGAATAAGTATACTCAATATCATAATTATTTTGATTTATTCTACTAGTGATACTTACTTTGAAATAGTTTGAACATTAAAAATTGGCATGAGATTTTTATGTTCAAAAAGAAGGTTAGGGAAAGAAGTTTTCCTGGCAAGAAGGCTCAGTGTTGGAGATTTGAGTATATTAGTGCCCCCTTATCTTTGGAAGCTACAAGGAGGGACCCAAAACAACTAGAATTATCCTCTGGAGATCAGACCCCTTGCAGTACAAGCTTACCCCACTAGGTGAGTGTTCTAAGAACCCATCTGTATCAGTGTACCAGCTGGCCTTGTTGTGAGAGGCTGCGTTCAGCTTCAGTGAATTTTTTTTTAAGACTCTTCCAATACATTTGCCCATTTCATGTTGGGTGATTTATCAGCGCACCTGCCCACACTGCGCTGAGTTTTCAACAGTTTTTGACTAAAAACAGCATGACCCCCATGTTCCACCCTCCCTATTCACCCAATCTCCTCCTAAACAACTTTTTTGGTAGCCCCCTATGAAAAAAAGTCCTCAAAGAGAAATATTTTGCCCATGTGGAAGAGGTGAAACAAAAAATAGCATAGGTGAAACACTTAAAAGCATCAAAATCGATGAGTTCAAAAACTGTTTTGAGCAGTGGAAAAAACATCTCAATAGGTGTATTGCATCAAATAGAGAGTACTTTGAAGGAGACTAAAGTTTAAATATGTAAGAATACATATTTTTTAAAGATTTTATTTATTTATCTCTAGAGGGGAATGGAAGGAGAGAGGGAGAGAAATATCAATGTATGGTTGCCTCTTGTGCGTCCCTGTGCTGGGAACTGTCCTGCAACCCAGGCATGTGCCCTGACTGGAAATCAAACCGGATACTTTAGTTCGTAGGCCTGCACTCAATCCTGAGCTACACCAGCCAGGGCAGAATACATATTTTTTTATAAATAAAGTCCTGTTTTGGGGGCTTCCCCTCATATGTCCCAAGATCCCCAATAAATACCTGAAACCATGGATAGTACCAAACCCTATATAATGTTTTTTCCCAATACATACATAGCTATGATAAAGTTGAATTTATAAAGTAGACAATTTCATGGATAGAAGATTTGTTTTTACCATAGACGGTAGCAACCTCAGCATAGAATTTTTCTTCCCTTAAGTCAAGAACTTTCACCTTTTCTGTGAAGGAAACACTTTACAAGTTCTCTTTGGTCTATCCAAATTGCCAGCATTACTACTTTGGGGCTTTGAAGCCATTATTAAGCAAACTCAATGTTCCTTGAACACAAACGATGGGACCCCATGACGCTGGACTGGATGACCTGGGTGACTACTGAGTGACTGAGGGTGGGGGCAAATACAGCGTGGACACACGATTCGAATCCCCAGCAGGAAGGAGCAGGACAGTATGAGATTGCATTACACACGTCAGAATGGTGAACAATTTGAAACTTCTGAATTGTTTATTTTTGGAATTTTCCATTTAGTGTTTTTGGACCTTGGTTAACTGTAACTGAGACCACGGATAAGTGGGTACTTATGTACAGGAAGCTTCTTGGGACATGCCCTCAGGATCAAACCTGTCTGGAAAGAGGGGAGTGAAGGAGGCAGGACCGGACACAGGGAGAAGTTGAACTGAGATGAGGTTGCCACAAACCCTCAGCAAATCACATAGGGAACTCTGACACTGGGGTAGTCCCTCGGAAGTGTCCCTTCGCACCTCACACTGGCCAGTTATTGGATGTAGGTCTCCTCTTCCCAACCCCTCTTCCTGCAGAGCGTGACCTTGAGCAAGGGGGTTCACTTTAATTGCTCAGCAGGGCGACTCAGCTGGAGCCTTAGCCAGCTGTGGGGATGAGCAATTCAGTCCTCAAGTGGGACACCTGGGCAGCAACCCGTACACCTCCTACAATTCAATCTGGAAGAGGGAGGAACAGGCCAGGCTGCCATGCTTCTTAGGAAAGTAATCAGAGCTGACTGGCCCAAATGAGGCAGTGCTACTCTGTGAGTGACCAACCCTCCATAGGATCCTGACAATCATTTCAGACTTGAATCTTCCTCCTCCTCCATTTTCTCTTCTGTTCCATAGGCTCTTTTAACTTTCTAGCCAGTTCCTTTTCTATCTTAATCACACGTATATGTGTCTGTGCATTTCTACTCTCCCAAAGAATGTTTATGCTCCTTGGCTTTTCTCCACCTGTCTTTTAAACAAAACTCTGTCTCCTAGGATTCCTCAGGGAGTTACAGAAAAGCCTCAGAATACTACCATACTAGCTCAACTTCATCTCCCAACCAGCTGCATAAACTTCCTTTCTTCCTATATTTACATTCTCCTGGTCCATTGGGTAAGCCTCCCACCATGTAGCACCTGGCAAAAGTATGTTTCTCAATTCCTCTATTAGCAACTTACCTCAAAACTCACTTTTCAGGTAACATAAACTGATTAACTGGAAATGAGAAAACAAGCAGTCTCTGGTAATCCACAGCACAAAAGTTATCAGACGGCCACTTCCTAACCACTCAAAAAAATCTAAATAAAAATAATGCAGTGAAACAACAGCAGCAAAGATGTTTTGTTGGACTTCAACTATGAACTCTTGAAAGGCAGTAACTGCACCTGTTCTGTGCTCCTTTCCATTGCACAATGTCTAGCACACGGTTAGAACTCAATAGAATGAGATAATTTTTTATCCAGCCCTGCACCTGGGAAGACTGGCAGGCTGCCACCAACGAGATGGCTGGTGTACTTGAGCGATTCCTGCACCTTTACTTAGAAGCAGAAAGTCATGAATTAAAGCATCTAGACAGACTGCTATAAGGATTATCCATTGAACAGAACAGTGTTTTGTTTGTATTTTTTAATGAGGACAAAATGTAGTGGTATAATCCTTCTTTATGAATCAAGAAGACAATTGAAGGAGCCAGGAGGATTATGAAATTACGTTACTTCTGTATCATCAACCTTGAAGGAGCTTAACATTCCTTCATTTCATTTTAGCAAAGATTATATTTTATTAAATAGAATTAAAAATGTTTTATTTGCTCTTACTAAACTTGCAGTAATTCAGGACTTCTTACCTGGTAAAATATTAGATGGTGTGAAAATGAGGGCATCGTGTGGAGAAAAATCATCTTCCACTGACACCTTTAAACTGAATGGGAAGATAATGAAAAAATGCAAAGTAAATGTAGCAAGTTAAATAAAATTATCCATTTATTTTGGAGATAAAAAAGTAATGCAAAATATGTTCTACATCTATGATTCTTCATGATGATATTATTTTGCATTTGGATTTCCTGCCCCCCAAAATCCAAAATGGATGCTCCCCATGATTAATATTCTCCTCTGTCTGCTCTGGTTATTAGGGGTAGTATCTAAGGAAGATATGGCAAATTGTAAGGAATTAAAAAATTAAAAGGCTTTCTTGGGTATCTAGGTCTGGTTGTCATTCTCAGATTTTCCAAGTTAAGGAAACTGAGGAGATAGGAACATAACTGTGGCTCTTTGGGGAGCTATTATTTATTTAGTGAAATTGGCAACATGTTCTCCTTGCAAATAAGGAGAATGAAACTGATTTTAACATTGAAGCAAATCTGGAGTGATAATGAGAGTTACCAAAATAGTTCTTTGAAGCAAGGTCTGAATACTTGGAGTATGATGAAAGCAAAAAGGAAATAATATAGACCAGATTTTGTTGTCTTTTTTTTTTAAACAAAAATAGCCATTATTTATAATGTGCTAGACTCCCCATATGTTGTCTTATTTACCCCGATATCAAACCAACAAGATTTGTAATTTCTATTCTGTAAATAAAGAATAACATAACCCCAGCTGGGTAGCTCAGTCGGTTAGGGCACTGTCCTGATACGGCAAGGTTTTGGGTTCAATCCCTGCTCAGGGCTCATGCAAGAAATAACCAATGAATGCATAAATAAATAACAAATCGATGCTTCTTTCTCTCTCAAATCAATAAATAACATTTTTAAAATTATATTTTTAAAAAATCAGAGAAGTTAAGGGATTGCCCAAGGTCACAAACCTAGTAAATCATAGACAGAGGGGACTTTGAAAAGAGGTCTAGTCAAGGAACAGGTATAAATGACCCATGAACATGGACAACAGGGTGGGGATTTTCCATGGGAACAGGGGGTGGGTGGGGCAGAGGAGAGCAACAGGAGAAAATTGGGACAACTGCCATACCACAATTTTGAAAAAAAGACGTGCATCTGATTCCAAAGCCTATGCTTTCCCTACAACTCCAAGAAGAATATCCAAATGTGAACATTACTTAAATATCAGCTGTGATGACTATTTTAACTTGTTTTCAGAAGGATGATGATTTAATTAATAACAAGTTACTTTAAAAGGTGGTGAAAGTAATTATACATTTGAAAGAGAACGGTTCAAGATTTCCTGGGTTTGGGAGTACCCTGGAGTGAATTTGGCTGAAGAGCTGCAAACACAGTAGATGCCAGGGGACTCCATACTGAAGACGCTGGACAGTCCCCATTCATTTTCGTTTTCAACATCTGCATCAGGAACAGCTGGCTGTCATTTTAACTGTG
Source organism: Glossophaga mutica (assembly GCA_039655065.1). NCBI lineage: Eukaryota > Metazoa > Chordata > Mammalia > Chiroptera > Phyllostomidae > Glossophaga > Glossophaga mutica. Next base: position 67,549,154 of record CM077304.1, read on the forward strand.
TCTCTAATTACCATGATCTCACTTGTGATAATCAAAGTGGTTTTGTTGGTTTGATTGTTTGCCAGTTAGTAGTGCTGCTTCCCAAGGAGGGAGTAATTTGCATGTAACTTCAGTGATAATTAGTAACAACAAAAAATATCTTGGAATGATGGAGAGGTCAAAGCTGATCGTTTCTGTTGGATCTGAAAGGCTAGAATAATTGATGCCAGTTTGGCCGGTTGCATGAAAATGACAGGGACAGTAATTTGAGTTGCCATAATTCTGAATATTGTGACTAGAAACTAGTACTAGAAACTACTCTGTTCACGTCGTTTCCACAAAAATGCTGTAAGAACTAGAGATGAACCTCAGGTGAAATCCCTACATAGGTGCATTTTAACCTCATGAAAATCCAAAGTATTTTATTGTTTAAACTTGTATAGCCTCTCTACTTCCAAAGATTTCCCAAGAGCCTTATCTAAATGCCTACTAATTCTCACAGTATTTCTATAAAGTTGAGATAAGTACTTTTAAAAACATTTGATAGAACAAGAAACATTATGTGATACTAATGAGAAATAAGCAGATTAATTTCATTACACATTGTGGAAGTTAAGAATGGCAGTCAAATACTTTGTAATGCTTTAGCCTTCATCCGTTTTGTTTCTGTGGCTAAGGGCCAGAAGCTGCGCTGGAAGCAATGAGGTGGTGAGCAAGGCAGCACCCGAGACAGGTACACGTAGTCTGAGCAGGACTACTTGTCCACTTCGAAAAATAAAATAAAATCTCTGTTTTAAATAGTAACAATTATAAGGTTGTCAGTGGAAGGCTCCTATGTGAACTGATTACACTTGATAGAAAATAACAAGCTGTGACAAATAGAAAAAGGCAAGACTTCAGTAGTTTACTAAAGAGTGTCTCTACTCAAAGCTTTGTGGCAAAAAAAAAATGTCTTGTTTGGGTCACAATTGCAGAGTTGAAATAAAAGCCCATGAATACCTAGAGAAATGACCATGCACCCAAGGTGAATGCGAAAGCCTTCCTTCTTGAATGAGCCTTTTAAACAAGGCATTGTCTAGGCTCCGAAAAAGTCTTCAGTGGTCCCACCTAAAGATTAATGGGAAAAGCCAAAACTGAGTTGGCCTATTTGCAGATTTACTGATGGTTGACAAACACCATTTCAGCTTTCACAGCCAGCCATATGCTTTTGAACAGGGTTTAAAGGAAATCCTCCCACTAAAGAAGACAACTCTGAAGGGTCTCTGTGGCAGCCTCTGGTGTTTAGGTACGTGGACATGTCGTTGAGTTTCCTGTCTTGCCCTGCCCCCTGCACCATGTCTTTGCTGAATTTCTAAAAGATGTGGCTCGGAAAAGACCATGAGCCTTCCTCTAATAGATTTCTATGTTCAGAAGGTAGTTGTACACTTTTGCTTGTCAGTGAGAATTAAACCAGCTCTCGCCAGACAATTGCACACGCAGAGTATCTTTCTCAATTACCTTTCTACTAACATAGGGGCTGTAAATACCCTCTAATTTTGAAAGTTTAGCGTGACATTGTTCAAATACACAATTAATGCTTTTTGAAGGAGTTTGGGTTTTTCGTTTTATGCTAATATATAGATTATTTTAGACTTCTGGAATATTGCAGCCACAGGTATGTTATGAATCAGACTTGAATGAATATGAGCATCCACTTTTCCATGCAACTTGCCATTGGTTTTGGGCCCAGGTAAACTTTGTTCAGCCTGAAAAGTAACACATTTCCACAAAGATTACATTCAAAATGCTTCTTCACAGGGTAAAAATCTGACTGTAATTTTAAAATATTATGCAGTCACAGTGGGGATTAGAATTGGCCCCACTTTCTACGTTGTCGAGTCCTTCTACTCTGTCAGTGAAATCTTGGAGTGGGTTCACAAACAGGAGGACTCCTCCTATGTTCTCGATCCCTGGGCGCCAGAGGTGGGGTGGGGAAGTGCAGTACAGGCAGGGGACTGGGAGTGGGGGGGGGTGCCCATTTCCCTGGGTCCCTGACAGTGATCTGACAGAAAGTGACACTGACACGATGCAGGGGAGAGGGACAGGAGATGGGGGTGAGGTCAAAGCAGAGAAACTGAGAAAATCCAGTCAAGTGGGGGCTGAGAGGATAAACACATGAAGGCGTAGAGCTAGTTTCTCTGCTCACTTCAGTCTGCCGGACACCTCCCCCTAACCCAGGAAGAAATGCTGCCACTTAACTGCCTTGGTAACAGTTAAGGGCCAGGAAGGAAGGGTTTGGACACGTGAGCCTCCACTCCCTCCCTGCAGCAGCTGGAAATCCTAACAGCCACTTTCCTGCTTTCTCATTTAAAAGTAAGAACCCACTGAAAAGTCACCCATAGCCAGAGTGGCATTGCACCACACACACCTGTGAAGACGGCCCCCTTCCAGTTCCTGCTTTCTCACCTGGATAATTGGAATGGCCCCCTCAGCTGACTGTCTTCCAGCTCATTCTCCAGGTTGTCACTAGGGCTATCTTTTTAGAAATTTCCTTCTAATACCTTGCATGTTTCTGCCAAAAAACCTTTAGTGACTCCTGGGGTACCCATAACACCAGGAGTAGGTGAGTATTGGTACTTGGTCATGGAATCTAAAACATCTCATTACGTGGTGGCAAAGTTACTCCCGTTTCAATTGCCTTTCAGCCCTTCTGGCTTCATCCATGAGAAAGTCTCAGTGAGGGTGACTTCGTCTTCAACACCTCTCTTATGCCCACTAAACTCCCTTCTTATCAAAGGACAAACAGGCTTCAGGCTCAGTTTGACCTGGCAGCTTTAATTAGGAATCTGACGAGAATTTAATAACATCTTTCTATTTACGACAGATGCTAAACTGGTTTTCTACTTATGGTAGTGATAAGAGTTTTCCATTTTTATTGAACTGACCTAGGTATTTTGAGTTAATTGATACGTATATCTATATATCTAAAGGTAATCTACATGTGTACATAAGTGCACACATATATGTATATATGCAGATACATGAAAGAATATAAAATAATAGTTTAGCTACTGTCCTTATATGGCAAAATAAGGAGTGAGTAATTTGGGAAACATGGAGCTTTGAAATAAAATCTAAACTCTTTCCGTGGCCTGGGAAACCCACTACAACCTTTCCTCCTCTCCCATCCCCACGCAGGCTCAGCTCCCTCCACTGCTCCCTGTATGCCTTGCATAGCCATGCAGAACGCACAATGGGCCCCTTGGAGAGCAGGTGCCATCCCTGTTACCTAGACTGTCTTCCTCGGTCTTCTCATCTAGATCATTCTTCTTCATCTCTCAAGTTTCAGCACTAGGCCACCCTTCAAGGAAGTCCTTCTGCCCCATTACTTTACCCACCCTTCCCATTCTCCCATTGGCAGTTTTAAGGTCCCTCCATTGAGGTCTCACAGCATCTTGATTACATCTTTATTAGATGTTTATCACTTCTCTACCTCTTAAATTGTTTATCTCTCTTCCTAGTCTATAAACACTATGAGGAAAGGGATTTTGTTTAGGTCTTTGACACACCTGTCTGGAATACAGTATTAGTTCAATAAATGTTTGATAAATTATCACTTTTTTTTTACTGGGAAAGCAAACAACCAGGAAAGCTAATAACCAAAATCTTAAAAATAGCACAGTAATTGATATATAAATATGCAGTCTACATTGATTGATAAGACTGAGGGCTCCACCAAAATATGAAAATAACCTGAATGTCCATTTGGATAAATACAACACGCTACATCCACACAACAGGGCATTATTTGTCAATAAAAAGGAATGCAGCACTGATATATAATCCAATACAGGTAAGCCTTGTGTATGAAAGGCCCACAGGAGGCAAACCTATAGAGGCAGAAGTAAATTAGTGGTCAGTTAGGGTTGAGGGGGTAGGAGGGATTGGTTAGTGACTGCTAATAGGCAGAGTTTCTTTTCCAGGTGATGAAAATGTTCTAAAATTAGACTTTGGTGATAGTTGCATAACTGTGAGTGTACAAAAAAATCATTGAATTGTACACTTTAAATGGGTGAATTGTATGGTATGTGAATTGTATATCAATAGCTGTTGTTGGGTTTGTTTTTTTTTTTTTAAGAATGAGGTGCCCTGGCCAGGTAGCTCAGTTGATTGGAGTGTTTTTCCAAAAGGTTGCGGGTTCAGTCCCCAGTCAGGGTACGTACCTAGGTTGTGGGTTCAATCCCGGTCAGGGCATGTACCTAGGATACAGATTCAATCCCCAAACAGGGCGTGTAAGGGAGGCAACTGATTGACGTATTTCTCACATCAGTGTTTCTCTCTCACTCCCTTCCTCTCTCAAATCAATAAATTTATCCTTGGGTGAGGATTAAAACAAAAAGAACAAGGGCTCTAAGTCATATTACCTGACTTTCAGTCTCCCACAATTTATCAGCTAGTGATCATGGCAAGGAATTTAGTGTTTCTGTGATTCAGTTTCTTTTTTGTAAAACAGAGGTAATAATAATGCTCATCACACACGATCATTGTGAAGACTCAGTATGCCGACCACAGTGCCTGTGAAATAGGACCACTCCTGAAATATTAGCTGTTATTATTGATAAAAGATTACATAGTATGTTCTGAACCATGAGGGAAAATGTTACATATTTTAATGTAATTATAATATGAGTCATCTTAGTTATTTCACCAATGGTGACATGCCTATACCATGTATAATAGTTTTGGTTAATAAGCCATCCTGTATATATTAGGGAAAACTCATAATAAAATACATGGATATCCACACATTATGTTGCAATTTAATTCTCAGAACAACCCTGTAACTATTAGTATCCCCATTTTAGAGACAGAGAAGTCGATACACAGAGTGGGTAACTTGCCTGGCCAGTGGCAGAATGGAAGGCTTCTGACGCACCCCCACCCCATCAGTGCCGTGGCCAGTGCGCCAGGCTCTGCTCTGTGCAAGTGTGTCCACGTAAGAACTGCCTGATGGAGCCGACGGGCTCCACATTGCTTTCCTATTTAAACACACCTCCCACATCAAACTGTTACAACAAGCCCTCCTGTCTTGTCTGAGACTTTTCAATAAGAAATATCCTTTTGAAATGGAAAACAGGCAGAGCCTTTGTCTCAAGAATGCTGTTAAATAAACATAACCTAAGAAAGGACAGGCCTGGGGGGTCTGTACCACAAGGGTATGATCCTTGTCTCTCAACACCAGCATTACAATACTATTAAGAATACTGGCTAAACGAGTGCTTATAACATCTGACTTCAATCATTGTAGTCAGTAGCAAAAAATGTGTTACACATGGCATATGCATACCACAGCACGGGCTGATTGTATGAGGCACATCCTATGATCAAAAAGGACAACGCAAAGCTAATCCTACGTGGGTAGCATAATTCACTGGGAACATCTGGGCACAAACGTCATGGTTTCAAGTTCAATTTTCTCTCCTAGAGTATTCAATAAATCTATAGGTTGAAGCCTTACCTCACATATATTATATTATAATAATTCATGTATGAGCATAATCATATTTGAGTATTTAATTTCACTAAATCTCTGCCTTCAAAGAGATTACAATCTTGTCTGAAGGATTTTAATACTCCATGTTGGATTTTGCATTTGTGGTATTTTTTGTGGGTCTGGAACCTAGAAGCTTCCCAATAAATGTTGGTTGAATCAATAAATGAGTGAATAAGTGTGTGAACTATGATTTGTGGGAAAATTACATAACATGGTTATAAATTAACATTTATTCAACATTTTTTAAAAAGTTCATTATTAACTTGTTGAATGATGAATAAAATGGACTTTAAATGAATCAATATGACAAACTGAATTTTCAGAAAGAGACTGAAAAAGGAATAAGGTTTTTTTATTAATTTCCATTGCCCTATCTGTTTAATTCATTTAAAAATGTTTTTAAGATTTGGTGTAAAAAGAAGGGTAAATGTGGGGTGATAACCTAAGTCATTTTTAATGTTCAGAATATGATTATTCAATTGAACAGACTCCTGGTGTTATTATCTGAAACAAATGAAATTACAAAACAGTTACATATAGACCTTCAGACCCTGAAGTGATGCACTTTGTGCTCGTCTGTACCCGTTAAAGGGTCGGAGTCATACCAGGCGGATGAGTAATGCCTCACTTTTGCTGGAGTCAGTCTTCCAGCAGCCTCAGCCTCTCAAAACTGAGCCAAGGCATGTAATAGGACTCTGAGTGTCAGATATTACCGTACAAATCTCATACACTAACGCCTCTTTAAAGAGGAGCCTTTGACTCTCTTCCATATTCTATTTGTTTTCTTGATAAGCTTGATTATTTATCTTCTGAATGCATATTGAGTATACATTGCAATTATATAAAAGCCACGCATGAAGAAGTCTTTCACTTTTCATTGACAACTGCTTGATTTATGAACCAATAACCCAATCATGGTGAAGGAGAAAGAATTCCCAAATTAAACCCCCCAAAGAGAACACATCTATCTGCCTTCATTTGGTATGCTGACAAGGAGTCCCCACCCCCAACATGACATTCAGTAGTTTCAGAAGATGTTCCAGTGCAGGTAGTGGTATTGTTACAATGGTGTTTTCATATGGGTTTGGGGATTGCCTGAGGGAGTGGGGTGGGCTGGGGGGAGCGGGGCAAGGGCGGAAAAACCTGGACAACTGTAATAGCAGAAACAATAAAATATTTAAATTTTAAAAATCATTGAAACTTCAGAAAGACAAAAGATGTTCCAATGCAGGTATTGGTGTTTTTATAATGACAGCCATGAATAGCCAAGAAAAATTTAAGTTATTTTTAAAAGACATTAAAGTAGAGAATAAATTTTTTTTTAATTTCGGGATGAAATTTTAACATTGAAAATTTGGGGCATTTTAAAGATAAGATTGAATTTAGATGGGAAAGCTATTCCAAAGTAGATCCAGTAAGTGGTGAGAAATTGTTTTTGTATTTAAGATATGTAAATGAGTAGTTTACTTCCAAAAATTTGTGAGACACGAGAATAGCTAAAATATTACAAAGCAACATGTGTTACTAGACTCTAGATTATGTCCTTGTTTATATTCAGTTTTCACATGACAATATGTGGAAAAATCAATTTACTTTAACCTCGTAAGGTTTATTTTAGATGATGTTAAAAACTATAAACAATGTGGCAAGTGCCCATCTACAAGAATGAGGCTGATAAAAAGTGAATTATATAATGGTTGAACTTGGAAAAGAGGAAAAATACATCATAGCATAGAGTTACTTTAAAGCTTTAATGTTGGCCAAGGGAGATTAAGTTGCCTTTGGGGTGTGCAGATGCAGAAGATTCCGTTGGTGTGCTTTTCAAAGCAAAGACAGATGATATTAGGAAATAAAGCACGAGGGCTTCTGCTTTAATCTGTCCACATTATTGTTTTGATCTATGACTAATTGGAATTGCAAGAGGGTTCAAGAAGATTCTTACAGCCAGTCTGAGGCTGGCAGACATGTAAGCCTCCTAAAAATGCATCTAGGAAGATTGCTTGACCACAAAGGAAAGAACATGTGAAGAATTGTTCTAATTTAAGCCTATCGGTGTCTAACTCAAAATTAATATGCATGTGCACAAAAATGACAAAAAATAATCCAAAATGAAAAAAGAATCCAATGCTTGCTACCAAGAAAGAGAGAAAATGAACTAAAATATAGTACACAATTACCAAAAATAATACACGGCTCCCTTTTTATATCCTTAAATTAAAAAAAAAAAAAAAAGAACTAACACCCAAGAGTGTTACTAAATCCAAAGATGATGTCATATCTCTGCTAAAAATCCTGCAGTGGCTCTCAGAGCCCCCAGGATAGTCTGAGCTTCTCAACGTGACAGAAGAGGCCAGCTTGGTCTGGTTCTGGCCCTTGATGCTTTTCCAGCCTTGTGTTGGGTCGTGTTGCAACACAAGCAATCCCCATTCAACTATGCCAGCCTATGTGCAGTTTCTGGAGAACAGCCTGCTCTCTTATGCCCTGATGCTTTTATGCATGCTGTTCTCCTACCAGAAATGCTCTTCCCTCTTTCACCCCTCCCCTTACCTTAGCCAACACATCTTTCTAAGGCTCACTTTAAGTGGTAGATGCCTCTTAGAACACTGCGATAGTAGAAACATTGTGATTACCTGTTTAATGTAAGTAAAAATGTTCTTTGTAAGTTTGGTGGAGAAAGATTAATTCCCACACAACTAAAATCTGGGAAGGATTTTTATGGGAAGATTGGTCTTATATTAGATCTTATAGGACTGAGAAACTTTTGTCATTTTTATCTGACTTAGGAAATGAACACTTTTATTCTGTATGTCTCATTTCTTTCTTCATCATTTTAGTACCACCTTGGGATGTTGAAAGTTTGCTTAGAGACGCTAATCGGATAGGAAAATCACCAATATGTGTATGATTGAAACACAGGGTTCCACTACTTAGGAAAGTTGTTTTCTTTGAGCACCGGGTCAGATGGGACTCACACACTAATGAGGGAATAACAGGACACTGTCACCAGTCACATCAGTAGGTGGAGAGCAAAGTTACCCAAATTCACCAGGTGGAACTCCCAACCATTCCTTCTGAACGCCCACCTCACCTCACTATACTTCTTCTGACACTACTGAAATCTCATCTCCTTCAAGACACTCTCCCCAATTAATGGAAAGTGTGTTGACATCTTTCTGGACATGCAGTATTTAAAGACATACTCTTTAGAAGCATATAGACTTATAGTGGGATCACTCTAGGTAAATTACTTTCCTTGCATCCAAGCTATCTCTGTTCTAGGATTCAAGCATGACTGAGGAGGGGTTTATTTACATGGAGGACCCAGAACCCTTCTAAGAAGTATATAAAGTGCCCAACTGCAAAACTGGGGTTAAGAGCAGCGGCATTGCTAATGGTGGTGGCATTGGTGATGGTGGTACCAATAGAGCACTGAACACTCTTTAGTTTCAGGTGGAAAATGCCTGGGTTGAGCATCTGGAGCACCACTGACTGATCATTGATAGCATCTTAGCACATCACCACAAGTCAAGGCAACAGCAAGAAAAGAGGTCAATGGCAGATACCATACCATGGTCAAAAGAACTAGTTCTCAGCATACAGATGATTCATCCCAGCCAAGGCTAGAACTTCCAGAATAATGTGGGAAGGAAAAATTTATTAGAGATTAAAGTTCCTCATTGTGACTAGGAACAATGCCATATAAACAAATCATGGCTATTTTTAATCAGGTTGGTATGGATTGGAAAAATAAAGCATTATACCTAAAACAAGTAGATATTTGAATAATTGGTATTGTAGTTTTAGCTTAAGAAAAATATCAGAAACACTTAGCAGATTGAACCTTTTTATCTCAAGTGGCAGACAAGTATTTTAAGTAGCAGAAACCTACAAAGACAAAGAGAACAGGAGAAACAATTATAGTAGCCAGGATGTGTTAACAAATTTGTGAAATGACTTAGCAGGAATAAAATTATGACAAAGATTAAATTTTAAAAAAATGAGTTAGCAAAGAAATAGCATGGGGTAAGTCAAGAAGCAAGCCAATTCCGATGCAAAACCCCAGAAAGGGGTACTTTTGGAGGTCAAAGCATTGTTCAAAATAGGGAGAGTTACTGAAAATCTTAATAATGAGCAGTTAAACATCTCCCTCAGCTCACAAAGCCAGACAACTGCCTCCTCACCACCCAAACTCCTGCCACAAATATTAACACTGGTAGAAGACTAGAAAGTTACAGTCTAAAGAAAGTGGCCCCTGGGAGACTTTGGACCAGAGATGTTCCACCAGTGTGCTGCAAGAATTTTTAAGATACACACTACATGACTACTTAGTCAGGGGTACTGACCACTTTTCCTGCAATTGTCAAGTAAAAAACTGACAACAGTCAACCAACACTAGCCATCCAGTGTGAATGAGTCAAAATTTAACCTATTTTTTGTCAGATGGTCAAAAATACATATTTTTGGTGTGCCACAGAATTTTAGTAATTAGCGTCTGTGTGCCATGAGGTGGGAAAGGTTGAGAATCACTGCCTTGGACTAAGAGGTGCAAATGGTTGCCTCTGGGAAGTAGGAGTCAGACATGGGAGGTGGGGCAGGGGACTTTGTTTTGTTTGGTTTTGCTTTTTTAAATATGGAATGCTTCATGAATTTGCATGTCATCCTTACACAGGGGCCATGATAATCTTCTCATGTCATTCCAATGTTAGTCTATGTGCTCCCAAGGCGAGAACTTGTTCTTGGTTTTGTATTTGTTTTTCATTATAAAGCCTGCAGTTGTTTAAACTGTACATAACAATAAAATATTATATCATACATACATATATAAGTACAAATGTAAATACATGTGTATATATATGATAACTTTGACTTAAACTTTTAATTTTAAAAAGTAAAATAAGCCTGCGAACCGAAGGATCGCGGTTCGATTCCCAGTCAGGGCACATGCCTGGGTTGCCAGGCCAGTTCCCGGCAGGGGACATACAAGAGGCAACCGCACATTGATGTTTCTCTCCCTCTCTCCTTCCCTTCCCCTCTAAAGATAAATAAATAAAATCTAAAAAAAAGGAAAAAAAAATCTTTAAAAAAAAGTAAAATAAAAACATAAAATGTTTCTAGTCATGAAAACACACTTAAAAGTACACACAATTGTATTTGTGGATAAATCCTTATCTTATCACTGATAATTCAAATAGCTTTCCTGAGAATTTTTTTTTTTTAAATAACGGCCTCTTTTCGTGGCAACAAACTGCCAAGAACATAGTTGGTAGGACTGCCACATACAGCCACCCAAGCTGTGAAAGCCCAGTTCCGGCAGCTTGGACTGGCAATGTGACCGCCGAAGTAAGTTTCCATGAGTGCGGGAGCTCCGTTTCTTACTGTTTAATTTGTAGTAAGATTCGTACACTCACTTCCTCGTGGCTGGCACCACTCCTTGCCTTTGTTGCTCTTTCTACTTCATCAGCAACGTGTGCTTGTTGCGTTCCCACACGTGACTCGGTGCCTTAAACAAGATTCGTTGTAAACACACCAGCACGGGCTTTCCCTTTTGGACTTTTCCCCATTGTTTTTCTCTTCCATCATTTCTCAGTTAATAATTATACATTTGATATAGCTTACGCTGACTGACATTTTAAATTTCTGATCCTATATGTAGTCAGACTTGGTCTAAAAGACTCTAAATGTTATACTTTTTTGCATTTCCTTAAGCTTTGTAACTCATTAACCAATAACAATGAATGATTACTCCTCTGGTTGTTTTTAAAAGTTCATCAGTGACTTATTGGCTCTTGAGGCATTTATAATCATATAAGTGAGTGTTTCCTAGCAGATGTTAAGGAAATGTAGACAATTGCCTTTATGACAGCAATAATTCGGAAGACAAATAGATAAACCATGTTATTGGCACTAAAATTACATTTTTCTCAAATCAATTCAGCATTAGCTCTTTTCACTATTGAATGTCTGAGTTTTTAAAATCTCTCTTTTAATTGTTGACTCTGCTCCCTCTACTGGAGTCTTGGTTAAACTGAATGGAAAAACAGTTTATCTGAAATGGAATAGTGTCTCTTTAGAGTTGATCTATCAGCCCCAGACTGAAATGAATACAATAAGCTGGAAAACAGTTTCCCTGGCATAATTGAAAAGTGCCACTGTGACATGGAGAAACTTTGTGTCTCTCATCTTTGCTTTAAAGGAAATGATGTTTAAATCAAACTCTTGGGTAATTGAATTCAACTCAAGGTCCATCTTGTAGCATTTTGTTCTTTTGGATCATTACATTTCTGTTTTTACTACTTTGTTTTGAGTTGAAAATGCTTAAAAGCATTGCAAAAATAACAAAAGCAAAAATAATAAGTACATGGTAGGCACTTCAAAGGATCTTAGAATATGCTTTATAAATATTGCATACACATTCCCATACCACTGACTTAAGAACAGTAAAGATTCTCCTATTTAAGGGAGAGAAAAGTTGATTTAGGTAGGAGCTTACTTATCTATGAAGGCTCACATACTCTTCAATAGCAAAATAGAAATAGAGTCCATGCCTTTCTATTTAATTTTATTGCATTCCTTTGTACTTTTTCTATCCATTAGTATCAATTTGATAGATTAGCATTTATAGTAGTTCTTTTTAAAGGTACATTTTAGCCTTTAAAAGGCTAAAGAAAACACAAAGAAGACACAGTATTCTTTAATCTGCTTTCTATACTATCCTCTTAGTATAGTATCCTCTTGAGACCCACAAAAATATACTTAGTAAAAATAATCCTCCTAGAAATAAGAAAGGAAGGGAATAACGTCAGAGGATGCAGCGTTCGTTCAGCTGGGCGGTCACTTAACGTAAGAGTGTATCCATGGTCAACCCTGCGCTGCCCAGCTGAAAGCTGGCGACCTCACACCCCGCCTCCCCGACCCTCGCAGCATTCAAGAAAAGAAGCTAGGACAGTAAATGAAGATGTGACCACAAACTGTTTTAAGTGAAATGAGTGGTGGCAAGTTGTGCGGCGTGGAGGGAGAGGGGGGCGGGAGGAGGCAGAAAGAAGAGCAAGGAAAGGTGGGAAAAGAACTAGTCTGGCTGGAAGTTCAAGAGGACTTATCTGACAAAGTGATATTTGGGAATGAAGAGGAACCCTGGCTGGGTTGCTCCGTTGGTGGGAGCATCGTCCCATGCACCAAAAGGTTGCAGGTTCGATGCCGGTCAGGGCACATCCGTAGTAGTGGGTTTGGTCCCCGCATCGGGCACCTACTGACGTTTTGCTCTCTCACAAATGTTTCTCTCTCTTCCTTCCTTTCTCTCTAAAACCAATAAACATATCCTCAGGTAAGAATTTGTTTAAAAAGTATGAAGGAGGCAGCCTTTGGAAAGGAGGATGAGGCGCAGTGGAGCGTGTAGGCTCCGGTAAATGGCACGGAAAAGGTCTGCGGAGGGAAAGCACTTGGGGTATATGAGGAACTGCAGGGCGGCAGGTCTCACCGGTGAGCCAGGGGACGGTGAGTCTGGGCAAGGATGGAGGGCCAGGCGGGAGCCAGATCAGCCAGGGCCTGTCAGCCACGCTAAGGCATTTGGATTTAATCCAGGAGCAAACAGGAATCCATTGGTGGATTTCAGACAGTGCTAGGGAATTATCTAATTCTGTTTCGAAAAGCTACGTTTGGCTGCCATGTGGCGCGTCGATGGCAGGGCCAGGAGTGGAAGCAGGAAGCGGGAGAACACTTAGGAATGAGCAATGAGTGGGCTCTAGGCAGGCAGATGTGACTAGGAGCAGATGATGACTGCTTCCTCTGGACGGGGCCTGATGCCAGGCGCCTGACGGGCTGTTTCCCAGTCCGCACTGCTCTAGCAAAGCCTGGGAGCAGGAAACCGCGGCACAAGTCTCCTCCAGACCCCTTCCCTTGAACAGAAAGTTCATTGGAAATAAACTTCTTGTGTCAATCTCAAAGGCAAAACCTCAGGGTACGTTGGGAGAATCAAAGGTTGTTTGGTGTGACTGGAATATAGACTATTTGGAAAGGTTTAGAGAGAGGTAAACCTAATCCAGGGAATTAGGACTGGACCGTGGGAACTCTGGGCAGCAACCGGTGAAGCCTTTTCCAGCGTCACACACTGAGCTACCGGCACGCATCTTCATTACCTCGTTTAATCCTCATCGTGGCAGATGAAATAGGTATTACAGTACAACCTTAGGAAGTTCAGACCACAAAAGCACAAAAGGGAAAGGTTCTAACAGCAACATAGTAGCAGAACTGTCATTTGAGACCCTGGCCCCTTTTCCAAATCTACAACCTATTTTCCTTTGCTCATTCGACAGCTAGATAGCATCTAGGCTCCATTCCGCAGATGCTGGGCTGCCAGCAAAGGCCTTTTGAACCCATGGGATAGGGTGGGATGATGGATCAGAGTCACCCTTTTACATAATAACTCAGTGCCTTTACATGTGCTTCAGGATATTAGATGGAATGTGGATGGGGAAGATTTCAACCCGTTGGCATGAAAGGGTCCCATAGTCACCCGTGTTAACTGCAAGATATTTCAGCATCTTGCTTGTTGCACAGGACAGGGAAAACAATAGGAATTTCTGCCTGAGTGAAATAAAATAGACATAGTTCCTCTAATGAAATCTTTTGGAAGATTTTCTTTGAAATATTGCCTTGGAGGTCTTTTCTGGGTAATTATCATGGAGCCATTAAGCGCAGACACAGGCCCAGAATTATTTAAGAGACCCAATGACCCAGCTCCAACAGCACTCCCTGGGTTATATAAGCACCACATCACATAGCTTTTTGCTCTGCCTTTTATTTTATATTTTCATTGTCAGATAATAAAGAAATGAAATTGTCTGCTAAAAGGTATTTATGGTGTGAAAGAGGAGTGTGGAGTGAAGGTCCTTTTCAATTTCCTTTTTTAAAGAAAAAAAATCATTGAAAAGTTACTTTTTCTGTCATCACCAAAGGTAAAATTAACAGGTTCCTGTGTGTAATTTGTGGGTATCACAGTGATTCCCAACCAGGGGTGGTTTGACCTTAGGGGACATTTTTTGGCAATGTCTGTGCATTAGTTTGCTCGGGCTGCCATAACAAAGCACCACAGACTGGGTGGCTTACCCAACAGCCATTTATCACAGCTCTGGAGGGAAGTGGGAGATACAGTTTGGCCCATAATTGTCTAGAAAAGTTCTTGGTTGTCACGAGTGGGTGGGTAGAGGGGCTACTGGCATCTAGTGGGGAAAGCCATGGATGCTGCTTAACACCCTACAATCCATAGGACAGCCCCCACAAAAAGAATCATCTGGCCCAAAATGTGAGTGTGTTCAAAGTTGAGAAACCTTGTTCTAGTTCCAAAGCCAATTGCTTTTTTTCTGTTTTAAGCATAAAGAAAAACAAAATATGTTACTCAAGTGGATGGTAATATTGTGAATTATAGCACAGCCTTAGTTAAGACTCTGGAAATATCCATGTTCAAATATCCTATGCAGAGAAAAAAATGTTTCACTAGGTTTTGAAACAGCTTTTTGGAAACACAGTTTAAATTATGTTCTGAAATTTCTAGTTTGGTAAGAAAAATTGGGAAGAATTTGTGGGTATGAGAGTGCTTTGTACCACTTCCGGCCAAGATGGAGGCATAGGTAGACACATTGTGCCTCCTCGCACAACCAAAATTAAAGACAATAAAGATTTAGAAATAAGAAAACAATCAGAACTAACAGAAAATTGAACTGTACAGAAGTCCGACAACCATTCATCCAGACCAGTAAGAGGGGAGGAGTCACAGTAGGAAAATGCAGAGGTTGGTGACCCGAGTGCACAGAAGCCCCAGATGTGCAGGCAGCGGCTAGTGAACCCTGGGCGTGGGATGGCAACAGGCAGACTGCGTGAGGCCGAGCAAGGTGGCTGGCTGACCAGGTGGCCCCACATTCGAGTGCAGGTAATCCAGGTGAAAATGGGGAGCAAGACAGACTTTGCAACCCAGGGCCCCAGCACCGGGAAATAAAACCTAAAAACACCGATTGAAAACACTTGTGGGGGTTGAGGTGCCAGGAGAGACTCCCAGCCTCACAGGAGAGTTTGTGGGAGAGACCCACAGGGTCCTAGATCATACACAAGCCCACCCGCATGGAAATCAGAACCAGAAGGGCCCAATTTGCTTGTGGAAAGCAGCGGAAGGGACTGAAATACGAGAGAGCGGAGCAAGTGCCGTTGTTCCCTCTTGGACCCCATCCCCACATATAGCATCACAACCCAGCAACTGGACTGCCTTGCCCTGGTGAACACCTAAGGCTCCGCCCCTCATACTTAATAGGCGTGACCAGACCCACCCCACCCCCCGGAAAAAATGGCTCAAATGGGAGAACAGATTGAAGCCCCAGAGCCAATTCATCTAAGTGACCAAGAGATAGCCAACCTATCGGATGCATAATTTAAAGCACTGATGATCAGGGTGCTCAAGGAACTGGTTGATTTTGGTCACAAATTAGATGAAAAAGTGAAGGCTACACTAAGGGAAATGAAGGAAAATGCACAGGGAACCAATGGTGATGGGAGGGAAACTGGGATTCAAATCAATGGAGTGGACCAGAAGGAAGAAACTAACAACCAAACAGAAAAGGAGGAAGAAACAAAAATTCAAAAAAATGAGAAGAGGCTTAGGAACCTCCAGGACATCTTGAAACATTCCAACATCTGAATTATGGGGATACCAGAAGGGGAAGAAGAAGAGCAACAAGTGGAAAATTTATTTGAACAAATAACGAAGGAGAACTTCCCCAATCTGGCAACGGAAATAGACTTCCAGGAAGTCCAGGAAGCTCAGAGAGTCCCAAAGAAGTTGGACCCAAGGAGGAACACACCAAGGCACATCATAATTACATTAGCCAAGATTCAAATGAAGGAGAGAATTCTAGAAGCAGCAAGGGATAAGGGGACAGTCACCTACAAAGGAGTTCCCACCAGACTGTCAGCTGATTTCTCAAAAGAGACCTTGCAGGCAAGAAGGGGCTGGAAAGAAGTATTCCAAGTCTTGAAAGGCAAGGACCTCCATCCAAGACTGCTCTATCCAGCAGAGCTTTCATTTATAATGGAAGGGAAGATAAAGTGCTTCTCAGATAAGGTCAAGTTAAAGGAGTTCATCATCACCAAGCCCTTATTGTATGAAATGTTAAAGGGACTTATCTAAGAAAAAGAAGATAAAAAAAATATGACAGTAAAAGGACAGCAAACTCACAGCTATTAACAACCACACCTAAAACAAAAGCAAACTAAGCCAAGAACTAGAACAGGAACAGAAACACAGAAATGGAGATCACATGGAAGGTCAGCAACAGGGGAGTGGGAAGAGGAGAGAGGGGGGAAAAGGTACGGAGAATAAGCAGCATAGACGGTGGGTAGAAAATAGACAGGGGAGGGCAAGAATAGTGTGGGAAATGTAGAAACTAAAGAACTTATGACACATGGACATGAACTAAAGGGGGGAATGTTGGTGGGAGAGGGTGTGCAGGGTGGAGGGGAATGATGGGGGAGAAATGGGACAACTGTAATAGTATAATCAATAAAATATATTTAAAAAATGGAAGTGCTTTGTATATCATAAAGTTCTAGACCAAAAAAAAAAAAAAAAAAAAAGGAAAGCACAATATAAAATAGTAGTTCTTTTATCTTGTAGGGAAAAAATTAAGATAACTTGAGATGGACTGGGAATAGGGAGAGAATGAAGGTAGAGAGGACCATTAAGAACTCATTGCAATTGCTCAATCTCCCCTCTGAGATAAGTGGGAAGCCCTGGCTGTCAACTGGAATTCTGGAATCTGGAGCTAGGGGAGAGATGGACCAGAGGCTTTAGACCATGGAGCTAAGCAGGACAAGAAGATGATGTCCAGAGACTACGTGGAAGTAGAGTAGGTGATCCAGAGAGGTGGTCTGAATAGGCTCACTCCTGAGGGGACTGTCCAAGAGGAAAGAGCAGCCAGAGATGCCACAAATGTGTGAACAGGTGCAGAGAGGTGAAGAGACTTGCTCAGAGGCTCCGAGGCTCCTTCTTACACACACAGTACTTAAGAGTGAAAAGGTCAAGCACATATTAAGACCTAAATTTAAGCTATGGAAGGAAAAACTGAAAATTAAAGCATGGATTCCAGAATTCAGTGTAGCTGCAAAGGGGCCAATCTCATTAACTTTGGAGTCAGACAGACCTTTTTCAGACCCTGGCTTTGCCCTTTACTGCTAGTGTCACCCTGGGAAAATCAAAGTTTTGTGTGTCTCTGTTTCTTCATCTGTAAAATGGGTTGTTATCTAAAGATTCATTGGATTGTGTTGGGGAGGGGGCGTGTGTGTGTCATATAAATGTTAGTTACTATTATTCCAGAAACATTTCAGGGATATAATCAATAGGACTAATGACCATTTAGAGGAGAATGGAAATGAAGGATAGGATAATATAAAAAAAATACGTAAACAAACCATTGGTTTTTAGCTTGGTTGCTTGAAAGAATGGTAATGCATTAAACATGATGAAGAGACACAAAGGGAAAAGCTGGCTCGGGCGAAAGAGAAAATAATGAGTTCAGTTTGAAATATATTGCATTTTAGGTGGCTGGTTGATTCACCACACGGAGAAATTAAAAAAGAAAGCTGATAGAAATGCAGATCCGTAGCACAGGAGCAAGTTCGAGGCTAGTAATTATTCATAGAACATAGAGAAAGGCAGAAGAGATAGAACCTTATGTTATTCCTAGACACTTAAACTTTTCTGAAGATTTTTGTTGATTGGATAGTCCTCTAGAATGTATCAGGTGCTATACTAGCTTGGGGGGAAAATGGATTCCAAATTGGTTGAAAGCTTTTGAAATATCTATAGCTGTTACACTAAATGATCAAAGACCTATGTGTTTGATGATATTACTATTATTATTATTCATTGTTATTGATTGCAGGTCTTACATCTGCATTCCCACATCATTACATGCCTTGTTGAGTCTGCCTCCCACTGGTAACTTGTTGCTATGAATTTCAAAACAAAACAAAACTGAAATACTCACCAAGATTGCCCAAATCAAAAATACTTCCCTTCTGATTGGGACCTCTTCCTCTGAAAAAAGTTCATAAACATTCATGACTAACTTTGTGGGTTTTTGACTCTGACTGTTCAAAAAGGGTTTGATTTGCTATAGTTATTTCCTGTTGGTTTTGTTTTGTTGTTTGCTTATTTTTCTATTTTGGATGTGTTGTAAGCACGTGAGATTTTTAGATAAGTGGTCTTCCTGCAAATAACTCTTATTTCTTCTTTTGCTATTGATATAATATAAATATGGCAGATGAATGCCCAGTCACATTAACTATTTCTATCTATGAGATCAGAATGATAATGTAATTTTTTTCAAATGAGCTTTGCTTTGAATCTCTGTCTTTACAAAGCTTCCATTAAAACATTATGAACGAAGTGGAGGGACCAATAGAACATAAGCCAGCTGTCTCTAAACATTTTTTAAATTATCCTGTCATTTAAAAAATATTTTGAAAATAACCATAAGCATCAATTAGCTAACATTTCTCCACTCTTGTTATGTCTGTACAGGTAAGAGTTTCAATGTGTAAAACATTAAGCAATCCAATTACAGTGGTGATGATAGCAAAACGGGTAGTGCTTACATTATGCCAAAGGCTATTTTAAGTACTTTACTTACATTAGATCAATTATTTCACACAACAACTCTACAATGCAGACATTATTATCATCCCCATTTTATAGATTAGGTAACTGAGGCACAGAAATGTTAAGTAACTTGCTGAAGGTTGTTCAGCTCAGAAACAGCAAAGTCAGAACTCAAACTAAGGCTGAATAGCTCCAGAATACATACTCTTAACTATTTATTACATTATCAGCTATATTTCAAAGAATACCTTTGAAACCTCAGGAAGAGTAATAATATGAAAATAAGAATGAGAACATCATTAGCTTGTCCTTTACAGATCAAAGTATAGTTCCACGTTTTACAAGTAAGTTTTACTTTTAATACGAAGGTCATCAAATAAGACAAAATATTCTTCTTTACACTTTGTAAAAAGAGGTATCCTGATGGCCAAAAATCATATGAAAAGATACTCAACTGTCTAAGACACAAGGGAAATGCAAATTAAAACCATAATAAGATACCATTCTAAGTTAGCTAAAATAACGAAAATTTAAAAGAAAAATAATACCAATTTTGATCATAACAAATGGAAACAATTGGATGTCAAACAATTGTAATTTTCTTACAGTACTGGTGGGAGTATGCATCAGTCTAACCACTTTAGAAAACTATCTGGTGGGATCTAATGGTAAATTTCTACATACATGCACCAAGACCCAGCAATTCCACTCCTGGATATGTACCCAACAGGTAACCGCACACACACTGTGTTCAACAAAAGACATACTTAAGAATGTTGATAGCAGCACTATTAATAATAGCCACAGACTGAAAAGAACTCAAATATTCAACCCAACAGTTGAGCAGATAAATAAATTGTGGTATGATAATAAAATGACATACTATATTACATTGAGAAGACGTAAACTGTTGCTTTGTATGGACTACGCATGGATAAATCTCAAACGAAGTGAGCTAGAAAAAAAACCTATGCCATGCATTACTAGGTGAAAAAAGACAATCTGAAAAAGCCACATACTGTTTGATTCCCAGTATATGACATTCTGGAAAAGGCAAAACTATGGAGACAGTGGAAAGTTCAGTGATTGCCAAGAGGTGTGGTAGGAGGAGGGAGAGATGAATAGGGAGAACACAGAACATTTTTCAGGTAGTGAAAATACTCTACGTGATGGTATAATAGTGGATATAGGTCATTTGCCCAAGTCCACAGAATGTACGACACCAACGGTAAACCCTAGTGTAAACTGCAGACTTCGGGCCATTGTAACGTGTCACTACATGCATCGGTTGTAACAAATGTACCATCGTCTGGTGGGCCCTGTTGATAATGGGGCAGGCTATGCATGTGTGGGAAAGAAGTGTATGGGAAATCCGTTTTCCCGTGAACCTCAAACTGTTCTAAAAATGAACTCTTTAAAGAAAATCTATGCATTGTATCACTCCATTTATGGTAAGATCAAAACCAAGCAAAACCTAACATAAAGTGTTAGAAGTGAGCAGACTGGTTCCTTTCGGAGGGAGTAGAGAGTAGAAGGGAACATGAGGGAGCTTCTGAGGTGATGGCCAGGTACCGGCGTGTGTTCATACTGAAAATTCATTAGGCTGGACAGTTAAGATTCATCCGTTTTCCCATATATGTCATACTTCAGTAAAAAATAATTTTCAAAGGTACATTGTTTTGGAGTTAAAAACAATAACATGAGAAAAGGACCTGGAAATAACATTATTCCTATTATCGTAAAATGCTACTCAAGCCTGCACCTTCCCTTTTGAAGTTCACGGCTTATCTTCAGAAACATATTTGAAAAGTGATCAATTAAAAAGTGTGGGAACAGCTCCAGCCTGGATCCATTGTTAACAAAGGCATCTGGCAGAGAGCTAACTGCTGCTGGATCTCTCAAGACAAGCTTGAAATGATTGTACTGAGAAGAAATAGGAACTTCACTGTGCTGCTAAAGAAGAAAATATTTGTCTTCAACTGTGGCAGAGATTAAAGAACCATTTTTGTTGTTTTCTTGATTTGTTTAATAGTCGCACTGTAAGACATGGCCTCTTTGTTCATTGACCCGTGTGCCGCGTCTCAGGCATGGAAAGCAGGGCTGGATCTCAAGATGGTGGACTAAGTGCCTGCTGCAGTCCTCCCTCCGCGAGAAATGATGGAAGAGACATTTTAGCAAGAGAAGGAGGAGAAAAGGAAACATAGGAGGAAAGAAGGGGAAGGAGGAGGAGGAAGAAGAAGGAGAAGGAGAGGAGGATGAGAGGGGGAAGCTGCAGCAGCAGCACAGAGGTGCTTGAACACGGCGGGACAGCGGGAGCTTTCACGGAGTGAGAATCCGTGAGGAATCCTTAGGACAGAAAGCAGAGAGATCGACTGAAAAGAGAAACCACAACTCTAATGGTGACCAAAAATCATTGTGGAAGGTGGGCACAACACAAAGTAGGTTTGTTTCCAAAAATGTTTTATACCAGACAGTTATATACCTCATACTGGGAGCAGTGTAGTCAGATGATAAGAAATGCGATATTTTTAAAAAGATGCATATGATGATTTGCTCACTCACAGAAGGAAGCGGTAAAAGAGGGTTGAATTCAACATTCACTAAGTATTTTCTACATGGCAAGGCTTGGCTACACTTGGAAGTAGTAAAATTAAAAAAAAAAAAAAAAAGCTGGCCATTGGTTACAAGTACAGTCTCCTGTGGGAGACAGATTTAAATATTTCATTTCAATGTGATGTTGATAACTGTGTGCAATGATACCAGAGGACAGAGAGCAAACCACATGCGCTAACCTTAAAGGTCAGAGCAGGTTTCCTGGAGGAGATGACACCTTACTTCTGAGCTTGAAGGATGAATTAGAATCAGTATTCTCACACTGAACATTAGAAGGTTGGTAGTGAAGGGTTGGTGTGCTACTCGGTGGAGCTTATATACAATACTAACAAATGTGGATTTCATTTGGAAAGATTTTAAGTAGGGTGGTGATTTGGCTAACTTTGAAATTTTTTATACATTGTTCTCATTGCCATTCGGAAGGTGGCCTACAGAGATGACTGGTAGCAGCCAGCCACAGAACTGGGAGGCGATTTCAGGTGACTGGTCAGAGGAGGTGAGGGCCTGCAGCAGGGCAGAGTCAGGAGACAGAAAAGGGGATGGGCAGAGATGATGAAGAAAGGGAGGAAGGCTTGACGGTGTCCAAGATTTGGGCATTTTTGCCTGGAAGACATTATGGCATTAACTAGAAAGTGGCTTTTCAGAAAAACAAACAAGTTGGGAACAGAAAATAATAATTTCCATTTTGGACACAGTGCATTCCTGTAAGATTGCTAAGTGGACACATCCAGAAGGAAATTAGTTATATGATTCTGAAACTTAGGAGAGAGATTAATGCTAGGAATATGAATTTAGAATGTTATGGGCCTTTAAGTAATACTTAAGCCCCTGGGAGCCATCGCCTCCAAGAATAAAGGGTAGAGATTGAAGAACACTAGGCCAAGGGCACAACTCCAGAGCAAACGGTTGTTTAAGGGGTAGATACAAGAAAATTCCACGGAGTCTGTAAAGTAGAAAGGTTGGGAAAGTATGAAAAGAATCCTGAGAGAATAATGACTTGGAAATAAGAGTACAGAGTTTCCAGAAAGAGCGCCATCTAATGCAGGAGAGAGGCCCGGCAAGCCAGGTGTTCCTTAGATTTGACAGTAGGGAGGGCTCTGTTTCTGTGGCAAGAGCAGTTTTATTAGAGTGTAAGGATGGAAGCTTGTATGTTGTGCTTGGAAAGGGAATGGGAAGTGAAGACTACAACGGTAAACCAGAAACAGCCCCAAAGGGAATGAGAGAGATTGGGTAACAGGTAAAGGAAGGCATGGCATTGAAAGACCCTGTTTTCCTCATGGAAAAAACTTAACTACATTTATACATTGAAACGGAAGAAGAAGAGCTTTAAAAAATACAGGAAATCAAAGGAATTATTCATGGGGGAGTGTACTGTAGCATCCTGGATGGGGAGGGACCCAGGAGCAAGTCTGAGCAAGGAGAAAAGTATGGGCAGAGTAAGCAGGCTGTAAAACAGAACAAGAATGCGGCCCATTACATGTTTGGTGGTCCAGAGAATTCCATTTATTTCCATGAAGTAAGAGGGAAGGTGTCCCATAATGGGAGTGGCTGTTGATGAAGAGGTTTGAGGCAAGCGGTAAAGCTGGCAGCAGTCCCTGCAGGAGTAAACTGAGCGATAACAAATAACAGGATTGCGCGGCAGTGTCGAGAGCCCACAGAGGCCATGAATTTATGGTCACTAATCTGCACACTTGTGAGTTTTTATTTTCTAGTATCACTCAGTACCCTGGGATAGTAACAGAGAAGAATTAGGGTGTTTTTCCAGAGCTGGGGCTTTGCCAGGAGAGTGAAACAGAAGACAGGCACTAGGGCCTTGAGGGTGTGGGTGACTTAGTAATGCGGGTGATCAATGCATCATCTGAGCAAGACTGAGGCTAAAACAAGGCTTTGATACTACAAGGATCAAAGGACTAGAGGTTGAAATAGAGAACAACTAAGCTGGAAAGATAAGAATTTGTGTCCGAACACAAGGGTATGTGAAGCTCTATCTTAAATGGGGGGTGGGAAGCGGGGAAGTACAGGAGGAGTCATTTGGAAATAGGGAGACTAGCGCATTCTAGATAAAGAGAGTCACGGGTGTAAAGACAGAGAGATGCCAAGGGGAACAGCAAGAATTTCAGTGTAACTGGAGCACACGTTGCACAGAGAAAAGTGGAATCGAATCGAGGTGGAACAAACGTTAGGTCAGACCGTGAAAAGCTTAAGAAGTTTGGGCACTAGTTCCTCTAAGGCCTGAAGTTCTCAGACAGGGGTGTTCCGTATGGCTACAGCTGAGCAGGGGCTCCTCCATGGGGGCTGAACTCCATGCCGAGCTCTGCTTGCCAAGGGTTCACCCCACTCTGTGGCTGCTTCAATACAAAGACCTTCTCTGTGATTTACACATACCTCCAGGGGAGGAGCCCTTTTCCAAATCATCCACCTAGGGAGGGGCAGATGTACAAATACTTTGTACTTTTGTGACCGTGGCTCTGAGTAGAGTGATGATCAGATGGACTTTTCAGGGCCACGTCTCTGAGCACAGTGTAGAAGATGACCTGGAATGAGGAGACACGGTGCGCAGTTACTTATGAGTATCACAAGGACTGCGAGGCCAGATCCAGAAGCAAGCCCTGTCGTAGAATTAACACTCAGCATCTTACAGACATAGGGACAGTGGGATGACTTGCATTCATTCTCCACTGTGTTCCTAGACCTGCCCACAATTAATGCTCAATTACTATTTGTCAAATGAAGAAAAATAGAGCTACAAGCAACAAAATCCTTTTCATGAGAAAGATGTCTGCTTGGATGGAGTCCTCTAGTCTTAGGAAACAGTACCTTCAATCATCTTAAGCCTCCTAAACTTTGGGTGAGTCATAGAGCTTGGAGCACTCAGCTCGAATTTTACAGGTGCTCCTGTGCAGTGTTTCTCAACCTTGGCTGAACGTTCAAATGACCTAAGAAGCTTTTAAAAATCTCAGGGCCCGTACTGGACGAATTAACTCAGAAACTCTGGGGTTAGTACCCAGGCATTAATATCTTTTAAAGCTCCTGAGGCGATTCCCACACATAGTCAAAGTCCCCCTCAGAACGTTGCAGTCCCTGTTCTACATGACTAGACGTGGTCGTTAACGCACGGACAGAAGCAAGGTGAGACAGGGCAGAGTAGTTTAACATATCCGACCATCGTGGCACAATGAATCGTCCATTTTGTTTTTGTTTTTTTCTGAGATCTTTTTACCTAGTGACCAGTTCTTCAAAATTAATTCCAATATCTTGGCAAAAAAAGTGAAAAAATTAGAGAAATCCATTCTATTGCCTCACTGATTTTAGGAAACTGAATCATGAGCAAAATGTGGTGCAAAATACAGCCATTTTTTAAAATAATAGTTTAAGAAGTAAATATGTGCAGAGTTGGAAATGATTTTAAGGCCCCCTCATTTGCTGCTAAAATTATATGTGTTCCAGCTGTCCAAAAGACCAAATACTATGGAAAAATGAAAGGAAAAGTTTAAAAATAATTTAAGAGTCAGAATGAGGATATTTCTGTACAAAGTGGAAAGGTTGTTCTCATTCCATCATTTTAGACTCAAAGTTAATTAAATTACTCAAGTAATTTAAGTCTCATCCTTCTTGACAGAAAGGCAAGAAGAACAAGAAGAGCAATGCTAACCAGAGAGGCATCTGAGGACCCCTCCTGCCCATAGGTGTTTTTTTCTGGTTCACAACAGATAAGAATTTGAGTGTAAAGGTTTAGAACTTTTATAGCAATTGAATAATCTCTGTTGAATCGCATGAAATATTGAGGCTTCTACTTTGTGTATTTTTGTGTTTTTATTTTACTTTTTGTAATTAGTTTTTATTATATCTTATAAAAATATAAGCCCACCTCAAATTTGAAACTTTTAAAAATTGTCCTCTCACCATGGAGAGTTTGGGAACCCCTGAGCTGGAAGACCACATTTGAACATCGGTGCAAAGGGTGCCCACGAAAGGAAAAAGTGAATGCAGCCCATTAAACTTTACCCACTTTGAATTTATATGAATTCATATTTCAAAGGCCTGCTTCATTTTACCTTAGACTGTCATTATAAAAAGTTGTTTTCTGCTATCGGCTTATCGGCATTGCTGGAAGCTGTTTAAAAGGAAATAGCCGGTGTTCAAAAACAGGTGATAAGTTTTAGGTTTAGCGGTACTGGTTCATTTTCTAAAAGGAACCACAATGTCAAATTACATGGAGAAGTTATTAATTCCTGTTGGGAAAGGGAGGTACTCTCTTTTTTAATAAGGAAATTGTGTGTGTTGGAGGGGGGTGGGTTGGGATGGGAGTAAAAGACAGAAAACTGTACTTGAACAACAATTAAAATTAAAAAAAACAAAATAATAATTTTTTTTAAAAAAGAAAGAAAATTAAGTCACTCTCTTTTGATTGCAAACAGGTGATCATAGGGTTTCAAACTATTAATGTAGAGATGCCCTTGTTTAAATACAAGGACTCCTGCAGAGGGAGGTCAATACCCCCAAGATCACGCAGCTAGTGAATGCAGAGGCCTGAATTCAAACCCGAGACAATGCCTGCACTCTTTCTGCTGCCCCCCTCAGAAAGTGCTCCCGGCGGGGGGAGGGAACCCTGAGAGGGGATGCTTATATGTAAGCTTCACTTCCAGGTACCTGAAATTAGTAATAAATATTAAAATAATGTCGAATGCTTATGAATCTCCTTAATGTGTCCATTTCCTCATTCGACTTAGAGCTTTCTGTGCACAGAGATTAATGTTTGTCCCAAACGGATTTGCACATCACACAGAAATACCCACAAGAGGAGTGCTGTCCTCACCGGCCGCCTCCACATTGAGACTGGTTTGGTCTGCGTTACCAACAAACATGCTGCGAGAGCAAACCACCTTGCCCCTGGTTAGGAAAGAGTGGGATATCATTTATAAAGTAAAGGAATGTCCCTGAGAAATAGCAAGTCCATGTAGAGATTACATAGTTGCTGTGAGGAATCCAGAATTTGCATTGACTAATTTAATCCATGTCTGTAACTTCCCAGAAATATCTGCACCAAAAAAAAAAAAAATGAAAATGCTAATCAGTTAGTTGGCTCTCTTATCTAGACAGTGCCAGGAAAATCCAGATTTTTTAAATGTGGACAATAGAAATTTTTTCAGTCTGTATTTTTGGCATTGTTTAGTTTTAGCTTGAGAGTATAATCTTTAACTCAGCTATATTATTGTTCACTGACATTAAAATGAATAATTCTGCTTTTTTACCACACTCTAAAACATTTAGCAAAATATTTTATTTTCCTTATTCATACTAGTGGCTTTTTCTTATTTTTATAAGAGTTTGTCTGAGCCAAACCTGAGAACAACTGCTGGGAAGCAAGGTCTAAAACGCTCCTACCAGTAGCTTTTTAAAGACGAAAAGTGAATGGTTCCAAAATTCTTAGCCTCACTGATTAAAAATTAATATTTGATAAAGAAACCAAGCTATCAATACTGAAATCAGCCAGTAGGTGCAATGGATGTGGCCACTTCAATAACAGGAAAAATCCAGATTTTTTTTTTTTTTAAATCTCATGGGTGAAATGAGTGAAGGCAGTCAAAAGAGAGAAACCTCCAGTTATAAGATA
The DNA here is from genome assembly GCA_039655065.1 of Glossophaga mutica. Taxonomy (NCBI): domain Eukaryota; kingdom Metazoa; phylum Chordata; class Mammalia; order Chiroptera; family Phyllostomidae; genus Glossophaga; species Glossophaga mutica. Next base: position 67,576,535 of record CM077304.1, read on the forward strand.
AATAAGTGTGGGGAATGTAATGTATGCATGGCACCTCTCATTGACAATGTTGTGTTGAATATATGAAACTTGCTACGAGAGTGAATATTAAAAGTTCTTGGGAGAGAGATGGGGAGGGCTGGGGTGGTGGGCTGGGATGGGAGTAAAAGACAGAAAACTATACAAGAACAACAATTAAAATAAAAATTTAAAAAAGTTCTCATCAGAAGAAAAAAAACTTTTTTGTAACTGTGTGGTGATGTATACTAACTAACCTTGTTGTGGTGATTATTTCACAATATATACATGCATCAAATTATGTTGTACACCTAACACGTTATACACCAATTACATCAATAAAAAAAGAATAAATATGAAACTCATTGTGTTATCTGGAGGTAAATTTTAAGTATGTAAACCTGGTCTGAGAGTATAACGGTGGTAGTTCAGAATCTTCAGGTTTGAGCAACAAGCCTTTTTTTAAGTCAGCCTTGAACTGACCATTATATAAAGTCTTAGTTGGTCTTGATCAGAATCTGTCTAGCAGTCATGCTTTGGGGAGCTGAGATACAGACGGCATATACTAGTGATGCTGAAGGATTATGTGGGGCACAATAAAAAAACAAACAGAAAAGTCAAAACAAAATAAAATCTAATTACATGGAGTTTCGCTTAAAACAAAAATTGATTGAGTTCTGCCCAAAGTGGCTTGTTGTTTCCTGCGCCAGGAACTACTGTGCGGCCCAGCAGGAAGTGTGCTGCAGAGCAGGATCACATTACACCCTTGTTTTATGGTTCATTTCACTTATTTAATGCAATCTGAGAACCTGCAAAAGGAACATGTTAGAAGGAGGGAATAGGCTTTTTGTCTTGTTTTGTTTTGTTTTGTTTTGTTTTGTTTTTAAGTTCCTTTGAATCAAGACATTTTTTTTCTATGAACGCATTTTACAACGTGTGCATAGTGCCATAGAAGCAGGAGTTCAGGGTTGCGTGGTGAAGACATTTTTTTGTCACACAATTTAAAGCAAGACACAAAGTTGACTTATGTCTAGCATTGAGTTCTGTCTTTCCTTGCTGTCCTATTCAAGTAGTTTTAACATGAAAAATTACAACCATGCCCATGAATGGTCTAATCATCCTGAGTCCATATGAGCTCCTCCTAGGGTCTCAAACTTGATAGTGAGTCCATGGTGATTGGGGAAGGGCTGTGGGTGGGGGGAGGTTAGAAATATGTTTAAGATGCAAAATAGCGACTCATTTGTCAAGCAAAAGAAGGAGTTCATTTGACTCTACTGCTTGAAAATGTGTGAATTCAACAGCTGGATTTCCTTGTGATGGCATACGCCACTCCTCACATGCTGTCTCTTTTCCTCTCCAGAGACCTCAGCATGAACAACATCAGTCAGCTGCCCCCGAGTCCTCTGCATGGTCTCCGCTTCCTGGAGGAGCTGTAAGTATCACTGCAGTCATGATGCGTCCAGTCAATGCTGGACACATTCTTGCGTTTGTCTCTCATACTTACTGTGGGAACCAGATAAAACAAGGCTGAAAAGCTGTCAGCACTGACAATTTTGGCACATGAGGAAGCACTTAGTTGGGAGGAGGAAATAAAGAATTGCTTATGATTCTGGAAATCAACTTATAAAAGAGTTTACCATGAGGCTACAGCCTTCTAAGGTGAGACTGGGCCAAACAAATTAAAATTTTAAAACAAAGGCTGTTTAAAAGAGCTGGATAGCTCTTTGGAAATAGTTAAGCAGCAGGATATTAAAAGTTTGAATACTGGTTCATGTTTATTAAAATAGCAAGTAAACCTCTAATCAAAACCAAAAACTGCTGCTTCGTTCGGCTTGTGACAAGGAGTCCGCATTTCATAGCACTAAAGCTTTTTGTCCTGATCACTCTTAATTTCTATTTTCCTACTTTTAAATTTAGCTTCCCTCAAGGCTCGAGCAGAAAAACATGAATCCACAGAGGACTGAACACTGGGCTCTCCTAAACTCACTGTGATAAAAAATAAATAAAATTAAAAGGGAGGAAGCTAAATTGGCTAATGATACACAGAGAAATCTTGATTAAGTCTAGTAATCAATTTCCAGAAGATGAAAAAGAACTATATAAACCAGAAATCTTCATTTAAAAATCCATTGGATCCCCTTACCCTTTTGAATGATGGGGATGGAGGAAGTGATGTACCATGGTAGTCTTCGTGAAGAAAGTTTGGCACCATCAGTTGAGTAAATCCTCTGACTTTTGATTAAAGGAATTGTTTAGGCAATGATCTCTTTTCGAAATACTTTTTTTAATGAATCCTAGAACCAGGTCTAATTTGGGAGTAATTGAAATTGTTGATGTACCACATGACCCACCCTGGGAAGTGGAAAGAGCATTTCATCACAACCAAATTACACTGCATCAATCTTTTTTCCCCCAAGAGGACAATATTCTCATATTTCTCCCCTTTAGTTTATCTATATTTATTTTGACACCTTATATTTTTAACAAATGCTATTGTTTTAGTACTTAGTTTAGCTGAATATGCCCGGATTATTATGGAGGGGTTTGCTGGGGAGGCTTAGGTTACTAGACTGCTCAGCATGTTTTATTTAACCCCTCTGAGAGTGGATGTTCACTCTGGGCTGTCCAGGAAGCTCTTTTTCCTTCTTCTCTTTTCTCTCTGGCCATTCTTGTGCCTAGAATTTAACCTTCCTCAAGGTTGGGACCATGGCTGTCTTCCTCACTGCTAGTATGTAATAAACGATACATTTTTGATGAATGAAAGAATGAACTTGTAAGAAAGCAAGACGTGTGAAAGGAGCTTCTTATACAAGTTAGCTGCCTTGGAATAAAGTTAGAGATTTAGTTGACATAAGCCAACCTTTTTAAAGATTAATTGTAGTAAACTTCAAACATCAGGGTTATTTTCTCATTTCCATGCTTCTCATCCTCCCACCCCACCATAATTAACATACAATACTTAGTGCCGTTTATCCCCATATTTTTAAGGCATGCATTTCCTATCCTTTTCTCTTTAATTTCCTTATGTAATGGCAAAAGGATGCCTCAACTTTGTACCATAAACTGAATCAATAAATAATTCACTTCCCTAAGGATGTTATTTAAGAGTCCCTCCTTTAGTAACTCAATTTATTCAAAATAGCTCTTCTTTCTATATGAGATAAATGTTAATTCAGTTCCAAGGCCAGTTTTTCAAAAGATAATTGAGAAAAATCAGGAAACAAAAAGAGGGAGGGAACTACCATTTGAAAATGCTGTTTTTCTGAATTGTCTTTTTTTATATCTCTGGAAACTCCATCAAGTATCTTGACAATGGAATCACAGTATTTCAGAAATAGAGACACCTTTTAAAGACTGTTCATTCCATTTTCTCATTCTGTTCTTGAATTACCTCTGCTGAGCTGGCCAACTTGCTGAATTTAAAAATGAGACCACTTTCCCATATATAATTCTGTGTTGCATCTAACTGATATTCTGAAGACATCATTATTTATTTAGTAGCAAAAGGGGATAGTATTTATAGAACATGGAAAAATGATCAACTCTGCTTAGTTTATTTTTTTTATTCCCAAAGCTAAATTTAGGGGTTGCCTTTATTCTGTTGCTAATTGTTTCTATTAGACTTAGCCATGTTGAAGTCTATGTTCTCTTCAAGGATATAAATTCTTTAAAATGATGTAATTATAATGACAACAATGACTTGCACTGTGCAAAATGTTTTACCCATATTATCCAACTGGATCCTCTTAACAACCCCATAAAATTAGATATTATTTTTCTAGTTCACAGATTCATTTTTTAAAAAGCTAAAGTGTAGAGAAATGAGGAACTCACCCAAGAAAATGGAGTCAGAACATGTCAGAGCTAAGATTCAAACCCACTTTCAAAGCCAGACTCAGAAAGTAGAAAGAGGGTCAGGAATTGTGTACTTTATCTGTGCTTTTCTCTTCCTCGATAGCACCTAGTACAGTGGTTTGCACAGTGGAACATTTTAAAGCTTTTAAACTGAGTTTTGTAAAGATAGTGTGTATATATGTGTCTGTGTATGTGTGTATGTGGGTCTGTGTATGTGTGTATGTGTGTCTGTGTATGTGTGTATGTGTGTATGTGAATAAAAGCGAGAGAGTGAGAGAAAAAGTGACGAAAAGCCATCTACCTAGCCGATAGGGATTGGGTATCCAAGCTATTCATTCACTAGGACCATATATCGGCTATGTGAAAAGTATCATCAGAATTTCCAGGTATAGAATTTCACCAACTTAGCATTGCTCAAAAAGCACAAAACCTTAATTAATGTTTTTACATATGCATGAATATAAGTAAGCAGCGTATTTCACATAGTATTCTGCCTGAACTAACAAATGAATAACCATACAGCTAGATAGACATTTAGATACCTGTCATTTCCTGTGTGTTTATCTTTTATGACAATTAAGGCATGGTTCTGAAAGTATTTTTTTATTCAGTTTATTCAGCTCATCTCTATGCCTTCTCTCTTTTTTAATATATTTTATTGATTATGCTATTATGGTTGTCCCATTTCTCCCCCATCATTCCCCTCCACCCTACACACCCTCTCCCACCCACATTCCCCCCTTTAGTTCATGTCCATGTGTCATAAGTTCTTTAGCTTCTACATTTCCCATACTATTCTTGCCCTCCCCATCTATTTTCTACCTACCATCTATGCTACTTATTCTCTGTACCTTTCCCCCTCTCTACTCCTCCCACTCCCCTGTTGCTAACCCTCCATGTGCTCTCCATTTCTGTGGTTCTGTTCCTGTTTCATTTCCCTGGCTTAATTCCTTTAACTGTTTTAAACCCTGCAGACAGCCCTAGCGCATTCCTCATCCATCACTGGAGCTTACCACCCGTGCCATAGTTCAAAGTCCTCTAAGAATCAGTAAAGCCTAGAGGTATTCACTGACTTAGTTTAAAAAAAAAAAAATACATTGTAATCCTGGAGAAAGTGACTATCTGGAACAAATACCTAAGAAGAAGAATAACAACCATCACAGTTACCATATTTTTCGGACTATAAGATGCACTCACCCCAATTTAGGGGAAATAGGGGTGCGTCTTATAGTCTGAATGTAGCTCACCTGGCTCACTGGGGGGGGGGCAGTGGAGCAGAGTCATGGGTTATTAAATATTTTACCACATTTTTTGCTTCAAATTTTTTGCCCCTATTTCCTCCTCTAAAACCTAGTCCCTTCTTATGGTCCAGTGCATCTTATAGTCCTAAAAATACAGTAATTGCCTTTTTCTCCTGACATTCTGAAACACTTAAGTACTACCTGTGACACATGTTTTGGCACATTCAGGTCTCATTTGTTATTTTTTTTTTTTTTACAAATCTAAAGGTGACCAGATGTGTACAGGCCAAGCGTCCTGCTGATGCAATGCGATAGCACAGGAGGAGAACTCTTTTCTTTCAGGGGTGTGGAGGGGGACGGGGAGCCCTGTCTGATCCAAGTGTGGTGAGGCTGCACCGTGTGGAGGCAGAAGCCCAGGACTCCTGTCCTGTCCTGACTCTGCTGCTTACTAGCCAGTCATCCATTTGACCTCCCTGGGCCTCAGGTGACGATGGTGAAAGCTGCCCTGCCTGTGTTTTGAGATGTTTGTAAGGATCAAGTGAAGTGATGAAGAAAAAACTTTGGTAAACTAATTTACACATTTAGCTGTAAGTGGTAAAATTAAAACACTTTCAAGAAGCTTGCAAGTTGCTTTTTTCCTATTTCTTGAGCTTGATTTTGTAGTAATCACAGGTATCCAGGGCTTGTGAAGGAAAAGCTATTTCCAACTATGAGCTGTAGTAGACACAGATGGTTCCTTACCATATTTTCACATCCTGACCAATAATTGCATTTCCCTCCAACAGTATCTCCCCCAGTTTTAGTTATTCAGTTCTACTAGGGACTTCATGTTAATGTTTGCTATTTGGACACATAAAAGATCCTACACTTGGTCCCTTAGAGTGTGGTTCAGGTGTGAGGAGCTAATTGTGCCTAATGCTGACATCTACCAGTTCCACTAAACCAAGGTTAGTAGTCTGACTAAACCAGAGGGAGGTGAATCATTACCATTTAAAACAGTCTTAAGTTCTTTATTTCCAAGTAGTATTTACAATATTCCCAGATTCTAACACTACTGGAATCAAGTACCTGATTCAGGAAGAGAACATGAGAAGCCCTAGGGAGGGGTCTTTCTAAGTTACTATTGTTCCCTGGCCCTGTTTGCTCATATCATGGTTGGCCCTGAAGAATCTTTATATAAATAGTAAGTATCTATTATTGCATATGAAATTTATAATGAGAGATACCACCAAACTTCCTGAAAGTACAATCTATGCTTGTTACTTCTACTTCCTCACCTTGTTGTGGAAAATGCTGAGAGCTGTCCTGCCTGTCTTTTGAAACTTTTTTTCCTGAAGATCAAATGAACTGATGATGAAAGAACTCTGGTAAACTGTAATTTACATATTATGTTAGTGAAATGAAAATACCTTCATGCCCAGGAATAATCTTCCCACCCCTCAGCTGTCACACTTCGTAATCTCTTGCCTTATGGTTCCGATAATTGATTATAAATGCTGCTTCTTTGAAACTCTTTTTTTCTCTAGTGTTATTTCCTGAAAGTTATTTTTCCTTCTGTTCCAAATGTCTCTCCATGCAGGCCATAGGCATTTAGATGTCTGTTCCTTTGTATGCGTGTGTGCATGAATATAACTGTATTTATGTGTACATATGTGTGTGTGCATATTATAATACACGTACATTTTTGTGTGATAGTTTGGGCACTTTTCTGAAAATGTCCTACCTCTCTGCCTCCTGTTCTTTTTCCCTTTAGCATTCTATTCCAACTCCTATAAAATGTAAACATTCCCTGAATTTCTGCACTTAATTTTATTGTACCCCTTCTCAGTACTTTATAATTAATTTAATTCAACACATATGTTTTTTTCTTTTAAATATATTTTATTGATTATGCTATTACAGTTGTCCCATTTCTCCCCCATCATTCCCCTCCACCCCACCCACCCTCTCCCACCCACATTCCCCACTTTAGTTCATGTCCATGGGTCATAAGTTTTCTAGCTTCTACATTTCCCATACTATTCTTGCCCTCCCCCTGTCTATTTTTTTCCCATTATCTATGCTACTCATTCTCTGTACCTTTTCCCCCTCTCTCCTCCTCCCACGCCCCTGTTGCTAACCCTCCATATGATCTCCATTTCTGTGGTTCTGTTCCTGTTCTAGCTGTTTGCTTTTGTTTTAGGTGTGGTTCTTGATAGCTATGAGTTTGCTGTCTTTTCATTGTCATAGTTTTATCTTCTTTTTCTTAGATAAGTCCCTTTAACATTTCATATAATAGGGGCTTGGTGATGATGAACTCCTTGAACTTGACCTTATCTGAGAAGCACTTTATCTGCCCTTCCATTCTAAATGACAGCTTTGCTGGATAGAGCAATTTTGGATGTAGGTCCCTGCTTTTCAAGATTTCAAATATTTCTTTCCAGCCCCTTCTTGCCTGTAAGGTCTCTTTTGAGAAATCAGCTGACAGTCTGATGGGAACTCCCTTGTAGGTGACTGTCCCCTTATCCCTTGCTGCTTCTAGAATTCTCTGCTTCATTTTAATCTTGGCTAATGTAATTACGATGTGCCTTGGTGTGTTCCTCCTTGGGTCCAACTTCTTTGGGACTCTCTGAGCTTCCTGGACGTCCTGGTAGTCTATTTCCTTTGCCAGATTGGGGAAGTTCTCCTTTATTATTTGTTCAGATAAGTTTTCCACTCGTTGCTGTTCTTCTTCCCCTTCTGGGACCCCTATAATTCGGATGTTGGGACGTTTAAAGATGTCCTGGAGGTTCCTAAGCCTCTCCTCATTTTTTTGAATTCTTGTTTCTTCCTCGTCTTCTGTTTGGTTGTTAGTTTCTTCCTTCTGGTCCACTCCATTGATTTGAGTCCCAGTTTTCCTTCCATCTCTATCAGTTCCCCATGCATCTTCCTTCATTTCACGGATTGTAGCCTGCATTTTTTCATCTAGTTTGTGAGCAAAATCAACCAATTCTGTGAGCATTTTGATGACCAGTGCTTTGAACTGTGCATCTGACAGGTTGGCTATCTCTTCACTGCTTAGAGGAATTGGCTCTGGGGCTTTTATTTGTTTTCCGGTTTGAGCCATTTTTGGTGGGGTTTTTTTGTTGTTGTTGTTTTGGTTTTAGTCTGGTCGCGGCTATTACGTAGTGAGGGGGTGGAGCCTTAGGTGTTCCTCAGGGCGGGGCAGCCCAGTCGCTGGGTTGTGACGCTGTATGTGGGGGTGGGGCCTGAGAGGGAGCAATGGTGCCTGCTCCGCTCTCTCCTGGATTCAGTCCCCTCCGCCACTTCCCCTCCGCCTGGACCGTCTGCGCGCTCGAATGTGAGACCACCTGGTCAGTCAGCCAGCCGCCTTGTGCGGCCTCACTGGGTCTGCACAGTTGCCCCCCAGTGCCCGGGGTCCGCCAGCTGCTGCCTGTGGGCCCGGGGACCGCCAGCCACCGCCTGTGCACCTGGGAACTGCCAGCCGCTGCTGCTTGCGTTCCTGGGTCCGCACCTCCACTTTCTCCTGCCGCGACTCCGCCCCTCTTACCGGTCTGGATGAATGGTTGTTGGACTTCCATACAGTTCAGTTTTCTATAAGTTCTGGTTGTTTTCTTGTTTCTAAATATTTGTTGTCCTTAATTTTGGTTGTGAGAGGAGGCACAGTGTGTCCGCCTACGCCTCCATCTTGGCCGGAAGTTTCAACACGTATGTTTTGAGCCACTGGGAACATAAGAGTGAATATAACTTGCAGTGGTTCATTCATTTATTCATTCATTCATTCAAGAAATGCCCACCCTGGGGGAGTTTACAGTCTAGTGGGGAGACAGATAATAAGCAAAGAAACAGGGATCCCTGTTTGATTGTGACAATCAAATGTTTGACTGTGACAATAGCAATGATGAATAAAAACATGATTAGTCAGAAAATAATTAACAAGGGAGAGAAAGTCTCTGTAAGAAGGTGGCATCTAAACTGGGATCGGGGGATGAGGAGGAATTGGTGGCCCTCATAGGTGGGGTAGAGTGGTTCTGGCAGGGAAGTAATGTGAGCAGAGTCCCTGAGACAGGCAGAATATGACGTGTCTGTGGGTCTGAAAGAAGATCAGTGTGGCTGGAGCAGAGTGAGAGAGGGGCCGTGACATGGGATGGGGTGGGAGAAGAGGTCCAGATCAAGCACCACGGTTCAGACAGAATGGATAGAATGAAAACAAGAGCAGTGGGAAGCCATTCCAGGGTGGTATGCAGCTTATTGAAACAGCAGAATTTATTATTTTTAAAAATGTCTCTGAATTCTGTATGTAAATGTATTGGGGCATTATGGAAGCAGAGACCTATTAGGAGGCTATAGACCCGTTAGGAGATAATTGTAGTTGTCTGGGCAGGAAACACAAAATTTGAACTATTTCTGCTGTATAGATGACCCCCAAATCAATATTCCTAGTTTAGATTTCTTTTCTCTCTGACTGTTAGCTAGACTGGTGATTCTCAAAGTGTGGTCGCCACCTGTGGGCTTGTTAGAAATGCAAATTCTGTGTCCCACCCCAACCTAATTAATCAGAATCTCAGGATTGGGCCCAGGAAACTGTCTTTCAAAAACATCTTCAGGTGGTTCTGATGGTAAAGTTTTAAGACTTCTCCAGGACAGTGATTCTCAAATTCTGAGTGGTTCCCAGACTTACCTCGAGTGCTTGTTAAACCACACCTTGCTGGACTCCACCAGAGCTTTTTCAGCAGGTTGGGGACAGGAGGGGAGGATGTCAAGAATCTTCATTTATACGACTTCCGGCCAAGATGGAGGCGTAGACGGACACACTGTGCCTCCTCTCACAACCAAAATTAAGGACAACAAATATTTAGAAATGAGAAAACAACCAGAACTGATAGAAAATTGAACTGTACGGAATTCCAACAACCATTCATCCAGACCGGTAGGAGGTGCAGAGTTGAGGCAGGAAAAGGTGGAGGTGCGGACTGGGAATGCAGGCAGCAGCGGCTGGCAGTTCCCAGGTGCACAGGTGGCGGCTGGCAGTCCCCGGGCCCATAGGCAGCAGCTGGCGGACCCCAGGCACAGGGGGGCAACTGTGCAGACCCAGTGAGGCTGCACAAGGTGGCTGGCTGACCAGGTGGTCCCACATTTGCGCTCGCAGACAGTCCAGGCAGAGGGGAAGTGGCAGAAGGGACCGGAGTCCAGGAGAGAGCAGAACAGGTGCCATTCTTCCCTCTCGGACCCCGCCCCCACCTATAGTGTCACAACCCAGTGACTGGGATGCCCCACCCTGAGGAACAACTAAGGCTCCACCCCTCATACGTAATAGCCGCTACCAGACTAAAACCAAAACAAACAAACAAACAAAAAAAAAAAACCACCAAAAATGGCTCAAACCGGAGAACAAATGAAAGCTCCAGAGCCAATTCCTCTAAGCCCTGAAGAGATAGCTAACCTATCAGATGCACAGTTCAAAGCACTGGTCATCAAAATGCTCACAGAATTGGTTGATTTTGCCCACAAATTATATGAAAAAATGCAGGCTACAATACGTGAAATGAAGGAAGATGCATGGGGAACCGATAGAGATGGAAGGAAAACTGGGACTCAAATCAATGGAGTGGACCAGAAGGAAGAAACTAACAACCAAACGGAAGACGAGAAAGAAACAAGAATTCAAAAAAATGAGGAGAGGCTTAGGAACCTCTGGGACATCGTTAAATGTCCCAACATCCGAATTATAGGGGTCCCAGAAGGGGAAGAAGAAGAGCAACAAGTGGAAAACTTATCGGAACAAATAATAAAGGAGAACTTCCCCAATCTGGCAAAGGAAATAGACTACCGGGAAGTCCAGGAAGCTCAGAGAGTCCCAAAGAAGTTGGACCCAAGGAGGAACACACCAAGGCACATTGTAATTACATTAGCCAAGATGAAAATGAAGGTGAGAATTCTAGAAGCAGCAAGGGATAAGGGGACAGTCACCTACAAAGGAGTTCCCATCAGACTGTCAGCTGATTTCTCAAAAGAGACCTTCCAGTCAAAAAGGGGCTGGAAAGAAGTATTCCAAGTCATGAAAGGCAAGGACCTCCATCCAAGATTGCTCTATCCAGCAAAGCTTTCATTTATAATGGAAGGGAAGATAAAGTGCTTCTCAGATAAGGTCAAGTTCAAGGAGTTCACCATCACCAAGCCCTTATTGTATGAAATGTTAAAGAGACTTATCTAAGGAAAAGAAGATAAAAAAATATGACAGTAAAAGGATGGCAAACTCACAGTTATTAACAACCACACCTAAAACAAAAGCAAACTAAGCCAAGAACTAGAACAGGAACAGAACCACGGAGATCATATGGAAGGTTAGCAACAGGGGAGTGGGAGGAGGAGAGAGGGGGAAAAGGTACAGAGAACAAGTAGCATAGATGGTGGGTAGAAAATAGACAGGGGGAGGGCAAGAATAGTATGGGAAATGTAGAAGCTAAAGAACTTATGACACATGGACATGAACTAAAGGGGGAAATGTGGGTGGGGCGGTGTGCAGGGTGGAGGGGAATGATGGGGGAGAAATGGGACAACTGTAATAGTATAATCAATAAAATATATTTAAAAAATAAAAAAATAAAAGTTTCCTACCTGATTCAGTTAAAAAAAAAAGAATTTTCATTTATAGCAAATTCTCGGGGGATGCCAATACTGCTGGTCTAGGGAACACACTTTGAGAATCATCAGCTACCTAAGTGACATCTCCACCTACTCCACAATACTTCAAAACTTAGCAGCATGGGACCAAATTCATTAGTGCCTCCCCCCTCAAAAGCTTTTCTCCATGCCTTTCCTGCTTGCCATCAGAGTTCCGAATATCCAGTGATTACCGTGTCTGTCATTCTTTGTCTCCCACCCTCTCTATCAACCATTCCCAAGTCTTTAACCTCACCATTTTACATTCATTGTCTTTTCACTTGTTTACTCTATTTTTATCACTATCTAGTTCGGGGTCTTATTGTCTCTTGGGGGAAACTGTTAAAATCCATCAACTAACAACCTGTCCAAATTCTTGCAAACACTTGAATGAATCATTGTCTCTGGGGATGCTGACCATAAAGGTCTCTAGGTTAATTTATCAATAGTAAACTATGCGAGATCTATTTCAGTTTCTCACCTTGAATATGCATTAGAATCACCTGGAGCATTTTTAAAACTACTAATTACCAGGGATCATTCTCAGAGATTCTGATTTAATGGGGCTCAGTGGGAACCCAGACATCTTTTGTTAAAGTCAATGGGGTGGAGAGGCTGAGAACCACTGGGATCTCAGGTTTCTGCTGAGATCTGCTGGAAGCTCACAGCAGAGGAAGACTGTCAGGGACTCATCAATTGGTTGGATGCCGGGGTGTCAACACTGAAAAGGAGCTCTGAAGGTAAAAGATGACTCTGAGGGAGGTTTTGAGATCAGGTGGCAGGAGTCTGATGAGGCACAGTCAATAGAAACAGGAAGTTCAAGAGGAACAGCTGGTATTTCAAAGGCAAGAGAATGTCTGGTTCTGGATGTGCTATGTCAGGTGCCAGCAGGACAGCCCACTGAAAATGTCAATAATGCAGTGAGAAGAGGGGTCTGGGGCATGATGAGCCTGTTCTAGGGATAACAATAGAATAATTTACAAAGAGGTGATTGTGGATGGTGCTGGGGTAGAAGAGGACCTTGAGAGAGGGTATAACTCTGTGTTTCCCAGTGTGCTTCTCTTCCCCTATTAAAATCGCCTGGACTGCTTATTTAAAATGCAGAATTCTGACTCCTTCCTCCAAGAAAGTCTGATTCACTCAGTCTGGGTTGAGGCCTGGGACTCTGAATTTGTTATGGCTCCTAAGGCAATGGCAATACACACTGAAGTTTGGGCAGCACTAAACAGAGGGGGAAAGGTGTGAGGACAGAGAGTGAGGATCATCTACCTTTGGAGGATGAGAAATTACAAGAGGGCTATCAAGGAACAGAAAGGCAACCGGTCAGGGGTGAGAGCAGCAAGACTGTATGGAATCTGGAAGCCAGTAGGAGGAGGACTTTGAACATGAGCCCTGACCCATGTTGTTCAGGTGGTTGGACGTCTTCCCCAAAACCAAAACGTCGGCAGTTCGATTCCTGGTGAGGACACGTGTCTGGGTTGTGGGTTCCATCCCTGGTCAGGGTGTGTATGGGAGGCAACCAATTGATGCTTCTCTCCCTTCTCCTCTCCCTAATAATAAAAATAAATAAAATCCTTAAAAACAAATTTATAAAAAGAAGCAATAAGCAACAGTTTTCTTGTGGATAGTAAGTGATTCAGCCATGTGTGCCCTTGCGTTATTTCTGTTTTAGACCAACCTAAGCTCCAGACCAGCCTACTTTTAACCAGAGTTATGTTTTAAAAACCCAAATCTTAGAACCAAAATGCTACATTGAACTAAATTCCCTTGTGCCAACTTTTCCAGGTAAGCATGAGCAAGTAGCTTGACCTCTCCTAGGCTCACTTTCCTCTTCATAAGAGGGGAGTAATTGTGTTGCTTGTTTAATATGATTACAATGATTAAATATCAAAATGTATATAAAGTATTTAACACTGTGCCTAGGACTTACGAGTTGTTTAATAAAGGGTAGGTACTATTTGTTGCCTAAAAGCATTGTGCCTGCCATACTGAAAGTGCTCAAAGAAATGGATGGATTTAAATTTGGTAAGTAATGAAGAAGGAGTATTCTTCAGCTGTTTTCTGATCTGGTCATGTAACAACCCTGGGAGCCACCTTGGAATAGCTATGTCAGACCTGAAGGAACCTTAGCACTATGGCCAACTAACTGTCTTTGGAAACAAGAGCAAATGATTGATCAATAAATATTGATTCAGCTTCTTGCTCTGGGCAGGCAGTTAAGATTCCTGACCTTAGAAGGTTACAATTGAATCCGGGTGGACTACATACCAAAGAGACAATGTTGTATAGAGCACATCCAATAGGAAAGTTGACTGTGGACTGAGGTAATTAAGGAAGACTTCAGAAAGGAGTGGAAAATTGAACTTCATTAGTCTCTGGTTTAAAACACCATTGGACGTATGCCCACAAAAGGATCCCCCTGTTGTCCTGAAGAGTCCATTGATTTAGTCCTTGAATTTGAAATCTGACATTTTTTATCCTATCTAATGAAAACAAAATAGACAGTTCGACAATACACTGTTTTCAAAAGGAAGACATTTTCCATCTCCTGGTCGCAGCGAGAGTGGCCAGCGAAGAGCCCGCAGAACAAGTCCCTGCACGCAGCCCTCTCTCGTGGGGAGGGGTGGGTGGTGGGGCAAACATTCCTGTGCACTGGGTGGCCTTTTCCCAAGTTCACGTGTCCAGAGGGATAGACTGCCAGTGTCTCCTTGCAGCCTCAGTTCAAGAGCGTAGTAAGTCAGGCATATAGAAAATTTCTTCCCCTCTTTGACCAAGTATAGGTTGAAAAGAATATTGTGGAAACTGTAACCAAAGGAGGCATTATGCTTCCAGAAAAATCTCAAGGAAAAGTATTACAAGCAACAGTAATAGCTGTTGACTTGGGCTCCAAGGGAAGGGGTGGAGAGATTCAACCAGTTAGAGTGGAAGTTGGAGATAAAGTTCTTCCAGAATATGGAGGCATCCAAGTAGTTCTAAACGACAAGGGTTATTTCTTACTTAGAGATGGTGACATTCTTGCAAAGTATGTAGACTGAAATAAATCAGTATAAATGGCATTACATGAAGCTGCCCATTCCACTGAAGTTCTGAAGTCATTCATGTAAATAATTTCCGTGTCTCTTTTATAATAAACTAATGATATCCAAAAAGAAGAAGTTTTTGGCTGCATTTCACCAATTAAATATGCTTAGCTCATGGTGCGGGGGGAGATACCACAGTTTTTAAAATTTGCAATTTTTTTAAGGCGTAGTAGGAAAGACACTTTTTCTTTGATGGGAAGAAAACCAGTTGATAGAATGTCATAATCTTTGTATCCAAGGCTGCTGCTGAGTACACTTCGGCAAACCTTAACAAAAAATGAACTGTAGAGGGTTAAACTGTAAGTATCTGGGCTCTGCTGACGAGCATGGGAAGGGGTGTCCAGCCTGCAGCCTGGCCCGCAAGCCACATGCAACCCAGGATGGCTATGAATGTGGCCCAACAAAACTGTAAATTTACTTAAAACATTATGAGTTTTTTGTGTGTGATTACATGTTGCAACGTATTTAACGTGTGGCCCAAGACAACTCTTCTTCTTCCAGTGTAGCCCAGAGATGCCAAAAGGTTGAACACCCCTGTAACCTACCACAGATGGGCTTGGTCAATTACAATGATGCATTACTGCCGGGAGAGGCAAGATTAGCAAAATAGCAGGATTAGTCAGCTGACTTTGTGTTTCATCCTATTTGTGCCTAACTCTTTGATGACCCAGACCCCGGCTTTCATATGGATAAACCCCAAACCAAACCTGTGAATGTGGTGCCCTGCCCCCCTACAAAAAGTGAGAGCACTTAATCAATGAAATAGAATCATGGACAGTTTATGTTAATTGACTATTGTTTGTGTTTTTTTTATTTTATTGTCTTTTAAAAGTCCCTAATTATAACATTATTATAGGATTTTTTTTATGGTTTTGGTTAACTTTATTTTAGGAGGTTTTTTTTTCAAATGGGAATATTTTGACACCAGAAGAGAATAAAAAACTTTAGAAATTTTACATTTAGGTGGTAGTTTACAGTTATTAGGTGAATTATAACACAGAAGAGTGAAAGGAAATTCAGAAATAGCAATGGAGTCAGTGAAATTAACATTGGAAAAATCACAGAGAAGGAAAATAGTACCAGAAAACTGGAAATAGACAAGGGTCATCCTGCTGTTTACCCTCACCAAATTTCTAGAACAAGTTAATTTAGCATATCTAGAATATGCACCCTCTAGGTCTCATGTACTTTGTAAAAGTTAAAAATAAAGCAGTAATTTCTAGGAGCCAGCATGAATTCACCAAGTAATCTGAAAGGTCTTCTTTTAAATCATAAGGATACCATATTCAAGTTCATTCTGCTGACTATTTAAGTAGCACTGTTGTTACATTGTTTCCATGCTCTATAAGAAAAGACTAGATTCCTTAGATGCAATTGGAAAACAACAGTGTTTTTTGTTTTACGTAAAACCTTTCTGAGCTTTGGTATCTTTACCTGCAGAGCGGATAATAATAATCTCTGATCAACCTCCTGATGCAAAGTATGGCAAAGTGCTTTTAAAAGGTTAGCGATATGCAATAAAGAAATCTTACAGTAAAAACAAGAATGAAAAGCAGGGTGGATGAGAGAAAAGAATAAGGGTAAGCACGAAATACACATGTAACATAAAAACAGTTTTAGGGAGGAAAAAAAAGACCTTGGTGGAAGAACTCTTTTGTTTTTAGTAAGTGAAATGAGATTCAGGAAGGTAAAATGACTTGCTTTAAGTCTCACAGTAAATTCATGGTGAGAAGAAAGAAAACCAAAAAGGGAAAGAAAAAAAAATACAAATAAACTAAGAGAAATCAAAAGAGTTCTTTCAAGAACTGACCTAGGCAGGCTGGTAGAGTTGACCTGGCCCTCTCGCTTAGCTCTGAAAATGCTAGTCTGCCTCAGGACCTTGGCCGAGGCTGCCCACGTTGGACCATTGTTCCCTGCACAGTAATTTTCCCAAGGGTGCCAATCAGAAAGCAAGGTCAAGCACCCCTTCCGCTATCAGTGCTCACCCCATTTCATCCACACATACCTTTCTCTCTCCAGGCCAACATCCAGAGCGGAGGACTATGGGCCCACAGGATTCCTTTGCTCTGGTCCCTCCATTTTACAGAATGAAGAAAAAACAAATCCTTTAGATTACTTTAGAGATCCAAATTACTACAGAGATAAAAAACATACATTCTCAACAATATTTTAGTTAGTTGGTCCAGCACAAAAGCATCTAATTATTTGATTCATTTGAAGAGGAATGTGTCTAATGATTTATTTTTCTTTTTAATGTCAGTTAAGTCAGTAAAACCAGTAACAGCAGCACAATATGGGAGCAGGACCTTTTTCACATGATATGAGAAGTTTTTCTTATGAAGTTGTATCTTCTTGTAGAAATGATAGAAATGAAGATGATGAAAGGGGGATCCCCTTGAAGTCATTTTAGAAACAGAGAGAAGAATAAAACACCTTTCAACCAATTGGTGTGTTGGTCTCTAGGGTCAGAATGCATTTGCCCAGGGATTTGTTAGTTCAAATTGTCACAGGAAAGATTTGTGTGCAGTTCTCACTATTCGTATGCTCATTTGAAAGTCTTTTTTTTCCTATAGTTTAAAATTACTAAAACCACCCAACACGGCAAAAAAATAAGAGCGGAAGAAGGCAATAATTTCCTTAAATTGTTGTTTTTGTCAGTGAGATAGATCTTCCATCAGCCTAGCAAATAGCCAACAGCACATCATAAATTCCTTTGCTTTAAGACACACTCCCCTGATAATACATGTCGGTGGTTCCCCAAATTAGTTCTGAACACAGACCCGGGATCTCTCAGTGTCCTTGCCCAGAAAGAAAGAGAATTCATGCAAAGTAAGTTATGTTTCAGGAAATGTAACAGAAAGATATTTACCCTAATGGTAATTTAAACTAATAAAGTAAAAAAAAAGAAAACTTTAGCTGAAAAAATAAAAATAAAATAATAAACTAATGAAGTAAAAACATAAATAAATTTCACTCTCTCCTTTTCATTTCTGAGTCAATGTCTCAGAAACATCAAGCCTCTTGATGTCACAGCAGCAGTGAGCGTGAAGTCCGCATTTCAAGGCGATGCTCTAGAGCTTGAGAACGTGCTGTTGAAGTCATGGCTGTGAACAGGACAGTTAGGGACTTTTTGGCCGTCCCTAAACAGGGGCTTGTCAGCTTAGTCTGATCAGTTAAACCAGCTTGATTATCAAACTAGCCTGAGTCTTTCTTAGTTCAATAAGCAACTCTTTTATGTCCCGGTCATACGCAATTCATTACCTCAGCATTATGTGTAGTGCTTGGGAAAACTAATCAAATGCATGCAGGGTATCTGTAATGTAACCATATATATAAAACGTTAGTCTTTTTTGACAGCTTACATTTCCCCTTGACCCCAGTGGTGTGTCGGGTTGGATTTTTCTTTCCTCCACATCAAAGCCCACACCTCTCGCCACCTCCACCCGCTGCGCTGCACCCGCGCCTCGCATCTTAACTCTAGTCGTGCGCATGCTTTCACTCTCGCCTCTCTTCTCCCCTCTAAAACCGCTCCCATCTTAGAAAATTATGTGATTGTCTTACCCCTATGCTGAGCACCTGAAATTAATACAGAATAATATTGAACATAAACTATAATTGAAAATTTTTTAATTGTAAAATAAACAAGAAAAAAGGTCCCACCAGAAGGCCCCCTTTAAAACTGAGGTCTGAGCACCTCACTCCCCTTCTCCACGTCCTTATTCCGGCCTCCAAAGCCCTGCGTGGAATGGCCTGGACACCTCCCCAGCTTCACCTCCAGGCATTCTCCCCCCGGTCATTCCACTCCAGCCGTGCTGGCCTCCTTGCGTTTTGGGACCCCACCAGGCACACTGCCTCCTCAGGGCTTTTGTGGTGCTGCTCTCACACAGATGTCTGCTCGGCTCAAACCTCTGCTGAAGTGACCACATGTTTCTCCCACCATCTTATCTGCAATGATAGTGCTTTGCCCTTGCTACCACCTCCCATTGCCCCCTATCCCCTTGCCTAGCTTTTGTATAAAAAATTGTTAGAGTATAGATAGATAGATAGATAGAAGATAGATGATAGATATAGGTACAGATATATAGTGTGTAAGGTATTAAATGATTTCTGTAAAATAAGTAATTTATTATATATCTTCTTAGGTACTTTTTTGCTAGCTTTTTGATTAGAAATTTACAGAAAATTTTCACAAACTGTAACAAAACAAGGTTTTTTACCATTGTTTTTGGCATTTGTGGCTTGAACATAATTGCATTGTAATTTTTTAACAACTAAATGAATTCCACATGAAGAGAGCTATGCTCACTCTCTCTTTCCTCTCTCTTAAAACCCACAGACGTCTTGCTGGAAACGCTTTGACACACATTCCCAAGGGAGCCTTTGCTGGTCTTTACAGTCTGAAAGTTCTGTAAGTAAACTGGGTGTTATTTGTTGTATTTCTAACTGTTGTGGTAAGTCGGTGCTAATTAACTTGTAAAGACTGAGTTCCTCTAATAAGCTATTTGGAGCCATGTAATAATTCATCTGAATTCAAGTCTACCTTCATTGGTACCATAGACCAATATTATACCTGACTGGATTTGCATGAAAAAATTCATCTCTCCTTTTCTAACTTTAAGATCTAAAATCGTTTGCCCATAAATAACCAATTTATCAACTCACACTTTTAAAAGAATGTTTCCAATTTGTGTGTGTGTGTGTGTGCGTGTGTGTGTGTGTATGTGTGTTATGAAGTTGGGGAGGGTTTCTTGAATCATTTGATCACTGAGTGAAGAAGTCACCATGCTAACATAATGAGATCACATCTTCAAGCCATTTGCAAAGTTTATTTCCTTATGAATAAGGATTAGCTAAAAAAAAAAAAAATACCAAGTTTATATTACAATTGTGAATAAATGTGGAAAAGCCTAGTGATTGTAGATACGCTGAGTAATTGAGAAACATTAATTCACTGAGGCATGTAAAAATGGGTTTTCTTATTATTTAATGTCTAACTTCCCAATCTGTTTATCAAAAACCTCATTGTTATTGACTACCTCCTTCATCGAGTACCCATTGTTTAATTTTCTTTCAGTTTATTTTGTGTAGTAAAAAAGGAGGCACCTAGGTAGAAACAATAAGTAACACAAGTTGAAAGTCAGAACAGAAAAATTTTCTCAGAGAAAATATCCTAAATGTATTTCCTTTCTTTGAGATAAAAGTTAATAAAATCTAAAAAGGCATTGATATATTTTGCATAATGGAAATTTTATTTTATTCACCTCAAGGATACATAGATGATTTAAGTTTAATATTTGTTAAATATTAAATTTGTTAAAGGTCAAATTCAACAGCAGAACCATTTTTGGTCTGCTTAAGTGATTGGGTCCCCTCAGCCTTGAATTATTTTTGCTATTTGGCGGAAATATTTTTAAATTATCATATTGCCAAAGCCTAATGATAATTCATTATGTGATAGAATTCTGAATTATAGCACCAACTTCAGGACACATATGTCTCCATGAACACAGCAAAATATTCGGAACCCTCCAAAATGCATCACATAAATCAAGTTTGGATAAGACAAATAAGGTGATGTGTTTCCTGTGTCAACCTATGTACCTCTAAGAATTTGGATACTTGTTAAATTAGTTATACTGGAACTGCTTATTTCCACTCACTGAACACAATGTAAATCAGATGTACTGAGCCAGAATGTATGTGTGTATGTGTGTCTGTGGTGTCTGCATGTAAAGTGTATCTCCAGCCATCATAATTAGATGTGAATTGTGAATATACAATGTGAAAAACATATAAATTATATAATATGAATAGCTATGAATTAGATATACACTGGATATGATAATTATGTAGAATTATTTTTTGAATTCTCATGTTTAAATTGCTTAGTTTAGAATAAATCTTTTAACATTCTTAATTTTCTAATGATGCATTTCTAATTTTACCATAGTACCCTAAACATCCATAGAATTGGAGATATTGTGTGTCTTGACCACTTGTCTCTCCCCAGCTCCTAGAACAGTGCCTGAATCATAGTAGACACTCAGGAAACATTTGTTGAAAAAATGATCCTGATTGATGATACAGAGAGAACAAGAGGTTTCTAGACTTGTTGACTTTTCTTCATTTTGTATTTAGAATTAATGCCATATGTTTATTAAGATATTATCTGTTGTATTCTAAACTAAAAATGCAGTCTTCTACCTGTCAGCAGGTTTTATGTACCCTGAATACTTCTGCTCACACCTTGCTGCTTCCTGTGATGTATTTTGCCTGAACACTTCAGAAAGCTTTGGATTAATCTGAATTAACAATGAAAACCATAGGTTAGATCTCAAGCTTGTCATTTTTATATGTGCCTTTTCCACCAGAAAAAAAAAATGAAATGTGGTACTTAGTTTGATGCTCTCATTAATCCTCTCCTACCTAACCAATGTCTCCTGTCACCTATAGAGTAAGGGGTTCAGCAAATGCTGGTGAATGTGATTCTCAAAGTGTCATTGAACAAATTACTGCTGGAAATAAAATGATCAATAAGTGTGGGCCACGCCCGAAAGAGCTTATAATCTAGTGGTAGATCGTGGGATCAAGATAGTGGGACCAAGGCAGACAAATACATTACCTCTGATTCTTCTAGAAAGTGTGTCTAGAATTGTGTATAGGGCACTGTGGAACTACGGAGGTTGGGAAGAATTTAGTCCAGTCTGATCGTTAAAATTCAGCTTCCTAGGAGAGATGTTTTCACAAGGAAATGCTCTAGGAGTTGAATGTTCAAGCACAACTAGGAATTAGCCAATCAAATAAGGTGGCTGGCTGAGGAGACTATATGCACAGAGACACAACGGCAAGAAACAGCTGGGATGAACAAGCCAGTCCAGCGTTCAGGAGAAGGTGGAGAGTATCTAGAGAAGAGCCTGGATAAGAAGAAAGAGTCCTGGTCTCAAGAATTCCATATATCCTGTCAAAAAAAAAGCATGAACATTATTACATTCTAAGCGCAATGAGAAGTGAAGAAAGAGCTGTAAGCAATGGAGTGGTGTGTTTGGACTTCTCAGTTTAGCTAGATCACTGTCAAGGTGAGGAGGATTCTAGAGGAGTAAGACCCCTGCCAGGAATTTTGCACATGCTTCCCTTTGCTGACTTAAAGATTAATATCCAAGGAGCAAATTCAACTGCCAACTATTTGGAAAGTATTTCAGTGTTAGAGCAATGGTTCTCGACCATGGTGGTGGTTTTAGAAATGAGTGAGTGCATCTTTGGTTTTCCATTGGGTGCACACAAGTAAACTGTCGGGTGCGTGCAGCACAGCCCAGGGTAAAGAGCTCCATCCCCACATCACACTTGACTTCAGACTGCCCCTCCACACCAAACACAAATCAGTAATACTTTCATACCTAATAACACTGAAAGGTTTTTCCAAGAAGTTCTGCATAAGACTAGTAATGTGTATGGAAAAAAAATGGAATAAATATAATCTCTCAAAATGATTGAATAATTAATTCAACTTTGCATCATGTCTACTCTACATATTACATGATTTCTAACCACATATTTAGTTGAAAATGCTGTTAGTGCAGTAGGACAAATACCCCAAACACCAAAAAACAATATATAACCATGGTGATGTTAAACTTCTTCTTAAAAATAATTGTCATTAAATTACTAGGGAAACATGAATCACAGAGCTCTCATTGAATTTTATTAACAAAGGTTGCTTTATAAATGCTTTGTATTAAGGCCTTTAAAATTTTTTGAAGCAAAATCTACATTGTGACAATCATTATGTAATGATTTACTTATTTGGGGGTGGCCTGTGCTTTTTAAAAATCTTACTCTTCCAGTATCCAGCTTCTGTGAGAGCAGCTTTATGCCTATTTCTTTTCCTATCTCAGCCTCCATTTCCCATTGCCTCTGGTGAACTATATCCTCCAGGTTCTCTTGAAGGGCCGGAGACCCATGTTCACCTCAGTGTATGATGGAGTTTTGAGATAGGATAAATGTTTTTTTGTGATACTTCAACCCTGTCTTGTCCTGAAAGAGAATTATTTTGACACTACTCATCAATAAGAAACACTTATTTGTGAGAATATCCATGTTCATTTGTAAGAATGCCACACTTCCTCATTTCTCCACTACGACATCTGTAATTTGTCTTGGCATGCTGTATTTATTTTAATAAGGGCTATTTCCTCCTTTTCCTTATAATACATGTGTTGTGTATGATACATCTTAACTCTCCTTCTCACCCTAGTATCTGTCTAGACCTCTATTCTCATTGCCTTGTTCTTGTAAAGAATACCCCTGATCACGTTATTTTTCTGACACCCAACTTCATACTTCATTAAAAGTACAGACAGACATCTGACTCATTCAGAAAAATGCTCCTAGGATAGTCACATCTAAGCATCATGTATAAAGTAATACATATATCACTTAATTAAAAATTACTCTTACTTCTTCTTTATATCACAGGTAGAGCAGTACACTATGTTAACATTTTTCTTTTAAATGATGTATGTAGATAGGTTATATTTTTATGAATTTTATCTAGTATAATAGATGAAGTATTACAGAATATTTATTATTAAAGGGCAAATTGAGTCTAAAAGCATTGAGAACTACAATGCTAGAGGTAAAATGCTGAACAAGACAGACCTGCCCTTACCCTCATGGAAACTCTCCAATGTTTTGTAAAGCCCAAAAGTCATGGGGAGAAAGAAATAACTGATTGTATTGTCTCACGGTGAGAAAAACAATATAAAATTAATATTTGTCTGGGGCCCTGACCAGTATAAGGAGGGTAAGGAGAGCATATGGTGAAAAAAGAGAAAGATATGAGTAATGCGATACATTGAGATGGGCAATGCAGAGAAAAGCAGCCGTCCTTGGCTCAGACTATTTAATAAACAAACTTGAGCTCTACTGTGAGCTCTAGAAGGTCACTGATGTTTAAGATTATTATCCCTGTAAATATTGACCTTCATAAAAAATAAGTTATTGGTTCTGTATTCCAAAATACCCAACCCAGTGGGATTCTGAATCACACTGTCTTCAACAAAGGTTCATGTTTTGTGTAGGCCATTTGGTCAAGGAATGGCTCCTTTCCTAGCACCCTCTACCAGAACTAAACCTTGCAGAGGTGATGGGTGAAAGTAGCCAGTAGAAAGGTCACAATTAGCCAAAGCTTCCTCATTCCCACACAGGCCCAGAATAGAGCCTTGATAGTTTCTTGATACCTACACACAGGACAGTTAGCTAGAAGAAATGCCTAAGGATCAAGCCATCAGTTGTTACAAAGTCCTCATTCAATATACTATTTCACCTCCCTCTGCTTCACTCACTGCCCATATTCTTACTTAGTCCTGTTAGCAGAAAATGTAACAAAAAAAATTGTACACTTAGCGTTGCATGGGGATGTTTTATGGAATAGTGAATATTTTAAAGCTCTCCAGGAAAAGAAATTAAGAAACTATGAAGTCATCCTTTGTCTCTAGAGAAAGTGTTTCATTTTGTTTTCCTTCCCATATGTGAATGAAAAAAAATGAGGTTATAAGTGGCAAAACCCATATTCAGTTTGCGTACATTCTACTTATATCCAATGTACTGAGTAAAAGAGTATTTGCAAAAGAAATCAGCAGACATGTTGGGAATGCTTTCTGTTTTAATTGCACTCCATGGTGCTGTAAACCCTTTAATTGTTTTGTCTCCCACTGGAATATCTTAAACAAAAATACAATTTTCTAATTAACTCACTGGAGACTTATAAGGATGCAAATGGAGATAGCTATCTTGCTCTCGTTTTGTCATTTGAAAGTAATTAAACAAAAGTTCTTTATTTAGGGAAAAATCAGGACTTAAATTGTGTTTTTAAATTACATTTCTGGTGTTATACTGGTAAAAGTAGTTAAAAAATTAAACTGTTGGAAGGTAAGTCAAAAGTAGCTTTAAAACTTATTAATAAAGTTTAAGTTCCATTTTCTGAGGCCATATATATAAAGTTACTGAGAAATTTTGGAACTATTTAATGAAGGAAAACAATCTAAATATCTACTATCTTCTACCCCAGTTTTATAATATTTTAGGAAGACCACATGTTAATACTTTCACCGTTCGGTTAGCAGTTAGCAAAGTATAGAAGAACAATTCAATATACACGTGGTACCAGTAATATACTACCTACAAAGTTTAAACATCGATTAAGTTCATTATCTGTGTCTTATCATCACTAAATTCATCATTCAATGATGAATGATGTAGAAAACATTTCTATGAAGTTAAAGTAATATATTAAAATGGCTCAGAAAAGTATAAAATAACAGAAATGTAAATTTTTGGTGTTCAGGTAAATTATGCAACATACAGAATTCAAGCTACAATTTTTCCAAATTCCTAATTGGCCAGTGAAATGTGAGATCTCCCTCAAACTTGACTTTGTAAAGAATTAATATATTTTGAGACTCTTAATTTATGAAATGTTAGTTGAATTCAAGTTTAACATAATGAAATTATTTGAGTAAAACTATTGGAATACAAGTGACACAATTATATTCCTTAGAAAACAGAATCTCAGCCATGGTGAGAAAAGCATCCATTTTATAACCTCCAAATATTTTTCACATCTTATTGTATATGAGCTCATACTTGTATTTATTAAACTATAATAATCACCTTTATATTTTAATTCTCAAACACCTTGCTAATCAGCTATTATTTTATTTCCATGAAATAGATAAAAGGTCAAGGATCAGGGAGCTTAAATGATTTGCTTTCCAAGACTTAAAATTTAGGACTTATCTCCAAGCTCAATGTAGCCTCAAGCTCATGTGAAAATATTCTACCGGAAATACTTAGCATAGCATAGGGTGGGTCTCAGTGTGTGGGACCTTGCCCAGCGGCACCAACATCACCTGGGAGTTTGTTGGAAATGCAGAATCTCTGGCCCCTACCCAGACCTACTGAACAGTAAACTTTGGGGGTAGGGTCCAGCAAACCACAACTTAAACCTTTCGGTGGATTCTGAGGTACTCTTAAGTTTGAGAACCACTGGCATAGGTTTTGTTGTTGTTGCTGCTGATTTTATTTTCTCAATTAAAATGTCATATTCAGTATAATCTCACTCTACGTTAGTTTTGAGAAGGGGTTCATCAATTCATACACAAAAAGCCAAACTTTATTTATTGCTTACTATTTAGCAGGTATTGTTCTACTTACTATAACCCATTGGATGGTCACAATAAGCCCAGGTGGGTGGGAGATAGATATAATTACTGGTCACTGGGCTGGGAGAGATTCAATGATTTGCCTCAGGCCACACTGCCAGTGACAGGGAAGAGGTATTCAAGTTCAAGAACCCATGCCATACCTTAGTCATACCGTACACCACGCAGCCTGAGAATTGTACAGTAAGCAGATATTCCTCAAGAGTTAGACGTTCATGGAGCTGAATCCCAGCTAGTGGTCTACTGAAAAGAAACTTTGATTGCGGAGATGAGGGAACCAGGCAAATTGTTCCTAAAATCCGAATATAAGTTTGTGACCTAATAGGCAGAAAATTTTCTTTAGAGTGTCTGCTTTCCTTAAGTAGTCTTTTGCCTCTGGCTTATATGGACCATGAAATACTCAGGGGGATGGGAGGGGCTGCAACATGATTGTGTTATTTCATAAATAAAGTAGCAAAATATAAGGAATCTAATGGGAATTTTTTCCATGCTATTTCCCCACAGCAATGATACATTTTTATTACAATGTTGCCAGGTGTCTCCGCTCTGTAGTCCTCCTGTTCTGAAAAGAACTGTTGAACCTAGGTGAGCAAAGGTGGAAATACTTCACAAAAAGAATGTAATATCAAAATATGACCATAAACAAGAAGGGAGAAGATCTTTAGTCACCTCCTACTATTATTCTTACTGCCATTTTGTCTAATCTATATAGTCACCCGAGTGATCCTTTAAAAACATAAATAAGATCACATCATTTCCCACTTACCCCCTTCACTGAGAGTTTCTCATCGCACTTAAAATAAAGGTTTTTAGTGGCCTGCAAGCTCTCCATGTGATGGCCTCAGGTTCTCTCTCCCAGCCTCTTGCTCTCACTCATTCCTCCCCAGTTACAGTTGATCCTTTGCTGCTCCTTTAACAAGTAACGCAAGCTCCAACCTCAGGTCCTTTGCACTTGCTCTTCCCACTTCCTCAGTAGCTCTCCCAGATATTCTGGTCTCTAATCAAATATCAGCTCCTAAGAGAGACCTTCCATAATGACCTTTAAGAAAAAATTCTCCCTCTTTTTTACCACCTATCCCAAATCCATGCTTTGTTTTTTATTCATAGTACTTATTACTTGTCTGATATTATATACTGATTTATTCATTTTAATTATCTGTTACTCCCCACAGGAACTTAAGCCCCCCAAGGGCCAAGCGTTTGTCTGAGGCTCTGCTGTTTCCCTGACACCTAGAACAGGGCCTGACTGTTATGGCCAGTTATTATTTGTTATTGTTAACTTTCTTTAAAATTTCTCTTTATTTGTTTTAATGTGCAGCATGCTGCAGAATAATCACCTAAGGCAGGTTCCCATGGAAGCTCTACAGAATTTGCGAAGCCTTCAGTCCCTGTAAGTACAGTTGAAATTGCAAAATGTTTTCAGGATCAGTTTGAGAAGAAGCATTGAAATGTCCAGTGACTATTTTACTAAAATTCCTATTTACTAAAATGATTACTTTAATAAATTCCTTGATTGGGGGCCCTAAGTTGTGAAAGGGTTTCCATTAGAACAGCAGTTCTTCGCACCCTCGTTAGACAGTATGTGTGGGAGGGACTAGTGTTGGAGTTTGGGGGATCAGGGCAGAGACTTAATCATAGCACCTCTAGTCAAAAGCCTCTTATATATGCTGGTATCTCAGGGCAAAACATGTACTTCCAGCATCTTGTCCTACATTCCCCTGCAATTTGAAATTCCTGAATTGAAATCAGGAATTATCATTTCCTCCTTTTATCTAGAAAAAGGGGTGTCACAATCTAGACATCTTTCTATCTTCAATTTATTCTGTTTTTCAGGTGACCTGAGCTGCCTTATAATGAAATTTGCTGGGTCAAATAAAAACTTAATTTTTTAAGTTCCATATGTACATCAAGAGTTCTCAAATCTATAAGCTAAGATCTAAAAGTGTTATCATCTTAAAGCCTTACTGCACAGGTCTACAAACGAAGCGCTTCCCCATCACCACACACAGACATACAAACAATCCCAGAGATACACGCACACCCCTCAGATTCACACATCACAGAAAGATGCACACAACACACAGACACATACACGCAAACACACCCAGCAGTGGTGCTGGTGTTCCCTACTCTGAATCCACAACTTTTCCAGCATGAGTTTCCACCCCCAACTGATTTAAAATCTCCAAATAAATAAAAATTAGTTCTCAGATGTTTTGGGTCTTGGATTGTAAGCAACTGTTTACAGTGATTATTTGGCAAGACCATGGCATGAGTATTTGGTTGGTAAATCCTTGTCTCATCAGCACGTGTAACTGTTTACAGTGTGTTGCATGATTTCCAGTGTACACAGGTGTAATATGTGCTCTCCTCTTACCCACATGGTAGGGCCTCCTCCGTCAAACAAAATACTGACTTCTGGTCTAGAATGATGGGGGAGATAAATGCATAGGAAAGGCCAATAAAAATTGCAGACTCTAGTTGAAAATCACTGTAAAAATTCCACCAGTTAATAATTACACAGAGTTTGCTTAATGCCTTTTGTTGAGGTGACAGGAGAGAAGGAGGAACGTGAGATTTGGAGATGATACTTTCTTCCTTTGATCTTTTTTTATTCTTTAAATGAAAGCAAATCTGTGCCTGAGACCTTTTGAAGCTTTTCACTCCAGTCAAACAAAGTGACTTCCTAGGTTTTCACCATCCTATAGATAAACAAGCCCACAAGGGCCCCTTTGTGGCATGGGACAGGTCTGCTGCATTTTCAGGAGCTCCTTAATGACATAACAGTATCGCTCCTCCTTTGTTGCACAAGCCTTTTCCTGAAGGAAAGGAGCAGTCAGAGAAGCGAGTGCTCTCCAGTTGGGTTGTCTGTGTAAGGGCATGGGGTCTCGTGGCTGAATTGAAAGTGAGATAATAGCGGTGGCCAATAGGAACCATAAACAGCTGTGAGGCAGGCAGAAGATAGAAGGATAAGAGTTTGTAACCAAAAGCCACTATCAGCTGAAAGAAGAGCACAACCAGAACACACACAGAAGTGAACTCTTTGAGAAAAAGAAAACCATGAATCTTTTGTTCACCCGAACTGGGTGGTGCTCTCTCTGATAAAGGTGTGCAGATTTAGTTTCTTAACGTCTAGATATTTACTATTCACCAGGTGTCTCTTGCATTTGGTTTCTGGTTCACAAAAACAATTACCTTTGAAACTTTATAAGTATGTGTTCCCTGTAAAAAAGCCAAGGGTTAACTTTCGAGTATGATGCTTATCACATCCAAACTGAGGCATCTAGAGAGACTCTTGGCCCCCGGTGCATGCTGGATTGTATCAGCTGGTTATGTCTTGTTTGTCTGGGGTCCCTTCATCCAGCGCTCAAACAGTCCCACGCAAGGTGCTGAATGTATGCTGGCCATGTATGCTGCCATACACCACTTTTCCTCACTTATCTGTCTTAAAATATGTTTTATTGATTATGCTATTACAGTTGTCCCACGTTTTCCCCCTTTACCTCCTTCTGCCTGGTACTCCCCTTCCCTCCAGCAATACCCCACCCTTAGTTTGTGTCCGTGGGTCATGCATATAAGTTCTTTGGCTTCTCCGTTTCATATTATCCTTGACATACCCCTGTCCATTTTGTACCTACCAATTATGATTCTTAATTTCTGCACCTTTTCTCCCATTCTTCCTGCTTTCCCTCCCAGCTGATAACCCTTCAAATGATCTCCATATTGATGATTGTGTTCCTGTTCTGGTTGTTTGCTTAGTTTTTTTTTTTTTTTTTTTTTTTTTTAGATTCAGTTGTTGATAGTTGTGAATTTGTTACAGAATCCCACCTATGCTGATCTGAAACAGCTGTGGGGTCTGATTGCCCACCACCAAGAAGAGTGACTTCCGAGGCAAGAATTTGGTTGAAAGGGTTTGTTTATTTAAAGGTTATACAGATTCAGAATGAGGGCACATTTCTGCCATTAAGTCCCACTCCCCTTTAAAACACCCCAAAACACACAATCCTGCCTCCCTTTGCCAACCATGCCAGTTTCAGAATATGCCAGTCAGAGGTACCATCTTTCAGAAAAGCAGAAGTCCACAGCTCAGCATTCCCAGTCACAGCTCAGCATTCCAGGCATCGTGCACAAATGTGTGTTTGGTTGGGCAGGTCCCTGCAATTCCCAGCACTATCAGCCATGCCACCATGTTCTCCAGGCAGGTTTCCTGGTGGGTTTCTTTCTTACTCCAGGTCTTAATCCAAAACCATGTGGCAATTCCTTGCACCCCAGACCTCATGGCAGGTTGGCGGGGAGGTTGGGGGCCATTCTACATCCTTTCAAACCACGTGGCTGCACCCTCATGTCTGCTCAGGCCATATGACCAAATCCTCAGAGGAGGAGACATAGCCTCTCCCTCACTACAGACAGCATGGCGGAATATCTCCTTCTCTTCCCAAAAGTTTCTTTTGAGAAATCAGCTGACAGTCTTATGGGAACTCCCCTGTAGATAACTAACTGCTTTTCTCTTGCTGCTTTTAAGATTCTCTCTTTATCTTTAACTTTTGGTATTTTAATTACGATGTGTCTTGGTATGGGGCTCTTTGAGTCCAAATTGTTTGGTATTCTCTGCTTCCTGGACTTACATGTCTATTTCTTTTGCCAACTTAGGAAATTTTTCTTTCTTTATTTTTTGAAATAAGTTCTCAATTTCTTGCTCTTCCTCTTCTCCTTCTGGCACTGCTATGATTCCAATGTTGGTACATATAAAGTTGTCCCAGAAGTTCCTAAGCCTCTCCTCATTTTTTTAAATTCTTTTTTATTCCTGCTGTTCTGATTGAATGCTTTTTCCTTCCTGTGTTCCAAATCATTGATTTGATTCTCTGCTTCATCCTCTCCACTGTTGGTTCCCTATAGATTTTTCTTTATTTCATTTAGAAAAATGGAAAACCTTCATTTCTTCCCTTATGTTTTTGCCATACTCAGTGAGCTCTTTGAGCATCCTGATCACCAGTGTTTTGAACTCTGCATCTGACAGGTTGGTTATCTCTGTTTCATTTAGTTCTTTTTTCTGGGGTTTTGTTCTGTTCTTTCATTTGAGCCATATTTCTTTGCCTCCTCAATTTGGCAGCCTCCCTGTGTTTGTTTCTGTGTGTTAGGTAGAGCTGTTTTCACCCCCTGTAAAAGGCACCTCTAAATTGTGTGGGACAGAGACTTAGGTAATTTCCTGGGTGGGGCAACCCGCTTCACTGCTTTGTGTCTCTGTGTGGGGTGAAGTCCTGGAGAGGGGACAATGCTGCTGCCTGGCTTCTTGAAATTTGCTCTACACTCGCCCTGTTTCCAGTCACTTCACTCACTCCCATGTGTGACAGGTAGCCTTCCAGCTGTTGCCCTGGTGGTGAGTCCCAGAACGGGTGGGTTTGCGTAGGCTCTCTAAATGAACTCTCCTGAAAATCTGGTAGTTTCTTCTGCCACCTCAACCCCTACTGGTTTTTACAGCCAGAAGTTATGGGGCTTTATCTCCCCAGTGCTGGAACTCTGGGCTATGCAGTCTGGCTTGGGGCTGCGATCACTCATTCCCAAGGTATCCCTCCTGATTGTTATCCACCACATGTGATTGTGGGACCCTCAGTTCTACTGCCACCACCTCTCCATGCCACACTGTGTCTCCATGAATTTGCCCCTCTTACCTGTCTGGATGAATGTGGTGTCTTTAAATCCTTGGTTGTAGAACTTCCATACAGCTCAATTTTCTGACGGTTCTGATTGTTTGTTTTGAGAAGTAGTTGCAATTCTCTCTGTAGTTGTGCAAGGAGGCAAATTGTGTCTACCTACACCTCCATCTTGACCAGAAGTCCTCACTTACATTTTTTTGTGTGCTGCTTTGATACAATAATTCAGATTTGATGAGAAAGCATAGACTTAACCACGAACCACATAGACACCAAACTGTACCAAGCAAAGGTGCCCCCTATGAAGTTTATAGGTCTGGGCAATAGTGAGCCCCTTTAAACTGTTAGTATTGTCCCAGATTTAAGTTCTTTAATAGTATTTTTCCTGCTTTTAAGCATTAATTTTGAGTCTAATGCCATTCCAAACATTCTTTCCTTACCCCCTGTCCATTTATTTTCCATGCCATTATTAAGCCTTCATGCTACTTGTGTTTTAGTATGAGTAATGAAGAGAGTGAGACCTGTCTTATCCATGCTGCCCGCACCCAGGAGACTTTCGTTTGGTTACCCAGGTCTTCTCGGATTGCTGCGACCCTTAGACCTTCACCCTTCACCTAATGGCCCCTCTCTTTGCCTCTCTCTTGAATTCACTCTACTTTTATTGATGTGATTAATTTCCTTGTAATATATATGCACTCTCTAAGAAGCAGTCCACCCAGCCCGGAGGAGTGATTGCATCACCCCTAAATACTTGCCTGGCTTTGTAACTTCTAAATGGAGAATTGTCTGGAGGGTCTTGTACCCCAGAACAATTAAATCTGAATGTTAGTTTTTTCTAACAGGTTTCATTATAGAATGAAGAGCTTCTTAAATGAAGATCAGGAAAACTAGTGTCCTGAAACATTCTTTCAGGTGATATGTAGATATTCTCCTGAACTCTTTTTAAACACAAAATAGTAACAAAATCCTACTTTGCAATCCAGTATGAACTAATATTGTTCTTAGAATATGAAATAAATGTCAGGGTTGCCTTGTTTGTGTTTCATTGAAACAGCTTACACCTGCCTATTAATTCTACTGACAACCCAGGGCAGGTGAAGTTAGGAGGCCACATGCTGTGTTACCCTGGTATTCAAATGTGGTCCAGCAGCATCAACACCTTCTAAGATATGCAGAACCTTGGGCCACTTCTCTGCTGTAATTAATAACTCCATTGTAACAAAATTCTCAGGTGATTTGTACAGCCAATGCATTTGAGAAATCAACTTTTTTAGTGGCCTGTGATACTAACAAAGGGGCATACAAGCCAAAATGATTGAGAACTACTGAAATAGATCACTGGTATACTTTGTTCCACTCATATAAACTTGGCTTCATTGAGTAATGTTTAAGAAACTTGATATATTGAAATTGGTAACACTGCTGTGAGGAAGAAACAGATTGTACTCAAGTTTCAAGAGATGTAATTTTCCATTTATTCCACATAAACAGAAGATATTTTTGCTTTGTTCATAATGAAAACAGATAGGTACATTCGTGTTCTTTTAACTCTCTCCTGATGCTTACAAATTGCTCAGCTAAAGAAGAGGAGGTCAAGCCCACGGGCTGAGCCTCGTAGCCCGGAGCCAGCCCTGTGCAATGTGCATGTTTGGCCTCCGCCGTGGTCATGACTGCCCGGACACCAACTGGATTTTGTAATGTAATCAAACATAACTTAATTTCCTTTCTGTTTTTTTGGAAGGGAATAGGAAATGTAATCAGAATTCACAGTGAGTTGTATTTCACCAAGAAACTTTTGGCATTATAGTCATTTCAGGACTAGGGTCAGATTACAGCGATTTGAGGGAAACTCCAAACTTAACCCTCCCTTACCCTCACACCTTGTATTAGCGGTTAAGAAATTTATCTGCTAAAAAATCGTTCTTTTATTTGCTGATAGCCATTAATGATGTTCAAGCATGTCATTAGTGAACTTCAAGATGATCAAAGAAAATGACATATCCAGTTAACCAGGGTATTATTTAATACATGCTGGTTTTTATTTCAAGTCTACACTACCAAAGTTAATCAAGGAGTATGCACAATCACAAAAATAATAGTGTGGTAAATAGAAAATGAAGGGAGAATGAGACATATCTTCAGTGCTATCTGTATTTCCCTATTAGCTAATATTCACCTTCAGAGTATCAGACTATTTTTTGAAATCTATGAAGAATGTATAATTCCTGCCTGGAACATGATCTGCCCGGGCCTCTTATTGTCATACCAGTTTCAGGGCTACAGACCCCACCTCTGGTCCCTGTGAAATGTCAGTCACTTCACCCAGACCCTTTACAGTAGAGCGCTGCTGATAATAGTCCAAAAACAAAGAAAGCAAGAGGAATGGGTGAGGAGGGAGCAGTGGGACTCACAGTGCTGAGCAGAAAGTAAAGCAAGCCTAGAACCAGCAGCAGTTTTCTCCTGTTAATATCCAGAAGCCTATTGGGTTTCCAACCCCCGGATAAAGAAGGGGAAGGAAGTAACAGAAGACAAAGAGGTGTGGGCAGACACAAAGAAAACAAGGTGAGGTAGCCAAGAGGATAAGATTAAAGGATCAAAGGGGTTTAAAAACAAAGAAAGTAATGGTTTTAGTATTAGTGACATTATTTCTTCCACTAAAATACCCTCCAGAAAAAGAAATTACAAACCTACTTAATAAAAATACACCGTGGTTTTGGTTTGTTTTATTTTATCACAAAAGTACCGACGTATTTTGTGGGATGGAGGTGGATTTAGAAAGGGATCAAAGATTTTGTCTATAACACTAAGAGTTCACTTCAAGGAACCAAGTACAAACCAGCACCCAGTGAATTGTTACAAGAAGCTTTTTTTGCCTTGTCCTCCCACCTTATTTAAACATTAGAGGAAAATTACATTCAGAGACAAAGCTCTTTCTACGCAGTGTTTATAAGAAGAGAGCTCAAATTAGAGTGTTGTCCTCAGAATCATACATAACAAAATATGACTACATCATGCAAGACCTCATGCACAAAAGCTCCCTCCATCCAGTCATCTGCCAGCGCTGTGATAAATCACATACATGACAGTCATAGCAGATAGACAAATACCTGAAAGAGAACATGAATGTTGTGGAATGAGAAGTAAAATAAACTTCTTGTAGTCTTGTGAGGTGAACTGAAGGTTAACTTTGGAAAGTAGATTAAACTCTTTGGAGAAGCTAAGGGTGGAAGCTATGGGAAGGCAAATTGTGAATGGGGTAGGGTTTCCCCTTTTCAGGATAGAAGGGGCCTGTGATGGATTGTGAAAAGGCACAGCCAGAAGCAGCAGAGTATGGGGACACTGAAAAAACAAAATCAGAATGTGGAACTGATTAAAAAAGCAGCAGCCATCAGTATTTACTAAGCACCTTTGCCTGCATCATCCCACTTCATCCTTGCAGCAGCTTTAGTGAGGAGGAAGCAAAAAGCTCAGAGAGGTTAATTGACCTCAAGATCACATGGCTTGTAATGGAGTCAGGTTAATGAGTGTGGAATAAATATTCTCATTTTTCTGGCTCCAAGATCTGCCCGTTTTCCCACCACACTATCTCGCCTTCCTCAGGGAACCCCTTGCAGAGAACAGGCACACAGCACAGTGCACTAAGGCCAGGGAAAGGAAGGAGCTTGACCAAAACACATGCTCGTTTATGAGACTGACTTGCTACCTACTGCACTAATGAGGCACATGCTCCTTTAGACATTTGCCTGTGAAGCTTTACAAAAAGAAAGAAAAGCTGTAATGCTCTGGGACAGAAGGAAATACATTGAAGGAGAAAAGGCAACAATTTTTTTTTATACTGTGGCCCTGTCATTTCTTTTTAGTGTTCCCTTACTCATTTGGTCATCTGATCCCTCATTAACTGTGAGGTTGAACTTGACTCCTCTTTGCTAATGAGGAAACTGTAGGTGGGAGTGGTATCTTATCTCTGTCCTAATGGTAAAAGTTGATTAAACAAAGACAAGAGGGACACACATTCCAAACAGAGGAAAGTACATGTATAAATCTTTTCTTTCTTTTTTCTTTTTTTAAAATATATTTTATTGATTATGTTATCACAGTTGTACCAATTTTTCTCCCCTTTATCCCGCTCTACCCTGCACCTCTCCACCTCCAGCATCCCCTCCTTAATTCATGTACATAGATTGGACCTTAAGTTCTTTGGCTTCTCCATTTCCTATACTGTTCTTAAACTCCCCCTGTCTATTTTCCACCTACCATTTATGTTACTTATTCCATGTACCTTCCCCCCATTCTCCCGCCTCCACCTCCCTGCTGATAACCCTCCTTATGATCTCCATTTCTGTGATTCTGTTCCTGTTCTAGTTGTTTGCTTAGTCTTTGTTTTGGTTTTTTAGGTTTTTTAGGTTGTTGATAGTTTTGAGTTTCTTGTCATTTTACTGTTCATAGTTTTTTATCTTTTTCTCAGATTAGTCCATTTAACATTCCATATAATAATGGCATGGTGATGAAAACTCCTTTACTTTATCTGGGAAGCACTTTATCTGCCCTTCCATTCTAAATGATAGCTTTGCTGGATAGAGTAATCTTAGATGTAGGTCTTTGCCTTTCATGATTTCAAATACTTCTTTCAAGCCCCTTCTTTTTTTTTTCCTTTTTAATTTATTTGTTATTTTCTAAGATTTCATTTATTTATTTTTAGAGAGAGAGGAAGGAAGGGAGAGAGGGAGTGAAACATCAATGTATGGTTTTCTCTAGCACATCCCATTCTGGGGAAATGGCCTGCAACCCAGGCATGTGACCAGACGGGGAATCAAACTGGTGATGTCTTGGTTCTCAAGCACCTTCTTGCATGCAAGATTTCTTTTGAGAAATCAGCTGATAGTCTTATGGGCACTCCTTTGTAAGTAACTCTCTCCTTTCCTGTTGCTGCTTTTAAGATTCTCTCATTATCTTTAATCTTGGGTAACTTAATTATGATGTGTCTTGGTGTGATTCTTCTTGGCTCCAACTTCTTAGGGACTCTCTGAGCATCCTCGACTTGCATGTTTAGTTCCTTCACCTGATTGGCGAAGTCTTCCTTCTTTAATTGTTCAAATAAGTTTTCAACTTCTTGCTCTTCCTCTTCTCCTTCTGGCACCCCAATGATTCGTATATTGGAACACTTAAAGTTGTCCTGGAGGTTTCTAAGCCTCTCTTCATTTTTTTTTGAATTCTTGTTCCTTCATTCTGTTCTGATTGAATGTTTCTTTCTTCCTTCTGCTCCAAATCATTGATCTGAGTCCCAGTTTCCTTCCCTTCACTGTTGGTTCCCTGTATATTTTGCTTTATTTAACTTTGGGTAGACTTCATTCGTTGTTTTATTTTGCAACCAAGCTCAATCAGTTCTGTGAGTATCCTGATTACCAGCGTTTTGAACTCTACATCTGATAGGTTGGCTGTCTCCTCATTGCTCAAGTCTTTTTCTGGAGTTTTGATCTGTTCTTTCATTTGGGTCATATTTCTTTGTTTCAGTGCACCTGTTACATTGTAAGGGGCTGAGCTTTAGGTATTCACCAGGGTAGGGCAACCAGGGAAACCTGGATTCAAATCAACAATCTGGGACAAAAGGAAGAAATAAACATCCAACCAGAAAAGAATGAAGAAACAAGAATTAAATAATTACGAGGAGAGGCTTAAGAACCTCTGGGACAACTATAAACGTTCCAATATCCAAATCATAGGGGTGCCAGAAGGAAAAGCACAAGAGCAAGAAGTTGAAAACTTATTTGAACAAATAATGAA
This sequence comes from Glossophaga mutica, assembly GCA_039655065.1. Taxonomy (NCBI): domain Eukaryota; kingdom Metazoa; phylum Chordata; class Mammalia; order Chiroptera; family Phyllostomidae; genus Glossophaga; species Glossophaga mutica. The sequence continues at coordinate 67,614,001 of CM077304.1, forward strand.
GGAAAATTTCCCCAATCTGGAGAAGGAAATCGACTTCTAGGAAGTTCAGGAAGCTCAGAGAGTCCCAAAGAGAAGCACACCAAGGTACATCATCATTACGTTACCCAAGATTAAACATAATGAGAGAATCTTAAAAGCAGCAAGAGGAAAGGAGAGAGTTACCTACAAAGGAGTTCCCATAAGAGTATCAGCTGATTTCTCAAGAGAAACCTTGCAGGGAAAGGGGGGCTGGAAAGAAGTATTTGAAGTCATGAAAGGCAAGGACCTGCATCCAAGATGACTCTATCCAGCAAAGCTACCATTTAGAATGGAAGAGCAGATAAAGTACTGCCCAGAAAGGGTCAAGTTAAAGGAGTTCTTCATCACCAAGCCCTTATTATATGAACTGTAAAAGGGACTTATCTAAGAAATAGAAGAAGATCAAAACTATGAACAGTAAAATGACAACAAACTCACAACTATCAACTACTGAACCTGAAAAACCAAGAAAAAAGTGAAAACAAAAACTATGCAAACATCTAGAACAGGAACAGAATCAGAGAATGGACATCAAATGGAGGGTTTTCAGTGGGGAGGGGAAGGGGAAGAATGGGGGGAAAGGTACAGGGAATAAGAAACATAATTGGTAGGTACAAAATGGGGGCGTTAAGAATGGTATAAGAAACAGAAATCAGAGAACTTATATGTACAACCCATTTACATGAACTAAAGGGGGGAAGGCTGAAGGGTTGCAGGGTGCAGGGCAGAAGGGGAGAAATTGGGAAAACTATAATAATCAATAAACTATACTTAAAAAACATTTACATAGATATGGAACTAGTAGTACCAATGTGTAATGCACATCCTTATTTTTCCCTCAAAATTTTGGGCAAAAAAGTGCACAGTATACAAGGCGAAATATGGTAAATTAGGGAGATTAATCTGGCAGCAACCTACAGTATTAATTGAAGAAATAAGAGGTCAAAGGCAAAAAGGACCAGCTCAGAGGCTGTTGCTGTAATACAGGTGTGAAAAGATAAGAGACTGAACTAGACAGTGGAAATGGAGAGTCTCAGAGATGAAGATGAATGGAGAAAACTTGATAAATGGCTGGAAGGTAATGGAAGATTCAAAAATGACCCCCAGGTTTCAAACCGTGGTGGTACCTGGGAGACAAATGGTGCCCCTGACAAAAAGATGGTATTTTTTTTTCTATGGAGAAAAATGAAACTGAAGAAGTTAATGCTCATGTTACTTTGGCCATAGATCATCTCCATTATAAAATCTACAGCAGCAGTGGTGCCCGCTGAGAAACTGAGCAACTTAATGTAAATTGACTTTAAAATATATTTCTTACTGGAGTCTTACACTCCAAATGATGCCAGAGAGACAGAGGTTCAGCTCAGTTGGACTTCATCTGGCTGCTGGTCCAACCAGCTGACTAGTCTCAAAATCACTGCACTTCATTGAACCTGCTGACTTATCGCTCCCCAAGCTATAGAAGTGGGAAAAAATCATTTTTACCTTTCAGGGGTAAGTCTAAAGCAATAATTTTTCTTCTTGGTTTACATTAAGTTTACCAACAAATAAGATGGAGAATATTTGAAAGACAAAAGCAGAAATTCCCATATAAGTGATCATGATGTATATATATATTTATGTGCTTGGTATCTTCCCAGGATATGGGTGGAAAATTTCATTAAAATTTCACATTGCAGCCACTCCATATTTTTTAAAAGCAATACTAACAACAAAAGTGACTCATATTATACTGAAGAATGTATCTGTATCAATATGAATTCAATCTATAGGAGTTCATATAGGTAAAATTCTATCCTGATAGTATTAGTATACTGAGCATCTAACTCCAATGACCCATTGGTTCCAGTGCAATAAAATTTCATCATATCAAAGATGTAAGGTACCTCCTCAAACTGTATTTTTAAATCATTTTTTATTTTTCAATTACAATTGACATATATTATTATATTAGTTTCATGTGTACACCCCAGTGATTTAGCATTACTTAACTTACTAAGTGATCATCCAATAAATTTCACATCTACCTGACACCGTACATAGTTATTAGAATATTAACTATTCCCTATCTTGGACTTTACATCTCCATAACTATTCTGCAACAACCAATTTGTATTTCACCTTCACCCATCCCCCCAACCACCTTCCCATCTGGCAACCATTTTGAAATGTTCTCTGTAGCTGAGCCTGTTTCTGTTCTGCTTGCTCTTTTATTTTGTTTTTTAGATTTAGTTATGACATATATGTATTTATTGCCATTTTATTGTTCAGATTTTTATCTTTTTTTCTTCTCCTTAAAAAATACTCTAACATTTTATGTAATGCTGGTTTGGTGATGATGAACTCCTTTAGCTTTTTCTTGTCTGAGAAGCTCTTTATGTGTTCTTCAATTCTAAATGATAGCTTTGCTGGGTAGAGTAATCTTGGTTGTAGTTCCTTGCTTTTCATCACTTTAAATGTCTCTTGCCACTCCCTTCTGGCCTGCAACATTTCTGTTGAGAAATCAGCTGACAATCCTATGGACGCTCCCTTGTAGGTAACTAACTGCTCTTCAGATTCTTTGTTTTTAACCTTTGGCATTTTAGTTATGATGTGTCTTGGTGTGGATTTTTTTGGGGTCATCTTGTTTGGGACTGTCTGTGCTTCTTGGACTTGTATGTCTATTTCCTTCACCAAGTTAGGGAAGTTTTCTCTCATTATCTTTTCAAATAGATTTTCAATTTTGTGCTCTCTCTTCTCATTCTGGCACCCCCATGATATGAATGTTGGTATGCTTGAAGTTTTCCCAGAGGCTCCTTACATTATCCTCATTTTTTCATTCTTTTTTTCTTCTTTATGTTTCTGATTGGGTGTTTTTTGCTTCCTTATGTTCCAAATTGCTGATTTGATTCTCAGTGTCATCTACTCTGCTATTGATTTTCCATACATTATTTTTAATTTCATTTAGTATATTCTTCATTTCTAACTGGTCCTTTTTTATGATGTTGAAGTCCTCACTAAGTTCATTGAGCATCCTTATAACCAGTGTTTTTACTCTGCATTTAGTAGATGGCTTGTTTCCATTTTGTGGATTTTTGTGTTCTGTTCACTCTTTAGGACATGTTGCTTTGTCACCTCATTTTGGCAGCCTCTCTGTGTTTGTTTCTGTATATTAGGTAGAGCTGCTATGTCTCACAGATTTGGTAGAGTGTCCTTATATAGTAGGTATTCTGTAGGGTCCAGTGGTACATCCTCCCTGATCATTCAAGCTGCATACTTGATGTACACCCCCCATGTATGCTGCGTACACTCTCCTCTTATAGTTGAGCCTTGATTGCAGTTGGTTCATTGATGGGAGGAATTTACCCCCATGTTGGTAAGCTGTAAGGACTGGCTGTCACTGACCACCATGAAGGATCAACTGAGCAGGGCCTACCCCACAGAGCAGGACTTACTTCAGCAGGGCTCTGGTGCCTTCTGAGTCCACCCCTTAAGTGTATCACTTGCAGAGGTGGTTGAGTGGTGATGCTTCAATGTGGTCTGAAGCTGTGCACTGTGCACTGGCTCTGGGGCCTTATGGGAGGTGCAGGCCAAGGCCCCTGGTGTTAGCTACATGATTTATAGATGGCTGCTCCTTGTATTGGACTTAAAGGTGCTCAGGAGAGGCCAAGATGGGAACAAAGACAGGTTGCTGCTAGTACTGCACCTGGGGTCCCTTAGCAAGAGGTATGGGGTACACTGAGGCCAGATACTGCTGTTTGAGAGATTTTTTAAAAATCTGAAGCATCAGCCAAGACAGACTGTTCATATGGAAATGCCACTGGAAACAGCTCGGGTGGGCCTGGAAGTTGGGTGGAGCAGGGCCTCAAACAATCACTAGGGTGGGGTAAACGGTGTAAGCCAGGTTGATGGAGAATTAGATATGGTACCCAACTATAGGCTCTGTGAGTAGAAGGCTCATCAAAGAAACAATGGCCTCTGCCAGCACTTCTATCTGGAAGAAAGCTGCCCCTCTGCCATCACCCAGATACCAGACTCCTTGTATGTCCCTGGTTCCTTTTAAGCTGCTGCCTAAGCACTGAAGCTCAGAGGAATAAGTCCGAGTAAGTACATGCATGGGCCCTTTCAGAGGAATTGCCTGGGGCTCCAGGAGCCATCCATCTCACTCAGCCACAATCTTCACTGGTTTTTATAGACAGAAGTTATGGGGACTTCTCTTCCTGGCACTGGAACCCTAGGCTGGGGGTCCTAGTCTGGAGCTGGGACTCTTCACTTCTCATGGGGACCTCTATAGTCAAGAGGTCCCAATTTTTATCCACCACCCATGAATGTGGGATTGCCCCATTCTGCATCTCTCCCCCACCTACCAGTCTCAATGTGGCTTCTTTAATTCCCTAGTTGGAGGACTCCCACTTGGCCAGACTTTAGGTAGTTCTGAATGATGGCTGTTCTGTAGTTCGGTTGTAACTTTGATGTGATTGTGGGAAGATGCAAATTCTGCACTTATCTATGCCACCATTTGACCATAAATGTTAAATTATATGATACACAAGCTTGAAACAACATGATTTCATTCCATAGCAAAAGTAAGATCATAATTTAAAATGCTTTTATTTTTTAAGATATTATAAATAAACTGAATCACTGTGGTCTTTTGACTATTCATGACTTGTTCAAAGGGGTCTCACAAAATTTATGAATGTATGTACAAGAGAGTTGGTCATTCTTTAAAACTTATGAAGAAAAATGCTGATCCAAATATAAAATAGCAATGTCAGTCATGAAGATGCCATGAGTCACAATGAACTCTTGTTTATTGAAAGGATCCTCATGTACTGAAAGAACCCTTATAAGCTATTGTACCTGCAGCTGCAACATTCTTCAAACCTTAGTTTTTTTTTCCTTGAGTCATCCTTGTTAATAATTGACATATTACACTCACCTCAGATATGAAATTAGCCAAGATCAATGGCTTATCTCTTGACTAACGCTTTCTTCCTTGTACTTAATGGCTCATCAAAGACATTCTCAAACAAAGATGCAAGTTTGTGTGATACATTGACAAGGTGTCATATAAAAGATATATGTAAAGAAATATTTTTCTGGAACAATAGCAAGGATGAGGTCATAGATTCTCTAATCCCTATAATGATGCCATTTAGAAATCAAAAATTCCTTTCAGGGTTGTGGAGCAGATTGGCAACATATTTTTTTACTTTATAATTATTTATTCATTGATTTTAGAGAGAGAGGAAAGAGGAAGAGAGAAAAAACAGAGAGAGAGAAGAATCTGTGGTTCCACCTATTTATGCATCCATTGGTTGCTCCTTGTATGTGCCCTGACTGGACATGGAACCCACAATCTTCACATATCAGGGTGATGCTCTAACCAACTTAGCTACCTGTCCAGGGCAAAATAATCCTTTTAAAAAAGAAAATATGTACAATTAACCTTTTATACAGGAAAACGTTATGGAAGAAAAGTCAGACAGAAGGCAAGAAAATGATCACTTTTGTTTTGTCCTTGCCTGACATAAAAGATTGATACTTTTCGTTTGCTTGTCATCTTTCTTAGCCCTTCATCATGTAGTATGCATTGATATTAAAGAAGTACATTCACAGCTAACATGCAATTCTGCATTATTTTTAATTTGTATAATACTGGGTAACATTCATCCCTGCTCTTATCTGGGCTACATCCCCCCAGATGCCCAGGGTGGAACATGGAGTCACCATAGCTTCCTTCCCTCCCCCTCTGGCCACCTCTGGCAAGTGCCGTGTTCTGTCAGGCTCACTTACTTAGCATCCCTCATATCAGACTTTCTTCTTCATTTCCATACTTCCTTCAGGCTCTCATCTTTTCTCATCCTGATGACTGCCACTGCTTTGGTCACTTTCTCACCAGCTCTTCCTGTCCACTGGTCTCAGAGTGATTTTTCTACAGCCGTTCCTGTTGTTGAAGTGTTTTATCTTGCAGTGTCTAACTGCCTGCAGGTTTTGTGCTGCCTTATCACATTACTGATGGATACTTAAATGCCCAGACCATTGGTGGGAACTTTCTCTGAGAACGTGATATCTATCACATGTCACCACTTCTCCTTTGCCTTTAGAAAGAAGAGGGTATACTCAGTAATGTATCACAAACAAAACACTAATGTGTTGGAACAAAGCACTCACATGCACACACATAATGATAATACTGAAGGCTGAAAAATAAGAGTGACTTCAGTCTAATTGCAGACATCTTTTAATTATTTCTGTTCTGAGAGATGAAAGAAGTCATTGGCATTTCTCAGAACTGAAATTTGCTGACAACTTAGCATTTATTTTAACTAACTTTTGACTGAGGCAAAATTTGAGTTTGCCTCTTTTCTTCTGAGTTACTTCAATGGTGAAAAGAAAAAAACACAACCTGTTACCCAGCTTCAAGTAATAATAATTTAAGATCATTAAGGTGCATTATACTTCACAAAGCTCCATTGTATTATTTTCTTTAATAAGCAACCCTATAAAATAGAGAAGCATCATCTCGTTTGTACAGGTGTGCAAGCTGAGTCTATTCACTTGGCCATAGTTACAAAGCTACTATACTGTCTTGGACCCCAAGAGTTTTCATCCCAAATCTCTGCACTAATTCACAGATTCTGAGCTGCCTGCACATACACACACCCCCACCTTTTGACTTACATGAAATAGAAATAATAACAAAGAAATGTTTAGAAAATGGAACTATATAATGTTATTTTTGTTGTTCTTGACAATGTTATAGAACCACCTTTTACATGTTCTGTCTAGTGTTGTTTTTCTTATCCCCCACTGCTTAAATATTGCATCTTCCAAACATATGAATAGAAAATGTCCAGCTGCCCAAAAAAGACCAGATTCATATAATGCAAGCTCTTTGTTTACTCACAGAATAGGCACAAGTTGCACCCTACCAGCTGCTTTGTCCACAGCCTTCACTTTGTTCTGTAAAAATCACCTGTATGATTGACTGGATAGTTAGTTCCATACTCTGATTTAGCCTGGAGACCTTCTGTTAAGATTAAATCAGATATTGCCTCTGAATGTGAATAATATACCACTCTTTGAATGAGGCTTCCACCACTAAGGCTGGACATGAACTTCAAAACACTGCATTTAGAAGGAGTGGCATTCATTGGGATCTTCTTATATGAAGAAACTGTTCAGGCAGAGAAACACTTTAGTGCTGCACTCAGAATACCTGAGTACTGGGTCTGGGAGTATTAGTACTCAGAATGTTAGGATTATGAAGAATTGCCCTGACTTGCTCATCTCATTCCAGATAGGAAATTGCTCTAAGACTGCAGTGTAGAGGCCAGATTACATCCCTTTTTTGGTGGGGGGGGGGGGGGGGTGACTCCTAAAAGATATCTATCTAGAGAAAGGAACTTATTAACATTAGAAACTGATCCCAGGATCACTTCAAAATCCAACAGAAACTTTGATATTCCCTTAAATGTCAAAGAAAACAAGCCTATGACTCCATGCTGAGAGAGTCTTTTCTTTCTTTCTTTTTATTTAAAATTTTTATTTCTTAAAAATAAAATAACTTTTATTTCTTAGATAGAGAGAAACATCAATTTTTTGTTCCACTTACTGATGCATTCATTGGTTGATTCTTGCATGTGCCCTGACCAGGGATCAAACCCACAACCTTGCCATATCTGGACAACACTCTAACCAACTGAGCTGCCTAGCTAGGACAAGAGAGCCTTGTCTATGAATGTACCCCATGGTTTGCACTCAACTTTAAGGGTGGTCATTTTCAGGACTCTTAGAAGCCTCTAGGCACTTCAATGCATGAGCAACTGGCAATATGTCAACTAAAACACCAAAGCTCATATTATTTAAATAAAGTGTTCATTCTTTAATCAGTACAATGGTTAAGGAGAGTTCATATACATGCTTTACTTCTAGTTGAATGATAACAATCACCTCCTGACCCCCTGATGGGCTGAGCCCCCGGTTGTGGAGAAAAGGGGAAGAGGTGGAGTTGAGTTTTCCTAAGTATTTGCAGCTCCATTTGTTGACAGAACCTTGAGCTCTATGAGAACTGCTACTCTGCTGCCTAGAGTAATAGTTGCTCCACGGGAAGTTTAATTGTGAGAGGGCTATATCACTGAACTCATAAAATTCGTTCAAAGTGACCTTATCTTCATTGCTATCAAAATCTAGCCCATGGCATTAAAGATACCACTTGTTTCCATTCATTCAGAAGTAGGAGTGGGAGGATGGATGAGTGAAGAGACATTTGTGACCAAAAGTGAGGAAGCCGCTTTCCATAGCTCCCTTTCACAGAGAACACACTCTCATGTCTAAATTGTTTAAAGTTGGTGTGCTGGGGATTATTTCCTGATTCCCGGTGTTCTTCCCACATCTGTTTAGTCTTAAATGCTTCCTAAAATATTTTTCAAAATCCACTTGTGATTTTCTAATCCTTCTTAGTACATGGACTGCTTACAATGCAACTCTTCTTTTTTTTTAATCCTAGCTTCGAAAAATGCAAACAAATGCGTGAGCCTTAAGAACAGGTTGGAAAAAAAAATAAATGAGGGCTGTTGGAAGCATAGCGGAGTGAAGGTGGTTCTATCGTTCACGTACATACAGAAAATTTTAATTATTTTTCTGTCCGGTGTCTTCAATCAGAACAGTGAAGGCATTGTAATCAAAGCCAACGTGGGTGTCGGATTCGGGGGAAATAAATGTATTGCACTCCCTCTGCTGGCACTGAAGTTGCAACACCTCATTAACTGAACCTGAATTTAGAAGTCTTTCCCAATTAAAAAAAAAAAGGTGTGGGGGCAGAGGGGTGAAAAAAGGAAGCAAAAGCTGGGAATGCTGTTAACTTTATTATTCATTTAAAATGTCAGGAAAAACAAACATGTGCCCAAAGCTAACAGTTAGGATGAGCGAGAAAGCCAGCAGCTTTTACCCTTTCTAGCCCTGTACTAAGAAAAGGGAGGGAATCCCCTTTCCTCTCTCTAACAGCCTTTAAAAACTACTCTGTACTCTGTCCCTTTCAAATACTGAAACAATCTTTTCCCAGTGCTTAATGAACAAACAGCTGGATTAGTGTGTTCAGTATGTTCAAAACAGTCCAGGGAACACAAAGCCACGTATTTGATTCGGGGTGAGAGGGAGGGGAGAGAGTATCTTTCTCTTGGTGTCAGAAAGGAAAACTAAAAGATCCTCAGCTGAATCTTTATGCCTCAGGGGAGCTGCCCACAAGCCTGGAAGAGAATCGAGCACCACGGAATTTTACAGCCAAGGGGACCTACCGAGCAGTGGCTCTACTCCTCAGTGAGAAAGAGAGCCTACCAAGCGAGCAAAGGCTCCACAGACGTCAGGGGATCATGAGGGCCCGGGCCCTGTTTCAGTCAGTACACGGAGAGTTTTCTTGTAAGGCTCATCTCGCCTGGGCTCTGCTCTCTTTTCCACTCCTGCCTGCTTTCTTCCCCAGGCGGCTGGATGCCAACCACATCAGTTATGTCCCCGCCAGCTGTTTCAGTGGCCTGCATTCCCTACGGCACCTGTGGCTGGATGACAACGCTCTGACAGAAATCCCTGTCCAGGCTTTCAGAAGTTTATCAGCACTGCAGGCCATGACCTTGGCCCTGAACAAAATACACCACATACCAGACTATGCCTTTGGAAACCTCTCCAGCTTGGTAGTTCTGTAAGTTCTATTGATTTTTTTTTTCTCTCTCCCTTTTTAAGTTTCTAAATTCACGGTAAGACCTTGGCCTTAAAGTGCTGGCCCTTCAAACCTCTAATAGGGACATTTTAAAGGTGAAAGACCCCTGAACCCCTCTCTAAAATGATTCATAATTTTTTAATTGTATGAAAGAATGAAACAACATTTATGGAACCTTCTAAGTGCCAAGCACTTCTGAGCATTCAAAGACAATAAAATATAATCTCTGCCCACTGTATATTGTACAGTAATCACCACCCTCTACAATTCGTAAAGTTAGTAAAAAATGCCTTAGTTCTGATAATAATTTATAATTCAGGTCAAATTGAAATATGCCTTTCTTATTATTTAATAAGTCCTTCTTGAACCCCTACCAAGGAAAGAGAAGCAAGAATGAACCCGTCAGTGAACTCTGCATGTATATGTACCCCCATCAGTCTGGGTTTCCTTATTTCAGTAAATCCAAGTGATTCTCAAGAGTTTGAAAAACCCTCAGTCTTCTTTAAGAGTGTAGCCACATGCCCAGGTGTCAATCGATGCTGAAACAGGAAAATAGCAGCTGCTTGCAAGGCTCTAAGCTCAGTTCATGGAGGAACTTTGGCCAAGGCCAAGGCCTCTTCTGCACTATTCGTCCCTCGGCTCCACACACACTCTCCTGCCCACTGCTGCCTTCCATCATTCCACTTTGCTTCATTGCATGTCTGTCTCTCGCACTGTACTATATACTATTTTGAGAGCTGGCAGCATCTTATCCATTCTTTAGGTTCCCCTCCACCCCCTTCCCCCATGTGTTGCATGTAGAAGATCCTCAACAAATACTACATAGATCACACATGAACCCAAAGTATATTTATTAGACTAACAAATTTTTGGTGGTATGAACAAATTTCTAAACTGAATTTCACACACAAAGATGATGCTACAGACACATCAGAAGCTGGATAGGTGCTTTAATTTATCTTCCACTAGAGCAGCAATTTTTAACCTTTTTTTATCCCATGGCACATATAAACAAATTACTAAAATTCTGTGGCACACCAAAAATAAATAAATTTTTTCTTGATCTGACAAAAAACAACAGGTATAATTTTGATTCATTGACACCAGTCAGCTAGTACCCTGTTGGCTGGTGTCATTTTTTTATTTGACAGTCGAAGGGAAAAGAGGTCAGTGCCCCTGACTAAATAGCCAGGGATTGCATGTTTTAAACATTCTTGAAGCACACCGGTTGAAAATTGCTGCACTAGAGGAAATAGATTTACAGAGATCCAGCTATTCTTTCTCACTCTGTCTTCCTTAAGCTTATTTCCAAAAGTCTCTTTGGGACTTGGTACAGTTTTCAGTCATGAACACAGTGCTCCCACTGGCTTTGACCTATCTGACTTACAACTGAGCCAAAGGTGATAATTATACACACTAATACTTTGTCGAGATAACTAATCTCCTTGGACAGTCTAAAACTGATTGCCATATTCTGCAGTCAAAAGTGCTGTTTTCTGTTAACCTGTCACCCCATTCTGGGAAGTAGCCTTTGTAAGCCATCAGCTTTAATAGAAAACATGCTTAGTACACCTAGGACCTTTCCTCCATCCTCCATTTGTCAATGGCCATCAGTATCTCTGCTTATCACCCCACATCCCAAAGCCATGTTAAATAGTCCATGTGGGAAGATACACAGAGCAGCCACGCCGAACAACCTGAATTCACTCTCATCAATCACATTGCTCCTATTATGATACACTCCCTGATATTTCAAACCCGAAAGGTAAAAGTGGGACCGCCTATTAAACTCTATGGTATAGAATCATCTATGGTGAGAGTAAATGGAGCATATAGCCCTTTTTACAAAAAGTAGTTAAATAAAGCATTCCTTGTATATAATTAGTGCGTTCTTCAGTGGAAGAGTCTTTGGAGTTAAGCAATCAGGATGTCGTGAGAGGCTTCCCTGTGCAGCAAGCTTCCCTGACCGTCTGTACCCTTGTCCTGCAGGCATCTCCATAACAATAGAATCCACTCTCTGGGAAAGAAATGCTTCCATGGGCTCCACAGCCTAGAGACCTTGTGAGTTGACCCCTTATGTGTTTCCCTTTTTCAGTGTTTTCAGTGAGTATTCTGAATGAATCAAAATAGCCTGAAAGTCAAACTTGCTGTTTTGTTTGGTTAATTGCCTGAGCTTTTAACAGATATGTGCAGTGGCTTTATCTTACACACCAACACACACCTCACAAAGCTAAACAATAACACAGACTTTACTTGAATCTAACGAGAGTGATAAGTTAGTTAAAATCCTGATGAGCTAAAAGAGATGCTTTCCACTGAGCAGTGACTATTGGCTTAGGAATGTGAATTCTCTGTCAAGGATCAGTTCTATACTGTCACTCAGGCTTGCTCCCCACTAGATGGGAGGACCCAGACCAGGCTGCAGCCCGAGATGAAGAGGTGAAACAGCAAGGGTTCCTGCTAAACACAAATCTACAGACTAAAAAGTCATGGGAGTCCCATGTACTAAGTATATCTATAGTGAAATACTGCACGAGGCATTTGGCGTATTTCGTATCCCATCTTAGCTCTAGTGCTATGAATTATTTTACCAACATGACAGCTGGTCAACAGCATAACTGGGGTTTGCTTCATTCTCTAGTCTGACTCTGAAAACCATGTTTACAGCTATACTTCCAAAGAATAGGTCAAATATGGAATTCTGAGTTGTTACCTATTATAAAAATAGAGCCCAGCCTGCTGACTGTAGCCTAAAGTGTATCCCAGAGTCACTTGGAGAAGGGCTTCTTATGGGCCCCACTGGGCTGAGCCTTTTCCCAGGTGAGGAGCTACTCTCCATCGCCCTGTTGAGTGGGAGAGGTGTAACGAGGGTGGGGCGACAAGCAGTGAGGGTTCCGCGTGTGCTGGGAGAGGAGGGTGGCCCCAGCTGTGCCCCCAACCCAAAGCCCCATGTTTTTAACACTCAAGTGCCATAAAGCACACAGGGCCACTGACTCTGTACTGCTGGCTCTGACCAGGAATGCAGAAGGAGATGACCACCTGTCCTCTGGCCATGGGGCCCATTATTCATTTGCATACAGATCTTAGCAATTTGCACATGATTAGTTTAACTTCTAATCAAGTCTGGTCCACTTGTTGTTGTTGGCAGTCTTCTTGAGGCCAATTGGCCCTAATGGCTCTCCTTCCAGGGTTACTTAAGTCACTCTGTGTTTCCTCTCAGAAGAGAGGAATCATCCTCATAAGGAGATGCCAAAGATGAACTTGTCCAGGCAGCACTCTGCTGTCAACTTAATGACACAAGCAAGCAGTTTCCATCAGCTGCTAGGGGAAAAAAATGAGAACTTCTCCCTTATCTACACAGGGCTGGGCTGGGGATCTCAGCAACGGAAAGCACCTCCCGGTCCTTTTGAACTCAACAGGGACAAAAACAAGATGGACTTTGATGTATTTCCATAAACAGGCTTTCTCCCCCGCCCCATGTTTGAGGTGAGGACCCAGGATTGCATATAAATACTGTAGAACAAAACATTCCAGGATACACTCCTGAGTCTTGTTGCCCCACCCCCCTCACCTTGCCCAGGGCTACAGAGGATCAGTAAATTGGTTACTCCCAACCTCTTCCTTTCCCTCACTCGAAATCCAAGTAATTTATAAGGGCCCGATCCTTTTTTAATCAAAACAGAGCATCTGGAGAGATTTACAAACAGGAAGAAAATTTATGTCCACAAAGACACAAGTTTCCTGCCTGCAGTATAGCTTAAGGATGGTTTGTGTCAGACAAGTAGGAATCTTGATTCATGTTTAACTCAGTTAAATTATCTCTCTCTTAAAATTAAATAGCAATTCTTCTCCACAGAGGAAGATCTAACCACATCTGATTGCCTGACCGAAAGGTTTTTCTGAGTCATCTGGGAACTCTGCCATTCCCAGAGACCAGGAGGCAATTACTTTTTCATATGAAGATGTAGATAGAAGGTGGAGCAAATCTATAAAGCTCTTGTGAGTAATAGAACTGAAAAGCCATTTGTCTCACAACAAACACAGAAATTAATTATTTGAGATTGTTTGACTATTCCATCTTTGGTCGTGAAAGGTAATACAGAGCTTTGTCTCACAGACCAAGGAAAACATCACGGTTCTGATCCAAATCATCATTTGTGTCCCTGAGAAAATTCTAAACCTAATGTCCTTCATGAGAGTACTCTGCATATACAAACCTCTCCAGATGCAGGTTGCCATCCCGGACCTCAGGCTATGAGGGATACATGCCCTCCACAGGAGTCAAGGACAGAGCAGTCCTCCAAGACGTCCAGGATGAGAATTTTCATCAGTGATACTGGTCCTTTGAAATGGCATGTTAACTTTCCTTGTAATTGTGATACATGTGAATGTGTAGATGAAAAACTGAAAAGACTGTTCGCTTATTTTCAGAGATTTAAATTATAATAACCTTGATGAATTCCCCACTGCAATCAGGACACTCTCCAACCTTAAAGAACTGTAAGTATATAGGACAAATATAATTGGAAATCTCTATTAATTTTTTAAAATTTTTACTTATTTATTTTAGAGAGGGGAAGGAAGAGTGAAAGAGAGGGACAGAAACATCAATGTGTGGTTGCCTCCCATGTGCCCCTTGTTGGGGACCTGGCCTGCAACTCAGGCATGCGCCCTGACTGGGAATCGAACAAATGACCCTTTAGTTCACAGGCCAGTGCTCAATCCACTGAGCCATACCAGCCAGAGCAGAAATCTCTATTCTTTATAAATTTATTTTAAAATATGTTTGATCACTATACATGTGACTTACTAGAAAAAATTTTAATTCATATGAATGATAGTCAAGTATACTTGAAATACACTTTAATTGATTCTATTACCAGTAAACATCGGACAATCTTTTTAAACTGGTAATGGATAATATAATATAAATAATATAATATATAATTATAATTATAATTTTCTAATATGTACATATATTAGAAAAACTATACATATTTCTCTAAGCCATACTCCTTTCCTAACACATATTACCCCAAGATCTATATACTTTATAGATTTGTACAGAACTATAATAGAATTCAGTTATTTGCTGAGCATTGTGAAAAACATTTCTAGGTTGCACAAATCACTACAAATTAGAATAAAATGTATGTGTCTAGTGTAGTGCTAGATACTTTCATATTCTTTAAATACTTCATGGATCTTATTTAATTAAAAAAACCACAATTTTACTAAAATAAAGCTAACTTTCAGGTCTTGGGTTACATATATTTTCTCTTATATACTATAATTAATTTTTCATTGTACCTAAAAATAACCTATGTAAGCAATGTTCTGACATTTGGAAAGGAAAGTAAGCATAGAGCTATTTTCCTGGCAGAGAGAAACAAGACACACAGCCAAAAGAGGTGAAGTTTGTTTATTAAAAAATAATAATAATAAAACTTTAGGAGGTTCAGCCTCAGGATAACCCACCTGTGGCCTAGCTGGGAAGTAAGTCATCAGCATCACCTGTGGCTGGGCAGACCAAAGACCGCCACTCACCTCACCCACAGGCCCACATGCGACCCAAAGACCTTTGACTCTGGCCCTCTCCCATTCAGACAGCATCAGCATCAACAGATGAGAATCAGTCTGGTACCACAGATTCACTGGGCGCCTTCCTTGGGCTCAGGAAATTCCATCCTCATAAGGAGATTGCTGAAATCTCTATTTCACTGAAGCTTACGTCACTTTTCTCTTAGCTTCAAATGGGGTCAGGAGGGGTGTTCATAATCCCTCTCCAAAGACAGTTCCCTCTGTCTCAAGTTGTTACACAGTGGTGCTCCAGCAGATAGTAACAGATGAATTTTCTTTACATACCATCAGATTGTAAGTTTCTATAAAGCACACTTATTATTTTCAGATCTTAATTTCTCTTTCAAGATGACAGCTGGTGATTTCCTTTTCTCCTAGAGAGTCAGTGAGGGCACCTAAGCTTCAAAACACATAGGTGAATGTAACCTTATCCTGTAGTTACGAAAGATGTTGGTTGTTGTCACGCCAGAGGGGTTGAAGACTATTAAATAATTTTACCGCACACATTATTTTTTATAAATTGTTTTTTCTTCTCTTTCTAGAGGATTTCATAGCAACAATATCAAGTCGATACCTGAGAAAGCATTTGTAGGTAACCCTTCTCTTATTACAATGTAAGTGGCTAGAGTTCTTTTCAATTTTTTCATCCAGAAACAGAGTATGTATTGCCCTTTTAAATATGATACAATGAATGTTCTATATTTGCCCAGTTTTTTTCTCAGTCAATGTAAGACTATGCAGAAGAGTCTATAGAGAGATGCTTTGCCAGGTTTTAGCTGAATGCTGAAATAATATAAAAGATACTTTTTTTCTAGAACCTTGAAAGTGCATTGCACATGCTTTGTATCTTCAGATGCCTTGTTTCACTTCACAATAATCTTGCAAAATGCTTTGCTTCTCTCTGTTTTCTAAGGAATAAAACTGATTTTTAAAGTATCAGTGTCAAGGTCAGCTAGTCATTCAGAACATGAATTCAAGTGTGCTAGAAATATAAATTATTATATACAGATAGCAGTCTTTTACCACAGTAGACTCCAGCCTCAGCTGATGGTGGACAATGGGGATACTGTTCTGTGCTGTCTCTATATCCATTCATTGTTAAGCCCAAGCATTGAGTCACATTTATACAATTACAAGCTATGTCGTAATTCTAGAAATATGCATATGTCATAGAAAGGCATATATGATGATTTATGTACTATAAAAGTATAAAATAGCTTACAACTATAATATATAATTAATGCTGTGTCTCACATTTAGCACAGACATAAGATTGATCATATGTAGATATATAGGAAGGTGAAAATATGTTAGTATTAAGCTGGCTCTTAGTTAAAAGACCATCTGGTAAACTTGAAGTCATGAGTGAGGGGTCTTGAGTATGGAGGAAGAGAGTAAGGACAACTGCTGAACATGACTCTAAGGGCATTTCTTGGCAGATACCCATCCTGTGCCAACTTAATTGAGAGGCTTCCTGGAACTGTGAAGCATTTGTCACAAATGAGCTGGAGTCCGTCTCAATTAGCCCTGACAACTGAAAGAAAAATACCATTCATCATTCCTGAAATGTTCTGACAGTATGTTGGAAAACGAAGGGTTTTAAAGTTTATTGCCTATAAACATTAGTCCTCATTAGAGACTATTTACATAGTAAGAGGTTGGCAAATCGCATTGGCTTTGCTTCTTTCGCCTAGCAGCCACAAGACTGGTTTTTAAATCATTCTTTTGATATGCTAATACTGCTTGAGGAGGACACACACACACACACACACACACACACACACACACGCCCTCTCCCATTTATTAATGCTTCTCTCCAGCATTTGAGGTTGACCCAATCCCCCTGAAATTCTCCTCTCCTTGCTTCTGCCTCTGTTTCCATCTCTGGTCATTGCCACTCCCACCACACCTTCCATTCCCACTTTCTGTGAAGGCAAGGGTTACCCAAGCCTCATTTCTACCCTCTGTAGTCCCAGCCGCCCATCAGCCTGTCTGCTAGCCATGACCTCTAGATTTTTATCAGTCTAAGGTTCATCTCCCTGCCTTCACCATCCCTCTTGAAACACAGTATCCATGTTGTCACTCTCTTGCTGCGAAACACAGAGATTCAGGATTGTTTATTTACATTAAATACAAACTCCTTACCCTGACATTCACAGCCTTCCACGTGGCCCAAGCCTACCCCCTTGATCAGTTCCCGAAGCTCTACTCAGTTACCCTGTGCCACCACCCAGACCAACTAAACCAAATTCATGGAATGAATGCCTTTCCTTATTTCCTCTGCTCCTATGATTCTCTCCCCTCACTATGCTTATTGGAATTTTGTTTTCCAGGGTCTATTTCAAGTGATATTTCCATGAAGTTTTTCCTGGCCTCATGAGAGGACTCTCTTCTGAGAATCCTATAACTCCTTATTTATATTTGTGACACTTCTGCCTCATGTACACAAGCATGTGCATCTTCTGTATCCAGCATGTACATACATATGAACATATAAGCATATAGTGTAGTTAAAGGATAATGTAACATTATGAGGAAAATTTCTTTTATAATCCTAAAACCTATATTCCAGCTCTTTCTCTTGGAGATTATTTAGTCCCAGGGAAAAGAAGAGATCAGAGGCTAGAAGCACAGAAGGGGACTCAGGTTTGTTAGGTGACAATGACATCCCAGGCAGTGTGGCAGATGTTATGCATGCATTAGCTCTTTCAATGCATATACAAGCCCTACAACTTAGTATTAGTTTCTCAGTTTAACAAATTAGAAAATTGAAGCTCTGGGAGGTAATGAACTTGCCAAAGTATCTGTGCCTCAGTTTATTCCTCCAAAATTAAGGAAAATAGCATTTAAGTGTCTACACTACAGATTTTATTAAGTTGTTGGGTGGATCAGTTGAAACTGCTTTGTCAGCTAGAAAGTGATATAATCTTTTTTTAAAATATTTTATTTATTTATTTTTAGAGAGAGGGGAAGGGAAGGAGAAAGAGAGGGAGAGGAACATCAGTGTGTGGTTGCCTCTCACATGGCCCCCACTGGGGACCTGGTCTGCAACCCAGGCATGTACCCTGACTGGGAATCGAACTGTGACCCTTTGGTTCACAGCCTGTGTTCAATCCACTGTGTTACACCAGCCAGGGCAAAAGTGATATAATCTTATTTATTTGTTTTATCCCAACTGATCCCAAGGTTCTTTAGGGAAGAGACATTTAATCATTCTTCTTCAAACCCCCGCTGGTAGTATAACACCAGGCATATGGTAGCTACCTAACAACAGCCTCCTCAGTGGATTGGTGTCTTGATCCCTGCAGTACCTACCCTCATACTCTGAGCACAGTAGTTGCCAACAAATACCTACCGGATTTCACTGAACTAGAAGGATGTCATAGCTCAGAACTGTTTCTGAGGCCCATTGACCAGGCAGTGCAAGCGTCACCACATTGAGAATATCTGTGGAACAAAATATTTTTAAGCTCTAATAATGTTTCATCTTTTAGAGCAATAACGAATTCCAAAAAATTTTGACTTTTTTTTTTAAAAAAACCAAATAGCTCATTTCCTCTCAAATAATTTGAGGTGTCCCTTTTGTGTATTATAATAAGGTTTGACCAGAGGATATCATCTTCATATACAACCTCATATACAACTTCATAGAGAACTTCCCCTTTACACAATTCATGACATGCTTGCCAGCCCCTCGGATTACCCTTTTGCCATTCAATTGAGTGTCCACAGATGTTGGAGGCAGGGAAGATTTTTAAGTGATAACTACAGTCAAGTTCATTTGCTTTTCTCCTTAGAAACTACCACTCATACCTATCTTGCTGTCAGAAATTTTTAATTTTATATAGTATGAATGTCTTACCAAAAATCTCATGAGTTAAAACATTTTCGAGTTTGCCTGAAACCACGCAATCAGGAATGTTATATAATATAGTATAATCAAATACATTTATAATATAGTATAATTAAATACATTTATAATATAGTATAATTAAATACATTTAATGTACTTAATGAAATTTGAACGGATACTCATTTGCCATTCAAGTTCCATACTAAGACATCAGTTTTTGGATTTCTTTTCAGACATTTCTATGACAACCCCATCCAGCTTGTTGGAAGATCCACCTTTCAACATTTACCTGAGCTAAGAACACTGTAAGTTTTTCTCTTACATATCACTTTCCCTTTGTAGAGTTGCTGTAAAAAACAAATGCATGTTACAAGTTGAAGTGTTTTGAAAATGGGAATAAAAATTACCCCTTTCTAGACTCTTCTCCCGATAATACTCATGCACCCCTCCTCCTAGGACTTTGAACGGTGCCTCGCAAATAACTGAGTTTCCTGATTTGACTGGAACTGCTAGCCTGGAGAGTCTGTAAGTACTTGAGAAGGCTCTTGACTTTGACCAGAACAGGCACTGCTTTTAAAGTCTGACCAGTCTGAATGTCAGTGAATCAAAATATGTCACTGCAGGGTGCCCGAATAAAACAATCGTGTCTGGTTTGTGTTTCCGCAGGACTCTAACTGGAGCACAGATCTCTTCTCTTCCTCACACTGTGTGCGATCAGCTACCTAATCTCCAAATGTTGTACGTATCAGTAAAGCAATAATGCTGTATAAACAGGCAACTTCCATTTAGGGGAAGTGGCAGGCATTATTTCAGTAATTCTTTAAAGGGGGAGAAAGTTCTTTCCTTGCCAGTCTCCAGGTCAAGCCTCTTTTGCTCGCTGTGGCCGGGGAAGTGGCTCTGATGTGACCCTGGTAACGATGGCCGTGCAGCCTGTTTCCAAACCCCAAACATTCTCCCATTGACTTCCAACTGGCACACATTTCCTTTCAGAAAATGGAAAGGAACAAGCCCAAATAGCTTCATTTCCCCTTCTAAAGACTTTGAAGAACAGGAAAAAAGAAAATAACAAGGTAGATTAAAAACCCACTATGATGTCAAAATAAAAAATTGTGCTATCAGGTCCACACAAACCCTGGTGTAGGCAACCAGGCATTCTTCAGGTATCGTTGTGACTGCCATGTTCTAATGTTTCACCTAGTGGTTAAACTGTTGGCATATGTCATTTCCGTTGGCTTGGAGCTTTTTTTCTCTGCCTTTATCACATTTTATGAAAAGTAGTTTAGAGGACCTTGAAGAGCTTTGTTTTGACCTTTCATTTTCAGCCCTCTCCCTCAGCTCCCACTCAACCCTATTGTCATCCTCGCAAGCATGGTTGGGACTTAATGAAAGGGCCTTTTGCCATGGCCCTGTTCTCACGTAGTAGACATCTGCGGCAGTGGAGTGCCTGCGATTCCACCATAGGCTCTACCTAGTAGCAGAACTACAAGCAGCACTCCAGAGGTTAAGTGGAAGAATGGGAATGTCTCCCATGGTGGTTCCGCCTTCCCCTACTCCCGGCCACAGTTGCTCAGTGATAGGGGGTTGCAATAACACCATGTGGTAGCCTTGGAGTCAGCCATTCATGTTTGAAAGAAACATACAGAAGTAGTCTCCTCTTCTTCACTCCACATTTTCCTGGGAGGTATAGATACAGTTGAGAAAACTGAGAATTAGGGAACTTAAATGCATTTCTCAAAGTCACACTACAAGGAAATAGCAAAGTCCAGAGTGTCAGTATAGGCAGTTTGATTGAATATGTAGCTGAAAGTGTGAGTACAGTAGGTGGTGGAAATCTTGGGGTCGTCTTAGAATTCTGCCTACCATACCCAGAATAGGTATAATTATCCTCATTTCTAATGGAAACTGGCTCAGTAACATGACTAGGATTTCACATCCTATACTTGATTAGTAGGGAGCCAGTATTTAAACTGCATCTGTCTCCACCATGTCACATAGTAAATGGTAAACCACCCAGGTCTAGAACTGCATACATGGAGGCTGACTGATGAACTGATTACAAACAAAGGCTCTGGAGTCTGTTTTCCTGGGTCAAGTCCAGTCTCTGCATATACCAGCACAGCATCTTGAGCAAGTTATTTATTCCTTCTTGGTTCTGATTCCCAATCTGTAAAATGGAGGTGTAACTACTTCCTTCAGAGGATCATCATGAGGATGAAATGACTTACTGCAGGTCAGATACTTGTATCATCACCGGGAACATTGTAGATTCTCAGGCAGCGTTAACTCTCGTCATCTTGTTTCTCTCTTGCTTTACACCATTATTCTTTCCTCAGGTTGAAACTAGGAAGGCCTGAAAAAACCAAATACTAAGCTAAATGAAAGTATATTGCCATTTCCAAAGCATTTCAACCTACAATATTAATTTGTTCTTCATAACATCTCTGCAAGATCAGCAAAGCAGGTATCTTCTCATTTAAGAAGAAAACTGAGAAAGATGCCAGTGCTTTGGCCAGTGTATCAACCAAGCAGAATCAGTCCAAGTCGAGAACAGAACTCAGGGTCCTGACCTCTACTACAGTCTACTTTAGGCTCTAAAAGTAGAGGTCAGAGAGCTCCCCTCAGAGGCCGAATCATCCACTGAGTACTTGTTACTTGAGGAAATTTCACTGTGCGTGAGTGGTTTGCCCCCATGTTTCTTCACCTCCATGGGCATTACTTGGGGGTATGTGGCCATCGCCACTTATTAGCTAGGCAGTGATCTCTGGTGAGTCATTTCACATTATATGGGGATAATCATAGTGTCTGCCTCATAAAGTGACCACAAGGATTAAGTGAAATAGTTCAGGTAAAGCTGTAAACATGGGATCTATATATGAAAAATGCTTGATAAGTCGACCATGAAAATCATTTGGTAGAAGGTAGGAGGTGATACTGTGTGCTTATGTAGAAGAAGGTTTCATGTACCCTCTACTAAGAGGTACCCAGGAAGGAGTTGTCTCCTTGAAGTCTGTGGAGATGAGTGAACTAAATTATTACTAGCTTTCATAAAATGTGTGGCCATTTTATTTTACTCACTTTTCAAAATTACATATCATATTGTTAATCAGGTATAATTGTGTACAGGTGGAAGGTATGGTTTTGTTATTTTGTTTATTGATTTGGTTTGGTCTTCGAAAACTCTAGTATAAACTATAAATTTGTATTTGCAAACAGCTTTACTGGAAATATATATGTGTAGTAAATGCATTATGTTTCTATATAAATTCCATTTATTCAATAAATGTAGAATGAAGTGATCAATTAAAGAACAAAATAACTTAAAAGCCTCTTAAAAATAGTATTGATTTTTTTAGTTGCATAGTGGTGATCTGGTTTTAAGAATTATAACTGGGCATGAAAAGGTGTTAGCTGATTAGCTGATAACTTCTGAAACATGAGACAAGATTCATATATATATTATACATGTATATATATTATATATAAATGTTACTTTATCTACCATCTTTCTTTTTTTAAGTTTTCTGCAAATTACCATGGCTTGTTTTAGATTAGTTATATTATACTCTAAATATATCCAGATGTTTGTGTTATTCTGTAATTTGTTGAGTTTTGGCTGAAGATTTTTTAGATTCCCACCCCCACCCCCTCATAGTGATTGATTTCAAAGTTAGTGCAATGTTTGGGATTGTTGTTGGGATTTTATTTTAGTTGATTAAAAAAGAACCAACAATGATTCTTTTAGCTGTAGAAATATAGCAGCTCTTAGAAAGGGAGGCACAGTTATTTAATTTGATTTGTACTCATTTCAGTAAGATAATAGCTAGAACATTGAGATCATCACTAACAAAATATAAATAAATTCATTAAGTAAATTATTTAAATACATTAAAGAAGTATAATAGTTACATTTTAGTAAATATTTAAGTCTACTGCTTAATCCAATCATACTGGTGACTACCCGCCCCAGGTCAAGAATGGAGAAGTGTTCAGTGCCACCCTTCAGGGACACCTCGACTTAAAGAGAAAGGGAGCAAAGCGTGTTTCCTTACAATTAGTATGTAATCGATATTCCCTTTGTGACTTCTGTTTTTCAGAGATCTATCTTACAACCTGCTGGAAGATTTGCCCAGTTTTTCAGTATGCCAAAAGCTTCAGAAAATGTACGTCTATAAAGTCTCTAAGTCACCTAGCAAAAATAAGAGGAGCCCAAACCCACATTTCCAGGGGTCACTAGGGAGATAGCTGATGTATTCCCTTTTCACACACATAAGGTGTGACTGTGTAGGATGGGAATAAGGTTGGGAAAACAGATAATATTATTTCACCATGCATTGTATGATAAGTGAACAACTTACTAAGCATTTCCCTTTAAAAGGGAACTTGGTGTAATAATGATGTAGGTTTGTGTGAGCTTTGGAATTTTGCTAAACTTGTATACCCAGTACACGGTAGTGTTTTTTCATATGGGGGACTTGGGTTTGTTGGTATGTTTGTTTCATGAGAGTCATCTTTAGAGGAGGTACCATATTTGCCATATTTGAGATGTCATTGATGTTTCTTACACAGGAAACATTTTAGAATTCCTCTCTTAAAATTGCCTCCTCTATGAAACATCAGCCTTATTGCTGTATAGTGATACTTTGGTTTTGATCAAAACAATATTAACCATCTATCCTTTCCCATTTAATTTTTTTAATGCATTTGGGCAATTAAGGGGAAAAAATAATCCATGTTTGAAAGGTAAAGATTTGAAACTCCTGAAGACCCTCAAATGCAGAAGAAGTTTAGAAGGCAGAGCCAAGAGAGGCGTCCTTAAAGTATTGCAACGAAGATGGCATTTGGAATATAGGTTTATATTCACTCAAAGAAACTAGCTGCTTTGAAAGAGAAAAAATAATACTTAAATGTGTAAACTGTAATGTTCTTTTTTTAAAAAACCTTAAAAACAATTGCTTTAAAGGTCACTTAATAGTCTCATTTCATGTGTTTCTTTGATTGAGAGCAAGGTAATCACTCTGTAAAAGTTCTCTGAAGACTAATCTTTGAAACCGGTGACTTAGAAATCAAACTTTGGGACTCTGTCATTTCAGAGATCTGCGACATAATGAAATCTATGAAATTAAGGTTGACACTTTCCAGCAATTGCTTAGCCTCCGATCTCTGTGAGTATTGCCTTCCAGCGCCTTCCCCCTTGAAGAGCTCTTTCTTTCTTTCTTTCTTTCTTTCTTTCTTTCTTTCTTTCTTTCTTTCTTTCTTTCTTTCTTTCTTTCTTGAGTCTTCCTTTAATATTTTCTTTTCACTGTGTATGTATATTATTGGGTCTTTTTTAATGAATTTGCTATGAAAAGGCAAATATTTTGCTCATGATCCTTTCCAGAAATAAATTCAAAAGTCGTAAATTTGCACTCTGCTCTCTGCCAGTCAGCAGAACCGAAACTTTGATAAAGAGGAAGGAGGCCACCCTGCTGAAGAGCTGACAAAACGTGTTGCTGTCCGTGGCCTGAATTGTCAGGGCTCATTTGCATGCAAATATGAAATGGCCACAAAATTGTTTCTGCCATTTTTTCTTTGGTGGTTGAACAGTTTTTCTTTTTTTAATCTTTTTTTTTCAATAACAGTTGACATACATCATTATATTAGTTTCAAGTGTGCACCTCAGGGATTAGATATTCTATAACTTACTAAGTGATAACCCTGATAAACCTCGTACTCATTTGACACCATACACAGTTATCAGAATATTAGTGACTATATTCCCTATACTATGCATTATATCTCTATGATTATTCTGTAGCAACTAGTTTGTACTTCTTAACCCCTTCTTCACCTTTTTCACCCATCCCTCATTATAGTCTTCTTAATGCTTAAGAGACTACACCTTCGTAAAATAATACCATTCTTCAAAACATTTTATATTCACCTGTAAGAATCTGCTCCGAAAAATTTAAAAACCATCTTGTTTTTAATTTAATTGTGTTGCCTTTTTCTTACTTTTGGTCTAAATCAGCTTGTGAGGTTCTTTTACTTTTTTAAATAAATGCAATACAAAAATATACTACTTACTTTTATTTCCTACCTAATTTACCAGGTTGGAGTTCTGGCTGTTTCCAAAAGTCAGAGATTTTATTTTTAAGGCTGATATAGTTGATAATACTATATTGCATTACTGACATTTGCTAAGAGAGCAGAATCAATTGCTGTCACCAAAAAAATACATTTTATGAGTAAATTATATATTTATATACATATATAAAAGAAATAAAAGACTGACCTCTAAAGATACCAAAAGAATGTGATACAGACCCTGAAGGCCAAAAGTCTGAGTCCCCTGAATTCCTCCTGCCCCTTAGACCTCCCATCCAGTGACTCACCAAACTCTGCCAACTTCATTTCTCCTACCCACTCTCCTCCCACAGGCTGATGGGGTCACTCACCTGGATTGCCCTACCATCCTCCCAAACAGTCTCTCCACCATCAGTCTCTACCCATTCATCTCATTCTCCAAAGAGAGTCTTTCTTGAGTATAAATGGAATTGTGTTACTTTTCTACTTCAAAAAACTTATTCTCCTGTGTCTTCAAGATCAAAATCAAATTTCCCAGCACTGCCTTTTAAAACCTGCTCCCAACCTCCTGGAACACTCTCATCTCTCATCCATGCATTCCTAGTCCCCTGACACACAGACACTGTTTTTCCTGGTCTTATGGCACAGTGGACTCTTCCCCACTCCTAACTTGCCCTCACCCAGCCTGTGAGAACATGAATCTCTGATGCACTTTGCATGCTCTCTGCTGCAGGACTCAGCCCTCTGCACTGTCATCAGGTGGACCATACCCTACTTGAAAATGACAAGGACTTTTTCATTTTCTTATCCCCAGGGTCTAGGGCAGTGGCTCTCTCATTACTTAAGAATTTCAAACATGTTCTGAGCAAAAGAGCAGCACTCCAATTTTTGCCATTCTGACTCAAAGCTCAAAATCTGTACTCAGTTTCTCAGTCGTCTCTTTTGAGACAGACTGCTGCCCAGTGACTTCTGTAAGAAAAGGTGACCAGCTCAAATGACCCATAAGACCATTGAGTACAGGGCACTCAGTTGTGCTTAGACATAGTTCCTACATATTTCTGCTTTAGTCTTGTGACTAAAGATATACATAAGAAACATTGAGAGCCAGTGGGGTAGTGGAGTGCTAAATTACATTGCATAGACAGAGAACAGGAGAGTATGTTAAGTTGGTGATTACACAGCATAAAGAATAAGCACAAAACAGGTACATAATGGAGAAAAATTGGTGAGGATTGCTGTCTAAGCCATGAAATTGGAATGAATGCCTTTTTTATTTTTTACCATTTTTACACTTCCAGATGAGATATACTCTCTGGTCAGATAACTATGTGACTCAATCTAACTCAATTTTAATAAAATAAAATAAGGTGTTTAATAAATTAAATCTGTTTTTGTTTGGGGTTGGAGAGATATCTCTATTTTTATAGATCCTCATGGGCCTTCAGAAGTGGACTTCATTTTCAGATCCTCTCTTTCCCTTTTCAGATTTTCCAAAAGCTGAGGTGTGGTTACAGTTCTAGTCTTAACTTTGTGTCTTGTTTATGTGGCATTTTGAATTTCAGATTCCTTATCAGTAAATTGAGTGAAATGTAGAAACAAGTGTGAAAACTCATTGAAACCTGAAAATTACATGTGAATTATGAATAACTAGTATTTTGGGGGGAGAGCATGTCATCAGATTGTGAGCCATGGAGATTAGAAAACTCTGGATACGGTCTGGATATGGGAAAATAATGATGATTTTTTATTAAACGCTGAATGAGACCCTAAGAACCCAAATTGTAATTATACACACACACACACACACACACACACACACACACACACACACATTTACTCATCTATTTAACAAATAATTACCGAGTGTCTTAAGTGGGCATGGCACTGTGCTAGATGCTGGGATCAGAGAGTGAATATGCACAGCAATCTTTGTCCTTGTACAGTTTAGTGAGATTAAAAAATCAAACTAATAAATGTACGTTCACAACTATGATAGATATTTTGAAGGAAAAGGCTACGTTATCATAGAGCACATAAGGAAGAGATGGAGTGTTTGATCTGCTGAGCGAGGTCAAGGAAAATGTCCTCAAGGAAGTGATGGCTGCTCTTGGACATAAAATGTAGGCGTTAGCATGACATGTGGAGGAGGAGGTGAGAGTTTTCCAGGCCCAAGGACAAACATCTGCAGAAGTCCTAAGGCGAGAGGTAGAATGACATGTTCAACTGTCTCAAACCCTGCTCTTACCATACCACACTCCTCCCTAGAAACTTTGGTGAATCATAGAAGAAGGTACTAAGCATGTCATTATAAGAACAGTCAATAGGTTAGCAGGTTAGACACAAACCTAAATGCTGCCTGACCCAGAATCAAATTGCGATGCTCTTCTAAACAAATGGTGCACCCTATTGCCTTTTCTCAATCACTGAGAAATTGTTATGCCATTTTTAAATGTAGGCAACTCTGACACACCTTACCGAACCAGTACCTGAATGCAAAGATGTGTCCATTTATAGAGCTTGTAATAAGCCCCATCTATTCACCAAAAAACCTATCTATTTGCATTGTGCTAATATATGTGACTGAAAAAATGCATATTTCCATTTGTTTGGATTCATCCTTTAAAGTACGCCTTCCCTTGAAAAGAAGTATGTGTTTTCTTAGCATGTATATGCAGTATGACATGCTTTGCACTCAGTGGTTGCTCAATAAATATACAATGTTGGCTGAGTAGGTGATGAAGAGTTACTTTCTTTCAAGTCAAGACCATCCGGCTCTTTGCCAATCGAACAAAACTCCTGGTGTCTTGTCAAAAGCCAGAGAAAACCCTGCAGTCAGCAAAAAGCCACTTATTTTGAAATGCCAAACCTTTTCTTTATAGTACCTTAGTCTCTGGTTAGGATGCCTTGCCCAGAATAATTTGGTGGTTCAATTGTTTTCTATTACACCATAATGTTCAATACGATATTGTCAAGATGATGAGTCAGAGGGACAGGAGATAACACATCAGTCCCCAGGGACTTTGCATTCCATCTTTCAAGCCAGCATGAAGTGATAGGCATCTCATAAGATAACGAGTTCAAAAGCTAAGAAAACTTTGGTATGAAAAGGAGAAACGTGAGCTAGGGCACTCAGTGGCCAATGAGTCCCATGGGTAGACTGGCTCCAGTCCATTCACACAGTGCGTACATGAGGAGACAAGAAGAAATCCCAAGTCCGAAGGCTGGATGTGGGTAGCCTGTCCTGTGGCTCCATGCGCAGTCTGTGTTCATCTAAGCAGGATCATGGATATGGTCTGGGGAGCACCCAGGAACGACTTCATGTATGCTCATTGATGGCATTCAGCACTTGACCTGGAAAGAACTCAACTATCATGGCCTCTGAGCAGTAACAAGGAGCCCAGCTATCTCCTGGGGAAGAAGACATTTCACAGGTAGAGCAGTTAAAGAAAATCCCAAAGAGGTAAGATGAGCAGAGAAAGAACATCAAGATCAGAAGGATTGGTACCTAGGACTTGTCTGATCTGCTGAAAAAGTCAAGGAGCTCGGTCCTCTTTCTGGAAGAGCCAGGCACTGTAGAGCAAATAAATCCTGCCTACTGCTGAGAACAAGTAATAAAATTATTTATTGCCCACTTCCCTCCCAAGGTCAGCAAAATTATAAAGTCAAGAAAAACATTTAAAAAGCTCCATGGTCATTGGGCACAGTCGCAAGTGTATAATTGATGTAGCATATTAAAAGAAATCATTGCCCATTTCTCTTTTCTTTTTTTAAGCTTGACTTTTGCCCTGACAGTTTTACATTAAATGCCTGATCTTTGAGTCTGCATTTTTCTTGCTGAGATTGTTATGCTAAGAAAATATTCTATTCTATCTTAAATAACTATTAATACCATAATTATAAATGGATATAATTAACTCAGAGCCTGGCAGCTTTCTTTGAAATTCTGTCTCTTTTCTCCTTCCTGAGTTTATTCTAATCCCTAACTGTAACTTGTAAACATCTGTCTAGAATTGTGAAACGACCCAGTTTGGGTCCAAATCAGGTCAGCAACACACTGTCATGCTTAGGAACTTAGTATCACCAATGTAAGGTAAAAATTAACAAACTAAACTAAAGACTATACTCAGTGTTTCAATTTCACTAACATTTATACTATTTATTATTTTGTGCATTAAACACATATAGGATATTTTCTGTTTGCAAGGAGACACAATGCCTCACCTAGGAATGCTAAATTGAGTAAGATTAAGACATAGTGGCCAATGAGACTAGAAGATTGCTGTATAAAGACAGTGTCCTACATACCCTAGACCATCAGTAAGTACCTGTACACTGTAGTTCCTGCCTTCAAAAAGAACTTGCAAATGAGTAGATAGGTGCCTCAGTTTGATTACAGGCATTGACGATGATACCCATGATAAATGCTGTAGAGGGAAAGCCTCACAGGAAAATTCCTCTAAAGAGTCCCTTTACACAAAACCGAGACTTTAGTTGCGATACATGAAAGGAAAATAATTACTAGAATAATATGTTATCATGTGACTAAAACACTCGATGTACTGAAAGCAGGGAGATTTCGTAGAAGATTAATTTGAAATAAAATGTGCCAGAGGCTGCCCGTAGCCTGCCCACTCCCTCTCTGCCTCCATGAAAGGGTGGAATTTGACCCAACATGTCACCAAACCCTCTGTACCCCTGCAGGATCTTTTCTCCACAGATTTCAAAGTGTTTTTACAAAAGTAAATTAACAAGCCTCATCATCTCTTCCCTCCACAAAGATGGTTCATTTAAGTAACACAGAAATTTACCTAAGTGGCCTACTCAAGGTCACGCGAGAAGTCCTTTGTGTGTAATCTGGAGATGGGTATTCAAAGTGTGAAAACAGCACGCAGCCTCCTTGCAGACCCCAATTCATTGGATGCTTTGGCAAGTACCACTGGAGGGACCAGTAGTCTTTAATCTGTACAGCAAGGCTCCGGCCAGCTGGCCTTTCCTCAGCCTCATCAAGCACCCACACACACCTGGAAACCCAGACTCCAGCCCTCCTCTTTTCCGTCTTATCTGCCACAAAAGCTGAGTGAGGACAGAACATGACTTTTTTTTTATTATTTTTATATATCACTTTGATTAAATAAGTAGTTGGCCATATCGTCTTTTGTTTTCCCAAACTCTTCTATTAACCCAGTCAACAGGTATTTATTAAACACTTATTTTGTTGCCACGCACTGCGCTAAATGCCATGAACACCACAGTCATACTCCAGCCTTCATGGGAAAGACCTACAGACAGTAAGCGAGGATCAGACCTGTGCTCAGCGCTATGAAGATGACAAACGTGACGAGCTCGGCGAGGTGGGTAGGGATGGATGGATCAGGGAAGCCCCCTCTAAGCAGGTGGCGCTTAAACTGAGACCTGGAACGTGAGGATAAGTCAGGCTTTTTTTATTTTACATTTTGTATTTTACAGATTTTTATTTCTAGTAAAGTCAATAGCAATCTTTAATATCCCACATAAAAAGCTCTTTGGGCATCCTTTTCTTTTTTTTCTCCCCATAGTAAAGGGGTCTTAAGACCAAAAAGTGAGAAAATCACTGCGGTTTATCCCCAGCCATGATGGTCCATTTCTTGCTCTGACCTCATCAGATGCCACTGGGGTGGAATTACAAACCACTCCTATATAAGACCCTGGCTAGGCTGAGGTTTTTGTCCATTATAGCACAGCAAGCTGATTTATGGTGACCTGTTGGACATGGACTAATTAGCTTGTTTTCTTCTTTTTTTAATATATTTTTACTCTTTCTCATTTTTATTATTTTAATTTTTCTTATTTTTCTCTTTTGCCATTTTTTCTTTTTATCTCACTTTTTTCAATGTTTCCTTTCTCATTTTTCAAATTTTTTTGTTCTTTTTCTCATTTTTCTTTAGACATTTTTTAGTTAGTATAATTAGTATTGGTATAGTTCATATAGTTAGTATTATTTATTAGTATTGGTAGTTAGCCTTGTTAGTGTTATTAGTATAGTTAGTACTGGTAGAGTCAGTACAGTTATCAGTGTTTACTCATATTGTGTATTAGCATAGTTAGCATTGTTAGTATTAGTTACCATAGTTTATATAGTTAGTATTGTTAGCATAGTTAGCATCCACTGATAGTATTGTCAGTTAGTGTAGTTAGCAAGTCACGGTGTCAAATGAAATTGCAGCCACCTCTGCCTACACAGAGCCCCATATTAACCATTACGAGCTCCTGAACACCATTGGCAGGGAACCTTTGCCAAGACGAGGTTCGTCCGGAACATTCTGACTAGAACAGAGGTGGCTCCTCTAAACTTTTTGGAGAAGTCCATTGTATGAAGGGGTCAAATCACCCAAATATTATAAAGTTATTCTAGGTGATTACCACCCAGGATACATTGTTCCTTTTCACGGAGCATGTGAGTGGAAGATCCTGGTTTAATTCTCTGGAGGACCACAGCCTTGTGACTGAGAAGGAGACCCTAGCCATGCTCCAGCAGCTCCTGTCAGCAATACAGTGAACTGCCACCAGTGGGCCATCATCCCCAGAGACCAGGAGCCAGAAAATACACTTACAGGTGCTGAGCTGAATGTCGAACTTGCAGACTTTGCCTCAGTAGTAAGTCACTGGCCATAAGCTGAGTGTGTTCTGTGGCACCCTCTCTTATGTCGCCCCAGAGTCTTCCATCGCCAAACCTATGATGACCCAAGGGTTGGTGTGTGGAGCCTGGGGGTAGTTCTTTACAGGAAAGTGACAGGGACTATGCCATTTGTGGGAGAGGAATTTGGGGAAGTGAAGCAGCAGACACTGAGTGGGCACTTCCATTTATAACACTGTATGTCTATAGAAGATCAAAAACTTTTTTTTTTTTTAAAGATTTTATTTTTATTTATTTATTTTGAGAGAGGGGAAGGGAGGGAGAAAGAGAGAGAAACATCAATGTGTGGTTGCCTCTTGCATGGCCCCCACTGGGGACCTGGCCCACAACCCAGGTATATGCCCTGACTGGGAATCGAACCTGCAACACTTTGGTTCGCAGCCCGCGCTCAATCCACTGAGCTACGCCAGCCAGGGCCTCAAAAACTTTTTTAAAAAATTAATGACCCTCCACCCCACAAAAGAAGAACCCTGGAGGGTACGATGAAAGACCCATGGCTCGACATGGCCTGGAGTGGGAACTCAGGCCTTACAGCAAGCCGCTCTGTGACGACATGGACCCTCAGGCAGCAGAAGTAATGAAGAACCTGGGATTGGAGCAAAACAAGACCCAGGAGTCAGTAACAGGAAGACAATATGACAAAGTGATGGGCACACACCTGATCCTAAGTATCACAAAAACCAAGGTTGGAAGGCCGCATCATTGGTAAGGCCCTGCCCCCTCCCCTGAATCCAGTAACTGCAGCCCTTCCCCATCCCAGGAGGTTCATTCAGCCATCAGAGCAGAAGATTGAAGAGCCTGCCAGTCCCTCAGCCAGCCTGGGGTCAAAGACAACCATTCCCGCAGCCCAGCCTTCCAGCATGGCCCCGGGGGCTCCCCCTTCACCCACAGCAGCGGCAGCCACAATGGCGGAGCCCCAGAGAAACCAGCAGCGATGAAACTCCCTTCATGCTGGGCAGCCTGATGGTGAAACCCCAGCCTCTCCCTCTGGCCACAGCCAGGGCTGGCAGGGAGTGACTAGGAGTGTCTTCAGTTTCCTATTAAAACTTAGGTGCTGTGGGCCATCCGCTAACAAGCAGCATCTCAAAAGCACAAGAGTCAAAAAAACATAATTTATAAAATTGTGAACAGCCAAGACAGAGCCACAGTCAAAGATTCTGAGGGAGGTCAAGCCGCATTCCCTGCATTTTAAATGTAGAACTTAAAGGTGCTGAACTCCAGGGAGGTTGGCCAATGGTGCAGGAGGTCAGCCAGAGGCTGGATACAAACAGCGGTGGGTGAGAACGGTGCCCGAAACAGACCCTGTGTATATGCAGGGCCCCTGGGTGAGAGGACTCGGTCCAGTGGACAGTGGAGATGTGCAAACTGCCATGGTGTTCTCTTCCCAGGAATCCTAGCAGGAGAGTATCTGGACTCTCCCGGCCTTCAGAAACATCTCATCAAAAACTCCTGCTGAGCTTCGAGGATGGCCTGGAGCCTTCTGGGGGTCAAAAGGAAAGGCCACCCTGGCTACAGGTCCACCCCTGAGCTCCCACCTGAATGAAACTTTAGAGACGGGATTGGTTCTTCTGGAGGCCTTCTCCCCTCCCCTGCTTGTCTTTCCTTCCATGTTTGTGTGGGTTCTTTTTTGTTTTATTCCTCACCCAAGGATATGTCCACTGACCTTAGAGAAGAAGAGGAAGGGGGAGAGAAAGAGAGAGAGTGAGAGGGACACTGATGTGAAAGAAAAACATTGATAGGTTGCCTCCTGTACACGCCAGATCAAACCCACAACCTAGGTATGTGCCCCCACCAGGAATCAAATTCCCAACTTTTCAGAGTATGGGGCAATGCTCCAACCAACTGTGTGCATTCTTATTAAAGTATTTGGTTCTTCCAATTTTTGTAATAAACTTGATGCCCCAGAGAGATGTATTGGAAACTCTGTTTTTCATCCTGCCTGCGCAGGGTCAGGGCTGTGCATCCTCCAGTTTGAGAAGCGTGTAATGTACTACTTGGACTTTATTCTGGGAACTCCCCAATAGCAATGTATGTGGTTCTGCAGGAAGAAGGCCAGCCCCCAGCATGCTGGGCCGGTTCCAGACACCAGGGCACAGCAGTGGGTGAGTGGAGCAGGCAGAGGTCTCCGTTCTCTGCAGCCGATAGTCTGCCCTGTGACCTCAGCAGGAATCATCTCTCGTGACCTCTTGGCTTTGCTTACTTCCCTCTGTGCCAGTCTCATTCTTGGGTGGGCATGCCCTTTATGTAAGTAAGACTTTTAAAGTCCTGGAGAAAGAGTGCTTCAGGCAGAGGAAACAGCAGAGACAAAGAAAAGTGCTCAAATGGAAAGAACTTGGCATTTCTCAAGGTGTCCAAAGCTTAATGAGCTAGCAGAACAGAAGCAGGTGTGGCTGCAGAGGCCGTGCAGAGCTTTGTGGGCCATGGGAAGGAGTGAGGATTTTTTTCTGAGAACGGTGATCAACCCCTGAAGGGTTTTAAGCAAGGAAGTAACATAATCTGCAAACATTTTTTTCTGTCTCTACATATTACAAAATTCACCAGGCAGGGCAGGTTTTCTTATGCCTTCGAACCGATGAAGAACATGAACAGGGAACTGAATGTTTTTCCCACTGTAATCCTTACCACACCAGTTCCCTGAACATGCGGGAATGCACATTAAAACATTGTTTTAGCCCTGGCTGGTGTGGCTCAGTGGATTGAGTGCCAGCCTGCGAATTGAAAGGTCGCTATTTTGATTCCAGTCAAGGCACATGTATAGGCTGCAGGCCAGGTCCCCAATCGATGTTTCTCTCCTTCTCTTTCTCCCCTTCTCTTTCTCCCTCCCTTCTCATCTCTCTAAAAATGAAAAAATAAAATCTTTTCAAAAAATACTGTTTTAAGAGGGAAAGACCTTCTTGCCTCTGTGAAGCTAATTCATTGGTCTGATTTAACTGATCTTGCCCTTTTACTGAAGAGCGTGTGGTGTTCCTTTGATTCATCTGTCCCCCTATGACCCCAACAGCATATGTCATAGACCTATGAGTGACTGTCATGACTTTGTGTTGTCATTAAGTGGTTCCTTTCCTCTCCTTGCCCGGATCTTCCATTCTTGAGTTCTCTGAGGACCAGGAACTGTCTCACTCATCTTTGTGTTTCCAGTCACTGTCACAGGGCCAGGGCCAGAATGGGGGCTCAGAAAATGATGGACACATGCAAATCAGTGTGGCAACTATATAGTAAATTGTCCCAAATCAGGACACATTAGAGTATAAAAGGGAATGTGATTAATGATTATGCTGGGACAGCAATGTAAAGTTGGATGGGGATTGAACCAGGACGTATGGTCACCTCAATAATCATTGTAAAGAATAGTGAATAAAACTTCAAATTTGAAGATCTTTTAGAAGGCACTAAGATGCCACTTGCCTGAGGTGGTTCAGACCAATAGTTCCGAAAGTACAAGGAGACATGACAGCATAGGAAATGTTTGTAAGTAGCAGGGATTCAAGATTAAGTAATATAGATTGACACTTTCATAACTGATTCCCTTTTTAATTCTACTTAGCATTTTTAATTATTACAAAGAGAAACTTGGTTTGTGGCTAGGTTATCTTTAATCCCCTCAAGCTCCTGCTAATCTTCCTTTTTAAACAAAAAGTGAACAAACCTCAGGATCAGAACCTTTGAATAAGAAAGGTATTTGGCTGGAATTTAATATTACTAAATTAATTATATTTATTTTATGCTTTCCTTTACTACATGGCAAATTATGATCACTTTCCAGGTAGGGCTGGGATATAACATTTCATTTTTAATTAAGCTTTTGAAGTAAAAAAGAAATGATAACATTTAAATTATATAGATGATAAAGGTCACATGCAGATTTTAGCAAAAAAAGCACAAAGTTGATGTACAAATGACTGAAGTTTGGAGAAAGTAACTCAGATGACTCCAAGTCTTGTTTCCAAGCCTACCTTGAGGGTCCACATTATTTTTAAAATATGTATATAAATTAATTTAAAGTAATTTATAAAATAAATGTGTAGTATATATTACTTTTTTCATTTATATAATATTTTTCTCATTATAAAGACTATTCATGCTTATTGTTGGAATATGACCCTAGAAAATACATAACAGTGTAAAGATATTTAAAAAATAAAAAACACAAAATAACCCAATCCAGGGAAAAACACGTTTAATATGTGAATTGGTTTTTTTTCTTATTTTGTATTTTTAGAAATATAATCTTTGAATCTCAAAATGTTAATATATATGTAACTCTAAATTCACATAAAAGATGTATTTTGTTTATTAAAAATAATTAACAATAGAATGAGTTTAAGTATCAAACCTTCCCTTGACTACTTAAAAGTTTAATTTACTCAAAAGTTATATACGTGGAATATTTAGCCCCATATTTATCCAGTAATTTAAGACACATCTTTGCCAAATAAAATTTCATACACTTTCAACCAGTTATAATGAGGTGACTGAGCTTCCTCTTGGAAATTGTGCCCTTAAACCCCTGCTCGTTTTACTTGCTAGGGACGTACACTACCCAGCTCTTTGCAAAATTTCCTTTCTTCTGTGGAAGAATAAAAAGAGCACGTTGAGCTGTATTCTAGTTTTCTATGAGTCAGAATGGCTTTGACTATATTGCCATACCAAGCCAACAGGTGTAGGCAGATAATTATCTACTTATAAAAATGGTACAGGTGTTGAAAATACCTATTTACATTTTTTTCCAAAGCAGAATGTTAGCATGGCGTGACTATTACCTTGATCACAAACAGGTAAGGTCTTTAGAAAACAACAACTACAACAGCAGCATTAACAACCACTCCGCACCAAGATAATAACCCGCTGTTCCACGGGCGGCCTTATGTTCCACCCCCTCCCTAAGGATTTCTCTTTGCAGGATATCGACTCCACCATCACTTAATTTTCATGTTACAAGGTGAGCGAGGTTGGGACTATATGATTTTATTAGAGCACTTTGTCAGGAAACATAATGAAGCTTAGAGAATAACCCATGATTTTGAAACAAAGTCCTGTCCATTCCCACCAGCTCCACCCAACCTGAATACCAATTTAAAAGACTATCGTCTCCCTGAAGACTAGGATGCCAGGAAGTTAGCTGCAATCTCTGTGCCTTAAACAGCACTTGGTTCTTAGAAAACTGTTTAATATTGTTGAATCAAAGAGCCATTAACATAATAGTTACTATTTCTAAATACCCAAGATGTATTTGGTCCTGTTATTTACGATACCACTTTCAGAAGTTAGAATTACCTGTACAGTCCCACTGAGAAAATAGGCTCAGAAGTGTCAAGTAATGTGTCAAGTTCACACAGTGATGGCACTTACGATTCAAAGCCAGATATGTCTGAGGCCCGTGCTTCAGTTTTTTCTCCTACAGAATGGGAAAGAGTTATGACTTCATAAAGGGCTTCATATATGCAAAAGGAAAAGTCCAATAATGCAGATTCGGTCCTTTTTTTAGAAAAAAATCTTTATTTTTTTATTACAGTTTACCTTCAATATTATTTTACATCACTTTCAGGTGTTGACAGCACAGGGTCAGACAGTCATATACTTCACACAGTGTTCCACTGATATTTTCTGTACCCACCTGGCACCATACACAGTTATTACACTATTATTGACTATATTTCCTATGCTGTATTTCCATCCCTGTGACTATTTGTAACAACCAATAGGTACTTCTTAATTCCTTTACTTCTCTCACCCAGTCCCTCAACCCCTACCCATCTGGCAGCCATCAGCCTTCATCTATGAGTCTGTTTCAATTTTGTTTGTACATTTATTTTGTTCTTTAGATTCTGCATATAAGTGGAATCATATGGTATTTGTCTTTTTTCTTTTTTTTCCCATTCTGAAATGAATTTATTTTTATTGCGTTTTTCCATCACCATTTAGTCCACTCATGACTGCTGCCCTGCAATCACCACACTGTTGTCCACGTTTCTGAGTCCTTTTTCCTTTTTGCTTGATCCCTTCACCCACTAACCTCCCCACCCTCAGCTATCATCTTGCTCTCCATCTATAAGTCTGTTTCTAGATTCATTGTTACTTTAGTTTGTTCAGATTCCACATATGAATGAAAACATATGGTATTTGTCTTTCACTGACTGGCTTATATTTCACTTAGCATAGTGTTCTCTAGGTCCATCCATGCTGTCACGAAGGGTTAAGTTTCCTTTTTTATGGCTGAGTAGTATTCCATTGTGAACATGCCCCATAGTTGTTTTATCCACTCATCTATGGATGGACACTTGGGCTGCTTCCATATCTTGGTGATTATAAATAACACTTGCAATGAACATAGAATAGGGGTGCTTCTGTTCTTTCAAATTAGTGTTTTAGGTTCTTTCAGATATATTCCCAGGAGAGGAATCATTGGATCAAAAGGCAGATCCATTTTTCATTTATTGAGGCATCTTCATACTGCTTTCCATAGTGGCTGAGCCAGTCTGCATTCCCACCAACAGCGCAAAATTGTTCCCATTCCTACACATCCTTGCCAGCACTTGTTTGTTGATTTATTGATGGTAGCCATTCTGACAGGTGTGAGATGGTATCTCATTGTGGTTTTAATTTGCATTTCTCTGATGCTTAGTGACATTGGGCGTCTTTTCATATGTCTGTTGGCTATCTGCATGTCCTCTTTGGAGAAGTGTCTGTTCAGGTCCTTTGCCCCTTTTTAATTGGATTGGGGTTTTGTTGGTGTTGAATCTTGTAAGTTCTTTATAAATTTTTATATTAATCTCTTATCAGATGTATCAGTGAATATGTTCTGCCATTCTGTGGGTTGTCTTTTTATTTTGTTGATGATTTCCTTTGCTGTGCAAAATCTTTTTAGTCTGATGTAGTCCCGCTTGTTTATTTTTTCTTTTGTTTCCCTTGCCTGGGGAAATTTATCCAATAAAATATCGCTGCAAGCAATGTCAGAGATTTTGTGGCCTATTTTCTTCTAGGATTTTTATGGTTTCAAGTCTAACATTTAAGTCTTTAATCCATTTTAGTTTACTCTTGTGTGTGGTGTAAGAAGGTGGTCTAGTTTCATTTTTCAGGACATATTGGTCCAGTGTTCCCAATATCATCTATTGAATACACTATTTTTACCCATTGCATGTGC
The DNA here is from genome assembly GCA_039655065.1 of Glossophaga mutica. NCBI lineage: Eukaryota > Metazoa > Chordata > Mammalia > Chiroptera > Phyllostomidae > Glossophaga > Glossophaga mutica. The sequence goes on from CM077304.1 coordinate 67,653,026, forward strand.
TTGCTTCCTCTGTCATATTTTAATTGACTATAAAGGTGTGGGTTTATGTCTGGGCTCTCTATCTGTTCCATTGACCTATATGTCTGTTTTTATGCCAGTACCATGCTATTTTGATTACTATGGCTGTAGGGTAAGTGGAGGCAGTCTGGCTTCCTCACCCAGGTGTCTGGGTAGCTAAGGGAAGCAATGTTCCCATAGCCTTGGAGGGGCCTGATAACTGGTATTCTCATAGCCTTGAGACTGGATCCAATAAAGTGTTCCCATAACATGAAGTGAGCTCGCATGCACAGAATTATATTATGTAATTTCTGGCATCTGGCCAGCTTTGTTCCCCTCTAGTTAAATGAGTAAGGACTCCCTGTTACGGGCGATGATGATGAGAGACAAGCAAGGGGAAGGGTCCCACAATGGGTGCCACACTATGGAGCAAGGGCCATGACATGAGACACGCAGATAGACACGCAGCTTGTGGCATGTGTGGCTTGCCCACCTGTGAATAAAGGCATGCCAGACATCCCAACAGCCCCATGAATATTTTTCCATCTGTACGAATACCATGAACCTGCTTGGCCTTGAAGTGTGGCAACACAATGGCCCTGGAGGATTTTAGGTAGTGTGATACCTCTAATTTTGTTCTTCTTTCTCAAGATTGCTGTGGCTATTCAGGATCTTTTGTGATTCCATGTAAATTTTGGAGTTCTCATGTGAAATATGCCAGTGGTATCTTAATAGGAACTACGTTCAGATTGCTTTGGGTAGTATAGATATTTTAATGATGTTATTTCTTTCTGTCCAGGAGAATGGTATATGCTTCCATTTACTTATATCTTCTTCAATTTCTTCAATATCATAATTTTCTCAGTACAGGTCTTTTATCTCCTTGTTTAAATTTATTCCTAGGTATTTTTTATGCATTTGTAAATGTAATTGTTTTCTAATTTCCCTTTTTGATAGTTCATTATTGGTATAAAAAATGCAACCATTTTCTGCATACTTATTTTGTATCCTTCTGCTTTACTGAATTTATCAGTTCTAGTAGTTTTTTGGTGAAATTTATGGTTCTCTGTATACAGTATCACGTAATCTGCAAATAATGACAGTTTTATTTCTTCCTTTCCAATTTGAATGCCTTTTATTTCTTCTTGTATAATTGCCATGGCTAGGGCTTCCAGTACTATGTTGAAAAAGAGTGGTGAAAGTGGACATCCCTGTCTTGTTCCTGATCTCTTTTAGATTTTCCCCATTGAGTGTGATATCAGTTGTGTATTTATCATATAGGGCCTTATTATGGTGAGGTATGTTCCTTCTAGTCCCACTTTGCTGTGAGTTTTTTTCATAAATGGGTGCTGGATTTTATGAAATGCTTTTTCTGCATCTAATTACATGAGCATGTGATTTTTATCCTTCATTTTGTTTATGTGGGGTATCACATTAATTGATTTGCAGATATTGTACCAGCCTTGCCTCCCAGGAATAAATCTCACTTGATTACATTGTATGATCGTTTTAATGTATTTCTGGATTCAGTTCACTAATATTTTGCTGGGGTTTTTTGCCTCTATGTGCATCAGACATACTACTGGCTTATATTTTTTCTCTGTAGTGCCTTTGTCTGGTTTTGGAATCAAGATAATGCTGGCATCATAAAATGAGTTTAGGAGCCCTCCTTCTTCTTTAACTTTTTGAAATAGTGTGAGAAGAAGAGGTGTTAGAAGAAGATGTAGTCTCAGATATGGCACCAGCTTGCTGGCTCTTTGGGGGAAGGTTTCAGAAAAGGGATAACGACGTCTGCTCACCTCAATCAGACATCTCAGTTTTCTCCCCATATGCAACTGGGGCCTTTTAAGCTGCTACTCTGTTGCTGGAGCCCAGAAGGAGCGAGTCTGAATAGATGAGTCTGTGTGTGGGTTCTGTAAGAGGAAATGCTTGGGGCTCCAGAAGTTTCTTCCATTGACTCAATCCCTGCTAGTTTTGCAGTCAGAAGTTGTGGGGCCTTATCTTCCTGGCACTGGAATCCTGGGCTGGGGGGCCTGGTGCGGGGCTAGGACTCCTCACTCCCAAGATATCCCTCCTGAATATTTATCCACCACACATGGATGAGGGACCTGCCTGTTCCGTGTCTTTGCCCCTCCTACCAGTCTGGATGGATATGGTTTCTTTAATGCCTTAGTTGTCAGACTTCCAATCAACCCAATTTCTGACACGTCTGAGTGATGGTTGTTCTATATTTTGTTGTAATTTTGATGTGGTTGTACAAAGAGTTGAGCCATGTCTGTCTACACTGCCATCTGACCAGAAGTCATTTATTTGGGGGGGGGGGGGGGTGTTTGTTTCTTAAGGTGGCCTCTAATGCTATGAATTTCCCTCTTAGGGAAATTCACAAGCTTTACTTGTGTCCATAGGTTTTGGATTATTGTGTTTTCATTTTCATTTGTCTCAGAGAACCTTTCAATTTCTTTTTTGATCTCATTGTTAACCCATTCATTGTTTAGTAACATGTTATTTGGTCTCCACATTGTGTGTTTTTCTGTTTTTTTTTCCTTGTAATTTCTAGTTTCATACCTTTGTGGTGAGAGAAGATTGTTGATAGGATTTCAGTCTTAACTTTGATAAGACTGTTCTGTGTCCTAACATGTGGTCTATCTATGAAAATGTTTCATGTGCACTTGAAAACAGTGTATATTCTGTTGCTTTGAAATGAAATGCTGTGAAATATCAATTAAATCCATCTGCTATGAGTGTGATCAGAGCTACTATTTCCTTATTGATTTCAATCTGGAAGATCTGTCCATTGATGTCAGTGAGATGTTAACATCCTCTATGATGCCTGTATTATTGTCAATCTCTCCTTTTATGTTCATCAAGATTTGCTCTCTATATTTAGGTATTCCCATGTTGGGTACAAAAATGTTTACAAGGGTTATATCCTCTTGCTGGGTTGATCTCTTTATCACTAAATAATGTCCTTCTTTGTCTATTTTAGTCTTTGTTTTAAAGTTTATTTTGTCTAATGTAAGTATTGCTATACCAGCTTTCTTTTCATTTCCAGTGCATGAAATATCTTTTTCCATCTCTATACCTCCAGTCTGTTTGTATGTTTCATTCCGAGATGGGTCTCTTGTAGACAGCATGTATAAGAATGGCTATTTCTTATCCATTTGCCTACTCTATGTGTTATGATTGTGATATTTAAGCCATTTACATTTAAAGTGATTATTGATAGGTGTGTATTTATTATTTTATTATTTTTAATATATTTTATTCATTATGCTGTTATACTTGTCCCATTTTCCACCCTTTATTCCCCTCCACCCTGAACACCCCTCCCATCTGCATTCCCCACCTTTAGTTCATATACATGGGTTGTACATGTAAGTTCTTTGGCTTCTACATTTCCTATACTATTCTTAACCTCCCCCTGTCTATTTTCTACCTACCATTTATGCTATTTATTCTCTGTACCTTTTCCCTCTCTCTCCTCCTCCCACTCCTCCACTAATAACCCTCCATGTGATCTCCATTTCTGTGATTCTGTTCCTGTTCTAGTGTTTGCTTAGTTTGTTTTTGGGTTTTTTTTTCAGGTTCGGTTGTTAATAGCTGTGAGTTTGTTGTCATTTTTAGTGTTCATATTTTTTATCTTCTTTTTCTTAGATAAATCCCTTTAACATTTCATATAATAAGGGCTTGGTGATGACGAACTCCTTTAACTTGACCTTTTCTGAGAAGCACTTTATCTGCCCTTCCATTCTAAGTGATAGCTTTGCTGGATAGAGCAATCTTGGATGTAGGTCCTTGCCTTTCATGACTTTGAATACTTCTTTCTAGACCCTCCTTGCCTGTAAGGTTTCTTTTGAGAAATCAGCTGATAGTTTAATGGGAACTTCTTTGTAGGTAACTCTCTCCTTTCCTATAGCTGCTTTTAAGATTCTCTCCTTATCTTTAATCTTGGATAATGTAATTATGATGTGCCTTGGTGTGTTCCTCCTTGGGTCCAATTTCTTTGGGAGTCTCTGAGCTTGCTGGACTTCCTGGTAGTCTATTTCCTTTGCCAGATTGGGGAAGTTCTCCTTCATTATTTGTTCAAATAAATTTTCAATTTTTTGCTTTCCCTCTTCTCCTTCTGGCACCCCTATAATTCAGATGTTGGAACATTTAAAGATGTCCTGGAGGTTCCTAAGCCTCTCCTCATTTTCTTTCAATTCTTGTTTCTTCATTCTGTTCTGGTTGAATGTTTATTTCTTCCTTCTACTCCAAACCATTGATTTGAGTCCTGGTTTCCTTCCCCTCACTGTTGGTTCCCTGTAGATTTTTCTTTATTTCATATAATGTGACATTCACTGATGTCTGGGTCTTTTTTATGCCATTGAAGTACCCAGTGAGTTCCTGGAGCATCCTGATAACCAGTGTTTTGAACTGTGCATCTGGTAGATTGGCTATCCTTTCATCACTTAGTTGTATTTTTTCTGGAGTTTTGAACTGTACTTACATTTGGGCCTTCTTTTTTTTTTTTTTTTTTTGGCAGGGGGAGGGGGGCGGACTCAGTGCACCTACTACATAGTAGGTGGTATAACCTTAGGTGTTCACCAGGGCAGGGCAACCCACATTGCTGCCTTGTGATGCTGTATGTGGGGGAGGGTCAGAGAGGGAACAAAGCCTCTTGCTCAGCTCTCTGCTGGTTTTCAGTCACTTCTCCTACTACCCACAAGCAAATTGGGCTCTTCTGGTGCTGATTCCCAGGTGGGTGGGTTTGTGTATGTTCTAGTACCCCGTGGGTCTCTCCTACAAACTCTCCTGTGAGGCTGAGAGTTTCTCCCGCTGCTGCCTCAACCCCCACAGGTGTTTTCAGTCAAAGATTTTTGAGGCTTTATTTCCCCACACTGGAACCCTGGGTTGTGTGGTCTGTCTCGCTCCCCAGTTGTTCCTCCCAGTTTATCTGCACGCAAATGTGGGACCACCCAGTCTGCAATCCCCCACCTCAATGGGTCTGCTAGCTGCCTTGCCTGCCCGGATCCTCCAGCCACTGCCTTGCTGCGAGTCCTCTCTACCCTGCTGCCCATCTCCACCCCTCCTACCAGTCTGGATGAATGTTTCTTCTTTAACTTCTTGGTTGTCAGACTTCCATACGGTTCGATTTTTCTGTCAGTTCTGGTTGGTTTTTGTTTTTAAATTTGTTGTTGTCCTTCTTTTGGTTGCACGAGGAGCCACAGTGTGTCTACCTATACCTCCATCTTGGCCAGGAGGAAAATTCTTTTCTTTTTTTTTCTGCTCTGATTGGGTATTTTCTGCTACCTTATCTTCCAAAGTGCTGATTTAAATAAAGTACCTAGGAAAAAATTTAACAAAGAGATAGAAGACCTGTACTTGGAAAACTATAGAACACTGAAGAAAGAAATTGAGGAACATACAAATAAATGGAAGCATACACCCTGTTCATGGATTGGAAGATTTAACATCATTAAAATGTCCATACTACCTAAAGCAAATGATAGATTCAAAGCAATTTCTATCAAAATACCAGTGGCACATTTCACAGATCTAGAACAAATATTTTAAAAATTTATATGGAACCAAGAAAGATCCTGAATAGCCTCAGCAATCTTGAGAAAGAAGAACAAAGTTGGAGGGATCACAAGCCTGATATCAAACTATACTATAAGACCACTATAACCAGAACAGTCTGGTATGGGCATAAGAACAGATACATAAATCAGTGGAACAGAATAGAGAGCCCGGAAATAAACCTACATCTTTATGGTCAATTAATATTTGACAAAGGGAGCATGAGCGTACAATGGAGTAAAGACTCTCTCTTCAGTAAATAGTTGGGAGAGCTGAACTGGTACATGCAAAATATGAAACTCAACCATCAACTTACACCACACACCAGAATAAACTCAAGATAGATAAAAGACTTAAATATAGGTCATGATACAACAAAAATCCTAACAGAAAACATAAGCTGTAAAATTCCAGATATCTCACTTAGCGATATTTTTGTCAATATACATCCTAGGGCAAGGGAAATAAAGGAGAAAATTAACAATGAGACTACATCAAATTAAAAAGCTTCTGCATGGCTAAAGAAACTGGCATCAAAACAAAAATATACTTGCCAGCAGTATATTGGACAAGTTTTTAATCTCCAAAATATATAAAGAACTCATAGGACTCAACAACCCAGGAAGACAAACAACCCAATTTTAAATAGTCCTGGCTAGTGTGACTCACTGGATTGAGCAACAGCCTGGGAACTGAAGGGTCAATGATTCAATTCCCAGTCAGGGCACATGCCTCAGTTGCAGGAGAAGTCCCCAGTTGGGGGTGTATGAGAGGCAACTGACTGATGTATCTCTCACATGTTGATGTTTCTCTCCATCTCTTTTAGTCTCCCTTCCCCTCTCTCTAAAAATGAATAAATAAAATCTTGGGGAAAAAATGGTCAAAGGATCTGGATAGACATTTTTCCAAAGAGGACATGCAGATGGCCCATAGACACAGGAAAAAATGTTCAACATCACTAGCCATCAGTGAGATACAAATTAAAACCACGATGAGGTATCACCTCACACCAGTCAAAATGGCCATCATTCATAAACTAACAACAACAAGTGCTGGTGAGAATGTGGAGAAAAGGGAATCCTAGTGCACTGTTGGGAATAGCACACCAGTGAAGCTGCTGTGGGAAACAGTATGGAGTTTTCTCAAAAAATTAAATATGGAACTGCCTTTTGACCCAGCAATTCCACTGCTTGGATTATATCCTAAGAACCCTGAAACACCAATTGAAAAGAACCTCTGCAGCCCAATGTTCATAGCAGCACAAGTTACAGTAGCCAAGATTTGGAAACAGCTTAAGTGCCCATCAGCAGATGAGTGGATAAGAAAATCTGTGATACATTTACACAATGAAATACTATGCAGCATAAAAATAGGAAGAATTCCTTCCTTTTGGGACAGCATGGATGGAACTGGAGACTATTATGCTAAGTGAAATAAATCAGTCGGTGAAAGACAAAAATATGATCTCATTTATGAGAGGAATCTAATGAACAAAATAAACTAATGAGAAAAGTAGCACCAGAGGCATGGAATCATGGAATAGGCTGACAGCTGTAAGAGGGGAGGGGGAAGGTGGGGACTGATTGAAAGAATGTGAAGGGATTAGTCAAAGAACATACATGAGGTCACATAGACATGAACAACAGTGTGGGGCTTGACTATGGAAATGAGGGAGTTGGGCTGGGTGGAGAGGGATAAAGGGGGAAAATGGGGCAATTGTAATAGCATAAATAATAAAACATTTTAAAAATTGCTGATTTGATTCTCTGCTTCATCTTATACTGTTGATTCATTCTAGTGTATTCTTCATTTCAGATACCACATTCTTCGCTTCTACCTGATTTTGCTCTAAGGTTTCTATGTCCTTTTTTATGTCTCTTTGTTTAAATTTTCACAGCATTCATTCATTCTTCCTCTAAGTTCCTTGAGCATCCTTATAACCGTTGTTTTGAACTCTGTGTCTGGTAGATTGCTTGACTCCATTTCATTTACTTCTTTTTCTGGGGACTTCTGTTCTTTCACATGTGGCCTGTTTCTTTGTCTTCCCATTTTGGCTGCCTCTATGTATTTGTTTCTGTGTATTAGGTAGGTGTTCTGTGGCTCCCAGTCTTGATATGTAGGACTTATGTAGTATGTGTCTTGTGGAAGTCAGTGGCACAGTCTTCCTGATCACCTTGTGCTGGGTACTCCAGGAATGTCCTTTGTGTGTGGTGAGCCCTCCTATTGTAGTTGTCTAGATTGCTGTTGGCCCATTCATTAGTTGGGTTGATCCTCAGGCTGGCTGACTATGAGGATTGTCCTTGACTACAGTGCATGTGCTGGTGTGCAGGGCCTGACCCCATGAAGTGGAATTCACTCCAGCAGGGTCTGGTGCCTGCCGAAATCTCCCTTTAGGTATGCCACTTGTGGAGCTAACTGGGTCATGCTCTGATGTGGTCTGAAGCCCACAACCAGCTGTGTTGGTTCTGGGGCCTCTTGGGAGGGATTCCAGGGCAGATCAATATCAGGTGCTGCTTGTGACAAGCCCTGGGCTACCTGTTTGGAGGTACAAAGCGATCCACAGTTTGTAGCTGCTCCTCCTGGGCCTGTGTGCAAATAGAAGGGGCCAAGGTGAACAGCAAGACCAACTTCCATCAGCACCAAGCCCCAGGGCATGTTAGCAAAAGGCCTGCAAAACCCTGAGATCTACTTCCATCTGTTAGGCTCAGTCACTGAAAGAGCCTCTTGCAGTATGTGAGTTGTGTGAAGTAGGTTGTCAGTGAATCACCAGATAGGAGCAAGTTGTGTTCACCAGGTTAATACAGATTCCCACTCAGCACCAGTGCTGGGTCTGAGACCACTCAGCAAAAGTCCCAGGGTACACCAAGGCCAGCCACCCACCAGGGGCCTGCAGACCTTTGTGGTGGGGAGAAGTCCCAGGGAATCATCAGGGTGAGGTCAACAAAGCTCATCAGGTTAAAGCAGACCAATATCTGGTTGTGTGGAGGGAGCACTCTGCACAGGAATGGTGGTATCAGGGTGCAAAGGAAAATGGCCCTTGCTCTATAGCCACACAACCCAGTCAGTCTTTGTCACCCCTGAGTCTTCTCGAGAGCCATCCAAGAAAGTCTGCACCGTGGGCCCAGGGTGACAGCATCCAGTGGACTCCACCACAGAGCTAGAGCTAGGCAGTGCAGGCCCCCAGTGAGTTGAAGGATGTGGCTAGTGGATCTCCCTTGGGAGTTGGAGGGTTGCAATGGTTTGGTGTGAGGGAGAAAAAATGGTCCTCACCCTAGAGTCACAAAACTTAGTCTTTTCCTGTTCATTTCTGACACACTCTGAGACCATGCAGACCTCATTCAGGGACCTCTAAGAAAGTGTGCACTGTGAGCAGTCTGGCAGCAGCCAGCAGACTCCTCCTCAGGGTGAGAGTTTGGCACTGCTGGGCCACAGGGGGTCGGGAGGGTGGAGTTAGTGCATTCACTTAGGCTGGTGCTGTATGGAGAGGAGTGCTCAACCCAGGAAAGATGGCATCTGTGCATGGTATGGGTGAGGGACTAAGCTAACGGGACCTTGGCAGCTGCCCCTCAGCCTTCTCCCTGAAGCCACACTGCCCTCTGAGTTACATTTCCTTTGCCAGTGCCTATAGTGAGTGGCTGCAAACAAGATATTTGCACTGGCCCTTTAAAGGGACCCCTGGGTTTCTAGCAGATTCCCATCTCTCCCTGGCAGACAGAGTCCCCACTGATTTTCACAGCCACATGTTATGTGAGCTTCTCTTTCCAGCTCTGGTTCTCCAGGCTGGGGAGCCTGGCACGAGGTTGAGACCCTTCGGTCTTAAGGGGGGAACTTTGCAGGTGAGATATTCCTCCAGAATCTCAGCCGCCACCCATGGGAGTGGTACCAGCCCTTTTCACTTCTCTGCCCTTCCTACCAGTCTCTTTGTGGCTTCTCCTATAAATCCTTAGTTACAAGACTTCTGTTCAGCTAGTCTTCAGTTAGTTATTCAGCTAGGTTGTTCTATAATTTAGTTGTAATTTTGGTTTTGTCCTGGGAGAAGGTGCCACTTTGGATCTCAGATCTCTTTTAATATATTCAAATATTTACACTTCTGTTACCTTTTTTAGTTAGGCATTTAAAAACATAGAAATTTTAAGTTCTTTGCTCCGTTTTTAAAATGTAGAAGTTCTGATTCCTCTGAAATTTTATTTGTGTGTGTGTGTGTGTGTGTGTGTGTGTGTACACACACACACACACACACATATCTGTGGAGGGGAGGGATATGGGAATTTTATTTCTCCTTACACTGTAGATTTTCTTTGTTATCAAAGGATTTTATTTTCAATGTATGCTAGCCCCTCTTTCATTCATTTCCCAATTAAGAATTTAAACATCAGCCCTAACCAACATGTCTCAGTTGGTTGGGCATTGTCCCACAAGGCGAAAGGTTTCTGATTTGATTCTGGTTGGGGCACATGCCTGGGTTGCAGGCCCTCATGCAAGATGCAACCAATCGATGTTTCTCTTCCTTTCTTTCTCCCTCCCTTCCCCTCTCACTAAAAATAAATAAATAAAATCTTTTTTTAAAAAGTATTTAAACATCTGTCTCATTTACTAGGATTTTTTTTTTAAAGCTTCTCTGATTTTCTTAAGGCTTGACACCATGAGCAATGTAGACAAATACACAAATTCTTGTTGAATTTCATTACATATCCAAGGACATTTTCTAACTTAAAATGTGCTTGCTTGACAAAGCATTCCACCTGATCACTCAGAAGTTCCTATCTCTTCCCACTTTGCTACCCCCACTCATCTTAGAAATGCCCTAATAAAATTTTATAGCCATGTTAAAGTCAACTTCTTAACAAGAAGAGGGTAAAAACTAAAATATCCACCTGAATAGTTTTCCTTGATTGATTTAAACAAGGTTGCTCTAAAGTTCTCTTTAATCATTTTATACTATTAGTATTTTTATCTGAAGGATGATTTGACAAGTTAATTGTTCCTATCCTGAATTAAAATTAAATTTTGTTAGAAGAATGAATATATATGATAATGCTTCATACAGTCATTTTTTTAAAAAATGTATAACCATCTCACTTTTTCTTTTAAATAGGAATTTAGCTTGGAACAAAATTGCTGTGATTCACCCCAACGCATTTTCAACTCTACCATCTCTAAGAAAGCTGTGAGTATTATATTGCTGGTTTATGGCAAGTCTTTTAATAGTGAGGGACCACCTAAGCCCACAGCGTGAATTGCCCAGCCTTCGGTGTCCTCCACACTAGAGCTGTCGGACCCTAGAGGAGCCCCCCACCCCTCCCAGGCCATGTGGGACATTGTGTGGATAATTAAAGATCTGGGTGACAGCTGGTTCTGGTCACCGAGGTAAAATTTGTGTGTTTTGCTGAGTGATCAGGTGGAATGGATTAAGATGTCAATATTTTTCTAAAGGCCTTCCATTTTACAATTGGCCATCTTGACTAATAGAAAACCTTTCTGTCCCTGTTTCCTCTCCCTTTCCACCTCTTGCTCTTTCCTCTCTCCATCTCCCTTGTCTAATAGAGAAAGAAGGAATTGGTCAAATAGAAGTTAAGGGGAAGGGAATAAATCCCCAACAACATTTTCCCCCTCACCGCTAACTTAATCCAGTTGGCATCGCTTTCCAAATTACAGGTAGCACCTGCCACTTCACTTTAGATCTCCCCCACCCCTAGCCAAACTCATCTGAATATAGAAATTCCTATGTGGATGGGACAAAAACACTTCCCCTCTGCAATTCTGATTGTAAACAGAAAAGGTATAGGAACTAAAAACAAGATGGTTACTTTTACCATTACAAGGGAGGACCCTGCTCAGAAGTTTCTTTGGAACAGTTTGATAATCGTACGGTTGCTTTTTAAACATGAGCACTTTATGCTAGCATGGACTGAAAGTCAATTGCTGTTTGATGTTTTGCAGGGACCTATCGTCCAACCTTCTGTCGTCTTTTCCTGTAACTGGGTTACATGGTTTAACTCACTTAAAATTAACAGGAAATCATGCCTTACAGAGCTTGATATCATCTGAAAACTTTCCAGAACTCAAGTGAGTTTATCATTAAAACTAATAAGATACATTTGTGGTCATGTGAAATAACAGACGTGTCATAGTGGTTTTCAAAATTTATGAGGTCATGGAACACTTTTGAATTGCATTTCATGCCCTCAAGTCCCCTGCCCGGAGGCATTGTTCCGGTGAGTTCCGAAGTGGGAGAGTGGGTCTCCCTGACCACACCGCCGGGCTCTCGGAGATGCTTCCTGGAATCGTGGAGTTCATGGGGAGAGTTTGAAGACCATGGATCCACGGGACATAAACTAGGACATGTAATTAAATAACATAATAACATTATTGTACTCCTGTTTATATTTTAAATTCATCTAACTTGTGTATATACTCTAATAAAATGTACTAAATGAATATTTGCTTGAGGAAGTAATGCTCTTTAAAATCTGTTATGGTTATTATCGATAGACATCCCTTGAAAGATTATATATACATGTATTCTTTTTAATCAAAGTATTCTTTATGTGCTTTCAAAACCATAACCCCAAAAGAGAATTTGGAAAGTAGAAGAGGGGGAAAGTATCTAAAAATACCCTTAAACAACTTTTTATGCTATTTCCTTCCAGACTTTGTTTCCAATGTATTTTTTTAAGATTTTATTTATTTAGTTTTAGAGAGATGGGAAGGGAGGGTGCAAGAGAGGGAGAAAAACATTGCTGTGTGAGAGAAGTATCAACCTGCTGCCTCTCACACACCTCCAACCGGGGACCTGGCCGTCAACCCACGCACGTGTCCTGACTGGGAATCGGACCAGCGACCCTTGGTTCACAGGCAGGCACTCAATCCCCTGAGCCACACCAGCCAGGGCTCCAGTGTATTTTTAATTGCTAGAATCATAGTACGTATATGAACTTTTATGTTTTCATCACTTAACTTTTTATTATACCATAAGCACTTTTTAATGATGCTACAATTTTCCTAGCAGTCATTTTTTAACTGTTTTATTATGGAAATTTTCAAACATAAAAGTAGAGAAAAATATACCTGTCACTCAACCTCAGCAATTACTAACATTTCAGAGCAATAATTTTTAATAATTCCATTCTTATAAATAGCATTGTCATAAAAACATCTTTATGCACATAGTTAATATTTTATTTATTGAGGCTGAAATCCAAAAGTAGAATTAGTGAGTGAAAGAAGATGAACATTTATTTAACAATATATTTCTTAAGTGTATGTTTTTTCTTTGGCTTTTTCCATTTAAAGGGTTATAGAAATGCCTTATGCTTACCAGTGCTGTGCATTTGGAGTGTGTGAGAATGTCTATAAAATTTCTAACCAATGGAATAAAGGAGACAACAGCACTACAGATGATCTTCATAAGAAAGATGCTGGAATGTTTCAAGTTCAAGGTAAGACCGACTGCCTGGCAATGAAATTGTGTCTGGAAGGGTCTTGAAAGGTCATCAAACAGATCATCTGAACTCCAGACACTTCCCTGGGAATCCATGCCACCTTTTAAAGACTCCCAGGGAGAGAGAAAGCTCCTTGTGCATTCATTCTAAAACTTTCTTATATTTATTAGATCCCCCTTAGCACATATTGTATAAATATGGGATAATTGTTAGTAATGATATTGATATTTCCATAAACTTTTAAAAGGGACTTCTCTGTGGATACTTTCTTCAAACATGCTTCTGGGCTCTTTTCTTCAGAAGATAGAATCCGTTTTCATTCTTATGTGCAGGATATAGGCATTTTAGATGCCTCCATATTTTAGCAGAAGGGCTTAAGAATCCAACTTTTTATCTAATTCCAAAACATTCTCCCCTCCTACCCCCAACAGGGGGATCTGTCAGGAAGGTGAAATGAGATAATGTCTGTAAAGCACTTGGCTTTCCTTGAAGTAAGACCTTACTTAAATAGACACCAACGTACCTCAAACCACACCTGTGGTCTTGAGGAGGCCCTCTGGGCAGCCTCGGATTTTCCTTTTCCTGCCAACTCTGCATGTTTGCACAGACTGACTTTATTCCTTAGGGCCTTAATGATCCGTTGATTCCCCAGCAAGTATGACTCAGTCTCTCTGCATGAAACCTTCACATTTCCTCCTACACACATCAGTTTAAGAAGCTGATATTTCGGCCCTTGGCTTTTTTGTTTTCGGCCACAGCATGTGTCTCGCACTTGTTGTTGCTTTAGCTTTTTGCTCTTAAAAAAATAATGTAAAAACAATTAGAGTGCCTACTATGTACCAGGCAGTGTTCTAAGCCCTGGAGGTATACAATGAACAAACGACACAAGGTTCTTCATGGAGTTTATTTTCAAGAACAGTGATGCTCAGCCTTGGGCCACCTATTGAAATCACATGGAAGCTTTTAAAAAGTACTCATGCCCAAACCCCACGATTAAATCGGCATCTTTGAAAAGTGTGTTAGATCACAAAACTCCTGTTTCATGCATACCTAAACCAAGCACCATCAGAGAACGCAGCCCAGAACACTTCACTGTAGCTATCCATGTGTTGGAAAATAGGGTAAAAAGGTTCTTGCACTGGAGAGGTTCACAGCCTTTCTCTAATTTAGGTCAGTGCCATGGGCGGCCATCATGAGCTCCAAGGAACAAGAACAGAATGAGAGAGCTTAGATGTTAGGACCTGGAGTCCAAGGTCATTTTCCCTTACCCCCACCTTTGCTGGAATACTATATCATATGGTAGCCTGAGTAAAACATCCCAAAGCAACCATATAGCAGACTTGTAAGAAAGCCAGAGCCCAGGAAAGAGCTGGATGTCTGACTTTCCATTCCCTTTGTAACCCTTCATGTTTAAGAGCAACCAGGACCCTCCTCCTCGATACCCAGTCCCCTGAAAAGAGAGGCAGAACTAATCATTCCAGGACCTCTCATTCCTGCAGATGAGCGTGACCTTGAAGATCTCCTGCTTGACTTTGAGGAAGACCTGAAAGCCCTTCACTCAGTGCAATGCTCCCCTTCCCCAGGTGAGAAAGACACCAGAACGGCCTCAACGGCAATCCCCACCATTGACTCTGAGGCCATCAAGACGTGCTGCTGCACCTCAAAGCGAAATCTGTGCTCCCTTGGACTCAATGTCCTGCCCTATGGGGACCTTTAAAATACACGCATTCATTCCCTGGAGTTAGTCTCCATTCATAAATAAAATTTTTGTGGGAGACTTTGATTCAGGTTAATGGAAACTATGGCTGGAAGCATGTGTAATTTTTAAAATGATATTAGCAATTTGGCCTGAACTACTAAGCAACAGTCTTGCTTCCTGTTATCACTGATTTTTTAAAGAGATTTCTTCCCTAAATAGCTATTTGGTTAAAGCAAATAATAGTTTCTACATATAAGTAAAAAATATCTGTATATACAGATTTCATAAATTGTCCCACTTTCAGAAACAGGAAGGGCCAGTTGCAAAAAAAAAAAAAAAGAAAGAAAGAAAGAAAAAGACAGCTGGGAAGGCTAATATTTTATTTTCAACAGTTAGAATGTCCCTTGCTCTCAAACATCAAGTGCCATTCCAAACCTAAGGCAAGATTTTCAAGACACATGCCTTCATACTATCCATACATCCTCTTCTAATATTATGGAGTATTTGCCTAGGATTCTCCTTCCCTGCCTACAGAATCTACTTGAAACACTCTGAAAGAGAAAAAAAATACTAAAAAGCCCAGGAGACCTGGGTTTTTAGCTGGCTCCACCACTGCTGCATTTGGGGGCCCTTACCTGAGTGATTTAAGTTCCCCATCTCCATGTCTCTGTGCATAGCTTGCAAACATGAGCACCGGGGTGTGCTAGCTTCATCATTGCCTCAGAAGGTAGTAATGACAGTGGTTGAAGAAAGTGGAGTGTGCCACAAGGAAACTGGGTGTCTCTGTGGCTATTACCTGCCACTATCACTTGGTGTCCCAATAAGAGAAGCAAAGAGGTGATCTGGCAAAAGTTGTAAGCCATAATGTGATACCCAGTCTTTTTCTTCCTTGGACTTCTAGGCCCCTTCAAACTCTGCGAATACCTGTTCGGTAGCTGGCTGATCAGAATTGGAGTGTGGACCATTGCAGTTTTGGCCCTTACTTGTAACGCCTTGGTGACTTCAACAGTGTTCCGAGCCCCTTTGTACATTTCCCCCATCAAACTGCTAATTGGGTTAATAGCAGCGGTGAACATGCTCATGGGGGTCTCCAGTGCTGTGCTGGCTGGCGTGGACGCGGTCACTTTTGGCAGCTTTGCACAGCACGGTGCGTGGTGGGAGCAAGGGGTAGGTTGCCAAGTCGTCGGGTTTTTGTCCATTTTCGCTTCAGAATCATCTGTTTTCCTGCTGACTCTGGCAGCGCTGGAGCGTGGGTTCTCGGTGAAATACTCTGCGAAATTTGAAACGAAAACTCCTTTTTCCAGTCTGAAAGCAGTCATTTTGCTCTGCGCGGTGGTGGCCCTGACTATCGCTACGGTGCCCCTGCTGGGCGGCAGCCAGTACAACGCCTCCCCGCTCTGCCTGCCGCTGCCCTTCGGGGAGCCCAGCACCACCGGCTACATGGTTGCTCTGGTCCTGCTCAACTCCTTTTGCTTCCTCGTGATGACCATCGCCTACACCAAGCTCTACTGCAACTTGGAAAAGGGGGACCTGGAGAATATTTGGGACTGTTCTATGGTGAAGCACATTGCGCTCCTGCTTTTCACCAACTGTATTCTTTACTGCCCCGTGGCTTTCCTGTCCTTCTCTTCTTTACTGAACCTCACGTTCATCAGTCCTGAAGTCATTAAGTTTATCCTCCTGGTGATTGGCCCACTTCCCGCCTGTCTCAATCCCCTTCTCTACATCCTCTTCAATCCCCATTTTAAGGAGGACTTGGGGAGCCTGGGAAAGCAAGCCCACTTCTGGACAAGATCGAAACACCCAAGCCTGATGTCTATTAACTCCGATGATGTGGAGAAACAGTCCTGTGACTCAACCCAAGCCTTGGTGACATTCACCAGTGCCAGCATAGCCTACGACCTGCCTTCCAATTCCGGGTCACCATCAGCTTATCCAATGACCGAAAGCTGTCATCTTTCATCTGTGGCATTTGTCCCATGTCTCTAATTAATATGTGTGAGAAAAAGTTTTCAAAAATTGAAAACCCCAAAATGTGAGATTGAGTCTATCAGAGCAGTAACTAAAAAGAGTGGAGCTGAAACTTGATTTTGTTTTAAATCTCTTAGTGTGAGAAAGCTGAAAACTTACCGAGGCTGGAGAGTGGAAAACAAGTCTAAATGCTGCTTGTATAATTTGTTCAGCAAAAAGATAAATCAGACACACTATTTAGGTAAGCCCAGAATTTTTTTTTTTTAAAGCAGACTGAAGTGTTCAAAAAAGGTTCTCTGTGATTTCAATTGAATTCTTTTAAAACTCACCAATCTAATGGGGGGACGGGGTGGATCCTTGCTCACAAAAGAAGTTTTAAACCCCCAAACCCCTTAAAAGATGGTTGAGGTATTAGGACAATAAGGGTTTTAAATGGCCTACAGTACCAAGTGAAGGTTGTGACCCATGGGATTTCATTTTCCTGACCACGCGAAGATGTTTTAGTCCTCCTTGGCCTTTCCTCGGAAAGGATCATCCCATGTCAGAAGTCCGCCCCAGGAATGGCTAATGTAAAGCATTATTAATTTACTCATATTCACGTCATTTTTAGAAATGCCCGGTTTTATTCATCCACACTAGATGGTTCCATCTTCAGTTGAATAAAACTGCTTACAAATATTTTGAAAGGAAAATGAATTTAAATTCTTGAACTGCCATGAAGGCAGCCCTCTACAGGTGAGGTCTGCTTGTTGAACTCATTTTTAACTTCCCGGTGCCCAAAACTCAGAAGAAAATTCCATTGTCGGCAGCGGACTCACTTAGTAAAGATGGTAAGCAACCTGGCATTGTTGTTGTCCTTTCTCCTGGGCGAGTGCACATTTTTTGCCGGAGGTCTTATCAGTTGATTCAAGCTGATATACATCCTAAGGTAATGATCAAGTGCAGACATGACATAGATTTAATCCACTGACATAACTTCTCACACATGTATCTCTAGAAGCTCTAGCAATGTCTGAAACCACTCTGGATGTGGTAGCACATCACCCGTTTATTTAGCTCGGTTTTAGCTGTGCTGTCTTTGATCAGCCCATTTTACATCAGGAACGTGACTTCTCTGCTTATTTCATATTTAATACATGTGTTAGGTATTTTAAGAGGCAAAATTATTAAATACTAAAGGTCAAAAGATTAATTCATAGCTTTATTATACTATATTAGCTTCAATACACCCAAACCAAAATACCGTTAGGTAGATTTATTTTTATATAAGCATGTTTATTTTGATCAGATGTTTTAACTTGGAATTGAAAAATACATTTATGAGATGTTTTATAAGATATGTAAATATAGAACTGTATTTATTACTACAGTAAAGATTCAGTAACACAAAAGACCATGATCATAAACCATGTACAGTGGCATATTCTTCCATATATATTGTGTTTCCCTGCCCATTTTCGTTAAATTCATTAACTGTATATAATATATGCAAATGTATAGTGTTGTAAATAGATTCCAAACATGCTTTTCTATTGGATACAAAATAAAGAAATTTGTATTAAAATGTGTGACTATAAAACAAAATATTTTTAAATATTTTATTAAGCTCATGGGCAAATATATGGTCTCCTAAATGTTTTTGCTTTTTGATGCATAAGTACATTTTCTAGGTATTTACACTTTAATATGTTAAATATTTTGGACTTGAGAAGTAAATCTTTCACAAGAACAAAACAAAATATCTTTACCATATCCTAGACTGTTTTCACTGTGATTGATAAGCCATTTTGTCATGACAAATTGCTGGGGAAGGCAGTAAACTCTTAAACAAGCATCCTTAAACTCAGGGCATGCAACTGTGTGCCATGAGTGATGGGCATTCAGTTAGTACATTCAGTGGTGATGACGAAGGATAAAAGACTTGGGCCTTACATCGCTTCATAGAGACTTCAGCCCTTGATCGCCTCTGATTCTTCCCTAAAGCTACTGATGAAACAATAGCAACTCTCTAAGGTTATATATAGTTTCCTTCCCTGTTGGCTTTGAAACTGGACCTTGGTTCTTGAGTTCCACAAAGAAAGAACTTAAAGCCAAGAACTCAAATTGAAGAGAAAGTTTATTTGGAAAGTTACAGAGGTAGTAGAAGTCAGCCAGGTGGGCTGCATAGGCTCAGGAAACAAGTTATAGAAGCAAAAGAAGAGCCCGTGGAGCTTAGCAGAAAGGCAAAGGTAATGCACCTGGGGGGGAAGATGGCGGAAAGGAGAAGTACAGGCCTGCTCCCAAGAGGGAAGGTGCATACAGGGGCCTTCATCTTCAGGGTTTTAAAGGGTGAGCGTGTGGGGGAGGTCTTAGGGGAGGATCTCAGTAAAACAGTCATCAGCTTTATGCTGCTGCACCAAAATGAGATTTATTCCCCTGACTTCATCTGTCCTTGGGTGCGATTGGCACAAATGGCACTAATCAGATTTCTGCTATCTATCTCCCTGAGTTGGGGGATTTAAGCTACTTACCCTCTAGTTTGGGAGAAGTATAATCCATTTACTCTTTAAAAAATTTTTTTTATTTATGGATTTTAGAGAAAGGCAGGGGGCAGAGAAACATTGATTTGTTGTTTGACTTATTCATACATTCATTGGCTGATTCTTGTACGTGCCCTGACATGGGATGGGACCCACGACCTTGATGTATCAGGATGACACTGCAACCAACTGAGTACCCAGCCAGGACCTTAAGCCATCGACTAGTAAGTGTCCTTGGTTAGGGAAGGTAGGATTTCGCAATTCGCTTAGATGGCCTTAAGCTGCTTCGCCATTTACCTGTCTTAGTTTCCCTATTCCACTTGTCCTGGCTTACTAACCTGTCTCAATAGCAGGTTTAAAGCCCGTTCTTTCTGCTGTCTCTCTCCAGGTAGTGAGAGGGGCAGGTAAAGGCCAAGGAAGCCAAAGAGTCACAGCACAAAGTGACAGAATATACCAGCCAAAAAAGCACAGATAGGTAGCCAAGCTGACACTCCATTTGTCAGTTTTTCTGTTTAGCACTTTCAAGTCCTTATATATCTGTCTTTCACTCACTTTTTGTCTTTCTTCTTCCTTCCCAGTATTTTCAGTCCTAGGCTGTACATATTAGAATACAGAGGTGACATATTCAGTACCTGTGGTTAGTTAGGCTTCCTTGATCATAAGTAATGAAGGAACGTGAAGAATAATTAGAAGGACACTTGTGGCAGTAAGAAAAACAAGAATCTCAGGGGAACACAGGGACAGTGGAGCTGACCTTGCTCAGGATCTCAGCATGGTGTTGCAGAACTGGAAGGCTGCAACCCAGCTCTAGGAATGGAGCGTTCCTGATACCCCTTCAATTTATGGATCTCTCGCCACTAAAGTGACCCAGTGTTTTGTTTTTTGTTTTTGCTTCAACCACTTCTATTGCTACCATCTCTGTTCTATAGCTTTGCTCTCATAGTTTTTTTTTTAATGTATAGCTTACTATCACTCATGACTTCAGCCTATTTTCCCCTCAAAGGGACCCCACCTCCCCAAGATTTCACTTTAGGACCCTCGCATATTACTATTGTCTTTTTCTGTAGCTTCTACTCCATCTCTAGAAGGAAAAGAATTTGGCTGATCATTGTCCCTGTGGGGCAGAGCTTTGGGGGCTAGGCCAACTCAGGTCACTGCCTGGACAATGGATGGGCTATCTCTTGGTCACATGACCTCTTCTGATTCAATTTCTGATGGTGGTGAGAGAAGGCAGTCAAGGTCACAAGGTCAAAACCCTGACCATCCATGCTTAAACAACTAGCCAGAATCACCCACCTCTTCAGGCAACCATGGGCAAGGATCTTTTAGGAGTCTGGGGGCTCTTGACTGGCCTGTTCTGTATATGCAACTTATTTTGATTTTCCTTACTAAGGAAGACAAATTGGAGGTACTGAGTTTTTTGAACTATAAGATGCACTTTCCCTCCACCAAATTTGGGAGGGAAATGGGGGTGGGTCTTATAGTCTGAATGTAGCTTACCTAGCTCACTGTGGTGGGGGGGTGGGGCAGCGGTGGAGCAGGGTCACAGGTTATTAAATATTTTACCACACTTTTTGCTTCAAAAAATTTTTTTCCTATTTTCCTCCTCTAAAACGTCTTATGGCCCGGTGTGTCTTATAGCCCTAAAAATACGGTATTCGTCCAGCCCAGGCATGCCCCATATTTGCAATTGCTTCCCAGCCACAACCCCTATTAAATTCTTCTCAGCTCAAGCCAGGTCAGTCAGGTCCTCTTTCCAAAGGATTTGGAATTAGGCCACTAAGACACTCTAAGTCAGATGATAATGGGAGGGAGGCTTGAACTGAAAGATCAAACAGAATTTTAGCTTGCACTGACACCCTGAGAAGCCAAAATTACGTTTGCATTTAAATTTTGGGAAGCAGAAATAGCCATTCTGCAGAGAAAAACAAAAGATATAACAAGCAGAAAGAAGAGGTGGTGAGCAGGCCAATGAAAGATGGGTTTCTGGAAATTTCTTTGTCCTAGGTGGCCTGGTTGTGCTTTTTGTCTTAGAGATGTCCATGATGTTGCTTATTGTATGCTCTCAACTAGCCAACCCCATTTTTTTTTCACCTGAGCCAGTGTAAAAGGGCTTTTTGTTGAGGTTATTGTCACTCACAAACAAGCTCTCTCCAACTAAAATGCCTAGGTGCACTGTCCAAAATGAATTTCCCCCCCATGGGGTTTGAGTTCTGTGAGAGCACCAGCTATCCTGAGGGAAACTTCAGAGGGAACCAGCCACTAGATGGTTCGATTAGTCTTTCACCCCTGGACCCAGGTCAGACCACCGATTTGCACGTCACAACTGCTACGGACCTCCCCCAGTTTCCTCTGACTTCGCCCTGCTCAGGCATGGTTCACCATCTTTCGGGTCCTGACATGTGCGCTCTTACTCCATCTCCCCAGGCAAGGGGCCAGTGGTGCACCCTCAGCGGACTGGAGAGGCCTCAGAACACAATGATTTTTTTAATCCTTGCCCAGTGATACATTTATTGATTTGAGACAGACAGACATCAATTGTTTGCCTCCCATGCATGCCCCAACTGGAGGACTGAACCTGCAACCTAGGTATGTGCCCTGACTGGGAATCGAACCTGAGAAGTTTCAGGGCATGGGAAGATGCCCCAGTGAACCAAGCCACAACAGCCAAGGCCAAAATGTTTTTAAACACAGCTCTATTGTTTCTCCTAAGTGCCTGGGTGAGATCTTTTTTTCCTCCTTCCCCCAGGTTCCACAGGCACATGAGGAAATACAGCAATGAACCGCCAAACCCTCCACACATCACCATTTTCTCCTCCATTCATGGTGGTTACTTCTTGGCTTATTTATTATATTAATTACATTGGACTACCACAGACCTCTCCTCCTAGGTGTGTGTTGCCATGAAGTAACAGCAGGGGGGAACAGAACCAAATGTTAACCTTCTTGGGGCACTGATAGAGGCAAGAAGACTGATTTCTTATAAAGTCTGAAGATATGTTGCTCATTCTCCCCACAGGGAAAGTCCGTGAGAGGACGAAATGCTGCAGGTTTTACTATAATGGAGGTGCCCCTCATGGAAGGAAACCCCAGGAGGTAGGGGGAGTGTGATTTCTCCCCAGACCCTTCACAATGTTTTCTTCTTTAGACGCAATCCTTTAGGCTGAAGCAGTTGGGCTGTGGGCAACTGAAATGGCTGTCCCCTCAGGGAAGGGTAGCAGCTGAGTAGGCAGCTCCAGTCCCACCTTCACAAAGCCCCCGTGGCCCGCCTCACACACACAGCAATCGGTTCCTTGGAGATAACTTCCTGGGACCACTGAGTACGGGAGATTTTATCTCCAGAAGGTCATGTGATACCATGTTTTCCAAAAGACCTGGTCTTCTCTTAGCTTTCAAATGCCGCAGACTTAATACCAGTGTGGTCTGTATAAAAACATACGTTCATCTGTGGACACAGCCTCTGTAAACCTCAGTAATCTGCTAAAGTCAAAATACTACATTGTTGAAGCCTCAAACCTCATATTGGATTTCAGGGTTCCAATAACTAGCACCCTTTCTCTTGGCCTGAATTCTAAAGAAGTGAGAAGAAAAAAATAAGGCAGACGTGACCAACCTGTCACATTTTCTAATAATAAACTTATTATTGCAGACTGTGGCTTAAATATCTCAGCGAGGACACTTTCCAGAGTTTGCCTTCTTCTCTTCCAAGACATAGGCAACATTAGCCCTGAATGGTATGGCTCATTTGGTTGGAGTGTTGTCCTGTAACCACAAGGTTGTAGGTTCAATTCCCTGTCAGGGCATATACCTAAATCCCCAGTCCAGGACCATAGGGAAGGTGACTAATCCATGAGGCTCTCTGGCATCAATGTTTCTCTCTCTCCCTCTCTTCCTTCCTCTCTCTCTAAAAGCAGTGGGGGAGGAGAGGGAAATGTCCTCAGGTTGAGGATTTGAAAACACAGCAAGGTCCATCATTCCTACTGCCCTGGGAGAAGTCTCTGAGTGGGCTGAGAGGCCAGGGTAGTGACAGTAATGGAGCTTCCCTCTATTGAAAAGGAAGTATTAAGAATGAGGAATATTTTTTATTGCTAATAGCTATTAATTTATCATTAAATATATTTTAAGTAGTTCTGTGTCTGGAAAACGCTGCTCACTATAATTGTTAACCTTTTATTGGAGACTTGATTAGTCCAGGCAGTATCAGGTGCTTTTATGTGCAATACCTCATTCAATTAGGAGGTGAGCCTACGGGATGGGTCCTGTCATCATCCCCATTTTGCAGATGAGAAAGCTGCAGCACAGAATTTTGATCAAAGGTTTGAGCACGTACCTAGTAAATAGTGAAGCTGGGCCTCAGAGGCATTTCTTTGAGCAACTCCACAAGTGACGCTCAGGCTTCACTCCAGACCTACTGACCCAAAACTCCGGAGGTGGAGTCCAGCAGTGTGTTTTGACCAGCCAGAGGGAAGGGGAATTGAGCTCTCGCCCCTTGGGCAAGGGAGAACAGGAGGCCAGAGGAAAATGAAAGGTAGCAATACTGAGTGCAGAGAAAGGCAGAGTTGCGGAACATTTATGCCAAGTTAAAGAAAAATGAGTGAAAATTTTGGCTGAAGCACTGACTAGGAGAAATATTTATAGAACTCTGTAGACATCTCCATTTTTTTTGTTTACATTTGTCTACAGTTTGTGTAGCACACATGTAGATTAATTCAATTGTTTAGTAAACATACATTGAGTGGTTACTTTGAGGAGGAATATAACATAGGGGTTGAACATTCAGATTCAGTGGCCAGGTGGCCTAGCTTCAAATCCCAGCTTTATCCCTTAACAGTCGTGTGGCCTAGGGCAAGTTTGTTCACATACGTCCCTTCTTCAGAGTGCTCATCTATAGAATGGTGTTAATACAATACCCGCAGTACACTGCATCCATCAACATTGTCTATTTTCCAATTAACTGTAAAAATCAAGAGTAAAATGGGGCATAGAGATATATTAATTACAGGAAAGCTTTCATTCATTGAAGGGATTTGCAGCTGTGTGTCTGATATTTATCTGATTAACTGCTCAAATTTTAAATCTCCACTCCATAGTAGAAAAAGATCATTTGGCATTTTGGTTAAAACTTGGTAACCACTGAGAGGTTTATTGGAAGCAATAATAAGGATGTGGTCCACAAAAAGAAGAAAACAACATTGTACTTTTTACCCAAGGCTTTTGTCTTAACAAGCAGAATTGGCCCTCTGGGTTATGGAGGAGGCCTTTGATCTAAAGTAGGCCAAATGTCATTATTTCTGATTAAGACAGCTTTATTTCCCAATAGAACAGTAAGAGTTCTTGGTATGTTGCTTTGTTACAATTAGAAAAAGATTGAGTACCTGATTTTGCCTGCTATGATCACTAGAATATTGTTTTTCTTCTGAATACCTTTGCAATGAGAAATAAAGTTTAAATACTTTCCACATATGACTAAAGGTATCTATTCCAGCCAAAATTTGGTGGAGATAAACAGTATTGTTTCCGCACAATTCTTTTCATTTTTAATAGTTTATGGACAACGGGGATGTAAACGGGGTTGGGTTGGTTACAGGCCTACATGCCTGGTTCATTGAGATGCTGCATGACGATGCACCGGGCTGATTAAGGAGGTGGCATCATCGGAAGCAGGATGCAATCTCATTTCTAAGGGAAATGGCACCAAAGTGAAGGAAGGTTATTTCACTACCCAAAGGCCTGCTGATAAGCAGATTTTCATGGTTCACCATTAAAAAGTTTGGGGCTGGGGGTGGGGTGTGGATTAGAACAAGCTAGGAGCAAGCCACTAAACTCACCCTGTGTTGTGTACTATATTTGATGGTGGCGAGGAAGAGATGTTTTGCTGTTCCTAAATACGTATTGTCCTTCATTCTCGAATTTTTGCTGCCCACATTGCCACCCAAAATACATTTCCCACTGGCCACTTTGCAGTAGACAAGTGTCTATGTTCTGAGCAATGGGACAAAAGCAGATTTGGTGATGTTTAGCTTGTCGGAAGTACTTTTAAGTAAGGTTTGTCCTTGTTTTTCTTTCCTGCTAAATGGAATGTAAACAAAAGGTTCAGGACTCGAAAAGCCATCTTGAATCTCTTGAATCGTCAGGATCACCACCCACAGAGCTGCTGTGCAACTTAGAAGCCTCCCCCACACCATAAAACTTGGGGTCCAGGCAAACGTGTGAATTTTAAAAGCACTCCTCCCACCCTTCCTCCAGGCCAACTCAACCAGTGCCCCAGGTTGCCTGATATGCAGATCATGGGCTTCATTTCAGTCCGTACTTCTTCAGCTGGGCCCTGGCAGCACCCTTAAGGGCACACGGGACAGAGCAACAAGACAGATGGCTCCGAGGTCTCTCGTCACCATGGAGTTCTATACCAGTCAGCCCTGGTTCATCTACTTGGATTTTTGAGAGACTACTGTCTTGTTTAAGCCACTGCTATGGTCTTCAGTCTTAACATAGAAGGCTCGTTTGCAACATACTGAAAGCCCTGGATTTTTACTCTTGGCTTTTTTGATTCATAACTCTTCTTCCCCACCCAACCCCCAACCAGATCACATTGCTTTTATGAGTACCTCATCAATTAGTCAAAGTGAATACCACCAATTATCCTCTGCTCTGCATTCTGTGATTTCTTTCCTTCCTCCACTAGGACCAGAGCTTCCACCAGCTTGGGCTTCATTAAAGTCTTCATACTGATCCCATCTGACTTTACCCATACAAGACCATCTGCTGATGGGTAGTTTCACCTGTGTTTCTGGACAGTAATACCAGGAATGACCCACTGAATTTAGATGGCAGTGCTCCCTGGTGTGTTTCTTGACAGACAGGAACTCATGCTTGAGGAGTGGTAGGGTCATAAACTCCACGTGATGGTGAGATTACATCCAGAAAAAGCAAACTTATCATTTGGTAGCATCCCTTTACCTTCAAAATTTTGGGAAATGATCCAAAGTTGAAATATTATTTTTAAAGATAGTTTCTATTACATGCTCTCTCAATACCTGTAAGTGCAAATTTCTGTATTTTGTAGATGTGGAAACAGACAAGGAGCAATGAAATGGCATGTCATGATTACACAGCTAGTTAGTGGAGCTAAACCTAACATCCAGATCTTTTAGATTATGTGTTTTCATTTACTGTTTCACACTCCTCTTATGCCCTGAAACTATTTCTTTGTAGCTCCATTTGAATCCAGCAGAGTGCCAACCCTACCCACAAGCAGTCTCGTTTTTGACAATATTATGTGCCAAGTTGAGTGTTTGTTTCGGTCTTGGCAGCAGATGTCTTGATTACCTCTATTACTGCAAACAGCTCCCAGACCTCTATCACTCTTCCTAATTGGTTCCCCGCCCCCGTGGTGTTGGCTATCATTCTCTTTCATAAAGCTTACATCACTTGGTAAAAAACATTTCCAAGACTTAATTTGCTTGATCAACTAAACAACAATGTAAACCCATCTTTGATTTTGACCGAGTTGATCGTCTTGAATCTTACAAATTACCAAGTAAAGGACAAATGCAGTATATTCTTTAAAAACAGCTGTGTGCAGTTTTGATGTTTGGATTCAGGCTTTTTAAGTTCACGGAATATATGGCCCTTGAAAAGTCATATTTGTTTATTTTTTGGGTGGCTTCCAAAATGTATGTCTTGCTCAGAAGTATTCGTTGTTCTATACTATTTGTGATACTATTGACTCACCTATTCTTAACATTCCACTCACTATCTTCTATGCATTTTTACACTGGAGGAAAAATATCCAGACCCATCAGCACTCACCAGTCTCATCAGTTAAGACCAAATTGGCCTCAGATACTGCAAATCTTCTTTCTTGATGAAAACAGGTAGCACATAGTCCTTTTAAACTCATGCAAATGTTTTTGCTCTCCAATTGATTTTATTTCTAGCATTACTGAGTTCCACATTTTAAAAAATCTAGCATCAGGCTAAAATGTGTCAGTGGGAAAAATCAGTTTAAACCACTGAACACTAAGCCATCTCCAAGTAGTTTCTATGTAAATAGAAAAACAGCCATGACTCTTAAAGACAGTAATAAAATATAACTTTGTAGCCTTGACTGGGACTAACACCGGGCTCTGCAGAAGTTGTAGTACTAGTAAATGTTGTTAGTAGAGTTTTATTCATGCATTACTCAAGAAGTTAGGGGACAAAAGAAAACCAGTAGCATCGATCAGATTGCTACTAACGCCAATCAGACTCTGCATGTTAAGACTGTTTAAACTAGGCCTGATATGATTGACTCCTACTCAGCCCTGCTCACAAGGACTTCAAGCACATGTCCCAAATGGTCTCTCTTCTGGAGAAATGCAGCTGCTGTGGGGTTTTGAGCGTCTAACCTGTCATCGTGTCTCACAAACCATCAGTTGTGAAGGAATTAGCACAGACAAAGAAACTTTGGGGAAGTTTTTTTTTAAATGTACAGGTTCCTAAACATATGTAAACTCATATAATACTCAAGTGTAAGTGGCAAAAAGTATTATTGCCCTCAATTTTTCCTCCTCCTATTTTATGGCTTAGGCAATGATTCACTTTCATCTGGGGAGACGTTCTCAACCTCCAATCTGAATTTGGAGCCCCTGTGGAGATGCTTCCTTGGCATGTACTCTTCTGTTCTGTTAGATTAACGGCCCTCTTTATTCATCTTTGTATTGAGAGTGTCTAGGAGAGTTCAAATTGATTCTGGAATGAAAAAGTGTGTGATTGTCCACTGTGGGAACTCCAAAAATGTGTTGTGGGTCCTTCTTGAGAAGACCACTAAGTGAAAAGTGGAGGCAATCCTACACCCATTTTACCATTTCTGAAAGGCAGATACGGCTTTCTATTATCCACCTCAAAGATGTCCGGGAGGAAAAAAATTGAAAAATTCCTTTCCCGTTTATTGCAGATATCTCAGTCAAGTACTACTCAAGGAGCACCACACGGCTTTACTGAGGAAGACTGCACTAAGGGCAGAGTGGGGCAGCATGTCTCAGGCGGCTCTTCCCTGATCCCTCAGATAGTAAACACACAACTGAAGAAAACCTATAAAAAGGGAGAGAAGTTTTTGGTGGTGTATGGAATAGAGCCCTCAAAAAAGAAATACTTTTCTTCAATTCAGCTTTACCACCTACTATAAGAACTACATCTTGGAAAAAAAATAGACTATAAAACTACAAAATAATGGACAAAAAAGAAACAATATCAAAAATGTTCCTTGGAAATCTGTCTTTTCTTAAATAGTTCTTGTTCCAAAATGCTCTGTATAATTACTGTTAATCTGTCCTAAGAGAAGCATAATCCTCGAACCTGAAAGATTACTGCAACTCTATTTCCCCATTCTTTCCTCACACTAATGTTAATACACAGATACGAAAGCAGACTCAAGGAAATTATGACTTATCTGGGAACATGAGACAGCTTTAAGCAAGAATATTGGCCCTGCTTTGTATTACAGACACATGTTCCTACTTCTTCAACAACCTTGAAAAATAAATATTTGAACTACAATCTTCAATAAAGTCCCTCTACATTTGTTGTCAGTCTTAATCACCTTTTGCTTGTCTGTTTTTAGCTCTTAGATGTTGCACCTGGAGGTTCTAGCCTGCTTTATGATGTAGGTTTATATGCCCTTTAATTGAAAGCAAACCGCCTGAGATAATCCAGTGACAACAATGTTACAAGGTCCACTTTCCGTTAAAAAGCAAATAGAAATATTAGGCTGTTCTCTAAAATGAAGAAAAACACTAAAAATGCACCACAATCTTCCTTTATCAGAGATAAAAAACCCCAGTCTAAAATGCCTCTTTTGTGCATTTTCTCCCCCCTGGCCGGAGTGGGGGAGTCCAAGGGACTACAGTTCTCAATGATTAATCTTTCCCCACTATATGATATTTCTCTGCTCAAAGAAAAGACTTTAGTCATAAATATGTTAAATATTTCGTTCATACTACAATAATAACTACCAACTTTAACCCCAAGTTTTATTTCACACTGTTATTATTACTCGTTGAAAGCATTTCATTAAAAAACAAGTAAAACTGAATAGGGAAGACAGAAACAAACCTCATTCCTAGGCAGTGTTTGCTATTTTTCTGTATAGACTAAAGTAAAATGACAGGAAGAAAAGGCAACATAAGAAGTATCTTTAAGACAATAGAATTTCCATGTAAGATGGCTTCATGTTTTTAAATAGCAAAAGGACAACTGATCAAAAAGGAAACAGCTGGCTAACATATGCTAGGGGCTTTGCATCAATGTGTACAACGTGTGAGCAGCTACCCTGGAGTTGTGACAGTGTATGGCTTGTGTGGCTGAACTAGAGTTGCATGTACCAATGAAAGTATTTATTCAAAAAGGGGAGAAAGTTGCTGCTGATGGAAATGTTAGCGAAACAAATGGAAGGTTTTAGAATTTACCCCACCCCTCAAATCAAAACTTAACACTGTCTCCGAAAAACTACTGAGACATTTCAGTTAACATCAAAACTGTTACACTATGGGGCAAGAGACCAGAAATATTTTTCCAACCACCTAACAATGATTTTCAAACAGAGTAGGAAAAGCATTCAAGGTTAAATAGTTAAATGTATACGATGGAGGAATACCTCTCTGGGAATACCATCTTCTACCCAAATGTCTGGTTTTAGAGAAAAACCAACTACGCTCTTTTTGGTTTAATAAAAGACACTAGACAAATGAGTTCCATTAACATAACGAAACAGCTCTCACTAAGCCAAACGTTCACTGCCTAGTAGGCACAGAGTAGGGCCTCAACCATGGTTTTATTTTGACAAACATCATACAAAGGTACAGATGTACAAATGTGCCTCGTCTTTCATGGAGCTGCTGCTCTGCAATTGTAGCAGTTGGACCTGTGTGTGTCATTAACAAGTTTTCTAACCGGGTACAAGCAACCCACTATAGACTAAAAATAAAACAAAAAGCAAGGTCCCCTTTATAATTTGGTCATGTTAATATTCAACATAAGACAGCATGTCACTAAGCAAATCATTCAAACTAAATGATTTTAGTTTGGCAGGTATCTAAACACTGTGGTCTTAAGAACAAGGAATTTAATGGTAGTGCAAACCTATCTGTTCACTGTCCTCAAAACTGAACAGAACCACCTTTTCATGAATTAAAAAGTCACTGGAATGTTTTTTTTGGGGGAAAGCAGGTTCAAAATAAGAGAGTATTGATACAGTTAGAGTGAATATGCCTATCTCCTACTTCAGCCCTTTCCCACCAGAGTGTAAAAAGTGAATAAAGACAGCAATATTTTTTAAAAAGTTATATTAAAAAAATATTTTGTTTATAGACAATTTTAATACTACAAAGTAGTATTTCAATACAAAGCAGTTCAAATATTAACTGTTCTTTAAACTGTTAAACTTTATTATAAATTAAAATTTCTTTACAAAAAATTGCACATAATATTTGACCACTCTTAGGTTCTGATGCACTGGCATTTGCAATAGTTTCTTTAATCTTCAAGTTAAACAGTCTCGGCAAGGAGTCCAGAACGTAGAAAGGGCAATAAACAACCCTCTTAGAGCATTCAAGTGCAACTAGCAGACTTGTGGCCATGGATGGCAGTTACACTTTCCTTAAGATGGACTGCTTAAGTTTAAATCCTGAAATGAAGAATCTCAAAAGGTTTAAAGAGGAAGAACTAAAAGGGACTGCCTGCTTTTTACTGTAAACTCAGCCCTGGAAATTAAATCCCAAACAAGAATCTCTCAGGCATCAGAGTGTCAAGTGAATCAGGACTAGCAAAACATAAAGGGGGAAAAGTAAAAAATAAAAACAAAAACAAAGCAAAATTAAATATATATGTCAGTCACTTTGAGGAACTATACTTACGTACATGATGTTATGAGAATCTGGCAGGGCCTAGAGGCAGACCAAACACGAAGTTCATTTATCCAGCCGAAGAGGGTCATGTTCATTGCTTCCGATTTTGAGGATAGGATATTGTAGGGGACTTGATATGATCAGTAATGCTTGTCTGTATTACACAGACCTTAGCCAGGGATCAGCCTAATCTTGAAGGATCATTCAGATAATTTTGGCAATTATTTTAAGGACTTAGAACTGACTGTGCACCCAGTGTTCAGTGATTCTTGCTTTCTGTTTTGTTAACTGTTTAAATTTAAGAGCTCATTTAGGCTGACTCCAATCTCTTGGCACTTGGAAACTAGTTTTCTCAGGTTATCTGTTTTACCTCCTTCTGAAGCTTCAAACAACAGTTGCTGTAAAAGACAGGGAAGCACAGAAGTAAGACTTAGCTATATTCTGAGCATTACCACATCAATGGATATGGCACATGCAGAAAATTCATAGGAAAACTTCAAGATAAAATAAAAGATAAAAAGCATTACATCTTTCCACAGTGATGCACAAAGAGGTAACTTCTGTAAGGCTCTCTGATATAAACGGTGGACCTATAAGATAGATATATACACAATTCTATCAGGAAACGTGATGAAAAACACCTTCATAACACTATTTGAATAATACTTCATAATGTGGTAACATTTAAGACAAAATGGTTACATTGGGTTTGGGAGTTTCCAAACATTTAGAGAGTTCTTGGAATGTTAACTTCTATGCTTCATTCCTTTTAAATTGGGAAGTCAACAAAAGGGGCAGAGTAGCTTAAAAAATGTGACCCATCTGATAGTCAATCATGGCTTACCTCTCTTTGTCCCTTTAAAAGAATCTCAGCAGCAATGGCTCTAAGAAAAAAAAAAAGAATATAGAAAAGGGAAAATAATTTTATATTTCTTTGAACAAAATGAGATACTACCACTGGCAGAATACTGACTGTGGGAATCTGAGTACAAAACTTCCTGAAAGTAACAGGCTAAACTTCCAAGGAGGGTAACCTATAGTGAAAAGAAAAATTCAACAATTTTTATCAACTTTACAAGAATAAAGCAGACCAGTGTTTTGAACATAAATAACGTTCAAGAAAAATACTCATCATAATTACTAGTAAAAATACCTGGCACTATCACCTTTAAAAGAAAGAGAGCATCATACTACAAATGGGAGAAATCCCTGAATTTCAAAAGGATGGTCTTAAGATTTGTGTGTTTGATAAAAGTATTGTTATCTAAATGTTCTCCCTGAAGAAAAATTACAACTCTATCCATTTTGCTTTTAAAAGCAATTGTTAATGAACACTCCCCCTCACTCAGCATAAAACCTCAGCAACTGTCAAAAACAAATCTAAATGAAAGATCTCTCCAGGAAAAAAACAAACAAAATAAGAGATGGCATGTAAAATTTACCTGTCTGGAGCAAAACTTACAAACAAAAGCAATAGCTATAAAAATATGTACATGATTGTTGCATTACATTTTCCAGGTGGCCAGGCATGTTGGGATATTATATGTAAACATCTTGGCTTGAAGTTTCAGAATCTGAACATTGCTTTCTTCCCATTCATGATGAAGTAGCCTGCAAAGTATATTCAGGAAAATGAGCAAAGCATTGCAAGTATAGGGAACACCAAATGCGCTCTATGAACAGAATGTTTGATAAGGTACTATATCTCTGGTCAATTAAACCCATCAAGGCTATTCAGCAAGTGTTTGTAGAATGCCTCTTACAAAAATTAGCCTGAGACAGGAACATGCCACCTAGCAAGAGATCCAGTCAAGACCCATGCCATGTTCAACAAACTAAAATAAGGCCCATGTAGTCCTACAGAATATTAAAGCATTCTCTCCAAATTATACTCCATGTGTCCTCTCCCCCACATTTTCTAAAATAATGACTTGATACACTGATGCAAGTTCCTGGTATTTTTCTCTCCTTATTAAACAAGTCTAATTTAATCATGAATGTTTCTTGATATAAAATGTAAGTACAGTGACTAATTATTAAGTTCTCTACTCTGAAAAAAAAGGACAAAGAAATAAGTATTAAAACAAAGTGGAGCTTTACCAGAAGAATGCCTAGCACATTAACAGAAACTAGTCAAAAACAACCACATTTTCTACTTTACATGTGTTATCAAGGTAACATTCCATAATACAAATTTCTGTAATTAGTTTCTGTAGATCAGCATGCTTTCTAAGAATTTTTATTCTAAAACTCTATGGCTATTTTTGTCAAAGCCTTAGGCCTTTAAATGTTTTCCAATCTCTTACACCATTTTCCCACATACAAGCTAAGTGGAATGTAAATACTTTGAAACAAAAAGGGAGATTTGATAAATATTTTAGATACCTTATAATCAATTCATAAAACAAACTTAGAAACTTAAGACACAACTGATGCAGTGAGAAAGACTGCAAAATGAGAAGCCAAAGCATTAGCATGTAGGGTACTTTGGAATTAGAAAGCAAAATTCTTGGGCGTACCAATGGGTTTTCTCTATCAGAGAAGAGAAACTACAAAAAAAATGCTCAAAAATCTCTTAACTGAATGTATGAAATCCCTAGATTAATGTTTCCCAATTGTGATTTGAGGGCTCACGTTCAGGAATCTCCATTTGATTCCTGGTGCATTGCTAATATTTGAGGTCAACTGACCTACCTGGAAATAAGTCAGAAAAATCAAAATATATACAGATATAGTTGGCTACTATCTCTGTAACACTAAAAATCTCGTAAGTAATGTCCCTTTGCCATGTAAAACATGTTTAGTGCTTATGATATTCAATAGTTGGGCTAAGAACAGATGGTATGTGCTTAGGAAACATACATGAACTTTACTGAATTATATGCCCCTTTGTAACCTGCAAAGTTTTCTGACAGAACCAGATTTTTATACTGACTTTTACATGAGTAGCAATCCATTGTTTAACAACTCTAAAATTGAAGTTTTATGTATCAATGAAGAAGTAGTGAAAAAACAGACTGTTCTTACCACGCTTAAGAATAATTTTGTATGAAAAGCCTATATTAATGGGCTAAATAACCAAAAAAATTTATTTTTTCTTACCTCAGTGCAAGTCCGGAATTAGTTGGCATAATTGTGCAAAACCGTTCCAAAGTTTTGGAATGCTGGGTCTTAGGAACACAACTCAAATAAAAGTAAATAACCTGAAAACATTGAGGGGAAAGGAAAAATAAATGCAACAAGATGTGAAATCCAATTACCTATGTGTTTCAATGAGAAAACCAACATCGTCTTTAAGACATGAATGTGTAAATTATAGTAATGCATGAGGCTATGAGTTATAGTTCCTACCATTAATTTTATTAGTTATTTTCCAAATATGAATTAGGAAATATGGTCTAGTGATGACAGTCATGGACTGAGAACACTGACAAGAAGCCAGAAGTCCGGGTTTTCATTCCTGAGTCTACCTTTACTTGCTGTATAGCTGGGCAAGTCATAGGGCTAATAATACCTGCCACATCTTGCTCATGGAATGCCCGTGTGTAAATGACTTAATGTCCATAAAGAGGTTTGAGATCCTGGGATAAAGAATGGCATTGAAGTACAAAGCATAATAACTGGTTATCCTGATTAGCAATAAAATCAGCCTACCAAAAAAACAACAACAACAACAAAAAAGTATGTTTTAGTTTACACTTGAGCTTTTAGTCTACGTTAGCCTACATTGCGCTGAATGAAAGGGGTCCCGGAAAGTTTCTTGAAAAACACCTTCCACTGCCTATAAGAAGATAATCTTATAAATATATCATTAGTCAGATTCTACTGTTAAAATTCAAATAGCATCTGATTTCAGCTTTTTTAATGCCCAATTTCCTTGACAAAATTTACCAAAAAGAGCAGCTACACTGTGTTAAGTCCATTCTTATTTACTGTGAAATTACAAAATTTTCCGTTCAGTAAAATTTCAGCAAAACATTACAGTTATAAGTAGAGTTACTTCTTTTGGTCATTCTTCTTTAACATGTATTAAACCTTAACATCTCTTCAATTTTGCTTCAATGTTAAATTTTCTTAAATACACCATAACTAATATTTTATCTTAACTGAACTTTAAAGGAATCTTCCTAGGATTGAAAGAAATAAGTAGTGAACATGATCAAGAGTAACACAGTAGCACAGAATTGCACATGTGAAAATTATATCTCATGAACCAATGTCACCCAGTAAATTTAATTAAGAAAAGAGGTAATAGTAATAGTAAATGCTAGGAAAGGGATCCTAGGAAAAGCTCTCAATATGAAACAGAAGCTTTGCTGTTACTTTTAAGTCCTTCCTTTGGTTCAAACATCAACAAAAAAAAGTTCTTACCCTATTATGAAATTCATAGTTGGACCAGTAATCAGCACTGCTAAAAGGAATGGGATATCGGGCAGGAACTGTAACCAAACATCTATTCACTAAATCAGTAAACAATCTGAATTCTTGGACTTTGTTCCTGGATCCAGCAGCTCTATTATTGGCAAAGACAAGATAACTGCCAAAAGAAAAATATTATCATTTAAAATAATTAGACTACTAATTCTCTCACTCAGAAAGACGATCACCCCTTTACCCACCGTATCCCCTTATTCCAAATACCATTCTTATTAAGAGGAACTAAACTTACTCCATCCAAATCTTCTGCACTATATCAGATCTCATGGCCACCCCTAATGCTGCCTCATATGCCTCCACTGTCTCTTTAATACTTGATTGAAGAGGATGACAAAGGCTGTTTAAAAAATGAAGGAAAACATTGTATGTCTACAGCTCAATTCTATTAGGTAAAGGAATGACAAAGTATATTTTAAACACTACAGATATTATTACAATGGAATCCTTCTTTTGATCTTTCTCCTTTAATAATGTATAAACCTTAGCATCCCTTCAATTTTGCTTCAATGACTTTAAACATGAGGTTGATTTTTAACACAGTGTAATTCAGTATGTAATAAATAACAAATGCAAGCCTAGTATGCAACATTTCTCTCTACAGCAGATAATGTCTCACCAGTAAATCAGCCACAAATAAGGAACTTGGTGGTTAAACATTTCATCATCAAAATTCCCTTTACATAAACGGGCTGGAATGTCAAGTGGTCCTGGGATATTTAAGAGATACCTGGGGGGAAAAAAACTTTGAAATTATGCCTATACACACAGGAACTACTAATCTTTAAAAAAAAAAAACAAACCCTCATTTCCACTTAAATTGCCTTGAAACATTTTTTAAGGTAATAAGACTTCATTTTTACATGTATACCATACTGCTTTGGTCACATCTCTAGCATCACATATTTATTATTTATTATTTTATACCTACAGGTGTGACTCTTTTCCTAAAATAAATTTTTCAGTTTATTCCCCAAATTGAACCACAATGATTATCTAATTAAACCTAATTAAAAACAGAAAATAACAAATGAGACTACAAAATATATAAAATTTTCCAACAAAATCTGTGCTTTCTTGTAAAAAAAAGTCTTTAAGTTACAAAACTTAACTATCTAAAAACAACCTCTCCCCCATACAAACACACATGTACCATTATAGACATGATTATTCATTTTAGACGTGATATCATATATTCTGTAACATACTGGCCCATAAGGCACTTGTTAAAAAGAGGTCCAAGATCAACTAAGATCAAACAGTCCCCTCTTGAAAAGCCACAATACATGTTAAGATAATAAAGGCTCTAAAAAGTCAATTAGTAAAGTCTATTTGACTTTCACTAATTCAAGAACCCCCCAGCCCAACATATGTGAATTTGTCTACATATCACCATCTTCAGGAACGATATTTTTAAGACATAACTCATTTATTTATTTATTTGTTTATTTAGGAATGGGGGGAGAAAAAGAGGGAGAGAAACATTGATATGTGGGAGATACATCGATTGGTTGCCTCTCATACGCTCCCAACTGGGGGCCCAGTCTATAACCCAGGCACGTGTCCTGATGGGAGAATCAAACCAACAACCCTTGGGTTAGCAAGCAGGCACTCACTCAATCCACTGAGCCATGCCAGGTAGGGCAGTAATCATGTTTTTAAAGGAAATACATTGATCTCAACAAGGATACACTAGTATAACTATTTACCCTGGATTTAAAAATTATTTTAATGAGCTAAGTTATAATGGATTAGAGAGGCTATATGGGGGCTCTGGGGTGAGGATGGGGGAAAAACTATAAGAAAAGGAAAAATGGGACATCTAAGAGTCAGGTTATCACTCCAATTTGACCATAGCTAGCTATATTACCATGGGTTAATCACTTACCTTCTAAGGGTATTAGTTTTTTCAACTGAAAACTGACAAGAGATAATTTTAAATCTAATCTATCCCTAGGCTAACTTCAGTAAAGTGAATGAAATTCCCAGGTTAACTGTTATAGTTATCTACTAATTTTCAAATTGATTTGAAACACATGAAAATTACCCCACCTAGCTCTTTGTCTTTATACAAAATGTTATATAGAAAATGATAAAATCAAACTCTAGGTAAATATTAAGAGTTCTACATATTTGCTTTATAATTTCTACTCATGAAATTAAAAAAAAAAAAAAATCCCTGGCTGGTGTGGTTCAGCGGCTGACTGCCAGACTACCAATCAAAGGGTCGCCAGTTCGATTCCCAGTCTAGGGCACATGCCTGGGTTGCAGGCCAGATCCCCAGTGAGGGGGCACATGAGAGGCAACCACACATTAATGTTTCTTTCCCTCTTTCTCCCTCCTTTCCCCTCTCTAAAAAAAATAAGATTTTGAACCTATAACGGTGTTGACTTCTATTAATAAACTCTTTACATATTTAAAATTTTATTATCAGTAAGTATTACAATGCCCAAAACTATCTCACTGACTGCTGCTCTCCTAATATTAGACTCAAAAAAGATTTCTTAAATTAACAGAAAGGCACACTCTGCGTAAATAAGGACTTCAGTATTATATAAAATAAACTAAGTCCAGGATATCTTTTTCTTGTAACTCTTAGTGAATTATAAATTATAACTATTCCCACAAAATAATAAAGATGAATGACTTAGTAAATAATGAGAGGATTATTTGGAGGCAACCTATTTTTACATTTTTACTGACATATATATTCTGTTTTATAAGGTGACATTAAGACAATATGAAGATCTCTGGTTACTACAGCAAAAACTGGTAGTAACATCTTTTAAGCTAAATCAATTATCTCCATGCACAAAGGAAGATCAAAACCAGCAAACATGTAAAGTTTCATTTAACTTTGGATTTATCCTGTGCCAGTTTTAAGATGTTTAAGAAATCTAATTTAAACAGGAAGAAAGTCAGCATGGGAAAGCTGAACCGTATCTAAATTCCTTATACAATAGTTTAATTCTCTATTAATTTGCATTTTAAATTATTCTTTTGTAATTTATTCTAAGCTATTAATCTACTGGGTTGGCCAAAAATTTCGTTTGTTTTTTTCTGTAAGATGGTTCTAGTAGTACTTCATTGTCTTTAACAACACCTGAAACAATTCTATTAGATTGGAACAGCTAGATTGCAGTGTGCATTTGGGAAAAAAGAAAAAAATGCAGGCCCTGGCTTGTGCAGCTCAATGGACTGAGTGTTGGCCTGAGAATCAAAGCGTTACTGGTTCAATTCCTGGTCAGGGAACATGCCTAGGTTGTGGGCTGGGTCCCCAGTGTGGGGTGTGAGAGAGGCAAACACACATTAGTGTTTCTCTCCCTCTCTTTCTCCCTCCCTTCCCCTCTCTAAAAATAAGTAAGTACAATCTTAAAAAAATAAAAAGAAATTCAACTGAGATCACAGGTCAAGATGGAGGTGTAGATAGACATTATTCGCCTCCCTGAACAAGCACAAAATTACAACTAAACTACAGACCAATGATCACTCAGAACCCTCAGAAACTGAGTTGAATGGAAATCCAACAAGTAGGAAACTAAAGAAACCACATCAATCCAGAAGGATAGGGGACACAGACGCAGAGATATGGAACAGGCAGGTCCCACACCCAAAGGTAGTAGATAAAACTCAGGAGGGATATCTCAGGAGTGAGGGGTCCCGGCCCCATACCAGGCCCCCCAGCCCAGGATACCAGTGCCAGGAAGTGCCCCATAACTTCTGGCTGTAACACAGCAGGACTGGAGGTGGTGAAAAAAACTACAGAACTCCCTGACAGTTCCTCCTAAAGGGCCAACAAACATACGCAGATGCACTCTCTCTCAACTCCAGCACCACTGGGATGGCAGTTTGAAAGGCACCAGTGGCATAAGGGGAAGAACTGAAGTGTCTGGCTTTAGGACAAGAGCTGGGGTATAACTCTCTGCCACACAGAAAAGTGGGCAGAGGTCACTGTGCCTTTCCTGAGCCCTTCCCCCACACAGGCACAGAACCAGCAAGTAGGAGCCATATCTGAGACTCCATCAACCTCCTTTACACTATTTGCTGCAGCCTAGTGTTTACCTGAGGCTCCACCCCACCCAACATAAAGGCCTGCCCCCAGCCCCAAACCTCTGGCTAAGTGGCCCCAGGCCAGGCACTAGCAGCAGCCAGCTTTGGATCACAGTTTGGCTCTACCTGTGAATCTCTAAGCTCAGCACAAGTAGCAGCCATCTGTAGATTGCTTTGTAGCTTATGCAGGGTGGCCCCGGGCAGAACACAGGTGGTAGGTGACCATGACCTTCACCACCAGGGAAACACTAGATAGAGCCTGTGCACCCAGTGGACAGCTACAGACCACGACAGAGCACCACCACCCTGACCTTGTACAGTGGATCCTCCACAGAGGGTGGTGGTCAATGGTCACAGACAGTCCTTGTACCTGACTGGCCTGGGTAAATCCCTCCCATCAACCTACCAACACCAACCAAGGCTCAACTACAAGAGGAGGGTTACTCAGACCACATGCAGAGTACACGTAGAGTATTCGGCTTGGGTGATAAGGAGGGCTGTGACACTGGATCTTATAGGCCACGCTATCAATAAAGGAGTCACAGAGGCTCTATCTAATAAAGAGACACAAACACAGGGAGATTGCCAAATGAGAAGACGAAGAAACATGACCCAAATGAAAGATCAGATCAAAACTTGAGAAAAAGAACTAAATAAAATGGAGATAAGTAATCTATCAGATGCAGAGTTCAAAACACTGGTTATTAGGATGCTCAAGGAACTCAGTGAGTACTCCAACAGCATTAAAAAGAGCCAGGCAGAAATGAAGGATATGCTAATGAAATGAACAATTTCCAGGGAATCAATAGTAAAATGGATGAAGCCAAAAATCAAAACAATGATATGAAACACAAGGGGGGAAAAGCAAGCAGAACAACAAGATGAAAAAAGAATCTAAAAACAAAAACAAGGAGAGTGTAAGGAGCTTTTGGGACAACTTTAAGCAAACCAACGTTTGCATCATAGGAGTCCCAGAAGAGAAAAGGCAAGAAATTGGAAAATCTGTTTGAAAAATTAATGGAAGGAAACTTCCCTGATTTGGTGACGGAAATAGACTAGTAAGTCCAGAAAGCACGGAGAGTCCCAAACAAGAATGATCTAAATAGGCCCACACCAAAACACATTATAATTAAATGCCAAAGATTAAAGGTAAAGAGAGAATGCTGAAAGAAGCAAGAGAGAAGCAGTTAGTTACCTACAAAGGAGTTCTCATAAGGCTGTTAACCAATTTCTCAAAAGAAACCTTGCAGGCTAAAAGGGATTGGCAAGAAATATTCGAAGTGATAAAAGCAGGGATCTAAAGCCAAGATTGCTCAACCCAACAAAGATATCATTTAGAATCAAAGGGCAGATAAAGAACTTCCCAGACAAGACAAAACTAAAGGAATTCATTGTCATGATTCAACAAGTGAATCTAAAAAACAAAACTAAGCAAACAAGAGAGAGACAGAATCATGGATACAGAGAGCATTTTGGTGATTACCAGATGGGAGGAGGATTTAGGGAAATGGGTGAAGAGGTAAGGGGATTAAGAAGTATAAACTGGTAGTCACAGAATAGCTACGGGGATATAAAGTACATTATAGGAAGTAAAGCAGACAAAGAACTTACATGCATGGCCCAAGGACCTGAACAAATGTTGGGGGATTATCTAAGGGGAGTGGAGGGCTCTGGATGGGTAGAGCAAAGGGGGGAAATTGGGACAACTGTAATAGCACAACTGATATTTTTTAAAATAAATGCAACTGAAATGCAAGAAAAGATTTGTGCAGTGAATGGAAAAGGTGCTGTGATTGACTGAACATGTCAAAAGTGGTTTGTGAAGTTTCATGCTGGATATATCTCACTAGATGCTACTCCAGGGTCAGGTAGACCAGCTGAATTTGACAGTGATCAAATCGAGACATTAACTGAGAACAATCAACATTATACCTAGTTGGAGATAGCCAGCATACTCAAAATATCCAAATCAATAAAGTTATTCATGAAAATAAAACATGTGTCTTTTATCTATAAACCAACCCAATAGATATGGCACAGCATACAGAATTTCAGTAAGAACACTGAAATCACTATCGATAAACTGGCTACCATAAGAAGATAGATGTAAAGACTCAAGTCAAGGAAAGAATTGTGGCCCAAAACTTTTTTGCCAAATCTCCAGTTAAATTTCCATGCTCATCAAATACTCTACAGTGAATGGACTGGCAACTTAACAAAATGTGGGTTGTTTTAGAAATATGTTTTTACATAATATGTCTATACTGGGTATAGACAGGAGCACCTAAGAAAAGAAAAATATTTTCAAGCATTACATTTGCTTATATAAAACCAAGATTTTATCTTCTCTTATCAGTTTCTCTTATAAGAAACATAGTAGGAGCTATTCAGCTTAGGCCTTCCTTCTATCTGTTCTTCCTCACATAAAATTACAGAATGTGTCATGATAAAAAAGTCTCCTCTGGATGCTCCTTAGGATCAACAAACTACACCTGTCTTTGTAAATAAGGTTTTAGTGGAATACAGCCATACCCATTCATTTCTATACTGTCTGTGGCTGCTTTCTTGCTACAATAGCATAGTTAACCAGTAGTGATAATCCATATATGACTTGCAAGCCTAAAATATTTACTACCTGGCTCTTAAAAGTTTTCTGATCACTACAGAAAGATAAGGAAGAAGACAGGGAAAGAACTTGTAAAAAAAGATCATTCTTCATGATCTGCTATGACCTTTTACTATTGTTAGAAAAAGAACTTAGCAACACAAAAGCAGCAAATACAGAGCTCTACTGAGTTACTGAGAAAAGAATCCTATAAAATTTCTTATTCAACAACATTTCAGAGGTTGGAGTTCTCTTTAGAATTAAAAAAAGTATAAGGCACATTATTTACATTCACTTTTGATCACTCAAATAACTTAAAACTCATTTAAAAAAATCGCTATAGTCTCAGGATAATCCATTGCTGTATTATTATGTGCTAAAATTAACAATAACATTAAATTAAAAACAGAATGAGTCACCATGGTGTTAATATAAGCCTTCATTAGTGTCTTTAATCCAAAGAATATAAAGCATTTTACATCTTTCCATTTCTACTACATTCTATTGCCTAAGAGGGTATTCAAGTATTTTTTAAACATCAGTCCAAAATGTAGTCAATCCACAAAAGAAATTTAAAATCATTCCACTGAATTATAATATCTCATTCCTCTGCAAACCAAGAGTGCTACAAACTTACCGAAACAGATCCAAGTTACTATACTTCTCAAACCCAGGTTTAAAGAAGGATGCAATAAATTTTCGCAAAAATGGAAGAAGATTATCCCCTTGATTCTATTTTAAAAAGAGGAAGAACACACATTAGGCTTACAATGTTTAATTAAAATCTTTCCAGGGAGGAAAATCCCCTAAAAAAAAAATCTTCACTGATTAGATCTCTTGAGTAGGTGAGGGTAGAGATAACCTCTATATTCTGATATCCAAATTAAATTCAACTAACCATTAAACAGCTGGACACTCAATATACCACAATCTTAAGTTCAGCCACCAATTACTTATTAAACTTCTATTGTATGTTTCATACTGTGCTAGGTGCTGGCACTCTGATCTAAGTAAGACATGATCCTTGCTCTCAAGGAATTCTTTATAGTATATAAAGCAACTATAAGCAAAATTACAAAGCAATTTAATAAGCGTAATAGTAAAACTATGTACAGGATATTATATAGTAGAGAGAAGGAATATCTAACACAGTGTGCAAAGGGCACAAGGACCAGAAAAGCTTCCTGGAGAGGATAATGCCTGAAACAAGAAATTGTGAAACATAAAAACATACTTAAATATTTAAGTCATTTCATTTTTTACCTGCAAGATGAAGAATTTGCACGTATGATAAAAAATCTCTGCATTTTGAGGATTTTTTTCAAATGCAGTAAGCCACACTGCCCTGGCTTTGTCGTGCTGATTTGTTTTCAAATATAAAGCAATAAGGGCTTCCAACAACAGGCAGTTCATGGGACAAGATTCCAACAAACATTTACAAAGTTCTATTGCAGCCTCATACCTTAACAAGAAAAAAAACATGTCTATATATTTTAAAAATCAACTTTTAATACAAGGTTAACTGTATGTCAATTAAGTTTTACCTTTCTAGCAGCTGGTGCAGAGCAATCATGTTTGTGTAAAGTGGAACACAGACCTCTACTCTTTCCTCAACAGTAAAGCTCTCGTCTGTGCAAGCTTTCACCGCATCTATCCAAAAATATCACAATAACATGAATCAAACATAAAATGAATTATCTGAGTGTTATTTAAACTGTAAAAAACCAATAGGAGAAGATGGCCTATCATCCCTTAGCTTGACCATCACTTTGTGTTGAACTCCTGGCTTTTACCCAAACTCCTAAAATTCAATCTGTTACTCTCTCTTTCCTGGTAGAAATAAAACCACCCAATATAACAAGTGCCCATGCATTTATCCTAAATTCCTTAAAACTGATCTCAAAAGAAAAAAAAAAATCAAAGAATAAATTACCTTTTCATCTTTCTCAGATGCACTTCAAAAAAGGCCTTGACTGCTATCATACAGCCATTTAAATGTTTCCCCCTAAACTAGATCCTTTCCTTACTCCTTCAAAATACCCTTCTCCCTTGTAAAGAATCCTTTTTGATCAGACAGGATACTTCTCAGAGAATGGTACCACATTTTACTTCACACGACTGTCACTATTTCCTCCTTTGCCCAATGGCAGTATGACTCCCAGATCTGCACAAGTTTAAAAGTGATGAAATTGCACGTTTGAAGTTCACTTACAGGATCATAACTAAACAAACCTAAAAGCCTACCTGTACATTTATTTTAATTGATTAGCATTTGATAATGCTATTCCTGTTCTTTTTAATTGCTCCTTGCCTCTGCTTCTAAGAGACTGTTTACATTTCCTCTTGGTCTCATTTACTGACTCTATTCTCCC
The DNA here is from genome assembly GCA_039655065.1 of Glossophaga mutica. Taxonomy (NCBI): domain Eukaryota; kingdom Metazoa; phylum Chordata; class Mammalia; order Chiroptera; family Phyllostomidae; genus Glossophaga; species Glossophaga mutica. The sequence continues at coordinate 67,697,559 of CM077304.1, forward strand.
TCTTACCCCTTACTGCTGTACTTTTAAATCTTCATTTCCTCAGAGGAAACATCTCACAGCTTCAACTACTGAATAATTTACTGCAAGAGCACAATAAAAACTGTAAAGCCACTTTGTAACACAGTAATTTCTATGTAATTAACTTTCAAATCCATTTCTCTATCCATAATTGTCCACTTATGGTCCACTTCCTTATTTCCTTCTGCTAAAAGGCTTTTCCAATTGGATGACCAATTACCATTTTCAAATACCACTCCTACTACTGAAGTCAGTCTTCCAAATTTACCAGTTTTCTACTAATATACTCTCGTTTTCCCACTCTCAAGACCCTGAACTCATCTTTGACTATTTCTTCTCTTCTTCCCTGATGTTTAGTCTGTCCCCTACGTCTCTGTGTGCTAATTTTAAATGTATCTAGTAAATACTCTTTCCCAGGTTATGGCAATGAGTTTCTGGTTAGTTTTCCTCCCTGTGATATCATTTCTCTTCAGCACATTTTTTTTCTTTCTTAAAGAACCTCTATTGTCATTGTCTACCACACTTACAGAGTTCTTGAAAATTTGGCATCACTCCACTTACTAGAAAGTTAATTCCTACTATTCTCCAGCACAAAACTCTTGCTTTAAATAAGAACTCTTCCTTCTAATTTCCCTTCAAATCCAATGTACTAATTCCTAACTACTTGTTTTTTGTTTACTTAGCTCCTCTAACAGGGATGTACTTCTTTTCCTTCCTCTCTTCACTGGTTTACTCAATGAACATTTACTAAGCACTTAGCACACAGCCAGACATCATAAGCCAAAGGTAAGACAAGAGACCTACCTTTGTAGAGGCCCACTATGTCACATCATAGTTGAGCTTCAAAATCCAGCTTCAAGTCCTAATTCTTCTATGAAGACTTCCTTGATCATGCCAACCTACAACAATCTCTTCCCTTTGGGTTTATGGCCTGTCCCATATAATTTTGTCAATCACAAATCCTAATCTCTTCTACAAGCATAGAATTTAGACTACATAGTAAGACACACAGTTATCTGGCCTCATTTGTTAATAATTATGTCAAATGTATAGATTTTATCTTCTGACTAGGCTACATACTTCTTAGTAAGAGGTAATAGTCTTTATACCTTATGTATTCCACAGCAGATACATTATTTGGTATATAACAATAATCAGATTCATTGATGAATCAAATATTAATGACTTGAAAAAATAAGATATAACCTTTAACTTTCACTTTGATGGATTGCTTCAAAAAAAGAATTACTTGATTCTGTGAGTCAATCAACTTGTTAAACCTATATAATTTACCTATCCAGCTGATATCCTTTGTCTTAATCAGAAAAACTAATTATGTAGTGTATCATAGTTCCTAACATTCACAGATGCCAATGCCCATCTTTTCTAATTCAATCTTTAATCTTTCAAACACTCATATAATAAAGTATGAAACTACAACTGGCATATGTAAATCTGTTCCACTTAATAATAAACAACCATAATAAATAATTCAGAAACATTTATACTTACCTTCAAAAACTGCCAACAACATATCAGGATTAGTCTTTACATCTTGAACTGTTTGCCAAGGCATTATGAACGGTTCTGTGTTAACAATTCTTGAAGGATTGGCATTAGATGGATCATAGAATTTTGAAGGGAGACTGTTGAATTCAATAAGATGTATGTAGGCCAGCCACGCCAAACATCGATCACTTGTTTTAAGGTACTCAGCTACTATTCCATCATTAGCCGATTTCAATGCATTCTAGGTAAATTTAAAAAAAATCTGAAAGTGTTTTTTAAAATAATCATTCCTATACCTAAGATTTAAATGTAAAGGCAACAAATAACAAAACAGTTGTATTTCTTTGGAGTTCTTAAATATCTAAGTTAAAACTTTGAAAATCACCAATTTTTTTAATCAAAAACTTTTTAGAGATAGCAATACTAAATCAGCAATTTTTACTGTTTATAGAAGGTACATGACATACTTAACTGGAAAAAGATTAAATTTATCCAAACATTTTAAGTGTCTTATTATTCAAAATCTAAGATAAAGAGAAAAAATAGTAAAAAACAAACAAACAACAAAAAAAAACTCCACACCCATAGAAGAGTTTCACTATGAACTAATTTTTTTATCTTATTGTTTGAATACTGAAGTTTATTCTAGTGGGTAATGAATGTATATTTTCATTTAAACCCCATAAACACTCTAAAGAAGGTATTATCTCTACTAAGCAAATGAAGAAACAATCATAAACTTACTCAGCTTTACACGACTAGTAAATGGCAAAACAAGGATTCAAATCTGAAGCTTGTGTTCTTATCATTGAACAATGCTACCTATAATGTTTTAGACCTCTTAAAAATTCTCTACAAAGTATAATTTAATGCTACAGTGACTGTTTACCTGTAAAAGTGCAAGTGCACTTTGGGATCTTCCAGTAAATATGTGCAGTTGAACTCTAAACAAAAGAGCCTCTAAAAGCTGAAAGGACAGAATATCTGATGCTTCCCGCTTGGCTGCTCCCATCAGAAACTCCACCATTCTCTCACATACGTAATCCTTTTCTTCAAAGGTGCTTTCTAGGTGCAGAAACTGCCCAAAGGGGTTTTATACATTAATCCTGCTTCATAAGAATAAACTGTAAAACTACAGATTTTTCATATTTCATTGAGAAACTGTCTCATATTAAATCTTTAATTTCTCCAAAAGGTAATTATAAATATACATAAACTCATCTTCCAGTACTATAATCTAGATTTCCCCTTCTACCAGAAGTTGGAAAGTGAAGTAAGATAAACCCTACAACAATACTGACGTACTCTCATAATTACCACTGAAATAATTCCATCTTTCCTTTCCTTGAATCAATAGGTAAATGACAGCAAGACCATGAGGTATCTCCAAAAACTCACATGTTTGTAGTCATATACAATTTAATTGGCATTGCTTCTTAGGTATGTGATTATACAAAAATTTTGAAAAAAGTATTCATATTAGACCTATGTGGCACAATAAATAATTTAAAAGATTTAATTAAGACATTAAAAAGGGCCCTCGCCTGTGTGGCTCAGTCGGTTGGAGCATGACCCATAACAAAAAGGTCATTTCTGGGTCAGGAAACATGCCTGGGTTGCAGGTCCTACCCCTTGTCCAGGTATAAGTGATCGCCCACAAGAGGCAACCAATTGATGCTTCCCTCTCGCATTGATGTGTCTCTCTCTCCCATCCCCTCTCTCTAAAAGCAATAAAAAAGATGTCCTCGGGCGAGGAGAAAAAAGAAAAAAAGAAAGAAATCAAAAAGGTCCTTTAAAGACCAAAACTTCAAGGAAAAACATTACACCTTAAAATTCTTGTAGCGATCAATAGAATTAAACTTTGGTACAAGGCTCCAGGTCAGAAATCAAGCATATTCCACTGTCCACCTCTACTTAGTACTTGTGTTAGGCGAGTAGGAGTTAAGACTGGCAAGTTCACTCATTAAGGGATACCATGTTATCCAAACCTATTTGTTCCGAATTTCAGTTAGTAAGAAAATGATAGATCTGACAGTATTAGATTTATCTGGAAGTTTATCTGAATCTAATACCTTCTGACTTCAGCTAGTAAAAGTTCATATATTAATGAATATTTATTTTACAAGTAGATTATTTGTAATTTTGAGTTTAAACCTGGATAGGGAACATCCCATTCTCTCAGAGAATGAGGAAGAACCTATTTTTTCACCAGATCTTTGTTTTTGGCAAGGTTCAATATTAGTATGAATTACACATTATTTCCATAAGTAATGAAGACTGATAATACATTGTTTCTTATCACTCACGGAAGTGTTATACATGCATAAGAATTTAAAAGAAATTTTTTTCAGATGCTTTGCACAAAATTCACTTAACTTTGCCCAAACTAAAACTGCTTAATAATAGCTAAGTATAAAATGTTTTTAATTTTTCCTTACCAACAAAGTTAACAAAAATCACCTCTTTGCTAAATATCTTCTTCCTGTTTAGTCTAAATTAATCCTGACCCAGAGAAGTGATTTTGAGGTTACTGGACACCAAAAGTATAGGTATTATATCTATATGCAAATAAAGCATATGATCTGTTAAGCTACATATCAATATTTAAGATGATCCAGAGTTATGAACACATGCACACACACACGAACACATGGGACAATGTTATCTTTTCTACTCACAGTCCAAAAACTTTGATAATCGGGAGCATATTCAACAGCTGTTTCACACATTTCCTGCACCTCCTCCTTGGTTCCTCTTTTAGAAAACAATCTGAGGTAATGGCACCAAATTTCTGGATTGTCTTTGTTGTTTTCCAAAGCCCGAGCCAGAACATTTAAAGCAGAATCCAAGGACTCTGAACATAGCCTATGTGTTAAGAAGAAAAACAGGAACATTTTCCTTTAATGTTTCAAAATACTTTTAAATTAGGCTAGTCTACTGAGTTATTTTTTAAATTCCATTTTCTATTAAAACCTACCAAGAGGCTAGAGTCACCTATGACAAAAAGAGGTAGATTAGGATTTTAAGTCAATCTGTTCAAAAAAGGTCCTGATTTCCCATAGACCCAACGATTCCTTTTTAAATGGATGCTCAGTTAGCATTTACCAGATAAAACCACTGTGTTATAAAATCACTAAATTATCAACTTCAAATGTGCTTTAAGTCCATACTCAGCAATACCTTTTATGATTTACACTGGTCTGGGAATGGGAAAAGTTAAACAATTCTCCCTCAAGGCCAGTTACTGCCAGTACAAAATATCAAAGCTTTCAATATAATAGTTCTTTTCAACGGTAAGGGCTTGCTATCTCTTGGAGAAGATAATTGTCTCTCATGATCCTATTCATAAAATAATGTACAGTTCTTTGGCCTTCACTCAGTAAATGAGTCAGAAAAGAAAACACTGTTACTTATCACATCAACATGAAAATGACACACAGGGCAAGTTAAATAAGCACCATATTCAGGTAAGAGAAGTGTATTAGCATTACACAGTGCTGCCTTAACAAAAAGAAAAAGCTTTTATACCAAATTTTAAGATAAATAATCAGAGTAGCCTTTAAAACAAAACTGAATTATTAAAGATTATTCCTGGTAATAAAATATTCTCAGTAAACCTATCAAAAAAGTAGGAGTCAGAAAATACATTTATACAAGAGGAGCTGTCATTTGTGAGATAATTACTATTTATCTTATTTGTATACCCATAATATAATGCCACATGCAGAAAAAAAGGCAATTCACAATTTAGAGGACCTCAGATAAGCTTTAAACCTCCAAATGAAAATTAACACAAAAATTTAACTTCTTCCAGTACTTTTTAATAAACCCAATAATTAATCTCTACAACACTCAGAATTGACTGTTTTTACTAAATCTACTTTGATGTAAGAGCCTACTAGAGTTAAAAACTATAGCTAATTTACTACCTATACACTGAGCCATGCACACAACTCAAGATCTAATCTTAAACATTTTCCAATAGCTTTTAAACAATAAAGTACTTTTGGCTCTGTCAAAAAACAAAGGCTCCATTGATACGAGGAAGGAAATATGATTACCACAAAAGAAATAAACCTCAAACACAAAAATATAAATGTGCAATAGTTTACACAAAGATTAGAACCGGACCTACCCTTCATTTTGATTTAAGTACTTGTATGCAAGCTTGAGCCAAAGTTGTACATGAGAAGGATTTTCAAGCACACTTGCTTCTAAATTAGCAATGTCATCAGTCTCATTTGTAAAGTATCTGACATCATCTGGAGTCACAACTGTATCCAAAGCTGGAACTTTTATTCGGTTCCCTGGCTGAAAGGCTATAAAAAAGTGTCATTAGCTTTATACTTTCTCTTACCCGCAGACACAAGAAAAAATTGGCCTCATCTTTATAATAATCTAAAAAGCTAAAGATTCTAATGACAGGCAGTAGCTCATTGTTTGTTTGTTTTTTAAGATTTTATTTATTTAGTTTTAGAGAGGAGAAGGAGGGAGAAAGAGAGGTAGAGAAACATCGATGTGTGAGACACCGATTAGTAGCCTCTCACGAGCCCCAGCTAGAGACCTGGCCTGCAACCCAGGCACATGGTTCGATTCCGAGTCAGGACTGGGAATCGAACCAGTGACTGTTTGGTTTGCAGGCCAGCACTCAATCCACTAAGCCACACCAGCCACGGCAGCTCATAGCTTAAGGTAAAGCAATCGTACGATTTATTGTCCAAACCAGGACACATCTAAGAGTGATAGGGATGTTGTTAAAAACTACACCAGGACTCTGCTGGGTCAAACAGAAGTATGGTCTCCCTACTTTAAGGTAAGTGTCATCATCTGATAATTCAAATTCATTAAACTGTAAGAGAAAGTTATAATTTATGAAGATGGTTTATTCCACTACATCTAAATTAAAGAAAAAGTGTTACATTAATGTAAATAAGCACAAGAGAGCATACACCTATCAGGCATTAGCTAATCCACAAATAGTAAACAATTAAATTTTCCAAATCTGAGATTCTAATGCAAGATGTACTTGACAATAAGGCACTCATTTATTCATTCATTTTGTGAGCCTGACTGAGTTCAGAAAACAGAGGCTCAAAGATTATATAAAACAGAACATCTGTCTCAAAAAGACACAGACCAGGGAGTACTTGTAACTGTGAAGCTGTCACAGTTACTAAACAGTAACAGTAGTCCCTGCAGGTACTGGACCATGAATACAAAATGTCCTCAAACGCAGGGAGCAGCCCTGAAGAATGAAGAACTGCCTGCCTTTATGCTAAACAGCATAACTACTTCTAAAAAATAAAAATAAAAAAATTAGGCTAGTACATACACCAAAAAATTAGTAAAGTGGAACACCAAAATTTAATAATTCTGAATCTTCAATTATTTCTTACCATACTTAATTGGTCCTGTAGACTGTTCCTCATCACTACTATTGTCTGAAACAGGTTTTCTCCAAAACTTTGGCTTCCACTTTCTTTTATCTTTATAGGTTGTAAAGGGAGGTGCTAAAGTAGACATGAGAAGACTGTTAGTTGATGCACCTAGATTTTTATAGTTTGAAGGCTACCTAAATAATACTCAAAAAGAGCTAAATTTATTCTGTTGTTAGAGTTGACATATATATGTCAACTATAATATATAATATATATATATTACACTGAGAACATAATGCCAAAAGATTCGCTGTCATAAAGAAACTACAATATTCTTTTGTGTGAGAGAGACATATATACTCACTATGGCCTTTACTTTCGTTGACATTGCTAACAAGAAGAACAGCCATCTGGTCCATTGACATTCGATCTTTGTTTACTCCAAAAAGTTTCTCAACATATTTTTCTGAAATTAGAGCATTGCTATCTTCATAAAAAGTATAAAAAACATGGATTTCAGAGATGAGGCTAATTAAAGTGTATGAAGTGAAGAATAGTTTAAGAATTTAAGAGAAATATATGGTAGTAATTAAAAACACTTACGGCCTTCTAGAGGGCGAGGCCTGTATTATCTTAACTACTACAGCAAATCCTACATCATGCACCCAATTTGGGCTAAAAAAAAAAACAAACCAACAACAACAACAACAACAACAACAACAAAAAAAAAAACGGTTTTTCCTGAAACCAACTAAACAACTGAAAATTAAAGTCCTAAATTGGGAATGATTAGATTCAGTGACTTTATAAATCACTCTGGGTTGTGATAACACTAAATGTAACAAACTCCAATTCCCTGACTTTCAAAAGACTTGCATTTTAAGGTTTAATATCTGGTGCTAACTCTGAGGAAAAGCTTAACAATATTTACTCATAATATGTGACAATAACCTGTGCTATCTACAATGTCAAAGAATATAAAGTCTTATTTCATTATATAATCTGAAATCGCAAATATCTCCTTTGTTTCTGAAAAAAGTAAAAAAGAGGTCTATTTAAAAATCATGACTAAAACTTCTATACAAATGTTTATATATTCTTCTAAATAAACTGAACTGTTTAAATGAGTTCTGTCCAAAGACTTATCTGCAATGACAGAAATGTCTTATATCTGCACCATTCCACTGGTAAGCACTTAACTGCTTTTGAGCTCAACACTGGCTACTGAGCCCTTGAAATGTGGATAGTGTAGCTTGAGAGAATACATTTTAATTTTAATTAATTTATACTCTGGTTTCTCTTCAGATCGTATAAATCTTTCGCCTTTTACATTTTAATTTTAATTAATTTAAATATGAATAGCAACATATGGCTAGTGACTACTGCACTGGACAGAGCAGATCTAGATAAAGTGTCACAGGTGAATGTATCCAATTATAGCAATTAAAAGATGTCAAGAACAACTTAATATTAAATTCTTAAATTGCCTCAATTCAAGTTTTCATTTGGGAAAAAACAGGAGGTCTTTAAAAACCTGTTGCAGTAGCAATTTCTTCATCAGTGCTTGTCTCTGAACAACCAATCAAAGAGAGATTATATGACAGAATGTCCTGGAATAGCTGTTTTCGGCTAAGCGTATAGTCTTGTGTATGCTGCCTAAAATGAAATGACAACACAAAAAAAATTTAATTGTGTACACATCAAAGCTAAATACCAAGACTGTCTTTTAAGTAAAAATGTTCACAAATTAAAACTACTTACCACTGACAATCATCATCATTACATGTTCCTGTTAAATCAAAACGGCAGAAACACTGATCCGGTTCAATCATATTACTATATGACACTGAGCTTAGGGGAAGTTTTTCCTTGGTTCGATAGTACGGACTAAATCTAAGGAGAAGAGAAGTGGACATACGCTTCATTACACATACACCAGAAAATTTTTTTAAATTTCATTTTTCCTTACCATTAAAATTTCCGTAACTTTAAGCATATTATTTATCTAATTACTTAATAGCAAAATTAACTCCAGGAAACAACCTGAATATCAAGTCACAGGGAGGGACAAACTATACCCTTTTATACCCAGAACATAAAAGACCTCAAATAGAAAACAAAAAACAAAAATCCTGTATTGTAAAAGTAGTGTTTTCAATCCTGGATGTTGTGGCTCAGTGGACTGAGCACCGGACTGAACTGAAAGGCTGCTGGTTCAATTCTCAGTCAGGGCACATGCCTGGATTGTGGTGAGGTCCCCAGTTGGGGGCCTTGTGAGAGGAAATCGATCTCTCTCACACACTTACATTTCTCTCCCTCTCTTTCTCCCTCCCTTCCCCTACTCTCTAAAAGTAAATAATTTTTAAAAAATAAATAAAAGTGGTGCCTTCATAGAACATAATAAATGCTATATGATACTGATATTTCTTGCACACGTTACCAGCCAATAAAAAACTTGGGAAAAAATTTTATACTTCCTGGTAGGTGCTTCACAATTTATAATTGAATCGTACCCATGTAACAATCTCACAACTTCTAGAAGTCTAAAAACAAACGCAACCTCTCACAAAGTAATCCATCTGAGAATAACTAAATCAATTTTATGACAGCTGGTCAATGCATTTCTTATGTAAGGTAACAGCAAAATTTTTTAAAAAATTAAAAATGTTCATAGGACTAGTTTTTTTTTTCTTTCTAAAATCTCTAACAGGCAGTAATCCAGAATTCACAATTCCACCAGCAGCCAGAAATTACAATTTGGTAAGAATTAATAATACCAAGTATGAGCTAAACCTTACTTCCTGATACGATTTCTGTATGACAAGATACTTAATTTTTATTTTTCCTGAAAAGTTCATTTTTTAGTGACCATGATTCAATTTTCTTTCATCATCATCAAATAGTCAAAGTTACAATATCAACAATAGGAGCAATCCTGAAACTCAAGCTCAATGAATCTTTCTTTTATACCTGTAGGATTTAAACACTAGAAGAGGGCTGTGGTACGGGCTAAAAGGAAATGGCTTCACTTCTGTTGTTTTACTTTGTGCAGTCACAAAATCCATATCCACAGAAATTTCCTGCAAAAGACAATAATTTCATAAGGAAAATAGGGCTAGGGTGAATTCTAGATTTTATACAAAATATGAAATGTTCAGTTACCTGACCACACAAATCCTTTCCTGTAACACCTGTGGTAGTTTTTAAAATCAGTTGTTTTAAGCTGTCAGCTTTTGAATATAATTTTTGCAATTCACCAATTTTCAACCCTAGAAAAAGTTCTGGTTTTTCTACTGTGTTCTTAGGTTTATTTACACATTCTTTGTTAGGTGTGTCAGTGTGCTTAAGGTTAGGTTTAGTAAAAGAATTGGATTCTAAGAAGGATCTTCTTCGTTCTCTGTTTGAACCAGACAAAATCTCATCGTCCACATCATTTTCCTCAGTGTCCAGAATTAATTTATCTTGAGTCAGATCATGAAGTGAGGGTTGAGGTAAAGAAAATTCAGGTTCCTCTTCCACAACTGGAGCAATATTTTGTTGTTCCTTTGCTTTAAGGGCCCGAGCTTCTTTCAGTTTTTGAATTTTCAGGGCATATTCATACTCTAGCTTTTGTAATCGTCTTTTTTCCATAGCAATTAGTTCTGCTGAATGCTTTCTTGGACTTGATACTGGAGAATTGTCCAGTCTCATTACTTTGTTTGGCTGGGGAAAATAATGATATAAATATTTTATATTGCTATGATTTTAGAAACAATTTTTGGTAAGGTAAATGTGCTATCCCTGATACAATGCCAACATTATAAAACTAAGTAACAAGAATAAACAGAGTTTTACAAGTATCCAACAGTTTTGATAGTTAATCTATGATCTACCAAAAAAAGTCAGTACATAATAAACAAACAAGGTTCCAAAAACATGGACATATTTAAAAACAAAGCTTAATCTTACTCTTTGAATATTCAAGAGAAAACCTGAATTATCTCTTATACCTCTTACTCTCAAAACTATCATAAAAACCTTCTGTTTGCCAAAAATAAAATATTTCTATAAACAACTTACTCCAAGGCGATCTTGTTCCAGTTTACGTTTTCCTATTTCTTTACTAGCCACTGCCTTTGCCCGAGCAAGCTCTTCTCCATATTTTAGAGTCAAAGCTTTTTTAACTGTAACACGTTGCTGTACTTTGTGAATCTGAAAATATAGAATAATTCTGAAGACGTAAATGTAAACCTTAGAAGAAGAAATAACTTCTGAACACAGCAGCAAATTTAGGGTATTCAACTAAAAATAGAAATATTCCAATATTATGTCTCAAGGGAGAAAATTATTTCATTAAAAATTTGGCCCATAAAAAATGTGTAGTAAACATGAGACTACGATATTTTTATTTAAAAAAAGAACATTACTTGTTCCTGAAGCTTCTTCAAAAACATTTTGTTGACATTGAGAATTTTCTCTGTTGCCTGAAGCTGTTCTGTAAGTTTTACAATCTTTGTTTCAGCATTTCGAACAGATTCTTTCTTCTTAGCTTCTTGTTGTACTAGATTCTTTAGAACAGATTCATCTTTCATCAAGAGAATCCTATTTGAAAAGTAACAATTCTCATTAATGTTTTTCTAAACTAGTAGACTAACATCACCAGAATAAAGTTCACAAAGCAGTAACTCATTTTTTTAAGGTGAAAGATTTATACAATCTGAAGAGAAACCAGAGTACAGCAATAACTCATTTTTAAAAATATATTTATGATATACCAGTGATGAGTACTTTCATATTCATCAATCACACAGGTATTCAAATATACACTGTTCCATTTTATTAAAGTAAATATGGGTCTAATTTTTTAAAAAAATCATTTAAATCTAAGTACTGTGAATTACAATTGAAAAGTTTTTAATAATAAATGTTTAATGTTGGTGGAATCTGACCCTATATGACTTCAGATAACTGAGGACTTAAGGCAGAAAACTGCTATGTTTAGCTTCACAAATAATGCTAATAAATATCTAATAAACATAATCAAGCATGTTTAATTAACTTACAAATATCTAACTCATTTTACCTAATGCAAGGCAAGGAAAGAGAGAAAGAAGTCTAATTTTTAAACAACATACAGATTTAAAGTTTGGAACTGATAAGTAAAACAAGACAAAAGACAAATTTGTGGATATAAACTTTCATCTTTTCAACTATTAAATACAGTGGTACCTTGGTACTCATCATTAATTCATTCCAGAACTCGTGATGAAACCAAGTACCAAGCAATGAAGCATTTTCTCTTGTGGGGTGGCATCATGATTCATATAAATTCTAGCAAGTGCAACCAGTCCCGAGAAAGTGTTGAGTGCTGAAACATTTTTTTTCCTCATCAAAATGTGACGAGTACAGGGTTTGACAAGTTCTGAAGCTGACAAGTACCAAAGTATGACTGTATTATGGTTTTAAAAAAAAAAGAAAGAAAGAAAAAGCAACCTTCCCAGAAAGATATCATATTTTAACAGAAACAACAACTGACATCTAGAATGCATTGTAGGCTCTGGCTGAGTAAGCTCAGTTGGTTACAGTGTTATTCCTATATATCAAGGTTGCATGTTCAATCTCCGGTCAGGGAACATATAAGAATCAACCAACAAATGCATAAATAAGTAGAACAACAAATTGGTATTTCTCTCTCTCTAAAAATCAATCAATCAATCAATCAATAAAAGCTTCCCTAGAATGAATCATAAACACAGATTATATGATAGAAATTAGAGTAAAAAGACAAATAATTTTTTAAAAAAACTTTTCATTTGTTAAGTTATTAAAGAAACAGAATCTAAATAAATTTAACTTAATCTCTTACTTTTAAAACAAACCACTTCTCATTGATAATTTTAGAAGTTGATGGTCATTACAAGTTATTTCAACTATAAAGCACATTTTTCAGATCTCTAATTATCAGGATGTGTCTCAACATTATTGCATATCATAGTTCAGCTAGAAGCATGTTTTCTTTCTCAGTAATGTATAAAATAATGGCACATACTAGAAGTAATAAAATGTGACAGCACAAATATAATTCAAAGCTTAAGACACTTTTGTAAACTTTTAAAAATATCAAGGTGGCTACAATGTTAGAAATGAGGCTATAAATTTCCACCTTTTTTCCTTAATTAACTACAGATAAACTTTTGAAGCTTGTTTTAGAAAAAAACTGTTTCTACATTACTCTTAATGATTTTTCAACAAATTAATTCATCATTGTAATAATTTTTTTACTATCAAATTTAAATGTTAAGAATTGGTCAGTAAGTTACAAACACAGGACAGGGAAAGTCTTACCATCTTTGCACAGAACCTCCCCCTCATATCTGCAAACATAAAAGGGGACTGGCAGAACAAAGCTCAGGAATGCTGATGTTATCTAAAACCATTTTGCTCTTCATCAACTAATGGTATCAGAGTGTGTGGAGTGGAAAAAAGGCACATCCATAAATGTTGTAACTATTTCCATCAAATACATGGCAGTGGCTCTCATCACAAAAAAATGTTTTAACTATGTATGGGGATGGATGTTATGTTAATTGGACTTACTGTGGTAACCATTTCGCAATACATACAAATATCAAATCATTGCGTTGTACACTCAAAACTGTATTTCATTCAATTACACCCAATAGAATAACCGCAAAATATACCAATGATTTCAAATAGATTCTATTATTCAACATATTCATCGTATGAGGTTTTATACATGTTCTCAAAATTCTGAAACACCACTTGAATACAGTAATTTCACAAAACATGTAGGACATTTATGATCCTTAACTTTGTATTAACACTTTAAAATAACGACATATCTAACCATGTGTCTTATTAAACAGACTAATAACTATTTCCAAAAGCCAAGTCCACCACTAACAATAAAAATACGCCTTCAAAGAAAGTATTTCAAAAATCATGCCAGAAGTTTTAAAGAAAATTCCGAGTAAGTTGTTTCATAAATGTTTTTAAGCAATGAACAAACCATGTGCGTGGGAGGAGGAGAGAGGGAGAAAAGGTACAGAGAATGAGTAGCATAGATAGTGGGAAGAAAATAGACAGGGGTAGGGCAAGAATAGTATAGAAAATGTAGAAGCTAAAAACTTATGACACATGGACATGAACTAAAGGGGGGAATGTGGGTGGGAGAGGGTGTGCAGGGTGGAGGGGAATGATGGGGGAGAAATGGGACAACTGTAATAGCATAATCAATAAAATATATTTAAAAAAAAAACCATGTATAAATCTGAAGGGAAAAAACTCCTTTAAAGTTTTGGTATTTTTATTTAAACATTAGTACTATTACTTAATGTAAATATGTAATTCACCAAAATGATAACCTCATAAAGTTCTACCAAGTATACAAGAATTTGTAACATATCTCGTACTTAGTATTGACATACACCACAAAAAGATATCCATCTAACATGGCAGCATTAGATATATGCAGTATTTAATCAGATAATGGGGCTCACCTATGTTTTTTAAGTTTTGCTTCTGCATCTGAAACCTGCTTAGTAACCATTGCTATTCTGCCAATCCCATCGATTTCCACATCAGAGTTTGCTGGAGATGATGAATTTGTCTTCAGCTGATCTGATTTAATCAAACGCTGTTTTTCCCGACTAAAATAATAAAGATGGATGAATTATACCAAAGAATAAACTGAAGTTATTTTCTTTGAAGATGTATTCTATTCCATAACGCAAAGTAAAAATACTAATCATATTAACTAATAATAATGGTGATGACCAATATGCATGATCCAAGTTTCCTTTCAAAGCAGTTATTATAGCCCTGACCATTGTGGCTAAGCTGGCTGGGTGTTGTTCTGCAAAGCAAAAAGTTGCCAGTTCAACTCCCACTCAGGACGTGTGTCTGGGTTGTGGGTTCAGTATCCAAGTTTGGGTGTGTTCCAGAGGCAACTGATCAATATTTTTCTCCTTCTGTTTATCTGTCCCGTCCCCTCTCTAAAAGTAAATAATAAAATCTTGGTGGCAAAAAAGCTGATAGTGTAGCTCTCCTTTGTATTAGCTTTTCTCTTTTTCTAAGCTGTTTTGATCTGAATGTATCACTGTATTCAAATCTATAGATGATCATTTGGCTCCCCCTCCTGTGTGAATTAAAAAGACACTAACTCTGCATCTTGAATAAAATCACTATACATTTCCCAATGCTAATAAACTGTAGACAGACTTAGTTAAGTACTGAAAATAGCACATACCTTTAAAGCTTATTACATAAAATGCCACTTACTTGGCAATCTCTTCCTTCAACAATCGATATTCAATCTTCTTTTCTTCAGGTAAAGCTTCAGGTGTTCGCATGGGATCATTTTCTTTTTCAGATTTTGGAGGTACTTTCGGTTTTGAAGCTTGCTAGAAAACATTTGAAGTCAACCAGATCAATAGCTTTCCTTATTCCACACCCAGACATATATTTTACATTGCAACCTAGAAATAACTACCTGCACTAATTTCTATTTCTTCTTTAAATTATATTTATCGGAGTAACACTGGTTAGTAACGTACAATTTCCAGATATACAACATTATAATTTGACATCTGCTGACATGTGCATACTCTAGTGCACAGGCGGCAAACACAAGTTTGGTCCTTGGGCTGAATCCGGCCCTCCGCCTTGTTTCTACTTGGTGGCAACACCGAGTTCCTTGCCCCTAATTAAGGAGTTGTTACATTTATACAGTCCTAAAATTACATTTGACCCTTTGAAGACAACCGCCAGGCTGATGTGGCCCCTGGTGAAAATGAGTTTGACACCTCTGCTCTAGTGTGTGCTCACCACCCAAAGGCTGGTTTCCTTCTGCTACCATATATATTTGACTCCCTATACCCACTACCCACACTTCACGCTTCCCAGCTAGCTGTTAACCAGAAAATTAATTATATAATCTAAGTTGTCAGGACCTACAATTTGAAAACAACTGAACTAAATCATAGCTAAACAACTGTGGCAGTAGGAACAGGGATAAAAGTTGCACTTAGATCATATATTTAAAAAAAACTGCTTTCTGATAATATAACACAATTTGAAAACAGTAAATTTCCTTAGTACAGAAAAACAATTATCTACTATTGAAAACTGGACTAATTAATTATATAAAGTCCAAATAATACAAATACTTAAAATATATCCATAATTTAATACATTAAAAATCAATACGTTTAAGAGGTCTAACTTTCAAGAAAAATAAACTTTGATGATTGTCAGTAAAACACCTTTCTTTTCTCTCTCATTTTTGCACTCACCTCGGCAGTTCGTCTTGCTTCTTTAATCATGGACTCCAATCCACCAAAAACACTATTTGCTGACTTGGAAGCCTCTCCATCAGATTCACTGTCATCTGAATCATTTAGTGTCACAACCACTGATTTATGCTTTGGAAGCTGCAAAGGCAATATATTTGTTACTCTTAATGACAAAAGTACCTCTATTCTTCTCTTGGCCCTACCACTATTAGCTGCATGACCTTGAACAAGTCCCTTAACCTATCTAAATTTCAATCCATAAAAATAATGGACTCCAAGTACACAGTCTAAGGTGTGTTCTAGTTATAGTGCATAACTGACTTTGTCCCACTCTATCAATACTGGTTACATGCCAAAAACATACAATATTAAATATTCTCAGTCTTTAAAGACACCACTATTATCACCTTCTACATTGTTTTATTTTATCCAACTTTCTATAAAGAACCATAAGGTTATCTTAAATTCGCTCTTACAACCAAAGTAAAAATTAATAATTCTAAACAATTTTTAAAAACTTTTTGGCTTTTGCAGTTATATATAAAGGTTAAGTAGGCAAAGTTGGCTTACTTAACAGAGCCAAGATTTCAACTTTGCTTTCTCCCATTTATATATTTTACTTATGTATTTTACTTCGAAGCCATTAGAAAATAAGACCAAAATACACTGTCATTTCATCTCCTTAATAAACATCATAGATAAATTCTTACAGTATAGTTATTAATTGGAAAAATATGAGCAAAGTATAAACAAAGATGGGGAGGATAAAAATATACACATTGATAAAATTAACTACAGAATAGACGGAAAGTCTGAATGGACCAATTAACACAGAAAAATCTTGAGGAAATGGCAGAGAAAACCATACTATTCTGATGAATATAATGCATCCCCTGAAACATTATCATAAACTCTATCCTTCTGTACATCAAGAAGCTTCTATTTCACTGTTAATAAAAAATAAATTTGTATTTACATATGAATGCATATGTACATATAGATGAACAAGAACGTGGGGAATGAGACAGTGAAACTGCATACAAATTTCTCACAGCCTGTTTGAATAAAAACAGGATTAAATTTTTCATTTGTTTTTACCGAGATGACAGTTCGTGGAAGACGAGGTCCTCTGTGAAACTTTGGATTCTGTATCCTAGGCTGAGATACTGTATTAATACTGACTATTGAAAGATTGCATCTTGGCACTGGCTGTGAACTGTTCAGAGCTGGAGGTGAAGGTGGGTCACTATTACTGGATGTTTCCTAAATACAGAAGAGAGAAATGTGAGAAGAAAGGGGAGAGGAGAAAAGGAGAGGAGAGATGAGAAAGAAAAGAAGAGGAGAGAAGAGAAAAGAGAGAAATCTGTCACCTTTAAAAATCTTGAGCAAATGAGTACCATACTTATCCCTACTTTATAAAAGCCCCCAAAATTACAAATAAGCAAAGAGTACTCCAATCTAAAACTTAAGCTCATGAGCACCACCTAGTGGTTCAGGTATCTAAATTACCTCTGGTTTAAAAGCTCTTTTATTGGCTAGAGATTTAAGTAGTTCTTCTCGAAGCAGCATTTCTTCCTCCTCTTCCTCATCTGCAAAAGGTGGTTTTGGAGGCTGTTCTGGATCTTCAGGTGGAAGAGGTGGTAGAGGTGGTACAGGAGGTAGAGGTTCCAGAGAAACACACAAGCCTTCCACATAAGGCTGGCTCAAATGTGGCAAAGACTAGTTATTTTTTAAAAAGAAAAAGTAATTATA
This sequence comes from Glossophaga mutica, assembly GCA_039655065.1. Classification (NCBI taxonomy): domain Eukaryota; kingdom Metazoa; phylum Chordata; class Mammalia; order Chiroptera; family Phyllostomidae; genus Glossophaga; species Glossophaga mutica. The sequence continues at coordinate 67,715,509 of CM077304.1, forward strand.
ATGCAAATTTTACCTATTTCAAATGTTTATCTGTGCAGCATCATTAAACAAGCAAAAGGTAAGCTTTAGGTTACTATTTTAGCTGTAAGCTTAGATATACCGTAAACCTCAAAAACTCTCCCAGAATTCAACATTCAGGCATGAAAAGTATAAATTTTGTAAAAATAAAATCATTATCTGAAACATTTAAAAACTTCAAGATAATTATACAAATTTCTCCATTCCCATTCTTATCTCTATTTAGAAATCTAAAAAAGTATAAAAATTGAATTTTATAAGGTCTATTCCTTCAGATGACTGCTTGAAAACAAGCAAAGATACTGAAAAACTGAGAACATGATATTTACGTAAAAATAAAAAAATTAAGAACCAGGAATTCTGGAAAAGGAATAATCCAGAGTATTTCAAGAAATAAACGTCAGGAAGACTTACCATTACCCTTTTAAATTCTTGTGAAATGGCTTGTTAGAGAGTATCTTATAAAGAAAACTAATTTTACCCAAATTTCTGAATTTAAATATACTTTTGCTTCAAAGACCTTCCAGCGTTACTCTTGACATTTAAAACAGTTCAAGGAAAAAAAGAAAAATGTTTTCTCTCTCACTCTCTGCTCTAATATTCCTCTCATCTTAAACATCCTAGGTGGATACCAGATGTCTGCCTAGGAACTATGAAATGGCAAGATTCCCTCTAACCTATTGACAAAGACCCAGTTTCGTCTCTAGAATCTCTCAATCCAAAAACAACTTTGACTTTGTGATTCCACATCTTTTTTTTTTCTTTAAAAAAAACCTACCAAATGAATAGCCTGCCAGTAAATAATCAACTGCTTAGTGCATAGATTTCATAGCTACTAATTTTGGTAAACAATTTTTTTTAAGCTCTCTTTAAACCTAACCACTTGTTAATTACATGCCAGCTTTTCAAAACACATTAGAAATGACACAAAGCAATACAATTTTCTTACAAATAATATCAACTCTCACTTACAGAAACCTGAGGTGGTGGAGGCAAAGAAATAGATGGTGCTGAAGAAAAATAACCCAATGAACATTCAGTAAAGAATGGTGGCTGCACTGGTGAAGGAGCTGAAAAGAAATTTTGTAAGAGTTTACTAACAAAAATACTTCAACGTAAGTAAGCTAAATGCATAGTATGTTTGGAGAAATACAAACATATCCAGGTAGAGTGCAAATTAGACTTTATTACTCTCTAATAAAATCTTTACAACTAAGAGACCACTTCCGCCTATTTAAAATTATCTTTATGTCATCACAAAGTCAGCCATCAACTTAAGCAGACGTTATTCCTTCAAAACTCTTCAATCTCTTCTAATTTTCACCTAACGATGAAAACGAAATAGAGCAGGAAAGGCTCAAAACATGTAGTTTTTAAAAATATACTTTTTAAGCAATAAAACAAAAATTCCCCTGAATGAAAGTGCCTTAACTAAAGGAAAATAGTGGTGACTCCATTCTACCCTTCAAGCAGAACAAAGAAAATAAAGAAATGAACTACTTAAGTTATATAGAAAGCAAATAGGACTAGAAATGAAAAGAATTACCTACTGTGTTTAATCAATAGTGTACACTTTTCACATTTTAATAATTCTTTTATTTTTTTTAAGTATTTTATTGATTATGCTATTACATTTGTCCCATTTTTTTTCTCTCCTTTATTCCCCTCTGCCCTGTACCCACTAAGGTTGGCCCTGAGGTTCCTAAGCCTCTTCTCATTTTTTAAAAATTTGTTTCTCCATTCTGTTCCAGTTGGATGTTTATCTCTTTCTTTTGTTTCAAAAAGAAACTCTTTTGTCCCAGTTTCCTTCCCTTCACTGTTGGTTCTTTGTATATTTTTCCTTATTTCATTTTGTATAGCCTTCATTTCTTCCTTCGTTTTGCAACCGAGCTTAACCATTTCTGTAAACACACTGATTAACAGTGTTTTGAACTCTGCATCTGACAGGTTGTGTATCTCATCGCTCAGTTCTTTTTCTGGAGTTTTGATTTGTTCTTTCATTTGGGCCACACTTCTTTGTCTGGGCATACCGGTTATGTTGTAAGGAGTGGAGCCTTAGGTATTCCCGAGGGCAGGGCAACCCTGTTTGCTGCGTTGTGGTACTGTCTGTAGGGGAGGAGTCAGAGAAGGAATAATGCCCCTTGCTCCACTGTAGCCCCACTTTCCATCACTTCTCTGGCTTCCCACAAGTGGACTGTGCCTTCTAGGACCCTGTGGCCCTCTCCAACACTCTCCTGTGAGACTGGAAGTTTCTCCTGTCTTTGCACCGCCCCCCCTAAGTTTTTACAGCCAGAGGTTTTGCGTCTTTAGTTTCTCGGTCAGCTAGCCCCCACCCTAGTCCATGAGGTCTGCCTCCTTGCCCCACACCCTCTCCACCAGCCCGTCACCACCCCTCCCCCTCCTACTGGTCCGGATGAATGTTTCTTTAACTCCTTGGTTGTCAGAGTTCCACACAGTTTGATTTTCTGGCAGTTCTGGTTGCTTTTTGTTTTTAAATTGGTTGTCATCCTTCTTTCAGTTAAGCAAGAAGTGTAGTGTTTCTACCTACTCTTCCATCTTGGCCTGAATTCCACATTTTAATAATTCTTAAATAGTTACTGATGTATCTCAGTTAAACTGTTAGCAAGCCTTCTTTAGTAGCAGATAAAAATAAATGTGCATTTTACCTTCAGTGGTTTCAAAATATGGCAAATTCAGACTACTCTTGCTACCCAATAATTATATAACCTTAGAGAAATCTAATGTTCCTTCTTTGTCCCAGATGTCTCAACTCAATATGGATATTACCCACATGACATGCATGGGGTTGACTTTTGGCCTAATGATACCATTTCAATAGACACTGGGGCATTTAGAACATTTTACGTCTCAAAAATACAAATATCTCTAGTGAATATGAAAAAGTTAAAATCTGACGAAGAGTACAGAATATATCCTCTATAATATTTTTACAAAATTCTTTTAAAAGTATAGAATAGTGTTGTTATATGGAAATACAGAGTATTAATAATATTGTCAATACTTGGGAACTACTATGAATCATCTCTAAGAACTTAGAAATAATAAAAAAGATTGACCAAAGAGAGTTAAATTATGAAAACAAAATACGTAAGATTATCAAACATGAGCTTAAAAACAATAAACATTACCCAAATCAAAGATTTTTGTCTTGTCTCTGGTCTATACATACTAATATAGAATTCTAGTTTGATTTTGTCTCACAATATAGCCACAGGGAGAAATACGGATTGTATGGTCTTTTAAGTAAGTCTCCCAGTACTGAATGTCAACTGCATTTGGTTGTCTGCCTCAGTCCCATGTGTTTTAATTACTGAGAATAGTTATCTCAGAGCCAATCACCCTGAATAACTACTAAAGCAAGTCTCTAGCTCTCCAGGTTACTGTCACATCTTGGAATATGCAATCTAAGTGAGGTACAACCCTGACCATTCTAACCAGTCTTTCCTGAGATGGCACTAGTATCACCATCTCTCTCCAAATTCCTACAAAGTACCATCACCGGAAGAAGGAAGTCTAAAAGCAAGAAAGATCCTTTTGATTAAAATCCAAAATATCTCGATATAAAAATACTTAAGAGGTCAAAGCTTTGTTCATTTTTTAAAAGCACTTTTAAAATCTTCACTTTTTAGATCCAATAGTTAAAAGTTTAATAGCCCTTCTATTTAAATGCTACTTAGCAGAAACACTTGGAAATAAAGATTAGTAATACAATTTGAGATTTGCTCTCCAGGTAGTTAGAACACCAAATAATGTCTATGATTAAACAATCTCCTAACAAATTTCATGTTAATTACACACTTCTCTCAAGGTTTTGGGGAGCTTCATGACCATTTTCTATTTAGTAATTATTAAATAGAACATGCAAATGTTTTAAGTTTTAGCTCATACCTGGAGAATTGGTTTCACTATCTGTGTCCATAGCAACTTCTTCATAGTTATCATACTGATAAATGCCTCCTCCACCATCAGTTGACTGCTTATCCAAGGATCGTCTCAGGTCAGGATCTGAAGACTAATTACACAGGATGTTTAGTTTCACAGCATTTTCTTAGTCTATTCTCAGGCTAGAAAGCATGAAACAATCAGTAGCCATTTTCTTAAAAAACAGTATCAAGACTCATGGTAATCCAGTTAGACCTGCATATCACATTTGATTTGAAAATTCAATGCATATGACAGGTGGTTGATAATTGTCAGACAGGAAATAGAAGTTAGCAAGGACTATCTATAAAGATGAAATCCTCCAGAGTTAACTGGGCTACAAAGTAATCACTTACTCCTCTATAAAATAAGATGACATCAAAATCTTGAATAGTTATGGCCTCTCTTTGTATAAAAAACTAGATGAATAAATCTAAGTGTTATGTCATCAAAACTACATTTAGACTATTTCATAAATCCATAAATATTTTAGTTATAAATTATTAATAGCTAAAACTAGAAATTCTTGGTCAACATGTTTGCATATTTTCTTTTTGTACTCTTATAACGCTTCATTCACAGAGATGGTTTATAACAAACTAAAAACTAGCAAAACCTACACAGATAGATATAAGAGCCATGTGCAACTACAATACTTTTTTCTAAAAAAGGGTTCTATCAAAGTGATTTTTGGAGTTCAAAGTAGGAATATTTATAAATTCCTTGCTTAAGAGAATGAAACTCCTGACTCCCCAGAATTAAAGAGCTCTTAATATCCCCCTATTCTTCATTAGTACATTCACAAGGGTAGTCTCAAAGTGCCAAATTCTGAAAATTATCAGATAATAGCACTAGATTAATATTAAATTTCCAATATAGTTCCTGACACCATCCATAAAAAAGACAATGAGTCATTCAGTCATTATCAATGACCTATACATACTAAAGGCTCACAAATGCTTGATAACTAAATAGCCACTAAGTCTATTACTATATGGTAACTTTATTTAAAATGGTCTGTACTAATTAATCATGATACTTATAACTCTACATTACTAAGTAATGAAAAATGAATAAAATTCTGCCCCTTACTTTACAACAGCCATTTTTAAAATAAATGTCCACCACAATTTAGTGATCCTACTTTCTTCCAACTAGAAAATAATTAAAAGCTAAATGTGGGATTTACTAACCATAAATTCAAGTCTTTTATTTCTTCTATTTTTAATATTTATAACTGCAACAGACTCATTCACAATTATAACTTACCTTTCCTTCTCCCAAGTTATTTACATAACAAGCTCTATCAAACGCAAAAAATTTCTTAGTTGTCTGAATTTATGAAATAAGATGATAAAGACACTTAAATTTGAGTATTTTGATTTTATATTTTTGCACTCCTTACTTTCATTTTTTAATTTTTTTTATTGTTGACACCCTTACTTTACTTCTTGACCGCCTCTTTCCACCAACCAATTTCATAAATCGATTGTACTGCTCTTCCTGATTTGAGAGATCTCGAATTTTTCTGATTTCTTCCTCTCTTTTCCTTCTCTCTTCTTCTTCTGCTTGTTTTCGCAGATCCTCTTCTTTCTGTCTTTCCTGTTCTTTTTGTTGTTGTAGTTTCTTCCACGCCTTTGTTTGCTGCTTCCTCAATGCCTGTTTAGCTTTAAAGGATAAATACATAAACATCAGTATGTATTAGAGTTAGAATTTTCTAAAGAATAAAAGAAAACAAGAGCTTTAAAAATTACTTTCATTATCATTAAGTATTATATATAGCTGTTCCTCAATTCTGTTAACATAGGATTGTCTTCCATTCAAGGCCTTATAATTCTCCACACTCAACTTTCTGAATTAAAATCTAGACACTATACTTATAACTGAAATCAATTTTAAAACTTGAACAGAAATGATCACCTGTAGTGCTAACTTTTTTGGCTGAATGTGTTTTTGTACTGGTTTTCACTTTTTGCTGTACAGTTTTCGTCTTGGTCAACTTTTCTTTGCTTTCTTTCATCACCTGCTGTTCTTTTTGTTGCCATTTTTTACTGGCTGACTGAAGTGCCAAAAGACGAAGTTGTAATTCAGATAGTTCCTCTTCATCTTCACCAAGTTTCTTTAAAAAAAGTAATCATTGCATTGTAAATTATCTGACCTTAAACATTTCATCAAGTCAAATCTTTTATATGATCAAAATTTAAAGTTAGTTTTAAAGCAAATATTTGAATGGCAAATATAAATAAAATAAGGAAACTTGATTACTTACCCCATAGCCCTAGACCCTGATTTAGTCCCTACAATGTAAACAGAATATCTGAGTATACATATGTGGGCAGGGCTGGAGGGGAAGGGTACAACTGATGAAACAGGATGACACACAAAAAAGGAAGTTATGGGTTAGAGATCAGCATTTAACCTGACTTCCCAAACAAGAAAGAGTAAAACTCTGAAGCCAGAGAACTCAAGAAAAACCAATCCAAGAGGGGTAAGGAATGAAGAATAAAATGGTTATCATGTGATTTACTAGCCTTACAAGTAATACAGAGAACTGGTACATTGAAAGTCAAGATTCAAATTTGCAAACTTTTTTATTTTTTTAATTCTCACCTGAGGATAAGTTTATTGATTTTTTTAGAGAGGAAGAGAAAGAGAGAGAATGGGAAACATCAATGTGAAAGAGAATCTTCAACTGGTTGCCTCTCCAACATACCCCAACTTGGGATCAAATCTAGGTATGTGCTCTGACCGGAAATTGAACCCACAACCTTTTTGGTGTATGGGACATCACTCCAACTGAGCCACTCAGCCAAGGCAAATTTGCAAACTTTTGTAACTATACGTTTTATAATTTTATAGTGTTGAAAGAAAAAATATGTAAAGATTTGCTTATATTTGAACATGTTTTAACATGTATGTTTTAAACCTACAGATATTTATCTGAAGGTTTAAATATTTAAAGTATTTTAAACATCCAAGACTTTGCTTCAGGGAAGCTAAAATAGGAAGATGGATTCAGAGCAAACATTTGAGAAGTTTCTTCCCAATTTAAAAAAACTTGACTTTTTTATTCTACCTTTTTTGAGATAACTTTACAAATTAACTTCTCTACATTTTAGCTAAAATATAATGGCAACCTAAACAGAGGTTCCTAATTAGCTTTACATGGAGTACATGGACTTGCAGGGGAAAAAAGGAAAGAGGTCTGGTCCTTCGGCCTCCCCACCCCTTGAAATTAAATGCAAAATTGTATGTTTTTTCTTTACATGTATCTATGGAGGAAGACGGAGAAATCAAAAGTCTAAAACTCAAAAAAGTTAAAGCTCACTTATCGAATAACCTTTTTCTTATAGGTGAATTGTAATTACATTTTTTCTAAAACCCAATTAAATTATCTAATTTCTTTTTGTTTTCCTAATTCTTAAGCAGAAAGAAAACAGTGGATCCTATTGGTTTCACCCTTACATGAACTATTATAAACCCCTAAAAGAGCTATCATTACTTCAGTTTATCCAAACCGAGAGATAGTTACTCTTTCCACTGTTGGAAAATATATGTAACAAATGAGATTTAAAATTAACATGATTCTTTTTGATTTCTAAGTCACTTAAACATAACAAATTCTACTATTTGGTATGAAGTTCTAGAGCCATACTGACCAATACAGTAGCAACGAGCCACATGTCTCTACTTAAATTTATATAACTAAAATTAAATATAAAATTTAGTTTTTCAGTCACACCAATCATTTCAAGTGCTTAATAGCTACATGTTGTTAACAGCTACTACAGTGAAGAGTACAGATATAGAACATTTCCCTTATTGTAGAAAATTCTATTAGATTTTGAACAGTGCTGATCTAGAGAGTTTAACTAAAGCTAATCATCATTTTTCCATTGAGACTTAATAGTCTTTGATTACTTTTTCGCAACTCCTTTTGGAATAAAAGAAAGAAACCACTGGTTCTATTATGCAAATAAATGCTGTTTAAAGCAGCTACCTGGTCAGGAACAAGAGCACTGAACCTCATTCAACTCACTGCTTTGACACCTAAGACCTGTGTAACTATGGCAAGTCACTTAATGTACCCATATAAATCTTACCTTACCTGTAACACAGATTATGTCAACTTACTTTATTAAGTTATTGTCAAGATATTAAAAAACATACAAATATATGTGTGTGTGTTTGTGTGCATGTGTGTATGTTATATTATCATCATTAACTTCAGGACCATCTCTTTCCTAAAGCTCCTAGGCTCTTTGCATCATTACCATGTACTCATAAAAACTAGGTGACATCTTAACTGAATAAACTGCATCTATTTCAGATCTCTAATTCAACAAAGAAAAGGTTTGGGTTATTAAGTGCATATTAAATGCCAAACACAGTGTTCGGTGCCTCTGAATTTTATCCTGGGGAACCTCACAACAACCCAGAGAACAGATGACATTAAATTCATTTTTGTAAAGAAAAATAGAGGCAAACAAAGACTAAATACATAGCTCATACAAGATCAGTAAGCTAAGAGGAGGAGCTAGAACTGGAAATCAGGTCAAGGTTTTTCTAACTCCAAAGCTTTCCCACAAAGCATACATGCTCCCCTCCATCTCCAAATTGGAAAAAAAAATCTGGATGAGTTTTAAAAGTTTCAAAAAACAAACAAGATATCATCTAAAGATATAAATAACACTTCAAATAATCACAATTTAATTGAACCCAGTGGAAAAATATTTCAAGATGTCTCTCCAGATTTTCTTATCCTTAAGACTTATATCCAAATAAAGATAAAGCAATGATGAAAGAAAATTAGTGGAAAGCAAGAGAGAATTCCTCTTTTGAAAGAACAGAGTAGAGCAGTACAGCAATCAGTCTTATAGAACTACCCAACTCCACACAGCAGTATCTTACCTTTTCAGATAGAATATCTGAAGCACTAAGTCTTCTTGTTAAATTTTGTTCTTTATCTTCTAGTCCTTTAAAATAAAATAGCATACTTTAAAGTAGTAACTCTAAAAGACAGTAACACTCAACTTAAAATACAGCATGTCTTAGGTTAACTACTTTCAAGGGTCTCATTAAGGGTCTCGTTTTCTCAATCTCTCAAGCAAAAAAATGCTGTCAGAGAAAATAAAGATCTGACCAAACTTCTCATATCGGCCTCATTTCTAAAAGTTACAAGGCAAGTGATTCAAAATATTAAATAATAAGTTAACAGCCAATTTTGATGACTTCCAAACTAAAAAATGATTATTTCAAATAAAAACGAATCTACAGAATAGATAAGAAGTAAAGCTTCATTACCAAATAGGTAATACACATTGATAAAACATAATGATGATTATTAATTCAGACCTCTAAATGAAACAACTTCAACATGTAGAGATTATATTGGATTTATACAATAAAGAAATGGCTATCTATTTTTCTAGAAGACCATCAGCAGAAGTAGGTTAAATAGCAACAAAATTAAATCCATCCACACAATTTTTCCAGAATTCTAGCCTTGGGCCCAGATTTCTGATGGAGTTATTTACAAAATCTTAGTTATATATTATCTAATCTATGATGGCTCTACAAATCACACAATAAAATTACACTTACAACAGCACTGAGATACACTTTTGTAGCTAAAACAGATGAAGTTAAAAACTAAGAGAATCCTTCTGCAAGATGACACAACTGAAGTTTAAACTCCTAGGTTTTCCCCCCAAAGTACCAACTGTCAGTGTTCCAAACATCCTAACTTGATTGCTTAAGGCCTACTGGTAAAAAGAATAGGCAATTAATTCAATAAATAGAGAAATTACTACATAAGTACCCTATACAAGGTAAACAGAAGGCAACCATCAAATTTTGTATCAGGTCAGTTCTACTATAAAGCTTGTTTTGGAAATGTGAATTTGTTGTAACATGACTGATATATTAGAAAATAATTTGAGTACAACACAAATTTCATGTTTGCTTAAATGCAATTTGTCCCCAAGAAACAAACACTAACAGTTTGCAGAAAACTACCCAGGGGTTATCTGAACCATGCAGGAAATACATGAACCCCATTACACTTTGAGTATCTACCAACTACTTCAGTTCACTGTATATGTTATTAACCACACTCATCTACATTTGGTGTTACAGCTTACTGTTCAATTTCGGATAACCTTCCTTGTACTTTATGATTCATAGGCTGAAATCTTCCATTCCCACAAGCACACTTAAGGCCTTTTTCAAGGTAAAGTGACACATACTGTAGTACTTCAAGCCTTTTTTTTTTTTTTTTTTTTTTTTTTTTTTTAGCCATGTAACTTGCAAAGCTGCACTACCATTTTTATTAGGTTCCTATCTTTTTCCATGCGTCGCTGACGTTTTCGGATGTTGTTTTTATTGTGCAATTTTGCAGTGTAGTGATTTTTGGAATGCTTATGTCTCATTATACCAAAACTGATCATACTTCAAAGAACACTAGTATAGTAACAAATTACTAGACAAAAATGCACCAAAAATAAAGACATAAGCAGACTTCTAATAATACATGTAGAAAGCACTAAACTTTTCTCCTACATGAGAAGCCTATTAGTTGATGAGGTTCTATCTTGTCTATAACAGGTGGCAGCACCTCCCTTTAAGGTAGCAGATAGACAAGTAGCCATTAAGCTAGCAGGTAACCTAGGAGCACAATGTTACCTTAAAAACAAGCACGAACCATAATTTTTAGACTATAAATCTAACTCTGTGCAAAGATTATAAAAGCAGGTTATTGTTCAAAACCAAACATACAGTTAGTCACTATTTTACCAATGTCATGTGTCTCTACAATAAAATTATTTCACTTCTTACTCAATACTTCCAAAATGAAGATTGGTCTTGTGCAGTCATGTAGTATTTTAGAAATAATTACATGGTATCCTAAACTGAGATAAAGACAGTCACTGAGATAAGGATGGTACTTAAAAACCATAATTATTGAAAACACCTTAGAAAAATGGAACACTGAGGACGACATCAACAGTTAAGTTACAAAGAAAACAATTTTTTTAAAAAAAGGAAAATCGGTTTTTAAAAATTTCAGGTGTATGGTATTCGCAGAAACCCCCATATTTCAAGATTAGTGAAAAAAAAAAAATCACTGAATATAGATCTGTCTACTCCCTGTAGAATATTTTCAACATTGTGGTAAGAGTGATCCTTTAAGAATATAAAACAAATTATTCCAGTCCTTTGCTCAAGACCCTGCAATAGCTCCCATTTCATTCAGAATAAAAACCAAAGTTCTTACAAGGCTCTATATGATCTAAACCTGTTATCTTTGACCTCTTCTCTCCCACTATTCATCCCCTTCATTCTGTTTAGTGGCACAGGCCTCCCCATTATTCCCCAAATATGCCAGGCACCCTTCTGCCTTAGGGTCATTCTAGTTCAGCAATTTTCAACCAGTGTGCTGCAGGAATTTTTTAAACATGCAATATCTGACTATTTAGTCAGGGGCACTGATCTCTTTACCCTTAGACTGTTAAATTTTTAAAAAAATGACAACAGCCAACACAACAATAGCCATTTGGGCCCTGGCTGGGTAGCTCAGTTGGTTAGAGCATCATCCCAATATGCCAAGGTTGTGGATTAGATCCTCATTCAGAGAACATCCTCATTCAGAGAACACGCAAGAATCAACCAATGAATGCACAAATAGGTGGAACAACAAATCAGTGTTTCTCTTTTTCTTTACCTCTCTCTCTCAAATCAATTTAAAAAATAGTCATTCAGTGTGAATGATTCAAAAGTATACTTATTTTTTGTCAGATCAGGAAAAAATATATTTTTGGTACACCACAGAATTTTAGTAATTAGTTTGTGTGCCATAAGATGACAAAGGCTGGAAATCGCTGTTCTAGCTCAGTGATTCTCAAACATTAGCAGGTATTAGAATCGACAAGAAGGCCTATTATTTACAGATTGCTGGTGGCCATTTCCAGAGTTTCCAATTCAGTAGATCTGGGGTGGGGCCTGAGATTCTACATTTTTATCAAGTTCCCAGGTAATGCTGATAATAGGAACAGTTAGAAAATCACTGCTCTAGGGTGGGTGGAGATGAAGGAGGGTATACACAGCATAAAAGACACTGGAGAAAATGCAAATAAAAAGAAAAGATAATCATTGCTCTAGCTACTTATTCTATTTGCCTAGAAACCTCATCCCCCAGATATCCATTTGGCTATTTCCTCACCATCTTCAATGCCTCTATAGATCTCACCTTCAAATTCAAGCTTCCTAATCACCCATTAATACTATGACCTGTACCCACCATCCCGATCCTTCTTACCCTTCTATAGTTTCTCTCTCTGTTATTTACTGTCTCCCTTTCTAAAATCCAAACCCATGAAGGCATAACTAATTCTCTATTTTGTTCACTGATGTATTTCCAAGAGCCTGCAGTAAAGTGCTGTTAACTTTTGAATGAATAAAAGAATGAAGTGAAAAAATGAATACAAATGAAAAATAAATTTTGCAATTAGCTCAAAGTAACCTCGCCACGAGTAGTTTCGGTCTTCTGGTAGGGACAGAAAAGAGACTGTGTTCGGTTAAGAAAGCATGAAAGGTAAACTGGAAAGAGTCAGCACAGGCTTTTTCTGCAAGTCTGGTTGAAAAGACAAGTTAAGTGAGAATGCAGAATGGGGAGGAGGGAATGTTCAAATTTTGGGATAAAACACTAAAATGTTTTTTTAAAGTAAATATTGTTTTATAATTTATTTTTGGACAGAGAAGGAGGAAAGGAGAAAGGGGGGAGAGAAACATTAATCACTTGCCTCTCACACACCTCCACCTAGAGACCTGGCCCGCAACCCAGGTATGTGTAACCTTTCAGTTCGCAGGGTAGTGCTCAATTCACTGAGCCATACCAACCAAGGCCTACGATATGTTTATAATAAACCCATTATGAGGAAGTGGTTAAAGATGAGTCAAAATAAACAGAAGGAGCAAGGTCCCAGAGAAGGTGGGAAAAGTTAAAACCAGGAATACAGGTTAAAACAAAATGGCCATAAACAAGAAGAGAGTCACCACTTTCTCCGCATGGAGGAATTTAAGTAGAAATCAGTATGGATGTTAAGTTTACAGTAGGGAAGTGAGAAGCTGGAAGCTAAAATAGGAGGCAACCTGATAGGCTGACAACAGAGACAAAGGCTGAGTAAAAGCATGAAAAATGATGATGAAGGTTTAGAAGAGTTGTTGGAGAGAAATGGGGAAAAAAGCTGACCCAATTAAATGTCTGATAGGAAAGCTGAGAGTTTTGCTGAAGACTGGAGAGAATGCCTGAGTAGAAAGACTATAACTTATTTTTATTCATTTTGGTCTTCCCCCACTACCTCTTTACACTGCTGCTAGTTATTTTTCTAAAACAGACATCTGATCACATCATTTTCTGTTTAAAAATATCTGACTGCCCAGCTGATTTCTTTAAAAATCTAATTCTTTAGCAAGATAATCAAGGCCCTTCATATTCCAATCTCACCTATCCTTTTATAAATTCATATCCAACCACTTCCAGAAACATACAATATAGCCCATAATGCACCCATAATCCCATTAGCCTTTACAAGATCTGTGACTTCATCTGTTCATTTGGTTCATCTGACTTCCCAGTGGAACAGATTCATTTTTCAAGACACATATCAAACATTTCCATCACTATGAAAAACTTCCTAAATCCAAGTGGGGATTTTTTATCCTTCCTCTGTGTTACTGTAGGTTTTCATATGCAAATCTTTATCATAGTTTATGATATTTATATGTATCTTTTCTATCCCACTGGGTTGTACTTTTCTAAGCTGCCTGTCTGGAATCATGGTATTTCATTGAAGGGGGGCGGGGGGGGGGGGGAAGTCCCTGCAAATGTGCAACCAAAATCAGTCACCACTCAGGTCTGCAACCAAATTTATACCATATGATCCTGAAAACCTCAAAATTAAAGTGGTCCAAAAGCAAAAGTCTACTTAGGTGCCTGATAGCAGCAAAAGCAAATCCTCTCTGGGGATTTGTGCCAGGCAAAATATTCCCATCTAAAAGTTCAAAGAAAAATAAGCACCTCATTAAAACAAACAAAAAAATATCACTAAGTGTTCAAGAGAAAAAGGTACCAAAAACAAGAAACAGCAGAGACAGCAAACATCAGAAATCAGACCCACAAAGACCTCAGATACAGGAAATTAGCAGGTAAAGGAAAGAAACAAAACAAACCTATGATTAACATGTTTAAAGAAATAAAAATACATTTGAAAAAAACAAGCTGAGAGAAGAAAGCTAAGAAGAATGAGCTAAGTTATTTAAAAATAAAATACTAAAATAAAACCTGTAACTAAAATTTAAAAATCTATAGGTGGGCTTAAGCTGATCAAATACAGATAAAGAATCAGAGAACTGAAAGACACAGCAAATGAAATTTCCCAGAATGTAGCAGAGTTACAGAGATGGAAACTTGAGAGAAATTAAGGGAAATGAAAGATAAAGTGAGATGATTTAATATAATATACATCTATACAGAGTTTCAGAAAAGAGAATGGAACAATATTTTAAGAGATGATAGTTTTTCAGAATCAATAAAAACAAAAAGCACAATGTATTCCAAACTGGATAAATAAAAAAGAAAACTACAATCAACACATCATAGTTAACTACACAATCCCAAAGACAAAAACAGGACCTTTAAAGCAACCAGAGAAAGAAGACAGATTACTTTCAAACTAGAAATTATCAAGATAGGTGACTTCTCAAAATCTACTATGGTAGCCAAAAATATCTCTAGTATATTGAGAATATAATTAACCAACCTAGAATTCTAAACCCAGGAAAACTGTTTTTAAAAGAGGGCACACAGAAATAAGTTTTCCATTCAGCAAACCCATTAAAGGAAATTTTTTAAATGTATTTAACCATAAGTGACTCTAGACATAGAAGAAAAAGTGATCCAAGAAATTGCTAAATAGATAAAGCTAAATAAATACCGGTCCTTGTATATCAGAGAGAGGGTAAAGACCTTGAATGATTTTAAACATTGATAACAATTCATGTTACAACTCTGAGAGGAACCAATATGAGAACAGAAACTTCGTTAACTAACTTCCGAACGAGTAAAGGGAAAAAAAGATAATAAAAAAAAAATCAAGAGTCAAGAAAGAAAAAAGAACCAAAAGGAAATAAATCCAAGTATCAATAGTCATGAAAAAATGTGAATGAATTGTATGTTCTATTTAAAAGATGAAGACAGACTAAATTACAAATGAAATCCAGCTCTATACTATGTACAAGTGACATCTGAGACACAAGGATATAGGAAGACTGAAAGAATGAAAAATAATATATAAGGCATATATATACACTTACCAAGAGAAGAGTGGCTATTAATATAGACAAAATATCTTTTTAGGCAAAAACATGACTAGTGATAAAAACTGTCACTACAGTATAAAGAGAATGATGAGTCAATTCTCCAACTTCCAAGTACTTAAACCAAAAACGGCAGATTTTAATAAACCTCTCAGTAATGGATAGATCAAGATCAAAAAGTAAAGGAAGAACATAAAAAGCTTGACCTAACAATATATATGTTGCTTTCAAACACATACCTACAGTACAATTCTAAAAGCTGATCACATGCTAAACAATAAAGCAAGTCTATACAAATATTCCAAAAGATTGGTATTATATAGATCTTGTTTTCTGACAATGTAATTGACTTAGAAATGAGTAACAACAAATACAGCTGGAAAACCTATATGTTTGGTAGTTAAGAAACACAGTTTCAAATAGCCTACAGGTCAAAGAAAAAGACAAGTTAGAAAATATTTAGAATTGAATTTTAAAAATTTACACAGATGCAGCCAAAGTAGAAAGTTCATAGCCCAAAATGACCTTAGTAGGACAGACCAAAAACTAATGAGTTTTAAAAAGCTATGGAATTATTTCTGGGGAAATTTAAAAAGGGGAAGCGTTCAATTTATAAATGCTACAGGTAATTTTTAAAAAGGCGAGAGATGCTAAAGAATAATTTTTATAAACTGTATGACTTACAGGAAATTGACACATTACTAGCCAAAATATAGTTTACCTAAACTGCTTTAACCAGAAATAGAAACAATGAACAGTCAATAGTTTAAAACCTTCCCAGAAAAAAAAAAAAAAAAAACCACCATCCAGGCCTAGACACTTTAACTAGCAAGATTTACCAAATATCCCAGGAATGATTCCAATCTTCAACTACTCCAGAAAATAAAGAAGAAACCACTCCTCAACTCATTTTGAGCATCACAACCTTATCCTAAAACTTGGCAAGCAAAAGAAGGGTAAAATATTAGTTTTTGGAGCCAGATGAAAAATTCTAAAGCAAGCATTAGCAAACCCCTATTTTTGAAGCTTTTAAATTGCCCAAAACTGCAAGAACTCAAATGTCCCTCAACTAGGATGTGGATAAACTGTAGTCATACAGCAGAACACTCAGCAATAAAAAATAAACTGATATATATAAGCACTTGAATGAATCAAATATGCTGTTCTGAGTGAAAGAAGCTAGAATCAAAAGGCGATGAACTGTATGATTCCATTTATATTACATTCTCGAAAAGGCAAAACTATTAAGGACAGGAAAAAGATCAGTAGTCACCAGGTGGGCTAAGGGGTTTGGCAAGTAAGGGACTGACTAAAAGTGGCATGGAGGAATAGATGGGAGTTAATTGGAAGCATTCCATATCTTAACTGGCAGCTGGAAATGGTTACTCAACTGCCTACATTTGTCAAAACTCAAAAAACTACACACTTAAAAGGAGTAAATTTTACTGTATATAAATACCTTTATAAGAAAAATTAACAAACCAAATCCATGATGTATAAAAATATCATGAACTGGCTGGATTTATCCCAAATATCCAAGGGTAGTTACACACTACAAAATGAATTACTGGTAATATAATCTACTACAGTAATAAATTAAGGGAGAAAAATTAGATGCATGCTCTTCCCAATAATAAAAAAGATACGATAAACTTTAACATCCATTTCATGCTGAAAATTTCAACCCAGCAACAGGGGAAACAAAATCTTCCTTTACCCAACAAGGGATATCTACAAATACCATGTTTAATGATAAATGTCAAAATCACTCCCTTTAAGTTAGGGAACAAAGGTGCCCACTATTACGTACATTGTACATTGTATTGTAAGTTCTGACCAGCATGTAAGGCCAAAAGAAAAAAAAAGAGGAAAAAATAGAATGGAACAATACAAATGTCATCATTCCATAATTTGACTATGTAGAAAGCACAAAAAGAATTCATATACAAATTAGAATCATTTCAACGAAGCACCAAAATAGTTACCCCTTTCGAGGAAAAAAAAAGAATCTCATTACTTAATTGAAGTGTTTAATTCCATTACCTTGACTGGATTCAGTAGTGTCAGATTTCAGGGAAAGTTTTGTTCCATCTTTAACTTTTTTCAACCGGTTCTTATCACCTGGTAAAGTCAATTTTTGCCTGAGTGGTTTTAATTCAAACGCCTGAAAAGTTTTGACCTGTGTTTTCTCCTCAGGAGCTACTTCTTTACTTGAGTCCTTTATAATACTGACATTATCAGTGCTTGTTTGGTCCTCAGAGTTCAATGTTTTAGGATCTTCCTGCACATTGTCTTCCTTGCTACTCAAAGCCAGTTTTTCATCCTTATTGATGCACTCTAGTTCTAACTGTATTTGTTTATACTTTAAAAGTAAATCTTCAAAAGTTTCTTCCCCACAGTTTTCATTTTTTGATGAATAATTTTGTTTTCTTGATGGCGATCTTCCAAAACTTTTGGCTGAACAGCATATTAAGGAAACCAGTTTCCAAATATTTTCCAGTTAATTTAACAAAAACACATTAAGTTATAGATGAATTGTTTCCCTTTTTTGCAAGAAACATGAAGTGATTATTTTAAAATTACTAAATTCCATTTAATATATGTGCTGCTAATGCCCACTTTCATTCTGTGCCCATATTTCAAATTTAACAAATATCCATATAAATAGTCCACTTACAAAATCACTACTGTCAGTCATTACCCGTAGTATCCACAGATAATCCACCTGGTTAGGTTGTAACATTCTTTCCGTAGATCAAGATCAGGAAAGCCCATAATGAGCTTATGTTAAAGACTCCTTTCTGAAGGAAGAGGGGAGAAACTGAATGGTTGGTCACAGATGTGGATAATTTACACTTCAGATAATCAGGAGGAAAGTTTCTTCTTTTTACTTAGTTTCTTCGCATGTCTCAAATTTTTAGAAATGGAGATAAAAATGAACACTGACAATTATTAAGACAGATTTATGAATAAGAAACATTTGCTTAAAAACCTGATGCATGACAATCTTAGACCTCATCAAACATACTAACATCCAACATAAGCATAACTAACACGATGAAGGCAGTTATATAATTTTAAAAAAAACCTTTAAATAGTATTCAAAATGTATCTTCTAAACTGATTTTCCCCTCAAGATAAGGATATGTAAACCAATTACATCTGTTATTTTCTTCTGTAACATAGTGATAAACACAGCACAAATTCTTTCTTGGAAATAGCTACAAACTTCCAAACTACAATTTTTATTCAAAACAATTCATACATATGAGAATTGTTACACCTCGCTTTTCCAGCCTACAAATTAACAAGAGAAAAGACAAGTAGTTTATGTGGTTTTCATACAGATCATTTGAACTGGCTAGAACATTGCATTAGTTACCAAATGTTTCTTCTGTTTAGTAACTTGCAGGACAAGCAACTTGCAAAGATTTTAAATTTCCCTAATGACCAATTCAAGAATGGGAATCAATGCCAAGTATTTTAGAAACTAAACAAGCATTACAATTGAAAATCTTAATAGTTATAGCAAAACTGTTTTGGTAAATCTTTGGTTTCTGATCTCTCCTCTTCAGAGCTAGGTTTCTTGAAAGAACACTAGTTTCTCATTACTTGTCTTACTCTTCAACCAAAAGGAATCTAATTTCTGCTGGCTGAATTCACAAAGATTTCAAACACTTTTTACCTGACATCTCTGTAGCATGAGACTGCAAACCACTTCTCTCTTGGCTTCCCACAACTCCACTCTTCAACTGTTCCCCTACCTTTTTCCCCCCTTCAGGTCTTCACAACTCCTTTCTCTCCAACTCCTGCAATAATGGTGCTCTCCAGTGTACTCTATTTAGTCGCTTTCTCTTTTTATTTCAGGCATTCTAGTACCCCATAAAACTCCCATAGTTTTATGTACTATGAGAAGCTTGGTCTGGTAATAGACATTTGGAGTTCTCCCACAAGTTACTCCTGCTCAGCTAATCTAGAATATAAATCTGGTTAGATTTCTTCCTTTTTTTTTTGTATTTCACCAAACAGAGTCCAAAACCCTTTTAATGGTGTATGTATAATGCCTTAACGGTTTCACCTGTACTTCCTTTCCAATTCACCTTTTCCTTGTTCATCATAATTTATGCATAGTTTTGGGTGTAGGTTTTTCTGTTCTTCAAACTGACCCCAATTCAAATGTCACTTCTTATGTGAAGCCAGAGAATTATTTGCTCCCCACCCTCCTATTATGTATTCTTTGCACAGAAATCCTGTAATTATCTGCATTTACATTTCACTTTTCAATGGAGCTATCTAAAGACAAGAACCCAGTAATTTAAAAACAAAACAAAACAACATAACCTTGGAAACATTTGTAAAGAAAAAAGATTCAATGTACTTAACAAAAAAAAAAAAAAAAAAACAGAAAAATGAGGAAAAGTAATTAAGTTATGACTTTGACTAATCCTCAAGGCTAAATGAAATCTACTTCTGTCTATACAGGATAGCTAGAAAAAAAAACGCTTGAAGGATTCAATTTTAAGCTGGTCAGAATGCAATTTCTGACTGAAACCTAGTTTAAAAAAAGAGCTTCCTGTCAACCTTTACAACTGCAGGTGAAAACAGAATGACTTTCTGCTGATGAGAGACAATGGCCTAATATTTTAACGCTCATCAGATTTGGAAGTTTAAAACAGTAGTCATCCAAAAGAGAATATACTAAGATTGACTGACAAAGTGTTTATCACTAAGAAGAATTAAAAATGAACGACAATGGCCCAACTAGGTAGCTCAGTCGGTTAGAGCACTGTCTCAACATGCCAAAGTTACAGGTTCTATCCCCAGTCAAGGCATATACAAGCAACCAACGATTGCATAAATAAGTGGAACAACAAATCACTTTCTCTCTTCCTTTCTCTCTTTCTAAAAACAATAAAAAAAAGTTTTTTAAAATGAATGAGAATTAAAATAAGTATTAAAATAAGCAGCAATAGGATTTAGTTTATTCTATTTCTTTTCAACTACATCTAGCATACCTAAATCACTACGGAAGAGAAGGTTAAAACGAACTACCAACCACCTGTTTATCTATGCTACTTCACTTCTGGATTATGGAAATGAGCCACAGAAAAAAACCCTATTCTTCCTTAATGCAATATGTGTAAAATAAAAGTATCATTATTATAATCAACAATGGAAATATGAGTACCATGTTAAACTGACTACAATATTGGTCTTGAAGGAATTTGTATTAATAAAATGTTATATTACAAATCTTGTTTGCTCACATTATACAAAAGTGGCTGCAAACTATGTTTTCCTTTACAAATTCTTATAAAGAATACCACCTCTATAACGGCTTAGCAATACTTCACAAGAAAAGCAATGAGCAGAGGATCAAAACAAGCAGCCTTTTCTTAAATGCACCATCTGTGAAAAGAAAAACAGCAACACAGCTCATTTCTGATGAAGTTACTATAGAAATCAGACTGGATTATCTTCCTGTACTTTTTCTTCACGACATCATATGCCTGTTTACTAATAAAAGCTATGAACTTAATGATTAATAGAAGTATATGGCAGAGGCCAAATTGGTACTGAATGAACGGACAGAAGGAAATCAAAGGAAGGAGGTAGGCAAACTCATCAACTTCTCTCATATAAGAAAAATTTTGAGCTCCCATAATACTTTACATACCTCAATTTGAACTTTTTATGTTAAAGTAATTATTCATTTATTTGTCTCTCCAACACAAATTACAAGTTTCATCTTTTCTATTCTTAAAAAATATACATGTGCAAGATCAACAATTAAAATAAAAATTAAAAAAATATATATACATGTGCTTAAATACCTTTCCGGCTTTTAGATTCAGAATTGATAATGAACAAATCCTTGGTTAATAAATATCTTCAGCAGAGATTTTCCAACTTTATTAAAAGAACATCTTCTGTCATTTAAAAGTTAATACCTATATGATTTTCTCTGAAACAACCCTGGAATGCTCCTAACCCAACTTTTGGTTGCAGAAATGAGTTTTTACAAGGCAACGGCACCAGAAGTTGCTACTTCTTACCTAAACCTAACATTTCTCGCCGCTTTTATAACTTGACACCTGAAAAAGAGCATAGGGCTCTAGATATTCTATAAAAATAATGTTGAGTGTCGTCCAAACAAATATCATTACAACATGTAAGTTTCATACATAATAAATACATTAAAAGATCATTATACCATAGAAATTACAAGTAGTAGTAAAAGTGGTCAACTACTTTAAGAAGCTATCACAGATTAAGTCAAGACATAGTTCTACCAATCCATCTCAAAATAGCAAAACTTTAGATGATGCATTCCTCAGCATAAAGTGTAAGTAAACTCAGGAATGTTAAAGAGAACTAAGAATAAATTTAGAGGAAACAAAAATCAGATTTTTTTCTTATTTTCCTTCTCAACCCCACAATCTCCACCCTCCCGTACACCTCCATGGCTCCAATATGTTACAATTAAAATGCTGTTAAGTTTATTCTTTTCTCTTTGACCCACATATGCCAGCACCAAGAGTTATGAAATGTCCGGAGAGTGTACATAAGAAATAGAGGAGATAAAGTTTTCCAAGAAGATATGTGAATTCAAAACCTATGAATTAACAGAGTTGGTGACTACAATACATGGCCCCCCACACACACTTTAAAAAGCACCACTATGTAAGAATAAATAAAGGTAAAAATAAAGTCACAAAACGGCAGTATTATGATTAATGGAAGTCCGTAATTTACAATGTCAAAGTGTAATATGACAAAAGAACAGTATTCCCCAAATTATGTGACTATGTATGTTTTCTCCCTCTAATAATCCAAGTTAATTAACCTCACATACAAAGTTTCTGTACCAGGAAAAAAAGAAATGGTAATGAAACTTGGGTTTCTGGTGTATTATTACGAATCTGATTTTAGACTCTTAGATTCACTAGCGTGGCCCCAAACCATGATAGGGTAAGGTTAAAAAGCAACGTACCCAATAAAGCACTTTTTAAAAACACTACAGCGTGACACATGGAAATTATCAAAGAACAACTTACTTTAAGTATACTGACACAGTAACAAACAAGAGGCTCTGGTGGTTCAGAAAAGTTACTCATCTCACAGAGTAATGACGTTAAAGGGAACTTGACTGACACACCCAGGGCCGACCGCCACGTTAAGGATACAACTCTTCCGAGGTGGAGAGGGCTCACGCCAGCTCTGACTGCTGTTGAATCCGGATCCCGCTCCTCCTCCCAGAGGTGGTCTGCCCCCCGGCTTGCCTCCTCGCTCACCCCCTCCACGCCCCCGACTCCAGCGACTCCCACCCCGGTACGGCCTGCCTCGAAAGCGGAAACGGTCCAAGGCGAGGTGGCTCCGTTCCCAGAAGGACGGCCGGGGGCTGCTTTCGGAGAGTGAACTCGAAGGCATCCGCACGGAGGGCTGGTGAGACCGGAACGGCTCTTTGGGTCGGTAGCTGCTGTGTCCCCTGAGGTGGCCCCGCTCCGACGCGTGCCGCGAACGTGAGAAATTCCTCAGCTGCTGCTGAGAAGACGACGACGACGACGACGAGCCACCGCCTCCGCCGGATCCACCGCCCCGGGCCGGGTGAGGAGGCCTCCGCCGCGGGTATGGTAACAGCCCACAGCCACTGCTGCTGCTGCTGCTCCGGCTCCGAATCTGGCTGTTGTTATCGTCATCGCTGATCTCCCCATCTTCCAGCTCTCCTTCTTCCTTGGGCGAGAAGCCACTGGAGGCCGGGGCCGGAGGATCTGCGGTCGCCATCCCGGGAGCAGCGCCTTCCACACAACCTTAGCCCTCCGTCCCGGGAACCGCCCGACAACTGCCTTCCTCCTCGGTTCCTTTCTTTTCTAACAGGCTCGGTAGGTGCGGCCTTACCGTACTCGGACACCTAGCGGGCTCTGCTCCCCAACTTCCCAGCACCCCAGCTCTTCCTCGCCGGACCGTCGCAACCCAGTTCCCTACCCTAGCGCCCCCTTGCTCCAACGCTAACGGGGCTCTTCCGCCTCGCGAGAAATGGACTGTGGAAGTGGCTCTGCTATTGACGTCACTTCCTGCTACACGCAGGAAACAGGACACTCAGTTACCGCGATAATTATTAAGACAACGTGATTCTCAGTGGGACTTGTAGTTTTTCTTTCCTCTGTTCGAGTTTGTCCTCAAGGTGGGCTCACGCCCACCTCAGACTCGGGATTGGAATACCTGGGTGCGTGGGGGGGGTGGAGGGGGCGGTTATTTTCTTAATCTCCGCCTCGAGAGAGTATCATGCTAATGGGGGGGAGGGAGGGTGGGTAATACCTCTTCTTTTTTTTAATTGCTCCGAGGACGGCTGCTGAAGAGACACGCAGTAGTCCCATTCCCTTTGAGGCCAGTAAGGGGTCGGGTTGGCCCGCCATGTTGGTGAAGGCAAAGGAAGGCTAGTGGAGCTCTAGCACTGACGGATCCGCTGGTTTAGGTCCGCCATATTAATAAAGAGAAAGGGAAGGTTGACCCCTGTCCTCCGACATACACACACACCCCTTCTTTCCACCCCGCTTCCACGACTCAGCTCGGTGGGCCTTCCCCCTGCCACTCTTGCCCAGTCTGCCCGCAGGAAGTATAGCAGCGCCTCAAATAGGCTTACGGCACCGCCGAATGTGGGGGAAAGTGAAATGCCGACCAATTGCGCCGCGGCGGGCTGTGCTACTACCTACAACAAGCACATTAACATCAGCTTCCACAGGTAACCCGGGCAGGGAGTGGGGGATGAGACGGAAACGCGAGCTGCTAGATTGAGTATTGCTTGTGTAAAAGGAACAGGAGAATTCTGCTAATTCTAGTAACTTCAGTACCTCCGTGGTAGCAGCTAAGCACTCTAATTTCCCTTTGTGTGCTTCTCAAATCTGTCCAATTTTTCTCTCCATTCAGGGAAGATTTACTCACTTTATAAAAGAAATTCAAGTTCTGCACGGTGATTACTCCTTGTAAAAGTGACAGGAGATACCTTAATTTTCTTCTCTTTAATTCTATGTATTAGACCGATCTTTACATTGATGACTCCATAAGAAATCTTACTGTTCATGTCGGCAATCACTTTAAAAGACCACTGTGTTACCGTAAAATCAGGTAATTCTTACTAGTTAAGTTGACAGGGAACTCTGCGGAGGAATTTACTCATCATTGATAATAATCATGGAATTAAGCAATGTAGTGAAAGTACAAAAGATAAGCTTTCTGTTCTTACTAGAACAGTAGTAAGAAGAACCTCGGTGTTTTTTGTTTTTGTTTCTTCATTTGCTGGAAGAGCAATAAAAATTCTTTGGTTCTCTCAAATCAGAACTCTGGAAAGCACTTTGAACACCACATGAAATACAGTAAGTAAATGTTTACCTTCTCTGTAAGTGCTTGCCATGTGGTTGAAGAAAAGAAGCATTAAAAAAGTTTAGTGCACTTTTGATTTTATATAACTCACAACTTAATCCAGTCTTAGAATGTAGAAGGTTACATCCTTGACCTTTCCTCTACCTCATGATAACTAAATTGTACACCCTTATTAAAGGTTGCCACTTAAAAAAAAAATCTTTGTGATGTTTCTGTTTCCAGCTGCTTCATGCAGCAGTAGTGCTTCATTCATCCATCGAATGTGTGCCAAGTTCTTATTTGCCTGACATCATGCTACGGATCCAGAAAATTCTTATATTCCTGGAGTTTAGGGTGTAATGAGAAAGAAAAACAGTTAAGTGCCTCGGAAAAGACATTCAGGGAAACCTGACTCAGCCTTGTAAAGTCAAAGACGACTTTTCAAAGGATGTAAAATTTCAAGTGAGACCGAATAGTGACACAGGTTTGGTTCTACTTGCACCTTTAAAGATTTTCTGTTTTGTCCAATTAGTACTTGAGAAGGCAGGGAGGGTTTTAAAAGAATGTCGTGATTACATGTGTATATTAAAAAAAGTCTTCTGGCAGAAGTGTCTGAGAATAGTGTTATTGAAAGTGCTGGTCAAGCATCATCAAAAGATAAATTTGATGAGAAAATGTTCATTTACCTACTGTTTCTTTCACAGGGAAATTCTGCTACAGTGTCAACTGAACTACACAATGTTCTTTGCTGGCACAGCCAGCACTAGAGTAGAAGAGGTGAGAGTTGACAGAAAAACAGGAGCCAGTCATAAAACAAGGGAGAGTCTACCCAGTGGCCTAGACTAGAGTGGTACTGACAGTACAGATGGAAACAAGTATGGAAAGATGTGGACAGATCTGAGAAATATTGAGGAGAAACTACTGTATTTGATCATTTCATCGGGAATATGAGGGAAAGGGAAGAGTCAGGACACCAGTAATAATGAATGTTTAAGAGATGCACAGTTTGCCCTGGCTGGTGTAGCTCAGTGGATTGAGCTACAGGCCTGCAAACCAAGGGGTCATCACTTTGATTCCCAGTCAGGGCACATGCCTGGGTTGCAAGTCAGGTTCCCAGTGGGGGATGCGTGGGAGGCAACCCCACATTAATGTTTCTCTCCCTCTCTTTCTCCCCACCTTCCCTTCTCTCTAAAAATAAATAAATACAATTAAAAAAAAAACATTAAAAAAAGAGATGCACAGTGGTACAGTAGCATGTATACTTCCTTTCCATATTTGACCATTTGCCACCAATGAAATTAATGTTTTCATGTGTAATGCAAAAATTTAGGTTATAAAGTAATATTATGGTAAAAATACATTTCTATTTTATAAATACAAACAATATTAACTGTTCTCATAAGACATTAGTAGACTTCAGTATTCCCATGTACAACTTACATTGCCTAAAGTATCTCCATTTTTCTTTCTTTTTAAAAATATTTTTAAAGATTTCTATTTAATCATTTTTACAGAGAGAGAGGGAGAGAAACATCGATCTGTTCCCTCGCACACGTCCCCATCTGGGAACCTGGCCCACACACCCCAGACATGCCCTTACTAGGAATCGAACCAGCAACCTTTTGATTCTTAAGATGGCACTCGAGCCACACTAGCCAGGGCTCCTTTTTCTTATCTATTACTCAGCCCAATGCAGACTAGTTCTTGCCAATAATCTGAAACTGTTCTTGGTAACATGAGTTGTCACTCCTACATTCCTTTTTCATGGCGTATGATCATTTCCTCAAAATAGTCTCTACTTTTGAATTGACACTAATTTTGTGGCCTATCTCCTCTACCGGCCTCTCTCTTCTATACCTGACCTAGCTCTTCCCTCTTTTATTAAAAAAGACTTTCAACTGTTCCTCTGGTCTCAGGTAACATTTATTTGTTGATGCCTCCCAAATCAATTATCTCCAGTTGAAATCTCTAATGAGTTTCAGACCTATAGGCCAAGTGTCTCAGTATTTCCCTGGTCTCCCTTCAGTTCCTTTCTGAATAAATGAAAACATCTACCCAGAAACTGGGAGGTCATCCTTCCTTGACTTCTCACCATTCCTTCTCAATAGGATTATTACAACAGCCTCTAAACTGGTTCACTGCTTCCATTCATGTATTCCTAACTTCTTTTCTGTAATCAGTGATGTGTTGCTAAATGTTGAACAACAGAATCTCCAGGGAAAGTGGAAAGGCCTGACTCATAACATTTGCTGGAATCCTATTATATAAATACACCTGCCCTGGCTGGTTTCCAGCTACCAACATCACTGATCATAAAGTTGGGAGGAAATGTGCAGTACCATACTATTCTATATAGCATTTATACTGTACAGCTATAACAGACAAATAGTTTTAAGAATATAAATAATACTAAAGTGATTAGGAATGGGTTTTTGATATTCCCTTTGTTTTTCATTTATTGCAGATTTATATAATTTAATTTTTAATAATGGTTGTGTTTAACAGCCGATTAAAACATTTTCTGTTAACAATGTACTCTCTAAGCCTTGTAATGGCTTACCAATTCCATTTTGGAAAAAGTTCAAAATTATTCTTTAACTTAGAAGGCTCTCTGGCATCATTTCATGTTATAATACTTCACTATTCCCACCCTAATTCCTCCAGCTAATTCCTACTATCAAAGCCTCCTGACTAGATTGGCTCTTAGAGTTTTATGGTTCCATTTGACTTTGTACGCAACCTTTTATAACAGTCACGACACTTGTAATTACTTTTATAATAACATAGCATTTATTTAGTATTTACCATATACTGTGCACTGGGCTAAGCATTTAGCCCATTGTCTCATTCAGTCTTTAGAACCACACTAGACAGTATAGTGTTATACCATTATAGATGGTATTTTTATATAATAGATCATAAAACTAAGGCCTAAAAAGGTTGCATAACTTGCCTAAAGTCACCTAGTTATTATGTGAAGGTACCACAATTGACACCTTGGTTGGACTCCAGAGACAGTGTTCTCCATCACTCTTTTCTACTGCATCAAGCTGTTCAAATCTCTATCTTCTCCATGGCAGTATTCCCTTAATAAGAAGGTAGATACCATAAAAATAGGTCAGTTTTGTTTACCACTATGTGTTCGATGCTGGGGACAGTGCCTAGGACAGTGCTTGGAATATAAGAGGCATTCGGCCATTTATTAAAGTCCCAAGCAAAATAGCATTGTTTAAAATAGTGATTTTTTTTTCAAAACATCTGTTTCTGAAATCATGGTCCTTTTTTGGTGTAGACAAATATATTAATCTGTTACTGTGTTATTTTTAAAATATTTATAGGATGATTTACTATTACTTGAATTCAATTATGGGCTATATCTACCAGCCTTTGAATATGCTAAGAGAAATCCAAAAAACACATGGAAAACATGATTATGTTTGATACTGTGTACAAGCATTATCCAAAATCAAATATAAAATTGTTGGTAATTATTATTCTTATATTTAAACACAGATTTAAAAACCTTGGCCAAGTGAATTTCAATTTGAAGCACTAGTTTCATAAGGAGCCAAGACAACATTAAATATATGAACACAGAGGAATGAATACCAATATCTATTCAATAGGCCTTTCTTGATAACATTTAATCTGTAGATAAATTGATTTGTCTTAACCATGTATATCAGCAGATCTATGCAATGTAAAGTTATTCCTGCTTGTAAGGTTCTATGTAAAGATTATTTAATAATGCTAAACTAACCCCATTAGTTCATTGATTCACTCAGAAAAGTTCATTTAATACTTAATAGGAGAAAGTAGTGAAAAAAAGTTCCTTACCAGGAGAAACTTAAGATCCAGTGGTGGAGATAGAAAGGCAAGCAATTAGAATACAGCGATGTTAACTCCAAATCACATAGGAACATCTAACCTAGTCTTATGATCATGAAAAACTTCTGTAGGAAGATGGGATTCCTAATTAAGTGTTAAAAGAAGAAAATAAACTTTGGTCAAGTGAAGGTTCAATTTGAGGCACTGGTTTCATAGTTAGGGAACTAGTTTTAAAAGCTAAGAAAAGATTAAATATCTGAAAGGCAGTCTTCATATTTCTGAAGAGTCTTATGCAAATGATAATCCAATGATAGTACTTAATTTGTTCTGAGTCTTTATTAAACCCTCAACAGGAAGAAATTCATAAGAACAAGTTAGGGTTTATAAACTAAAGCTTGATTTTTTTAGCTTAGGGCACAGGAAATATTTCCAAACCATTTGGAACAGAGATCTTTGAAATGAGAATACATTTTACTAAAAAGTGAGGGGTCAACAGAATAGATAATTTTTTTTAATTGTTTAAAGATTTTATTTATTTTTTTAGAGAGAAGGGAAAGGAGGGAGAAAAAGAGGGAGAGAAACATCAATGTGTGGTTGCTTCTCACTTGGCCCCCACTGGGGACCTGGCCCGCAACCCAGACATGTGCTCTGACTGGGAATCAAACCAGCAGCCCTCTGGTTCACAGGTCTGTGCTCAATCCACTGAGCCACACCAGCCAGGCCAGAATACATAAATTCTTGATCAGAGGTTTCAAATGAAATAGAAAGCATGAAATATGATTACCTATATGAAAACATGGACTGTAGTGTCATACAAATATTACTGTCTTCAGATCAGGGTATGTTTGGGGTGGAGGGGATAGGGACAGGAGACTGGAATGTACTAACCAGTAAATCTGGGTTTTCATCTCTTTGTGCTCCTCCCTGCTGGTTATTTGAGCAAACTTCAGATATCTGATATAGCCAAAGTGAAGCTTCATTTGGTGCTTCAGAGCCACATGGTCTTCCAACATGAATGGTTCTTTTTTAATACTCCCCAGTTCATAATTAATACTTAAAGGTTGTCAAACTAAAGAAAAGTTGAACTCAGAGTTGTTACATGTGAGTGTTGATTCTTATGTTTCCAAGTTGGTCAACACAGAAACCACTAATTTTTTTAGACGGTTCCTTGTATTTTTCTCTTCCTTAACTGGGTACATATTAGTATATTTTATATTTGAAGTAAACATGAAAGGAAAAACATGCCTGCTGGGCTTATCAGCAGCATTTTACTTTTTGTAATATTTATGATTTCTACTATACAACATAGCTTAAGAGTTCATTTTTTAAAAAAATATATGCTGTTTACATGGAAATAATACAGCGAGTTACTAATTTATTTATTGTCTCATTTTAATTAAGCAAATTTTTGTTGAGTCCTTACTATTTGCAAGCCACTGTTACAGTTAGACACTGTTTATCTATACACTGTATAGATACAGATTCCTGTCCTCAGGAAACTATAGTCTATTTTTCTTTCAGTAGAAATTTATTAAAATGGAAAAATTAAAAAACATTGTGGTAAGTGTCATAATGAAGGAACACAGGGGAAGGAAAACCAGAATCTATTTCAAGCTTTCCTTCAAAAAAAATTTAATCTGTAGATAAATTGATTTGTCTTAACCATGTATGTCAGATCTATGCAGTTATTCCCACTTATAAGGTTCTATGTAAGCTTTTTTAAAATTGATTTTAGAGAACAAGAGAGAAACATAATTTGTTGTTCCACTTATTTTTGCATTCATTGGTTGATTTCTTGTATGTGCTCTGACCAGGGATCAAACCCATAACCTTGGCGTGTGGCGCAATGCTCTAACCAACTGAGATACCCGGCCCTGGCCTAGATCAGTTTAGTCTTGTGTATTTGTACTGCCCATGTTGAGGACTAGAATAGAAAGAAAAATCTCTTTTCAAAGGCCTGAAAAATAAAACCACTCAAATAAGTTTTTTATTGTTTTTTTACAACTTATAAAAATTAGCATGAATTGGTTCCTGTTCCAGTGTTCTGAATATTGGGGATTTAAATTCATTGTGTATAAATTGAAGACACTTTAAATCATCACCACTTAAAATTTGTCTGAACCATTTAGGTGCAAACAGAAGTGTCATAGTTGCAGTTTGAGTTGCTTTTTTTTCTTTTTTTAAGGTTTCCTTTGGATCCTAAAAGAAGAAAAGAATGGGTTCGCCTAACCAGGCGCAAAAATTTTGTGCCAGGAAAACACACTTTTCTTTGTTCAAAGCACTTTGAAGCCTCCTGTTTTGACCTAACAGGACAAACTCGACGACTTAAAATGGATGCTGTTCCAACCATTTTTGATTTTTGTACCCATATAAAGTCTGTGGTAGGTAATGTTGCTTTTTTTTTTGTAACCCCATTTTTAGAACCTGTTCTTTTTTGTTTATGAAATGGAACAACTCAGAATATAATGAAAGTAATATATGATATGCCTCAAAGAAGTTGCAGAATTTCCCCTTGTGCAGTAAAAGTGCAGGCTAGAATTAGAACTTAAGTCTCCTGACTCCAATATTCTTCCTCTGGCCCAAACTATTTTCCTAAACTGTAATTTTGCATTACTACCAATTAATAATTCACAAAAACTGAACCATTTGTAAAACTGAGAAGTGAGTAATGAAATATCTAGCATTACTCAGCTCTGATTTTAAGCTGACATACAAAACGTGTGCTAAGTTCTTAAAGAGCACTATACCCAAAGAATACCAGAGCCATACTAAAGAAGATGAGAGAGAGGCATAACAGAAAACTTCATCGGACTCAGGCATTTCTGCTGGGCTTCACCTTGGGTTTTGGAAATTAGGAGAGGGTTCTTGACCTAACAGAACAAAAACTGATGGGTTGAGGAGTAAGTGGAAAATAATCAAGTGTTACCAAGTGATATATCAAAGGGAGGAAAGAATTAAGGTTTAGAATGAATGCATTAAAACAGTATTTTATGTAGTTAAGGTAGATATGATCAGAGAGGATAAAGCTAATTGATAAAAACAGGGTCACTGAAAAATAAAAAGCAGTAGACTGAAAAAAATAGGTTAACTTTGAAAAGGAGGATAGGCAACTTTCTCTGAGAGAGGAAAAACTGCTTTTCCTGAGTTATTTATGATAGGTAAATTTGTAAGTGTACATGAATTAATATCTGAATAGGAGGGGAGATTGTGGTAAACCAGTTATCACAGATATTAGAAAAGCTCCAGAAAGGCAAAAACTTTACCTTTTTTACTTCTGAATTCTCAGCAACTCAAATACTGCCTGATACATAGTATACACTCAAATATTTATTGAATTTGAAGTATTCCTTTTAACATTTTGATCACATATTCATTCAACAAATATTTACTAAACTTTAATTATGTCAGAATGTAAGTCAGATGGTGAGGATATAAAGATCAAAAAATAATCCCTACCAATTCCCCTAATCAGAGGGAATACCAATTACAGATTTTGTGAGGACAGGAACCATATTTGTCTAATTTGTTCACTATTGTGTCCCCAAGAATTCATAAGTAAATTCCTATGTTTTTCAATGTTTGTTGAATGAAGAAAGGATACAAAGTTATGAGGTTACAATACAATCTGGGAACTACAAATGATTTAGTATTGCTGGAGTGTAAATCAAGATCATGAATGGCACAATAGGGTGAAATCCTAAGTGTTATAATATGCCATGTAAAGATTTCTTTTTCTTTAGATAATGGGGAGGCAAAGAGGAATTCAGCCAGTATAGAAACATCAAATCTGGTAGAAAACTTACTCTGGTGGCAGAATATGGATTAGTGAGAATCAAAATGAGGTAGAAATCAATAAAGAAGTTTTAAACATTCAAGCTGGATATGTTAAAGGCCTGATGTGGGCAGTAAGTTGCATTAAGAATGCTGAAGAGAAGATGATTCATGATAGGGATATTTAGGATATAGAATTAATAGGACTTGATGACAAATTGAATGAAAGTGATAAAAGATGGTTCTCAAGTTTCTGATTTGGGCAAAAATTTCTGCCCACATTTTAAATCCTTGAATAGAAGCTGTAACTGAACAATTGATAAGGAAATCTATTCAGGAGCTTGGTACTTAGAAATATATTTTTATTAAGTGGGCCCCAGGTCTGAAATACTAAACAATTGAGAAAATAGTATTTACCTAGAAAAGAGATTAAATCAATATCACAGATAAGCCAAAAATTTATCAAAGATAAGCCTAAGGGCAATAACATTATATTGCCCTTAGAAAATTGCAAAGGATATTTAAAGTCTCCATAGAATCATATTCAATAATTTGGAAGAGATCTTGGAAATCCATTGTCTATTTCCAGGCCAATGTTTGTATCTCTCTGTAGTGCAGGGGTGTCAAACTCATTTTCACCAGGGGCCACATCAGCCTCAAGATTGCCTTCAAAGGGTCGAATGTAATTTTAGGACTGTATAAATGTAACTACTCCTTAACAGTTAGGCGAGAGCTCAGCGCTGCGCTGGGTAGAAACAAGGTGCCAGCTGGATAAAACCAGGTGGAGGGCTGGATTCAGCCTGTGGGCCTTGTGTTTGCCACCTGCGCTGTAGAGGGAAGACAAAAAGAAATGGGTGGCTGGAGTTAATTCAGCCAGTTGAGAAACTTGAGTCCATGGTTATATAGCTGTTTTCTAACTTTTAAAATCAGTTTTTATTTTTTTACATTTGTTTTATTTTATTGTTTGTGCTATTACAGTTGTCCCAATTTTTCCCCCTATGCTCCCCTCCACCTAGCCCCCTCCCCTCAGGCAAAACCCACACCATTGTCCATGTCTGCAGGTCATGCATATATGTTCTTTAATCCCTTCACCTTTTAAAAAGAGCAGTTTATATAGTGTTACACAAGCCTGGACAAAATTTATTTATTTATGATATTCCATAACTTATGTTCAAACCTCTAATTCTATTTGGCCCAGAAACTGAAGTCACGGAATCTTCTGAAGAAAAACAACGGCTGTATTCCAACTGGACCATCTAATTTAAAATCAAACATTAATAGTCAACAAGTGCTACTTGAACACAGTTATGCCTTTAGGAATCCTATGGAGGCAAAAAAGAGGATAATTAAACTGGAAAAGGAAATAGCAAATTTAAGAAGGAAAATGAAAACTTGCCTACAAAAAGAACGCAGAGCAACTCGAAGATGGATCAAAGCCACATGCTTGGTGAAGAATCTAGAAGCAAATAACATATTACCTAAGGGCACATCCGAACACATTTTGCCAACTGCCTTAAGCAGTCTTCCTTTGGAGGATTTCAAGATTCTTGAACAAGAACAAGATAAAACGTTAACAATTCTCTAAATCTCAAGTACATCAAAAGTACTTTTAGTTAAGATTAGCCTGCATAGATCTTGAAGCCCATCCTTTATCCTATTCAAAGGTAAAGATATTTAAGAAAATTATGCCAAAATTGGGTACTTAATAAAGTTTTACTTGAAATTACTGTATAACTAATGGAAACTTGATTACAAAAAAACGAAAACTTTATGAAACTTATTTGAAAAAGCATGGAAGTGCCTTACATGAGAATTACATACTTAAAAATTTTGCTAGGAAATTTTTCAAGGTGTGCTGTGTTTTTGTCTTTTTAAACAACTTTTAAAGAACAGTCTACGACAAGTAATGTGTTTAACTTATATTAGAAAAAAATGTTTCTGTGTACCAAAGTTGGAATATTACATTCTAAATAAGACTCTAAGTAGGAGTTAACCAACATTAAATAGGACTTTAACACTGCTGGGTTTTGTATTAGTTAAATTATTATTGGCACTATGATTTGAAAACTATAGAAAAAACGCATGAGGTACAGGACAAGTTCTTTTATTTCAATTTTTTGTATCTTTTTAACAGCGAAAGTGAGTTAATCATGACCTCCCTTATAAGAGTATTATCTTTTAAAATGGATTGTAAAATATTTTGAAAATATTTTTGAATGTGAAGTACCCTTGAGTCATCCAAGGTGGTAAGCCCTCAAGTACCTCAGTCTAGTAAAAACTGGTAGCTGATTATATTCACCTTCTAAGAAAATATGTTGTGAAATAATGCAGAGGTTGGGATCTAGTTTGTACCTTAATTAAACAAAAAGATAACTGTATACTGCTCTTTTACTTATAATAATAATACATTTTTAGTTTCAAAATTGATATATTAATAAGCAAATATACTACCAAGTTCCATGTTAGGAAATTCCCTCTGCTTTCATGTGTATCGATACTAAAACTTTTAAGCTTTTTCCCCCATAAACATACAGTAGAATTTAATCATACAACAGTACTTACCGTGTTATACTATTACAGCTTATAACTTAAAATGGAATTAATTTACCATACATATCAGCTTGCTTTTTATCCCCTTTCTTAGTGAGAGCCAAATAGAATGACTGTACTGCATGAGGGAAATAAAATGTAGTTCTCTACAAAAATGTATGTCTGTGAATAAAGCTATGCAAGTGCTAATTGTTTTACAAAATAGAATATCAGAACTATTATTATAGTTGACACTTGAACAATTAAAGAGTTTGCCTTACTTCACCAGATAAATGTTTAATAAGAACATTTTCCTTCAAAGAGCTTTGATCAAATCATGGAAAATTGATTGGTGTATAATGTTATTCAATCCTGATTCAAGCTTTCTGACACCAACATATTAAAGTAACATACACCTAATGGTAAACTGCATAAGTCTTTCCTATAAGGTAAATGCTACCTGATGATAAAAATAATTTTTTTGTCAATTGTTTAGATTGCTGTTTTCCTAGGATCCTAGCATCGATCTTTTTATGTTAATAGCACCTTCTTTTAATATGGAATAGCTCCAAAGCCACTAGATTTCACAAAGGCAAAGGTAGGAAAAGTCTGTTTAGCTATCATAAGGCACTTACAACAAATATTTATGAAAGTCCTTTTCTGTACGCAGGGTGGTGCAAAAGTAGGCTTACAGTTGTGAATACATGAAACAATTTATTCTTGTATTATTATTTATTATTTTATTATTTTCCATATGAACAACTGTAAACCTACTTTTGCCCCACCCTGTATTGTAAACCTTGTTAGTCATTTTTATGTTAAATATTAGACGTAGCTCCTTGGAATTGTCATTACGTTTTTTTTCTAATGTAGTTTCAAATGTCTTTTTATTAATAAATAGCCTTAATTATCAGCAAACACGTACTGACCATATCTACTTTATACCAATAAGTTAGGCAAATAATCATTTAAACATAAACTATGTTTTCCAAATACCGATTATCATGTGGTTCACAACTCCTTTCCAATACAAAACAAAACTAACATAGGCTGATTCCCATCTATAATATCTTGGTATCTTAATACATTTTAAAAATCACAAAAATGAACATTATGAAAACAAGCTTTTGGCAAAGTTACTTAATCTTCATTATTATTTGAGACCACTGAATAAACTACCACTCAGTGATTTTTAAGTAAAAATTTTTTGTTTTCTTCCCCCATGTCATTTTCATGTTACTCTCCTGATAATATGCACCAAACTCTCCCTGCATCAAATTCTTTCATTAACAAACGTCTGTCTACCTTAAAAATAGTCTCATTCATAGAAAATATGAATTTTAAAATTCTGTTTTTAGTTTGTTGATAAACTTCTTACCACTTTGACCATACACTATAAAACTGTCAAAGTTATAATAGCTCTTTGGTCCTCTACTGGACACAACATGTATCTTCTATTCATTCATTCTACGTCTACTAGGCACGAACTTCTACAAAAAAACCAGCCAAAGGCTAGTACTTGATATGAAGATGAATTTGATTCAGTTTTTTACCTTTAAGTTATTCAGTCTCCTGAGAGAAAAAATATTTTCATACAATATGATAAATGCTATAAATGGTTTTGAATTGGAATTTAGTGAGAACATAAACTTAAGAGCTTTTTATAATGAAATACTTTTCTTTTGAAGTAAAGCTTTCTTATGACAACCAAAGGAAGTAAAAGGACACTGATGTTGACCTGAATTACAGTGTTTTCTTTCAATAAGTTGTAAGACATTTTTCCTCTTTAAAATAAACACTGAACGGATGTGGTGTTAATGGTGTCTTTGTTAACAGAAAAACATAATACTGCATCAAAGCCAAGTACTGGAGTTTATTTGACACTTGATAGTTTTACAAAATAACAAACCCTACTAACTCAGATCTTTAAAAGTGTTTTAGCTCGGAGTCTTGAAGTTAACAAAGCACTGTAGCACCCATTAGTTTTCATACTTGTTCTTTACAAATATTCTGTGTGACAGGTGATATCTCCAATGTGCAGCTGAAGAAATCTCTGTTGATGTAGCTTATTCATTCAGACATTTACTGTGTGCAAACTGGCACAAGGGGTAGAATCCTAGTTTATCCAGGAAGTTCTAGGTGGAACATTGATCTTCAACCTCCAAATCTATCCTGCCCACCACATTATAAGCCTCTGTTAATGACATAAATTATGTTATTAAAATAGGACAAGTCATGTGTCCCAAAAAACTAAAATAAAAAATGTTATATATATTGTAAAGATAGTCTATAAAGTCATTGTTAATCTTTTCTAGGTAGACTATAATGTTGGTGTTCTATCTCATTTCTCAGTGTTAGAATACGGGTAAATTTTAATTTTGGTATAATATATGGAAAATGATTCAACTTTATGGCAGAATGTGGGATTCTTTGGTATTTAGGAAGTTGTTAATTTTCTAAAAACAATGGTTTTATAATGTGTATTAAACAGTTGCATACTATATTCACAAAAATGTATTCTGAGTATGTTGATATTAAAGACTTTTTTCCAAGGACATTGCTATCATGTCTTCTTATTTCCAGAAACTGTACATGAACATTTCTGTGGAAGTCTTTCCCCTAAATTACACCCCGCTCCCCACTGGAGATGCTTCTGTAGAAGTTCTCCCTAAATTGAAGGAAGCTGTTAATAAAACAAAGATACGTAAATCCTGAAAGAGGAATTATCAGTATTATTTTTGTTGCTCAGCTTATATCTAAACACCCATTATAGTTTATTTGTACTGTTTTAAGTACTGGTTATGCAATCTAAATCAGATGTAAGAAGGGCTATAAAAATTTTGCTTACCCTGACAATTTCAGGTTAACAAAAATATTTATTTGTAGATATGATTATCAGAGCATTATCTTAATAAAGAAGAAACTAAGCTGTGATTTTTCTTAAAATTTTTTCTGATTATTAAAATATTGTTTAATGCTTTAATTCAAAACATACTATTTTAACATTCACTAAGAGACACTGAGCAAACCAGGATGAACCAGACAGATGAGATCCTGCCCTCTAGGCTACTGGGGAAAAAAAGTACTCCATTTATACCTGCCCTCACAGTTCCATACGCTCTTCCTAATGCCCTTTTAGAATGAATTGACTCTAATTGAACTTACAGCTTCAGTTTACTGCCTAGGCTTTTAGTTTGTGCCCAAAAACTTTTTAAAAATCTTTGTGTTTAATGTTAAGAAAGCAGTTATGTGCCTAGCTCTCAGATTTTCAGTTTATTTAGATAATATTTCAAACTTACTGTAACTCTTTCCATTCTCTTGAACTTTGTATTTTCAATACTCTTAACCACCAAACCTTTACAGACTGCCTTTCCCTTAGCCTGGTAACAAATGCCTTGTCACCTTTCAAGACTTAGCTCTGACACTCCCTCTGTGACACCTCCAACACAGTGAGTTTAACCTTTTTCATCTCATGGTACACCTAAACTACTAAAATGCTGCAGCACACACAAAAATATATTTTCGGCCCATCTGACAAAAAAAAAATAGGTATAATTTTGATTCATTCACACCAGATGGCTGTTGGGTTGGAGGTTGTAATCTTTTTTTTTTTTTTTTTTTTTTGGTAATCTAAGGGAAAAACAGTGCCCCTGACTAAACAGGTATTGCATGTTTTTTAAAAAATTGCACCACACTGGTTGGAAATCACTGCTTTAACATACCAAGGTGACATAAGTCCTTTACTCCTTGTGTCTTCTTTTATACATAACTTCGATAAAGCCATATTACTATAATGTAATTGTCTACATACATATTTTCATCTGCTGTGTTCCTTCAAGGAAGTGTATGTAGGTATTTTGTTTTTTATTTTGGGGTCTGACCCAAAATAAATGTATATGAGGCCTGTCCAGAAGGTATCCAGTCATCTAATATGAAAAATAGAGACACTTATTGAGTAAGATACAAGAAACACTGTACATAGGACAATGACAACTCAGTTCCCTTTCAAAGTAGGCCCATGGATCTTCACACAGTTCTCCCAATCGCCATCAGCTGCCCCGTCTTATTTTCTTGAATCTCATCAACAGTCTGAAATGTGTTCCCTTTCAAAGGTGATTTTAGTTTTGGGGAAAGCCAGAAATCGCAAGGCACCCAATCTGGGTTGTAGTGAGGCTGAATCACCTGGATGATTTGATGTTTCGCCAAAAATGGTGCAAGACACGTGATGCATGAGCGAGTGGCATTGTCATGATGAAGCTGCCAATCACCAGTTCCCCATAGCTGTAGCCTTCTGAGTCGCCCCAATAGTTTCCACAGAGGAATGTTCAACCTTAACACAAAACTTGATGGAGATTTGTTGCTCTACTTGCTCAGTCATTTGGGACAGCCACGCAGTGCACATGCTCACCCAATGGCATCACTGCCCCTACTGACTAGTACAGCGAAGTCATCATAGTTCATGCATGTGCATCCAGTCCACTTGCCTCAGCTGCCAGGTTACATCGATGTCACACAAACCATTCTCTCCTTATATTAACAATGGCTGGACTTTTTCCAGACAAACCTTGAATATTAGACATTCAAATATTAGATTTCAGAAAACCTAAACTGATGTGGACCCCGGCTCGTGGGGTCTGCCATTGTGGATGAGAGATGAGACAAATTCACACGGACTACCGAGTCCTGTGGAGGAAAAGGGATGGCATGGCTACTCTCTCAAGAGGAGAGCACCCAGTGCCCTTGCCATAACAGGCTTTTATTGGGTTTAATTTGCACAGGAATACAGGTAAAGTTCATTAATCATTGTCAGGCAAACAATAGATAGCATACAAAGAACTACGAGGGCTTATTCTGAGTCAGCGTCTGTTAGCTAAAAGGCTACAAAACTTTGGGGAACAAAACTCATTTCCTGCTCGGACCCTTATCATTTAATTGAGAGCATTCTTAGCAAAGCAGGTTTCACAGGATTTTATGTATTCTTTCTCAGGCCTGATCATCTGGGGAATCCACCTTTTCCAGCCCAAGGCTGCACCCACCACCAGCATTGTTTCAGGCTTAAGGTATTGTCTCAGGCTTAAATCAGGCAGGGTAACCAAGGCCAACCAAGAGGTTAGGAGACTTCTCGCAGACAGAATGAGAACTCGTGCTATGTCAGGATAGCCGAGGGGCGAGGGTCCATCACCCCCCTTTTCTGTAGCCCCCAAGCCCTTCTTTGGGGCCTCCACATGATTGTGCCTGTCTTAGGTCACTCCCCCCCTTGGGGAGTCTTACCTGTCTTTGGCTAACCGACTAAGCATTGGGGGCCAGTTATGGATGAAGTAAAAGGAGCAGAAGCAGTGCCCCTGCCAGGAAGATAAGCTTTGTCTCCTTAGCAGCTTACGGTCTGAGGTCCGCAGGTCGCTCACTCAGCCTTAGGCATGGGGGTGTTACAGCTCCTGAAACCAGGCAGGGTGGCTCCCAACACTAAACCACTCCTCTGGCTTAGATTCAAAGAGATTGTACATACAATCCACTTCTTGACAATGTCTTTTTGCCATTGGGTGATTTTTACAATTGGTGTTAAGTATCAAATGTCTATCCCAGAAAACTCCAAGCTTGTTTATGCCAACAAATAAACAAATAGGTATTTATTTTGTGACATTTAAAGGTTATTAATGCAACAATGAACTTTCAGTGTTACTCTGATTACTATAGAAATTCTCAAACTCATGTTTTCTGAGGAGAACATGCTCAGTTCTTCAGAGTATCATCCTGATACACCAAGGTTGTAGGTTTGAACCCCTGTCAGGACACACACAAGGAGCAACCAATGAATGCATAAATAAGTGGAAAAACTGATTGATGTCTTTCTTTCTCTCTGTAAATCAATAAATAATTTTTTAAAAAGATTTAAACAAATATGTTCAAGTTTCTTGACTTCTCAGCTTTTAACAATGCATGCTCACAATCCTATGAGTATAAAAAAAATTCTCAACCTTTGATCAGAGGTGTTGGGTGGGGAGTGGTGATAGAGAGTAGCATACCTACTAACATGTCAAGGAATGTAATAGTTTAAGAAATGCTTAACCAGAAATTATCTGTTGCTAGAAAATGGCTTTTAAAGAAATAGAAAAAGACTTCGTTGACATTTTTAAGGCTTTTAAGGCCTATAAAAATTAACAAACTGTAAAAATTTTTTAAAGAATAGTATCTCTTAACTACATTAATTCTTCCAAGTTGTTTCAGTCTTAAGCTAAGAAACTTATTTATGGGGGACAACAGCAATCATTGGACACAGAAAAAATAGAAGTTAAATATTCACTTGAAGGGTCAGTGACTGGCACTATCATTTATTATTTAATCGGCAACGAGAGCCAGACAGTTATGAGAAAGAGAAAATCATTTCTGACATCCAGGAACTAACTAGCCTGACAGTGTGTTAGGAGAGGACTGACACAGCTAGCCCATGATTTTCTGTTGGACATAAACATCTCCAAACCCCAACATCAGACAAAGTTACCGTGTGATTGTGATAAAGTGAGGCAGAGTGGGAAGCAACATTGGTTCATAACTTTGTCTAAGAGACAAAAACAAGGTCAATATGCTAAACCATTAGTAAGATTGTTTGGTATCACTGATATTGGCCAGTCAGCTTTCTGAGGTAATCCAATTATTTGTGCTGAACAGACTAAAAGAGAAAGAAATTCACAAAACGAATTTCTACATGAAGACCACAGTATACATGTAGTCTAGTAAGAGAAGGCCACTACCATTTAGTCCTACTTGATAGATTTGGTCCTTAATGAACTATGCAGTTCATTAGATTTCTCATCAAAGGAAAGTGTTAAGTTGTCTTGGTACATATTTTTAAATTTAAAATAGTTTGAGTTTTTACAAGCAAACAAGCAAAATATAACCAAAGACACTGAAATAGAGAACAGGCTGACAGTGACCAGAGGGGAGAGGGGAGGGAATCTCAGGGGAATTTCAGGGGAATTTCAGGAGAAAAGGGGAAGGGTTTGCAGGAACAAGTATAAAAGACACATGGACAAAAACAAGGGGGGTTGTGGAAAGGGGAGGGAAGT
This sequence comes from Glossophaga mutica, assembly GCA_039655065.1. Classification (NCBI taxonomy): domain Eukaryota; kingdom Metazoa; phylum Chordata; class Mammalia; order Chiroptera; family Phyllostomidae; genus Glossophaga; species Glossophaga mutica. The sequence continues at coordinate 67,757,397 of CM077304.1, forward strand.
GGGGAGGGCTGGGGGTGGGCTGAGATGGGAGTAAAAGGCAGAAAACTGTACTTGAACAACAATTAAAAATAGTTTGAGTTTTTAGAAGTACTTTTAGTGGATGAAAACACACTTGGGTTCTATGTCTGAAACTAACTCACCTCTTCTTACAATCGTTAGGAATGAACTGAAACAGTTATTAAACAAAATGTAATTATCAATTATTTATTGTTAACCCAGGCAAACAAACTTTAAAATAAAATGTGAAATGAGCCACAAGAGTCGGATTGTTACTGGTAATGACCTTCTGCTTTTCAAATGAATTGACTGCATGCACACACTTCAAATGAGAGATGTGGGTACAGATTTCCACATTGAAAGTAGTGTCATGACAATAATTTGAGAACTCAAATAATTTGAGAGCTCAACAGCAGAATCTATGTCTAGCTTTATGTTTACATCTCTAGCAGCCAACAGTGCCCAGCACATTATAGGTACTAAACGTTGTTTTAAGTCATTTTTCGCATTCATAAAATTACGTTTTTACAACACATATATGCTCCCCCAAAATCCAAAATATTACGTCATGAACTCCCCGTAGATGAAACAGTACTTGAATATTTTGCTTGAAATGGACTTATTCTGCCTAAATTCACCTGCATTCGTTTACTCTATTACTACCCAAGTGGTGGTTTCACTTTTCAGCGTTTGCAAGTGTCCTCAAAAGCAAGGACCTAACGTCGTAGACATCTCCAGTATTCTGAAGAGCACGACAAACCCTCCAAGCACGAGGAGCCCCCGCCGTCGTCCCTCCGTGGGTTCGCCCCTCCGTGGGTTCGCCCCACTGGCCTGCTCTTGGCGTCGCCCTACAAACGCTCACGCGAGAGGGGCGGTGTCGGCGGGCGGCCACTGCGCATGCACTCTGAAGCGGAGCCGCCAGAGGTGGAGACGCGGTAGGGCGCGGACTCAGCTCCGGCATCCTTGACTGTGATCGGCTGGACCTGAACGCCAGGGTAGCGCAGGCGGCAGCCCAGACGTGACCGCTCTCGGACGCGCCGACCCAACTGCTGCAACCGGCCGGCCTTGCTGCTGCGTGCGCTTTCGCGTTCTGCCACTTCAGTCACCTTGGCGCGCAGGCGGACGGCGGAACTCGCCCTCTCTTGGCCACGGATTGGCTGCTTCCGCTCTTCCGCTCTCCTTCCGGCCCGCATGTGCAGCCGCAAAAGGACCTCGGTCTGGGGGCCGGCGCTCTGAGTGGACGCACTTTGCTTTAGCAGTTTGGGCTCTCGTCTAGTGACAGTTTCCAGAAATAGTTTGGGTTTATATTATTTTTTGATCGGTGGAAGATGTTGGCATTTATTTTCGCTTCCGCACAAGTGTTTTGTGGGCAACTTGAATGACTTTTTTTTCGTTCAGAAATGCTATATATTTTCTCCCCCAGGAGCTCATATCCTTATTTTCTATGACAGATCTTGACGAAAATATATGCAAAAAATTTATAAAGATGATAACTAATATAGTTATATTGAGTCTGATAATTTGTATTTCTTTGGCTTTCTGGATTATGTCTATGACTGCGAACACCTATTATGGTAAGTACGAATGCCCTAAGTCCTTTTTAAATACACTAATCGGTGGAATTTATAATTGTACTATTGTGAAATCAAAAACTCATATTCTTTGAATGATTATGAATTGTGTTCACTTAATTTCTACAGCCTGTATTTAATTTACCAGAAAATACAAACAGTGCCTTGAACGTTGTAAACCCTTTACTAATTGCTGCTTGTGAAAATATTGGTTATATACCTATTTCAAAATGTTTTTATGTATTAAGTAATTATTACATGTACCTTGATGAGAACTGAAGCATAGTTTCGTAGAACTGTTGCAGTGACGCTACACTTTCAATAAGAATATCTGTAACATAATTTATCAGTTTCATTTTTCCTGTAAAAATAAAAGATATATGCTTATATTTGGAGATTCGGAGAATTTGTCTGCTGTTCGGTCACTTCAAAAGAACAATTCTTTTAAAATCTGAAACCACTTTGCATAAAATAGGAGGTACTCCATCCTCAAATCTTTAAGGTTTTGAATCTGCTTTAGAGCATAAGTATGCCTTTTCATAAACTTCCTTGGTTCACCTATAAAAACAAAACACTGTTAAATTCAAGAGGAAAAGTGAGAAGTAGATCGAGAAAGTGAACTCGTAAAGAATTATGTCATAAGTGATTGTCAGTTCATACCTTAGTTCTTTTTCAAAGAGACACGTGAATAGTCAAACGGTGTTCTTCAGGGTACAGAAGGTTTCAGATCTGTTCTTTCATCATGAGTCACAGCAGGGGGTGAGGGTTTGGGGAGGAGAGACAAGGCCAATATTAACTAAATAGAATAAAACAGGATTTGTTGCAGGTCTGCCTGGAGCCAGGCACCTGATGTAAATAAGTGAAGCTGTCCCAGGTCTTTGTATATATTAAATACAAGGGAATAGTTTTCCCATTAAACATTAGACCCTCTTTGTCTCTCATTTTCTTATTTTTGATAGAAACATGGGCACAAGCAATAGTTCACATTTCCTTTATTGTAGACCCTCAGCCTTGGTCTTGAGTTGGTCAGGAATGGCCAGGACTTCAAATGAGAAAATAATGATCCATCTGAGAGAGGCAGCCTCTCTTCACTTGTCAATTCTGCCACGTGGCCCAGGTTTCCAGTTTTTAAAACAGAAGCCAAGAATCTGAATTTGTATATGAAATCTACTAATCTTTAAATATTAACTCAAATTATTTATTCTTTGGGATTGCTTGTTTTATCTTAAATTGTTTAAAAATGCTATGCTAGCCAAATAAAACATCTGTGAGCTGGATGGAGTCTTTGGAAAAATCAGTTGCCAACTGTTGAATCCTGAGGTGTGTAACATGTGAGAATTTTACTTTAAAAAAAATCTCTGAAAGGCTGAGAGAGGAATATTGGATGTTATGAAAGAAGTTTGTTCTATGCTATTCTTGAGATTGAATACATGCCTTCTGTCCAAAAATAATTCATCTCAAATCTGAAAATATGTATGAAATACCCATTATAAATAATTGTAAATGGTTTTTAAAACTTGGACAGGACTTACTTGGTTATTGCTAGTAAGATTGTTTCTCCGAAAATATATAAGTCTCAACATAACTATTTTACTTTGTGACTTTATCTCAGTTTCCTTAATCCAGAATGCAGTTGTATTTACAGCCAAGACTAACCTATGCAAGACTCTCACACAATTGATGTTCTACCTTTATAATTTTTCAGGTAACTTGCAGCCTGTTTCTCCTTGGCGTTGGCTGTTTTCTGTTGTTGTTTCTGTTTTGATTGTATCTAACGGCCTTAAAAAGAAAAATCTGGATTACAGTGGGGCTTTAGGAGGTATGTTTTGCTTTTGAGTGTTTAACTGTATAATGTGCTTGCTTGTATAATTTAGACTGTTTTCTAAATTCTGATTATATGAGACTATAAATCACAGTTATATATTTTAGACAATGATAAAGTTATGCATTGCTGAGCATTCCTATTCTGTCAAATTTTCAAATAGTAACATACCCTTTTAGTGTAATGTACAAATTTAACTTTGTAATTTGTATCAAGTTAATAGATTAGACTTTTGAGGACCTTGATTACTCTGCTCCTTTAGTTGAAATAAATTATCTGCTAGCAGAAACATTGAAGCACTCTTCCTAGGTGTAATATAAAAGAGCCATTGGAAAAAATAGCTAACAGATGTACTGATATTTTTATATGAATTTTATCTTAACCATATAATCAGTATTAGGAATCATTATGTTTTATTTATTTTGTAAATGTTATATTGTACACACTATGTGTCAGGCACTGCTGTAGCACTTTGGAAGTATTAACCCATTTATAACAAATAATTTAAATAATCTCACCAACAGTGCACTAGGGTTCCCTTTTCTCCACAACCTCTCCAACACTTGCTGTTTGTTGCTTTGTTTATGAAGGCCATTCTGACTGGTGTCAAGTGGTATCATTGTAGTTTTAATTTGCATCTCTCTGATAGCTAGCGATATCGAGCATCTTTTCATGTGTCTCTGGATCCTCTGTATGTCCTCCTTGGAGAAGTGTCTGTTCAAATCCTTTGCCCATTTTTTAATTGGGTTGCTTGTCTTCTTAGAGTAGAGTCTTGTAAGTTCTTTATATATTTTGGAGATTAATCCCTTGTCTGAGGTATCATTGGCAAATACGTTTTCCCATACAGTTGGTTCTCTTTTTATTTTAATACTGTTTTCTTTAGACGTGCAGAAGCTTTTTACTGGATGAGATCCCATTTGTTTATTCTTTTCTTTATGTCCCTTGGTTTAGGGGACATATCAGTAAAAATGTTGCTGCTTGAAATATCTGAAATTTTCCTGCCTATGTTATCCTCTAGGATTTTAATGGTGTCACGGCTTATATTTAAATCTTTTATCCACCTTGAATTTATTTTTGTGTATGGTGTAAGTTGATGCTCGAGTTTCATTTTTTTGCATGTAGCTGTCTAGTTCTCCCAACACCATTTGTTGAAGAGGCTATTTTTGCTCCATTTTATGTTGCTGCCCCCTTTGTCAAATATTAATTGACTGTAGAGACTTGAGTTTATTTCTGGGCTCTCTGTTCTGTTCCATGTGTCTGTTTTTGTGCCAGTACCAAGCTCTTTTGATTACAGTAGCTTTGTAATACAGTTTGGTATCAGGTATTGTGATCCCTCCTACTTTGCTCTTCTTTCTCAAAATTGCTGCAGCTATTCGGGGTCGTTTATGATTCCGTATAAATTTTTGAAGTGTTTGTTCTATGTCTGTGAAATATGCCATTGGTACTTTAATAGGTATTGCATTGAATCTGTAAATTGCTTTGGGTAGTATGGACATTTTGATGATATTAATTCTTCTGATCCATGAACACGGTATATGCTTCCATTTGTTTGTGTCTTCCTTGACTTCTTTCTTCAGTGTTGTGTAGTTTTCTGCATACAGATCTTTTACCTCCTTGGTTAGGTTTATTCCTAGGTATTTTATTTTTCTTTTTGCTATATCAAATGGGATTTTGTTCTTGATTTCTGCTTCTGCTGTTTCACTGTTGGTATACAAAAATGCCTTTGATTTCTGGATATTGACTTTGTATCCGGCTGTTTGGCCAAATTCATTTATTATGTCGAGCAGCTTTCTGGCCTAGTCTATAGGATTTTCTATGTACACTATCATGTCATCTGCAAACACAACCACTATGGAAAACAGTATGGAATTTTCTAAGAAAACTAAAAATGGTCATACCTTTTGACCCAGCAATTCCACTACTTGGATTATATCCTAAGAACCCTGAAACACCAATCCAAAAGAACCTATGCACCCCTATGTTCATAGCAGCACAATTTACAATAGCCAAGTGCTGGAAGCAACCTAGGTGCCCATCAGTTAATGAATGGATCAAAAAACTGTGGTACATTTACACAATGGAATTCTATGCAGCAGAAAGAAAGAAGGAGCTCCTACCCTTTGCCACAGCATGGATGGAATTGGAGAGCATCATGCTAAGCGAAATAAGCCAGGCAGTGAAAGACAAATACCATATGATCTCACCTTTAACAGGAACCTAATCAACAAAACAAACAAACAAGCATAATATAAACAAAGACACTGAATTTGAGAACAGTCTGACAATGACCAGAGGGGAGGGGGAGGGAATTTCAGGGGAAAAGGGGAACGGTTTAGAGCAACAAGTATAAAGGACACAGGGACAAAAACTATGGAGGGTGGAAATGGGAGGAAGGTGGGGAGGGCTGGGGCGGGGTAAAAGACAGAAAACTGTACAATATCAACAATGTAAAAAATACTGATTAAAAAATAATAAAAAAAATTTTTAAGTCAAATTAAAAGACTAAAAAAAAAATTTAAATAATCTCTGCTTAAATATAGTAACAAAGATATGCTTTGCTAAAAATGTCCTCTCAGGTAGCAGCTGCCTTGCCTTGATTTTTACTATTACTGTAATTTATGCAAGAAGGGTTAAGTATTTCTAGAAATTCTGTCTTCTTTGGCTTCCATGTTGTATATTAACCTGCTGCTTCTATATTAACCTGCTGCTTCTCTTATTTTTCTGATCTCCACTTTTGTTTTCTGCTACCATTTTCTTTTCTGCTTTCTAGCCCTTGGGCCTTTATTCATTGCCTACCTAGCTTGATTTAGAATTAGGAGATAAGTACTTGAATCCTAGCACTGCCACCTGTTAACCTCTGTGAACTGTGCCATGTTGCCTAAATCCTCAGAGACTCACTGTTCTTTATCTTTTGAGAATTAGGTCCTACAGCCTCATGGTAAGGCTCAGGATAATATGTAGGACAACACATCTTTTTAAACTATAAAGCATTATGTAAACATTCACTGTTAGTAATTTATTATCTACTTTCAACCATATTATAAAGTCTCCGAAGACAGAGTATATCTTATGCTCCTGGGTCCCATGCTTCTTTGAATAGTGTTATACATATAATAGGTGCTTAGGAAACACATGTAGATGACTTTAAAACTTCTGTTCTTTTTCTAATATTTTCAGTCTGCGGAATGTTGTATCTTTTTTCGTTTGTAGCTCTTTTTTCCCTTAAGGACAAAAAAACTATAATGCCGATTTAAAGTATAATATAGTACTTGGGAATACCATTACAGAGAATGACTGTAAGTCATTTAAACTTTCAGTGTTGTGATTTCCCCATCTGTAAAATAAGAGGGATTAGTAGTGCTTTTAGCATTGACTTATCACGAAGAGTTATCCATGCAAAATGTTTAGTGTAGTACCTACCATGCACAATAAGTATTTTACAAATATAAGTTATTACTGTTTTTTTTCCCACTTCTACTATTCATAATCTTAGGAATTTTACTAAGGTTTGTCACACTAAGGCTTTAGTGTGCTTAGGATTGAGACGAGTTTCAGAACATCACGGGATCTGGGTATTTGAAATCCTCATTGACAGAGGAACACATAGCTCAGTGTTGATGGAAGAGGGAAGGGGAGGGATTGAGGCAGTGCTTCAGGTGGACACTGAACTGGAGGGCTCTGGCCTCCCTGAGAGAGTATCTTCTGAATAAGTAGTGAATCATGAGAGGATATGTGGGAAAGTACTTGTAAACTGTTGTATAAAGCACTGTGCAGGCAATTTGCCCCAGAGAAATATTGCTTAATCTACTTAGCCATTGTGTTTCTTTGGACATGTCATTGTAGACAGTTTGTCACACTAAGGCTTTTGATTTGACAAGTTTAATTTCACTTGCCAAGACTCGGAGGCTTAGTGATTTATCATTCAGTGATTTATTCATCCAGTCATTCAACAAATATTTAGTGAGGGTCGCCTGTAAGCCAGGCACTGTCCTGGACAATTACAATTTCACAGTGAGCAAAATGGATAAAAATTCCACTGTCAGATTACATTTATAGTCAGGGGAGGTAGATGATAAATAAGATGGGTTTGAGGCATTTAATCCCCAGAAGAAGATGCTGTAAGTACAGGACGAATGAGGTGTTGACAGGAAGGGCCAGTGGTTGTGCCCCCTGTGGTCTCACAAGGGTGGCCTTAACCTGTTTTTAGTCAGGTCTGGTGTTCAGTTTTTCTGAAATGGAAACCTCATTCTGCCAGGTACCCATAGCTGATCAGAGCCAAGAAAACTGGTTTATGCTGCTCATTATCATAAGGGACTGATATATGAGCCAGAGTGCTACTTTATTAATCCGATAAAATACAGAACTACCAGGCCAACTGGAATATAAACATTTCTGTTCAGGCATGCCCTATTCTTGTAGTCAGGCTATTTGAGAATTCAGCTTATAGTTAGAAGGTTGCTTTGGTAAGAACAAAGTCTGAGAAACAGTGATGCAAGTCACAGGTCAAAGGGTCTTGTTCAGTGTACAGTGTTCGACAAGCCTGCCAACCTCTGGTTCTTGAGGTGTTCATGTTGTTAAACAAAAAATCTTTGTGGCCAAAAGGTTTTGTGAAAGAAAGGGGTTATGGAGCTATATCTTAGCCAGAAAAAAAGATTAGGTCCTGAGACATACAGTCTGAACCACCAGCAGCCGAGTCAGATGGAAAAATAGAAAAATGTCTTTATCATATGAAATAGGGCCTTAGGAGCTTATTGGTGAGGGGAGCTGATGGGACTATTTTAAAGATGTTTGGAAAGAATTTACACTGGCTGTAGATAAGCAGGGAGGGATGAAGTAGAGGCACTTCTAGAATAGGTGCAAAGTCTATAAGGAAGAGATATTTACTACTTTTGATTGGTTGTGGGGCAACAGTCAGGAAAGTTCATGCATAAGCAGGGTGTAGTGGCATATTGAGTTTGAACATACCTTTTTAGATAGCTTCCTGGAAGTTCATTCAAAGCTCCAACATACATTCAGGAATATGAGCAGACTTTTGTTGGACAACAGCTGTTAACTGGATAATTACCCTTGTTTTTTTTCTCCCAGTCTCTGGCACACTGTAATTTAATTTAGAACATCTCTTGGTCAGTGTACCATAGTCTTTCTCTAGGTAAATTACATGTGATAAGGTTGGTTAGATTTGAATTTATTAAATTATAAAGTTTCAGTCCTGCCAAAGATTATACCCAAGTCACCTTGGTTGGAATTTTGGGTGTAACTCCACTCCCATCTTCAGAGACATTTGTAGACAGTTCCTTTGCTTATCCAGATGGCGTCTGTTATGTACACCTTTTACTTGTTTTAAACTCAGAAGTCAGCCATAATCCTTGAGTCTTCCAGTGCTTTGAGAGCACCTTATTCATATGCATATTAACTTATCAATGACAATTAGGAAGTGGGGAGATGGGTTGGGGAGGTACCATAGATACAAACTGGAGGGAACAGTGGTGCTTGCTCTGCTCTCTGCTGGATTTCAGTCACTTCCCCCGCTTCCCACAAGCAAATTGGGTCCTTCCGGTGCTGATTCCCATATGGGTGGGTTTGTGTACGTTCTAGGACCCTGTGGGACTCTCCAACAAACTGTCCTGTGAGGTTGGGGGTTTCTCCCTCAGCCTCAACCCCCACAGGTGTTTTCATTCAGTGGTTTGAGGCTTTATTTCCCCACGCTGTGACTCTGGGTTGTATGGTCTGTCCCACTCCCCCTTTGTTTTGCCTGGTTTATCTGCGTACAAATGTGGGACCACCTGGTCTGCCAGCTGCTGCTGCATTGCCAGCCAACTGCAGCCTTGTGCACCCCACCCTGCACCACAATCGGCCGCCTCACTGGATCCTCCAGCTGCTGCCTTGTGTGCCCCAGGGTGTGCCAGCTGCCACTTTGCCTCAAGTCCTCTCCACCTGGCTGCCCAACTCTGCCCCACCTACCGGTCTGAATGAATGTGTCTTTAACTCCTTGGTTGTTGGACTTCCATATGTTCGATTTTCTGTATGTTCTGGTTGTTTTTGTTTTTAAATTGTCCTTCTTTTGGTTGTGTGAGGAGGCACACTGTGTCTACTATGCCTCCATCTTGGCCAGAAGTCTGGATCCCTTTTTTTGTGACCAGTTGCTTACCTCTTAGTGTTTTCAAGATTCTCTCTTTGTCTTCTCAAAGACAGAGGTCTTCAAAAAGTTTGATAATAATGTGTTGCATTGTGAGTCCCTTTGAATTCATCTACTTGGAGTTTTTTGAGCTTCTTGCATGTTTATATTCATGTCTTTCATCAAACATGGAACGTTTTTAGCCAATACTTCTTCAAACAATTTCTCTGCCCCCTTCTCCTTCTCTCTTCTCCTGGGATCTTCATATGTGTACATTGGTCTACTTAATGGTGTCCTACAGGTCCCACAGGCCCTCTTCACTTTTCTTCAGTCTTCTTTGTTTTGGTTTTTCAGACTCAATAATTTCCATTGTTCTGTATTCAAGTTCACTGATTTTTTCTTCTGCCTGATCAAATGTGCCCTTGAGTCCCTAGTGAATTTTTAATGTTTATTATTACACTTTTCAGCTTTAGTATTTCCTTTGGGTTTCTTTTTAGGATTTTTATCTGTTTATTTATATTTCAATATTGTGTATACGTTGTTTTCCTGACTTTCACCGTGTCTTCCTTATTCTTTCAAGCATCTTTAAAAGATAGTTTTAAAAAGGACAGTTTTAAAGTCTTTGTTTAGTTGGCCCACAATCTAGCCTTTCTCAGTGACAGTCTCTATTCATTTTTTTCCTTTTGAATGGCCCATCCTTTCCTGTTTCTTATTTTTATTGAAATTGAATGAGGTAATAACTCTAGAAATCAGAATCTCCTTTGTCCCCATGGTTTGCTCTTTTTTCTGGTATTGTTTTTGATTGTTATAGGCTGTCTCTGTGCCAGGGTTCGGCTTGAGGTGTAAAACCTAAGGCCTTTTCAGTCTTTTTTAAGCCTATACCTTCCCCTAGGTATGCACAGTGACTCCCTCATTTCTTCCATAAATGTAGCTGCTTTTGAATGTCCTCGTCTTGTCTTTTAACCATTGTGCTGTGCTGCCTCTCATAGTCTTTTAAGTTATCATTTCTCTTCAGGATAATAAGAGTTCTCATCATTGACTGAATGCCCTAATCTTTAATGTCTGGCTCCAAAAAGGAGGAGAAACAGAAAAATGAAGGGAAGTTGGGGACCAGCCGTTTCAATCCCCTGAAAGTTGCCTCAGTCAAACAGGGAGGGGCTTGAAGTAATGTGAGACAGAGTGCAACAGTGGCTTTCAGTGCTGTGTCTGTACCCCTCTGAATCAGAAGTAGCAGTCACTGATCAGAACACAAATCCTGATATTTACGAAACAAGGTCCTTATTGCCCACCTGACTCGCACAAGCTGTCTTCAGCCTGTTCCTGCAACTCCTGCACTGCCTGCCACATTACTAAGGGTGGTAGATGGGGATTTACTACCTAGCTAAGAGCTGAATTTCATCAAAATTAAATGCAGTTTCCCTTCTAAACCTTCCCCTGAATGTTAAAAGCCTTCGACAGACTCTAGGGTTCCAAAATAGTTTTATCAGACAGATTCTTCCAGTTCATTTGTTGTCTGGGTGGAAAGACATATTCCTGGTGCTTCCTACTCCTCCATCTTCCCAGAATCCTCTCTCTAATTCATTTTTATAGGATTAAATTACCACTGTAATAATAGAAATGAGAGTACTTTTCTACCTCAACACCAATTTTTACTCACTATAACATTTTTGTATTTTGTAACAAAAGGCCTTTAAGGAATTTCTGTGTGATTTAAAAAGCTAATTTCAACATATGTTTGCATTTTCCTTATAGAATTATCTATGGAGAGGCTTTATATTTTTTTACTTAAACCACAGCAAGTTCTTTAAGTCTCAAGCATATTTGATTTAGCAGTTGATGTCAGAGCCTCTTTCCATATTGCTGTGATAGCAAGAACACATCTTTCCTTTTTTTCCTCTTCTGTGTCATGAAATATAAGCTTTCCTTTTGTTTGTTTTCCTGATTGAACTATAAATTTTAGAAGCCTTCCTAGATATTGGACACTCATGGGAAAATGAAGAATAAACCCTTTCTTCTTTGTTTGCCCAAACAAAAGAAACAAAGAGAAAAGTCTCAAAATCTAAAATCACATTCACAGAATATATTCCATTATTCCATTTTTGGTTCCATGGGCAATCCAGAATTGTTTTCATAGATTTAAGTGGGGAAACTTAGCTAAGAAATACACTGTCTTCTCACATAGTTTGTGAGGCTCTGCACAAAGTATGTGAAAATTCTTGGAAAAGCATAAAAAGTTTATATGTTGGAAAATAAATACCAGGCTGTGGGGGGGAATGTGAAAAATAGAAACCTGAAAGACGTTATAGTCTTACCTCCTCTGAGAGATTTACAGTTAATTTGAAAATTTTTCAGACTAGCCATCTGTCTAAATAGTATATATAATATATAACACATATTAGTTAATAATAATAAAGTCACACTGTGTTCTGTAACTCCATTATAAAAAAGTTTGTCAAATAATATCTTACATTTATATAGCATAGTTTGTTTGAAAGGAGATCAAAATATGGTAAGAAATACATCTCAATCAAAATGACATTCACTTTACTGTTTGATAATATCTTGATTAGTAAAAATGGAAAAGTATTGGAAATGTACATTTCAGGTTATAACATGAAAATAACTGAAAAAATCCATTTTTTACAGTATTAATATATGAACTAAGTATAATTCTTTGTGTATATGTGTTTCTTTCAGGGCTGGTAGTTGGATTTATCCTAACCATTGCAAATTTCAGCTTTTTTACCTCTTTGCTGATGTTTTTCCTTTCTTCTTCAAAACTCACTAAATGGAAAGGAGAAACAAAGAAGCGTCTAGATTCAGAATATAAAGAAGGTAAGTGAATTATGTTCGACATTATTTTAAAATGTATCTTTGTTTCACTCTAACACATAAGCTTTTAATCAAAACACGTTTAGACTATTGAGACAGATAAATTTGCTATGAGGATTACTTTAAGTAGCAGCCTAGTTTAGTTTATCATTACTTCACCACAATAACAGCAAATTTTTAGAAGCAGTAAAGTCTTTTCATTAATTATTATAAAACAATATAGAATGTGGGCAAAGGTGCCATCCCACTTTTAGTCATTGTAAAATCTTTAATCATTTTTAATTTCTTAAACATTAAAATACGTAAGTTTCTATAGCAGCATAATTTTCCTTCTGACATGAAACTATTTCTTGTCCTCTTTTTCTACTTGTTTGCTTCTAGGTGGGCAGAGGAATTGGATTCAGGTGTTCTGTAATGGAGCTGTGGCCACAGAGCTGGCCCTACTGTACATGATAGAAAATGGCCCTGGGGAAATCGCAATAGATTTTTCCAAGCAGTACACTGCTTCTTGGATGTGTTTGTCTCTCTTGGCTGCACTGGCCTGCTGTGCTGGAGACACATGGGCTTCAGAAGTTGGCCCCGTTCTTAGTAAAAGCTCACCAAGGCTAATAACAACATGGGAGAAAGTTCCAGTTGGTGAGTCTTTATTTAAGTTTCTTTTTTAAAAAATGAACAAAAATACCTTGATTTATTGTATTTCTTATTTAAGAGCCTTTAGAAAAATAGTATCCTTAATTGGAAAATTGCTATAGGATTCATTGGTTGATGATAAATAATATTTGGAGGAAATGTTAGCAAACACCAGATAAACAATACAGAAACACAGAGATTGAGTCATAGACATATCACTAGGAAAGAAAAAGGAAGGGAACAATAGATTATTCTTGTGGATTTATTATGCAGTTAGTGCTTTAACATGTATCTTCTTTCCCCATTACCATTATCGACCACAACTTCTTTTTTGTCTTTCTTATCGCCTCCTCCTCCCCTTTCTCTTCCTTACTCTTCTTTTCCTCCTATAGCTTCCTTTTTTTCTCCTCCTTCTTTTTTCCTTTTTTCTTCCTTATCATCATGATCATGAACAACTAACATACTTGAGTACCTACTATGTGCAAGGCACTGCTCTATATGGATTACCAGTAAGTACTATTAATAACTGTGTAGATGGGTTCTTTTATTTCTGTCTTACAAACAAGCAAACTAAGGCATAGAGAAGTTAGGTAACTTCACTACAGTCACAAAGCTTGGAACTGGCAGAACTAAGATTCAAGCCAGGCATTGTGGCTCCACTGAACCATTATACTTCACTGCTTAGAATGTCAGCAGTTGAGGTGAAAAGATTGTTTTCTAACTAGGCTATGTTCTTATGATATTCGGATTAAATAAAAGAGAACTCTTTTCTAAAATTACTCTTGATTGGGTAAGTACAACATTTTTTTTTTTTTTTTGCTTTCCTTGCCACTATGTATTTGCTGATTGTTAACCAGATGATTTTATTCATGTTTCTTCTTCAGGGACCAATGGAGGGGTTACGATGGTGGGCCTCACTTCGAGTCTCCTTGGTGGTACCTTTGTGGGCATTGCCTTCTTCCTCACACAGTTGGTTTTTGTTAATGATTTGGATATTTCTGCTCCCCAGTGGCCAATTATTGCATTTGGGGGTATAGCTGGATTACTAGGATCAATTGTGGACTCATATTTAGGAGCTACAATGCAATATACAGGTAAGAACTTTACCTTATTATTGCATCGTATTGGTATATTAAAGAAATGGAAAAGAAAGTAAGGTATAATAATGAAAACAATCCCAAAGATACCTGGAGTGAAAGACCAGGAATTATTGGGCAAAGTCTCTTCTACAGTTTTGGCTTTCTTACTCTTTCTTGTTAAACTGATCCTGCAGAGAAGTGAGTAGAAGCTGTGTAAGGAGGACGTGATAGTGCAGGGAATGTGGTTTTGCTAATGGGACTTCACCTAATCCCAGAAAAGCAGAATATCTGAGATCAAATCATTTTCAACTGGTGTCCAAGTCCATTTGAGAGATAATTATTATACTAACCTGACTATGCACATATGACCTACTTTTCTACCATGACATCATGCTTGCTTTCTTCTGCTGAGTTTTTAGCACTGCTTAAGATATTTGGGAGAGTCAGTTTTCCCAGAAATTTTCTGTGCTTTGCTTCTGAGGCTCTTGTGTCACGTCAGTTTACTGACATACTATCTTAGGTGAATATTTGCTTCAAACTCTAATCAACTATGTTTTCTACTTTGATTCATATGATGAAGAGGCTGGGAATCTGGAGAGTTCTCCTGGGTACAGTCCTCTCAATTCTGTTCATGCCCCAAGATAATCTACTTGCCCTTCTGCTCCCCTCCCCACCAGTCAAAATGTTTGTTCTCTCAGTTTTATCAGTCTCATCTTGATGCAGAGGAGGAATCAATCTGATTTTAATTCACACTAAAGACTCAGTAACTCTACACATACACACATACAAACATGTTCTTTTAAAGAGCTTAAATTTTATTCTAAACTGAGCTCTAACTGGGAGAATTTCTGATCATACTGAGTCATTTGAAAAACAGGCATGGTGGGCCAGTTAATTCATTCAGTAAATCTAGATGTGCCTCCTTTGTGCTGGCGCCTTGCAGGGTCCTGGGCATCCATGGCAGAGGCTGCTGACATGATCTCTGTTTTCAGGGGCCTCACTGGTTGGTCTTGGAAGGGGACCACTGCATAGGCAGGGCCAGTCTGCCAGCTTCATGTCATATTCTCTCTTCTACTTCTGAACGAATTCTAGCAGTGTTGGAAGAACAGTATTGAGGGGTACTGAAACCCATTTATTCAAAAAGGCCTTTTGTATTCAAGGGTTCCATATCTCTCACCTTATAGATTATCCACTAAAGTCATTTTATAAGTGGCTGGAAATTTTTCAAAGATTATTTCCTTTGAGGAGAAAAGCTTTTTTTAATCAAGTCTTTTGGATTTTGGACCTCACTTGGCTTTTCCACTCTAGGTTGGGATGAAAGCACTGGCATGGTGGTCAACAGCCCAGCGAAAGAGGTGAAGTACATAGCAGGGAAACCCATTCTTGATAACAATGCGGTGAATCTGTTTTCTTCTGTCCTTATCGCCCTCCTGCTCCCAACAGCTGCTTGTGGACTTTGGCCGAGGGAATGAACTTTATCTCATTTACAAAGGTTGAAACGGTGGTAAATTCAGCTAAATTTTCAAGTTTCATCCTAAGAAGAATAATTATAGTGGCAAGGAGAAAATGACAACTCCTCCCATATTTCATTGTGGTGGAATTCTGCATTTTTCCTCTCACCTACTCCCTTGTAACAGCTAACATGTTCTAGTGAAAGACAGAACTTACCCATTCCTTTCTTCTGCTGAATGGAGCTTCTTGAGCAATGAAGCTATTCAGAACAGTGCCTCTGTGTATTGGTGTATATTGAACTGAAAGCTAATGTGTTGAACTGGATCCTATATGTAAATATAAATTTTGTTTGTTTATACTAGTGTGAGGACCGAAAGTCATCAAATTTAAAAATGGTTCTCAGCCCTGGCTGGTGTAGCTTAGTGGATTGAGCGTGGCCTGCAAACCAAAGGGTCCCTGGTTTGGTTCCCAGTCAGGGCACATGCCTGGGTTGTGGGCCAGGTCCCCAGTGTGGGGCACACGAGAGGCAGCCACACATTGATGTTTCTCTCCCTCTTTTTCTCCTTCCCTTCCCCTCTGTCTAAAAATAAATAAATAAAATCTTTAAAAAAATAAAAATGGTTCTCAGCTATGCTAGAGAAATGATGCTGTATCAGTTATCCAAATGTTATATCCACTTTAAGTGGTTTAAACTGATGTGTGTGGAAGCCTGATGTGTGTGTGTGTAATATCCTGGACTTCTTCCATTATTTACCAATTACAGTTTTGTTAGTAATGAAAAAAAATACCTGGAAAAATTATTTTTAAGTAAAAGCAAGAGAGATCTATCTTGTATCTAAAAATGTGCACCTTATTATATATTTTAGTAGACCTCTGAGCTGAAATAATCTCAAATTGATTATTTTTTAATGTATTTTCTAGCTGTCTTTCAAATGTATATAGGAATATGCTTTACATTGGCATACTGAAACAAAGAGTCACTGGAAAATTATTGTAATAGTTTTTTATTTGCCAATCTAGAATTTACTGGAAGATGCTCTGATTTCCTATGATACACCTTTTAAGTTGCGCTCAACTTTACAGCCTCAATTAAAGTGAATTCTACTTTTCAATTTTATTCTTCGCTGTGATTAACTGTGTTCTAAAGGAGTTTTGCAACCAAACAACCACTTGGGTCCTACTGCTCGCTGCCCGTAGGCAAAAACTCAGGAGACAGAGTTGACTGTAAAGGAAAAAGGAATTTTTATTTAAAATACGCACAGCAGGTCTCTTGATGGAGCCTCCTCCCCGTTGGGGGAGCATGACCACTTTGGTGGTTTCCCATAGCTTCCTGCATGGGGGAGGGGCGTGGGGCTTGCCACCTAGCCACCCACCTCCCTGGACCCACTGGTCCAAGCCTCCTTGCCTCCCTTCTTACAGCCTAGTGCCCACAGCCCTTCTGATCAGGCTTGGAGCAGTCAGGGAGGGGCATGGGGCCTGTCCCCTGGCTGTGCTGGGGCTATACCCAACAGGCACACACCGGTGTGGGCCGCAGGCAGGAGATAGCCACCATGGCTTCCCATCTGGGTAAGGGGACATGGAGCTTCCAGCCATCCACATTTCCTGAGCTCCCGGCCCAAGCATCCCCTCTGCCCTCTTACTGGAACCTGTTGTCCTTGTGTCCATGCAGGTCCTGGAGCACTCGGGAATGGGTATGGGGAATCCTTCTGGCAAGGCCCACCACTCAGGAACTTCAATCCCCAGCCACATATCCACCAGCCAGGGGATGGGGGAGCAAAAGCATGCATTTTCCATGTGTTCCACTTTTTAAAACTGCCTTCGTAATCCCCCAGCACAGTGGAAATAAGTGGGATGGTATGTCCTTTCCACCCAATTACCCTCCCAGCTTTTGGCACCAGTCCTTATGCACCTCATTTTGCTGCATCATACGCAGGTCATCCCTGTTGCCAGGGCAACACATGCATGCGCTGTCTTTGGAACATCACCCATCCTCATTTCTGGGGGTTGTCTCCCATTACAACTTGATATGGTGTGAATTATTTGCTAAAAGTACTTAAAAACCTTTCTTACGTGATTTCAATTCCTTTCATTTCCTAAGGTCTAGGCTGTTTTCTAAATAGGCTATCACAATGAGGAAAAGCTATTACTGACCAAATCTCAGGTGAATTGTACATGCTTTAAAGATGTAAACACAATTATGCAGCTTAATTATTTAATCTCCTAATGAAGTATTTGTTACTTTAACTCCAAGTGGTCCTGAACATTTTAAAAATATACAGAAATATATAGGTCTTCAGTGTATGATTGTTAAATTGTTTGACTCTAAGCACATTTCTTTAAGAGTCAATGAAAGTGATAATCAGAAACATATTTCCGGAGGAAAATTAAAATTAAAAACTAGTTTGACTACCTGAATTTCTGATGACTGTAATGGTTCCAATATTTCTAAATTGTGTGATGCAGTATCAATGATTTTGGAACTAATGAGTCAGGAAGTAATTGTAGGAGTGAGGTGAGGCCATGTTGGCAGGGCAAGGCTCTTGAAATTATTGTCCCTGCCAAGACTAGACATGTTAATTCTCTTCATTGATCATAACTTCCCCTCTCAAAATTTATTTATACATGTGACAACTCTTTTTATGTCTGGATTTTTTAAATTAGTGTTTAATTACTTAAGCAATACACTGAATTTATTATTTTTAAAAAATTAGAACATTAAAGATAGTTAAAATATCTTTTGCCTCACTGCCCCCTCAACAAACCTAAGCCACCTCCTATCTTTCCCAAGGTAACTACTGCTGGAAATTTGAATCTTTTCTACAAAGTAATTATTGTGGGTATATTTTGACACATATTCTTGTTAATCAGTGAAATTTTGTCTAATTAATACTATCATTTTGCTGCTTCAAATTGTATGCTTATCTTCAAGAAAAATCTACTTTAAAAAAGATTAAAAGATGTGTACCAAAATATTTAATATATTATCTGGTAAGATTACACATGATTTCTTTTAAAGATTCTATTTCGAGAGAGGGGGGAAGGGAGGGGGAGAGAGAGAAAGAGAAACATCGATTGGCCACCTCCTGCACACCACCAACCGGGGACCTGCCCTGCAACCCAGGCATGTGCCCTGACCAAGACAGGAACCAGCAACGCCTCGGTTTGCAGGACAATTCCCAACCCACCAAGCCACACCATTCAGGCCACGGTTTTTATTTTTGTTTAAGCAGTTTCAAGTTATAGTATATGAATTATATTTCAATGAAGTTATTACAAAAATAAATATACAAAAATAACTAAGTACTTTCTAAAAAGTCTACAGTCAAATGTGTTTCTTCTGTAAATCAAAAAATGCTTAAAGTAAACAAAATAGTCTCTGAAAGTTATCCCTTTTCCCCATCTCTTCTCATCATTTTAAACTGTGTTCCTTCTGTTTATAAAGTACCTTATTAGCAATGAAGTAAGAGTGAAATGGTAATTTTTTAGTATAACATAATGAAAACTAACAGTGGATACCCAAAGGAATTTTTTGATATCTTCACTTTTGGAGTATTGCAAAAATTAATAAAAATACCACATTTTCATACCTATGTAGTATATTTTGTTTCGAATTGAATTTATTTGCAAATTTTTGAAATTCTTAGCTTGCTTAGCTATGCATTTGGAATTATACATGGCAAACACCTTATGGCATGACAGAATTTTCAACACATCATCATAGAATTCTCAAATAAAGAACTTTAAGGAATCTTCTCAGTCCATTGCCTTCACTTGAAGCTAAAAAATACATATACTGTCTCATATGAATCAGTATGAGAAAGCCAGACAATGTCAAAATATTTTCTAACACTCCTTAATACCTTCCTAACTTTGCATACACTGTTTTTTCTGCCTGGAATTTCTTCCCTTTCTTCTCACTTATCCTTCAAAAACCAGCTCATTGGCACTTCCTGTGAGAAGCTACTCAGGCTGAATTAGCTATCCCCGTACACATTCTACCCTTTAACTCATGGTGAACATTTATTGAATAAATACCATCAGTGTATTAACTTTTTCCTTCAAACTACTGATCTCCCTATTGCTAAGAACTAGCAAGTTTAGAAAGGGCTCTGAACATTTCTTTAGAACTGAGTATGGTTTTCAAATCCATGGGGCCAGAAAAATAATAGGGATTCTATGACTTCCTCTTCATCTCATCAAGCTACATTTTAAATAGTGATATATAGGATTAGTAGAGAATAAACTCATTAGAAACTGATGTAATGGATGCAGATCCCACATTCCTGTTGTGATCATGTGTGTAATGTTACATGTAGTTACTCTGATACAATTTGAGCCTAAAGTTGGTTATTTTATTTATTTTAGACGGGAAGGGAGGGAGAGGAGAGAAACATCAGTGTATGGTTGCCTCTGGCACACCTGCTACTGGGGACCTGTCCTGCAACACAGGCATGTGCCCTGACTGGGAATCAAACTGGTGACCCTTCAGTTCATAGGCCGGTGCTCAATCCACTGAGCCACACCAGCCAGTGCTTAAAGCTGGTTTTATAATAGACTAATAAGATGTATGGAACAAGAATTTTTTCTCAATTTTTCCCCATAAACTGATGCATTAAATTGTGTGCAAACACTGACCATTCACAAATGTACTTCCTCAATGATTAGGAAGGAATTTCCCTCAGTTATACACCCTGACTATAGCATACATAGCATTAGATTTTGAAATAACATTTTCTCCCTTGATTTTTAAGGTAACATTCATTACATAAAATTTAGAAAATAAGAAAAAGGTGTAGAAGAGAAAAAAGATTTATAATCTTACCACTCAGAGACAAGCACAGTAAATATTTTTTTTACCAAACAACTGGTGGAGTCCTACACTTGTCCTCAACAGGCAAAAACTCTGGAGGCAGAGTTTGGTGGAAAGGAAAGGAATCTTTTATTCAAAGTCTGTACAGTTTGAAATAATGACAGGTTTCTGCCTCAAAGCTCTTTATTCTAAGACACCCAAAGAAAATCAGCCTGCCACCCTCTGCTAGCTCAGTTCAAGGTTGCTCCAGGAACCTCTTCTCCCACCCAAAAGTATCATCCTTTAAGAAATATAGGTGGCATAGCTGGTTTCCAGTTGCTGTCTGGCTTTAGGCATCTTTCAGAGCCCATGCTCCAAGCATCCAGCTCCTGGTATGCTGTCTTCCTGTGGGCGCTGCCCTCCAGTGCGTCCCATGCAGCACAGTTCACTTGCTGCTGCGGCTTTCCATAGGGGGGCGGGGGATAGAGGGTGGCTGGGCTTGTCTCCTGGCCACAAGGTGTCCATGGTCCCCCATTTCCAGCTTCTTCCCTTTTAGCACCTGTCTTCTTGCTGCACTGTCTCCATGATGGGCAAAAACCATCCCCTAGGCCTGCCTGGTTTGGAGCAGGCAGAGCAGTAGCGGCACACTAACAGGCTGGTGCTGGGGTCATGGGTGGCCCGTGGGTGGTGGCGGCAGCTTCCTCTGCAGGACAGGAGCCCCGGGAACATTCCTGGACCACATGGTCCCCAAAGCCAGGACACTGGAACTCCACCCCCTGCAGCCAGGAAAAGGGGGAGATCCAAACAGGGCCACAGTTCCACACGCTCCTATTTAAAGGCTTCCCCCAGAATTTCAGCCTGGCCAGCGTGGGTGCCAGGGTGACATACACTCATTGGGTGGCCATGGTGCAGCTGCTGCTCTTGTACCGTCCTCGGGATTCCCAAACCATCCTCCATTTCCGGGGAGGGGTTCCCTCCCCTTACATTTTAGTAGATGTCTTTTTTCTATCTTTTGTCTGAATGTGTGTTTTTTGTTTGTTTTTGTTTTACATAATTAGGATTGTTCTAGCATTGAGGTTCTTGGGTTCCACAAGATAGAACTCAAGAGAACCCCAAAGAAATTTCCAAACAGATTTTATCAAGCTTATTCCAGAGCACAAGGGAGGCAGCACAAAGGAAGGGAAGGTCCTCTGAACTGGTTCAGGGGCTGGTTCTGCTGACCTTGCTTTTATAAGCTGGGGATGAGGCAAGCTTGTGAAGTGCTGGGGGTGAGGAATTTTCCATGCGGGGTAGGGGTTACTTCCTCTTCTTGTTGGGTTGCTTGGCAACCATCTCAGCACCTGCACTGTGGGGGCAAGATAGCCCTATTGCTCATTATGATCGCCAACTTTAGGAAGGTGATATACTCTAGTAGCCAAGCCTTGCTGAAATGCTCATGCAGATCAGTAGTTTGAACATCTGCAAGGACTCAGGCAGTTAGAAGAGGGATGAAATCAGCACTGCTTTGTTTTTGAGAAGAAGTTGAGGGGTGATGACAGTTTTTTAAAAATATGGAACACTTCCAAGTTTGCATGTCATTCTTGCACAGGGGCTATGCTAATCTCTGTATGGATCCAATTTTTGTATGTATGCTGCCAAAACAAGTATGATAGTGACATCCTTGTGATCAACTTCACCTGGTGTTCTATCTGGCCATTGGGCATCCTTGGGGTCCCAGGCCCAGGTCCCTATGCTCTCTCAGGATTGCACTGTATTTAGAATTTTACAACTGGTATCATCGCTTAACCCTGTGGTGTATACACTTTCTGTCAGTATTTAAAATTATTTGAATACATTTGTAATATCTAGGCAATATTCTAGCTTAGAGATCACCATATTTTAACTAACTCCTTATTTGGTGGGTTTTATTTTTTTTCCCCAGATGTGTTGTTATAAATGGCGAGTGATGTCTGCTTTGTGGAAAAGTCTTTGCCTACCTTCTTCTTTGTGAAATTGTTACTGATCTGTTTGGGTTCTTGTCTCCTGACATAACAGAATTTAGACCAGGGACAATGACAAAAACAAAGGCAGTGTTATGGAAGCTCTGCAGAAAGTGAGAACACTGAAATAGCACCTCAGGTTCTGTGCCCCAAATGTGGGGCTTAGGAGATTTTATGGTCTGGGAACAGGGAGTAGGTTAGCAAACCTTTCCCTTTTTGGAACACTGGTGTCCCAGTATACAACAGTGTATACGTCAGTGAAGTGAAGCATTCTGAAATTGTACAGCATTTATGGAATGTGGAAAGGGGCCTTCCTAACCAGGTATCGAGTTTGTCTCTGTGATTTGTGGCTTATCCTTAGGTCTGAAAAACAAACTTAAAACTCAAGTTAATTCCTGGACCATTGTTTTATAGCTACCTATTGATAACTGCTATAGTTCTAGCAGGGCTTCACTCCATGGAGCAATTTGTTTTGGTAGGGCTTGACTTGATGGAGTAATTTTTGGGAACATTTTTTTCTACATGTTTCAAAATTAATGAGTCAAAGGCCATTGATGAGCATTGCCTAACTGCTCTTTGGAAAGATTTTTAACTGTTTCTAGAACCACGTCCAGTGTAGAAGAGTACTAGTGTCAACGCAACCCCACCAGCACTGAAAATCATTGGTTCCTTAATCTTTGCCATTTAGATTTTTTAATGGTGTCTTACTATTTTAATTTATAAGAAGGGAATCTTAAAGGGGGACAGAGAAAACTACATAGTCAATGTAGTCTTCCAGAGGAAAAGCACTTTGGAATAATAATGGTATCAATAGTAGTTTACTCAGTGCTAGCTACAGTTTTAAACCCTTTGCACACATTAGCTCATTTAATTCTCACAACTACCCTGTAAGATAGGTACATCATTTATTTTGTAACAATCAGAAAACCTCAAAAAATGTAATGATAGATTTGAGATGAAGATAGGAAGATTAACTAGAGAGAGAAGAAAATAGTAAAGAGTTTGAGGAACCATTATTTGTGTGGTGATAGCAAAGCTATAACTTGTTCAGCCAGTGAACTAAGATTTTTCTAGAGAAGAAAAAACCCAACAGGTAATTGAGGTAACTGGAGCAACAGGAAGAGTTGAGCTGTTGCCATTCAACAGCTTCACTATTGCTCTCTGACTGAAGATTTTGGGATTTTTTACTAAAGCTATGGCAAAAGGTTTAAAAACTTTCATATTTAAGATTTGTGAATCTGCCCTGGCTGGTATAGCTCAGTGGATTGAGTGTGGGCTATGAACCAAAGGGTCGCTGGTTTGATTCTTAGTCAGGCACATGCCTGGGTTGAGGGCCAGGTCCCCAGTGAGGTCCACATGGGAGGCAACCATACATTGATGTTTCTCTTCCTCTCCTTCTCCCTCCCTTCCCCTCTGTCTAATAATAAATAAAATAAAACCTTTAAAATATTTTTTAAAAAGATTTGTGAATCTGAAGATTTGTGAAACAAGTACCTGCACATCAACTTTAAAAAGACCTTCAACCCAACAGAAAAATGGGCAAAAAATCTGAATGGCCATTTTGTAACAGGGTGCAGGGTGAAGGGGACCCCAGGAAAATAGGAGGAAACCCCCACAAACCTTGGTTGGGGAATGGGGGAAAGCAGATAACAGGATTGATACTTTACGTTACAATGATAACTTCGAAGCTAGTTTAAAAGCTGTGTTGCGCCCTGGCTGGTGTAGCTCAGCGGATTGAGCGCGGGCCTGCGAACCAAAGGATCGCGGTTCGATTCCCAGTCAGGGCACATGCCTGGGTTGCCAGGCCAGTTCCCGGCAGGGGACATACAAGAGGCAACCGCACATTGATGTTTCTCTCCCTCTCTCCTTCCCTTCCCCTCTGAAGATAAATAAATAAAATCTAAAAAAAAAAAAAAAAAAAAAAAAAAAAGAAAAAAAAAATTTATAAAAGCTGTGTTGCGCCTCAGGGCAAGGTGAGTGTAGCCTTAAGGGCTATCCTGACTCCTTAGGTGGGGTGGTGGGGTGGAGGGGGCGGGAGGTGGTTCCCCCTGGATCACTGAGTCACTCTTGCCCTGACTATGTATGGAAACTGAGAGAATGTAAACAATACAGCAGAACTGGCAAATGTAGCTCATTGTGGGAAGAGCTGGAGATGAGGTAATGTAGGGAGTTCCAGGCCAGGATTTAAACTAAGGGTTGGCAGCCATGAGGGAATTGGCCGTGTGGCTTAGAAGGGAGTAGAAGAGCTCTTAGAAGAGCCATGAGGGAGGAATGTTGTAGTGGCCATGTGAGAGGGAGAAGTAAGCAAGCAGCTACTGTATTTTGCTGTGTATGATGTGCACTGTTTTGCCCAAATTTTTGAGGGAAAAATAAATGTGTGCACTATACATGGATAGTACTAATGAAAATTTCTTATACCTTGTATCTGTTCTTGTGTTTCGTAATTATTGTTACATAAAATTTCTTGGACCATGATATGTTCGAAAATAAATGCTAAAATTCCTTTATAATACAAAAACAGGTATCTAAGTATAAATAAATAAATCATTGGATGAGAAAATTGAAAAGCAAGATTTTTTTCCTAAAAGTTTGGGTCCAAAATGTAGGTGCGCATTACACACAGCCAAATATGGTATGCAGTTTGTAGTCAGGATCTGG
This sequence comes from Glossophaga mutica, assembly GCA_039655065.1. Taxonomy (NCBI): domain Eukaryota; kingdom Metazoa; phylum Chordata; class Mammalia; order Chiroptera; family Phyllostomidae; genus Glossophaga; species Glossophaga mutica. The sequence continues at coordinate 67,782,321 of CM077304.1, forward strand.
CCACGAGGCCCGGTGTAGCAGGGAGACATGCTGCTCTGCTCATGCCTGCTCTAGCCGACTCTGAAGACTCTCCCTTGCAAGACGCTGACCTGCTGCCTTGCAAACCCACACTCTATCTGGATTCTTGGGACTTACGTCTTCCCTGAACTTCACCGTGATCCAGTGCACCGTGCAACATGCTTTCCTGGACTATTACATGGAGACTAAGGACAACATACCCCAGATCCTGAAGGAGAGAGCTGTTATGTGAGAATGGTGACTTTGATACCTTCCAAAGAGACTAGAGAACCGTTGCGCAGCTGGCTTAAGACAAGAATATGGGGAACCATTGGGTTTGCTTTTCGCTGGGTCTTATGGGAAAGGAGGGCTCTGAGCATAAGTGTTCTGAGCCCCACCTCTCAAGGTTGGAATACTGTAAATAAAGACCTGTTCTGCCCAATACTGATTGTTGGGTCATGCACCAAGGCACCATGTGATCTGGCCTATGTCTGCTTGGTTACAACTTCATGAAAGAATATCCAAATAGCCAGTAAACATCTGAAAATGTGCTTCTTTAGTCGTCAGAGAAATGCAAATTAAAACTATATTGGGAACCACATCTATCAGAATAGCTGAAGTGAAACACAATAGAAAATACTAAATGTTGAAGGATTTGTAGTACAGCTAGAACTCGTTTTGCTGGAGAGAACATAAACTGGTACAACCACTTTGTAAAAGTGTTTAGCAAAACATACTAAGGTTGAATATATATACTTTGACTCATTAATTCCATGCGTAGGTATACACTCAAAAGAAATGTTCATACCAGCTCTCTTCATCATGGCCTCAAACTGGAAAGTACCCAGATGCCCTTCAGCAATATGCTGGATAAATACATTGTGGAATATTCACACAATGGAGATACTGTGTAGTAATGAGAATGAAAGTATACACCTGCACTCAGGATGGGTGAGCCTCATGAAAATATTGAGCAAAAGAGGTCAGACACAAAAGACTACATACTTGGTGCGGACTCCAACCAGCAGTGTCTGCTGGTGTTGTGGCTTCGACCAACAAACTCACGTGGACTACAGAAGTCCTGTGGAGAAAAGGGGACGGTATGGCCACTCACTGAATGAGAGAGGGCCCCAACCCTTGCCTGGACAGGCTTTTATTGCTTTTCTGGGAGCATTACCTCAAAGAACGTCTTCATTCATCATTGTCAGGCAGTAATGATCAAACAATAGATAATATTCAAAGAGCTAAGAGGGCTTGCTTATTCTGTGTCAGGATCAGATAGCTAAAGGGCTATAAAACTTTGGGGAAACAAACTCATGTGTGGACCCTTATCATTTAAATTGAGAGTATTCTTAGAAAAGCAGGTTTCACAAAATTTTATGCATTCTTTCTTAGGCCTGACCACCCTGGGGAACCACCCATTCCTGCCCAGGGCTGCACCCACCTCCAGCATTGTTTCAGGCTTAAGTCAGGCAGCCAAGAGATTAATTAAGGAGACTTTTTGCAGACAGAATGAGGACTCAGGCTATGTCAAAGCCAAGGGGTGAGAGTCCATCACCCCCTTTTTCTACAGCCCCAACTCCTTCCCTGAGGGTCCCTTCATGACCATGCGTATCTTAAGTCATCCCTCCCTTGAGGAATCTTACCCATCATTGGCTAACCAGTCATCCGCCTGGGGCCAAGCACGGTGAAGTGAAAGGGGGCAGAGGCGGCATCCATACCAGGAAGATAAGCTTTGTCTCTTTAGTGGCTTATGGTCCCAAGGTCTCTTTACTCAACCTTAGCCATGGGGGGATTACAGCTTCAGAAACCAGGCAGGGCAGTTCCCAACACATATAAAAACACATATGATGTTTTTATTTATATGAAGAAAAAACTCAGCTGTTCCGTTAGAACTCAGGGATAGCAGTTACCGTAAGGGTGGAGAATAATGACTAGAAGATTCAAGAGAGGAATTTCTGAGGTGCTGTAGATGTCTCTTGATCTGGGTGCTGGTAACACAGGTGTATCCAGTTGTGAAAATGCTTTGAGCTGAACATTTATATACATTTATTATTTCAAAAAAAAATTAAAAGTGAAATGATTACCATAGTAAATGTAATGCCCTATTTGATTATTCTTCCTAAAAAGAAGGAAAGGAGATATCTAAATTCTCTTGTGAGTTATGAAAAGGGAGCTTTTTTTTTTCAGTTCTTTCAGATGGTCTAATAATTAAATCTGCGTGAGACAGATCAACAAGAGAAAATAACCAAATTCATTACCTACATACATATGGGAACCCACATGTGTGAGTTAGAGACCCCACATACATAAGAGGTTCAGAGACAGGGAAATAGGGATATGACAAGGTCCGTCCAGAAAGTCCAGACATTGTTAATATAAGAGCAATTTGCACAACATTGGTGTAACTTGGCAGCCAAAGAGAGTGGACTGGAATGCATATGTGTGAACAATGATGACTTCATTGTCCTAGTCAGTGGGGATGGTAGATGCTATTGAGTGAGCTTATATATTGTGTGGCCATCACATTCAAAATGACTGAGTGAGGAAAGCAACGAATCTGCATCAAATTTTGCGTTAAGCTTGAACACTCCTCCATGGAAGCTATTCGGATGACTCAGAAGGCTGCAGCTATGGGCAACTGGTGACTGGCAGTTTCATCATCACAATGCCAGCTCATGCATCACATCTCAGGCAGAGTTTTTTGGCAAAACATCAAATCACCCAGATGACTCAGTCCCCCTCCAGCCCAAATTTGGTGCCCCGCAACTTATGACTTTTCCCACAACTAAAATTACCTTTGAAAGGGAAGAGATTTCAGACCATCAATGAGATTCAGGAAAATACAACAGGGTAGCTGATGGCAATTGGGAGAACTGTGTGAAGTCCCAATGTGCTTACTTCGAAGGGTACTGAGGTGTCATTGTCCTATGTACAATGTTTCATGTATTTGGTTTTTTTTTCAATATTACCTTTTTTCATATTACGTGGTTGGATATCTCTGGACAGACTGCATATATGGCATTCTGAGCGAAGAATGAGGTAAGGAGACTTGGCTTCAGAAGGGAGGAAAGTCATTCAAAGGACAGTAAGATGAGCAGTTGCTCAGTACTTACAAGTTTGCTCTGCCCTATAGATAGATCATAAAAAGTTAGTTCTGGTGCTGCTTATGGGCAAGACCCCTAATTTAAATTCTTTAGGGGAGAGTTAGAAGTTTCTTGTGAACCTGCAGGGTCTCAGTTGCCTTTAAATCAAAATAATCCGCATACCACAGAGCCACATCTTGGGGTGATTCATTCTGAACCCCTACAGAATTTATCCTGGTGTAGAGGAAAACCGTGATTATTGGAGTGGGGTGGGGAGGGGAGATCTGTTCCCAGGCATACCATTCTCCTTATGTTCCTCACTCTTTTATGTTCTATCTCACACTCAAGCACTTAGTGTGATAGAAAGAAGGTTAAATTCTAAGGTAAGAAACCTGTGTTTTAGTTTCCAGTCACCCAAGAAACATTTGTTTGATGCTTCTACGCTTTAGACTTTGTGTTCTGAAACTGGTGAATTAAAGATGATTAAGATAAGGACCGTGCCCTCCTGGGCTGATAAGAGTGGGGAGGACACCTGTAATGAACATTTTGAACAATTTTTAAGTGACTTTATTTTTGTCTTCTATTGCCCCTTTAAACTTCCCATAACTTTATGTAAAAACTCCAGCAAGCCCTTGACATTGCTGCTCATCCTTAGACACCAGTGGGAGAGTAGGTGAACTGTGAGAGAATAGAGAACCCTGTTTCCCTTTTCCATGGCAGGCATCCAGCCTGAGGCAGGTCCAAACAGAGGGTAGGAAGAAAACTAAGTCAAGTTCGAAATTTTTTTGCTTTGCTTTTGTGGACAAAAAAGAGGCGACACACTAAACCTGACAAGCTCAGGGGAGGCCTTACATGGCAGCCTTACAAACTCAGAGACCTAAAGTAACCACAGAGGATGATTGGAAATGAAAACTCTCTAGCAAAAGGGGAGTCATGGAAGGTAGTGAGGTATCTTCCCTGACAAAGGTCAATCTTTGCCTTAACTGAGGCTGTCTATTGTCTTTTTGCATCTAGGATGACATACCTTCGGAATGTCAGAGTAGGTTCATTTTTTTCCAGACCCCTCAAAGCACAACCACCACCAAAGCAGAGACCACAAATCCCCTCATTGTTATTTTCATGTTAATCGTTGACCGTTGACTATCCTATACCCACAAATGTGTGTGTCTATTCATTTACTTTTATCCAATCCCAGAGATTTACTCCCCTCCTTTGCTTTCTCCTGTCTCTCTAATCTATATCCAGTGAATTTCCTGGAACCCCCTTTCTTCTTCCTCTTTGATTCATATGTATAAAATAAATGGCAAAACTGCATTTTCTAGAGCATTTTTTCAATCCATTGAGATTTTGCTTCCCAGCAATTGTCTGTTTGGCTCAAATAAACTAATAAAAATTCTTGCAAGTTTGGATGTTTCTTACTTTGACAGTTTTTTAACCCAGGTTTGGCCAATCTAAATACTGAATTGAAACTCTGATGATAAACTGGTTTTGCTGATGCTAGTTATTACAGACTGAATGTTTGTCTGCCTCCAAAATTTAAATGTTGAAATCCTTAACACCAATGTGATAGTGGTAGAGGATGGGGCCTTTGAAAGGTAATTCTGTCATGAGAATAGAACCCTCATGAATGGAATTGGTGCCATTATAAAAGAGACTCCCGAGAGCTCTTATCTTCTCTGCCTTGCAAGGAAACAAGAAAATGGCCATCTGCAACCCAGAAAAGGACCCTCATAAAACCCAATCTTGTTTGCACTCTGATCTTGGACTTCCAGCCTCCAGAACTGTGAGAAGTAAATTTCTAATGTGTATAAGTCACCCAGTCTATGGTACTTCTGTTACAGCAGCCTGAACAGACCAAGGCACTGGTGTGGAAGTGGGAAGGGAGAGAGAAGCAGAAAGAAGAGAGGTATGTAAACATGTTTGTTTGTCTAGGCATGGCAGATGGCCAAACTTGCTGTTATTGAGTGATTTTGGTACATAGAAGTTTAAAATTGGTGTCACCTTGTAGGATGCTTTTGTGGGCTATTTGGAGGTTTGTTGTTGAGCCTTCTTACACCAGCATATGCATCTCTAGTTCAAGTAGTTGCTTGTATCAGTTATCTATTAATGCAAACCACCAAAAACTTAGTGATTTAAAGCAAAAGCTATTTATTTGCTCACAATTTGTGGCTGACCATTTGGGTTGGGCTCAGCTGGGCAAGCAATTCCATTCTACACACTATCATCTGGGCTCAGTCATTCCTGTTAGCAGTCAGTTGACAGGTCAGCGGGGGGGCTGGTTGTGATGGCCTCACTTGTATGTCTGGCACTTGATGCTGACTCATGGCTGGCTTCTCTGCATGCCCTGTCTTTCATCCTCTCGTACACTTCTTTACATGATGACCTGATGGCACAGGTCCCAGGAAAGCAAAAAGGAGCTGCAAGTTCTCTCAGGGCCTCGTGTCAGAAGTCTTACGATGTCATTTTTGTTGTACTTATTGGTCAGAAAAGTGAAAGGCCACTCAGATTCCAAGGGTGGGGCAATGTACTCCACCTCTTCATGGAAGGAGTAGAGGTTACATTGTAAAGGAGAAAGGTGACAGGTGTGATTCATTGGGGGCCATTATTCTAACAATCTACCACCCTTACTTCTTCAGCTCCTGGATGTCTAGCCTCTTTCTGCTGAGATATTCTTATGTCTCAGACAGCCCTATTGTCAAGACAATCTCTTAACAGGTTCCCCAGGTGACCTACGTATGCTCCATGGGAAAAAGCCTGGGCTTTGACAACCCCTGGAAGTGCTAGCTGATCTCAGTGTTGCAGCACCTCTCTGGCTTTACCATCAAAGACATAGTCAGGCATTTTCTTGCCCTCTGGAATCCCTGGGCAGGAGAGAGCCCCCAAGGTGAAAGTCAACTTTACTTTCTTAGGCATGATTCAGGCACTAGCTATTTATCTATCTATCTATCTCTCAAAACTAAATTCAACACTTTAAGTCCCCTCCCCAGACTGAGGACTCACAGCCTGGCTACCATTTCTTCTAAAGAAACTCTTTGCTATTGTCCTCACAGAAGTTTTCTGCTCTTGGGCCCCATTTTGTAACTCTGGTCTGGCTGAGGATTCCAGGAGTTGTACAGCAGGTCATCAAGTTCTCTAGGGAAGGGTATGTGCATTATTCTGACTTTAGTCTTCCTATATTTATCAATTAGCATCTGCATCAAAACTAGGCAGGTGGAGTCATCCCCATATTAACACCCTGTGTTCACATATGTTATCATGTGTGGCTAGTATATAGCAAGGATATGACGAAGTACAGTGAGAACTCTGCCACTAGTTGCTTGAGTGATCTGGGAAAACCTGGCAGAGAACATTAGGTAGAACGTTAAAAGATGAGTAAATGCTTGTCAAGTCAAAATAATGGTGACTCTCTCCCAGAGAGTATGACCACACATCCCAAGACTGAGTTATGAAAGGGTATGACATGTTTTTAATCCTACCCAAGGATATGTTTATTGATTTTAGAGAAACAAGAAGAAGGAGAGATGGAGAATGAGGAACATTGATGTGAGAAAGAAGCATTGATTGGCTGCCTTCCACACACACCCTGACTGGGGATCGAACCCACAACCTAGGTATGTGTCCTGATCAGGAACTGAACCTGCAACCTTTTGGTACAAGTACAATGCTCCAACCAAGTGAGCCACCCAGCCAGGGCAGGGTATGACATTTTTGAGGGGGGAAAATGTTTACTTTGACTAGAGATTAGGCGGAGGGCAATTATATGAAATGAAGCTGCAAAGGTAGGTTGAGATCCTTTTGTAAAGGGCCCAAATATTAGCAGTATGGCCTTGGGGCAAAATATAATCTTTCTGTTTTTCTCCCTATTTTCTAGGAGGTGGAAAATTAGGTTAATACGTGTATTGGGTTGGCCAAAAACTCTATTTGTTTTTTTTTCTGTAAAATAAAAGACATATTTTTCATTTTCACTAATAACTTTATTGATTTGGGTATTTTGAGTATGTTGGCCATCTCTCTATTGGCTTCTAGTGGCAGAGGCCAGGGGTGCTGCTAAACATCTTCCAATGCACAGGACAGCCCCACAGCAAAGGATTATTTGGCCAAAATGTCAATAGTGTCAAGAAATTTTGCAAACCATTTTTGACACATTAGATCAGTCACAGCACCTTCTCACCACATGGCACAGAGGTTTTTCTGTGTTTCAGTTGTGTTTTTATCTTTCTTGAAATAATGAAGCATAATATGCTGAAAATGCCGTGTATTTTCTTCCATCTTCAATATTAATATGGCCGCACAAAAATTCACCAATTTAGACACTTTTTAAAAATGTATGCTGATATGACAGCTGTCACGATACAATCTAACAAAATTATTTTGAATAAAATTAAAGACAACTAAGCACTACTAGAGCCATTGTATGGAAAAAACTAAGTGAACTTTTTGCCAACCCAATACTTTCTATTCCACCATATTGTTGATGTTAAATGAGTCAATATATGTGAATGCCTTTGGAGAAACCATGTGTGGTAGGCAGAATAGTGGTCCCCAAAGTTGTCCATGTTCCAATCCTTGGAACCTGTGACTATTTACACAGCAAAGAGGGCTTCAGACTTGAGAAGGAGAGATTATCCTGGGTTATTCCAGAGGGTCCTATCTAATCACAATATTTAAAAGCAGAAACCTTTCCTGGTAGCAGTCAAAGAGAAATGCAATAACAGAAGAGTCGGACAGATGCTGGTTTTGAAGATGGATTAAAGGGGCCATGGGCTAAGGAATGTGGGTGGTGTCTAGAAGCTGGAAAAGACAGGAAGCATGTTCCCTAGAGCCTCCGAAAAGCAGCACAGCCCTGCTGACACCCTGATTTTAAAACTTCTGACCTATAGACCTGTAAGGTAATAAATATGTGTTGTTTTAGGCCACTAAGTTTGTGATAATTTGTTTCAACGGTCACAGAAAACTAATAGACCATGTCAGTACTGAGAATCAGCATAGTGTAGAACAGGCTCCAGAGCTAGTTGTCTGGGTTCAAATTCTAGCTCTGCCCACTCACTAGATGTGTGGCTTGTTTCTTAACCTGCTGTGTGTCAGATTCCTCACTCATAATATGGGGCTATTAACAGCATCTATCTTATGCTGTGAGGATCAAATGAGGTAAGTCTTCTCACACACCTAGCAGTCTCTAGTCTAGTGTTTACTGGCATCCCTTGGAGTTATTATGGGTTCAGTTGCAGATCACTGCAATAAAACAAGTCTTCTGCTGGTTCAGGGTCTTGCCTTTTATTTGTAAAAAGAAAAATGCAACTTATGTGAAGTGCAATGAAGTAAAACACAATAAAATGACATATTCCTATATTAAGCAGTCAGTAAGTGTTACCACTATTTGATATGTCTAAAAGTGATTTGCAACTGCAAGGTGCATCTGCTCTTTTATATTTATTATTATTGTTATTGCTCTATGAAATAGGCAACTCCCAATATTATAATGAATGAACTGTGTTAGTGTAATTCATTTTGTAAGAGGATTTCTTTTTGTTTTATAAGAACATATTTTCATTTTGCAAGAGAGATTTTTTCTTACACAAAGCTACATTAAGCAAAACCTCATATTGTTTCAGGAACTGAAGGTATGACCCACCCTGACTCCAGGAGGTCATAAGTACTTCCACCTTTGTGACTCAGAAGGTCTGTCAGTCAAGATGATATCTGAGCCATTATGCTGCAGGGTGAGATACCCACCACCAGTGACACAGCTAAAGACCACTGCCTGGGGCACAGGTAAAGACCACCACCCAAGGCAAGACCACTGCCTGGGGCACAGGTAAAGACCACCACCCAAGGCGAGAATGCTGCAGGGTTTTTTAATCCAATTAACTTTCCCCTGAATTCTAAACCCCTTACCTACACTTTGTTCTTCTTATAAAAAGGGCTATTTTAAAATGGAATTTAAGATAGTCTGTTAGGGTACAAACCCACCATCTTCTCAGATGCCTGGCCATATGAATAAAGTGCCCATAAAGATTCAATCCCTGTCTCTGCTTATTGGATCTGGTAGGTGACAGGTGGCGTGAACATCGGCTTTTCTGGTTTCAGATTCTTTATCCTTCTTGCTGTCTGATTGGTTGTTTTCTCTTCTTTCTATTCCAAATCACTGGTTTGATTCTTGGCTTCATTCACTCTACTGTTGATAACCTAAAAATTGTTCTTTATTTCAATTATTTTATCATTTCTAACTGGATCTTTTTTATGCAAAGTTCCTTGAGCTTTCTTATCACCAGTGTTTTGAACTCTGCATCTAATAGATTGCTTAGCTTCATTTTCTTTAGTTCTTTTTCTGGAGTTTTGATCTGTTCTTTCATTTGGATCATGTTTCTTTGTCTCCTCATTTTGGCAGTCTCCCTGTGTTTGTTTGTATTAAATAAACTGCTATAATTACCTGTCTTGGTAGCGTGGCCTCTTATAGTAAATGTGTCCTTTTGAGTCCAGTGGCACAGCCTCCCCATCACCCAAGTTGGGTACTCAAGGGGTGCCCTTCGTGTGGACTGAGTACACTAACCTTTTGTAGTTGAGCCTTGGTTGCTGTTGGCAGGTCAATGGGAGAGATTTACCCAGGCCAGTCAGCTACAAGGATTGGCTATGACCACTGATCACCAGTCTCCATCCTCCATGGAAGATCAGTAGTGCAGGGGCAGGGTGGTGGTACTCTGACATGGTCTGTAGTTGTCCACTGGGTATGCAGACTCTGGGGTTTCCTGGGTGGTTCAGGCCAAGGTCTGTCTCCTATGTGTTCTGCCTGGGGCCACCCTGCCTGAGGTATAAAGCAAGCTGAGATGGCAGCTACTTGTGCTGGGCTTGGATATCCCAGGTGAAGCCAAGTTGTGAATCTAGGCTGGCTGTTGCTAGTGCCATACCTGGGGCCACTTAACAAGAGGTATGGGGGAGGATACAGGGCCTGACTGTTGCTTGTTTGGAAGGATTTAGGAAATTGTAAAGCAAGAGCCGAGACAAGCGATTCACATGGAAAAGCTACTGTTCACAGCTGTTGAGTTGGGTGGAACCAAGCCTCAGGGGATCTCCAGGAGAGGGCAAACTATCACCTAGGTTGATGGAGACTCAGATATGGCACCTCCCTGCTAGCTCTGTGGCTCTGTGGGAGGAAGGTTCAGAAAAGGGACAATGGACTCTGCCTACCTTTCTGTCTGGGAGAAAACTGTCCACCAGCTCTTGCCTTGATGCCATACACTTTCGTTCCTCCCTGTATGCCACTGGTGCCTTTTAAGCTGCTACCCTGGTGCTGGAGCTCAGAGGTAGAGTGTCTGAGTAAGTCTGTGTGTGGGCTCTTTAAGAAGAACTGCTTGGGACTCCAGAAGTTTCTTCCTCCAACTCAATCACCACTGGTTTTTGCAGCCAGATATTATGGGTACTCATCTCCCTGGTACTGGAACCCTGGATGGGGTGCCTGTTGTGGGACTGGGACTCCTCACTCCTGAAATATCCCTCCTGAATTTTTATCCACCACTTGTGGGTATGGGACCAGCACGTTCCATGTCTCTTCCCCTTGGACCAGTCTGGATGGATGTGGTTTCTTTAATTCCGTAGTTTTCAGACTTCCATTCCACTCAATTTCTGATGGTTCTGAGTGATGGTTGTTCTATAATTTAGTTGTAATTTTGATGTTCTCACTTTATGTTTTTATGGCTTTATTTATTTTTTTTCTTTTTTAAGGGAGGGAGAAAGAGAAGGAGAGGAAAATCAATGTGTGGTTGCCTCTCACACAACCCCCATCGGGGGACCTTGCCCACAACCCAGGCATGTGCCCTGACTAGGAATTGAACCTGTGATCCTTTGGTTCACAGTCTCGTGCTCAATTCACTGAGCCATACCAGCCAGGGCTGGCTTTATTTTTTGAGGTAAATGTTTCTACATTGAAACATATAAATATTTTTTAATTTTATTTTTAAATTATATTTTACATTTACTATTACTTATATTAGTTTCAAGTGTAAAGTTACACAATCATATACTTTACAAAGTGTTCCTCCCAATATTTCTAGTACCCACCTGGCACCATACATGATTATTACAGTATTATTGAGTTTATTTCCTATGCTGTACTTTCCATCCTGTGACTATTTTGTAACTACCAATTTGTATTTCTTAATCCCTTCATCTTTTCCATTCAATCCCCCATCTCCCCTCCTTTCTGGCAACCATCAGTCTGTTCTCTGTATTTATGAGTATGTTCCAATTTTATTCATTTATTTTGTTCTTTAGATTCTACATATAAATAAAATCATATGATATTTGTCTTTTTCTGACTGATTTATTTCACTTAGCGTAATTTCCTCTAGGTCCTTCCATGATGTTGCAAATAGTAAGATTTCACTCCCTTTTGTGGCTGAGTAATATCTCATTGATATATGTAGCACAACTTTTTCATCCACTCATCTATTGATGGACACTTGGGTTGCTTCCATATCTTGATTATTGTAAATGATACTGCAGTGAATACAGGAGTGAATATATTCTTTTGAATTACTGTTTTGGATTTCTTCAGTATATACCCAGAAGTTAAATCATTGGATCATAAGACAGATCCATTTTTAATTTTGGGAGGAAGCTCCACGCTGCTTTTCACAGTGGCTGCACCAACCTGCATTCCCACCAAGAGTGCATAAGGCTTCTGTTTTCTCCACATCCTCACCAACACTTGTCATTTGTTGATTTATTGATGGTCTGGCCGTTCTGACCAGTGTGAGGTGACATCTCATTTTGGCTTTAATTTTCATTTCTCTAACAATTAGTGACATTGAGCATCTTTTCATATGTCTACTGGCCATATGTATGTCCTCTTGGAGCACTGTCTATTCAGATCTTTAACCCGTTTTTTTAAATTGGATTGTTCGCTTTTCTGGAATTGAGTTCTATGTGTTTCTTATAAATTTTGAATATTAACACCTTATTGGATATATCATTGGTAAATATCTTTTCTCATTCAGTAGACTGTGAAATACACAAATATTTTAATTTTACAAACTGTAACCAGTGATGCACCCATGTAATAGGCACCCATCAGGATACAGAACATTTCCATTATTCAGAAATTCCCCTGTGTCATTTCCTGTCAATCCCTCCCCTTCCCAGAGACAATAATTATAATTTGTTTAACCTCTTCTAGAATATCATTTAAATGGAATACAATATGTACTCTTTTGATAAGGGGCTTTTTTTTTTATTATAACATCTGAGCATCATTACATGCGGTTACATGGATAAGTAATTTCTTCTCATTGCTGAAAATATTCCATTGTACAACATAAACAGTCTCTAGGATGATGGCCTCTGTTTTAGTCCCTGTGCATATTGAATGGAGCTGGCCTGTGCTACCAACAGAATATTGAGGAAATGACAATATGTGACTTCTGAAGCTAGATCATAAAAGACTTTATAGCTTCTACCTTGCTTTCTTTTGGATCACCCATTCTGGGGAAAGCCAGCTTCCATGTCATGAAAACATTTTTTTTAATATTTTATTTTTATTTATTTTTAGAGGGGAAGGGAGTGAGAGAGAGAGGGAGAGAAAAAATCAATGTGTGGTTGCCTGTCACACAACCCCCATCAGGGGACCTGGCCCACAACCCAGGCATGTGCCCTGACTGGAATCAAACCAGTGACCCTTTGCTTCACAGGCCAGTGCTCAGTCCACTGAGCCACACCAGCCAGGGCATCATGAAAATGTTTAAGCAACCAGTACAAAGGTCCACATGGAGAGAAACGGAGGCCTCCTAAAAACAACTAGAACCAGATGAAGTAAATCTTCCAGTCTTTTTCAAGTGTTCAGCCTGATAAAAATATTGACCCCAAGCCAGAACCATCTAAGTAGTATGCTCCTGAATTCCTGATCCACAGAAACTATGTTCATGAGAGATGGCAGTTTGTAGTTTTTCTTTCTTGTAATGTCTTTGTCTAATTTGGTATTAGGGTAATGTTAGCTTTATAGAGTGAGTTAGAAAGGTCCTCTGCTTCTATTTTTTGTAACAGATTGTAAAGAGCTCATATCTTTTGCTCTCTAAATGCTTGGTAAAATTCACCAGTGATACCATTTGAGCCTGGTACCTTCTGTTTTGGAAGCTTATTAATTATTGTTTCAATTTCTTTAATAGATAGGCCTATCCAGATTATTTCTCCTTGTGTGAGTTTTAGTAAATTGTATCTTTCAAAAGGCATTGGTCTGTTCCATGTAAATTATCAAATTTGTGGCAATGTGGTTGTTTATAATATTTCTTTATCAACATTTTAGTGTTCATGAGACTAATAGTGATGGAACATCTTTTCTTTCTGATAAAATTAATGTGTCTTTTCTCTCTTTTTTCTTATCTTTGTTTTTTTCTTTGTTAGCCTGGCTAGGGGATTATTTTTAATTTTATTGATCTTTCAAAGAACTAACTTTTGGTTTTGTTGATTTTCTCTGTTGTTTTCCTGATTTCAATTTCATTAATTTTTGTTGAGATTTTTATTATTTATTTTATGCTTTAATTTCCTTTGGATTAAATTTATTTTTCTTAGTTTTTCTAAATTGGAACTTTAGATTATTAATCCTTTTTAAATTGATTTGAGAGAGAGAGAGGTACAGGGTGAGGGAAAGACATCAATTCATTGTTCCACTTATTTATGCATTCACTGGTTGATTCTTGTGTGTGCCCTGACCAAGGATCAAACCTACAACCTTGGTGTTTTAGGACAATGCTCTAACAACCTGAGCTATCCAGCCAGGGCTAATCTTTTTTCCTAATGTATGTATTTAATGCTATAAATTTTTCTTTAGCACTTGCACTTCAATCTACAAATTTTTATAGATTGTATTTAAATTTTCATTACATTTAAAATATTTTTAAAACTCCTTTTGCAACTTATTTGACCCAGGTGTTATTTAGAAGTATGTTGTTTAATATCCAAATATATTGGCATTTTCCAGCTATCTTTATGTTATTAATTTCTGGTTTAATTCCATTGTAACCTAAAAGCAAACTTTGTATGATATTTATTCTTTTATATGTGTTAAGGTGTGTTTTATATTCCAGAAGGTGGTCTTGAGTAAAATGTGTATTTTGCTGTTGTTGAAGTATTCTATAAATGCCAATTAAATCCAGTTGAGTGATGGTGTTCTTCACTTCAACTCTATCCTTATTGTTTTTGCCTCTTGGGTCTGTCAGTTACTGATAGAAAGGTATTGAAATCTTTAACTTTAAGCGTGGATTTATTTATTTCTCCTTGAATTCTCTGTTTTTGCCTCGCATATCTTCAAGCTCACTTATTCTTTCCTCAGCCATGTCCAGTCTACTGATGAGCTAACCAAAGGCATTTTTCACTTTTGTTACTGTGTTTTTTATTTCCTTTGGATTCTTTTTTAGGGTTTTAATCTCTCTGCCAACATTACCCACCTGTTTTCCATGTTGTCTGCTCTTTCCATTAGAGCCCTTAATATATTAAACAGTTATTTTAAATTCCTGGTCTCATACTTATAAAATCTCTGCCATATCTGAGTCTGGTTCCAATGCTTGTTTTGTCTCTCAGATTGTGATTTTTTTCCTTTTAGCATGCCTTATAATTTTTGTTGAAAGCTGGACGTGATGTATCAGGTAAAAGGAACTGAGACTGGCCTTTAGTGTAAGGTTTTATGGGTATCTGGCTAGATGTTAGTCTGTGTCTAAGTTTGCTTTGCTATGATGTCAGGGGCTAGGATTTTCTCTAGTGTCTTTGTTTTTGTCTACCTTATTGTCTTTGGGTTTTTCTAGAACAGGAATTTAAGAATAATGTCTGAGGCTTGCAGTATAATTCTCTCATTATGCAGGAGCCCTGTTGATGTGGTAGTAAGGTGTGGGAGAAGTGTTGATAATCTTGTAATTAGGTCCCAGTCTTCAGTCCAGTATTTCCACTTTTCCATAGCAAAGGCTAGAGAAGGCTGGAGTTGGATATTTCCCTTTCCCCATATGGATTAGGCTTCGGTAAAACCCCAGTCAGTCAGGCTCTGGTAAAATTGTTTTCTTTGAAGAACACCTTATTAAGGAAAACTGAGAGTTCTGGCCATATTTTAAAATAGTTACTTTCCCCCTCCCCCAAAGGAACTTTTCTCTGGTCTGTACAATGGGAACTTAGTATGGCTCTTGAAGGTAAAATTCAGGAAAGTGTGGAGCCTCCCTCATCCTGTAACCCTAGGAATTTTTAATTCTCAAGCTAGTCTGCAGTGAACTTCCAGCAATTGGTTAGTGACAGTTTAAAATGCTCCTACTGAAACTGACTCCTGCTGCTTGCTTTCATTCCTGGGCTTCTGCTCCCTAAACTATGATTCTGTTCAGTTTTCAGGGCAGCGGTTTTCCCTGGGACCTCAGTTCTCTGAGATACCAAAGAAGTGTTGTTGATTTTGTTTGTTCAGCTGTTTTTCCTTGTTGTAAAAATGGCAGTGACAACTTCTAAGCTCTTTGCATGTCACATGAAAAACTGAAAGTCACCAATGTGGTTTTTTTAAAGATTTTATTGTATTTATTTAGTTTTAGAGAAAGGAAGGGAGGGAGAAAGAGAAAAACATCAATTGTGTGGTCTCCTTTCACGCACCCCCTACCAGGGACCCAGACCACAACCCAGGCATGTGCCCTGACTGGGAATCGAACTGGCAACTGTCTGGTTTGCAAGCTGGTGCTCAGTCCACTGAGTCATACCAGCCAGGGCCCCAACGTGGTTTTTAATTCTGATGATTAACACCACTGAAAAACTGTGCAATAATGAATCTCATTTTTTTCCCCTGTGATAGAAAATACATACTTTTAAAAGTTGCAAAAAAACTTTGGAGTTCATGTATGCAAATCACATGGAATGGCATAAAAATTTGGTGAGTGGTAGCTTTTGTTTTTGTACACACACTAAGTTGCTTTTATTCATCCAGCACAACATGCTACAGATACTGTACAGCATGAACATTATTTACTCATTACCAAAATGGCTTCCAAGCCATTAAAATAAAACTGGATACGAGCATAAAATGGAAAAATAATATCAAAACTGTTAGGTAACGTTCAAAGTATTCACACAAAAAAGTTATAGTTAGCATTTGAATAAACCAGAAAAAAAATTGGAGACAGCTTTATAATCGCTTCATGTCAACTCCAATGGCACTGAATGAACAGGTTTCAGCTTTATACAGCATTTTGCAACATCAATATGCCTAGGTTTTTTTATTGTTAAAGTTTGCTACCTACTTGTATGTCGTATGTGTACATAAAAGAGGCGGCTGGTTTTTCCTTGAAGAGTAATCTAATATGTAGAATTTTGGTCCTTAAGGGTTTATACCTCTTCATTTAAAACGCTTTCCTGGACAATCTGCAACCAAACACATCTTGTTACAGGTGACATTAAAACTACATACAAATCTACATATGTAACATTAGAGCAAAACATGATGAACAAAAATTACAACATCAAAATAGGGAGGAAGCTGAAGTCACTGAGAATCTTGGCACATAAAGTTTTTGCACAGTCAGTCCACGTCCTCCCAGGGAGGGGCATTCAACTGTGAGTGCAGAGGGGAGACCAGTGGTTCCCACCATTGCTAGTACAGCATCGATAAGATTCTGATGAGTGGCAACTTTATTATTGATTGATTGCCCACTTTTCTGAGGAACTGGGCAAGTTCCAAATAATAATCTAAAATGGACTCAGAATTAGCAATCTTTCATAATGAGCCTATATTTACTCACTTCTGCTTTCACTTGAAAACTAAAACTCAGTTCAGTTTTCAATATCATCTAACACTTTATATCAAATATTGTTTTTGTGGATAACTGCATTAAGCCTGTATTCATCCCATATATCTAAATTAGTTTCTTGATTTTTTGTTTAATACCTCCAGTAGCAAATTACTTAGTACTGGAAAGTTCACTGGACTGAGAAGTAGAAGAAATGAGACTGAATCCTAATTCTATCACTAAGTGATTTTGGTCTAATCACTTAAATACTTGGTTATTAGTTTCTTCATCTAAACCATAAGCTTTTTGAAATAGATGATCAGAAACCCCTTTCAAAATTTTTAATCTTTCAATTACTGATCAAAATTTAGAACTAAAGCTTTTTACTTATTCATTTATAAATATTTGGTCATGAGCAATGGGTATATTGCATAATGTTAGGCACAAGTCAGTAAGATAAGGAAGTAGAACAAAAGAAATATAAATCTTATAGTCCAGCTAGGAGTTAGGTGATAAGCCAATAATTACACAAATAAATAGTTGCACATTGTGATAGGTGTGGGTGAATAGTGGGTCCTAGAAGGACTGATTTTATTGGGAGTTCAAGAAATATTTTTCTGCCCCTGACTAGTGTAGCTCAGTTCATTAGGCATCATCCTGCAAAGCAAAGGTCACTGGTTTGATTCCTGGTCAGGGCACATGCCTGGGTCCCAGGCTGGGTACCCCATCAGAGCATCTGTGCGAGAGGCAATCTGTCAGGTTTTCACACATTGATATCTTTCTCCCTGTCTTTCTCCCTTTCTTCTTCTCTCTCTAGTAATAAATAAATAAAATCTTTTAACAAATATTTTTCTGAGGAAGTGACAGGAGACACTAGCTAGGTAAAAAACAAATAGGGAGAGCAAGCATGTCTGGAACAAGAAACAGACAGTAGAAAAACCCTGAGGCAGAAAAAAGCTTGGCCTGTTAAAGGAAAGCAAAGGTTAGGCAGTTAAAGGAATCCAGCCGGTTAGGCAGGAGCCTAGTGAGCAGTAGGGTGAATGATGCAAGGAGGCTGGAGCAACAGGCAGGGACTGGATCCCCAAGAACCTCGCCTTGTCAGAATTTGGGTTTTATCTTAGTACAATAGAAAATGACTTCAAAGTCTCTTCAAATTTCCTTGAATCTGATATTTGGCTTCATTCTGTGGTCCTCTCTTTAAGATCTGCAGTCTGCAAAGCAAAAGAACCTATCTGAGGAATTCATTTACACTGACAAATGCAAGAGTGTAAGAGGGTGCAGCCAGGGGGGCCCCCCAAAGAGGGATTTGTAATGGGGTCCAGAACTCAGGGTGTCCAGGACATATTAAAAATATAGAATGTCCTCACCATCCCCCAAGTCTGAACTGGAGGATGGGACACACAGAGCAGAGCCATTGAGAGTTGTTTTGCATAGTAACAGTTTTGCAAATAACTTCAGGAATGGTCATGTAACATATCTATAACTTTTAACTGGTTTCATGGATATATTACATAGCTGTGGCCATGCTTTGAACCAGGGAGATGGGAGTGACTTCTACCCAGGATATAACTAGGAGGCAACTCCCTCTGGTTACAGCGCCTGCGTAAGAGCTTGGAGATGACTGGCTCCACACCACAGGGCCATGCCTCCCTGGACTTACTATGGCAGCCCAGAAAAGCTGGAAAAATAGGGAATGCTGGCAGGAGTAGCCGATTGTGGGAGGAGTCAGAAATGGGGCTGCAGAGGAAGATTGGCACTGGGATTTAAACCCAGGAGCAGCAGCCATGACAAGAAGAACCATGTGGCTTTGGCTGGGGTGAACCACACGGCTTTGGGGCTCCCTTTGCCACGCAGCTTTGGAAGCCAGAAAGCAAGATGTAGCAGCGATGCAGAGCTCTCTCTTAGCAGTTTGGAAGAATACAGGAGAGACGCTGCAGGAAGGAAAGGGGTGAAAGGACTCTTGCTGGGGGGGCCATGAGAAGATGCCATGTGGTTTTGGATTAAGAACTGGAGATCCCAGTGATACAGTTGATGGTGCTGGGAACCAAGGAAGGCCTGCCAGCTGAGCACAGATTACTGGGAAGAACTGGGGGTTCCTGAGCCATGGACCTCTATTTCTTTTCCTGAGATATGGTACCCCGGACGAGGCAAAGTGGGGAAGGAAGAACTGTGTGTGTTTGTGGGTGTTTTAAGGGACTTTGGGATGTTAATGAAGACATTAAGTCATTAATCTTAAGTCTGTATAACTTTTGAATAAATAATTCCTTTCCTTTTCACCAATCTCTGACATGGAGAGCTATAATTCCCTGGGAGGGGGCAAGGTGAACCTAGAACAGTGGGGCCCCAGGAGAAGGGGAGGTCCTTCGGTAACATTGTGAGACCCCTTCTCCAACGGTCAATCAAGGAAAGTCATGGGAGACCACATGAAGAGTAGCTTTAAAGTAATACAACTACTTATACATGTGCAACAAAAGCCCTCCAAAACGAGCCAGAAAGGATCTACCTGTAAGAATAGAATCCCTCCAGCCCATAATGCCAATCTCTGCTTGGAGTTGGCCTTCTTCCATGTTCTCTGCTGTAAACTTGGTGTTTGGTTTAATTCTTTGTCCTGATCATGAAGACCCTGGTTTCCTGTGCCCACCTCTGACCAGAGGAGTAGATCAATAGCCACTAAGGCATTTCTTTGGTGTAGGGATTAAAGCATTGGTTCTCAGTGTTGGCTACAGAATTAAATGATGTGGACATTGGGAAAATTACTGTTACTGGTTCAAGGTTCCTGTGCCTGATGCTTCAAAGGCCAATATCCAAACATGAGTTTGAAGTGAGGAAAGGTTTGTTGATAAAGAAGATGGAGTTGCCTCATAGCTTCTGCAAATCTATCTCAAGAGAGCCTAGAATTTAGGCATCTTTTATGTCAACAGAAGAGTGGAGGGCTGGGGTGAGAGGTGGGTGAGGATCTTAGATAGCTAGCTGCAGAAAAGATCCAAGGAAGAGTGGAAAATCAGTAAATCTCTTTGTTCCTGGGTGGTCAGTTGACCCTCACTGGTCTGAGTCCAGCATTAAAGCTCCTACGTATCTTTTCAAACAGTCATTATTCTGTACACATTTCTCTACTTCTGGAAATGTGCTTTCAGACAAGTGGCTGTTCTTGCAACAACTCAAGCTTCAAGCAGAATTTTTCTAGTTGAAGAGGATATCTGTAGCTGAAGCTATTACCCTGAAGGTCATGAGAGAAATGCAGGCTAGAATTAGGATAGAGTAAGAGAGGGCAAGAATTTCACTTTATTACTCTCCTATTGCTTTGTTCCCCTTTTGAGAGATTTGATGTAACTAGTATGAAGTACAACAAGAGTATTTCTAAAAGTTTCTCAATAATTCACACGTGCAGCTAAAATTAAGAACAATTGGGACAGGACATAGAAAGCTCTTAAGTTTTAACAGTTTTTGTTCCACCATGCATGCATCCATTTTCAGAATGAGTTCTTAAAAACAGTCAGTATGCTTGCCAGGAACTGTTCTCAGTATTTGACAAAAGTAGACTCATAATTCTCACAATAACTCCACAAGAATGTTCTTACTATTTTCCCCACTGGATAAATAGGAAAATTGAGACACAGACTTTAAATAATTTGCCCTAGGCTATATCACAGGAATGGCAGAGCTGTTATTTGAACTGAGGCAGCCTGGCTCCAAAGTCCTCATTCTTATCTGCTTTGCTATCAGACTTCTATTTATGGAGTCAGAAGATAAGTGACAACCTGCCTGCTTTCCACATTGCCAGCACAAGGGGTAGAGAAATGCTTGTTGGACTTCAGGTTTTCCAGAAAACCTGATCTGAGCCCTAATAAGAAAAAAAAAAAGAAAATAAAGAAAAAGAAAGGAAGGGAGGAAGAAAAGAAAGAAGAAGGGAGAAAAAAAAAGAAATGAATTAAAAGAGAAACAGCCTATATAGGTTTCAGAGGGGAGATCATAAACAGACAATAATCCACTCCCAACGAGAACAAATTATATGCATTAGAAAAACACTTACTGAAATTCAAATGCAGTAAAGAAAAATTACTAGACTTTGATTATATTTTGCTTGTTTGTTTTGTTGATTAGGTTCCTGTTAAAGGTGTCATCAGAGGGAAGAGGGGAGGGAATTTCAGGGGAAAGGGGAAGGGATTAGAGCAACAAGTATAAAAGACTCCTGGACAAAAACAGGGGAGGTGGAAATGGGAGGGAGGTGGGGAGGGTTTGGGCGGTGGGCTGGGATGGGAGTAAAAGACAGAAAACTGTACAAGAGCAACAATTAAAATAAAGAAAAAAGAAAAGAAAAATTACTAGAGATATAAAACACAGGAATCCCCAGCTAAATATGTTGGTAGATAAATTGAAAGAGATTGGTCACTGCAATGGCCTAAAAAGTAAAGAAAGTATAAGAACTCTCTCAAAGTGCAAGGTAAAACTAAAGAGAAATTGCAATCAAGAGAGAAGACATACGCAATAAGAAGAGAGACATGAGACCTAGCATATACTACATTTTATTCCCTCCTTCATACTTTACATGTAATGTTTATATTTTACTTTTCTATATATCTTTTTCCATATTTTAGCTGGTTTGGTCATGTTACTATTTATTCTATTTTCCCTTCTCTTCTTTTCAATAGTTCTAGTACATTTAAAATCTATTTTTAGTTCTATCTCACAAATATTGATACATAATTCTCTTCCAAAATTTAGCAAATAGAATCATGTATATATGATGTATATATGATATATACATACATATAAAATAAGCTCAAACAAGATTTGTTTCAGGAATGCAATAGTTTTTGAACATCAGGAAATCTACCAACACAATATATTCCTATAACAATTAAAGAGTAAAAAGCATATGTTGACAGCAATAAATGCAAAAAGGTTTTCTCATTAAATTAATAGACATCCTAATAAAAACTCTAAGTGTTGGGGTTCTTGGGTTCCCCAAGATAGGCAGACATCAAGAGGAACTGTGGGAGACAGTGCAGGAGGACAGGCTCTCTGAGGGGTTGTGTTGAGTTGTTTTTAATAGGCTGAGATTAGGGCTGGCTTGCATAAAGACTGGGTGGGGTGTGGGTTTGTTTTCTGTGTCAGGGCCAGACCACTTCCTCCTACTTTTGAGTTGCTTAGCACCAGTCTCTGAGCCTGTGCTGTGAGTGCAAGATGGCGATTTCGCTTTCTATCTCCACCCCAGGAAGGTGTGTGGCATCAAACCTTATTCCAAAGCACTTGCAGAGCAGTGGTCTTAATATCTGCAGTAGGGTAAGTGGTTAGAAGGGAAATAAGAATAAGTACTTTTGCATTTTGATAGAAGTAGTGAGGTGGTTGCGTTCTTGCGGTCAGCTTATCTGGAGTTCCTTCTGGCCATCTGGCATTCCTTCGGCCTGTGCCTAAGTCCTGTGCTGTCTCATGACTATAGTAGATGTTCAAGGAGACTACCAAAATATAACAAAAACAAAAAAAAAATTATTTGAAAATGTGCAAGCAGTATTCTAAATAGCCAACTGAGTGAATGATTTAAATTAAAATCAGAAAATAAGCATAGAACTATAGTATCACCAGCTTTATTCAACATTATCTTGGAAGTACTGATTACAATAAGCCATAATAAATTTTTTAAAAGAACGTTTTAAGTGATTTCCTTCTGTTGATGACATTATATACCCAGAAAACCCAAGTGATCCAATAAAATGCTAGTAGAATTACAATGAGAAATTACTAAGTTGTCTATATATCAGCGCAATATACCAAATTCAGTAGGTTTCAATTTTCTGGTAACAAGCACCTAGAAATGAAAAATGAGACAGATACTCTATATTCCATTCATAATAGTGAAAAAACTATAAAATGCTTAGGAATAAATTAATTAAAATATAAAAATAAGCCTATAAAATATTATTGGTAGGCATAATATAAAAATATTAGACCTGAAAAAATAGGAAGACACATTATATTCTTCGATGGGAAAAGTTAGCATAAAAATAGCATTTTCCCAAAAATATATTAATTATTTATCACCCTAATTATGGTTACTATAGAATTGGATAAAACTTTAACATTGATGCAAAAAGTTAAATGCTACAGAAGAGCAAGGAATATTTTGAAATATAAGAACAATAAAGTGGGCCCTGGCCAGTGTGGCTTGGTTGGTGCATGGTCCAGTAAACCGAAGGACCGTGGGTTTGATCCCAGTCGGGGCACATAGGAGAGGCAACCGATCTATGTTTCTCTCATACATCAGTGTTTCTCTCCCTCTCTTCCCCACTTCCCTAAAATCTATAGGTATGTCCTTGAGTGAGGATTAAAAAAAACAACAATGAAGTGGAATTTTGTCTTATTAAATTTTGAACACTTAATGCAAATACTCTATGAAATCAATATGATACTGTAATAGGAAAACATAAAAAGGTCAATAGACTCAAAGGTAAAAAGGCATAGACAAATGAATTTAAGGTAATAGATTAACTAGAAAGAGGATGCATTTTGTTTTTATTATGGTAGAAAGCATATGACATTAAACTTACCTATCCTAACCATTTTTAAGTTCAGTAGTGTTAATTGTTGGGCAGCAGATCTCTAGAACTTTTTCTTCTTGCAAAGCTGAAACTTTACCTACATTCTCCCTTCCCACCCTAACTTTTCACAAATGCCTTTCTTCTTTATGTATCCATGATTTTGACTACTTTAGGTACTTCATATGAGTGGAATCCTCTAGTATTTATCCTTTGTGACTGGGTTATTTAGCTTAGCATATCTTTGAGGTTCCTCCATGTCGTTTTCTATAAAACGACATTATATAAACAACATTATAGAAAACAGCATACTGTTTTCTATAATGGCTGCACCATTTTACATTTCCACAAACAGTGCATGAGGGTTATCCTTTTAAAGAGTATTGATTTTATTAAATCTACTTGAGGATCAGCTTGATCCACTCAAATCAGCCTTATCATTAAGCATTAGTACGTCAGGTCCAGAGAAGACTTCACTCTGGGTTTTGCATCCTTGCTACTAAGGCCTGACTCTTCTGAAGGCTGTACCCAATGTCCTGGGTATGATGTGACCACTCTACTGTGACTGGTGGGAATATAAACTATTCCCTGCTCTTCATGGACTCCAAGAAATTGTTCTTACTCCTTTGCAGTGACTATTTCTAAGATTCCTCTCACTCCTGTGCAAATCAGTACTCAGTCAAATATAGGAGGATGTCTTCTGCAGTTCTCCAGAAGCCTTGCTCTGTGCACTGCTCTACTCTCCTGTTCTGTCTCAGAAGTTCTAGTATTTATATAGCTTCAACCTCCCTGAACTGATTTTTGCCTCCCCAACTTTTTTGTAACATTCCTTTAAAATATTTTGCAGTATTTCTTTAAAGAGTGTTGAACATTGTTCTGGAAGTTACTTTTGGATCAACTTCATCTTTCTGAGGTTTGATTTCAAGTGTTCTAGATTTGTTTAGGTAGCCTTTACTGTTCAGCTAGTTCAGCTCCACTACTAAGATGGGACCTCTGAGATCTCTACTGAATGACCCATTAATTCAGTGAGGTCTCTTGCCAGCGTCTGATGGGCGCTAGATTGATCCCAAGCCTTGTGTGAGCTCCCAGGATTTTCTATGTCATACCTGCTCTGAAATATTTTTTCCTCAGCAGTTGTTCTTTGCCCAGCCTCAAGGAGATTTACCTTTCACACACAAGATTGGAATTTAGTCTAAAAGATTCAAAGGAGGAGCACCTATGGACATTTCTGGAGTTCTTTTTCTAGTTCTTTTCTCTCCTATTCACTGTCCCACAAATTTTAGCTGTTTTAGCTTTCTTGAATCTCAGTCTGTATCTCCTCACAAGACTTTCTGGCACTGTGGCTGAAAATTGTCCACAAGTAGAAAGCCAGGGCAGTTCCAGTTAGTCTCCTAGTTTGTTTCCCTTTGCTTGTAGAACACAGTCTTGTGCTTCCTGTTGTTCAGTTGTTTCATTCCCCACCCGTGCTTTCCAGTTGTTTACAGTTTGGAGAAGAGGAGTCCCAGAGCAGCAGAAATCTAGCCTTGACTTAATAATCCAACTGATTCCTTGTAGCAGTCCCAGATGTTCTTGAACGTTACGGTAACACAACATCTGAAAATGGTTGATGATAGTTCCTTTGCTCCTAAATGTGGGGAAAACACATGAGGATGGAAACAATAAAGATCTATTAATGCTGTCAAGTTTGTAGTTCACTGAAAGTTGTTTTTCTAATGTAAACCACAATGGGGGGTTTATAGGGACGTAAAGAAGACAAATATTGTTCATTTATCTTTTCCACGGAGCATCCAGGATCCCATTGGGAAAGAAAAGAATAGTTGGGTCTCTGCCAACATTTGCCTCCTTCTTATTCAATCATAATAAATAATGGAGATCATAAAACCTGTGCCTTTGAGAGATTTCTTTGTTTGCCTGTACAGAATTGACAACAAATACCATATTCATTATCAGTAAAGAGTTTTCAATTATTCATTGATTTAACAAAATATTTTTAAGTGTCAACAATGTATCAGGCACTATGGTAGGCAATAGGCATGCGAAGATAAGTAAGAAACAGTCTCTGATGTCAGGGGGTTTATGAGATAGTGAGTAGACAAGCTCCTGAATATTTAATTACGATGTATTATGTAACTACAAAATAAGAATGTATATAGGGCATTATGGAAGCAAATAGAAAAGATACCTAATCCAGTTTACAGGGGCATGGTTAATAAAGTCAAATGCAGCAGAGAAAGCCAAACGCAGAATTGAGAAATGTCTATTGGATTTTGCAATATGAAGATTATTGTTAATTATACCTGAGGAGTGCTATGGAAGCAGGTGGAGTGGTTTGCATACTGAAGAAGTGGTCACAATGCATGAAGACATCTTACTTAAAATGTGGATTTGAAATGGAAGAGTCTTTCAATGATGGAGAGGCATTATAGTATGAGAGTAATACCTGGAGCCATACTACTTACATTTGGAAGCTGGCTCTAATGTTCTTTAGTATGATTTTGATCAAGTTACTTAACCTCTCTGTACTTTGTTTTACTTATCTGTAAATTGGGGATGAAGCTAATAGTACCCACCTTATAACATTATTATTGGGATTAAATTAGTTAATACATGTAAAGAGAAGTCTGGTAGATAAAAAATACTGAATAATTGCAGCCATTCCCATTATTATTAGGTAGGAGAGTTGGAAGGTGAAGAACATACCCGTTGACCTAGGTTTTAGTGGTTTAGAAGGCAAAGTCATTTGCTGACTACCTGCTGTGGGTTTAATTAGGACCAGGAATACCAATTAAAAGAGAATATTAGATTGGTTGTCTATTTTTTAAAGCAAGACTTAACTAAATGTTTTTCGTAAGATACCCATAGACATAGATAGATTAAAAGTAGAAGAATGAAAAAAAAGATAGACCCTGCAAACACTAATTAAAATAATGTTATGATAGGTATATTAATACGAGATACAGTAGACTTCAAAACAAGGAATAACATCAGGAATAAAGAGGGACATTACATAATAATGGGTCAATTCTCCAAGATGACGTAACAGTCCTAAATATTTGTACACTTCGCAATAGAACTTTAAAATACATGAAACAAAACCTAGCAGACCTGAAAGGGGAAATAGACCAATCTGCAATTGGAGTTGGAGACTTCAATAAAGAAGCAGTAGACTGAAAATCAGTAAAGATACAGAAGGTGTAAATAACCCTATCAATTCACTTGACCTAATTGACATTTACAAAAAATTTGACCCAACAACAGATGCATCCTTTCAAATGCACATAAAATATTCACTAGGATAGACCAGATTCTTGGCCATGAGACAAATTTAAAGAATAAGCCCTGGCTGGTGTAGCTCACTGGATTGAGCGTGGGCTGTGAACCAAAGGGTTGCCAGTTCGGAGCACTCACTCCCAGACGTTCCCAGTCAGGGCACATGCCCGGGTTGTAGGCCAGGTCCCCAGTGGGGACCACATGAGAGGCAACTACACATTGATGTTCCTTTCCTTCTCTTTTTTCCTTCCTTCCCCTCCCTCTAAAAATAAATAAATTTTAAAAATGTAAAAAAGAATAAAAATTATTCAAAGTATATTCTCAAAGTAACACAATGAAATTATAAATCCATTGCAGAAAGATACATGGTAAATCCGCAAATATTTGGAAATTAAATGACTTTATAACAGTCAGTTTTCTATTGATGCTGTAACATATTACCACAATTTTAGTGACTTAAAACAAATATGGAATCTTACAGTTCTTATAGGTAGAACATCCAAAATGGGTCTCCCTGGGCTAAAATCAAGGTGTTGGAAGGGGTGCATTCCCTTCTAGAGGATCTAGAAGAGACTGTGTTTCTTTGCCTTTTCCAGCTTCCAGAGACTACGTGCATTCCTTAGTTCATGATTCCTTTCCTACATCTTCAAAGCTAGCAGTGGTGGATCACATCACTCTGACCTTGTTTTTATCATAACATCTCCTCTGCTTCTGGCTTCTGCTTTTAAAGGTACTTGTAATTTACTCTGGGCCAGCCTGGACAGTCCAGGATAATCTCACTATTTTAAAGTCAGATGATTAGAAACCTTAATTCCATCTGCAACCTTAAACCCCTTTGTGATGTAAACTGACATACTCTCATGTTCCAGCAATTAGGATATAGATATCTTGAGGGAATGAGGGAGGAGAGGGAAAGATGGTCATTATTCTGCCTTCTAGGATAACCCATGAATCAAAGAGGAAGTCTCAAGGGAAATGAAAAATATATATTTTCTTTTTAACTGAATGAAAATATAGCATTTTAAATATTGAATGCAACTACTACAGATACGTATAATAAAAAAAGAATAAAGATCCAAATTAGCAATCCAAGCTTCCATCTTAAGAAACTAGAAAAAGAAGAGCAAATTAAACCCAAGCAAGCAGAAGGCAGGAAATAATAAAGAGTAGAAATCAATGAAATTGAGAAGTGAAACATAGTTGAGAAAATCAATGAAACAAAAGCTGACTCTTAGAAAAATAAATTGGTAAATCAGTAGCCAGCCTGACCAAGAAAAAAATAGAGCATATGTAATATCCGATATTAAGAATAAAAGAGCAGGGGATAACTACAGACCCATAGACACTAAAGGATAGTAAGAGACTACTGTGAACAACTTGATTTAGGATGAGAAGTAGACTGGGAAAGTTTCCAAGAATAAGTAAAAGGACACAGGAGGAAGCTGAAGTGAAAAAAGTAAAGGAACTGACAGGTAGTCCTGAGGATGAAGCTGATGACTGTAAGTTTGTATTAATGCACAAAATCTAGTTGGCTCAAGAGAATTTTTACAGAACTTTACTTGAAGGTTGGTGTTTTGGGTCGATGCACTTGAAATATAAGGGTATAAGAGAATCAAGGATGCTGGTAAGAGAGAATTGAAGTGCCCAATAAGGAGTTCAAACCTAGTGAGGGAGTAGGATGGTGTGAGGAGGCTAGAAATAGGAGGGATGGAGAGGCCAAGAGAGGGATTGAGCCAACTGGCCCAGATGAACTGGGGCAGGGGTGATTTTCTTTATTACAGATCCTCTGCAAATGTTTTTTTCCTCAGCAGGTGTTCTTTGCCTAGCCTCATGGAGCTTTATCCTTCACACACAAGATTGGAATTTAGTCTAAATGATTCAAGAGAGAGACCCCTGTGCAAATGGGGGTTGGGGGAAGTTGACAGCAGATGGAGGTTTAGATAATTGGAGGTTTGTACAAAGGGGCATGTGGGCGCACATGTAAGAGAGATTGATTAATTGGAAATGAAGGCATAAGAGAGCTGGTACTTGGGTGGTGCAGTCATTTATTTTGCATCTACCATGATCCAGACATTATTCTGGAATATAATGGTGAGCAATGCAGATCTTCACTACCATAGAATTTAGAGCTCTAGTACTGGTAAATAAATAGGTAATTGTCATATTCAGTGATCCATGCTAGGAAGTACTTAGAAAGTGGCATGAGAAATGGTAACATTTTAAATGAGACCTTACCAAACAGGAATGAGTAGCCAATAGAGACAACACTCAAGCAAGTGGTACTGAATGCTGAAATCCTCTGTACCCACGTGTATTGCCAAACATTCCATTAGACCATCCACAGCTATCGAAAAGCTCTCCAATCTCAACATCACAAATCTCCCATAAGAACCCTCAACCAAATTATTTCACAAGTGCAAAACAATTTCTTGGAGAGGGTTTTCCATCTTCACACTGATTTATTTTTCAAGAAGATGGAAAAGTATAGTCATTCGGTCCTAGTTTAAGTGGACAAATCTCTCGAATTTTCAGTTCCATATAACTCCTGGCATCTAGATTTTAAAAGTGAGCATATTAGACTGACTCAGTGAGAGTGCTACTATTCTGAATTGAACCTTTTTAGTAATTTAGAAATTGTGACTACACAATTCTTTGTCTTTTTTTCCTCCCCAAAGACATTCTTTTCATTGCTGTTTAGACAGAGAGGAAGAGGAAAAAGAGAAACACCAATGTGAGAGAAAAGCTTTGACTGGTTGCCTCCCCTATGTACCCAGACTGGGGACCAGATTTTCAGCCATGATGATGCTCCAACCAACTGAGCCACAACAGTCAGGGCACAGCTACACAATTCTATTGTCAATCATGGCAAATATATACTTCCATCTGATACAACCTCATGCTCTGGTTATTTCAAAACACAATTTATAAAATGGAAATATAGACAGGGGGAGGGCAAGATTAGTGTGGGTAATGTAGAAGCTAAAGAACTTATGACACATGGACATGAACTAAAGGGGGGGAATGTGGGTGGGAGGGGGTGTGCAGGGTGGAGGGGAATGATGGGGGAGAAATGGGACAACTGTAATAGCATAATCAATAAAATATATTAAAAAATAAAATGGAAATATAAAAAATACATTATAATTAAACTGACTTCTTGTTCTCCCTTTAACCTTTGAACTTATATAATCTTAGTAGAAATTGATAAGTTCTGAGATATGAAAGTTTGGCTTAAATTTCTTCTTTGATAAGAATATGTAAAGTTTCTTGAGACACTTTCAGTTAACATTGTTACTTTGGGAGTAAATGGCTTGGAAACTGTCCTTTTCTCCCTCCCTAGCCCATATGTTTCTTGGAATGTTCTTGTTTTCTATAAGTATGAAGAACAATCTCCTAATGGCTTTTTTTTTCTTTTTCCTGCAAGGGACTTCTGAGTTCCTGCCTTAAATGTACCCTGGCCAACCTGATAAATTTCATCAAGCTGCTTGTGCCCCTTTGTGGCCAAAGCTTATAAATACAGCTCAGTTTTGCTTGCCAGCAAGAAACGTTTGAAATGTTGCTTCACATTTAAGAACCACAGGGAGATGAGATTAGAACTACCCGGGAGCTAGGGGCATAGCCTTTGACACAGTTAGAGAGTGGATACCCGAGCAAGGACTGGATTCTAATGGAAAGGAGAGGAAGTGTGCATTCCAGTTTGTCATCAAACATGGCTCATTACAGTGCTTCTGGTTAGGATGGTGGAATAGGTGAATGCAGCACTCACATCCTCTAATGACCACATGGGAACTACAACTGAATTGCAGAACAACCATCATTCAGAGCCACCTGAGATCTAGCTGAGAGGAAGTGCTGTAGCTGGGGATGTGAAGAGGAGGCTGCATCAAGACTGGTGGGAGGGGTAGAGACGTAGAGCAAGCTGGTTCTACACCAAGGTGTGGCAGTTGACAATTGGGAGAGCTGGTCCCACACTCAGTGTGGCGGTTGAGAATTGAGAGTATTGTATTAGCTGTGGAGGTCCCCCCTGGGGAGCAAGGGGTCCCAGCCCCACACCTGGACACCCAGCTGGGGTTTCAGTGCCAAGATGAGAAGTCCTCATAGGCTCTGGCTTTGAAAGGCAGCAAGGATTATGGCTTTCCATGAGAAAGCCATAAAGCCCTCCATCCGTGAGACGGAGGGCTGCAAGAGCCTGGGGATCTCTTAGAGGATCTGCTCATGAATTTACTTGGAGTCACTTGCTCTGAGCTCCAGCACTGAGGCAGCAGCTGGAAGAATGCTGGGAACATATGGGGAGGGACTGAATTGTCTGGTATCAGGACAAGTGTTGGAGGGTCAATTTTCTTCTAGATAGAAGTGCTGGCAGAGGCCATTGTTCCTTTGCTGAGCCTTTGTCCCACAGAGCCAGCAGGCAGGTGCCATATCAGTGTCTTCATCAACCTAGCTATCATACTTCTCCCCACCCTGGTGATTCCCTGAGATTCCATCCCACCCTGCCTGTGGGCCCACTAAGTCATTTCCAGTGGCTTTTCCATACAAACAGCCTTTCTTGGCTCATGCTTGGGACTTTCCTAAAATCTGTCAAACAAACAGCATCTGGCCTCTGTGTACCCTGTACCTCCTGCTAAGTGACCCCAGGCTTGGCAGTAGTGGCAGCTGCACTTGTTTTTCAGCATGACCTCTCTTGGGAACCTCTAAGCCCAGCTCAAATAGCAGCCATCTGCGTGTTGTTCTGTAGCTCAGGCCCCAGAGCAAGCATATCCAGTAGACAGCTTCAGATCACACTAAAGCACCATACAGCCACCTCCACAAGTGGTACACTCAAGGGGCAGACTCAAAGGCCTAGAAGCCCCACTGAAGTTAGTCTTGCTTCATGGGGTCAGCCCCTACACAGCAGATCCTCTGACCATGGCCAGTCCTTACAGTTGACTGTCCTGGTGGTCAATCCCTAGCATTGATGTACCAACAGTAATCAAGGCTCAGCTAAACAGGAAGGTGTACACAGCCCTTATTGGTGGGGGATGCACCTGGAGACCCTACTCAGGTGACTTGGGAAGGCTGCATCTTTGGGCCCTATAGCAGGGGTCCCCAAACCCCAGGCCGCAGACTTTACTGGTCTGTGGCCTGTTAGGAACCAGGCTGCACAGCAGGAGGTGATTGGCAGGTGAGTGAGTGAAGCTTCCCTCACATCACTGCCTGAGCTCTACTTCCTGTCTCCCCCACCCCCATCCATGGAAAAATTGTCTTCCATGAAACCAATCCCTAGTGACATAAAGGTTGGGGCCAGCTGCCCTGAGGACATCTGCTACAGAAAGGCACTCTACCAAGACCAAGACACAAAGAAGCCCTGCCTAATATATAGGAATGAACACAGGGAGCCTGCCAAAATAGGGAGACAAAGAAACATGTCCCAAATGAAATGACAGAATAAAACTCAGAAGCACAGAATACCAAACAACAAAACCCCAAGAGGCCCACACCAAACCACACTATAATCAAAATGCCAAAGACAAAGAGAGAATCTTAAAAGCAGCAAGAGAAAAGCATTTAGTCACTTACAAGGGAGTTCCCATAAGACTGTCAGTTGATTTCTCAAAAGAAACTTTGCAGACCAGAAGACACTGGCAAGAAATATTGAAAGTGATGAAAAACTAGGACCAACGAACACGATTACTCCACACAGCAAAGCTATCATTTAGATCAAAGGACAGATAAAAAGCTTTCCAGAAAAGAAAGAGCTAAAGGGGTTCATCACATCAAACATGTATTATAAGAAATGTTAAAGGGTCTTATACATAACTACCAACAATTATTTTAAATGCAAATAGACTAAATGCTCCAATCAAAAGATATATGGTGGCTACATAGAAAAAAACAAGACCCTTTTATATGCTGTCCGAAAGAGACTTACTTCAGATTGAATGACACTCACAGACTGAAAGTAAATGGGTGGGAAAGGATAATTCATGAAAATGGAAACCAACCAACCAACCCACAAAAGCTGGAGTAATAATATGTATACCAGACAAAATAGACTTTAAACCAAAGACTATAACAAAGAAGGACCCATAAACTCTTCTTTTGGGTATTTATCTGAAGAAACCATAAAAGCTAAATCAAAAAGACATATAAATCCATATGTGTATTGCAATGTTATTTATAATAGCCAAGATATGGAAGCGACCTGAGTGTCCATCAATAAATGAATGGATAAAGAAGAAGTGGTGAATATGACTCAGCCATAAAAATGAAGGAAATATTGCCATTTGCAACAACATGGATGGACCTAGAGGGTATTGTTGCTGAATGAAATAAATCAAACAGAGAAAGACAAATACCAGATGGTTTCACTTATATGTGGAATTAAAAAAACAACAACAGTAATAGACTCATACATACAGAAGATAGTCATCAGGTGGGAGGGGGTTGGGAGGATGGATGAAAAGGTTAAAGGATTAGGAAGTACATATTTGTGAACAACTATATGCCAACAAACTGGATAACCTGGATGAAATGGAAAAATTCCTAGAAAAATAGTCTTCTAAAACTAAATCAAGAAGATCTCAGATTAGACTCTTTAATCTGAATAGACACATTAAACCTAGTGAAATTGAAGTAGTAATAAAAAAACCCCCCAACAAACAAAAGCTCTGGACTAGATGCTTTCACAGGTGAATTTTACTAAACATTCCAAGAAAAACTAACACCTCTCCTTCTCAAGATAATTCAAAAAATTCAAGAGAAGGGAAATCTCCCAAACTCATTTTATGAAATCACTATTATCCTAATTCCAAAACCAGATAAAGACACTACAAAAAAAGGAAATTATATCCCTGATGAACATAGATACCAAAATCCTCAAAAAAAATATATTAGCAAACTGAATACAGCCATGCATCAAAAAGATCATACACCATAATCAAGCAAAACAGAGACAGATTCATAGATGGAAAGCAGGATGACAGCTAAGTGCAGGGGGAGATTAGGGGGTGGAGTGATTGAGCAAAAAGGAAGGACTCTCGGACATGGACTACAGTGTGGTGACTGTGGCAGGGCATGTAGGAGGGTATAGAATAAATAGTAATGGAAAAAATACAATAAAAACATTTAAAGAAAAAAGAAGTACAAATTGGTAGTTACAGAATAGTCACAGGGATGTAAAGTATAGCATAAAGAATATAGTCAATAATATTGCAATAATTATGCATGCTGTCACATGGATACTAGATTTATCGAGGTGATCACTTTGTTATTATATTAATGCTCTATCACCTGGATGTACAACTGAAACTAATATAATGGTGTATGTCAATTGTAATTAAAAAATAAAAAATCATTTAAAAAAATGGCCACTGCACATTATTATAATTGTTTGTGTGTTGTTTCCCACAGTAGACTATGAGCTCCACGAAGGTAGAGACATCTCGCCTGACACTCAATAAAGGTTGTTAAGTCAGCAAATAAAGGAACAAATGGGCTTAGTTTACAGAAAATTCACAGTATATGACAGCTATTTTTCTTTCTATTGTTAATTACACTTAGCAGATGTTTAATATTGTAAATGCTTTGACAATTTTGTTTAATGTAACTCCATATGTCAAAGAGCATTTCTCAAACCTCAGTATTTTATAGGCTTATTTTTATCTATTTACTTGGTTTAATTAATAAATACGAATTGAGCACTACAATCCAGGATCTGGAGATTCAAAAGTAAGATGGACACAGTCCTAGCCACCAGAGGAGAGCATATCAGACTATATTAAAGATCCCTGTCTTTCTACCAAGCCCCAAATTTTAGTTCCCTCATTATGGCAGCTAGCTGCAAGAATAATAGTTTTATTTCATTGTCTTCAGATTCCTTTATCTGTTTTATTGTTTTTTCCTCTGCTTTATCTCCTAATACTCAATTTATTCTTTTTAAAATGATTTATATTATAGTGTATTAAACTCAAACTTCTTGTATTTATAGACAAACTAATATAGAAACAATATATCTCTACTAGAATTTCAAAAAGTAGTTATAGAGGTGTTTTTGAATTATTTCTTTGTCCCAAAGGAGAAACCTAATTAGAATTAGAATATATTCCCTGTAACAGTTGCTATAAGGAATCAATGTTCAGTGGGGATTACAAATACTTTGATGAAATGGAGCTGAGAAAGTACTTCAATGATTATTTTAAAGACATACATAGAAAATAGTAGCAAAATTGGAAATAGTCTTCTGAGCCCTTGAGTTTCTCATTTTCTTACTACTTGTTCAGCTATACTCTCTCTGCCTCTACAATAGAATACCCGCAAGGGATTGATAATTATGATGCACTGCAAAAATATACACACTATATTTTTATAGTGTGTATATTTTTGCAGGCTAAAGCAGGGTCTCTCATCCTTGACATTATTAACATTTTGGTCAGGATAATTCTTTGTTGGGGTGGGGGCTGTCCATACATTATAGAATGTTTAGCCACATCCCTAATCTCCTCCAACTAAATGCCAATAGCCAAAATGTCACAGCATGTTGCCAAATGTCCCTTGGGCAGCATAATTACCTCTGGTTGAAAACCACTGGACTAAATCAACCAATTTTATTTTTTGTGTTTATATGTATTTATTTTATTTTTTAAATTACTTTATTGTTGTCCAATTACAGTTGTCTGTATTTTCTCCCCCCCCTCCAAATCCACCTCCCTTCCTTGCTTCCACCCTCCCCCTTGGTTTTGTCCTGTGTCCTTTATAGTAGTTCCTGAAAACCATTCTCCCCACTGTCCCCTCCCACCTCCCCTGTGGCTATTGTTAGATTGTTCTTAATTTCAGTGACTCTGGTTATATTTTGTTTGCTTTTTTCTTTTTGTTGATTATGTTCCAGTTAAAGGTGAGATCATATGGTATTTGTCCCGTACCACCTGGCCTATTTCACTTAGCATAATGCTCTCCAGTTCCATCCATGCTGTCACAAAGGGTAGGAGCTCCTTCTTTCTTTCTGATGCGTAGTATTCCATTGTGTAAATGTACCATAGTTTTTTGATCCATTCATTTACTGACGGGCATTTAGGTTGCTTCCAACACTTGGCTATTGTAAATTGTGCTGCTATGAACATTGGGGTGCATAGGTTCTTTTGGATTGGTGTTTCAGGACTCTTAGGATATAATCCCAGCAGTGGAATTGCTGGGTCAAAAGGCAGTTACATTTTTAGTTTTCTGAGGAAATTCCATACTGCTTTCCATAGTGGCTGCACCAGTCTGCAATCCCACCAACAGTGCACCAGTGTTCCCTTTTCTCCCCCTCCTCTCCAACACTTGTTTGTTGCTTTGTTTATGATGGCATTCTGATTGGTTTGAGGTGGTATCTCATTGTGGTTTTAATTTGCATCTCTCTGATGGCTAGTAGTGCTGAGCATCTTTTCATATATCTCTGGGCCCTCTGTATGTCCTCCTTGGAGAAGTGTCTTTTCAAGTCATTTGCCCATTTAATTGTTTTTTGGTTTTTTTTTTTTTTGTCTTCTTGGAGTGGAGTTGTGTGAGTTCTTTATGTATTTTGGAGATTGAACCCTTGTCCGAGGTATCATTGGCAAATATGTTTTCCCATATAGTTGGTTCTCTTTTCATTTTACTGCTGTTTTCTTTAGCCATGCGGACGCTTTTTAATTTGATGAGGTCCCATTTGTTTATTCTTCCCTTTATGTCCCTTGCTTTAGGGGACATATCAGTGAAGATGTTGCTGGGTGGAATGTCAGAGATTTTCCTGCCGATGATTTCTTCCAGGACTTTTAAGGTGTCATCACTTATATTTAAGTCTTTTATCCACCTTGAATTTATTTTTGTGAAATCAACCATTTTTAGTTAGTTCCTGAGTAAATAAGTTTATTTTAACCCCTTCCATTCTACTGATACCGCTCTAACCAAGATCTCCAATTACTATGTTGTGGATAAACTAGTAGACACCAATTGTTATTTAACTTGATTTCTCCAAAGCATATTTTGTGATTCTTTTTTCCCAAGATATTCTCTTCTCCTTGGAATTTACTTCTAGTCTTCATTCTACTTCTTTGGGTGTCCCTTTGCAGTTGTTCTTCCTTTGCCCATCCCTTAAAAGTCAGTGTTGTGTAGAGTTTTGTCCTGGGCCATGGGACCCTCTCACTTTTACACATTCTTCTTGAGTGATCTCATCCTCTCCTGCATCTACCTCCAAGTCTGTGTTGATGACTCTCTCATCATCGCCTCAAAAGCACAGATCTCTCTTCTGTGCTATAGGCCCAAAAAGCCAATTATCGGCTAGATATTTTTTACTTGGGAATCCCTTGGGCACTTCAAATTCAAAATGTCCCAAACCAAAAGAATATAACCAAGATTTTTTTTTCCTTCCCCACTTATCTCTTTCACTTTGCATAACCAACTCCTATCAACTCCATCCCTTAAGTCAGTGCTTTACAAACTTTAGCATGAATAAGAATCATAAGGAGGGCTTATTAAAACACAGATTCCTAGATTCTGTTCTTAAAATTCTGATTTAATGTTGGTTGTGGGGGCCCCTGTCCTGGGCGTCAGATGTGGGGAGGCTCCGTCTGCAGAGCCCCATCCCTCCACCATGGATGAAAATAAAACTACCAAGACATGATCTGCTTGGGGAGGAAAGGTGGACAAACTCTCAGAGGAGGATGACCCAGAGCTCCTTCCTCAGTGGGCTTTTATTGGGTTCCAATACACAGGAATACAGGTTTAACATGTCAAAGAAATCTGAGGGCTTAGTCTGAGTCAGTGTCTGTCCGGAAAGGGGGTTGCAAAACTTTGAGAGACAATCTCATTTCCTCCTTGGACCCTTATCATTTAAATGAGAGCACTCTTAGCAAAGCAGGTTTCACAGGACTATAGGAATTCTTTCTTATGCCTGATCACCCGGGGAACCGTTTTGGCCGGCACAGGGCTGCACCGCTTGCCCTCATAGCCGATTAGGAAGCGGAAGACATCTCCCAGACGGAAATAAAGACGGGCTATGTCAGAATAGCTGGCGCGGGGGGGGGGGGGGGCACAAGGGTCCATCACATCCTCTTTGCTGCAGTCCTCAAGTCCTTCCATGAGGGCCTCCCAAGTGGTTGTGTCTGGCTTAGGTTGCCCCTCCCATGAGGAGTCTTACCCGTCATTGACTACCAACCAAGCACTGGGGCCAGAGATGGATGAGGCAGAAGCAGTGCTCCTGCCAGGGAGATAAGCTTTGTCTCCTTAGTAGGTCACGTCCTCTTGACAGAACAGACCCAGATGAAGTAGGTCTCTTGGCTCTTACACAGCCCACCATGGGGTGAGGGTTACAACTCCTGAAACCAGGCTGAACGGTCTGCAACAGTTGGTGAGGGACTGGGATCTGAGAATCTGCATTTCTAAGAAGCTCCCAGCTGATGCTGATGGTCTGCAGACCACACTTCAGTCACACCGTCCTAAAGGATTTCTCCTTGTTTCTATGATAAAGCCCAAAATTCTCAGTATTACTTTTAGGTTCTATGTGAGCTTATTTACTTCTTTGCATTCATCTTCCACCATGTTCATCTTATTCCTGGTGCTTGTTTTGATGCTATGTTGTGTCCTGAAATCTGAATCTCTCTGCCTGGCTAATTCCTACTCTTCCTTCAATACTCTGACCATTTATTTATTCTATTGAGTGTCCACAAACTCAGGTATGCAAGAAATCTATTTTTTCAAAAATTGAACTTAATTTTTTGACTTCTAATAGAAACTAAATTTAAAAGTGGGTAATCTTAGTCAATTCAGAACTTCCACCACATCTTGCCCAGGCTGCATCAATGTTCGAAGGGACCTATGATCTTCCAAGGTGCCAGGCAGTAGGGTCTCAGTTATCAATATCCAAATATGTTGGCATCTGCCATCTCTCCAAATTCTCATACCCAGCTGGCAGTCAAATGCTGCTGTGTCCTACTTGTTCCAGGAAAAAAAGGTATCTTTAAGTAGGACAATAATCCTACTTTGCCCAGGAATGAGGGGTTTCCCAGGATGTGGGAGTTTCAACACTCAAATCAGGAAACAGTTGAAGATTCTTTTAGCACTGGCATTGAGGGAACTCTGTAAGACTAGAGGCTTTCTGTCTAAACACTCTACCTCTATTCTATGGCTTCTGGTCTGTCTTAGACACAGGTGAACTTTACAAGCTTGATACCTCTTTGAGGAAGAGAGAAATTTGTTCCCTTTGGTCTTAGGTTCTCCACAATTATTGGGATATTATCATTATAAATGCATTGGGCTACAAAAAAATAGACAACCATACTACAGTGAATTATGTAAGTTAGGTGTTTGGTTTTTCCAATCAAAGTCTAGAGATAGCTCTGGATGGTATGGCTCAGTCGATCAGAGTGTCCACCTGTCACCAAAGGGTTGCAGGTTTGATTCCAGGGCAGGACACATGCTTAGGCTGTGAGTTCCACCCCCAGTCCAGGTACGTGTGATCCTGCTCCAGGCCTGTATAATCCCCAGTCTAGGCATGTATGGGGGCAACTGATCGATGCTTCTCTCTTGTATTGATAGTTCTCTCTCCCCCTTCCTTTCTTTCTAAAAAGTAATGGAGTGTCCTCGGTGAAGGTAAAGAAGAAAACAAAAAAGTCCAGAGATAGGTAATCCACGATTAGGATGTCTACTCAAGACTACATTTAACTTCCTGCTCTGCCATCCTCAGTACATGATTTTAATCCTCATAGTTGCTATATGACTATTTTAACTCCAAGACCATGAATTCAAGGATTTCTCTTTTTATCTTTGTAGCAGAGGAAGACAGGGCATAAGGGTTGGAATGTTTGAGCAGCATGTAGTCTACCACAGGAATAATCACCAAGGTCTAGCTCTCTTGCTTTTCTTTTAATAATCCTCAACTAATATTTATTAGTATTAGATTAAATACTAATACTAATAAATATTAGTATTTATTAGTAAATACTTGGGCTTCTGAAAATTAAAATCCCAAAACTAGCATCATTGCTGTATTATGTTCTGTTGTCACTATCCTTCCCTGATACATAGGATGTCTCATGTCCCATGTAAATACTGGGAGGAAATACCCATTGGCTAAAATATTAAAATATTATCCTACTTCCATTCATGCAACAAATGTTTATCAAGTGACCATTGTGTTCTGGGCACAGTGCTAGGCCCTGGAGACTCAATAGTGTGCCAGACATCTAGGTATCTGTTCTCATAGGTCCTATAAACAAAACGTTAGGAGCATTATTAAAAGTATGAAGAAATCAAGGTTACTTTAGAAAGTATCGCAAGCATAGCCTCCCTGAGGAGGTGATATGAAGTTAGTATCTGAAGGATGAGATTGAGTTAGCCATGAGAAATGCTGAGGGTAGAACATTTCAGATAGAAGAAGCTATACTCAAGGGCCTAAAGTTTTGTTGGGGGCTGCACTCCCTCCAGAAACTCTAGGGAAAAATCTATTCCTGGTCTCTGCCGGCTTCTGGTGGCTGTCAGTATTCTGTGGCTTGTGCCTGCCCCATTCCAATCTCTTCCTCTGTAGTCACATTGCTCTTTCTCTTGTGTATGTAACATCTCCTTCTGATTTCTTCTTTTTTTTTTTTAATTTTTTTTTTCTTTTAGATTTTTTATTTTATTATTTATCTTCAGAGGGGAAGGGAAGGAGAGAGGGAGAGAAACATCAATGTGCGGTTGCCTCTTGTATGTCCCCTGCCGGGAACTGGCCTGGCAACCCAGGCATGTGCCCTGACTGGGAATCGAACCTTGACCCTTCGGTTCGCAGGCCCGCACTCAATCCACTGAGCTACACCAGCCAGGGCTGATTTCTTCTTATAAGAGTATTTGTGATTGCATTTAGGGGCCACCCAGAGAATCCAAGGTAATCCAAGATATCATTAATTTATCTCAAAATCATTAATTTATCATATCTGAAAATACTTTTCCAAATAAGGAAACATTTACAGGTGTCAGATATTAGGACCTGATATTTCTGGGGGTGACATTATCAATCTGCCATAGTATACATTTATATTTACCCACTTTGTTCAAAATTGTGCCAAACACCCTGGCTGGTGTGGCTCAGTGGATTGAGTGCCAGCCTGCAAACCAAAAGGTTGCTGGTTCCATCCCTATTAGGGCACATGCCTGGGTTGCAGGCCAGATCCCCAGTAAGGGGGCGCATGAGAGGCAACCACACATTGATGTTTCTCTCTTACATTGATGTTTCTCTCCCTGTCTTAAAAAAAAAAAAGAAAGAAAGAAAAGCTGTGCCAAACTGACTTATCACAATCCATGAATATTTGTAATACTTTTTAAATCCCAATGTAAGCTAAACCTGAAAAATTATTTTATCATTCAAAATTATCTTATTTTACAATAAAAAGTTTTAACTGTTTTTGATTCAGTGATAAATGCAAAGTAATGCATGTAGATTCTAAGATGATCAAGCTATTAAATGATCTGGGATCTGTATCATTTGAAGAGTGGTTGAAAGAATTGGCTATTTGAAAATAGAAGAGAAGGTTTAAAGGAAGATCACATAGCTTTCTTCATTCATATGAAGATGTTTCACAAAGAATAGAGATTAGATACATGCTGGGTAGGTTGAACCAGAAACAATTAATTGCATGCAGAGAGAGGCAGATTTCAATTTAATATGAAGAATTCAGAACAGACAGTGGAAGGTGCCCCTTCAAAATGAATTCTCTTTCTAATTCTGAAAGTATTCATGAATATGCAAAGGCCCTAAAAGCAGGAGTGCAGATAGAAGTAGAGAATATACCCTCAGATATAATCATGAGTATATTTAATAAAAACATAAGGTCTCTTTAATGACTGATTTTAAATAAATCTAGGTAATATTATCCTTAAAAAAAAATCTTCACCTGAGGATATGCTTATTGATTTTAGAAGGAGAGGAAGGGGGAGAGAGAGAGAAAGAAAAAAAAAAAACAAACACCCATGCGAGAGAGAAACATTGATGGGTTGCCTCCTGTAGGTGCCCTGACCCGGAATCGATCGCACTTTTTTTTTTTGGAGCTGTTTGGAGTGTCAACCTGTACACTCCAACCAACTGAGCCACCAGGCCAGGGCAATATTGTCCTTCTTAATTCATTTTCCAAATTACAGTAAAGCCAGAGTGACCTTTTAAAAGTCAAATCTGATTAAAAAGTCAAACCTTGATTAAAATCATTCGTTCTCTATAAGATCCTTTCAGTATTGACCTCTGGCTTCTTTTCCTGTCTCATCTAATGCTCTTTTCCTTCCTCTTTGCATTCTCGCATATTGCTTAACTTTAGATACTTGCTCCTTCCTACCTCAAGGCTGTTGCATGATGTTCACTCTGCAAAGCTCTCCTTTCTTCCCTAGGTTACTCCAGTTGGGTCCCCATATAAGTTTGCAACTTATTTTGAACTGTATTGTCAAGAGGAAATGAATTTATTATATATATATATATATATTTTTTTTTTTTTTTTTACCATGTCTGTCTTCCCTGTGAGCTCTTCCCTAAAATGTGAGCTCTTGATGACAGACATTGTATCTTGTTCAGCACAGGGCCTGGCATATGGTGGACACCTTCAAATATTTGAGCGAATGGACTATGTGGTTCCAAGTGGAAAAGGAGTCTGGTGGGAAAAAAATGTTTGCCTAACTAATACCAGATTTCTAATAGCAAATTTTCAGAAACACTAGTATGGTTTCTTGGGAGAGTGTTTTTTATGAAAGAAAAGGGAGGCCGATGAAGAAAGTTAAGCAATCATCAAACAAGCCAGGTCTATCAAGGCGGAGTCACTTTGGAATGTCAGAAGCCTCATGGACAACAAAAGCTGGGGCGCCAAAGTATAATGGCTTTAGTTGTCATTTATTTATTCATTGTTCGCTCATTCATTCCCAAATATTCATAAAATGCCCACTAAGTGCTTAATGCTTGGAGTCAGAAATTCAAAGGTGGGCAAGTCTTTCTTGTCCTTAACAATTCTACAGCCTAAGAAGGACAAATACTCAGCAAAATAATTCCCACAAAGTGTAAAAACTGTTAAAGAAGGTACATCCGTGTTATGAAATACCTAACTTGGCGGGTAGGGTAGGAGAGGGATGGAAAAACAGAGGGAGAAAGATGAGTGGTCAGGGCAGCCTGTCCGTTTTAAGCTGAGACCCGAAAGATGAAGAGGAGACCTGGCAGTCTGGGGAACTAAAAGTAGTTCACTAGTTATGATTTGGGGTCCCACAGAAAAATACTGTCAAGGTATTGAAGGGCACCTTGGCAGTTTAGCTAACAGGGATGCTGGTCATTAGCCTTGCTAACACGCCCTAAGCAAGAACGATAACGTCCTGTACTTCGACATTTCACCTAAGCTGGACCGGCCTCAACCTACTCATTCCTTTCTCCCGCAGACTCCCGCAAAACGCAGCGTGGTAGTGGCAGCCCAGCTCTAGCACAGACTGCGCGTAACACCTCCCCTCAAAGCCGACTCCATCAGGGGAGGTGGCTTCAGAAGCCCCGCCCACGGGCAGGCACGTCCTCCTGGGCTAAGTTCCCGGGGCCGCCCGCGGCCGCGGCGGTCACGTGACCCGAAGTGTGACGTAGGAGGAAGGAGACGCCATTAGAGGGAGGCGGAGAGGGAGTGTTCTTCGCCTTTCGTCGGTTGCCTGACGTGGTTGCTGGGGCCCTTCATTCTCGGACGTTCTTTCGGCCCTTCCAGGCCTCGCCCCAGCAGGCAGTGGGGACAACGCCCCTTGTTGGCGAGCCAGTGCCAAGGGCTGCGACTGTAAAGGCGCTGCGGCGGCTGTGGGGAGCTCGGTGCTGCTCTAGGGTGCGGGTAGCCGGGAAGCGACGGGATGGCTGCGGCCGGCGGCGGGGCGGCGGCGGGCCGAGCCTATTCGTTCAAGGTGGTGCTGCTGGGGGAAGGTTGCGTGGGGAAGACATCGCTGGTACTGCGCTACTGCGAGAACAAGTTCAACGACAAGCACATCACCACTTTGCAGGTGCGGGGCCCAGAGAGCGGGAGGTGGCGCCCGAGGGCCCCTACCTGTCCGGGGCAGTGAGGACTCTGCTGCCATGGTCCCCTGGATTTGGGCTTACACATCTCAGGCCTGGCACCTCCGCCTTCTAGTTGCCTTTCCTTCCAAATTCGCCCTGGAGACGTGAGGGGTCGGGGCAGCCTGTAGACGTAAGGACGGGCTGTTGGGAGGGGAGTGGAAAGACCCTGAAAAGTCCCCAGTGCCCTGGCTGGCTTGTCTTGGAGTCCCCATCGCTGGGCTAGTTTTCCCCCTTCGTTTCACTTCCGCTTGGGGCCTAGGTGTCCTCACCCTACAGTCACCAAGTGTCATCTGCCTTTTTGTTGGTTTGGGTTTTTATTTCGGAATTAGGAACTTGGCTGCGGATTTGATTTTGCGAACTAGGTGATTTGTAACTTTAGTGCCTACTGATGACTAAGTGTTTATGTAAGTTCAGTTTGTCCTGTCTTCGAGTAACGTGCAGATTGGCAAAACATTCATCTCTGGAGGGATTTTGAAATGACCGCTTGCTGGTGTGTGTTACGCAGTTTCATTGCTGCCTGCGTGGCTCTGACTTTTGGGTCAGTTATATTCCGCGAGGTCGGTCGACCCACATTCACACGGAAACGTCATGTGAATACCGGCTAACAATTGGTCCCCGAAGTAACAGCATAGCTGCTGCTGCTGTTTATTTTCTTTGCTTGTAATATAGAGCGGGCTTTCTTCTGCAGTTACGTCGGAAAAGTGTTAGAATGTAATCATTGCTTGGGACGAAAACCAGTCTTTTGAGGCAGGAGTAAGTCTAAGAAATCAGGTTGCACGTGTTCGAAGAAAAATATCCAACTAATCTGACTTGATCACTGTTATCAGAGACAGTAAAATCTAGTGGACTTTTGAGCCTGATTGTCTAGGCTCATATCCCATCTCCAACTAGTTGTGTGATCTTGGGCAAGTTATTTAATCTGACTGTGGCTAAATTTCTTCATCTGTTAACATGGCCATAATAAGACTGACTAGCTCATAGGGTTGTCAGGACAGATACACAGAGAAGTGACTAGGACCTGGCCCAGTATAAGCTCTCCATCTTTATTATTACTTCCCCAAATTGCACAGTAGATCTTAATTAAGTGATTGTGGAGTGTGTAAAGAGCATGAACACTTAATTGAATTCAGAATGTTCTAATTGTTGTGCCATGTGATGCTTGATGCTATTATTAAACCACAGAGTATAGAATTTACAAAGATGCTTCAGTTCTGATTCCATGTTCTATTTTTTACTCCTGGGTAAAGTATAATATTTGAAAAAGTGAGTGCCAGGAAACTCCTATTTTTTTTTCCCTTACATTCTT
Organism: Glossophaga mutica; assembly: GCA_039655065.1. Lineage (NCBI taxonomy): Eukaryota > Metazoa > Chordata > Mammalia > Chiroptera > Phyllostomidae > Glossophaga > Glossophaga mutica. The sequence continues at coordinate 67,827,257 of CM077304.1, forward strand.
GTACCAGACCAGTTACACAGTTTTACTGATGAGTTGTTATTGTTGAGTGCTACTAGTGAGATTTGTAGGGTAAATAAGTACATCTCTCTGATCATTTGAAAGTTTAGAAATTCGTTGGTAAACAGCATAGCTAACACCAAGTTCTTAATATGCTGAATACTTTTGTCATTTCATTCTTATAACAGCTATCAGGTGGATAGTTTTGTTAGCCTCATTTTACAGGTGAGGAAACAGGCTTGGTTAAGTTGAGTAATTTATTGGGCATTATAGCACCACAAGTAATGCTGTCCAAGCTGAAATTTGAACAATTTTTGAGCATTTGAGTCACACGCCTCTGGATATTGGTTAACCACTCCTTTAGTGGTTTCCTTTATGCTACAGATCTGAGATAGAAGAGAATGTCATTGTAACTGAGTTCTCAATTAAAATAATTTAGTCCTTCAGCCTAAAAATTACACTTTTATTATATATTCCAAAAACACTCTCAAAGGTAAAAGTAGGCTAAAGATTTTTAAATATCTGAGAAAAACCACCGCTGGAGACTGTCCATAGGAGGTCCACTCACATCCAACTCAACTCCAGGAAGAGGTCCCCAAAGCCCTGTCCATATGCAGGCACATTTTCTCTTTACCACATCCCAGGAATCTGCACAAGGTCCTATGCAGTCTGCACAGGAGAGGATGAAGTTATGGTAGATCTCCAGTATCAGAGCATAGCAGTCTAGATTTTGATGTTTATATAACTCATCACAATAGTATTTGGATTATATTACAGAATTGAGGATTTTGTTGTCTACCAGTGTATGGAAACAGTATTATATCTAATTTTTTCTCTTAGATATCAGTTCATCTCATCTCATCCTAACAGTTTTTCAGAGAAATTTGGCTTCATTGTGATCCATAAAACACATCCTTGTATGCTTTTAATTGCCAAATAGATCACACATCAGAAGATAATGACAGGAAGTTCCCCTTTTCTTATCAACAAAACTGCTTATTACCTATCTTTGTAAAATTTGTGTTTTGCAAAGTACATTCTCATACATTCATATTTCAAAGAATTATAGGACTGAGAGAAACCTAAGATAGTTTATGGTTTTCTGTTTCAGTCTTTTGTTTAATATTTCAGTCAAGTGATTGTCCACTTTTGTCTTGGAGGTGTGATGAACTGATATGGAAGGTGGAAAACTTTGTCCTGAGGGGGCCTGTTTTAGTTTTAGACAGGTCTAATTTCCAGTAAGTTTTTTTTTTTTTTTCTGTGTGCAAAGCCAAAATCTGTTAACCTGTAGTTTCCACTCCTAGTTTTGCTGGCGAATCTTGGTTGCACATGACATCCTTTCTGGTTCTTTTAATTGACTCTCCTGTGATATTGTTCTCAATCATTTCAGTATTTCGACATCTTTTCTAGACACTCACTGTTTACTCAGTGTCCTCTTTCCTTAACTATGTGATGTCTTCAGCTGTAGCAGTGATTCCAAGGGCGGTTTGAACTGAGCAGAGAAGTGCAGGCTATCACCTCCCCTTTTGAGAATCCTTTTCTAACACTGAAGTAGAAAAGATTCTATGATCTTTTTGGGCAGTTGTCACACTGATTAATATTAATGTCACACTGCTATTTTAGTGTTACTTGCTTTAAAAAAAGTGTTTTACATCCCTTAAATTCTTTTTTCTTGGAGTTTGTAGGTGTTTGCTTGTTTGTTTGTTTTTGTCCCTAACATGTTTGACCCATTAAATTTGACTTTGATAGACTTGGTTGGGTCCTGGGCATGCAAGAAAGAATAAGGCATGGTCCCTGCCTACCGTCTGGATTAGCTACTCATTTTAACTGTATCACCTGAAGATTTGATAAAAATCTTTAATGTCTCATCAGGCCATTGATAAAGATTTTGAAAGAAAAGGGAGAGGGCCAAGTATAAAGCTCTGCAGCAGGTCTTACTGTAGCCCAGTGATGCATGACTAGAAATGTATCAATCTTTAGACATTTTGAATCTTTTTAAAATTATTAACTTTTAAAAGGTTTTATTTATTTGTTTTTAGAGAGAGGAGAAGGGAGGGAGAGAGAGAAACATCAGTGTGAGAGAGAACATCGATTGGTTATCTGGACTGGGGCCCAAACTTGCAACCCAAGCAAGTGACCTGACTGGGAATGGAACCTGGTGGGATAATGGCCAGCCTATTGAGCCACAGTGGTCAAGGCTAGACATTTGGAATCTTAGAGTGGGGCTTTTTCAGACTATGAATGGGCCACAGTCTTCTTTTGCTTTAAGTGAGAAATAGTTATTAATGGAGCGTTGTCCATATTAATGATAATGGAAGCAAGAAACAGTTTAAGACTTACTTCTGTGGGCTACTGCCTGACGTATACAAAACCTTTAATGAAAATGGTTGTTCTAGCATTACAAATCTCCTAGCTTTTTTGTCCTATAGCTACATTAGTCTTGCCCACAGGAGATATCACAAGATGCTTTGTCGAATTCTTGCGGAAGACAAGATAGCACTGTGTTTCTGCATTAGGAGGCCATACCATGTGGTAAAAAGGGAAAAGACTTTGAAGTTAGATTTCAGTTCGAATTTTGGCTTCTACTTCCAGCCATCATGATGTTGGTTATTCTAATGTTTGTAAGCTTGCATCCCACGGTGGGATGCAAGCTTGGCGCTCAAGTCGTGAATTGTTTTTGAAACAATTATTTTAAAACATAGAGAAACAGATAAAAGGATACATGTTATTTTTGGTAAATGCTCCTTTTTATTTTCTCTAGCCAAAAACAGTAACTTAATCTGGGAGTCCCAGGCCAGAAGTTTTCCCCTGAAAAAAATCAGGATAGTGTGGTAAACATGTAAGAAATCTTGCCTGGCATCCATGCTTAAGAAAACTATCCCATATTGTACAACTATGATGGTATCTTTTTTTTTTTTTTTTTTTAAGATTTTATTTATTTTTAGAAAAGGGGAAGGGAAGGAGGAGAAAGAGGAGAGAAACATCAGTGTGTGGTTGCCTCTCAAGCTCCCTGTACTGGGGACCTGGCCTGCAACCCAGACAAGTGCCCTGACTGGGAATCAAAGCGATGACCCTTTGGTTTGCAGGCTGGTGCTCAATCCACTGAGCCACACCAGCCAGGGCCATAATGATATCTTAAGCAAGGCTCATTCCTTTGAATCAGTCTCATGCTTTGTAACCTCCAAGATGCACCCCTGACTGCCCTAATCCCTGAACTTAACCTATAGGAAATTGCTGCATTTTCTCCTGGATGTGAAATTTCAAATTCTTTCTCAGTTTCTCGAGTCAAGCTACCCATCCCCTGGGTTCTGTCTCCCTACCCTGTTCTTTGTATATTATGCAACACTAGTTGTCCTTGCATTTAATGGCTACAACTCCTCCCATTTATTGAGCTCTTCTCTGAGAGGAAGTTTAGTCTGAGGATAAAATAATGGCCCTGGGGTCAAACCTGAAGTTAGACTTCAGTTTAAATTTTGGCTTCTACTTATAGCCATCAGGATGTTGGTTAGTCTAATGTTTGTAAGCTGGTTCTTTTTAATAAAATGGGAGAATCTCACTCGTAGGATTTTTATGAGGATTAAATAGAGAGCCATCATGTATAAAGCTCTTAGCACAGTGCCTTGTGCATGTTTGTTTAATAAATGTTTGCTGTTGAATGAATAGGTGATGCTTAATTTGTGTTGGATTCTTTCATAGTAACTCTGTCAAAAAAGGTAATGGAATTAATTTGAAGTGAATTATTTTCAGAACCCATAGCTACATTTTAAAATTGTTTATCCCTGGCTGGCATGGCTCAGTTGGTTGGAGCAATGTCCTGTAGACCAAAGGGTCACAGGTTCAATTCCTGGTCAGGTCATATAGCCAGGTTGGGGATCTGATCCCTGGTTGCAGTTCTTATGAGAAGGTGACCAACTGATGTTTCTCTCTCACATCAGTGTTTTTCTCTCTCCTTTCCTCTTTCTGAAAGCAATAAAAAATGTTCTTGGGTGAGGATAAAAATATCTTTTTAAAAAATAAAATTGTTTATATATTATGTATTTTATAGATTACATATATATTTATTACCCATTCTAGAGTTGACATTTCTGCTGGGATTGATATTTCTGGAAACTCACTTCCTTTTTGACAATCGTGGCATTTGTCATACTTTGGTGCTTTAGTACTGCTCCCTTTTTGCAGAGCTCCTCTTAGGTTACTAATAACTACAAAGTAATCTTGTAGGTGAGCTATCTGAGAATTCAAAATCCTTTACCTGGCCCAGGAAGCTTAATTTTATATAGAGTCTATAAGCTCTCTTATGTGATTTCCCTGTGGATTTGTGGCTTTGATAAAATTGACAGAAGCAAGAAAGACAATTGGAGTGAGGGAGTGACTGCCTTTTCTCTAGAATTTATTAAAGCAATACTGCTGAACCTCAGCAATCAAATCCCAGAATTGTTTATTTAGTACCTGTTATATATCAAACATTGTGCTGGCCGGGGACTATAAAGATGAGTAAGATACTTAACTGTTAGCTTTCTTGACTTTATGTATTCTTAAATGTTTGTGCCACTTCAAATGTAGCCACCTGTTTTTGATATGTCTCTATATCTGTACTCTTGAGTGATCACTTTCTTTTTAGATTTGCCTCCTTTTTTCCCTTATAGAGGGCATTTTAAAATTATGAACTCTAATTTAAATGCCTCTCTCATTTTCCTTTTTAGAACTCTGACTGGAATTCCACCCATCTGCCTCCTGAAGTGTAGGATAGCCGCCGGTTTTTTGGTTAGCAAAGCCATGCTGTAAGGTTGGCTAGGCAGATGGTTTCCTGACAGTTTTGCAAATGAGGAAACTAAGATTTGGATTAAACTTCCAAGGTCCCACAGTTAATAATGGTGTGTCATTTTTTCTTGTCTATTTTTTTTTTTTGTTTGTTTGTTTTCCTATATACCTTAATCTCCTGAGCAATATTTGGCATTCATGTTTTAGCAGTTGGTTTTGCACCTGGCAACATAGTCTCTGGTGTAGGAATCTGTGTTTCTCTGTTTGTAAGATTAATGTTCGAGTGTCTGAAATATCTTCCAAGTACTTTTTGAAGCCACATCTCTGTTGATTCAGTCAGTTCACCTATACTATCTTTATAAAATACAATAGTTGAAGCCTTTTTCCTCTTCAGTATATTACTAGAAACATATGGGCTATAAAAGGGTGGGTGATTTTTTTAAGAATTATGGCTTAGGATTTCTAATATGTAAGTATTCCATATCTGACTGCCATTTTCTGTTTTGTGTTTTGAACTAGTCCTTAGAAGTAAATGACTTACTGCCTCTCCTTTGCAAGGTATTCACTCGGACTTTAAACTGATTATAATACCTCTTTTTAGAAACTTAAGGACAAGAAATGTTGAGGTATTCAAGTCCCCAGCTTACTTTTCTTTTTAAAAAATTAAAATATGCTTGACATATAACTGTAAATTTAAGTTGTACAATGTATTAATTTCTTATACTTATATATTATAATATGACTGCCATTGTAGCTTAATTTTCTTTTTTAATTTTATTTTATTTTATTGATTATGCTATTACAGTTGTCCCATTCCCCCCTTCATTCCCCTCCACCCTGCACACCCCCTCCCACCCACATTCCCCCCTTTAGTTCATGTCCATGTGTCATAAGTTCTTTAGCTTCTACATTTCCCATATTCTTGCCCTCCCCTTGTCTATTTTCTACCTACCATCTATGCTACTTATTCTCTGTACCTTTTCCCTCTCTCTCCTCCTTCCACTCCCCTGTTGCTAACCCTCCATGTGATCTCCATTTCTGTAGGGGATCTCCTTTGTAAGTGACTGTCCCCTTATCCCTTGCTGCTTCTAGAATTCTCACCTTCATTTTAATCTTGGCTAATGTAATTACGATGTGCCTTGGGGTGTTCCTCCTTGGGTCCAACTTCTTTGGGACTCTCTGAGCTTCCTGGACTTCCTGGAAGTCTATTTCCTTTGCCAGATTGGGGAAGTTCTCCTTTATTGTTTGTTCCAATAAGTTTTCCACTTGTTGCTCTTCTTCTTCCCTTTCTGGGACCCCTATAATTCGGATGTTGGGACGTTTAAAGATGTCCTGGAGGTTCCTAAGCCTCTCTTCATTTTTTTGAATTCTTGTTTCTTCTTTGTTTTCTGTTTGGTTGTTAGTTTCTTCCTTCTGGTCCACTCCATTGATTTGAGTCCTAGTTTTCCTCCCATCATTATTGGTTCCCTGTGCGTTTTCCTTCATTTCATTTATTGTAGCCTTCATTTGTTCATCTAATTTGTGAGCAAAATCAATCAATTCTGTGAGCATCTTGATAACCAGGGCTTTGAACTGTGCATCTGATAGGTTGGCTATCTCTTCATTGCTTAGATGAATTGGCTCTGGGGCTTTTATCTGTTTTCCCATTTGAGCCATTTTTGGTTTTGTTTTCTGTCTTTTCTTTCCCTCCCTCCCTCCCTCCCTCCCTTCCTTCTTTCCTTCTTTCTTTCATCTGGTCAGCTGTTAAGTGGTGAGGGGCAGATTCTTAGGTGTTCCCCAGGGCCGGGCAACCCACATTGCTAGGTAGTGATGCTGTACGTGGGGGTGGCGTCCAAGAGGGAACAGTGGCCCTTTCTCTGCTCTCTCTCGGATTCCCGTCCCTTCCACCACTTTCCCCAAGCAAAGTGGGCCCTTCTGGTGCTGATTGCCAGGTGGGTGGGCTTGTGTAAGTTCTAGGACCCTGTGGGTCTCTCCAGTGAACTCTCCTGTGAGGCTGGGAATCTCTCTTGGCACCTCAACTCCCACAAGTGTTTTCAGTGGGTGCTTTTAGGCTTTATTTCTCAGCACTGGGGCCCTGGGTTACTCGGTCAGTCTCTCTCCCCGTTTTTGCCTGGTTTGTCTGCATGCGTGAATGTGTGTCCGTGGTCAGCCAGCTGTCTTGTACGCCTTATTGGGTCTGCTCATTGCCACCCCACGCCCAGGGTCTGCTAGCTGCCGCCTGCGCACCTGGGACCACCAACCACCGCTTTTTCCTGCTTCAACTCCTCTCCCGCTGGCTGCCGACTCAGCCCCTCTTACAGGTCTGGATGAATGGTTGGACTTCCTTACAGTTCAATTTTCTGTCAGATCTGGTTGTTTTTTTTTGTTTCTAAATTTTTGTTGTCCTTAATTTTTGTTGTGTGAGGAGGCACAGTATGTCTACCTACGCCTCCATCTTGGCAGGAGTCTAGCTTAGTTTTCTGATAGCTAATTTCATTGCCTTGCTACAAAGGACTAATTTTATAAATTATCTGCCTGAATCCTTTCATGTCTTAAGTCTGGAAGTAGTAATAGATACTTTAAATATAATACTTAAGCCTGAAACCATGGTAGTGCTTATAGCAAAAATTAATGTAACCAGTTATACACACACAGACACATACACATTAATGAAAGTCTATTGAATTTAAAAGATAATAGACAGATTGGAAAGTATGTGTCCACAATTCAGTTACTATGCTGCTTTAGGTATTTTACTTGGTCAGTATTTAGCAAGAACAGCAAGTGATCTGGCTAACAACAATAAAAACAATCAATTGATTAAAGAAGTTACGAAAAGACTTTTTGTTTGGCAGATACAATTTGTTCCTATTATTTTTCTTATAATCCTTTTTTTTAAAAGATTTTTATTTATTTATTTTTAGGGAGAGGGGAAGGGAGGGATGGCGGGGGAAGAGAGAGACAGACAGACAGACACAGACACATCAATGTGCAGAAAACATCAGTCTGATTGGTTGATCTCATAAGTGACCTGACTGGGGACCAAACTCGCAACCCAGGCATGTGCCTTAACCAGGAATCGAACTAGCAGCCTTCTGCTTTGTATAACAGTGCTACACCAGTTAGAATCTATTTTAGTTCTAAAGTAGAGATTTAAAAATATTATCCATTATGATTTCAGGTAAGATGTTGGGCAAAATAAGCATCAGGTGCAAATGACAGATGGCAGCCTGAGCTAATAGGATTGTTAATTTTGTTAATACCCCTAAGGTTTGGAAGATGAGATAATTGGAATTGGAAGTAGTGGAGCTATAACTCAGGGTTTGGAGGAATAAGGTGGGAAATGTACCATTACTTTGATCCTCCTTACTTTGTGCCTACCCTAAGAATAGTTTGGGAGATGCATTGGTGTTCCAAACCACTTAGTGTCCAAGTACAGGAGTACCTGGTTAAGAATGCATGTGTATGTATGTTATAGAATAGGCAGCTTTGAGCAGTGGAAAAAGCACTGTGAAGTCAGACAGGCTTCCATCCAATGTAGCACCTGACTGAGTTGTCTGACCTCGGGTGTCATTGTATTCTTTAAATTTCAAGTTCACAACTGTAAAATAGGGATGATTACTTACTTCGGAGGATTCTTATAAAGATTAAATGAGGGAGCCCAAAGACAGTGCTTGGCAAATAATATGTACAATTTTGTTTTTCTTCATATATTCCTAGACTTCTTTGAATTGGTATTGTTTTATGCCACTTTTCTCTTCCCTTCCTTTTGTGGACTGGGGTTCTTCACTGAGATGTTGCCAGGGATTTATAAATCCCTTTGGAAAGTATGTGAAAATTGTTTTGCTGTGTGCATATTAGCAGTTTTCTTGGGAGTGAAGTCCATGATCACTCCCTTCTTCAACTCTCACTACCATGTAACGGAATTAAGAATCACTGCCCCAGAGTAACTATTATTATCACAAGTGGTATTAGTAGTCTGAACAAATTAAATATGCCTCATAGAGGCATGGTTAAAAAGGGTAAGACAAATTTCAGCCTTTTGATTGTTTGCTGTTACATAAAATCTTTTCAATTTTATTCTCAAATATAATTATATTTGTTTTTAAAAGTAGATATATGCTCTTCAAGAAAACAGAATATTAAAAACTTAGGATGTATGTAAAGTGAGATGATTTATGTTACAGAAGGAATTTTTTCATTGAGTAGTACTTATATTTTTCATTATGAAGGGGGAAAAAAGCTTTAATAGAGAACCTTTGATAATGTGCTTTACTAGTGTATTAGCTGTTGGAGTTAAAATAATTTGGTTTCTAAGGAAACTTTTAGGAACATGTCTCTTTTACAGAGTTATACCTCCATTGATTTACCCAGGCATATTGTACATGTGTTTATCTCAATAACAATACATTTGACCCTTAACATAGATTTGAACTGCATGGGGCCACATATATGCAGATTTAAAAAAATAAATATGTACAGTGCTGTAAATTTATTTTTTCTTAATGATTTTTCTTAATAACATTTTCTTTTCTCCAGTTTATTTTATTATAAAAATTCAGTATATAATACATGTAACATGTGTTAATCAACTTTATGTTACTGGTAAGGCTTCTTCCAGTCAACAGTAGGCTATTAGTAATCAAGTTTTTCAGGGAGTCTAAAGTTATATGCTGATTTTCATTTGTGTAGGTGTTGGTGCCACTCTCCTGAGAGGAAGTGTTAGCCCTGGTCTTGGTCTGGGAGGTACCATAGCATAGAGGCTCTGAGTTCTTTTCGAGGTCAGACTCCTGAATTTTAAATCTCACTCGAACACTTCTGTGACTTAGGCAAGATACTTAGCCTTCCTGTATCTCAGTTTCCATATCTATAATATTTGGGTAATAAATAATTCACAAGGTGCTATGAGAATTAAGTGAGTTAATATTTAAAAGATCTTAGAACACTGCCCATTTTATTGTAAGCACTGTGAAAGTGTTAAATTAGTAATGTAATCTAGTTAATATATACTTATGAAAAGATTTCTTACAACATAAGGCATTATATGCTGTATAGTACAATGTTAGGGTCCATAAACTTCTTCGGGATAAAGAAAGTCTGTGTGGGTTGTATGGGTGGTATGAGAAACTTAAAAATTCAAGCAAGAAGACTTCCAGCCAAGATGGAGGCATAGGCGGACACACTGTGCCTCCTCTCACAACCAAAATTAAGGACAACAAATATTTAGAAACAAGAAAACAACCAGAACTTATAGAAAATTGAACTGTACGGAAGTCCAACCACCATTCATCCAGACATGTAAGAGGGGCAGAGTCGCGGCAGGTAAAAGTGGAGGCGAGGACCCAGGAATGCAAGCAGCAGCGGCTGGCAGTTCCCAGGTGCACAGGCGGCGGCTGGCGGACCCCAGGCATAGGGGGGCAACTGTGCAGACCCAGTGAGGCCGCACAAGGCAGCTGGCTGACCAGGTGGTCCCACATTCTCGTGCGCAGATAATCCAGGCGAAGGGAAAGCAGCGGAAGGGACTGGAGTCCAGGAGAGAGTGGAGCAGGCGCCATTCTTTCCTCTCGGACTTCGCCCCCACAAACAGTGTCACAACCCAGCGACTGGGCTGCCCTGCCCTGAGGAACACCTAAGGCTCCACCCCTTACTACGTAATAGCCGCGACCAGACTAAAACCAAACACAAACAAACAAACAAACAAAAAAACGACCAAAAATGGCTCAAACTGGAGAACAATGAAAGCCCCAGAGCCAATTCCTCTAAGCCGTGAAGAGATAGTCAACCTATCAGATGCACAGTTCAAAGCACTGGTCATCAAGATGCTCACAGAATTGGTTGATTTTGCTCACAAATTAGATGAAAAAATGCAGGCTACAATACGTGAAATGAAGGAAGATGCATGGGGAACAATAAAGATGGGAGGAAAACTGGGACTCAAATCAATGGAGTGGACCAGAAGGAAGAAACTAACAACCAAACAGAAAACAGAGAAGAAACAAGAATTCAAAACACTGAGGAGAGGCTTAGGAACCTCCAGGACATCGTTAAACGTCCCAACATCTGGATTATAGGGGTCCCAGAAGGGGAAGAAGAAGAGCAACAAGTGGAAAACTTATTGGAACAAACAATAAAGGAGAACTTCCCCAATCTGGCAAAGGAAATAGACTACCAGGAAGTCCAGGAAGCTCAGAGAGTCCCAAAGAAGTTGGACCCAAGGAGGAACACCCCAAGGCACATCGTAATTACATTAGCCAAGATTAAAATGAAGGTGAGAATTCTAGAAGCAGCAAGGAATAAGGGGACAGTCATCTACAAAGGAGTTCCCATCAGACTGTCAACTGATTTCTCAAAAGAGACCTTGCAGGCAAGAAGGGGCTGGAAAGAAATATTTGAAATCTTGAAAAGCAGGGACCTACATCCAAAATTGCTGTATCCAGCAAAGCTGTCATTTAGAATGGAAGGGAAGATAAAGCGTTTCTCAGATAAGGTCAAGTTCAAGGAGTTCATCATCACCAAGCCCTTATGATATGAAATGTTAAAGGGACTTATCTAAGAAAAAGAAGATCAAAAATAGGACAGTGAAAAGATGGCAAACTCACAGCTATTAAGAACCACATCTAAAACAAAAGCAAACTAAGCAAACAGTTAGAACAGGAACAGAACCACAGAAATGGAGATCATATGGAGGATTAGCAACAGGGGCGTGGAAGGAGGAGAGAGGGGGGAAAGGTACAGAGAATAAGTAGCATAGACAGTGGGTAGAAAATAGACAGGGGGAGGGCAAGAATAATGTGGGAAATGTAGAAGCTAAAGAACTTATGACACATGGACATGAACTAAAGGGGGGGAATGTGGGTGGGAGAGGGTGTGCAGGGTGGAGGGGAATGATGGGGGAGAAAAGGGACAACTGTGATAGCATAATCAATAAAATATATATTAAAAAAATTCAAGCAAGAAGAGTATAGGTCAGAACAGAACTGGATATATATAGTGCAGATAGAGAAGAAAGAATAGGCCCATATTAGAGGGGAATTTAATGAACAAACAATTGGAGGGACTATATACAGACCAGGTAAGTTGGAGAATAAGTGAAGAAATACTGGAAGCTATTTTAGGAAGATAGGTGTGGACAGATTGTGAAGGTCCTTGGAATAAAAAATGAAGCTTTGAGATTTTTATTTGTAGATTAGGGCTCCCTAACTTTTATAAAGGAGAAGCTTAATGATTTTTTAAAAAGTACTTTAGCACAGTAATTGGCAAAGGGTAAGGATTCTATAACTGTTAGCTAGTATTAGCAATAGTAAAAATGACTATTATTCCACTGTATAGATGGGCTACATATGTATATATTTTTTAAAAATTGCCTACATATGTATATATTTTTAAAAAATTGATGAACATGTATTTCGTTATTTTTCATTTTATAATTAATAAATACTGTGATGAGCACTCTTTCCATAAAATTTTTTTTGTATATTCATGATTTCTTAGGAAAGACTTAATTTTGTCTCTTAAACTCCCCATGGCAGAGTGGCAGTGAGTTTCAGAGGGGATAGTAGAAATTCACTCCCCTCTGCTGAAAAATTCCTAGAAAACACATAACAAATTACTGTGTATTAGCTGCCAGTAGGGATTAGTTCAAGCATACTTACTAAAAAAAAAAATTATTGTAGACCCCTGTTGTAAGTTATGATAACATTTTTAAAGTCCCAGATACTTTAGGAAGATAATTTGGCATGTAGGCCAGAATGTGAAGTAAGACCAAAGGTATTTATACCAGAACATAATACAAGACTGGTGGTCATAGATGTCCAGAGGAAATATGACCACAAGGTTTGGTAGTTTGGGGGGAAATATGGAATGACGAGGGAGAATATTCAGGGATGGTTTTGCTGAGATTTGAAACCTCAGTGACTTGGAGAATGTGATCAAAATACTAAAGTTGTAATAGAAAGCCAGTTTTGGAGAGAAGATCCATTTAATTTTAAATACATTTGAAAGGCATTTAAGTTGACCTACATAAATTAAATATTTAGATAGGATTCAGATCTTGAATTTCTTTCTATAGCATTCATACTGAAACCATGGTTGAGTTCAAATAAATTACACAACTAATATAAGGAGCAAAGCTGAGATTCAAATACAAAGTTCTGCTTCAAAGTTTCTATTCTTAGACCCAATGCTGCAATGAATGGAAAAAGTCCTTTTGTTCTTATTTATTGTCATAACACATATTTGGTCTTCTCATTTTCTAAGTTATTTCTTTCATTATTTTGCCATTTAATTTATTTTGTACCTTTTCTGTATAGTCTTTATTGTTTCATTTAATAAAATATCTAGGGTAGTATGGTTAGGGCCTTTAAGGAGCCATTTCAGGACTTGATCTCAGCTGTGCCATTTATATCTATCTTTGGATTCCTTAATCACTAAATCCAGTGGCCTTTTCTTAGTGTTAATTTTCCTTTCTGTGCATACAGCAGAAATTCCATACTGAAATGTAGGTGCCTTCTCTTTCAGTAATAACTCACCATCCTAACTTTTATTTGTTCTACCTTTTTTCTCTGCAATTTCTTCATTTTTTTAAAGATTTTATTTATTTTTAGAGAAGGGAAGGAAGGGAGAAAGGGAGAGAAACATCAATGTGTTGTGTAGTTGCCTCTCACACCTCCCCTCCTTGCCCACCCCACAGGGAGGTACCTGGCCCACAACCCAGGCATGCGCCCTGACTGGGAATCAAACCAGCAACCATTTGGTGTGCAGGACAGTGCTCAATCCACTGAGCCACACCAGCCAGGGCTGCAATTTCTTCTATAGAGATATACCTATATGTGACTGTCTCTGTATAATCTTGAACTTGGCTCTCTATTTCTTTCTATACATGTCAACTGACTCTGGATTCTGATTTTGTTTCTTCAATTACTCTCGATTCTGTTTTCTCTTTTCTGTCTTCATGGACTTAGTTCAGGACATTTTTTTTCCCCTCCAGCTTTGTAATGGCCTCCACTCTCCCAGCTCTGTTTCCATTCTTTCCAGTCCAACCTTACTTCCTATCCCAAAGTCATTCTCTTAAAGTATAGATTTTATACTTCCCCACTGCTTAAAAACCCTTCAGTGAGTCTCCATTGTCAATAGTATTACTTCTTAACATATATTCCTTAGGACAAATTATGTATTTCTCTAGGGATAAAGAGGTCAAATGAGTTTGGGGAATGCTTGTAAAAATGCAGTTAGTCAGCCTTCGTTTTGGCAGCAGGAATCCTAGTGTGCTAATTTGCATTGTGAGTGTACAAAGGGGACACAGCAATATGCAGCATTTTCCAATTTCGACTGACTGTAGTATACATTTAAAAAAATACACGTCTAGTATGTTAGAATAGGTTTCATTAAGAAGCACAAGGTAAAGTCCATACTTCTATACAAGGAATCGAAGGACTTCTATTATTCATTCAGCCTTTGCCTATATATGCAGTCTCATTTCTGGCATTGACCTTACAATTTGGAGTTCCCCAGGGGGTAGACAGCTATGTTTTTCAGGCTTCAGTGGTTTCACCCATCTGTCAGGAAAACCCGTTCTATGAGTGAGGATCATCACCTTTTCTCTTACACTGTCTTGGACTCACCCAGGCAGGCTTTATATTTCCTTTCTTAACCCCTCCCAAAGTATAATCGTCAAGAGCCTTCATTTTAACAATATGGTATTATAATTCTCTTCACATTTTTATTTCTGCAATAGACTATACACTCCTTGAACCTGGAACTATTTCTTTTCATTTCTGTGACATTTGTACCTAGGAAAATTATTAGATATAGATGAAATAATTGAATTATACAATAATTGCAGGAACATTTCTTAGTAATATTGGTATTCATACAGTTAAGTAAATTACCAGTAAACATTTCTTTGATCTCAGAAATCTCGTAGATTCTTTCTCTATTGAGTAGTTAAGGTGGTATCAAATTCAGTGTTGTAACAAAATTTTTTATGGGGAAAACTAAGAAAAAGTATTTTATTACTAATTTTCTTTGTGTTTCTCATAATGTGTTCATAAAACAAATACCTTTTTCTTACATTAGGTTGTAATGTAATGTCTTCATTGAAATAGTTTAGTCATTAATAAAAACTCAGTGATTACTTTTTCTCCCAGATAACTTGAGCTTTATATTGAGATGATGTATTCATCTACAGTTGTTAAGATAAGAAACATTATTTTACATGAAACATTGTTTAATGCATATCTCTCTTGTCTTAGGCATCATTCTTAACAAAGAAGTTAAATATTGGTGGAAAAAGAGTAAACCTTGCTATATGGGTAAGTTAACCTTTTCAATTGTATGAGTTAAGGCCTCTACTGTTCTTGGTACTCTAATAACTAATTGATTCATGGAATAGTAATTTGAAAATTTGAATTTTCTTTTAAATTAACTGAAGATTAGCCAAAACTTAAAAAAAAAAAAAAAAGATGGCCAATAATTGTACCTTGAATACAGTTATATATACATGAATATTTCTATAATAACTTTTCAGCTGGGTGAAGATTAACTCAGGGATTCATGTCAGAGAAGGGAAAGGACGGTGGGCGAATAGCAACTTGGCCTTTATTTCGTGTTTTTGTTCCAATCTTCCAAGGGAGTGGCTAATGGAGACCAGAGTGAGTGTAAGGTAGTAGCATAGCAGTTAGCAGGTGGTCCTGGAGCATGCTCTCTTTCCTTGTCTCTTCCCTCTGTGGGAGCCTAAATTTAGGGCCAACCCTATTCCTGGCTTATAATGCCATCTTGACCATTCTGAACTCCAGATAACTGGTTTTTTTTAGTGGGGGTTGCTGGGGAGGAAGATGGTTGGGAGGGGAAATGTAAACTTTCTATAACAGTAAAATATTAAATATTGATTATAACTTGACTTTTAAACATTTTGGTAACCTGCTTTGTTTGTTTTTTGGGGTTATCTGTACCTTCATACCCTACTTTTAGTGGTCATGAACTTCTGGTCAAAAGTTTGCTGTAGTTGCAATAGTGAATGTATTTTCTTTTTTCTGATCTAATAAGCATTTGTTGCTTTATTTAGGATACAGCAGGTCAAGAGAGATTCCATGCATTGGGCCCAATTTACTACAGAGATTCAAATGGAGCTATTTTAGTTTATGATATAACAGATGAAGATTCTTTTCAGAAGGTATTTTACTTACTTATTGGTAGATGTCTTAGTAGAACCCTGGTTTTTCAAGTTTCCATTACCTGTATTTGTTTACTAATATGATTAGTCTTGGTTTTAAAGGTATAGTTTGTATATAAATGGTGACCACTCAATTTTTAATGGAGTATTTAATTTGTTAACCATATGAATAGTTTATTACCTGGCTTTCCTAGATATCAGGAAAGGGAAATACTCTGAAGTAAAACATCTGAAAAACATAAGGGCTTTTTTTCCTCCCTGATAAAGAAGAATCATACATTTCTTTGATTACATGCATTCTGGACACCTGACATCTTGGAACGATTGCACTGGCTTCCTAATTGTGAAGAGAAAAAAGGAGAACTAAGTTAAATTTAAGCTCTTTCTCTTCACTGAATTTTCTAGAGGATAATATAAAAAGGTGTTTATTCTAAAGCTCCTCCATTTTTTTACCCCTCTTTGCGCATACACCAAAATACAGAGTTTTTAAAGTTGATTGGAACCAAAAATGCGTTACCATTAAACTTATCTCTGAATTGTCATCACCATTAGGATAGTGACTGATTACTCATTTGACCTTTCCTCTGAAAGCCCCTTTGGAATTTGTCAAGGGTGTGTAACTGAAAGGGGTAATTTCCAGGGCAAAAAAAACTTATCTTGCCATGAGTTATAATTGTGTCTATGTTGAAATTGCTTGCCTTTCTGGTTTTTTTCTTTCTTTTTTTATTTCCCAGTATTTAACTGATAAAGTAGATATATGTTAGTCCTTAGATTATGAATGACATGTGGAAAAACGTAGTTCAAGGAGTAGAAGAATGGAACAGCTTGCAGATTTAATGGTATTTTTAAGAAGTTATTTTGGGGCTGCTATTTGGTGCTATTTGTTATCCCTTCCTACCTTTTTGCACTAAAAAATGGTTTAGGTATTTTATTAAGAGAAAGTTGAGTCTTATAGGTTGAAAAGTGAGCACTTATCTCTTGCTGCTTAACAAAACCCCCAAAACTTGTGGTTTAAAATGATTATTTCTTATGATTTTGTGGGTCCTCTGCCCCGTTTGATGTCAGCAGAGTCACTCATGCAGCTGCATTGAACTGGGAGTTTGGCTGGGTGGGGACCATCCAAGGCAGCGTGGTTCTCCATATGATTTCTCAATCTATCTGCTGCTTCATCTTCTGGTACTCTTTCCACATGCTCTCTCATTATTCTACATTCTAGTCTAAGATTCTTTTTATTTCTTTAAGATTTTACTTATTTTTAGAGAGGAGAATGGAGGGAGAAAGAGAGGGAGAGAAACACCAATGTGTGGTTGCCTCTTCCCCCTACTGGGGACCTGGCCCACAACCCAGGCATGTGCCCCAGACTGGGAATCAAACTGGCAACCCTTTGATTCTCAGACCGGTACTCAATCCATTGAGTGACACCAGCCAGGGCTAGCCTAAACTTGTTATGTGACAACTGGATCCCAGAAGTATAGCTGCCAGACCCTCTTAAGGCTGAGGTCTAGAAGTGGCATAGCATTACTTCTGCTACTTTCTCTTGGTCAAAACAAGTTACAAGGCTAGCCCATATTCCAGGGGAGGGGAAATAGGTTGTACCTCTTGATAGGAGGATTGGCAAAGAATTTGTGACCCTCCTTAACTCACCACAGAATATATGCTGTAATGAGCAGGATGCCTGTGAAGGGGGATCATACTGGAGGTGAATAACACATTTTTTTTTAACTGTTCAGATTTAGTAGGTTGTGATACTATATGCATAGAGAGTAGAGTAATACATCGTTTTATATCAACACTATTAAATTTTTCTTCTGTGAAATCACCTAGGGATGCAAGTTAAATGCTTTTCTGAAAACTTAATACACATGTGAATGAAACAAAAAGATGGGGCCGTACTGAGAAAACTGCTTCAGTGCGATTACAAAGATAAGGTGGTGATATTGATTACCTTTGCTTTTATGAAGATTTTGGGTTTACTACAGAGTTAGTTCCTCTACGTTCTTGCAGAGAATAGGAATGCAGACCTGTTACGTTTGTATCATAGAGCCAGATGCACAGTCAGTACTTACCACATGTCTAATGTAATTTTTGTAACTTATAGGTGTGTGTATTTTTTGGAAAGGTGTGTAAGTTCTGTGTAATTTGATTGCATACATAATAAATTCTATTACAAAAAAAATGAAAGGATGGTATCCAAGTTTGTTTTTTGTCCTGTTTTATTCTAGTCAACATTTTTAAAAGCATGAGTTCCAAAAGATTAAATTTGTTAATTCTAGTTTACTCTCAACTGTGCCTACTGCTGTCCTTCATCCATAGTGAAGTATCAGTTTGTTTCTGGAGTAGTTGTATACCAGTGGTTCTGCAGGAGGGAGTGGCCAATGTCTGGAGACATCTTTGGTTGTCACAACTGAAGGATGGTATTGGTATCTAGTGGTTAGGAGGCCAGGAGTGCTGCTACACATCATGTATTGCACAGGACAGTCCCTTATAGCAGGGAATTATCTGAGCCAAAATATCAGTAGTGCCAAGATTGAAAACACTTGTCATGTACTTAAAGGATGAAAATTTGTTTTGCCTGTCTTTTTGGTGCCCATATATATAGTTTTCCTGTAAGCGTATGATACAGAAACTCCTATGTCCTTTATTTCGGAACCAGTTGGGTTAAGTTTGTGTGTTCTTAAGTGACCCTATACAAGTACCTATTATCTGAGGCCAGAGTTGACGTGCTTTTGCTCTGGTGAATAGCTTTGCTTGAATCTATGGAAGATTTATGAAAATTTGTAATTAGAGGTACTTTTCTCCGTACCTATATATAGATACAGAGAGAAATATTTCCGTTGGATGTTTGTATGTGTGTTGTTTTCAATGTAATCTGGAAATAAATGGTCTTAATTGTGAATCATTCCTGGTAACAACTAAATGCATGAACTGTTAGCCAAATTTTGAGGTATTTCAACAATATTGATTGAATTTTGGGGTGTTGCATTGGCAGTCTTGTAACAGAATTTGTTTTAACATTAACTCTTTTGTATACACAGGTAAAAAACTGGGTCAAAGAATTACGGAAAATGTTGGGAAATGAAATCTGTTTATGTATAGTTGGTAAGTATCATTACTTTTTAAATCTCCTTTGTACTTTCTTAATTTTTTAAATAAAAGAATAGTAAACCAGTAACTCTCATTTTAAAACTATGTGAGGAAAGAAGAATGGCATTTTCATGAATAATATTGTAGAGTAATTTAGTATTTGGAAGTACTCTTTTAGAATCTTCAACTCTATCTCAAGGAATGCCTTGGGGAGCAAGTGGGAAGCTAAACATTTAAGGCTTTATTTAAGTCCCCAGCCTTGCTTCAATTTGACTTTTAGTTTTTCACCATAAGATTTTATTTAGAAAAAAGTTCGGGAACTAAAATAAAAACCAATGACTTACACTAGTGTTCTTGTTCTGTACATTAAAGTATACACATGTTTGAGTTAAGGACAAATTTGACTCCAAGGGTATAAGTAGATCATGATACTATAGTGGAGGGGTGTTCTTAATGGTAAAATAATGGAACTCTGTAACTTTCTCTTGGAGTTCTAGAATTTCTCTTTGGTTCCCTTTTTCTTTAGATTATTATTTCTATGATATAACAAGTAATTACTGAGCAATAAAGTGTACCAGATGTTGTGTTGTGTATTCAGTAGACATTGTCTCATGTAATCCTCATTACCCTCTGAGCGCTTTATAGGGGAAGCTGAGCCCTGGAGGTATACTAACTTGACCAATATCAGGCAGGTATCAGAGATAGGATTCAAGTTGAATCCCATCTCACTCCTATGTTTATGTTATTAATCCTTATATTGAGTAACCTCATGCTGTTTTCTTTCTTCCTTTTTTACATGACTGATACAGTCAGTATGGCCTGTGAGAAACCAGGGAGTCCTAGTGAGGGATGTAGAATGGAATGGTCAGTGTGGGGAAATTCTGCCTTTAGCCTTAAGAATTTTTGTTTTTATTTTGAGCTTACATTTCATGCAGTTTGTCACCATTAAATGATCGGTAAACTTTACAGTTCCAGATCAGAGTGTAGGTCTGGGGTAAGAGTGCAAGGAGGCCTGATTTTTAGTCTAGATGCTACATGTTAGGCTAGATGGCAGGAATGTATCAGAACAGAGTACTGAGGTAATACTCTGTATAGGAATTTGGGGCGACAGTTGTAGCTAGTTATTAGTGAGTTTGGTGTGGATTTGTGTGGTATATGGGACTTACTGCAAGTGGAAGTGGCTATGATGAGTGAACAACTGGATACTTGAGAATTTGATATTCTGGATATCCCTCAGAACAGAGAAATAAATGACTAACATATACTCAAAGAAGCCTCAAGAGTTTGTTACTTGACTAGGGTTACAATGTAACATTAAAAAAAAATAGCTAGGAGTTAGACTTCCAGTCAAGATGGTGGCATAGGTAAACACAGCTTGCCTCCTCATACAACCACATCAAAATTACAGCTAAACTATAGAAAAACCATTATTCAGAACTATTAAACATCGAGCTGAATGGAACTTCTACAACTGTGGAATTAAAGAAGAAACCACATCAGGACTGGTAGGAAGGGTGGGGGCATAGAACAGGCAGGTCTTACACCCACATGTAGTGGATAAAAGATAAGGAGGGAACCCTGACCTGCGTGGCTCAGTTAATTGGGCATCTTTCCACAGAGCAAGGAGTTGTTGACTCGATTCCTGATGAGGGCACGTGTCTGGGTTGCAGATTCAGTCCTCAGTCAGGGCTCATACAAGAGGCAAACAGTCACTATTTCTCTGCCCCTTTTCTCCCTCCCTTTCTCTCTCTAAAAATAAATAAATAAAATATTTATAAATATATTAGAAAAATCATGAGGGATATCTCAGGAGTGAGGGGTTGCAGCCCCACACTATCCTCTCCAGCCCAGGGTTCCAGTGCTAGGAAAATAAATTCCCATAACTTCTGGCTGTAAAAACCAGTAGGGATTGAGGCTGTGGAAGAGAGAAACTTCTGGAGTCCCAGGCAGTTCTCTTCAAAGGCCCATGCATGGACTACTTGGACTCACTCCCTCTGAGCTCCAGTGTGGGGGTAGCAGATTGAAAGGCATCAGAGTCACATGGGGAGGAACTGAATTGTCCAGCAGCAGGGCAAGAGCTGGGGGACAGGTTTCTCTCACACAGCAGTGCTGGCAGAGGCCATTTTTCCATTCCTGAGCTCTCCCACAACAGAACCACAGAGTCTGCAGATGGGTGTCATATCTGAGACTCCATCAGCCTGGCTCACACTGTTTGCTCCAACCTCATGATGAGGCCCTGACACACCCGGCTTTCGGGACCACGCAAGCTGTTTACAGTTTTTCCACATGAATGGCTTACCTTGGCCTATGCTTCAGATTTTCCTACGTTCTCTCAAATAAGCAGCTTCTAGCTTTAATAAGCCCCTATACCTCTCGCCCCCCTATACCTCTTGCTAAGTTACCCCAGGCCTGGCACTGTCAGTGTCCAGCCTTGGTTCACAGTTTGGCCTCCCCAGGGCACCTTGAAGCCCAGCACAAGTAGCAGCCATTTGCAGATCACTTTGTAACCTCTGTTGTGTGATCCTGGACAGAACAGTCAGTGGTTGACGTTGGCTATGTACCACCAGCAATCAAGGCTCTACTATAAGTAGAGGGTGTACACAGCCCATATGACTTGGGTACACTTTGACCAGCTAGGGTAATAAGGGAGGCTGTGCCACTTGACTCTATAGGACACTTGCTACATTAGGCCACTCTACCAAATCTGGGAGACATAGCAGCTCTACTTAAAACATAGAAACAAACACAGGGAGGCTGTCACAATGAGGAGACAAAGAAACATGGCCTAACTGAAAGAACAGATCAAAACTCCAGAAAAAGAACTAAACATAATGGAGACAAGCATCTACTAGATGCAGAGTTCAAAAAAATGGTTATAAGGAAGCTCTAGGAACTTAGTGGGGACCTCAATAGCATAAAAAAAAATCCAGTCAGAAATGAAGGATACAGTAATTGAAATAACTATTTATAGAGAAACAACAGTAGAGTGGATGAAGCCAAGAATCAAATTAGCGATTTAGAATAGAAAGAAGCAAAAAAAAAAAAAAAAAAAAAAAAAATCAGAACAGCAAGGAAAAAAAATACAAAAAATGAGGATAGTGTAGAAGCTCTGGGACAGGTATACCAGCATTCACAGCATGAAGGTGCCAGAGGAGAAGAGGGAGAGAAATTAGAAATCTGTGTAAGAAAATAATGACAGAAAACTTCTCTAACTTGGTGAAGGAGATACACATACAAGTTTAGGAAGCACATAAGAGTCCCAAACAAGGTGAACCCAAAGAGGCCCACTCCTAGACACATCAATTAAAATGCCAAAGGTTAAAGACAAAGAATCTTAAAGCAACAAGAGAAAAGAAGTTACCTACAAGGTAGCTCCTATAAGACTGTCAGCTGATTTCTCAACAGAAACTTTGCAGGCTAGAAAATTTTTCTTTGCAAGAAAAATTGAAAGTGATGAAAAGCAAGGGCCTACAACCAAGATTACTAGCAAAGCTATGGTTTAGAATCGAAGGAGAGATAAAGAGCTTTCTAGGCAAGAAAAAGCTAAAGTTGTTCATCACCACCATACCAGTATTAAATGTTAAAGGGTCTTCTTAGAGAAGATCAAACATATGAATAATAAAATGGCAATAAATACATATCTATCAACAATTGATTCTAAAAATCAAACGTGCAAAACAAAAACATAATCATAGATACAGGGAATGTTTTGATGGTTGCCAGATGGGAGAGAGATCGGGGGGGGGTGGGTGAAAATGGGGAAGAGGTTAAGAAGTACAAATTGGTAGTTACAGAATAGTCACGGGGATATAAAGTATAGCATAGGGAATACAGCAGCCAAAGAACATTCATGCAGGAGCCATGGACATGGAACACAGTGTGGCGATTGCTTGAGGAGGGGTGGCTGGGTTGTGGAGGGCAAAAGGGGAAAAGTTGGGACAATTTTAACAGCCTAAACAATAACGTATAATGTAAAAAAAAAAAAAAAAAAAAACTGGGTAAATAAGTTTACGAATATCAAGCTTATATTCTTCATGTTCATATTATAAGAAGATATAGGAATATTGTGTCTGGTAGCTTACTACCCCAAGTGGGGTCAAATATTCTCATTAATTGTTATATACTGCTTATTAATAATTGGTATAATATATAAAATGCTCACACTCTCTTTTCTTTCCTGTTGGCAAACACTACATAGAATTTTAGTTGTAATTTAGAATCTAAAGAATCTTGACAGCCCATTTACCACAAAAGGAAAATTGCCGCTAAGAAAGCCTCGTCACCAGCACCTTAGAAGCCCCACCTGTGCTGCTTTCTCACTCCAGCACTACCCAGCTGCCCTCCTTTCTCCCTCACCTACTGCCAGACGCTACCTTGACTCTTTACTGAATGTACTAGTTTTGTTTTGAACTGTATATAAATGTAATCATATAGTATGAACTCTTTTGTGTGGTTTCTTTGACTTTACATTATGTTTGTGAGGTTTCCCTGTGTTCTTGTATTTAGTTGTAGTTCATTTTATTCTCTTTGCTACTACTTTATTCTATGAATATTCCAGTTTATCTTTTTGCTATTGATGAACATTTGCATTATTTTTTCACCTATTGATTTTTATTTTATTCTCAGTAGTAGTTCAGTATTTCATTGCTGGTAGTTTTATTTATGGTAGTTCTTCTGTTTTATTATTAACTTCAGAATAGTAATTCCTCACATGATTATTGTGAAGATGAAATAATGATTTGGAAAACATTTTGCATAGAGAAGGCATTTGACAAATTGTTCTTTCTTTCCCTTTACATAAGATAACCTTTCAAACCTTTGGAGCTTGGATAATTCACCTACAGTCTTAAATTCTTGGTCTTCAACTTTTTTCATTTGGACTAACTTTCAGATATTCTCATCATCCTGATTATTTTTTCCTGAGTTTATTTAAGTTTATCTCTGTGTCTTCTACCCTTGAAATGGACACGAGAATCCAAACATTGTTGAGCCAGTATATACTTGCATGGCTCTCTTTTTTAAAAAATCCTCACACAGTCACTCTACCAATGTTGCCCAAGATTGTGTACACTTGTCAGCCATGTCAAGTCAATGTCTCTTTTATGTAGAAGATTGCAGCAGGGGTGTCAGACTCATTTTCACTGGGGTCTATATCAGCCTCGTGGTTGCCTTCAAAGGGCTGAATGTCATTTTAACTCCTTAACAGTTAAGGAGTAGTTACATTTACACAGTCCTAAAATTAATTCGGCCCTTTGAAAGCAACTGTGAGGCTGATGTGGCCCTCTGGTGAAATGAGTTTAACACCCCTGGACTACAGATAACAAATATTTGAACTACTTTTTCATAAGGCTTTCCCCATCTTGTTCTTATATAATTAAGTTATTTAAGCCTAACTGTAGGAATTCTAACTTATCTTATGTCTCTGAATCTTTATGCTTGATATATAATCTGCTAGCTTTTTGGGTGTGAATTAGATACTGAGCCTTCTAGGTCCTTATCTAAGCCTCTGACGACGTGTTAACTAGTAATAGAACCTCAATAGAGAACCTCATACTTCACTGCAGACTTTTTCCCTCTAGGTTTTACTTAATCCATTGATTAGTACTGTTAGTGGTTGCTCTAGTTGATAGTTTTTTTGCTTTTAGTCTGCCCTTAACATTTGTATGTTTCTTAAACAAATATTTGTTATCAATAAGTTACTGTTTCTTGTGTGTCAGGTACTTTTCTAAGAACTACACACTTACTATTTCATTTAAGCTTCCAGACAACACTGCCAGGAAGGTATTGTTGCCATTTCCATTTTACACGCAGGGAAATGGGTTTAGCTTGATACTTTCTAAAGTACATGACTAGTTGGAGGTAGACCTGAGATTTTAACTCAAGTCTGTCTGCTACTTTAAGCTCATATCCTTATTCAATACTATATATTGCTTTCTATGTACCAGGCTTTAAGAATAGTGTAGTGAATAAGTAAACAAAATAGATGATGTCTTTGCCTTCTCAAAGCTTACTGTATAGAGAGAGAGAAAAAAAACAGGCTGTTATGTATTATGATAAATGCTGTGAAGGTGGAGTACTATGGAGGGCTGTGATGGCACAGAAGCAAACCTAAGTTTAGGGGGTGGCGGGTTAAGGGAAGATTTCCTAGAGCGTTGTATTAACTAAGTTAGCTAGATGAAGCCAGCAGGGTGATGGTAGAAAGTATCTGTCATGGGCTTTAATTCTCTCATAACAAGATTGATTTTCCATTTGATCATTCACTGTGATAAATGTGGCTAATACTAATAACTACTCTTTATTGAACTTGTACTACATGCTAAGCCTTGTACAGTATTTTCACATCAGCCCTGCAAAGTTTGTTAGCTGTATTTGTACAAAGTGAGACTAAGAGAGGTTAAGTAATTTGCCTAAAGTCTAATAGTTATGAAATGAACCTGGACTTACAAACAGGTTTTCTTCAGATTTAAAAGGCTTTTGAAAGAAAGTTTTTTTACTACTAGGCCAGGCACCATCCAATCTAAGCAAAATATGGTTCTAGCTCTTTATTAGGCCCTCTGCCCTTAGCAGTAGGTATATCCCTTCCATGTTCTAATTCAATTATGTATTTTTAAAGAAGATAATGTTTTTACTGTTC
Source organism: Glossophaga mutica (assembly GCA_039655065.1). Classification (NCBI taxonomy): domain Eukaryota; kingdom Metazoa; phylum Chordata; class Mammalia; order Chiroptera; family Phyllostomidae; genus Glossophaga; species Glossophaga mutica. Next base: position 67,852,882 of record CM077304.1, read on the forward strand.
TTAATAGGGTGACTTTTTTCTTCCTTTCCAATAGCTTCAGCCAATTTTTTCCCTTCATCTTCCTAGTACTATACTTTCAAGTAGGTGCCTACTCCAGTTGGTTACCCTTGTTTTCAGGCATTTTAAGCCTATTAGAAAGTTTTCTATGTTAGCTGAACCATAGTATTAAAACAGATATGAGTCTTAAAGCCTTAATTCTTTAACTGTCTTGCTTTTTAAGAGTATAGGAACTAAAAAGATTTTGAGCTTTAGAAATTTGTCACTTAACTGGCAGTTTCTGTGACTTAGTTTGTGCTTAATCAATCCATTATGAATACTGTCTGTTCAAAGAAATATTTTATAGAGGGATTTTAAAGTTTTGTTTAAAATAATAATTATGGGGCAGTGGAGAGACACCAGGGGAAACATTTGGACAACTATGATAGAACAACAATGATAAAAAAAAAGGATGTGTTGCTGGAAAAATAAATAAAATAATAGGTTATTAAAATAGCTATTTTAATAACGATTGTTCATTAAGTTGAAAATCTTATTAAATAATAAAACTGAATAAGTTTTCCCAAGTAATCATTTGAAACAGTATGGTTATTGTCTACTTTCCCTGTCCTCATCTTTTTTAAAATAGATGCTGATACTTCAGGTGGAATTTGAAAAAAAGAGGCAAAAGGATCTAAGAAAAAGCTCATATGATTTTAGTTAATTGGAAGAAAGGTCTTGCTGTCTCTTTTCTAAGAGGCAAAATATTATGCCTTTATTTGTTGGAGCCACTGGACACTAGGTGGTGCTTTTTGCATTCTTCATAGCACGCACAAAACAACTTTCCTCTGGTGACTGTCACATATATCGGCTATAATATTTAGCAAATTAAAATTTTTATTGGCGAAGTTTAATGTAGGAAATCAGAACTAATATGTATTTTCTTGTTGAGATATGCAGATAACTATTCAAAGAGGGAAGAGTTCATTACTGAATTTGTTGATACCTACCGAGCTTTAGTATAGTCTACTTCCCTCCTCATCATCTTTAGGCTGTGGAGTCAAGTAGTTGATTGCAGGTGCCCACAGTTAGGTGCTCAGATTATTTGAGCTCCTTCATAGATGTAGAACCTCAAGGATTATATTTCTCAGGTTTAAGCATTATATTTTTCATTAGGTGCTTACTTCAGTGCTCTAGCTGAAATTGTCTTCTAGGATTCTCTAAGGTCCCAACAAAAATGGCTTTATTTATAAGGTTTCCTCTCCCTCCCACTCAAGTCATGATAGAAGAAATTAAAATACTCGTTTGAAGTGTCCTTCCTTAGGGTATTTTTCCCTATTCCTACCTGTTATTTCCATTACCTTTAGCACTTGGTGTGTCTAGCCAATTCACCTGTCATCTATCCTATATTTAATAAGGAATCTGCATTTTGCAGTTTCTTCCCTTTTGTTCTGATGATTTGTTTAGCATCTCTGTTTCCCTTGTTTAAGGAGGGCTACATTTCAGTAATTTTAAGTCTGCATGATGTGTACATCTTCTATATGTTTTTATTTTTCACTTACCATCGACATAAAATATATTAGTTTCAGCTGTACACCATACTAAGTAGGCATTTATATAACTTACGAAGTGATTACCTCAATAAATCTAGTACCCATCTGACACCATGCATAGTTATTATAATATTATTGGTTATATTTCCTATGCTGTACTTCACATCCCTGTGACTGTTTTTATAACTGGCAATTTGTACATCTTAATCCCTTCCACTTTTTCACCCATCTCACCAATTCCCCACCCATCTGGCAATCATTGATTTTTTTTCTCCGTATCTGTGCATTTGTTTCTGTTTTGTTTATTTTGTGTTTTAGATTCCACATATAAGTGAAATAAATCTCACGTTATATGTCTTTCTCTCAGTTTGATGTATTTCACTTAGCATAATAACCTTTCAGTCACAATGTGCATACATTAAGTTCTCTCATGTTTTCAAAAGAGAGAGTATAGTTTTCTCCTCTATGGTGGTAAAGTGTTTAAAAAGCCATATAGTTAATGCTTTCTTCAATCAGTTTACATTATCCATGAAACCAAAATACTCTTAGGATCCAAGAAGCTAACTTAATATATTTTTGTGGACAATAACGTGGCTTTGCTTAGTTTTTGATTGACTCTAAGTTGATTGGGGACTGCTTATACTTGGTTAAGAAATAGGTTTATCCCTTGGTTTCCTACTGAATCTTAGTCTCTGTTATATCTTTAGTCAAGGCATAGTGCCCATCTCTTTGGAAAAGTTACTTTCTCTCACAGACTGACTGCCCCTTCAGGAATGCTATACATTATTTGAGGGAGATTGAGGCATTCACCTTGATAGCCATGATCAAACCTTATATGATAGGGGTTCCTTTATAATTTTAGGACATTTAGAAGTCTGATGAGGTTGTATTTTTTTCCAGGTGATTAAAGTGGGAATCGTATATTTAGAATTGGCTTAATTTTGTTATAAAAATGAATTGATATTAAAGATTGGCATTTACTTTTTCAAATTAGGTAATAAAATAGACTTGGAAAAGGAGAGACATGTTTCCATTCAAGAAGCAGAATTGTAAGTGTTATCCCTGCCACCCTCCCCTGACTGCCCTCCTCTCGCCCCTGTCTAACAATCACTCCACAGTAGAAGTCTTTCTCTTTGCACAGTGGGCCTTACTGTTGAGGGTATTACTCAGATGTCTTAATATAGACTGAGCTGTCGAACTTGTGAAGCATGTTAACATCGGTAATTTCTAGATTTTTGGCCATATTTAAAAATAATCCACTCCTCTTTTTGATTTCAGTAAAAAATATAAAGTGATGCAGAAGAAAACTGTCATGATCAAATAGTCAGTGTATCACAAAAACTTTAAAAATATTTGCCCTGGCTGGTGTGGCTCAGTGGACTGAGCACTGGCCTGCTAACCAAAGGGTCGCTGGTTCGATTCCCAGTCAGAGCACATGCGTGGGTTGCAGGCCAGGTCCCCAGTGGGGGCAGCATGAGAGGCAACCACACACTGATATTTTAAAAAATTTGGGTTGCAAATTAACTTACAAAAACTTTAAGTCTTGTTAACTTGTGCTCATTTAAAATTTGGTTTAATGTATAGAGATGTTAAGTGGCTATATAATCTTAACTTTATTAACAGTGAGTTAATTAGTAATAAATTACTAAATTTGCTACTGTGAAAAGTTCAAATAGCAGTATGACAAAAACATGAAACAAATTTTTTTACATTGATCGCTGATTTTTTTTTTTTAAGGTATGCAGAATCTGTGGGAGCAAAACATTATCATACATCAGCCAAGCAGAACAAAGGAATTGAGGAACTCTTTCTTGACCTTTGTAAAAGTAGGTATATTCAGATTTAGTACGATTAGAAATTCCTCTTTTAAAAAAAGTTGGTAATATTTCTAAAGTGATGTTTTACATTTTCCATTAGTGATCATATTGATGACTTGTCACATTTACCAGTACTATTATTTACTTAATGTTTTTTCTTTAACTCATTTCTTGTAAATATTTACTTATAAATACCTACTTTAGCCCTATTTCAAGCAGTAATGAATGGCTATGAAATTTTATATGTGTGATAATGTGCTAAATGCATATTAAAATATATAACTATTAACAGTAAAAATGGAGGGGGAACATACAGATTAAAACAGATTTGAGAGATGTAACAACCGGCTGCAGTGGATGGACCTTATTTGAATCCTGATTTGACCAAGTAGTGAAAAAGAACATTTGTTTTTTTCACTACTTGGAACTACTGTTTGAACATCCACTGGATATTTGACGACATTCAATAATTGTAGGGACTGTGGGAGGGTGAAATGGATAAAGGGGTTCAGCTGTACATAAGCGATGGAAACTAGGCTTTTGGTGGTGAGCACACAATAGAGTATATATTGAATTATAATGTACGTCTAAAATTTATATAATGTTATATAATGTCACCTCAATAAAAAATAAAATTTAAAAAAATTTTGTAAAAATTTTAGGTGTGATTATAGTGTTGTGGTTATACTTTAAGAAAAGAGTTTCTACCTTTTATAGATCATTAGAATAATTTTATGTGTATAGGGTTTGATTCAAAATAATGGTAATGATACTTGCCAGGTATTGTTGAAATTATGTGATGAACATACAATTTTCATTATGCTATATTTTTCTATTTTTATATATATGTTTGAAATTTCCCATATTAAAAAGTTGTTTAAATAATGAAAGGAAAATGATTGTTTAAAGATTTTATTTATTTTATTTTTAGAAAGAGGGGAGAGGAGGGAGAAAGAGAGGGAGAGAAACGTCAATGTGTGGTTGCCTCTCATGAGGCCCCCACTAGGGACCTGGCCTGCAACCCAGGCCTGTGCCCTGACTGGGAATGGAATGGGCAACCCTTTGGTTCACAACAGCCAGGGTGGAAAATGATTGTGTACATACAACCTGAAAGTCATTTCTCATATCACCAGTAGACTACATACCATACTTTGGAAAATCAAAGTCTATGGAATAATGGATTGAAATGATTTTGTCAAATTATATTCCTTGAATTTAGGGACATCAGACTTTTGAGAATTTGATGAAACTGGTTTTTTCTCTCAAGAAAAATGCACATGTACACAACTTTGGAGTAAATTTCAGTTCTTTAAAAACCTAAAAGTCATTCATGATTGTTCTAGAGTAATTTTCTAAGTGAGCAGCATCAGCATCGCTTGAGACCCTACCCCAAACCTACTGAATCAAAATCTTAGGAGATGGTGCCCAGAATCTGTGTTTTAACAATCCCTCCGTATGATTCTGATGCACACTAAAATTTGAGAAGCATTGCTGTGTACATGCTAATCACTTTGGGACCTTGTTAAAATGGGTCTGATGTGGGCCTGAGCTTCTGTTTCTAACCCAAGTGGTGATGATGCTGGTCCTTCCTCAGATCATACTTTGAGTACCAAAGCTTGATCTGGCTTATAAATGTTTCAGTTACATGTCTTTATTTAAAAATTGGAATATTCCCCATATGTTTATTTAAAAATAAAGAACAAATGGAAAGGAAGGGAAGGGACTAGTCAAAGAACATGCAGGAATGACCCATGGACATGGACAATGATGTGGGGACTGACTGTGGGAGTGGAGGGTTGGGCTGGGTGGAAGAGGGCAAAGGTTGAAAAATTGGGACAACTATAATAGAACAACAATAAAAAAATAAAATAAAGAACATATAAATACTAACACATTTTATACATTATAAAGCACACAAAAATAGAAAATTTTAAAACAAAGAAGTTAGAATTTTTAAGAATAGTCTCTGGACCCAAGTTGAAGAACCTTGTTCTGTTTTGAGGAGTCCTTCTTTTGTTTTCTCACCTTTTCAGATATGTATTTTGCAATTATTTACTCACAGTCTGTGTACTGTATTTTCATTTTTCCTAACTGTGTCTCTCAAAGAGCAGAAGTTCTAAAATATTTATTTATTTTTATTCTCACCTGAGGACATACTCATTGATTTTAGGCAGCAAGGAAGATGGAGAGTGAGAGAAACACTGATACGAGAGAGAAATATTGATTGGTTTCCTCTCTTAAGTGCCCTGACGGGACTGAACCCACAACCTACGCATTTGCTCTGACTAGGAATCAGACCTGTGACCCTGTGGTTTATGGGATGACACTCCAACCAACTGAGCCATACTGGCCAGAGCAGAAGTTCTAAATTTTAATGAAATCTGATTTATTAGTTTTTCTTACTATATTTTTTGGAGGGGGGGGATCTTATATGAGAAATCTTTGCCTAACTCAAAGTGACAAAGATTTTCTCATAGAGATTTCACCCTGTTTTCTTCTAGAAACTTTGTTTTACATATAAGTCTGCAATTCAATTCAATTTTGTTAATTTTTGTATATGGTAAGAAGTATAAATTGAGGTTTATTTTTTTAATATGTAAATGTTTAGTTCCAGTACTGTTTCTTGAAAAGATTATCCTTTATTAAATAATCTTGGCACATATGTCAAAAATCAAGTGATCACATATATGGGATTTATATCTAGACTCTATTTCACTGATCTCTATATTTCTCCTTTCACCAATATCTGTCTTCATTAGAGTAACTCTCTACTTTATATTTAAGTCAGATAGTGTGAGTTTTCCAGCTTTATTGTTCTTCATGCTTAACTCTTTTATTCTTTCAAATATGCATTACTAGTTGAAAAATAAATCTTGTGCCCTAAATATCACTTGTACTTGGAACAGTTTGGATTTCGACACATTTCTAAGTGCATTTGGAAAATTTTAAGGACCATACTTGTATACAGTTACTTGTTCAAGGCAGAAACTTTCCTCTGTTGATGTCATTGTGGCCATTATACATCTGGACAAATAAACTTGCTATTATTTTTTTAAACTCACAGGAAAAGCTATTTAGTGAGCTGACAAAATGTTTATTATATTTAGTTTCTTTGTTGGTTTAAAATCAGAAATGGCTGTCATGGTGGTATACTGAAATTACAGAAAGAGAAAATTCAAAGGTTATAGTCCTAAATAATTTCTGCTTTCTTCCTCTCTTAGGGATGATAGAAACAGCACAAGTGGATGAGAGGGCAAAAGGCAATGGCTCCAGTCAACCAGGAGCTGCAAGGCGAGGTGTACAGATTATTGATGATGAACCTCAAGTCCAGAGCGGTGGTGGAGGGTGCTGTTCTTCTGGATAACTCTTCACACCTAAGAAATTAAAACAAACTGTGGATCATTGCCCTCAACATGAAGACTGCCATATTCCAAGTCACGTTATTTTACCAATGGAATTATAGAATTAACAGTATTTTAAATTACGTTTATAACACTGCAGAGACCTTAAGTGCTAAACTTAGTGGAGTTTGTGACCAGAGAATTGGCATTTTCTACAAATGTTAACAAAGCAATTACCAATGGCCTTTTTACATATTTTTTTCTTTAATAAGGATTAATATGCATGTAGAAAAGACCTACTTAAAGGCTTCATTTATATTCTTTTAAATCAAATCTTTATTTAATAACTTATATATGTTGTTGGAATGGTATACATTTTGCAGCCCTTTGTATTTTGTGGTAGTTTGAATTGTATCACTCTAAACAGCAAACTGTTTTTGTTTTCTTTTTTTTTAATTAGCAGATACCTGAAGTTCTATTTTTGCAGGGTTTGCACAGGCCCCTAACTGTCTACTACTTTGGTATAATCTATATACATCCTGTATGCTGAGATGGTAAAATACATTGTACATTACATATTAAATATTTTATCTGCTTTTACAAGCGCAAGGTGCAAAAATATATACAGTATCATTGATGACTGTAAAGTGATTAACATTTGATGATAATGCCTAAGCTTTTTGACTCTGATATATAAAGATCATAGCTCCCTTTCACTTTTGTCTTAATTTGAAAGTGGCGTGTTTAAATTTTCACATATACTTGACTTGAATTACTGCTGTTGTCACGTTTTTTGCCTCTGTAAGTACATCGGATGATTGAACAGCAGCATTTGCCTTTTGGTTTGGGTTGGGTTTTTTTGTTTTGTTTTGTTGTTTTAACTATAAAAGAGGTGACTTCTGCCAATTTTGCTTTAGAATGGTTATCTCAGTAGTATTTGAGTGGAGCATGCTGAGTTTCACTTCTTCAATGGCTTTAGTTTCTCTTAGGCTTTATAGGAGATGGGTTCACTGGTGTGAGAAGAGAGGAGGTCCCAGATAGAAGCCACTCACCAAGACTCATTCATGCAGCATGTTAGTGGTAGTTTATGCTCCTGAGACAGCACTTTTAGATCCTTTGTGAACAAGATGTATTCGTTCAGTGCTTAGCAGAGATGAACACAGAAAGCTATGTTTAATTTTATAAGAGCTGTTTGGAGTTTCTGTGAAGGGAAACATTTCACTTAATGCAGTTGCAGCGAACACTGGAAAGATTTATTATAAAATTATATTCTTATATACTTTGTAAATTAGTCTCATTAGATTTTTTTTTCCTTAAGCATAAGACTGAACTTAAATTTGTTCATTTTAATAGAATCAGGCACAGCTCACAGAAGAAACACAAATTGTAGAAATTAACATAAATTGTTCCTGTTTTAATATATATATTTTTCCATTTCTGTCATGCTTGGAAAACTAGTAAATGTATGTCTAAGATAAAATGGAATGGTCCCTGGATTTTACTTCTTATAAGAAGCAATATTATGCAATAAAGTTGTTAGCATGAACAGTTACGAGGATATAAAGAGGTTATAGTTACTAAAGAATTACTACCATATTTTAAGTTAACAAGCTTAAACTTTCCCAAATGGGTTAAACATTGAATGAATTGACACCTTAATATTATGATGTTAGAATTTTAACTTAGTGTGAGGGTTCTGTGAGCCCTCGGTTTACCATTTTAATTATTGTCCTTGCCAAACTAAACACACTGACCTCTGTGTGTGTGTTTGGGATACTGGGGTGGGAAAGTCAGGGAAAGAAGCTAAAATTGTCTTTTATGGGGTGACTGTAATCTGTGTAGTTTCTGGGTTTCCTGTAAAATAAGTGTTTATGCAGGGGGTTGGGGAAGGTGGGGAATCATGAGGAGGATAGAAGAAAATTGCTTTGGCCGCCTTTCAGAGGTAGTAAAAAAAGCCTTGCCGTTTCTACTGTTGTAGATGGGAAATAAGCTCTTTTCCGTGGGAGTGAAATAGGTTTTCTAACATAGAGATGAAATTGAGCTTTATTCCAAAAAATAAAGCCGTAAAGCCTAATAATTGGAGAACTGTATTCTGAATTTGGACACTAAAGTCCATATAGGAACCTCTGTTCCAGAGTTGCCACATAATTATTGGCGGGCTATAACCACCCTCCTGCTGGTTTTTTCCCCTCCTTTCTTGATTTCTATGTATCTTTCTTAACCTCAAGCATTTTATTAATTTTTTATCCTGTAATTAAATTCAGTAGCAACAATAGATAATATAGTATACCTGTCTTTGCTCTGAAGACCCCCCAAAAAAGTCTTTAGGTAGGAATAGGGTGAAATGGTAATGAAAGACCGATCAATTGTAGTATGTTTCCAAAGGAGAGAAAAAGAGATATTAGACCGAGGATGAGAATGTTCTTCTGATACTTTCTCCATATCTAATACATCTTTTATCTTCCTGTCCTTGTAATTGTGCTATTAGGAAGAAGACACAAAGTACCTACCATGTTATGTATTAAAAGTAATAGGTAGGTAGAATCAATGTATTTTTCAAATAGTAAGTGTATATACTTAGTATATTTAAAAATTGGCTTAGGATAGTCACTAAAAATACCTGAATATTATGTTAAAATTATACAGTCTTTTCTGTAATGCTAGTGGCTGTCCTGCTCCTTGTTTTGCTATGCAATTACAGAGGAAGATTATTGTTTTTAAAAATGTGTATTACAACAATTTTGGGGTAAACAGTAATCTGAAAAGAAAAAGCATCATGTTATTTGATAAAATAAGAGTGTTTGAGTTTGTTTTGTTCTAGGGATGTCTCCTGAAAATACCCTAGATCTATGGCTGTTAGAGCTAAATTAAAATCTTTTTTTTTTTTTGTTAGCCATATATTACTTCTTAGTGGTTACTTTTAATTAGGTGTTTTTAAAGTAAGAAAAATGAATCATATTCATTTTTAGATTTTTAGTAAGAAAATATAAAATTTGGGAACTAGGAAAGGGATAGTGAAGAGTAGAATGGAAGTTAAGTAAATATGAAACTGTAACCCAGTAATTTTTAAAATAATTTTGAAAAATATGTTACTTTTATCACATAGTTCCTAAATAAGGCAAGCTATGCTTCATGCCAGACTATTTGAAGATTGAAAAAATGAATTGTGATGCTAATTATTTCTTTAATACATAGTTTGTGATTTTCTGTATTATAAATGCTACAAAGATTCTAGATCATTGATCTTAGTCCAGATAATACAATTTTTCCTTATACCTACCACTTATTTCTAGAAGTGGTTTGATACATGCCTTCAACTTTTCAGATTTATCTTTTAACTTGTTTGCCATTACAGTTTTCATAGGTCCTTTATAGATACAATGTGACAAAGAAGGAATACGTAATTGGAGACCGTTTAAGATGTTGGGGTCTTATACACAAGAGTGTAGATAGTAACAACCAGCCGTAGCCTTACAATAATGTCTAAAGATATACAGACTGTATTCTCTAAATGACAAAATGCATTACCTAGGTTTTATGATTAAAAGCTGGAATTCATTGAACATATACATTTACTTGATTTTATAATAGGCATTGATTCTAGTATGTCGCTGTTCTGTAGTTTTAATCAGGTAAAACAGAGTAATGTATTTGGTATTGTTGGCCAAAATTAATGCTACACGTAGGTCTTACTTTGATGGCTTTTCCCTTTTCAAGAAAATAATTTATAAATACTCCTAAGAGTTTTCAATATCAAGCAAAAATGCTTCACTTCTAAACAAGTATCACTTTGCTTTATCTGGGATTTATATATTATCTCTTTTCTGAAAAGCTGGGTATAGTTTTGAGTGTTAACTTTTCTACTGCAACATTTTCTCTGGTAGATAAAAGCGTCACAGGTTACTGTTACATTGTAAACCCAGTAAGAAAGCCTCTTGCCCTCTTCAGAAGCCTGCACATATGTCCAGATGCATCAAATTAAAGCCAAAGGATGGGCTTGCCTACTTAAATGAACTTTATCCCCACTGTATCAGTTCTTACCTTTATTTTGATACTTCCTGGCAGCTGTGTCATCTCTTCATTATCAAATACTCAAGAAAAAGCTAATATGATTTCATTAAATTTGAATTTTTGTGGAGCAATGAGAAAGCTTAGGGATAGCAGGAATGAAGTATAATAATGTTGAAAAATAGACAACAGTGGTATTTGCTAAACTATTTGGTAGCAAGCTATTTTAAGGAAACCATCATGTAATGTCCTAGAACTGTAATGTTCTTCATTATGTATTTAATTATCTGAGTAAGAATATATTCTAGGAAAAGGAACAAAAATATAGGTATGGTAAAAATGTCCTTGAGGACTCCCTCCCAAGTGGTAACTCTTGGTCTCTAATAAATACTCTTCAATTACCTTTTTGCTATGCATTTATATACATTTTTATGTGTAGAAAGGCATAGTATTGTGGGTTTTAAATTTTTACATGAATTATTCTTACTATGCATGTTTTGCAACTTTTGCTTTTTTCTCCTACCAACCCACCTAGGAGCTCTTATGTCTGTATTACAGACTTTTATTTTCTCCCACATCTCTGGGCATGTTTTGCCTTTTTGAATAACCTCTGACTGTCTGTGAAACATCCTGTAAGATATCTGGTCAGTTTGGTGGACTTCATTATAATCAAAATTTTGAGGCAAACCAGTGCTTGCTTAGAATCAGTCTCCCTAAGTGTGTGAATCAGGAAATTAAAAAGGTATCTGCTTACAATTCATTTGAAGTACATGACTTTTGGGCTACTGTTGACTAATTAATATATAAAATTCAGGAGTTTATTTTTTTTTAAAGCTTTGTTAGATTTTTTTTAAGATTTATTTATTTTTTAGAGAGGGGAAGGGAGGGAGAGAGAGAAAGAGAGAAACATCAATGTGTGGTTGCCTCTCACACGGTCCCCACTAGGGACTTGGCCCACAACCCAGGCATGTGCCCTGACTGAGGATCAAACCTGCGACCCTTTAGTTCACAGTCTGCGCTCAATCAGCTGAGCTACGCCAGCCAGGGCAGGAGTTAACTTTAACAGGTTATTTATTTAGAATAGGTTTTTATTTGAAGGAGGAAGGGGGAAAAAGGACATTATAGTTGACAGGGAAAGTACAGTATAAATTAAAACAAGTCTTTATTCAAGTTGGAGTAGTTAAGTCATGCAAAGCTTCATGCTACCAAAAATTTAAATTTCTGTTTTATTTGTACCTTAAATATAGAGTAAAAAATGAAAGTTCCTTTTCAGCTCTTCCCCACCATCCCACATATCTCTTTAGAGGTAACCATTGTTAACAAGGTGTGTTTGTATCTCTATTATATAAAAATGTTTTTGTTTATGTCTGACCTTTGTGTTTCACTCTCTGAAAGCCAACTTTTACCCTATGTCAAATTCCATCCTTAGTCAACTCACCATCTTATCAAGAACAAACCAGAATCCCACTTCAAAGAAAGTAAAATTAGTGGTGACAGTTCAAGAACTAGAAGATAACTGACTCTCCAGATGTTTTATGTTCATCATAAATTAATCTTAAGGAGTAACACATTCTGGGAAAGTGAAACCGTTACTGGTTTCTATCCCATGTGGGGAAAGGGCTGAGAAAGAACTGCAGGTCAAGCTTCCTAATGCCCGTGTAATTTTGGGTTGGGCTCATTCTCTCGGCACCCTTTTTTACTTGGGGGCATTGCGGTGTCCCCAACGTTTACTTCAGGTATTTCTCTGCGCTGTCATGGTAATACCTTAGCATGTTAGTGCCATGACAGAAAGTTAACCATGTTCTCCAAAACAACAAATTTATTCATATTTGACTTTTAATGAAAACAGCAATTGCACAACTTTCCATGATTTTGTTAGTAATTTCTGGATGGTCTTTCAAAAAACTTAAAAACACATTCTGGTTTTCGTGCCTGTTCTATCAGTTTCACTCATCCAGTGCCTACTATGTGCGCAGTGCTCTTTATAGTTAGTTTAAAATTGGAGAGCCATTGCCCGTAGTCCAGGATTTGAGTAGTTTGTGGTTGGGAGGTCAACTAGTCACATATGTTCACATTCTGTATTTGATCAGATACATACCAGTGAAACTTGGGGTGATTAGGATGACAGTTGAAGTTGATAATGAAAGTTGAGGTAAAGCTGGACAGGTGATTTTGAGCCTTGCAAATAATTCTCAAGACAGACTAAAATAGAATAACTTGTTTTCTAGCTTCAGGGGGGCAATTAAGTGATCCTCAAGCCCAAATTGCTTTTCCAAATTTTGTGATAACAGTAAAGAAACAGATGCCTTGTGGTTAGACAGCTGATCTTTTTTTAACCTAGAAAAAAATACATTTGAAAAAGCAATTGTATAGCTTTCTGTGCCTTTGACAGATGTCTTCTTTGCGTTGTCACTAGATAGTAACCCAAGAAACAATTCATTACTGTTTGGAAGAGTGTAACAGTGTAATTTGTGACTTCTAAATATACTTTCCAATTTGGGAGTTTGGGGTCCTCTTTTTCCTACCTGAAATTGGAGACATGCCAGAGAGATAGTTTAATGAATATCTGAGTCTTCTGCTAATCTTTCCAGTATGGTTTAAGGATAGCTTTTTAATTACCGCATACAAATGTAGGTAACACCATCTAGATCCCTTCTTGGTCTTTTAGGGGAGAAAATAGAGTGAAATAATTGTTTTTTTTTTTAAAGTATTCCATGAGGTCGTTACTAAGAAGTAACTTATATTTTATCTGTATTAATTCATCTGCACTAATTGGTAAAAGGTGAATAATTTCAATGATCTAGTGACAGTTCTTCAAAATGTAAAAGCCCTGTAAGGGAAAAACGATACAGCAAGAGCAAGATGCTTTGAAAATTTTTGGCTGTGTCTGGGGTGACAAAGTTATTATTATACTTTTATCCGAAAGCTATATACAATATAAGCCCCCCCTCCCCATGAATTCCCTATTGATGCATTTAAACCTGAAAATGTTCTTTAACTGAAGAAGTGGCATAAGTAGTTTCTCCCTTCAAAGATTTTAGGGCCAACAGTAGTGGCACAAGAAAAATCACAGATGAAGGACATGATTTTGGTTGAACTTGAATTAAGATGGTCAGATATGGCATTTAATTTACTGAGTACTTCTCTTTGATATGTTGTCTTCCAGTGACATTTGATAATTCTGATTTCTCAACATTTGGCTCACTGCTTTGCCAGAACTATAGGAGCACTGCTGTCTCTTTTGGTCAAAAATTTTAAAAATTTACTAACACGATGTAGGATTACTTGTCAAGTAATCACTGTGTGCTGTAAAAGCACAATTCTCATGAAAGCAAACAATCTATGGATTGTGTGGCAGGGATATGAGTCATAAAAATTGAAGGAGAGCAGGAACTGGCTGGGTAGCTAAGTTGGTTAGAGCATTGTTCCTATGCACCAAGGTTGCATGTTCAATCTTTGGTTCAGGGCACATACTAGAAACAAGAAATGAATGCATGAATAAGTGGAACAACAAATCCATGTTTCTCTCCTTTCTCTCTCTAAAACCAATAAATAAGAAATTGAGGGGAGTTCCTTAAGTGCAGAACTAAGAGATAAAGTGTAGTGTTGATTGAGAGCTTTATACAATCTGATAATGGCTTTTACCTGTTTTTATTGATAGCAAATCCTGAGAATACAGGTGGGTACAAATAAATAAAAATTGATGTGGGATTGGGAATATTAATAACCAAAAATCCAAAATAAACTGTCAAAGGATCAAAGTATTTGTAGTGGTGCCAAGGAAACAAAGCAGGTCCAAGCCAAGCACTGCTTTTTGTAAAAAGGAAAAAGAGCTTGTATTTAATCATAATGAAGAAGTTTTGGGGTATCAGCCTAATAATGCCTTACGCTGACATTATTTTAAAGTCAGCTTGAACATCATTAGGGAAGGTTGAGATCAGTTCTATGACCTTTACTTACCAAGGTTAACTAATATCTTTTCCAGAGTCAGCTCTCCCCTGCTCCGTCAGTTGTCTTTCTCTTTCATCAGTAAATTACACAGATACTTCCAGCTCCCTTGCACTTGTATGATGAATTCCACATTTTTTATAGTCACAATTTTTGCTGATGCTATCCTGAATTCCCCTACCATGTTTTGGAAAAAACACCGGAACTTGAGCTGTTCACCATTTTTGCCCTAATGTTAAAAACTGGGTAGAAGTTAGTGTCCCAAAATTCTTAATATTTGACAAACATTTTTAGAAAAATGTGTTAGGTTTTTAGCTTCAATTTTTCAAGATAATTTTGCTGTTTCGTTTTTGCTTTGTGGTTGTTTTGCAGTGTATTTAGTGGGATATTCAAAGCAAATCCTCCCACCACATGAACTCAAATGAATTTTTATGCCGTTTGAACATGTGTACCAAGAACTGCTAAAAGGAACGTCTGCAAGTGCCTGATGGGGCACCCCAAACAAGAAACAGCGAATGGACAGAAAAGAAAAAAAAACATGAAATATCTGAAATTATAACCTCAGGTTGTCACTTTACTCTGATTAGCCTTGTAGATAAGTCCACTTATCCAAATAAAAAGTAATTGCACTGTTTTTATTTGAGTGTTGTGGTAAGGATTCACATCCTGCTGTTACAAACTCATATGTTAGACCTCTCAATTTCAGTTATCTGCCTTTGTTGGTCTTTGGTAGTAATCTTAAAATGCTAGCACATTTGAAAATCTATGCCTCGTTTTTTGAGAGTCAAGAGTGTGGTACATACACAGTCAATAGATCCAAGGGCCTAAGGTACAATATAAGGCCAAGGAAGAATTAGTTATCGAAGCAGTGAAAGAACCTCATTAAGAGGTGTGAGACAAGCATTGGAGTTAGGCTGGGGGGAAGTGTCTCATGGCCCTGGGAGGAAGGTCTACAAATATTAATCCATGTTTCCGGGCAGTTCGAAGAGCTGCGTTTTGTTTGTACTTTCCTGAATTTTCATCGTATTTCACTCTAGCACACAATTGTAACTAACTTCACTTCACTTTATAGAAGCTTAACACAGAAGTTAGAACTTTTTTACCATTCTTGTAAAAGGCCTGGAGAAGAAGCATATGCTTTATCAATTGAACCTTCCGATTTGCTGTAGTATTTTTCAGATGGACATGTGACTAATTTATCCTCCCCATGTAGTTAACTCATGTGGTTTGCAAATATTTTAACAAAAGATTCTAAAGTAAGATGACAGACTTTCTTGTATAGCTTAGAGAATTTAATCTGTTTCATGCATGTAAACATGTTTGGTTTGAATTTCTCCTCACATTATACCTAATGTGTGTATTTTTAAAATAAAATCGTACGTAGCTTTAGGAAAACTGCTATGGAAAATGCATAAATATCATCAAGATTGTTTACAGGAATCTGAGACTAAAAAGTTTTCATTTTATTGCAATTTCGAATGTAAATCTAAGGAACAGACTTACAAACTAAAGGGCCTGCTTTGTTGTACAATATATATATGACACTTAAAAGACTTCATTGTAAGAGGAGAAAGGAATTAGATGCTATGAATGGACAGGAAGCAATTTAGTAGGACCTGACAAAAGTGTTGAATAAATGAACTGGGCAGATTGATAATTTAGCAGGTACTTTGTGTTTCTATTTTCATAATAGAGGTTAATCATGGACCATTCAATGCAGAGCATTTTTTCTGGTGCTCTGAAAGGTATAAAAACTGTGTTGCTATAACTCATGTCCTCAAGGACCTTAAAAACCGAGGGGGGGAGATAGAGTATTTAGAGACATTAGAAATGGAGGAGGAGGTATAACGTTAGTATTTGTAGGAGACCATGTAAAGCTTAAGAGAGTCAACTGAAAGTATTCTAAAACTAATAAAATTGCTGGGTATAAAATTAGTCACAGAAATTAAAAGCTTTCATTGATATAGACAACAGCCAATTAGAAGACATAATGGAAGAAGAGGCCCTTTTAAGAACAAAGGAGAGAAAATAGAAATAAACAATATGCAAAATACAAAAAGAAAACTTAATATTTTCTTCGGAAGAGAAAGCTCAAACATGGAAAGGCATATATTCTTGGACAGGAACACTTAAATCGTGTACGTGCCGGTTCTTTCTAAATTAATCTATAAATGTGTAATGTACTCCCAATAAAAATATCAGGATTTTTCAAAACTGGAAAGCTGATTCCAAAGTTCCTCTGAAAAGCAAGACTAGCCAGGAAAGCTCTGAAAAAGCAAAGAGGGTAGATGAGTCTTATTAAATATTAAAATAGAAAACTCCAGTAATTAAAAGTTTTGTCCTGGCATATAGGTAGGTCATTAGAACAGAATTAAAAGGAATTTAGTACAAGATAAGGGAATTTAGTACAAGATAAAGATGGCATTTCAGTTCAGTGGGGAAAATATGGTTTACTCATTAAAAGTTGTTAGGATACCTATGCAGTTTTTTGTAGGAAAAAATTAAGATGTATTCATACCTTGTACCAAAATAAAATCCAGTTTTAAATGGGAACACCAACATGTTTAAAGTACTTGAAAAAATCATGGGAGAATCTTAAAAGATTTTAATGTGGCAAAGGCATCTCTAAATTCAATTAAAACATACAGAAACAATATTTTCACTATAAAATTATAATGATAAATTATATCACAAATACATTATTCATAGCAAAAACCACCATAAAATAAAGAATGACAAATTTGGAAAAATATTTGTAATTTCTATCATGCATTGCTTAATATAAACTCCTGTAATTCAATAAGAAAAGGTTCAATAGCCCACAAGGAGAAAGATCTAAGACTATGGAGTTTTTACAGAAAAGGGTACTAATGACTCAAACCAAAAAATAAAAGAGTTCAACTTCACTCGTAAGAGAAATCAAAATAAAACTATACTGAGACACTAGTTTTTTAAATCTATTTGATCAAGAAGGATTTTTTAAATTTTATAGAATATTGTCTTGTGTTCTAGATATTATTTTTTACAGATTTTATTTACTTTTAGAGGGAAGGGAGGGAGAAAAACGGAGAGAAATATCAGTGTGAGAAAGAAAGATCAATCCGTTGCCTCTCACGTGCACCCCAACCAGGGACCTAACCTGCAACCCAGGCCTGTGCCCTGATTGGTAATCAGACCAGCGACCTGTTGCTTTGCAGGACGATGCTCAACAACTGAGACACACCACTCAGGGCTAGATATTATTGGTAAGAATGAGGAAGCAACTATTTTTACTGGTAGAAGTATATTTTGGAACAACCAGTAAGGATGGTGAACTGTGTATTTTAGATTTTCTCACCCTTCAATTTACGTTCCTAGTCAGAGAGGTTGGGAATCAATACATTTCCCAGAACTTATTGTAAAGCTAGAGTTCTGGAAAAATGAAATTTTCTCAACAATATGTTTTCCATCTGATTTGAAAAGAGAAGTGAGGCATAGGGCATCTTCTTGAGATTCTTGAACGTTTCAGTGTTGTGGGGAAACGTCTGTTTTCTTAGAAATTCAATAGCTGGTGATTTATTTTTATTTTTTAAATTTTTTCATTATTGTTATGGAAACATGTTTCCAATGCAGCAGCCACCAAGTGTTCATCCTCTGATTTCAGGATATGGAGGAGTCGTGGTGGTGACAGCAGCTTCTTAACCGGGCATATTCCTCAATTGTGGTTATCAGCTCTTCCTCCAGGTTCCCAGGTGTGAGAGGGCGTGGCAGCCCCTGGCTTCCAGCATGGCTTGGTGATGGGCCTGAGGCAGAAACTCCCCTAGTTAATCAGTGTCATGGTTGGATGTATTCTGGGGGGCTCAACCCAGATTCCTAGACCCTCTTCCCCTTCAGCTCTCCCAAAGACTTTGTAAGCATCAAATTCCTTAAAAGTGCCTTCCCATTTAAAATACCTAGAATGGTTCTGTTTCCTGCATTGAAAACTGACTGATCACTTTGGCAATAGCAGTCAGAATTTTAAATATATTTCCTTTTGAAATAAACATATTTAGTCCTGGCTGGTGTGGCTCAGTGGAGTGAGTGACAGCCTGCGAACCAAAGAGTTGCAGGTTCGATTCCCAGTCAGGACACATACCTGGGTTGCAGGCAAGGTCCCCAGTAGGGGGCGCATGAGAGGAAACCACACATTGATGTTCCGTTCCCCTTTCTAAAAATAAATAAATAAAATCTTAAAAAAAAGAAATAAACATTTATTTCAAAAGGAAATATATTTAAACAATTTTACTTCTAGAAATATATTCTATAAATATGCTTGTATATGAATCATGTTTGTAAGATGTTTTCCAATGTATTGTTTGTAAAGTGACATCAGTAGGAGAATTGTAAAATGAACTAGAATGCATGTGTATAATAGAATCCTAGGTAGCTATAAAAAGAAGGAGGAAGATTTGTGTATTAAAAAGATAAAATCAACAAGCATATAAGCATATTGTTTAAAAAAAGCCAGGTGGCAGAACTGTGTATAAGACTTTCAACTTTTTTACTTACCTTTGTTGAAAAATAATAGACATAAAACAAAGTAGATCTAGTTGAAGTTTGCAATTTGACAAGTTTGACCCACGAAACTTTCATCAAGCACAACAAAGATAATGAACATATTCATCAATTCCCAAAAGTTTCCTTATGCTTCTTTGTTATCCCTTCCCCATTCCTGCTTTCCTTTACAATAGTTTAGCTTGAATTAGCTCTAGCATTTTATATAAATAGAATTATACAGTATGTATACTTTTGAGTCCAACTTCTTTTACTGTGTAATTATGTTACGACTCATCCATGTTATAATGTTTATTGATAGTTCATTCCTTTTTATTGTTCAGCAATATCCCTTTGTATGAATATATTATTTTGTTTATTCACTTGTTTTTCATTTGTGGTTACACAAATAAAGCTTCTGAAAACATTGTGTACACGTTTTTGTAAAGACATGCTTTTATTTATCTTAGGTAACTACCTAAAAGTAAAATGGCTGGATTATTTGGGAGGTGTATGTTTAATTTTTCAAGAAACTGTCAAAGTTTTTACAAAGTAGTTGTACCATTTTACATTTCCACCAGCAGTATGACAGTTGCAGTTCCTCCACATCCTTGTCAACACTTGATTTGGCCAAGTTTTAATCATAACCATTCTAATGGGTGTGTATATTATTCTGGTTTCAATTTACACTTCCCTGATAGCAAATGATGAGCATTTTTAATATGCTTATTTGACTTCTGTATATCTTCTTGGTGACATGTTTGTTTGAATCTTTTGCTAATATTTTATTATTTTTAAAAAATTATTTAGTTTTGAGAGTTCTTTATATATATTTAGGCTATAAGTCCCTTATGAGATACATGATTTAGAAACATTTCCTCCTTGTTCAGCTTATCTTTTCAGTCTCTTACAGTCCTTCAAAGAGCAGAAGTTTTAAATTCTGAAGTCCAGTGATCTCCTTTATGGAGTGTGCTTTTGTGCTCTTTCTAAGAACTCTTTGTTTAGCTCATGATCTTAAAGACTTTTCTCCTATGTATTCTTCTTTGCTTGATTTTTTAAAATAGAATTGATTGAGGTGACAGTTAATGAAGTTATATAGCGTTCAGATGTACCGTTCTATACCATGTCATCTGCACACTGTATTGTGTGCTTGCCACCCCAGGTCAAGTCTACTTCCATCACCATTTATCCCCACTTTAGCTTCTTCTACCTCCCCCTATCCCCCTTCCCTGTTGGTAATCATCAGACTGCTGTGTGTGTCTATGAGTTTTTTCCTTTAGTTTCTATTGAGAGGTACATATTTATTCCCATTTTATTCTTATTTATTCATTACCATTTATTCCCCCATATCCTCTTCCACCTGCACACCCCCACAATCACCAGTGTGTCCCTGTCCATGAGTTTTTTCTAGTTTTCTTCTTTTTTTTTTACTATTTAAAACTATTTTTAAAAATGCGCATTTATACCATGGAAATAAAACTTTATTAGCATTGTTTTAAAAATATCTAACCAAAGGTGATAATTAGGTTGCCAGCTGTCAAGTATTTGTGTAATTTTGAATAATTTTTATGAATTGTTCTGCTCCACGCTGAAATGAAATTAGTAGGCTTTTTATTCTTTTTCTATAATTGTCAATGAAATGATTGTTATTTTATTTATATTGCATGTATAGATTATTTAAACTTTATAGTGAATGGTTGGGCAATGTGCCTTCTTTTTTTTAAAATATATTTTATTGATTATGCTATTACAGTTGTCTCATTTCTCCCCCATCATTCCCCTCCACCCTGCACACCCTCTCCCACCCACATTCCCCCACTTTAGTTCATGTCCATGTGCCATAAGTTCTTTAGCTTCTACATTTCCCACACTATTCTTGCCCCCCACCCCGTCTATTTTCTACCCACCATCTATGCTACTCATCCTCTGTACCTTTTCCCCCTCTCTCCTCCCACTCCCCTGTTGCTAACCCTCCATGTGATCTCCATCTCTGTGGTTCTGTTCCTGTTCTAGCTGTTTGCTTAGCTTGCTTTTGTTTTAGGTGTGGTTGTTAATATCTGTGAGTTTGTTGTCTTTTTACTGTCATATTTTTTTATCTTCTTTTTCTTAGATAAGTCCCTTTAACATTTCATACAATAAGGGCTTGGTGATGATGAACTCCTTTAACTTGACCTTATCTGAGAAGGGCTTTATCTTCCTTTCATTCTAAATGAAAGCTTCACTGGATAGAGCAATTTTGGATGTAGGTCCTTGACTTTCATGACTTGGAATACTTCTTTCCAGGCCCTTCTTGCCTGTAAGGTCTCTTTTAAGAAATCAGCTGACAGTCTGATGGGAACTCCTTTGTAGGTGACTGTCCCCTTATCCCTTGATGCTTCTAGAATTCTCTCCTTCATTTTAATCTTGGCTAATGTAATCACGATGTGTCTTGGCGTGTTCCTCCTTGGGTCCAACTTCTTTGGGACTCTCTGAGCTTCTTGGACTTCCTGGTAGTCTATTTCCTTTGCCAGATTGGGGAAGTTCTCCTTTATTATTTGTTCCAATAAGTTTTCCACTTGTTGCTCTTCTTCTTCCCCTTCTGGGACCCCTATAATTCGGATGTTGGAACATTTCAAGATATCCTGGAGGTTCCTAAGCCTCTCCTCATTTTTTTGAATTCTTGTTTCTTCTTTGTTTTCTGTTTGGTTGTTTGTTTCTTCCTTCTGGTCCACTCCATTGATTTGAGTCCCAGTTTTCCTCCCATCTCTATTGGTTCCCTGTGTGTCTTCCTTCATATCACGTATTGTAGCCTGCATTTGTTCATCTAATTTGTGAGCAAAATCCACCAATTCTGTGAGCATCCTGATGACCAGGGCTTTGAACTGTGCATCTGATAGGTTGGCTATCTCTTCATGATTTAGAGGAATTGGCTCTGGAGCTTTGATTTGTTTTCAGGTTTGAGCCATTTTTGGCAGGTTTTTTTTTTGGGGGGGGGGTCTGGTCATGGCTGTTACGTAGTGAGGGGGTGGAGCTTTAGGTGTTTCCCGGTGCAGGGCAGCCCAGTTGCTAAGTTGTGACACTGTATGTGGGGGCAGGGTCCGAGAGGGAACAATGGCGCTTGTTCCGCTATCTCCTGGATTACAGTCCCCCCCTCTGCTTCCCCCATGCCTGGACTATTCCTGCGCAAATGTGGCACCACCTGGCCAGCCAGCAGCCCTGTGCGGCCTCACTGGGTCAGCACAGCTGCCACCCATGTCTAGGGTCTGCCAGCCACTGCCTGCACGCCTGGGAACTGCCAGCCACTGCTGCCTGTGTACCCGGGTCCGCACCTCCACTTTTTCCTGCCACGACTCCACCCCTCTTACTGGTCTGGATGAGTGGTTGTTGGACTTCTGTACAGTTCAATTTCCTATCAGTTCTGATTGTTTTCTTGTTTTTAAATATTTGTCCTCAATTTTGATTGTGAGAGGAGGCACGGTGTGCCCACCTACGCCTTCATCTTGGCCAGAAGTCCCTCTTGTTTTCTTCTTGCTGGATCCCTCTACCCCACAACGCTCCACCACAGCGCTGTCACCCTGTTCTTTATCTATGAGTCTGTCTCTATTTTGCTTGTTATTAAGTTTGTTCATTAGATTCCACATATGAGTGAAATCATATGGTATTTGTTTTTCTCTGACTGGCTTATTTCACTTACCATAATGATCTTCGGGTCCTGCCATGCTCACGCAAAAGGTAAGATTTCCTTTGCTTTTATGTCCAAGTAATATTGCATTGTATAAATGTACCACCGCTTTTTTATCCATTCATTTACTGATGGGCACTTGGGTTGCTTCCTAATCTTGGCTATTGTAAATAATGCTGCAATGAACATAGGGGTGCATATATCCTTTTCAATCAGTGTTTCAGATTTCTTAGGATATAATCCTAGAAGTGGAATCGCAGGGTCATATAGCAGGTCTATTTTTAATTTTTTGAGGTAACTCCATACTGCTTTCCACAGTGGCTGCACCAGTCTGCATTCCCACCAACAACGCCCGAGGGTTCCCTTCTCTCCACATCCTCACCAGCACTTGTTATTTGTTGATTTGTTCATGATAGCCATTCTACCAGTGTGAGGTGATATCTCACTGTGGTTTAATTTGCATGTCTCTGATGATTACTGACATTGAGCATCTTTTCATGTGTCTATTGGCCATCTGTATGTCCTCTTTGGAGAAGTGTCAGGTCCTCTACCCATTTTTAATTGGATTATTGTTTGTTTGATGTCAAGTTTTATAAGTTCCCTTTGTAATGATCCCTATTCTAATTAAGCTTTTAGTCTGGTGGGCACCTGGGGCTTCAACAAAATAAGCAACCTCCATATGTCCTTTCTTTTTTGTTTTTTTTTTGCCTTCTTTTCAAATTTTGGTTACGAATTCAACCTAACACTCTGAAAACCCCTAACTGTTTCCTCATCCTTAGACATTTCCATCTCTATAAAAATGCAAGTCATCACTTAAATAAATCCTTTGGGCCCCACTCCGCCTCTCTTTTCACACTTATTCAGCATAGGGTAGGAATTGAGAGAGATTCTAAGGCCAGATGCCTGGACACAAATTTTACTTTGTCTTTCATTGTGTGACTTTGGCAATTTACTTAGCTTTCTGTGCCCGGCTTTCTCATATAGAAAATGGGGATAATAATAGAATGTATCTCATAAGTTTGCTAAGAATATTAAATGAGTTTTTACATATAAAGTGCTTAGAACACCCTGACACACAGTGTTATTCATAAATATTAGCAGTTATTACTATTAGCAGAAGACCCCGCTTGTGTCATTTCACCCAAGGCTAACAATTCCCAACAACTGTATCCCTCCCATCTTCTCCCACCTAGTGGTCTTATAGAGAATCTCATTTTTTCCCACAGTATAGTAAATAGCATTCCCTCTACTGGCAATTTTCCTAGAATTAGGAACATGATCAAGAACCTCCCACCTTAAACAAAACCCATCCTTAATTATGAACATCTCTTCTCCTTTCCTATTTATAATAAAATTAATTGAAAATCCACATTGGTACCTCTCTCTATGTTCTCTTATTTTCCTTTCATTCCTCAAGCTACTGCAATCTTCTACTCCACAAAATGGTTTTTACCAAGGTCACTTGAAAGTCACACTAGGCAGGTGACAAAGTGGTTTCTAAATTCTACTCTGAAACCATACAGCTTCAATGAACTGATACTAGAATTTTGCAAACAATGGAGATTTCAGTTGCCTAAAGCTACTGTGTAAGTCAGCAATCTCCAGAGAAATTAGAACCAATAAGAGATTATCTATCTCTCTATCTCTCCATTTCTCCATATCTGTTTGTCTGGAGACTTTTTTTTTTTTTAGGTCTGGGGTCTGGGAATCTGGATTGATTTTTATTTTATTTATTTATTTTTTCCAAAGATTTTATTTATTTATTTTTAGAGAGGGGAAGGGAGGGAGAAAGAGAGAGAAACATCAATGTGTGGTTGCCTCTTGCATGGCCCCCCACTGGGGACTTGGCCCACAACCCAGGCATGTGCCCTGACTGGGAATCGAACCTGCGACACTTTGGTTCGCAGCCCGTGCTCAATCCACTAAGCTATGCCAGCCAGTGTCTGGAGACTTTTTATGAGGAATTGGCTCATGCAGCTGCGGAGGCTGAGAAGACCCACTCTCTGCAAGCTGGAGAATCAGGAAAACCAGTGGTGTAATTCAATCCAAGTCTGAAAGTTGGAGATCCAGGGGAGCTGAGTATGTAATTCCCAGTTCCAGGGCAGAAGATGAGATGACAAGTCCCACTTCAAGCAGTGAGACAGGAAAAAAGGGATAAATTCTTCCTCTCTCCACTTTTGTTCTATTCAGGACCATTAACAGATTGGATGATGCCCAAACACACTGGAGAGGGCAATTCACTGAGTCCATTAATTCAAATGCTAATCTCATTCAGAAACACACACACACACACACACACACAGAAACTTCATTTTATCTGGGTATCTAGTGGCTGCTCAGGTTGACACACAAAATTAACCTTTACATTGTTTATCCCTTTAATTTGTTTTATTTATTAGGAGTTTTTGAAAACAGTTCTGCTAAAATAAGTTTAAATCAAAGATAGGAAGAAGTACAGAGAAAGAACAGAGGACAAAGTTCTCAACTTTGAGTGCGCATTTGAATCACTTGGGGAGCTTCTGTACAGGTACCTGGTTTACACTCCCAGAAATATTGGTCAGAGCAAGAACAGACCATAAATATATTTTTAAAAAATTTCAGATGATTCTGAATCACTGAAATAGGTAATCCTTAAGAAATGGGGCACAGACAAAAGTTAGTCTGTTGAGAGAGGCAAAATGCCTCCAACAGTTGCTTATGGTCCTCTTCAGTAATACTGGGCTGTGGAAAGTCCCTGTTACTGTTTCTGTTGCTGTTGTTCATAGCCATGACTAGTAATTGGATCCAGACACTTGAGGGGACAAGAGAGCAGACCAAGTGCTTAATTGTTACTTTATGGGACATTAATAGCACTTTTAAAAAGTCTTCCTTGAAGCTTTCTAAAGGTTAATTATCAACCAGTTCTTTCAATCCTTAAATTACTTTCAGAGAGTGTATTAGAAAGAGGAGCATGAATTCTATTAGGAGATTGTAGTACTAGCATAGATTAATTCTTCTTATTAATGGTACCCTGTTGTTCGTTTTCCACTACAAAGAGGTTAACTTAATCCTTGTCCCAAGCTTGCATATTGAGCAATTCTGGATAACTGCATGTAGGATAATAACCTTTATAACAGGCACAATCCAATAAGGAGAAAAATTTGTTTTTGGAATGCAATTTCAAATTCATAAAGTGAAATCCAGTATCTTTGAAAGAGAGAATATGAGTTTCATGGTGTGTTATTGTTATTCCTGAGGGAAATTTCCAATATTCTGTGATTCAACAGAGACTCAGGATAAATATGTTACCGGCACTACCTGAGGCATGCTGACAACTTAACCTCATTTGACTTATTAGCAGATACGTATGGTTAATCAAAGGTACACAACTTTGGTCATAGCTACCTGTTTTGTTATTACTCTCTTTATGAAAATACATTTCAACAACAGAAAAACTCTCCATGTAAAGAAGGGCATATTTTAATACAGTTATTTGTAAAGAGTAAGCTATTTTTATAAGACATATTGAAAGTTTTTTCACTTCAGATTAACTGGTTCTTGTGAGTAAATTTTATAAAATGGTTCATTATAAGAATTGCCTTTTAAATTCCAAAACAAAAGCATTAAAATGAAAGTTAACTTTAACAGAAATAGATATTGCGTGATTTCTTCCAGAAGCGCCTGTACTTTTTATTTTGTAATGATTTGTATTTCCCGATATGCTTTATCTCATGCTTGACTGATTACAAGTGTGAAGGGGGGTTAAATGTATTCACTGTCGGCAATTTAGCATTAATTGTAATACACCGTAATCCAAATTACAATCTGTCATTTCCAGTCAAATTGTGAAGCACTGTAATTGTATTTTAGAGCCCCACTGCCATTGATTATAGCTACCTCATTTGTGTTTTAATATACCATGACGAATTTGTGAATGGAAATACAATGTTGTAACAAGCCAGGACACAAGTATTGTTCTTCCTATTATAACAGCAAGAAAGTTATTTCTTAACAAATGAAAAGGAGGTAGTAAGACAGTAAAGGGGATTCATTTAAGGATGAAAAAGACACAAAAAGACTTCAGTTTTCTAGCAGTGCATAAAAATAAATGAGCCATGGAATTTTAAAAAACATTTTAAAGATTTTATTTATTTATTCTTAGAGAGAGGGAAAGGGAGGGAGAAAAACATCGATGTGTGAGAGAAACATCTCTCATACATGCCCGGTACCGGCCGACAACCCAGGTATGGGCCCTGCTGGGGATGAACCAGTGACCCTTGGCTTTCCAGAAGAACACTCAATCAACTGAACTACACTAGTCAGGGATAGCTATCGGAGTTTAAAAACCACTTTTAAACAAAAAATTATAAAAATATTTTTTAAAGAGTTTATTTATTTATTTTTAGAGAGGGTAAGGAAGGGACCGAGGGAAACATCAATGTGTGGTTGCCTTTCATGCGCCCCCCCCACTGGAAACTTGGCCCACAACCCAAGGCCTGTGCCCTAGACTGGGAATTGAACTGGCTACACTTTGGTTCGCAGGCCAGCACTCAATCCACTGAGCCGCACCAGCCAGGGCCAAAAATATTTTTTAAATTAACATTATTTTTGAAATCTCGCCATACTAATATGGATTGCTTTACTTTATTCATTCAGTTTGCCATAGTATTCCACAGGTTACTGGGCATTCTCTCCCTGGTGATCATTCAGGTTGTTTGTAAGTTTTTAGTATTACGAATAGTATTGTCGTGAATATTTTTGTACATGACTGTTCATACATGTGGAAGATTCACTAGGGAATATATTTGAAAATGGGATTTCTGAATTTCAGAGTATGCACAGCCTAATACAGATATAATAATAATAATATTATAATTATATTATAAATATAAATATATAATATTATATATTATATCAATATAAGTATTATAATCAATAATGTTAGTTATAATAATATTTTATAGTAATATAATACAATATATACCATAATATAAAATATTATAAATATAATATAGTGCTGTATATTGTTATGTTATATATTATTATAATATAATATTATATAATATTTAATTATTGCAATAATATATAATATTACAGATATTATTATAATACAGAGATTTTACTTTTTTAAAATTAAATCTCATGTAAAAACACTTTACATGGTATCTACCCTCTGGACAAATTTTTGTATACACTATTGTTGATTATAAATACAGTGTTGTACAGGCAAATCTCTAGAGTTTACTCATCTTGCTTAACTGAAATTTTATGTCCATTTATTAGTAATTCCCAATTTACCTTCCCCCCAAACCCCTGGCAACCAGTTTCCATCTTCAATTCTATGAATTTGACTACTTTAGATACCTTATATAAGTAGAATAATGCAGCATTTGTTTTTCTGTGACTGGCTTATTTCACTTAGAATAATATTCTCAAGACACATCCATTGTCATATATTTCAGATTTGCTTCTTTTAAAGGCTGAATAGCATATATGTGTGTGTGTATAATACATATATATGTAGTACATATTCACACACATATATATTATATATACACATATACATATATACATACACATACATACATACTACATTTTCTTTACCCATTTAACTATCAATGGATATTTAGGTTATTTCCTGTTTTGGCTATTGTGAATAGTGCTGCAATGAACATAGGAATGCTGATATCTATTCAAGACCCTGTGTGGCAGACCCTTCTGCGTGGCGTGGGCCCAGCTCCCACTCGGAGATGCACAGGACCCACACCCACAGAAAGGTTCTCTCATTGGTAATCAGATTTGCAATACACCTAGGCTGCTTTGAGCCTTGCTTTTACTGTGACTTCCTAAAATCCATGCTAAACCTTGCAGTGACCAGTGTAAAGCACTTTTGCCTTTTCATTTGCTAATATCCTGCTTCTGTGATGTGATTAGGGGCATTGGCTCCTTTGTTGTAACCAAAGTGCATAGTGAGTGAGGACCATCTTGTAATGTGAGGAGATACAGAATAAAGGTCTGTCATGGTGGAGGCTGTGGCTTTTGCTCCCCTTGAGAGAAAAGTCATGCTGTCATCCTTTTTCCTCCACCAGACTTGGTAGTCCATGTGCATGTTTTATTTTATCCATAACCCTGATTGAAATACTTTGGATAAATACCCAGAGTGGGATTTCTGAATCTAGTGATAGTTCTATTTTTAATGTCTCTTTCTTTTTTTTTAACCATTGAGTATGATGTTAGCTGTGGACTTTTCATAAATGGTCTTTATTATGTTGCGATAATTTCTTTCTATTTCTAGTTTTTTGAGGGTTTTTTATTACCAAAGGATATTAAATTCTGTTAAATGTTTTTTTAATGTATCTATTGAAACAATCACATGATTTTTATCCTTTCTGTCATTATGGTATTATCACATTGATTTTTATATGTTAAACCACCCTTGCACCCAAGAGGTAAATCCCGCCTGATCATGGTATATGATCATTTTAGTGTGCTGTTAGGTTCTGTTGGAAAGCATTTTGTTCAAGATTTTGCATCTATATTCATCGGGGATATAGGCCTATAGTTTCTTTTCTTGTATCTTTGTCTGATTTTGGTATCAGGTAATGATGGTCTCCCACTTCTCTTTTTTGGAATTGTTTAAGATAGATAAGCATTAATAATTTTTTAAATATAGACAGAATTTACCTGTGAAGCTATATGGTTCTGGACCTTTCTTTGTTCAGAGGTTTTTGATTAAATGTTTATACTTGTTATAGGTCTATTCAGACTTTCTATTTCTTTATGATTTAATCTTGGTAGGTTGTATGTTTCTAGAATTGAGAGCCCAGAAATAAGTCCACATGTATACAGGCAACTAATATTTGACAAGGAGCCAAGAATACTCAGTGAGGAAAGGATAGTCTACTTAATAAATGATGTTGGGAAAACTGGGTAATCATATGCAGAAGAATTAAAGTAAACACCTTCTCATACCACTGACAGAAATGAACTCAAAATGGATTAAAGACGTAAATGTAAGCCCTTAATCTATAAAACACCTAGAAGAAAACACAGGACAAAATCTCCCTGATACTGGTTTTAGCAAGGATTTTTTAGATATGGCACCCAAAGCACAAGCAATAGAAGCAAAAATAAGTGGGACGAGATCAACTTAAAAAACTTCTGTACAGCACAAGAAACAATCATTAAAATTTCCTACCTTCAGAATGGAAGAAAATATTTGCAAATAATAAACAGGTGGTCCTCAAATAATGTTGGCTTGTTCAATGCCATTTTATTATAACGTTAATGAGATAACATAAGAACCTAATTCTTGTTTATAACAATTAGTCTATGTTAAAATTGGTTTTGTTATAAGTTGTTTTGTCACAGTTCCAAGAACCTATCAGTGTTAAGTGAGGATGTATTGTATCTGATAAAAAGTTAATGCTCAAAATTTATTTAAAAAATTACCCTGCTGCTCAGAGGACTGCGCTCTGGCCTGTGAACCAAAATGTCACCAGTTTAATTCAGAGTGTGCAAGAGGCAATTGATTGATTTTCTCTCTCTCTCTTTCTCCCCCCCAAAAGAAAATAAGTAAAATCTTTAAAGATATATAAATATAAAATATATTTTTTAAATGGACTGAGGAACTTAATAGACATTCTTCCAAAGAAGTCATACAGAAGGCTAACAAGTGCATGAAAAAATGTACAACATTATAGATCAAAAAATATTCAACATCACTAATTTTCAGGGAAATGCAAGTCAAAAGCACAATGAGATATTACCTCACATCTGTTATAATGGCTATCGTCAAAATGACAAGAGATGGCAAGATATTGAGAAAAGAGAAAATTGTTGCACTGTCAGTGGGATTTCAAACTGGTGCAACTGCTATGGAAAAAATACTCAAAAACTTAAAAACAGGACTACCATACGATCCAGCAATCCCACTTCTGAGCATATACCCCAAAATAATTAAATCAGCATCTTGAAAAGCTATCTGCACTTCCATGTTTATTACAGCATTATTCACAATAGCTACAGTATAGAAACAACCTAAATGCTCATCCATGGATTAATGGATAAAGAAAATGTGATATCTATCTATCTATCTATCTACCTACCTACCTACCGACCTACCGACCTACCTACCTATCATCTATCTTTATTGAAGGCATTATGCCAAGGGAAGTAAACAGACATAGAAAGACAAACACTGTATGATATGACTTACATGTGGAATCTAAAATAGCCAGACTCTCAGAGACTACAGCAGTGGTTGCCAGGGATTGGAGGTTGGGAGGAAAGAAGGATGTCGGTCCAAGGGTACATATTTCCCATTACAAAGTGAATAATGTCTGGGGATCTAATGACTGTAGTTAACAACACAGTGTTACATAACTGAAAGTTGCTTAGAGAGTAGGTCTTAAATGTTCTTATCACAAAAAAGAAGTGGTCATTCTGTCACATGATAAGGTGTTAACTAATGCTATGGTGCTAATCATTTTGCAGTATATGTGTATCAAATCAACACATTGTACATCTTAAACTTATGTAATGTTATATATCAATTATATCTCAATAATGCTGGAAGAAAGTAAAAATAAAAATATATAAAATATCCAATAATATGAAAAATTTAAAAAATACATGAAAATAATGTATAGCTCAAAGAAGAAATCATATTATAAACAAAAAATACTTAGAGTTAAATGATAAATAAAATTACTACATATCAAAACTTGTTGGATGCAGCAGAAGTGGTCCTTTTGAGAATTTATAAAATTAAGGTTTGTATCAGAAAAGAAGAAAGGAAGAATAGTAACAAGATAAATGTTTAACTTAAGAAATTAGAAAAGGAACAACAAAATAAACAGCCAAGTAAATAGAAGGAAAGAGAAAGTAAAAGAGAAGAATTTTATGAAAGAGAAAACTAAGATATAATAAAGCGAAAAACAAAGTTCAGAAATTGGTTCTATCAAACTCTTAAAAAAGTTTTTGGAAATTTTTCAAGGAAAGCACACAAAAGCAATATAATGAATAGGAAGGAAAACATAATGGTAGTTAGAAATATAAAAGATAAGAAAAATTATCAATAATTTTATGTACATAAAGTCAAAATAATTAAGAACTGAGAATATCTGTGATAACATTACCTAGATAAAACTGTAGACATCTATATCAACTTGACTTTGCTGTTTGTTCAAAGAAATTTTGCCTAGAAATGGATAGTGCTGTGCACAATAAATGTTTCACTTCTTTACAAAATTCCCACAGATCAATTTATCTGAGACTGTTGACTGCTCACTTCTGCAATTAGCTTGCAGGTGCCTGCAATCGTTTATACCTGTGACAAGTGATAGCAAGTCATTTCAAGATTCTCTCTTCTCTAAGTCCACCAAACTCCAAATAATTATATTACAAACTTGCCTTATCCCAATCAGCTCTTTGTCTTGAAAGACCCATTTTAAACCACTTGAACTCAGAATCCAAAACCTCATAATATTTTGTTCCCCACCACCGCCCCGCCACACGCACACCATGCACCACACACCACGCACTTCTTAGGCTCGTCAGATAGTGTTCTCTCTTACTGAAGTAACTTCTAGTTATAGCTTTGCTTTAGTAATAGGTCTGGTGATGTTTTGCAGAGTTCAGAAAGATGAATTCCGTCTTCTGAGAGAAGTTCAAAAGGATAAATTCTCTCTTTTTGTGAAACTAAATATAAAAAACAAATTTCTGTTGTTCTTTGTCCTTTGCCAAAGCAAGTCACAAGTACAGCTCAGATTCAAGGGGTAAGGAAATATATTCCACCTCTTGATTTGAGGAGCTGTAAAATCACCTTGTGAAGAGGCACACACACATACAGGAAGGGACCGATAAGTGTGGCTATTTTTGCGATCTACCACGGGGACAGAGAAGTCACATAACTCAGTCCTGGCATCTTAGAGACTGGTTGATTTGTGAAAGGTCACACAACAGTTAAGTGATAGCATCTCTTTTGAGACTGTTCCTAGATGTTCCTCTTCAGGGCTTCGCTCAGGGTTTCTTGATTCCCAAAATTTACAGCACATAGCAGGCACTAAGAAAATACAAGATTAGTGAATATCTATATTTTAAAGGTGGAGAACTAGTCAATTACTTAGAAATTCTTACTCTGTCCTCCCACTCTTCAAGTAAAATATTCACATTTATTTGCATAGAAGAAAAAGAGTGAGGGCTTGGGGGCTTTGATTCCTCAATTCTCCCCATAAAAGAAGATATAAACAGAATCACCAGTCATAAAGTCTTTAAAGTATTCTTCTTATTTGATGATTCTGAAAATAATCATCAAATAAGCAGGGCCAGTGTTGAGAAGAGGGGAGTCTTTCTCCAAGTTCTCCCCATCCTCCAACCTACAGGAGCCTGGCAGGATTCCCAGAGGAAAAGTCAGCAGGAAAGTGGGAACACTGCCCCCACCCCCATGGCTATCGCCTCCAGGAGCTTCACAGTCTGGAGGTGTTCCATATTCAGACCGTAATGATTCATCCAGATTTCTGCTTTGGACTTTGACTGGTTTGTGTGGCACCTGCTGGTGGTTCCATCCCAGTTAAGCTACCAGACTTCTGACTCGTAGGAACACAAGTTCAGGAGCTTACATACCATCACATTTGAAGATTAAACTACTGACAAGCTGAGGGAACAAATTTCAGAAAATTAAATCACTTGCTCAGTGTCTTACAGCTGGTGGGGATTTATACCGGATTGCCTGCAGATATCACACTCTTTACCACCCCTCTACTTTCAACAGGGAATACAATTTCAGTATAATAAAGAGCTTTTTAAATAAAAATTTAGGTCATCCTTAAATTCTTTCAACAATGCTTTCTTTTTTATTGAATTTATTGGGTAACATTGGTTAATGAAAGTATATAGGGTTCAAGTGTACAGTGCTAAAACATCATCTGTATATTGTATATTGTATTGTGTGTTCACTACCCCAAGTCAAGTCTCCTTCCATCACCATTTATTCCCCCTTTACCCTTTTTTACTTCCCTCAATCCCCTTTCCCTCTGGTAAGCCCAGTACTGTTATCTGTGTCTATGAAGGTTTTGTTTTGTTTTGCTTTGTTTATTCCCTTCACCTTTTTCACCTTGCCCCACTACAACCCTCCCCTCTGATAGCTGTCAGCTTTTTCTCTACCTATGAGTCTGTCTCTATTTTGTTTGTTAGTTTATTTCATTCATTAGATTTCACATAAGAGTGGAATCATATGGTATTTGTCTTTCTCTGACTGGCTTATTTCACTTAGCATAATGCTCTCCATGTCCATCCATGCTGTCACAAAGGGCGAAATTCATTTTTAAGGCCAAGTAGTAAGTATTTCATTGTGTAAACGTACCACAGATTTTTTTATCCACTCATCTACTGATGGACACTTAGGTAGCTTCCAAATCTCAGCTATTGTAAATAACACTGCAATGAACATAGGGATGCATATATTCTTGCTAATTAGTGTTTTGAGTTTCTTTGGATATATTCCCAGAAGTGGAATTGCTGAGTCATAAGGCAGTTCCATATTTTTTAAAAGTAAGCTTTCATTTATTTATTTTTAGAGAGAAGGGAAATGTGGGAGAAAGAAAGGGAGAGAAACATCAATGTGTGAGAGATACATTTTGCCTCTTGCACGCCCCCAACTGGGGACCCTGGCATGCAGCCCCTGTGTGTGCCCTGAATGGGAATCCAACCTGCAGTTTGCAGGCCAGTGATTGATCCACTGAGCCACGCCAACCACAGCCATTATTAATTTTTAAAAAACATTTTATTGATTATGCTATTACAGTTGTCCCATTTTACCCCCTTCACTCCCCCTCCCACCCACATTCCTCTCCTTTAGTTCATGTCCATGGGTTGTACATATAAGTTCTTTGGTTTCTACATTTCCTATACTATTCTTACCCTCCCCCTTTCTATTTTCTACCTACCATCTATGCTACTTATTCTCTGTACCTTTTCCCCCTCTCTCCCCCT
The DNA here is from genome assembly GCA_039655065.1 of Glossophaga mutica. Classification (NCBI taxonomy): domain Eukaryota; kingdom Metazoa; phylum Chordata; class Mammalia; order Chiroptera; family Phyllostomidae; genus Glossophaga; species Glossophaga mutica. The sequence continues at coordinate 67,887,671 of CM077304.1, forward strand.
CCCTCTCCCCTGTTGATAACCCTTCATGTGATTTCTGTTTCTGTTCCAGTTGTTTGCTTAATTTGCTTTTGTTTTTGTTTTAGGTGTGGCTGTTAATAACTGTGAGTTTGGTTTCATTTTACTGTTCTTTTTTTAATCTTCTTTTTCTTAGATAAATCCTTTTAATGTTCCATATAATAAGAGTTTGGTGATTTTGAACTCCTTCAACTTGATCTTATCTGAGAAGCACTTTATCTGCCCTTCCATTCTAAATGAAAGCTTTCCTGGATAGAGCAATCTTGGATGGAGGTCCTTGCCTTTCATGACAGAATACTTCTTTCCAGCCCCTTCCTGCCTGTAAGGTCTCTTTTAAGAAATCAGCTGACAGTCTGATGGGAACTCCTTTGTAGGTGACTGTCCCCTTATCCCTTGCTGCTTCCAGAATTCTCTCCTTCATTTTAATCTTGGCTAATGTAATCACGATGTGTCTTGGCGTGTTCCTCCTTGGGTCCAACTTCTTTGGGAGTCTCTGAGCTTCCCGGACTTCCTGGAAGTCTATTTCCTTTGCCAGATTGGGGAAGTTCTTCTTTATTATTTGTTCAAATAAGTTTTCCACTTGTTGCTGTTCCTCTTCTCCTTCTGATACCCCTACAATTCAGATATTGGAACGTTTAAAGATGCCCTAGAGGTTCCCAAGCCTCTCCTCATTTTTTAAAATTCTTGTTTCTTCATTATTTTCTGGTTGGATGGTTCTTTCTTCCTTCTGGTCCATACCATTGATTTGAGTCCCAGTTTCCTTCTCATTACTGTTAGTTCCCTGTACATTTTCCTTTATTTCACTTAGCATAGCCTTCATTTGTTCATCTAATTTGTGACCAAATTCAACCAATTCTGTGAGCATCCTGAATACCAGTGTTTTGAACTGTGCATCTGATAGGTTGGCTATCTCTTCGTCACTTAGTTGTATTTTTTCCGAAGCTTTGATCTGTTCTTTCGTTTGGGCCATATTTTTTTGTCTGGATGTGCCTGTTACATGCCTATTACGTAGTGAGGGGTGGAGCCCTGGTTCCCAGGGCAGGGCAACCAGGTTGCTGGGTTGTGACGCTGTATGTGGGGAAGGTGTCCGAGAGGGAACAGTGCTGCTTGCTCTGCTCTCTGCCATATTTCAGTCACTTTCCCCACTACCCACCAGCAAATTGGGCCCTTCTGGTGCAGATTCCCCAGTGGGTGGTTTGTGTATGTTCTAGGACCCCGTGGGTCTCTCCAGCAAACTCTCCTGCAAGGCTGGGAATTTCTTCCGCTGCCTCAACCCCCACAGGTGTTTTCAATTGGTGTTTTGAGGCTTTATTTCCCTGCTCTGAGGCCTTGAGTTGTGCAGACCATCCTGCTCCCCAGTTGTTCCTCCCGGTTTATCTGCACGTGAATGTGGGACCACCCAGTCTTCAATCCACCACCTCAACGGATCTGCTCGCTGCTGCCTTGCTGACCAGCCACCACCTTGCCTGCCCTGGTCGAGTCGTCTCTTCCTGGCTGCCTATCTCTGCCCCTCCTACCGGTCTGGATAAATGTTTCTTCTTTAACTCCTTGGTTGTCAGACTTCCATACAGTTCAGTTTTCTGTATGTTCCGCTTGTTTTTTGTTTTTCAATTGTTGTTGTCCTTCTTTTTGTTGTGCAAGGAGGCAATGCACAATACTTATGCCTCCGTCTTGGCCAGAAGTCCAAAAAACTCCCATTATTAATTTTTTGAAATAACTTCATACTGCTTTCCATAGTGGCTGTACCAATCTGCATTCCCACAAACAGTGCATGAGGGTTCCCTTTTCTACACATCCTCGTCAGCACTTGTTTGTTGATTTACTGATGATAGCCATTCTGACAGGCATGAAGTAATATCTCATCGCAGTTTTAATTTGCATTATTCTGATGATTAGTGATGTTGAGCATCTTTTCATATGCATCTTATACAAATTGCATAAATTAGGTCATATGATTCCTCTTATAGTCCTAGGAGTTTGGTGTTTGGTGTAAAATATACACTGTAAATCCTTAGCGCTTTTTATTTTCCCTCTTTTATCCTTTATTCCCTTTGCAGGTGAGGAAATCAAATAGTTCCACTTAAATAGTTGGCTCCAAAGCATTCTTGAATTCCAATAACAGGTTCTATGTATGCTTTATGTCTTTTATTATTGTTTAATATTAACTCAAGGTTGGGGGCATGATGTATGGGAAAGTATACTAATTATGCATGTACATGCTGTTATGTAGGTAATGTTCACATATAATACTTAAATAACCGTTGTAGAGAAACATATACCCTCAAACTTTAGAAGGAATGGATAGACTGCAACAGCTGTTATTTTTGAAGCTTTAATTTATGCAAATATTTCAATTTGCCAGTTTTGTTTTTCATTAGCTTCATCAGAGTACAAAAGAGAAATGTTAATATTCCTTTTATCAGTAAACAGCTTATAAATTTCCTGTTTTCTTTCCCCATTTTATAACAAGTAAAAAGAAAGCATTTAACATAAAGCTTCATGACATATTAAAGGAGAGAAAAATGTGAGTGCTTAAGCAATGACGCTGAGAAGGGAACATTTGATACTAGGTAATATGTGCTTTGATGGAAGAAAACAAGAATACTTCCTCAGGGTTGACAATAACTTCATTTCTCAGTAGTTAGCTCTGTTATGATTCAGAGATAAATGAAAACATTCCATGAATAATCAGTAGTTTGGGGAGTTATTTTTTATTATTTGCCTAACAGGTCTTTCATTTCCAAAGCATCATAGTAATAGAAAAAAGATATATGTAAAGGCTGTCACTGAGATACAAACACTTGACATTCAAAACTCCCTACATATAAATATGCCTCAGGTTTTAAGTTTTTTTGTTTGTTTTTCAATTGCTCTTCATTGCTTTTCCAGCTCACTCCCACAATTCTATTAGTAGAAACTCTTTTGCTTATCACTACTAGGATGAAGAATTGTGGAGAAGCATTCCATGAGAAAGATTTGATGTACCGGCTGATTGTTAAAGGATGAGAAGCCATTTCCTAGGGCTGGGAATAGGAAGCGAGGGGGTGCCCTACTGAAGGGAACTAATAAGCAAAGGAAGAAATAACTTAGAGTTCAGAGAACCATAAACAATTTGCAGGGAATAGTGGAAAATAGGCTGAAGGGTTAAGGTAAGAAAGGAGCCTGAATTTCAAAATGTCAGTGTTGCTGAAAAATTAGTGAATCATTTTAGGAAGGTAATGATATTGTGATTGAGAACAGAAGAGAGATCACTGTGCTTCATTGTGGAGAAGGGATTAGAAGGCAACAATATTTTCAGCAGGGAGTACAAGGAAGTTGCTGCAGACATTTATGGGGAGATGGCAGTGGTCTTAAATATAATGGATAACTATAGAGCTATTACTTTCCAACTGCATTAAGAGTTAAACAAAAATTTCAGTCCTGTCTGTACATGTGGTATTGCAGACATAGAGGCTCTCTACCCAATAGCCATTTTCCCATTTTTCCTTGCTAATTGCTCTGTGGTACTGAGGGCCATAAACTTGAGGGCTCTACTACATCCTGATACATACTAATTTGGGAATGAGAATAAGATGCAATTCTGGCCAGTAAAATTTGAGAGAAAGAGTCCTGAGGCCTTTTCATTAGTCTTAAAAAAGGAACACATAGAGAAGCTATCCACCAATGATATAAACGATGAGGGGTTAATATCCAAAATCTATAAAGAACTTGTACAAATTAATGCCCAAACCCAAACAATCCAATTAAAACATGGGCATTTCTTCAAAGAGAATACATATATGGCCAACAGGCATATGAAAAGGTGCTCAATGTTACTAGTCATCAGAGAAATGCAAGTTAAAACCACAATGAGATATCACCGCACACCTGTCAGAATGGCTATAATCAATAAATCAGCAAACAACATGTGTTGGTGAGGATATGGAGAAAAGGAACCCTTGTGCACTATTGTTGAGATTGTAAATTGGTGCAGCCACTGTGGAAAACAGTATGGAGTTTCCTGAAAGTATTAAAAATAGAACTACCTTATGATACTTTTGGGTATTTATCCAAAAAAATCCAAACACTAATTTAAAAATATATTTGCACCCTTATGTTAATTGCAGCATTATTTACAATAAACAAGCTATGGAAAAGAAAACTAAGTGTCCATCGATAGATGAGTGGACAAAGAAGATGTGGCATGCGCACATTCGCGTGTGTGGACTCACACATATATGATCTGTCCAGAAGGTATCCAGCCATGTACTATGAAAAATAGAGACATTTAATGAAGAAGATACAAGATACAAGAAACTGCACATATGACAAATGGACCTCAGACCCCTTCAAAGTAGGCACCTTGGGATCTCACACAGTTCTCCCAATCACCATCAGCTGCCCCACCATAGTTTCCTGAATCTCATTGACGGTCTGAAATCGCCTCTCTTTCACAAGTGATTTCAGTTTTGGGAGCAGCCAGAAGATTCAAGGCACCAAATCTGGGCTGTAGGGAGGGCTGAGTCCCCTGGGTGGTTTGATGTTTTGCCAAAAAACTCTGCATGAGATGTGATGCATGAGTGGTGCATTGTCATGATGAAGCTGCCAATCACCAGTTGCCAATAGCTGTGACCTTCTGAATCATCCAAATAGTTTCCGTGGAGGAATATTCAAGCTTAATGTAAAATTTGGTGCAGATTCCTTGCTCTACTCATTCAATCATTTTGAATGTGATGGCCACATAGTACACATGCTCACTCTATGGTGTCTATAGTGCCCAATGACTAGTGCAGTGAAGTTGTCATTGTTCACACATATGCATTCTACTCACCTTGGTTGTCAGTTTACATTAATGTTGTGCAAACCATTCTCATTATATTATCAATGGCTGGAAATTTTCCAGACAGACACATGTTATATTAGAATATTAGCCATAAAAAATCTTATCATTTACAACAACAGAAATAGACCTAGAGGGTTTTATGTTAAGTGAAAAAATTCTCAGAGAAAGCCAAATACCATACGATTTCACTTATGTGTGGAGTCTAAACAAAATATATAAATAAACAAACAAAATGGAAACAGACTCACAGAGAAACCAAACTGAAGCTGCCAAATGAGAGAGGGTTTTGGGTGCTAGGTGAAAAAGGTGAAGGGATTAAGAAGTACAAAGTGGAAGTAACAAATAATCATGGAGATGTAAAGTACAGCATAGGTAATACAGTCAATGATATTATAGTAACTACCATATTTGGCCATGGATAATGTGTAATTTTTTTGCACAAATTTTTGAGGGAAAAATAAGAATGCACATTATACATGGATAGTACTAATTCCACATCTATATAAATGTTTTTTAATTCTTTTTAAAATTTCTTTTTTTTCTTGGTAAGCAGTATAACACTTTATCTTTAGCTGAATCTCTGACCACAAATTTTCTAATAAGCAAGACTTGAACATATGAAGCACTGTTTTCAGAGCAACACTATTATTCCTCTAGTTTGTTTTACAAAATCCAATCTCATGTCTTTTATCTTACTAATGTAGTCCTAGATTTTGTGAGGTAGGGAGAGGAAAAGAACAAGACAGAAAAAGACAGATGCAGAGACAAGAAAGAAAGACAGAGAGAGAGGGAGAAGACAGAGATGGAGAGAGAATGAGCATTTGGAAATATTTTAATGGCAATGAGCCTTCACACCCACTAGCCAGAATAGCCCTTTCAGTGACTCGATATCTGACTAAACACACTGGTATTTCTTCTTCTTGTGAAGAGCAGAGATAGGGTGAAAATAAAAAATCTGAGGATTAAAATAAAAAGAGTGCTAGTGCCTCCCCTCCTTATAGATCTACAACAATAGTGATGAAGAAAATAAATTCTTTTTAAGTGATTTTCCAAGAAGTGCCCACAGACCCTCAATTACCCAAAAAGCTGTATCCTAAAACTGATAGTGACCAATTAGCCAACATTGAAAATGGATGAACTAGGGCCAAGATGGAGGTGTAGGTAGATACATTTTTCCTCCTCACACAACCAAAAGAAGGACAGCAATAAACTTAAAAACAAAAAATAACCCGAACTCCCAGAAAATTGAACTGTGGAAGTCGAATATCTGAGGAGTTAAAGAAGAAACATTCATCCAGACTGGTAGGAGGGGTGGATACAGGCAGCTGGGGTAGAGAGGACACATAGCAAGGCCACAGCTGGAGGACTGCATGGTGGTGAGGCTGTGGATGGCAGACAGGGTGGTTCCACAATTGCATGTGCATAAACAAGGAGGAACAACGGAGGAGTGAGACAGACCACTCAACCCAGGGTTTCAACTCATGAAAACAAAGCCTCAAATCCTTGGGTTATAAAAATCTGTGGGGGTTGTGGTGGTGGGAGAAACTCCCAGCCTCACAGGAGGGTTCGTTGAAGAGAGACCTACAGGGTCCTAGAATATACACAACCCCACCCACCTGGGAATCAGCACCAGAATGGCCCGATTTGCTTGTGGGTAGTGGGGAAAGTGACTGAAAGCTGATGAGAGCCGAGCAAGCAGCATTGTTCCCTCTCAGACCCCTCCCCTACATAAGCACAACAATGCAGCAAAGTGGGTTGCCCCACCCTGGTTAAATACATAGGGATCTGACCCTTACAATGTAACAAGCCCGATGAGACAAAAATATATATATATGGCCCAAATTAAAGAACAGATGAAATCTCCAAAAATGGATAGCCCATCTATCAGATGCACAGTTCAAAACACTGGTAATTAGGATGCTCACAGAAATGGTTGAGTATGGTTGTGAAATAGAGGAAAAAGTGAAGCCGATGCAAAGTGAAATAAAGAAAAACATACAGAGAACCAACAGTGAAGGGGAGGAGACCGGGACTCAAATCAACAGTTTGGAGCAGAAGGAAGAAATAAAGAAACTGGAACAGAATGAAGAAAAAAATTCAAAAAAAATTAGTTGAGCCTTAGGAACTTCCAGAACAACTTTAAATGTTCCAACATCTGAATTATAGGGGTGCCAGAAGGAGAAGAAAAAGACCAAGAAATTGAAAACTTATTTGAAAACATAATGAAGGAGAACTTCCCCAATCTGGCAAAGGAAATAGACTTCCAGGAAGTCCAGGAAGCTCAGACAGTCTCAAAGAAGTTGGACCCAGAGAGGAACACACCAAGGCACATCATAATTACATTACCCAAGATTAAAATGGAGGAGAGAATCCTAGAAGTAGCAAGAGATAAGGGGACAGTCACCTACAAAGGAGTGCCCATAAGGCTATCAGCTGATTTCTCAAAAGAAACCTTGCAGGCAAGAAGGAGCTGGAAAGAAGTATTCCAAGTAATGAAAGGCAAGGACCTACATCCAAGATTACTCTATCCAGCAAAACTTTCATTTAGAATGAAAGAGCAGATAAAGTAAAATTATAGGAGTTCATCCTCACCAAGCCCTTATTATATGAAATGTTAAAGGAATTTAAGAAAAAGATGATGATAAAAAACATGAATAGTAAAGTGACAACAAACTCACAACTACCAAGAACTGAGCCAAAGAATGAAAACAAAAAGAAAAACAAACTAAGCAAACAATTAGAACAGGAACATTAGCACAGAAACGAGATCGCATGGAGAGATGGTTATCAGCAGGGATGAGGAGAAGGGAGAATAGGGGAACAGGCACAGGGAATAAGAAGGATAAATGGTAGGTACAAAACAGACAGGGGGAAGTTAAGAATAGTATAGGAAAGGGAGAAGACAAAGAACTTATATGTATGACCCATGGACATGAACTAAGGTGGGGGGATGATTGTGGGAGGGCTGGTGCAATAAAGGGGAGGGAAAAAATGGGGCAACTGTAATAGTATAATCAATAAAATATATTTTAAAAAATGGATGAAATAACCTTAATGTCACCAAGATGGGTGGGCCATCTCTCCATGGCTGGGTATTGCTGTGGATAGATTTGCTGCCATTTTTATGGCTCAGTACCACAAAGCAATTAACAGTGAATGAGTGAGCTTCCCACCTTTTACTAGAAATGGTGGCTATTTAACATTGTGGCAGATTCTAAAAATCTAAATGTAACAGGTGTCTGCTTCCACCATGGCTGATTGCAGTCAATGGGCCTTCAGGATACCTCCTTCTAGTGTGATTATCCAGACCAATAGAACAAGCTAAATCCATGCAGATCAGAATAGGTGAAGCTTGCTTTTAAACTCAGATATCTGGTTCCAGAGTCTGTGATCTAAAGTAGTATGCAGGAGCTTTGGCATTTTAATTATGATGTGTCTTGGAGTGGGCCTCCTTGCATCCATCTTTCTTGGGACCCTCCATGCTTCCTGGACTTGCATCTCTGTTTCCTTCACCAAATTAAGGAAGTTTTCTTTGATCATTTTTTCAAATAGATATCCAATTTCTTGCTCTTTCTCTTCTGGAACTCCTATCATGTGAATGTTGGACCCCTTGAAGTTGTCCCAGAGACTGCTTATACTACCCTCATTTTTTTGGATTCTTTTTTCTTCTTGTTGTTCTGATTGGTTGCTTGTTGCTTCCTTTTGTTCCAAATCATTGATTTGATTCTCAGCTTCATTCACTCTACTGTTGTTTCCCTGTAAATTTTTCTTTATTTTGATTAATGTATCCTTCATTTCTGACTGGACTTTTTAAATGCTGTTGAGGTCCTCATTAAGTTCCTTGAGCATCCCTATAACCAGTGTTTTGAACTCTACATCTGATAGATTGCTTATCTCCATTTTGTTTAGTTCTTTTTCTGGAGTTTTGATCTATTCTTTCATTTGGGCCATATTTCTTTGTCTCTTCATTTTGGCAGCCTCCCTGTGTAGTCCAGGAAGCACAGACAGTCTCCAACAAGATGGATGCAAAGAGGCTCACTCCAAGACATATCACAATTAAGATGCCAAAGTTTAAAGATAAAGAGAGAATCTTAAAAGCAGCAAGAGAAAAGAAGTTAGTTACCTAGAGCAGAGTTCCCTGAGTTTACCTACTGTCAGCTGATTTCTCAAAAGAAACTTTGCAGGCTAGAAGGGATTGGCAAGAAATATTCAAAGTCATGAAAAGCAGGGACTCTGGCCAAGATTGTTCTACCCAGAGAAGCTATCATTTAGCAATAAAGGCTAAAGAGCTTTCTAGAGAAGAAAAAACTAAAGGAGTTTATGATCACCAAACCATTATTATATGAAATATTAAAGGGATTTATTTAAGAAAAAAAGATGAAAACTATGAACAACAAAATGGCAATAAATACATATGTTTCATTGATTGAATCTAAAAAACAAATTAAGCAAACAATAAGAACAGAGACAGAATCATGGATACAGAGAGCGTTTTGATACTTGCTAGATGAGAGCAGGGAAGGGGAATGGGCGAAGAGGTGAAGGGATTAAGAAGTACAGATAGGTAGTTACAGAATAGCCATGTGGATGTAAAGTACAGTAGAGGAAATGGAGTAGTCAAAGTTGTTTTATATGCAAGACCCATGGACATGAACAATGGTGGGGGCACTGCCTGAGGAAGTGGGGGGTGCTGAATGGAAGGGGAGAAAGGAGGAAAAATTGATCTCACCTTTACCTGGAGCCTAATCAATAAAACAAATGAGCAAACAAAATATAACCAGAGACATTGAAATTAAGAACAAACGGATAGTGACCAGAGGGGAGATGGGAGAGGATAATGGGGGGAAAGGGTGGAAGGTTTACAGGAACAACTATAAAGGACACATGGACAAAAACAAGGGGGGTGGAAATGGGAGGGAGGTGGGGATGGCTGGGGAGGTGGGGAGGGGTGGGGGGAAAAGGCAGAAAACTTCTTGAACAACAATAAAATTCAAAAGTATTTAATAAAAAATAATAAGAAAAAATAGTGTTTTTATTTCAATTTTTTACTTTTTATCTTTATTACCATATTTTGCTGTGTTTAATGATCACTTTACGTCCAAAATCTTGAGGAGAAAAATAAGGATGTGCATTATACACGGGTAGTACTAATTCCATATCTGTATAAATGTTTTCAATTATTTATGCTTATCAGTTAAGTGTAACTTGAGAAAGCAATAACGATATCTGTATGTTCAAAATAAATGCTAAAATTCCTCTATAACACAAAAAACAAATATCTAGATACAAGTAAATAAATAATTGAATTAAAAAATTAAAATGAAAGAGTTTTTCCTGAAATTTTAGGCCAAAAAGTTGGGCACACATTACGCATAGCAAAATATGGTATGTATGGTGCTAGGTGGGTTCTAGACTTCTCAGTGGGATCACTTTGTAAATTAAATAAATGTCTATGCTGTAACCTAAAACTAATATAAAATGTCAACTGTAATTGAAAACAAAAGAAACCATGTAAGAAACTTTTTCTCTTACAGCCTTTGCACATTTTTGTAGGAGGATGGTGTTGATGAGGTTGCTGCAGTCATTTTGAAAGCACGTGGACTATTTCAGGACAAAAGCCAACATTCTGGAAATGAAAAACTAGAAATATTTTATTTTATTTATTTTATTTTAGTTTTAGTTTTTTCTATTGCATTTTGTTTTGCATTACCTTTTAGTCCCTTTACACCTACCCCTTCCCCCAAATCTCCACACTGTTGTCCATGTCCGTGAGTCCTTTTTCCTTTTTGCTCAATTCCATCACCCTCTGACCTCCCCCACTCTTAGCTGTCATCCCACTCTGTCTATGAGTCTGTCTCGGTTTTGCTTGTTAGTTCAGTTTGTTCCTTACATTCCACATATGAATGAAGTCATAATGGTATTTGTCTTTCTTTGACTGATTTATTTCATTTAGCATAATATTCTGCAGGTCCATCCATGCTGTTGCAAAGGGAAAACTTTCCTTTTTTAAGGCTGAGTACTATCTCATTGTGTAAATGTCCCAGAAATGTTTAATACACTCATCTACTATTGGACACTTGGACTGCTTCCATATCTTGGTGATTGTAAATAACACTGCAATGAACATAGAGGTGCTTATGTTCTTTTGAATTAATGTTTTGGATTCCTTTGGATATATGCTGAGAAGTGGGATCACTAGGTCAAAAGGCAGGTTGATTTTTAATATTTTGAGGTATCTCTATACTGCTTTCCACAGTGGCTGCACCAGTCTGCATTCCCACCAACAGTGCAAAAATGTCCCCTTTCTCTACATCCTAGTCAGCACTTGTTCTTTGTTGACTTATTAATAAGAACCATTCTGAGAAGTGTGAGATGGTATCTCACTGTGGTTTTAATTTGCATTTCTCTGATGATTAGTGATGTTGAGCATCTTTTCATATGTCTATTAGCCATCTGTATGTCCTCTTTGGAGAAGTATCTATCTAACCAGGTCCTTTGCCGATTTTTAAATTGGATTGTTTGTATTTTTGATGTTGATTTTTGTAAGTACTCTATAAATTTTGGATATTAACCCCTTATCAGATGTATCAGCAAATATGTTCTCCCACTCCGTGGGTTGTCTTTTTAATTTGTGGATGGTTTCCTTTCCTGTGCTGAAACCTTTCAGTTTGATGTAGTCCCATTTGTTTATTTTTTCTTTTGTTTCCCTTGCCTGGGGAGATATACACAATAAAAATTTCTATGAGCGATGCCCAAGATTTTGCTCCTTATGTTTTCTTCTAGGATTTTTATGGTTTCAGGTCTAACATTTAAGTCTTTGATCCATTTTGCATTTATTCTTGTATGTAGTGTAAGAAGGTGGTCTAGTTTTATTTTTGTGCACATATCTGTCCAATTTTCCCAAAACCATTTATTGAATAAACTATCTTTAGCCATTGTATGTGCTTTCTTCCTCTGTTGCGTATTAATTGAGTATAAAGGTGTGGGTTTATTTCTGGACTTTCCATTGATCTATGTCTGTTTTTATGCCAGTACCATGCTGAAACACCAGAAATATTTTAAGAAGCTGAGTGTTTGATGATTATATTGAGGTGGTAAATTAATCAACCACCAAACTGCCCTATCTCCTAAACTTTTGTTAAATGAGACAAAATCCATTTATTGAATACATTTTTATTTGGATTGTCTGCTACATGTAGCCAAAGACATCCTAACTGATACTTATGTGAAAATATGGAACTGAATTAAAAAATATCCAACACACATAAAACTTTGGAAATTTGTACCCCAAAATGTAGAGGGAGGGCCCATACATCCTCATGCAGTTTTCCCTAGTGGTACTATCTTATATAATGACAGTATGATATCAAAACCCAGAGCCATAGAACACATTACGTGACACAGCAAAGGTAGTCTGCTGAAGTGACTAAGAATAAAGACCTTGAGATGGGGAAATAGTTGTGAATTATCCAGGTAGGTGAATCTAATTCCATGAGGACATTGACATTGGTAAAATCCACAGAATTTACTAAGATTTTACTTGGTTTTTATGTACCTATTTTTGTGTGTGTATGTAGTGTGTACAGTATGAAATTTGATCTCGTGCATTGATTCATGTACTATGACCAGGTTATAGAACTGTTCGTCACAATGAGCTTCCTTGTGCTATTCTTTTATAGCCATACATACCCCTTTTTCCTTTCTTTGCAATTCCTAATCCCTGGAACCACTAATCTGTGCTCCATTTTTATAATTCTGCTATTGTGAAAATATTATATAAATGGAATCATCCAGCATGTTAAACATTTGGGATTTTTTTCCCACTTAGTTTTATTTTCTTGAGATCCATTCAAGTTGATGCATGTAGCGATAGCTTGTTCCTTTTTCTTGCTGTGTAGTATTCCATGGTATGGGTGTACCACAGTTTAATTATTCATCTGCTAAAGGACATTTGAGTTGTTTCCAGCTTTGGCCAGTACAAATAAGGCTTTTTTAAATATTAACATACAGCTTTTGGTGTGTACATAGTTTTCACTTTCATAAGATAAATGCTCAAGGATACAATTGCTTGGTCATATGGTAAGTCTTTGTTCAGTTTTATAAGGAACTATCAAAATATTTTTCAGAGCAGCTATTCAATTTTATATTTCCACCAACAGTGTATTAGTGATTTAGTTTTTCCATATTCTTACAAAGAATTTGATGTTACCACTATTTTTTATTTTAGTCACTCTAATAAATATGTAGTGATATTCATTGTGGCTTTAATTTGTATTTCCCTAATGACTATTGAAGTTGAACATCTTTTGTGTGCTTATTTTGACATCTTTATATCTTCCTTAGTGAAATGTCTGTTTGTGTCTGTGATAGGCAGAACAATGGCCTCCCAAAGATATTGTGTAATAATCTCCAGGACTTTAGAACATGTTACTTGACACAGCAAAGGTACTTTGCTGAAGTTATTAAGGGTATGGACCTTGAGATAGTGAGATTGTTATGAATTATCCAGGTGGGCACAACCTAATTCCATGAGTCCCTAAGTGGAGAAGATTCCAGGAAAAGACATGACTCGGAAAGGAAGATCAAAGATGCAGAGATTGCAGAGAGATGGAATATCGTGAGCTTTTCATGATAGAAAGAGGGGCCATGAGCCAATGGATTCACATGATCCCTAGGAAAGCAAGGATGTAAACTCTCCTCTAAAAGCCCCCAGAAAGAAATACAACCCTGCGGACAGCTTGATACTTAACTAGGCCGGTGAGACCTGTTTTTGATATATGATGGTAAGAAAATAAAAAAGTAGTTTTTTTTAGCAACTATGTTTGTGGTGATTTGTTACCACCGCAATAAAAAATCAATGCAATGCTTTTTACCCATTTCAATTGCATTACTTGTTTCTTTTTTAAAAAAAGATTTTATTTATTTATTTTTAGACAGAGGGGAAGGGAGGGAGGAAGGAAGAGAAACATCAATGTGTGGTTGCCTCTCATGCGCCCCCTACTGGGGCCTGGCCAGCAACCCAGGCATGTGCCCTGATTGGGAATCAAACTGGCAACACTTTGATTCATAGGTCAGCCCTAAAGCCAGTGAGCCACACCAGCCAGTGCGGATTATTTGTTTCTTCAATGTTGAGTTTTGAGACCTCTTTTATATTCTAGGTATTAGTCCTTTGCTGGCTGCGTGCTTTGGAAATGTTTTACCCTAGTTTGCAGTTTGTTTTTTCATCCTTTTCATGGAGGCTTTTGGAGAAGAAAGGGTTTCAACTTTGATAAAGTGAAATTTATCAACTTTCTTTATGGATCATGATTTTGATGTCCAGTCTAAAAACTCTGCTTAGCCCTAGATTATAAATATTTTCTCCTTTTGTCTAATTATTTTAAAAATTGTGGTAAAACTGTAATATAAAATTTAACATTTTAGCCCTGGCTGGTGTAGCTCAGTGGATTGAGCGCGGGCCTGCGAACCGAAGGATCGCGGTTCGATTCCCAGTCAGGGCACATGCCTGGGTTGCCAGGCCAGTTCCCGGCAGGGGACATACAAGAGGCAACCGCACATTGATGTTTCTCTCCCTCTCTCCTTCCCTTCCTCTCTAAATATAAATAAATAAATAAAATCTAAAAGGAAAAAAAATGTACTTAAAAAAATCTTTTAAAAAAAATTTAACATTTTAGCTATTTTTAACTGTACACATCAGTGGCATTGAATACATCACATTTTTGTGCAATTTTCTCCACTGCTCATGTCCAGAATTTTTTATCTCAAACTGAAACTCTGCATCTATTAAATATTGACTCCTATTCTCCCCTATCCTCTCTCTGCTTCTAAGAATATGCTTGTTCTAGGTACCTCATATAAGAAGAATCATACGAAATTTGCCATTTTGTGTCTGCTTATTTCATTTGCCAAATCTTTTCAAGGTTCATCCATGTTGTAGTATATATCAGAATTGTATTTCTTTTCTTTTTTTGGCTTATATAATGTTTATTCTTTGATAAATGAAGCATGTTATTATTTTATTTTATTTTTTATCTTTTTAATTTTTATTTTAATTGTTGTTCTTGTACAGTTTTCTTTTACTTCCATCCCAACCCACCCCCCAGCCCTCCCCACCTCCCTCCCATTTCCACCCCCCCCCCCAGTTTTTGTCCATATGTCCTCTATACTTGTTCCTGTAAACCCTTCCCCTTTTCCCTCTCAAATCCCTCCCCTCTCCCCTCTGGTGACTGTCAGCCTGTTCTCAATTTCAGTGTCATTGGTTATATTTTGCTTGTTTGTTTGTTTTGTTGTTTAGGTTTGTTAAAAGTGACATCATATGGTATTTGTCTTTTACCATCTGGCTTATTTCCCTTATAATAATGCTCTCCAGTTCCATCCATGCTGTTGCAAGGGGTAGGAGCTCCTTCTTTCTTTCTGCTGCATAGAATTCCATTGTGTAAAGGTACCATAGTTTTTTGATCATTCATTTACTGATGGGCACCTAGATTGCTTCCAACACTTGGCTATTGTAAATTGTGCTGCTACGAACACTGGGGAGCATAGGTTCTTTTGGATTGGTGTTTCAGGGTTCTTAGGATATAATCCTAGCAGTGGAATTGCTGGGTGAAAAGACAGATCCATTTTTAGTTTTCTTAGAAAATTCCATACTGTTTTCCATAGTGGTTGTAGAATTGTATTTCTTCTTAAGGCTGAAAAATAATACCACCTTTTGATAGATTTGGGGGTTTCAACCTTTTGCCATTGTTAATAATGCCTCTAGAAATATTGGTGTGCAAATATCTATCTCTGCTTTCAATTATTTTCAATACATATCTAGAAGTGAAATTGCTGGATATCCATTTATTTTTTTTAAAGTAACTGCTATAGTTTTCCACTGTGGCTGCACCATTTCACATTCCCACTAGGAATGTCCTCCACATTCTCTCTTACATTATACCCTTTGTCTGTTTCCCATTTTCTGGATTCTATATGTTGCTGTCTCATAATTAACTGTCTTGTTTTGGTGTCACACAGCCACCAGTTGCTTCCTGAGAAAGGGTGCATAAGCGATGTATTTTTTTTTAACTTGCATGTCTGAAAATGCATTGTTTTATTCTGACACTTGTTTATTTGGTTGGGTATTTCATCCTAGTTTAAAAGCATTTTCAAAGCCTTTACTTCCTTGAGTTATAGCTTCCAGTGTTTCTACTGGCAAGTTCAAAGAAATTTTTATCTTCACCCTTTCCATGTAACATATTTTCTTTTTTTCCCTTGTGAAAGTTTTTACTATCGTCTTTTGATTCCCATTCTTCTGTAATTTCACAATTACATCCTTTGTTGTTGGTGTTTTTCATCCACTGTGCTGGGCACTTGGTGGGCTAATTGAATTTGAAAACTCATGTCTGACATTTTTTGGAAATTTTTTTCTTTTTAAAAATTGTTTAGGCTTCCAGTCAAGATGCTGACATTGGCAGAAATGGCTAACCCTTCGCACAACCACGTCAAAATTACAACTAAAATATAGAACAACCCTCACTCAGAACCATCAGTTGAATGGAAATCTGACAACTATGGAATTAAAAAAACTACATCCATTGAGACTGGTAGGAGGGTGAGACACAGAACAGTCTGGTCTCTCACCCACATGTGGTGGACAAAAATTTGAGAGGGATATCTCAGGAGTAAGCAAGCCCAGCCCCACACCAGGCCCCCAAGTGCAGGGTTCCTGGGCCAGGAAGATAAGTCCCCACAACTTCTAGCTCAAAAAGCTGGTGGGGATTGAGTCAGCAGAAGAAACTGCTGGAGCCCCAAGCAGTTTCTCTTAAAGAACCCACACATGGACTCACCTACTTAGACTCATTCCCTCTGAAATCCAGTGCCTGGTGGCAGCTTGAAGGGCCCCAGTGGCATACTGGGAGAGGCTGAAGTGTCTGGCATTGGGGCTAGCAGAGGCCATTGTCCCTTCTCTGAGCCCTGCTACCCTGAAGAGCCATGGAACCTACAGGCTGGTGCCATATCTGAAACTCCATCAACTGGGCTATGCTGTTCAACCTGCCTTGGAGATACCCAGAGACTCCACCCCACCCAATTTATGGTCGAGGCCAAGCTACTTTTCCATGAGAATGGCTGATTTGGCTCTTGTATCACAACTTCCTAAATCCTATCAAACAGGAAACAGTTGGCCTCAGTGAACTCAAGACTTTGCATTAGCAGCAGCCAGATTAGTTTTATAGCTTGGCTCCACCTGGGAATCTCCAAGCCAAACACAAGTAGCAGCCATCTTAGATTGCTTTATAGCTCAGGAAGGATGGCCCTGGGCAAAACACAGGTAGGGGCTGACCATAGTCTGCACTACCCAGGAAAACCCCAGGGCCAGAGCACCCAGTAGACAGCTACAGACCACTTCAGAGCACTGCCACCATGCCCCTTCACAGTTGATCTTCCATGGAGGGGAGAGGTTGGTGGTAAGTGGTCATAGCCAATCCTTGCAATTGACTGGCCTTGGTAAATCCCTCCCACTGATCTGCCAATAGCAACCAAGGCTCAGCTACAAAAGGAGGGAGTACTCAGCTGACATGGAGGGCACACCTTGAATACACAGCTTGGATGATAGGGGAGACTATGCCATTGGACCCTACAGGATACCTACTACATTAGGGCACACTAACAAGACACAGAGTCAAAGCAGCTCTATGTAATACATAGAAACAAACACAAGGAGGCTGCCAAAGGTGGGAGACATAGAAACATGGCCCAAATGAAAGAACAGATCAAATTTCCAGAAAAAGAGCTAAACAAAATGGAGATAAGCAATCTTTCAGTTGCAGAGTTCAAAACAGTAGTTATAAAGATGCTCAAGAAACTTAATGAGGGCCTTAGCAGCATAAAAAAGATCCAGTCAGAAACAAAGGATTCACTAATTGAAATAAAGAAAAATTTTCAGCGAAACAACTGTAGAGTGAATGAAGCTGAGAATCATATCAATGATTTGGAACATAAGGAAGCAAAAAACAACCAATCGAAACAAGAAGGAAAAAGAATCCAAAAAATGAGGGTAGTATAAGCAGCCTCTGGGACAACTTCAAGAAATCCAACATTTGCATCATAGAGGTGCCAGAAGAAGAAGAGAAAGAACAAGAAATTGGAAATCTATTTGAAAAAATAATGAAAGAAAACTTCCCTAAGTTGGCAAAGGAAATAAACATACAAATCCAGGAAGCACTGAGAATCCTAATCAAGTAGGACCCAAAGAGAACCACACCAAGACATATCATAATTAAAATGCCAAGGGTTAAAGATAAAGAGATAATCTTACAAGCAGCAGGGATCAAGAAGCATAATTGGTAGGAACAAAATAGACAGGGGGGTGTTAAATATTGTATAGGAAAGGGAGAAGCCAAAGAACTTACATGCAGGACCAACGGACATGAACTAAGGTGGGGGATTGCTGGAGGGAAGGGCGTTACCAGGTTGAGGGGGACAAAGGGCAAAAAATTGGCACAACTATAACACCATAATCCATAATATATACTAAAACTTATTTAAAATTTATTTTTTATTTTAAAATTACAGTTGACATAAATATTATATTAGTTGCAGATGTACAACCCTGTGATTAGACATTTATATAATCTACGAAGTGGTTACCTTGATAAATGTAGTATCCATCTGACACCATATTTGGTTATTACAATATCATTCACTATATTCCCTATCCTGTACTTTTACATCCCCATGACTATTCTGTTAACTACCAATTTGTACTTCTAAGCCCCCTCACATTTTTCACCCATCTCCCCAACCCCTCTCCCATCTGGCAACCATCAAAATGTTCTTGGTATCTATCTGTTTCTGTTCTGCTTGTTTGTTTATTTGTTTTTTTTTTTTTAGAGTTCACCTATAAGTGAAATTATCTGGCATTTGTCTTTCTCTGACTGACTTATTTCACTCAGCACAATATCCTATATGTCCATCCATATCGTTGCATACAGCAAGATTTCCCTCTTTCCTATGGCTGAATCATAATCCTTTGTATATATACACTTTCTTCCACCCTGCACCCCCCTCCCACCCACATTCTCCCTCTTTAGTTCATGTCCATGTGTCATAAGTTCTTTAGCTTCTACATTTCCCACACTATTCTTGCCCCCCCATCTATTTTCTACCTACCGTCTATGCTACTTATTCTCTGTACCTTTTCCCCTTTCTCCTCCTCCCACTCCCCTGTTGCTAACCCTCCATATGATCTCCATTTCTGTGGTTCTGTTTCTGTTCTAGCTATTTGCTTAGTTTGCTTTTGTTTTAGGTGTGGTTGTTAGTAACTGTGAGTTTGCTGTCATTTTACTGTTCATTTTTTAATTTTCTTTTTCTTAGATAAGTCCTTTTAACACTTCATATAATAAGGGCTTGGTGATGATGAACTCCTTGAACTTGACCTTATCTGAGAAGCACTTTATCTTCCCTTCCATTCTAAATGAAAGCTTTCCTGGATAGAGCAATCTTGGATGTAGGTCCTTGACTTTCATGACTTAGAATACTTCATTCCAGCCCGTTCTTGCCTGGAAGATCTCTTGAGAAATCAGCTGATAGTCTGATGGGAACTCTTTTGTAGGTGACTGTCCCCTTATCTCTTGCTGCTTCTAGA
Source organism: Glossophaga mutica (assembly GCA_039655065.1). NCBI lineage: Eukaryota > Metazoa > Chordata > Mammalia > Chiroptera > Phyllostomidae > Glossophaga > Glossophaga mutica. Next base: position 67,907,128 of record CM077304.1, read on the forward strand.
ATTCTCTCCTTCATTTTCATCTTGGCTAATGTAATTATGATGTGCCTTGGTGTGTTCCTCCTTGGGTCCAACTTCTTTGGGACTCTCTGAGCTTCCTGACTTCCTGGAAGTCTATTTCCTTTGCCAGATTGGGGAAGTTCCCCTTTATTATTTGTTCAAATAAGTTTTCCACTTGTTGCTCTTCCTCTTCTCCTTCTGGTACCCCTATAATTCCAAAGTTGGAATGTTTAAAGATGTCTTGGAGGCTCCAAAGCCTTTCCTCATTTTTTTGAATTCTTGTTTCTTCATTCTTTTCTGTTTGGTTGTTTCTTTCTTCCTTCTGGTCCACTCCATTGATTTGAGTCCTAGTTTTCTTCCCATCACTATTGGCTCCCTGTACATTTTCCTTCATTTCACTTAGCATAGCCTTCATTTTTTCACCTAATTAGCGACCACAATCAACCAATTCTGTGAGCATCCTGATCACCAGGGCTTTGAACTGTGCATCTGATAGGTTGGCTATCCCTTCATTCCTTAGACGTATTTGCTCTGGGATTTTATCTGTTCTTCAGTTTGGGCCATTTTTTGGGGGGTGTCTGGTCATGCCTGTTACATATGAGGGATGGAGCCTTAGGTGTTCACCAGGGCGAGGCAACCCATGTCGCTCAGTTGTGATGCTGTATGTGGTGGTGGTGGGGATCAGAGAGGGAACAATGGTGTTTGCTTCACTCTCTCTCTGATTTCAGTCCCTTCTGCCGCTTCCCACATGCAAAGTGGGCCCTTCTGATGCTGATTCCTGTGTGGGTGGGTTTGTGTATGTTCTAGGACCCTGTGGGTCTCTCCAACGAACTCTCCTGCAAGGCTGGGGGTCTCTCCTGGCACCTCAACCTCCACAGGTGTTTTCAATCATTGTTTTGAGGCTTTTATTTCCCTGCACTGGGGCCCTGGGTGATGTGGTCTGCTCACTCCCCGGTTTCTTCTGGTTTATCTGCATGTAAATGTGGAACCGCCTGGTCAGCCAGCAGCCTTGCACGCCTCACTGGGTCTGTCTGCTGCCACCCTGTGCCCAAGGTCTGCCAGCCACCACTTTTTCCTGCCATGACCCCTCTTTGCTGGCCACTGACTCCACCCCTCTGACCAGTCTGGGCGAACGTGTCTGTTTTATCTCCTTAGTTGTTGGACTTCCGTACAGTTCAATTTTCTGTCAGTTCTGATTGTTTTTCATTTCTAAATTTTTGTTGTCCTTAATTTTGGTTGTGCAAGGAGGCACGGTGTGTCTACCTACGCCTCCATCTTGCCTGGAAGTTTGTTTTTTCAATTTTGTTTTGAGTATTTTAGGGTTAATACCCAGAAGTGGAGTTGCTGGGTCCTTCTTTGTCTCTTGTTATTGTCTTTGTTTTGAAGTCTATTTTGTCTCGTATTACAATCTCAGTTTTTTTTTATTTTGCTTTGTTTCCATTTTCATGAAATATCTTTTCCAAGTCCTTTACTTTCAGTCTCTGTGTGTCTTTTGATCTGAAGTGAGTCTCTTGTAGACAGCATATGTAAGGGTCTTATTTGTTATCAATTCAGTCATCACAAGTCTTTTGATTGGAGCATTTAATCCATTTGCATTTAAAGTAATTGGTGATAGATTATATTTATTGCCCTCTTGTTATTCATATTTTTAATCTTTTTTCTTCTTTTTAAAGAAGACCCTTTAACATTTCTTGCAATACTAGTTTAGTGGTGATGAACTCTGATAGCTTTTTCTTGTCTGGGAGGTTCTTTATCTTCAATTCTAAATAATTGTTTTGCTGGGTAGAGTAATCTTGGTTTTAGGCCCTTGCTTTTCATCACTTTGAGTATTTTATTCCAATCCCTTCTGGCCTGAAACATTCCTGTTGAGAAATCAGCTGACAGAAATGTAGGAGCTTCCTTGTAGGTAATTAACTGCTTTTCTCTTGCTGCTTTTAAGATTCTCTGTTTATCTTTAACTTTTGGAATTTTAATTATGATGTGTCTTGGTGTGGGCCTCTTTACGTTAATCTTGTATGGGACTCTCTGTACTTCCTGGACTTGTATGTGTATTGCCGTCACCAGGTTAGGGAAATTTTCCATCATTATTTTTTCAAAGAGGTTTTCGATTCCTTCCTTTATTTCTTCTCCTTCTGACACCCCCAAGATGTGAATGCTGGTACACTTGAGGTTATCACAGAGGATTCGTGCACTATCTACAATTTTTAATTTCTTTCTTCTTTTGCTATTTTGATTAGGTGTTCCCTGCTTCCATATATTCTAAACCACTGATTTGATTCTTTGCTTTATCTACCTACTGTTAATTCCCTCTAATTTATTTCCATTAGTGTATTCTTCATTTATTACTGGTAATTTCTTATGGTTTCAATGTTCTTTTTTATGCTGTTGAAGTTCTCACTAAGTTCATTGATCATCCTTATAACCATTGTTTTGAACCATATATCTGATTGCCTCCATTTCATTTAGTTTTTTTTCCCCTGGAGATTTTTCTGTTCTCTCATTTGGGAACTTTTTCTGTTTCCTCAATTTGGGTACTTCCCTGTGTTTCTTTCTATGTATTAAATAGAGCTGCTATATCTCTCTGTCTTGAAATAGTGGCCTATGTCATAGGTGTCCTGTAGAGCCCTGTGGTGCAGCCTCCCCAGTCACCCAAGCTGGGTGCTCCAGGTGCACCCCATGTGAGCTGTGTGCATTGTCTTGTTGTAGGTGGGCCTTGATTGCTATTGGTATATCACTTGGAGGGCCTGATCCCCAGGCCAACAGGCTTTGATGACTGGCTGTGATTATAGCAGAGAAGCTTCTGTAAAGGGGTCAACTCCATGGAGCAGGACTCGCTTCTGTGGAGCTTTGGTGCCTGCCAAGTACACCTTTCGAGTGTGTCTCTCGTGGTGGTCATTGAGTTAAAAACCATCATTGTTTGAAGTTGACCACTGGATGTGATGGCTCTGGACCTTCCAGGGCATGAAAAGTCATCCACTGCCTGTGCCTTGGTGGGGACCACCCAGCATGAACTACAGAGAGATTTACAGGTGGCTGTTACTTGTGTTGGCCTTGGCTGCACCTAGCAGAGGCTGACATGCAAACTGAGGCTGGCTGCTGCTTGTGCCAGATCTGGGGCCACTTAGTGAGAGGTACAGGGTACACACAGCCCAAAAGCTGCTTGTTTGAGAGATTTTAGGAAAGTATGAAGAATTAGCCAAGAGAGATTATTTATGTAGAAAAGCCACTAGAAATGGCTTGGGTGGGCCCACAGGCTGGGTGGGGTGGGTTCTTGGAATTACCAAGGTGGGGCAAACACTGTTAGCCAGGTTGATGAAGACTTAGATATAGTGCCCACCTACTGGCTCTATGGAACAATGGCTTCTGCCAGCATTTCTGTCTGAGCGAATGCTGCCCCACCAGCCCTCATCCTGAAGCCAGACAATTCATTTCCTCTATGTATGTCTCTGGTGCCTTTGGATTTTCTATCCCTGCACTGGAGCTCAGAGTGTGTGAGTCAGAGTAAGTCCATGCATGGGCCCTTTAAGGGGAATGCATGGATACCAGGTGCCCTCCATCTCCCTCAGCCACACCCCCTGCTGGGTTTTACAGACAGAAGTTATGGGACCATCTCTTCCTCTCACTGGAACTGTGGGGTGGGGAACCTTATGTGGGACTGGGACGCTTTTCTCCTCAGGTGGGACCTTTGTAGCTGAGATATCCATGACACATGGTTGTGGAATCACCTTTTCTATGTCTCTGCACCACCTATCCACCTCTATGTGGCTTCTTCTTTATGTCCTTAGTTATAGGGCTTCTGCTCAGTTAGGTTTCAGGCATTCTGAATGATGGTTGTTCTATAACTTAGTTACAATTTTGATGTGGTTGTGGGAGGTTCCATGTACCATATTTACCTACATGGTCATCTTGACCAGACTTCCCCATTTCTGGGAAATTAAAACATTTTTTTGTTTGATTTTTCCCCCTCTATATTCTCTGCTCTCTCTCATTTTGATGTTGAATAACCATGTCTAATCCACTAATTTTCTTAACTTTTCTCTCTTCCAGAGTTTTGTCTTTTTGCTTTTTGTTCTAATTTCTAGGACATTTCCTCAGCATATCTTCCAAACCATTTGAGTTTTTAAAAATTTACGTTATTATTTTTTAACTTCTAACACCTCATTTTGCTTTTCTGAACATTCCTTTACATGGCCTTTTATTTTTATTTCATTTCAAATGCAAATCTCACATTTCTCTAAAGGTATTTATTATAATTAAAAAGTTTGTTTTCTGTTCTCTACTTTGTTGTCTTCAATTGTTTTTTGTTGTATTTTTTATTTTGGTCTCTGTCTTTCAGTTTAAAGGATTTCTTCAAATGTGGAGTGATCCACAATTATCTGTTTATAGGTAAGGATCCAGAAACAAAAGCTGACTAGAAGTTCTAGGTATACAGGTGGAGCTCATTGGTTTTTGTTCTCCATTATAGGAAAATGTGGTTGGGTCATTTCAATACCAATCCCCCAACTTTCAGTAACTGTGGGTCTGATTTCTTCCACTGGTCATTTTATTTAGAGAGAAATCTTGTAATCTCTTGGCTGTCAACAAAGTCTGTGCTCTCTTCATAGTACCACCTTGTACAGTTAAGCACTAAAATAAAGTTTTAATCAGACTGTTGTAAGAGCTCAGGAAAGATAGAGGTCAATGAGTAGTGGCAAAGTTGGGGGACATTTTATCAGATGATGGGATAATTTCTGAAAAAAACGTAGGTTAGTCAGAAACTTAGGTGAGGTTTGCCCCCCCCCTTCAGGGAGCACACCCAAGCCTTTTTTTCCCTCCTCTTCTTTCCCTGCAGGTGTGCATCTCCTAAATTCTAAGAGTCTCCACAAGACTTGCAACCAGGGGAGCAGTGGGCAGTGGCAGCTTTTCCTGGGCTAACTAACCCCTGAGCCTGTCTCCAAGGACTCCTTTTGTCTGACTTTTCAGTGAGGCAAAGCAGCCCTGCCTAAGCTCTCCTGTTGCTTCCTCTACCTTAAACCCTTCCATGTTTCATTGTCTCTAGCTTTAGTAAGTATTCTCTCAAAATATAAAAAAGAAACTGAGGTGAAACTGAGAGCATCAGATTGAACAAGTAATTATATTCTGTAGTTTAGAGAGGGGAGTGATCCCTTTCACCTGATATTGTAGTACTGCTGACTGAGACATCTATCTCTAATGAAGTCTCTATTCAGTCATAAAATAACCTTGTGACTTCGGTAAGTCATTAATCTCTAAGAAATTCAATTTTTTTCAACTGAAAAAATCTGGGGAAACTGTGAAGTCCTGTCTAGGTCTAAAGTTTCTTTAAGGTACTTATTAAGATTTTTTTTTATCAAGTGATTTTTCAAGTGATGTTATAATTAGTAAATAATTATATAGTTCATGGATGTGAACTTAAGAACTGTAAAATTACTCACTCCCATGAAAAAATATTTTGTTTTAAGTTATAGGGAACTCAATGACTTCATTTATATTAAATTTATATGCATACTGCTTTAAAAAAATCTGTCCATTTGTTATATGTAAGTGTACTATGATTATTTTCCTTCTGATATAGTAAAAAACTAAAGCATGAAACAAACTATGTGGAAATCCTAACCTTGTTTCTTCCTTTTGCATATAGACAGAGGATATCATTGAAGAAAGAAATGGTCTCTTTCTTTTTTAAGGCAATGTATAACTGTGCCATTTCTAAATGGGGAATTGATTTAAATTATTTGTTAAACAAACCCTTATTTAGGTGTCTACTATAGGTTAGGCAATTGTGTCAGGTGTGGTAGTCACAGAAATGAAAAGCATATTCCCTGACTTCCAATAGTTTGTAGCCTTGTAGGGAAAGAAAGGCAATTCAGTAAATCACCAAGTGTTTTACAGTCTGAGACCATGGGAATGTAGAAATGGAACCTCTGTAATTGATGTCTACTTTGGCTTACCCAGCAGCCACTCTTTTTTCTTGAATGGTTCCCAAATTTTTCTTTGGGAATTACCCTTCCTCTCATTTTATGTACTTTGACTGGAGCTGTGGGCATATGATTCAAATCTGGCTCATCAGGACATCATATACTTTGGGCCATAGTGATTGGCTCAGGGATGATTGCACAAGCCAAGCCAACCCAATCTGCTGCAGTCAGAAGCGATCTAAGGACACAGCATGGTACATTCAGGGGACATTCCAATATTTGGCTATGGTTGGGGACTTGGGTCTGAGTGGGCAAAGTTAGGAGATAAAGCTAAAATGGTGGGCAGGAACCATTTATGAAGAACCTTGTACGCTATGCTGGAGATGGGAAAGCTATTAAGGGATTTTAAGCATGGAATTCACATGATCACATTCATGATTTAGAAGAATTAATCTGATAGGGAAATGAAATGGATTAGGAGGAAGATGAAGCAGAAAGCAAGGGAAGAATTGCAATGCCCCAGTAAGTCATCCAAACCGGAGGTAATGAGAGACCTGAACCGTGCGGGTGGTAGTGGGGATAGGAAAGAGGGACATTGTGTGGGTGTTTCCCAGGACCTCTCCAGAAGAAACAACAGAATGGGGAAACATGATAGCAACACTTTCCTGGAGAGATTGTGTTCTGAGTCCATGTCTTATTCAGAAAGCGGCAGTAATTTTCAGACAACAAAAGCAAAATATAAGTTTCATTTAAGACCATGTTTCTTAAAGTTTAACGTATACACAAATCACCTGGGGATCTTGTTAAGATGCAGATTTTGATTCACAGTGGGACCTGAGGTCCTGCATTTGTAACAGGCTCCCAAGTGCTGCTGGTGCTGCTGGTCTGCAGACTATACATTGTACAGTAAAGACTTAGGACTTTTTGAGGTGTGAGTGGGTCATTCAAATAAAAAGGGCCAGCAGGCAGTCAGTGTGGGTTCTAGACTTTAGGAAAGTAGAGTCTTGGGCTCCAGATATTCGGGAGCCATCAGCACATAGGTGGTGGTGATACTAAAATATGAAGATAATGGTACCAGGATAGTGTTTGGAAAAAAAAGTAAAAGAAATCCAAAGATAGCCTATGGATAGCATCAGAATTTAAGGGTCAGTTGGAGGATGAGGGTTAAGAATATGAAGAAGTAGCAGATGAATCTAGTGTGTCAAATTTTCAATGATAAGACTTTAATTCCCAAATAGGCACCATTTTGAGTATTCTATTCCTGGCACTCAACTATTTTCTAAAACACATATAAGAAATATCGCATTAAAAAATTCTCTAATCATACCCCATTACTATGAGCTGGTGGAAAATTTAATCTGGGTCACTAGTAGGGCTCTACAAACCACACCCAGGATTTTATGAAGGTTCCAGGGGATCTTACTCAGTCCAGTACATTTGGGGAAGGCCCTTAAGTTTTTACTCAGTATTGGCTACTATTTCTCTGCTCATTTCCCTATCTGTTAGAGATGACCTGCTTTGCTGATTCAGTGCCAATCTTGGGTATGGGGTCTTGAGCATGGATAGAATCTCTGATGCCTAGTGTCCAGCCTCCCTTATGATACTACACATCCATTTTCATCTAAGGTCTTGCCACCTCCCTCACCCATTATGGGGTGCCTGATAGTCACAGAACCTGCAACCCTCCTTTTCTGTTATTTCCTTTGGTTGCTACTTACTCAACCAACCTCAACAGCCTCTAACCTCTTTCCACTGTGTGAAGAGGAAGTACCTTAATACATACATCTTTCGGTACAAAGGGCCTTTTATTATATTCCAGATCTTGTTGCCAGAGCTATCACAGTGGTATCCAATCATTCTCTAGCATTCTTTTATAGCATTGAGAACAAATTAATATCTTACTCCCTTGACAAACCATCTTATCACACATGCATTGTTCCACGAGATCCTTACAACCACTCCTTCTTTTACAATCCGAAGCTTGGTGGATTTCAGAAACCTGTTTCAAGTCACACAGTTACTAAGAGGAATGTACGTTGGATTCTAGAGCAGCGAGGGTGTGGTATATTACTGCAGTTCTTATCAAAATACCTTGCTCAACATCACGTGAGAGTGGTGGTGACCAGACTCAAATTCAAAACTTCACCTACAGAGGGGAAAGTTTCCAGGTGTGCGCCTCGGATAGAGGGCTGGGATTCCTTTAATCTTCACCACAGCCCTATCTCGATTTTACAGATGAGACACTGACGCTGAAGCTGAAGGAGGAGGTGACTTGTCTACGGCCACAAAGCCAGGGCCATGTTTGCTGTCTCCCAACATAGTGTTTTTATCAACTAAAGCGGCAGGTGAAGAGCTGAGTCTCACACCCCCAAACCCCAAGGCAAAGCACTCCAATTTAGCCTCCCTCTTACGAAAAGTACCTTAGCGTATGCGCACTACGTACGAGAGGCCCCACCCTAGTTGCCGCTGAGCCCTATTCAGCACGCATGCGTCTGGCGGCTCTTCCCGCCCCTCCCCTTCACTTCTTGCTGTTCCCCCTACTCCCCGCCCCTTTCCCGCCCGGATATCACCCCAGTTTTGCCGGATGTTGTTGTGAGTACGAGAGACATGTGAGGCACTGCTACGTCATCACTGGCCCGCGCAGGAAACATGGCGGCAACGGGTGTTGTAAGCGGGAAGGTAAGTAACGGCCACGGGGAACACCTCCCCTTTTCCTGGGACGGGGGATGCTTTTGCTGCCTGGAGGCCGGCGGGGAGGAATGCGAGGACCTTTCTGTATAAGGAACAGCTTGTGGCGGGTAGAGGAGAAGAGGACTTGGTGGTGTCAGCTGTTTTCTGGAGAATGCCGGTTCAGTCCGGGCATCAGACAGATGGCTCCTGCCCCAAGGCCAGGTAGGCCTCCGCACTGTTGTGGTCTGCTCTGCCCCGGGGCGAGGAACTTTTATTTGTAATACTTTTGGTAAGGGACAGGTGGTTGCCCAGTTCCTTTTTTATTCCTAGCTCACTTGTTTAGTTCTTCATGTGGACTCTTTTGACTCCAGCGGCTCTCTCTTCGAGGCCTTGGTCTGATTTGCCCCTTGACTTCACTCTGGTGAAGGCTCTTCGAAAGGAGCTCTGAACAGGTGTTGTGCAGCAGTGCGCATACAACACAAGTGTATTGAATCCATTTTACCAGACTGCTGAGTTGGTTGGTGGTTGTGAGCACAAGGGCAGATTTGCATTCAGGGAGCTGGAGATTTACACCATCCCACGCTTGTCTAGGGAGGCGTTAGTTAAGGTATTTATTTCCTAGATGTCTGTAAGATATTACCCTGAAATTATCTGTGGTGCCTTCTGAAGGAGGTGGTTATTGATCCCCGCCTAGTTGGTTGGGAAATAAGATTGGGTGCGGAGGAGAGTTGTATATTACCCATTCACGTTCTGACAGCACACCTGACTTCTTAAAATTAGCTTGTTGTTTAGGACTACCATGACATGCCCTGGCAGCATTTTCCGTTGTGGGAGTATTTCATAAACAGTTGGGTCTTGTGATGACTCATCCCACACTAAGGACTATTTACTGTCTTCCCCTGTTCCTTGAGTTTCACTCATTTTCCCTGTGCTGCCCTCCCCATCGCATTTTGAATTATTTGGCAGCACTTGAGGTTTGGTGTATGGATTACTAGATGAGGCCACCAGAATAACATGCGGTTGTAGTTTCTGTTGAGCAAGCATGATCTCTCTGTCCTTCATGTTGCTTATCTCCAGAATGGAGGTGATCCCAGTCATAATTTCTTGTATTGGAGTTGTTAGGATTACATGAAATTAGTAAAAACATTAACTAAATAAATTACATACTTCCGCATACTCGCTATTTTAAATAAGTTGGTCATTGATTTTTTTATTATTCATGTGCTTTGGTTGTCTTGTCAGTTTTTGTCTTCAGGGCAGAGGCTGATCTGCTTGACTCACTACATACAGGATGGGGAAAAAGTAGGTTTATAGTTTGTTCATATGGAAAACAATACAGTAATTAATGAATAATAATACAAGAGTAAACCCTGTGCTTTGCATACCCACAACTGTAAACCTGCTTTTTCCCTACCCTGTATGTGAAGGTTATCCTCTTTGATTTTCCATCTGCACTGATCCGGTCTAAGATTTTCCAAGAAGGGATCATTCCTTTTGAACTACATTTCCCTCTTTGAGGTGTGGGTTGGTTTTGAAAGAACTCTTGAGATGATGAAACAGCTGTGAAATGTAAGACTTTTTCACCCTTTCTTCCCAGGCACTCTCACCTTTTATAATCTGGTTTCTTAAAATTAGTCTTTTATTTCATAACTCTACTCTATCACCTCATTCTCATTCATTGCAGATTCATACTCAATTTCATCACTCCATCTAAACTATATTTTCATGCCAAAAGCTGCCCATCATTCATCTGGGTGCATGTAAAACAAAAAAAGTCCATTCTTATAACTTTTTAAAAAAGATTTTATTTATTTATTTATTTTAGAGAGGGGGAGGGAGAGACAAAGAGAGGGAGAGAAGTATCAATGTGTGGTCGCATCTCGTGTGCCCCTGGCTGGGGACCTGGCCTGCAACCCAGGCATGTGCCCTAGAGTGGGAATCGAACCGGCGACCCTTTGATTCACGGGCTGGCGCTCAGTCCACTGAGCCGCACCAGCTAGGGCTCTATGACAACATTTAATCAATAACCAAGCCCTAGCAGTTTTATCTTAATGATGTTTCTTAAACTTGTTGCATCCTCTTCATTCTCAATGCTTTCTTCATTCAGGCCTTTAGTTTGCCTGTAGTTTTGAGTTCCTGGCAGGTTTTTTTTTCCTTGTGTGCAGTCTCTTTGCCCACAGTCATCTCTCAGGACCACCACTGGAGTTATTTTTTTAATGCACAAATCTGATTGTCTCTTGCTTTAAAAAACAAACAAAATCATTCTTTTGTTACTGTCACCATTAAAATAGTTCTCAAAGCATAAAAACCTATGTTACCTTTCTGGCTTTATCTTATGCCTCCCTACTTCCCAGTCTTTTTTGGGGAATGAGGAGTAAGGAAAGTGTATATAGGAGGTTTGTCCAGAAGGTGTCTAGCCATGCAATATGAAAAACAGATAAATTTATTGAAGAAAATATAAGAAACATTGTACGTAGCACAATGTTGCCTCAGTCCCTTTCAAAGTAGGCACCTTGGGACCTACACAGTTCTCCCAATTGCCATCAGCTGCCCTATTGTAATTTTTCTGAATCTCATTGTCAGTCTGAAATCTCTTCCCATTTGAAGGTGATTTCAGTTTTGGTAACAGAAGTCTCAGGTCACCAAATCTGGGCTGTAGCAGGGCTGAGTCACCTGGGTGATTTGATATTTTGCCAAAAAAGTACACGAGGCATGATGCCATGAGTGGGCACGTTGTCATGAAGAAGCTGCCAATCACCAGTTGCCCATAGCCGCAGCCTTCGGAATTATCAGAATAGTTTTTGTGGAGGAACTTTCAAGCTTAATGCAAAATTTGGTGCAGATTCATTGCTGTACTCTTTCAGTCATTTTGAATGTGATTGCCACACAGTATACATGCTCACTTAACAGCATCTATTGTGCCCACTGACAGGTACAGTGAAGTTGTCATTATCCACACATGTGCATTCCAGTCCACTCTCCTTGGCTGCCAGGTTACATCAGTGTTGCACAAACCATTCTTGTTATATTAACAATGGCTGGATTTTTCCCAGACAGACCATATACCATATTTTGCCATGTATAATGCAAATCCATGTTTTAGTACTAATTCCCATATGTAATGCACATGGACATGTACTACCCATATATAATGAGCATTATACAAATTATGCATGGGAATCAGTACTACCCATGTATAATGCTCATCTTTATTTTTCCTTCAAAAATTTGGGCAAAAAAGTGCACGTTGTACACAGTAGAATATGATGTGTGTATATACATATATTTAAGAGAGTGTGTGTATGTGTGTATTTATTTATCCTTGTCCTGCCATCCCCCAAAAAGGTTCAGCTAAGCCCAGTCTACTTTAGAAACCTAGGGCAGGGGATGTCAACTAGTGTTCACAGGAATCCCATGTGGTGCCTTTAAAAATACAGATGCTTGGTCGCAACCTTGGTCTACTGAACTAGAATCTATCTGTGGTGAGATGTAGGATGTAGGATGTAGAGTAACTTTTCTAATAAGTCTACTTTCCTTGCTTTGAATTTTGAATGTAGGAAGTGGCGGAGGCAGAGTGTTTATCTTTGTCCTATGGATAAGCAGTGTAAGATAAGAGGTAAGAGTTTGACTCTATAGCCAAGCTAGTTTCCAAAACTAATTTCATATGTAATATGGGGATGATAACAGTACATACTTTATGGTATTGTTAGGAGAATTAATAAGATATATTAGAACAAAGCCTGGTACATAGTAAATGCTGTGTAGGTGTTATTCATCACCTTAATTTCTCTGTAAGTTATTGGTTGGGTATGGTGGAATTTTAAAGATTAAGAATATGATTTTACTATGGCTGTGAATTTTATTTTTGAAATTACCTCTAGCTCCAATTCTCATTATTTTGGGAATTTAAAAATACCCTGTTTTAGGAGTTATGTATCTTTTTCTTTTAATTATATTTTATTGATTAATGCTGTTACAGTTGTCCTAACATTTTCCCCTTTGCACCCTCCAACCAATATGCCCACTCCCTCTGGCAGTTGCCATACCACTGTTCATGTCTACGGGTCATGCACATAAGTTCTTTGGCTACTCTATTCCCTATACTGTGCTTTACATCCCCATGGCTATTCCGTAACTACCTATTTGTACTTCTTAATCCCTTCACCTCTTCACCCATTCCCTCACAACCCCTTCCCATGTGGCAGCCACCAAAATGCTTTCTGTATCCATGATTCTGTCTCTGTTCTTCTTTGCTTAGTTTGTTTTTAGATTCAGTTGATAGATATGTATTTATTGCCATTTTATTGTTCATAGTTTTGATTTTCTTTTTCTTAAATAAGTCCCTTTAACATTACATATAGTAATGGTTTGGCGATGATGAATTTCTTTAGTTTTTCTGTTGTCTAGCAAGCACTTTATCAGCCCTTCCTTTCTAAATGATATCTTTGCTGGGTAGAGCAGTCTTGGCTGTAGGTCCCTGCTTTTCATGACTTTGAATATTTCTTGCCAATCCCTTCTGGCCTGCAAAGTTTCTGTTAAGAATCAGCTGACAGTCTTATGGGAACTCCCCTGTAGGTAACTAATTTCTTTCCTCTTGCTGCTTTTAAGATTCTCTCTGTATCTTTAACCTTTGACATTTTAATTATGATATGTCTTGTCATTAGTCTCTCCAGTTTGTTTGGGACTCTCTGTGCTTCCCGGACTTACATGTCTATTTCCTTCATTGAATTAGGGAAGTTTTCTTTAATTATTTTTTCAAATAGATTTCCAATTTCTGGCTCTTTCTCTTCTCTTTCTGGCACCCCTCTGGTGCGAATGTTGGATCTTTTGAAGTTGTCCCAGAGGCTGCTTACACTATCCTTGTTTTTTTGTATTCTTTGTCTTCTCGTTTTGACTGGTTGTGTTTGTTTTTTTACGTTCCAGATCATTAATTTGATTCTCAGCTTCATCCACTCTCCTGTTTTTTTCCCCTGTAAATTTTTCTTTTCAAGTTTTATAGAACTTTCATATTTATTTATTTATTTTATTTTTTTCTTCATTATTTTTTTTCTTTATTTCAATTAGTGTAGCCTTCATTTCTGACTGGATCTTTTTTAATGCTGTTGAGGTCCTCACTAGTTCCTCACTAGTCCTCACTAGTCCCTCACTAGTCCTCACTAAGTTCCTTGAGCATCCCTATAACCATTGTTTTGAACTCTGCAACTGAAAGATTGCTTACCTCCATTTTGTTTAGTTCTTTTTCTGAAATTTTGATCTGTTTTTTCACTTGGGCCATATTTCTTTGTCTCCATTTTCGCAGCCTCCCTGCATTGTTTTGATGTATTAGGTAGAGCTGCTATGGCTCCCTGCCTTGGTAGTGTAGTAGGTGTCCTGTAGGGTCCAGTGGCACAGCCTCATCTATCACTCAGGCTGTGTACTTGAGGTGTACCTTTCATGTGGGCTGAATAAACACTCCTTTTGTAGTTGAGCCTTGATTACTTTTGGCAGGTCAATGGAAGAGATTTACTTGGGCCAGTCAGCTGCAAGGACCACCGCTGACCACCACCTTTTGCCCTTTGTGGAAGATCAGCTGTGCAGGGGCGGGGTGGTGGTACTCCAATGTGGTCGATAGCTGTCCACTGGTTGTGCATTCTGTGGGGTTTCCTGGGTGGTATAGGCCAAGGTCAACCCCCACCTGTGTTTTGCCTGTGCCCAAGGTACAGTGCCTGAGTATAAAGCAATCTGAGATGCCTGCTGCTTGTGCTGGGCTTGGAGATTCCCAAGTGGAGCCAAACTGTGATCCAAAGCTGGCTGCTGCTAGTGCCTTGCCTGGGACCACTTACCAGAAGGTACAGGGTCTGGGGTTCCCTGAGGCCAGCTGTTGCTTGTTTAATAGGATTTAAGAAATTGTGAAGTATGAGGCAAGACCAGCTATTCATATGGAAAAGTCGGGGTAACAGTTTGGGTGGCCCATAAATTGGGTGGGACAGAGTCTCAGGGGATCTCCAGGGCAGAGTGAACAGTGTTATTACCCAGGTCAGTGGAGTCTCAGATATGGCACACACCTGCTTCCTCTGAGGCTCTTTGTCCGGAGGGCTCAGAAGAGCAACAGTGACTTGCATACCTTTCTATCTGGGAGAAAACTGTCCTCTATCTCTCCCCTTGATGTCAGACTTTTCACTTCCTCCCTGTCTGTCACTGGTGCCTTTCAAGGTGCTAACCCAGTGGTAGAGCTCAGAGGGAGTGAGTCTGAGTGAGGCTGTGTGTGGGTTCTTTAAGAGGAACTGCTTGGGACTCTAGAATTTTTTTCCATCAACTCAGTCCCCACTGGTTTTTGCAGATAGAAATTATGGGCACTTACATTTCTGGCACTGGAACTCTGGGCTGGTGGAGCCTGGTTTAGGGCTTGGACTCCTTGCTCCTGAGATACGCCTCTTGAATTTTTACTACACGCGGATGTGGGACCAGCCCATTCCGCCTCTCTACCCCTCCTACCTGTCTCGATGGATGTGGTTTCTTTAATTCCGTTTCAGACTTAATTACACTCGATTTCTGATGGTTCTGAGTGATGATTGTTTTATATTTTGGTTGTAATTTTGATGTGGTTGTGCAAAGAGGCAGATCGTGTTTACCTATGCTGCCATCTTGACTGGTAGTCTGGAGTTGTGTAGTTTTGATGAGTTTTGATGAATGAAAAAAGTCACAGGGCAGTGTTTAAGGAAATGGAACATGATGTCCTGGGTTCAAGCTCTTGCTCCATTGCTTTATAGTTGTGTTACTTTGGGCAGCCTTCTTAACTTTCTTTGCTTCATTTTTCTCATTTGTGAAATGAGAGGTAATAATTATATTTTCATTGTGGAATTGTAGAGAGAATTAAATGAATTAATATTTGCAAAGCATTTGAAACAGTGCCTGGTGTCAAGTGCTCAATAAAGATTCACTGCTATTACTACTTTTGTTAAGAAATATCTTTAAACTGTCTTCAGATAGTAAGGTTATTATTGTTTTGGAAATAATTTAATGTTTATTTTTGTTGCTCTTTTGCACAACGATTAAGACTTCACAAATATAAAGGTAATAGAGTTATGTAAAATAAACTAGAGGGAGAAAGGAGGCAAAAGGAAAGTTAATAAATGTAGGGAAGGTAGATGAAACTGAAGTACGACATTAAATAAATGGTGTGTTTTAGTGAGCTCTAGATTGGCTGTAAGTTTTCTAGCAGCCAAAGTACAAAGGGGAACCTGATCAATCATAAGAATGAATAGGATCTGTGGTAAAATAAAACCAAAAGCAAAACCTAATAAACTAGTTTCTGAAGACTAGATCAGAGTATGAAGTCTTCTGTAGATTCTTTACAGTATGTTACGTAATGGATGTGATTTTATGACATAGTGTGTCCTTTTGGCAAAGAAAAGGACCCTGTATTTCCTCTTAGTATGCTGTTGTTTTTTGCCTATGTGTAGTTCAGTAGCTCAGTGAATACAGGGTACTAATTTGTTGTATTCAGTTATCTGATTTGACTAAATTAAAGGGTAGAGTTTTTTTGGGGCGGGTCAGTATGTGCATATGAATTTTTTTCTTTAATATTGTTTCTTAGCTGAGCTTTTGAAAGTGGGTTTAAGTTTGACGATAAATGCCAGTTTTTAGAATTCAGCTATCCTTTGTTGTTATACCTGTAAAGAACCATGTTTTTACAGTCAACCAAACAGGGAAGGAGTGACATCCTTTTGTGAATAATGAGAGAAACAGGGACATGTCTGTAAAGGTCATCCTTCTTTTCTAACACGTGAACAGAATTGAATTAGTGGAATGAGTTGAGTTTACCTACCATAGAGAAGGTGGGAGAAAGGAGGTAGCCTAAAATAGGTTTGTCCTTATACCCAGTGGCCCTGATGATTACAATTTACTTTCATTTTTGAACAAATATTTATTAAGCACCTGATTTATTCCCGTCACTCTATTAGGCAATGGGGATACATTAAATAGTCTCTTACTTTGGAACTTACATACTGCAGTTGTTTAGAAGGAACACATTCACTAAAAACCACCTCTTACCATGTCTAAGTGGGCAACGCAGTATGAGTTTCAAGTCCTTGAAGTTGGTGTATTTTTAGTGAATATTTGTGGTCTGAAGACCTGAAGACTGATGAGTCACCACGAAGGCAGGGGCCACAGTGTTTCACCTGTATCTAGCAAAGATTCCTGCACATAATTGGTATTTGGTGAAGAGGAATGAACAAAAAGGTAAAGAAAATGAAGGGGAACTAGAGTGAGAGAGATGGGCTCACTAATAATAGCACTCTTGTAGTTAAAAAGTCCTGTATTTTAGTACACTTGCATTTCACTCTAGGTTTGTTTTTACTGTTGGGTTAGAATTTGGTTCTGTTGAAAATACCTTGAAACAAATGGGGAATCAGCTGTTATTTTTTCTTAAGAGTTTGCTTTGGTGGCATTCTTAGTAAGAATATATTTTGAAGCTTAAATTTGGCCCTTTCCAATTTCTTTTAGATATCCTTACAGGCTTATGAAATCCTTGTGCTTAAAAAAGATAAAGAATATTTTCGGTATCTTGTAGATTTTCCTGGAGACTTTTTTTCCTAGACTAGATCTGTAACATGATAGTACCTTTCTGGTATGGGGTATGATATGAGTATATTATCTTTATTTTTTCTGGCATTCCTTAGTTTAACAAACATTTGTGTAACTTCTGTTTGCTGAGTGAGTTCTTTGGATATGAGAATGGTTAAACACAGACTTCTTTCTTGACGGAGTACAGTGATTTGCAATTTTAAAAAGTTACTTCAGACAACCCAGCGACTGGGCTGCTAAGGCTCCACCCCTCATACGTAATAGCTGCGACCAGACTAAAACCAAAACAAAACAAAACAAAAAACCCCACCAAAAATGGCTCAAACCAGAGAAAAAATGAAAACGCCAGAGTCAATTCCTCTAAGCAGTGAAGAGATAGCCAACCTATCAGATGCACAGTTCAAAGCACTGGTCATCAAAATGCTCACAGAATTGGTTGATTTTGCTCACAAACTAGATGAAAAAATGCAGGCTACAATACGTGAAATGAAGGAAGACGCATGGGGAACCGATAGAGATGGAAGGAAAACTGGGACTCAAATCAATGGAGTGGACCAGAAGGAAGAAATTAACAACCAAACAGAAAACGAGGAAGAAACAAGAATTCAAAAAAATGAGGAGAGACTTAGGAACCTCCAGGACATCGTTAAACGTCCCAACATCCGAATTATAGGGGTCCCAGAAGGGGAAGAAGAGCAACAAGTAGAAAACTTATTTGAACAAATAATAAAGGAGAACTTCCCCAATCTGGCAAAGGAAATAGACTACCAGGACGTCCAGGAAGCTCAGAGAATCCCAAAGAAGTTGGACCCAAGGAGGAACACGCCAAGGCACATCGTAATTCCATTAGCCAAGATTAAAATGAAGCAGAGAATTCTAGAAGCAGCAAGGGATAAGGGGACAGTCACCTACAAAGGAATTCCCATCAGACTGTCAGCTGATTTCTCAAAAGAGACCTTACAGGCAAGAAGGGGCTGGAAAGAAATATTTCAAATCTTGAAAAGCAGGGACCTACATCCAAAATTGCTCTTTCCAGCAAAGCTGTCATTTAGAATGGAAGGACAGATAAAGCGCTTCTCAGATAAGGTCAAGTTCAAGGAGTTCATCATCACCAAGCTCTTATTATATGAAATGTTAAAGGGACTTATCTAAGAAAAAGAAGATCAAAAATAGGACAGTGAAAAGACAGCAAACTCACAGCTATTAAGAACCACACCTAAAACAAAAGCAAACTAAGCAAACAGCTAGAACAGGAACAGAACCACAGAAATGGAGATCATATGGAGGGTTAGCAACAGGGGCATGGGAGGAGGAGGGGGGGGAAGGTACAGAGAATGAGTAGCATAGATAGTGGGTAGAAAATAGACAGGGGGAGGGCAAGAATAGTATGGGAAATGTAGAAGCTAAAGAACTTATGACACAAGGACATGAACTAAAGGGGTGAATGTGGGTGGGAGAGGGTGTGCAGGGTGGGGGGAATGATGGGGGAGAAATGGGACAACTGTAATAGCATAATCAATAAAATATATTTAAAAAAAAAAGTTACTTCAATATATGAATTAGTAAACACATGCCTTTTTGAGAGAGAATTCAAATGTTAATTTTTTGCTTTGAAGGGACATAGCTGCTGGGACTAGATGAAAAATTATAATGCAGCCTTTTCCTTTTCACTTTTTTTGTGGAAGGAAAGCCTTATGAAATCTGTTAACTGTCTGTTATTGTGCAATACTATAACTATATGTAGTTGTTGGTATAAGAGAAGTCATTCATTTAGTCCTCATTGTAGCTCCCCAGACTGCTAAATTATTCTTGCTGTCCTGTCTGACATTGTTTGGCACACTAATGTCCTTAAGGAGCAATAATAGTTCTGCACCTTGTTCTTTATTGAGAATTGTACCATTCTCAGTATCTCAGTGTCTCTGTAGCTTCACTCAGAATCTCTGTGGTTTGTTTCCCTTAAAACCACCTGTGTTCTACATTTCTTTAGTTCCATAGTGATTAATGATTGACATGTCCTAAATAAAACTCACTGTTTACTTTCTTCTGTATTCTGTCCTTATCTCAAGTGAATAACCTTATCCACTCAGTTTTGTCCTTGACTCTTTTCCCCTTCACCTCCCACATTGATCAGTCATGAAGTCCTACCATTTTGACTTTTTAAAATAACTTTCTAAGCCATCTAACTTTCCTCATCCCCACTGGTGCTACCTTAGTCAAAGCCACAAGTCATTCTTTTCCTCCCTGGCATTACTGCAGCTGTTTATTCTTGGTTTTGTGCCAGAGTGTTAGAAAAAGACAAGTTTGACTCAGGCATTCCTCTGATAGAACTAATGGCTTTTTAGTGGCAAAGATTATTTTCTGAATAAACACAAACTCTCAAATTTTTGAGCATAGCTTAAAAACCCTTTATGATCTGATCTCTACTCTTATCTCTCAACACTAGCCTCTGCTTTCTGATCTGGGTTGTAGCCATGCACTGAATTGCTGTCTCTATAGAACATATATCTTCTTTTATCAAATAGTGAAAATAGCCATTCTTCAGGTCTCAGCTTTATGTCACTCTGGTTAAGTCTTCCTCATTTCTCATCCTGCCTGAGCCCCTTAAGAGTCTAGGTTAGATATCATTTATAAGGGCCTGCTGTGACAGCTTATTCATACTTCTTTTATGTGTTGTGATTACCTGTTTTCCTAATATCCAGTTACTTTGTTAAGTGTTATGAAGGTAATCACTGAATCTTATTTTATTTATACCTAGAAGCTTGCTTTATGTCTGGTGTATTGTAGGTCTTCACTATATATTTATTGAAGAAATAACTGAAATTGACATCTTATTCAGGATCCCGTGCATCACATTCTGCTAATGACCTTTGATTTTCTGGCTTATATGACATTCTAGTTTAGTCAGACACTTTTTTTCAGTATGTGTTTTTCCATCAACACCTTTTATTGTGTGAGAAGCATCAATCAGTTATCTATTTATGCTTTAAAGAAAGAGATTGGTTAACAAATAATAAAATATATTTATATACATAATTACCATTTTGGATGGATTTTATTTCTGTGCATGGATTCAGATTTTCTTCTAGTTTAATTTATTCTGCTTGAAAAACTTTAACTTTTTTTTTTTTTGGTACTGTAGGTCTGATGGTGATGAATTTTCTTAGCTTTCATGTGTCTGAAAAAGTCTTTATTTTACCTTCTTTTTTTTTTTAAAGATATTTTCTCTGGGTATAGAATTGTAGGTTAACAGTGGTTTTCTTTCTCTACTTTAAAGATGTTGCTCCAAGGAGGTGGGAGGAAACTTTTGGAGGTTTTGGCTATGTTTATGGCTTGATAGTGATGGTTCGCAGTTATATACTTACCCCTGTACTTAGATATTAAATATGTATAGATTCTCATATTCGTATGTCAATCATACCTCAATATAAGTGGTTTAAAGTTACTCCATGTCTTCTAGCCTGAGTTGTTTCTAAAAAAAGAAATCTGTTATAATCATTATATTTAATGCTTTTTTCCTTAGACTGATTTTAAGATTTTCTGTGTATTACTGATTTTGCACAATTTTATTAGGATGTACCTTTATGTATTCTTCTTTGTGATTCTTGTACTTTGGAATTCATTGAGCTGTTTAGATCTTTGGGTTTATAGTCTTTGTCAAATTTGGAAAAATTCTGCAGTTACTCTTTAAAGGTTTTTCTGTTTCTCCTCACCATCATCTCCTTCAGGTACTTCAGTAATATGTATACTAGACCACTTGAAGTTTTCCTGAAGCTCGTTGATGCTCTGTTCACTTTTCTCAGTCTTCCCCCCTTTATGTTTTGTATAGTTTTATTGCTATAATTTCAAGTTCATTCTTCTGTAGTGTCTAATCTGCCATTATCCCACTTGGTGTCTTTTTCATTTGAGACATTGTAGGTTTCATCTCTAGAAGTTTAGTTGGGTCTTTGTAATATTTTTGATGTCTTCTCTTAATGAGTTCTAACTTTTCTCTAGTGTCTGAATAATACATGGGATTCAATTATAATGTCTTAATATCCTTCTCTACTGATTGTATTATTTGCGTCATTTTGGGTCATATTTTATTCGTTGATTTTCTCCCTCATTATCTCATTATGGGTCATGTTTCCTTGACTGTTAGCATGCTTGGGTAGTAGATAACTTTGTATTCCTATAAAATATTCTAGAGTTTTATCCTAGAAGGCAGTTAAGTTATGTGGAAACAATTTGATACTATTGGCTCTTGCTTTTAAATTTGTTAGATGGTATCAGCACAGCATTTATATGAAACTGATTTTGTCACAGTGCTGAGGCAAGACTATTCTGATTGCTCTAGCCAATGCCCTGTAAATTATGAGTTTTCCAACTCTAGTGGGAACAGCTCTTTGTGAACCTGCAGACTGTTTTTTCTAATAATTTCAGGTGGCTTTCTCCCTCCCCTTAGGTAGTTAACTGATACATACACACTTGCTGAACACTCAGTGACCTCTACAGACCTTTTGAGTTCTCTCTCTGAGCACTTCTCTTTTCTGGTACTATTTTGTTAAATCTGTCTTGGCCTTCCCCAGTTCCTAGCTCTGTGTCCTCAACTTAGGAAGATTTTTGTATAAGATGCCTAGTATATTTGAATACTTTTAAGCTATTTTCCGAGCTGCATTACTTAGGAAACTAAACTTTTTCTTAAATGAAAAATAGAATAGGCAACAGTTGATGAATACGTGGGAAAGGAAGAGTTGCATAATGTGCTTCAGTAAGGTTAAAGTGTTGCATTTGATTCTTTAGGATTCACTTCATAGAGCTTCCAGAATCTCTTCAGTATTAAGAGTATCACAGAACTTTAGATTGTGTTGTAATGATATGCTTTTTTGGGGGCAGATTTTCCCCCCTTTTCTGTGAGAACTATGAAGTTCTTGGTTATTTTAATACCTGAGTATGTTAGATTTAGGTGAAGATATGCTGAAGTGTTGTTTCCGGAAATGTCTCTGATCTATTTGTCACTAAAGTTTCATATCTTAAGAGCTTTTTTCCCATAACTTCTTTTGTACATCCATTTTGTGGCTCCCATATAATTATCCTGTTTTATGAATTGATAAATGGAAATCTGGAAAAGTTACAGTTTAGCTTTTAGAATTTCTCTTTATTTTCACTTTACTCATCAAAATTATTTTTTAATTCCTATAACAATATATAACTTTTAACTTTGAGATATTAAAATAAGTTAGAGGAATTCACATAAAGCTTACAGTCGTACTTTCAGCCTTTCCCCATCCCATTCTCTCTTGCAGATGTAACTTCTGTTGATAACTTGAAGCGTGTCCTTTCCTAACTTGTTTTATGTATTTTACAGAGATATAGAAAAACTTTAAAAATATATATAAATGTTATCATACTATATATAGTTGACATTTTTCCATATATGTTTGTCCATTTAATCTCTCTCATTTTTTTAAATATATTTTATTGATTATGCTATTACAGTTGTCCCATTTCTCCCCCATCATTCCCCTCCACCCTGCACACCCTCTCCCACCCACATTCCCCCGCCCTTTAGTTCCTGTCCATGTGTCATAAGTTCTTTAGCTTCTACATTTCCCACACTATTCTTGCCCTCCCCCTGTCTATTTTCTACCCACTATCTATGCTACTCATTCTCTGTACCTTCCCCCCCTCCTTCTCCCACGCCTCTGTTGCTAACCCTCCATATGATCTCCATTTCTGTGGTTCTGTTCCTGTTCTAGCTGTTTGCTTAGTTTGCTTTTGTTTTAGGTGTGGTTCTTGATAGCTGTGAGTTTGCTGTCTTATCATTGTCATATTTTTTATCTTCTTTTTCTTAGATAAGCCCCTTTAACATTTCATATAATAAGAGCTTGGTGATGATGAACTCCTTGAAGTTGACCTTATCTGAGAAGCGCTTTATCTGTCCTTCCATTCTAAATGACAGCTTTGCTGGAAAGAGCAATTTTGGATGTAGGTCCCTGCTTTTCAAGATTTGAAATATTTCTTTCCAGCCCCTTCTTGCCTGTAAGGTCTCTTTTGAGAAATCAGCTGACAGTCTGATGGGAACTCCTTCGTAGGTGACTGTCCCCTTATCCCTTGCTGCTTCTAGAATTCTCTGCTTCATTTTAATCTTGGCTAATGTAATTACGATGTGCTTTGATGTGTTCCTCCTTGGGTCCAACTTCTTTGGGACTCTCTGAGCTTCCTGGACTTCCTGGTAGTCTATTTCCTTTGCCATATTGGGGAAGTTCTCCTTTATTATTTGTTCAAGTAAGTTTTCTACTTGTTGCTCTTCTTCCCCTTCTGGGACCCCTATAATTCGGATGTTGGGACGTTTAACGATGTCCCGGAAGTTCCTAAGCCTCTCCTCATTTTTTTGAATTCTTGTTTCTTCCTCGTTTTCTGTTTGGTTGTTAATTTCTTCCTTCTGGTCCACTTCATTGATTTGAGTCCCAGTTTTCCTTCCATCTCTATCGGTTCCCCATGCATCTTCCTTCATTTCACGTATTGTAGCCTGCATTTTCTCATCTAATTTATGAGCAAAATCAACCAATTCTGTGAGCATTTTGATGACCAGTGCTTTGAACTGTGCATCTGATAGGTTGGCTATCTCTTTGTTGCTTAGAGGAATTGACTCTGGGGTTTTCATTTTTTCTCCGGTTTGAGCCATTTTTGGTGGGGTTTTTTGTTTTGTTTTGTTTTGGTTTTAGTCTGGTCACAGCTATTACGTATGAGGGGTGGAGCCTTAGGTGTTCCTTAGGGCGGAACAGCCTAGTCGCTGGGTTGTGATGCTGTAGGTGGGGGCGGGGTCCGAGAGGGAAGAATGGCGCCTGTTCCGCTCTCTTCTGGACTCTGGTCCCTTCCGCTGCTTCCCCTTTGCCTGGATTATCTGCGTGCGCGCGCGCTGTTACGTAGTGAGGGGTGGAGCCTCAGGCGCTCCCCAGTGTGGGGCAGCCCAGTCGCTGGGTTGTGACGCTATATGAGGGGGCGGGGTCTGAGAGGGAACAATGGCGCCTGCTCTGCTCGCTCCCGGATTCAGTCCCTTCCGCCACTTCCCCTCTGCCTCAACTGTCTGGGTGCGCGAATGTGGGACCCCCTGGCCAGCCAGCCGCCTTGTGCGTCCTCACTGGGTCTGCACAGTTGCCCTCCTGTGCCCGGGGTCCGCCAGCCACCGCCCGTGCACCTGGGAACTGCGAGCCGCTGCCACTTGCATTCCTGGGTCCGCACCTCCACTTTTTCTCACCGCGACTCCGCCCCTCTTACCGGTCTGGATGAATGGTTGTTGGACTTCCGTACAGTTCAATTTTCTATAAGTTCTGGCTGTTTTCTTGTTTCTAAATATTTGTTGTCCTTAATTTTGTTTGTGAGAGGAGGCACAGTGTGTCCGCCTACGCCTCCATCTTGGCCGGAAGTCCCTAATCTCTCTCATTTTTTTAAAACTTTTGAATAGCATTCACCATAGAGTGAATCCCAGGATATAGTTGATCATTTCTCTTTGTGGACATTCAGATTTATACCTTCCATTTTTCCTTTCCTCCCTTCCCCCTCTGATGTTATAAATAATTAATGTTATTATGAATATTCTTATGCATAACTTTGTGCATGTGTGTACATTTTTTTTTTTTTTTAAAGATTTTTATTTATTTATCTTTAGAGGGGAAGGGTAGGAGAGAGGGAGAGGGAGAGAAATATCAATGTATGGTTGCCTCTTGTGTGTCCCATGCTGGGAACTGGCCTGCAACCCAGGCATGTGCCCTGACTGGGAATCGAACCTGGATCATTTGGTTTGCAGGCCCGCGCTCAATCCACTGAGCTACACCAGCCAGGGTTGCATGTGTGTACATCTGTATGCCTTAACATTTTTCATCTCTATACAAATGATAGAACTGTCTCCCACCACACTCCAACTTTTGCCTGTGCTTAATGCTAGTTTGTTGCTTCATAACTATTTCATTGAAGGCCATCTTGAGTTTTTGAGATCAGAACTTCTCTGGTGATCTTGATGACGAGAAGATTCTTTTCTGACATGATATAAATCCCTATCTGAAATGATTAATAAGCACTGGTTAGTGTGGCTTAGTTGGTTGTTGTGGTGTCCTGTACACTAAAAGCATGGAGATTCAAAACCTGTTCATGGCGCATACCTAGGTTACTGGTTCCATCCCTGGTCTGGATACATATGAGAGGCAGCTGATTGATGTTTCTTACATCAGTGTTCCTCTCTCTCTAACTCTCTAACTCTAAAATCAGCCAACACATTAAAAAAAAAAGTGGCTAATGTAATACAGTAGAGGCATTAAAATACCGTGGGAACTTTATAGTGCAGTGGCTAAGAGCAGTTTTCTGGTATCAGATGGCCTGGGTTTCAGTCTCTACATCACTCCTTTCCACCTCTTACTATTTGTGTCATTAGCCTTAGGCAAGTTATTTAACCTCTATTTCAGTTTTTTTAAATTATATTTTATTGTTTATGCTATTACAATTGTTCCAACATTTCTCCCTTTGCTCCCCTCCACCAAGCACCCCCTACTCCCTCAGGCAAAGCCTGCACTATTGTTCATGTCCATGGGTCCTGCATGTATGTTCTTTGGCTATTCTGTTCCCTATGCTGTACTTTACATCCCCATGACTCTTCTGTAACTACCACTTTGTACTACCTAATCCCGTCACCATTTTCACCCATCCCCTGACCCACCTCCCATCTGGTGACCATCAGAATGTTCTGTATACAGTATCTATGATTCTTTTTCTTTTCTGCTTGTTTGTTTATTTTGTTTTTTAGAATCAATTGTTGATATTTATTTATTGCCATTTTATTGCTGATATTTTTGATCATCTTAAAGAAGACCCTTTAACATTTTGTATAATACTGGTTTTGTGGTGATGAACTCCTTATGCTTTTTCTTGTCTGGGAACCTCTTTATCTGTCCTTTGATTCTAAATGATAGCTTTGCTGGGTAGAGTAATCTTAGTTATAGGTCCTTGCTTTTCATCACTTTGAATATTTCTTGTGAATCCCTTTTAGCCTTCAAGGTTTCTGTTGAAAAATCAGCTGACAGTATCATGGGAGCTCCCTTCTAGGTAACTAACTGCTTTTCTCTTGCTGCTTTTAAGATTCTTTCTTTGTCTTTAAACTTTTGCATTTTAATTATGATGTGTGTTGGTGTGGGTCTCTATGGGTTCATCTTGTTTGGGACTCTCTGCACTTCTTGGACTTGTCTCCCATACAAATGCTAACCAGGCCCAAACCTGCTTAGCTTTTGAGATCAGATGAGCTCTTCTTGGACTTGTATGTGTATTTCCTTTACCCAGTTAGGAAAGTTTCCTATTATTATTTTTGCAACAGGTTTCTGATTTCTTGCTCTCTGTCTCTGCTTCTTCCCTCATGATGCAAATGTTGGAATGCTTGAAGTTGTCCTAGAGGCTACATACACTATCCTCATTTTGTTTGGATTTTTTTGTTGTCTTGCTGTTCTGATTGGTTGTATTTTGTTTCTTTATGTTCCAAAGTGCAGGTTGATTCTTGGCTTCATCCACTGTACTGTTGATTCCCCGTAAATTGTTCTTTATTTCATTAGTGTATCCTTTGTTTCTGACTGGATCTTTTTTATGCCTTTGAGGTTCTAAGTTCCTAAGCATCCTTATAATCAGTGTTTGAACTCGGTATGTAATAGATTGCTTGTCTCCATTTTGTTTAGTTCTTTTTCTAGAGTTGTGTTCTGTTTTTTCATTTGGGGCATATTTCTTAAGTCTCCTCATTTTTGTCAGCCTCCCTGTGTTTGTTTCTATGTATCGGGTAGAGCTATGTCAACTGGCCTTGATACAGTGGTCTAATGTAGTAGGTGTTCTGTGGGGTCCAGTTGCACAAGCCTCCTCTGTTACTCAAGCTGGGTACTCAGAGTGTACCCACTGTGTGGGCTGTGTACACCTTTTTGTTGTTGTTGAGCCTTGTTTGCCATTGGTTGATCCAAGGTTAGCCACTGCCTGTGTTCTGTCCATTGTCACACAGCATAATCTACAAAGCGATTATGTAGCAGCCAGTGGCTGCCACTTTTGCTGGGCTTGTGCCCAAATGAGGCCAAGCTGTTAACCAAGGCCAGCGGCTGCTGGTTCCAGGCCTGGGGCATCTTAGTGAGAGGTACGGGCTTGCTGAAGCCAGATACTGCTTGTTTGAGAGAATTTAGGAAAATATGAAACATAGGCCAAAAAAAGCCATTCATATTGAAAAGCCACTGGAAACAGCTTGGGTGAGCCCTAAAGTTGGGTGGGACAGGGCCTCAGGGAATCACCAGGGTGGGGGAAACAGTGTGAGCCAGGTTGATGGAATCTCAGGTATGGTGCCCACCTGCCACACTGTGGCTCTGTGCCAGGAAGGCTCAGAAAAGGAATGATGGCTTTTTTCAACACTTCTATCTAGAAGAAAGTTGCGCCCTATCCCTTGCTTTGGTGCCATACAATTCTGTGTCTCCCTATATGTCTGTTGCTTTTCAGTCTGCTACCCCCACATTGGAGCTCAGAGGTAATGAGTACCAGTAAGTTGGGCTCAGGCCCTTGAAGAGGAACTGTCTGGGACTCTAGAAGTTTCAGTCTTCCACAGCCTTAATCTACTCTGCTTTTTACAGCCAGAAGTTACAGACACTTATCTTCCTGGCACTGGAACCCTGGGCTGGAGGGTTGGTGTGTGGCTGGGACTCTTCACATCTGATTTTTATCTGCCACGTGTAGTTAAGGGACCAGTCTGTTCTATATCCATCCTTCCTACCAGTCTTCATGTGGTTTCTTCTTGAATTCTGTAGTTGTAGAACTGTCATTCATCTTGATTTCTGATGGTTCTGAATGATCATTGTTCTATAGCAGGGGTGTCAAACTCATTTTCGGCAGGGGCCACATCAGCCTTGGTGGTTGTCTTTAAAGGGCTGAATGTAATTTCATCTCCTCAGTAGTTAAGGAGTAGTTACATTTGTACAGTCCTAAAACTATTTCAGCCCTTTGAAGGCAACTGCAAGGCTGACGTGGCCACCAGTGAAAATGAGTTTGACACCCCTGTTCTATAGTGTAGTTGTAATTTTGATGTTGTGTGAGGAAGCAAGCTGTGTTTACCTTCACTGCCATCTTGACTGGAAGTCCAGTTTTTTCATTTATACATATGGGCTTCTATCCTAATGATGTAGTAGGAAACAGTTATAGAATTTATGGCCCTGGGTTATTGTAAAGATTAAGCAGTAATTTATGGAGGCCCTAGTGCATAGGTGTTCAATGAATGTTAGGTAGAAGCAGGAGAGAGTACAGCCAATTTATATTCTTCAGCTAGTTGGTGATGGTGATGGATTCTGATGGTGCTTGTCTTGCATTGTTGATCCTCATGCTGTTCTGAATAGTGATATGATTATATTAATAAAAAGTCTATATAAATAGTAAGTACACTGTACTCCAAACTTACTTATGTCAAAAAAGTACTTAGGTCTGGAAGTGACTATTTTATTTCTCTTTTACTTATTTTCATAATGAAAAAAAATTTAATGGTTCAAAGGGATCCTAGGAATATAATATTTATTTATAACATTATTCTTTAGAACATCAGTTTTCACCCTTTTCCATCTCATGGCACATATAAACTAATAGCTAAAATTCTTAAGATGCACCAAAAAATATATTATACTTTTTCTGATCTGACAAGAAAATAGACATAGTTTTGATTCATTCATACCAGATGGCTCTTGTTGTGTTGGCTGTTGTCATTTATTTTTTAAATTTGATAATATAAGGAAAAAGTGGTCAGTGCCCCTGACTCAGGTATTGCATGCTTTAAAAATTTTTATGAACCACCAATTGAAAATCACTGCTATAGAAGATAAGGCTTCACTTTGGGACCATGTTTTAATCATATTTGTATACCTGTGGCCTTTTACTTGCTTTTACATATAGAACACTCAGTAAATATTTGTGATCTTGAACTAGTTAATCTAGTCATTCCTAGAAATCCTCAACATTACTCTGTGAAATTCTCATATTATTCCCTGAATTTACATGCCACTGTGCCACAAAAAACACATCAGAATGATCTTACCGTAAAACATGTGCTATTATAACCCTGACTGCTGTGACTCAGTTGGTTGGGCACCGTTCCACAAAGTGAAAGGTCACTTTTTCGATTTCCAGTCAGGGCACTTGCCTGGCTTATGCGTTCAGTCCCTAGTTGGGGTGCATATGAGAGATAGCTGATCAGTGTTTCTCTTTCTTACATCAGTGTTTCTTTCCCTCTTTCTCCCTCCCTTCCCCTCTCTTTAAAAATAAATAAATTAAAATCTTTTTTAAAAGGGCTATGATGGGAATAGTTAGCATTGATTCCTGATTGTATTTCATCTGCTCTTATTCTTGAATATTTTCAGGTGTGTTTTCCATTTGAGTTCAATATTTTGCTTAACATTTGTTAAAAATATATTTAAGTAAGATTTTCTTATTAACACATAGCCATTAGCCTTATATCTTTGTTTATGGAGTAGGTTAAAATTGTGATAATCACAAAACCAAAACTAGAAAGCAGACATCCAGTTTATCTTTGTTTGAAGTGGTCTTAAGTCTGAGTGCTATTTTTATAGTAATACACTGATTTACGAAATAATCAGAAACTTGGTTCAGGCATTATAGGAAAACATCTCTTAATATTTTTTAATTGATGTTGAAATAGTATTGAATAAAAATGGTGTGATTCATCTTATTTTTGTTCTTCCAGATTATATATGAACAGGAAGGCGTCTATATTCACTCCTCTTGTGGAAAGACCAATGATCAAGACAGCTTGATTTCAGGAATATTACGTGTTTTAGAAAAGGTATGTTTCCAGTAAATGATTTTGTTTAATAATTGTTCATGGTAGTGCCTCATCTTTGGGGCATTATCAGCAAGTTTGAATTTCACGTGTAAGATAAAATTATGTAATTTAACAGTGGTTATAAATTTAACGTAAATGATGTTAGAAATATCATACTTTAGATAAGTCAGTAAGATAGCAAAGAATACTTATGTAAAAGTTGTGGTAATTTTTTATGATAAAATGTAAGCAGAATTTTAAAATCTATGTAACATTTGTTGTCCAATTGTAGTTTACATATGATATTGCATATTTAAAGTGCTAATATTTAAAAGGTTAAAATTTCATTTTATGTACAGGGAATTAGAAATAGGTGACTAAGAATTTAAGATATTGCTGAATAGTAAATATAGTTCATAATTTTTTTCTCTAGGATGCTGAAGTGATAGTGGATTGGAGACCATTGGATGATGCGTTAGATTCTTCTAGTATTCTCTATGCTGGAAAGGTATTTAAGAAAAAAAATATATGACTGAAATTATTGTAACTGAACAAAAAAAATGGAAATTCAGCTGCCTTTCACCACAAAATCCACATTTGTGAGGCAAATGCTGGTGTGAAAGGAAAGAGGTTTTATTCAGGTGCTGTATGATCTTGGGGGTTGGTGGACTCCTGTCTTAAAGCCCATTGCCTCAGCAACACCAATACAAAAGCCAGTGTCCAGACTTCTGCTCCAATTTAAAGTACGGTCCTTTGGAGCCCATAGGTGGCTGTTACGTGGTTGTAGTCCCCATATAGTTAGCTTAGGTTGTTTCTGGCTATTGCCCATTTCGGGCTGCTTCTTGCATGAGGAGCCTGTTCAGCCTTGGGCCGTGCAGCTATTAGTGCTGCCTGGTTTTATGCTCCTGGGTGAGAGGATGTGTGAATGAACTGGTCTGTGCATCAACAGGTAGATGAGAGCAAGAGGGAGACTCCCTCCTGTATTCCATGGGCTACATGGCCTATGGAGAGAAAGGCCAGTGCACTGTGTGGATCATAAGCCAGAGAGAACCTCTTTATTCCCTGATATTATATTAGCTTGGGTGTGGGACTGACCAAGTGCTTTTTCAAAATGACCAATGAACTTACCAAGCTTTCCTGTGCATTGGGTGGGTCCACCTCCTAACCAATCCTTTCTCTCCCCAGCCTAGACTTACAGGTCTCTTTGGTCCAGCACCTCCCCCTGCACCATTTTGACTTCTCTGGTGCATATTCCTGCCTTCCCCCATTCTGGTAACAGAAGGGAGGGGAGGGCTTTTTCCTATTATCTCGCTTGCTTTTCATGCTCGGACCCTCTCCATTGCTATTTTAGCTTTCCAAGCACTCAGTGTAAGAACCTCTGCATACTACCATCTTGGACAGTGGGTGAGACTCCCTGACACTCCTGAAAGACTGTCTGCTGGTAACCTTACGCCACTGAAAAAAAAAATAAACAGCTTTATTGGGGTATAACTCACATGCTGTAAAACTCTTTTAAAGTCTGTAATTCAGTGGTTGTAGTATATTTACAGTTTTGTGCAACTATCACCAATATCTAATTTTAGCGCATTTTCATCATTCCTGAAAAATAAACTACCTTTTATTGGTTACTCCCCAATCCACTCTTCTCCCAGCCCCTGGCAACCACATTGTGGACATTTCATCTATATGGAATCATACAAAATGTGGTATTGTGACTGGCTTCTTTCACTTAGCATAATGTTTCAAGTTTCATCCATGTTATAGCATCTATTGGTATTTTTTTCCTTCTGAATAATATAGCATTTATGGATATTCCACATTTTATTTATCATTTGATATACATTTGGATTGTGTTTACTTTTAGGCTAATAAAAATAATGCTGCTATGAACAGTAATGTACAGTTTTTGTGTGGACATGTGTTTTCTCTTGAAAATCTGGGAGTGCAATCATTGGGTTTTATGATTATTTGTGTTACAACATTTGTACCGTGTGTTGACTTTTCACTATGGGCAGTTGATTTAGCTCTATCTTATCTCCAATTCACCTTCATTTTGAAATGCTGGTTCTGCTGTCCACATTTCTTCTCAAAGTATTTAATCATATAGATGATCTTCTAATTTTATCTTCATAGAGACTTTTTTTTTTTACCAGAGTCTTACTAGCTTCGCTTTGAACTGGTTGCTCTTTTGTTTCATGTGAAGCAGTTATCCTGAGATTTCTGTTTTCCTGTTTCCCATATTTTAATCCCTGTTTTCTATATCCTATGCTGTTATCTACCTATTTTGTACTAATCCCTTGTTTTGGTGCGGTTCTAGTGCTTCCTGAGAAGAAAGGTATATGTAAGCAAATACATTTCTTCTTATAGACTTCTCTTTTTTAAAAATATATTTTATTGATTATACTATTACAGTGGTCCCAATTTTTCCTCCTGTGCTCCCCTCCACCCAAAACCCTTCATTCGCTGTGGCACTCCCACCCTTAGGTCATGTTCATGGGTCATGCATATAAGATCTTTGGATACTCCATTTCCTATATTGTTCTTAACATCCTCCTCCCTATTCTATACCAACCAATTTGTACTTGTTAATCCCTGAACCTTTCCCGCCTTCTCCCTCTTCCCCCTCCCAACTGGTACCCCTCCAACTTATCTCCATATTTGTGATTCTGTTTTTTTAATATATTTTATTGATTATGCTATTACAGTTGTCCCATTTCTCCCCCATCATTCCCCTCCACCCTGCACACCCCCTCCCACCCACATTCCCCCCTTTAGTTCATGTCCATGTGTTGTAAGTTCTTTAGCTTCTACATTTCCCACACTATTCTTGCCCTCCCCCATCTATTTTCTACCCGCCATTTATGCTACTCTGTACCTTTTCCCCCTCTCTCCTCCTCCCACTCCCCTGTTGCTGACCCTTCATGTGATCTACATTTCTTTGTTTCTGTTCCTGTTCTAGCTGTTTGCTTTTGTTTTAGGTGTGGTTGTTAATAACTGTGAGTTTGCTGTCTTTTTACTGTTCATATTTTTTATCTTCTTTTTCTTAGATAAGTCCCTTTAACATTTCATATAATAAGGGCTTGGTGATGATGAACTCCTTGAACTGGACCTTATCTGAGAAGCACTTTATCTTCCCTTCCATTCTAAATGACAGCTTTGCTGGATAGAGCAATTTTGGATGTAGGTTCCTGCCTTTCAAGACTTCAAATACTTCTTTCCAGCCCCTTCTTGCCTGCAAGGTCTCTTTTGAGAAATCAGCTGACAGTCTGATGGTATCTCCTTTGTAGGTGACTGTCCCCTTATCTCTTGCTGCTTCTAGAATTCTCTCCTTCATTTGAATATTGGCTAATGTAATTATGATGTGCCTTGGTGTGTTTCTCCTTGGGTCCAACTTCTTTGAGACTCTCTGAGCTTCCTGGACGTCCTGGTAGTCTATTTCCTTTGCCAGATTGGGGAAGTTCTCCTTTATTATTTGTTCCAGTAAGTTTTCCACTTGTTGCTCTTCTTCTTCCCTTTCTGGTACCCCTATAATTCAGATGTTGGGACGTTTCAAGATGTCCTGGAGGTTCCTAAGCCTCTCCTCATATTTTTGAATTCTTGTTTCTTCCTTGTTTTCTGTTTGGTTGGTTGTTTCTTCCTTCTGGTCCACTCCATTGATTTGAGTCCCAGTTTTCCTCCCATCTCTATTGTTTCCCCATGCGTTTTCCTTCATTTCACTTATTGTAGCCTGCATTTTCTCATCTAATTTGTGAGCAAAATCCACCAATTCTGTGAGCATCCTGATGACCAGGGCTTTGAACTGTGCCTCTGATAGGTTGGCTGTCTCTTAATGGCTTAGAGGAATTGGCTCTGGGGCTTTGATTTGTTCTCCCGTTTGAGCCATTTTTGGCGT
The DNA here is from genome assembly GCA_039655065.1 of Glossophaga mutica. NCBI lineage: Eukaryota > Metazoa > Chordata > Mammalia > Chiroptera > Phyllostomidae > Glossophaga > Glossophaga mutica. Next base: position 67,940,975 of record CM077304.1, read on the forward strand.
GTTTTTTTTTTGTCTGGTCGCGGCTATTATGTAGTGAGGGGTGGAGCTTTAGGTGTTTCCCAGTGCGGGGCAGCCCAGTTGCTAAGTTGTGACACTGTATATGGGGGCGGGGTCCAAGAGGGAACAGTGGCACCTGCTCTGCTCTCTCCTGGATTCCAGTCCCCTCCGCCGCTTCCCCTTTGCCTAGATTATCTGCACACGCGAATGTGGGACCACCTGGTCAGCTGGCCGCCTTGTGCGGCCTCACTGGGTCTGCACAGTTGCCACCCTGTGCCCGGGGACCGCCAGCTGCCGCCTGTGGGCCTGGGAACTGCCAGCCACCGCCTACACGCTTGGGAACTGCCAGCCACTGCTGCCTGCTGCCTAGGTCCGCACCTCCACTTTTTCCTGCCGCAACTCCGCCCCTCTTACCAGTCTGGATGAATGGTTGTTGGACTTCCGTACAGTTCTATCAGTTCTGGTTGTTTTCTTGTTTTCTAAATTCTTGTTGTCCTTAATTTTGGTTGTGTGGACACAGTGTGTCCACCTGTGCCTCTGTCTTGGCCGGAAGTCCTGTGATTCTGTTTTTGTTCCACTTGTTTGCTCAGTTTTTTCTTTTTAGGTTCAGTTGTTGATAGTTGTGAATTTTTGCATTTTAATGTTTGTTTTTATTTTCTTTTTCTTTTTTCTTTATTTTATTGATTATACAATTATAATTGTCCCTTTGCCCCTTTATCCCCTTCTGCCCTGCACCCCCACCCACCAGCAGTCCCCCAACTTAGTTCATGTCCATGGGTCATACATATAAGTTCTTTGGCTTCTCCATTTCCTATACTATTCTTAACCTCCCCCTGTCTATTTTGTACTTACCATTTATGCTTCATATTCCCTGTGCCTTTTTCCCCATTCGCTCCCCTCTTCCTCCCTGCTGATAACCCTCCATGTTGTCTCCATTTCTGTGATTCTGTTCCTGTTCTAGTTGTTTGCTTAGGTTTTTTTTTTCTTTTTTTTTCCCTTTTTTAAATTATTTTTATTTTTATTGTATTTTTTTAATATATTTTATCGATTATGCTATTGCTTAGGTTTTTTTTTTTTAAGGTTTGTTTGTTGATAGTTGTGAGTTTATTGTCATTTTACTGTTTATAGTTTTTATCTTCTTTTTCTTAGATAAGTCCATTGAACATTTCATATAATAACGGCTTGGTGATGATGAACTCCTTTAGCTTTACCTATCTGTAAAGCACTTTATCTGCCCTTCCATTCTAAATGATAGCTTTGCTGGATAGAGTAATGTAGGTTGTAGGTCCTTGCCTTTCATGACTTTGAATACTTGTTGCCAGCTCCTTCTTGCCTGCAAAATTTCTTTTGAGAAATCAGCTGACAGTCTTATGGGAACTCCTTTGTAAGTAACTATCTGTTTTTCTTTTGCTGCTTTAAAGATTCTCTCTTTATCTTTAACCTGTGGTGTTTTAATTATGATATAGCTTGGCGTGGTCCTCTTTGTGTCCATCTTACTTGGGACTTCCTGTGTTTCCTGGACTTATATCTCTTTCCTTCACCAAATTAGGGAAGTTTTCTTTCATTATTTTTTCCAACAAGTTTTCAGTTTCTTGTTCTTTATCTTCTCATTTGGCACCCCTGTGATTTGAATGTTGGTGTGTTTGAAGTTTTCCAGGATGTTACTTAGTCTATCTTTTTGGGTTTTTTTGGATTCTTTTTTCTTCTTGCTGTTCTGACTGAATTTTTTTCTTCCTTTTGTTCCAACTCATTGATTTGATTCTTGGCTTCATCCACTCTACTGTTGATTGCCTGTAAGTTTTTTTTATTTCACTTTGTGTAACCTTTATTTCTGGCTGGGTAATTTTTATGCCGTTGAAGTACCCATTGAGTTGGTTGAACATTCTAAACACCAGTATTTTGAACTCTTCATCTGAAACATTGCTTATCCATTTTGTTTAGTTCTTTTTCTAGAGTTTTGTTCTGTTCTTTCATTTTGGCCATATTTCTTTGCCTTCTCCTTTTGGCAGCCTCCCTCTGTTTGTTTCTATGTATTTGATAGAGCTGCTTTGACTCTCTATCTTAGTAGTGTGTTCTAATATAGAAAAGCACATGCATTGTGTGTGGTGTATGAAGCCTTAGTTAATTACCTGGGCAGGGCAACCTTTGTGAACCGCATCGATGGAGTCTCAGTTATGGTGTTCCCCCTCTGTGGCTCTGTCGGGGGGAGGACTCAGAATGAGGACTGTGGCCACTGCCTGGCCTCTGGTATTCTGTCTGGGAGGGACCTGTTCTTCCACTCTTGCTCTGATGCCAGACAGTTCAGTTTCTCTCCATATGCCACTGGTGACCTTGAAGCTGCTGCCCCAGTGCTGGAGCCCAGAGGGAGTCTGAGTAAGTCATAAGTTTGTTGTGGACTCCCTAAGAGGAGACCCCTGATAATTTTGTGGTTTCTTTGACCACCCATCTCCCATTGGTTTTTATAGCCAGAGTTACGGAGACTTAGATTCCTGACACTGGGTCCCTGGACCAGGGGACCTGGTGTGGGGCTGGGATCCCTTGTTTTTGTGATATCTCCCCTGATTTTTATCCACCACCATGGATGTTGGGCCTCCCGTTCCGCTTATCCATGTGTCTGCCCCTCCTACCTATCTAATGAATGTGACTTCTTTAATTCCTTGGTTGTTGGGACTTTCCTACAGTTCCATTTCCTGGTGATTCTGGGTGATACTTGTTTTATAGTTTAGTTGTAATTTTTGCTGCTGTTTTGGGAGGAAGTGAGCTGCATCTACCTACACCTCCATCTTAATGAGAAGTCTCCTTCTTGTAAACTTTTCTATTCTTATTCTGACTGGATTCCTTGGCTGGTATAGAATTACAGTTTGAAGATAAATTTTCCAACCTGTTTTTGAAAGTTATCATCCCTAGTTTGTCTATTTTTTTAATTGATGTTAGGTTTAATATATTATAATCCCTATTCCTATATGTGTTTTCTTTTTAAAATCTTTTAGAATTGGCTTTTATTTCTAATGTTTTATATGTTATGGTAATGTGCCTTTGTAGTTTTTTTTTTATCCTTTGTGCTGGGTACTTCATGGACCCTTTTAATATGGAAATGTTTTTGAGTTATTTCAGTGATGATTTCTTTTTCTACTCCATTTTCCATTTTCTTTCTTAATGGAATTCTTTAGACCTTCTGGACTAGTCCTATAATTTTTTTTAAAAAGATTTTATTTATTTATTTTTAGAGAGGGGGAAGGAAGGGGGAGAAAGGGAGAAAAACATCTTATTGGTTACCTCTCACACACCCCCAACCAGGGACCTGGCCCACAACCCAGGCGTGTGCCCTGACAGGGAATTGAAGTAGTGAATCTTTGCTTCTCAGGCTGGTGCTCAATCTACTGACCCACACTAGCCAGGGCTGGTCCTGTCTCTTTTTAAATACTTTCTTTCCTATTTTATAATTCTTTGTTTATGTGTATGTGTGTGTAGTATTTTCTAGGAAATTTCTGCAAGTTTATGTTCCAAATCTTTTACTACCTTTTTCGTTTTTGTTGTAGTTTTAATTTCTAAGACATTGTGTTGTGTGTCCTTCCCTACCCCTTTTTAAAACAGCATCCTGTTCTTGGTTGATGTAATATACTTCCGTATTCCTAAGGAGTTTAAAGATGGTTTTTTTGGATGCTTTCATTTCTTTAGATAGTCTACTTCCTCTGATTGACTTCTTTTCCCTTGTTTCATTTGGACACTCTTTTGTGTAGATGTTTGCCGTTGATGTTCGGTGATCTTTATAGGACTCATATTTAATAGCACACCCAGAAAAGTGATTATACTCTCTCTAGGTATGGGTAAGCTTGGTAATAGTAAGGACTCAGGGTGGCCTGGCTAGGCTCTTTTCCTGAGGATCCTTGGTATTGAAATCTAGGTCTTTCTTGTAGGCTAGTCATTTTCCACAGAACAATCTGCAGGTTCCTGCCTAGAAAGGGTAAGCCTGGATTCCAGTGTTCTGAGAATTGAGTAGGGAAAGAGAGCTACGAGTCTTGCCAAGTAGGTGTCTCGCCAACTCATTGTGTAGATGGAATTTCAATTCTCCTGTTATTAGAGTATTATCCCTTTAGCGAGTGTGCTTAGTTTCTCCTAATTCAGAAATAGTCTGTGTTACCTTTACCAATGAGTAAACTTCTAGCCTTCTGGACTTTTGTTAGTAGTTCTGTTTTTAGCTTGACCTTTATCCTAATTTCCAAAAGGACTTGATAAGCTAATCCAAGCCTTTGTGTGAGGTGGGGTTCTGTAGATGCTTCTTAACTTTCTCTACTAGTGATGGTCGGGTTGGTAGTGATAGTGGTAAGGGTTGCATTTTTTAAATTGGGCAAATATGTGGCGGGCTTCCCTATTAAGGACCTGGAAGAAGAAACACTGTACTTTATACTTTCATTCATTCGGTCCCACCCCCCCCCCCAAATTTTTCAGTCTCTATCTATTCTTATTTTTTTTCCTGTGCATTTATAATATCTTCTTGTTCCTACAGTTTCCCCCCTCTTTTAAAAGAAAAGATCGATGCTAGCAGTACATGAATACATTCTTGTAAAAATTCAAATAATAGAAAGTTGAAGTAGTTCTGCTTGATTAGAACCCTGTCCTTCATCTGTCCCTGTTTTTTAGTGTATTGTATTTTGAGAATTTATCAGTTTTCCTCTCTATCCATTTATCTTTAGTTCTCTCTGTGCTTCTAACTATATATACATGCAGTTATATTGCACACATTGTGACATTTTTATTTACTGTTACATATTGAACATCTATAAATATTAACATATCAGTCCTTAAACTACTGCTTAGTATTTCATGGATAATCCCCTAGTTTATTTACTCATTTCTTTATTGATGGATATTAGGAATTTCCAATTTCTTCACTTTTACAAACAATGCTGTAATGAAAATTACTGTATTTGCATCTCTGTATACACATATTTGCATCTTAGTATTTCTGTGGGGTAGATGATGAAAAGAGGTCATTGTGGTAAAACACATGCCTATTTTGAATTTTAATGTTTATCTGAATTGCCTTTTGGGAGTAAGTACTGTCATCACAGAGTGGGGTAGCATTCCTCACACTGTCTTTTGTATTTTTGTTTTTTAATTGAATAGGGCAAAAGAATTGAAATTGATCTTAACTTGCTTTTCTTTGATTGTTTTGGAAATTGGACATCTTCCTATATATTAGTTACTTCATATTTCTTCTTTGACTTGCTTGTTCATACTGTTTGCTTATTTTCTCTTTTGATATTTCTAAATAAATAATTTCTATTTGTTGATGTCTAAATAAATTGGTGGGAGTTGTTTTTGTATTCTGGGTGTTTTTATATCATCTACTATATATTTTGGAAATATTTTCACCCATTCTTCTCTTTTACGTATGTGTGCTATCTTTTGCTGTATAGAAGTTAAACTTTTTTGATTTAGTCAAATTGTTAACATTGCATTTTAGACTTTTGGTTTCATCTTCTTTTTAAATGAAAAATCCTGTAGAACTATATGTGTGGATACATTTTTTGTAGCCTTTAGCTAATTTTGATTGTGGGAAATACGCAACCTGTGGTTGCATAAATACCCCCCCATTAGCTGTTTTCCTCAACCAGAAGTCTGAAGACTTCCAGCTATTTGCTGTGGTTCTCTTGCTTTTTCCTCATGGTTAGAAGATGGCAGCTATATTTTTAAACAAAACACCTGAAAAGGGGGAAAGGGATGAGACTTTTATTAGGAAAGCAAAAGCATTTCCAGAAGTTCTGCAGTTGACTTCTACTTATATTTCATTGGCAACCCTAACTTCAAGGAATCTGGGTAAGCTTTTGTTATGTTTTTGGTAAAGATGGGAAAGGGAGAAAATGATAGGAAATAGTGTTTCATGTTTCCACTGGTGATACCTGCCACAATATACAAACTTAACTTATATAAATGCTGAGAAGATGTTACTGATTGAAATTAAATTCTACTTTTAGTCCCTAAATATTTTGTGTTATAATTATTTTAGGACTCCAGTTCCGTTGTAGAATGGACCCAGGCCCCAAAAGAAAGAGCTCATCGAGGACCGGAACATGTGAACAGTTATGAAGCAGAGTGGGACATGGTTAATACAGTTTCATTTAAAAAGAAACCACATACCAGTGGAGGTATGAATTAAATCTTTTGAAATCTTAAACTGATTTGCTGCAATATAATGTAAACAAAAGTGCAAAGCAATTCTTTCAGATTCCTCAGTTAGAAAAAAAGGATGCTTTGGTTATAACTCTCATATTTTTTAGTTATATTCTCTTTTCATCTCTTTTTGTTGTTTTGTTGGTTGTGACTTCATGAAAAAAGACTTTCAAAAACTTTTTCTGTTTTGTAGTTATTAATGGCAGAAAATAGAAACACTTTAGAAAATTGCTTCGGCTTTCTCTCATGCACTTTTTTCTTAATCTAGTAGAATAAAAAATAATGTTATTTTATTCTGAAGCACCAGGGGGAGATGGTGTATACCACTAAACCATCCGTTCTAATTTCAGCGTTTAGTGAGATCTTCAGAGCTCATTGCAATCTCCCCTTTATACAAGTTCAGTGACTCTCCTCCTTTATATGTATTTAAATTTGTATTTGCTGTGTGGTAATTATATGCATATATGCAACAACAACAACAACAACAAAAAGCCAAGCTAGCAGCTTGATAGAACACATGTACTGCCCCAAATATGATCTAGCTAGCCTATTTGTGATGTAGCCAGGTTATTTGTGATTGAGCTCTTTCAAAAACATTAAACAGTTGTATAGAGTTAAAAATGTTTCTTTCCTATTGATTTCTTTGTATTTTATAATGAAAAGTATATTTTATCTCTTTAATGATTTTGGTCTGAATATAGGAATTCATCATGTTTACCAGATTCAAAAAGGCTGGCCAGAACTTATTGGAATATGTTTTGCTGCATTTATACATCATCGTTACTTAAGTAGATTTTATTTTTATACCTGGCCTGGGGAATAATTCTCATATATAATAGTTGTGTTTTGAACTGTATCATTTCTTGGAAACAGTGGCAATTAAGAAGTAAATTGTAATTCACAAGATGCTGTTATGAAACATTTTCATATTTTTAAATAGCATTTTTTTCAAATAAGTTTCTCAATTATAATCTTTTTCTTAACTCTTATTGGTGATTCACACAGAAAACGTGGGACTAACCTTTAAAAAACTGACTGTCAAGGGCTTATTTAACTTTATATTTCTTAAGAGTTTCTACTGCTAAGTCTTTGTTTTTATGTACCAGATCAAATGTTTTGAAAATATATATTCCCAGAACAACAGACTGCTGGGATTCTGTAAACGCAAATATGCGAGTCTAGATTTCTTTATGTCATGTCATTGATGTTAATTCAGTGGGTTGGAGATGTTTTTCACATGTATTTGGTAACATAGTAAGTTCATCAGAACTAGTTTTGTTTACCTTTGTGTAAGAAGAAAATTTTAGCTAAGTCTTGGTTTCTGTTAGTTTTTTTTTTTTTTTGTAACCATTTCTGTTTCTGGTTAGCTATTAGTGATAGATTAAATTGAAGATTACTGTCACATTGCCTCGATATTAGATTATTCATTTATTCTAAGCATTTTGAGTGCTGATTGCATGCAGTTACTCTTCTAGCCCCTGGAGATAAAGGTGTGAACTTTATAAAGTTCCTGTTCTCGTGAAGCTTATGTTCTATAAAGGGATGTCTGGAATTGACTTGAAATGTTTCTCTCATCATTTATCAGCACTTTAAGTAAGGAAACGTGAGGTATTTTTTGTTTTATTTAATATGTAATGTGTCTCTCTCATTAACGAGGGAAAATCTGTGTAAAATTTCTGCTTTTGAAAATGTAGAGGCTCTCTCCTGATGATTCATATAACCTGCATTTATTATTTAATATTCTCCACATGATTTTCTTACATTAATGTGGGTTAAACACTTTTTGCATAATTTAAGAGTTTTATATAAAGAATTGTTTATATCTAATTATTCATTGCTCTTTTGCTGTGAAAATATTTTTGGTCTTTGCAGATCATATAATAATATGTATCCTTTCTAGGTAGTCTAAGTATATTCACACTTAAATGATTCATGAAGACATTGGAATTGTAGAATTGTTCTCATTTTGATTTTAGCTCGTAGTAGTGTTATAAGCTCTATATAAATTCCAGTAAAACATGATGTGTAGTAACCAAGTGGGAACATGGCACTTAACCTAGTTCCAGCCTTACATATGAGTTCAACATTTGAACTGGTGTGTTGCTTTAGCCTTTCTGGGGTTCCTTTGAAAGGATACTTGCTAGAGTGTCCATGAAATAGTGATGGTGCCTGTATTCCTTACAGGTAGAGATTTCTGTAAGTTACAGATTTCTTTGTGTCAGTTTAAAAGGTCTTTTGGAGATGATCAAGCTATAGTGTTCCTCACTGCATAAGAAGGTGATATTATACATGCAGGTTAATACCTGTTGACCTATGCTTTGGTCGAGTTCTAGAAGCATATATCATCTGTGCAGTTTGTCTTTGTAGAACTCATAGTATGGGAAGGAATTAATGAAGATATTGAATAGCAGAATAGTATGACACTTCTTAGGAAATAACATTAGGGAAAAGGTTTTTTAAAATTTCAGAGATACTAACAGATTAAGTTCAGATTAACTTAGACATGCTTATGTTTAAGTTAAAATATTAAAATAAAATGATTAGAAATTATAAATAGATTAGAAATTAATTATATGCATTACTGAGAGAAACATAACATTTCCCATTGTTTTCTAAATTTTTATTTAAATAGGTAATCTTTAAGTTGCTTGTTATCAATTATGATATTGTTCATACACCTAGGATTTAAAGCTTCTGTAAACAGCCCACAAACTCAGAAAATGCTTTATTTTTACGTAACTATAGTTTGGCTTGAACTGAGGTCTTAATTTTGTGAAAGATTGATTTAGCAGGAAGATTTAATGTATTTATTCTCTTTGAAGCATTCACAACTTAGTGATCTTTTCACTTGTAATTCCTCACTGTTTTTTGGGGATTTCAAAAAAAAAAGTTTATTTACTCCAATGTAATTTTTTTGCTGGTATACTTACCCACATTTAGTGTAATGTAGTAGAAATAATTGTGAAAGGAAGTAAGGGAAATAAAGGTTTTGTTTTTGCCTTTTGTTTTAAATGACTGTCCAAGAGCATCATATCATTCATATTTGGGTAGAGTGGAAAAGATGAACATTTTTTGAGTATTTACTGTATATTTTGCACTGTACCTAGTTAGTTGATAAGTATTGTATGTCTTAATTTTTAGAATAACATTGGGAGGTAAGTATAATTATCTCCATTTTACAGATGAAGAAACGGAGGCTCAGAAAAGTTCAGTTATTTACTCCAATCATTCAGTTTGTAAGGTGGTGCTGCTGCAATTTAGACCAGCCAGCTGCTTTCAAAACTGTGTTCATCTTGGGCAAAGCTTATATTTAAATATGGATAACCTTTCAAATTTGTGTGCAATGGGATCATTATTTTAAAAATTATTCTTTTAAAAACTATGATGCCATTTTTAATACAGGTGGAAGCCATAGTGATAATGGAATAGTCATACTCTAGGGTCAGCAAATTTCTCTTAAGCAGTCATGAAGATCACTGTCAGTACCTTTTGAAAAGGTGAAAAAAAATTTTTGCCCCACTTTTCTTGTTTTTAAGATACTCCAAGTCATAGAAATGGGAAAAGCAAATGGTCATTCCTGTTCAGTTTGACAGACCTGAAATCAATCAAGCAAAGCAAAGAGGGTATGGGCTGGTCATATTTGGTATTCTGTCTAAAGGATGACGTCGTTCTCCCCGCTCTGCACTTTCATCAAGGAGATAGCAAACTACTGATTGACTCCCTTGAAAAATATGTGGTATTGTGTCAGTAAGTATCAAATTATTTTCTACTTATTAAAATTAAATTGTGGTGGTGGTCCCAAGACAAACTATTTTTACTTGTCATTGGGTATCAGTAATTTGGGTGTGTATCAGGGCACAAGCAGTTTTTATTTTTCTGAGATTTGACTGCTTTGGACGAATAATTGCATAAAATTTTGCCACTTGAGTAATTTGTATAAGCTACCTATCACCTTATTACTGTTTAAAGAAAAGAGTGTTCTCATATTTTTATACACATTTAAATGAGTGATGATACATCAATAACTTATGGATTATGTATTTACCAAATTTACCTTTTATTACATAGTTTCTACTACACATTGAATTTTATTTGAAGTATTGCAAACTTTAAGTTGGGCCCTTAAGTTTAAGCCCTTTATAATTATAAGTATGGCAGACAGGGCTTCCTCATTTTTCAGAAATCTTGTTTCTTACATTTATTCATCTGTGTGCCTTTGTATACACATAGTCTCTCTTGCTTTCACTGTCATCAAATATATTTTGGGTATCAGTTATGTTTGGAGCACTGTGCTAGTTGCTTGATATTTAGTAGTGAACAAAACAGGCACATTTCTGGATATCTGAGAGTTTCCGTCCTTGTGAAGGATGCCAACCACTAAATGGCATTAAAATTCAGGACCTAAGATGGAGGAGGTACGAGGTACTTTGGGATCTCCCAGGAACAGAGGAAGGGTACCTTATTCAGACTGCAGATTGGGTAGGAGTCAGGGAATACCTTCTGAGGAAGTGACATCTAAATTCAGACCTGACAAACGAGTGAACATTAGCATGAAAAGGAAGGAAATATTAAGAGGGAGAGATGTTTTAGATAAAGGAAAGTATGTAAAACGTGATGTAATATCAGAACAGTAATTGAATATCACAGGTTTGCATAGTGGGGGAAGGGAGGGTACCGAATGCAGAGATTAGACCAGAGAGCTGGGAGAAGGCCAGAACATGAAGGAGCTTGTAAATTACATTAGCAAGTTGTTCCAGTCATCCAGAGGAGATTATAGTGGCATGAAAGAGGAGGGTGACAAGAAAGATGGAGGTGTTAGACAAATGTTTAGGGTTGGAGTTTGTGACTGGGTAGGTGGAGGTGAAAAGAAGGAAGTTGAGATTTTTTTAGATTGGGGAACTGAAGGGATGACTGTTGACTTCATTAATAATGTCCTCACTTTATAATAGAACACAGAAAAATGCTTTTACTTTATCATATCTAAATTTAGATTATTTAAGCTGGGAGTGATCCAAAAGTTGGAAGACATTGATATGTTCTTTGTGTTTTCTTGAATGATATTACTCCCCTGTCGTGTTGATCACTTCTGGCTGGCACTAGGTATGCTGATCAGTAATCATTAACCATAAGAAAGTCTGGCCTGATTGGTAGTGTTTGGATCTTGAACTTCAAGTGAGAAGTTGTGAATAGGCTACCACCCAAGGGGTTAAGTAGATTGCAGGAGGGGCATTGTCATGATTGAGACAGAAGGTTTGGCTGTCTGAATAGCAGGTGTTAAAGACTTGGGGTTTTAGTTGTATAGCAAGCTCAATATTAATCAGTGTTGTGATGTAACAGGCATAAAAGAGCTCACTCAATCTGAGACTCTTGATTAAAGCGTAGTATCAAGGTTGAAGTAGAACCTCTCTACTCTTCACTGGTGAGATCATACTCTGGAGAATTAGTTTTAAGCACTGCATTTTAAGTGTGTTAGACTAACTGTACTACACAGAAAATATGACTAGCGTAATGAAAGAATCAAAACGTTATCATGAAAAACATGTGGCATTTTTTTTTTTTTTAAAGATTTTTTTAAGTACTTTTTTTTTCCTTTTAGATTTTATTTTTATTTATTTATCTTTAGAGGGGAAGGGAAGGAGAGAGGGAGAGAAACATCAATGTGCGGTTGCCTCTTGTATGTCCCCTGCCGGGAACTGGCCTGGCAACCCAGGCATGTGCCCTGACTGGGAATCGAACCGCGATCCTTCGGTTCGCAGGCCCGCGCTCAATCCACTGAGCTACACCAGCCAGGGCACATGTGGCATTTTAACTTGAAGAAGAGTTTCGGTGTAGCAGTAAATAAAATCCAAACTTCCTGCCCTGTCTTGTTCTGTTCATCTCTTAAACCTCATCTCACACTATTCTCTTCTGTAGTCTAGCCACATGGTTTTCTTTCAGTTCCTAAAACACTCAATGCTTTCTTGCCTTAGGGTCATTACATGTGTTGTTTCTTTTATGTGGAATATATTTTTTTTTCGATTTCTGGTCATGGAGGTCTCAGTTTAATGGCGCTTCCTTGAGGGGCTTTCCTGAATGTCTTTTCTCCCATTATCTGTGGGTTCCCATGCCCATTCCTTTTCATTGTCTCAGTCTTTTGTTAGCTTCCTTCATGGCCCTTAACGGAATAAAATAATTTTGTCCCTTTTTTAATATTTTGCTCTAGGATGTAAGTCCATAAAGACAGGATGCTTCTGTCTTATTTACATTGTTTCCTGAGTTCCTAGCCACAGTATATAACACATATTTGCACAGTAAATCTTAGCTGAATGAGGAAGTGGCATGTTACTTCTGCAAATAATATTAAAGTGTTGTTATAAGAAGTAAATTGTACATTTGTTTTGTGTGACTCCAAAGAGAAAAATAGAAGGAAACAGATTTTAGTTCGAGAGGTGGGACTTTTCTATCCTGGATGGGTTCAAGGATATATAGCAATCACGTTATAATGTATTGTGTAGCTTGAATGTGCGTTGGTAATGTTTTAATGAGTGCTCTAAGTGAAACTTTTTCTTTCCTGCATTTGTAAATAATTGAGAAGTAAATAGAAAAATCAGACAGTTGGTGATAAAAAATATTACCATTATTGGTGAGGCTTAGATATGCAGCATCATACTAATTCCCCCTGAGTTTGTTTTGAAGTCAACGAGTTTTTATCACTTTTGGACAACTGTAGGTCTCCCTAGTGAGGACAGATCACTTACGATGGGAATGAGAGTAGACTAGAGACCACTTTTTCTGTTGCAGGCAGATCAAAGAGAAGGACAGAGCTGGGTGGGATTATGGGAAGCATCCACCTTACTCTTTCCTGACCTCAGCAATCAGATGTGTCTCTGTGAGGAAAGAGTTTCTTTAGAACAAGTGCATATTTCCATTTGGAAATATGAAATTATGGGAATCGTGTTCCTCTTTCTCCCCCTATTTTTTTATTCAACAACTAGTTTATTCTGAGGAACTGGGCCAAATTCTGGAAAGAGAGCAATAATAAAGAGAGATATGAACCCTGCCTTCAAGGAATTTGTACTATTGTGGGAGAGACTAACATTGCTTACACAAATACGTGTAAATTTTCAGCTGTAGTAAGTTTGTTGGATAAGAGACATATAGCATTATGAGAGCATATAATAGGATAACTAATAAGATAACATACACAATAATTTTTTGTGTTGGTAGTAATTGAAGACCTGAGAGAAAATGAGATTAAATAAGCAGAGAATAAAATGGGACACTATATGAGCATATCTGATTAATTGCAGTCTTTAACAACCTGGTCAGAGAGAAAAAGTAGAGGAGACTAACCTCCTTACACTTTGTTCTCTTGTCTCTTCCTCATTCTCTTGTCTTTTCCCATTGGGCTTTATCATTTAGTATCTGGTCAGTTGGGGATGTGGCTGTTTTGGGGTGAGGAGATAGCTGTTTAAAGTAAGTCATTCAAAAGCTACACTCTAATACCAGGCACTCCTCCACTGTGTATTCTCCTGTGACAGAGGGGGTCAGTTTACTGTTTGCCTCCTGAAGGGTTTATATGTATACGAATAGTACATCAGATATTTTAACTCCAAGGCTCCTCTGTTCTTGGAGTTAAATTAGCTGAAAATTAGCATTCCCTGTTCTCTTTCCTATCATAAATTATGACCCATTACAATGAGCCTTATAGTTCACCAGAGATTATATGCTGAGTCCAAGTGTTAGAATGTAGATAATCCAGACAAGCAGTCAGCAATATAAAAGAAGTCACAAATTGGTATAAGCCATTATCAGATACTTAGGGAGCTATTAAAGTTCATTATTCTTTATGTTCATTAGTTATTATCCAAATAAATGGAATTCCCAATTAAGTTAAAGTCCGAAGAAATAAAAATCCCCAAGTACCCCCCTCCCATTTTTTTATAACTGAGTGTCAGCCTTGTACTCTCATTTCCTGTCACTGTAGTAGTTGTCCTAAGGAAAATGATGTTTCTAGAGTCATATTTCTGTGGTTAGAGATTATTGTAAAGACCAAAAGGAGGAAGAATAAATAGTCTAGGAAAATCTCAGTTGAAGCAGCCTCACTGGGATGCCAGCCAGTCTGTGCCAGGATCAGCCCTCCTTGTCATCTTCTGAGTTCAAAACCAATAGAGGAATAACTAGTCAGGCCATGTTATTTTTTTTCTCTGATTAATGTAAATTGAAGAATGTGGCTTGCATCTTTGGCCATGTTGTCTTCCTAACACTTCCCCAAATGAATTTAAAGGCATGACCGTATAGATGGGTAAAAGAATGAGCTGCAAATACATTTTTGTTACCTTTCTGGAGCCATGTTGGTTTTTAGGATATGAATGAAGGTTACTGTTTCCACTAAAATTATATTGTGTATTCACCCTGGCTGGTGTGGCTCAGTGGATTGAGTGCTGGCCTGCAAACAAAAGGGTGTCTGGTTTGATTCCAAGTCAGGGCTCATTTCTGGGCTGTGAGCCAGGTCCCCTGTAGGAGGGAATGCATGAGAGGCAACCACACATTGATGTTTCTCTGCCTCTTTTATTCTCTTCCCCTCTCTCTAAAACTAAATAAAATCTTTAAAAAACACGTTAAAAATTATGTGTATTGGGCCATTTTTATTTTTACATCAGTACATAAATATCCAAGCAGTAAAATATTCTTAAAAGCCAAACTTGTTGTACCAGCTGTTTAAAAGATTAGGTTACATATCCTCATTTATTTCCTGTGAGAGAGACGTATCTCTCATATGGAAAGAGTTGTTAATATGGAAAATAGAATTAATAAATAATAATACAGGACTTCCGGCCAAGATGGAGGTGTAGGTGGACACACTGTGTGTCCTTGCACAACCAAAATTAAGTACAACAGAGATTTAGAAACAAGGAAACAACCAGAACTGATAGGAAATTGAACTGTATGGAAGTTCAACAACCATCCATCCAGACCGGTAAGAGGGGTGGAGTCGCAGCAGGAAAAAGTGGAGGTTGATGACCTGGGTGTGCAGGCAGCAGCTGGCAGATCCCGGGCGTGCAGGTGGCGGCTAGTGGACCCCGGACACAGGGTGGCAATGGTGAAGACCCAGTGAGGCTGCGCAAGGCGGCTGGCTGACCAGGTAGTCCCACATGTTCGCGCAGATAATCCAGGTGAAGGGGAAGTGGCAGAAGGGACTGGAATCTGAGAGAGAGTGGAGCAAGTACCATTGTTCCCTCTCGGACCCTGCCCCCCACATACAGCGTCACTGCATAGCAACTGGGCTGCCTCGCCCTGGGGAACACCTAAGGCCCCGCCCCTCACTACCTAACAGCTGTGACCAGACTCCCCCCGCTCCAAAAAAAAAATCACACCAAAAATGGCTCAAACGGGAGAACAAATCAAAGCCCCAGAGCCAATTCATCTAAGCAACCAAGAGATAGCCAACCTATCAGATGCATAGTTCAAAGCCCTGGTCATCAGGATGCTCACAGAATTGGTTGATTTTGCTCCCAAATTAGATGAAAAAATGCAGGCTACAATAAGTGAAATGAAGGAAAACGCACAGGGAACCAATAGAGATGCGAGGAAAACTGGGACTCAAATCAATGGAGTGGACCAGAAGGAAGAAAGAAACAACCAAACAGAAAAGAAGGAAGAAACAAGAATTCAAAACAATGAGGAGAGGCTTAGGAACCTCCAGGACATCTTGAAATGCCCCAACATCTGAATTATAGGGGTACCAGAAGGGGAAGAAGAAAAACAAGTGGAAAACTTATTTGAACAAATAATAAAGGAGAATTTCCCCAATCTGGCAAAGGAAATAGACTACCAGGAAGTCCTGGAAGCTCAGAGAGTCCCAAAGAAGTTGGACCCAAGGAGGAACACACCAAGGCACATCATAATTACATTACCCAAGATGAAAATGAAGGAGAGAATTCTAGAAGCAGCAAGGGATAGGGGGACAGTCACCTACAAAGGAGTTCCCATCAGACTGTCAGCTGATTTCTCAAAAGAGACCTTGCAGGCAAGAAGGGGCTGGGAAGAAGTATTCCAAGTAATGAAAGTCAAGGACCTACATCCAAGATTGCTCTATCCAGGAAAGCTTTCATTTAGAATGGAAGGGCAGATAAAGTGCTTCTCAGATAAGGTCAAGTTCAAGGAGTTCATCATCACTAAGCCCTTATTATATGAAATGTTAAAGGGACTTGCTTAAGGAAAAGGAGATAAAAAAATATGACAGTAAAAGGACGGCAAACTCAGTTACTAACAACCACATCTAAAACAAAAGCAAACAGCCAACAGCTAGAACAGGAACAAAAAGACAGAAATGGAGATCACATGGAGGGTTAGCAACAGGGGAGTGGGAGGAGGAGGGGGGGAAGATACAGAGAATAAGCAGCATAGACGGTAGGTAGAAAATAGACGGGGGAGAGCAAGAATAGTGTGGGAAATGTAGAAGCTAAAGAACTTACGACACATGGACATGAACTAAAGGGGGAGAATGTAGGTGGGAGGGGGTGTACAGGGTGGAGGGGAATGATGGGGGAGAAATGGGACAACTGTAATAGCATAATCAGTAAAATATATTAAAAAATGAAATAGAGAAAAAATAAATAATACAGAATAAACTCTTGTGTACTCAACTGTAAATCTACTTCTACCCCATCTTGTATGAAAAAAATCGTATATGTAGTTTTGTTGTAAATATTTTGTACCCTTTTAGTGATCTTCCTGATTGATAACTTTTGCAATGAAATTTTTATTGCTTTAGCTTTACATGTTGGTAATTCTCAGTAGCGATATAAAATGGTTACTTCTGCATCTCTGCACTCACATTCTTAAATTCTTATAATTTCTGAATTTATGCTGATGTTTTTGGGAGAGGCTCCCTCAAAAGTCTGAGAAGTACTTGTGAGGTTTTAAGAGGTATCCTTCAATGGTTGTGATACTAGACTATGGTTTTTTTTTTTTTTAAGCCCCTTAGTAGACTCTAATAGAATTGTTAATATTAGTACCATTAAAGGTTTTGTCTTACTACTGCAATGAATTTGAAAGTCTTGAATAATGTAGTCATGAGAAATCAACTTTCTAGAACCCATAATAGTCCCAGAATACATAAATATAATATTTATAAATCTATAATATTTAATCTTCCTTAAATCAGTGTGATAACCTGGCAGGTGGAAATGTAAGAATATTTAGCCCTCTTTTTGATGAGCTCTGTAATTGCCTACTAATATACTACTTGTGTTTTGACTCATGTACTTAAAAAAAAAATTTTGTTGATTTCTTTAGAGCCAACTAAGTCTTAAATTTCTTATATTTCTCCTCCTAGAGCTTCTCCCAGCCCCTCTTCATAGAGCATTGGGTATAAAAAAAAAAAAACCGTCCTTTTTAAAAAGTATCTGTGGTTCCTTGTTTGTTGGGCAGTCATTTCTTCCCTTCTGCAGTTTCCTGGCTACAACTTTATGTTTGAAGCTGTAGTAATGATCTCAGTTGAGATAGTTGAAGGTTGTATATTTGCTCCCCTTCTCCACGCATAGCCGCTGTTTCAACTTTCGTGACCAATTTTTATTTGGATTTTAAAGAAATAATTGGACTTAATTTATTGTTAGAAACAAAGTAATAACCACTGTGCCATCAGCACTGTGCTGGGAAAAACTATGTTGTTTATATTAGTTACTTATTCTGGTGTTACACTTAAAAGTTGATCTATCATTTATAAAAATACCTTGTGAGAACCTCTAGGTTGTCATATAAAGTATGACCCCATAAGTGTTCAGAAAAATGGTGTTTAATGAATGTTGAACATTTTAAAGTGATTTTTCCCCCTCCTTCAAATGACTCAACCTCAGCTACTGTTAAAAAGCCAAGGGGCTTAAAGCTCCTGTTGTCTCTGTAGATTAAGTACTGTTTCTGAATGTCTAAGAATAAGATACTGTTTTGGATTTCCTACTCCCCTTCCATTGCTGTTGCATCCTGTTATGTAAGAATTGAAAGGAGATAACTGTTAATAAAGTTTTTATCTCAAACATTTATAATAAACTAGAAATAGATACCAGCAAAATAACATTTAATTTTTATTTTAAACAAAACTTGTGGGTTCATTATAGCTAAGTTATCAACCTTATTGAATAGAAGAAATGGATAATTCATCTGATTACTTGAAATTAGACAGCTATTTGGAATGAGTTTTATTTGTTCTGTAGCTGTTAAGAAATGTGGAGAAAAACTTGTGTGCAAAGTTTGATAAACAAGAACTAAAAAACATTATTACTGAACTGTACGTTATAACCTTAAATATGTTTGTGTGTCTTAATAATTATGGTGAGCACAATTAATGATCTTTAACACATAATTTATTGTATCTTGTATTTTTTTGTGTCAACTAGAATTTAAAAATTTTTAAAGTGTATTTTATTGATTATGCTATCACAGTTGTTCCATTTATTTCTCTCCTTTATTCCCCTCCACCCTGCACACCCCCTCCCACCAGCATTTCCCCTCACCTTAGTTCATGCCCATGGGTCATACATATAAGCTCTTTGGCTTCTCCATTTCCTATACTATTCTTAACCTCCCCCTCTCTATTTTGTACCTACCATTTATGCTTCTTATTTTCAGTGTCTTTACCCCTATTTCCCCCCTCCCCCTCCTTGCTGATAATCCTCACTCCATGTGATCTCCACTTCTGTGAATCTGTTCCTGTTCTAGTTGTTTGCTTAGTTTTTTTTTTTTTTTTTTTTGTTTCGGGTTCACTTCTTGATAGTTGTGAGTTTGTTGCCATTTTACTGTTCATATTTTTGATCATCATCTTTTTCTTAGATAAGTCCCTCTAACATTTCATATAATAAGGGCTTAATGATGATGAACTCCTTTAACTTGACCTTGTCTGGGAAGCACTTTATTTGCCCTTCCATTCTAAATGATAGCTTTACTGGATAGAATAATCTTGGATGTAGGTCCTTGCCTTTCAACACTTGGAATACTTCTTTGTAGCCCTTTCTTGCCTGTAAGGTTTCTTTTGAGAAATCAGCTGATAGTCTTATGGGAACTCTTGTTAGGCAACTGTCTCCTTTTCTCTTGCTGCCTTTAAGATTTTGTCCTTTATTTTAATCTTGGCTAATGTAATTATGATGTGCCTTGGTGAGTACTTTATTGGGTCCACCTTCTTTGGGACTCTCTGAGCTTCCTGGACTTGTTTTAAGTCTGTTTCCTTTGCAAGATTGGGAAAGTTCTCCTTCGTTATGTTTTCAAATACATTTTCAATTTCTCAGTCTTCGTCTTCTCCTTCTGGCGTGCCTATGATTTGGGTATTGGAATGTTTAAAGTTGTCCCAGAGGTTACTAAGCCTCTCCTCATTTTTTTTTAAATTCATGTTTCTTCATTCTGTTTTGGTTAAATGTTTATTTCTTCCTTCTTGTCCACATTGTTGATTTGAGTCCTGGTTTACTTCCCATCACCATTGGATCCTTGTACATTTTCCTTTATTTCACTTTGCATAGCCTTCACTTCTTCCTCTTTTTTGTGACCATACTCAACCATTTGTGAGCATCCTGATTACTAGTGTTTTGAACTCTGTATCTGATAGGTTGACTTTCTCTTCATTGCTTAGTTCTGTTTTTATATTTTTGATCTGTTCTTTCATTTGGGCCATATTTCTTTGTCTCTGTGCATCTGTTACGTTCTAACGGGTGGAGCCTTAGGTATTTGCCAGGGTGGGCAACCCACATCAATGTGATGTGCTGTATGTTGGGGAGAGGTCTGAGGGAACAGTGCTGCTTTGCTCAGCTCTCGGTGGCTTTCAGTCACTTCCCCTACTACCCACAAGAAAATTGGGCCCTTCTGGTGCTGATTCTTGGGTGGGTGGGTGGGTTTATGCATGTTCTAGGATTCTGTAGGTCTCTCCAGGGAACTCTCCTGTGAGGCTGGGAGTTTCTCCCACAGCCACACTCACAGGATTTTATAGCCAGAGGTTTTGAGGCTTTCTTTTCCTGCGCTGGAACCCTGGGTCATGCGGTCTTTCTTATTCCTCATTTGATCCTCCCGGTTTATCCTCACTGAAATGTGGGACTGCTTGATCCTCCAGCTGCTGCTGCCTTGCCCAACCGAGTTCTCTCTGCCCTAGCTGCCTGTCTCTGCCCCTTCTATCAGTCTGAATGAATGTTTCTTCTTTAACTCCTTGAGTTGGAGTTGCATACAGTTTTATTTTTCTGGAAGTTCTGGTTATTTTTTGTTTTTAAGTTTGTTGTCCTCTTTTGATTGTGCAAGGAGGTAAAGTATATCTACCTATGCTTCCATCTTGGCTGGAAGTCGTATCTTGTATTTTTAGTATCTTATATACAATACTACCAAGCTGTGGAATGAAATTGGAACCATTTCAAAATAGGACATTTCCTATAGTGTATATAGTAATATATCCTGATGAAACCTAAAATGTATTTTGACTTACTTTAGTTTTTATGATAATAAAGGAAGGCATATTTGCAAGGTTTTCTTTTTTTTTTAAATTACTTTATTGTTGTTCAATTACAGTTGTCTGTGTTTTTCCCCCACTACTCCCCCCCCCACCCCGCCCAGGTTTTCTACTATTTATAATTCTGAACAAGAATTTGAGTTCCTTACAATTTAGTACTCTTCGCTTTGCCTAGAATAAAAATGTACTTCAACCCTTTCATATTTGTTAATTTAATATTTCATGTTTCATGTAGTTTTGGAACTCAAGGTAGTTCCTAAGTACTTGTTACTATTGCATAAATGGGAAACAGTTCTTAAACTGGACATTTAAGTTTTTTATTTTTGTTAAGGAAAAGTAACTATGTACTAGTAGTTATTCAGGTAGTAATTGATGCAGTTTGCTAGTATTTTCAACACATCCCTTCTTTTTATTACAGATCTCCACAGGATAAAAGAATACTTCTTGTGAATTGTCAGAATAAGAGTCTTTCACAGTCTTTTGAAAATCTTCTTGATGAACCAGCGTATGGTTTAATACAAGTATGTTTTTTAAATCTATCCTGTATTGTTCATTTGTAAATCTGTCTTCATTATTTTATATGACCCCTACCTCTCAACTTTCTCAGATTACACAGAATGAGGCAAATGTCTCTCTGTATATAAAATTTATAAAATTATCCTCTCTAATTTTATAGAAATAATAGTATGTTTCTTATTATTTGTTAGACTCAAAAGCTTCCTTGGTTCTTAGTTACTCTTAAGGCAATGTTTTTTCCTTTATACTGAAATTGGACGTCAGTAGATTTTTGTTTTCATAGCTTTCATTGATTAAGTGAAAGGTCACTGTGTAAGGCACTTGAATTCATTAATGATAAACTTAGGCAAAATCTGGTTTGAATTTTTATTTTTCATTTAAGTAGGTTGCCTTAAAGTATTTGAGTATATTCTTGATAAACTTAGACAGAAATCTGGTTTGAATTTTTATTTTCCATTTAAGTAGAGTCTAACTCCCCTTAAAGTATTTGAGTGTATTCTTGAATTTGACTAAAAATGTTCACTTAACACAGATAAAAATAAAAGTTAATTTCTATTTCATTCAGATTTCTATGTAAACTAACAAAATGGTGGTTTATTCATTCATTTATTCACTTATTTATTCAGCAAATGTTTGAGTGCTTATTCTTTCCCAGGTACTCTCTTCTTGGTTCTGAGATGAGTAAGAGAAGGAAAAAAGATGAGAGCTAAACACTAATTAAAATAAAAAGTGAGAAAACAATTTTTCCTATTGTGCAAAATAATAATTTTAAAGATGAACATTAAAGAAATAACTATTTTTGCTAAATATGAATAATCAGGCAGTTTGGGATTTAGAAGTAACTGTAGCAATAGAAAAGCCTTTTGCTGTTTTCCAGGACAGCATTGCCCAGAACAAATTATTCTTATTAGCATGCTTTGCTAATCATATAATTAAATTAAAATATTAGCTAATTTGGTGCTATACATTTCAAGAAATATATTTTTTTGTGAAGGCAGGACTGCTAGACAGAAGAAAGCTGTTGTGGGCCATTCACCAATGGCAAGTAAGCACTGCATATGTTTCTGATGTGCAGATTGAATGAAGCCTGCAAATCACTTGTTTATCTGCAACTCAATCAGTAGCATTAATTTGCTATTTAATACACTGTTTTAACCAAATGAAAAGATTGGCTGAGAAATTTTAAATTTTTCTTCTCAGAAAAAAATAAAATTTTAAGATAATCTTAGAACACACTGTTTTAGTTCTGATTATTCCCCTTTTAAAAAACTTTGCCCTTTTACCCATCATGAGGTATTTTTATTCTTTATTTCAATTAATAATGCTAATATTTTTTCTACTATATAGAAAATTAAAAAGGATCCTTACACCGCAACTATGGTAGGATTTTCCAAAGTTACAAACTACATTTTTGATAGTTTGAGAGGCAGTGATCCCTCTACACATCAACGACCACCTTCAGAAATGGCAGATTTTCTTAGTGATGCTATTCCAGGTTTAAAGATAAATCAACAAGAAGAACCAGGATTTGAAGTCATCACAAGAGTGAGTGGAGATTTATATTAATATAATCTTATTTTTTAACAGGAGGAATGTTTTTAAACATGTGTGAATGTTATACAAATAGAACCTCAATAGAAACTCAATTTTGGTTATATTTGCCTCTTTCCTTATAACTTTTTGCTAACTAACATCTAACAATTAACACTTGTCCTGCCACCAAATTGTTGGTTTGTTCTTTGATTACTACATATACTTTCTGTTGGATCTCTTCTTTGATTATGTTTTTCTACTGTTAATAATTGTTTTATTAGTTATTGTTGTTAATTCTTAATATGCCTAATTTAGAAATTAAACTTTTCATCTTTGGCATGTAAGTAAAGGAAAACAGTACATGTAGGGTTCAGTACCATCTATGGGTTTGAATATCCACTGGGGGTCATGGAACCTCTCCCCACAGATATGGGGGGCACTGCTGTATACTGAAAAGTATGCCAAAGAACTTAGGTGTTCAAAAAATTGTTAAAAACAAACCCAGATACTAGTAGTACCCTTCCAAGTATTTCTGACATTCATATTTAATATTTATTCTGCATATTATTCATTGGAGATACAGTACACCATATTTAAAAACAAGTATTTACAAAGTTTTCCTTTCCTAGTAATATCCTCTAAGTTTGTGGGTCCACTCCAAACTGTTCTTAAAATATCTCTTTTGGTCTGTAAAGTCTCGTGGAAATAAAGCTTCTTTGACTGAAAAAACAGAACTTTTCAAAGCTATGATTACTTCCGGTGGCTCTTTGGTAAACTACTTTAGCCACTCTTATGCCTCTTCTGGATATTCAGTTTCATCTGAAGACTGCAAGACCTCTTTAACCATCCCTAAGTTTAAAGCTAAATCCTGTTTTGAATCCAGTTTGAGGGCCACACTTAACACTTAAGAGCTGTCCACTACTGAGAATTTCATCCAGTGAGGTAGTACCGCCCCAGCTTGGTATTATACCATCTCCTTCTGAAAAAATCTGATCTAATTCTCTAGTCATTAACCTGAAATTATGTGCTGTAATAAATTCTGCACCTCCACCCAGTGCCCAACCTTGATCCAGTGCACCACTTTTTAAAGGAAGTCTCAATAAATCTTGTTAAGGTGTTCTGAATGAACATACATAAGGCGACTCCATCTTCTGGAATTCCTAGTGCTTTCACAGCATTCAGATCAGATCCTGAGAAGAAAGCATTTTTTGCCACACAAATAATGAGACCATTCCCCTCTGTTCAGTTTTCCAATTCAATCACTTTTCCCAAAAGTTGTACCATCGTAACAGCTGAGAAGTCATCCCTTTTACTTGGATTATTCAGAGTAAGAAAAGCCAGTGCCGTTGTCTTGCTTCTGAAGGTCAATGTATCCACCAGGAAACTGCTGAAGTTTTATTTTTAATTCTTCCTCATGGAAGCCATGAGATGTATTATAAAGGGACAACAATCATGTTGAGTGTAGCGGTTTGTCCTTAGAGGCATAGATATGTCTTTAAAAGGCTTCTTGCCATTTCCTGTTTGGATTCCATTTCTCTTTGCAAGATAGTTTCTCTTATTGGAATGATCTGATTACCTTTTCATAATGATGAACAGGTTGGTTATTTCATTGAGTGCATAGCAGTGCGTAAATAGTGACCCTACCATGTTATCCCTAGTTCTGTTCCTAATTTGTGTTTTCTTGGTAGACACCATAGGCATCCAGTCAGGCCACTACTACTCCAAGGCTCTTATTCTCATGGGAATCTTTTCTTTTTCAGATAAGATGGACTTTGGCCCTGAATTATGACAAATCTTTATGTATATGCTCAACAACACTTTTAAATTTGCTGCAGTGCTAAGCTGCACAGTTAGAACATTATAAATACCTAAATTGTGGTACTTAATTAAGGGGCTTATCTTGTAAATGGCATTTTTAAATTACCAACATCTGTTAATTGAATAAAAAACTGTAGAAAATATCCAGTGGAGCTAATGGGTCATGAATCAATTCTGAGAGCTACAAATTTTAGTTTGGAAGAAAAGCTAATTTTAGAATATGATTAATGGGATATACTGTTTTTTAATAATATAGCATGCCATTTAGTTTGAAGGGTCCCTTATAGAATTTACATGTTAACTGTTCTGCACTTATGTAATTGAAACACAAAATAGCAAATGTTTACCCATCCTCTGCATTTATAACCTCATTATTTGTGTGTTTAGTAGGAGGGGAAAATGTATGGAATGCTAGCTGTTTTAGTTCGTGAACTAAATATTGGAAAATAAGGGACAATATTAATAATGTTAGAACATTTCTGAGTAATTGTATTTTAGTTTAAATTTTTATATACCTGATTTCATTTCACTGGTTGAAAGTGTATGCCTTATTGCTTGTCTTCCTAATTTAGATTGATTTGGGAGAACGACCTGTTGTTCAAAGGAGAGAGCCAGTATCAGTGGAAGAATGGACTAAGAATATTGATTCTGAAGGAAGAATTTTAAATGTAGATAATATGAAGCAGATGATATTTAGAGGGGTAAGTACTTTAAAATGGACAGTATTTTAAACTGCTGGTTCTCAAGTTTTCTTTTTTTATTTTTTGTGGGGAGGGTAAGGGGAATAAAGTCCTTTTTGAAAAATGTTGCCCTAAAATCCCTGTGGGACAGAGTGAGGTGCTTGTGATATCCCTGATGTCAGGTGGGGGAAGACCATTAATCATAAGGAAAGATATTTTTCCTTACTTGATATTTTATGGGTTATGTGAAGGAGACAGGTATGTACCTCAGTGGTAGTTACCTTACCCAGTAATGATTGGGCTTTGAAAGACTTAGTCCTACTGTCTGCTGTACATTCTACTGTATACTCTGAATTGTTTGAATTGTTTGAACTATACTAGTTTTCCTGTTTATTTAAATGCAAGTTTTGTGAACTTAAAGTATTGTATTCTTTTTCATGAATGTGTTTAATGTACATGTTTTCTTCAGGGACTGAGTCATGCATTGAGAAAGCAAGTGTGGAAATTTCTTCTGGGTTACTTTCCTTGGGACAGTACCAAGGAGGAAAGAACTCAATTACAAAAACAAAAAACGTAAGTAATTGTCTTTATATGTTCATCTAAGAAATTCAAATAACTCACCCATACAAATTAATAAAGAGTGGGAAAATAATTTTTATCTTTTTAATTTAAGACTTATGAATACCAGTATGAGGGAGGCCACAGATCCTGTTTGGAGGTATCTTTGAGATTGCTGAGTAGACACCATGAGTAAAGTTTACCCTTCTGAGTTAAAAAATATTGTGGACAAGAAGGTATCATTGCAATTAAATGGTGGCAGATGTGTCTAGGGGTAATTGAGGGGATTTGATCCCTTTAGGAATCTTGTGACAGATGAAAGTGGAGATGGCAACTAGTGGGCAACAGAACAATATTGGAATCGTGGTAATATGAGGAAATTGTGTATCATGTTATACTTCTGAAAGAAGTATACTTCTGAATACTTCTGAAAGAGTATAAAGAATGTCTGTGTTCATCAGAGAAACCAACTGCTTCCACATGCCCCCTCTCCATAGCACCTGTTTTACTACATTATAAAAATTGAGTCATACACACTTCCTTTTTTTTAAAGATTTTATTTATTTATTTTTAGAGAGGGGGAAGGGAGGGGGAAGAGGAAGAAAAACATTGATGTGTGAGAGATACATCGATTGGCTGCCTCTTGCGTGCCCCCAACTGGGGACCTGGCCCACAACCCAGGCATGTGCCCAGACTGGGAATTGAAGTGGCAACCTTTCAGTTCTTAGGCCGGCACTCAATCCAGTGAGCTACACTGGCCAGGGCATGCATTTTCATATTGAACTTTTGTAATAGTAAAAAAAAAAAATTTAACACCATAGTTATTTCAAACCAGAAATGTTTATTAGAAAGACCTCATTGCAGTTATGTTAGTGAATATGTAGAAAGATGGTAAAAAATATTTCAGTCCCTTTGTAAAAACATATTGCATACTTGAAAAATAACTAATAACATTTGGATTTTAAAATATATCTCATTCAGTCCTAGCTGGTAGTTCAGTTGTTTAGAACATCATCCCAATATGCTAAGGTTGCAGGTTTGATTCTTCATTAGGGCACATACAAGAATCAACCAATGAATGCATGAATAAGTGGAAAAACAATTGTATATTTCTCTACTCTTCATTCCTCTTCCTAAAATCAGTAAATTAAAAAATTTAAAATACTCATCTTGATTTATTTTTGAATTATTTTTTTGAGATTATAAAAATGGCTCATAAGAAATATATTTGCTATTTAGGTTATGTAAGTAATTTTTCTTGTGCTCTTGTAACATAAACTGGTCTTTCATTCTTTTTGGAAGAGTAGTGTTTCTATTTTTAAACAATTTCTAAGATTTGAGAAGAAAAACTACAGCTTTCCAGGTATACTTCTTATTTTCAACTCATCAGTCTAACTTTTGATTTAAAGGTCACTCCTAATCATTATGTGCATATTCAAATTCTCAGACAATTCTTTCTCTTCAACACTCTCACCAGTCCTTCTAAGACATTTTCACTTTAACAAGTTTGCAGTAAACTCCTTGTCACATTTAAAAAAAATAACATAAATTGTAGACTTAAAATTATTTAGAAACTTTCATGGTCAAAAAATTTAATGACTGAAATAATTTTCAGTATGATACTAAGGATTAAGGTAACTGCTTCCTACAGTCATACCTAAATGAGTAGTTTAAACTAAGTTTATGACATGTATAAAGTTTTATTTTTCCTTTGTTTTCATAACTTTAAACATTTTAGTATCATATTTATAAAGTTAAATCTCACTAGCATTGTAAATACGTTGACATATTGTTTGTAGAAAAGCTCGATTAAATTTTTTAAATGTTCAAAGTAAAGTAAGCTGTTTTTGCTGTAAAATTGTTTTCTATAGTGATGAATACTTCAGGATGAAACTACAGTGGAAATCTGTCAGCGAGGAACAAGAGAAGAGAAATTCGAGGTTAAGAGATTATAGAAGTCTTATTGGTAATTTTTTCTTAATTTTGGAAATGCACAAGAGAGTTTTACATTGCAGTCTTGATAAGATTTAAGAAGTGAATATATGTATTACAGAATTGGGCCTCAAAAGAGAACTCAGAATTTGAGATTACATTAGAATGTGTGCTTAATATTCTTGGCTGTTACTCTTCAAATAGGTGTATGAATTCAGTCAGTTTATAAATAAGTATTAATACATCTCATTTTTAATTTAAAAATATAAATTAGTAAAAAGAATAACTTTACTTGCTGAATTAATTGCATTAAAAATTGGCTTCCTTATTTCAAAAACAGTTTGTTTTATTATAGAAAAATTAAGGCCCTGGCTGGGTATCTCAGTTGGTTAGATCGTCATCCCGATATGCCAAGGTTGTGGATTTAATCCCCGCTCAGGGCACATGTGAGAATCAACTAATGATTGCATCAGTGAATGGAACAGCAAATTGATGTTTCTCTTGCTCTCTCTCCTTTCTTCCCTATCTCTAAAATCAATAAATAAAAATTGTAGCCCTGGCTGGTGTAGCTCAGTGGATTGAGTGCGGGCCTGCGAACCAAAGGATCACGGTTCGATTCCCAGTCGGGGCACATGCCTGGGTTGCAGGCCAGTTCCCAGCGGGGGACACACGGGAGGCAACCATACATTGATATTTCTCTCCCTCTCTCTCTTTCCTACCCTTCTCCTCTAAAGATAAATAAATAAATAAATAGAAAAATAAATAAAATATTTAAAAAAAATTGTAAAAAGGAACTATATGTGAGTAAAAAGAAAATGAAAATTAGTTTGTTTCTGTCATTCAGAGATAACATGTTTTTTTAATTCTCACCCAAGGATATTTTTTTTTTTATGGCTTTTAGAGAAAAAGGAAGGGAGAGAGAAACACTGATGCCAAAGAGAAGCATCAATCGGTTGCCTCCTTATCTGCCCGGACCAGTATCAAACTTGGAGCTTTTCTGTTACGGGATGCTACAGCCTACTAAGCCAAACCAGCCAGGGCCAGAGATAACTGTGTTTAATAGATTTTGGTTTATATCCCTCCAGACCTTTTCTAAATATGCATGTATTTCAGTTTTTAATTAAATAAATGACTCCAGATAGATAATAAATTTTTGTTAATTTTTATCAATTGAATTACTAGTCCTTAAAAAAGAAATGCATGATAGAATTTTACATAAGAAAATTAGACTTATTTCCAAATAGTGAGTACTGGGTTGTCTGGCTCTTAGGGTGAAGGCTAGGTTGGTACACGTTATTGAAGGAAAGCATAGTTATTGCTGTACATGTCTTATCTGACAAGTTTCAGTTCATAATCTCCATTTTACGGATGAGAAAGCTAAAGCACTGAGAGCATAATGACTTATCCAGGGTCACCTGGTAATAAGGATAATACCCAGTTTCAGTGCTCTTAACTGTCTTGTTACCTCACCTCTAGGTAATTTTAGGGTAGCTTTGGATCATAGTGGAACTTATTTTTTTAATTCTTTTATTTTATCTGGATTTGTTTACCTATAGCTTTATGAATGAAGATAGAGGGATGTTTTTATACCTGCATGGTCGTCACCACCATCCCGTGGAAGAAAAAAAAAAATCCCTAAAAGCCCAACATAATAGACTGATTTGGTAGCTTTTGGACACAAAAAGACAAGTGTAGAGATCTTTTTAGCAATAGTACTTTTGATTGAAAAAGAATTTTATTTTTCTGACAATAAATTACACCAGAATAAACTATTCTTTGTCTTGCTAAGGAAAAGGTGGGGGATGTTGAGGCATAGCATTATCTGAAGTTGCCCACTGAAGCCCTCTGCTATTTTCAGTTTCACTAGGGAAAATGGTAACAGACTCCTTTATCCTGCTTGGACGTGAAGTACTTGAACTGTACGGAATCTGAGAGATCAACTAATCCAGTATTTTTTAATCCTTTTCTTTCCACATGTCAGATCCTCTTCCCTTTTTATGAAGAAGCAGTGATGATGGCTCTGATCCTCTCAATCTTTCTTGTGTCCCGTTCTCACTCTTTCTAGGAGATTGGGGGAAAAGTTAGATGTTTTAAATCCCTGTAATATAATTTGAATTGAGACATACTTTAGCAGATAATTTTCTCATTCTTTAGCAAATAATAAAATTAAAGTGCAGGAAAGGTTAGTAAATTGTCTTTAGTAATCTGTTTTGTTAGTTCCATAGCCCAGACTCGTTCATAATCAAACCTAATTCTTAACGAAGTGACCTTTTCAGCTGTACCATGCTTTCTACCAGAAGTATACATAAGTAGGTTTTAAAGCATTCTTTTTCCATAATACTTTTCTCCCAAAGTATTTTTTAAGAAAGATTATTAAAAACTTTTTTTTCCTATTTGGTATAAATTCACTTTATTAAAAAATACACAGGTAAGCTGTAGGCCTTGTGGATTGTGCCAAGAAGTTGGATTTTAAGTGTGAAGAGAAACTATTGGAACATTTTATGACCATCTTATTTATAGTTTAAAATTACTTTTTTCTTCTGTGTAGAAAAGGGATTAAATCAAATTAAGAGTAGGAACAGGGAGACCAGTTAGTAGAAATGACTCCAAGTAAGAGATGGTTAGTGGAGATGTGGAGAAATAGATGTATTCAACATATATTTTGGTGATAGAATTAATAAGACCTCCTGATTAAATGTGGGATACAAAGGGGAAAAAGAAATCAAGGATAGGACTACATTTCTTGACTTGAGATATTGGGCAGTTAGGTGGTTCCATTTACTGAGATGAGGAGAATGGGGTATGGTGAAATTAAATTAGGTGTTGTATATGTGTACTGTACCTTAAGGTTAAACATACACATGTAACGTCAAGTGGCTAGCTGAGTAACCTGGAGTAGTTTGGGTTTTATCAGTATAATTATCCATGGGAATAGACGTCATCACCTAGAGGAAAGAAGAGACAGATAAGAAGGCCCAGGAATGCCAGTCTTTAGAGCAGTGGTTCCTAACTTTGGCTGCGCATTAGAATCACCAAGGATCTTTTTGAAAATACACTGATTATTTTAAGCATTCCCACACTCGTTCAGTATTTACACAGTGCCTATTATGTAGTAGGTTCTTCTCTAGGCATTGGGGACTAATCAGGGAACAAAAGAACATTCTTGCCCTCAAGGAGCTTCTGTTCCTGTGGGGGGAAAATGACAGTAAAAAAGATAAATAATGTGTGACAGTGGGACCCAAGAACCCTGGAACTATCTTCTGAAGGGTGGATACCTTGTAGTACCAGCTTGCCCTGCTAATTGAGTGTTCTAGGAATCTAGCTGTATCAGTGTACCAGTTGGCATTGTTGTGAGAGGCTGTGTTTGGCTCGGTGAATTTTTTTTTGAAAACTCTTTTAACGCATTTTCCCATTTCATGATGGGTGATTTAAGAGTGTACCTGCCCACACTGTGCTGAATGTTCAGCAATCTTTGACCAAAAATGGCATGACCCCTGTGTCCACCCTCCCTATTCACCAGATCTCTTCTGGAGTGACTTTCTTTTATTTCCTGGTGAAAAAAGTCCTCAAAGGGGAATGTTTTGCTGATGTGGAAGAGGTGAAATAAAAATCTACAGCATTTTTTATCTTCTTTTTCTTAGATAAATCCCTTTAACATTTCATATAATAAGGGCTTGGTGATGATGAACTCCTTGAACTTGACCTTATCTGAGAAGCACTTTATCTTCCCTTCCATTCTAAGTGAAAGCTTTGTGGGAGGAGGAGAGAGGGGGAAAAGGTACAGAGAATAAGTAGCATAGATGGTGGGTAGAAAATAGACAGGGGGAGGGCAAGAATAGTGGGAAATGTAGCAGCTAAAGAACTTATGACACATGGACATGAACTATAGGGGGGGAATGTGGGTGGGAGAGGGTATGCAGGGTGGAGGGGAATGATGGGGGAGAAATGGGACAACTGTAATAACATAATCAATAAAATATATTTAAAAAAAATCTACAGCAGCACTAAAAGGCACCAAAATCGGAGTTTAAAAACTGTTTTGAGCAGTGGAAAAAAAAAAAAAAAACATCTCGATAGGTGTATTGCATCAAATGGAGAGTACTTTGAAGGTGACTGAAGTTTAAACATGTAAGAATAAATACACAATTTTTAATAAATTCTGTTTTTTGGGGTCCTCCCTCATATGTGGTATGTTGGTGATAAGTGCTTAATAGAAAAATAAAACAGGGGAAATCGTTAGGAAATTTATGTGTTGTGTTGTTTTCACTTGGGTGACCAGAGAAGTCTTTTCTTGAAAAGGTGGTATTTGTATAGAAACTGGAAAAGGGGGATTGGTGAGCTATGTAGATACCTAGGGAAGGGCATTCCAAGTGGAAAGAAACATGTGTTACACTTGTTTCCATTCCAGGGTCTCTGCATATTTGAATTACAGTAGAGATATGTGGCTGGAGTAAGTTGGATTGAGTATGGAAACTGATGAGGTTAGACAAGAAACGGACATGGGACAAGATCATGTGTTGGAGGCTTGAGGAGAGAAGTTGTAAAATAGTTACATGAGTGTGCGGAGGGAATGGATAAGAAGGGTTAGTGGTGAATGCACGATAGGGTTAGTTGGCATGGTTGTGTTTTTCTTCAGCTTTTTAGCTACATCAAGTTAGATGGAAAGTTGGGCTTAATGAGGGTTTTATTTTTTTTTAACTTGAGTACTCATTTTTTTTCTAGAAATACATCTGTTATAAAATAGTGTTTCTGCCCCCGTTTTGCTTTCTGCCTGGCAGAAATATAAAAGAGGAGAAAAGTAGATCGTGAGGGCACAAATTTTTACTATGTTTAACATACCTATTAAGTCAGATAATCTAGATTGGCATTATGACTGTGTAAGTTGTGTTTGAATTAACAAAAAAAACCCTTTTATGTACTTTTTTATTAACTGTGATATGAAACAAACATTTTGACATTTTTAAATGAAATTTTGCATTTATAGCATGGTTTTTCTGGTATTGCTTTTCCTCACTGGTTTGAAAGGTATACTCACAATTCTGTAGATATATACTTCCTTTTATTAAATCTAATGTATATTTTAACAGAAAGCTAGAATGTTCTAATAAATTTTTTAAATGTTCTTACAGAACCTAAGCTTAAGTCATCTTCTGTGTTAGATTCTGCTCTGTTGTATAATACCTCCGCATCTTGCCACAAGTACTGAGAATGTTTTCAAATTATTCAGTTTAAGAGGGAGTGGAAGTCATTTATAACTTTTAAACAGAATTCGTTATAGAGTAAATTAATCATTTGAGTTTAAAAAAATTCTAATTTACTGAGGGATTTAATTTAGAGGAATACCTTTTTAGTTGTAAAGTCTTTCCAAGATACATTTAATAGGTATCAGTGTTTATAAATTGAATTGCCTGTATAACTTGGGATACTCTTGTAGTGATATTTTCAAGTCTCTTTTTAATGTCATGAAATCGTTTTCAGCAAAATGTGGGTTTTCATTTTTTCAAAATTAAAATGAATTGCTTATACTAATGTATAAACTGAATAATGTATATGTGAGAAAAAGGAAATAATTTGTACTGAAGATGATTATGGAACACAACAAAGAAATTGATAATACTTACAATGAATGAAGCAAATATGAATGAAACAAATCTCTTTGATTATACTTGATTGTATAGTAGCTTTTTTCATTACTGTTTTCAGATATTGCCTAATCACAGGCATTCATGACAGGCACTTTCATTGCTAACTAATGTGAATTATTACTTAGTATTGCTTTTAATTAATGGGAAGTATTGCCAATTATTCAGTTAAAAGATTTCTGTGTTGAGATAAAAACTGAAATATATTTAAAAATATACCCATGAGGAGGTTTTGAAAAGTATTCCAAAATGCTACTTTGTTGTATATCTGAAATGGAATTTGATGAATCATTTTCACTAAGTCAAGGATTGGTGAGAGAGTAAAATTAATAGCAAGGAAAATAATCCTGTACTTATAAGATGTGAGCTTTATAAAAATCTGTTCTTTGAAAGTTTTTCAAATATGTGATGATTTTCCTCCTCAGAAAAAGATGTTAACAGAACAGATCGAACGAACAAGTTTTATGAAGGCCAGGATAATCCAGGGTTGATTTTGCTTCATGACATTTTGATGACCTACTGTATGTATGACTTTGATTTAGGTAAGTTCTCTTCTAATATTCTAATTTTAAAAGATTTAATTTATATTTATTTTAGAATTTCAATTTATTAACCTGTTAGACATATGTAAGGTAATAGCTCTGTGGCCTAGTTTTTATAGGAGCTTTTCTACAGGGCACTGGGAATTTACAAGACTATGGTTCCCAGATTGTGCACTGGGGGCACTATGTTGTCATAGTAACGTCATGGGGACAGCATGGGCTATTTTAAATTTTTGAGGGAAATACAGTAACATCTTTAGCTGTAACTACTAGCTGAAACAGTTTAGGATTTCAGCATTAGATCACCACATTCCTCCTGCTGATGAAGTTATACCTTTGCAAAGCAGTATTTTTAGCTTTGCTTTGATAAGCAAGTATTGGTGAAAAATGGATGAGGAACAGAAATGAGGACGGTAGTATCCAATTGGATTTCAAGGTTTGAGAAGTAGTGTAGTGCCCAACAGGTGCACTGGGATGTAGAACATAGTTCTATGGACTGTGAAGTCCATAAGACATAGAAACTTAAGTTGTTTGGATCTAAATATTTAATAAATGGAAATGTTAATTATTTCTTTGAGTCTAGGGGTCCCTTGGAAAAATTTACTGAGACATTAAGGATTCTGTGAAGTAAGAATGTTTTGGAATCTTTGTTTGATAAGTGTTCTCCCTTGTTAAGGAAAATACTGGTTTGGTATGTTAGTACAGATGATTATATAGGGCATGTGGAACTTTATTTTCTTTTCTTGGTAAGTCTTCCCTACCAAGAATGGGTTGGAAAGACTGAGACTGGAGGTGAGAGTTGGGGATTGCATGGGAAAGAGATGTGAAGGGATAGAAAACCTAAGGAACCAATATTTTAAGGGGCAGGAGAACTTGAGCTGTTTCTTTAAAGGACCAGCAAATACCCTAAGCATAAATCTTTAAACAAGTATAAGCAATGGGAAATTTCTGAGTTACCTACTATGTGTGAGTAACTCTCAAGTAGAGGATCGTGGAAATAAGTGTTTTCCAGATTACTTTACTCCAGCTAGTGACATCTTGGGAGAAGGTAATTGGGTATTCCGCATATTAAACCCAAATGAACCTTGAATTACGGGTACATTTTCTTCACTGTTCGTATCTATGTGAGTTCCTCTTGGCTTCTTATATGTAAATTAGGGAAGATATAAACTCTGTTGTGGATCTTAAGGCATTAGCCCCTTAGGTGACAGAAGTTGAAAACCACAGATTTCTCTTTAAAATTTGGCCAGGCCTATCTATCATACCTATAATGATTCTCATATTGGATCATTGAAAACATTGGTAGAGTGCTTTTCGGGTTATAGAGTGCTGCCATACTTGATTAGGATTTGGATTCTAATAGCAGCTTTTCGAAGAAGTGGAGAAATAATGCCTACTATATGAATAAGGTTACATTGATTCAGAGAGTGATTGAAGGTTGCTCAAGTAGTAAATATTGGACCAAGGGGTGGAGACCCAGGTCTTTTCTGGCTGGCAATCTTGCCAATATGCATTCAGCACCCCAGGTCTTTGCCATTGTGGTTTCTATTACCACCAGAGGGAATAGAACAACCATCATCTTAGGGAGTAAGAGATGTTGCTCTGAACTCTCAGATTGTCATTTTGAGGTAGGAGATCATTCATAGTCTCAGCAGGAGTTTCTGAATGCTCAGGTTTTTTCAGGGCATAGGTCCAGATCAGCTAACTGGACAAATTGCTGTTTTAATTTGTCTGTATTAACTCCACATTCTTTCTAGTCAGATACTTCAGTTATCTGAAACGTAGCCAAGGTTCCCATTAAGAACTCTGGCCTTGTAAGAAGCCAAGGTAGTTTGCATAAAGCAGTGGACCAAATTTCTTGCCTTTTACTCATAGCAAAGGACCTTGGGCTATAAGTTTACTCTTACAGGCAATTCTGTCGTATTCAGTTGTTTACGTTCTTAGCCCCCATAAAGTAAGTAGATATAGGTATATTTATATTGAATATAATCTCATTAATAGTGAGGAAGAAGCCAAAAATCAAAAGCAGACAGAAGATAAAAATTACCAAAAGTGATAGAAGAACTCAAGGAGGAGCAATTTTTAGTTAGTTCAAAGACCTCACACCCAGATGTTTCTATGGGAGGTATCTTTTTTTACAGTGTATGTTCACAATGATGGTCCTGAATAATCTATAAAATGTGAAATTATACTTACAATACTGTATATAAGAAGGCAGGGAGTGTCTAATGTAAACAAATGATTTCAAACTGCTAAGATTTTTTATAATTTGATACTTTAAGGGCTTAAGGTTCAGTTAACCTGGAAAAATGAGCTACATGTAGATGAAATTTTCCTTATCAGTGTGAGAGTATACCCTAGAATAGTAAGGAGATCATTTCTCACACCTCTCCACTGAAACAAATTCGCTGTGAAAATAAGTTTAGGGAACTACTTCAGAAATTGTGGTAGTGCTGATTAAGATGTGCATCAGTCAGCCCTAGTGCAGATTCTGAGTGTCACTGAATGCTAATTTAAACAGCTTTAATCTTTCTTTAATTAAAAGGAATTCGTACATTAATTCCACCCTGGCAACTCATAACATACTCCAATGAATATCATGTATAAAATAAAATAGATTAAAAGCAACTAGAATACAAAGATTAATTTGACTACTTGCTTTAGCTGAGACTTGGAGAAGAAATTTGGAAGTGATGCCTTACAAAAGCTGAATTCTCAGGCTTAAATTAGCTTCTCATAAATTTTTATTAATTATACCTTTATAATAAGGCACATTTTCTCCAGAGGAAAGGTGCTTTGTGCATCTTTTGAATAGCACACTTTGAAATGTTTCTATTATAGACCATATGCAGTCAGTCAGACCCAGTCAAGTAGTAATCTTTTACACTTTGTTGAATTCAGATCAGATTTCTTTCATGCTTTAATTAATTTAATCTTTATGTTTGTCATTGCTTTCACTCTGTTAGGGCCATGTAGGAAAGTTTTGATGATAACAATTTAGTCTTTCTTCCAAACTACTTACTCTTTCCTTCTATTAGTCAAGGTTCGCCAGAGAAATAGAACTGTTAAGATTATATGTACACACACACACACCACACACACACCACACACACACCACACACACACACCACACACACACACACACACACACACACACACACACACACGAAAAAAAAGTCCAACAGTTTGCAGTCTGCAAGCTGGAGACCTAGGACAGCTGGTGGTGTAGTTTGAAGAGCTGAGAGCAGAGGAGCAGTGGTGTAGATGCCAGTTCAAGTCTGAAGGTTTGAGAACCAGGAACACCATGGGGCAGGAGAAGATCAGTGTTCCGGCTCAAGCAACCAGTCAGAGAGCAAATTCAGCCTCCCTCCATCTTTTTATTCTGCTTAGGCTCTCTCAGTGGTTTTGCTGATGTCCACCCACATTGGAGAGGGCCATCTGCTTTAATCATTTCTCCAATTCAAATGCTAATCTCTTCTAGAAACACCTTCATAGATATTCCCAGAAATAATGTTTACCAAGACATCTGGTCCTCCTGTGGCCCACTCAGGCTGACACAAAATTAGTCACCACAACTGTGCATTATTTTAAAAAGCATCTGCAAAAGTATGTAGAAATGTTTACATTTAGATACGATGTCACATGCCATTTTTCTGGCACTTTTCTCTAAATGTCTTGGTAACCGCATTGTCTGTCTGGTACTGTAGTAATCAGATGCCCACCATGGGAACCCATGTGTTCTTTTGTGCTAAAGTGAGTAGAGCAGTACTTTTCCACTGGGTATAGTGTACACATAAGTTGATAAGACTATGCGTGGCAGTAGGTCAGGGGTGTCAAACTCATTTTCACCAGGGGCCACATCAGCCTCGCGGTTGCCTTCAAAGAGCCAAATGTAATTTTATGACTATATAAATTTAATAACTCCTTAACCAGGGGCAAGGAGCTCGGCTGCTGGCTAGAAACAAGGTGGAGGGCCGGATTCATGTGGGCCTTGTGTTTGCCCCCTGTGCAATAGATGGTAGGGCAGAGGCTCAGAGCAGATGGAGCTAAATGTTTATTTGCAAGGAGATCCAGAAGTGACTTTGAGTACCTCTCTGTTATACATTTAATCTGAGATTTTTCGAGGGACTTTGGCTTATATGCTTCCTAGGTCAATTTTTTGTTAAAGTTTTCTTCCAAAATAGGAAGAGTGATGCAGATTTGTGTATCATTTCTAGCAGAAATATCTTTTTCCTTTTTAAAATATATGCTCTTTAAATGGCTTCAGTGCACATAGATTTTGATGAATGATAAAAATGTAAGCTTTGTATCTGCACATGAAAGACTGATTTCCACAGACTTCCCAAGCTACCATTGGAAAAATATCTCCATGTAACTTTGACAAATGTACAAAACTTTCCAAAGTTGAATGATAATATGTACCAAGAAAGGTTAGTATGAGCTCTTGTCCCTTTGTTGTTTCAGGGATCTTATGTCTTATCTAAAATCTAATTGTAAAACACTTAAGAAAATGAGGGTTTTATAAGTTTGAGCTAAAAACTAAGATGCTTGACATGTTCAAGTGAAAAGTACAACAAGACTTTTTGGTCATTTTTAAGTAAGAGGGCTGCCTGACTCTTTACTTTCCATTTTTTCTTTTAAGTAAGGGCTATAATTAGTGTCATGACTGAAATTGTAATAGTATTGACAGAAAGGCAGTTAAAGTAGCAGTCTTAGGCACAATATATTGATTGCGTTAAACCCAGTTGCTAGCATTGTTTGATGGGTATAGAATAACAAGAAAAGAAAGAAGACATAGATTCTACTGTTTAAAAGAGGTACATAATTTTGTGACTCCTTTTATTTAGATTACCAATGATCTGGTTGCTAAAGCAGTTGGATCCTTCTTAATGTTTAGTTTACTTGGCTCATTCAAAGCAGCTTGGCACTGTTTACTTCTGTGGCCTGGCAACTTTACTACTGTGGTCTCTTGACTTTTACAAAAAGCTTCTCCCTTGATTTCCTGTTCCTTTGACTATTTAATCTCTTTTGAATATGTACTCTTAAATTTGATGTTTCTCTTGAATTTTCTCTCCACCTCTCTTTTTTCTCATAATGCTTTTGCACATTATTTTTTAATAATATTACCCACTCTTGCCCTGGCCAGTGTGGCTTGGTTGGAGTGTTGTTCTGTAGACCAAAGGGTTGTGGGTTTGATTCCTGGCCAGGGCACATACGCAGGTTGTGGGTTTGAGCCCTAGTTGGGGTGTATAGTAGAAGGCAACTAGTCAATGTTTCTCTTTCACATCAGTGTTTCCCTCTTTCTCCCTTCCCTTCCTCTGAAAACAATGAAAGAAAATGTCTTTGGGTGAGGATAAACATAATAATAATATTAATAATATTACCCACCTTGATAGTGATACCTGCACTAAGACATCTACTGGACTATGTGCATCTGCTTGACATCTCAATCTAAAGCAACTCATCTTTCTTACCTGATGGCTAAACTTCCTCGTTTATTTTCTTTCCTTGATGAACATCATATCTACCAATTTCTGAACTAAGGAAAAGATGAAATTTTAAGTGAAATGGTGGTGATATGCACAGAAGAATATATAAAGCTTAGGTTTTCAGAGACATGATTATTTTTTCTTCTTCTTAGGATATGTGCAAGGAATGAGTGACTTACTTTCCCCTCTTTTATTTGTGATGGAAAATGAGGTGGATGCCTTTTGGTGCTTTGCCTCCTACATGGACCAAATGGTAAGGATGAGGTTCCTTCCTTTAATAAAACTAATTTGGAAATTTAAGTTGTATAATCTTATTATATAAGATTGATGCTTATATTTAGCCAGTTAGGATGGAGCATTAGAAAATTGCTTCGTGTTGTTTCTTTCTTAGCCTTTTCA
Organism: Glossophaga mutica; assembly: GCA_039655065.1. Taxonomy (NCBI): domain Eukaryota; kingdom Metazoa; phylum Chordata; class Mammalia; order Chiroptera; family Phyllostomidae; genus Glossophaga; species Glossophaga mutica. The sequence goes on from CM077304.1 coordinate 67,980,716, forward strand.
AGAGGCTTGGAAATGCTGGCATTATTTTTAAATCAAAAAGTAGATAGAAAGTGCCCATAGAACAAGAACAATCAGGTTTTAATATCGGTAAATGCCATGAGTCATTACAGAATATTGATGAAATAGATGAATTCAGTTTTTGTGAAGTAGTTGAACTTTCGTATCATCTGTTTCAGAGATAAAGCTTAGTCATACCAAGTAATAACCTTACTTTTGTGAACATTTTGGGTTTTGTCACTGATTTTTCTCCAGATGCATTAGAACTGTTGGTAACACTGACAGTAAACTCTTAGTAATTCACTGTTATTTTCTCAGAAGCATGTGGTTATTAGAGTTGAACTCTATCTATATATACATATTATTACAAAGAACATTTTATCTATTATCATTGATACATCTTGGCAGTAGAGTTCTAGGACAATAGTACAGAGACAGTATAACAAGAAAATAAAATAGAACAGTCTTCTCAGATTATCATAAAAAAAAAAAACAGAGGGTCTAAGACTGATGAAGCATATGAAATCCAAAGATTCGACTGCATAGGTCATTGTACTGTTTCAGAATGGGATTGATATGCATCATGGTGGGCCTTGATGTCAGATATTGAAATGGCTTGCTTGCAAGGGGATAAAGATTTTAAATATGTAATCATTTAAAATGTTTCCTTGTAATATAGGTTTTAATTTAGAGTTTCTGGGGCACAAATGTGGAATTTGAAAACAGTACCTTTCTCCTTTTTGATTACTTCTGTTCTTTCCCTGTTGCTCGCCAATTTTTCCCACTTTTGTCTAGTTCCTCAAGTCTCATCCATGGTTCCAACTCATCCTCACTTTTCTCACTGTGTTTCCACATGCATGATAAGATTTGATGGCTTAAAAACATCTTTTGCTATTAAATTGATAAATACTCAAATTATGTAGTTCTTTTCCACAAACTAATATTTTTGGATTATTTGGAAAGGTTATTAATTGCAGTAATCTAGTAATATCATAGTTTGCCTTCCTGGCCTTTTTAATTGATTGGTTTTACCTGCTTTCTTAGTTCCAGTTACTCCCAAGTGCTCTAGAAATCTGAGGCATTTATTATACAGGTCTGTACAACTGATAATAATTGTATAAAAACTCTGGTCTGCCTTCCTTGTGTTTTTGTTGTTTACCCTCTTTTCACTACAGCTAGTACGTCCCTTGATAAAGGGTTCATGTCTTTGCTTAACTGTTCACTGGTATGCTTCCAGAATTTTCCTAATGTCTGATAGGAGGTTTTTATTCAACAGATTTTTGTAGAATAAACACATGAGTATTTCCCCAGTGCTTAGTTTAGACCTCTATAGTAGATACTCCAAAACAGTTAACATGAACATACAGTGTTTAGTTTTTTACAATAATAGTTTTCATAAAACTGAAGAAATACTGGCATGTTCAAATATATTGGTTTATAATACCAATTGCATACACACATATACATGTATTTAGGTCTCAAATGTAAAGATTACTTTCTGAACATCTGTAATACACATTTCCAGTCTCTCTGTCATTTTTTTGTGTATGAAAGTTCAAGTTCTTCTCTCTTTATCACAGTAAATGTTCTCTGTGTTTGCCTTTTCCACTGAGGATGGTCTGGGGATTCTTCTAGTCTTTATTCTAAAAAGATCTCTTAATATATTGTCTACTAACATCCCTTTTTCCATAAAATTTGAATGTTGGAAACAAAATAACCTGCACGACTATTTTTCACTGTATTGGTGTTGTTTAGTGTCCTAAGTTGGTGCTGCTGTTGTTCAACTCCATTTTGTTTTACAGCTTTATTTCATGTAAGATTTTATTTCTTACTGTGATGGCTGAACTGAATGTGTGCAGATTTACTTTTGTTGATATTATCTCACATCTAATATTGTTCTAGGTATAGACCTTGTTACAGAAAATTATGGAAACATTTGCAAAACAATCTAATGAGCTCTCTTATACCCACCATTCATTTTGCCATAAAGTTTAGTCTCTCCTGTGCTTTGCCTCACTCCCTACCCCCATGTAATGTATATGCATGTATATGTGTATATATCCATTATATCTATATGTGTGCGAATATTTACCTATAGATACAGTTGAAGCCCTTTGTATATCCATGTGGATCTTATTTCTTCTCCAGGAATAGCTACTTTTTCAGAGTTCACTTCTGTCATTTTGGGAGTGCTTTTCATAGCTGAGTGGTCAGCAGCAGCTGTGCCATGTTGGTACTTGCAAACCAACTAGGCTTTGGCTGGGTTGTAACAAAACTGATGCTGTTAATCAGAGTTAGTCCTGCCTTTCCCCTACAGGTCCATGTGGTAAATGTGAAGAAATGGTATCTCAAAGGCTTATGTTAGTCTGTTAAACTATTCTGTAAGTCATTAAAGTGAAACTTGTTTATTGAGAGTCAGTAGCCTCTGATTTTTTGTTTGTTTGTTTGTTTGTTTTGACCAAGAATGGGTGGTTTCTGTGATACGCACTTCAGTTACAATACTGCTCTTGTCTTGAAAACTAAGAAGTGTGAGAGGGGATGTTCCTCAGGCTTTTCACAGGGTTAGGGCAGAGGTCACCGTAGTCTGGGCACATTTTAAAGGGATCAGAATCATCTAAGAAGCCTTTTATTATTTTGTTGCCCCCTCCTTTGACTGAAGTGTTGGTAGGGAATCTACTCAACTTTGAAGATATTTGAAAGCATGTAAACCATAGCAGTTCTTAAACTTTGTGATCTCTGGAGCCCTTCACACTCTTAAATGTTACTGAGGACTACAAGAGCATGTGTTCATGTGGGTTATATTTATTGATGTTTGTCATATGAACAAATTAATACTGAGAAAATCATAAATATTTATTCATTTAAAAGTAACAGTAAACCTATTATACCTTAACATATGTAACATTTTTAAATGGAAAATTAGTTTTTCAAAATAAAAACAAATTTACTGAGAAGAGAGATGGTTTTACATTTCTATTTTCTTTAATGTCTATTTTATTAGAAGACAGTGGGATTTTCTTACCTGCTTCTGGGTTATCTTTTGCATTGATCAGCACACATTATGTGGCCTTTACACATGTGGGAGATATTAAATTGCAAGCTGTATGTAACAAGTATTGTCATGAAGATGGTCATAGATTTCTCTAATGTCATCAAATGTAAGAAATAGTTAATTCTTTAAAATGAGATACATGTTAAAGCTGAAATTTTATGTAATGTGCTAAAGAAGTATTTAACAGTGGAAGTGATTTGATAAAAGCTTATTCCCCAAATGTGTGTTCCTTTCACGAAATCTCTTATTTGTTGTCAGAAATAAGTATAGCAATCATTCTGCAGTTGCTGTTGCTGCATTCTTTATCTAAATCGGATGAGTAGAGGGAGTAAAATACTCCTTTGTTTGAGACCAAGGATTCTCTTTCCCTCCTTTCTAATCTTCCTTTTAAAATTTGTTGTAATTTTAAAAAATATAACCAATGTGGTATTAGTCCAACATTTGTTTTTAGACTCATGGCTTAGTTATTATGTACTATAAAATATTTATTAAATATTACTCATGTGGTAACATCTATTTCCTTTTCTATGAAGCATCAAAATTTTGAAGAACAAATGCAAGGCATGAAGACCCAGCTAATTCAACTAAGTACCTTACTTCGCTTGTTGGACAGTGGATTTTGCAATTACTTAGGTAAGGTTAGTGAATCGGAGACATACCCAGCAAAGTGTAGGGTAGTACACAGACAAAATATAAGTGATTCTTTTAAAGACATATATACTCTACTGCTGTTGCCTGGGTTCGTCTGAGGAATAAAAGTGTGGGACCAAATTATCTCTGTGTAATTACGTCTTAAAACAGTTTATTTATAAAATGAATTATTTGTTGTGACTTTGTTGTTTTCTTTTAAAGAAGTTAGTCTGCAATTTAAATTGTTTCCTTGAAATACAAGACAGTTAACTGTATAGGGCTTGTAATAGCCTAAGATGCGCAGAAAAGTTTGAGTTTGAATAGGTCACTGTATTCTGAGATAATTAGCATAAGAGTAAGCCATATATATATTTTTTCTTCTGTGTAGAATCTCAGGACTCTGGATACCTTTATTTTTGCTTCAGATGGCTTTTAATCAGATTTAAAAGGGAATTTAGTTTTCTAGATATTCTTCGATTATGGGAGGTAAGTTCTTAAATTATTCAAATGTAATATTGATTATGGAAAACATCTTTTCTATAGACCATAAATGGATTGTAGTAGTCTAACTGAAATTTCTAAAGCAAGTATGTTCAAAATTCTGATAGTTTGTTATCTCTCCTTAAAAATTAATAATCTTGCCTTGACTGGTGTAGCTCAGTGGATTGAGTGCCAGCCTGCAAACTGGAAGGGTCGCCGGTTCAATTCCCAGTCAGGGCACATGCCCAGGTTGCAGGCCAGGTCCCCAGTGAGGTTCACGTGAGAAGCAACCACACATTGATGTTTTTCTGCCCCTCTTTCTCCCTCCCTTCCCCTCTCTCTAATATGTAAATAAAATTATTTTAAAAATTAAAATTAATGATCTTGAACTGAATATCTGGTCTTTGGAGCCTTTTTCTGGAAACCATAATTCTTATGAGAGATTTGGGGCCATTTGGTTGCCTAGAACCAATTCGCTAGACCATTTGTGTCTCTTCTTTCCTAGGGAGACTTGCCACATTCTGGTATTGATAGTGTAGAATTTGACAGGTCAGTCCGTTCAAGTGGCACTTTATTTGTAGTGTCAGGTATTGGGGTGGAGCTGACTTGTGTTTTGCTTTGTAGAAGAAATTTAAGTTAGAGCAAGATACTGAGAATAATATAGCACACATACTATCATCTATATTTAACATTTTGCCATATTTATGTCTATTCTCTTTTTTCCCCACCAAGAAAAAAATTAAAGAAATCATCAACAACTTCTTTAATCACCACCCAAGTCCCATTTCCCTCTCCCCGAATCTAGGGGATATTCAAGATCATGGGTTTGGTGTATACCCGTTCATTCCATTTGGTATCCAGGGCAACTCTTGATGAAAACCAGAAAATCATTTTCTTTCCAAATATCTGCTAATCTCAAAATATAGAATATTGGTGTAATGACTGATTGCTAGGTCTTCTTTATCAAAATAAGAGATTACAGAAATTTCCCCAAGGAAATGATAGGGGAGATAATTCATTTGGATAGATAGACTTACATGCAATAGAAACAACCCCAGTGCCCTCTGAGGCTTTTATGGCTGGAAATTGTTTCCTATACTTGAGGTAACTATGTTATCCCTGGAGGAGCTCTTGTGTTGAAAGATCATCATGTCCTCTGTTTGAAATTGGGTAAAATCCACATGTTCTTTTGTCCCCCTACGTTTCATTTCATTTCATTGTCAATACAGTCCTTGAAATGGGAAGATAATTTTATACTCTACATTTTCCACATGAGGAAACAAGAGTTTAAAGGAAAACTCACATGTTCTTGACCTGGAATTTTTTAAAGTTTATAGATTTTGTTAAATTAGTATCTCAACTTTTTTTAAAGGATGAATTGAGAATATTATTACCACATAACTAGAATAATTCCCTAATCTGTGTTTACCAAATACATTGGGACTCTAAATGAAATCTTGGAGGTTAATTAAATTTCATTTAAACATTTAAAAAATGGATTAGTCTGAAAATTATACACCTTTATTTACTCCTGATAAAGTAAAAACATTTCAGGCATGCTTTAATACTATGGTTATGTGGGTCCAGTAATAATTAGGTCTGTTCACCAGGAGGAAATTGAGACCTTACATTTTTTTCCTCATTTTTCTTCAGTTGTCTGGGTTTTTTTAAAAATATATTTTATTGATTATGCTATTTACAGTTGTCGCATTTTTCCTCCATCATTCCCCTCCACACCTCCTCCCACCCACATTTCCCCCCTTTAGTTCATGTCCATGTGTTGTAAGTTCTTTAGCTTCTACATTTCCCACACTATTCTTGCCCTCCCCGTGTCTATTTTCTACCTACTGTCTATGCTACTTATTCTCTATATCTTTTTCCCCTCTCTCCTCCTCCTACTGTTGCTAATCCTCCATGTGATCTCCATTTCTGTGGTTCTGTTCCTGTTCTAGTTCTTGGCTTAGTTTGCTTTTGTTCTAGGTGTGGTTGTTAATATCTGTGAGTTTGCTGTCTTTTCACTGTCATATTTTTATCTTCTTTTTCTTAGATAAGTCCCTTCAACATTTCATATAATAAGGGCTTGGTGATGATGAACTCCTTGAACTTGACCTTATCTGAGAAGCACTTTATCTTCCCTTCCATTCTAAATGAAAGCTTTCCTGGATAGAGCAATCTTGGATGTAGGTCCTTGACTTTCATGACTTGCACTACTTCTTTCCAGCCCCTTCTTGCCTGGAAGGTCTCTTTTGAGAAATCAGCTGACAGTCTGATGGGAACTCCTTTGTAGGTGACTGTCCCCTTATCCCTTGCTGCTTCTAGAATTCTCTCCTTCATTTGAATCTTGGCTAATGTAATGATGATGTGCCTTGGTGTGTTCCTCCTTGGGTCCAACTTCTTTGGGACTCTCTGAGTTTCTTGGACTTCCTGGAAGTCTTTTTCCTTTGCCAGATTGGGGAAGTTCTCCTTTATTGTTTGTTCAAATAAGTTTTCCACTTGTTGCTCTTCCTCTTCCCCTTCTGGTACCCCTATAATTTGATGTTGGGACGTTTAAAGATGTCCTGGAGGTTCCTAAGCCTCTCTTCATTGTTTTGAATTCTTGTTTCTTCCTTGTTTTCTGTTTGGTTGTTTCTTTCTTCCTCCTGGTCCATTCCACTGATTTGAGTCCCAGTTTTACTCCCATCTCTATTGGTTCCCTGTGCATTTTCCTTCATTTCACTTATTGTAGCCTTCATTTGTTCATCTAATTTGTGAGCAAAATCAACCAATTCAATTGTGACCATCCTGATCACCAGGGCTTTGAACTGTGCATCTGATAGGTTGGCTATCTCTTGGTTGCTTAGATGAATTGGCTCTGGGGCTTTGATTTGTTCTCCTGTTTGAGCCATTTTTGGTTTGTTTGTTTGTTTTTTTTGGTCTGGTTGCAGCTGTTACATAGTGAGGGGCAGAGCCTTAGGTGTTCCCCAGTGTGGGGCAGCCTAGTTGCTGGGTTGTGAAGCTGTATGTGGGGGCGGGGTCCAAGAGGGAACAGTGGCACTTGCTCCACTCTCTCTGGGATTCCAGTCCCTTCCACTGCTTTCTCTTTGTCTGGATTATCTGTGCGCAGATGTGGGACCACCTGGTCAGCTAGCTGCCTTGCTCAGCCTCACTGGGTCTGCACCGTTGTCTCCCCGTGCCCGGGGTCTGCTAGCCGCCGTCTGCACGCCTGGGATCTGTCAGCTGCTGCTTCCTGCACACCCGGGTCTGCCAACCTCCACTTTTTCCTGCCGCAACTCCGCCCCTCTTAATGGTCTGGATGAATGGTTGTTGGACTTCCATACAGTTCAGTTTTCTATCAGTTCTGATTGTTTTCTTGTTTCTAAATCTTTGTTGTCCTTAATTTTGGTTGTGTGAGGAGGCACAGTGTGTCCACCTATACCTCCATCTTGGCTGGAAGTCAGTTTCTTGAGGCCTTACATTTGAAGGCATTACTTAGGAAGAAGCACAGCTATTGATCACATGTTTTATGCATTTGGGTATAAATTTTGGGTAGTTGATTCACATTTTATCATAATCAGTGATACTCTGACTTTCCTAATATGACATTTAGGCCTGGACCTGTGTGGCTTAGTTGGTTGGGCGTCATCCCGCAAAGTGAAAAGTTGCTGGTTTGATTCCTTTTTGGGGCACATGCCTGGGCGCAGGTTTGGTCCCCAGTTGGGGCTTATACGAGTGGTAACCAGTGGGTGTTTCTCTCTCACATTGATGTTGCGCTCGCTCGCTCGCGCTCTCTCTCTCTCTCTCTCCCCCCACCCTTGTCCTAAAAAAATAATTAAATAAAAACGTAAACACAGTATTGATGTTTAAAATATAGTTATCTCTGGGAGATTTTTATTTTGTGCATTATGTAACTGAATCTTTTTTTTTTTTATAGGATTTAGCTTTCTTCTTTTTAAAGAGACTGAGAATGATTTAAAAGTGAGAAACATAATTGAAAGTTCAGAAAAATATTGAAAATGCCTCTAACCCTGACATTTTAAACTTAACTTCATTGCTGTGGTTCCTTAATTAATGCCATTTATCACACTGTTTAGACTCAAGTGATTTGTTCATTGTAGTTACCCAAAGAGCCATATTTGTAATACATCAGATTCACATAATGTTAAGCTTGACATTAGTTACTTCGTAGGTAACCTCATTTGCTAACTAGAAAACCAGTGGATCTACCAATGTAGGAAACTTCTGCTTTGCATAGAAGTCATTTAGAGTTCAGCATTGTATATATGAGGAAAATATTGTAGAATCCATGTATTTTAATAAATGATTGTTTTGTTTTGTAGGTAATGTGGACTGAACTACCATGTAAAAATTTCCATCTTCTTCTCTGTTGTGCTATTCTGGAATCTGAAAAGCAGCAAATAATGGAAAAGCGTTATGGCTTTAATGAAATACTTAAGGTTGTTATTTCTTTAATTTAGATTTTGATATTTTGGCTCTTTTTTTTTTATTTGGTTGTGCTGATACACAAAGCGTTTTCTGGGAGCATTATTGAATCCCGTGAGTAACTTCAGTTGCATCAGTAACAGTACGAGGCCTGACTGAAAGTGACAGCTCACCAGATACATATGGGCCAGTTGTTTTTACCTGGCTAACTAGGGAAAAAGAATATTCAACAAATGCTTTGTTATGTAATTTAGTTTTCTAAAGAAACTGTGTTTTGCTTATTAGTTTGAGATGGTAGACTTGAGATAGCTGCTAGATTTAATGTTCCTTAATCTTATTTTTTAGCTTTAAAACACGAAGTGATCTAAGAGGGGCTAAGGAAAGATATATTGAATTTTCTGTTTATTTGTAGTACGTGAATATTTTTATCTTAAGGATTTTATTTGCAGTGAAATATAACATAATAAATTACATAGAACATAGTAGTGCTTTTAATTTTGATTAGCATTTTATTTTATTGATTCATTTTAGCATATCAATGAATTATCCATGAAAATTGATGTGGAAGATATACTATGCAAGGCAGAAGCAATTTCTCTACAGATGGTAAAATGCAAGGTATACAGTATTTTAAATAATTGCAAGATTTTTTGTTTGTTTGGTTTTGGTGGGTTGAGGTCAGGAAAGAATTTTTCTTAGAAGTAATATATAAATGGCAGTTTTAGCAAGTTGAAGCCAGACACAAAGCATTGGTTAACATTTTGTTTATCATAGATTTATAGCACATAATTGAAAAGTTGATTAATTATGCTAGGCACAATGACAAAAGTAATGAAAACATTTCTGTAACAACCAACGACGGGGCTGTGGAGTTTAACTAAGCAATGAATGTTCTTTGTGTTATTTGTTCATGGTTCCAGATACTTATTTTGGTTCAGTTCTATAAACACTTACTTGGTAGCTATTCTGTTCAAAACATGTCAGTAACACCTTCTTATTTTTAAGGAAACTTTGTTTATTGAGGGGAAAGGACGGTGTAAGTAAGACATTGTAAAAATAATTAGAATTAAATAAATGCTAAATATTAGTAAACTATATGTTTGTGGGAGTGTTAGGGTTGGGTGGAGAGTGATACATTCAGAATACATCAGGGAATGACTTAGTGGAAAAAGTGGTTAGGTGCTGGGGACCCTGGCCTGGGCGCCAGATGTGGGGGGGCTCCGCCCGCAGAGCCCCATCCCTCCGTCACAGATGAAAGTAAAAACTACCAAGACATCTTGTGCTTGGGGAGGAAAGGGGTCAAACTCTCAGAGGAGAATGACCCAGAGCCCCTTCCTCACTAGGCTTTTATTGGGTTCCAATACACCGGAATACAAGTTTAACATGTCAAAGAAATCTGAGGGCTTAATCGGAGCCAGTGTTTGTCAGGAAGGGGGGTTGCCAGACTTTGGGAGACATGCTCATTTCCTCCTGGGACACTTGTCACCTCAGGAAGAGCACTCTTAGCAAAGCAGGTTTCACAGGACTTTAGGAATTCTTTCTTATGCCAATCACCCAAGGAGCCGTTCTGGCCAGGACAGGGCTGCACCGCTCACCCCCACAGTTTCAGGCTTTAAGGCAATTAGGAAGCAGGAGACATCTCCCAGATGGAAATGAGGACTCGGGCTATGTCAGAATAGCCAGGGGTGAGGGTCCATCACATCCTCTTTGCTGCAACCCCCCCGAGTCCTTCCATGAGGCCTTCCAAGTGGTTGCGTCTGGCTTAGGTTGCCCCTCCCATGAGGAGTCTTACCCGTCATTGACTGCCAACCAAGCTATGGGGCCAGAGATGGGTAAGGCAGAAGCAGTGCCCCTGCCAGGGAGATAAGCTTTGTCTCCTTAATAGGTCACATCCTTGTGACAGAACAGACCCAGATGAAGTGGGTCCCTTGGGCTCTTACACAGCCCACCATGGGGTGAGGGTTACAACTCCTGAAACCAGGCTGAACGGTCCGCAACAGTTAGGATTTCATTTGGAGTGGAGAAGGAAGGTTTGAGAGGGTAGGTAACAATCACACTGTTAGAACAAATGTTCGGATTCTGGAATCAGTATAGTGTTCATTAGAAGTGTTACTTTGTGGTTATTTCCTTCTATAGTGAATCATGGTTCTGTGTTTGATTTTTCATATTCAGGAATTGCCACAAGCAGTTTGTGAGATCCTTGGGCTTCAGGGCAGTGAAGTTACAACTCCAGATTCGGACATTGGCGAAGATGAAAATGTCGGCGGGGCTACTTTTCCCCGGTCTGCATTCCAGAGTACCTCCTTGCCTGTGCTTGCTGCCAGTGGTGCCAGAGATGACAGCCCACCACAGATACCAGTGTCCCCCAGTGTTAGCAGATTAACACCTGCATGATCCTTCTTGTTGTTTCATTTTTGAAGAGACACTTTGTTGCAACTTTTTTTCCAGTACTTGAAAGACAGAAATTTAAAATCTTGGTAATGATCATGCTTTAAAGTTTATGGAAAGAAAGTGTACTGATGTTCTTGCATTAAAGCTTTACAAAGATTTACACTAATTATTTTTGTAGTTACTTCTACCAAATAGCCTTTCTTTTTCAATAACATTCCTTAGTATTTTTATAGCCGAGTACATTTTATTTTCTTGCTGATGAACTGGAATTGGATAAATATTACAAGTGGATGAGTTGGAAATTATGCACTTTGTGAAAACATTCACTTCGTTTACTCAAAGTTTAGTGGGTTTGGATTTGATTAAATTAAATGTTAAGTCTCGCTATGGCATCCTAAGCTGAGAAGTAGATTGCTACCCAGTAACAAAATAAAAGAATCTGTTTTTCTCTATTGTTTACAACAGTACTCAGCTTAAATATTTATGCTGGTTGAATGTGATTTAAATTGGACATTTTCATCAATGCAATTTAATGTGTAAAGAGCTATTTCAACCATAATAAGTGGATTGGCAGTATATTTTTTACATTGAACTTTTCTTCTCTTGTATGTAAAGACTGTATAAGTACTTATTTATGAGTATAAGAAAGGATAGGCATATTTTCTTTAACTGAATAAACTTGACTATTGATTTATATAACCTGATTTGACAAAATTAATACATAGCTTCAATATAAGATCTTTTCAAAACTATTTTCTTAACCAAGCATTTATTTCATGAAACTACATTCAACCCTTTACATGGTGTAATTTTGAAATTAATTGCTTGTATCCTCACTTTACTAATAATGTTTATTATCTTTCCTAATAATGTATTAACTAATCAGGTCTTTAAATTTTTATAAAATACTCTGCAAAAAGCTTGTCAAAAATTTCAGTATACTATCACAAGTCTCAAGATAGAGTTCTTTTGTATATGAACAAAACTGTTGTTTTTACCACGCAGTGTTGCATGATTTTAAGTTATGTGGAATTAGCATAACTGATTCCATTTTAATTGTAATTTGTTAATTCCTGTACATATCATTAAAATAAATTTGAAACTAAAGTAGTGTTTTCAGTTAAATTATACCTAGATATAGTCTGCTAGTTCTTCATTAGGAGAAAAAAATTCAAGATGGGCCCAGTAAATTTCATATTTTTATGTGATTGAAACAATTATTTGAATGAGTTGTGGAAAGGGGAAAGAAAAATGACTCCTTTTATAACTGGAAAAAAAAAAAAGTTCACCGGCATGAAATTGGGCATAGTATTGCCATGCAGGATATAATTATGTGACACAGTAAAGCAACTTCCTACAATCAGTGTGAGTAATATAAAATGTGACGCAGTTCTAAAATGGTCTAATAGATACATCCCCCTTAGAAAGCTAGGGAACCAAATGAAATTTTTTTCCTACTTAGGCATTGACTGACAGTCATGACAGTAGAACCGTTAGATGTTGGTTTTTAATATCATATGTGTTATCTATCATCAGTTAATAATGAGTAAGCTTATTCAGAAAAAAGAAGTAAACTGATCAAAAACTCAGCATCTCCAGCTTTTCATTTCCTGCTGTTCAGGAAATTGCTTAGAACATCTTGATGTCCTCCTTGTTCATCAGAGACGGGTTTTTGACGTCTGTTCCCACTACATAATGTGGTACCTACTTCTTCAGAGTTTTAAAAAATCTTAATATAGTTAGTAAGTTGAACTTCTGTCAAGTTTTATTATAAAACTACTTTAAAACATCTTACTAAACCACCTGAATTTATATGTAGCACAGTTTTGATATGAAAATGATAATACAGTATAGTGCTAGATATTTTTTATTAAAGTATAGTCAACATTCAATATTTTATTAGTTTCAGGAGTACAATGTAGTGATTTAACATTTATATACCTTACAAAATCATCTCAATAAGTCTAGTAACCACCTGTCACTGTACAAAGTTGTTATGATCTTGTAGACTATATTTTCCTCGCTATGCGTTACCTCCCTGTGACTTGTTAATGGGAGGTTGTTTCCTCTTATGCCCCTTCACCTGTGTGGCCTTTCCCTTCATCCCCTTCCCCTCTGGCAGCCGTCTGTTCTCTGTATCTGTGAGTCTGTTTTGTTTGTTTTTTATATTCCACATGTTAAGGAAATCATACCATATTTGTCCTTCATTGTCTGACTTATTTCACATAGTATAATACCCTTTGGGTCACCCTTGTTGTCACAAATGGCAAGATTTCATTGTTTTTTATGGCTAATATTCCATTGTGTGTGTGTATGTATATGAGTGTGTGTGTGTGTATATATGTGTGTGTATGTATATATATATATATATATATATATATACCTACATGTATACCGTACATCTTTATTTGCGAATCAGTGGATACCTAGGCTACTTCCATATCTTAGCTATTACAAATAATGCTTCATTGAACATAGGGATGCATGTTTTTGAATTAATGTTACTGTTTTCTTTGGACAAATACCTGGAAGTGACATTGTTGGGTCATATGGTGGGCCTATTTTTAATTTTTTGAGGATCCTCTGTACTGGCTTCAAAATGGCTGCACCAATTTGCAATCCCACCAACAGTGTATGAGGGTTCCCTTTTTTCCACACCCTTGCCAACTTCTGTTATTTTGTTTGAAAATAGTGGATCTGACAGGTGTTAGGCAGTATCTTACTGTGGTGTTGATTTACATTTCCATGATGACTAGTAATGTCCAGCATCTTCTCACGTGTCTACTGGCCATTTGTATGTCCTCGAGAGAAATGACTATTGAGATCTTCTGTCCATTTTTTAATTGGACTTTTTTTTATGTTGAATTGTATGAATTCTCCATATATTTTGGATCGTAACCCCTTATCAGACATGTCATTAGCAAATACCTTCTCCCATTTGGTGGGTTGTGTTTTTCTTTTGTTGATGGTTTCTTTCACCCTGCAAAAGATTTTAGTTTGATGTAATTCTGTTTATTTTTGCTTTTGTTGTGCTTGCATGAAGAGAATGCTAGATAGTCCTAATCAGAGTGCACAAAATCCAGTTAGCAAATACTGTGTAAACTTGAACTATTGAGATTGCTGAAATAGATAATTCAGCTAACTTTGGTAGTCTTGCTTTTTAAAGATTGTTTTCCAGTTTTTACAAGATACTCTATTCATACCTTAATATAACGTGAAATATATCAGGTATTGTGTGATATTTACAGTTGTTAAAAATTCAAGTAATGTCTAATTTAACTAAAAAGGCTTTTCATTTCTGATATGAGTCTTTAGGAAACCTTTTTGCATTTAAGAATATCCCTATTTTGATTGTTTCCTGTGTCCAGGATTCCTCATCTCTGTATGTTAGGAACTTTAATCTTGATGATGTCTGAAGTTTTTAAGTAAGGAAAACATTCTTTGGGGATAGATAGTGAGTTTTGCTGAACTTGTTTTTCCAAGGGTTTTTATGGATGCCAAGTAGTTCTTATGGGAATTCATATAATTATGCCCATTATTAAATATAGTTTGTGTAAAGTAACTCATAAAATATTTATTGAAGAACCTAGTATTTCACCTGACTTGTGTGCAACTATATAACAAGATAACATCTTTGTAGCTTGAATTCCTTTATTTGGGATTTTCGGAAGATGCGTGAACCTCTTACTATATTTGAAGTCTTGGGTGTATACATGCGTGTTTGGGAGGGAAGGTCACATCATTCCTTTTTTTCTCATTTTTTGTTATATTTTATTGATTATGCTATTACAGTTGTCCCATTTCTCCCCCATCATTCCCCTCCACCCTGCACACCCCCTCCCACCCACATTCCCCCCTTTAGTTCATGTCCATGTGTCATAAGTTCTTTAGCTTCTATATTTCCCACACTATTCTTGCCCTCCCCCTGTCTATTTTCTGCCCACCATCTATGCTACTTGTTCTCTCTACCTTTTCCCCCTCTCTCCTCCTCCCACTCCCCTCTTGCTAACCCTCCATGTGATCTCCATTTCTGTGGTTCTCTTCCTGTTCTAGTTGTTGGCTTAGTTTGCTTTTGTTTTAGGTGTGGTGGTTAATAGCTGTGAGTTTGCTGTCTTTTCACTTTCATATTTTTTATCTTCTTTTTCTTAGGTAAGTCCCTTTAACATTTCATAGAATAAGGGCTTGGTGATGATGAACTCCTTGAACTTGACCTTATCTGAGAAGCGCTTTATCTGTCCATCCATTCTAAATGACAGCTTTGCTGGATAGAGCAATTTTGGATGTAGGTCCCTGCTTTTCAAGATTTCAAATATTTCTTTCCAGCCCCTTCTTGCCTGGAAGGTCTCTTTTGAGAAATCAGCTGACAGTCTGATGGGAACTCCTTTGTAGGTGACTGTCCCCTTATCCCTTGCTGCTTCTAGAATCCTCTGCTTCATTTTAGTCTTGGCTAATGTAATTACGATGTGCCTTGGTGTGTTCCTCCTTGGGTCCAACTTCTTTGGGACTCTCTGAGCTTCCTGGACATTCTGGTAGTCTATTTCCTTTGCCAGATTGGGGAAGTTCTCCTTTATTATTTGTTCAAATAAGTTTTCCACTTGTTGCTCTTCCTCTTCCCCTTCTGGTATCCCTATAATTCGGATGTTGGGACGTTTAAAGATGTCCTGGAGGTTCCTAAGCCTCTCCTCATTTTTTTGAATTCTTGTTTCTTCCTCATTTTCTGTTTTGTTGTTTCTTTTTTCTGGTCCACTCCATTGATTTGAGTCCCAGTTTTTCTCCCATTACTATTGGTTCCCTGTGTGTTTTCCTTCATTTCACTTATTGTAGCCTTCATTTGTTCATCTAATTTGCGACCAAAATCAACCAATTCTGTGAGCATTTTGATCACCAGGGCTTTGAACTGTGCATCTGATAGGTTGGCTATCTCTTGGTCGCTTAGATGAATTGGCTCCGGCGCTTTGATTTGTTCTCCCGTTTGAGCCCTTTTTTTTTTTGGTCTGGTTGCAGCTGTTAACATAGTGAGGGGCAGAGCCTTAGGTCTTCCCCAGGACGAGGCAGCGCAGTTGCTGGGTTGTGACGCTGTATGTCGGGGCGGGGTCTCAGTGTTCTTAGGTTTCATTTCCTGGCACTGGGGCCCTGGGTTGTGAGTTGTGTCTTGTTCCCCGTTTTCTTCTGGATCATCTGCATACGAATGTGGGACTGCCTGGTCAGCTAGCCACCTTGTGCCTGGGGCCTGCTAGCCTCCACCTGCAGGCCTGGTCTGCCAACCTCTGCTTCTTCCTGCTACAACTCCGCCCCTCTTAGCAGTCTGGATGAATGGTTGTCGGACCTCTGTATGGTTCAGTTTTCTTGCAATTCCGGTTGTTTTCTTGTTTCTAAATCCTTGTCCTTAATTTTGGTTGTGTGAGGAGGTACAGTGTGTCCACCTATGCCTCCATCTTGGCCGGAAATCCTCATTTCTTAAAAGATTCTCTGATTTTCCTCAAAGTAAAGAACTATTGTTACAAATTATTTAATGTGAGAATAATTATTACTCATGGTAATGACTTCATGTGCTAAGACTTCATTAATTAAAATATCTTCAGAGGTCTCATTACCAAATTCTTGGTCTGTATTATCAAAATTCATGTCATTGTTTATACTTCAGACCTATGGAATTTCAATCTTTAGAAGTCAGGTCAAGGAATATGCATTTTAACAGGAATCCAAGTGGTTCTGAGCCTCCTGAAGTTAGAGAACTACCATATATATTTTATCTCCTTAGGTTACTGTTGTGACTGTGGTCTGGTACACAAGTCCCTAAGTTTTTAAAAAGTGGTTTCTTGATTTTAACATGGGGGTGTCCACCCTATGGCTCAGGATGGCTGTGCATGCAGCCCAGCACGAAATTGGAGATTTACTTAAAACATTATGAGATTTTTGTGTGTGTGTAATTACATGTTGCAATGTATTTAATGTGTGGCCCATGACAACTCTTCTTCCAGTGTGGCTCAGAGACGCCAAAAGGTTGGACTACCCTATAAGGTGTATTTGTCCTAGTTCTGGTCATTATTTTTGGTAAAAAAAAATGATGTCAGTCATCTTAGCACATTATTTTATGTAGATTCCCCTTTTCATTCTCACATTTTGAAGATGAACTTTCAATGTCACTTCTAAACATGAAATGATTAAATTTGAATGAATCTGAAAAGTTTCCTTCAATACCTCATGTCATTACTGAGTACTAAAATATCTGCTTTTAATGTGGATATACTGCTGTTTGAACGATGCAATGTATTTGGTCTGTTCTCCCCTGGGGTCCTTATAATGTGGGAATTTTCATTTGCAGATTTTTGAGGATGTCTGATTACAAATGTTTTTTGCAGTGTTTTGTAATTAGACTCCTCTCTTTCAGGCTATCCATCTTGCTATAGAGAAAAACGGTGCATTGCCCTTAGATGCAAAGGTAGGGTTGGTTAGGGCAGTTAAACTGGGCATACTTGTCTACTCTTTTTGAATATCCAAAGCACTCTTGGAGCCTATGGGAAATAACACTGTTTGTGAAGTTACTGTAACCCCCCCAAAATTGATAAGGCCTCCAGTCAAGATGGCGGCATAGGTAAACAGCTCACTTCCTCACACACCCAGGGCAAAATTACAACTAAAATGTAGAACAACCATTACTCAGAACCATCAGAAACTGAGTTGAGTGGAAGTTTGACAACTATGGAACTAGAGAAACAACATTCATCCCAATTGGGAGGAGGGGAGGTGATGTGGATTGGGCTGGTCCCACATCCATGTGTAGTGGGTAAAAATTCGGGAGGGATATTTAGGCAGTGCGGAGTCCCAGCTGCACAACAGGTGCCCCAACGTAGGGTTCATTTC
Organism: Glossophaga mutica; assembly: GCA_039655065.1. Lineage (NCBI taxonomy): Eukaryota > Metazoa > Chordata > Mammalia > Chiroptera > Phyllostomidae > Glossophaga > Glossophaga mutica. Next base: position 67,998,549 of record CM077304.1, read on the forward strand.
CAGTGCCATGAAGATAACTCCCCATAAGTTCTGGTGGCAGGCACTAGCAGGTATTGAGTCAGCGTCCCAAGCAGTTCCTCAAAAAGAACCTGCATAGAAACTTAAATTCACTCAGCTCTGGCAGCAGTGACATACAGGGAGAAAGTGAAGTGTCTCGGATCAAGGGGAGCTGAGGGAGAGCTTTCTCCCAGACAGAAAGGCAGAGGCCATTGTTCCTTTTCTGAACCTTACCTCCATAGATCCACAGAGCCAGTAGGCCAGTGCCATATCTTAGGCTCCATCAACCTGGCTAACACTGTTTGATCCTGGAGATCCCCAGTGTGTTTCAAGGTCAGACAGGTTCCAGGATTCAGGCAGATGGAAGAAAAGTTGCGGAGCCACGGGTATGCTTGATGTACCTTTAATCCAGGGTGGATGATCCATGCATGCTGCAAGCTGCATGTTCCGCAGTGGGAAGCCTCTACCTCCCTTATATACTAAATGCAAACGAAGCCAGCAGGGAACCAAAATGTGTAACAGCACGATTTTGTGCATGCAGACACACTCAGTATTATGGGAATACAGTTTATCGTACCCAGACTCAAGGCTATGAGAACACAGCTTATCTTAGTTCCTTAGACATCTGGGTGAGGGAGCCAGACTTGACTTTGTTTACCTTACATCCTGAGGCTCCTGAGACTCCTTGGAAACCCCCTGGGACTCCTTCACACCCAACTAATGGGCCTACCCGAGGTGTAAACAGAAACTTTTCCATATGATTGGCTGGTCTTGGCTCATGCTTCACAACTTCCTAAATCCTATCAAATAAGCAACAGCCAGCCTCAGTGATCCCTCAGCCCCTGCACCTCTTGCTAAGTGGCCCCAGGCAGAGCACTAGCAACAGCCAGTCTAGATTCACAGCTTGGTTTTTCATGGGAATCTATAAGGCCAGACCGTATAGCAGCCATCTCAGGTTGCTTTATAGCTCAAGCAGGGTGGCCTGGGCAAAACGCAGGTGGAGGCTGACCTTGGCCTGTACCAACTGGGAAACCCCAGAGCCTGAGCACCCAGTAGATAGCCACAGACCCTGTTGGAGCACCCCTCCCTGCCCCTGCACAGTTGTTCCTCCACAGAGGGCAGAGGTTGATGGTCAATGGTCACAGTCAGTCCTTGTAGCTGACTGGCTTCCCATTGACCTGCTGCTAACAGCAATCACACCTCAACTATAAGAGGAGGGTGTAGTCAGTCCACACAAAAGGCACACCTTGAGTACCCAGCTTGGGTGATACGGGAGGCTGTGCCACTGGATCCTACAGGACACCTACTACATTAGGCCACACTACCAAGACATGGAGTCAAAGCAGCTCTACCTAATACATAGAAGAAGATGGGGGCTGCCAAAGTGAGGAGACAAAGAAACATGACCTAAGTGAAAAATCAAAACTCCAGAAAAATAACTATACAAAGTGGAGATAAACAATCTACCAGATTCGGAGTCCAAAACACTGGTCATAAGGATGCTCAAGGAACTTAGTGAGGACCTCAACAGCATAAAGACCCAGTCAGAAATGAAGGGTTCACTAATTGAGGTAAAGAACAGTTTAAGGAGAAACAACAGTAGAGTAGATGAAGCTGAGGATCAAATCAATGATTTGGAACATAAGAAAAAAAAAAGCAGAACAACAAGAAGAAAAAATCCAAAAAAATGAGGATAGTGTAAGCAGCCTCTTGGACAACTTCAAGCACTCTAGCATTTGCATCATAGGGGTGCCAGAAGAAAATAAAGCAAGAAATTGGAAATCTATTTGAAAAAATAATTAAAGAAAACTTTTCTAATTTGCTGAAGGAAATAGACATGTAAGTCCAGGAAGCACAGAGAGTCCCAAACAAGGTGGATGCAAAGAGGCCCACCTCAAGACACATCATAATTAAAATGCCAAAGGTTAAAGATAAAGAGAGAATCTTAAATGCAGCAAGAGAAGTTAGTTACCTACAGGAGAGTTCCCATAAGACTGTCAGCTGATTTCTCAAAAGAAACTGCAGGCCAAAAAGGATTCAAGAAATATTCAAAGTAATGAAAAGCAGGGACCTATAGCCAAGATTGCTCTACCCAGAAAAGCTATCATTTACAATGGAAGAGCACATAAAGAGCTTTCCAGAGAAGAGAAAACTAAAGGAGTTCATCATCACCAAACCATGATTATATGAAATGTCAAAGGGGCTTATTTAAGAAAAAGAAGATCAAATTCGTGAACAATAAAATGACAAAAATACATATCTGTCAACAATTGAATCTAAAAAACAAACTAAGCAAATGAAGAACAGAGACAGAACCATGGATACAGAGAGCATTTTGATGTTTGTCTGATGGGAAGGGGTTGTGAGGGACTGGGTGAAGAGGTGAGGGGATTAAGTACAAATAAGTAGATACAGAACAGCCATGGGGATGTAAAGTACAGTTTAAGAAATGAAGTAACCAAAGAACTTATACTCATGACCCATGGGCATAAACAATGGTGTGGGGATTATCTGAGGAAGGGGGGGATCCTGGGTGGAGGGGAGCAAAGGGGGAAATTTGGGGCAACTGTAATAGCATAATTAATAAAATATAATTTAGAAAATTACAATCAAAATCTCTTTTTCTAAGAATTACCAAGAATCAGAAATATCATGTTTGCCTAATGGTAGTTCAATACCTAAAGTTAGAATTAGAATGTAATAGGTCACTGTTACATATGCCTTTGTTTGTAACTACCTAACTAGTATATTGCTCCTCACATATCTCTCTGTGCAAGAGAAAACAGAATGAAAAGAACAAATTCCATGAAGCTTAAGCTATGATCAATGAGCAGTCCAGTTCTGGTTCTACCTTTCGAATTAAAAAGACTTATTAACTTCAGAGATGGGCTTTTGCTGTGACAGTCAATAACAGATGTTTTCTGACACCACACTAGTCTTATTGCAGATATAAGACCCAATGGGTTTGTAGACTGCTTTAAAAACAAATAGTGCTGTTCTTACATTGCTTTAGATGCTTGGCCTATTGTACAAGAGCCTAGAATCTCATTGATGGTGGGTCACAGGCTCACTTTGCAAACCAAATTACACTCTGGTGGAGAAGCCATTGAGGTACTTTGAAGCGTTCAGCAATTACATTGCAAACTGGTGATACTTTTGGATGCAGTATGGGTGATACACCCAAAGAAAATTTGGGTCATGTGCTGTTTGTTACCTGAATCAACTGTTAAACGTGCCAAGTGGAGTACTTGCCAGTTAGGGAGTATTAGCAGTTAATGGCATCTAAGCCAAATAGACAATGTAAAGACTTAAATTGTTCAGTTTTCTAAGTCAAATCGTTTAGGTACTTTTTGTACTCTTAATAGAAGTCATGCTATTATATTATAGTACACAGATACTTCTATACCCACTTCTCCACCTTTCTCCCCTAAAAGGGCAAAATTCAAGATACACTCTCTTGTACCTGTCAAGGTGGAATGAGGGCCAGAAAACTGACTTTTGTTAAATTGCTCAATTTAAATTCAACTTCTGAGTAACTTTGGACAAATATTTATTCTCTTGATTTTCAGAGGTTTTAAGGATTCTATGTAAAGGCTAATGGACTTCCCAAAGGGGGAGAAACCCAGTCTTATGGTTCTCACTAGCTTCTTTCACATGAACTAAAAGTATTTTCTAAACTAGCCTTTAACCTTTTCTGTTTAGTATGACTTGTGCTAAGTTTTGATTGGTGGTGGTAGAGAGGAAAAGCATCCCTTTCGTTGACATTTTATACCCAAGAAGTGTAACAAAAGAAACCACAGATTCATAAGTTACAACTTACAGAATAGATGGGTTGGTCTTGGCAGAGATACATCTTTTCTTAGGGAGGAAATTGAAGGTATAAAAATGCATCACCCGAGGCCCAGTGGATTGAATTCAGATGGCAGAATCCTGGAGCTGTTGCTCAGCCTCAGCAGACTTCTTTTTCCTAAGCTAGTCCGTTGATCCTAACAGGGCTACAAGGGAATCATTCAGATATGAGAACCTACCTGCTTTCCTTTCAAAACACTTGTAAAAAAGAAAATCCTTTACCACGAAAATTTTTTTTTGTTTGGTCATTCTTTAAATTTGATTTTGTAATATTTTTCACGTGTCTGGGTTGCTGAATTTTTCATATGTCTCCTCAACTCTGTAGTTCGGAATCAGAATAATAAGGTAAATTTAGAAGAGTGGAAGTTTATTCTGAGAGAGCTTAAATAGTTCATGCGCATTTCTTATGTTCAAGTCTTTAATCCATGTTGAGCTGATCTTTGTGTGTTGTATAAGACAGCGGTCCAGTTTCCCTCTTTCACATATGGGTGAGTCATGTGAAGGCTTCACCGGGCAGTGTGACCCCCTCCTGCGAAGGTGTCGCCTGGGTCTGAGGGGTCCCTGTTAGTCTCTTCTCTAAGTTTGTCTTAAAGGCTCTCATGTGGTCTCAGAGCATCACCATAGATTTTAAAATATTATACATTCTTTGCTAAGCTTTTAAAAATCTTAGAAATTTTGCATGTGTTTTTCTCCTTTTCTTATTTATCTGCCACGACTAACTCAAAGTTCCTTGGTTACAATTTGGAGCTCCACACCTGTGTAAACACGGATAACATGAACTGTGTTGATGGTGTAGCCGAGTGAAATGCCCTGTGTCTCAGCCTCCATCTTGTTCAAGCCTGCTTTGTTCCCATGGCCTTCAGGCTAACAGCCCCAGCTTGGAGCTTGAGGTTTCACAAACACAGTGCCTCCCATTTCCATTCCTCTTGACAGAAGAGAGGACTGAACTCTGTACTTTCCTAAGATGGACTTGAGGAACTCCTGGACTCCCATCTTCTAGGTTGGTGTCTTCTTGGTCAATAAACCTCACCTTACTCCAAGCTCTAACGCTCCTTTTGAAGTCTCAGCACACAAACTTCAGACTGGTAACAAGAGGTGGTACTTCTGGAAAAATAGTAATGGTAACTGGTAATAACAGTAGTAACCAGTAAGAAGAGGTGGTATTTCTGGACAAAAAACAAACAAACCCAAATTGTTTACTCAAGGAGTTCCAGGGTGCAGAGGGTGGGTGTGGATGCTCGGATCACTTTATGCTTTATGTTCTTGGCACAGAGGGAGAGTTTATTCTATGAGCTCCAGGAATCAGATGTCAGGGGAAAAAAATTCAGTCAAACTGATGGATTGGTTCATTTCAGAAAATGTCCACTGTACTTACGAATGTGAAACAGAAGAGCTGAGCTGTTTGGGTAAGGTCACAGGTTCTGGGGCCAGCTAGTCACAGATTTGACTCAGGTGCTTCTTAGTTTTGTGCTCATAACCAATCTCCAAGCCCTCGGGTTCTTATCTGTAGGTGGGAATAATACCCACCCCAGCTGTGAGGAGTAAATGCAGTGAGTACAAATGCAGTATTTACTACGGGGCCTGGCAGTAAGCCTGACTACATGCTGTCATTACCGTCGGACGGCATCTGAACAGACACTGCCACAGGCCATCTTTTTTACTGTGAGAGCCCTGTGGTTGGTTCTTCCTCCAACCTTATACTATCCTACAGGAACAAGAGCTGGTATTCCTTGGGGCACCATTTGGCTTGTTTCCCATTGACTGAGGTGATTCTGATTGCAAATTTGAACTGTGTATTCTGGTTTCATTTGAGCTACTGCTTCACCGACCCCAAAATAAATCACTATCCTCTTTGTGCTTCAGTTTTATCCGTTTCAAATTGGGCTTAACTATACTGGTCTTCTATCAATCTCCCTTATAAACGTTTTTATACAAACAACGAGAACTGTAGTATAAAATATATCATATTTTGCTTACCAATGAAGTCTGATCATTCTCAGGTCAACCGTCTTGGTCAATATGGCAAATAAGAAAATTAAAACAGTTACAAGGCATGTCTACATTAAGCATTTTTAGCAGCATGGAAAATTATAGTGACTATAGACAGTCTAACATTTAATCCCTTCACCTAGCTGGAGCCTAAATACCTGCTCTCAGCCTCCTGAGGTTTGAGAGTCTCAGTATCCACTGCATGCGTTCATTTAATCACCCTTTTCTTGGGAAGATACCCCTATTCTCAACTCCGTGCGCTGCTCTTCAGTCCAGAGGCCCTCTATTTTACCCTTCCAGAGAATAATTTCCATTCGTCTGCCTGGGGGCAGGAAGGGAAGTGGTTTAGCTACATAGAATACAGGAGGGAAATAAGGGTTTTTAACTGTACCCCTTAAAATAACAGCTTTATGAAGATATAATTCATATGCCATAAATTTACCCTTTAGGATATATAACTAAGTGGGTTTTAGTATATTCACAGAACTGTGCAACTAGCACCAATGTCTAATTGTATTTTCATCACCCTCAAAAGAAACTGGACCCATTAGTAGTCATCCTTTCCCCCCTCCCTTCAGCCTCTGGCAACCGCTGATGTGCTATCTGTTTCTCTCCACCTCCTTTTGTGTGTCTGCCTCTTTCGGCATCTTTTAAACATTTCATATAAAAGGAATCATACAACATGGGGGGGGTGGTTTGTGACTGGCATTTTTCACTTAGCATAATGTTTTCAAGTTCATTCACGTTGTAGCATATCAGTACTCTATTCCTTTATATTAATATTTATGTACATACCATATTTTCTCTTTCCATCAGTTGGTATTTGACGTTACTACTTTTGGCTATTAGGAATAATGCTGCTCTGAACGTTCATGCACAGCTTTTTGTTGTTTGTTGTTTGTATGTTTTCATTTTCCTAAGGTCTATACTTAACAGTGAAATTGCTGAGTCATATGGTAACTCTAAGTTTAACTTTTTGAGGAACTGCCAAACCTTCTTCCAAAATGACTACACTATTTTACGTGGGAATAAAAGCACTGGGTTATAAGGTAACTGTATAGTTAACATTTTGAGGAACTACCAAACTTTTCTAAAGTGACTGTAACATTTTTCTACCCCAATAACAATATATGAGGGTCCCATTTTTCTACTTCTGCCCAACACTTGTCTTTATTATTTTAGTAATCTGAGTGCTTTTTGGAGTGGTATCGTGTATTTTTTGGTTTGCATTTCTCTAGTGACTAATGTTGTTGAGCATCTTTTCATGGGCTTATTGGCCATATATTCTTTGGAGAAATGTCTACTTAAATACTTTAAAAGACAGTTTATTTGTTTTTCTTTGTCACATTGTAAGAGTTCCTTAGATATTCTAGATAATGTCTCCTATGAGATACATGATTTACAAATATTTTATCCTATCCTGTGGGTTGGTTTTTTTTTTTTTTCATTTTCTTGATGGTGTCCTTTGAAGCACAAAAGTTTTTAATTTTATTGAAATCCTATTTATCTATTTTTAATTTGGTTGTTTATACTTTTGGTGTCACATCTAAGAAACAATCACCTAATTCAAAGCCACAAAAATATACTCCTATGTTTTCTTTTAAGAGTTTTATCGTTTTATCGCTTACATTTAGGTCTATGAACCATTTTGAGTTAATTTTTCCATACAAGTTCAACTTCATTATTTTCCATGTGGATATACAAGGTTACTCAGCAACATTTGTTAAAAATATTATTCTTTCTCCATTGAATTGTCTTGGCATTTTTATTGAAAATATATTGATCATAAGTGTAAGGATGTAGTTCTGAACTCTAAATTCTATTCCATTTATCAATATGTCTGTCCTTTTGCAGTACTATACTATTTTGATTATTGTAACTTTTCTGTTAAGTTTTGAAATTATTTAACTGTTTCTTAAACAGACTTTGAAATGCACTTTTCCAGCCTCCTTCATTTACCCCAACTTCTATGTGTATTTGAATCTTTAGGGGATTTTACAGTATAGATTGAGGTGCTTCTCAGTCTTTTTCATTAATAGCTTAAGATTCAGCATTTATTTATTTGCTATTATTATTTTTTTAATCCTCACCTGATGACATGCTCATTGATTTTAGAGAGAGGAGAAAAGAAGGAGAGAGAGGGAGAAATATCGATGCGAAAAACATCAGTTGCTTGTCTTTTGTACTAGTGCCTCCTAGGGACCAAACCTGCAACCTAGACACGTGCCCTGAGAAGGAATGAAACTCACGATCTTCCAGTTTATGGGACAATGTTCCAATCAACTGAACCGCATCGGCCAGGCAAGGTTCAGCTTTCTTATGTTTGCAAAATCTTTGACCACTCTTTCCTCTCCTGTGAAGCCTCCAATTTTTTTGTTGCTGTTGATACTATTCTTTTGTCCCTTAAAAAAGAAAGGAAATTATTGTTGCTTTAGTAAGATTTCTGGAGGGAGCAAAAATAGTTAAATCTACACTCTTAACTAAGAAGGGCCTTTATTATCTTTTATAAATGATCTAGACCTGTTGCCTACACTTCAGCATCCACACTCTATTTAACTCCTGTAATATGAGTTTTATTTCCTCTCTTTTGCTAAAATTGCATTCTTTAAAGTTATGAATGACAGACAGTTTTATAACCAAATCTAGTGGTCTTCCTCTAGTCCTCATTCTCTTTCTCTTCTCTATGATTTTGAAACATCTGACCATGAGTCTTATTTCTTTTTTTAAGCCTTCATATTTCATCTCCGTTAATCATCTTGTTACCTAAGGGCTTCTCTTTTTCTTTCTACATTTAATTGTAAAACATTCACATTGTTGTGCAACCAATCTCCCAAGTTTTTTATCTCATGAAACAGAAAATCTGTACCCTATTTTTCCCTCCTCGCCACCCCTGGAAATCACCATTCTACTTTCTCTTTCTATGAGTTTGACTACTCTAAATAACTCATGTGAGTGGAACGTCCAGTGTTTGTCTTTCTGACTATCTTATTTCAGTTAGCATAGTGTCCTCAAGGTACATCCATTTTGCAGCATGTGCCAGAACTTCCTTTTTATGACTGAGTAATATTCCATTTTATGCACACACACACACACACACACACACACACACACACACACACACCACATTTTGTTTACCCACACACTCATCAATGGACAGAGACTTGCATTGCTTCCACATGTTGGCTGTTGTTGATAATGCTGCCATGATCATAGGTGTACAAATATCTCTTTGAGACCCTGCCTTCAAATTCTTTTGCATGTAGCTATCGCTATATCATATGGTAATTCTGTTTTTACTTTTCTGAGGAGCCACTGTGCTGTTTCCACTCTGGCTGCACCATTTTAAATTCTCTGCAACAGTGCACAGTGGGATTCCAATCTCTTTTTTCCCCTGTACATATTCTTTAATTTGGAGACTTCATGTATCAGCTAACTGTGGCAGACGCTTCTGCGTGGCGTGGGCCCAGCTCCCACTCAGGGATGCACAGGACCCACGCCCACAGATAGATTCTCTTGTGGGTAATTAGATTTGCAATATACCTAAACTGCTTTTTGCTAAAAACTCCCTCACCCTGCAAATGCTTGTTGTAACTTCCTAAAAGCCATGCTAAACCTTGCAGGGACCAGTGTAACTGGCTCAACCACTTTTGCTTTTCATTCGCTAATATCCTTCTTCTGTGATGTGATTAGGGGCATTGACTCCTTTTGTTGTAAGTGGGGGGGGATGGTGAGTGAGGACCATCTTGTAATGTGAGGAGATATAGAATAAAGGCCTGTCGGTGGAGGCTGCAGCTTTTGCTCCCCTTGAGACAAAAGCCATGCTGTTGTACTTTTTCCTTCACTGGACTTGGTAGTCCGTGTGTATGTTTTTATTTCATCCATAATGACACGGACACTGCTAGCCAGTGTCTGCATCTGCTAACATGAGAGTTACTCTCAAATTTCTATTCCCAGCTATGTCTCAAATGAAGTCCCATATTTATAATTGCATGCTATTTAAAGTCATTTGATAGTACTGTGGTCAACAATTTACTATTCCAATTTTTTTTTTTTACCTAAAACTTATTCCTCTTTTGGAAACAGTGAAAATACCACTATTTCTAGCCATAAAGCCTTAATAGTTTAGTCTTTTTCTTATATTTGACACACCTTCTTTTTCAGAAGTAATATTCAATGGACCACCAATTCCTTGTTGATTCTTACTTTAACATTCCTTTTTCTGTTTATACCTGCCACCCCCCTAGTTTAAGCTTGTACCAATTTTCTTTCCTCTTACTGGTTGTGCTGCCTAGACTAGATCTTACTGAAGTATCATTTTCATTAGGCTATAGTCCCAATACATTAAAAAAAACAAATATAATTTTTTATCCTGGCATTCAAATTTCCAAACAATCAGTCCTTTATCCTTTCTTGTTTCATATTTGTCTTCTGGAAACTTCTAGTCCTTCCTTCCTTCCTTCCTTCCTTCCTTCCTTCCTTCCTTCCTTCCTTCCTTCCTTCTTGCCTCTTTTGATTTTTTATTTTAAATTTTCTCTTAAATTTGTTGTTCTCAACATCAGTAGTTGGCTTACTTCTCAAACAACATATTCTCCATGAGTGAAGCTATACCCACACAGATTGATTAATCTGACAGTACCTAAATCTCCGTATCTAGCATAGGTCCCATTTCTTTAATTTTTATTGAATTTATTTCCATGACACTGGTTAATAAAATTATATGGGGTTCAGGTGTACAGTTCTATAATGCATCATCTGTAAATTATATTGTGCATTCACCACCCCAAGTCAAGTTTCCTTTCATCACTATTTATCCTCCCTTTACTGTCTCCCAACTGCTCCCACTCCTTTTTGCCCCTGGTAATCACCATACTATTTTATCTATGAGTTTTGGGATTTTTTGCTAATTCTTTCACCTTTTTCACAAAACCCCAATTCCACTCTCCTCTGACAGCTGTCAGTCTGTTCTCTGTATCTATGAGTCTGTTTCTATTTTGTTTGTTAGTTTATTTCATTCATTAGATTCCACATATAAGTGAAATCATATGGTGTTGTCTTTCTATGACTGGCTTACTTCACTTAGCGTAATACTTACCAGATTCATCCATGTTGTCACAAAAGATAAGAGCTCCTGCATTTTTTTATGGCAAGTGGTATTCCACTGTGTAAATGTACCACCGGTTTCTTGTCCACTCACCTATTGATGGGTACTTGAGCTGCTTCCCAATCTTGGCTATTGTAAATAATGCTACAATGAACATAGGGGTGCATATATTCTTTTGAATCAGTTTTCTGGGTTTCTTCAGATATATTCCCAGAAGTGGAATCAGTGGGCCATACATATGGCAGTTTGACTTTTAATTTTTTGAGGTAACTCCATACTGCTTTCCACAGTGGCTGTACTAATCTGCATTCCCATCAACAGTGCATGAGGATTCTCTTTTCCCCACAACCTCGCCAGCTCTTGTTGTTTATTGATTTATTGATGATAGCTATTCTGATAGTTATGAGGTGATATCTCACTGTGATATTAATTTGCATTTCTCTGATGATTAGTGACATGGAGTGTCTTTTCATATGTCTATTGGCCATCTGTATGTCCTTTTTGGAGAAGTGTCTATTCAGATCCTTTGCCCAATTTAAAAAAAAATTTTTTAATTTTAATTGTTGATTTTGTACAGTTTTCTGTCTTTTACTCCCACCCCAGCCCACCACCCCAGCCCTCCCCACCTCCCTTCCATTTCCACCCCCATAGTTTTTCACTGTCATATATTTTTATCTTCTTTTTCTTAGATAAGTCCCTTTAACATTTCATATAATAAGGGCTTGGTGATGATGAACTCCTTTAACTTGACCTTACCTGAGAAGCACTTTATCTTCCCTTCCATTATAAATGAAAACTTTGCTGGATAGAGCAGTCTTGGATGTAGGTCCCTGCCTTTCAAGACTTCAAATATTTCTTTTCAGCCCCTTCTTGCCTGTAAGGTCTCTTTTGAGAAATCAGCGGACAGTCTGATGGGAACTCCTTTGTAGGTGACTGTCCCCTTATCCCTGGCTGCTTCTAGAATTGTCTCCTTCATTTGAATCGTGGCTAATGTAATTACGATGTACCTTGACATGTTCCCAACTTCTTTGGGACTCTCTGAGCTTCCTGGACTTCCTGGTAGTCTATTTCCTTTGCCAGATTGGGGAAGTTCTCCTTTATTACTGGTTCAAATAACTTTTCCATTTGTTGCTCCTCTTCTTCTTCCCATTCTGGTACCCCTATAATTCAGATGTTGGGACATTTAATGATGTCCTGGAGGTTCCTAAGCCTCTCCTCATTTTTTTTGAATTCTTGTTTCTTCCTTGTTTTCTGTTTGGTTGTTTGTTTCTTCCTTTTGGTCCACTCCATTGATTTGAGTTCCAGTTTTCCTCCCATCTTTATTGGTTCCCCATGCATCTTCCTTCATTTCACGTATTGTAGCCTGCATTTTTTCATCTAATTTGTGAGCAAAATCCACCAATTCTGTGAGCATCCTGTGACCAGGGCTTTGAACTGTGCATCTGATAGGTTGGCTATCTCTTCATGGCTTAGAGGAATTGACTCTGGGGCTTTCATTTGTTCTCCAGTTTGAGCCATTTTTGGTGTTTTTTGTTTGTTTGTTTGTTTTGGTTTGGTTTTGGTCTGGTCTCGGCCATTATGTAGTGAGGGGTGGAGCCTTAGGTGTTCCCCAGGGTGGGGCAACCCAGTTGCAGAGTTGTGACGCTGTTTGTGAGGGCAGGGTCTGAGAGGGAACAATGGCGCCCGCTCCGCTCTCTTCTGGATTCCAGTCCCTTCCGCCGCTTCCCCTTCACCTGGATTGTCTGCACACGGGAATGTGGGACCACCTGGTCAGCCAGCCACCTTGTGCGTCCTCACTGGGTCTGCACAGTTGCCACCCCATGCCCAGGGTCTGCCAGCTGCCGCCTGTGCAACTGGGAACTGCCAGCTGCTGCTGCCTGTGTGCCCATGTCCGCACCTCCACTTTTTCCTGCTGCGACTCTGCCCCTCTTATCGGTCTGTATGAATGGTTGTTGGACTTCTGTACAGTTTAATTTTCTATCAGTTCTGGTTGTTTTCTTGTTTCTAAATATTTGTTGTCCTCAATTTTGGTTATGAGAGGAGGCACAGTGTGTCCACCTATGCCTCCATCTTGGCCGGAAGTCCTCCTTTGCCCAATTTTTAATTCGCTTTTTTTTGTTTTGTTGTGGTGTTGAGTTGTATAAGTTCTTTATAAATTTTGGATATTAACCCCTTTTCAGCATTGGTGAACATGTTCTCCCATTCAGTGGGTTGTCTTTTCATTTTGTTGATTTTTTTTTTTTTTTTTTTTGCTGTACAAAAGCTTTTTAGTTTGATGTAGTCCAATTAGTTGATTTTTTTGTTGTTTTCCTTGCCTGAAGAGATATATCACAAAAATATTGCTGTGAGAAATGTTCAAGATTTCACTGCCTATGTTTTCTTTTAGAATTTTTATGGTTTTGAGCCTAACATTTCAGTCTTTAATCCATTTTGAATTTTTCTGGTGTATGGTGTTAGAAGATGATCTAGTTTCATTTTTTTTTTTTTTTTTTTGGCACATATCTGTTCAGTATTCCCAACAGCATTTATTGAATAAACTGTCCTTACCCCACTGTATGTTTCTGACTCCTTTATCAAATATTAATTGACTATAAATGTGTGGGTTTATTTCTGGGCTCTCTATTTTGTTCCACTGATTTAATGCTATATGTCTGTTTTTTTTAATGCCAGTACCATGCTGTTTTGATTACTATCACCTTGTAGTATAGTCTAATATCAGTTAGTGTGATTTCTCCCACTTTGTTCTTCTTTCTCAAGCTTCCTGTGGCTCTTTTGGGTCTTTTGTGGTTCCATAGAAATTTTTGAAATTTGTTTCATTTCTGTGAAGTATGCCATTGGTATCTTCATGGGAATTGCATTGAATCTGTAGATTGCGGAGTCAATGTTAATTCTTCCTGTCCACAAACTTAGTGTCTGCTTCACTTTTTTGTGTCTTCAATTTCTTTCTTCAGTATTTTATAATTTTCTGGGTACAGGTCTTTTATATCTTAGGTTAATTCTATTTCTAGGTATTTTATTCTATTTGAAGCAATTGTGAATGGGATTATTTTCTTAGTTTCCCTTTTTGATAGTTCATTATTGGTGTATAAAAATTCAACTGATTTCTGGGTATTTATTTTGTATCCTGCTACTTGACTGAATCCATTATTAGTTTTACTAGTTTTTTTTTTTTTTTTGTGGAATATTTAATGTTCTCCATATACGGTATCACATCACCTGCAAATAATGACAGTTTCACTTCTTCCTTTTCAATTTGAATGCCTTTTATTTCTTCTTGTCTGATTGCTGTGGCTAGGACTTCCAGTACTATGTTGAATAAGAATGGTGAAAGCAAACATCCTTGTCTTATTCCCAGTCTTAAGGGAAACACTTGTAGTTTTGCCCATTGAGTGTGATGTTTGCCCATTGATATGATCACTGAGTATGATGTTTGTCATATATGGCTTTTATTATGCTTAGGTATGTGTTCCTCTATTTCCACTTTGCTGAGAGGTTTTACCATAAATGAGTGCTGGATTTTATCAAATGCTTTTTGAATTAGACTTATAAAGAAAAAGAGAGGACCCAAATAAACAAAGTCAACAATGATAGAGAAGGAACAATGACACCAAAGAAATACAAAGGATTGTAAGAAAATATTACAAACAATTATATGCCAACAAATTGGACAATCTGGATGAGATGGATAAATTCCTAGAAACACACAACCTTCCAAAACTGAATTAGAAAGAATCAGCACTGAATTAACAGATTACAACCAGTGAAATTGAAGCAGTAATAAAAAAAACTCCCAATAAAGAAAAGTTTTTGACTAATGGCTACACAGGTGCATTTTACCAAACATTCAGAGAAAGACCTAACACTTACCCTTCTCAAACTATTTTGTAAAATTCAAGAGAAGGGAAGGCTCAAGCTCATTTTATGAGGCCAGCATTATCCTAATTCTAAAACCAGATAAAGATGGTACAAAAAATTATAGGCCAATATCCCTGATGAACATGGATGCTAAAATCCTCAACAAAATATTAGCAAACTGGATATAGTAATACATTAAAAAGATCATATACCATGAGCAAATTGGATTTATTCTGGTGACACAAGGTTCGTACAATATCCACAAATCACAAAACGTGATATACCATATAAACAAAATGAAGGATAAAAGTTACATAATCATATCAATAGATGCAGAAAAAACATTTGATAAAATCCAGCACCACATATAGCGACTTGCTAATTGGACATGCTAATTGGGCTTAAACATTCATATGCAGTATGTATAAAATTAAACTTTACAAATTCCCTCTTAAGTTGCTACTATTTATGTGTGGTCTAGTTCAATGAATGACACTCTCATTGATCTAGTTCCCCAACTCAGAAATTTGGGAGTCATTCTGGAACCTTTTTTCCTGCTCCCCCATCTAAGTAGAGATGCCATTTGATGGGTTTTACCCCTTAACATCTCTTGTTCTTTTCATTGCATCCTTAATGCTGTTGCCTGATCCCAGTCATCTTTTTCTGGCTAGACTATTTCAGGTCTATGCCTTCAGTTTTGAAGTCCTCCTCCAAGCTGCTACTTTTTAAAAATACCAATATGGTTATGTTATTGCCTTGAATAAATCCATTTCAATTGTTTTCTTTCACTTAGAGGACAGGGTGAAGGGCAAAGTCCACCAAATGCCATTCAAACTTTATCAGGATTTGCACCCTGCTTTCCTCTTCAGCCTTGTGTCTCACTGGACACTTTTACCTTCAAACCATATCTACTATCGTTGAGCAACAACTTTTATCTCTGTATTTTCCTAAATATTTTTCTATACGAAATATTGTCCTTACCATCACCATTCTCTTCTGATTGACTACACAAAGTGACTTTTAAATATTCAGCTCAAGCAACACCTCGTAGAAGCCTCTCCTGACTCCCCTAAGATAGGCATTGACCACTCTGTTCCTTGTTCTTTAATGTTTTCTGTGGAGAAGTCAATATTTTTTGTTTCACTTATTTATTTCATGTATGTTTATTTTAGCCAGTCTGTGATATCCTTGAAGGTAGGCACTGTATCTCATTCAATTTACTTCCCCAGGACTCAGTTGCAGTGCTTAACACAAAGTGAGTGCTTAACAAATCTTTGTTGAATTACACATCTTCCCAAACTCTGTTCTAGCTGAAATTATCTTTAAAATGTGCTTAGAATAGAAATCAGCAAATGCTAAGCACTCAGGAATATTAGCTAATATCATTACTTCAGTCAGTGTGTTTAAATTTGCCTTTCGTATAAGTTGGTAAGAGCTTATTTTTAGAGGAAATTCAAGCCAAATAACATTTCTAAAATTAGATCAATAATAATTATTTGATCTAATTTTAATAATAATTATTTCCTCTGAGTATTCCAGGAACAATTAAAATCCAGTTAGTATTAGTTCATGCATTCCTGTTCAAGAATTTTTATTTTGTTTTCTAGGTTGGTAAGCAGTGTTTTGTTTAGTTTTGTTTAGTTTTGCAGTCAAACAAGCACATTTGGTCAAGCATATTCCATCCCTCAGGAGGTTGGCAATAGTTTTTTGTGACGTGGTGAATTTTATGACATTGAATTTGTTGGATTTAAGTTAAAAGAAGAGATGAAAAATTAAGTAACTATTGATAGCATCAAAGGAATGACTAGACATTTAGGTTCCTTTTCCTCCCCACTTTGTGGGGAAGATTCTAAGGCTAATATTTCAACTTTATCTATGTGGTTAGTCAAGTATATGGCTAATATATGTATATGTGGCTAAATCAAAGCCTCACATTTTCTTTACAAATTGCCTGATTATCACCACAAAGCACATCACAGTTGGGAAGCAGTGCCTTTATAAAAACCACACACACACAGGCACAGACAATCGTAACATATCAGATCAGAAAAATCTTATCAATATAAAATCAAATGTCTTAGGGATACAGCAGTGCTGATATTTCTTAAGTTATTTTCCTTCTTTCGCAAAGAAGCTCAAAACGTTTGAATTCATAGTTACCTAAAGGCGGAGGTTAACTTGCCAGTAACAGCTTTGAGGGATGAGAGCTAACATCAGGGGACAGACATTTTCTTTTACAAATAACACCCCGTTATGTATTGTTCTCCATCACCCACGCCCAAATGGCTACTCGACCTACGAAACAAATCGCACCATGAGCACAGATAACCCCAGGCTTCAGGTCTGTAATCTGACTGTAGCCATCAGCAGCCAGAAATGAGTTTCTCTCTAATCAGCCTTCCATCAGTCCCCAGTCACTCATATAAAGGAGCCTGGGGAAGGGAGTATTCACATTGTTCTTTCTTCAGCACCAGGATTCTGGACAGCGCCCCGAGCGGGCTGCCTTCCTCCTGCTCCTTCCTTTCTAAATCTCCACCAGGGCTGCTATTGCCCCTCTAGTACCCCCTGCTGCAGAGAAAGAAAATTACATCGAGATCCATGCAGCCGGCAATGATGATGTTTTCCAGTAAATACTGGGCAAGAAGAGGGTTTTCCCTGGATTCAGCGGTGCCCGAAGAGCATCAGCTACTTGGCAACTTAACAGTGAGTACTGAGTAGCTGGCACACTCCAGAGAGTGCTTTCAGGGTAGCAGTTGTGTCATCCTGCCATATTGCATATGAACACCTGGTGTAGAGTAAGCACACACCTCAATTCCTTCCTCTCTCACCTGTGTACCCTACCTCCCTCCCTGCTACCACCCCCCCCCCCCGCCCCCCGCGCCGGCCCGCCCCCCACCGTGTGCTTCCAATCTTCCTTCTCGGTAAAGTAAAGCAGGTGTACTGATCGCTACATGCTCAACTTCTTTTCCTCAAAATTTATAAGTAGAAAGCAAAAAAGGTCTTGAACATCAACAAGAGTTTGTATAAACCAATGTCTTATATCTACAACCAAAAGAAGTATGCAGAATTTTGAATTGCCATTTATTCTGGGAAGGAACAGGGAGAAGAAATGAAATAGATTTCTAGGGTTCCTGCAAAATTACTGTGTCTTCTATAGCCCGTTCCTCCTACAAAGCCTGGTCTTTAAACACTGAAATAATCTTTTCTAATTTTTCTCTATAGGTACTGGTTATTGGAATTAAAGAAAGATTGAGTTTTCAAAAGTTTTTCTACATTCCTCATTTCTCCATTTTTTCAGTTTAATTGATGAAGTAATAAAAACGATTACTACTTTTTTCATTGTTGAAGGTAGTTTTTATGTTTAAATAGTAACAGAATAAAAAAGTTAATATTTTGCAGGATTTTACATTCTGATTTGAGGTTATTGTCATGGGACTTAATAAAAAAGACACTAAAAGAAAAATGTATTCAGATTTCTAGTCATTAAAAATATTAAATGACCATATGAGCTCACCTTTAACTGGAACATAATCAACAAAAGAAAAAACCAGAGACATAGAAATTAAGGACAATGCGACAGTAACCAGAGGGGAGGTGGGGGGGATAATGAGAAGAAGGGTTTTGAGGAACTACTATAAAAGACACATGGACAAAACCAAGGGGGAGGATAGAAGCGAGGGAGGGAGGTGGGTTTGGCTGGGGCTGGGGAGAGTCGTTGAGAGAAAATGCAGATAACTGTAATTGAATAACAATAAAATAATTATTAAAAAATAAAATAAAAGGGGCAAAGTGACTGTAGTTTAATAAAAAATTAAATGATATTTCATTACTGTACTATCAGACTTTATCACCAATATAATTCAGTCTGTATCATAGAAAAATGTTTTACTATTGTAACTCCAACTCTGTGCCAGAGGGTCATATTGTACTTGTTTGTTATTACTGCTAAAGATGTTGAAAAGTAATCAGGGCAAGTTTTATAGAACTATTTAATCAGTTTGCAAAAATGAGGCCAAAAACTTAAACATAGGTTTTCTAACATTTAAATACCATGAATATTTGGATGAGATATTACATGGAAGAATTTCCAAGTCACAGTGTACTACTACCCTAAGGAGGACAAAGAGAACTCAGAGTTATGCTAATTAAAGATATTAGATCTGTATGTTATGTGGTGAGGAGGGGGCAGATGGTGAGAGTACTAAGACTTTGAGCTTTGAATGACCAAACATTCTATCAAATGCCAATATCTGCATAGACTTTTTTTCTCCCTCAAGTGGTAAATAATAAAATATTTTCAGTGATATATAAATCTAGTGAGTGAAGCAATACTAACATGTGAAAATAAAGCCAGTAGAGAAATCAAAGGAAGACAATGGCAAATCACTACTCATTGGGTTCCACATCTAATGTACATTTCTCAGTTTCATAAAGAGGTAATAGATTGGTGTGGTTGTATTATATCACTATTTGCCCATGAGAAACTTCTCTGTATATACAGAAAAGTAAACCTTAATTTTGCTTTGTTTGTCAAAGGAAAGTTTCCAGCTTTTTTATTTGGCAGTTTTAACAATGTGATCTGAGTTTCTGGAATCTACCTTTTTTTTTTGTGAATGTTTTAATTTTGTCTTTATTTTTGTTGCATTTAGAATTCTTTAAAAAAATTTTTTTATTGTTGTTCAAGTACAGTTTTCTGTCTTTCCCCCGACCTCAGCCCAACACCCCAGCCCTCCCCACCTCCCTGGAATCTACCATTTTTAAAAAGATTTTATTTATTTATTTTTAGAGAGAGAGGAAGGGAGGGAGAAAGAGAGGGAGAGTATCATCGATGTGACAGAAACATTGATCCATTGCCTCTCACACATGTCCCAACCTGGGATGGGACCAACCTGGAACCGAACCTGCAACCCAGGCATGTGCTCTGACTGAGAATCGAACCAGCAGCCTTATGCTTTGAGGGACAAAGCCCAACTAAGTGAGCCACATTGGTCAGGGCTGGAATCTGTCATTTTTACCTTTAGCCAAAAGGACTAATAGTCATTACTTAGTCATGTATACACTATTTTGAATGGCTAATAAAATGTTAATCTCTTTCAGCTTCTCAGATTCTATACTCTTGTGCACCTAACGATTAGGTAGTTCTCTTTCATTCTCTCTCTTTCACTCTCTCTCTCCCCTTCACCCCACCCACGCCATTTTTTTCCTTTCCTTTCTTTTTCTTTGTGGCTGAATTTTAACAGCCACTTTTCAGATATCATTTGCTGACACAAGTGGCCTTATAGGAATAAATCCCTTTGCGCTGAACTTCTGCAGATAGATTCATGTTGGCAACATGGATGTAATTGCAGACAGTAAGGTTATCAATTTCAGTGCAATTCTGGACACATTTCAGAATGAAATGAATATTTTGTTTTTAAGTTTCAATTGAAACTAAAACTATTGTTGTGAAAAATATACATTTGGCCTTCTTTTTGTCATGTTTAACAATTAATAATACAGTTTCCATATGAGCCAATGAGGCTAATGGATCAAATTTTATCCTGTAAAATAAACTTAGGCAGGAATTATTAATATTTGTGATGTTTTACTTTATGATAGTCAGATGTTTGTTGCTTTTAAAGGGAATTAAATCCAATCCCTCTTTAATTTTAGCCACTGGGTGATGTCTCAAGAGCACTGGAAAATAGTTTCCCAGAGAAAATTAGACCAATATTTATGATAAAAAGTTAGAAATTGAATTGAAATAGCAACTTCTTGAGTTTATATGATTGCTGGGGCTTCCAGCATATGATTGGAGTATCTAAAAAAATGTAGTGGAAGAGAACATTGGAATCCTAATTAATATTTGTGTGTGTGTGTGTGTGTGTGTGTCTGTCTATCTTCTCGAAGCTAAATAAAGCTAACTCTGGCAAAAATGATGATAAAAAAGACAACAAAGGAAGCAGCAAAAGTGAAACTGCTACTGAAAGTGGCAAGACTGCGGTTGTATTCTCTTTGAAAAACGAAGTCGGCGGATTGGTCAAAGTGCTGAAACTCTTTCAGGTGAATGTAAACTGTCCTTAGTAACTTTAAAAGTGACTGTGTGCCTGCTTGAAAATCTGTCATCTGTTCTGAAACATTGCTGAATCGTTTCTGGATAATGTGTTGAAAGGTTTGAAGAAACCAAACTTCATGAGGCTTTTACAAGGGGAGTTTGTCTGCCAAACAATGAAATAAGCAGATTCGGGTTACTATGGTTCATGAATTCAGAGTTAGTCCATTAGTAATTCTGCGGACTGTTGCCAGGTGAGGCAGTTAGTAATTTAAAAATGTGAGCCTCACACCTGGAAATGCAAACACAAAAGGAGTCAGTATGAGTTTCTTTAAATATCAAGAGCCTGCAGCCTGATTTGATTAACATTTGAATCATGCCCATGTCCTGGGAGCCCATTTATTGCACAAAATGAGATGCTGGAGTGTAGGCACTTGGTATTCCCCTAATCCTCATTGTTTCATGAATTTAACCTGCCATTTATAAAGATGAGTCACCCTCCTTACATATGAGCTCTTTCTTAAAGAAATGCAGTAGGCTTTTCCCAGACTCTTTGAACACTGAAGAAAGAGTCTAGTTGAGAATGAGGCTAGAAAAATCCAGAAAAACTATTGCCATCCTGCCAGGGTGTACCTGATGGTTCCCCTGCTCTCCAGGAAGCACCCTCCCTTACAAAGGCATTTTGTTTGGGGGCAATGACTGCTGACCAGCTAAGATAGGAAGCCTAGCTCTTTGAGGTGAGTTGGGTACTAGTGCAGCGGAAAAACAGTTGGAATTACAGTCAAAGGATTCAGACCTGTGTTCTGGCTTGGCTAAATCCCAGCGGCTTCCTAGGTTCAATTTCTTCACTTGTGAAATAGTAATAATTCTTCCTTCCTAACAAGGTTGTTGTGATGAAATAATATAAATGAAAATGCTTTGTCAAGTATACAGATACGAGGCATTATTGTAATGTCTCTTGGATGACTGTAGAGGGGAAATTAGCAGCCCGATTTGGCAAATATTTCCTTGCTCTCTTTTGACCTCGAAGAAAGGATCAGGCACCATAAACAGTGGTAATGGAAATCTGGGGCAATATTTTACACATAATTATATCATCTAATGCTGTCTCCACACAGTGCCCAAAGGCAGGCCAATTCAATTAGACAGCTGGGTGCAGTAGAGAAACCCGGGGAGAAGGAGTAGCAGCCCTCCGCTTTCACCTGGCCATCAACTCGTCATGGGGTCTTAGCTGAACACTTAACCCATCCGGACCTACTCTGCTTCAACCAGAGGACATTAGAAGTCCAAAGTGAAACAATATGTGTGAAGACTCTTGAACTTTGAACTTAATATCAGTCTTACCTTTATCCTCTGCCAGTTTAGAAAATGTGGCATTTGCACAGAGGTTAATCAAAACAGAAACAGAGCATTTAGTTTCCTTGTCACAGGACTACTTCCTTTCCACAGAGGAGCATGCCATTTGATTTGATCTTACTCTGGCTTCAGAAACTCACTATCCTGCCCCTGTGCTGAAAATTCCCAGACTACCCAGGACTGTCTTAGGAATTGTGCTGATAATCAGAGGCCCCATCCAGAGTGATGGGAAGGTGTTAGCTTATTTGCGGGTGGGTTAGGGTGCAGAGGAGAACTTAGTCTTCAGTTAACTCAGGGGAAAGGAAGACTACATCCCTGGGGAAATTTAAACCTGAGGTTTAGGTATTAAATTGCCACCATCCCTCAAGCACCTTATTGTAAGGAGACTTTTACCCCTGAAATCCATCCTGGGGTGATAACTGCAACAAAACATTCTCATATGAAGCTAGCCTGGAGGTTGCTAAAAGAGAACTGGTACTAAGTGGTCCCGTTTAGGGTTTTGTTTGTTTGCTTTTTAGTTTCTCTTGGCCTTCAGAGATCCACACAAGACTGCTTTTCCTCCTTCTCTTTTCCTATGGTGTGGATTACGCTTTGGCCCATGTTTCCCAAACATTGGTCGTTTTCAAATCACCGTCCCCATTTCAGCCTCTTGTACTATTTGCTTTTTCAAAGATTATTTTATTTTTAAATATTAAAGTTCATTTTTAATCTTGAATTTATAATGGAAACTTTATACCACTATAAAATCAGGGGTTTGAGTTTTAGTTATGTTTTCAGAAACATACAAACAAATAAAGATATATATCTGGGGATTATAAAATAATAACCTAATTCCCTCTCCCCCCAAATAATCACGCACACCACCAGTGGGATGTGGACTGTGCTGGGAAATGCTGGTGTTTGCAATTACAACACATTTTATAGGCCCTTCATATAGCTTAATGCCCCCCCCCCGCCCTCCCCCCCCTCCGTTAAAAATGAGACAGGAAAACTGATTTCCTATGAATAAAATATTCCTGTCAATAAAAATACTGGTTGAACACATATCCATGTTTTCATCAACCAAAGAGAGAGGAGATTGTCTTTTTGTGGACACTTGGCAACTTGTTTAAGATTTGAAGGAGGACAGCTTGTGGCATCTCTTTCACTGTGCCCTGGAGGTGATTTAGAGATGTTGCTTCTCTTTCTACAGGAAAAACATGTCAACATGGTTCACATCGAGTCCAGGAGATCCCGGCGACGAGGTTCAGAGGTGGAGATCTTTGTGGACTGTGAGTGTGGCAAAACAGAATTCAATGAGCTCATTCAGTTGCTGAAATTTCAAACTACAATTGTGACACTGAATCCGCCAGAGAACGTTTGGACAGAGGAAGGAGGCAAGACCAGGTTTTGCTTGTTGGGTATTTTTGCAATCTGACAAGTGTTGCAAAGGGGAAAACACAATCTGTGAGCTAATGTATTTGATCCTATACTGTATTTTCAACAGAGCTAGAGGATGTGCCCTGGTTCCCCCGGAAGATCTCTGAATTAGACAAATGCTCTCACAGAGTTCTCATGTATGGTTCTGAGCTTGATGCTGATCACCCAGTAAGTGTCCAGTACAATCTCTTCCACATGCGCTTTTCCACCTCCATTCATGTGTCAGGCACTGTGCCATGTTCTGTGCTGTAATGCTTTATTGTAGAACAATTTATTATTTATTCCCTGTAACTGAGAACAGACTTTTAAATGGTAAAGCTTCCTTGTAAATATGTGTTGGCTGGAAACAGGTTAGAAAGATGGCATTTCCACAAAGCATTCATTTTTTAAAGGGTTGGATAGAGACGAAGATTTTAAACCTTGGAGAATACTTCTGCAGAATTAGACAGCCTGAAATATACTTGCAGATGGTGACCCCTGGAAAACCGATGAACTGAAATTGATCACTCTTTTGGGAAACTATGGAGGAATTGGCATTATGGGGCTCAGTGAGAAAATAAAATTCTCCTTGCTATTTTCCTTGACTGGAGGTAGTTAGGAGTAGAGTAATATAGCGGACTTTAGTCTCAATGGAAAGGCAGAGGGTTTTAGAATAAGGCCGTGACGGAAGAGGCATCTCTTCCCACATCTACCTGGAATCTATTTACCACCTCTCTCCCCTGCTTTAATAAAAGTGACCACCTTGAAAGAAATATGATACGAAGGTAAGCATTTCCCACTATTCCCTCCCTCCCCATTTACATTAGTTTTTATTTAACACAAGAGACTCGGAATGTCTTTACGGTCAGAATGAAGTATAGTTAATAGTCCAGGAGAAATAAGCAACGTTCTCATTCGTTATAAGCATTCCGCCCGCCCCTGCCATGTGCCCCTTGTCTATAAACAGGCGAAACCCAAGCAGATCAGTCATGCTTATGAGAGTGTTTATGGTCTGAGGGTAATGGGTCATAGATATTCGTTTTACTTAACTGGAGGTGATCTGGAAGTAGGACAGCGGGGCTCCATGCAGCGGTTCTCTGAGTGTGTTCCTGAGACTGGCTGTGTGAGCAGCCGCCAGGAGCTTGTGTTAATGAGCCTGCACTTGAGTTTGACAACTGTACTTTAAAGACAACTGTGACAACTTCAACAAGAGGAACATTTTCAGTCAAACCAGCCATTTGGCAAAATATACCCGTTCAAACTAATTCATAACCTATAATTCGTACAAACAGTCAAACATACCTAAACATCCAATTCAATTGCATTATTTTCAAAAACCTGAATTTACTCAGACATGTGTGTTATATTTGCCATCATAGCCTAAAATTTCAGAAAAATTCACTGCGATTTCCATGTAAGGCTCCTGAACATTAGAAAAACACTCAAAAGAGACTTCAGGAGTTGTCTATTTGTCATCTTCCCCTTCCTCACCTTCAAAGGAGCCAGAATTAACACAAGTCAGGTACGAGAGGTTGGCAGTAAGAGGACTGCCCAGATGCCAGCTGTTAACTTGTAGGATGACCTTGGACAAGTCCCTCTACCTCTGCACCTCAAATTCCTTATGTAAAAAGTGGAAACAAAATTCTTAATGACCTCAAAGGGCATTTGCAAAGCCTAGTTAATAAAGGAAGTGGAAAGCATTTTGGCAAGGGTAAATACTTAATTTCAGGAATGGAAATGCTGCATTAAATCATCCAGATCAACACCTGGAGACTAAAGGATTTCTTGCTAACCTATTTCCAAGTGCTCCCCTTAGTTTAGTTTGAAAATTACTTACCTGGAGAAAGGGGGTCAGTCTTTTTAATGGAACAACCACGGGAATCACTGACCTTGCTGTGAAAAAAAATGTACTCAATACCCAGTGCACATTGTCCTATGCTTAATTTTGTCCATTATTCCTAATCACACTCACCTTATAATACCTTTTCTTATTTTCTTGGCACCCACTTTAAATAATTGCAAGTACTTAGCAATCTCCTACCTCACCCATTTATTTTTACTACACATATTTCTCTTATAAGCACAGCAAATGTTCATTATGCAAAATTCGATATTGGCAAGTTGACTTTTTTATGTCATTATTTGATGAAGATGGGAATGTTGTCTCAGGCCTTTTGTGCTTCAGAATAATTCCAGGCCTGAGAGGGGTTATTGTGAGAGGCCAGGCCCCCAAGTGCTGGGATGGCTCAGAAGGAAGGGGCTTGGAATGTGAGTCAGGCTGCTGATGTCCTTAGGAAGGGTTAAATATCTATCCGGGTCAGTGCCTCTCAAACTTTAATGGAAAAACAAATCACCTGGAATATCTGCTTAAAATGCAGATGGGGGTCCTGAGGTTCTAGAGAGCTGCCTACTATTTGTGGCAAGCTCCTGTTTGAGGCTTACTGCAGTGGTCCAGAGACCACGTATTGAGTAGCAAGGATCTAGACTGAGGGGGTCTTTCAAAGCGTGGTTCAAGGTTCACCCAAAAGGTGTTTGTTAATGAGTGCTAATGTTTGAGAACTACGGTCCTAGCTCAGTGATTCTCGGCCTAGCTTTCCAGTCGAATGATCTGTGGGGGATTAAACAATACACTGATGCCAGGATCTCCTTCAGAGTACTTGAATCAGAACCTCTGGGAATGCAGCTAGGTTTGGAGTAGTATTTAAAGCTCCCAGGTGACTCTAAAACTCCACCAGGTTGACTTGTTTGGGATAGCTGCTTGAGCGTCAGTGTACATTTAACTGAGTACTTCGGGGTGCTGGCCTGGTCTTCAGCTTCCCTTGATTTAAACTGAGAGAGGAAAGGTGGGTGTCTAGCAGATACTTTCTGAGTGCTAGGGTTGCGAGATTTAGCAAAGAAATATATGGAATGCTCAAGTTAAATTTTAATTTCAGGTAAACAACAAATAATATTTTTTCTTAGAAGTATACCCCAAATATTACACAAGTGTTCGGTATTTTATCTGGTAACCTTATCCCTGGCTTCAGTCCAGAGCACATGGAACACTTGCCTGTGATTGCGCATGCAGCCAGAATCCCTGTTTTGCTTTGCCAGTCCATGGTTCAGTCCTGGAAGCTCTGGATTGCCCACGTTTGTGTAATCACCGCCACACTAGGCTAATGAGGCATGATGAGTAAATCACTCTCTCACATGCCTGGAAAAGGTGCAGGTGTTTGCTGAGGAGAGAGACCATTGAGATTCTTCAGGAAGCCCAGCAGATTATGATGCTGTTACCATGGTGTCCGGCTTGGCAGGAACCGGGGAACAGATGCTGTGCTTTTCACGTGACTCTTTTCCTTTTGTCACGGCCTGCTTTCTTCTTGAGTAATAGAGGTGCTTGGATGTCTTCAGTTTAACCACCTAGGTTGCTTGGTTCCAGTGAGTGTTGAAAATTGTCCTCTGTAGCTGGATCATGTATACCCTCTGTATCACGAGTCCCCTATTTAGGTCACAGGTCCACTTGTGAATGTGGTAACTATGATCACAAATTTTGTATATACACATTGTAATACTCATAAGGCTCATGTGCAAGCCTCAGTTTAAAAACTCCCAGTTTCTAGCAAAAGGAAGAACATGGGAGCTGCTAGGGCAGGAAATTTCATTTCTGCAGGGCGTTTGGGTGATCTCAGAGTACCCTGTCTCTCTCTGTTAGTAAATCTCTTGTCCCTCCCGAGAGAAAGGCTGCTGGCAATGGTAGCTCTTCATTTCCATCCAGCAGACATTCCTGTGAAGACTTCTGACCTGGAGGCCAGTTCTCCTTCAGCCGGGACAGAAAGTGGAACGATTTTCTATGAGTTTGAGTTCCTGTGGGACAACCCACCTTGCGGAAGTGTCTGAGGTGGGCTGGCAGAGGTGGGCTGGCCTGTGGGGGTTTGCAGCGGCTCTCCCCTCAGAGCCCCTGACCCCAGCGGTGGTCTTCTCAGAGTGGCCACCACTTCCTCATTTTCTTTTGGGGCTGCAGCAGTAGAAAGTTAAGTTGAAACACTTCTTTCTGGGCTTCCAGCAGTTTGAAGAAACAACCCCGGAGAGAACTGATTGTCTGAAAGTACCTGAAGAAAAAGAAAATGGAAAGCCTGTTGGCAAGAGAGATTCTTGAGTAAACCAAGAAGTTCTCTCAGAAGGATTCCACATGAGTGAAGACTAACAGACAGGATATTTAATTTCCCAAGTGTTATGATGATGGATAAAAGTCTTGAAGTTGCTAAAGACTCCCTGGAGTCATAGGAACCCAGAGTAGAATGGAACTAACCTACTATCCTGTGCATGAGTCCTTTATAATTGATTTTGCATTGTGTGCCTATATTCATAAAATACAGCAAAACCTCTTTAAGTTATACTAATTTGGGGATTTGATAATTACTGTGAATGATGGAGTTTTTAATAAATGCACGTTGATCATTTACACAAGGCAATTAAATTTAGGTTAACTTACCGAATAACCAGGTTAAAGGGACCTTGTTTTAATGAAAAGGATAAGATTAACTTGTGTTGAAGATCTTACACGTAAATGAAAACCAAAGGATGTTGTTCACCGTATCTATGTACTTAACTATGCCCTTCTGCCCACATAGTGGGAAGGGTAACTGTAGCCTGAACCCCCACACATCCCAGATTAGTGCAGTCCCAGTGTAATGAGGTTTTGCTTGGAGCACAACTCACCTCTGCCTGAGTCATCAAGGTGGCCACACAAGGATAAAAATTTGCACTTGAATTGAGTACTCACCACCGCAGTGGTTTTCTCTTAGGCCTTCTGCAGCTAATTTTTTGGCACTCTGTTAAATCACTTCATCTCTTTTCTGTTTAAGGGATTTAAGGACAATGTCTATCGACAGAGAAGAAAGTATTTTGTGGATGTGGCCATGAGTTATAAATAGTAAGTACTTGTATAACTGTTTCTGCAAATTGTCACTGGCTAGTTAGAAAAAACACATGCTGTGTTAAACACATCTGTCTTCCCTTCACTTTCACTTTTCTGAAGGCAGACACGAACCATTTTAAACACTCACCAACTCTGCAGCCAACAGTGGTGTTTGACACCCAGGTGCAATTATTGTAAGAGAATGAGACCTGCGGGCCGTGTGCCAAGTGCTGCATTTTCACCATTGTGTTCGCAGCTCTGCTAGGGCAAGGAGCCATTTTTGTGCACTCTGCGGGGCCCAGAAAATGTACTTTAATTTTACTTTTGATTTGACTTTTCAGTAACCTCCTTCAATGTCTAGCCTCCCCAGTGGAAGTAGAGAATTCAGCAAGAATGGCAAAAGGGCTCAAGTAAGCAGCCCTAATGAAAAGAAATGTGTTTGCTTTATGTGGAAAGCAAAACTTCTTAAAAATTGGAGCATTTATGGAAGAGTTTCATACCAATGCCGAATTAGGGTTGAATTAGTGTTGGGTTGAATTAGTATGAAATCGAAGAACCTCAGGACTGGGATGAGGACTGTGCGTTGTGCAGGGTATTAAGCAGCAGTGACAGGATGTTTGCGACAGACAATAATGTAGTGGCTTGACTGCACGCCATATCTAAAAAACTGGCATAAGTGTAAGGCCTCTAGTTATTCCGCTCACACTAATAAAACTTATAGACCATCACGGTGCTATCTTTACTTTGTCTGGTATGTGACCAGCCATATAAAGCTTGTCATCAGAAGAAAATATAAATCCATGACTGGCAGGAAAGATTCTTTCTTATTCTAGTGGAGGATAGGTGAGAAACTTGACTGCCCTGTGGAGCAAGTTTGTCTTTGGTAAGAATTTAGGACATCATATATGTTATACAACGTATCAGTGTTTTCCTTCCTCCTTTCCTTCCTTCCTTCCTCCCTTCCTTCCGAATATGACATACAGGTGCTTAAAGCAAAACAAGGGGGTTTCCTATCACACCTTTGATTGGGCCACTCATTTGCTCACTTCTAATTACCCTCGATGCTTTGGTTCTCTTCCTTTCCTCCTCCTAAGCCCCACTCATCCTTCATTCTTTCTCTACTGGTTTTAATTCTGAAAACCAGGACTACTTGGCACATGCTTTTCTGCATGAGTCTATTCCACTCTCATCTTCTCAGTTCCATACAACTTCCCGAGTCTTTTTAGACCACTGCAACTTTCTACCCCCTCACAATGTCAGTGTGCTGGTGGCTTGTGCTGGCCCAAGCCCAACCTCATGCCCTTTTGACTCTCAGCACCATTGTTTCTAACCCTGCCTTTGAGTGTTTCCCGGCCAAATTGTGAAGGTGGCACTCTGATGGCCCAAGCTCACTTTTTCACACAAGCCCTGGCAAGTGGTTGTGAGTGTTCAGATTAGCTCCCCTTGGTTCACAGCTCCTCCCTGTGGAATTGGGCCATGCCTGTATCAATGGGTCCCTAGAAGGGGTGTGGGTAGGACGTGCCTTTGGGTCCTGTGCTTGGCAGAGCCTTTTCCTTTAGATACAAGGTAGATAAAAATGTATTTTATATGTAGATGCTATATTTAATGTATTATATATGAACAATATATACATGTATGTGTGTGGTATATAAAGAATGTTGTTAGTGTAGCGATCAAGGAACTGGCTCAGATGTTATATATTTCTTTCCAACAGAGCCCAGAAACTGGACAAAGGTGAGCTGATATTGATGACACTAATAGAATTAGTATATATGAGTTAACCAGTTTTAAGAAGGATTGATATGGGGAGTCATTTTGCTTTGAAGAAAAGATGTTTATATAGAGAGGGGAGGAAAAGAGCACATAGTTGATCCAGAGGGTAAAGCTCTCAAAGTATTAACAAGTTTGCATTTACCATTTTCCCATAGCTAAAGAGGGACATTGAGGTGTGATATCTATGGGAAACAAAAGTAAAAGTTGGAGGTTGGAGATGGTGGAGATTTTATACAAAGGAGGGTTGGATGCAGCTTCAGCGTTCCAGGATCTGGCCCCAGTTTAGAGAGCTTGCGGGGAGGGTGGTGTGGAGGGCTCAGGTTTGAGGGCCTGACCCTCCCTAACGGAGTGAGCAGGAGGCCGAGGTAGACAGGACGCCGGCAATTCTTCATTTTATGGGGAGAAACTACATTCATACAACTTACAATCTCCCTGTTGTTATGATACCAGAGAGGCCAGATTATAACCTGAAGGTTATTTAGTAGATATATAGTCATAGCAGCAAAGACAGTTTGGGATACAGGGTCATTATAACCCTCTCTCCTGGACAGTGCTGAGTCTGGCTATTACCAAAGTGAATAAAAACTGGGACATGGGAGCCAGACAATCTGGGGTTTGGGTCCTGACTCCACTTCTTCCTAGATGGGTGATCAACATCATGGAGTCCCCGTTTTTTCATCTGGGAAGTGTGTCTAACAATGGGACCCATCTCACGGGGTTGTAGTAAGGATCCTGGAAGAGAATGCATGGCTGTGCTTCACATAGTGCCTGGCACATGATTGGTGTTCATAACTGTCAGTCGTTATTACATCCTCCCCCCTTTTCCTTTTGCACAGACTGTCTTTGGTTTCCAGCTGACCTATGTTTAATTCTTTAGCTGTATTTTTTTAAAATATTTTTTTACTCTGGTTGCTCTTCAGATCATATAAATCTTTCACCTTTTTAAAAATATATTTTATTTTATTTAAAAAATTTATTGTATGTTTTTCATTACCTTTTAGTCCCCTTATACGCCCTCTTGGCAACCCCCACACTGTGGTCCATGTCCATGAGTCCCTTTTCCTTTTTGCTCAATCCCTCCACCCCCTAACCTTCCCCTGACTAGCTGCCACCCTGCTCTCCATCTATAGTCTGTCCCCATTTTCCTCGTTACCTTGGTTTGTTCATTAGATTCCACATATGAGTATTTTTCTTTCTCTGACTGGCTTATTTCACTTAGCATAACGTTCTCCAGGTCCATCCATGCTGTTGCAAAGGGTAAACTGTTCTTTTTTAAGGCCAAGTTCTCTTCCATTGTGTAAATGTCCCATAGTTGTTTTATCCACTCATCTACGGATGGACACTTGGGCTGCTTCCATATCTTGGTGACTGTAAATAATGCTGCAGTGAACATAGGGGTGCTTATGTTCTTTCAAATTAGTGTTTTGAGTTCCTTTGGATATATTCCCAGAAGTGGGATCACTAGATCAAAAGGCAGAACTATTTTTAATTTTTTGAGGTATCTCCATACTGCTTTCCACAGTGGCTGCACAAGCCTGCATTCCCACCAAAGGTACAAGAAGGTTCCCTTTCTCCACACCCTTTCCAGCACTTGTTATTTGTGATTCCTATTCTGATCAGCATGAGGTGATATCTCATTGTGGTTTTAGTTTGAATTTCTTTTTTAAAATATATTTTATTGATTATGCTATTACAGTTGTCCCATTTCTCCCCCATCATTCCCCTCCACCCTGCACACCCCCTCCCACCCACATTCCCCCCCTTTAGTTCATGTCCATATGTCATAAGTTCTTTAGCTTCTACATTTCCCACACTATTCTTGCCCTCCCCCTGTCTATTTTCTACCCACCGTCTATGCTACTTATTCTCTGTACCTTTTCCCCTTTCTCCTCCTCCCACTCCCCTGTTGCTAACCCTCCATATGATCTCCATTTCTGTGGTTCTGTTCCTGTTCTAGTTCTTTGCTTAGTTTGCTTTTGTTTTTGGTATGGTTGTTAATAACTGTGAGTTTTCTGCCTTTTTTACTGTCATATTTTTTATCTTCTTTTTCTTAGATAAGTTCCTTTAACATTTCATATAATAAGGGCTTGGTGATGATGAACTCCTTGAACTTGACCTTATCTGAGAAGCACTTTAACTTCCCTTCCATTCTAAATGACAGCTTTGCTGGATAGAGCAATCTTGGATGTAGGTCCTTGCCTTTCATGAATTTGAATACCTCTTTCCAGCCCCTTCTTGCCTGTAAGGTCTCTTTTGAGAAATCAGCTGACAGTCTGATGGAAACTCCTTTGTAGGTGACTGTCCCCTTATCCCTTGCTGCTTCTAGAATTCTCTCCTTCATTTTCATCTTGGCTAATGTAATTACGATGTGCCTTGGTGTGTTCCTCCTTGGGTCCAACTTCTTTGGGACTCTCTGAGCTTCCTGGACGTCCTGGTAGTCTATTTCCTTTGCCAGATTGGGGAAGTTCTCCTTTATTGTTTGTTCAAACAAGTTTTCCACTTGTTGCTCTTCCTCTTCCCGTTCTGGTACCCCTATAATTTGGATGTTGGGACATTTAAAGATGTCCTGGAGGTTCCTAAGCCTCTCCTCATTTTTTTTGAATTCTTGTTTCTTCATTCTTTTCTGTTTGGTTGTTTGTTTCTTCTGGTCCACTCCATTGATTTAAGTTCCAGTTTTCCTCCCATCTCTATTGGTTCCCCATGCATTTTCCTTCATTTCACATATTGTAGTCTGCAGTTTTTGATCTAATTTGTGAGCAAAATCAGCCAATTCTGTGAGCATCCTGATGACCAGGGCTTTGAACTGTGCATCTGATAGGTTGGCTATCTCTTGGTTGCTTAGAGGAATTGGCTCTGGGGCTTTCATTTGTTCTCCCATTCGAAACATTTTTGGTGTTTTTTTTGGGGGGGTTCTGGTCTCGGCTGTTACGTAGTGAGGGTGGAGCCTTAGGTGTTCCCCAGTGCAGAGCAGCCCAGTCGCTGAGTTGTGACGCTGTATGTGAGGGCGGCGTCCAAGAGGGAACAATGGCGCTTCCTCCGCTCTCTCTTGGATTCCGGTCCCTTCAGCTGCTTCCCCTATGCCTGGATTATCTGTGCATGAATGTGGGACCGCCTGGTCAGCCAGCCGCCTTGTGTAGCCTCACTGGGTCTGCACAGTTGCCACCCTGTGCCTGGGGTCC
Organism: Glossophaga mutica; assembly: GCA_039655065.1. Classification (NCBI taxonomy): domain Eukaryota; kingdom Metazoa; phylum Chordata; class Mammalia; order Chiroptera; family Phyllostomidae; genus Glossophaga; species Glossophaga mutica. The sequence goes on from CM077304.1 coordinate 68,031,974, forward strand.
GCCAGCTGCCGCCTGTGCACCTGGGGTCTGCTAGCTGCCGCCTGTGTGCCTAGGAACTGCCAGCCGTTGTTGCCTGCATGCCCGGGTCCGCACCTCCATTTTTTCCTGCCTCGACTCCACCCCTCTTACTGGTCTGGATGAATGGTTGTTGGACTTCCGTACAGTTTAATTTTCTCTCAGTTCTGCTTGTTTTCTTGTTTCTAAATATTTGTTGTCCTTAATTTTTGTTGTGCAAGGAGGCACAGTGTGTCTACCTATGCCTCCATCTTGGCCGGAAGTTCTATTTTTATTTTTTTGATTAAGTTGTAAATGGGATAGTTTTCTCAGTTTCCCTTTCTGATAATTCTTTCTAGGTGTGTAAAAATACAACTGATTTTTGGATATTAATTTTGTACCCTGCTATTTTGTTGAATTCTTTTTGTAGCATTACTAGTTTCTAGATGGAATATTTAGGTTTCTTTATGTACAGTATCATGTTGTGTGCAATTAACAAGTTTTACTTGTTCCTTTCCGATTTGCATGTATTTTATTAACTCTTCTTGTCTGATTGCTGTGGCTAGGACTTCCAGTTCTATTTTGAACATGTAGTGAAAGCAAATACTCTATCTTGTTCCTGATTTTAGGGAAAATGCTTTTAGTTTTTCCCCATTGAGTATGATGTTGGCTATGTGTTTGTCATAATGGTCTTTAATATGTTGATTTCCACTTTAGTATAAAGTGATTTCCCACTTTAATATGTCTATTCCCACTTTGGTGAGAAATTTTATCATAAGTGTGCTCTAAATTTCATCAAATGCTCTTTCTACATCATTCGATAAGATCATATGATTTTTATCCTTCATTTTGTTTGTGTGGTGTTGCAGATATTGTACTAACCCTGCATCCCAGGAATAAATCTGACTGATCATGTGCTATGATCTTTTTAATGTATTGCTAGATTTGGTTGGTTAATATTTTGTTGAGAATTTTTGCATCTATGTCCATTCAGGATATTGGTGTATAATTTTCCTTCTTTGCAATGTCTTTATCTGGTTTTAGATTTAGGATAATGCTGGCCTGGTAAAATGAGCTTGGGAGTATTCTCTCCTCTTGACATTTTTGGAATAATCCTGACTGGCTCTGGCCCTGGAATCACACCCACACAGTGGTCTCTACCCCAAGATTGTGAACACACTAAAAGGGCATCTATTAATTAATTAATTAATTAATTAATTAGCTCTAATTCATCTGGAATTTCCCTTTGAAATAATCAAAATGCTATTTCAGATAAAAACAAACCAAATATGTGAGTGGACACAAAAAAGCACCTATTGTAAGATTCTATTGATAGGAAACTTCCACAATAGGTAAAGGAGCAGAGACAGAAAGTAGATGAGGTGTTGCCAGGGTCGGGAGGGGTGGGGAGTGAGCACTTCTGGTGCAGGGTTTCCCTTTGGGGCAATGGAGCATCAGCAACTAGTTAGTGGTGGTGATGCTTGCACAGCTTCATGAATGTATGTCATGCTCAGGAATGGCACAAATTTAAAATATAAACAATAGCTTTTATTTAATACTTAAAATGAATTGCAACATGGAAAAATGAAGGCTAAAAAAGAAAAAAGAAAAGAATGCAAGAAAAAAACCCCAAAGAGTCCCAAATAATAAAATTTAAAAAGCAATACTGAATCATGCCATAGAGTAAAGGAAAACATAGCAGTAGAAGCAGATAAAAGAAAAAGGTCAAAGAATGAAGGTAAAACAAATTCAACAGGTTCAATTTTCCCAACAGCATTTATTGAATAGACTATCTTTAGCCCATTGTATATGCTTGCTTCTTCTGTCAATTATTAATTGACTCTAAAGGTGTCAGTTTATTTCTGGGCTCTAAATTCTATTCCATTGATCTATGTGTCTGTTTTTATGCCAGTACCATGCTGTGTTGATTACTATGGTCTTATAGTATAGTTTGATATCAGGTAGCATGATTCCTCCAACTTTGTTCTTTCTCAGGATTGCTGTTGCTATGTGTGGCCTTTTGTGTTCCATATACATTTTTAAAATATTTGTTCTTGTTCTGTGAATTATGTCATTAGAGTCTTGACAGGAATTGTGTTGAATCTATGGATTGCTTTGGGTAGGATGGACATTTTAATTATGTTAATTCTTCCTATCCATAAACATGGTATGTTCTTCCACGTATTTGTATCTTCTTCAGTGTCTTACAATTTTCCAAGTACAGGTCTTTTACATCTTTGATTAGGTTTATTTATAGATATTTTGTTCTTTTTGTAGCAATTGTGAATGGGATTGTTTTTATAATTTCCCTTTCTGTTAGTTTGTTACTGGCACATAAAAATGCAACTGAGTTTTGGATATTTGCTACTTTGCTGAATTCATTTATTAGTTCTAGTAGTTTCTTGGTGGAATCTTTGGGGTTCTCTATGTACAGTGTTATGTCCTCTGCAAATAAAGGCAGTGCTACAACTTTGTCTTTGCTGCCACCTAATACTGTAGTTCAAATGTTCCTTGAAGTAATGCTTGGAATAAAACTCCTTTAGTTTCCCGCTTAAAGACTATTGTATATACTGATGCTTTTTGTCTGAAAAACACTATTCTCTGTGGAGAGATTTTTAAAAAAATATATTTTGTTCGTAATGCTATTACAGTTGTCTCATTTTTCCTCCCCTTTATTCTCCTACACCCTGCACCCTGCTACCCTCCAGCATTCCCCCCATCCCTAGTTCATGTTCATGGGTCATACATATAAGTTCTTAGGCTTCTCCATTTCCGTTACTATTCTTAACTTCTCCCAGTCTATTTTATGCTTACCAATTATGCTTCTTATTCCCTGTACCCATTTCCCCCATTCTCTCCCCTCCTCCTCCCCACTGATAACCCTCCATGTGATCTCCATTTCTGTGATTCTGTTCCTGTTCTAGTTGTTTGCTTAGTTTGCTTTTGTTTTTCTTTTTGTATTTTAGGTTCAGTTGTTGATAGTTGTAAGTTTGTTGTCATTTTACTGTTCATAGTTTTAATCATCTTCATTTTCTCAGATAAGTCCCTTTAACATTTCATATAATAAGGGCTTGGTGACAATGAACTCCTTTAGCTTTACCTTGTCTGGGAAGCACTTTATCTGCCCTTCCATTCTAAATGATAGTTTTGCTGGATAGAGCAATTTTGGATGTAAGTCCTTGCCTTTCATGACTTGGAATACTTCTTTCCAGCTCCTTCTTGGCTGCAAGCTTTCTTTTGAGAAATCAGCTGATAGTCTTATGGGAAGTCCTTTGTAGATAACTCCTTTCTTCTTGCTGTAGAGCTCTGGCCAAAATGGAGGCATAGGTAGAAACACTTGGCTTCCTTGAAAAATCAAAAGAAGAATAACAACCAATACAAAAACAAAAAAATGAGCAAAACTGCCAAAAAAATCAAAGTTCATGGAAGTCTGACAACCAAGGAGTTAAAGAACAAACATTCATCCAGACTGGTAGGAGGGGTGGACATGGAAAGCTGGGGTGGAAAGGGTGCACGGCAAGGCAGTGGACCTGGCAGATGAAACGGTGGCTGGTGGATGGGATTTCCCACATTCATGAGTGGATAAGCTGGGAGGAACAACTGGGGAGCAAGAAAGACCACACAATCCACGGTTACTGCATGGGGAAATAAATCTTCAAGACCTCTGGCTGTAAAAATCTGTTGGGGTTTCAGCAGTGGGAGAAACTCCTAGTCTCAGAGGAGAGTCCATTGGAGAGGCCAGTGGGATTCTAGAACATACACAAGCCCACCCACCTGGGAATCAACACCTGAAAGGGCACAATCCACTTGTGGGAAGTGAGGGAAGTGATGGAAAGTGGAGTGAGAGCCCAGCAAGTGGTATTGTTCCCTCTCTGACGCCTCCCCTATATACAGTATTTTATCTCCCCACGCTGGAACACTGGGTTGCCTGGTTTGTCTCACTCTCTAGTTGTTTCTCCCAGCTTCTCTGCATGCAAATGTGGGGACTACCTGGTCTACCAGCCACCACCTTGTCATGTGTCCTTGCCACCCTAGCTTCTTTGCCATCCCGGTTTCCTGTCTCCACCCCTCCTACCAGTCTGGATGGATGTTTCTTCTTTGATTCTTTGGTTGTTGGACATCCATACAATTCAATTTCCTGGAAGTTCTGGTTGTGTTTTGTTTTTAAGTTGGTTGTTATCCTTCTTTTGGTTTTGCGAGGAAGCAAAACGTATCTACCTATATCTCCATCTTGGCTGGAAGCTCCTAAAATACATCTCTTTGTGGAGAGATTTCAAAGAAAGTAATCATATTCCCATTTGTGTATGTGTGTGGGGCAGCTGCCAAAATACTGGTGGTAACAGGTTAACGGTTGCCTCGGGTGCATCTTGTTAGTGGACAGAGTTAGGAAGGTACCTACCAGGAGTTTTTAAATAGGGAAAACAGGAAGCCAGCACTCGTAGAACGTGAGAGAAAAAGGTCATTTCTTAATGTCCTTCATGCCATCATCTGTGGCTTCTATGGGTATGAGTTTGAGGATGGATAAGGGGTAGCCGTGTGTGTGTGTGTGTATGTGTAAATACATGTGTCTTTGCAAGTTGAGGGGGGTGTCCTGGTGCTGGGGGGTGGTGGGTCACAGGTCCTAACAAGTCCCCAGAGGGCCTGGGTCATTTTCTCCTATTTGCCGTGCAGTAAGTAAGGTTTGCTTTTATTTTACAAAAAATAAAGCTATAGTTTCTAGTTGAAAAAGCTCTTTTTCTAGTGCCAATGACCTCCTGAGTAAGCAAAGGAAAATGATGTCAGTACAATAATTACTTAAAATAAGCTCATTTGAGTCATTTCTGGCAGTGTGCTAGGATCTGATTTCCAAACTATAGCTTGAACCACTGGTGTAAGAGCAGATTAGTTGAAATTAGGGTGGTCCTGAAAAATCCAGCATGTGAGGTCCCTGCAAAAATTATTTGGTAGTAAAGTTAGAGACCATTCTGACATGAGGAGACCAATTTAATCCCTGTTAATAATTCATTAAGGTTTTCAGGATACTGAAAAGAAGTAAAATATATGGTCAGAAATATAGACAAAGATGGAGTAAAGTTGTTTTGGGGTTGCTGTTGGTATTCGCAGGATGTAATCTGAGCTGTCTAAAGGGAAAGGGAAGGGAACGATATGAAATACAGAATAATATCTATTGAAACCATGTCCAGGAAGCCCTCTGGGGAATTTGTAATGAATACTGTGATAGTCTTAAGGGATGAAGCAGGGGAAGAATCAACACACGCAGAGAAAATGGAACGATTCCACTCTTTGATGAGAAAACAGCAGGCTCAAAGTCTGTCTAACCATGAACCCGAAAGAGGAGAGGCAACGAGGACTGTGTCAGCACACTGAGAATGGTCGATAGGTGCCACTCAGGTGAATTTCTGATTGACAGCACTGCTGAGAAACATGATTGATTACCCTGAGCCTACCACCACCTGCAGACATGCCTGAGCTCTGTGGCCACGAGTGTCAGGAAGACCTAATAGCCTCACCAATGACAGCAGAGGAAACATTCATTAGTGCAAACATCACTCTCCGTAGAAGGCTTGAGAATGAAGGCCCTGGATAGCCTGGGCACTGTTTTAAAATCATAGGCGAGGGATGTGGATCACAGCCTGTCCTTCCAACTCAAATAAAAGAAATTCTAGCATAAACAAACAAAGAAGTGCCCCATGATTGGAAAATGTGAAGTGCTTATAGACTTGCAGTTTACTGTTGGTGGGAGTGTGATGTTGTAGCTGTAAGGTTTGTGTGATACTCTCCAGTTTTCTGTCATCGGCACCTTCGTATTTCAACCTTGGCATTAGCTTTCCTGCGCTTCTGTGGGTTGCACAGTTGCTATAGGTTTTGGGGACAAATTAGTAATATATGTTTTTAATTGACTAGAAATAAACAGATTTTCCTTTGGGGGCCATTATAATGATCACTCCTCAACAATATGCATGCATATTTAATTCAATTATATTTGTGTGGGCATAGTAGTAGTTATTTCAATCCATCTTACTCTCTTGGAAAGAGGCCCCAAGCTCTGACTTTAATATGCCACTCTTGTTTGCTTAAATTGATTTTGAATATTTCCATGATTTGCTATGAATGTGCTTTCTCCTGGTTGAAATTAAGGTGGTACACGAATCCCCTGTTCTTCTCATGGGGCTGCTTCCTTTCCGCTCTGCTTATTTATTTATTTTTAGTCCATGGAATCTGAAATGCAAATAAGTAAAAACAAATGTCAGTGGGTAAGGTAAACAAGGGAGTTTCAACATGTCATAATTTTCTTCAATTAAAGTGGGAACAGTTCCTAATTGGCCAAGGAAACTCACTTGATTTCAAATTGAGGGATTCAAGTGGTTCCTTGACATCTCTCAGCCTCAGTTTTCTCCTCAGTAAAATAAAAGATAATAGCATTGCACTGTCTCTCCCAGGGGATCCATAAATCCTTCATTTAAGGATTAAATGAAGTCAAAGGAGCATTGTTATACAAAGTACTTTGCTATTAAGTTTATTAAAACAGTAATCAATGACTCTAGACCTGGGGTTTACACGCAGACCCCACCCTGCTTACAGGGCCTCCGTTACTTTCTCTGGTTTCTCTTTCGATCTGAGAGGCAGTGTGTGGAATGGTGCAGAGATCAAGAAGTTAGAGCTGGACCTCCTGGGATGAATTCCTGCTTAGCCACTCAGCAGCTGAGGGACGCCTGCCAGTTATCTGTCTTCCACACTTCAGTTTCCTTACCTGTAAAATAGGAATAATTCTACTTCTGCTTTATAGGGTTATTGTAATAATTAAATGAGCTAATATGCTGAAAATACTTAGAACAATTATTAGGAGGTGCTATTTAAGTATTTGCTAATCTTTTTATAACATTGGTTTTCTTACTTCAACCAATCTCTCCTTTTTCTCTACCACGATGCTCTGCCAGGGGTGTCCAACCTGTGGCTTGAGGGCCACATGCGGCCCAAGATGGCTGGGAATGTGGTCCAACACAAAATCGTAAATTTACTTAAAACATGAGATTTTTTTGTGATTATGTGTTGCAATATATTTAATGTGTGGCCCAAAACAACTCTTCTTCCAGTGTGGCCCAGAGATGCCAAAAGGTTGGTCACCCCTGAATCTTAATACCTTTTGCTTAACACCCTTCTCCACCCGCCTTGACCACAACTTTCTTTGAGCCCTGAATTCCATCTGATTTTTACACAGTATTAGTTATTTATTGCTGTGTAACAAATTACTCCCAGATTGAGTAGCTTAAAACAGCAAGCATTTATTAGCTCACAAAGTTTCTCAGAGTCAGGAATTAGGGAGCAGCTTAGTTCAGTTCTGGGTTTCTCATGAGGCTGGAGTCAAAGTGTTGACCAGGGCAGCAGTCGTGTAAGGGCTTGACTGGGGCTAGAAGACAAGTTTCCAAGGTCACTCACATGGCTGTTGGCTGGAGGCCACAGTTTCTTGCAACGTGGACCTCTCCACTGGGCTGCCTGAGTGCCCTCAAGATATGACCTGGCTTCCCCCAAATCAAGTGATCCAAAGAGAACAAGGAGAAATCCACCTAACCTCGTAAGTGACATACCGTCGATCCTGATGAATTCGATTGGTTTCATAGCCCAACCCTGACATGCTATGTGAGGGGGCTACACCTGGGCACGGATACCAGAAGGTGAGGTTCACTGGGGACTGTCCTGGAAATTGGCTAACACATACATTTAACTTATTTTTTCTTTAAGACCCACCGTGACTGCTCTGCCACAGTGGGTGCTCATGCATCATCTACAGGAAGCAGAGGTGGCATGATGCAGCAGAACGTGGGTGGCATGGGTAGGCGGTGGAGCGAGACAGAATTGAGTTTGAGTTCCTGCTCCATGTACAAACTCTGCGGCCATGAGCACTGACATTATCTCTCTGAGTCTCAGTGCTCTCCTCCTAAAATTGGCACAATATCTACTTGTATTGCTGAGAGGATTAACAACGTTTACAGAGCCCAGATGCTGACCAGTATAAGCTGGTGTTGAGTCCATGATAATGTGAATATTATTATTACATGTTAATAAGTTGCTAATGGTTCCTTGATTCCATATAATCTTTTGTTAAGTTCATTTGAAATGAATAAAAGACTTTAAGGAGTGAATGAATTAAGGAATTTTTGGCTCCATGGTTGGCTGGGTTAAAGGGGCTTTTCAAAAAATTTCTGTGTGTTTGTGTGTGTACACCTTTTAGTTTCCTGTAACTCATGTGCACATCTTGCTTCTTCAGTCTGAAAAAGTGGCCCTCTGCAAGGTCTTTCTAGGTCAGTGAGTCTCGGCTTGGGTCGGAGGGCACAGGCTGAGGCTGGGCTATGTTAGAAGCATCCCTGAATGGCTGCTGGTGGTAGCACTATTCACCATAAGTGGACCTCTTGGCTGGCTTATTTATCTTCCTTTTGTTAAATTCTGGCCATGTGCTGGACACCATGTTAAACACATTGCTTTTGTTCTCTCATTTAACCTCACAACGAGCTTGGGAGGTAGGTGGCATTATTGTGCTCATTTTGAAGATGAGGACACTGAGGTTCAGAGACATTGAGAAACTTACTAAAGGTGATACAGCTGATTGTCACCTACATAGACACCAGTTGTTAATGCTTTAATTTCTCTGAAATTGAGCAATAAGTTGAACAGTAGAACAAAAGCAAATACTTGTATTCCGAGGTTTACTTCCCAGATTACCAGAAGAGTTTCTGAGTAAGACCACTTTTGGGGGTTTCCAGTGTGCCTCTCTGACAGAATCTAAGTGTCTCCTCAGCTCAAGAAGTCCCATCATTTTTAGGGGTATGGGGTGACTGTAACACTTCCACTCACTGTAGGTGTTTTCATATACAAGTTGAAAATAACAATGACACAACTAAGTGACTTGGAGTTTTTTAAAAAGTCATTCTCTTTACAGAATTCTCAGCATGTTTGAAATGCATTTGATATACTTAAGATTTTATGGAGCCAGGACTCAGAGCAGCCGTGTGGACTCCAAGGCTATGTGCCGCCTCTCGCAGAGTGCTTGGGACGTCTGCCTGGCCCTGGGCTGGCAGCCCCACGTTCTCATCCTGCGCAGTCATTGCACTCTCCTCTCTCGGGCCCTGTGCTCTTCTCCTGCTGGAAGCCTGACCCTCATGGAATATATTATGGATGCAAATAAACACAGCTGGGCTGAGGCTTGAAAAACAATTGCTAGAGATTTGTTTTTCTCTGGCTTTTTCTAGTTGCTAGCCTATTTATTTCTTGATTTTTTGATTTACAAAATTGCACCGTTTGTGATTCATTTGCTCTGAGGGTAGGTACACAGCTAAACAGAGACTCTAAAACAAAACAGCCCCAAATGAAGACTAGTGTATTTGAAAAGTGCAATCACCAGCCCAGCAGGCACATTCAATTGGGGTGAGCTTGTGAATATTATATTCAGCTCCGTTAGAGAGAGAATTCTATCATTCAGCATGGAATGGTGATGAGAGTCTAACCTCCTCTCTGCATCAAAGCAGAGAAGGGCATTTTTTTTTTTTTTGCCACTTTCCTCTCCCTGCTGCATCCCCAGAGCCCCAGGTACCACATATTGTCAAAATGAAGCCCTCTGGGACTGAGATTCAATAATATGCCATGCATTTTAAGGTGTTGAATAGACACAGATTATGGAATGGATGTGCCTTGGAATAAATGTATTGGGCTCCTAAGCCATCATCTCTCTCCTCAGGAGGTCTTCTCAGTTCCCTCTTTCTGGCTGGATGACTCAGCAGGAGTCAGCCATAGGTTTACAAAGAAGGGAAGGAGATGGATGATCAGAGAAAAAGGTAGGCTCCCTTGAGTAAAAGTGTTTGGCAGATACTGGGTAGAGCTGTGTGCTGCTCTGCCTCTTACCTCTTGACACCCAGTGTTAGAAAACTTTCACAGTTGGAAGCTTTCCAGAAAGAAAGGGTTTACTGAGTCATTTGCTAGCCAGAGAAGGACCAGATGCTGGGGCATAAAGTCTAAACCACCAGCAGCGGGGCACTGTAGAGCAGGCGACATGTCCCCTGACTTGGAGTGGATGGGTGCTTTCATACATTATGTGTTGGGGGAGAAAGATGTTAGTTGTTTTGAAAGAACTTACATTGGTTACGGAGAAGAAGGGTGGGAAAATGTGAAGCAGGGAAGTTCTAGGATAGGTGCATGGTCTGTAAAAGGAAAACATATACTACTTTTTTCTAATTTTTCCTTTTTTTATTGAATTTATTGGGGTGATAACAGTACCTAACAACATTTTACAGTTCTACAACACATCATCTGTACACGGTATTGTGTGTTTACCAGCCCACGTTAAGTCTCCTTCCATCACCATTTATCCCCCCTTTGCCTCCTTCATACCACCCCCAGCAATCACCAAACTTTTGTTCATGTCCATGAATTTTTTCTCTTGTTTTCTCAATCCCTCTACCCCTGACCCAGTTCCCCCTTACCTGACAGCTGTCAGCCTGCTCTCTATCTGTGAATCTGTGCCTATTTTGCTTGTTAGTTCATTTTGTTCATTAGATTCCACACATAAGTGAGATCATATAGTGCTTGTCTTTCTCCGACTGGCTTATTTCACTTAGCATAATGCTCTCCAGTCCATCCGCTCTATTGTAAAACGTAAGATTTCCTTCTTTTTTTGCAGCTGGGTAGTATTCCATTGTGCAGAAACATTTACTATTTTCAGTTGGTTACAGGGCACAGTCCTGAATGCTCACGCATAAGCAGGATGCATGCATCTAGTGGTTGGCTAACACACACCTGAAAGTTGATGCAAAACTCCCATAAACACTCAGGAATATGAGCAGTCATTTCTTAGCTGCCCCACAGCTATGAACTGGTTAATAATTCTTGTCTCTCTCTCTCACTCTCCAGCCTGCTGTAATTTAACATAGGACATGTGAGAATTTTTCTCTGTGCATATTGGGATTTTCCTACTTTCAGGTAACTGTGATGACGTAGCTTTAGTTTGAGCTGGAGGGAGGATTACTTCCCATTGCTGAGTTTTTCCCAGGAGGCACTTGCAATTATTGCAACTTGCAGAAAAAGAACTGAGGTGGCTCCACCTCTCCACCTTTCCAGAAATTTCTGTTGACTTTAGCATTTCTCATTTCATGCGAGGAGATGTATGATTTATGAGGCCTGCTCAGTTTCAGAATGTAGCTTAAAGAAAAACATTACTAACAGGAGTTGTGAATGCTATATTACTTGTTTTAGATAGGCGAATTTTAATTAGAAACAAAACAAATAGAAGACAAAGAATGAAAGGGAAAAGTTATGCTTCCTTAATGGGGAAAAAAAACCTTACCTGGGCGGTTGCAAATTTTTATTCTTAATGACATTTTCCTCATCAGTTCCACTGGCAGATGGTCACCTTGATGAATTGCAAGCTCTGTTGTGTTGTGGGACCAACTTTTAATTTTTTATCTTCTCTGTCTTTTTGAGAAGAGTCACTTCAGAAGGCAAATATGTCTTCTTCCCGACTGAGCTAATTTTGTCCCATTTCATTATCCTCCATTGATTTGCTTTCCCAGGTTTCGAATGAAGTTGAGATCTATGTGGCTGTCTGGGTACGCGGTGACTCCTGCATAAACACCGGTTGTTGGTACTTTAATTTCTTTGAAATGGAGCGGTAAATTGAAAAGTAGAACAAAACCAAATATTTGTGGTACTAGGGTCATTTCCCAAATGACTAGAATAGTTTCTGAGGAAGGTCACATTAGGAGTTTTAAGAGTGCCTTTCTTATAGAATCTAAGTATCTTTCCCTGTCCAAGAGGCCACACCCTTTCATTCTTCTAAAAAAAAAATCTGGGGAGCAACTGACATTTGACATAGGTGGAATCAATCAAGTTGCAAACAAGAGCAACGGAATTCAATGACAGGTTTTTAAAAAGTTATTCTGCTCTGTGCAGAATTCTCAGTATATATGAAATACACAGTTCTTGTAAGTGTTTAAAAGACATCAGGCTGCCCTGGCTGGTGTAGCTCAGTGGATTGAGCGCGGGCCTGTGAACCAAAGGATCGCGGTTCGATTCCCAGTCAGGGCACATGCCTGGGTTGCAGGCCAGTTCCCAGCATGGGACACATAAGAGGCAACCATACATTGATATTTCTCTCCTTCTCCCTCTCTCCTACCCTTCCCCTCTAAAGATAAATAAATAAATAAATAAATATTAAAAAAAAAAAGACATCAGGCTGTATAGGACAATCATTTTCATGCCAAATGTTTCTCACTACTGGAGTTCATTCAGCTCAATGGTGGGAAGGAAGGGAGCCTGAGAATCAGTTGCAAAGAAAAACAAAAGGGAGAATTGATTTGGAAAAGGTTTCTCCCTTTCATTTTTGGGGCTTTTTAGATGTGCATGAATGCCTCAGTAGGGTGTTGTCTGATTATAGCACGGCTCCCACAGCTGTGAGAAATATTGACACAGTAAGGCCACGTATTACTGACAAGGCCAGGTAAAGTTACACCAAATTCTTATGTGCTTCTCAGGGAATAAGGTATGAGCATTTTTCCTGTAAAACAATTTTCACTAACATGAAAGATTAAAATAACTTCCACACATCCTGTCCAAGAGGTGAATGGGTTTGTATGAAAGTGCTTTTTTGTCATCTCCAGACCTAATCCCGCCCCTGCAGGGAAATGATGAAACTTTACTCATTTCTATACACCCAGAGGAAGAGAAGCACTAGCGCTAGGCATTGGCCCAGGTGCTTTAAAGATGATGTGTCTTGTGATCCTCTCAGTGTTGTGCAGTTGTCTTATTCCGCTCAGTTTCAAATGAGGGAAAAGAGACCGAACTCAACGCAGGATACATATTAGGTACTCAGTACCTTGCAGTGAGATGTGTTGGTTAAAGTAGGGTCTCTGGAGGTAGGCTTCCTGAATCAGAGTCCCTGCTATGCCACTTACTAGCTGAATGACAATGGGAAGATTACTATGTCTATTAAGCCTCAGTTTCCTCAACCATAAAATAGGGATACAAACAGTCATTTAATTACCATAGACAGTGAGCAGCGTGTGATATAATTCATGTCATGTGCTGTTATATTATTGTTGTAGTTAAATGGATGAATGGGTGAGTGGATGCTATTACTAGGCCATGGACTGTGGGGTAACTGCATTCCCTCACCCACCCCTGAAAGAGGTGGGAGCGCAGTAGTTGTTAACATTGCATTCCTGTTGGTCAAGGTGCAAGATGTATGGGTTTGAAAGTGGGCTCTCAGAGACTCTAGAGCCTGGGTCTCTTCATCCCAGTGGCCCGAGATCGTTGACTGTGTTGGAGTTTAAACTCTTTTCTGGATCGCCTTCTTTGAGTTCTATGTCCTTGTGCGTGTTGTGCATGCACATTTCAATGGATGTTAGACCCTCTGTTGTTGCTGTTGGTATTTAATTTCATGGTAGTTTTGGTAGAAGAAAATCACTCCTCTTGAATGTGAAGAGGGTTTTCTGCAAGGTGGGAAAATGGTGGGAAGCCCTCTCCTGAGGCACAGGATGAATAAAAACAAATAATTTCCAGGAGCTAAATCTCTCTCCCTGAGGCTCTCTGGGTGCAGTAGTTTATTTTCATTATGCCTGCACCAATAAAGGCAGCACCAATATTAACAATGGGAACAAAACAAAGTCACATTTCTGCTTTCTACCATCTGAAAGTTCCTTAGGGCCCAGAGACTCATTTAGGAAAATTCATGTGTGCAAAACTCATTTGCAAAAGCAAATAAAACATGTGATCACAAATGCTCTTTACCTGACTGGCCTAGGGGGCCCACTGAAAATGAGTATGTGTGTGCCTTGACCACTTGCTCATGTAGCTCAGCGACTTGGGCCACCCAGTCTCCACACAAAATGAGCCCTTACTGAGCCACTTGATATCAGACAACTTGAATAATTTGAAATCTTGGTACACTCAGTTGGTTGTTAAGTCGCTGTAGTGATTTGTAAGTTTCCTTTTTGAAAAATAGCATTCAATCATCATGCTCTACGGCTTTGAAAATATCTTTGAAAGTTCATTTATTAAGATGCTCAGCATAGAACATAGGTCTGCGTGTAGTGAAGTTTGGCTTTTATGACCCGTTGGATTATGTATGCTGCTTTCTTTTCTGGTAAAAATTCTGGCTACGAGTGTGATGGGTGACAGTGCCTAGGAAACCTGAGTTGAGGTAATTGGAAAAAAGAACCCCCCCTTTTTTAAAACTATGTAATACATAAGGATAAATGCAGCTACCAGAAAACTTATTAAAATCTCAAAGTCTTTGAACTGCTTTTTCCATAGCAATCAAAATATATAAAGCAGAGATGAGGCAAGATGAATACGTATAAGACTGTCTGATGCACAAATATGATTTTTTCAACCTTCCAATTTGTGGCTTGTTTTGGCCTGATTTGTTGACTTACTTATTCAACAAATATTATTTACTGAGTAGCTATGTATTCCAGGCTCTGCTCTGGGTGGCAGAGATATGAAAATGAATAAGGAAAACAAAATCCCTGCCTTCAAGGAGCATGTATTGTAATGGGGAAATAGATTTAGTAGAATAATAATTTTAGAAATTTTACTTCTTTCCTCTCTAGGTATTACATGTCTGTATTTTATTGTAAATTTATTGAGTGTCCTTTATGGTCTGAATTATGAAATGTGCTTTTATCAGATGTGAGAGACTTAGAGTTTTCTCGTGGACTCTTAGAAATCAGAAGAAAAAAATGACATTTGCTTTCTGGTGTAACTATAAGGAATCCATCCCCTCCATTTAGAGGATATATATATTTCTCCTGGCTTGTGGCCCCATTTTTCCAGTCTCAGGGACATTAGCCATCTTCTTGCTGAATACTCACCGACCACATGGCTCTACTCTAGAGACACTTGGCTGTAGGTACAACTATTTCATGACAGTGGTACCAACCATCGCAGTACTAGATGACATTATGGTGACTGGCATAGTAAGAGTCATAAGGACTGATTGATATTTCTGCACACTGTCATGTCACCTCAGTTGTGAGAAGTGTAACAGATGCTTGGTAAATATAGTAAATTTTGTGAATGATAAATATTTCTTTTTAAAAATTAAAGTAGGTCACAATCGGGATTATTCTATAATAATGTGAGAATAATGTCAGTCTCACTGTTGTATACTCTTACGTGCTTTCTTGGATGGGAAGGAAAGAGGATGGATTACAGACAGTTCCTTGGGAATGGTGCAGAATTAGGGAACGCATACCAAGGACTGCAGCTGCAGCGCTATCATCACCAAGCCCTTATGATGTGAAATGTTAAAGGGACTTATCTAAGAAAAAGAAGATAAAAAATAGGACAGTGAAAAGACAGCAAACTCACAGCTATTAAGAACCACACCTAAAACAAAAGCAAACTAAGCAAACAGCTAGAACAGGAACAGAACCACAGAAATGGAGATCACATGGAGGGTTAGCAACAGGGGCGTGGGAGGAGGGGGGGAAGGTACAGAGAATGAGGAGCATAGATAGTGGGTAGAAAATAGACAGGGGGAGGGCAAGAATAGTGTGGGAAATGTAGAAGCTAAAGAACTTATGACACAAGGACATGAACTAAAGGGGGGAATGTGGGTGGGAGAGGGTGTGCAGGGTGGGGGGAATGATGGGGGAGAAACGGGACAACTGTAATAGCATAATCAATAAAATATATTTAAAAAATTAAAAAAAAAAAAAAAAAGAAGGAACAAAGATAGAGACCTCCTACCTTCATTCCCCAGTAATCTTTCTACAAAGGCCCCAGCCAGGCCCTTAGAGGAGCTGCTAATTGCTAATGAGTTGCAGAGTTGATGGCTTTTACATTCACCTCTTCTTATTTCCCTGCTGCCACCCCCAGGTGGAAATGTCAATCAAGAGAGAAATGTCTAACATAGGGAAGGAGAGAAAAGATGAAGCAGAGATGAGAGGGGCAAGTCTCCTCCAGGCAGATGAACAGACTCTTAAATAAGTAACGTGTCTTCTGCCTCTAGGAACATGAAATAAAATAAAATAGAAAATGAGTTCATTCCTAGCCATTTCTATCAGATTCACATGTCCCATTAACCAATTCTGTTTCCCTTCTGTTCTGTTTAGTCCTTGCCACCGAGGACATCCAGATGTTTTCAAAGGACACAATCTTTGTTGTGTTTCAGCCAGTCTTCTTATCTTGATGTGAATATTATCAATCGCAGCTGTCACATCTTCCTCCACTGAATAGGGGAATTGCTTCCCGACACTAGAGTTTCTCTAAAGGTAACACAAGCAGCAAAATTACATCTCCTGTTAGGAATTCTAGCAGCAAAGACTCCAGGAGGCAGCCAGAACATACATACCAACATAATCAAATATTTTCCAATCCTCCCCAATTTAAAATTTAAAAAAGTATGTATAAGAAAAGTAGCTTGCTGTTGGATCTGCTGGAGGAGAAGATCAAACAAATAGTTAAATAAAAGGCAAGCATTGTTGCTTATTCATCTGGCTACACAAAGACCCCAGCATTTCAACCTCAGTGGGGTACATGTCCCTGGATTTCAGTGTCGAAATGTACTTGTTGAACAACTTTCTTCTAACAAGCTCAGGACTTACAAAGAGCTCTATGTACCTGCCCCCAATTACGTTGGTCTATGTACTCCTGCTCTCTCCTCTCTGCAGGGACAAGACAGACTTTTCAGAATCATCCCCCTGACTCTAGGAAGAGTGGGATTTAGACTGTGCTTCCCACAGTCTTCAGGATTTTCAAAGAATGTTTTTAGTTATCTCCGAGTAACACAGTGCACCAAAGACTTTTCCCCGTTGTCGAGGCCAAATCCCCATCATGACCATTTTAGTCCTTTTCCTAGTACGTCTTCACTGAGCCTGGGGTCCTTGTCATGTTTATAATGCCTTAGCATTTAGTGACATCTGTTTTTCTCCAGTGAATTAAAAATCTGTGAATAATAATTTTGGTAGTTGCTGAGAATTCTGGACCCCAACTAATTCCATTTAAATGGAGGAACTCCCTAGAGATCTAATGGTAATGTTTACATATAATTAGCTTGTTGAGGAGTCTCATCTTGTTGGGGTTTATGCCTACGTAAAACAGTTTTATTTTCCCTACTCACTGCGTTCAACTGTATTGTGTTGAATCCTACTTTCCTGCTGGGAAGCTAGTTTCTTAGCAACGTCTAATTTCCTGTCATTTTCAATTATTAGTATGGTCTCATTTGGGTATTTAAGACCTAGTCCTGTTCATTTAAAAAAAGATTAATATCGAACTTGATTTAACATGTATCCTCTCTCCACCTCAGTTATCGGTAGTTGTGTGTGTGTGTGCACTCTGGTTCTGAGGCACATTTTTTTTTCCTTCTAGGACCTAGTTCCTCTGGAGTTGGGACTAAGAGGAGGGGAGGGGGAAACTGAGGAGTTTTTACAGCATTGTTAAAATGTCATAGGTGGGCAGGTTTTGGGCCACACTCACCCTGGTTCAGACAGATTTTTCTGATGGGGCGGACTCTGTTGAAATGATCTCTGCATAGTGTTATGCATAGTTTTCTGGGGGCAAGACCATTCCCTCCACCTCTGCACCTGCAGATATGAGCCCTGCCTCCCCTTGGCCTTGTCACTGGTCACATCGCCAACCTCTTCTTCAGGGTGGGCAGGCTGTAGCTTGGGCACTTCTCACGCACCTGCCCTTCAGTGCTTCTTCCCCAAGGGCAATGGAAAGCCCAGAACATTCTTTTACCTTCTGAGAACTGAGCACACTGGAGGGGTGGGGCTTCCCCATTTTCCTCTCATGCATACCACATTGGATCCCATGGAAATCTCTAGATTTCCCTGGGCAACTGACTCCACATTCACATGAACCTCAAAGTTCAGACAACACGTGGCAAGGATCCCTTCTCCTCCCCACAGTGTGTCATACTCCTAGGCTTCCAGACATCCTCCCAGAACTGTGTCTCTAC
The DNA here is from genome assembly GCA_039655065.1 of Glossophaga mutica. Taxonomy (NCBI): domain Eukaryota; kingdom Metazoa; phylum Chordata; class Mammalia; order Chiroptera; family Phyllostomidae; genus Glossophaga; species Glossophaga mutica. The sequence goes on from CM077304.1 coordinate 68,049,918, forward strand.
TGCTCCCCTCTGCTGGCAGCACGGGGGACCCTCTCTGCTCCTGTCGCTCAGCAGGGGTCCAGACTCCACTTCTCTCAGGCATCCACAGTCCCTCTAAATGATTCTTATGGCTCAGCCTGCCCTCCTCACTAAGGGAAGAGGAAAGAACCTGTCCTTTTTCTCAACCCTCAGACCATAATCCTGCTTATCTCTTGTTCCCCATTAGACTGGTGGGTGTGGTCTGGGGTGGGCAGGTTGGTCTGAGAGGACTTGGTTGGTGGTAGGGCCATTTCTGCTGCCTCTTACCAAGCCCTGCAGGGAGATGGTTGGCTCCAACTGCTGGGGGCTATCTCTAGAACGTGGAGCAATAAAGTGACTTTAGTTTTGGACCAGAAGAGTGTTTTAGGATGCTGAAATACATGCTTTATAACATGTATCCACAGATAGATGCATAATGATATGTGGGTGTATATCCTAGGCCATAAGAAGGCCAGGACACTGCTCTGTCATCTTTCTCACGGACAATTCACAAAACCCCACAGACTCAAAGTACAAAGAAATGCAATATATTCTAATTTTCCCCATGAGTACACTTTTTATTTTTCCAAATGTCAAATTTCAGATTTAGAAAAAACACATGGGAACCCAGTATTCCTTCTTCCCCGACCACATGTGCCCTGTTGGGGATCTCAGAACTTCGTCCCAGTCTTATGGAGAAAGTTAGATCAGTAAATAAATGTGAGAGTATCGACAAAATCCTGTGACCTACAAATACATGCTAGCATACAAATAATATGCTTACATATAACTGTACATGAGATTTTTACATATGAACACACTTACCTATAAGCCATATTTTAGTCTGGTATGTGAAAAATAAGTTGGTGTCTGGAATACATTTTTTATTTCATTGGTATATATTGTACCAGTCAATTAAGATTACAGCCAGTCTTGAGCCAGACTAACTGGTTGTGAAACTGACACTATGATTTTAGGCAAATAGCTTAATCTCTCTGAGTCTCAACTTCCTCACCTGTGAATGGAGATGATAACAGTGTCTACCTCATGGAGCTGTTACGAGAATCAAATGGGCTAGTTCATATAAAAACACTTAAACTTACAAAGTGCCTGGCACTATGATCAGCTCTCAGAGATGAGCAATTATTATATACTTGTAGTAACTACATAAAAAATGAGAAATTTCTTATTTTTTTCTGTATTTCAGATGTTTTAAATAGAAATTAAGTGTATAAAACTAGCCTTTACTTTGTGGTGAAGCTGATTTTTAAACATTTACCTCAAAGATTACCTGGGGGTAAGGGCTAGAGTAGTGTGAGAAATCTCTTGATATGACTAGAGCCAGATTTACCTGCGATTGATCAGGGTTCATACCATTCTGCACCAGCCACTCATTCAAAAGAGCAGGCTAGCACCACTGAGAATGCACATGAGCATCTGTATTAGCCAGACCTTGGCCTGGACACTCATTACTAAGTAACAGACCTGCATACCTCTTTCTTTCCACCCTGACTCACGCTTGTTTTCCTTCTGCTGCTGCTTGTTGGCAGCTCCCCTTTGAAAGGCTGCATGTTTGCAGACTGGTATCAAAGGAAAAAGTTTGACTTAACGATTCTTTCCAAATGGCTTCTCAATATTTCATTTATGGTTTCAGCTTCAGTGCTTTCCTAACCTCTGACTGTGCAAACGCTTATTAGCTTTATTGGCTTACCCGACTCAAATTGATTTCGTTGAATTTTCTGGACCATTTATATATTTATTTCCTTATGTCCTTTCTATTTTTATCTGCCCATTTCAAGCTTTCATTCTAAATTTATTGCAGATCCTAAGTCTTAGCAATCTTGATCTTCTCAGCAAATATTTGTCAGGTTGTAATTTTTTTAATTTGTCATCAACAGCCAAATTTAAACAATGCTAATCTTGTCCTAATTTAGTTTGTATAAGCCCTACTCTTGTTACTGAGAGAAAACAAATGTTAATATCTGGTTCTCCCCTCTTCGTGTGTTACTCCCTCATCCTTCAAATACTTTAGTTAATTAAAAAAAAAAAATGGGGCAGTGGGAACCGTATTTGGACCTGTACTTTAAACAAAAAGCATTTTGGCAAGAACAGTGAACTAGAGGGTTGGGGGCAGGAGGCAGTTTGCTAGCCCACTCTCCCTGCTGTCCTCCTTCCCCATTTTACCTGGAGTTGGGGTGGAGCAGTGTGGGGCTGGTCCCAGCTGTGGCAGGTGCCCCACGGCATCCCTGAGTGGCAGTTGCTGCCTGTGCACAGGTTTTTGTGGTGGCTGCTGCTACAGGTTGGATTATGTAGGCTGCTGGAGCAGAATTCCCAGTTTTATGTGTCTATATCAGGACTTCCATATCTTGTGTGTATATATTTTCTGGCTGCAGAGGCAGAATTGCAGGCAAGTGGCAAGGGCAGGTAGAAGGGAGTACTTCAGGGGGCTGCTGAGCATGTCGTGAGAGGGTTTCTCAAACCCTAATTTCACTTTCCAAATAGGTGTTTTAATCAGAGGCTAAATTCAGATTCTGGTCCCTCAAGCAAAAGTTTGCCGAAGCTCATGTCTGTGCTCCCCTATATCTACTGGTCCCAGGCTGCTCAGGAGCTGTGCTCCCTGCTCACAGCTGCCAGCTGCTGTTAGAACAGCATTTTGTTTTCTCTTTTCTCTCTGTCTGGGAACTTGCAGGTGATACCTGGCCCACAGGGTTCAGCTGTGCTTCCTCTAGGAAGCTCTCCCTGACCAGTCCAGTCCAGGGCCACCTCTCAATGGTTTAAATCAGGCATCAGTACGCTACTGCTTATGGGCCAGATCTAGCACACTGCCTGTTTTTGTAAAGAAACTTTATTAGATCATATAGCTACGTACCTGAAACTACTACAAAATAATGTTGAATGTAAATTATAATTGAAAAATAAAATTAAAAAATACATGGATAATATTTAAAGAAAACATATAGCTACATTTATTCATTTATATGCTGTCTATGGCTGCCCCCCAGATCCAGTGGGAGAACTGAACAATTGTGACAGAGATTACAGAAAAAGTTTGGGACGCTCTCCTTAACTGAGAGGGCTTAATGCCTGCATCTCGCAGCATGGTGTGTAATAAATGTTCCTATTTTGCAGCTTGCAAAACTCTCAGTTTTAAATTTAACATAGCCTTTTAGTATTTCCCAGATATTTTGCTCACTGAACAAATAATCTAAAATTACACTCAGAGATTGGGGTGAGCTCCCTGCGAGGGACAAAGAGAACCCACAGGCAATTTTATTTTCAAAAGACAACATTCATTTGTCACTGCTGCCAGGTGACTTCAGATAAGGCCTTCAGAGCATAGCTCTGTGCCTAAACTTCCTTCCAACCCGGAGCTCACACTCGTTACTGATCTCAGCGTCGGAGCATAAATCTGATCAAATTTCCATATGGATGTATGAGGATGTAACTTATTTTAATCATTTCTATGGGAGTCTGAACACACACACAATTTTAGAAGGTTAGAAGTTACTTTAAAAAATAATACTAATGGGATCTTCCTGGACACCCAGGTGTCCTACTTTGCAAGAAGCCTGCTTGCAGTGGGTATGAAGGTGAGAATACACTTAACTCAGTTACCCAGAGCTAGCTTTATTCACTTGTCTTCTCTCCTGCCCAGCGGTCAGCCCATCCCCAGGGTGGAGTACACAGAGGAAGAAACGAAAACTTGGGGCGTTGTATTCCGGGAGCTCTCCAAGCTCTATCCCACGCATGCTTGCCGGGAGTATTTGAAAAACTTCCCTCTGCTGACTAAATACTGTGGCTACAGGGAGGACAATGTGCCCCAACTCGAAGATGTCTCCGTGTTTCTGAAAGGTAAGGCTTCACATAGGTTTACACCCTGGCCAACATCCTCATTTGCCTTCCGAGGACACACATCTTCTCTTCCGACTCTGAAGCTCCTGCCTCTCTCCTATAAGGAGCCTTGTATTTACAGTGGCTTGACCTGAATAATCCAGGATCATCTTTCCATCTCTAGATCCTTAACCTAATCACACCTACAAAGTCCATTCTGCCACATAAGGAAATATATTCACAGGTTCAGGGGACTTAGACATGGAAGTCCTTTGAGGGCTGTTATTCAGTTTACCATGGTCTCCAAGTATTGCCACATCTAGCTTTGTGACCTATTGTGAATCTGTCCTTTTCTTCCATTTCCAATGCCATCACCTAAACAGAGGTCTCCATCATTTTGTAACCTGGATGCCTGTACTCTCCCATCCACTGGGTCTAGATAAAGCTCCCAAAGCATTACTTTCTTCCAGACATCTCTGTTCAGAAGGTATCAGGGCCTCTCCTTAGTTTTTATTGGGGCTGGCAAACTTTTTTTCTGTAAGGCCAGATAGTAAATATTTTAGGCTTTGTGGGCTAAGAGGCAAAATTGAGGCCATTATGTAGGTAACTATATACCATTGAAATGTGAGTGTTAAAGAATATAAAAACTATTCCTAGTTCATGGGGTATACCAAAACAGGCAGCTAGCTGGATTTGGATGACGGGTTGTAGTCTGCTGATCCCTGGTTCACGCTGTCAAGTTCTGAGCTGCTCAGCCTCAATTCATGACCCAGACCCAACTTTCCAAGTTTGTCTCCTGCTCTGACTGCTGCACAGTTCTAGCCCCTGTTCCAGCTGCTCTCTATGCCTTTGCTTAGGCTCTGCCCTTTGCTAGAAGAGTCAACCTATTTTCACCTACTCAACTTCTACTTCCTTTTCAAGACTCAGAGTGAATCCTGCCTCCTCTCTGAACCGTGATCATAACAGCCACCGTGACCTCCCCACTCCGATTTAGTTCATTCTAGACCATGTGTGTACCAGGATAGAGAGAGATGTGGTCTGACAGCTGGTACCCTGAGAACCACACCTAGCACAATGGGAGGGTGGACATCATCCACGACATTTGTTACCGAGGGAACGAGGTCAAGAGTCAGCACCTATTTACATGATGCCTTATGTTATGTTTTATTATTATTCTTTTTAAATTGAATTTATTGGGGTGACATGGGTCCACAAAATCATACAGGTTTCAAGTGTACAACTCAACAAAACATCATCTACACACTGCATTGCCCGTCTACCACCCCAAGCAAAGTCTCTTTCCATCCCCCTTTTACTCCCCTTTGGCCAGCTCCACCTACCCCCCACTCACCTTGTGTTATTATTTAATTGGATTATATTTCCCCTCATAGACCTGTTTCTGGTGTGTCCCTGCTTGTCCACCACAGCATTATGTGCATGTTAATGTATTTACCTTGGACTTGAATGCTCATATAGGGGGATCACTTTTTACTGCATTGTTTCTCAACCCCCAGTACTTAGAAAACCATCTCGTGATTTTTGCCATGTCTGTCTCCCAACTGAACATTTTTATTACTAGAGGTGGTGTAATGTCGCACAGATTCTGGATGACTCTGCCTTCTGCCAGTTCCTAGCTATGTGACTTAGATGAATTACATTCCCCTTTCTGTGCCTCTGTGTTTCTTCTCTACGAATGAAGATAATACTTTCATCAACTTCATGAAGGGGTGGGAGGGAAACTAATTAATATAACTTGAAGCTCTAACATTATTGTCTGACATAGACGAGGCACAGCAGAATCTTAGTTATCATTACTGTCGTCGTTGTTGCTGCTGTCGGTGCCGTTTTCCAGACCTCGGTGAGCTGGCCGCTGGGAGTGCTGCTGGCATCACTCACTGGCACACAGCAGGCACAGTTTCAGTGTGTGTGGTTACTGCTTTTAATTGATTGACTTTTAAAATACCTAATTTATTGGAAAAGGAAGCTTTTTAAGCAATGGTGTCTGCAAAGTCAGAGTGATGTGATAGATACATATTTTTAAAAATTTATATAAAAATAAATTGCATAACTATTAAAATAAAGAATATTCCTCTGTGTACCACCACTTGTGTCCCACATATGGGGTACAATGGCTTAACTGACATAAGTCAAAGAAGAAAATACACTTATTTTTTTTTATATCCAATGAAGAACAATCCAAAATGAAGACTTTGGAATGAGCATAAAACTGTTAGAATTACAGGTCCAGGGAGACCTGAGGACAGGGTTATTTCCATGCAGATGCCAGAAACTCCAGGGGGACTTGTTTCATAAGCTTCATCGTGTTTTCGTCTTTATAAACCATTTCTGACCATTCTAAGGTACTCCCCTAATGAGGGGAGGTTTTTGGAAGGGGAGCCTTGAGTGTGCAGGTGTCTGAGGCAAGAGTAGCTTCCTATTGGAAATGTTCTGGGCCTTCGTGAGAAGGAAGTGGTGTGTAGACCTTAAACTGGGAACGCTGATTATCCACCCACAGCCTAACTGAGTTAACAGTATAGAGCAGTTTCATAGATTTTACTATATTCTGTTTATTGCGTTCTCTCTTACAATAAACAAATAAAGCATGCAGGGCGTTAGTGTATCTCTTCAGATTGTGGTAATTGATGTGACTATTTTCATAATATCACAGAAAACAGCAATACAGAATGAAGGAGTTAGGTGGTATTGCCAAAAGAAGGCTGGAGTGGGAACTGATCCCACGGTGCCAGTGAAGGGAGGGAATTAGCTGTGTTAACTGACCGCACTTTAGAAAGACACCAGCTAATACGTGGTAAGCATCACTTTAGATTGTCATCTTCTCCTGTGTGTTAAGCTTTCTTGTCTAATTTGGTTTCTGAATTTAAATCCTTTAAGTGTTTTTTCACTTTTTCTTCTATTTTCATAAATGTCTTGTTCCTCTGGAAACCATCATTTGACAGTGCAGTTTAGTAATCCGATGGCACAAACGTGACAGCTGTTAACAGTGGAGTTGATCCTTGAACAACATGGGAGCCCCCAGCACAGCTGAAGATCCATGTATAACTGGACTCCACAGTTGGCTCTTCCCACCCAGGAGTCAACCATTTGCAGATCAAAAACAGTATTTTTGATGTGTGGTTGGGAAAAGGTAGCTGGGAATGTGAAAATGGTTTTTCTGATCAACAGTTAGTTGGGTCTGCAAGTGTGAAAACTGTAGAGAGGACAGGCCAACTGCATTTGTTGAAATAAACCCATGTATAAATTAATATATATACATTCATTCACACCCATGTGGCTCAAGGGTCAACTGTATAAGTCATTCAATTGTCAAGAGTTTTAGAACCTTCATTACTTTGTTTCTAGAATATAAATAATATAAATATAGAATATAAATAACGGGAAGCCCTGTTTGGGCCCTCAAGTCCTGTTGGCTTAAGATTTAGTTTGGTCTTTCTGTTGTCTCTTTAGAAAGATCTGGCTTCACGGTGAGGCCAGTGGCTGGATACCTGAGTCCCCGAGACTTTCTGGCAGGACTGGCCTATAGGGTGTTCCACTGCACCCAGTACATCCGGCATGGCTCGGACCCCCTCTACACCCCAGAACCGTGAGTACCCACACTGGGAGCCTAGGCTGGATGGAGACCCCACACTGTGAAGTAGTTAATGTTCACTTTACTTGAAAGTGACTTAGGCCTCTTTTCCTCCTAAGTTCACTCATCTAGCTGGTGAGAGGCAAAGCCGTCACCTAGGGAAGGAAGAAGTTACTGAAAGACCAGACTCCTCAGCTATGTCTACAGGGCCTCTGATATTCTTTACCTAGATTGTTTCTCTAACTTTATCCCAACACTGAGCCCTTTGCTTTGGCCAGGCTGTTGATGACATTGCTCCTTAAGCCATGTATAGTTTTTATAAAGCCATGATCCCTATAGACAGTTAGGACAGTGTTGCATTGAAAGAAGCAGGGCTCACACCAGAAGTCCAATAAGAGGATAATTCCTACATTGCAGGCTCTACCCTCATTAACTCATTTAATCCACATAGCAGCACTATCATGTAGGTACTGTTATTATCTCCATTTTACCGATGAAGAGATGCAGGCAGAGAGGAGCAAAGTAAATGCGAACACACGTGCCTCTCCCATGAGGCTCTCCTCTCATGCTAAGCAGGTTACACATACATAGCAACTCTTATCACTAATCCCCTCTCCTTTCATCTTTATATCACCCCCAAACTCAGAATTCTGAGCTGTGATCTCCCTGCTGTCCTAGTTTCTTGAATGCTCTCCCAGGCCTACCCATCATCTCTAGATTCATATGGGGTTTGTGATTCTTTGTCTTCTTCTTAATCCTCACCTGAAGTTATGTATCTTGATTTGAGAGAGAGAGAGAGAGAGAGAGAGAGAGAGAGAGAGAGAGAGAGAGAGAGAGAGAGACACTGATGTCAAAGAGAAATATCAATAGGTTGCCACCTGAACATGCCCCAACTGGGGATCAAACCCATGACCTAGGTTATGTGCCCTGACCAGGGATCAAACCTGCAACCTTTTGGTGTATGGGATGATGCTCCAACCAATGGAGCAACGCAGTCAAGGCAGGGCTTCTGATTCTCCTTTGGCTCTGTCAGCTTTCTGCAAGAGAATTCATCTTTGTGACTTTTAACCTTCCTCCCCTGGACAATGGATGGGATAAAAACACAGAGAGAAGCAAGTGATGCTGCTGCAGTGCTCTGTCATGGGTAGGGACAGAGGGTTAGCCGGGAACCTCTTCTTGTTAATGATTGTCCTCATGACACATGGCATTGTACAGTCTCTCCGTGTGAAACACCCTGGGTCCCTTTTCTGAACCTACTGAATTTTCCACTGCCTTCTAGGTGTACATGAGTTTCATCTTCTTTGATCTTGCCATCCTGCGCACAATCACTCCTTCCTCAGAAAACCTGCCATTTGTCTTCCTTATTTTCCATCTGTTACATGTATTTAACTGTACTATCTTTTAACATGTTAAAGTGTATCCTACATCTTCCTTGAAATCATAAACTACTTGAATGGTCTGAATTATATATTTTTGTGTGCTTTAAAAAAATTGTACAGACATTTATTAGAACACTATGTGCATAGATTGTCTGGGAACACAACACAGTACCTGCCCTGCAGGAAGAATGGGACAGAAAATGGTCAGCATATAAACAGATAGATCAGCGACTGCCAACGTTCTTCATCTCATGGCCCATATAAGCTAATTACTAAGTTCTGTGGCACACCAAAAAATATTTTTGCTGATTTGACAATAAAAAACAACGGTGTGATTTTGATTTGTTCACAGTGAATAGCTGTTGTGGTGTTGGCTGTTGTTATTTTTTTATTTAACAATCTGAGGGAAAAGAGGTCAGTGCCCCTGACTAAATAGTCAAGTATTGCATGTTTTACAAATTCTAGCTGCATACCAGTTGAAAAATCACTGAGGTACATAGATAGATAATATGGTACCAGGTATGAGTGCTATGATATACTAAAAATGATGTGAAGACAAATACAGCAGGGTGAGGAAATGAAGAGTGATGTGAAATGCTTTTTAGGATTGGATATTAGGGTAGCCTCTTGGAAGGTGGCCAGACTGTATCTGGGGAGAAGTGGGCACATTCGAGGTGGAGAGAGAAGAGCAAAAGCAAAGACCTCTTCAGCTCCATTCAAATGATGTCTAACGCTAATCTTTCTCTAATTTGTCACCCATTTGTAATAATGTGATTTATAATAAGAAATACATATTTGGTCTTTGTCTCCATTTCTAGTAAAAAGCTTCTAAAACCTTCAAAATTCCCTTGGTGAGAGAGTTAATGTTGTCTCTTGATATATTAATGAGGCAGCTTTTGGAAAGCCCTTAGGTCATCTAAGAAAGTGAGCTGGTCATCAGGGGATCCAACCCTGTGATTGGAGGGTTGGAACTTTGACTCCTACCCTCCTGGCCTCTAGAGAGCGAAGAGGGGTTGGAGGTTGACTCAGCTGCCAATGGCCAATGATTTAATCAATCGTGCCTGTGGAATGAAGCTTCCATAAAATCTCAAAAGGATGGTGTTCATAGAGCTTCTGAGAAGCTCTTCACCCTTCCCACATACATCATTCCACACATCTCTCCAATGGGAAGTTCATCTGTATCCCATATCATATCCTTTTGTAATAAACCGGTAATCTGGTAAGTAAAACATTTCTCTGAGTCTATGAGCTACTCTATCAAATTAATCAAACCTGAGGAGGGGGTCATGAAAACTTCTGATTTATAGCCAGTCAGTCAGAAGCATAGGGAACAATCTGGACTTACAACTGGTGTCTGAAACTCAAGGCAGTGCTTGTTGGTACCCCCAATCTAAAGCCAGCAGGGCCAAAGCACAGATGACAACCAGGGCTTGTGACTGGGGAGGACTTGTGGGACTGAGCCCTTAACCTGTAGAATTTTTGATCTCCTTGGGTAGACAGTGTCAGAATTGAGTTAAATTGTAGGACACCCAGCTGGTGTCTGAGAGTTGCTCCTTGTTTATGGATTTGTTGGAACTGGATCCAGGAACCCAAAAGACCTCTGTTCTTCAGGTCACTGGGGCTATCACTTTGCTTATGATGCTGCTTTACTTAAATAATCTTGTGATTGATGGGCTGCCAGGGACTTCCCTGGGAGCAGAGAACCCTCGGAGGTTTAAGCAGTTAAGTAGCTGATGGGCAGAGATTGAGCCTCTAAAGTGCCCCCTCCTCCTTTTCGGTGGGCACGAGGCTCACTGATCAGGTGGGTCCCTGTAGAGTCACTGCATTGTTTTTTTTTTTTAGCCCTTTTCAGCTTCCCTGAAAGTGTTTTTAGGGTAAACAAAGGTTACTTATTGGACTCAAGACATTTGGAAAAGAAATGCTTCTTAGAGTGGAGTTAGGGCTCAAAGGAGTGTTGTCAGAGTTAGAAAGGCAATCTCTAAATCCAGTCCAGAGGGTTTGCAAATGGCCCTGTTTACAAATAGCAGGCACTTTATTTGTTCCCTTTGAATACCTGGCCCTCCTGAGACCTACGATAGCATGCCAATGGGTGCGCAGAGAGAAAGGGCAAAGAAATGAGATTTTAGCCACAGAGGTCTATAAAATTTTGAGATAATGTGTTACATTTTTACCAAAGTACTTTCAGCCAATTCATTCAGCAAACATTTATGTGCAATGCTAGCAGGGAGATGCAGTGGATTCAAATATGAATAAAATATAGCAGGTGTTTTTTAAAGCAGCTCACATTCTGGCAGGGGAGATAGAAACATAAATAATTGTAAAGGACTGTGGTAGGAGTATAATGGGGCTGTGTACAAAGTCTGGAGGAGCGGAGAGGAGAGAACAGTCCCCGAAGGCTTTTCACAGGAGGTATAACTGAGTGGAGGTCTGGAAAAGAGGCAGGAAATTCTTTTTGGGATAAGGTAGGGGTATGGAGGGAAGGGAACACTTTCAAGTCAAGGAAATAGTACGTGCAAGGTTGTGGAGGCATGCAAGGGGCTAAAATGATTGAGGCTCACTACACCAGAGTGGCCAGAGCATAGGTTATGTATTAGCAATGAAATGTTTTTTCAGTCCTTAGTGTAAATAGTCATTTGTCAAACTAGGTCCTTTGTGCTGAACTCTGTAGGCAGTAGGGAGCTCTCCAGGGTTCTCAGGGATGATCAGATCATCTTCTTTGAGAAAGATGATGAGGGCGGAGGCCAGGGAAGTGTGGAGAATGAACTGGATGGAAAAGCAGGGAACTCACATTCTCCTGATGGGATGTAGTTTATAAGTTGTTGAACTAGGACAGGTCAGTGGGAGAGGACAAGAGGGCACCTGTGTGAAAAACATGTGGGTGAGGAGAGGGGAGGGTCCCTAAGGTGGTGCTGAGGATTTTAGATTGGGAGGCTGACTCGGCAGTGATTTCTAATAGTGACTGAGAATCCTGGAGGAGGATCCTGCGTGGAGGGAAGAGGGAAGGAATAGGGAGAGGAGGATCGGGGATTGGGGCATGTTGTCTTTGTGGTGCCCACAGCTGGAACCTTCAGATGGATAAGCTTCTGGTTTTAGGAAATAAGGGTTGAATTCAGAAGTATTGAGATAAATCAAATCTCTCACTATAGACGTCAGCATTTTCCTCTTCCTGACTCCTGCTCTGACACAGATAGGAGGAGACTAAGGCAAAGGATGGAAACTTGGGATTCACTGACTTAGGGCTGTTTTTACAGGCTCTTTTAGTATTGGTGGGTTTGATACCATTCTTTAATAAATATTATTATTTATGAATAAGGAACACATGTGTATGATTCAGAATGCAAAGCTGTGAAAGGGTATATACCGTGAGCACTGACTTCCTTTCCCTCCTCTGCCCCCTTGACACCTACTTCTTCCTCCCTGGAGGCAACCACTGCTACCTGTTTCCAGTGCATCCTTCCAGAAACATGCTATGCAGACAGAAGCCTCATGAAAGATCCCTTTAATCCTTATGTGTTGCCTAAGTTCCTCCCTAGCCGTGCAGTTTGAATCTATGGGACACTATACGGGGAGTGCCGTTACCTGCCCGAGCACTTCCACAGGCATCATCTTTGTAATGAGATCCCGCTTCCTCAATTGAAAACCAACAAGAGGGCAGATTCTTCAATTCGTGAAGTTCAACTTGGCCACTGTGTTTAGTGCTCTGACCTGCTTCCAAGTAACTGGCTTCCACTGCTGACCCATTGCAGGGGAGGCAGTGCGAATGAGACAAAGTTGATCCCTGAAGGTGAAGGTAGAAACGGGAATGAAAGCAGCAAGAAGATATTATCTAAAAAAAATTATTTTTCTTTTCAGTCTGGGTAGAACGTATTTTGATGTCGCAGCTTTCAACACACATTGGATTTCAAACATGTCTTTGGCTTGTTCTTGCATTTTAAATTTTAAAGACTCCAGATTGTCTGAACCTGGCCAGATAATGGGACTTTTATTTTTAAAAATGATAGCAGAGTGGATTGGTTTCCTGCGGAAAGTTTTCTGGCCTGGAGGACTACAGAGAAAGTCCTGGAGAATCAGTGGCTCCTGGTTTCCTTGGTGGGAGGGAGCGCTTTTCTGAACCCTGGACTGGAAGGTGCCAGTGCGGCTGGAAGTGGGGAGACACTCGTGCTCTTTCTCCCCGTGAGCAGCACCCGCAGCCGCAGCAGTTCGGCACTGTTTTGTTGTGTAGCTGCATGCTTTGATCAGCTGTGATCTCAGGCAACTTTGTCACTACTTGAGTATTGAACTTTGTAAATGATCTCCTTTAAAAACTCAGTTGGGTCAAATTCAAGGTTATTCCAATAATAGCATCCCTCTTACTCAGCGGAATGAGAGCGAAGGATGCAGAGTTCCAAGTTGCACGGGTGTGTGAAATGCACCCAGCCTGTGGGTAGTGGCAGAACAAAGGTTTGAGAAGCCCCATAATCTCCTGGTTCCTTTTTTGCCTCTCTGGGAAGTCCATTGTGGGCCGTGTCAAAATGCATCCCTGGCCTCCTCATCTTCAGTTAGGAAAGGGTTTTTCAACCCCAGAACTTTTATATCCTGGGCCAGGAAATTCTTTGTTGTGGGGAGCGGTCCTGTAGGATGTTTGGTGGCATCCCTGGCCTCTACTCATTAGAGGTTAAGAGCATCCTTCCACTCCCGTTAGATATGACAAACAAAAATGTCTCCAGGTATTGTCAAATGTCCCCTGTGAGAGCCACTGTTCTAGAAGAAATTTGACAGGTCATATTAACATTGCTTCTCTGTCTGCTAATTAGCGGGCTGCTTCCTCTTAGAAGCAATCTGCAGACTTTGTTTTCTTTCTAAAACACCAATTTGAGTACAGCACTACCTTGTTTAACTTCTGTTGGTTCCTTGTTAATGTAAGGAAAAAGTCTAATCTCATTAAACCACACCTTCTGCTTCTCTTTCTGCCCCTTCCAAAACCTTGGATCCAGCCACACTGGGCTTCTCACCACCCCACGAGCCTGCTGATTCACGCCTCCATCTTTGCACAGGTGGTTCATTCTGACTGGAATAGCTCTGGTAAAATCCTTTAATTATCCAGGATTAAGGCTCAGTCTCAACTTTCTCTCTGAAGACTTTTCTAGGCAGAGTTTGATGTTCTTGTAGTACTTTGTCTTACATCTATTAATATTTTAGCATTCACAGCACTACGTGCTAATGATTTGTTCATGTGTCAGCCTCTTTCATTAACTCAAGGCCATTTGGCAAAGGCGATACAAAAACGAGTAAAAACTGAGTCCAAAGTGGGCTGAAACCATGAACAGCACCACCATCAGGAGGTGGCAGGTGTGAGATAAACTCAAACTTCCAGATCCAACCAGACACCCGTGGATGAGGGAGCAGGGGGAGCCCTGGGCATGCACCGTGCTGCCACAGGGCCTCTTCTTGAAGAGATGCAGCCCTAGGCTGTGAGTGTTCCCTGCTCACCCCAACAACTTTACTCTAGCTTTAGGACTGATGTTGGACGTCCCTCTATGAATAAGGTATTCACAACCTAGGTGTGTGGACTGACTGAGGATCGAACACGTAACCTTTTGGTGTGCAGGATGGTGCTCCAACCAACTGAGCCACCTGGGAGGGGCAAAATTATGAACTATTTTTTTTTTAGTTTTTTTTTAATATATTTTATTGATTATGCTATTACAGTTGTCCCATTTCTCTCCCATCATTCCCCTCCACCCTGCACACCCCCTCCCACCCACATTCCCCACCTTTAGTTCATGTCCATGTGTCATAAGTTCTTTAGCTTCTACTTTTCCAACACTATTCTTGCCCTCCCCCTATTTTCTACCTACTGTCTATGCTACTTATTCTGTGTACCTTTTCCCCTCTCTCCTCCTCCCACTCCCTGTTGCTAACCCTCCATATGATCTCCATTTCTGTGTTTCTGCTCCTGTTCTAGTTGTTTGCTTAGTTTGCTTTTGTTTTAGGTGTGGTTGTTAATATCTGTGTTTGCTATCTTTTTACTGTGATATTTTTTATCTTCTTTTTTCTTAGATAAGTCCCTTTAACATTTCATATAATAAGGGCTTGGTGATGATGAACTCCTTGAACTTGACCTTATCTGAGAGGGGCTTTATCTGCCCTTGCATTCTAAATGAAAGCTTTGCTGGATAGAGCAGTCTTGGGTGGAGGTCCTTGACATTCATGACTTGGAATACTCCTTTCCAGCCCCTTCTTGCCTGGAAGGTCTCTTTTGAGAAATCAGCTGATAGCCTGTTGGGAACTCCTTTGTAGGTGACTGTCCCCTTATCCCTTGCTGCTTCTAGAATTCTCTCCTTCATTTGAATCTTGGGTAATGTAATTATGATGTGCCTTGGTGTGTTCCTCCTTGGGTCCAACTTCTTTGGGACTCTCTGAGTTTCCTGGACTTCCTGGTAGTCTACTTCCTTTGCCAGATTGGGGAAGTTCTCCTTTATTATTTGCTCATATAAGTTTTCCACTTGTTGCTCTTCCTTTTCCCCTTCTGGTACCCCAATAATTCAGATGTTGGGACATTTAAAGATGTCCTGGAGGTTCCTAAGCCTCTTCTCATTGTTTTGAATTCTTGTTTCTTCCTTGTTTTCTGTTTGTTTGTTTCTTCCTTCTGGTCCACTCCATTGATGTGAGTCCCAGTTTTCCTCCCATCTCTATTGGTTCCCTGTGTGTTTTCCTTCATTTCACTTAGTGTAACCTTCATTTTTTCATCTAATTTGTGAGCAAAATCAACCAGTTCTGTGAGCGTCCTGATCACCAATGCTTTGAACTGTGCATCTGATAGGTTGGCTATCTCTTCATTGCTTAGACGAATTGGCTCTGGGGCTTTGGTCTGTTCTCCTGTTTGAGCCATTTTTTGGGGGGGGGGGTCTGGTCATAGCTGTTATGTAGTGAGGGGCAGAACCTTAGGTGTTCCCCAGGGTGGGGCAGCCTAGTTGCTGGGTAGTGATGCCGTATGTGGGGGTGGGGTCTGAGAGGGAACAATGGCGCTTGTTCAGCTCTCTCTCAGATTCCAGTCCCTTCTGCCACTTCCCCTTTGCCTGGATTATCTGCTCACGAATGTGAGACCACCTGCTCAGCCAGAGGCCTTGCGCGGCCTCACTGGGTCTGCACCGTTGCCACCCTACCATGCCCGGGGTCCGCTAGCCACTGCCTGCGTGCCTTGGGTCTGCTAGTCGCCACCTGCATGCCTGGGATCTGCTAGCCACTGCTACCTGCTCACCCATGTCCACCAACCTCCACTTTTTCCTGCCGCAAGCCCGCCCCTCTTACTGGTCTGGATGAATGGTTGTTGGACTTCCATACGGTTCAATTTTCTATAAGTTCTGCTTGTTTTCTTGTTTCTAAATCTTTGTTGTCCTTCATTTTAGTTTTGCAAGGAGGCACAGTGTGTTCACCTATGCCATTTTTTGGGGGTGGGGGGTCTGGTCATAGCTGTTAGTCTTTTGTCTTTTTTAAATAAAGTAAGTGAATTGTATGCTGAGCCCTTGCCTGTTGGAACAGAACCCTCTCTAAAATTGGCAAAAGATGTCGTTCACTTTTCTCGTGGCTAAGCCACCAGTCCTCATTTGCTAAGTAATAATATCAGCAGGTAAAGATGCAGACTTTCAGATTTGTAAGAAGGGTTAGCTGCTCTTCCCTCAGTTGACGAGACACCTCTCAGTGCATCTGTAATGAGAGGAAGAATAGGATCTTTCCTTTCCCAACACTCCCGATTGCTGACATCTGCGGGAATGTGGGTCTATGAACAGGTCTGACTCAAGCCCTGGGTGTTGTGGGTGATTTTAGTGTCGGGCCTGGCTGATGTCAAGTCTGGGCGAGGAGGTCTTTCTGTGGAGCCGAGAGGATAAGCCAGAGCTTTGTAGACTTTAACCTTCACGCCTATGAGCTCTGTTCAGCTTAAACTTGCTCCTTCCCGTAGGACACCTGCGCCGTGCCAAGCTTCCTGCCCAGCCAACTGGCTTCCTCCACAGTGCTATTTCCATTTTCGCTGCTCAGGATTGCAAGCAGCATTACTGCCAAAAATTTTCAGAAAACGGCATGAAAGCTGATCCCATCTGGCCTTTGTTTCCTGCACTTTAACCCAGACTTCAAAACCCCAGTGTAGTAGCCACCTTCTCCCTCGGTTTGGTTGGGGCTACAACCAGGGCCAGTTAAGATGTTAAAGGCTCTAAGACCTGAAAATATTGTCATCCCTTCCATCTTCCAACACAGATAATTTCAACAACAGCAGCAGCCATATATATATATATGTGTGAGATATAGATATATATATACCTCACATAATATATATTTACTACTAATAACACACATGTATATATCAACTATTATGTGCCAGGCGCTATTTTAAGTGTTGTATGTGGATGAACTCAGTACTCGCAAGAACCCTTTGAATTCTTACTATTATTATTGTGGATAATATTATTGTTTATGGATGAAGAAACCAAGGCACAGGATGGTTAAGTAACTTGCCCAAGGTCACACAGCTGGTAATCGAGGGAGTCAGAATTTGAACTCAGGAAGTAGTGCCAGCGTCTGTGGGAATAACCACTATTTTATGTGAAATGGTAGTACTAACCAGAAAAACTCAAAACGTATGTGTGCTGAAGCCGAATAGCTTCTTTCTTGATTTTTTAATTACAAATTTTGTGTAAGGTAGTAAAGTGGTACTTTCTTACTTCAGTTTGGTGGCCCTGCCTCGACAGAACCCTAGATACTGCATGTGCCTATTGAGTGGTCTAGTCCAACTACCAGTTTGTTAGAAGCCCCTTCTCTCCTTTGATCTTCACAGGGCCAGTGCCTCATCAGCATGCAGTAATGCAGAGAGAAGGCTGCTGGGTCCCTGTCCTCAGGCAGAAGGACCTTTGGATGCCAAGCCTCCAAATCCAGGCCCGTCTAGTCTCTCAGTGTGACTGGTGGCAATCCACTTAACCTCCCAGTGTGAGGGATGATGAAATAATGCTTTGATCTTTGAAGAGAAAAAAGCTTTATATAAATACCAAAGAGTCCACTCTCACTCAGCACCTTTTAAATTCATGTGGAGGCTGATGTGCCTCATAAAATTCCAGCACCTCCTTAGTTACAAGGCCACAAACCTAGGCCTGGACTCCCAGGTTTTCAATCATAATATTGCGTCTAGTTTTGCAAAATGCCTAAAAGCAAAAATAACCCCTAAGACTTTTTACCGAGACTTCTGTCTCAAGTGCTCCAAGCACTCTAACAATAGACATTCTATAAAAACAAAACAAATGACCTTGTACATTTTTAAAACCTGTGCATTTTCAAACCAAACTTGTGCCCTATGTGCCTACTGGAGTCCTAGTTTTGTTCTTTTAGGCAGTTATTGGTAGCGGCTTGGGAAAAAGCATAGTCTATATTTAATTTTTTTAATTTTTATTTTTTGGCAGATGCAAAGCAGGATTGCCTTTTGGCACTGTTCCAGATTCCCAAGGTGTGCCTTCCTCCTGTGGTGCCTGTAATCCAGTATTAGCATCCACTCCTAAATCATAGTTCATGTCCTATTGCTGTCAGAGAGTTAGTGTTAAATATCTTCAGGTGTGGAAGACTGAAATGACCTAGGAGAAGTTTTCAGGATATTTGCATTTTTAAATTGCAAGTTCAGAAGAAGAAATTCAAAATGATTGAATTTTTTTTAGGCAAGGAAGAGGTACCACCCACTGTCCATACCCTTCACTATCATGTAGGGAAGTATGCCCGTGGGCAGGCACAGCAGCCACCACCATAGAGAAGGAAAGAGGGACCTGACACCTCCCAGACACGTGTGCCTGTCTAGCATCACACCACTCAGCTCTGTGAAGTAGGCAGGATCATCACCGTTTTATAGATGGCAATTCCAAGGTTCAAAGAAGTCAGGCATTTTCCCTGTGGTCACACCACTAGCAGATAGCAAAATGAACATCTAGTCCAAAGCCCTACACCGGAAATTGGTAAAACTATACTTAGATTCACTTTACCTTTACAAGGAGCAACACGGCCCCATCATCACTGCTCTGTTCGGCTGAGTTCAAAAAGCGGTCATCGAAGTCTTCCTAAGCACTGGGCACCCAAAGATGAACGGTGGCACGACCTCTGCCCTGAGAAGCTTACTGCTTCTTGTTTAAGTGATAACATGTTTTCCCAAAGGGCAAAACTTATGGAAGTGCAATAGCCTTAGGTGTAAGTATAATTTAATGTAATATGATGAATAATACATAACTTGTTGGGAGCTTATGTTTAAGGCCTTATCTTACTACATTGTTTAGGAGCTCTATGACATAGAGACCCCTTATAATCTCCATTTTATTGTTGAGAAAACAATACATTCATGCTGTCCAATATGGTAGAGATGTGACTATTTAAACTTATTACTTAAAATTAAATTAAACTATAGATTTAGTTCTCCAGTAGTGCTAGCCACATATCAAGTGCTCAGTAGCCACCCTTGCCAAGTAGCTTCCATGGAGGACGATTCAGATATAGTAGATTTCCCTCTTGGCAGAAA
This sequence comes from Glossophaga mutica, assembly GCA_039655065.1. Lineage (NCBI taxonomy): Eukaryota > Metazoa > Chordata > Mammalia > Chiroptera > Phyllostomidae > Glossophaga > Glossophaga mutica. The sequence goes on from CM077304.1 coordinate 68,069,230, forward strand.
GTCCTATGGTGCAGCGCTGCTCTGAGTAATTTGCCTCTGGAGGAATGTGAGAATGGACGTAGGTCGGAATCCAGAGTATAAGCTTTTAACTATTACGTTGTATTACCCACTTAATAGTTAGTGAAATCTAGGAGGGGCAGGGAAAGAGTTAAAAATCTCTTATTTCTCTAAGAAATAAGAAATATCTGAGACTCTGGAATGGTAGGGAACTAGAGACATACTTACAGTTTCCTTTGCAGATGTTTTTGTTTGTTTGTTTGTTTTCATTTGTTTGTTTGTGGTACCTGCAAGAACTGGAAGTTTTTTTTTCACTGCTCAGGAAATTTAGGACTCGCTGTTTGCGATTTTACGGAAACACAGGTGACTTGCTAAAAGCCGTACTAAGATTATGCCTTATTTACTTTTAAGCCTCACTTCCTAACAGAGTACCTGGTTCACAATAGGCATGCAGTGAATGCTTTTTGAACTAAATTTCAAAAAAGATAACTATAGTATTTTCTGCAGTCTCAAAAGAATAGTAGTGCTGAAGAATGACATCGGTGGCCTTCCTTACGATTCCTAAGGGGCAAAAAGTAAAATAAGACTTTCTCCAGGGCCCTATGCAGGTGCTCAGCTTCATAAAAAGAGGGCCACAGATGTGTTTACCTACCCTGTGACAGGGATATAGGAGGAAATGATCATGAGAGCTGCCTATAATCTGGGCTGGATTATACAGAAAACCGTTTTAAATCTAAACTGCAGAAACTCCACATACAGCTCCAAAGTGAGCACTGAAAAAAAAATCGCCTCATTACCAAATTAATTCCTTGTATCATCTCCTTAGTGCAGGGAAGACAAACCAAGTCACCCTCTTTTCAGTGGATCCTGGTGTGTTATCCCAGATGACTTGTGCTTACCCACCAAATGTATGACAGCAGAAAAAAGACCCTGTTTTGGCTCCTGGCTCATCCTCCTGCTTCTTTTCATCAATGCAAATGCTCCACCCCGCCCACTCATCTTCCTTTCCTTCGCTTTGTGATTTAGCTAAAGTGTTGGCTTCTGTGTCATTTAGAACAAACAAAACCTACAGAAATATGGTTTAAAAGACAGATGCGCTGATTTGGGATGGGAAGCAAATGTTGGATGCTCACTCGCTGCTTCTTAAAGGCTTTAATTCACAGCAGGAATAAAAATGAGTTGTCCAACACGTAACATAAGCAGTCAGCTTTGAAAACTGATAAGAGGGGGGAAAATGCTGGACTCATTTTGAATTTGAATTTAACAACCAGGATCCTTGTTCCTCCATGCTGCAAAATGATGGCGACTTTCTTAGAATGATTTAAGAATTCCCTGGAGGCTTTTTGCCCAGGCCCTTTGTAGGCCCATTTCAGCAGGCTTTTTAGAGTCCTTCTAACAGCGCATATCAGAGAAGATTCCAATTCAGAGCAGCCACAGTTTAGTGCCTGATATCAGCTTGAGCTTCTCATTTATTTTTCCTTTTTTCCCCCCACAAGGAGACATGATGTTTTACAGTGTTAACGGTTTTGAAAGGTCTTACATTTCTAGTGAACCGAGCGCTTTTGTGAAAAGGGCTCTGAAAAGCATTATTCAGGCGAAAATGCATCAAAGGAATGTGAGTTAAAGAGAGACAAGTTTGCCGATGTAGAGATTGGAGGCAGCACGTGCTGACAGGTACAATTATAGCCAAATAATCGAATCTTTTAAGAGAGGCCGGGTGAGATAAGGTGATAGCTGTGGAATCTCATCGGAAACCTGTTCATGAGTAGGTGCTCAGGTCCAGCTGTGGATGCCGTAACCAACGCAGGGGAGCTACTTTACCTGCCGGACATGATCACTATTGCACTTTGAAAAATAAGGTGAAATGGCATGATTTTAGCCCAACAGAACTTAATTGATACAAAGGTTGGAGAGAAGGCTTAGTCTTCTCGCCCAGGCTCCCCGTGGTCTGGAACCTCTTTTAGCCCTAGGGAGTTGTAGTCAACCCAGCTTCTAAGTCCTTCAGTCTGAAAGAAACTCAAGAAAGTGTCAACTTTTCAAAATTAATTAATTGCTTTTATTAAAATGTTACAGATCTTTCTACTTCAGTTTCCTTTGTCTACTACTAGTGCGTTAGTAGAAGACACTGGGGTGGAGAACAGTTTAGTGTTTCTGAGCATGCTCCACTAATGTCATAAAAGACAGTAACCTTGTTTCTGGTCTTGAAATATTAGGTGCTTCTAGCCATGGCTCAAGGAGAAGTGAGTTGCTGTATGCAGTGCTTCTCTACTTGCTCAGGAGTCTCTGCGGCAGTTCTTCCTTGGGTTCTCTGTGGGAAGACAGAGCTGAGAAGTGGGCACAGACTCATGAAATACAGAGTGACCATTTCTACTTACAATGGGGCAAAGGGCACCCCTCATATGCCATTAATGCTTCTGTTAGATCATCTTGCTTCAGGGTTTCATTCTTCTCCTTTTGTTTTAATCCTCACCGGAGGATATGTTTTTATTTTTATTTTTTTAGAGAGAGAAGAAGGGCGGGGGGGAGATTGAGAGAGAGAGAGAAACATTTGATCAGTTACCCCCCATACACACCCCAACCAGGGAGCAAACCTTCAACCTAAGGGGTGTGCCCTGATCTGGGATCAAACCTGTGATCTTTTGGTGCATGGGACAACACTCCAACCAAATAAGCCACCTTGGTGGCCAAGGCCAGGTTTTCATTCTTAATGAAACAATATAATTTAAGCTGCTAGGTTGTATGATTTTCTTCTTTCAAATTTATAATTCTTTTTTTTTCCTATGTAGAGTTGGATTACCTTGTCATTGTAATGCTATTAAAGATTCTTAAATTGGTGCAGGTTTCTGATAATGGTGTTTTAACTTAAAATCCAGGTGACAGCTCTTTTTCTACCCCAGAGAATTAACTCCTTCACATCTTTGGATCTCCTGTATTTCCCTCCCTCTTTTCAACTGCCAGCGTTTTACTTTCTTTTCTAACTTTTAGACTCCATCACAACCTAGGCCGATAGACTTTTTCTGCAGCAGCCTTCCTCAAATACTTAACAAGCTCAACAGTATATCTAGTATTGCACCAAGAATTCACCAGCACAGTAGCCGTGGCCTTCCCTGTTCTCACATTAGGAAGCACTCAGCTCCGAGCTGGACCCATAGCAAGCATTTAATATGTGTTGGCCACAAAAGTTGTTTTTGTTTCTGCTCACCTTGCTCATTTATACCATGAGCTAATGCCATCTTCAGTATTTCCCTAGAGTTTGACATCTTGTCTAATTTTGGAATTATTGTTGTCACATTTTCTGCCTGAATTAGTGGGGTGCTTTAGTATTTACATCGTAGGCGTATTCAGATTTATCCATGGTGGGCCACTTGATCCTAATTCTAGCAGGGGTGCAGACTGCATGACCTTTTAAAAAAACTGGTCACACGAGTGAGTCTGTGGTGTCCACTCCTAGTATGGAAGTATTAGATTTGCAATGGAATTGAATGCAGAGGGAGGAAAAATTAGCTACCCAGTGACGTTTCTATCACCTCTTTTCATTTTTCTCCAGTATTAATAATATGGTTCCAGTGAAATCAAACTTGGGCTGCTCAAAATTGCATAATCACATTCAGCTTCAGCGTCAAGCACTAGTTGCTTAAACAAGGCTAGCAGAGCTCCTAGCATCATCAGTGGTGAACTGGGTCTCCATTCTAGCTGTGTCGTATCATCGCCCACAGAGCTTTTTGAAAAATACAGATGCCCAGGTCTATCCCAAAGAGTCAGACTGAATTGGTGTTAGGTAGAACCCACTCACTGATATTTTTTTTTTTTTAAGATTTTTTTTTTTTTATTTGTCTTTAGAGGGGTAGGGGAGAGGGAGAGAAATATCAATGTACGGTTGCCTCTTGTGTGTCCCCTGCTGGGAACTGGCCTGCAACCCAGGCATGTGCCCTGACTGGGAATCGAACCGTGATCCTCTGGTTCGCAGGCCCGCGCTCAATCCACTGAGCTACACCAGCCAGGGCTCACTGATATTTTTAAAAAGGCTCCTCAAGTAATGCGGAGGGGTGAAGACCACTGAATGGCCATTAAAGAGACTTCAGACATACTGAGTACGTTTTTACTTGTGCTAACTAACTTGGTTGAACTCTCCTCCTCACAACCTAAGGCCCACCAAAAATACATGCTAAAACATTAGAGCAACACAAGTGAAAATAATAGAGAAATCTGATTTCAAATCTTGTCTCTATCTCTTATTAACAGAGGGACCTTGGAAAGAATGCTTAAATTTATTGACTTTTAGCTTCCCATTTGTCAGCTGGGAATAGTAAGATTAAAATAATGATGTGATATGAAAACATTTAGTACAGTACCCTGCACACAATAAGAGCTCAGTGTATGTTAGCTTTTTAAAAATTTCTGTCTTTAATTTCTTCATGTGTACAATGAGGAGCTTGGATATCATTTAAGTTCCCCTAATTACTGAGTGTCATTCTTTGCCTTAAGCATTATGACTGGAAACAAAAACAACAACAAGAACAGCACATATCATCCTTTACAAATTCAGTTTATGTACAAGAAGGAAGCTATTAGCACGCAGTTGACAGGGAATGAATTTGGAGTTTCTTTTAGTATCGAATTCACGTATCTCATCTGGCCGCTCTTTCAACTTGATGTGTCTGTGAAGTGGCTGGCCGATGTTGGGGAAGTGGTTTCAGTTGCGGGACAAGATTTTTTGATTGAGTAATGCCATCTGTTTTATGTGGGCATCTATCTTGTGCCTTTGACCACCATTCACTTGCTTCAACCACATGACTATCCAACCTACTTTATACTTGTAATAATGGTAGTAGCACCTGGCATTTATGTTATAGCACCTGTTTGATGTGGTACACTTCAGAGAAGCCAGGTGAAATCAGGAAACATCTTTCAATTACTGCCTGGTTAATTGGTTTTTGTAAAGAAAAAATATTGCTGCCAATTGATCCATTCCCAGAGAGTCATAGGGGACATCATTTCAAGATAGCTTGGTGTCAGGGAACAGTTTGTGATTCATGGAAATGACTCAGTAAGTCATCTGCCTCACTAAATTGTGACACATACTGCCTTTGCTTGTCATTTGGCCCAAATGGAAACTCAGGCAAATGAGCGAGGTTCTAAGCTTGCATTGTTACCTAGTTCTGGCTAACCAAAGCAGAGGACGAGGAGAGTCAAGGGATTGCTCGTGTTGTAGGCACATAACTTGTCTGTGGCAAAGGCTGCTTGGATGATGATGTAATCCTCTGCTGTTTCCTGGAGCCCGGCAACGTGTAACATGAAATGCATTTCAACTGAAGGGTTAAGAGCAAGAGTTTAGGAATCATGAAAAGCTGGAGTCAAATTTTGGTTTTATCACTATCTACAGCAAGAGTCAGCAAATTTTCCTATATAAAGCCAGCTAGGAAATATCTTAGGCTTTGTGGCCCATATGATCTCACTCACAACTACTCAACTCTGCTATTAGAGTCAAAAGGGGCCCCAGACAGTACAGAAATGAATGGGCATGACTGTGCTCCAACACAACTTTATTTACAAAAACAGGCAGGGGGCCAGATTTGGTATGTGGCTGTAGATTGCTCACCCCTGATCTATAGGATCTTGCACTAATAAATTACTTTAATCCTATAAGTGTCTTTTGAGGTTTAAAAAGAGATAATGTATATGATAAAACACTTATCACGTTCTAGGTATAAAGCAAGCACTTGAAAATAGTAGTCATTATTCTATTAAAATGTTACATATCATAATTTAAGATGCCACTGATTGTAAGGTACATCTGTATTTCAGAGTTGTTAAATTGTGCTGAAAAGTCTTGGAATTGATTAAATCAACAATAATTAATTACAGTAACAAGTTTACGTTAAGGATTTTAAGTCTCATTCTACCAGTGGTAGTGTAAAGCTTCGAGTGTAACATTCTTTGTGATGTTTTCCTTGTCAGAGACACGTGTCACGAGCTCCTGGGACATGTTCCACTGCTTGCAGATCCTAAGTTTGCTCAATTTTCCCAGGAAATAGGCCTGGCGTCTCTGGGAGCATCAGATGAAGACGTGCAGAAACTAGCCACGGTCAGTTTATTTTCATTTTAAAAAATTGTTCTACCTATATCCATTTGTAAGGTAGAGAGAGCTCTAGCCTCATTAATTATGAATTTTAAGGCAAACATTCTGGATACGGCATGGTGACTTTATCTTTTCCCATGTTGTGTTTTTTTGAAGAGTGTGTTTTTGGCTTATTAACCATCCAAATACTTGTATTTTATTCTTCTCATTCAGGGGTTGGCTAAATAGTAAATATTTTAGCCTTGCAGCTCATGAGGTCTTTGTCACAACTACTCAGTTCAGTGACTATGATGCAAAAACAGCCACAGGCAATATGTAAATGAATGAATGTGGCTGTGTTCTAATAAAACTTTATTTACAAAAAGCTGGTGGTGGGCCAGATTTGGTCTGATGCTGTAGTTTGCTGACTCTCATTTTAGTTCAGTATTAATTTTCTAGAAATATTAATAATAGTAAAAGCTATGCATTTATGATTGTGCTTGGGATTATGTCTTTGACTAGTTGCTGTGGTTGTGGTCAGACTCAGTTTGAGTCAGCAATTAGAAGCTCAGGCTAAACAATTAAGATATGCACAAAACCAGAAAAATATTTAATAGATGCTATGGTTTCAGAAACGTTCTTCTCAAAATATGCAATATGAGAATAAAGGTATAATATTGTCAGCTACTTTTAAGATGCTGAAGAGTCAGATCTGTCAAATTCATGTGACTTATCTTAGCCTATTTTCAAAGAGCTGAGGGTAAGAAAGAGTTAGTTTAACAAACTCCCTTACCTACCTAGGCTAGTCAGGTAGCCTAAATGAGCAAATCTACCCGAGGAAGAAAAAATGGGATCTCAAGTTGTATTTGACAGATACACATGATGTCATAGTAGGCATACAAGAATAGTCTTTGCTTCCACTATTAAGTTTTTTCTTATATTTCTGAAGACATACAGTCCTTCAGCATATCTCTTACCTCCTACTTTTGATAGAGATATGGGAACTGGCAAATATTTCCCTACTGAAAGAGGAAGAGCAGGGCAAAGCCATGAGGTAGGGGTAGCATGGCCCTGAGTTGGGGCTGGTGGGGCCTGCAGTGGCGTTGGGAGGGCACCAGTCTTCTTTGTCAGAGGGCTGGCCCTTGCTTCCTGCTCACGGCTGCCAGACAAAAATGCAGGCCTCTGTGTGGCCAGACCCCTGACTTTTTGAGAGATTGGCCATTTAGATTTCTAGATAGGATTGAATTATTTTTTAAAAATTTGGCTCATAAAAAAATCAACCATTTTGAGCTGGGGCAAATATATTTGTAGAGAGAATCAACTTCTTGACTTATCAATTTCTCACCTTTGCCCCAGGGAGTATATCTCATCTATATTGACCATCTATTTTACTGCACAACAAATAATCTCACAATTTAGTGGCTTCAAACAATGAGCGTTTATTACCTCATCTTTTGACTTGTTCATATTCTATTAGGAGCTCACTCCAGCCCACACTCAAGGGTGGGGGAATTAGGCTTCACTTTTGGGGGGAAAGGACTGTCAAAGTGTTTGTAGATGTATTTTAAAAGTATCCATCACACATGAGTCCTGTAATTTAATTCTCAAACCTTGGATCTGGGTTTAAACTTCACATTTTGAAACATTTTCTGTGCCTTTTAAATTTCCCTTGAAATGTTCTGGTTTTAGCCTTTAACCCCAACAGCTCATACTTTTGATCAGGGATGAATGTATTGCTTACTTGTCTGACTCTAAACAGCCACACACTGGGATTTAACTGTGCCAGGTTGTGTGTGTGTCCAAAGAGAAGAGGAGAAGGAGTAAGGTAAGACTTGATGAATGTGAGTGAAGGTGGATCCTAGCAAGTGAGTGATCTCACTCTCTTCTTCTTCTTTTTTTTTAATATATTTTATTGATTATGCTATTACAGCATTTCTCCCCCATCATTTTCCTCCACCCTACACATCCTCTCCCACCCACATTCCCCCCTTTAGTTCATGTCCATGTGTCATAAGTTCTTTAGCTTCTACATTTCCCATACTATTCTTGCCCTCCCTCCCCATCTATTTTCTACCCACCATCTATGCTACTTATTCTCTGTACCTTTTCCCCCTCTCTCCTCCCACGCCCCTGTTGCTAACCCTCCATATGATCTCCATTTCTGTGTTTCTGTTCCTGTTTTAGCTGTTTGCTTAGTTTGCTTTTGTTTTAGGTGTGGTGGTTAATAGCTGTGAGTTTGCTGTCTTTTCACTGTCATATTTTGTATCTTCTTTTTCTTAGATAAGTCCCTTTAACATTTCATATAATAAGGGCTTGGTGATGATGAACTCCTTGAACTTGACCTTATCTGAGAAGCGCTTTATCTGTCCATCCATTCTAAATGACAGCTTTGCTGGATAGAGCAATTTTGGATGTAGGTCCCTGCTTTTCAAGATTTGAAATATTTCTTTCCAGCCCCTTCTTGCCTGTAAGGTCTCTTTTGAGAAATCAGCTGACAGTCTGATGGGAACTCCTTTGTAGGTGACTGTCCCCTTATCCCTTGCTGCTTCTAGAATCCTCTGCTTCATTTTAGTCTTGGCTAATGTAATTACGATGTGCCTTGGTGTGTTCCTCCTTGGGTCCAACTTCTTTGGGACTCTCTGAGCTTCCTGGACATTCTGGTAGTCTATTTCCTTTGCCAGATTGGGGAAGTTCTCCTTTATTATTTGTTCCAATAAGTTCTCCACTTGTTGCTCTTCTTCTTTCCCTTCTGGGACCCCTATAATTCGGATGTTGGGACGTTTAACGATGTCCTGGAGGTTCCTAAGCCTCTCCTCATTTTTTTGAATTCTTGTTTCTTCCTCGTTTTCTGTTTGGTTGTTAGTTTCTTCCTTCTTTCTGGTCCACTCCATTGATTTGAGTCCCAGTTTTCCTTCCATCTCTATCGGTTCCCCATGCATCTTCCTTCATTTCACGTATTGTAGCCTGCATTTTTTCATCTAGTTTGTGAGCAAAATCAACCAATTCTGTGAGCATTTTGATGACCAGTGCTTTGAACTGTACATCTGATAGGTTGGCTATCTCTTCACTGCTTAGAGGAATTGGCTCTGGGGCTTTTATTTGTTCTCCGGTTTGAGCCATTTTTGGTGGGTTTTTTTTGTTTTGTTTTGTTTTGGTTTTAGTCTGGTTGCTGCTGTTATGTAGTAAAGAGTGGAGCCTCTGGCGCTCCCCAGTGCGGGGCAGCCCAGTCCCCTGGTTGTGACGCTGTATGGGGGGCGGGGTCTGAGAGGGAACAATGGCGCCTGCTCCGCTCTCTCCTGGATTCAGTCCCTTCCGCCACTTCCCCTCTGCCTGGACCGTCTGTGCGCGCGAATGTGGGACCACCTGGTCAGCCAGCCGCCTTGTGCGGCCTCACTGGGTCTGCACAGTTGCCCCCCTGTGCCCGGGGACCGCCAGCTGCCGCCTGTGCACCTGGGAACTGCAAGCCGCTGCTATTTGCCTTCCTGGTTCCGCACATCCACTTTCTCCTGCCTCGACTCCGCCCCTCTTACCGGTCTGGATGAATGGTTGTTGGACTTTCGTACAGTTCAATTTTCTATAAGTTCTGGTTGTTTTCTTGTTTCTAAATATTTGTTGTCCTTAATTTTGGTTGTGAGAGGAGGCACAGTGTGTCCGCCTACGCCTCCATCTTGGCCGGAAATCACTCTCTTCTTAAGAGACAAGAAAGGAGTTTTATTGTCCCTTATTTTTACACTCCATCAAATGATGATTAATTAATTCTGTCATTCAAACTAACATGTACAAAGAACATATGTTCCCCACATTTCAGGCATTTATAGCCTATATAGATAAAACCAAGATTTTTCAGAGAAGAGAAAGTTAGTACTGAGTCTTCTTGAAAGATGACAAAAAGTCAGCCAAATGGTGGAGAGGGAAAGCGGGAATAGAAGGAAGGTTTCAGCTGAAATAAGAAGTCTCTCTGGTTTGGGGCTCAGCAGGGAATATCTGCTTACCAGCGTTAAGGGCCGTGCTGAAGCCCATGGTTGCCTTTTGTATTCATTTTCTGTTGCTACCATACCAATTATGCATGACTTAAAACTATACAAATTTGTCACCTTATAATTTAATAAGGTTAGAAGTTCAATACCATTCTCTCCAGGCTAAAATTAAGGTGTTGGCAGGGCTGTGTTCCTTTCGGAGGCTGTAGGGGAGGATCCCTTTCCTTGCCCACATTCCTTGGCTCATGGCTCTTGCTTTCCATTTTCCCAGTAGCAGCATTGCATCTTTCTGACTTTTCTTCCATTTTCACATCTCTCTCTCACTGACTATAGCTGGGAAAGGTCTTCTACTTTTAAAGACTGATGAGACACATTGGGCTCACCTGGATAATTCACTATTATCTTCCCTTAATCATATCTACCAGGGCCACATATTCACAGGGTCTGGGGATTAGGGCATGAACACCTTTGGGGCATCATTACTTTACATTTCTTTTTTCATATTTATAAGAAAAAATCAAATACATGTACCTTGAAAACTATTTTATTAGGGCCAGTAAATTTGTAGGATGATCAAGTTTTCTTTTGGAGCTCACCTGTCTTAGCACAATTCTAATATCCTTGGCTGTGGATTGTCATAGCTCCAACAGCTAAAACCACTTCCGTTTGTTAGAGGGCATTAGGTCATTAATCTCGTTTCTCTCTCTTTCTCCCTTTTTTTTCATTGCCCATTCTTTGGAATGTGCCTGCTTTTCTGGAAAACAAAACAAAACAAAACAGTTCAAGTCAACAGATATTCTTTAAAGTGGTTATAGAATCTTAGGTCCCAGGAAGTAGGGACAAGAAAAGTCTGAAAGTCAGTACTTGCCTCAAGGAACTCACACTCTAGTCCACCAAAATACAGAATACCCAAAATCACTGTCCACTTTTATAGAGATACAGGAGGAGCTTTGTAGAAGAAATGGATTTGAGGTAAATCTATGAGTGTGTGTATGAGCTCTGAGTTCATGGTTGGAGTCAGGGATTCGGTGTAGGAACAGGGCCAGCAGAGACATGCGTCTCTATATGGGTCATGACTGGGGATAGGCTAGGGAGGATCAAGAGTCTTCCAAGGGAGCCAACATGCCTGGAATCTTGCAGTTTAAAACAAAAACAAAAACAAAAACAAAAACAAAAACGGAGTGTAAACTTGCAAAAGACTTTTCCCTGGAACATTTAACTCCCTTCTAAATGCAGCAGTGATTTTGGGCAGAGGAGTGGGGGTCTCACTGTGGTTTTGCCTGACCTTGTTTTTCTTTTCCTGATATTGCATGAGCCCCACCCCAACTCTCTTTGATTTTCTCTCTCACGAGCCTTACAGTTCCAGTTCTTTCCAACTTTATAGATTGCCTACTTACTTTGAACAGTGTTTTGCAGACCAAAGAGAAATTTGGAAAGCTTTTACAGTGTGATGTGGAAGATAAGAGGAAGCTAGGATGATTTTTCCTGAAATGACACTGAAACTTTCTTTGACTTTAGAACACATCTCACTCCTCAGTGAAAACCAAAGTGAATGGAAAACTGCTGAAAAGTGGTCTTGAAAGAAAATATTTAGATTTCAGCCAGGCAATTTCAAAGTAAACCCTGGAATAAATAACCTATTAACTGTCATGCGTATTAATGACCCTCAAGCCATATGCTGAAGCTAGAAGCCCGATTTAATGACCCAGTTGCAGAGACTAAGAGTAGGGCTAAGGTCTCACTGGAAGGGTAAAAAGTCCAATGATGGGGGACAGTGGTGGTTAGCAAGTTCTCTGGCTGTCCAGATGAGAAACGAAGGTATTGTTAGCTGATTTCCTCAACATTGTTCCCATTAAGTCCCCTGAAGAAGTCCTAGAATAAAATGAGATGAGATATACCTAAGGAGAAAAATCCATAGAGAGGACAAATGGAAAACCACCACAATCGCTTTATATAGACCAGTGAGACAGGCCATATTATTCTTTCACTCTAAGTGAGATTTACATTATTAATGACTCTGTTTACATAGTGCCTGCTTTTCCTTGTTTAGTGAATTTAAGCACTGATAAAAAAGAGAGTCATGCCTCGTGAAAGCAGATGCTTAATAACTTGCTGTGATGTGCTGTCAACAAATCTATCTAAGGAAGAAAACAACCTCCACTAGGACTAATGGGCACTGCCAAACTCTGTCTTGTCCCAGCTGCTTTTGAACTTCTGGGTCCGATTTCAGAGGGACCAGGCTATCGCCTGTAGCTACCGCCTCTCCTTGCTATATTTCTGCCTGATATTTATTTTGACATTTTAATAATGCTCAGTTTTGAGAATGCAGCTATCTTTGCTGTTTTATGGGGGTAATGATTTCTACGCCCTGAGAACCATTTAAATGAAACTCTTTTGTATCTGAAGAAATTGATGATGCTGCTTGGTAAATGTATTTCAAATGAACTGTTATACATGTAAATAATTTGGCCTCTGGTGGGTAATGAATAAGACCATGGGTTTGGGCAGCTGCACTCTTTTCATAGTCATCACAGCAGCCCAGGGTCTGTGTGTGACAGATATGCAAAAATATTTCCAATAAGGGCTGCTCAGAGTGTGCTATAATTCTGAGACCAGCCATGTCCCCCTGTAGTGCTAGCTTAAGTGGATTTAATAGATTAGTGTCTTCTTTAAAGGTTGTTAAACATAAATGCCTTCTGGGACTGGATGGGTAGCCAACATGTGTGAAACAGCCTGCTATAAGATAATAAGGAGTATTGGAGCCTGTGGAGAACTGGAGAATACATATTATACCTAAAGGCCTTCCAATTCAAAAATTAAAACAAAACGCAAAGCTCTTTGGCTACAAGTAATGTCTGTGAACTGAAAGAGAACTCTAGGCTCTCAGAGGCCAGCCCTCACATCAATGGTTAGATTATACACTGGACTATACCACCAGCCCATCCTAGATTCATCTCCGTATCATATTGAACAATCTCAATGGCCATTTGCTGGACGACTGGCTATTCTTTCCTAAGAAAAGATAGCTATTACAGTGTTCACTAGAAATAAGTATCTCATTGTTGTTGAGAGGTGACTGGTTTTGAATTATAATTTTAAACAGTTACAAGCATGATTGTAATACCTGTGTGCTGGGCACATGTCAAAGATTTATTTAACTCATCAATGAGAGAAAAGCAGGATGGCAAATCCAGTTTGAAGAAGAGTTTGAGGGGACTGAGACTATCTAGTCACTGAAAGAAAGAATCCTGGAATAAGGCAAACAATGGTTTCTGTTTTACAGGGCAAGAATCCGTAATCTGGAAGTTATCTTTTCGACCAGGCAGACATCATTTACATGTCTAGGAAATAAACATAACATGCAACTTAATGTTCACAAAGTAATATCTAACTCACCACATGTGGGCCCTAATCATCAGTAAATAGGAAGTCAGATGAAGGTTATGTAGCTCCTAGATCAGTGCTTCTCTTTTCTTTTCCTTTTTTGGAGGAACTTGTTCTTTATTTTGAAAAGATATTTGTCAATTTTCAGTATCAAAATAGGTGCACTGTTGCTTTTTCTTTCTCTCAATTGGCCCCCAAAGAAACCATAGCAAAGGAGAGTACCTTTTAAGCCAGTAAGCTGCAGGATGCAAGCCTAACAGACCTCACAGACACCTTACCAGTAAGGGGGTACTGGGTAAGGAAAGAAACTTAAAGGTCAGCTCGCTGCCATCCCAGGCTGTAGAGAGCTTTCACAGCTAGATGGGGTGGCCAGTGCACATTGCAAAATAATGTAAAATTTAAAACCAGTTTTGTACATAAACTATTCAAGATTTCTCCAGCACTAACTGATACAAAGCACAATGAGATGGCACCTGCAGACACAGCAGCTTCAGACCCAGAAAAGGGTGAGGAGATGATTTCATATGGCTAAGTCAGTGACAAAAACATAATTTTCTTTCTTTCAAGGAGGCAAATAACTGGTCACTTCAACATAAGAGGCACATGATCCATTTTGTGAACCATTGAGAAGGGGGTAGAGATGGGACAAGGATTTGGTCCCAGAGAGGTATCACCATCCTTTAAACGGGCAGGTGGGCCTCAGACGGAGTCAGGGTCAGAGGGAGGAGCAGCAGCAGAGCAGGACTGGGGTGCTCTACGTCTCATTTAGGTCAAGCAGAGTCTGGTCCAGCATCCTTTATGTACAGAGGTGCTCCTCTTTGGTGCATTTCAGTTTATCTTTCAAGTCATCAATTGTCTTTTCTAGCTTGGCTACAGACCTCTCAGCAAACTCAGCAAAATCAGCTACCGATGTCAGCCTCCTTGAGTTTATCAGTAAGAATCTTTATCTTTTCCTCATATTTGTCTTCTTTTTGAGAGCACTTTTCTTCAGCAGCACTCAGACACTTCAGGGTCGGGTCATCAGTCTGATCTGCTCATTCATCTCTCGGCAACGGGACTCTGCCAGCTCAGTTTGTTCCTCTGTGTGTTCCAAATCTCCCTCAATAATCACCAGCTTATGAGCCACCTCTTCATACTTCCTATCTGTCTCTTCTGCAACGTCCTTAGCTTCTTTGAGTTGGATTTCCTGGAGTTCCATCTTTTATTCATTTTTTAAAGCTTGGTTTTCAGTAACCTTCATACCTCTCTCACTTTCATCAGCGGCTTTCTGTTTCCTTCAGCTTTTGCAGGGCAGTGGCCCAGTGCTCCCGAGTACAGTCTAGCTCCTCTTCAACCAGCTGGATCCTATGATTCAAGGAGCTCACCTCAGCCTCAGCCTGTTCCCAGGCCCTCCTTTCTTCCTCCACTTCCTGTTGGAGGCGCTCAGGCCTCTCCTCTGCATCTTTGGCCTGTTGCTGCAGAACTTGGATCTTGCATGTCACCACCTCGATGGTGGTGATCCCAGCCCTGGTGCCCACCCAGCTCCTGCTTGGCTTCCTGCCCCTCGGCTTCGCGCTGCAGCCGTTCCTCCCTGGAGATCAGTGCTTTTCAAATTGTAATGTAAAATAACCTGGAGATCTTGTGAAAATGCAAATTCTGGTCACGTAGGTCTGGAATGGGGCTGGAGATATTTTGGCATTTCTGACAAGATCCCAGGCAACGCTGATGCTACCGGTTCAAGAGAAGCAGGTGGCCTGTGAGACAGGTGGGCCTGTTAGACAATGCTCGAGAGTATCTTTGAAAAGGCACATGGTAATCTTTTAGACTTATTTTCACATTTGATACTTTTTCAAAAACCTGGATCAATATTGTGTGGTGAGAGATGGGTTTATTGAGGTGAGCGCCATGTCATTGGTTTTGTTCTGTGTGTCTGCTCTCACACCCTTGAGACTGCCACCTGCTATTTTGCCATATGTTTTATATTATTGAATTTTACAGGAATGCATGAACAGAAACTTGCTGATAAGGTACAATTAGGAACTAGTCGTAGAAAAATATTGATTTCTCTTCTTCCAAGTGTTAGGAAACGTAAAGGGGATCCTTTTGCTAGGCAGTAAATCCCATCCTATCGATGAGGAGGGCTTCAATTCAATCTATTCATTTCTCACATCGTGAAGGCATTTATTTGAACAGGCAAAACTGTGCATCACTTCTAGGAGAAAGCAATCAGTATGAATACATCACAGATGTTTCCCAAGCAGAATAAATCAACCTCTGGCCCAGAATACTGAGAGTTTTAGGTCATCAATTAGGTTTTCTCGACCCTGACACGTTTCCCTTCACTTTCTCATGGAAGGGGTTCTGCCACTGGGTCTTCTTCCTAAGGCTGGTGAGAGAAGTGTCTTGGCCAAGGGTAATGAAGGAATAAGCAAAGCTCTCAGAATGTGTTCCCAGAACTTTAGTCTTATGAGGTGATATGAAGAGTTCTGCACAAGGAGAGATCCATTGGCAAATGTATGTGGGGAACTCTGGGTTAAATACAGTGAGCAGCTTTGTTTTCAGAGTGTAGGACTTTTCAGAGCCTTTGATAAAGTAAAGTGCAGAGTAAGTCTCCACAAGTGATAAAAAATTATTTTTCCAAATTGACCATGTTTTCTCCATTTTAAGATGCCATTGGTTATAAAACACCCCCTTGATTGAATTTTCAAAAGGGAGAATTAGCAAAATTTTCTTGCATTGTTTGTAAGATGAAGTTCCATTTTGTTCATGTTAAAAACTGAAAAAAAAGTGAACTTGAGAATGAAGAAACTATATTACATGGTCACAGAAGTCTATTTCTATGGAATGTGTATTAGCACCCAGGCTATTGATATTCTAAAGAGCACAGGTTAGGACATACAAGTCTAGAATATTTTTTTTGAAAGGGATGAATTCATTGTGAGTAGAGACCTAATCACCAGCTAATTTTTTTTTTGCAGGAATGAAATGTCATAAAATTGATAACAAGATTCTGTTTATACTTTATCAAAACAAATAATGTATTTGTTCCAAGTTAAAGAGTTTGCACTGATCGAGGCTTTTGATGGCCATGAATCAAGTGTGTTTGAATTTTCAGGGATAACCAGTACTTTCTCATGCTGAGAGTGGTAATAAAATGTACATTCTTTCTTAATACTCTACTTGAATTCATATTAGAAGTGTAATCGAAAGGTAAGCTAGTTTATGAATTGGCAATTAATGTTTCTCTGTCTGCGGAGGACGTGAGCTTATTTCCAGGTCTCTCATATCTTCGCCCAGCTGGCTGGGCTTGGGAACTTTTGGATGCTTTTAAAAGAAAACTCTAGTTCTCTCTGAAGATGGATGGCATTAAAAGTACATTTTAGTGTCTCTACAGAAAGCTTGAATTAATAAACCTCAGGCTAATTTAGTCTGTGCAGCACCTTTGATGTACAACTATTTGGAACATCTGATAAAAAGCTGACGAAAGGCTGAAATGAAAGGAATGCACTTTTATATATTTTTAATTGAGATATTTGGGTAGATGATGAGTTGGTGTGTTTTTTCTGAGAGTAATTTAACTAAAACTCAATAATATCTATTCCAACTCATTATTTTTACTCTTATGTCTTCCATGAATATAGAAAAGTAGTAATTCCTGGCAAAGAACACTATTATTTCTTTAGCCGTACAGAGTTCATTCCATCCTTCTTCATTGTTTTCACCATTACCTTCCCTTGGTCTTTTGCTACTGGGGTGCTTCAAGGCCAGACCCACTTCTGACTATGGCTCTTTTCTGGGAATTTTGATAACGTGCTGCAGAAGCTAAGGCTGTTTTGCTAGGTTTGTGTATGTTTTGTGTATGACATCCATCACTGCCATTATGAGGTGTTTGGCATTTATTCACATCAGGATGAGAACAGAACACTACCATTGTCTGGAAATGAAAAGTGAGCTCTTGCTCTGGCCACAGAGCTAATTTGGTTAGAGCATCATCCCCATATGTCAAGGTTGTGGGTTCTATTCCTAATCAGGGCACATACAAGAATCAACCAATGACTGTATAAATAAGTGAAATGACAAATCAATGTTTCTCTCTCTCCCTCTCATTTCTTCTCTCTGTCTAAAATTAATCAATAATTTTTTTTAAAAAAGAAAGTTCTGGATTGCCCACTATGTTTAGAAACAAAGCCATTTGCAGTGCAGAATAGTTGTATATTTTTGCAGCTCAGATCTTTCTTCATCATTTATAACTATGTCCTAGGGGCTTCTGAGAGCTATTATATAACTGCAGATGAACCCCCCTGCCCAAAACCTACTTTAGATATTTGGAAACTCACAAAAATAGAGCTTCTTTGGTAACTGTTCATTCTCTTTGTGTGCTGAGTGAGCTCTGTACCCACTTAATTTTACCCATGTGGATGCCACAAGTCAGCAGTCGGGCGTCTCTCAGTACTTGATGCAGCTGACCTTCAGAATCTTGGGTGGGCAGCGTGTGGTGCAGTGTGATGTGGACAGGGTCTGAACCTGAAGCCAGCCTGATAGGGCTGGAGTGCCAGCTTTTTTACCCCCAGCTTTATTGAGATACAATTGAGACATAATAATGTATACATTTAAGGGGTACAGCTTGATATAATACACTTATATGTGGCAAAATGATTGGTTAACTAACACGTGCATCACACCACATAATTACCATTTCTTTTTTTGTGTGTGCTGAGACATTTAAGATCTACTCTCTTAGCAACTTTTACATGTATAAAATGATATTATTAACTATAATTGCCATGCTGTGGATTAGATCCCCAGAATGTATTTATCTTATAACTGGAGGATTGTGCACTTTGACCAATTCTTTGTCCCCACCCCCCACCCCCACCCTTTAGTCCTTGGTAACCATCGTTCTAGTCTTCACTTTTGTGAGTTTAGCACTCTAGATTCTACATATCAGTAATATCATACAGTACTTGTCTTTGTCTGTCTGACTTATTTCACTTAGCATAATGCCCTCCAGGTCCATTCATGTTACCACAATTGGCAGAATTTCCTTCTTTCTCATGATTTAATAATGTCTGAATAATGTTCCAATGGGGGAAAAATGTATATATGTACACATATATATGCACACGTGCATATATATGTGTATATACCTGCATACATGTACATATGTATATACATGTATATATGTGTGTACACATATATCTTTATTCATTGATGGATGCTTGGCTTGTTTCCATATCTTGGCTATTTGAATAAAGCTGCAATAAATAAGGGAGTGCAGTTTTCTCTTAGAGATCCTGTTTTCATTTTCTCTGGATGTATACTCAGAAGGGGAATTGGTGGGTCATATGGTAGTTCTATTTTTTTTTTTTTTTTGAGAAATCTCCGTTTTGTTTTCCATAGTGGCCATACCAATTTATATTCTTATTTGTACTGTTGAGTGCAAAAGGGCTCCCTCTTCTACATTTCCTGGTCAATATTTGTTATCTCTTGTCTTTTTGATGGTAAAAGTTCCAGTTTTGTTACTTCCTAACCTTATACTCAGGGACAAGTTAAATGATCTCCTTGTGCCTCAAGTGTCTCCTTAGAGTGGTGATGTGTTCCTATCCAGCGCTGACTGAGGAGCATGTGGGGCGAGCTGCCCCAGTGATGTTTGCCTTTATCCACATCACACCCAGGTGCCGTTACCCCGGAAACCCTAACTACCTCAGAAGAGCTGTATTATGATTTAAAGAATTTTAAAGTCATTTCAAGACCTGGAGTTCTCTAGCTCTTCACCCAAAGCTAACTTCTTCCTGCGGTTCAAAAGCCCTGACACTGAGCCCTTCTTACTTTCTCTTCTCAGAGTGAGCTGTAGTGCATTCATCAAGCACAGAGGACTTCTGTAGTCATTTTAATTTCCATAAAGATGTACAAAAGGAGCTTTCTGGTTTAACTATAATGGGGTAGGCTCTCCAAATCCTAGACTTGTATTAACAGAAATATCTGTGGTGTAATTCCATTTCTAGCAAAAGTAGACAGAAGGTGGTTGGGAAGTTTTTTTTTTTTTTTTTTTTATGAGGTAGAATAGCAGACGTAATATTATATCAAACTATAGGAATTTAATTACCCCATTCCACAAATGTCATTTTCATATAAAGGAGTCAAAGGACTTCTGAAGCTATTCTTCTGAGCAGCGATAGAAAAACCCAGAATGCGTTTAGTAGATGTAAAATGTAGTACTGTACATGGGGAGCCACTGCAATGAATGGCAGCTCAAAAAGAAACGCAGCAGGAGATTGAACGCATGGTGATTAAAAATCTCTTTGCTCCCTTCTTAGAAATGTTGTAAGTTGCTTACAGTTTTATATGCTTGTCACAGTAACGATGGGCATTTCTAGGATATTTCTTATGGGTGGATTTCATACTGGGGAAAGGTTTCCCGGAAAATGAAATGCTGTCACTTGAGGACTTAAATCCACAGTAGGTGTGAGTAAGACGGCTGGGAGGGTTGGGAGGAGTAAATCACACGGGGGGCATCATCATTCTTTCCAGGGTCTGCAAGTCTGTCTCTGTAGGGTCCATAAAAAAAATCACTTGCTGAGCACTGGAGGTGGGGGCTGACGTAGGGGGACTTGAGGGGCTCCTTTACTGAAAAGTCTTCACAAAAACTTTTCATTGTAGAAATTTTTTAAAAAATGGATGCAGTAAGGAAAAGAATATAAAGATCATTTACAACATCATGGCAGCGATAAAACTGTTAACATTTGGTATATAGCCTTCTAATTTTCCTGAAAAGTCATTTCGCCAAGTCAAGTAAGAACTAAGTGAAAGGGAGCCCTGGCTTTGGGAAAAGGAGCAATGAGGTGTTCATCTATTTATCAAAGCCTTAGGTTGTCAGGAGAGGCTTTGTCTTATGCATCAATAGGAGAAAGAATAAACTGGAAGTTCGCTAGAAATATGGGCTTTATGATTTTTTGCTCATGTAAATTGTGGAGCGTTTCAGTGAACATCTTATGTAGCTAATGAGTTTTGTTTGCTTTTTCTTTTTGAGAAGTTAGCCAACGCAACTTTTTTTTCATTAAAAATTTGTTTCCATACATGTTTTAATTGTCAGCCTTTAGGTGTTGCATTAGTCTTGTCCCCATTAGTGAGTACTACTTTTATGTAATCAATGTTCACTCTCCTGTTCTCTTTTTGAGTAAGATCATAAACATCTTTCCTCGTAACACTTGACCTCAGATAATCATACTTGCAGGGAGTCAAGGGGAAAGCGGGAATAAGATAGAGTGAACCCTACTGTACAGGACACTATTGGTTTTCCTTGAGCATGTGCATCTTAGGGACCTGCTTGTGAGGCAGTAGTGTGGTGGGTAATTCAGAGTGCAGGCTTTGTGGTTAAATGACCTGGATTTGCATCTAGGCTCCATCACTTACTGGCTGGGTAACCTTGGATAAGTTAATTAACCTCTCTGCACCCTAGTTTTTCATCTTCAAAACAAGAGCAATAATACTCTCAAGTCTTGTAGAACTGTTGAGGATCGCTGAGATGATGCATTGTAAAGCTGCTTAGCACAGGGCTAAGGGTCTGATAATGCTGGCTAGTGTATTTGACATGACTGTATTCTTAGACATCTAGGTGGCCACATCATAAGACTCAAGTACTGGAAAGGCCCCTGTAGAGAATTTCTGTCTTCTGTGTGACCTTGGGTAATTCTCTGACTTTCAGCAACTCAGGTTGTCTCTTCTGAAATGCAGGCTATGCAGTTTATATTACAAAGGGGTTTTAGATGGAGACAGCATAATACCTTGCAATATGAAGTGTTTTAACCATAAATAATAGAGGGAAGGCTTCCTCTAAAAGATGTCAAGCTTCTCCCTGGAGGTGGAGGAGGTCTCCCCTGAGTTAATTAGCACACCTCCCTTCAGTGAACATAGAGAAAGGCAAGTGGCAGGAAACAGCTTGGGAAAACAAATGAATAAGTATCGTTTGTGCCAGTGAGAGCACATGAAATATGAAACCCTGACTAAACTCTTTAAGCAGATTAGGAGTGATGCTGTTCATTGATACATGCAATCCTCCCTTAATAACTAAAGAAAGCAAGAAATTTGGGGTTTCAAATCTTGGCTGCTCCCTCCTATGAGTTCAAGTTTCTGAGAATTCAAGCCAGGTGTTTGGAGTTTGGCTGTAAGACGGCTGCATTAACATAACAGTATGCAAAAGAGCTGTTGGAAGACTTCCAAAAGATGTTGCTTGCTCTAGTTTCAATGCATTTTTGGAGATGTCTCCATGTTGGTAACAGAGGTCCTATGCTGGTGTCTAATTAGCAAGGTTCGAGGGTTCTCCATGATGAAACAAGGGGAGATACCTTTAAATGGCATACTTTAGACACATTTAAATGTTTAGCTTTCACAATAACTTTTTTTTTTTTTTGGTTGTTCACCTCAAATAAAATTGAGAAGCCTTAGTTCTCCACAGGCAAAAGTCCAGGCTATAATCGGCAAGGAAAGGAGCACTGGATTCTGCTTCCTTGTCATGGTGATCCAGCAAACGCATGACCTTGCTGGATTCCTACTATTGTTTCCACAAATCTGATAGAATCGATTATGGCCCGTTCATTCACTGATTTAGTAATATTTACTGAGCCTCTACTATCTCTCAGGCACTGGTCATTACACTGTGAAGCAGGTAGACATGGTCCTGCTTTTTGGGGACTTAGAGTCTGGTGAAGGATGCTAATAAGTAAATAGGGGTTTAAATATAACTTGGTAAGTGCAAAGACAGGGGGAGGAGGTAAGTACAAAGCCAGCTCCAGGGAGTGGGGTGAATGATTGAAGGTGGTTTCCTGAAGGAAGACTTTCTCAGCAGTCAAGTTGGTAATTTTTAATTTGCTGTTATATATGCATACTGATAGAGCAGATGTTAATACTTTGGGGAAATTTTGCATCTGAATGAATTGTCTGCATTATCAGAAAGCTCCCTAGATTGGGTTGCAGGAGCTGTTGAGCTGTAAATAAACCCATAATCTCCCACCCGGAAGGGATTTCTGTATAGAATTTGAGCCCTGAGATGGGTTGAGTCAGCCATGAAGGTAACTATGGGTTTAATCACCTCAGAGCAGGGAACCTTCTTCTAAGTTATAGCTCTCGTACTGAATTAGCATTTGAGTCTCACATGGCACTTCAAGATTGGCAGGACTCAGGTTATTATCCTCTAACACAGTCCCTGGTATCTGTAGGGTGCTGTACACACAGTTGGTGCTCAATAAAAATTTGGCAAGGAAGGAGGTCCAAATTTTACAAATGAATCAAGGGAGGCTTGGATAAATGAAAAGACTTGCCCAAGACCCTACAGTAAAATAATGACAGAGACTGAGCTGTTAGATTTTCTAAGCCCCAATCTGCTGCACCAAACCACTTCTTAGGAGTTGAGGATGTCAGGGCAAGGTGTGACCAAGTGCTTGGGGTCCGGGAGGCTGGTTATTATTCCAGAAGTGGGATTCGGACTCTTTAAGTCACGCTGCCCTCTAAAGGGATTACAAGTCAGCACCCTCTGTTCCAGCTAATGTCTATGGTGGGCAAGAACATGATATATTTAGCCTACACCTTGCTTAAATTAAAAAAAATGGGCTGCATTTAGATATCAGAGGCTATCACATAAGCATCCAAGTTCCTAGCTTCCCTGAAGAAGATCAGCCTCTTTGGTGGTCAGAGTGCCTTTACCCAAGGAGACAGTTGGCCAGAGTTGAGCTGCTGTCCCCACTCACTGGGGTACCTGATCCTGAATTGGGAAGTGAAATTTCATCTTCAGTCATCTGCCTGTCTTCCCTTTACTGACTAGGGCACTCTACTGACTAGGGGAAGGGAGGGAGAACAGAAGGATTGGGTTTTAGGCAGCAACAAACACACCAGTCCACTTGGATGCCAGAACCAGAGAGTAAGTTTAGCAAAATAGCTTGTCACGAGATACCAGATATATTTCGTGTTGTACCATTTTTTGCTGTCTCATGAATTCTCACTAATTTCTACCAAATTTGTTTTGTGCCCATCAAATAATGCATTTACATCAATGTTAAGTAGATTGCTATAGTTTAAAGCAATGCTATGTAGTATTTAGTTTTGTGCTTTGTCATATGACTTTTTAACCTAAACATGATGTATTTTATTTCCAGCCCAGTCTCATTTATCATAGTCTCAACTCTACCGAGCTGGGCCAATTGCAGCACTCTTTCCTTCCAGTAAGACTCAGAAGACTTGGCTTTCCTTTGTGACTGGCTTCGGTGTGCGATCCTCACTGGCCACTGACAGGGCTGTGCTGTTTCTTGGCTGATCCAGAGGCTACAAAGGAGATGAGAGCACCCGCCCCAGTGCAAGCTACAGAGGGATGGCTGCAGGCAAGCTAGGCAGACCTCGACCTTTTCTGGCACACACCAAGCACAACTGTCAGGAACGTGGCATAAATTCTAGGGTCTGCAATGTTCAGTCACTGAGGACAGAGGGTGGACAGTGTGGTAGAGTACAAACAACATAGACATTGGGAGTCAGGCACAACCAATGCCCATGCGGCTCTAGCAGCCCTAAACTTGCCCAAGTTCTTCAACCTAAACTCAGTTACCCTATCTGTAGAAGGGGTGATTTAGCACCGGCACATAGTAAGAATGATATTAATGTTAGTTATTCATTTTATTTTCTCTATTTGATACACAAGGAACCTAAGACTGGCTAAAAATAACTTTCCTAAGGTGAAGTAAAAGGCAGAGTCTGCCCTTGAACCCTGGTTCTTTCACTCCAAAGTTAGTGCACGCAAAGCACCATGTTCTGTTACCTTCATGGTGCCTGCCTCTCGAGGTCTGAGCTTCATGTGAAGTGCTTAGCACTGTGCTGGGGTGCAGGTTTCAGTAACTGGCTGTGATCACTATTAGAGACAAGGGAGCTCAACAGAGCCAAAATGCTATCTAGAGGTTCAATTACCTATGGACTGTCACTGTGACAGGGACCCCAACTCACAGGTAACTCTTTTCAGCCCCATTTACACATACAGATGAGAGTGTCAACTCTGAGTGTAAGAGATGATGATGGTAGTGGTGATGGTTAGTGACTAGAGAAGAAACATGACTTCATTAATAAAAACCTAAAATAGAAGATGCCTCGGCACAATGGAGTGGTGAGAATGGCTCTCTCAGCTGAACATACCTTTCTTGTCAGTTTTGAGACATATGAGCACCCTCCAGGATTCCTGGTCTTGCCTGGAAAGAAATAGGGGAGGAAGTGCAAGCTCTGTAGTCCCAGTGTGTAGGAGGGTGTTGCTTTTCATAATGCAGAGATAAAAATGAAACGACCCTCTAAAAGCAGTGGTGACTACCCACGGCTTACTTGGAAGTCAGTAAAAACCTCATATTTCATACCAGCATTCAAGAGCTGACCTTTACAATCACCACATCTGGGGAGAATGTGTGATTTGATGCGGAACATTTTAGGCCATGCCGAAAAATGAATGGCCAAGAATGTGCTCATCAGTTTCCTTCTCCTTCAAGGAGCTCAGAATTGCTTAGGTTATAAAAATCAGTTCTTGGGCACTTGCGAATCTATAGCATTTGCTTAAGTAGGTCTGTGCAAAGTAGATTAAGCACATATGTAAATGGGATGCTAATCTACGCACCTGGTATGAAAATGATGGGCGTGTGTATTGTGTCCTCAGAGTGAAGTCTAGCCATATCAAGATAGCTAGTTATGTAATTAGTTCAGCAAAGGGTCATTTGGAAAAGGATGGAATTGCTTTAAAAGGGGAGACACACTATGTGAATTGCTTTATTACAGAGAGCTTGCATTGAGGCACATGCACTACATCTAGGGTGCAAGGTATAGTACTGATGAATAGAAACCCAGCTTTCAATTTGTAAAACTCAAAATGCCTGCAGGTCCAGAAGACATTAAAAAGAAGCCTATTTGTGTTCCTAATACCATTTTTAAAGAGCCATGGAACTATGTGGAAAACAGAATTGGACAAATGGTCATCTCACAAATTCATGTCCAGGTGGAATAGCGTCTGTCTGATCTCAGGTGTCATCATCTGCTAAATGAAGGTCTGGGCAGCGGTGCCGAGAGAAACTCTTCGCAGCTGCTGATTCTGGGCAGCCTGGGCCGGGAGGCACCTCAGGGCCTGGATCTATCACAGTCAGACTCCTCTGTACCCCGACTAAGCACAGTTAGCATTTTCCCTGGCTAGTCTCCAGTTGGCTCCAACTTTCAGAAATAGCAAACTGAAAAACTTTCCTCCTGACATTTTCTGATGAGGATCCAGATGTTGGAATCAGTGGGTTTTCAGAGTTGCTGCTTGTAGTAATGAAGGAGGCCGGAAGCCACTTAACCGCCAGGTGGCTGAGCTTCCATGGGAGATACCTGCCAATCAGCCTTCATCCTGGCACCTGCTAGGAGGCCAGCTCCTCTCTCCCTCTGGCTTGGAGGGTATTGGCTATTGTTGAGACAGAGAGAGAGAGAGAGAGAGAGAGAGAGAGAGAGATCAATGAACACATTTATTTCTGAAGCCATAAGTGAAAACTGATTTGATGGGTACAGTAGAAAGATTTTCATCCTTTCAAAGCCTGTAATATTAGAAAATTTGCTGATGGTAGTAGTTACTGGTCCAGAAGATTGGCACTGATCCTGTTGGCTTGGCCCACTGGGAAACTCTTCTTGCTTAATCATTCCCTCTCTTCCTTCAATATTTGCAGAGTACCTGCTATATGTCAGGCAGGGTGCTATAGACTAGGCATTAAACAACAATAACAACAACAACAAACAAGTTATACTCAGTCCCTGACCTCAGGAAGTTCAGAGTCTGGTAGACGGAGAGGTAAGAAGACTGGCAATTTCAGGATGGCTCCATACGTGCTAGATGGAGGGTGAGGAGAAGGCCACCTAACCTGGCACATGGGTAGCAATTGGTGATGGTCAGTGACAGGAACATTACAGAGAGAAGAAGGTGTGTGCAAAGCCTTAGATGAGAAGCTAAAAGGAGTGTCATCAGGCTGCACAATGGCAAGCAGTTCCCTGAGGGGTGGGCAGTAGGGAGGAGGAGGGCGAGAGGTGGCCTGGGGGCTGCAGGACCTGGGTCACGGGGTCTTTTCTGCCTTACACAGAAGTTTGGACCTTTACTTTAGGGCAGTGGGGACAGGGAAGTTTTGTGATTGGGCTATGTCATTGTGACATGCCATTGAGCCCTGAGGGTGGAGTGCCTTACAGTGGGTCTTCTCGGGGTTCTAGGGGTGGACCAACTGCTTGGGTGGCACTGATGGTAAGTGAATGCTGGTCACTGCTGTCAGTGCATGAGTGGGAGGAAGAGAATAAGGGATATTTTTTCTTTTTAAGTAAAAAAATACCATAAAGCCTGATGTAAAAACTAGTAAATATTAAATGATAAGTTAGGTGGTCTCTTTTGAAATTGAAAATGCTCTGAGATAAGAGATAAGCTGAAGAAGGGGCAATAAAACTGAAATGGTCAGAGGGCATTTAAACAAAATGCATTTGTTCTGGAGAGCAACCTAAAACATACAGGAAACGGTGTTAAGAACCACACAGAGAAACTCTGACTAAAACAGTGCAGCTGGAAATTGCCCATGTTGGTGTATTCTTCAATAAAAGTTGTTTTCTGCTGACACTTTTCTTCTCCTGTGATGCACCCCTTATATTTGATGATCAATTTTCCACCAGGTTTGCTATAATGTTTCCTCAGAGCTTAAGTTTTTGCATGTTAATTCATACGATGGCTGTTCTTAACCTAAGACAATATATGCTGTTTGCGCAACTCAGGTCATTGTTTTCTGGCTGACAAGACAGGTTACTCAAGTCTCAACCCTCCTCTTTTCTCTACCTGTTCTTGTCTGTCTTGCTTTGAGGAGAGCCACTGGCCAAAGAGGCAGTTGCTACCTGTTCAAGTGGAGCCAATGATCTGGTGCATCTCATAGTTTGACTTAACTCAATCTCCCCATGATGTACGTTTCGGGATCTCTTAAGTCACCCGTCCCCCAACCCATTGACATTTCCCTCTTGCCAGAGCCCTCCCAAGATTCCACTTACCTTTCAAAGTCCAACACAAGCCTCATACTCTTTGCATTTCAAGATTGATAAGCACGCTGTAATTTCAAGACAGAGAAGTTTGTGGTGGGATAAAAGCAGCAGAGGTTAATTATTATTTTTATATTAGTCTGGTCTTCCCATCCATATGGCTCACTTGAGTATAGAACCATATCTTTTGGTATTTTTGTAATCTCAACTAGAGCTTAGCATGGAATTTAATAAATATAAATTAAAAGATTTTGATTATGTTGTGACCTGGCAAGAGCTGCAGTGATTTTCATTGAGAGGCTCATGGTGAAATGAGTCTAGACCTCTAAGGGTAGCCACAATAGCTTGAAGCATTTGGCCAGTGGTACTTGGAATCTGTGCAGCCACTGGCCCTCATATCTACGAACACAGGAGGAATGACTTCCTTTTTTGCCAAGGGGAGGCTTCAAGAGCGGTGTGGGTGGTCTGTGGTTACAGGTCAGCTGTAGCCCTAGGACTGAGGATGACCAGTATCTTCCAGTTGTAAGTTTCTAGCATTTCCTTTGCTCTTATGTCACACAGGACTAGTTTAGGGCAAAATAATGAAGCATGCAAATCTCCCTGTCTGCTCTCTGCTGAAGCCCAGTCCCAGAGAGCTTTCCCCGTCAGTGCCCTTGCTCTGCAGGCAAAGCACCCGGTTGTCATTGCCATTGCACCTAATGTGATCTGGCTCTGCGCGAGAGTCTTGGGAGCATCTGCAGTTTACGTAGTTAAAGAAATAACAAAAATTGATGTCTGGTGGGAAGTTTTCTGTCTTATGCTGTTTGAGTGATGGCTTAAGCAAGGCAGCTTCCATTTTCACTTTTGTTTCCCAATTTTTGTTGATTTGTATCATCTTAATATTTCTGTCCTACAGTTTCTTGCTTAGCTCGCCAGCCTCACTCTTCCAACCCTGTTATCATTTGTAATTTAATCAGGATTAAGGAAATTTTGGCCAAAGGTAGAAGATATTTGCTTCTTGTAAACGGAATTGTGATGCAGCTAAAATTCAAACTCTAGTGTCTGGGGCTGACTGATAGAAGGGTGAGTGGGGAGGGGACTTTGAATGGTTTCCATCTTGTAAACAATGGTTTGAGTGTATTCTCTGACATTACTGGTTATTCGAGCATGGAACCCTTTTTGTGTGTGTTTGTGTGTTTTTTTTTCCTGCAGTCAGCAGGGGTACAGACATCTGATGGTAGAACATCCTTGAGTGTCATCCTTCCCTTACGGGATCGACCTTTTTGTTGTGACGGGGGTGGGGCAAACGGATCAAATACTTGTTAGACTTGTATGGGACAGGGTTCTCCCTGCTTTATAGGTCTTGAGACTTTATTTGCTACATCATGACCTGGTGGTGGTGAGGGCAGGCGTGGGTCTGAAGTGCGCTGGGCTACTGTGAGTGGCTGGGGGCACATGTGGGTCTGGGCAATAGCTATTTATCCTCAATCATGGATGTGTTTCAGTATTTCAGTGACAGGAACTGCTGTACCTGGGTGATGGCTGATAGTGACCTGTATCCATACACGAACCTGCTGGTGAGGAAAGAAAACTGGGTTTGAAATTAGGAAACTGGAGCTTGACTCCTAGCTCTGCCAGCCATGTGTTGTGGATTTTGAGCAAATTACTTGACCATTGAGCCTCAGTTTTCCTGTCTGTAAAATGGAAATAATAATTACTGCTCTATCTCAAGTTAGTAGTAAGACTACATGTATGAGAATACTTTATTAAGCTGGGAAGTCTTCTGGCTAAGTTTATTATCTTGATGTTTTAGCATCATTGTTGAGTTCTGTTCTTTGGTGATAACTTCAAGTATGGAAGTGTTTAGAGCTGTTTACCCAAATATTATATTTCTGTACTTTTTGAGAACACTTTTTGTGTATTTTTCTTGTTCCCCTCTTATGTTAGGGTGTGGACTTGGAAGCTACATAAGTAAACTTCATTTGAATTATGTGCAAGATAAGGATAAATAGGGTCTGAGTAAGGGCCTGAATGATTCTTTTATACGGAAAGTAAATAAAATCTAGCATAATTCAGTTAGGGCTTTTTAAAACTCTCTTTCCTAGCTTCTGGCTTTCAAGATATGTGGGGAGTGGAATTCTAAATGTGATATGATGTGTTGGTTATTTTAAAATATATACTATGGGTATGTAAAGATCAAATTTTTAGTGAAAGTGATAGGGAAAATTTGTCACTCACTCAGGTATTTATTTTTATTTTCAGAGAGATGGGAAGGAAGGGAGATAGAGAGGGAGAGAAATACCATTGTGTGAGAGATGGATCGGTTGCCTCTTGCATGTTCCCAACCACAGGACCTGGCTCGCAACCCAGGCGTGTGCCCTGACTGGGAATCTAGCCAGTGACCATTCAGTTCACAGGTCAACATTCAATCCACTGAGCTACACCAGCCAGGGCTCACTTAGGCATTTATTAAATGACATGGGTAGCCACTTTCTTGGAGAAAGTAAAATAAGTAGAATACCTGGGATTCCTCCCAGAAGTTTGTGTACCATTTTAATACAGTCTAAGAATATAGCATGACTCGCAGGAAGAGGTTATATAGTTTTTCATGGATTCAGGGAGTGGGGGAAGTAGGAGGCAAAAGGATCCTTTAAGAGGAAAATTTCCTTTCCTTCAAGAGCTCTTTAAAAAAACATCGTTCATCTCTTTAATTAGAATAGGTGCCTTAGTATGAGCTTCAGGTACCCAACACCAAACATAAGAAAGATGTTGCATCGTGTGCTCCTGTGAATCACCACGTGGGACCAGTGTATATTTTACTGGAGTGTTCAGTTTCTGTGGACCGTGTTGACTCAAGCTGTGACTGCTGCTGGTTTAGCTGGGCCAGAACTGATGCACGGGTGGTGCAGTACCACTAGTGATCTGACGATGGCAGCATTGGGCGACCTATCTCACTTTCCTCAGCACCCGCTGAGTGAGCACGTCTTGCAGCCTGTTCCACCGCGGTGTTTGGATTTCAGATTGTCACTCAGACTTTCTTTTGCTTAATGACTGTGTGTATGCAAATGACTCTGCTCTTTTCTGTGGAAGAGGTCCAATTTGTCATTCTCGTTTTGGTTTTCAGTTAATGATTATATGTAATTATAATTCAAATAAAATATTTATAAATAATTACGTATAATTAGTGGTATGTAAACCTTGGAATTCATGAACGTCAGCTTTGATGAAAGGTACCCTTCAATTTGGGAGGTGGTAGTCTTACTATTATTATTTGTTTCTATTTAAAAGACATTAGTGACCAAGAATCTGCAATTGTCTTTCACTGGTGTTTTTATAAGATTCAGGGTTTTTTGTTCATTTGCTTTTTAAATAATAAGCAGGATATTTATTTGGTAAATTGCTAGGGAATTATAGATCCCCAACATCTGGAGAATCCTCTCAGGAAAACAAATGATATTTTTCTTAAAAATTTCAGAAAGTTAGTTACCGTTGAATTCTGAAAGGTCATCAAGGGGTCACCCAGGTCAGCTCTAAGCAGGCTCTGCAGTTACCCCCAGACAGAAAATGTGTGCAGTTGCCCTCTCCTCCCCATTAGTGATCATGACCAGGGCAGTGTGCGATTCGAGGTCCCTACCACTACTGAAAACAGAGAAAGGGAAATTATTCTGAGCCAGTCCGTAATTCAAATTTTGCCAACACCCAAGATTCAGGTATATTTTACCATTTCCTTTTTACCTGTTAGCCACACGTGGAGCTGCAAATGGAAAACAGCCTCAGAGCAACAGGTCTTAATTTCCGGGGGAGAGTGGGCTGCAGAAGTAGCTTCCAGGCACCTTCTGTGGTTGAGGACAATAGGCAACCAAAGGGAAAGGCAGATAAAGGGAATGAGCAGATGGAGCTGCATGAGGTCAGAGTTTCAGGAAGGGCGCTCAGGAAAGGTGCGGGGCTAGTGATGAGGAGCAGAAGGCAGTGACCCTTTCCCCTGAGGTTGCCCTGATTCTAGAAGCCTGTGGACTAAAGACACACTGATAGACTTAGCTTTGAACCTTGAGTTGACTTGATGCAGACCTTTTAATTCCACTGGAAGTTGGATGGGGTGCCAGATCTATGTGAAGATCTATGCGGCACACCAAATTTTCTCAGGCCTCCCTCAGCCTGTTTTGATTTGGGTCATGATCATGACTACGCATTATGTATGCACTGGTGTAGCATGAGGAAAATGCTCTGAGTAGGCTGACCTGAGTGCTCCTGTAAATGACTCCGTATGTGTATTTTGCAGGCTTTAGAACATGACGGCATTCCCCGCCCCCCAAACACTTTTGTATACAATGTTCAGGCTCTAAGGATTCAATTCATGTGCTATAAATGTGATGTAAATTAGGGAAATCAGCTGAAGACACACAAAGAAGATACTATGAGGTTCTAATTTTTCTGTTTGACTTTTACTTCTCCATTTTTTGGTTGTAAGGGAAAATCACGCATCATTAATCTTTTACCTAGAAACTTTAAAATATGGAGCTCTAGATCTCTTTAATGTCACCATCTAGACTGGTCTTGAGTAAATTGCTTTACCTCCTTAAACTTGAGTTTTCCTTTTGATAAAATAGGAGGCTGAACTTTGTCTTCTTGTTTTATGAGTGTATGATTGCTCCTCTTCATTGTGCCCAGCATTGTGCGAGTTTTTTTGGAGGACAGACTTGAGGGCAATATTTTAACTTTTCAAAACATTCATATTTCTTAGTGTGGTTCTTCTTACCAGAGGCCTCTAGGATATTCCTTCTCCAAATCACCTGCTACTTTTGGCCAAGTCTGTTTAAGTCACTCAACTCTCTTGTCTCTAGACTGCCACTTCCTTCCAACTAGTTTCTTTGCTTTCACTCCTGCGCCTCTGCATTCTATTCTTTACCCATCATCAGCATGATCTTTTGAAAACTAAATCAGAACATGTCTCTCCACACCTAAAACCTCTCAGTGATTTTCCAGTGTCCTTGGAAATGCAAATCTATTTCCGCCTCAGGGCCTTTGCACTTCCTCTGCTGGGAACACTCTTTCCCCTAGATCAGCAATTTTCAACCTTTGTGCTGCAAGAATTTTTAAAACATGCAAAAAGTGACTATTAGAGGCACTGGCCTCTTTTCCCTTAGATTGTCAAATAAAACAATGACAACAGCCAACACAACAATAGCAGTTTGGTGGGAATGAATCAAAATTATACCTATTTTTTCTGTCAGATTGACAAAATAAAACATATTTTGTCAGACTGACAAATAACATATTTTTTGGTGTGCCACAGATTTTTAGTAATTAGTTTATGAATGCCACAGATGAAGAAGGTTGAAAATCGCTGCCCTGGATCTTTGCACAAAAGGCTGCTTTTCAAGCAGTTTAAATATCACTCCTTCAGAGAGGCCTTCCCTGGCCTCTCCATCTAAAATAGCTATGTCTTTTGCTTAATGTCTGACACGTTGCATGGTTTTATTTATATAGCATATTCTCCTGAAATTATCCTGCATATTGATTTTTGTTGCTGTTATCGGTGTCTGTCTGATCTCAGTATAGCCTGTATGCTTCATGGGAATGGGGGCTTTGTTGCCTTCTTCGCTGCATATCCTTAGCAGCTAAAGCAGTCTAGCATATAATAGGTGCTCAAGGAATATTTGTAGAATAAATGAATGAATGTCGTCTCAGGCTGGAAAACTGCATGCTAGAGAGGTTGTGCTCATGCAGCTAATTAAGAGTCGGGCCCAGACTAAACTCAGGGCTCCTCATGTTTCTTTCCTCCAGGTCATACTGCCACACAACAGACCTAACTTAGAGATAATTCTTTCATTCACTACTTGTTTATTTATTCACCAGATGTTCATGGAGCTCTCATTATGTTTCTGACACTATTCTGTATCAGTGGTTCTCAACCAGGCGTGATGTTGCTCCCCTGGGAACATTTTTCAATGCATAGTGTCATTTGTGGTTGTTACAGCTGGGGTGGGGGTGCCACTGGCATCTAGTGAGTAGAGGCCAGTAAACGTTCCACAATATGCTGGACCCCCCCACCCTGGTCCAGTAGAGAATTATTTAGCCTACAATGCCAATAATGCTGAGCTTGGGAAACCCTGTTCTGGATGAACAGACTGCTGCTACCTGTTCCCATGGAGTTTATAATCTATGGTGGGGAGACAGGTGACAAATAGTACACACCATACAAAAATAAATTGAAGACCATGTCCATAAGGGGTGTGGTAGAAAAGAAAGAGAAGTCAGAACAGAGGAGGCTGGTGGGCACCGCCGATGATGGGGGTGGGAAGGGCTATCCTCTGAGCTTCCTTGGGAGGTGAACCAGGAAAAGAGAATCTGCCTCTGGGGTTTTAGCTCCGTGACCTGGACTAATTGGTCCTTTGGGTCCAGCCCAGTGCTGCAGGACATCAGCCCACTCAGCTCAGATCACCCTCACTCTGGAAACATGTGAAGCCCTCCTGAACCAAGGGGCCTGTTAACCTCCACAGAAAAATAGAGACAAACTGCCATGGGCAGGAAATATTAATTTCTGCCCCTTTTAAGGAGTGTTTAAATTTTCGTCTTTATCAACACTTCGGCACACTATGATCACTAATGCAGGACAGTGTTAATTTGATGCAAGTTTTATTGCTCGTTGTCAGCTTCTCACTTTTCTCTCAAAACAAAAATGGTGTGATTTCAGCCTCTCTCAAGGGCATTGTGAATTTTTAGTTGTGCAGAGGTTTCTGTCTGTCTAGGTTAATTTCCTCAACTCAACAGAAATAATTGTAGATTTTAATATTTTGGGAGAGCTGTAGTATCTAATAGATGAAGCTGATAAAACTCAGGTCAATGAAATGATTCTTATGATTATATATATATTTATGTATTTATACACACATACTTGTACAATGTATGTGTGTGCATATACATTGATTACATTTAAGATCTCCCTGAAAAACGTACTAAAACTGTGGTTTTGGTAGTTTGGTAAGCAGGTACTTACTTTATTGGTCTCTCTCTCATTTACCAAGACAGGTGCCCTGGGGGTACTCAGCAAATGTCTGTTGAATTCGTGAACAAATTAAAAACATCAGTTTGTGATTGCTAGGTTCTAAGTTATTTTTTCAGATATACATGAACTCATATCACCAAAATACAACTTAGTAAATATCATATAACAGCATGTTCTTACAGCATTATTACTGTGACATATTCATTTATTTCTTAATCTGTGTTGTTTATTTTTAAAATTATTGCATAGGATCTGATTTGACTCATGGGTTTCTGAATCTGGTAAGTATAAGCCTTTTAGTAATAGATACCTTTTCTGTATACCTACCTAGGAAAGGATTATCAAGCAAGAAAATAGATTTCAATAAATGTTTTTGATTCCAATATATGTGAATTGACATTGTTGAAGAAATTATGGACAGTGCACCATTTTATTTTGGGTGCCATTTTATTCTATAGAAGCACTTGTTGACCAGTTTACTGGATGTGTGTTGATTTTTTTTTTTTTTTAGTGCTATTTCTTTACAATTGAGTTTGGCCTGTGCAAGCAAGAAGGGCAGCTGCGGGCATATGGAGCAGGACTACTTTCTTCCATTGGAGAGTTAAAGGTATGAAGCTGTGAATGAAAGTATCCTTCCCAAGCAAACTGGTTCAAGGTCATGGGAAATATTGATTTGTGTGTCTGCACATTTCTACTTGCAGATACTCCATAAATATTTAACACAGAGGAATTGGCACCTCAGATGTGGGTGCTGACCTAACTTTTTGCTCTTCTGAAAATGGGTCATGCCTTTTCGGGTTTGTGGTGTGACTCAAATGGATGAGCATCTATGTTCACAGTCAATGCGAATGACAAATGTTGCATGCTCAAATGTTGGCTAACAAATGACTGCCCCACATTTAGTGCTGAACAGTAGGCAATGTGCTCGCAGTATTCTACTGATTAAAATTTCCTTGTAAGGTTGCCTTGACTACTCTCATTTCTGTCACCCCCTGGCTCCCAGGGACTCCCCAGCATTTAATTCCCAAAGGGGAATTTGAGATTATTTTAGCTTCTTCAAAATTAATGTGTATTAAAACATATGTGGACATATACAATTTAGAAAAAATCCAAATAAACATATGGTCTGAGAAGTATCTCATATGTGTAGCAATGCCTAAAAGGATGCTATTTTTGTGCCTTAAAATACAGTAATGTTACCATTTATTCAGAAATGCTGGGGCCTGAGGAATCTGATAATTTAAATATTCTGGTTACTTAACAATTACTATCTATACCATTAGGGATACCAAGTTTTGATGAATTTAGAATGCAATGTGAAATATAATCTGGAAATGGTACTAAAATAATTTGATCTTTTCTTGATTATTCAGACTAAGATCAGGATTATGGACTATGTTAGAGTTTGAGTTTACTTAGAGTATTGATTGTTATATTATATAATTAGGAAATATATGGTAATTGGAACTTTTTGTTTTTTTCTGTTCTTGGACGATGTAATTTATAATTTTATCAAGTCCTCTCAATCATGACCCCATTCATTCATTCCCCAAACATTTGGTTGAACACCTAGTATGTGCCACGTACTGTGCCATTCACCAGGGAATACAAATACAAATAATAATGATGAAGAAGAAGAATTAAAAGAAAATGACAACTACCTCAATGGACACTTAAATAGATCTTACTATTTTCGGTGATTTCGCCATATAAACCCATTTAATTCTCACAAGAACACAAAGAGATAAGCATTACTATCATTACAGATGAGAAAGTGGAGGCATAAAGACATTAAGAAACTTGCCCAAGGTCACACAGCTAGTAAGTTTTGGAGCTGGACCCTAACAAGTCCCGGCTCCAGAACCTGAGCCTTAACCAGGAGGCCACATTGCCTGGGATCCTTGTTATTAAGGGGTTTATATTCCAGTTCAAGAGATGACAATCAGATAATACAACGCGGCAAATGTGCCTGGAACAGATGGGGCCATGTGTGGGAAGACTTCCCAACAAGGCCCAGCTGCCTAAGCTGATTCCCGAGGAGCAGAGCGGGTGCCTGCTGGAGAGGATGCGGCAACCAGACCAGTACAGGACGCGCTGCGTGCGCTCTTGTCAGATCTGCCCCACTCGGGGAGCTGTCTGAGGTTTGGCGTGGCTGGAACAGAGGACAACATTTAACATAACCAAAGCCTGATATAACGTGGTGAAATATTTTTTACTAAATTTTTAACAAGAAGATCCATCTGGGGTGAACCTCGGCGCAGCGGCCAGAGCCCAAAGCGATAGCAGGATGTCATATCCCTGAAAGACCCGGGCCTTCGACGGAGTGCTTTTTCATATCCCTGAAAAAAGAATGAGCCAGAAAATGATGCGGCTCTTGAGCTACATCTATTTACATTCTCCTCAGAGGGTTTATAAATTACACCAGAAACAAAAGAAACAAATCTCTCTCATGGCCCCAACTTTCGACAGGGTCCTCTGATCCGGTTAATGAGGCGTGTGTAGGCAGCATTGGGGTGAATCTGTTGTTTTCGTTTCTATTGGTGCGGGTGGAATCGTCTAGAGATGGAAATCAGCCAGAAATATGTACACCGAAGGGCACTGTCTGCCATGAATCTTCTTGTTCTGGTCCATCACCTCTGGTCATTAGCATTCTTCCATTCTCAAATTTCAACACTCTAACATCCCTATGATTGCTACTTTGGACCGTTCTCACAATTCAGGAATTCTTTCTATAATAAATATCTTCTGATTGTTCACGGAGAGTACATAATGCGATGTAGATGATGACCACAGCCCCTCCCCTGCCCCGCCTCTGCAGCATCCTGAGCCTTCTTTGCACATCTGAATACTTCAGTCTCACTTTTACTTAAATGAACAAATGATCGTTCTTGATCCAGGTAGAGACAACTTTATTAATAACATTATAATAATTCCAGTGTAGACATGCTTACAATTTTGAATCTAGTAAAATGTAGTAAAATATTTTTGCTGTTCCAACTGCAGCCTAAATGTAGGTCCCAGCTAGGTTGTTGGAGAGTTTGGTGTAGTCTTTATAACTTTTACATAAACATCCACAATTCACCTTCTTACCTTAAGCAGAACATATTTTAAAATTTGTGCTTTAAGAGGCTGGATTTTTTTTTGGCATAGATGTTTCACTTCAGAGATGACCAAGTATTTCCAAGTAGTTTATCTATAGTTTGGAGGATAATTTTCATTTTTTAAAATAATAACAATGTTTTCATTTTTAAAATAATTTTGGCAATGATTATTTTTATATTTAAAGACAGAAACAAAATATATGGAAAAGCTTGTGAAGACTAACATAAATCTGATAACCATAAAGACTTTTTTTTTTTGAAATTTCAGCAACGGTTACTCTCTCTTTTCTTCCAATTACCTTTTAGACATTCTAAAAGTATGTTTGGGTAGGGTCTTCCCTTCCCTTTATCATTTGGATCATTTGGAAAGCAGTTAATAATGAGCTAAGTTACTTGTAAAACTGACTTTAAAAAAAAAGATGAGTCAAAAGGCAGATCCATTTTTAGTTTTCTGAGACAATTCCATACTGTTTTCCATAGTGTACCAGTCTGCAATCCCACCAACAGTGCACTAGGGTTCCCTTTTCTTCACAACCTCTCCAACATTTGTTTGTTGCTTTGTTTATCATGGCCATTCTGACCAGTGTGAAGTGGTATCTCATTGTGGTTTTAATTTGCATCTCTCTGATAGCTAGCAATACTGAGCATCTTTTCATGTGTCTCTGGATCCTCTGGATGTCCTCCTTGGACAGGGATCTAATCAACAAAACAAACAAGCAAAATACAACCAAAGACACCGAACTTGAGAATGGGCTGACAGTGACCAGAGGGAAGAGAGGGGAGGGAGTTTCAGTGGAAAAGAGTGAAGGGTTTGCAGGAATAAGTATAAAGGACACATGGACAAAAACAAGGGAAGGGTGGAAATGGGAGAGAGATGAGGAGGGCGGGTGGGGGGGGGGCTGGGATGGAGGTAAAAGGCAGAAAATTGTACTTGAACAACAATTAAAATAAAAAAAGAAAGAAAAAGGTTGAAAATAGCATGATTGGCTGCCAACACCCACAGTCTAGCTTGTGTCTTTGCTTTCATGCCCTTTTTCTCTCTACCCCAGAGTTGACCTGGAATATGTCTTTCATTTAAACATTTTATTATTCACTCATTCATTCATTTTATTCAAAAACCCAAAATTAAAGGTTGCAGATTTCAAGGAAGTTTGGGGTCTGTGGTAGGGCAGATCTAAGAAATTAATTCATAGGGGTCTTTGTTGAATGTTGTTCTTTGGTAGAAGGAACAATGAAATTTCCTCACATTAGATATTAAGGGAATAACTGCTAATCAATGAACTGGTGAGTCTTAGCTCAATAAGTTAATGCATCTCAAGAGAAAAAGGCAATTTCTCCCCCCCCCCCCCCCCATGGGTAATGGTAAATAAAGTCTAGTACTTTATTTCCTGAAGGGCAGAGATTAGATTTTTTTTTTTTTTTTTTTTTTTTTTTTTTTTTTGGTAAATGGGCTTAGCACTGACCCCATAGTAGTTGCTGGACTATTACATATAAATATATATGTTCTGCTTTGCAGATTTTGATGAAGCTGATGGTTTTAAAAATTGTAATTATTATTATTATTTTGGCTTTGGTTTTAGGATACCCTTGCACAGGGAATTTATTGTGTTGCTTTTTTTTTTTTTTTTTTTAAAAAGCTGTTAATCAGCATTCACAGAACAGGTTTATATCTATAACCGTCATTTGTATTTCCCACCACTTACGGCAACTCTGAGAGAGTCAGGATTACTGCCAGGCTGTTGGGAAGAGGGTTCTCTGAGGTCTCTGGTATAGCGGCCATGTGGCTGGAGTGAGGACTATGGTTAGGACTCGCTGCTTCCGGGCTCCCATGTCTTTACCCTGCTCAGCTGGCTCTTGCCTCCCATCTTCCTCCTCCCCTTTCCTTTCCTGAAGGAAAGGAAATAATGACTTGTAAAAATGACAGAGAGAACGCCTGCACATTAGGAGCTGGAAACGGCTCTTTGGCCTTTGTGAAAGGATTGCGTGAAGGGAGAAAGTTGGTTCCCTCACTCCCGTAGCTTATTCAAACTGATG
This sequence comes from Glossophaga mutica, assembly GCA_039655065.1. Lineage (NCBI taxonomy): Eukaryota > Metazoa > Chordata > Mammalia > Chiroptera > Phyllostomidae > Glossophaga > Glossophaga mutica. The sequence goes on from CM077304.1 coordinate 68,108,785, forward strand.
AAACTTTCAACGTCACTGATACAAAAAAAAAATAAAAAGGATTGATGCCGTCATCCCCCAATTTGGCAATAGGGATATCAGTGCCAAGTCGTGCTTGGTTAGCAGGAAGAACATTTGAGGGAGGTTAAAAATATAATATACATATGTACATATGTGCATATACAAATATATATATTTATTATTTCGATGTGGGAAAAAATGATTGTAGTATGAGTGTAAAGGTGCTCATAGATTTATTTTATTCAGAATTGCGGGCCCAAGCCTACCTATAAACCTGTCTTCACACTTGAGTTTCCCCCCAACTTTAACCAGTTCTAATACAGAGGGTGAGGGTCATGGGGTTTACATCTGGAATAGTTGAGATAATAATGCCGAGTCATTGCAAAGGCGGGTGGCTGGGAGGAAGGGGGATTTTACATCGATGAACTCAGGGCAGGCCCTGTTGCCGTGTCGGACCTGGAAGCTTCAGAGCGAGGCCCACACATCCTCACCTCTGAGTTCTAGACCCCTGGGGGAGAGGAGCTGCCCTGGTGGTGGCAACTGTGGCTGAATTCATATCATTGTGAGACTAAATTAGCAATGATAAATATATTGAGCACTTCTTACGTGCCAGGTACTTTGCATGCATTACCTTGTTTAATTCTTACTGCAGCCCCGGGCTGCGGTTACTATTAGTATTCCCATTTTCCACATGAGCACTGGGACAGGCTTACAAAAGTGGAATAAGTTGCTCAAAGTCATATAGGAACTTTAGGTGACAATTGGATTCTGGGAAATTGTGGATGTTGAAAAGATACTTTTTAATTTAAAGGGCTGGAATGGCACATGATTCTTAATTTGTACTCTATAGCCAATTAATCAGGAATGGCCATCCTGGTTGGGAAGGATGGGAAAGGCTGCTCTGGCCCATTCTTGCTGGCTGCGGTGGAGGGAGGGGATGGTGGTGTGGGTGCTGTGTATTTGCAGGTGCTGTTAAAATTGTATTGCAAGAAGAACTTGAGAATTCACAGAGGTCAATCTTTTCAGTTTATCAGAGAAGAAACTGTGCCCTGAACTGGGGATTTTTCACCCATGGGATACCAGGCTTTGGGGACAGCTTTGTTTAGACAGCAAGCCTCATGTTCCCCAGTCCTGTGCCCTAGTCTTTTGCAATGTGGATAACTCCAAAGCAGTCCTTTTAGGTGAGAGGAAGTGATTCTCAAGCTTTCCTGCATTTTTAAAATGACTTAGGAGTAAAAGGCTGCCAGCCAGATCCTCTTAGCCTTATGAAGCCCCTCTTTACAGAAGGTTGGATTAATTCTTGCAGACTTCAGCACACCTGAGCAGCACTGTAGGAAGGACTCACCACGGTGTCCCTGGGACCTCTAGCAGTTTGGCTGGATATTCACAACGAAGCTACTCTGGATGTAGAGGAGTGGGGATGATAGCTATTTTCCCAAACTCAGCAGCTTAGAGAGACACATGGATAGTAGTTGAAGAGTAAACTCAGTAGGACTTCACTGAATGGGCAGTGGGCTTTGGAATCAACGGGAATGTGCATACTTTTTATATCCCTTGGGCCATGCCCTAGTATTCAGAAACAAGGGACCTCATGGGCTGCATGAGTGTCTCTGGCAGTCATCACACTGGGGAGATCCCCATCAGGTAAATGAGATCATTGACAGGCATGAGCACAACTTCATTGGTTGGCCTCTCTCACTGGCTGCTTCCCCAACATCAGGCTCTTGTCATTCTCCAGGCTAATCCTTGGGTACCATTATCATCCCTATATTGGTAATCAGCATATTGGACTCTGCTGCAGGCTCCTGAGGATAGACTGCATTTTTGAGAGTTTAGAACAATCAGCTTCCAGTTTTTCCTTTGACTATTATGTAAGGCAAGTGTGATATGTATTGCCTAAAGGTCTTTGTGTCAAATTATATGCTGCGAGTCCACTGACTTTTCTTGATGTCTGGGGCAGAGTACCCTGACCTCTGGAATTTTTCTCGGTCTATTCTCATCCCCTTTACCAGTGAAAATGACTAAACAAGCTCATCTGAGTATCCAGTGGAGTCATCACATGACAGATTTTTCTGAAACTACACTGATTCCAGTCTCTGTTACCGCACACACACATTCTGGGGGCATCTCCTACACGTAGCGACAGTTACAGTTGCTGATTTCCTATCAAGGCATTGCAGACCTTAGCAGAGGAGTTTCGCCCCTTCTTGTGCTTGGCCTAGACCCAGTGAACAGTCTGTGGCTCAACAGGGATAGCCAAGGGGAGCCATGCCTTAAATGTTCCTATAGCCTGCTCTGCTTTCACTCTGCCCGTGCTCCTGAGTGTGGAGCTGAGAGAAAGATCAAGGACACTGTCAGTCACATTACTTCCTTTAATATGTGCTGACTGATGAATGGGCAATAAGAGAAACATACTAAAGTAAAATGCTTCCAGAGTGCATGGCTGCAAAGAAAGCAACTTCTGATTCTGAAACCAGTGACAAGCCAGCAGGAGGCCTGTTCTTCGCAAAGGAACAGCAGCTCTCATAAAAGGACATTTTGTTTCTTGAAACTGAAGTTGTTTTAAGAATGTGGACAGAATTGTGAGTCACGTGGAACCCAAATCCCCCGACACCCACTGCACGGCATTGACTCCAGCACAAACGCATTCGCAGGTGCAGGGACCTTTGCCTGTAATGAAGCTGTTTGTGGGCCAAAACAATGAGTTGGCTGTGAGAGGCCCTCTGCATCCCTGATTCATACGTGCAGTGGTCTGGACAATGACCTTGTGAGAAAGCACGTCACAGGGTGCAGTCTTGTGCCCTTTCTCTTTCATGTCAGTTCTTTGGTTTACAATTATATTTTCAGATGTAGGGAACCACAGCTTTCTCCGTGGAAGGCCGCAAATCATTCCATGAGTTTTGAAATTGTGGGAGGAATGCACCAAGAATACTGAATAGGAAAGTTTTGTCAGCATTTCTCTAGGAAACCTTAGCAGTTAGAGATCGAGAAGGTAGAAGCACGGTTTCGGTAGAATCCAGAGGCTGCAATAGAAATCACATAGCTGAGGAAACGGAGGCACGGAGAGGTGAGGTGATTTGCCAAAGCTGCCCAGTTAGGCAGCATCAACCCCTGGACCATTGCCACGTTTCCAGACTCCCGCTTCAAGGCAGTTCCTGCTTCCCCTTTTCTTCCTCTCCTGACTAATTTACCCTTGAACTTAAGAAAGACACAGAATATAGTGGTGCATTTATCAAAATATAGTTCACAACCACTTACATCTGAATTACCATGGATGCCCTTAAAATGCATATTTCTGGGATTTATCCAGACCTACCAAATAAAATCAAAGCCTGGGTATCTGCAAAACAAGCTTGTGAAAACAAGCTCCTTAGTGATAAAATGCACATTCTGTTTGAGAATCACCAATTCAGGGTCTATAAATAGGCAGGTGGCACATGGCAGGAAATGACCACTAACTTACAGCATCACTGAACTTATCTTGAGAATCCGATCCTTCATTGGCTGGTCCTTGCTGCTCCTCAGGCCAATTACGTAGTGAGCTAAATGGAGATAATGATGGTTCAAAGAGCAATTAGGTTGGCTTTCCTGTTTTCCTAACGCCTGCTCTAGGCATAGCTATAACTATTAATATTAGCTCTTTTTTTCCCTACCTGGAAATATTTGTCTTCTGTATATTGCTCTGCTGTACTTGGTGGAAGGTAAATGAATGCTTTGCAAATATCCTCAAATATGCAGGTCCACTCCAGATGCTGTTGATAAACAGTACCTGGCCTCAAACTGTCTCTCGATGAGTCTGCAAGTAGTTTAGTCAGAGTCCCAATTACCTCTCCACGTAGGTAATTATTACTTCTGCCATTTAAGTGAAATTTCGGTACATTGCTTATAGAAATAAATTTAGGACCATATTTATGCTATCCCTGCTTCTATTCATAGCAGAGATTTAAAATTCCATTTCTGTCGGGTTACAGCTCTGAACTGTTCTTCAGTATGGATTTGGCTGATAATAAATAAAATAACACCATAATCTCATTTTTTTTTTGTTTCAGCACCTAACAGACTTAAAAACAACAACAATAACAACAAAGTCCCCTAACACTCCATTTACCTGGCATATGGGAGAATTCCATATTTCATGGCAGACTAGTAACTGAACAGTTCTGTGAAATTATTGAGCCATGTTGTAGAAATGGGCCATCATGGCCCTTTGGAAGTCTCACTGTGGAGTTTAACGGGTTTTGCGGTGTGTTTTGCAGCATGCTCTTTCTGACAAGGCATGTGTGAAAGCCTTTGACCCAAAGACAACTTGCTTGCAGGAGTGCCTTATCACCACCTTCCAGGAAGCCTACTTTGTTTCAGAAAGTTTTGAAGAAGCCAAAGAAAAAATGAGGTAAGCTTGTTTTTCTGCCATCTAGAGAAAATAACTTATTTTTCTGGCTCTGTTTCTTTGTTCTATCTCTTATACCAATGAGGGTTGATCGCATATCTTTCTGTTTCTGTTTATTTTGCAGGGACTTTGCAAAGTCAATTACCCGTCCCTTCTCAGTGTACTTCAATCCCTACACACAGAGTATTGAAATTCTGAAAGACACCAGAAGTATTGAAAATGTGGTGCAGGATCTCCGCAGTGATCTGAACACAGTGTGTGATGCCTTGAACAAAATGAACCAGTATCTGGGGATTTGATGCCTGGGAACAGTATTGTTGCCAGTGTGATCTTTTGGGGGCTTAGCAGTCAATGTCATGTAACACCAATACCTGTCTGTGTCATGGCATGGCTAGCAGGCATGCAATTATGTATCTCTCTACCTGCTTGTAACTTACTGTGCTAACGTGTGAAACACCATTAAGAACCCAGTGACAGGTAACCACTCATTGTAGGAAAGATTGTAATATGTTTAAATGTCTTAAATCGATCTGACATTCCTGCTTAGTGTCTTTAACCAAACTGCATCTATTTAAAATTTGTAACAAATAGCCCTCTTATGATTCTAGTTGATGACCCTTTCTTTCTCAGATCTGAGCCTTTCCTCGGTGTTCATTAGAGAAAATGAAAATAGCAGTGAAACCGTCTCTGCTTTCGATAGCATCAGTACTTTCACAGCGTTATAGGAGAGAAACGCGAACTGTATGAAACTTCCCATCGTGTTAACAATATGCAGGATTCTGTTCAAAAATTGTTGAGGTAACACACTAGTTGGAATGACTTCCAGGTTGGATATTTATACAATGGAAGAAAAGAAAGCTTTTGAGAAATGGGATACATAGGTTGCACCGACCTTGTAGAAGCTGAGCTGTGGCATGCTTCCCAAAGCATTTTGGAAGGCAATACTTCCATAAAGGGCACTAGGAAAGACTAAACAGCGGGGAATAAATCTTGGGACTATCAATTTTATGCTGGAATAAAGTGAATTATCATGCTCAGGTGTTTAACCTATTTCTTTTAGAGGGCAATAAAATCATAGAGCTTTGCTTTCAATGATGTGGAAATTGAGTCTCAGAGAGGTTAAGCGATTTGGTTGCAGTAGCACAGTTAGTTCCAGCGTTTACAGTCCATTGCATATTGCTGTTTGGATTGCTAAGAAGCTTAACTCGGTATGTGCATGTATTTATATGTAGTCAGAGAAGGAAACTAATGCTTATGAAAACTGATGTTTATCACTGAATAGGACTTCGTTCGTGATTAAGATTTGCCGACAGTACAGATGTTTCCTCTCGCAGGCCCAAACCAAGCCAGATCCCTGGGAGCCTGTGCACTTGTCCAAAGTTTGGGCACATTTGGGCAAGACATAGTGATAACACCACAAATCTCTGGTCATGCTTGCCATAAGAGGCATAATCAGGTGATTGAGTGGAAAAGTAAAAAAACTGCAGAATAAGTGAATGAATTTCATCTTCTGATTTCTTCAATGAGCACAGCACTGTCCCCCTCACTCTGCTTTGGTTGTGCAGAATCCCAGAGGGAGGCGGGGGAGAAGGGAGAAAGTACAGGAGGAAGAGATGATGAAATCACTTTTCGGTTAGCAGTTCTAAAATAATTGCTGGAACAGTTTCCAAGGTTGTTATTCTTTTAATAATAAATTACATATAATTTCAAACTACTTCTTTCTCTTATCTGGGCCCATGTTGAGACAGACACTTTGAAACTGAACCTGTTCAGGAAGAACTTGAGGAAGCGTTAAAACATACCTCCGAGAGAGGGAAAATTAAAATAAAAAATCAGAGGTTTGAATGTTAGTTATCTTAACTATTGAGGATCTTTCTTTTCTACAGAATTCTAAGAACAGCTGAGTTTTTGAGAAAGGATTTGTTGGCTAGCAGGTGAGAGTCATGCCATTTAAATGCTATTCTAAGTGAAAGAGATAGTGCCTTGAAAAATTATTGGTGGTAGAGAAATTATGAGCAAGCTGAATCAAATTAAAAGGATCTAGAAAGATCAAGTAGCTGTATTTTCAGTAGTTTTATAGATCCATAAATGCATAGTTTCTTAGATCTTGCTTTGCTAGATCTAGGTGATTCTGAATAATTATTTACTTATAAATACTAATCCAGAACAATAATCCAGAAATTTCCAGAACTAGTTGCTGAATTTTCTCAGAGGAGAAAATTGGCGAAGAAACTCTTAATGTCTACCTGTTGTGCTTTTTCCATAATTTGGTGTTGTGTTAGACACCAGTAAACAAACACACCTGTAAGTAGCCAAGAAGCTTTTCCCTTCTAGCCCCCTAAGAGGGGAGCCTCTTAGTTAAATGTACTGAAGGCAGAATTATATTTAATTGTAAACAAATTCCCTCAACAAAAATTACATTTGAGCAGTCTTCTGATTGGCTTGTAGCGGCATCTTCAGTTTTCTTACATGTGCAAAATCTATGTTGTTTCAAAAATAGAAGGGTGGTAAAGTAAATAGTCTTCCCCACAGAGTTTATATAGGTATCACACAAAGAGGAGGAATTACTGTACTTCTTTCTTTTTAGATTTGTTCTCCATTTGAAATAGCAGTTACCATGGTTTTCACCACGTGAAACAATGGGGTCCTGGTTTTCATTTGTTGTGAGCATTTAACTTGCAAATGCCATTACAACTAATGGTGGGAATAATCCTATAAAATTTAATGGCCATCATAGGAAAAATGTTGGCAGATAAAGTCCCCAAATGAAAACAGTACAAGAAAAGAGTCACAGCCAGTTTCTTGTCATCTCTGATATCTGCTCAGTGTAACCATTTATCTCAATTATGCCTCATGACTTAAAGCTAAATTAAATAGATCCAAGGGCAATTATAAATTTAAAGATACTTGCTCACTGTCATCTCACTGTGAATTGCCACTTTATTTTGGTTTACTGCTGACTTCAGTCATCAGCTAATCAGAAATCAGCCCAAGGTTCCTAGCAAGACCCGTTTTCTTGCCCATCACACTTTGCAAAAGACAGCCAAATCTGATTATTCCAGTTTCCTTTTTGAACCATTTTTGTATGTTATGAGTTAGGGGCAAGCATCTGGTATATCCTCAAATGATCAGCATAATATTGATAGATTGATCATAAGTTACATCCTTTATAAGTAGGGAACTTTGATCCAAGACAGTTTAAGAAATTAGTTTTGTGTTTTTTTTTTTTTTTTTTTTTTTAACTTTAGCGGTAAGGGTTGTGAAACTTGGGTTTGTGGCTTAGTATTTATTTACGGTGTAATTTAGAAGTGATGCTTTATGGGGATGACATATCTCTGCTTGTCTCACTTGCACATAGTAAATGGGCCTGAGCCTAATGAATGTAAAGCATTGCAACATTTACCAACATGAAAAGTCTAAAATGAAAAACAGTGTGCTTTAACGTGGAAGCAAATAGAAATACAAAGTTTCATTTTCAAATGTAGTCATGGCTCACATCACCTCATTTTCTTCCTTCGAGGAGGGAAACATTAACGCAAGATGTAGTTGTCTTCCAATTCATTTGCTCTAATTTTCAACATCTAAAGAATCCAGCGCGGATGCTCACTCTCATGAACCTTGTCTTACTTATAATGAAAATGAAGGCAGCCCAGAGTTTTCCAGTGTGTCTGATTTTTTTGTCTTCTTCAGTTTCCAAAGACATTCTCTTATTTGGGAAAATGATTCTTATGCCAATTGCCATAATCTGGGAAGAATCAAGGGAGGTAGTGATGGGATACAGCTTCTTCTAATACTAGATTTGCATGTGTCTAAAATAGACCAGTTCTGGAACATGGAATTCTTTATAATGTGACTTAGGTCATGACATCATTCAGTGGTTTAGGTTGTGTCAGGGACTGTAGCAAGCACTGTTCTAGACACTAAGGAAATGGTGACGCATAAGACAGAGGAAGTTTATGCCAGTTTTGAACTTACATTCTAGTGGTTAGATACAGCAAAAAACTAGATTATTAGATTGAGATCCTGGCAAATTTTATGAAGAAAATAATCAGGGTAATGTGATAAAGAAAATGGGGGAGGGAGTAAGGTGGGGAGGGAAGAACTTCCCGAACAGATAGCATTTGATGAAGAACCAGAGGATGAGAAGAGGCCAGGTGTGAAGGGGGCTGTGGAGGGAGTGTTCCTGGAATAGGGGACACAGCAAGCTTGAAGCTTGAAGGCAGAAATGAGGTTGATACATTGGGGGAAGTGATAGATTGCCAGTGGGCTGGAGAGGAAGGGGCGGAGAGCAGCCTGGGGCGAGGATGAAGGACACAGGGATCTGGAGGGGTCACGTGTATTCTAAGTCTAGTGGGAAGTCCTGGAGGGCTGTAAGCAAGGCAGTAGCCTGATCTGATTTCCATTTTTATGAGGTTGGTCAGGGTGCTGTGTGGAAATGAATTGTAGGGGGGCCGGAGGATGGGGGTGTGGACAAGAGTGAGTGGTAGAACCAAGCAGGAGGCCATTGTGATACTGGGGATCTGCAAAGTCCACATCCTGCCAGCTCATGGGGCACATTACTAGAAATAGTTGTAATTAAGTAGGTTACAAAGTGAAACGGGTGGGTCAGAACTGTCAGGTGGAACACTGGGTTGGTTATCATTTTGCTGGAGAATTGCACATCCAATGATATCCTATGTCTTTTGCAAATACTTCAGGCTCCCTTTGACAAAACAACATCATGCTTGTCCTGGTCATCTGTGAAGGACACAAAGCCAGACTGGAAAGCAAATGCATTTTTTTCTTGTGACTCACAGATATTGACCCCTTAAGAAAAATGAAGTAGAAAATAGGGCATCCTTGGTAAGAGTTGGTGGCGCTCATACTCGTACAGTGATTCAGGCCAAAAGGAATCTTCCTCACCTCTAGGCAAACTAAATAGTTGTGTTCACTCTGACGATTTCCGTAGGAATAGGCCACATAAATATAAGTGAATTAAAGGCTATTTTCACTCTTCTCTCTGCCTCTCATCTGGCCAAATGTGCATTTCAGATACCCTCAAAAGGTTCACTGGCTGTGGTTCCTTCTCTCCAAGAAGGATGGGCCTGGTGCAGCAGCTGGAAGTACATTTCCTTCGTTGGGAAGATCGTAGTGAGCCTTATGTTCAACCCAAGGGCATCTGTGGTTATGGTGCCTGCAAACAGCATTCTCATAATCCAGTCTGGATACAGTTTTTATAATTGAACAACAAAAAACATCTGACAGATGTGGGAGGGTAATTTGAAAGCTAGATGGCACAAAGAAATCAAGTTCATTTTCTGTCATAATCAAATCTTTAAAAAAGATGCAAAGCTTCAGGTAAAGAAAGACGGTACTAATTATAGGAAGGTGGTAGGAGTTTCCTGGTCCCTCCTTAATCCTTCCAGATCTCTTGCAATCTCCTTACTTTTTAGCTTGTTAATTTCCATGGAACTAGCAAGATGCTGATTCAGTAGGTCTATTATTCCCAAAGGTTTGCAAACCACTGAACATATCTAATGTACAGCTTGCCCAATTTTAGTGAACAGTTAACTTCAGAGACGTTAATGAGGCCAATTATTGGCAAGTGAATTTGAAGTGAAGAACACATTAAGGTTTGCCACTATCGCAGTTATTTGTTTATTGGGATTGATTGAGGCAAAGCTCTTTTGATCATTACATCTGATTGATCACGGCACATGGCATTATGAAAGAATGAGGTTCCCAAATCAGACAGTTACTTGGAAGAAAATCTCCACCTTGCAAGGGTGGAGCATGTTTTGTTCCTTTATCCATTTCAGTGTGAGTGCCTAGCCATTAAGTTGGAATGGATCCTAATTAGCCTCCTCACAAATCTCTAAAACTTTTTTGGTCTTTCCTGTTAAGCAGAACTTAAAAGAAACCTATTTAAAAAAAAAATAAGAAGAAGCCTAAATTTCTCCCTTGCCCATGTATAGTCAATATCAAAGAAAATAACTTGCAGGGTAATACTTACTGCTGAACATGAATACAGACCTAGCAATCCTGATTTGAAGTGGCATTGGAAAGTATAATTTGATTCACCCAGCCAAATGAATACTGCCGAGGACAGATCATCAGCTCGGCCCACTCCAGCACATTTGAATTGGTGATCAGCCGACAGCTAATTGCCAGACTGAGTCTGCCTCTTGAGCTTCTCTGCCTGGGAACAGAGGGAGAAGTCATCCTGACTCCTACCTAGCCTGGGCAGAGGTTTTCTCCCCTTTGAGAGTGGTTGGCACTCTGCTTACACAGGTAGCAGTTGTTGGCCCAGCATCCGTAGCCTTTGTCTGGTCACCGCACCGCCCTTTTCCTTTTGTGATCTCCCCTGCCCCTATTCTTTGTTCACACCTTGAGCGAGGCTGACTGCACCTCTCAGTTGCAGGAGCGGGCTTATGAGCAAAGCTTGATCAATGAGATATTATATGCCCTTGCCCACAGTGATTGGTATGGGGGGGCATGCTGTGAGGTGGCCAACGATGGTCAAAACTTGGGCTTTTCTGGAATCTTTGGGAAAGAAGTATGCTGCTTTTTTCTGTGACGGGAAAGTGGTCATATGTGAACCTGGAGTTTCTGGGGGCCACCATAGGGAATGCAAGAACAAAAGTAAGAGATCAGGGCAATGTCTTAATGACATCGTCAATCTCGTGGATTTAGCTGCGAATGAATACACCTCCGGACTTTCCGGGTCTGGGAGCTAATAAGCAGCCCCTCCTCCCCTGCTCTCATTTTCAAGCTGCTATCACTGACACCTGAAGCCAGCCAACGCCCAGGGTGACAGCCCTAGAAGAGAGAAGATTTTACATTTGCTTTCTTCACAGTTTTCTTCTTGGTTGGGGAAATCACAGCTTCCTGAAGGAGTACTATTCATGGTTTTTTTTTTTTTTTGGCTTAGTCTGTGCCATAGAAATATGGGATGCTTGACCCTGACGTGTTAATCTTCTTCTTATGCTGGGAACTGTGTGACTTCTTCCAGTGAGATGTGGCCAGCTAAAGTGTTCCACAGAAGTGCTTAATTAGGTTCTAGATGACCATCTGAGATTCAACCTGTAGGCCACCAATTAGGTTTGTGGAAAAAGAAAATTAAGGGAAATTAAACTTAAGATAACTGGATAAAGCTTTTTCTGTTCTTTTTTTTTTTAAAAGGAGGATCTGGTTTTCATTACGATTGGGTACCTTTAAAGAAAAACTCTCATAATAAAGAGAACATTGGCTTTGGAATCCGGAAAACAGGAGTATAAATTCTCATTTTTTTGCTTACTAGGTGGGTGATATTTATAGACTTACTGATTGTTTCTGAGCTTCAGTTTTGTTTTCTGTAAATGTATGAGAATGCCTCATTTACAGAATTATCATGAAAATTAAATATTATGTATGTCTAACCATAAAATTACTTAAAAATGTTAATTTCCTTCTCTTGTTTTTAAATCTATTAGCTCTTAAACATCGCCAGCTTTTCCCACACTCTTAGATGATGAAATCATTGTAACTTAATGGCCCAAAGAAGTACTATATCAGTGTTACGGGTCATTGTTTTTATTTCTGTGACCTTTCATACTTTCACTGGATGATTTCGCAGAACTGACTGGATCTCATTCAGATGTAAATCTGTAGCTTGTGGCCATTTGCGTGATGGCCTTAAATCGCTACCTGGAAATTCAAAAGCAGTGGATACTAACCGATTCAGTGACCTCCGAGATGTTTTGCATTTCTCTCTGGACATCAAAATTTATATCTATGAAATGGGAAGAAAGACCTATTTAAATTAATGAAACAATATAAAGGTTGGACGTTTCTGGAAGAAGGACACTAAGCAAATCAAACTATTATTCATAGTTCATTGAATTGTGGCAAGAAGGCTCTGGGCCATTCCACACTGTCTATCTCAGAAAGACTTAAAGAGAGGGCAGAGCGGTGCAGGCCATCTAGAAAGGCAGGCCCCACCAGCCTCCATTATGTCAAAGGGAATGCATTCCCCAGGCTCCGTTTCAGAGAGTAACTGCTCAGGGTTGTCTCTGATGAAAGCGAAGTCCTGATCAGAGGGAGTAAGTTAAGGGCAGAATAGAAATGCATTATATGTGCAGAGCAGAAAAAGGAAGTGCTAAGTGAAAATAGGAAATTGGAATATTATGTGTTGGGAGAGCAATTCTTTTCATCCTTGCAGCTAATGGACTGAACAAAAAGTGAACAATTTGTTTCATGTGATGATTCACTAACGCTAACTGACAAGGTTTCCATTTCTGAATCTCCTCCCACAGTCAGCTGCTTGTTTGCAGTGCAATAGCACACTTATCTATCTATTGCACAGCATAAACGGGACAGCTGAAATGTCTATGAGGAATAACCATAACTGCTTAAATCCTTCCTGTTAAAGGAAGGAGTGAGGAAAGGCAGCATGGAGTGTCTCCTACTTGCTCCTACTAAAATAACCATCTGTTTCCTTTGTGACATCCTCTCCTTTGAAGAATTCACTTTGAGAAAAAAATATTCTAATGTGGGAAGGGAAACAAGCTAGATTCAGTTTTACTTTGAGCTTTATTCTTGCATCCTTTGCATCTGGGTTATAAATTAAACAACTGGAGTCGAGTCTGTGTTCTGAGCACCAGCCCAGACACAGAGCAATTACCCGTGGCTTTGCCTTTACCTGAGGACCTGGGTTAGGTATGCGGAGAACTGACATTTCACATGTGGTCTGAAAATAGGTGCTCATTCCAGTAGACAATTAAAGATCGATCAACTATTAGCTTTATTTTCCATTCCTTACTTTGTTGACTTTTATTTTTGTAGTATTTTATTATCTGGGTTAGCTTGGCAGACAAGTGGGAGCTTTGTTACCTAGGACTCCATGGAACCCAAGAGCAGGGACGTAGTGGGTCCCCAGAAGCGACCAGAGGTGGTAACTGGAAAGACCTCACTCAGACTTTTCTCTCTGCCTTCACCTCTGCCTTCTCTGCATATCTGTTTCATGCTCCTTCCCAGGACTCTCTTTTATCTCCTTTTTTTCCCTCTGCACATGAGATTTTTCTACTTACTCATTTACATGGTGGAATGTGATGACTTGAAAATTGCTGACTTTTACATTTTTATACAATAATTTTAGCCAAAGAAAGTTTCACTGCCCCTGAATTCAAATTTCCAGTCCTTGGGAAACGGAGTCTGATCGATCCAGTGTGGGTCAGCTGTCCGTTCCTGATCTGGCTGACTGTGGCGGGAGTGGAAGGAACGGGGTTGACATTTGACCCCTTTTAGCACTGGGGAGGCACTTACAGGTGAGTGTGGGCTGGGCAGAGATCCAAAGAGGTTTTGTTAGTCTAGACTATTGTCCCATTTTTAAAATCATAATGCTTAAGGAGTTTACCTTTAGATCCCAAATGATCAGTTTTGAGGTGGACTTTCACCCCTTGTTTCTCATTTTTTAAAATTGTGGTTCTATTACAGTTGTTGTTTCTCATTTTTTAGCACTTGCTTTTGGACTTACTAGCTTCTCATTCAAATGTCCCAGTTTTTGGAGTGGTTGACGTGAGCTCACCTTTGGCCAGTCCATTCATACTTCTCTCTACTCCCTACTTTGTGTCTGATGTCATCTCACGTGTGGGCTGGAAAAGTGACGTGGGGGGACTCTTCCAGTGGCAGACAGAGAGGAGGGATGGTGAAGATATGAGGAGCATCAAGAAAGGTAGGGGGCTCAGGGATGTGTGGTCCCAGCAGCCAAATGCGAAGAGCTTTAAGGGTTAAGGAGCTATGGACTCCAAAGAACAGAGCCTGCAGCTGCTAGGGATGTGGATGGGGCACCTGCGCACCGGACATGATCACGAGCCTGCCAGACAAGTTCTGGGCATATGGACTCTGGGGTCCTCCTGGCGTTCCTGCATCAATCTGAGAGCTGTGTTTTCCTTTCTTTGGAAAGCGAGGTTTATTTTATTGTGGCTTAGTTTTTATCAAGACCCTACCTGAAAGGTGGGCTTACATAATGAATTGACCAAGGGGGATTATTTTCCCCCTTGGTATGCTATGACCTGGGGCTGTGATAATTTGGATTGTATAACCTAGAAAAATAAGGACAGAAGGTCAAGCTTAAGAAGTCTGTATAATGTCAAATGCCTCCTTTAATCTGAGAAAGAAGCTGCTCATTAGCTTCACTAACACTGGAAAGTGGAAGCCTCCGCCTACACTACAAATGTCATCATCAAATGACCACACTCAATTTTAAATGTATTTAAATATATTTATAGTTTTCTTCTCACTTATTTGAGATGTATACTATTTCTTAAAAATAGAGGGACTTCCGGCCAAGATGGAGGCATAGGCGGACACACTGTGCCTCCTCTTACAACCAAAATTAAGGACAACAAATATTTAGAAACAAGAAAACAACCAGAACTTATAGAAAATTGAACTGTACGGAAGTCCAACAACCATTCATCCAGACTGTTAAGAGGGAAAAGTGGAGGTGCGGACCCGGGAACGCAAGCAGCAGCGGCTGGCAGTTCCCAGGTGCACAGGCAGCGGCTGGCAGTCCCCGGGCACAGGAGGGCAACTGTGCAGACCCAGTGAGGCCACACTGGGCGGCTGGCTGAACAGGTGGTCCCACATTCCCGCTTGCCGACGGTCCAGGCAGCGGGGAAGTGGAAGAAGGGATTGAATCCAGGAGAGAGCGGAGCAGGCGCCATTGTTCCCTCTCAGACCCCGCCCCCACAAACAGCGTCACAACCCAGCGACTGGGCTGCCCCGCACTGGGGAGTGCCTGAGGCTCCACCCCTCATACGTAATAGCTGCGACCAGACTAAAAACAAAACAAAACAAAACAAAACAGAAAAAACCACCAAAAATGGCTCAAATGGGAGAACAGATCAAAGCCTCAGAGCCAATTCCTCTAAGCCATTAAGAGATAGCTAATCTATCAGATGCACAGTTCAAAGCACTGGTCATCAAAATGCTCACAGAATTGGTTGGTTTTGCTCACAAATTAGATGAAAATATGCAGGCTACAATATGTGAAATGAAGGAAGACGCATGGGGAACCGATCAAGATGGAGGGAAAACTGGGACTCAAATCAATGGAGTGGACCAGAAGGAAGAAACTAACAACCAAACAGAAAATGAGGAAGAAACAAGAATTCACAAAAATGAGGAGAGGCTTAGGAACCTCCGGGACATCGTTAAACATCCCAACATCCGAATTATAGGGGTCCCAGAAAGGGAAGAAGAAGAAGAGCAACAAGTGGAAAACTTATTTGAACAAATAATAAAGGAGAACTGGCAAAGGAAATAGGCTACCAGGCAAAGGAAATAGGCTACCAGGACATCCAGGAAGCTCAGAGAGTCCCAAAGAAGTTGGACCCAAGGAGGAACACACCAAGGCACATCGTAATTACATTAGCGAAGATGAAAATGAAGCAGAGACTTCTAGAAGCAGCAAGGGATAAGGGGACAGTCACCTACAAAGGAGTTCCCATCAGACTGTCAGCTGATTTCTCAAAAGAGACCTTCCAGGCAAGAAGGGGCTGGAAAGAAATATTTCAAATCTTGAAAAGCAGGGACCTACATCCAAAATTGCTCTATCCAGCAAAGCTGTCATTTAGAATGGAAGGGCAGATAAAGCGCTTCTCAGATAAGGTCAAGTTCAAGGAGTTCATTATCACCAAGCCCTTATTATATGAAATGTTAAAGGAACTTATCTAAGAAAAAGAAGATCAAAAATAGGACAGTGAAAAGACAGCAAACTCACAGCTATTAAGAACCACACCTAAAACAAAAGCAAACTAAGCAAACAGCTAGAAGAGGAACAGAACCACAGAAATGGAGATCATATGGAGGGTTAGCAACAGGGGCGTGGGAGGAGGAGAGAGGGGAAAAGGTACAGAGAGTAAGTAGCATAGATGGTGGGTAGAAAATGGACAGGGGGAGGGCAAGAATAGGGTGGGAAATGTAGAAGCTAAAGAACTTATGACACACGGACATGAACTAAAGGGGGGGGAATGTGGGTGGGAGAGGGTGTGCAGGGTGGAGGGGAATGATGGGGGAGAAATGGGACAACTGTAATAGCATAATCAATAAAATATATTAAAAAAATAAATGAAAGTGTTTCACTAGCTAATCATAGCTTATACCTTCCTCAATCCAGGGAAAGTTATATAACTGTGCACTAATATTAATTAGCTTCTTTGGTCAGGATTAGTTTAAATCCATTATTTTTACTATGATTCCTACACATAAAATGAAATCAAAGAAACGTAATAATGGATTTGTCTGAACACAGCACCACATCGGTCAGTTTTACAGGCATGCACCCAAAAAGTTAAAAATGTCTCTTTTTTATCTTATAATTTTTTGGTCCTTTTTCCTGAATCAGGTTTAAAACTTATCGAGCAGTCATTATTCTTCAAGTGTGGACTAGGAAATGGGTTTGCTCTGACCTAGCAGAGATGTGGATTTTCTTTCCTCTGTGTTGCAGTGGCCACAAGGGCAGCGGCTGCGGTCAGACAGCCTCGCTGCACACCCCATTCTGCCGCTCACCAGGATAAGCTGGTTTAATCACTCCATCTCACCTGTGAAATGGGACCTGATAACGATGGTCTCACAGCGTGGCTGTGGACATTCAATGTGGAGATATATTTAAAGCACGTAAAATAGCGTCTATCACCTCTCTGGCAGAGTTTTTGTGAGCCGGAAAATACATAACAAGCCTTTGGCCCAGTGCCTGCCACATGGCATTTGTAAACATGCAGTGAATCAGTACCATTGTTATTCTGTCCGTTGTTTTTTTAACCATGTGTCTCTGCTCTTCAGAACTTACTTTTTATTAAACAATCGATACATCAGTGCATTTGTTTTTAACTGGAAAAGAGTCAAGAATGCAAAAGGGGGGAACAAAACAAGGACGTTTCCTTCTGTTCCCCACCCATGCCACTGCCCTCCACAAATTCGACGATTGTTCGCCTTTGGTTTAGGGAGATTTGGGCCCTCTCCTCATCTTCACCTGTCCTCCCATACCGTATTTTGATAGTGGAGCTTTCTGTCTTTTCATTTTGTGCAAAGTTCCAAGCAAACACAACTTGGAGCTCAATACTGTTTTCTGATGGAAGGTCAGGAAAAAACAGCGTCTGTGAACTAGCGTCATATGAGCTGTACCCGAAGGGAAAGAAGATTTACCAAAAAAATAATCAACCGGTGGGTAGTAGAACTGCCTTCAGCCACCGGGGTGTTATCTCTAGGTTGCTGACCTCAATACACTCCTATATATGTTCACAAAACCTGTGTTTTGTGGGATCTTTTCTGCTACCACTGCCAGTTTCACCGGATTATAGCCTGGCTTCTTACATAAGTTTTAAGGAAGTCAAACTTCTTTGAATGATATTTTTTTGACTTGTAAGTAACAAAAATTTTAAAAAATTTCTTCTTTAAATGAACTTTTCACCATACTTGAGAAAGGATTTGGAAGACATTCAGGGTTTTGGAACATTTAAAAAATAATTTCGAAAGGCAAAGAAAGATAAAAATAAATCCCCATTGTACATTGTTTATTATTTATCAAATGCAGGTGCTGGGCTAAGCCCTTTAAATGTGTTTATCTCATCAATCTTCACAACTACTTTGTGAGCTAGCTATCTTTATCATACTATTTTTTTTCCGGATAAAATAATCTGAAATTCGGAGAAAGTAAATAACTTACCCAAGGACATGCTGAAACCTGGCATCATTTTTTAAAAGCACACACTGTCTGACCCCACCGCCCAGTCTCCGAACGTCAGTGCTGTGCAGCCCCTTTGCACTGAGACTCTGCGGGGACGGGAGACGCACAGCTAGCCCTGGCGCTTGCCTGCGTCGTCCACTGTCTAAGCGCAGCTGAGTCCGAGTGTGGCCACAGTGCAGCTCTGCCATCAGACCTTCTTGGTTCGGATTCTAGTTTCACCACCCGGGAGAGACGAGTGGTTTCTGACAAGTTACATAACTTTCCTGTGTCTCAGATTTCTTGTGTGTAAAATGGAGATCACGCTAGATAGATGAGCTAGGTAGATGGACACAGTCCTGTCTTGATAGGAACTCAGTGCCCCACTCTCCAAATAATGAATATTTTTTCCTGTACACACTCATGCACACCCACACATGTACACACACGTGGCCCATTTTGCTACTTCTTAACAATAAATGTGCTGTAATTGACTACATTGCTCTGAAGTGGTTAGTATGGATTGTTCCTGAATCTTTGTGTAGCCATGTCCATTCACTCTTCATTTCTTCAGACTAAATTCATCCATGTAATATGTCTTGGTGAATAGCTTTGAAGAATTCATAGTACCTGATACATATCACAAACATTTTTCTGAAAGAGATGATATCAGAACCAGAATTTTGCCTGCAGTAGTTAATAGCTTTACCGCTCAGTCTTGGATCATGGCTCCTACAACACCTGGAAGGGGTCTCTAACTTGGAGCTTCAATTTTGACTGAATCCACACTATGAGATGAAAATATATAAAGTTTAGTTTTTGGTAAACCTAGGGACACTCATATACAATAAACTTTCAGTGATGACAATGAGACCAGAATGTCAATTCACACTCCCTGAGGAATGAGTACAAACCCCAGCTAAATGTGGCCAGCGTCTGGTTCCCGTTTTCTCTCTTGTACCATCCAAGTTTTTTGATCCTTTTCTGTGCGTCTCCTCATGTTCTTGTTCCACTTTGGAAGGTTATTTCCTTTGAACAGGACATTTCTTACTATTTGCAGCAAATTTTTAGTTTCCTTCTGCTTCTTAAAATACAGAGCCCATTATAGTGTTCAAAAAAAAGACTGCTATCCCCTTCTACGATGCTGCTAAATCCTCCTCATCTGTTCTTTACTATGCTACCCTGGCAACGCTCACCCATTTTTAAGGTCCTCTGCTGTCACTCTCTGTTCAATGGACTCCCTGGTTGTGGTGGCTTCATCTAATGGTCTGGATTTGGGCAGAAATACTGGATTAAATTGTACAGTAGTATAATCACTGTTATATTTCCTACGTCATGCTGTTATGTGTGCAGGACAGTTTAATTATTTAACCTACTTCACAACCACATTCATGCAGCCTACGTTAGTGAAAGATGATACAAAGTTACAACATAACTTACTACATTAAAATCCATTCCGATATAAAAGGAATCAAAGGGAACCGTCAAGGCAGAGCTTCTCATTCATTTAGCAGTGCAGAAGCCCCTGCCTTCCGGGCACGTGTGTGGCCTTGATGCACTTGTAACATTGTTTCCATTGCAGTAATGGTAAAAATTTGCACAAATAACAAGGAGAATCAAAGTCATTGCTCAGTTCAACCGGGACACATTTTTTTCCCCATGTTTATAAAGGACTTACCTCAGAAATGAACCATTTGATCTTCATGCTTTTCTTGTCTAAATTTAAATTCCAGTCTAGTTTAAAGTAACATCAGTACCCCTTCAATCTGAGATAATCGGGGTCATCATTAAAAGGGTTAATTGAAGAAGTTGGTCAAAGTGGAAATTATTTTTAAAAGACACCTTAAAGATTTTATTTACCTTAAGAATATATAGCCCTGGCTGGGAAACTCAGTTGGTTAGAGCATTGTCCCAATTCACCAAGGCTGTGGGTTTGATCCCCTGTCAGGCCACATATAAGAATCAACCAATGAATGTAAGTGGAACAACAAATTGATATTGTTCTCTCTCTCTCTCTCAAATCAATAAAAAAGAACATATAAATTTGTGCTCATTCACCCGTATTTTGCTGTAGACCCACTATCCTCATTCTGGGTGTGGGTCCCACGACTGGAGTTGGGCCTTTTCTTTCTTTCATCAACCACAGCTGTAAGTCATCATCTTTGAGCCCTGGCTTGGCTTTCTTCATGTGGAGCAACAATAACCTAAGGACATGGGCGCAGCCACTTGAGTGCTGACACCTTCTACAACTTCACGACTCTAAAAATACTTCGTCTCACTCACATCTAATCTGATAACATAATTTTTAGTGATTCACCTTTTTAAAATCTTTCTAATGCATTCAATACAGTTTTCAACTCTCGATTTGCATTCATATTCAGTTGACTTACATGTTATTTTATTAAATTTCACGATTACATCGATACGTTTAAGAGGCACAACAGGGCTGAGAACAAACATAGCTGACTCTTGGCAAGCCCCCAACTCAGCTGATGGGAGCCAGCGGCTTTCTCACTGCTCTAGGCTTCAACAGAAAAGCTTTATACGGAGACGGCAGCACTGGGGAAGATGGCAAGTTAGAGAAGTGGGGTTGGTTAAAAGAGTTCTATTGTTCTTCTAATAACTGTTTTATAGAGAAATTTGAATGCTATTTACTATGATTTCAATGAATAAATCTTTTGCAAAGGTCAAAACCTTTTAATTTGAGATCCTGAAAGATTTTATCCTTCCGTTCACTCTAACACTAGTCTCGATGTAATTCTTGGCAGCTTCGGTATCTGAGGCTGGGTGAATCTCCTGAGACAAGGACGTCCCGTTCCTTCGCCTCCCCTCTCTCACATGTCTTGTCCTCCGCCCACCTTCAACACTTCATTCTCTTCATTCTCACATCTTAACCTCGTTTTTGTCCATAACTGCAACCAGTCCATAAATTCTGTTCAGAAAACCACTTTCTGTAACTACCACTCCAGCTTCGCAGCCACCTTCAGTAACCTCAGTCCCCCAAGTCCTTGTACCCACTTCACTCTCCCTCAGCCCTGCTTGAATGCGTTGCCCCACTTTTCCGACTTAAGTTCCATGGTCAAACATTGCCATTCCCCTGCACATACCCTCAACTCCCTTGATGCACTCTGTTGCTTTCTAAGTTTTCTTTGGGAAAATCCCAACCTTGGCTATATCTAATTATCTTCCTACCCGACGGCTGTAACAGAATGTGGCTGTAAACAAACACACAACTGTGTGATTGGTCTCACTTCAAATTCGTGGTCACTCACTGCAGATGGACCTTATGCAGCCTAGCCTTGTGTAGTCCACCGACTTTCCTTTTTTCCTAGATGATTATTTCACACTTTCTCTTCTCTCTTTAAATTCTCGTATCTCCCGCCCCATGCTCCCTTAGCTGACCGTGCTTCCTAGTCCATTAAGATAATATAAACAAGCAGAAGAGACTTTTCGTAAGCTCCCATCCACAACGACTCACCTTCTTGCGTTAGTTCACATATACTCTGCCTTCCTTCCTGTTTATCAACTGCATCTCTCTCTTTTATCAAGCTTTCCTCTTCTGCGGGATCTTCTCATCAGTACACGAAAAGAAAATGCCATTCTCTCTCCCATTAAAAAATAAACTTTTATTTTTATTTATTGATTGATTGAATATATTGGGGAGACATTGGTTCACAAACCCACACAGGTTTCAAGTGTACAACGAAAGAAAACGTCATCTGCGCACTCCATCGTGCACCCGTCGCCCCAAGCAAAGTCTCTTTCCATCTCCACTTACTCGCCCTTTGCCCACCTCCGCCAACCCCACTCCATTTTCCCTCTGACTATCACCATGATGTTCTCTGTGTCT
The DNA here is from genome assembly GCA_039655065.1 of Glossophaga mutica. Lineage (NCBI taxonomy): Eukaryota > Metazoa > Chordata > Mammalia > Chiroptera > Phyllostomidae > Glossophaga > Glossophaga mutica. The sequence continues at coordinate 68,130,706 of CM077304.1, forward strand.
GTGTGTGACATACAAATATTTTCTGCTTAATCCTTTCACCTTCTTTCATCCAGCCCCCACCTCCTCCCCCCACCAGCTGTCAATCTGTTCCATGTGTCCATGCCTCTGTTTCTACTTTGTTCATTAGTTTACTTTATTCATTAGATTCTACATATAAGTGACATACAGTATTTTCTTTCTCTGACTGGCTTATTTCAGTAAGCATAATAATCTCCAGGTCCATTCATCCCGTCACAAAAGGTAAGATTTCCTTCCCTTTTTTTTTTTCACAGCCGAGTAGTATTTATTGTGTAAATATCCACTCAAAACTCCTTTTAAAATCTCATTTCTCCCTCTAGCTACTTCCTCGCTTCTCTGCCCCTCTCTACAGTGTAGCAATACTTGTTAAAAATAGTCTGTACATACTGATCCTTTTCCTCTCCTCCCACTCTCTTCAATGCATGACAATCAAACATTACATTTTTTTGAATTCTCACCTCAGGAAATTTTTCCTTGTGCTTTTATAGAGAGAGGAAGGGAGAAAGAGAAACATTTGATTGGTTGCCTCCTGTACGTGCCCAGACTGAAGATCCTATGCTCCCAGACTGGGGATTGAGTTGTAACAGGGTGCTGAGCTGGAGGTCCCCCAAATGGAGAAAACCCCCATAGCTATCGCCTGGGGGATGAGGGAAGTGGAGCAGGGCCAACGAGAACTACCTTGTATATCTGAAGAACCTGGCCAGTGTTTTAATGGTGTTTAAAGCTGTGCCTGCACTCAGAGCAGGGAGATGGCATGACTCTAACTCATGATGTGGTGTAGCCAGAGGGGCTTCCTGAGCCTGAGAGAGCAACTTGGAGGCAGCTTCTGTGTCAGGCGCCAGGCTTGCCCAGACTAACAATGGCAGCTGGGAAAGGCAGAAGAAACCAGACTACTGGCAGGCATGACCCAGTGTGGGAAGAGTTGGAAATGTGGTTATGGAGGACGATCCACACTGGGACTTAAACCCAGATGCAACAGCCATGCTGGGGCTTTTTTACCATATGTTTTGGGAATGGAGAGGGCACTGTTGACCCCACAGCTTAGAAAGAGGCAGCTAAGCAGGATATAGCAACTGTGTGGGCTCTTGACCATGTGGCTGGGGAAGGAGAAGCCTCTTGACCAAGTAGTGGCAGTCTGGGGTCTTGGCCACGTGGTGTGAAAGGATGCAGAAGGGTTCCCTGGCCCAAGATGAGGATGTGGTTTTGGATTAAGAATGGGAGTCTAGCCGAGCTACGGACCTTTATTTTCTTTTCTTGAGGTACCCCTGACTGGCCTGGTTTGGCAAGGGGAGGCAGGATTGTGTGTGTGTGTATGTGTGTGTGTGTGTGTGAGTGTTTTAAAGGGACTTTGGGATTTAACAGCGACATTCTGCCTTTGCTCTAAACCTGTATAACTTTTGAATAAATAGTTCCTTTCCTTCTTACCAAACTCTGGCATCGAGAGCCACAGTTCTTAATCAGCTGTGGGCAAAAAGAACCGTATGGTGACAAGACCCCCAGGGATGGGGGGGGGTGGTTTCTGTAACAGTACCTGGTGCCCAACGCATGGCTGATAATTGCCCGTGGCAGAGTGACCCCCTCAGGTGTGGGAGAGTGAGACTGTGGAATTTCCTAGTCTGAGAATTTCTCTGTACCTCTCGTGAGGGCATTGGCTGCCTACACACACCTGAAAAGTAAGAAGGAAATGGATCTGGGAAGGGATTAGAGAAGTGAGATGGTTTGGTTGAAAATTTGTTTCTGAGCACTGATTTGGAATAATGGAGTTGTGGATGATAATTTGGTTAATATACTGCTTCCAGGTTGCTCTGGTCTGCTTGCTTACTGAACCACAAACTAGGTATATGTGCCCTGACCAGGAACGGAACCACAACCCTTTGGTTATGAGATGATGCTCTGACCAACGGAACCACACTGGCAGGGCCCAGTCAAGCTTTTAGCCCTACGGCTCTATCAGAATTTAGTAAAGTCGCCAGATCTTTACATTGCAGACCCAACGGTAAAGTATCAGTCTTCATCCTTACTCCACCTATCAGTGAAACATTTGGGCCAGTGGATCACTTCCTCTGTACCTTACTTTATTCATGAGCCTTCCAGACACCATCCTCTTTTGGGCCCTTCTCCTATACCTCTGGCTGCTCCTACTCAGTCTTCTTTGTTGGTTCTTCCTCATTTCCCCAACCTCTTCACGGTGAAGTGTCTCAAAGATGATACTTCATCTCTTCTTTACCTGTACTCATTTCCTTGGAGAGCTTGATTAATCTTATGGCTTTAAATACCATCTGAATTCCTATGGCACTTATATTTATATTTTGACCTAACCTCTTCCTCGCATGTGCAATTTTTACCCAGTCTCTACTTTAAAGTCTAAAGGGAAACAATATGTGTAAGACTAAGATCCTGATTTTCTTCCCCTATCTTGCTTCTCTTGTAGGCTTCCTTATTTTAGTAATTATAATAGTACCCATGAAGGTGTTCAGTGTATCAATTAGCTATTGCTTCATAACAAACCACCCCACTCTCAAAGGCTGAAAACAACATTTATTTTTAGTCACATGTCTAAAGGTTGATTTGGAGTTGGCTAATTTAGACTGGCCTTGGCTAGGCACCTCTGTTCAGGCTTCAGAAGTTAAGGCTCTGCTACCCACTGCTGGTCTGCAGGTCCCCTGAGCACTCCACTTGTTTATTTTCCTGAAACAGGAAGGCTGTTTTTTTCATGCTGATGGCAGAGGTATAAGAGGGCAAGAAACAATGTGCAAGGTCTCTTAAGCCTTAGGTTCGGAACCTGTTGGCAATAACTTTCACACACATCTTTGGCCAAAGGTAAGTCTGTGGTTGAGCCCATGGTCAAGGGGCGGGAAACAGATAATGCCCACACTGAGGTCAGGACAAGGACCTTGATGCTGGGAAACATGAAGAATTACAGTCAATAATTTAAATGCCCACACTCCACCAAAATCCTTGGTCATACTAGACTCCTCTTTCTCATGCTAGCCCTAAACGCCTAAGTAGTGAACACTACATCAAAATACATGCCAAATCTGATCACTTCTCATCACTATACTTGTCACTATTCAGGTCCAGCCCACATTATGTCTTATTAGGATAACCGTGAAGACTTTTCTATCCCGTCTCTCAGGTGCTGCCCTGAATCCATCCCTTTACCTCTATGATACTATCTTTACTTTCTCCTGCCTCACATAGCACTAGAGATACTTTATTCCTTGATGTTTCTTGAAAATGTCAGCCATGTCTCTGCCCAGGGCCCTTGCACTCGCTGTTCCCTTTGTCTGAAATGCTTTCACCCTAGATATCAACATGTCTCCCTTCCAGTGTATGCACGGATGCTACCTTCTCAGAAAGGCCTTTATTATTTGATTTTTGCTCTCCAAATCTGGCCACCTTTAGTACTTCCCATCATCATTTTTTGCTTTGCTTTCCAGAGTGCTTATCACCATCAAGCATATGTATATTTTTGTATGTATAAAATTTATTTGTATATATATCAATCTTTTTGTCTTTCTTTACTAGAATGAAAGCTCTATTCTTACTCTTTCTAGCTGAGATTTCTCCCTTCTTGTTCACCTGTTAACCTCCAACATTTAGAAAAACAATCCAGACCTTCAACAGACTTTCAATAAATAGTAGGCCTTAAATAAATACTTTTTGAATCAAAGGATAACAGTGAATTTTACTGTTTTATCAGTATTTATTTCATAACAGGCAGAAAAAATTACCTTAGAAATGTTTAACTTTTGAAATACTGTTGATTAATCTAGTCCTCTGAAGTTGGCTATGGATTTAGGAATTGTTTCATCAGAACACTTTTATAATTTGAATGTTGATTAATTATTATTAAAGTACCTAGTAGAGAATATGTTAATTGAAATTACTTCTTAACTGAGCCTCATTTTCATCTTTCTCCTTGTTCAGTCCATAGTATTTACTCTGGACAGCACAAAATCTTTATTGTTTCTTCCCTTTCTTTTGCAAAAATGACTTGTTTTGCAATTTCAGCACAATGGCCTCAGTTGGAGAAATAAGAACACTTAATTCTCTTTTACGTTTTGAGATGATTAAAGTTGAGAATAGGTGAGATGTTTCTTTCATATATTATTTCTTCAGCTTTATAATTGTATGTTCGAGATAGTTTATTTTTCTAAGCCTTCCTTTATTTTCCCTCCTCAGAGGGCAAAGTAAATTGCTTTACCTTGCAAAAATGTGCCAGCAGCATCCCGCAAAAATCTTTGAGGAAGATGATCCATTGCCATTAATTTTGGAAGATTCATGAATCCCTATAAAAGACATAAAAAATCAGTGCTTGGGAGTTGATGATGATTATTTTTTACTTTCCTTCCCTTTCATATGCAATGGAGTGGGTTGGGTATATTTCCTTAGCTTTAATGATAGTGATACATGATCAGAGATAGTCATTCTTCCCCAGCTCTAATGGGGTAGGGGGTGACTGCTCATCCAAAAAATAGAGCTTGGTCTTCAGTAAGAATTATGTGTGACTAGATGAAAGAAATTGGTTTGAGTTTCCTAGCATATATCAATAAGTTTAGTTTCCTTTGTATATCTTACAAAGTTCCTTTCATTTCTTTTACTGTATGAAAGGTGATTGAAGTGGAGGTTTAAAGGAACTAAATATATTGCTGCAATTTCCTGCAACTATTATTTCCTTCCATATGTCAGGTTGGAGACAATTATCAATAAAATGCATGGAACTATTATTTGGCACTGAACACTCACCACCTACCACACACATTTATTAATGCAAGGGAGTATGTTGGCTTTGACTCTCCAAGTCTTTACGAAGAAATATTTTGATCTTTTATTGTTTTAATTCATATTTAATTTTTAAATTTTAATTGTTGTTTTTGTACAGTTTTCTGTTTTTTACTCCCATCCCAGCCCACCGCCCCAGCCCTCCCCACCTCCCTCCCATTTCTACCCCCCTTAGTTTTTGTCCATGTGTCCTTTATACTTGTTGCTCTAAACCCTTCCCCTTTTCCCCTGAAATTCCCTCCCCTGTCCCCTCTGGTGACTGTCAGTCTGTTCTCAATTTCAGTGTCTTTGGTTATATTTTGCTTGTTTGTTTGTTTTGTTGATTAGGTTCCTGTTAAAGGTGAGATCATATGGTATTTGTCTTTCACTGACTGGCTTATTTCTCTTAGTATAATGCTCTCCAGTTCCATCCATGCTGTTGCAAATGGTAGGAGCTCCTTCTTTCTTTCTGTTGCATAGAATTCCATTGTGTAAATGTACCGTAGTTTTTTGACCCGTTCATTTACTGATGGGCATCTAGGTTGCTTCCAACACTTGGGTATTGTAAATTGTGCTGCTATAAACATTGGGGTGCATAGGTTCTTTTGGATTGGTGTTTCAGAATTCTTAGGATATAATCCTAGCAGTGGAATTGCTGGGTCAAAAGGTAGATCCATTTTTAGTTTACTTAGAAAATTCCATACTGCTTTCCATAGTGGTTGTACCAGTCTGCAATCACACCAACAGTGCACTAGGGTCCCCTTTTCTCCACAACCTCTCCAACACTTGTTGTTTGTTGCTTTGTTTATGAGGGCCATTTTGACTGGTGTCAAGTGGTATCTCATTGTGGTTTTAATTTGCATCTCTCTGATAGCTAGCGGTATTGAACATCTTTTCATGTGTCTCTGGATCCTCTCTATGTCCTCCTTGGAGAAGTGTCTGTTCAAGTCCTTTGCCAATTTTTTAATTGGGTTGTTTGTCTTCTTAGAGTGGAGTCATATAAGTTCTTTATATATTTGGAGACTAAACTCTTGACTGAGGTACCATTGGCAAACATGTTTTCCCATACTGTTGGTTCTCTTTTAATTTTAGTACTGTTTTCTTTAGCCGTGCAGAAGCTTTTTATTTTGATGAGATTCCATTTGTTTATTCTTTCCTTTATGTCCCTTGCTTTAGGGGACATATCAGTAAAAATGTTGCTGTGTGAAATATCTGAGATTTTCCTGCCTATGTTCTCCTGTAGGACTTTAATGGTGTCACGGCTTATATTTAAATGTTTTATCCATCTTGAATTTATTTTTGTGTATGGTGTAAGTTGGTGCTTGAGTTTCATTTTTTTGCATGTAGCTGTCCAGTTCTCCCAATGCCACTTGTTGAAGAGGCTATTTTTACTCCATTTTATGTTGCTGCTCCCTTTGTTGAATATTAATCAACCATAGAGACTTGGGTTTATTTTTGGGCTCTCTGTTCTGTTCCACTGGTTCATGTGCCTGTTTTTATGCCAGTACCAGGCTGTTTTGATTACAGTGGCCTTATAATACAGTTTGGTATCAGGTATTGTGATCCCTCCTGCTTTGTTCTTCTTTCTCAAAATTGCAGCAGCTATTCTAGGTCATTTATAGTTCCATATAAATTTTTGAAGTGTTTGTTCTATGTCTGTGAAATATGCCATTGGTACTTTAATAGGTATTGCATTGAATTTGTAAATTGCTTTGGGTAGTATGGACATTTTGATGATGTTAATTCTTCCGATCCGTGAACACTGTATATGCTTCTGTTTGTATCTTCCTTGATTTCTTTCTTCAGTGTTGTGTAGTTTTCTGCATACAGGTCTTTCACTTCCTTGGTTAGGTTTACCCCTAGGTATTTTATTTTTCTTTTTGCTATATTGAATGGAATATTTTTCTTGATTTCTGCTTCTGCTGTTTCATTGTTGGTATACAAAAATGCCTTTGATTTCTGCATATTGACTTTGTATCCAGCTGTTTGGCCAAATTCATTTATTAGGTTGAGCAGCTTTTTGGCCAAGTCTATAGGATTTTCTATGTACACTATCATATCATCTGCAACCAATATAGTTTCGTTTCCTCCTTTCCAATTTGGATACCTTTTCTTTCTTTTTCTTGTCTAATCAATGTGGCTAAGACTTCCAATACTATATTGAATAGAAGTGGTGAAAGTGGACATCCTTTTCTTGTTCCTGATCTTAGTGGAAAAGATTTTAGTTTTTGCCTGTTGAGTATGATGTTGGCTGTAGGTCTCTCATATATGGCCTTTATTATGTTGAGGAATGTTCCCTTATTTCCACTTTGCTGAGTGTTCATATCATAAATGGGTGCTGTACCTTATCAAAAGCTTTTTCTGCATCTATTGATATGATCAAGTGATTTTTGTCTTTGATTTTGTTTATGTGATGTATTACATTTACTGATTTGTGAATATTGAACCATCCTTGCATCCCGGGGATGAATCCCACTTGGTCATGGTGTATGATCTTTTTAATGTATTGTTGGATGCGGTTTGCCAATATTTTGTTGAGGATTTTAGCGTCTACATTCATCAGTGATATTGGCCTGGTTTTCTTTCTTTGTTATGTCTTTATCTGGTTTTGGGATTAGGATGACACTGGCTTCATAAAAAGAGTTTGGGAGTCTTCCATAATTTTGGATTTTTTGGAATAGTCTGTGAAGGATAGGGGTTAGCTCTTCCTTAAATGTTTTGTAGAATTCTCCTGTGAAACCATCTGGTCCAGGGCTTTTGTGTGCCGGCAGTGTTTTGATTACTGATTCAATTTCACCAGCTGTTATTGGTCTGTTCAGGCTTTCCGTTTCTTTTTCATTGAGTTTTGGAAGGTTATATTTTTCTAGAAACTTGTCCATTTCACCTAGGTTTTCAAATTTCTTGGCATACAGTTCTTCATAGTAATTTCTTACAATCCTTTGTATTTCTGTGGTGTCAGTCATAATCTCTCCTCTTTCATTTCTGATTGTGTTTATTTGAGTCCTCTCTCTTTTTTTCTTGATGAGCCTGCTTAAAGGCTTGTCGATTTTGTTTATCTTTTCAAAGAACCAGCTCCTGGATTCATTGATCCTTAGGATTGTGCTTTTAGTCTCTATGTCATTTAATTCTGCTCTGATCTTGGTCATTTCCTTCCTTACTTGCCCTGGGCTGTCTTTGTTGTTGTTCCTCAAGTTCTTATAGGCGTAGGGTTAGGTTGTTTGTTTGAAATGTTTCTATTTTTTTTAGATAGGCCTGTATCGCTATGAACTTCCCTCTCAGGACTGACTTCACTGTGTCCCATAAGTTTTGGGTCTTTGTGAGTTCATTTTCATTTGTTTCCAGAAAGTTTTTGATTTCTTCCCTAATTTCATTCTTGACCCATTCATTGTTTAATAGCATGCTATTCAATCTTCATGATTTTGAGTGTTTTGGGTTTTTCCCCTTGGGGTTGGTTTCTAGTTTCAGTTCCCTTGTGGTCAGAGAAAACGCTTGGTATGATTTTGATTTTTTTGAATTTGTCGAGGCTTGTTTTGTGTTCTATCATGTGGTCTATCTTTGAAAATGTTCCATGCACATTTGAAAAGAACGTGTATTCAGTTTTTTTGGAATGAAGGGCTCTATATATATCAGTTAAGTCCATTTCATCTGGAGTATTGTTCAGTGCCACAATATCTTTGTTGATATTTTGTTTGGAAGATCTGTCCATTTTTGACAGTGGGGTGTTAAAATCCCCTACTATAATTGTGTTGCTGTCAATATCTTTCTTGAAGTCCTCTGAGATTTTCTTGATGTATTTAGGTGCTCCTATGTTGGGTGCATATATATTTACAATGTTTATGTCTTCTTAGTGGATTCTGCCCTTGTGTATTATGAAGTGACCTTCTGGGTCTCTCTTTATGTCCCTTCTTTTGAAGTCTATTTTGTCTGACATGAGTATTGCTACCCCGGCTTTTTTTCCTGTCCGTTTGCTTGGAAAATTTGTTTCCAGCCCTTCACTTTGAGTCTCTGTAGGTCTTTTGTCCTGAGGTGGGTCTCTTGTAGGCAGCATATGTGTGGGTCATGCTTTCTTATCCATTCAGCTATTCTATGTGTTTTCATTGGAGCATTTAATCCATTTACATTTAAGGTTATTATTGATAGGTGCTTATTCATTGCCATTTTCATACCTATATTCCTGCCTCCCTCTCTTTTCCTTCCTTTCCTTAAAGCAGTCCCTTTAGCATCTCTTGCAGAAATTGGGTTGGTAGAGGTGTATTCTTTTAGACTTCTTTTGTCTGGGAAGCTCCTTATTTGGCTTTCTATCTTGATGGAAAGCCTTGCTGGGTAAAGTAGTCTTGGTTGCAGGCCTTTGGTTCTCATTGCTTGGAATATTTCTTGCCATTCTCTTCTAACTTGGACCGTTTCCATTGAGAAGTCAGCTGCTAACCTTATCGGGGCTGCCTTGTATGTTACTTCCTTTTTCTCCCTTGCTGCCTTTAAGATTCTCTCTTTGTCTTGGAATTTTGCCATTTTAATTATGATGTGTCTGGAAGCAGGCCTCTTTGGGTTCCTCTTGATTGGGATTCTTTGTGTTTCCTGGATTTGTGTGACTTTTTCTCTCATCAAATTAGGGAAGTTTTCCATCATTACTTTTTCAAATAGGTTTTCTACCCCTTGCTCTTCTTCTTCTCCTTCTGGTATCTCTATTATACAGATATTATTACATTTCATTTTGTCTTGCATTTCTTTTAATCCCTCTTCATTCTTTCTGAACCTCTTTTCCTTTTCTTGCTCTTTCTGAGTGTTTTTCTACTTTGTACTCCAACTTGCTGATCTGATCCTCTGCTTCATCAATTCTGTGTTTGATTCCTTCTGCTGTGTTCTTCAGTTAAGAAATTGTATTCTTGGACTTCCAGCCAAGATGGAGGCATAGGCGGACACACTGTGCCTCCTCTCACAACCAAAATTAAGGACAACAAATATTTAGAAACAAGAAAAGAACCAGAACTTATAGAAAATTGAACTGTACAGAAGTCCAACAGCCATTCATCCAGACCAGTGGGAGGGGCGGAGTCGCGGCAGGAGAAAGTGGAGGTGCAGACCCAGGAACGCAAGCAGCAGCGGCTTGCAGTTCCCAGGTGCACAGGCAGCGGCTGGCGGACCCCGGGCGGGGGGCGGGCAACTGTGCAGAACCAGTGAGGCCGCACAAGGCGGCTGGCTGACCAGGTGGTCCCACATTCATGCACGCAGACGGTCCAGGCAGAGGGGAAGTGGCGGAAGGGACTGAATCCAGGAGAGAGCGGAGCAGGCGCCATTGTTCCCTCTCAGACCCCGCCCCCCATACAGCGTCACAACCAGGGGACTGGGCTGCCCCGCCCTGAGGAACACCTAAGGCTCCATCCCTCACTATGTAATAGCCGAGACCAGACTAAAACCAAACCAAAACAAAACAAAAAAAAAAAACCCTACCAAAAATGTCTCAAACCGGAAAACAAATAAAAGCCCCAGAGCCAATTCCTCTAAGCAGTGAAGAGATAGCCAACCTATCAGATGCACAGTTCAAAGCACTGGTCATCAAAATGCTCACAGAATTGGTTGATTTTGCTCACAAACTAGATGAAAAAATGCAGGCTACAATCCGTAAAATGAAGGAAGATGCATGGGGAACTGATAGAAATGGAAGAAAAACTGGGACTCAAATCAATGGAGTGGACCAGAAGGAAGAAACTAACAACCAAACAGAAAATGAGGAAGAAATAAGAATTCAAAAAAATGAGGAGAGGCTTAGGAACTCCGGGACATCGTTAAACATCCCAACATCCAAATTATAGGGGTCCCAGAAGGGGAAGAAGAAGAGCAACAAGTGGAAAACTTATTGGAACAATAAAGGAGAACTTCCCCAATCTGGCAAAGGAAATAGACTACCAGAATGTCCAGGAAGCTCAGAGAGTCCCAAAGAAGTTGGACCCAAGGAGGAACACACCAAGGCACATCGTAATTACATTAGCCAAGACTAAAATGAAGCAGAGGATTCTAGAAGCAGCAAGGGATAAGGGGTCAGTCACCTACAAAGGAGTTTCCATCAGACTGTCAGCTGATTTCTCAAAAGAGACCTTCCAGGCAAGAAGGAGCTGGAAAGAAATATTTGAAATCTTGAAAAGCAGGGACCTACATCCAAAATTGCTCTATCCAGCAAAGCTGTCATTTAGAATGGAAGGGCAGATAAAGCACTTCTCAGATAAGGTCAAGTTCAAGGAGTTCATCATCACCAAGCCCTTATTATATGAAATGTTAAAGGGACTTATCTAAGAAAAAGAAGATCAAAAATAGGACAGTGAAAAGACAGCAAACTCACAGCTATTAACCACCACACCTAAAACAAAAGCAAACTAAGCAAACAGCTAGAAGAGGAACAGAACCACAGAAATGGAGATCATATGGAGGGTTAGCAACAGGGGAGTGGGAGGAGAAGAGAGGGGGGAAAAGGTACAGAGAATGAGTAGCATAGATAGTGGGTAGAAAATAGACGGGGGAGGGCAAGAATAGTGTGGGAAATGTAGAAGCTAAAGAACTTATGACACATGGACATGAACTAAAGTGGGGAATGTGGGTGGGAGAGGGTGTGTAGGGTGGAGGGGACTGATGGGGGAAAAATGGGACAACTGTAATAGCATAATCAATAAAATATATTTTAAAAAAAGAAATTGTATTCTTCATTTCCTCTTGGCCCTTGTTGAGAGTTTCTCTTTCCTTTTTCATGTTGATATTGTTTGCAGTGAGTTCATCATAGCTTCCCTGTAGTTTCTGGTAGCTCATTGAGAGCTCATGGAGCTTCCTGACAACCATTGCTTTGAACTCAATATCTGATAGTTGAGTTGCCTCTGTTTCATTTAGCATTCTTTCTGGGGCTTCCTCCTTTCCTTTCATTTGGGGATTGTTTCTTTGTCTTCCCATTGTTTGTGAGACTCAGCTTCTTAAATTGATCTGTTCTGGCTCCCTGGATTTATGGTGTGAACTTCTGTGGTAGAATACCTGGAAGAGTCAGTGGTGCAGTCTCCTTCGGGTTTCCTGGTGTTCACAGCTTCCACTGTCTCAGCTGTTGGGGTGCCCCCTCTTTGGGTCCAACTTTGTTTTTTTCACAGTTCCGGGTTTTCTTGTCTCAGTTATGGGTATTTTAAAAAAGAAAAGAATAAAAAATGAAAAAAAGAAAAAAGAGGAAGGAAGAAGAGATAAAATTGGAAAGAAAGGAAGAAGGAATAAAACAAGAAAGAAGGAAAGACAAACAAAAGGAATTGAGGGATTAAAAAAATAAAAAAATGTAAAAAATATATATAAGGACAAAAACAAAAACCAACCCTCTTGCTGGTTTCAAACTGGGCAAGCTGGTTTTTCTGGTCTTGCTGGCTGCAATGGGCTTTTCTCCCCATTCAGCACTCAGTCAGCTTTGGGCTACTCTCCCTAGGGCTAGCCCAACACCTCTCTACACAGGGCCTGGGTGTGGGTTCTGAGTCTCCTGGGGAGCACGTGCTTTCCTGCGTTTATGGGTGTGTGCTTGGGTCTCCTACAGGGTGTGCGCTCACCCTGCATTTACCTGTGTGGGTTTCAGGTTTCCTGCTTTGTGTGTACTCACCCTAAGTTTACGGGTGTGAGCTTCAGGTTTCCCATGGATCACTCACACTCCCTGGGTTCCCAGTGTGGGCTCTGAGTCTTCCACAAAGCCCCCTCCTCCGGTTGTGGGCACCTCTGGTCACATGGGCACCTCTGGTTGCATGGGCTCTAGCATGCACTCCTTCCAGGGCTATGCGTGGGTGCTCACAGCCCCAGCATGTTTGCCACTCAGACCTTAACGCCCCTCTCTGCAACTTCAAGCAACCAGGTCTCTCCCCTTGCTGCTCAACCCTTGTTTTGCTGGGGAGTGAGCGGTTGACCCGGCTCCTTCCCTAGAGCCCTGTGTCAGACCCGCCAAGCGCCAGGCCTGGGGCTTCAGCTGCCCTGGTCTCTGCACTGATCCCTGGGCTCTTATTGTCCTGAAGAACTCTCCTTACCATCTGGTTTTTCAATGTCCACTACAATTTTTGATGTCCTATTTTCACATATGCTGTGGTACTGTTGGCTGTTTGCTGTGTTCCTCCGTAGATTGGCTAGGTTTTTCTCCCGTGTGTAGGGGGAAGTGGATCTGTCCCCTCCTACTGTGCTGCCATCTTCCTTTCCTCCATATTTAATTTTTAACTCATATTTTAATCTTCAGTTTTTTATAGGAAAAAAATCCTTACTATCTGGCTCCTTCATGTTCTGCATTTTAAAGGAGGTTCCCCCTGCCCTGCCCCCACAGGAATGCATAATCTTATCCCCTCCATCCCCAGCAATGATCAAATACTATTTTTTTTAAAGTGGAAAACACTGAACTTAAATGGTATCATTTTTAACGGCTGGCATATATTAAGAAAAGTACATTATATTCATTATTTGATCTCCTTTCTAAAATCAAAGGCAGTAGATGGGAAGTAGTAGTCACTCTAGCATTCTCCTGCAGAAACCTTGTGATCTGTCTGTAGGAACTTGCAATATTTTCTTTGGGACCCAGTGATCCTGGGACCTATGTCTCTTCTGGGAAAACAAATAGGAAACTCTACCTTAAAGAAACAAATACTTTGCCAATATTTCCAAAGATAATTTCTCCCCAAGGAAGTGCAATAAACAGGCATTCACTTTGAAAGGTCAAAGTCTTATTTTTAGCCATTAAAAATGGGAATGTTAATAAGAACACAATTAAAGTAAACAGTCTATGGCTCGCATGAGAATCACCAAAGTTATGAACAAGAGGAGGCACGTAAGTGGGAAACATAATTGCTGAAAGGTGTTGGAAAGAAAAAATAAGATTGGACTGAGGACATGCTGTGGGATTTCAATCAGATCTTGGCTCCTTTTCATATACTCCTCTTGACCCGCCTCCCCAAGTATCCATCAAGCTCTGGTCTTCCTCCTGGGTCTGGAGGGCTGGAAGGTGACACTTCAGAGACAAGGTAGTGATTGCCTGTTTCCCCTTCCCACTTCTCTTCTTGTGACAGTCTTCTGGCCCACCTGCCTGTAGGATTTACTTCTTGCTGGGTCCAGGTGCATGTGCTCTGGGCAGAGATGGTGTTTTCCTTGTGTGAAGGCAAGAGGTCCTGATAAGGCTTTCTCTGTTTCTATGAAAAACTCAAGAAAGGGACTGGTTGGAACTTAGGACACCCTTTTTAAAAGTTGAAAGCACTGGAATAGTCATTATTGTAGAAAAAGACTTTAAGTTTCTGCTTTTGGAGATTGTCGAGGAAAACATTCAGTTCATCAACAGCTATTCACTAAAGCTTATTTTGTTCTAACATTTGGAGTTCTCACATCTGCTGTTAGATGGCTACACCAGGACATGAAGGACCCATGGAACTTCTTGTTATGCATGGTTTAGATTGTTCTTGTCTGACAGGGAGAGCCTGCCCTGGCCTGCACCTTCCCCAGTCTGAAGGGGCATCTGGCTGGTGAAGACCTTGGCCTTAGTAGTCAGATTACTTGGCTTTGAGTTCTAGTTCTCAAGCTCACAGGCTGTGGAACCTTAGAAAGTTAGCTAACCTCTCTGTGCCTCAGTTTTCTCATCTGTAATATGGGAGCAATAAAGGTATTTCCTTCATAGAGTTGCAGTAGAGTGCTGAGAATACAATGTTCTGACACATTGTAGCTCATAAGCTGGGAGTTGGAGGAGGCTGACAATAGAAATGATTCTACTTTGCATTTTATGTGAGATGTGACTGAATTCTGCAAAATTAAAGTGACTCATTAAGAAGTGCGACAGCACCAGTGAATTTTATTCTGCCCCAGCCAACATTCAGGTGTAAAACATTTCTTCTACTTTTCTAAATCAAATTTAATCTTATTCAAGCTTTCATCTTATTATGTTGGCTGACAATTACATTTCAGTAATTATTGGAGTTTTTTATGTCTCCAGATTGGGCAAAGGTGAGGGTGGAATAGGGTGGGGGAGGATATAAATCCTGTGAGAATATTTGGGGATAATTCTAGTGTCTTTGGTTCAATGGATCTTTGATGAAACTCACATCTATCCTGGATGTGGAGAGGCTCTGCTGCCTAACCAGGCTTTATTGAAGTATAAATTGACAAATAAAATCATATATATATGAAGTGTACAATGTGATGATTTAATGTACAGGTGTGTCTATACACACACACACACATTGTGAAATGATTGCCACAATCAAGTAAATTAACACATACATCACCTCACATAGTTACCTTTTTTAAAAAATTATATTTTATTGCTTGTGTTATTACAGTTGTTCTGATTTTTCCCCTTTGCCCTACATCCACACAGCAACCCCCACTCCCTCAGGTAATACCTTCATCATTGTTCACGTCCATGAGTCACACGTGTAAGTTTTTTGACTACTCCCTTTCCTATACTACATCCGCATGTCTATTCTGTAA
Source organism: Glossophaga mutica (assembly GCA_039655065.1). Taxonomy (NCBI): domain Eukaryota; kingdom Metazoa; phylum Chordata; class Mammalia; order Chiroptera; family Phyllostomidae; genus Glossophaga; species Glossophaga mutica. Next base: position 68,145,943 of record CM077304.1, read on the forward strand.
CTACCTATTTGTACTTCTTAATCCCTTCACCTCTTTACCCTTTTTCCTACACCCACCCTCCCATCTCTTTATCTTTAATCTGCATTTTAATTATGATGTGTCCTGGAGTGGGCCTTTTTGCATCCATCTTGTTTGGGACTCTCTGTGCTTCCTGGACTTGTGTGTCTATTTTCTTCGCTAACTTAGGGAAGTTTTCTTTTATTAAATAGATTTCCAATTTCTTGCTCTTTCTCTTCTCCTTCTGGCACTCGTATGAAGTGAATTTTGGATTACTTCAAGTTGTCCCACAAGCTACTTACACTATCCTCATTGTTTTTTGGATTCTCTTTTCTTCTTGTTCTGATTGGTTGTTTTTTGCTTCCTTATGTTCCAAATCCTTGATTTCATTCTTGGCTTCATCCACTCTACTGTTGTTTCCCTGTAAACTGTTCTTTATTTAAATTAGTGTACTTTTTTTATTTCTGACTGGACCTTTTTATGCTGTTAAGGTCCTAACTAATTCCCTTGAGCATCCTTATAACCAGTATTTTGAACTTTGCATCTGATAGATTACTTATATCCTTTTTGTTTAGTTCTTTTTGTGGAGTTTTGATCTGTCCTTTCATTTGGGTCATGTGTCTCCTCATTTATGCAAATGAGTTTTATTTCTATGTTTGTTTCTATGTATTAGGTAGAGCTGCTTTGACTCCATGTCTTGGTAGTGTGGCCTAATGTAGTAGGTGTCCTGTAGGGTTCAGTGGCACAGCCTCCCCTGTCACTCAAGCTGGGTACTCTAGGAGCACCTTTTGTGTGGGCTGAGTACATCCTTCTCTTGTATTTGAGCCTTGGTTGCTGTTGGCAGATCAATGGGAGGGATTTATCCAGGCCAGTCAGCTACAAGGACTTGTTGTGATGCCTTACCACAAACCTCCACCCTCCATGGAGAATCAGCTGGGCAGGGACAGGGTGGTGGTGCTCCAACATGGTCTGTAGCTGTCCACTGGGTGTGTTAGCCCCTGTGGTATTCTGGGTGGTGCAGGGCAAGGTCAGCCCCCATCTGTATTTTGCCTGGGGCCACCCTGTCTGAGTTATAAAGCAATCTGAGATGGCTGCTACTTGGGCAGGGCTTGAAGATTTCTAGGCTGCTAGTTCTGGGTCTGGGGTTTACTGAGACCAGCTGCTGCTTGTTTGAGAGGATTTAGGAAGTTGTGAAGCAGGAACCAAGACCATTCATATGAGAAAGCAGCTTGGGCAGGCCTGTAAGTCGTAGTCTGTAGGAATCTCCAAGGGCGGTCAGACAGTGTTAGCCAGGTTGATGGAATCTTAGATGTGGCAACCTGTTTGCCGGCTCTGTTGGGGGAGGGCCCAGAAAAGAGACAATGGCCACTGCTCACCTTGATGCTAAACACCTCAGCCTCCCCCTGCATGCCACTGGTGCCCCTCAAGCCACCACCCCATCACCAGAGCCCAGAAGGAGCGAGTCTGAGTAGGTGAGTCCATGTGTCAGTTTTTTAAGAGGAACTGTTTGGGACTCCAGAAGTTTTTCCTACTGACTCAGTTCCCACTGGTTTTCTCAGCCAGAAGTTGTGGGGACTTATCTTCCTGGTGCTGGAACCCTGGGCTGGGGGGCCTGGTAAGGGGTTGGGACTCCTTGCTCCTGAGATATGCCTCCTGAATTTTTATCTACCACTTGTGGATTTGGGACCAGCCTGTTTGCATCTTTCCCCCTCCTACCAGTCTGAGTGGATGTGATTTCTTTAATTCCGTAATTTTCAGACTTCCATTCAACTTGATTTCTGTCAGTTCTGAGTGATGATTGTTCTGTATCTTAGTTGTAATTTTGTTGTGGTTGTGCAAAAAGGTGAGTCATGTCTGCCTAACCTGCCCTCTTGATGGGATATCACTTTTTGGGGGGAGTGGTAAGAAGCCTTAAAATCTACTCTCTTGGCAAATTTCAAGTATATGGTACAGTATTCTTAGATATAGTCATCAGGCTGTGTATTAGCTCCTCAGAACTCATTCATCTTGTACCCGGAGCTTTGTACCCTTTGAGCATCTTCCTATTTTCCCCACCCTCACCCTGGCAACCACCATTCTACTCTCTGTTTCTATGAGTTCAACTTTTTAATTCTGAGTCCACATATAAGTTATACCACCACACGGTATATGTTTTGCTCTGTCTGCTGCTTTAGTCATAAGCTGGAGCGGTGGTCTTTGTGAGGCCTAGGTACCTACTATTGAGACTTCCTACACACACAGAGCAGTTGTTCTTTTTGAGGTCCTGCCCTCTCCTCACTTTGTGGAACCTCCTTGCTGTAGAATCCACAAATTCAACCCCTTTCCTGGTTTTGGGAGAAGCTCTCCTTCCAAGCATTTACCTTATTTCCTTTCCTTCTTCCCCCACAGACCTAGCATGATGTCCTAAATGAGCTTAGACTTTTAAGGACAAAAAAAAATCCAGAACTTTGCATCATCTTTAGGCAACTTCTACTTGGGATTGGCAACACAAATTCCCCTTAGAAGAAAACATGGAGACCTTGTGGCCAATTGGCCATTTGTAACAGGAAGAAAAAACATAAGAAAAAGAAAACATGAATCTCACTGTGTTGGTTTCAGAGTGTGAAACATGGGGGTTATTTTTCTCTAGAGTTCTTCATATATGTCTTTAACACTTTAACACTGAGAGTCATCTTCTCAGTCACTCATTGAAATCAACAAGTGGTGTTAAATGTCAGTCAATACAGTTTTAATAATTCCCGGCTTATTGCATGGCCCATGCATTTTCTTCCAGTGGAAAATGCAGTATGATTCTTCCCACAAGAGAGATCTCAAATGGTGAAAGTACAATGCACACCAGAGCAGATCTGAGGGATTCAAATGCACCAAAGTAACATTGAATCTGTTACATTAGATATTTTGTTTCATAGAGTTGGAGGAGGTCTTCAAGAGGAAGTGACCACTAGTTGACCGGTGAATTGGACCTGGGCAATCGGATGCTTCTTACTCCCTCTCCTGTCCTTGGAATGTATGTCCTGCCCACATGCCAATAGTTGGGGCCACTTGAAGGAGACATGTAGAGAGAATAAGATGTTGTTGAGACCAGGTGGACTATGTATATGACTGAACCCAGTTAAGGCCTCTACATAAACGTTTAAGATTCTGGGCATATGTGGAGATCTACTTGTCTTGTGGATGTCCCCCAAAAGCTCGTCAGTGTTCCCTTGCTTATTAAAACCATCACCTACCAACCAGGAATAGTCAGCCTCTTTCCTTTGGCCTCTTTTTGCCCTCCATGTATGCAGACAGTGTGTGAGCCAACAGACAGAATTGAATTAAAACAATTACCTTTATTTCTGTAAAATACTATGCACTAGAGTTTTGAAAATTACTGTTAATCAGGCTTTGTGCATCCATGACACTGGACTGTTTGTATGACTCTGAAAGAATCCTTGACAATCTGCCACTCCTACCACAGGCTCATTGATCTGTCTCTTCTCTTTCCCTTACTATTTCTCCCTCTCCTATTTCTATTTCTATTACTTTCTCATTACTTTTCCTACCTTTCTATTTTTTCTGTCCCATTTCTCTGTACTTTCCCTAATTTTCTATTATAGAATAGTTATTTCCAGCTATTCGATCTGATCTAAGCCTTCATCTCATTGGGGACAATCAGGACTAAGAGACTGTTAATTTCTACATGGAGGACTTTTTCCCCTTTAATCTGAAGAGCTGTTTTCTTTTTTTTAAAAGCAGTATTCTCTAACCTTTAAAAAATTGTTTTTAAAAAGAGGGGAAGGGAGGGAGAAAGAAAGGGAGAGAAATATCTATGTGTGGTTGCCTCTTGCGCACCCCCAAAGGGGGATGTGGCCCACAACCCAGGCATGTGCCCTGATTGGGGATCGAACTGGTGACCCCTTGATTTGTAGGCCAGTACTCAATTCACTGAGCCACACCAGCCAGGGCTGCTTTCTTTTTCTAAAAGAATATTACATGTGTATAGGATCTTATACTTTTGTTATCTTCTTTTTTTCTGTCCCATGGTATCTAAACTATAATTTAGGGAAACAATGTAATCTTAGTAAATATCATTCCTTGAGTTCTCATCAGGGAAAATAAGGCCAGTTTTCTCTACACCAGAACAAGCATTTTGTTCTCTAGACTGATCCTTTTAAGACCAAGCAGTAGTACTGATGTCCCATTCCATTTTCAGTTCTGCAGCAACCTTTTCTGGGGGTGCTTAGTGTCAGTTATCATTGCTTGAAGTGAATATATGTATGTGTGTCCCATATTTACTGATGTTTCTGACCTTATTCGCATGTTTAGCCATGTTGCCACAGACATATGCAAGGTCTGTCCGAAAAGATTCCAGAAAAATTCCAGCCATTGTTAATATAACAAGAACAGTTTGAGTGACAGCGATGTTACCTAGCAGCCAAGGAGAGTGGACTGGAATGCACATGCATGAACAGTGATGACTTCACTGTACGAGTCAGTAGGGGTGGTAGATGCCGTTCATTGAGCATGTGTACTGTGTGGCTGTTGCATTCAAGATGACTGACTGAGTAGAGCAACAAATCTGCATTAAATTTTGCATTAAGTTTGAACATTCCTCCTTGGAAACAATTTGGATGATTCAGAAAACTTCTGGGGATGATGCAAAAGTGCAGTGCAAATAAAAGCATGGCACAAATGCTTCAAAGATGGTCAAGAATCTGTTGGAAGTGATCCACATTCTGGAAGGCCTCCAACAAGCAAAACACCTGAGAATGTTGAATATGTATGGGCTACAATCAACAAAGACCAGTGACTGACAGTGGGAGAACTAGAAACTGACCTGGGGATTCCAAAAACTACTGTGTCCAAGATTTTCATGCAGGATCTTGGCATGAAACATATTATAGCAAAATTCGTTCTGTGGCTTTTGCTACCAGAGTAGAAGGAACATTGTGCTGCAGTTGCTAATGGCTTGATTTAAATAGCTACCAATGTACCAGATTTGGTGCTCTATGACTGCTGGCTTTTCTTAAAACCAAAATCACCTTTGAAAGGAAAGACTGTTGATGAGATTCAGGAAAATACAACAGGGATGCTGATGGCCATTGGGAGAACTGCATGAGGTCCCAAGGTGTCTACGTTAAAGGGGACAGAGGTGTCATTTTCCTATGTACAATGTTTCTTGTATCTTGTGTCTTCTTCAATAGATGTCTTTATTTTTCCTATTACACAGCTGGATACTTTCTGGACATACTTTTATGTGTGTGTATATATGTATATATAGGTATTCATGTATATACATGTATATATCTGTATACATACATGCACACATATATACACATCAGCAAAGATCAGAGTTCAAAATCAAAAGAATAAAGTCTTCCAAATAGTTCAGTTTAATTCAACGAATTACAAAGATGATTAAAATGGTTTCCATCCTTTACAACGAGATTCGGCCAACGTGTCCCGTGGGCTGACTGTGGATCACTGTCTGTAAACAATGTTTTATTGGGATACGGCCATGCTCATTTGCTTCCATATCGACTACGGCTGCTTTCGTGCTACAGTGACAGGTTTACTGGTTGTGACAGACACAGAATGTTTTGAAAAGCCTGAAATATTTACTATCTGGCTCTTTGCAGAAAACTGATCCCTGCTATCGAAGCTAACATTTGGTGCGCGGAGCGGTGTGGAGAGTGGGCAAGGAGACACCCGCACCTTTTGGCACAGCTTTATTATGTGTTCTGCTGGATGAAGAGGCAAAGCCAGTTGTGTCCTGTCTGTGTCCTGGGTATACTTTTTAAAAACAGCAGTTGTCACTGTGTTAATGCAGTTCTTATTTTTAAATAGCTGTCTCTCTTACTATGACTGTGTTTGCTCAACAAACACATGTTAAAGTTCTCCTTTGTGCCAGGCATTGTTCTAGGCATGGAAGATAGGACGACAAAAAACAACAAAATATTTCCCCTTGCTTTCCTTCTCTCTCCATGGAGTTCATAGTCTAATGTAGGTTTGTAAACCCAAATGACTTCAGGGACCAGGCTGGTAATGTAAACGAGTAAAGCAGCCCAAGTTTCTTAGTCTGTGCAGGTAGCTATAACAAAATACTACGAACAGGTGGCTTATAAACAATAAATATTTATTTCTCATTGTTCTAGAGGCTAGAAAGTCCAAGATCATGGTGCCGGCAGATTCAGTGTCTGGTAAGAACCACCCTCCTCATTGACAGCCAGCTTCTCACTGTAACCTCACTTGTGGAAGGGGCAAGTAAGCTCTCTGAGGCTTTTTTTAACATGAACTTTAAAATTTATTTATTTATTTATTTTTAGAGGGAGGGGAAAGGCGGGAAAAAGAGAAGGAGAGAAACATGATGTGTGAGAGAAACAGTGATTGGTTGCCTCTCTCACACCCCCATTTGGGAACCTGGCCCTCAACCCTGGCATGTGTCCTGGCTGTGGAGTTGAACCTCTGTGCTCAATTCCACAGAGCTACACTAGCCAGGACTCTGGGGCTTGTTTTAAGGGCATTAATCCTGTTCATGAGGGCCGCACCTTCATAACCTAATCATGGCCAAAGGCCCCACTTCCTAGTATCATTGCCTTTGGGGTATGATTTCAACACATAAATTGGGGGAGGACACAAGCATTCATACCATAACAACAAGTGTAAGACGCAGACTCACTTTCTTTGATTAGTAGGTATGTGAAAATAGTTTTCACTTCTAAGCATGTGTGCTGTTTTCTGGTTTTCTTGAAACATAACTTCTTCCTGGATTATCCTTTACTTTTCTAATTCTGATAGAGATGCATTCGAGATGTATTTCTCCGCTCTCAGAAAAACAACAGTATATGATGATAAATGGGACTAACACTTGGCTTTAGTATCAGAGAGGCAGTAGGGACTGGTGGGGACTGTGGCACACTGAGATGAACACCTCCTTCAAAGGAAACATCAGCTACTCAACTCCATGACACTGTCATACAGGAATACTAAATCTTTCCTCCTCCTCCTCCTTCAGAGAAAGAGAAGGTGGATAGCTGATCTGGATTTTCTGTGAACTCCTAATCTTCAAATGTTGGCTGAACTAAAAAACTTCCTTGCAGCCCCAACTCAATATATATACCAGTCAAATTCTGTTTACAGTCCATCAGTTTGTGTTCTCTGTGTGAAAACTGGGTAAGGTCCTTGGGAATAAGTACCTTGCTTTAATAGGAACAGCAATATTCTCAATGGTTCTTTAATTATATTATTATTCATATTTTGCAGATAGAAATGAGGTTCAGATAGAAATAACTTGTCTGAGATTCTGGAAAGCTCTTTTTCTTTCTCCGAGAAAATAGTAATGAAAATACAGGACTTTTGTGAAAATTTAGAAATAATATCTGCAAGAGCTTTTTTGTAAACCATAATGCATTGTCTGGATGTTCATTATAAAGTGATAAAAAAAAAAAAAAAAAGCTTCAGTATTCTCTGTGAGTACTGAGAAAAGAGAGATTTTATTTTGTTGGCAGAGAGACTTTCCTGGGAAGTTTCTCAGAAGGCTGGGGCTTTGGAGGTGCGGGGCAGGGCATCCTGGGCAGAGGGAACAGCCTGGGCAAGGCCAAAGCATCATTTCTTAATCTGTTTCTAGGAAGCCCACTGGAGCACTGCTGTTTGCGAAACATGGGCCTAGAAATAGGTAGTTCTAGTGTTCATTTAGGGAACTGAATATAACTGTGTAACTGAAACATACTTGAAGGGGAAGGAATTTGCCAAATGGGAGAGGGTTTTGAAAGGCCATGCAGGAGACTTTGAACTGTATTTTGTAGGAAATAGGTGTCACTGGAGGTTTTGGACAGGCAAGAATACCTTATTTTCAAGTTTAAGGAGGAAATAAACTTCTTTAACTGCAGCAGACATGATGGGGAACTTTGGGAAACTGACCAGAGGCTGGGAAGCCAGTTTGTTCATCTAGGAAAATACCCAACCTGTGCAAATGAAGAAGGGTAAGGTTGAGAGAAGTTTTCCATAATCTTCCTCTTGTTTTTGATAAAGCTGCATTTGCATGTTGCTTATACACTAAAGAAAAATAATGCGGTATTTGGATCTCAGCTGCAGATTTCTTCCGAAGAACCCGAAGGACTTTGCATCACTGAATTTGATCCTTCCGTCACCATCCATTTAGAGGAGAGAAGTGAAAGCTCTGGATAGAATGATAAACATTAGTTTTTATTTGGAAAAATTTAACTATGTGAAGAAAAATCCATTTTGATGGAAGCACTTGATGTTCTGATGTTCTTGAAATTGGGTACGCTGGATTTATGTACTGAGTGTGCAATGACAGGCTATTCTAGGCTGTTGATGGAAGCTCTTAAATTCCCCTCACCCCCTTTTTAGTGGAAATAATGGATTTCTTTATTCACTTGCTTCAGAGTATTATCTAGTTTAGAAACTCAAACTGACTTGCTTTATTATTATTATCATCTCTGAGTTACTTAGGTAGGTGGCTTTAGTTACATATGTTTTAATTTTTTTCTTTCTCCTGTAGAATACTTTAACAGATCATAAGTTCTCTGCTTTTATTGAAAGCTGGTTTACCAGGCCTGCCGGAGACAGACTCTTGGATAATAAACAATCAAGAGACTGTCTCTGTGATCTATGTTTCCCATGTTTAGGTCAGCATTCTGCATCCAGAGATGCTCCAAGATTGTTTGTGTCTAGTATTTTTTTGCAAGTCTTAATTCCTACTTTAGTTTGTGAATAGCCATCTCAAGAGAAAACTAGAGGAGAAAACCTTGAGTAGAAGGAGTTTATGCAGATGGAATCAGATTAACATTATTCATTAACCCCAGCAGTGTGTACTGGTTAATAATAGCCCACATGCTGAACTTTGGAAGATTACTTATTAGGTTGTATAAATCTCCCTTCAAAGACATTCTTGCTATTTCATTTAAAAGACAATGAATTAGCCCTGGACATCTGCCATCTATAATTTCCATCTAGTGGAGCTGCCCTTCTGTATAGCATAATAGATTTTAGTGCTGAGGAAATTTCGTCAGGTAACATCTTGTTTCTCTAGTGGAGGAAAAAATTGTGAATGAGAGGAATGTCAGGAGTGATAATAAAATTTATATATTTTTTGTTTTAAATTTATTTTTGTTGAATTTATTGGGGGTGAAACTACTTAACACAATTATACAGGTTTCAGGTGCACAGTTCTACAACACATCATCCCTACACTGTACTGTGTGTTCAGCACCCCCAAGTCAAGTCTCCATCCTATCTAATGTTTTACTTTATTTTTTAAAGTCTTTATTGTAATTTTTCCATCACAATTTAGTCCCCTTATATCTTTCCCACCAGCAATCACATTGTTGTCCATGTCCGTGAGTCCTGTTTCCTTTTTGCTCAGTCCTTCCACCCCATAACGTCCTCCCCAGCTACCTGTCATCTGTTCTCCTCCATCTATGGGTCTGTCTCTGTTTTCTCGTTAGTTCAGTTTGTTCATTAGATTCCACACATGAGTGAAATCATATGGTATTTGTCTTTCTCTGACTGGCTTATTTCACTTAGCGTAATGTTTTCCAGGTCTATCCATTACTGTTGCAAAGGATAAATTTTTCTTTCTTTCTTTTTTTTTTAATACAGCCATGTAGTATTCCATTGTATAAATGTCCCGTAGTTTTATTCACTCATCTACTGATGGACACTTGGGCTGCTTCCATATCTTGGTGATTATAAATAACGCTGCATTGAACATAGGGGTACTTACGTTCTTTTCAATTAGTGTTGGGGTTCCTTCATATATGTTCCCATAAGTGGGATCACGGGATCAAAAGGCAGATCCATTTTTGATTTTTTGAGGTATCTCCATACTGTTTTCCACAGTGGCTGCACCAGTCTGCATTCCCACCAACAGTGCAAAAGTGTTCCCTTTTTTCCACATTCTCACTAACATTTGTCACTTGTTGATTTATTGAGGATGGCCGTTCTGACCAGTGTGAGGTGATATCTCATTGTGGTTTTAATTTGCATTTTTCTGATTAGTGACATTGAGCATCTTTCTGTATGTCTATTGGCCATCTGTATGTCTTCTTTGGAGAAGTGTTCATTCAGGTCTTTGCTCATATTTTGATTGTGTGTGTGTGTGTCTATGCGTGTGTTGAGTTTTGTAAGTTCTTTATAAATCTTGGATATTAACCCCTTATCAGATGTATCAGCAAATATGTTCTCCCATTCTGTGGGTTATTTTTTATATTGTTGAAGATTTCCTTTGTTATGCAAAATCTTTTTAGTTTGATATAGTCTCATTTGTTTATTTTTTCTTTTGTTTCCCTTGCCTGGGGAGACACATCTGATAAAATATTGCTACAAGCAATGTCTGAGATTTTGCTGCCTGTTTTCTTTTATAATTTTTACGGTTTTAGGTGTAACATTTAAGTCTTTGATGCATTTTGAATTTATTCTTGTGTATGGCATAAGGAGGTGATTAGTTTAATTTTTCTGCACATATCTGTCCAATTTTCCCAACACCATTTATTAAATAAACCATCTTTACTCCACTGTACATGCTTGCTTCCTTTGTCGAATATTAATTGACTATTGAGGTGTGGGTGTATTTTTGGGCTCTCTATTCTCTTCCATTGATCTACATGTATGTTTTTTGCCAGTACTGCTGTTTTGATTATTACTGCCTGAGAGTATAGTTTGATACTAGGTAGTGTGATTCTTTCAACTCTGTTCTTCTTTCTCAGGATTGCTGTTGCTATGCGGGGCCTTTTGTGGTTCCCTATAAATTTTTGAAATATGTGTTCCAGTTCTGAGAATACATCCGTGGCATCTTGATGGGAATTGCACTGAGATTGCTTTGGGTAGTATGCACATTTCAATGATACTAATTGTTCCTACCCATAAATATGGTATATACTTCCACTTTTTATTTTTTCTTTTTAAATTTATTTGTAAAGTATCTAGCAAGTACATATTTAGATCAGGAAATACATACGATGTGACACATTATTTTAAAACAACCCAAATTTTATGGTATGGAGTATGACATTTTAAATTCTTGAGACTGTAGGCCCGGATTCATCAATTAGGTGTGACTTTGATAATTACTCCACCTCTATTACTTTCCTCAGTGCAAAATCAGGATAATAACAGCATCTTTGTAGAGTGTTTTTAATGATTAAACATACAATGCTTAGAAAGCACTTAGTGGAGTACATGGCACAGGATTGGGCCTTAGTAAATAGTAGTTATAATTATTATTGAACCAAATTCTTCTAGGAATTAATCCATTCCTTGTTTGTAAATTTGATGTGTAATTTTGGAATAAATTCTCTTAGATATTACTTTGTAGGGGTTAAAATGCAAATGAATAGTTTAGAATCTAGGTTTTCTCCATTTGCTTGACTGCATGATCATGGACATGCCATTCATTGACTCATGCATTTGTCTCCTCGTGCATTTATTCACTGTAATTTGGTGCCATTATGTGCCAGGGTCTAGGCATTGGGGATTAAGAGAGGAAGAGGAAAGAGAAGGTGATTATCAATAGGATGCTTACATTTTTATAAGATGTTAGACCACCAAAAGTATAGCAAAAAATTAAAAAATAATAATTTGAAATGGTGTTACAGGCCGCAGTGTTGGGGAGTAATTGGGAGGGGCATCATTAAAAAGTATGGCCAGGTCTGAGAAGATCTATTTCATTTAAGATTAGATCACAAAGCAGCCAAACGTATAGGCATCAGTGAGCAGTGATCAGGTTAGCGAGACAGTAAGTGTGAAAGCCTTGAAGAGGACACTCTCAGGACAGTTAAGGGACAGAAAGCTGCCTGGTGTGGCTGAAGCACAGTGAGCTGAGGGAGATTAGCAGGGACCTGTTGAGGAAGGCCTTGTACCCCATGGTACCAAGTTTGCATACAATTTTAAGAAAGATAGGAAGATATTGGAAAAGTTTAATCAGGAGAAAACATGCCTTGGTTTTTATTATTTAATTTTTTACAGGGTCTTTTTTTTTTTTTGCATCGTAAAAAGTGGATAATAATGGTAGTTACTTGGTAGAATGCCAGATGATTAAATGAGATATTGCAAATAAAACCCTGTAACTGGCATACATAACCACAAAATAAAGATCAGGTATTGTTATTTTGTGTAATTGGTGTTGTTACTGCATTACCGTTGCTTTGGACTGAATCATGCCTTCCCCTCTTACCCCGACTCATATGTTGAAGCTCTGACCCTCGCTGTGATTGTATTAAAGATGAGACCTTTAGGAGGTAATTAAGGTTAAATGAGGTTATAGGATTGGATAGGGATGATACTCCTGTAAGAATGGTTGCAGACAGCCCTCCACTGGTGATGAGTTTGGGTGGAGTAATCTCTATTCCTACTTGGTTTTCTATGTGAGGAGCAGCAAGCATTTGGGGAGACGCACTGGCCAGGGTTTGAGGGAGTGCCATTGACATGAAGCAGGAACAATGTTCATTGTAGCCAATGCTCCGAGCATATAAACGAAGCGGTCATGACTTCTAGGTTTCTAGTTTTGGAGTCATGCTGTGCAAGTCTGGCTGCATGTGACAATTATGGGGAGAATTTTAAAATTTGTAGCTTTCTGGGTTCTACCTCCAGTAATTTTGATTTAGTATTTCAGTGATGGAGCCCTGTAATCAGTATTTTTGACAAAATGCCTCAAACTCTCTGCCTCATTTGGAATGTACTGGTTTTAAAACATTTTCTAGTGACATAAAATGATGTCATTATATGTATTCAAACACGTCAGATTTTTACCTGGAGAACACCAGGCCCTGGGAGATTCTGATTATTTAAACGTAGAGTTATGGGTTTTCTATAGAGTTTCTCCATATGATTTTTTTTTAAATATATTTTATTGATTATGCTATTACAGTTGTCCCATTTTTCCCCCATCATTCCCCTCCACCTTGAAAACCCCCTCCCACCCACATTCCCCCCTTTAGTTCATGTCCATGTGTCATAAGTTCTTTAGCTTCTACATTTCCCATACTATTCTTGCCCCCCCCGTCTATTTTCCACCCACCATCTATGCTACTCATTCTCTGTACCTTTTCCCCCTCTCTCCTCCTCCCACATCCCTATTGCTAACCCTCCATATGATCTCCATTTCTGTGGTTCTGTTCCTGTTCTAGCTGTTTGCTTAGTTTGCTTTTGTTTTAGGTGCAGTTCGTAATAGCTGTGAGTTTGTTGTCTTTTCACTGTCTTATTTTTGATCTTCTTTTTCTTAGGTAAGTCCCTTTAACATTTCATAGAATAAGGGCTTGGTGATGATGAACTCCTTGAACTTGACCTTATCTGAGAAGTGCTTTATCTGTCCTTCCATTCTAAATGACAGCTTTGCTGGATAGAGCAATTTTGGATGTAGGTCCCTGCTTTTCAAGATTTCAAATATTTCTTTCCAGCCCCTTCTTGCCTGGAAGGTCTCTTTTGAGAAATCAGCTGACAGTCTGATGGAAACTCCTTTGTAGGTGACTGTCCCCTTATCCCTTGCTGCTTCTAGAATTCTCTCCTTCATTTGAATCTTGGCTAATGTAATTACGATGTGCCTTGGTGTGTTTCTCCTTGGGTCCAACTTCTTTGGGACTCTCTGAGCTTCCTGGACATTCTGGTAGTCTATTTCCTTTGCCAGATTGGGGAAGTTCTCCTTTATTATTTGTTCAAATAAGTTTTCCACTTGTTGCTCTTCTTCTTCCCCTTCTGGGACCCCTATAATCCGGATGTTGGGACGTTTAACGATGTCCCGGAGTTCCTAAGCCTCTCCTCATTTTTTTGAATTCTTGTTTCTTCCTCGTTTTCTGTTTGGTTGTTAGTTTCTTCCTCTGGTCCACTCCATTGATTTGAGTCCCAGTTTTCCTTCCATCTCGATCGGTTCCCCATGCGTCTTCCTTCATTTCACATATTGTAGCCTGCATTTTTTCATCTAATTTGTGAGCAAAATCAACCAATTCTGTGAGCATTTTGATGACCAATGCTTTGAACTGTGCATCTGATAGGTTGGCTATCTCTTGGTCGCTTAGAAGAATTGGCTCTGGGGCTTTTATTTGTTCTCTGGTTTGAGCCATTTTTGGTGGTTTTTTTTGTTTTGTTTTGGTTTGGTTTTAGTCTGGTTGCGGCTATTACGTAGTGGGGAGTGGAGCCTCAGGTGCTCCCCAGTGTGGGGCAGCCCAGTTGCTGGGTTGTGACGCTATAGGTGGGGGCGGGGTCTGAGAGGAAACAATGGCGCCCGCTCCGCTCTCTCCTGGATTCAGTCCCCTCTGCCTGGACCGTCTGTGCGCGCGAATGTGGGACCACCTGGTCAGCCAGCCGCCTTGTGCGGCCTCACTGGTTCTGCACAGTTGCCCGCCCCCCGCCCGGAGTCCACCAGCTGCTGCCTGTGTGCCCGGGGACCGCCAGCCGCCGCCTGTGCACCTGGGAACTGCCAGCCGCTGCTGCTTACGTTCCCGGGTCTGCACCTCCACTTTTTCCTGCCTCGACTCCGCCCCTCTTACCAGTCTGGATGAATGGTTGTTGGACTTCCGTACAGTTCAATTTTCTATAAGTTCTGGTTGTTTTCTTGTTTCTAAATATTTGTTGTCCTTAATTTTGGTTGTGAGAGGAGGCACAGTGTGTCCGCCTACGCCTCCATCTTGGCTGGAAGCTCTCCATATGCTTTTAAGACGTTATGCAGTGTGATGATTCTGTACATGTCCTCTAAACTTAGACTTTGTAGACTGAAATCCCAGTGATACTACTTACTAGCTATGCAGTTTTGAGCAAAGTATTTGCCTCATTTTATTCATCTATAAATGGGAGAATGCCCCAAATCCTAGTACAAATCCAATACTAAAGCCAATATAAAATGAAGTAAAAAATTTGAATACTCCTATAACTATTAAAGAAATTGAATCCATATTAAACACTTTCCCACAAAAAGCCCTGGCTGGTGTGGCTCAGTGGATTGAGTGCTGGCCTGTGAACCAGAGGATCACAGGTTTGATTTCCAATCAGGACACATGCCTGAGTTTTCGGGCCAGGTCCCAAGTAGGGGGCACATGAGAGGCAACTGAGTGTTGATGTTTCTCTCCCTTTCTTTCTCCTTCCCTTCCCCTCTCTCTAAAAATAAATAAAATCTTAAAAAAGAAACAAAAAAATCTTTCGCACAAAAAACTCTGGCTCAGGTGACTTCATTAGTTTATCCTAGAAAGTAATGAGAAGTAATGTCAATCTTATACAAATTCTCTCATATAAAAGAAATGGAGAGAATACTTTCTGTTGTTTTATGAAGCTAGCATGACAATATTAAATCCTGACAAAAATATTACAAAATGAGAGATATTATTGGTCACCCTCAGTCATTATGCAAAAGGGTTAATATAGCAGGCCTGAGATTGCTATTCTTAGAAAGGCCTGCTTGCAAGGTTTGTCCTTGGCTGGCCTCCCGAAACTTGATTTCAGGATCATTTCCACCACTTCTAACTGATAAGACTGACTCACTGGGCCTAAGCTGTTCGTACAAACAGCATGGTTTGTGCCGAACACCTGCTTTCCTTCTAGAAATATGGAGTTGTAGTGCTAGGCAGACTGCCTATGTGACCGGCTCCCAACAAGAACTCTGGGCACTGAGTCTCTAATGAGCGTCCCTGGGAGACCGCTCTGCGCATGTGAGTCACGAATCAGTGCTGCAGGAATCAAGCAGGCCCTGTCTGACTCCAGTGTGAGAGGACTCAAACTCGCTCCTGGTTTCCTCCATATTTTACTCCTTGTGCCGTTTCCCTTTCCTGAATTTGCTTTGTATCTTTTTGCTGTAACGATTTAGTGTGACTACACAGAGTCCTGTGAGTCATAAAACGCGGAAATAATCTGGGGATCCCCAGCAGATGCGTGCACTGTAGGTATTAACCAGTTCAATAAGTCATGGGAAAGTAATGAAAGGTATAAGGATTATTTGCATATGACATGGTTATGTGTATGGAATTAAAAAATAAGTTTAGCAAGGTTACTAGGTACATCATCAAATATTTTCGAACTGACTATGTTTCTATATAACAGAAACAGAGTACAGGAGAAGGTAGTAGTGTCAAATAGTACTAAGGACCTTAGAGTAAATCTAATGAATTAGTAAATCTCTTCACAGAAATATATCATTGACAGAATTAAGGAAGCCCTAAATATTTTGATAGATGTGCCATATTTATGGATTAGAAAATTCAATATAATAAATATGAAAACTTTCCCAATTGATTTAAAGATTCAGTGGAATATCATTAGAATTTGATTTTTTTTTTTTTTTTTTTTAGTGAAAAGCATCAAGCTGAATCAATTATTTATCCATATGGAAAACAATACCCTGTATCTCAAAAATACATTCTACATGAGATACAGGCATGAATATACAAAAGCAAAAGAATAAACAATAGGACTTCTAGAAGCACGCTATTCAATGAAACTTTCTTCAATGACAGAAATATTATACAATCGTACTGTTCATTACAGTAGCCACTAGACCATGTGCCTATGTAGCCCTTGAAATGTTTCTAGTGTGAATGAGAAACCCAATTTTTCTTTCTTAAAAATTTTAATTGATATAAGTTTACATTTAAATAGCCACATGTAGCTACTGGCTACAGTAATGGACAGTGTGGTTCTTAAGCATATTATAGGAGACTAACTTTATAATCTTGAGATAAGGAAAGATTTCCTTATTTCAAATTAACAGGAAAGCAAAATTACCAACTAAAAAGGAAAATAAATTAGATTACATTAATGTTAATAATTTTTGTTTATTAAAATACACCTTAAAGATGATGAAAAGTAAGCTACATAGAGAATTTTCAGTACAAAAAAATTTATACTTTTTCAAAAAATATAAAGAACTCCTATAAAGAAGATGATCTAGTTATTTTTTTCTGCAAGTATCTGTCTAATTTTCCCAACACCATTTATTGAATAAACCATCTAGCCCATTGTATGTGCTTGCTCCTATATTGAATATTAATTGACTGTAAAGGTGTGGGTTTATTTCTGGGCTCTCTATTGTGTACCACACATCTATGTGTCTGTTTTCATGTCAGTTCCATGCTGTTTTGATTATTATGGCCTTAGAGTATAGTTTGATACTAGGTAGTGTGATTCCTCCAACTTTGTTCTTCTTTCTTAGGATCACTGTTGCCATGTGGGGCCTTTTGTGATCCCGTATAAACTTTTGAAATATTTCTTCTAGTTCTGTGAAATGCATCATTGGAATCTTGATGGAAATTGAGTTGACTCTTTAGATTGCTTTGGGTAGAATGCACATTTCAATGATGTTGATTCTTCCTGTCCCGAAACATGGTATATACTTTCACTTATTTGTATTTTCTCCAATTTCTTTCTTCAATATCTTATAATTTTCCAAGTTGTGGTATTTTACACCCTTGGTTAACTATGTTCCTAAGTATTTTATTTTTATTTTTTTGATTCATTTGTAAATGAGATGGTTTTCTCAGTCTCCTTTTCTGATAGTTCAGTATTAGTGTGTAAGATGCAACAGAATTTTGTTTATTATTTTTGTATCCTGCTACTTTGCTGAACTCATTTATCAGTTTCAGTAGTTTCTAGGTGGAATCTTTAGGGTTCTCTCTGTATAGTACTATGTTATCTGCGAATAATGACAGTTTTACTTCTTCCTTTCCAATTTGGATGCCTTTAATTTCTTCTTCTTGTCTGATTTCTGTGGCTAGGACTTCCAATACTATGTTGGATAAGAATGGTGAAAGTGGACATCCCTGTCTTGTTCTCTGTCTGAAGGGAAATCTTGTAGATTGTGCCCATTGAAAATGATGTTTGCTGTAAGTTTATCATATATGGCCTTTACTGTGTTCAAGTATGTTCCCTCCAGTCCCACTTTGCTGGGAGTTTTTATCATAAATAGGGGCTAGATTTCATCAAACACTTTTTGCTGGTCTGCCCCTGCATTGGGCTCCTCGGAATGTATGACAAGCATTGAAGCAGGAGCCAGCTCTGCCTCCTAGGCTGGTGCTGGGTTCAGGAGAGGAGGAAAGATCATCTACATGCTTACATTTCCATATGTCCCCCAAAGACAGAACACAGCCAGAGCCCAGGACCTACCCTAGCCATCCTTTCCTGTAGGCCATTTGGCACACAGGTGGTCTGAGGCTGGTCTTTGCTCCAGCCAGCCGCTGCAGGTGCTCCCTGTGTGTCTGGTCCCGACCCCTTTCCATAAGCTCACATGTGCCTCCACCCTCATGACAGCCCCACCAGCCCCACCTTCTCACCCTTGGGCTCTGCCTCCTTGAGCTCCCTGTCATCTGGCCCTGTGTGTTTAATGTGGGCACTGTGCTCCAGGCTGCAATTGGAAGTGGTGAGCTGGCTGTGGAGCTGGGGCGGTTTTGGTGGTGGTGTCCTTCTTCATAGTCGACTGGCCCTGGTTCCCCAGACCCCCAGGTGGCCACCTGCACGTTGGGTCTGCTTTGGCCCTCGGTGATGTGGCACCCCTGCCCCTCTCTGGTGGACATGGGGCAAGGATCTTTGTCCACCAGCTGCCATTCCTCCATGACCTGGGTGGAGCTCTGCAATGACAGTGACTGGCAGCCAGTTCAGTGGCCCCAAGCCCTGCCTGGCCCTTGTCACTACTGCTTCTGCTCACTGGAACTTCTGCTCCCAGATCTGGCCCAGACCTGTGTCTGCACAGACCTCCACCCAGGGGGAATGAGATTCACCTTGAGGGCTCACAATAAACCTCAGGCAGAGGGCACAGCCCACATTCCATGTCAACCTAGTCAGCCTTGACCTGAGGTGTGAACATGACCAGCCAACCGGGCTGCTGACCACCCTGATCAGCCTGTTCCTGCTGGGGCAAACCCTCTGTACCTGAAAGCCCTTCCACACATGCACACACACACAGAGGGGACACAGGGCTGCCGAGCTGGATTTGGAGTGGTGGCCTGGCCTGAACAAAACCACCCTCCGTCACTCTGTGTTACCTCTGGGTCTCTCTGTGAAAAGTGCCACAGGCATTTGGGATGAGTGTAGACCCTGTGTCAGCCATGGCAGAACATATTATCGCCACTGCCTCTTTTGAGGCCGTGGCTTTGGGACAAGAAAACATCTTGTCTTGTACAGATATCTCTATCCAAATGAGCCGGGGAGGGGCAGGTTTAGAATGTGGCTCAACGTGGCTGCCTGGTTACCAGGGTTGCAAGTTCTGTTGGGCTCTATCCTTGGGAAGAGAGGTCACTCTTCAGTGTAGCTCAGTGTAGTGAGGTCACTGGCTGGGTCCCCTCCCCTGAGCATCTCCTCAGACAAGAGCACTGACTTCACTTCTTTTTCTTTGCACAGTGTTTTTTTTAATTGTATTTTTTTCCATTACAATTTACCCCCCTAAACCCACAGTCATGACACCTTGTCCATGTCCATGAGTCCTTTTTCCTTTGTGCTTGATCCCTCCACCCCCATACCCCTCTTCCAGCTGTCAGCCTGATCTCTCCCTGAGTCTGTCTCTATTTTGCTTGTTAGTTCAGTTTGTTCATTAGTTGCCAGATATGAGTGAGATCATATGATATTTATGTTTCTTTGATGGGCTTATTTCACTTAGTGTACTATTTTTCAGGTCCAGGTAAATGTCCTCTCCCCCACAAAAAATAATAAAAATGACAGCTATAAGCCTCATTGAATAAAAAAGGTGGCATGTGAGAGAGGCTTTGGGGTTCTGGTGTTTTGTTTTTTGACCTGGTTTTTGGTCATTTTCGTATGTTTGCTTTGTGATAACATATTGACATAAGCACTTATATGAATGTATTTTACCTCTAGACAAATGCAAATTAATGAAAAGAACAAAGCAGATGATAAAAAGTAGGCTGCAAAATAGATTAGCTATTGAGATTAAGACAGTTCATCTTAAATGAGTAAGGAACACGCATTCTTTTCCAAAATAAAAAAAACATTCTGTCTTTGTATTCATGTCAGTGTCCATGTTGAAGTTAGTTCTAGGCTTTGGCTGATGGTGCAGGACCCTCAAGTGGGTTAGCTCAGCTGGGCAGGAGAGAAGAGGGCTGGCTTCCGTGCAGCAAACACTGTGAAGCCGGCTGGCAGGTGGGGAGCTGGTGTCTGGCAGGCCTGGCCGTTGTCGGCAGACAGATGTCCTGGCTGGTGGGTCAGGGTTCTCAAGCTGGCAGCAGTCAGGCGGTGAGTGTCCAAGTTGTCAGGTGGTTGGTGCTGGGAGGGTGTGTAGCAGGTAGTACTGACCGTGCCATGTAATGGGGCTCAGGGGCTGGCATCCATAGCCTGAGAGGAATGGGAGGAAAAAGAGAGAATTCAAGTCCTGGAGAAATAAAGGACAAGGTGGCAACTCAGTTCATGAAAGCAGGGTATAGTGTTGAGGTTTGGTCATAAGAATCTCAGAGCCTGGAGCTATTTCGAGTCTACAGTTGGAAGTTTAATATTTGCAGATATGCATCCTGGAGGCTAGAAAGAGGAAATCAGACTGATAAACAATTTCTAGTACCTAGGAAAAAATAATAGAAATATAAAAAGTTAACACCAGAAGGGATCTCAAGGCTCACCTAATTAATTTCCTTCCTTTTACTGAGGAGACTAATATTATTAAACACCACCTGTTAATTCCTTTTTGTAAGGGGTTCCATTTGATCCTTGTAACCATCCTGCGAATTAAACAGTATTATTGTCTCTGCTTTATAGCTGGGTCAGAGAAGTTAAGTAATTTCCTGTGCGTCAGGCAGTACTGACGTGCTATTTCCACTTCATCAAATAGCAAGTTGTGGCAGAGTTGGGTCTAGAATTCAGCTTTTTTGACTTCTAGGTTTATTCTATTTCCAATATGACAGAAATGACTGCAATTTTATTTACATGGATTGCCGGAAGAGGAAAGGATCTAAAATTTCAGTACCTCTCCTATCTCACTTGAGCTGAAAACCTGGGCTGACTGATAATTTACACTGGAAGTACTGGTTTCCTGTATTCGAGGGCTGTTGAAAATCTGATTTGTGCTTGAAATGGCCTCAAATACAGAGGGATGCTTAAATGGATCAAACTCTATTTTCAGTTTCCAGATGAATTTTCCTATGTACAGCCTTAGTTCAGGAAAACCAGAGTATGTAAAGTTAAAAAAAAATCAAATAGGAAACTTCTAGTCAACTGTTCTGAAGCTCTTTTTGGATGAGAGGTGAGCTGATGGCCTGGGGAGAAGCTAATGACACCCCTGCAGCCTGCTATCACAGGCCTATTAGCCCTGCGGCAAGAGTGGGGTAGACAATGGAAGCACTCTGCTGGGGTAGAGGAGGAGAAATTTCCAACGCCACCTGAAAAGCAAAATAATTATAGACAGTCACCTGAAATTCAGCCAGAAACATAGCATGGACAAGTCACCTAGCACCTTTATTCATTCCATCTGAATTGCAGATAAAAGCTTTTTTATCTACCTACCTTATGGAGACATAAAAATACATGTAATTTTTGTTGTAAGATTCTTTCAACTATTTCACAAAGAATCCTATCTAAATACAATGTATTGTTATTATCGTTTCTTTCTGCTTCGTGTCTAGGGAAATTTTTGTAAGATGCTACAAATGGATTAGGTGGGTTAGTGATAATATAGTCCCCATCTTCCAGGAGGGTAAAATCTGTAGGTGGCAGATGACTTTCTCCCCAGCACCTACATGTGTAAATGCAAATGAATACATATTATATGCATATAATATCCTGAGATGGCACTGTATTGGCATATTGTGTGAAGCACCTTTGCATTAATCATATGAGATTTCTTGTTCTGCATGTTACACCCTATGCTTTGCCCCCTTTCCTCTCCCTGCCTATGCTCCTTCCCCCCTTCTCCTTCCTTCCTCCCTTTCTTCTTATCTTTCTTATTTCTCCCCTTAGGTACTTATTGACTGAGATGATAAGTGAAAACCACTAATGTTTTCTTTTTCTTTGAGATGCCGAACACCCAAATATTCTTAAACGTCTGCAACTTGAAAGAATCTATTTGGTGTGTTACTGAAAACAGGTGGACATTCTATCTGAGCTCGGTTTTGAAGCAGGGCTCGTAAACAAACAAAACACCCCAGGGGTTAGAAACACACGGTGGTCTCAGTCCAGATGCCATTTTCTAGTGGAGTCAAAGATACTCATAGAAAGATGCCCCGACTGCGCTGTGAAGGAGAGGCTGCGCACACTTGCTGATAAGAAATGCTGTTGCGTAGACTGGGGTCTGAAGGTGTGACAGGGTGAGCTGGGGGCTAGAAACTGTGGTTCTTACTCCCCACATGGAAACATGGGTCCAGTTTAGATACAGTTTACAAATTTTCAAGAAAATTCAGGAATGTCCGTTTTTAATGGCAATATCCTCTTTTTCAAATATTGGTATTTTGAAATCTTTTGACATACTTCGTAGGGCAAATAAAATGTGTTTGTCAGTCAAATTCTGTTTACAGGTCCTAGTCTACAGCCTTTGAGGTAAGATCTTGCTGAGAAATTTAGATTTTAATATGCATGCCATGGAACATCACTGAACGGTTTTAGTAGCAGTGATGTGATGTAATTTACATTTCCAAAAGAACCTCATGACTGTGGAGATTGGCTGCGAGGTGGGCAAGAGCTGAAGGGGGTTACAGCTGTGGCCCAAGGGAAAGTTGGCGGTCCTTGGTATGCGAGGTGCCAGTGGAAGAAGAACTTGGAAAGGGCAGAATCTAGGATGTCACATAGATATGAGGCTGACGCACTGGGCTGGAGGGTGGTGCCATCTACTGAGATGGTGACAAGAGAAAACGATTCGGTTCCAGGTGGAACCAGAATTTAACTTTGGAAAAGTTCTTTCTCTAATTTCTTACATTGACTATTTGTTCACTTCTCATTTCTTTAAAACTTGATAGCATGTCTGTTTGACCCTATCAAGATTGTCAATTTTATTTTTTGGTGGTTTCCCTTCATCAGTTTATCATATTTTTAATTTCCTTTTTGATCTGGATGTGTTTAGGAGAATATTTAAAAATATCTAAGTGGTCTGGCTTTGTTATTGACTAATTTTTTTCACATTGTCGTTAGAGAATGAGGCCTGTCCAAATTCTGCTTTTCTAAATTGAGATTTTCTTTGTATTAACATCTAATATAAAATTGGTTCTTTTGAAAAAGTACCTATTTTATCTCAATTGCATTTTACTAAGGTTTTAACACCTTGGAAGGCCAATCAGAGTTTTTTATTCAGACTACTTCAAGAAAGAAGAATTATTGTTCTATGTAAACTAATGGTTGTTTTGCTCTGTCAGTGAAAATACCTCATACAAAATTAATCTCATGAGAAGGTAATGTCATACCATTTTTTTACATATGTGTTTTTAGTTAGATACAGTGAACTTTTGCTACAGAACCATTTACTTTAGATCTGACTATGACAAAAGGCAATTTCATTTTGGACCTTGTCCAGAGAAGTTTGACCTCTTCTGAGGGATTTAAGCTACCGAGGGCAAGCAAGTTAAGAGGGTTTCCGGGACACTCTCATAACACAGCCCTGCTCCCAGCCCCGGCACAACCTGCTGCTTCCAGGGACAGGCTGCGCTTTCCATCACAGAAGCTTCGCCCTTGCTTGTTAAAAGGAAGCATTCCCTCAGAGGCTCTCCTCTGCTCTTTCTGAACCCTCATTTCTGTGAGTTCTTTGATAACATCTCTCAAGGGCTGCATCTCATGCACATACATTTCTTAGGACATTCCCTTTCCATTGGAATACTGTGCGGCTGCTCTATAACGGAAGGCCAGTCTTGTTCCTGCCACTTTTTACAGGCTCGTTTAGCCTCGTTTCTCTCCTTTTTAACAAGGGGTCAAGCAGAGAAATACCTTGCCCAAGTCCCATTTCACAATGTAGTCACCTGTTTGTTTGTTTATTTTTCAGTTTCTCTTGCTCCTTAGGTCCGTCCCTGAAACTACTTGGGTATGTATTATAGTGTTTATTTCACAAGCATAGGCAATATTTTTATACTTGTTATTATAGTAACATATTCAGTAGTAAACCTGCTTGCCTGTTCTACACTGTTCTGGACTTCTATTGACACACTGGTGTGTAGTCTCTCTGTGAATTGCTGAGCTCTGCCTTCAGTAGAAGGAAAACAGGGAAATAGAGGCTAATGAAGTACATCAGAGCCAAAAGCTCATGTAAGAAGAGAGCCTCTCTTAACGCAGTTTCTGAAATATCACCAACGTGAAGGTTGTGCTAAAAGTAAGGCAAGGTAAAGAGTCAAATTTAAATCCCCTCAAATGGTAGCCAATATTTCTAGTGTACATTGAAAATAAAGTAGTCTACCAGTTACCAAATAGGCTTGAATATATTATTATAGGAAGAAAATGATATGGGATTTAAGTGCCAGCTCGGGAAGAGAGAGGCCGAGGCGAGCTTTCTTGCCTCCTCTGGTCTCCATTTAGTTGCAGCCTGCTTCTGAAAGAAGCAATCAGCAGTGGTTTATGAGGCTCAGACATTTCTCTGATGCATGCTCCCTGAAAATCATTGATGTTTCTGCTTTAACTAGATTTAGCTACTTTAAGTTGAAAGCGCTGCACTGCCTGCAATCCCATTTTACTAAACCCGACAGTGAGTCAAACCACTGAGTCCTTCAGGAAAATTCCATTGCACAGTTAGAGGAAGCTGTTAATTACGGCTACACTCAGATCTACCTTAAAGGTACAGGAATTCTGCCTGCTCCAGCTGCCTTCATATCCAGCCCATGGGGTGCCATTCAAGTGGTATCATGAGATTTAGCCTCTTTTGATGTGTTTCCTGAGCTCCAGTGATTTTTGTGCCCCTGCAAAAATGCTGTGTGAGCAAGGCCTCACATTTTTTCAGACATATCCTTTCTTTTCCATTCCTGGGATTCTAGGTTTTCTCCACCCGCCGTTCTCCCCACTCCCCTTTTAACAAAACAGCTACTTAAAAGATAAGTCTAAACAGCCCCACACTTGATCATGTGTAGAAATGGCCCATTTATACAGAACGTGTTATCTTGGGAACTGAGACAAATTGTAGGCTTATGGATTATAAAGATTTTTTTTACCTTAATGAAAATTTAATTTGTTATGAATGGTTCATCATAACATATGCCAAGAAGAGCGTGCCAGAAATAACAATCTGAAGGAACACACGGGATCTAATGCTCCTTACTTTTCCAAGAGCAAAAGATCACTGCAACAACACATGTCAGATGCTATTACTGTCATATTGTTGAGGTCATCTGTTAAAAACCAAGATCAGGACCTGCGGTGTCCATTGCATTTGAAGTACCAAAAAGGACAGTGTCAAATGAAATTAAGTTGATTCTGTTAAGAAGAATGTACCTGAGAGATTAAATTTATTTTTCAGAAAGATAAGCCCATTTTATTTGTGTGGATGTCCATACAAACATAGCAGCCTTTTATAAAAAAGCACCAAAATTCACATCATGACACTATTCGGTTTTTAAAACACAAAATTGAAATAATCATTTGTACATTTACATGTTTGAATGTATGCATGTAAAGATGCAAAATATGGCTACAGACCCAATAAAGTTGGCACTTAGAATACTTAGGGGCTTTCAGAATAAATAAAGGATGACCGCAAAAGAATATCAAAGAATATAAGGAATTAGGTTGTAAATGAAAAACATGTGCTGTTTCCTTTGATATTCTGATGAGGCCTGAAAAGTGGAATTTATGAGTGGTTTTTAATAAGATGCTTGCTCACTTTTCAGCCATTCTTGCTTTTGTATTGAAACATCAAGCTGGTTTTATTAAACAATGACTGCGTGGGCCTGCCAGTCTTCTAGAATGTTTTTTGGGGCAGTATTTCAAGTGTCCCTGCCAAGATTCCATTTGTCTGTATTCTATGCTTTTTTCCCATTCTCCTCTAATCCACCCTCCCCTCACATAGAGAACAAAAGAGTAAAAATTCGCTTTCTCATTCTATTTCTTAACTCTGCTCAGGCTCTGTGTCTGGGGCTATTTAGTAAAAGCATATTTGCTGGAGGCATCCAGCTCTTAACTGGTGGCTAAATGCACTGTAAAGTCACGCACAAGCCTTCGATCTTAGTTTCCTCATCTGTTAAAATCTTGGAGTATATTTGTTAATCACCAATGTCCTTTCTATCTCTGGAAGTCCAGGATCCTGGTGGAAAGGAAGTCTTCTATATGACTACAAAGTGATATAACATGCTGTATTTAAATTTTATCTCATTAGATGATATAGAGTTAATGATATACACCAAAATTGCCAAAAAAATCTAAGATTTAGAACAACGTTTGACATAAATTTGTACCCGCTGAAGTTGTGGATACTTTCTGAATAGTTTTCTAATTTTTCTTTGTTTTTAAAATCTTATTCCATGCTTCACCACAAATGCGTATCTATCTATCTATCTATCTATCTATCTATCTATCTATCAGAAGTTTCTTTTGATGTCATTGGATGGCTCATGTGCATGAGGCTTGTTTCTCACTTACTTTCCGTGTGGTGCTCAAGGCTGGTTCATGTTATAACAAGCCCAGAGAATTGTTCCCATTCTTCTCTTGCATGGCAATGGGTCCGAGAGGAAAAGAAGTGGGCTGGGGACCGAGATCAAATGGATGTGGATCCAGATGGTGAGAACTATACGTATGTCAATGCCAAAGCAGTAGGGGTGGCTATGTGGATGGGGAGAGGAGGTTCATTTTAAAGGCCTGGGTAGGGTTTTGTCGCTGGAATCCTTCATTTATCTTTCTCTTTCTTGGGGTTTCCAAAAGAGGGACACAGACACTAAAAACTATTTAAACAAAGTAACATTTGAGTAGTTGCCTGATGGTCCTGCCTGACAAATGCTGGCGCATAAAACAGTCACAGAAACCTAAGGGCATATTCCCAATTCCCTCTCACCTGATGGCTGGCCTGCAGGGCAGACTCAGTCTGACTTCTCCAGCCACAAACTGAGACTCACTGTCTCTAAGTTCACTGTAGTGATCCTATCTACTTGCAAAATGGATTCAGTGTCTGTTTCAGGCTCTGACTAATCTCTGGTAGCATCTTACTCCTTTGCTGGGGCCCTGGAAATGGTGTGGGGAGGTGGAATTTAGCTAGTAAGGGAGTGGTGGAAGCATAGGCAGAAGTTACCCTTGTGGGCAGAAGGAGAGAGGCAGAAATGCCCACAAATCCAAGCAGATCATATATAAATAGCAAATGTGACAAACTGGGTTGATTGCTTACCTTCTTGGTCCTATATGCAACTCTCAGGGAACCTGTTCCCTACTACTTCAAACTACTATACAAATGGGTATCGGGGGTCATGATGCTTTATGCCTCTGGGTTTTATACTTCTACTAAAAAGGAATCTGTTATGTGTTTGACTGAAATTTCCTATAAACCCATTTTATTCCAGTGACATTATATGATACTGATTCATTATGACTCTTCCTAGATTATGAGACAGTCCCTAACCCATAAGGAAAGTTTTAACTGTCCTTTGCATATATTTGATTAAATGTAACAAAAGATTATTGCCTACTATAAACCAAACTCTGTAGGGTATACAAATGAATTTCTCTGCTCTTCAGAATCTTACAGTTTGGTTTCAAAATGTTAATACTGTACTTACTGATTCTAAGATAAACATTTTAACATCTCTAAATTTGGGATTCTTAGAGTTGATGACATGACATACTTTAATTGGCTGCATTTAAAACTTTTGATGGTAAATGTAATTACCGTACATGTCTCAAAGTTAAAGTCTTCAGATTCAGTGAGATGGTAGCATGAGAAATTTGGGCAAGTCACCTGCCATTCCACTTGATAAGCACACGCTGTGAGTGACTGTGGCTTAGGAAATAGGCATCTGTAGTTCTGTTGGTTGATTTCGGTTTTCAGTTTCCATCTGTCTTTTATTGTGTGAGCATCACACCAGCGGAAAGTGATTCTAGGATTTAAAGATACATCATTGTCTTACAAGATGCAAACCAATGGCCTCATTTGGCAGTCAGTGGAGTAAACAGATACCTCTTGCAACCCTGGAGGGAACATTGGGTTTTCTAGATTTATTGAAAGATAACATGAAAGACTTCAACAATGTGACACTTTTCTAAGAGATTTTCAAAGATATATCTGACCCTATATGATATTTTTCCTATTATAACTAAAAGACAATGTAAGGTGTGTCTTAACTTTATATGAGACAGGATATGGCATTTTCAGCATTGGCATTAAGGTCGGATGACATCCAAATTATTTCCATGAATTCATGTATTTGGAAAGCATATTGAATATCTTTATGTGCAAGGTGCCTACCCAGCCTGAGATGGTATGATAACAAGAGGCCAAGAGATATCACTACGGATTTTGCCTTTAAGTACTTCGTAATATAACATACCAAATAGTATGCAAATATTTAAATGAGAAAATATTGTAATTGTTGATATCATTAAATGAGTTAATATTTTCAAATGTGTTTCATACAGTGTCTAGAACATTGTAAGTGCTACATGACAGTGTTTCTTAAAGCAAATATGCAAACAAAGGAAGGGCAATCTATAACGTGGTATGGTATAGGATAAGTGATCTAGTACCAAAAACATTATGGAGATTCAAATAGAGTGATATGTTCCAGCTGGGGGTGATCGCAGAGTCAAGGGAATTTTCGAGCCAAGCCTGTAAGGAACAGTAGGATTCCAGTGGAGAGAGAAGAGAAAGTACTCTGGATTTAGAGTG
Organism: Glossophaga mutica; assembly: GCA_039655065.1. Lineage (NCBI taxonomy): Eukaryota > Metazoa > Chordata > Mammalia > Chiroptera > Phyllostomidae > Glossophaga > Glossophaga mutica. The sequence continues at coordinate 68,174,618 of CM077304.1, forward strand.
TCAGAGGAAAGCTAGTGTGCACTGGCTTGTCTGATTACTTTAGAGCATGTTCATTTGCTACAGGTGGGAGCCATGGGAAAGAGAAAAGCTGAAGACATAGGGGCCAGAGGTGTTAATAATTCAGTGTGACTTGGGAGGAGGTAAGAGGTGGTGGGATTTAGACTGGCAGAGAGGTTAATCTTAGATAAGAAAAGTGACATCTATTCTGCCGAGGCATGAAGGAAGGAAGGAGGAGTAGGTATGAATGCAGTTGAATTAATTTGGAGTTGATTCCTTCAGCAATCCTTAGCAGCTGCGGTGTAAAAGTAGAAGAGAAGTAGGAATGCAGTATCTCTACAAGGCTGAGATGCCTTGGAAGCTGCAGCTCCATAGGGAAGAAAATGAAGTTAAGAATATGTTCTAAGAGAAGAGGGGAAATGAAGGGTTAGGAATTGGCAAGCTTCAAGAAGCTGATTGTTAATTTTGGTGGGAATGAGAGAGTGGGCTATGTGGAAGTCCATGAGGTAGTTTTGTAGAACCGAGTATCAGAATCTTGAGTTCTTAGGCTGAGGCAGGTTCTGTAGTGGAAGAGGAGCTGTAGGATAGTCATCCACATTGATACTGAATTAACTCAACTTTTAAAGACCTCAGTGCATCTTGAAACATAATTTGGAAGTCAACACATGATGAGAACAAGGATAGCTGCAAGGAGTTACAGAGGAATCAAATGTGCCTTGAAGAAGTGCAGGCGTATTTTCAAAGGTGAGGGTGGAAAGAGCAAAGATCTGCAGGAAACAGTGGGGGAACGGAGAGTCATATCTGAATGCTTCAGCTTTAAAGTGTGTGTGCTATAGGAGAGCGAACATTTGAGAGGTATATAGGGACAGCAATAATTTTAGGGGAGAGACATGCCTTGAAGATTATGCCTATAGAAGTTTAGCATTCTGAATTAGGGTATAGACTCCATAATTGGACAGATGAGTCAAATCTAGGCTCTAGAACTGTTTGATCCTGGGCAGCATAACTTTGCTATGCTTTGATTTTCTCATCTGTAAAATGGGAACAATAATAGTACCTGGTTGGTGTATGGATCAAATGCTATGGTGTTTTCCTCCTACTTCATAATCTCTCATTCTTACTTCCTTTTTTGTCTCCCTGGGTTTTTAAAGTGTCTTAGGGCTCAGATCTTGCTCTGCTTTATTTGACCTCTTCTCCTATCCTCCCCTTCCCTTCTCATCAGCCAGCCTCAGAGTTTTAAATACCATTCATACACTGATGCCTCACACACTTTTATATCTAATACAGACCTTTCTCCCAAACTTTAGACCCATATATCCACCTGCTTATTAGACATCTCTGTTTGGATGGCTAATACGTATCTTCAACTGAACATGTTCGAAGTTGAAATCCTGAACTATCCCTTAAAACTGCTCTACCCACAGCTTTCTCCACCTCACTGATGGCAACTCCATCCAATTGCCAAGGCGCACATTCACATGTCTCTGTCTACAACGCAGATCCTGAACCCAGCCACTTCTTGCATCTGCTGTTACCATCCTGATTGGAGTTCTCCTCCTACACTGTTTCTAGCATTGCCCTCTGCAGTCTTGTCTCAACATAGCTTGAGAATGCTAGAGAGAGCTTTAGAAATGTAAGGTCATATCACTCTTCTAACACTGCCCAGGGGAGTCCATTTTTTTTCTCAGAAAACGGAAGTCCTTACAAAGACCTGTACAGCCTCCTCCTTCCTTGAACAGGTAATGTATGCTCTCATTCTATAGCCTTTGTACTGACTGACAATTTTCTCTTCCCAGAATGCTCTTTTTACCATTGTTTTTGTGGCTGCCTTCCCTGCCTTCAAATCTGTGTTCAAATATACCTTCTCAACGAAGCCTGTGCTGCCCACCCCATTAAGCAGTGCACCATGTACCAGCCCCCCTGTAGCACTCCCAGTCTCCTAACCCTGCTTTACTTTTCATTATCACCTCCTTACTACTATATAATTCACTTATTATGTTTACTCTTTATTTACCATCTCCCTGTGCAATGAATTGCACATAAGTTATCATTGATGTATACTAAGAACCTAGTATGGTGCTTGGCAAGTGGTGGGTACTTTAAGTATTTATTGAATGAATAAAACAATAAATAAATGAATAGATGACTATAAAGCACTTTCTGTATGCTGGACATTATACTAAGCACCCCATTAGTGCTACCTGTTATTGTTGCTGTGTTTTAGTTGGGGGTGATGAATGAAGACTACATTCTAGAAAGGTTTGCAAAAGAGGAAGGAGGCAGAAGAGGAAGACTGTTAAGTTCACATAGGCTAGAAATTGGATTATGACTTTAAAATAAATCCTAGCAGGCTATCTGTTTCTTTGTAAAGAGCTCTCTGGGAGAAGTACCTTTGGGAGAACATAGTTAGGAAAGAATTTGCCCAGGGATAATTATTACTAGCAGGAATGAGTTTTTTCCCGCCCTGTCTCACCCGATGGAGACTACTTGGAAGTAATTACCTTGGTTAAGTTTTATTAATCTTTAGGCACGGGCACAGTGGTGCACTTTATTGGAGGACACTGCTCGCCACTGAAGTTTTAAGGCTCTTGGAGGAACATTTGAATGAGAACAGAATTTAAGAGCAGGAGGATTGATTTAGGAGTGATTGTTCACATTTTCCTTACTTTCCTTTTTCATATTTTGAATGTTTGCACAATTAGTGAGTTTGAGAGAAAATTGCAAAATTTTAGCTCAGAAAATATGAGGTTTTCTGATTACTTTGAGTGAGTTTTTATGCCTTTTGAATTTTGATGCTTTTTGCTTGTACTGCCTATTGATTTAAATATTGAAGTGGCTTAATTGCTGTGTTGGAACTGGGAGTTTTATGGATAACCCAGGGAAATAGGTAGATATTTTTTTCCTTAACTTAATTTTTTATATTACTGGCATAATTTATATTTATCAAGGTAATGCAGACAAGGTACAAAGAAGAAAAATTAGGCCTAATCACCAGAGATAACCATCATTAGCCTATTGGTATATTGTGCATGTTCTACCTTGAATCATTTCAAAAGTTGGGTATATTTCTCCTAGAATTTGTTCATTAGGTATCAAAACCACCTTACAGAAAGGGTGATTTCTCACCCTTTCTTGCATTATGGACTCTTCTGAGAACCTAATAAAAGCTATAGATTCCCTTTCCCCAAGCCTCCATATTGCCATGCACATGAATTTTGGGTTTATTGTAAGGGGTTTTATGCACAATCTGAATCCCACAATATTCTATGCACTCTATATTAACATCCTTGACATAAGGCACAAGACACTCTTAAATTTTTTTAATCTGATAAATAATAAAAAATTAGAATATTTTCTCATAATGCTTAAACTTGTGCTAAGGTAATGGTAGTTAATATCTGTTGTTTTATCTCTCTCTTCTGGTAAAACCGTCCCATCTCCTCGTTACAAGGATGGGCATATAATGCAGCCAGAAGAATATCTGACTTAGAAGAGCTAAAGTTGAGTTAAAATTAAACAGAGGCTGACATTTTATCAAGTGCAAGAATCTATGCATCTGAATATTTTTTCCTATGGTAATCACTTTGGGAGGTTTTATTTCGATTACGCTATGGTTCAAAATAATATATTTTTGTGTAACTCTTCTAGAATCTCCTCTAAACAGATTTATGGCCTATATAAGCATGTTACATGATCAAATTTTTGGTTGAAAGTTACAGAAAACTCCACTTAAATGATTTAAGCAAAATAGGTTCATCAGGACCTTATTTGTCTCCTTGTTCCTGAGTTCTGCTTCCTTTGTGTTGGTTCTATTCTCAGTCAGGCTTTTCCTGTGTGGTAGCAAAAGTGACTATAGTATCCTTTCAGGCTCAAATCCATTAGAACCAGGAGCATCATTTCTGGTACCTCCCAGAGAAGTCCCATGGCTTAGACTGCATGTCCAGGTGAAACCATGCTGAGGCCAAGGGAGTGCACCATGGTTTTTGATTTAGTTCTGGGGTGTGTGCTTCACTGTGGAGTCTTAGTTTTACCTAGTGTGCATGGACTAATTAAGAATGAGAGAGGAGGTTAAGAGTGAAAATAGGAGACTATTGTTGGATGAAGGGCAAAAGGATGCCGAGAATACTCATTCTACAGTCAATAAGGTTTTTTAAAAATTTAAGTATAGTTGACATATAATATTAGTTTCACGTATACAGCATAGTACATTTATATAACTTACAAAGTGATTACCATGACAAGTCTAGTAACCATCTGTCATTGTACAAAGTTACTGCAATATGATTGACTGTATTCCTTATGCTGTGCATTACACCCTGTGACTTATCAATTTTCTAACTGGAACTTTGCACCTCTTAATCCCCTTCATCTTTTTTGCCCATTCCCCTACCACCTTTCCTTCTAGCAACATCAATTTATTCTCTATCTGTAGGTCTGTTTTTTAATTTTTTGGCTTATTTACTGTTTTTTTTTTTTTTGTTTTTCCAGATTCTACTATGCTGAAATAATGCAGTATTTGTCTTTGTTTGACTTATTTCACTTAGCATAATACCTTCTAGGTCCATCCATGCTGCCACAAATGACAAGATTTTATTCTTTTGTATGTTTGAGTAATAGTCCAATGTGTGCGCGCGTGTGTGCATGTGTGTGCATGCACAGTGAGATTGTTTCCATATCTTGGCTATTGTAAGTAATGCTGCAGTGGACATAGGGGTGCATATATCTTTTCAAATTGGTGTTTTCATTTTCTTTGGATAAATACCCAGAGGTGGAATTGTTAGGTCATATGGTAATTCTATTTTTAATTTTTTGAGGAACCTCCATACTATTTTCCATTGTGGCTGCACCAATCTACAATTTCACCAACAGTGTTTGAAGCTTCCTTTTTCTCTCAATATCCTCACCCACACATGTATTTTTGTTGTCTTTTGCATATTAGTTATTCTGAGAGATGTGAGGTGACACCTCATTGTGGTTTTGATTTTCATTTCCCTTATAATTGGTGATTTTGAGCATTTGTTTCAGGTGTCTGTGCTGGCCATTTATGTGTCCTTGGACAAATCTCCGTTCAGGCCCTCTGCCCATTTTTAAATCATATTTTTAAAAATGTTGAGTTGTATAAATTCTCTATGTAACTTGGATATTAACCCTTTATCAAATCTATCATTTGCAAATATCTTCTCATTTAGTATGTTACCTTTTTGTTCTGCTGATTTTTTGTTGTTGTTGTTGTGCAAAAGCCTTTTGGTTTGATGTAGTCCCATGTTTATTTCTGCTTTTTAGCCCTAACCAAAAGAGACATATCCCCAAAAATATATTATTAAGACTGATGCCAAAGAGTTTATTACTTATGTTTTTTTTGGGGGGGGAGTTTTATGGTTTAAGTTCTTGCATTTTAGTCTTGAATCAATTTCGAGTTATTTTTGGGTGCTGTATAAGTAAGTGGTCAAGTTTCACTTTTTTTGCATGTATTTGACTGGTTTTTCCAGCACCATTTATTGAAGAAGCTCTCATTTCCTCATTGTATATTCTTACCTTTTGTGTCATAAATTAATTGTCCATATTAGCATGGGCTTATTTCTGGTTTCTTTGTTCTGTTCCATTGATCTGTGTGTCTGCTTTTGTGCCACTACCATACTGTTTTGCTTATTATAGATTTGTAGTATAGTTTGAAATCAAGTAGCATGATACCTTCAACTTTGTTCTTCTTTCTGAGGTTACTTTGACCATTAAGGCTCTTTTGTGGCACCATATAACTTTTAGGATGATTTGTTCTAGTTCTGTGAAAAATGCCATTGGTATTTTGACAGGGATTGCATTGAATCTGTAGATTGTGCTGGATAGTGTAGACATTTTAATGATATTTATTCTTCCAATTTATGAGCATAGTATATACTTTTATTTATTTGTGTTCTATCAAATTACATCAATGTCTTATAGTTTTTAGAGTACAGGTCTTTTGCCTTCTTGGTTAAATTTGTTTTTTTGTATTTTATTCTTTTTTTATGCAATTATAAATGGAATTATTTTCCTAATTTCTCTTTCTGACAGTTCACTACTAGTGTATAGAAGTGCAACAGATTTCTGTATATTAATTTTGTATCATGCAACTTGATTGAATTCATTTATTAGTTCTATGGAATCTTTGGGTTTTCCATACGCAGTATCATATCATCTGCAAATAATGACAGTTTCACTTCTTCCTTTACACTTTGGATACCTTTTTTCTTTTTCTTATCCGATTGCTGTGGCATCAGTGTAATCCTTTTAAAGTCGAAACTTATTTGTGATTCAAAACATCCACCTTCTTTACCAGACATGGCCCTAAATAACTTTCAATAGCAATAAATAAAATAATTTACTTTTATCAGAGGTATTGAAAAAATGTGTTTCAAATTGTAATATCTACTCCAAAGGAGACAGTTGTCATACCCAGGAAAAAATAGTTTACTCAGAGGAGTTATCCCCTAATTTAAGTAGAATAGAAAGAATGAGACAAATAAATCATAAAATTGCATGTAAACAAGCGTCAACTTTTAGCCTACATTTTAAAAGAGCCTACCTAAAAAGAAGTTATGAAATTCTCAGGGGGTGTCTACAATATTGAATCACAGACAAAATGTCAACCTAGTAAATATATTGTTTTGGAAAATGTTCTAAAATATGAATTGTATGAGTGTTCTTGTGGGCTCAAAAATTATATGCAATCTGTGTTACTGGTTATAATGTTCTATGTAATCAAGCATATTTATTTTGGAATTTACACATTCTCTACTTGGCTTTTTTGTCCTTTGGTGTAGCACTTTCTGAGATGATTATGTTAAAATCCTCACTTACAATTGTTGATTCAGCTGTTTAGCTGTCCTAATTTTTCAGTGACTCAAAAAATATATACTTTTCAAGGCTACATGCATACATACATCCTTACTTCCCACACCTCGTTGCCCTCATGAACACGTCACATACCTGTCCTGTGTGAGGCAGTGTACTGGGTGAAGTGACAAACATAGAGGATGTGATCCTGGTCTGTAGGGAATTTGCAGTTAGTAAGATCACTAGAACAGCCATAAAAGAGTTGGGATTTGGAGCAGCCTCTGATAATCCACACTTCCTCCTTTGTACTCTGGTGGCGTGTCTTGTCTCTAACTCCTGCTTGACATTTTACATGTTGTTTTGGTCCCCTTTGAATGTGTATTCCTTAGCTTGTAGGTCTCTTAAATGCTTATTTAAAAAAGTTCTTTATTTGTGGCAAAAACACAAGATAAGATCTACTCTCTGAACAATTTCTTAAGTTTATGTTACAGTATTGTTAACTATAGGCATATCGTACCGCAGATTTCTATAATTTACTCATCTTGTGTAACCGAAAGGTGCCCATTGATTAGCAATTTCCCATTTTTCCCTCCATCTAGGCCTGGTAACCACTATTCTACTCTCTGATTATATGAATTTGATTACTTAGAAACCTCATAGAAGTGGGATAAAGCAGTATTTGTTTTCTGTGACTGGCTTGTTTTGCCTAGCCTAATGTTTTTCAGGTTCATCCATGCCATCGCATGTTACAGAATTTTCTTTTTTTAATGGCTGAACAATGTTCCATTGTATGTATGCACTACACTTTCATTATCTGTTTATTCATCGATTGACATTTAGTTAGTTTCCACATTTTGCCTGTTGTGAACAGTGCTGCAATGAACATTGGGGTGTTGATAATCTATGACCCTCATTTCAGTTATTTTGGATAAATACCAAGAAATGAGATAACTGGATGAAATGGTAGTTCTAGTTTTAATATATCGAGGAAGCGCCACACTGAAAATGCTATTCGAAGTGAGTTACTCTTTGGTTTTAACTTAAATCCTCTTTCCACAGGTGTCCTTTCAAGCCTGTTTTTGATCATCTTGAAATACCTTTTTCTGCTAAACAGAAGTTTCTCAAAAACACATCGGCTCCTAGGGAAGGGCTAAATGTGTTCGTCATCAACTCTGTCTTTTGGATCCAATGTATTTTCCATTAAGAGGGCAAAACTTTCACCCGATAGAGCTGAGAAAACCTGTAAGTGTGGCTGCCAATAGCAGTTCAGTGTCTCCTCGGCGAGGCTACTGCCAATACCTGCAGACCCTTGTCATTGTTATTTTTGGCAGCACACATCCTGCTGTTATTTAAATAGCAAAAAGGTTGATCTGGAAAAAAGAACAGTATACAGTTTGGCATTTGAAATAAATATTATAAATGTAGCCTGAAGAGATTCTTGTAAGGAAGGAGGTTGGTGGTCCCCATGATAGAGGTAATTAGAACCACGCCATGATGAGATGTTAGAAGGTAACTTGGAGGTTATTAGTTTTACACTCCACACCTCAGACATAAGGAAACTGAAATTCAGGTTGGTGAAATGACCTAGTTAAATTAGCACCAGACCTGCAGCCACAACTGGGGCCTTCTTACTCCTAGGATGGTGTTCCTCTTAGCATTTTCGGCTACGCTTCCTGTGTATTTCAGTCAATGATGGTGTGCTGGTATGCTATTTTTCTACAGATCTGGGTTTTGTAAGCCAGAAAAAATCTGGTTGATGACATGGAAAAATTTGCTAAGATTTGTTTCTATACTTAGTGTGGTAGTTAATTTTATGTGTTAACTTGGCTGGGCATGGTGCCAGATACATGGTCAAACATTATTCTGGATGTTTCTGTGAGGGTGATTTGGATGAGAGTAAGATTTACATTGGTGGACTTCAACTGAAGCAGAGTGCCATTCATAATGTGGCTGGGCCTCATCCAACCAGTTGTAGCCCATATAGAACAAAAGACTGACAACCACCCACCCCCTCCTGAGCAATAAGAAATTCTTCGTACTCGAACTGCAATATTGGCTTCTCCTGGGCCTCTATAACTAAGTGAGCCAGTTCCTTAAAATACATTTCTTCATATATATACGCACACATCCTCCTGTTTCTCTGGAGAAGTCTGACTTATGCTTAGTGAAATATTTGTTTCTTTAATCCAGTATTTGGACCTTAAATATTTGTACCCGGAGCATATTGTCTGAGGTTTTGCATCATCATTCACTGTTATATATCTCTCTAATGCTCTGCGAACACAAAGATACTTCTCTTTTATTTTGATACTAAAAGAAAACCCATAAAACTCATATTCTTGTTTCTTCCTCAGTAGTGGAGATCCTTTCATAATAGAATCTTGATGGTTCTTTGTCAGACTCGGAGACCAGTGCTGCTGGCTCTGCCTGTGGAAGGGTGAGGCCAGTTTTTGGCTTACATACCAGAGAAAGCAAGAAAGCAAGCACAGAGTAACTCAATTTGCATTCTCTCTCTGAAAATCTGGTAATTACTCTGCTGTCGAGTCCTCCATCCTGCTTTCCTAAGGCACTCCCAGGTCCTCTGCATCCTCTTTCTTCATAGCGGCTAGGACATTTTCAGCTGAGTGACAGTAACCCAGCTTCAGTTGGTAAGCCAGAAGAGAATTTTGTTTGCTTATGTAATAAAATCTGAGGTAAGTGAAATCAGAGCCTCAAACATGGTCATCAGGACTGAGTTTCTCCCCATCTCCTTGCTTGGCTTTGCAGGTGTTTGTGCCGCTTTCAGGCTAACTCACCCCTAGTATCGGCAAGATGCCATCAGTAGCTCCTAGCTCTCATCCTGTTCACTTACACCACAAGAGAAATGAGAGTGATTCCCAAGAGTTGTAACGAAAGGCCTGGTTCTGACTCGCATTTGCCCTTTAGGTCGTATGTCTGTCCCTGAGTATGCTGATCAGCTGACTCTCAGATCCTATTCCCATGTTATACTTAAATGAGTGCTGGCCTCAATCAACCCACATGTACAAAGAACAGGAAGAGGCATTTTCTCAAAGAGAAGGAGAGAGTGGATGCCAGGTAACAAAAGTAATAGAATATACTACATCATCTTTGTCAAGTTTAAGCGTCAGATTATGTTTGCAGGTGGGTGAAGAGCTGTGGAGAGAACTAAGGAGCGTGGTCTTGCACAGTTCAATACTTTTTAATCTTCAAGAAATTTTTATGTATTTTTCAGTTTTATTGAAGTATAACTGACAGATAGAATTGAAATGTATTTATAGTGTGCAGCCCTGGTTGGGTGGCTCAGTTGGTTGGAACACTGTCCTGTACACCAGAAGATTGTGGGTTTAATCTCCAGTCAGGGCACATTTATTGGTTGCAGGTTTGATCCCCAGTCAGAGTGAGTGCAGGAGGCAACTGATCAATATTTGTCTCTCACATTGGTGTCTCGCTTTCTCTTCCTTCCTCTCTCTCTGAAAGCAATAAACATATCCTCGGGTGAGGATTTAAACAAATGTAAAGTGTACAATGTGATGAGTTGATACACACACACACACACACACACACACATGCACACAATGGAATATTTTGTGGTTCTGGATAATTGAGTCCTGGAAGTAGTGAAAGAAAACTAAGCTAGAGAGCCTCCTCAATATTTTAGGAATAAATCAAAGTTCTAGAATGGAGGATTTACAGTAATCCCTCACCTTATCACGGGAATTATGTTCCAGAGACCCTTGCGATAGGTGAAAATCTGCAAAGTAGTGGCATTATATTTATTTTATTAATTATATATATTTTAAGGCTTTGTAAACCCTTCCCACACTCCTGTAAACCTTTCCCACTCTCTTATTAACCCTTCCCACACTCTTATAAACACTTCATATGCTCTTAAACACTTTCTACACTCTTAAACCTAAAACCCGTGATACAGCGAAGCCACAATAAGTGAACCGCGATACAGCGAGGGACAACTGTAAATATATTTAGTCTTTCCTTACCTTATAGTGCCATTTTCTCATTGACTATTTTCTTGTCAGCTCCTGGGATTTCTCTGTGTTTGTTGTGGTATTCACAATTAAATACTAGGAAGTATGCTCCATGAGGAAAGGGGTTTAGCATCTTTGCTCATTGTTACTTATCCAAGGCCTCAATGAGTACCAGGCCCATGCTAGGCACTCAGGAATATTTGTTGAATAAATGATTTGATAAATTACATGTTATTTTATATTTGTCCTCACCATGGATTGGTAAAATGTCATGGTAATGAATTCTGTTTTGTTTACTATGCTCTTTATAATGACTTTTCCACCTGACTTTTCTTACATTAATTTTTAATTTTGACATAATTGTAGATTCACAAGTCAGAAATAATACAGAAAAAGCATGTGTCCTTTACTTTGTTTCTCTTAAGGCACCATCTGGCAAAGCAATAGTGTGATATCACAGCTGGGGATACTGAGATATTGGCATTGATGCAGTCATTCTGGGTGATAAGTGTGTGTGTGTGTGTGTGTGTGTGTATGTGTGCATTAAATTGCTTCATAGCACAATTTTTCCCCTCATCCAACATACATGACCTTTTGCAATGTGACTTTGCAGTTCCTAAATTGAGAGGTAAAGTCTCTTATTCCACCCCCTGGTATCCGGGCCAGGCTGGCAGAAGTCATGTTGTGTGAGTCCTCGTGCTTCGGCCTCCAATGGCTTTGCATATTTTACCTTCTCTTCCTTTTTACATTTTCCCGAGACTTCATTAAAAGAAGATGGTCTAGTCTACTAGAGGATGGGAAACAATGAGAAAGCAAGTCGAGGCACCCCAGCCAATGGTTAGAACCAACCGCCAGACGTTCGAGTGAGTCCGGTCTCTCTGAACACAGAAGTGAGCCCAGGCGAGACCAGCACAGGGCCTGCCGGTCAGAACGCAAAGAATTGTGAGAAGTAATTATTTTTGCTTTCATTTTTGGAATATTTGTTACATATTAGAGGGTAACTGAGATGGCAGTGTCTCACATTGAGCATCTTGAGGTATAAAGACTCCAATTTCATTCTTGAATTGGGATGTGGTATCTAGCAGGTGAGGACCAACTGCGTGTAGTGTGAGACTCCGCCCCCCCGCTTCAGCACATTCCCTGGCAGTTGCTTTGATCTTTTCATGTTCCTACTCAGTTACATGCTAAGAAAATCTTATCAGTGCCAGCCTTACTTCATCTCCCTTTTTTGTTAACATGCAGAATTTTTAGTGGATGACAAAGCAATTTAATTGTTTCTTGTAGATATAGCCCCAAATCTGATTTTCTAGGTTAGTGTTTATGCAGACTTCAATCTAGCCAAACAATTGTTTCAGTAGGAAAAATCTACATTACCATATTTTAAGAGTTCAGACTCAAAGACTGTTTATGTTTCTGAAAAATATTCAGTTCCTATCACTCTCATTTTTATGTTGATCCTAATGTTAATACCAATGATAAATCTTCCACTAGATATGGTCTGAAAGGATACACTATTCCAGAAATCCCAGGAAAGTATCTGGACATACAAATTTTTCTATAGATAGTGAAAATATAAATGTGTTTATATTTACTGGTTCTTTACAGCATTACTTTCTTAGAATATATTAAAGATTAATCAGATAATCGAGTGAGTAGGTCTCTCTTTTCATAGTGGTGAAGAAATCAGTATTTGTACTGATTTCATCGCAGGTTTAAAATATAACTATATCATGTATGGACTGTAGGACCTTAGGCAGGCTGCTTAATCTCCTGATGCCTCAGTTCCTACATCCGGGAAACAGGGATGATAACAATACCCATCACATGTTTGTTATGAGGATTAAATGGGAAAATGCACAATGCCTACAGACACTAGTTACTCAAATTTTACTTAATTCTACACCTTCTTTTTACTTCTCCTCTGATTGCTACCATAATAACTCTTCATCCTCTCCTGGGTTAACCAGTAATATGGACTGTCTTATTCCCAGCTTCCCATCATGCTGGGACTCTGAACATTTAGCACAAAGCTAACAACTTGTTGCCTGGTTCAAGCTTTTGGTTGTTATAGTTAGTAGATGTTTACAATGAGGTCTGCAATGTGCAGTATGACAGAAACTCCAAGGGTTCACCACTGGATCACCATGGTGTGTTTGTTCTTGTCCCCATTATTTTTCTTTCCTAGATATCCCTCTACTGCCCCTGAGAAAGCAGATAAATAAATAGAGATTTCCAAAAATTGCTGCCTCCTAGTTCCTTTGGGATCAGGTGAAGAATAGTCCCTTTGAAACGAAAATTACCTCTTGGCTGTACTTACCTCTCCAAAACATATTGCAATCATGACCCAGTCATTCCACCAAAGTTCAAGTCTTGTTCCACTTATTGAATTATTGGTTGGGTCACTAACCCCCTCACGTACGTGGTGGAGATGTATCAGTCTGGGAATTGATGACAGCTTGGTTATTAACAAGATTCCTCATTCTTCTGAATAGTCATGATTCATTCCAGCTGCTAAATTCATCACAAGGTACAGACATTCTGGGTCTCCTGCATGCAAATAAAACTGCATGAGATGTATCCAAATTCAAAAGCAAATGAAGGGTAAAATGGTATGCTAGTGTGACTGCAGTTTGACTAATTTGAATCTATTTGCCCTCCATCATTTCCGTGTCAGCATAGCCATACCAAAGTGGGTTCTGTGAGGCTGATCAAATCACAGCATCTAGAAGCTTAATAAGCTGCTGAAATGTAAATACTGACCTGGGGAATTTTGCATGGCTAATGAAGGCAGAGTTTAGTGTCCATGATTATACTGCACAGCTTTACTGAAACAGCCAATAAATGTTTACAAATCCATTTGATCTACTCAGTTTGCCTGCTCACAATATAGGTGGGATGATTATATTTCAATAAATACTTAGCTCTTTCAGGGAGAGTGATATAAAGAGAATGAAGCAGGAGATATGGAATGAATGTGTCTGCTTTGAGTCCAGGTTTTAAGAATGGTGGATGAACAATTCTTAAAGTACTCTGTTTGGTGATTACAGCATCTTCTTTATGAACGAGGAACTTTCTGGCAATAAGTATTGCAAGTAGTTCTGGTTCTGGGAGGAAATTGAGAGGAGAGTGCAGAAAAGAAAATACAAATGCTTTGTGCTATGAATGCTAGGTCTTTCCAACCGAAATTTGTAAATACAATATTGATTTTCCTGGCATTGAGTTAGATTGGGCAGATCCTTCATTCCATTGGTCTTAAGGGTAATAATATTTACCACAGTGTATTTTCTTATTAGAAGCAAAAATACTTTTGACTAAAGAGACATTCCAATTATTCATGTCCCTTTGTTATCGTGCTATTATCTTTCTGTTTGTTTTATCTGACTGTTTGCATGAAGAGATAACAGACAGAAAAATGTGGGATTTGAAATGGTACAGGGTGAGTACCTTGGAAAATGAGAAATGCACACATATTTTTTTTACATTGAATTAGAGTCAAAGTTCATTTTCAAACTAAAAACATAATTAGCTTAAATGACAGACTATTTTGTTTACATCATTTAAAATTTCGAAGTGTGTTGCTGAATGCACAGACTCTCTTTTTATTTCTTTTCCTCTGTGAATCTTCGCTTAAAACAAGGACCTCCATGATGGAACAGAGGGAATCTGTGTGAAGCGGTAATCAAGCATAATGAACACAACTGAGAGCTCGGAGACTTTGTGCAAAGTATGCTTTTCATAGCCCTCAGGTATATTTGGGTAGATGGACATGCTTAACCCACATTCCAGGTGCTCGGCAGTTTAGGTACCCCATCTCCCCTCAGATAATAGAGGCTTTAGTAAGGCATGAAGAGAGGGAGAGTGACGTGCTTGAACTCAGTCACCTCAAAGGAGCTTTCTCTAGAGCAGACTGGCTCAGTCATCCAGAGACTTCCCCAAATGTGGCAGAAGGGTCACAGAGAAATGCCATTAATTTGATGGATCTACTGAATACTCAAATAACTTGACTGTCTTTGAGAACTGAACCTGATTGTTGGTCCTGAGTCTGTTGGGCCACCTGATTCTATATCCCAGCATCACCCTAACCTAAAGTCAATTATTCAGGCTGTTAAATTCCAATCTTGCCCTTTAACTAGTTCCGCTGATAATAGGCAGCTCACGGGATACCAGAAGATGTATTTAGAGGTTGAATGTATTGGCAAAAGCTTTAGGGATTTATGTGGAAGAGAAGGGAAGACCATGGGGAGTCACTGCCACTGTGGGACTCTCCAACCCACAATGTTTAGAACACGCTTATGTGGAGGAGGTCATCAGGCTGAGAAGTCGGGCAAATCCCAGGGTGGGATGAATTGTGGGACGCACTGTCCAGATCCCCTTTCAAGGAAGGGCTTGTTGCCTTAGCTGGTGAGAGTGCTCCTAGCACACAGCCTGCAGGCATTGTCTTAGCAGCAGAGAACCAACGGCCTTGCCGCAGGACGCCTTCTTGAGAAGCCCTGTCTAATGACTGATCTAGGCAGGGTATAAGGACTTGGCCTTCTGGCCCAACACAGAACATCTCTAGCTTCAGATCTCTCTTTGACATTGACCTGCTTTGCCCTGTGACTTTTCTCTCTGCCAAGTCCTTCCTTTTCCCTCTTCGTAATGCTCTACCTGCACACTAAATTCCATCTCAGAGTCAGCCTCCCAGAAAGCCCTGTCTGAGGCACTATGTGGACACTAGGGTCCAGTGGAAAATACAGCTCGAGTTTAATGAGGAAACATGAAAGTACCCTGATTAGGAAGGTAAAGGAGGCAGAGATGACATCCTCTGCCCACAGATCTTTGGCCCACCACACCTATGTCTGGGCCAGTTTTTAATATTTTATTTTAAAGAAGTGTCATACTGAAATATCAATAAAGAATTCTCTTTTTCAATAAATTCACGGGGAAGTCTACCACTTACAAGAATCCCATTTTTAGGTGAGAAGGCCCTAAGCAGAGCACCAGGAAAAGAGCCCAGTAAGGCAGAAGGGAGCCAGGCGCTAACAGCCACAGGAAGAAAGGACGAGGCCTACAGCGCCCCCTGCCTGAAACTCTGTTATATGATTTCTCTGTGCTGTGAACCATGTGGTTGGAGAGGAACTTCTTACAGTCATAACAAGAGAAGCAGCTATTTTTCTGTTTCCACACTCTCTTCTCCTCTATTAAAGGAATATCATTTGTAGGCTGGTTCTTCCCATTAGAGTGTAAGTTCTTTAAGGGCATTGTTTTAGTTTGGGTTGCCCTGGAAACAGAAATGAATAAAGATTTGATTGCGAGTAGTCCTCCCCCTACTTTGGGAGAGGTAGAGAACACTGACAGGAAGTGGAAACAATGTAGAGCAAAGAGGAGAAGCCAATAAAGTGTCTATCATGCAGTTGGTTACAGTGGGCCACTGAGGTGTCTCAACGGTACACCTTAAATGTCAAAGGAGCTGGGGTATTTATGTACCTTCTGCTGTTACTCACTGGCTGAGGGGTGTGGGGAAGCTGAGGAGGCACATGAGATGTTAATTCCCTGGCATGTCTAGTCTGTTGCGCTCTGGAAGAGCTACTTTCTAGAAGAATTCCAGGTTCGTAGGTATAAGCATAGATAGCAGCAGATGGAATTTGGAGCACACCAAACTGGTGAAGTCCGAAATATCCGTTGTGGGGGAGAAGTTGACAACGGCTGCTCGAGCATGAGTTATGTTATTCATTCTTATATTTCCCCTGCCCTGCCCTGTGCCTGGTACAGAGTGTGCGCTTAGTTGTTGTTTTTTGTGTTCTGTGAAGATGACACTAAGCTCAGGTCTGCAGTCCTTGCATGCCAGGCTCCGAGGCTCCTGGCAGGCTGGAGAAGATGAATGTGCCATGGCTCAGGTCAGTTCTTATTTCTGGAAGAGAGACTGAAGAGGCTGAACCATACTAAGGCTCAGTTCTTAAAGATTAATGTAATACTTGGATTCCCCGATAAGCTTTAAATTAAAGTTGGAAATTGCCTAGTGCAATTCACAAAGGTGCATACACAAGGAGGGAGAGAAAAATTTTGATTATGGTTTTATTTGCTGACACTCCTTAACAATTTATGTTCAAGTGCTATTTTGCTAATTAATGGCTGCTCAAGAAATGCCATGTGTCAGCAATGAATCATTTACTTTTGTTGCTCTTCAATGGTATGGATAATGAACAAGGACAAGTTATGTAATTAAAGCTGAAAATAGCCTGGTGTGGGACAAAGGCCTGTCAATAGGAAAAAAGACATTATATTTGCCAGTATCCACACCAGGCTGATAACAGTTATGCTAGTGAAAAGCACAAGAGGGAATTTTACTGATAAATATAACATGATAACCAAGGTGCAGAGGACAGGTAGCGTCAGCTTCAGGGATATTTGGGACCAGGGAGTAGAACGCCATCCAGAATCCCACTCTCCACCTCTCACCTGTGCCTCTCTCTGTGCTTCCTTCATTCTCTCCCACTAGTTTTTACGTGGGTTTGGGGCCATGGCTCTTGGTAGCTTTGGGCTCACAACTAACACCTCTGTGCCAGAAAGGAGAGGGCCCTTCTTCTCCACACAAACTTAAACTGTTTCAAGGAAGGCTATGAGAGTCATGTGACCAAGGAAGTGGACCCCATCTTTACAGCCTTCCCAGGAGAGGTGCCTGGTGGATGAACAAGACAATAGATCATTAAGTATAAGTAGCAGTATAATTCCAGATAAACATTCTGTATTAAAACTGCCATTGTAATTCAGAGAAGGAGAAGAGGATGGCTCAAGTGACTGGAGAGGGGGGACTTGAACTGGAATTGGATGAATGGGCACATAGGAGAGAAAAGGGCATTTTAGATAAGTGATGCCGGTCTGCACTTGGGAGCAGAAGGGAGAATGTATTATAGAAGAAGACAGCTGTGAGTGCTTGGCAGGAAAATCACAATAGAATTTTGAGCTAGAGAGTAATGTGATAATAATAATGGTAATAATAGTAAATACTTCTATAGCACTTACTCTCTCTAGATCAAGGACTATTTTAAGTGCTTTCTATAATATTATGATGTTTCATCCTCACAATAACCCTATAAATAAAATTATTCTCTTTTTTGCAGACAGGGAAGGTGAGGCACAGGTCCTTTGATGGTCAGGGTCATATAGCTAATGAGTGACACTCTGGCTCCAAAGCCTATGCTTTCATTGCTGTGCTATACTATTTAAATACATCTGAGGCTAAAAACTGAACAACATCTGATATTTGTATAGTGTCTTACACACTACAAAGCATGATTATCTACATTAATTCATTTGAGTTACATAACAATCCTGTGAATTCAGTCAAACAGGTATTTATTTCTACCTCCATTTTATTTTTGAGACCACTGAAATACACATTTTCATCCCATGAAATTTCTCTGAATTCACATGACTGGAAAGTAGTTGGACTCAGCCTAGAGTTCAGAACTCCTGAGTCTGACTGGGGTTTTTGCCTCATTGTCTGAATATCGATGCCTTGTGGGTGAGTGACAATTATTAGTGGCATTGTAATGCTGCAGGGATGGGAGAACCGTGGGCATACAGATGATTCGGGAGACTGCTGGGGACATCCGCAGGAGACACGGTGAGAGTCTGAGTTACGGTAATTCTGTTTACTTTCCAAAGCAGAAGGTGGGAATTTTGTAATTTGAAAAAATTAAACTCCATGTTTATATTTCAATAAAAATTATGAAAAATTAAACTCAGTGTCTTCGGATTTCTTGAAAAAGCGAGAGTAGTCCTATGCAGATTTTTACTGAGGAAAGACCACTTACGATATTAAAATTGCCTACATGAAAAAGTTAAACATTGCAAACCTAATATTTAATTCAATAAGTGTGAAAAATACTAAAAAATATTGTTCAATTTTTTAATTAATTCTAGTTTTAGAAGCACATGCAAGAAGAAATTAAAAGTAAAGAAAAAGAGGTGAGTCACAAGGGAATACACGTTGAGAGCATAACGGAAAGACATGAGAGGAAAGCAGGATGAACGAGAGTCTATATGTGAAAGAAGCTAGCACAGACCCTGGTGCCTTATCCATCCATCTGTCTGGAAGCTCAGTACATTCAAAGATTTTTTTGGCCTGCAAAATTAAAAGAAAATGGCTTTTGTAATGTCAATTCCTCAGAGATGCTTGCTTATTTCAACCCTGAGTATTTATAAGTCCTACTCTTAATATGTTAGGCACAAGAAGCCAATATAGTAGACATTTACACATTGTACAAACATTGATAATTTATTCATTCCATTCATCTCTAATTATTTAATCTATTCAACAAACCTCTCCCATTTGCCATACACTATCCTGGGTGGTTCTGGTCCTCAATGAACTTTCAGTTTAGCAGAGAGAAAACTTCAGGAGTGTAGTCCTATACAGAATACTTCCTGATCTGTTATGTCATCAGCCCATAGGGTGCCATCTTTTCTGAGTGACAGATGAGGAATCTGAGATTCAGGTCTGTGAATTGGGACTTGAACATCTAAAGATGTACTTAGAGAACTATCACTGTGATACTCTAAAGAATCAAGCCAGGTGCTGGAACTGATCTTCTATTTACATATTCCCTACTCACATTGTAAGTTCTGGCTAAAAATAAGCATGTGGCTATTATAATTCACTCTGTCATGGTTCAAGGCGTTCTTGAACTGAGTTGCTTTTTAGTCAGAAAAATATTCTGAAACTTAAGAAAGGGCAACAGTAAATTTGGTATCATCTTTCAAGAATGAGATGGTCCAACCATATACTACCCCACGAATTTCCTTGAAACGTGTTTTTTTTCTTGTATGGAAATAATTTTCAACTATTCTGCAACTGCTTCTTGTGAATAGAAACCTATCTGCTATTATGAAGCCTTTGATACCAGTGCTATTTGTTTTCTACCCAACTCTGAGGAATAAAATGCAGTAATAACCTAAATACATGCCAGAATATTTGGGAGCATGGGAAGTGAGAGAAACCTCCAAGTTAGAGCTGTAAGCCTGGGACTCCATCCACCAAATTCTTTCGTCGATTGAATGTAGGTAATTAGGTGAACTCACTCTTTGTGGACCCTTCAGAATTTCCAATGGAACTATCTTCTGTTTTCTTGTCTTCAACAGAGAGTCCCACAATGGTGCAGCCCAGAGAGAAATCCTTTAAAAAGGCTCTTGTGACATTTGGAGATGCAGACTTTTTAATCTCCAAAGCTACTGTGGTTCTTGAATGGCTGACTAAAGTGCTGGATACCACAGAGAGACTGCAGGACTGAGCATTTTCAATGGCTTTGATAATTTGCTGAAAATTTGAAATGAAATTATTATAGTGCCTGTTTAGACATGTTTTTGAAATGTGTCATTTAATGAATTGATTCAGGTAAACTTATTGAAGAATGCTTCACTCTTTCACTTGTGAAAGACTATATACTTGCTTCCTTAGAACTAGATAATCTAATAGTCCAATTTATAACATGACCTTTTGCCCTGCCTACTCTCCTTTGGCAGTTTCTCCAAGTTTAAGAATGAAGCATAGCTGGTATTTCAAGTTACAAAATTATGGCTCTTGATAAACGCCAGACAGTCCAGTGATGGAGTAGCACTAATCTTCAATCCAGCTAACTTTGGAAAGGGGTCTAACCCCAAACCAGTGAGAAAAGCAAAGCTTGACTTATTGAGAAAAACAAGGATGGATCGATCATTAACAGCAGAACTGATGATAGTAGGGTGCTTTTTATCCAAATAGATGGGTTTGTAAGAGCAAAGTTAGTTAGGGAGTGGACGGGCTGAATTTCCTCACTGTGGTAAATGCTTAAAGAACCAGAAGAGCAGTTTGGTATTACCCTTCATCCAGAATAGAGGAGAGAGGAAGATATAGATGGTTTTCAGATTTTTACATTGACAGAACAGTAAAGATAGAATATGATAGGTCTCAGGAACTCACAACATTAATATGTTTTTTCAGACTAATATCATCCTATTTGCAAAATGGACAGACACTTTATTTTTGCAAGTAGTCTACTAAGCTAATGTGTCAGCTTTTTCTTTGATGTTTCAGTTTTAAGAAAGTTGCATTAATGGAGGGCAATTATGGTAATTTGAATTAGGAATGGAATTATGGTAATTGAAAACTTCTGCAGTGACAGGTATTTGTGAGACCCCGTGTTCCGGTGCTGCTCGACTGCTATTAAGCCCATGCTAATTAGCATTTCCCCCCTGAAATGGCTAAAAGAATAAGGGACATAAAACAAAAACCTGACAGTGTGAGAAGGAAACTGGCGACAACACCAAAACCTCCAGTCAACACAAAGCAATAAACGCACTGAGGGTCCTGGGCTTTTCAAAAATAGGGAATCAGAAGAAAATCACAGCTTTGTATGGGACACTGGGGAGACTCAGCGTTCACGTTGGGGACCTGCAGTATAAAGCCCTGCGCGAGGGAAAGAGGAAGCGCGGAGCCGTTCTTGTTTTCTGGCTTCCTTTCCCAGTCCAATCGTGGAGAGCGTGCAGGGCTCCACCATGCCATGCATTAGGAAGCTGCAACGGATCTGATGAATCACATGATGTTCATGCGCTTATTCAACAACTGTTTATTGACTATCTACTATGTGCCAGCTGCTAACACTATAAATAAGAAAAGGTTCCTTTCCTCACAGAGATTTTCCAGTTGAGTGTGAAACTGAGACCTATTTGGCTCCACTTTAACGGCAGGGAAGGATTCTGTTAGATCGGAGCTACACAGGCTTTCTTCATCCTGGAAGGATTAAAAATGCTATTTTAGCTCTCAATCCCTTGGATTTTGTTTCTGTTTTGCTAATTTCTCCTGAGGTCTCTAAGGATAGTACAATAATAGAGTGCTTATAAATTAAGATTTGCTTGACTGCAAATAACCAGATACCTGATTGAAAGTATAAATGTATGGTTTACTAATCTCATGTAACAAGTAGAAAATTCCAGATTTAGATTGCAGGTCAGTGTGTCACTGGCAGTCCAGGCTTCTCCTCCTCCTGATCCACCATTGTCTATGTTGGCAACTGGTAATAAAAAGGCCACTAAGACTATAAGCTAATGTCCTTGCACAATAAAGCTCCAAGCAAGAAGAAAGGAGGCAGGAACTAAAATACTTGTCCCTTCAAGGGGAGAAATCGTTCCTAGGGGAGATTCCCCCCACCCTCCCTCCTCCCAGAAACTACAAGGAAACTGCCCTTATGTCTCATTGGTGGAAACTGGGTCACATGCCTTCCTCTTAGAACGTTAATTGGCAAACGGCAACAGTATTGGCATGACTGGCTTACAAATTGTTACTCGTTGCCTGTAGCTGGGCACGTCCCCGTTCCACCAAAATCAGGCTTCAGTTAGCAAGGAGGAGGGAAAAGGGCTTGGTTGCCCAGGTGTCTGCGTGGAGGCAGAGGTAATGGAAAAGCCTGCAGACGCTTTCCCTGCTCACGAACGTTTCTAATTTTTCCCTCTGGGTCAAATAATCTTTCAAATATCTCTATAAAAATGCAAATGCCTCTGGGAATGGTACCGCATCAACTCCCTAATGCCTGTCTGTTGGATATACCTTAATAGGAGAGAGGGGACAGCGTGCAATCACTGGGTATCTACAAATTTAAGATGAGGTTAGTTCTGCAAAAGGGGAAAACTATTTAGAAATGTGAGATTGAGAGTGCTGAGAATACATTTTCCCTATAGAATAATTTTACCAGTCTGTGTAAAATTTGATTACTTTGTCCAAAAGAAGTCAAATTTTTTGAGCATCTGTTATCCATAGAGCCCTATATCTCATGGGCAATTAACCCCTGTAACATTCAGGTGAGGTAAGACCAACTTTACAAACAAGAAAGATAAGGTACAGAGAGGTTAAATAATAGGCAGGGATTGGAATGCACCCAGGCCAGATGTCTAAGTCCACTTTTTCTCCATCGCACCACAGTGCTTCCCAAAGTCCCACACAGAAGTAGAGTCACTTGAATCTGAGGACGTGATTTACTAGATGTTTCTGTCTGTTGTGAATTTCCTTATTATGTAATGCTAATTTCTGTATACCATACCCCTCTAGTCCTGCAAGATTATAAACACGTAGGGAGAAAAATTTAAAACTTCACCTATCCAATATCTGAGATTACATAACACTGGATTACTTCAATAAGTTATAGGTAATTAATCTCTAGGTGATGCCATCGCTGCTGTCGTTCAATGATTTATTTCTTATGAACTGTGGGGAGGAGATTTTACACCAAACAGAATTGTTTTGATATGAAAAGAGAAAAGAACTAGAGATCCATGACTCCAGTGGAAACTGTTGTTTTGTAAACACATCTAAATGGCTAGTGTTATTGTTTTAATGGGAGGAAATGATGGCAAATAGGGTGAAATCTTAATGTGCTCCAACAAGAACGAGGTCCTATTAAACTGGCACGCACAAGTCCATCTCTTTTCCTGTCACTCCCAGGCAATCTCTGTCTGCGAGATGCATCATATAGGCTTCAGTTTAGCAGGGGGTAATTGGCCAAGTCAACTTCTCCACAGTCAGTGCTTGTCATTACCAGTTTGTTCCATGTCCTCTGCAAGGAATCTGAGACTCAAGTGTGTTATTGGAGTCCCTCTTCGAGAGAGCAAATGTTTTCCTGCTGCTGAACATTAACTCATGTTACAGATGTGATGGAAACGATGAAATAGTCCATCTCAGAGACAGGGAAACTGGTTCTGCTGGTGAACTGATTTCTGCATGCTGATGACTCGTGCTGGATATGTGAATTTGCGTGTGCTTGACAGCCCCTGGCAATAGAAGAACTATATGTAAAAGGAGAATTTATCTGTGCATTAACTGTTTCTACTCAGTCTTCATTCTATTTAACAAGCAAGCACACAAAAAGGCATACCTTCCCTAAACGTTATTTCAGAAAGGCTACTAATTTTTTGAGTCCTTATAAGTAGAAAACAGGATGAAACAGTTCACTGTACTGGGAGGAAAATCTCATCCGGGAGTGTAAAAGAAGAATTCGACAATCATCTCTAGAGTTCTAAGGTCTGAGGAAGAGAAATGACAACATTTTATTTTAAAGCACTTTTAATTGAAATAATTAGGAGCGAGAACACTAGTACAGGCTGAAAGGCTGTCAGAGGGAAATGGATTTCTGGTCAAGTGTGCTGAGCTTGGAGGCTCCTGATGAACTTCTGTGATAATAATAACATAATACTTCTGGGGCATTTTCAGCCTTACCAAAAATTATTTTTCTCTGCCTCGTTCTTCTTTCAGATGAAATAATAATGTTTAACACTTAGCTGGCATCTTTCATTTCGATGGGTCCCCTGGTTCTTAAACAATTTTTCTCTCTCCACATGTGTGAATATGTGTCTATACAGAGGCATTTCAGCGATTGCCAAAAATTTCAGCAATCCCACTGGGTAGCCTGTTGCAGCTGTTCAGTATTACCCAGCAAAGCTACACAGCGTTTAAGGGCTATAGATTAAAAAAAAAGGAAAAAAAAACCCCAAAAGTTAAAATCCAGTGTTAATACTCTAGGAAGAATCTGGAAGGCAGAAACGTGTACATACACCAAAGAATTTTCTCAGCATCTACCTATTCCTGCTTCAAATATACGAGCCATGAATTATCTGGGTACCAGGAGGGAATTGCTAAGTTGGTTTTTGAGGATCTTTGTAATATGGCGTTGTCAGCAGCAGGTTTCCTGATGCTGTCTGAGGGCATGGGAGCATTCGCTCAGCACTGACGCAACGTGATGTGTGCCAGTCCGCTGAATTAGCAATAGACTTCCTGTAGCACCCTGTGTTTTCCCTGGAAGTCTCACTCAAGGACTGGCCATGCCTGCTATTTAGGTTTTAGGAGCTGATGAGTAACTGTGATTAGCCATTCAGATTTCATCGGAAAAGAAATGAAATCATTTAATTGCGTTAAAAAGACATGTACATTCAAAGCATTGAGGTAACTGGAATTGGAAAAGTGATGACTGATTTTTCCCCCGCAGATGGAGCAGTGCCTAGCACATAGTAGGCACCACCTATTAAGTGAATGAATGAAAGGTTTGAATTTCTGATGATAACGCTTGTGTGGTAATAAGTACTTTTCAACGCACTTTCATAGATTCCAACTTTTAGAAATCTGATTCTATGTGGACTTCATTTGATATTGTTAATGTCAGGGGAATTCAATGTAGGGAATTCATCATAATGAGATCACTTCCACTTTGGCAAGCTGTTACTAAGCTCCTAGATGGATTAAACTTCCAAGGCCTGCCTTGCTCATACCCCATTGTATGGGAACCTGCCTGGTTCAGAGACCTTATTGGCTGGTGAGCCTCGTTTTAAACTACTTCATCCTTCCTCCCCTCCCCTCCCCTCCCCTCCCCTCCCCTCCCCTCCCCTCCCCTCCCCTCCCCTCCCCTCCCCTCCCCTCCCCTCCCCTCCCCTCCCTTCCCCTCCCCTCCCCTCCCCTTCCTTTCCCCTTCCCTTTTCTCCTTCCTTCCTCTCTTGTTTTTCATGGTATTCACCATTTAATCCAAAAAATAGGATTTTTTATATGTAAGTGGAAATTTCTGACCCTAAACATATCTTTTTTCTTTAGTTCACAAGGCATTTCAAACCTAAATATTGTTTTAAAATATATTTAAATATATAATAAACAACCTTTTTAAAAGTACCTGCCAATCATTTCTTACATTAAAATTTACTGTGAGGTAAAAAAAGTGAAAGCTAGTAAAAAGACAATACTGTCCTGAATTACACATCTGAAAAAAGAAAATATTTTCTAATGTCTGGCTGCAACTGCTATGCTGGAAGATAACTCATTTATGTATCTGAGGTTTGAAAATTTTTAAAAATTAAGTTTAACTTATAGTATACAAATACTACATGGTTCTATTTACTCTGACACTTGAAACTTAGCAGACCTAAGGAAACAAATTATGACAGGGCTGTGTGCACTAGAATGAACTGGATTTAAAATGTTGGGCAATGGGAAGCTACTGTCGGTTCTTCCCCTGGAAGATAAAATTGAGCTTTATTGAGATATAATTGATGTATAACATTGTGTGAGTTCAATACACTTATATGGTGCAAAAAGATGAACACAATAAGGTTAGTTAACATACCCATCGCTTCACATAATTACCCTGTGTGTGTGTGTGTGTGTGTGTGTATTGAGAACATTAAAATCTATACACTTAACACTGTATATTCCTAAGCAGGGAATTGAGGGGCATACTTCAGGATGATTAGTCCTGTGGAGACATGAAAGATGGCTCAGAAATAATGCATGGGTACAACAGTAATGAAATATATTTCAAATTTTTTTCTGTGGCAAAAGTAATATGAGTGCATTCTCATTAAATGAAATTTGAAAATTTCAGATAAGAAAGAGGAAGGAAATGAAGCATCATAAGTTGTCATCATTGAATTCCTAATAATGTTAGCATTTTGGTCTATTTTCATAGACCTAATTTTTTTTTCGTATGGTTACATAGTAGCAATCATTATATATATATGTACACACACACACACACACACACACATGTTTTTTTCTGATGTTTTTAATTTAACATTGTTGAATACACCTGAAATTTACAAGATTCATATTGAAACATTTGATCATGTTTAAATTCATTGATATTATCTGTATGTATTTTTACTTTTCTTTTTTATAAGATTATTAAGGTATAACTTCGTACAATAAACTTCTCATACACAAAGTAGACAATTTAAGGAGATATGACAGACTTGTATACACATGAAACTACCATCACAATGAAGATATTGGACATTTCCATCACCTCCAAAGGTTTTATCATGCCCCGTTACAATCATCCCTCCTTAGGCAACCACTGATCTATTTTCTACCACTGTGCGCATTTTGGAATTTATGTGAAAGGAGTCCTACAACATATACTCTTTTTCTGTCTTGCTTCTTTTATTCAGCCTAATACATTTGAGACTCATCCATGCTGTTACGTGTACCACTAGTTTCTTTTTATCACTGACTGGTATGCTGTTGTATAGCATGTAATTTTCTCCACAAAATGTTCAGAGAACAACAAAACCACACTGAGAATTCAGGTGTCAGACACCTCATATACCTTTGATTCATAGTGTCTGTAAATTAAATTCGTGCCTCAACATAATGATATAGTTTTGTAAATCACAGAATTTAAGGTCACTTACAAATAATCGAAATCCCTCATGTTAAATTCATTCATTGGTTCATTTATTAATTTCAGATATGTAAATCTGCTAGGCACTTCTAGGTACTTGAGATATATCAGTGAACTAAACAAAGAGCTCTTAATGAGATCATATTGCTTTGCTAAAGGAGAAAAATAGATTATATTTTAATAGTATAGATTATATTTGAGTAGTATATATAAACATGTAAATATCCAGCTTGTTAGAAGTTGATAGGTCTTATATAAAAATGAAAACAAATTAGAACTGGATGAGCAAATTTGGAGTGCCAGGAGTGTGTTTGGGGAATAGAGGTAGCTGGTAAGATTACATAGAGTGATGAGAGTAGACCTCAGTGAGGACTGTGTTTTAAAATCTGACAATGTCAAGGTGTCAAGAACCTCTTTATTATAGCATTTTCTATGTAATTATTTGTACACATTGCATGGCCATATTATATTCAGTTGAGTGGTTTTATCATAATTTGCTTAATCAGAGCTAGGGTTGAACATTTAGATTAGTTCTAATTTGCACTGTTATATATAATATCACTATGAACATTGTTTGAATAAAGCTTTTAAATTCTCTGTTGTTTACTTCGGATAGATTTTGAAGTACAATTATTAGTATAAGTCAGATGTCTTTTTCTTTCTTATATACTTCTTGAGATTTTTTAATGTTGAACCATTCTTGCATTTCTAGGATTAAATCCTCCTTAGATATGATATATTATCATTTCCTAAACATCGTTAGATTCAGTTTATGCTTTAAGATTTTTTACATCTATTTAAAAAAATAAAATTGACCTATAATTTATTTTCTAGTGTTCCCCCCCCCGCCCCAGCATCTGTGTTGAGGTAACTCGGCATCATGAAACAAATGGGGTAGCTTCTCCTCTGCTTTTCTGTTCTTGGGAATAGTTTCAGGTAAAGAGCTTTGTTCCTTTGAAAGTATGATAAAACTTACCTTACATCTTACCTTACATATCCTCTTTTTGGGGTCCTTATGGTGGGAGATATTCCTTTCACTGTATTTATATCATTTTAATTTTTCTTTCACTTCTGTTTGATTGCAGTTGTTTCTGCTGTTTTTCTAGGTACTTGAGCTGAATCATTAAACAATTGGACCTCAGGTACCCATCATAGAGTTGATCATATTCTTGGGATCAGGGCAGATGATCATCACTAGACAAGAACTTTGCTCATTTGATTGTTTTGCTGTTCCCATCATCTGCCATCTCCAATGTCTCTTGCTGCTCTAACATCTGCTCTTATACATTCAAATATATAATCTTCGATGCATTAGTCATACATTTATTTATTTTTATATTTAAAAACTATGTAGTACTTTTATGCTTTTAAATTTTATGTAAATAATTTTTTGGCTAAGATGGAGTAACCAGAGTAACATTCTTAAAGAAGCGAAACAAGACAAAAAAACAGACAAAATATTTTAGCCAATGGTTTTCAAGGCACTGGATATCAGACAATGAAAAAGAGTGATCCCTGAGAGATGAGAAACAAATGAGGTGATCCCTATGACTTACCTTGAATTTCCAGGTCATGATGCAGCGATGGGGAAATGCAGGTGGCTCCTGGAAGACTCCCTGAGTTGAAGAGATGAAACTTAGAATCTGGAGAGGCCAAGGTGGCTTGAGTTTGCATGGCAGAGTCGCTAGAGAGGAGCAAATGACACAGAAACAGAACCCTGGATATCTGTGGAGGTTACCCTTGACAACTCAGCAGAGTCCTGATCAGTGGATATATGTCAGACCAGGGAAAGAACCATCAGAAAGAATTAGAGGAAATTGTGCCTTTCACTCATATAGGGCCAGGAATAGTGTCTGTTCCCACCATCTAGTTTAGGAAACCTCATAGTTTACAGGACATTGGGTAAAGTAGTCAGAAAGGTTTGCCTCAATGTGTGGTTGCCTCTCTTGCGCTCCATACTGGGGACCTGGCCCACAACCCAAGGCTTGTGCCCTGACTGGGAATTGAACCAGCGACGCTTCAGTTTGCAGGCTGGTGCTCAATCCATGGAGCTGCACCAGCCAGGAAGGTTTGCCTCAATAGTGGGTAATAATTAGCCCTAGAGTAATCACTGTCCCAGTTCTGCCTAATAAACTTTAAAAGCAAGACCTGAGATAATCAAAGTGTTTACAAATAACTACATTCCAGAACAAAATTCAAAAACAATTAGGGGACTACAAAGATATCCAGTACATAATAAGATAAAATCGGCTACTTGGCATCAATAAAAATTACCAGGCATGCAAAGAAGCAGGAGAGTATGATCCATAATCCATCAATTGAAACTGAACAAGAACTGACACCGATGATAACATTTCCAGACAAGGACATCAAAGCAGTTATTAAAAACCATATCATATGTTCAAAAGGTTAAGTAGAAACAGATGCTATAAAAAAAGACTAAGTCAAACTTTTAGGGATTAAAATTAAAATGTGTGAAGTGGAAAATTAACTGAGTGGGATAAGCAGCAGGTGAAACACTGAAGAGGAAGATACTAATGAATTTGAAGATATTGCTGTAGAAACTCTACAAAAGGAAACACACAGAAAAAGGGATTAAAAATACAGTATCAGCTGTGAGATAACTTCAAGGAGCCTAATATACATGTGATTAGACTCTCTAAAGGGAGACTAGAAAAATATATCTGAAGAAATAATTGCTGAAAAATTACCAAATTAGATGCAGGTTATAAAGTCATAGATCTCAGAAGTTCAAAGAACCTTAACAAAAGAGGAAGGACATCACAATCCAATTGCTCAAAACCAGGGTTAAGTAGGAAATATTGAGAGCAGCCAAAAACATATGTCACATATATACGGAGAAACAATGATAAGAATGACAAGAGATTTCTCTTTGGAAATATTGTAATATCTCTAAGGTACTGAAAGAAAAAAAAAGTCTGCTTAGAACTCTATACCCAGCAAAAATATCTTTAGAAAAAGAAAAATTAAAGACAAAAGCTGAAAAAAATCATCAACCGATTCACACTAAATAAAATGTAAAAGCAAGTTCTTTAGGCAGAAGGAAAATGATCCCAGATGGAAATATGTATATAAACAAAGAAATAAAAAGCACTGGAAATGGTAACATGGGTTGATACATAAGTTTTTCTTTTAATGAAATGTCCTTAAGCCATTGCTACATATCTGCGGTGCAGTCTGAATACTGAGGTTCTCTCCAACTGTGATAGCCCTCCTCACATTCTCTGGTGTGCCTGTGCAGAAGCCCCTCGGACACATACTTTTTGGAAAATTGGACTTAGAAGGAAACTTCTAGATGATAAAAGCTCTTTTCCAAGAATATACATATGTAACGGAGAAACTTTGGATACATTCCTCTTACTGTCAGGAACAAGCCAAGTATAGCCATTGGACTGCTACTGGTCTACATAGTGCTACAAGTTCGGGATACCATAATGCAAAAGGAAATAACACTTTCATTTGATTAGGAAGATAAAATAATTACTTCATAGAGAACCTAACAGAGGTCAGTAAGATTGCTGGATATAAAATTTATTAGTATTTCCCTACACCAGTAAAGAACAATTAAAAATGTAATAGATACCATTTTCAACAGAACAAAAGCTATGAAGTACTTAGTAAATCTCCAAATAAAGTGTGCACAATACCTTAGTGGAGAAATTAAAAATTTCTATTAAGGAGCATAAAATAATAAGTGGAAAAATATATTATAGTCATAGTTGGAATAGGTCATTTTAAAGATTTAAGTTTTTTAGATTAATACTCTATGAATTCAGTGCTAAAATAACATTGAGAAAGAAGAACAGGTGTGCAGGATTGCCTTACTAGATACTAGGACATAATACGGAGCCACAGTTAAAATAACAGGATGGTATTGGCACTGGACACAACCAATAGACCAGGAGCATCTTGGTGTGTGCTAGAGTGTAAGAGAGGAAAGGATAGATAATTTAGACCAAAGTCTTCAGGCAGAGGAAAAACCTAATGGGAGAAAATGTTGGAGGGTATCTTTGGGGCCTTGAGATGTGAAAGAATTTGTGAAATGAGATGAAATAAATAACACCGCTGGGGGTAATATTAATGGATTTTTTTCTCCATCAAAATAAAAGATTTCTGTCCATTTAATAATACCACAAGGTTTACAGTTGGGTGACAGGTTGGGGGTTTTCCCTTATTGATTCGTATAAGTTTAAATTTAAAAAGTATTTATATTTTGATATATTTGCAAAAAAAATGTTTTGATCTGTTGTATCTATCAACTGTGCTACAGTTATAAATGACCACCAAATATTAGTTATACATTGGCTGCTGACCGATGCCGGCTCTTCTGGGATCTACCGGGCTGTGTTCCACACGTGCTCATCGTTCCAGGATCCCAACAGGGAGCAGCCCCGCTCCGGGACGAGTCTCTTTGTGCGTGTGCGCGTGTGGCAGAGAGTAAAAATCAAGGGAACTGGTGAAGATATGTGCTGGCTCTTAATGTTCCTGCTCTGAACGAGCACTTGGCACATCTGCTCATATATCACTAGCCAAAACAAGGTGGGGAAATCTATTCCACCTGCGGCTACCGTGGGAAGTCACTGGATGCAGTGTTTGGGAATGGATAATCCTCTCACCAGGAAAGGAGGAATGAATGAACGGGAAAAAGAGTACAACTTGCGGAAGAGCTTATTTGCAGATGACTAATCTCTTTAAAAGAATCCAAATCTTTCTATTTTTACCTTGCATTGAAGTGACAATGGAATAGGAGTGGCTTGGGAAGGATATTTGAACAATAAGAGTTATTCCTGGGAAAGTATCCAGTTGTAACTTCTGGAGGTAGTAGCCTGCAGCTAAGTGGGGTTGTGTAATTGGAGCAGACGACACCGTAAGCCTGCTGGTTTTCCTGCTGGAGACTGGTGAGGCTAGCTGGCTGCCTGCAGAAGTCCTGGCAATTAATAGCACCTGAGGAAAGGAGCTAGGGTTTCATAGCCAAAAAGGGTTTTGAGGATGTATCAGTTTTGAGAGGCACTGGCATTCTCAGTCTTTCAGGGACCTTACTTTGGGAGAAATTTGTGCCCAAAAGGAACCAGACCAAAAAGTCAAGTCAGACACTTTTGGGTATAGGATTAAGAAAATAAAAAGGAGCACAGGCTCAAGACATAGTCAGTTCCTGTTTCCAGTTCCCCAACCTTTTCTGATTAGTGAAGTTCTTTTGATGTGAGTCAGTGTGACCTCCTCCCAACACCCTCACACTACATGCCAACACTCCAAAAGCAGTGTTGCAAAAAATTAGCACAATCCTCAGCTCTAAATCTGCTCTGCACATCAATCCTTGGTGTTTGGGGAGATTATTTCAGTACGTATTTATGGAGCACTTTCTCATGCCAGCTCTGTGCTGGGTGCAGGAAACAGGGAGATGAATAGACCCTGTCCCCAGTGAGTGGACAGGAACATAGATAATTTTCTTGTACTGTAGACTGATAGATAGTACAAGAGAAGCCAGAGGAAGGACATTTTAATTTGGCTAGGAGGACAGTGGGTTAGATGAAGTTTCATGGAAAAGCTGTATTAACCGGTATCTTGATGATGATGAGAGGTTTTCCAAACAGAGAGAGCAAAGGCCTGGAGCTGAAAAGAAAAGAGAAAACGGAAAGTGCCTCATGTAGCCAAAGCAGAGGGCACAGGAGAGAGTACAGAAGGCGAGTCTGCAGAGGTAGACTGCAGCCATGAGGGTGGATTTTTATTTTTAGGCAATTGGGAGCCACTGAACATTTTTGTAAATATGCACATAGAGCAAAGCCCATAGATCTGCGCTTCAGAAAACAGCTAATGACGACCTGAAGACAAATTAGAGAAATACGAGTTTGAAAATTGGGAAGCCAGTACGAGGCTTATGCCACAGTCCAGAGAAAAATTAACATGAGTCCTAATGAAAGCAGCAGCAGTGAAAATACAAAGGAAGGAGACATATTCAAGGGGTATTTCAAAATGCAATTTAGAGGGTTTAACAACAATTCGGATGCAGGGAGCAGGAGAGGGAGGAATCAACAGTGGCTAAGGTTGCTGCCTTGGCTGGAACAGGGTGAGATCAGAAGAGCAGGCTTGGAAGGGAGGCATGGGTGCTGGGGAAGATGATCTCATTATCCCAGAAGAGTCCTATTATAGGATGCCTGCACTAGAACATTAAGCACTCCAACAGCTTTCCAGTCTCTTCGAGTATTTTTCCATCTGTTGGTTGAATTTCAAGGTGGACTAGAATTATACGGACATCATAGCACTGACACTAAACTTGTGGTGTAGGTGTCAATTCAGAGGTCCACAGCTGGGCCACTGGGTGTCCCTGGTTGCATCTGGAAGGCTGCCCATCTTCTGACCTATGCTATAAAGAGTGTGCTAGTTTCCCTCTGGAGCAGTGAAGTGACTTATGTCCCGGTTGGTCGTGGGCTAGGTACAGGGCTGCAGCATCCCTTTTCTGACAACAGCTGCATCTCCTTTCACCTCCTCCTCAGCTTTCCTCTGGGTGGCTGTTCTGTATGCAGAGAGTGAGCCTGCTCGGGAGACAGGAGATGTTGCCGACTGCAAGGGGACCAGACTGACTTCTCTAGGCCTTTGTCTGTGCTGGCAGCGAATGTTGTTGATTTACTCCTTGTTCTAATTAAAAGGAATATTTGCCAGGTCCTTGGTCTTTTTTTTTTTTTTTTTAAGGAATATACATGAGTGGCTTGTGATGGCTTCTTTGTCACTGACAGGTTTCTTTGTCACCAGCAGCACAGGTTGGTCTGATTTTCTTCCCTCTGGGATTTGACCATAAAAGTAAGCATAGTTTGAAAATTCAAACCAAGGAAGTAATTATATTGTCCTCAGTCTTTTTTTCTTAAGGTTATTTTTAAGAAGTGCTCAGAAAGAGGGCTGTTTCCTACTAGATTTCATCTACAAATAGGGTCGATGTTCTGACATACCTCAGAATCCACCCATTGCAGAAGCTCCAGAAGACATGTAGTAGAAGAAAAGGATCATGGGGAAGAAGTGGGAGAGCATCAGGGGAAGTTGGCTAAAGAGCTGCACCAGGAAGATTGACAGACATGGAAAAATCCATGCCAGCCCTGGTACATAGGGCGAGGGGCAGATTCATTTTAAGCTTTGGAACGCCTCACTTACATGGGCCCCTTCCCAGTTCCTGGGAGTGGCCCTCGCCATATGTTGACCTGGATATATATATATTTTTTTTTCACTCTGAATTTTTTATTAGACAAAGTAAATACATCATCCTAAATTTTCCCTAAAATGTTCACAAATATACTCAGATAAGAAATTTCATGGTAAAATGTTAACCTCTTCGATACTGGTGCCTGATTTGTCCATTAAATCATGTGCTCTCTTGAGAATACTTGTGCTTCTTCACTCTGACTTTAATGTTTTGATTGATTCTGAAGCCATTTTCTGGGGCTAATTATTATTATTATTATTTTTCAAATCAATATTTTTTAATATATTTTATTGATTATGCTATTACAGTTGTCCCATTTCTCCCCCATCATTTCCCTCCACCCTACACACCCTCTCCCACCCACATTCCTCCCTTTAGTTCATGTCCATGTATCATAAGTTCTTTAGCTTCTACATTTCCCATACTATTCTTGCCCTCCCTCCCCCTGTCTATTTTCTACCCACTATCTATGCTACTCATTCTCTGTACCTTTCCCCCTCTCTCCTCCTCCCACGCCCCTGTTGCTAACCCTCCATGTGATCTCCATTTCTGTGGTTCTGTTCCTGTTCTAGCTGTTTGCGTAGTTTGCTTTTGTTTTAGGTGTGGTTCTTAATAGCTGTGAGTTTGCTGTCTTTTCACTGTCATATTTTTATCTTCTTTTTCTTAGATAAGTCCCTTTAACATTTCGTATAATAAGAGCTGGGTGATGATGAACTCCTTCAACTTGACCTTATCTGAGAAGAGCTTTATCTGTCCATCCATTCTAAATGGCAGCTTTGCTGGATAGAGCAATTTTGGATGTAGGTCCCTGCTTTTCAAGATTTCAAATATTTCTTTCCAGCCCTTTCTTGCCTGTAAGGTCTCTTTTGGGAAATCAGCTGACAGTCTGATGGGAACTCCTTTGTAGGTAACTATCCCCTTATTCCTTGCTGTTTCTAGAATTTTCTCCTTCATTTTAATCTTGGCTAATGTAATTACGATGTGCCTTGGTGTGTTCCTCCTTGGATCCAACTTCTTTGGGACTCTCTGAGCTTCCTGGACGTTCTGGTAGTCTATTTCCTTTGCCAGATTGGGGAAGTTCTCCTTTATTATTTGTTCCAATAAGTTTTCCACTTGTTGCTCTTCTTCTTCCCTTTCTGGGACCCCTATAATTCGGATGTTGGGACGTTTAACGATGTCCCGGAGGTTCCTAAGCCTCTCCTCATTTTTTTGAATTCTTGTTTCTTCCTCATTTTCTGTTTGGTTGTTAGTTTCTTCCTTCTGGTCCACTCCATTGATTTGAGTCCCAGTTTTCCTTCCATCTCTATCGGTTCCCCATGCGTCTTCCTTCATTTCACGGATTGTAGCCTGCATTTTTTCATCTAGTTTGTGAGCAAAATCAACCAATTCTGTGAGCATTTTGATGACCAGTGCTTTGAACTGTGCATCTGACAGGTTGGCTATCTCTTCACTGCTTAGAGGAATTGGCTCTGGGGCTTTTATTTGTTTTCCGGTTTGAGCCATTTTTGGTGGGATTTTTGTTGTTGTTGTTGTTTTGGTTTTAGTCTGGTCGTAGCTATTACGTAGTGAGGGGTGGAGCCTTAGGTGTTCCTCAGGGCGGGGCAGCCCAGTCGCCAGGTTGTGATGCTGTATGTGGGGGCGGGGTCTGAGAGGGAACAATGGCGTCTGCTCCACTCTCTCCTGGATTCAGTCCCTTCCGCCACGTCCCCTCTGCCTGGACCGTCTCCGCACGCGAATGTGGGAACACCTGGTCAGCCAGCCACCTTGTGCGGCCTCACTGGGTCTGCACAGTTGCCCCCCTGTGCCCGGGGTCCACCAGCTGCTGCCTGTGGGCCCGGGGACGGCCAGCCGCCGCCTGTGCGCCTGGGAACTGCTTGCAGATGCTGCTTGCGTTCCCGGGTCCGTACCTCCACTTTCTCCTGCCGCAACTCCGCCCCTCTTACCGGTCTGGATGAATGGTTGTTGGACTTCCTTACAGTTCAATTTTCTATAAGTTCTGGTTGTTTTCTTGTTTCTAAATATTTGTTGTCCTTAATTTTGGTTGTGAGAGGAGGCACAGCGTGTCCGCCTATGCCTCCATCTTGGCCGGAAGTCCTGGGGCTAATTATTGATTGGATATATATTTTTGAGAAACCTTGTGTATTTTCATTCTTGAAGAGGGCACCCAAACTGTTCAATCTGTAGGATTCATG
The DNA here is from genome assembly GCA_039655065.1 of Glossophaga mutica. Taxonomy (NCBI): domain Eukaryota; kingdom Metazoa; phylum Chordata; class Mammalia; order Chiroptera; family Phyllostomidae; genus Glossophaga; species Glossophaga mutica. The sequence goes on from CM077304.1 coordinate 68,210,982, forward strand.
AAACCTGGATCTACTCTTAATTTATGGCCCTAGAAAAGAAGGCAAAGAAAAAAAAAATCTTAGTCTGTAGGAGTTCTTTGTGCTCCCTTTATGCTGTCTGTTAGCTTTATCTGGCTCGCTATCATCCTACAATCCAGAATACAGCTATTTTCAAAGCACAAAAATTTGGGTTGGGGGGTGGGTGAAGGGGAGGGAGTGGGAGACAGATTTCAGCTGGCCACTTTGGTTCTGTCATTTGCATAATTCCAATAAACAAATGATGAAAGCAATAACTAATAGTTATTGTGATACTGCTTTAATTATTTCAAGGCGACAAAACGGCAATACGTCATTGATGCTAGACTTGTTCTTTATGCTTGCTCTGTTTTGGATATATCCATAAGCTTTACAATTAGTCACTGACGTGTAAAGCACTACAAAAAAAAAAAAGACAGACAGAAAGAAAGAAAGAAAGAAAGAAAGAAAGAAAGAAAGGAAAAAGAAAAACAAGCATGCGAGTGTGAATGCAAAAATGTATCAAGCACCAGCATAAAAGCAGATGAAAAGTGGCAATAAGCCTAGTGCTGGTGGGGTTTTGGACTCTAGCTCAGTCACTCAAAATTGGCACTGAAGTGTCATTTTCCAGAGGCATAATCAAAATGACCAAGTCTCCATAGCCTCTTTAGCGTCGTCAGTTCTCTTCTGTTTATTATTAATTCGTCATGTTATTTCCAAGCATTTCAGCACAATCATCTCATTTGAAGCACATTTCCGTTCATTATGAGTTCCTCCGAACCCCCAGTGGGTACGTTGGCAACTTTATCAGCCTGGTCTTTTCGTTGGTGACAGGGAGACAGGGCCAGCTGAAGCTGCCGTAGGTGTCACATTCAATCAATACCCAGGACAAAGCTTAGCAGTGGTGGGTAGACTTGCTAGCCTTCTACCTGGCTACTGGGACATCCTGCTTTCATGGCTTTTTCTATAGTGTGTTGTGTGTTTTTAACCTACAAGTTATTTTTAAATAAAAGGACCAGGGAGAAACGTGTTCTTATCTCAGCTGTCTTGAGTCCCTGAAAAGATTCACAAGGGTTATTTACTGGTGATAAAATACAAGTGCCTTGTTGCAGGATGAGATCAATAAGTGATGTTCTCTAGTATTCCTGCTGAACTCCAGGGAAGCTGTTTGTTGCCTTCACTGAGGATTCTTCTCCCCTTAGAAGTGGGCGGTCATGCTCCCATCCAGGTCAGGGGCTGGGTTATGCTGGGGGGACAAGTGTGCTGCCTCTGTGGCTTTGACTCTTTATGACTCCCTTTTTATGATCAGTTCCAACATCACACCGCCGGGCAGTTCGGTAATGGGAATCTGGGGCTCCATCTTTCTGCAGACATCTGCCCTTCTGCATTTGCTGCTTGGTTTGTTGTTGCTATTAGCTTGCTCACCGCTTATGCGCATCGACAGGACCGTGATGCCTGTGCTTTACGTGCATCATGAATATGTAGTGAAAGACTCACGACTCAATTAATTGAGATCTTTTCAAAATTTCTGAATTGCAGCTGGCTGGGGGAGGGAGGATGTCTAAGCTTATTTTTAGTGCAGAATATAAGCAAGTCTGCTGTGAGGCCATGTGAACATCTGCAAAATGGGCTCTTTATGTTTTTTAAAAAACGTGCACTGTAGTGGAACAGAAGTCTAATATAACCCATTAGCATTAGTGTCAGTGTAACAGCCTCTGAATTGCATATTGTTGGGGAAATATTGATAGCAAAGTGTAAACAACTGCAAATGGGAAATGCAATAATGTTCTCGTCATAGGACCTGTAATTTACAATTAAATAGGCTACATTGAAATAATATGAAGTAGAGGCATGTATGCTCAAGGATAGGGGTAATTTGAATTAGGGTTTATACTTTCCCATTGACTTATAAAAAGGTAAAAACAAAAAAAAAAGAAAGAAAGAAAGAAAATGGGCTTAGTGGATTGTCTGGCCAGTGTATAGCTATTAATAGTGCAAAGAATATTTTTTTATCATACTTTGAGTTTATACAAAATTTTCAGTAGTGAATATTGTATACAATAAGACACTTCATGGGCACAGAAGTATTGCACAGTGAGAGAATATGCAATTGAAGGGGAGTTTTCTAAGACACAGGCAGCTATATTTTTGCATAAGAAATTACTGGTTTAGTCAAGTGAATTTGCACTCATTCTTGCAGAATCCTTAGTCTTCAGTTTCCTCATCCATACCTTAATGGAGTTTGACCTTAGTCAGCATTCTTCATTGGCTTTCTATCTTGTCACTCCTGTGTCATGTAAAAAAGAGGGGGATAAATGGTAACAGGAAAAATACAACAAATAAGGTGACGACGGATAAGACTTACTAGTCTGAGTCTTGGGAAAACAGTCAGCTTCAGACGATCATGTGATTGTTGTTGCGTGCTTGGAAACAAAGTAGTGGTATTTTAATTTCGTCACTCTGGGGTGAAATTGGTGCTGAGGGCGGGGGAGGGAGACACTCCTCTAAGTTTGGTGCTTGTAGTTGGAGACATCACCAGGTACGGCTTTGGGGTGGGGTCTGGGGGAAGCAGTGTCTCTGAAGGCAGATTCAGAGTAAATAGTATCACTGAATCTCCAGGGCTGTTATTTTTTGCTCCCTTGGACACCAATAGTGGAAGAAGGGACTTCTGTGTTTCCACCTTGATATCGAAGGAACATGACATAGGTCTGCCCTACATAACAGTTCAGGGAGAAACCATGACGGACCCTCCAGCCCCAGAGATAGCACTGTTCTCTCTCTGAGATTGTGGAGAGGCTGGTGTGGACATGGATGTGACTGAAGCTCAGAATTCTTTTCCGCTTGGTATCTTGGTCTGCGGGTATATCTTGACGACGATGGCTTCCAGTGTGCCTCATTTGAGAGTAATGTGTCATTGCCAATCTGTGATGCTGACAAGCCCCTCACGTTCCTTGATAGCTAAGGGGCAGTGGTCATATGGAGGAGAAAGCTCTTTTACAGTACACGATGGCGGCCAAATGCATACCTGCTGCGCAGCGTGCTGAGGCATGGATACTGGCTGATTGTAACTGGTGTGGGGCGAAGCTCCCCAGGGAAACGCTGCCACTCCTGTGACAGCAATGGGGCCTGGGTCCCTGCACAGGTTTCAGGACCACCCCTTCTCCGCTGCAGCATCCTAGGGAAACAACAACAGTGGCAGTGAGTGAAACGGAACAGATTTTCTTTCCATTTCTTCTCTTGGAGCTGTGCCCCTTGGAAAGGATAAGTCCATAGGGTTTGGGGGCTTATCCTAGGAAGACATTCTCAAGGTAGCAAGTGGAGGACACAGAGTCGTTCAGGTTGCCTGTTCTAGAAGAAGTGGTCTGATCTTGAACCCCAAATTTGCAAGGCAGGACCTTCTGGATAGATCCATACGTGGGTCAGGCTCCCTTTAGTAACTGTGCTCACATGGCTCACCACGTAGATAAATAAGATTGATTATGGGTTTGGCCCAGTTCCTCATATGGTGGTAAACATGCCTCCGTTTTCTTTCGAAGGGATCCTCTAGTACCGGGCTGAGGCTGAGGACCACGAGGTTCCTGACTAATCCCTATGGCTCTGGTCAGTTCACTTGTCCTTTGGAGAGAAGCAGTGGTGCCCTCCTCATCTCGTAATGCCTGCTGGGAGGAACGCCAATAGGGGATCCCTGCTTAAGAGGAGGGTGCTTAAGGGGAAGGGACATTCAGTGAGGGAGTAAACATGGAATGATCATACCTGGAAATATCATCTTCGTGCTTTTATATTCTTATCATAGTATATGACTGTTTCCTGATCAAACTATTCTTCTTCAGGAGAATTGAGATTGGGATAGCAGGAAGGCAGAGACAAAGAAACAGCCATTGTTCCATTTGTGACTGCCAAAATAGGCTCTCCAAGTCCATATGAGAAACAGAAGTTTGGAAAATCAAAGCTTTCTATTTTCAAGAGCCAAGTTCTGCAAAAGCTACGAAAACATCTTGAGATTCCAAAGGAAGACCCTGAAGGAAGCTCGGTGTGTTGTTTATGCCAGAAAATGGATGGGAAAGTGAAAAAGAGCAGTATACTGGACCCTTGCTGAGCACTGGAGTCCTCTGGGGGAGCTGTTAAAATGCCTGTTCCTGGGCCTTTCCCCAGGCCAGTGGAGTCAGAATCTCTGAGGAGAGTTAGTGGGCATTGTATATAAAACAAAACTGAACAAAACTCCCCGGGTTTTTCTAATGTGCAGCCATGGTTGAGAACAAGTAAAACTGGGGAAACCCAAGGCTGTTCTGATCTGGGAGGGTATAATGTATGCTCTTGGAGGAGATATTTGGGGACAGAGAGTAGGAGGCAAGGCCTGGTAAGACCCTGAGGAGAGGATTCAGTTTCAGGCTGAAAAACTGTCCAGTCCCATTTACTACTAACATCAGGTAGCTGCGTGGGAGCTGAGGTGCTGTCCACAGGCCAGCGATGCTACCATGTGGGTATGTGCCTCTCTGAGGAGCGACAGTAGCTTTATTCCTCACTCTATGGCAGGGGACGTTCCACAGTCCAAGGCTTGCTAGGTTGTCCTGAGCTGGACTGCATGTACCGGTGCCCAGACATTGCTGAGTCCTAGACAAACGTCCTTGGGTTAAGTTCCCGTTTTCAGTGACCCTCAACCAGAAGGCAGATGACCTGGAAGAAAACCTGGAGGTTTGGTGAGGCTGTGACACAAAGGGCAGTATCTGAACTCAGAAGCAGAGCTTGACCATGTTAAAATTCACTTTTTTTTATGTGAAGAAGGGGTCTCTCACCAAAATCAAAGGAGCACTAGTTATATACTTCAGAAAGATGAATTCTGTGAGCATAGCCTTTGACTTGCATTTCTTTCCCCTAATTAGTTGTTCCCATGGTGATTTTGAAACAATGCTTGATGCACCTGGACCTATATTAGAACTTGGCTCTCCAGCTGGGTGGAGCTGACTTGTTCTTTTCAAAAGAACATTTGAAATTAGAACTAGCACAATTGAGTGTGAAAGGGAGAAATACAAATAAAGATGCTGGCAATGTTTCCATTTCCACCATCAAAATTTAAATGGCAGAACTGATTTCTTATTTTTAATGTGGTAAAATGGCTTTTAAGGGTAAATTCAAAAGATTTTGCAGATAATACTTAGGTTTTTGAAAAATTTATAGTGATAAAAAGTTCATAAAGATGATAATTGTCATATTTGCATGACTTTAATCTTAATAGGATGATAAAATATCAAGATTGGTATTTTACATAAAATACATCTAAAGAAAGACACAGAAAGCCTCACTAGGGGAAAGCTGGGGATTACTGAGTCTTTGCCCGTGTCCATGTGTAGTCGTTAGGAATAGAAATGTTTTCAGCCAGAGCAGGAGGCTTACTTTTTACGAAGAAGGAACCTTAGGAGTGTCACAGGCGGCGGCGATGCGGAGCAGGAAAGCGTCGTTTTCTGCTCCTGCGCCAAGCAGACGGCCGCGGAGATCAGCAGCACGGTGGCTTTCCAAAGCACTGCTGGCTTAGGTCCTTATTGGAGGTCAAATTAGGCTATTATGAGAAACAGTCTTATTTAATGAGAATATAATTATTTTAATTGAGCCTAGTAACAGCCATAATACGAGTGACAGTGTTAAGGAGCTGGCTGGCTTGGAAATCAGGCTGGGAATTCTTTGCTGCCCGCTCTTTCTGAGCCCCAGCAGAAGCAGTCCCTGAACACAGTGGAGAATATAAAATTTCCTTAAACTTTTAGTTAAAATGGAGAGATGACGAGGAAGGGGTAGTCACGGCCAACGTGAGTGGCTAAACTTAAATTAATCAGGAAACTCCTATAATATAATAGCATGCTTTTTCAAGTTTTTTTCTCCCCATGAAATGAAAATACAGGACACCCACTTAAGTCTGAATTTCAGATAAACAATAACAATTTTTTAAGGGTAAGTATATCCCCTACAATGTTTAGGGCATTCTTTTTTTTTTTTTTTTTTTTTTAAGATTTTATTTATTTTTTGACAGAGGGGAAGGCAGGAGAAAGAGAGGGAGAGAAACATCAACGTGTGATTGCCTCTCACGCGCCCCCTACTGGGGACCTGGCCTGCAACCCAAGGCATGTGCCCTTGACTGGGAATTGAACGGTGACCCTTTAGTTCAATCCACTGAGCCATATCAGCCAGGATATGGGGCGTTCCTATACTAAAATATAGGGTGCCCTGTGTTTTATCTGGTGACCCTAATTAGGTGGTCACCTATGAGGTGACGCTTGAGCAGGGCCTCGAAGGTTTCTAGGTATAAAATATTATCTCCCTCCGCTGGCCGCTCTTGTGTCTGAAATCTCACAGCTGGACCATGTCTATGATTTAAGGCATAATAGCCAAGATATTTTTGTTTAAATGCACGTGTGTCACAAATCAGCATGTTACTTTATCTTAGCTTACCAGGGACTCAGGTTGTGAGTCCTTCTATTCTGTAGCCTCTTGAAGCTACAAGAAAGTCTCTTAAAAACTTTAGGCTTAGCTCTGTCCATTGGTTAACTAGTTCTGATGATGGGAGACAATATGTTTGAAGGCTTAGAATGATCAGCAGTGGGTTCTGGGATTATTTCGGTGGTCATGGTCTCAAATTTGGGAGAGCCTTGGCTTCATTTTAGCAGTTTTATGCCTCTAAAGCTGCACTCACTGACCACACATTTGTTGAGTTCCTTTATACATGGAGAAGTGCCCAGTGTTAGGGATAAGAGGACTGATAAGAAATGATTGTGGTCTTTAATGATTTTATAGTTATATGCATCAGTATAACAGTTCTACTATAATGTAAGGGCCATGATAGAACTAGGCTCTGGATGCCAAGGGAGTATGTGAGATGAACCCCCAAACCAGGCTGGAGGAATTAGGCAACACTTATGGAGAAGGTGATGTTTTAATAGAGTTCCAATGATAATTGGGGTCTGGGAGGAGGCAGTGGAAGAAGGAGAGAAGGGCCTTCTAGGCAGGGCTTAGCACGTGAAGGAAAACAAAATGGAAAACATCATGCGTTCAGAGCATTACAAGGAGTAGGTTATGCTGACTTCTAAGATGTCTAGTTTGGGGGTGCAAGGTGTTGGGAGGTAATTCTGGACCAGCAGAGAGTCATGAAGATGTCTTTGTTGTGACATTCTTCACCCACTGTCCCATTTTAAGTAGACTGACTGGGCCTCTGCCTCAGTTTCTCCTTCAGCATTCTTGGTGGTTTTCGTGGGAGCTAGAGTGTTGTTCCAACCCCTCTGTCAAGAATCATATTATCTTGTGTGGTCCTTTCTAGTCCCTCGCTGGTCATGGTGGCAGTGGTGGTAATGGTATGTCTGTTTGGGGATGGGGGAGGATTAGGAATGATCTAGATTACTATATCTTGAATTGGGTCCTGATACCCATGTAGTATTCAGAAAGCCGACAATGCACCCCAAATACCTTTTAAGTTTTTTTACTGGTTTATTGCTGCCACCATGTTAAATTGCCACATTGAACCGTCTTTGTTACTGGTGATGAATTTACTGATATATAAATCGATCTCCCACTCTTGGAACTAGAGATTGGATGGATTAACGCTGTTTTAAAGGAGCCAGACTATAACCAGGTTCCTAGACCCAGTCCTTTGCGGTTCAAGTATCCTGTTTTCCTATGAACTCTTGACATGTCATCTCTCTACAAAGTCCGTGGTATCTTACCATATCTCAAAGCTGGGTTTCTGGAGCAGCCAGGTGAGAAACAGTGAGTTGAGGAGGCATCCATTGCTTCTAGGGAGGGCATATAAAGTGGCGGGGGCGGGGGGAGGGGGAGGATAAATTTCTAGAGGGCCCGGACAGGACTCAGTGAGATGACAATGGTTTTTGCCAACCTCTCTTTGATTCTCTCTGACTGTCTCTCTGATCTCTCTGTTAAGGTTCTGGCTGGCCTGCCTCTATTGGCATCAAATGCAGCCATTATCTTCTATTAACTGCCAGCTGATGGCTCTGTTGTTCTTGACAATGTCCTGGGGGCACAGCTTGCTCTATAGTCCGATCTAATTAAAGTCAGGCCTTTTTGCCCAGGTGGTCTTTGAGGGCTTCTTTAACTCTAGGAAGACTCATCTTTCTCTTTCCCAGGTCCTCTCTGTTAAACCTCTAGTCTGTCTACTGTTATTTGTGGCTGCCAAGGAGCTACCAGCCTCCTGTTCACTGCCTCTCTCCCTGGGAAGAAGGAATATACCACTGCTCTGGAACTGGCGTCAGGGAAGCGGCCCACTTCTCTCCGAGTGACAGTCTTGTTCTGTGAATAGGCACTGGCGATGTGTGGTAGTGCCTGGTGTTCTCAACTTGCCCCTCCCGGTGTGGAATGTCCCTCTAATGAGAGAGCAGAGGTGAGGGTAATCAGAGCCCAGCAATCCTGGCCTGTCATGCCTGTGGTAGAGATCCTGCTTTTCTAGTGAAGGCTGGTGGAGAAAGGGAACCTCAGACGTCTCTGCCATGCTTGGCTGGGATAGTTTCTTCTGCAGTACAGATGAGGGAGCAGCGGGTAGGCATGGTGAGTGCTGACAGACTCCCCCCTTCGATGGAGAAAACTGCCCCCTTGCCGGGGAGGTGGGGGAAGAAAGAGCCCTGTCTTGGCGGCAGCTGCCTGGAATAAGAACTTCCATGGCACTGGGCCGTTCTTACGGAGATGTATTAGGTTTTCTTGAATGAATGTTTCTCCATTTGCTATTACCCTTAGGATAATTTCCATAGACTTTACATTGTTGTTGTTTTTTTAAATGTGATGCGATACAGTTAGGTTGTTTTGCTGTGGAGAAGATCCACCATGATCCTAACAGCACCATTTGGAAGTGTTTCTTTTATATCATTTAAAAAAATGGCATGGATTGGCTTGGGGAAGAATCATAATTTATTCAACCTTTATTTTTGTCTTGGGCATTTTAATGACAATGCTATAAAAACTACCATGGTCATCAGCATAGCTTGATCTTTGCCTAAATCTGGAGTTTTTTGTCCTTAGGATTAGCCCTGTGAAGTTTTATAGATGATTCTAAACTACTGCCTGGCTGGATTCTCACTGTGGCTCACACAGTTTGATGGTAAATAAAGTTTTCCTAAATGCTGTTTTCACAACATCAGTTCTGTATAACAGTCAAAGGCAGACTCCTTGGCTCCTCCTGTCTCAAAGACTGCAGTCCCTACTTGTGATCCATTTAATTCTGACTCCTTTATGAAAGCCTCAGCTTTCTATCCTCAGCTCTTTTGGGTAGCAAAGGTGAATTTTGAAGTCAGTAAGTAATTTGACTTTTCTAGTTCTGATAATGAATTCTTCCCACTTCTAGAATTTCTCTTTGATATCTCTTTTCTCAGCTGTTCTACTAGTCAAGTAGTACTCAAACATCTTAAACAGAAAACTTAAAATGCATGATTTCCACCAAAACTAAGAATCATTTCTTCATAGGTTTGGGGAGTTTAAGCAGAGACTCCTGAAAATAAACTTTTCCTACTTAGAAATTTCTTCTAAAGACAGTCCTGATGCTAATCATATTTAAAAATTCTTATCTGTTATTATCAGGTATTTCTCTCTACCATTAGTGTGTTACAGTAATAAGGAAATAATCTGCAATAAGGACTGTGTGCTATTAAAAGGTATTTAGGAGTGAAGTGTATTTATGTCTTAGTTATATAATTAGGTAGACTAAATTGAGAAACTAAATTCCTGTCTTATTTAAACATTCGACAAAACATATGGGTTCAGCTGTCGCCCCTGCCTTTATTTTCTCATTCTTAGACTATTTGAATGAGCTGCATTCTTTATTTTTCATTTCTAAATTATTGAGGAAATAATAATACAGCAATAACCTTCACAGAGACCCTTTCAGCCAAGTTGGTTCCTTATTCAAAAGCATTCAATGTCTATAGGGTAACATTATTTATTCCATCACATTACAGTCAAATATGTCTCTAAGTTACTGTTTCCAGCTTCCTGGCAGAAATTCTTATGTAGCTAGTGTGCATTTATTCATTTTCCCTTGTGTATGTAATGTCCATTCTCACCCTTTGTTCCTGCTTTGCCCCCTCCCCCATCTGAATGGCCTCCCCAGTATATTTCTATCTGTTACCTATCAATTGACTTTGAACTTGGAGTAGGAAAGCAATGTGGCCATTTATCAGTTTAAAATCTCAGTGTCCAAATCCCCAAATCCATTTAAAAAAAAAAAAAGAAGAGGAAAAATTCAGCCTATCAGGGCTTAAGACTTTTCTCACCATGGAAGTTCATGGTGAAAATTTTCACTTCCATTTCCCAACACTAAAATTGATACCCATCACTTGGCACTTATTTGTTGCCCTGTGTTTTTATAGTTTTAGTTGTGCTACGTAGTCTTCACTGGAGTGTGCACTTGTTGAATGAAGGCGGTGTTTCAGTTATCTCTGAACACCTAAGTGCTTTCCAAAGAGCAGATGCTCAGCAGACGTTGAGTGATAGTGATTGCACTGAATGGCTCTTTTATGATTACTTCAAACTAGCTCCTGAACACTGACTTCTCTTAAGTAATAATGTTGTTGACTTTGTTTTGTACTGTACCATTTTCAAACTGCATTTCAAATGATGTGGCTTACTTTAATTAATCTTTAAAGAATCTTATGAGATGAGCAGAACAAATCTTATTTCCATTTCTTAGATGTGACAAAAGATCTGAGAGGTGTTACTTGCTCAGGGTCAAAGTACTTATAAATTACAAATTCCAGTTCTTCTAATTCCTAGGAGATAACCCTTTTATCCTGCCACAACTGTCTCATGTATTATTGTGAGAACCTCAGGTGCCTTTCCAGAAATGTAAAGAATCTCAAAGTATCAGAAAACACATGACATTTCCAAGGCACCAGTGGAAATTTGATGTGAAATTCCATCTGACATGTTTGTAGCAGATTTAATTATTTAATCAATTTACTAACAGAATATTTAAAGTAGCCACAAAAATCACTGGGCATAACAAATTCCATCCATAAATCAGACATTTTGCACCTCAACTTTCACTCCTCGGTTCTATTTTGTGAATAATTGGCAACACTTGATGAAAATTTAAGAGGTAGACAGACTATAACAGGTGGAGGAATCACACTTTCACAAGGAAATTAATTTATAAACACACACAAATACACACGCATATTCATAGGCTCTGATCCTGCCAGGAAACCCCCCCAACAGTGTGGTTAACTGCAATTATGGCTAAGTGTCATAAAACAATTTTGGCATACAATGGCGCCCACAGGAATCGAAGTGATCTCTCAGTTCTTGGTCGTCTAAGCACGTTCCTATCTCATGTAAATTCATCCTTGCAAGTTTTGTTTGTCAGAAAAGAAATTTGACTACATCCTGCAACTTGTTTTGTAATCTTGGGATACTGCGAAAGCAGTGATCTTGTAAGCTGGAGTAGAACAAAGTGTGCCACTGTGATTTATGGGAATTGCTCTGATTCTGCTATGATGAAGACTCAACTCCAGAGATGACAGTGTATATGCACATGTGCCCTTTTACAAGAATTGTTTCATTCAAATTTACTGAGTTTTTTAATGCTTCTATAATTACATGGTTATTATTGAATGTTTGTTTAGAAGCAGTTTTCGATTACTTTGTGCCTTATTTTTGACATATTCCGAAATGCATTTTTCTGGTGTGGCAATGGCAGTAGATACATGCGTACATAAAATAAAATAAGAGGTTTTACCTCTCTGAGTTCAGACTAGACTGCAGACCTAGCTGAAAAGAGTCCTGTGACTAAGTATAATTTTATCTAACATGTAATTTGGAGTGTACTAGGTACACTGTACAAGGTGAGGTGTGTAAGTAGGAAAACTTAAAGTTAGTGATAAGTACTCAGAGTTCATTTTTTCACAGAGCAGGGCTGAGAGGAAAAAGATTTTACTGCTGTGAAATGTTCCATCTGACTCTTTAGTCAATATAGATAGCGACAAAGCCGTGTACATGAGCCCTTCAGCGATTAATTTTGAAGCCAATGTAGTTTCAAATAGAAAGCAATACTGAACCCAGGTTCAGTTGCTTGCCGCTTTGAAAACCAATACTTGAAGAGATAGGTGCAAGTGTAAGAAAAAATGGTTTATTCAAGAGCTGGCAGCTTGAGAAGATGGTGGACTCCTGTCCCATAGATTATCTCCACATCTCAGTGCAGGCAGGGATTTTTTCAGAGAGGGAGAGGGAAAGCAGAACAAAGAGATCAGGGGGCGGCGCTGTGGACCCGCAGGCACTGTCCTTGGTGGTCTCGATGGGGATCTTTACTACCAAATTCCTGCAGTTGCGTGATCTGCAGCAGCCAAAGCCTTGTAGTCAAGGCCATTTCCTGTACAAACTGGTCTGCTAGTGCCTGCAGTATGCTTATAAGGCAACTATTAGTATATGAGTTCATTTTATAAGTTTGTTAGTACAAATTTTCATCATATTGTTTTATTTTGGGAGAATATAAAATTGCATATACAATATTTTTGCAACTTTGTAAAAATACATGTATAGATCAAGTGTGAGAGGGACCACATAGAAATGTCAGTAGTTGTATAATGGGATTGTGATATAATTCTCTTGTTATACAGTTTCTTTTTAAAAATTTTTAATTTTTTAAATTTTTATATTTTATTGATTATGTTATTACAGTTGTCCCTTATTTTAACTTTATTTCATGGTTAGTCAGAGTAGTATAAAGTTTTTATACCCTGTTACAAAAGTAGTGTGTTTGGGAAATTTTCAATACTATTTCTTTATTTTTAATCCTTGCCCAATAATATGTTTATTAATTTCAGAGAGAGAGGAATGGGGGAGAGAGGAAGAGAGAGAGAGAATGAGGGAGAGAGAGAGGGGGAGGGAGAGAAAGAGAGAAACAATGATGTGAGAGAAAAATACTGATCAGTTACCTCTCATCTGCCCCTGGGATCAAACTTGCAAGCTTCTGGTAATGGACAATGCTTCCATCAATTGAGCTACCTGGCCAGGGCTGTTTCTCTGTTAGTAAAGACTAAAGTTACTCAGCTTGGCATTTTTATGTTATTTTAAAGCAGGAATATTAGAGTTGCATTGTACATTCATAGAAAAGAATACCAGTGCTGTTCTCTCCTTCAAAATAAAAGCTGGTTTTAAATAATACTTGCTCATTGTAAACAAACCAACCAACCAACCAACCCAAACAATGGAAAAAACAAAGAAGTTACATAGTATATGAAACCATATCTCTCACAGAAAATAATTGCTAATACTTTGGCAAATATCTTAGCAGACATATAACTACACAGTCATAAAAGCATATATACTAAAATTGGATCAATGTACTATTTTTCTAAAAATAGTACTAAAAATAGTACATTGAATCAATGTACTATTTTTACTATTTATATGTTGTGTTCATATCAATAAATATGGGTTTGTATTGTTATTATTAATGATTATAAAGTACTCTAGTGCATGGATTATTAAAAAGTTCTTTAATTCTTCATTGGTGTATTTTAAACTATTTTCAGCTTTGATCCTTTATAAATAACACTGGTTTAAAGGTACAAACATATATGTATCGTTGTACATTTTATTTGGCAAGTTTTTATTGTGTGTTTTTTATGTATCAGACATTATTCTAAATGCTGTTGAAATAGTAGTGAATTTGAGATCTCTGCTTTTATGAAAGTGACATTCTTGAGAGGAGATCAAACAAATAAGTAACTGGGATAATTGCAAATAGTGAGATGTGCTTGAAGAAAACAAAATAAGTAAATATGAAGTGCCTAAATGAGAGGGATAGGTAACATTAACTAGTATAGTCAAGAAAGGCTTTTCTAAGGAAATGGGATTTTATCAGAAGCCTGAACAGGAGACCAGAAGAGAGAATTCTCTAGGGAAGTGTGCCAGCTCTGATTTGGGACAACCTCGAGTGTTTGAAGAACAGAAATATGGTTGATGTGTTCCAGTGTACTGATCCACAGAGAGAGGCTGTTAGGGGAAACGAAGGATGGAGAAGTCATCAGAGGTTGATCCTCCAGGGCCTCAGGGGCTATGATTGGGAGTTAGATTTTATCATAAGCAGAATATTTTCAAAGCCTTAAAATGCTGCTTGAGAAATTTAAGTGTGTTAGGTGATGATTTTAGGTGAAAGAGCAAGGGAACCATGCATTTACTCTATCTGTCTTTCATCAAACATTTTTAGAGCAACCATCTCATGTCAGCCATGTTCTAGGCTCTAGAAAATAGGGAATGCCACGAATTCAATAATGACCAAAACAGAGGAGGTCCCTGCCCTTTTCAAGCTGATATTCTAGCTTCTTATAACAGAATGTCAGGTAGAAATTTACGTAAAAATTAAAGCAGAGTAATGGCAGGCATGTGTACGCTTGTTGTGCTTGTGCTATTTCAGGTAGGGTGGTATGGAAAGACTTTTAGAGGAGAGGTTGTTTAACAAAGATCTGTTGCAAGAATTGAAAAGTGAATCAGCCAATAGATGGGGGTGATTGTTCTGGGCTGAGAGAACGGTGGGATTGGCAAACACATTGGTTTTGTAATTGGTGGGCCTAAACAGTCCAGGAGACCTGAGTGGCTAGACACAGAGCATAGAATATGAGGACAGTACTAGAGGATGATGTCAGAGAGGTAGCCAGGGCTCTTGAAGGCCGTGGTGAGGATTTTAGTGTTTTTTTTTTTTTTTTTTAACCTGAATAGAATGGAAAATATTAGAAGGTTTTGAACAGGAGCGTGACAGAACCTCAAGTTTTGAAAGAAGATCACCTCAACTGTTATACGAAGGAGGAAATGATAGAAGTAGGAAGGTGAATTAGGAGACTATTACAACAGTCCAGGCAAGAATGATGGTGGCTTTGACGTTGGTGATAGTGGCAGAAGTGGTGAAACATTACTAGGTTCCAAATGTACTTACATGGAAGAGCTAATAAGATTTGCTGATGGATTGGATATGGAATCTTTGAGATAGAAACAAGTCAAGCAAGACTCTAATAGTTTTGTCATATATGGTGAATGGTGGTTCCAGTTTTGGAAATGTAGAAGACAGGAAAGGAGAAGTTTTAAGGGAGAAAATAAGAGTTACATTTTGTGTATATTAAGCTATAGATGCCTATTACACTTCTATGGAGAAATGTTGAGTTGGCAGTTCAGGAGAAAGGTCAGGGCAGGAGACATAAATTTGGAGATATTAACTTTTGGATGGTATTTAAAGCTGTAGGGATGAATGAACCAGGTGAGGAGTGAGTAAGAAGAGAGAAGAGCTGTCTGAGGAAGGAGCTCAGGGAATCCCAACACTTAGATATCACACGGAGAGAAGAGCCACTGAAGGTATGGTTGGAGGTAGGAGGAAAGTCAGAGAGTCGTGGTATCTAAAGCACTAAATAAATAAAGTATTGGAGGAAGCACAATCCATTATTTCAAATGCTGCTGGGGCGTCAAGTAGAAAGAGAACTGAGTATTGACTGTTGAATTTAATAATGTAAAGTACATGATATTCATGCAAAGGAGGTCTTGGTAGGTGTTGAAAGCCTGATGAGAGAGGGTTTGAGAAAGATAAGAGGAGAGACAATAAAGATGGAGGGGAAAAACAATGAAGTATTTATTTATTTATTTATTTATTTATTTATTTATTTATTGCTATAAAAGGGAGCAGAGAAAATACTTGAATAGTATGTGGAGTACAGGAGGGTTTGTTGTTATTTGGTTGTTAGTTTTTAAAGGTGGTAGAAATTACAGACTTTGAGCATTTCCTTTAAAACACACAACTTTTTCATTAAAGGCTTGAACTTTGGCTTCCTGGTTGGGGTCAGATCATGAAGGTAGAAGCCACATTAATCAGGAAGCTATTGCAAGAATACAGGGAAAATATGATAGTGGTTTGGATTACAATGTGAACAGTGGAGGGGAGAGAAGAGGCTAAATTTAGAGGTAGAGTTCAAAAGACTTGCTGAACTGGATGTGGAAAGTGAGGGAAAAGAGGAATCAAGGATAACCAAGGTTTTTTTGGGAGCGGTTAGGTATCTGGAGGTGCCAATTAGTAAGATAAGAAAATATTGGGAGACTAACAAGTATTGTTGGGAGTATGAGCTTTCTTTTTGACTTGTTAAATGTCAATTGCAATTGACATCTTCCCAGGAGAAATGTTTTGGTGTGGAACTGCTAAATCAGTGTTAATTTTTAATATATATTTCTGACCTAAGCCCTCTAACAGTACTTGAAATTTTTTCTATTTCCCTATATTCTGGTCAACTATGGATATCGTCAATCTTCTTAATTATTACCAATCTAATGGGTAAAAAGATATCAATGTATTTTATGTTTTTGACTATAGTTAACATCAGTTTATATTTAGTTTTTTAATTTAGTTTTTTTTTTATGGGAAAGTAGTATCACTTACTGTGATATGTGTGTGTGTATGCGACTGTCTTTTTGTGTCCTTCAGTAATTTTCATTTTCCGATTTATATGGTACTTTTATGTTAGAAACAGTAATAATTTACCAAATATGTTGTCATTCATTAGACAGTCTTATTTGTGGTATTACTTTTATACTATGAGAATTTGTAATTTGTACAGAGTCAAAACAACCCATTTTTCTTATTTTAAGTTCTTGCTTTAGTGTATGTGTATGTTACCTAGATGTCAGCTTTTCTTCCAGAATTAAATAAGATTTGTATCATCCTTTATTCAGTGTCCAATGGGAAGGCGTTCCTAAAGCACCCGCACATTCCTGATGGCTTATATTTTGTGGTATTTTCCAAGTTTGTGTCACACTAAATGTGTGACTTCACGCACATCTGATTGTTTGAGTCTGGTTTCTTTTTTTGTTCTTTGTCAACTTATTCATCATTCCTTGATTCCCTCAAAAGCCATTCATTCACAAGGGACTGTGCCTTATTTATTTTTCCAAGTGACCAATCAATGTAGCAGATACTGAAAAAAAAAAAGCCCTCTAGGTGAACAGCATAGTGATTAGACATTTACATGACTTATCAAGTGTTATATAAATCCAGTACCCATCTGACACTGTACATGGTTATTACACTATCATTGACTATATTCCCTATGCTGGACTTTTCATCCCCATGACTATTTTTATAATTGCTGATTTCTACTTCTTAATCTTGTCGCATTTTTACCCTAAACTAGTATAATATTATTTGTCAACGGTAACTGAAAAATAAAAAAATATTAAAAATACAAATAAAAGAATAAAATCAAAATCTGAAAGAGAAAAAGAAGAAAAAGGAAAAGAAGAAGCAGTTCTCCAGGTTATTCTGAGGCATGCAAAGTCTGAGAACCACTGGTTTAAATGTGTTGTTTTCCTCCCAGTGGCTCCTATCCTATTTATGTTCATGTCACATTTCTAAATACTAGAATTTTGGGGCAATATATTTGAAATGTATTACACTGTTCCCTTGGTAGTGTTTAGTGCTATATTGCTGTTTGAGGAGAACTGTTTACTGCCTCGCATTCTTTCTCATATACTTAATATCAGAATTTTGGTTTGTTTTATTTAGCAAATACAGAATCTTTTTCAGTTCCTCTCATCTCTCATTTGTCGTCCCTTTTATATCTCATTGGCTGCAAGTTGTACTTGTGTTACACGATCTGCTCATCTTAGTCACTGATAGGCATTGCTATCAATAGAATGTTTTCTCAGTTGTAGCAGATAAAATCTTTTCACTCTGATCCAAATTTGGAGAGATATCTGTGGTATTCACTATACATCAGTATTCTGCTATGCATGTATAGGCCCAATGGTTTATAACGTCTGTCTGGTTACATTGATGTTCATGATGGATAAGGAGCAAACTAGGGCTGTGCCCCCGCCAATATGTTGAGCTATTATCTGGATTGTTTCTGAATGAATTAGAACTTTTGTACTGAAAGGTTAGATTTTTGGATTTGAAAATATATCTTGCTTGTTTTGTTCCCCTTTATAAGAATGAATTGGCTTTGACTGAAAAATATAAAAAAAAATTGAACATTAAGTAAAAAGCCATATGAAAAGCACAAAGAATATATTATGACTAATATGAAAAAAGAATGAATTGGCTAATTTGATGCAATATTAATTTAAAAAGAACCCCCATGAAGATGGCTTATAAGGAATTTGGGAAAACTTCTGAGGCAGATGGACATGTTCATTATCTTGATGTGTCAATGTTTTTACGGATGTAGACATATATCATACTTGGATTGTGTACTTTAAATACATGCAGTACATTGCACATCGATCATACCTCAGTAAAGCTGTTAAAACACCATGGGTTTTTATAAACCGCTCAATATGGTTTGCCTTCTAGTACAGTTTGTGGATGTGAATCATTGGTTCTAATTTTGACTCTGTGAATTTTACCTGTTTTCCCAACAGTCATGGGGAGGAGGAAAAAATAAGGCCTGATGTGGTGACTTTTCTAGGCCAGCTGTGATTTTAAAGTGTCTGATACACAGTGGAAAGGGGGACTACAAACATAATGGCTAACTCAACCTCTACCCCACGTTTTTTCAGGTATGCTAAAACTACACTTCCAGATCACCAGAAATCAGAGTTTTGGTTATGATATATGCTTCATCAGTCAGATGCTGTTGCATGAGACTCTGATTTAAAAATGGATGTAGACAAGAGAGGTAGAATGTGGGGACACAGGTTGAGGGGGAAATGACATGGTTCTGGAGCCAGCCTATGACATGGTGACTCTCTAACACGGCAGAAGATTTTTTAATCAGCTTCCTATCACAGTGTGGTGCCTCTGTGTTCCCAGTGTGTCAGGGTGTCCTGTGGTGGCAGGGTTCCCAGTCATGTCAGAGTTAGTATGGTTGGCAGTCAGCAATAATACAGACTCCTGATTTGTTACCTTCTTGCAGTGGTGATGGTCAGTTTCTCAATCACAGCAGAGGCAGAGTTGTCCTAAGGGCTAGGAGTTGGTCCTGGGAGATTAGCCTGGAGCTGGCTCCTCCAGCCCTTCAAGACTTACGGGAGCACATAATTCCTTATATAAGACACATTCAGCTTAAGCCAGTTAAGGTGGATTTTGTTGTGTGCAACTGCAACCCAGGTGATAATTAGTGGTTATGGGCAATAAACATCAAAGCACTTGCCCTGGCTGGTATGGCTCAGTGGGTTGGAGCATCATCTAGTAAACTGAAAGGTCATGGGTTCCATTCCCAGTTAGGGCACATGCTTAGATTGTTTTTCTCCCTCCCTCTCTTCCCCTCTCTCTAAATTCAATAAGCATGTCCTCAGGTGAGGATTTAAAAACAAAGAAATCAGACTGGATTTTGTTAAAGGCAACTACAGTACAGAGTGAATAGTTACTTAAATTATCACCTCTAGTCATACATTGTGACAGACCATTATGGGGACACAAGGAAGACAGGGTCCTGGGAGTTGGTTGTTTTTTTCCCCCTAAAGTGTGCTGGTAAGCTACAGGAAAGAAAGAAATATGCTCGATATTTTAAATTCTCAGCTCTAGGAACCATCTGAAAACCAAGAAAATTTTACAACTGTCCTTAAAGGCTCTCTCATCTTTTGCAGCCTCAAGACTAATTTACATGGAATTCAGATGGAAAGTCTGATGCTGCAGGTTTTGACAATAAGGTGGGTTGAATTTATAGTTTTGCCATTTATTTTTCACAAAATTGAAAACATTGCCTTAGAAAAAGTTAGACCTCATAACTTAAATACTGTCGTTTAGGAGGACTTGGGTAAATTGGCATACTTGAACCTCACCAAGTCTCCCTTGCCAGTCGAAGCAGTTTCTTCCTTACCTGCTGATGTTTGTTCTGTCTCACTTGAAGACTCTGAAACAGACCCCTTGCTAGGAGACGACTGTTCTCCACTTATAGTGCTTTCACCACCAATATTGTTTTCACACCTATAGCCAGATATCTGCAGATATCAGATATCTGCATTCCCCAAGGAGCAATTACAGCATCAAGCCTAGAGCAAAAGACCTAATTTACTTTATCATGGGCCATCATTAAATCCAAATTTTCAGTCAATAAACATGATCAGTGTCCTTAAAGAAAGGCTACCAAAATGTCACAAGTGCATACTGGAAATCTTCCCATTGCTGACGACAAGGTAATGATGTCTGGGGTAAAGGAGAATACCAGGTCTTTCAGTGATTATTGATACTGGTTCTGAGATCACATAAGTTCACAGGGACCCAGTCACCACTGTGATTTATGGATCAGAAAGGGGGCTTATGGGTCTTAGTGATAAATGGAGTTTTGGCCCATGTTCCCCACAGAGTATTTTGGGTAGGTCTATCTGTCTAAACTGTGATTATTTTTCTAATTCCTGAATATAGAGTTTATTATATATATTATATATGTTAAAACAAGTAGCAGAATCTACACGTGCCATGTTCTCTGGCAAGTAACTATTCTTCTGAGAAACAGGTCTCAGTGTGCTCTTAGACTCTAACAGAGACTGGATATAAACTAAACTGCTTCTCATGGACTGAGTGGTATGTAATTTGCCAAGTCATAAATTAGGGCATGTCCAGCATCTCACTGTCATCAGTGGAAATATACACCATAAGACTTGTTCAAGTACTGCTGCTGTACTTCATTCTTCCTTCAACCTACACTAAGGACCTCATGAGAAGTTCCATATAACCTGAGAAAGAACAAAATTCAAGTCTGTTTATAGATTGTTCCTCATGACATGTGACATAAGTTGGAAGTGGACTGACTGTTGAATTAAAACTTTGCTCAATATTATTACTAGAAGACTGGGAGGAAGGAAATCCTCTCAGTGTGCAGAACATGCAGTGATATGGTCTAGGGTCTACCTTGTCTAGAATGAAAAATAACTGAATGTATCTGTATATTTTGATTCATGGGCAACAGCTAATGACTAATGGGTTAGGTAATACAAAATTGGAGGATTTGAGACAAGGAAGTCCAAGGAAGAAGTAGGTAGATGGACCGAGAAGAGTCATGTATTCTTTATGACTGCTCTCTGAAATATTCCACTTTGGAAGATGAAGTTCTCAAAATCAAGTGAACATGGTGGTTAGTGCATGGGAGATAAAGTCTTCCTCTAGCCACTCCAGTGTTCTCTGACTAGGTTAATGAACAGGGTAGGTCTGGTGGCACAGGTGAAGTTATATATCAGCTTAGTAACATGAGCTTTTCTCCACCGTAGTTGATATGGCTCTATGTCAATTGAGTGTCCCAACTGCCAGAAACAGAATATCACTTTGGTGGCTTAGTAATAGATAGATTCTTAAGCTCCTTCCATCATGGCAAGAGTAGTAATTTTCTTCTCCAGAAAGGGACAACTCAATCTGGATTTGTTTTGCCTTCTCTGCTTGTTATGTTTCTGCCAGCAAATACCTGTGGGTTCAAGAAATAGCTTATTTATAGTATCACACACAATACTTTTTCTGATCACAGAACTAATAGCCAAAAATAAAGCACCAGGTTCATATTTCGAGATTCACTGGTAATATCTACACAGAACCAGTTTCCCTTGTGAAATGGTGGAATGGACCATCGAAGACTCAGTGATGGCAGTATCTAAGAAACAAAACAAAAACAAGCAAAATATAACCAAAGACACTGAAATTGAGAACAGGCTGACAGTCACCAGAGGGGACAGGGAAGGGAATTTCAGGGGAAAAGGGGAAGGGTTTAGAGCAACAAGTATAAAGGACACATGGACAAAAACTAGGGGGTGTGGAAATGGGAGGGAGGTGGGGTGGGCTGAGATAGGAGTAAAAGACAGAAAACTGTACAACAATTAAAAGAAAATTAAAAAAAAAGGAATAACACCTCATGAGGAGTGCTGTCTTACAGATGTGGTATTTACTCTGAACCTCTGACCAACATATTTGTCCTATACTGGAATGCATAGGGTCTGAAAACAAAACGAGAGACATGGGAATGGCATCTCTTACTACTACACCAACGTAATAGCAAATGGTCTACTTATAAAATTTTCCTTCTTGTTGCTGAAATTTTGGCTCTGTTGGTTTACAACTCTTCATAGCTAAGGGAGGATTACTTCCCTTAGGGGATGTATACAACTGACCATTTTAGGAAAAGGAGACTAATTCTATTTTGGCTGACATGATTGATCCTAATTATCAAGGGAAAACAGAGAAAGGAGTATGCCTGGGACACTAGCAATCCTCTTGAGTGTCTCCTGTGACTTCTAGTCTACAACTAGAAAACTGCAGCAGATAGGCACGATGTGGAGGTTGTTTGTTGTTTGGAAATGTAATTGTGGAAAGTAGGATGCTAAGTATATAGAAAGCAGCTTTGTAAATAAATATTTCAATCTTCTAATCTCAAAGGCTGAGAAACTTAAAAACCACATTTCCTGGGCTCCCTTGCCGCTAGGGTTCTGGACATCATTTAGATTACATCAATTAGAAGCATTTTTACGATACGTTGAGTACTAACTGAGTCACATTGGTAGAGAAGCAGGTTGTGAGACATCTACTTGACTTACATAGATAGAGGATGGCAGACATTGCATGGGGTCTGGGGTCATCTGTTAAAACTTCTCTAGTTGTTTAGAATGTGGCTCTTGAATCATCAGGTTGCTACAAAAGCAGCTTTCCTGATCACACAGAGGCAGTATGGCTTTGGGAGCTGTTCAGGTTCAATCCTATATCTTCTGACTTTCTGATATTTTTGTAATAATTTAATTTTCTTCTTCAAATACTATTTCATCTTCAAATCCTTCAAATTTAACTAACTGGAGTGAATTTTATTTTCTGTAGTTGAATCCTATCTAATTTCCAATTTGAAGATATTAGTAAGATTTTTTAAAGAAAAATTTCCATTTACTTATAGTCATGCTGTACTATTCTCCTGAGAAGGTGAATTATGTACATTACTGGAAACTTTTAATTTAGTTCAAATTTAGACAATGTTTCACAAATGTTGTGCTCTAAGCTTAGAACTGTCTTATTTGCATGGTTGTTAAGAGTTTATTTACTAATTTTGTTTCTTTTTTTTTTAAATTCCAACAGAAAATGAGATTTTTAATAAGTTATATTAAAAATCTTGGACTGATTCATTCTAAAGTTATTTTAATTTCAAGCTCAGTTCACATTCTGTTGCTCCAGCTGGCAAGCTATAATCATGCCTTCTTATCTATTTGGAGATTCCTTGAAATAGGAAGACAAATATGTCTAAATTTAAGCATATCCTCTAAGTGATGTCAGTGGGACAGACTTTTAATTTAAATAGGCCTATGGGTTAAATCTGATAAACTGGGGACAGTCCCAGTGGTTCTTAACCGTGGCTGCACAAGGAATAATCTTGGAAGCTTCTGACAAGTGTTAATGCAAGAAGCATACCTCAGACAAACTGAACTGTTCTTTTGGAATATGTGTTTTTTAAAACTTCCCCTAGATGATTGTATTAGTCTGTTTGGGCTTCCCTGACAAAATATCACAGACCAAGTGGCTTAAACAACAAATTTATTTTCTCACAGTTCTCGAGGTTAGAAGTGCAAGATCAAGGTGCTGTGTGGCTTCTCTTTCCTAGCTTGTAGGTGGCCACCTTCTCACTATATCCTCCCTCAGCCTCTCTCCTCTGTGTGCTTGTGGAGAGAAAGAGATATATTCCTCTTCTTACAATGACAACAGTCCTATCAGATTAGAGCCCCACTCTTTTGACTTCACCTAACTTTAGTTACCTTCTTAAAGGCCTATCTCCAAATACAGTTACATTATGGGTTGGGGCTTAAACATGTGAATTTGAGGGGAGGCACAGTTCAGTTTGTAATGATGATTGACAACCACTGTTTTAGTAGAATAAATTTGTTTTGGGTGCTGAATTTCAGGACAAAAGGAAAGCAGACAAATCACAAAGATGTACCAGGTTTTTAGCCTATGTGGCAACTTGGCAACTTCTGTTGGTAAGAAGGGAGAGAAATAGCACTAAATAGGGAAAGGTATGGGGATGGGGCAGGAGTTGGTCAACCATTTAGTCTAAGTAGGATAGCAGGGTGAACTCCGGTTCAAGCTGGCATTAAGTTGAGACTTGCTCTAAAGTCATGAACCCTGAAGTAAATGACAGGAACATGAGAGCCAGGGTCTGACTGAAGTGACAGGAGCAGTAGGAAACGGGTGTGGAATGTGTCATCCTGTAAACTGGTTTTTCAGAACTGAAAATTGAAAAGTACATCTCGAGGCCTCAAGAGCCAATGAGGGCATGCATCGGGCAGTTAGAGAGAGAGCCTCCGGAAGGCTTAATCTGTGCCCTGGTCAGTGGATGTGGGAGCGGCTGGCTATTGTTAAATAGCAAATGTCATTTGCTGGTGGAGTGAGGAGTTCTTAATCTCTGATATGGCTGATTGGTGTGGTATCCAGAGCAGTTGTTCTCAAACTTTAGTGGGTGTCAGGCTCACCTAGACGGGTTATTTAAACATGGCTTTCTTGGCCTCATCCCCGAAGTTTCTGATTCATTAAGCCTGGGGCTCAAGCATTCACACTTGTAACACGTCTTCAGATGCTGCTGGTGCTGCTGGTGCTGCTGGTTTGGAGACCACTTTGAAAATCACTGATCCTACTTGCACATAGTAGGCATATTATAACTTGAATTATTTCTTATTGTCTTTATAATACTCAAATAATTAATTCAGCTGTTAATAATTAGAAACACGTTTTAAGCACTCCACTGTCATTTTTAAATCATTTTTCTGGTGTTACAATTGGGCAGAATAAGGTGGGGCAGAAATGGTACAACATTGTGTGAGACAGACCTGAACTTGACACAAAGCGAGGAGAGGTTGGTGTGACCTGAAGCACACTTTGAAGTGCTCCCCAGCACTCTGAAGATTTACCTGACATTACAGAGAGATGGTACAACTTCCTGTGACACAGAATTCATATGAGGAAAAAAGTACATATATGAGTTTAACTGAGTAGGAGAATACCCAAGCCCGGAACACCTGACACCCTGCAGTGGCCTCCCCAGCACTCTCCTTTGAGGGCCCACGTCTCATCCCACCCACGTTATCCCCGTATGTGCTGTCCTTTTACTCAGCACCCCCATAACCCTGGGGTCAAACTGAGGCGATCCAACACTTCAGGAGGATTAAAAAACACTTTTTTATTATGAAATAACTGTAAACTTAGAGTTGTAAGAATAGTACAAAAACTCCCCCATGTCTTTTGTACCCGTCATGCAGATTCAGCAGTTGTTAGCATTTTGCTACATTTGCTTCTCACTCTCTGTACACATGCAGCACACATTATTTTTCCTCAACTGTCTGTGAGTTGCAGGCATTATACACCTTTATCCTGAATTACTTCAGTGTGTATTTTCAAAGCACAAAGATATTCTTTTTTTTTTTTTTTTTAAGATTTTATTTATTTATTTTTAGAGACGGGGAAGGGAAGGAGATAGAGAGGAAGAGAAATAGCAATGTGTGAAGTAGAAAGGGGGCCTTTCAAGTGCCCCCTACCGGGGATCTGACCTGCAACCCAGGCATGTGCTCTGACTGGGAATTGAACCAACAACCCTTTGATTCACAGGCCAGCACTCAATCCACTGAGCCACACTAGCTAGGGAAGAACAAAGATATTCTTAATTATAGCATGATGGCTTGTGAAATGGCCAAATAGTTCTACATCTGTATGCATATCCTTTTGTAACGTGACTTAGATGCTCCTCCCATCAAAAGGGGAATCTACTTCTTCACTCCTTTAATCTGAGTTTAGCCATGTGATTTGCCTTGGACACAGGATATTAAACACTGATGCAAGCAGAGGCTTGAAAAGTGCTTGTGCTTTGGGGCTTGCCCTCTCTTGATGCTGGGAACCTTTCTGCCACAGTGTGAACAAGCTGGGCCAGGCTGCTGGAGGATGAGACACATAGCTGTCACCTTGGTTTACATCAGCCCAAGCGCTGTTAATGCGAGTGAGGCCATCTAGACCGCACGCTCCAGCAGAACCAGCTCAGACCGCAGCAGTTACCCAGCCAACCCACAGAGCCACGAGAAGGAATAAATAGTTACGGCTTTAAGTCTTTACGTTTTAAGATGGTTAGTGTGCACAGCAACAGAGTAAAATGATCAAATACAGGAATGTAATAGTAATATGATATTATCTAACCCATATTCAAATTTTTAACATTGTCTTAAAAATTTATTATAGCTTTTTTCCTTCCCAATCTATGGTCTAATCCAGGATTATGCACTATAATGAGCTGTCGTGTCTCTCTTTTCTTAAACCTTCACAACATTTTATATTTGTGATATGCAAAAAAGCTGTTCATAATTAGTGTATACAACTTGATGACTTTGGAGGTAAGTGTATACCCTGTGAAGCTATCACCACAATCTATGGCATAAACCTGTCCATCCCCCCCCCCCCCGCAACTATTTATTACTACTACTACTTATAGTGGAACTATTTATTACTACCACTACTTATTAGAACACTTACCATAAAATTTACCCTCCTAAGAAATTTTTTGCTTTAATAATTTTATTGAAAAATTGCTATATCAATAACTAGAAACTTCATCTCCTCTCCTTTCACTATTAAATTATTTACATATTTTTAAATTTTTCAATTACAGTTTACATAAAAAATTATTCTGTATTAGTTTCAGATGCACAGCATAGTGGTTAGAAAATCATGTACCTTACAGAGTGGCCTCTTAGGGAATTTTGCCATATTCAACACCGCATTGTTGACTACTGTGCTGTGCAGCGGATCTCCAGGATTTAGTCATGCTGCGTAACCACGCCTCTCTACCTGTTGATGAATACTCGTTTTCTCCTCCCTGCAGCTCCTGGTGACCACCACTATACTCTCTTCTTTTGTGAGTTTGACTATTTTAGATTCATTATATAAGTGGTATCACAGTACTTGTTCTTTTGTGTCTGGCTTATTTCACTTAACCAAATGTTCTCCAGATTCACCGATGTTGCAAATGACAGATTTTTTTTTTTTTTTTTTTAAGGAGGAATAGTATTTCATTGTAAGTATATCCCACATTTTCTTTATCTACCCATCCATTGATGGACATATAGGTTGCTTTCATGTCTTAGCTATTGCAGATAAAGCTTCAATGAACTTGGGAGGGCAGATGGCTCTTTGAGATCCTGATTTCAATTCCTTTGGATGTACACTCAGAAGTGGGATTGCTGTATCTTATAGTAGTCCTATGTTTAGTTTTCTGGGGAAAAGCCACACTGTTTTCCACAATGGTTCTACCAATTTACATTCCTTAAAAAAAAAAAAGCAATAAATAAACAGAATGGAAACAGACTCATAGATACAAATACTATACCAATTTACATCCCTTTTCTTCATATCCTTGTCAACATTCATTGTCTTTTTCTTTTTTGATACCTCTCCTAACAAATGTGGGCTGATATCTTCTTGTAGTTTTGACTTACATTTCCTGAATGATTAGAGATGTTGAGCAACTTTTCATATGTTATCTGTTGGTATGATTCTTTGAAGTGTCTATTCAGTTCTTTGGACCATTTTTAAATTGGGCTATCACACATTGATTTTAAAATATACTACAAAGCAAAAGTAATTAAAATAGTATGATACAGGCATAAAAACAGATGTAGAGACCAATGAAACAGAGTAACAGAGTCCAAAAGTAAACCCATACATATAAGGTTAACAGATCTTTGACAAGAATGCCAAGAATATACTGTGGATAAAGGATAGTCATTTAAATAAATAGTGTTGAGAAAACCAGATATCCATATGCAGAAAAAGGAAATTGGACTCTTATCTTACAACATCTCCCAAAATTAACTAAATAACCAGTCCAACTGTACAAGGAATGTAGGATATATATTCAATGAAACTATGTAGTCATTCCATCACATTAAAGGACAGTGGTTGGTTTGGCACTGACTGGTTGTGCCCCCCAGGTATTTATTCAATATCCCTGAATAGACTCAGTGGTTGTGCGGCACAAATATTTGGCCATGGATTCCATCTGGGTGATTGGGCTGCTGTACCCTGGGTTTTCCCTAGGCATGGGAGAGTTGGCCCCACAGTAACAAAAAATTGCCAGCCTCCTTCTCCTCAAGGCCAGATGGGCGTGTTTTGTTTTCCACTGGTACAATCATTTGGGTGCATTCTTTGTTCCCTCCATTGGCCTGGAGGACGTTATAGCACACAGAGAAGCCCTTCCTAAATTCACTCAGGGAGCCTTAAGTGATAGCTAGCAAAGCCTGTCTGTACTGAACACTAGAATGTGTCGAATGAGAAAAGTTTCCTCTGGAAATACAATGGCCTTGGACATTATTACTGCTTCACAAGGAAGCACCTGTACCATTATTCAAACAGATGTTGCATCATCTTCATACTTGATATGTCTACCTATATGCATTATCTTATTAAATTACACGAGGGCACAAGTGAATGCACAAGGGAGCGATCCAACCCCCAGCCTAGGTGACTTAGTGAATCTGTGGTTCTCATCATGGGGCTCTTTGTGGAAGAAATTGTTACTTACAATGGGGATCATTATCTTAATCTGTTTTCTCTCGCATGTGCCTAGTTTGTTGCTGTGGTATCTGCCTCCAATGTAGCCAGATAGCTGCACAAGTTGAGTGACCTCCATGCTAGTGAAACTCCTTGCTGACCACTCGGGGCCCATTGCAAAAGAAGGGGGCATATGAGATTGTAAGAGCCAGTCACAAGGTGTGGAGTGTTGGAGGTGGTCATTGAGAGGATGTGACTGTTGATTCATCCACAAGCTGGACCCACGCAATCAGAGGCTCCTTACCCCCTCTCCTGTCCTTGAAATGTCTGCCCTGCCCAACGTTCTCACAGTGGGAGCTGGTTGGATGCAGCCTTGAGAAATTAAGGTGGTGTTGAGAGCATCTGGATGGCACATGTGGCTGAACCCAGTTCAGGTTTTCTATAAACTGTTAAGATTCTAGCAGGCACGTGCAGAGCTCTACTTATTTGTGGCTGCCTACTGCAAGCCTTGCATGTAACTTCCCTTTTTATTAAAGTCGCCACCTACCAATCTGGAGTAGTCTGCCTCTTTCTTTGGTCTCTCCTTGCTCTCTGTGAATGGGAGTCAGATTCAGAGTCTACTTGGGAAGCTCCCGAGGGTGTGGACCATGGATATTAGAACATTGCCTGTCAGAGTGTCCTGAGTCTGGCCAAAATCGCTGGTCCTTTATATTCTCACCCTGCTTTCTCTAGAAATGGCTGGCCTGTGAAGGGTCTGACCTTAGGCTGAGTGGCTCTCTGCAGTTGAAGCAGATCCCAAGAAAGCTGACGGTTGGAGGCTGTCTGCTGATCGCCCTCCCCATACTTGGGCAGCAAGTCCTTCTGGGAGATTTCTCTGTGTCTGCTAGATACCAAGATACTAAAAAAGTGAGTGATATATATTTCTATGAGTTAACATATGCTCTTCTCAGTTACTTAAAACTAATTGTGTGCATTAATGTGGTAGTATTTTTCCCTAAAAAGCTGTTATTAAATTTATGATGCGTACACAGCCAATGTCATCATAGAATGGGAAAAATACAGCAATTGAGATTGAGTCGTTAAATGAAAAGTGGTCATTAACTTGTTTGAAAATTTCCTGTCCCATTCCATTTATTTCGCAGAATATAAAGGAACCTTGAGAACTTTACTTTCAAAAGAGTTACTTCTCTCATTCAAAGGAAATGATAGTAGGAAAACCAAAATAATAATTTGATATTTCGATATCAAGGTTCCTGTGGACTTATTTAAAAGAACAAGTTGAATAATATCTTACAGAAAGGCAGAAAGCATGCAAGAAGAACAAGATAAATAATGGAAAATAAAAAGTTTTTTTCCCCATGGTGAGGAAGCTGGGGCAGTCCAATACATCATGTAGACAAGTGAGCAGTGATAACAATAAAAGATATCCTGGGAATGGATATCCCCACAATTCAAGTGACTGGCCTTAGTCCAGGTCTTTATTTCTAGGTCTTAAAAATGATATGTGTCTGAGCATCACCAAAGGTATTTTTTTTATTGGAAATTGTTATAACTAAGGACAGATATGATTGGAATTTGGAAGGCAGCATTTATCATTGCTAAATTGGATTGCTTATATTTATAGTTCTTTCAAAAGTACCAAACATGGAAAGTTTCCACTTGCAACAATTCTACGATATTATATGTTAGCTCCAAAAATATGAGGATGTGGTGCTTTTGAGATTTGATTTTATAAAGACACTTTGGCAAATATACACTGTGCCTGGAAACCTGATACCAAGAGACCCAATCAATTTCGGTCATTCAGTGACATTTCTCAAGGAATGTATACCAAACACAGGCATTTAGAAGATGAAATAAATAGCTACAATAAAAACACTCAAACCACAGTCTTGTAAGTAAAGTAGGACCAATAAAAACAAGATTATGAAAGGTCTATAAAAATTATCCAAGGTAAATATAAATGCCAAAATGTGTTCTACAAAACTGGGTTTATAGAATACTATAATTAGGTGTGGGCTAAGACAATGAAAATATTTTATTAAAATGCATATTTTGTCAGCATAGCTGCTTTAGCACTTCAGATAGCTGTTGAATAGTTCTGAAAATGTCTAAAATGATAAACTATCATTAAAATCTATATATTTTCATTAAGCAGCAATCATTACTTCTAGGCCTGTGAAAGGAAAGTCAACAAATACAGGGGAATACTCGAGAACTGTGTTTTAACCTGACTTCATGATGTATTTTATCAAAGCAAGTGTCACGGCACATTTGGTAGTTGTTGCAACGGAGAAAGGCTCCATTGCCTCTTTTGTGAAGGAATAAAATAAAGATGCTTTTGAGACATATGACTGGGGGCTATATTTGCCAAATATATAAATGAAAAGTGTAAAGTAGTTTTTTGAAGATCACTTTTTAAATATATTTCAGAAAATGAGCAATTTGTATAATGCCAAGCACCATTAATTGAAATGTGCAAACGTGCCCTTGCTCTGATAAATCCTCCTCACTGACTTGATCCAGAAGGTTTTTTTTTTTGATAAATAGTCCATACTTCTAAGTTAAAAAATACATATGAGGAGTATTTATTTTGACTTAGTTTAGCAGCATGGTGCTGTAGGTAGAATATTGTACTGTGTATTGGGAAATCCAGACTTAGATATTGAATTACGGGATAACATTCGATCATAAATAATAATGTTTATAATAATAATAGGAACAGCATTGATAATATCAAGCACCAAATTTAAAATGCCAAAAGAGATAATGGCAATAAATATACTGGTTTAGAACTATAAAAACTGATTTAAAAAACTTGCTTAATGTACCAGACATTTTATTCCCCAGAACTAATAATATCAAGCTACCTAGACTTATTACTGTTCTAAATAGAAACACCTCCATAATGAGGGGAACCAAATTAGTGTGGCCTGTGGGTGTGACACAAGATTTGATGAGAGATGGAAATTGAAGAATATCAAAATAGGGGAAGTTATCTTGCTATGTTGAGTAGTTTCAGAAGGGCTAACGGGAAATCTTAACCCATGCGGAGAATCTATCACACTTAGACATCAGTTAAAATGTTACTGCTTCCTGCTCCTTGTCATACTTCAGGATATTTCTACCTCTGATATATTTCTAATAATAGATATTTCAAACCCTAATATATTTCTAATAATAGAAGATATTACAGTGTATGTGGCCAGTACTGTAAAATTGACTTGAGAACAGATTTCTTTGAACTGCGAAAATAAATATACATTGTAAGTCCAGACCAAGACATATCAAAATGTTTCTGTAAAGAAACAAAGAAGTATCTTGGAGATGATCATGAAAAATAGACGACAGTGGTAATTTCAACCAACTGAAGATATACAGAAGCTGCGATTTGGAAGGTTCCCAAATGTCACCGAAACAATATGGTCTTGAGTGGAGATATATCAGACAGATGGAACCATGCAAATGTCACCTATTGGAAATCTGAACAGGAAGTGACTGATGTAATAAAAGCAGCTTGTAACCAGAAGGCTCGGGTCTTGACTTATTGCAGATTCCTGGTACAAGAAGTTCATGACCATACTTGGAGATGTTGCCAGCTGTATCATGAATAAATCAGAAGAATACTGAATTTAATAAGACTTGTAAACAAGTAACAATTGTAAATAACACTATTTTGAAGTCACTACATTTAGATCAGTAACATTTTCCCTGCATTTGGCATGAGTTTTGTTATAGATTTCTGTCTCATTTAGGGGAATGGCTCCATTGATGAGCTTCGAGGAGGTTACTAATTACTGAACAAACAAATAAACCAATGATTATAGATTTTGTTTGCCTTCAGGTAATTCATTTTCCAGCCAACTGACCTCTCCCCCACAAATCTTTACTCTTCCCAGGTCCATGTCTTTGCTAATGCTTTCCGCTTTTTATGGAATCCCTACCTCCCTATTTCTACACATCCAGACCCTACCTCCCCCTGCCTCTTTCTCTAGGAAGCTGGTTCCGACCATCCCTAGTCAAATGTGATTTCTTCCTTATCTGAACTTTATAGCCATAACTCACCTATGGCTCTTTTGATTTTGACCTCACATTATAGCTTATTATGTTCTTGTACTATTTCCTTATTAAAATATAATTTCTTCCAGGGAAGAGTTTAATCTGAATCATTTTTTATTTTCTCTGTAGCAGCTAACAATATCTTGTACATACAGTAAGTATTTGTTAAACGAATAAACAGATCCTGTTCTAATTTCCAGAACTATTAATAAATTAAGAAATATGATCGAGTCTGCTCATAATTATCTTCGTTGTTAGTAGGATTTATGCAGGTAGAGGCAGCCTCTGCCATTCACTGCTTTACCGCAGGCTGCACTACCCATTCAGCACGTGGGAGCTCATGGATACTCCTGGACGCCCATGCTTTCATTCTGAAGTTCATTTGCTTTATTACCAGCTTCAGCCTATGTGTCAGGGTACTAACTTGTATCTTTTCAGAAAATAGGTTTTGTTTTTACAGCCTAGTTAAATTTTTTAGGGTGTTTTTCAATTTGCATACTTTCGGGCCA
The DNA here is from genome assembly GCA_039655065.1 of Glossophaga mutica. Classification (NCBI taxonomy): domain Eukaryota; kingdom Metazoa; phylum Chordata; class Mammalia; order Chiroptera; family Phyllostomidae; genus Glossophaga; species Glossophaga mutica. Next base: position 68,243,979 of record CM077304.1, read on the forward strand.
AATAGAGCATGCAAAAGCATTTGTGTAACCTGCATACTGTTTTTCAAACTATTGAATAGTTGCCAACATTTTAATAGTGGAAGAATTCACATTAACCCCTACCTTTTCCTGATTTCTGACTTTTCTTGAAAAATCAGATCTGACAGTAATCCCTGTAATTTTTCAGAGCAACAGTGTGCTGGATTCAAATGTAGGAACATGGAAAGTTTTCCAGTTTTGGATGGTTTCTACCAGGCCCCTATCACTCATTTATATTATTTATTTGGCCATTTTAGGTCTCTGAGTTTATTATTTTTATTTTAAAGATTTGAAAAGATAAGGTGTGGCAAACTACTAGCTTTTATTTGTTTATTTTAAAAAAGATTTTATTTATTTTTTAGACAGAGGGGAAGGGAGGGAGAAAGATAGGGAAAGAAGCATAAATGTGTGTTTGTCTCTCACATGTCCCCCACCAGGGACTTGGCCCACAACCCCGGCATGTGCCCTGACTGGGAATTGAACCAGCGGCCCTTTGGTTTGCAGGCTGGTGCTCAATCCACTGAGCCAAACCAGCCAGAGCTAGCTTTTATGAAAATCAATTTCTTTGTCCTGAACATGGAACTAGATTATTTTTCTCAGCTAACCTTACAGTTAAGTGTGGTTATGAGGGTGAGTTTAGCTAATGAATGAGAAGTAACATGTGCACGTTCCAGCCTACTCCATGCAAACTTTTTACGCGGACTTCTCCATTGTCTTTCCCCTTCTAATAGCTGTATGCAGATGAACATAAAAGACCCTGAGCATCGGCAGAGCCACAAAATTGAAGGAGCCCATGTCCTTCAATGACCATCTGTAGGAGAGCTGACCTACTGCCTGCTATGGCACCAACTGTTGGGAACTGCCCTGCCTGGTTTCAGGAGCTGTAACTCCCCCATGGCTAAGGCTGAGTGAGCAACCTTGGGACCACAAACCAGTAAGGAGACAAGGCTTATCTCTATGGCAGGGGCGCCACTTCTGCTCCTTTTACTTCATCCATAACTGGCCCCCAAGACCTAAGCCAGGCACGATCACGTGGAGGCTCCAAGGAAGGACTTGGGAGGCTATAGCAAAAAGGGGCGATGGACCCTCAGCTATCCTGACATAGCCTGAGTCCTCATTCTGTCTGCGAGAAGTCTCATAATCTCTTGGCTGCCTTGCTTACCCTGCCTGACTTAAGACTGAAACAATGCTGGTGGTGGGTGTAGCCCTGTGCTGGAAAGTGCGGCTTCCCTAGGGCTATCAGGCCTAAGAAAGAATAGGTAAAATACTGTGAAACCTGCTTTGTTTAGAATGCTCTCAATTAAATAAGGGTCCAAGCAAGAAGTGAGTTTGTTCCTCAAAGTTTTATTGCTCTTTAGCTATCTGACCCTGACTCAAAATAGGCCCTCAGAGTTCTTTGTACATTATCTATTGTTTGATCCTTACTGCCTGACAATGATTAATGAACCTATATTCCTATGCAAAATGACCCAATAAAAGCCCATTAAGGAACAGGCTCTTGGCCCTTCTCCTTTTACAGATTGGCTACCTTTCTTCCCCAAGCAGATCTTGTCTTGGTAGAATTATTCTCATCCGTGGCAGCAAAGGGGAGGGGAGGCCCCGCGGGTGGAGTGCCCCCCTCACCCAACTGTTAAGTGAACAAGGGATACACTTTTTAAAAAATTTCTAGGCTTTAATTAAACCTGAGAGATTGAAAGGTATAATGATGCTTTACTCAGAATTGCTCTGCAAGTTCTAGTCTTTTATCTTATAGTTGTTGGAGTCATGTATAGGGTTATGGTTTGAAGTAGAACAGAAGAAAAAATACATCTACTTCTATGGTAAAAATTTATTCATTTAGACAGTTAGCCTCACCTAAATAATCCAGCATGCTAATGACCTGGTAATTGCTCCTGTCATCTGGTCCATGGTCCAACAAAGGCCAAGCAGGTGGAAGGCAAGTGGGAACAAATGACAATGGTGCTACTGGATCTGAGTGCTTGATGAGCAGGGACTTGTAGATAAAATTGGTTGATGAGAAAGAGTGTGTGGGGGGAGCGGGGGGAATGTTGGGTCCTCCCTGACTTTTAAAATGCTTTCTGTTCTGAGAAACCCTATCATTAGCCTCATCAACAAAGCTCTATTGAGCACCTGGTTTAGTGCTTTCAGTTCATCTCACAAGTCAGTAGAATACCTTTGAATTCTCTGCTAGCTTTATTGAAATATGTAGAGAAAAAGAAAAACTGAGTTTCAATTTACACGTGTAGCTTTTTTGAGAGCCCTTGGCTAGCCAAACCATTTCCCTTAACGGCTAGGTTGCAAGCAAAATTAAATTAGGTTTTTGATGTTTATTATAGTTTGTATATTAGTTTTAGGTCAAATTTTGAGGCTATAAAATTAATTATTTACCGAAGTATGACTTCGAATTACATATTTATATGCTAACAATATATTGGTCCTAGCCTAATCATTGTGTAGAGAACATCATGCCAATTTATAAAATTTGAAGCATAATTTTAATTGAGTAGAAATTGGTATTTATAATCATAGCCTTTGAAGTGTTCATTAGGGTAGGCCTCTGTAGGGAAAGTCCTGGAAATTTCTAGCTGCTCTGCTTGCTACTGAAGAGGGAACTTCAACTTTGGGTAAAAGATAAGGAAGTCAATCCATTTTGATCTTTGATGCATTAGACCTGGCTACCATGTGCTTGATGGCATACAACCCCAACTTGTAATATTATTTTTATAGTTTGCTTAATGTTAGTCCATTTTAAAACATGGTTTTTAGGAACACATTGCAATAAAAGTGGAGAATACCCTAAATCTTTTAAATGTGGAGTTTGGGTGAGGTAGAACTAGGCTTAAGTTACCTTTGCCATCTATGGACTGGAGTTAAGTGTCCACAATGGGAATAGATAGTTGATTTAAACTAAACTATTCAAACTATTTCACTGTCTTTTGTTTGAACTAAGAGCTATAGAGACTGAGGAAGACAATTGGAGGCTTCAGAATAGTTTACAGTTAGGCAGTAAATGGGTTAAGTACAATAATTACCTTTAAAAAAAAAAGGCTCTTGACTCAAAGAGACACCAAAATATTAGCTTTGTTACTCATGATCTGAGTTGGAAAATATCATCTGAAACCAAAACCGAAATGGCCGGGCTTCCTACTCTTTATTCCCTAGTTGAAGTGTCTAGAAAGAGCAGCTAGAATTCTATAGTGTTCCCCCACCACAACAACCCGCGGGGCAAGAGACGACTGAGTGAGAATTCTGTATAGACATCACACACCCCTGGAGGAGAGAAAGCATTTAAAACTTGTGGGCAAATTAGGCCCCCAAATAGGGTCAGTAAGATCCTTGGTTCTACTCACATAAGGAGCTTCTTCTCAGTCTCATTAGTCAGATAAGTCACCCTCAGCGACAGTAGTGAGAGAAGGAGTAAAGAGAGGGGCTACTTCCTTCCCAATACTCTCTAAATAAGGAAAAATATCCAGTTTTATGTACCAAGGCAAGATTCTAGGGGAAGGAAGACACTTATGTCTTCTACATGGTTTTGAGAATGTGTTGTAAGGTAATGTTAAGGGGAAGTAGAAATTCGGAGTGTTCCGAGATAGAATAAAATAAGGGCAGGAGAGAGGAGAGGGCACGCAGCTGTCCGAAACAGCAGACTAAGATGTTGCTTGCATCTCTGTCCCCATGAGGCCAGCTCCTTCTTGCTGTGGGTTCTATGAGGGCCTTCTCACTCCTTGTAACAAACCTCTGTTACTTGACTTGGCCAATAAGCTCCCCTCTTCTTCTTCTTCTTCTTCTTTTTTTTTAACTAAACAGCTCTTAGGAAACTAAATAATCTTACTAATTTTAGAAAGTTTATTATGTTCTAAGCACTGTGGTATGCACCCGATAATCTTCAGTTAATTTGGTGAAATGCTAATTTGTTATAATGGAAGCAAGTAAAGATTTAGTGATTAAATATTAGATATTTAAAAGATTTAGCATTTTACTAGCCCCTTTTGCCTTCATATAGGCATCCAACAACTCTGTAAGTATAGTCAGTAGCACTTAGAAAATCCACCCCCCCCAAAAAAAAAACGAAGACCATTAGTTCATGTGTGGAAGATTATTAAACACTTCCTTCAAAAAGATATAATTCTACAGATTTGCTGTGAATGAATTTGTAATAGAGCTAACATTTATTTGACATTATTTGACAAATGCAGACAAAGAGGTTATAATAACAGGTTGAACCATACGAAATTTTCATTGTTTTTTGGTAGGTCAAAATGGCTGAATACTGTCAATTTCCTATGAGTTAGTCTCATTATGCCCCATAACAGTGGGGATGTTTTGCGTATGAAGGGCTTCCTTATGCAGATGATTGTCCAGGCTCTGGTCTAAACTTAAGTCTTGGAAAGTGGCTCACAAACTCCAGTTAATGACTAAGTTGAAACTTTCCTGTGCAAAAATGAAAGAAATAATAACAGTGTGAAGAATTATTTTTTAAAAAGAGTTAAATTTCTTTCATTTTAAAATCTTGAGATTACAGGATTTTGGAGGGTTAAAATATCATTTCTTTTGTAAAATGATGTTTTAATAGATGGTGCTTTTAAAGTCTACTTACTTGGAAAAAATAATGGCATGCATACATCAGCCTTCAAAATTGTTCTTGATATTTTACTATTCTGTAAAATTTAAATGTTTAGAAACCACCCAAGTCACACCAAATAACCAGAGGCAGTATGACACAAAAGTAAGAGAGCAGGAAATTTAAAGTTTGTACAGGGCATCCATTCATCTCGGAGTCTTTATTCGTTCTTTTAATTATGCAAGAATTGTTAAGTCCCTTAGCAGAAGAAGGTCTTCTCTCCACAGTCTTCTTTGCTGTTGTCTCATGTATCTCTCCTTTGCTTCATAAGGAGACACAGATCCATCTTGCAATCTGTTGTTAGGGAGCAATGTTTCTCCAGCTCTCCCTCTCCTGAAGCCTGAGCAAGATGATTATAGAGAAGTTACCATTCTATCTTTGGTACCTCCCATCTCCCCTGATCTTCAGCACAACTGTATCTGAGTATCATGTTGATTTCTCAAGTTCTCTGTTGAAGGGTCTTATAGGTCTCAGAACTGTAAAGGAAAGACAGAGATGATAACTTTATCCTACTTCCTTTCCCTCTGGTACTACAGATAGGAAGAATCTTCCTTTAATGAAGACTTTAAAAGACCTCCTTCTCTCTTGACTGACTTCTCTTGTCTTAATATTTTTCAGTCACCTTTGCTAAGTTCCCCATCTTTTCCTCCATTCCCTGCCTCAGGAATGGAGTTTCCATGCCTGCCCCCATTTCTTGCTGTGTCTTGAGGGCTTCAGGCTTGGGCATAGTCAATCTGAAGATGAATAAAAGGGGTGGCCTTGGGTCCCATCTATGGAGAGAAGTAAGATCCTCCAGTCTGGGTTCAATCTACCTGCCAGCAGGTCTGTGGTTCATTTCCTCCGTAGTTTTACCTAAAAAGCAAGGTTAGAACAATTTTTTTCATAGAAAATACAATATTATCTCAAGTGAGTAAAGTATATTTCCTCTATTAGCATATTAGCATGATGTCACCTTGCTGTTTGCAAAATAGTAATAACAGGATTATTTTTCTACAAAGATTTGACTCTTTTTTGATGTGGCTCTATTTTGAAAAAAATGCATATAGTTATTGCAGTTGGAAATGGTTCTCTTTTATCATTCTGGAGGGGTGGCATCAGTTCCAATTTGATTCCATAAGATTTTAAATCTCCTGGCCAATGGAAATAAGGATGCAGAACTTGTGTTACAAGTTTATCCCATCATTTACGTGATAGGAACTATACTTGGCTCGGTGATACAGAGAAGATTAAGGTAGAGGAGAAGCTCTTCCAAAGCTCACAGTCTAGAAAAAACTCTATGATTACAAACATTTATGTAATGTGGTGTAAGTATTTTACAAGCCAGGAGATAGAATTCAGTTTTTCAGTGCAAGATACTCATAATACTGAGACAACTTTAAAGTCACACAGGATTGATTAGTTTATAGTATTAGTTTGCAAAGTGTTTACACTTTTAATATCTTATCTGACCCTTGTGATTATGTCATGAGATAGATGTTGTTATTCCATTTTACAGACAATTAGTGCTCAGAGAGCTGAAGTAATTTGGTCAAGGTCATCCAGCTTCTAAGAGGCAGAACTGGGGTCCACACTGTAATTAAAAGGTACATATTGCCTATGACTGCTGTGGACTGTATGACCAGATTAAGTGCAGCTGAGAAAGTGTATTAACAGTTAGTTCTTAAGTTTAGGGTAATAAAGAAATTAGGGCTCTGTTATACACATAAAACCAAGGAAGTTATTGAAAATAATTAATACAAAAACTAGAAGAATAAAAAACTCTGTCCAAAAGAACAGAAGTTCTGATGTTTGAGGTGCGTAGTTTAACAGTGGTGGCTCTGATATCACTCCTCCACAAAGCAAGGGTCTGCAGAATGCATGCAACAATAGGTGTTGTCAGAGGACTTAGTAGAACAGATGTGGATGCTGAGAAAATCAACACTACTATGATTTTGGGGACAGAGCTTCAGTAGTAAATAGTCAAATTCCTTGAGCAGGATGGAATTCATTATAGTTGTAAGTAAATTCATCCGATTGCACTGATATTTGAAATCAAGCTATACTAGTTTCAGTTTGTTTAAATGGTTACAGCCATTGTGAAAATGGATCCCTAAAATGGTCAGCAGCAAATCAGAAGGTAGTGTTTCTGTATCCAAGCTTTTAGGATCAATCTTGGATTAAATTATTCATGCCCCACAGTTCCCCATTTTCCCAACTCTGCACCTAGTAGAGCTGGGATAGTGATAGTAAGCTTCAGTGCCTACTAGAGCACTGCAGGCTATTTAAATCTGGGAGATGGGCCAGGTAGAAACAGAGACCTTCGGGCACTGCCTATGCCCTTGCCATCCATCCCATCTGTCTTGCCCAGACTTGCATTTCTTTGATTGTGCTACAAGAGAAAAGTCTTTGGAAGTAGACGGATGTGCTATTCAAGGAACTTGCTTATATTGCTACTCATTTTCTTTGTACCAAAACTAGGGGTTATACGACTCATCTTCACTGTACCTATGTTTTTATTCAGGGTTTTTATTATTTTACCATCTCAAAGGAAAGCCTGCTAATCCACTTCATTGATGACCTCATGATGGCAGGACCTGGTAACCAGGTGGTGGTAGGTCCTCTAGATGCTCTGGCAGAAAATGTGATTTGAGAATAGGAGGAAAATACAGAGAATGCAGACCCAGACACTTTGGTGGTTTCTGGGAGACTAGCAATCTGGGCTGTGAAGGGATAGCTCCTCCAAAGTACTTCTAAGAAAGAGGCACAGTGCATTGTGGGTCACATAGCATTTTGGAGGCAACAGAACTCACATTTGGAATCTACGTACTGAGGAAACTGTTAATGTTACTAGTTTGTGTGAGGCCAAGAGTAAGAGAAGGCACTGTAGCTGGCCCAGGCCTCAGAGCAAATCTCTGCCCTTCAGTCCTTGTGAGCCAGCAGGTACAAAGGTGCTAGAAATGTCTGTGGCAGTCTGGGGTGCCCTAGGTAGCCTCCAGCAGACCCCTGTTGTTGCATCATATCCGAAACAAGCTTGTAGTGTTTGTATATCAATAAATATTGTGCTGTTGAGAAACCACTCTTGGCTTGTTAATGGGCCCCACTGGACAGTGAAAGTCTGATCATGTGAACTTAGCCTTCCAGAATGATCTAGGTTTCTTTCAGCTCCATCAGGTACTAATGTTAAGTGTGTCCAGCATCACTCAATCATCAGGTGGAAATGGCATGTGTGCTATGAGGCCTACTTTTGTCCGGTAGGCACTAATCAGTTTTAATTAACAGTGATGGACCTTGTTAAGAGCAGTAACTCATATTTCTAGTATATTTACTCTTGTTGCAGTGTCACCTCTCTATCCACCTATAATGGCCTCATTTAGAGTTTTCTATAACTAGCTAACAGAAGAAGAACAAGTTCAATTCTGATTTGCAGATGGCTATTCCTTATAATACTGCATTGCACAAGGGACCTCCTGCTGTACTATAAACCCACAGAGGAGTGGGTCTGAAGGGCAAGGAAGAAAAAAAATCCTCCTAGCGAGCAGAAATTTGGGTGACATAACTCATTTGTATTTTGTTTTTCTGGAAGGAGTGATGGTCAGAGTCATGGACCAATGAATGGGTGGAAGGAAGCTAATGGTCTGACTGGATATTTAGGAATTTGGAAAGGTCATGATTGAGGAATTGGTGATAAGTAATTTTAGGAAAGAGAAATGTGGATATAACTCTAAGAATGGGCCCAAAATGTAAGATAGTTTATATCTCATATAAGTAGTCACCAAAATGCACCCTCTGTTGAAAAAATTTTAATAACCACGTGGACAAGATAACTTTGTAGATTTCACTAAGTCTCTGTCACTAGCCACCCCAGTACTTGGTCAAGGGGCAAGGGAACAAGTGACTATGGTGGCAGGGATGGAAGTCATGCATGGGCTGCAATACATAGAATTTCTTTTAATAAGTCTGGTTTGGTTAGTGCCCATGCTCACTGTCCAATCTGCACCACACTTAATGGAGACCTAGAAGCCACTTAGCGGCAGGTCAATGAGATCAGATGCTTTCCCTTAAGGAAGGGGCAGCAACGTGTTCTTACTGGAATAGGTATTTATTCTGGATTTTATTTTGCCTTCCCTATTGCCATCTTTCTGCAAGCACTATAATCTATGGACTTTATGAATGCCTTAACCTCTATTATGGTATCTCATAGAACATTGAGTCTGACCAAGTAACTGATTTTATATATTAAAAAAAAACAGACAGTTGGTGGACTTTTATGAAATATACTTGTCTGGATATATACTCTGTCACTCACAGACAGATAATTCCCTATGGTAACTTTCCTACTGCTTCTGTTAAATAGAATGCGTTCTGTTTTCTGCAAATGAACCCTGACTGACACGGTCTTTTCCCATTTCCTAAAATTATGTGGATAATGGACTCCATGCACAGGTAGAAGCAATTTTAAACTGTGCCTTTTAATAGAAAGTGTTCTGAGAAAGTTTCAACAACACTTGATTATATCATGTAGCCCCAGAATGTTTCATTGTTGTCTTAATACTAAGCACATTTGAGAATGAGAAAAAAAAAGTATTGGTGTGAATTTTGGGGGAGTTTAAGTAAAAAAAAAAAAAGCTAAACTAGCAATAATAATAATGTTTACTGAGTATGGAACCATGTGGACAAGTCATTAAATATATTGCAAATTTATGATAATGATTTTCTGTCTTAAATATTTCATAAAGCTATTGGAGATGTTAATGTGGTATTTTGTGATTCATAAATGTGCTATAGAAGTACAAGCAAGCCTTAATATAATATGACAGTTATATCTATTCATTATTTTTTTAAATCAGTCACTGAAATATTTTCTAAAACCAGAATCCTCCTACTGAAGTTGAGCAGTAGTAAAAGCTGTCTGCCTAAAAGTCTCTGAATAGAAGTTTTTCTGGGTTAGCTTTGTAGATTGGAAAAATTTTGGGGGAATTTCAAAACCCACTCAAAGCATTTTCTGAAACTCAGCCGGTGCATCTGCTGAACACTTTTTCTCATAGTTATCATCAAGTATTAGAAGTTTATAGTGTCGGCTTGCACTTGACAGTTTAAACTTCACTGTGCTTTTATACAGGGTGGGCCAAAGTAGGTGTACAGTTTCAAGTACATGAAAGAGTTTATTCTTATATTATTATTTATTGATTACTGTGTTATTTTCTATATGGAAAACTGTAAACCAGCTTTTGTCCACTCCTGTGTACTCTGAAAGGGTGCTGGTGCTGAGTCTGCCCGGGCCTGGGTACCTTCTTGCTGACAGCAGTGCTTCTTCCACGGGGGTGGGGGGTGGGGGCCGGGGGGGGGGGGGGAGCGTTGGGCAGGTCAGGGGCAGGTCCTGGATTCCTGCATTTCTAACAAGGCCCCAGGTGATGTGGAGGTTTCCAGTCTGTGGGCCGCATTTTGAGTAAGTGGGTTTTATGAACTGAAATTTAATATCTCAATCAACTTCTTTCTTTTAAACTTAACAGCCAATAATTTGATTGACTCCTTCTCACTCAGACAGATTATTTGGATATTGTATTTAACCCAGCCCCAATGTCCACTCAGGATAAAATTTATAAAATTTATTTAAACAATTTATAAGTTTTTATACAATTTATAAAAATTTGTCAGAGAAGTTGAGGTAATGACTTAAAACACTGGCAGATTTTCAGCTCTGGGCTAACTCTGAGGGTTTTTTTTTTCCCATCCTGTTACAAAACAGGGTGTACGTGACAGTGTGGACTCTAGAGTTAAGTGAGACCTGGGTTTGGATCCTGGATGTACCTCTAGTGATTGTTGTATGGACTTGGGAAAGTTTTAAAAATTCCTGTGCTTGATTTTCCATGTGGTTGTCATGACACCAGATAGTTGCGGAGGTTAAAAGGGACAATGTGGACAGTGAGCACACAGGAAGTACTCAAATCTTACCTGTTTTATTAGTTAGTACCTTCAGTGAGCAAATAGTCTAGACTCACTTTGGTTGTGACTTACTGGAATAAGAATTCTTGGCTAAAAATCTAATAGTTAATAAGGTGGTTTTCTTAAAACTAGCTCATGGCCACCATCATCATCATATCATTCTATCATTACCAAATAAGAAGCTGGTAATTGCATATAAAGTTCTTCACCTGGAAGAAAAATTCTACATATCAAAATTGGATAAATTTAATTCTAATATTACGCTTGTAAATGGAGGTTGTCTCATTTATAACTTTTGGCTTAGATCTTAAATATCGGTATACTTATTTTTGTCATTGTTATCAGTATATAAGGAAAATATTTAAATCTTTATAAAGTATGTACATGTTATCTTTATGAATATTTAACTGTGTAGTTGCCCCAAAGTCTTGTAATGAGTTCTATAAACATGCAGATTAATATTCAATACATCAAGTGTTCCATTATTTATTTAGCATGTTAGACACTTTCATTTCAACCTCAGAAAATTTTTTCCCCATTGAGGAGGCATTTGTGCAATTGTTCATATCAGTAGAAGTTCTAACACTGTATTTATGTAAAATTACACTTCAGTATAATTGCCTATGTAATTAACATTCAGGAAGAAATTATTTATTCAGGAGCACATTTCACAATTCAATTTCAGTCTGCAACAAAGAGGTTTTTAAATGTTAATCTTATAAAAGAAAATGGAGCAAATAGTAAAGGCTGTGGATTAGTACAAGAGGTAGCTTTTTACAGCAGTTTAATATTTTCCCTGACTGGGAAATACGTATTTTCTACCAGAGAGTCTAGGCATGTTTCAAATCACACTGAGAAGTGTAGAGTTGAATCTTACGTTTTGTGCATATTAGATGATTTCACATCAGGTGACTAAATAAAAAAACGAGATGGTTGTAGATACATTTGTTGGAGCTTTAAAAGAGACAGAGAGAATGCGCATTATGGTGGGGTTGAAAATAATGCAGTATATGTAGAAAATAAAAATAGGAGGTATATGTTCAGTCTCAATCCTATGGAAGTTTTCTGCCTTGGATAATTAATAATATTTTCAAAGCTTATGGACAGGCTCTGCACCTCCCTTCCATCAGCCAGCTTTAAGTTTCAGTGATACATAGTAGCATCTCTTGAAAAACACAGGAACAATTTCTGTCACATGTCTATTAGTATAGGAATTGGTAAAAGTATAAGGGAGACAAGGGTAATCAGCAATATTGTCCTTTTATTTGTATGCTTTATATAGATTATAGAATAGCATGTTGAAATAAAATTAAGGAATTTTATAAACATCCAATAGTACTTTAAAACTTAAAGGAATGTTATTTTCCAGTCATATTTGTGATACAAGCTTAAAATTTTCTTTATGACCTTAATTATTGTGAGATAGTTAGTACTTTGTATTAATTTGCAAAATAAATGTGTAAGTAAATACTTGTGTAGGGAGATTATTGATGAAAATACACAGAAATGAGATAACATATACTTGTATGCTTATTTAATCATAACATACCGATTCGTAGTCCAAACCACTAAAATCCCTCATCTACACCAACATTCTTTCCAGGTTCCCTGCATTTTACGCTTACACTATTGCCCACAGAGCAGTCAGAATTAACTTTTTAATTAACTTTGATTCTATCCACAGGTTCCCACCCCTACATCTGTCCAACTACCTGTGTCTGTTGCACTCTAGTCTCTTTTTCTTATTATTTTGCATGATCTCTGCATTCTCTCACCCAAAGCCAACCTTCCACCTGCGAATGAGATGCCATCTCCTTTCACTTACTTATAAAGACATTTCAGATATTCTCCCTGCTCCCTTCAGCATCACCACTTTCCCCCTCTTCATTGCATCATTTTCATGAGTGTATCTATCCAAAACTCCCCATGAACTAATTTCCTCCAACTCTCCCATTATCTTTGAATACACTCCAATCAGGCCAACTCCCATTATTCCTTTACTAAAACTATTTTATCAGCATTTACCAGTGACCCTCATGTTGCAAAATTCAACAGTCGATTCTTAGCCCTCATCTTAACTGAGCTTAACTTAATATTTGGCACAACTGATCATTCCTCCTTGAAATACTATCATTAGTAGGCTTCCGGACTATCACAATTCCCAGTTTCCCTCCTATTTCACTGATGGTTTCTTCTTAGGTCCACCATTCATGACTCAATTCTTTAATTCTTTCAAGTTTTTGCTCAAATACCACATCATAATGGGGTCTTCCTATTCCACTGTGTCAGGATTTTTCAGAGAAAAAAGAACCAATAGGATATAGACATCCACAAGAGACACAGTGGACAAATATTTATTACACGGAATTGTTCCCATGGTTATGGAAGTGGAGAAGTCCCAAGATTTGCAGTGGGCAGGCCAGAGACCCAGGACAGCTGGCTGTGTAGTTTAGTCTGTGTTGGAAGGCCTGAGAAAAGGAGATGGTGTACGTTGCAACCCAAGGGCAGGAGCTCTAGCAAAACTGGACTTCACACAGGGGAAGTTCCCTCTTTCTCAGCCTTTTTTTTTTTTTTTTTATTCTATTTAGTCTTCAGCTGATTGAATAAGGCCCATCTACATTAAATAGGGCAATGTACTTTACTTAGTCTACAGATTTCAATATTAATCTCATCCACAAACAGACACACCCAAATAATGTTTAACCAAAGGTCTGGGCATTCTATGTCTCAGTCAAGTTGACACATAAAATTAACCATCCCACTACCCTATTTATCACTTATCCCTGACTTTCTTCTCTCCATAGCACCCATCACCACCCACATATACTATGCTAGATTTATTTACTGATTGGTTGAATGTCCCCTCCATTGGAATGGTAGTACCATGAGGGCAAAGGATTGTGTGATTGTTGATGGCTGTTCCTCCCACTCCACAGCACTTCTTGGAACATAATAGATGATAACTTAAGGTATGTGTGAGTGAACAGGTGTCACTCCTTTGCTTAAAGCTCTTTAATGGCTTATTATTGCACTTAAGATAAAAATCCAAAATATTTCCCATGGTCTGCAAACTCTGTGTGATCTGCTCATTCTTTCCTCTCTAATTTCTTGTGTCTCCCTATTTCGATCCTTCTTTGAGTTCCTAGAACACACTAACTTCTTTTCTGCCTTAAGGTTTGGACACTATTCTTTCTCCTGGGAATATTCTTCCCTCTTTCTTTGTGTGTCTGGATTGTGCTTATATTTTAGGTAGGAAATTGGCTACTACCTCCTCAGAGTGGCCTTCCCTGGCCACCATATATTCTAGGTTTTTCTGTATTTTCCCCTATTATTGTATTCTCTTTTAATTCATATCTCTGATCTATGATGAAATTTTAAATTTTTGAATTAAATATAATTCACATATAATAAATTTGCCTCTTTAAAGTGCACAGTTGATTGGGTTTCAGTATATTCCCAAAGTTGTGCATTTACACCACCATCTAACACTTTCTTCAGCAACAAAAAAAACTCTATACCCATTAGTAGTCGCTGCCACATTTCTCCTTTCCCGAATTCCTCACAAAAACTAACTTTCTTTCTGTCTTTATGAATTTGCCTATTCTGGGCCTTTTACACAAATGGAATCATACAGTATTTAACCTTTTGTGTGTGGCTTCTTTCATTTGGCATAATGCCTTCAAGGTTGGGCCAAGTGGTAGTGTGTGTCAGTATTTCATTTCCTCTTGTGCCTCAGTAGGATTCTGTTGTATGAACATACCACACTCTACATCTCCACTCCTCACCTGATGGACACTTGTGCTGTGTCTGCATTTTGGCTACTGTGAATAATGTTATTATGAACATTCATGTACAAGCTTTTGGTTGGACATAAGTCTTCATTTCTCAACTTGTAATTATGTATATGTCTACTTATTCCCTCATTTAAATGTCAATATTAGATAGAAAATATGCTCTCTGAGGTCAGCATTCTGACTGTTTTCCATCTCTCAATCCTGAGTGCCTAGCATCATTCCTGACACACAGAAAGCACTCAGTATACATTTATTGGATAATAAAGGTTTGTCGGTAAGGGGTTGCATAACCAGAAGCAGCCTGCCTCTTCAAGTCATAATTCAGTGTGCAGAAATTATCTTACCCACAAGTGGCTCATATTAGCATCTGATATGGAACTTTGGCATTGTGAGGGCACTAGAATCTGAGCTAGGACACCTGGCAGGAGAATTCTGCCTGAATTAGATATGCTACATTGGGAAATTTCTTAATATCTCTGAGTGTTATTTCTTTCCTCACTTAAAAAATGAAGAGATTGGGCTAGATCAGTTATTTTCCAAATATGTACTATAGAGATGTGTGTGTGGGGGCGGCAGGGGCCTGTGTCCAGGCCCCTTTTCCCTCCTTTGACCAAATCGTCTCCAGTCCTGTGTGCTTTTTAGAGTAATAAGTTCCCACATATGATTTCACTGAAAAAAATTGTCATGGGAGTTATGCTGATTCTTTTCTTTTTTTTAATTTTTATTTTAATTGTTGATCTTGTACAGTTTTCTGTCTTTTATTCTCACCCGGACCCGCCACCCCAGCCCTCCCCACCTCCCTCTCATTTCCACCCCCCCCCCATAGTTTTTGTCCATGTGTCCTTTATACTTGTTCCTGTAAATCCTTCCCCTTTTCCCCTGAAATAGTTTTAAAAAGCCACTGGGCATACCAGAGGAAGGTTAAGCTGCTCTCAACTCTAACTTTCTGTGATGTTAAGTGCATTTGGAAATCAAACGAGGGATGCTAGGAGGAAAATTCTCAGGCATATGATACTTGGATGGAGCTTGTTGGGCTGGCAAAACTGTGTGGAAACCATGTATGCCAGGTCGTCGTGGTGTGTTAGAGGGACAAAGACCATGTGGGGGACAAGAGTATGATATAAATTGGGGTTAGATCATGGATGGCCTTAGATGCTGAGTGATGTTTGTGCTGACTACTTCAGCAACTATTGAGGAGCCACTAAGGTGGTTTAAGCAGGCGACATAATAAAAAACGCTTTTAGGAAGATAAAGACATAGCACACTAGAAGGCTACTCTTAAGAACTGAAATAAGCCTTCAAGAGGCAGGTAATTTGATTAAATTACTTGGCTCATTATTCATTCAGTGATTTGAGGGCTTGCCATTTAATTCTTGGATTATGTGAAGATTCTTCTGCTCTCCGTACACCAGTGCATTCTGATTAGGGAGCTCACACCATTTCGGTGTTCAGATCCTACTATGAATTTAAATTCTAAAGGGCTAGCCTATTTGAGATTTCTTCTCCTTTGTGCTAAATGTGCTCAATTGTCGTGAAATTAAGTTTGAACTCCTTATAGTACCTTAAGTGGTTATCTGCATATGTCTAGTCTTTTTTAATGAGGAAGAACCTGTCTTTCAGCTGAATATAGGGTACCACTGAGTAGTTTTACTGAGTTCCAAGGTATTCCTAGGTGAGTGACTGAGTGACCTGAGAAGCCCTCTGATTTCTAGCATATTGGGGGACAGAGAATTATTTCCTATTCACTGTGTTCCTTGAATAGAGTAGGAACAGTGTTCCCCACTACCCCAATCCATTAGGCTGACATCTCTTGTAATTGAAAATTACAAGAGGTGGTTTCTGTCGTAAAGATTGCTCATGGATTTGTGTGTGTGTTAAGAAGAGAGAAAGTGGGGTAGAAGAGAAAGTGAGGAGGGCAGACTGTAAGCGGTTGTTGAAAGCCCAGTGTGTTTAAGGAGCTTTAACTGGGTCATAAGAGGGCTCCGTTTAGTGAGCTGTCAGAGAAATGCGCATTAGGACAAACACCTGCTGTCTGAGAGGACTGGTTCTCATTTTGAGTTACATTTCCTACGGAAGTATCATTTGCAATAATGGCTTATATCATTTATTATGAAATCAGAAAATGCAGTCCCTGAGCTTAAGTGGAAGATATTGTCTATTGGGAAAAAATTAAAAATGATAATTAGAAAGTTTGATTTGGGGATGGTATCTGGAAGTACAGAGAATGGAAAGAAGATAAAATGGTGAAACCACTTTTAGAGTCTGGGTTCTGTTAATACCTTGTATAACAGTGAAGTTACAGTTGTTCAAATTGGCAGCCAAATTAAGCTTTAGGTATTGATTAGTTCAGTCACAGCATGGCTTGTCCTGCTTGCAAGAGTCTGATTGTAAAATGGAGAACACGAAAAACAAAACAAACAACACGAAAAACAAGTGCCTATGATACAGGGGCTAATTGCGAAGGCTGTTTATGAGCTCACCAAGGCAGAGCCCCTAACCCAGCCTTGGGGGTGTGAGGATCCGGAAAATTTTAGGAGTGCATGTAAGCTAAACTGAACAGCAGCAGGGAGTTTGGAGTAAGAGCGTGGTAAAGGAAGACTTCTTGGCAGAGAGAGCAGCATGTCCACCATTGTAGGGGTAAAATTATGGAAAATTACATGCCACTAACTGTATTAGTTTTGCACTCCTGGAGATATTCTCCTTGAGTCTCTGTTTCTCTCCTTGATGTATTGTGGAGGAAGGCAGTGTGGGAGTGGCATGGAGAAGAAGGAAAGGAGATGCTGTTGAAGCAGCAAGCAGAGTTGAGGGAACTTAGTCAGTAAGGTGCAAAGAATTAACGGAGAAAAAGAAAACGCTATGCCTGTAAACAAAACCAAAAAGAGCTGTCAAGTGAAGGGACATGAATAGAGGACTCATGGGCATGGACAATGGAGTGGGGCTTGACTGTGGAAATGGGGCGGGCGAGCAGGGCAGGGGAGAGCAATGGGGAAAAAGGTGGGGCAACTGTAACTGAACAATAATAATAAAACATAAAAATAACCCAAATCCAGAAAAGGGAGTGGGGGAGGTAGAAGAGGGTGAAGCGGGGAACAAATGGTGATGGAAGGAGACTTGACTTGGGGTGGTGAGCGCACAATGCAATATACATTATAGAACTGTACACTTGGAACTTATATAATTTTATTAACAAATGCCACTTAAATAAAATCAATAAAAAGAAAAACAATTCAAATCCAGAAGCTTACAATAGATATTTTTAGAAAATGATTTTAAGGGAGCAGAGGAAGATGAAAAAAATAAAGGAAAAAATGGAATAAGGAGAGATCAATACTTTTGGCTAAATTTTTGAAGTTCGATTCTGCCCCAGTTTAACCTAACTCTGTTAAGCTCCTAGTTAATTCTGCGTACTACCCCTAGCAGTAGAGAGTTTGCAGACACAAAGGATGACTCTGGGATACCCCATAGCTCTAGGCCCTCTGGAATGATTCCAAGAGGGAACCCCTCAAGTATTTGCAGGAGTGAGATGATCTAACAGAGTGGAGTGGACTGGAGTGGAGTGGAGTGGAGTGTGCTGGGATGGGGGTAAGCTGGGATCAGCGTGCACTGCTGAGGGGAGAAACCCTTCTCAGCTTCAGCTGACTGTTGGCACGCAGCAATCTTGCCCTAGTATTACCATATCTTCTGCTTAAAATATTGACAAGCAATTCAAACTTCCCCTAGTTTTTGCCTTTGCTTATATCCCAGCTTCATCTTTGTGGTGGACTCCGGCCAGCAGAGTCCACTTGTTGTGGCTGGAGATGAGAACAAATGCACAGGCAACGGCAATCCTGTGGGGAAAAGGGACAGGCATGGCTATTCTCTCAAGAGGAGAGCACCCTGACCTTTGCCTTGACAGGCTTTTATTATTTCTCTTGGGTCTTACATCAAAGAAGGATTTATTATCTATTACGTAGAATATTATTGTCTACATTTTAGGTACAATCAAGGAAATGAAAATAACATGCAAAGGACAATGGCAGTGAGTCTATTAGCTCCATCCTTGGGAAGATTCACACAGGCTTTGGAAATTACCTTGAAGATAGACAATACGCATTTATTGCTTCAGACCAGGGTGATGGAGTTTTAGCAAGAGCAAGCCATAACAGTCTATATGCATTTTCTAGGCCTGATTCCCGAGGGAAAACTCAGTTTGAAGGTCGGGGTCCTGCCCACCACCTCGCTTCTGTAGGTTTCTCATACAGAGCTGAGTCACATTTGCCAGACCAAAACAAACCGGTCCCCTACACATCTTATCACTTGTGTTGTTAGAATCATAAAACTGTGCAAGCTATGATGAATCTTCACTAAGAAATTGCTGATGGTTCACAAAGTTTTCATTTTTAATAACCTTAGAACATTCTTTTACTAATTTTGAGTGAGAATATAAAATGCTAAGTAGAGCAGATATTTGCATTGGCTTAACAGTGCTGCCTCCTTCTGCAGGCGACCTGTATGGGAAGCCAATTCATCATGATGGTTGCTTGGGGAGAGGGCTGGAATCAGGTTTGGATTTTAATTTGCCTTTATCTCTGTGGTAGGCCTGGGCCCAGGTTTGGCTTGTTTCTTTGCTGCTCAGACTCTTCCCATCTTCTCAGTGTGACACCTTGTCCTCTGGTTAATGTGGCTGTGGCTGTTGGGGAGTCTCAATAGGTCTGAGGGAGGAAGGAGAGCGGAGTCACTGTATTGAGTCCCTTGGATTCCTCAGGGAGTATCCATATTATAGAGTTGTGGAGAAGTTTAAGTCATATAAACTTAATACAGTCCCTGGTACATGTAAACTCTCAACAAAACTTCTTTCAGTTTGTTATAAGAATAAGTAACATGGAGGGGGGGTTGGGGGTGGGTGAAGGTGGGAGAGGGTGTAAGGGGGATAAATGGTAATGGAAAAAATACAATAAAAAAGAAACATAGTTTAAGAAGTCAGATACTTCCATATTTCCCTGTCTTTCCTATGGGAAGTGAGCCTTTTTCAAGGCCATCTGCTCTCCGCAGCTCTCTTTTGAATTTTGGTTCTCCATCCTTCCCATCTCCCTGAGTTCTAAGGGGGAGGTTGCTTTTAGCTTTACAGCTTCCATTTCCAGATTTCTGCACTATCCATTGTGGTCCCTTAACTCCATTCAGGCTGTGAAAATGAGTTTCTTTTTAAATAAACCCTTCTCAAGTTATCTCAACATGAGTGGGCCATCACTTCCTGTAGGAGCCCTGACTCTTCAACACTCGTAGCCATTGCCCTCTCTTGCTCGGACAGCTGCCTTGTCTCCAGTTCTGCTTCAGCCGAGCCAGCCTGGCCTGCAGCTCTGAATACTCCACTTTCCTTCTAAATACCTCTCATAATCTGTGACCTCCAATTTAGCTTCAATTTAGGTTTTTTATTTAACTCTTCCTCAATGACAATTTTGCCTTTATCTTCACCTGTTCTTGTCTTTCTCCAGTCACAGAGAGAGCTAGCACTCTACTCTGAAGCAAAGCTACCCCCTCACCCCAGGGGTGGATTTAGGCTCCTCCCCCCCCCACCCCTGCACCCAGTCCTTTGACACAATGACTTTTGTCTTACCAAACGTGATGTGTAATTCACTTCATCCATCTCACTTTACCTCTCAGGAGCATATGAGTCAGTTGATTAATTTCTCCTTCACAAAACCCTTTTCCTTGCCTTCTTTTTTGGTACACTTTCCTGTCCCCTCCCCTTCCTTGCCTGCTTTCCCCCATCCCAGTCTCCTTTGACGGCTTCTCACCTTCTTTTCTTCTAAATGTTGGAGTACTCCAAGGCTTTGTTTTTGCCTATCTTTTCTATATTGACTTTTTCTCTGGGTAATTTCACCCATTTCTTTGACTTTAAATAGTATCTATATCAAGAAAATTGCCACATTTATCTCTGACTTGAGCCCTTCCTTGAGCTCTAGACTTCTATACTTAAAGTGCCTAATTCATAGTAGGTGCTCAGAGTATACTTACTAATTTAGTTCCTGTTAGCTGGTAAATGATATTCTCCACCTGATTCTACCAGCATGTACAGAAGGAGTTGATCTTTTTATTTTAACACCAATCATATCCTCCATTTTTAAAAATGAAGTACATGAACTACATTTTAGTATTATTCCTTTCCCATGGAATTGACTTATTTGTACAATTATTCTATTACTGTTCCAAATGGACAATTTTTTAAAAAAGAAACATAATTATATTATTTTGTAAGTAGTAGCTTTACTTAAAATAAAATATGCTGTATATTAAAACCTATGTGCTTATTTACATGTAATATAAATACATGGGAGAAAGCTTTTGCATGTGATGAATGGCACTTGACAACTAATGACAACTCATAGTACGTGAACAAACTTCTTAAAAGCCAGTGGAATGACATGATTTACTGAGTACAATGGGATAAAAATATGGCTTTTTTACCTTTCCTCCTTTAGTGTTGTACTCTAAGGTCCCCAACATTTTTTTATTACAGCTTGCTAAAGTGTGCCAATAAATCTCTACATTTTACTCGCAATGTTATTTTATCTTTCTCTTGGACATCTGCTCATACTTCATCCTTTTGAGAATTTTTAAAAGACTATTTTTCCCCCTACGATTTTCTGCTACAACCCATGACCGAAAAAGATGTGTACAAAATAGAAAATAGGAGACAGACAGCAGGCTACTACATATGGTTCAGTCACATTAGCTTAGATCAAAAGCGTTTATTCTGTTTTCTACCCCTTATGTCACCTGATCCTTGGAATCTAACTTTAGGCAAACTGAGAAAGCACAAGTCAGGGGTGTAGTAAAAAAGTCACAGTTAATTTTCTTAGGACTTGAACTGAACCACATCTAGAGGACAAGTTTGAGTACCAAACGTCACAACTAGTGAAAGAAATGCACAAACAACATTTGCACATTGTGAGACAGAAGTCCATAACAAAAGGGGCCACTTTAATATATGGTTAAAATTCAATTTTTTCCATCTTCACCTCAAGATATTTATTGATTGAGGGAGACAAAGTGAGTGAGCGAGAGAGAGAGAGAGAAAGGGAGACACTGATGTGAGAGAGAAACATTGATTGTCTCCTGCTTGTGCCTCGACAGAGGATGGAACCTGCAACATAGGCATGTGCCCTGACCAGGAATTGAACCCACTACATTTTGGTGTATAAGGCAATGCTCCAACCAGTTGAACTACCTGGCCAGGACAAAATTCAAACTTTAAAAAATGATTACAAAAATAAAACCTCAAGAGGAAAGGCCTTATAGAATATAAACTATTCTGGAAAAACATTTGTGTTACCCTTTATTAGCAGAATACATCAGTAGCTATGCTGACATGATTGAAGGGCTGGTTTATATTGCTTTGCTCTTGCATTTTCCTAATCCTGTGTATCCAGCAAGCTGGGATGTGCCCAGGCCTTGGCAGCCTCTACAGACAAGGTCATGTTAACATAAACATCAGCGTTTTGCTTCTCGGTGTTGCTTACCTGCACAACTCTGGGGCTTCAACTTCTTCCTGCTGCCATTCAAAATCTCTCCTGTTTGTTTCTAGGCCTCTCTGGGAGAGTTCTCAGGAGATCTGAAGAACAAAGCCATTAATCCGCTTTTGTCTCTTTGATGTCTGCTCCCTGTGAGTCACAGAAGGAAGCATCTCACCACCATCACTTACTGATGCTGTGGCCGAGTGTCTCAGACCCTTCTGTTGCCCTTTTCCCGACCGTTTCACATTTTATCACTCGGGCCCCACTCAGCCTGTATAAACCACAGGTTCCTCCTAAACACAACCCTGCCAGCTACCACCTTCAACCTTCAGCCGTTTTCCAATCCCTACCTTTTAGATCCTACTCCCTGCCCTTCACACACACACACACACACACACACACACACACACACACACACACACATACACACCCCTCACCCCCTCACATCCCTCACATAGTCCAGTCACTCAAAAGCCAAACCTCAGGGGACAAAAAACAAAAATCTTTCCACAGTTCAACTCAAGTGAATTGGGAGGAGGATGATCAGAATAAGTTCCATATATTTGCTATCATTTGCTCAGGCTCCACCATGGATAACCAACCTGATATTCATGATACATAGAAAGGGAAAATCAGAGTGAAGGGGTGGAACAGGGAAAGGGGGTGTAAAACAGGCAGCTAAGAAAGGAAGGCCTTAGCCGTTGCAACTTCTTGGAAGCTGCAGGGGAACAAAGGTGGCACACAGTGGTGCTGAAGATGACAGACTGCTGGGTTTTACATCCAACTCCACCACTTACGTGACTTCGGCAAGTTACTAAAGTCCTCTGCACCTGTTTTTTCTCATCTCCACATAGGGAAGAATAATAGTATCCATCTCACAGAGTTATGGTGAAGTCTGAGTTAGTTAATATATGCCAAGTACTTATTAAGTGCTATTTAAGTATTGGCTGTTGTTCATTATTATTATTATTGCCACTAGCCTGTAAGTTTATCCTAGAGTCTATATCTTTGCTTTGATCAGGAGTTGAATTAATCTACAAGTGTCTGTCTGTTTTGGAGCTACAATCAATGTCTCTGGCTTCAGAGACCCTTGTTTTCAGCAGGCCATTTAAAAAACCCACACTGCCTGGGATTCGAGTCTGCAACACAGCTCATCAATGCTTGTCTCACGGCTTCTCTGAGCTCCTGAGCTTTCTGCTTCTCCAGGCTTGCTACCTCTGCCTCCCTTGACCTTTCTAAACTGGCTCCTTGTTTATCCCTCATCACGAGCAACTTGCAGATGTCTTCTGCTTAGCTGGACTTGTCGTGTTGGCCTCTGTGAGTCAGTCCTCTCCTGTTGTCAGTTGTGCCCTGCCATGACAGAATTGAATATTCAGAGACTAGAAACAGATGGATTATGATGAATACGATATACTGTGCTCTCGCTCATCTTGGTAACAGGTGGCTGCTCAGCCAGCTGGGGTCTTTTTGAGGACACTCTCCCAGGCCTCCCTCTGACCGTATGCACTCCAGTCCAGATGGTGACATGGTTCCCCAGAGCCCTAAATCAACTTAACGGGAGATGGCAGGGCTCTGATGATTTTGCCTAGGGTCTAATACAAGCATAGATTTTTAAGAATTTTACTTTCTAATTCAGGAAAAAGGAACAAACCTTATGTGGAAGTCATGGTCACAATGTGGTTTCAAATCCTCTCACAGGAAGATTAAATTTATGTGATTAAATTAGCATTCATAACTGCCAAGGCAAGAAAGCAAATTAATTTGTTTTTACTGTTGGAAAAGCAAAAAGAGGACTTTGGATAATCTAATGTATTTATTTACTCATTCTAATTTATCTTTGTAAAGGTTCATGCTTCATTAAAATAGTGGCAAACATTTGTTATATGTTGGGGATAGGTTCACCTTGGTAAGAGATGAAGGTAATTGTTGTCACATAAGGTTAAAACTATTTTACACTATATCTTGGAACTAACCCACTTTCAAACAAATGGCTTATAAGAATAGTACATATTTGCTTAAAGTTATCTCTGCTTACACAGTGTTTTCTGATGCATTTATGCAAGTGTTGATTAAATCCTTCATGTTGCTTGAATGCTTATGATCGCCGAATTGTTGGTTAAGGAAATCAAGAAAAAAGTGTCTCAAGACCAAGACACAGACATTTTGGGGATTTGGAAAGAATAAAAAATAATATGGCATTATTAAAGACTTGTTGAGAAATTTTTAATAATTACAACTTAGCTTATGAATTTTTTCCAGTTAACTAAAAATCTTAGTTATTTAAAATTTTAACTTTTATATTTAAACATGAACCTTGAAATATCTAGAACAACAATGATTCTAAATTCTGGAAAATAAATTCAAATACCTATATGTCCTTTTTTTCTGATAGTGTAGTGTACTTATTGTGTGGGTGTCTGTACCATTGTCTATGACATTGACATTAACAGCTTCGATAACATTCTTCTCAGTAACATGGCTTCTTATTGAAATGTGACAGAATTCTGATGGTGGCCTCCATTGTTTCCCTGTCCATCATCAGTGTTCAATGTACCTGCCATTTTACATTTCTGATCCTAGAGATTAAGTCTAGTGAGAAGTTAAAAAAGGGAGGAAAACTAATGAAGGAAAGAAAAATCAGGACAGCAGCAATAATATTGTCCAAATAACTCTCAGTAGTATTTGTGTTAAAGGATCCTATTTTTTAAAAGATAAAATCATGCTTTTCATACATATATAAAATGAATGGGTGAAATATTTTACTTAATTCATTAATTAATGAGGGAACCAATAGACAACTAGTTAAAAGGAGAATTTAGCTTACAGAGATTTAGATTATCTTTTGGACAAAATCTACCTGCATCTGTATGAAGAGGGATAATTTGCATTACAATGGATAGGAAAGTTTTTCTTTTTCTTTTTTTAAAGATTGTATTTATTTATTTTTAGAGGGGAAGGGAGGGAGAAAGAGAGGGAAACATCAATGGGTGTTTGCCTCTCCTGCACCCCCTACTGGGGACCTGGCCTGCAACCCAGGCATGTGCACTGACTGGAAATTGAACCAGGGACCCTTTGGTTGGCAGGCCAGTACCCATCCACTGAGCCACACTAGCCAAGAAGGAAACTTTTTCATTACAGTCAGTTTTCTAAGTAGGCTGGATAAGACAACCAAAAGTGGAGATAACCTTAATGATCGAGCTAGGCAGAGCACCAATTTGTTTCCTCTACTTTTTATCGTTCTGAAGTTATTAACAATTTTTCTTGGCATTTGTTTATATAATGCCTATTATAAACTGAATTATGTCCCCAAGTTCATGTATGAAAGTCCTAACCCTCAATGTAACTCTATTTTGAGGTAAGGCCTGTAAGAGGTAATTAAAATTAAATGTGGTCATAAAGGTAGGGGCCTGGTGTCCTTATAAGAAGAGTGTGAGACACTAGGTTGCTTATACACAGAGGAAAGGCCATGTGAAGACATAGTAAGGAGGTGGTCACCTGCAATCCAAGGAGAGAGGGCTCAGGAGAACGTAAACCTGCCAACACCTTGATCTTGGACTTCCAGAATTGTGAGAAAATACATTTCTGTTGTTTAAGCCACCCTGTTGGTGGTATTTTGTTATGACTGCCCTATAAAACCAATTCAATACCTAAACCCCACCATAACCTAAATAGGGCAAAAAATTTTCAATGGAAATATTGTTTTATTCTAAAATTAATGGTATTTCTGAAACTTAGCAGCTGCTGCTAAGTTTCAGAAATACCATTAATTTTAGAATAAAACAATATTTCCATTGAAATATTGATAATTGATGCCTGTCTATTGGTGCCACTTCTGTACCAGTCCCCACCCCCATGGCATTTGTCCGTTCCCACTTAAAGGGGACTATGAATGTTAGATAAATACTATGGAAACAAGAACCTTCCCTTGCCTTGTTGCTTCCGGAGATAGCTTCGCCTACCAGCCCAGCACCTTCCTTTCTTGCTCTCCTTCATTTTCCCCTCCTCACTTCCCTGCTACTCTTCCCTCTAAACACTTATCCTTTCCCCAGGGACTCAGCAGAGGCTAAGCACCGAGGTCTATTGGTTATGTCGCAATACTAAATTGTCTTGGATTTTATTTTAATTTGGTTTCTGTAAAAAAGGGGGAATAAAGCAATCTTTTTGCTGCTGTTTTGTACCCAGTGAACTTGAAGGTTCACCTCAGAGACAGATCTGAGAGCATCCCTACCTCTGGTCAACTTGCCATCCTGACTGTCCTGAAAACATTATCAGCACAATCGGAAACTTTTACTGTTCTTCCTGGAGACATCGCTTCTCTTCTGGTACCTGCCTGAAGGCATCGGCACCCTTAGGCTTTTGCCTGTAGGCTCTTTTTTTCCTTTTCAACTTCCTATGAACAAGAATTTTGAAATCTTCTACAGGGATGTTTCTGAGTCTATCATGTTTTTTACCCTGGAAATTTTGATTGATAGAAATTTCAGTAACACTTTAAAAAATCGTCACAATGGGGATAGCAGAGTAAGGAGATCACTGAATGCTAAGCAACAGTTTGACTGATGAAAATGCTAAAAAAAAAAGTCATTTAAATTCTCTGGAAATTGTTCTCAGGGTTTGCAGCAAATGGAGAAGCATACAGTCAAGAAAATCTACTAAATCTTGGTAAGAATAGCAAGAGTCTATGATATTTCCCCCACTTCCTGCTGTGTCAGCACTCCCATGTAATGAAAATCTACCTCGTGTTTTCTAACGTGGGTGGGTGTGGTCAAGGAGATAGGAGCCCCATTTCTCCCCAGCTCCCAGTCTGACGCTACAGTTTCATCTCAGGAAGGGCAGGCTACCAGCACTTGCCAGACCTCCCTCCCCACCAGCCCTACCTCTACTTTGTGCAGGCAATGCCAAGAGGACCAGGTTGCCCTTACCTCATCCAGCCCCCATTTATAGGGTAAACATTATCCCAGGTGTGGCAAGCTTTGAATACCTGCCCCAGTTCTCTCATAGGGTAAAGGTTCCATACAAGGAGTGACAAGCTAAGAACACAAGAGGCTGTCCCTCTCAGCTCCAGGGCAGTGATGCTGGGCTTCTGTCTGGGAGAAAGGCACACCACAAGGGTGAATAGCTCCACAGTCCTGGTTGAGGGGACTGACTTCTGTAACAAATTGAAAAACACAAGGTTCAGCAGAAGTAAGGCCTGCTTGAGTGTGGTTGGTAGGGTAATAATATGGGTGTAATAATTTATAGTTTTAATTTGAGCATTTTATCTAAAATGTCATATGGCATGCTTGAATATGATATTGTTGTGTTATAGAAATACATGCTTATGATTTTGTAATAAACGATTCTGTATTAGAAAAGAGGCATGATTTGTGCCAGACCCTGTATATACCATGCAAAAACCAATCATCAAAGAGCAGAATGGCTATGCTAACATTAGACAAAGTACACTTTAAAACAAGAAAATGTTACCAGAGATAAGCAGGGATATTTTACAATGATAAAAGGATCAATCTATGAGGGAGACATAACAATTTAAAACATATATGCACCAAATATTTAATAATATTAACTTAATGATAAAAGAACAACAGTAGGCCACTTCTAAAAATATTTACAGATATTAATAGTAAACATTAATTCCAAAAATTATTGTGTACTAACATGGGCCAGGAACTGTGAGAGACTTTGAGGACCCAAAGAGATAGACAGCTACTTTTGAGAGGGGATGCAGGCATTTTAAAAATTACTAATTTGCTAATGGAATATGATAAGGATTCTTGCAGAATATTTGAAGAAATTATTTCAACACCAGGGACAATAATGAAAACAAAACTAATTCACTCTATTAATAAAGTGTTAAAAATGTCTTTATACCACTATTTCATTTGATCATCACAACTACTTGCTAGTATACAGCTGGGAAACTTAAAGTTCCAAAGAGTCAAGAAAAAGAGGAAAAAAGTTTCCTAAAAACTGTGTGTTTTATGTGATCCCATTAAAAATTAAATAGAATATACACAGAAAGAATAGGTTTTGGAAGCATATAAACAAGGGTGTTAAAAGTAGTTATTTTGGAATAAACAGGATTGTGAGCTTTTTTCTTTTTTTTAAATTTCATTCCTTTCCCTTGAACAAATTTTCTGATTTTTCTCTAATGAATATGTATTGCATCGGATGTGTTAAATTGATAAAGCAATGAAGCTGGACCCTTACCTCACACCATAAACAAAAAATTACTGAAAATGGATCATAGACCAAAATGTAAGAGTGAAAACTATATCACTTTTAGAAAACTTAGGAGTAAATCTTTATGAGCTGGGCTGGGCAGAGCCTTTTTTTTTTTTTTTTTTTTTTGTACAATACCAAAAGCAACAAAATGAAAAAAAAAATAGATATATTGAACTTCATCAAAATTAAAACATTGTGGTGTAAATGATAAAAGTAAGAAAGCAAAGGACAGCCCACACAATGGAAGAAAATAGTAGCAAATCATATGCTTGACAGGAACTTAGAGCTTGGCTATACACAGATCTCTACAACTCAATAAAACAGCAAGTAAGCCCATTAAATAATGGGCAGAGGGTTAGACATTTCTCCCAGGAAGCTATACTAATCAATAAGCACATGAAAAATTCAATTCATTAATTATTAGTGAAATGCAAGTCAAAACCACAATGACATACCACTTCACACCCACTAGAACAGGGGTCCTCGACCTCCACGCTGAGGACCGGTATTGGCCTGGGCCTGTTAGGCACAGGGCCACACAGCAGGAGGTGAGCTTGAATGTAATACGCTTGAATCATCCCAAAATTAGAATAATTAGACTAAAAAGGGTAGACAATAGCAAGCGTTGACAAAAATGTGAAGACATTGATATTCTTATACATTGTTGGTGAATGCAAAATGGCACAGCTGCTTTGGAAAACAGTTTGACAGTTCCTCAAGATGTTAAACATAGATTTATAGAATCCAGCAGTTATACTCTTAAGTATTTACCCATGAGAAATGAAACACTTCCACATAAAAACTTCTACATGAATGTTCATAGATGCATTATATTATTCATAATAGCCAAAAATGCAAACAACCCAAATGTTCATTACCTGATGAATGAATAAATAAAATGTAGTATATTTGGATAATAGGCAGTTATTTGGCAATAAAAAGAAATCAAGTACTGATATATGGTACAATATGAAACCTTTTAAAATTATGCTAAATGAAAGAAGCCAGTCACAAAAGATTACATCTTATATACTTCCATTTTTATAAAATATCTAGAATAGGCAAATCTATAGAGAGAGCTAGTGGACTTTTGGTTGCCTAGAGATGGGGATGGAGGAAGTCAGGGACATTGAGGGTGACTGCTGATGGATATGGGGTTAGTTTAGGGGAGACAAAGATATTTTCAAGTTAGATTATGGTGATTGCTGCACAATCCTATGAATATATTAAAAAACATTGAATTTGACACTGGAAGTGGGTGAATTATATGGTGTGAGGATGACATTTTAGTAAATCTGTTAAATGTAACACAAACACATTTCTTTTAAACATCCCAGTAAATGTAGTTGCTGTTTCCTAATTAATTGGTGTTATTTTCAATGAATTTCTGAAGAGAGGGAACTGAGGCTCAAAGAGGGGCAGTGACTTGCCTACGGCCACATTGATGGAGCTAGAACGTGGACGCTAGATCCTCTGAATCTGAACCTTTCCACTCACCATGCTGCTGGTTATGCTACACCTGCAGCTACATCTGTGCCTTACACTCGCCTGAGTGAGGGACCTGGACGGGCACTGCAAATTTGTGAAGTCCAAAACAGAATTGTTGGACATTATTTGCATGCAACACCATAAAACTGAATTTGTTTAAATTTCTTTGAAAGCCAGTTAAAAGGATTCCACCTGAGTGGAAGAAAACAATTAATTTTATCATGATATAACGTTACATGGACCACCTACGTGGAAACGAAACATAAAAAAAATCTTGTATAAAACTAATACAGTTTAAATATCCTTTACTTCTATATACATATTTACTATGGTAAAATTCCAAAATCAAAGACAAATTTAAAAGTGAACGAAAACACTAACAGTTTTTTTAATCCTTGGTTACTCATATATAACCAGACATTTTTACTTTTAGATAAGTTAAATCCTTGTACATTTCAATCAATGCAGATCAGGAATAAATAAGTAGTTCTGATCATTTTAAATTAGGCTGTGAGAAAGTGCCTGAGAAATGGGGAAGGGTTAATACACTTAATAATCCGAGTAACATGTTTTAGAGAGGGCACATAGGTCTCCTGCTTTCCTCTGCAGCTCTCTTTACAAAGCACTGCTTTCTTTTTTTATTTTTATTTTTATTGTTGATCTTGTACAGTTTTCTGTCTTTTACTCCCACCCCAGCCCACCACCCCAGCCCTCCCCACCTCCCTCCCATTTCCACCCTCCATAGTTTTTGTCCATGTGTCCTTTATACTTGTTCCTGTAAACCCTTCCCCTTTTCCCCTGAAATTCCCTCTCCTCTCCCCTCTGGTGACTGTCAGGCTGACAGTCAAAGCACTGCTTTCTGAATACTGAAACACAACACTTCTTGGAATGTAAAATGAAACCATTAGTTCTCTCTGACCCTATTCCAGGATAATTTGACTAGAAATTAATAACTGCCAACTGGAGATATTTTGCTGGTGCAAAGGCAAAATGATGCGCGAGTCCTCCTTCAGGTACTTGCATTGCGCACACACTTACAACTGGAAGATTAAGTTACTGACTGGAGTGGGGAAAAGGATTTTAATTTGCAAAACAATTATTGCCTTTTCTGAGGTCATGAATTTGGTTTTCTGGATGTTTTAGATGGTTTCAAGTGCTGCCTCACTCAGTTGCTGAGTAACAAACACAGTTAATGATATGGCTTTAGTGACTTTGTAATAGTGTTCAGTATTTTACATTTGAACTGAGCTTTTTTCTCACACAAAATATTCTAAACAAATTATTCTATGTCTGAAATATAAAACTAAAATACAAACAAGCCAAAAAACAAACCAATGACACAGAATGTTTACCTAATGCTAAATTAACTAATATGTTCTTGAAGAAAAAATAGACCTTGTAAAATAAAATTTAAATTGTAATTAAAATTGTATTTAACTACGCTTTTTCTTCTCTTAGATAATTTCTTTTCATCCTACCACTGGCCAAAGATATTCTTTATACACATTCTCTGGTGCTGTGAATTTATAGGGGCAATTGTTTTTTCTTGTTTTTAAATCCTTACCCAAGGATACGTTCACTGGTTTTACAGAGATAGCAAGGGAGGGAGGGAGGAAAGAAGGGAGAAAGAGAGAGAGGGAGAAAAAGAGAGACAGACAGACAGACAGACAGACAGACAGAGAGATAGTTGCTTCCCATATGTGCCCCAACTGGGGATTGAACCCAAAACCTGGGTATATACCCTGACTGGGAATTGATCCCCAATCCTGTTGGTGCATGGGACGATACTCCAACCACCTGAGCCACCTGTTCAGGGGAGGGACAATACTTGTGAACTTCTGAAAGCTTTGTAGACATCGTTAGAAAGAAAGTGCTTTCTTTTCATTTTTTAATCCTACCAAACTCTCATTTGTTATGTGCAGTTTTTGTGTTAGGTGCTCCTGGTAGATGACTTCACTTTCTCCCAACACTTTGTGGTGCTATTTTAACATTATATGAGAAGCATGAGGCTCACAGAGGTCTGGTAAACTGCCAAAGGTCATAGAGCGAGTAATGGAAAGCAGAGGTGGTGCAGGCTTGGTTCCCAAATGCACTGCACATTGTTCTACCACCTATGGCACAGTGGGCTGCCCATTTTCAACTGCCCTTTCCAAATTTTCAAGACAATGAAGAAGTCTGAGATCCCTCCGCCAGAGTCTCAGGGTCCAAGAAGATTAAGATGAATTTGGGCTCGCGAGGCTGCTTGGTTTGTGTCATTAGCAAGAATTTAAAAAGACAGGTTGAAAATGTGCATGTGGCACAGCAGTGCCCTGAAATTCTTTTGGATGGCGTCAGTGACACCTGAACTCCCTGGGGTCTCACAAACGGAGGCTGCCAATCTGGGAGCTACGCAGCTACCTTGGAACGTGGGAGAGGATTGTGGTTGTGCTTTAATTTCACTTCTGATTCTTCCACTCCAATTGCCCTTTAGCCAGCGGAGAAATTGGGATGGGCTGTAGGTTAAGGTAGAAAAAAGTTGGGGCATGGAGGCAAGACCTAGCTGCATTTGGATCTCATCTCTGCTGTTATTACTAAGCAAAATTAGGTAAGTTAATTAACACGAGTCCCTTTCCTCATTTCTAAGATGTGAATAGCAAAACCTTTCTGACTTGTCATGGGGGTTAAATTAGGCTATGTAAAAGACTAGATAGTAGGTATTCAACACATAGTAGTAGGATTCTTACTTCCCAGAAATTCAGTGAATATGGATAGCCAAGGAAAGCCTGCTTGGGTAGATTTTTAAAAAATATTTTATTTATTTGGAGAGAGAAAGGAAGGGAGACAGAGAGGTAGAGAAACATTGATGTATGAGAGAGACATCGATCTGTTGCCTCTCACATGCCCCCAGCTGGGGACCTGGCCAGTAACCCAGGCATGTGCCCTGATGTGGAATCAAACTGGGTACTTTTCGGTTTGCAGGATGATGCCCAACTCACTGAGCCACGCCAGTTAGGGCTTGGGTAGATTTTGTACTTGATTCTGTGAAACTTTGAAGCCTGCAGCCTAGGACTGTACCTACTAAGGCATTCCAGCCCTGTAGCGTTTTATAATTTACCAAGCATTTTCAACCCTAACTTGTTATTTCATTTAATTCATATAAAATCCTCATGGTAGGGGCATGACTGGTACTCTCATATGTCCACTGTTTAAACTCCATTTAATACAGATGAGGGGCTGTCAGGCAGAGAATTCAGCATAAAAGCTAGGTCTTCTGTCTTCATTACTGTCTTCATTAGGGGTCTCTTCTGAGAGGTGGGGACATGTCATGCTGCAAAGTTCATGGCATTCAGATGAACCTGAACCTATAATTCCTATTTCTCTCATTCCCCCATGAAAGATGTATCTGAAGTAGAAAAGCATGCCTTGAAATGGACGATGCAGAATACATTTTAGTGATATTTTTGTAAGCTTGACAATTTATGCTGATTGATTTTTTGTTTCACCAAGACAAATATCATTTTTTATATTTGCGATTTCCATTTACATTTCCTTTAAGGTTTTATATCAGTCTAGTCACCTAATGAATTAAATTGGCATTTATTTCACTTCAGAAAGGTGAGAGAATTTCCTATTATAAATAATTTAATGGAAAAATTGTATAAATGGAATTCTTGGCATTTTATTTTAATGGCATTGGCCATGGAAAGTAAACAGCAACCTAACTTGATGTTTTTTGTTTTTTTTTTTTCACATTTTGTCATGGAAAACACTTTAAGGTAATGATGGTTGTTTTTTTTTTTAAGTGAAATTGTGTTGAGAGAATTGGTCAGATGAGCAATTATAATTTTCTGATTTTATTATGCATACCACAAATGACTTCTTTTGAGATGTGTGGCAGTATGCATTGCTACCTTATGAGAAAATAGGAAGAAGATAATGTGTACTGATAAGGAACATTAAAAAAAAAAAAAGCTCAAATGAAGGTGTAGGTTAGTCCTATACATTGTATCTTTACTATTTCCTGCTCAGGAAGTCAGGCCTGATAATGAACTTTGATTGTTCCATTCAATATCAGCTAGTAGCCATAAGGAATCAAATTACTCTATAACCTCATTAATACTAAATAGCTCTCTTTCTAACTTTTGGTGTCCTAAATGACTATCCATTCACATCTTGGTTAAGGACTTTCCCTAGCGCCTTTAGTAATTAATGGATGGTAGCATTCCTCAACAGCTCTTAAAAAGCCAAAGATCATTTACTGTATTTGGAAAAATCCAATAGATGTCTGACAAGACTTGAGAGTTCCTTGCATCTGTCAATCTCTATTCGGTCATCAGTGTACAGCACGTCAGTTAGCTGGTCTCTGTAGGATGAAGTAAGCCTTGTTAATCTCTATAAAAGCCAGAAATCGCTGTTCCATCACTTCAACTTAATGGCTGATTTTTATGCTCGAAGAACAGTGCATATACATTTAAAGTAGCAAGATCTCTGCAGATTCAACAGAATGCTAAGTGAAACAGAGATGCTTTCGTTGCACAATATAATGAAAGAGAAACATGAGAAACATAAAAATTTTAAAAACATGAGCTTAAATGTCAGACTGCAAAACAACAACTCAACTCTTTTACCATGTCTGATGGGAAAATGTTAGAACAAAATACTGGACTTATCTTGCAGAAACCCAGAGTCAGACACACTCATTACTTATTTGTTTCTGCATGTTATTGAAATAAACTTCAAAACTACAACAAAAAATGTGTATATTCCCGTGGTATACCTCAGTTCATGATTTAGCAATGGCAAAAAAAGTAGCCTACCTACATCAGTAGCCCTGAATTTTACTTTCATTCATAATCAGTAATAAAAATGGTATTACATATTTATTCAAATAATGATACCAATGTAAACTATAGACAAAATAGGTACAGGAAAAACATGTGGAGCTAGTTTCTATATGATCACGATTTTATGTCAATGCAATTTTAAAAGAAAATAATAAAAAATCTTATCACTGTGGCTTCTGGATCAGGTATGAATTTGGTCAAACAAGTTTGATTAAAATGTAGCTTTTATGGCTATCTATAATTATGAGCTCTCAGATAAAGGAAATGCAAAGTTGGGAGTGCTGTAGACACTTTTTCTGGCATAAAATACCACATACAATGGCCTTTCTCAGACTACAGATTCCTCCCTTTTCTTAAATTTTCCTAAGGCCATTTTTGTCACTCTCAAATTTGAATAACTCCCTGTATTAGTTTCCTAGGGCTATCTTAACAAATTGCCACTAGCTGGGTGGTTCAGGGTAACAGAGATTTGTTTTCTTACAGTCTGGAAGCTGGAAGTCTGAAATAAAGGAGTGGGCAGGGTTTGTGCCTCTGCTTCTCTAAGCGGCAATCCGTTGCAGTCCTCTCCTGGCTCCTGGCGGCTGCTGGCAATGCTTGGCGTTCCTCGGTTTGGAGCTGTGAAACTCCAGGCTCTGGCTCCACAGGACCTTCTCATCCGCATCTCAAATATCCCTCTCTTTTTTCTTTTCTTATAAGGATTTCCATCATTGGATTAAGGATATAGGATGACCTTATCTTGAGACCCTTAACATAATTATGTCTCCAAGATCCTTTCTTTCCAGATAAGGTCAGTCACAGGCACTGGGGGCTAATTCTTGGACTTTCTGAGAGTCATTGCTTAACTTGCTACAGTCTTTAATGCCCTAGTTCCACACATTAGTTCAAATCTAACCTAAGTTTCATGAGATAGCAGAGAAATGAGGGAATCAGTGACAGGGAAGTGAATTCTTTATAAAGTTAAGTGAATTAAATGTAGGGAATTTTCTTTTGTTCTAAGATTACTCCATCCTAGTTTCTACTTGTTGAAAAGTAATGGTAATAATATATAGCAATGGTTTAAAAAATTTTTTTTTCTTTCTCGGGATATTTTGGTAAAAACTATACTAATGTCATAAAGCTCCTAAACTGATTTCTGTATTAGGACTATGATTTGCCAGTAGCCAAAATCCCAACTGTGTCTGAGAATATAGGTGCTAGAAGCTCTAGTTTTTGAGTGCTTATTTTGTGCTTATTATTATCAATAAGACGTTAAATTCCTTTGTTGGCATGAAGCTCATGTTGTAGAGACTTACATTTTTTGGAACTTTAACCAAAATCTTTCCTATCAGATATATGCAATTCATTTTCAAGGAAGGGTCCCAATTGGCCCAGCCTGAATTATGGGCGCTGCCCACCTTGAACCAATCACTGTGACTGTGAGTGAGGTACTATGATTGGCTCAGTTTGGGTCACATGCTCACCACTGAGATCCATGTGATAGGCCTATTGCTAGTAGGAGGGAAGAGAAACTGTAGACAAAAACAAAAGACATTAATGAGCCTCTGTTACTGGGACACTGAGCATTGCTGGAGGACATCACAGAATTGCTTTGCTTTTGTGCACCTCGAATTCATGGACAGTGTCAGGTGTCCACTGGTAATCCATGGTCTTCCAGCTATGTTGGTATAGATTTTGTGCATTCACTGGGGACCTGCTGAGATGCTGTGCTTGATGGTGGAGATAGAGAGATAAATAGTACACAGGCTCTTTCCACAAACAACTTGTGGGCAAGAATGACTTTAAACGTTTACTTAAAATGCAATGTGGTAAACACCCTCATCAGGGCGAAGTGCCATTTGCAGAGATGGAGGAATAACTAACCTGGAATAGGTTAAGATTCACAAAGGAAAAGAAAAGTGTGAAGTGGGCCTTCCAGGCATAGATAATAAATGGGATGTAAAAAGGAATGGGCGTTCGAAAGGGCACCACATGTTTGCAGATCAGTTGAGGGTGGTTAGGGAAAGGATGCATGGGTGGGGAGTGCAAAATAAGCCTAGCGACTACAGAGCATAAGCCTTTTATGACTTGGAATGTGTCTTTTAGCAAGCCTCCTCAATGTCTCTCTGCGGCCTCCAGATTATCCCTTTTTCAATGCTGGAAGTTGTCATCAAGTTATATTTCTTAAAGTTTCCTCTGGTCATGTCATCTTTTTGCTGAGAAACTGCCATAGATGTCTATGACATAAAATGTAGAGTCTGATATTATAGCTGTGTTTTACAAGTAATGCAAGTGAGGCACTTGAGACAGGGCCTGGCACTTGGTTAAGTGCCCATTCACATTAATTACTCTTGTTATTATTGTTAGCCTGGCATCCCTGCCCTCTCTAGGGTTTTGTTCCAATTTTTTCTCTCATCATTTTCCACTCTGTTCAGAGCAGGCTACTCACTGCTCCCCAAATATGTCTTGTTTCTTTCCACCTTTGTTAACCCACTATATTATCTTCAGAGGCTGAAATACCCATACTTTAAAATCCCACTCAAAGGTCACTCCCATTTCTCTTAGTCAGACATTATTTCTCTTTTCTTCTCATGGCATTTTATTTGAACTTCTTTGACAACTTTGAACATGGAGTTTTATACAAGCATTATTTATACACATGGCTTTCTATCTAATTTTCTATATCAGCTTGACTCTAATTGGTGCATTTTTTAGAATCTGTTTTCTCTTTCACCAAGGAGTAATACTGGATATTTTTGATGTGGGTCTTCTTGCTGCCTTTCTTTATTGTGAAAGCTGACTGTAAGTAGGATTCTCTGTAAGAGTCATAAAAACATAAGTTCTATTTTTAAAAAAAGATGTATGGCTATTGATTATTTTGTTCCTGAAAACTTTAACCAATACAACAAGATAAGAAAATGGAACATGGGAAAAGAAGCATGGGCAAGGAGGCAGCAAAATTTTAATTATTTGCAGAAAATATGATTATCTACTTGAAAGCCAAGTCAGCCTAGTCTTTTGTGAGAATAAGCTGAAAAGCTGTTGGGATTATGTAGAGTCTGGTCAAGGTAGACATGAACAGACAGTATTTGAAAATATGTGTGCACACATGGAGAGGGGGCAACGCAGCCTAATAGCAGTGGCAACCGAAATAGAACATGCTGGAAAATAAATTTACCAAGAAATGTTCAGGACTGTGTGAAGAAATAAAGCCAAGCATTACTGAATAACATGGGAGAAAACTTAAATAAGTGGAAAATATATCAGGTGTTTTAGGACTTCTTAATATTGTGAAACAAGCTAATCTATCAATTTAAGACAAACTCAAATAAAATTTCAGTGGTCTTTTGTTATCTACTTATCATCAGACCTTGAAAATAGTTCTAAAATTCAGCCAGCAGACTAGGACTTTTGAAAAAGGCAGTTTGGGGTGGAAACAGTCCTACTCACTATTAAAATATATTACAGAGCTATATTTTAAATAATATAGAAAAGGGGCAGAAATAGGGATATATATCAATATTTTAGAAGGAAAAGTCCAGAAATATTATAGACCTAAGCATATAAAAGCATTTAATATAATGACAGTGAGCAAAGGTGGATTATTTCATAAATGGAGTTAGGATGAATAGCAAACTTAAAAAAAAAAACAAGGTTAGATCTCCAAACAACATACAGTCAGCTACTTCTAAATATTAGTAGCTTAAAATGCCAACTATTTTATCATCTCTCACAGTTTCTGTGGGTCAGAAATTTTGGAAGGAGCAGATGAGTGGGTTTGGCTTGGGTTCTCTCATGCAGCTGTAGTCCACAGTGGTGAGTGGATCTGGTCCAGCAGGGCGTCAGCACGGCTGGGCGTGGGCCGAGCCTCTCCAGTCCGAGTCTCTCCACGGGATTTCTTCCCACGGGCTCATTTGACCATCCTCACCACCTAAAAGCCACAGGGACTAAAGTGGCTTACAATTGCTTTTTTGCATAAGGAATTGTTTATTGACACAAAAGTTTACACATCAGCATATTCTACAGGTTTTATCACATCGTTGAAGTTAAACTGGCATTTTAAGAGATTTCAGAATTTGATATTGCTATGGTTGCCAGCAACACAGATTTTTGTGTGCTCTGTGGAGTATACTTTAATCCTAAGTGTCTACATGTAATGCTTATCACTGCCCACCACTGTTGAAACCAATGCAATATATGTGTCAGTGACTGAAGGAGATTTATTTTTCATTTCTCTGTTTATTAAGATTAATGACGGTTACACTGGCATTCTTGAAAATATTTAGGATTTTGTCTTAGGTTAAAAGGGTGGACATGAATGCTTTCTTGAGTATAAAAGTATACAGCTTATCAGTCTAATACCAAAATATTTTCCAAATAATTATTTTAAAATAAATGAATTTTTCTTTTAATTAACCATGAAGTAGACTAAAAAACGCTTAGAAGGTGTGAAAGCATTTCTATTTTCAGTTTCCCAGGGCTGTAGAAGTTATTAGACTGTGTTCAGACAGCTAACATGTTGTCTGAAGTCTTCAAGAGCCAGTATTCCAGCAAGCAAGACAGAAGTCGAATTGCCCTTTGTGACTGAGCTATGGAAGTCATGCAGTATCACTGCTGCTGTAGTCCATTGGTTAACACTGAAAGACAAGCCCATCCAGACTCAACGGTTTAGGTCACTGGATCCACTTTCCTGACGGGAACATTGTCAATGTCATTGTAGAAGGGCAAATGGGATGGGAGATACTGCTCCAGCCATCTTTGGGAAATGCAGACTGCCAGCATATTTCACATGTTCCTGATTGAGACCTCATGGAATCATCTGAGGGACAGTCTCCCTGTCTCTCTACTCGGATAGCCATCATCATAGATCCGTGATATTCAAACTTTACCATGGATCAGAGTCACCTGCAGTGCTTCTTCAAACACACTTTTCTGGATCCCACCCCAGGGTTTCTGATTCATTATGTCTGGGGTGAGGTAGGAGGATGAGAATTTGAATTTCTTGTAAATTCCAAGGTGATGCTGATGTGACTGGTCTGAGGACCACATTTGAGAACCATTGTTCTGGATCATAATATTTGTTCCTCTGTGCTTACTGCTATCTCTCAGGTGGATACTAGGGGCCAAGGAGAAAGCAGTTCTTTCCCAAGTATTGAATCACTTTTCAGAGTTGTTCCTGTCTGTACTCATGGTTGGTCTAAGGAAGTAGGAGGGTTAATTAAGGAAAAAAAAAAAAAAAAAAAAAGAAGGATTTGCAGGCTTTGTGAATCTCAGTTGGCTAGCCTGCACCCTCCCATTTGGACTGTTAAGGATAGTAGAGTTTTTGGTCAGAGAGAACACCACAGAAGATAATTTTTTTGCTTTCTGACCACTTCAAAAAATATTCTGCCTCAGTGCCAGTGGTAAAGCTTCTCCTCCCACCTTCCATCAAAGAGCTGCTGATAACCTAAGTCAAGTTCTAGTCATACAATGATGGGCAACGCACCCTGTCAGGGCCCTGTATGAGAAAGGTTCTCTATTGCCCAAAGCTCCTCACCAAGTCAGTGTAGTGAACTGAGAAGCAACTTAGAAGAGGCAATCTGTTACTTCATCAAATTGAAATATTCTTTATAATCTCCTTTTATAGCTTAAAACTTTCAAGTATAATTAATACATGTGGCACAATCTCAGTTTAGCTTCAAAATCAATACATGAGGCCACATTGTGCAAAATAGTCTCCTGAATTTAGCAATGGTGGTGTGGAGGTTTAGCACCCAGAGGACATCTGGAGGTTTGTTTTTCCTGGTTTTTCAATCCAAGGCTAACAACTGAATTTTGTAGAAACCTGGATATTCTGGCTGGCAAAGATTAGTCACAGTTGACTTAAATGCTCAAACCAAATAATGCCGGCAGAGTGGAGCATCTCTTCCCATCACTGTTCAAGGACAACTTCAAATATTGCATTCTTATCCTTGTTCATATTTATCTAGAATCATAGTCCTGTCTAGTTGGATATCCTGTCTAGATAAAAAGTTACTCAAATTAAGAGAAAGATGAATGATTTCTAACTTTAAATTATAGACTTATTAGCTTAATAGAAATTTATCTACATACTTGTTTGTCTGTCTATCTATTTACCTATCACCTTTCTTAGTCTCTCTAGTAATAGGAACTCAGTAGAACATAGATCCAAAATAATTTTACTTTTTCTCCAGTAAATAGCTTCAAACATATTCAGTAGAATTGTCCCTTTTCATCCTCACCTACAATTGGACATATCCTGTTGTTGTTCTAGTCCCTTCCAAGCATACAAGTTCAGTTTAAGAGTTATACGCCACATCCAGCTCAAAGC
Source organism: Glossophaga mutica (assembly GCA_039655065.1). NCBI lineage: Eukaryota > Metazoa > Chordata > Mammalia > Chiroptera > Phyllostomidae > Glossophaga > Glossophaga mutica. Next base: position 68,284,667 of record CM077304.1, read on the forward strand.
ACAACATAGCCTCTAACTTGCCCTTGACCTGGAAGCAATTGTTGCTAGGAGAGAGTAAACTATCCTTTGTCTTTCCCTCTTTTTAATTTTTTATTATTATTTATTTTTATCCTTATCAAAGAACATGTTTATTGATTTTAAAGAGAAGGGAATGGAAGAAGAGAGACAGGGAGAAAAGACTGATGTGAGAAACATCAATCTGTTGCCTCTCCCACATGTGCTCTGACTGGGGACAGAACCTGTGACCTTTTGGTTTACAGGATGATACTCCAACCAAATGAGCATCACACTGGCCAGGTCTATCTTTCCCTCTTTTTTGAGCTACTGTGTATCCTTTGGAGTGTTGTGATCTGGCAAGAAAGATGGAGGAAAGGGAAATTAAACAGTACTACTTAATAGCACTGCTGTGGTCTTCTCTTTATAGTTGATGGCTTCTGTATAACAAGCATCCAGAGTCTGGCTTCCCTGTGTGATGCATTAGTTGTTCTTCAGGGGCCCCACGGGAGAGTCTACATCCACTGTGTCATCCCTGACATGGGAAACGGGCTCCTTCAAGACCTCTTCCAAATCCCATCAGCCCTAGACACGAGTGGTGCAGTGTAGATCCTGCCAGTGCCGGCGTTCCCTTGTCCATCAGACGCCACTTTCAGTTATCTTCTGTGGTGTTCCCTCCCATCCTTTAATTCTTGGCACTTCAAATAAGGGTGCAGGCTAGCCCACGGACACCTCTCTGTCATCTCATTCTGATTCCCTCCCTTCTGTTTACCTAGGCACAAGGTAAGTGGATATCAAATCAGGAGGTTAGATGCCAGTCTATTTTCCTTGCAAGCACTTCCAGTCCCTATCTGTGGCCTTTACCGCTATCACATGCAAAACTTTCTTCTGATAACAAATAGTTTGTATTCCCTTCTTTTTATCATGAAATGAAATTCAGAGATAATATCATAAAAACATATATTAATTTAAAAAAGAACATAATTATAAAAGAACAATATAATGTTCTAACTACAAAATATAAAAGAATGTAATTTATAATAAAATAACATGTAATACATATTAGTGTGTAAGCATTCTGACATAATAGTACTAGAAAACATAACAAAGTGGTCAGATGCTGGCACCTCCTTACAATGAATACTTGTATTTAAGATAAAAAAAAAAAGAAACAGAAGCCATTCTCTGCAAAGGAAGGACAATTAAAGGCCAGATGAGTATGTGGACCCCAACTGAAACTAGTTTAATGATAAGTAAAAATAACCTGCCATATGTAATAATAAGAAAAAAGGGAAAGAACCTTAAGGTAGTGATGCTACTCTTGTAAATTACAAACTGTCAAAATGGAAAAAATGAAGAATTAACAAATGAACTAGTCTTATAAGTGTAATATAAAAATAATTTGTATCTTAAGACATAGGTTGAGTCAGTAATAAAATAACAGAAAACATATTTCTCATCTCGAAATGTCACCACATGTCCAAGCATGTATTCAGCAGTGAATGTTCCGGCAGGACAGGCTGCAAGTGTGGCAGTGTGAAAGAAATCTTCATTGGTGGGACTCTCCCCTGCAGTGGGGTGTCTGGCACCCTTGGCTTCTTCCCACCAAAGCCTGAAGTGCCTCACAAACGTGGTGAGAACAACCAAAAAAAGAAAACCTGTAAAGTTTCAGAATGCTTCCTAAAGGGTGGTTCCTTCCTTCTGGGAAACATGTCTTTAAATCTTTTTTTTTTTTTTTTTTAAATTTAAATTAAGCATCTCATTGGTGCATTCCAGTAAGAACTGCTTTTGCTGAATTGAGTTTTAGCACGATCCAGTCATTGGTCTACCCAGAAACACAACACTGCACTATCTGTAAATGTGGAACTGAGGATGCTATTTATATCACACAGGGTCTTCTGTGCAGACTAATGAGATATATTTGTTTTTTATTCAATATGGGGACCCTTCAATTTTTTCTGAGTACTACACACTTTGAGTCATGCATCTAATTATGTGACTCAAACTTCTGGCCTGAGTACAGCAAGTTGACAGGATGGCATAGAATACCTTGTATGTACTAACTTCATTCTTGATTTTTACCTTATTTTCTATTTTCTTTCCTGTTTTGCTTTTATCACCTCTGTGTTGAGAAGTCAGAGTTGGTGTACGGAATTAAGAATATGCATGTTGCCCTGGCCAGTGTGACTCAGTTAGTTGGAGTGTCATTCTATAGATCAAAATGTCATGGGTTTGATTCCCAGTCAGGTTACATGCTTAGGTTGTAGGTTTGGTTCCTGGTTGGGGTGCATGCAAGATACAACAGATTGGTGTTTCTCACATCAATGTTTCCTTCCTTCTCTTTCTTCCTCTCTTCCCCTCTCTCTAAAATCAATTAGCCTGTCCTTGGGTGGGGACAAAAAGAATGCATATTATGACTTGCTGAATGAGGAGGCACAAACTATCCATTGGGGTGGCCAGTCGCTCCCTCGGCATTGAACTTCCACTTTGAGGAGCTAAAACACACAGGGTTGTTTTGATTGAAGGCTCAGTTCAATATATAGCATGAAAAAGGAAGTAGAGTTACAAGATGTTGTTACTTACAGATTCCAGAATCAAGGCAGTGTGGCTGAGGGGTGGGGAAGGACAGACTTCCATCAAGGTCACCAGGGAGCAGCAAAGAGCAGGCAGGGTAGCAAGAACTTGTTACATATACCGTGGTGGGGGCAGAGATCACTCATTTTTTGTGGGCTTAACTCCAAGTGGCTTTTTTAAAAGGTGCCCTGGGAAAAGTAAAGCATGAACTTATGGCCAACATCCTGAACTCAAATCCTTATCCAATTGCTCAGACTCTGGGTGTGAACAGCGTTATCACACTGTAAAATGCTTAGGCGGCAACTCAGAAAAATGAAGTTGTTTTTCTCATCAAAACTTCATTCATGTAACTGTCTTTAAAATGAATATTTTTCCCTGTTGGGATAAAATAACTAGACTTCCAGTTTTAAGACTATAGACTGAATATAAGCTATAATTACCCACTCCTTGCACCAAATCGCTAGAACTACATATATTCATTACAGTGGTTGTAAAGAAAAAAGGTACCTTTGGTGGACCCCAAACTATGAGGATGAAAAGCCACTAATAAGCTTGGGACCTGCCGTGGCTGGTGTGGCTCAGTGCCAGCCTGCGAACCAGAGGGTCACCCATTAGATTCCTGGTCGGGCACATGCCTGTGTTGCCGGCCAGGTCCCCAGCTGGGGGTGCACATGAGACGGACACATATTGATGTTTCTCTCCCTTTCTTTCTCCCACCCTTTCTCTAAAAATAAAGAAATAAAATCTAAAAAAACCAAAAAACCAAAAACTTGGGACCTTTGCAAGTGATGTCTACCCAGGAAAGCACGCTGGGGTGTGGAGCCCAGTGGTAGGGGGCATGGTGCTATGGAAAGGCTGGCTGGTCAAATCGATCTCTCAATATCATCTTATATTCCATACCAGTTTGCTAGAAATTGGACTTTGGTGAAAGTAAAATATTATCTTTGCTTGAAATTTGGTGTCAGAGCAGCAGGGCCCCATGGTCCCCCGATGCAGAGTTGTGAGGAGAGATTATTTTCAGAAGTAGCAGTGAGTTCTGTGTCCTCGGGGAAGAGTGGTTTCTCTGTAGATTTTCGTCACTCTGTTGGCTCCCCTGGATCACGAGCTGCTCAAAGATAGCAGTCGGTAAGCTGTACTTCAGTGACAACAAAATTGACTGATAGGATACAGCCTCATACTAATGAGTATTTTACAGTGTATGTATCTTGTAAACCACCTTCAAACATTAAAGTGGGTTATAAACAATCTTAATGTTGTGATTATTAGTCCTATCTCTCCACTAATGCAACTATATATAATGGTCACATTTTAATCATTTTCCTCCCTTCTTTTTAAAAAATCCTTGTTAGCTCACTCAGCACTTCATCATTTGATTCTAATGCTTTATTCTATTTTATTTATTAATACCAGATATAAGTAATTTAGATTTACTTTATTATTAATAATTTGTACTGAACTTAAGTCAACTTTCCTATATTGGAAGCATCAGTAAGTCCTGATTTAGCACAATTTCTGCAGCGAAATATACCTCTTCCTACTGAATAATGATATAATAGTGTGCTGTCTGTCATAGGCTAAAATGAAGCAATTGACCAACTGTCGGGAAATGCACTCTGACATACTGTCTAGTGATCATGCTCAATTACTCTGCTGGCTGTAGGTTGCAGGCAGAATTTTCTGTGAAGTTAATTGGTTTAGGTAAGCAATGAATGTGCAGCTTTAGTCCCATAAGCATCACACCCTCTAACCAAGTGAATTGCTTACGTAATATTTAGTACTACTACAGATAGTAATCTATTGTTTATTAAAAGCCAGGTGCCAAGTGCTTTCTGCATAGTGTTCTCTTCAACTATCTTGGGAACTAGGGAAAAGCCAGTCGAAAGACAGAAGAAATCCAGGAAATAGGAATGGGTAATGGTAGGAAGTAACCTTATATAAATTAACCTTAAATATAGGCAGTGAAATTCATTTGAAAGCTTTTTATCTTGGTTTGGAAAAAACAGTTGTGTTGGTTTCCTTGTGTAAAAGGTGAATTATTAAGCATTTGAGGTAGTGATATATGCAAACTCAACTGGGTTGTTTCTTTTCTCCTGTTTGTAAGAAGGATGTCATTTCTTCTTGGAATGTGGGAGATCTGTTACTGAACCCCTAAAAAGCCAGGAAAATGAACAGTTTCTTGAGGTTTCTTGGTCTTGAGGTTTGGTGCTTGGCTGTCTGATTGCCTAGTAGTTAGTGGTGTGCCACCACAAAAAAAAAAAAAAAAAAAAAAAAGGACCAGAGAAAGAAAGTCTGTTTTTTCTTTTGTTTGTTTTTTTAGGGGCTAGAGAAATTAAGGCTTGACTTTTCAGAAGACAGGAGAGTTCCTCAGAGAAGGGACCGGAGGCTGACTGCTCCTTTGGGTGGTGGAGACCAAGGTCGTGCCCCAAAGTAGAGTCTGGGAGGTGCCATAACTTCCCAGTGATAGCCGCATGGATTTCAGGGAGAGTACAGCTAGGGTTGTCATGTGGGGGACCAAAGTTGAGGTAGACAGTGATGACATGGATGCTCCCTACAGAGTAGCCCCCCTTTGCATGTGGATGGGCATGATGAGCATCTCTACTGTGAGCAAGATCTTTCCTCCTCCCTTAATTCCTCAGGGTTCTGTAAGCTGGGGCCTTTCTCCTCAGAGAGGATAGGGAGTCATTTAAAATAGCTGACATTGCTCACCACGGCAAGTAGGGGTCCAGAGTTAGATTGATTTGATATAATAAGGAAAGGTGACATTTCCTTGGCACTTCAAGGATGAGGGGCAACTGACTGCATGATATTAGCATGCACACCTTACCTCATTCACTCCTGAGAGTTTCTAAAGGAATTAGTGTTATTCCTTGTGTTCATATTCTTATTCTTTTTAAACTCCTGTGTGTACATACAAAAGTGTGAAAACAGTTTTTTATTTTGTGGGAACTCTTTAAAATACAGTCAATTGATTTCAACTTCAGTGTATTTAAACTGACAGTTATATTAATAAATATGTTATATTAATAAAATAGAAATTACTTCTAATTAGTAGAAATTCAAGTTATAATCTGTAACTAATTATGAAATATGGATCTCATTGCTGATTTGTGAGTTTACAGAGAGCAACTAGTAATTGTTTGGCTTAACCATTGTAACAAATGTACCCAAGTGAGTAGAATCAACATATAGATATGCTGAGGCTCATATAATTTAATACATCATAGAATTGGTACAATCTATTCAAAAGGACTCTAAAATGAGTGGCAGACAAACATAGCCTCTGATCGAACTGGTGCGTGATTCAGAAACTACAGATTTTTCTTATGAATCTGTCAAGGAATAATTATCTGAAAAGATGAGAAGGGTACCTGAGATTAGCAATAGCATCAATAAGCTATTTGAACTCAATAGGCTAAAAATGAACACATGGGACATAGCAATTAAGCACATTTGGCTTAAATAAAGCACCTTTACCTGCCAGGAAAATTACCCACTGTGTTTATGTTTCCATTGGGAAATATTTCTTGGGGTTGGGGCAACCAAAGCATTTTGAAAACAATGGGAACAATAACCAACTTAAAAATACTTCAGACAGAAAGAAAGAATGAAGAAAGAGAAAAGCCTTCCTGGCCATCAGGAACTTAAATTCTTAGTAAAATAACTGAATGGATATTACAAAAACGGTATTTTGTATGCAGAGTGAATGGAGAATATGCATGTGAATATGCATGGAGAATAGTGAAAACCTGGGAGATAAACAGCCTGGACCTATACAGAACAGACCATGTCGGACACATTCAATGGCATTCTTTTGGTCACATTAGGAAGTGGATAAAAGGAATTCAGTAGATGTAATATATCTAGACTTTATTATTTTCCTTGTGCCCTATGAAAGCTTATTTAAAATTTAATTAAAATTGGCTTAGTTATTTACTAAGAAATAGACTGAAATAAGCTCATATATAAAAAAAGGGAGATGAAATTTAGTAGTAATACAAGGGAGGACACCCCCCAAACAGAATTTATTTATAAAAAATTGTGCATTTATTCTTACATGTTTAAACTCCAGTCACCTTCAAAGTTCTCCCCATTTGATGCAGTACACCTATTGAGACTTTTTTCCCACTGCTCAAAACAGTTTTTGAACTTGTCAATTTTGATGCCTTTTTGTGCTTCAGTTGTTTTTTGTTTCACCTCTTCCACATTGTCAAAACATTCCCCTCTGAGGACTTTTTTCATCTGGGAGAACAGATACAAGTCCTTTGGGGTGAGATTGGGTGAATAAGGTGGGCCCAGGGGCTCTGCCATTGTTTTGGTCAAAAACTGCTAAGCAGTGTGGTGTGGGCAGGTGTGCTCATAAATCACCCATCATGAAATGGGCAAATGTGTTGAAAGAATCCTTAAAAACCATTCACTGAAGGGGAACGCAGCCTCTCACAACAATGCCAGCTGGTACACTGATATGGCTGGGTTCCTCGAACACTCACCTAGCAGGGGAAGCCTGTACTACAAGGGGCCCAACTACCACAAGATAATCCTGTTTTTTTCTGGGGTTGGGGGCTTGTATATGAGTTGAGGAAGGGGGTAGAAAGCTCCTGAATAGGCATTGGAGGAACAATTGATCCCTAAAGACCATGAGAACTGTTAAAAGAGTAGAGAAGTGAGAAGCTAAAACAGTGTTACAGAGCATAATGGACTTCTCAAATATTACAATTCAACATTCATTTAGAGGAATCTGGAAAAATTGATGATTTTGCAACATAAGAAATGACACAAATGTGTCAATTTATTGATAGACTAGCAAGAGATTCTCTGGTTTGCCACCACCTGATAATTTGGTTCCTAGAAAACCTTTAGTTATCAAAAGTCGTGTTATAAGAACTGTCGTGTCAATGAGAAAAAAGAGTATCAGGTTCTAAAGAGTTTGCAAATGGCAATAATAAGATTATATTTCCTCCAGGAAGTTTAATAAATGTTGCCTTAGATCCCATCTAGTTTTTGATCATTAATAATGGCCTTTGTATTCTTCTTACTATTAACCTTACTGTTAGCACAATGTTCTCACACATTCTTAACATCCTTATTATCTCTACTATGATGAAGAACGCAGCTGTTGCAACAGTTGCTTCGATTTTTTTTTCTTAGATGATTGTCTTGGCACCCAGACATGATCCTGATATAACTGATAATCTGTGTTTTGCAAAACATGTTTTGCAATATATCGATCACATAATATCCAATTCAGAACATGAAAGTTCACGGTGTCAAATACAAGCTGTATAGAGAAGTGAATTGGTTAGCAACACACCCCAAATGCATCTCATTTGGGTTGACTGGCCACAATTTCCAGCAGCTTCCTTTAACGGTGAAGTGCTATGGCGCTGTGGTATAGTGCTATTCTAACACGCGCCAGAGCGCCCCGCTCAGAGCCCTCAGCTTTCCTCAGAGTGGTTTATTTATATAAAAGCTTTCAGGGCATCGTAGCAGAAAGACTTATTGAACTTGTCAGGGCAGGGAGATGTGTTTTCCCTCTACTCTTCTTGCTGTAAAAATTCCCCACAATTCCCAACATAAGCTTATAAAAGTTGCCTCTGCTTTATAAACAGCTAAAGTTTGTAAAACAGAAAATATGGTAATGTGCTAGACATATATGCAGTCTCTTCTCTCCAGCAGTACAAAACTCTTTTTAAGGCAAGCATACTGTTACTCTGAATTATGATTGTGTTTTCATCACTCTCTAGAAATGTAATTGAAAAATAACACAGTGGGATTGTTTTAGGATGAAGAATTAATATAACCTGTGAAAAGAAAATGTGTAACAGAAATGATATTGTCATTTTAGGAATTTAGGCATTTCTCAACAGTTGGAAGTGGGAACTCTGTTTTTCCCACAGAATTAATCCCCATACTAGGCAGAATTTTAGCTGATTAGGAGTTTTAACTGTCTTTTGAGAAAAAAAATAAAAGTGTGTAGATATATCTTTTTGACAAACAAGAGCAAACATCAAAATTAAAAAGAAAAACATCTAAACAACAACAAAATATTTCATGTTCCACTAGTTATTGAGATGGCCACTAATTTGAGATTAGGTTCTTATTGGCTCTGGCATTTCATCTATCTATCTGTCTATCTATCTGTCTATCTATCTATCTATCTATCTATCTATCATCTACCTATCATCTATCTATCTATATATCTATCATGTATCTATATACCTGTCACTCAAATCACACAGTTATTAGTTTGTAATGTGCATGGTCAATCTCCAAGTTCACAGAGATGGGATACATTATGCAGTATTTACAGAATTTACTTGCCCAAGGAAGCCTTCCTTTTGGAGAAGCATCAAGTTTAATGAGTTTTGTTGTACGACAATTTGGGAAGCCCAACTCATTCCTTTTCCAACCAGAGGTAAGAGTGGCCTGCGAGGTCATTTCTGACTTAGATGCATTTGTCTTGTCAAACTAGGCAAGTGCTTTTCTTCCAGCCCAGACAAGGCAGAACTTAGGGTTACCAGGGAAACCAACTTCTTATGATCTGTATATGGTTACCTCTGAAAAAATAAATAAAAGTAAAAACTACTAGTTTTCTTGGGCCACAAGATCTTCTGGACAGGATTCGATCCCTCCCTTCGTGAACACACTGTTCACAATGAAGGTGGTTTATTGTATCTGCCGCAGGAGGCGCCACTTTTTGAAAGTGTTAAATAGTGTGTACAGTTGGAATGAGGTTCTGGCGTGGTGGGCAGGGGTTAGGACTCTATAATGAGAAGTGGAGTAGAATTTTTGTGCCATGGGAAGACTGTTCCTTTGTGTAGGAACACTAACTGATGTGTCTGTTAGTTGCACTAAGGTGGCCCCCAATACTTAGTCTCAATGGGAGCCATCACTGGAAAGAAAGCTACTGCACTTTTCCTCTACTGAGGAATAAAGAGAATTTGTGAGTTGTCCACTGGCTGCTTGATAGGGTTTCATTATAAAATGCAGTTGGTATTTTGTTTTTACTCAGATACAAGTGAGGCCGGCAGATCAGGTGATGATTGCTGTTGAAACGATGGTTTGTTACATGCCTCGGAGGAAGGATCCCCGTGCCACCCGGGCTACCTGAGCAAGCACCAGGGCCAGCCAGGAAGCAGCGGGGCAAGGGGAAAGAGCCCGGAAAACCCTTCCTTGTGATTTCCTATATGGGTCAGCAAGATACGCAGCCAAGCGGGCTTTGGATTGAATAGTTTGAACAATTTTGTCAGTCTCTTCATCATTGAGGACACCCCTAGTTGTCTGGTACCTGGCCTGGGGTGATCAGGGCAGAGGAGCACTGCCCCCTGGAGTGTAAAGGTCAAGTAGAGGAGACAGTTCTAGCCTGAGCTCTGGATTAGCATGTGAAAGGTTCACTTCCAGGACCCTAGTGAGGCCCCAGATGCCAGAGCTTGAAGAATACAGAAAATAAAGAAATACAGTTAATACAAGACTCTGGAATGCAGAGGAGAGTCTGGGCAGTGAGACACTGAAGAACTCTCCCCCAGTATCCTCTCCTATACCTCTTGGGTTCCAGGGAAGCTCCCACCACAGAACTTTTGCATTCGCTGTTTCCTCTGCCTAAGGACTCTTTACAAACTCGTCTCCATGGCTTCCTCCCGTATGTCCTTCATATCTTTACCTAAATAACAGTGTTACATTAAATGTTTCCCTTACCACTGTACTTCAAATGGCACCCCTCCCAACAGTCCATCTACCTCAACTGCTTTAATAGTACTCTCTAACATAGCAATTTTCAACCTTTTTCATCTCATGGCGCACAAACTAATTACTGAAATTCTGCACGACATCAAAATATATTATATTTTTTGATTATCTAAAAAATAAGTATAATTTTTATTTATCCACACCAAATGGCTATTGTTGTGTTGGCTGTTATCATTTTTTTATTTGACAGTCTAAGGGAAAGAGGTCAATGCCCCTGACTAAGTAATTAGGTATTGCGTGTTTTAAAAATTCTTGTGGCACACTGGTTGAAAATCAGCACCGTAATGTGTATTTTCCTAGTCTGTTTTATTATCTCTCCCTCATAACTAGAATGCAAGCTCTATAAGAGCAGGGGGAGGGAATGTAGGTGGTGGTGGTGGTGGTAATGTTTAGCTCACTGATGTATCACCATGATCTTGAATGGTTCCTGCACATAGTAGGTATTTAATAAACATTTTCCGAGTAAATGAATAAGTAAATGAGCAGTGATGTTCAACATCCAACTTAGAGCTGCTTTCTGTTCTCCTCAAACCTCCAATAACACTCTATTGTACACAGAGCCTTGGGTCATGGAGCTTTGGACAATGAGCCAAAAGTGTCTAACTTGGGATGAAACAGTGCAGAGAGCAGGTGGTAGCATGAGGAGGAGAAATCACTGGTGCAGGCAAGAGCAGGAATTCAGAGAAAAATCGAAGAATGAGACATATCCAAAGGAATTGTAGGCAACTCCACCCCACTTCTCAAGGGGAAAAAGAGGAGTTTGGATCTGCCCTGCCATGTGGCATGGGCAATTCAATGATTTTATCTGAATATTTAAAAAAGGGACCTCAGATAACTAGAGGGCTAGGGTACACATGGGTTATAATGACTTTGCAAGACAGTGTTAGGTAAAAGAAATAGACAAAAAAAAAAATAAGAAGCCATCTAACTTTCTAACATAAGAGTAATTCGTGGAAGAAAGGAAGTACACTGAGTTTTGTTGAACGGTAAGGACACAGAGACATTCCTAGGCTCATTCTCAGTCCTTCCTCGATCATATTTTTGGTGCATTTCACTGATGCACAGGAAACACAAAACCTCACCCTAAATCTTCATAGTTTGTCAACCAACAGGGCAAGAACGTGTGCAGGAGTGCAGCAACCCTTAGATAAATTAAGAAACCACTATTGTTTCTGTTCAGCAAAGTTATTCTCTTTTACACATTTTCAAGATTCCACTTGGCAGATTTTTTTCCCCGGTCAATGCAGTACTTGCTTTGTTTTGTCACTTAATTTTTCAATCACCTACTTCCAGCTGATAATAAAAGAAATGAATAATATCCTGAGAGCATACTCAGGTCTGTGTTTATATTACCAATTGTAGGAACTACTTGTACATAATAATAGTAGATCACTTCTTTAAACTGAAGATAATTTATTTGTGGTGTGACAAGTCTACTGTATACCTGTGGAACAAGAAAACACAATTTTATTATGAAGCTTTCTGATGAGATATATATACTTAAACACATTTTAGCATAAGCGAATAAAATATTTTTTTCTGTAAATGATACAGAGAAAATGTTTAAATGTTGAGTAAGCCTTGTAATTTTTATGTTCACGGCTTTGTTAGAAAGATGTTATCTTCCCAGCAGCATCGTGTTACCAAAGATGCAAACCTTAAATCAGCAGCTGTTATACCTTCAGCAAGTTATGAATTTTTCCTGATTTATAGCAATCATTTTTTTCATTTCTTTTCTCAGTCAAGCAGGAAAATTAAGGTTATTTTCATGTAAAAGATGCACACATTGTGCCTTAATATTGCACATAATCCACATCTCTTACCTTTTAAATTAAATTGCTATCGAATTGAATGTGATCTGAGGGCTCCTTTTGACTAGTACCAGAAATATTGTTAGTAAATAGAAGGTAGAGACAACAGTATTTACATAAAAATAAAGAGAAGCTAACACAGACATAATAACAGGAATCACTTTTGTGATTTTCATGATATGTATTATACTAATATAGCAGAACAAAATGAAAAATAAAAGCTAAAGAGATTTGTGGTAGTAGAGGAGAAAAATGCTGCACTTTTATTTTTGTTGGTTCTAGGTGCTCTTTTAAAAAGATCTACCTTTCCTTCTTAAATGGGGCAGAGAAGGTTACCTTTTTGTGAATTTAGGTAAATAACATGTTTAAGTTACAAACCACTTCTTTTTTTATTATTTATTATTTATTATTTATTATTTATTATTTATTATTTTTTTACAAACCACTTCTTAACAAGCTAAATAAAGGTGGCTCGGTAATTTCTCAAATTGTTTGCTCAAATGAAGAATAACTAACATTTATTAAGTATTTGTAATGCAGTGTTTATTGAGATGTTTTCTATAGACTACTACTATAATACTGACAGTTCTGCAGAGTGAAGAGCTGTTATGTTCCCATTCTACTGAGGAGGGAATGGGACCCAGTATCTGGCAGAGTGCCCAAGGTCTTAGATGGTGGAGCAGGAATTCAAATCCAGGTCATTGGACTCATCTGAAGAAGGAAGCCTCAACAGATGGGACCTTTAACATTATGTAACCTGGACTGCTGATTCCAGGGAAGAATGTCTCTGGAGAATTCAAGCATCCTCTGGCAGCAGCAGACAATTTCAAAACTGTCTTGTTCTTAATTAGGGTAATTTGCTGACACATTTATGGGTTTACACGGTTTATTTTATTGACATATACATGATCACTCTGGCTCCTATGTGCCAGACACTGTTCCAAGCACATTATAACTATATGAGATAGGTACTATTATCTCATTTTATAACTGAGAAAACCAAGTCATGGCTTAAATAACTTGCACAAGGAAACACTGCTAATAAATGATACAGATTTGACATAAAGAGTTTGGCCTTATAGTCTACTCTTAACCACGCCACACTAAAGCTGCCTGTGTGTCTCATCAGCTATTGCTTTAACAAAACACCCCCAAACTAGAGGCTAACAACAGGCAAATGTTTCTTGCTGACAGGTCTTACTATTAATCATAGTTTGACTGACCTAGGAAGGGCTCAGCTGGATGGCTCTGCTTCCCATCGCAGGTCTGATGGCCTTTGCTCCAGGCTGTGGGCTGGGTTCAGGTTAACTGTGTGTACGGTGTTTGAGGGGCTTTAGGCTGCAAAACAGCAGCTCCTCAGGGCATGCTTTTCTCAGGCAGTTACGCAGAGCGCCACAGGCAAGCCCAAACTACACAAGCATATTCAGTGCCTCTCCTCACATCACATCTGCTAACATGTCTTTGGTCAACACAGGGGGAGCTGATGCACAACACAGTAAGGCTGGAAGCAGATTCTTCCCACGGTGGGTCAGAGAGTGTGGCGAACGCTTCTTGAATAGCAAGCCAACTTATCACCCTCTATGCTGGTTACCTCTCAGATATAGAAGTGGGAGGTGTATTGATTAAGGTTATTTGAGCAACTAAATTATGAGTCCCCAAACTCCCCAAGTCTCAATTGTTTGACATAATGATAGTTTATTTCTCATATGCATGGCATTTGGGCAGTGTTCTACATGTTCATTTATGAACCCCACTAGGTCCAAACCTAGATTCCGGTTCTGCCTTCCTCCGTGTTTTTACAGACCTCTCTGTTCAGCTCACAGTTGCAGAAGAATGGTGAATTGGGCATGCAAGCTTGTTACAGACCAAATCTGGAAGTTGCCTTCATTCTGTTGGCTAGAACTCAGCCACATAACTGTTTCTAACTCCAAGAAAGTCTGGGCAATGAAATACAGTTGTGAACTCAGAAAGAAGGATAAAGGGATTTGGTGAGAGCACCAAGCCAGTCTTTGTTATGGATGGCAAAGTTCTTCAGAAAAGGCAAAGGTGTTCAACAAAGCCTGGGTATTTGAGCTTGTGCTTTGTGTTCTACAATACAGGTAGCCTAAACCAGGAAGGCTTGAATATATTTAGTCTATTTCTGAAACAAAGATAAAATCTTAGTTACAATCATAGTTTTATGATAATGGAACCAATAAAATGCTGGCTTTTTGTGTGACTGGGTGGGCAGGTAGTCACGTGAAAGAATGAAGACATCTCTAGACTCCTACCTATATCATGTCCTGTAAAATGAATTTGGAGTGAGCGAGCCTGGAGATTACAGCAGAATGAAGCAGTCGATGTGTATAAATGGCAAGTTTTGAAGTCCCAAAACAGAGCAGGAGTCTTTCGAGGACAATATTTTGAGATGGTATGATTTCCCCGGAGCCACTACTTAGAACAGACATTTCTCTTTGGTTTTATGAAAGTGTACCGCCTTTCTGCAGGGCTTTAGAAAAGTCACATTTCCCAGTGAATACTCTCTGTTTTTGAGAAACACGACCAGTTAAAACTGTACATCGTTACTTAACCTAATAATTTTTCTTTTTGTGTGTTTTTAAATATAAAATTACTCATACAAGACAAGTGGAAGATGAAAAATTAAATCTATTCTCCTATAGTGCCAAATCAAACTCATTTTGAGGCAGAGCTTAGCTATACTATGAAAACAAGTACTCAGTTAAAGATGTTATTCATGATATGACTCACCAATTACTAATACGATTATAATAACACTGGTTATAATGAGTTCAATTACATTACAGCAAAATTACTCTAAAATACAAAATTGATGTTTCTTACTTTTCAGTTTTAGGGATTTGAAGCATCTAAATCACACCTTGTAGCTGTCAGCTTTCAATCACTGCTTATGTCAGTGGTTTTATTGACAGATGAAAGCCAGGTTTTCCTCAGTCCCCTTAAAACACTTAGAATAGTTGTTTCTGAATCTTGATTTTTGACAAGTACTTTGTGTCAAAAACATATTATGCCATAGCATAAATCACTTCAGCCCCTGCATGCATGATTTTTTAAAGGGAGATAAAATGTTAGATTCCTTTAAAGTGAAAAACGCATAAAACAAAACAGTGAAAAAAATTATCTGCTACATATCTTCCTGAACATTTTAGTTCCATTTATAGCACTTGCTCTGCACAAGTTCTTCAGCAACTTTAATTGGGAATGTGGATGAGTCATTTTTGTGTTGAAAACATGATAATCACAATGACATCTCTAGTTATAAGAATTCATGCTTTAATTGATTTTGTTATTTTCCTGGGCAATTCTGTATCGTGCACCTTAACAAAAGAAATCTTGCAATGTTGTAAAAACTTAACTGGTTTGGGGGGGATTATTTGGTTTAGATGGCCCTGAGAAATGTTCCTTTGTTTTCTGTCTCTGTCCTTTTTGCAGTAACATTGTTGGTTCATGGGAAGGAAGTAGCCTGTATTCTCTAGCATTAAAACAGCTGGTGTCTCACTATTCATATTTTTAAGCTGAAGTAGCGCAGGAAGATAATTGTGGATAGAAAAGAAGGAAATAAATCAGTGTAGGAGATATTATCGTTCACTTTTCATCGTGAAAAACAAATATAGCTGTTATATCCTAACATTCACCAAAGGTAAATTGAAGATAAATATCACTAACATAGGGAAAAAAGAGTGTCTGTGACTATGGGATGTATACACTTCAGTAATGTGTCTTATTAAAGCACAGTAAACTGGCTACCGGACGGTAAAATTGCAAACAGCTTCTCAAAGTACTGAATGAGAGATTCAATGTATAGAAAAAAGTCTTGCACATTTAGAAGCGAACAACATATTGGTGTTTATTAATATTTGGAACAGGTTATAGCATTGTTCAGCATTTTAAGAACAAACAAAAAATATCAAAGTGAACTTTGTTATGGGAAGAGTTGTTGTCTTTTGTGACAGGAATCTGGATTTCTGACCACAGCGACTGCCCGGGGTGGTGGGGGAGCCATCATAGTATTTCATCCTCTCTTTGCACAGTGGATGTAATTCAAGCTGGGGTGGAAGGATTTTGTTTTAAACTACAGCTGGACACTGGGAGAAAAGGTACTTCTATAGTCAGTTTGCAACACAAGAGAATGTGGTCACAATAGAACAGGAGCAGAGAAGAGAGAGAAAAGAGCCTTCTTTGTGATTGAAATCTTGTGTCTTGGCTCTAAAAATCCCAGGAGCTGCTATGCTCAGGGTTGGTCCTTCGTTTCTGTGAAACTTCACAGTAATTTTTCAATAAGCATCACCCCTCCCTTTTTTTTCTCCTTACTTCTGGAAGTTCAGGTTAAATTTCTATTATTTTCAACCAAATGAATGAAGACATTCTAGCATGTATCTCAACAAAATATTTAAATTAAAACCCCAACATCTTTTAAGACTAGGATAATAAATTTCAATTAGATAATAAGGCATGTTGGGTTATGTAGCTTCCAGAAATGGTTTATAGAATATTTATTTTTCCTGGAGGCCCCCAAAGAGAAATTTTTGTTTTATTTCATTTTGACATCTGGTGAGAAAACAAGTTTCTAGGCCCTCATTTGTGTACTTATTGATTAATGAACATTCATTGGGAACTGTTTTAGACTAGACACTGTTTTAGGTGCTGGGGATACAATATTGAAAAAAGCATGTGAGATGTCTGTCTTCATGGAGCTCACATATGTAGTGGCAGAATTCAGACAATAAACATAATATACAAGAAAGTAAAAGAGCCATGGAAAAAAAAGCACAAAACAAAGGAAGATGAGTGTGCTGTGGTGGGGCTATAGTTCTAAATCAGCTGTCAGAGTCCTCAGTGAGAAGCAGAGAGGGAGCATGCCTGCGAGATGAAGCAGTGAACTGCAGGTAGGGCGACCACATAATTTAGCATCCAAACAGGGATACTTTTATGATTGTGCCTATTGTACAGGGATAGCAGGATTCACTTTTCTCTCAGGCAAACCAGGACATATGGCCATCCAAGTGATGAGGGTATCTATCTGGAAGAAGAAAATTCCAGAGAGAGAAAAGAATAGTAGCAGAGGCCCTGAAGCAGGAGTTTTCATGCCTGGTTTGAGGTCCAATTAGGAGGCCACTATGGCTCCAGCCAAGTGACCAAGGGAGAGAGCAGAAAGAAGAGGGGATAGCAAAGCATTTCAGTAGGGGCCTTGAAGGTCATGGTAAGAACCTTGATTTGTATTCTGAGTGAAATGGAGTCATACAAGAGTTTTGTTATAGGAGTGATATGACATGACTTGTGTTTTTTAAAAAAATGGTAGAGTATAGGTGAAAAATATACGAGTAGGAATTTCACTTGCAGGCCACTGTAATAACTCAGGTGAGAAAACATGGTGAGCGGTACTACGTGTGGGGGGCAGTAACAGCAGTGGGGAGCACGAGGTTAGATCTTTGATGTATTTTTGAAGGTAAAAAGAACAGTATTTGCTGATGGATTTGAAGGTAGAGGCTGAGAAAGAGGATGAAATCAGGAATCACTCCTGCATGGTTGGCTGGAGGAACAGAAGGTTGCAGTTGCTATTTCCTGAGATGGGAAAGGTACTAGAAGGACAAGGTTTTAGGAGAAAAGATGTGTTAACTATTGGCCATAATAAGTTTTAGAAGCCCATTAAATATCCAGAATAGTTTACCAAAATAATATCAAGATTCTAGCACCAGGAAGAGAAAAAAAAAGTGTTGAACAGGTCAAGTCCGAGGACATAGCAGCTACCACTTCTCATAGTCACTGTCCAGAACAGGCAATGATGTCTGCCATGCCTTATTTCTTGTGAGCCTCAGCTGGGCTCCTACTGGTGTTTTCTTCTAAACTCTCCAAAACTGTTCCTTCAATAATGCTGTTGTTTTCAGAAGCTGACTTTTTCTTTTAAAGATTGGAACTACTTTTGCATATTTTCTGCTCTCCAAAAGTTCTTGCAGTGCCCTGGTGTGTGTTTAATTGTAACTCATAAAATCTCTATGTCCCTTTAGAACCTCCTCACCTGGAGCTTCTGTTTTCTTACAGTTGTTTTTACCCTCGTTTTCATTTTAAAATCACTTATTTGTTCAGTTTTATTTTAGAAGTAGTAAGTATGCATTGCAGAATATTTAGGAAATACAGCACACAGCAAAAAGAAAATGAGAATCCTACACCTAGAAATAACAACTCAGCATTTCAGAGTTTGTCCTAACTCTATTAATTCTATGAACAATGTGTATATCTATGTACATATATACCATATTTTTTGGACTATAAGATGCACCCCCCAAATTTGGGAGGAAAAAGGGGGTGCGTCTTATAGTCCAAATGTAGCTTACTTGGCTTACTGTGGGGAGGGTGGCAGCCTGTGTTATTTATGTTATTAAATATTTTACCGCATTTTTTCCTTCAAAATTTTTTTCCCTTCAAATTTTTTTCCTTATTTTCCTCCTCTAAAACCTAGGTGCATCTTATGGTCTGGTGCATCTTACAGTCCAACAAATTTGGTATGTACTCACACATATATTTAACTCAAGTGGAATTATATGGTAAATTTTTGTAACTCACCAGTTTAACTTCTATCAGGTCATTTCCTTGACAGATAAAATAGAGGACTAATAACAATTAGATAGTTAATGTTCTCTCTGTCACCTAATCTTACACCATCTGTCCTTTGCAGTGGGCTTATTGCTTCCTTATTTTTGCTAAAAATAACAAAAAGTAATCAAATTTATTTTCCATTATTTTTCATACATTTCAAGTCAATATAGAATTATCAATTATTAAACTGATCTAAGCCACTCTTTCACACTCATTTGTCCTTTATTGTGCACTTATCATGGTCACTGCTGGTTGTGTGTTGAACACCCATTCTATCCCCTTCCTTCTTCCTAAAAAGATTCCTGTTTGGTTGAACTACCCCCATCCTCGCCCTGCACTCTGCCTGTATAGGCAACAGTGTGCCCACTACATTCCACTTGTTTTTTATTGAATTTGTCAAATTAATTTAATTTAAATTTAATTTTATTATTTAATAATATTTAATCAATTTAATTTAATATTAAATTTTATTTTATTATAAAATTTTATTAATTTGATTTTTATTAGTTGAATTAATAT
This sequence comes from Glossophaga mutica, assembly GCA_039655065.1. Classification (NCBI taxonomy): domain Eukaryota; kingdom Metazoa; phylum Chordata; class Mammalia; order Chiroptera; family Phyllostomidae; genus Glossophaga; species Glossophaga mutica. The sequence continues at coordinate 68,303,920 of CM077304.1, forward strand.
AAAGTTGACTTATTTATTGATTTGGGACTGCGGTACTACAAACTTTAACACACGTGTAGATTCATGGTACCACCACTGAAGTCAGGATACAGAACTGATGGTCATATAAATGCACTTTAACATTGTAAAAAACTGCTAAACTATTTCTCACAGTGGCTGAAACATACTGCATTGCCATCAGCAATTCATGATGGTACTCATTGTTTCACATCTTCACCTGCTCATGGTGTTGTCAGTCTTCTAAAACAAAGCTTAGCCATCCTACAGGTATGTGCTAGTATCTCATCGTGGCTGTAATTTGCATTTCCACAAACACTAATAATGCTGAACATATTTTATGTGCTTATTAGATTTACACATATACTCTCTGGTAAAGTGTTAAGTCCTTTGCCCATTTCTTAATTGGGTTATTTTCCTGAGTTATGACAGGTCTTTATATATTCTGGATACAAGTCCTTTTCCAGATGTATGATGTTAAAATATTTTTCCAGCTATGTTTCTTGTCTTTTCAATATTTAACATTGTCTTTCATTAATCAAGTCCAATTTATCAATTTTTAATGGATTATACTTATAGTGTTATATAGTTGAGACTTCTTTGCCTAATCTTGAGTCATGAAGAATTCCTTTTATGTTTTTTTCTAAAAGTTACATAGTTCCATCTTATATTTATACCTATGATCCATTTTGAGTTAGCTTTTTTAATAAGTGTGAGAATTAAGCTAAAGTTCTTTTATTAAATGGGTGTCCAGTTGTTCCAACACCATTTTTTGAAGTCTCTTCCCCATTGTAATGGCTTTCCACATTTATAAAAAGAATCAATTGACCATATTTGCATGGTTCTATTTCAGTTCTCTCTATTCTGTTCCATTGATCGGTGTGTCTTTTCCTTTGCTGATATCATACCACCTTGATTATAATAGTTTATAGTATTAAAATCAAATAGTGTGATTCCTTGTACTTTATTCTTCTTCAAAATTCTTTTGGGTATTCTAGTTCCTTTGATTTTCCATATGAATTTTAGAACCCACTTATCCATACCCAAAAGCATTCTTCTGTGACTTTTATTGGAATGCTAGTTTTAATTCTGTAGAGTGAGGTACCACAATGGCATGTACATTCTTTCTGGCTGCAGAGTGCTTAAGATCCAATGTTGCCTTTTTAGTCCCAAGTGGGTCTCTTGCAGCATCAGTTGTGCTGTAATTTTCACTGGTGTCAGGAGCTGTAGGAAGAACTTAGGGAGGCCCAGGAAACCCAGAAATGCTGATTTTGGTCTAATCTTTAACCTGGAAAGAAATGAATGACACCTCACAGTGCATTACTGCAAACTTGAGGTTGTGGTTGTATCAAGTGAACTTCCATTTCTAGTTCCCAACATGGTTGAAATTACTCCACCCACTCAGCCACTGTTACCATACATGCTGCTACCATAGATTTAGGACCCTGTGGTCTTTGAGGATGTGGCTGTGAACTTCCGTCTGGAGGAGTGGGCTTTTATAGGATTTTCCACAGAAGAAACTCTGCAGTGATGTGATACTGAAAACCTTCAAAACCTGGTTTCAATAGGAAAGAAATGGGAAGATTATGACTTTGAAGAACAGTACAAAAACCAAAAGAGAAAATGAAGAAATCCAATATTAGAGAGACTCAGTGATGGGGTAGTGAATGGTCAATGCAGGGAAAACCTCAGCCTTACTCCAAATCTCAGCCTGAAGAAGGAAATTCTTACTGAAGTAAAACCACTGGGAGTACAAGTGTGTGTGTGTGAAAGTCTTTGTGCCTCATTCATCCCATAATATGCACATCAGATGTTGCACTGGAAACAAGCCATATAACTATGTATCAAAATTATGAAGACAAGTTGTATAATTATGATGTATGTGTGAGTGCCTTCTGTTATTTCCAGTGTTTTGACAAACATAAAAGAAATTACAAAAGAGAAAAAAAGCCTATAAATGTAAGAATGGGGGGAAACATTTAGTTCTTCAACTTTACTTCAAATACATGAAAGATCCCACACTGGACAAAAACCTAAATGTAAACACGATGTGGTAAAGCATTCAGTGGTTTCGCTTCTCTTTGTCATGAAAAAAATCACACTGAAGAGAAACCCTATGCATATAAGGAGCGTGGAAAAATCTTCAGATATTATTAAAATTATCAAAGACATGAAAATAAATTTACTGGAGGGAAGCTCTATGAATATAAGGAATGTGAAAAAGCCTTCATGTGTTATCAAAGTTTTCCAAGGCTCGTAAGAAATCACAGAAAAGTGAAACCATGTGTATACAAGCAATGTGGCAAAACAGCTGTCCCCATTATCCTCAAAACCATGAAAGAAATCGCACTAGAGAGAACCCCTTTGATTGTATGGAACGTGGTAAAGCCTATAGAGATCCTGGTTCCTTACAAACTAATCAAAGAACTTACATTGGAGAGAAATTCAATGAAAGTAAGGGATATGGCAAAGCTTTCAGTTCTCATCAATGTGTCTAAATACATGAAAGAATTGCCCTGGAGAGAAACCCTATGAACAAAACACCTGGTTATCCAGGTTCTCTTCAATATCACAGAAGAACACATACTGGAGAGAAGTCCTATGAAGGAATGTGGGAAAGGCTATAGATATCTGAGTTCCTTACAAATACACAGAAGAATTCCTACTGGAGAGAAACTCTATGAATGTAAACAATGTGAAAAATCCTACAGATGTTATCAAAGTTTCCAAACACGTGAATGTTATTGCCCTGAAGAGAAACCATATGTTGTGAAAAATGTAAAGTATTTAGTTGTCTCCATTATTGTTGAAAACATGAAATAAATCACACTGGAAAGAAACTATGTAGATGTAAAAATGTAACAAACATTTAGTTATCCCAGTGATCTTCAGAGACATGAAAGAAACCACACTGGGGAGAACCCATATGTATGTAAAAATGTGGTAGAGCATTTACTTGTCTCCGTTATCTTCAAACACATGAAAGAACTCGTACTGGAGAGGACCCTATAAATGTTACTGACTTAGAAAGCTCTTCATTTATCACAATCCTTTCAAAATGTGAAAGTGTACACTGGATAAAAACCTATTAATGTACAAAATTTGGAAAAGGCTTCAGTTATCCCAGTTCCTTTCAAAAGCATAAAAGGACTCACTAGGTAAAAATTCTTTAATATAAACTTTAAGGGAGAATTTGAATTGGTCCACATTCTTAACAGTGAAAATGCCCTCAAAAATATTAAAATGTAAGTAACACAGGAGAACTTGACAGAAATTAATCCATATATAAGGTGCCAGAAAGTTTACAACATGTTTTCATTAATGTTGTAAATATATCATGTTTGTTGAACTCCTTTCTCTACTTCATCATCGGACTGTGGATTTCTACTAATTGCTTTTAGAAATGAATACTCCCATGAGATAATAATGAGAGTCTTTCAAATATAGTACATAAAATTAGTAGGCAGTGCTTTTTCTTCAAACATTTAACAATATTTTTATCTTTATTTTGAATAAAGTCTGTTAGATATATGTATGAATTGAAGTGTATTTTTGTATCTTAAATATCTTTTTATAATATGTTATTGGCTCTGTTTTACAGGCCCATTGAAAAATGACAGTTTGGTGTTTGGGTTTGCCGAGTGGCCTGTGACAGTCCTTTATACTCTATTACATTATATATATTCTACTTTGCCTTCTGACGAAGCTCTTTTTTTGTGGTGATAAGTAAGGAGACTTTTTCTATTTTTTTCCATACTAATAGTTGAAATACATTTTACGTATGGCAAGTTTGGGAAAAAATATAATTATATGTGAATTAGTTTCATATTTGCACCTTTGCTTTGTGTTCTGTCTTTGGACTGATGTTTAGTGAACAGATTTTGAATGAAGAAGAGGGACCTGGGATGGGGCAACAAAATCAGAGCTTAAGATTAGCTCTCCCATTCGGTAATGTTAGGACCTTGATTTTCCAGAAATCTGTCTTCTTTATGGTCCATATTAGAATTCCTTAGTAATCTCACTTGCATGAGATTTTTGAAGGCAAAAACGAAGAAAACTTTAGTCAGATTTTAGAGCCAACATTCAAACAGACAGACATGGGAGCTTCAAGGATAAAATCTGCCAACCTGGTATCTGGGTTCTTCAACCTTCAAGTTAAGACTGTCCTGGAAACCATCGACAATTGTCTGATACCCATCTTCTGAGAAGTTAGGTTTCCACTGATGTCTTCACAAAATCTACAACAAAGATCCATCAGAGTTGTGTTTTTCTGTAAGCCCCCTTGTGTCCACCAGGAAACTGATTTAGTCTTTATGCTTAAGTCTGATTCCCCTTCTCTAGATTATATCTGCATAAGGTCTAATTTGTACTGAAACACCTTGTGCAGTTAACAGTGCCATTCAGTATGTTTTTCTTATTTACTGTGTATACAACCGTGTGGTCAAAAAGAGTGACATCTGTCAGAAAGACTGTTTCCTGTTACTCATGGCTGCATGTCATCCCTCAGTATGTTTTCATTCATGTTTGATTGTTGTGATTAAAAGTACATGTATTTTCTTGTCAAATGAACACTTCTTTAGGTGTTTCATAAAAGTATTTTGTTGACTGTTTTCTAAGTTCTTGTATGTTAACAAATATTGTGTTTTTCATTTCCTGAGAAGATATGTTAAAATGTCCCATAATAACTATGGATTTTCAAATAAACTTTGTCATTCTCTTTATTAATAAAAAAATAAATCTGTAGCTTGGTATAGGGAAATTTGACATCTTTACTATGTTGAGTCTTCCAATCCAAAACCATTAACCATGTAGCTCCTGCATTTACACCCAATTTCAGAACCAAGGAGTTTTGCAGTTGTAGATGCAGAGCCGCAGCGCAATAGTGATGCCGTGTGGAAATTGAAGTTGCACTTCCCGTGTGGCCCCTCCAGCCAGCCCGGCACCTCAGATGAGAGCTGCACCCAGGCCAGCTCCAGCAGCTCAGCCACCAGCGCCAGCTCCACCCCACCATCTGCTGTGGGCTCACCTGCTGCAGCCCCCAGGCAGCCAGGTCTCATGGCCCAGATGGCAACCACGGCAGCTGGTGTGGCTGTGGGCTCTGCTGTCAGCCACACCATAGGTCATGCCATCACTGGGGGCTTCAGTGGAGGAAGCAATGCTGAGACCTCAAGGCCTGACATCACTTACCAGGAGCCTCAGGGAATTCAGCCGGAATACCAGCAGCAGCAGTTTGGCCCATGCCGCTATGAGATGAAGTAGTTTTTGGAGTGTGCACAGAATCAGAGTGACCTTAAGCTTTGTGAGGGTTTCAGAAAGGTGCTGAAACAGTGCAGATTTGCAAATGGATTAGCCTAATCGAGAAGTTTGTATTGAAGAAATGGAAAATCATCGCTCATGTCCCAAGTTAATTTAATAGAAAGATATAATTGATAGTGAAAATATAAGAGTACCAGTTAAACCTCTCCTGTCATTAATAGTTTCCTTGCCTCAGAATTGCAGTGGAAGAGTATTCTTACTATATAGAAGCTCCCTGAGATGGTATTGAGTTTGGGGCTGGGCAAATGTTTGTGTGGCCTCCTAAAACCAGGTTTTGTGATGTTACTGTTTGTGAATCAATTAGAATAAAGTGAATTTCTTCCAAAAAATTTTCAGGACCAAACTAAATCTTGTACCAACTTTGCAGAAAATTCTCTCCATAGTTAATTATTTTTATGAGAGAGAGAGATACATTGGTTTTTGCCACCTTCTTGGGACCAGAGTACCTCTGGTGCAAGAGGAAATTTCCTCTTCCTTCAAATTTTAGGTGCCCATGGGCTCCTGCTTCCATGGCTGTTGCTGTTAGTAGACTTTATTACTCCTTAATACTGAAGTAGAGGGTTTCTTCTTGAGATCTTTCTATGCATTCCAATGTCTACATATGGTTCTTGACCTACCTTAAAACTAGGCTGTGGGATACTGGAGGAAAAAATGATTAAACTCACTGTTGCTTCAGGGATGATTTGAATCCCTGTCTTCTCCCCAAATCTGTCTGCTGCTGCTCACATTTAAGAGTCCTCAAATATCTGTTTCACCCATATTTTCCTGGTTTTATTACTTTATTTATTGGGAAAGACAGTGTTGAAGGGTGCCTACTTCATCTACTTGGAACTAGAATTACCCATATGCATTTATTGACAGTGATTGATTAAGGAATAGCATTTAACTAAATTCTGACCCATGAGACATAAGATGAATCCTATTGGGGAATGTTGTCTTAGCAAAGTTTTCTCACTAATTAAGAGAGACACACAAGAAGAGATGCTTTATTTTACTTCTGAATACTGTTATATGAAGATGTCATATCTGAGACTACTGCTGCCATTTTGCCACCAGCCTTGGGATGACAGTGTAAACACATGAAAAGGATCTGGGCCTTTGATGACATGATTGAATCTGCCCCACTTCAGGACTTCCTCTGATGGCTGATACATGCCTTTCTTTAAGTTCGTTTGAGGTTTGAAGTTTGAGGCTTTTACTTGCTGCCAAAATATCTTAAAGTACAGTGTTCTTCTTTCTATAGTTTGTGCAAGGTTTGTTGTTTGTTTATTTGTTCTGTTTTTGATGTGAATTCTTCAGAGAGTTCCCTCTGTATTTTTAAAACTACATGCTGTCCAATATGACAGCCTAGCCATCAGTTACATGTGGCTAGTGAACACTCAAAATGTGGGTATTCTGAACAGAGAAGTGCTACAAAGTGCAAAATATATACCAGACTTTGAAAATTTAGTTAAAAATAATAAGATAAAATACCATTTCAATAATTTTTATATTTATTACATGTTGGAATGATAATATTTTAGGGATATTGTTTAATAAACCTGCTACTAAGATTAATGTCATTTGTTTATTTTAACTTTTTAGAATGTGGCTACTGGAAAATTTAAAATTACATAGTTGAACAGCACTGAATCCTAGACTCATGTCTCTAACTACTGATTCAACAGTTCCACCTGGAAATTTAATAAGCATCTCAAATTTAGTGTGTTCAAAATCATATTCCTTAATTTCTCTCCAAATGTGCATTTCTGTAAATTTTCTCATCTTAGTAAATGATGACTCTGTCCTCCAAGGTGCACAGGTCAAAACTTTGCATGTACCCTTGGTTCCTTCTTTCTCCCAGCTCCCATACCTAGTGTTTCTATATGCAGACACTATCCATAATCCAAATACATTGCACTGTCTTCTACACTTGCACTTAAAGTCATATCACCATCATCTGTTGCCTGTATTATTGTGATTGTCTCTATTTTAGACAGAAACCAGAATGACCTTCTTAAGAAGTAAGATTATATCACTCCTCCAGTCATAATCCTTCAATGGTGTACCTCTTCACTCAGAGTGAAACTTAAAATCTGGACTCTGTACCTCTTTGAACTTATCACCTCCTACCCTTTCCCTTATTCACTTCACTCTGGTCATATGACCTTCATGCTGATCTCATACTTGTCCGGTGAGCTTCTGCAGGGTCTTTGAACTTAATGTTCCATCTATCTGGATGCTTTCCTGCCAGATATACATAGGGCTTGCTCTCTTACTTCCTTCGGGTTTCTACCCCCAAATCTGTAGACATTTACTATACACCTCCAGCACACCCTGTATCCTTTATCTATCTTTATTTTTCTCTATATTACTTATTACCATCATACACTGTTTATTTCCTACCCTCCTTTCAAATATAAGCTTCATCAGGGCAGAGATTTTTGTCTATCGCATTTATTGCTGAATCGCTAGCATGTAGGACAGAACAGCCATGAACACACATGTCATTAAAGATCACCTAGATTCGCTTGTGACAATTTACCCCTTGTGATCTTCTGAATTTTGATATGTTTTTATTCTACACTTGAGTAAACTTTAAATTGAAAAAAGAAAGAATAGCTTTACAGTAGTTTTTTCCAGTATTTCATTTTCTTTTAGCAGGTGCACTTAAAAACTCACTGATGATTTCCTAAAAGGAAAATAAGAATTCCAGCAAAATGTTTAGGTGGTTAATTGCCTCTTTTCTAGTTTAATATTCTATATTAATGGGGAATATTTATTTCCTAATTATATTTCTTTCCTGTATAGGAAGCTAAAGTAGTTAGGCATCCCCTTTCTGTCCCATTTACTTATTCTGTCCCTGGGTGGATTCCCAGAGAAATTGGGAATGTTTGTCTCAGCTCTACTCTTATTTCACTTAGGAATGAGTCTGCCCACAGAGAGCTTAAGTATTATTTTGTTCATTCTTGTTGCAAGAAATGCAAGCCTCCTTAAAATCATCATTGCTTGTGCAATAACTGGCCTCATCTTCCTAATTTAAGGGTTATTGTTGAAAGCAATAGTGGAAAAGAGAATGCTATTTATTGGGAACTTTTTCAAGATTTACAATTTGTGCCAAAAAGCATCGTTGAATTCCTCTAATTGGCCTTGTTATCTGTACTTATTTTAATAAGAGTATCATTTCAATTCATGATTTCTAGGATATTTTCCTAACTGCTTCCCAGTATGCTACCACAGTCAGATGTGTAGGAATGTATGGCATACAATTCTACCCTGCCTTCCTTCAAATATCTGTCCATTTGGAATACCTATAGTTTCCCATCATCTCATGTCATTTTCTAAACTGTGGTGTGCAGTATGAGGCTCTCTAATCCTGTGTTACTAGATTTATTTATTATTATCCTTGTTTGCACATTACAGATATAGGTATATAGATATCTGAGACTGTGATGTTTTTGATCCTTTTCTTAGTAACTTTTTCATGTGACTTATTGAACCTTCACCATCATTTTGTGTTATCCAGATATACTCTCTAACAATGACATTCAAACTGGGGCACACATAACCCTGGTAAATGAGCTTTTCCAAGGATATGGTATTAGAGTTGTGTGATTAATTAATTAATTTTTTTTGTGTGCTCTCCCTTTAGAGAGTTGGGTAATTTAATATAAATGCATTGTGGTTCTATTTAAATGATGCATTTAACAACACCATTTGTAATTCCAGATCCTAATGGTGGTCAATATATTTTCTCTTTTGACTATTAATTTCCACTGGTTTCCTCATTATAAACAAAATAATCATCCATGGATACATAAACTAATTGAAAAATAAACAGCACTTTAATTTCAATGAGATGAATTCTCAGTAAGATTTTACTTTTGTGTTTACTAATTCTAATAATATTTAGTATATTTATGATTTCATTGATTATGTACTAAGAGCAATTTTAATGATAATTCAATCCAGAAGAAAGGCTGTCATACTCAATGGTCCCATAAAATTTTTGAAAATTAAAAATTTAATTTATATACATCTATTATTGAAGAGAATATGACAGTTGATCAATAAAAGACTTTCAAGTATAACAATATATTGCATTAAGATCAAATTCTTTTGGGAACTAGGGAATGAAAATGTAAAAATGTAAGTTCAGAGAGAAAGAGAAATGATGTGAGATTTCTGACAAGGGAGAGCTTGTTCATATATTCTTCAAATTATATTGTTATTTAGATTCGTTTGACTCACACTGAACATGATGGAACAATTCTATTTTAAAATGTTATTCTTTAAAGTTCACAAGAAATTACATCCTTTGCTACCATTTATACATAATAAAATTTTGTTTACCCCAAAATGTGAAAGGGCTATTAATAATTTTTAAAAAATATTTTATAAAGTGTAGGAAAAACTAATGCTTTATAGTACATTTTAAAATTTTATATGGACATCCCTCCCCCCAACTCATTTTATTCAATATAAATTCTTCTGAAAGAAGTCAGATAGTCAGTTGGGTCAATATCTTACCAATCGTGTGACTTGAATACATTCCTAACTCACGATGCCCATAGTTTAGAAATCCAAATCTCCTTCTTTTATTTTATATCTATCTCTATATCTACATCTACATCTACGTCTCTCCAGTGACTCACTTCCCACTTGCTACTTTATCTTCCCAAATCCCAACCTTCAGAGGAAAAAACCCCAAAACAATGGAAAGCACACCACTCTCCCCAGTCCTACAAAGCTGCTAATTTTTAAGTTTTCTATCAAAGATTTCATTGTCTCTCGGATATTTCCCAAAACTGCTTTGGGAATTTTCCTTTCTCTGACCCCTACAAAAAGCAACAGAATATGGCTTTCTCTTCCAAAGGTCCACTTTTACAATTATGGTTGTATTTATACATCTATGAATACATCTAAATATCCATATATCCATATATCTATATTTCTATTCAATATCTTTTTCCCAAATTACATGCCCCAGTGTAGGAAATTATTTTAAAATGTATTTAAATTCATATGTATGCATGCACATGTGTTATTGAGGTATATTTATACAACTGGGGCATAGTATGTGTTCTTTTTTTATTTTTATCTTTTATTTGTTCTTGTACAGTTGTCTGTCTTTTACTCCTATTCCACCCCACCACCCCAGCCTTCCCCACCTCCCTCCCATTTCCACCTCCCCCTAGTTTTTGTCCATGTGTCCTTTATACTTGTTCCTGTAAACCTTTCCCCTTTCCCCCTGAAATTCCCTCCCCTGTCCCATCTGGTCACTGTCAGCCTGTTCTCTGTTTCAGTGCCTTTGGTTATATTATGCTTGTTTGTTTGTTTTGTTGATTAGGTTCCTGTTAAAGGTGAGATCATATGGTATTTGTCTTTCACTGCCCGGCTTATTTCGCTTAGCATGATGCTCTCCAGTTCCATCCATGCTGTTGCAAAGGGTAGGAGCTCCTTCTTTCTTTCTGTTGCATAGAATTCCATTGTGTAAATGTGCCATAGTTTTTTGATCCATTCATTTACTGATGGACATCTAGATTGCTTCCAACACTTGGCTATTGTAAATTGTGCTGCTATGAACGTTGGGGTGCATAGGTTCTTTTGGATTGGTGTTTCAGGGTTTTTAGGATATAATCCAAGCAGTGGAATTGCTGGGTCAAAAGGTAGATCCATTTTTAGTTTTCTTAGAAAATTCCATACTGCTTTCCATAGTGGTTGTACCAGTCTGCAATCACACCAACAGTGCACTAGGGTCCACTTTTCTCCACAACCTCTCCAACACTTGCTGTTTGTTGCTTTGTTTATGATGGCCATTCTGACCAGTGTGAAGTGGTAGCTCATTGTGGTTTTAATTTGCATCTGTCTGATAGCTAGCAATATTAAGCATCTTTTCGTGTGTCTCTGGATCCTCTGTATGTCCTCCTTGGAGAAGTATCTGTTCAAGTCCTTTGCCCATTTTTTAATTGGGTTGCTTGTCTTCTTAGAGTAGAGTTGTGAAAGTTCTTTATATATTTTAGAGATTAAACCCTTGTCTGAGGTATCATTGGCAAATATGTTTTCCCATACTGTTGGTTCTCTTTTTATTTTAATACTGTTTTCTTTAGCTATGCAGAAGCTTTTTATTTTGATGAGATCCCATTTGTTTATTCTTTCCTTTATGTCCCTCGCTTTAGGGGACATATCAGTAAAAATGTTGCTGCATGAAATATCTGAGATTTTCCTGCCTATGTTCTCCTGTAGGACTTTAATGGTGTCACAGCTTATATTTAAATGTTTTATCCACCTTGAATTTATTTTTGTGTATGGTGTAAGTTGGTGCTTGAGTTTCATTTTTTTGCACGTAGCTGTCCAGTTCTCCTAACACCACTTGTTGAAGAGGCTATTTTTACTCCATTTTGTTGCTGCCCCCTTTGTTGAATATTAATTGATTGTAGAGATAGTATGTGTTCTATTGATCCACCTTACTATTCTTAACTACAACACAGTACAAAATACTCTGCTATATTTAACTACCCATATCCATGGCATGTAAGAGTTTTCAAGGTTTAGTCTCTTCATCACAAACAATGTTGCAAAGAATATTCCTGTGAATATATCTTTGTGTTCATGTTTGATTATTTCTCAAGGACAGATTCCTATAAATGAAATAACTTGCTCAAGACTGCACATGTTAGCTTTTAATGAATATTATCCTCCAAAAATTGTCCCATTTTACATTCAAATAACAATTGAAGAAATACGTATTTCTTTATGCTTTTGTAAAAATGCATACAATCAACTCCCGTAATGTTTTGCCAATCAAAAAGGCCAAGAATGATTTCTTGTGGATATTTTAATTTGCATTTCTCTGGCTTCTGGTACGTTATTACTCTGCGGGAAGTGGCACGCACTTAATTTGAGTTCCAGTAATGCTGAGTTACTGTTCTTTCTCCCCCAGGCGCTCAATATTATTTGGATATGGCTTTGATTCCCCTCTGACTACAAAAAGCATAGTTTTCTTTTCTGGATCATTTCCTCTTTCTATTTATGTCATCTTTTTTGATACAGTATATAGAGAGGTCTTCCTCAAACATGCTTGTTTTCACCTTAGCAGCTGACTTGCTTAACATAGAGCAGGATACGGCTTCTGGCAAGAACACAAACTCAGGACACTCCCTAAAGGGCCAAAGCCGTAATCACTTCACCTTCCATTTCTATTCCTCCTGCTTTGGGTTAGTTTCTAACACTTTGTTATTATGTGTTAGAAAAGTTATTTTCTTCTTTATATTAAGGTGCTGCTTTTCAAACTCTTTCACAAAATTGCTTCCATAAGCAGAGAAGAGTGAACTTGAAAATAATGATTTGTTTTCTTATTCTAAACCTTTGAGTCAAATTGAAAGTATGGGAACATTTGTTGCTTTATTATCAGTTCTTTTACTCTCTGAGAAGGCATATCCTAGTTCAGAAGCACTGTATTAGGTTGTATGAAAATAAAAATCATGATTAATTTGATTCAATGCAAGTTTACAACAATGTATATACTGCACGCTAAATTTATATTCAGTAATTATACAGGACTTTGGGGAATGTTTTGACTTTTGACCCAGTAGAACCCCTGAAAGGGTCTCAGGGATGCCCAGAAATCCATGTCTCACACTTTGATAACCCTAATCTAGAACAATGGCTCTCCAACTGGCTGAACGTGAAAACCATTTGGGTACCATGAGTCTCAGAGACAGAGGTTTTGAGTTGATTAGTTTGGGGTAAGCCTGGCCATGGTGTTTTATCAAAATGTCCTTTAGGTTGTTTTAATGTGCAGCCAGAGTTCAAGATCACTGCAGCACAACATAGCATACTCTTTCACACTGTAGATGGTCAGAATCTGTTTTGGGATTGTATTACAAAACCTACAAGTACAAAAACATTCAAAAGACAGTTAAATTACATAAAACAGTATTAGGTTATATTTTGCATTAAGAATGGGCCAGAGCAATTTGAAGAACCTCTCTCTCAGAATAACAGACACCAGAATGGTGTTTGGGAATCTCACTTTCATTATGTACAAAACATTGGTATCTATGTGTCTGTCACTTTCATTATGTACAAAACATTGGTATCTATGTGTCTGTCTGTCTATATACTTATATACGTACATATATATGAATTAAAATTATAAATTAAAGAGTAAAATGCTAATTCATATCTTTTTTCATATTGTTAGCATAGAATGTGTATCAACATTACAAGATACTTTTCCTAAGTCATTACAAAACGCCCTCTTACATCTCTTAAGGTCAATCCATTTCAGAGGATAAATCACTGAAAATACATTAGAGTATGAGGAAAGAAGGAGAACAAAAGCTGACTTAGAATTTGCAGTTGCATAGTAGTTTTGCCAAGTCTTAAGTCTAGAGGGTGTGAAATTATGATGGGCTCTCCTGTGGTCAGTTGTCCTAGTATAAGGTCTATTAAGCTGTGGGCATTCAAGAGCAGCAAGAAAGCCAGGGATGAAGTCCTTAATAAGAACATGATTAAGGTGGAAATTCTTATGGTGAATGCTTTTACCTTGGTATATGTGAAATATGGATAATTTGCTAAGTAATTAACCAACTTATGAATTTGGAACCCTCATTATTAGCTACTAATCTTCTGATTTCTTACATTGATGGTAATTTGTTTTTTGGGGGGGCGTTGAGCAAGAAGATGTATGAAGGTTAATAAGGACATAAAAAGATTTTTGACATTACTTGGCATCAGGGAAATGCATTCACAGCCACATGACATTCCATGACATACCCTCTAGCATGGCTAAAATTTAAAAAGACTAGTGTTATCAAGAAGGTGGAAAAATGGGAATGTTCCATGTCACTGGTGGTAACGTAAAACTGTTTAGCAGTGCCTTATAAAGTTAATAGCTGTGCCATGTACAGCTATTATTTGATTCTAGGAACCATGCCACTCCTAGGTATTTACCCAAGAATAATAAAAGCATATGATCACATACAAAGACTTGTACATGTATATTCACAGCAGGTTCATTGGCAATAGTCCAAAACTAAAAATAATCAAAATGTTCATTATAAGTGAGTGGGTAAATTATAAATACAAGGTGGGGCAAAAGTCAGTTTACAGTTGTGAGCAGGTGAAATGCAGTTTATTCTTGTATTATTCTTTATTAATTATTGTATTATTTTCCATATGCACAACTGTAACGCTGTAACCCTACTTTTGCCTCCCTGTATGTAACAGAATAAAAATAAACAATTACCAATACATATACTACACAGACAGATATAAAAAAAAATATGCTGAGCTGCCCTGCAGCTTGTTTGGTGTAAGACATCCTTGTGGAAGGTGAACTCGGAGTTGATTGTAGGCAGAGTGGTCCCTTTGCCCTGACCCGATCAGTTCGGGAGCTGTGTAATAATCTGTCCAGTCCTTGAGTTTGTGTGGAACTTCCTGGGTGGCCATGCCTGGTGAAGCTGTCAGAATAAGTGTGTGATTCTTTTAACAGTTAAAATAAAGATACATGCATAAAAAAATATTATGCTGAGGTAGAGAAGCCAGACACACCTCATGCTTCTAGTTAAGTAAAATCCTAGGACAGATAAAACTAATCTGTGGTGATGGAAAGGAAAATAATGGTGCTGTGGACTGGTAAAAGAGGCCAAGGGAACTTCTTGGGGATGAGGGAAATGTTCTCTAATTTGATTATGATGGTTGCACAGGGGTGAATTTATTTTCAATGTGCACCAAACTTATACTTAAAATCAGTGCTTTTTATTGCATATAAATTTGCCTCAGTTTAAAATAAACACATTAGTAGAGGTAATGTGTTACAGAAGTTTAGAGAGGAGAGAGATCATTAGAGGCTGGCAGTTCAGAATGTAGAAACTCCGGGCCTGGCTGTGTTCTGTGGAAGGCGGCTGAAGATGGTAGGAAGGCTACACTAGTCAGGCTGTCAGGTAGTCCAGCTTTGAGGATGCTTTGTATCATCAAAATTCTGTTTTGACAGATTGTAAGGTGCTGAAAGACCTTTCTCCATTATGCTGAAGGTCAGCGAGAAGTGAGGAACTGGATAAAATGAAAACTCATTGTGTATGGTCAGAAGGAAATTAAAAAAAAACATTTTCTAATAAGTTGCAAACAGACTCTTTGAGGATACTCAGAGATGTCTGACACTAAGCTGCTTTGAAAAGGTATCAGAGGCTTCTCAGTCTAAGAAAGGCTTCAGAGTGGATTTGAAGATTTCTTTCATTTTGGCCAGAGAAAAGGCCAGAGAAAGTCTAAAAGATTAATGTTAAAGCTGAAAAGGCATGCTGCTATTTTCTCTCACTTGCCCAAAATGGTATGTCATTTTCAATAAAAAGTTACAGAAATAGAATTGTTTGATTGCTATTGTATATGCTCCCTTTCTAAAGCATAAATAAGATTGCTCAGATTATCTGTGCTCCATAGGAAAGCTTTCTTCCTCCCCCTCCTCTGTTACTATAAATTATTTACTTAACTTTTAAAATTGAGATAATTGAGATCCACATGCAGTTATCCAGAAGCAATAAAGAAAGAGTCTGTCTATCCATCACCCAGTTTCCCCCAGTGTTAACATCCTGGATAACTCAGTATAATATCAAACCAAAATGGTGACGTTGAGTACAATCTATTGATCTTATTCAAATTGTACAAGTAATCACACACTCATTTGAGAGGCTGTGTGTATATGTATTTAATTCTGTGCAATTTTGTCACATGTGTAGATTGATGTAACCACCACCGCCAGTCAGGATATAAAACAGTCCCATCACCACAAAGATCTCTTATGTAACTGTACCCACTTCCTTCCCACTCATCCTTACTGCTGTACATAACTCTTGGAAACCTCTACTAAGTTCTTCCTTTACATAATTTTATCATTTAATGAATGTTGCAGAAATGGAATCACATACAACATCTTGGGATTAATTTTTTTTCACTCAACATAATTCCCTGGAGACTCATCCAAGTTGTTGCATGTATCAGTAATTCATTCCTTTTATTGCTGAGTTATATTTCATGGTATGGATGTACCACAGTTTATCTATTCACCCATGGTAGGACATTTGGATTGCTTCTAATTTTGGGCTACTGTAAATAACACAGTTATGAACACTCATGTGCATGTTTTTGTTTAAAAATAAATTTCCATTTTTCTAGATAAATACTGGAGTGGAATTTCTGTATTGTATGGTAACTGCATTTTTAATGTTAAAAAAGAACTGTCAAACTGGTTTCCAACGTAGTGAAATTTTAAATTCCCATCAGCAATGTATGTGTGATCAATTTCTCTACATCCTTGTTAGCATTTGGTGTTGTCACCATTTTTTTTTTTTTTATTTTTTTATTTTTTTATTTTTTTTTAAATTTTTTAAATATATTTTATTGATTATGCTATTACAGTTGTCCCATTTCTCCCCCATCATTCCCCCCACCCTGCACACCCTCTCCCACCCACATTCACCCCTTTAGTTCATGTCCTTGTGTCATAAATTCTTTAGCTTCTACATTTCCCATACTATTCTTGCCCTCCCCCTGTCTATTTTCTACCCACTATCTATGCTACTCATTCTCTGTACCTTCCCCCCCTCCTCCTCCCACGCCCCTGTTGCTAACCCTCCATATGATCTCCATTTCTGTGGTTCTGTTCCTGTTCTAGCTGTTTGCTTAGTTTGCTTTTGTTTTAGGTGTGGTGGTTAATAGCTGTGAGTTTGCTGTCTTTTCACTGTCATATTTTTGATCTTCTTTTTCTTAGATAAGTCCCTTTAACATTTCATATAATAAGAGCTTGGTGATGATGAACTCCTTGAACTTGACCTTATCTGAGAAGCGCTTTATCTGTCCTTCCATTCTAAATGACAGCTTTGCTGGAAAGAGCAATTTTGGATGTAGGTCCCTGCTTTTCAAGATTTCAAATATTTCTTTCCAGCCCCTTCTTGCCTGGAAGGTCTCTTTTGAGAAATCAGCTGACAGTCTGATGGGAGCTCCTTTGTAGGTGACTGTCCCCTTATCCCTTGCTGCTTCTAGAATTCTCTGCTTCATTTTAATCTTGGCTAATGTAATTACGATGTGCCTTGATGTGTTCCTCCTTGGGTCCAACTTCTTTGGGACTCTCTGAGCTTCCTGGATGTCCTGGTAGTCTATTTCCTTTGCCAGATTGGGGAAGTTCTCCTTTATTATTTGTTGAAATAAGTTTTCTACTTGTTGCTCTTCTTCCCCTTCTGGGACCCCTATAATTCGGATGTTGGGACGTTTAACGATGTCCTGGAGGTTCCTAAGCCTCTCCTCATTTTTTTGAATTCTTGTTTCTTCCTCGTTTTCTGTTTGGTTGTTAATTTCTTCCTTCTGGTCCACTCCATTGATTTGAGTCCCAGTTTTCCTTCCATCTCTATCGGTTCCCCATGCGTCTTCCTTCATTTCACGTATTGTAGCCTGCATTTTTTCATCTAGTTTGTGAGCAAAATCAACCAATTCTGTGAGCATTTTGATGACCAGTGCTTTGAACTGTGCATCTGATAAGTTGGCTATCTCTTCACTGCTTAGAGGAATTGACTCCGGCGTTTTCATTTTTTCTCCGGTTTGAGCCATTTTTGGTGGGGTTTTTTGCTTTGTTTTGTTTTGGTTTTAGTCTGGTCACAGCTATTACGTATGAGGGGTGGAGCCTTAGCAGCCCAGTCACTGGGTTGTGACGCTATAGGTGGGGGCGGGTCCGAGAGGGAAGAATGGCGCCTGTTCCTCTCTCTTCTGGACTCCGGTCCCTTCCGCTGCTTCCCCTTCACCTGGATTATCTGCGCACGTGTGCGTGCTGTTACGTAGTGAGGGGTGGAGCCTCAGGCGCTCCCCAGTGTGGGGCAGCCCAGTCGCTGGGTTGTGACGCTGTATGTGGGGGCAGGGTCTGAGAGGGAACAATGGCATCTGCTCCGCTCTCTCCTGGATTCAGTCCCTTCCGCCACTTCCCCTCTGCCTGGACCGTCTGCGTGCGCGAATGTGGGACCCCCTGGTCAGCCAGCCGCCTTGTGCGTCCTCACTGGATCTGCACAGTTGCCCGCCTGTGCCCGGGGTCCGCCAGCTGCCGCCTGTGTGCCCCAAGACCGCCAGCCACCGCCCGTGCACCTGGGAACTGCGAGCCACTGCTACTTGCGTTCCTGGGTCCGCACCTCCACTTTTTCCTACTGCGACTCCGCCCCTCTTACCGGTCTGGATGAATGGTTGTTGGACTTCCGTACAGTTCAATTTTCTATAAGTTCTGGTTGTTTTCTTGTTTCTAAATATTTGTTGTCCTTAATTTTGGTTGTGAGAGGAGGCACAGTGTGTCCGCCTACGCCTCCATCTTGGCCGGAAGTCCCATTTTTTTTATTTTAGCCATTCTGATAGGTATGTAGTAATAGCTAATTGTGGTTTAATTTGCATTTCCTTAGTAAAATTGCGTTAAGCCTACAATTTGGGGAGAACTGACATCTTTACTATGTTGAGTCTTCCAAACTATGATAATTATATTTCTCTGTTTATTTAGGTTGTTTTGACTTCGTTTGTCAGGATTTGAAATTTTCAGCATACAGATAGTGTGCATATATTTTAAAGTTTATACCCAAGTGTTTCATTATCTCTGGAGTGATTATATAGTGCTTTTATTTTGGTTTTCACATGTTCATTGTTATCATAGAGAATACTGATTTTTGTGTGTTACTATTTTATTCCGTGACTGTGCTGAAACCACTTTTTAGGTGCTAGGAGTTTTATTTTTGTAGAATCCTTGAGATTTTCTAAATAGACAGTTATGTCATCTGCAAATAGGGATAGTTTTATTTATTTCTTTTCAACCTGTCTGCATTTTATTTCCTGTTCTTGTTTTATTGCAATGGCTAGAACTTCTAGTACTATGCTGAATAGGAGTGGTGAGAAGCAAATCCTTGCCTTATTTTCCATCTTAGAAGAATGTATTCTGTCTTTGATCATTAAGAATGATAGTTATGGTTTTTTTAATGCTCTTTATTAAGCTGAGGTTGGTTTTTACTATTCTTAACTTGCTGACAGTTTTTAAATTATAAATGAATATTGGATGTCAAAATTTCTTTGTATGAATTGGTGCAGTCATTATATTTACTTGCTAATTTCTCCTCCTTATCCTGTAATTTGAGGTCTTGTAATAATAAAATTTGCTATGAAAATGTAGTCTTGGTGGAAAGCAGGTATAGCCATGACTAGAAAAATTAACAGGAGTATTGGAAAAAAATAAAGTTTAAAGAATGGATTCATAATAGAACAGAATTTCCCAACTGCACATCAAAGTTGCGTGAATGTCAGTGCTATTATGTATAATAAATGATGGTATAGAAAAGGATAAATGTATGTTTGAGTTCTGAAACAAGGAGAAATCTATTACTTCTTGATATACAAGAGGCACTATTTTCTAGGACTTGCTGTACCTTAAATTTAGTGTCTTCATTTCAAAAATGAATATTAAGCAGTAATATTTCTTTAACTTTACAGGGATCTACAATATAATCATTGTACCCCATTTTCACTGTCTTTAACCCTCATATCCTCATTTTTTCCTTATTCAGTTTTGATTCCATGGTTTATATTTATATTTGCTCCTTTGCCAGTAACCTTTATCTCTCTTGCCCAGCTTTCCTTCTGTTGCAGTTGGCTGACTCTTAATTCTATTAAATCCAAATCCAACTACCCCAGGCCTGCACCCACATGGCAAAGAGTGGCTTTAAATTTGTGCCCACTAATCTCATGTGGACACCTAGAGCCAATAATCCTAAAGCCCAACATTGTCATTTTTTATTTACTCATCTTTTTAGACTAATACAGAATATATTTTACCATTTTCTTCAACCTTCAACACCCTTTTTCCAACTCAGCTGATGACGTTGCTTCTTTTTTTCATTGAGAAAATAGACAATTGGGAGAGAATATTCACAAGCACCTCCCACATGTACCCACTTAACCATCACTTATATATGAATTGTGTTTTTTCAAACCAAGGCTCACCTCTTTACTTCTAGAACCTCACACCCATTCTAGGACAATTCCACTTCTGTGTCCATATTTACTCCCTGACTGGATCATTCCCATTAGCATATTAGTATATTATAATTAACCCCATCCCCTATCTCTTAATCCTACATCCTCATCTGGATGATGCCCATTCCTCTACCACCCTTAAAAATATTTGCTTGTACTCTCCACTTACCACCCATTCACTCTTGCACCTTCTCTAATTAGGCTTTGCCTCCAACAGTCTATGGAGCCTGTTCATCTGAAGGTCATTAATGGCCTCCACATCGCCAAATAAAATGATCCATTCTCTGACCACACCTTTTGGACTCTCAGTAGTACAGACACAAAGATCTTAATTTCCCCTTCACATCTTCCTCTCCCTAAGTCTTTTGTATCTCATGTCATGGATCTCAGCTCCATTCTTCTAGTTGCTCAGATCAAAATCCTGATGTCAGCCATGAGGTCCCTCACCCTGTACACCATGTACAACCCTTTAGAAAACCAAATCACTGCTCATTAGCTCTGCTGCTACCAACCTAGTTCAAGCCACAATCATGTCTTGCATAGATTATTTCAGTAACCTCAGAACTGTCCTCTTTTCTCAGTCTTTCAGTGAATTCTCATCAAATTCACCAACAGTATTTCTTTAGGATGCAGAACAGATTGTAATTTGTCAGTTTAAAACACTCGAATGATTTTTCATCACTCTCAGAATTAAAGTAAAGTCTTTATAATGGTCCAGAAAACCTTATACAATCTTGGCTCCTCATTATCTTTATGATTCCACATCCTTTTCCTCTCTACCTAACTTACTCCACTCTAGCCACATTGGTCTTGCTATGTTTCAAACACACCAGCCACCTTTCAGTTTTGGGGTCTTTGCTCTCACTGTTCCCTCTTCTTCAGTTAACCTACATAGCCAGCCTCCTACAGGTCTTTGTTCAAATGGGAGGTCTTCCCTGTCACATTTAATATTGCAAGCCTTCTTTCTAGACCCATCACCCTATATCCCTTCTTTTAACCACATTTATTTTACTTAAAAATATTTTATTGTCTGTCTCCCTGCTAGAATGTAAGCTCTACAAAACAAGAATTTTAATCCATTTTGTTTGCTATCCAAGAACAGTACCTTGCACACAGCTGTTTCTCAGTAAATATTTGCTCAGTAGATCAATAGCAGGGATGATACTCTTGGGACAAGTTTCAGAAAAGAAACCTTGAGATCTAATGCTTTCATTAATGGCTGGGCCAAAAAGATACCAATGTAATTTGGGGAGCACATCACAGGTCCACCACCCCCTTTGGTACCAGAATATTGAAGGAGAGCTGCAGTTCTTTGAGAGATATGGGGCGGATCCTGGGCCAGGAGAAAATAGACTCAGGATTGTCATCAGCACAGAGATGTGGCTTATTGGGAGGACTACGGTATGAAATCAAATAGCAGACTCATACTAGCATTATGTCAAATGAGTTCAGGTTGTAATACTTTTTGACTTCAGGGATCTCGAAGGGAATGAGGATATTGGCAATGGTTTATGATGCACAAATAGTGATGCCTAGTTGCTTTGTTTTTATCATCATCATCATCACATTAAAGTGATTAGAAGGAGGAAAGCACTAGGCTACCTAATAGTATATTTCCCAAGTTTCTGTGGAGCAGATTCTGGCAAGAGAACTAAAAGATCTCTCCAAATATAACATAGGGCCATTGTTTCTCAGATGCTTCTGAATATTGCTTGAGCTCATAGCCTCTTTGATGATTGTTGCCTTCTTTCCCCCTCACATATCATTACTAAGGAATGGTAACTATTTTAATTGTAGTCAAGGTAATTTGAATTTAGATCTTCTCAGGTTTCTTCTCTTTTAGCAGTTTTCCAAATTTCTGACAAGTACTGTTTAGAGTATCAGGCTGCTTCATAGCCCTGACTTAATGCAAGGGGAGATAGCTTAGAAGGTAAAAAGAAAACAATATAAAACAAAAAACAGGTATGCTTACAAGTCCTGGTTTCTTTTTAAGTGAGAGAATTGAGTACTTTAGATCACAGGATTACAACAATTATTGAAGGTCCACTTTTGTTTAACTAATTTCAGGGACAGTTTAGATCTAGAGAAGAAAGGAGGCAAGTAATGTTAAAGAAGGGGCGTGAGAGATGGCTGGGCTATGAACGGGTGAAGAAGGGTAAATGTGTAGTGATTCTTTTCACCTCTGTTTGATCAGATGCTACTTTGTCATCATGAGGGTTTAGAATAAAGTTCTTTCAGTAGGATGAATGCTGCTTCCAAAAGTAAACAAATGAAATAAGGAAGGGAGTAAGAAAAGAAAAAATTGCAAACGGTATTCTAAAAATGTCTTTTACTGTGTTTAAAATGGGTGTATGGATATGTGAAAGAAAAATGTACATAAGTAAAGCTGGTATCTACAGGATACCAAGAGAGTAGATAAATACCAAAATGTGTTATGAAAAGATTGGTTGGTTGACATTATATCATTAATCTCCTTTGCCATTTATTGATGCTATTATTACTGTTTTTCAATAAATGTTCCTTTTCTGGCTTGTGTAACTTTACATCTGCACATAGGAAGTTTAAAAAAGCACAAATGACCATGGTGGGCTTTTTAAAAAACTTTTTATTTTCAAATAATTTCAAACTCTTAGATAAGTTACATGAATAGTACAACAAATTGAATACCCTTCTTCCAGAATCCTGATTCAAATTTTGCCAATTGTTGTAGTAATGTCCTTAGAGGACATTAGGTCCAACTCAAGACCACACAGTGTACTCAATTGTCATGTCTTCCTAGCCTCCTCAGTCTCTACTTGACTTTCATGACCTTGATATTTTCGAAGGTATGTTATTTTGTAGTTTTCTAAATTTCTGTTTGTCTGATATTTCCTCTTGATTTTAACCAGGTTATAATTTTTTCTGAGATATCAGAGAAATGATGTTATGTTCTTCTCATTGCATCCTATCAGGTGGCACATGATATTCATTTGTCCCCTACTGGTACTGTTAACTTCGAGCCCTTGACTTACTTAGATGGTGTCTGTTGGGTTTCTCCAATGTAAAGTTAATTTTTCCTTTCCTTTGTAATCAATAAACATATTATAAAGAAATACTTTGAAATTATGTGAAATAAATCCTGTTCCTCATCTTAGTTTCATCCACCACCATTAGCATTTATTGATGTGTCCTACCTGAATTCTTTCTATATTTTTAGTTGGAATCTAAGAAAGAGGCTTCTTTTCTTCCTATTTATCTATTTTCTTACTATATCAGTGTGGCTCCATGATTTCTTATTTTATTTAGTGGGTTATAATCCACTACTCTTACTACTTAGTTTAATGCTCAAATTGTTCTAGATTTGGTCAGTGGGAGCTCTGTCCAAGTGGCTCTTGTATTCTTTGGTTATGTTCCCGTCATTCTTTTGAGAACTTCCTTATTTTCGCATACCAGTATGTTCAAAGCTCATCTTAATATTTCCCTGATCCTTTCTTAGAATCTCCAGTGAGCCCTGGAAAGAAGTACTTAGAAACTAGGACTTCAGTCTCAGGTCCTTTTAGTTGACACACACACACATGTATCTTTATCAATATCTATAAAACCATATGTTTATATCCACTCTTTCAATTCCAATCTAACAGTCTAACACCACAGTTTCACAAAATTTACATGAATTTTTCCCCTTGCCATATTTGTACCTTCCTTCTCTAGCACTAAAAACCTAACTCCCTATAAATAGTCATTCACCCAATTTTGCTGGGCCTTTGAGCTGCTCAGAATCCAGCCTGTGTCAGACCTGACTTCTATCTGTTGCAAAGAAAGGAAGATGGGCATTGCCATAATTTTTTCACTGATCTTTCTTTACTGGTTGGTTATCTGGGTACCATAGACACATGGAAGTGGATTGGTAGCAGTATTAGTCATGTGGGTATAACATATTGGTATTTTATTTGCTCAACTTCAACTTAAAAATACTGCAAATATTGTATTACTGTACATACCTTATATTTACATCTATAGGTACATGTTGCTATGAGAATGGATACACAAAATTGTGGTTTACTGCTTTTTGTTGGCAGGTTAGGAGATATTTGAAGGGAAAATTTGACCACAGACACTTCTTACTTTAATGCTGACTTCAGAATCTAAGTCCTATGTAAAGTACGATTCCATTGCATGGTCTAAATTGTTTCAACATCCAGTCAAATTCTCCCTCCAGGAGAATACATCACTTTGCTTTCCAAAATTGGAGCTGAGAGAATCAATACTGATTCTAGGTCTTATATACTTACGAATAGCTTATTCAGGGAAAACGATAGTTTTTGTTACTTCATTCCCTCTAAAATGTACATAAAAATGATTTTCAATAAGTACTCTGATACCATGTTCCTACACTAGAGCTAGGAAGAGCAAGGTCTTAGCCACGGGACCAACTCCAATAGGATGGCTCACTGGGGTGTTCACAGGAGACCAGGCTGAAGAGTGCCCTCTTCAGGAGCAGGGGCCATAGTGCTGGACAGGGAGGAGGAGGGAAGCCTTAAATGAGAGAAAGAACTTTGATTTAGCCCCATTTGTTTATTTTTTCCTTTGTTTCCTTTGCCTTAGGAGATATATTGGCAAAACTATTGCTATTTTTGAGAGACATCTAAAATTTTACCATCTATGTTTTCTTCCAGGAATTTTATGGCTTATTGACTTACATTTAAGTCATTTATCCATTTCGAATTTATCCTTGTGTATGGAGTAAGCTGGTGGTCTGGTTTCACTTTTTTGCACATCCACCGTTTTCCGAAGAGACTGTTTGTACTCCATTGCGTGCTCTTGCCTCCTTTGTCAAATATTAAATTTGACCATAAAGGTGTGGGTTGATTTCTTGGCTCTGTGTCCTTGTGCCAATACCAGGCTGTTTTAATTACAAAGGCTTCATAGTATATAGTTTGATATCCGGTATTGTGATACCTTCAATTTTGTTCTTTCTCAAGATTGCTGAGGCTCTTCGGGTCTTTTTAAGTAACGGCCCAGGAGCGTATGACAAATACTCTTGAGTTGTACATTCATTCATTCAACATATAACTTATTAAGGATTCAGCATATCTCAGGCACATAAATGAATATATATGTTTCCTGCCCTGAAGAAGCTTTTATTGTAAAAAAGAGTCATGCCAACAGTTGCAATATAGGATATCTCAAAAATCTTGCTACAGTTTGTAGGTGTGTGAATTGTGATAGCTGCTGCTAAATTACTTCCCATAATGTTTATACCAATTTATAATTATAGAGTTGGAAAATCATTTCTAAATACTACTTTTAAAACCCATTCACACAATGTTTTATGTACTTGAAAGGCACAATTTAAGAAGACTTTAAATAAGAATTTTAGACTTATCTAGGGTGTTTATTTCTATTCTTGAGTTGCTATGTAAGCAGCAAGGAAGTAGATAATGGTTTCCTGAGACAAAAACCACAGTGCCTAGTGGCTATGTTTTTCCTCAATTTTCATGGTACTGGACTGAATTTTAAAATGTATGAAAAAGTGTCTTTCAGTTAAAGTACGAGTAAGTCATTATTTTGTTTAGTGTTCATTTTCTCTATCCTTTTTGAATGGCTATTGGATAAATAAGTCTATTCAGTTTTCTTTAAAGTTGTCTGGACTTTTCAAAATCAAGTGGTAATTTCATGAGACACTTTCCCCCAGGATGTTACGTGACTGGCAGAAACTTATTTTGTTGATTAGGAAGAAATTACAAGTTATTCTTAAGTGGTTATTAATAAATAAGCAATAATGTCTGTGACATTTACTTTTGGCAGAATTTGATTTTTACAAATGAGATCTTGCTCTTTTCCCTTTACCTCTGGATACTTTATTGTTTACTACCGAGCCCTCTCTAGTAGTCACGTCTGTTTGCAGATACAATTTCAGTTCCACAGAGTTTTGGGGCAAAGATGTTAGAAAAGCAAGTAAATCATCATGATGTTCCATATATTACCTTTGCAAATAATTCCTTGAGCAGGAACACTAGACTAATAAATGAGAGCATGTGGATCATTTAGAATGGTTTTCTTTTTAGAACCAATTGCCTGGGAATTGAAAAATTCAAAGTGCTGTTTCACGGTGTTATTTAAATTCATTAAAAAAATTCACTTCATTTAGACCTGTTTCTGTGTCTCCTGAATTTGCCCTCCTGAGAAAGAACCAAAGAATATTGCACTTTGGGAAGAATTTAATTAAGTCGGTTCACAAAAGAATATTAGAAGATAAAACTCTTCAGGCCCCATCCGTTTTGGCACTGTGGACACAGACGGGCGGTGGAGATCAGCAGCCAGGGCTCTGTCTGCGGAGCAGAAGCTCCCCTCTCAGGTGGGCAGGAGCAGGAAGGCTAGGGAAGTGAGGCTGAGGTCAAGATCACAATTCATTCTCTTATTTTAATGCAATTTCAACTCGCTAATACAGATGAGGCGTGTCAGGAGCATTAATATTTTGAGCCTTAGGCAATCAGATCTGAGAACTCATTCTGTTCAATTCATAATGTTGATTATATTTTATAATGTTGCTAGGACTTGATTATTTGCACGTCCTAGAAGTTATGGCTCCTGCTCTGAACATTTAAAAGAAAACTGTTATAGAACTCTGAACATTAAACAGAGAATTGCTATAGGTAAATCTCACAGAAGTAAATAAATCATCCTATAATCATAGTTTTGGAATTATATATTTGAGTGACTATCACACCAGCAGTTTCGTCTGCCTGCTGTGGCAAGCACTGAAAATGAAGGAGTGGAACAGGGAACTAAGTGTGCACTTCATGGCGCTGCAGGCGAGCCTAGTGACAAATAAAACACTTCATCCGCACCACGCAGAATCATCCAGGGTGGGGCAAAAGCAGGCTGACAGTTGTTTATGTGGAAAATAATACAATAATTAATGAATAATAATGCAAGAATAAACAATTTCATGTACTCACAACCGTAAACCCACTTTTGCTCTACCCTGTACATACCCTGTTCATATATATATATGTATATATATTTACCTATCTTTATATATATAGAAAATAAAGACACGTACATACCCAAATAAGACAATGATCACAGAAAGTATCTGTAAACATTAATGTCAACTTGTGGACATACATTGATTTTAAACATATCCTTTACTTTAAATAGCTTTGATTTTTCTGTCTGAAAGACAAAAGAGAACATTAATAGCTATCACTTACTAAGTTTACCTAGTTGAATGTTAGCACTTCTCACAAACAAGTCAATACTCATTACTTTTCCACATTGGAAGATTAAAGGAATAAATGATCCTTTGAAACTAAAACCAAAATTCTCAGAAATGTCAGGAAAATATTCGGCTCAAGTCTCACTTTAATAGGAACTGAATGGAATCATAAAAGCCTTTTGACATTAAAGTGAAAGGTTGTTAGTATATAATGTAAACTAATTAATTAGGATCTGCTTAATTTGGAGTCTGTAACAAAGAAGGTATAAAATGTATTTTGTTGCTTTCAAACTTGTTTTAAAACCCCCATATATTTAACATGAATATAACAAAATGAGGAGAGGCAAATACCTGGAGTTAAGCTGTGTGGTGGGTAAAGGTACAACCTATTTGAATACACTGCAGCCCCCGCACTGCCCACAGCAGCACAATGTGGCCCCGGGATCTTCTGGATGCCACTGCATCGCAGCGTATTTATTAAGCTTCATTTAGCTTAAACCGAAGGAAGACACACTTGAATTACTTAAGCTGAAGTTGACGCATAATTGGAGAAATGGTCCCATCTTTCCTTGGTCCCAGATAAGAAAGCCCTTTCCCTAATCTTTTGGAGGGGAGATAAAGTCTAAGAACAAGGATGCAAAGGTTAGCCATGCAAAGGTTAATGCAGGACTACAGATTGAACATTGCCACCCTAAAACACCTTTTAATTTGCTCATGTACCAAATCTACAGGAAACTGGGTATGTGTCAGAATGTCATGGAGAAATCCAAATATCAAAGGGTGCAAAGATTAACAATTAAAACTCATTTTCTGAATTGGAAAGCACAACATACTACCTTTAGAGACAAAGCATAAGACTTGCTCAAGTTTAAATGACTAGAGAGTTAAATTCTAAAGATTTTACAGCCTCACTGATAGCATTTGGCTGCTTAGGTTCTATAATAAGATTTTAGCAAGCCTATAAGAATACTTACGATGTTTTTTGTTGTTTGTGTGCTTCTAGGTGATAGGTCAAATCTGAGGCCTTATTGCACATCCAGGGGAAATTACTTTTTGAATAACACATGGTATAACCTTCAACTCCTAATAGGGCAGGAGGAGTTCAGATATGAACATTTACATGATTTTCACTTGCTCTGAAATAACCCAATAAATGCAATTTTAAAATTTATTTTTTTCTATCAGACCACAGAAAAGCTTAACAATAAATTCTAACATATTTAGGTGTTTTTAAGAGGAGAAACTATTCTTTTTTGTTTGCCTATTTAAAAGATTACTATAGCATCTCTAATATATGGAGAATATTGGAGAACATAAAACACATTTCTCATGTATCTCCAATAAAGGACATTTCAATATACTCTACTGAGGTTTCCTCATTCCTTAATAACTGTAGCATAATTAAAATAGATGGAGTAAGGTAATTCAGTGTAAATTCAATCTGATGTTAGAAGGAAGCTGCACAGAAGACTAAATCAGATACAGGAGCTTTTCTCTAAAAGAGCAGCATTTCAGATCACCTAGAATCAATTCTCATGGGACACTATTGTAGAAATGATACTGACTTAAGAAAACATTTTTCTTATGGAAAAATAATAAGTCAGAGCTTGTCACTTATGTTATCCAAGACAAGTTTGGTGATTACCCTGTAAATGAACATCGATTTTTGTGTAGACTCCAATATTTCCAATCTCTGAGAAACTGTTTTGGTGTCCAAATGTCCAATTGCAGAATTATGGCAAATATCTTTTAGTGAAGTGGTTGTTCTCTGAGAGAACAAAGAAATTGCTTCACATCTGAGTTGTGCCACACTATTCTACAAGATTAGCTTTTACACAGCAGAGGAAACAGAACAAAACAAAACCCAAACCTCAAAACCTTATATATTTATTGTTACTGGCTAACCCACAAGGTGGCACTAAAGAGAAAAGTGACAAAAATGAAGATCACAGGCAACTTTTATACTAAATCAATTCTATTATGAAAATTAAGCCTATTTCATGACACAATCATCTAAATTTTAATGTGCTAGTAACTCAAAACATTCATGTTCAGGTTTGTTGCTTTTTTCCTACAGACTGTTTTGGAGTAGAAATGTTTCATTCAATCAAACAGCTGGTTATTTTCAGAAGTTAGTCGTTTGGATATTTCTGTGTAGTAGTTCTTTGGTAGGAAATATTTTTCCCCAGATGCAGACTCCATGATCACTATATGGTTATACACCACGACCATGTCTTCCTTATGTTTTGTATAGTGCCAAGAACCTAATGTTCTCAATATAAATAAAAAAAACCCCATTTAACCTTATAATATTTGTAATATAATGATATATGTAGACTTGAATATTTATGGTAGTAATAAATAAAAAATCTTTAAAACACTAAGAAATAGGCATTTTAGCCAAATACAAATTGTTTGAATTCAAGAATAATTTCTATATAAATATCTCCTAATACATATTTCATCTACTTTTCAGGGTGCCTGAAGAGTACTTCCTGGATGGGAATGGAGAAATGTTCTCAGAACACCACGTATAGAGAAAAAAATGGCATGATTTTGGCATAGCCTTGGTATATAACCTTGAAAGTGAAGAAGCATGAATGATCCTTAGTTATAGCACCATGTAGTAGTGGAAGGAACTGGGTGTTCTCTAGCAAACATCTCTGATTATGAGCAAGAAGGTACAGACCACAAAGAGCTTTTTCTTTAGTTTATAATTAGGAGCTATGTTGTGCGTAAGTAAGCCTAGAACTTGAAGGGAAATATAATTCATCTATTTTCTTAGATTAGAAGTAGGAATTCAATGAGTGGAAAACCAATGCAATTTTAATTTTTATTATTATTACTATTGTGTAATATATACATATATAACATATATTTTTCAAAGTATTTTCTAACCAAATATGTGTTGTTTCTCACTCAGAAATGACTGTGTCTTTGACTAGAATTCTGACCCAGCAAAACTATATAATATGTAAAATAAAAAAAAAAAACTCTAGATCAAAATCAGTTCTCAAAAACTTGCATGCAGGTATCCCACCTCAAGATTAGTGGTATTTTAATATCTAAAAGAGAAAAACATCATATTTCTCCTAATCTCTTCATCAACCCATTTATAATGATCATTTGCTAATCAAATTTAAGAAAATATTGTAATTGCCACATTTAAAGAGCTGTAGTGATAAACATTTATATATCTGTCTGTAGTTTTTAGAAGATAAATGATATTATTATTGTTAAATGAAGAAGAGTAAATAAAACGATTGGAAAATAGAAAGAATATGGGCCAGAGGATGCATATGGAAGCAACAAAGCAGGATATTTTATGCCTTTATGTCAACTTACATTATATATGTTACATTCATAATATATATGTTTGTGTCTTTGTAGTGGATACTTTTCATGGTTTTAAAGAGGTGTCGTCACTTCCATTTTATGTAAGTTTGAGTTGTTAAATAAGCCTGGGTCAAGAGATCAGATTTCTAAGGCATAGAAACTGCTTGTTCTGCAGTATGAATACTATGAGGTCTGTCCGGAAAAAGTCCAGCCATCGTTAATATAACGAGAATGATTTGCAAGACACAACGTAAACTGGCAGCCAAGGAGAGTGGACTAGAATGTGCATGTGTAAACCATGATGACTTTATTGTACTAGTCAGCGGGGGTGGTAGATGCCATTGAGTGAGCATGTGTACTATGTGGCCATAGCATTCAAAATGACTGAGCAAGTAGAGCAATGAATATGTACCAAATTTTGCATTAAGTTTGAATATTCCTCCATGGAAACTATCTGGATGATTCAGAAGGCTGCAGCTATGGGCAACTGGTGATTGGCAGCTTCATCACGACAACGCGCACCCATTCGTGCGTCAGGTCTCCTGCAGAGGTTTCTGGTGAGACATGAAATCGCCCAGGTGATTTAACCTCCCTACAGCCCAGGTTTGGCATCCTGCAACTTCTGGCTTTTCTCAAAACTAAAATCACCTTTGAAAGGGAAGAGATTTCAGATCATTGATGAGATTCAGGAAAATATGATGGGACAGCTGGTGGCAATTGGGAGAACTGTGTGAGGTCCCAGGGAGCCCACTTTGCAGGGGACTGAGGCATCATTGTCCTATGTACAATACTTCTTGTAATTTTTTTCCATAAATGTTTCTATTTTTCATAGTACATGGCTGGATACCTTCTGGACAGACCTCGTATAAGCTATGGTCAAATCTTTCAACTACTTAGTTCTCAATCCAGGATAAATAATACTCTCCTTTCTAATTTCTATCAATACTTTATAAAGTTATAACTATTATTCTGCTTAGGATTGCACTACATTTTCTCTATTTATTCATTTCTTTTAACAAATACTCACATAGCATTCATCATGTGACAGGCGCTGGACACTCCAGTGAGGGTGGAGACCACAACTGCTGGGTTCAGTGCTATATCTATAGTGCTCTGCCTGGCACTGGTTCCATAATTTATGCAGCAAGTGTCAGTTACGCAACTGGATGGGTGACATCTGGGTTACCATTCGGGAAGTAGGATGGCACAGTGGTTAAATGTACAGGGGATCAAGCAATTCTAGTAGTTTGGAATTCTAGTTCTGCCACCTGCTAATTAAATGGCTTTGGGCAACATATTTAATCTGAGTCTCAGTTTTCTCATTTGTCAAATGAGGTAAATAATAGCATTGACCTCATGGGGTGATTTTCATGATTAAACAAGATAACACAGACTGCTTAGACAAATCCTTAATGCAAGGTAACCCATGGATGAATCTTTGCTATTATTATTAATTCTTCTTGCCATATTTATCTAGAAACATAGATTTGAACAATAGAAATTCACAATAAAAACTATGTTGGTATAGTTACTACTTCCATTTCTTGAGCTACTAATCAAATTGACTAGTTCAACAGAAATACCTCCGGAAAGTTACCCAATTTCTTTTCTGCTTGTAGAACTTGATGTATGACACATCTGCAGGTTTTGTGACTAAACTACAAACATTTCCATGATACATTCTTTGTCTTTTTATGGAGATTTCTTAGTGAGATCATAACCAAAGAGCCCACAGTGAACACTGAAAAGTTCTAACCTAGTGTTAGAACCCCCAAATAACAATACAACTTTCCTGATATCTTAATTCTCTCCTCTCTGGATACAACATTTAATGGTAGAATTGGGAGTGACACTGTGGATATTTGGTTATCCTTTTCCTTATATTTGCTGTTCAGAAAGACTCCTTTCATGCTATAAGATTTGTTCTGTTTTGGTGTAACCATAATTAGGAGACCTTCCCATGACTAATAACACCTAATTATTAATAGGTTAGGAAATGTTTTCTTTTTAAAACAACTTTATTATTTCACCAAATTTTATGTGAAAAAAGAAAATCACATTTAGGTATAATTTCCATTCAGATTAATCTTTTGAAATAAACAGAAGTCAGACAATAGTTAAATTGAGGTGCTAATTGTAGTTGGCAAACTACAGACATCATGAAACTGCACTGTCTCAATGATGGCTAATATTAAATAGTTCTCCTCTTTCCATCTTTAAGAGTCTGAGGAATGTTCTATCTAGAAGGGTGTTTCTTATCTGAAGCTCATTAACAATGTTGACAGGTGCCATAGTGAAAAGGTATGAAATTTTGAAGTTATGCAATATAAAAACATAAAGTCTGCAATAATGTGAGTTTCCTCAAATTAAAAATTTCATCCAATTATCAGTCTTAAATTTCAAAGTGCTGTTTTATTATTGCCACATGGCGGCTCCACTTTAGCTGGTAAACAGAGACTCCGCCATTCATTGTCATTATTGGTCTCCAGTTGTGGGAGGTCTTCAGCATCATATCCCTCTCATAAAATAGATCAGTCCTATCTTCATTGCCAGAGTAGCAGGGCTTGTTTTCCTCTCCCTACATGCTTTTGCTAGTACAGTGTATTTTTATAAAGTCTCTTTACTTACGAAACTTACAGTTTTTAATAGAAATTTTTGTTTCTCAACGAAGCTGCTTAATTAAAAATCCCTTGAGAGCATAAAGAGACTACTGTATTAGCTTTGGAATTTCTTTCATACAATTTGAAGACTGGAAGAGACATCTGAGGGAACCTTATCTAACTCCTGTACATCAGCACACCCAGAAACTGAGTCTAAGTTACTGGGTTAGGGAAACATGGGAAGGTGAGGGCAGATGGGACTTAATTCTTTCTCCCGAGCCAAGCTGCTTCTGATGCAGAGTGCTACTCACACTTGATGAGGCGGAGTACATAAGGACACTTCAGTGTGCCTCTACATACAAACTGGTGAGAAAAGGGGAAAAAAAGGCAGTTCATGTGTGAAAAATCAGAATAAAGACTCCAAAGGCACTTCATTCACTAAAGGTAGTTCACTTTGATTATTTACAGGGCAAAGATGTAGATCTAATTCAAAATCACTTCTGTTTTGCTTCATGTATATTAAGTATTCAGACTGTTTCATTTTTACAAGCTCCCAAATCTAGTATGACCACAAAATAGCTTTTATTAGCTAAAGGAAGACATTTATTAGCTAAAGAAAATAATCATAGAATTCTTCCAACAATAAATGTATTTCTGAGAGAAGTAGCATGCACTTTGGAAAGTCTTATTCTTCCACATGGCTCTTGTATTGGCGAAGTCAAACTCTCTCAAATTAGTGATCTACAACACTGAAGGCAACTTCTGCATAGGAGTATTAGTGAATCATTGCTTTAATATTTTTGTTAGGTACAAAATCTGAACTTTTGCTTTTTATTTGGTTAGAGGGTAGAATGGACATTCTCTAGAAAAATGATATTAAAATATTATCTTACCAAAAAGTACATGCTTCTTAATGGAAGGGTGCTATGTACTTTCAGAAATTATAAAAATAAAAACTCATTGGGACCCTTTTATAATATTGATATGAGAGAAAAAAATATTTCCCCCCTGACCTTGATATTGAGTTTACTGATAAAGATGCGTTTTAGGGGGGGATGTTTTAGTAAGTTGTGTATACATTGTGTTAATAAGACTGTGCTCACTCTGCATGGATCTTAAACATAACCCATTTACCAATTTTATCAGTCAGTAGGGACTTTATTAACTGGTAAATATATTTCTTAATTCCGAAAGAGTTGAGACTTGCTTTGCAGTAATTTCAAAAGCACA
This sequence comes from Glossophaga mutica, assembly GCA_039655065.1. Lineage (NCBI taxonomy): Eukaryota > Metazoa > Chordata > Mammalia > Chiroptera > Phyllostomidae > Glossophaga > Glossophaga mutica. The sequence continues at coordinate 68,338,627 of CM077304.1, forward strand.
TAAGCACATTGATAAAACACAAAGAAGACCAGAAAAGGCCTTCTTTGAATCTTTTTCTTGATTAACATCATTTTAGAGAAAGGTCTTAAATATTGCTTAGTGGGTAAGCATTTAGACAGTGATTCTCAGACTTCTAGGGGTGGTTCCAGATCCCTGTATTGATCCAAATGAGTTGAATCCATTAACTTTAGATCAATAATTCTGAATTGCCAGCTTCATACCCTGAGGTCAAAGAACTCTGGTGACCTGTTAAGAGTCACACACATCTTTTTGCCTGTCTGTACTATGTTCCCCAATTTTGTGGGAAAAATAAAGTAATGAACCCCAACTCCTCAACTCTTAAAATGCTTACGGCCGGATACATATGGACAGCAAGAGCATAGGGATTTAAAAACAGAGCAGAAAAAAGTAACTTGAACAGAATGTGGCATTTCCCTTGGTCTGTTGCTAACGGCCCACATACAAAATGCTTAAAAAATCCACCCTGGCACTTCTTTTCATCATCACTTAAAAATGCTTCAAATGGACATTTAGAATGTATGGTAATAAGAATGCATCCCATTGGGGGATAAATGGAAAAGAGCTTTATCAAGCTGGGCTATGTTTTCAGTAGTTGTACTGCTAAACATGATGTGTATTTGGTCTCTTTGTCATGCTTTTAAAGCCAACACAATATTTTAATTGTATATTTTCAGGACTCCAAAGCCAGTAGCATTAAACACCCATTTTTGTAAGAAAAATAATTCTGGATGTGATTTTTAAAACCTCTTTGGGATTTGAAGATGTGAAAGAAATGTAAAAAGGAATTACTTCTCTCACATTTTATTCTGTTCTTTACTTTTCCCCCATTTACTCTGAAGCCCATCACACTTTGTTTTATTAAAACAAACAAACAAAAAACCTAGAGACTCCTGCCTCTCAGTTGTTAGCTTTGGGATGGCTCTTTTCTGAATACAGTTCCAGTTAAGGTTCTTCACAGAGATTCTAAGGGTTGGATAGCCCACACACCTGTGCACACTCTGCACCATAATTCAAAACTTCTCTAAACTTAGACAAGAGTCCATAACCAGCCAATGGTCCATGGACCTGTTTTGAAGATCCTGCTGCCAGCAAACATTTTGTATTGCTAACTATTCTGAAAGAGTTTAAACAATTTTTACGATAACAGTAAAAACTGCAAAAAAAAAAAAAAGTAATCGTGGCTACTTGAAGTGAAAAACTGCCCAGAAATGGCATATATTTGTTCAGTGTTCTAGTAAGTTTACAGTAATGTGGCTCATTTTCCCAGGTTTTCTCAGTCTCAAGTTTTTGGTCCTGAATGTTACACAGAAGGCGTTAATCATTTCTCTAATCTAAACCCAGAAATTACTCGATAGGGGAAAAATCTTTTGTTTAGTCTTTACATCGGGAGGATTCTACTAGCTCATTGCTAACCCTTCTTTTATTACCGCACACCTGGACACATTACACTGTATGATATAAGTAGTCAGGCTTTGGAGAATTTATTTCAATTTACATACAATCCTCCAAATCCTCTGGCGAGCTTGTTGTGAAATCCGACACAGCCAAGTCTCCCCAGCAGGATCTTCCCTTTGCTCTCGGTGTTAACAGCCTAAGGCTTCAAGGATCCCTCCTGGGAGGCTCGGTGAGGCTAAGGAGTCGGGAAGAGGGGTGACCGCGGGGCTTGTTGCCCTGAAGATTTACAATGTACTTCTGGCAGGCGGCTCAGCAACCCCCTCTGTGGCTGTGGGTGTCTAGTGTGACAGAGAGGAGAAAAGCTCTCTAATCTCCCAGTGCCTGCCTCAGCCTCTCTGCCGCTCCCCTCCCTCCCGCCTTCCCTGCCTCCTCGCGCTCTCTCGTTCTTTCCTTTGCTTTTCTCCTCGAGTTTCAGTCCCTGTAGCCTTGGCAATCTAGACCTGGAGCCTGTGCACACGCACACACGAGCACACACATGCACACGCACTCACACACACGCACTCCGGCTCTCCCCACCCGGATACGGAGCAAACCTGGGGCTTCATCTACCTGAAGGGGATGGTCCGGCCGGGCACTTCTTGCTCAGTTGTCATCTCCGGAGGTCAGAGCAACATCAGAAAGAGGGAGGCTCGCTGTCCGGTCTGCAGCCTCTCGCCGTTTGCCGCCACCGCTGCTTAAAGTGTCCAGGGTGGAGGAGAAGGCTTTTCCAGGACAGATTCCCAGCGCAGCTCTGCGGCCCTGGGACTTTACCCAGCTGGTTCACCCCAGCTTCTTCCTCCCCGGCCATCCTCTCGTCCGCGGCCGAGGGGTGCATGGCTCGGGCACCTCCGCTGCTGCCGCTGCCACTGCCACTGCCGCTTCGAGCACATCCCACCCAGAGGACTGAACACCGCCGCCGGAGAGCGGAGAGAAAGCGGAAGCCGTAACTTCCCTCTCCACTGCTCCCTGTCCTTTCCAGCGGAAGACCCGTTGGAAGGCTCCCGCGGAGAGCTAGGCGAAAGCTTGGTGCAGGGAGGGCAAGCCGGCAGCCGCAGGCGCGCGGGGGTGGGGGCAGCGTGTGCCCGGACGCCCGGTGCCCGCCGGAGAAGTAGCGCACGTTGGGGAGAGCGAGACGCTTTCCAAGTTGGGCGCGTCCCAGAGCTCGTCGCCCCGCGCCTTGGCCGCCGGTGTCACGAGAGAGGCGGGGCTGATGGGGGGCGCCGGGGTTGCTGTCGCTTGCGGCTATAGTCCGTCTTAAAAGCACCCAGACCAGCATCCCCAGGGCCTCAGCTGGCGTCAAGCACTCTGCCCGAGTGCGCTCTCTAATGCCTTCACTGGCGGTGGCCGGGGTGGCCCGCCCGCGGGGGGTGCCGGAGGGGGCGGGGGAGGAGGAGGAGGCAGTGTGATGGCCCTGGACGGCGAGCGCGGGGAGCAGGAGGAGGAGAAGAAAAAGAAGAAGAAGAAAAAGAAGAGGAAGAAGAAGAAGGAGGAGGGGGCTGAGAAGAACCGCTCACCCTTTGAGGCCACTATGGGGGAGAACGACGCCGCGCTCCGGACCGGCAGCAGGGGGCTCTCGGACCCGTGGGCGGACTCCGTGGGGGCGCGACCCCGCACCACGGAGCGCCACATTACTGTGCACAGGCGGCTCGTACTGGCCTTCGCCTTGTCCATCGTGGCGCTGCTCGCGGTCACTATGCTCGCCGTGCTGCTCAGCCTGCGCTTCGACGAGTGCGGGGCTAGCGCAGCGTCCGGCGCAGACGGCGGCCTCGCCGGGTTCCCACCGCGCAGTGGCAACGGGAGCCTGCCGGGTTCTGCCCGGCGCAACCACCAAGCTGGCCGGGACTCCTCGCAGCCCGAGGCAGGAGTGGAGGCCACCCCGGGGGCACCATCTGCCCAGCCGCCGTCGGAGGAGGAGCAGGAGCAGCGGCAGCCGTGGACGCAGCTGCGCCTATCCGGCCATCTGAAGCCGCTGCACTACAATCTGATGCTCACCGCCTTCATGGAGAACTTCACCTTCTCCGGGGAGGTCAACGTGGAGATAGCGTGCCGGAACGCCACCCGCTACGTCGTGCTGCACGCCTCCCGAGTGGCGGTGGAAAAGGTGCAGGTGGCCGAGGACCGGGTGGCCGGGGCTGTCCCAGTGGCCGGCTTTTTCCTCTACCCGCAAACCCAGGTGTTGGTGGTGGTGCTGAATAGGACCCTGGACGCGCAGAGGAATTACAACCTGAAGATTATCTACAACGCCCTGATCGAGAACGAGCTCTTGGGCTTCTTCCGCAGCTCCTACGTGCTCCACGGGGAGAGAAGGTACGGAGGGAGGCGGTGCCCGGCGCCGCCCGACCCCGCCGGGCTGCTCTAACCGCTGGGCAGCCGGCGACCCGGGGACCCTCCTGGCGTCCAGTACCCGGGGAAGCTTGGGGTGGAGGAAGGAAGTAAAGGTGGGATAGGACTATCACCAAGAACCTTCAGGGTCTCCCAAATGCCTGTGCTCTCACTGTTGCCAACTATACAAACTCACTCACCAGTGGTGAACGAAAAATTCTACCCCCTCCTCTAGTCTGGACCTCCCACCACCGCGTCCCCCTGTCAAAGTTGCTTAGCAAGGACCTCCCCGTCAACGGTCCTTAGCCAGCCGGGTGCACGGCTTTTTTTTTTTTTTTTTTTTTTTTTTTTTTTTTTTAAGAGTGGTGTGTAATCTGAGCGATGCCAGCCAGGGTGACTTCAAAGGCCTGCCAAGTTACCGTCCGGGGAATACACGTTAGCTGCAAAAGGCCAGGGCAGCAGCGCATTCGGTCGGACGGCAGTGCAGGATAGAGCAGGGCAGAGCCCCCCTCCTCCCCAAATGCCCACCTCGCCCGCCCATTATCTGTCAGGCACAGAGCAGAGGACGGGCTTTAGCTGCATAAAGTTTTCCAAAACTGGAAGTTGAGATTTAGAGTAGTAATAACTGATCCGGTAACAGAGTAAGGGGGCGGGGCCGGTAAGAATGTCCTTGCCAGCAAGTGCTGCGGGCTCTCTCCTGACACAGAGTGACTCCAGTTGTTTGTTCCTGAGTTACTGACTGGAAACCATCCCATTGGTGAAAGGAGGGAAAGCGACCGGTCAGTCTCAAATGCCTTGTTAGTGGGTGTCTTGATGATTTTTAGATTTGGGCAGTATTCTGTTTTTAGTTTTTAAGAGCCTGTGGGTCTTCTCACCACTTGTTCAGAGCTCAGACTTGGGAGTCCAACAGAACCCTGTTCCTATCCTGACGACGACGACTGCCTCTAGTGCTTACTTAGCAACGTGTATTAATGCATTCTTACAAGAACCCAGTGGTGTAGGTGCTACCAATGCTCCCTATTTAACGGGTAGAGAAAAGAAGGAACAGAGAAGTAACAACACAGGTGAACCCATGAGGCAGGGAGTTTGGTCCTAGAGCCCATATGTTTATTTTTAATTTGGGGATGATAACAATGATACTATCCTCACAGGATTGTTGTAGGTGTCCACGGGCTAATGCATTGAATGTCACTTAACCCTGTATCTGGCATTTAGAGTGTCCACCATAAATGTCAGCTGCTGTGAGTGTTGATGGTACTAAGCTCTCAAGCATATCCTTGAATGAATAAAAAAGTTTTTATTGCTTTTTGCCGTAACCCCTTGCTTTTAAAATAACTGATTAATTAAATGACTGTATGACTGAAAAGAACAAAATTGAACAACAACAACAAAAAGAAATCGACAACCTTAAAAGTAGAGGCAGGTAGGAAATTAGTAATGATGCCAGTGGCCATACCTCCTCTGTTCTCAAGTCACTCTCACACCTGAGAAACGGGGGCTCCAAGTAGAGCATGGTGCCTGAGGTCAGCAGGCTTGTTCCCGGAGAGTGGGACTTGAACTTCGGTGTTTTGATCCCTGCACCAGGGCTCATGTTGTCTACAAACTTTATGAAGAAGTTACTATATAAGAGGCTGGGGAAATTTCAGTGTGTTATGGGAGAACACAAACGTTTTATTATTTATAGAGTACTAGGAAGTAACCTCATATAAATAAAATGCCCAAAGTGAGTACAGTTAAAATCTGTAAGTGAATGTATACCTTATTCATTCTCCTAAGGTCAGCTGTGAACAATTTAAACCCCCTTCCACCACTTCCTCTAACTTCTTCTAATGAATACAGACTAATAGTATTTCCCCCATATCAAATATGGGGGGGGGACATAGAAGGCAAACTTGTATGTTATGTTTCGAAACAAGCTTGTTATATCAAAATGTCGACAGTGGAAGTTGCATATCATTACCAATAAATTTGTGGTGAAATAAATATTTTCAACAAATCCTATTTTTTGAGCCATGCCAAAATATATTTGGTGGAACTGAGCTTGTTTTGGTCAGTGCTTTCAAATTAACAGAATTCTTAAAAAAGACCAGATGTTTCTGCTTGACTCCTAACTGATTTCTTGTCCTCCTGGTGCATATTTGCATTCAAACTCTGTTGTTTAGTTTTCTCCAAAGATGTTAATAACTTGGTTGAAAGTTTAACCTAGTGCATATGTGGCTAAGCTCTTGTTTCTCTTTTTATCCGCCACTTGAATAGCAGAGTGAATATAATTTCTTGGATGTTGATACCTGGAGTTGATAAGGCAAAGGAAATAGAATAAACTATTTCACAATGATGCCAACATTATATATATTAACCTTTTTGTTGTTGTTGTTATTACTATAGCAACTTGGGGAATTTTTAAACATGCCAATATCAGGAACTCAGCCAAAGTTGGACTTTTATTGGTGATGTTTTTATACTTAAAGTGCAACGTAAATTGACATTTTATAACACTCTTTCCAAAAGGACATCGATACAAACTCAGAATTTCCATTTGATTAATGACTAAATATGTTGGTTTTTAGTTCATCATAATTTTTGCAAATTTAATTATCAGATAATTTCTGTAATGAAAATAAATATTTAATCTGCCAGTGGGGAGTCACATTAAGCAACTTGAAATATTTAAAAGAGGAATACTGCAGTTCAGTTCACTTAGCTTATGCTGGAAACAACTCATTACCCGCCAATCAATCTGATTCTTGAACTCACTCTTCACTCAGAGGTTGAGAGAAACAATTCGGGTGAGGGCAGGAAAATTAGATGTCACCATATGCATTTGAACGCTGGAAGGTTTTACCTCTGATGAGGTGTTGGAGGGGGCTTGGTTTTGTCCTGCATGGAAGACTTAACTTTTCTAGGTTCCCGTAACTACAGCTGAGAAAGGTTGGAAGACAAGCTCCCCACTGAATGAACCAGACTTCCTCTGCTTGAGGCACTACTTTCCATTGGCCATTTGGCTAAAGGGAAAATTCATCACTTGTTGAATATTGCAAATAAATAGATTCTCTTCAATTTGAAATGTTTACACACAGCAGTAAATTATCTCCATCCAGCAGAACACATAGTCGCCTTTTCCTCAATTGGGAGTGTATTTATGCCATAGTATTCTATAGTAGAATATACTTGCTCAGAATTAGGTAAGCTGTTCATTTACCTGAAGTAATTGCCGCTTTGGGGTAGCCAGATGGTGAGCACACCCATGTTCAAAGTTGGGTACTTTAATTTAGATCCAGATGGTCAGACTGAAAGAGGAGATTTTACCCAAAGTAAATGAACATTTTATTCACTTTCAAAAGGGAGACTGTTTTTCTTCGACAAACTTTGATTGGGTCTCTAACATGCTACAGTGCCAGGAGACAGAATAAAAATAGGTCTTTTTCCATCAAGGATTATTTAGAGAGAAACTGTGATCTCCAAGTAAAATGGGAAAATAACATTGCAGTTCCCAAAAAGTCGCAGAAAACGCTTTTGCAAAAATCTTGTGGAGAGTAGAGAAGGTTTTAGGAGTATACATTTGATATTTTGTGGTATTAGTATGCATGGTTTTATGCCTTGTCCTTTTTCTGGAATGAATTGATAATCATGATATTTAGTAAAAGCAAGAAAACCACCACATTGCTTTTATGTTGAAAGAAACTTCATTTCTTCCAGTCACTCTGATGAGGAGAGCTTTACAGTAACAAGTTGGTACATATAGCTTTTGGTCCCCTCTAAAAGGCCCTGAACTGAAAAATCTGTGAGAATTGTTTATTTCTGTGAAAACTTTTTAATATGATTCCTTAGTGGACTTAGCTCATTATTTTCCCGTCAGGCACACATAACCATATGGCCAAACTGAGTCCAGTACTGCCAGATTTTGGTCACAATTCAAAATGCTACCACCAAAGTAAATCTACATTTAAAAAAAATAATAAGTTTGACTATTTAATGACTGATTCAGGGAGGAAAATCCAAATTAGTGTTTGTCTTGCCATGTTTTTTCCACGGCACCATTTGATTGGATCACCCTGGATACTAATAAATAGTTTCTCTAAAAGAGTTAAACTAGTTTGCCCATATTTTTATTTACTCAAAGCAACTGCAAACCTGGCCTATTTGTCTGGATGTCTTTCAAGCAAGGTGGACCTGTGACTGGTTTTCTTGCATCTCTTTGGTCTGCACGACATGTTTATTTCCTTAAACCAAATTTTGCCACTGTGTACGTGGATGGGTTTGAGATAACAGTGCCTCACGACGGTTTAGGTTTGCTGGGAGATGGGAACATTTGGTCGGTAAGACTACAAGAATAAGACTCACTTATTTAAGCGTGGCTACAAAGAATGGTATAAAAAGAGTGAGGAAGAAATAACTTATTTTCAGTGAAGAAGTGTTTCATTGTCTGTAAGGAACAGCATCCCTATGTCACCGGTGTTCATCCTCTAGGCCCCCGGTGAGACCCATCACCATCGTTATCAGTGTTGTCATTTCTTCAATTTTTGTGTATCCTTTACATTCTTTCAGATTTACAACAGTGACGGTTCCTCCAGAGTTTTTCAAAGTCTCATGCAATCCTGCTTTTTGCCACTAGAGAGTGGCTGCTTTCTCCGACAGACAGAATTTTACTATTAACACATAGAATTCAGGAGGATATAAAAATGAAAAATACTCCCTGCTTTTTTCAGTTCCTAGGACAATATGAACTGATCCACATACAGGCATAGCTAGATGGTGGTGGGTGGGCGGAGTAAGATTAGCGAGCTGGGTGGGGCTGAATTGGGGTGGAGGACCCCAGGCTCATGTCCCCGTGTACCTGACTCCAGGTGTACCTTCTCAGTCTCTGAATGCCTGCGTGGCCCCAGGGTTTAAGGAGCTCTGACACTTGCTGTGCAGAGACAAGGTTAATGCATTCCTCCCCGTGCAGACGTGGGTTTGCACTCAGGGTGAAGTTTTAGTTTAATTATTGAGATCTTTCCTCAAACAAACAAACAAACAAACAAAAAATCAGAGGATGAACAAAGAGCAGAGTTTTAACATTACTGTTGTTGGTTACTTTTCATCCCTTTTAAGAATATGTTCAAGCCACTTTTGGTTATGTTGCTGGATGGAAAGCGTGTGTATGTTTAGTGTACTCAGGGACTGGAGCCAGACTGCCTGGGTTCATGTTCCGACTCTGCCACTGATATCTTTATGATCTTGCCCAAGTTTCCTAATTGTTCTGGGTCCGGTGTCCTCATCTGGAAAACGGTGGTAATGATAACCCATTTCACAGGGTTATTGTGAGGATTACATAGTTAAGAAATAAGGAATTTAGAGCAGCATCTGACAATTGGTAAGCACTGTGGTGGGTATTAATATTATATTATTTCATGGCTGGAGCACTACTATTTGGACTAGTACGAGGTTGTATAGGGTCAATGTATTGCCTTGGGGTTTCCCCTTAGCTGCAACAGTCACCGTGGACATTCCTTCCACTGCTGTTCATTATGCCACCTAAGCGGAGTTCAAAAGACAGAGAGAGGAGGGAACAGAGCCCCTTCACCATGAAGAAGAGAGTGAAGAGAAGGGCTGTGGTATTTCACAGCTACACAACGCCCATGCTTGGTTCAGACACTGAGAGATGGACAGGGCTGAGGGAGCAGGAAGAGTATGGAAGCAGCGGGATGGACGATCCTCTGATTATGGCACCTCTTTCTATCGGCAGAAAGGATGGCAGAAACCAATGACTGATGAGCCAGAGGGTGCTTCCCTTGTCACTGGAAGCCAGTACAGCTGGCAGAAAAATACCAAGTACCAAGGGAAAGGCACACCAGTCATTGGATATTGTTCTCAAGACTTAATTTGCATTCTGACAGTAGCAGTACTTTTTAATCCTTACATAAGGCTTTGCCTGTTTCCAATATTAAACAAATGAGGCTCAGACGCTAGTTTGTTTATTCGTATGAAAACCTAATATTATGGCCCAGGACAATAATATTATGTATTCATAATACTCTTCATCAATGGTGATCAAATACTCAGTACTCATTTTTTGATAAGGGTATTTAGTACATAAATAGGAAAACAATTATGAATATTATGCTCTGTTTTTATAACACGATTATTCACACATGCACCACTTCCTACATACATATTGCTGGCATTATTGCATTATGTTTTTAGCTTACTAGAATGGTTATTTAAAAAAACAGACTACACACTTGCTTATAGCACTGAATATTCAGCAGGAATACTTTTCTTCTGAAATGGCAGAGGTTTAATGACTCATTGAAGTACATAAAAACACACAGTCAAAACAACATACTTTTTTGACTTAAAATATTTTGTCATTGAGTAATAATTTGCATTTTGATTAAGAGCCTTAACTTTAAATGGGACATGTGTAACTTCCATGACCTTGTAACTGAGTCTATTTACTGCAACAGTTGGATAGTAACTAGATGGCCCATTAGGACTTTTCTTTAGATCTTGGGAATTTTTATTACCAGTCCTAAACGATGACAATGCTAGGCAGTTTGCAATTTCAACAGAAGCAAGTTCAAAGATCATTTTTCACTGTGCTGTATGTGTGGTATGCTTAGAAGTGGCCAAAACGGAAACCTCTGAAAAACGCCACACCGTGTCTGAGGTTCTCTTGGTTTTGGTGGGTTCCACAGTGAAATGTCATGAATCAATTTTTAATACTAACAGTGCTATGCAAATGCCTGTTTCTTCTGTGTATTTTAACTTTATGAAAAGGCAAATGGAAAATAATGGAACAGAAACTGTTCTGTATCACATACTGTAATTCGTTGGCAATATTAACTGACATTAATGCATTACTTCTGCTGAATCTTATCATAATGACTTGATACAAGTAGCTTGCCTAGTGAACTTCCGCAGAAATAAGAAGAAATCAATTCTCTATATCCTTTAGAGACAACAGAGAGCTTTAAGCTCTCCTTAGCTGAACCAAAATGTCAAATAGACAAGTTGTTAAGAAATCAAGTAATTTATTTTAGAAGAGAATTAAAATACAGGTATGTTAGTCATATTTTTCTAGCTATGCTAAAGTGGCATTCTTGGAATGACACTTCCAGGATGTCACTTTTGGAAGTGGACTTTTTAAATGGTAATAGATTCATTAAAAGATAAACATGATTTTGCTTAAGAAAGAAAAAAAAAAAAGGCAACAGAATACTTGTCCCTATTAACTTCTGCCTCCTGATTTTTTATTTTACTTCTTCTTGTATTTATGTATATATTTCGTATCCATATACTATATTAAAATGTTTTTTATTTTTCATTTTTAAAAATTTCTTCTACTACCTCAGACTCACCTCAAATTTACTCAAATGCAAACTCATTATTTTCTACTCCTGATCACCTTCTCTAGAGCCTTCTTTGGTTTTTGATGATAGTAAGCAGAAAAGAAGTCTTACTTCCACCAACGAAGGCGACCCTAAAATATATGCAGTGAAGCAAGAATTATATTTTTGAAACCCAAAAGACTTGTTGGGTACTGAGTCTGAAATTAGATCTCTTTGTTAGAAAGGAGAGTATCAAGGGCAAGAGAGGGGTTAGGGATGGGCTGGTGGTACTGAGATCTGATAAAACCAGAATCTCTGTAAGACAGCAGACAGGGGATTAACCTAATATGTGAATCAAAGCTGTTTTAAAGTCTTCTTTCTGTGCTGTCCATTGTCAATGTGCTCCCTGCTCCATCCGTCTCTGACCCTTAAAATACTCCCCAGGCTTCCCGACCAATTCTTATGTTTCTTCCTCCATGCAGACTTCCTTCAGTTCTAAAGGCTGGTAGTTCTCAACTGGGTCAGTTTTGTCCCCCAGGGAACATTTGCAATATCTGGGGACGTTTTGGTTGTCACAGCTGTGGAAAGGTGGTGCTAGTGGCATCTGGTGGTAGAGGGCAGGGATGCTGCTGCTGAACATCTACAGTGCACAGGACGGCCTCGGACATTGAATATTATCTACCCCGAAATGTAGTAGTGCTGAGGCTGGAAAAGCCTGCTAAAGGAGAATGTAATTTCTTCATACATTTCCCTCTTTGCTATGGCTTTGTGTGTGATGCCTCTTTAGGTATATACTTAATTTCTTTTATTTAGAGTATAAACTCCTTGAGGGAAGGAAGCAAAGATATTTCTTTTTTTCCTCAGTATTAAACACTCAGAAAATGATTAAGATAGGCACATGAATTATAGAACTTATAGTAATAAGCTACTTAGTGTAGTGTAATTAACATTAAAAAAAGCCTCATCAAATTCAGGGGATATTTTATTTCTAATTTTTTTTCAGTTATATGATCTCAAGCTTGGGAAAGACCTTAAATGTAATCTAGTCCTACTGCTCTTCTTTACCAAGGGACATTTTTTGATTTCCTAAATACTAAATTGAAATTCAATTGCAATCGTCCTTAGGTGCCAGACTGTGAAATTGGTATTTTCTCATTTAGACATTATCAGAATATATGCTGGCCCTCTGTGCATAGATATATACTGTATGTATAATTTCATTAAGAATATTAATTGCAGAAAAAGTCACTAAATGATTTCTACAGTCCCTTTCAACCCTGAGAGTCAGTTATTTATATTGCTTGCTTTACTAACATATTTACTTACTACATAAGGCAAAAAGACACTGCACAAAATTATTCTTCTGCATAAATATTTGGTTTATTAATTTCTCACTAGCCCAAAGGTATTTAGAATTTCTATATCTAATACATTCCTACCCATTAATTACTTAATGCCAAAAACACCTTTCATTTTTACGTGATGACTAATGCATTCTAAGCACAACCAGTCCATTGAACTCTGGTAGAACTTTTCTTCCAGTATTAATGGTATTAGAATATATAAATATAGATATTCTTCTCAATTATATTGCAAAGAACTTGAGAACAAAATGATTATATCTTTTTTAAAAATAAAAATATAGCAAACTGTATTGAAATATATATAAATATATATTTATGGCAAGCAAAATATAGCCAGAAACATTGAAATAAAGAATAAACTGACAGTAACCAGAGGGGAGTGGGGAGAGGGATAATGGGGGAAAATAGGGGAAGGGTCATTAGGGAGCATGTATAAAGGACACATGGACAAAGCCAAAGGGGGTAGGTCAAGGGCGGGAGGCAGGGATGGGTGGGGTGGGGGGAGTGTTGGCGGCAAATGGAGACAACTGTACTTGAACAACAATAAAAAAATTATTACCATGTACCTAATAATGAAGAGTTTACATATAGCAGACAATATCTAATTGTTCAATGACTAGAATTGGAGTTCTCAGATACTTTAAAATTAAAAAGGGAACACTTTCTTTTCATATATGAAATCTTATAGATATCTTTTAAGTAGCTTCGTAGAGAAATATCAAGCTCAGTGGACATTTTAATTAATAAGATTGAAAGGTAAGATTCAAGAATGTTATATAAGAGAAAAGTATGTGATGGAAAAAATTGTAAATGGGTGCATTTTAACTAAAAGGTACTGACATTTAATTAAGCAAAAATTATGTTATTATCGGTAAAAAATTATAAGGAAAATATTACCATCATTCTGGCAAATTAGGAAAGAACTTTAATTACCAACAGTTGAATTATAACATTGTTTATCAATTATGGCTAAAGATTAATTTTACTGTTTTTGAAAAGTAGTTACCTTTCACTCAGACACAGAAAATGTGAATTCTAGACCCAGCTCTGCACTAATTGCTTGTATCACTGTGGACAAATCACTTAACCCTACTGGAGCTATTTTTTCTTTTTAGAAATTTATGAGAGTTGGACAATTTGTTTCTAAGATTGCTTCCAACTTTAACCTTATATTTGTCTGAAGATTTATAGTTAAAACTTCTTTCCTATATATTATCTCATTTTATCATCTCGACAGTTTTGTAGGGAAGGCCTAGAAAATATTATTGTTTTCCTTCTGCTAATGAAAAAGTAAGCTCAGGCAGTTAAGTGATTTTCCCCAGCCCGGTATGTGGCAGCCCAGTACTGCTTTCAAGATAACTCTCAAAAACCTTCTCTCTGAGAGACAGCATACAATTAATCTTTAAAATGTCTTTTTTTCTCTGAAAACTAAGCTTCAAAAAGGTAGGCCCTCAATGATAAATGTAAGCTTCATAATTTTAAAATGGCCTAAACATTTACACCTCATGGTTTGAGCCAAGAACAGCCAATAAGATTTAATACACATATCAACACCTATTGACTGGTAGTAGTTGCCTGAAGTGCTGTGCTGAGAATAATTTTGAGGTCAAGTTCAGGCTCAGTGGGAAAGTGTGCCATGTTAGATTAACCATGTATATACCTTGGATGATGGAGAAGGGAGAGGTGGCAGAATTACTTGTGGGGGAAATAGTTTTTTAAATGAATAACTTTAGAACTCAGTAATGTTTTATAAAGGGTCTAATATTGACTTGCCTTATGTCAAGTTTTGCAACTAGTATTGTTAAAAAAAGTTTAACTTTTATAATGATTATTTTCATAAAGAATGATCTTCTTAAGTTAAAATACTTCATATGACCATTTTCATTTGTAACCCTGCTGTGAAAAAAAGTCAAAGTTGCTTCTAGTTCGTTTTAATAAGCAGCTTTGCAGCTTGATCTGAGACCTTGAGGGCATTAAATATGTTTTCTGTATATAATACATTTATACATGTATATATACACACACATATTAACAGGTTTATTATATAGATATTTATTACATTTACATGTCATAATATGATAAACACATATTATGAGTAGTAAACACTAGTGGGGTCTGGATTACTCCTTGAAAACTGGTCACAGCCCTCTAAGAAAGGTTGAAGATATTGTGAATCAGTGGCTGCCATTTTTTCAACTGGCTGCTGTTTATTAACTGCCTACTGGGTGCTATTCTTCTGTTCACTGCAATAGGTGCTTTACATTCTCTTTATTTCCCCCCTAAGGTTTACCAACACTTTCTTTTTGAGTTAAGCTTGATTATTTTCTATTGAGCAATGAACAACTACACCTTAGGGAAATTTTAATAATTGTATAGGATGATATGGCTAAGAATGTTGTAGAGCCAGAATTCAGACCAAGTTTTGTCAGGTTTCAAAGCCCTTTTTCTAAATAACATCGGGTCATGTCTTGATGAAATTTGAGGGTAAAGATGTTTCCCAGTGATGGTCTATGTTCTATATGCATCTGATGACAACTTCTGGATTTTCATTTGAATGACTTTAAATGTTGTATATCTTTGGGGGAGAAAGGGAGGCATGCTGAAAAAAGAGATTACTTTCCAGTGTTTGCCAATGTGATGCCCCTGAGTGGTTTTCTTGTAGACTGTAATGTTTCATTTAATGGGCACTGCTTTGGGTTTAGAAAATTTATTTTAATTGAGACAAAAACTTCCCTGAAGAACTTTTACTATTGGAGAAATATATGTATGTAGTGTTTTTATGCTATTCATGAACTTAAGTGTGGTTCAGAAATGAAAAGTATCTTGCAGTTTGGTGAAAATACATTATCAGCAGAAGCATGCAAAGTGGTCATAACTCAAGCCATAAATGTAATTGGGAATGTCATTTTCTGTTTTCCAGATTCCTTGGTGTTACTCAGTTTTCGCCTACACATGCCAGAAAGGCATTTCCTTGTTTTGATGAGCCCATCTACAAGGCCACTTTTAAAATCAGCATCAAGCATCAAGCAACCTATTTATCTTTATCCAATATGCCAGTGGAAACTTCCGTGTTTGAGGAAGATGGATGGGTTACGGATCACTTTTCACAGACCCCTCTCATGTCCACATATTATTTAGCCTGGGCTATTTGCAACTTCACATACAGAGAAACTATCACCAAGAGTGGGGTTGTAGTAAGTATTTTAACTTCATGTTTTTGGATTATGCACACTCTGTAGAGTAATATGACTTCTGGATTAACAATGAATTATTCCTATGCGCTTCACATTTATATGGCTGAATTTTTTACCTAACCCTTGAGAGAAAAACTATTTTCCAAGTTTCAAGGAGTCAGACAGAAATGTCTCTTCTATACCCAGCCCTCTTATTCCTTTAACCACCTCCCCCACCCCTGTCATCTCTCTCCTTCTTCATCTCCTGAGTGTCTCTGGAATAACTGTTGTTTTGGGAAATTGCCTGTTTCTATTTATATGACTGAGAAAGTTGCTTCTTTTTATTATGAAACATTTCAAATATACAGAAAATGTAGAGAATAACATAATACACTCCATACCTGCTAGTATCTCTATAGAACATAAACATTTTACCCTCTTTGCTTCAATCTAATTAATTTTTGAAAAAGTAAAACATACTGCATTGAATTGAAACTTTCTGTGTATCCCTGCCTGATCTTAAGCCTTGCCCTCTTCCTTAGAGATAATTACTGAATTCAGTATTTGCCATTTCCATGTATATTGTTTTGCATTTAGTATGTATATATCCACTTATAATACATGTCATGCTTTAAAATTTCACATATATAAATGGTCTTATAGATATCATCCTGAAACTTACTTTTTACTTCATTTTATTCTTTGCTTAAAATTATGTTTTTGTGGTTTATCTGAATAGAATGGTTGAATGAATTCATCAAAATGTATCATCTTCGTATAGATGAACATTTTAATATTTCTGATTTTCAGTGATTAATAGCAATGCTCCAGTGAACATTTTTGTACATATATTCTTCTGCTAATGTGCTAGGATTTCTGTATGCTATAATGCTTCTTTTAGCCCCTAACACCCAAATGTATAAAAATACATTCCTAGGAAAGGGTAGTGTATAGGAAGTCTGGAGAATTACTGTTCGTGTTCAATTTATAATAAGAATCAATTGGACTTTCTATGACAGCTACTGTTTGTGACACCTAGTGTTCCAGGCATTTTCTGCATGCTACTGCATTGCATTAATGAAGCTAGATAAGCCATGCTGTTACTAACTTCCTCCTCATTTCAATGGTGTACACAATAAATATGCATTTACTTTAATTTTCTTGTCAAATCTTAAAGCGAGTTATTAACTCCACTTTTGCAAATGAGTAAACTGAGGCATAGAGAGGTTCAGTAACTCTCCCAGGGTCACATAGTAAGCAAGTGGTAGAGCTGCAAAATCAAACCTCTGTTGGTCTGATTTCAAACTTGAGGCTTTTCCACCCTTTCCCCCAGGAGCTCTGTTTCACCATTCCACCTGTGTGTCTATAACAGAATTCAGGTGATGATTGTCTCCATCCAATGGCCATCATATTCAGTCTTGCTTGAACATAAAAGAAATCTACATCCTTATTCTGTAGGAAGTTCACAGCTCTACAATAACCTAAATTTTGAAATATAGGTTGGCTAAATAAATTTTTCTCACTGTTACTTTCAATTTAAATTACTATGGAGCCTATTTAAAAGAAATCTGCCTGCATACAAAATTCATGCCATTATTGAGGAACTGAAAATTGTGAATTCATGTAGAAAATCATTAAAAGAACTTCCTAAATGTTGGCTATAGAGGGCTGGATAACATTTTACTCTTGGACTTATACTCTTTTGATCTGTTGAATTCCTCTGATGTTTTTGATAAATGGATGTTTGCAGGCTGTACACATTGGACCACACATAGAAAAGGAACACGAAGACATCTCATTTCCTTTTATGTCTTCAAAAGATGATGATTGACTTGCTTTGAGTCAGCTAGCAGCACAGGGTACAATGGAAATGTTTTTTCCAAGCATGTTTTCCTAACCCTTCACAATTATGCTGGCTGCAAAGTGACCCATGTTTAAGTGACCCAGACACACTCCAATTATTTAGACATGATTTTGTATTAGAGTTAAGAATCTAAGTAATTAGTAAACATTTTAAAATTCCTCCTTAATAATTTTTATGTAAGAAAGATAAAACAGGCTACTAGAGAACATTGAAAGATCAACTGAAGTAAAATGTTAGATTGTATAATTTAAAAATACTAAGAAGTGTAAAAAAGGAAAACACTGTTGCCATTGGGAGCCCTTGCTTATCAGCTGTGAAAATATGGTTAAAACCTGGTCCTCTTTTTCTGTCACCACTTGGAAATCCAATCTATTTTCTTTGCACTGCCTTCCCTCTCTATTACTGGGAGCACATGGGATTGGCATTTCTCAACTCTTAACAACTAGAAGGAGTGGAAATTTGGTTTTAAGATCTTGGAATTTGGAGGGCTGTGTGAAGTCCAGGTGGTCGTTTTGGATCAGAGTCTGAAGCAGTTTCCTTCAGGACATGAGAGAGCAACTTGAGTAGCATCCTAATGATGATACACAGCTGAATTGTAGCAGCGCTTCAGGTATGCATATTTGAAGTATCATCATTATTTTCTTATCAAGTTATCCATATTGTGCAAGGCACTAGCCTAAGTAATTAGAAAGATAAAAAACAATCTTAGATCCCTCTAGTAGCGAGATTGCAAATGCAGCATTCAGATTGAATCTACACGTGCAGACATGTTTTGTTTACTGATCCCTAACATGGTTTAACATTTTTATAATTAGTTGACAAGATTTAGAAATTGGAAGATTGCACATAAAATTATTTAATTTTGGCTTTTCTTGAAAAATTGGAAGATCACTAGACCCACATTACTGCTTGGCAGTATTCGATCGTTTATTCATTCAACAGATATATATTGACTGAGTGTCAGGTATTGTTCTAGGTACTGGTGATATTGCAGTGAACAAAGCAGACAAGGTTTATACTCTCAAAAGACTTACATCTTAATGAGGACACAGTGACAATAAACAAATACGTATATCACATGTCAGGTGGTGATACGTGCATGCTGTAGGTGAGTGGTGGCTGGCCCGTTTACATGGTGCATTGGCTTCCCAGGGTAACTTAATCAGGACACCTTTGTAACTTTGCATCTAGTTCACTGCACTATTGTACATTACCTGCTTTCATTCTGTGGATGTTTGGATTTTCAGCCCTTGGCTAGGGACATAATTCACGAGGGTAGTAGCCAAGGAATGTGCATTGGAAAAGCAATGAATGTACTAATTGCAAATTAGTGTTACTAGCATTCACTATCAAATGACAGTTGTAAAAAATAAAGGCAGTTTTGAAGAGGGATCACTTGGATAACTAGATATGTACTTTGTTGGGGAGATAGAATTTAATATGGCCCTGAATGATGGTTTTGTCTTGGAGAAGCAGATGAATGTGAGCATATAATCCTTGGCAGGGGAAGTATTAATAAGACAAAGAGATAGGGATATTTATGGGAAATAGTGTAGATTTATGGTTATAAACATGTATTTTAGAATAAGATAGGTTTGTTTTAGAAGTTTTACTTTGCTCCTCTATGACATTGATTAGTTACTTCTCTTTATCCTGGTTTTCTTGTTTGAAAACTTAAAGTATGAATTTTTCCTTTATAATTTTCTTTCGGTTACTATCATGGCATAAGAAACTACTCCAGAATTTAGTGGCATAAAACAACCATTTAATGTGCTAAAAGTTTCTGTGGGTCAGGAATTTGGAGGGGCACAGTGGGGATACCGTCTATTCTCAGTGATGCCAGAGACCTCAGTTGGGAAGACTTGATGATTGGGAGTGACTTGACAACAAGAGACCAGAATCGCCCGGGCCATCTTCACTGATGTGTCTGGTGGGTTTTTTGACAGTCTTCTGTGAGGTCACCTTGGGCTGCTGGTCCATAGCATTTCTATATGTCTTTAAATATAATCTGGGCTTACTGAAACCATGGTGGCCTCAGGGTAGTTGGACTTCTCTCATGGTAAAATAGCTCCAAAGGTGAATGTCCCAACAGAACTAGGTAGAAGCTGTGTGACCTTTTTTGACTTATCCTCAGAAGTCATACAGCATCACTTTTACTGATTTTTAATGGTTACAAGTAAATCACTAACATGGTCCTGATTTGATAGACAAGAACATGGACCTGACCTCTTGATGGGGAGTGTCAAGGAATTCGTAGACTTGTTTTCAAAACAATACAGTCTGCTCTCTGGTTACAAATTATTTACATTCATTCTACATACAAAATACACTCACCATAAGTCTGATTCATTATAGCATCAGACTCAAGTTTAAGGTCCAGGATCTCAACATCTAATTTAGATCTGGGTGCAGATGAGACTACTTTGGATTGTTTTCTTGGGCATGGCTTCTCTCTTTCCGAAGAGGAGGAACTAAGTAAATAAATGATCTATCCCCACTCCCCTCCCCCAAGAGTCAATGGTAAGAGGAGAATATAATTATTGCAACAGATATTTCCATTTAAGAATAGAGAAAATGAAAGGATATAGTAGTTGCTGGCCCATAGCAGTTTTGAAATACAACTGGGCACATATTGGCAATTCCTTAATTATGGCTCATTGCTGCTTCCTGTGGGTTGTTATTTCTGGAGCTTGGCCCCATCCTTTTGACTCTTAATTTTGTCTTTTAAGGCATCTTTTCTCCTCCAATTAAGAAGTAGTTTGTGTTACAATTGTAGAGCCTTCTGAGCTTGCTTTCTACCAATAAAAAGTTGGGGGTCCAAAGTCTTATTTTTCTATTGTATTGGCTCTGTTGCTTTAAGTCCAAGCAGATATATAATTTATATAATTTATAATTATATAAAAATGTTGGCTTTCTATGTGTCAAGTTATACCCATTCCATTAGACAAACCTATCCCCACAGATCTTTGTCTACCTTGAGGCTTTTGCCTTTAACATTCTTAGATGCTTTATTGTTTAACAGAGAGTGTTTCTGAGGCACACTTTTACAGTCCTCAGAAAGCCCTTTGTCTTTTTGAAAAGGTCTATGGGACATCATTTTAAGAGTATCTAGAGGCTGGGATGAAGAAAAAGTTTGAATTTCATACTCAGCAAGTCCTTGACTTTTTTAAAATTTTGATTGGAAACTGGACAGTTTGTTCTTAAACTCTTCTGTCCTTTTTTGCATTTTTCATTGCTGGAGAAAAAGCCAGGTGGTACTTTCAGTGTTATGACTGGAACATTCCTTAACTAGAAAATATAGTTCAGTAGTTATAGCTCCCATTTTTTACGATACTACAGATGCCAGTGTTGCCAAACTTTCTTCCATTACATCGCAAAGGTTCCCTTTCCTTTAGCTTCCAATTCTTTTTACCTTAATATTGTTTAAGCCTTCGCTGACAGGTTCCTCAAGGTTCCCAAAGCTTTTGCTAATATTCCCCTCAAAAATCTTCAAGCTTTTGCCCAAAGCTTAGTTCCGAAGCCAATACCACATGTTTAGAGGCTTTGTTATGGCAGTAGCCCACTCCAGGTACTAAAATTGGCTCTAATTGACATTTCTGAATAAGAAACCACTCTAAAACTTGGTAATAAAAAGTCACCATTTTTTATGCTCATGGATTCTGTGGGTCCGGAGTACGAACAGTATAGTTCAGGGAATGACCCATCTCTGCTCTATGATGTCACAGCTGTAGAGAGACTTGATATGTGGGTGTGACACGACGTGGCAGCTTGGAGCCAGACTTATCTGGGGACTTCCTCTACTAAGTGTCTTTGCTTAACGTCAGCTGTCGTCTGAGCCCTAATTGAGGCTTTCCGTGATGCCTGAGCTACCATGCTGAATGGTGGCCTAATGTCAAACTTGTTATTGGTAATTCAGGCCTCCAAAGGTGAGTGTACAGAGATTTACACTGCCTGTTCATTCCATTATAAAGGGTTACACAGATTGCATTAGTTACCATCTTTTTCTACCACCCGTTAGCAAGGCAGATGCTGCATTACTTTTTCTGACCTAGCCCAAGAAGTTAAACAATCCCACTTTTGGGTTATCCTGTTAGTTATGAACTTAGGTTGGCCTAGATTCCAGCAGAGGGAACATAGAGCTCATCTTTCAATGGGAGTATTGTCAGAGATTTTGCGGACTCACTTGAAAACCACCACAGTTGTTATAAGTATTACAGGAGATTTTATTTATAAAATCGTAAACATGGTGCCTGACATATTATACTGGCTCTAATGGTGATGATTAAATTGGTGAGATATTCAGAAGTCATAGAAGGGAGTAGTGATATTTATGCTTGAGAAGTAGATGGAAACTAGATTGTTTAAAGAGCTTGATGCCTGGCTAAATTTTAAGGTTTTGTTCAGTTAACAATAAGAGCCACTGAAGTTTAAAACCTGGAAAAATGATATGTATACTTTTTATAATCTGCCTGAGAAGAGCATGCACAATGTGAGGACATGAGGAGACATAAGCAAGGGGTCCATTTAGCTATGAAACTCTGGACTAGAGGAGTTACAATTAAAAAAAATAGCATAACACAGATATGAAAGGAATTTTAAAGGCAGAATTGGTAGTACTTCATGAGAGATGAAAGAAAAAGTAAATGGCGGGGGGAAGCAAAAGATCAAAGAGTTGAGTGACTCTAAGGTTTAAGTTAATAACAGCTCAGTAGTTGCCACCCTCCATGTTCACTGTGTATTCTGAATTGGCTTCACAACCAATGAGAGTTTTCATTTGCCTTGGCCAGTCTCTTGGATGCACAATCTATGCTGTTATAATTGGATATATAGATTTTTTTAGTCAGCATTCTTTATATTATCAAGTTCCAAAATCTCAATTTGAGTTTAAGCAAAAAGGAACATTTATTAGAAAGATATGGGGGTATCTCAAAGAATCTCAGGTCAGAGATAGGCCTGGGGCCTGGAGCACTGTGAGAAACTTGGGAATCTCATTTCAGGTTCTTGTTAGTGCTTCTGCTTTGCTTTCCTCTCTCACCGTGGACATGCTTCCTCTGTTGTTTGATTCACAGGGTGGAATGTTGCAGCCAAAAGTTTCCAAGTTTTCTATATCGTAGGAAGGTCTCAAGAAGGAAACTAATCTTTATAAATTCCCAAACATATAGGCAATGTCTCGGTTGCCCTTGCTTGAGTCACATGATCATCTCTGGGGGAGAGCACGCATGTGGAGTCACAAAACAGGAACATGACATCTTCTGCTTCACCTTGTAGATTGGACCATGTGGCAAAAAAGAGCAGTTTCTAGAGAAGGGTGGCTGGGCAAAAAACCGCTACAAGTGCTCCAGATGTATTTTTGGCTTTATTTTGTGGACTGACTACTACGGGAAGAAAACACATAATTTACAATGGTAGTACATATGCATATATGTGTACCCACACCCAGGAAAGTACACACATATACATGTGATGAAAATTTCTGATGCTCAGAGTGCCAGTGATAATACTGTGTATACACATTTAAAACACCTGTATATTAAAAGGTGTATCCTGTGTAGCTTCCTACTAAAAATGAAACTTAAGTCTAATTTTTAAAAAGATTTTATTCATTTATTTTTAGAGAGGGGAAGGGAGAGAGAAAGAGAGGGAGAGACACATTGATGTGAGAGAAAAACATTGGTTGCCTCTCGTATGCACCCTGACTGGGGACCAAACCTGCAACGCAGGCATATGCCCTGACCACAAATTGAACCAGTGGCCTTTTGCTTTGTGGAACGATGCCCGATCAACTGGGCCACACTGGTCTGGACTTAAGTCTAATTTTAACAAGAGAAGTAGAGGACTGTGGATTAATGTACCTAAGCATATTCTCCAGTTTATAAATACCCATGTTAATAATAGGAGTCCTTTAGTCATTAGACATTCTGGTTAAATTGCAGTACAAATATAATAATAGCCCACAGAGAAGGAAATAGTAACAAAAGAATCGGCTTATAAGCTATTAGATATGTAAGTAGAGGGTTCCTTACTGCCCCAAGAAGAGCTAGTCCTCCTCCTCCTCCTCTCTCCTCTTAAAACACTTTGTGCGCTTATCCCTCCTAGTCATCATCTCACTGTTCATAGTCCTTTCTCGCTGGCCTTGTTGCTCTGCTACACGTGCACACTTGAAGACAGGTACCATATCTTGTCTTTGTAAGATGAGCAATTTCTACTATATGTAGATGGTAGGAGCTCAGTGAAAGTTCATTGAACATCTAAATAAGTGAACTCCCTTCAGAGAAGTCACAATATTGGTGATTTCCAAAACTTTCAGTTAGGTTAATATATATGGCATGAAAATTGATGAGAAGTAATTTTTTTACTGATTTTAGACAAAGAGGGGAAGGGAGAGAGAGAGAAATATTGCTTTGTTGTTCCACTTATATATGCATTCATTGGTTAATTTTTGTAAGTGCCCAGACAGGGGATTGAACTCACAACCTTCATCTATTGGGGTGAGCTACCTGGCTGAGGTCTAATGAGAAGTAATTTTGACCATTGTTGAACTACAAATGGTAAGTGTTGCAATACAGATATTACCACTTTAAGCCACTGTGGTAGATTATGTAGGTAAAAAGAGAGTTGAGTACTGAGGGGTGAAGTTTTACTGCCAAACAGGGAACTGACTTTAGGGCAGAGTTCAGGCTCTGGAGAACTTAGCATTGGGGAGGAAAAAGGGGGTGGTTCTTCTAAACTAAAGACCAGGGATTGTCTCTGTTCTCCATTGCGGGGGCCCCTGTCCTGGGCACCAGATGTGGGGGGGGGCTCCACCCGCAGAGCCCCATCCCTCCGTCACGGATGAAAATAAAAACTACCAAGACATCTTCTGCTTGGGGAGGAAAGGGGTCAAACTCTCAGAGGAGAATGACCCAGAGCCCCATCCTCACTAGGCTTTTATTGGGCTCCAATACACCGGAATACAAGTTTAACATGTCAAAGAAATCTGAGGGCTTAATCTGAGTCAGTGTCTGTCAGGAAAGGGGGTTGCCAAACTTTGGGAGACATACTCATTTCCTCCTGGGACACTTATCACCTAAGGAAGAGCGTTCTTAGCAAAGCAGGTTTCACAGGACTTTAGGGATTCTTTCTTATGCCGATCACCCAGGGAGCCATCCTGGCCCACATAGGGCTGTACCACTCGCCCCCACAGTTTCAGGCTTTAAGGCAATTAGGAAGCAAGAGACATCTCCCAGACGGAAATGAGGACTCGGGCTATGTCAGAATAGCCGGGGGGTGAGGGTCCATCACATCCTTTTTGCTGCAACCCCCGGAGTCCTTCCATGAGGCCTCCCAAGTGGTTGCGTCTGGCTTAGGTTGCCCCTCCCATGAGGAGTCTTACCCGTCATTGACTAACCGACCAAGCATTGGGGCCAGAGATGGGTGAGGCAGAAGCAGTGCTCCTGCCAGGGAGATAAGCTTTGTCTCCTTAGTAGGTCATGTCCTTGTGACAGAACAGACCCAGATGAAGTGGGTCCCTTGGGCTCTTACACAGCCCACCATGGGGTGAGGGTTACAACTCCTGAAACCAGGCTGAACGGTCTGCAACACTCCATCAGGAAAGCAAAGTCTCTGAGTGTTTGTTGAGGAGCTAGCTTGTCAGCTGGGTGGGCCTGAGCTGGCTGGGTGGTTTGCTGCCATGTGCACAGTGGTCTTGGGACTATAGCATCCTGCTCATTTCTGTTGCATGAGAGATATGCCTGAGCCGAGTTTGGGTCACCCAGTCAGGTTATCCAAAGAATCATAGGAATTTCCTTGTGCGCAGGAAGTTCTTGTCGCCAGGTCAGGAGTTCACCAGAGTCAACAAGTTTGGGAAATTAAAAAGAAAAAGAATATAATTAATGAACTTTCTTAAATTTCATTAGTGTAGTAGAACACGGTGGTATGTGCCATGAAGGAGTGAGTGTAGAGTGAAGAAATGGATACAGTGATTGCAGACTCTATTTTTAAGAGTGCTAGTTAAGGGAAAGAATAAGAAAATATATCCATGCAGAGCCTACTGTAACTGATTTTTGCATTGAACTGAATGTATAAGAAGAAAACCAACAAGTTTCCAGATGGTAGCCAAGGGTTACCTGATGTTTAATGGCTTGCCTATGTTGGAGAAATGTACAAAATTCTTTGGACCTTTCAGGAAGTTTTAAGAAGCTAGCAATAAAGAAAGCAGATATGAGGGGGTGCAGTAAAGTTGGAAGACTGATAAGGCACCCATGGTCACCAGTCAAGAGGGTAATCTAGAGTGACATCTAGAGTGACATCTAGAGTGACAAAGTTTTGTTGAAATTGTGGGCCATGGGATACAGAGAGGCAAAGAAACAAGTGAACTGATAGCTGAAGTGACATTCATGAGCAATGGGTTGAGATGGTTGAAGAATGGAATCACCATGAGAATGAAAAATAGGGCTGGGGTGATGAAATGAATGAGGTGGAAAGAAAATCTGTGATAAGGGAGTTTCAAAGGGGATTGAAAATAGAATTGTGGATTGAACAGAGATAAGGTTACTGTGAGCCCATATTAGAACACACATTAAAAACTGCTTAGGGGACTCCTTGTGAATATTGGTAAGAAAGCTGTAAGCCAGGCTTCAGACTCTTAAAGTATGAGTATCACCTGGAGACCTAGATGGGGAAGAGGATTAGTGAAAGTTATGAACTCCAAAAGAGGAGAGTGGTCTTCATGGAAGTGAGGAACAGTGGTGTTAAAGCGGTAATGGCAGACTTAGGAAAGTTCTCGTCTTTCTCTCTTGCTCTGAGTGTGGATGAGAGCAGACCTAAATAAAGATGAGAATGTGGGCAGTAGAGGAAGGTGTTGGGTTTGTGCAAGGGATTACACCTATCGATAATAAAGATTAATTACACAGTGGGTGGAACGGTTGTCTAGAGAGACATGTTAACAGTAGAAGATGGAAAGGACTGAGTAGGCAAAACTTAATTTAATGGAGGAGCTTATAGATCTATCCAGCCCCAAGGTTTCCATTGGGATGTTGGTGTAAGGGAGTGTGCCTCAGCAAGTCTCTGTCCCCTGGTGCCTGACCTGGGCTGATGGTGGATTCATGATGATAATAGATTTTGTTATAATATCCACGATCTATCAACTGCCCTGAGGTTTAAGAGTCTACTTATTGCCCTGGCTGTTATGGCTCAGTGGACTGAGCGCCAGCCTGTGAACCAAAGTGTCACTGGTTCGTTTCCCAATCAGGGCACATGCCTGGGTTGCAAGCCAGGTCCCCAGTAGGGGGCGCATAAGAGGCAACCACACATTAATGTTTCTCTCCCTCTCTTTCTGCCTCCTTTCACCTTTGTCTAAAAATAAATAAATAAAATCTTTAAAAAAGAATTTATTGCTAAAAAAAGAGTCTACATATTGAAGAGGCCAATAGAAGCTAAGGGAAAGGCTGGAGGTAAGAAACAAATCTACAACACAGAGTAGTTTAGTCGGTGTAGAGTACTTAAGGGCGTAGCATGTTTATAATTCATGATGTGTGTGATGGATTGTATGGTGCCACGCCAGGTCCATTTGTCTCTTGGTAGAGCAGTGGAGATAGTTCTGGCTGTGACCTTCTTTCCTTCAGTCTTCCTTCTGGGGTTTTGGGTGGTGAAAGTGGGGGCTGCCAGTCCAGTTGTCTCTTAGATAAGATCCTGGCATATCTTGAGTAAAGTAAGAGCATATAATGTGATAATCTAAAAGGGGTTGCTTTTTCCTTTTTTTGCCATTTTGTTTTTTTCTGACTTCAGATTTATTATTGTTATTTTTTATTTTCACTCTTCTGTTTTTCCTTCTAGTTCTTTAGGGCTTTTACTTTAAAGGACTATTTTTGCCAAACCTTTATAATCTAAGGGAGGTAAAGTTTTGTGTATTATTGAGGAGGGAAGTGATAAAAGATGTGTCTGGAGATGTAGGCCGGGACCAGATTGTGAAGGGATTTGCGTGTCATGTTAAGGACTTTTGATTTTACTCTGTAAGCAGACAGAACCATTAAATGATACAAGCTTGGGAGGAATTCACATCATATCAGGAGCTTTCTGAAGAAGCAAGGGGATAATATGAAATGTCTTATCACATTTGCCAAAAGACTCAGTACCTTTTCTCTATTATTTACCTGACCAGATCTGTTTTCCTGTTTGATCAAAACAGCCACGCTGGTATAGCTCAACCTTCATAGGGATCAAGGAATAGGCAGTTAAGTAGATGTATGGCAAACAAGTGGCATTGCTTCAATTGTGGCTGACATGAAAAAATAGCCAAACTTTTGCATCTAGTTTCAGACACAAAATGTGCATCTGTCCAGAGAAAAACCTGTGGGTAACCATGCTATGTAATAAATTATGAAACAAATCATATTCTAAAGGTTAATGTTGCTCAGATTCAAATGGTTCTTCTAGGATTTGATGGCAAATTTCAGAAAGACTAACAAGGATGTGTGGTTGAGATATATTAATATTTCCAGAGGCAGAACTTGCAGGAAACGAAGAGAAAATTTCTTTGCTGAAGAATCAAATATTATTCCTGGAAAGCTTTTGTATTCAGTTGGATACATAAAACTGAATATTCAGAGTGGAAGAAGACATCACACATACTAAGAGCACTGTCTGTCCTTAGCCACTGCCACATACTAATGTTTCTTGACTTCCTTTTCTGACCAGATGGCAGGAAAGAAACCTGCCGGGTTTATGAGGTACTGTCATCTTCTGATTTGGTTTAATTTGGGGGTGGAACTAGAGAATGCTTAAAACCAATCACTATCCTTATGTAATGTTCACATGGCACTGAATATTATTTCTATTATGTTTCTTAAATGCATAGAAAACATTTCTTCATCTATTCACAAATATATATATTGAGCAACCGTGTTCGTAAAGAACAGATATTTGGAAAATTCTGCCATAATTAGGAAGATCAAAGAAAGAATAGACTAGTCAGAATATATAAGAAGTTCACGCAGACATGGGATGTTGAGTGATAGGGAGAGGAAAAATTCTAAACTTTTCTAATGAACCTTTGTCAGAAATGAATAGATACTGAATGTCTCCTCTGGGCTTAGCACCATGTTAAATGCTATACATAAACTCATGCGTATGGGATAGATTTTGTTTCCAAGGGGTTTTGGAGTCAGTTGTTGAGACATGATAAACACACTACCATACACGTACGGTACAAGCACTGTTTTATAAAGGAAAGGTAAACTCAGTACTATGTAAAATGCTGAAGAATAGAGAAAGAGATCAATGAAGGCACAGGTAATTTTTGAAAAGTGTTGGATCTGGAAGGATGGGTGGATTTAGGTAAGTAGAAGGCAAATCAGAGAGTTTTTTTGTGAGATGTCTAAGGAAGGGATGACTATGAGGTTTACTTCAGAGTGAGAAGATTCATAGCAGTTAGTTGGTTGAAAATATCTGAAAGCAACTCAGGAATACTTAAGCAATACAGGAAATCAATAGCAGGATCCTGAGCAACTCACAGCAAGGAGGAATTAAACAGTTATGTTTTGGGAAGGATAGCTTTGAGGATCTAGACAGCAGATACAAAGAATAATCTTCTGGGGCACTGTCATCAGCTTATTTTAGCTGCCGTCCTCAAAATCCCAGGAGAGAGAGAGAAAGAGAAAAATTTGTTTTGCCTGCATGGTGTCTATCTCTAGGGATGATGTAGATGCTGGGCTTTCTTTATTGGTACACCTATCATGGACAGATAGAATCCGGGGATGGGTAGTTTTTCAAAGGAAAAACAGCATGATATTATCATGAAAGGGGAAAGTATACCTTGTAAGCAAAAACATCAGATAAAATCAAATATCATTTATCAAGTACTTACTAGCACTGCTCCAACTATCATTTCATTTAGTACTTCATTTAATGCTTTGAAGCAAGAAGATGAGGAAAATGTGGCAGTGAGAGAGTGAATACCTAACTTGTCCATGGTTATGTGGCTCACCAGTGACACAGTCAGCATTCAGACCCAGGCAGTCGAGTTTTCAAGCTTATTCTCAATGAGGCTGGATCTCTAGGGAGATGCAAAGTAGAGTTGCAGGAAGTGAAATTAAATAGGTAGAGTGAATCAGAAAGACCAGATTAGATTGCAAATGGAAAGAAGGAAGGATCCCTAGAGGATAGAGAATGACATGATAAAACTAATATTTTGAAAAGGTTTTCAAAATATTAACCCTGAAGAAAAGTGCCAAATAATTTGGAAGGGAGAAAGCCTAGAGTTTTGAAAGCCTGCCAGAAGATTATAATCAAGACTGGATAATGTAGGTTTAGATCTAGTAAAGACAAATACAGTCACTGACTCTTCACATGTCTTTTTCCCAGGACAGTGAAACAGTTTTAAGTGTTAACTCCATGAAATGCTGTGGGTCAAATCCTGAATTAAGATTCTAAAGCATATTGGTATGCTTTATCCTAGCACAAAAGCATAATTGTTGCGGACCGTTCAGCCTGGTTTCAGGAGTTGTAACCCTCACCCCATGGTGGGCTGTGTAAGAGCCCAAGGGACCCACTTTATCTGGGTCTGTTCTGTCACAAGGATGTGACCTATTAAGGAGACAAAGCTTATCTCCCTGGCAGGAGCACTGCTTCTGCCTTACCCATCTCTGGCCCCATAGCTTGGTTGGCAGTCAATGACGGGTAAGACTCCTCATGGGAGGGGCAACCTAAGCCAGACGCAACCACTTGGAAGGCCTCATGGAAGGACTGGGGGGTTGCAGCAAAGAGGATGTGATGGACCCTCGCCCCCCGGCTATTCTGACATAGCCCGAGTCCTCATTTCCGTCTGGGAGATGTCTCTTGCTTCCTAATTGCCTTAAAGTCTGAAACTGTGGGGGTGAGCGGTGCAGCTCTGTTCTGGCCTGGTCGGCTTCGTGGCTGATCCGGACATAAGAAAGAATTCCTAAAGTCCTGTGAAACCTGCTTTGCTAAGAGTGCTCTTCCTTAGGTGATAAGTGTCCCAGGAGGAAATGAGTATGTCTCCCAAAGTTTGGCAACCCCCTTTCCTGACAGACACTGACTCAGATTAAGCCCTCAGATTTCTTTGACATGTTAAACTTGTATTCCGGTGTATTGGAGCCCAATAAAAGCCTAGTGAGGATGGGGCTCTGGGTCATTCTCCTCTGAGAGTTTGACCCCTTTCCTCCCCAAGCAGAAGATGTCTTGGTAGTTTTTATTTTCATCCGTGATGGAGGTATGGGGCTCTGCGGGTGGAGCCCCCCCACATCTGGCACCCAGGACAGGGTCCCCCGCATCGAAGCAGGAGACATCTCCCAGATGGAAATGAGGACTCAGGCTATGTCAGAATAGCCGGGGGGCGAGGGTCCATCACATCCTCTTTGCTGCAACCCCCCAGTCCTTCCATGAGGCCTTCCAAGTGGTTGCGTCTGGCTTAGGTTGCCCCTCCCATGAGGAGTCTTACCCGTCATTGACTGCCAACCAAGCTATGGGGCCAGAGATGGGTAAGGCAGAAGCAGTGCTCCTGCCAGGGAGATAAGCTTTGTCTCCTTAATAGGTCACATCCTTGTGACAGAACAGACCCAGATAAAGTGGGTCCCTTGGGCTCTTACACAGCCCACCATGGGGTGAGGGTTACAACTCCTGAAACCAGGCTGAACGGTCCGCAACACATAATCGTTCCAGGCAGTTTTAGGTTTCATGTCCGCTATGGAGCCTGGCCGTAGCCAGTTTTCTTTTCCTTCTTTGTAATAACCCCTCAGTTGTAAGTCTTCTTGGATCATTGTCTTAATACATTTTTACTGCTATTTTCTGTACATCTTTTCTTACTTATTAGATTGCAAGAATTGTGAGGATAAGAACTCTTCCTAGTGAAAAACATGCTCATATAATATATTATACATATTTATACAAAATCAGACATACATATAATGTGCAAGTATGATACATACATATAATGCATATCGTATATATACACACATACTGTATTGTATGGTGTGTGTATCATTTCTGTGAACTCTCCATTTTATATATATATATATATATATATATATATATATATATACACACACACACACTGTATTCCATGGTATCTGGCATAATTGCTTGCCAATAGCAGTCACTCAATACATATTTGAAGCATATGGGTGATACAGGATGCATTTGAAGGAAAAATCAATAGGTCTTAATGAGTTCTTTGTTTGGGTGACCAAGGAATTAAAGTGAATCAAAGACAATCTCAAAGTGTCAGGTTGCTTGACTGAGAGGATGGTACATTAATTAGTACAGTGCCCTTACCTCTGATAGTTTTTCTCTTTGCTTTCTCTCCCCATATGCTGTCACTTTCTTTCACTCTTTGCCATAGAGTTCTAGGTTCAGGTGGAGGATTGGCCAGAGGGAGGTATTTCTCTCCCCTTCTTCACTTCCCACTTAACAACCCACACTCCTTCATATCAGTGAAAGAAAATGAGGAAACACAGAGTTCTCTTTTTTAATATGGCAAATTTATTATCTGTGTCTCTCTGATGAAATGTAAATCTTTTAAATGTTAAGTCAGCCCGAAAGTTAGGTTATCTCCACACATGCCTGGAATTAATGCACAAGTGTTTCTCAGAATTTCAGATAGGAAAAAATAACCATTTGAAACTAGAAGACTTTGTCTGAATGGGAGAGTGGTCTTTTTTTTTCCAGGAATTCAATGAGGAATTCTATTCGAAGGGCCTCAGTAGGTACATAAGAAATGCTCATGGTGGAGACAGTTCTGTTCCCTTCCCTTCCCTTAGGGAGAGGCAATGTGAACAGCAAGTGAGTGAAAACAGTCTTGTGTAAAAGAATCGCCTGAGAGGGAGGGATTCTATTAAATGCTGTGTGTCTTCTCAGAGGCCATTGAGGAGTCAAGCATAGCCAAGCACAGAAGGAGAGAAGGAAATAGCATTGGTATTTGGCAGCACTGGGTTGGATTTTGGATTCCACCACTTATGAGGAGCAGGCTTCTTAACTGGAGCTGTAGTCTCTTCTATAGAATGGGGATAACAATGTATGCCTTGGAATGCTGTTGAGAAACTTAAAAGACAAAGGAGGTGATGTGTCCATCACAGTGGTGGACACATAAAAGCACTCAATGCATGACAGCTCTTCACACAAAAGTAAGTTTATATCTTGCTAGTGAGCAGG
Organism: Glossophaga mutica; assembly: GCA_039655065.1. Taxonomy (NCBI): domain Eukaryota; kingdom Metazoa; phylum Chordata; class Mammalia; order Chiroptera; family Phyllostomidae; genus Glossophaga; species Glossophaga mutica. The sequence goes on from CM077304.1 coordinate 68,371,259, forward strand.
CCAGGTGAGAGAAAGAACACAAAAGGTCAAAATGAGAGCCTTTGTGGAAGCAGCTTTAGAAAGGTAGTTTGCAGCTTTAGAAAGGTCTAAGAAGGGAAGATGGGAAGCGCTGCTATGTTATCCCATCACCGCAGTATAAGGCCACTGTAAAAATCGTTGCCAAAATTCATAGTGTTTATTTTTCTTGTGGTTACCAACTTTGTGCAAGTGACTTATAACCTCATTATTAATGAAAAGCGAGATGGGTGTAAGGGTTGTTTCTTTATGGTTCTGTCATATGTGGGAATATGGAATCTTTTTAGATTTATAGAAGAATTGCTCCCAGGGAAAAAAAAAACCAGGATGAGAAATGTATTTGAAGACATGGAGATTACACCAGTAACACAAAGGGGTCTTGTCTGTTATCTGTGGCCACATATAGAAAGTAAAGTTATATCTTACTAGTTATCACGCTATGGTTATCAGGCTATGGTTAAAGGTGGGGTGGAGGAAAAGGGCATAAAATTAAAAAAATAGAAAAGGAAATTTTCTGTACTGTTGGAACATCACAAAAATCACTCATTCATCAAATTTTAAAATACTACTATATTATTAATCATTTATTATGTGCCAGGAATTTTTCTGAGAATTTCACGTGGATCATCTTATTTACTCTTTATAACAATATATTGAGAAGTTTCCTGTCACAATAGTTTTTACATCCTACAGATGAGGTACCAGCTCAGAGAGATGACACAACGTGCTCCTCCTAACACAGCATGAAATGCAAACCAGGACCCTCACCATGTGGTCCGACCGCAGGGCCCATGCTCCTCATTGCTCCCCCGCCTTACCTCACAGTCATTAAGGTGGAATGAATGTCTACGCAGGGCATACTCAGGGGTGTGCACAACATGCTCTCTCCTCTTGTGGGGCTTGTTTTCCAGCAAGCTGTGAGATGCTTCTCAGGGACCATGCATTTTGGACATTCTAATCACAGATTTGTAGGGTAAGGGGTCCCTTTCATCCCCTTTAGAACAGTTTCTCAACCTTGATACTGTTGATTTTTGATTGGATAACTTATTATTCTGGGGGTCTGTCCTGAGCATTATAGGATGTTTCACAGCTTCTCTGGACTTTACTTGCTGAATGGCATTCATACCTCAGTTGTACCAGCTGGGAATGTCTCCTGGTATTGTCCAGTGTGCCCTCGAAAAATCGCCCTTGTCTGAGAACCACTGATCTAGAGGACTGACTTGGTGGTTGACAACTCTATATGAAAGATATGGAGGTGACCCCTCTGGAGGTGTGCAGCCAGCCTGGAACATGTGTTTAAGAGGTGACAAAGGGCTCATCAAGACTCATTTTACTCATTGACATTTACTGATTTCTGTAGATAACTGCATACAAATGCAATTGGAAGAAATATAGATAACATCATTAGAGACTTTGTGGTTCTGGATGGAAAAGAGAAGAATGAGGAGATGAAGTTTTTCATTAGTAAAGATAACAGGTTGTTGTGTAGAAAAAACAAATGAGAATGAACTTTTTATACTATCAGGCATTGTATGGCTATTTTAAGAATAGTCTGAGTGTTGTTCAGTTTGCAGAGTTTCCAATGTACTGTTTGATTGATGTTTCTACTATTCATATTCTGAGTCTATGAGACTTAGTGGAGGTCTTACAGCAGCTATTCTGAAACTACATGGGCATATCAGAATCCGTAGGGTACTGTGTCTCAAATTCACACTTCTGGGCCCTATTCTAGACTTGCTGAATATGAACCTTCAGCCCTGGGGCCTCTGCTTTGAGACGATGGTGAAAGGCTCTGATGTACACTGTTGAATGAGTAGCACGGGCTAAAGCTTTTCCTCCTATGTTTCTGTATCTGGAGTGATCTTTTGAGGCTCCACTCCCTCTTTTTCAAGGGCATACCCTGGAAGTCACACCTAAAGCATTTTTAAAAGAAATTCCTGTTGGCCGTAACTTTCTCACATGTTATACCAAGGCACAAAGGATGTTGGAAAATGTTGTCTTTATTTCATAAGGCAATGTTGAGTTAAAAATGAGGGGCTCTAACACTAAAGGACAACAGGGTTGGGCATTGGTAGATGATTAGCAGTCCCTGCTACAGATTATTGTTATTGAAACACAGTAACAGCATTGAACACTTATTAAACACTAAATGTGCACCAGGAGCAATGAAAAGCACCCATGCAATGTTGCTGCTGTCATCCTTATTATATAGATAAGGAAATAGAAGTTTGAAGGGCTCAACGACTTGACCATTGTCACATTGTTGGTAGATGTTAGAGCTAAAATATTGAACAGGTTCTATCTAGTTCTACAAACATTTTCCATGAGGCAATCTAATCACAATAAGTTCATTGATTGCTCCAATGAACTTGCTATTGGGATAGTTCCCACCTTTAGAGTCTTCAGATTTAAGTACAGAGCATCTTTGGTTATTATTGGTAACAGGAAAGCCAATAGTCCTTTACCTGTCAGATTTTATTAGAATTTTACTACTGTATGTTTTCACTTTAATATTTAATTTGTTTTCTTAGTTCCAAATAGGGAAAGGAAATAGCACTGTAAGGTGGGCGACTATAGAAAGAGCATGATATTATTTAGTAAATTTGGTAACATTTTCAGTTTATCGTGTGCAATAATCCAGTAGATTATACATAAATAGTAGAAAATTTTGGAGTCACAGTAATCCTTACAGAGTACGACTCATAGAAAATCTCATTTGGATTTATATGCCTCTATTCTATGACAGCTAGTACATGCCTATAATGGGAAAAAATACTTGGTTAAGTTTATTTATCAACTTAAAGTGGCACAAATGACAGCCTTTCAGAGGTCTTGGAGCAGTTTGTCTAATCAAGAGGCCAGTTAATAATGAGTTTCTCATAGTTAGGTCCATCCCTGAGATGTTTATTCTCATCTAGAGATTTTCTTTAGATTTCTTTTGATTCTTGGTATCATGAGCCAGATTATACACAAATCTGAACCAGAGATGTTTTAGTAAAATTTTAATATAGGGAATATATTTTTCCAAGTCCATGATTGACCTTTTAAATAGTAAGTAATTCATAGTGTGCTGGTCTCTTTAGGGAGTTATTTCTTCTGTCAGCACTTGTAGAGGGTTGTAGATACAGAAATTTGTCTTATTTTCCCATGTGCCTGCCATCTTATCCTATGGCTAGGTAAATATTGTGTGTGAGAGAGATCAAGATTGACTTTTTATTTTTTAACTTTATTATAATTTTCCCATTACCATTCCGTCCCCTTATATCCCACCCCCCAGCAATCACCGCACTGTTGTCTATGTCCATGAGTCCTTTTTCCTTTTATTCCATGATAAAAAGACCCCAGTAAAATACCAAAAATAATAAAAGCTCTCAATTCTGGGAGATTGTTTCATGAGTATTATATTACTTAGTTATTTTTAGTATTTGTCATTCAAAAGTATCCAAACCCCAGCAATGACAACAAAACAACTCTGGCAAAATTGTAAACATGACATGTTCATTAGAAAACAGTAACTGTTATTCCACAAATTAGGTTAATCATTTTCAATAACTTATCCTTTCTAGAAAACAGACCACTAAACCCACCAAAGCCTTCATGCCCAGTCGTCATGAACAATTACTGAGGAAGGTGTTGGAATGCTGTTGATGTTCATGGATGATTTTTGCAAATGAAATCAGCAATTTTGCAAATTGCTATTGATATTAAGCCAAATAATTAATTACCAAATGGTGACTAAGAATCCAGGAGGATTTTGGCTACAAGAATCATTTGGCTCCTAAGTAATAGGTCCTACTATTTTCAGTAGTATAGACACTAACAGTAGGAGAACATTTGTATCAGGGCATATTGGCGATTAGAAAAAGGAAATTTCTGTCTGGGTTGATATACAAAAGCAGGGCATTCTCATGCCAGTCCAAAACAAACAACCAAGACAAAACCAACCAACCAACCAAAGGGGGAAAAAAACCCTAAAACCCCAAAACCAGCCATGATGAGACTTTATTTAGTGTCTAAATGAGTACATACAATCTGAGAAGAGTAGATCATTTTCTTCAGTAATTTTACTGGTTCCACTGATACTGTGTCTTAAATTCCTTTCTTTTCTTCAAACATGACTTAATTATCCTTCCTTGAGCTTCAAATCTCGGAAAACACTCCTAGATTTCCGCCTTGGCTATCGTTACCTTTTAGCCCACTCGGATGTAGTTGCAGAAACAATTCCACCTTGCCAAGCGGCTACTAGTGAGAGGCAGTCGTCCTGAGGCAGATCCTGCACAGTCTGGGTTGTTCCGCCATCCCCTTTCTCTCCCCACTTGCTTCATGGCTGAGAGTTTTTTCTCTACTTGTCAGTATCCAACTGAAACTCTCAGTTTTCTTCTGAAACAGCTATGTGATTAGGCGACAATTTAACATTTTGCAGGAGAAACAAGTAGGATTGATCCACACCTATTCTTATGATATTTTATATTTATAGTATTTGCTAAAAACACATTGAAGGACAGTATTCTTTAATTTTCCCATTAGTTTTTAATTCCATGTCAGAAAGTAATTATGGACAATATCCAAAAATAACAGCCTAGTAAATGTGTTTTGAAAATCAGCATAATGCGAACATTGTTAAAATCAGGGAGTGTGGGAATCATTTTATGATACATATAATTCTAGTACTTAACCATGAAAAGCAGACTTTTGCCCTAATTTCTTATTTATTTTAAATTTATGTTAGACAACTTGGCAACAGTATTAGAAATAGTAGATGCACACACTCCACTGTAGTAAACAAGAAAAGAAACATTCTCTGCAGCTGTTGTGAGTCCATTCATTCAGTCATACAATAATGTTTACTCAATGAATATTTACCTTAATTTTTGCATGTCCCAGGCACTGTTCTAGGCACTGGGGACATAGCAATCAATAAAACAGGCAAAACTTCACAGAGCTTACTTTTTTTTTTTCATTGGGGAGAGATGGACAAGGACATTAAATACATAATATGTGAGATGGTGCAGTGTGCTAAGGAAACAAAGCCGCAGAAGACAGTGATGCAATTTAAAATAGGGTAATTAGAAAAGTCCTCTCTGGAAATGAATGTTTAAATAAAGACTTAGCCAAATTGAACAAGTGAGCATTGGGATATTTGGGGAAAGAGGATTCCAAGCAGAGGGAGCAGGCCACGCAAAGGCATGGAGGCAGGAGAGTGCCTGAAGCGTTCCAGGGGCTTTAAAAACAGCCCTGAGGTAAATGAGGAGAATAGCAGCAATGAGGTCAGATGTGTATCTGTGCATGTGCTTGGAGGTAGGGTCTTATGGGTGATCTTAGGGACTACTTTTATTTTTCAGTCTGAGCGTGCTGGGAAGCTTTTAGGAGGAATGATAGTCAGGCTTGTACAGTCAGGTGCTGCGTAATGACATTTTGATGGATGACAGATGGCATACACCACTGTGATCCCATAGTATTATAATGGAGATAAAAAGTTCATATCACCTAATGATGTCATAGCTGTCTTAATGTCACAGCACAACACTTCACTCAGGCATTTGTGCTGATGCTGGTGTAAATAAACCTACTGTGATGCAGTCATGTGAAAGCTTAGCACATACAATTAGGCACAGTACATAATACTCGATAATGATAATGAATAACTATGTTACTTGTTTATGTGTTTGCTATACTCTCCTTTTTACTGTTTCTTTAGCATGTGCTCTTTCTACTTTTGTCATGTTGTGCCAGCAGCAGCCTCAGCTGTCTTGAGTTTACTGTATCTCTTGACTCTATAATTTTCTCTTGTGCTTGATTTAATATCGTGTTGTTTTACAAATTTAGCGTAGCTTAAGTGTACAGGGTCTATGAAGTCTACAGTGATATACAGTACTGTCCTGGGTCTTCACAGTCACTCACCCCTCACTCGTGACTCACCCAGAGCAACTCGTAGACATATAAGCCCCACTCATGGTTAGTACGCTATATCCACAGAAGCACCATTTTTATCTTTTTAATCACATTTTTACTTTACCTTTTCTATGTTTGGATACAAAGACACTTACCATTGTGTTATAATTAGTTAGCTACAGCATTCAACAGAGTAGACATGCTGATAGGCTTGTAGCCTAGGAGCAATAGGCTATATATACAATGCAGTTGATGTGTGTTGTGGGTTCTACCACCTAGGTTTGTCTAAGTGAACATTATGAGGTTCAGACAATGACACAATCGCCTAAAAAACATGTTGTAGAATGTATCCCTGTTGTTACGCAGTGCGTGATTGTGTTTAAAAAGGGTCCCTCTGGCTGCTGTGTAGGACTGCACTGTGGTGGGGTAAGGATGGAAGCACAGGTCACCTAAGTGGTGACCTCTTAGTGATGTATGGGTAGTGAAGTACAGAAAAGTAGTGGAATTTCAGCTATAGTTTAAAGGTAGAACTGCCTGGATCCATGCTATGTTGGATGTGGGTTGTGAGAAAATGAATTCAAGGAATTCTCTGCTTTGTGCTGAGAAGACACCTACAATTTCTGCGTTACACAGAGAAAGCTGAGTTAGTTGCTTATTGTCATCAGAGAGAATAGTTCTGAATCTACTTGACTAAAACTAAAATGGAAATCTTTTCATTCTCTAAATAGACCATACTAAATAATTCTGCCCAACAAGGTAATTAATTGAGCTTTTGAGAATGAATTTTGTAGCTAACACATTTTATGTGCTCCTATAAAAATGTAGTTTTTATTAAAAATCAAATGCTTCATGGTCAAAGAGGTGTTTTTTTTGCTGTCTCTTCCATATTATATGAGATTACACCAATAACTGCCTGGAGGCTTCAATAAAATCAAGGCTGATCATACATTTTTTGTTTCCTTGAAAATCCTCTTCTGGTTCACATCATTTGGAGACCTGAGAGAGAATGCAAGTGGGTAACTCTAACTTCCACATTTCTTGGTGGTTAAAGCACATTTATTTCTCCTCCTGTCCCCTAGACTATTGGTACTTCATGCACACATCAGTGAACGTGGGGACAAATTGCCTGTGACCCGGCATTTGCCAATGACTTCTTCAGACGATTGATATCTGAGAGAGATCATTTAAGGGGCTTGTTGACAACCCACTTCTTTAGATAAGTGGATATATATGGAATAGAGGAAGGATTTTAAAGCTTGAGGGATTCCGCAACTGATTCTGGCTCTAGTACGTATTAGCTGTGTTACAATACTTAACCACTTTCAGTAATTTTATTTCATCTAACAAGCTTTTATTATGCATGTTAGATGAAATGAGATTATATATATAAAATACCTGGCATGTGGGAGATGATTTTTCTTTTATGCTCATCTTTTGCATTGTCAGAATGTAAGAAGCCTAGTCTGGGTTATATCAGTAACTGTAGAAATGCTTTCACTGAGTAATAATTTAATGTCATGCATTTATTTTTTAAAATAGGTGATACATAAAGTGTTCAATTAAATATTATTTCTATATTTTTAATACTCTTACATTACCTAAAACCTCATGTATAAAGACTATGCAATACATTTCTGATGGAACTCTCATACCATGAAGAAATTTCTTCAAGCTAGTATTTCCTTTCTGACTTGGTTGAGAGGAAACTCTTGTCTCCGTTTCATGTTTAGTTGCATAATTTATCTTATTTTGCCTTTTGATAACTCTAGTCTACTTTATTCTAGTTCATTTCATTGTCTTTTTTTAACATCAGAGCTCTGGTCACACTGAGTTTATTTTTTAATCAACTTTATTGACTATAATTTATGTATGATAAATGGCACCCTTTTAAAGTATACAATTCGTTGGGTTTTGACAGATGTGAAATGAAGATACAGATTATTTCCATCACCCTCAAAAGTTTCCCTGGCCCCTCCCTCCATTCCCAGCCATAGTCAACTATGATATTGAGTTTATTTTACAAGTGTTTTTTTTTTTTTCAAAATAATTTCTGATGTGGAAGACATTTGATACTAGTTTGAAAAGCAAAGAGGAGGTGAAGAAAAGGAGACAGCGAACAGCTACTCTTTCAAGAGAAAGTTTAATTGAAGTAGTCAGGCACAAATTAAGGGAGGAATTTTTAAAAATAAAAAAATATCATTTGTGTGTGGAATGGAAAAAGCAGTGGAGAGGAGATGTTAAAGACACTGGAAAGACTAAAAATCAATGATGAAAGAGGACCCAAAGGGGATTAGAGGGGCTGAGGTGAAAAGCCTAATTGGGGGGATAACTGAAAACGAGGAAAAACAGCTTTTTCTCAAAAAGTGTATGTGACAAAGCAGAAAACAGGTATATTACTATACTTGATTTCTTTAATCAAGTTCCAGAAAAGTTCATGTGTTGAGAGATATGAAGCAGAGATGTGAGAAGGTGCCTGAGGAAAATAATGAAGCTTTGAAATAGCAGCTGTGGGGGAATGGGAGGAAGAGCTGAACTGTATGACCAAGTTTATTAAGTGGTACTGATGCTCTCCCTGACCTTGGGGGTCCAGATTTCATGGTGAAACCAATCTCATGCTGACTGTTTTTTTCAGTTGCTCTTAGTGGCTTGGATGTACCAGCAAAGGAAAAAGAAGATGCGGGTTTTCAAAGTTACAGAGAAGTTGCAAAGAGGGAGGAATAATGCAAAGACAGGAAAGTCAGGACATTGAATGCTTATAACAGAGTAGTTCATGTTACATACACACCATGGTGTTTAAATGGATTAAGAAACTGGTCAGAGTCAGGAGTCAGGATAGGGTGAAAAACATGTCCCTTTCTCTATCAGATTTGAAGCCTTATTAAAAAAAAAAAGAGAGAAAGAATAATACTGATCATCTTAAATTGTTACCTGTTAATTTAATTCAGTTTCCCTTAAAACAAACTTGAGTGCTGTGCACATTAGTTAGAGTGGTCCTTATGCCCAGCACAGGAATAATAGGAGATGCTGTGACGCTCAGTATTCCTTGCTGGTGGATCGGGGAGTCAGAAGCTCTAGTGCCTGTGTTTGAATTTGGGTTTCTCAGTTTTCTAGCTGTGTGACCTTGGACAAGATTCTTAACCATTCTGTATCTCGGTTTCCTCATTTGTTAAAGGTAGATAATAATGGTACTCAAATTACAGTGTTATACAAATGTGTTTTAGTATATGTCAATACGTAAGTCTAGGTATTATTATTAGGAGTCAGAAAACCTGAATTCCATCCCATGTCTAAATTCAGAGCCTTAGGTGCAGACTATGGGTAAACCACCCAGCTGTTGCTGGTTGCTTTTCACTTACCTCATTTGTAAGACAGGTTTAATAATGTTTACTGTGTATGCTTCAGTGACAATTGAAGAGTACACTGTATGTGACGGTGCCCAGCAACTCTGAAACACTATTCAAAATAAGGAAGTCTTATTATTCCCACATAATATGTAGCATTAATTTTGTGTCTTGTTACATAGACATTATCTAAAGTATTAATTAAAATGCTTCAAAATATGAAGTGTTTGCATATATACAGAGCAGCTTTGGGAATTAGAAATATTTTGTGGGGCTTTGTTATAGTGATTTTAATTATATATTTATATGATTATATTTTAACCTGTAGTTCTGAAGAAAAAATTTCCTAATTAAAATGAAGTTTTTACTTTCCTCATAGATCTTATTTCCTTCCATTGCCTTAGTATGTGAAGTTGAAATTTGACAGTGTTTAATCAATACCAATTTCAGTTGATTCTGACCTCTAATGGTATTGAGTCTAAGAATTTATTCATATGTAGAATGTTGCATTCTTTTACAGATTGTGACAACTCTGCATTTTAGCTTCTTGGAGTATTATTGGAGGATAAGTGATAGCATTTGTTGTCACTAAAGGCCCCTCAACTTTCTTTTCTCTTTTCCAATCAGCTGACTTTTATTAAAGTCAGGTTTATTGGTCTGTAAGTTATAAATAGCAATATTCATCCATCTTAGGTGTATAATTCTTTGGATTTGGACAAATAGATACAGTCATGTACCCACTACTGCAATCCAGAGGACATTTCCATCATTCCCAAAAGTTCCTTATGCCTCTTTCTGGTCAGCCCCTTCCTCCCGACCTCCAGCCCCTGGCAACCCCCTGATCTTTTTTTCTTTCCCAATTGTTTTGTCTTTTCCAAGGTGTCATTTATATCTATTAGCTATTTTAAAACAAGTTCTGTAAACCTCTTACTGGACTTTATAACTAATTATACCCTAATTTATTCATCACTGATGCATGAATGAATGTATGAATGCATGTGTCTTGGTTGCTAGCTGTGGGAAGTTGAATGAGGATGGTGCTAGTGTTGCAGTGGTGGTGCTTCACTGATACCCTTCAGTACCTAGGGTAGGGATGCCATCCTCATGGATGCGGTCAGTACGTTCACATTGCTGAAATCCAGGGAAAGGAAGTGCTTATCTTTCTCAGTTGCCACTCAGTAAGTATTGTTGACTTCATCAAATGAATGGTACTTAAATGGAACACTAACCAAATTGTCTTTTTTACCATCAGGGAGAAACTCAGTTAAATCTGTGTAATAATAATGATAAAAATAACAGAAGTAACCCTATTTTGTCCATTACACTGGCCAATTTGGAGGGCCATAGTTGAGTCAGGGCATTTTGGTAGATGTCCAGTGATGCAGTTATAGAGCAAACTAAATTGACTGCAAAATGTTCAATTGAGAGACAATAAAAATTCTTCCCATAACATATGGGAGAGACTGAAACTCATTACTTAACTGTCTGCTGCGATAGCTTCAGATCATTTAGTATCTTCCTTCAAGGAAGGCTCCTTTTCTCACAATCTATTTTCTCCGTGTTTTAGATTTCGGTGTCTGGATTGTAGCATTAGCATGGGTACAGGTAGATGGAGAAGCAAAATGAACCAATATTTGTTGAGTTTCTGCCACATGTGTGATAGACACTTTAAATAAATCCCACCTAATCCTCAAAAAACCCCTGAGAAGTAGGTGTGTTATTATCACCATTGTACAGATAATTAAACTGAAAAGGAGCTAGTCCAGGGTCACACAGCTAGTAAAACCTAGTCTCTCCCCAAGTGCCGTAAGCCACTGCACCTCACTGTGCTGATTGCCCATGTTGCTGCTCATTATGCAGGATGATGACTTTTCAGCGCCATCCCTCATGCTCCATTTATCTACTGGCTAAACGTATTAATATTGTTCACAGTGCATCAACTTTATGATTATGTACAATTGTTCAACAAATAACAGGAATTGCTTTTTATTTTCTATATTTAGGTGGTTAGAGCAACTTATAATAAATATGATGACCTTCAGGTCAGACATTTCCTGTAAAGTAATGACCAGATCTTCTCCAGCCTGCTATTAATTATGATCCAAGAGCACTCAGCCAGTGTTTTAAAAATAATAAAAAAAAAATAAATAACACAATAAATGATACTTTGGTTATTATGTAACAATGTGGTGGGTGTTAAAAAGGTAATATTGGTAGCCAAGGACTATTTCCCGTCACTCCACTTACAGAGTAGATGAAAACACACTTTCTGGCAGGCTATGGGTTTACCAGGTTTCACTGGGCTGTATTATACTTTCACACCTTAATAAAATTTCATGAAGGTTATAATTCTGAAAACTTTTAAGTTTAAGCCACTTAAAAATACGAGCTAAACATCAACTTTTTCGGCTAAGGAGAAAATATTTTGTTCAGGAATTTTATTAAGTAATAAAGTAGTGACACAAATGCTCACTATTATCCCTTTCCTCCCTCTGTCTTCCCCATCTCTGTGGATATATGTGGAGAAATCTGTAACTAGTTTTTGAGAGTTTTGCAGCAAAACTTTTCTTAAATTTCTCTTTTTCCTAAAGGAGGCTTGTCTTTACTTCCCTATCCCCTTGTTTCCTCCCTCCCTCCCTTCCTTCCTATCTGAAATAGTTTTATTCTTGTGATGCAAGCCATTAGACTATCTTTGATAGGCTGACAGTCACCAGAGGGGAGAGAGGAGGGAATTTCAGGGGAAAAGGGGAAGGGTTTAGAGCAACAAGTATAAAGGACACATGGACAAAAACTATGGGGGGTGGAAATGGGAGGGAGGTGGGGAGTGCTGGGGTGGTGCGCTGGGCTGGGAGTAAAAGGCAGAAAACTGTACAAGATCAACAATTAAAATAAAATAAAAAAATTAGACACTAGACAAAAAAATTCTTCTAGGCTGTCAAGTTTTATGATCTCATTATTTTGGGCAATACTTACAGTTTTGAACAATGAGGTCAGGTAGGTAGATAATTTTGCTACTCTTTTCAGAAAATAAAAAAATTTGGCTATTTACATAATATTTCTGATTTTTAAAATTTTCTATAGATTTTATTGATATATGGAGCACCTGATAGACCAAACATTAGTACAGGGTTTCTATTGTCTCTTTATATTTTTCCCTTTGCATCTGACCTTCTTCTATTTAAATTAAAATATACAAACTATTTGTAATACTTGTTAAATATTCAAATCAGTATTTTTAAAAGGTTTTTTAGGCAAACGAGTTATAACTGTGGCACTGTGAGAGATAGCCCCAAATACATGTATTGTACTGGAATTAATTCTACCACCAAGAAGGCATTCTTTTCTCATTGGCAACATCAAACTCTACAGTTTTATCATTGAAAAATGTTTTCATAGAACTAGTACAAACCTTTATTTTTAGATAATGTGTGGAACTGTTTAGGAGAAGTAATTTAAAAGGTATGGAGCATATAGCCCCAAATTATTGGGGGACATTATTCATGATGTTTCTATAAGTTTTGTGATAGCTTTTGTCCTGAACTGTCTTTTCAACAATACTTGCATAGCAAATGACTTTCTATATTTTTTCATTTTGTATTTTAGTTATTTCTTTTTATTGAATTCATTGGGGTTACACTGGTTAATTATGTAGGTTTCAGGTATACAGTACATCATCTGTATATTGTACTGTGTGTTCACCCACAAAATCTATAGTCTCCTTTCATCATCATTCATAATTCACCCCCTGTACCCTCTCCTGCCTGCCCTCACTCCCTTTTCCCTCTGGTAATCACTGTACTGTTTTCCTCGTGTATGAGGTTTTTTTTTTCCCTTAACTGGTCTCCTATTTTATCCAGCCCCCCAACTTCTCACCCCTCTGACAGCTGTCAGACGGTTCTCTATATCTTTGAGTCTGTTTCTTATTTTTTTGTTTTGTTTTATTCATTAGACTCCACATATAAGTGAAATCATATGGTATTTGTTTTTCTTTGACTGACTTACTTCACTTTTCATAACACTTTCCAGGTCCGTCCATGCTGTCACAAAAGGTAAGATTGCTTTTTTTTACTGCCGAGTAGTATCCCGTTGTGCAAGTGCACCAGAACTTTTTTATACACTCATTTACCGATGGGCACTTGGGCTGTTTCTAATTCTTAGCTGTTGTAAATAATGTTGCAGTGAACATAGGGGCGCATATAACCTTTCAAATCAGTGTTTTGGGTTCCTTTGGATATATTCCCAGAAGAGAAATTGCTGAGTCATAAGGCAGGTCCATTTTTAAGTTTTTTGAGGAAACTCCATACTGTTTTCCATAGTATCTGCACCAGTCTGTATTCCCACAAGGAGTGAAAATGACATTAGAAGCTGAGATAGTGTCTCCTTCTGGAGAAGAGGGCAGATCTGCTTCCTGATCAGGAAAAACTCCCTTGGGGTCAAAGGTTAGGTTGATTTGCTTGCAGTTCTTTTTATAAGATTGAGGATTTGCCTCCCTTGGGATTCCTCAACTGAGACATGCACTCATTGTGTGCAGCATCTGTCTTGGCTGCTCTGTGTTGCCCACATTCAGTTTGAACGCATAGGGCACTTATATGAACATGAAGCTCATGCTGCCTGCCTCTCTATGGGTAATAAAATTCTTTGCCTACTACCTAAGGGTCTCAACTTTTGCCCACATATAAAACTGTGGCAGGTTAAACTGTTAGCTTGCAAGCAAATTCCAGACTCTTTGCAGTTCTTGACAAAAACCTATTTATCACCTGTGAGCTGAATGTGAAAGATCAGAGCACCAGGTATTTCTTTAAAAAAAAAAAAAAAAAAAAAAAAAGAAACGGGAAGAGAAACACTTTATAAATTGCAAACTTGCAATCTGTTACTTCTGATTTCTGGTTGATTTTGCAAATTGAATGCACTGGGAATGAATTGCTCATATATAATATTTGCCTTATAAAACATAATCCACTATGGCAGTATGTATTGTAGACACAACACATGAATATGAAATTAATTTCATTTGCATAAAATTGCTACTGTTTTAAATGAATGTCACTGAATGAATGATGAGAATTCTGTGGAGTTTAACCCTGTGGCCCTACTAAGAGTTGCAGGTGAAGTTTATATCTAACTGGTAACAAGTGCATAAAAAGATTTCACAGTTTTAAGTAGTAAAGATACCTGCTGACTATGATCTTGTTTGGCTTCTGTTTTTTTTCTGACTCAGCTCCATTGATTAAATGCTGAAATTAGGAGTTGTGATTTGAAAAGTGGATACATTTAAAGAAATTAAAAAACCATTATGTTCAGGACCAGTGTTCAGGTCATTAGATGTCAAGTTTGCACTCACTGAGCCACAAATACTTGTTACTATAACTCATACTTTCATGACATTGACCAGATTAACTTGGTGCTACCTAGTTTAAAAATAGGTTGTTAGTCAGGTATATCTGTAATTTACATTAGGATGGTGTCTTAAAGTTTCTATAAAGTATTTTTGTCCTTTGCTTTTTAAAAGAATATCTTTGGTGCCATTTAAAGAAAAATTGTGTCCTTTATTTATTTATATTTTCAAGTTGACTTATTTCAAAATTACCTTAGTTACAGGTCTGAAGAACTTTCATTTACATAATCTATGTGAGAAAAGTAAACTTTGCCTTAGTCTTTGGTGAGATTAGGAAGTATTTCAAAGTGACATTTATATCTACTAGCTTTCTACTAGTTTTGTAAGAAGAGAACTGAACAAACTGCTAAGTCTTACACAAGTTCCTCAAGGTGGCTGTATTTTATGAAACAAGGAGTTTAGATGAAGTTTAGAGTTGGTCAAGTTCATACATACTTTAGAGTTTTCTCAAGCAGCCATTTGTGCCATAACCCATGTTTTTTTGTGCATTTTTAATCAGCATCTAGTTATGCATAGCCCTGGCCTCATTGCCATCCAGATACTTCAAACAATGAAGTGCAGCTGGATATTGGGACTCATAGCTATGAGAAGACCGTGTGCACTTTCTCTCTGTACCTGCGTGGGTGATCCCCAAATCTAGGCCTCTCAGAGGCACATCTGCCAAGCCACTGGAGAGTGTGCCTGGCAAAGGAGTCCAAAGCTCATGTCTGGGCTTCAGTCCTCCAGTTAAGGAGAACAGGTTGGTGCCCTCTCCTGGCTTCCCCTGGCCAGCCTCTCCGTGCTGATGGAAGATGAAAGCTGGCTGTGCAGCATTATCGCCATGTAGCCTGATTTTCTGCAGCATTTTAATTGCATTGTGTGGCCTTGGAATTATGGTTACTTTAAATGGATACGTAATGATTTTTTCCTTCTTTATGTGTAATTTAGCTGCGAAAAGAAGAACGTAACTAAATTTCATTTCAAATAGATATGTGTTGCACCAGCTGCAGATTGAGGCCTGGCCTTAATTTGCAAATTTTCAGAGATTCAAAATATGTCTGCCAGCAGCCAGGGTACTAGCTGGGATGTGGCCAAAGAGCAGCTTTCATCGAAGGCCTTCTCTCCCAGCTTCCAAATGCACAGATCCAAGGAACGTTTTCCTTGAGAAGACACTGATATATTTACTTGGAATAGTGTTATACACACATAAATCAGGAGTCCTGGCAAGAAAATCAGTACTTGCAGGTTTTAGTTCTGAGTCATGGATTTGTTATATATTGAGGCGGCCACTTGCGCTGTGGCACACTTCTCATTTCAAAGCTAGTGCGCTGCCCGCAGGACAGGTATTGCTGGGAGCCTGGCAACCGCCATGGAGTATGGCTGATATTTGAGGCTATCATTTTAAAAATAAAAAACATTTTTATTGAAGTATGGAAAAGCATGCACAAAAGTGGTCAAGGCATGTGCTAATGTCTCAATGCATTTTTACAAGATGAAAACGCCCATGTAAGATGAAACCGCCCAGATCATATACCGTAACTACCACCCACATCAACACCACCTAAAAAGGAAACTGGCTTCTAACACTATACATTAGTTTTTGTGTCTTAACCTTATGCAAATGAAATCATCCATGCCTGCTCTTTGGTTTCTGACTTTTTACTCAGACATGTCTGTTCAATTCATTCATGTTGATGCATGTGTATGTGGCAAAATTTCTTCATCTGAATATACCATAATGTATTTATCCATTTGAAAAGTAAGACTGCATTGTATTGAGTAACTCTGTGATCTCTTATCCATCTGAAGTTTATAACTGAATAATCATTTAAAGAAACATGTTCTGATGTATAAGTTACAGGGTTATCTTGAGGTAGTTCATATAGGATATCATTTAATATAAACCCAAATTTGTGAGAAAGTAGGATATAGCAATTGTAAAAACAAAGGTTTTAGTGCATAATGCATATCAAATAAAGTTATATGGATTTTGTCACGTTCTGTACTATTAAATTCATTAAACATATATTGAGTATCAGACATTATATTAGGTACTTTTGATTCTTACAGAAACTTGCGGGGTACTATCATTTCACTTTTTATAGATGGGGAGACTGAGTCTCAGAGAGTTTGTTAGTTTCTAAGTGATGGAACTGTGATGTTAGGTCGCTTCATCATGCTTTTTCTACTGTATCCTCTTACAAATTACTTAGGCTTGATACTTGCATACTGGATCTTATATTCTGGTAAGGGCAGCTGGAGCTGCAAGTGGATAAAACAGACACATTAAATCAAAATCTTAGGATAGTAGAGAACAATCGTAGTAAAGATACAGGAGCTATACTTACAAGGCAAGGGACCACCGGTGGCAGCCTGCAGAGTGAGGACAGGGTTGTGAAGGGGAGGGAGCTGTAGGATGGAGTGGCAGAGAGCATTGCATGCAGAGCAGCAGCATGTGTACAAATATGGAATGTTGGGGGAATGTTGCTGTAGTAATACATCAAGGTGGAGGACAAGGGTGGGATGGCAGAAAAAAGGATGCAGTGGGAATGAGGCTGAAGATGGGGGCAGGGATAAGAATATGGAGGACTGGGGTTTCCTGCTAGCAGGCATGGACTCTTCCGTGGAGGGAATGTGTAGCCATCTTGGAAGAATCCTGATTAGAGGTAGTAAAGCATTATGGTGTGAAAGTTTTCAGCCAAAGACACATCTGTAATTGTAAAAAATGGGTTTATTGCTCATTTCAATGAGGAGAAATCCATCCTATGGGCAATAGAGGGATTTACTGGACCAGGGTTGTGGTTGGGTGATTTTTCCAGAGGCTACAAAATAGCAGGGGTTCATTCTACACTGGAGGCTCTACAGTTTGAGACAGGAGTGATCTACAGTTTGGTACCTGAATAAGTCTTATCTAGAAGAAAAGCATACAAGAAGAGTTTAAAGCTGTAATTGGTAAAGAAGCAGCACCTCCTATTAGTTGGAGAAGGGGATGCTTGGTATTTTTGTCATAAATAAAGTACAATGACTATTTGTGTGCGTGCTCAGACAGTATTATGAAGCAGTCTTGGCTTTGGTCTTACTTTATCACAGTTACAGTGACCTTAGCTGATGTTGGTGTACTTTAAGATTGTTTATACCAACAGGAGAACACCATGGTGGCCTAGCTGTGAGTTTCAGGTGAATTTCTGAATGTCAGGATTTGCTTTTGTTTCTCATTGCTTAATGATACAGTGTATAAATTCAGACTTGTTCTTCTCATATTCTGTCTCCTTTAGGTTACCTTTGAAAATATATTTATTTTCTGATGCGGACACTGGCTAGCAGTGTCCAAGTTATTATGGATGAAATAAAACATACACATGGACTACTGAGTCCGGTGGAGGAAAAAGGACAGTGTGGCTTTTCTCTCAAGGGCCTCGGCCATGACAGGCCTTTATTTTATTTCTCATCACATTACAAGATGGTCCTCACTCACTATTCCATTCACAATAGGTGGTTACATTTTACAGACAACAAAGGAGCCAATGCTCCTAATCACATCACAGAAGAAGGATATTAGCAAATGAAAAGGCAAAAGTGGTTGAGCCAGTTACACTGGTCCCTGCAAGGTTTATCATTTGCAGGGTGAGGGAATTTTAGCAAGAAGCAAGCCTCAAAAGCAGAACTAGGTATATTGCAAATCTGATTACCTAGGAGAGAACCTATCTGTGGGGGTGGGTCCTGTGTGTCTCCGAGTGGGAGCTGGGCCTACTCCACGCAGAAGGGTCTGCCACATCTCCCTCCTTTTGTTTTAATAGAATCACTATGATCCTATAAAGCTTGATGCTTGCTGGTCTTCCACACGACCCTGGGAAGATAATTTGCAAATATATCAAAATACATAGAACATTATTATAATCAGTAAGCAACCAGTGGTTCCAAGGACCCACATTCTCAGATTAAGCCCAATCAATCATTGTCAGGCAGTAATGGTCAAATAGATAACATTCAAAGAACTCGGAGGGCCTATTTTGAGTCAGGGTCAAATAGCTAAAGGGCCATAAAATTCTGGGGAAACAAACTTATTTCAGGCTTGGACCCTTATCATTTAAATTGAGGGTATCAGCAAGGTAGGTTTCATAGGATTTTATACTTTCTTTATTTCTTAGGCCTCATTGCCCCCAGGGAACCTGCCCTTTCCAGCACAGGGCCATGCCCATGGCATTGTTTTAGGCTTAGGTGGAGTCTTCTTGCAGACGGAATGAGGACTCAGGCTACGTCTGGGTAGCCGGGGGGCGGGGCGGGAGCAAGGGTCCATAACCCTCTTTTTGCTGTGGCTCCTGGAGTCCTTCCTTGAGGGCCTTCCACGTGGTCATGCCTCCCTTAGGAGACCCCTCCCTTGAGGGCATTGGAAGCCAGTTATGGATGAAGCAGAAGCAGCGCTCCTGCCAGGGAGATAAGCTTTGTCTCCTCAGTGGCTCAGGTCCTCATGGCAGAACAGACTCAGATGAAGTGGGTCCCTTGGGCTCTCACTCAGCCCAGCCATGGGGTGCTACAGCCTCTGAAACTAATCAGGGCAGTTCCTAACATCTAATCTCCCCACTTTTTCATTTGTAAATGGTATTGTAGCTGTTAAGCCTGTGAAACCAACTATTTGCTGTTCCTGAATGCAATCTTAAGAAAACACCCTTTATGTATCATAAAGCACAAATAAGGATTAAGACAAAGGGGGATCCACGGGCTTCTAGGACCCAAACTTGTAAGTTCAGTCCATTGAAACAGTTTTTAGGGTTCAACCACTGAACATTATGGGGCATTGAGGGGTTGTTGCTCTCTGAGCCTCGGCCCCTGTCACTGCGGCAGGCTCCATCCCCCTCCGTTGGCAGACCCAGGCCCATGAGTGATGGTGTAAGTGTCCGTTTTCCTTCTGGTTGTTCAGGGTCAGCTGGGCCATCTGGTCTGTCAGTCGGTTAGTTCTCAGCTCCAGGTTGCAGAGCTTGGCATCTGTCCCGCTCATGATAAGGCTTTACTCTTTTGGCTGGCAGCCAGGCAGGACCTGTAGGGATGGAAACACACACACCCTCTTCCCCAAGTTAAATGATCTACAGGGCCCTGCCAAGAGCCATCTCCCAGTAAATCTCTGTATAAAACCTGAGGATAAGATGACTTTGGTGCCTTCTTCTGAAAATGTTTCTCAATTGGAGTACAAAGTGATTCACCATAATTTAGAAAATTATAGGTAAACATGCCTAACATAATCAAATTTGGGGGGGGGAGGACTCACGACTCCACCTTCTTTGTTTTTTAAGAAGATTAAAAAAAAATATGATGAGCCTATTCTACAAATTGTCTGACCGGCTGGATTTAAGATATTCCTGCTTTATGTGGGATATTCCAACGCTGAAGAAAAACCTGAGTAGAATGGGCAAGGTACACAGGGCTATTATCGGTTTTAATTTGCTGAGGCCATCCTAAATGACTAAAGTCCTCAAGCCAGAGGGCTTGTATATTTTTAGCAGATTCTCCTGTAGATGGGGGTGCCTTGCTAAGGGCTTGGCAATCAGGACATTCTTTAATAATTTGCTTAGCTTGGAAAGACAGGCCCTTTGCTGTTTCTGCAAGCTGCAATGCATTTGCAGTGTTCAAGGAAAGTGGGAAAGATGGGAGGGGGGGAAGTACTCTGAAAAAATATGTTTTAGACAACAAATGGTTGCACACCAAGGGCCTTTTGTGACTTGATTGATTAACCGTTCCCTTTGGGAGAATAGCCAGTTCTTACCCAAGGAAATGATCAGTGTTTACAGGTACTGAGTTAAAAAATGGTACTTTGTCTTCCATGGAAAAGGGCTAGTTTTACACGGAAGAAAATATACCTATATTTCATTTTTACAATAAAGGTCACAGCTCTGGCATAAACAAGGAGGATTCTTAATATTTTTTTAACATGTCACACCCCCTATCCCACTTATAGCATGCTTTAGATCGACAAATTTATGAACACATTCACAACTCTCAGAAACAGTGTTTTTTTTTTTTTTTTTTTTTTTTTTTTTTTTTAATGGTCTGAAGTGCACTGGTGTGTCTGGGTGTGGGGAAGGTCTCCCCCAGCATGCACCGGACCAGGGAGAAAAAAGAGGTAAGGAAAACCAATCTCTTCACCGCGCAGCTGCTCTGCCCGGCAAAGAGACCCACACAGCGGTGGGTGACGCCGGGGCATCCCGTGGGTCACTGCTGGGGGCACATGTCCCCAGGTGCAGCGGGACTCTGCCTCAGCTGGAGCTGGCCCCAATGGGGGCAAACGGAACCTCACATCGCCCCAGGCTGCGTGCATTGTGAGGCAACTGCAGCTGGCACAAATGTGAGAGAAGGGTCTAGCTAGTGAGCATCGGTTCCTTCCCTTGCATACTTCCAAAATGTAAAGATCCCTTATCTGGGAGAAAATCAACAGCCCCAAGATGCTGCTGAACCTAAAACATTGCTCTAGTCTTACAGAGCCAGTTCCCCATGATTGTGGAAGCGCAAAAACCTTCAAAGAAATTTTTTAACAAATAAAAGAACCTATTTCTGAAATTCCTCCCGCCGCCAGCACAGCGATTACAAAACCAGTCTTGATTTTGCTTTTTCTCCACATACACCCTTAAATCCTTATGCAGGGAAAAGGCAAAACTAAAGAGGCTTCAAGAAGTGGCTTAAAAGAAAGAATTTGCTGAGATGCCTGTAAAGAGTCCTGTAACTAGTTAATGTTTTTCAAGCCGATTAAAGGGAAAATCTTTGCTCTTTCTCCCAAGCCTAGACCTTGGTTGAGGTTGCCTCTCAGCAAAAGCCTGGGAGAGGGAGCAAAGCTTCTGCTTCCTAAAGAAGGTATAGTTGCAAAGTGGTAGCGAGAGAGCGACCTAGGAAGAAAATCCTATTCCTCTGAATCCAACACACCCTACAACATTCCCAAAAAGAACTCGGGGTCGTCAGCCCTTACCTGGGCTGATGCATGCATACTCCCACCAAGTTGGTGTGTTGTCCATAATGATGATGGCTTGTGGCCTCTGAGTCCCTGTTCATGGGCGCCAGCTGATGCATACACTGGCTAGCCAGTGCTATGCCAGTGTCTGCATCATTATGGATGAAATAAAACATACACATGGACTACTGAGTCCGGTGGAGGAAAAAGGACTGCATAGCTTTTCTCTCAAGGACAGCAAAAACTGCTGCCTCCACCATGACAGGCCTTTATTTTATTTCTCATCACATTACAAGATGGTCCTCACTCACTATTCCAGGTTCACAATAGGTGGTTACATTTTACAGACAACAAAGGAGCCAATGCCCCTAATCACATCACAGAAGAAGGATATTAGCAAATGAAAAGGCAAAAGTGGTTGAGCTGGTTACACTGGTCCCTGCAAGGTTTAGCATGGATTTTAGGAAGTCACAGTAAAAGCAAGGCTCAAAGCAGCCTAGGTATGTTGCAAATCTGATTACCTACGAGAGAACCTATCTGTGGGGGTGGGTCCTGTGTGTCTCCGGGTGGGAGCGGGGGCCACACCACACCGAAGGGTCTGCCACAATTTTCTTTGTGCCTCATTTTTCTTATCTAAAAATGGGGTTATTTCAATGAGTTATGGAGAATAAATGACATATGTACTCAACAGGGGAGCACCCAGATATATAAAGAAAATATTAACAGACCTAAAGGGAGAAATAGATAGCAATAAAATAATTGTAAGGAATTTCAGTATCCCACTTTTAACAATAGTTAAATCATCCAGGCAGAAAATCAATAAGACCACGTTGGATCTTAAACTACACTTTAGATGCGAAGAACTTAACAGACATTTACAGAATATTCCATCCCAAAGCAGCATATTGAGAATACATATTCTCAAGTTCTCATGAAACATTTTCCAGGATAGACTGTGTTATATCACAACACAAGTCTTAATAAATTTTAAAACACTGAAATCATATCATGGATCTTTTATGTCCACAATAGTATGAAACTACCTGGTAAAACTAGATGAAATTAGATGGTGAAAAGGCATTGAGAACTATAAGACTTTGATGAAAGAAACTGAAGATAGAAATAAATGGAAAGATATTCCCTGCTCATGACTCGAAGAATATTGTAAATGTATTCCCAACCAAAATCCCAATGGCATTTTCCACAGAAGTGGAACGAATAATTCTAAAACTTGTATGGACCTACAAAAGACCCTGAATAGGCAAGGGAATCTTGAGAAAGAACAAAGCTGTAGTCCTCATACTTCCTGATTTCTAACTATGCTACAAAGCTATAGTAATCAAAACAGCATGATATTGGCATAAAATTAGACACATAGATCAATGAAACAGCATAGAGAACCTAAAAATAAACCCACACATATGTGGTCAGTTAATTTATGACAAAGGAGCCAAGAATCTACAATGGAGAAAAGATAGTCTTCAATAAATGGTGTTGAAAAAACTGGACAGCCACGTACAAAAGAATGAAACTGTACTATTATCTTATACCATACACAAAAATTAACTCAAAGTGGACTAAATACTTGAATGTAAGACCTGAAACCATTAGGTCCTAGAAGAAGACATTGGGCTAAACTCCTTAACATCAATTTTGGCAATGAGTTTTATTGTATTTTTATTTTTATTGTATTTTTTCCATTAGCATTTAGCCTTCATGTACTCTCATCCCCCACAATCACCACACTGTTGTCCACTTCCACGAGTCCTTTTACCATTTTGCTTGGTCCCTCCATCCCCATCCACTGTCCCCCCAATAGTTGTCATCTTGCTCTCTATCTATGAGTCTGTCTCTATTTTGCTTATTTGTTCAGTTTGTTCATTAGATTCCACACATGAGTGAACTCATGTGGTACATGTCTTTCTCTGTCTTATTTCACTTAGCATAATGTTCCTCAGGTCCATCCATGCTGTGGCAAAGGGTAAAATTTTTCTTTTTTGTAGCCTTGTAATATTCCATTGTGTAATGTCCCATAGTTGTTTTATCCACTCATCTCCTGATGGACACTTGGGCTGCTTCCATATCTTGGCAATTGTAAATAATGCTACGGTGAACATAAGGGTACTTATGTTCTTTCAAATTAGTGTTTTGTTTTTCTTTGGATAAATTTCCAGTAGTGGGATCGCTGGGTCAAAAGGCAGATCCATTTTTAATTTTTTGAGGTATCTCTATACTGCCTTCCACAGTGGCTGCACCAGTCTGCATTCCCACTAACAGTGCAAAAGGGTTCCCCTTTCTCCACATACGTCAGCACTTGTTTGTTGATTTATGGCTGATAGCCATTCGACAGGTGTGAGATGGTATCGCAATGTGGTTTTAATTTGCATTTCTCTGATGATTAGTGACATTGAGCATCTTTTCATATGTCTATCAGCCATTTGTATGTCCTCTTTGGAGAAGTGTTTATTTAGGTCCTTAGCCCATTTTTTAACTGGATTTTTTTTAGTGTTGACTTTTGTAAGTTCTTTATAAATTTTGGATATTAACCCCTTATCAGATATATCAACGAATATATTCTCCCATTCTGTGGGTTGTCTTTTTATTTTCTTGATGTTTTCCTTTTCTGTGCAAAACTTTTTTAGTTTGATGTAGTCCCATTTGTTTATTTTTTCTTTTGTTTCCCTTGCCTTAGGAGATATATAAGTAAAAATATTACTATGAGCAATGTCTAAGATTTTACTGCCTGTGTTTTCTTCTAGGGTTTTTATGGTTTTCAGACTGACATTTAAGTCTTTAATCCATTTTGAATTAATTCTTGTATGTAGTATAAGAAGGTGGCACTGAAAAAAAACTGAAGACACAAATAAGTGGAAGCACATACCATGTTCATGGATAGGAAGAATTAACATCATTAAAATGTCCATACTACCCAAAGCAATCTATAAATTCAACACAATTCCTATCAAGATTCTAATGATGTATTTCACAGAACTAGAACAAATATTTCAAAAATTTTTGGAAGCACAAAAGGCTCTGCATAGCAATAGCAATCCTGAGAAAGAAGAATGAAGTTGGAGGAATCACTCTACCTAATATGAAACTATATGATAAGGCTATAGTAATCAAATCAGTATGGTATTGGCATAAAAACAGAAACATAGATCAGTAGAATAGAAAAGAGAGCCCAGAAGTAAACTCACACCTTTATAGTCAATTAATATTTGACAGAAGAAGCAAGCACTTACAGTGGGCTAAAGATAGTTTATTCAATAAATAGTGCTAGGAGAATTGGACAGATATATGCAGAAAAATGAAACTAGGCAATGATTTTTAGCTTTGACTCCAAAAGTAAAGGCAACGTGAGTAATAATAAATGAGTGGAGCTACATCAAACTAAAAAGCTTCTGTATAGTGAAGGAAATCATCAAAAAAAAAAAAAAAGGCGACCTGCTGAATGGGAGAAATCATTTGAAAACCATATATTTGAAAAGGGGTTAATATTTAAAATATATTTTAAAAAATCATACAACTCTATAGCAAACAAACAAACAAAGATGCAAATCTCCCCCCAAACTGAAACAATACAATTAGAAAATGGGCAGAGGAACAGAAGCCATGTTTTTCCAAAGAGGACATTCAAGTAACCAATAGGTACATGGAAAGGTGCTTGACATAACTAATTATCAGGTAAATGCAAATCAAAACCACAATTATTGATTTGCAATAATTGTGCACACCTATCAGAATGGCTGTCATCAAAAAGATCAGAGACAAATACTATATAATCTCACCTTTAAGTAGAACCTAATCAACTAAACAAACAAGCAAGCAAGCAAAATATAACCAGAGACACTGAAATTAAAAACAATCTGACAGTAACCAGAGGGGAAGTGGAAGGTGATAATGGGGCAGAAAAGGGGGAAGGGTTTTCAGGAACAGCTATAAAAGACCCATGGACAAAACCAAGCGTGGGGGGAGGGGATGGAATTGGGAGGAAGGTGGGAATGATGGGGTGGTGGGGAGTGATGGGGGTAAATACAGACAACTGTACTTGAACAACAATAAAATAACTTCAAAAACACCACACAATTTAGCACAAATTACCCAATTTTCACTTTAAAAAATAAAGTTGGAAAAAAAAGACCAGAGATAACAAATGTTGGTGAGGATGTGGAGAAAATGAAACTCTTGTGCTCTGTTTTTGGGAATGTAAATTGGTGCAACCACTATGGGAAACAGTTTCTCAAAAAAATTAAAGCTAGCAAATTATTGAGCAATTTTCACTTCTGATTATATATGCGAGGAAATAAAAACAGGATATTTGAAGTGGTATCTTCACTGCCATGTTCACTGCAGCAATTTACAATAGCTAAAATGTGGAAACAACCTAAGTGTCTACCAAGGAATGGATGGATAAAGAAGATGTGGCACACACAAACGCTGGAATATTATTCAGCCATGGTAAAGGAGGAAATTCTGCCATGTTTTACAACGTGGACATACCTCAATGGCATTCCACTAAGTGAAATTAACCAGAGAAGACAGTTACTGCACAGTATCATTCATATGTGGAATCCTAAAAATAAGTTATGCTCATAGAAACAAAGTAGAAAAGTAGTTGTCAGGGTTGCTGGGGGTGGGGGATTGGGGAGAGGTTGGTAAAGGGATACAAACATTCAGCCATAAGATGAATAATGTCTGAGGATGTGATGTAAAATGTGGTAACTACTGTTGATAACACTGTGTTGTAGAACTGAAATTTGCTAAGAGAGTAGAACTTAAATATTCTCACACACACACAAAGATAAATATGTGAGGAGATGAATGTGTTAATTAACTAGGTTGGGAAAATACTAGTATATATAGTACGTTGTATATACTGGTATACTATATGTATATACAGTATATAATATGTAGTATAGTATATGTATAGTATATAGTATATTATGTATACAATATACTATATTATATATACTACATATATAATCACCATGATGTACGCTTAAAGTAGCTTATAATTTTATACCTCAAAAATGCTGAAATTTAAAAAGAACATAAAAGATAATATATGTAAAGTACTTAGAACAGTGGCTGGCATGTGGTAATATCTCAATAAATGCTATTATTATTATTATTAGTAGTAGTAGTATTAGTATTAATAATAATAGTAGCAGTAGTATAGTAGTGTTTTGGAAATATTACTCCTCAGTGTGAGGCTCAGTAGGCATGAGGAAGGAAAGATACAGGAATCTTTAGGAGCATTATTCAGGAACACAGACAATAGGTGGTACGCTCTTGAACTGAGGCTGTGGAAAAGGGCATGGAGGGATGGCACATGTGGTGAGAACTAACAGTGGAAGGACTTGTTCATCGATGGGTCAAAGGGAAGGACAGGAAAGATGACAGCATCCCTGTGATTCTGGTTTGGATGAATGGGTAGGAAGTGAGGTCACCACTAGAGACTGACAATACAAGAATAGAAAAGCTCATTGAAAGGCAGGCATTATGGCCAGATGGAAATGTTCAGCGTGCTGCTGATGATACAGGGCTGAAGATGGGAATGAGAGGTCAGGTGCCATAGCCCTTACCCATCTCTTGAGAAGGGGCCAGCTGTCTAGATGAGAAGAGAGTGCCGCTGACCTGCCCTCAGTGCCTCCCTTGGCTCCCGTCTGTCTGGCCGTGGGGAAGGGCTTCCCTTATTTCACATGTGGAATCCAACTTAGACCCGCCTCAGTGAGCGGGCAAAAGTTAGGGATTTGTCTTTCGTCAACAACATGAAGGTGTTCTGTGCCAAGATCTCGTCAGAGATTTTTAACCTTGAACTCTTGAATGGGAAAATAGTATGTATAGAATGCCAGAAAGTCATCAACCACCTGTCTGTCTGCCTATCTAGCCATCAGATTTTTTGATTAGCTGGACTATTTTATATTGGTTTTTAATAGGATTACTTTTACTGAATTGTGATTTGGCTATGTTGGGAAATCTTATAAGAAATAACAAGGGAACCATGGTTTATTCTTTTATTCACTGTTTTAATATTGTGGAGAATCAGGGTCTTTATATTGCACCAAAGGGAGTTTATGAGGACTCTCAGGGGGAAAATCGCTCTCAGACATCAGGAACATATTTTCCTCCCTGACATGGTGAATTGGGTAGCTGATGATGTTTCCCTCTGTGCACTGATCACCGGGAAGCTGGGAGTAAAATATACAGTCTTGAATGAAGCATCTGATTGTTGTAGCATGCACTCATATACTAACCATGCCTCTGGTTTTATTTTCTCTCTCCTACTTTTACTTCCCCTTAAACACAATCTCCTCAGCTGTTTCGGTCTTGTTGTAATGGTGAACCGCTTCGGTTCCTGTTTGGAATGAGGGGTGTATGTGCGCTGGAGCATTCACACATCCATACACAGAACCGTATACATGTTTTATTTAGTAGCAGCAATGGAGGGACGTGGACAAAAATATTCTTATGCAAGTGAAATTGGCTCTTCTATGTGACATATAAAAATGACACCTTCATTTCTATCACTCGGTAGTTTTACCTCAGTGATGAATGTACATTAAAACTGCAATATGTGATAAATTATGGGTTAGCCCTTTTGCTCGTATGCAAAGTGTATTAGGAAAAGCACTGGATTCGAAACCAGAAGATTGAATTTCACCTTTCTTGGTCTGTAACTAGCTGTGTGGCCTTGGACAACCTGTTTAATCTCCATGGATTTTGGACTTTTTTTGGTAGAGTGAGAATGAAAATACCTGGTTTCTCCACCTTACCTTTATTACTGAGATTAAATTAGATAAAGCTTGAGCTTCTGTGAACTGTAAAGAGCTATAGGCATGATCATGATCCCAGGTTTGATACTATGGGGAGGACATATTAACGTAGTTAGAAGTGTGTCTACTGTAGCTTTAGGACGAGAAACACCAACTCCGATGCTGACGTGAATGAACAGGGTGCCAGAAAGAGAAGCTTGTGATCCTTAGCTGTTATTTTTGTCTCATTTTTTGATGGAGGCATTAGTAAGTGAAATACTTAACCTAGCTCTTAATTTTACAATGAAGACTGGGACACTCAGCTCTAGTGTGAAGGGCAATAGGAAGCGGGGGAAACTCAGGCTGGCAGGAGAAGGCGTGCTCAGGAGGCAGCTATTATATGGCATTTGCTGATAGTTTCCAGGCAGGAATGGGCGACAGTGTTCAGGGGTGACTTTTTTCAAGTGAATACAGAGAATTAGATTTATGTAAGTTCTCTTAACTTACAACTTTTGGTAATTAATGCAAATTCTAAAAAATGCAATGAGTTGTTAACACTCAGGGAAAACTAAACATGCTATTAAATTTTGGGTGACTAGGTCATGATCTCTGCTTTAGAAAGAGTTTTCAAAATCTACCTTGTGTTTGAGGCTACACAAATGGAAGGACGAATACATTTGTAAATTGTTTTAAACATTCATGTATTTTACCTAGTGTTACAAAGCCTTTTCTCTAGTGAATATTCATTAAAACCTATACATTGTGTTCTAAATATATTGTTTTCTTTCTAAAAGGCACTCTTTACTGTGAAAGCATTATAGAGGTGTTAATATTTTAAATGCAATATATTAAATATATTAATATTAAAATGCAAGGGTAATATAATTATAAAGTTCAAAAGTAGCACAGTATTTATAAATGATTATTTGTAAATAATGTACTATTTTGCTTAGCATTGATGCTCTCTGCCTACTTTTGGATAACATAGTGTTATTCAGAAATGGTGATCCTGGAGGCTGTATTGTACTAACGTCAAAGGCACTGTTGGCTGCTCATTTATTATAGTAGTCTTTATGGATAGGAGATAACAAAATATTAGGCAGAAAAATATACTGCAATTTAATCACCTAGATTATATAAAAATACAATCAATTCTCGTTATTCACAGATTCCATATGTGTAAATTTATTTCTAACTTCAGAATCAATACTCATGGCGCTGTGGTGGTCACTCTCAGACATGTGCAGGATGCTGAAAAATGTGAGTCCCCTGATGTGAGTGTTCCCAGCAGAGGTCAAACAAGGTGATGTTTCTGCCTACTTGTTTCAGCTCTCACAGTGTATACAAGTGTCCTCTTCGCTACCTGTTCAGTGCCACTTCTTTTTTCCCCTGAATTTTTGGGCTTTTTGTTTGTGAGTTCGATGTTTAAAATGCCCCTTAACCACAGTGCTCAAGTGCTGTCTAGTGTTTCTAAGTGCAAGAAAGCTGTGATGTGCCTTATGGAGAAAATATGTATGTTAGATGAGTGTTGTTCAGGCGTGCACTATAGTGCTGTTGACTGTGAGCTCATGTTAGTGACTGAATGATATATATTAAATAAGTTGTCTTTAAACAGAAATAGACACAGAACAAGGTTATTTATTGATTGGTTGGTGAAAATGTGACCAGAGGCTTGCAGGAAACTAACCCTGTATTTTTCTTGGGAGCAATGGCTCAATAATAATTAATTCAGTGTTTGTAGCAACTTTACAGAACATAACTACTCTGAATAATGAGAATAGACTCTATGTGAAAATGCTGAGATAACTGACTATATTTTAAACATGTATACAGACTTATAGATACTACTTTAGTATTGAAAGAAGTATCAGACAAATTCAGTAATAGCTAGACAGACTGTAAAGGAGAGTTTAGTATTTGAAATGTCCGTGTTCATGTGTCATCATCAGCAATAGAGAGGATACCTCAGGTCTGCCTGGGACCTTAGCCTTCTCAGGCTCTTGTCTTAGCTTTGTTACTCATTAGCTGTGTGATCTCAAACAAGCTATTTTCACTGTCTTGGACTCTGTTTTCTAATTTACAAGACAATGAGCAGAGTGAAGATTTCCAAAGTTCTTTCTTCTCTGAGAGTATTAATTTAGCACTATGCTTTTACCTGTGATCATCAAGGAAGGAGAAAGGGAAAGGTTACAAAGATGTGTCTATATAAAGTATACAGCCTACAATTAAAAAGGTCACAACCAATTTGATATAATGCACTAAAATTGAAGCAGTAAACAGTGTGAAATTATGTGTAATTAAGAGATGAATTAGATCCTATTGAGTGGTGGTTTTCAGCCTGGATGTGCATGGTAGAGAGTGGCTTTTTAGAATCACCTGGTGAAGAGCAGAATTTTTCAGATGAACTACATAGAACCCTCCACTCCACTTGGTTCTGTTTCTCAGAATATTTACTGATGAAATACGATTTAGAACCCTTGGTAATGAGTGTTGTATGAATTTCTAGAAAAGGACAACATTGTAGAGGGTGGGGCAAATGTAGGTTTACAGTTGTGAGTACATGAAAAACAGAGTTCCTTCTTTTTTATTATTTGTTAACTGTTGTATTATTTCCAATACAAACAACTGTAAACCTACTTTTGCCCCATCCTGTATTTTCTGTGATTCTTAAGATTTGTCCTTCCTACAGCTCCATTTATATGGTCACATCTTTGAAAGGGCTGCTCTTTTTCAGTCACCTTTGTTCCAGGTGCTCCTGACTTTGCTCTCTCACCCCACTCCCACTAAAGATTGGATTGTATTAGGGCTCCTGACCCAAAGGAAGCCAATCCGGTGGCATGTGTTGATGCAAAGAGATGAGCTGGGCCACTGGGATTTCACCTGAGCACATTTGAACTAAGAAATAGTTAGAGGAGGAGGCGGCTATGGGTGGGAGACTGAAAGCCAGTCATGATGTAGAGAGGGGTTGGGTTGGTCATGATCTGTCCCTTGCAAGATGAAATTAATGAGAGGTGGGGATAGAGATAGAGAGATAGAGACAGCAATAGAGGGAGGGAGGTATAAGAAGGGGGAAGAATCTGGTTAATAGAGGAGGCAGACAGAGAAGTAGACACAAAATGCCTGAGTCACATTAATGGTCAGCTATTCACTGAAAATTCCGAAGTTCAGCTCTACTACAGTTTTGTGCTTTCCAAGACCAAAATGTACCACAAACCCTGACTTTCCTGCTACCATATTGTTCCGCACTTCCTGTGCATGTTTATTCTTAAACTAACCCCCTCTTTGTATTAGCACCTTGACTGACTCTTCCTCAGAATCAAGAGGCCTAACAAAATTGAGTAGTAAACCTGGAGTAACCATTAATATTTAGTGACTACCTACTGCATAATTTCTATTTGTTACTTCACTCCAAATGACAAGAACTTAGAGACATCTGAGACTCAAGTAGCGAAACAACGGGTACATGATTAATGTGTTAAAGCCAGGGCTAGAACCCAGGTCTCCTTGATGCTGTAACCCTTGATTTTTACATGTGGCTTCCATGAATGTAGAAAAGGCTTCATGAGGGTGGTAGAGATGCTGGTAATGGGGAGGATTTACAGCAAAGGAGAGATGGGCCTTTCATATTGTTGAGCAAATGACATCTGTTGCCTATTACCAGGAATAGAAGAATGAGCAGTTCTGGTCACCGCACCTTGGCATCTGAGTTGCCAAGGGAAATACAACACAGTCAAGTACTGAATGCAACAATGCTTTACTCACAGAGAGAAGAGACAGAGCAAGATCAGCTCCAGTAGTGGGCATCAGTCCCCCACCGTCAGCAGGTCCTTCCCAGCAGTTGACACAGGTCAACTTATCTCTTTTGTGTTTTGGCAGAAAGACCCCCTCTCCTCCCCAGGTAGTGCATGGCACACATGCTTAAGCACAACAGAGGAGTTCACCTTGGGCCTGAAACAGGGGAAGAGAACCCCACCCAGGGTGATAAATTCAGCACAGGATGAGAGGACTCCTTATCTCTTGGCAAGGAGTGTTCCAGGTCCATGGCCCATTCTTGTGCAGCAGAGTAGGGTGGAAAGGCTGCATGCCGTGAGTCCCCTTTCCCAAAACACACAGAAGTAAAGACATCATAAAGGGTATAAAATGGAAATGGTAAAGGTGGGGAAAATCAGACAAGAGATGAATATTTCTATCATTAAATATGGTCCAGAAGGGTTATCGTAGAAAGATGCTAGGTTGAGCCGAGAAGTTTAGTAGAGACAAGGGGGCCATGCCCATTAATGACAAGGTTAAAGGTGGGGTGGATCTTCTGAGAAATGTTTCGTGGGGGGCGGGGGTAGAAAGTTGCTGCATAAATAGCAACTTTATATTGATGATCACTTCTTTCTGGGAGAGTAGAATTTATTTTTTCCCTTTGAATCTTAGCAGACTCCATTTGTACCTCTAGATTTTTGTATCAGAAAGAGGCCTCTTGCACCATCTTTAGTATTATTTTATAAAACTACTTAATGTGTAACTATACTTAAGTGATGTTCTTTCATTTTTTTCTGTCATAAATATGTCTAGACATTGGGTATGATTTGACATTTCAGAAAACATGGGTATTAATAATGGTAAATATATAATAACTTGTGCTTCTGATGTGTTGATCATCAGTTGGGAGCCTTTGAACTAAAATATTCCTCTCAGGGATAGCACAAGAAAGCAGTAAATTGTTTGAAACAAAATAAAAAATGAATTAAAAGAGAAAAAATCCCCAATGGAACTCTTTTGGCTAAAAACACTGCCCATGGCCATTTGCTCCATGTTTTTAACTTGAAAAAAAAAATCACACTTATTATTTGTTATGTAGACAGACATTGTTATTTAAAAAAGCTTAATTCTGAATTAAATTCTATTTTTTTCAGTCCAAGGCTGTCCCCTTAATTTTATTCTCATGTATTCACCATTCTTCTCTTAACAATTTTTCATCTATTTTAAAGCACTGCACACTAAAGTGATTTAGATTTCATCTTCAGAGATTTATGTATTTTTATGTGTTTATTCAAATTCCAGAAAGGATAAACCTAGAGAAAGAAAGCCAGTAAAACAAATGAACATCTCTTTTTCCCAACCAGCATTTTGTAAAGAAAAACTATGATGGTGATTTTGCTGTTGAAACCTGACTTTGATGCTTTAGGAGTAAAGAAGCTATGCAAGTATGACAAATAACAAACAACAAAATAAGAAATTATTTTTCTAGAAAAAAGAGTATCTTCTTCTTTTATCAGAAGTATTTTACATATATTTTATCATTTTCTGAACCTGTAGGTCTCTTTTGTTTTCAGCCTTTCAAAGATTTTAATCGATATTTATGCAGCCAAGTCTCTGCCACCGTTAAGCATCATAGTGAAACCTTTCTATTGTGAGGATGAGCTGAGTTACTTTACAACGAGGATTTATTTAGTGAAATTGACAATACAACCAGCCAGTTCTATTTTTAATAGTAGTTTTGGTGCTTTTTGCTTGAGTTAACTGAATACATGTTGTGCAATTCACTTTGCTTACATGAAATTTTATTCTTGGTTCATGGGCCTATAAACCAAGCACTGTATGCAGTGTATTCAATCAAGTAACTTGCCAGTTTGTTGGAGGGGGGGCAGGAAATATCTTATTCTTATATACATTCAAAACCTTCAATCCAGTTCTCCAAGTGGTAGGCATTATTAACAATTAGAACACAGAGATAATTAGCACAAGTAGAACATTTGGTCTCTGCTTTCTTCTTAACTGCACACTGTTCTGTGAATGAGGAATATGAGAAATATATCTTGTGTTATTACTGTTTTTCAAGAACACCTACATGGTTCCAACACAAAAGGCACTGACATGTCACAAGGCCAATCCTCTTTCCCATTCTGGCACTTACTGGCCATGTAACTATGTTCTAGTTTCTTTATCTGACCAAGCTTCATCTATAAAATAATAGTGGATGGATTAAATAGAATTCAAATTTAGGCAATTCACACAACACAATAAAGAGACAAATATTGTGGACCAGTGGTTTGCCAACTTTTAATGTACCAAGTAAGCACATGTTTTCCCCAGCAAACCAGCATCATTATTGCATCAGAGAGAGTATATTTTAACAGCAAAAAAGTAGGAACTACATTCTCAGAGTAATAGATAGTCCTTCACAATGAACAGACTAAGCCTTTCGAAAACTTGCTACATCGCCTTTCCTCACTTTGATTCGAATGGTGACTACGTTGGGAAGGAGTGACGACAGCCTTGGGGCTGCTGTTTGGAAACCCTGGGCCAGAGCAGTACACACATCTCTAGCCCTGTCGCCATGTCTACCTCTATCTGCCTTCACCTCTTTATCTCTACTTCTATTTCCATCAGATGTTTTTTTCAGTTTGTGATTTTAAGTGTTGTTCTTTCCTTTAGGCATACATGCTTAGAGAAAAACAATAAGACCTATTATCAAAGTTTGATTTTTTAAAATATGCCTTATGAGGACTTTTCATCTTATTTGTGTTTTCTGCAAACTGCAGGTTATTTCAGGAAATGGCTTGAGCTTGCCTCTCCAGCGAGAAGGAGGGGCGCAGAAGTTGGGGACACTGAGCAGGAGCCCTAGTCAGTGAGAATAAAGTCCGAGTGGGGGATCCCTTTCCTAAGTCCCCTTCATTAATATTAGGACTTCTTCTGAGAAAAAAAATGGATGTGGGGTGAGACCTGAGGGTTGGACAGTCATAGGAATCTAGTATAGATTTGGCAAGCTAATAACTATTAGTTGGGAAAATGAGTAATGGAATGAATGTTCTTTTTGACATCATCAGTAAGTCTTTTTCCTGATTAAAAACTTAGGTTAGATTCATAATTTTCTAAAACAATTTGCATTTGGGAAATTATTGTGATTTAATGAATCATTTAGTAAAAAACAATGAATCACCAAACTGACCGAGAGCTTTGTTTTCATAATTCAACACAATATTTATAGTGACTTTGCAATAGAGGAAAGTACTCCAAGACCACAATTAAGAGATGTTCTATATCATTTTAGGGATTTATTTATTTTTTATGCTTGCGTACTTCAATACTTTTTTTCTTTTGAAGCTTCTTAAATCCTAGATGAAGTTAACTCTTAGCAGTTGTTCTCTTTTGTGGGATTAATTTTAAAATAAAAAAAGTAACAAAATTAACATGTAAGCTATTCAATTACATATTAGACTATAAATAGGAAAGAACCGGCTTTGACTTTTAAAAGATTGTTTTGGGAACTTGTTCAGCTAAGACTTCTTTTTGCCACTTGCCTCTCACTTACACATTTGCTCCTTAATTTTCTCGCTAGAGGTGTGTACAGGGCAAGCAGCCCAGTGTCACGAATTGTCCCTGCGTGTCCTTCACCTAAGCAGCAATGCATATGAACACGCATTGTAAATGGCTCAGGAGTAACAGGAGAAAAACCCCTGGCTTACTAAGTTTAAGCAATGTCAGGTTATGAATTATATCAGCCAAAGCCAAAATATTTAAATCTGACACCCAAAGAGTTTGTTGTGGGTTTGACGCTGGCTTGGTGTACTTTCATCTTGCTGTGTATTGACATACTAAAATTAGGTTTCTACAAAGGCTGGTATTGGCAGGGTTAGGCATTCAGGGATAGTTGAAAGAGAAGCTGTTATAGACACATTGTAAGTAATTGCCTAATTTGGATTTTTTTTTTTCCGTAATAGGTCACCTTGCTACAAGTTAATCGCTCACATTTAAGTTTGACTTATATTCTTTTCACAGACAGCATTCATGTTTCTATTGGTTCACTTCTTAAATGTTGTGCATCAGCCTAAAAAGAAAGAAATATTATTGCATTTATCTTCGGATTATCAGTGACTTAGTTCATCATGATCTTAGATGAAATAGGAAAGCAATTTGTGCTTTCACAATTTAGAGAACTTGTGTGGGAAACATACAGACCATCTTATTCTAGATACTTCTGAGATTTCAGTGCATTGCCACCATGTTATATATTAGAGAGAAACTGGACTACACATGCATTATAAGTGGGCTGAGCAAGAAAAAAAATGTGCTGAAATGGTTTAACATGACAAGCCATAACTTTACATGGAATGAAGTAATTTTACAGTGAGGCAAGGTTTCCTTGTGGCTGATGTTGTTTACCTTGTCATGCTGTTAGTTTTCAGGTGGCAAGACATTTCTTCTAATTGGCATATCCTATTTGAGTAAATAGTTTATCATTTGTTTTAGCTTATACCATAATATTTATTTAAAAGCTAAATCATCGGTGCTTCCAAATAATAACTAATCCTTCTGGTATCCCTATTTGTAATGGTCCTATTTCTCCAATGTCATTGAAAATATGTCTGTATAAAGATACGAAAAATACTGTAAAGGTCTTGTGATTCATCACAAGCATATTTGCGGAGAGCACACCCTATTCTGTCCTTTGCTAGCCTTGGGATTAGTGCATGTTTCCCAGCTCGCAGTCAACTGATTAGGAGACAGTTAAGAAAATAGTGATTGTCATTCATTGTCCACTATGATAAACCAAGAGGAGGTCGTTATGGGACGTCCCATCAAAGGTATCTTCTTACTTTTTGCTATTAAATATAGATGTGTTGGTGGAGCTCATTCATTTGGGATAAACCAGTCCCTAAAATTTCAAATAGTTGACAATGAACTCAGCAATTTTAAAACATGATTTAGGCTACAGAAAAATCCAGTTTTATTTAGAAATGAGAATTAAGTGTATTTCGTGCAAATCGTGGCAAATCAGAGAATAACTACAATGATAGTAAGCACGCTAAACCCATTTTTTTTCCTCCATGCTGATCATGTAGTGCCCTTTTCTGCTGAGTCTTTGAGGTGGGGGTGGTGTCATGTTTTAAAAGTAAACAAATGGAACTTATTTAAAAACCTTGATTTCTCTGGTATTTGAAGGACATTTCTAGCTTCTTCCAATTTCATTTCATTGCTACAGTACAGATTGCATTGATGGAGGGTAGAATCATGTATCTCCATTTTAAAGAAGAACAAGTGTGGAAGTAGAATATTTTCCTGTTTATTATTTATACTATTTGGATAAAAAAGAGGTTCTTTGCTGGTTCACACCATGAAATGATGCCTTATTTATCCTATGCCAGCTCTCTCAGAGAGGAAAAGGATGTTCTGGGGCTTGGTACCCAAAGGAATCACTTGTCCTGGATTCCACCAGTTTGTTCTCATCAAGATTCAAGAACACTGGTATGACAGGAACGGTGGGAGGAGGGGATTGAGAGGGACATAAGGGAAGCAGAGAGCTGCCAGTGGAACTCCAAAAAGATAAATGGTTCCTGCATCGGTGCAGTGCAATGAAAACAAAATTAGCGGGAGCAGTGCCCACTTCCCGCACCGTGCCTAGCCCCGAACACTGCTTTAAATAAAACATATTTCTGTTATTTCCCATTTCTTGCTTGCTAACTTAAAGATAAATGACTTGCTTGCAAGTGCAGTGAAAAGGAAATAAAATCAGTAACAGGCAGTGCCCCAAATGCCCCAGCTGCCTAACGGTCTGGCCTTCAGCAATGCACAGTTTTTATGGAAAAGTTTTACTGTTCTGTTGTTAAGGAAACAAAAGCGACTCTCCCCAACTCCCACCCCCCGATTCTCACAAAACAAAAGCAAAGAAAAACAGAAAACCAAAATCAAAGCTCAAACAAGCCAAAGCCTTTCAGGATCATGCACAGAGTTGGTTCATGTGGCCACAGCAACGCTCGCCCGCTCTGCAGGTGAAGAAGGGTGGGCAGTGTTGCCGTGTGCGGCACTCCCTCGCCCTCCAGTGCTGCTCTCTGGGACAGCGGCAGGCATGCTTCTGCAGCCGGGGGTCAGCCACTGCTAATTAGTCCCACGGGTGTTTCCAGGTAGGCAACTGGATAAGCAATTAAAGAGTTTGTGAGCAGCAGTTAGGGGCACGCTGAAAGGTTGGCGATTAGGCAGCTCTGTAACTGAAGCGACTAGGTAGTTCCAAATGTGGGGCAGGACATGGTAGTGTTAGGAAGTGGAATGAAAGCACTTTCAGAACAAAAATCATATCCTATTAAAAATACTAAGAAACAATGAGTGAGTATCTCCTCTTGTGTCTGACCCTAAGCTTATGTGGCTTATATCTACAGTTCCTTTAATCTTTAGAACAGTGCTTCTCAAATTTAGTGTGCATCAAATTCACCAGCAGGCCACTCCAGGTTTCCAATTCAGGAAGTCCGGGGTGGGGCCGGAGGATGCGCATTTCTTACAAGTTTCAGGTGCTGCTGTGGTTGTGCCCACAGTATTGTGGGAGCCGCTGCCTGTGTAAAACCCTCTGTGATAATGGTCACTGCAGCGAACTTTGAGCACCTACCATATGCCAGGCACTTTGCTAACCAGTTCACATCTGTCATCTCATTTAATCTTTACAAAAACTTTATTGGGTGTCATTTAACTCCTTTAAATGCAGAGCTTTGGGTTCACAAGCCAGAAGACTTGGCTGAAGCTGTAGATATAATGAATGATGGAACCAGGAGTTAAACTTAAGTGCTGGTCTCCAAAACCCATGGTCTAACCACTGTACCACAGCACATCCTGTTGTCTTGTTTTTACGTATATCTCCACTTGAATTTTTCACCCTTTCCTGTACCCCAAATAAAGAGCAGAATAAGCTACAGAAGATGATTTATTTTCTTTATTTACTTAGCAGGAGTTGGAAAACACAAGACTGAACTCTGGCTGTGAAATTTACCCTGATAGAAGGACATTTCAATACTTTGCCACCAAACGAACAAATTATCTCCTCTGTGGAGTGCTCTTGTGCTATTTTGCCCCATCTTCAATGTCCAAACAGAGCTGTGAGCTACAGAGTTCCTGAAGGTGATATTGGGTGGGGCTGAGAGAGCTGAGCAGGATGCCACGGAGGAGGTGGCACTTGAGTGGAAGAGGTTGGTGGCACTAAGTTTATGGGGGAAGAGGGACAGCTTAAGGGGAACTCTATGAGATGTGCATGCATTTATGAATGTGCAGTGGGGAAAGCGGCCCAATCTGAGGGGAAGGTGTGTGGGGAGGAGCACATGGGTAGAGACAATGAGTCAAACGTGGATCAGTTGGATGGCCCACACAGAAGCTGGATTTGAAAATGAATTGGCCAGCTCTGCATAAGAGAAAATTGAGTTAAGATGAATGCTTTCCTTCTCTATATTCTTTTATTATTCTTTAATATGTCTCTTCCATAAGTAATTATTCATTCTAAAGTTGTCTATTGGGTATTTACTCCATGCTAGGCCATGGGACAGGCACTGGTCTAGGGCAGACATAAAAGATAGTGACATTGCACTCAGAGACCTTCCACTGTAGGCCCTGCTACTCAAAGCTCTAGCAGCATCAGCTTCAGGCATCTCTGGTGGCTTGTTAGAAATGCATAGTTTCAGGCGCAGCCTAGATCTACTAAGCCAGAATGTGCATTTAAATAAGATTTTTAGGCAATATCTATAAGGTCTGTCCAGAAAATATCCAGCCATTGTTTATATAACAAAAATGGTTTGTGTGACATTGATGTAACCTGGCAGCCAAGGACAGTGGACTGGAAAACTCAGTACATTGTGTGAACAATGATGACTTCACTGTACTCATCAGAGGGGGAGGTAGATGCTGTTGAATGATCCTGTGTACTGTGTGCCCATCACATTCAAAATGACCGAGTGAGCAGAGCAAGGAATCTGCATCAAATTTCATGTTAAACTTGAACATTCTTCTGTGGCAACTTTTTGGATGGTTCAAAAGGCTGCAACTATGGGCAACAGGTGATTGGCTGCTTCATCACAACAACACAGCCACTCAGACATCACGTCTCCTACAGAGTTTTTTGGCAAAACATTAAATAGCCCAGGTGACTCAGCCCCCTACAGTCCAGATTTGGGAACTTGTGACTTCTGGCTTTTCCCAAAACTAAAATGACCTTTGAAAGGGAAGAGATTTCAGACTGTTGATGAGATTCAGGAAAATATGATGGGGCAGTTGATGGTGATTGGGAGAACAATATGAGGTCCCAAGGTACCTACTTTGAAGGGGACTGAGGTGTCATTGTCCTATGTACAATGTTTCCTGTATCTTGTGTCTTCTTCAGGAAATATCTCTATTTTTCATCATGTGGCTGGATACCTTCTGGACAGACTTTGTATGTACATTAATGTTTGAAAAGCAACAGACAGTTCAGCTTTTAGTACTTCTCCCTGTTTTTCTCATTCACTAAAATTATCATTGTCTATGCTGAATGGTCTGAATTGGGCAATGAATACATTTCCAAGAATGAGCAATGTAAATAGAAACAAATGAAAATGTGAAGGAAGTAAAACCCCTGACTCTAATGATCATCAGGAGCTTGATTGACTATCTCCAGTAACGGTATGGTAATGGAGATGTTACCATTTTCTCACGTTTTTGGCTCCAGACTCAGGGCCAAGCACTTTGGTAATGCCCAGAGAGGACTGATGGAGTGAGATGGTGGAGAAACTAATGAAAATTAAATCCGAAAATATATTGTTTCTTGGTATTTACTGATATGTAGTGATATCTTCCTATGAGATCTAAAGCCAGGATAATAATTATAAGGAAAGCTACTTCTAGCAGATTTGAAGGCTGTCTAAATTTAGAAATGTTAGAAATCAGGAGTTTGGAACAGGAAAGAGTGGTAATTCAGGTAAAGATAAGGAGGTCTTCACCTGGAATTTTAGAAAAGGAGGTGGTTTGGGGAGATAGTGTGAAAAGTTTGTGACAGTACTGGGATTAACATACTGCACTACTGAAGATTTCTTGTTCTGTTTATTAAAAGTGGATGGGTGTGGCCTGAAGGGGCCTGGTAGGGGAGATCTCCAAACCTTGATGATTAGGTGAGTAATAGGTCAGCAGTGCCTGCCTGTACCTTTAGTGAATCTTGTTTGATCCTTTTGCCTTCATAGCCTAAATACACTCCTGAAGATTGAAATAGGATAAAAATATCACCACCACCAGAGTGAGTCAGCGATTTGCACTGGGGGTTGAGGTGAAGTGTTACTTTGGACCACGGCCATCCATATGTTTTTTCCTAGGGGTGGCTAGACTTCCTATTGGAAATCTTGTTACTTAAAAATACAGATTAAAAAAACATTATTACATATGTGCAAAGTTTCTTTTGGGGTGTTTAAAATGTTTTAAAATTCATCGTGGTGATGGTTGCACAACTCTGTGAATATACCAAAAACACTTAATTGTAAACTTTAAATTTGTAAATGGTATGATATGTGAATTATAGCTCAATAAAACTCTTACAGAAATAAAAACACACACACACACACAAAACACATTATTACGTAGGATAATTCAAATCGACATCCCAGTGCATGGAGAAAAATGATGTGTTATGGTCCAGCTATTTGGGGATTAAAATGAACCTTTAAAATCAGCCAGTAGAATGGGTATAATTTTAGGTTTATTGAGAGTCCTCTGAATAACTTTCCTAATTACTCTGTCCTCTTCTAATTCTTTTAAAGTGGAAAGACAAGAGCAGCAGTGGTTTCTACTGGTAGAATTGTGTTTCAAGGGACACAGTGTAAAATAATATTACAGTTCTCACAGAGAGCAAAAATCTCTGTGTAATATATTGTTCAGCAAATCATTCATCATCATAATTGCCATAGTCGACACTTGTCTCATTTGTAGATTTTTCCTTTCTTGCCAGAATTTTTCTTCAGTAAAAATGATTTAAAGAGTAACTCTAGGGTTCAATTCTATTCTTCATGATAGAACAGGGACAAGAACAGTGTATTTTCCAAATCCACTCCCACACGAATTCTAGTTTATTGTGATTGCACATTCCTTAGGAGTTTGCCGATCACAGTGCCTTTTCTTTATGTTTTCTTGGGGGTGAATTCCATATTCTGTCAAGAGATTTCAGGGAGTAGACCCTATTACTACTGCATAGCCCTTAAATGACATTTTGCATCTATTTTAAGATTCATTCTTAGAGACACAGATGTTTAAGTTCAAATGATCCAGTGGGCTCACACATAGGAGATATTAGAAATTACTTTGGCATTCAGGCATCTTTTATTTCAGTGTTTTCTTTCATGGTCCAGTGAGATAAAGAAGACAGGAATTAAAACAAGTGGCTTGGCACAAATACCGGGGTAAACTTGAGTGTGCTTGTATGTAGACATACAACTGCCCATCTCAAAGGATAAACGGCTAGAGGGCAGGGACAGTGTCCTAACCATGTAGTCCTGCTCCGGAGGGTCTCGTGTAGGACTTTAAAAATAAACACCTGCAAACTGAACTTATCGAATAAAAAATTAGTAAAATATTTCCCAGAAACTGTGACAGCACTTCAAAATATTGTTTTGTATCACCGGTGACGATATTTTTAAGCTGAAAACTAGAGACAATTGTTGAATGAGTGGGCAGAATATTTGAAATCAGAGCTGCCTTGAAATACCCAGGGCGTATGATCCCATGTCTATATTTGTGTTAAAGAATGGGTTCGTGAGCAATTATTTTTTTAAGGAAGTATTACTTTTTATTCTATAGGCTTAAACTTGCTTCGATATATGTTTAACTTTATTTTTATCGTTGACACTGTTACATATGTCCCCATTTTCCCCCCCTTTGCCCACCTTCACCCAGCCCTCAACCCCCCTTCCCTCCGTCCATCACCAACCATACTGCTGTCTATGTCTGTGTGTGGACAACAGTATGGGGTTGTCTCAAAAAAAACTAAAAATGGATCTGCCTTTTGACCGAGTGATCCCACTTCTGGGAATACATATATTCTAAGAAACCTGAAACACTTATTTGAAAGAATATATGCACCCCTTTGTTCACAGTAGCATTATTTACAATAGCGAAGATCTGGAAACAGCCCAAGTGCCCATCAGTAGACGAGTGGACAAAAAAGCTGTGTTGTATTTACACAATGGAATACTACTCAGCTGTGAAAAGGAAGGAAACCGTACCTTCTGTGACAGCAGGATGGACCTGGAGATTATTATGAGCTATTATTTTTAAAATGTGTAGTGAACAAGTGGAATAATGCACTTAACACATTAAAAAGAAGTTGAAAATTTGTAAAGTCATTGTAGTTTTCCTTAGAAGCACATTTGGTATAGTTAGGAATGGAAACAGATACATTATCTGATATGGGAAAATCACTTACAGTGAGGCTGGAGATGCAGTTTATTTTAGGTGCCAGTAAAAATGGAAGAGTTTTAACAGTTGTTAAAAACTTATTCGTTGTCTCTTCTAGACCCCTGGAGGCAGGTTTTATATTACCTGGTTTGCTGCTGGGACACTGAAGCCCAGAAGGCTACTTGACTCCA
The DNA here is from genome assembly GCA_039655065.1 of Glossophaga mutica. Classification (NCBI taxonomy): domain Eukaryota; kingdom Metazoa; phylum Chordata; class Mammalia; order Chiroptera; family Phyllostomidae; genus Glossophaga; species Glossophaga mutica. The sequence continues at coordinate 68,414,920 of CM077304.1, forward strand.
GAGCTGGGGTTCTTTCTGCTTTACACCGCCTTCTGTTAAAACTCTGTAAAATCTCGTAGAGTAACCCAATGATAGCTAATAGAATCAGCAGCTAATAGAACCAATCCCTCCTAATCTTCAAATTATCCATATTAATTATCTATGAATGAAAATATTGTGGGAATTTCCTGGCTGGTCTTTCCTGATATTGAATTGCACTAGTAGCTTTTCAGACTCAGCTCAAGGATTGCCTTCTCCTGGAAGCTTGATTTCTCTGCACCTCTCAGGCTGGCTAAGGTGTCCTTGGCATGTTACTACATTGCATTCTAAATTTCCCTTTCTGTGTCTGTCTACACCAAGGAATTCTGATCTCCTGGCCCCTTCAACTCAAAGAGTGGTCCATGGACCAACAGCATCAGCATTATCTGTAAACATCTTAGAAATATGGAATCTCAGGTTGCATGGAGACTTGCTGAAACAGAATCTGAATTTTAAGGAAACCCCCAGGTAATTTGCACGCACTCGGGTTGAGAAGCATTGCCCTTGAGTGGGGTAAGCAGTCATATGAACAAAGAGATGCACCAATAAATGATTTTTATAATGCATACAGCCCAGTTCCCTTCTGAGGTTCTATGAGAGTGTGGATGTTCTGGCTTCCTGGAGTGGCAGAGGCATGTGTCAGGTCTTAGCTGAGAGGTCCTTCCCTTTTGCTCCTGCAGTTGCTCTTTTTAGGCAGGTCTGAGCTGCGTGGCTGGAGGGAAAGAGAAGTAATCATGTTGCACATGCAAGGCAGACTAGCTCCAGGCACCTACCTGTCTGTTGCTCTGCTCCAATATATCCCAGGCAGGAGCAAACGACTCTTAATACAAGCATGTTTTGATGCCAAGAAGAAAGGAAGGGAGAAGTAAATCTAAGACTTCATTTTTAGACCTCCTTCAGAGACAACGAATAGTTCTCCTTAATTATTAATGGTGTTACCTTGGTGATATTTATAGATTATGATCAGGTTCCCTCCTTGAAGCTCATTCTCTAGACTGTATAAATTTAGTTTCCCCGAGTGTGTCTCATATGTCTTTTCCTCTGAGCTAAGCCTGAAATGCATTCTATTCCCCTTTGCTTGTTCTGTGATTTATCTACATTATTCCTAAACTGCTGCAGTCAGAAGAGTTCCTGCTTATGGTCTTTGGCTGGTGTAGATTCACTGCTGTCTCCTTGGTTTTACATGCTGCTCCTAATACACACAGTTCAGAACTGCACTGGGATTATTATTATTTTTCACTGTTAGCCCAGTAAAAACATTTAAATGTAGTAGGGTAGATAAATACACTCTTTTTCTGCTGCATGCACTTGGCTGTGGCTAAGCATGATACTACAACTCTTTTAGGTAGGAACTTGAGATCTATGTAAACATCAACAAAATCAAGTCACTCCTCAAACCAATCCTGGAAAAAATTAGCTTGTATAAATTTCTGATCTGCAGGAATTTTCTGTTAGTTGGAATTCAAAATGTGTTTCAGATGACTCTGAATAAGTGTCACTCTGCCCACTTACGTCTCCGCACAGAGTGTCGGAAAGGGTTGCGTTTCTCTTTTTTGGTTATACTTGTTAGATTGATGCTGAGTTTTTTCTCTGAAGCTTTTTAATTTCCAGTTTGGGTGTTTATTCCACTACCTCAACCTCCAGCAAACATCCTGTCGTTTTCCAATGAAGGATGGTGGTGATGATGGATTTTCTGCTTGATACTTCTGCCAAAGGTTACGGTTGACTGTGTAGACAAAATGCTACTTCTTCAACTGGGTATTTCTTACTTGTAACACTTACCTGCTGAATTGTAAATAAGTCAAGGATGATGAAGAACTAGTTGCTTCACAGCTAGATTAATCTTCAGACTTTAGAACTATTGAAAGCAGAGAAAAGCCCACTTTTGAGTGTCAGTGTGTGAAGGTGACGGAGTAGTGTGGGTCAGGAGGAGTTAGAGAGCGTGGGTTCTAGCACTGGATCTACAACATACTAATTATGATGTCACCCAAGTCACTTGTTTATACGGAGGTTAAATTTTTTTTCTGCTTCAGAAGGCTTTAAGGAGGATTGAGTGGTTGATGTATGTAAAGTCCTTGGCAAACAATGATGTGCCATAAACGTATCAGATAGCAGATGACGACGAAGATGCTGCTGCTTACGGTAATGTAACTTATGTCCCATGAGGAAGACATATTCTAAATGAATTTTGTAAACCTAAAGTATGTTCTTAGAAAGACATACCAACGAAGGAGAAAATTAATATATGATTCTTTTCTACAAAATTCCAGGATTTAATAATCAACATAGTTTGAGTTCTCTAAAGAGGAAAAAAAAACCCTTTAGACTTCTTTTTGAAAATTGGCCTTACACTTATTCATAATGGCCAAAACTTGGAATCAAGACATAGGTTGGTGACTGGATAAACTGTGGTACCTGCAGACAATAGCACATTACCTAGTACTAACAAGAAATGCGCTATGTAGCCATAAAAAGACAGGGAGGAAACTTCAATGCATATTACTAAGTGAAAGAAGCCGATCTGAAAAAGGCTACATATTGTATGATTCCAACTATAAGGCATTCTGGAAAAGAAAAATCTCTGGGGACAGTGAAAAGTTCGGTGGTTGCTAGGGATTGAGGTTGGGAGGTGATGGGAACAGGTGGGACATGGAGGACTTTTAGGGCAGTGAAAATGCTGTGTGTGATACTGTAATTGCGGATATGTGTCATTATACATTTGTCCAAACCCATAGAATGTGCACCACCAGGAGTGAACCTTGAGGTAAACTATGGCATTGGGTAAAAAAAGAACCTGGCCTTACATAGGTAAAAAGGATCATACTAAATTAAACAAATTCAGTCTGTCTCTGTTTTCAGTGGAATATTTTTGATATGTAAGTTTAAGAAATAACTTTGCCCTTTTAAACACTGAATATTGTGACCTGGTGTATGACAAATAATTGTCATCTTACTTTAACTGAACTTGCAGCATGGTTGAATAACTCCTATCTAAAAGCCTACTGTCTTCAGATCGTTATTTCTTGGGGCACTCCTCTAAGATTTTTACTAACTTTTACCCTTCTGAAACACTTACATACTTTTTTCAAATACCACTAGTTATTTTTACCTCATATTTTGCTGAAAATATCGAAGCTTTTACCTTCAAATTTCCTCTTTTTTCCCATGCTACTTTAACATATTTTCTTCTTTGAATTGATACTTCTTTTTAAAAATTAAAAAAATATCCTTACTTGAGGATATATTCATTGGTTTGAGAGAGAGAGAGAGAAAGAGAGAGAGACAGAGAGAGAGAGAAAGAAACATTAATTGGCTGCCTTCTGTATGTGCCCCAACCAGGGATCGAACCCACAGCCAGGAATGTGCCCTGACTGGGTATTGAACTTACAACCTTTTGTTATACAGGATGACATCCGACCAACTGAGCTACCAGGCCAGGACAATATTGGCTTCTTGTGTTATTATCTTAACAAAAACTATGAATCTTTACCTTCAAGACTACCTTGCTCTGCGTATGCCTAAACTCTCCCTCCTACTGTGTTTGTCTTGTCATACCGAGGGAGCTCCTGGATAAGGCCATTTAACTTTTTTAGAATCCCATTTACCTTATCTGTAAGGAATGTCATCCTAGAGCTGATATGATACTCCAACTCAGTGTTCCTCTGTCTAGCAGGGGTTTATTTCCATAGCTGTCATTTTCACTAGCATCTTCTATTTCTCCTTTGCTGAATGTATCCATTTCCCTGAAAACAGACACTATTATTCATTGATTTCATTGCCCTTATATCCATCCATCCAAAACTAAATGGTTGTTTCATTATTTCAGGCATTGCATATTTCCAGATGAATAAGGAAGTCTGTGATTGTAGTGGATACTGTGGTGCTCCCCCATGCCCAGTTGCCAAGAGTACATGCTACTAAAGGGTCTTAGTTGAGTTTCCCCTGGGCATTGCCCTCAGTCACAGGTATCTTTCTCACCGAAGGTGCATCCCCCTGGAAGGTGAGGGGTTGGTGGTAGGGTAGGGGCAAAATAAACAACCTGCTCATATAAAGAAGGTAGCAAGGCCTGCCCCCTTGCCAAAATTTGTGATACCTCTAAAGAGAGCCACCTAAGCCCCAGAACTCCCCATAGGATGGGGTGAAACCTCAGATGCAACTGCACTGCGGGTCAGCCTCTCCCTCTGCTTAGTCCTGCATTACAGATGTTTTCTGAGAGTGCATCCCAACATACTCTCTGTAGGCAACTCTTCTTCTGAGAGTTGGTTTCCAGAGAAACCAGTCTAAGGTGCTGCAATCAGGAGCTCATACTTTAGTTAGGAGAAGAGATGGACAAGCAAACCTGTCATTAAAAGTAAATGTGGTAAGGACAGTGGTGCAACTGCAAAGTCGTATAGAACTTGTAGGAAGGAGAAAGGACTGACCTTGGAAGATGGGAAAACAGAAAACAATAAGGAAGTGGGGATTAATGACCTGACACTTTTGTGTATAGAAGTTAGCCATTCAGGTGAAGGGGATAAAAGTAATCTAAGCAGCCTAATGTTTTTGCTTAGAGAGCTTGATATATCTGGGCAGTCCTAAATGGAAATGAACTCTGCATCAGATGAGGGAAAAGGTACGTGGAGTGAAAGTTATGAATGGCCGCATGCAATGGGACTCTACCATTTCATTCCTGTTAGCATCCATTATTCTTTCTTCTAGTATTAACATTTTGAATTACTATGAACTGTTCACTTCAGTTTAGATTTGGCTGCAAGTAATGGAAACCATACAAATAATAGTGGCTTAAACTAGAAATGTGTTTTTCTCTCTCCTATAAAAGGAGTATAGAAGTAATCAGTCTAGTGCGAATATGATGCTTCATGGGGTCAGGAATACAGCTTCACTCTATGCTGTCATTCCACCACAGATGATTTCCATCCCCCAAATAAGTTGATTTCCAAGAAGACTCTGGGCCCCATCTATCCCTTTTGTACTCCAGCCAGCAGGAAGGAGGAAGGGGAGAAGAAGGCATGTCTTCTACCTTTAAGGACACTTTACAGACAGTGCATACAACAACTTCCACTTAGGTTCCATTGGCCAGAACTTAGTCATGTGGTCTCGCTAATTTTGGGAGGGTGAAAATGTGGTATTTATTATATAAGAGACTATGTATGAAGTTAAAAACACAACGAGAAACATAATTTTGTGAATCAGCAGTCTCTGCCATAGAAACCATCACCAGTCATTGGGTACAGTTTTGTTAGATGCCAAAGGGTGGACAGGTGACTTACATCCATCTAAGCATGCTCTGGCCATGGTATTTGACTATGAGGAGAATGTACCAAAGACTGAAATACTTGGTGTTCTGATCAGTGCGTCCCTGTGTTTCTGCACCCCAGAACCTTCTTTTCTAAGCCCATTTAATCAGTTTTTCCTTTGATTTTGTGAGCCACCTGTGTGTTTTCTAAACTTCAAAGTTGTTTCTGTTACTTGCTAAACTTTAACTAACTAGTATACTATATTAACCACATCAAAATATTTAGACAGTATTGTAGAGATGAAAGAGTGCATTGATGAGTTTTAAGCAGAATAGTGAGGCTATCATCAGATTTTTGTCTTGGAAAAGCTTTTGAAAAACCTTCAAAATTGGATAAATTGGAACAAGTTAAGATTGGAAACAAAGCTGGTTCTAAAATTAGTGCATTAATCTAAATGAGAAGTGGTGAGAGGTCGCGCTTAGAGATACCGATAGGGAGAAGCCAAGGGGCATTATTCAAAAAGTGTTTGGAAGGTCTTTAAATATTGCATATCTGTGGGCAAATAATATCTATTAATAAAAGATGAACCTGATGTTTACAAAGATAGTTCTAAAAGAATATTCTAAAAATAAACGAAATGCTGTTCTTTACAATCTTGGGCTGTGAAGTTATTGGTGTGCATTCAGAAAGAGAAAAATACTTGAATAAGTTTCAGAAGAACTGTTTGACAGAAGGTGAACACAAAACACCCCCCCCCCAAAATAGATATATGGTAGAAAGGATTAAAACACCCAGTTTAAAATCAGTGGTTAAAATATAAATATGAGTAGAAAGAAAATACCTTAAAAGCTCTCAAATTTCTATGAATGTGGAGCTATTTGAAATAAAATTGAGCACCTTTAAAGAAAGAATTGCCAATATTTGGTATTTGCCTTCCTAACCTGTGTGTTTTAGTGTTATATATATTTTTTTAAGATTTATTTATTTATTTATTTATCTTTAGAGGGGAAGGGTAGGAGAGAGGGAGAGAAATATCAATGTGCGGTTGCCTCTCGTGTGTCCCCTGCTGGGAACTGGCCTGCAACCCAGGCATGTGCCCTGACTGGGAATCGAACCGCGATCCTCTGGTTCCCAGGCCCGCGCTCAATCCACTGAGCTACACCAGCCAGGGCTAGTGTTATATTTTGATTCTAGTTACTTATATTCATCCTTATACAGTAATCTAAAGAATGCTGTGGATATGACTTATTCTTAGATTGGCAAATACTTGAGAAGTTTGGTGTAAGTGAAAACAAATGAAATCTACCAGATCTAAAGACTTGTTTTAGTTCTCAACTAACCATTTGTTTTAAATGTGTACTTCAAACTAATTTTCAGTACTTTGAACTCTTGCAGAACAGAATGGGTTTTTAAGAGGAGAGAAGTTCCCTGTATTTACTAAAAATTGAGGTATATTACCCTAAAATGATATCTTTAATTATACTCTGTTTCCTACAGAAAGCAAGAATGAAGAGAATATGGTTAACATAGGTGATTGAGATATGGAATTGAAAGAATCAATCTTTTTATTTTCATTAAACATAATTGTTTACTGGTGAAGTAAACAATTAGTGAGTGAAGAGAATACTAGCAGAACATAATTTATATATTTTCTGAGTAGATTTAATTAATACTTCTGAGGAAGAGTTAGTTCTATTGTTTTTGTTAATATTAGAGGAAGATAAAGTTGGACATTTAGGAATTAGAACACATTTGATTTTCTTATAATGGCATACAATGCAATTCTATAGACATGATGCTCAAACAAATTTTTTTCTTTAATAATTTTGGAACTCAGCCATTGTAGCAACTAGGAAGGAATTAAGAAGTACAAATTGGTTGTTATAGAATAGGCATGGGGCTGTGAAGTACAGCCTAGGGAATGTAGTTAATAATATTCTAATAACTATGAACGGTGTCAGATGGGTGCAAGATTTATTGGGATGATCATTTAGTGTGTAATGTCCAATCACTGGGGTCTACACCTGAAACTAATATAATAATGTATGCCAACTGTAATTGAAAAATAAACATCATTTTAAAATGGAAAAAAATATTTTATGGTTTTAAAAAAGATAATCATGCTTTGAGATATGTCTTAGTCAGTCCAGGCTACTATAAGAGAATAGTATATACTGGGTGGCTTAAACAAGAAGCATTCATTTCTCACAGTTCTGGAGGCTGGCGTGGCCGAGATCAGTGTACTGACAGATTCTGTGTCCGACGAATACCCTGATCCTGGTTTGCAGATGGCGGCCTTCTTGCTGTGTGTTCACATGGTAGAGGGAGAAAGAGCTAGCTCTCTGGTCTCTTCTCATCAGGGCACTATTCCCATCCTGAGGATGCCACTGTCATGATGTCTTCTAAACCTAATTACTTCCCAGAGGTCCCACCTTCAAATATCATCCCATCGGGGTTAGGATTTCAACATATGAAATTTGGGGGGTGTAAGGACACAAACATAAAGTTCATAACAAGATGTTAAATAATTTCAATGGTAATGCTAATCACTCAGTCAATTCATTTATTATGTGTGAGGTGCTAGTCCAAGTGTTTTACATATAATGCTCCTAACATCCCACGAAATAGATCCTATTACTATTTTTATTTTGTGGTTGAGAAAACAGAGGAACAAAAAGCTTATATAGCATAGCTAATAACTGTCAGAATCAGGGCTCTAATCCAAGCAGTCAGGATCCAGAGACATATCTTAATTGCTATGCTATGTAAATAACATATATTGGGGATGTTGACATGAGTAGCCCAAAACAGAAATCACAGAAAGTCACTTCTCCATATCAGTATTATTTTGCAATGTTAAATGTTAAGATTTATATCATTCTGGAACTTCTTGTGCATGTGGGTTGTCTGACTCTCCCATGTATGCAGAGTTCCCATAAACATGTATGTGTTAAATTTGGTTATTTTCTCTTGCTAAAAACAAACCAACAACTTACATTATTCTTACTATGGTCCACAACAGTCCACATGTTCTTGTCTTGGGCCAGGTGTAATTGATAACCTTATTATCTGTTACTTTAAATTTAACTGTATGTACTCTCTTGCTTATTGTGCCAAGAGATTGCACTGTCCATGTTACTTGTTTAAGGTAGCTCATAACTGATTATTGGTACTATTCTCAATGGATATACTTTCTTGTAGTTTTTTTTTTTTTTTGAAGCAGAAAAAGTAGTATGATTAGGGATATAGTATAGAAAGACTTAAGGGATCTAAAGAAATGGTGAAAATTCTTAAAATATCTTCTAGTTCATTGATTCTAAAAGAAGAGAGCCCTTCTCAGGGCTGGAGAACAACTCAATATATTGGAATAGATCATTTGTATCATATAAATTGTTTCCACTGGAAATTTACTTGTCTGTCTACACCAGCTTTACTCATGGAATCATATTTACTCTCTTCTGACTATATTGACTACTATTCTTATAATTTGTTGAATTGGATTTACCAATATTTTCTTTCAGCACAAAATTTACTGAACTTATGAGGTCTGTCCAGAAGGTATCCAGCCATTAATATGAAAAATAGGAATGTTTACAGAAGAAGCTACGAGATACAAGAAACATTGTTCATAGGACAGTGATGCCTCAGTCCCCTTCACACAGCTGTCCCAATGCTTGTATTTTACAGAATCTCGTCAATGGTCTGAAATCTTTTCTCTTTCAAAGGTAATTTTAATTTTGAGAAAAGTCAAAAGACTCAAGTCACCAAATCTGGGCTGTAGAGGGGGCTGAGTCACCTGGGTGATTTGATGTTTTGCCAAAAACCTCTGCAAAAGACATGATGCATGAGTGGGTATGGTGTTGTGATGAAGCTGCCAATCACCAGCTGCCCATAGCTGCAACCTTCTGAACAATCCAAATAGTTTCCACAGAGGAATGCTCAAGCTTAACACAAAAATGGATGCAGATTCATTGCTCCACTGGCTCAGTCATTTTGAATGCAATAACCACACAGTACACATGCTCACTCAATGGTGCCTGCTGTCCCCACTGACTAGTACAATGAAGTCATCATTGTTCCCACATGTACAGTCCCATCCACTCTCCTTGGCTGCCAGGTTACATCGATGTTACTCAAACTGTTCCTGTTATGTTAACAATGGCTGGAATTTTTCTGGACAGACCTCATATGACCAGATTAGATGGAACGCTTCTTTGTTAATATTTCAATAATTTAATTGGAATTTATTGCAAGTTAATCATTGACTCTTATATGTCAATATTATTCCTTTTGTAGGAGTAGCTATGGAGCCATTATTCGAGTCCTATTATGTGAACATAAACTTTTTAAGCCTCATTTTCTGTTTTTCTAAAGTGGTCATAAGAAGAGTACCTATCTCTTAAAATGTGACAGTATTAAAATGAGATCGTCTGTGGAAAGCACCAAGCAGAGTGCCTAGCAAGGAAGTGCCTTATAGATGCTACTACCCTAATTATCAGATGTGTCTTATTTAACCTTTACAATACCTGAAATTTATTTATCCTCACTTGTGAGGCCACTGAAGCCTGTGGAGCTCCAATGTCTTACCTAATGCCAGAAAACTTGTAAGCAGTAGACCAAGCACAGTTCCCATAACATTCACTTATTTTTTAATTCAAATCACATTTTTGAGTCCTGCTGTGCGTCTGACCCTGGGCTGGGTTCTGGTGGTAGGATGATGAAAATAAAAGGGCATCCCGTGCAAGTTAGCAACTTGCCCAATAAGCACAGCCCAGTTGGTGAGAACAATATGGCATGGAGATGTGGGGAATTGTAAGCAGTCTGGTGCAGCTGGTGAGCAAAAGGGAAGGAAATTGGAGAGGGTGGAATGGGATCCGGACTTCCCTTAATGCCTGCAGAACTGGGTCAGAGTACAAGCAGAAGCCACACCCAGCTCCTACCCCTGAGCTCTGACGAGTTGCAGTCCTTTTGTCTTCCTCTTCCTGGCATGGTTGAGCATCAGGAGGGAAAAGTTGCTTGGGGTGAACACTCCTCTTGTACAGCTGTGCACACCCAAGCATCAGGGTTCATTCTTGGGAGGAAGGCGCAAAGGAGCCCATGCTGGCCCTGGGAATGAATTCCAGGCCTCGTGGTGTGTAAACATTCAACAACTTGCTTTCTGAATATAGTTCCTACGTGCATGGTGGTTGGTATTTTTTATTTATGTTAATGAATAAGATAAAAGTGAAACAACAACATGGAATTGCTCATCAACTACATGGGTGACTTCTTTGCTAAATTACCAAATAATTTTTGAAGACCAAACAAATGTTTCCACTATTCTGTGCCCATCTGTGATGTCTAGAGATACAACACATTTTTAAGTTTAATGTACATTATTAATATTTTCTGCAACACTTTTTCTATGCCTAAAAAATCAAGAGAATAATAAGTCAAGTACTGACTTAGAGCATTTGTTGGTTTCAGTCATGGAAATACTCTCACCATGCCCAATGTCAAGCTACTAACATGACATCACTGAATGCAAGTTTGGGAAGAGGTGCACAGTAACATACCACTGTACAGTATTTCCACCGTACGATGCAGCAAACCTAAGGAGCTTCAAGTTCATATAACACCACAACAATTAGGAAGTGATGAGTTTTTAATGTTTCTTGCCTTTGTTTTCAATATAACTTATTTAATTTGAGTTTATGTAATTTATTTTTAATAATGGCCATGTTTAATATTCAGCTTGCAAAATTTCTGAAAATTTAACAATGCACTTTTGTGAATGAGTCTGCTTGTTAACACCACTGTCTGGGCAATCTTGCCATGGAATTCTGGATTCTTAGGTATTTAGAGCCGTGTTTAATGGGGTGGAGGAATGTGAGGCTGGAGTGCGTAAATTGCCTTGTTCCCAGGATTCCTCTGGGGAGAAGTGAAGGTGGAAAAAAGGAAGATAGAGGACCTTCAAAGCATGGGGCCAGCATAAGGGTCCTGGTCCCTCACATCACGACAAATCTCTGAGCTCGGGCCTGGTTGGTCAGTTGGTTGGAACATCAACCATACACCAAAAGGTTGCAGGTTCCATCCTGGTCGGGGTGCATGTGGGAGGCAATTGATTGATGTTTCTCTGTCACACTGATGTCTCCGTCTCTCTAAAATCAATGAAAACATATCCTTGGGTGAGGATTTAAAAAAAAGATACTTCTGAGGCCAGATCACAGAGTGCTTTCTAGTCTGCCTTTGGTGCTTTTGGAACAGTGACAAGTGTTTCTCAGTTGAGTAAAGTTGTAGAGTAAGCATAACACATCTTGATACAACATCAATTTTAGTCAGGTGTTTGAGAGGAAAATCCATTATTTTTCTATTAAGATGAGAATGAATATATCATGGGGTAGTATATAAAATTTGCATTCATTTTCCTAAGAAAATGCCACATAGAACAGTAGAAATTTCATGCTTGAGGTGGTCTATTTCTAGGTACCTCTAGATGATTCTGTAATTCTCTGCTATTATGGGTCATTCAGGGGACACTAGGATCTATTATAGGAGCCAGCTCCAGTGATTTTTGGTTCTTGGTTATCCCCAACAACAATTTGGTGGGGCACTATGAAGGAATCTTCAGTTTTGAAAGATCCATGAGGGTAGAGTGGTAAAGGCCTTTACCCAGGCCTGCCATTAATGAAGGTGGAAATTCAGCCAGCACCCCCTTATCAAGTGTAATTCCTCTGCCCAAGTAGAACCAGTGGATTTGTCTGCCCATGCATCCTACTTTTGCCTGATTGTTCTCTCAGAGTGGCATCTTTTTGTTAATTCTTCCTGTACAAGGGAATGTCGTTTTGCAGTTTGGATGCCCGGAGTTGGCCCCTTCTCTCTCAAGCACAGAACAACCTTAGGTGCCCTGGCTGGGTGGCCCAGTTGGTTGGAGCATCATCCTGTACACCAAAAACTCTCTCAAATCAATGAACATATCCTCAGGTGAGGATTAAAGAACAAACAAACACCCTGTGTGCTCTTGTGCTAGTGTACATTGCAAGGATATTTCTTGTTTACTGCTGAATGTCCAGCACTTAACTTAAAGCCTGGCATGTAGGAGGCACTGAATAAATATTGTTGAATAAGTGAATGAATAGGTGTAATGACACTGTGAGATTCATATTTCAAGTAGATCTCTCCTGGCAAGCCCTGTAGAAGATAGTATATTAGTTTGCTAGGGCTGCTTTAACAAAATAGAGAAACTAGGTATCTTAACCAAGAGAAATTTATTGTTTCAAGTCCTGGAGGCTAGAAGTCTGAGTTCAAGATGTTCCTAGGACGGTGAAACTTCATGCAGTTTCTAGGGAAGGGTCTGTCGCAAGCACCTCTCTCAGCTTTTCCTCGCCTTGTGCCAGCCTAACTCCCGTGTCACACGGTGTTCTCCCTGTCCATGTCTGTGTCTAAATTCCCCTTTTTATAGGGACACCAGTCACATTGGATTAGGGGTGTACCTCTTCCGACATGACCTCATCTTAATTAATTACATCAGCAACAAGCATTAAGACCTCAGCATATGAATTTTAGAGGGCCACAAACCCAGAACAGATGAACTCAGTGTGGACAAAAGTAGAAGAAAACAGAAAAGTCTAAGTGAGAGACATTGAAGTCTTGGAGTTGAGTAATAAGAGTTGCAGTGGATGGAGACAAAGACTTCTCCACTCTAACTCAGTAATATATATATATTCAAAAAAGAAGCCATTAATTAGGATGTTATTTTTGTTGAATATTCTGTGTTGTTCTTTGTAATGCAACAAATTTTCTCAAAAATTTAGTGGCCTAACACAACACCACTGACTATCTCTCAGTTTCTATAGGTCCATGGTTCAGCAGCGTCCTCTGGCGCAGGGTTTCTCGTGAGACTACCACCAAGGCCCTGCAGGGCTGCAGGCATGTCCAGGCTCTAGCTGGGGAAGAGCCACTTCCAAGTCACCTGGTGGATGTTGGCACGGTTCCGTTCTTCATGGATTGATGGACCGAGGGCTTCAATTCTTTGCTGGCATTAGCTAGAGGCTACCCTCTGTTCTTTGGCATGTGGGCCTCTCCGTAGGGCAACTCTGCAGAAAGCTGGCTATCTGAGAGTGAGCAGCTAGAAGAGCTAGGTACAAAGGGCATGAGTGTCAGCAGATGAGGATCAGTGGGATCATCTTAGGGAGGCCTCCTACCCACAGGCTTTATTGTTTGTGTGAGTAAAAGTCTACGCTTTAAGTAGTTGCTCCACTTTTTAAAACTTTGTATGTGCTGGTCATTGTGGAATTTATTTCTTTAATCTCATTAAAGCAGGAAAAGCCTCTGTTTCTCAGATTAGTCCTCAGTCCCTATATGCTACAGCACCTTTCTTCTGCATCAGTCTGGGCAACAGGTAAAACAGTTAATCACTTTGATCCCTGACAGTAGCCTTGGTCTTTTCCATTTAGGAATCCTGCTATGCGAGCAACTCTCTGATTGATTCAAGTCATCTTTCCCTCTCTTTTTAAATTAGTGTGTACTATTTCAAAAAAGTTATTCAAGGGACTATTTTAAATCTTAGCAAATTTAAGTATACTGAAAAGGTGAAATCTTTTATTTGTCCTATTCTTTTTTTAAATATATTTTATTGATTGTCCTATTACAGTTGTCCCATTTTCCCCCATCATTCCCCTCCACCCTGCATACCTTCTCCCACCCACATTCCCCCCCTTCAGTTTGTGCCCATGTGTCATAAGTTCTTTAGCTTCTACATTTCCCACACTATTCTTGCCCTGCCCCTGTCTATTTTCTATCCACCATCTACGCTACTTATTCTCTGTACCTTTTCCCCCTCTCTCCTCCTCCCACTCCCCTGTTGCTAACCCTCTATGTGATCTCCATTTGGAGATGTAGTTCTGTTCCTGTTCTAGTTGTTTGCTTAGTTTGCTTTTATTTTAGATGTGGTTGTTAATATCTGTGAGTTTGCTGTCTTTTTACTGTCATATTTATCTTCTTTTTCTTAGATAAGTCCCTTTAACATTTCATAGAATAAGGGCTTGGTGATGATGAACTCCTTGAACTTGACCTTATCTGAGAAGCACTTTATCTTCCCTTCCATTCTAAATGACAGCTTTGCTGGATAGAGCAATCTTGGAGGTAGGTCCTTGTCTTTCATGACTTGGAATACCTCTTTCCAGCCCCTTCTTGCCTGGAAGGTCTCTTTTGAGAAATCAGCTGACAGTGCGATGGGAACTCCTTTGTAGGTGACTGTCCCCTTATCCGTTGCTGCTTCTAGAATTCTCTCCTTCCTTTTAATCTTGGCTAATGTAATTATGATGTGCCTTGGTGTGTTCCTCCTTGGGTCCAACTTCTGTGGGACTCTCTGAGCTTCCTGGACTTCCTGGTCATCTATTTCCTTTGCCAGATTGGGGAAGTTCTTCTTTATTATTTGTTCAGATTAGTTTTCCCCTTGTTGCTCTTCCTCTTCCCTTTCTGGTACCCCTATAATTTGGATGTTGGGACGTTTAAAGATGTCCTGGAGGTTCCTAAGTTTCTCCTCATTTTTTTGAATTCTTGTTTCTTCCTTGTTTTCTGTTTGGTTGTTTGTTTCTTCCTTCTGGTGCACTCCATTGATTTGAGTCCCAGTTTTCCTCCCATCACTGTTGGTTCCCTGTGCGTTTTCCTTCATTTCACTTATTGTAGCCTTCATTTGTTCATCTAATTTGTGCCCAAAATTAACCAATTGTGTGAGCATCCTGATCACCAGTGCTTTGAACTGTGCATCTGATAGGTTGGCTAAGAGTTGCTTAGATGAATTGGCTCTGGGGGCTTTGATCTGTTCTCCTGTTTGAGCCATTTTTGGGGGGGGGTCTGGTGGTGGCTGTTACATAGTGAGAGGCAGAGCCTTAGGTGTTCCCCAGGGTGGGGCAGCCCAGTTGCTGGGCTGTGACGCTGTATGTGGGGGCGGGGTCAGAGAGGGAACAACAGCGCTTGCTCTGCTCTCTCTCAAATTCCAGTCCCTTCTGTCACTTCCCCCAAGCAAATTGGGCTCTTCTGGTGCTGATTTCCATTTGGGTGGGCTTGTGTACATTCTAGGACCCTGTGGGTCTCTCCAACAAAATCTCTTGTGAGGCTGGGAGTCTCTCCTGGCACCTCAACCCCCCACAAGTGTTTTTAATTGGTGTTTTTAGATTTTATTTCCCAGAGCTGAGGCCCTGGATTGCGAGGTCTGTCTCACTCCCCGTTTTCATCTGGATTATCTGTGCGTGAATGTGGGACTGCCTGGTCAGCCAGCCACCTTTCATAGCCTCACTGGTTCTGTCTGTTGCCACCCGGTGCCCAGGGTCTGCTAGCTGCCACCTGTACACCTTGGATCTGCCAGCCACTGCCAGTGTGCCTGGGTCTGCCAACCTCCACTTTTTCCTGCGCGACTCCGCCCCTCTTACCAGTCTGGATGAATGGTTGTTGGACTTCGGTACAGTTCAATTTTCTATCAGTTCTGGTGTTTTCTTGTTTCTAAATCTTTGTTGTCCTTAATTTTGGTTGTGCGAGGAGGCAGTGTGTCCACCTACACCTCCATCTTGGCTGGAAGTCCTAATCCTGTCCTATTCTTTTTATTAGAGAGTCTAAGTCTTCTTTTCCAGATGTGATACTGTTTGGGGTAATTTCATAATGGAAACAAAAACCTGGAACACTTCACATTGAATTTGTGGTAGCTAGTATATTGTGTCTTAAGCTGAAAAAGATACATTTAAGTGCACTCCAATTAACACATATTCTGTTGAGATCTATACATGCAGAGAAGTATGTTGGTACTTTGATGGATCTACATGACCAAAATAATATCAACTTATACATTTTCTGGAATTTTGCTTGACTTTATATAATTTATTTTTATATTTGTTTTGAGTTGAAAGCATTTTGTTTAGCAGAGGTCTTTTTCACTAATAGATTTTTTCCAGTAGGATATGGTATATGGAAAGTTTGATTTTTTGTTTCCCTATTTCATGGTTAATGGATTTTGCTTTTTCAAGCTTAATTGTATATCTTTCCACTCTGACATGCTTCTAGCTTCAGGGAACGTAGTCTCCTCTGGTCCATTAATATTAGCAGTCGTTGGTGATGTAATCCTGTTTCATTTCTAGTATGGATTTTATCTCGTAGTTATAACTTCTCATATATAAATTTGACTTTAACATGCACTTGTATCATTTTTTCTTATGAATATCTTTGCATTCCTCAAAGTGCTAACCATATATGTAAAATTACTTGCTTATACAAATATTCTGCAGTCATCATGAAAATACATAATTTTATTCTAATGTCTTTGACTTTACTTATTTTATTGCCCTTATTAGATGAATAGATGTTCTTTGTGCCTCCGAAACTTCCATGCATTATGGCCATCTCGAAAGGAGTGTCGCCAAGTAATGCTGTTGTTAGAGTGACTTTATTTGATACCTGGGAACAATGAATGTGAACCTGGTTCAATTTTTTCCTTTCCTCTGTGTTATTTTTAGTAAGAGGATTTCCTTAAAAGGTAATTAGCATGCTTTGGCTTGTGGGCAAATACATATCTTTACAGTGTTCCAAGCAGCAGACCCTGCTTCCTTTACACTGAAGCCAGACAATATCTACTTCTCATGAGAATGGCTATTTGTGACTGTGACTATTTACATGTGTAGCTCTGGTAAGAGAAGGCCAAATTGTGTGGCCTTGTGATCAGCTCTGGTAGAGGAAAAGAGCATGGACTTTGAAGTGAGAAAAGCTGGTTTAGGTCTTAGCCTGTTATTCCCTAGACATGTGACTGTGAGTCCCTTCTGTGAGACCTACTTGCCTCATCTATAACATAGAAATAGCTGTCGTACCTTTGCATGCATGGTTATTAGTTATAAGCTAGAATGTGCTTGTTTTTACACAAATGTAAAAGGTAATAAAAAACAGAGGTATTCAATTCAAGTCTGTGCTGTCATCCTTTTTCTTTACATTGTAGTGCACCCCATTTTTCATACCCTGGGCACTGTTTTCTTTAGAACTACACCTGTCTGCATTTAATCTACTCAAGTACCACATATGCAAACATCACTTTGTGCCTTGTTTCCTCTCCACATATTCCTGCTGCACTCACTCAGTCTTTTAATGTATTATTATTGCTATATGACTTGCTCAGTTTTGCCTCTTTCAATGTTCCAAGAGACGAAAACACCATTGGCACAACCTTTCCCTCTCACACATCCCTCCCTCGGCAGTGGGTGGTTCCGTGGGAGGAGAGTAGGGAACGGGAGGGCAGCAGTGCTGGTGACAACGGCTCCCACACATGTCTGTGCTGCACACTTGATGTGTTATATCCCAATGTGTTTTATGCTGCATAGTATAGCATAGAGCATAGTGTATTTTATTATAATCTTTTAAATAAGAAACTCGGGCTTATGTGGTTGGTAAATAACTTGCCCAAGGTCAGATAGCTGGCAAGTGTTAGAGTATCCATTGATACCAAGGTCCGTGCTTTTAACCTGTGCCTACCTGTGCTGAAGTATGGGCCCTGAAATCCAGCAGGTGGTTGGTATGGCTAATTCTGTTTGGCTAAGTGTGAGTCTTCCAGGTACCAAACTCCCTTATACAAATTCATCATGAGAAATGAGTTTTGATAGAAAAATAAGAGTGCAGGTATATTCTAAAAATTAAAACTGGGTGTGTTTCCAAAATATGTGAAGTGATATTAACAAATAAATATGATAGTCTCATTGGGACAGAAGATGACAAAATCTCATGACATATTAGTGGTTAATGGCTTAACAAGGGAGACAGACTGATTTTAAAAATGCACATAAGTGATATTATCCTGAAGGGCAGGTTCATGGTCAATGTTACTAAAATAAAAGAATCCAAACCTAGTCCAGTAGAACCAGCTATTTGCATGCAATTGACTAAATATAAAAGAAAAATGGTGGCAAAACCTTTGGCCACATTTGTATTTCCTTCATACACATTTTGTTCAACTTCTAGAAAATCCAGAGGAAAAGGTTAGAACATATTTAAATTTCCAGAGGTTTTGCCGATAAAATATTTTATAAATTGGAACAAATCCTTTGAAAAGAATAAAGCCCTGGGAGGTAAACATCCTATGTGTGATAATCAGCAGTGCTGAAGAAGGAAGCAAGGTTATCAGCAATGAGAACAAGCTATGTCCCACAGGGTTAAATAAGATCATACGGTGGTCTGGAAAATTAGTTCTGCCATGTTATAGAAGTGTGAATTACACAATATCTCCAACTAAAACTATTCTTTATTGTAAATGGTGCTGAAACTATTTCTTTAGTGGATGTATGAAAAATTCTGCCTGGGTGTCTAAACAGTTGCGAGAGTGTAGTTCCTTTTTAACCTGTATATATGTGACTCACTGGCAACCATAATAGAGAAAGCAGTACAATGCCTAGAAGGATTCTTGGAGAAATTATGAAAGAGGCTTTTGTTGTATCTATCCTTTCCTATCTCAGCCTATTGATTTTGCCTCTCCAATATCTTTAGAGTTGCTGCACCTCTTTTCATTTCCATTACTACCACCTCAGTTCAAGTTATTACTATCTTTCACTTGGACTATGGAAACATTTTTATAATTGGTTTCCATTCTTACTGTTCTCCCAATTCATTCTCTACATTGGAGCTTCCTTTCTTAAAGCCCATCGATAGCTTTCCATTTTATTTAAAGAATAAACACTTAGGATCGCCAAATACGCAGGCACCTTGTGGACACTCCTCTTTTCTCTCAGCTTTATCTTGCATCTCTGTTATGTCCTCCATCACAGCCACCTATAGAATTGACAACATTCTCTTCCAGCACAGAATTTTGAACGTGATGTTCCCTTCACCAGCTTAACTCATCCTCTCCCTGATAGATGTTGGCTCAGGGAAGCTTTCTCTAATCTTCCAGACTAGGTAAGATCCTTTTGGTATAGACTCTCTTAGTAACATTAACCAGGATCCTGTTCTTTGGAATAACTTCATGTTTGTACAATTTTATAATAAACATTTATCTTCCTGCTGATCATAAATATTAGGGTTGTTGGGAGTTTTTGCTTGTAATTGTAATCCCAGAATCTAATAGATGTGGGGTAAACATAACTGAATGAATCTGCATATTAACTTGGAATTACTTGAAAAAAAGAGAGATTTGGACAATTTTTTTTTCTTAATTTTGTTTGTTTTACCTACTTAGAACATTACTAATGCATATGGAAATAAGTTATTTTCACTAGAATGATTTCTCTGTCAACATGTGAGTTCTGGTTTACGCCACCTAATGTTTCCGTTAAAAATCAATGGCAGCATCACATATTAGAAAGCTGTCCAGGAAGCAGTGAAAGTGGTACTGACTGCTCCTTATTTCCATTTCTTTTTTCCGCTGCGATTCCCCTCCCCATTTTTGCGTAAATTGCACTCTTGGAGGATGGACACCATGAACTTTTTCTTTACTGCTACTCTTGAATCTTTGCTTAAAAATATGATATAGAAATTATAGACTTACCGTGTAGATCTGAGGTGAGAAGTATGTTATTGATCAGTGAGTTTTTAGTTGCTAGGAAAATGTGTACAAACTTAGGGTTCTCCACATCGATTTCCTTTAAACACTGGCTCTTAGTAAGTGTTTGTTGGTGCTCTATTTTAAAGTTTTCTATGATTTTTCTGTGTATTTTTATAAATGATTACTAAGAATTTTACTAAAAGTCGCCCTTTAACAGTGATAAACAGTTCCTTTGGAATCCTGCAGAAAATTATACTGTTTTGGCAGCCCATTTTAGGGGTTATTCTATTTGAATAACGAGTTTGAAATTGACACAAAGTACTTGACTTTGAGAAGACTTGACAGAACTCCTGGCTCTTTGTACTTTATACTTTTGTAAAAATTCTCCAATAAAGACCACAAATAGAATTGTTTAATTTTTCTACTGTGGAGCTAGGATTTTCTTTCTCTCTACAATTGTGGATGCATGTATTGTTGACTTAGAAAAATGGAATATAAATTAAATTTTGTTTAACATTTATTGACCAGATTAAAAATACATTGAGATTCAACATTTTGTTCACAAAAATGACCCAGCAAGGCAGTGAGCAGAAAGAGCAAATAGTTGGAGTTCTGTAGGAGAAAACTGTCATGTTTAATCTCTGATCACTCACTCATTTACTCATTTAAAAACATTTGCAGGGCATTGATATCCAGAATATACAAGAAGCTCATGTAAACCAGAAAGGACTCTACAGAGAAATGTAGACAAAAGTTTTAAAAGATATAAATGGGCAATTTGCAGAAGAGGATATTGAATGGAAATAACAGTAAATAATTATAAAACATGGTAGTAATATCAAACATCTATTAGCACTTCCTTGTACTGGAATTTTTCTTGGTGCTCAATCTTTAAGCATTTAACTTCTCCTGACAGAAGTATTACCATCCCTACTTGACAGAGGAAGCAACTGAGTCACAGAATAATATACTTGGATACTAAGTGGAAATCTGGCTTCAGATCTCTCACACGTATATGGAGACTCAGTCTTACTAGCTATAAGAGGAATATGTATTGAAGCACAAATACCTTACAATAATCAGATTTTCAACAATGTGAATTCAGATAATATCAAAATATTATCTGAAGGCTGGGAAGATGAGGGAAACCCTCTCCACTAGTGGCAGGAGTATAAATTGGTGTGTTCATTTAGGAGAACATCTTGCAGTTCTTGGGAAAATTGGATATGCGAATCCTGATGTTCTGGCAGTTCTTGTGCGTGTGCCAGAGAGAAACTATTAGTTAATGCACATGGAGACATGCACTAGAATACTTATTTCTTTTATTTTTAAAAGTTTTTTATTTTATTATTTAAAAAAAAGATTTTATTTATTTATTTTTAGAGAGAGGGGTAGGGAGGGAGAGAAACCTCAATGTGTGGTTGCCTTTCACACACCCTCTACTGGGGACCTGGCCCACAGCTCAGGCATCTGCCCTGACAGGGAATTGAACTTGTGACCCTTTGGTTTGAAGGGGGGCACTCAATCCACTGAGCCCCCACCAGCCAGGGCTAGAATGCTTATTTCATTGAATTTGGGGATGTGGGAAGTTGAAAGTACCATGGGAGTTCTTTTCTAAGGAAATGGACACCGTGGTATATTTATAAGAAGGTACACTGTGGAATGCTCAGAAGCAATTAACTAGTTTTTATATTTAAAAACATGGATAGATCTGATAATTGACTGAATGAACAAACAGTAAAAGTAAAGCAGAGAATGAGATTGTAACTTAATAACATTTATAAAAAAATTAAACACATGCATATAATAATATGTTTTCCTGAATATGCTTACATGTAAAATCAGGTATGGTGGGTGGACAGAAAGTACATAGGAGTAGTTACCAAGGAGAGAGAAATGGTTTTGGGTATAGGGAATGAAGGGGAAAGCTATAATAAAAATCAAATACAGAACAGAAGAGGAAGCTGTCATAGGGCACTGATGAAAGCAGGACATGACATAAGCCCAATGTGAGCCAACATTTAGTCTGTTTTCTTTATTGGTCTAGCCCTCATGTTTAAATCAGTACCTGGGGCATCAGGTGCTCAGATCAGTGAAATGGGAATGAAGAATGAATGTATAAATTAAGAAGAATGATCAACTCAGCTCCATGTACCTGGGAGCCAATAATAACTAGGGGCCCTCTTCCAATTTCTTATTTTATAGTTAAATACGTATTACATATAGATTCTAGGCCAGTTTCTGGAGATACAAAAGTGAATGAAACACTTTTCTGCCTCTAGGAGACCATAAGCTATTTTTGGTGATTGAGTGAAAAATTCTTACTAATGTCAAGTGTGATTAAGTACTATAAGATAAACCTTTGTGAACTGGAATGAAAGCACAGAGGAGAATGCCTGGACATTCACTCATTCACTCATTCACTCACTCATTCATTCATTCATTCCACCAATACTAATCTGAGTTCCTGCTTTGTACTCATCCCTTTTTTAGGTTTGGAGGATACAACGAGGAGCTTTCATGGAATTCTTTGTCTCCTAGTGAGACCGCCCTTAACTGAATAGTCACACCAACAAATGGAAGGTGAAAAGTTGCTATTGTGCCAATTGTTGTCTCTGAGAACTTATTTAAAAAGAATGAAGCACAACCTCAGTCTAGACTTAGATCTAAGAATGGTTTCCCTGAAGAAGGGATTAGGAATTTGTAGAATTAGTAAAAGTTAATTATGAGGTGGTCAGGGATGTGTGAGAGAGTAGAGGTTGAGGAAAGTGTCAAGATTAAGTGAAGAGTTGATGTGTAGCTGGTTAGAGACTGACCACAGGGACCTTCTGGGCCGTTGTCTTCAGAGATAATGGAGGTTTTAAGGTGGAGGTTTTGTCATCAACTATGCATTCTAAAAAGAAACTTGTGATGATATGGATATGGTAAGTTATGAAGTTATTGCAGTAGTTCAGATGACAAAGATGGGATTAGTTGACTTGGATTGCAGTAGGTATGAACAGAAATGGTGAATTAGAAATCTATTAAAGAGGAAAAATTCAAAGGGCTTGGTCAAGGATTGGGTTTGGCATAGTGTGGTGAGGTAGAGTGGAGATAAAAAATGACCTGAGGAGGATGAGTAAAAACAAAGTCACATAGGATACTTTGTGGTAAAACTAAGAAATGCCAAACTTGAAGAAAAAACCTTAAGAGCACCTGGGGGTGATTTTGTGAGATGTATAATGACCTTGTGATTACAAAAGAAGATCCATAGCTTTGGAGATGCATATTGTATAGATGAAATGATGTAATGTCTGTGATTTCCTTTAAAACACTTTAGCAAGGAAGGAGAGATATAGATGAAGCAAATTCTTGGTAATTGTTGAATCTAGGAAACAGTAATACAAGATTCATTATATTCTTATTATACAAGGTTCATTATATTGTTATTTCTGTTTTTTTATGGAAATTTAAAATTATTCATGTTTTTGAAAAGCAACCAAAGAGAAAAGAAAGATCACCTATTAAGAAGGGAATGACAAGTGGACTATTCATTAATAACAACAGAGTCACCTAGATAGTGCAACACATACTTTCAAAACATGGAGAGAAAATTAATGTCATGGCTTACCTAAGCTTCCATATTCTCATTAAATTATTAATGATAAGTGAAAGCAAAACATAGGCATTTTCAGACAAAGAAGGACTGGGAGAGTTTTTTGTTTACAGATCGTTGTGAAGAAAATGATTAGAGCATATAGACCTTGGGAGAAGAAAATTTAACCTAGAAGTTGTAAAACAAAACAGGAACAGACTCATAGATACAGCAAACAAACTGATGGGGGTGAAAGCTTTCCAGGAGGGAGTGGGGAGATAAGTAAAAAAGGTGAAGAGGAATGAGAGGCACTAACCTTCGTTATAAAAGAAATGCCATGGGGAAACGCACAGCACAGGGAAAACAGTCAATATTGTCATAATAACTTGGTATCATGACAGACATTTACTAGCCTTTTTGTAGTTAAATCTTATCTTAAGCAAAAGAGAAAAGCTTCACAATACATCTAACTAGGTTGTCTTCCCCCAAACCCCCACCCCAGAAAAAAGCAAACAATTTAACACTGGAAAATTTATTACTGTAATTCACTACCTTAATAGGACACAGGAAAAAAGAAGAAACATATCATCTGAATAGATGTGATGAAAACAGTAGAAAAATCTAACAGTATTCATGATGCGATTCTTGGAAAACAGTGAATAGAAGAGAACATCCTTATCTCACAGCGAGAATTACAGTTTGTAGTGAGACAGTAGAAGCATTCCAAATAAAGTAAAAAATAAGATAAGAATAGGATGTCTTCTTTCACTGCTCCTAGTTGGCATTGTTCTAGAAATCCTAAAACGAGCCAACAGGAAACTGCCCTCCCCCCACCCCACACACAGAAAACTATTAGAATTATTTTTGAAAGTTGGCTTCTTTCAAAGTCACTTTGCAAAAAAAAAAAAAAATCAATAAATGACTAATATCAGAAATAATATATTAGAAAGATGATTTTTCAAATCCCTTTCACTGTAACAACAAACCATAAGGTACATTATTTAGAGGTAAATCTAATAAAAGATCTGTAAGGCTTGTCTGAAGGAAATAGTAAAACTTAAAAGTGAGGTAAAGACTTAAAATAATCAAGAGCTATTCCATGGACATGGATGTTTAGATCTAATGTCTGAAGATGTCAAAATAACATGCAAATTGAGGGAAATGTTTGCAAAATATTCAACAGAATTTTGTGTGTAAGTATGGGAAATGACCCTAAAATTCATACAAAATAATAAGGAAGTTTTGAGAAGCAAGAAGGAAAAGCACTGGTATCGTTAGACCCTGCATATTTTACTCAGTTTTGGTGATGATGTGCTCTTGGCACAATGGCATGCTGACCAATTCAAAACAACTGAGCTCCAAGAATATATGAGAACCTAGTGCTGTGCATGACAAGGGAATTACAAACCAGTGGGAAGGGCAAGGCTCTTCCAGGAGCAGCACTGAGACAGATGATTACCCCCCTAGAAAAGAATAAGATGAGATTGCTATTTCGCATCATTCACACAAATACATTCCACAGGGGTCGAAGCTCTGACTTTGTACTGCAAAAGTTTTAAAATTTGAGAAGAAAGTGTAGGAGAAATGTATTTGGACTTTAAGGGCAGTGAAAGATTCCTTTGAAGAGACCCAGAAAGCATAATCCCTAAAGGGATAGTTGACTACATTGAAAGTTAAAACATTCTATTTGATCCGGGACATAATGTACAAGTCTAGCACAGACTGGGAGATTTTTGTAAATTATACACTAGCAAATAATTTCTGTCCAGAATATACAAAAGACTACTGCACATCATGAGGAAAAAGATAAATAAGCCAATGGAAGAATAAACAAAGGAGCAGGGCAGATTGCAGAAGAGGAAGATATAAGCCCGTAAACATATGAAAGGGTGCTTTGCATCACTATTATCAGAAAGATGCAAATTACAATTGACAATGAGACATCATTTCATACCCATCGATTAACAAACATTTCAAAATACCAAATTTGTGAGGATGTGGGGAAGCAGGACGGTTGGTCATACATTGCTGATAGGATGTAAATTGGTACAACTTCTGTGATGAGAAACTAATAAGACCCAGTAAAACTGAAGGACAAGTGTAACATGGATCAGAAATAAACTGAAGTCAGAACTTCATGGCCATGATTAATTCTATAGAGCCAAGGAAGTGGGAAGAAGAGGGTGCATTACCTCAAAGGAATTGCAATGTTTTACACAGTTAAAAAATATCTAAAGCAAGAATGGGAAAACTGTTAACATTGTTTAAATCTGTTGGGATGTAGGGATAATATGCTTTTATACAGGACGTTTATATAGGATTTCTATATGATTGGAATATTTGGTAATTTCTTTAAAGACCGAGTTGAATGGAGAGGCTTGAGGACAGAAACTATGGTTTTCAGGACATTGGTGACTAGCTCTTCCTGGAATGCATCCTTCCAGAAACCTGTGTCCACATTTCTCACATCCTTACTTGTTTTGTGCTCTGACCCAAGTTTCAGCTTTCTCAGTGAGGCTTTCTCTGGCCTTCAACATCTTCTAACTCCCTTTGATGTATTTTTAAATTGCATACTTATTATTATTTATCTTACTATATATTGTTCATATTTATTTATATTGTTTATTGTTTGTATTGTGTTATTTGTATTATTTATTTGCCTTTTCTGTTTTTGTCTTTCCTCCCAAAATATAAGTTTTCAATGGTAGGGATACCTTTCGTTCATTTCCGTATCCCCAGCACCTAGCAGAGGGCCTGGCACAGAGTAGCTTCCCAATAAATACATGTTCAATGTGTGAATGAACAATGAATTTTGAGTTCTGGTGCTGGTTGGTGGAAAGCTGTCTGCATCACTGTGAGACATAGGAGAGAGAAGAGGTGCGGCAGGATGCTGTGTTTGGTTTGGAGGGGAAGATGGCATATGTAGAAGTGAGGTCAGCAGGTAGCTGGGAATCAGGGCATAAAAGGACAGATGGGCCAGACCAAATTGAAACTGAGTACAACTGAGCACTGTGCTTCTATATTTACAAATAGATGGACTTGGCTGTCCGTCTTGCTGAAGGAATTTGACCAGGCATTAAACAGATAGCTCAATAACGAAATTCTCTAAATTCATTCTGTCTTGCTTTAAAAAAAAAGCGCAATTCTGTTTACTACAAAAAAGGTACTCTATCTCAGAGAGGGAGTAAACGGTGCTGTTTTATCTCTGCGCTGTGACAGTATTAAACAACTTTTACTGGTTTCCAAACATTGGATCTGACTCATCTGTTGTTTATTGTTCATCGTGCAGGGGAAAGAAAGATTAGTTGTTAAAGTTAAAAATAATAACAGCCATGGTGAATGCATCTTCATTGAAGACTCTGATGTTGAAAGAGATTTAAAGAATGAGGATATATGTTTTCCTATGTGTTAGGCTTTTGCTAAATATTTCTTTCTAGTCTTGAGGTTTTCTTGCTGTGGGACTGAATGAACAAAAGGCCCATCTGGTGAATTCAGGTCAGTAGCTTTTCAACTTCCATATATAACTTGATCGGTAAGTTTGTTAAAATGAAGATTTTAGGGCCCCACCTAAGAGAGATAATTCAAAATTCTGGCATATATAGGCTCAAGAATCTGAATTTTACACAATTATCCCAGGTAATTCTGATACAAAGCATAAGGGGACAACACTTGGAGAAAAATGCTCCAGACGATGCTCACTTTTACTCAGTCATTTCTCTGTGTGTGTGTGTGTGTGCAAATTATGTGCAGTAATGTGTTGTGTACTTGGTAATGTTTGCGAATAAAACAGGTGTGCCAACATTGGCAGTTTGAAAGCTGTAAACAATTATATCTACAGCAGAAAGAGAGGCACAAAAAAGAAAAAGAAAATGTGCTCCTACAAGAAGCTGAAAATCTAACAGGAAAAAACAGTGCAAAGATAGAAAATTACAATGTGTAATGTATCATTTCCTATTGCTGTTATAATAAATTTCTACAAACTTACTGACTTAATGCAGCACAAAATTATTCTCTTACTGGTCAGAGGTTAGAAATCCCTTCAAATGCAGGACTGGTTCCTTCTGGGGCTCTGGTAGGTGACCTGGTCCTTGTTTGTCCAGTTTCTAAAACTGCAGACCACACATCATACTAACAGACACTGGACACCTGTGGAATCTTATCAGCCTAATACATTTAATAAAATAAACTACATTCCTTGCCTTTTATGGCACATGGCCTTTTTGTCCTTTTCATTTATAAGTTTCTCTCTGCTTCTGCCATCCACATTGCAGTCTCCTTTTCTGTAGTGAGAACTTCCTGTGCTTCCTTCTCATAAGGACATTTGAGGTTATACTTAGTTCCCACTTGAATAATCCAGGATGACTGCCTCATTTCAAAAGCCTTGATTTCATTAGAACTTTCAAGACTCTGCTGGTAATGCTCACAGGGTCTAAGGATTAGGAAGAACATGGTATATGTGGGGGCCATTATTCAACAGTGTGATGACAATGGCAAAACCCTGCCCTTTCCTTGAAGTACCCATAAGTAAGTAGAATTTGTAAACTCCACAATGAAGTCGTAAATACCATGCTTAGTAAATAACTGTGAAGTGATTTCAAGAAAAGACCAGACAGGTTGCCACAGTACCACTATCCTCGCCTGAAGCCAAATGTAGTTGGAAGATATAATCAATCTATTATAACAGCATTGTAGCGTTGGAGCAGACAGGGACCTTCAAAGTTTATTGCCATTTTATGGGGAGTCAGCAACATGCTGTCAGTCTCCACTGGATGAAAGCCACTGTGTTAGACACAGTGAGAGGTGAGAAGAGAAACTGAAAAGATGATCCAATGCTTAAAGAATTTAAAGTCCTATAGAAAGAAGGGACAAATATAGTTTAAATATAGACAACCTATGAAGCTGTAGAATAAAGGCCACTGGGTCAAAAAGGAACCCTATCGTAGGTAGCAAACCTGTGTCAGAATTCTCAGCAATTGTTTTGCTCAGGAATCCTTAGTAAAATTCTTTGAAGGGAAAGACAAGTAATACAAACCAAGGACAAGCCATTAGAGAAGCTTTATGAGTGACAGTCCTCTGGGACTCTAATAGTATTTGATACGATGTGCAATTTAGTGTAAGGCTGGTTTTAGACCTCATTAAAATGTTTAAATAATTGTTCTCAGATTATCCGTCAGATGGATTCCAAGATGAGGTGCATGAGATGAGAGGCGATTTTTGCTTCTGCAGTATGTTTTTGTGAGCATGGTAGGTTTTGAGGTAGTTGTGCGTTTGCTCTGGCCATGTGACTCCTTCTTCACACTGGGATCTTATTACCCATCCATTCCCAGTTCTAAATTCTCCTCCTTCTTAGAATGAGTTCTTTGACTACAGTGATGGAGACTGCCTATTCCTGGCTGTTCTTGCTATAAAAGCTACCGAAAAAGTTTTTCACTTGTAACATGCTTTTCTACTCACTAGCCTCCCTGTTTCAATGTCTTAAAGTCAGCTGCCTAAATAATCTCCCTTTGTCATTTTCAATCACGTTACTCTGCTTCAGACTCAGAAGTGGCTCTCAATTTCCCAAAGCAGCACACGCAGGCTCTTCACTTGAGATGTCAAAACCCTTCACGAGTCCCTGTCCCCTGGGTGGTCACCTCCAGCTCCCACCAGGTGAATTCCTTTCCCAACCCTCACCAGTCTCCTCTTTATGTTTATGGGTCATGCCAGTGCACATTGGTTTCCTGTTTCTGTTAGGGTTTTGTGTATATTTATATCCTTTTTGCTTAGTAAAAAAAAACAAGTTATCTTCTGAATTTGAAATTAGACTAATACTCCTGGGCTTTTAGTTTCTTGTTTACAACATCTTTCCTCTTTGTATCAATATATTTGTCTTCTACATAGTGCAGAAAGCACCTGCTCCCTCTCCCCAGCTAGTCCTGCTTACTGATTTGCATGAGGAACCCTCCAAATCAAATTATATTCACATATAAGGTGAATTAACTCATCTTTACTGCCTGAGGAGCTAGTGATAACACATCACATTTTGCACTTATTAAGGAAGGGCACTGATTTTTCAGTTAGGTGAAAAGAAAAGTAAGCTAATTTTTGTTATGATAGTGACATGTTAAAGCCATGAAATAATTACTACATCTTCCAAAGTTCCTAATATACTTTTGCAGTGTAAATTTGAGAATAGCTCTGGCAAGGTTTGTTTAACTTGACACCACCAAATTGCAAACATCAAATCGGAGAAAATGTTATTCAAGTTTTTATTTAAAAGGTGTACTACTATTATAAAGGATTTTTCCCTTCTCTGCTGTCTGGTGTAACTACTCACTTTGAACAATTATGTAGCGGCTACCACAATTTATTTTTAACACAAAATTTTTTTAAAAAGTCTAGAATAAGTGTTTTAGACAGAAAGATTTAATTTCATTCTCCCCAAAAGTGGGAGATGACGATCAAATATTTTACCTAGAAAAAACATAATTTATTGCTATTACATATTTACTATACATGTATTTTATAAAGAGAAATAAGAAAATCTATGAAGTATTTTAAATTATTAGAAGCAAACCTCCAAAATTATTTAGTATAAGACTTTATATTTTGACAATAGCTTATTTGTTTACATTTTTCAATTGAGTGTGTGTGTACGTATGTGTATATAACCTTTAGTTTGAAACCTTTAATGCAATGAAAGGAAGAACATTATCTGTAGAAATGAATAATCACTTGCTTCTCTTTACTTTCATGGTGCTCAGTCCTTGTCCACTTAATTGTCATCTCTATGGAGAGGACTTCTGTGAAGGGCCAATGTAAATTAGGTCCACCTTGTCATTCTCATTTATAAGACTTGTTACTGTGTCTCCCCACCAGACTGCAAACTCCTTGAAAGAGACCATGTCTCTTTTGCTTACCTTTGGACACTTAACAGGGGAACGGTGGCCTGACTACTAATAGATGCTCATTAAATAGCAACTGAATGAATAAATGTCCCATTGATGAAGTCCTTAAATAGCCTTTGGGGTTCTTATTCTAAATTG
Organism: Glossophaga mutica; assembly: GCA_039655065.1. NCBI lineage: Eukaryota > Metazoa > Chordata > Mammalia > Chiroptera > Phyllostomidae > Glossophaga > Glossophaga mutica. Next base: position 68,445,262 of record CM077304.1, read on the forward strand.
CACAGCTATCAGAGATGAAGTCAGTTTGAATTAATCTAAAGTCCCCTTCTATAATCTAAAGTCCCCTTCTATTGTGACTCCCTTCCAAAGACACTCTATCCTAATAATGGCAAGTATCTGACACCAATGCCATCTCTCCTGCCCTCGAGGGTGCAGGTGGGTTTCACAGATCCCCTTCCCATGCCAGGTGCGGATGTGGTCTCAGAATTCCTTCCTACGTGTCCTCTAAGCAGCCACTTTCTTGTCAGGATAGTGAAACTTAATCTTCACCCCTGTTTTTGTGAGGAAGTGAGATGACTAAAGGATTAGAGGTATATGCCTTTAGTATTTTTTCCCATTCAATGATTAAAATACTTAAAATCCTATAAAAATAGGAAAGAGACATACTTTAAATATAGAGAGTCCATGAAATGACAGAGTAAAGGCCAGTGGGTCCAATAGACATTCCCCAGGAATACCTATTTGGGGCATTTAATTATTCTGAAGCACCAAAAATGTGTAGTTCCTGCACCTTAGTTCATCACTATGAGGTATTAGCACAGGAGTGGTACCACAGGAATATGTTTCTGAAGCCACCTCTTGTATTCCATATTGGCTTTTACAGTTATTACTCTCTCTTCAGTATCAAGTTCATGGTGCTTAATGCGGGGTTGGGGGGAGAATAAAGGATGGAGATCAGTAGGTGAGCAGTTGCTATGCATTTTCAAAGGAAGTGAAAAATGCAAAGGAGTAAAACTATGTGCAGATTTAAAAAAAAAAAAAACTGTACAGTATTTCCTTTTCAAAACAAGTGGGAACTCCATGAGAAGGGTTTAGGCAAACTGGCTTGATGGATGAATCCCTCCGCCATAGTGTAGAGAAAACGATAAACTCTTACCCCTGAAGTGGACTCCGCACACTGAGACCCAGAAAAGTTAACTGGCTTCACAAGTTGGCAGAAGTGCCTAGTCAGCCCCCTCCTGGCTCCTAGTGTCGTGTCCTTTCCACAGGTTAAATGGGCAGTTTGTTTCATGTTGGTTGTTGGAAGAAGCTATGCAGGAGAGAGAAAGACTGGTTAGCAGTTAACATTTTCAGAGCTACGCTCTTATGGTGGGATGTCAGAAAATGCAAATAAACAAGTGTAATAAAATTATATTTCATTGCTTCTGAGTGAGAACTATGTTTATGAAGATTTAGCTTCTATGTTATGATTAAGTAGAGTCTAGTTAACCTCAAAGAAGAAAACAACCGTGTTTTTTCCACAGTAAAAGGAATTATTGTGCAGTAAACTCTTGATTGATCACACAGGAATTACTCAGCTTATGAAATCACTTGGATCCCCTTCTCCTCATATCCCCATCCTTCAGCTGGGTCTTGCTAGTTCCAACAGGGCCCTGGAGTGACACAGGTACAGATGAAGTGAATGATCACTCTTAGTGAGAATGTGATTACAGTTGGGTTTACTTGGTAGCTAAAGGACTTGTTCAGTAGAATGCTGGGACCAATCGAACAAACCCATCCATTCCTCTGCATCCCTACTGCCATCTCTCCAGTCGAAACCATCATCTTTCCCTTGTACTTCTACAATAGTCAAACTCATTTCCTTTATGCGTTTCTATTCCTTTGCTAATCCAATATCTACACTGCATTTGATGTAATCTGTTAAAACCAAATTATGTTTGTAATTCTGTAGTTTAAAAATCTTTAACTCATCTGTGCCCATAGTATTAAATTAATATTCTACAATTTGATACATAGGCATTTCTTTAATTTGAAGTTTCTCCTTACTTCTTTGGTCTCACCTGTCACTGCATATCTCCCCTCACTTTTCTCTTGAAAATATTGCCTCTCTGTGGGACATCTTAACAAGCAACCCACTGTATTTCAGTTCACCTTTATATAGGTCACTGACATGATCTTTCCAAAGTGCAAAAGTAATTTTGTCACGTTTTGGTTTAATATCCTCCAGTGAATTAATAACACTATTATAATTAAGTTCTAATATTTACTGTTGCATTAGTCACTTATTATTTGGTCAACAATGTTTCCTTAGCACATACTGTGACATACCAGTCTGGGATATCATCTTCAACTTACTACATCCAGCTTATCCTTCAAGACTTAGCTGAAATGTTTTCTCCCCAGAACCCTATAGTCTTGTCAAAGGGTTCTTATCATACTTGTATACTGCCCTAGAGCCTGCACATACCTATAAAATTTACTGATTCATTCCTAACAAAATTTATGGACTGCCTCCTATATGCCATATACCTGACCTACAAAAATGGCATTTTCATAGAACGAATAGGTAAAAATTATATCCCTCATGCAAGTTACATTCTTGAACAAAAGGCAGCAATGTGAGTATGTAAAACATATCTTTTGTTAAATGGTGATAAATCTTATTGGAAACAACAAAGCAAGGAAGGAGGATAGAAAGTTCTGGGGTGGACGGGAAGATTTTTCTAAGACGAAATACTGGTACAAGTATCCAAAGAGGTAGAGCAAACAAGCCAGGGAGGTATCTAGGGGAAAACTCAAAGGCATTAATGGGAGAATCTCTCCGGCATATTTGGGAATGCAAAGGAAGCTGGTGTATGAATGGAGTAAGGTTAGTGTGGAGCAAAGTGTAAGCAGTGAGGCCAGAGAGGTAAAGTGGACTATAGTTTATAAGGATACTGGGGTCCTTGTAAACACTTGGCCTTTTACTCCAAATGAGATGAGAAGCCACTGGAGGAGGAAAGCAAAAACATGATATGACTTGATGTTTATTTTAAAGGGAATCTTTTGTTGCTGTGTAGAGGACATACTTGGGGGCGTAAGGGACAAGACATTAGTAAAATACTAGAGCAGAATATGAAGGAGAATTGGAGAAGGGTGGTAGTGCTGTGGTAATAAAAATTGGTGTTTGTATATATTTTTAAGGTAGAGGTGAAAGAATTCAATGACCAATTGAACATGGAGTGTGCAAGAAAGGGAAAAAAGGATGATGTTGAGGCATTGGGCTTGGGCAAGGGAGGGAAAGACTTTTAGAGCAGCAGATGGGGTGTGTGTGTGTGTGTGTGTGTGTGTGTGAAATCAAGAATTTGGTTTTAGACATGTTAAGTTTGAGATGCCTATTAGATATCTTAGTGGAAACATCCAGAGGTGGCTGGATTAATGAGCATGGAAGTTTGGAAGTAATGGGGGAGGTCTTTAGGATCTGAGTGATATTTATAACCACAAGTCTGGATATTATCACCAAGGGACCAAGTGTAGACAAAGAAGTGAAAATGTCTATGGTTTGGAACCTGGGGTCCTCCAACATTAAGGAGAAGGAGGAGGAATCAGCCAGGAGACTGAGAAGGAGTTGTCTACCAGATAGATGGAAAAGTAAGAAGTCAAGAGAAGAAAGTATTAGAAGGAGAAGAACCAATCAACTGTGTCAAATTTTGCTGATAGGTTTATGCATGTTGAAGACAGGGAGATAGCTGTTGGATTTAGCATCCTGGTGCCTTTAGTGATGTTGATGAGAGCAGTTATGGTAGAGCAGTGGGAATGAAAGCCTTAGTGTAGTGAATTCAAGAGAAAATAGACACAGAGTATAAGTGGGCAACTACCCAGCTTACACCTAAGTGCTCCTTTTCATTCTAAAAGTGTTGCAGTTTGAATGTTACTTATATGCCAATCCTAACTATATAGAAGAAAACACTTTCAAGGAGCATTGCTGGAAGTCTTAGCTGGAGGAACTGTGGTCAGCCAAGATTTTGTTTTTAAACAGAAGAAACAATACAGAGTATTTATTTGCTGAAGAAAATGATGCAGCATGGAGACATAAATTAGTGATATGGGAGATAAAGGAGAGGATTTTGAGAAAATATGTTAAAAGGCAAGAGGGGACAGGACACAGAGAGCTTGGCCTTGGATGGGAGCTCAGTCTCGTTGGCTTTCTAATGGGAGAGAAGGCAGAGTACATTGTTGCATTTCTCACATTGCATTTTATTGTTGATTTATTTGTTTGTTTTCCCACATGTTGTGAACCTCTTAAGAGCAGTAAGAGTAAATGCCATGTTCATTTTGTGGTAGGAATTTTTATTGTTCTATTTCTATTCTTTAGTGTAATGTCTGACACACAGCGTGTGTGCAATAAATGTTTGAATGAACAAATGAAGACACTGTGCTAAGCATGTGTATATTTCATCTTCTCACTGAGATTGAATCATTTCCATCAAATTGTGACAACCAGATTGATTTAATTGTGTTTCTCTTGTCTGGGCCTACAGATAGTTTGACTAACTGGTAGAGTTGATTAATAGAAATGCCTGTTTCTACCAAAATCGATGATGCTTGCTAGGAGTAAAATTAGTCACCATTTGCTGCATCATTTTGCAGTGGTCCTAGTTTTGGCTTTCACACATGAAACTACTATTTACCTTGAACCTTCTGAAAGCTACCCATTCTCCTCGGTATCCATTCATCACTTATAGTTTACCATTTATATGCCATTTATCATTATCTGTTATTATCTTACCTAATAATGGAAAGTTCTGTGAGAATGGGGATTACATTTGCATTGCTTCTCCCCTCAATAATGCTTTGTACCACCTTTAGTTAGAGAACATGTCTTGTTCATTGCTAAGTTAAAAATGCTTAATCCAGGCCTGGTGCAAAGCAGGTGTCAAATAAGTATTTGTTGAATGATGAATGAATGAATGAATGAATGAATGGTTACTCTCTGTGGTGTATGCTGTTGGTACACAGACAGATTTTCTTTCCAGTCTGGTGCCTCTATGCCCCAGCTCTAACCTGAGATAATCTTCAAAGGACTGTACTTGGGCCACTGGAGCTGCAAAGCTAAATGCAGCAAGAACAAAAAGTACATGGGATTTTATGCCTTCTCCTCAGTAGCCGGTATCCAATGACTGAAGCGCAGGAGTTTGGGAATCTAGCTCTCATGTGTCAAGGTGGCGCAAACTCACCAGTGTGCTTCATACTCCAGAGCTGCCTGTGGGATCAGGCTGAGGCCAGGACCTCCCCTGAAACTGCACCTTGCTTGGCATATTCTTCTTCTTTATCCTGCTTCCCTGTGCTCCCCTGCAGGTTTCTCCTGAGATCACCTCTTTGATAGATCACTTTGGTAGATCCTTTCCATGGGGTCTGCTTCTTGGGAACTTCACTTAAGACATTGCATGTTTATAAGCAGGTGGTGTCAGGAGCAGGGAATTATGACCACTGCCCCTCTAAGGATGTTAAGTCTTGCTGTTGTTCGAGGTGTCTATGCCACCAGCCAAAACTGTAGGTGACTGTGAATAAATCTGACACTTGATCTGGTTGTTGAGTGGGAAGTAGCTTTACAATTTCAGTAAATAAGTGGCATTTAATTTAGTAGATATCTTATTAAATGATGTCTTTCTAACACAAAATCGGAATGTATATTTTTAAACTTTCTTCTCTTTTTGATCAAACATTTCTCTGAGATCCCTCTTCTCTCTCCTTAGGCAAGGATAATAAAGAGCTGATTGTATAATCAATTTTTCTATGATTGAGTACAACTTTCTTTTGTCTTTCTGTTGAATATAAACATCCATTTTCACATACCGAATAAACCATTTATTTTATTTAGTGATTTGAAAAGAACACCAACTCTTTTATCTGTGAAAAGCGATTGGAAGTAATGCATTTTAGAACTGAAAAGAATTTTAGTAACCAGCTGGTGGCTAGCACCTTTATTTTATAAATGAGACCATTTGAGACCCAAAGAGGTTAAGTAATTTGTTCAATATCACCCAGTGTGGTTAGCAGCAGAGCGGGACTACAACCCCACTCCCAGGCTGCTGTGCTCGCCACTGCTCCACAAAATACATATTTATTATTCACAGGATTGATATGAGGATTAGGGACCACATCTGTGAAAAATAGATTTAGCCTTTGGAAAGAAAGATGCTGGATAGCTTTATGAAAGTTTTATGAAAACTAATCTCATTTTAACCTTTTCTGTACAATTGTTAGTTTTGTTCAGTTTTATGTTACTTGCCTCAGGCTTCTTTTTGGCCAAGGACTAGATAATATACAACACTTGATTTAAAAATCAATATTAAGTATCTGGATTGTGTTAGAAATCTGAATTACTTCAGCTGGTTTTGAAGCCCGGAGCAGTTGCAGACAGCTTTCCAGAATGGCAATCATTTACGTACATGAACAATTTTCTATCCCTACTTTGCATATGGGGAATAAGGACAGTTAGTTCCAAAGAAAAGAAGGAAGCATAACTTATATTTTTGCTCAGCTCAGTAATGCTTCCAAAGCTGGATGCAATGTGTCTTTAACAAACCATGAATCTTCTCTCCTGCCGAGCCACCATATCCTGCATATTCAGCATAGTCAGGGAACCATTATACTAATCCACCATACCTTCCTATCTCTAGCAAGCACATGTAAGTGATAACTTTGAATATTTATTTTGATGCAAGGTGTATAACTCTTCTCTATGTCTTCTTGTGAAGCAAGGAAATTGTTACTTGCTTAACTTGGTTACTTTAATTGTTAAAGTTTGGCTCTTTCAGCCACAGCATGCTTTGATATATGAACAAGAATACTGTTTAATTTTTGTAGTATTCAAACTGATTTGTGCAGATTCATATATGCAGGGAAGATAAAATTTGGGTACCAAAAGGCTAAAGTAACTTTTATATATATTTTTAATTAGGTGCGATTATATGCGAGACCCGATGCTATCAGAAGAGGATCCGGGGACTATGCTCTCCATATAACAAAGAGATTAATAGAATTTTATGAAGACTACTTTAAAGTGCCCTATTCCTTGCCAAAACTAGGTAAGAATTTTCTTGGTTATTTTTTTGAAAGGGGTCCGTGAAGGTGGAATTTCTTCTTCATGCATTTATTTGAGATACCCAGAAGCATGACAATTCCAAGGGTTATATTTTTTAAAGAAGATGAGCATGAAAATAATTTCTTCGAAGGAGGTAACATATAGTCAGTGTTTCTGAAGTCTTGCCAGAAACTGCTCACAGGAATTAAAAACGGTGTTATGTAAGTTTAGGATTCCAAAAGGTAACCCAGATAGCTATAGTTCATTGAATATGTACTGGGAAGGGGTTCCTGCCAGCATCTCATTGAACCCTCACAGCTGCTGCTGGGGTGGGTACTGTGACAACATTTTCCACCGAAGAGAATCGAGACCCAAGGAGTCTTCCATTTGTTCAGTCAGTAAGTCAAGGAGCTAAGATTTCAAGCTAGGTCTTTATGACTCCCAGATCTATTCAATATTTTATACTCATTAATTTGTTTCTTTCCTAAATCTCAGATGTCAGACCTCAGTGTGTTAGGTATTCCTTAGATTATTTTTGTTCAGTCATATTTCAAGTAAGTTATGGTAAATGGAATAAGAATTAAGAAAGAAGGGGAATTTTAATGGTGGGGATTGAGTTCACAATAAATATGCTTACATTTTCTTCTTTTAAAATAAAGAGAATATGTTTAATAATTGCTTGCTGAATGGATAAATGGATGAATTTTGTTATCCTAATTTGAATGAAGATGCTGCTTTTGTAGGGGGAGAAAACTCTGGCTTTCCAGGAAATTAAAGAAGGTACCCACACACATTAGAAATGCTGAAGTCATTTTTCCTTCTCAGAAAACCTGTTTTGAAATACTATGTCACAACAATCCTTTGTTCCCCTTCCCTTCTCCCCATCTACTTTCCTTTTCCAGAGTGTATTTGATCAGCATCAACATAAAAATTATTGGTTGTTGGCAAGAGTAAAGTGTTTATCTGATCAAAAGTGTTAGTATTTGAACCACAGGTTCTCCTCTCAGGAGAACTGGACCTGTTTCATTAAAGTACCTGCCTGCTGTGTAGCTTTATTGGTCTTACAATGAGTAGTTCAAGGAGTAGGTAGAATAGTTGATATTGTTATCAATGGGTGTGGCATATAACTTTAATGAGTGATACTATAAAATTTTGAGTTCTTTTTGAAATACGTGCTCTTAGTATCCATAATATTTAATTTCAAATTTCTAAACATAATATTATTTCAAATAGAATCTTTGTTTTGTTTTTCTCTGTCTTCTTTCTTTTCCTCTCTGTATCAACTTCCCTATTAGACTTCATTGCACTGAAATCTCCTTGGTAGGCACCCAAGGCAGGAAGAATACCTGACCTCATTTGCATGGGAGGTGACACTGTTCTGCACTCCAAGTAAAACTGACTGGGAACTTCCCAGCTTGACCCTAATGTAAAATTCACAAGTGCTTAAGTTGCAAGTTCAGCAACAGAAATAAAATGTGGATCTTTGTCCCCTTCAGACCAGTAATTAGTGGAGAAATTCAATTTATAACTTCAGGGGGTTCCATGTAACTGTCAGCTTGCAGCAGGAAGCAGTGCTAGTCCTCTATTTCACTCACAAGTGAACCATGCCGGCTTTCATCTGGAGAAAAGAGCTTTGTTCACTGTCACTTTTACTTGTCAAGCTACCTTATGGTGTATATAATTGAATGATTTGACTTACCCAAGTACACTTCTTTTTATGTGTCTGGGGAGTTACTGTAGCCTGTGGCATTTTGTAAAATTTCTCCTAAAGTTCCACTCATTTTATATATCTATAGATATTTAGATCTATATGTTAATGGATTTATAATTATGTGTTCCAAATACACCCTACATAAAATTCCTAAGAACAGAAGCATTTTGATAAATCCTTACTTTCCATTGTACATTACGGATTATATTTTAAATGAATTCTATGGAAGCAACTCAGTGTGTGTTAATGGTGCATGCAGTTGTATCTTAGATGTCAGCTGTATCTGCCTTGACCCTTCGGGTCTAAGATGGTCTTTTTCCCTTCCTTCCTTCCTTCCTTCCTTCCTTCCTTCCTTCCTTCCTTCCTTCCTATTTCCCTCCCTTAAACATTTATTGAGTGCATCCCATAGGTTCTTTTCTACGTGATGAGGATATAGCAGCAAATAAAAAAGACAAAAATCCCTTCCCTCCTGGGGCTTATGTTTTATTAGGTAGAGGCAGACATTAAAGCAATTACTAACACATATAGTATATCAGAGAAGTACCGTTAAAAATAAAGTTAGAGTAGAGGAATATGAAGTGTGTGGTGCAGATCAGGCATGGGAAAGGGACTGAATCTTTTAAATGGGTGAGTATGGATGGCTTCATTGAGAAGCTGACTTTTGAGCAAAGAACTCAAGGGTGTGAAGCAGTAAGCTGAGTGGATATTATGGGACAAAGACTGCAGGTAGAGGGAAAAAAGTGCCCAGACTTTGAGGAGGAAGGTTTTATTGCCATGCTGGTGGAACTGCACAGAGACCAGTATGACTGGAACAGAGTGTGTAGAGGAGATGGAGTCAGGGTGAGTAGTAGATTATGGAGAGCCAGCAGACTGTGGTAGGGACTTCGGCTTTTTGTTTTCCTCCCTGGTGAGATGGAAATCAATTGGTCACTTCTTAGCAGCAGTATTACATAATCTGGTTTTTGCTATATAAAGGTTATTCTTGTAGCCAGGCTGAATATGTTGTGGGGCAAAGGATCTCAATCAGGATGATTTTGTACTTCAGACACTTGGCGATATCTAAGGACATTTCTGCTTTTCATAACTCAGCAGGGTTTGGTAGAGTGTGTTCTAGCGGCATTTAGTGGATAGAGGCCAGAGATACTGGCAAACACCCTACAATGCCCATGACAGCCTACCATAATAAAGAATTATCTGGTCCAAAATGTCAACAGTGCAGACACTGAAAGACCTGATATAGGGGGAAAGGTCAAAGGCATAAAGTCAGTTAAGAGTGTATGGCAAAATTCAGGTAAAGTATGATGGTTGCCTGGTGGACTAGGATATTACCAGTGAGGTAGTTGGAAATGGTCCAATTCTGAATATGAATTGAAAGTACAGACAAAAATTCACTACTGAACAGGATGTGGGATATAAGAGAAAGAGAGGTACCAAGTGCAATTCTAAAGTTTTTGCTCTGAGAATTCAAAGGACAGAATTGCTTTTTACTGAGACAGAACAACTGTGGAAAAGGATAGTATTTGAGACTGACATGTCTATTAAGTATTTAGGTGGCACCTTGATGTCTGGGAGAAATTCAAGTAGACAACTGAATTTATAGCTATGGAATTTGGGTGAGTAATCTGTCTAGGGAAATCCATTTGCCAGCATGTTGGGATGGCTAGGAGCACCAAAGCTGTGAAGGCAGGTAGAAAAGAGAATAGGAACAAGGAAGGACTGATGCAATGTTCAGTCGTTACGGAGACTGGGAGCCAGTAAAGGCTACTGGTTGACAAAAGCTACTAACAAAATAAATGTATGTGGTATTCTGGACATCTAATGAGGAAAGCATTTCATAGAGAACAGATGATAAATTGTGGTAAAGTTCAGTTAGATGAAAACTGAAAATTGACCATTAATTGGCACTAGCTATTTAGAGGTCTCTGGTGTCCTTGACAAGAGTGAAGACCTGATAGGGGTATGTTCAAGAGCAATTGGGGGTGGATTGGGGGAGGGAAAACAGTGACTAGAGATAGAGAATATACTCATAGACCACAAACTAGCATTTCTGAAAGTTCATAGTATAGAGGGTTCTGGGAATAAGGAGAGGATTATTTGTGTTCTAATAATGCTCACCTCTGGTTAAGAGCTGTTTCTGTGAACTAATAACATCCTTATCTCACAGATCTGTGCCTGTCCCAAAGCATGTCAAAAGAGTTGTGGAACTTGCCTCTTTCCTTGATTTGCATCACAAAACCAAAAGCTGAAATAAATAAATAAGAACACTCTCCACCAGTAAACCTGAATTCACTGAAGCTTCAGAGGCCAGTGGGTATGTGTGAATGCCAGGGTGTCGCATCCCCAAAACCAAGCAGTAAAACAACCTTAAAATGTAACATGGAAGCCTCCTTTTCTTAACACTTTCTTTGTTATTCTTTCATAAACTCTGCAATATCTTATCTCTTCAATCTTCTGAAGTTCTTTTTCCTTTCTAATGCTGAAAAGTTTAACTTTCTCTGCTGTGATATCATCTTATGCTAGTTTGTCTCTAAGGATTTGAGTTTCCACACCAAGTAGTTTATCAGAATAGTTCCCTAAGAGGAATTCTGATGCTCACTATTAGAGCAATAACTTATTCTCTTGTTACACAGGGGTATTTCTCTAATGTCCTTAAACCGAAGTATTTAGCCAGTGTACCTGTATGAGGATGTATTTTCAAAACCTCTAACTTAGGTAATAAAAAAACATTTGTATGAGGTTTGTCTTTCTTGGTGTCAAGTTATAATGAGAAGTGTAGAATGTATTTGCTGTAATACAGCAGTCTTTCTTTGTAGGATGTGCTCTGTTTTCATGAGAACACTCAGAGGCCTGGAGGTTTCCTTTAAAAGTAGGTTGTTATTAGACACATAAAAAATTAAATTATCTTTCCTCTCATCCCCAAAATATATTGACCCCAATTTTAAACACAAAATGGACTTGTGTTTACTAAATGTGGGCCACTCTTAAAGGCTTTGTACATTCTAACCCATTTCATCTTTTTCACTGCCTCTGAGACAATGCCTGTTATTTTCTCGTTTTCCAGATGAGGAAATTTAGGCATAAGTGACTAAGTGATGTGCTCTGATCACAAAAGAGAGATTAGTGGATTTATAATTCAAACTCAGACTGGCTTCAACATTTTAGGATTCTGACAAAACAGATTCCAGAAATTTTGAGAATCCAGAGATTAAAATATAGGTCACCTTAATAAACTAGATATTCTGATTAGTAGAAGAATAATGTAATAGTTATTTTTTGTTAATTTCATATTAATGTTAAAATTAAACCATGGTCATTGAAGAAAGTTTGAAAACTTAAAAATGAAATAAAGAAGTGCTTTCCTATAACTCATAATTTCATCAACCAGAAGATGTATTTGAGTATTTTAAATGTCTTTTCAACATAGATGTTTTATAAGTTAATTAAGTGGCAAAGTGACAGATTCATATTGGAACGTTTTGTTACTCTTTTTACATTTCAATTAATTATGGCAGATAGCCTTCAGTTTCTTTTTGCTGCTACTTTGTAATTTGGAAATCAATGTTTTGTAAAGGAGTTACTTGATTGCTTTTTTTCCCTGACAGCATGCTTTCATGAAGAATTCAATATCTACCTGGCACAGTGCTGTGACTGTAGTGGGACCACAAGTATTTTATAACAGGGATTTCTGGCTTCAAGGAGACTGTGTTGTTTTTTGGTTTTTTTTTTTTTTGGTTTTTTTTTTTTTGAGGGGAGAATACAATATTTATAGGAATGAATGGATTAGAGACTCATACAATATGGAAGCACCAACATGTTGTAGGGCAAAATTACACTACTATGTTAACAATGTGGGATCATTGCACAATGCTGCAGGCAACAAATGCACATGAAAAGAAGCCTTATATTTACTTGAGTCCTGAAAATAGAAACAAGTTTAATGCAACGTGGAGCAGAAAGGGGAGAAGTTGTTTTGAGAATTGTATGTGGAAAGCCCATCGATACCTGGGGCTCTGTGTACCATGTGGATGGAGTCTATTTATTTTTCTATCATGGAACAGATGAGTTAAGGGGTAAGTTACCCTATTGAAGTTAGGAGAGTCTGGCTTGAATGATTGAGTTTTGTTTAAGCTATTATAAATATACCTATTTTTTTTATTGTTTTTGTATTACAGTTGTCCCAATTTCTCTGCCTTTCTTTCGTCCACACCACCCATCTCCTGCTCCCTGCTCTCACAGTCAATCCCTACACCATTGTCCATGGGTCATTCACACATGTTCTTTGACTAATCCCTGCCCCTTTTCACACCATTATCCCCCTCCACTCCCTTTCTCCTCTCTGGCTGCTGTCAGTCTGTTCCATGTTTCCATGTCTCTGGTTCTACTTTGCTCATTAGTTTATTTTGTTCATTAGATTCCTCTTATAAGTAAGATCACATGGTATTTGTCTTTCACTGACTGACTTATTTCACTTCACATAATATTCTTCAGTTTCATTGATGCTGACAAAAAAGGTAGGAGTTCCTTCTTTCTCTCTGCCACATAGTATTCCATTGTGTAAATGTACCGCAGTTTTTTGATCCACTCATTTACTGATGGACATTTGGGTTGTTTCCAGCAGTTGGTAACAACCAAGTAAATAATGCTGCTATGAACATTGGGGTGCACAGGTTCTTTTGAATTGGTGTTTTGGGATTCTTAGGGTATATTCTCAACAGTGGAATCTCTGGGTCAAAAGGAAGTTCCATTTTTAATTTTTTTGAGGGAACCCTATACTGTTTTCCATAGTGGCTGCACCAGCCTGCATTCCCACCAACAGTGCACTAGGGTTCCCTTTTCTCCACATCCTCACCAACACCTGTTTGTTGTTTATTAATGATGGCCATTCTGATACACATGAGGTCATATTTCATTGTAGTTTTAATTTGCATCTCTCTGATGACTAGTGATATTGAGCATCTTTTCATATGTTTATGGCCATCTGTATGTCCTCCTTGAAGTGTCTATTCAGGTCCTTTGCCAAATTTTTAATTGGATTGTTTATTTTGTGTTGTTCTATGAGTTCTTTATATATTTCAGAGATTAAACCTTTGTCTGATGTATCATTGACAAATATGTTCTCCCATACAATTAGTTCCCATTTCATTTTGATGATGATTTCTTTAGCTGTGCAAAAGCTTTTTAATTTGATGCAGTCCCATTTGTTTATTTTTTCCTTTATTTCCCTTGCCTTAGAAGATATATTGGCAAAAGTATTGCTATATGGAGTATATGAAACTTAACTGCCTATGTTTTCTGCTAGAACTTGTATGGCATCAAGACTTATATTTAGGTCTTTTATCCATTTTGAGTTTATTCTGGCGTATGGTGTAAATTGGTGTAAATCTGGTGTAAATTGGTGATTTAGTTTCACTTTTTTGCATGTACAAATCTAGTGTTCTTTATAAATGGTGTTCTCCCAACACCATTTATAAAGAAACTACTTTTACTCCATTGTATACTTGTGTCCCCTTTGTCAAATATTAATGAACCATAGAGACATGGGTTTATTTCTGGATTCTCTATTCTGTTCCATTGATCTGTGTGTCTGTTCTTATATCAGTAACAGGCTGTTTTGATAACAGTAGCCTTGTAGTATAGTTTATATCAGGTACTGTGATCCTTCCAACTTTATTCTTCTTTCTCAGGATTGCTGAGGCTATCTTGGGGTCTTTTCTGGTTCCAAAGAAACTTTTGAAGTTTTTGTTCTTGATCATTGAAATATGCCATTAATATTTTAATAGGAATTGTGTTGACTCTGTAGATTGCTTTGGGTAGCATGGGCATGTTAATGATGCTTATTCTTCCAATTCATGAACATGGTATATGGTTCCATTTATTTGTATCTTCCTCAGTTTCTTTCTTCAGTGCTCTATAGTTCTCTAAGTATAGGTCTTTTACCTCCTTGGTTAAATTTATTCCTAGATATTTTATTTTTCTTGTTGCTATAGTAAGTGGGATTTTTTCCCTAGTTTCCCTTTCTGATATTTCATTGTTGGTGTACATCAATACCATTGATTTCTGAATATTGACTTCATATCTTGCTACTTTGCCAAATACACTTCATAGGTTGAGTAGATTTTTGATGGAGACTATATGGTTTTCTGTGTACATTATCATGTTATCTAGAAAAAAAAGACATTTTTACTTCCTCCTTTCCAATTTGGATGTCTTTTCTTTCTTTTTCTTCTCTGATTGCTGTGGCTAGAACTTCCAGTACTATGTTTAATAACAGTGGTGAAAGCAGACACACTTGTCTTGTCTCTGATTTTCAGGCAAAAGCTTTAAGTTTTTGTCCATTGAGTATGATGTTGGTAGTAGGTTTCTTGTATATGATTTTTATTATGTCAAGGTGTGATCCCTCTATTCCCACTTTGGTGAGTGTTTTTATAATTAATGGGTGCTGGATTTTATCAAATACTTTTTCAGCATCTATTAATATGATCATATGGTTTTTGCTCTTCATTTTGTTTATGTGGTGTATGACATTTATCGATTTACAAATATTGTACCACACTTGCATTCCTGGGGTAAATCCCAGTTGATCATGGTGTATGATCTTTTTGAGGTATTGCTGGATTTGAATTGCCAATATTTTGTTGAGTATTTTAGCATCTGTGTTCACTACAGATATTGACCTCTAATTTTCTTTCTTTGTTGTGTCTCTACCTGATTTTGGAATTAGGATAATACTGGCCTCATGAAAAGAGTTTGGGAGTCTTCCCTCTTCTTAAATTTTTTTGAATAGTTTTAGAAGGATGGGAGTAAGTATTTCTTTGAATGTTTGGTAAAATTTGTCTGGAAGCCATCCATTCCAGGGCTTTTGTGTGCCAGGAGATTTTTTATTACTGCTTCAAAATCGCTGGTTGTTATTGGTCTATTAAGGCTTTCTGCTTCTTCTTGATTTAGTTTTGGAAGATTGTATGTTTCTAGAAATTTATCAGTTTCATCCAGGTTGTCCAATTTCTTGGCATGTAGTTGTTCATAGTAATTTCTTACAATCCTTTGTATTTCTGTGGTATCGGTTGTTACTTCTCTTTTGTTTCTGATTTTATTTATTTAGGTCTTCTCTCTTTTCTTTTGATGAGTCTGGTTAAAGGTTTGTCAATTTTGTTTATCTTTTCACAGAACCACGTCCTGGATTTATTGATCTTTGAAATTGTTTTTTTAATCTCGATGTCATTTAATTCTGCTCTGATCTTGATTATTTCCTTCCTTCTACTAGCTCTGGGCTTTGTCTGTTGTTGTTTTTCTAGTTCTTTTTGATGTAGAGTTATAGTTGAGATTTTTCTGTCTTCTTTAGATAGGCCTGTATTACTATGAACTTCCCTCAGGACTACCTTGACTGTGTCACATAGTCGACATGGGTTGTTGTGTTTTCATTTTCGTTTGTTTCCAGATACTTTTTGATTTCTTCCTGGATTTCACTGTTAACCCATTCATTATTTAATAACATGTTATTCAGTCTTCATGTATTCAAATATTTTTGAGTTTTTTTCCTTGAGGTTTGTTTCTAGTTTTAAGCCATTGTAATCTGAGAAGATGCTTGACATGATTTCAATTTTCTTGAATTTTTTGAGGCTTGTTTTGTGTCCTACCATGTTGTCTATCTTTGAAAATGGTCCATATGCATTTGAAAAGAATGTATAGTTTGCTTCTTTGGGATGAAATTCTCTGTAAATATCAATTAAGTCCATTTGATCTAGAGTGCCATCAATGCCATAATATCCTTGTTGATTTTTTGTTTGGACGATCTGTCCATTGTTGACTGTGGGGTGTTAAAATCCCCTATGATGATAGTGTTGCTGTTGATCTCCTTCTTGAAGTCCTCGAAGATTTTCCTTATAACTTTGGGTACTCCTATGTTGGGTGCATATATGTTTACAAGGGCTATATCCTCATTATCCTCATGTTGGATAATTCCCTTAAGTATTATGCTGTGACCTTCTTTGTCTTTTGTTATTACCTTTTTTTGGAAGTCTGTTTTGTCTGATATAATTATTGCTACCCCAGCTTTTAGTTATTTTTTTTCATGTCTATTTGCTTGGGATATTTTTTTCCCATTCCTTCACTTTCAGCCTGTGCAGGTCTTTTGTTCTGAGGTGGGTTTCTTGTAGACACCAAATTGTGGGTTATATTTTCTTATCCATTCAGCTATTCTATATCTTTTGATTGGGGCATTTAATCCATTCACATTTAAGGTTATTATTGACAGGTTTGTTTATTTACTATTATTAATTATTTATTATTAGTAATTAATTATTATTATTTAATAATTATTTATTATTTATTCATTGCCATTTTTCCCTTTGTGCCTGTGTTACTCTCTCTGTCTCTTTTTCTTCCTCTTCTTAAAGCAACCCCTTTAGCATCTGTTGCAATGCTGATTTGATGGAGATGTACCCTTCTAGCATTTTTTTTTTTTTTTGGTCTGGAAGTTCCTTATTTAGCCTTCCATTTTACATGAGAGCCTTGCTGTGTAGAGTAATCTTGGTTGCAGGTTTTTGATTTTCACTACTTGGCATATTCCTTGCCATTCCCTTCTGGCTTGTGTTTCTATTGAGAAATCAGCTGCTAGCCTTATCAGAGCTCCCTTGTATGTTACTAGCTATCTCTCCCTTGCTCTCTTTCAGATTCTCTTTCTCTGTGTCTTTAAATTTTGCCATTTTAATTATGATGTGTCTTGGAGGGGCCTCTTTGGGTTCATCTTGATTGGGGCCCCCTGTGCTTCCTGAACTTTTGTTACTTTTTCCCTCACCAAGTTAGGGAAATTTGCTGTCATTATTTTTCTAGCCCTTGCTCCTTTTCTTCTCCTTCTAGTATCTCTACAATGTGAATACGGTTATGTTTCATGTGGCCTTGCAGCTTCCTTCAACTATCTTTATTTTTTTAGTCTTTTTTCTTTTTGTTGTTCTTTCTGGGTATTTTTCTACCTTGTGTTCCACCTTGCTGATTTGATCCGCTGCTTCATCTAGTTTGCTTTTAATTCCTTCTAATGTGTTCTTCATTTACAACTTGTTTTTATTCATAGTTTCTATGTCTTTTTTCATGTTGATGTTTTTCCCACTCTTGTAGTTCTCACTGAATTCCTTTAGCATCTTTATAACCATTACTTTGTACCCTATATTTGATAAATTGCTTGCCTTAATTTCATTTAAGACTCTTTCTGGGGATTCCTCTATTCCTTTGATTGGCTGTTCTTTATTTGTATCCTGATTTTAGGTAACTAGTTTTATTTGTTTGTGCATATTAGATTGATTTGCTTTGATTCCCTGTCTGCATGGGGTGTTCTTCTGTGGTAGGAGACTTGTGGGACTCAGCGGTGTAGTCTCTTTGAACTCCTGAGCTGGATAACCTAGGGATACCCTTTATGCAGTTTATGTGGTTTCTCTTGTTGTAATTGGGTTTTAGTGGTTGGCTTATTCATTGGTGGACTCTTCCTTTGAGCTTGGCTGACTGACAGTCACAGCCTCCACCACATCTTGTATGCTGTTGTACAGGAGCTACCAGAACAAAACAAAACAGCCCCCAAAACAAAACACACACCAGAAAAATACCTTCTAACAACTACCACAATATCAACAACAAATGAGCTAAGATTAATGAAGGTGGAGAGAGAATAATGATATTATATAAAAAGAAAAAAGAATATGAGGTGACTAACAGAGAGAAAAATGATTTTGAGGGGGTAGATGGAGAAGAAACAATGAGTCAGGAATGGAAACAAAGCAAAGAAAGGGAGAATATAAAATTTGCAACATAAATAAAATAGGGACAGAATAGGGGAAAATGGAGTAAGAAATGGGAAGAGTACAATATGAGCTTTGGAAAAAAAAAACCAGTGAAAAAATAGGAACCAAATTGAAGAAAAACAAGCACTGCAGCAATAACCATGACAAATGAGGAAAGATTAATAAAGGTGAAAGTGAACAAGAATATTGTAAGAAAGGGAAAAAAGATTGTGAGATGTCTAAAGAAAAGAAAAGTGATTTTGAGAGGATAGAGGGAAGAGAAATAATAAGTGTAAAGGTTTGAAACCAGGCTAAGAAAGGGAGAAAATAAAATTTAAAACAAAAATAAGACCAGGCAGGAGGAAGACAAAATGGAGTAGGACAAGGGAACAGAAAATATGAAGGTAAATTTAAAAAACAAGTGAACAACTAGCAATAACATTGAAGAAATGCAACGACAACCTCCAAATCAATGACAACTGAGCAAATACTAATAAAGGTGGAATGAATATAAGGATATTATAAGAAAGGGAAAAAGAATGTGAGATGACTAATGGAAAGAAAGATGGTTTTGGGATGGAAAGAAGAAAAATAGTGAAAGTGAGGAATAGGCACAAGGTGTAAAAGGGAAAAAATAAACTATAAAACAAAAATAAAAGAAGGATTAAGACAAAATGGAGTAAGAGAAAGGAAGAATAAAATATGAGATTTGAAATAAAACTAAATAAAACTAATAAAAATAAAAAATATATAAAATAAAATAAAATAAAATAAAATAAAATAAAATAAAATAAAATAAAATAAATATATGATTTGGCTGGTGTAGCTTAGTGGATTGAATGTGGGCCTGGGAACCAAAGGGTTGCTAGTTTGATTCCCAGTCAGAGCACATGCCTGGGTTGCGGGCCAGCGCCCCAGTAGGAGACATGGGAGAGGCAACCACACATTGGTGTTTCTCTCTTTCTTTTTCCTTCCCTTCTCCTCTCTTAAAAAAAATGAATAAAGTCTTTAAAAATAATGAAATAATTGGAGCAAAATTGAAGACAAACAAACGATGTTAAAAAACTATGCAGGAAAAAAATAATGCAAATAATGAAATAGAGGGAGGTAGAATTTGTCTCAGCAGAGTCTAGTGTTTGTTTGCTTACTGTCTTCTCCTTTGGACCTGTCCCTGATAACATCAGGTGGTGTCCAAGTATAGCTTTAGGAAGCCTGTTTGAGGCTACAAGCAATCCACAGTCTATGGGTCCTTCAGGCTTGGCTGGTTCCTGCTGTTCTGCCTTGCTGGCTTTCTTTTTTAATTGTTCAAGTGCAGTTGTCTACATTTTCCTTTCACCATACCCCCTTACCCCAGCCATCACCACCTCCCACCCTCAACCCTATTCCCTTTGGCTTTGTCCCTGTGTTATTTATACATGTTCCTTGACAACCCTTCCCTCTAATTCCCCCCCCCAATATTCCCTCCACCTCCCCTCTGGTTACTATTAGTTTGTTCTTAATTTTAATGTCTCTGGTTATATTTTGCTTGCTTGTTTGTTTTGTTGATTAGGTTCCACTTATAGGTGCGATCATACAGTATTTGTCTTTTACTGCCTGGCTTATTTCACTTAGCATAATGCTCTCCAGAGATCCATCCAAGTTCAGCACATAGCCCAGGGGCTGTTCATGTAACATCGGACAGCACTGCATGTACCACTTCCACCTGTCTCTAAGGGGAGCTTCTGGTGAGATAGGGCTATGTGATTCCTGGTTCTTTCCTACGAGGTGCTGTTCTGTGTTCGGGGAAGATGGTGGGTGTGCTCCCTAGCCCCTGTGCCGCATGTCTTGGTCTGTCCCAGATTATTTCCAGTAATGTGTAGTTTCTGATGAATTAGCTGTCTGTTTCATGTGAAGGGCCAATCTGTGTAAAAGGGTCAGCTCTTTCATGCTTGGCACTGATAGCAGCTTGTTTGAGAGCAGAGGCTGGATGGGGCCCTGAATACTTCTTGCTGTGCAAATTTCTAATCTCTCTGCCCTGCTGTTTTCAGTGGATTAGGGTCTGAGAAGGAGCCAGTGTAGCATCAGATAAAATTTCATGAAGGGCTCCTTTGGAGTCTCTCTTTCTTTCCGCTGTGGATATGCACCTGGCAGGGGGTTCTTGATCTGGCCTTCCTGTTCTGTGGAGTTCGCAATCCTGCAGGTGGGGGTTGGGCATGCCTTCCCCTTCCCAGAGCTTTGTACTCTGTGGTGTGAGTGGCCCTGCCTGACTGCAAAGAATCTCGGGTGCTCAGCTCTTGCCTTTCCAGCTCCTAGCTCACTACTCTCACAGGAGGTTCAGACCTAAACCCTTTGTTGTACGCACAGCTCCTGCTCACCAGCTGTGCTGGGTGGGTCCCACAATCCCTTCACAGGGCAACCTTCTACTCTTCCTGGCCAGCTGGACTCAGTGGGCAAGAACTGTACTTTCAATCTGGCCTCTTTGCTAGCAGGGCAGCTGTGTGCGGTATGTGGGGTCCCTTCCAGCCATGCCTCAGCTCCACTCTTAAAAAAAATTCTTATGGGGCACCCACACTGCACATCCAAGCCACTTCCTGGCTCTCTGAGCACTCTACCTCCCCCACAGTCAAGAAGTCTCTCTTGGTCAAAGATGGCTTCAGCCTGTGTGCCTCCAAAAGTTTTAAGAGATAGAATTTCTCTCTTAAACCCTCTCTGTTGATACTGCAGCCAAGGACGTGCTGCTCAATGCTTGTGTGCAGACCAAGTCCCCAGACTCCATATATCCTCCCCAAACTCTCCTGATCAGGGTTGGAGGTTCCCTGTGCAGGGTCAGGACCTGTTCTGGGAGAGGCAGGAGCTAATAAACTCTATTTTCTGTCTGTTCTGTCATCTGCTGCAGATGGCTTGGGCAAGGTATTTCCCCTTCGACTTATAAAATCTCCCCCAAACAGTGCAAAATTCTTATCAGCTAAGATTCCATTCAGGTCACTTGTCAGAAGATTAGCTAAAAATGTGTGCTGCATGCATGAGCAAGTGGGCTCAGCTTCCCCTTCTTGGCTGCCATCATCTTATGTCTCTAATGATGCACTATTTCCTTTTCGTGATGGTGATGATGATGATGATGACAACTTGCTGTTTGTAAGTAGTACAGTTTTGAAGATTTTTCTTTCATAAAATTTTTTATTGACTGCTAGTCATTTCACTCATTATGGTTATGTATTTTTTTTCTTTAAGTAGTGAATATACTTTTGTTTTTAAGTTGAGATAGTAATTATATGAAACTATTCCCATTTTAAACATGCATCTCATAGTTGAGTTACTATTTGAGACTTTTCTTACATTTTTTAAAGCATCACTTTTCTTAGCCAGCTTTTGATAAAAAATATTAAATACAATGTCTATGCTTTGTTGACAACCACAAATAATAGTGTTTTTAAAGAACTATCTGGAGAATGTGTAGATAGTTTTGTCTACTTCTGTATAATGCCAATTCACTCCCAAGGTGCTTCCTTCAACTAGAACTCCTCAACATATTTGAATTTACACTGGAGCTTTTTAATTGTATGGTTCCTGGTAGAAACTAATGTAAGGAACTCTCTGTGGGTTAACATTTTTAGTGTGTTCTTAGGGCATCAGATGAGCTAGTTCTTTGTCTTCAAGTTTTCAGGTGCTGTAGATAAGTAAGTTTCTTCAAATGCTTGCCCTCTTCCCCTGTTTGGAATAAAATGAACATGGTCTCTCCCTATTTTATGAAAGTAATTTATTTCCAAAAAACCCTTCATATGATGATTTTCTCATAAACCAAAATAGCAGGTCTAATTTCTTTCAATGGGAAATATTTTTATACATCCCTAAGCCCCACTCAGAACTATTGGCACTAAAACATTATCAATTCCTATTAAAATGAACAGTTACTTCAATGTTTAACAGTTATTTTAACACAATTTAGTGTGGCATTCCCCCTTTAGTTAATTATTCTATAATATGGCCATTTAACTGTTCTTGTTAAGCTATTTTGCAGCTATTATATGCTGTGCACTTCTAAGTCTATAGTAACAAACAAAACATATATAAGATACTACATGTTTACGATATTTAACTACTAATGCAAAAAAGAAGTAAAGAATGCTAAAGAAGAAAGAAATCAATGAAAACAATGCATTTTAGTGGGAGTGATGCATGAGATTATTACTGCTATAAAGTTGCAAGCCACAAGTACACAGAGTGGAGAATTTAATGTAGCACGGACCAACTGTAGAACTAATTAATTCAACAAGCATTTATTGAGTAGTTACTACGTAGCATTGTTCTCGCAATGATAATAAATGGCTTCTTCTGATAGAAGCTTAAAATCTAGTTGAATGGAAGTTCTTTTATTATTTTGCCAGCTTGCCAATATTGTTACATGTTCAAATTACTTACCGCCCTCCTCCCTCCTTCTCTAGTTTTAAGAATTTCAGACCTTCACAACTTTGGTTTTGCTCCTAAATATATTTTCACTCATTCAGTCGGGGTTTTTGTGAATGATCATATATTCTGAAAGTAAAGCATTTTTAGATAGTATTTAACTTAATCAGGGTATATTTGTATACAAGTCTCTAAGTTGCTGTTTTACATATTCCAACAAAAGTATTTGGCCCTTACAATGTGGCCATTAAACTAAGAAATAACTATTTCCAATGTTTTCGTATTGTAGTCTGGGCATAAGCCCTATGTCATGTAACCTGCTCTCCTCCCTGTTCCTATGGATCAGGTGGCATGCTGCAGCAATGGACACCTCCTTTTGTACCCCTGATCCTGTCTTCCCTCCCCTGCTCAAGGACATCACTGCAGCAGTTCTCCCCTCTCTCTCCTGAGTCTTTAATTTTCCCTCTTTAGTGGATCTTCCCCGCCAACATTAAAAATATGATGCCATTTCTCCCTACTAAACCACACACATACTCAGTCCAGCTCCTGTACCATTTCTCTTCTTCCTTTTACCACTGAACTGCTGGGGAGTGTTGTCCATCTGCGCTGACTCCAATTTTTCTCTTTCCCTTGTTTTTCAAATACACTCTACATCAGGCTTTTGCCCCCAACACTATACCAAAACTGCTCCTGTCAAATTCAATACTGCCTCCATGCTGCTAAATCCAATGGCCAAATCTTTGTCTTCATCTTGAGCTGTGAGCAGCACCTGACACAGTTCTCTCTAACTCCTTGAAACACACGTTTAGCTTGTTTTTTCAGGGCGAAACATTCCCCTTTTTATTTTGTTTCACCAGCTTATTGGCTATTATTTCCATGTCTATCCGCGCCCCCCTGCCCTTTCTCATTTCTAGGGGCTTAATACTGCAGTGTCCTAGGTTTTCTACTTCTTCTCTGTGCTACCTACATTGGTGGTGACTTCATCCAGCTTCATATCTGTTGATGCTGGTAATTTTGCAATTTATGCCTCCAGCCTGGATCTCTCCCTTCAGCTCCAAACTCCTACATTCTGTTAACTATTTCGCATCTATACCTGGATGCCTAATGAGTATCTCAGATTAACATGTTCACATTTGAGCTCCAGATCTTTAAACTGCCCTCTTGCTCTTTCTACAGTCTTCCCCATCTCAGTACAGGGAAACCTCATCTCTTAAAAGTTGTTTAGAGACAACAGTATTGTGATTACCAGGGGGCAGGAGGGTGAGGGAGTTAGAGGAGGGTAGAGAGAGGATAAATAATGATGCAAAGGGACTTGGAGCGGTGAACACATGACACAATATCCAGATGATATAGTATAGAATTGTACTCCTGAAACCTATATATTTTTACTAACAAATGTCACCCAAATAAATTCAATCAAATAATGAAAGAAAGAGAAACAAAGTTTGTTTAGGTAAACAAACAAACAAACAAACTTGAACTTACAGTTTTTTTTTCTCGTTACACATTAAAACCATCAGCACATTCTTTTGATTCCACATTATCTACACATATCTGGAATCTGATCATTTATCCCCATTTAGCTAATACTCTCATTCCAGCCGCCATGGTCTCTTGACTAAATGGAATTCAGCATGAATGAAATGTGAAAGTTAAAGTGTTTATGAGAACACAAGGTTTTTGAATTTACTGAGTTCTTGGTAAGGATAGTGGATTTATCTGCTGGTGTTGCTCTTCTGCTCAAACATTCCAATGGTTTCCCATCAGTAATAGGATAGAATCCAGAAGTCTTCCTTTAGCCTGCAAGACCCTTGAGGATCTGGCCCCTTGTTGCTCCTCTAACCTTAACTCCTACTTCCCTCCTACTCACTCTCTCTATTTCAGCTGCATTGCCTGCCTTGCTGTTTCTCCAACATACCAAGCATGTTCCCTGCTCAGACCTTTGCACCTGTTCTTTTGTTAATGTAAAATGCTTTTCCTTCAGATATATACACGGCTGAAATATCATCTTTTCAGAAAGGTCTTCTTTGACACCCTTACTATTTATTTATTTATTTATTTATTTATTTATTTATTTATTTATTATTCTTGTTTATTCTATTACAGTTGTCCCAATTTTTCTCCCTTTGCCTTCCTCTGTCCAACAACCTTCCACTCCCACAGGCAATCCCCACACCGTTGTCCATGCTCTTGGGACATTTATATGTGTTCTTTGACTAGTCCCTTCCCCTTCTTTCCACCATTCCCACCATCCCTCTCCCCTCTGGCAGTTGTCAGTCTGTTACATGTTTCCATGTCTCTGGTTCTATTTTGCTCATTAGATCCCTCTTATAAGTGAGATCATTTGGTATTTGTTCTTCACCAACTGGCTTATTTCGCTTAGCAAAATGCTCTTCAGTTCCATCCATGCTGTTGTGAATGGTTGGAGCTCCT
Source organism: Glossophaga mutica (assembly GCA_039655065.1). Lineage (NCBI taxonomy): Eukaryota > Metazoa > Chordata > Mammalia > Chiroptera > Phyllostomidae > Glossophaga > Glossophaga mutica. The sequence continues at coordinate 68,470,343 of CM077304.1, forward strand.
TCTTTCTTTCTGCTGCTTAGTATTCCATTGTATAAATGTACCACAGTTTTTTAATCCATTCATCTACTGACACCCCTATTTAAATTGCAGGCTTGCTGATCACTTCTCTTCTCTGTTCCCCAATAATACTTTTCTCCTCTTATTATTTTCTGTTATCTCTCCTGGAATGCATTTTATTTATTCTTACTCTATCATCTGTCTCCACCCCCCATCCCCACCTACCAAATGTGAACCTCTGTGACAGCAGACATTTTTATCTGTTTATTTACCGCTCTGTTCTCTCTCTAGCCAAGGTAGGCATTCCGTACATTGCTGTTGAATGAATAAATAATCTCCAACTTCACCATCTTCACCACATCAGAGGTGGGGAGAAGGCAAAGCTTTGGCTGCTTAGTGAGTCAAATAAAATATGATTTTAAAAAATAGAATAAACAAATAAATAATGGTGATGTACCTTATTGACCTTAGACAGACAACCAAATCTTTCTCATGCAAAAATGGGTTAATTTGGGAATGACAAAGAATTGCAATTTGGTACTAATGTGGTCTAATGTCAAATGAAAGGAATGTTCTTTTATTAAGTTTGCGAGGAGCTGTTGTAAATAAAGAGTCCAATGGAGGAAACTGAAAGTTTGAAGTAAAGTGACCTTTCATTGGCTGAGTTATGGCAGTCTTCTAGTGGGTGGCTGTCACTGGGCAAGGAGGAATCTTTTCTTCCTTCTTCTGAGGTAGTTTAGTATCACTTCCTTTTGAAGATACAAGGTACTTCTCTTTTTGTTGGGGTCAACAGTTTTTATTGAGTGACAGGTGCATGAGATGTCTCTTTTCTAGCCTCCTGACTCTGTTTGAAATGAGGTTTCTGTTTATTAATTTTTACAACCATGCAAACTGCCATGGAATTTTTTTTTATAAATATAAGTGGAAGGGGTGAAAGATGAATTAGCTATAGTTGTAGCCACTTTCTCACTAAGGATCTATGTAAATATATTTGTTGGTGAAAAGTGGATGAATTGATACCTAGAAGAAGTATTATGGAGCTTTTGGTTTATTATCGTGGGCATTTTAGAGTAAAGCTACTAAGAAACTATATTTTGCACCTGAAATGGTTTTGCAATCTGAAAATGAAGTGTGTAGTTGTCTATTGGCTCTTCTCCCTCTTGTTCTTTAAAATGAGAACACCATTTAATCATGGATTTGACAACATTGTTGAATATGTGCTTTATACTAGATATTCCCCTGTTAAGTACTAGAGAATCAGCAGTTAACAAAAGAGACAACCATCTCAGTCTTCATTGGGTTTAGGTTTTAGTAGGGGAGAGAGGTAACCAATGAAATAAATATATAATGTTAGAAAGTTATAACTACCCTAAGGAAAATAAAGTGAGAAGAGAGTATCAGAAATGTTGCTAGGGTTGCAGTTTTAAACAGTGAATACCTTATTGAAATGGCGACACACTTAATTCAAAATTTATGAATGAGGGATCCCTAAGGAACAGGGTATCTGACTTGTTGAAGAAATAGCAAGGAGACCAGTGTGCCTGGAGCAGAGGGAGTGAGACTCAAGTCCATGAGAGAATAGCCCCAGCTGGTGAAGGATCTTGTTGGTTGGCTATTGAAAAACACACACTTTTATTTTGGGCAGAGCTATTGCCTTATTCTACTTGGGCTGCCCTAACAACGAACCCCAAAATGCTGGATGGCTTTAAACAGCAGAAATTTATTTTCTTACAGTTCCGCAGGCTGGAAGTCCCAGGTCTGACCTCTGGGGTGGTTGAGTGCTGGTGAGAACTCTCCTCCTGGTTTGCAGATGGGCATCTTCTTGCTGTGTTTTCACATGGAGCAGAGACAAAGCAAGCTGTCTGGTGTTTCTTCTTACAAGGTCCGCCCTCATGACCTCATAAACCTAATCCTGAATCTCCCAGAGATCCTCTCTCTGAATACCATTTCACTGGGTGTTTTGGGAGGATATAATTCCCTTAATTGTAGGCACCATCTGGCCTGACATTTTTAAGGGGTCACATTAGTGATCCTCATGTACTGTTGTGGGGAGGGAGGTCAGGGCCAAAGCAGAAAGAAGTTATTGCAAGAATCTGAGAAATAATGCTGTACTGAGCTAGAGTGGTAGCAGTGGAGGTGGTGAGAAGTGGGCAGATTCCAATATATTTTGGAAGGAGAATTAACAGGGGTTATTACATTACAGTAGGACTTCAAATGAAAGTTTGATGTCAGTTTCTCTCAACTACAGTTCAGAAAATTGTGACAAGTTTGAAAAACAATGAGCTTTCTTCACCGTCCCCCACTCCCAACACACACATTGTGGCTTACTTTTCTGTGTAGCTGCAATGAGAGGGAGAAATCTTTTTCTGCCCCCTTCTCTTTTTCTTAGTTATTTGAAGTTAACATAGCAAAATAAATAATTTGCATTTTCCGGAGAGAGCAGCTATATTTAGAACAAAATAATGGTTTTATTTATCCTCTTCTGGGAGTGAGTTGCATCCTTCACTGTCCATTGGTCAGTCTGGAGTTATTTATAGGCAAATAGTAATCTGATACCCTATAGAAAGGGAGGGCCAGTTCATTAACATCCAGGGTAGGATTACTGCTGACAGAAGCACTGCCCCTGAGGCAATCTGAAAAGAAAGGTGACCATTCCCATAAACCTTACAGCTGAAATCGCTTCTATTGAGATCAGAAGGTTTTTCAAAATAGCTTCATTTCAAGAAACGGAAACCAAGGGATAGTTATGTAAATTAAGGTTAAACATCTAAAAGTCAATTAAGGCAAAAGACTCCATCAGAGAGAAATAGTTGAAGCACACTTTTTTTCCCTTTTCTTTGTTCTAGTGTAATTGTGACTGTATTCTTTACCCATGTCAGAACTTTTTAGATGTTTCCATTGTAATGATATGCAGTGATTACTTACTCATTAATTATCATGTCTAAGGTTTAGGAACTTTAAGTGATTAGAGCATGATCAGGGCATCTCAACCTTTAGCACTTAAGTCTTTTTATTGCCGGTCAAAGTAAGATTTTTACATGGGGTTGAGAGAAAAGCAGTTCACCAACCCACGCGTGCGAGTTTGTAGTGTGGTAAGGTTTATTTGAGTGGGAATCTGCCCTCAGGTTTCCAGTGTCCTATCTCTGTTCATTCCACCATGGGAAAAGTCCAACCATGTCATCAGCAAGGCCAAAAGAAAGGCCTGTGTCCAGAGTTAGTGTGCCATGTTAAAGCCCAATCCAGTCCCAGTAGCTTAGCCTGTGCTGCTGACTGGAATGTGTTGCTGTGCTATGGTATCCAGGCTTCTCCCTGGAGCCCCGGGCCATATGGTTACGGAGAGAGAAGGCATACGTGGGTTAGGTGAACACAGGTTCCAGGGTGGGGGAGTGGAGCAGGAGAAAGAGGGAGAAAGAGAGAGAGAGAGAGATCCTTTGTTAAGCTAGTATGGGTTTGGGACAGACTAGGAGCTTTTTTCCAAATAACCAGTCAACTTCCCAAGCATTTGTGCAGGCTTCTGATCCATCCACCCCCTATTCTTTTCCCAGGTTAGATGGACTGGCCCCTATGGTCAAGCATCTCCTGCTGCGCTGCCGTTTTGACTTCTGCTGAGCATGTGCTTACCTCCCCCTGCTCCCCACAACAATCCCATGCTGGAGGGGGGAAGGGAGGAGTGCTAATTTCCTTGGTGGGAAATGGTTCAATCCCCCCGGGGAATGTGAAGCTATAGCTTCCTGGCTAAGCAAATAGGCTTATGCTCCCTGGTTAATTATGCTCAACTGTGTCTAATTCCCTTTATCCCTTTCTTATCAATAACTAGTTAACTACCTAAGGTAATATTTTGATCTTTCAGAAAATGATGGGCAATAAAAATCCATGCTGTAAACCATGGACTATCTACTTATACTTTTGTAACGTAAGGAGACATGTTTTGTAACCTGAGTGAGGGGTACTTAGAATATAGGTGATGGGTCTTAGCAAACCATATAAAATTCACCTGGGATGGCTGTTGAGTGATTATTACAAGAAATAAGAACCTTAAAAAATAATTTCTTGCTAACGTAAAACTGGTGTAATTATTTTGAGAATGAATTATTTTTTTAAGTAAAATTGGCTATTTTAAAGTTTTAAAATTATGACATTATTAACCATGGCACTGGGGGAATCTAGAATTGAGATGGAACATTTTTGGAAGATTTTAAATGGAAAATGTCACTGCTAGCCCATGTTTTAGTTTAAAATCTTTCATCGCCGCCTGAGAATTTTGATGCTGCTGCTTGTGGACTTTGACATGTAAAAACAGAGTGAAGTGTAAAACAAGTCTTAGACTGCGCGGGAGGTTGCGATACACTAGCAGAGCAAATCCAGTGTGGTAGTTGTAAATGAAGGCTTTAGGTCGTTTCTGAAGCCTTTTAAAGGGTAATTTTGAAAGAGAGGCTGAGTCCCAAATGCCATTTTTTCAGTTGGTGGAATTTTAATGGTTTATAACTTAGATTTATTTTTATTGGCTTTAGTTTTTTTTCTTATGGGTTTTATCTTCACATGGGAAATAATTCATGAAAGACCTAGAGTCTGTCTTCAGTAGTATAGAATAGGATGTTTTTTAGCTTTTGAATTGTTTAGCAATCCTTTTTATTTACAGACTAAAAAATTCACTAAGCTGTAAAATAATTGGTAGGTCGATAATGTTTAGGGCCAGTTAGCCTCTTGAGTGTGTTAAGATATGTCCTGTCAATTTTTAATAATGTTAATAAAGCAAGCTGGTAAATGATATAAAATTTGATGAGCCAAATTTTTCTAGTGGACCAAATCAGCACTCCATGTGTATAGCAGAAATTTGAGTATACTCAAAAATCATAATTTCTTTTACCTATTGCTAGGGCTAAATTAAATCACACCCAAATTCATACATTGAAACTCTAACCCTCAGTGTGACTGTACTTGGAGAAAGAATGTAATTAAGAGGTAATTAGGAGGTAACTGAGGTTAAATGAGGTCATAAGGATAGGATCTTAATCTGGTAGGATTGGTGGTTTTATAAGAAGAGGAAGAAAGATCTCTCTCTCTCTCTCTCTCCCTGTCTGTCTTCCATGTGAGGACTCAGAAGGCAAATGTCTACAGGTAGGAAGGGAGCTCCCAGCAGAACCTCACTGTGCTGGCAAACTGAACTTGGAGTTCTAGCCTCCAGAACTGTGAGAAAATGAATTGCTGTGGTTTAAGACACTCGGTCTACTATATTTTGTTATTTCAGCTTGAGCTGACTAATACTCTGTTTATGGGCTTGAGTCAACTTTCAGCACTGTTCTCTTAGTTTTGCAGTGGGGCCATAGTATCCACTTGAATGATTCAGATTTCCCCATTACAATTCTGTTTTGCCTGAGTCACCTGAATCATTTAAGAAGAAACTACTGATTTACCTTCTTAAATATCTGTTTCTTTGCCTCACCCTTCTCTCTCATCTGTAGTGAATGAAATGTGTGATTAGAAAGAGTTTTAATCATGTAAAGAGGTCTCCATAACAATGTCATAGTGACAGGGAAACTGTCTCTAAAGGGTCAGATCAAGACTAGTTTCAGTTTTGTGAAACATACCGTCTCGTTTGCAACCTTTCAACTCTGCCATTATAGCTGTAAAGCAGCCATAGACAACATAAAAATGAGTAAATGTGGCTGCGTTCCAATAAAATTTTATTTACAAAAACAGATGGCTGGCCAGATGTGGCTCATAATTTGTTGAATCCTACATTACTTGATAACCTCTTTGGTTCAGCAGTATAAAAATTCAGATCCCTCAAACCAAGCAACCCTTGTTAGGGATTTATTTTTTGTACAAGCTTAAGAACCAAATTGAATTGGTACATTCAACTTATGCAATTGTTCTTCTTAAAGGCATCTATTTGCTCGTAAGTATAAATATAATACATACATTAATGGAATTTGCATATGTATTAATAAAGATGTACTATATTATTTATACAGTGTATATCAGTTTATTAAAATATATACTGTATGTTTGTATGCAAATATATTTATTTATTTATACAAACTATTAACATTTTATATATTACATCTTCATATCTTATAAGGGGGGACCCCCCAAAACCTGGAACTATCTTCTGGAGGGTGGACCCTTTGTAGTACAGGCTTCCCCTGCTAGGTGAATGTTCTAAGAAACCATCTGTATCAGTGTGCCAGCTGGCATTGTTGTGAGAGGCTGCATTCAGCTTCAGTGAATTTTTTTGAAGAGTCTCTTAATGCGTTTGCCCATTTCATGATAGGTGATTTATGAGTGCACATGCCCATACCATTCTAAGTGTTCAGCAGGTTTTTACCAAAAAAAAAAAAAAAATGACCCCCAAGTCCCACCCTCCCTATTCACCTGATCTTGCCCCAAGAGACTTTTTATTTTTATTTCCCTGGACAAAAAAAGTCCTCAGAGGGAAACATTTTGCTGATGTGAAAGAGGTGAAACAAAAAATGGCAGAAGCACTAAATGGCATCAAAATCGACAAGTTCAAAAACTGTTTTGAGCAGTGGAAAAAAATGTCTTGATAGATGTATTGCATCAAATGGAGAGTACTTTGAAGGTGACTGAAATTTAAACATGTAAGAATAAATACACTTTTTTTATAAATAAATTCCATTTGGGGGGTCTCCCACCATATACTACATATTCAAACTAAAACTGTTATATTTAATAACCTTATGTAATTTATTGCATTTTCACCAAAAATGAATAATGTCTGGAAACTGACTTTTCTGTCAAGATTATGGTGCTCATTGTTCTTTGCAACCTCTAATAATGTTTCACACTAAAAAGGGAGATAGAAGAGAGTATGGCTGTGATTAAACAGGGGAAGCATTTGCTGGAAATTTGAGAAAGAAGATGTGAGATAGTGAGATACTTGTTGGGAGGGTGGGAGAACAAAATACTAACAGAAATGTAATGTGATTGCATCATACCATAGGAGCTCCCTTCATGGCATGGCATGCATTGAAAGGAAGAAAATTTAAAAATCTTTAAAAGTTAAAAAATACATAAAATTGAATCCCTACAAAACCATGAAAAAATGCTAATGAAAATGTCCTGGAAATAGATAGTGATAGTGGTTGGACATCTTTGTGATATATTAAAAACCACTAAGTAGTACATTTGAAAAGGTACATTTTATAGTATGTGAGCTTTATCTCAATATAAAGAAAAAAAATGATCTATCTCAGATTTGTATCATGCTGTCTTATGATCTGGAAGCCCCTGAGAGGACTAAGCTGGGGCTAGTTGAAAATCCTCGGTGAAAAAACTTTGTAGCTGCTTGGTTCATTTTTTTTTTAAAGAAGATATGTTAATAACCCAAGGATCAACCTCAAGGAGCAATGAGCTTGCATCCTGTCCCCCTAACTCCAGGCAAAAATATTTCAAATAGTGCTGGATGAGGGAATCTATAACTCTTCCCCAACACTGTAATAAAGAGCTCAAAGGCACATCTTAAAGAAATAAAATAAAGTGAATACAATGGTCAAGTCAATAATGCAGGCAGAGGACAGACATGGAGTAGGGTGCAGACTCTACCAGGAAGGAGTGGTGGAGAGAGTGCGAAGGAGTGAAGGCAACAGCAAGGGACTGGTTCAATGAGCACGGCGCTGCATCGTGTCTCTTAACCTGGGTGAAATGGGATCCACGATATGAGAGGAGGAGTGGTCATGAAAATGTGTGGAATTGATGGGCTGGGCATCCTAGGGAAGAGGAGGGTGAAGTGTGTTGGAGCAGAAAAAGTATATGAACAAGATTGTGAAGATAGGAGGCTGCCATCAAGGAGTGGAATGCTTGAAATGAAGACATGTCCTGGTGGTGCAGTTTCCGGGGCATGACCATGGACTGGATGAGGACAGTGGAAAATATCGCTAGAGCTCAGGAGGTCAAGACCTCTCAAGAGTTTTGAGAGATTAGTGGTGTGGACATTGAAATTACCAAGAAGGATGACCATAGTGTTAGAAAGGAAATTAGTATTTTGGGATGATCCATGAGACATCATTTAATAAAATGCAATGCCTAAGAGGCGAAAACAGATGAATTCAGCTAAGATGAGGAAATTTAATTCATTTGCAGCTATTCAGCCAACCAGGATGTTTAGGAAGTTGGTAGAAATGCTACTTAATCTGTAAGTAGCTCTAAACAACACAGATGACACTTTCAAGCTTGTATGTTGTGGTATGTAAAAGGAAAGTCATACATACTTGAGAGAGCCACAGGCAAGTAAGTGTCTTTCAAGGTACAGCCAAGTTTTAGCTAGAGCTAAAACATAAATCAAACATTCAGAGAAAAAGTTAAGAACATGGAAAGAATTTGCTAATAACACATAGAGAGTTCCAAAAGGTAGAATGGAAGAGTTTGGGGCAGGTGTGAGTTTGAATTGGATTAGGGAACGTACACATGTAAATGTAGGAAAGACTCAAGATGAGAGACGCATTGGGTGTTTGGGATTTTGGTGGTGTGGAGTTGGATAGGCCTGACTGTCTATTAAGGAAGGCCAACAATCAAATCTAATTTTCTTTGTTTACAGTTTTTTCTTAAGCAATTTGTTATGCTTAAGAAAAGTAAGAGTGTGCTGGGAGATGAGAGGCGTGAAAGTCATGAACAAAACTTGTTGCCTGTGGACTTCCTGTAAATCTTGTTGAAGGTGGTACCTGCAGAATCTACCTGTTACCTGGGCTCTTAGTCAAGTTTCTCAGTGTTTAGAATTTGAGAGCTCAGATGGTATTTATTGGATCCTGGTGACGATGAGCAAAGTTAAATCAAGGTTGGCCTGAAAATAGTTCATACTAATGTCTCCAAGTCTATGCAGTTACTTATCTAAACTGGTATTTTTTAAACTTTTGCCACCACTGTGCCCAAAGGGAAATGTATACATGAGCATGTTCGCATGAGCTGTGTGAATTACTAATTTAATGCCAACCCATTCATTCTCTCCCGGTAAAGCACTGCAGAAAACAAATACATGGGAATTCTATTGATATATAAACTCTGATTCCACTATATTTTTTGAAGAAAAAAGAATTTACTAATAGTAAGCTTTAATACTTTCATGAAATTCGTAGTGACATCTTTGTGGTACTTGTGACACACTTCACATCCGAGCTCAACATTCTAAGATTTACTCTCTGAGCTCGGGACAAAATAACATGTCAACTATAACACAGCATTATATCGATCAAAATAAATCAACCTCCATCCAAGAATGAGGATCGGTGTATATTCCTTTTTTGTGATCATTTACTTGTGGTTTTTTTTTTCATCGTGTGTCATCGGTGATTGATATGTTTGACAACAGATACACGAAATCTGACACTCTTGGAACAGATCCTCAATTTTACTATTTGCTGGATGTAAAAATGTGACAGATTCTGAAACATGTTCATGTTCCCTGAGATTGACTATTTGCTTATGCACTCCTCTTTCCCACCCCACACTACCCTCAGGAAAAGCTGCATCACAAAGTGAGGACCACCTTCCTGTGGTCCAAGTTCTGAACCATGGGCTGCAAGACCTAAGAATGAAGCTTGGTAAACTCAGTACTTTGAGAAGAGGCATTGTATCAATAAAAATAATATCTTTTATTATTAGATATACAGATCTGAGATTTAAGTCCAATTGCCTAATTGAACAGTTTTTTTATTGTCTGTATACCATGCACGGTCATACCCTGAACATCATCATTTCCAATAAGGTGGAGATGTCTTCATTTCAAGCATTCCACTCCTTGATGGCAGCATCCTGTACTCACAGACTCACTCTTTCACTTCTGCTCCAACGATTCACTCTGCTTCTCCTGGGATCCTCAATCCATTAATTCTTTACATTTTCAGGGCCATTTCTCCTTGCATATCCTAGATCCCATTGCCCAATCAAAAGCTTCAAATTATTATTCCGTTGATCTGAAATACTTTCCACTCTCCAGTATTTCAGCAATATGTTCAAATGCTGCCTCCTATCAGAGATAGAAATTTCCCTGGTGATCTTATTAAAAGTAACTACCTATTGGACTCCACAGCATTGTTCTTTGTTTTTTTTTGGTAGTGCCTATATGCCCTTGTATTATATATTTTGCAATTTATATAACAGGGTCTACTTATTCAATTGGAAGTTTCACGAGGGTGAAAATTTTATCTTGTTAACCATGTATGGTTTTTCAGTGCCTGACATATAATAGATGCTTAATAAATATGTATTGGATAAGTGAATGATTGAAAATCAATAGTTTAATAGTTTGCTTTTTTTCCTTTTCAGTAAATTGGACTTTTCAATTGTTTTAACTTAGCAGAACCCAGTTTTAAAAAATTAAATCATATTTTTAGCTTCAATATAGACAAAAATGCACGCAGAGCTTCTCTTATTAATGGTGGTGGGGGATTGGTAGGGTATCCCTCACCCAACCCTTTCTTTAGGGGGTGCAAATTGAAGTATGGCATACTTTAATGGTAGTGGAAACATTTTCACTATTTGAGCTTGAAGTGTTTCCAAATTAATAGAAAATTTCAACTCCAAATTTTACCTGAAGGCTAGTGTTGGAAAAGTCTCCACACAGTGACCTAGGAGAATCCCTTAAGATTAGATCATGAAATTGATTTTTCAGGAGAAGAATATCTAATTCTCACTAAAAAAATATGAATCATTTTAACCAGCAAGTGGGTCAATTTCAAATTACTGGAATGATCTGATGCAAAACTTGATAACATTTGTTTATTTAGTAATAAATATAAATCACTTCTGTGCTGCTTAAAAATGTATATGAAATAGGGTGATTTATTTATTCCCTTATTCACATAAGAACATAAATGTCAATGTTGTGAGCCTCATTTTTCACCAAAAATAGTTTCTTAATCATGGAAAATATTATAGCTCTTGGCAAAAGCTAAAATTTGCATGCAGAAAGTTCAAATTAAACCCAGTTTATAATTGATGAGACATATAAGCTGCAAAAATGTTTTCCTTTCACTGGATTTTACATGACTCCTGCATAAATTTAATTAAAAATGTTCTTTTCTTCTTATTCTTTATTAAAGTATAGTTATGACTTTAAAAAAACTACTTTTTTTTTTTTTACAGGGAGTAAACTTTCAATGATAAGTGACTGACATATTTCTAGGTTCTTTGTTGCCTTTGCATCCCCACTGTCTGTGGTCTGTTTTGAAATGTAGATAAACAGGCCATGGAGAGAGAAAGTGGGGTGCAGTGATTTTAGTTTTAATCTCCCACTCTACCGCTAACTCACTGGTTAATCTCAGGCAAAATCTCTCTGGACCTCAATTTCTTAATCTAATAAATGGGAATCTTCTTATTGTTATTTTCATTATTGTCTAGGATATTGATAGATGAATATCAAGACTTTTAAGTCAGAAAGTGACTTATTTGGTGAATGTAGATTAGATAGCTATAGAAGTAGGTATCTAATTAAATTCTTCTGTTCAATTAGGCAAGTGTGTCTTCTCGTGTATTAGTAAAAGTTTAAACTGAAAATTCATTTCACTGTAGCAGGAAATATTTTTCAAAGTGATCAATCAAGCTTATTAGTATAATAGTTATTTTCTGGTTTTTGAGAGTTTTTTCCATAGTGATATATGAAAGTAGGCATTACTGTTAACTGCTATGGGTATGAAAAATTCTTTTGTTACATTTTAGACTCTATCTTATTTAATGTGGAGGTGTAAACAAAATCAGAGTTTACATACTGACAAAAACTCTCAGTGTAAATGTGTTTGTTATGAATATTGGGAGCTGGGTGCCCAGGCCAGCACGAATCCCCAACCTGGGGAGAATGAGGACTTTGTAGAGATGCTGGCAAAGACACCTTTTGAGATGGTATCATACGAGTTGTATATTTATAAATATTTATAACTTAAATAAATCACATCCCTAGCTTATAGGGACAATTTAAAATGAACCACATTAGGACAAAATTATAGATTACATATATTTTGTTAAATCACATATTTGATTTTGCTATTTATTATAATATGCTATTTAGATTTGAGGAAAAAATGGTCTTAATTAGGGAGGCTATGATTGCTGAAATGTAATGCAGAGTTCCATTCTTTTGTATCTTCTAACCTAGAGCACTTCTTTGCTTGAAGTAATTTCAATTAGAAAAGGATAACATTAATGGGCTAAAATAGTTTCTCTCTTGAATTGTTACATTTTATGTGAAGTTAAGATAATCTGCTGAGAATATTTAAGGAATTTTTTAAGATAAAATATTTCGAGGGTCCTATTCATCCATTTTCTCCTTTTCTAAGAACCTGTGCGACATACACTACTGTTCAGCTTCACTTCGTTTATTAACGACATGTGTGGGGGCAGGAAAGTGTGTTTACAGTTGTTCAGTGGAAAAGACTTGCAGGTTACGATTACAACAGCTTTATTGATATCACAAAAATAAACTGTGTTTGGCGTACTCAAAACTGTAAACCTACTTTTGCCAACCCCAGTATATTAGGGGAAAAAAATGTAACGATCAGAGAATAAAGTTTAGCTGCTTTTATTTATACTTTTAAATGATATTTTAAAGTGATTTTGGGCTTTCAGGAGGCTTTTTGTCTTTTTTGAAGAAAGACTTTCATGGCAGTTACCATTGTTCCGATGTCTCATCAGGAAGTTAGTACGTACCTATTGCTACCAACAGTGACAATGATGGCGGACACTCGCCAAGATCTTACAAGACATTTACTAAGCATTTTGCACCCATTATCCCACTGAATTCTGATATTCTTATATGGTGTTACTATTGTCTTCATTTTACTGAGCTGTAAAGGGGTTTAGTGTCTAGGGTCCCTGGGATTCTGTGATTTATAATGAGAAAAATATATTTGGCCCTCCTCCCAGTTTCTGGCACAGAGCTCCAGAATTCTTCGAATTTTCTAAGTGATGAAGGCTTTAAAGGTATATTTTTTATGTCAGTGAGGTGACTTTTGGAAAGTACCTAAGGATGGGGACTTGCTGCCAAAGGAACCAACCAAGGGATTAGAGGGTTTGAACTTTCAGTCTTGCCCCTCAGCCTCCTAGGAGGGGAGTGGGAGAGAGGGACTGGAGGTTGGATCTATTGACAGTGGCCAAAGATTTTATCAGTCATGCCTGAGTAATGAAACTTCCATGAAACCTAGAAGGCCGAGGTTCAGAAAGCTTTTGAATTGGTGAACTCATGGAGATTTGGCCTTTCCCCTACCTTATGCATCTCTTCCATCTGGCTATTCCTGAGTTATATATTTTTTTTACAATAAACCTGTGATCTAGTAAGTAAAATGTTTCTCTGAGTTCTGTGAACTGCTCTAGTATATTATTGGAACCAAGAGGGAGTCGTTGGAACACAGCCAGTTGATGGGGGGAGTCGTCTTGTAGAACAGAACCTCAACCTGTATAACTGATGCTGTCTCCAGGCAGAGAGTATAGACTACCCAGCTGGTATCCTGGAGAACTGCTTGTGAGCATGGGGAACCTGCCTTCCCCACCACACCACTGAAAGTGCTATCAGGACTGATTTAGTGACATTTGAAGCAAGTGGAAAATTAAGGGTTTGCACTCGAGCAGGGTGCTCCAGAGCCTGTGGGTGACCTTCAGGAAAACATAAAAGTTGATATTTTCCTTTATACTGGCAAGTGACAGTGTAGGAAAAAATGATTGAGTTCACATTAACAATAGATTTTATAAGAATACACAGAAATATCATTAATAAGAAATTTTTGTATTTTATATTCTGTGCCACTTAAAAATCTACTTGAACCATTTAGTGTATCTTAAAAAGAACCTTAATAATAGGTTCCTAAAGTTCAGCTGGAAGGATAGAAATAGATGAGCAAGAATGGACCCCAGATATTAGGAAGGAGAATGGTTACCGCTGGGCTGGAGAGTGCCTGCCCTTCCAGATGTGGATGGTCAAGCTGTTGAATGGAACTGCTGGTCTGGGGTGAGGAGCATTTTTGTCATGTTTCAGTATTTTGGTTAAGCTTATTGCATTTATTTATTTTATTAGCTGAATTTTGTCATCTTTCACTGAGATTTCCCTATTGTTTCCTGAACAAATTTGTACTAGTTTGCTAGGGCCACTGTAACAAAGCACCACAAATAGGGTGGCCTAAACAACAAATACTCCTGTCTCACGCTTCCAGGGATTGACAGTTCAGGATCAGGGTGCAGAGGCAGGTTTGGCTCCTTTTTAGGGCTGTGAGGGAGAATCTGTTCTGCACCTCTTCCCTAGCTTCTGGTGGTTGCTGGCAGTCTTCGATGTCCTTGGCTTATAGAAGCATCATCACCCTCATCTCCGCTTTTATCGTCACATGGAAACTCCATATGTGCATGTCTTTCTGCTGCGTGGGTCTGTCTCTGTGTGCCAATTTTCTCTCTCTTTTTTTTTTTTATTATGACACCAGTCATACTGGTTTAGGGCTCTCCTAATAACTTCATCTTAAGTTGATTACCTGCAAAGAACCTATTTCCAAATGGCACATTCATAGGTCCCAAGGGTTAGAATTTCAACATCTTTTTGGGTGAAATAGTATTACCCATAACAATATCCCATTCCAGTTTTGACAATGCTGTTTCTTATGAAATAGCCCCACTGATTTATTTGCAGCAGGAAACCCCTTTCAGTCTTTATTTACTAAGGCAGAAGATAATTAGTTCACATTGGGGGTGACTGCCTGAGTCAGTGGTGCCCTCACTCTGCCTCTGCAGCTGAGCAGCAGTTGTAGGCTGACAATTCCTTTCTCACTAACCTCCCTCTGTTCCATCCTCCTTATTTAGTCAGTTGTCACCTTCTCGTTAGGTGGTTCTGGCATCAGATCATATACTCTGTTCAGTTAATTCCAGAAAAAGCTGGTGCCAGTAATGAGGGAGCAGAGGTGAGTAGTAATAATAGAGGTGAAATCCCCCCACAGCACACTCGTGTATGTACGTGTGCGCACACCCACACCAGCCTCTCTTAAGACGCTGAAAATCTTGTGGTACAAAGAAACACATGAGGCAAATTGTGGCAAAGGTGAAGATAAAGTTTGTTGTGAACATGTAAAGCAGGGGCGCTTGCTTGAGGGGGTGATGATTGAGCTGAATCTTGAAGAACGAAGGGAAAGTGAAGAATAGGAGGGGCATTCAGGCAGACAAAATAATGAAAGCAAAGCGAATTATCCTGGTCTCAACCTTTTTACATTCGATGCACCTTTGCATTGTTTGCTGTGTAGTAAGTACTGTTCCAGGTGCTTTATAGCTATTATTTTATTTCATTCTCACAGCATCCTAGTGAGATAGGCCCTCATAATTTCCATGTTTCTAATGAGGAAACTGACACTCAGAGAGATAACAAACTTCTCCAGGATCTCTGGGATTCGATCCCAATTTTGACTGATCCTAAATATTCATACTTGCCTTCAAGGAAAGATTGATTCCAGAACAACGACCTAAAGTGGATTCCCAGGGACTTTGATGTGACATAGGAGTAGGACAGGCCGTATCGAAATACAGCAGACGTTCAAACCAAAGGTTAACTAGATTCTGCAATGAGCCCATGTTGAAACCCAGCTAGGAAGCCCAAATTAGATGTCTATTTGAAGAAGATAACCAGAAAGGCAGAACCTAACAGGCCAGAAACCAGAGTCACCAGCACATATCAAGTGGGCTTCAAAGTGGAGTAAAGGAGGTGGTTCCTAGTTGAAGATAGCATTAGTAGGCATTTCTGATTTTGACTAGGGGTAGAAAAATATTAGGGAGATCAAGTTGTCTCAGACTTGACATCTGTGCTACCTACCTATAGCTAAGCAGAATGCACACAAAGATGTATGTTGTGCATCTTTCTATAGTATCAGCACTAAGTGTGTGATACTACATATGAGCCACACTACCTGGGTTAAGTCTCAGCTCTACTATTTCCTAGATATGTGGCTATGGGCACTTTAGTCATCCTATGAGTGCCTCCGTTTCTTGTCCATAACATAAAGATGGCAATAGTATATACATTAACACATAAATCCATGCCCAGTGTATAGTAACTTCTTTTTTATTTTATTTTAGCTTTAAAAATATATGATCTTTATTACATTTTTTCCATTACCATTTAGTCTCCCTATACCCCTCACCCCCAGCAATCACCACACTGTTGTTCATGTCCATGAGTCCTTGTTCCTTTTTGCTCAATCCTTCCACTTCCTACCTCCACACCCCCCAGCTGTCATCTGTTCTCCACCTATGGGTCTGTCTCTGTTCTGCTTGTTAGTTCAGTTTGTTCATTAGAATCCACATATGAGTGAAATCACATGGTATTTGTCTTTCTCTGACTGGCTTAAGTCACTTAGCATAATGTTCTCCAGATCCATCCATACTGTTGCAAAGGGTAAATTTTTTTTTCCTATGGCCGAGTAGAATTGCACTGTGCAAATGTCCCATAGTTGTTTCATCCACTGATCTACTGATGGACACCTGGGCTACTTCCCTATAGTGGCAATTATAAATAATGCTGCAATGAACAAAGGGGTGCTTATGTTCTTTCAAATTAGTGTTTTGAGTTCCTTCAGATATATTCCCAGTGGTGAGATTACTGGGTCAAAAGGCAGAACTGTTTTTAATTTTTTGAGTATCTCCATACTGCTTTCCACAGTGGCTGCACCAGTCTGCATTTCCACCGACAGTGCATGAGGGTTCCCCTTTCTCTACATCCTTGCCAGCACTTCTTTTTTTTTTTAAAAATTCATTGGTGACAGCTATTCTGACAGGTGATGGTATCTCAGTCTGGTCTTTATTTGTATTTCTTTGATGATTAGTGACATTGAGCATCTTTTCATTTGTCTATTTGCCATTTGTATATCCTCTTTGGAGAACTGTCTATTCAGGTTCTTTGCCCTTTTTTTAATTGGGTTGTTTGTCTTTTTGGTGTTGAGTTTTCTAAGTACTTTATAAATTTTTGATATTAACCCCTTATCAGATGTATTGGTGAATATGTTCTCCCATTCTGTGGGTTGTCTTGTTATTTTGTTGATGACTTCCTTTGTTGTGCAAAAACATTTTAGTTTGATGTACTCCCATTTGTTTATTTTTTCTTTTATTCCCCTTGCCTGGGGAGATATATCTGATAAAAAATTTCTATGAGCAATGTCTGAGATTTTGCTGCCCTTATGGTTTTGGGTCTAACATTTAAAACTTTGACCCATTTAAAATTTATTCTTGTGAGTGGTGTAACGAAGTGACTGGTCTAGTTTCATTTTCCTGCACATATTTGTCCAATTTTCCCAAAACCATTTATTGAATAAACTATCTTTAGCCCATGGTATGTGCTTCCTTCCTCTGTTGAATATTAATTGACTATAAAGTTATGGGTTTATTTCTGGGCTCTTTATTCTGTTCCGTTGATCTATCTGTCCATTTTTATGCCACTACCATGCCGTTTTGATTACTATGGCCTTATGGTATAGTTTGATGTTAAGTAGTGTGATTCCTTCACCTTTGTTTTTCATTCTCAAGATCACTGTTGCTAGGCAGGGCCTTTTGTGGTTCCAAATACATTTTTGAAATATTTGTTCTAGTTCTGTGAAATATGTCATTGAAATCTTGATAGAAATTGTGTTGAATCTATAGATTGCTTTGGGTAGTGTGGACATTTTGATGATGTTAATTCATCCTATCCATGAACATGGTATGTGCTTCCACTTATTTGTGTTTTCTTCAATTTCTTTCTTCAGTGTCTTATAATTTTCTGAGTATAGGTTTTTACATCCATAGTTAGGTTTATTCCTAGGTACGTGATGATTTTTGAAGCAATTGTGAATGAGATTGTTTTCTTAATTTTCCTTTATGTAAATTGATAGTAGCTACTAGTTTTTATTAGCTGTGATAAATTCTTCAAGGAGATTGTAATGAGGGAGAGAAATCCATGTAAAAATATTTAGAGTATAATCTTAATGAGCATTTATTGAGTACCCACTGTTTCAGGCATGTGCTGGAAAGCTCTTAAGATCCATTTAATCTTTAAGGTCTCACTAATTCTTTTTACAATGACAAAACCGGGACCAGGAGAACGATATGAGAGTATCCATGGCAGAACGCCATCCCAGGATACTGTGATAACTGTTTGGTGCTGTGTGTTGGGAACAGTCATGGGAAGCTCACGCAGAGATAAAGTTTCATTTTTATATACTGACTTGTAAAATATTATATGTAACTCAACTGCTTTGTTCCTTTAAATTGGCATCCAGGTAGATCAGGAATTAAGTTACTATGTTTCAGATGTTTCCACTTTCTTATGTTTCTCTTCCATTATCAGATTTAGTTTTCTTGTTTTATGTTGGTAACTCTCATTTCTAATACTTGGTTAATTGCTAATTATAATTTTCCTCAAAGTTATCACTTACCTGATTAAGGAAACTGATAAACATATCCATTGATGTCTTCTGTTATTTGATTTTATTTTTTCTCTATCCACAACTGTTCTTCAAGTGTTTGGACCACAGAAGGGAAAATCAAAAACAAACCATACAAAAAAAAAACAAACAAAAAAATAAACAAAACTATTTGGCTAACTCAAAGAGATGTCTTGGTAGATCAATTGAAAGCCTCACACAAAATCATTGTGTTGTTTCTAAAAGATTGAACTCTTGGTCAGTATAGAAAAAAAACATAACATTTAATAGCAATTATAGTTGCAAGCAAGTTGACAGTCTTGCATACATGGAACAGTTACTGAGGACAACATTCTGAGGTGTAAATATCAAATGGATAGTCAGTGTCCCTATCTTTATTGCATATCACTGTTACTTTTGCATAAACCATGGCTTTGTAGGACTTGCCAACTGAAATAGCCCTTTCTGTGTCTCATTGACTCCTCTCAACATTCAAACATTTCTTTGCTCACTGGCCCATGGGACTTTTATTGCTTTTCTGCTAAAAAAAAAAAGGAAAGCGGCTTAAGGAAGTAACTTGACTGCTTTACTAGAAAGCATTCACAGATGCAGACTCTGAAGGCTTCTATATAAAATATTGTGTTATATTATTTTAAATACTGTGTTTACAGAGCTCATACTGCTAAGGATTAAAGGAATGTGCTGTGACAAATCTGATTCTGAGTAGGATTGCCTTTCCCAAAATAGATTACTTGCATTCAAGTAGAACTTTTGATTTATGAGAATTAGGGCTTTCCAGGGCTTTGAATAGTGCTGTACACAATGCTGGCAGATCGTTGTTTCCACTGAGGGTCCCAGTGGAAGTCCAGCAAAGATCTCTCGACCTGCAATATCACTGCTCCAGATCCGGGGACAGGCTATTCAGGCTTTTCCTCTTGGAAGAGGCACACAGCTTTTAGAAGGAATAGGATTTTTATTGGTAGGTTTTGGTTGTTTTAATAAAAAAAGAATGAATGGAGGTATACCCAGGTGTTTTTGGTGAGAGTAAGTTTTTCTCCTCCTGATAAAAACTAAAACATCCACTTACCTTAAGTATTATTGAAATAGACTTTGCTCTTTTAGAAAGCTCTCGGGTGCACCCTCTCCCTTCCTCTTTGTAAGATACATATTTATTGCTTTTGTTTTTTTCTCTACTAGAGTTTGGGTATTTTTGTCAATTAACAGTTATAACATTTCAACAATCCATTACAGTGGATAATGTCATGTAGTTTTACTTGAATTTTCTATAAATTTTATTAAATAAATAAAGAGTTTATTTTTGTGCAAATAGATAAGCACCAAGCTTCTCACCGTAAGTGTTGTACAGATATTGTCTAAGTGTGAGTTAAAAGTTTAAAAACAAATATTTGTAATTTGTTTATCAACATTAAAAATAATATCAAACTGTAATGATGTCCCATTTTCACCTGAGGTGTCAAAACCATAGCAAGAAGGATGTCATGTAAAAGTAGAACACTTTATTGTCCCTGCAGAATTTACAGAGAATGATTGCTAAGTGTTCCATCCCTTATCAAGAGCAAGGCTTAAAAGAGTCAGGATTTGGGGGAATAAATTGCTAAAAAGATTTCTTTTCAGAAAGCTATGGCCCTGTGGTGAGACCCCATTCTACCACCTTTGGGAAAGGGATGATGCTCCCCGCCACCCCCCCTCCCCCACCCAGCTGGCTGGGAAAGACTTCATTGAGGCAGCTTAGACCTTTGTATGTGTTTCATCCAGTTGGAAGCCACAGAGGACTGATGTCTGACTTATGTGTGAGAAAAATTAAGGCAGACAGACAGATGTAAGCCTGAGGTCTGACTCCTACTTGGGAAACCTGGAGGTAATAGGAATTTGACAGATTGCTGTTTGACAAAGCTAGTGCTGTGATTGACCTGTACTTTTAGAGTTTGTCAGGGCAAGGAATGTGGAGCATTTCCCACGGACTAAATACACCCTACACAGCCCTGATCAGTGTGGCTTGGTTGGGCATCGTTTCACAAGGTGAAAAGTCACTGGTTCAATTTCCGGTCAGGGCACATGCCTGGGCCGGGGGGTCAGTCCCCAGTCTGGAGCATTTGTGACACAACTGATTAATGTTTCTCTCTGGCATTGATGTTTCTCTCCCTTGCTTTCTCCTTCCCTTACCCTCTCTAAAGATAAATAAAATACACCTTACACAGGTGAAAACCAGTATGGAATCACCTGAGGATTTATCCAATGGTCATCTTTAGAGGTAACCGTTTATAAGTGTACCATCAGTACATTTAACTCCAGGGGTTAAGGGAGGCATTACAAATGATCATCAGGAATAGAATCCTATGTACCATGCCAGTGATGATCCACTGAACCCTTATAAGGGTCAACTTTCTTCATTTGCTGGGTTCAGAGAGCCCAAAGCCACCCATCTAAGTAAGTACTTTCTTATTCCCTTAAATCTCACAGCTCCATCACCACGACTGCACATACAACTTTGATCCTGGAGAGAGGCTAATTAGCAGCTACAGAAGGGAAAGAAATTGCACATAGATGAGTACAGCAGGCACCCCTATTCACGCATTTACAATACCTTCCGGGGCTTCAGTTACCCATGGTCAACCACAGTCCAAAAATGTTAAATGGAAAATTCCAGAAATAAACAGTTCATAAGTTTAAATTGCACATCACTCTGAGTAGCATGATGAAATCTTGCATCATCCATCTTCATTCCACCCGGGATGTGATCCATTCCTTTATTCACCTCCTTTCATCTCAATATGTAGCATTATATGGGTGCGTGGCATCTCTCATCATCACAGGAAAAAGAAGGGTGAGTACAGCACAAGGTGATATTTTGAGGTAGAGACTACATTCACATAATTTTTACTATAGTATATTGTTATATTTGTTCATTTTATTATTAATTATTATTGCCAATCTCTTTCTATGCCTAATGCATAAATAAAACTTTATCATAGGTATGTATTCATATGAAAAAATATGTATAAAAGATTCAGTACTATCTGTGGTTTCAGGCATCCACTGTGGGGCTTGGAACATATCCCCCTGGACAAGGGGCAGGGGAACTTCTGGACAGTAGAGTAGAATAACAAAGGGACAAAGTGGGAAAGAAATTGAGTGGAGAGAATAGAGTAAAATAGCAAGAAGATTTCTTTCAGTACAGCAGACTTCAGGCCAAAGCAGGGTAACGTTAATGAGGAAGAATTGAAGGAAGTAAGAAAATTTAATGCTAATTGAGGTTTAAAACTTGTTATCCAGGGCTGGATAGTCAAAACATGAGACCTATCAGAGTTTTCATCTGGAGCAGAGGATTCATCCCACCGAATAACATGGGAAGTAAAGGTGGGAGACATACATTATTTGGGTTTTGTTCACAATTCATATGTGACAGGAATGAAAACATCAACAAAGTATGCAGATAATTTTAAATAAAGATAAACTTTGGAAATTCCTTTTTTTGGAAACATAATGAATGAGCAAGGATTAGTTGGATCAATCTTTGAAGTGGATTAAGAACAACTAAAAAAATGCTACATTAAAATAGAAACAATTTTTTAAAGCACCAAAGATCAATAAAATGACACAAAAGACAGTAAAACGAAAGAGGTTGGTTGAAGGGTAAAAACCTTAGGTTTTAAGGTGAATAAGCTCTGAGGATCTAATGTGCAGCATTATGGCTGAAGTTGATAACGATGCATTGTGTGATTGGAACTGGCTACAAAAATAAAACCTCAGGGTTCTCGTCATCTGCCCTCAAAGTAAAAATGAGATGATGAAGACGTTAATGCGACCGTTGGAGTCCTTGTACGGTGTGTACACCCATCTAGTAGTCACACTGTACATTTTAAAGTCCTATAATTTATTTGTCAATTATACCTCAGTAAGTCTGAGTAAATAAATAACTTAATTAAAAATGAATATAAAGACAGTAAAGATCTACCAAGTTAAAGTACAAACAGAAGCTCGGCACAGAAGATTAAAAGGATCCTTGAATCCCTTTCTTTTTCTGAGACTGTTTGCCAAATGACTTAAACTGAAGTGAGTCAGGTAGGAGGACAGTAAACAAACCCAGGGCTCACTTTAAGCACACGGTTTATTAGATAACACTACCCCTATAGAGCTGGGAACGTTGAGGGATGATGCAGAATTAGAAATAAACGGACTTTCTCCCAGTACTGTGAGCCGGCAAAGAAGGTCACCTCGCTGCTGACCAGCCCAGAGCAGGGCACTCACAGAAAGTTAAAACCTCCACTTGGTTCTCACGTGTATTTGAAAACGTTACATAGGTGGGTGGTTCCCTAAAACTTCAATTCTGTTTTAATGCTTCTGTACTATGATCTTATTAATGTCAGAGAGTTTTCTGGCTCTTTCTAATATGGAGCTCATGCCTTATTGATCTCAATTTGATCCTATCACCTCATGAGCCAATGCAGTGTGAGTGGAGGTGACAGGTAATGCTCTTGAGCAGTGGTTTTAGAACTTTTGTCTTAGATAAGGGCTGCTCCCCTAGCTTTGATCCTGAAATGAGGTTTACCTCGAGCATAGTTGTGGTCGATCCACCATGCAGATAAATGTGAGAGAGAAGTAAACATTCGTTGTTGCAAGCCAGATTTTGGAATCATCTCCTATTGGAGCATAATTTGGCCTAAATTTTCAATGCAGATGTCGTTCAGGCTGAAGGAAGATGATCCCAGATGGAAGGTTTGGAAAGCAAGAGGGATAACAAGAAAAAAATTGGTAACTATCTAGGAAAATATAAAATAAGATTAATTTTTAAAATAATAATAATAACAAATTGTGAGATTTAAAGTAGAAATAAAATACCTGGTAGCATATCTAGTAGAGAGGAATAAATGTATTTAAAGTGTTCTAAGGTCCTTGCTTTTTCCAGGAAGAGGGCAGAAATTAAAGAAGCATAAAACAATCCAAAAACAGGTGATTAACAAAGTTGTTTTAAAGAATAATAAATTTACAAATATCTATTGAGATTAATCAAGGATCAAAAATGAGAATGTACAAATAATCTATGTACAGAATAAAAAGTATGTCACCACAG
Organism: Glossophaga mutica; assembly: GCA_039655065.1. Taxonomy (NCBI): domain Eukaryota; kingdom Metazoa; phylum Chordata; class Mammalia; order Chiroptera; family Phyllostomidae; genus Glossophaga; species Glossophaga mutica. Next base: position 68,493,797 of record CM077304.1, read on the forward strand.
ATATTGTATATTTAAAAATAATGTGTTTCATTACTGTTTTGTGCTAAAAGTTTTGACAATTTAGTAAAACAGACAAATTTCTAGAAAAAGTAAACTTACTAGTGTTGACAAACGAATCGATAGAAATATATGAATGATATATCTGTTAAATAAGTTGAACATGTTAAAGTATTCCTACAAAGAAAACTCTGTGTCTAGTTGGCTTTACTATTGAATTTTATCATATTCTGCCAATAGTAATATAAATTTTACACAAATTATTAAATTGAATATTAAAGCAAATCCTTCCACTTCATCTTGTGAGGCGAGCATAACTTTAAAACCAGAACCCAATGTAGCCATTACAAAAGGAAAAATCACAGGCATTTCTCATTCATGAACATAGATGCAAAAATCTTAAATAACAAAAACAAAAACAAAATAACATGTTCAAAACACATCATTGCAAAGTTGACTTATTTCAGAAATGTGAGGTTGGCTAAACATTTAAAAATCAATCAGTGTAAATCAGGACAATAAAAGAATGCAAAAGAAAAAGTATAGGATCCTTTCAATAGAGGCAGACAAAATATTTAATCAAAGTCAACATCTAATCCATGACAAAACTTCTCAGCAAACTAGGTTTAGCATTTTTAATATGATAAAAAGTCATTTGCAAACATCGGATAGCAGAAGAGAACTAAATGATAAAATAGTGAACATTTTCTCTTTTGGATCAGGAATCAGTTGACGATTCTGGCCAGCTGGCTACCACCTCTGTTTAATATCACACTGGGAACCTTAGCCAGTAAAGAAAGGTGGGACAAAAAACAAAAGATACAAGAATTAGATGCAAAATACAAAATTGCCCCTGTTTACATATGACATGATTCTGTATAGAACAGAGTACACAGATGTCTTATTATAAAGTTGTATACCTAAAATTGATATAATATTAACCAATGTTACCCCAATATATTTAATAAAAAAGATTGCTATATGCACATTAGTATACAATAATTAATTGTATTTTTATATACTAGCAATATGGTAGTTAAAATGAAATAACATATTTTACTCTAGTTTAAAAGTATGAAGTATCTAGGAGTAAATCTAACAAAGATATATGAATTCTGTGGAAAAATGTAGAATTAATATTAACAATTACCTAAATAAATTCGGAACAAAAATTAATAAAGTGAAAGACTCAAAATTCCAAATATCTCAATTCTGTCTCAACCCATAGATTCAATGAATTCTAAATTAAATCTTACCAGACTCTTTTGTTCAAATCCACGATCTGTTCCAGAAATTATATGGAGGTTAAAAGGGTGAAGAGGAGAGTCAAAAAATTCTTGGAAAATAACATTAGTGAGGGAAAATCGCCTTGTCAAATATCAAGGCATATTTTAAAGTTCTGTAAATATGACAATGGTGTGGGGCTAGGCTAAGAGGCCAGAGGGACAGAATGGGGAGTCCAAGAAGAAGCTCATCTTTCATGGACATTTGATATGTGAAAGAGGTAGCTCTGCAGATTCATTGGGGAAAAAAACAGACTTTTTAATAAATAATGCTGGGCCATTTAGATATCAAAATAGAAAATAAATGAACTTGACTCTATTTCATATATAAAACTGACTCCAGTGCAGATTAAAGAATTAAACATCAAAGGCAAAATGGAAAGGTCTAGAAGATAATATAAGAGATTTTCTTCATACCTTTAAGGCAGGAAAAGCTAATTTTTTTTTTCTCTCTCTCTCTCTCTCGTATAAATTAGCTTATATATATATATATGGCCAGTACCTGTAAAGGAAAAGACTGATACATTGATTTCATTAAAATTAACCACATTTATTCATCAAAGGACCTCATTACAAGTATGAGAGTTGGGGGACTTATTAATGATTTATATAACTAAAATAAGAGACAAATATTCAAGACATAAAAAAGGACATAATAAGAAAAGACAACACAGAAGGCTTCTACAGGCACATCACAAAAAGGGAAAACTGAACAGTCAGTAAATATGTGAAAAGGTGGTGAATTTTATTAATAATCAAAGAAACATAAAATAAAATTATGATGTAATACTGTTATATTCCCATTTGTTGAGTAAAAATTATGAAGTCTGACAATGCCAGTCATTGGTGAAGACATGACAGAACTCACCTTCGGGGTAAATGTGAACTCATTTTCCAGTGCAGAAAGATTGGGTGTTATCTAAAAACACTGAAATGGGCCTATCCTGTGACACAGAAAGGCCACTCCAAGTGGACTCAAGATATTTTGGATAAGTGCCTCCTCAAGATACATGCACAAGAATGTTCATAGTAGAATTGTTTACAGTGTCAAACTCCAAGAACTTGAATATAAATCATTGGTGACAGATTGGTGACAGTCACCCAATGAACTAATATAGCCATAAAAGTGAATAGACTGTACTGAAAAATATGTGAACTGCACAAAGATATTTTCGAGCAAATGTTGCAATTTCTAAAATAATATACACTACATGATTCCATTTATGTTAAATTCACAAATGGAAAAACTATTGTATATTGTTTGGAGGATGCACACTTAGGTGGTAGAACTCTAAAGAATAAAGAAAAATGAGGAAATGATTATTACAAATATCAGGACTGTAATGGCATCTCAGGAGTAAGAAGTGTGTGGTGACCAGGGCACACAGTAGGGGTGGTGGGTTATGAAGTAATGGGCTGAATTCTGTTTCTTAGCAGGCTCGCAGATGTTAACCCCGTATAGAAAATCTCTGGAGAGCCATCTGCTCCATGCCAAAAAGTCCTTGATATTTGGTCCACTGAGGCAAGAATAGTTATTATTGTCAACATAGCCAACCACAACACAATTGTTGGGCCAATGAAACATGACAGCCTTTTTAATGTATTAACCCTGCGAACCAAAAGTGGAAATAAACACTAGGGCCTGCGTGGACAAGGGGATGCTTCCTATGTGCGGACATTCTGGGCAGGGCTGGACATCGAGGGCCCCCTGGCAGGGCCAAGTGTGTCGCTGGGTCATCTGGACAGGACCGGCCATGCTGCAGAGATCTTTTGACCTCGGTGGAACTTACGTGTTTTGTACAAATATGTATTATTGCTTTTAAGATTATATTTGTATTTTATCACTTTATACATGATCTAACAATAATAGTAAAAGAACTAGTTAGGCAATAATATCCACCTAAGTGTCAGGGCTTCTTTGGTTCCAGGACTGTTCTGTACCATCCAACATGGCAGCCGCTGGACACCTGTGACTGCTGAGCACTTGAAATGTGGGTAGTTTAAATGTGCTATAATTCTAAAACATACTGGATTGCCAAAATTCAGTAAAAATAAAACACATACATAAATACCTCATTAGTAATTTTGTAAAAACTACATGCGGGAATGATATTTGAAATATGTTGGAATAAATATTGTTAAAATCAATTTTACCTGTTTTTTTTTTTTTTTTTAATTTGGCCATTAGAAAAACTTTAAATGACATGTCTGCTCACATTTTATTTCTTGTGGACAGTGCTGTTATGGACCCCTTTACACATGAGAATATGCATTCCAAATGTAGCATATCACCTGCTCAAAATTTGATTACCATAATTAATACACAAAACATAAATTTTGCTTAGGGTACTGGAGTCAGGAGAAGAGAATATCACCATTCTCCACAACTCTTTATTTTTTTCATCCTCACCCAAGGATGTGTTTTTTTTTTTTTTTTAATTGATTTTAGAGAGAGAGGAAAGGGGGGAGAGAGAGAGAAAGAGAGAGAGATGTGAGAGAGAAACATCAATCAGTTGCCTCCCATACACACCCTGACTGGGGATTGAACCCTCAACCTAGATATGTGCCCTGACTGGGGATCAAACCCACGAGCTTTTGGTGTATGAAATGGTGCTCCAATCAACTGAGGCACCCAGCCATGAGGCACCCAACACAACTCTTTATATTGTCACATGGTTGTGGTAAAATATAAAGAGTGTTGACATGTTCTTAAATAGATTTGGTTTCACATCTCAGTAGCCTAACCCTGTAGATATTCATAAAGTTATTTAATTTAATTCAGTCTTAATTTATCAAATCATGTAATATTACTTAATCACGGGGCACGTGTGACAATAAAATGAGATAAGATACATGATAGTTTTTAGTAAAGTACCTCTAAATAGAATAAAATCTTAAAAAATAATTTCCCTTTACCAGTTATATGGACTGCCTCTGTCATAATAATTTCTATTGTTTTATTGTTATCTTAGGGTTGAGGCCTAGCTTTTTAATTTTAATTTTTGGTTTACTTTTTTCTACATATGAATTCTAAGTTGCTGTGGATGTATCTAGGGATACAGATGAAGAAAGTTTCAAAATATTAAAAATTATTTAAGTGTCCAAGGTCAAGTTTAAAAATCAGCACTTCATAAACTCTTCTATAACCACAGAAGTCACTAATTTTGGTAAGTACCTGGATATTCCACTATCCTTCTGGGGAAAGAGATTCTTTAGTGCTTACCCATCTTGTGCGGCCTGGAAATGCCATTTTCTTATATGATTATGTTGTTTGGTATGTATTTTGTACATTGGGAAATGAATAATTGCATAATTTTGACTAGGATTAGAATAAATTGGTGACAAAGTGAAGCTCAAATTTAGGCCTACAATTTTTTAAAGGAAGCAATGAAACTGGTTCTTTTATAAATTAGTAGCAAGGGAAATCAGGGTCCTTGACACCTTTGGATAAATTAGAAAGACTGTCCCTTATATAGAGAGACAAAGAAATTTATATGGTGTACTACTAACTCAATATTGGTTGCTAGCTACTTGTGGTTCTTCATTTGCATAGAATTGGAAGAAAGAACACAGAAAGGGAAGTTAAAATTATATTAATAGATTTTGGTTTTAAACAATGAATTTAAAAAGGCAAAGGGTTTCCCAGTAGCCATATTCTGCTTCGAAGCCTAGAATCCGGGATGGAGGATGGTAACTAAGGCCACAAAGAAAGAGATTTAATTTGTAGTGAGGTGAGCAGTAGGGACCAACAGCTGGGCAGTGACAATGTGAATCACTATGATAACCTACAAGAGAAGGCTAGCTGCAAAATTATTTTAAAATCGTATAGTTTTTGGTTTTGGTAGAGACATGGGAATATTAATTGATCCTTGCCTAGTATCTTCAGAGATGAACAGGGGGAAGACATATAATTTATCCATTTACTACTCCCTGCTGATGATCTCATTACATACATTAAGACAGTTAATTATTCTGGCCGGATAGTTCAGTTGGTTGGAGCATTGTTCCAATAATGCCCACATTGCAGGTTTGATCTCCAGTCAGAACACATATGATAATCAACCAATGAATGTATGAATAAATGGAACAACAGATCAATGTTTTTCTCTCTCTCTCACTTTAAAATCAATAAAAAATTAAAAAATAAACAAAACAGAAAAAAAGCAGAACAGTTCATCCTTACAACAGTTCTCTGAAGGAGGTGCTAATATGCTTTTATTTTTAATGAAGAAACTAAGACTCAGGAAACTCAGTTGTTTAAAGTCACACAACTAGTAAGGTCTGTAAAAGGATTTGAATTTAGTTACCACTGGTCTGATTCTGAAGCCTGTGCAGCTGCCGGCACGGAAGAGTCTCCTCCTACCCACAGGTTCACGACTCTGTATTTCAGGTTTTTAGTGGTGGGGTTCTTCACGCAGATGAAGTCTCCGCATATGTCAGTGCACTGCTGCCTCCCGTGGCCCAGCCCCTCAACACCGTACTTGGAAAGTCATTGCTATATAGTTCACTGCTTTATTAATTTCTTAATTCCTTTGATTCTGCCACTGACTTGTTAAAGGTAAGTGTGGGAACCACAAGGGGGCCGAACGTGACTTTTTAATAGTCTCAGATTTCAATTGTGTTTTCTCAATAGACATGTAATTGGAATCAGTGGCACTTTAACCTTGGCGAAGATTGTAGAATTAGATTCTTTTTTTGTAATTTCACTTCAGCTTTGGCTTATCTGATTACCCTGGTTTTCTTTTCTGCCCCATGCAGTCTGGAGCAAATCCAAAAACTACTGCGTCTTTGTAAAGTAACTGCATTTTGCATGTTGGAGTTACTATGAGCCACTGATACTATCTGCACCCAGAATAATGTTGATGATTTGGGACTTGAAGATGTTTTCCGAAGAAGGGAATAACCCTGGAGAGGTTCTTTAGTGGATTTTATTTGCATTAGTGCTTTGTGATGGGTCTTTAGAATTTGTTTTCCAAAGTCCCTAACCTATGAGGTTCTATTTGGTGCATACACTCTATATTGTTATTGACGGTTTTTTCCTGGCTCGATTCCTGAATTTCCTAAGTAACACAACTTAATCGGCATGCAGTCACCTAAAATAAGCCTTGGTTATTTCTAGGTCATTGTCACATAATTTCTTCCCTGCAAATGTTAATAATATATTTTATTTCCTTTATGTCTGCAGATCAATTTTATTAGTCTTTCTCATATTTTTCATTGTCTTTCTCAATTACATGGGAACATTTATTGTGCATATTGTTTATCAAATGTAGTGGAAAAATGAAAATATATATGGCAATTGTTTGGAAATAGGCCCTGGGAACTCAGCTAGGATAATTTGTTTCAGATGTCCTAAGTATTATTTTTAAAAGTATTTCAGAACTTATGCTGAAATTTAAATCTCCCTATAATTCCCACTTTATTAACTCTTGTTATCAAAAATGACTGATGGAAGGGTGTATTGCTCAACTTCTCTGAGGCAGGAAGACGTGAATCAGGAATGTTTCTCAAGGTTAACTTTTGGTTCCCATCTGTGTTTAGGCATGACCCAAACTTTTTGTAACTTCAATGTTTTTTTTTTCTGTATTCTACTATAATAGCAGAATGTAACAAATATTTTCAAAGATGATAAAAAAATACCCGATCTTTACTTGAAATGCCTATTTACTTTTAAAGTAAATGCATGTCTAAAATATTTAAAAGCTGTCAATTGCATACAAAACTTCTTAAGTCTAATATGGGTTTTGATGGCAATAGGCCGTACAAAACCACTGAATCTGTGTCTTTTCCTATGTGAATTTCTTTCTCTTCCAACTCTGCTACAAAACAGAGCAAAACAGATTTAAAAAAAAAACTTTCCATAGAGACTAGTGAATTGATTTCTCCATCTTGTAAGGGGAAATCAGAGTGATAATAGAGCAACTTTCATTGAAGGCCGTCAGAGTGCTTTGCAAACCCGGTCTCATTAATCCTCACACCAATAATGGGAAACATTATTGCCTCTGTATTTCAGGTGAGACAACAAAGTATCAAGAGGTCTTGTTTCAAATCACATGTTGAGTCAGAGATCAAATCTATAATAGAATTTTGTCTTTTGTTTCTGTTTCCAAGAAACGCTGCAGTCTCCTGTGCATTTTGATGCTAAAGAAGAAGAAAATGCTTCAAAAACACTTTGTATTTTTAAAGTTATGAAGGAAACCCAAAGATAATGATTATAAGAAGTTACTTTGTATTCTTGGGAGAAAGAGTGGAAGTACTGGTAGTTTGACTTAAACCTGGCTTAGAAGACACTGAATACTAAAGAGGAAGTGGTAGCAAGTAACTAGCAAACAGCAGCTCTCATCTAAGATTTAATCAGAGAGGAGTTATGTGAACATATCATGATTCAAAATTATTAGAGGATAAATTATGTAGAGCTTTTCTGATGGAGACTTAAGAGGAAATAAATGGATCAAAAGGAATGGAAAATAACTCCAAATAAAATTCTGACAGCACAGTCCGTGTTTAAAGAAATTAATGCTTATATTCAGGAATCCCCTGAGTGAATGTGACAAAAACAAACAAACAAACAAACAAAAAAGTAAAAGGATGTGCACAAGAAGATGGAAGGAGAGAGAGATAACAAGGATGAGATTGGACCTAATAGAAGACATTTGCCGAGCACTTCATACACCTCGTTGTGTGTTCAATCTTACAACATACTATATTTGGCTACTATTGTTCATTTTAGAGAAGAGACATCTGAGCCTCAGAGAGGTTCAGCAAGTTGCCCCAGGTCACACAAGAATATAAAAGAGTGACATGGACTTATGTGAAACAGGTCTGAAAGGTAAAACATACATTGAAATAAGGCTTCTTAAAAGGAAAAAAGTGTTAATAATAATCAAAAGGGAAAGTTATGTTTGGGGCAAGAAAGGAAAAGGTGTGGCTTACTCCTTGGGACAGATGGCAAGAAGAAATTTCTCAGCTTCAAGTCTTCCTCTTCTCTATGAAGGAAAATAATCCTTAGACCAATGAGGGTAATATTTCTAAAGAAAAATTAGAAATTCAGGGTTGAGGAGATTATGGGTGGCAAATAATTGCCCAAACTAGTTTAAACTTCCTGGCAGTGAGGTGTGGTGGCAAGTGCGTGGGCTTTAGAACCACCCAGATGGAGGTTTGAATCTTGGCTTCTGCCACTTTCTTGCTTTAAAATTTGGGCAAGGTGTTTAACCTCTCTGAGTCTCAATTTTCTTATATAGTGATTAGGGAAAACAAATCTAGCTCCTAGAAGCTGGGAGATTAAAGGAGGTTAAAGGGTCTGGTAAATTGCAGCCACTTGTAAAGTAAATGTTCTGTTGTCTTAGAATTTCTTCCCAAGCCCTAAGGAGCAGGTGTCCCAGTGCAATGGGATCTGCTAAACTACTGTGGGCAAATTTCTGAAAAATCATGGATAATGAGAATGGGCATGGAGAAAAGCCTCATTTTCCAAGAAAGTAAAAAGGCAAATAAGTAAAACCACAGTCAATAAATCAATAAATTAAAATTAGGGACAATTCTGAAATGCATTATTTCAAAGATAGCCACCAGGAACAAAGAAGCAATCATCTCTACTAAGTAGTGGCTCCTTCCTGGCCCCTACATCCTGCTACAGCTTCCCAATCCAGCAAGGTGACCCTACCTGTAGATTCAGGACCACCTCACATCTCTAAAGTGAAGTCTGAATCTAGGTTGAGTGCAATTAGGTGCACTAGCTTAGAACCTTAAAAGTCAGGATCCAAGCACTCCTAATTTTGGGAACTGCAGCCTTGTCTTGTTTCATGTTCTGGATCCCTTATCTTGGGAGCTGCTCGTAATACCCTAATTTTCATAGAATAAAGGTCAGGAGCTGAGGTAACAATCTTGTGACAGAAGGGCTGACTCATGTTTGGAAGGTGCGGACTATTTACATAAGCAAGCCCAAGGGACTTGGCACCTTTCTGAGCCAAGCCACCTTCATGTTCAAGAGGTCTGCATGATAGGCACAGACTATTTTCCATGGTTCTTTGCATTAGGTGGGTTCTCATTCATAGAAAGAGGAATCTAAATAATTTCCTGCAAGCAAATTTTGGGAAAAGGTTTTGAAAAAAGCTTAAGGGATGAAGATATCATCTAAAAACATGAAATTCAATCCCACCAGGGATTAGGGAATAAAGCCGATCACAAAGACTGGCCACACAGAAGAGAGGTAAGGAGACTCTAAATCAATATCACGTGTATTGAGATTGTGTCCGACATGGGGACGTCCAATTTGTGAATGAGATCCCAATCTTTAGTGGGGAAACTATTCCTCATACACTGTCAAGCTAGGTTCTCAACTTGGTCTGAGGACTAGACATTGGGCCTAAGTCTTTAGGTAGGAGACTTTAAGTACATGTAACATGATTTCTGAATACTAGAATATACCCTATGTATCAGATTCTTTGATTAACGCACCAACATCGATATTAGTGTAGTTTCTATACAAAGTATGAACCAAGCTAAATGTCCCAGTTATTTAGTACTACTTAACAAACCAACTCAAACTTGGTGGTACTGTGCAGCAACCGTTTTCGCTGCGCTCACGAACTGGGTGGCTGTGGCTGTGGCTGTGTCTGCACGATGTCTGAGGATGAGCTGGGAAATTCTGAGGCTGTACGGACTCTCAGATGGCTGGGCTATCTTTTGGGAGCTTCTCACATGTCTGATAACTGAGCCAGAAGGAACTGAAGGCTGAGCTCAGCTGTGACGGACAAAAGTGCATGCACGTGACTTCCTCATGTGGTTTGGCCCCTGTACAGCACGACGGCTGTTGCTGAGAAGTAATGGTCTGAGAATGAGTCCCTGAGATCAAGAGATACCGAGACCAAGGTGGAGCTGCAGGGCCTGCTCTATCTGGACTCTGAATTCATGAGGCATTGTTTTGCTACATTCTGTTGGTTATAAGAGTTTCCAAAGCCAGCCCAAACTTAAGGGGGAGAATTCCAAGATCACACTGCAGAAGATCATGTGGGATGGAAGATAATGTTTTGGGAATTTTTGGAAAAATACAATCTGCCCTGTTGTGTTCTTTTTGGTTAATTAGTTTGAGTGATTGGCTTTTGTTTTCCTTGGACAATGAGAAGTTAAAGTGGGAGAACACAGAAAAACCTCTAAGTTATTTCTTGCTAAGGATCTAAGCTTTTCAAGACTCATATGTGGTGGTAGCAGAGGTTCAATTATGAGTTATAAAAGCTCCATTGCTTCAGGACATTTTTGTAAAAGCTGTGATAAGTTTATACTCAGATGCCCTATTAGATAGAAATGTTGTGTAAATCAGAGTGCCAAATATTTTATGGTACAGAGAATACATATATATATATACCTTTATTTCTTAATATTGACATAGATTTATTTTTATAAAGAGAATTGTATCTTTTTCATAGCTACAATGATTCATTATCTCTCACCCTGAAACAATTGTTTAAAAATGTTCTAGGGCTGCTATTGTTCATCTCTTATATTGTATTAGATTTTTATTTCTAGAAATAGTTTCTTTTTCAGCTGAGATTTTATGGTTCCTAGAAATAGTGAGAAGAGTATGAAAATCTTGGCAATTTTATAGTGCACCTTAAAACAATGGCAGGAGTTTGAAAATTGGTTAACCAGCTGTTAGCATCATGTTCAATTGAAAGGGGCTAACATTTCTTATAGCTTCTAACATTTAATTTTTACATTCCCTATACAATCTTCTGAGTCAATATTTATTAAATAGTGAAAGACAAGGGACTGTGCTCTTGTTATATACAGTACCGAGTAACTGAAACATTTTGATTAGCAATCTATCCTTACAATTCAATGACTTATTCTTGGAGAAACATGGATTAAGATGGGAATAGTAATTTTTTATGGTCTCATAACTGAATATTAAAAATGCTATTATTTCAATTATAGCCTCAAAGATTACAGAATGTTTTCATTTTATTTTTTTAAAAATATTTATTTATTTATTTTTAGAGGGGAAGGATAGGAGAGAGGGAGAAGGAGAGAAATATCAATGTATGGTTGCCTCTTATGTGTCCCATGCTGGGAACTGGCCTGCAACCCAGGCATGTGCCCTGACTGGGAATTGAACCGCGATCCCTTGGTTCACAGGCCCGCGCTCAATCCACTGAGCTACACCAGCCAGGGCAGAATGTTTTCATTTTAGTCTCCCTGTAAAAATTTCTTTTTGGAGAGAAAACAAATGCATCCAAGTAAGGGGAGATTCTACCTCTATGACATCTTTGGTTATTTGACCTTCCACGTGAAGTTAAACTTCCTTAGCGTGGCCTTTGATGTTCTTTCTACTCCGACCCTGCCTTCACTTCCAAATCTTGCTGTTTTCTGAAGCTCCTTTAGGTTATACTTCACTAGTAAATGTAAACTCTGTGTTTCCATAATCACAATCTTCATTATTTTTTCTTTTTATACATAGACTCAGGGTGTTCTTCCATTTGAATTATTATTTTCTCTCAAGACTACCTGTCAGAAATCCCGCTCAACTTTTAAAGTGGTGTGTCATTAGTCCCCACTTACAACGGAGCAAGCAGGGCCCAGAGAGCAGCATTTTTACCTGACACCAGGGTGACTCTCATATAGGCGCTCTGTCCACCAAACATTGAGGAACTCTGCTTTATGGACTGTGGTAGGCAGGATAATGGTCGTCTAATGAGATCCCCGTCCTTTTCTCAGGAGCCTATAAGCATGTTACATTAAGTGTGAAATTAAAATTGCAGATAGAATTAAAGTTGCAAATCAGTTGACCTTTAAATAGGGAAATTATCTTGGATTACCTGGGAGGGTTGCCTGTAATCTCAAGGGTCTTTAAAAGTGGAAGAGGAAATCAGAGGAAGAGCCAGTCAGAGACGGCGATGTGACTGTGGTAGCAGAACTGAGTGGTGCGACTTGAGAAGGGCTAGATCTGCCCTTGCTGGCTCTGAGGATGGAGGAAAAGGACCATATAACCTAAGGAGCCCGGGTGGTCTTTGCAAGCGCAAAGAGGCAAGGAAACAGATTGGCCTCTTATATTGGGTTTCTAAGGCTGCTGTAACAACGTATGGCAAACTGGGTGGCTTAAAATAACAAAAAATTACTAGATCTGGAGGCTAACAGTTCAAAATTAAGATAGGAGCATCCTTTCTGTGAAACTCCAGGTAGAAGCTTTTCTTGCTTTGTCCTACCTTTAGTGATGGCATCAATCCTCGGCGTCCTTTGGCTCACAGATACATCACTGCAACATCTGCCTGTCATTGCAGGGCATTCTCCTGCGTGTCTCTCATCAGGATACTGGTCATTTTGATTTAGAGCCTCTGCTAAAAAAAAAGATTGTGATTATGGAAACATAGAGTTTATATTTACTAGTGAAGGATAACCTAAAGGACCTTCACCTTAACCTGATTCATTTGCGAATGAATTTTTCCTATCTTATAAGATCTCATTTATGGGTACCACGGCTAAGGGCTTCAGTACATCTTTTTTTTTTTTTTTTTTTTCCCTGAGAATTAGGTTCAACCCATAACATCCCCCGTGCCTCCAGAAAAGAATGTGGTGCTGCCAGTGCCTTGCTTCTAGATCAGTGAGACTTGTTTGGGACTTTCAATCTCTAAATCTGTAAGATGATCAATTTGTATTGTTTTAAGCCACTGAATTGTGGTAATTGGTTACAGAAACCATAGAAAAACAGGCTCAAGGACTAACGCAAATTCTATTTGACCTATAAAGTCCCTTACCTATTCTCATTAAATTCTGTCTCTCTTCCTAATACTAACTTGTTTATTCTTTTCTAATTAAATATTAACCACTAATCATGTTTTTGTTATTTTGTTATGTTCATATCCTTCTAATGCTAAAGTTCTTGAGGGTCACCTTTGTATCTCCTTGAGTAACTAACACCTAATGCTCCTGCAAAAACTATTTTGTGAAAGAATGTTAGATTCTTATCCAGACCATAATTCCTATGGTCAGAGTGTCAAGGAATTTTCCACATTATTTTAAAACTGAATAAGAAAAAAGTAATCTAAAAAAGAAAAAAGTCTTTTAAAAATGTACTATAAAACCATTTCATAGTAACTTTTAAAGTCATCATGAAAACTTCTGTAAGAGAAATGAAAGCATTATTGGCCTTGTGCTTTACCTTACATTTTATTGTGGCTTCAGAATATCTTAATAAAAAAAGAGCAATTGACACACATTTTATTGTGAGTGTGGCTTAAACTTCAAGGCTTTTCATCAAGGAGGTCGGAAATGCCAGCATTCTATCGACCAGCAAAGCCCTTGGTGTTTTCCTTGAAAAGCTTTAAGGGATCAATTTTGTTTCTCTGATTGTTCAATTTCTTTAGCTACCGCAGCTTGCATATTTCTGATAAAATATACCAACAATCTACAGTTAACACCGAATTTTGTTTTATAGTTCCCAACTATTCCATAGCACATTTAATGTTTTAGAATTCCTACACGGAGAGAAGAGCTTGAGAGACCCGTAACCAGATCATCTGTGGGCATGTGTGTTGGCTCCATTCAGCTTCACAGTCGCACCTTAATGTCCAGTGAATTGAGTTTCCACAGTTAAGACCCTTCTGTTAAGACCCTCACTTTGTGAGGGGTCTGCTAGAAAGCTCTTAGAAGAAGTTTTCATTTCAAGAGAAGATTGAAAATAAATGGGAAAAACAATATTTTTGTCTTCTCTTATTTCTAAGCAACTCTTCTCTAATACTTGGAAGTTCCTATGCCATTTTTCTGTTTCCAACCCCAGTTGAAAAACCACTTCAAGAAGAAAAGCTTGACACTGCCTTGTATAATCATAGGAAGAATGCAGTTAATTAAATACACAATTTGCTTTTTACTATGGCTCTGTGACAAATAAACTATGCTCAGTGTTGTGGGTAACAACAACAATAACAGCAGCAATGACGAAAGCAACAAAGTTCTGCTACAGTATTTAAGAAGCTCGGGAACCATCGGAGTTGCCAAAGCTCATAGATGTAAAATTACAGAGGATCTGGAAAGGAACAGTAAGACACCAAGTGTTCATGCCAATAAGCGTTGTTGGTGATGGACTCAAACAGCTGAGCCCAGGGCAGGGATGAAGCTAACATTAGTGAGTCATTTGCTATCTGGGCAGTGTGTGTAATCGCATGGCAAGTGAATTCAGTGTGTAGAACCTCTCGGTGATTCAAGGTCTACCTGGTTTTAAAGTACATAGGGACATGTTATTGGAGAGATTTTGAGTTGTTTGAAGAGATATTCACATTGACACATGATTTTCTTACTGTTGAATATAATACTAAAATTGTTAATGTGTTCTTATGGGTAAAATGTCATTATAGAAATGTGTAATAACATGTTAGGCTATCCTGCTTTACAGGTTTATGAATTCTGAACTTTAATTTCTGAAAGAAACTGAAAGTTCCAAAATTTCTAAGACTAATACTCAATGGTCGTGATCAACTATATACTGCAATTGAAGATTTTCAGAAAATAACAACTACAAATACTTTAAATTGTGCCAGACACTATTCTAAATAATTTACATATATTATATATAATATATAATCTAGATATAAATATATTTTAAATAATATATAAAATAATGTATTTATAAACACAAATATATTAAATTTATAAATATAAATAAATATTTGCATATATTTATAAACATATATAAATAATTGATTATATGTATAAATCAATTAATCCTAAAAACAATCTATGAGGTAAGACTATTATTTTTCTCTTTGTCCAGATTAGGGATCTGAGGACCAGAAATATTAGGTTATTTGTTTGCCAGAGGTAGCCCAGTTGATACGTGGTAGAGATGCAATCAACAGGATTTACCGAGTGACTGTATGTATATGTAGGTTCTAGAGGGGAAGCAGCAGCAAGACATAATTTTTTAAAAATCTAGTTCTTTTGTAATTCACATTCTTGTGGATTCTTTTTCCTGGGGAAAAGGATCAGTTATCAAGAAGTAAAAAATAGCCTCAGGTAAGCCACAGAGAAAACTACTCCTAATACTGTATTTGTTTTTGTTCTTTTTCTTTTCATATTTATATCACTGTCAGACTTTTTTCCCCATGGAAAGGAAATTCATCTTTATTTTATACTTTTTTACTAAGTGGGCAGATGTCATCTAGTATCATCCTGACCCTCTGATGATCCAGAAAACTGAAAGAGAATCTTTAATTACTTAGGTTTCAAACAAATTCTGACAAATTGTATTATCCAGGCTCTAAAGCAGTGCTGAACCTGTGGCTTTGTGGTCCACACAAATGGTAGCAACCGTTCAGTTGTGCCTGCTGTTTTAGCCTAAAAGTAGCCATAGGCAATATATAAACAAATGGGTGTGGCCAGATTTGGAGACTGTCATCTGCCACCCCTCATCTAGAGGGTGGACCCACCTGAAAGGCATAGCCCTTTTTTCTAATTTGTGTGTAGGTGCCCTGGTGCCTGAGCTCGAATGGCCCTACTTGGGGACCATATATTCTCTTCTTGGAATCTCTCCACAGCCCTTTCCCTTCTCTGCATTTTTATTACTAAATTATATTCTGTTGTATGAATATATCACATTTTATTTATTGATTCATCAGGTGATGGATATTTAGGTTATTTCCACTTTTTAGCTATTATGAATAATGCTGTTATAAATATTCATATACACACATTTTTCTGTGAGCATATATTTTCACTTAAATTGGGTGTATAGCTAGAGGTGAAATTACTGTGTCATATGGTAACTCTACATTTAACATTTTGAGGAACTGCTAGACTGTTCTCAAAAGGGGCCAGACCATTTTACATTTCAACCAACAGTGTGTAAAGTATCAATTTTTTTATGTCCTTGTAAACACTTATTATTATCTGTTGTTTTAATTATAGCCATCCTAGTGGGAATGAAGTAGAATCTCATTGTTTTGATTTGCATTATCCTGATGGGTAAGGATGTGAAGCATCTTCTCGTGTACTTATTGGCCATTTGTATATTTCCTTTGGAGAAATATCTATTCAGATCTTTGCCAATTTTAAAATTGAGTTATCTTTCTTTTTATCATTCAGTTGTTAGAATATATTATATGTTCTAGATACAATTCCCATATTAAATATAAGATTTACAAATATTTTCTTCTATGGAATACATTGTGTTTCACATGCTTCATGGTATGTTTTGAAGCATTAATGTTTTTAACTTTCAGAATCTTAAATTAGACAATTATTTCTTTTGTCACTTTTGCTTTTAGTGTAATATCTAAGAAAGTTTTGCCTCACACAAGGTCACTGTATTTTCTTAAGCATTTTACTGCTGTAGCTCTTACATTTAGATCTATGATCCATGTTTGAATTCATTTTGGTAAATGGTGTGAGAAAAAGGTCCAACTTCATTCTTTTCCATGTAAATATCCAGTTGTTGCAGCATCAGTTGTTGAAGACGGATTTCTCATTGAATTGTCTTGGCACTCTCGTCACGTGTTACGGTTTATCTCCAAAGTCTCCATTCTATTCCATGGATCTGTACGTCCAGCTTTATGCCAGTACCACAAGTGTCTTGATTTCTGTAACCTTGAAGTGTTAGTACTCTAACTTTGTTCTTTGTTTTACAATATTGTTGTGACTATTTTGGGTCTCTCAAATTAACATATGGGTTTTGGGATCAGATTGTCAATTTCTGCTAAGAATCCAGTTGGAATTTTGATAGAAAATGTTTTCAGTCTCTAAGTAAATCTATGGGTATTGCCATCCTAAAATCGCCTCTTTTAATCCATGAACATGAGGTGTCTTTCCATTTATTTAAGTCTCGAGTTTCTCTCAACAATGCTTTATAGTTCTCAGTGTACACATCCTGTCCTCCTTTTGTTAAATTCATCTCTAAGCTTTTTAATCTATTTTATGGCATTGTAGAAGGAATTCTTTTCTCAATTTCATTTTTGGATTTTTTATTACTAGTATATAGAAATACAATTGATTTTTGCATATTGAAATTATATCTAGTAAGCTTGCTGAATTCATTTATTAATCCTAATTGTTTCTAGTGGATTCCTTAGAGTTTTCTATTTGAGAGATCATGTCATTTGCAAACAGAACTAGTTTTACTTCTTTTCTAATACGGATGCCTTTTATTTCACTTGTTGGGTGACTGCTCTGGCTAGAACATCCAGTGCAATGATGAATAGAAGTGGAGAGAGTGAATATCCTTGATCTTAGGGAGAAAGCATTCAGTCTTTATCATCAAGGATAATATTAGGTGTGGATTTTTCTTTGATGCTCTTTATTAAATTGAGGAAGCTCCCATTCACTAAAAAATGTATGAAGTGGCATTAATTTTTTTCTTCAAATTTTTAAAGCTTCTATTGAGATGTCCTTTGTTGTATTGGTATAGAATATTACATTACTGATTTTTGGATATTACACCAATCTCACTTACCTTTAGGTTTGGATTTTTCCTTGTTCTGTTTCAAATAAAAATATTTATGGAGATAACTTTTGAGCTCTCTGTTCTTATGACCTGCCTTTCCCATGGGCAAAATCTCTGAGCCACTGTTTTGGAACTGGACCTTGGGACAGTGACCTGCTTCTCTTCGAGCAGTAGCCTCTAGCCTTAATTGACTTGCCTCTCCTGGCATGAAACCTTTACCCTATGAGAAAACTAAAGCAAAGGCAAAACAAACCAACCAACCAACCAACCACAACACAGCAGTATTCTCAACCCGCCACACTTGGGGTAGAGCCTCTTCTGTACCAATGGGGAGTGGATATAGACAGGAATCTCATGATCTCTTGCTTCACACACCTCCTTTGCAATGGGGACCTGGAGGTGAGGAGAAAGGCTGGCAGCCCTTCCTCTGAGGGGAGATATTATAGACCGTGCATGGGAGCTGGTGGGAGAGAGTTCCCTGAGACCATCTTCTTGGCCACAGCAGTAGGTGGGGGAGTTTCCATCATGTTGAACTGGGGAGAGGAGTGGGTGACAGAGTAGTTTGTGTCTCAAGTGCCACTCTTCTCACTGAGACTCTTCTTACTCTTCTAATTGAGACTTAGTATATTTTCTTTTAAATTTTTTATTTATTGATTTTTAGAGAGTGGGGAAGGGAGGGGGGGAGAAAGAGAGAGAGAGAGAGGGAGAGGGAGAGAGGGAGGGAGGGAGAGAGAAAGAGAAAGAAAGAAAGCAATTTGTTGTTCCACTTATTTACACATTCATTGATTGATTCTTGTATATTCCTGACTTGGGATTGAACCCGCAATCTTGGTGCAATGGGACAATGCACCAGCCAGCTGAATTACTTTGCCAGGGCCACAGGATATGTTCTTAAATAAATGTTTCTTCAGTTGTTATATATTCTTAGAACAATTTTCAAAGATTTTATGTTTGTTGTTTTCTCACCAGTTACCATTGTTTCACTGAGCAATGGGTCTATATTTTCTCATGCTACCATTCTGGATGTATTCTGAATCCCTAGATTAGCTTCTCAGTCATCACTGAAATTCCTGTCAAAACTAAAGGTTTTTCAATGATTATCACAATGGGCCAGTTTGGGGGATCCATGGACAACATGGCTTTATAGGTTCTTTTTAATATTAAGGCCCCATGTTTTAATGCGTACCTCTTAACTTGCAGGCTACATCAGCCATGGTGAAAATCAAAAGTTCCAATAAAATTAATTAAATAAAATAGTTAACTTTGTCTACCAAATCACCCCCACCCCAACGTGCTCACACTTTTATGAGCCTGAATCCCACCACTGTTTTTCTTCTGTTGTCCCTCACACTTCTCCCTCTGTGAGGTTGGGACCACACTAGAGTAGAAGTGCAGTGAGATGGGGTCTTCGGACTCCAGAAAAAAGATGGCAAGTTGAAACGGTTTAAATATGCCTAGAGGGGTCAGGTGTGTAATGGGAATTAGAGAATTGGGAACCGAGGTAAGCTGGAGATGTGCCATCCTTTTAAAATGCAGGTTCTTCCTTATCAGCAGATGAGTCTTTCTAGGTGGGTGTCATTCTTTAAGAGTTCTTGCCATTCTTCAACAAGAGCTAGAAATCCAGATTTATTTTTATGTGACAGCTCCCAGTGTTTTAACTGCTGACAACTAATTAAAAAGCAAAACTAAAACAACCTGGTAGGTCAAGCAAAACATGACTGTCATTTCTATGTGGTGAGCAGCTAAAATTAGTATCCATTTTAATAATCTGTCTTCCTGAAAGGATGGAAATCTTCCTTCAAAGTGTGACAGCTTATTTAACTAATCTTGTAGAAATTGATCTGTATGACATCAGTCATTAGTATTGATGGTCTTTCGGGCTGAGATCTCCCTGGGTTGGGGAATTAGGACGAATTCCTCTGAATTGGGCTGGGAAGTGACTGAGAACTGAGTGATCTGACCTCAATATCTTTTAAATCAGATTGTCCCATGTTTGATGATGCTATGAAAAAGTTTTCTAATTTTATGACACTAATAACATTGTTCTGCTCTTTTCACACTCTCATTCATAATGCACTTGATTTAATTGTGTGGATACGGTACATGAATGAAAATAAAGCAAAGTTGGGCAGACTTTTTTAGGTCAAATGCTCCCCAATCTATTGTTGTGCTGTGTTTGCTCTGAATGAAGTGGTTAATAAGAATTTTTTTTCATAGTTCTTTTGGGATGCAATGTAAGAATTTATTATTATCAGTTGTTATAAGAGAAACATATAATTCTGAACTAATGACCTGATAGGTAAAGGAGTAAATAGCTGCAATATAAAAACCAGTTCCCAAGGACATCATTATGTTATTACTAGCAAACAGAGAGTTTCTGGTTCATTAAGTAGGAAAGGCAAAAAAAAAAGTTTAAGTGATAAAAGTGAAATTTAATATTTTTACTTGTTCACATATTTTCCCCACTGATCAATAAAAATAAGAGGAAGGTTTTTTTTTTTTTTTTTTTTTTTTTACACTAAGTGAAAATATAAATGATAAAGCCTCGTTTAAAGGCAGGGCCATGTGTCTGTTCTCAAGTGTTTTATTATGTGAGGTTTGACCTTTATTTAAAGAGCATCTTTGTTCAATGATAATTGATGGTGCTTTGACTGAGAGTTTATGACAGTACTTCTGCTTATTAAAAGTGTTTTCCTTAAGGTGAGGAAGCTTCTTTTTAACTTTTGTCCTAGCTTAACCTTTGGAAATACCATGTCAGTTTAGTTGCATTCATAGATTTAATTAACATGTTGTGGGCTGTTTTCAGGTCATTAATAAAGATATGGCATACGACCAGATTTATCTCCATTCCTCATAATTTACCAGCTTGTCTAAAGTAATCATTCATTCTTCCTTTTTGTCATGTTAGTTTTTACTCTGATTTGCTAATCATAATTCAAACCTCTTAAAACTTTTTTATTATTGTTCAAGTACAGTTGTTTCCATTTTCTTCCCACTACACTCCCTTGCCCCAACATGCCCCACCCACCCCTACCCATCCACCCCCACCTCCCACCCGCAATCCTACCCCTCTGTGGCTTTGTCCACGGGTCCTTTATACATGTTCCTTGATGACCTTTCCCTTTCTTTTCCCCTGTTATCCTCCTGCCCCTCTGGTTACTGGAGGTTTTATTTTCCTTTATTTCAATGTCTCTGGTTGTATTTTGCTTGCTTGTTTTGTTGATTAGTTTCCACTTATAAGTGAGATCATATGGTATTTGTCTTTCACTGCCTGGCTTATTTCACTTAGCATAATGCTCTCTAGTTCCATCGATGCTGTCTCAAAGGGTAGGAGCTCCTTCTTTCTTTCTGCTGCATAGTATTCCATTGTGTATATGTATCATTTTTTATCCACTTATTTACTGATGGTCACCTAGGTTGCTTCCAGCACTTGGCTATTGTAAATTGTGCTGCTATGAACATTGGGGTGCATAGGTTCTTATGAATTGGTGTTTCAGAATTCTTAGGGTATAATCCCAGCAATGGAATTGCCAGGTCAAAAGGCAGATTCAGGTTTAGTTTTCTGAGAAAATTCCATACCATCTTCCACAGTGGCTTCACCAGTCTGCATTCCCACCAACAGTGTTCCTTTAGGGTTCCCTTTTCTCTGCAGCCTCACTAGCACTCATTGTTTGTTGATTTGTTTATGATGGCCATTCTGACTGGTGTGAAGTGGTATCTCACTGTGGTTTTAATTTGCATCTCTCTGATGGCTAGTGAGGCTGAGCATCCTTTCATATGTCTCTGGATCCTCTGTATGTCCTCCTTGGAGAAGTGTCTGTTCAGGTCCTTTGCCGGAAACCTCTTAAGTTTTTTAAGTGTTGGCTCTGTATAATGCAATTTTTCGAATTAATTCACTAGGGTTATTTTTGAGGTGTTACTAAAATATACTGATTTTTTGGTCTTGTTTACTCAAGCATACACCATCTGTTGAGCTTCCCTGGGCTCCTGTGAGGTCAGGCCCAGTAAAGAGACATGGCCTGGGCCTGGGCACTGAATTAATGCTTCATTTAATACTATCCCAAGAGAATCAGCCTAACATACCCTCCAGAGTCAAAATATTCAACAGAGTTGAGGTATTGAAGAATAGAGAGCTATCTCTCTGAAACCATTTGCTTTCTTGCTTCTAGAATCCCACTTTATTTGGTACTCTCAAGGGAGAATCTAGACATGTGAAACATAGTATGAACTTGCTTCTAAAGTGCATAATCAAACCTTTGTGTGACTCTCACAGATCCTACAATATTAAAGCAAAATATTAACATGCAACTACCTATCACCTACATGTTAACTTTATGTTAATATCTGATTGAATAAACACATCATGAAACATACCCTTCATTATCTATTTTCAAATATTTATAGTTTCATTGCATATATGGCCTCGTCAAGCTAAACACATCACTTTATATTTGTGGGAGGCAGTAGAATAAAAACTGGACTGTTTGGGCACAGTTCCTACTTACTGGCTATAATAAGACTTTGGGCAAGTTAACCTTTCTCAGTTTCCCTGTATATAAAATAATGATGATAATGGTACCTTCCTATTAATTTGGGTTTTGTTGTCAGAGTTAAATAAGTTACCAAGAGTAAAACACTTAAACATTGCCTGACATAGAAGGAACACTTTTGAAAGTAATTATTATTGTGCCTTGTTCTAACCTTCCCTAATTCCTATAGTCAGTTCAAAGTCCATTCTTCTCTGGACTTCTGTCACCATCTCTCAGCTGTATCTCACGTGGTGACCCAGCATGTTTGCCCATGACATATTTTAGGGTGCTAAATGAGTTCTGTTACTCCATTCTCTTGTCCTCAGGACTCCTGGGTTTTTGGTTCAATAATACAAAAATGGAAAAAAAAAACCCCCAACTAATTAGAAGTCAGAGTCAGGCAAATTTTAAACTACTCTTGTCAATTTCAACTTATTTTATGGTTTGATAATTTTTATGGAATAATAGCATGGTAAGAATCTTTGGACATTCATTTTTAACTTATCTTTTTACATGTACCAAATTGACTTTATTCAATTTTTATGTATATGTTTTTGAGTATAAGCTGTCATCTGAGATGGCCTGAGTTTTTGTCCTACATTTCTGTTTTGTGGAGGGGGCAAAAATATATTTACTTTTTAAAATCTGTGTAAATAATACTAGATAAGACATACTAAGCATGTATTACATTATCATATATACCGACATTTAATCTTCATAACAGTCCTATCATGTATGTATTCATGTTAGCATGCTTTTACCAAAACAGGAACTGAGGCTCAAAGAGATTAAGCAGTGGCAGGAATGGAAGATTCGTAATTCAATTCTAGGCAGCCTGGCCATAGCATCCAAGGTCTAGACCCCTCCACTGTTCTCTCAGGGCTGCTCCAGTGTGCTGAAGCACAAGAGCAGATCTCACTCGGTACGGAGTCTGTAACAGGTAGAGGATTGGTGTATTTAGTAATGGCAACCAGGACTTTAATCACTGAGGTTCAGATGACATCACACTTTCGGTGTGAGTGCAATGGATGGGACTGTGCCTGTGCAAAATGGATTTTAATCAAGGAGCCAGTAACAAATGATTCAATTAACAAACAATACACACTTGGTAATTTTTAAGGGTGAAGAATGTTCATGTGTGTTTTAACTTTCTGAAATTAGGAAAATCAGGATGAATTAGGAAAGATTAAAATACTATTTTACATAGTTCTATGTTATTGCCTTAGGTTTTAGTACTATGTCAGGGGGTAAGGGCTTAAAAGGAAGAAAAACCAATAGATAAATTTTAACTACTTGTGGTTCAGAGTGTCTATGTTGTGACAAGTTCTTCCTGTTTTCTTGTTATTATGTTTTGTTCTTTTAATTGACACTTTCCCTTCCACTCACATATATTTTCCGTTTTTATCACTGAAGTTATGTAGTCATTTGCAAGAAAAAGGATAATTTGTCATTTGGCTAAAGTAGAAATAAAGTTGCCTGATAAGAGCTTTTTGATTTTCCCTTGGCTCCTTTCTTTCCCTGCTCCCTGCTGCCACGATGACTGCCTTGCTCCTCCAGTAGGAGCCTCCATGTGCGTGTCTCTGGTTTGGGAGTCCGTCATCGCAGATGAGGAGGTGTGGACATGGAGCTGGACAGGCGGGAAAGGAGAAGGACAGGAGGTCCTTCTGTGGGGAAAGTCCGACAAGCACAGCTTCTTGTTGATACTCCTGAAGAAGAATCTCTTAAAATCTCTTTAAGCGGTTTACGTTATAAGAAGAGTCATACAATAGAAGTAATTCCAGGTTTGGGTTTAATAAAGAGAACTGTCATAGGTGCATAATCATTTCCAGAGAACTGGAAGCTATTCTGTTCCCGTTAATGTTGTCAGGCCGAGTTCATCACATACATGTTGAATTTAATCACCAAAATATAGGGATAAAAATATGATGAAGCCAATGCTTGTAAGAAGTAGACTAGAACAATAATAATACAGAGGCAGTACTTGGAATAATAAAAAAAGAAATAAATGAATTTGGATGAGGGTCCCCTCCTTTGGCAGGCAGTCCTCTGCTGTCCATTTTCCTTGAGTAAACTTGGGGGCAACAAACAGAATTCTCTACCACATTGCCTGTAAACACTAAGCAAAAGATAAGGTGTCCACACTGCAGCCAAAGCTCTCTATATTCTTCATAATGTTTGAGGTATATTTAGGGCAACATTCCATCTTTTAAAGAGGGTGGTAGTGCCTAAATGATGCTGGGATTATTTGGGATTTATGGGTTGGCATCCTGCCTCATTCTACCCCTTTACAGGAGACTTATTTAAATAGACTGACAGCTATTATTCACAATGACTTTTAAATGTGATTAAGACTTTTCACTCAGTCTGAAGAAAATGGTTCTATTTTCAAGGCATCTTGATAGAGATCCTACTGATGTGTGATAAAATACAAGGAGATTTCTGCTCCACAAAGAAAGGGCAGACATGCTAGGCTAAGTCTCACCATTTACATGGGGTTGCAATCTCTGGCAGATTTGCTGTTGTCACTTCTTTACTACTTAGTCACTCAGCCTGCAGTGGCTTGACTCTCATGCCCAGTAGTCCATTGAAACTGCCCGGAAAAGACAAAATCACCAAACTCAATAAATACTTTCCAGTACCTATCTTACTGCATCTCCTTGCTGCATTTGGCATTATTGATCTTTCTTTCATTCTTGAAACTTTATTTCCTCTGATAGCACTATTGCCTGTTTCTCCATCTACTGCTTTGATTAATGCTCGCTGAATCTCCCCGCATGGATTATGACTCATATTTTTGCAACAGATCCAAATGGAATTCAGCTTCCCTGCTCCCCACTTTGCATCCTAACTAGTCCTGCTCTTCCCATGTATTTCATATTTCAATAGTTTTAACTGTCACGTAAGGAATTGCCCTGAAGTCATAAACATCAGAAGAAGATTCTTAGATTCCTCCATCTTACTGCTCTCAGATTACTCCTCTGATTTTAAATCTTAAATATTTCTGAATCCTATTCACTGTTCCAGAGTCCTGATCACATTGCACAACACATTTCACAACATGTCACTGATTTTATTGCCTTCTGTTATTCCCACCTCAGATCCATCTTTAATAAACATAGGCAAATCTATGCATGCTCTCCTCCTGCACCCTGCATTGGCTCCCCATTGGCCCAAGAATAAAATCTAAGCTCTTAGCCTGGTACACAGGGTCCTCCATGGTCTACACACCGACTACTGCCACAGCTTCCTTTTCCCATACTCTTTGCTTCTAACTCTATACTACAATAATACTGTACAGCTTGTTTTCCATGCATGCTAGGCTCCTTTGGCCCTTGTGCCTTGCATTTCACTATGGCCTCTGTGTGGGATGCCCTGTATCCTGTTTTTCCTTTTCTCATATTTTATCTTCAGGGAATCCACTCAAGCATCATTTACTCTAGGAAGCATTCTTTTGATTCCCTGATTGAAATAGATGCTCTCTTTTTGTTTTTTCATAGCATTTGAGGCATATTGAACTTACTATGTACTTTAACTATTTATTTAATGATCTTTCTGAATCCAAATAAACAAGGATTTGGATTCAGTATTGTTCTTTTTTGTGTCCCTAGGATTTAGTATAGTAGCTCAATATGAACATAGAAATGGTAATGAGATGAACGGGGAAAAATATAGGAAAAACAATTTAGAGTATCATTAGGAAAGTGGGTAATGCATTGTTTGGAATAGTTTGTTTGCATCAAGCTGTCTTTCTCTCTATATTTATATATATTATATATTATCATATATAAAATATATTTTTCCTTTTCCTCTAACTTTATAATGTACTGAGGTAAAATGGCCAAAATGATAGCCGTTTGATTTTGTTTGGACCTAGTACATAGGTCCTCTCTATAGTTGTGGATTTTGTACTAACAAGTAGATAAAAGAGTTATTCACTATAGATGGGTGAGGCTGTGACAGAAAGAATGGAGTCCAAGACAACAATGGTCCTTGTATAATGTATTGAGATCAGGATTTACATGTGATTTACATATAAATGTACTCAAATATTCCTTACAAAGGAGATAAGTTTTCAATTAAAGGTACCATAAAGATAGTCTAGTTTATCATCTCATCTGACTGGATACTTTGGCAAGCACAGAGCCTGGCAGATATTAGGTCTTGATTAAAGACTAATTCATTTCTTTCCCCTCTTTGTATATAATGAAAATGAAGTGGTGATGTCAGTTTAAAACAAAGAAACTGAAATGCTTTATCTTTGGGTCAGTTGGTTTGTTACAGGCAAAGGTAAAAAGCAAAGTGCTTCTGATTTTTGGTGCACTCCTCTTTGATATCGTGTTCTAATTTCGATATTCAAATAAGTTCCCAAAGATGAAAAATTTTAAATATAGATTCTAGGGAATATTCACATTTGTAATCTCTAATCTTGACAGCTTCAACTGCAAATTTCCTTACTTGGATCGGGCTGAAAATCTGTTCTTCATCAGCTACTACATGCCATGTAAGGTGGCATGTGCAGTTCGACCTCTTAGTTTTTGTGAAGGAATCATTTCATCTAACACATGTGTTAGTTAAATGTCATTGGCATACCCAACATTTTTTTTTTTGTCTTTAAACAAGCTGATGAGAGAATTAAGAAGAGATAATGGTGGTTCTCTCCAATTTTGAACTAAGGACATCTAGCCACACTTTGTTTTATTGTTCTCATGGCAAAAACTTGAAAAATTTATGAGTGTATTTAGCATACAGAACACTACCTATTGTCCTAACTGTTGGCTCAATTGAAGGAATTTAGGGAGAAGTGAGCAGATAGCATTTACTAGTTTAATGGGATTAAAGCAAAATCTCATTATGAATACCTTTTGTCACAGGCTAAGAAATGTGTTAGTGAGCCTGGAGAGAGAGGCTCTTGATGTTGAGGACAGCCTGGTTTAGGAGAGAGAGGATATTTCTCTTAGCTTTTTTTTTTCTATGCCATTCCCACGTCCTTTACGAAACTTGGCTTGTTTACTGGTACTCTAGCAGAGTAATAAGCAGTTTTCAAAACTTTCTATTCTCTCTTCTCCCACTTAGGTGTGTAATTTGACTTTCATGTTTCTTTTCAGTCTGCTTAGCTACTCCCTGTGTGTTTTTCTAGTCCTATATGACCTTTCTGAAAGGTACCTTCTTGTTATTCTCTGGATAGCTTGTGAGATGACTTTAACAAGTGATTGTATGAGGTTTAAAGAAAAACATGTACAATGGCCATTGAAATGTCATACATTGAGAATATTGTGTGCCTCCATTAGAAAAAAAATTTCAAACTGCTTCATAGTTCAAGGCAATGATATGATTCAAGGCTATTAAATAAAGAGGGAGAGGAAGTATGTATGGAACTGAGGTTGTTTTGCCTTATCTTTATTTTCAAGTAAAAACAAATTCTACATATTTAATGCTATATTTCTTCTACTTTCAACGACTTAGGATTAGAACATTTGCTGTGTCCATAGGTATATTTAGCAGTAAACACAACCAAATGTCTCACTTGGCTCATTTTGAGATTGATTGCTCATGCATCCCCTATTCTTCAGAGGCACTCCCGAGGCATTTCAGCTTCCTCTCTTGCTTCCTACCTTATAGCTGCGTATTTTTCTTCCATAACTCATATTTCAAAGAGTCCTGTCTAACATTCATTTCTATTGCTTTCCTGAGTTTGTGTCAGGCAGAAACATGCCCTACAGAAAATAATTAACTGTTACCAAATATATCATCTATCTTGAGCTTTTAAAGGAAGAGTTCTAAGGGGGAATTCCGGTGATTTATTTCAAACTCTAATTCAATTTATGATTGATTCTTTCTAGATCAGAAATCACACGCAGGTGAGCTATGGGCCAGATATGGCGCACAGACATATTTTATTTGGTCTTAAAGGTTTTATACAACCTTTGAATTAATTGCTAATATTTTACAGTTGGGAGGTTTCTCATGAAATCCAGATTATTGAGTTTCTTGAAGAATTAGAATATCTGGTAACACTAAGCCTGCGTTTCTACATGGGCACTGGTTGGTTAGAGCTGAAATTTTTAGAATATGAGCTCTGTAGTTATTCACAAGTCCCTATCCTGTTTGATCCCCATTTTTGTCCTCCTTATCCCAGTAGACTTTTTAATTTGGTCCATACTCTAGACCACTGCTTCTCAAATTTTAATTTCTATATGAATCACCATGAAACCTTGTTAAAAGTTCAGATTTCTTTTCAGTAATGGGTGGGACTGAGATTCTGTACTTCTAAGGCTCCCCGTGATGTTAAAGTTGCTATTCCATGACTACATTTTGAATAGTAAGATTTTGAAGATTTTATTTATTTATTTTTAGAGAGGGGAAGGGAGGGAGAAAGAGAGGGAGAGAAACACAGTGTGCAAGAGAAACATGGATCATTGCTTCTCACATATCCCCAACTGGGGACCTGGCCCACAACCCAGGCATGTGCCCTGACTGGGGATGGAACCAGCAACTCTTTGGTTCACAGGCCAGCGCTCAGTCTACTAAGCCACACCAGCCAGGGCTGAGTTGTGAGATTTTAGACCAATAGTCCTCCAAGTGTGGTTCTTGATCAGAAGCATCGGCATCTACTGAATCATGAACTCTGGAAGCTGTGCCCAGCAATCTGTCTTATGAAACCTCCAGGTGATTCCAAGCACACTAAAATTTGACAACCACTATTCTAGTTTATCTTATATAGGAACACTGTTCATAAAATCACCTAGGTCAAAAGGTTTTAAACTCTGCTGGACATTAGAAATCACTTGGGGAATTTCCCAAAACATCGGTGCTTGGGCCCAAGCCCTAAAGGTTTAGACAGAATTGGTCTGAGGCGGGGCCCAGGCATCAGTTTTTCTAAAAGTTCCTCAGTTGAGTTTAACGTACAGCAAAGCTGAGAGCTTGCTCAGTAAAGAGACTTTCTTGGCACATTACCTGATTTTTCAATAGCTCTCTGGTCAGTAAAAATTTTTTATAACTCTGAACACTCTTAAGTCCATTGGGTTTTTGCTATATCCTCTGTGAAGCAAAACACAGCTGATTTCTCATCATGTCCTTCGATCTTATATGGTGTTTCATAAATCATCTCTTCACAAATGTACTTTTTCTTTCTTTCTTTCTTTCTTTTTTTTTGTTTTTGTTTTTGTTTTTGTTTTTGAAAGCCTGTCTCACTATCTACTTGCAGAGTGGATTAGATTTCTGGACTCCATGGATCGGGAAACATTTCTTGTTAAATTTGTTGACATAACATAATAGATTAGGTTACGCATTGTGCAGCTCTAGAAGGACACTGTTCATATTTGTAGCCATCGTAGATTTGTATGTTTATTAAGATTGTTTTCACCCTGGCTGGTGCCGGTTCGATTCCCAGTCTAGGGCGCATACCTGGGTTGCAGGCCAGGTCCCCAGTAGGGGGCACATGAGAGGCAACCTCACATTGATGTTTCTCTCTTTCTCTTTCTCCTTCCTTTTTCCTCTCTCTAAAAATAAATACATAAAATCTTTTAAAAAAAGATTGTTTTCTGGCAAATGAAAAGTACAGTTCCTTGAGGAAGAGGTAGATTTTTCTAAATTGTATAGTGGCATCATTTGGGCTGGAAGAAAGGTTGTGTTTAGTCTTAACAAATAAAACCACAATGAATTCATGAAAAAAGGTTTCCCTCAACTGAAAAACACACTGAGTAATGAATCATTTGGGGGAAAAAAGCATTGGTTCGGTGGAGGAATAGTGTTAATATGTTTTAATTAAACTTAAGGTAGTAGTATTCCAGAAAACTTACGTTGGTAGTATTCCAATACATATTTATTTGACAGACAGATATTAATACCCAATTCATTTGACTATTGTAGAACCGTTTTAAAAACTTGTGCCCATTATGTACTATGTTCTGAATTATGGCATTATTAGGAAATAATACTTAATATCACTAAAGTCTCTTAGAGTAGGCACTGTGCTATCACAGGTTAGTCCAATGATTTGTACTACGGCATTAGAGAAAGCAATCTAGGAAAGAAAAAAAAAGGAAAAGAAAAAGAGACATTGTTAACTAGTCATTTGTCTGCCTTTGGAGATAATGGAATTTTTTTTTTAATTTTTACTTCTTGTTTGTGTGTGTATGTATAGAAGAAGCAACAGAATAATGTAAGCTAACTTCAAAAAGAGAATGGATCCTTTGCCTTCGGGCTTAAAGTGAAAGTGACTGTCTTGTAATGTCACTTTACCACCTGCTGTTATATTCAGGCAGAGAGGAAATGGAACATTTTTGTATTGTAGCAGTCAGTAGTTTGCCATATATATTTTCTTAATTTGAAAATGTCAACAGGGTGTAGTTTGTATCTGATCCCAAGGATTCCTTTTCTTTAAGGATTAAAATTCACTGGTTTTTGTTATAGGTTGTTTGTCTATGGGGGAGTAGGTTTTGACATTTTTATTAACACCAGAGAATATACCACACTAAAGAATGCAAGCTCTCAGTTGCTAAAATAATTATATTTAAAACAGAGATCTAACTATATTTTTACAGGAACTCATGGGTACTTAAGCAAAGGAGTTTAGAGCAAGTTTACTCAGTCTTGCCCTTTGTAATACAGTTTTATAAGAGGGGATTGGACATTTGTGGAAATCAGCACTGATAGTTGATAATAAACCTGAAAACATTATTTATTGTATGTCTTCCCAGATATCAGCAGAAGTCCATATGATCTAAAATGTCAACATTTTTTTCCCAGCATTGCAGATACACTGTCTACTATTTGTTTTCTTCAAAAAGCTTTTTAAAACAACAGACTTCCGTTTAAAAAAAAATAGACCAGAAATAAAAAAAATAGACCAGGATAGGGGTATAGGGGTGATCCTTCTAGTGTCTCATAGTCCTGAGTGATAATCCCTGCTTTTTTTTTTTTTTTTTTGAGAATAGTTTATTAAAGCTGGGGACAATGAAACAAAGGAAGGACTTAGGGTAGAAATAATAGGAGAGCCTAGGCAGGGCTGCTTTGGCTCTGTAGGAACATTATAAGAAGTGAGCTGAGGGGGGCTGTTGTCAGCTGAAAGTCAGAGAAAAAGGGCCTTGGAGAAAAGTTCAGGGGGTTAGCCCAGGATGAGCTGCCACTGCCCACTGGCATCCCTTAGAGTTTAGGGGGAAAACACTTGCCTGAGAAAGAAAGGGAAGAAAGGCATGCTCATACTTCGGGATAGAGCATGCCTAATCCCTACAATTTTTTTTTATTGTTATTCAAGAACAGTTATCTCCATTTTCCTGCCACCACTTTCCCCCACCCCACATACCCCTGCCTCCCACTTAATCCTTACTATTTTGATTTACTGTTTGACCTTTAATTGAGTCCACTTTCCATCAACATAAAAGTAGACCAGGTTGCAGCAGATAGAATAGAGAGTAAGAACATGGACACTGGACCTAGGTAGCCTAGGTTTGAACTGTGGGAAGAATTTAAAGATGTGGGCTGCTAATGAAAAAGAACTTTTGTACTGCTTTTCCATTAGTAGCAAAAATGGACTTTTTGAGGTGAGCATTATGAAAATAATTTGTTCTATTTGTAACACAAAACTACTTTACCTTCTTCACTTTATCTGCCCACCGCCTTCTCACTCTCTGCTTATGATTCCCTGGATTCACAGTGTTGGTTGATGCAACACCGTGGTCCTTTTCATTGCCCATTCATTCAGCTAGGTCTGTACCTCCTTGGTGGGTTTCTTCTCTTCAATATTTAATTAATTACCAAGTTCTGTCTGTTTCCACCTCTGGCATGCCTCCATAGTTTTAGTTACGGTTCCTTTTTTGCTGACTTGGAGTACTTTGAACCAGTCCGTTTGCTTCTATTTTCCCTCCTCCTAAAGTGGTGGTTGTTAGCCCTTGCTGCACCAGACGGCTATTTAAAGCATGAGGAGGCCTAGAGCCCTCCTTGGAACAATGAATTTGGAATCTCTGGGAGAGGAATGGGGCAGAAAGATTTCTTAAAGGTTTCCCAGGTGACAAACATATATTTGAAGTCCTCTCTTCTAAAAGCTCCTTTATAACTGTGATTCACAAAGTACGATTGCCTGACCAGCAGCATCATCACCTGAGAGCTTGTTAGAAATGCAAATCCAGGTCCTACCCTAGATCTACTGAATCAGAAACTCTGGTCTTGGGGCCTGGAAATATGTATTCTAACCAGCCCTCTGGGTGGTTCTGAGGATGCTGGAGTCTGAGAGTCATGGCTCTGTCCGGAGCATATGTCCACCTTTTTTCTTTCCTGACTGCACCACTACCAGATATTTTTTAGCATGTTCTTTCTTATGTAGCTATATTTATTTAATTTTAAAATAGTAAAACTGTACTTTAGCCAATAGTACTTTAATTGGCTAAATTTCAGAGCATCATGCATGCTGAAAGTGAACTACATTGTTAATGAGAGTGGATGTAAATTAATAGAGCAGGTACTCTTTTTGATGAATTTGTCTTTTTTATATTTTTTGTAATAAATAACTATATCTTTGTTATTGCCTCATAATGCAAATGGAATGGAGTAAATGGAGTATAGTGGTTGGGAGATCTAAGCCAGACAGCCAAAGTTTGGAGCCGATCTCTGCTAATATGAACTGGCCTGGGCAGTTTACTTAATGTCTCTGTGCCTCACTTCCTTATCTGCAGGATGGAGGTGCGGATCTGCCTCAAAGCATCAGTCAGATTCACTGAGTAACTAACAGACATAACTCACTTAGAAAATGCCTGGCCTTAATGTATGTTTCAAAAACATTAGTTATGCTTTTTTTTTTTTTAGTTTGTATGACTTTCTTTAAAATGCATAATAATTCAAGTAGAGAAGAGAACAGAGCCTAATATCTCACCTAGGGAACTACAACCCAGCATTAACATACACATGTAAATATAACATGTCTTATACCAGTTAAACTTTTTTGGATTCTTTTCTGATTCCATTCATATTCCTGCCTAGCACAGTAACTTTATCTCTATGTTTTGTACTTCTGATACATTTGTGTTTCATATATATGTACATGTGTATACATACACACAAACATACCTATCTATCTAGTATGTTTTATTTTTAAAATTACTTTATTGTATTTTTCCATTATCATTTAGTCCCCTATACCACCCTCCTTGCAGTAATCACCACACTGTTATCCATGTCCACGAGTCCTTTTCCCTTTTTGCTCAATCCTTCCACCTCCCCCCTCCTTAGCTGTCATCCTGCTCTCTGAGTTTGTCTCTGTTGTACTTGTTTGTTGAGTTTGTTCATTAGATTCCACATATGAGTGAAATCATGTGGTATTTTTCTTTCTCTGACTGGCTTATTCCAGTTAGCATAATATTCTCTAGGTCCATCCATACCGTTGCAAAGGGTAAAATTTCCTTCTTTTTTACAGTCAAGTAGTATTCCATTGTGTAAATGTCCTGTAGTTGTTTTGCCCACTCATCTATTGATGGACACTTGGGCTGCTTCCATATCTTGGTGATTATAATTAACATTGCAATCAACATAGGGGTGCATATGTTCTTTCCAATTAGTGTTTTGGGTTCCTTCAGGTATACTTCCAGAAGCAGGGTCACTAGGTCAAAAGGCAGATCCATTTTTAATTTTTTGAGGTATCTCCATACTGCTTTCCATAGTGGCTGCTCCAGTCTGCATTCCCACCAACAGTGCAAAAAGGTTTCCCTATCTCTACATCCTCTCCAACACTTGTTCGTTCATTTATTGATGATAGCCATTCTGAGGGGTATGAGTTGGTATCTTACTGTGGTTTTAATTTGCATTTCTCTGGTGATTAGTGACCTCGAGCATCTTTTCATATGTCTATTGGCCATGTGTATGTCCTCTTTGAAGTGTTTAATCAGTCCTTTGCCCATTTTTTAATTGGGTTTTTTTTTTTGGTGTTGAGTTTTGTAAGTACTTTATAAATTTTGGTTATTAACCCCTTATCAGACTACTTTGCATGTATGTTCTCCCATTCTTTGGGTTGTCTTTTTATTTGGTTGATGATTTCCTTTGCTGTGCAAAAACTATACTATATATGACAATCTATAGTATAGTCTATCCAGGGGTGTCAAACTAATTTTCACCAGGGGCCACGTCAGCCTCGTGGTTGCCTTCAAAGGGCTGAAATAATTTTAGTACTGTTTAAATGTAACTACTCCTTATTTGTTAAGGAATTGAAATTACATTTGGCCTTTTAAAGGCAACTGCAAGGCTGACGTGGCCCCTCTGAAAATGAGTTTGACACCCCTGCTCTATACTAATACTATACACTATACACTATACACTATGCACTATATACTATATACTATAAAGGCCATAATAATCAAAACAGCATGGTACTGGTATAAAAATGGACACATGGATCAACGGAACAGAATAGACAGCTCAGAAATAAACCCACACCTTTATAGTCAATTAACCTTGATGGAGGAAGCAAGCACATACAATGGGCTAAAGACAGTTTATTCAATAAATGGTGTTGGGAAAATTGAACAAATACATGCAGAAAAATGAAACTAAACCACCTTCTTATACCATGCACAAGAATACATTCAAATGGATTAAAAACTTAAATGTTAGACTCCAAGCCATATAAGTCCTAGAAGAAAACACAGGCAGCAAAATCTTGGACATTTCTCATAGCAATATTTTATCAGATATATCTCCCTAGGAAAGGGAAACAAAAGAAAAAATGAACAAATGGGACTATATCAAACTAGAAGAAAATTAGTTATTCTTACTTGGAATTGAGGGACTGTCAGCTCTTCCATTTACTTGTTGTTTGTGGTGTCTTTGATTTTTTAGTATTAATCTCAATCTGTTATTTATTTTTTTCAGAAATTTTAAGCCACCCATTTAATTTGTAAGGGTTGCTGCAGTCAAACTAGAAAACACCACCCACAAATGCAGTGAATGAAGGGGCACCCCTGTGCTGCCCTGTGCCCCCATCGCCTGAAGTGAACTGAGAAAGGTGGGGTGGGCAGGGCAGCTCTGGAACTCGTCTCTCACTTCAAGGCTCTTGAGAATTCAACCAAGGGAGCATCGATGTGTCAGACAAAAACAAATACAACCAGAAGTTCTAATGTATGCTTTATGCTGTGGTGGATGTTTTATACAACCCCTGGGGGAAAGCAACCCACCATGGAGGATACGATGCAAGTCAGTGCTTCTCAAACTTTCACGCATATAGACATTGTCTGAGGGTCTTATAACAGTGCCTGTTCAGATTCAGGAGATCTCTGGTCCCCCGAAATGCTGCTGGCAACTGCGAGAACTAGGAGAACATACCCGTTTGTCAACAATTGAGGAGGAGTGGTAGACACCAGGAGGTTAGGGGAGAAATCATCTGCGAAGGGAGAGGTGTTGTACTTGTGTAGCTAATTTGAAGACCCTGAGGATGATCTTTAAAAAAAATATTATTAGCTATTATTATTAAATTGGATCCCATGGGACAAAAAGCACAATTGTGGCCTGGTTTTAATTTTTCCATCTGTCTGAAGTTACATTGGATGAGATACAGCACAGTCTACTTCCAGCATGACTTGGAATGATAGGTTCACAAAACTCAATGAATTCACCAAAATTCAACTAATTTCAATCATATATATATATGTAAATGTGATTGTGTATATATACTATGTGTGTATATAATGTACAGACTTTGTTCAGTATGTATATTTATAACCATATACTATTTATATGATGTAATTACATAAATATTATATCATATACACTTAATACACACATATACACACATTCATACATACATACATATACATACATAGTTCATTGAGATCCAGAAAAGTAGACACAAGCTACTTGAAGTAGTTAGCTCACAGCTCAAATACTTGGTAGCATTTTCTGCCCCAGCTGTAAAGGGGTCAGGCTGTAAGGGTACCATCCGCATTCCAGACTGGAATATCGCAAGTGCTACTGCAAACATGAACAGAAACTTTGGTGTTTTCAGACCTGTACATTCCAGTGCAACACTCCATAGAATACTTCACTTTAATAACTATTCAGACAGGTTCCAACACATAAGTACAACATCTGCATAGTGTATTTGGAGGACAAGAAGAAACAGAAATAACGAGAAGGGTGTTCCCATTTTCTTCATGGTAGTCTCCCCTCCGCAAGTGTACAATGATCAGTTACATGTCGTTCTGAGCTATAGAGTCCACATGCTCGATTAACTGTGGTGTTAGGAAATAGCTTCTGGCAATTTTCCATCATATCAATTACCTGAGTATTTACGTTAAGAGAAACATTTGTATAATGAGTACAAAAAAGTCCCCTCTTCTCAGCATTTTCCCATTAGAGGTACAGAATATTTTCCTTCCCATAAAATACACTGTAGAGTACAACTTAGTGATGCACATTAGATACTGGAGCTTGGAGAAGCAAAAGGTTCAGCTCAGTCTCTGGCTCATTATTAGTTCTTTTTGTATTTCATTTCGTGATTGAATGTAAATTGAACTTGGGAATATTTGGAACACTAGTAATAGGTTTTTTAAAAAATCATTGAAAGAAGATCTCAGAAACTCTTCTGTAGAAAAACTTGGAAAAGGCGGTTCCATTGTACTCTCAAGAAGTTATTTATAACAAAGAATCAGGTACCTTTGACAATGAAACACACGGTTCATATTTTGATCAATACCTCCCCTCTGATACATAATTCAGCCTGAATGGGACATGACGTTCATTTTTCTTCATGGCCTAGAGTGACTTGATGTTATTTCAAAAGGTAAATCTGTGGGTTTGGATTATAAAAAGAGAAAGTATTTTAATAATAAGCCAAGAACTAAATTAATAAGGTTCTATTTTAGTTCTTTTACAGACAAATTAGCTTACAAGCTTAGTGTCAAAATTTAGTGAAGTAACATAGTGTCACCACATCCTCTGTTTCTACAATTACATGCTATTTTTAAACTCTGTTTTCTTCCTTTTTCTCTCTGCCTTCATTATCCCGAACATCAACCTGAGATTTCCCCAGGAATCTTTAAAATTCATCATGAATTTTGGTGTCCCCTCTTTATACTGCTAGCTCTCTAAAAATTTATCAATTGTTTAGATTCCATTTAATATCAGGTAATATTTTATACTGCAATAAGAAGTGATAAAAAAAATCAACAACTATTGAGCTTTAGTGATTTTTTTTTTCTCGGAGACCTCAACAGGTATTTGATTTTACTTGAAATTTATACTAGATAGTTTAAGCTAAGACTCCAACATTTGAATTATATGTTTGCATTTTTTATTGAAATTTATGTGCACTACTAGCAGAGCTTATGCTAAGAAGAACTGGCCTTAAGGCACAATGAATCTTGGTTTACACTTTACCAAACCTACATAAATAATTTCTTTTAGAGGTAACCACTTTGTACTCAAACTGTCTAAAGTGCATATGAATTTGAAAATGCATTTTACTGACAAGTCCAAGGTAAGAGTTAAGAGTTAAGAATGCTCATTTATAACTAGTAGTATTTTCCTACTTCTTTCTGCCGGAAATGTGAATCTGTCAATTAAGAGCATCAAAGAATTATCGAAACCTGTGAGATGACTCCTGGCTACTTCAGACTTTGGAAATAAAGACTCCTGGGTTCCTTGCTGAGGGATGGGCTCACTCCAGCAACTACCACTCATTAAATAGCCGAGAACCCCTGACAGTATCATTTTCCCTCTTCAGGTGATGGTGCCAACACGCACCATATGCTTAGCATTATTTCTGTGTAAAAGGTTTTAAAATTTATTTTGAAACTTTGTTGAGAATAGTATTGAATGGTAAGCTAGTATTCTTTGAAAACATTAATTAATATTTAACTACCTGAGTATATAATATCTGTGTTTTATAAATATACCTAAGATATGCACAACTGTTGCCTTCATTTTGGGTGTATTGCGGCCCTTGAGTGGTGTGATGTCACACTCTCCCAGCTTCCCCCTGTCTTATGACAGTGTCTGTGAGTGTCCTGTGTGTGCCCTGTTATGTTGGCCCCTCCACTGCCTGTTTCCTCAGTCTCATTGTGCCTCAGACATCTTCTTAACTTTCTTCCATGCTCATCATCGCTCCCGTCTATTATACACAGGTGATGACTTCTCATATCTGCTTCCCTGACACATTAGACCTCTATATTCAACCTCCTAATAGATCACCATTGGAATGTTCCAGAAGCAGCTTAAACTCAGCATGTCTAAAGCAAAATTTTTTCACTATCTGCTTCAGCCGTATTGATCCAGTTTTGGTTTACTGGAAGTACCACCCTGTCTCGGACTTGTTTGCACATCCCTTTATCCCGAAACATACTTTGCCTCCAGCTAATTCCTATTCATTTTGAAGATCTTATAATTGACTTTCACAGGAAGCCTTGCCCCATTCTTGTGTTAGGATTTGGGGGCTCTGTGATGTAGTAATAATGACAATATAGTAATAGTATAGTAATATATTATAGTATATGAGATAGAAATATGTTATATATAATATTAACACATTATATAATAATATAATATTTATAGTAATATACTACAGTAATATAGTATAGTAATAAAACATCTTTATCAATGTAGTAATACACTATAGTGATAAAGGTAATGACGATCATAATGATACCTTATCAGTTTCTTATTGATGCTGTAACAAACTCCCACATCTGTTGTACCTTAAACTAACACACATTTTAAAAAAGTAAAACATAAAATAAAATAGCACAAACGTATTCTCTTATATTTCTAAGGGTTGGCACGTTGACACTGCTTTCACTAGGGGCTTTAGGAGAGACTCTCTACGGTTTCTTGCCTCTTTTATTTTCTGGAGGCTGCCTGCGTTCCCAGGCTCCTGGTTCCCTGCACTTTCTAAGCTGGCAGTGCCTGGCAGAGTGTTTCTCGCATTGCGCCAGTCGGGCACTGCCTGCTTTGCTCCCCACTATCATTTTTTAGGATCCTTGTGATTATGTTTAGTCAATTCAGGGCACTCTTCCAATTTAAGGTTAGCTAATTAGCAACCTTACTGCCATTTGTGACCTTAAATCATTTTTGCCAAGTAATCTAATGCAGTCACAGGTGCTGGGACTGAGGCTGTGAACATCTTTCGAGGGGCATTTTCTGTTTCTGGCAATAGCTAACAGCTATTGAGAACTTACCATTTGCAGGTACTGTTCTAAGCACCTGGCGTGTATTAACTCACACAGTTGTCAAGAACTGTGAAAGGTCTGAGATTTTACCTTACCCTGTTTGCAAGCTTGACAAGTCAGCCTGTCATTGTTTCATGAATGTTGGCAGAAGACAAGAAACTTCTGGATTAGAGACAGAAAACTTGATTCCTGTAGCTATAGCAGTAGCCAGAGTATTGACATTTTTTGTGCCAGTTCCCTGAGCCCCGATTCCCAGCGGCAATGCAAAGAGGTCCAGGCAACACCTGCATGTGCAATTGATTACGTTACAGGTGAGGGACCCTGAGCCTGGGGAGTCTGATTCTTTTATAAATGATGGTATGTATGACTGTCCTTCACATTGGAGAGGATGCTATTTCTATTTCTGCTCTACAGTCATCCTTAAGAATAGTCTGGAACAAAAAGCAGTTAGTGCCTGACACTCATAGACATACAGAAATGTGAGAGACCCTTGAGAATTATGTTTCAACAATAACCCTGGTAGTAACCCTGTGAAATAGTTGCAATTAAAATCATCTTCATTTTACAAGAAAGGAAAATGAGGGGCATAAATGGTAAGTAATGTGCCCCATTAAATAGCAGAATTGAATTTTGAACTAGGCTGCCTGGCTTCAGAGCCCGAGTTCTAAATCTCTGTGCTGCACCCATTATACCATGTACTCATCACAGCATATAAACGCACACCATGCTGAAATTTCCTTCATGTGTGCCGACAATATATATGCTTTTTAACTTGTTTGTATCCCCCATTGGTTTTTAAGCTCCAGGAGAGTTTAATGGGACCATATCTTTATTGTGCAAGGCTTATATACGCAGTGCTCAGATCAGTCTGGCCTATATCAGGTAATGAGTCAGTGTTTCAGGAATACATGAAAGTATATCATACGTGAAATTTTAATAGAGAGGAATCTTTACTTCAGTCTGCATTCTCTTTAGTAACAGCAAGTCTTTGTGATAGAATGAGCATTAGCCACCTTGGCCTGTGACTGAATGACAGGGATAGGGGTCAGTTAGTGTGTTTTCTTTGTTTACGCTTGATCATATCCATTAAAGCAAAGACCATGAATTTTGAAAGTAAGAAGATGCAAAATATGACGACGGAAATTAACGTAGAGCTAATTTTAAAAATTAAATGGGTGAGAAACTGACAAATATTCCTTTTGCAAATCCGGTAAGTCCTCTGGTAGAGAATTCCCGCCCCCACCTCCCACCCCCCCCCCACCCCAGGGAAAAAGGAAATTAGGCAACACATGAAATGTACTTCTCTTTTGAAATTGACAGTAGTAAGTAAATGTTGAGGAAAAGTACAGAAATGGAAAAAAAACCCTAACAAACTTTTGAGTGTGTGACAGGAGAATCAACAAAAACAGTGAGTGCATGGTGTAGTATTATGGCCTAAGGGTAATTCAGGAGAACGGTAGGAGTTTGAGAACTTAAATGCTAAGCTTGGGAGTACAGGTGGTATTGATGAATATTCTGTTATAGACCACAATGTGTAACTGCGACTAGTCTTTTCTGATGGAAAGATGCCCAAGGAGAAAGTTGGTCGGGAGAAAAGAATGTTTATTTTTAAAGCATTGAAGGACTGGTTCACTCTGGATTTTGGTGGCAATGCATCCAGGAATAGCAAAGCTCAAACTCCTCTTTCAGATGAACTTGAAAACAGCCATTAGTTAAACTTCAAATATGCACTTGAAAAGAAGAAAAAAGTTGGTTGTTCTCATGTTAATAAATACTAATAATGGCTGATTTCTGTGAATTTTATCTTATTAATACTGCTATTTCAAATGCAATTTATATTTTGACTAGCCACATACGGTAACTGCTGGAACAAGGAGTTTTGTTTTTTTTAATTATATATAAGCATAAATATATGTGTAAAAAGTACCTTGAACAAGTGACAGTCATGGGCATAGTGAAAATGCAACTTTTATTTATTTATTTTAACCTGCTATATCTTTAAAATGTATTTAGCATCCCTGAATGATGTAGGCATGTCCTATGGTGATTCTTCTTTCACTCAATCTTAGATAGGTGCTCTACTGCATTATGTTATAAAATAAAATTTTTATTCAGAAATCAAAGTACATAATGTAACATATTAAACCAACACTTCATCTTTGTTCAAACACAAGATTCCTCCTCTCCCGATGTAAGGCCTTTGTTGCATTTGATTCCCCCGAAGTCAAGGTGGGCATGACCTGCAAAGATCCCAAATAATGATAATGTTGACTTAATCATATTTTGTGATTAGAACTAAGTGCTTCACATGAACCTAAAAAACCCATCTTGTTAAATCTTCACAACAGCCTGCAAGGAAGGGATCATTAACATGTCAATTTATCAATGAGGAAGTGGAAACTGAGAGTGAACAAGTTTGTCAAGGTCCCGCAGCT
The DNA here is from genome assembly GCA_039655065.1 of Glossophaga mutica. Taxonomy (NCBI): domain Eukaryota; kingdom Metazoa; phylum Chordata; class Mammalia; order Chiroptera; family Phyllostomidae; genus Glossophaga; species Glossophaga mutica. The sequence goes on from CM077304.1 coordinate 68,535,608, forward strand.
CTCAAGTTTTGGACCTGGGTTTGTATCCCAGAGTGTGTGGCCCTCAAAGCTCCGTCTTTTAACTGTTCTGCCCACTGCCCTCTGCCAAGGAGACCTGGGCAGCAGTTCTGGGAAGGTAGCATGGATCGTCATTGAGATGCTGTGAGGGTGCAGCAAGAAGACAGTGTGGAGGGTGAAATTCAAAGGGCGAAGTGAGGCAGGAAGCAGAAGTTAGAGTTAGGTCAACAGCCTGGGGATTTGAGAGCAAGATGGGTTTGCAAGGAAGGACTGGGGCATAGAGTTCAGAATGTGTCTGAATTTGGAGAGAGTGCATCTGAGAGATTAAGCAGGGGTTAGGGAGGTGATTTAACGGAGCAGCAGCAGAGCACTTCCCATGGCTGAGAGCAGAACTGTGGGAATGGTGACCAGAACTGCAGAATTTAATGCTTTGACTAGGAAGAGTACTGGTAATGGGTGCACATCTGTTTGGTTTGTAATGCAAAGTAAAACCAGTTGTAAGCTCTATTCGGCATGACTTGACATCAAAAGACAAACTATTCATTTACATTGTGATTAACTTGAATATCACCCATGTGCTTGGACATGCTGCAACTGAAGTAAAAAGTTACCTGCCTCGGAGCTGAAGTTCAATTGGGTTGATATTTCAGTTTAGATGTTAACCTCTCGGAGAGGCTTTTCCTGGTCCCTCAGTCCAAACCATGCTCATGCCAACCCCAGCACACTTTACATACCCTTGTGTTATTTCTATCACAGCCCCAATCCCAATCTTTTCTTATCTTGATTATTTATTTATCTGGATAGGCTTTGGCTCACTGCCTTACCCAGCTCCCCTCCACTCCTGAAGCGGGAATGTGTGCTCCATCACACCAGGATCCTTGTCAGTGTCCTCTGTCAGTACAGAGAAAGGACTCAATAAACTTCGTAAATGAATGAGTGAATGAGATGTACTACATGTATAAGGAAAAAGAGAAAGAGCAGGCACTCCCATGATAAAGCCTTATGGATTTTTTCCTCCTGCGAGGCAAACACTTCTGGTATTAATGTATGACACTTCAGATTTTTTGAGCAGAAAAGCTCACACTCAACCAGGGACCAGCGTTACTTTATAAGGAAAGCACCACACCCTCTGATCACACTCAGGGCTGGGCAGAAGGTCTGTTTTCCATCTAGGCTCTTGAATTTCTGGGGGTAATGCTTCCTTCTTTGGTATTCAGCTTCTTCTCTTCCAAGGTTTTATATTGTTTTTTGGGTTCAAGGTTGAAGTCTGGGGCATTGGGTTTCTGATCTTAGCAGGTACTCTCTTAATAGTCTCAAAATATTTACATAAATGGATTGTATAATATTGCATAAAATTCAGAATGAATTGACAGTATTGGATGAGGACAGCTTGCAGGCAGGATTGGCTGGTGAAGAAACTGGAGGAAAGACGTGACGTCAGGGTGTCTGGCTTAGAGAAAGGGGCATGCATCATCAGGAGAAAGCAGGACAATCGACAAACATCTGAGGTCATATTTCAAATGTACCTTTTCTACCTCTGTCACTCTCAGAGCTTGGAGTGTGAGGTTGATAATGTGGCAGAGAACATCTGAGTTGGGGGATACCAGACTCTCACATGGAGCCAGGGCTTGGATGAGCCCACGGCCAGGGCAATGAATCTTAGCCTGAATGAAGAATTATGAGAGTCTGTGAGCTCAGAGTGTGACTGTGGCAGAGGAGAGGCCTGATATCACACGGTTGTTTGTTTTTTTCTTTCCCTCCTAGCAGTTACTTCATACTGTGGAATACATTAATTTATATTTCTAGTTTCCAAAGTTATACATCAGAACACTGCCACTAACACTGGAGACTGGATTTCTGTTGTATGTACTCTGAGGCCTCGTTTGGTGATTCTCTGGACCTTTCCAATGGTTTCAGTGTTCCTTTTAGCATGCTGTTGTCAGGCTAGTGGACATTGCTCAGGGGACCTGATTTTCTCCAGTGTACAAAAGAGGACACAGCCATGCTTTCTGCGGGTTTAAGCCAGATGAAAGAGAAGGGGGCTATTCCAGAAGGGATAGTACAATACATTGGGGGTTTATCCAGTAGCAGTCTACTACAAAGGTGGTTGGGTATTTTCCTCCAGAGCTCTAAGAGAGCTGTCTGGGCATGTGGGTAGTGACGGATGACACTAGAGTGGGTGAGAACACTCAGAGAAAATCGGTAATGGAAAGAAAAAAAAAAACACAGTTGGAAACCCTGGGGCTTTGATTTTCAAAAGTCAGAGGATGACAAGAAAAAAAACTTACAACAACTAAAAAAAAAAAAAAAATGGCTAATCTAAGAAGTCGATGCAAAAAAATGGATAGCCTGTTACAATAGACCCTGATCAAAGTACGATAATTGTCAGCAGTATCAAAAATAAATAAATAAGAGCAGAGAGAAATTTCTATGAGATTTGTGATTTTAGTTGTCAAGAACTGCTTCAACACTGCAAATTATAGTGCATTGAAGGAAGCAAGTAGAGAAAGATTTTTATGTTAATTTAGGTAACCACATTCACTAGCATTATATGAATATTTGCTATCTGCCTACAGTTTTTAGGACTGTAGTAATTAATTGGAAGCAGACTGCTCTGCATAATTTTATCCAGGATTTTCTTTGAATTTCCAAGTAAATTAGATTTTGAAATATTGGAGTTATCTTACCTCTGTTTTCAAGGAACATTCAAGAGTTATAGTTGTGCATTTTAATGGATATAGCCTCATGACAAATTTATTTTACAAAAATTAAAATAATTTATTTCATTGTGAATAAATTCATGTCTTCTTGAAAGTTCAGAAAAAAGAATATTTCATTTATTTAATGTACTCTTTTAATACCTTATTTTTTATTTTTAATTATATTTTATTAATTATGCTATTACAGTTAACCCAGTTTTTCCCTCTTTGCCCTCCTCTCCCAGCAGCCCCTACTCCCTCAGGCAACCCCACACCACTGCTCATGTCCATGGGTCATGTGTTAAGTTCTTTGGCTACTCTGTTTCCCATACTGTACTTTATATCCCCGTGACTATTCTGTATCTACCTATTTGTATTTCTTAATTCCCTCACCTCTTCAGTCATTTTCCCACAACCCTCCCATCTGGCAACTATCAATATACTCTCCATATCAATGATTCTGTCTCTGTTCTTCTTGTTTGCTTAGTTTGTTTTCTGGATTTAATTGTTGATAGATATGTATTTATTGCCATTTTACTCTTCATAGTTTTGATTTTCTTTTGCTTAAATAAGACCCTTTAACATTTCATTTAATAATGTTTTGATGATGATGAACTCCTTTAGTTTTTCCTTGTCTGGGAAGCTGTTTATCTGATCTTGGATTCTAAATGATAGCTTTGCTGACAATCTTGGCTGTAGGTCCCTACTTTTCATAACTTTGAATATTTCTTGCCAATCCTTTCAAAACTGGAAAGTTTCTTTTGAGAAATCAGCTGACAGTCTTATAGGAACTCTCCTGTAGGTAACTAACTGCTTTTCTCTTGTGCTTTTAAGATTCTCTCCTTATCTTTAACCTTTGGCATTTTAATTATTGTGTCTGGTGTGGGCCTGTTTGCATTTATTTTGTTTGGGATTTTCTGTGCTTCCTGGACTTGCATGTCTATTTCCTTCGCCAAATCATAGCAGTTTTCTTTCATTATTTTTGCAAATAGATGTTCAATTTCCTGCTCTTTCTTTTCTCCTTCTGGCACTCCTATGACACAAATGTTGGAATGCTTGAAGTTGTCCCAGTGGCTCTTTACTGTATCCTTATGTTTTTGGATTATTTTTTCTTCTTGTTGATCTGATTGGTTTTTGCTTCCTTATGTTCTAAATCATTGATTTGATTCTTGGCTTCATCCACTCTATTGTTGTTTCCTTGTAAATTCTTCTTTGTTTCAATTAGTGTATCCTTCATTTCTCACTTAATTTTTTTTTTATGTTGTTGAGGTCCTCACTAAGTTCCTTGAGCATCCTTATAACCAGTGTTTCGAACTCTGTATCTGACTGATTGCTTCTCTTCCTTTCATTTAGTTCTTTTTCTGGAGTTTTGATCTATTTGTTTATCTGGGCCATGTTTCTTTGTCTCCTCATTTTGCAGCCTTTCTGTGTTTGTTTCTATATATTAGGTAGAGCTGCTATGGCTCCCTATCTTGGTAATATGGCCTAATGTAGTAGGCGTTCTGTAGGGTACAGTGACACAGCCTTCCCTATCACCCAAGCTGGGTACTTAAGGTACATATTTTGTGTGGGCTGAGTATACCCTCTTCTTGTAGTTAAATCTTGATTACTATTGGCAGGTCAGTGGGAGGGACTTACCCAGGCCAGTCTTCTGCAAGGATTGGCTGTGACCACTGGCCCCCAACCTCCACCCTTTGTGGAGGATAAGCTATGCAGAGGCAGAGTGGTGGTGATCTGATGTGGTCTGCAGCTGCCTAATTGTTGGGGTTTTGTCTCTGGAGTTTCCTGGGTGGTGCAGGCCAAAATCAGCCCTGACCAGTGTTCTGCCTGAGGCTACCCCTCATGAGCTATAAAGCAATATGCAGGTGGTTCTACTTGTGGTGGGCTTGGAGATTCCAAGGAGAAGCCAAGCTGTGAACCTAGGCTGGCTGCTGCTAATGCTGGGCCTCGGGCAACTTAGCAAGAGGTATGCGGGGGGGGGGGGGGGGTTAGAGGGCTCAATGAGGTCAGCTGTTGCTTGTTTGATAGGATTTAGGAGGTTGTGAAGCAAGAGCCAAGACCAGCCATTTTTGTGGAAAAGCTACTGTTAACAGCTTGGGTGTGCCTGTAAGTTGGGTGGGATGGAGCCTCAGGTGATCTCCAGTGTGGGGCGAACAGTGTTAGCCAGGCTAATGGTTACGATCTTGCCTTTTGGGTCTGTGGCTCTGTGGCTCTGTGGAGGGAGGGTTCAGAAGAGGAGCAATGGCCTCTGCCTGCGTTTCTGTCTAGGAAAAAGCTGTCCCACAGCTCTCGCCTTGTTGCCAGACACTTCTGTTCTTCCCTGTATGCCACTGGTTCCTTTCAAAGTGCTACCCTGGTGCTGGAGCTCAGAAGGAGTAAGTATGAGAAAGTCAATGGGTGGGTTTTTAAGAGGAACTGCTTGGGACTACAGCAGTTTCTCCTACCGACTCAATCTCCACTGGTTTTTGCAGCAAGAAGTTTTGGGGACTTATGTTCCTGGCACTGGATCCCTGGGCTGTGGGGGCCTGGTGTGGGGCTGGGACTACTCACTTCCAAGATATCCCTCCTGAATTTTCATCTACCACATGTGGATTTGGGACCAGTCCATATACGTCTCTGCCCCTCCTACCAGTCTGGATGGATGAGATTTGTTTAATTTCATAGTTGTTCTTCCATTTAAGTTGATGGTTCTAAGTGATGATTGTTCTATAGTTTAATTGTAAGTTTGTTGTGGTTGTGTAAGGAGGCAAGCTGTATTTACCTATGCCTCCATCTTGACAAAGTGCTCATTTTCTTATATTGAAACTCACTGCTTCCTTTTGATTGGAGAGCATTATACCTCTGGCTGCTTCGGGCTGCTTCTGAGGCATGAGGAGTATTGTGCTAGGCATAATTGTGGAGCAGGTAGGACAGGCCATCAGGAAGGACAGGCTAAAAACTGTTGAGCAAGAGATGTCCCTGCAGTTCACAGGTGAAATTCCTTCTTCCTCTTCAATAGTTTCACTGAAAAATGTGACATGCAGTGAACTGCACGTATTTAAAGTGATGTGATGTGTGAAGATGCGTGCACACCCACGAAGTCACCACCACGACGAGCGTGTGCATCACCCTCAGAAGTCCGCTCCTGCTGTCCTCTCCGTCACTTTCATCTTTGCCCACAGGCAGCCACTATCAGTCCTTCGACAGTATAGAGTAGTTTGTGTTTTCTAGTATTATAGACATGGCATGAATCACGCAGCAGGTGTACTTTTTTCTTCCTTTTTACTCCTATAACTTTTGGGGGTTCTCCCATCTTGTTGCATGTATCAGTGGTTCATGGGTTTTTATTGCTGAATAGTATTTCGTTATATGGATATATACACAGTTTATGCACTTACCTGTTGATGAACGTTTGATTTATTTCCAGTTTTTGGCTATTGGAGTAAACTTGTTATGAACATTGTATACATGATATACTTCAGGCAGGTATTCTTAAAATTGAAATCTAAAATGAGATTCCTTAAGTTATAAAGGTGTAGAACAGCATGGCACAGTTAAAATATCTCTCAGCAGTAGTTAGTACAAATCCAAGTTTCTTCAGTGCTTTATCAAAGGGTTACTAAGTGAGGAGCAGCATCATCTAATATTGTTAGTTTCCCTCTGTCTCTCTTTCCTGCTGCCATCCATAGCATGGTCCCCTATGTCTACTTTGATGCTTGTCTGTGTCTGAGAACCTGCCTCCTCTTATTGAGCTCTCTGCATTTTACTGTGTTCTCAATGGCTCTATCATTTTTCTTTCTTTTTTTCTCTTACAGTTTACATTCAATATTATTTTATATTAGTTTTAAGTGTACAGCATATAATCTACAAAGTAATCCTCTGATATTTCCAGTACTCACCTGGCATCATAGATAGTCATTATAATACTATTGATATATTCTCTGGGCTGTACTTTACATCCCTGTGACTATTTTCTAACAATTAATTTTTACTTTTTAATTCCTTTACCTTTTTTCACCCAGTCCCTCAACTACCCCTCAGTCGCTTTATCTGAATCTGACTCCATTTGCTGAAGAGTCCTCGTCTGGTTACCCAGGCCTGACCTCCATGCCCTCAGGCCTTTGCACCCAATAGAAACCAGCTGCCTGCTTATGTCACCACTGCCTGAAATTTTTGGCACTGATCTTCCACCGCCCCTCACCATACCTGCTTCTGTTGCTAGTCAGGCTTTTGCTGTCTGATGACTCCCCTCTAAGAGTACTTTGTTCTCTATTCCAACTCCCAGGCCCTGCACCTGGCCCATGTCTGGAGTCTTCAATCTGTGCCGTTTGAGCCAATCCAAATCCCAGTGTGTGGCCAGATTTTTGTACTCTCGTGGACTACTCTCCCTTCTTGGAGAACTCCAGCTGACAGAAATGCCTCTGTCTTGCAACAGGCTTGGTTCCAAAGGATTATTCCTAAATCCACACGTTCCTGCAAGAAAATGACACCAGATATGCTACTGCTGTTGCCATCTGCTGGAGGCAGGCAGAGTTGACACACTGTTGTGCTGTCTCCTGGTTTGGTCATATTTAGGGAAGGTTTCCACTTAAAATCGTAAGTAGCAGAAGGTCTGTGTCTGTACTTACAATTTGCACTAATTCCCAGACCTATGTTCTACTTCATTATATGCTTCAGCAACACTGACCTCTCTGCTTGCTTCATTTCCACCTTCGGGCCTTTGCATTTGCTGTCCCCTCTTAGAACACACGTCCACAGATCTTTGAACAGCTGGCCTCGGCCATTATTCACATCTCAGTTAAATGTGATTACCTTACAGAGGCCTTCCTTGCCAACGCTAAATGCACCCGACCCCACCTGTCAATCACTGTCTTACTCTATTAATTCTTTCATTCATTTATTCCTTGTTAATTGACCTCTTCCTCCTACACACACCTGCATATGAGTTTAAGTGCCGTAAGAGAGTGGAGCAAGGAGCTTGAAGTACAGAACAATGCTTGTATGGAACAAAAGAGATGTTCAGTGAATACTTGTTTAAGTAAATACATATAGAACTTCTGTCTACCTGTCGAAATCGTATCTTCTCAAGTCTAAGTCAAATACTAGCTCATTCAAGAACCTCTCCAACTAGATTTGTTCTTTCTCTTTCATAGCACTTTTTATTCTGTTTCTTATGTTAAGCTGCCATGTCCTCATTCTTTGTTTAAAATGTGGTGGATGCCGGGACCATCACTTCCTTATTTTAAAATACATTTCAGACTTAGGGACACAGCAGATACTGAGAGAATTTTGGTGCAGTCATAAAATCAGTCATGTTGTAAGACTTGATGATTTTATTCTTTTTCTTATTATGAAATATTTAAGGCATACAGAAAAGAATTAATAATATTATAAATAATACTCATGTACCCATCATCTGCTTTAAAAATTAATATTGAAGATACATTTGAAATCCCTTGTGTGTGATATTGCAATTTGTAAGAAATATATTGATGACCAAATACGTATTTCTCATGTACATTTCTTTCAAGGTTCCTGGCTCAGGGCTTTCAAAACCCTTGGAATTTTCTAAGTGATTACAGCAATAGCCTTGTCTTCTGTTATGTTAATTAGTGACTTTTTGAATTCACCTATGGATGGGGCTGGTTGCCCTGGAACCAAACCCTTTGAGTAAGGGGGTTGGAACTTGCAGTCCCACCCCTTAACCCCTGGGAGGAGAGAAGGTCTGGAAATTATCCATGACCAATGATTCAATCAATTGTGTCTATGTAATGAAGCCTCCATACACCCCTCTCCCCCCCAAACAAGGGTCAGAGAGCTTCTGGGTGGATAACCTGGAGACTGGGGGAGAGTGGCACACCTGGAGAGGGCAGGGAAGCTCTGAGCCTCTCCCTTTCCCTTGCCCTATGCCTCTCCTCCATCCGGGTCTTCCTGAGTTATATTCTTTTATAATAAACTGGTGGTCTAGTAACTTTAATGTTTCTCTGAGTCCTGTGAGCCACTCTAGCAGATTAATCAAACCTGAGAGGAAGTCACAGGAACCTCCGATTTATAGCCAGTCTGTCAGAAGCGCAGGTACCAGCCTGGGTTTGTGGCTGGCACCCGATATTGCAGGGTGTATGTTTTGGGGGGATATCTTGTAGGACTAAGCCCTTAATCTGTGGAATCTGGGTCTGTCTCTGGGTGGATGGGTAGAGAGTGTCAAAACTGAGTTGAATTCGCAGACCCCCAGGAATTACTTGTTGGCGATGTGGCAAACTCCCCTCAGGCTTCCAAGTTGAAACTGGGTCCAGGAACCTCAAAGACCATCTCTCAACCCTTTCTCCTCCTCTGTTTCCTGAAGCAATCATGATTCTGAATTTGGCGTTTACCATCAGAGTCTGTGTGTGATTGTATGCGCAATATACCACTGCCATCTGTCTTGGTATGCGTGTGCCTGTGTGGGTATTAATTTGTATCACATAGTGGTATTCTGCTTATTTTTAAGTAATATATAGCAAGGATCATTTTACATCTTAATTGTTCCCTCAACATTACGTGTTTCAGATTATCCATGTTGAGACATGTAGTTTTAGAATCTGGTGATGACATCTTTCACGTCAATTGCCGCGTAGTATTCCTTTATATAACTATTCCTATTTCCTTGCTCATTATCTTCATGAATGGCATTTAATTTTTCATTTCTACTCTTACAGACAATACTGCAGTAAACATTCTTGTAACATTATATTTCTTGGTATGCTAGGAGTTACTCCAGTGTTTCTTTATATTGGAAAATGCAAGTTCTGGGTTAGAGACTATAAACATTATGTCCCTGTAATGAAGAACAAGGCAGAGAGACAGGCTGCCTGGGTTTGAATCCCTACTCCCCCACTTGCTCATGTCTCAGGAAGCAATGAGCACCTGCTATTTCCAGCTCTTCTCATGAGCATGCAGGTGCTGCTTCCACCCCAGGCATCCAGTGGTCAGCCTGGCTGAAGTCTTTCTGGCTACGGTGCATCCCGCTGGAACCTGTTCCCAGCTGCTACTGCCTGCTCCCAGAGCCAGACACGCCAGGTCTGGGGCTTCACACATGGTCTCTGCTTGGCATTTCGGTGCCATTTCTGGTACATGGAGAACTTCATTTTCAAGACTGCAGATATTTTTTTAGTTGTGCCTTTTAATATTTTATGCGCCATCACTATGTATTTGGAGCAGAGGGAGTAAGTACTTCAAAACATGAGCTTATGGTCGCCTAACCTTTCAAAATAAGCACACACGTTAGAATCATCTAATCATAGATTTTTGGAGCCAGAAAGGATTTTTGAGGTAATGAGGGCCAATAACCTTGTTTTATAGGTGAGGAAATCGTGGTCTCGAGACACTGAGTGATTTACTGATGCCATATCTCTGGTTAATGGTGGCGGCAAGACCGGAACCGAACCCCATGGGTTCCCTCAGCAGTCCTTTTGCCCCTACATTCGCCATCATGGTTTTCTCTAAATTTGCATGTGATGTTTTTACTCTTAACAAAAAATCAAAAAATAAATCAGAACGTACGGATTCATAAAACTGATATCACATTTTACACTGATAAAACATATTTTCTTTCAGAAAATATTGAAGTAGAAATAAGAGTACAGTATTCACTGCATTGAACTGAATATATTTTCATTAGAAGGCACTATGTCTTCTGACTCTGTAGATTCCTGCGGCATTTGGTTTCCTTGACTTTTCGAAACTTGTAAGAATGGACCCATCAATAATGGTGCTGATACCTCCAGCCTCCTACTGTATCGGGTCCGAAAATGGCCTGTGATGGATGGGCATGGCTAGTCTGGACAGCGAGAGGCTGTATTTCTGCTGTCAGGCAGAGATGGCAGGTACTTTAATTTCGGAAAAAAATTACTAAGAAAGGGCAAGTATTCCTTCTAATTAGGATTTATTGACTTCTTAAAGGATATGACTTCAGCATCTGGTATGTTTGTTAAAGCCTTTGGAATTGTTTTATTCTATTTCTAGATCTTTTAGCTGTGCCTAAGCATCCGTATGCTGCTATGGAGAACTGGGGACTAAGTATTTTTGTGGAACAGAGAATACTGCTGGATCCCAGTGTTTCATCTATTTCTTATTTGCTGGATGTCACCATGGTCATTGTTCATGAGATATGTCACCAGGTATGCGAAAAAGGATCAGGTGTAAGTATGACTGCCAACTATTGAGAATGTAGAATGATTCTGGATACTGGGATTAGGAGCTACATTACTGTCCTCCCAATTAAGTTTTAATTATATCTAGAGCACTGTGTGGTTCTTTCTGGAAGACATGTCATTGTTCTCAGGGGACAGCCTAAACAAAAGCAAACACACTGGTCATGTTGGATCAGCAACTGTCGCTCAGTGTGGTGGAGTGAGATGGCTCTGCCACCCGGGACCTCGGTGGGGACACTGTCCAGTCACTGTTCCCTGTCAGCCTTGCTTTCTTTTCTTGTGGTGGTTGGTGTGTACATATGGTAAGTACAGCGATGGCGATGATTTATTGCATCGCTGCAAGATGCAGCTGAGTTTTGTGTGCGTGTCAAAATTTGCCTTTGCTGAAATCAATTTGTTACTCCCATTTCCCCATCACACCGACACTTAGGAAGTCTTTCACTAACTCAGCCATAGACTCTTTGTTCTCCAATGATTGATAATTTTTTGTCTTGGCATGTGTAGGAATTCATATGTAAATCAGTCAACTTTGTAGTGAAGCTAAGATAAAATTAATTTCATTTTGATTTTATGCACTTTCTTACAATGAGTGGAAGGGATTACAGAGGTTTTGCAGTGCTTATCTGAATCTTGATTCCAGAGAAAGAAATAAAAGACTTGAAAATAAACATTCATGCTATTTAATAGAAAGCAATCCTGGTCCTGGTTGCCAGTAACTATGGCTAGTTTTTAAGTGAAAACATAAGAAACCTCATACTTAGGACTTCAATTTGTTATCAACCCAAAGCCTTTTTTAAAAAGCTAACTAAACGTAAGAAAGAGTGATGTGGAAAGTGCTGTCAGATAAAGAAGCTGAACTGCTAAATGTTAATACATGAATACTGACTTAATGATGGATTGGTCCAGGCCATACAACCATTTACCTAAATGTCAGCCTTTTGCAGTGAACCTGTAGGATGTTTGTACCTGTCATGCTGGCCAGGTTGGACATGTGTTCCTTGCCTCAGAGACTTAAAGGGACCCACGGCAGAGGTACCCAGGGCTCCTCCACTGTGCTAACGAGAAGGGTTGCCAGCTAAAAGTACAATTTTTTTTGAAGTGAAAGCACTTTTCTTTTTGGGCATTCCTAGAAACAGGTTACATGTACAGTTCTGTTGAAATAAGAGCACGTTAGTAATGTTTTCATTGTTCCTGCCACTGATTTTATTTGTTGTTTATTCTAAATTACTAGGAGGGAATGAATGAGCCAGATGCTGAGAGAAAAATATAACAATTTTCACTATCATTACCAAATTATTTTCTGCCACCTATTTATTTCACAGTTATTTTTCTTTTATATTATAAGACTGTTGTGTGTACTAAAGGAATAATGCACATCAAGTGCTGAGCACAGAATCTGATAGGTGGTAAGTGCTTAATTAATCACAATAAGTGATTATTGTTTCGAAATGAGAGTCCCAGCAACACATCCCGGAAGTGGGCAGACACTGGCATTCTCCACACCCCGGAGCAGTGGGGTGAACGCTGCACAGGCACAGGCTGGTTTTAGGGAATCCGCTCTTCCAGTTCCAGTTTGTGCGGATCACGAACCTTCTCCTGGTGTCAGGGCAGGTGGCATCGTGGAACAAACTGGTTTCCCTTCGCCACAACCTTGCAGATCCCTGTTGTCATCTGGGACTCACCTTCTCACCAGTCTACCTCCCTTAGTGAGATCACTCTCCAAGGCTCTATGGCAACCCCCAACCTTGCCACTCTGACTTCTGAATTGAAGAAACTGTCATCTCAGCCACAGCACTGAGGAGCTGCAAGTTTCTTAACTCTTCTGTGTCTCTGTTTCCTGTGTAAAATGGGGCTAAGAATAGGACCTACAATTTTGGATTATTGAGAGGAAAAAAGAAGTTTTTCCAAGAAGAGCCTTTAGAAACTGGTGGTCACATAGTACATGCTCAGTGAAACTCTAATTACTGTGATTTGCCTCCAATGCTGCTGAAGCAAATTCCCTGTAGCTTCATCTTCTTTTCTGAGTGTTCTCTTTCTTTCAGCCTACTACCTAGACCTGGCGGGCCCCTAAGGCTTCTTTCTCGAGTATCTCAGGGTCTAGATAGAAATAAACACTCTCTTGCCCTCATCCCCTTTTGCTGTTTCTAAAGCACTATCCTTTTTATTCAAAATCCTGCAGCCCGTCTGAAGTTCACGTTCTCACCATTCCCCCCTCCCCGCCTTTTTGGTCTCACTCTGGTACCTGTTATTCTTCACATTAATGCAGATCATATGCCTCTTCTGCTTAGAACCCCTTCTGTGGCGTATTGTCATGATCCTAAAGATAGGCTTTCATTTTGATGAAGCAGAAACATTCATTCTGATCAAGAAAGAATACAAAAGTATTTTTGATATCATTTATTTCTTGGTCATCACCCTGCTCTGAGTTACCTTTCATTTGTGTTCCAATTAGAGCTCCTCTTGAGTGATCCTCTAATTTTAACACTGAAACATTCTCAGTCACCAAGCTCTTTACTGTAGCTCCGGGAGCTGTGCATGACTTGGTATTTGCCCACCATTTCCTTCCGTGTCTTAAATACCTCATTCCCATTTGGAGTGTTCACATCAAGGGCTGCTTAGATCTGCATGGAATCCCATTGCCTGAGGCTGTTTCATAGCTGGCTCCTTTTTATTATTAAAGTCCGAGCTGAAATATCACCTGCTTAGAGAGAAAGTTCTAGCTTTTATAATCTAAGACAATCCCTACCCCCTTCCAATCACACTTTATTAGGATTTGAAATTGTGTTGTTCATTCGCTTGTTTATTTTTTATTTTCTATCTCATCTCTTCCCCCACCTCCACAATAAAAAGTGTCAGCTCTATGAGGAGAGACATTATCTGACTTTTCATCGTTGAATCTCAGGTCTTTAAGATAACTCCTGGCATGTAGTTTTTTTTTTAAATGAGAAAAGAATTCTTTTAACCTTTTGCTGAACCTAATGGTTTCACAGTAAAGCATCATGATCTAATCAAAACACCAATTAAAACTTACAACATTATTTTTTTATTGAAAGGATCTTAGTTAGTTATTTGGCCCAGCTCCTCGTTGTCATAAAATTGTGGCGAGTCAGGGGTGGAGCAACAGAAAAGCCCTCAGTGCATTCTGTCAGCCAGTGTTTGCTCTGAATTGCCTCTGTCTCAGGGAGGCGCTGCTCCAGTACTTCCTGTGATGCATTGCTCACTGCCTGTCCAGGCAGTCTTTTCCTGTTCAGCCACCTCAGTCTCTGGGAGGCGTTTTCAGAAGACATCCACCAACCCTAATTTTCATCTGTTATTCTTGATTTGTTCCTGGTAGGACCACAAGACACAAGTCTTTTCCTCTACTACATTCTAGGTCTTCAACTCTTTGAATATAGCCGAGATCAGCTTTTTTCTACTGCGTCCTTTCTTCTGCAACGTAAATTTTTGTGTGTGTTTGTGTTCTTTGATTATTTTATCTTTGTTCTTCTCTGCATACATTTATATAAAAAACTAGTCTTATCCAAGTAGTATGAATAAATCAATAGTCTTACCACAACTCATTTTAAGATCCCCAAATCAGCTGAAGAGTGAACTGCAGTTATGATAATCATAGTTTAATACATTTAATTTCAGATAAAATTATTCTGGGATAGATTTGATTTGATCGGATGCCCATTCATTTTGTCAATGCAGTGGTTCGGTGACCTAGTGACCCCGGTGTGGTGGGAAGATGTATGGCTGAAGGAAGGCTTTGCTCACTACTTTGAATTTGTTGGTACAGACTACCTCTACCCCGGCTGGAACATGGTAAGTGTAGTTTTCTTTAACTGTTGACAACTCCCAGTGAAAGACTGCTCTGGGGTTACACTGAGATTTTTTTTAAATCATCAAAAGTTACATAAAATGCATATTGATGCATGGAAAATATTAGATGTCCAATAACATTGCCCAATAAAATAAGCAGAATTTAAAATTTGTATTTTGTAATTTTTAACTTGTCATTTAATTTGTACACTAAAATAGTATTCCCAAAGGTATCTCTTGAAATGATTAGAATTAAAGAGTTTGATTTGTTATAAGCTGATTTCAAAATGCTACAACTTCTCTAAATAGAAATATTTGAAATTTATTGCAGTATTTTATAACAAAGACAAACTATCCCTTAAATGGAGAATGTAACAGTAAGTAACGTGTTATTTTAAGTGCATGGGACATTTCAATATATAGAAAAATGAGAACTTAATGTTACCTCAATGTGATGAAGCCCAGAAATGAGCTAAATTGGTTTATGCACCACTGTTGTAGGTGTACTTTGGGAAGAAACAGGGTCATCCTCAGGTTCAATGGCCAGGTCACCTGCTAAGAGGGGTGCATTTCCTTGATTCTTACACAATACTTTTATCTTTGAAATTGGGTGTTTCTTATGTTTCCCTCCCCCCACTTTATTGATTTTTGTGGAATAGAATGAGGAAAATGCAAGGTAATTTACAGTAGTCTCCTTTCATGTAAGTTTTCAGATATCGCTTTCCTGAGGGAATTCGTTTCTACCTGAGTGGGTGATTCCACTTTCACACAGTGTGAGCTTTGCCCCTCTCAGGGAAGCAGGCAGGCTTACTGCACTAGTGCAGGGCTGCTGTGTCACAGTGATGCCCACTGATGGCTGCTCGTGTGACAGTTCTGCAAGTCGTGCACACTGCACCCACCCTCTGGGAACACACCTGTACGCCTGAACCCGAAGTAGGCTTTGCTGCCCCTTAGAGCATCCCAGAAACAAAAATGGAAGGAGGGTGTGATTTTCATATGTTGTGAATATAAGTTTTTGAAGTTTTAAATAACATGGTCATTCCTCAATAGTGACTATGTTATTATTAAACAGAACCCAGGACATATGTTCTTTTGGAACTCTAACTTTAAATTTACTTGGGGTTATTGTGTGAAAGTTGTGGAAGGTCAAATTTTACCTTTGAAATATCACAGGTGATAACATACAGGCTGCAAAAAAGTAGGTTTACAGTTCTGAGTACACGAAACATAGTTTATTCTTGTATTATTTATTATTGTATTTTATATGTTTCCATAGGAACAACTGTAAATCTATGTTTGCCTTCCCTGTATATTCATTATACCACTCTTTTTGATGTATAAATTATTAATAGTAAGTAATTGTCTAATTATGCGTCATGATTGCAAGTATTATTCGAAGAACATTTAAGCCCAGGTGAAATATGAAGGTGTCTCTAAGTCGTGAGAGAACTTCTGCCAGGTCCTGCTGAGGAAAACATGTGATCTGACCTACCTCACAGAGAATATGTTACAGTGGTATATAGTATATTGTTATATTTTAATTATGTTCATGCAGTTTTGTCCATTTGTAAAGTTGACATGGTTCATTTGCACAAATGTATGAGATAATTTTATTGAGCCTTATGTATCTAGGTGTGTATGTATATATGATACAGTTTTAAAAATCTTACTTGAACTGTTTTATCATGGTATTGAAATTAATTTAAAAAGCCTTTAAAGAATTTTGAAGAAAAATCACTAATACCATGTAATATTAATTATTATAAGTATTCTTCCACAAATGTAAAATTTGAAACTTAAATGTTTAAGAATATTGAAACATTTCCAAAAACATCTTTTGGTTTTTGGATGACTTCCTGCCAACTTTCTTTAAAATTTAATATTCATTATGCTGTGGATTATTACTGATTTATAATTTCATTATATTTTACTATTAAAACATGTCCTTATTACAAATGACATGTTACTTGCATAGGTAAGCTTTATTTCCCAGCTCATTCAACTACCTATGATAAAGTCCTTTCTATTCATCATTGTGAAAAATGCCCCTTGGATTAAAAAGTAATCAAAAGAATTATACATGGAGTAAAAACTGACAGCTTTCAATGATGAAACCATTATTAGGACAATATATCCTAAGTTTCAATATCCTTACACTGGATTTTTTCTTTGAATAAGTTTTTTATATTCCTGTATCATTTTTATCAGTTAAGTTATAAATGTATGCCTTCTAGAGAACGTTTTTGTAAATGGTATTAAATATGAGCAATCTGAGACTTTGTTCTTAATAAAACACAAATCATCCACTGGAAGTATAAAAACCTTAGGGTGGTAAAATGTAAGATTTTATTTTTTGGAAATCCTCATTTTATAATTAAGAAGTGGTAATTAATATTGGCATAAGTACAGTGACAGAGAAGGCTCACCCTATCAAAGTAGGATATGAAGATTAAACTCCATCACAATTAATTAGGCAATAGGGAGGGAAATAGGTCTTCTTATGATGTCTCTATGTTCAAATTGTAAAGATTATAAATACTTCTGATCTTTGATCGCTTTTGCTTTCTAGTAGCTTTCTTTAATTAGTTTGTGGAGTACCTCAGTAGACTCAACTTATAAAGCTTATAAGCAGAAACTCTAAGTAAATTGCTCTTCTGTATATCATTAATATCTTCTTTGCCCACAAAATTTTAACAATAAGTTAGCCATATAAATAAAAGAGGGTATTAAGTGACGTTAAGGCTGTGCCAGCACTATTTTTCATAATGGCATCAGCAAAAGAGTGAAAGAAATACTAGGAAGGACGAGAGTGATGGCTGTGTCAGCAGTGACTAATGCTCCTGTGATATGCACAAAAGCTTATCTAGGGAGCATGACTTGAACTTCTCTAGAGCTTAGCCTGAGATAGGAAAACCAGGAGTCAGTCTCATGTCAGGAGTTAAGAAATGCAGGAAGCTGACTTCTTTTGCCTCTAATCTCAAAAACAGTGCTTTTATCATTTTTAGACACCGAGGCTCAAGCACTGACATTCTATTTCAATTTGTTAGGGAGATTACTATTACAACCTACTTTCAGTGGAATAGCAGTAAAGAAACCCAGAACTGCATAGTATTGTTAAGGAAGATCTCATACTGATTTAGGCCAGTGTACTTGTTTAGGCTGCGTAACTATTAGTAAAGTCTTAGGTTCTGTGTGTATATGTGTGTGTTTTCAGGGTCAGTTTCTGATACAGAAGTAATCAGTTTTTGTTTGTTTGTTTTTTTTTACTTTAGGAACACTATGTGGAAAAAAAACTATTACAGTAGTTTTGTTCCCCAACAAACAAATCAGGTTTATCACTTTGTAGATAGGGGTCTTTACAGGTAGTATGATGTAAGGTCAGAGGAACAGATTGGAAAGAAGAAATTCAGATTCCAGGTAAAGCATTGCACGTCTCTGACTCATCCTTATCATTTGAAAAATAGGGCAATTGTACAGAATTAGCAAGCTCACATAATTCTGGTGAAGATAAAATAACTTGCAACATCTTTGAAATGTATGAACCACTACACAAATGTGAGCAGGCATCGTGGACCTAGAAAATGAATGCTCTGTGAGAAAGGTGCATTGATTTTATGTATAGATGCCCTAATATTTCCAACCCCAGTAGTCTATTTTGACACTTGAGACTTATAGCAATTTTATATAGATTACAAAATAATTACTATAATCTTTGTATCTAGACTCAGTCTCATAGAATCAATTCTTATTTACATTGGCAATGCAGACTATTCTATAAGAACATAGGTTTTGTATAATGTTTCATTCATCAGAAATAAGAGTCAAGTTCATCAGAAGCAACTTCTTCAGCTCAGGGCTAAGGATACATTTCATAGGGTGAGTAGGCATTTTGCTTGATGTTATTTTGTCAAAGCTGGCTGTTAGAGACATTATTGGATGGTTCAAGTTACAGTATGCTATTAATGGCAGTCATATTAAATCTTACTGTGTTTCTTCAAAAAAGAAAAGGAGTCTTATGAAACATAGTTATTATTCTTTAATAATTCTTGATCATTTTTCCTTATGAAAAAGTCTATGATAAAGTTTTTTCTAATTTCTTTTTTTAAAGGTTTTATTTATTTATTTTTAGACAGAAGGGAGAGAGAAAGAAAGGGAGAGAAACATTAATGTATGGTTGCCTCTCATGCGCCTCCGGCTGGGGGACCGGGCCCACAACCCAGGCATGTGCCCTGATTGAGAATTGAACTGGCCACCCTTTGGTTTGCTGGCTCATGCTCAATCCACTAAGGCACACCAGCCAGGTCTATAAAAAAGTTTTAGTACAGGAAAAGGATATGTAGCAAAATAATACTGTGAATAATTCCTTACTTTACCGACCTGGTACCAATGCAGGCAAAATCATATCCCTTGTGCATAATGCTTAGGTTTTCATTATAATTTGTATCTATATTATAGGTGTGTCCTTTGGTTTCCTGAATATAGCATTGTAAGGACATGCTGCTATAATGAGAATTACTAACCATGAGTGTATGTTCTTTTATTAAATCAATTGGGATGCTATGGAGCTTCACACAGCAATAACTTTATGTATCAATAAAGCCTGCAGACTGGGAATTCTCCCTAAATTTTTATGAGGACACATATCTGGGCATAAAGATGCGTATTAATGAAGAATCATGCAACTAAACTTGATTATGCTAAATACTCAGGATATCTCAAAATGTATTAGCCCAAATCTTGATGGATGCTCTCAGTTGTCTCTAGCATGGACCGGACCAAAATGGTAAAAATGAATTCTGTCATTAGACTAGGCATCATTTTAATAACTCTCCAACAACAATTACCTGCAAAATTTTATAGGCACTGCAGTGTAATTATCTTTACTTTTTAAATTATTTTATTTTCACTCAAAGAAAAGTGGAGAAAATCATTGGTAAAATGAAATAGAAACTGCGGTTTTCCTCTGCTTGAGGGAGATATGTTCCAAGACCCCCACTGGGTACCTGAAACTGTGGATAGTAATGAACCCTACACAGACTACGTTTTTTTCTATACCACATACCCACGATAAAGTTCAGCTTATAAATTAGGCACAGTACGAGAATAACAACAATACTATTAATACAATAGAACAATTATAATAATATACTGTAAAAAAGTTATATGAATGTGGTCTCTCTCTCTCTCTGATGATCAGTCTGATAACTGAGAAGGCTACCGAGTGACTGACAGGTGGGCAACGTGTACTGTGTGGATCCACTGGACAGAGGGATGATTCACATCCCTGCTGGGACCAAATGGGGGTGGCGAGATTCCGTTATGCTACTAGACACATGCAATTTAAAATTTGTGAACTGTGTATTTCTGGAACTTTGTGTTTAGTATTTTGGGACCATAATTGATTGCGCATAACTGAAACCTTGGAGAAATGAAACCATGGGTAAGGGGGACTACTGTGTAGGGTTTATTGAGTTCAGTGTTTTATTTTTTTTACAGTTGAAATGTAAAGATACACTGCTTAATCATTCTAAATAAAATATAAATACTCGACTATTCGGAAACTAGAGAAAACATCTGGGTTTTAGTAAATATTTCACTTGTTCAGCTGTTCATTTCTGAAGTCCATTTTTGATTTAATGTTTGGGGGGAAATGCTTTCATGTGCCTTTCAAAGTTAGTGTATGTTTCAGTAACAGTTGATGTATTGGTATTATTGTGTTTTTTTAAAATATATTTTTTATTTTAATTGTTGTTCTTGTACAGTTTTCTGTCTTTTACTCCCATCCCAGCCCTCCCCACCTCCCTCCCATTTCCACCCCCGCTAGTTTTTGTCCATGTGTCCTTTGTACTTGTTGTTCTAAACCCTTCCCATTTTCCCCTGAAATGCCCTCTCCTCTCCCCTCTGGTGACTGTCAGCCTGTTGTCAATTTCAGTGTCTTTGGTTATATTATGCTTGTTTGTTTGTTTTGTTGATTAGGTTCCTGTTAAAGGTGAGATCATATGGTATTTGTCTTTCACCGTCTGGCTTGTTTCGCTTAGCATAATGCTCTCCAGTTCCATCTTGGTACTGTTGTTCATAATTCATTAATATCAAGCTATATTTGTCCAGCTGAACCATGGGGTCAGAAAAAGATATTTTGGGAAATAAATATTCATTTTAGAGGCTTTATAAATACTGAAAACCAAATAAATTATGTATATGTACATGATTTTTCATAGAGTTGTATTTGTTTATTATGATCAAAATCCACATATAATATTTTACTCATAAGTTTTCAGTAAATTAGAAGGTGACCCAATTGTTTC
Organism: Glossophaga mutica; assembly: GCA_039655065.1. Lineage (NCBI taxonomy): Eukaryota > Metazoa > Chordata > Mammalia > Chiroptera > Phyllostomidae > Glossophaga > Glossophaga mutica. The sequence goes on from CM077304.1 coordinate 68,556,581, forward strand.
CAACTGGCCAGTTATGTTTTATTCTCAAATGACAGACACGTATTGAACATAAAATATTTAAAGGCTTCTTATGACTAGTCCCAAGAGTCTGTGGTCTCTTTGATCCTGTTCAGTAGCTTAAAAGTGACATTTACTTTGAAAGACGAGAAGGAAAGTAGGAGGGCCTGCTTGGGTCTCCCGGGAGTAACAGTCTTCAGAATGGGCATCTCTGTGCGTTCCCTCACTCTTCCCTCCCTCACTCTACTGCAAGGTTTTTTTTTCTTCTTTTTTCCCTGCTAAAAACAGAGACTTTTTTTTTAACGAGTAGAAAAATATTTTTTCTCACTTAAAAGGAAGTGGAGAGTGGTAGCCTTGTCTTCTGGGAGAAAGGGTTGTTTTTACCTTAATGTAAGTGGTCAGAGTAATTTTAGGCATCGGTAGAAAACAGATCTATATAAAGACAAAGACAAAGACAGTACACAGAAGAAGAAAGAACTGGAATTAGGGCAGCAGCTGAGGCATTAAAGGACAGAATTTGGCCCGCCATACTCGTAGGAGGAGTTCTGTTGTGCATACACCCGATGCACTGAAGATTAGGTTGATACTCAGTGTACAAATTGTGGTATTCCCAAAGGGATCTTAGTGTTAAGAAGCAAGCTAGAGCTTTAGATTCTAATCGATGGTGGCTGAAGAGATATTAAGAATTTCTAGCAAGAAATAACAGTTAAAACAGGAACTGTACCCATTACACTAACATGTTAAAATGCCTCTCACTAAGGCTGCTGTAATAACAACAAATTATGTTTACATTTTTGGACAATTCTGTGCTTTTTACATATTATGTCAGTGATGTGCTAGTAGCCCCATCTGTTAGGAAGGGCATCTGTTAGGAAGAAGAACAAATAAGCCCAGATAATCATCTGTTAATTGTTGAAGTACACTAATTGATTTAGAACTTTTATGGCACAAGTACATTTTTGAGGATAAAAATACAACTGAAGAATAGATAATACATTCAAAGTTTTGTTTACACTTGTAGTTCTATAAGAATGAAGACTTTGACTTCACAGCTCTTTGGGAAATGGAAGGTTTTGAAGAGCTTAAATGTATTGAGGTGTGTTATGTCTCAGAAAATGTAAATCTACTTCATTTACTGTTTTAAATGGAAAACTAGATTTATTAAATAAAATATCTTTAGAAGGGGAAGAAAAAACAAATATAATTCATTAGTATTCATATATTTCACATATATTTCCATATATTTAGGTGTGTGTCTGGGAATTTTTATGTCACACTTTTTCTTCTGTATGATTTAAAAGAAATTTACAACAAAGATGCAAATTGAAATTTCATGTATGTTCTTAAGTAAAGGGTGATTTCTTTTTTGTACTACAACCATTTTAATATAATTATACATTTCTGCCAAATCCAGGAAAAAAAGGTTTATGCGTATATATCTTTTCCAGTTAACATCTGGAAGCATAAACAATGATGATCTCAGTTTATAAATTCATCAGGGTCAGAGTAATTGACGAATGTCTCTTTCCTGCGGGCTCACCAACCGTAAATTACAAATGAATTCCTGTCCTTTTGTGTCTCTGCTCTCATTCTACTAGCACAGACACATTTTGTTGTCATGTTTCAGTGCAGCTCACCTCCAGTCAAAGATAATCTCTGTAGATAAGTACTCAGTTGCTCTGAATTTTGCTTATAATTATAACCTATTCAATCATGGAAAAACCCCTGCAGAGGTGGAGTTCAAGGTGGCACACAATTTTGAAGTCTAGCACAGATTAAAAAACACAGATGTGCCATTTATATAAGACAGACACTGATTGTCTCTTAAACTGCATATTGACTCCTCATGAACATTATTTTTAAAATAAAGTAGTGCATCTAGGACTATCAGTCACACAATTCACACACAGCCCTGAAAAGGTTTCCAGTGCCAGCTAATAGTTGGTCATGAAACGTGAGTGACCTTGAGACTCTGTCCATTCCTAAAATTCAACCGGGGATTGGCTAAAACATTGGAACACCTCTGCCTAAGCAGGCTATGTTCTTCCTTCCCTCACAATTTAGTTTTGTTTCTTTTTCGTCATGGTTAGGTGCACCTGGCTAGAATGTTTTTTATCTCTTTCAGAATCAGGAAAACCGGCGATCTAAAACCATGACAGGGTCTTAAGAGATTGGTTTGTCCATTTCAGGTTGCTGGTTGGTGGGCCCTTTAGGAACCTTCATTTTTCCTTCTATGTATCCTGGAACATTGATCAGAAGATGAGTCTGAGCATCATTCCATCTAACTCTTTTAACTAATGCCTGACTAAAACAGGAACGTCCTGCCCAGTATATTTAAAAATCTCCCACAAAAGGAGGTTCTATAGGTCTTCACACAACCTGGCATTTCCACGAGGATGTCTGATCATTCCAGGAGGCAGTTTAGTCTTCATAACCCAAGTCACTAGTGGTTGCGTTAAAACCCAAGCTTGAAACTCCATATCCCAGAGTGGACAGGGAAGCTGGGGGCTGATTGAGATGGCTGGTAACTGCATTGGTACCCATAGAGCTGAATGTAGCCACTGGTCCAGGAAGCTGGTGATGCATAGGGTCAAATAGGATCCAGAATTCATGCTCCCAAAGTCTGTGCTCTGTTGCTGCCGCTGTTGGTGGCTTTTAGCTTTTCGATTGTTAAACCATACCCTGGTAGCCCACCAAAAGGTGCAGCAAATCCACAACCGAAGTGGTCAGACTCAGTGCATTGACTGCGTAAGGCGGTTGCTTCAGGTAAGACATCATGCCTACGAGGCACAGAGCTGGCCCACATTGAGGACGATACAGCTGGAAGGTCTCACTTTGCCAGGGGTGGACAGAGTCAGGGTCCTTGGTGGGTGGATTTGGAGTGGTGGAACCAAGGGCAAGGCAAACAAGCAAACAGAGATGTTGGTTAGAAAACAGTAGCTCTTCTGTGTTCCACCACTGACTTAAAAATACAAAAAGAGCTTTTAAAACTGCAAAGTAATTTTGTTCAGAAAGATGTGACGTATTTTAGATTTTATATATTTTAAACTTAAAGATAAAAGATAAATAAGCATTCCCTTTGGAATAAAATATTTTTTCCAAAAACTGTATTCAGGTTTGCAAGATGTCAAGGTCTTTCTGCATTTCTTTAGGAATTTCAAAAGCAACCAATAAATTGACAAAATTAAACACTTTTTAGGAAAAAAACCCCTAACAATAATGCAAGGTCATCCTTTTTTTTTTTAATATCAAGAAATATTGCGGGGAAAATTAACCCATTTATTTTTTCCTTTTCAAGTAAGAGAAGTTTGTAAGCAAAAATATTTCAACTTGTTAATATTGTCATTTGTCACCTGATAAACCAAAATGTTGATAAAGCCTAAAAATTATAGCAAATAATGCAATATTCTGTGTGTGTATTACAATTACATATATTACATATGTAACACAATATTTATATATTACATTATAATATATGTAATTGGCAATAGCAGATCAAACCACTGTTTAATCCATCCCTTTTACCACCCTTGGTAAAAATCTTAACTTCCTACAATATATGAATTGTTCAACATCTAATATTATTCAGCCTTTTTCCAAATATGTTTTCAAGAATTTGCTTTGCAAAACCTCTAACACAAACACAACCAAAAGTGAAAGCTGGGGACTAAATTGGCAAACCAGAGAATAATTTGTTAGTTTTCTAATTATTAATCATCCTTAATCATGCAGCTATGTGTTTGAAAAGACATTAGAACACAGCTCATTTCTAAGGAAGGAGTTATTGTCTCAGTCCATGACACTTAATGAGACTTTTTTTTTCTTTTCATCAAGGTTACTTTAACATTGGTCAGATGTTACTAGACAAGAATGTCAAAAATGAAAATAGTGAGTTCAAGTTCTACAAAGAAAAAATGCAATAGCGCTTCCTGTGAAGACAAAGCAGAGAGAGAGACGGAGAGGGAGGAGATAACATGAGGTCGATAACAATTTTGCCTCCATCACTCTAGTGATACTTGTAATAATAAAGACTTAAATGGCATTTACTATTTGTCATTAAGCACTTGACATATATTTATTCTCTGTGAAACAGAGTAAGACATTTTGTTGGTAGTTTGAGAGTACACTAGTTTATTCTCGTTTTTCTTGAGCTCCAGTGGTATAGTAATGGCTGGGACACCATGCAGTCCACCACTCAGGTACCTCCTCTCAACCGTGAATTCAAAAAGATAATTTTGGGTAGAACATGTTTTGACACTAAATTGAACTACCTCTCTGGTCTACCATTTACAAATTTAAGTAAGCCCCCCTCCTTTTTTTACTGTAGTTCAAGTACAGTTGTCTCCATGTTCCCACTACCACTCTCCCCTGCCCCAACCATCCCCACTGTCCACCCTAGATCCTACCTCCCTTTGGCTTTGTTCATGCGTCCTTTATACTTGTACCTTGATGACCTTTTCCCTTCTTTTCCCCATTATCTCCCTTCCCCTTCCCCTCTGATTACTGTCAGTTTGTTCTTTATTTCAGTGTCTCTGGTTGTATTTTACTTGCTTGTTTGTTTTTTTTTTTGATTAGGTTCCACTTATAGGTGAGATCATATCTTATTTCTCTTTCACCACCTGGTTTATTTCATTTAGCATAATGCTCTCCAGATCCATCCGTGCTCTCTCAAAGGGTGGAGCTCCTTTCTTTCTGCTACATAGAATTCCATTGTGTAAATGTGCCATAGTTTCTTGATCCATTCATTTATTGATGGGCACTTAGGTTGCTTCCAGCAGTTGGCTATTGTAAATTGTGCTGCTATGAACAGAAGAGTTCATAGGTTCTTTTGGATTGGTGTTTCAGGGTTCTTAGGGTGTAATTCCAGCAGTGGAATTGCCAGGGCAAAAGGTAGTTCCATTTTAATTAAGCATCTCTTGAGATTATTCATATCATTAGCTTTTTCTCTCTCCCTTGGATTGATGAAATATTTTTTTTCTAATGATTAGAGGTGTCCTATTTGGGTCATATTTGTCTTTAAAAATTAATATATGTAAGAATGATTTTTTTCTCTAAGAACCTACTTCAAATACATGTGTCTAATGAATTCCTTTAATTATTTTGTTTTCATTTCTTCAGATAATCCAGTGATGCCTTTCTTGAATGCTGTTTACAGTATACTACTTCAATAATTTTATATAAACAAGTTTAAGAGTTGCTGCCACTTTTTTTTGTTATTACATTCAGTTATACATTTCATTCATTGTTTATTAATTAATTCAAAGAATTATCAGTACCTAAAATGAGTCACTTGTTCTGCTAACTTCTATGGAATAAACTTCATGGTATTATTAACATGGAACTGCTACATATTAGTTATACATTGTATTTTATCTTTAGTGTATTGGTTTTAGTTAGTAGATGTGAATAAATTTAGAAGTTTTATTTTTGCTCTTGGTTGACTAATGGTACCAATGTCAGAAGTTGCTTTGTTTATGGAATAGCTAAAAAAACTCAGATCTATAACCTCAACCAGACTATTCATATTCATAGATACATCTGGAAAATGAAATTTAGTGCAGTGTCTCTCAGTGGATCAGCCAAATAAAACAATAAAAACATTTAGCTACCTATTGATATTTTTATATAACATGGCTTAAATATCTTCTCTAATATTGATTCAAATTGACCTAGTTACAATAGTCATTTTTTACATTTAAATGTTGATTACCTTTTGCTCTGTTAAGTTCTCTTTTAAGTCCTTTCTCTAAGCTTTGCAGCCTTGCTTGGAAGACAAGTACGTAAAAAAAATCTGTTCTTTTGATTGCAGTGGTGTTGTTAGTGGTATGGTGGGATATTTGCATCTAAATACTTATTTCTCAAGTTGTCTGATTAAAGATGAGTTTAGGTCAATTGCTCTTTCAGAGAAAAATTTGGCATTAATTCATACTCCTCCTGCTATCCACATGATCAGTCCAATTGGAAGGGCCTTAAACATAATGCACGTTTGAAGATGACCATTTAAAAATAACTCTTTAAGCAAAATTCTTTGCCTTACTTTTAAGACAATAAGGAGTTTTCCGTGGAATCTTTGGCTTCTTTTGAAAGCTGACAGGTCAGAGCACATCCCAGGCCTAAATGTGCTATATTTTTCCAGGTATAATGCAAGCTGTTTTGCCCAAATGTTTGAGGGAAAAATAGGGACATGCATTATACATGGGTAGTACCTGAAATACCTTGTATCTGTTCTTGTGTTTTGTAATTATTTGTTACATAAAATTTCTTGTACCATAATATGTTCAAAAATAAATGCTAAAATTTCTTTATAATACAAAAAAACAAGTATCTAAATAAATAAATAAATAAATAAATAATTGAATTTAAATATTAAAACAAAAGTTTTTTTCCTGAAAGTTTGGGCCAAAAATGTGGGTGCACATTATACATGGCAAAATAGGTAACTTGGCTTCTCACAATAAAATAATATTTTCCTTTTCATTGCCAAGCATTTTGATGGCATGTTTTTGAACCCTAATTGACAAACCATTTCTCAGGATTGATCTATACAGATTTGTTCATTTTTCATTATTTAACAAACGTCAATAGGATGACCATTTTCTGAAAGTTTCTCAGAGTTGGGGATTACACAGATGAGAGCATGAACATCGGTGCCCTCCAAGTCCCACAGGCCTGTTTCACCAATTTGGTTAAATTGTTTTTGTCAGAGTAATGTTCTTTACAATTTCCTAGAATGAAGTTCAATTCTTTTTTTCCTACCTATCCCATGTATTAAATTTTTGACTCTCTGACACTTACTAGTTATGTAATTTTGTTTTTCCATCTTCAAGATATGTATAAAGTACCTGTACTATTTTGTCAGAGGATAGTTTTAAGAATCAAAGACATTTTTATTCCTTCTACCATTGTTATCAATATTATTGTCACTATTAGGTACTTAAGTAGAATGGCATTAACTGTAGGGTCTAAAAATTGTTTTCTAGTGGAATATATTGTATATTTCATATTAAAAATTAGAGCAGAGACATTTCCCAAACATAATACTTTTGAGTATACCTACTATAGTTTTTAGTAATTCTGGAATGCTAGTATCTTAATATTTTTGCATTTGGTAAATGTATTACTAGTCCAGATTTTACCTTCTGAAAAGTGAAAGTTTTCTCTACTAGCCTTATAATCAATTTACATTCAGGGGTCAGCAATGGTAGGTTTACAGTTGTTCATATGGAAGGAAACATGTAGGTTGTGGTTGTTACAGTAGCTTTATTAACTCAAAAGAATGTCACAATGGCACAGTGCTCTTACTTTTGCCCTCCTCTGTATGTTATATAATAGCTTACTTCGAGCTACAGTAGTATAGGGTCTGGGGTTGAAATGGAACTTCCTTTTGGACTTGGTTAACGCTCTGGGCCATAGGCACTCTGAGTTCTGGAGTTGTTTATATATGAGTTATTAAATATTTCAAATTTGAAAAAATGATTTTTATTTTCATTGGAAAGTACAGACTTCTATGATCTGGCAACAAATATAAACTTTTATCAGGTTAAGTCTATTTGATGAACTGGCCATTTATATCATAAGTATTTAAATAAAAGTGTAAGATGTGTTATTTAATAAATTTTATTCATCAAGTTAATATTTTTTGTTACAGTATTAGCTCATTTGAATTATTTATTTCACAAACCGAAATGACATAAGGCCAATTAGCCACTTGGTAACCATGTTAATAATTTTTGGGAGGCGATTAGCTTATCCTTGGAATTCTTCTAGACCTGAATGGTATAAGAAAGTTTCCATGAACATTTGAACAGAAATTGAATCTGTTTAAGATGATTATTCAGTATGTATTTGAAATATTCTGAATTACATTTTACCAATCAAATATTACAGTGCTCTATCAACTTATTATGAATGTGCCTGCAAAATAGATATTCTTTTGTGATGAAAGTGATAAAGAAGTGTGTGAATATCGAAAAGATTGGCAAATTTGATTTTATTGAACTGTCTAATCAGCTTTTCAAAAATTATGCATAGACGTAGAAGAAAAGATTCTAACTGCCAAAGTAGAGGTAGGACTATTAAAAAGATGAAGAAACTTATCTCTCAGGAGCTTCAAATCAGTGAAGGAGATCTGAAGTTACACACAGAAGAAGGGGAATGAGTTCATTGTTTAGCGAAAGACAAAGTAGATACCCCCACTAAACGGTGTGCTTCCTGAAGTTAAGGACTGCTATTGTGCCATTATTTGTCAGCATTTTACCCAAAGTATAGCGTCTATGAAGTGTTCAATGATAAGAGGCTAGCCCAAAGTTAACAAAAAATTATGAAATGAAGCTCACCAGAACATTTATGAAAGATTATAAGTTACTATATCTTGATTAGGAACTCATTTATTGAATTAAAAGAATATTGAGATTAAAAATGTGTGAAACATGTTGGATAAATGAAGGAAAATAGAAGGAAAGGAGTGAATAAATCCTAAAAAATAAAGGGAAGCCAAATAATATGGCCTTTTTAAGAGGGTTATGCAGGATCCAGCAGAAGTAAGACTTGCTTGAGTATGGTTGGTAAGGGGTTTGAATGTCTCACACTAGATGGACAGCAGTTTGAATATTTCCCCTAGACTGTCATATGGTATGCTTGAGTGTATCCTTGTAATGTTACAAAATTACACCTTTACAATTTTGTAATAAAAGATTTTGTAATAAAATGGGGACATTATTTTTGCCAAAGTCTGTATGAATGCACATGGCATATTGTGATTGTTCACAGAGATTGTTTTTGGCTGCTAGAATCAGAGTGAGCTGTGTAATTAGACAACCTGTTCATAATTATTATTGTGATTAACATTATTTGTAGTACCTTCATGATTATTTCTGAAGACTCAGGAGTATTATAATCAATAAAAACACAAGCGACTGATGGTAACTATGCCAATGGACATTACTCTGCTTTGAAGCATCTTGAGTAAGTCTGCAGAAGGTTCAGCATTTGGTTGTATATAATGCAGTACATTTGATGTTTCATCTTAGCATTTTCCCTCAGCTGTGTCACATCTTGGAGGCATGACAGATTCAACTTGGATGTCACAAACAAAACATAAGGCAGCTGAAGGATGTAGTCATTGAAGAGACTCACAGTTTAACCCACTCTCTCTGTGTTAGTCGTGTTTGAGAGTACGGCAGTTCATAAAAACCTGTGCAGGGAGTTATTTGGAGTTATTTGGGGTTATGAGAGGCTTGTAAAATCATCCAAGACACTCTTATAGGAATATAATTGCTTCTTTAGTTTGTACATTGATTAAGTCATCTTAGAACATTTGTGGCTTGGCAGTAGGTGAAATGTGGTTGATAGTTAAAAAAAAAAGAACACATTTCAGTTACTTAGTGTAAAGCTGGTGTGAAAACACAGAATACTGTTACATCAATAGATATCTGCCTGGATTATTGTGTTCAAGTACCACTTTCTGTAAAAGATTATGAAACAAATACAGAGGCAACAATTTCATTATAGTGCTTATTTCATTGCTGTCATTAGTGGTGACTTTCAGAAATTATCCTCCAATGCTTACTGTATATATGTGCATTTACACAACTTTGACTTTAACATAAGTGGACTGCTTTAACAAGCTGCATATGAAAATGATTAACATCTTGCACATGTGTGTTTTAAAGATGAGATTTTGAAATGTTAAGTTTATAGCACATGATTTTATGGAAGCAATATTTATTTTCACTAGCTCTTTAGTTTTATTTCATCTCTCAGTGCGATTTAGCTGTCTATAAAATGTTAACTAATCAGCTAAATAATAATATTTCCTAAGTATATCTAGCTAACTTTAAACTGAGTAAAGCTTAAAATAGTTTTGGACATATAAAAAATTTATAAAAGTAGGATGACAATATAAAATTATGGAATACAAATCTTTTGACATTTTAGGAAAATTGGAATCCAAATAATTTCTAATTTTTATAAATATGGCATTATGCTATGTGTTTATGAAAGATGATAATTGCAAAGTTACAGATACAATATACAAAGATACAAAGTTAGAGATAAAACATTTCATAAAAAACCTGATAGATATTCCCCCAAATGCGTTTGCATTTCTTGTTTAAATTCTTGATCGTATTCCTCTGCTTTAGCTTTTGTTATGTTTTAATTTTATGAAGAACCACAGTAAAAAGCCAAATCATGAAATATTGGGTATATTGGTATCCCTTGCTCTAGCGTTATGTAAGCAAGGGCTTCAGATTAGTGATGATTCATGTGGCATTTTGTTTATTTAACCTATGAAATCCAATGTCTTTATCCTGTGGTAGTGTAGATTTCCATAGAGGTAAAACATAAATTACATATATGTTATTTATTATCTTTAGTAAATAGATCTCTTTAATAAATTGATCTCTTTAATAGATAAATTGAGGTTGAATCAACGTGGTCATAGATGCTGAAAGCATTTTTACCTATAAGTTTTCCTTCGCTATCTACTCCGATAGTACTTTGTTTATGCTACCAATATTTCAGCCATCAAATAGCATTATCTTTCCTTTCATAATAGGAATTGCCAGGAGGCAGGAATTGTGTTGCAATTGTGTTTGATTCCCCAAACTCTAACAAAAGGCATATATGTATATGAAGCAGTCAGTAAACATGTATGAAATTAGATTACATTGTTTAAATAATTTTTATCAGACATTCTTATTGATTTGACTCCCAGGATTAGAAAGTGCCTTTATCTTCATTCAAAAGGACATTGTGATATTAAACCCTGGAATAAGACATCACTTTACATAATGTAGACCAGTGAACTTACAGAAATGGACAGTGTTTATATCTATTTGGATATATGTGTGCATTTACATACATATCTTTATCTATGTCTGTGTCTATGTTTGCATCTACATTAACTCATACCCTTTGGAATTCCAAAGTAAGCACCTTGTTTCATCACCATTGCTCATCCCCCAAATGACCAAATTTTAGAGAGATAATTGGTATAATATTTTGTGATCACAAAGATAAAGCCCATATTGTGTGCTATTTGTGCATAATTATGCAGCATTTTCCTACTTTTGTTCTATTGTTTCCAGGTGTTTCTCACTCTGGTTCACTTTCCATTATTTACTCATAGTCATCTCTCCAAACCTAGGTCTGATGATGTTATTTCTTAATTCTAGCTTCCTAACTTGGCATAGAGGATCCTTGATGATTTTGTTCTTGTCTGTCTGTGCAGATCGTTCATCATTTACTTCATTAGACTCACCTTCTGCCTCACAAAATCCTGGTCTCCCCAACAGATCATGTCGTGTCAGACTTCGATGACTTTCCCCATGCATTTCTTGCTGTCCAAAATGCACCCTTGTGCTGTATGCTTCAGAAAACTAAAATCATCTGTAAAGATTCAACTCAAAATATCAGTTCAGGAGCTATTCCTGCTTTGTGCCAGGCAGAGCAAATTACAGCCGCCATGCAGTCACACTGTATCTTGAACCTACTTCCATTTTTACATATAGCAGGTGGTGTTTTAATACTTGTTTTTATCTTTGTCTCTTCTTTTACTGCTATAAAATCATTTAAGGTCAGATTGATGTCTTTGTACCCCTTTATCCCCAGAACCAGGCACACCATCTTGGATATAACAGGTGTTCCGTAAATATTTGTGGAACAAATTCTCTTATTTGATCTTCACAACCACATATGTTTACAAATGAGGATGCTGAGGTCTAAAAAGATTGAGTAACTTGCTCAAGGTCATATAACTAGGGAATGGCAGATATTTTTCTTCCAGCCTAGGACTCTTTGCAGTAGTGTGACTGTCTTTTCTCCTAGAAATGTCAAAAGAACCATTTATGTTCAGACCTATTTTAAAAAAATTGATTTTGCAACAGGATGGATGGACCTGGAGATTATTATGCTAACAGAAATGAGCCAGTCAAGAAAGACAAATACCATATGATTTCACTTATATGTAGAATCTAATGAACCGGATGAGCAAACAAAATATGAGTCCCAGTAGCTACTCTGATTCTACCCACCATTACCCTGAGAAACTTTTCTTCTGCTCTTTTAACGTGCATAAGCACCTCACCACTGCTTGAATTGGCTCAGTCTTAGCTATCATCTTCCTTGTCTGGTTTGATGTATCTGACTTCCTTTTATCTCCATTCAGATTATTCTGATTTTTTTTCTTTCTTTTCTGGTGACAAAGTGTCTGCCTGGTATTTCTCTTCACTAAAATTAGTCAGCCTTCTTATAGGAACTTAACTGACAGCCCTGCCTTTCAATAGTGTTCCTTATTTTCTCACTCATTGCCGTGACTTTGACTAGATCATATTCACTTTTAACCCTTCAGGCCTTGACATGCTCAGCCAGCCATTTTAAGACATCAAGGAATGTAATTTGTCAGGTGTATCTAATGCCATGAAACAACTCTTAATAACTCCCCTTACATATATTACTAAATACCAATGTATGATGTCCTGATATTATAAGAAATAATAAAAAAGTGATTTTTTTTCCTGAGACTTCATTTATATTTTTATACAAACTAAAATTTATTGCCAAAAGTTTAGCATCTGGCTTTTTATCTTAGATAGGCTTTTGCTTTCAGTTCTTTGTAAAGCATATTGCTTTTGGATGTTCATTGCCAAGTTCCTTGGAATGCCTAAAGTTGATCTCTTATCTTGACCTCTAAACTAAACATCTTTTCTCTTCTCCATTTCTATCAATACCTTCCCCCTTTAAAAAAAATTCCATCAATTCTAGAAGCCATGTAGTTATTTCTTAGTACTTCCTCTCTATCATCCACTAGGGGAACCAAAGCATTAAAGCATCAATTTCAGTTGATTTTCATTAAAAATATACTGATCCAATAGTCCTTCAGCAACAGCTAATTTTAATGCATCATTGCCACATCCCCACCTAGTACAGTGCCACTTTCTGTCTCTTGTCTCAAGTCATCCTGTGTACCACAGATTAGTTAATTTTCCCGAGACACTGCTTTTGTTATGTCATTATGTCTGCTACTGCCTGTTTATTAAGAACCCACTCATCAACCTGATAGCTGAGGATTCAAACAGTTAGATTTTTTCATTGTTCCCCTCTTTGGACCTGCCCCACCTTTTTAACTGCTTCCCCTACTCATCTGAGGAGCCCTTCTTCCTTCCACAGACTATTCACTTCCTCTGCGAAGCTTTTCCTGAACGAATTAATCATTTTACCTTCTCTGTTTTATAACATCCATCATATTATAATACATTTAGCTTTTTATCTGTTGTTGTGTGTACTTTCTCTTCCACTTTTGAGTTTTTTAAGGTTTTAGTCATGTATTTATTCCCTAAATACAATACAATATCTGGCATAGAATAGAAATTTAACACATATTTTTTAAGTAAATATATGAATGAATAAATGAATAAAATAATAGTGGCTTCCCCACATATGTTATTCTCAACTTTGTGCATTTACTCAAACCTTGTTAACTTTTCTGAAAGCCTTTGCATTGTTCTCCAAACATCCAAATGTAATATAGTCTTAGAAATAGTTCAATGTGATATGATGTATTTCAGTGTTATTAGAACTGTTTAAATATAGGCATGTATGCAATAACTCCAAGGGAAGTCTATATTAGAGTGGTAGGATTTATTATTACTAATAGCATTAAACCTGTAAATAGGTTCTCCATTTTACCTTATTGTGCTGCTTTTTGAAAGTGGAAGAGTGGTATATCATGACATTCTTAAAATATGAAGAAGAATAAAAAGTAACTGTTGAAGGTGCACCATAAGTATATTATTTTCTACCCCCTCCCCACACATCCCTTTGAAGTTCCTACAATGGTCACATCAAAAGCTACCTCTTCCATTAAACTTTCTATGACTAATCCTATTATTTTTGTGTATCCATTATTTATATATATGCAGATATATAGCTATATATTCATAAAATAATGATTTTGTTCTTTCTCCCCAAATTCTATAGCATTTCCCATCTGTGAAAGGAAGCACTTATTATGATCACTGCGACTATTTTGTTTTATCTTTTATCTCACATTACAGCCAAGCTTCACCTAACTTTATTTTCAAACTTTCATAGTCTCAGGTCAACAGTGGGCAATCGATCAATACATAATAGTTTTTGCTGTTATTGTTGTTGTTATTGATAAGGAGAAGGAGGATGATGGTCCCAGCCAGGACTGACAAGCTAAGATCATTTCTTATTTTTTAGTGACACAGGTCCTTATAAAAAATTAGCATTTCCTCTCTTGGAAACCCTTTGTAGTTCGGTTAATTTGAGTTTGCCTCTGGTTTCCTTCTCAATTTAAGGCGTTCACTCTTCTGATCTTTGTGAGTGCAATTCTGCCAGGCTTTTCTCTCTCCCGCCCTTCTCTTTTCCTATTAATCTCTTTTGTTGCCTTTTTTCCTCTATTACACACTATCACTCTTTCCAACAATGTAGAAGATGACTTTTTTTTTTTTTGCTAATGACTAATACTACTAAATTTAAACACTGCTTCTTGAAATTCTATTGACTAGCAAAGGTTTGTTTTTATTTTTTCTCCAGAAACATGAAGCAATATGTCATGTATAACTTATATTTGCTTAAATATGAAAGTTTCATTTTTGAAATTTACCTGATTTTATTTTTATAATTATATAGCCAATTACTTTATACCACTTCAAAATCATATCTTGAAAACCAAGGTATGTTTACTAAATTTTAATATTGACCAATATATACTTATTGTTGCTAAATATTAATAATTAGGATTCAAATAAAGCGTCTGTTTAAGGTCATTTTACACCGTTTTTTTAAATCAGTTGTTTGAGTAACATAATAGTACAGGTAATCACTATTTAAAGAGTTGAATATTTTATACTGGTCTTTTGTTCTTAAGATTTTAAATCACAAGTTTCAACTGCATTCTCTTTAATTTCATCTTAAATTAGGAATTTAATTTGAGAAGAAATACAGTATTAATTTATGTCATATTTATCCATTTAATCATTGTGAGTTGAAACTTGTCATTGTGGTCTCTTATGGTCTGGAGCAGTCTTCTGGGCTTCAGAGGGACTTTTGGTTCAGTGATGGCCACATCATGCTCTTTTGGAGCAGAGACCATTGATGTGAAACTTGTAGGCCAAAAAAGAACAGAAGAAATTAGCTATATCATCCATAAACTATAAAAATAAGCTATTGGAAAATAAATGTTATAGTATATAGTTGGATGGCTAATTAGTTAAATTACTGATTAAACATACTAAATCACTGAGCCAATAATAATGAACAAAAATGTTGAAAGTAACACATATATAGACGCCCGATTAACTATTGTTTTCTTAGCATAGTTATTCTCCATTTCTATTTTCTAAAACCCAGGGTTGGTGTACTTTCAGCTTGAAATTACAACTCACTCAGAAATAACAGGCTGCTTATCTGCTGGCTCAAAGCTAGGAGGCTCCAGGAATGAATTCAGAATTAGCTAGAGTGATTTAAGTGTTGCCATCTTTAACCTCTGCAGTGATACTCTGGTCCCAACTATCTGGCAGCTATTTAGACCTTGTTATCTCTTGCAGCTTCCTTTTTCTTTCTTTCCTCCCTCCAGGAAGGCAGGAGGCCAGGAGGACTAATAGCTGCCAGCTTTTTTATTAACAAAACCCAAGCTGTTTCTTTTAAAGCCGGCTTCCTAAAACAAAAACAACAGAGAGGTACTTTTTCTTTACAGTTTATTCCTAACATAACAAATCAGCTTTTGTTAGGGCAAATGCTAATGTCTCAAGAAGCACAGAATAAAAGTATCATAATTTTGTCTGTTTTCAAACTTAAGGTAATGGAATATTAATACCTACTCATCTCCACTTTATGTCCATTATACTGAATTCACACATATATTATACATCCACAGGTATTACAGTTTCATGTCAATAATGCCTTGTATTATAAACACGTATGTGTGTGTCAGAGAGAGAGAGAGAGAGAGAGCGAGAGCGAGCGAGAGAGCAAGCGCGAGCGCGCGCCACAGCCACAGGGAGAGAAAGACTGAGCTGTTCAGATGCTATTAGAAATGAATGATGTAAATAGCAAAATAGCACTGGAACCCTGAAATTTAGTTATTATTCTTACATTGAACTCAACCAAAAGGGTTATTTGAAACTGGAATTGTAGCCTTGACCCTGCAGAATGCACAAATAGGCTTAGTCAGTTTCATTCTGTGCCCACTGTCCAAATTTGCTTTAACCACTGTTAAAGCACAGAGTTTACTTTTTTTAAAATCTATTTGTAGCTCATCGATTTTGTTTCATGTGCTCAAATCTACCACTTTCATTTTAGAGTAACTTAAGGGGCATTTAATTTACTGGGTGCTCTTTAGAGTTAAGTCTCACCATGTAGGCTGATGACCATGATTAATTAAGTAACACAGATTCTGTTCACGTAGTCACACACATTCTGTCCTAACCATGAATCACCTATGATTTCGCCCCATCTACTGTGTTGCAGGAAAAACAGAGATTTCTGACGGATGTTCTGCATGAAGTGATGCTGCTTGACGGCTTGGCCAGTTCCCATCCAGTATCACAGGAAGTGCTACAGGCAACAGATATTGACAGGGTGTTTGACTGGATCGCTTATAAAAAGGTGGGAATAGATCAGACCCAAGTGCCAATTGGATATTTCACCAGATGTGTTGTATTCTTCTCTTCTTCCTGGCTGATGGAAATTGACTGTGAGCTAGAAAGCATAGAGTTACTAGGTTTGTGCCATTTTATGAATTAGAGCTTTGCTTTATAAATCAGTAAAATGGAGATGAACGTTTGCGAAATAATGCGTAGAAATATTGGAAGTATTAATGAATATATGTTTGGAGACTCCACGTGAAATTCCTGTACAGATGGACTTATTTAAATGTCAGTTTAAATATTATTAATAAGAAAACCAATCTATATAGTGACATTACTTATTTTGATTGGCTGATGCAAGCAGATGAATAGACAGTGACATGACGTACTTTATAACAATTGCATAAGTGAGATTTGGGGGATTCAGCATGTTTCCTGGATTCCAAGCATAATAAATGAAAATTTAAAGAATAGACTTTGAATGGCAGAGATTTTGGACCAACAACCAGACATAAAAATAAGGTGCACTATGAACTTTTCCCCATTGTTACTTGGATTAGGATTTTCCTTATAGCCCTATCTTTTAGTTCGAATTTTACTGTGAGCATGTACATCTCAGTGTTTAACACTTAGTAATCTTTTAATAATTATTAAAATAGTGTTAATATCTACTTTATAATTGGTATAGTGTAGATTGAATTGTGTTTATGGGATTTCTATGTACTTTATTGATCTAATAATGTTTTAGATGAAAAAAGTTACTAATATTTTTTTCTTAAAAGCAAGATATTTCTAATTATAACTAGAGGTCAAATAATAATTCCTCAGAATTCTTTAGTGCAGTAATTTAGAAATGTGGCTTTGCATTCAGGAAATGACTATCTCAATGATTATTACTGAATATTATATGCTATAACATATAAAAATACAAATTATGTTAGAAAATGTCTTTTCAAGGCAGTGATCATCACATTGGCTCAAAAAAGGTGTTTTTGATGTTTTATAAAAATAAGTGGAAGTGTAAAATCATATTTAAATATATTAGTATATTTATGAAACTAAATAAATATTTAAAATATACATTAATTTTTATATATAAGTTTTTTGACTAGATTTTGTTGGATGCACATTCAGTTCCTTAAACTGTATCTACCCTTGAGATATAATGCAGGACATAATTTATTAAAGTGGCTTGAGATGAGTTTAGAGACAGGTCTGTAGCTATTTCCTACCTACCACCAAGTCCAAGACTATTTGTAAATAACAATTTACTTCGGGATGAATAATATCGAGAAATATGATTTTTAGTAAATATGTTTTAGATGTATTTTTACACATAAATAATATCTTTTCTAGCTTTATTATATTTGAGTAATTTCAAATTTATTCAAGAAGATTAACATTCAAACAGTAGGAAAATAAAGATACAATAATTATTATTCCATCTTCTCTACAGTTTGGTGCTGAGGCTTTCCATTTACAAGTGTGATAAATAAGCAAACTATGCCTTGGTTTTTAGGACCGCCATTGTAAAGGTCACTGGCTTACTTGTCCCTAGCTATGTGTTTTTTTATACTTTATTGAAAATAATTGACAAATATAATTATACACATTTAAGGTGTACACTGTGATGATTTGATATACATACACATTGTGGAACGATTACCAAGGCCAAGATAATTAATACGCCCATCATCTTACATAGTTACCTTTTCTGTTGTGATGAGAATGCCCAGGATCTGCACTCAGCGACTTTCCAGTGTGTGATACTATGTTATTAACTGTAGTCACCATGATATACATTAGATCATCAGAACTCCTCTTACACCTAAAAATGTGTACTCTTTGACCAGTATCACCCCCCATTTTCCTCTTTCCCTAGCCCTTGGCAACCATGATTTTATTCTCTGTTTCTATGAAATTGGCTTTCCAAAAAATTCCACATAGAATTAATACCACATAATATTTGTCCTTCTCTGTCTGGGTTGTTTTACTTAGCATAATGGCCTCCAGATTAATTCATGTTGTGGCAAATGACAGGATTTCCCTCTTTTTATGACTGAATAATATTCCATTATATATGTATATATGTATATTTTTCTATGTCCATTCATTCATTGAAAGACATTTAGATTGTTTTTATATTATGCCTATTATGAATAAATGCTAAAAGAAACATGGTTTGTAGATTTTTTTAAAGATACTAATTTCATTTCTTTTGGGTGTATACTCAAGAGTAGGATTGCTAGATCATATGGTAGTTCTATTTTTACTTTCTTGGAGAATTCTATATTGCTTTCCAAAACGACTGTACCAATTTACATTCCCAGGAGCACTGTATATATTAGGATTCTATTTGTTGTATATCCTTGCTGGCATTTGTTATCTCTTATCTTTTCATAATAGCCATTCTAACAGGTATAAGTTAATAGATCATCATGGTTTTGATTTTTATTTCCCTAATTATTGGTGATGTTGAGCCTCTTTTCATATACCTATTGGCTATTTATATGTCTTGTTTAGAAAAAATGTCTGTTCAGATCCTTGACCCACTTTAATTGGATATTTGTTATTTTGCTATTGAGTTGTATGAGTTTTTTATACATTTTGGGCTTTAACTCCATATCAGATACACAGTTTGCAAATGTCTTCTCCCATTCTGTAGTTTGCCTTTTCAGTTTATTGATTGTTTCTTTTGCTGTGCAAAAGCTCTTTACTTTGATGTAGTCCCATTTTTTTTATTCTAGCTTTTGTTGCCTGTGCTTTTGTCTTTTTAAAAACATATTTTATTGATTATGCTATTACAGTTGTCCCATCTCTCCCCCATCATTCCCCTCCACCCTGCACACCCCCTCCCACCCACATTCCCCTCCTTTAGTTCATGTCCATGTGTCATAGTTCTTTGGCTTCTACATTTCCCACACAATTCTTGCCCCGCCTGTCTATTTTCTACCTACTGTCTATGCTACTTATTCTATGTATCTTTTCCTCCCTCTCCTCCTCCCACTCCCGTGTTGCTAACTTTCCATGTGATCTCCATTTCTGTGTTTCTGTTCCTGTTCTAGTTGTTTGCTTAGTTTGCTTTTATTTTAGGTGTGGTTGTTAATATCTGTGAGTTTCCTCTCTTTTTACTGTCCTATTTTTTATCTTCTTTTTCTTAGATAAGTCCCTTTAACATTTCATAGAATAAGGGCTTGGTGATGGTGAACTCCTTGAACTTGACCTTATCTGAGAAGCACTTTATCTGCCCTTCCATTCTAAATGACAGCTTTGCTGGATAGAGCAATCTTGGATGTAGGTCCTTGACTTTCATGACTTCAAATACTTCTTTCCAGTCCCTTCTTGCCTGCAAGGTCTCCTCTGAGAAATCAGGCTGACAGTCTGATGGGAACTCCTTTGTAGGTGACTGTGCCCTTATCCCTTGCTGCTTCTAGAATTCTCTCCTTCATTTGAATCTTGGCTAATGTAATTACGATGTGCCTTGATGTGTTCCTTTTTGGGTCCAACTTCTTTGGGACTCTCTGAGCTTCCTGGACTTCCCGGAAGTCTATTTCCTTTGACAGATTGGGGAAGTTCTCCTTTATTATTTGTTCAAATAACTTTTCCACTTGTTTCCCTTCTTCCCCTTTTGGTAACCCTGTAATCTGGATGTTGGGACATTTAAAGATGTTCTGGAGGTTCCTGAGTCTCTCCTAATTTTTTTTGAATTCTTGTTTCTTCCTTGTTTTCTGTTTGGTTGTTTCTTTCTTCCTTCTGGTCCGCTCCATTGATTTGAGTTCCAGTTTTCCTTCCATCTCTATTGGTTCCTTGTGTGTTTTCCTTCATTTCACTTATTGTAGCCTTCATTTGTTCATCTAATTTGTGAGCAAAATCAACCAATTCTGTGAGCATCCTGATCACCATGGCTTTGAACTGTGCATTTGATAGGTTGCCTATCTCTTCATCGCTTAGATGAATTGGCTCTGGGACTTTGATTTGTTCTCTTGTTTGAGCCATTTTTATGGTTTTTTTTTTTTTTTTTTTTGTTGTTGTTGTTCTGGTCCTGGCTGTTACGTAGTGAGGGGCAGAGCCTTAGGTGTTCCCCAGGGTAAGACAGCCCAGTTGCTGGGTTGTGATGCTATATTTGGGGGTGGGGTCTGAGAGGGAACAATGGAGCTTGCTCCATTCTCTCTCAGATTCCAGTGCCTTCCGCCGCTTCCCCTTCATCTGGATTATCTGTGTGCAAATGTGTGACCACTGGAGCAGCCAGCTGCCTTGCTCGGCCTCACTGGGTCTGCACTGTTGCAACTCTGTGCCTGGGGTCTGCTAACTGCCGCCTGCACCCCTGGAATCTGCCAGCCACTGTTGCCTGCATTCCTGGGTCTGCCAACCTCCACTTTTTCCTGCCACGACTCCACCCCTCTTACTGGTCTGGATGAATGGTTGTTGGACTTCTGTATAGTTCAATTTTCTATCAGTTCTGATTTTTTTCTTGTTTCTAAATCTTTGTTGTCCTTAATTTTGGTTGTGTGAGGAGGCAACGTGTGTCCCCTTATGTCTCCATCTTGGCCGGAGGTCTGCCTGTGCTTTTGTCTTATCTAAGTAATCATTTCCAAGGCCAATGTCAAGGATATTTTCTCCTTTGTTTTCTTCTGGGAGTTTTATAATTCCAGGCTTACAATTAAATCTGATTCATTTTGAGTTAATTTTTTCAGTAATATATGATAGGAGTTCAGTTTAATTGTTTTTCCATGTGGATATTCTGTTTTCCCAGCATCATTTATTGAAAAGACTATCTTTTCCCCATGTGTGTTCTTAGTGCTCATCAAAAATTAGTTGACCATATATCCATTTATGTGTGGATTTATACCTGGGCTCTCTAGTCCATTCTGGGTTCTATGTACCTGGGCTTGCTTTTTTTTGCCACCACAATTCTGTTTTGATTACAATAGCTTTGTAATATAGTTTAAATTCAAGAAGTGTGATGTTTCCAACTTTGCTCCCCCCCCCCCCCCGCTTTTCTCAGGATTGCTTTGGCTATTTGGGGTCTTTTGTGCTTCCATACAAATTTTAGAATAATTGTTTTTGAAAAATGCCATTGGAATTTTGATAGGCTTGGGTTGAATCTGTGGATCACTGCACTGTATGGATATTTTAAGAATACTAATTCATCTAATTAAAAAAAAGGACACCTTTCCATTTTATTTGTGTCTTTTTCAATTTCTTTCTTCAGTGTCTTATCATTTACAGTGTATAAGTCCTTGGTTAAATTTATTCCTAAATATTATATTGCTTTTGATAGTATAAGTAGTGTCACTTTCTTAATTTCTCTTTCATATAGTTCATTGTTAGTGTGTAAGAAGAAGTGAATTGTTTGTTGATTTTGTATTCTTCAATTTTACTCAACTGATGATTTATAAGTTGTAACAGTTTTTTGTTGTTGTTGCTTATTTGCTATGGCTAGGACTTTCAGTACTATGTTGAATAGAAATGGCAAGACAGGGCATTCTTGTCTTATTTATGATATTGGAAGATATTTGATTTTGAACATTGAGTATGATATTAGCTATGAGCTTTCCTTCATGTCTAGCCTAGTATCTTTATACTGTAAGTACCACTGAAAATACTGTTTTTGCTACATATTTTAAGTGATAATAGGATCTACCCATTTTCAATGAAAACTTCTCAAGAAAAAAATTTTTCTTTTTTTGAACAGCTATAGTGAAATATAATTAAAATATGATAAATTTCACATGTTTAAAAGGTACAGTTTGATATGTTTGATATATTTATGCAGAGTGAAAACATTACTATAATTAAGTTAATGAACATATTCATTAGAAATTTGCTCATAATTCTTTGTAATCGCTCTTCCCATCCCTCCTCACTCCTCCATTGATCAATTTTTTCACTACAGATTAAATTGCATTTTTTAGAGTTTTATATGGATGGAATCATATTGTATGCACTTTTTTTTTGCCTGCCTTCTTTTATTGCATCATTCATGTTGTAGTACATTTGGATATAACAGTTTTTTCATTAACTTGAATATTTTGGTTGTGTCCAGTTTTTACTATTATAAGCAAACTTGCTATAAACATTTATATAAAGGACTTTATTTCTCTTGGGTTAATACCTAGAAGTGCAATGTTGAGATGATATGATAGGTATGTTTAGTGTTTTGAGGCTACTGAATGAACTGTTTTCCAAAGTAGTTGAACCTTAGGACATTTCTACAGAAAGTGTATCAGGGCCCTACATTATCCACATCTTCCCCAACACAAACTACATATAATTAATTCCTGTATTTTAGATACTGTGGGGTATCTTATTGCAGTTTTAATTACATTCTCCTAATGGCTAATGATATTGACCATTTTTTCACTTGCATATTTTTCCTATGTCTTTCTTGGTGAAGAGTCTGTTCAAATCCTTTGCTCATTTTTTTAAAAAATGGGCTGTTTGTTTCCTTACTATGGAGTTATGAGGGTCTTTTTATCCTCTGCTATAGGTTCTTTATCAGACATATGATATGCAAATATTATTTTCTCAAATAGTATCCTGCCTCTCACTTTAATAACAGTGTCTTTCTAAAAGAAAGAGGTGTTAAATATACTTTATTATTTTTTAAATGATAATTCTGTTGGTGTCATATTTAAGAAATCTTTAACTCAAGGCTCTGAAAGTTATTCTTTTGTTTTTTTTTCTTCTAGAAGTTATATAGTTTTAGGTTTATATTTAGATCTATGATTTATTTTGAGCTAATTTTTATATATAATGGGGTTTGAGTAGAATATTTTTTCTTTCTTTGCATATGAATGTCCAATTTTTCAAACACCATTTCCTGAAAAATCTATTCTTTTTTCACTGATTTGCTTTTGCACATTTGTGGAAACTCAGTGAATTATATATGTGTGAGACTATTTTCTTTCAGTAACATATTTTTAGTGATTATATATTTATTCCTAAATATTTACTATTTTAGGCTATTGTAAATCATATTGGTTTTAATTCCCATTTATTATTTTTGTGTTCTATGTTGACATGCAATTGATTTTTGTATAATTATCTTGTACAAGTTAAATAAAAGGAGTGAGATCAGGAATCTTTGTATTGTTCCTGATTTTAAGAGCAATACATTCAGCCTTTCACCATTAGGTATGATTGTGCCTCAATTAGGTATGATCAAAATAAATGATATTTTATAAATACCATTTATTTCTCTTTTGAAAATGTGCATTGTGTCCGAGATTACTGAGAATTCTAATATGAAATGGATACTGATTCCAACAAATGCTTTGCCCTATCTATCAAGATGGTCATATATTTATTTATTTTATCCTTACCCGAGGATATTTTTTCATTGTTTTTATTTTTATTGTATTTTCTATTACCATTTAGACCCTTATACCTCCCCCTCACTCCCACAGTCACCACATGTTGTCCATGTCCATGAGCCCTTTTTCGTTTTTGCTCATTCTCTTCTCCCTCAACTTCTTTCCACTCTTATCTGTCATCCTGCTCTGTATCTATGAGTCTGTCTTGATGGGAATCGTGTTGGATCTATAGACCACTTTGGGTGGAATGAACATTTATTTCAATGATGTTGATTCTTCCTATCCATAAACATGTTTACTTAACATGGAAGTATATACCAAAAGAACACTTATTTGTGTTCTTTTCTATTTATTTCTTCAGCATCTTAGTGAAATCATATGGTATTTGTCTTTTTCTGACTGGCTTATTTCACTTAGCATGATGCTTTCCAAGTCCATCTGTGCTGTGGCGAAGGGTAAACTTTTCTTTTTTATGGCCAAGTTCTATTCCATTGTGTAAATGTCCCATAATTGTTTTATCTATCCATCTACTGTTGGATACTTGAGCTAGTCCCATATTTTGGTGATTGTAAATAATGCTCAAGGAACATAAGGGTGTTTATGTTTTTTTGAATTAGTGTTTTGGGTTCCTTTGCATATATTTCCAGGAGTGGGATTGCTGAGTTAAAAGGCAGATCCATTTTTAATTTTTTGAAGTATCTCCATACTGCTTTCCACAGTGGCTGCACGATTCTACATTCCCACCAATAGTGCAAAAGGGTTCCTCTTTCTCCACATCCTCGTCAGCACTTTGCTGATTTGTTTATGATGGCCATTCTGACTGGTGTGAAGTGGTATCTCATTGTGGTTTTAATTTGCATCTCTCTGATGCCTAGCAATGCTGAGCATCTGTGTGTCCTCATTGGAGAAGTGTCTATTCAGTCCTTTGCCTAATTTTTTTAATAGGTAGGAATTTATTTATTTATTTATTTATTTATATTTTTATTATCATTCAAGTACAGTTGTCTGCCTTTTCCTCCTACCATTTCCCCCAACCCCAGCCATCCCCTCCTCCCTCCCCTGATTCAACCCCCCTTGGTTTTGTCCATGTGCCCTTTATAGTTGTTCCTGTAAAACCTTCCTCCTTCCCCCCCATTATCTCCTCTCACCTCCCTTATGGATACTGTCAGTTTATTCTTAATTTCAATGTCTGGGTTATATTTTGCTTATTTGTTTGTTTGTTTGTTTAATAGATTCCATTTAAAGGTGAGATCATATGGTATTTGTCTTTCACCACTTGGTTTATTTCACTTAGCATAATGCTCTCCAGTTCCATCCATGCTGTCTCAAAGGGTAGGAGCTCCTTTTCTCTTTCTGCTGTGTAAAATTCCACTGTGTAAATGTATCATAGTTTTTTGATTCATTCATTTACTGATGGGCACTTAGGTTGCTTCCAGCACTTGGTTATTGTAAATTGTACTGCTATGAACACAGGGGTGCATAGGTTCTTTTGGATTGGTGTTTCCGGGTTCTCAGGATATAGTCCTAGCAGTGGAATTGCTGGATCAAAAGACAGTTCCATTTTCAGTTTTCTGAGGAAATTCCATACTGTTTTCCATAATGGCTGCATCAGTCTGCATTCCCACTAATAGTGCACTAGGGTTTCCTTTCCTCCACATCCTCTCCAGCATTTATTGTTTTCTGATTTGTTTATGATGGCTCTTTTCATATGTCTCTGGACCCTTTGTATGTCCTCCTTGGAGAAGTGTCTGTAGAGGTCCTTTGCTCATTTTTTTAATTGTTTTTTTTTTGTCTTCCTGGAGTGGAGTTGTGTGAGTTCTTTATGTATTTTGGAGTTGTTTTTTGGTACTGATTTTTGTAAGTACCTTATAAATTTTGGTTATTAACCCTTTATCAGACTACTCTGCGAATATGTTCTCCCATTCTGCGGGGTGTCTTTTTATTTGGTTGATAATTTCTTTTGCTGTGCAAAAACTTTTAATTTTCGTGTAGTCCCATTTGTTTATTTTTTTCTTTTGTTTCCTTTGCCTGGGGAGATATATCTGATAAAAAATTGCTGCAAGCAATATGTGAGGTTTTGCTGCCTATGTTTCCTTCTATGATTTTAATAGTTTCAGGTCTAACATTTTAAGTCTTTGATCCATTTTGAATTTATTATTGTGTGCGGTGTAAGGAGGTGGTCTAGTTTCATTTTTCTGCAAGTAGCTGTCCAATTTTCCCAACACCATTTATTGAATAAACTAAATTTCACCCATTATATGTGCTTGCTTTCTCTGTAGAATATTTCATTGCTTGTATAGAGAGGGGAATGGAAAGAGACAAAGAGAGAGCAAAACAGTGAAACACTGATGTGAAAGATTGATTGGTTTCCTTCTCATACGTGCCCCAACTGGGGATGGAACCTGCAACCTAGATATGTGTCCTAACCGGAAATTGAACCCGTTGTTTTTTGGTCTATGGGAGAACACTCCAACCAACTGAGCCACACTGACCAGGGCAAGATGTTTCTATTTTTGCTTTGATTTTTTTTCAGTTTGTAGTATGGTGAATTATATTCATTGATTTTTGAATGTTAGACTATCCTTACATTCATGAGACAGAAACGATTTGGTCATAATATATTTTTTAATATACTGTTGGATTCAATTTGCTAAAAAATCATTAGAAATTTTGTATCTGTGTTCATTAGGGATATTAGTCTGTAGTTTTTTTCTTGTAATGTCTGGTTTTGTTAATGCCGTAATGCTAGACATATAGAAGTTAAGCTATTGATTCCTTTTCAATTTTCTAGGAGAGTTTATATTCTTTTCTTTGTTAAATATTTGATAGAATTTATCAGAACAGCAATCTGGGCCTGGAATTTTCTTCATGGGAAGAATTTTAACTAGTGATTTCATTAATATATAACTATTTATTTATCACTTCTTGTGTAAGCTTTGATAATTTGTATGTTTTCAAGGATTTGACTCATTTCATCCAAGGGATTTAACTTATTGATGTAAAGTTGGACATGATATATTATTCTTTTAATAACTACTGCATCTCTAAAAATGTCACATCTTTTATTCCAGGTACTATTAATTCTTGTCTTATGTTTCATTTCTGAATGTCTCACTAGGAGTTTATACATTTTATTTTCAAAACTCTAGCTTTTGGTTTAATTGATTTTTGCTCTTAATACTGTTTTATAGATTTTTCCCTCTAATCAGTATTCTTTCATTTTATATATTTTGGGTTAACTGGTCCTTTTTATTGTAGTTCTCAAGGTGCAAGCTGATGTCTTTAGTTGGAGACCTTTCTTCTATTATAATTCAGGTGTTTATTATATAAATTTCCTCCTAATTGGACTCCCCAATAGCATGCGCCAAGTTTTGATATATTGAGATTTCATTTTTATTCACTGTAAAATACTTTACAATTTTCTACTTGATTTATTAATTTTCTATGGGTTCTATAAAGTGGATTGTTTAGTTTACAAATATTTGAAGAGTTTCCAGAACATTTTCCATTTATTTTTTATTTAATTTTATTGTGGTCAGTAAAATATATTCTGGATGACTTGAATCTTATTAGAGTTAGTAAGGCATGTTTTCTGGCCCAAAATTTGATGTCTATTGGTAAATGTATTGTCTACATTTCAAAAGAATGTGTATTTCACTGTTGTTGACTAGAATGTTTTCTAAATGCCAATTAGGTTGAATTGGTTTATAGAGTTGTTCAAATCTTCTACAATACATCCTTATTGATTTTCTGTCTGCTTGTTCATTATGTTTACTTGATGGGCCCTCATTGTTTAGATTCACCCACATGGTGCCAAATCAAACATTTAAAAATGTCGAAAAAAATAATGGCCCTGTTCTAGCTGGTATGTCTGGAAAATAGTCTTCAAATGCACATGTGCAAAAATAAAGATAACAATTTGGCTGCAATCTCAGGGATTCGTGTTGACTCTCTCTACCAGTCCTTAAGGTATATTTGTTCAATTTTCCAATTTGCTTCTCTCAGGTTCTTTCTACCAGTAAGTTAGCATGTGAGTAATGTGAAATGACCAATTTAACTTTGTAGATGGAATAGGTAAACCATCTGGGATGCAGGACAGGTAACTTGTCATTCTGGGATGTGTGACAGATAACAGGGACAACTGTACAACTATAAATAATATCAACTGCTAACATTTATTAAATGATTATTTTGTGCTAGGCACTGTGCCGAACTCTTTATATTTATTAATTAATTTAATTATCATAATCTTGTTTGGGGGATGTTGTTTTCATGACTCTCATTTTAAAGATGAGTCATGGTCACTCCAAGGATACCTTGGTCAGAAAACCAGGTTCCAGAGTCAACATTCTCACCATTGCCATATTTAATCAACAGCTCTGGTTGGAGCACTTATTTCAGAATCATTTGTAAGCCCCTGCTTATGTTCTAGGCACTGTGCTCTGAGTGTTAGGGTATAACAATAAATGAGACACAAAGGAGAGACAGCTTATAAATATCAGTGCAGTAACATAAATATTAACAACTGTATTTCCATTTTAAATGTGGAAACCTAACTCAAACCATCTTAAACAATAAAAAGGAATTTGTTGACTGAGTATCTGATAAGCGTGAGATTTAGTATTAGCTTTAGAAATTATTGAGTCCAGTTATTTCAACAGTGTCATCAGAAATCATCCTTTCATCAGCTTCATGGCTCCTTGCCTCTATCTGACATATTTTTAGATAATTCTTAGGGAGGTGGCCTCAAACAAGTTTAGACTGATAGAGTCCCCATCCTTATGATCCTAATGAGCTCAGAGGAAAGTAAACTTCCTCCCTCACGACAGAATCTATTTTTGTTTTCCCAAGGGGCTATGGTTTGTTCTGATTAGGGACTAGATCACCACTGGCCAATCCCTATGTCATGGGCCAGAGATTCCCCATGGGCATTCTGACTGGCTTGACTGACTCATGAGCTCCACCTCTGGTGGGAGAGATAGAGAGGCCACATAATTGGAAGGCCCATTGAAATCACTTGAAATAGAGTTTCAAAAGAAAATGATGGCTAGAAAAGAGTAATGGATACCAACCACCAAATCTTAGAACTTATGATGAAAATAAGAAAAAGTTATAGTCATGAGGGTAAGGGGATGGAGAGTGACAAAAAGGCAAAAAAAAAAAAAAGAAGAACCCTTTTGTAGAGAAGGTTCATAAAAAGAACACACCAGTGTTTGAGTGGAATATCAAAGATTTCAACATGGTCAGAGAACTGCAAGAGTTTGTGGAAGTAGGTTAGAGAGTAAGCTGGTAAGAACTTGGAAGGCCTTTTATGTGATACTAAGAACTTTGAACTTTATCCAGCAGATCAGGAGAGTTTCAAACAGAGGAGTATAATCAAAATTGCATTCTGGAAAGAATAGTTCTGTAGGTGTGGTAGAGATAGAAATGATATGATAGATCTGGACATTTTTAAAAAAGATTGTTGTATTTAGAGTTGTAACATGTAGAACTTATTATTTTTTTATTGTAGTGTGTAGCACAAAAACTTCTTGCCGGGGCCCTTCTGTGCTTTCCTCCCTGAAGATCCCTGTTACAAGACCACATTAACCTCTGTCAAAAGTCAACCTCTCATTGCATCCGTGCTCCGCTGGCTTATCGTCTCTTGTGATTATTCCCTTAATAGTTATTCTAATTACTCCCACTGCTGTTTTTTTTTTTGTTGTTGTTGTTGTTGTTATTCTTCCCATGTAGTTTTATTATACTTTAAATAATTTTTTTTCTCTTATATAGAAATGCATTATAAGGGTAGAGAAGATTATAGAGAGATAAAGGTTAGGAACCAACATACCAGATACTGAATTTTGTGGATTTAAATGTAAGAACTGAGTGCTTTTGAAAAAATACCAAATAATACCAGTATTAATTGAATAAAACCTCCTAAAATCAGACACACATTTTTAGAATGGAAAGAGAAAAAAATGAGAAGTAGTCTGTAGAAAAAAAAGTTAAAAGAGTTACATCCAGTAAAATTGTTGTAACAAATTTTCTATTTTAATAACAGATTGAAAATGAGGATGCTTTTATGCTAAAAGTACAATGGAAATAGGAAAATACTGTTTATCGATAGGAGAAGTGGTAAGACAGATTGACATTGATTCTTTTCTCCAAAAGCACAAAGGGAAATATGAATCAGTTACCCAATGGTGTGGATGGTGAAAATAAGTTATGCTCATTAAGTTTACTGCCTGGTTGGAGAGGATTGCAGAAAGCTTGGGAGCGAGGAACAGATTTCAAAAACGACTTAAACAAATTTAAAGAGGATGCTTTAAAAACACAAACACTTTTTAGCAATTCTTATAACAAGGTTAGTATATTTTAGAGACCAAATAAAATTACACAGAGTAAAAGGAAAGAATTGATAAGTGGAGAGAAATCCACAAGGGGTCATGTTGAACATGAATAAAAAAGGAGGTGGGGCAATTCAACTTATAATACTCTACCAATATATTCCAGACTTAAAATTTAAAAATCTTTGTATGGCTAAAGAGGAAAACACATACCATTTCTATCTTCTTTCAAAGTGAATATGAAAAAGCCGATCAGTCATTTGCACTGTTGTCCGTTCAGATACCAGGTCCCCCATCCATGGCATCATGTCAGCCAGGTCATGATTAGTTCAGCCAGGTCATGGAGAGCATACACAACTCTCTATACAGGACAGGTATTTTTCCTCTAAAAAAAAGTAAGATAGTGCCTTCCATCAAGAATAAAATAGCATAGATGGTGGGTAGAAAATAGACAGGGGGAGGGCAAGAATAGTGTGGGAAATGTAGAAGCTAAAGAACTTATGACACATGGACATGAACTAAAGGTGGGGAATATGGGTGGGAGAGGGGGTGCAGGGTGGAGGGGAATGATGGGGAGAAATGGGACAACTGTAAAAGCATAATCAATAAAATATATTAAAAAAGATGAAAAAAGACAAAAAAAGAATAAAATCTACTAATAGGCATAAAACATGGAATGAAAACAGTAATTATACTGAGAGTAATGGTAAAGCACATCTATTGTTTAATGAGCACTCACTACATAAAAGGGATTTTGTGAAACACTTGTATGTATTATGTATTATCCCATTTACTCTTAAGAGGGCATTAGAAATGTAGGCATTTTTAACCCATTTATTGATGAAGAAACTGAGACTGAAGAGGTTGTTTCCACAGGGTCACACAACTAGCAAGTGACCAGGCCAGGATTTGAAGTCAGATCTAACTCCAAATTGGGGGCTCTTATCCATAAAACTTTTCACAAATAAAGAAATGTATTTTAAGACAAGTTATGATATGAACCATGTCAGTGGATGGTAAGTTCTCAAGCCACCTTCGATCCTCTCTTTTATTCTCTTTGTCAGGAAATCTTGTCTCTGCTCTGAGTATTTCTAGAATCTGACCTCTTCTCCCCACCATTATCGTTGCCATATGGTCTGAATAACCACATAGTTTCCTGAAAGCTTTCTCTTATTCTAATCCTGCTCCATGCAGTATATTTTTAACCAAGCTTCAGAGTGATCTTTTCTAAAACCTAAGTCAGATAGTGCCACCTCTTTGCTTGAAACCCTACAATGACTCCCTGCCAAAGTGAGAATAAAAGGCAGTCTCCAATGACTCACAAGGCCTTGTCTGAGCTCTACTCATCCCGTGTTCTCCAAGCCCCCCATAGACTCCTAACCTTTATTCTATCTTTTATCCTTGTGACTTCATCTGTTATTACTGGCCCTTTTCTCATACTACTACTGCCTTATCAGCTCTCTTGCTTTTCCTGAAAACCAACTAAACTCCCTACCCTACTAGGGCCTTTGAACTGGCTGTTCCCTCTGTAGGGAATGATGTTACTCCAGACATCATCATGATTCTAACTCGTTCTCCTCGAAGACCTTATTTAAATGTCACCTCTTCAAAGAAGTCACTCATTTTAATGTTATCTGACATTCTCATTTTTCTTCACCTATTTTCTTAGTCTGATTTACTTAACTGTTTTGCACCATTGTGCTGATCACCTTCTAACATATTATAGTTTATTCAATATTATGTCTACTGTGTTATCTGGCTTCCTGCTTTCCCCCATTAAATGGGGTGAGAGCTTCAAAAAGGGAGAGATCTGTGTCTGTTTTTTACTGTTTCCCAGGGCTCATTCTACTGCTTGCATGGAGTAGCCACTCAATAAGTATTTGTTGAGTTGAATTAAAGTAAGTGTCAGAGAAACAATAGAAGCAAAACCTTACGGTGTTTCAGAGGGTAAGATCCCATCTGTTTTATAAGCATTAGGAAAAAGAGTTGGCACTTGAGATAGGATTAAAGAGTTTTAGAGGTAATTCCACATGAAGTCCAGAGGGGGAAGAATTGTGTGGCCCCGTCATTCTGTTTTCTCCTGGGTTCTGTCACATGTGGCCTGACCCCTCGGCCCTGGGCCTCATGGGATCCCTACAGTGCCAGCCCAGCTCTCCCGCTGTTTCTGCACTCTCCTGCTGCAGGCACGATTAGCCCCTTGTTCTGCAAATATTTTCCAGCTTTTATTCTTTTAAACAGGCCTTCTTAGTCTTTGCTTTCTCCATTTACAGTGAACTGCATACATATTTTCAAATAAATGTAATTGATTACTATTCTGTCCTCTTTGACACATTTGTACATACTTTACTGTACAGTATCTGAATCATTATATGTAGCTATATAGATTAACTATAACACCTGTGGTCATTTCTGTAAAACAGTTGGACAACAGGCTTTCAGTCAGGTATATAACAGCAATAATATAAGTAGCAGGAATAACAGTATCAATTGTTTCTTCAGGGTGTATTTTGCACTGGACATCCACTTAATAATCTTGTTTGATCTTCTACTGCTGTAAGACAGATATTATTACCTCTAATATACACAAGAGTAAACACAGACACAGGTAGTCCGAGGATGTTCTCAGACTCTCAGGTGTCAGAGCTGAGTCACATATCACTGTTTCTAACTCCTGCTTTTTCCACTCTACCAGGATACTTATTGTTTAATAATTGCCTATTATGCTACTATTTCAGTAAGAAATATGATTCAGGTTACAGTCTTTTGACATATACTGAAGGAATTGATTTTCCCTCAGTGAAAAGTGTAGAACTTTACATGTCCATGGCTCTGTCTCTATTTTGTTCATCATTTTATTTTGTTCATTAGAGTCCACATATAATAGTAAGTGGGATCATATGGTATTTTTCTTTCTCTGACTGGCTTCTTTCACTTAGGATAATAACCTCTGGGTTCAGGGAACAGACTGACAGCTGTCAGAGGTGAGGGTGGAGGGTGAGGCTAGATGGAAGAAGGTGGAGGGATTAGCCAAAGCATACACAAGGTGGGGCAAAAGTCAGCTCATGTTTGTTCATATAGGAAATACAATTAATAACTAATAATACGGAATAAACTCTTATACGTACTCATAACTGTAAACCTAGTTTTGCCCTACCCCATGTGTGTATAACCCATAGACACAGAAAATAGTGTGGTGATGGCCAGAGGGAAGAGGGTCCCAGGGCTGGGTGGAGGCAGGCAAGGTGAGGGGTAATATGGGGACATCTGTAAAAGTGTCAACAATAAAAATGAAGGAAAAACAAGTAAAAATCACTCCCAATGTGGCCACACACAGGAACTTATACTCCTGAATGTGTTAACATTATAAACTTTTTTCATCATAACTGTTGATAACATTACGTATATCATATGCATGTCTGCACATCAAGAAATATTTTAAAAATAATCTTAATAAATTCATATTATTTAATATTAAAAAAGGAAAGCCCAGTATTTAAAAATAAGTAATATATTGGCATGCAAATCAAAAATAAGAGTTGTAAAATTTGGGAAGGAATAATCACTGGTTATGATCATTGGATAAAGAAAATGTGAACAAGCTTAAGAGACTGGGAAAAATTAAGGAAAGAACAGAGAGGCATGGAAGGGAGAGTGAGAGATTGATTTAAAAACAATTAGAGACTTCTGGTCAAGATGGAGGCATAGGTGGGCACACCGTACCTCCTTGCACAACCAAAATGAAGGACAACAAAGACTTAGAAACAAACAAAAAAAAACCAATCAGATCTGACAGAAAATTGAACTGTAAGGAAGTTCGACAACCATTCATCCAGACCGGTAGGAGGGGCGGAGTCGGTGGCCCCAGGAGAGGGATCACAGCAGGAGAAAGTGGTTATCTGCCAACCCCACCTGCACACTCAGGTGGTGGGTGGTCCTGGGTGTGCAGGTGGGGCTGGCAGACCCCAGGCGCGCAAGGTGGCAGGCTGACTGCGGACACACATTTGCATGCAGATAAACCAGGAGAAAACAGGGAGATAGACCGCGCAACCCAGGGCCCCAGTGCTGGGAAATAAAGTCTAAAAACATTGATTGAAAGCACTCCAGGAGAGTATGCTGGAGGGACCCAAAGGGTCCTAGAATGTACACAGGCCCATCCACTTGGGAGGCAGCACCAGAAGGGCCCAATTTGCTTGTGGGAAGCAGCCAAAGGGACTGAAATACAAGAGAGAACGGAGCAAGCACCATTGTTCCCTCTCTGACTCCACCCCCACATACAGCATCACAACCCAGAGACTGGGTTGCCCAACCTTGCTGAACACCTAAGGCTCCACCCCTCATACATAACAGGTGAGACAAGACCCCCCCCCCCAAAAAAAAAATATATATATGGCTCAAGCAGAAAAACAGATCAAAGCCTCAGAGCAAATTCACCTAAGCGACCAAGAGGTAGCCAACCTATCAGATGCACAGTTCAAAGCACTGGTGATCAGGATGCTCACAGAATTGGTTGATTTTGGTCACAAATTAGATGAACAAATGAAGGCTACACTAAGTGAAATGAAGGAAAATGCACTGGGAACCAATAGTGATAGGAGGAAAACTGGGACTCAAATCAATGCAGTGGACCAGAAGGAAGAAACAAACAACCAAACAGAAAAGAAGGAAGAAATAAGAATTCAAAAAAATGAGGAGAGGCTCAAAACACTCCAGGACATCTTTAAACATTTCAACATTCAAATTATAGGGGTACCAGAAGGGGAAGAGGAAGAGCAACAAATGGAAAACTTATCTGAACAAATAATAAAGGAGAACTTCCCCAATCTGGCAAAGGAAATAGACTTCCAGGAAGTCCAGGAAGCTCAGAGAGTCCCAAAGAAGTTGGACCCAAGGAGGAACACCCCAAGGCACATCGTAATTACATTAGCCAAGATTAAAATGAAGGAGAGAATTCTAGAAGCAGCAAGGGATAAGGGCACAGTCACCTACAAAGGAGTTCCCATCAGACCGTCAGCCTGATTTCTCAGAGGAGACCTTGCAGGCAAGAAGGGACTGGAAAGAAGTATTTGAAGTCATGAAAGTCAAGGACCTACATCCAAGATTGCTCTATCCAGCAAAGCTTTCATTTAGAATGGAAGGGCAGATAAAGTGCTTCTCAGATAAGGTCAAGTTCAAGGAGTTCATCATCACCAAGCCTTTATGATATGAAATGTTAAAGGGACTTATCTAAGAAAAAGAAGATAAACAGGACAGTGAAAAGACAGCAAACTCACAGCTATTAAGAACCACACCTAAAACAAAAGCAAACTAAGTAAAGAACTAGAACAGCAACAGAACAACAGAAATGGAGATCACATGGAGGGTTAGCAACAGGGGAGTGGGAGGAAGAGAGAGGGGCAAAATGCACAGAGAATAAGTAGCATGGATGGTGGGTAGAAAATAGACAGGGGGAGGGCAAGAATAGTGTGGGAAATGTAGAAGCTAAAGAACTTATGACACATGGACATGAACTAAAGGTGGGGAATGTGGGTGGGAGAGGATGTGCAGGGTGGAGGGGAATGAAGAGGGGGGAATGGGACAACTGTAATAGCATAATCAATAACATTAAATTAAATTTAAAAAATAAAATAAAAACAATTGGAGATAAATCCAATCAGAAAAGCTAAATAGCTTACATATGCCCCTCTCTGCACAATAAATACCAAGGGATAACTTAGTAGTTGGCTCTAATATGTAACTGTGCATTATAGGAAGGCTACTCACCAGTTCTCCGTCAACATCAAGGTCAGAGTAAGATAAATGGCCTTAAATTACAGGCAGAAATTTCAGTTCATCTGAGAAAGGACTTTTTTTTAATTGAATTTATTGGGGTGACATTGACTAATAAAATTATATAGGTTTCAGGCATACGATCTATAATACATCATCTGTATGTTGTATTGTGTGTTCACCACCCCAAGTCAAGTGTCTTTCCATCACCATTTATCTTTCTTTACCTTCTACCTCCTCCCAGCCTCTTCCCTCTGGCAATCACCAAAAACAAAGAGAAAAAGAAAGGCTCATGGATGCAGAAAGATCTTATTAACATCAATGGCAATTAAACGTTTTAATATGAACTACAAAAGGTTATAAAAATCTTTATCCTTTTATATTTTTTAAAAATAAAACCTGCTTTCAAATTAGCAAACTGAATTGGAAGAGTACTAAAAGGGTTTTTTTCTGGATCTTGACATCAGGGTATAACATAGTCAATGCAATATAAAATTTATAACTTATTATAAATTAATTTTGCATGCATATATTTATGTTTGTAGCATTTTGTTTTACCCCTCAACTATACAGATAAAAGTGTGAATTGTAAAGGAAGCAAACTACTTGCTTCTTAGTTAAAATGGGAAAATTACTATTATTTTAGGCCAGAGGTGATTTTAAGA
Organism: Glossophaga mutica; assembly: GCA_039655065.1. Taxonomy (NCBI): domain Eukaryota; kingdom Metazoa; phylum Chordata; class Mammalia; order Chiroptera; family Phyllostomidae; genus Glossophaga; species Glossophaga mutica. The sequence goes on from CM077304.1 coordinate 68,593,270, forward strand.
CATCACTTAAAGGAAATGCCTTTTTTTTTGCCCTTTTAAAGAAAGTGTACATGCTGGGAGGCGATGATTTTATTGACATTTCTGTGACAAATGCTGTTAGCACTTACTGTCAAATTATTAATTTGTGCATTTTGCTTATGGAAACAAGTTTTCTTCTGCATATGTGTTTGATTCATCACCATTTGAATGGCTTCTTCTTTCTTCTTCTTTTCCTCAAATCTTAATATTTAAAACAGCTTGCTTTTTTCTTTCTAGTCACTTGCACTTCTCTACACTAGCTGTACATCTCTGATTTAGATATACGTGATGAAACTGAAAGAAAAACTATGCATGTGATAAAAATAAATAGCAGGTTACTCAATAGTATAAAGAATGGATTAATCCCAAAGGATTATTATCTTATTTGGCCCTTCTTGTGTTTTGTTTTGTTAGTAATGAATGGTTAGTATGCTGGTTTTGAATTCCTCTGCTGCACACAGTTCTTGTCTGTCCTTTTTACTTGGCTGAAGTGCTTAAGAAGGTGCAGTGTTCATTTTGAGTTCATTTTTCTGCTTTTTTCTGTGAAAGCCAGGATGGTGATCGCACAATATAAAGAGCTTAAGAGCCAGAGCTTTGTTAATTCTTAGCTTGCAGAACTTGGTTGTAGTGAGGTTCTGCTTCTGCAGCTTTCTGAAATAGCTTCTCAGCCACAGTTGTTCTTCATGTTTTGCTTATGCAAAAAGCTTAATTCTAATGCCTTTTGCAATGGTTCACTCATGCCAGACTTCATCAATAGCCATAATTAAAAATAAAAAGTACCATTTCAATTAGTATAAATGGTATTACACAAAGAGTGTTTCATTGCTGTAACTTGCTCACCCTGCAACTATATGCAACTTTAATTCCATTAAGCTAGGAGGCAGCTATAATGCATTTCAGAAAGGAATTTGGCTGCTGTTAAAAGAACAAGGTCAATTCAGTTAGGAGACCTGTGAATCTAAAATTGTTTTATACAGGATAGTCAGAGAGAAAAGCAATTGAAGATAAAATCTAAAAAGAATTGGGAATCAACCAATGTATAGTTCTCCTTTTGTACATAGGGGGATTGCAGTGTTTTGAATAGATTTTCTGGAATAATGGGATTCTACAGTGGTTAATAAAAGGACAAGTAAGTTCAGGAATAAATTAAGATTAAGAAGGATAAAAAAATCAAGGCAATTGGCTTTAAGGGTTGACATTTTGACAAATGAGAAATGTAGAAAGAAAAGGAGAACAAAAATAAACTACCTTTTTACAAAAAGAATGTTTGGAGAAAATCAAGAATAAAAGTATTCACAATATAAATAAACAGTTTGTGTACTTGTAACAATGGACTAGGTTGGAAGAGTTTGAACTGAAGAATTTTCCTGAGGAATAGTGGCGAATGGGTTGTATTTAGCATCTGATGATTCATCCTTTACTCAGCGTAACCACTGCCAATTTTTAATCAACCACATATAGTATATTGATATAATATAAAAATCATCAGAAGCCCTACATGGTTACTAATTTACATATAAGTTCAAAAGAGATATCCCCTGTTTTATCATTATAGACCCTTTTAATTACTAGTCCTCTTTCATGTGAACCTGAAGATTATCTATTTTTAGTACTAAAAAATTGTAGCTACCAAGTATTAAAAATTTATTCTCTTTATATTAATCAATGATACCTATAAGTCTCAATCAGAGTGTCTATTTCAAACAGGCCAAATTGTATTATTATGCAGGGTAGATACAATTCTAGTCAAACAAACAAGAAAAACTTGTTTGGCTCATATAGCTTTTTTAAAAGGTAAATATGTTATTTCCCTTGAAATAATGAAAATATTTCTGTAGACACATTTTCATAGATATTTTCACAGATTCCTTCAGGGGAGGCTAAGGGTCATTTGATGATGTACTAAGAAAATCATCTAGAGAGTTTGTGTTTTATGCATACTTTATCATTTATGCTAATATATATTTCCTGGTAGCATTTAATCAAGTTTTTGGCCCTTTTCCTTTTAAAAATAGAATGTATTTCAGATTATTTTTGGTTGTCTTTATATTAGTATTAGAAGGCTTGACTGTGATTTTAGCTTTAAAAAACAGAGATTAAAAAAACACAACAACCCTGAAACTAGCTTTTGTCTTGAGGGTATTTTTCCAACCAGGAGAATTTGAGCATAATTTTCAAGGTTTCACAGAGATAGGAAAAGAAGACAAAGTCGAAGGTGAGAAGTTTAATGGGAGGCCTCCCATAAAGCCAAGACCTTAAACAACGACGCCTTCAGCACACAGATAAACAAGAAATAAACCTAACTCCTGCCTCAGAAGACTACAAAGAAATTGTTTGTTTCAAACTTGGACAGCAACACAGAGAGAAAGAAAATTTCCCCTGAAAATTTGTAGCCATGCATAACATTAGCTCATAAAAAACAAACAAACAAACAAAAAACCCCTTAGTACACTATAAATATTAAGCCAGGATTTTAATTTAAAATTAGCTTTAAATTAAAATCCTGGACTAGAGATACCCTCAGATGCCACACAGACATTAAAACAAATCTTTTCTAGAGATACAAGCCTTCATATCACATCTCAAAAGGTTTTCACAGATAAATCCCAAGAAAAAAGGGCATCTTGTCAAAAATAATGAAGCGCACCAGGAAACCAGGTTCTGTGGCCATGAGGGAGCTGAAGCAATTGCAAGCTGTCGTGTGTGTGCTTAAAATATTGGACATGTTAGACATAGAGTATACAATAATATATTAATAAATTTGAGAAGATAAAAAGAGGCTTGAAAACATAAACAAAATGAAAGCAGATTTTAAAAATAACTAATGAGGATTTCTAGAAATGAAAAGGTTGTAGTGGCATTTAAAAATAGAGTACATATAATAGCTGGTTTATCACAGTTAGAAAGAGCTGAAGAGAGAATTATGAATAGAAGGATAGAACTAGAGGACCTCTCCAGAGTGCAGCATGAAGAGGTAAAGAGTCAGCAAACATGAAAGAGAGGTTAAAGGCAGTGGAGGAGTGAAAAGATCTAACACATGGACAATACATAGACTCAAGACTTAGCTTCACTTATTTTCCCCATCCTTTGTTTCTTCATCAAATTATTACTTCTTAACTACAGGGATTAAAGTTTCTTTTTGCCTTAAAAAGTAGCATCATTCTTAGAAACAGAAATCAGAGTTTGATTTCAGAGTTTCTTTTTTTTTCGAAGTTTACAAAATTTAAATTTTTATTTTTTCCATTTTAAAAAATTTTATTGTTGTTCAAGTACAGTTTTCTGCCTTTTCCCCCTGCCTCTCCCCCCAATCCTACCCCTCCCCACCTCCCTCCCCTGATTCCATGCCCCCTTGGTTTTGTCCATGTGTCCTTTATAGTTGTTCCTGAAAACCCTTCCCCTTCCCCCCTGCCCCCCACATTATCTCCTCCCATCTTTCTGGTTACTGTCCATTTGTTCTTAGTTTCAATGTCTCTGGTTATATTTTGCTTGCTTGTTTGTTTTGTTGATTAGGTTCCACTTATAGGTGAGATCATATGGTATTTGTCTTTCACCACCTGGCTTATTTCAATTAGCATAATACTCTCCAGTTCCATCCATGATGTCGCAAGGGGTAGGAGTTCCTTCTTTCTTTTTGCTGCATAGTATTCCATTGTGTAAATGTGCCATAGTTTTTGATCCATTCATTTACTGATTTCAGATTTTCTTTATCTTAAAATTAGGAATATTATGCATCACCAAAGCATCATGTTATCATCTTTAGTCTCTTTTAAGAACTTTAAAAGCTTTAACAAGATAATAGAATGATAATAGTTTTAAAATGAATATTATAATTTTTATATTAATAGTTATTATTTATTGAGTGCTCACTATGTTACCACAGTTTTACCATACATCATTCCATTTAACATTACATCAAGCTGAAGCCTAGAGTAGTAGCCTACATTTTTTTTTGCGTCTAGCTCATATAGCTTATAAGTAAAAGAACCAATCTTTCTTTTTTGAAAACCTCACCTGAGGACATGCTTATTGATTTTAGACAGAGGTGAAGGGAGAGAGAAGGAAAGGGAGAGAAACATCAGTGTGAGAGAGAAACATTGATTGCCTCTGGTAGACCCCCACCAGAGACTGAACCCATGACCTAGGCATGTGCCCTGACTGGAATTGAAACCACAACGCTTTGATTTACAAGATGACACCCAACCAACTGAGCCACAGCAGCCAGGGCAGAGCCAAGATTTCAACCAAACCTACTAGATTCTAAATTGTGTTCTCTCATTGCCTGATCACATAGTCAAATTAGTGTTGACTTTCACAGTGGAGAAGGTTATATATTTATTTAAATATTTTTTCTTTCATCTGATCATGTATTTCATCTCTATTTGGAAATGATTTTTAGATACAGTTCATTGCCTGTCTCAGGAAACCAGTGTCATTATTTTATGATTCCTGAAGAGTCTACCTTGACCAGATATTTTTATTTTCTTGTCCTCTTTTATTAATTCTTACATTACCCTCTTAGCTTTTCCTGGCTTCCCCTCTTCTATATTTGAACCAACAGCCTAAGGATCCTCCGAAACATTTTGAACTGAGACTGGCTGTGTGTTCAGAGACCGTAAGTGGAGATGTGCATGGGCTGGAGTGGCACTATGTGGGTCTAGGTGACTGAGAAGCGTGGGTAGGCTTCTGCAGAGCAGAACGCACCCAGAAGCAAACCAGCTGTTGCAATCCAGTGGTGCACCACCTTACAGCCATAATTCCACATTAGGATGCAATTATCTCAGTGCCATAAATATATCTGGCCTAAAGTGGAGAATTTTTGTGATGTAGCCCTCTGGCTAATACTATAAAGTAAAACGAAGCAATGATCAAGCAGGGTAGGCCCATGTTTTCCTTACATATTCCCCAAACGGTTCTAGCCCCACCATTTTAAGACAGAATGTGCAAACATTCATTGCCACATCATTTTTCTTCTGGAAGGGCATCCATCCCAGCAGGAACTTTGTGAATAAATTGATGCAGTTTAAACTATTTCAGTAGTCAGTTTGCTAAGAGTAAGAACAAGAGTTTTAAATGCTATCTAATGTCTAAGAATTTTTTTTCAGTTTGATATGAGAATGTTGTCAGTGTTAGGTGAAAGTTAGCATATTTTAAGGTACTTATGTCTGAAATAATAACCTCAATGAAGTCTTATATAGCACTATATATCAGCCACTTTTATGTAACTCCTTTATATATATTGTCATTATATCATTATAACAATCCCATGATATGGATTTTCCTTCCCATCTCCATTTTATGATGAGGAAACTTACAAAAATCCACTACTACAGTGTTAGTAAATATTGGAGTGAGGATTCATACACTGACCGTTTGATCTGTGCTCTTAGCCAACTGCCCCAGACTGGTAATACTTTGATATCCATTTAGACAGCACACTGCCTAAAAATCATGAAGAGATACTCATTTTTTTCTAATACGGCTGTTGTGTTTTGTAGTTTTTTGTATGTATTTGTGTAGTTAGTCCTCTGTTTTGCTGAATCAAAGCTTTAGCATTATCCTAGTTATTACCTAGTTCAGAACCTTATAGATGTTGACAACAAAGTAAATACTTGTAGTTTGAATGACTTTTATCAGTGATTAATCTCACCCTCAAAACCCTTTAAGGTAGTTATACAAATTTAATTTCTAGTTGTTTCAGATTCCTACCAGCTGTGACTTTTGAGACATTTTTTTGTTTTCTATTTTAAACCTCTAGCATGAAAAAGAGAAGTAAATATGGCTGTTTACTAAATATTAAGCAAAGTAATGCTTTATTAAATGCTTATGTGACCATTTAAAGTATTCTTTAGATTGAACTACTCAAACTTTTTTTCTAAAAAGTAATACAGAATGAAAGTTTTTTTGGCTTGTTCTGAATTACTTTCCTTAAGCATTAAGTGGTAGTTCCTCATCCTGGCATCCCATGGTTCCTTAGACAAACCTGGGAGAAGTTAGGAACGTTCTGCACCTACCCCTCACCTCTGAGATAAAGATCAGGAAAAGAACACACCTGCCTTTCAGCATGTCTCCATGCCTGTGTCAGAACCGAAATTCCACTCTTGGATACTCTAAGAGCTAAATCTCTTACTATTTTCCACTTCTGCTTGAGAAAACATTTTTATAGCTTAGTGCCAAATGTTTTTTATGAGTTCATTTCAATGTCTCATTAGTGACCTTGTTGCCACCTGAAGCCATGATGTTACTGGTCGAATTTGGGAGAGATTTGCTATGAACGAAGTAGAGCCCTTTTACTTTTCTCCCAGATATAAAGATATGAGTCATTTGCTTTTTCCCTGTTGCATTTCCTCTGTGTTAAACCATAAGAAACTCAAGTTGACCTTTAATTGTTTCTAAAATGAAGGCAGCATCAGCAGGTATTAGGGTGGTTTATTTCTCCTAGGCTTCTGGTAGTGGCAGCAATCAATGCTTTTTATTTTTGCTGTTTGTTTTTTGTGTTTTGATTGATTATAAAAAGAATGGAGGAAAGCTAGAGGTAGAAATTTGATGCCATGTACAAGAAGCTAAAGTTTGAAAAGGCAATAACAGGACCTATGATGTAGATATTTGCTTAGAAGGTGTTAAATTGTTCTTTTTAGATTACTAGGAGAAAGGGCATTGTACATTTTTATGTATGTGTCTGGGAAAATTTAATCCTACAAAAATGGTGTTTTCCAAAGTATGAGCTGTGGAATACTACAATATGTTCTCTTAAAATTATTTTCTTCATCCTCACTCAGATATCAAAATTTCTGATTTTATTTATTTGCCTTAATGGCATTACAGAAAAGTATACCTTAAATAAAAATTTAAGCAATGAATTTATTCTGTGGGCTTGCTGGGTAAACTCTGGCAAGATTGTCTTTGCTTCTCTGCCTATAAAAATAGACTGGCTCTATGTGCTTATGATCCACCGCATCAGATGAGATTGCTTCGTGATAAAGGGCTTGCTGCTTTGGTTACCACCTGGGTGGTATGTTCTTTTTTTTAATATTTAAAAAAATATTGTATTTTTCCATTACCACTTAACCCCCTTATACCTCCTTCTCCCCTGTAATCACTATACTGGAATCCATGTCCATGAGTCCTTTTTCCTTTTTGCTGGATCCCTCCACCCCCTAACCCCACATCAGAGCTGTCAGCCTGCTCTCCACCTATGAGTCTGTCTCTGTTTTGCTTGTTAGTTCAGTTTGTTCACTAGATTCCACATATGAGTGAAATCACATGGTATTTGTCTTTCTCTGACTGGCTTTTTCACTTAGCATAATGTTCTCCAGTTCCATCCATGCTATTGCAAAGGGTAAAATATTCTTCTTTGGAATGATATGTTTTTGAGTTTTGAAATTCTCTAGGCACAGAATGTCAGTGCTTTGCCACACTGAAAACAAAAATCAAAAGCTGTAGGTGAAAGCTGCCCTTCTGTTTTAGAAGAGGTGATGGTGGTGAACACTTACCTTATTGACTGGTGTACAGGTGTTATCAAGTCTTCGACTCGAACCTGCTCCCCATTCCACTCTGTCACCCACAAGCATCCAGAAGGAAGTTGTAACTTCTGCATTTCTAAAGAAGAAACACAGAAAGAAAGAATCCACTTCTCAGTGAAGTACCTGAAGAGGCTAATTTATTTTCTTGAGAACATCTGAAGGAGGTTTAATAAAACTTTAATCTGGGCATTTCATTATCTTTGTAAAGTCTCCCTGAAGCCAGAATAAGAGAAAGGGAGGCAGGGAAAGCTTTCCTCAAGCAATTATTTCGCTTATCCTTCAAATATTGGGACAGTAAAATAATTTTCTTAGCTCCCAGAAAATCGGTCATATCATGTATGAATGAATTCGACAATGAAGATTAAAAAGTGTCGAACATTATAAGATGTTTTTCTTCTTTGCTTTTCTTCATATACCTGAGTGACAAAATGACGTGGAGATATCAACTGATCCATTTTTGTTGTGCATTAATTGCGATGATTGAAAGATTAGTTATGCTGGTGTTTACTGATAACACATTTTATTTATTATGGATCTAGTTGGATGGCAACTTCAGTTTTATAGCCCAGTGGAGTTTGGAACTGTGACTTTATTTAATATTGTTCTTGAATTCTGTGATGGCCCATCTGTGTAAATAAGCTCATCAACCTCTTGTGTGAGCCCATCCTTGAAGAGTTTCTCATATGGATTCTTAATGAAAAAAATGTACTATGCTTTTGTCCTTGTCAGTGGTGTCAGAACGTATGAGATATTCGGTACAACTGCTAAATAAAGCTTCTGCTGTGAGAGAAGGCCCGGCAACATTTTGTCTGGATGAGTAAGCAGCTAGTGTGCACTGGGTTTCACAGAAAAAAGACAACCATGAGCCCATATAAAGGACATGGTTATTTATGGTCATGTTTAGTGACTTTGTTCACATGGAAATTACAGCTAAAAGTCCAGCAAACTGACCTCTAAGTCTCAAGTCTTCTTGACTTGAATCCCTAATTTTCCATGAAGGCATTTTTTAATACCTGTCTCCCAAAATGCATTTATACCACCCACAATAAAATGAATTAGAACAAGGTGTTGATGTTTACATGAAATACCCTGTGAATAGAACTGTACCCAAATTTACTTCATTTTAAAGTCACCTAGAAAAAAGTCACCTGACTCTATACATGCCTTAGAATAGTTTTGAAAAGTTGCAATCCCTTTTTAAAATAGAATAACTTTGTTCTTTAAACATGAGTATTTTAAATAAAAAATATTGTATCCTTATTTTAGAACCCAGTTATTTTATTATTTCCTAAGGTTAGATCAAAACAGTTTTTTAAAAACATTTATTTCTTTTTCAATTACAATTGTTACTCCATTCTAAAAATATCAACTCTTTCAAATATAAATAATGGTATAATATAATGAAATGTTTAAACGTTAGTTAGCCTGATGAATTCTAAAAGAAAAAGATTCTGTCCAGTATAATTTGAGATTATCAAATTTTAGGGTTGTATTTGTTTGCCTTTACTATATATAATCAGTAGAACCTTAAGACACTACTCTAGGCTTCTGTTTCTTATGCAGACATGTGTGTGTGTGTAGCTGATAATTATTAGGCTACTGTCTTCTTCCTAAAAAAGAATAACAGTGAGCTATTGTCGAGCCGGATTTTGGAGCAGCAAGCACATTAGTGGAAGGCTGGGTTAGATGGATGAGTAAATGAAAATATCAGAGAAAGTGCCAGTTTGGAGAGAGGTTGGATAAGCGTCCATACACATCTGTTTGATGATGGTGGGTCTTACTAGAGAATATTCTAGTTTCTGGAGGATTAATATTCTAACTCTTAATACAACAAGAAAATATGCTTTATTCAAACTACCTTTTGAAGGTCAATGTACACATTCCTGTGATGATTAATGCCAAACAGTAAGTCTTTCATGTCTAAGAAATACTTCCTTTCTGGTCTTTGTTTTAGTCATTAGTGTGTTGTGTGTGTGTGTGTGCGGTTGCTGTTTAACTCCCAGTGGAGATAAAAATCAATTGACTACACAGGCTTTAGGTGAATTTTCCTATATTTGAAAAGTGTTATGAAGTGTTTGGCTGGGCATTTTTCCAGGAAAACATATTTAACCTTACTTTTTAGGGCTTTTTATCCTATCTCTGGATTTCCTCTAATGTCCCTCTGACACTTTTACCTATAACTTTTTTGTTCAATGCATAGTTACCGCAAATAATGTTCAATAGATGATTTTTCCTGTATTATATTTTATCCCCAGTATTACACCCATATGACCTGTGCCTCTAGTTGCTCAGATTTGCAGGAGCAAAGGCCATGCCTTCTGTTGTTGAACTTTTGCTGGATTGATTTCTTTTTACTTTTTAAAATATAGCATTGTTAAAATATTCTTTATTAGCAACTCAGGCAATAGCAATTGCTTACCTTTTGTTAGCTATTAGTAGGAGATTTAGAACTATTACCTCAAGACTCCAGCTTCCTTTGGCTTGGTTATTAATCTTGTAAATGATATTTTATTTTGCTGAGATGACTGTACTTTCTCATTGTTCTGTTGATGACATGTAATAGTTTCAAAACATTCTTTATTTTTAAGAAGATGTTATTCATTTATTTTAAAGAGAGAGGAAGGGAGGGAGAAAGAGAAAGAAAGAGAGAGAGAGAAACATCAGTGAGGGAGAGAAACATCAATTGGTTGCCTCTCGCACGCCCCCAGCTGGAAAACTGTCCCTCAAGCAGGCCTGGGCCCTGTCTGGGAATCCAACCAGCAACCTTTGGCTTTGTGGGACGATGCTCAACTCACTGAGCCATGCCAGCCAAGGCTCAAAAATATTCTTTTAACATAAATATGCAGAGACATTTTCCCATCACTATAAAATCAGTTCTTCATAACTTGCAAACCAGATTTTCCCTGGTAATGTAAAGATTGCACAGAGGGCCCGTCCCTCCCATGGTGCATCCTCCTCCAGGCGCCGGTTTCCGTGCTGCTGCGTTGCTCCAGCCTGAGGATGCAGTCAGCAAGGTGTCTGCACCGGATATCTGAGTTTTGGAGGCATGTATTTATGATTTTAATATAAATGCGGAGACGATCATAATTCAGTGGTTAAATGGATGGATTATTTACGGAAAAGTATCAAGAAATATTGGAAACATTAGGGGAAAATCTATAAAAGGGAATAATGACTTTGGGTATCACAAGAGAGAAGAGTCAATGTAGATGAGTAATAAAATCAGCATTGTCTTTCTGACATCCCTACGTGGGTCTGTCTTAGAAAACAAGAGAAGTGTTTACTGAGAGTTAGCCTTTGTCCCGGATATTGTTGCTGTTATACTTATTCACTGTTTTCTTTCCTACTACCATTTTTGTTAATATTTTACATATTAATACATTTAACACTTGTTACCTAGTTTAATAGTTATGTATTGAGTATATAGTCATACAGGAAAAGGCTGGGTTTTACAAGACATGGTCCCTCTCCTAACTGTTAGTGGTATAGAAGGTATTTGTTATACGTAAATTTTCAAACTAAGACAGGTTGTGCTCTAGGTCGAAGTAGGTATAAAAACAAGTGCTGTAGGAGAACTGTACTAGTAGTTTTAATTCTGACTTGGATTAGAAAATATTTCTTAGAAAACCTGACATTAGAGTTGACTAGAGACTTAAGTCATTTTAGTATTAAGGTTTATTTGGAGCAGTAGGGGAATGGAGGGCATGGAGAGGCTGTGCAAAGGCATGGATAACGGGAAGTGCAGGGAGACTAGATACACGGCTCTTCTCAGGGTCACTCGAAAGGTAATACAGGCCAGAATCTGGGCGGGGGATTATAAAGAAGAGCTAGATTTAAGAAAACACTGTTCTTGTAAGAGCCACATGCCCATTCAATTTCTTCTTCTTCTTTTTCAATATATGCAGTATCTATTTTGTACACCTTCAAAATTATATACATCTATATATAATAAAAATAAAATTTAGGAAAGGAAAATTGGAAAGAAGAATGAATTTAACAATGAAATTAAATATTGTGCTTATAAATTACTTTGTACATAACTTTCAAATATTTGAATATTTGACATTTTAATTATAAAGTAGAAAAGTGAATGTTTATATTATGTAGAAAATGCATAACTTAATTATTAGAGGTCAGTGTTATACTCTATTTTTCAGAACAAAATATTCAATTGATGCTAAATTTTTATTACATTAACATAATTGTTGTTTGCATAGTAAATTATATTTTCTTTTTTAAAAGGTCTTATTTGTTTATTTTTAGACAGAGTGGAAGGGAAGGAGGAACTGGGGGAGAGGAACATTAACGTGTGGTTGCCTCTTGAGTGCCCCCTACTGGGGAACTGGCCCACAACCCAGGCATTTGCCCTGACTGGGAATTGAACTGGTGACCCTTTGCTTCACAGTCCAGCACTCAATCCACTGAGCCACACTAGCCAGGGCAATTATATTTTCTTAAGTTGCTAGCATTCAACTAAATCCAGCAACGTATCTTTAAGAAATGTTATGTCGTCTTTTACATTAGATAGACACTGGGGAAGTATCTTTTATTCAAAACATATCTAAACCTCATTTATAATGATTTTAAGTATTTCCTTTGACATTAGTTAGCATAATATGTGTGATTTTTAAAAGTGTTGTTTATGCAACATGTTTGACATACCTTGTTCACTAACATTAATTCATGTTGTATTTTTCTGAATAAGATAAATTTCATGGTGGGAGTTAAACTGTCATGGACAAGAAACAATTCTTTTGCAGTAAGTGACAAGTATACCACTTATTTGCTGATACTCAAAAAACACAAATGGTATTGATATCTTTGTGGAATTATTTTATAGCCTCTTGTTCTCAAGTTCTAAAATGAATTTGGGATGAAAGAATATTTAGATTATTGTATATATTTTTACAAACAAATGGAGTTTCTTGAATTCTCAAAATAATATTAAATTAGTTTTACTTATTCAACACTGTTATTGGTTTAGGACATTTCACAATTCCATCCTGTTTAGAAGTGAAATATATATACATATATATCAATTATTCTTAAACCATTGCTTTGCTAATACCTTAAAAATTTAATTGAAATAATATGCATATTAATAGTTTGATTTTTAAAAGAAAATTATTCACACATTCTTAATTATTAAAAGAGTTACTCCAAATTTCTGCCTAATTCAACTTATTTCATTTTTCTCTTTATTGTTTTGGGTTGACCAAAAAGTCCATTTAGTCTTTTCCATAAAGTAAAAGATACATTTTTCATTTTCACTAGTAACTTTCTAGATTTGGATATTTTGAGTATGTGGGCTATCTCCCACATGGGTTTCTAGTGGGTAGAGGCCAGGGTGCTGCTAAACATCTTCCAATGCTTAAGACGGCCCCACAGCAAAGAATTATTTGGCCAAAATGTCAATAGTACCAAGAAACTTTGCAAACCACTTTTGACACATTCGATCAGTCATAGTACCTTCTCCATACAATGTACAAGCTTTTTTTTGCATTTCCGTTGTGTTTTTACTTTTCTTGAAATAGTAATACATAATACACCAAAAATGTTATGTATCTTCTTCCATGTTCAATGTTAAAATGGCTGCACAAAAAAATCACCAATTTTGATGTTTAAATGCACACTGATATGAGAGCTGTCACAATATAATCTAACAAAATTGTTTCGAATGAAGCTAAAGACAGCTAAGCACTAATAGAGCCGTCATATGGGGAAAAAAAAAACTAAATTACCTTTATAGCCAACCCAATAGAGACATTCATTTAAAAATTTTAAAAAATGATAGTACCAAGATATTCCTAGAAGATCAATAGAAAGATCTTTGAATAAGGGAGTAAGGGATTTTCCACCACTGAGATTAAGGTAAGAGGAAACCAAAGTTTATATAAAGCATGGGAGATCATTTAATGAGATCGATTATAAGGTGTTTTAGGTGAGCAATTATCTCTAAGACCTCTATATTTAAATAAAAGTCTCAAGAAATTTTCAAACATATAGCAAATATTGACAGGTATGCATATACTCAAGATCCAAATTTAATAAATATTATCCTTTTTGTTATGATTATGAAGACTCAAATTTAACAAATATTATATATTTTAAAATTTTTATGCCTTTCCCTGTCTTTTCAAAGGTAACCACTAAGCAGAGATAACTTTATCTTTGTTTGCTCTCTGCCGGGAATGCTCTTCCCCAGTTATCAACAAGACTTGCTTCTTTTAGTTCATGTGTCTGCTTCAGTGTCATTTGTTAGAGAGATCTTTTCTGATTACCTTGATAACATTGAGAGCCCATCTCCCCTAGCACTCTCTGTTTCCTCACCCTGCTTTGCTTTTCTTCATAGCCATAATCAGTACTTGGCACAATTACATGAAACAGATTTTTTGTTTATTAACTGCTTCTTCTGCCAGAAAGTAAACTCCATGAAAGTTTATTTGATTTGTTCTTTGCATCATTTTCAGTCCCTATAACAGTGTCTCACACAGCGGACACTCAATCATTATTTGTTCATTTCATGAATAACTCAATATTTAAATTTACCTTAGTGTACAGTTTCCCTCCCCAAAGAATTTATACCTATATATACACACTCCCGCTAGAATGTTTGAAAGATCTTGTTTCCTCACATTCTTATCTATATTGGTATTATGAAATTCTCACATTTTTTGCTAAGCTGATGGCTGTGAAATGCTATCTTACTCTTTAAACTTGCATTTCCCTGTTTATTAGTGAGATGAAATATTTTTTGTATATTTGTTGCCATTTGGATTTCTTTTTGATTTTTTTTTGTATGAATCCCTTGCACATGTTCCTATGGGGTCTTTTTCAACAATTGTTTGCTTATTTAATTATTGAAAAATGAGAGGTTTTTTTTTTGCATTCTGGATACAAATCTTTGGTTGCTATTAAGACTATAATTTAACTTTTAACTTATGATGAGATATTTTTAACTCATTCATCATCTCTTTGTTCATTTTCTTTTATGCTTCATGCTTTTTAAGTATCATTCTTTACTCTTAATTCTTAAAGATATGCCTTGACAGGTTTTCCTAATATTTTAAAAGTTTTTAATTTTGCATTATGTTCTTTGATCTATTTGGATCTTTTCGCTGCTCCTTTATGTTGTGACGTGAGATGTAATTTTATTTTTGTTCAGGTAAACAGCCTTCTCAGTGTTCATCACTGAACGGCCTGCCCGGGTCCCACTCTGTTGTCACACGATCCCTGTCAGCTGTCACCAGTGTCAGCTTCTGCGCACTTGCTGCCCCACGTCCGGTGCCTGGTTGCCACGTGTAGCCCTGACTAAGGTCTAACCACTGTGGTATTTTGGGTTTGATATTGGGTGTGGTGATTCTCCCTGTCTTGCTCTGTTTTAAAATTGCAATCGTTAAGTATTTGTCAATTCCTATCAACTTTAAGATGCAAAAACTTTTGAAGATTTTATATTAGTAATTATGAACTATTTGACATTTTTATAATAACAGCTTTTTCTAGCTTTATAAGAAATATAATTTTTCATGTTTAGGCTCTTGCATCTTTGATTAAGTTGTTTAATTTTCTCCACAAAAATGCTGAGCAACTTTTAATTTCTCCCTATAATTTTTGGTTTTGTTATATTTGTTTGCATTTTGCTTTTGAGACTAGGACTCTTTATAAAATGATGCTTAAATTAGTTTTTACTGATTTATATCGACTCTCTTGATTTTTATGTATTGATATGTGTCAGATAAACTTGCTGAATTCTTTTATGGGTTTTATAGATTACTTCTATAGATTTTCATGGATTTTTGTAAGGACTTTAACATCATTTCTAAATGATGCTAATTTATTGCATAATTTTATTGTTTGCTGCATAATTTTATTTTTTGTTCATTTATTTTATTGTGCTCTTGAATATAAGTATTAGTAGGGGGCATTCTTGTCTTTTCCCATCTTTAAGAAGAACACATATAGTGTTTCATCAATCAGTATATTTTTAGGAGATGGCCTTTGACATGTTAATGAATTCCCCACTCTTCCCATTTTACTAAAATATATTATATTTTGAATCAATGCTAAGTCATAGCAAATTTTTTCATATATATTGATATATTTTATTTTTCATCTTCTCAACCATATCTTTATTTTCTATTTTGTTAATTTCTGCTCTCATATTTTTACCATGATTATTCATTTGAGTTTACACTATTATTGTTTTAAATTTCATTAATTGAATGCTTTCATGTAAGTGGTATTCTTGATGTTGAAAGCTCCCTGTTTTTTTATCTCTGCCTCTGTAGTCTTCTTTCTTGGTTTCCTATTGATTTTCATATAGATTACCTTATTTGACTATTGTTTGGGAGTACTAAAAAACAGAAGACCCCGGTTTAGCATATATGCTGAATTTCATAATCGGGAAGATTGAGTACCTGTGTATTGGCTATGAGCTCATGGTTTGGATTGCCGATTTGAAACCAGCAAGTAGTTTGTGGATACCTTTCATAGCTAGGACCATCTTTCTTTGGCAATGAAAGAATTATGGCACTGGCAACAAACAGGTGTGCCAAGAACAAGTCTAAATGAATGGCCCACATCTAACTGTGGAAAGAAGAAACAGTCATTTGAATCAATTAGTGATGAAGTAAAATAATTTAATAAAATATGTAGTTTAGACTTAAAAGATTTATGACTCAGAGGACAGAAAGTATTTAGGGCTAATATATTTGTGGGAAGTTTAATATTATAGTATGGACTTGTCCTGTGCTTTTGAATAATGTATAGGGGTTGGAATGTAATATTGAAAAGGAATATCCTTGCAGTTGAAGTAAATAGTATGATTAAAACATGAGGGTGTAAGGTGTGCTCACGGGATCATAAGAAGATCAGCTTAACTAGAGGCTCAGAAAAGTCTCGGTAAGTAATAGCAAGTTTCATTGTGTATGGCCTCGATTTACTACCAAAGGAAATTAAAAAAAAAAAAAAGTTTATGGGCAGGGAGCTGACAGGGAAAAGATGGTAATGATGAAGATCATTACATACTTTTGTTGATGCATATTATATGCCAAATAGAGTTCCAAGTGCTTTACATGAGTGATGTAAATGAATCTTCAGAAAAATCTTGAGATGAGTATCATCACCATTATGATCATCATCACTCTTAGGAGTAGTCCTTGCTGTTTTTATTGTAATATTCTAGTTGTTGATACATAGGGAGCTCATCAAACGTGACTAAGCTCTTACATTAGTAGATGACAGAGGTAGGACTTTTAACAGACACTATGCTTCTTCAGAAATAATGACCAAAATTAGTCTGATGTCATCCATTGAATGGACTTGAGAAAGTGAGATCTCATCTGGGGTTGTCACTGGGAGGCTGTAGACTAATTCTGCTATGCAGTGATAGAAGCCCGGTCTCAGGAAATAAAGAGTCAGAGGGCTCTGAGGTATCAAGTGTGGGTTGCTGGGGCATGGGACATTAATTCTGCTTCCCTTTTAAAATTAATTTTCTTTCCCTTTCTGTCTTTTTTTTGTTCTAGTCCTCTTCTCTCTTTCTCTGCCTTTCTTTTTGGCAATCAATTTGTGAATGGCAAATACTGAGGATTAGATATTTTATTTTTATTTTTTTACTTAGGTCCCAAATATAACTACATACTATTGCAAACAAACAAACAAACAAAGAAAGAAACAAACAAAAAACATGTTTTTGAGAAACCGTGGAGGATTTCAGGTATGCTTTTACTCCAGAGCAAAAGCCAAGATTCACTGATAAATCATGTTAGAACATTGCATAATCTTGACACATATCTAGATTTGATGCAGACAGATTATTTAGAAACTTACACTTTAGAAGTACTTTGATTTAGAATCAATACACTAATTCTCTTAGTAATAAGGGGGGATGGGGACAAATGTAATTGAACAACAACAAAAAAGTAATGAGAAAGTCTTACCTTATAGGTTTCTTTGCTAACAAGTAACTCAACCACTGAATGTGTGGATATAAGTCTAGGAAAAACTTCCAGTAACTACTACACCTGTGTAACTTTAGGCAAATTACTTTACCTTTTATCTCTGTCTCTCCCATATGAAACTGAATATAATGATACACTATTTCTTTTTTTAAGGATTTTATTTATTTAATTTTTAGAGAAGGGGAAGGGAGGGAGAAAGATAGGGAGAGAATCACTGATGTGCAGGAGAGACTTTGAGCCATTGCCCCCTTGCACACCTGGGTCCTGGCCTGCAACCCAGACATGTACCCTGACCAGGAATCAAACCAGTGACTTTCTGATCTGCAGGATGACACTCAAGCCATGGAGCCATATCAGTCAAGGCTGATACATTATTATTATTTTTTTTGCCTGCTCATATCCTATATAAAACCAAACATCTTTTACAGTGGAACATTGGAATATAATGTTTCCTACTGGGTGAGGTCTTTTGAGAAGAAGTCAGTATGGTGTGTGAGGTATTTATGTGAGAAAGGAGCCAAAGGAGGTAGAGAGAGCTGCCTTGAGACCACAGGGCAGTTTATAGCCTGTGCAAAAAGAGAGGGAAAGAAGCATTGAACTGAAAGAAGTTCAACTTTAGGCAGCAGTCCAATTGCAAGAAACATCCATCCAGACCAATGGGGAGTTCTGAAGCCAGAGCTTCCCATTACAGGAGTTTCCTGTCTCACCGGGAGGTGCCCACCTCAGTTCCGCTCTCATGCTCAGTCACCAGCTGGGAGTGAACTGAGGAAAACAGCCTTCAGGCTACAGAGAGGCTACAGAGGACAACTACACTCAGCATCTGATAAAAACATCACTGTTTTCAACTTTGTACTGAATCTGCTCCAAACTATCTTTACACCTCCTAGTCTATCAACATGTTCTATTATGCTAGCCAATTTCTGTTTTCTGTTCCATAGCCAGTCCTGGACATGTTGGTCAACTATTTCAACTATGTCTCAGTGAATTAGGTTTCCCCTCATTGTCTCCTGGGAACATCCACTGATTCCAAACTGAGTAACTTTAAGAATTCCCTTTCTTGATATGCTCAAGGTTTCTGGAAAGTGTCATGTAACTCTTTTAATTTGGGATCACAAGAAGGTAACCCAGATTCATTAAGATGACTGATTTTGGAGTTAGATCTAAGTGGAGTTTCAATCTTGGCTCCATAATTTACTACCTGTGTTAATTTGGATAAATTGTACAACCTTTTAAGCCTAATTCACATTATTTCCTTACAATAATGTGAATATGGCATGTAGTAGTTGCTTAATGAATGATAGGTAAAAATTTTCGCTAGGACTATAATTAATAGCTAGGACTTAGGATTATTCTGCACATTTCCACAGTTTTTGACTCATTTTATTCTCACTGGAGTTCAAACCTTGTTCCACTTTTTCCAACTCACATAATCTTAGGCTTGCCTTTCCTACATTACTGTGATTCAGCATTTTTTGAGAACCTACTATGTTCCAGGAACTGTTTTTCACAATGGGTTCATAGTAGCGTCAAACAGAGCAACATTACTTATTCTTTTCACTCTTTACCTACATGAGTCTGCAAAGACCACTCCTGCCGGACCATGCAAATAAATGCTTCCTGTTTACATTGGCTTACGAGACCTCCAGACCTCCGCCCATTCTTTAAGGTCTAACACGAATGCACCGTCTTTCGATCCTCTTTGACATGCATCCCTCCAGATATAATAAGCTTTCTTTTTTTCCCTGAAACGCAGTAGAATATTTTATTTATTATTTATTTATTTACAATTCATCTTGTGCTGTGTTGTATCTTCTCATCTCACTCATAAGGTTTTGAGGTCCTGGAGGACACAGACTTGTTGCGTACATATTTATATTATACAGGATACTGAGCACACTGCTTTACTCAATAAGCATATGTTAAAGGAATAAATTAGTTGCAATCTCCCTGTCTTCAAAAGTGATTACTTATCATTAAGGTACATCAATAAAGTAATAAACTCTGTATCCGGTCTGAGTAGTCTTCAAGAATACAAAGTAATTGCTATGTGTGCAACTGATTTCTCTTTCTCTCTCACCCACTTATTCCGTTAAGGGAGCCACACCTCCGAGCCAGGCACAGGGCATGGGGGGTCCAAGCCATGAAGACGCAGTCCTTTCTCTGCAGATGTTTACTGTCTTAGAGACTGATTATAATGTTAAAATAAATTTTACCTAGGAACTTATATTAAAAAGATACTCCAAATAGAAAATTGCTAAGTGAGATATGGGTTTATATTTTTGTGGAATATTCTTTATGAAACCTTAAAAAACTCAGGTAGTTTCCATCCTAATATTTTCCTGAACTTTAGCATAGTAAATATAATGATAGGTTTTTTGAGGAAGTTTCAAAATTATAAAATCTTGTAGAAATAGTTGGTTTATTTCTCTTAAAGCTGTTCAGGCTGCCTAACATCAAATTTGTTTGATGGGGAGTTGAATTTTGAATCATAAGTGAGTATAAATTACAATATTTATTTGCTTGGTGAAAAATGTTTTAAAAACTTGATGAAAGGGGATTTAGTGTTTTCTTTTTCTTTTAAAAATTTGCAGTGTGTTATGCCTGCATTAAGAGGTGTGATTCTTGTTTTAAGCCCACGTAGTAGGTGCCATGTGTACGTTGGCTGAATAATGACAGCTGGAGAGGCCACTTGCCTAAGTTTTATGAAATAAGGATTTTTAAAATGTTGCTTTGGAAAGAAAAGGCAATTAAATATAGGAGTGCATGCTACTCCGGGGAATTTAAGATGTTCGAGTGGGCAACATGAGCATATTTTTAGAAAGTTAATTTAATTAATTTAATTACTCAATATAATAATAACAGGGAGTTCAGTGACATATAACTTTTACATATTGATTATATTTCTAGGTTTTATTTCCTGTTAGCACTCTACTCCAGCTCAACCGAGACAGGAAAACCGGTACATTCATTATGATTAGAAAAGACTCTTTTGCCATTAGACCATGCTAAATTGATAGTTTTAATAGCCTGACAAGAGACCCAGTCATCATTACCTGGAGGGAAATACCTAAATCATCTGAAGATGGTTATTCTGTTCTGAAGGAGAGTTTGAGATGACTGCTCAAGAGTCTAACTCTTACTCTTCAAGTGGCAAAGAGTAGTTTTGCTGCAGAATTAAGAGATTTCTACCCTCAGGGTGGGTATGTGAGATTGGGAAATGTATAGAAGGAGGGCTTGCAAAGGAAATTCGAAGAGTAAAGCTGATGCGTTCTAAAGGGAATTCTAATCGGTTTCTCAGATTGAGTCATAAATGCTTATAGTCTAGGGACCTATACAAATATGTAGAAGTTAAAGAGGGAGAAGCACAAGAAAGAGCAAAGAGTACAAAGTGTGCTAGAAAAATATGTCAGAAGAAGTACAAAACTCCTCGGCTTGTCCAGCTTAACATTTGTTGAGTTATAAATAAAATATTAATTTTTGGAATGATTTTGGTGATTTTTTTTTGCATTTTTTGCAACATTTCTTTAATGATCATTAATGGAGCCTGAGTATTATATTTCATTAAAATTCCACAATTCTAGGAAACAATTTTAGTAACAATGGCAATTCCTCCTTGTATTTTGGACTGGCTGCCACAGTTCAGTTCTAGACGGGGTGAGTCAGTATGGAAAGACACCATGGCAGGAGCAAATGGGTGTGGGCAGAGACTTGACTTGGGGTGTTGAGCACATGATGGGGTGTATGGATGATGTGTTGTACAATTGTGCACCTGAAACCTGTATAATTGTGTTAGCCAGTGCCACCCCAAGAAATTCAATAAAAAAACCTAGTAAGAAATGAGTTACTAGAGAGTGCGGATTTGTAATGAGAATGAATTTAATGTGGGAGTCATAAAAGGGTTTCTCCCATAACCAGGCTATTATTTATATTTAAACTTTTGCTGTTTATAATCCACTGTGCCATAGTTAAAACAATTTTGTGCAGCTTGAAATACCTTTTTGAAAGTTTACTTATATTTTCCACACAAATTTGTAATCATCCAGGCTTAACTATCATTACTTGGAATATTTCATATTGATTATGTGTCTCCCTTTTGCACTGATATTGTTCTACAATATTATAATAATTGTTCTGAAGGTGAGGTAGACTCCTAAATTAGTGTTTTCTCCATTACTTTAAATATTTATATCAATCACATGTTTTACTTATATATGGATATATGGCTACAGCCAGCTTCTAAAAGAAATAGACAGGAAATAAAAATTATTAGTTCAGTATAGTGATAGCTAGCACTCATATCGTGGTTACTATTTTTCAGACCATGTTGTAAGTGCTTTACATTTATTAATTCATTTAAGTTTCAGAATAACTGTATTAAATTGAGATTGTTATTTCCTATAGTTATGAGTGAGAAAAGTGAGGAACAGAGAGGTTAATTTCTTTTTCCTAAGTAAACATGGCCAGAAGGGGACAGAGCCAGGATCTGAAGCCAAGCAGCCTGGCAGCTGGGTCTCCCTACTCTCCATTTCTGTAGCTAAACTATTCTTGGTTAAGCCAGGGTTAGAGTGCGTAGCTGTGTTACTCCAATGCTATATTTTAATACGATTATTTATTAACATGGGCATTCTCTTATGCTAGATTATGCATTTGTAAGTACAAGAACCATGTTTTACTAACTCTGTCATATATAGTGCTTAAAATTTTTATTACTCTGAATTACAGCTTATTATTGCCCTGAGATACTCTGTCCAGGAGATTTCTATTTTAAAGTCATTGGTTTGAGATTAAAGAAACAAAAAAAGAAAAGTAATTGTTACCTGTAAAAAAGAATATTATATTTACGATGTTTCTATTTCTTAACTGTTTTTAAGAACAAAACAGCATGAATGAATCAAACTATTTTTGATTGATATAGGATAATTTTAAAATCACATTATTTGGTTGAAATTCTTTTCTTTCTTTTTTAAGAAAATACTCTTTTTCTACAGGGTGCTGCTTTAATTAGAATGCTGGCTAATTTTATGGGCCATTCCGTGTTTCAGAGGGGTTTGCAGGTAAGTAACATGCTTCCTATTTTTCTCTTACCCTTTTCCTTGTCTTTATATTTATTTTAAAGATTTTTTACAGCTTGGAAAATTACTAGTACAAAATTGCTGAGTTTGATGGAAAACTTTAGGATGAGTGAGGTGAGCAGTGTCTTTCACTATGACAAATTAAAAAGGTAAGGTACCATACCAACTGATAAAACTCAAACTGTTGTACCATTTAGAATCTCTTTAATACACAATTTTAAAATTGAAGTAAGCTTCAAATCTATCAGATCATAAAAAATCTACAAAATATTTTCGAGTCAACTTCCTTTTCCTTCTATTTAAAATTTTATATAAAGTGCAAACAAAGTATATTAAACTTACTAAAATATATATTTAAGAAAAATCTTAATGCCTTTTTTCAGATATGTACCTTTTATATTGTTGTTTTATTGTTGGTATGCATACATTGTTAATTGTTCCAAAGCTATTTAAATGTTTTTAAGTTAGAAAATACAATATTTTATATAAAGGAGAAAAGGAAACACTTTTATCATATATATTTAGAGTATGAAGTATAGAATCTGAGAGTGCATTCTTAGAAAAGAAGGACTGTTAACTCTAGAAAGCAAACACAAATATAGAAAAATAGAACTTTTATTCCATTGAATCTGTTGAAGTAAATCATGTTCCTAGCAGCTGTGATTGATGAATTATTTATGATGCATTCTGCTACTTAGAAGTGTCCTTTAAACCAAATTGATGTTCACCTGAAATACAATTATGCTAAGACAGAGAGAGCAATCAATCTTATCTGTTCTTACTAAGCTTTTCATTTTGAAATTTAAATAAACTACATATAGGATCAGGTCGTATTTTAGTAGTATAATTCTATCTTTACTGAAAATAAACTAAAAAGTAAAATACAAAGCAAGAGTTAAATATGTTATGACAAAGCTTTATTTACTTAATACAACACAGAAAAAGTATAAATCTCTTGAAGAATAATTTTCTTAGAAAATATTTTTTACAGATTTGTTCCAGTAGAGGTTGTAATTTACTTCCATCAGCTCTTTCTATCAGGGACACCTTCAGAATACTTGAGTTCCACTGCACCTGTTGGTCTGGTGCTAAAGTCTTTATTCCAATCGCAGAGTTGGAAAAAAATCTTTTTTCCCAAGGAGTGCCCTCCATGAATATCAACTTTCTGCAGTTACGTCCTTCCTTAACCTCACTCCTTTGTTTTTTTCCACTGAAGTTGTAGCATAACAGTTCGAGACAACACCTAAGCTTTCATAAAGGCAACACAAATTTAATATGATTTCCTGGTAGCAAGTTGATGTGAAATGATTTTCTATATACAAGTTTTATTATTTTTTTCTCATCTGCATGTATAGATTTGCTTGGCAGATTGAATAACTATAGATATATTATTTGGAAAGGATTGTTTTGCAACATTTTTCTTTATCCTGTCGTGCTTTCTATGGTATGCAAAATACATCAATTTTTAATTCACCCAATTCTACTGACCCAGTCTGTTCAATTTTATCTGAAACAAGCTATTCACCCTCTGTGTCCCATATATTAAACTTTCATTTGAAGCTTGTGTTAATGTGTGCCTTTATGTTCTGATACTTGATTTGGTTAATTTTCAACTGAGGGACTGTATGCTTGTCAACATTGCATTTCATTTGCCTTCTGACATCTCATTGATCAGATAGATCTGTATCCTTCAGTACTTCCTTGCAGCTTTATTTATACTCATCACTCAAACTGATTTAGTGTATCATCAGCAGTTTGGATTAGTTTACAGTAGCTCCCTATGTCTAGGTGATAAATTATCATCTCTTGTGCATGAAGATGTATGGGATACATTTTGGAAATGACCTCCTGAACAGACACTTTATGTCATGGTGCTGAGTGGTCACAGAGTTGATATTAATATATTTCCTATCCACAGGCTCTAGGGAGTCTTGGTTTTATAGTCTTGTTGAAAGAGCTAATCTGGACTGTCAGTGCTTACCTCTGCTGGAAAATCTATTAATTGTTTTTACATTAACCATGGCTATTTCTATGTTGACAAATGGAAGTTCATATCTGCAGACAGACCCAGGGTTAGATTTACAGGTGGGGGCAATCCCAAATTGCAAACATGTTCTTTATATGTTTTCTTCTGTTCTTTTTCCTCCTTCTCACCCTCTTTCCTTCCTTTTCTTTTCCTTTATATCTCTCCTCCTTCTCATTCTTCTCCCCCTTACTTCACTTTCACTCCATTTTTTCCCCTTTCTCCTTCTTCTTCTCCTTCATAGTTGATCATTAGCCCTCATGTTTTATGTAGGAACAATAATAAATGTGTTTTCTTCTAAAATTTGGATTATTGTGCAATTTATATATATATTTTTGACTCAGGCTCTTTTAGAAACACATATATTTGTCAGTAAGAAGGGACTGAAGACTCTCTGAAAAGGTTCGCTCCTAATAGCCATATGAGACTTTCTAATTGCTGACTCAGTGGATAGAAAACAGTTTCATACTGAATAATCACAACGTTCCTTAGCCTGGTAATCATGATACATTTTTTGTCTAATCCCCCTTACTTCTTGAATAGTTCCCCTTAAGTCTTGCATAGTTCCCCTTAAGATTGAGAACAAGATAGGGATATCTGCTTTCACCTCTCTTATTCAACATAGTACTGGAAGTCCTAGCCACAGCAATCAGACAAGAAGAAATAAAAGGCATCCAAATTGGAAAGGAAGGAGTAAAGCTATCATTATTTGCAGATGACATGATACCGTACATAGAGAATGCCAAAGATTCCACCCAGAAACTACTAGAACTGATAAATGATTCCAGCAAAGTATCAAGATACAAAATTAATATCTAGAAATCAGTTGCATTTTTGTATGCCAATAACAAACTAACAGAAAGGGAAAAGAAAACAATCCCATTTACCATTGCTACAAAAAGAATAAAATGCTTAGGAATAAACCTAACCAAGGATGCAAAAAACCTGTACTTAGGATATTATAGGACACTGAAGAAAGAAATGGAAGAATATACAAATAAATGGAAACACATACCGTGTTCATGGATAGGAAGAATTAACATCATTAAGATGTCCATACTACTCAAAGTAATCTATAGATTCAATAAAATTTCTATCAAGATTCCAATGACATATTTCAAGAACTAGAACAAATGTTCCAAAAATTTATATGGAACCAAAAAAAAGGCCCAGCATAGTAATAGCAATCTTGAGAAAGAAGAATGAATTAGAGGAATCACACTACCTAATATCAAACTGTACCATAAGGCCATAGTAATCAAGAAATTGTGGTACTGGCATAAAAACAGATCAATGGAAGAGAATGTAGAACACAGAAATAAACCCATGCCTTTATAGTCAATTAATATTCAACAGAGGAAGCAAGCATATACAATGGTTTAAAGATAGTTTATTCAATAAGCAGTGTTGGGAAAATTAGACAGATATGTTCAGAAAATGAAACTACACCACCTTCTTACACCACACACAAGAATAAATTCAAAATGAATCAAAGACTTAAATATTAGACCCCAAACCATAAAAACTGTAGAAGAAAACATAGGCAGCAAAATCTCAGACATTGTTCGTAGCAACACTTTATCTGACATATCTCTCCAGCAAGGGAATCAAAAGAAAAAATAAACAAATGGGACTATATCAATCTAAAAAGATTTTGCACAGAAAAGGAAATCATCCACCAAATAAAAAGACAATCCACAGAATGGGAGAATATATTTGCCAATGCACCTGATAAGGGGTTAATACCCCAAATTTATACAGAACTTACAAAACTTAACACCAAAAAAACAAAAAAACAAAAAAAACCAAATGACTCAATTAAAAAACGGGCAAAGGACTGAATAGACACTTCTCCAAAGAGGACATACACATGGCCAATAGGCACATGGAAAGATTCTTGACACCACTAATCATCAAAGAAATGCAAATTAAAATGCCAGTGAAATATCATCTCACACTTGTCAGAATGGCTATCATCATAAATCAACAGCAAGTACTGGCGAGGGTGTGGAGAAAGGTGAACACTCTTGTGCTGTTGGTGGGAATGCAGGTTGGTGCAGCCACTGTGCAAAGCAGTATGGAATTAACACAAAAAATTAAAAATGGACCTGCCTTTTGACCCATTGGTCCCACTTCTGGAAATATATCCAAAGAAACCTAAAACACTAATTTGAAAGACCATATGCACCCCTATGTTCATTGCAACATTATTTACAATCACCAAGATATGGAAGCAGCCTAAGTGTTCATCAGTGGATGAGTGGATAAAACAACTATGAGACACTTACACAATGGAATACTACTGGGAAGTAAAAAGAAAAGAAGACAATTTTACCCTTTGCGACAATATGTAAGGACTT
Organism: Glossophaga mutica; assembly: GCA_039655065.1. Lineage (NCBI taxonomy): Eukaryota > Metazoa > Chordata > Mammalia > Chiroptera > Phyllostomidae > Glossophaga > Glossophaga mutica. The sequence goes on from CM077304.1 coordinate 68,620,222, forward strand.
GAAGAACATTATTCTAAGTGAAATAAGCCAGTCAGAGAAAGACAAATACCATGTGATTTCATGCACATGTGGAATCTAATGAACACACTGAACTAACAAGCAAAACAGAGACCAACTCATAGATGGAGAACAGATGACAGCTAGCAGGGGACAGGTTAGAAGGTGGAGGGATTGAGCAAAAAGGAAAAAAAAAAAAGACTCATGGACATGGACATCACAACAGTGTGGTGATTGCTGGGGGTTGGTATAAGGGAACTAAATGGTAATGGAAAAATACAGTAAAGATTAAATAAAAAAATAAAAAATAATCAGCCTCAAACATTTTTACATTTAATTTAACTTATTTAAATCCTCATCTAAGCGTATGTTTATTGATTTTATGGTGGGGCGGGGGTGGGGAAGACATCGATGTGAAACAGACACATCTATCCGGTGCCTCCTATATAGGCCCTGACTGGGAATCAGACACACAACCTAGGTATGTGCCCTCATTGGGGATCAAACCTGCATCCTTTTGGTGCATGGGATGATGCCCCACCCAACTGAGCCACACTGGCCAGGGCTATCAAAACATTGTTTTAAAAAATAGTATATATGTACATAGAAGTTTTATCCCAGATACCATCAATATGTTAGCTTTCAGTTCAATGTATAAATTGAAAGTAAAGCTTAGAGCCTAGTAAGCTTGAACCTTTGTTTGATTTTGTATGCCACTTGTAAATAATGTTTTTTTTAAAAAACATAGACATGTTTACATTTTTGCAAACTGTTCATTTCTACTAATTAAAGAATCCATTTCACAAAGTAATAGCAGGCATATTTTTGGAAGCATGAGGCCATGGAATGAGTGGGGGGAAGTAATTCTAATTTCTATTTCTAATTAATAGCAGATTTTCCACAAACCTTTCTTGACCTCTTACTTTATAATTATAAAATGCAATAGTTGGATTAAATACTTCCTAAGATTTTTTCCACCTTTTAAACTCTCTGAATCTAAGGTTTGTTTAACGCATTTTATTAGTTAGATAATTTGGGTTTGATACTTCAATTTTCAAAAGCTGTTTTAATTTGATGAGAAAGTTTGTAACCTAAATGTGCAAAAGGTGGTAACTCCCTGTTCTCGAATCTTCAGTTGATCATTGAATATTAAGGCTATATGGCATTCAATATATATATAGCTTACCCTTGAACAACATGAGTTAGAACTGTGGACATCTGTTTATATACAGATTAAAAATGAATAAATACCTGTGCTGTTTTCAATCCATGATTGGTAGTCCCAGATTTGTAAGGTTGGCTGTATACATTGATCTATCTACTCCTGTACCATATATAGGGGAATGCATCTGTAGAGTTTGGTATTCATGGGGGTCCTGGAATCACCCCCATGGTTACTGAGGGATGTCTAAGTTTTGGGGGAGTCAGAAGTTATACATAGATTTTGATTGCAAGGGAGTCGGTGCCCCTAACCATCACATTGTTCAAGGGTCATCTATCGCACTCAAACTAGTCCAACCAAACTGGTATTTGTTATAACCAGGAGTTTTTGCTGGTAATATGTTTTTTTGCCAGTTGTAAGAAACAATTTATATTTACTTTGCTTTTTAGTTACCATTCTTATTTTGTTACACTTTCATACTTTGCTCTGGATACTTTACAATCAGGAGTGGCCATCCCACCGCCTGCGGGTGGTGTGCAGCCCAGGACAGCTAAAAATGCGGCCCAACACAAAATTGTAAATTTACTTAAATCCTCTATTTTGTTCATCAGTTTTCATTAGTGTTTGTGTATTTAATGTGTGGCCCAAGACAACTCTTCTTCTTCCAGTGTGACCCAGAGATGCCAAAAGGTTGGACACCCCTGATGGTTATTTTGTATGGCATTTTCTAAGGACTTACTTTTTGATATTTCATGATGATTTTCAGTATGTACAATATGTTGTCTTTACTAAGGTCAGAATTTCTGTTTGTGTTCCTGAAATCTGCTGAAATTGACCCCAGCTGTGGGTCTGACTGCATTGCAGTTGTTGGAAGTGCAGCTGGAGGAGAACTGGTCTCCCCCTGATGAATGTCATTGCAGGGCCTCTAAGTGAGGGGTCACTGACTTTTTCAGACACAGGAAGAGAAACTAAGGGTAACTCAGTGGGGACATTTAGACTTGAAGTGTCCCCATTCCAATTCTCAGTGTCCCACAATTTCTGAATCAATGCTCTGAGGAATAAAGCCATGACATATATTGGAGTTATGATTTTACCACTCAGAATTTCACACCTTAGCTCACTTTTCATTTGTATTGATTCTAAGGCTTAATGAGATACAAGAGAAAATTTCTGATTTCCTAATGATACCTTCAGCTGAGAATTTAAAGCACTGAGATTATAGTTTTCTTCTGGTAATCTCTCCATTCTAGTCAGAAATAACCTTTCTTGTTACAGATTTTATAATTCTCCATTCTCCTGTAATGTTCCATGGAGACACTAATTTGTTTTCCCAAAGCCTATTCTTCAATTTAGACAACTCTAAATAATAATTTAATAATCTGTCTTGGCCTTGAAAACCAAAAAGTTCCAGGATTTTATTGCCCATTATTAATGCTATTGCCTCATTTAAATCTAATTGAGACAGGTAAACAATTGTAGATTTCCATTTTTGAAGGTCTGTTTCCTGGAATATACCACTTCTGGGTATGTAACACAGTAAACCAATCAAAAACCATTCTAGGTATATCAAGCAGAAAGGTGTCAAGCAACATGTGTAAAGGACACACGGACAAAACCAAAGGGGGGTAGGATCAAGTGTGGGAAGTGGGGATAGCTGGGGTGCGGGGGAGTGGTGAGGGGAAAATGAAGACAACTGAACTTGAACAACAATAAAAATAAAGGAAAAAAAAAACACTTGGGAGGACTAGAGAAGTCAAAGTCAAGAAAACCACTGCTACACTTGAGAAAATCAAGAAATTTAAGTATCATAGGGAACTGATATCCACCGGTTCTCTGTGACAGCTGGGAGCCATTGGTCGGTGGTGGCTTACCTTGGTCTCTGCCAAAGCCTGCATGCCTGCTCATTGTTACTTGAGCAATTGTTACTTGATGACTCCTTCTTTTGTCATGTTTTCCATAGTTCTATGTGTGCTTTTCATGCAGAACTTAAGCATGGACCTAACTATCAAAGGATTCTAGTAAATGAAACTTCCAGCCTATTCAATGCACAGGAATGTAGAATGCAACAGAAATGGTGACAGACTGGTAACAGGCCATCTAATACACTTCATCTATCAACCTCTTTGTTCTGTTGATTAAACTGTATTGTTTTTGTAGGCTGTCATATTAACATGTTGAGATTTAAAATATATTAATGCCTTTATTTGTCTCTTCCTTGATATTTTTATTAAGACCATGTAATACTTCTGTAGCTAGAGCAGATATTTTCAACTGATTTTAGTAGTTTTGAAAGAATTTATGATGGGAAAAATTGAGAAAATCAAACAATCAATGACCATAATTCACTTATTTTCTAACTGCACTTCAGTCGCCTGTGGTCAATAATCCCAGTTTACTCTAAATGAATGAATCGATTTAGTAATGTCATGATGAATAAGCACCAGTAATATGTCTAAAATTTTTAAATTTCTAAAGTTATTACTCTTCTAAAATAAGGAACCAGAGAAGAAAAAAATAGGGGAATTTACCATTGTGAATAACTATTCTGTTTTTTTTTTTTTTTTTAATTAAGAATTTCAAAGACTTGGTTTGTATAATTGCAACTGTTGGCTCCTCATTCTACTTTCCTCACCTCCAGGTGATCAGATCCTCATGGAATATGGCAAAATCAGGGAGAAAAATCTAAGCAGCAGTTTACCTAAGTTGCTTTTAATTTAAGACTAGTTATACATAGGACATCTGGAGAATAAGCTTATATGTTTTTCCTAGTCCAGGATTTTCTCCTAGCAGTCATTCCAGTGAGTAAAGATGACTAAGAAAACAAATGCATGATACGTTACCTGTAGGGACTTAGAGTCGGTGTGTAATTCAATAGGCAGCTCAGCAGTGACCTTAAACTCCTGCTTGTATGCAGGCTCAAGGTATCCTTTACATACATTATGTAATTCTTACGTTTATCACTTCCTAGTTGTCTGTGGCATAAATGTCTCCAAATTCCTTCCCAGGTCATCCTGAAAAACAAAACAAAGCAAAACAAAACAAATGGCAAGATCACTTGGGAGGGGCGTGGGCTCCACATCTGTTTAATTATACACCACTTGAATGTGATTTTCCTATTATAATGTCCCAAGTGTAAGTAGATTCCTTCCTGACAGGACACTGGGGTGGAGCGCATGCAGTGAAACCTCATTTCCATTCTCTTTTCCACTTGGGCAATCTTGAATGCCCAATGTTGTTATTGACTGTTGACTTTCATTTCCTCTATGGTTCCCAGAGTAGAAATATACTGCAATTTTGCCCTTCTTATATTTTTTCCTGTCTTTAGAAGTTCTTGGTTATTTTACACATCCCTCTGAAATCTCCCTTGCTCGCATGAATAAATGCTTCCTCTAAATTCCTCCTTCAATAAAAACTGTTCATTCCAAAGCATCTTTCAGCAATTCTTACACCTTTCATGTCTGAGGGCTCTTATTTTTTAAGTGCATATACATTAAAAAAATTTCACCCATATGTAGCAGTGCTTATGCATATGACCCATAACCAGGATCTACTTCTTGTATATAATTTAAGTTCCTTGAGCTCAAATCCTCATTCTACATAAGTATTATAGACTTATTTTTAAAGTAATTCATTTAGTGAGTCTTTAGATAGAATTTTGTACATGACTTTGACCTTTCTGTTTCATTTTTACTTTTACTTGTTTTAATCTTCCTAGTTACATTTTTTCTGATTTTCTGGAAATAAAAGGATAAAACTACATGAAATCCCCAGAATATATTAATAGGCTCAGTAGCTATTAAAATAATTAGTACATAGTACTAGTGCCTTTTCTTTTCAAATAAAGCAATATTGCTGAAATGATTTGAGCCTTGCAGTACCATTATTCGTGTTGTTCTGACTCAACACCAGGGAACTGAAATTGTGAAGAAAGATCATTGTTAAGCTTGATAGAAACTCAAGTCCTGAAATCCATGTGAGAAAATGAGTCACCTTCCTGCTCAACCAATGGGGGTAATTCAATATCATCTAAAATATGGTTGAATAAAGAAAGATTTCTCTTGATTAGTATTTAACTGCTCTTTTCCATAAGGTAACCTACAACAAGATGTTTGGCTCCAATTATCAGAGTGGAAATTGCTTATGCAAATCAATGTAAAGCAATGAGGTGTGGATAAAAAGCAAAAGGGAAATATCATTATTATTGGTTTGTGCTCATAAAATTCTGATAGCCTGAAGGTAATGACAGACACAAAGCCATAGGGCTTATTAGTAGCAACAACATATTCAATAACTCGTGTTCCAATGAGAAGTTATATGTTAACATGTGTACACAGGATTTTTATTTGATAACTGCTGGCTCACATTTGTGAGAGAGTGTTTGCTCCCTTGCATAGAAGTTTCCAGATAAATAAAAAGTCAGAAAATAATAGAGGAACAGAGACAGTGTGTCAAAGTTAATTTCCCTTCTGAAGAGATAGTATTGTTTTCATCCAGATGGTAGCTGAATCATGCTTAATCTAAAATGAATGACCGTAGGCAATTTTTGCTCAAATTTCCCCATGTTTCACTTAAATCACTGTGCAATTTTAGATGCGCTATAGGTAGAAAAGGTTAATACTCCAGAATAATTTGCTGTAATCACTCAATATCATACGAGAATTATATTTGACATAATTAGCATTTACTTCATTTAAGACCTAACTACACAGCTAAAATTAATGAGCTTGTTACAGAGGGAAAAGTACTAATTTTAAGACAAGAGTTCATGGATTTGAGAATTCAGAATGTTATCTCTAATAAAAAACAAGTACTTATAAATATTAAACAAGAAACTATTCACATTTCTGAATCAGAGAAATTACTTTTGTTCATCAGTTTTGATTGATTTGTCTATATGCATCCACAGATTGAAACCTTATCATTTTGCCTTTGAATTGTGTTACCTGACCACTCAGACTATATAGCATTAAATAAAAAGTCTTTATTCTTTTTTAAAAAAGGACTTTATTTTTAGAGAGGAGAAGGGACGGAGAAAGAGAGGGAGAGAAACATTAATGTGTAGTTGCCTCCTGCGTACTCTCAATGGGGACCTGGCCTACAATCCAGGCATGTGCCCTGACTGGGGATTGAACTGATGACCCTTTGGTTCAGAGGCTGGCACTCAATCCACTTAACTACACCAGCCAGGGCTAAAAAGTCTTTATTCTTAAAGATTCGCATCTCTATTTGATCATTCTGCAGGCATTTACCCATCTCATGGGAGACTTTATAAATTTATATTTTCTGGTTTTCTGTTACCTGTTTGTTAAGGGCTCAAGATACACATTTTAGCTAATAGAATTGGTACTATAAAATGATGTTTTTGATAACTTTATTTAAAATGTGTCTGTGAAGTCATTAAATGCTTTAGCAGATGTGTGGATATAGCTGCATGTTAGTGTGTGTGTAAATGCACACTGATCTTTCGGTACACATACCTGTGGGTACACCTGTCAGCAAACTGTCTCTCATTGTTTGCAGACACTCCCACTTGGTTAGACTGCTAGTTCAGAAGTACAATAAACTTGCTTTAGATGCATTTTTCCTAACTGATTTAGCTCCTGCATCAGCATTTTTCTTTTTTAATTTATTTTTTCACCTCTTTTATGTTCTTTTTTCAGAACATTCATGTAATAGCATAGAACTACATACTTGGCAATATTATAAGTTTTGACACACACAAACTTTCTAGGTTGAGAGGATTATTCCCTCTTGTTACTCATATTTTCATTGTTGCTTGGTAATTTTATTACGTAGTTTAACATGGGTAAGGTGGATCAGTTTGTTGGAACATCATCAAATAGACTGAAAGGTAGCAGGTTGGATTCCCAGGCAGGGCACATACCCAGATTGTGTGTTCGATCCCAGGTAGGGGTGAATAAAGAAAGGCAACTAATTGAGTTTCTTTCTCACATAGATGTTTCTCTCTCTCTAAAAGCAATGAAAAAATGTCCTTGGGCGAGGGAAAAAATAGCATGGATGTACTTTAAAAATTTAATTTTTTCCTTATTTGTGAACACCTAGAATGTCTTTTAACTTTTGTTTAAAAACATTATAATGATCTTATATTATAGACTTTCTCATATTTTGATTGTCTCTTCATATACATTTCTGGAAGCATATTACCAATTTTTCTTCTAAAATGTTAAACCAATATTTAATGGTAGAAATAAAACTTAAAAGTTCTCTTTTTATAGTATACTAAGCAAACAACATTGAGACTAACAAATTTAAAAAATAAATTTACTAATTTACTAAAATAAAATTACCCTGCTATTTCAGTGTATATATTTTCATTCAAATGAGGTTGAAATATTTTCATATATTACCTTGCATTTTACTTTTACTTTTCTGAGATATTTATTCATGTTTTACCCATTTAAAATTGAAGTTTTACTCATTTTCATTACTTGGTATAAATAGTTATAAAACAAAAATAATGTACCATGACACATTTACTACAAATTCTTTTTTCCTGTGATAGCTGAATGTCAAAATTATTAAGAAAAACCACATTATAAATTAGTTGTTTAACAGAAGTGTTGTAAAACTCTATCTTAAGTTGTATATTTGGAATCTTTCTTGCAAAAGGTTCAAGTGTGTTCAAGAGTACATTTAGATCTACCTCTGTGTTTCTGTCTATGGAAGAGAGCACTCCATATTTTTTACTCACAAAAAAGTGCTGATGTCAATTTGTTTATAGCATCTCATTTCCTTTTTACAGCCAGTCTCCTATATTTCCCTTTATTCTTTTGCTCGAGTTTCTCCATATGATTATTTTACAGATTGTGTTTTTCTTAAAAATAACTCATTTTAGTGTTGAAATCTTCTTTAGTGCTTTGTGCTGATAAACCAAAATTATGATTTTTCCTCTTACCCTAGCTCTGCTTAATTTTATGTCTGCAGTTCACATTGCTCACCCATCAGGCATGTTCAGTTACTCATGTATTCCAGACACACCTACTGCACACCTACTCTGTGTTCAACACCATGCTATAAGTACCAAGCATTCAGGGCATTCTGCACCCAGCACGTACAAGCCCTGGTCGCATGAGTCGTATTATAGGACAAGTTTGACACTGAATAGGGAAAAGCAGCTACATACATATTCATTAAATATGATAAATGATAAAAAGAAAAAAGATAGGATGCTCTGAGAGAACATTTTGATGGATGGGAAGGGCAACTTTAGTTGGTGGTTTAGGTGATCACTCTTGAGAAGTATGTATAGTGAGGTCTGAAGCATGAGAAAGAGCCGGGTGAGGAGTGGAGCACTGAAGGAAGATAGAAAGGTTTGTACAAAGGACTAAAGCAAAGAATGGAGCATTTTCAAGGAAAATAAAGAAACTGGTGTGCATAAATAGAGTTAGTGAAGACGAGGGAGGGAGTAGGAGAGGAGACGGGGCTAATCAAAGAGTACCGAAGAAGCTGGTGTTAAGAAGGATGGGTTTTATTCTGAGTGCAGTGAGATGTTATTAAAGTTTTAAACTGGGATATGACATGGTTCCATTTATATATAAAGCAGTATCATGGCTACTTGTAATAATACATTGGGATTGGGGCACACAGCATACCTGTAGTGGAATCAGGTAATAAAATTTGGAAGATACTTTAATATTCAGATGAGCAATGATGGAGGCTTAGTCAGTACACATACAGAGACATGGGTGGATTCAAAATGTTTTTGAAGGTAGAATTAAGTGGAGCTAAGGGTAGATTTGATGAAGAGTATGGCTTGAGAAGGGAGGAAGCAAATGTACTCAAGAATGATTGAGGTTTCTGGGTTGAGGGCCTGACCAAGTCCCAAAAAACTGTAACAGATGGAAGTTGAGGGAATAGGAGGGACCAGGGAAAGAAACTGAGTTGGAACAGCTGGAGTGACAGACAGAATACCAAGGGTGTGGTATAATTCATGTCAAGAAAAAGAGCTTACTTACAGAATCAGAAAATGATTGATGAGGTTAGATGCGACTGAGAGATGGAGCACAATAAAGACTTGAAGGTGTTCTGTTGGCGGCTTGAAAATTTATTGATTTCAGTGGAAGAATGAGTGGGAAATGTCTAAGTGGATGAGTGTGTGTAGAATAAAATTTAAAGAAATTGGTCAAGGAAGAGGATCAGGAAGACAGAGGAGGCAGTTAGAGGGGGAAAAGGGCTAAGAAAGGCTTCTGTTTTGTTTTGTTTTGAAAGCTAGGACACAGTTGCACTAGTTTCAGGCTGTTGGAGAAGGAGCTAAGAGAGGAAGAGTTCGATAACTGAAGAGGAAGTAAGACATAACTGGATCATTGGTCTTTGAGAAGGTACAAGGATTGGTTTTTGATAGGAGATATACTTCCAGTTAATTTGGAGGTTTATAAATGGGGGAATGAGGAAATTATTTTCTGCTGAGTTCTATTTTTTCAGTATTTTTTTGAGGCAAGGTCAGTTGCTGAAAGTGAGGAGATGCGGGTGGTAGAGAGGTTTGAGGATTGAGGGTTAGGATCATTGGAAGGCATGGCAGTATTGAGTGCCCACTGAGTGCCTTTAAAATCAGTTTGCTGATTATAAAGTTATAATAAAACTAAACTACTCAATTGCATTATTTTCTTCTGTAATGCTCAGCTGCGTGAGTTCAAGTCTGGAGAAGGCAAATACTTGGATTCATCCAGGACTGGGATTTTTGCCAGCTACTATAATCCAAGGACAGAGCTGCAAAGGAGAAGAGACTATTTGCTAGGAATTGATTAAGATGAACTATAAAATATAAGCTGAATTATCAGGGAAACAAAGACAGAAAGGAGCTGAAAGACAAATACCTGCCATTAATATTAATAGTAAATAATATACTAGCAAGTACATATGATTTTTAACACTGAATAAAATAAGTCCCATATGTTCCTAAGCATATGGCAAATTTAACCTGCCAATATTGATTTCTCCTTATGTCATGTCCTTTAAATGAGATTCTTCCAGAGAACCTTTTCAGTCCAGAACATACGGTAAAGAACCCTCTGTTCTCACCCACACTGACGTGCCGTCACATTGGTTTCATGGAGTGGGTGAGGAATGAGTGGGAAAGAAGTGAGATAGTGCATAGTGCTTGAGTGTTTAGTATTTATCTTGTCCGAGTCACCTGAAAAGTAGTGTCTCTGCTGCACTATTACCAAATCAGGTATGGCTGTTTTGTGCTGGGGAGTCTACTGGTGTCCCCATTTCATGGCAGCAGTGCCCCTCCCACCAGGCCTCCCCGAAAAGCAGGCTGCTACACCGCACCACTTGCAGAGCCCTCCGTGTCTTTCCCTTTGCCAGACTTGGGTGGGGTGAGATTTCTAGGCTTTCCTCAAGTCTGAAGATGGGTTGGTCTTAATTAATTTCTTGCATTTTTACTTCTCAGAAAAAGTGTAATTTTTTCCCTCCAAGCACTTTCCTCCAACTTAGGTCATAAACTTTCCCTTCCTTGGGCATCTAGAAAATTTTGGCTTCTCTTGGAGGTAAGGTTGAAGATGAAGGTGTTGACTCTAGACTTTTTTCCCCTTGAGCTTGGTCTTAAAATAACTAGTTGGTTTTTTTTTTTCTTTGCGTGGCAGATATTTTTCTAAGTGCTTCATTTGTTTTATGTCATTTTCTGTGTACATCCTTCTCAAGTGCACTATTACCTACTTTTTCCAGTTGAAGAAATTAAGGTTTAGGGGAAATAGATCCCTTACCCAAGATCAAATGGCTGGTAAGGGTCAGCCTGAATTCTTTAGTTTTTCTGACTCAACACACCATTTCCTTCTCAATTGAGTTGCATTTTCTTCTCCATTAGTCAGTAACACTGAGGCTGAGGAGAAAAGGAGTGGACATGGGGAACTCCATGTCCATGACCTACAGTCAGTAGGCATCGTGATTTACAAAAGGCAGTATATTTTACCAGCCAGGATAGAATTTATCTCTTTTGTGAGCTTGTCGTGGTCGAAGCCCCTTTACCAGAACATTTGGAAAAAGCAATTCACAATCTTCAGTTTCACCAATAGATTTATTTTATGTCTCAGGAATATTTCAAGCTGGCAGCAGAAGTGAAAAGTGAGGATATTTTAGTACCCCAGGCCACCCCTACAGACTTACATTCACACTATTTCACTGACGAGTGTAGGACCCTGTCAGGTTGTTCCAGAGTGGAGTACAAATTCAACAGCCGCAATATCGCACCTTGGGTGATGTTCCTGCATGTTGTAGCGTTGATGGCAAGATCTGTGATTACTAAATAAGAGATAGGAGAAAAAAGATAAACTGAGAATATGCCACAGTCTATAACTTAAGACAAACAAACAAAAAATCTTTCACGTGCTTGCAGATTGTTTTGACTTAAAAATATTGATTATCTGGTGTATTTTGCAACCCCTTAAGAAAGTCTACTGATTTTACAAAATTTACACTGCATAGATAGAGTAATGGATTTTTAAAACGTGTAAAATACATTTTTGTTCCTGAAGAAATATCTGCATACTCCTATATCTAAGTAAGCTACCTTTAAAAGTAAATTTAGATTGAACATTTAAAAAATGAAAATCACAATGGCATGTGAACAATGATGTATATAACTGAATTTTCAACTGCTTTTGTTCTATATATTCAAATAACTTTCTTTTCTAAATTCCACCTCATTTTTTATTGTGTTTGTGTGCAGAAACTGCTAACCTCAAAAAATTTGTCAATGGTTCCCATTTTACTGGGTGTCCTCCTTGGAAATTTGTTATAATTTAATAATAAGTGGTAAATAGTTATTTATATTTTTTATCCTTGGTTCTTGTCTAATAGAATGAAAATATAAAGATTATTTTATTTTGCATAATTTTTTCAATGTTTTGCTATGCATTTTACCTGAATCACATAATCTCCAGAAAGTGTTCAAGTATTAAGCAAAATAATATCTTGATCTGCAGTTTAGCTTTCTTGTGTTTTAGTTGTTTATCTGTCATTGCTTTAGTATCCTTGCTTCCGCTTCTCAAGGTCAGGGAAAATGGAAATGCCCCCTGAAGTGCACGGACCAGGCTACGAACGGGTTCTATCCAATCTTCTTGTGACATTGCTGGGATCTGGCAGCCTTTGATCTGCTATTGTCCACGAATCCTTTCAAGTTCACCTTACCGTAATAATGTACACACAAATTTTTAATTTTAGAGCTTATGTTTCTCTGTTTAAAACACCTATGCCACCAGCTTTCTTTTTCATTTATTATTTATTTTAATTATTGTTCAAGTACAGTTTTCTGCCTTTTACTCCCAACCCAGCCCACCCCCCAGTCCTCCCCACCTCCCTCCCATTTCCACCCCCCTTGTTTTTTTTCCATGTGTTCTTTATACTTGCTTTAAGACAAAATTTAGCAGGGTTTCTTTTGTTGTTGTTGTTACTCATGTGCACTTCTATCCATGGAACTTTCATCCCTTTTTCTCCACCCTTCTTGTCTGCCTCTTTTTTTTTTTTAATTTGAGTATCTACCTCTTCCTCCCAATTCCTACTGTTAATAATGCATTAAAAGACTAGTAGATTTACTAAACAGAACTGGGTGTTCTTCATTTTTCATTTTCTATAAGTTATGAGAAATAATTTCTATTTTTCTTTCTGAAGTTTAATAAAATGTAAAATGTCTATTTATTTTGTGTATATCTCCCATTAGCATTGTGTAAGTCTGGTTTGAGGTTGCAAGCAACAGAGATAAACTCTGGCCAAATTAAGCAAAAAGGAATTTATTGGCAGGATGGAGGCTGGCCCTTGGAATCATGGGTAAGGCTGAAGGATCAGACTGAGAAAACAGACAACAGGAACGGAAGGAGAATCAGCACTTAAGAAACCTAGCCAAGCTTGTGCACAGGACTGGGTAGTTCGGTTGCTGCTATTAGTGTGGCTGGCTGCCTTTTTAATATAGTTGTCAACATCATAGGGAATAATCTTTCAACTATTCCTGTTTCTTGGATCCTGTAGGACTCATAGTTTTGGGATGAAGTATGGACTTCTCTGAGGCTGGGGAACATGTCCGAGCTTTAGCTTGGGAGATTAGAGAGGGAGTATTTAGAATTTTGATTCCTTCCATTTCAAGTGGGAGGCAGAACTCTCACTTTCCTCCATAATTCTATGGTGAGTTATTGCCCCCGTAGAAAAGTGGTGTTTAAGTGCTGAGAAGCCAGAAGAGTGAAATATGCTCACTACAAATTTTCTGAGGTACTTTTATTCTTAACAGAAAGAAACAATATTTCACACCCTTGCTTCAACCTTCTTGTCACAGTCAGAAAAATCAATGCCTGAATATACCTGGCATTTCCCAGACTAGTCTTGTAAGTAGAAGGGACCCTGCCTCCCATCTTCACTGAGGCCTGGACTTGCATCTCCTGCCCCTTGGAGAAAAGTGTTGGGGGTCTACCCAGAAGCTAGTTTCCTCTTCTTTCTTGTTAACCAAATTCTGAGTTTGTACAGGTTCTCACCCTCTTCACAACCAGGTACTTCACAGGACAGGGTACTGCCTTGTGTTGGCTCAACACAGTTCTCCCTAACGCTTCTTGAACAGATTTTGGCTGGAGCACGTGATGCAATTCTGACAAATGGGAAACATGGGGCGTTTGATGCAGCATCTGAAGGGAAGTTTTCTTGAAACTTAAAAAAAGATATTCTCAGGAAGAAATTCTGTTTTTTTCCTCTGTGCCATGTTGTGTCCGAATGTGATGGTCAGGATTGCGGCAACCATCTAGCCTTAACTTGTGTGTGAGAATATAGTTTTGCTTAATATGCTTTTCACTTTTAACCAGTTTACATCTTGGGTTATGTCCCTTAAGAGTATCTTAGTGGTTATCTTTGCTTTATTCTTTTCAACAATTCTGCTACTAATTAAAAACTTTGTGTAAAAAATCCACAATTCTTTTAATGGTTAATATTAAAACATTCTTCTACTTCATATCATACCATCAAATTTCCTGCTGACTGACCTTCATACACATGATATAAAAAAATTTCCATTTTAGATTTGTAACTCCATCTACTTTCATATTCATTGTAGGTTTGAAAGGTACTTCAAATCTTATTTAATCTTACACCAAATGTTTGACTTCATTTTGTCAAGTGGTTATTATACCAAGACTTCTGAAGTTTCCATCACAAACCTCCTGCCACAAATCACATCCCAGCATTTACAGTTGTTCTCTGTAACCCTTTTTCCACCACTGTTTCCCCAGCACCTAGAAAGCTACCTGGCAAATGAAAGGGCACCATACATTTTGTGGAGTGAATGAATAAATGAATGATTATCAAAAAAAAGAACCATGTTCACTATTCTTAAACTTTCTTTGTAATCTTACAAAGACAAAGCAAAATTACCTTAATTTAAAATTTGACGTGTGTGTGTGCGTGCGCGCAAGAGTAAGGCTAAAATAACTAATGAAAATATTTGGAGCTTTCTGAGGGGTGGAATAAGAGTGGACCTAGGTTGAATCCAATGACACTGGAACACTGGGACTGCAGGGAGTCTGAAAAGGCATGCTATTGCCCTGAATACTGAAGTGGGAAATTGAAGTTGCTTCCTCAGCCTGGGTCATTGCTTTTGCAGCCTGTTTGTGATATAAATTTGTACTTCTTAGTTGGGGATGGAACCAAGAGATCAAGTTGATGATCCATATTGGGCCAGTCAACTCATCTCATGAACAGTTGGATTTTCATGATCTATGAAGAAATTTATGTGGTTATATATACAGCCTTTCAAGGCCCATGTAGTACTCCTTTGTTTCCTATTTTGGATTATTCTAGCAGTACTGTTCATAAACCAAAATCCATAATAAATAGTTCTAATTTTAATACTTTTTATTATAGAATCACTAAACTAAAACTCAGATTTATATTTCATAATTTTAGTGTTCCTAAATTTATTCATTTAAGTGCTGCGAAATCATAAAAGATAATTCTGACAAATCTGAAATGATTTATTTAAATCCAGATCCCTGTGTACTAATTGAGAATGCCTCATATGGCATGTTCAGAGTCAAAATTGAGATTCAGATTGGTTATTCTGGGTTGTATTTCTTCAACAAAATTATTCCTAACACCTGATGATGACAACGTGTTTGTGGTTGCTAAGCTAATGGTGGGCATTGTAGCTCTAGCAGTCTGATTAAGTGGGAGTTGACATTTGCTAGGCTGCGAGTTGCCGACAAAGCTGAATCTGTCACAGGTGCTATTATTTGTATTTCAGAAATTTTGCTTTCCCAACTTTAATTATCTCCAAAGTATTCTACTCTAAATAAAGTACTGGAAGTAGTCAGCGATTTTTTTTTTTAGTTTCAGTATTGTGATGTAAATTAGCATTTTGTCTACTACCTACACGTTGTAGAGATGATAGAATTTCAAACGAAGAAAGTGACTTCTGGTTTTATAAAATAAAACATGATTTTCTATTTTGGATTCAGAAAAACAGAGCGCCAAATAGCCATGACTAAATAGCACATTCGCAGAGACATAACCGTGCCTCACAGAAAAGATCAGATGTGAATCAGTGTGTAGGTTTAACTACACATGATTGAAAATGGGAAATGGAAAGTCCTAAGCCCCAAAGTATGAAACAAGTTTAAGACTGACTCTTTCTGATTAAATATTAGTATGTGTTTTAAACTCATGGAAATAAGTATGTATCACTTTGTATTAGGCAGCTTGTTTTTTGCAGAAACACTAGAAACCTGACAGGTTGTAGAGATAATCATCACCCTTTTGGCAAAGCAATTCTTCTTCATATCTGCATATGTATCAGTTGGCTTTTCTTTTTTAAATTCTATAACAAAAAAAATTTCAACCTGTCAACATAAAAGCCTGTCAACTAATATATTTCACTGCAGAGATAGTTTCTTCAAAATTGCCCAAAGTTGACTTGTTAAATCAGAGGAAGGTCTTTGACCCTGGAAATCCTTAAGAAGTGATTAGGGCTATGAAAATAATTTTAAGAGATTAATTTGTAAGAGATTTTTTTGATGATTTAAGACATACACTAGAGTTAAATATTTTTGGAATATTTCAAATTGAGATGGAAATGGTTAATTGCACTGAGAAATAAAAGTGTCTATTGGAAATTGCTTAGCCTTTGAATTGTAATTACAATTTTGCATTCTTTGTAGGATTATTTAACCATTCATAAGTATGGCAATGCAGCCAGAAATGATCTCTGGAATACCCTTTCTGAGGTAACGTATAGGAAGCTCAGATACGAAAACCTCTTCTTGAATACTTGAATTGAGTTTATAAAGCAGTCATAAATTTTACTGACACTAACAGTTTGTTTTGTTTTGTTACTTCTCTTTTTATCATATTGCTTTCTTGTTTTATTTTTGATATATTACATATATTATAAAGATAATGGTGTTCAAAATTACTTAAACTATAAGTGGTAGTAAAAGCTATCTTGCCTACTTTCAAACATGATAATACTTCTGAAATATAATTTTAATATGGTATCAGATATTCATGTTAGAGAGAGAAATATTTACATTTTAAAGAGATTGTTTTGATATAAGAATAACAAAATTTAAATTTGATACTAGACATACTGCAGATACTTAATGATGCTGCACCTACTTGCTTTAACAATAAAATATTTTATCTTCCATTAAGTAAAAAAAGTGAAATATGACATATGTACATATATATGAAGATAAGGCAAGAAGATTAATTTTTTCTAATGGGATATCAGCTTCACTGATTTTAAATGTTTTTATATTTAGGTGAATCATAAAGGTAAAAATGAAAATGGTTGGATGTAATTATGTTTATAATTCATGTTTATAAAACTAATGTATACAATTTGGGTTATAAAGGCTTTAAAACGAAATGGAAAGTATGTAAATGTACAAGAAGTAATGGATCAATGGACACTCCAGATGGGCTATCCTGTTATCACCATCTTGGGAAACACAACAGCAGAAAATTGGATAATAATTACCCAACAGCATTTTATTTATGACATCAGCACCAAAACTAAAGGACTTGCCCTTCAGAACAACAGGTACAACACTTCGTTCCATGAAAAAAAAATTCTTTTATCCTT
Organism: Glossophaga mutica; assembly: GCA_039655065.1. NCBI lineage: Eukaryota > Metazoa > Chordata > Mammalia > Chiroptera > Phyllostomidae > Glossophaga > Glossophaga mutica. The sequence continues at coordinate 68,637,453 of CM077304.1, forward strand.
ACATTTCACTTTGTAGTTTTATATTTTAAAAAGCATTGATAACACTATTCTGAAATGTTATAAGCAAAATGTAGTTTTGATTTCTTTATTTACATTATGGTATTTACATTTTGATCCCTCTTTTACTCCCCTTTCCAGATGTTTTTAACCAAGATTATACCACACCAAAGTTACTTTGTTTAGGAAGACAGCATTTAAGTTATCATGATGATTTAAGAAAATAATGTGTGATTGTTTTTCTCTGTAAATGTTGAATTCAAGAAAGATGCATTGATGCGATTAAATGGAATTAAGCAAACTGTGATTAATACGACAGATGACAACAAAGACTAACAATCCAGAAAGACCAGTTTAAAAAAAAAGAAAGGAGAAAAACACAAGACTAAATAGTGTCTGAGCCAAAGAAACTCAAACCAGATTCATTTCTAAATGGTCGAAGTATCAATACCACTTATTTTCTTCCCTCATTTTTAGTGTTTCAAACCATTAAAAAGACAAATATACATAGAATTTTTATTCTTGATACATTAACTTTCTTTTGCAATTCTCATTTAATTACTGATAATTCAGCACCAAGTATTTCTTCATTTCTTGACATTTTCTTAGTGTTTTGTGTCTTATTAAAGGCTGAGCCAAGGAAAGATAGTAGATCTTTATCACTCAATTTCATTTTTTATTAGGTGCCCTGATAAGAGGTTGGAGAGACAAAGAGGGATGGAGGTTAAAATTAATAAATAAAACAAGGAGTCTGAATTAGGCCGGTCATGCTGTCTTCTATTACCTTGGAATGTTAAGAGTCTGACTTTATCATTCACCAGCATCTAGGAGGTGTGAAGCATGATTAAGTGTTCTTTGTGATCACCAAGAAGAAGAGAAATCATTCCCAAGTAGCCTGGCTTCAAGACGGGCTACAGAAGAAGTGATTGAAAAATTTATTAATACTTCTGGTGACTAAGTTTGGAATCCTGTTTAGGAAAGCATTGTCTTAAATCCCTTGCCTAATACATAAATTGGCCTTCCGCAAACTGCCCTTGCAATCCAACTGTCCGGACCCATAGAACCCGCATTACCCTGCCACAATGTCACGGTCTGTCATTCTTCATCCAGCTTGGATTCCTCATAGCTACCAAATGCTTGTTCTGACCATCTCCCTCCTGACTCCATGCTAAAACCTGCTTAGGCATAAGCTCTGGGCTTGCCAGAAGTACATAAAAACTACTTGACTGTAGAAAAATTAGAGAGATTCAGCTATGCCTTTGGAAATGGTCAGTTTGATATACGCATCACCGAGGCAGAAAAACATAAAGGACATGCAGATGACAGAACTAATTTTGAAGAAAAATACCCTGTGAACCTGTAACATGCATCTGATGCATTAGATTGACACTTTAAAGGAAAAATTTCTCCCAGGCTGTAAAACTATAGGAAACTTCTATAGAGCTTTGCTTGTACTTGAGTTCTAACATATAGATGATTTTGAACCTTGGCATATAAAATATTTAGAGTAAGATAATGCATGGCATCCCATTAATTTTACAAACTACTTTCTATTTTGAAAAAAATATGGCTTGCAGTTGAAAATTTAGTATTCAATTCTGTTACTTATCCTTTAATTTATTGTGACATTGTGGTCAATGCTTTAATACCAATTTTATCTGTGTTTTATTTTGTTATGTTAGGGGCAAATAATGTTTCACAAACATGTTTATAACCATGATATAAAAAAGACATTGATCCTTGAGAATTTTTAACATCTTTAATTTTACATATTTCATGTTCTTTAACTGACACTTATTTGAGTTCACAATTTATTGACACAACTGAATGTGGGAATAGGTACTAAAAAGTAAAGTGCATAAAGTTAATCTTGGTCTTACAGACTTAGTTGGTACCTTTTATTTTACCTTAATCTAATACAATGACAGTTTATGGAATTTCCAGGCTTTTGCAAAATCTTATGTATGAAAATATGTGCATAGTTTACATTTAAAATCAGATCCAAAGCCAGACATTGTTGTTTCTTAACTAATTATTTCAATTAATCAAAAAGGGTCTTTTAAAACAGAATGACTGTTAAATAAATATATCAGTTCTCTGTGTTTTCTTCATAGTAAATCCATCACTGAACATTTGTGGCATATTCCTAACATTATGTTAAGAGTTTGGAGGTTTTTGTTAAAAACCTTACACAAGTTGTGTTCATTCACATCTTCCTAAAGAAACAAGACATGTTTGGATTCTGTAGAATATTTATTTCCTGGTCTATTTTGTGGAGTCCACTGCACTATAGTGTTAGGTGTCCACACGGTGGACCTCAAAAACTGATTAAGTAGAACATATCATTTTTAAAACTTAGAATATTAAATATATTATTTTGACTTTCCATATTGGAGATAGCAGTTGTAGAAATTATGAATTTCTTTCAATTTTCCATTTGGATTTTGTACTATTGCCGAGTTCTGTTTATTGTGAATGCAAAACGTGAACAGATAGAACAATCCAATTCCGCATGACAGATTCAGAGAGCATGCCCTGCCCTCTCACAACTCTGGAAACATGTTCATTATGTTTTTAGTTACATAACTCCAGACATATTCGCTGCAAACTGCTCAGCTTTCCACTCACTCTCACACTTATGGAGCTCATGCAATATCTCCTTGTACATTTTTAAAATAAGAAATAGTAAAATAAGTCAGAAAAAGTCAAGAACCATATGATTTCAGTTACATGTAACATGTCAAATGGAAAGCAGCAAGTGAACCGTCAAGAAAAACAAGCAAACAAAAGCTCATAGATACAGACCACAGTAAAGTGGCTACCGGAGGGAAGGGGTTTCAGAGGTAGTAAAGGTTAAAGGGGTTCAAGAAAGTGGTGGCGGAAGAAAATTTGACTTTGGGTGGTGGGTACAAAATGCAACATACAGGTGATGTATCAGAGGATTATGTGCTTGAAACCTACACTATTCGATCAACCAATATTATCCAAATAAATTTAACAGAAAAAATATTTAAAATAATTTATATTTTTCCATGCTGGATATTGTTAGCTTACCCTGTTGCTAATGGTGCAATGATAGGTCAGGATGATATGACTATATTTTAGGGAAAGAAACAACATTTAGTCACTGAACTTAATGTAGAATGATCCATCATATATCTGGCTACTCATCTGAGATTAAATTGTTATTACTCCACGTACAAGTATAGGCCTCAACTTTTATCTTACGAAAAGTAAAATTCTAGGGAACACTTCTCTTCAGTAGGATAGTTGAGACTCATGACTGATCTCTGCCTGTTGATGGGTGATTTTACACATTGGTTTGGAGATTCCATTCCAGAAAACAGAGCATTAAGTGTGTCCAACAGTGTTCTTGGTATTAATCTGGGTTTAGGGGGATCTGATTAGTTTTACTTTTCAGTTACTGTGCTTTAGGTGTGCTATATTAAACTTTCTGTAAGAATATGTTAATTGTATCTTTTAGAGGAGTTAGACAAATAAAGAGAATATCAAAATGTAAATGCATAAAACCACTGAAATGTCTATTAATCTAATATAAAAACTAGTAGAAAGGAGTTATTATTAGACTTTAATCAATAAATGGTGTGACTCAGATTTATAAATTTTATTTACTTATTATTCTTAATATAAAATGCAAATATGCTTTTTCCCCAAGATAAATTGTTTTGTAGGGAGTCCTTCCTTTAAATTGAAATTAAAATTCTTAGAGGACAAGTCTGGTTAGTGGCATTGAAAGAGTAAATTCAGTTCTGGCTGGTGTGGCTCCGTGCCAGCCTGCGAACCAAAGGTTTGGATTCCCAGTCAGGGCACAGGCCTGTGTTGCGGGCCAGGTCCCTGGCAGGGGGTGCTGGGAGGGGCAACCACACATTGATGTTTCTCTCCCTCTATTTCTCCCTTCCTTCCCCTCCCTCTAAAATAAATAAAGAAAGAAAAAAAGAAAAGAGAGAGTAAACTCATCTTCTTGACATATTCCTTACTTTTATAACTAAGGAATTTTTTAATTTCCTTAAAGAGAATAATAAAAATCACAAAGAAGGTGCATAATACATGTTGTTTGTTTGTTATAACTATTTTTATTCTTAAAGCTTCTCTTTTATTTTGCAGTTACCTGTGGCAGATTCCATTAACTATTGTGGTAGGAAATAGAAGCCATATGTCCTCAGAAGCAATTATTTGGGTGTCTAACAAATCAGGTAAAGTATATATTCTCCTGCAAGGAACTATTTGGTTTTAGATAATTATTTAGCAACCTAACCTCTGGTTTCAGATGTTATAAAAATGTGAATAAAGACAGATTAGAATAGAATGTAGAGAAATCATAATCACCTTTACAAAATTAAGTATAATATAGTATAATTTCTACATAGTCTAATTCCAGTTGGCGTATGTATATATAATACACACACACACACACACACACACAATTTATTTGTCTTTGATGGTAAATAGAAAATTTAAAAGTAGTTGTAGTACTAATTTTAGCTATTTCAAATTGTGTCACTTTCTAATCCCACAGGTAATTGAATTATAATCAGAACTCCCAACAAATCAGGATACCTAATACTGAAATACAGGTCACATTTTTAATTCCATTTTCCTGTTATCTTCTCTTTACCAAGTGAGACTGTTTAAAGACTGGGTGAGGCAATATTCTTCATAGAATTAGATAATTTTATAGGGCAGAAGGGAGGGATCGTCATCAGTTCTTAAACTATCCCCTATGTAGGATCAATTCTTAAGGAGCAGAGAGAGATGAGATTTTATGCTATTTCTAAATATCCTCACATAACATAGTGACCTGTCTCAGTTCACTATCAGAAAGCTATTTCCTGACTCCAATCTAAATTCTTTATTCTAGAGTGAGAAATTGTCTATTTTGTTTGTTTCCCATTCTTGTTCTTTTTAAAAAATTGTTGTTCTGTTACAGTTGTCCCAATTTTCCCCTGTTGCTTTCCCCTGCCCTGCCCTCCTCCTACAGTCATCCCCACCTGTTGTCCATGTCCATGGGTCATTTAAACCTGTTTCTTGACTACAGACCTGCCCTTCTTTCTGCCCTTATCCCCCTCCTCCCTCCCTTCTGGCCATTGTCAGTCTGTTCCTGTTTCCACGAACAAAACAAACAAGTGAACAAAATAGAACCAGAGGCATGGAAACAATGACTGTTCTTTATGTAACATTTAATTTATATTTAGATGGGCAAGTGTGTCAACATTTTGTTTTTCTTGCTCCTTTCAAATGCTCTGCCAATTGCTGTTATCTTGCTATTTCATAGGCATCACTTTAAGCAGCCACATGTTTGGGCTTCTTTTTTGAAATAAGGTAAGGTACAAAGAAATAAATAACGATATGAACATTATTTATTCACCTCGGTCTTGCTATTACTAGGGAGATGGAGGTGCTCACAATACATACACACACAGGAAAATATTTTTACAGAAAAATCTAATTTGTTTACTGGAAATATAAACACTTGTATTTCTAGTTGAATTTCTATTCAATTTTTATGTTATTGTATTTTTAACACATAATCACAGATTATGAAAATATATGCTTTCATTTATATATAGTATATAAAACATTCATATGTGATGCATTGAAATGCTTATTTAAAAACTTACTGGTGTTTCTCCTTTTAAATTGCATAATATAATCTATTCTTTTTATTTCTTGGAGTTAGTATTTATATGATGATTCTGAATTCATATTTACCATATTACTTTTCTTTACATTTCTCTTTTGCCTCCATGTGGTTGTTATATTTATCTACACAGTTTGTTATGTGATGATGAATGCAAGCAATGGGTTGTTATAGTAATGACCCAACTATTAAAATGAAGTCAGCCTTTTATATGATTGCTTGGAACATGAAAAAGAATAGCTTTTTAGGAACGAAGTAAAACATTTCTCGTTGGAAGATAGAATGGAAATAGGAAAATTAGAAGAGCACAAACTTATTGATCAAACATCAGAATCATCCCCAAACTTCACTTTGAGACAGTGCAGGGATTCAGAGCAAATCACATTCCTTTGGGATACATTTTCCAGGTCTGTTTTCTTTAATTCCCTAATTATTTCCATGCTGTTATTCACGTATCTTCTTACTCCACACAAATTAGCCAAATACAACTCTTCTTGACCAATAGCCACAGGTCATTGTATTTGAGTGGTTGTTTTCATTTATAGTCTTTCGGTATTAATCAGGATAACCAAGTGATTTTTGAAACCATATGTTTGTCTAAAATACCATCTGTGTGAAAACACATGGTTGTCATACACAACTACAGAGTTTGAACTGTGCATAACTCTGGGAGAGGATGTTTACATAGACCAGGAGTTTATGGCACACCCCATCACCCTGAAGTTGTGCAGTGTTCAACCTACAGAATACAACATGCCATTTTCCATTAAATCACAGCAACATTTTCAGTTGATAAAACATTATATCAGTTAAAATGCTGAAGAATTTGTGGGGACATGCCTATACCTGCTCGATGTTTCTTGGAAACTTTTAAAATACATACATATGTCTTGATACGTACATATGTCTTAGGAATGACCTAAAAGAAAGGCATCCTTTCTGTTTTCCTTGTTCAGTCTCATTCTAACTGCATCCACATTTGCCTTGAAGTTCTTCCTTTTGATGATGAAAAAAAAACCTGACATTAGGAAAAACTTAGGAAAAAGGAGATTATTAATCCTTGTCTTCTTTAATACAGGATGGGACAAAAGTAGGTATACAGTTGTGAATATGTAAAACACAGAGTTTATTTCTTATATTACTATTTATTAATTAATGTATTATTTTCCACAGAACAACTGTAAACCTGCTTTTGTCCAACCCTGTACGTTATAACTTCCCCTCCCCCCACATATAGTCAATTAAAGTCAATGAAACATATTTATTCATAAAAATATTAAGAAAATATTCTGGTCAATTATTGTCAACATATGTAAAAAATCACCTTTCAATTATAGCAATCAAATCAATGTTTTTATATTTTTTTGTTATCAGTCATATAGATTTAATCTCACAAGATACTAAGGTGAAGTCGTGATGAATGTAGAGTATAAATTTGATTTGAATCATCACAAACTCTTGACACTTAATTTTTAAAATGGTTTGGATGAATATCTAATTAATTCCAAGTTAAGGTATAGATCACTATAGTGTAAAAGTAGTTTTAAAACCAATTTTTAAGTTGTGAAAGTAGGTGAAAGGATTTATCTCTTGTTTTTATTATGAAAATACTGAGGATGTAGACATTTAAAATATAGTCACTTGTGTGCTGACTGGCTATAACTTAAAATGCAATGGAAGGGAATAAAAGTAATGCCAAACGTTAGAAAAGATTCAAAATAAAAGAAAAATTAATGCTGAATAATAGGAGTAACATTAAAAACTAGCATAATGCTGTAGTGCTCTCCTTAAGCATTTTCAAGAGTCCAGTGAGAAAACCAGCATGTGTAATACCTGAGTTTGTTGTACATTGTTATGCTGGTTGAATTTTTGTTTTTAATTCTGATTGTTCTAAGGCCTAATCTCCTTTCTGTTGTTATTTCAAAATAATGCATAGAATATAAAAACAAAGAGTTCCAACTACTCTGTGCCTGACATAGTTAAATCTTATGCCATTTTGGATACATTCTAAATACCATTTTTAACTGTTATTACTAACACTTGAAATATAACTTCCATACTTTTTATTATGGTACTTACCAACTACTGTATCTCAGTAGACCACTAGAAAAGATCTCTTTAATATTCATTGCTTGCCATTAGTTAATTTTCAAATGTTCTTCAGAACTACTTAGAGATATAATTAACTAGAAGGAAAAAGATATTTAAAAATCTATTACAATATCTTTTAGGGAATCATCTTTCCAAAGATTTCATTTATAACAAAGGTAGGCATAAAATTATTCACAAACAATAATGTCCTTCAGGTTTTAGTTAAGAATTTAATAAAGTAATACTCAATATTTCAGTCTTATTTTTTCCTCAATGGATTCAGGCATGACTAATTAAAATCTGTTTTTATAAGATTATTTTACTTTTTAAAAATGCCATATTTTTCTTAATTTTTTGTTTTTATTTTTACATCTGTAAAATGGGTGATATTCTAAAGCTTTACAGAAATTTTGTGGATAAACATTAAATTTTTGAAAAACATACGAAGTATCAGAAACTTGGGAAGCTATTAATATTTTATAGCAATAGATGATAGATTTATTTTCGCAGGTACCATGGATTAAGCTAGGTAAAAATCTCAAACTAAGAAAAATAGTCCCTTCTTTTAATCATAGAATTAGAAGGAACCTTAAATGCCGTCATTTGGCCCTTAGGTCGTTTATAGATAAAGAAATTGTGAATGAAAGAGAATCAATAGCTGAAGTTGGAAACATTTACATGTATTCATAGGAAAACTGGAAGTAGAACTCATCTTTTCTATTACTGTTCTAATTCTCGTTGTCAGTGCTCTCCCCTCTCCTTTTGAATCAATAAAAGAATGTGAAAAATGTATATCATAGTACAGTGAAAGCATTGTATCGTCTTGTATCAATAGAGCATGAGGTAGCAAACAGACACCAAAGTCAGGAGACCGGAGGTGGACCCTCTCCAGCTTTCCTGGACAATTCAATTAACCTTCCTTTGCCTCATTTCTTTTTATGTTCCAACAGATACTATTTATAAAGGTGGCAAGAAGTTGAAGTGCTATTTGAAGCCTTAAAGACTAGATTTTTATGTTCAGTATATGTTTATGTTTAAGAATTTTTTGTTTGACTATACGTTTTTGAAAATTGCATATGTGTAACATACATGAATTAATGGTCACTGATGCGCACCCAGTAATTTTTGTGGTATAACTTCTTCTCTTTTGTGGGTTTCTGAGAGCACTCTATAGTTAGTGTTTAAAAAATAAATAAAACCTGTGTTGTAGTGAGATATGTAAAAACCTTGATAATAGAATGAGATTTGGAGGTTTTGCTTCATACTCAGACATGACACAGTTTCTATGATGCATTTTCTGGTTTCCAGTAACTATGAAAATGAGACCAGTGGTGTGTGTGCTCACAGGTGTGCACATGTGTATAAAACATAAATTTTAAGTAAACTTCATACATTATGTAACTTCTGTGAAGCATGTGTCCTAAGGACATCAACAAAAATGATTAGAATTGTGACCTAAGGTTCTTTGAAATCAATAAACGCTGATGTTAAAAGTGAATGGAGTTCTTTCTCTGTATTTGATGGAGTTAAATATGTAAGTTATAAGATTGCTTTTACTGGTCTGCTTTAATTGAATTACTAGAGAGTATAATCAAGTTATCATTTAACAAAATGATTTCAATAAGCAGAATTTTTTTGTTCTAATTATATGTAGTGATATTAAAGTCAAACAAATGAGGTTCCTTTTTCCAACATTATTGGTAATGCTGGAAAGTGTTATTTATTAGTACTTCCAAGAAAGAACAAGAAAAAAGGCAGTGAACCACACTGACTTTCAAACAAATGAGCTCTATGGTAATCAGTTTCTCACTGAACAAGATAAGTAGATATGCACCTAAAACCTTTTCTTTTATTCTGGCCGCATATCCGTACACAAATTAACTAGCAGCCACACAAATATAGTGGTATATTCCTTGATTGTATTTCCTATTTTGAAAAAAGTATGTATGGATTATGGAGTTTTGTCAAGATCAAAAATGTTAATTATAAGAAATTAATTGAGGTAATAAGTAATCAACTAAAGGTTTTCTAGCAAATTCTAGATATAGCGATTAACTGATTAAAGAGTAGATGTTAATTAAGTATTTAGGATGGTGTTCTTTTTAAATTATTTGTATTCTAATATCTGGTATTAAGAAAACATACTTTATACCATTTTAACCCTTAAAGTTTAAAACCTGTTCTACCCCCAAAATGTTACTTTCAGAGCACCACAGAATAACTTCTTTGGCCAAAGGAAGCTGGTTGCTTGGGAACATCAATCAAACTGGCTATTTTAGAGTCAACTATGATTTAAGGAATTGGAGATTATTAATTGATCAATTAATCAGGAACCATGAGGTAAACTGGATTTACTCATCAAAGATCTGTTTTGATATGTGAATCTGCCATTTTAATCCTAAGTGATTCCATTTCTTCCTGGTTGACCTCATAGGTTCTCTCTGTCAGTAATCGAGCAGGCTTGATCGACGATGCCTTCAGCCTGGCCAGGTATGTCCTCCTGGGGATAGCCAAAATAACACTCATGTCCATAAGATATCCTCTAGGTGCTAAATTGTATGTATATTTTAAATAATATAAGGGGGAGCCCCCCAAAAAACCACTGGAATTAACTTCAGGAAGGCTGCCCCTTCTACTACAGGCTTTCCTTATTAGGTGAGTGGTCTAAGAACACCTCAGGATCAGTGTGCCTGCTGGTGTTGTTGTGAGACGTCGCTGTCTGCTTCAGTGAATTTTTTGAAGGCTCTTTCACTGCGTTTGCCCATTTCATGATGGGTGATTTATGAGCGCACCTGCCACACCTCACTGAGTGTTCAGCAGTTTTTGACCCAAAACATCATGATCTCTGTGCCTCACCCTCCCTATTCACTTGATCTTGCCTGGAGAGACTTTCTTTTTGTTTCCTGAGATAAAAAAGATTTTTCAAAGGGAAACATTTTGCCGATGTGAAAGAAGTGAAACAAAAAACAGCAGGAGCACTAAAAGGCATCAAAATCCACACGTTCAAAAACTGTTTTGAGGAGTGGAAAAAATGTCTTGATAGGTGTATTGTATCAAATGGAGAGTACTTTCAAAGTGACTGAAGTTTAAACATGTAAGTATAAATACGCAATTTTTTAAATAAATAAAGTTCATTTTTTTGACTTCCACCTTGTAAATCTTTTAAAAACAATTTCTAACTCCCATTCTTTGTGTTTGGAGATGAATTATAATAGTGTCCCAAACTCTTGATCAATAGCAGCCATAGGGTATTTTTGAGTCAGGAGAAGCTTGATCAATTTTCACTGCAAGTTCAATTTAACACTCTGGAGATTAATAATCTCTTCCCAATTTTATTAATAAACTCTACAAAATAACTGTTGTGCCATATTTGATTTTTGATGGAAAATACCTTCAAGCTTCAGCAATTTTTTTGGAATATACTGGTACATCTTTTTATCATTTTTAAAATCTAATTCATTAAGAAAAACTCTTACTGCATGATAGAAATCAAATTCAGTGGGCTAAAGCACTTTGGACAAAATATATGTCAATCTTGTAGCAGAAGTTGTTAATTGTACTAGTTGTAGTATTATGTTATTGTCTTAGATTTTTAATGTTAAAATCAGTTTTGCCTTTGAATAGTCATTAAATGCCACATTTTTGTTGATTTTTAATATTCACATCAGTAAAACTCCTTGTAAATAATTTTGATTGTAAGCACAAGCAATCTATTCAATTTTAAGACTATTAAAGTAAACTCACACCTTTTGCAGTTCATATTCAACTACAGTTTTAATTTTAGAAATCTGATAGTACAAGCTACAAATTAGGTCATGTGTAATTTTTATTACCTGGTTCTCATGATTTACAACATTTTCTCCTTTGATAATTGTGTGAAACCAGTTAACTACATCCGTGCTGATACAAACATGTAAGTTGTCTCAGTAATAGCATAATTATATACATTTGGCCTGAAACTGCTTTTATAATTTGTATATACAATTAAATTTAATTTCTTTTCCATGCATTAACAATTTTATATCACTCTGTCACATTCCAATTCACTAAAACTAATGGGCTTAAATATGGAAGGCTTAATAAATAGTTGTAATGATAGAAGCAAAAGTTTAGGGCCAGGTTACCGAGGTTGTTTTTTGTATAAATAAATAGTATATAATGTAAAACACATAAAACTTGGCAAAGAAGAAACTTTAATTGCTCTCAAAAAACAAAACAAAACTCTGATCTTTGCTTTTCTGTTATCACTAAAGAAGCCAAGAACCATTAGTAGTAGTTTATCTTTCTTGATGAGTAATGCTGTGTCAGGGCTTCATCCTGACCTAGCATGCTGAGTCTCGAGTACAAAATTGCCTTCTCACTGAATGACAAGGAAATTTCTAATGAAATTGTACCAGGTGAATGTAGTTGCTTAATGAGAACTGGGGTAAATGTGGGTGGTTCCATAGCATAGCATCATCTTATTGGGCAAAACATTTAGAAGTAACAGAGGTGAAGGGAGGCCTACTGAAGTAGTGACTGGAGATGATTAAGATGTAGCTTTTGCTCTACAATAAGACATGAAGACATTGAAGAAAGTATAAGGTATGATATGAAGAGTATTTTGACACTGAAGTTTAGATACACAATTAAGCTTAATGTAGATGAATTATTTTTTTCAAAAATTAAATTCCTGTTGAGTAAGACAGTACATTGCTTTCAATGCTAACTGTGGAAGCCTTAAATGTTTGAAGTAAACAATTTCATTTTCCTTTATACAAATTAACCAGGAAAATATGCAAATCTTATTGAATATATATTAAAGTTTCTTTTACTGATCTAAAGATAGTTTTTCCGTTAGGATGCAAGTAAAGAAATACAAAATTAGATATGTTGAGGTAAGTGCCCTGCACTTACTTGGTTAACAGTTATTGATATTTTACTGTATTTTAGTAAATGCTGCATAGTTTTGCTATTAACTGGTATCAACCATCTTTCAGTTTCTAGAACACATCATGCTCTCTTTGGCTTCTTAGGTAACAAGTAGAAAATAGCAAATATTTATTAAAACATATATTCCAGGAATTGTACTAAGGCTTTTATGAATGCCATTGTTCCATTTTCTTTGTATGTCCATGGAGTGGGTGTAATTACTGTAGCCATTCTACAGCTGGGGCATAGTGGTAAAGAGGGGCTCAGTCACTTAATTCAGGTGAGATAGCTTTTAAGTGAGGAGTGGGGTTTGGAATTCAATCCCAAAAGTGGCACAACCTGTGACCACAAGTCAGAGTGACTTTGCCCACCCTCATCTCACTTGTCAGGAATGTTACTACTCACTTAAAAAAATTATTTCACTTGCATTCCTTTAACTAAAGCCTTACCTGTTCTTCCAGTAAGAGTCAGTTGACATCCTGAAGACCTCTGTGATAGCAATTGTCACCTTGTAGCTCAAGTACTTACCTTTCTGGATCCCTAGTAATTCTTGGATAATCTTAAGAACAGAGCTTTGTCTCATTCTTGTATTACTACTGCCTAATTTAATCTTTGGTACAGGATTTTTGCCAATATATATTTGTTGCATGAGTTGATGATCAATTATTAGTTATTCAAACTGCAAATGTTCACACTACTATTTTTTGTGCAGTTAAGTAAACACATTCTCGGTATTCGTTTAATGGTTATATTTAAACGATAAGCACCACATCAATGCATTCTATAATTGTACAACATTAAAACAAAAGAGAAATACAATGTGAAAGTTTTCTTTTCCTCCATTCCCCTGCTTACACTTAACCCTCCTCACAAGTAAAAATATTATTTACACTGTATCAGTCTGGCAATTTTTTATTTACATTTTCATACAGTTTATTTATTTTTTTTACCTGATCAGAAATGCATTCTGTTATCTGACTCATTGATAAAAGTAAGTCCGGGGAGGTTTATTCCATTGTTTCTGATTTTTGGTTATCATAATCAAGACTGCAGTGAGTATCCTTGAACTGTCTGTTGCTGCACATATGTTTATTTTTATAGGATTGATTTCCCAAGTGGAATATTTGGTTCAAAGAGTATAAAATATTTAGTAAATATTACATATTGTATACCAAAGACTGTTCCAGTTGAACCCTCTGTCAACCATGTATGACAGGGTTCAATTCCTTCAAACTCACCTTGATACTGAAGAATATAACTTTTACATTTTGACAGTCTGGCAGCAAAAATAACTTTTTTTGAAGTTGTTAGCTTGTGCATCTTTTATACATATACATTTTCTATATATGAATTGTCTAATTTTTTTAACATTAATACATTTATAACCAATTATGTCAATCCTACTTATTTCAAAGAACTCCCGTATTCACAGATTTGAAATGATAGCTTTAACTTTGTACAAATGCTCATGTTTCAGGGAATTGATGTGATTCTCTTTAATTGGTCTCTGTTCTTTTAACCACTAGTGCCTTATTGTTCCAATTTTTAGCATTATGGTATGTTGTGGTTGATGAAATTTTCTCTTGTCCTTGTTTAAAATCTTGCACGTAGTCTCTTAAATATAATTTTAGAATTAGTTTGACAAAGCCCATTAAAAATCCTGGTATAATTATGACTAGATATGGTTTGGATTTGTAAATCAGTTTTTAAAGAAATAACATCTTTTTATGCATGAGCTTTCCAATTCCAAAACATTTCATTTCTTCCTATTTATCCAGGACTATCAGTCAAGGTCTTTGATTTTATGCACATGGTTTGTGGTAATGTCATATTATTTCCTAATTTTTAAACATGATATATGTTTCTGTAGGGAATGGCACTGCTTCTGCATGTACAGATTCTGATTTTCATTGCTGGCGTAGGCAGGATCAATTAATTGATTGCCTTCCAAATGTCATTGTGTTTTGAATTGAACTTTGAAATTGGTGACTAAGATGCCTAGATTTTGTTGTTGGTTGGTATTCATGTTTGGTTTTGTCTTTTTTTTTTTCATAAAGCATTGTTGGATTGGGAGATATAAAAATGAACAAGATGCATTTATTGTTTTCACTGAATTCATAATCTAGTAGGAAAAGTACATTGTAGATGATAAACTATTGAATATGTTCAGTATATAGGTACTATGAATAAAATATTATGAAGACATTGGGAAGAATTAATGTGGCTTAGGAAGATTGTGGAGCACATGATATAGTAAATAATATTAGAAGAATGAAAATTTACTATGGAAATCCATGAAAGGCTTAAAGGCCCGAGAATAAGAATAGGAAAAAGTGTAAACTAGAGGGAAGCCTTTGCAGAACTATTACAATAGCTATGCTCATACTACAACTTGGGTAAAGAAGAGATTTGAGAGGTAATGGAATTGGCAGCCAGATGAGGTAAGAAATGTTATTGAAGTTATTAGCTTCATATGTGATTGAAATTGGAAATTTGGAAGATTTGCCAGAGGAAGAATAATAACCACTGGATTTGTATACGTAAAGCTATTAGCATTCTTCAAGTACAATTTTAAAAAGCTATAAAAGTGTGCATCACTGGATTGTGGACCTATGTTGTATTTTGGTCAAAATATTCAAAATATGTAAAAATTATTTGGAAAGTCTGTTCATATCCAAAGAAGTGCCAGAGATAAATGATGATGATGGTGATCATCATCATCATCATCACTCTGGGTAGTTCCTAAACTGACTTATTTATTTAGTCATCACTTTCCTGGAAAATTCAATTATGCAGAACACATGCCCATTTACTACAGTATTAATATGATAACATTCTTGTTTAGTCTGTGTAGCATATTTACAAAAGTTCTATCATGGACTATTCCATTAAGAGTCTAATCACTTACAAAGCCTTCACAAGAGCAGATTACTACAAGTTAGTTTGCAGACTTTGTTAAGGAATAAGATAGAAGTTATTTCTTTTAAAATATTAATGTTTCATTAGCAAAAAGCACCAGGACCTAAATCTTGAGATTGTGAATGTCACACTTAGAAGCGTTCTGTTATTGGTGAGCGGTATCATTAGTGCTTACTGCATGTCTGATGGATGTATGTTAAAAAATTAGTAAGTACATTTCTATCAACTTATTTCAGAGTTTATAAATCTGAGGTATGTTAGGGAAACTGGAAGCCCAGCATATGAACCATGAAAATACAATGGCTCTAGAAGTAAATACTGAGAACATCCCAAACCTATGCTTAAACATTATTTATGTTTCTGAGCTCTGGCTTCAGGACTGATGGCATTAGTAAAGCCACCTTAACAAACGATGTTTGCAGACTGAGTCGTAGTAACCAGCTCCTTCAGGGAATTCTTTCATCATGGCTTTTACTAGAGTTTCTTCCAGATGGCCCTCCTGCATTTTGTTTAAAGTTTCTCTTGCAAATCATGTGTTGATCATTTCTTCACTCATTGAAGAAAATAGTAACGTGAAATGCCTGAAAAGCAACTCTGCTCCTTCAGCTTGGCTAGACAAGGAGCTGTTTTTCCTACTTTGGTAGCTGGTTGTGTAAATGTGTAATGTGCTGAACTTTCATAGATGAAAGGGAGAAGGAATGACTTAGAAACCTGTTGTGAGAAATATCTTGGGAGGCTGGACGTTTGGTCCTGATTCCCCCACTCTGGTGTGGTGCTAATAGGGCCACTGCATTCAGCTGAGTGTGACAATGCAAAACCTGAGGAAAGACCCTGGGTACCTTTGATGCTGTCTACAGCTTCATAAATTCTGATTTTATGAAGGATGTTTTGTTTATTAATTCTTTCTTTAATTCCCACCTTTTTTTCTTTTTTAAGGTACTATGTATCTCAGCATACACATTTTTCTTTCTAAGTTGTTTTTATAATGAAATCATGAAAGTTATTATTAATAATAGATTGAGAATACTGATTGAAATGCACTTTATATTGTCCTCACTGGCATGGAGAGAAGGATGATTCTTTAGCTGTTTGTATTTAACTCACTTGAGAGAAGTATCTATGTATGATTATGTTCTTATTTATCTTTTGTTAAGTCACCCTAATGTGTATGAGAAAGGATTATGATTAAATATGAAATTCTGAAAGTGATAAACTGTTTATTGCAAATAAGATTTATTGTTGGCTATATGCTTCCAATCATCTGCCACTGACCGGGAGTTATTAAAATTAGGTTGTAGTTACCCTCCCAGCCTTTCTAACCAGTTCACGTCTTTTCATGCCGTTAACAGTGACTCAGGGTGAGTTCGTTCAGAGGCTTCGTGGCCAACCCCCAAGATCACTATGTTTCTCACCTCTCAGAAGCTGGGAACTCTAATTACCTATTTGTCATCATCATTTAATGATCCTCTTGAGAGATACAGAATGTTACCCTGAAGTCCTCTCTCTTTATACCTTTTTGCATGCAATTACTTAACAATTCATATTCAAAAGGCCTCTAAATTAGCCCTAGTTTATGCAACACTTTGTCACACATTAATGTTAAAAATAATTTGAAAGCATTTTCAGGATTTTTACTATGAAGAGCTGTAAGTCATCAGCTTTCTTTCTATGATGATAGCCCAGTAAAAGCCTACAGTGTATGCCTGAATTTTCGACTACACGGTTCCTTCAGGCATACACTTGTTAGAGAGGGAGGTAACTTGTTCCTTTGAGCTATATTTAGAATCTTTTGCTATTGCAGTTGCAGGTGTTGCCTTTGGGATAAGGGTTTAGGAGGAGGTACCATAGCAGGTGTTTCTAAGAAGCACAAACCTCCTGAGGCATTGAGAGAAGAAGCCTGTGGCTCTTGAGGACTGGAAACTTTTCTTAGACACTTTAAATTGTACTTCATTAAATCAAAAGCAAACTTGTAACCTTCCGGTGCCACCTTTGTGTTTCAGATCCGTGGGTGAAAATGTTTTAATATTAATGTCTAATGTCTGAGAATGCTAAGTAAAAAGTATAACAGGGATATTTTGACATCGTTCTGTAGAGTTGATCCATATTCATAGCAAACAGCCTTCACTCTTGTGTTACAAAAGTGTGAGTGATGTTTGTCCATTACTTGGATTTGTGTGAACCATTCTTTTTAAAGAGTAAGTAGTTTAAATTTCCAAATACAAATACAAATATGTTTGAATAAGTATATACATTTATGTTCTTTAGCATCTCACAGTTGAAAAATAATTTTATAATTCATGTTATTAGTAGTGTCTGGTCATAGTTGACACAAAACTGTGATTCTTTTGATTCTCTAATTGTTTTGGAACCTAAGCCTGACATGTCATGAGAATTTGCTCTAGGATATCTGAGCTTCCCAAGAATTGGAAATACTTGTCTGCTTACAAATAATTTAAAATATTTAGGCAGAGTCCCTCCCAAATGCTCATATTCATATATACATCAACTTTACTTGAACAGATATTTGTAATATACTTTTTTAACATAAAGAACTGAATAATTATCTTAGTGTTTCTCCTTGCATGAATATGAGTTGTTCCTTCTGCTGCTTGCTGGAGATCTTTGCATATTCAGGGGCAGTGCTGCTCTGAGCCTGATCTGACAGACCACTTATGTCAGAATGGCCTGAGATGTTTTATTAGGGATTGCATATTCCCAGGACTGCCCGGAAGTCTGCATTCTATGCAGCACTTCATGAGATCCTGACAATCACAGTAACATGAAAACTACTGCTTTTGAGGGTAAGAGGGTATTGATGGCATCAGTTTACACAGGCGGGTCCTTTGACACTGAAAAGCCTGAAAGTTGGCACCCTTAACCATAGTAAGAATGGCTGTCTTTGGATCCTAGAGTCAGCATATCAGAGAACCTAAAATACTATTTTTTATTCTTTTGCTTAAATCTGTAACCATTTCAGATATTTCATCTGATACCTGTCAACATAATTCATGATTCAGGTGGCTCAGAAATTTTCCCAAGCATGCAAAGGCACTGGAGGGTTCTGATGTCGTTAGGGGCCACCTTTGCTTCCAAACGAGCGCACTGGCACAGCCAGCCATGCGCATGCACATCCAGTTCTAAGGTGTTCAGTAATTTCCCTGGGGAAAGACATGACAGAATTTTCTTGCAAATTAATCTGGCGTCTAAACTTGGAATATTCTGCCAATCTATTGGCAATGCGAGTAGGCAGGAACAGTGGAGCTACCTACTAAGCAAGTGCTAACTGAGAGAAGAATATTTAGGTTTTGTGATTATTCTATAATGTTCTTTGAGGGAATCAGGAACTTAGAAAGATGAAGGGAAGCAAAGAAAAGTAAATAGATTCTTTCAGCAAGAAATAATTGATTAAAAGATAACAAGAGTTTTGTGGTAGACTTCATGGAAGAATTAAATGAATCCTTCTGCCATTTGGCTTTTTATTATAAAAGTCTAATTTTCACACACACAGAGCACCTGCTTTCATTTGTATTATGATAAATTAAATTATAAAAATATTTAATATAGGAATACACAAATATACATATCAATGCAGGTTTATGGTAACTACTCACTGCTCTAACTTGTCTTAGAATGATGTTTTCCTATTTGAGAAGTGAGATTCATGGGGCTTTTTGACAGTCTTCGTTTTAACAAACATGCTAATCAGCCAATGATAAAGTGAAGAACTGCTTGCATTTTTCTCCCAGAACTTATAAATTCTATTTTGGGCTTCAATAGTCATTTACCAAAGGTAGTCAGTCCTGTTACCTCAATGAGGAAACCAGACTAAAGATAAAGGAAAATTAGTTTCTACTTGCCATAAAAATTTGAAAATTTCATTTCTGTATTTGAAGAGGCAATAATTTGGGGAAGGGGGAAGAGGAAAGAAAATTTAGTTTCCAAATTTTGTGCCATGAAGGTGAGGGATTGATTCAAATTAACATACTTTTTTTGCTTATGTAGCAAATTTAAAGCCTTGAGAGATGATTTGAAATACATGATATACTGCATGAATTTTTTTGCATTTTGAACTATTCTGTGTGTAATGCTTCCAGTGCCCTGATGTGTAATGGAGTAGTGGGGAAGAGGCCTTCATTGTTTTAGATGTAAGAAAACATTAGACTAGGAAAACTGGACTCTTTGCTGCTTTTAATGTTATTTAAAGATATGAATGCAGGCCCACTCAGAAGCTAAGAAGTAGTGTTGTGCCCTGCAGAATCAGATCACATTTGAATCACAGATTGGATTCTTCCTAATCCGGGAGTAGCCTGAAGCGCAGTTGATTCTTACCTCTAAAGGAAGCACTTTCCAGTTAGTTGCTCATGCTGCTTCTCCTAATTAGGATCAGCATTAAACAAAAGTTCAATATCAAGTCTCCAGGTCACCAGGTGGTAGAGCTTAACAGAAGTGCAAAAAAAAAAAAAAAAAAAGAAAGAAAGAGAGAGACTTTGTAATAAGAAGAAAAAGTTAGTCTAGTGGTCCATATGTGAAAAATTTAAGTGAGGCTAATAGGCCTTGAAGAGAGTAATGACTATCAGACAGTTAGTTATATGTGGATGCTAACTTAAAAACACTCCAAATTAGTGGGCAGTTTTTGGGAATGCTGTAAAAATGCCAAAATAGAAAGAATGCCAGGTGAAAATTAGTAGGTTTTGTATTCCCTGTGTGAACTGTATCAGAAGTTAATTGTATAAGCTGAGGGCAAGATCGTGGATTTTATTCATGCAGTATAGAGGGAAATGTTACTTCTACTTTTTCAAATGATAGTGAAGCTCAAATAATTACAGAAATATAGTTACTGTGCAAAACAATTAGGCCCCTCCCATCTACATTGCTATACTTTTAAATATCTATCTTTGTAGAGTTTCTCAGGTTTTCTTTTCTTTTTTCTCTTTTTTAAAGATTGGATTTATTTATTTTTAGACAGAGGGAAAGGGAGGAAGAAAGACAGGGAAAAAACATCAGTGTGTGGTTGCCTCTCATGTGCCCCCACTGCGGACCTGGCCGGTAACCCAGGCGTGTACCCTGACTGGGAATCAAACCGGTGACCCTTTGGTTCACAGGCTTTGCTAATCCACTGAGCTACACCAGCCAGGGCAGAGTTTCTCAGGTTTTCTATTTCCATTTTAAAAATGTTGCTGCATTTTTTGAATTTTGACATTGATAGACTATCATTTTTGGGGGGAGTGAAGCATTGATAAATCCATATAAAATTTGTATTTCAATAAATGCAAAGCAATATTGTAGGGTATTTCAATAAATGATATATACAGTGAGAATGTTAATGAGTTTGTTGACAGACTGATGACAGACACGGGGACTGGACGGTAGGTGCATAACAAAGCAATGAGACTTGTTTCACGTTATGATGAAATCATATTATTTGGCCTCACAAAGATTATTTTTAATTTCATATGAGAAAAGTCATAGGTGAGGCTTACTTAAAATAAAGTCAATTAATTTTCTTAGTGAAAAGAAGATATTACTGATTTACATGTTTCCTGTGCATGAATTATATACTAGATAATTATCACATATAACTATAAAAGGTTATAAGTGTTTGATGAAGAAATTTTCCAATAACCTTACTTCAGGATATGCCAAGTTAAAAGTAAATTAGGAACATATATATTTTTTATTTGTTAGTCTGTATTTCATCATTATAAATGAACAGGAATTAGTCAGAAAATCTTTCAATATTACTTACTTGGTTTATACAAGGGCAGACCCCCAGAAAACCCAGAATTATCTTCTAGAACAGGGGTGTCAAGCTCATTTTCACCGGAGGCCACATCAGCCTCATGGTTGCCTTCAAAGGGCTGAATATAATCTTAGGACTGTATAACTGTAACTACTTCCTAACTAGGGGTGAGGCGCTCAGTGCTGCTGACGGGTAGAAACAAGGTGCCAGCCGGATAAAACAAGGTGGAGGGCCGGATTGCTGGCCCTTTACAGTACGGGGCTTCCCCCGCTACCCCGCCACCTGCTATGTGAGTGCTCTAGGAACCCAGCTGTATCAGTGTACCAGCTGGCCTTGTGTGAGAGTCTGCATTTGGCTTCAGTGATTTTTTTCAATGTGTTTGCCCATTTCATGATGGGTGATTTACAAACCCAACTGCCCATACTGTGTTGAGTGTTCAGCAATCTTTGACCAAAAAAATGGCACATCCCCATGCCCCACCCTCCATTAATCCAATCTCACCCAGAGCAACTTTTTAATTTTTATTAGCCTGGGTGAAGAAGTCCTCACAGGGAAATGTTTTGTCAATATGGAAGAGGTAAAACAAAAAATGGCAGAAGTGCTAAAAGGCATCAAAACTGACAAGTTCAAAAACTATTTTAATCAGTGGAAAAAATGTCTCAATAGCCATATTGCATCAAATGGAGAGTACTTTAAAGGTAACTGGAGTTTAAACATGTAAGAATAAATACACAGTTTTTTATAAATAAATTCCTAGTGTTTTTTTTTTTTTGGTCCCCCTCGTATGTGGTATCATCATCCAGTTTCTAGTATCACTGCAGTTAAATTAGTCAGTTTATACAATGTCTATATGTGGTATTGACCTTGTTGTATAAAGATACATGATATGATAACATCTTTCAGAAACAGGCAAAATGGATATAATGAAAACCATAAGAAGCACTTCAAAATGCTTCTGGTAGGTTGACTTTTTAGTTTTAATTTTTGATGCTTACTGGCAAGAATAATTCACAAACAGAACATTCTGGAATACAATGTTAGTCAGCAATATTTTCCACTTACAACAGCTTTTTACATTTGAAACACATGAGGGCTAAGAATATATATATAGATAGGGATGGGAATGGTGACTCCAAATGGCCTATACACAAAGTGACAGTTCATTTGTTAAACAAATATTTAATAAACACTACTGGGTCCTAGGCACTGTTATAGATACTAGAATGAATAGCAGTGAATAAATGAGGAAAAGTTCCTGCTTATAGAGCTTACATTATAGGGGGGAGTGATTAAAGTCAGATTATCACACACATAAATATGCCACATGGCTATTCCTTTAGAGTAAATAAATATAAATTAAAAATGGGTGTGTTTGGAGATAGGGCACAGAAAAGGAGTTTATTTTAAAAATGGTGGTCAGGAAAGCTCTCACTTTTCAGTTGGTATATGAGTAGTGACCTAAAAGAAGTAAATAAGGGAGCCATCTGGAAGGAAAACATTCCAGACAGAGGAACAGCAAGTGCAAAGGCCCTGAGGTGGAAAGTACTTGGCATGTTCAGGGGGATGCACACAGTAGGATGTGTCTCTAATGGAGTAAGTAGCATAGCAGGATGAGAAAATTTCAGGCAAGTAACAGCGCTGATCACATAAGTCCCTATGTACTATTGTGAGAATTTGGGATTTTATTCAGAGTGAGAGAGGAAGTCATTAGGAGGATTTTGAATAGAAGAGTGATGTGATCAGACATGTGTTTAAAGGATCACTCTGGCTACTCTACTGAGAATATACTATGAGGGAACAAGTGTGGAAGCAGGGACCCCAGTTAGAAAGGCAATTATGATAAACTGTATTAAGATAGAGACTGAGAACCATACTATGGCTATTTGCCTGATGAAGAGCAAGAGATGCCCCAGAGTACCTTGATAGCTTCCAGGGTGGCAGAGGTTTACATGCCAGAGTTATAGATTCATGTAGATATTTTCCTGGAAAGTGTTTACTCATTAAGCGGTAAGAGCAAGAAAAAGATAGACATTCATATCTTTTAAGCATGTGAGTTTCTTCCAGTGTTAGTCTGTTATGAATAATGCTGCTGTGAACACTGGCATATACATCATTGTGTGGATATATGTTTTCCTTTCTCTCAGTAAATACCTAGGGGTGGACTTCATAGGTCGAATGTTAAAATTCCTTTATTAGATACTACCATGCTGTTTTACAAAGTGGCTGGATAACTATATCTCTAAGGAGCAACCTATGACAGTTCCATTTGCTTTGCATCCTCACCAACCACTTAGTATTGTCGGTCCTTTTAACATCAGCCCTTATACCGTGTAGAGTGTATCTTACTATGATTGATTTAATTTGCACTTCTCTGAAGATCAATGATGTTGAGCATCCTTTCATGCACTCATAAATTCTTCAAATATCCTGAGACAATCCCATTAGTCAGGAATGTGTTTGCACATTTTTCTCTCAGTTTGTAATTTGGAGTTTTGTTTTCTTCACTTGCCTTTCAGTATTGAAAGTTTTAATCTTGATGAGATCCATTTTATTATTTCTTTTATACTTTGTGATTGTATATCCTGTTTAGGATATCTATACTAAATATAATAGTACAAAGATTTTATTCTATGTTTTTGAGTCAAAGATTAATTTCATGGCTTTTATGTAAGTCTATGGCCCATGCTTAGTTAACTTTTATGTATAATATAAGGTAAGAATTAAGGTTAATTGTTTCCATGCAGACATCCACCATTTGGTTAAAACACTTATTTTTCTATCAACTTACCTGGGCCTTTGTGAAAAATCAGTTGACAGTATAAGTTGTGAATCTATTTTTTGGACTCTGCATACTGTTCCATTGATTCATATACTATCTATCACTATGCCAATAGCACACTACGTTGATTACTGTAGCTTTACAGTAAGCCTATATAGGATTGTGTTTGTGATTCCTTTGAAAATATAAATCAATTTGGAGAGAATTGTCATCTTAATAATATCCATGTCTGTGACATCTCTCCACTTGCTTAGGTCTTTTTAAGTTTTCTTTTGCAATTCTTTGTAGTTCCGCTGTATGAGTCTTAAACTCTTAAATAATTCCATTCCTGCATATTTTCTCTTTTATGTTATTGTAAATGAAGTTGTTTTTTCAAACTTTATATTGGAGTTGTTATATATGTGTGTTTGCATACATTTATCTATCGATGTATCTGTCTCAGGGGCTGACAAACTATGGCCCAGCAGCCAGCCACCTGCTTTTGTAAATGAAGTTTTGTTGAAAGACAGCCATGCTCACTTATTTCTATGTTGTATATTGTTTACAGCTTTTTTTAACACTACCAGGTCACAGTTGAATATTTTTAACAGGGACTGCATAGCCTACAAGCCTGAAATATTTACTATCTGGCTCTTTAATAAAAAGTATGCCACCTCTTTATATCTAGAAATACACTGGAAAATTTATACGTATATAAATTTTCTCACAAATATAAAAGAAATACTTATTGACCTTTCATGTAATGAACAACAGGTTTACATATACTGTTTATGAACTTTCTGCAAATTTATTTTAAGATTTCTTAAAAATTGATCTTTTCACATATTCATGTTCTACCTTACATCCTACAACCTTGCTAAGTTCACTGTTCTTTCTCACAGTTTTTAAATAGTTTCCTTAGGGTTTTCTACAAATATTCTAATGTCATCTGGAAATAACAGTAGTTTTACTTCTTCCTTTCTAGTCTTTATTCACTTTATTTCCCTAGATTAATAAAACAATTTGTAAACTATATTCTATTCCATGGATATACAAACCATACATTTCATATAATAGAATGTATGATGTTTTAAAACTCTTACATGAATCATTTTTAAAAATATTTTTGCACACACAGTTTTTATTATTTATTGTTTGCTAAGATGTGTTCATACCTTGATTATTAAGTTTATCATCATAAACATAGTTAAAAATCATTGAAATGAATCGTCAAATGGCCATTAAAGATGGGCAAATTTCTCTCACGAGGAAAATGAGAGTGTTTTTCAGCAAGGCCCATTTTAAAATTCATGTATTAATTTCTTTTTATATTACTCTATTCCCGAGATCAAAATAAGTTTTAAAATAATTATTTGTTTAAAAATTAATTATTTAAAAAAATGCAATTGCTCCCTCTTCTCTCATTTTTAGTTTAGAAAATTATAGTGGTTAAGACTGTTGACTCTGGAATTAAATGTGAATATTAGTCCTAACTCCAACAAAAACGTAACCTTGAGCAAGTTACTTCTATTCTTCATTTTCTAATTGCAAAATGTGGATAAAAGAGTATCTACATCAAAGCTTTATTTTAAATATTAAATGAGACAATGTAATTAGAACATAAAGTGTGGTCCTGGGCCTGGTAAGCGCTTAGTCAATATTTCCTCTTATTATATGACCTGCATGACAGAGCAGGTCACAGTCAGGGCATTCAAGGGGCACATGCTATAGAGCTGAGATTTTTGGACAAGAAAAGTAATTATTCAGGATATGCCCTCCCTGTTATCTTTAGTTTTACCACAGTTTAAAGCAAATTAATCAGAATTGATTTTAGTGGACATGTTTACCAATATACCGAAGTAAAAAAATCTATACCCAGATTTTAATCTGAGTCCATTTTGATGAGATTGTTGACTCACTTTTCATCTTAATTTGTCTTTGTTTACAATATACTCTTTGTGAGCTTTCTTTTGATAAGAAATGTCATTATAATCTAGAATAATCCTTCTAATATATAGCTTATAATTTTTAAATATTAAGGTTGTGTTTTAACATTAAAATTAGTAGTTTTGACAATTAAATGGATAGAGGAGGTAACAGATATCTCTGGATAAATGCAGCTTTATGATGTTGAGAGCAAGAAACCTCTTAAAAATGGCATTCTCATACAAAATAATATTTTTCATCAAATAGTAATTGTTAGAAATACATGTATTTAATTTGTTAAGTAAGTGTTTATAGGAATCTACAATAATGGTATATTAAACATGTGAACTACAAAGCTTAATAGAATATCTTCTAACACCTTAGAATTTAGAGAGTATGTAATCTCACAATTATCTAATGTAACATTTGTTCTAATGTAATACATTGGTCTAACATATTTCATGTTTATCTAATATAAATGATGGGTGGCTTAAGAGCACATATAAACAATGTTTTACGAGAGGGAGTCATTACTTCTGGATAGTGTACAATCTCGTAGTGCTTCATGGAGGAGGTGGCAATTGAGAATTTAGGGTGGTCTTGAAAAACATTTGGGAGAAGGAAACAAGTAACATCACACAAATAATCTACTGATACCTAAATCCAGAATTATCTGTAATGGATCTCAAACATTTTAGCAGTGCATGGTATTTTAGGATAGTCTTCAAAGAAATTTCTAAATAAAGCAACTGCAACAAGTGCACTTCATAGAGGAAGAAAGATATGAGGAAACCAGAATGAGAAAGTAAAAATGAGAGTATTCTTGTGAAATTTAAATTAGAAAAAAAGAATGTCTTGCAATTATGAATGTCTGCTCTCAGTTTTGGATTAAGGAACATGCTCAGATTTCAAATTTCTGCATACATAGAGGATGTCCAAGTTTTGTCTTTACATAGTCGAATGACTTGCAAAATTAGAAAAGCCATTTAAAATTTTCCCTTGTTAACCAGTTTCACTTTCTGTGTGATCTAGTTTTAAACCATATTTATCTGAATTAAGTCACTAATGAGATAGCACTATAGGAAAGTAAAAATCTGTCACTCTGGAGAATATAATGTGTCTAGTTATGCACTGCTATATGGGAACTTGATGATGTGGAAAGACAGATGTTTCTCTTCATTAAGCCTCAGTGAACTGACGATCTTTTGGAGTTTCTTATTGTTGGCTCCATGGTTGGAATGTTACAGTGCATTCATTTCCTTTTTAACTATTAATTTTTTGGTTCTTTTAATATTGTATTTAGGAGTCATAGCACTTTGCACTTTGATTAGGAAAAAAGGGGCTTATGTGTGTGTGCATGTGTATGTGCTCTAAAATATAAGTTATATTAGATTTCAAATATATATTATAAACTAGAAATTATATGTTAGGCTTCCTTCAAGCTACTGCTGGGCTATGTCTTCTAATCTACATCCCATAACTGAGGAGGCAAAAGGAGAGAAAAACTGTGATCATTTCTTTTCGATATACAATATTCTTAAAAACATCATTTACCTCAGAAAGTTCCCAAGTGATATTTATTTCATTTCCCAAACAAAATTAAGTATGATTAAGCAACTCTTTTCACAAATGGATTGTATAACATCAGGTAAAAAAATATTACTGGTGTACACTTGGTAATTACCAGAGATTAACTTCAGTGACCATATAGCTATATTTAGTAAAATCAGTTTTGTCTTTACCCTCTTTGATTCTCAAATGTTCCAATTAAATTTCTAAAGTTTTTTTTTTTATTTTAGAAAATCCTAAAAAAGAACTTTCTTCATAAAGTACAAGGAGTAAATAGGATTGTCATCTCTTTTTTTCTTTTTAATAAATGAAATGCGTATTTCTTTTGTTTTTATATTCTTGGCTAGCAAACTGGGAATTCAAATTATGAAATGAAATGTTATCTTTTGAATACAAACCAAAGTCCCAACTCAAAGCCCAGTATTTCCAAGTGAAGCACAAATCTCTACATCAAGTGTGGAAACCTGTGAATTAATAAAATACCTGTCTCTCACATAACTGATTCTCAATGATGGGATGGAGATACGATAAAACCTGCCATTCAAGACAGGGAACATGTATCAACAATTAAAATAAAAATTAAAAAAAAAAAAAAGACAGGGAACATGGAAGGCGTAGAAGCCATTGTGAAGGACTCCTTGGAATGAGCACAGTTTATTAAATTCTAATTTTGCTTTATGAGCCTAGCGTCTTGGTCAGATATTTTTGGTTGATGGGTTTTTGTTTTGTTTTATTTTGTTTTTAATGTTTGGTGGATCTGCCCTTTGAGAGACTCCTCTTGTTTCATCACACTCCATGGACATGCATGAGATCAGTGTTGGCCATGTACCTTCCTTGGGTGACATTTAGCCTTGTCATCCCACTTCCCCGCCTGTGGAAGGTGGAGTTTCAAACCTTAAACAGCCACACGTTTTTTTAGTTCAACATTATAGCATCTTTGGTAGC
Source organism: Glossophaga mutica (assembly GCA_039655065.1). Classification (NCBI taxonomy): domain Eukaryota; kingdom Metazoa; phylum Chordata; class Mammalia; order Chiroptera; family Phyllostomidae; genus Glossophaga; species Glossophaga mutica. The sequence goes on from CM077304.1 coordinate 68,665,968, forward strand.
ATAATTGTCTTAAAAATTAGTACCCTTCCTACTTTATTCCAGCCAATTCCATTAGTTGGTATGCACTCCCACAACTAGTTTAGAGACTGGTTCTCAGATTCTCTGTATTTCTTTAACATATTGGATTATCTGAGTTCACCAGCCTTAAACAGGAAAACCAGACTCTTTCCCTGTGTTTGTTTTCTACTTGGAAAGAATCACTATCAAGTAGACCTCCTCCAAGACTTCAAGTTGTTATCTTTAATAAGTAGCCTCTGTGTCAAATTGCAGTTTCTCCATTCCAGCCAGACAGCAGGAGACAGAGCACAGAGAATCACATAGTAGGCGTTAACATGCCAGTCCGGAAAAGACTCAGATCCCTTCTGCCCACTTTCCTTTGGTAGGAATCAGTTACATGGTGATACATAACTTTGAGGGAATCAGGTAAATGAAATCTGGTTGTGTCCTCAGAATGAAAAAAGGAAGTGTTTTGGTTAAGAACAAGCTGAGTACTCCACAGATACCAATTGAATATGCTACCAGAAATACACAGTGCTAGTTTCAACATGATATTCTCAGGCCCCACATTAGCGGGACCATTTTCTGTTTGTTTATTCCTCTTTGACCATTAACGATGTTCAGTTGAAGGAACATCTGTATTGTCCTGCTTTCCCAACACTAACTGCCAATAAAAAAAGAGAGAAAAGAAAAATAAAGAATGGCTGATAAATATAATGAATTATGGACCCACATACAGAAAGGTACTGAAATAGATAAAAGTATCTACAGATCCTATATGGGACTCAGAAATCCACAAACAATGGAGACCACATCCATGAAGGAACTGCCTTATTTAGAGTGACAGAGGTTGGGAGCACAGTGGCTTACATTGCTAAATCTTTCTCCACATGCAAGAGTAGGAGACAAACGCAGGCATGAGAGAGAAGATATGCAAACTCCGGGTTTTTGCAGGAAGCCAGGGGCAGAAATGATAGGATGGGGAAGAAAATATATGGCGATTGGCTTGGCAACCATTAACTGAGATAGCTGGAGAGGAGCAATTAAATGCTAAATCACCATAATGATAACCTGCAGCATGAGGTTGCACTATGAATCGCAAGGCTCTCCAGCATATTCTGAAATGGGACTATGGGGCAGAAATATGCCCCTAAACAGATGGAACTGCAGATTTGTTTAGAACCAGGTCTGAAATAAAAACCCTAAGTGTAAACTAGTACTACTTGAGCTTATTCTCTGTGATTGCTCTTGAGTCACCATCTATCAGCAACTACCTCTGCTGGCTCAGACTACTCCCTTTAAATAGGAGCGATATTTAAACATAAAACATCCTAAAAGCTGTAGAACTATGGGAAAACACCATACTAAAGGTAATTAAGAATCATAATAATGACAGAAGAACTATAACATCAAGCAAAATTTAAATACACTCATCTATGTTATTTAAAATAATTAAAACAAAGACATGTGGTTTGTTTTGAGGCAAGAGTTTAAAGAAAGCATGTAACAGAATAAAAAAGATAAGGCAACACAAAGAACAAAATGATCTGGCAGTACAAGGAAGGAAGCAAGCCATATCAGAAACAGTAAATATTTCATAGAAAATGGGGGAAATAGAGTCAGGGGCATGGAGATTAAGCTTGAGGTAGTTGAGATGAATGAAATGGAAAAAAACAATGAAAATCATAATGTAAACGCGAGAGTCGATGTGTTTGTGTGCACACTTAATATTTATGAAAAAGAAGAAAACAGATGAAGAAATTTAAAGACAAAGGAGGAGTAAAATTTTTTTTTACAATATTGATGAGAATATGCAGATTGAAAAGGCTGCCTGTGTATTGGGAAGAAAACTCACACAGAGGGATTAACATTGAGAGCTATCTTGATGAATACCCCAGGCTTTAAAGATTAAACAAAGAAAGTTACCTACAAAGTGGAAAATTCAGGTAAACTCAGACTCCTCTAACCCCTAAATATTTCAGTAGATAGGCAACAAAATCTTTATGTCATCAAGTAATTCTTTGACTACAAAGAAGTAATGATGAGTCTTGAATGAGCTTGTACATGGCATCAACAATGAGGAAAAGGAAGTGAAGGTTATACAATGCAAAGTAAATCTTTAAACAAAAAAATAGACAAATAACATTAGAAATAATTCAGCAAATGCAAATCCAGAGGGGACAAAAGAGTTGTTAGAAAGTGTAAATTTGCTGATTTCTTCATCAGGGGCTCGATGAATGAATGAAGATTTAACTATGGATAAATGCATATGAAAAAAATCAGGTTAATTTAACATAATTGAGATGAAGTCCTTTTGAAAGAAAAGAGTATCAATGTGTTTTTTAGGAGTATTTTAATTACATGGATTATCCCAATTATCTGATATTTTTCTAAAACTATAAATTTTTAAAAGACTTTATCATTCTGTTATCTTTTTTCTGTTTCTGCTTTATACTGTTAAGCATGTGATTCTTGTGAAAATAACTTTTATACTAGTATTATATATTAAACAATAATGATAATGACCTTTACTACTTTTTTTCCAGAATTTTCATCTTGTAAAAGTGATTCTCTTACCTGGAAGAAGTTTCTAATTTTTACAATTTTGTATCACTTTCAATTTCAGTAATATTGTTTAACTACATGTGGTCATTTTTAGCAAAATATAAAACATTTTCAACTAACATGATTCTTGTAAAAAAAGATATATTTTTACACTTATATTTGAGAATAATATAAATGTATATATTCTTATTCTGAATTAACTAGCACAGTTTTGTTATCATTTTGTGTTTTCATTGATGCTTTAACTTAAAAAATTACTTCCTTTAAGTGATAATTGAGGAGTAAATTTTCAGACAATAAGAAATGGCTTAACTATAGGACTGTTATTAAAATGAATGATGTTATTGTTAGAACACAGTATATTATTAATACCCTGTAATTATTAATCATCATTAAGGAGTTAAAACATCATTATCATTACTTTTTCTAAGTTTTATTTAAACATCATCAGCATTAAAGAAAATCAATGAAAGGGTAAGTAAGGTCTTATATTTCTGAGCTGGGAATTCAGGAGTAATTAAACAGTTTTTTTCTAAATAGCATATCCTCAGAATTTTGTGACACTGAAAGTTGAAGCTGAAATTGAGAAATATGAGAGCATGACAGCTATTTAGAGGGAACTACTTCCCTCCCTAACCTGTCCCTGAAGGTTTTATAAATTGTCTACAAGATAGTGTCCCAAAGGATAGAAATTATCCACTGTTTTAATATGCATAGTTTTAAGCTGATTTAACAAGGGTTTCAATGTATTTTTATTCCAAGAATTTTGCATTTTTTTTCAAATAAATCTAAAACTCCTTGTAGGTACAAATTTTCGAATATTTTGATAGCATCATTTTGATGCCTCCATTTATATTCTCTGTGGCTCAGCAAATTTGTTTAGCTTTGTCCTTTATTTCATCATTTATCACCCTTATGTGGGAGAGCAAAGTATCAAAAGTCTAACTAATATGCCTGTTTCCCCAAAGGTGAGTTCAAGTAGGCATGGCTATCTTTTCCAAGATACTAATTTTTTTATGCAATGGATTATATAGTTGAAGTCCTTTTTCTATCTCTGGTAATAAAAAGTATTTTACCTTCCACATTTTATCTGCAATAGCATTGAGTGGCTTTTAACTTTAATTTGGAACAGAGAATAGTATTCTGAGAGGCAGGAAAATGCCACATTAAATCATAAAGCAGTAGATTAGATATTTCATTTCTCCATAAGATGAATATTTTACTAAGATTAGAGGAGAAAATGCAGGACACACACAGAAGGTGTGTCTCTCTATCCCTTTTCTGTCATTCACTATTGTTTCTTGGAATTGTTCCCTTGTCATCATTACTAAAGGAAAAAGACTTTTTCCCCCCTGCTGTGATGCCATAGAAATGTGTAAAGCCAAACAAACAAAATGCTGGTCACGTGTTGTACAATCTACATAAGACAGGTGATGGGATATTTCTCTAACTAAAGGCCAGCTAAATCACCTCATTTGCATTGTTTTCATAGTGTTGACCAACGTGCTGCCAGCCTGGCTTCTCTCTTCTGATGTAAACACAGGATTCAGAATGACTTTGGAGGGTTGTGGTACTCTGGGATTTATGGGGCACGTGTATGTGGGATTCTCATCACTGTGCAGCAACCCTGTCATTTTTGTGACAGAACCTGTTTGACTGGCTTTAGATTTATGATGGAAATAATTCAGAACAGAGCAATAATTTTCCCTTGGCAATTACACCACCATTTGGTACTTTGTCCCTAAGGGAAAAATGAATGTGCTGGGTCTATCCATGAGTTTAGTAGCTCAGTGTAAGGAACAAATCAAGGTCAGAATACAAATGTGGAACACGGGTTCGCTGAATTCTAGTTCTGGTTCTTCAGCCTTCAGACACTCTTGTGCGTACTTTTACCGTGTGTTAAATACTGTTCCGCTTCTTGTCGCTTAATCCTCACAATGACCCTGGGAGGCGACACCATGTCTTCCATTTTGTAAAGATAAAAACTGAGCCTGGACATGTTGTTATTCAGCAAATATTTTTAAGCATATACAATATGAAGGCTTTATGATGCACCCTGGGAATATACAGGGAAATAAGACTCAGGCCTTGCTTTGTTTTTTTAACTATTTATTATGAAGAATTTCAAATATGTACAAAATCGGCAGAACTGTGTAATGAAGCCCCTGTATACATTGCTGGGCATCAACAATTATTAACTCATGGTCAGTCTTGTTTCACCCATGTCCCATCCGACCTTTTGGAACTGTTTGACGGGAATTTCATTATGTCGATGAAGTAATTCATCAAAATAATTTTCACTGTGTATGCGTAAATTTGATGATGTTATTAAACATGGGGACCTAAAATTAACATTTCCTCAGTAATATCAAATAACCAGGAAGCATTCAAATTTCCAGTTGTCTCATAAATAAGCATATATTTAAAAGATATTTTTTTGATTTGGGATCCAAATGATATTATTATTCTGTGATTGGTTGATACGTATTTTTGGTCTCTTGTAAACTATTGATTTTCTCTTTCACCTTTTAAAAAATTTCTTTCCAAAGTATTTGGTGAAGAATGATGCTGATTTCCCACAACCTGGAGTTTGCTGACTGTGTCCCCACTCCACACTTTTATATGTTCTCTACTGTAGCACCTATAAATTGGTAATCCTAAAAATTGTTAAATTTTTAACAATTTTACTGTACATGAACAAATCAAATAAATAGTTGTCTCTCTTTTTATGATATTTGCAGCAATGGCTATTCAATGCTTAAATCTATTAATTCATTAGATACTGCAAAATGGTGATTCATTTAGTCCTTTTTCATTTGTAAGGTGATTAGTTGTTTGAAGAGAAACACTTTCTCATTTACTGTTTGGTGACCCTGTGATACAGTTTTTAAGGAAAGGCAGGATAAATATTTGATTGTTTCCCTGTATTTTTCAGTTTCAAAAATAATGAGCCAGTTCTTTAGCATGTTTCATAGAGACCAATTACTTTGTTTTGTTCTGTTTTCATTTAAGTATCATTCTGACCTATGAATTTAAGTATATTTAATGTTTAAATTCAAAATGTTCTAACTGGCCAGAAGCTTCAAGTTGGCTGCAGAGCCCAGAATAAATGGGATGCTATCACTCTGCTTTTGTTAGATTCCTTTTATCATTTTTTTGCAGCTCTTCTAAACCCTTTCAAACTGAGTTTTCATTCTCTTCTGCGTGGCCAGATTATATCTCAAATGTGTTTTTTTTATTTTCAAAAATGCATTTACTTTTTGGATTCTATCTTCCTATATTATCATTAACTTTTGTGTTAGTCTAAAATTTAGACCTTAGCTATACATTTAGAAAATTACATAAGGAATTATAATGACCACATATGTGTAGCAATACTCCTGTGGATAAACTGGGGGTGGGCTTGGCTTGGTTATGAGATTTCTTGTTGTGATTTTTAATTGAGGTAGATTGTCGAGGCCCATTTAGGTGCAAAAAGCACATGCTCTATACATATGCCATTATTTGAGTGCTTCGTTCTTTCTTTCTTAGTGTGAGTATAGGACCTCCAAACCTCATCCTATAGCCATCATTCTTCCCTCTTCTATAAGACCTTGAAATGGCAAATATGTTTTGGTTGAGGCAATCCCTCTTTTTTAAATTAAAGATCACAATTTAATATGATAATTTCTCCCTCCTTTTTTACACCATATTCCGGTACTTTATCTATTGTTCTGTCCTGTGTTAACAATATTTCTGAAAGCAGAGTTGCTGTAATGCATGTTCTTCATGGTAGGTGTATGGCTGCTAGCTGGGATCAGTGCCTCCAGGTGAGAGTCTGGGCTAGGCAATTCCTTGAATTATGGAGATTAGACTGGGTACTGGATGAACCCAGGAAACTGGTGGCAGTGATGAAGAAAGTGGCATAAGTGGCCAAAAATGACCAACATCTAAAAGGTGTGTCTACAATGAATACACTAGGACCCCCATTTCTAAGTCACAGCCATGGGCCAAAACACTCTCCTTCCTCATAAACTCTAGTATATTGTTTCCCTCATAAAGCTGCTACAGATTATTACCACTTGATATCCCCCTGACTCCTCTCCTCATATTTTTTTTACTAGAGGATGGCAGAAGGAATACAAAATTACTCGCCAGGCATTTTTGGAAAGTGATAAGAATATCACAGACTTGGTGCAGAAGACTGTCTTGTATTATCAGCACCACACTTACTTGATATAACCCTGGAGAGGTTAGGTCAAGTGTTTAGGCCTCTGTTTTGATCTGTAAAATGAGGATAGTAATATTTCTAACTTCAGACTATAGCCATAAGTCTTTGATAACATGATGCACATATGCAATGTGGCACAAGGACTGGCCCACGGGGAGTGCTGAACCAGCGTTGCCCCACAGTGACCACCCGTGTTTCTTTGTCTGAGACCAGGTGCTGACTGACGAAGCCTGAAACCATGACCTCAGATTTACCAAGAACCATAATATATTATAACCCTTAACATGATAATTCTAATCAGGTATTCCATCTAAAGGAAACCATTCAGAATAGGTAAAGCATTATACACACACGTGTGCATAGCTCTGCTATTTGATTTACCCCAAATCAAAGTATTCAACAATAGTGAAGTGTATTTCTCTTCCCAAGAGGGTGTTGTTAGAACTAATCCAAAGATAATTATGTGGAATTCATAATAATGTGAAAAATTATAAATTGAATATAAAGACTTGTGTACTGTATAATAAAATCTTTACAAAATGCAAAGCTTTAACATAAATATTAGACAAGAGGAAATATACCCAGTTATTTTCAAGTAGTTTGGTTTGAATGATGTTTTTCGGTTTTCCACTTTCCTCTTATTCACACATTTTTCTAAAAAGCAGCCTGATAGGATATTAGAAGCTCCACTGATTTATGGACCGTTAGATAAACGATTTGATATCCCAATGTCAGTGAACTCAAACTCTGCAAAATACTGCTGGATTTTTTAAAATCCTTTTTTATTCCCATGTGGCTCTGTAGAGCACAGGGAAATTTTATGGCTCAGTAAGCAGAATTCCAAAAACAATGTTAAGCATTGTATTTTCCATGGAAATCATAAGCTATGTGGATATTTTCCCTCGTGACCTTCCAGACTGTTGTCTGTGTTTCAATTCTGGAATAACTCTGTTAATTAACCTTAAGTGGGACATACAACTTCCTATATATACATTATGTAAAAATGTGTTCATTGCTTAAATGATTTCTCAGTGACCTTCCCACATTATTTAATGCTATTTATTAGCAACTGAGAAACAATAAATACCTCATGGATATGCTTTTGGAATATTTTTGATACCTGTATAAGAGACTTTTTAAAAAAACAAATACCATTCATAGCCTTTGAAGAAAATCATTATATCTGTTTTCATGTCATTAGTTCCACTCACTAATGCATAATTTTCGTATAACCTTAATGTGTACATGGTTTCCCAGGATCACCTAGGAAATCATATTTCAGTATCTTCTCATCTTGCGAAGGCCTGGTGGCATAATGAGTTTGCTTTCTACTGAAGCCAGAGTCCCCTATTTAGAGCCTAAATCAGATGATCATTTCCAGCTTAAAAACTTGTGGTGGCTTTTCATCACCAACAGAAAAACAAGCTGAAGCTCTTATCATTTAAGGTCTCTCATGATCTAGCACTACCAGCCTCTTCTTCCCTGGCTCGCTTCACTCCAACCACAAAGGCCTCTTTTGTTATCTTTCAGCATCTCAGATGCATTCCTGTCTCAGGACCATTGAACTCCCTGTTCCCCAGCCAAGTAGAATGGCTGTCCCGGCAGATTCACTCAACTTGTTACCTCACTTCATGCAGGAGTCTTCACAGAGGCCTTTCTTAAGCACCCTATTTCAGTAATTCCCCTATAATTCTGCTTTCCCTAATATTGCTTACTTTCCCTTCGTATCACCTGGGATTACATTATGCATTTACTTCTGTATTAGGTTTAAGGTGATCAGTGCTATGATAATAATATGTAAACATGTCAAAAGAAGGGAGAAAGAAAGCATTTAACCCTAGTTCATGATGGTATTTGGGGAGGCAGCCTTATGTGGTAGAACCAGGGGGAGCTTGCTTGTCAGTCCCAGCTTTGAAATTCACTTCTGTCACTTGTTAGTCAAGTGAACTTGGTAAAGTGCTCACCTTCCATAAACTTTAGCTCCTTTATGTAAAAAAAAAAAATAATAATAATAATGGGCATCATAATACTGACCTCGAGGCTACTGAACTGAAACAAACTTACACCTTCTTTCTATAATACAATAACTTCCAATATACGGTAAACCTTCAGTGTAAAATAGTTTATAATAGTGAAGCTGATAGTTTTCTAAAAAATAATTAGCTAACTTTGGCCATAAAGCTAACAACTTTTCTTTTGGGGAAGATAGCTAACATCTATTAACTCTTCCAGTTAATGGTCAAAGATCGATTCTGCTTCTTAACATGATTGTGTGCCCAGAGGCCCCCTGCGTTTAAGTGGTGGCTGGTTTCCTGAGGAATTATACTTGGAAATAAAGAAGCAGGTGGAGAGGATAGGATGGTTTTAGTGTTAGTAGTAGGACTATAAAGGTAGCAAAACAATATTTCTGGTGTTTTATTGTTAATTATTAAATGTTTATTGAAAAAGAGACCCCGCAGATTATGTAACCTACTCCTGTCAATTTACTGACTAGGGACAAGAGATTTCCAAGCTCTCCATCAATTTCTTTAAATGCATGATATAAAAACACTGGTGCTTCTAGGAGTGTAGAAAAATAATCTAATCATAGAAAAGAACAGAGATGTTTATATGATGTCTCTATTTTCTCACTGACCATAAAGCTATTTTATTTTGGTGTAGACTAGCTAATCTGAAACTATTGAATAGCAGTGGCCTTCTTATCTTCTGTTGTGTGTATCATTAGTAAATGAGATGAGCAAAAATATTATAAATATCACTCTAATAGAATTTTTTTATCCTGCTGGTGTCTTTCAAACTTAGAAAATTATGGTTATGTTTAAGTTGCAATATATTTGTAGGGTGCTCTTGTTTTTAAGAATAATTACATTGTTGCCATAATTTAGTTAAAGGAACATTTATTGAGTACTTATTTTGTAACAGATTCTGTACTAGGCTGTGTGGATAAAAAGATGGGTAACACATCCTTTATTTCCTTAAAATCCATGGAGTGAGATTATGTTATGATAAAATTATAATTAATATCATGACGATTATTATGAATAGAGGTGCATCAAGGTGTTACGTGATCCCAGGAAGAGGTGCCTAAGTCAGTTTTGGGAGAAGGCTTCCTCGAAGAGATGGAGAAGGTAAAGGAGGCTATCGGAACTATTTTTTGTGCAACTTTTTACATTTCTAATTTTATGGGGCTCCTTTTCATCTCTTCAGACATCAGATCACCAATGCCTGAATCATATTTTTATTTTCTCTAGGAATTGTTCCAATGGACTGTTGGTTGACAGAGATACGCACTCCCCCCACCGCCCCGCAATTATTTCCCTTTTTATTCTCCGGTACCTGAGGACTAGTGGTGTTTGCAGCCTTCACCGTAGTATTTTTCCATAAAGAACACACACAAGTCTTTTAATAATGAGTAGCACAGAATAATAATACAATAGTAAACTTTTTAGTTAAGCATTTCAGCATTGCTTTACAGATCTGCGCCCTAAGGGACAGTTATGGTATCTTCTGCATATATTGTGAACTATGTACCAGGCTACTTATTGGTTTTAAATGAATATTCAATTAATGATGCCTGGAGTGTGATGCTCTGAAGAGTCTGAGGATTGTGCTTTTTATTTTTTCATAAGTTTCAAGCACTCAGTAACCAACTGATTTTAAAGAAAATTCATAGTAAAATAAGTTATTTGTGTACAAGCCACTGATCTTGGCAGATTCAGGAGTTAACATTCACAGCAATTTGGAGGGTTTTTAAAAAAGAGTTTTTGATCTTAGGTGAAAACAAAACAGTTAAGATCAGATTAGCAACATCCGCTAATAGTGTCTTATTTTAATTTCTTTCTTATAAAAATAATCTCTTAGATGGAGATATATTTTATTGCAGGCTTCAATAAATTGGAGAAAGAGTGGGGATGTGATTGGGGGTTGAGGGGATTGGAGGAGTAACTGTATAGCTGTAGATAGGAATCTTTCATCTATTTCTTTACTTTTCTCATCTGACCCTCTTCCCCATTGTCTTTTCTTTGACTCCTACATCATTTTGTATGCCAATCCCATCCCAACAGGGGAGAAGATGGACATTATCTACAACTTCGTCCTAAAATATTAATAAAACATACTTCATTATGCATGATATATTCTTTAAATTTTCTGTTTTCCTCCCTCTTTTGTTAGTGGTGTTTCCCTGTGATGATGCAAATTTAGGGAAACTGCATTTCAGTGTCAGGACCCTAAGTGTATTTCCTACTGGGCTGATTACTTTGTGCTAATGTAGTGTTCACTCACTGGATTGCACACACTTCCCCATAATTGATTGCATTATCAGCAGGAGTAATCACAGATATCATTACTAGCCAATTACACAAACACATATCTAAACTAGTAACTTGTTCAGCAAGATTATCTTCTACAAGCCTTAAATTTGTAATGAAGCTGATCGTCCTCTTGTCCAATTGAGTGTAGCTACATATTTTGATCTTGTAAGCCAAATGCAAATACAGAGTCCTACAGAAGGAAGGCCTGCTTGAGTGTGGCTGGAGGGATAATAATATGGGTGTAATCATTTATAGTTTTAATTTGAACATTTCACCTAAAATGTCATGGAGTGTGCTTGCATGTGATACTGTTATGTAACAGAATTACATGCGTATGATTTTGTAATAAAAAGGGGCATTATTTGAGCCAGACCCTGTATATTGAATTATGTATTAGGTAATTATTTATATATGTTTGTAACAGTACAAAATGAGGGCAATTTGAGTGTTATCTGTTTCTTATCTGAAGACTGCATTGGAGAAGTTTAACTGCTTTAAAAAAATAGACCCAAATTTGTAGTAGGATCAAACACGATAGGAATGTATATACTGGTTACACAATGGATTAGGTGTGAAAACTGGGACTTGGGCATGCAGTCATCAAGAGACCAAGGTAGGTTTCTGACATATTAAATGTGAGAGTTCCACACCTACCTGGAAGATTCATTTCACGGAAAAAGAACATGGAGGAGCTAATGAGAAAGTCTATGAGTTAACCCTGGCAGTGAGGAGCATTGTATTCTACTGGCTAGATCTTAGTCACATAACCACTCCTAATAACCAAGGAAATGGGAATTATGGTCTATCCTAAGAAGGAAGGGAAAGCATGGATTTTGGTGAGCAGTGAACAATTTTTGCCATGAGGACTCAAAACAGAACTTGCTCCCTGTCTCTATCTAATGAATATTTTACGTACCTTGCCATTATTTGAAATTTCTATCAGGCTTGCTTTACTTTTATTTTCTTTGCACTATACAGGGTCTTATAAAACCTAGATCCAAGCCCTGACTCTTAGATTTTTACATAATAAACAATTAAAGAATGGGAAGTATAAAAATTATAAGCTATTTTTTTCAATTTCTTAAATAAATCATGCCCATGTTACTGTAATTATTTCTCAGCAGGTTAAATTGTAGATAAGGAGGTTAGAATAAAACATTTTCGCAGCTAAAACAAAATGTCTCTTCAACCCTTTTATTTCATAGGTAAGGAATATAAGTCTTGAAGAGATGAATTTATTTGTCTAATTGTACATGCAACATTGGTGGTTTCAGCCTCTTTCTTCATTTCAGTCCCTTTCTCAAGGAGAGTCTCTTTCTATAACATTAGTTGTCATCTTTTTATTTGTAGACATGTTGCCCACAAAGCATACATCATTGAATAATGTTCATCCATTTATAGAGATGAAAAACACAATAAATTTTAACTGACATAAGGCTAGTATGTTTAAATCTCTGAGAAAATAGTGTTTTCTGATTTCTTAAAAAAATAATAATGGCTTCTAGATAAATCATTTTCCACTCTTAAATTGCATCATCCATGGCTATGTTTCTGATTTTCATAGATATCATTAAAAAAAAAACAACAACAAGGAGGTTTGGAAAATGCTTAAATTGTAAGGTAACATAATTGCAGTCAAGACTTTAAGATGCCACTTTAATTTCATCATCATTTTGAAAGTAATCCATATTAAATGTTATTACATAGAGCTACATGAAAAGTAGAGAGAATTCCAAAGGAACCAAAATTTTATTTCAGTAATCAATTATTTTCAATAACTTGTGACCTCCGAAGAGTTTCTGAGAAGGAACATACCTAGAGTAGATTTTATTCAAGTTTCACAATGTCTTCCTTGCTAAGGGAAAGGAATCGGACCATACATTTTGAAGGAATTGGATTTCCGGCCAAGATGGAGGTGTAGGTAAATGTGCTTCACTTCCTTGCACAATCAAAAGAAGGATAACAACTAAGTTGGAAACAAAACACAGCCAGAACTACCTGAAAATCGAACTGTGTGGAGGTCTGACAACCAAGGAGTCAAAGAAAAAACATTCATCCAGACGAGTAGGAGGGGCAGAGATGGGCAGCCAGGGCAGAGAAGATGCAGGGCAAGGCAGCAAGCAGCTGGGGGACCAGGGAGTCCCACATTCACATGCAGATAAACCAGGAGGAACAACTGGGAAATGAGACAGACTGTGCAACTCAGGGCTCCAGTGCAGGGAAATAAAGCCTCAAAACCTCTGGCTATAAATAACTGTGGGGATTGCAGCAGCAGGAGAAACTGTCAGTCTCACAGAAGAGTCTGTTGGGGAGGCCCATGGGGTCCTAGAACATACATAAGCCCATATACCCAGGACTCAGCACCAGGGAAATACCTGAAAGGGAATAATTTACTTGTGGGAAACAAACTGAAAGTGGAAGTGAGAGCTGAGCAAGTGGCATTGTGCCCTCTCTGACCCCTCCCCCACATACAGTGCCACAATGCAGTGAAGAGAATTGCCCTGCCCACTGAATACCTAAGGCTCTGCCCCTTACAATGTAACAGGTGTGCCAAGACAAAGAAATGTGGTTCAAATGAATGAACAGATCAGAATTCCAGAAAAAGAACTAAGCAATGAGAAAGCCAATCTGTCAGATACAAAGTTCAAAACACTGGTAATCAGGATACTCACAGAAATGATTGAGTGCAATCACAAAATAACAGAAGAAAGGAAGTGAAATAAAAATATAGAATGAACCTAGAGTGAAGGAAGTTAACTGGGACTCAAATCAATTATGTGGAGAAGAAGGAAGAAATAAACATTCAACCAGAACTGAATGAAGAAATAAGAATTCAAAAATCTGAAGAGAGGCTCAGGAACCTCCAGGACAACTTTAAACATTCCAACATCTGAATCATAGGAGTGCCAGAAGGAGAAAGAGAAGACCAAGAAATTGAAAATTTATTTGAAAAAATAATGGAGAACTTCCCCAATCTGATGAAGGAAATAGACTTCCAGGAAGTTCAGGAAGCCCAGAGTCCCAAAGAAGTTGAACCTAAGGAATCACACACCAAGGGACATCATAGTTACATCACCCAAGATCAAAGATAAAGAGAGAATCTTAAAAGCAGACAAGGAGAAAAGGAGACAGTTACCTACAAAGAAGTTCCCATAAGACAATCAGCTATTTCTCAAAAGAAATCTTATAAGCAAGAAAGGTATGGAAAGAAGTATTCCAAGTCATGAAAGGCAAGAACCTACATCCAAGATTACTCTATCCAGCAAGGCTATTATCATTTCGAATTGAAGGGCAGATAAAGTACTTCCTAGAATAAGGTAAAGGAATTCATCATCACCAAGCCCTTATTATATGAAATGTTAAAGGGACTTATCTCAAAAAAAGAAGAAGATCAAAACTATGAACAGTAAAATGACAACAAACTCACACCTATCAACAACTGAACTTAAAAACCCAAAACAAAAACAAGCTAAGCAAACAACTAGAACAGGAGCAGAATGGAGATCACATGGAGGATTATCAGTGGGGAAGGGCAAAAGAGAGAATGGGGGAAAAGGTACAGGGAATAAGAAGCATAATTGATAGGTACAAAATAGACCGGGGGAGTTTAAGAATACTATAGGAAATGGAGAAACCAAAGAATTTACATGTATGACCCATGGACATGAACTAAGTGTGTGGGAATGCTGGAGGGAATGGGGGTACTGAGCATAGACTGATAAATGGGAGAAAAAAATGGGACAACTGTAATAGCATAATCAATATAATATACTTTAAAAACATGCATTTCAATATTTTTATGTTCATGTAAATCTTTAACTTTCTAACCTGCATATTAAGGGGCATTGGCATTCTAAGTAGGACTATATTTAAAAAGTGAGTAATTTTGTTTTTATAACACTGAATATTGCTTCTTTATACTGTGATGAATCTTGCTTTCTGCCTTTTATTTGCATAAGTAAAATCTTCAGTTTTGCATCATTATGTACCTTTTTTGCATATAATTAACATTCACTTTTTTGACTGTGCAGAGCTGGCTATTTGCCTCAGAATATTCCCCTGGAGATTATCAGATACCTGTCTGAGGAGAAGGATTTTCTTCCTTGGCACGCTGCCAGCCGAGCTCTTTATCCTCTAGATAAATTACTGGACCGCATGGAGAAATACAATGTCTTCAATGTAAAAAGATATATTTTCTTCTTTCTATTCTCACATCATATTTTCTCACTATCTACTATATTCAACTCATCCTTAGTTACTTCAGTTCCTTCTAATTCGTATTATCATTTTTTGCCCTGATTTTCTGTGCATCAGTAATGACAATTACTTGAAGGAGAGATTTAATACAAGCTAATTTTTGTTCTGGCCTAAAAATGTCCATTAAGCTTACACGCCTCAGAATTTAGAAACAAATATACATGGCAAATTCTTAAAGTTCAAATTTACTTTCCAAGAGTTAAAGGGCTCTATGTTCACAGAGGACTTAACCTGGGTACAGGGATTGCAAAGATCTTAACAGAATATAGACAGTTTCAGCAAAGGCTCTTAGTCATTATTTTTATCCAAAAGGACATAGTGAATTCAATTCACTTCCTTAATTAACAAGGATAAGATCAACATTGAGGCAAAAGCCCATTCATAATTGGGTCCAATGGGACACAAGAAAGCAAACAACAGATAATCCAAATGGACGTGAAGACATGACAAACATTCCGAAATATTACCTGACCAGATTTCCTAAACTGGCAGCCCGGTAAAGCAAAATCGCCCTGCTGACTGCTGACACCACCTAATCTAATGTAATGATCATTTTGGATAAGATTAGGATTAAGTACTGTTAATGAGCTTTTGACCCCTAAATGTCTTACCACCAGTGAGACTTTGCCTATGAGAATATATCTCTGTACTTTCTATCAACTTGGAGCACTATTTATTTACACTTAGTTTCAAGAGTTTTTATTATGTTTTATAAAATTATTCTATTTCTTATGACATTCTGGCTCTGCTAATTAACCTGCATATTTGGAATTACCATGACCAGATCTAATAAAAACCTGTTTATTGGAAGCATCTAATTATCTGATGGCCATTAGAATTGCTTCTTTTTATTTCATCCTAAACCTACATGAAAACACCTCTATGTTAACTTTTTAAATAGGAGTAATCCTGGCTTGACTGTTAGTTTTGTTACTTAAAGCCCTTAAAACAGACATGCAAAGAAATGCGTCATTACAGTAATGGCATAATTTTTATATGCTGGACTTATTATATATTTTTCTCAACACAGAGACACTGCAATATTAAACTTTTGTAAAAGTAAAATACATTTTTTTATATATCTGTGCTTTAATATATCAGATCTCGCATCTTAATTTCAGGAAAAGTTAGGAACTGCTTTTACTGTAATTTCAGTGCTATCATTCTTTTGACAAAATTCAGGACAACATTAAATCGAAGAGAGTATACCTTACATTGCTACTGATATTTAAATATGTTATTAACAGAATGGGTTATTGACTTTGAAGCACTGTCGTTTTACTTACGTGTATTCTGTGCATGTCAGATTGAACAATGCTAGGCTTTCATAATAAGCTTGCATTAAACATGCTCTATTGATGTAAAATGCACAAATATTAGGTACACATGTTCGTAAACTTGACATACATTTGTATATATGTCTGCATGAATGTCATCATCAGCATTCCTCAGTTTCCTTGTTTTGCTGCAGAAATTGTCATTGAAAGTAATAGTGCAAATTTCTTCCTTGTTCAAGAAGTAAAGAGTAGATCTCCACCCTTGCAATCATATTTTATCCTTATTTTCTATATTTGAAATACTGAGTTGAATAAAACCATCATGCCCAAAATTTTACTGATATTATAAAGTAGGTACATTTAGAAAATATTTTCATTTCATTATATAATTTTAGTTGTCATAATGGAGAGATTTGAAACTGACATTATCTTTATTTCCCCTGCTCCCATTTAGGAATATATTTTGAAGCAAGTTGCAACAACATACATCAAGCTTGGATGGCCAAAAAATAATTTTAATGGATCTCTTGTTCAAGCATCTTACCAACATGAGTACTGTTTTATTTTAGTATTTGCTCCTTTTCCCCAGAACTGTTTTGTACAATAACATACTACTAGTACCACTGTGAGGTTAGCAGCATGAGATGATCTTTCATTCACTTTGCACCTTTCATTTCCCTTACCTGGGAGGACTGCTGATGGGGAATATAGTTGCCGCCCCTGGTACTGAGAACAAAGGCATTTCCTTGCTGTGTTTTAATGTAAGTTCTGCCTTGATGGGCGAAGTTGAGATCTGAACCTATGCCCCACACTGTAGTACTGTTTCCAGAGCAGACTTTTAGTCTGATTAACTTCTACTTTGTCTCTTACTTAGCAAAATAGGATTTTCATATCTGAGACCTATTTTCCTGCTAATTATTTACTTCTCTCCTATAGTGTAGTATAATGTAAATGAGTTATGCCTTCTCCCTTGATATTAACACTGTTCCCTCCCCCCCTTTATGGCACATAAGAGAACTACGTCGAGAAGTGATAATGCTGGCGTGTAGTTTTGGTAACAAGCACTGTCACCAACAGGCCTCAACACTTATTTCCGATTGGATTTCCAGCAACAGGAACAGGTAAGTTGAACCAAATCCTGATTTCTTGATATGATATAAAACTTCTTTAAGATTCTCAGTGGATGCATTCTATTTATTACCTGCAGAAAATCAAGACAAGAAAAAAATGCAAAAATTTGGATTGGGTGCACAGCTCACAAAGCAACATCAAGAAAGCTCAATACACTTATTTTTCCAAGGCTTTACTGAGTTTTGAAATAACTCTCTGAAGTTAGGCACTTATTCATCATATCTAAGTGTCAACTTATTTTGATTTTGGTAGCTTAACTATCCCATGAGTACAGATAATTAAATGTAGGCCAAACTCTAAGGTTGTTTATAAAGGTTGTGGTATTTATTCATTAAACAGCTGCAAGCGTATGATATAAACAAAGTAGTCTAATGTTAATATTAAAAACTAAAAACAGAAAGGTTATAAGAAAGATCTTTACTCTTTCAGTGACCCTTGACAAAGACCTTAAACTTATATCTTATCTTGGAATTTCATAGTACAGTATTTTAATACATTATGGGTATTACAGTTATTTAATAGAATTATTTTTATAGAAATATACTAAATGTCACTTGTTAATGGTAATGAAAAGAATATTCAACATAAAAATCAGAGATTAGCGATCTTCTTACTGCAGTTTTTTAAACCTTCTTAGGTGGCTTTATATTTCCAAGGACCATTATTTTCCATTGCTTTTTTCACTTTGCGTAATTTGTAATCAATCCTCTCCAGTTTTTGGCCACTGTGTTAAGGTGAGTCTGATGAGAAAGGTGTGGAGCTAGGGGGCAATTAGTTCATATGATTGTATTCCACCTGCCACAGTGGGTTTGTACCTCATCTGAGTGCCTGGGATGACCCGTGGGCACCAAAGAAGGGAGTTTGCTCCAGATGAACATAGAGAACCACAGAGAGTATCACATACTTACGGAACAAGTTGATACGGTCTTGTTGAGCATTATTTAGATTTATGCATCGTATCTCTCTCCAGATCAAAAGGTAGCTATCCTGCTTTAAAACTTTGTAAGGGAAACCTTTTACTGCATTACTTAGTAATTTGTCATAATGTCTCACCTTCTCTAGCATTTCCCTGTTTGCCCTTTAAGTTAATCATTTCTGGTCTTTTACTGAGCTAAAAAAATATTTTATCATTTTCATCCCTCAATTGATCCAACATATGCTTGAAGACAGTTATTAAATCTGTGATCAGTCTAGAACTAAAGCCTCTTCATTTTAAAACTTTTACTAGTGGTTATTTTTGTGTTGTCTTCTGAAAACTGTTATATCAGACTTAAAAATGTTATAAAAACTTTTTCTTATTTTTCCTCCTTTAATTCTACTGCATATATTTAAGCTATGAAAACATAAGTACTTATCCAAAATCACTACATCCAAAATTTTATTAAGATATATAATCATATATAAATATGAGAAAAAAAGGTGAAATGTATTATTGAAAGATTGTGGTCTCTACTTTCCTCCCTTTATTTTTTGTTTGATTCTTTCTTTCTTTCTACTGACATAAGCCTTGTCTGAGAAGTGATAACTGTTTTTTAATGCACGAGGGTGAAAACACAAGGAAGGCAGGGATTCCTGCCTTGGAGGAATCACACTGTGCCGCAGAAAAGATGAGTAGGACTGGCAGATGGACGAGGCTGGACTGAAGGCAAGGGCAGTGCATGTGATGAATGTGTAAAGTGGGTAGATGAGGGTTCCTGGCAGAAGGAAAGTATGTGGATTGATGTTTCACTTAAGTGTAGTAATTTTTGATTTTCTAATTTGAAGAATCCATCACTTCCGTAATTCCTTATAAATGAAGTTCATTTTTAAGGTGTCAGCTCATATTGGTTTTAATAACTCTGCCATTTATTTGTGGTAAAATAATTAAATTGAAGCCTAATACTTTAAGGTTCTTTTGTTATTTCCTTAGTCACTTTTATACTTGCCTGCTTTGCTTTCTTTTGTTACTAGATCAATAAACAAACTCAGTGAAACTAACTCCGTGTTTACTGAGACTTGCTCAGCCACTGGCTGACATGCCCCATCATGCACAAGTGACCTCCTGCAGCAAGGGTAAAGGATCCTCACTGAGCTACCTATATGTGAAGATCAGAGGTTTAATTTGTGTTTTTTGGATGACAGCTTAATAATAAAAAAATAATGCAATCCTGTAGTTGGTGCTGGGTTTAACTCTTTTTTTCTGAGATTAACTTTCTTATATTGAGTCAAGAAATGGGACTGCAAGTTTTCTTTTTCTTTTCTATTTAATATTATTATTATTGTTATTTAAATCTTGAGAGTATGTTTGTTAAAGCTGGGGACAGTGAAACAAAGCAGGACTTAAAATAGAAGCAGCAGCAGGAGAGAGCCTGGGCAGGGCTGCTTTGGCTCACTGAAAAGCCAGAGGAAAGGAGGTTTGGGGACAGGTTCAGGGTGTTAGCCCAGGACGGGCTGCTGCTGCCCAGTACTCCTCTAGTTGCACGTCTCCTAGGGACCCTTTAGAGTTTAGGAGATGCATGCCTGAGAGGGAGGAAAGGGGTGGGTGTATTTCTGAGTGGGAGAGCACACCAAGTTTTCTTTTTAAATGTGCATGAAACAACAGACCCGTCAGTTTTGTCTGTCTGCTTGTTTTTAAGTCGAACCTTAAAAATTATTTAAAAAACCTCCAAGATAATGAAGTAACATACTTATAAAATATTTTAGGCACTGGCTGGTGTGGCTCAGTGGATTGAGTGTGGGCCTGCGGGCTCTAATCAGGTCAAGGCACATGCTTGGATTGCAGGCCAGGTCCCCATTTGGGGGCATGTGAGAGGCAACCCATCCATGTCCATTTCCCTCTCTCTGAAAACAAACAAACAAACAAACAAATAAAATCTTTAAAAAATATTTTGAGAGATGCCCTATTTTATGCTAATAAATCTTAAGGACTGTGAGTCATGGAAATAGCAGGGATTGAAAATCTTTGGGGTGCTGTAGACTAATCTTGATCTACAGGGGAGATAGGTTAAATCAGTGACATTGGGTTTAGAAAAATACGGTGGATGGAAATATTGATGCAGGGCATGGTAATGGAATTAAAACAGTGTGATGAAAAGCTGGAGATGGTAGCAGCAGAGAGAAAAATTCAAGAAATGCAGCCCTGGCTGGTGTAGCTCAGTGGATTGAGCGCGGGCCTGCGAACCGAAGGATCGCGGTTCGATTCCCAGTCAGGGCATATGCCTGGGTTGCCAGGCCAGTTCCCGGCAGGGGACATACAAGAGGCAACCGCACATTGATGTTTCTCTCCCTCTCTCCTTCCCTTCCTCTCTAAATATAAATAAATAAAATCTAAAAGGAAAAAAAAAAAGTACTTAAAAAAAAAATCTTTAAAAAAAAAAAAAAAGAAATGCAGTGGATGATAAATTGAAAGAGTAGACAATCTGATCCCTGTTAAAATATTCAAGTGCTGCAGTGCTTCTGATTGTAATGGTGAACTCACGCATAAAAACAGACTGAGCTACATTCAGGTCTTGTTAGGCTGTGAATTGGGGACTAAGTTCAGCAGACACCACAGTTCAGAAAGGAGACAAATTGCTGAGCATTCGGTAGAGAACAATACAAAAGATAAAAAGATCTTGACAACATGAGATACAAAAGGAGGTTGGAGACCTGAAAATTTCACTCTAAAAAAAAAAAAAAAGACAGAAAGGATGGTAGGCTTTTTGTCTGTATAAAAATCATAATAAAAGCGACAGCTATTAGTTTCTTTCACTGGTTGGTGCAAATAATGAATAATTGGTCTAAGCTTCACTGAGTAATATATAAGGAATATATCATTACTGCAGAAGAATTCTTATTTGAAAACCTCTGTATCAAAACACTGTTGAGATCATACAGTTTTCTATACAGAAATCACAATATGGCAAGATGAGGTTTTCTTTGAATAAAAAAATTTAACCTAAAATTAAACGCATCCACACTAACACAGCCTCTTAATTTTGTGCTAATGTGACATTTTCTAAGTAATGTTAAAAGGTACAATATAAGGTCTTAAGCCAATACAGATAAAGATCTAAAGTATTTAATTAAAAATTATTTAATATATAGTGATATCCATTCTCAAACAAATAAATTGAAAACTAGTATCATCATTCTACTTTAAAAATACCATCAAACAACAGAGTACTTGGTACATTGTGGGATATTGTGAGTTGATATGAATTAGAAATTTATGTTGAAATTGGAAAAATTAATCAGTAGAGTAGCATCTCTGGAGCTTTGCCACATACATAATACATGAACCTCACTACTCATGCAATTAATTATAATGTTACTAACATTGTCTTTAATAATGATAATCATAATGAAAACTATATTTGTTGAGTGTTTACTGCATTTCAGACATTGGGATACAGTGCTTTTAGTGCATGATCTCATTTTGTATTTTCATTTTTACAGAGGACAAATTCAAAAGTCACAAAGGCTATATAACTTGCCAAGGATATACAACATTAGGGGGTTAATCTGGGCTTCCATCCTCAGCCTGCCTGCCTTCTAACCCTTACTACAAGTGATTCTGTGCTTGTATGTCAAATGCCATATATCATTAACATATCTTTGTTCAAAAAACCCACAATCTTTTAAAAATATTTTATTTATTTATTTTTAGGGAGGGCAAGAGGGAGAAAGAGAGGGAGAGAAACATGAACGTATGGTTGCTTCTCTCAACCCCCAAATGGGGACCTGGCTCGCATTTGCCGTAACTGGGAATTGAACTGGCAACCTTTTGTTTCTCAGGCCAGCACTCAATCCACTGAACCACACCAGCCAGGGTAAACCCACAGTTTTTTAAAAGATACCCAACAGAACTCAAGTATTCCCTGTAATGAGTATAAGCAATGACTTTATGCAGGTTATACTACATGGCATTAGCCTATAGTTCTCAAATCGTATCATGCATGAGAATCATTGGGAGGACTTACGGAACAGTTTCCTAGACTCAGCCCCCAGACTTCTGATTCAGGTGGTGGAATGGAGCCCAAGAGTTTATATTTGTAACAAGTTCTGGGGTGATGTTGATGCTGCTGGTCTGAAGACGACAGTTTGGGAACCACTGGTGTGGGGAGAGGTTACTGTCTTCAGAGTCAGAGTCACCAGTGATCAAATCACAGCTGTTGAACTAAATGACCTTCAGAAAATCACTTGGTTTCATCATCTGAAAAATGGTGATAATATTACCAACCTCCCAAGTCATGAATTAAAGAAAAAATGCCTATATAATATCTGACCCTTATAAAAATCATAAAACATTAATCATCTTTGGACTTATCTTCTATTTTTTTGACCACCCTTCTTATTGGATGGTGTAAATTTTTAATGGGGAAATGATGAAGAGTGTAGAATAGAACAGTATAGAATATTTATAAAATGCCTTCAAAATCAGAACAATCTCTGTAAGTTGAGAATATAAGGATGTAGCCTGAAACATAAAATATACAGCAAAATACTATCATAGTGATTCTCAGTTGGGAGTAGGGGGACATTCCTCCCCACCTGACCAGCTTTAAGAAACACTGCCTGTTAAGGCTTCTAAGTAGATGTTACTTATTCCTCTCTTTCCTTAATTAGCTGGTATTTGTGGCACAGGTCTCTCCATCAGCCGTAGGTCATTTTATCTCACAGTGTCCAGAGCTCCAGTTAAGCTCCTCTCCTTTGCGTCTGCTCTCTGACCATTCACGTTTGCTTTTCACGCTGAGAACATAAAGGTGGAGACACTAAGGGCTCTTTCCATCATGGTCCAGAAACGTCATGTGTTCTTCTCCTAAAACATAGATCCTAACTTATTGTCCATACTTCCAAGTTATTGTGGTCCTATTCCCTCTGTTCTTTATACTGTTTTTTGTCTTCTTATTGTATATCGGCCTACTACAGATCAATAGTATAAAAAATAGCTTAAAGTTATACCAGCCAGACCTGGCACCGTAGAGCTCAGTTACCAGCACAGGCATTTTCCAGACAAGTGAACACAGCAGGGAGTCTGCATGGCCTAATGGTAAGGACAGGGCTGTCCAAACCTCCAGTGAGCCGGGTGAGGAATTAGGTTTGCTCCAAGTTTGTCATTCGACAGTTGTGGCTTTAGACAACTCAATTAACTTCTCTGAATCTCAACCTTGTTTCTAGAGCAAGGACATTGCTGCAAATGTTCTGTGCTTACATTAGCTCTAATGGTACCAAAATTTCACACCCACTGTGCATGAACATAAATCACAAAATTTCCTCACATTTTGTCCACTTTGGATTCTCTTTTTATTATACAATTAAAGGGGTTATGTTCATTTATTCAAGTATTCAGTGAATATGCATCAAGTAGCTGTGATGTGTCTGGCCCTGTGCTGGACACTAGGAAGGCGGCATCCCTTCTTCATTCAGTGCCAGCCCCTCTGCCTTGCTTGGTGGTTCATGTCCTTACATACCCTAAAGATGAATGGGGGGGGCAGGGAGGAATGGTGGAGGGAAACAGGTCTTCAGAATAATCACACAAAACTAAAAATAAACCTCAGACTGTCCTATGGCAATTGGACCAAATCAGGGAGATCAGAGAACTAGCCTTGATAGCTGGTGGAGGAGATGAAGAGAAGCGGACATATTTGGGTGTGATTGAAGAAGGAAGAGTGGCAAGAGTTAATGATTGTTTGGATATAAAGGGGAAGAAAAAGGATGGCATCGATGCAAATTTAGTAGAATAATCCAGTCGGGCTCAAACTTTTATGCACATGAATTGCTGAAATAACATTTTCAAGTCTAATTCTAAAACTCTCCATAAATAATTACAAGGATTTGACTTTTAGCATATTGAAAATAGACATTTTTTCAATAAAATTCTTTCAAAATCTCTAAGTGTATTCAATGTAATCAAAACAACATAGCTATTTTATACCCACTATTAGTCATGTAAAATAGTCAGAAATTTTATAGTTTTCTCTTCTCTTTTCTTAAATTGTATTCTGATATAATACATTTTGCTTGAAAATATTTTTTGGATCACTGTAATAAAAAATACACACAACATATTACAGACACACAAACATTTTTCATGTCATAATAAAATCCTGTTAAATTATTTTCTAAATTGGGTTTTTATGACAATTGTTATTTGTATACAATTGATAAATATAAACACATTGCAAAACTTGAAGACCTAATTTTTTTGTTGATTTTCTTTCTTCCCACTAAGAATCTTGTGTGTTTTTGAAAAAAACCACATTGCAAACTTTGATGAATAATTTCCAAGTATCAAAATTATTAAATACAAAAATAAAAATTGAGATTGGACCTTTTCCAATTAGGTTATATAGTCACAGATAAATGTTACTCACTGCTGGAATGAGAAAAGTTTCATCCTCAATTCTATTTATATTTTTATGTTAAAGTGCTGAGAAACTTTATACGTAAAAATATTCAATGGGGATGGAAAGCATTTTGTTATAGCAATGTAACACAATTCTTCAAAATCTTTCTAAGTTTTGTGCCCCAAACCACATACTGATCTATCTCCAAATTTTTAAAATCATTACCTGACAACTTAATTCATTTCTTCATTTTTATGACTGCAATAAGGTTTTAAAACTAGAAAGTTCATTTTCTAGATATCAACACCAGTATTTAGAATTTTCTCTTTACTTGGTACTGCAATATAAGATACAAGATAAGTGAATGAGAAATATGCCTTTTCCTGGCAACTGAGAGGAGGGTTTTTATGAAAAGAGAATTATCTAAAAGTTAGATAATTCTCTTTTCATAAAAAAAGTTTAGAATATGGGGCTTGATTGCCATGTTACTACCCATATCTTTAGGTGCTTCTTGAAAAGTCTTCCCTTACACTTCAAGGAGCAAACCTTGTTGGAAGACCACTGCATTAGGAATGGAAAAAATGACAGGCAGAGGAGATTGTCTAGGGAGAGAATATAACATAAGGAGAGGATTCAAGGATAGTGACTGAGGAATCACAACACTGAGCAGCTGCGTGTAGTCTCGACATGAGCTGTGCCCTTGAATTGAACATTTCCAGTGTATTCCAAAAGTTGTTTATTTCTTCTACCAATTAGCATATATTTTCTCATTTATTATTAATGCTATCCACTATAAATCCAAATAATTTCATCTATGTATTTAAAGATATGGATGCATCTGTAGACATGAATGTGTAAAAATGGTATATAATCTAAGAGTTTATATCTGGAATTTATTTTTATAGATGTCTCCAGGAAACTTATATAATTCCTAATTTTACTTTAACTCATTCTCCATTAAAGAATACAACCACATGCATTCTATTTTGCATTCTAAAACAGGCAGTTTATATCTTAGTTTCAAAATAGTTTTCCTGTTCCAATATTTTACTCAAAGCATTATTTTAGTAGGTTCATCAATATTGTCTTTATAAGTCATGTATCTCTTTACCTCCTACCAACACCTAGCACAGAAACTGCTGTTTTTTTCTTTCAGAACATCAGAAATTATTTAATTATTAATTTTCTAAGAGTTCAGGAAGGATGTATAAAGACTATTTATATTCTCAGTGGATTATGTTAAGTACTTTAAAACTGATTAACCTGTACTTTCAGTAGTTCACATTTTTGCTTGCATGTGAGGTAATACAGCATCTTGTGCTGTAATTTGTTTGTCTAGTTCTTCAATTCACACTGTGCACAGTTGGGACATTGTTAATAGAGAACTTCATACACCCTGTGTGTGAATTCCATTGTAAATGCTCTTACCTCAGACCCATTGAGTTGAGAGGAAAGTGTACAGCTAATTACCTATTTGAGAGCACATATTTTTGTTTACTTATATAATATGCTTATGTCACATCATAAGGATAATTACCTTTCTTCCATCACCTTTCTGTCCTGTGAATTTCATAGTTCAGCAGTTATGGCTGGCCACCTTATTATGAGTTGTTGCCCGTGTAGCCCCAGCCTAGAGACTTCAAAAATGACAATCTTTAAAACAAAGTGGCATGGGGACTTCTGGGATGAGTCACAATGACCATCAAAGATGTTATCGTTATTGACATTTTGTCATCAGTTTATCCCTCTAGTTCTTTAAAGCTAAAAAATAAAACTTTTGCAGTGCTACATTTCTCATTGTGATGGACAAAGTGTCACAGGGCCAGGTTCCCTGTCCACCTTTGGGTAATAGGATGTCTGATTAATAGTCAATTTGGTTTTTAACTTCTAGCTCAGTTTCTAAAATACAGTATTGTTGCTCATTCCCCCCGCCCCCGTAGTAATAAGTCTACTTGATTTAGTTAAGTAATATTCATTAAGATTCTTAGAGTACTTGATTCAGGCACCAAATATGCCTTGAGTCTCTGCCACATGCCTGATATACCAAAATGCACCAGGTGGTGACACAATTGTGAGCAAAGGGAAATAGTTTCTGCCTTCCTGAACTTCCCAGTCCAATGGTAGACTGAGGCTCATCAGACATTGTGCTGTGAGATGTTAACGTTACTGAGACCCAGAAGGGAGATTTATATGAAAAGGACAATTTGAGATTGACATTCTTGCAGAGTGGCAACTGATCTGTGGTCTACATGAAAGTTGTGTGTTCATGAGGCAAAGAGGGAAAGGAGATATTAAATGGAAAGAGCAGGGTAAAAGTGATCCTTCTCCTCCACATCATTTCTCAGTATTCAAATCTTGCTACTGTCAAAAATTTCAGCTGATTGGGAAGAATCTGTACTGACCCAAGAACTAGAAGCTTCAAAAAAAAATTTTTTTTTTAGTTAATCAGTTTTTCTTTTCCTTTCCTGAGAAGAGGGGAAAAAAAAAAAATCCCAGTTAACTGGCTGTGATCCCTTGTCAAAGTTTTAGGGGATATCTCTTCTGAGATTGGAGTATGGTGCCAAGCAGAAATGTTTTGGAAAAGCTATGATAATATATGGAAAAGGAAGATAATATATGAAATGTAGTAAATGTGCTCGCTATTTGAATTAATTCTATTGTGAATTCTTTGACAAACTGGAAATCTTTTTCATAACCAGTAATGACTACCTGAAAATATTTTTATTATTAGAGTTCATATATTAAGATTACTTGTGGGGATGTAAAGTAGATCCTAGGGAATATAGTGAATAATATTGTAATAACTATGTATGGTGCAATGTGAGTACTAGAATTATCAGGGGGATCTCTTCGTGATTTATATAGTTGTCTAACCACTATGCTGTACACCTGAAACAAATATAAAATACAAAATAAATAAAAGATTATTTAAGTAATGTCTGCACCTGCATACGGAAGAGGACTTTATTATCTCTCCTCTGGAATCACATCGAAAGTACCAGTTTTCCTTGCCATTTGGAGAATTCAGTGCATGCTACTCAGTTCAGTCCATTATGAGATAAATATTTGACTGAATGTCCTACTTGAGAGACTAACTAATCTGACATATTTTTAATTTACTTCTGGTGTAGCAGGGACAGTAATTGCTTCAAAAGCTAATATAACTCCAGTAAGTGCATATTTCTATTTATTTTTTATAGTCACATTTAGCTTGTAATGTAAATGCATTAATGCTTTTATATTCTAATTTAAAATGCAGAAATAATTATTATACACTTGTTTTTCTTTTCCCAACATATTTGGCTTTTTTCCTGACATTTTACTTTTTAAAAAATTATATTGCTAGCCATGCAGAAAGGCAAATAGTCAAGAGTATTTTCTCAAGGTGTTGTAATGTTTATAGAAGTTTGCTTTTGAAGGTGACTTGATTCAATTTAAATTTTTTTCCTTTTCACTATAATTGGCTTTTCTCTCTTTTCTGCCAATAATAATTTTTCTACCATGCTAGTATTGTTTGCCTAATGTTATACCAATATTAAGCATAACACTATTGAACATTTGTGTCATCTATCAAGACATGTCTATTGATTATAGAATAGATGTTTTTTTATGCCTGTTTGTCTCAGTACAAGTGCTAAGTGAATATAGGTTTACCCAGATAACCAGGGAGCAATGCTGATTACACTTAGAATAGTAATTACAATTAGTCACTATGCCAGAGCTAAGGCACCAACAAAAATATTGCAGCTTTCAAAACATTTTTGCTTATTCACAGACAGTAGATTATACTGATAAATTCAGATTAATGGAGTATAAGGTTTATTATAACTATGACCAACCACTATAAAAAAGAAATTACCTCCACATTTTCCCAAAATAATGTACGCATTGCTATTAGCAATGAGATTCATTCAGCAACATCAACATTTCTTTTTTGTTTATTTTTCTTTCTTTTAAAAAAGATTTTATTTATTTATTTTTAGAGAGGGGGGAGGGAAGGAGAAAGAGAGGGTAACATCAATGTGTGGTTGCCTCTCATGCCGTCAGTCCTGGGGACCTGGCCTGTAACCCTGAATGTGCCCTAAGGAGGAATCAACTGGCAACCCTTTGGTTTGCAGGCCCACCCTCAATCTACTGAGCCACACACCAGCCAGGGGTATTTATTTTTCCACCTATGATTAATATTTAGGGCTGATTGTTTATATGTAATTGCTATCTCAAAAGGAAAGTGAAAATAATTTGTCTTCTTTCTAGTGCTCATGCGATAACATTTACTTAACATTGTGAAAATGTTGATGAAAAATGTCCCATGAGCATCAAATATTGTTTGTGATATGTACAGGGGAGGGAAAAAGTAGGTTTATAGTTGTTTATGTGGAAAATAATACAAGAACAAGCTGTTTTCAGTACGCACATCTATAAACCTACTTTTGCCCACCGTGTGTGTATGTGTCACAAGTACCTGAAAGTGAGAAGGAACTGAAGAGTCGTAATTTATTGTACCAAACGGTATTTGTTTTTATCAGTTCTATCATCTCCCGGTGAAAAAATATGCCTTTTAAAGATTATTTTGTAACTTTTCATCCACTCCTGCCTTTCACCAAAGGGTAAAACTTACTTTGGACAAAATAAAGTCTGTTTTTAGTTGGAAACCTTTGAAGTAAAAATTACATTACTTAATACCTACTCATGAAAGCAAAGTGGTTATACCTAAAATAATTAACCAAATTGTTATAGTTAATTCTTCCCAGGCTGGAGAATCAGCCTTGTTAATCTCATGAATATTTTTTTAAATTATTGAATTTATTAGGGTAACATTGGTTAATTAAATTATATAGGTTTCAGGTGTATAATTCTATAACACACCATCTGTGTATTGTATTGTGTTCACCACCCAAAGTCAAGTTTCCTTCCATCACCATTTATCCACCTTTTACCCTCTTCTGCTTCCCTCCACTGCCCTTTCCTTCTGGTAATCATTATATTTTTGTCTGTGTCTATCAGCTTTTATTTTTTGCTCAATCCTCTCACCTTTTTCATCCAGCCCCCCAAATCCCTCCTTTCTAATAGCCACCAGTCTGTTTTCTTTATCTATGAGTCTGTATATTTTGTTTATTTTTTAAATTAGATTCCACATATAAGTAAGATCAAATGGTATTTATTTTTCTCTGACTGGCTTATTTCGCTTAGCATAATACTCCCCAGATCTATCCATGCTGTCACAAAAGGTAAGACTTCCTTGCTTTTTACTGCCAAGTAGTATTCCATTATGTAAATGTACCAGAGTTTTTTTATCCACTCATCTACTGATGGATACTTGGGCTGCTTCTCATTCTTGGCCATTGTAAATAATGCTGCAATGGTTGTAGGGGTGGCTATATTCTTTTAAATCATTGTTTTAGGTTTCTTCAGATATATTCCCAGAAGTGGATTCACTGGGTCATAAGGCAATTTCATTTTTAACTTTTGGATGAAACTCCATACTGTTTTCCACATTGTCTGCACCAGTCTGCATTCCCACCAGCAGTGCAAAAGGGTTCCCCTTTCTCCACATCCTCTCTAGCACTTATTGTTTGTTGATAACAATTCTGACAGGTGTGAGATGGTATCTCATTGTGGTATTAATTTGCATTTTTCTGATGATTAATGAAATTGAGCACCTTTCCATATGTCTATTGGCCATCTGTATGTCCTCTTTGGAGAAGTGTTTACTCAGGTCCTTTACCCATTTTTTATTGTATTGTTTGTTTGTTTTTTTGGTGTTGAGCTGTATGAGTTCTTCATGTATTTTGGATATTAACTCCTTATCAGTGTGTCATTGCTTGAGTATTGTCTCCCATTCAGTGGATTATCTTTTTCATTTTGCTGACAGTTTCCTTTGCTGAGCAAAAACTTTTTAGTTTGATATAGTCCCAGTAGTTTATTTTTCCTTTGTTTCTCTTACCTGAGGAGACATATCAGAACAAATATTGCTACAAAGAATGTCAAGATTTTAATGTCTATGGTTTCTTTTAAGATTTTTATGGTTTTGAGTCTTACATTTAAGTCTTTAATATATTTCAAGTTTATTCCTGTGTGGAGTAAGAAGGTGGTCTAACTCCATTTTTTTTTTTTTTTGCATGTATCTGTCCAATTTTCTCAATACCATTTACTGAATAGACTACCTCTACCCCATTGTATGTTCTTGCAACTTTTGTCAAATATTAATTGACCATAAAGGCATGGGTTTATTTCTGAGATCTCCATATGTCTGTTTTTGTGCCAGAACCATGCTGTTTTAATTACTATGGCCTTATAGTATAGTTGGTATAGTTAGTGTGCTTCTTCCACCTTTGTTCTACTTTCTCAAGATTGCTGTGTCTATTCTGGGTCTTGTGTGGTTCCATATACATATATTTTCAATATTTGTTCTTATTCTGTGAAATATGCCATTGATATCTTGATAGGAATTTATTGAATTTATAGTTTGCTTTGAGTAGTACAGACATTTTAATAATTTTAATTCTTTCTACCCATGAAAACAGTATATGCTTCCACTTATTTGTATCTTCTATTTTTTTTTAGTGTCTTCTGTTTTCTGAATATAGGTCTTTTATATCCTTGATTAAATTTATTCCAGGATATTGTATTGTATTGTATTGTATTGTATTGTATTGTATTTTTTGATTCAGTTATAAATGTTATTGCTTTCTTTGTTTCTCTTTATGACAGTTTGTTAGTGGTATATAAAAATGCAGCTGATATGTTTTTAAAGATTTTATTTATTTATTTTAGACAGAGGGAAGGGAGGGAGAAAGAGAGGGAGGGAAACATCAATGTGTGGTTGTCTCTCAAGAGCCCCCCTACTGGGGACCTGGCCTGCAACCCAGGCATGTGCCCTGACTGGAATTGAACCAGGGACCCTTTGGTTTACAGGCCACACAATCCACTGAGCCACACTAGCCAGGGCTCAACTGATTTTTTGATACTTATTTTGTATCCTGCTACCTTACTGAATTCATGTATCAAATCTAGTAGTTTCATTTTTGTTTTTTCAGGTGGAATCTTTGATATTCTCTACATACAGTATCATGTTATCTATGAATAATGATAGTTTTACTTCTTCCTTTCCAATTTGGATGCCTTTTTATTTCTTCTTGTCTGATTGTTGTGGCTAGGATTTCAGTACCATGTTGAATAAAAGAGGTGAAAGTGGACATTCCCAATCAGAAGGGAAAAGCTTATTGTTTTGCCTATTGAGGATGATATTGGTTGTGGGTTTGTCACATACGGACTTTATTACCATGAGGTATGTTCCCTCTGTTCCTGTTTTGCTGAGAGTTTATATCACAAATGGGCACTGGATTTTATCAAATGCTTTTTCTGTATCTATTGATATGATCATGTGATTTTTATTCTTCATTTTGTTTATGTGGTGAATAATGTATATTGATCTGTAAATATTGTAGCAACCTTGCATTGCTGCAGTAAATCCATCTTGGTCATGGTGAATGAACTTTTTCATGTATTGCTGGATCCAGTTTGCTAATACTTTGTTGAGAACTTTAGCATCAGGGTTATTGGCCTATAATTTTCTTTTTTTCCCTAGTTTCCTTATCTAGTTTTGAAATTAGGATAATTCTGGCCTCATAAAATGAGTTTGGAAGTTTTCCTTTCTCTTGAATTTTTTGGAATAGTTTGAAAAGGAGAGGTGTTCTTCTTTGAATGTTTGGTAAAATTTGTCTGTGAAGCCACCTGGTCCAGGGCTGTGGTTTGTTGGGTGCTTTCTGATTTCAGCTTTGATTTCATTCGTTGTAATTGGTTTATTAAGTTTTTCTGATTCTTCTTGATTCAGTTTTAGAAGTTCGTATGTTTCTAGGAATTCATCCATTTCATCCAGATTGTCCAATTTATTGGCATATAGTTCATAATATTTACTTACAATCCCTTCTATTTCTGTGGAGTCAGTTGTTGTTACTTCACCTCTTTCATTTCTGATTTTATTTATTTGGGTCCTCTCTCTTTTTTTCCTCATGAATCTGGTTAAAGATTTGTCAATCTTGTTCATCTTTTCAAAAATCACTCTTGGTTTCATTGATCTTTTGTACTGTTGTTTTTTTTTTAAATTAAAGATTTTATTTATTTAGTTTTAGAGAGGGGAAGGGAGGGAGACAGAGAGGGAGAGGAACATCAATGTGTCATTTCCTCTCAAGCATCTCCTACTAGGGACCTGGCCTGAAACTCCGGCATGTGTCCTGACTGGGAATCGAATGGGCAACCTTTTGGTTCGCAGTTCAGTGCTCAACTTACTGAGCTACAACAGTCAGGATTCTATTGTATCTTTTTAGACTCTGTATTGTTTATTTCTGCTCCAATCTTTATTAATTTTCTTCTATCCACTTTGGGTTTTGTTTGTTGTTCCTTTTCCAGTTCGTTTTTTTTTTAAATATATTTTATTGATTATGCTATTGCAGTTGTCCCATTTCTCCCCCATCATTCCCCTCCACCCTGCACACCCCCTCCCACCCACATTCCCCCCTTTAGTTCATGTTCATGTGTCATAAGTTCTTTAGCTTCTATATTTCCCACACTATTCTTGCCCTCCCCCTGTCTATTTTCTACCCACTGTATATGCTACTTATTCTCTGTACCTTTCCCCCTCTCTCCTCCTCCCACTCCTCTGTTGCTAACCCTCCGCATGATCTCCATTTCTGTGTTTCTGTTCCTGTTCTAGTTGTTTGCTTTTGTTTTAGGTGTGGTTGTTAATAGCTGTGAGTTTGCTGTCTTTTTACTGTCCTATTTTTTATCTTCTTTTTTTTTTTTTTAGATAAGTCCCTTTAACATTTCATAGAATAAGGGCTTAGTGATGATGAACTCTTTTAACTTGACTTTATCTGAGAAGCACTTTATCTTCCCTTCCATTCTCAATGACAGCTTTGCTGGATAGAGCAATTTTTGGATGTAGGTCCCTGCTTTTCAAGATTTCAAATATTTCTTTCCAGTCCCTTCTTGCCTGTAAGGTCTCTTTTGAGAAATCAGCTGACAGTCTGATGGGAACTCCTTTGTAGGTGACTGTCCCCTTATCCCTTGCTGCTTCTAGAATTCTCTCCTTCATTTTCATCTTGGCTAAGGTAATGATGATGTCCCTTGGTGTGTTCCTCCTTGGGTCCAACTTCTTTGGGATTCTCTGAGCTTCCTGGACTTCCCGGAAGTCTATTTCCTTTGCCAGATTGGGGAAGTTCTCCTTTATTATTTGTTCAAATAAGTTTTCCGCTTGTTGTTCTTCCTCTTCCCCTTCTGGTACCCCTATAATTGGGATGTTGGGACGTTTAAAGATGTCCTGGAGGTTCCTAAGCCTCTCCTCATTTTTTTTGAATTCTTGTTTCTTCCTTGTTTTCTGTTTGGTTGTTTCTTTCTTCCTTCTGGTCCTTTTTCTAGTTCATTTAAGTGTAAAGTTAGATTGTTTATTTGAGATTTTTCTTGTTTCTTGAGGCAGGGACCTCAGTAATATCAACAGTGCGTAAAAAATGAAAGTAAACTACATTTGTACAGGCCCTCATATCATACATGTAATATTTTGATAGATACAATAAATCTATGTAATTTTAAGCCTTTGTATAAGAAACACAAGGGACAATGACTATAGCTATAAATTATACTGGGCAACAGGAGTTATTTTGTCCAGGGGGAACCCAGTGGCATCCAGTGGAGTTTTTGTGAACATTCCTGCCTGGGTTATGATTTGAATGAGAGCGGTGCTTATGGATTTGCTGTTGTAACTGATGTGTTATCCCATTATTCTCTTTCATCTTTTTTCCTTTCTTTTTCTAACTTTATTTTTATTGTTGACACTGTTACAGATGTCCTTATTCCCCCCCCCCCCCGCCGCCCGCTTTGCCGACTCAGCCCTTGCTCCCTTTTTCCTCTGCTCACCACACACTGTGGATGATGCATATATGTTCTTTGACTAATCTCTCCACCTTCTTTCATCTCGTCCCCTCCCCATGCTCCTCTGACAGCTCTCAATCTGTTCAATGTGTCTATGCCTCCAGTTCTCTTTGTCATCTTAATAGTCGACTTAAAGTACTGATTTCTAATTATTGTAATTCAGTTACGCATACACATATTAGACTTCATATTACAGAAAGTACTTAGATTTATATATAGTGCTCTGACCAGAGCTGAGTGAAGAAGATTAATATTCATGCATCAGGATAGAGCAGACTTGTTAAGTCATGGAAATAGACATGTGATGATCAGGAAACAATTTATTTCATTTTTAACACAGGTGTTTATAATAGGGCAATTTATCAGCTATTTCACGATTTCTTCTATAATTGTATACCTCTTCGATTTTGAATTATGTTATGCTCTTAGAGATATTTAGACTAGCACCCTGCTGCTCACTGTTTTAAAGTGAGTCATCATAGGTATCTTAATTTTTTACTTTTGTTATAAAGTCATTTGATTTCGTGAAGTTTTTTAGGGGTATAATTGATTCTGGATATCATGAGGGTTCCTGCTGTGAAATTTTAAATAACAGTGTTCTAGGCTTTTCAGTAGAATGTGTTTAAAGTCCAAGCCAGCATACTTTTTAAGTGAGTCACAAATTCTTCTCTAATTGTTCGCTTTTTTCTTCCCTTTACCTTTTTGTAAATCCTTGCCATGCCTGTTATTATCTTTATCACTCTGGATTTTTTGTATTCTTTGTATTCATTTATCACTTGTGTTCTTTCTTTGCTTCTACCTTTTCTTTAATGTCTCCTTTTTAGTCCTCTTCTTCTTGATGTTGTCTGGATTACTTGGTTTCCTGTCTTTTTGTGCTTTAGTGATTATATTTATAAAGTGGCCTGATAACCCAAATGCTTCACTTCTACCATCCCTCTCCCTTCCCGCCCAATGAAAATAATAGCTACTTTCTACACGGGACTTACAAGTTTAAAATATAATTTCATATAATTTCAGCTTATCTAAAGTGAATTCCTATTTAAAATATGTTTATTTTAATTATAAAAGCCAATCTGAAGTGACACAGTTATTTTAAAATATAATCTTTTAATTTGGGGGGATATTAATTTCAG
Organism: Glossophaga mutica; assembly: GCA_039655065.1. NCBI lineage: Eukaryota > Metazoa > Chordata > Mammalia > Chiroptera > Phyllostomidae > Glossophaga > Glossophaga mutica. The sequence continues at coordinate 68,702,085 of CM077304.1, forward strand.
AGGAAAAGGGGAAGGGTTTAGAGCAACAAGTATACAGGACACATGGACAAAAACTAGGGGTGGTGGAAATGGGAGGGAGGTGGGGAGGGCTGGGGGGGTGGGCTGGGATGGGGATAAAAGACAGAAAACTGTACAAGATCAACAATTAAAAAATACTGATAAAAAATAAAATAAAACTGAAAAAAAAATAAATATTTACTATTTTGTTGAAAAAAAATCAGTCCCCTCTTCCCAGCAGTCTTTTTTCCTTTCATATAGACAGAACAGCATATGCCTCTTTGCAAATATGCAAAATGAAAATATAAAGAGGTATTAAACATCATTTCAGAGCAGTAACTTTAAATATAGTTGGTCTATTCTTCACCAAGTTGCCCCAACTCTGTATTTTGAACAGCAAAGTTCTGTGCAGACCAGTTTTGAGCTGCTTTTTCCATTAATCAGAGGTTTCAGTATTCCTTTATGTCATGCCTAAGTTTTGGTGAGAATGAGCAGCCACTACTGGGCTCTGGTGAGAAGACGCCCTAGAAACCCAGCAGCCCCGCCCGCAGCACGTCAGTGCCTGGCTCCCGGCTTCGCTCTCTGGTGCTCCTTCCCCTGGCCACTGACTGCACATTTCACATGGGATTCTGTTCTTCCTTTGCTAGGGGCCTTGTGGAGATATCATGGAATGGAATAATATTTCTTCTGGTTGCCAGGGCTTTTATATTGATTCAGTGGCATATTTGATTGAAAAGTACACTAGCAAAATTAGGTGGGATTATAGAAGAGCATATTATTATAATGCCTTGAACTTGAGGTGTATTGTCAGTCATAATTTTTATAATTATTCATTCACTTTTAGTGAGGTTGTCTAAAACTTTATTTCTGCTTATCTTTTAGTCCAGTACTCATTTAGGAAATATAGGAATATTTGTTGTCATTTCTTTCTAACATTAATAGTAATAAAAAATGAGGAGGGGGAATGGCATTACCACATATTGAGACAATTTTCTATGTCCCTTGCACTTGGCTACGCACAGCATTTTGGTAAAGCCCATACAGAGCCTTTGACGTGAAGCAGGCACTGTGCCAAGCACTGGATAAACGTGATCTCATTTAATCATTGTAACAACTTGTAAGGAATTATTATCCCCATTTTCCAGATAAGGAAGTTGATGCCTAGGTGCAAAAAGTCACAGGTTCCTTCTAAATAACTGTTTTATTCAAGGTGGCTTTCTTAGCAGAAACCAAGGGAGGAAGAAATGGGTATAGAATGAGAGATGGGAGTAGGGGGTGTTGTAACAGAGGCAACCTTTGTAAATGCAGGTTATTTTTTTAGTCTGGTATTTTAACGTCATGGATTGTCTGCCCTGGAAGACGAAAGAACATTAGTATGTGTCAGTCAGAACAAGATCTTCAGTGTTAGCAAGGAAGCCTCAACCAAAGCAGTCTTTTAATTTCTACTTAGATTAGGAGAACAATCTTTTAAATGAATTAACTGCAAATTAATTAAAATTAATTAAATGGTAAGCCACACTCTATATCAATAGCATGTATAGTGCCCCTGAAAAAAAGAGGTACTCTTAGAGAGGGTAGTGATTTGAGAAATGTTTCTCATTGTCTTTGAAAATAATTAAAACCACATTTCAATGTTAATATAATTCCTAATGAAAAAAAATCTTGTATTAACAGAGCAGAGAGGGACCTTAGAACATATATACTTTAGCCTTGTCCAATTAGGATGAAAAATGAAGTCCAAAGCAATGACCTTGACTTGCCTGGTCCTACAGGCAGTTACTGGCCAAAATATATATTTTAAAATAGTGTGATTTTTTTCTTTGACAAATAATAGTATTCTTTGGGAGATATTTTAAGTGTATTATTAGAATTATTTCTACATCTTATTAAGTAGCATTTTTCTATATTGGAACATATTTTATTTTAATAACAACAGAATCTTATTTTATTAATGGAATTATACATTGATTTATTTCTAAAGTAATTTTAAAAGTTATTAAATTATTAAACTTGAAATATATGAGTTAAAAAAAAAAAACAAGACTAGTTATCTACAATCCCCAAACTCAGAAGCAAAGGCCGTTAATATTCTCCTGTTTATCCTCTGTCTCTCTTTGTAACAGACACATTATGGTTTTTAAAAACATAATACATTTGTGTGGTTCTGTTCCTGTTCTCGTTGTTTGCTTTTGTTTTAGGTATGGTTGTTAATAGCTGTGATTTTGCTGTCTTTTTACTGTCATATTTTTTATCTTATTTTTCTTAGATAAGTCCCTTTAACATTTCATATAATAAGGGCTTGGTGATGATGAACTCCTTTTGGGAGGAGGAGAGAGGGGGAAAAGGTACAGAGAATAAGTAGCATAGATGGTGGATAGAAAATAGACAGGGGGAGGGCAAGAATAGTGTGGGAAATGTAGAAGCTAAAAAACTTATGACACATGGACATGAACTAAAGTGGGGGAATGTGGGTGGGAGGGTGTGTGCAGGGTGGAGGGGAATGATGGGGGAGAAATGGGACAACTGTAATAGCATAATCAATAAAATATATTAAATTAAAAATAAAAAACCCATAACACAATCGTATTATATATTATATACATATGATACTGTCCTTAATAATATAATTAAATTAAATAATACATTTATCCTATTATTGAATATTAATCTATGCTATTGTTTTAGTTGCTATTTTTATCTTAACTTAAAACAGTCTGTTATTATTTTAGATAAATCCTGATTTTTAACCTTAAAAAACAATGCAGAAACAGAAATTCTCATAGCAAAATCTTTGGAAAATTTTCTTATTATTTGTCTTAATTTGTCAATCTACTTCACAACTTCCCATTTAATAATTAAAGTACCAGTTTACTATGGTTTAAAATATTAGTTCCATTTCACCATCATTTTTTTAATTCAGTGAAGTTTTTTCCTAAAAGATACCTGCTTTTGTTTTTCCACCTACTTGTTTTTGTTACTTTTACCCCAAACATTTATCTTTTAGGCATTTGTTTCTGTCAAGGTAAAACAGGTTAAACTTGTCACCAAAATACAAAAATAAATTATTTTACAATGATATACTGAACTTTTATGCTTTAGAATTTGTTTGTACAAATGAACTCTGTCATGATCCTACTTAAATAGAGAATAAAATATAAAGTATAGTAGAAGTTACATTTATTAGCTACTAATTTCTGCAAGGTTAGAACCCTAAAAAAAAAAAAATAAAGGCACTTCCTTTAGGCTAAACACCACCCCATCCATCTCTGCTAAAGGCAGCTGGAAAAGACTAGCCCCCTGCATGTGTGTACGATGTATACTATACCTAGAGAAAAATAAGCACATCTTTCCTTCCTAGATGATAAAATTCCATTAAAAGATTTACTTCTTTCTGGGGCAGCAGTTAAATAGGAATGACCATGGGGATGTTTGCATTTTCATAATCAACTTACATGTTTGCAAGAAAGGGCCGCTCTCCCTGTAATCCTGACACCAGGAATCTCACAGGACTCATTTGTACTGATCATAACTGTGGGTTCTGTGGGCTTATCAGCTCATGCTTTACAAACAAATGAGCTTTTTCATTTGTTCTTAATGACTTTGGTTTATACAGTGAGATCTTAAACTGTCCCCAGAGCAATTATTTTGCTAAAATGTTATTAGAACATCTTTACAAATTTAGCAACAAAGAGAGGTTTCACTAACAATGGAAACCATTGAAAAGCAAGGGTCCTTGGCAAATGCAGCACTCGCAAATTTTATTTTATTCTCAGTGATAAGTGCAAATAATATTTGACCTATACATTGATTCTTTATATGATGGGTGGATGAGGAAAATGGGGGGTTGGGGAGGTAGGAAGAGATGCTAGGAAAACTAAAGAAGCATTCTTCTCCCACTAGACTAACCAGCTCTGTCCTTGCTCTTCTAAGGAGCTTTATTAGCCTTAAGCAATGCAAACCTCCTAGCATCTGCTAACAGAGCCATATCCTTCCTGAAAGTTTGGGGATTTGTAGTGGAAACTGAAGTTTGTTTTTCAATGGACAATCAACAGACTTTAGATTATATATGTAAATATACGTGTGTCCCATTTTCGTAGTAATCAAATTCCATATGCCTGGTGTGCACAGAGGGACAGCTGCTGATAAGCTTGCAACTTGCAGTATCTTGCAGATCACATCCAAATGATGCAGTCTTTCTCTGGGTTTATGACTGCAGTTTCAGGTATAGAATCTGCCCCTATTCTGGGCAGCTTTGCTTTCAAAGGCCTCTTTTGTCCAGGACTTTTGTGAGATTCTTTCAGGGTGCTCTGTCTGTCATTTCATTCAACACTTTATTGCTGGGTTCCCTTTCAGTATTCCTTTTCCTCGCTCTGTGTATGTTCTTAAATACACAGCTAGCCTATATCCTTTCAGTGTGCCAGAGGTGGTATTTTAACAAGGATCACTTCCATGAACAGAATAGCTACTTTTCAATTTTAAGCATACTGATATATTTATCTGCATATTTTTGAGCTATCACATCGTATTTATTTATTTATTTATTTATTTATTTATTTATTTATTTATTCATTTTATTGTTCAATTACAATTGTCCCCATTTTCCCCCAATACTCTACCCGGCCCTACCTGCCCTCTACCTCCCACAGTCAGTCCTTCCCACCAGTCGTCTTTGTCCTGGGTCCTTTATATGTGTCCCATGACTTGACCCTTCTTTCTTTCTTTCTCCTTTATCCCCCTCCCCACTTTCCTCTGGCTATTGTCAGCAGAGTAGATAGTCTTACTGACATTGAATATGTCTCCAAGATGACTGATTAAGCTGTATATAAGAAATAATGATTAAAGAAAAGGTTAGAGGTGACATCTGTGGCCCGTTTAGCACTGAGAATTATAGGTTGGATGCATTATGATTGGCAGCCCATTGGGTAGGCCCAGGAGTTGGTGATAGTACTCTTGTAAAGGATATACTAATTTTTAATTTATTTTTTCTTGTTTTTATTTTTTATCAGCTAGTGTTTTATTGAACAACAAAAATCAGAATACATTGACAATTATTTGAATATGACTACTAATAGAAATCAATATACCTTATTTTCATTGTTATTAGAAATCTGTAAGCTGATGTAAATAAAAACGACTTTTTATGTACAGATCATCCTGGTTCCCAACTTACTATATAGTTGTTAACAGGGCTAGATACCGTCTCTCAAAACAGAGTTTCCTCTCCTGCTAAAAGAAGTTTATAATAGAGATATCATGGTATTATTATAGAGACTAGATAAAGCAAGATGTGTAACTTGAAACACAATATTGCACAGAAGTGTTATTTTCTACCTCTGATGCCCCTTTAGCCAGTGTCCAGGGCTTTGGATCTCCAGCCATTTATTCATTTGCATATGCATCTTACATGGTTCAGCAGCAGCCAATAGCAACTACTGAGTAATAATCATATGGATTGTTGGTAGTAACCATAGTATGTGGCATTCAAGTTAGTTCTAAGGAACATAGTTTAATATTTACTTTTTCTTTTTGCCTTTTTATATTTCTGTATGTCTTTTCTACTTGAAACCATTTCTGCTTGAGACTGGTTTCATAGGCAGTAACCAACCTTATTCAATAGGCTTTGTTCCTGTGCTCTCTCTGGCTCTCTCTGGTATATTACTAGCTTAATGAATTTCTACTAGAAAGTAAATTGTTACTCTTAGGTCTAATATTAAGAAAATATGCAATGGTTGATAAGTTGATGATTACAGTATAACTTTTATTAATATTTCTTGCAAATACTTATACTAATCTCTTGGCCTGAGGTCATGACAATAATACAGTGTAATGCACGGCAGCCTGTAATTTTTGGAAGAAAAGACTCAGCCTCTTTTCTAGCTGTTGATTTAGAGAAAGACTAGATGTTCTAGCTTTCTGATTGCACTTAGTAAACACAGAGGCCTTTTCTGTGATTATATGTTGTAGTTACCAGGACTGACAAAGTCTTCAAAATGTGGTGGCAGTGTTTTTATCCTAAGCTCTTTCAGGCATGCTGTGTGGCAGACAGGTGGTAGGCAGAGCAGGAAGAATAAGGTTTCACCAATCATTGGGAAGACAATTGTTGCTACTTTCTTTAAGGGGGTGAAGGGCTAAGAGGGAAAAGAAGGAAAAATGTGAAGTTCTTTGCTGGTTTCTTCTTATATCTCTATTCCTTTTGTTTAGAAAACAATTAATCAATCAAATAAACAAACAAAAAAGGGCTCAGTCAGCAAAGTTAAAGTAACTTTTCTTCAAACACTTTAATTACTTGCAGGAAGAGACAGAATAATACCATTTTAGCCATTGCTGGGAACCACGATTTTTGTAAGATACTTCTAATGACTCCGCTGGTCTGGTTTCCTGATACGCACACTGCAGTAATCTGAATGCAGCCCTACTCAGCTGCTGAGCAGAAGATGAAGATCATTCTACTGACAGTTATACAGACACTTTCTCCTTTTACCAAATACTTCTTTATTTTTTTTTTTAGTCTTTATAAGTGATTTTAATAATCAAGATGATATTAGACATATTTTTAATTCACATTAGAAGGTATATTCTTGATTTATCAACATTAAATCATTTGTCCTAATGCTTCTCTTTTTTTTCCTTTTTTTTCAATCAGTATTTTTTAATTGTTGATATTGTACAGTTTTCTGTCTTTTACCCCGCCCCAGCCCACCACCCCAGCCCTCCCCACCTTCCTCCCATTTCCACCCCCCATAGTTTTTGTCCATGAGTCCTTTATACTTGTTTCACAGACATAGAACAAACACTTCAAAAATTTATATGGAATCATAAACGACCCCGGATAGCGGCAGCAATTTTGAGAAAGAAGAGCAAAGTAGGAGGGATCACAATACCTGATACCAAACTGTATTACAAAGCCACTGTAATCAAAACAGCCTGGTACTGGCACAAGAACAGACACGTGGACCAGTGGAATAGAACAGAGAGCCCAGAAATAAACCCAAGTCTCTACAGTCAATTAATATTCGACAAAGGGGGCAGCAACATAAAATGGAGCAAAAATAGCCTCTTCAATAAGTGGTGCTGGGAGAACTGGACAGCTACATGCAAAAAAATGAAACTCGAGCACCAACTTACACCATACACAAAAATAAATTCAAGGTGGACAAATACTTCTTTAACCACAGCAGTATTTTGACCATCCAAGTCCTAAATATTTGGAAGGGATTGTTTCATCTTGTTTTCCAGAGAACACCCTTATTGTTATTAGTCACATTCAAATGATACATGAGGGGTTTTAATAATAGATGACTGAATACATAAAGCAGATATGCATTTTAACTTTTTTAAAGTACTGGAGCATTCTTTCAGAGAACTAAATTTTTATAATATGATGTATACAAGGTTTGTCCAGAAGGCATCCAGCCATGTACAATGAAAAATAGAGACATTTATTGAAGAAGATACAAGAAACAATGTATATAGGACAATGGCACCTTAGTCCCTTTCAAACTAGGTGCTCTGGGACCTCACACAGTTCTCCCAAACACCATCAGCCTCCCATTGTGTTTTCCTGAATCTCACTGATGGTCTGAAATCTCTCCCCTTTCAAATCTGGGCTGTAGGGCGTGCTGAGTCACCTGGGTGATTTGATGTTTCACCAATAATTTCTGCACAAGACATGATGCGTGAGTAGGGGTGTTGTCATGATGAAGCTGCCAATCACCAGTTGCCCATAGCTGGGGCCTTCTGAATCATCCAAATAGTTTCCATGGAGGAATGTTCAAGTTTAAAGCAAAATCTGATACAGATTTGTTGCTCTACTTGCTCAGTCATTTTGAATGTGATGGCTACACAGTACACACACTCACTCAATGGCGTCTACTGCCCCAACTGACTAGTACAGTGAAGTCGTCATTATTCATGCATGTGCATTCCAGTCCACTCTCCTTGCCTGCGAGGTTACATCGATGTTGTGCAAACCATTCTTGTTATATTAATAATGACTGGACATTTCCTGGACAGACCTCGTATATTTAAATTTGAAAGAAGAATATTTAGTAAAATATTGCTATGGCCAAGTACATAGGAGAATTTATAACTTATAAGTGACCAAGATTGACTAACTATATCAACAGTTTCCCACTGTATTTTGGAGTCAAAGTAAAAATTTAGTGTATTTTTAACCATTTTAAACACAAAAGAACTTATTTATCAAAATTTAAAATTTATATTTTGTTTAGTTATTATCCATGTTAATAATATTTTAGGTTCCAAAATTTGGAGAGTTATTTGAGAAAAATGATTTTAAAAAGTTATCTAAGAATTTAGGAGAAAAATGTTTCTGCTTAACCCAAATTAGTCAGTTATTCTTTTTAATCAGTGCTTTCTTGTCATTCTTGGGTCTACCAATTATGAGCAAAATCTTTGGTTGATGAGTCTGTTTATGTTGGTGAAAATATAAAACACCTTGTTTTTATTGGTTTCTTAAACTTCTGTGTTCCAATTATTGCTTATAGTTTTAAAAGTAGAAAAATTTCATTCAAAACTACCCTTAAATAAAATACATTAATGATTTTATTTAGTTGCCAATATATTTGAACATTGTTATTGTATAGTATTATTCTTGTTCATTTAAACTCTAATTAGCAAAGTCATCTTTAAAAACTGACTGCCATAAAGCAGCATCTGTCTTTATTTTCAATACTATGAAGCTTTTAATGAACACAAAACTGCCATGTGTTGCTTCTTTAGAATACCACTAAATGTTAGAGACATCGTGTACTGCACCGGAGTTTCACTGCTAGATGAGGATGTCTGGGAATTTATATGGATGAAATTCCACTCCACCACAGCAGTTTCTGAGAAGAAAATATTATTGGAAGCCTTAACTTGCAGTGATGACAGGAATTTATTAAATAGGTGGGTCAATTAATGTTCCAAATTTATTTGTGTAATTAACATATTTTTGCCCTGGCCGGGTGGTTCTGTTGGTGAGAGTGTCATCTGGATATGCCAAGGTTGTGGATTCAGTCTCTGGTTAGGGCATGCACAAGAATCAACCAAAGAATGCATAAATAAGTGGAACAACAAATTGATGTTTCTCTCTCTCTCTCTCTCTTCTTCTCTCTAAAATCAATCAATAAAAATGAAAAGAAGACCTCCTCTGTTAACTAAACTGTTTTGAAATTGTCTCTATTTCCTTGAATATATTGCTAGTTACTATAAAATCTATATTCCTGGAACTATGGAAAGCTGATGTGTTAACGTTTCTAAAGCTAGTTGACTTGGAAGATATACTTTGTTTCTAACTAATTTTTAAATATATTTTTTACTTATATATGTAAGGAAATATTTCAGCATATGAAAAAGTATTTACTAAAAGGATTTTAAAAGTAAGTTTGCATCAGCAAACCAGAACTGTGATTTCTTTACTCACCAGATTTTTTTCAGGATTTAATTAATGTATTAATGAACATACTGTGAGCTTAATCTTCCTCCTTTTTTATAACCAGAAAGTTATTCTATTGATTAATTTATATTAGTAAAGTTTACTCTGGACTGTCCTCTTGAAGAATATGAGAAATTATATCATGTAATTTTTGTAATTTTATAAAAACGTTTATGTTATTGGACTAAAACTTTCCCCACAACTCTGTCTTCAAAGGCTTCTGAATCTGTCCCTGAACTCGGAGGTGGTGCTGGATCAGGACGCAATTGATGTGATAATCCACGTGGCTCGAAACCCACATGGCCGGGACCTTGCCTGGAAGTTTTTCAGAGATAAGTGGAAGATATTAAATACCAGGTGGATATAAAAGTTCAATCATTCATGCTTGAGTTAGTAAATTAAAGGTGACGTATGGGAGATAAAAGCCCAGCTTTCTGGGTTAGAACCAAGCTCCAGATAATAGAGTTAGATTTTTAAAAAGTCAACCAAGATGGGTCTTGCCATGACTATTAAACTCAGAATTATTTTTAACAATTCTATAACATTATTAATTTATTAAAGATTGATAACTTTAATAATATGGAAATGTGGAGAGTAAATAGTTTTGGCAGTGTAATTTTCCTTGGCAATCTATCAAACTGTCCAAAGTTGAAGAAATTGTTATTATAAAACCTTTATATACCGAATGTGTTATAAAAAATGATGTATCAGTCAGATATAATTATAACAAGAAAACTTTACTTTTGTAGAGTTGTTTTAGGTTCCCTTCAAATATAAATATCACAAAACACCTGAAATAAAACCATGATATACAGAAGGATCATTTGAATCATTGTATAATTCTAGTTTCAATATAATTCATTCCTGAGCTATCTTGTTTCATGGTGAGAATTTTTCAGCCTCAATTTTAGAAAATATTTTCTTACATATTTAAATATATTGTAATAAATGTTAATTTATTACTCTGATAATCTCCATGGTATTTTAAAATTAAATTTATTATAAAGCATGTAAATGCTACATGTTCTCAAACTTGAATGTCCCCAGAGTGCAGATCTTACTGTTCTGTTCCTTAATAACTGGTGTATAAACTTTACTTTTAAAAGTGCACCTTTATTAATTGTCCTGGTATAAAACGTATAATCTGAATGAATGTGTCATATTAAAACATGTTTTTATTAACAGATATTTTGTTGTCAGAAAGCAGTGATATTCCCAGAAAGCATTTTTTTTTGTATTTTCAGCTCAGAAATTGGAATGACTGGAAGATTAGAACTTGCTTTCCTGTCATGCACATAGCACAGTGAATAGCTTAGATATAAGATGAAATTAATATATGCAAGCATTTTATTGTAAAGAATATTAAATATCTACCAACATACAAAGTCTCTTTAGAGAGTGCTATTGTAGATTAGAGTTCATTATAATGCATATATAATTTAGTCCCTACCAAAAAGTGTTTGGTTCCTGATGTACCTATTTTGTCTCAGAGAATCCATGATCTCTAATCAAAAGGTAGAAAGATTAAGGAAGGTTTTAGCATATCTACAGTTATGGTGGTGTTTATCTAACAAATAGGATTGTCTTCATCTGCTCCTACTCCTCTGTCAATATTTGAATATTTGAGTTCATGGGGATGGTGTCCAAAGTTTCCCTTACTCCCTCCCCTGCAGAATCTCTCTGGTTTTAGTTGCCATCTATTCTCATGGTTTCAATCACTCTCAAATCTTTGTCTCCAACTCAGACATTCCACCTAAGTGTGTGTTTGCAAAGCTAAATCCATCATTTATCTCTTCCTTTTTTTCAGCAAACAATATGACTACCCACCAGTTGCTCAACCCAGATACCTAGAAATCTACATATGATTCCCCCTTTCCCTTGCTGTATGTAACAATTAGTCTTGAGGTCTTGTCAATCTAACAATTCCTAAATGTTTCTTGAATTTGCCCTCTCTTCTCTACTACCACTGCCTTAGTGCAGATTCTGATCTCTTACCACTACTGTTAACAATAGTTTTTTCATCTCTCTGCCTCTCCAATTATATCCACACTGCGCACACACACACACACACACACATGCACAGTACACACTGGCCCTTTCCATTTGTCCCAAGAGTCACTCTGAGAAACAAGTGTGACATTTCCCTGATGTAAACCTTCGATGGTTCCATGTTGCACCAAAAATCTAAGCTTCCTACCACGTCCTCTGACTAACCCCCTGGCCTCTTGTTCTGCTATACCCAGCCTCACAATTTGTGCACTCAATATCAAATACTTGTAGTTGTCTGCAAACACCATATTATTTCACACCTCCTTGAGTTTATTTATGTTGGCACTCTGCCTAAAATTACTTTCCTCCTTGATATTCAGAACTACTACTCAATCTAAATGCCAGCATGTCCTCAAGTCCTTTCTCAAGAGCCCACAGCAGAAGAGACCTTCTCTAACCAAGGTGTATAATTTTATAATAATCACAATAAATGTAAATTATCTGCTTACAATACCATATATTATAATACCTGCAATACAGGGATTGTGCCTTATTCATCTTTACATGACTATAAGCAAAGTATAAGCAAAGTGATCTTGGAAAAAGAATTATTTTTATTCATGCACTGTTGGCCATTTCTTTAACCACATAGTGATTATGAATATCACTTATATTATTATTGAATGCCTATTTATTTTATTTAGCTAACTTTTTCTCATGGAATAATTCAATGTTGGTATTACAACAAATTGTGGCAATCATCCAGTTCAGTCCTCTCATTTTACAGATGAGAAAACTGAGGCTTCAAAAGCTAAATTATGTCAAGTTCTACAAGTAAGAGCAGCATTAGAAAATGTCTTGTGGCCGTGTCTGGAACTTTGCATCCAAAAACTTATTTTTGGTACACTTTTCTTAGTTCTGAGTATGATAGTTCATATTAGGTATACTTAGTATAAAACAGACAAATCAATAAAGTGAAAACTCTTGCCTTGGGCCGTAAGTCAAGTAATTATGCTTGTGTTAGAAGAATTATGCAATTCAAATGAACAACTTGATATTTTATTTTAATGTGGACATGAAAAAAATCGTAGTTTTTTTGGAAGCATTTTTGAGGAATTTGGCTCAGTTTCTAAGCATGGAAAATGGAATGCCAATGTCAGTTTTGACTGACCAGACAGAAGGATCTGCGTGACGTGTTGATAGTGCTCAGATCTGTCTCGAGGCCCTGTTCTCCTTCATTGGGATTGTTTTTCCTAGTGAGCTAGGTTAAAGTTGACAGTTTTAAAATAGTTCTTCCTCTGGCCTTGGATTAAAAATATAATAGAAATTCTTGTATCTAATTTTAGAGGGTTCCTTTTTACAAAAATTTGCTACTGCTCATATTTCTCTTAAAAATTGTGAGCCAAATCAGGTGTCATCTGCTGATATCTCATAACCACAGCTCTTTGCATCTCCCTGACTCCCTGGAGAAATGACCCTGAATGCTCAGAGACCTTGGTGGCATCAAGACACCACTTGCCAAATAGAGCCCTTGAGAAGCATTGTAAAAAATATTTATAGTAGTATTCCTATTTTTTTAATTTTCAATTACAGTTGACGTACAATATTATATTAATTTCAGGTACATACCCCAATGATTAGACATTACATAACATACCATGTGATCATTCCAATAAATTTTGTACCCATCTAACATCATGCATAGTCGTTAGAATATTATTGACTAGATTCCCTATGCTGTACTTTACATCCCTATGACTGTTCTGAAACTACCAATTCATTACTTCTTAATCCCTTCACCTTCCATCGATCCTCCCAATCCCCCTCCCATCTTTCATCCTTCAAAATGTTCTCTGTATCTATGAGTGTTTCTGCTCTGCTTTGTTTATTTTGTTTTTGGTTTTTAGATTCAATCGTTGATGGATATGTATTTACTGCCATTTATTATTTATATTTTGATCTTTTTTCTTCTTCTTAAAGGAGACCCTTTAACATTTTTTTGTACTACTGATTTGGTGGTGATGAACTCCTTTAGCTTTTTCTTGTTTGGGAAGCTCTTCATATGTTCTTTGTTTCTAAATGATAGCTCTGCTGGGTAGAGTAATCTTGATTGTGGGTGCTTGCTTTTCATCACTTTGAACATTTCTTTCCAATCCCTTCTTGCCTGCAAAGTTTCTATTGAAAAATCTGCTTATGGTCTTATTGGAGCTACCTTGTAGGTAACTCACTGCTTTTTTCTTGCTGCTTTTAAGATTCTCTTTAACTTTTTTGCATTTTAATTGCAATGTTACTGGTGTAGGCTTTTGGGGACTTATTTTGTCTGGGGCACCCTGTGCTTCTTGGACTTGTATGTCTATTTCCTTCACCAGGTTCGGGAAGTTTTCCATCATTATTTTTTCAAATAGGTTTTGAGAGACCAAGAAATAGTAGTATTTTTAAATTATTGCCTGTATTAACATTAAGACTTATTTTTGTCTTTTGAGGTATGGGGAGGCATTATTTATGAATTCCAAACTTATCAGTGGAGTTACAGAATTTCTTAATACTGAAGGCGAACTCAAAGAGGTAAATATTTTAAGATTTATAATGCTTTTATTTTATAAATATATGAAAGTTTAACCATTTTCTTCCAACAGAATCATATTCATTACTTTATCTCCCTCTCATACACACACAAACATACTCACCCATGCTAAAGACTTTACTCAATTCATTTTTCACAAAGACATTTTTAACATGTTAAACATTAAATGCCTTCTAGAAGTGTTTGAACGGGGTATTCCAATGCACTTCTGACATCTTTAATTGAATCAGCTGCTTGTCAGCTGATGCTGTGAATCCAGTTTAGGATCCTCAAAATAGCAAAACTATCCATCGCGGTGACTCAGTATTTGGATACAGAAGATCAAAATTGAAGGTGAGGTACTGAACTTTAGTCTCATTGCTTTCTGCTCAGGCCTATGCAGAGAATGGATAACTGGATCTGATGATAATGCTCCATTCTGTTCAGTCTGTTAAATGGAATTAATTCATATGTTGAAAGGGAGTATATCTGGCAACATCTACTGAGATTAATTTGTTTAAAATTATGCCTGGCACAATCACAAAGAAATTTCATTCATGAGATATACTTACATTTTAAGGACCAATGTCCAGTTCATGGCGTATCTAACAATTCCTTTTTTCTATGATTTATTTCTCTTGAAACCAACTGTTGTTTTGATAAGTTACGTCTCTAAAGAAAGGGGTGCAAAATAGGAAGGGGTAAGTAGGTGGGAGGAAAGAGTAAAATATAGGTACTTTTAGTTGATTAAAATGAGTGGTGCCTCACACATCCATTTCTTTTTTGCTTGCTGCTCTCCTGCACTATATTGCGTAGCTGAGATTCGTATTGAGAATCATGGTTTCCTCAGGTTTCACTGGTGGAATGCCTGATGCTTTGACCCAGAGGCCATCACACTGAGCAGCCATCCCTCACAAGCATCAACCCTGGCACCACCCTTAATATCTCCTGATATTGCCCAGTTTTGTGTGATGATCTCCCATGCACTGATTTGGGTTCTTTCACACCATGAACTAAGCTAAGTCTCTAATGATAGTGGTTTGAAATCTAGTTTTTATCCCTGCTATGCATGTTCCCAGCCCTGAAGGATTTGATTTTGAAAGCCCCAGCATATTTCACTATACTTTTAATAAAGGAAGATAAATGGAAGGTCTTTCTTCATATCCATACAAAGCAGAAAGAAGAAGCAATTAAATTAATGACTGCTTCTAATTTTGTCTGTATTTAAATGAAGTTCTTTTAAATCCATGACTTTATATTCAATAACCTGGGAGTAAAAGACTCATTTAGTCACAACCTGTGCAGCCGTTGAGTGAATGCAGAAGTGAACAGTCTTTCCCCACCTCTTTCTTTCCCTCTTCTCCCTCCTCCTTACTGCTGCCTTCCTTCTCTCAGCTTCTCGCCTCCCTGCCTCTCCCATGGCCCCTCTCCCTCTTCTTCTGGCCTCTAACTCCGCATGGCTTTCATATTTGTCTTTGCTTTGGTGATATCAGGCCATAGGGGGAAAATCTTTTAAATAGACATTTAACTGATTTTTATGCATTTTATGTATTTCACTTATATATTAACTTTTTACACTTAATTTAATTGCATTTGAAATGTTCCAAGACCCTTATATGAAAGATGCAATTTCAAAACTGAAACTAAATTGCGACTGTCAGCAAAGCAGCTGACTTTACAACTGGAGCTCCCAGTCGCATGAGCTGTGACTCCTTTCACGTCACAGCTGCATGCTTGACTTTCTAGCTTTGCAGCTGTGGCCTGAGGCGTTCCGTACGTCCACTATTTAATCATTGGTCTGATTAGGGACCACTGTTGCTGGGTGGGATGAGGGTTTAATATATATTGCTGGTAACCCCTTTCCAAAAATATAGAGACACTGAATCTCATTCTTCCATGACCAATGAGCCTCATAAACAGAAAACCCGATGTGCTCCCTTTGGATATGGCACATTCTTATTTCAGCAGTTTATAGACCAAAAGGGAATCAGCATCTTTATGAATTCTGAAAACTCATTTAAGATTTGAATGATCCCCATCACTTTAGGGGCATTAAGTAGAGATACTTATATTGTTATGTGGTCTCATCCCCAAAACTGCGTTCTAGACCCTGACACTAGCAATTACATGGCTCCAGCAATTTGAACAATGTTTCTCCACGAGGCAGTGCTTATTTCCTTAATTTTAAACTAATGGAAGTACAACCACATGGACCATCAGAGGCTCTTGCCATTTTTCCATACTGATGTCCTCAAAGAAGCTTTCCAGCACTCATTTTCCTGCATCTTGAACCGAATGTAGAACACTGTTATAGGGGACTATAGAGCCCATACATCGCAGCCATCCCATTTATGGATAATTGGCTATTTTGTGATGTTTTGGGTCTAAGGTACCCTAAAACAAGAGTTTCATAGAATGCTAAAATATTTTTAATAGAGAAATTGACAAATCTGTCTAGAATTTTATTCTGTGAAGAACAGGGGGAATGACTGACATCTTACTGAATGTTACTTTATAAAAATGCCTAAACTTGCAATGTTTTTATAATATAAAAGCCTAAGATAGCATAAATATTTAGAAAACAAAATAATAAAAACAAATAGGTGCAGAAATTTTGCGAAGGAGCTGCAGAAATAAGCAAACCAAAATGCCGAATGCCTCCCATCTACCCCATGGCCTCTAAAGTGAGGCAGGAGTCTGGAAGCCATGGTCATCACTCCCTAGGACCAGTTAGAGGACAGCTCTGACCACCTGTTTGCTAGAAGAGCTGAGGAGAAATAAGGGGCATAAAGTCCATTTATGCCAACTATGGAAAGTGAGCCAGATGTCTTCTGATGAATAAGCTACTCCTAAGATTCATATGAGTCACCTCAGGCTCTCTGAGCTCACGAGGGCAGTATTTAGTGCACTTAAAAAGTGATTTAAGAGACCTCCCAGTTACATTTTCTACTGAGTGCTCCCTTGCAGGATAATCTGACCTGCTATCCTGTCGATAGCACATTCGTATTCAAACCTATTGTTTGCCTTTAGGAGGACTTAGAGATTTATTTCATGTGTTCAGACTGGCGTGCTTGTCTCATCAAGAAACCCACAGCATTCTCCACGGAGTCAAAGTCGCCAAAGGGTCATTATCACTATTTGGCATCTTCAGGGACTGCCTAGGAAAATATATAATAAAGCAGAACACATTTTATAAGCAGTAGATGTATTTTTCCTGATTGATGTATTATATAAATAGTGTACAAATGTACAATATAATATGTTTTTGTAATAAATGAAAACACTAAATTCAAAACATAGATCCACATGTATTATTTGTTGCTGTAAGATAGAGACCGAATTGGTTTGAATGTAACTATATAAATACAAATGAATTATGGGATTAATTAGCTAAAGTTTAAAAATGTCATTCAGGGGCTTCCATTAGACTTCCTTTTTACATATGTGTACATGTTATAGGTCTATGTGTGTGGCATAATGCCTGAGATAATGGAGCTATTCAATAATTTCCAGTCTTTTCCTTTCTTTCCCTTTCTTTAGTACACGTCTGTTTGGTCAAATGTCAAATCAGTTTTAAGGATAGTGCTGATAAATCTTAGTTATACGTTGGATACCACATGTTTGTTATAAAATAGCATAGTGATTTTGAATTCTTGTAATAGATACAGCTCTGAGATATGATTATCCATTGCTAATGTGTAGGGCACAGTGGTTTGTAAGAAAGTAGAGGACAAACTTTGAGAAAACCCACCAGTATCACATAATTAAAGTAATAGCCATAAACAACCTAGGCTACCCATAAACTGACTTTTAGATTGATACAAAGGATATAATTTACTCCATTTTAAATGCCCTTTCCCCATCTCTCCCTGCCCTTGGGCCAGTCCTGATGCACTGCATTTCCCTCCTGGCATATGCTCCCTGTGGTACCCTCCCTATGATGAATCACACCCACACTAATTACACCGCATAATGTTTCTGTGTTGCAAGTTGATTTTTCACATTTGTCTATTAGCATTGCAATTGCTGGTTGGTTGCCAGTTTCTTAAGACATCCCAAACAGAAGGGAAAGCTGCTAGCATTGACTCTTGACATAAAATCCTTGAGCATTCCCAGAATATGTAAACTCTTTAGAGGAAATCCCATATACATAAAAATTATGACAAAATATTTAAAAATAGACTGGGATAGGAGTAAAAGTCAGAAAACTGTACTTGAACAATTAAAATAAAAACTATAACATTTTAATTTGGTGTTCAAATTCTCTGGTTTAGTGAGACCATGTTCCTGCTTTATTCTTTCTAAATAGTGTTATGCAGGTGAGGGCAATACTATTTAGTCATCACATTTTTAGGTCATCAGCCCCCCCCCCAGCCCACTACCCAATAACCTCAGTAATTCCCTTGCCATCATCAAAAATAGTGTCAAGCCCTCAGAGTGCTTATTTGGAGAAGATGAAGAATAATTTTCTCTCTACAAACAAAAAGTGAACTTTAATCCTTATATTCAGTTTTAAGGCTATTTTGTCCATTGGATATGCTTTGTAATTAGAAATTGTCTATGATGAAATTAATTCATTCATTGGATATGCTGTATAATTAGAACTGAGCCTATTATGAAAAATAAATATGTCTGTTTTAATATTTCTTTTTTTCTTTTTTTATTGTTGTTCAAGTACAGTTGTATGAAATAAGAGCTGATTTTATGGCTTTTTTACTGTAATGTCCACTCTGTTTTTTCCTTTCTGTTCCCAAATAAATCACACCTAATGGACACAGTCATATTGCATTTCAATACTAAGCTCACCCCACATACTAAGTATACCTTCTGTCATGACTGTGGAACATTGTTTCATATAGATTCTCATTTACATATGTTGGACAGGAGCTCATAAGACATACATATTTACCATTTAAAACTTTTTATTTTCAGCTAAAGAACTTTATGAAGAGCTATGATGGAGTAGCTGCTGCCTCTTTCTCAAGAGCCGTGGAAACTGTCGAAGCCAATGTGCGCTGGAAAATGCTTTACCAAGATGAGCTTTTCCAATGGTTAGGGAAAGCTCTGAGACACTAATATGTGTCTCAAAAACAACGCAACTCAGAAATTCTGTGAAAAGCTCTGCTTTACATAGAATGAAGAAAATGGCCCAATATTCAGTGTTAACGTGTGGGAGGAATTTTTTTAAATTGATTTTGGGGGATTTTTTTTCATTCATTCGGTTTTGTTTCTCTACTGGGTGTTCTCCTTTAAAGAAACCCCTGCAAGTGAAACTAGCCATGCTTGCTTCAGCTGTACATTCCTTGCTCTGCAGGACCGAGTATGGTCGTGATGCATGTTGATGTTGCAGTCAGTCTGGAAAAACAAATTCAGAATATTTTGTGCATGGTTGTATGGTCCTGCCCGTGTTTCAGCATGCTTATTTAAAATGTCCAATATTGTATGTTACATAGGTTACATCCAGGATGGGCATTATGCAAAAGCACAAATATTATCTGTGACAATCAGTGTTGCAATGAAAGAAAAAGTAAAACAGAAAATTATATTCTTAGTCTTGGGCATTGTAAGAGGTAAAATAGCCTTTAAGTGGTCAAGGTCAATTATTTCAGCACTTGGATTGTCTTGACTATTGTTTTGTTAACTCATTTTCTTTGAGTTACAGTTGCATATATGTTACAAAAGGCATATAGATTCTGTATGCATATGTATATGTATATAGGGAAGCCCCGTATGTATATAGTTGTACACTGAACTTCTGCAAAGGATCAGGAAAAAATTATTTCTTTTCATAAACTTCTGCAAACTTTGAAAAAGCTGAAAAGAAATTATTTCAACACTATACTTCTTGACAATTTTCCTAAGTTTCTCAACTGTTACGAATTTTTCATCTACTTCCTTAACAGTTGTCTACTCTACTACATAAAAAAATGAATTCAAACAAAATTTATTTGTAAACTAAACAGTTTTCTAATTCTCCTAAGTAAGTGGAAGCTTTGCATTCTAAATATAGATTCTATTATCATTTTGGTCAAACTTCCAATTGCATAAAACAATTGTGCATACTTAATAATTATTAATGCTGCAAAAATATTTATTTTTCCATCTTGTTTGTTTTTCCATCTCATGTTAGATGTCAGGACAGTTAAAATACTCACTCTGTGTGTTGGTTGTGTGTCTATGAATCTAATGCTCCATGAAGCAACCGTACCTCAAGTGGGTCTGTTAGCCTTTATTGGCCTTTGATGACAGTCATGCCATCTATTAAAAGTTGAAAGGTTACTCTCTTGAACAAACTTTTTCTTTGGCATTGACAATGCTTTTCTTTGTGTTATATAACACAAGTATTTCTAAATGCTGTTCTCATCCAATAGGCCAACCCTCCAAACATTGCTTAGATGCTCCAAATTGACATATTTTATCATTATAAAATATCAACAGAACCACTGTACATAAGCCAAATGTTTGTGGATCACTTTCTATTTTCCTGAGGTTTTTCACTCCTTCAGATTTCCTCCAAATCTTATTGCAAATCATCGGGAAAAAAATTCTAACTCTAATAGTGAACACTGGCAAAAAAAAAACTAGGTATTTTAGAAAGGGAAGCCATAGACTTATTGTAGGTTTATAGTTGCTAATCCATAGAGTATCACCTAAAATTGAGTATTGTCATTTTAGCAATTACTGTCTATTATTTACACCTAAATTTTCCAGGGCTTCTTTTTAAAATATGAATTTTAAATGCTCTATGTGAAGACATAGTAATGCTTAGTATAAAATTTAAGAGCCATCCACCTATGAGAAGTGATATGAACTCCACAAGGAGTAAGTTCTGAAACAACAATTACAAATATCACACAACTGTGCAGGACTGAAACATGTACTATATCACCACTGGATTTATGTAATAGAGAAGATAAAAAAAGTAGAGGTGAATGTCTTGTTTTGTGTTGTGAATTACTGAAAACTCTTAGTAGTTAAGATGTTCATTTGAATGAAATTAGCATTTCCAGATTTGAGTTAGAAGGGCTTTTATAGTTGTTTTCTTCCTCCCCACTGTTAATAATCTTAATCCTCTTTCAGTATTTTAGTGGCCTTGAACAACTGGTTTAGCTACAATGTCAAATCCTAAGTGTATAATTATGTGAAATGTTCAATACCTCATATAATACTTGTTCAACAGTATAAGTGGTATCAATGGCATTGAGATGGAATTTTTGTTCTACATATTTTTCAATGATTATTCTTTCAAATGTTGAAGATTATATCAGGCTTTAATGTTTTTTAGTTGTTTGAATAAGTAATATTTTCAAAATAATAAAATGACCAATGATATCTCTTGGAATATTCTGTAAAATGTAGTTATAAAATTCTATTTTCTACATAGAGTTTTTATCTTTTTTCTCTTCTTTGTTTAACAGCTCATATAAATGCATGAAACTGCAAATTGTTGAAAGTGTTTAACATTCAGGCTTAAAATTTTACTGTGCCAATATGTGTATAATGGCAAAACTTGGTTTCAGTTAGAAAGGACTAAATAATTTACTATACTGAGTATTAAATATCTCTAGGTAACTTGTAAATAAAGTTTCACCCATTTTGACACATTTTCCTTTAAAAGTTTCTTATAATCTTCAAAGATTTTTTTAAAGACATATAAGCACAGCATCTAAAGCTAATATCTTACAATGCTAGGATTGTTATTGAGTTTCAATAACATGGATTTTAGCTGAAGCTTAAACTCATTTGAGTGTATATTATTTCTTGGATAATTATAGGAATGAGATTTTGTAGTAGTGTAATTTAAAAATATTATACTTGTAATATATTACAAGGTTATTAAGATTATACCATATTTTTATAAATTGCATTTCATTTTCAAAGAAATTTTACACATGCCATTTGATTTGACTCTTTTCAAAAACATAATAAATTATATTAGCTCTGGTTGTCTGATGAGAAAACAGAGGCACAGAGTAGCAATAGGAGACATTTAAAATTATGTGGTTGTTATTTTGGAAACAGGTAAAATAAGTGAAGAATTTCAAGACAGCCTTTCTACAACTAAAATAGAAAGATATGTTTGAAATACTTCTATCCATTGCATTGGTTGGAGATTTTCCAAATACTGAAAGCAGCATCAGAATATGTGATTAAATATATCTACAATAATTATGTTATTTTTAATATCTGTGTTTCTAATTTGCTTATGAAATGTTAATCACCATTCACTTTGGTCAGCATGAGGCCAAATATTGAGACAAACTCTGTAGTTTATTGATCACAGCTTTCTTTTTTTAATCTTTTGTTGGACATTGTTTAAATGACCTTCAGATACTGAGAATTTGATTTATTTTCCACACAAATTTCTTTAATAAACTCTGTCTGTAGTAACAAATGGTCAGACCACAGATAAAATGGTGTTCGTATAAATTAGTGAAAATAATGCCAGTAAAGTGTTTATAGATCTAGGCAGACTAAGTTGTGAAAAACAAACTTTGTGCCACATAGGACCAGATTTGATGCAATAAAGGGATTTCTAAAAAAGTTTAGAACAAAATATGTAATTAAAATCTACTGGCTATTAAAATTTTGAGAAATGTTTTCCTAAGAACTTGGAAACCTAAAATAGCCCAAAGAGTCTTTTCAGGACACTCATGAGCTAACCGCATATACCTATTAAAGAAGTAGTGAAAGCTCATGTAATGAGACGTTCAGATTCCCACACCTGTATTTGTTTCTTTGTCACAAATTGTAGTGGAATTATTGTCATTTGACACTGCTCATTATGTAATGATGGACTTCAGTTTAATTAAACAGACATTTATTGAGCATGTTCTATTTCACAAAGCACTGTTTGAGAGGCAAGGGAAGAAGAAAGGAATAAGGCCTGAAGGAATTTGCATCGCAATGAATGAAACAAATATAAGGAAATAATAGGCAAATCAGAATGAGGGCAACATGAAAAATAATTACTGGTTACAGGAGAGAAACTGAATAATTTTTAGTTATGGGTAATGTTATGCAATTATTTTTGTACAGTAGTTCTCAAAACTTTTATGGATAATTCCTATTTTGTTTCATACACTTAGTTGTGTTTCACAAAACTACATAACATTTAGAAAGTATAATAATACCACTTAGTTTAATTTTTATAATTGGGCTACATATTGGGATACAATTTATCTTTAAGAATAGCTGTTTGAACAATTTAACAATATCAGTAAGTTGCAAGAAGAATATTTGACCTATTTATGTAAAAGCAGTTTAAGTTTTCTAAAATGGTTTTAGCATACTATTTATATATTCACAATATGATAATTTTAAGTTAATTATATATATTTCAAAGCAGGTTCAATAATTTTTATCCTAGAAAATAGTATATTTGTTCAAATTGATATATGCGAACTTTTGAGTACAAAAATGTTCTGTAAAATATTTTTAAATTCCAAATTTAATGTATGAGTAACCTTCAGCTTAAATGCTTTGAATTATAAGAAAGATTTTATTAAATATTTTGTTTAATGTGGTTTATACTCAGGAAAAATCTAACAAATATATACTCTAGTAGCTTTTATTTTCTTTTTCATTTTACAAAATTTTATCTCAAAGTTTAGAAAAGGAAATTTTAAAAATATGTTAAATATTAAAAATAAGAGGTTGGTGAAAAAATAATTCCTAATTTTAAGTATACTGCATATGAGTAATTATGTGAGTTTTATTTTTAAATGAGTAGTTCACAAATGTCCCTACCAGTAGGCAGTATGACTTTATCTAGATTTTGAAAACATACCATTTTAAAAAATTGCATTTTGTATATTTAGTAGTTTAAAGATAGTGCATTGAAGATGTTTATCTTTTGGACATTCACATTTTACATAATAATGCACTAAGAAAAAATATGAGCAATTCTTTATTTTGATATGAATTAATTATTTGTTGTATACTAATGTTTAATGAGTTAGAATATAGGGAAAGAAGAAAAATGTGAGTGTCTTCTAAATGTCAGACACTTTATAGATATCTCACTTAATAAACCGAATAAAATGTGATCAGTTTCATTTTACCATTGAGGAGACTAAGCTAAGAGTTGTAATCAGTTTATGTAACTGGTGGTAGGTATTAGCTGGGATGCAAACCCTTGCACACCCAAGCCTCATATGGCTCAAATTAGTCATTAATCTGCCTCCAACATGTATGGAAACATAGTGATTATCCATACAGACCAGTCTCTATAGAAGATTTGAATAGACACTTTGCTCGCTTTCTCATTATCGTTGGCATGTTTGAGAGATGTGTTAATTATGCATTCTGGTTTGCCACTCATTTCTTAACAAAGATGTTCCACATTAGTGCGTGTGGTGGGTTTTAAGCTATTATAGGTAATTAACAGATATGCCAACCAATGAGCCATGAAAAAAAAAAAAAAGAGGCTGGATTGCAAAGTTCTTCACCAGTGGACCAAAAGATAAGGTTCAGCCTCTGTTCTGTATGTGGGGACCTAACAGTCTAGTGAGAATTTTGCTTAGTGAGGAAGTCAGGAAAGTATTTCTCTCTTTGTGCTTAAAACTGTGGATGGACTGCAGCTGCTCAATCTTCCTGAAGTTATATTGTCATTGGGCTGCTGTGCGTAGAGTTTATGATAACTGCTTTGACCTACCTTTGCACAGGTCAACTTGCTTCTAATTGCACATATTTTTATTGTGTCGTGTACATAAATGAAAGAGTGAATTGTTTTATAGCAAATACTATGGTGGAGCTCAGAATATATGCCTTGCACATGCAGTGCATTTATTTCCTAGGTGAAGCACTCAGTGACTATTCCTTTAACCCCTGCTAAGTACACAATATCACACGTGCTCTTGTACATCATTGTACCCCACCTTCACTTAGGATCTACTGGGTTAAAACACTTATTATTAACTTTTTGTTACTCAGTTTCATTTAAAACAGATTTCTTATCTGTCATTTCCCAAGTATGAAGCATTTTTGAAATGCGTTCCTCCTCAAATGTTCTATTCTACCTTTTAAAATATTACATAATAGTCATCTCACATTAAATTTTAAAATGCTACTTATACATTGCCATATGTGAATATATTTGCCATTTTTTTGCTATCTTTTGGTCCCCTTATGTTTTGGTAGTCACTAAAAGAAATTAGGACCATACATCTAAAACACATTAGGCCTACGAAGCTTATGCACATTTCAGTTATTTGAAGCAAGAAGAAAAATTTTTCCTTTGAGCTCTCATAACTGGCTTTCTAGACAACACTTAATTCATCAAATAATTATTAAAAATGTTATGTGGACTATTTCTAATGAACTTGAATTTATTCAGCAACAGCGTTTATTTTCCTATAGCCATTCCCCAAATAAACAGACATTTAAAATATGCCAAATGGAAGCAATTTTTTCCTTTCTAATATTTTATGATTTAGAAATAAAAAGGTAACTTTTTAAAGTAAATACAAGTTACTAAAGCATTTACCAAATCCATAACTTTGTGTTAGTTTAGCTGATGTTGTCTGTGGTATACCTTTAAAATTATTCAGTAAAAATTGAATTAGTATGTACACCTCATGAAATTTTTATTCCATTACAACTAAGCACTAACAAAATGGACTTTTCTAAATGAGAAAATTTTTCTTCTGTATTTTAAGCAGAATAAATTTGAATTTTGTCTCTGATAATAAAATTGTGTATAGTAATGTATAATTCATCACTGTCTTAATTTTCTGACATGTGCATATAAAGCTCAGATAAATAATACCTTCTGCTTTATTTTTATGCTTCTTTTTTCACTTGAGAACCAGTCAATTTAAAAAAATTCTGAGTATACATACCAAAAAAGTCCATGAAAAGAGAAAAAAATAACTTTCTTTACTGACATAGACTTTTATAAAACTATACACATGCTGAAGCTAAAATAAAGAAGTATGTATTTACACTATATTGTAGAAAGGCGAAAATACCGATTTGGTCTCCTTTCTAATTATATACCTTTAAAATAAATGAAATGATCTGCACTTTGGTAAAAGTGATTTCACCTGAAGTGTATTTTGGGTTGCTTTTTAATAGGTTTTTGGCATTTGACAGACTGTCAGGATCCCTGAATTTCAAGAACAGTTTTCAATAACAACAGGCATATAAAACATATAATCAGAGCTCGTAACTAATACTCAAAAATATTTAAAATATTTTTCATTTATTAATTTTAGACAGAAAGGAAGACAGAGAAAGAGAAACGTGGATTTTTGTCCCACTTATCTGTGCATTCATTGGCTGCTTCTTGCATGAGCTCTGACTGAGATTGAACCTCCAACCTTGGCATATTGGGACATAACCAACTGAGCTACCCAGCCAGGGCCAAAAATATTTTTTTAATGTTTCTGGTTTGTTCTCTTTCTAAAGATTGTTCAGGGAGCATTAAATCTTGACTCTTCATAGCCACCCATTTGAGCCTTACCCATAATACTTTGTACAGTCATAAATTCTCTGCCATGGGCATGAGAATAAGTAATGGAAGGCCTTTCAAGCCAGAATCCAGAATACTCCCATTAGCATTAGAGTCAATGTCTACATGTATTGTGTATATGCATATACACATATGTGGAGATATATAGATGTATACTATTCATAGATGTATATATCTCATAGCTACATATATACCTCACATCCATATCCACATAGTTGATTTCTTTCACTGTCCAAATGATCATTGTGTTACAAAACCATTACATTACTTAGAAAATGGCTATTGCAAAATATAAATTAGAGGAGTAGAGCTTGGGTACCATCTTTTACCTGAAGAGCATGTCAAATGAATCATTAACTTATATAGGCATGCTTGCAAGAATTCTCAAAGAATCACGAAGGAGCTTATTAAGAAGCCATTCTGCCAGGCACACCCTCCCCCCCAGAGATTGTCTTAGTTAAGTGTTGGGTGGGATGTAGTCATCTGCATTTTGAACAGGGGTTTATGATGTCTCTGGTGGAGATGGTGGAGGTGAACCATCTAGACCACACTTCCAGAAATATTGGCTAGACTCAGTGGTTCTCTGCCCTGACTTCACATTAGAGTCCCCTGAATAGCTTTTAAAACATATTGATGCCTGGGGCACATTCCAATCTAATTAGAGAAGAAATCCTGGCATGGGGCATCAGCATCGATGTTTGTAAAATTCCCAGATGATTCTAATGTGTAGTCAGAGTTAAGAACCTCTGGACAGGAGACACCAAAATGAGCATTAAGTAGTGGTACAGAATGTTACCGAAAGTGCCTATTTTTCAGGAATGTAAGAAGTGCTTACTATTTTTTCATTCTTTATCAAATACAGAGGTAAATGTGTTCTCAGTTAGCTAAATAGTAAAAAATGAACAAGAAAATCAAACACCTGACCTTACTGCGCTAACATGTCACTGCCACAGTGCAGAAAGCTGAGTGGTTCTGAGCTGCCCACATAGATGTCTCACTTTTGATGTGTTCTGACCCCAACATTCTCCTGTCACCTGCTTTGTCTCACACCTTTCCTCTATAGTCTAAATGAGTATGACTCTATCCACAGTTACTACTATTAACAATAACAAATTTTCAACTTTTTTTTTTGAAATAAAAGAGCAGCCCCTTTGCATCAAATAATTGCTCTGAGGAACTGAACATTTTTTTCCCCTGCTACTCATCTTGCAAATGCCTGAAATTGGAGATCAGGCCTGAGGCATGGGTCAAAATTGCTACATCAGGGAGAAAAACACATCATAAAGTATTATCTGAAACATTATTCGTTTTTCTAGTTATTTTTGTTTCTAGTCCCTCCCCTCCTTCCTTCTCTCTCTCTCTCCACCCCCCGCCCCCCGTTGTGACCTACCAGCTGAGTACTGAGCTTTTTTTAGCAGTAGACACTGTATTTTCATTTGACATTGCAAAAAGAATAGTGAAAGTTTTGAGCAGTTTCTATATCAGTGTGCATAACAGAAAGTGACATGTGTTCTTGGGATTGTCAAACAAGGCCCAAAGGGCACCTGGGTGCATTCAAATTCCTGGTTGTGCTCTTGAGTCTTTGTGCACATTCATCATTCTTTTAGTCCTTGTCCTCCCTTGGGTCATTAAAATTTGCTTCCTTTTCCTGCAATCTCTAGCTAATTAGAGATTTCAGAATACAAAAGAATTTTTTTCACTAAAAAGGGACCTAGAAACATTGTCACCTCTGGGACATTTTAGCACAGGGGTAGAGGATCAGTCATTTAACTGAAGAACATTGAGCCATATATGACAAAAATCAACCTAATCTCCATCCTACATTTGCTATTTTTCTCATTCTTCACCTTTCACTCTGTTATTGTCTTTATATGATTTAATATTGAACCCATTTTCATGCAGAAAGGAAATTTTGCTGTTGAGTAAGACCTTCCAAGTTAGTGGCTTTTATTGTTACCAGAACTTGGAAAATGACTAACTTCATGGAGTATTTATGACACATTCAGATCTACCCCAGACACCAACACCAGCCTACTGGGTAAAAGTAAAACAGGACTGCTTAATGAGCAAAGATCTATGTAGAAGACCTAAAGCTAAATCTTTAAAGAGTGCCTGTAATCCAACATAAGTAGGTAGACATACACCAAAATTCAGCATAGAAAAAGGAATTGGAAAGCAGGCTTACTATATGTAAACGGTGGAGGACTTCAGAAGACAGAATATGCAAAGGTGCAGCAGGTGTCTCAAGGACTATGAGCAGTTCGGGGACATCAGGACTGTAGCACACAAACCACAGTTATTCTGGCACTTGGAGCCCCTCAGTATTTTCCAGAGATATTTGAGTGAAGATAATTAAGTGAAATAAATGGAATGTTTCATATAATAAAGACAAGTTCAAACATAAATGTTAATTTCAATCCTGTTTAAACTGTCTATGAAGAGCAAGAACTGACCAGGTTAGATGTTTTAAGTGTGTGTGTGTGTGTGTGTGTGTGTGTGTGTGTGTGTGTTTGGGATGGAGGAGGGGGGTGAGGAATGCTGAAAACAGATGATAGAGCCTTTAACCAAATATATTTCCACATGGAAAACAAATAAAATTACAATCCCACATTAGTCGTTAAAATCATTTTTTCCATCCTTTAGACTCAATTAATTTGCTAGTTTGAAAATTTTCACCTTGTTGCATATGAGAAACTACCTGGTGATTTAGAAGAGAGATTTAGACTAAAATGTGATACTATTAGTTTTGGGTCAGTAGAAAGTGACGTGGGTTTCCAGAAGTGTCGAATGAAATTCAGAAGATCTTTGGGTGCACAGGAACTAGCTGTTCTCCTGAGTGTAAATAGAAATACCAAAACTCAACTTTGGATAAATCAAGTTGCCATTTCTGGTTAGTGATAACATAGAAGCTCTAATGTTGGAGGTGGTATATGAGCATCTGCTTGTTTTTTTTTTTAATTCATTTAAAATAAAGGTCTCTATGTGTAAAGTTTCTGATCATTGTCAGCTATTTGAACAACTTGAGGGAAAGCAAATGTTTTGTCTGAATTTTGTGCATAAATATTTTATTTTCTTTGACTTTGGATGCTTGGCTTACTTACCATAATATCATCACTTGAGAGGTTTGATTTTATAATTCAGACTGACCGATTTTTGTGCAGAATGACCAAATGGTAAGAATCAAACAAAGTATCCTTTGCCATGCCCTAGGTGCCTTGATTTGCAGTGTCCTTTTAAAGATCAACTTGATCCAAATAGCTTTGAGTCCAAGTTCCAAAGTTTGAATACTCCTAAGGCAAATATCAGTTAAATACTGGCTGTGTTTTGGACCCAAACCAGGAAATTAATATTTTTGTTCTTGTTAAATTTTGTCATGTGAGAATTTTGGGATTTTGATCTTGTCATATGTTGTGACAACTTCTACGTGTGAGTAGTATGTCATCTTTGTCCCCATTTAAATCACGAGATGGGATTTTTTCCAGCTATCACTGTGCCAGGAGAGCTGATGACTGTCAGCAGTTTCTCAGTTGGTTAGATGTGGAGATACAGTGGTTAGCCCATGTCTTTATGGGACTTTGGGGAGAACTTCTCTGATTACAGACTATGCGCCACCTCCTTCAGGGGTTTATTAAAGGAGCCAGCGTAAGGTGGTAACGGGACTCTGCACTTCCGTGTTCCTAACAACTCCACCATCTCAAAGTCAGAAACATCGAAGTGGCAGCTATCAATATGCCACACAGTCAAGAAATGTTTTTACTCTAATATCTAGCTCAAGCTTTATAAAGAGGAGTTGGATCGATTTTGTTCTCTCTCAGTGTTCTCAAACACACCTGAATAAAATCAATTGGAAATATTATAATCTTCCCATTTCTTGACAGCAATTTCAAATATAATAAATTCTCAATTGTGTTTTCTTGATTGAGAACAACCTAAGTGCCAGTATAGAAGCCAATAGCTTTCCAGTGTGAGGAAACACAGCACAGAGCAAGGAGCGTTTGGGGGATTTAGAGGCATAACTAGAATAAAAAGTGTTGATCATTTTAAAGTATTTCAAAGCTAAAGCTTTAAAACTCACTTCATTCCTTTAATTTGTTCAAAAATATCACTTTAGAGTAACACTTGTTATCGACTTTGACCTGCTTGGTGGAGAAAGTAGAAGAGGAGATGCTATTTCATGACACATCCATTACAGTAATTCATTTATAGTATGAAACCTTTGCCAGTGATAAATGCATGTTACAGTGGTGCAATTATGAATGTACCTTGGCTTCTCAACAATAAAGCTGCCAAAAGTTTGTAAAATGCACAAGGGAGGAAGAAGAAATTTTAGCTGAAGAACTGAACTAACCAGGAAGTATAATTTTTTAAAAAGGAAGTGTCTATATTGTTTTTTTAAAGAGGTTTTTGTCTACTGCTAATGGAAATTCTGTGATAACAAAGGACACAGTCTGTTTAATAGTCTATGGACTTTACCTCCATTTGAAATTCCATGAAAGACCATGGATTGGACTGGGGATATTAATCTTTTGCTCCTTGATATTTTAGTATAAAATGGATGTGTCATGAAATTGTATAACTATCTGGCTCACATGCCACTACTATGCTTAATGATCCTAATGTTAAAGGTATAAGCTACGATCACTATGGGACTAAGGAATGGTGAAAATTTGTTGACCTACTGTGTGCTCTGTTATATGCTGTGTTGACATTAGAGTGATATAAGGCATAGGTCTTTGCCTAGCAGAAAATTTTATGACTGGATAAATGGCAATTATGGATAAAACAATGCAGAAAAACATAGAATACACATTTTAGTCCACTTTTGAGAAAAGGTCAAGTTGTATATAGACTGAACTTCTCAGAATGATTGTAGAGTAAATGTATTTGGAGGAAGATTACTGACCATTCTATGGTTTCAATGGGAGAAAAGGTAAGGCATTGGGGGCAGGGTAGAAGAAATATTTACTGAGATAGGAAAAAGTTCAATAAGACCTTCAGGATTTCTCCTTTCCATTCTTTTAATGCATTCAAGTTAGAAACAGCCTCTGATGGGCTTTAAATTAATTCTGTCTGATCTGTCTAATGAAAACAAACTATTTCTATTTTAAGGACTATTTTTCAGAAGTAGTGACTATTATGGGAAGAAACTAAGACATAGAACAAATGTGGGTGATAAAAGTAAGTAGCAGGAAAGGAAATAGACAGACATATGTATAATCTCTCAAGTTTCCATTTCATGATTTTTTCAATTATTTACATAATTTAAGTGACTGAAATTATATTTTTCTTCCACAGCACCACTAATAAGGCCTCTGCTTTGGGTGTTAGATAAAAACCCTTTAAGAAACAAATTGGAATAGATGCTAAAAATGCATTTCTTCCATGGATCAACATGGATTTTGGGTGGGCGCAGGGCTGACTATATAAGAATAATCCTAACTCTGTGAATCTATTTAGAGTTTCCTATGTTTGTCTTGCCTTTAGCCAGTTTCTCCAACCTTTGCAAACAGTTCAAACTTCCTACAGCCAATTCGAATTATGTGCAATGATTCCTTTTTATCTCTTGAAAACAGTCCTTTGCCCTAACTGAAGATTTTTCACATTTTGCCTTTGACCTACAATTGAATCCCCGGTTCTCATTTCTTGCAGTATATGTTTTTTTTTTTTTTTTTTTCCTGTAGTGTTCTTGATTCTTTTGCAAGCATTGTGGGTGATGGGCAATTAGAAAATTCTCATCTGCTGGAGGCTACATATGTACCATTTACCAATCATACAGTGTTTTCCCTTGAGTCCTAGCCCCTGCCTCTGCTTCTTTAGCCAGGTGCCTACACAGATGGGGAAGGTTAGGTTCCTGTGCTATTTGAGGAGGTCATCAAGAGGATGTGATTCCAGTTGACCTGCAAGCTGAGCCCAGGCAGCTGAAGGCTCTTCATCTCTCTCATCTTTGGAAAGTACATTCTGCCCATCACTCCACCCTAGAAGCTGTTCCAAGGGTGCAGCCTTGAAAGAGTAAGATACTGTTGGGACTATCTGGACTGAATACATGATTAACCCAGACAGGGCTTCTATATAAACTTTGAAGATTCTGGTGGGCAGGTGCCATTATCTCCTTCTGGTTGCCCAAGGCAAGCCTTGTCTGTAAGATCCTTTGTTTATTCTGGAGTGGTCTGCCTCTTTCTCTTGTATTTCCCTGCCCCTGGGGTCAGGCAGCCAGTTTCAGATTTCACCCAGGGAACTCCCCAGTTTTCAAACCAACATTTCTTCAGTAGCATCTTATGTGAGGGCAGATAATATATAAAGTAGGGATGTGATTGAGAGCAAGAAGTAAATAGGGAAATCTGAGCTTATGTCCAAAGGTGCAGGTGTAGGGAATTCCTAATCATTTGCAGGTGGGCACAGAAGAAAGGTAGTTGACTTTCCACCACGACAATTGTTGGCACATGTTTATGAGTGCCCCCATTGATTGTAAGGAGAAGTTGAGCCATCCTGGCATCAGCAAAATAGGGCAGCTACTCTGAGAAGATGCACAGAAAACCAGCATCCGCGTGTTGTTTCCAAAAGAGTTCATCATTTGCTGCCCTCCCTTGTGAGTTTCCTGTGATTTCTTTCCTTCTAGAGTTCTGTGGCTGTTTAAATGAGCTGATGTAGTGATATGAGGACTTCTTATTGATACTCTATATACTGTTCATCACTTTTGGAGCAATTTAGGAATACCTTTGGGGTGGTGATATTTAATCTATTTTATTGCTAAACTCCAAGTTCCTATTATCTCAAACTGCTCATCAGAAACTTTTATTTTAATAGGCTAATTAGGGTGGGAGAAGAGATTCCAAAGCCTTCACAGAGACCAGATAGTACATCAAAACTTTTTATTCCCTTATTTATTACATTATCCATTTAATCTGAATACTTTCTCCTTTTATCACTGCTTTCTCAATGCTATTTATCTTTTAAGGCTCTACCCATGTGTTTATAAAACAGCACTTGGGCCATTTCTATCTCAATCACCTGGAGTGCTGGTTAGAAATGCAGAAGACTATAAATCAGAATCTCTAGGGATGGTCCAGAAATCTAAATTTTAACGAGCTCCCCAGGCATCCTTTATGCATGCAGAAGTTTGAGAAATACTCTTCTATTCAAATGCCACGGGGCCTTTCTCATTCCCCTAGAACACCCGATGTACTTTCTCTGTCTGGAATTTCTAAAAAAAGTTTGCTTTTATACCCTTCCTATAGTATTTATAATATTCTGTTTTATAATTTGTCAGGACATAATGATCTGTGCACTTGTTTTATTCCCTCTGTAATAGGCAGAAGATCCTTGCAGGCTAGGCCTGTGTATCTCTGGAGCACCTGGCATAGAGCTTTGCTTCTAGCAGGTGCTAGTTGCTATCTCTAAGAAAGCATGAAATGTTACCTCCAGGCCTTTTCCGTGCTCTTCTGTCAGTGCACTGTGAACATAATCTACAGTATAACTCCAAAATGCTTGTACCTTATTAAAATAAATGAACTGCTTAGGAAACCTCTTGCTTGAACTAAGCTTAGTTCACAGAATTTGGTCCCAGATAAGTAGTTGACTCAGGCTTTTTTGTTCCGTGTAAATCTCCTTATCAGCAGAAGGTTTATTTTTGAAACTCACAGCTCAATATAGTGAAAAGTAGTCACTTGAATCAAGAACTAAAGAACGATTCATGGCTCGGGTCATAAAAATTACCTATATGTCTGTCACTGGTGAATCATTTATGATGTCCTCAGTACAGTTTGAATTTTCAAAAGGTTGACTTTGAATTTTCAAAAGGTGTGCTTTTTTTTAGAGTGCGTATGTTTGTTTAGAATATGTCAAGTTACAAAAAAGGCATTTTCTTAAAATACCATTGTTTAATTTTTACAAAATCCAAGTGAATAAAGAAAGCATTCTCAAATCAAAGGTTGGAAGCATGGCTTGAACTTTAATTATTTAGCTGTAATTAGGATAAGAGTGCTCCCTGCTTTGGTTTTCCTGAAATCGGTATATAACCTAACCATTTCAAACACATGTTGTTATAGATTTAAGTGATCTGAATTACTTGTTTTCCTTGGTAATACTATACAGACATAATTTTTCTTATTTTTTTACAAACCAGATAAAATCCACTAAAATACGCACACAAAGAATATAATTGAACTAGTGATTTAAAAAAAATTACACAACACTGACTGGTGTGGCTCAGTGGGTTTAGCATTGTCCTGCAAAGCAAAAGGTATTGGTTTGATTCCCCGTCAGGGCACATGCCTGGGTTGTGGGCCAGGTCCCCTGTTGGGTGTGTACGAAAAGCAGCTGATCAATGTTTCTCTCGCATGTCAATGTTTCTCTCCCTCTTTTTCTCCTTCCTTTCCCCTCTCTCTAAAAATAAATAATTTTTTAAAACAATTACACAGTTAACCTTATTGTGGTAATTATTTTGCAATATGTACTTGCATCAATTACCACATTGTGCACCTTAAAGTTGAACACTGTCATATGTCAATTATATCTCAATAAACCTGAGGGGAAAAAGCTTATGAAAAGAGGATGAATTTTTCTGAGCTTATTGTAAATATTGCAGGAACTTTAATTAGCATTCAATACTAACTTTAAATAATACTTTAAATAAATATTAGTGAAATTATATTAATAGATTACACTAGAGTTGATATCTAAATAACATCCATCATAGAAAAGATATCACAAATATTTTTACTGAAGCGGAATAAATACACTTGACAACTTTATGAATGTATGTCCTTTTCAGGAAAACATTTTAGGAAAAAGCACTTTGGGCAAGAAAAACTGTAACAAAGTCTCAGGTTCAAATAAAGGGTGAATGTAGTATTTTGAATTCAAAAGAAAAGTCACTTATTAGCATGCTGTCAAAAGGTAGCAGAAAGGCAGAGAAATAAACTGTCGGGTGGTATCAGGAATGCATCAGGTATGCAAACACATTTGTGGAATACGAAGACTCCCACAATCAGGTATCCTGTGAAAAACTCCAAGGAAGCCGACTCTCTCCAGGTCAACCCAATCAGTTACGTCTGCCATCCCCAAACCCACTGCTCTCTGTCTGTTCAGACTTATCGGGGTTATTTCATGACCCAGGCCTAAACCAGGGTTGAATCCCTATGGAACTTTTTGAAGTGTATTTCCTTTCTTCTTGTCTTCTCCTGCCTCTTCTCCAAATCTAAGTTTCCATTCTACAGACCTCTGCTAACATGACTCTTTCCAAACATTGTTTTCATCAAGTCATTCTTCAGCTTGAAAATTTAGAGTGATTTTCCATAATTTATTATATAAAATCTTAACTTGCTGCAATAATATCTTTTACCATTGAGGCTGTTCCCTTATCTAACCAAGCAAATATTCATTAATCTTGGAAGTATGTTAGCTTCTATACCTTATATAACCTGCTTGGCATTTTTTAAAGAAAATTCTGAAATATTTTGGAAGTAGGTTATCAAATGCCTTTTTAATGCAATGCTGGATATTATTTTGGGTACTTTTCAGGGATTATCTTATTTCATGGGATGTGTATGTTTGATTGTTATTGGCTGGTGTATTTGGCATCTTTACAGAGATAAAGATGAGCATCTAGGAGGCTGATTACAATGCATCAATTTGATGTTTCCCATCTAGAGCAATGTAAAAAAAATCACATTCATGGCAGTTTGAAGAGGAATTGGACTTATAAAGACTAACTCTCCTTTTTTTCATTTTAGTAGTTTCCTCATTAATTAATGGACTAAATAAAATTATTGATTTGCATTCATTTTATATTTTTATGACAGTCATGATTTTACCTTTTTGAAAATTGTGAGTTAATAGGGAATAATATACATAAATCCTTATTGTCTTGTTTGCCTTGTAAATCCCGACATTCTCTTTCTCTTCCAGGATATACCTATACTTTCTTTGAAACTCAATTCACATCCATGCCATTTCAAAAACCTTGTCAATGTGGATGTTGCTAAAGATAGTTAGTGAGGAAACTAGTAAGATATTACAAGTTGTTCAAAGAAACTCAAAGAACTGTATATGCAAGGTCATCAGGAATGCCGATATAATATTTTTTAGATGAAAAACTGTCAAACTTGTCGATATTAACAGGGAAATAATTAACCAAATATCCACAAAACATAAATTACCTTTCTATGGACAATTTTAATTTGCATTACTATTGGCTATTCAATTATTTGTTGGACACTTTTAAGCACTAGAGATAAAGAGTAAATAAAACAAAGCACCTGCCTTCTTGGAGCTTACATTACAGAGTGGTGTGTGAAAAGAGTGGAATCAGATATTAAACTAATTAATATGTAATATGGCCTTCAGAGATACGTGCTATCCAAGAAGAAATAAAGACCCAGAATACTGATGTTCAGTAACATAGATTAAAGGAGTATGAATTTTTGTGGAGTTATCAGCTTCCCTGCTAAAGTCATATTTCAAGAGAAACCTGAAGGAAAAAGGGGAATAACTCATGAGGCTATGGGAGTGGAGGGGATAGAGAATTCCATCAATAGGGAACACCGCAGGCACAGGAGCACCAGAATGGAGAAGGCCTGTGCAGCTAGAATGGCATGAGTCCCCGGGAGGAGTTCTGAGAAACGGCCCTGGGTGGGTGTTTTGCAGAAAGGTGTTAAGAGATCAAGATAAAATCCTCTGCCTTCTTTCAGGACTTTAATGTTTTTTTCTTCCAAAGAAATGAGGCATCAGTTGGATTTGAGCAGAAATAGAACATGACCTTACAGTGGAAATCTTCTGGGTGTGATGAGGAGCATAGTTTAAAAAAGTCAATGGTAATGCATGTAAAGCAGATGGAAAGTGTTATGCATTGAATTGTGCCTCCACCCCCTCATCCCCAACCCCCGCCCAAAAGGTATGTTGAAGTCCTAACTCCCTGATGCCTGTGAATATGACCTAAGTTGAAAAGAGTCATTGCAGATGAAACAAAATTAGGAGGAAGTATATTAGGGCAATCTCTAATCCAATGACTGATATCCTTATAAGATGAGGTAAATTTGGACATACATGGGGAGATGGCCACATGAAGACATAAACAGAGATTGGCATTATGTTGCCAAATTCAAGGAATGCCAAAGGATCACCAGCAATCACTAGAGGCTAGGAACTGGATAGAATCTAGATCTTCTCCTAAAGCCTTCAGATGGAGTATGGTCTTGAGGACCCCTTGATTTTGGACTTTGTGTCCCTATAACATGGAGTTTGTGACACTTTAAAAAATTCAAGTCCTAAGAAAGTAATGCAGGAGGCTATTGCAAATGACTCATGTAGGAGATGATGGTGACTCGGTCGCATTGAAGCTGGAGTTCATGAAAGGCACTGAATACTTTAAAAAGGCAAAATCAACAGGCCTTGCTCATGGATCTATGGTTTGATAAAGAAGAGTTTGAAGTAATTTAAGAAAAAATGCAACTTATTACTCCTCAGATTTGAACACAGGAAAACTTGGTAGTCATATTTATGAACTACATTGACAGATTCTAGTATTTTTTTTTAACTGCAAATTTGCAATGGAGAACAAACCTAGAAGAGTCAATTATAATGGGAGTTGTCCAGTGCTGATCTAATTCTATGCACTAAGATCTTAGAATACATTGTGCAATTTAATCCTCTCAAGACTCCTATGAGGTAGATATTATTACTACCATTTTACAAGTAGAAATTTTTCACCTAGGAATGTTTTGTATGCACTCAAGAAAGTATTAAAGGAAGGATCAAACCCCAGAGTTTCTTCATGTCAGTGTCAACTTTCTATCAAAAAATGAACAATGCTTTAGGGAATAAAACAACATTTCTGAGAAATTTGGATGCTAAATAAAATAATTTCTTCCATTTGTTGCATAAGTTCAAGATGCATTTAATATACCCCTGGAAAGCATGCAATATTTCTATTCTTGTTATTTTTGTATCTTTATGGAAACTGATTTGCTGCTTGGTATGAATAGACACTAAAGAAATACCATTGAATTTAAATGAATTTATTAACTGAGCTTTCTTATTGAATACTGTGATTTCTGTGATTTTATATTATTCTATATAGTGTCATCTGCTTATATATACTTAGTTGTTCTTCACACTTGTGTAATACTTTACAATATATCAAGAACTTTCATACTTGAGAGACAATACTGACAAAGTAAAGAATGGTTTCTGTTATCTATTGCTGCATACCAAATAACCTTAAAACTTAGGGTCTTAAAACAACCTAATTACTTTTAGTTATCTCTCACGGTTCTGAGAGTGAACTAGGTATAGGTGATTCTTGCTCAAGGTCTCTCATGCAGTTGTGGTCATACAGTGGATGTGTCCAGAGTCAACTAAAAAGTTTCCTCATTTACATGTCTGAGTATGACATTGGCTGGAGTCCTACCTGGGCTGTTGGCTTGAATATCTACACATAGTCTCTCCTTGGGCTTCCTCACACATGGAGGCTGGGTTCCAAGAGAGGGCACCCAATAGATAAGAAGTACATGCCAACAGTTTCTTAAGAACTAGGCCTGGAAATTGGCATAGTGTCACCTTTATTGAATATTGTTGGTCAGTTGCAGAGCCAATATGTAAGGTGAAGAACATAAACCTTACCTCTCAATGGAAGGACTGTCAAAGAATTTTAGAATCACATTGAAAATTGCTGCAAGGAAAAAAATGTAATGGTTTGTGTTTTATACTGAAATAGTTGAAAGTTGAGAAATTAGGAGTCTTGCTTAAGATCACAGATGTAAACAGATTTTCCTTACTTGATTGTACTGTCTATCATTAGAAAGCAGTGGAGAGGAGGATTTAAGATGCTGGAGGAGTAAGTGATAGCTACACTAACCTCCTCACAGGACCAGTCTGAAATTAAAACTAAACCGTAGACAAATCATCCTGAATAACCAATGGAACACTAGCTGAAAAGAAGCCTTATAACCAAAGACAGACAGAAGAAACCACTTCACCACAATGTGACTGTAGGGAGTAGAGGAGGAGCTAGAAGCCTGGCTGGAATCCCACAGGCACATGACAGCTGAAGTTCTGAAGGGATATTTCAGTGGCTGCTGGGTTCCCCTGTGGGTCTAAACCCCAGGCTGGGCTCC
Source organism: Glossophaga mutica (assembly GCA_039655065.1). Taxonomy (NCBI): domain Eukaryota; kingdom Metazoa; phylum Chordata; class Mammalia; order Chiroptera; family Phyllostomidae; genus Glossophaga; species Glossophaga mutica. Next base: position 68,741,660 of record CM077304.1, read on the forward strand.
CCAGCCTACAGTACTACAGCTAGGCAGGAACCCAGGTAAACATCCACCTATGCAACACAGCAGGGTTTCTCTCTGCCAGGGACAGAGCCTCTTAAAGGGCAAAGACACAAAATTTCATTTGCAGCCACTTACTCTGGGCTCAGACAGAGTGGGTTAGAAATGAGTGAGGAGAGTCCGGGGCTGGTGGCTCTGCAGAGAGAACTGAAGGAATAGCCTGTACTGAGCCATTCCCCATACTGCAAAAGCCATTTTTCTCAGGCAGGGCACTCCCCTCGAAGTGGCATCAAATTGAGGAGAATAAATAGCCACCCTGAACAGATATTACCCTGCCTCACACTCTGGTGCTTAAGCTGGGCTGCTAATTACAGCTTAAGGCTATAGTAATGATTAGAAAATAACTAAGGTGGAAACTACAAAGAAGCAGCCAAAATGGGAAGAAAAAGAAACAGACTCCAAATGAAAGAACAAGAGAATTCTCCAGAAGAACTAGATGAAATGGAGGCAAGCAATTTACCAGATAGAGAGTTTAGAGTAATGATTATCAGGATACTCAATAGCATGAAAAAAGACACAGAAACCATTAAAAAGGACCAGCCAGAAATAATGAATGCAGTATCTGAAATAAAAATACACTGGAAGGAATAAACACTAGTTTGATGAAGGAGAGTTTTGTATCAGTGATTTGGAAGACAAGATAGAAAAAAAATACCCAGTCAGAGCAGCAAAAAGAAAGAAGAATTTTTTAAAAAATGAGGAGAGCTTAAGAAACATTTTGGACAAAATGAAGCATGAAAACATTCACATCATGGGAATACCTGAAGAAGAAGAGAGCAAGCAAGGGGTCAAGAACCTATTTGAAGAAATAATTACCAAAAACTTTCTTAATATGGTGAACAAGAAAGACATACAAGTCCAGGAAGCTCGGAGAGTCTCAAATAAGTTGGACCCAAAGAGGTCCACACCAAGACACATCTTAAAAAAAATGACAAGGCTTAACAACAAGGAGAGAATCCTAAAAGCCACAAGAGAAAAGCAGGTAGTTACCTACAAGGGAGAACTAATTAGACTGTCATCTGATTACTCAACAGAAACATTTCAGGCCAGAAGGGAATGTCATGAAATGTTCAAGGTGATGAAGAATAAGAACCTATAACCAAGGCCACTTTACCCAGCAAGGCTATCACTTAAAAATTAAAGGAGAAATAAGAAACTTCCCAGACAAGAAAAAGATAAAGGAGTTTGTTAACACAAAACCAGTACTGTAACAATGTTAAAGGACTGACTTTAAGAAGGAGAAGAAGAAAAAAAAAGAGAAAGAAAAAAAACAGAAGAAAATGGTCTAACAATACAATGACACTACATAAGTATCTATAAGCAATCACCTTAAATGTAAATGGCTTAAATGCTGCAACCAAAAGACACAGGGTAGCTGAATGGATAAGAAAACAAGACCCATATATATGCTGCCACCAAGAAACATCTCATATTGAAAGATACACACAGGCTAAAAATAAAGGATGGTAAAAAATATGCAAATGAAAAGGGAAAGATTGCTGAGGTAGGAGTACTTATGCCAACCAATAGACTTTAAAACCAAAGCTATAGTGTAAGACAAAGAAGGACATTACATAATGTTAAAGGGAGTGATCCAACAAGAGGAGGTAACTCTAGTAAACATTTATGAACCCAATATAAGAACACCCAAATATGTGAAGCAAATCTTGATGGACATAAAGGGAGGCAGAAATACAGTAAGAGTTGGGGATTTTAACACTCCATTGACTTCAATTGATAGAAATTCTAGACAGAAAATCAATAAGGGGATAGCAGCCTTAAACAATGGACTAAAAAAAAATGGATTTAATCGATATCTTCAGAGCATTTCACCCCAAAGCAACAGAATATACATACTTTTCAAAGGCCCATGGAACATTTTCTAGGATAGACCACATATTAGAATACAAGACAGCTCTCCATAAACTTATGAAGATTGGAATTATACCAAGCATCTTCTCTGACCACAATGCTGTGAAACTAGAAATCAATCACAAGAACACTGAAAATCATCATGCAAAGACATGTAAGCTAAATAACATGTTATCCAATAATGAATGGGTCAACAATGAGATCAAAGAAAAAAATTTAAAAAATACATTGAAACAGCCCTGGATGGTTCAGCTCAGTAGATTGAGTGCCAGACTGTGAACCAAAGGATCACTGGTTCAATCCCCAGTCAGGACACATACCTGAGTTGTTACCCAGGTCCCTAGTTGGGGGCACGTGAGAGGCAACCACACATTGATGTTTCTCTTCCTCTTTTTCTCCCTCCCTTCCCATCTCTCTACAAATAAATAAATAAATAAAATCTTTTAAAAAATACCTTGAAACAAATGAAAATGAGGACACAACAATCCAAAATCTGCGAGGTACAGGGAAAGCCATCCTTAGAGGGAAATTCATAGCTTTACAGGCCTATCTCAAAAAACAAAATTAAAAAAATGTTCAAATAAACAATCTAACTTTGCATTTAAAGGAACTTGAAAAAGGAAAACAAACAATGCCCAAAGTGAGTATAAGGAAGGAAATAATAAAGATCAGAGCAAAAATAAATGAAAAAGTTTAAAAAAACTATACAAAAGATCAATGAATCCAACAGCTGGTTCTTTGAAAAGATAAACAAGATTGACAAACCTTTAATCAGAATAATCAAGAAAAAAACAAAAAAGACCCAAACAAATAAAATTAGAAATGAAAGAGGAGAAATAACAACTTACACCAAAGATACAAAGGATTGTAAGAAAATATTATGAACAACTCTTTGTCAAAAAATGAGACAACTTGGACAAAGTGAATAAATTCCTAGAAACATACAATCTTCCAAAATTAAATCAGGAAGAATAAAAGAATCTGAATAGACAGATTACACCTAGTGAAATTGAAGCAGTAATAAAAAAGAATCCCAACAAACAAAAGCCCTGAGCTGGATGGCTTCATGGGAGAATTTTACCAAACATTTCAAGAACTAACACCTGTCCTCCAACTATTTCATAAAATTCAAGAGGAGGGAAAGCTACCAAGCTCATTTTATGAGGCCAACATTATCCTAATTCTAAAACCAGATAAAGACACTACAAAAAAAAAAAGATGAGTCAATATCCCTGATGAACATAGATACTCAACAAAATATTAGCAAACCAAAGAGCAATATATCAAAAAAAGTCATACACTGGGGTCAAGTGGAATTCATTATGGAAATACAAGGATGGTACAGTATTCACAAATCAAAAACTGTGACTCACTACATAAACAAAGTGAAGGATAAAAGCTACATGATCGTATCAATAGATGCAGAAAAAGCACTTGATAAAATCCTTCACCCACTTATAATAACATCTTTCAGAAAAGTGGGAGTAGAGGGGGCATTCCTGAACATATTAAAGGCTATATACGACAACCCATTGCCAGCAGAACTAACAGAAAGGGAAATAAGAAAACAATCCCACTCACAAATTGCTACAAAAAGAATAAAATACCAAGGAATAAACCTAACCAAGGCTGTAAAAAACCTGTACTCAGAAAATGATAAGACATTAAAGAAAGAAAGAAAGAGAAAAAGACACAAATAAGTGGAAACACATAACATGTTCATGGATAGGAAGAATTAACATCATTAAAATGTCCATACTACCCAAAGCATCCTAAAGATTCAGTGCAATTCCTATCAAGATTCCAATGACATATTTCACAGAGCTAGAGCAAATATTTCAGAAATGTATATTGTACCACAAAAGGCCACACATAGCAACAGCGATCCTAAGAAAAAAGAACAAAGTTGGAGAAATCATGCTACCTATTATCAAAATACACTATAAGGCCATAGTAATCAAAACAGCATGGTGGTGACATAAAAACAGACACATAGATCAGTGGAAGAGAATAGAGAGCCCAGAAGTAAACCCATACCTTTATAGTCAATTGATATTTGACAGAGGGAGCAAGCACATACGATAAGCTAAAGATAGTGTATTCAATAAGTGGTGTTTGGAAATTTGGGCAGATATGTGCAGAAAATGAAAATGGACCACTTTCTTACACCACACACAAGAATAAATTCAAAATGGATCAAAGACTTAAATGTTACAACCAAAACCATAAAACTCTTAGAAGAAAACATAGGCAGCATAATCTCAGACATTGCTCATACCAATTTTTTTCCAGATATATCTCCCAGGCAAGGGAAACGAAACAAAGCATAAACAAATGGGACTACAGCAAACTAAAATGTTTTTGCACAGCAAAGGAAGTTATCAATAAAATAACAAGACAGCCCATAGAATGGGAGAACACATTCACTGATCCATCTGATAATGGGTTAATACCCAAAATTTATTAAATACTTGTAAAACTCAAAACCTAAATAACAAACGACCCGAATAAAATGAACAAAGGACCTGAATAGACATTTCTCCAAAGAGGACATAAAGATGGCCAATAGACATATGAAAAGACACTCAATGTCACTAATCATCAGAGAAATGCAAATAAAAATAACAATGCGGTATCATTTCATACCTGTCAGAATGACTATCATCCATAAATCAACAAACAGTAAGTGCTGGTGAGGATGTGGAGAAAGGGGAACCCTTTTGGACTGTTGGTGGGAATGCAGACTGGTGCAGCCCCTGTGGAAAGCAGCATGAAGATACCTCAAAAAATTAAAAATGGATCTGCCTTTTGACCCAGCAATTCCACTTCTGGATATTTACCCAAAGAAACCCAAAACACTAATTTGAAAGAACATAAGCACCCCTATGTTCATTGCAGCACTATTTACAATCACCAAGATATGGAAGCAGTCCAAATGTCCATCAGTAGACAAATAGATAAAAAAAAAACTATGGGACATCTACAAAATGGAATAATACTCGGCTGTAAAAACAAAGACAATTTTACCCTTGGATGGATCTGGAGAACATTATGCTAACTGTAATAAGCCAGTCAGACAAAGACAAATACCATGTGATTTCACTCATATGTGGACTCTAATGAACAAAGTGAATGAACAAGGTAAAGGGGGACAGACTCAGAGACAGAGAGCAGGATGACAGCTAGTGGGTGAGGAGGTGAAGGGGTGGAGGGATTGAGCAAAAAGGAAATAGGGCTCATGGTCATGGACAACAGTGTGGTGATTGCTATGGGGTGGTATTAGGGGACTAACTGGTGATGGATAAAATACAATAAAGTTTAAATAAAAAAAGAAAATAGAAAAAAAAAAGAAAGCAGTGGAGTGAAGTGTTTGAGAACTGTATATCTGAGTCACACTCTGAGTCTGAGTTCCACTTTCTAGCTCTGTGAACTTCAGGAAGTAACTTTGCCTCACATGCCTTAGCATTTTCGTCTGTGAAATTAGTTAATAACAGTACCTTACATAGGGAACTGAGAGGATTAACTGACTTATATATGTAAAAACTGGTAGTAATGATTGGTATTTAGTAAGCAATGAATAAAAGTTAGGTATTATACTTTCCACACCTGGCTGGCAGGATTTATGAAGGAATTGGGTAATTTAGTTGTCTGGGCTTTGCATACATAAGTAAAATTTAAGTGGCAAATGACTGGAGTGCACGGACTTAAAATGTGGTGTTTTGCCAAGTGGTTGGGTGCTTGGTGGATGGGTGCTCTGCCAAGTGGTTAGTTACCTTCTCCCTGTGCTTTCAGTTCACTGAATGCCTTAGTCATTATGCTCTCCACACTGCATGGGAATGGTCTGTCTCTCTACTAGAATGTCGACTGCTGGAGGCTAAGACTGTTCTTATTCACCTGTGATTCTTTGAGTCTTGCACAGAATTTGGTATAGAGTAGCAATTCAATACTTCAGTCAAATGGACACATAAAAGGTTAATATGGTGGAGTGAAAGTAAGAAAAGGTTGTTACTCTCTTGAAGCTTTTTTTTTTGTAGACTTTTGGGCTTATTGTATTCCAGAAATTTCAGGACAATTTGAAGGAGGGAAAGACAGACTGGGCTAATAACCGAACAATTATTTCAACATTATTTCATTTACTCATTCATCCAATCATATACCAAAGAGATTAGGTTTTTCGTTATTTCCTTACAAACAGTATCAATTTTAAATTATTTTTATTTTAGAATTGAATATGTACTATGCATTCCACCCACCCACTCTGGTTTTGATAAGACTCGGCAGAATATTTATACTTAAGAAAAAAATGCCTTACCTTTTGAATTAATTATCAGGTCTGGTAAATGTCAGAAGCTGCAGTCGTGTTTAAATACACTGAGGGAACTAATGAATACTCTGCTCTAAGTATTTAGTGATTTAAATATATTTTAAAATTTATATTTTATTTTAATTTATAATGACCTTTATCTTTTCCATGATGTTGGTAACCCCTTGAGAAATAGCAAAATGATTTGGAATTCTAATTTCTAGAGCTACTATGAGGAAAAAAATTATAATAAGTCTTTCAATTCTCTGTACTGGCAACTGAATGAATGAGATTTTGATGCAAAGATAAGTCTGTTGACACATTTCAAGCTGCCCTTTCAGGAATGTGAGAGAGAGTCCTGTGTTGTTGCATATTACATAAGATGGCCATTAAACATGGATTCTTTTTCAAAGCAGAGGCAGAGATTAATGGGTAAAAGCATAGTGAGGCATGCATGAACTGAGTCTGATGAGAGTACTCACATAACGAACCAACAAAAATTTCATGAAAAAAGAATAATTGCAATGTTATCATTGAATGATACATTTGAAGAGAAGGACCTTATCTCAAAACAGATATCAGTGTGAACATTTTTTGTAACACTTTGAGCAATTTTTGACAATTCGTTCTGGGATATAAATGCTGAAAATGTTTGTGTGGGCATTTGAAAAATATTTTTTGAGTTTCTATCAATTTTTCTGTCTGTAGTCAGCAAGTTCTAGGTCATAGTTGAGAGAAAAATATTAAGAAAATAGCTTTACTTATGGCTCTTTTACATTGCCTCCTTTCCATCCCACCCACATTGAAAATATAGGGAAAGCTTGATGCTAAAGAAAAGTTTTTGCATTCGTTAACTGTAGATTTTTTTTTTCTTTTGTGACTAAATACTTGGTTTCCTAGAGGTTTGAAATCTTTCATAAGAAAATTTACTAAACCAGTGAATTAGTTAACATTATTAGAAGGAGGCCACTGACCAGCTGTTCTCCTTGGGGGGCAGAATGGGAAGAAATAGACTTATGTAGGAAATGGGAACTCCTAAGAAAAGAAACCTTCCTGACAACAAGGTAGATAGAGGCCTAGGACATTCAAAATTTCTCCATGGAGTAACTATAACCCAGAGGATGAGAGCTGGGCTGCAACCTGAGATTGTCCTGAGTCCGTGCCTTCCTTGCTGAGTCTGTGTCCTGGGAATATTTGAACTTTCCTGGCCTCTGTCTAATCCACTCTAGCAAGGGGGAATAACAGTACTTAACTCCTAGAACTATAGTGTACATTTTGAAATAATTTATATAAAATTCCTGGCACATAATTAACAGTCCATAAATGGTAGATGTGATTATTATTACTACCACTGATTGTGTGCATGTAATCTCACATCAGTTCAAGGTGATTTCCGTTGCAATGATTTGCCCAGTCTTCATCTGGAGGAAATGAAGCTTGGCAAATAATGTTACTTGTGCTTCTTAAAAAAATAAAACTGATAATGATATTTTCCTTTTACATATAAGAGAGAGAGAATTCTCAATATTTCCTGCAGAAGGAAATCCATTTTTTTTCTAATGGCATCTCATAATGTGCTGCTGTCATATTATTGCCATTCTAATTTACAATAATAACATGCTAATTTTATGCTTGTAAGCTTGGATTGGATTGAGATTTTAGAAAAACATGATGAAAAATTTTAGAATATGTTTACATAAAACATATTTACTTATTTACTTATTTATTCCAATGATTATTCCAATTAACTATTCCAATTATTATATTTGGCATGTACATCCAAAACTTGATCATATTTTTTTATAGACTTTTGATGGACATATGTGGATGTTTAAGAAAAAGTATTGTTGCTTTTCAAAAAATATTAATTGTGAATTTTTTAGAAGAGTAATAAAGAACGTTAATTCTCACTATTTTGCTTATATTGGGATTAGAAATAGTTTTATTTTTTAGGTTTTGCTCATCATTTTTCTACAATTAGGACAAACACATAAATTATAACAACATACATTGTGGATAGAACCTAGAGCTACACTTTGAAATCAATATAGTTGCAAGCAATATGCATTTCCAAAGTGTGGGAAAATAAAAGCCTAAATAAGATTAATCTATGAAAGGATCTAATGGCTTCCACTGGCTTTTCCTACAAGATGAAAACAGCTGCGGGGTTTTTATCACAGATATATTCTTCCCTAAACTGAGTAATCAGTAGTTTTTCAGAGATATTAAGGAAAGAGGCAAACCCTCTAGTCTCTGGGAAGAAGTTAATGTTTATTTGCCTCTATCTTCTGTGAGGAACTCTCTAGCTTTTCTATCAGACAAATTTAATGGTGTGCTTTAGGTTGGGCTTACTGACAATATTTAATCAATTAAGATGTGTTTACAATGTGCTCTGTACTGTGATAAGTACTCCAGAGACTAATATAAAAGAATAAGTCATGATGCTTGTCAGTGACATACTTATTGAAATATTTTGGGGGAGGGCAAGATTTATTCATAAAAAGTAACTTCTAGGCAACCATTTCTTATCTCTTTTTATTTATTCTGTTCCTTCAGCCATTCCTTTGCTAAAAATTTATTGAAACATACTACATGCTAGAAATTTGGTAAGTTTAGGAGTCACAATAAAAAAAAAATGATTCCTGCTCTTGAAGATAATATGACCAAGATTATGAAAGAGTATTGTTTAAAGAACAATGGGCACATGAAGTAAATAATGCAAATTCTCAAGGTGTTGTCAAGCAATTCTTAATATAGGTCATTAAAAAAACTTAACTCTTGAAAGATATCTTGAAATTCACCAGACAGATTATGGTCAATCATGGAGAAAGGTGTTAGAGTTTAGGCCACTATGACCTGGGATAGAGTGAATGAATAAGCGTGGGAGTATGAAACGGGGTAGCAGATTTGAAAAGTGACAAGTTTGAAGCAGCAGAGGAAAAGGAACCAAACAAGTGGTAGATGATGGGACTATACTTACAGAAACACATCGGCCAGATTATGAAGAATCTTAAATTTCCTACTGAGGAGCTAACATTTATATTGTAGGAAATGGTAAGTAACTGACACACTTTATACAATGGAGTAGTATGGTCATATTTGCATTTTGTAAAAATAATGCTAGTGGTAATATGAAAAAAAAGAAGGAGTAAGGGAGAAGACTCTAACATTAGTTCATAAATAGCCCATCGTATTCATGTTCATGCATAATGGAGTTGTTGAGTTTTTGAATGAGACCACCACAGTGGAGGTGAAGCAGAGGAAATCGCTTTGTGAACTATTAGGCGGTGGAAATTCTAGAATGTGGCCACCAAGAAATGTGATGGTTACAGGGTAGAGAAGGGTTTGCAATCATAAATAGGCTGCTGGCCTGAGAAACTGGATGTTCTTGGTCAATAAGGCAAAGGTAGAGCAGACGCAACGGCAGAGAGACTGCTAGAAATTAACGCTAGGCATACTGACAAACCACATGTGGATCTCAAGAACCCCATAGAATGAATGCATATCTACTCCAGATGAAGGTCCAGGTTTTGGAGAACTGAGGTCTTTTTCACCTTGGTGGACCTTTCTTTTAGGAAGTGATTATATGGCACTAAAAGAAAAGACAACAAAAGCAAAAACAAACAAGTGGGATTAGAGCAAACTAAAAAAGCTTCCGCACAGAAAAAAAAAAATCAGTAAAATGAAAAAACCTGTGGAATGGGAGAGATTTTTTTTTTTTTGCAAACTATATATCAAATGAGGGGTTAATACCCAAAATATACAAGGAATCCATGCAAGTTAATAGCAAAAATAAATGAATAACCTAATTTAAAAATGAGCAAAAGTCCTGAATAGACTCTATTTAAAAACAAACAAACAAACAAAAAAAAACAATAACATACTGATGCGAACCCTGGCTCATGGCATCTGCCACATTGTGGATGAAGCACAAGAAATTCACATGGACTACCGCGTCCTGTGGAGGAAAAGGGACAGCATGGCTTTTCTCTCAAGGAAAGAAAAAGCCTCAGCTCTCACCTGGACAGGCCTTTATTAGATTTCTCTGCACATTACGTTATGGTCATCATTTACTATGCACAGGTTGGCTTTAGGTGGTTACCTTTTACAGAAAACAAAGGAGATGATGCCTCTAATCACATCACAGAAGAAGGATATTTGCAAATACAAAGGGAAAAGTGGTCGAACCATTACACTCCATACTGGGGAGGCTTAGCACAGATTTTAGGAAGTTACAGTAAGCACTTGCTGCCTCAATTCAGGGCGAGGGAGTTTTAGCAAAAGCAAGTCTCAAAGTGGCCTCAGTACAATGCAGGTCTGATTCCCCACGGGAGAACCTATCCACGAGTGTGGGTCCTATGCATTGGACCTTGCTTTCCATTGGGAGCTGGGCCCACGCTACGCAGAATGGTCTCCTACAACATATAAATGGCCAACAGGTATATGAAACTAGCTCAGTATCATGAATTATCAGGGAAATCCTCATTAAAACAAAAATGAGGTATTACTTCACACTTGTTAGGGTGCCTATTATCAAAAAAGCAAGTGTTAAAAAATGGTGGTGAAAAAAAGAGAACATTTATACATTGTTGCCAGGAATGTAAGCAGGTATAGCTACTATAGAACACAGTATGGGGATTGCTCAAGGAATTAAAAATAGAACTAATATATGATCGAACTTTCCCACTTCTGGGTATACATAGAAAACAAAACCATTACCTCAGAGCGATAGCTGTACTCCCACGTTCACTGCAGCAGATTCACAATAGCCAACATATGGAAACAACCTGAGTGTCCATTGGCAGATGAATGGAAAAAGAAAATGTGAGCTTTGTATCTCTAAAGCTATCTATCATCTATCCACTATCTATTATCTATCTATCTATCTATCTATCTATCTATCTATCTATCACCTATCTATCTATCACCTATCTATCTATCTATCATCTATCTATCTATCACCTATCATCTTTCTATATATCTATCTACACAGACATACACAATGAAATTTTATTTAGTGTTAAAAAGAAAAAAATTACAATTTGCAAAAGCATAGATGAATCTGGAGTGTTCATGCTAAGTGAGATAAGCCAGGTAGGAGAGACAAATACTACATAGTATCACTAATATGTGGAATCATAAAAAGAAAAATTGAACTCATAGAAAAAAAAGTAGAAAAGTGATGGCCAGAAGCTGGGGGTAGGGGAACAGGGAACATTTGGTAAAAAGGTAAAAACTTTCAGTTCTAAAGTAAGGTCTGAGGATCTAATATAAAACATGGTGGTGATAGTTAATAGCATTTTACTATATAATTAAAATTTGCAAAGAAACTAGAACTTAAATGATCTCACACACACTAAAGGTACATATGTGAGTTGATGGATGCGTTATGCTAATTAACTCAATGGGAAGAATTCTTTCACAATATTTTGAGTTATATATCAAATCATCATATTGTACACTTTGTTTTAAATTGATTTGTCAATTATACCTTAAATAAATCTGGGGGAAAATTCACACACTGTTAGGTCACCTGGGAAGCTGCCCTGCATTGTGAAGTGCCCTACATTCCAAAGGTTCCCAAAGATTAAGCTTCATTAGCTCCATGGAAAATCCACCTGGATAAGTCATAAATGCTTCCAACCTATGACTCTCTGTCAGTTATATTTTCATCTCTCCTACCCTTGTTCCACACTCCCCGCTGTGGCATTTTGTGGCTCTTTCCTGTAAGATCAATTTACTTTGATATCCTCCAGGGACACTGAGTTCCCTGTGAGAAGCTAGTACATCTTTTCAACCTTAAACACTAAATATTATAAACAACATTTTAATCTGTTTCACAAATACATTACTCAGTCTTTTAAAAAAATCACAGATATTGAGATCTTTTGACAACTGAGATGTTTTAACAATAACAATATTAAGTATTGTTTGGGTAAGTGCTATGTTTAGATAGTTTTCTTACATATGTTAATTTATATGATGCTCATAAAACCCCACTGCATTAGGTTCTATTACTTTTCCCTATTTGAAGATGAGAAAAGTAAAGTGCATAGACTTCATTTGTAGGCATTTTAGTAAACAGGTAAGAAATGAGCTTATGAAGAGAGAGATGGGTTAGTGGAACTAGTAACCATTCCTGAGTCTCTCCTATTCTGCAGTGTAGCTACACCGAGAACTTTTCCTTTCCATGTTCCTCAATATGCTCCTAATTCATTTCTAGAGGAGAAAAGTTTCTGAGGAATGGATGATAGAATCACTCAAGATAGAAGGCATCTTTGGTGGGCTGTTCTGGAGAACACCCTACAAAGGATGGCTACTGGTTCCCTTCCAATCCCCGCAGGGTGGGATAGCTACTGTTAAGACACTTCTGTCTCCCGATCGAATGCACACTTGACTCTCATATGCCCCACTTCTATCCTTTCTGTCTCCCATGGACCTTATTTTAAAGCAGACTTTGCAAACACAATGCTTTTAGAAGTCTGGGAGGTAAGATAATTGTGTGAAGAAGAACAGAGCAAGACTATGAGGAATGGTGAGAAATGTGGAGTTAGTAAATATATACAGACTGTCTGCAAAGGCATTCAAATTCAATTTAAAAACAAAACAGACAGCAAACACCTTGCTAACGAGGCAAACCCCCCAAACAGGTGCAGGTTCTTATCCACAGTCAACCACAGTTTGCTACCCCTTTACTTTCATGGGTCTCCTGCTTCCCTTTTGCCATGGCTAAAGCATTGCCTCCTGCTCCCATTGTGCAGCCCAGTGGATCTAGGCAGAGTAATGGTCATCCACAGATATACGCACCCTAGTCCCTCAGAAACTGTGCATATATTATTTACTTCACTGGTGAATGAATTAGGGGACTTAAATAAAGATTATCCTGTATTACCTAGTGGACTCAATCTAATCACACATGCTTTTAGAGAAGAGAATTACCTCCAGTTGGAAGAATCAAAAGGGGAAGTCAGAGCTAAGAAGAAATTGGTAATAGCCTGTCCTGATGTGGAGAACAAAGGGGCAACATGAGGGGGAATGCAGCTAGGCTTAGGGAACTGGGAGGCTCCCTGAAACAGATAGTCCTTCCTATAACCACAAGGAACTGGACCCTGCCAATCACCTGAATGAGCTTGGGGCTGCTCTTCCCAGGAGTCTCCAGAAAGAAATAAGCTTGCAGGCACCTTGTTTTACTCCTTGTGAGACACTAAGAAGAGACCAGATGAGCCACAGAGGGACTGGTCTGCTGCCCCACAATTTATGTATAAGTGGCTGTTGTTTGAAACCACTATGTTTTTTGGTAATTTGTTATGGCAGCAAAGAATACTAATATATATCACATTTTCCACTTCTTTGATCTAGACAGTAATGGAACTAATTGATTTCTGCTGGCCCCGCAGGGCAAGTGGGAAAGGGGGAGCTCTGGCCCTGTGGTGGGGTGGGCATCTCAGGCTATGGGCGCTCAAGTATTCTCTGTCTACATTATTAAAACTGTGGCCAGTTTTGTCCTAAATTATATCAAAATAGATACTTTTCACCAAGGATATTATTAACTTCTTCTTAAGAACACAGAGTCCATGTTATACTATGCATTTTTCCTGTTTTTCTCATTTAATCTTTCATTACTGACAATAGTTATTCATTGGCATTTTCAAAAATGACACAGTGGAACCCAGCAGCAAGGAGTGTGGTAGGATTCAAATCCAAGTCTTTTGGATTCTAGCAACGGTGGGGAAAGGACGGGGGCTTTTCAGTACAAAGCACAGGAAAGGAGATGAAGAATCGGCTCTCAGTTCAGGTATAATGTCTGTAACTGCTTTTCAATTTCATAAGAAAGTGATCCCTCCCCAGTGTCTGTAACTAGATTTCTTACTGTCCATTGAAAATTTGGAGCATCGGAACACTTATCTAATTTCTACAGGGTGCTTGTTACTTTCTTAAAGTGTTTGTAATTCAAAAGCCATGCAGTAATTTTATGTGAAATGAAATGCCTTTATGTATTTTCATAGAATATCAACTACTCCTGCAAAAGAGCTGAGCAGCCCGCGTCAGCAGCCCATCCCCCACCAGCTGCCTGTGTACCTGCTTCCAAGGCACCCCTTCCACTCCTTTGGATGCAGACACCTAAACTGACTCCACAGGGTCACCGATTTTTCTCTTGCTGGGTTGTAAACTCCATGAGAGCAAAGACCATTGTATCTTCTGGAATACTCCCTGAAACATATACAGTAGAAACTGAAAACATATATCTGTAGATGAAATTAAATGAGGAACTGTCGCCATTAAAATAATTTTTTAAATAAATATTATATTATTTTGAGACAGAGCCTTGCTTGAGCACTGCTTACTTGCTTTTATATATATAATGTCTGTATAAAATAAAAATATATGTTATGTATATTACATATATAAATATATAATATAATTATATAATAAACATATAAATATGTACCATATATTTATCTACATTTTTGTGTGTGGAAGTAGCTGTCAGAAATCCTAAGTCATTTTCAGGCTGGCATCCACTCCTTGTTCCATCCTCTGATACATCCTCTAAACTTTGCCTTGTTTCTTTTGTTGTGTTTGTTTGTTTTTCTGTGGTTTTGTTGTGTGCTTTTGTGCACTTCTTGCTTGACTAAGGATGTAGTGTTAATAAGTTAGAGACAGGAAGATGCTTGAAAGTCCTAATGCAGCCAAGGGGAAGCTGGGCACCGAAACCTGAGCCCAGGGCTGCACTAGCCTATGTGGAGCTTCTGGGCAGACAGGGGAGACCTGAGTGCACAGCCCCAACTTGTTTCCTCCGCCACTTTTACATGCACCGTTCAGGCCAAAGAGCTGCACGTCGGTCCTGTCTGAGTGGATGTTGTCACAGATCGCAGTCTGACTCTTACTTTAGGCCAGTGTCGGATACTACCTTTGGCCTTTTTGTCCAATTTTTTTTCCTAGCTCTAAGTTCCTCACCCAGGGATATGTTTATTGATTTTAGAGAGGGAGGAAGGGGGGAAAGAGAGAGAGAGAAACATTAATGTGAGAGAGAAACATTGATTGGTTGCTTCCTGCATGCACCCTGACCAGGGACCAAACCCAAAACCTAAGTATGTGTCCTGACCAGGAATCGAACCTGCAACATTTGGGGTATGGGATGATGCTCCAACCAGCTGAACCACCCCACGAGAGCAAGGTTCCTGTTCCTTTATACCTCTGCTTCTGAGAGCCTCAGACTGTATGACTCCCTGAATCATCTCCTGCCATTTTGACATTATGCATATTTGCTGTCGTGATTCTTTTTTCTGTGTTCACTTCTTTGTCTTCCACGTCCCTGATATCTGATCCTGCCCTGCAGAACTGACTCAGCAGAAAGCCGATCCTGTCACCTCAGGAGAAGAATGGGAATTCAGCCAACAACAACGTTTTAAGTGACTTAAATAAATATCTGGAAGAGTAACTTGGAATTGGTCCATGTGGTCAGAGCATTAGGCAAAGGTAATCAGTGTGATATTCTAAACAGCCACAGAGACCTAATTGCAAAAACTATATGGCAAATTTGATCACTTTTGGAGAAAATGATGCATTGAACCAGCTGAAAAGTCATAAAAATTTCACTATGTGAAAATGGAAATTTTACCTTATGGTCAAAACATAACTCATGAATGCATATTATACTAAAACTGGTCATTATTTCTCTTTGATTGTACAAAGTCAGTGCAGGTGAGCAGACGCTCAGAACATCTGCCATACTTAAATAATCACATTCATTAAAATACTCTGAAGAAGAAATTATTATTAATAAAACCTCCTCTCAGTATTTATCCCCAGGGGCTATTTTTTTTCTAAGCGTATTGTGATGAAAAAGAATAAAAGACATTAGACTAAGATTAAGACTTATCTTTTCAAACTCTGGCCACAGCTGGTAGAGCCTTCTTAAATAATTTAAACACATTTTTTGAAACATTCCTGTCTCCAAAAATTCTTTTTATACCATCCATCACTGTCATGATGTTTTCATCAGCTGCTCCTAATGATTTTGTTGCTGCTTTGACTTGAAATTTTAAGGAGATGGGTGAATTGATAAATGGATGAATGAATGCATGCTAACTTAGAACTGTCTCGTTCTGAGTGGATGGAAGTCAGTCAGACAGCACTGATGAGGAATGTGAGAAAGGAGAGCACTCTTCTTTGCTCATATTAATAAAACTCTGTAGTGTTATAACTCAATGATTCCACCAGCTGATGGGAGACAGAGAGCTGCAGTGAACGCCGAGGAATTTTAAAATAGTTCACAGCTGAAGTTATACCACTAGAAGAGGTAGTGTGGAGTATTTGACATTTTAGCCCAACAGATTTATTTTTCCTGTAAATATATATCAAAAATTTATATGAACAAGTGTAATAAAATAAAGTGGTAAAGTAAATCAGAAAAATTGAAATCCTCCTTTTTTCTAATCCAAACTTCTGACTATTTCAGTCTTCGGTGATAACAGTTGTGAATAGTTTTTTACATATCTTGATGAATATTTTGCAAGCATAGACAAGCACACTCTGTTTCTTTTGTGTGCATATTCTTCCTGAGCTACACCTAGTGGTATGGTATTAAATATAATGTTTTATACTTTTCTTTTATTAGTTAAAAACATATTTCAGAAATTATTTTATATCAGCCTGTCAAAACCTACTTCATTCTATATGTTTTCAAAGTATACTTTTATTCTATTCACAGTAATGGTATAAAATAAATTTTATTTTCTCTCCCCCATATCTAGACGCAAGTATTTAAAAAACTTTTTTGTTTGCTTTAAATTCCTTTGGTGTTTACTTTTAAGCCATTACATTACGTAAGTAAACTCTTCTTACCCGCAGACAATCACTATTGACTATCTTTCACAAAACATGATTAATTGGCTTATTTACATAAATTCTCTCCCTTTTATTTTTACTGCCTACAGGAAATGCACTTTATTTTTCAACTTTACTGAGACATGATTGACATATAGCATTGTATAACTTCAAAGCATTCATTTGGTAAAATTATATATTGCAATATGATTACCACTGTAGTGTTCGCTAACTCCTCCATCATATCACATAATTACCATTTCATTTTTTCTAAGAACATTAAAGATCAACTCTCTTAACAATTTTCAATTATATAATGCAGTACTTTTAACTATAATCATAACGCTGTGCATTAGACCCAGAACTTCTTTATCTTCTAAAATAAAGGAAGTTTGTTTCCTTTGACAGACATCTCCCCAATTTGCCACTCTCTAGTCCCTGGTAGCCATCATTATACTCTCTGTGCAGGTTTGGTTTTCATAGATTTCCTGTGTAAGTGATGGTACACAGTATTTACTTTTTTCTGTCTGACTTATCTCACTTAGCATAATGGCCTCAAAATCCCTTTATGTTGTCTCGAAAGCAAGATATCCTTCTTTCTCATGGCTAAGTAATATTCCACTGTACCTATATACCACATCTTCTTTACACATTCCTCTCTTGATGGGCACTTAGGCTATTTTCATATTTTGGCAATTGTGGACAATGCTATGAACATGAGAATGCAGGTATCTTTCTGCTCTCCTGTTTTCATTTCTTTTGAAATATACCCAGAAGTGAAATTGCAAAGAAAAAAATCAACAAAATAAAAACTTATGGAATGGGAGAAAATATTTTCAAATCATATATCTGATAAGTAGCTAATATGCAAAATATTTAAAGAACTCATACAAATCAATAACAAAAGAAACAACTTGTTTTCAAAGAGTGTTCAGAGAACTGAATAGACACTTTTTTCAACCAAATGGCAAACAGTACCTAAAAAAGTTTTCTTCATCACTAATCTTCAGGGAAATGAAAATCAGAATCAGAATGAGATATCACCTCACATCTGTTAAAATAGCTAATATCAAGACAAGAAATAACAACTCTTGGTGATGATGTGGAGAAAGGGAACCCTTGTGTACATCGGTGGGGATGTAAATTGATACATATACTATGGAAAAACAGTGTGGTGGTTCCTCAAAACATTAAAAATATAACTGCCATATAATCTTTCTTTTATTTCCCCCAATTTTGAGTTATATTGATTATCTTCGCACTTTTGAACAACATGTGTATAACTATTTCTTGTTTTCATGAACTTTAATTAGCATCCAGAATCCTCCCTAGTGCTCTTACTTTCTGAGGCAGACACTATTCCACAATCTATTTTCTTTTCTTCCATGGTAAAAAAGTCTTGCTGCAATGTGTCTTCCCAATAAGAACAATTACTAGATACCTTTGTTCCTAAGTATGATCATGTGATAAATATCTTGCTAATGTTGCATGAGTAGAAATGATGACTGTTAGCTTCAATGTACTTGCTTAAGAAAAAAATCTCTGCCTCCTGTTTTTCCCATTTTTTTCTGGCTGAAAGGTGATTTTCAGTGTGGCCTTAGAAGCCACATACTTAATATTGCAGAACTGCAGTAGCCTTGGCCTTTGAATAACTGCATGGAGAAGAGCCACTATTGACCAGCAACTTTGAGTGCAGCAGGAGAGGAAAATAAGCTTCTTTCTCTTTTGAGTATTTGGGAAGCATCTATAGAGTATCTTAGCTTTTTACTCCAAGAAATAACATCTACCTTTCCCCTGCCCATTGTTATCTCACTTCCCATCAGCTATACTGTATGTAATGTATGTAACTAATGGTGTGCCCACACCCTTTGGCACTCACTGTGTCAGAATTGACCACAATGCCCTGCTGCAAATTTCTGCCATGTTCAGCCTCAGGGTTACCCTCAATTTAGATTCAGGGCATCTGGAAGGAGCAGGGCATTCACACCCCAAGAGCAATCTTTGGCCAATGATAGATTGGGGTTTTAAGATAAATACTTCAGCTTTCCTGACCCTTGGAAGGATATTTTTGAGATATGTTTTACATTGTCTCCATGAGTTTTCCAGCACGATTGTATTTTAGTTGCCCTCACCAGTAACTTGCTTGGTAAAACACTCTTTATTTGGTTTCCTTTTCTTATTTGTCTTACTTCCTCTCAGGAACAACTCTCAAATAAAGGGCTTGTCCTCAAATCCTGTTCTCGAAATATGCTTGTGGAGAAACTCAACTTAAGATAATACCTTGAAGTAGTCTCTTTGGTGTCAGATTCTGGACCTGGAGATCTCACCAGTTAGGCAATAAAAAGAACTCCATTAACAATCTTCCTTGAGCTCACAGTGATGACTTCTTAGGGCATTTATTCCTTAGGGCCAGTTAATAGAGGAACAAAATGCCTGGGCCTGGATCGTGGACAGTTTGCTTAATATGTTGGTACAAGCAGAAGAACTACTTTCACATTACTGCCACTCAGAGGCCACTCTGAAACGGAGCAGTAAGAGAAAACCCTCCTAGTGGGCAGAATTTCAATCAGTACACCTTGTCATAAATTTTACACAAGGAGGAAGAAGTGATCTCAGATAACAGACTTCTGGGCAGTGGTGCATAGCTTAGTAATTAATGGATATACACCTTGGTATGCATAACATCACAATGACTAAATCTCTAATCTTTGATAAATTGTGATGAGATAGAGGGGAAGGGGATGCATTGGCCCACGTTATACCTCCAGCTCTTGAGAGACATTGGGTAAGTAGGTACTGCGTGGAGTTGATTTGCTATTGTTAGCTGCCATAGAAGTCCTAAAGGAAGAATATGAGACTGTCACCTAGTAATTAATGAGGGGTTGTGCAAAAGCCAGAAGGTCTTCAAGGCAATAAAGAAGGGACTCTTAAATCTTGCAGCTAAGAGAATAAAAACTGTTGAAAATCAGGTCCAATACCTGATTTTAAATGTGGCACCACTATACAGGAGGTTGAATTTATAGCCCTCCTACGTTGAAGTCAGGACCCTGAGAGGGAAGGAGTGGGACCCTTAGAGCGGATGAAGATATATGGGTAAATGGACTTGAGACACTTGAATACCATATTTTCTTGGATGTTCTAAATCACCAGTAATTTTCTCCACCCCACCCTTTGCAGGAGAAGAAAAACCTCTTCTTGCTTGTATACTTGCCTTCCTTAGGATTTTCTCCCCCCCCGCCCACCACCACCCTGCCATTATACAAATAGATAAGGACATCTCAGATTGGCCAAAGAGTGAAGTAATGTACCTGGACAGGAGGAAAGGAATTGCTTACTAAAAGAGCAGTATGATCTGGTTAAATTACAGTACCAGGATCTGGAATAACAGACTTCAGAATGAATTTTAAAATGTTATATCAGTGGTTGGATGGGGAGAGGATGAAACATAAGACTAGATAGTGGACACTATCAATATTGAGGTGACTTAGGACTTAACGGCATGGAAATAGGATCCTGAGATGGTCCTATAATTTTATTGGGAGGCCGCTTTGAAGCTTGAACTGATAGACTACAGTAAATAAAGCTGCTAGAACTGGCTTAGTGGAGTATTGCACAAGGAATAAAAGACTCAGAGACTTGAGCATGTTAGAGTAAATTTATTATAAAAGCCTGTAAATAATACCATTTGACTAGGTTTCCTGTAAGGCCCAGAGGATACTCCTTTTACAAATGTGCTAAGAAATTCACTGTGAAGGGGGCACCAGCATTGCTAAGCATCATGGTCACACTCTCCGTAGGTTTTCACTGATCACAGAAGATGCTGTACAGAACTCGTCTCCCTGGGGTCAATATGGATAATAAAATCATGGCATATTTGATAGCAGGTGGAGGCACTTAACCATCAGCCGCAAAGGAGATATAATTGTTATGATGGGTGGCAAGGTCAGAATGGCATGCAGAGGCCTACTTTTGGGGATCCATCTTAGTTGATAGACCATGGCTATGCTGCGTATGAGATAGATGGGCAGCCAGTCAGAAAATTATTTGACCTGTATCAAGGTCAGCAAACTACAGCTTGTGGGTCAAAGCCAGTCATTTTCCTATGGGACATAGCCATATCCCCTTGTTTACCTATTATTTATTACTATTTTATGTTACAGTGGCAAAGCGTAGTGAATGCACCAGAGACTGTAAGACCTAAAAAAAACTGTGAAATATTTGCTTGTGGTCCATAACAGAGAAGTTTGCTGACCTGTGACCTAATCAAAGAAGGTCAAGAACAAATGAGAACAAGATTGATGCCCTCCTCTGTAGTGGAAATTCCCAATCCCTGTTTTCAGAACTTAGTCACTTTTTAAACTCAGGGTTATTGACTAAAAAAGAAGAATCCTGCAGAATGAATATATGTAGAAGGCACCTTCGATAGCTATTCTTCTGATTCTTTTCTTTTAACAGAATAGCATATACAGGGAAATTGGAAAATACCCAAGTCTTTGAGGAGTACTAAGATACAAATTCTGAGAGGACACATACCAGAAAACTCACACATCAACTGATCACTCTGTAGAAGAGGATATGCAGAGGACAGGTGATAGATGAAGTTATAGTCCGTGTCCTCTTCACAAACCTGTGGTGTTGTCATTTCTCTGGTCCCTGAGCGCATATGCCTGCTCATGTTGAATAAACTTGTTAGATGTTTCTTGACCAGAACTCCTTATCACATACCAGTGTTGTAACAGCAACTCTCTCTAATTTCACAAGTACATCTTCTTCGGGGACTCCTTCAGACCTCAAGGATTGGCTGACAATCATGCCAATCACATAGGCCTGGGCTGTGGGTGGATTATTTGATATATTAGTGTAAGAAAGGAATACTGCCACATTGCTATCACTTGGGGTGACCTTGGAAGACAACAGTGAGGGGAAAATCTCCCAGTGGGCAGAACTTCATTCAGTACACTTTGTCATCAAGTTTATGTGAAGAAAGAAGTGGTTTGAGATACACAAATTTCTGGTAAGTGGTGAATAGCTTGGCAGGTTGTTCAGGGATCTGGAAAGTGCAAGAACAGCAGACTGAAGAAAAGAAGATACGGGGAAGAGGCATGGAGATGGGTAAACATGTGTATGTATGTATGTATGTATGTATGCACGGACATATTTTCTGAGAACACAATCATGTCATCTGAGAATAAGATCAATTTAATTTTAATCCTTTCCTCTTCTCTTTTCTTTTATTTTCCTTTTTTTATTGTACCAGCTAGAACATCTAGAATAATGTTGAATAGCAGTGGTAATAGTTTATGAAGGCAACCTTTTCTCAGTCTAGACTTTTGGCAAAAATCTTCAGTATTTTACCATTTTTGAAATATGTTTTTTTGTAGATGCCCTTTTTTGTTTAAAAAAGTTCCTTTCTATTCTTAGATTGCTAAGGATTTTTATCACTGGTGAGTAATTTTATCAAATCTTTACAACTATTAGTATTATATTTTTCTTCATTATGTGAATACAGTGAATTACATTCATTTGCTTTTTTAATGTTAAGCAAATCTTATATTTGAAAAAAATGTAAATTTGTCTTTATGTAATAGCTTATTTAATATATAATGACATTTGATTTGCTAATATTGTGTTGAGAATTTTTTTCCCTTTTGATAAAGAAATTGGTCTGTAACATTTCTTTTCTGTAATGTCTTTGTTTGGTTCTGGTAACAAGATTTTTCCATTCTTATCAAACAAGTTGGAAAGTGTAAACTCTTCCTCCACTCCAACCTCTCATCTCTGATAAATTTTATATGAGTTGTTTTATTTATTCTTTAAATATCTTCGAGAATTCTTGGGTATAATCATCTGGGCATGGATTTTCTTGTGAGAAAAATTTTAATTGCAAGCTCTGCTTCAGATTAAGTTAATTATATTTTTATAAGAATCTATTGATTTCATAAAAAAAACTTTTAAATAAGATTATAAACACTGGATAAAGCATAGACACAGGAAAAGAGCAAGTTGTTTGGCAATGTGATCGATCTGCTTCTAAATAGTTCTCTGTTGCTGTGGAGGCTCTGCCAGAATTATCCATTATGCAGTGTGATTAAAAGGTCTACAGTTCATTTTTGGTATGAAGATTTTTATAAATATTTTTAATAATTGTAGAATCTGTAATAATATTTTTATAAACTCCTAATTCAGTTAGTTTTTGCTTTTTAAATTGAATTTTGCAAGTTTTTATCAAAATTTTAGTCTTAATGCACCTTCTTTAGTTGATTATTGCTCTTACTCATACCAGTAACTTACTTTCAATTCTGTGTATTTAATTTCCTCTTTTTCTAACTTTTAAAGAAAATACTTAGATCATTGTTTTAAGCCCTTTAAAATTTTTTTAAATCCTCACCTGAGGATATATTTTATTCTTTAGAGACAAAGGGAGGAAAAGAGAGAAAGAGAAACCAATGTGAGAGAGAAATGTTGATGGGTTGCTGCTCGTATGTGCCCTGACTGGGGATTGAACCTGCAGCCTTTTGGTGCTCAGGACAATGTTCCAACCAAGGCACTCTGCCAGGGCTAATTTTTTTCAATCATAGTTGACATTCAATATTATATTAGTTTCCAGTATATAGCACAGTGGTTAGACATTTATACAACTAACAAAGTGATTTCCCCAGCAAGTCTAGTGCACACGTGACCCCACACGTAGTTGTTACAGTGCTATTGACTGCATCACCTATGCTGTGCTTTACATTCCTGTGGCTATTTTGCAACTGCAAACTTGTAATTCTTAATTCCTTCACTGTTTCATCCAACCCCCCAACCACACCCCCAATCTCACAACCATCAGTTTGTTTCTATATCTATAAGTCTGATTTATTTGTTGCTTTATTTTTTTTTTTTTTAGATTCTATATGTAAGTGAAATAATATGGTATTTGTCTTTGTCTGACTTATTTTGCCTAGCGTAGTACTCTCTGTGTCCATCTATGTTATTGCACATGGTAAGATGTCATTCTTTCTTATGGCCAAGCCAGTTAGTCATATATATATATATATATATGCCACCGTTTTTAACCCACTGATCCATTGATGAACACTTAGATTGCTTCCCTATCTTGGCTATTGTAAATAATGTTGCAATAAACATAGAGCTGCATATATTTTTTTGAATTAGGTTTAGGATTTCTTTGGATAAGATACTCAGAATTGCTAGGTAGTTTTGAGTTCTTCTTTTCTCACATAAATTTAATTATTGAAAGTGAGAACAGGAAGCTATAAAAATCTAGAATAGTCATTCTCTACATGAGGTAGTTCCCTGTCCCCCCAAAAGAACATTTGCTGTTGTGTGGAGAAAATTTTGGTTGACATAGTTGGGCCATAAGTGCTATTAGAATCAAGTATGTAAGGGTGGGGTTGCTGCTAAACACCCTACAGGTGAAAAAACAGCCTCCCACACAAAAAATTATGTTTGCCAGTGTTGATAAACCCTGGTCTAGAGATAGAGCACTTGGCCTAAACTGTGTAAGTATACAACTGTGTGTGTGTGTGTGTGTGTGTGTGTGTGTGTGTGTAGAGATGTATGTTGGGGGGTGCGAATCATGGAAACTTCTCAGTTGAGTATGAAGAAATGAGTCCAGGGAAGTTAGAAGTGAGGGGTCAGAAGGAGAAGAGTATTCTTTGTAAGCAGCAGGTTTCAAGATAAGAAAGACTAAGATGTTACACTTGAGAAGCTATGTAGTTTTTATGTAAGACTGAGTTTTATAAGACTGGGCGGGATATTGGGAAGGAGATTGACACTGACAAGATGTTAGCTGGGATCAGATTATGAAAGACCTTGTATCCAATGCCTGAGAGTTTGGCAGGAGACACAAAGTCCAGGTGGAATATCTGAAGGATTGTAAGCAGGGCAATGACAGGATGAGAGTTGGCTTCAAAATGATTACTATGAGAAAAGTGTAGAGACAGTATTGGAGGGGAAAAAAAGATCATAATGAAGGAAAAAAGAAAAGAGGTTATTGAAGTAAATTGGGTTAAAGAAAATAAGAGAGTTGGTAAAGAGAGAGAATTGAAACTTTTGCACATATCAAAATGGTAGGATTAATATGAATTCATAATCCTTCAGGTATGGTGGGTGTTGAAATGAAGGTAGAGTTAAGGATAACTCCCAGATTTTGTACAAGCAAAACTACATAAATAATCATGACATTGGGTAAGATAGAGACACAGAAAGATAACAAAATATTAGGCATTATGATTGACCTGCTAATGTGGAGGCTCAACTGGAATTTTATAGTGTACTGTATAATGAAAAAGTCTGGAGTTCACCAGAGAGGTCATGGCTGGAAATATGATATTTAAAATAGTAATTAAAGATGGCTAAGATCACAGAAAAAAAAAGTTACTAGGAGAGTTGAGAAGTACACTGTGGTGGTCACCAATAATTATAGCATAGACAAAGAAAAAGGGCGAACCCTGATGAGATTTTAAGAAGAAGTCAAGGGGTAGGAAGAAAACCAGAGAAGAATGTGGATGCATTCTTTAAAGAAGTTAAAGAAGGAGAATTTAAAAGAGAAGTATGGTCAATAGTATCAAATGCTTCAGAGAAGTTGAATTAATAGAACTGCCAAGTTCTATTGGAACTTGGATTTTCTTGGATTTAAGGCAACTCTAATAGAGCTGCCTTAAATATGTAGCACCTAGAAATTCTGGGAGTGCAGTTTCCATGGTTGGCATATTCAAATTTTGGTAGGTTAAATGCAAGGTGAGAAATTGTGCTAGATGTGCTAACTCTGCTGTAGAGGAAAGGTAAAGGGTAATGGTTCTACTGAAGGATGTGGGAGTCAACCAAAGGAGACGAAAATTGGGCAGAAACTATTGCAAATCTTTTCTACATTTATTAGCTTTTTATAACAAAACAACTTTAAGATAAAATGTCATCTCGTCAAGAGCTAAGAGGACAATATCTTTTTTATTGTCATAAGAACTTATGAAAATAACTTATTTTTTAACTTTTAGTTTTTAAAATCCTCACCCAAGGATATATTTAATTTTTAATTTGAGAGAGAGATAGAGGCAGAGATAGATGATAGATAGATAGATAGATAGATAGATAGATAGATAGATAATGATTGGTTGCCTCCTGAAGTGCCCAGAGTGGGGGTCAAACTCGCAACCTAGGTGTGTGCTCTGTGCTCTGACTGGAAATCAAACCCACAAATTTTGGCATATAGGATACCACTCCAACCAACTGAGTTACCCTGCCAGGGCTTAATTTACATTTTTAAATTCTGTGTAAAGTTGGGCCTTTTGATGGTATTTTTGGGGGGCTTGACAGAGAAATAAAATTGGAAATAGATGCTGTTGGTTTAAATGCTACATCCCTAGTTCCTCTTGGAGATATGCCATTGATTTTAGTCCATTAAACATTAGAAAGGGATTGAAAATATGGAATGTAAATTGACATATTTTCCTATAGCTTTTTAAAAAAATTATAAAGACTGGTTCTATAGCACTTAATTGCAATATCTTCATACCAGAATTCAAAAGTTTTAATTTTAACCTTGTAAGAGTAAATACAAGCATGAAGAAAATGCCAGTGGGCAGTTCAGCATCAACATGAATTTAGCGCAAAATGATCTACTGTTTGATAAAACAAAAGTAGGAAAATGCTGTCTTTTCTCATTAGCCATGTGTAGGTTGTTTATTTTGAGGGTTATTGTCACAAATACTCATTTGTACCAGCCAACATCTGTGTGCTTCTGTCTTTCCATGTTGTTGGAATTTGCTGCTGGACCAGAAAAAGAAGTCATTATAATACTAATGTAAGGATGTTAATTAGCAAGATAAGTCAGTTCAGAATATATGTTCTGAAGAGAGTTATGAGCAAATTATTGATAAAATGTTCTTTTCTTGTGTGTGTACTATACATTTAATATATTTGATACCATCAACTTTTGCCAGAATACAGCTACTGGGAAAGATCATGAGCTTGAAATAAGGTCCTTATTTGATTTGTATGTACCCCCTACAGGATTTTGTGACACTGAGACCATGGGTTATTTGAGGGGTTTTTGTGAATCAAAGCCTAGACAATGCATTCATGCAAAGTGCTTACCTAAATGCCTAGAACTTTATAGGATAACAACAAATTAAATTTCATCTGCCATGTTCTTTCCTAATCTTATAGTATGTCTGCTTTCCCCACAAACAGGGTAGAAACATAGCTTCAAAAATCTGTAGTGAGTTATGCTTCAGACCATAGCATTTTAAAAAAGTTCTCCCTGTCCTTTATCCTGGGACTTTTCTCTGTCCCTTGGTGTTTAGTTCTTGTTCTATTTCCTGGTTCCTGCATTTGGCCTCATTGCCTAGTTTCATAAAATTGATGCTTCAGTTTTAATTCAAGTTTGGCTTAACTCCTGCTTTATCCCAAATTGTCACCATTTAGATCTGCTTCAGTTGATGTTATGCCCTCACATCAGCCCTATTATCACTGCCAGATTTGATCACGGGCCCCAGCCTTTCAGGTTCCAGGAGAGGAGTTTAAATAAGTGCATAATCAGTAAGATGGTTTATTTATTTTATTTTTTGATATTGTAATCATATTTTATTTCTAACAATTGACATACAATATTATATTAGTTTTAAGTGTATACCCCAGTGATTATAGGTATAAGTTACTAAGTGATCATCCTGATAAATCTTGTACTCATCTGATACCATACATAGTTATTGGAATATTATTAACTATATTCCCTATGTTGTACTTTACATCCCCATGTCTACTCTGTAACTACCAATATCTACTTCTTAATCACTTCACTTGTTTTACCCATCCCCCCAACCCTCCTCTCATCTGGGAACTGTCAAAATATTTTCCGTATCTATTAGTCTGTTTCTGTTCTGCATGTTTATTTTGAATTTTAGATTCAACTGTTGATAGATATTATTTATTGCCTTTTATTATTCATAGTTTTGATGATTTTTTCCCCTCTAATACTGATTTGGTGGTAATGAACTCCTTTAGTTTTTTCTTGTCTAGAAAGCTCTTTATCTGCCCTTCAAATCTAAGTGATAGCTTTGCTGGGTGTAGTAATCTTGGTTATAGGTCATTGCTTTTCATCACCTTCAATATTTCTTGCCAATCCCTTATAGCCTGCAAAGTTTCTGTTGAGGAATCAGTTGACGTTTTTGTGGGAACTCTCTTGTAGATAACTAATTATTTTATGTTATGTTTTTTAAGATTCTCTCTTTGTCTTTAATATTCTGCATTTTAATTATATTGTGTCTTATTGTGTGCCTCTTTGGATTCATCTTGTGCGGGATTTTCTACACTTCCTGGAGTTGTTGTCTATTTCATTCACCAAGTTACAAAACCTTTCTGCCATTATTTTTTCAAGTAGACTTTCAATTTCTTGTTTCCTCTCTTCCCCTTCTAGCACCCCCATGATGCAAATGTTTGTGTACTTGAAGTTGTCCCAGAGGCTCCTTACACAATCTTCATTGTTTTGGATTCTTTGTTGTTGTTGCTGCTGCTCTACTTGGGTGTTTTCTGCTTCCTTATTATCCAAATTTCTGATTTGATCTGTTTCATCTACTCCTCTCTTTATTCCCTGTTATGTATTCTTCATTTCAACTGATATATTCTTCATTTCTGACTGGTTCTTTTTTATGTTTTCTAGTTCTGTTTTTATGTTTCCTATCTTTTTGTTGAAGTTCTCACTGAGTTCATTAAGCTTCCTTATAACCAGTGTTTTGAATTCTGCATCTGGATGATTGCTCATCTCCATTTTGTTTGTTATTTCTCTGGAGTTTTGTTCTGTTCATTCGTTTGGGACATGGCTTTTTTTTTTTTTTTTCCTGTCTTCTCATTTTGGCAGCTTCCCTGTGTTAGTTTCTATGTATTAGGTAGAGCTGCTATATCTTTGGACTTGGTAGAGTGGCCTTATGTAGTTGGTGTTCTGTGGGGTCCAGTCTTACAACCTCCCTGATAACCTGAGCTGGGCACTCCAGGTATGACCCCATGTGGGCTGTGTCTACACCTTCCTGTTGTAGTTGAGACTTAGTTGTTGTTGACACATCAATGGGAGGTATTTACCCACAGATTGATGGATTGGAAGGACTGGCTGCAACCACGGACCACCGACAACTGTGGAGAATCGGCTCTGCAGGGGCCCGCCCCATAGGGCCAGACTTACTTCAGTGGGGCTCTGATCCCCACTGAATCCACCCTTTGTACGTGTCACTTAGGGAGTGGTTAGGTGGTGTTTTGATATGATCTGAAGCTGTACACCAGCTGTGCTGGCTCTGGGGCCTCCCAGGAAGTGTGGGCCAAGGTCAGCCCCTGCCTGTGTTGTGCCTGGGGGCCACCTGGCATAAGCTACAAAGCAATCTGCAGATGGTTGCTACTTGTGCTACATTTGAGGTGCCCTGATGAGTCCAGGCTGTAAGCCAAGCCCAGCTGCTGCTAGTGCCAGGCTTGGAGCCACCTAGTGAGAGGTAGAGAACACTCTGAGGCCAGATGCTGCTTGTCTGAGAGATTTTAGGAAAGTCTGAAGCATGAGGCAAGACAGGCAGTTCTTATGAAAAGGCCACTGGAAACAGCTTGAGTGGGCCTGCCAAGATGGATTTGGCAGGATCTCAGGGAATCACCAGGGCAGGGCAAAGAGTGTGAGTCAGGTTGATAGAGACTCAGATATGGCACCCTTCAGTCAGCTCTGTCTGTGTGTGTGTATGTTGGATGGGGGGTGGGTGTAGAAAAGAAACAATTACCTCTGACAACAATTTTTCTGTGGCAGAAAGCTGCCTCTCTAGCTCTCACCATGATGCCAGAGAATTCAGTTCTTCTCCATATGTCCCCGGTTCTTTTCAAGATGCTCTCCCAGCTGGAGCTCAGAGGGAGGGAGTCAGAGTAATTCTACGTGTGGGTCCTTTAAGAGGAACTGACTGGGACTCTAGAAGCTCTCCATCTCACTCAGCCACACTCCCTGCTGGTTTTTGCAGCCAGAAGTTCAAGGAACTTCTCTTCTTGGCATTGAAAGCCTGGTATGCTGGGACTGGTGTGGGTCTGGGATCCCTTGCTCTTCAGGAGGGACCTCCACGGCCGAGACATCCCTGTAATTTTTAGTTGCCACACAGAGGTGTGGGAACAGCTGGTTCTGTCTCCTCCCCTCCTACCAGTCTCAATGTGGCTTCTTGAAATCCCTAGTTGTAGGACTTCCATTAAGCAGGATTTTAGGTAGTTCTGAATGATGGGTTTTCTGTAGTTTAGTTCTAATTTTGATGTTTCATTGAGATGCTTTAAAGCAACTTTCACCTATAAAAAGGGACTCTCATTATATTGACTTGCTTAATACGTATTTTCAGGAATATTGTACCTACTCATTATGTATCTCTCAGATCACCACTTCCATTGCCGTTCCTTGTGCCTCTGTATTATTCATAACACTATGAAGGGTTCTGATTAATAGAAGAAACTTTGAAGAGGACATATTCATTTTGGCTTCTCAATAAATGTTTATTGTGCAATTTATATTATGCCAGAGGCAGTGGATAGTAGTTTATTGGTTCTTAGCTCCACAATTGCTCATCTTCTCTCTGTGCTACTAAAACTAGAAGGCCGCAGACAGTGTTTCTCATACTTCCTCACCTGCCTAGTTTGGGCTGAGCTTTGCCAATGAATGCACTGGCAAGAGTGTCGGTGGTAGAAAGAACGGAGATCCCATTTTGCTTTAGGCTTCAGCAGGAGTATGCTAGTTCTTTTTGAAGAATTAAAAATGTCCAGTGTTGCTGGAGTAGAGAATGAGTGAAAAGATAGAGGTACGCAAAGAGGTCAGGCAGTTAAGTAGAAACAAAATTATTTATACAGGTCGAAAGGATGTAAAATGGCCTTTGTATCATTCAGAGTGGGATAGGAAGCCATTAGAAGGTTTGGAACGTAGAACTGATTTGCATGTGTGTGTTTGTTTGCTTGCTTGTTTTTGGTTAGGCCTTTTTTGCATTAATAACAATTAGCAGTTTTGTTAAGAGTAGTTTGTCGGCAAGTGGAAGCAAGACTATGTCAAGGAGATCCTGTCGGAGGCCGGATCAGGTAGGCTGGATAACAACACACGCAGAGTGTGCTGTGGTCTGAGGGAACTCCTTGCAGCATCACAGGCTGCCTCAGCTTCGGAGCACCTCCACCTCAGTATGTGCTGCCACAGTTGCTACGGGGAGAGGGAAAAAAGATCTAGAGAGTCAGCAATGGCAGTCAAATGACTTAATTTGAAAATGAAACAAATCATATCTGCATATATTTCACTCACCAAGGCAAATCACATGGGCACAGCTAATATACCCAAAGGTACGGGAGAAGCAGGCATCGGTTAACAACGACAATAACAACAAAAGCCTACAAAGAAGGTATTTCACTGCTCTAGAGGAAAGCTAGTGATAGTGGAAGTGGGAGATAATGATCAGATTCGAGGTATGTTTGGGATAAAATTTTGTTTTTATTCCTGTCATCATGGAATAGTTGTCTGCTTTTTCCATCATATTTTTTTTGTGCTAGTTTTAGGTATACAGCATGGTGGTTAGACAATCACATACTTCACACAGTATTTTCCCCAATATTTCCAGCACCTACCTGACACTGTACATAGTTATTTGATGGTAAATTGAAAAAGATATGCTGAGGAATTGGAGATGGGATCTTAGAAAAATAAAATACAAAAGATGATTACAGAGTTCAAGATATGATTAATGAACAAGCAGAGTGACTTTTTACTGTGATGGAGAACCTTGAGGAATCGAAAGTTTGGATCTATCAAATTTGAGATAGCAATTAAGTATTTAAGTAGAGATGCCAGGAGTTCAACACACAGAGGAAAGGATCAGGCTTAAGACATGAATTTGGGGATCAAAAGCAGAGGCTATTAAAACAAACAGACAGGGGGTGAATATTACAGGATCAGGTAAGTAACTGGACTTGAGAGGTAAGTGGAAAAGAAATGTTGAAAACGACAGGATTTTTGGTAGCCATCAGATAAGATGATAATGGTTTCAGTTCTAACAACGAAGAAAGTAGAAAGAGATAATGTAGGTTTAAGACCCTTTATTCCTGCTTGAACATATTGAGAAGGAGGTATCTCTGTATATTGAGATCATTACAGGAAAAAGAAAGAACCAAAAGTGAAGACAAAATCTTGAGACCAAAATTTATAGTTAGACTAGAAGAGGACAATTTAAAGAAATGTTCAGTGAGGGGGAAAAAAAAAACAGTAACAAGTTGTCACAAATCAAGATAGCTGAGAGCTTCATAAAGGAGAGGCTGGTGAACAGTGTCAAATGCAAAAAAGTTTAAGATATATGGTAAAAATTCTGAAGTTTGGATGGGTTTAGATTATCTATATTTGCTTGTCTCCAGTTTAGCTGACTTCAGTCAATTGTAATCTAAGGTTATTTCTCTGTCCTCTGAAGATTCTATGAGCCTAGAAAGGCTTAGTTTTTTCAGAAATTATGAAGGAAAAGGATAGAAAGGGTTTTCTCTTTCTTGCTATTATGAAAAAAGTCCTTTTAGTATACAATAATAATAATAATGGTAGCTAATATTTAATGAGTTTTATGTGCCAGGCTCTATTGTACTCTATGTGTCTTGTATGTATTACTATCTCATTTAATAGTCACAATCACCTCTGAGTTTAAAATGATGTTCTTCACCACACATCCTCTTTATCTACTACACTTCTTCCTTCTTTCCTTTGTAGTAAAATTTCTTGAAATAGTTGGCTATCCGTTAACGTCTCTCATCCTTCCTTTTTCATTCTCTCTGAACCCACTCCAATAGGGTTTGCTTTTCACCATTTTGCCAAAATTTCTTGTGTAAATCAACAGTCACTGCTTGTTACCAAATTCAGTGGCGACTTCCCACTACCTATCTATTGATAGCATTTGAAAAATTTTTTTCTAATCTTATAGTGTTTAGTATTCTCTAAGTGCTCTCACTCTTCTTCACCAGCTGTTTGTTTCCAGTGTCCTTTGCTGATTTCCCCTGATCTTCTCTAATGCCTCACAGCTCAGATCTGAGATGGTTATCTATCAACACTAACAACCCAGAGGATGTCATTTGGTGTCATGACCTCAGAAAATAGCTACACAAAGATGGGTTGCAAATTTGCATTTCCATCACTTACTGAACTTTGGATTCCTGTAGGAAATTTCCTACCAATAGGCATCTTTAATACCATCATGTTCTTTTCTTAAAGTATTTTATTGATTATGCTATCACAGTTGTCCCATTTTTTCCTCCCCTCTTTCCCCACAGCCCTGTACCCGTCTCCCTCTCCCTAACTTCCCTTCACCACCAGCAGCGTGCGCTCCCCCTCCCATATCACCATTTCAGTAGATGGCCTCTTTCTCCCTGCAGATGCTGAGGCACAGTATCCTCTCTTCCTCTTCTACCCCACCAGTAGATTCATTTAAGTCTACCTTCTAATTATATTTGGAATCAGGTATTTTTCAACACACCCACTCAGCTACTGAATTTGATGAAGCTACAATTATTTAATTTCTTAGTCTTCTTCCTGCTTCGATTCTTTCTCTCCTATAATCTTTTTCAACATAGCCAGAGCTGATCTGTAAAACCCACACAAGTTCTACTGAAAATCCTGCAATGGCTTCTCATCTCACTCAAAGTAATAATGACAATCTTACCTTGAGTCAAGATATGATCTGTTGCCTTCCCACTTGCTGCCTCCTATATTTTAAAATTAGCGTTTGTCACTTTCCCACTCTCTCACTTTGCTCAAATGCTCACTGACCTCTCTGTTGTCATTTGTACACACCACACATGTTCTTGGCTCAGCCTTTTCCATGACCTACTATCTGCCTAAATTTTTTTTTTTTTTTTAGAATGCCTACATCACTTTCTCTTTTACTTCCTTCAGATCTCACCTTCTTAGTGAGATCTTCTCTGGCCACCTTTTCTAAATGTTAACAGCCACCCTGCCTTCCTGTACTTTTACTCTGTTTTCTTTTATCCTATATTATTCTTATTGATATAACCCTTTGACATATTATATCTTTATTTATGTATTATCTCCTACCTCATATGAGTTTTATTAATTATATTTTTATTTATGTAGTATCCCCACCCTCATATGAGTTCAGACATTATGCTTTTGTTACTACTATGTCACTGGTGCCTACCGCAGTCCATGGTACCTCGGGTAGGTGTTAATATTTTCTCATTTGCTGATTAGGCTCAGAAAGGTTAAGGCCTTGCCCAGTTTGTAAGTGGTGAAGCTGGAACTCAAGTCCAGAAAGTGTGAGTCCAGAGCCCATGCTTTTATTAAATATGTTGTATATTTTAGACATGTCCAACCTTGTATTTACCTCTCTGAATCTACCATTGCATGTCTGAAAATCTGTGTTACCTTTCACTTCTCTCCATGACAGTTATTTTAGCCTGATTTACTTATACAAAAGCATTCGCGGTGGCGAAAGTCACCGTGAAATGGTCTCCTGTCCTCAGAGGCCAGTCCTGTCACCCTTGAGCAGTGTTTCTCCATCTGCGGGGAAGGCTTTGCTACCAGTAGCAATAACTAAGAGTTGAAAAATGCCCATTAGGCTACAGGGCAGATGCCTTTATCAATCTGCTTTCATAACAATGAGGAGTAATTAGATGATCGTAAACAACTGTGATACATTGTAGCATTTGAAAGTTCAAGAGAAATAAATAGAAAAAAATGAATAAAAACTAGGAAAACTGATATAAACCATCTTCACAGTCTATTTATGAAGATTCCAGGACAAGAAAAAGGACCACAAAAAGGACTGGGAGTAGACATGATTATTTCTTTAATTTTTAGCTCAAAATTTGCTTAACCAGATTTTTTAAAAAACCAAATTCATCTTGGAAGGCAAGCATTTATCAGATACTTTGCCACTTGATATTTTTTATGTGCATCAGCTTTCTTGGAGAGTTGAAAAGTTGAGGAAATGCCAACATAACATACTTTAATAAAAAAGTAGATACTCTCTTTTCACATATGTACACAAATAGCAAAGTAAGCACATCCGAGTCACTATATTTACAAGAATCAATATTGTTTCAGAGAAATATCACTTAAATTTTATGTCCCTGTTTATGCAACTAAAACTAAGCTGTATTTGAATTGCACATTTAGAAAAATCTCAGCCACTTTTTCTGTGGCAAGAGACTAAACTAAAAGTCCATTCCATTGGATTCTCCATAAATTGTGCGAGTCAATAACAAGATCAGTACAGTGTGAAACATGAATAAAAAATCTTCGTATCTCTCATTGACACTTGCCCCTCCTTTCCTGCACTTTAACAAGTAATAGCTCCAAAATGCCCTCCTTTTTTGAAAAGTATACCATCACTATCATTTTCATGTGTGTTTTCATCTATAACAAGTCTTTGAAAAATTGCTTGGAGAGCCGAAAGGAAATAGAAAAGAACATAGCTTTTGTAATAATACATTTATCGTATTCTGTCCATTAGCAATTCCTATGCCTTAGATTATAAAGCAAAGGGACAAAAACAGTCAGAAAAATAAACTCCATTTACAGAAGAGAGGAAAATCACTTCAAATAGATTTGTCAGAAATGCATTTAAAATATACTATTGCCATTAAAATGGAGACAAAGTTATTTTAAAAAATTGTATTTATTTTTACTAGTCAATATGTTTTTAATTTATTTATTTGTATACCTGGATCTATGACCGAAAAAAGTTTCACCTATTTATTTACAAAGAATTTTGTGGGATGAGACTGTCAAGCTGGTTTTTACCTATACGAATGCATATATAAAGATGCAGACACAATCTGCTCTAAGAACAAGAACAATTAGTCTTGAATATTATTGAACTATCTATTGTATTATGCTGTTGCAATACCATTTAAAGAATTGTCTCCATTTGGAACAATATAATTGCTCAGTTGGGGTACTATGGTCAGTCAGGGGATAAAATATATCTAAAGACTGTTACTTTTAAAAATATTTCTATCTTTTTCATGGAAGTCTGCATATATTAGAAGTTAGCCAGAAAATACATACCACCTGCTGTTTAAGAAACATAAATTGCCTTGACATGCTTCTATGACAAATAAATAAGAAAAAAGGTAAAATAGGCCAATTATAAAAAGGAGATTAAATGAGTACATAACATAAAGGAAATTCAAAACATCTGTGGAAAGTAAATGCGAATGTTTTTACTATACAAGTAGAGAATACTTCTTCACATTAAGATACAAATAGTAGGCAAATTTAGAAAACTCTACAAAAAAACTCTTTTACCATTTCCAACATTATAATTAAAAAATAGATTAAAAACCCCTCTTAACTGTTTCTTGGTTAAGCAATAGAAATATAATTTACTTCTGACCAAGTGTAAATCCAAACAGTGTTACTTAATAACATAAATTTCTTTTCAATTAATATTCTATAACTATTTTTAAGGCTGTGCTAAACAGCAGATTGAGTTACAATTATATTTCTAATGGATTTAAATCCTTTTTTGAAAACAATATGGGTATTAATCAAGAAAACAATATATTCCTTGTCCCTTAGAGAAACTGTTTTGACCCTTACAAACTAATTTAGCAATAAATCAGTTTATATGCATTATAAAGTTTTCATAGCATTGTTTTCATTTGATCTATGAACCCCTGTAAGTGGCTTCAAGTAGGAAAGCAGGGTAAGGCCCGTTTTGGGTGAGCCATAAAACAAAACAGGACCTGCCTCTGTTACCAGGAGACAGTACACTGAAGGGATTTCCCGAAGGCAAAGGTGGAGCTGGAAGTGTCATTTCCTAAGTGAATCTATGAGCACATCAAGTTAAGACATCAGTTGTAGCTTGGAGGAACAAGAACGCTGTAGTCCAGGGAGCAACGGCTGGACAAAGCCATGGGATTTAAGGTCAGAACATTCTGAAAGTAAGTTCTGGGTTCACTTCTCACAAGTTGTGTGATCTTCTAGCCTCTAGACTTTAGTTTTTTTCTCTGTAAAATGGGTTTAAAACTGTACTCAAGTCCCACAGTTGTTGACTGGATTACATGTAATAATATGTGTTAAACAGCTATCATGATGCCTGGCATAGAGAAAACATTGGACATATGCTTGTGGTGTTTGTTATTATTATATCTTCATCATCATTATAATCATAGGACAAAAAAAGAAACCAAGAAGCAGACAATTTTTAAGATTTTTAAGGAATGATAAAATGGGGCAGTTCCGGAGGCTTAAGTTTGTGAGCTCTGTGCACGAAGCAGCTGTTTCTGCACGCAGACCTCCGTGTGTGGTACCCGAGCGGGTGGCTTTGCGAAGACAACGCTCCGGGCTAAAAAAATGAATCAGAAGGAACACACCTAGCCCCAAACTCTCATCCACGTTATCCAGATAAAACTAGTTATTAAATGCAAACCCTTTTGAGTTGTGTGCTGACCATTCTGTGCCAGAAAAGCCATATGATTTTGATACTGGCCAAAAATAAGACATCGAAGCAAGGCACTACATGGAAAGCATGGGAAAGTATAATGCAGAGATAGCAGCAATTACATTAGTGTTTAGCGATGTAGCAATCTAGTCTACATTCTTCTACTGCAGCTGTGCTAAAATACGAAATGGCTCATCCAGCTTCTCCAAGAAGTAGACATAAAGATCAACCATTAATATGCTCAGAAATGTAACAAGTACTGAAGTCATATGGATAGACTTAAGTTTTCTGAAATGTTGGGTAACAGCAGTGAGACAGGTAGTAGCAAGTTAACTAAACTGTGTTTCCTTGAGAGGCCATGTGGGGGCACTGCTAGCAGGGTGGGTAGAGAAGAGTGCTGCGAAGGAGCTCCCTCCCTATAAAGGCTCCTGACAACGTGTTGTGGTCATTAAACACTAGAGGTAAAAACAACAGGGAGCAAAGGGGCTTTCTTTAAATAGTTCGTTATATCATGCCATTTTCTGCTCAAAAGCTTTCAAAGCCTTCCCCTTTCACTTACAAGGGAAATACTACTTCTTATAATGGTCCTGAATGGTCTTAAACCAACCGATCTGGTTCCCTTGTCCGCCCTCATCTGTTCCGGGTTGTTTCATAGCTGGGGCTCCTCCTCAATCGTTGGGTCTCAGCTCGAATGCCACCTTTTCGAGACATTGTCTCCCTGACAATCACTCTTCATTACTTGGGTTAGCCAGTACCCATGCTTACTGGTTGTTACACATTTTGAATCATACTTACTATATTATATATATCAAGAATGCACGTTAAGGACTACTCAAGTAACAAAGTCACTGAATGGATTACATGACACAATGTATGTTAGTGAGCTATAACCATGCCTGGCACAGAAGAAAAAAACTGTATATTACTTGCAGTGGTTATTATAATAATGTGATTATATTATATTTTAATTATTTAATTATGTAATAATCTGTATAAATAATTTCATCATTATCCATCTTTATCATCCAATGAGAACAAGCCAAAAATGAAGCTGGGGCAAAATAGGGCAGTTCAGGAAACTAAGGTGTCAAACTCTGGGCGTGAAGCAGATGTTTTCGTCATGCAGACCCTGTTAATTTCCTTTATATTGTTTATCACTGTCAAACTCATACTTGTGGACTTGATTTTCTTTTTTCCTATCCCTTTCTAGCTCACAAGTAATTCCCATGAAGGCAGGAACTTTTCTTGTACAATCTCCCAACTCTGTGAAGTAGCTTTCGGACATATAACATAGTAATATAGCACATGTTTAGAATATAGAGTTAAAGCATATATAATCTAGTGTTACATTAATGTGTTTAACAATCAGTATGACTGTTAGCAGTCACAGGAAGCAGCCGCCGATGCACAGCAGCAGCCGATAGGATGGGAAACTGCCACGCTGCAGGAGCAGGCCTCTGAAGACCCCTTCTGTTGGAACAGGACACCTCAGTTGGCGCAGTGTGGGAATGTTTATAGGTCTGAGGCGATAACCGCCTGAGTGACTGAATGGTGAGGTTCTCAGGATGAATATTAGAAGCGCCTAATATTTTACTAACCAATACAGATCTCTTAGTTATCAATTGCTGTCTAACAAAATACCAAAAATTTACTAGTTTAAAATCACATACACTTATTATCTCAGTGTCTGTGGGTCAGAAGTCCAGGTATGGAATAACTGAGTTCTCTGCTCAAAGTCTCCCAAAGATTCATTTGAAGATTTTGGTGAGACTGTTTTCCATTCTGGAGCCAGGGTCTTATTACAAGCTTGTTTTAATCCCTGAAAAGGGTCATTTCTTTTTGGGTGTAGGGCTGACATGCCCACTTCCTTGTGCAAAATCCACACAAGACCCATTCTCTCCTTAAAGACTCTCACAGTTCCTTGTGATGTGGCCAGTTCACAAGTCCTCTTACACACCTTCTCACAACATGGCAGCTTACTTTTAGGGCAATAAGAGAATCTCGGATCTCAGAGAAAACTACGCCCTCCTCTAAAAATTTCACCCTGGTATGTCAGGTCCAGCTGGGCCAACCTCTCTTTTGAATAATTCAAAATCAAACAGACTGGTGACTTAATTTGGTGACTTAATTCAGTGACTTAATTTGCACAATGCCTTCACCACTGCATATAACACAAATTAGTCGCAGGAGTGAGGTCAGCCATATTCACAAGCCCCATCCAGGCTCAAAGGGAAAGTCTTACACTGGGCGTGCTCTCCAGGCTTGTGGCTCCTGGAGGCCCTCCTCCAATTCTGCATACTTCAATAGTACTACCAGGAAGAACTGGCCTATGATAAGCCATGAACTTCATCAATCAATAAAATTTTTTGACTCTCGGGTATAACTTACAGGCATGAAGTAGTTGCTGTCTTTGAGCTTAGGAACCCAGCAACTAAAGCGACAATGAGCTTGGCTTGGAGATTCAACAAAAATAAGTCCAATAGGATAGAAGAGTCTTTCTAATGATGCAGATAATAGTGTTAATAGCCTCTCTGAAAACTTCATAGCCATTCAATTACTATTCTTATTTATTTATTTTTAGAATTGAAGAACAGCTAAAACTGCATACAGATAACTGAGCATTTGTAAAGGATTTTTATATACCACAAGTATAAATGTAATGTGCAAATAGATAGCATGTCATTGCTTAAAATGTATTAAAATATTTATATAAAGTTGCATTTGATATTAAGTCACTTCAAACAATTGGCCAGCTGTATATTTATGCTCTTATCTGGGAAAATCCTATTTTTAAAATGGAAAAAAATGGATACTTTGTATAAACACAAAGGGTTGGCAGATTTCTGAGTTGTTTTGGGGCATAAACCCTTTGATGTTCTTGATCAGATTATGTAACATTTTAGGACTTGCACTTCTGTCTATTAAGGAAAGAGGGCAGTATTTGGTCTCCCACCATTAACAATCAAAAACTAGAGGGAGGGAAAACATTTGAAGCAACTATTTTCAGTCAGTAGACAACAAGCAGAGGAAGCTGGTGATCCTTGAGAGAAGAAAAATGAATAAAGTGAGTTCTACTGCACCCCTGGCTTTCTGCCTAGGGGTGATTTCCAGACAACAGTGTAGGAAGGTAAGATCTAAATAAACAGATCCATAGTTGAGGAGTCAGAGATAAAAAGATCAAGGAGACAAAGCCAGCTAAATTTTGCAGAGCAAAGTACTGGAGAGAGCTGGCCACATTTATAAAAAGATTTCTAGAAATCTACGTTGGGACTCCCATGGGTCTCAGCTAGGGTGTCATGAGCGTACACTCGTCTGTAAGCCAGCTGGGCAACTGCTCAGCTAGCTGTCTGCCCACCAGCCCAGCACCAAAAAATAGATAAGAGTCACACAAGTTGACTATGCTAGTCACTCAGCTTTTATTGAATGCAGGTTCACTCAAAGTAGAGCATCAACATCCATTAATATCCTACTCACACTCTAACAATCTAAGAGAAATATAACACACACACACACATGGGAATCAATGGGAGAGAACAATCCTGAGTCTCAGAGTCACAGTCTGCAGGTCCGGGAGAGAGCGTGGTGGTCAAGGGAGTTGTCTGTATCTTGTAAAGAAGGATCTCCGGAGCCAGGTGGGCAGCAGGGTAGATGAAGACCTCAGTCCAGCAGAGCAGAGCCTCCAGCGGCCAGGCCAAGGGAGATCAGTGTGGCATGGAGCAGCAGTCTGGTGTGTGGGGCTTGGCTGTCTCAGCGGTGGTCTGGAAACTGTCTCAGTTATATTTGAGAGTGGTGCACTCCACCCTCTGGGTATTTTTTGATAAAAGTCTTGGAACCCCTGATGGCGAGTATGGAATTTCCCCTGGAGTCTGTCTGTGGGTGGTCCTGCTCTGCAGACATGGCTGTTCTGGTCACTTGTGCTGGTATCTTAGGTGTGGATCCTTGACAGATGTGTCTAGTGTGACTTAGGTAGTTTCCCTGTTGAACAAAATTCTCATAGCTGGCTGGCAGCTATTTTGGTTGACATAAATGACCCCACTTTGTTTTATATACTTTATGCTATCTCTACCACACCAATGCCATTTTATTGGTCCTGCTCTCCACATAGGGATTAAGCTATGCATGCATATGGGGGAGTGTTCCATGGTCAGGGAAAGAATACCGGCGTACTGTAAGTGGAACAATTTTCTGACTTTACCAAAGGTTGGGAGAAATTTAAGTTCTAACCAATCAGAGTGGTTTAATCTCTTTGGAAACATATGACATTGAATAAAGGCCACTGCAAAAGGCTGTGTCTTAGCTTCAGGGATAAAGTAGCCATGGTTTAAAGGCTGCTAAAGAACAGCCCTAAGAAAGCTTAAAAACAAGCCTCAAGAGCATCAGCCTGACCACACTGGTTTAAGAGGCAAAGAAGACTCTTCAAGACTGTTCCATTAAGGGACAGAAATTGAACTAATTCCACTGAAACAAAAGACAGGAGAGTTTTAAGCACTGAGGTGACTGGGTGGAAAAGCACAGGAGGACATTCGTGGGGAGGCTGGTTAATGTGATGGGCTCGTGTGTGTTTGTTAACTGGCACTTACTGAAGGAAGACTCCTACCCTGAGATGCATAGCTAGGGGACGCTAATTTTTCTTGGTGGTTACTTACCAAAGGAATGGTTTTCAGCTATTGAGAAAGACATTCCAGAACTACAGAAAATTTACACCTCAAAGGGGTAGAGAAAAAAATTGCAATTGTAACTTTTCTAAAGTTAATGTTCTAAAAAAAAAAGAGGCCAGGGACCTGTCTAAATTTAGTCAAGCTAATGAAATATTAAGGCAGTCTCTGACAGTTGTCAAAACAAATTACCTATTCTATAAAGGAAAACTGTCCTGCTCTTCCCTATGGATTTCAGAAGCCTGACTAATTAGTGCTCTCTGTGTGTGTGTGTGTATGTATATATACACATATACATATACATATACATATACATATACATATACATATACATAAACTTTTTTAAGCACTGTGGTAGATGTATCATATATATATATATATGTCTCTTTCCCTATATGTCTTTTTTAAGCACTGTGGTAGATATATGTTATTTTTGTCTGCTCTGCATCTATTCCTTTGGAAGTTTATCTAGATTTGTCAGAAGAGTTGGCATATGGCCCAGGCTGGACACTCAGAGCACCTCATGCCTCTGGACTTAACAATTGGTGATGAGAAGAGCAGAGACCAATAAGTACTCTTTGGCATCATTATTTTAAGGAGAGGATGAATGAAGGGGGTGCAGGGAGGGAGGGGGAGAGAGAGAGAGAGACCAAGAGCAAAGAGTAACATCTGAATCCTTGTTTCCAATTGTGTGAGGTTTACCGCTGTAATTTATAATTTAACGAGTCAATGAATTGTCTCTTTAGCGTAAGCTAGTATGCATCAGGTTTCTGCCATTTTTAACTAAGATGGTTCTGATTAGTAAGTACATTTTAGGTTTAGGTCACCATGGCCGAGATTTTAAGAATTCCCTTCTCTGATTTTCCTTCTCCTATCTGAACCCATCAGTTCTATTTCAATCATTTTATCTGTTCCAACTTCTCCTTTCATAAGTGTTAGTTAAGGTAAAGCTAAATGCTATAAAAATCAATTCCAAATTTCTAGGAAATTAACCCAATAAAAGTTTGTTTCTGACACCAGCTAAAATGTGATGAGGGGGACCTGGTTCAGTGGGTGGCTGCCAGGCTATGACTGTGTCACCTGCTTTGGAGTTTTCAGTACCCAGCCAGCAGACAGGAAATGAAAAATCTGTGTGAGGGTAAAGTTTTAATTAGCCAACCATCAAGTGATATCTCTAAGTTCACTTATATTCATTTACCCAGGACTTAATAGCACGACCTACAAAGTTGTCTTGTACATACAGTTCAACTGCTTGACTAGAGAAAAGAGAAAAGAGAGTTGACTGAACAGATTGCAGCCCCTCCCAGACCAGGGTAATGATTCTGTGCTAAAAAAGGGCCAGTGAGTATACACCCTTAAGAAATGGCACTAACTTATGCCACGATGAAGGTGTTCGAGAACAACAACAACAAAAAAGTAGCTTCTCTTTTTACTCAATGACTTGCACTTGTTTCTGAACATCTAGCCTCTGAAGAATAGAATAAAAATAAGTAAATAAGTGTCTAATATGTTTTAATGCTTGGCCTGATCTAATAATTTAAATAGAATCTGTGGTAAGGTTCAGTTTTTCCTGGATGACATTTTTCAGAGTGATCGATTTCTGCTGATTGGAGAACCTTAAGCATTTTGCCAGATTCTCTATCTGACATAATTGCCTGGAGGTCCTCCCATAGAGTCTGGCAGGGGAAGGAAGCACTTCGCTCACCCATGATACACATCTTTGCAGGCCCATTAGCTTGAAACTTATCCTTGTAACATGGGAATTGATGGTGGCTTGGAAAAGTTTCAACTTAGGGTCCTCTATACCACCAGTTACCTTGATCTGTCAACACCTCACACTGTCACAGGCATTTGTTGAGATGGTCTCCTCCTTGAATCTTCCCCAAAGAGTGGGGACACTCTGCCCTCTTTCTTGGTGGTACCTGGAGACAGGACATACTCATATTTGTCTTCTTTCATTTCACTTTTCTTGTTCTCTTTTCAATGTCCCAGGGCAAGAAAAGGAACTTTTATTTCTTCAATATCATATAATTTCTATATTATAAAATGAATCTGGCTCTTCAAGGTGGAAGAAAGATCATGTCTATACTAGAAGGGCATTCTA
Source organism: Glossophaga mutica (assembly GCA_039655065.1). Lineage (NCBI taxonomy): Eukaryota > Metazoa > Chordata > Mammalia > Chiroptera > Phyllostomidae > Glossophaga > Glossophaga mutica. Next base: position 68,785,895 of record CM077304.1, read on the forward strand.
TATTCTACATTTCTGACTCCTTTGCAGCAAGGTACAGAGGGAACAAAGCAATCTTGCAAATCCTCTCAAGAACATAGACGGGAGGAAACACTATAATTTCAAAGCATAATATTGATAGTGGCAAAGCTATCGTCTCAATAGCCCTGATTTACATATCTGAAGTGAAGCATTGTATTGTTCCTTCGCCAAGATTCTTTCCAATATCAAATGCCAAACTTTTTACTTCTCTGCAAAGCACAGCTCAACTGCCATGTCCCAGGGAGATGGATGCTTTAGGAAGACTATTGAAAATCTGTGCATGGAAAGGCAAAAGAGACCAAACATGAATATTATTCAAAATAGTCCTATTATGAACATCTTCTTATTCCTCTGAGTAGAACATATATCTGATAAGGCATCTTTGCTTCTGCAATTAGGTGACCAATTATCTTGGTTTGCCTCGGTAAGGGTTTCCTCAGAATTTGAGACTTTCCTGCATAAGCTGAGCCAGTTTTTTACCCCACCTACAGACACTGAGCAACTCTGAGGATATTACTGTGTTAATATGCTGACAGTCTCTTGCTGTGGCTGGTGTCACTCTGTGGACTGAGCATTGGTCTGCAAACCGAAAGGTCACCAGTTTGATTCCCAGTCAGGGCACATGCCTGAGTTGTGGGCCAGGTCCCCAGCTGGGGTTGTGTGAGAAGCAATTGATGGATGTTTCTCTCCTTCTCTTTCTCCTTCCCTTCTCCTCTCTCTAAAACTAAATGAATAAAATATATTTTTTAAATATGCTGATAATCTCTTGTAGCTTTACTCAACTTGAAAAATCCTTTGTTCCTACAAAAGGTGAGAGATTAGAAGAGAAGACGTGATAAGGAGGTGGCTGAATCTTGCCACGGTTAACTTGCTCCTTATCAGAACAAGTTCTAAGCACCCTTCTTCAGGCCAATGCCACAATGGTTCATTTCAGTGGAGTCGTTACATAGAGCAGCCCATTCTTTTTCACCCAGTAAACTGCTTTATTTTGTTCAGCGAACTGCTAGTTTAGGTTCTTAACTTTGTTTTAAAACAATTGCACTTTACTCATTTGGTCAACACACATCTCCTATTGTCACTTGTAAAATAATTACTATTACAAAGAACTTATATACTTCAATGATGTTTGCATTTTACATTTTTTCTAATAAGTTTTGTATTATTTTTCTGATGATTGGCTTATGGTTATAGTTTCCTGGGCAATGACAGATAAATATAGAAGCCAATCCAGCAGTTTAAATTAATCTATTTATACTTCCCTAAATATTGTAATAGTGTATCTTTCCTTAAAGAGTGACTATGAGGCTACTACCTAATGATTATTTTATGGATATGTAATCATTTTAATACTTGGTCATATGTTCTTTCCCTCCTTCTCCCCCCCGCTTTTTTTCTTTCTTTTTTTTAACCTGGAATGAACCTTGCTGGATATCTTAACCAACAACAATATAACCTAGATACCATGGCAAAGTTTCAAATTCTTGCACTCCACCAGAGATCTAAGGAATCAGAATCTTTGAGGTGTCAGGCAGTCATAACAAGCCCCTTATGCACCTAAAATTTGAGAACCACTGGATTGCTGTACAAATAAAATAACTAAGACCCACCATACATCTGACAGTGATGCTAGCTAGCCACGTAGAAGAATGCAGATTCACCCTAACTGCAGTCACAGTGTCTGGGTGTGTGTTAGGCTAATAACATAATCTCTCTGATATACAGTTTGTTCTTCTACTATATAGAAATAAAACCTATTCTGTATAGTCAATGAGAGCCGTGTATGTGGAGCACAATATTTTCAAGTGCATGAAAAAGTAACTTTATTTTCTCATAACTGAACTTGATTTCTATCTTGAGCTCCAATTATATCCAGGATCAGAATTTGCAATTGATTCATTCTAGGAAACAGACATGTTGCAATCATTTCGAGCTTAAAATTGAGTATAGAATCATTTCTCCCTACTCTCCTCATCCCTGGGGTTGATTCTAAGATTCAGGGTTTATGAAAAAATCTGCACTATAGGTTAGGGAGAAAACTCTACTTCTTGGGCTTGATCTGTCCTGTGTAGATCCCCAGGGAGACCTACAACTGTGTGGCTGCTTCTTCCAGTGGCGTGTTTCAGGGGCCCTTCTCACCGCACAGCCCTAGCTACTATTTGTGAATACACATCTCCTTTGAGTTAAAGATTCATTAATTTTATGTCATTCTGCTACCTCCAGGTAAGATTAAATTGTTTCCCTGAGCCTCTCTGAGGCAGAGAGAGACTGAACCCTCATTATATATTCTCTGCCACTGAAATCCCAGGCAGTCATCTGGGTTCAGCGGGTCCCTACACGTTTGTGACCCAGACACCTCTGCTGGCCGGTCAGCGCTCAGCTGGAAAGTGGGCCTCAGACGTCCTCTATTCCTGTGTCCCCAGTTTAAAAGTGGCATATTCTACCCCAGTGTCGCACTTCTACATCAACAGCTGAGCAGGGAGGCTCTATTTTTCTTTCAATTCTCTTTTTTTCTTCTGGCTCAGACGCATAGAATCGGAGTGGTGAGTGGTAGGCAGGTGGGCACAGTGCCAGAGAAACTCTAAAAAGGTGGGTTTTGTTGTTGTTTGCATTTTGTTTTTACCAACTTTTACCTAGATTGGGAGCTTTTAAAACCTACGTGGCAATAATTGACCATTAATTCTCTACATCTTCAAATGATAACTCCCCTTGGAGCAAGAGTGGTCTCATTCACAAATGGAGGAAAATCTTGGGTTAATATTATTAACACAAGGTTAAAAGGCGGTTGCACAGAGAAACTAAAATGTTTTATAGTACTTTTTGCACATGTAAAGCAGTTAACACACAGCTAACTCCTAAGAACTACTTGGTCATTTATAATAGTTACAGTCATATTTTTATGAAGCTCTATTTAAAATTCATTATGTTCAGGATCGCATTTAAAACTCTCAACATCCCTCTGAGATAGATACTGTCATCCCATTTTACTGGTGAGGAAAACAACTTAAGGAAATTCAATGAATTGCTCAAGGACACATAACCAGCAAGTGTAAAACCAAGTCTCAACTCCAAGCCTGTCTTAGAATCGAGCCTCTGTTCTTAACCACGTCATTATCGTGTGCCTGCCTCTCTGTTTCCTTTCTCACTCTACGGCAGACGGCACACCCCAATTTTCCCTATGACAAGGTGTGAGACAGATGTAGAAACCAGAATGAGGATGATATGTCTGTGTGATGCTAGACACATACAAGAATGCAATGTTTCTGGAAATATATTTAAACAAGGATTGGAGATAAAACTAAAGGTAAATGCAAATGCAAGTATGTATTCCTGTGATTATCAGAAGTGCAAATGCTCTGAAAATTTCATTTTGCTTCTTTAGCACCCATAATGCTTCTGATTTTCACATGAGATGCTTTCTCAGCAGATGCAGTTTCATATTTTCCTTAGGCCAAGCTTGCCAATGAATTTGTTGCTTGTAGCTTTCTTTTTTACCTTAAACATCAGTCCTTAAACAAACAATCCAACAAACATAAACATCTTGATCTACAACATTTCACTGGAACTTTAGTTCAACTATGCCATCTCTTGGAATTAGTCAATTTGTGTTTTGAGTGTATTAGAACCTTTCTTGGTTACCAGTAAGTGTGGAAGAACTAATGTTATCTCTACAACTCTAATTTATTTTGTCTTATTTTAACCTTGCTTCTGACTCAGTATTATTTGGCAAGTGAGCAGTGAATGTCTGAGCTGAATAATAAAAGAGCTGAGGCATTTTGACTTCACTGTGTGGGGAAGCTTCCTCCACTGCAGTGTGTCTGGCTCTACTAACCACTTTATTTGTGTCTGGATTCAAGAACATTTAAAACAACTCCCTGAAGTTTTGGGGTGAAAAATCTAATGACATACACTAGAAAAATAAATGAAATGAAATATTTCTTGAAATTTCCAACATTGGTGGGATGATAATGCAGAATTACCTTTTAGTGTACATTTCTATTCATGCTACATTAATGTCATGTTAAATTTGTTGATCACTACAAATAAATGAGCCAAGTATATATAGTACATTAAATTTAGTGAGGCAATTAGATTTTGTGGAAGTTCAATGATGATTAGAATTGGAGTCAAATTTTCCATGATTAATTAAGCTGACAAGGAATGACTCCATGCTCAGCTATGTCCAAGTATAGCTTTATACATTCTGGGTACTTTCCTCCTTGATAAAAAGGACCACAATATTTATTGGATCCCAAAGTCTCTAGGAGACTGACAGTTGGGATTTCTAAACAATTTCTACAAGTTGGTCTTAGCTCAAACCTAGTCTACCTGCTGCTACTGGGTTGGAGCACCTCACCACGTCTAGGGGGCGCTCTGGCTCTCCCCAGGATGTGATGAGGAAACCACGGGGTTACTATCCCTGTCTTTCTGACTCTGCTCAGGGGTTTTCTCCTTATCTAAACAAGGTATTTAATCATCTATACAATGTGAAATTGTAGAGTTCATCTTGCACCCTTGCAGGACTGGTGGCCATCTGGAAAAACTCAGTTTGTCTTGGCAGCTCGGTTACTGATTGGCAGCTCTATGTATGCTAATACTCTGTCAGGCATGACTCTTATCAAGGGTCCTGGAGTGTAATGGAGAGACGATACAGAAGGAAGTTTCAGATTTTGAGCCAGTTCCATTCATTCCACAATTATTTAATGGGCGCTGCTTATGTGCTAGTCGCAGAATTGGATTTTGAGTCCCCTCTCCAAGAAGAATTCACAGTGTAGTTGGCCTGGTTTTGATTCCTGCTTCTAAAAACTTTGGCAGGTTTACAAATAGTCTTTACTACCTTTGATCTGTAGTTCCCTCATCTATAAAATGGAAACAATATTTTGTCACAAGTATTTTATTAATTGAGCTAAATATTGTATATAAGTTCTTAACAGAAGGTACAGTTAAGCAGTCAATGAAATGTGGGGATTATAGATATTTGGAGACAGACAGCCTTGGGTTTAAATAATAAATCTTCTTATACTCTGTATTATCTGAGCTATGTTACATACACAGCAATTTATTTCTTCATTTATTACTGATATTTTAATTCATAGAATCTATGTAACAGACAGCTTTCCATGCAAGGGCTGAGCTAAGCAATTTAAAGGTGTATCTGCTTAATTTTTATGAGTTATGTACAATTGTTCTCATTCTTTACAGATGAGGAAAGTTAATTTTAATCAGAGAAGTAACACTCCAGAACAAGAACTTCTTATTTTTATTTTAATTATTGTTCAAGTATAGTTTTCTGCCTTTTACTGCCATCCCAGCCCACCCCACCAGCCTTCCCCACCTCCCTCCCGTTTCCACCCCCCATAGTTTTTGTCCATGTGTCCTTTATACTTGTTACTGCAAACCCTTCCCCTTTTCTCCTGAAATGCACCTCCCCTCTCCCCTCTGGTCACTGTCAGCCTGTCCTCTATTTCAGTGCCTTTGGTTAGATTTTGCTTGCTTGTTTGTTTTGTTGATTAGGTTCCTGTTAAAGGTGAGAACATATGGTATTAGTCTTTCACCACCTGGCTTATTTTGCTTAGCATAATGCTCTCCAGTTCCATCCATGCTGTTGCAAAAGGTAGGAGCTCCTTCTTTCTTTCTGCTGCATAGAATTCCATTGTGTAAATGTACCATAGTTTTTTGATCCATTCATTTACTGATGGGCACCTGGGTTGCTTCCAGCTCTTGGCTATTGCAAATTGTCCTGCTATGAACATTGGGGTGCACAAGTTCTTTTGGATTTGTGTTTCAGGGCTCTTGGGATATAATACTAGCAGTAGAATTACTGGGTCAAAAGGCAGATCCATTTTTAGTTTTCTGAGGAAATTCCATACTGTTTTCCATAGTGGCTGCACCAGTCTGCATTCCCACCAGCAGTGCACCAGGGTTCCCTTTTCTCCACAATCTCTCCAACACTTGCTGTTTGTTGCTTTGTTTATGATGGCCATACTGACTGGCGTGAGGTGGTATCTCCCTGTGGTTTTAATTTACATCTCTCTGATAGCTAGAGATACTGAGCATCTTTTCATGTGTCTCTGGATCCTTGTATATCCTCCTTGGAGAAGTGTCTGTTCAAGTCATTTGCCCATTTTTAATTGGTTTGCTTGTCTTCTTAGAGTGGAGTCCTGTGTGTTTTTTACAGTCATTCCTTGCTATATTGTGGTTCCAGGGATGACTGTATACTTCACTGGTGAGTACCCATATAGAATTCTATATTTTGTTAAAATTACGTAGGTTAAAGAATGTAGAAAGTGTTTAAGAGCATATAAAGTGTTTATAAGAGTGTGGAAAAGGTTAATAAGAGAGTGGGAAAGGTTTATAGGAGTGTGGGAAGGGTTTATAAAACCTTAAAATATATATAAATAATAAAATAAATATAATGCTGCTACTTTGCGGATTTTCACCTATCGCAGGGGTCTCCTGGAACGTAATTCCTGTGATAGGTGAGGGATCACTGTATATATTTTGGAGATTAAACCTTTGTCTGAGGTATCATTGGCAAATATGTTTTCCCATATAGTTGGTTCTCTTTTTATTTTAATACTGTTTCCTTTGGCTGTGCAGAAGCTTTTTATTTTGATGAGATCTCATTTGTTTATTCTTTCCTTTATGTCCCTTGCTCTAGGGGACATATCAGTGAAAATGTTGCTGGGTAGAATATCTGAGATTTTCCTGCCTATGTTCTCCTCTAGGACTTCAATGGTGTCACGGCTTATATTTAAATCTTTTATCCACCTTGAATTTATTTTTGTGTATGGTGTAAGTTGGTGCTTGAGTTTCATTTTTTTTGCACGTAGCTGTTCAGTTCTCCCAACACCATTTATTGAAGAGGCTATTTTTACTCCATTTTATGTTCCTGCCCCCTTTGTCAAATATTAATTGATTGTAGAGACTTGGGTTTATTTCTGGGCTCTCTGTTCTATTCCATTGGTCTACGTGCCTGTTTTTATGCCAGTAGCAGGCTGTTCTGATTACCGTGGCCTTGTAATACAGTTTGGTATCAGGTATTGTGATCCCTCCTACTTTGCTCTTCTTTCTCAAAATTGCAACAGCTATTTGGAATCATTTATGGTTCCATATAAATTGTTGATGTGTTTGTTCTGTGTCTGTGAAATATGCCATTGGTACTTTAAGAGGTATTGCATTGAATCTGTAAATTGCTTTGGGTAGTATGGACATTTTGATGATGTTAATTCTTCCGATCCATGAACACAGTATATGTTTCCATTTGTTTGTGTCTTCTTTGATTTCTTTCTTTAGTGTTGTGTAGTTTTCTGAATACAGGTCTTTTACCTACTTGGTTAGGTTTATTCCTAGGTATTTTATTTTTCTTGTTGCTATATGAAATAGGATTTTTTTCTTGATTTCTGCAGAAGCAGAACTTCTTACCATTACAGTAGTCTACTGCAATGATGGAGGGAGCTAGATTTGTACAAATACATAGTACAAAACTTGAAATAAAGCAGTAGCTGGAAAAATATTCCTGTACCCTAACTTCTGTCTAGTAATAGATTCTCAGAATGGTTTTCATCCACAAGAGTTTGGTCTGTGCCCAGGGAAGAAATAAATATGCATGAGGTTTGCAGGACATTTGGCTTTGAATAATAAAATTCATGACTAAAACCACTTGTACTTTGGTATAATATTTAAATATGTACACTTCATTTCATGGATCAATCTTCTGAACCCTTAGCTAATGCTACATTCCTGGGAGCTTAAAGACATGTATCCATTGAGTGAGATAAAAAAATAAAATGTCAAAATTTATTACAAAATGTATTTCAACTACATTTCCACTGGGACAAAGTTTAGGTAATTGCACAATTCTAGTTTCTCCAGGCAATAGGTTTGTGAGCAAGAGTTGTTTAGAGCAAGCAGAAACAAAAATCATATTTCAGTGGCATTTCAAGCAAAAGCAAACCCCCTTCCCAACACTTTAAAAAGGACTGCCTTAAAGAAGAAATCTTAAATGTCACTGGAGACTTTCAAAATAGTGGAGACCATATGCAGAGTGCTTTACCATAGAGTCTTTAAATACAGGTCTTCAATGGTGAGCACAGTGTATAAATGGAGGTATAGAGAATTAGTGCATCGTACAGTGGAGCAGAAAACTCACATCTGTTCCTTCTACAACCCAGCACACCCCATTTATTAATGCTGTTCTCTTCACTGTCAGGTTCAAACAATTAACTTGTGCAGACTGGCTTCAGTGGGGATAAAGAGACAGTGTGTTTATCAGGGGAATGTACTAGTTTGAGCTCTTTTAACATCAGAAAAAAGAAATACAATATCCCTTATGTCCTATGTATACAAAGATACTATGAATTTATAGTCATGGAGTAATTTTAGCACCAAAATAGTATTAAAAATTTTAAGTAATAGCAAAAAGTTTAGAGTGTTTATCCTCTTTAATCAACTAAAATAGATCATTTAAAGTGGCATTTGATATAGTTATTTTAGTTACTTGGTGAATGATTCAATTTCTAAATATATTGGTTATCCACATTACTGATAATCTAGAAATGGAAAAAATGATTCCGTCATTGCCATTAAACATAGCAGCTGATGCAGATGTGTATTCACATGTATGTTGCTCATCTGAATTGCTATTCTGTGAGGTCTGATGACCTTCTAAAGCAGCACAAAGTGTGTTTTCGCATGGATCCCAGGTGTTATTATCAGGAGATATAATGTGTCACCCTATATTTTAAATAAATATTCTATTTTCATTTCAGTATCATTTTGTAGCTCTTCTGTGGATAAAAAGTGCTTCTTTCCTCCTACTTGTATTCTGATTCAGATAAAACGAGAGAGAGCATTAAGAAGCAAATTCACAGAGAGAATCACTCTCTTTTTCTTGAAACACTTTTGTACCTGGGCTTCAAGGATGCTACCCATTCTAGTTTATGCTCTACCCTAGTAGTTACTGAATCTGTGACAGAGTGCCCAAGGATTCCAAAAACAGACCAGTCCTGCCTTAGATCTCTTTTCTACCCATTCCCAGGATTTTAAATACTATCTATATGCTGGTGACTCCCAAATTTATTTCAATGGCTTTGACATCTATTTCTGAATTTCAGAACTCCACACATTGCCTAATTAACATCCCATTTAAATATATAATAAGCATATCACTTTTGAGGCGTTAACTCTAACAACTGAACACTTGATCTTCCCAATTTCAGTAGTTGGCCTCGTTTACTCAGTGGTGACCAGCTAACCCTGGAGATGTGGAACTTCTTTTTCTCACACATCTGATTCATTAGCAAAACCTTTTCAAAAGTGACCCCAAACCCTACTACTCTTCATTGATTTTACTTCCAGCCTCTTCTAAGCCGGCACCTTCCCTCATCTGGATCTAGGCAGTGTCTTCCTAGCTAGTCTCTCTGCTTCCTTTCTTGAGCTCATATCTATATAGTATTTTCTTTTCCACTCAGTAGTCCAAGGGATCCTTTCAAAGCCTCAAATAATTGCCCTTCTCAGATTCTCCAATGGTCTTCCATTAATTTGAAATACAATGCAAAATGTACCACATGATCTGACCCTTTGCTCTCATGCATCCCCAGATACCTTGGATGTCTCTTACTATTCTCCCCTTGCTTTGTCTTCATGAAGCACACTGGCCTCCCTGCTTGCCTCTACCTCAGGGATTCTGCACCACCTGTCCTTTTGGCTTAGGCTGATTTCTCCCAGATACCTGCATTGTTCACCTCCTTACTTCATTCGTGTCTCTGTTAAAATGTCACCTCCCCAGGGAAACTGTTCCTGACCATCTTTCAAAAGTCTTTCAAAAATATTCATCATTTTAATCCCTTAGCACTTGTAACTGACATTATACTCTTATGGACTATATTTCCATTAGAATATAAGAGAAAGCACTTTCCATTTTATTATTTTATTTATTTATTTTTACTATCGCGGTGTTTCTAACTGTGCCAGGTACAATATGAGTCCTCAAAAAGTATTTGTTAGATGAACAAATAAAAGGATGAATAAATATACACTGGGATTATTCTAGCTGCATAAACTTTATTTAGAGTAAAGCTTTTCATAAATCTACTTTTGTCAGATAGCATCATTAAAAATCAAAACTTGATTAACATTTAATTAATAGAATTATTATCAAAAATATTCCAAAAATGGGAATCAGAAAATAATCCAAATCCAATTCTCTTACTTGGTAACTAAAATAATCATAGTGTTATGAAATGTCTCCTTCACTTTGTGTTGTGTGTACATGACCTGTGGCTGATATTTACTAATTGCTGGGAAGTTTTACTGCTTGAGCAGATGGTGAACCAACCGCTTGGGAATAAAATTGGCCAGGTTGCCTTTGAAGCTCTTCAAACAATAAACACAATACTATATGACAGAGAAGGATCTATATATGATGAACAAAGAGAACAGAGATTATTTGTAAAGGTTGGAAAGCTTCCTGTGTTCCACAATATTGGCCCATAATTTACTCATCAGTTCCCTTCTTCAGGGCTTTCTAGTATCTCAGATTTGAGAAGATAAATTATCTACAGTTTTTTTTCCCAGCAAGTACTATTTCCAGCTATCCTATCCAAGCCAGATTCATAGTTGTGAACAGCAAAGGCAGGTTTTGCGTGAAGAATTTCTGAATGAAGCGTGCCTAATAAAGAACCCTGTCCAGAGACAGCTGATTAACTTCACTGCTTCTCCCTCTATGTCCTGCTCTATGCCATTTATAACTCGATGGGAATTTGTAAAATGAATTGCATCCAGACAAGTAAAATATATTTCTGCCTGGATAATTTGATAGAATATTGAACTGCTTATTATTTTAAATATACTTAAAAAAAACTTCTGCCAAACTAGTCCCACTTATGTCTCATCATTTTCTGTTTCTTCTGTCTTAGATCTTGATTGAATTCATTAAGAAAACAAAAAAAAAATTCTAAATGTACATGCACCTAATAATAGCTTCAAAACACATGAAGCAAATACCGACAGTACTGAAAGGAGAAGTGGAAAACCCACAATTATACTGAAATACACCTACACTAGTTGATGGAACATGTAGATTTAAAATATCAGTAGTGTTATAGATAACACACAACATTATCAAGCAAAATGGCATAATTAATATTAATAGAAAAATGCTATCAAATAACAGCAGAAAATATTTGCTTCAAATAAACACGAAATATTCACCAAGATATAACATATACTGGGCAAACATATACAGATTTATGTTTATGTATCAACAGATTTAAAAAAATTAAGATTATATAAAGCATGTTCTCTGACCACATGAGAACTGAGCTAAAGTTAATAACTGAAAATATCTGGAAAACTCCCAAATATTTGGAAATTCTCCACTATACTTCTTAATAACCCATAAATCAAAAAATTTCAGGTAACATTAAAAAATTTTTCTTCAATCAAATAAAAATTAAAGAAAAGATTCCCAAATCTGTAGTGTAGGCAGTGCTAAGAAAGAAATTTATAGCATTTTATCTTTATATAAGAAAAGAAGAAAGGTTGCAATTCAATTATATAAGTTTTCAGCTTAACAAAAAACAAAAAATAAATTTAAAGGAAGCGGAAGGATAATGGTAATGATAATAAGAGCAAGGAATGGAATAAAAAAATACATAAAACAATAGAGCAAATTAAGGAAGTCAAAGCTGGTTCTTTGGAAACAATAGTGAAACTCTAGCTGATGTGATCAAGGAAAAAGGTTATGAAAATCATCAATATCAGGAATGAAAGAGGTGGTAACACAACAGATCCTATAATGTCAAAATGATAATGAAGCCTTATTATTAACAATTTTATATTAATACAGCTGAAAATTTATATGAAATAGGCAAAGTCCTTACAGAAAAAAGTACTACCAAAGTTATTGAGGAAAAAATAGCTTCACTTCTATTAAAGGGCTTGATGTCATATAGTCTCGTGCACCTTAAAGACAGGGATGCGTTCTGAGAAATGCATCGTCAGACAATTTTGTGGTTGTGCAAGCATCACAGAGTATATCTACGCAGATCTGGATGGCATAGCCTACCACACACCTGGGCTATATGCAGAGCCTGTCGTTCCTGTGCTACAAACCTGTACAGCATGTAACTGTGCAAAACAACATGAGGTTAAATACAGCACTGGAGAGAATTATGCAATCAAATGATGTGGTAAATACAAAATGGATGAGGCTTCCATCAACATAATATAATGGCATACTGTCTTACAGTAAACTTTTTTTATAAGTAGAAAGACTACACTCTAAAGTGATAAAAAGTATACTACAGTGAATACAGGAACCAGTAACTGTTTATTATCAAGTATTATATACTACTGCACATAATTGTATGTACTATACTTTTATACTAGCAGTGCAGGTTTGTTTATACCATCACTGCCACAAAAATGTGAGTAATATTTTGCACTATAGCATGACAATGTCTACAACATCACTAGGTGTTAGGAGATGTTTAGTTCCATTATAATCCTAGGAGATAACCCTCATATATGTGGTTTGTTGTTGACATAAATGATATATGTCTCATGACTGTACTTAAAATTCTTTGCATAAAGAAAATTCTTTGAAATAGTATGGATGAATTGGAGAGCATTATGCTAAGTGAAATAAGCCAGGCGAGGCGGTAGTGAAAGCCAAATACCATATGACATCACCTTTAAGGGGAACATAATCAATAAAACAAACAAGGAAGTAAAATATAACCAGAGACATTGAAATTGAGAACAAACTGACAGTAACCAGAAGGGAGGTGGGTGGGGATAATGGGGAGGAAAGGGTGAAGTGTTTTGAGGAACAACTATAAAGGATACATGAACAAAACCCAGGGAGGGAGTGGAATCAGGGGAGAGAGATTGGGATGGCTGGGGTGGGGAGGGCGTGGTGTGGTGAAAAGGCAGACAATTGTACTTGAACAACACTAAAATAAAATAAAATAAAACTACAGACCTGTGAGGTTTTGTTGGCTAATTCTAATAAACATTTAAGGAAAACATAAGCCCAATTCTACACAAACTGTTCCAGAAAATAGAATATAAGCAATCGCTTTCTTACTCATTTCATTAAGCCAAAACAAACATTACTTAAGAGAAAAACTTCAGACCTACATATTTCATGAGCATAGACAAATAAACACTCAACAAGTATTAGCAACTTGATCTCACCAATATATTAAAATGATAATGTATTATGACCAAGTATCATTTATCCAAGAAAGCAGGGTTGGTTTATTACTAAAATGTGGTCAGTGCAACTCATCATTTTAACAGGGTAAAAAAAAAAAGTCACAATCATAGCATGATTTCAGCAGGTGAGGAAAAACATATAATAAAATTCAACATATATTTGTGATATACAAGGGTACCTGCTCAACTTAATAAAAAGCTTTAAATGAGAGGTAATATAAAAAAAGATAAAGGATGGGATGATTTTCTTTCCTAAGACTGGGAATAAAGAATGGTTGTCCACTCTCACTGCTTTTTTTGATTTTGTATTGGAAGTCACATGCAGTAATATAATGTGAGAATATTGAATTATAATAAGATAAAATGCATAGATATTGTGAAGTTATTATTCACAGATGACATTATTAAGGAGTCTAGGCAGAAGCTACTAGAACTAAAAAGTGATTTATTGAGTTCTTAGAATACAAAGTAAATATTAAAAAATGTTTTCTACATGTTAGCACATATTAATGGGAATATATCTACCCATAGTGCTTAACGGCTGGAGGAAGTGCTTATACATCCAGCATTGCTCTCACTATATCTGCCATATTCTAATGCTGTGCCACATTATCAGAAGAAACACCATGACTATAGGGCAATTATTTGACTTGGAGTGATAAATCTCTATTACTCACATGAGACAGATGCTCATTTTTATCTTTGCTTTAACTCCAGTCTTCAGGGAAAAAATAATGTTTATACCATTGCATAACCAACAATTCACTGGCCGTGTTTTAGTTTCCTATTGCTGTTGTGATAAGTTATCACAAATTTAGTGGTTTAAAACAACATAAATTAATTCTCTGATTGTTCTGGATGTCTGACATCCAAACGCAGTTTCACCAGGTTGAAGCGAAGGCATTGACAAACGGGCACTTTTTCCGGGGGAGATAGTGCAGGTTCGGTTTCTCTGCCTTCTCCAGGTTCTGAATGGCTGCCTGTGCTCCTTGGCTCGTGTCTCCTTCTTTCAACATCAGAGACAGCAGTGTAACATTTTTGTCCTCTCGGACATCTTCTAACCATTTCTCTCTCAGACTCTGATCCTCCTTTCCATCAGTAATAGACTCTTATAATTACCATGGGTCCTCCCAGATTATTTGGGATAATCCTTTTTTCTCAAGATCCTAACTGTATTCACAGTATCTGAGGATTAAGGTGGGAACATTTTGGGAGGACATTATTCAGCATACCATATAGTTCAGTCTCTGAGCACCAAAGGTTCATATTCATTTCATGTGAAAATGCCTCCACCCTATTCCAATGTCTCAAAAGTCTCAGCCCAGCACTGGCTGGGTGCGTCAGGTGATTGGGCACCGTCCTGTACACCGAAAGGTTGAGAGTGTGATTCCTGGTCAGGGCACATACCTAGCTTGCAGGTTCAATCTCCAGTCAGAGCATATGGCATATTTGGGAGGCAACTGACTGATGTCTCTCTCTCTCAGTCTCTTGCTCTCTCTCTCCCTTTCCCCCTGGGTTCACAGTTTATCCCTTGGAGTCATCCTTCCCACCCGCCCCCCCCCCCGACCCCATGAAGAGTGGCAAGCTGTCTGTGGATAAGTAGTCTTATGAGACTGTTTCCTGCCTGTAAAATTTTGGGAGTCCTGCACCAGTTTTCATTTTGTCTTCTCTCTGCCCTTTTCAGTCAAATCTGTCACTGTTTCTGCTGATATAACATTCCCAGAAAGTTGTGAATCTTAAGTATATATCACAAGAATTCATTCTATTAGACAAGCATTCCTGGAAAATCTCATCTCTTATCTTGGCTTCTGCTGAGAAGACGATGGGGATGTGTGTCACATGCCTAATCTTTTCAAAGGGCCTTTGGTGTGATTTAATACTCCGAGACTTTGATATTTTGGAGGTGCCAGCTATACCCTTGGCTTCCCCTCCAGAACACGGTTCCTGACAGTGAATTGCCTAATTTTAGCTTCTTTTACAATCTTGACAAGCTTAAAATTTCCCAAATCATCAAGTCCACATTCCTTTTTTTTTTTTTTTTTTGCTTAACAGTTCTTCCTTCACTATATCCTTTTCCTCTAGCATTTGGATATATGCAGGAAGAAATCAGATCAAGTCTTCAACACTTTGTAAATCTCAGCTAAATATCCAAGTATATTGCTTTCAAGTTCTGCTTTCTACACAACAGAAAACTACAATTCAGCTGAATTTTCGGCTGTTATATAACAAGGATTTCTCTTCGTTCAGTTTCAATAACATGATCTTTATTTCCCTGCGAGCACTCACCAGCAGTCCCTTTACCATTTATGTTTCTACCAACTTCCTACAAAATATTTATTCTCTAAGAAAATATGGACTAATTTCTACTGTGCTCTCTCATTTTCTTTTGAACCCTCACCTGCAGTATCTTTAACACCCATATTTTTACTAACAGCTTATTCAAAGCAACAGAAGCAGGTGCCAGACTGGAGAGAAGATGCTATGCTCTGGCTTTGAAGGGAGAGAAAGGGGCACAGCCAAGGAATGCAGGCAGCCTCTAGAAACTGGAAAATGCAAGAAAATTGATTTTCCCTGAGAGCCTCCAGGAGGATTACAAGCCTGTTGACACCTTGATTTTAGTCCAGTGAGACTGATTTCACGTGTGTGACCTCCATACCTGTAAGACGTAAATCACGTTATTTTAAGTCACTAAGTATGTGGTAGTTCATTATGTAGCAATAGGTAACTAATACAGTTTATGTATATGATGTTGTATTGTGTGATGTATTATGTCCTAGCATATTTTTTCTCTGTGAAAAGTCATCTGATTTATAAGTGGTTTTCTTGAAGTGTCATCATGGGATTTGAAGTGAGGTGGGGAAAGACAAAGAAAATATAATACTTATTGATAAAATAATAGCATAGGCTCAAGAAGCAGACGTCCTGTTTTCGAATCTCAAATCTACTTCATCATAGCTATGTGATAACATGAGGTAACTTAATTTCTTTATGCTTTAGTTGCCTTACATGTAAAATTGCAATAACAATTAGACATATCTCATGGGTTTGTTTTGAGTTTAAATGAGGTAATCCATGTAAAGCGTTTAACACAGACAGTAAAAGCTTAAGAAATTTCAAGTAATATTTTTCTTCTCTGTGGTACTTATCTTGAGGGATTTAAAAAGTTATTTAATGAGGTACTGCTATAAAACGTAGACCACTGCACCAAACTGAGATAAGAAAACAAATAAAAGTTTATGATGCAACTGGATAGGGGAGATGGTGGTGTGACTGTGTTGATAGGTGTGTATGATATTTGTACAGACCTACAGTAGGTAGAAGAGATTAGAAAATAGAAGGCATGTCCATGTTCATAGGTGGAGGAGGGCATGAAACTCAGATGAAAACTCCATCCCAGGGAGATTTAAATAATGAAGAGAAATTTGAGACATTTCCCAGACCTACTCCATCCTCACCTTGGTCAAAAACACAAAGTTATTTCACTCATAAGGGAATGTGTTCATGGGCTTCAAATCTGTAAGTGTGTTAATAACACATCACATAGTATAAACATAAATGTAACTAGCTTCCTTTTATGACCATGAAAGAATGAAAGAGAGAGAACACTTCAGTGCCAGGTAATTTAAATTTGGTATCTTATTTGTCACTACATCTTTCTGAAGTAAGAATTACTGTGTCAGCATTTCAATTGTGGAAATGAAGGCTCTGGGACACAGATTTGAATTTACAGCTATTGGTTTTCCATGGTAATACATTCATATTTTACTTTTTTATTTTTGGCAGCACTAGGATTTACTTTGAGAAATTCTGTATGTTCTAAACTCCAGGTCCTGGCCATCTGGGCATGGGCATCACTGAACACAATCAAAGGACTTGCTATACAATCTATATGAAGAAATATACTCCTTCAGATCTTCAGACCTTCAGTTAGGATTTATATGGAAGGAGAATGAATTATGCAAGACTTGCATTTTAAAATAAATCCAGATGGGAAGAACTCAGAATCACATAATTAGAGACAGAGACTCCGAGTCTGTTCCTGGGTGATCTTTCGTCTGCTGAAGGACTCTCCCAGCCTATTTAAACCTCACAATCTTGACTGACTACTTAAAACCGGAAAAGAAAACTCAAAGTAAGGACTTTATTTCAAACACAGAATAGATAATTAGCTTTATTTTTTAATAAAAGAAACCCAGAAGTTATACATGAAATGCAAAATATTTATTTTTAAATGAAATAAAGATCAGAGACGCACCTGGTTAGGAAGATCAAAAACAGAATATGGGACATAAATAAGAGGCAGAAATTGTTTCTTTGAGTGAAGATGACATTATGGTAAAAATATATTTTTAAATTATGCAATAAGAAATAAACACATGTGCCATTTTATGAATGCTACCATACTTTTTTTAAAAAGATTTTATTTATTTATTTTTAGAGAGAGGGGAAGGGAGAGAAAAAGAGAGGGAGAGAACTATCAATGTGTGGTTGTCTCTCACACACCCCTTCCTGGGGACCTGGCCTGCAACCTAGGCATGTGCCTGAGACTGGGAATTGAACCTGCAACCCTTTGATTCACAGGCCAGTACTCAACCACTGGACCACACTGGCCAGGGCACTACCATGCTTTTTGTATTTTGCATTCCATGTACACCATCTCCAGGTGTTTAAGCCCTCAGTCTTCACTTTCACTCTGAAGCTGTTTCTAATGCTAAGTCTCTGGGGTCTTATTAATTCCAGTTGTTTGCTTTTATGATTCCATGTGTAACTTGTTTATCAAAGAGTCTGATTTTAGTGGGAGTGTAAATAAGAAATGGTTTTATTGATTGATTGATTGATTGATTGCCAATCACTGTATTCAAACTTGATTTGTTGTTTTTCCTGCTCCCGCCACTGAACATCATCTTATAAAAGTCTTTCAGTGCTTTTTTTCCATTAGGTTCTCAAAAGCCCAGTCCAGTTTAATTTGGGCTACAATTTCACTTTCAAATCCCTTTTAAATTCTTTTGCCTCATGCTCCAATGCTGGATGGTTTTGTTATCATTCTTTAGTTCTTAGCTATTGTGGGATGCTCTGTACCAATTGTTTCATGGGCTGCATGTGTGGGTGAATTCCTAGGGAGCTCTTGAATGAAGTCTGTCTGCTGTACAGGCACCAAATTTGGGAGTATTCTGGGGCTACTTGTCCTGCTACTCTCTGTCATTTCCTGATCAGTATTTTTTCACTGGGATCTTCTTGCTTTCTTGGGTAGGTGTTAGAAAAATGGTGTAAGCCTTCATACCTTCCATAGAAACGTCTTAACCCAAAGGAGACACTCTATATCTGTTGTACCAACAATAGGGTGCATGCCATCTACCACTGTTCCTACTGCATCGTCAAATTCCTATTTATCCTGATAAGTAGTCAGAGAGAGCAGAAGAACAAGTCCGCTGGCCAAGTGGATATTCACCAGGGGAATGAGAGCAGTTTCTGTCCTTGTGGCCAACTCTTCTATTTATAAATGGTTCCTCAGCAGGGATGAGCCCTCAGCTCATACTTGTGATAGAGGAAGAAGCTATTTCTCTCTTCAAAGATTGGTGTTGGGTAATCATAAGTTGTGGGTGAGTAGCAATAGAAAACCACAGAAAAATGAAATTTGAGGGGACTATGTTGTGGGAATATTTGCTTCAGATCCAATAGACCTGAAATTGGAAAAAGTCCTTGGCCCTTCCACCTTTGTGTTAGGATGATGAGGCAATGCATCCTGCAGGACCGTCATTGCACACATTTCTCCATGTGTAGAATGGGATTCCCTGCCTTGGGAGTAGCTGATGAGACATTCCAATGTAGTAGCATCTCTGAAATGGAAGGGCATAGTTCCCGGCAACTCCAATAATCTCCCTCCTTTAGGAAGTACCCTCAGCTTTCCTTCACAGTCTGTGTGTCCTCAGTCTACTATCGTTCCAAATTCACCAAGGGAGCTGTTCTACATCTTATTCATTTTTCTAAATCTTTTATTCCACCAACTAAAACTCTCTGAGCAGAGAAAAGAGCTTGTCAGTCATTTAACTCTCAACTCTCCATATGTCACACAAAAAAATCCAATGTACATTCTTTAAAAAAATTTCCCTTCTTTTTTCAAAAGTAAATCTTATCCTCTACCACCTGTATGTTTAATTGCTTCTTTCTTCAACATTAAAAAATGCTGAAGGCTTTTCCACTCTAAAGAAAAAATAAAAGCAAAGCAACACTAAAAAGCCAAACAAAATCCTTCAAGTTTTCATCCTCTTCAGACTACATTCTACAACTTTTATCTTTTTTTTCAGAGAAGCATCATAAAAGAGCTATTTGCATAAGATGTCTCTGCTTAACTTTCCATTCTTTCCTCAATTTATAGTTTGACTTTTATTTCTCCTACATTATTGACATGCATCATTGTTAGTGGTATAAAAAACTGAACATTTCCAAAATTCTACTAATTCTTAACAGCCCCTTATACTACTCACAGAAAAAGAAGAAACCAATTATCTTGCAATGTTCATTAATGAATAGCGCTATATCCATCCAATTGTCTAAGCCTAAAACCTTGATATCACCCTCAATTTCTCTCCCTCATCCGCTAGCCTTCATGCACATATGTCAACATTCAATCCATGAACCATTTACTTCTAACGCTCTTTATTTTCTCTCACTGAATTATTTTAATACCATTTCATCAATATCTTCGTATTTTCACTTTGCAGGCTTGCCCCTGCTCCTCTCTCCTTGTAGACACTGTTTTTCTTACATAGTGTCTGTCTGAGTATGCTGTCTCTTCCCAACTCACTGTATCCCTTCGCTGTTAGGAACTAAATTTTAGTCTTTGAATGTCTTCCATGATTTAACACTTACATAATCCCTTATCCTTTCTCTTCATAATGTGAGTTTGCAGTCACTTACACATAGTGGTGGATTCTATTTCCTTTCTTTCTAAACCTGTAATAGCCTCATATCTTGCTTTAGCTGATGGAACATGATGTAACAGTTTGTCATATCTGTACCTAGGTCAAAAGAGACCTTGTATGCTTCATCTTTCTCTTATAACCCTGCTAATGCACGTAAATATATTGACCATAGCCTGCCAGTGGATGAGAGGTCACGTGAAGCACAGACTAATCCCAACTGAGGCTCTTCTGGTCCAGCCAGCTGATTAACCACCTGTGTGGAGTTGCATGGAAGCTTATATGAGCTGCTTCTGGCCCAGACCTAAAGAAACGATGCGCTGACTCATAAACTTGTGAGCACATGAATACTGAATTTTGCAAAGG
Source organism: Glossophaga mutica (assembly GCA_039655065.1). Taxonomy (NCBI): domain Eukaryota; kingdom Metazoa; phylum Chordata; class Mammalia; order Chiroptera; family Phyllostomidae; genus Glossophaga; species Glossophaga mutica. The sequence goes on from CM077304.1 coordinate 68,806,420, forward strand.
TTTGTTATGCTGGAACGGCTAACTGATACAGCATGTGAAATTCATTATGATGCTGACAATGATCTAACTGAACAGTGTATGTTCAATACAGCAAATATATTTTATTTAACTTTGGCATGCTAATGATATTTCATCTTTTTAAAACCACTTTATTGATGTATTTTTGGCATACAATAAGCTGTAAATTTTTAATGTATACAACTTGATGAGTTTGGAGATAAGGATTCATTGGTAAAACTATCACCACAATCTATGCCATAAGTGTAACCATTACCTCCAAAAGTTTACTCCTATGTTTTTTATTTATTACTATTTGTGATAAGAACACTAAACATAAGATTCACTGTCATAGCAATATTTATATGTAAAACTACATTATTATTACCGATAAGCACCATAATTGCTTTTTTTTTGACAAATGTGTTCCACTTCAGAAGTCTTTTTTTTTTTTTTTTAATTTTTAGAGAGACGAATGGAGAAAGAAAGAGAGGAAGAGAAACATCAATGTGTGGTTGCCTCTTGCACACCCCCAACTGGGGACCTGGCCCACAAGCCAGGCATGTGCCCTGACTGGGAATCGAACCTGCGACCATTTGGCTCACAGGCCAGTGCTTAATATACTGAGCCACATCGGCCAGGGCTAGAAGTCTTATTTTTAATTACTTCAAAATACAACTTGTAAGTAGATATTACCTTCTGTTTTCATTCAGGTCATGGTAGAAGTTTGTCAACCAATTCTTCTTTTTATCCTATAGTTAAAGCCACTTATTCATATTGGAATGATTTCTCATTCTTTGCCTCTTTGATTTAAATGACTCTCTTTTTTCTAATAAAGGCTTTCTATCATCAGTTTTCTCTCTTGGCCACTTTATGCTTTGCTAAGCTTTTAAAATATATTCATATTCTTGCCTTGTATTTCTTATCTTGTTTACTTCACAAATCATATTTCTATTTATTTTCTGTTGCCAGTGTAAACAATGTCATAAGTCTATTCTTTCTCTTTCCCTGATTCCTCACGTTATGTTTTCAGTACATATTATTCCATTCTCTCTGGATTTGCCTGCTAAGAGAATAGGTCTTTTTCTAATGACTTTTGGAAATAAAAAAGTTTCTTCAGTGAAAACATTTATCCTATACAGAATGGCTGAGATCTGATTTGTGTCTTTTAGTTATAACAGTCTTCTTGTGAATTTTGTATGAATTGTATTTTCTGAGTACTTCCTGCAGCTACATAACTCAGATTCTATTTTCCCACACACTTCATGACTCTGCTTTAAGGCTCACACTCATCACTAAAAAGAGAAGCTACACTATACAGCTACAACTTGAACTAAAGAGTTCAGTGACATCGGTAACATACAATATAAAACAGGAAAAAAGTGTGGAGTATAATAGTCTATATTGTCATTCCCTATTAACCTTTGTTCATATTTTCCCCTTGCTGAAAGTAACATTAGGTGCAGTACAAGTCGTATTTATTAGCCAGCATACACCAAAAAAAACCCCCCAAAAAACAAAACAAAAAAAACAACCACTAATGATTCATAAGCTATGGTCTCTATAGTATCTAGAAAATTGAGAGAGTATAATCGGCTATTCTTCATGCAAGGTATTGGACACAAGAAAAGACAGTTTACATGTTACAATACGTATAGAAAACCATAGAAGAATACTGAAAAGAACAAAGGTTCTGGGAGCAATTACAATGGCTCCTGATTATGGTTGCCAAGGAGATCCTAGGAATAATTGTTACTGCAACATGTTTTAACAGGGGGAATTACGCTCATGAATTTTGGGTCTCAGAGGCTGAGGAGAGGAAAACTCTGGCTCTTGATTATGAAGACGTTAGGCTGGAAGGTGCTGTGGGGATTTCAGTTGAAAAGTGACCAGCAGAGTTTCTGATTCCCTTTGGCTTGTGGGAATCTCAACACAGACTTTTCAGGTCTGGCTTTCAGTTGCATGGTAGAGAGCAAATTAGGGCTGGGTGTCAAGGGACTTCCTGAGTCAAATACAAATTGCTCTTACAACTTATAATTTCTTACTGTATTAAATTATTATAAATAAAGTTACTTATTTTGAAAAGGCAGTAGTATTGACTTACATGTAGCTATTTTGCATTGGTTCATAAGTGTGAAAAGTAAGTAAAATATTAAACAGGACAAATTAAAATTCCATGGTAAAAATAAGTAATTAAATTGAGTTTATGCATATAAAAATAGCCATTTTATTATTTTCATGAAGGAAACTTAAACTCTAGGTACAGAAAATAAATGACAAGAAATGCTAAATGTAGAAAATCTTACAAAATTAGTACTAATATATATGGCAAAAGACTTTCATTATGTTTTAAATCAGTTAACCCAACCCTTCAAACTAAAATAATTCTGAAGTAGATAAGCTGAGATAGAGCACTATCATTCTTAGTGAAAAGATGAAGTTGACATCATCACAATAATCCAAAATTAAACAAAATTAGGAATAAGTAGTTTATGCTCTTAAGTGATAATTAGATCTTCTGCATTTGGTGAAAAGTCGAAAGTAAGGGGTGGTACAACTTTGAGAGAACCTAAAAAATCTTACAAATAATGACATTCTTTAGGTAAGAAATCAAGTTACGCTTTCCATTTCTTACTCTCCTTGATTTGCAAGCCCTTTATATATTCACTCGGCTTCCTGGTCACCTCTTCTGCTCTGGCTCCTCTGGTTTTCCAATCTGTCTATGTCCTTGCCATCTACAGCAGACTACTGTTGACCTGTGCCTATTCCCCTTTCCTTTCCTAACCTGATGGGTATGAATGGGAACACTGATCTATTTCTTTGCCCAGGGCATAGTCTTCCTATGAGAAAAGTTTATAATCCCCAAAGTGACGAGTTTGGCAATGGAAAGGTTTTCAAGCAGTGCCATGCAAGTCACTGATATTTTTGTTTTGTTTTGTTTTGGAAAGTGGAGCCTCAGATGCCTCTTAACTTCCGTACATCTTTGAAGTGGTTGCTGCACTTCAATCAGAACAGCATTGCTTCTACAATATCTCTAGGTGAATTTATCTCGCTGATACACAACAGAAGTCTTTGGACTTCAGATAGTGTCAGGTCGTAATGATGACCCAGAATTTAGTATAAACTATGATGTAATTTAAAACCTAATAAAAATAGCTCTAAACGGTGTATTCAAGACTCAACAGGGAACATATAGGGTATTTTAGAAACATATGAGGTCATTCAGTGGGATGTATTAGATGAGTCTAGAGGTCTTCTTCAAACCCAAAGTGATAACAAATGACGTGAAATGCAACTTGTGCTGCCTTAACATTATAAGGTGACCTTATATTTAACAGAGTGGTTTGATTCAGGGGCTGGATTTGGGCAGAATGACTTTGAAAGCACTGAGGTAAGCTGTTGCTCTAACAGTAGTTTATGTGCTATATTAAAAGGCCTTGCTGTTTCCAGGATGTTAACTTATTTCCCTCCTCTTCTTTCTGCTTTGGTATGTTAAAAATGTATTAATTTATCATTAATTTTCACTTTTAGAAAGATGGAGAAAGTAGCAAACCTTGACGATAATACCTAAATTCTGGTGAAGAATAAAATTTGTAGTACATTTATTTATGTAGGCATCTGATATAGGCATCTTATGTAGGCATTTATGTTAATACGGACTCATAATTTTGACTTCAATCTAAGATTATCCTTACATTGAAAAAAACTAATGAAGTACCGGCTCACCTATCTCATCTTTCTAACAAAGTTACACGTACAAAGGTCATGTTATATCTTCAGGAAATTTAAATGCATAAGAGTCAGTAGGTGCTAGTACTGGTGTTAAAACAGAACCCAAGAAATTAACTCCATTGTTAAAATGAATCAGTGATTAGGGCAAACATCTAAGTGAAAATACTTATAGGCTCTGCTGATGAGTTTAATAGTATTTCAAACATTCATGTTTAACACCCAGGGTGTTAACTAAAGTCTGATAAATAAAAGGCTTACAAAATCATTCTTTTCTATCACTGTGATTTAAAATAAGACTTCATATTTGTGTCAATTGAAATAGCTTCATTCTTCATATCACAATTATTTTGAAGTATGTTTCACTTTTAAAAAGTGAATATAAACACATACATTTCAGGATAATTGTTCACATTTTCAAAAAGCTATTTCATAAAAGATTCATGATCACGTTCATTGAAATAACATGCTCTCTCAGCACACCTAAGTGCTGGTTTACACATCATTAGCTACTTGGCAGAGAGGAAAAGGTTGGGACAGAAGAGAAAAATTTAAAACTCATGTAATGGAGTCGCTAATAATTGAATTTAAGCACAAACCTTATCTGAAATTTATAAAGTCAGTCTATGAGGAAATAAATATTTTTGTATTATCTGGACAATTTTAGAACCACATCGATGGTATAACGTAAAGTAAGCCTTCAATTTACCTTATTAAAGTAATTTAAAGGAGGCAGGTTCTAGAAATTTCCTTACATCTCTTCAAGTCAGCACAAAAGGCGACTATAATTTTTTCATTGCATGATTGTCAGCAACATTACATTCAGAGGTCTGAGATGTTATAGATGCCTATGGCAACTTAATACTCCCACAATTACAGGGCTGGGAAACACAGATCGATAGCACACAGTGGCTGTAATCAACATGCAGATTAATGAACAGGGCCATACCCACTGGGGAACACTGTAACAAAGACCAGTTGAGCATTTTAATTGCTAAGTTGCTGCTAAGTCTCATTTCCCCATCAGTCTCCACCTATTATGACCATTGATGCATAGCAGACATTAAGAGGAAAACAATAACACAGATCCAGAAGCGCTAAGGTGCAAATGAATGGTTAGCCCTGGGAAAATCATGGCTGTGATGATTTCATGGCTCAGACTACCTAGAAGATCTGACATATTATTTCTAATTTTTATTGTTCCTTGGACTTGACCTGCTTATAGTTAGTAAGTTGGTTTTAATGAAACTAATAGCATAGCAAAATGTTACTTGAACAATCTTTTCTTAGCTATCTCTACATAGGTTTGAATTGTTTCTTTAACTAACTTACTTAATTTAGAAAATTTACAGTCAGAGAAATTAAAAATGAAAAGAACTCATGAAATCCTCTAAAATATTATCATCCTGTGAGAGCAAGATTTTCTCACAGTAAGATTATGCATCATTTGTAAAGTTATAAGCAGGTACATTCAAAAGCCATTATCTTTATCATCATCATTGACAGTTCAGTTCACACACTGGAATTTTAAATAAATCTCCTGTAAGTTGACTGGCATGCGATTCACAGGAGTGTTTTCTGGTCTTGGAGGAAATCTTGCATAGCTGCTTTGGAAGGTTTAAAAACGATGGTTGTAGATGCTGCAATGTATTGGAAGATTTGCATGTGCTCCTCTAATCCTCTACACCAATTTATAGACGTAAACAATATTATCATTCCTTTCATTAGTGAAACAACTAAAATTTGGTGAGTTTTCTAGGTCACATTGCCCATGAATGGTGAAGCTAGGATACAAGCGCAGATTGTTCTGACTCTAAAGTTTTGCCATTTCCTTGACATCTTGCTAGATCCTAGACACTAAATCTGGACTGATTTCTCCTGGGAATTCTTATTAATCAATGAATTTAGAAATCTTTTGTTTTTCTTCCAAATTATACACATGCAGAGTTTCACCCTACTACTTTTTGGGTCATACTAGATGCAGGAACCCTTCACTCATGTGGAGCCATATCTTTATCCTTGTTCTAGTTCACTTTTCCTGAATATCTATTATTTTACTGAATGGATTTTGTAAACAAGCAACTGCAGTTGAATGACCTCAGTTAAATGGACTCTGCTTGAGAAGTCAGAGCATGTCACAGAGTCAGGATTCAGGCAAATCATATCTTCATTTAAGTTAGCTTTCTCTTTTGCAGAATCCTTCCTATAATTTTTAAATTTGATCCTCACCACAGCCCTGTCAAGCAGTGTTAACCTTAATACCACTTAATACCTTATAGGTATTAAACTTAATAGGCAATTTTAATTAACTGATTTCATTGAGATTTAATTTGCAAATTTTGAAGCTGAAAATCACAATACTGAAATAAATGTTTAAGGTTTTAAGCAAAATTCTTCTGACTCTTAGCATGGTGCTCTTCTCCACTTTCACAAGACAGTTTGGAGCCTATCACTAAATACTCTGCAGAGAAGATGAGACCACGAACAACTGTTCCTGCATTCCTCCTGCGCTGATCATCTCTCTGTTTCCTTTATGCCTCCAAGGTATTGGTGTGGAATATTAACTTTCTACCAAAGCTTCCTTATCAAGAATCCTCTATATTAAAGTCAGGATATTTTCACATCCCTGATGCTGATGCTTAAGTCAAACCTTGCAATGGTAAAGGAATCCAGAATGGTACAGCAATTTGGTAGTCAGGAGACTTAAACTTTAGCTTAGGTTCTCTCAAATATTTGCCTTAGGATCCTGAGCTAGTAGCTTAAGTTTTCTTGGTGCCATATTTCTCATGTATAAATTGAGAGTGCTTTTAAAGGTCATGTGATCTGATTCTTGTACATTTGACTTCATTATGGAACCACACAAAGATTGTTACTTTTACAAATCATTTCTTTCCAAGATCTTTTCTTGATAGGTTTAAAAACTGATCGTCATTATTTATACTCAAGTGAGATTAACACATCTTTTAAGAGATCACTTGTATCTGTGTGTTGCATGATGTCCTTTTTTGTACCTCTCTGGCTACATAAATTGCTGGTCACTTAGAATGGATCCTTGTACTGTCATATTCTGTACTGTTATCTTCAGCCTGAGAGTCCTTGAGCTCTGGACACCATCTCAAGTATCTTCAGCCCATGGGGTTTGATTTTTAGGTTGTTTTCTGGCCTGGATAAAATATATTATATATCTGTTCCTCTATTCCTATTTTTAACCTCAGAGTGTTTGTCCTCAGCTGGTATGTGTTACACCTTTCAATTAAGAAACAGCTGTGAATTTAATGAATGTGCTGGTGACTCCCACCCTTTTCCATGTCATTAATGAGGAGGTTAAATCAGAACAGACTAGGCTTTATCTCAAGTCCCAGAGGGACCTTTCGGAAAAACTTCTCCCACAGCATTTGCATTCCTTTAAAGCAGCAATTTTCAAATGGTGTGCCTCAAGAATTTTTAAAACATGCAATACTTGACTTTTTACTTAGGATCACTGACATCTTTTCCATTAGATTATCAAATAAAAATACGACAACAGCCAACACAACAATGGGCATACAACGTGAATGAATCAAAATTATACCTATGTTTGTCAGATTGGCAAAATAATATATATATTATATTTTTGGTATGCTGCAGAATTTCAGTAATTAGCACATGTGTGCCGTGAGGTGGAAAAGTTAGACAACAATTGCTGCTTTAGAGAATCCACTCTATATGGTACTGCATGTATTATTAAAACACAGCATTTGAGACATTAAAGAAATATTTTTATAAGTTACATGCTATTTTTAAAGTTCATTTTTCAATTACAGTCGACATGCAATATTATATTAGTTTCATGTGTACAACAAAGAGCCAACATATCAACTACCTTCTTAGATCACAAGAGCAAATTAGAATACTGAAAGAAAGATAAAAGTATAAGTGTGGGTTTATAAATTTCTCCCTTTCTAAAACACACTGAAGATAATAAAACAGGGGAGGGGGTGCTTGTGTTTTTAGAGAATGTTTGTCTAAAAATGAAAGAAAGTTGTTTTCCCCCAACTATATCACTTGGACACCCTGCTAAATGCACTATAATTTGCAACAAAATGCAGGTAGAATCCAGGAAATAACATGGAGCCTTCCACAAACACTACCGCCTACACAGACAACACTCAGAGCAAAATTCACCCGTTCCATTGTTCCACTCCCAGTCAGAAAGGGAGCACGCCTGCTTTGCGGGTTTGGTCCTGGTTGGGGTGGTGCATAAAAAGAGAGGCAATGACCAATACTTCTCTCTCACCTTGATGTTTCTCTCCGTCTTTCCCTCCCTTCCCATCTCTCTAAAAATAAACAAATAGAATCTTTTAAAAATACATCAAAAGAGTGCTATTGCTGTTTCAGCAAATGATGCATTAATTGGTTGCTGGGCCTGGGCAGACATGGGAGAAGGAGGAACACTATGCTTGGAAGCTGCTTGCCCTGGGGTATATTAATGTTGTCCTGACATTTCAATGGAAGGACTTCAAGGGCATAAATGTGACCAGATCTTTCCATTTTTCTCCCTGTCTTCACTCATTCTCTAGTAATTGTAGCATTCATTTAAAGAGAATTCCCCTCTCCTCTGGAAGGGCAATGTCTAGCATACAGGGCTGTATTAGTTTCTTAGGGCTGCCGTAACAAATTACCATGAGTTAGGTAGCTTAAAACAAACAGAAATTTACCCTGTCACAGTTTTGGAGACCAAAATTCTGAAATCAAGGTATCGGTAGGCAGGACCCTGCTGCCTCTGAAGATTCTGAGTCAGAATCCTTTCTCGTCTCTTCCAGCTTCTGTGGTCTCCAAGCATTTCTCGATGTGGCTGCCTAAATTTAATCTTTGCCTCTCACTTCAAGTGGCCTTTTCCTCTTTCTCTGTGAGTGTGTCTTAAGAGGAATTAGAACCCACTCAGATAATCTTGAAGATCTTATCTCAAGATCCTTAACTTAAATCTGCAAAGATTCCCTTTCTAAATAAGTTGATATTTGTAGTTTTATAGACATGTCTTTTTGGAGGCAACCATTCAACCCACTACAAGGGCACAAAGCAGGAGAATGAAAAATAAAAAATAAAAACGAACTTCCTAAGGCCATCTTTACAACTAAAGAGCAATACTGACAAACTATGAAGACAAAATGTGTATCCACACCAAATTTTAAGAAATCCACATCTTTTAAAAACACTTATACTGAAGTGACCAATTTGTCTCAAGACAAGAATCTAATTTATAAGGCACCTTAATTTTGTAGCATATGCTTCCAACTCAACAGGCAAAGCATGACTCTTAGACAGATTAAGAAACACTGAGGACAAAAAAAAATGCCATTATAAAATTCCATACCTGTGGGTGTGAGTGGTCTCAGCTTTCTCCACTGCTTTTTTTTTTTTTTTTTTTTTTTTTAAGATTACTGAACAGGTGAATTGTAAGACTTAGACTAAAAGTTAAAAGTGAAGAGAAAAGCGATGCTCAGGTAGAATAGGCTATGAAAACATGTGGAACACATTTACTCTCTTTTGTGTTAATAACAGATGCTTATAAATTTGCCCGCATTCAGAGATATATAAACAAGGATAGTTCCCCCAACATTGAATCTATTAAAATATTGCAACGCAAAGAAAGAAAGAAACATAGTTGGCAAAAGAAAAACATAGAGCTCATATTCGAAGACCGTGTGTATCTGTAAATTTAAAAAAAATTGAATTCACTCAATTCCACAAGTGTGTATTGAAGACCTCATTTGTGACAGGCATGTGCAGGTGACTGAGAGGACAGCAGTAAGCAAAAACAGACAAAGAATTCTCCTAAATTCAAATAGGGAAGTTAAATGATAGATACAAACGGAGTGGGTTTGGCAGAGATGAGTCCTGAAAGGAAAATAAAACACAATGAGGAGAAAGAGAGTGACAGAGTGCAGTTACAGACGGGAAGTCAGTACAGATAGCAAGTGGCTCACACTCTCCATGGATTGAGTGAAAGAAGAAATGAAAGTCTGGACAAAGTTTAAAAAAGTTAAAGTAAGTAAGGGATACCTAAAAGGGCAAATAATATATGAAATCAAATCATTTAAAATGCAATTAGGCATAAGAAAGTGCAAAATCAATATTACAAACACTGACTGAATAAGTAAGGTGTGGAGAAGAGAACCAATAAGATGGCACTGGTCTGGTCAGGATAGTGTGGAGTCTAGAAAACAAAGTGGAGTCACTCGTGTCAACCAAAATGGCTGTCAGCAGCCATGGCACTTTGGTTAAAGAGGGAAACTATTTAAGTCAGAGAAGACATACCTGGCAAAGAGACACACCAAAGATATCTGCGCATGTGACCAGAACAGCCCTGTCTGCAGAGCAGGACCACCCACAGGCAGGCTCCTGGGGAAATTCCCCACTTGCCATCAGGGGTGCCAAGACACTTATCAGGAGACCCAGAGGGCAGAGTGCACCACTTTCAAAATATAACTGAGACAGTTTCCAGATCATCGCTGAGACAGCCAAGCCCCACACACCAGACTGCTGCTCCATGCCACACTGATCTCCCTTGGCATGGCCGCTGGAGGCTCTGCTCTGCTGGACTGAAGACTTCATCTACCCTGCTGCCCACCTGGCTCCTGAGATCCTTCTTTACAAGATACAGACAACTCCCTTGACCCCCATGCTCTCTCCTGGACCTGCAGACTGTGACTCTGAGACTCAGGATTATTCTCCCTCATTGATTCCCGTGTGTGTGTGTTATATTTCCCTTAGATTGTTAGAGTGTGAGTAGGATATTAATGGATGTTGATGCTCTACTTTGAGTGAACCTGCATTCAATAAAAGCTGAGTGACTAGCATAGTCACCTTGTGTGACTCTTGTCTATTCCTTGGTGCCGGGCTGCTGGTCAGGCAGCTAGCTGAGAGCAGTTGCCTGGTTGACTTATAAGAAAGACTATATCACGAACCTATGCGCATGGCAGAGGCAGGGAGAGATTTTAAAAATATGGTAGAATGAGAGAAAAATGGCAGCATTGAGAATATAAAAGAGAAGAGCACAAGCACTGAGCACACGTACTGTAGTGTGATCTCAGTGAGTCCATGCTAATTGGCCTGAAGTTAACTTCTAGAGCTTTTTCCAGTTATAATGCTCCTGTGGCTACAAGAACTTCAACTAGTGGTCCTGGCTGAACTTCAGCATAAAAAAAACCCCACTATCCTTCCAGTCTTACTTACATGCTCATTTACATATGCAACCTTTCTGCTCTATTCCATCTCTAACTGAAATAAGATTTACGGAGTATTAAGATTATCTAAAATGTTGACACTGCTTCATGGCAAGATTGAGGTCTCCCAAATCTTTACCCTCGGAACAAAGCATGAATCAGGATAAGTGTTAGTCTAAGTCTGAAATGAAGGTAAATCTATAATATGTCACATAATGGATGAAGAAGACTATACTTTTATTTTTATTTCAGAGCAAAGTCTTACATACAACTTTATTTTAAAGGAAGAATGACATACTTATTAAATGCTTCACCTCTGCAGTAAGAGAATGCCTTTCAAAGCCCCAATACACCTCTTACTAATTGTTAATTTAGGGCAAAATAGTTTGCTGACCTGTTCCTCAGTTTCTTTACCTTTATGTTTAAATTGGCTGTTTGTGAGGAACCTGGCATGTAATAAACACATCATAAATAATAATCCTAGCATCTGTCTAGTATTTTTGTCTGAAACTGAGTGAACACACTCAGAGAGGTTGGGTGACTGGCAGTTACATTCAGCGAGTACCTTACAGAACCAGGGCTGGAATTCAGGTGCTCAGATATGTAGTTGAGATTTCTTATTTCTTGAATAGTAACTTCCTTCATTTAAGATTTCAAGAAAAGGAGGTATTTGTAGACATTGAACTGAACAGAAAGAACTTCTAGCACATACTAGGCTGTTCTTTTACAGCACATCTTTCTGTAGTCACATTTTCTTCCCACGTGAACAGTGTCCCCATTGCCTCCAGTACTTTCCTATCCTAACGGTCTAACACCACTGTGTCCTTTATATTTCTTCTTACATTATGCCACTACATTCATTAAAAACAAAAACAAAAACAAAAAAACACCAACATGCTGACACATGCTCCCTTTGTGCCAAATTTTGGGAAATTCTGTAGGTTCATTATAATGTGAAGAGCTTTTATAGCTCTAGTGTCTCCCCCCCAACCCCCAAACTGGCCTCATCTGTTTAAATATTTGTTACTTGAGGACACTACATCTCAAGAAGAGATAAACGACTTTCCAGAGATCACATCTCTTCCTGCTGAACACTCAGAGCAGTGTGGGAAAGGTGCACTCCTAAATCACCCAGCATGAAATGGGCAAACGCATTGAGTCTTCAAAAGAAGTTCACTGAAGCTGAACACAACCACTCACACCACCAGGTGGCACACCCATACAGGTAAGTTCCTAGAACACCCATCTGGCGGGGCAAGTACACTTCAAGGGGCCCACCCTCCAGAAAATAATTCCGTGTTTTTTGAGGGTCCCTCCCCTGAAAGAAGGTATTTGTGATTGCGTCGCAGGCCACTACCTAACCTGATGCTTCATCTGTAAAATAAGAGAATAGTTTCTACTTCAGAGTTGTGAGAATTAAATGGTAAGCCGAAAATAGTGAGCCCGCCACACTGCTCTTTCGCCACCAGCACTGTGCACTGCTCTAACTTCTGTGCGGGTGCAAGGGCACTTGGTTACTACAAGTTATATAAGAATGACCTTATTAGGTTATATAAGAATGACCTCAATGACATGTGCATTGTAAACTGTAGTGTGAAAGTTGTTAAGTCAGTTAAAGCACCAGCATCATGGTATTCCCGCATCAATGGCTTGGACCTGTAGTCTCAACGTGCATTGAAAACTCAGGCCGCTGCATCATCGCAGACATTGGAGACAAACTTCCCAGGTCCAAAGGAGGTCTGGGACAGGCTTTCACACCACCCCGCCCCCGCCCAGCCCCGCCCGGCCCCTGAAAGCCAAATAGAACCAGAACCTCATCCTGCTACAAATTAGTCGCACCTGCACCCGCCCAACTCCACGTGACTGAGATTTCTTTACTCATTAACGGTGAGGTAAGGAGGAAGAGGGAATGCGAAGTGACCATAATATTTCAGTTGTGCATGAAGGACAGAATCTTGACTTTTACATGTCATAGGGTTGAATAGATCTAAAAACGCTTGGGGCAAGGACTGAGGAAGATTAGTTTGGGGAAGTTGAATTGAACAAGATGATCATGGATATGACCATATCATGTTCAGTGGTTTTTCATCGCACTAACAGTAAAATCTAAAAGCTTCTCAAAGCTCTACAAAAGCTTGCACTAATTGTTATATCTGTGTTACATGTTCCTTTTCTGACCTCCTTTCTCCCTTTTCTATATACCTCCGCGTCTTTCTTGCAATTCTTATGACCATGTTAACCAGGTCTGTTTTGAGTGTAGTCTATGCTCTGGCTGCACTCTGTCCTAGAATTTTCTTTCCCCCAAATATTTCTATAGATTTTCCCTTATATAATGCAAGTTCTCTTAAACAGACCTTCTTCTCAGAGAGAACTTCTCTATACTAGCCACTGCATCCTTCTGTTAGTATTTATCTGCTTACCTTGTTTGGTTTGTCTTCAAAGCAGTAGCGCTAACTGAACCGAGTGCTAGTATGTGCATTTGTGTGCACGCACAGGCATGCATGGGTCTGTCTCTGCTGCTGACTAGAAACTCTATGAGGACAACGGTTTTGTCTTAGCGTCATCATGTCCCCATAACCTTAGGGTCTGAGACGTACTAAGTGAACAATAACCGTTCGTAGAATGTATAAATGAATAAGTGACTGGGCCAAGAACTTAACACTAACAACCTGCACTTAGATTTACCGTTGGTGACCTGGATCTTATTCATGGCTTACATTTTAGCTTTTCATTTGCTTGTTTAACTCATACAAGGAAAATATATGCCTTCTCTGTTCTGCCTGGTTTTTGAAACTCTTAAAATATGTATCCCAGTTGAAAGGAAACAGAATAGCATAACTTATCCCAAAGAAAGCCAACCATTCAAATCCTTTTTTATTTCCTTTGTGTGCATTTGCATGTGCTTTTATGTGTGCTTTTATGTTTAAAAAGTCAGTACACTTCTATGTGGAAAACAAATAAGAAATCTTTTAGGTAGAGATTCAGTTAAAATTCCATTTGTGAATGTAAAGTCACATATCATGCTTGTTCTGCTCTCTTTGAACAGGACTTACTCAGCTCAATTAAGTTATCAAACACCAGCACATCCCCACAGCATGTGAATGTAAGTGGCAGCATTTCTTGCATACTTAATTTCTAAAAATAACTTCCTAACAGTCATTGTATTCACACCCCCTGATCTACTGTGTTAGAAATCTTGCCATCAGGGATATAGTAAGAGAAAAGTACTCTTGACTCCCAGACATGTTTCAACACTTACAAAATGTATTGCCTAGAATTTCATTTTCTTCCTTTCACTCTGGACTGGCATATTTTTAACATTTAAGTATGTGTTTTAACAAAAAAAAATTCAGAATACTCCAAGAGGGTAAGTATAGCTTCTGTCATCTTCAGAACATATTAGAAGGCCTGGAATACAATAGGCACAAATTTATACCTGTTGAATAAATGAATAAATGTATAACACATGACTGAATGAATACATTCCAGTTTAAAGTTTTTAAAAAGTATTTTTAACATTTTGGTGTTTCTTATTTCCCCTTTTGCTTTTTAAATCTTTTGTTTTCTTTCTTTGACTACAGAATTTGTGTTTTATTGCACTTGTGTGGTTATTGTACCATATCAAACATTTTTTTAGAAGCAAAAAGAAATCTTTCCTCTTTTTGCCACAGCCCATATTTTTAAGTTATCAATTATTTTGTTTATATTTAGTACCTTGTATTTTTAAACATTTTAAGAAATCAGGCTATTGGACATTTTTATTCTTTTAAACCTATATGTATCTTGATTTAATTATCTAGTAATTTTTCACCATTCTTGTGTTATTAAAATAATTATAAATAAATGGCTTAATAGGCATGTTACCATCTCAATTATTACCTTGAGGCATTCAAAATGAGGGCTTCAAGTCTATTACCTATAGGGTGGAAAAGGCCATATTACCCTACCCCCCCCACACACACACACACTCATTATTTTTACTGTTATTTTTGCCTAAACTACCTAAGCAGTATTTGGCTCTGGAACTCAGATTGGTAGTGACTGCTATTTCTTTGTATTCAATATTTTAGAAAGTCAATAATTTCTAACTTCAGGAGTTTCCCCAAGCATGCAAAAAGCAATTAAAATCCCCACATAGTTGAACGATTCAACATGACTTCAAATTTATGATAGAAGTTGTTAGGTTGGGGAAATATAGAAATTTTAACATAATGTATCTTTGGAGATGTTTGACATACCAATTGTAAAAACATGCCTTTAAGAAGCTCAAATTAAAACCTTGTTTAGTATCAACGCTTAGGTTGCGTGTGTTAAACTGGCCCACCCCTCATCCGTGAGCAAGGGTGGCTGCAGTGGGTACATAGTGTGACCCCGCCCCCCTGACTGTACTTGATATTACTACAAGAGACAAGTGAATAAAGTGCAGTCAGTCGGTGTCCCTGGGGAGGTGGGCCCTAAGGAGGGCTGTGTTTTCTGCCACATTACTCATAGGGAAAAAGGTAGAGAGAAGCAGAAGATAGAGGTAGAGAGGATGCTCAGATGGAGTTGTGCCCCATGTTTTTTCTTTTATATTAGTTATCTATTGTAGGGTAATATATTACTCCAAACCACAGTAAATTAATAAATATTTACTATCTTACAGGTTTTTGTAGCTTCAGAATCTAAGTAGGCCCCCACTAGGTACCTCTTAGGGTCTCTCACAAAGCTTCAGTCAAGATATTGTCTGTGCTTAGAGTGGTCCCCAAGCTTTGATTGATAGAAAGTTCACTTTTGAGGTCACTCATATGACCATTCCCAGGCTAAGGGTCCTCTCTGGCAGCTGACCTGATATATCATTTTCTTGCCACACTGATCTCTCCAGAGGGCTAATTGCTTTCCTTAAAGCTGCTTTTCCAGAGCTAGCGTTTGGAAGGAGAGTGGGAGAGGGCTAACCAAGCAGAAGTAACAGTCTTTTTGTAATCTAACCTTGAAATTTACATCCCATTACTTTCGCTGTGTTTTAATCATTAGAAAAATTACCAGGGCCAGCTCACATTCACAAAGAGCTCACATTTATACCCAAACATATAAATGTCAGGAGGTGAAGATCAATGAGGGCTATTTTAGTGTCTACCTACTAGAGCAGACTTTCTAGCCCCCAGTGATTCATGCCCCTGCCAACTCCAGAGATAGTCAGCCTCACTGGAGGGCCCCCCAAAGCCTTATCTTAATATAACATCGGCTCAAAGCCCAGAGGCACATTGTATAAATGAGGGTCAGGTGCAAATGAGAATCCTTAGGTACAGTTTTTTAAGTATATAGTTCCTTGGTTTCAGTTCTTTTTACCTATAGATCTGTGAAACTAAAAAGACAAGTTATCTACCCCTACACGAAACTTACACCTACTTATATCCCTTAGAGCAAAGTCACACACACACACACACACACAGAGAGAGAGAGAGAGAGAGAGAGAGAGAGAGATGAAGACGTAAGTCACCGTATTTTTGAGAATGACTTTCTGTCACTTTTGCCATATTTATTCATTAGCAGTGAGTCACTGGGCCACAGGGATCTTGGGGGCCCATTGGGAGGATGCCTCCCGCATCCTTCCATAGGTGTTGCAGCATTTCCATTCTGTATTACATGGGGACACTTCAGGCTTTTTAAAAAGTTCCCATAGTAGCCTTTTAAGTTAGCTGAAGTTGATTCCTGCTGCTTGAAACAGAGAAGTTATTTAAATCCAATCTCTCTGTTCTTAAATCTTTCTTCTTCTTTCCTTCCATTTTTTTAGAAGTCAAACTTTCCTGGCCCATCCCATATGGGTTGAAAATTGCTCACTAGCATGATTATTCTACCCATTTTCTTTTCTTTTCACAGTCCTGTTGTTTCTTTTAACCTCCTTGTTGTTAAATCCACTGGATAGATTCAGACTATTTTACTTAACATCTCTGCAGTATATTTGACACTCATAACTGCTTGCTCATTTGTTTTCAAGTACAATTTAATTTTATTCTAATGCTTCTGCCAGCAACAAGGGGGAGAATGGAGACCAGCTCTGGACACTCAGCTCTACTCTAACAATAGGCGGGAGACATTTTAAGAGCCACCATGGGTGGATCTTAGGTGGCCTGAAACATCAACTTTCTTCTGTGACTAGAGACTCCGAGGTCCTTGAGAGAACCTTGATTGGAGTCTTTCAAAAACATTTACATCTCGCAGGGCCAGGAAAAGAATTTATAAGTTTTGTAAAGTATTAGTAAATGCTCCACAGAAAGGCAAGTCAGAGCCATAGAGTAGGCTGTATAAAGTTTAATCAAGCAGAAAGGAGTGTTAAGATCAACTTGGCAAAAGTCTCCTCCAGAGTTTCTGTCACTCCTCTGGTGATTTAGCTTCCCTCAGCCCCTGCCCCTGCTCGTTTCCTTGGTGATAATTTTTTCAGTTTGTTTCCTTCAAACCATATTCCTTTATGACAATGTGCATTTATACCTTGAGACAGGAAGGCTGGAGGGGTTCATGTGTGGAGATATTTATTTCCTAAACTCAGGTAAAGTCCTTCCCTTGGAGAGAAAGCCTTTGTTATGGAGAACTTCCTCACTGGGTATTCTTTCCTCCCTACCAGAGCCCTGAAGGAATCTTTCTTGGATCTTCACTATGAGAACCCATGGGGAAAGCTCACCAAATTTGGAACTCCTCTAAGGCTGTGGCTCTAGAGATTTCTTAGTCTCCTGTTAGTCCGTATTGAACCTCCAGAAATTTGTTAAAATTTCCATTTAACAGTCCCCACCACTTTGTGACTTCTTATAACTTCTATTCTAAGCAATCAGGTCTTTGCTTCTGTATCTCTGCTTCCTATTATTGAAGCTCTTGATTCCTCTGTGGTTTAATACTGGCTTCTGTGACATCACATTCTCCTGACTTAACTCCTGTGGGGGGTGTGTGTGTGTGTGTGTGTGTGTGTGTGTGTGTTTAATGTGATGGTCTCCCTTTCTGTGCCTCTTTAATTTTCACATGCATCAGGATTCCATCCTTTGTGTTCTTTTCTCACTGCATATACTCTCTGAAGGAGTGTGCCTTGCATGGTTTCAATGACAATATTAACCTGAGAACTCGAATCTAAATCTCCACCCAGATTGCCATCTATACCAACAGTTATAACTATCTATTCACTATTTTCACTTAATGTCTTGTAAGCACTTACAACATTTTATGTATTATGTCAATTTTTCCCCATCCTCAATATTCTTCTTTTGCACTTCCTTACTTGCTCAAGCTAGAAACTAGAATGTCAGCCTTGACTCTATCCCCCTTATCCACACAGCAGGAATGTAATCCTGTTTCCAACTCTTATCAGTTTTCCCTTTTTAACATGCCTCTTTCTGGATACTTTTCTCCACCAATACCATACTTTTTCCTTTTTAAACAAGTCACTAATATTTTTCTTGTGGTGTAGAATATAAGAAAGAGATTAAAGAGTATAGTTTTGAATCCTGGTTCTGCTTCTTACCTACTCACCACCTATGTGACCTTGAGCAGGTTGCTTAACTTCTGTGATTCAGGTTCCTCCTTTGTAAAAGATGAAAAAATGTTATCCACTTCACTAAGTTTTTGACAAGATTAAATGAGGTAATACAAAAAAATCATTTAGAATAGGCTCATAAAAATGTAAAATAAATATTAGTTATTACCTGAATTAGCTGATTACTGTAATCACTACCTAAGTAGAACTCCTTTATTTAATCTTAGTAATCAATCTAAAGAACTCAGATACCGTGAAGTACAAATGTAATTATGTAACAAAAAGCAGGTCCAGCTATGAAAGCCAATATTCTAGAGGCAAGTGCTGATGTAAATGAAGTGGTTTATTTTCAGATGCTGGCCAGCTGGTATATGGGGTACCCATGCCTCAACACCTACCTGCTGGGAAGGTGGGGCTCATGTCACAAAGCCTATCTCCTGAGAAGATGGGAGACTCATGGTTCAAAGACCATCTCTACCATCTCCATCTCTACCATCTCAGTGGAGGCAGAAGTTTTTATAAGGAGGGAGAGGGGAACAGAACAAAGAGATCAAGGGAAGGGTTGAAAAGTTCTCTATGTGCAGATGAGCCCAGTCCATTCCAGTAAGGCAAGTGATGGTCCCAGTGTGCATCATCTTGGTTAGTCACCCTGGCTTCGGTCATCCTGGTTTTATATCATCCTGACTCCATGGTTGAAGGTGAGCAAATCTCCTGGAATTGGGATACTTGAAGGTCGAAGTCTGTATCTTTTGAAATTATTTCCTAGGATTCTTATACAAACATGTTATTCATCTAGAAGGTACATATTAGTCAAAGTCAGCACTTACAGACACAATGTCAAAAAATGGTGGGGTGGTTATAATTTCCCGCTTTTATAATTTTCCACTCTTATAATTGTGTTCTTCTCACTCTTTTTAAAAATCTTTCAATAGTTATCAATTTCCCTCCAATCCAGAATACTTCATGTGTCTTATATGGACCCTCATGATTTTGTTTCCACATAACTTTCCACCCACATATGTTGTCAGTTTTTTTGATCCTCACAATCTAGGACCATTCATTCTTAGCGAGTAATTACTATGTGTTAGGTAACTACCAGGTGTGGAGTATGTGGGGACACTGTCCTGCCCTCACAGAGCTTGTGCTCTTCATGAGCCATTCATGTTGTCTGACTTTCAGTTCTGCAAACTGAGCACACTTCTTCTCAGTTCCAGGCTTTTGCAAATACTACTTCCTCTGCCTTTCCTCCTTTTCTTCCTGCTATTTAATGGTGTGATTTCTGTCATGATTTGGGTTTGAGATTAGACACGCTTTTTTCCTGACAGTCAATATTAGTTGTTTTCACTCATTGGGCTCCTATATCACCTTGGAGACAGTCCTATAACAATGTTGTGCACCTTTCAGTTTTGCTCATAGACTTCAAGCTTCTAGAGGGCCAAGACTGTGTTCTCATGGCTCATTGCATCTCTAGTACTTAACATTATGCCCAGTATGGAGTGGGACTTCAACACACATCCGCTGAATGAATTTTAGGACACATTCTACTGGAAGGTTGTTGGGGCAGGAATCTAGGTATATAGGGGAGTGGAGACCCATCTGGGAGAGAATGTGTGCTGATATGAAGTTAAAGATGTTGTGTTCAAAGGCATTTGGCTGGCAAGGGAGAAAAGGACTATTTTGAGTACAGAATAGGGTTAATTAAAAACTCCTCTGGCCCAGTACAAAAAATCAAAGTGAGAGAGAGGGAGAGAGAGAAAGCAAATAAGCCATTTACTAAAATCTCCTGGGGACCTGATAGCATAACATTTCAACAGAATTGGTGATAGAATTGTAGTTAACAAAACTGACACTTTAGCAGGGACACAGACCGTGCTGTTTTGCAGACATCAGCTCCCTGGCTATCTGGCATCAGAAGCCTCAGCACAAACTTTAAGAGATATCAAGAGCAACGACAGTGCCCCTGGTGTGAACTAGCTATGAAAATAATCTTTCTTATGTTGGCAGATACAGAAGACATCTGTGCAGCAAGCTGAGCCAGAAAGAAGAAAATGGCAGTTGCTATAGGATAACCAAGAAAACTAATTTTACATCTCCCTTGATATATCCCAAAGGTATTTCTGGAAACATCTGGCAGAAAATCTTCACATGGAGATCAAAAGGATGAAGAGCAGGTAGGGGCAGAGTAAACTGCATCTTTGTTTCTGACTATTAATATGAATATATGCAATGCCAGCTCTTAAGTTAGTCAAAACATCTTATTTAGATCTAACATGTATATATTTTTAGAATGCTTTGTATCAGTCAGTATGTGCAAGGTTATGCTGCAATAACAAATCACAAAGCCCTTTGGTTTACAGTAAAAAGGACTTATTTCTCATTTGTGTGTCTACTGTGGGTTATCTTTGAGTTTATTCTACACATTGTCTTCATTCTAGGATCCAAACTGAAGAATAAGCTACTTATGGAAATATAATACTCTAGTGATAGAGCAAAAGAAAAAGATGTAAAACCTGCCAGCAGCTGTAAAATAAAATATATTGTCATTTCTGAGACTCCTTCCAAGGGAAAAAAATTCTAGGAGAAACTTAGTCAGAAGCATTTGGGAATCCTTTATGGTATTTCACTGGGACAAACCAAGTCACATGCCATTTCTTAACTAATCACTGGTAAGGAGGATGAATTTATCCTTAATACAGTCAGGTACTATCTGAAGATGGGAGTTAATGGTAACAGTGCTTTTGGCACATAATTCCTGATTAGAAGGTGTGGGTACCAGAACAAAACTAAGGTTCACATAAGAAGGAGAAAGGCATAAACAAATCCTGGGTAGCCAGTCAATGATAAAAATGTTCAATCCATTTGGCTCTATTTACATGCTGTCTTTTGTCATCAAATCTAAAATAATGAGAAAATTATCTATTTTTGTTACCAAATAGCAGAAAGAAAGATAGGCTTTTCTGTTAATGTTTAAGTCATTTCCTCTAATGCCTTGAAAGACTTTGCTCCTGGGACACACTCTTTCTTCTATATGACTCATAATTCTTGATAATTTCAATATCTACATATATGGTCTTAAAAGGATGTGGGTACTTAGTTTCTTAATCTTCCTTCCTCCAATGACTTTGTTCTATACTCTTTCTTGCCCATTTTTCCCACTCATTACCATTAGACCTTGTCATTTAGACCTTGTCATTATAGAAAACCATACCATATCCTTAACCTCAATTTGAAGCAGCACTCTCTCTTTCATATTAAAACTGATACTTTTGGGGGGAGGGTGGAATAAAGATGGGGTTCTGGCTCATTTCTTTTTGTATTGCAAATCCAGAATTTCTAATTCTCACCAGGGACTCCAATCCATTGATTCTGCCTCTTTAATACGTTCTCTTATTTACCTTCTTTACTCCTTTATTTAGTCAGCTTAAATTCCCTCATCAATCATTATTGTCACTATTTTATGCAGATTGAACTTTTTTGTCCCTTTCTCACTTTGTTACTCTTTTTTTTTTTTTTTTTGTCAAACTACAATGCTAACTAAATCAAAATCTATCCTTAATGTATACTTGAATCCACATGACTGGTCAAAGCTGGATCACGCTATGGCTGTCTCACTGTAAATTCCTGATTACTAATCTCAAGTGAGCCTTTAATATCATCCAGCCATCAGGCTATATATATTCCTAGTGCACTAATCCTCCCACTCATAGATAAGTAGTTCACACCTTTAATTTTCTTCCTAAACATCCAACCAACCTCCTACCTACATAGCTGATTCATAGCTCATGAATGCTGATTTTAGTGAGAATAAAGAAACTATTGGAAAAGAACTATCATTGGGACTCACCACCAAATCTACTTAAATGGGCATCTGGGCCCATATAGTGGTCCCTTTTCTTCTTATAACTGTGAATAAACTGTCTCTGCTCCTGGCAAATGTCATCTTTTTCACTGTGGCACATACCCATGCCCTCTTGCCTTTTGAATGTCACCATTCTAGAAAATAATGATCTTTCACCTATACATTCTTATTTTCTTTCAGTAAGCCTGTGCTTAATAAAATAATACAGACTGTGCTATTTTTTCAATTAAAAATCTTATATTGATCCTTATATTTTTACTCTGACAACTCCTATCCCTTCTGTCTCTGTCCCTCTTTGCAGCAAAAATCCTCAGAAGTATTGTTTATACTCACTGCCTCCAGTTTCTCTCTTCTCATTGTCTCCTGAACTTACCCCAACCAGGCCTTTGCCCGTTGCCATTGAAATTGTTCTTGTCAAGATAACTGGTGATACACTATCCAGACTGAGAGGTTAATTCTCATTCTTTATCTTATTTGGTCTATCAGCATCACTCGGCACAGTGTCCTTTAAACAACTTTTTCCTTGGCTTTTACTTGCTCTTTACTTTCCTAACTTGTAAATTTGGAAGGCCTCAAGCTCAGGCTTCACAATCTCCTTTACTCTATAACTTTAGAACTCCAAATGTGCATCTCCAGTTCAAACAACCTCCCTGAATTGCAGGTGTATGCAGCAAACTGCCTGTTCAGTATCTGCATGTGGATAAGATTAAAGTTATGGAAAAGGCTTAGCGAATGGAGCTAAGGCATGGAATTAAGATAAATGACACATCCTTGCAAAACTTGAGTAAAACTATTTTTAAAAAGTGATCTCAATATGTGTGATGTGATTGCATATTCTCTGGCAACTGAAAAACTAGCTTCATTTTAAATCAGGGTTGGTTTGGCAAAGAAATAGATAACCTGTACCATTAAGCAATGTATCTGACACCTGAGACCCTGAAGAATTTTCTGAGGTACTCTATCTATGGAGTTCATCTAGATGTCTATCAGATTAAAACATCAGCCTTAATAGAGCAGCCTCTAGTATCTGCTCCCCACAGCCAGTGGTGCAGGGAGTAGAAATTGATTTACTAGGAACAAGGTTGATCTTTGGTATAGAAACTAAAAACCAGATGGATGATACAGAAAAGTCATTAGAATATTGAATTTTTCACCTGGAGTGTCTCACATGTTCAACGTTTTGAGAGCTTACAAGAATAGATCAAAGAAACTCCTTCATGAAGTATCCAGCTGTATATTTGTATTTAAATCAACCATGACATTATTTAAAAAAAAAACAACAACAACAACAAAACCTGAAATTTGTCAAAAAAAGAAGAGGATGTATTGCACACAGTCTTGCTGTAATTAAGTGCTCTAGGCAGCTCTGTTAGCTGTTTGAATTGCTATAGAAAATTATATTGAGGCCAGTGTTTCAGCTCTTGGTTGAGAACTTACACTATGCAGGATCTAGAGAGTTGGATGGGGGTGGGTAGGAGAAGGAGTCCAGTGCCAGCAACTTGAGAAGACAATTTTGAATTGTGGTTGGAACACATCATTGAAATGTTACTGGGGTGAAAAGCTTCTGAGGTACAGATGCAACAGAGATTAATAGAAAATGTGTAGAGTCTGGCACTAAGAATTATATATGTTTTCAAATAGCACAAATGCCTCTTTTTCTACAGCAGAATGTCTGACATCAGTCAAAAAGTTACTCAATAATGCAGGTAGATGCTGAGACTTATATGTCACATTGGTGAACACACATCATTGAAAGTACCTTAACATATATGTCAAGACTTGAGGGAGTTTTGCATGGCGGTGCTGTGGAGTGCAGCGTGAACAATGATATCCGGTTAGTGCAAGTTGCTGCAACAGCTATTTACAATAAAGAGAACTGCAAGCTCTGGGAAAGACCACAAAGTTCCTCAATTTCCAACTGCTAGTAAACACAACTGGAGAGGGGGAATGGGTGAAGCAACACTCCTGGCAAAACAGAGATGAAATAGTGAGGGAGGCAGAGTTCACGTGGAGGGGGCTGACTCTGATGTCTGCGTGGTTATGCCTTCTGAGTCTGATCACAGACAAGCAGAATCTCAGGGAGTGGGAGCAAGAAGGTTACCTCTGGCTGGGAAGTTCCCCCTAAAGATATGGGATAACTAGTCAGAGTCTATGCTGTCATCTGGCTTCCAGTTAGCACCATTGGCTAACTACAGGACCAATAGGTCAGCATCCAAGAGTTCCAGTGAAAGTTGAAGGTAGGTTCAGAGGGAACATATAAAGGAGTTACTAGAAGTGAATGAAGTAAAAAAGAGGAGGGTGAGGAAAGAGTGCAGTCATAAGAACTGACTTTGGGGCTCAGTGGTAAATGGTGGAGAAAAACTGAGAGAAGACTGAAGGGATGAGCGATTTTAGTACATGAAAGAAAATCAGGTTAGTAAGAGATCCTTTTTAGAGTACAGAATCCCTGGAGTCAGCTGCTGAAATACACAGTGCTTGTGTGTGAAGGGATGAGCCTTCGCCTTGAGAGGGGAGGGAATAGAACAAAGGACAAAGGTGGCTGAGCTGGCTTCATTCATGGCCATCTTGAAGCTTCCCAGGCAAACACTGCTGGAGACGTACACTGACACTGGGGACAGGAAGCGAGGCAAAGGGAATAATTTTCCTGGATTGGGAGATGTGTCTCAGGTGAAAAGGGGGAAACATTTTATGCATTTAGGTGACTGGGGAATCAGGGAAACATTCTTCAAATACATTACAGATTCACCGAAAGGCAGGAGAATGGGGTAGACTGAGGAACCCAGATACGTGTTGTACATTTGGGTCTCCTGGAAGAGAGATGCAGCTCCTAGAAGGAATATGCTGGAAGTAAACTCTTTTTTAGGAATATGTAGCAATATAATGGAACTTTAATGTTTGAGCAGCAGACTTAAAAATTCCCAAGAGAAATACGATCTGCTTTGTTAAAATCATATTTCGTCAGTCAGCTGTGGAGTAGAGGGCAGGCAACTCACACTGCTGCTGGGCATTCCTTTGGGCAAAGGCAGGAAAAGAGCTGAGCAGAAAAGCTCAACCGAGTGATCTGGTGGCTGGGTCTAGAAGGACAGCCTGGGCACACTGTGCAAAGTGACCCATCACAACATCCAACCAATAAAAAGAGAAAGAACTGGTGGACACAGGCAATAGTGTGGTGATTGTGGGGGGAGTGGGTGAAGGGTATGGGAAGATAAATAGTGATGGAAAAAAGTAAATAAATAAAGATTTAAAAAATAAATTAAAACTTAAGAAACCCTTAAAAAAAAGAACACTGGTGTTAGGGCTGGTTTTTAGATTAAGTGTGGCTAAAAGTAGACACAGATGAGTTACATAGAGTGGTGAATGTCTAAAAGCTGAGTTATATGTCATTTTCATGATGCATCTCTAGAGCATTATTGAAATTTTTATATTGTTCTATATCTGGTGTATCTTGAGAAACACATCTATGGAAGCTTGGTGATTAAAAAAACATGCCATTTAAATGCTCAAAACATTTATTGTATAGATAAGTGATGAGTGAAAGATAAGAAAAATTGAGAGTTAAATCAAAACTGTCAGGCATTTAGTGGCTTACTAATTAGCAACTGATTTCATAGCTTCAAATTTAACAGTTAACATTTTCATATTTACATAAAGAATAATCAATACACTAAACCCCATGCTTCTAAATAGGGAATATATAAGTGCATACATAATTTAGAGTACATTCTCTCTTCTTAGGACAAATATTTCTTCATCAGAGAAACAAAAATGGATTAAGGTACCGACTTTGTCTTTATTTAAAATCTTGATATTGTACTCAATATAATACTTATATTTACTTAGACTTTTAAAGTATTGCATTTAATATCTTTGATCTTGATTCCTGAATTATCAGTACTCTCTTAAATTTTGTGCCTAAGGCAAGTGACCCTGCCTCCTCACCCTAGTCCCACCCTCGCGGGCAGCAGCATTGTCTGTTTGGACGCTGAGATGAGCAGCAATTGCAAGAAGTCTGCACAACTGGTACCTACAGCTGGAGGAACTGCTTAAAATATTCAGGGTATTTTCTTAATTATTTGAGATAATCTCCACTTTTTGATGTCACCAGCTCTAATGAAAGTTAGTTGGCAAGGCCTGATGTACATCTGAAAAAGAGAAGCTTTTAAATTATTGCTAGGTCACATACTTTGAAAGAATATCAAGAGACTCATTCAGCAAGTTAACTCCTGGTCCAAGCATGGTAAAGGGGGTGTGTAAACAATGAAGGAGAGGTACTGTGGACAAACACACAATTTAAAAGCTCCTATTAGAGTGAGACAGATGGTTGGCAGTTCAGTTTTCCATAGAAGGGAAAAAGTAGCAAGCCTTCAAGAATTCACACTTTTTCCTTTGAACTGTTACTTCTTTCATCTTTTAGAATTAAGCTTCTTTTAACACCAACATTTTAATCCAATCAATGTTTTTCTATTTCAGCTCCTCAGTATGTTATTATACCTTCTCATTTTTTTCTCTACAGCTCCATGTAGGCCCCGGCCTGCATAATTTTCCCATCAATGACAGAAGCAGCAAGAAATACAATTTTGACTTTTCCTTAATGCCCCCCTCCCCAGTCTGATGAGCTTTAGGTCAAGTCACTGTCCGGATTGGAGATCCTACAGCTATCCATTTTTCACATAGCTGATCGCTCCCTATTCCCTTAGCTGCCAACCAAGTAGAGGGTCAACTGTGTCAAATATAAATCCAGATGCTCAACTAGTCAACCAAGTTTAGCACCACTGATTGATTGACCTGATTCATTCTATTCCACAAGTTTCTGCTCCCAGAATCAAAGTTTCTATGCAAACTATATCTCTCACATTAGCCTTGTACCCTGTCTTTGATGGTATTCCTTTTGGTTTTTCCAGGAGTTTGTTTTTGCCTTATCTCTCAAATATTGACATTTTTTTTGGACATATGTCCAGATCTCTCAAAACAACAACTGTTATATTTTTGTTCTTTTGGGTTCCTGGAATTGGTCAAATACCTCATTTCCCCAGTTGGTTGGTTGTCTTGGAACTTATTGCTAAGTGAATAATACAGCTAGTGTTATGGCCTCTCAGACAAAAAAAAAAAAAAAGAGTGATTTTCTTCTATGTCAAATGAGCCAAGTGAAAAAATGTAAATATCTACTGAATGAATGAAGAAAGTGTATGATTCTGCCTGAAGTTATTTTCATATGATTAGAAAAACATAAATTAAAAAAAGAACATTAACTGAACATCTTATTAGCTTATTTTCAGGAAAAAAGGTAGTTTTAAAAATTTTTAATATGCTTTGCTTGTAGGATTATGCCAAAGAAAGAGATTCAAGCCTGTTTTGGAAAGCACCAAATTGTTGTTAGGATTTTGCCTTGCCAACTGACAGTCTGGAAAGACAATGCCCATTTTTAAGTACTAGTTGGTTAGTTAAAAATACTTTGTCAGTGCTTCATCCTCACACTTCATAGAGCTTTGTGTTAAGCGGTCAGCTATGAATAAAAGTTTGTATTTATATTCTAAGTATTAAAAATACTGAATAAAGCAGGGGTAATCAGGTCACTGACAGGTACCTCCTATATATATATATATTTATTTATTTAGACTTCCAAAAGATATTTAAACACATATTTAGTTATGCCAATAATGAATCAATAATTTGTAAGTCAGACAAGTTATCGAAATCAAATTATGTTAACTGCTAGTCACCCTTGACTCTTCTCTTTTTCTAATACCCCAATCTAATCAATTCTAACAAATTACTACAAACTGACTTAAAACACAAATTTGTTATCTTACCATTCTGTAGATTTGAAGTCTGACATGGATCTTACATAGCGTAGATACATCAAGGAATAGGCAAGACTACAGTGTACCCTTTTGGAGGTTCCAAAGAAAAATCTGTTTCCTTGGCCATCCCAGCTTCAAGAGTTTGTCCCTCACTTTGCACATGGCCCCCTTCCTCTGTTTTTAAAGCCAGCAATGTTGCATCTGTCTGTGCCCCTCTTCAGTAGTTGTCA
The DNA here is from genome assembly GCA_039655065.1 of Glossophaga mutica. Taxonomy (NCBI): domain Eukaryota; kingdom Metazoa; phylum Chordata; class Mammalia; order Chiroptera; family Phyllostomidae; genus Glossophaga; species Glossophaga mutica. The sequence continues at coordinate 68,834,736 of CM077304.1, forward strand.
CTTCGTCTGACTCACTCTTCTGCCTCCCTCTTCCACTCTTAAAGAATTTTAGGGTTACTTTAGGCTCACCAAGATAGTCCAGGATAGTCTCCCTATTTTAAGGTTACCTCACAATGTACTATAGTTTCTCTTCAGATTGTATAAATCCTTTGCCTTTTAAGGTTACCTCATTAGCAATCTTAGTTCCATTTGCATCCTTCATTTCCATTTGCCATGTAAAGTAACATATTTGCAGGTTATGGGAATTAGACATGGATGCTTTGGGAGGCTGTTACTCTACTTTCCACAAAGCAAATTGCTACCAGTAATGAAACTTGCTTACTCTATTTTCCAAAGAGAGGTTTTTCCTGCTATCCAAAAGAGCATTCCTATATAAACTTTCATAAGCTGAAATTGTATAAAACAAAGTAACAAAAAATATTGAGATAAAGCACAGGTGCCCACAGCCACAGTCGAAAGCTATGGCTACTTGATGCTGAGATGCAAGTGTGGTTCTGGGACGGGGCTCAGCAGGGTGGCTCTCTGCTCCAGGTGTGTGCCACCTGCTAAACTTAGGCTCACTGCAAAATAAACACTGAACGCTATATTCGATTTTCACCTTTTTTTGTAAGAGCAAAAATCTTTGAATTTCTTTTGGTTAGTGAAAACAGGTATTGATGCGGGTCTTTCCTAAAGGCAAAGTAGCATAACAGTAAATTTTGGAAAATTGGGGGATACCTGTACATCAGAATCTCAGCACTTTTGGAACCACCATGGCCATTCCTGTGCTCCAGCACCACCACCTCTTGCCTGGATTATTACATCAGCTTTCCAGCTGATCACTGCTTTATTCTTGCCCTGTGCGGAGTATTCTACACAAAACAGCCTAGTTCATTTCTTAAAATATGAGTCAGATTTACATTACTTTTGCACTCAAACTCTGCCCCCTTTCCCAAAGCTTCCCAATTTACTCAGATTAAAACCCTGAGTCCTCACCATGGTTTCAGTCTTTCCACAATCTCGCCGAGTTATCTATCCTTTCTCTCCTTATTCACTCTGCTCCAACCACACTTTCCTCCTAATGGTGTGCCAATAGGGTCAAGCTTATTCCATTTCAGGGCCTTTGCGCTTGCTAGTCCCTTTACTTAGAATGTTTTTCTCCAGATGTCTGTATAGTTCATTTCTTGAAAATACCACCTAATGAGAGAGCATCTCTCTGGACGTTCATATTCAAAATAGCTTCCTTGCCCAGTTCAATTACCCATGCCTTCTTTGTATTTTTCTTCTTAGCACTTATCACCATCTGACGTATAACACCTTGTTTCTCTCCTTCCAACAGAACATAAGTTCCATGTAGACAGAGAATTTTGTTCATTGCCGTACCCTCAGCATTGGGAAGACAGCCTGGCAAAAAGTATGTGGTCAATAAATATTAGCTGAATGAAGGGAGATATTGCAATGAAGAAATACATCATGTGGGAACTTTTCTCTGTATGTCATCTTGAAGACTTCTGAACAAGTTCTGACTTTCTGATTTTAGATATGGTTTTGCTCTTATATTTTTAGAAATTTGTTTTATTCTTCCATTAATATTTTGTCCAGTCACCAAGGAACTGGTCTAACATTTTGATCTTTTTATATAGGTCATGGATAACACAGTTCACATTCTTCATTTATGAAAGAAAAAAAATGACCAGTAGATACATCTGAATTCATGTGCAAAAAATGAAAATTGCTTTATTATATTTGCATTGCACTATAACCTAACTAATCTGGACATAGTTACCAGCATTTAGCTGAATTACTGAGCTAAGATTGTCCTTTAGATTACAAATACAGTTATTTTTCCCTTTTGTATGAGATTATTTTGACTGCCTAATTCAAGATTACTAATAGAGGAAAGCTTCTATATAAATGACTTAAGAAAATCCTCCCACAATTACAATAGTAGATTTGAAACAAAACTTGAGATCAAAATTCCAATTGGATTTTTTAAACGCATCTAGTGTGCTAAACATTCTGAAGCCTATTAATAATCTATAAGGCAGTTATGCATATTTTATACTAAAGGATGTCTTAAAAGGCTACACCTTTATAGGTAATAAGCTGCTTACAAAATTCCTTTAATGAATTTTTAATATTTATTTGGAACAACAAAAATCTGTAATTTTAGAAGGTCAGATATGACAAGCAGCTATTAATAAAATAGTGTTTGTTCTTGAATTCGATAGCTGATTATTTAATTTCCAATCAATTTGGAAACATAGTTATCAGCTATAATTTAACCAAAGAAGACTTTTTGAAAAGATTTTTTATTTATTTTTAGAGAGAAGGGAAGGGAGGGAGCAAGGAGAGAAACATTGATGTGTAAGAGATACATCGATCAGTTGCTCTCATGTGACCCCCAACTCAAGACCTGGCCCTTTAACTGGCCAACAACCCAGTCATGTACCCTGACTGGGAATTGAACTGGCAACCTTTCAGTTTGCAGCCAGCACTCAATTCACTAAGCCACACCAGCCAGGGCATCTTTATAAAATAAATAACTAAAGAAAAATAATGCTTTCAAAAAGGATCTTTCCCTAAAAAAAGACAAAATGAAATAATAGGCCACTGAACTCAATGCTTAGTTTGCTAACACCTTGGACAAGAGAGATAAGCCAATTTATTTATGTTCTTTGATCCTTGGTTTCTTCATTCATCAGATGAGGCAACTGGACCAAATATTTTTTAAGGTTATTTACACATCCAGAAATTCCCAGTTTGGCTTATTGTTATTATTTTACAAGAGATACATTTTCCTTCTTTCTACCTTGTGTTTCCCAGTCATTCCTGCAAAAATGTAATGGTGAAACACAATGAACATTAATAAATATGATGATGATAAAATCTGGAGAGACTTCGAGAAATAATTATGTTCCTAAAGGTTAGTTAAATTTTTCAAAACTTGAAAGAATATCATGCAAAAATAATTTAAAGAAAGCTGATATCCTAATGGAAGAATAATGCATTTTAGTACTTAGTTTTTGATATAAAATATCTGAAGGCTGCTTAATATCATAAGGGAAATTTAGTTGCCTTTGGTTTATTGGAAATAATTTAAAATTAATCTCTTCATACATTGTTTGTACTAGAGGGATGAGGAGTAGCCCTATTACAGAGACAATGTCAAGTAAGGGATGATCTCTTCACACTAACAACAAAGCTTATGGAAGACTTTCCATCTCTTTATTTGCCCACAGCCCTAAACCAAAGCTTCTTTGAGAGGATTTTATCAGGTTAATTAAAATGTTGGGTTTTTATTAAATAACTATCACATGTTGTCAACATTGACTCAGCCTATATTTCAACAAATGTTAAAGTTCTAGTCTTGTGACTGAGTTAAGATTAGCCACAGATAGAGTTCAATAGCTTCTGAAATGACAATTTTGAAGGTGTCATCCTATATTCTCTTATACTATTTTCTTTTACCAGCACAGGTATAGGAGCCCTTCTAGTATCAGAGTGGTGTAATGAGTTTTGATTCAGTGTACCAGTTTTTATGTTATTCACATATATTCTTTCTCTTTCTGTTGACATTTACAGAAAATCCCAAATATTTTGAAGAAATTACCTAGTGTTTCTCATCTCAATGTTTTTTTTTTTTGTGTGTGTGTGTGAAATGGTGTTGAATTATATACATGGAGGGTTGTTTTGTACAAAAAGGTGAGGCTAATTACAAAATACATTAAATCTCCATTGTTAAGAGCTCTATTTCTTAGTCATAGCGATGAGAACACTTTTTAAAAAATTACTTGAGGATGAAGTACTCTTGAAAAAGAACGTTAGGGCTCCAGGCCACTAATAATGTCTTAAGCAGATCTGAACAAACTGTGCAATACTCTTACATTCCTATTAAGAACAGTTTGCCTGCTACTATATAGTTTATGCCATCAAACTCACTGGCAATTTTCATGGCAGAATAAATGTTAGAAAAAAGCTTTTTAGAATTCTCCAGGGTATTAAATGAATTTGTGTAATACAGTTTTAAGAAATGGGGAAAGAACAGTTTATAAATTTTACAATCATACAATGCAGGTTTCTAGACTTTCCAGAAATTAGAATACTTATTTCAATTTGTCTATTGTCAGTGCTCTTTATTCATGTTTGCTTATATCACCCTGTGCATTTTGATATGAGATAGATGGTGAACAGTTTTTCCTATAGTTTCCTTTGTTATTGTCACAGGTGGTAGGAATTACTGTAACATGTATTTTACTATTGATTCCCACCCCGAGCGCTGCTCCTCAGTTAATCCTCTCCATTACAAATTCTCTTTCTTATTTAATAATCTGATCATTCTTCCTTATCCTCTGATAGATAAATTTCAAAGACTGAATGTTAGTCCAAATTCAAATCCCAGCTCTACTTCATTTTAGCTGGTGAAGCTTCTTTGTGAAACCAAAAGCAATGCCAATAACACTGCAGTCCATTACTAGTTTCTTAAACTCTGAAGGAAAGCACATAAGCCTCAGCAGTATTCTTACAATTCAATTTTTTCCCTCTTGTGTTTTGCCTTCCCAGGCAGAGACTGCTCCTTAGACTATTTCCTCAGCAACCCTTCCCTGCCCACCTGCATAAAAAAGATACTTTTTGAGCCCCTAACCCTGGATCATTTGTGTTCTCTTTTCTTTCCTCCTGATGCTCATCAAAAACACCACTCACTACCAGGTGTTACTGAGTATTGTCCTGCCAAGGGCAGAAGATCAGAAAACTAAAGCACTGAAGCTGAAAACATCAAAGTTCTCTTAAAAACCACTTTGTGCCCTGGCTGGTATGGCTCAGTGGATTAAGTGCTGACCTGTGAATTAAAGGGTCACTGGTTTGATTCCCAGTCAAGGCACATGCCTGGGTTGTGGGCCAGGTTCCCAGCCAGGGGCATGTGATAGGCAACCACACATTGATGTTTCTCTCTCTCTCTCTCTTTCTCCTTCCCTTCCTCACTCTCTAAGAGTAAATAAATAAAATCTTAAAAAAATACTTAGTGACTATTATAAAAATTAAATGAAATAATGGCTTTGAAAGCACCTGGCAAATACGTAAGGTCTTTATAAAAGATGTCTTAGTCAGCTTGGGCTATTGTAACAAATCACCACAAACTGGTTGGCTTAAACCACAGACACTTATTTCTTACAGTTCTGGAGACTGGAAAGGTATCGACCAAGGTGCTGACAGATCTGGTGTCTAGGAATGGCCTTCTCCCTGGTTTGCAGACAGCTGCCTTCTCATTGTATTCTAACAGGGCCTTTCCTTGGTGTGGACATATGTGCACACACAATATGCACACAACTGGCAGAGAGATAGAGATAAAGATGGGGATGGAATGGGGATAGGGATAGGGATAGGGAACCTCATTTTCTTTTTGTAAGGTTATTTATCTCATAATGACACACCTGCCCTCATGATCTAATCTAACCTTAATTACTTCCCAGACACCTAACTGCTCACATTGGGGGTTATGGCTTCAGTGCACAAATTTTGGGAGGATACAAACATTCACTCCATAACAAAGGTTTACTATTATTATAAGACTACTTATTGCATGTGCTGAACTCAATAGGGTACAAAGAAGAAACAACTTTATCTTTCCAAATATTGTCTTCCAACAGATGAGGTCAGTCTCCCTCACTGTCTCCATCAGATAGATTTCATAATTTTTCCAAGTGTGTTAGGATGTTAGAACAGATAGAAAAGATTCTAGTCAACTATAAAAGCATAGCTCCAATCTGACATCCAATTCAAAGCCTGAGTTCAAGCTCTGCAGATTAACAGGAGGTAAAACTCTGCAGCTTTTCTTGCCCTGACTTTCCCCCACCAATTTTGCTCCTTCTAGCTCCTAGGAAGCGGCAGGGTTAAGACTTCTTTGTACAATAATTTTTATATTGGATTTAATTGATTACAGCCACATTTCAAAAATTAAATAGACTAGCCTAACTTTGCATAGCACAAACTAGATTTCAGGATGCATTTCATGCAATAAAAATAAGCATTACTTAGTAAAATTTTTCTTTCTCTCTTTCTGTCTCTCCTGACATATCCAGTATCTCGAAAACATTATGGAAAAATTATTGAATACCACTGGTTCACAGTTTGGTGGTCTCAGTGAAACTGTGAGACAATAATGAAAATGTCATTCACTATTTTTTTGAATTTAATATTAATATTATACTTCTGAATTACCTCCTTTTCCTTGAGTCTTCTCTTTAGGACTCCTCTGCGCTGCTGATGACCAAGATCCTCTAGTTGGGGACTCAGGGATTCTGGATGTATTGTATGTATTTTTTTCCAAGCCTTATTTTTTTGTCCAAGTTTTTTCCCTGGATAGTAACTCCCGTTAAACCATGGGAAAATGTATCCATAGTGTGAGTGAGACTCTTGATTGGTCTAAATGTGGGCACCTAATTCACACTAAATCAGTGTGGGATTAAAACAAAACCAAAAACATGGACTTAGAAAATATGTCCTTAAATCAATGTCCTTCCAATGAGTGAGTACATAAGACTTTATGAAAACAGGCTGTGCCATGGTGTCTTGATGACCTTCACATATTCATATAGACCCACAGGCAAATAAATGCGTGATTTGCAGCTAGTCGGAGCTTGGCAGAATGCCTTATTGTTCTCCCAGGACAGGAGAGCATGGGAGGCCTGTGAAGAGCTGCTCCGAAGCCACCTCCTCTTACCTCTCTCTTTTTCCCGGGATGCTGTCAGGAGACAGTTTCCCATCCCCTCCCCCATTCTGATGCGGTATGGGACTTTCTGCCTCACCCCTGGAAATAGAATGGTAGGATATAAAAACATTTAATTGCAGTTCAGAATTGACCCCCTAGAAAGAGATTACCCCACAACTCATGTTGCAGTTATCTGTCCCTTTTTGCTTCAAGTGCTCTGCTTTTCTGGTATGTAGCAAAAAAAATCCTGGGAGGCTCTCACCTTGGCTTACTCTTCTTTTCACTGCATGTGTAAGCAGAAAACTGTCTGAAACTAAAAGTTGCTCCTGTATCTTTACCCATTGAATCGTTGAATCAGTCAGACCTTAGCCTTGGACTTGACGTGTGCGTGTGAGAGAGTTATGCCTCTTTCTCCAGGAGGGGAGGGCATAGAGGGGTCAGCAGGGTGGAGAATATGAGTCTGTAATGAAAGAGAATGAAACAGAAACAAGGGAAAGGGAGAGCGTGAGCTCCTGACAGCACGCCCCGCCCCCTCCAGACATGTCTGTGTCTTATTTGTGCAGGCCATTCCTGGGTACTCCAAATAGTTCATGTTGGATTTCTATTTCACAAAGTCAAATAAAACATGAGATTCCCTCTTCAACAGAAGTGTCCTGGTGCCAGAGGTTCTCAGAATGATTTTTACTTAACAATATTAAATCATGAGTTTACATTTTGTTTCAGCAAACTGCGCCATGACAATTCCCCCAATTCCAAATTTAGAACATGTGCTGTTTTAATCAATGAGTAGCTATTATGCGCCTGTTCATATCTATTTCTGGAGAATTGTTGTGGAGAGTGATAAACCTATTACTCTAGGTCTGATCTCAGATGCTACTTTCAGCTGGACTTGGAGTCCCAGGTTGCAACTCAGAGCAAATTAATCATTTCACAGAGAGTGGTATAAGAACAAATACAAATTAAAATTGGAGGCTTAACTTTCCCTGTTGCAAATGGGCGAAGAGATTTCTGCGAGCTCCCTTTTCTCAGAGCATGCGGTTTAGAAAATTTGTTCTAAGTTCTTGCTCCCTTTCTTTTAAATCCTTCTCAAGGACCTGGAAGCCATGTCTTTGAAACATAAGCACCAGGAGAGATAGTGTTTCCATCTCCCAGTCTCTGGAATGGTTAAGAACCCAACTTCCATGGGCTTCTTATTCCAAGTTGTAAAATTACCCCTGTCATAAAGATAGAAGGAATTTTTTTTTTTTTTTTTTTTTTGGTATAAAGCCAATTAACTAACACAGGTAGTCACCTTAATTGCCAAGTATATTTAGGATGAACTGTGCGTGACAAATAGCGCTGTCAAATCCTCCTAGTTATTGTTTATCTTGAGAACTCGTACGTGATGAGTTCTGTCTGTCAGCTCTATACGTGGGTGTGATTTCTTTCTGCCCTTGCAATCTCTTAGTGGGTTGCTAGTGATATCCATTATATTCTGGTTTAAAGCTTCTTCAATCACAAACTTGTTTTCTTCCTTCACTAGGTTTGTGGAAAGCTTCTCTGAGTTAGAAGATTTGTTTTTAATTATATTTCCCAACAGGGGTGTCTGAGCAGTTATTTAAAAAACTTAAAAGATATGGCCCTGGCTGGTGTAGCTCAGTGGATTGAGCGCGGGCCTGTGAACCAGAGGATCGAGGTTCGATTCCCAGTCAGGGCACATGCCTGGGTTGCAGGCCAGTTCCCAGCAGGGGACACACGAGAGGCAACCACACATTGATATTTCTCTCCCTCTCCCTCTCTCCTACCCTTCCCCTCTAAAGATAAATAAATAATCTAAAAAAAAAAAATTTAAAAAAAAAAGATATGTTCTATGTCCTTCTGGTTAAAAATGACACTCATGTGTCTTGTACAGGAGAATAAGGTGCCTTATGTCCCAGGACCTAGCAGCAACGATTGGTCTCAGTACAACTTGTCAGGCTCAGCGACCGCCCTCATCACCAAGAAAGCTGAGGGTCTTGTATGTGACATGATTTGTGAGTCAACATTAAGAAAGGATAGGAGAAAATGACATTTATTAAATGTTCACTGTGTACCAAGCTCACATCTTAATAGGCAGCGTAGTAAAAAAGTGAGAGCATCAGCTTCAGGCAGTGTGGGCAAGGCTGTTGTTGTACCTTCTCCACTTCCTGTGGGACCTTAGGCAGGACACCTAACCACGCCCAGCCCCAGTTTCTTCACTTAGAAAACTGGCTGTAACAGTGTCCTGCTCATAGGTATGCTATGAAGATGAAATGCGATAATAAAGTGTTTAACTCAGAGCCTGGTGCATATTTAGTACTTAACATATATTTGCTACGGTTATACTTGTGCCTAAGAGTTTCTAGCTTCTTTCTAATTATTCTGTTAGAATTTCAATCTTTTTTTTTCTCTTAAAGGCCAGTCAATCAGTAAGCAGTATTCATTAAAATGTACATGCTCTCCGTGGGTAATGTTACCTTTTGAGTTAATTTTAACACCTCGTAAGTAATACATTCTAATGGTTCAGCTACCTAAAATCGGGATGGTCATGAGCAAAAAGACCAAGAGCTGAGATGAGTGCTTTGGTTGGTGTGACCATTTTGAAGACTGGAGGACACCTACACGTGGAAGGAAAATGCCATTCCCAATTATTTGCTAAGCCAGACATAATAACCCCCAAAGGGAAGGCAATTTGACAGCATTACAAAGGTACTATACCATTTTAGGTATCTTTTAATGAATTGTCTCACTGATTTCTCAGAATGCTCCTGCTGTGTATGTAATATTTTCCCTGTTACAGATGAGAAAACTCAGGCTTAGTTTATTAGGACAATTAAAAGTTACTGTGACCAAACTACTTCCAAATTTTAGCAGCCTACACATTAATCATAAGAGTTTATTACTTACCTTTTTGTCTTAAACATATTGAGTCTGTCCAAGGTAGATTTCTTCCAAGAGGAGACTTTGGGATGTTTACTTTCCAAGGTCTAGAAAAAAGACTGGGCTGTTTCAGTTTTCACTTACTGAGGAGCGAGAGAGACAGAGCTGGATTTCCCCAGAGATTTTATGAGCTAGTTAGGAAAAGACAAATGTCCACTCATATTTCATGACATTTTGACCCAAACCTAACTGCAAAGGTGGTTGGGAAATATAATTTCTCCTGTGTACCCAGGATAAGGAAATGGAATCTCTGAGAATCTTATCTGGTTCACCCTCCTCTGGAAAGTCAGAGTGCTGGTCTGGAACCTCTATTAAGGCAATAGGAATGTTGTAACATTAACAATAAAACAGGACTGACTACAGAATCACATAAGAAGCCTCAAGAGAGAAAAAAATAAACAAAATTGTTAATGATGAAAAGAACAGTAATATTTTGTGAAGAGACTCTGCAGGTTGTTAGATGTACCATTTCTCAGACTCGTTCATGTTCTAAGCATGGGTGAAGGCTAGGAAAGCAGCAATGAACTATTGTTCCAAGTGAGTAATCTTTCCAGTAGCAAATAATCCTCTTTATCTAGAAAAATGATGTTCTCTGTGTTGTTATAGACGTCACTGCAATTTTGTCAGTCCTTTGTAAACATAACTCCTGAGTACATCACGGGAGGGTGAGAGACCCAGGATTAGGTAACAGACTGAATCAATGTATGTCTTAGACTAAGCAGAACAAATGGATGCACACCAGCTGTGCTCCCCCTGGGGGAAATAGACCAAGATTGAATTTCTTTATCTCCTGCTCCAGTGTCAATCAGAGATATTTGCACTCATCCCAACCTCTTGTCCCCACTTCGTCAAGGAATTATTTGCAAAGTGATTAGAGTACACATTGATATAGTATATTTTAAAAAGTCATTAAGAAAGCTCTTTGTCTAAAATCTAAGACCAGAGTTTTCTTTTTAATTTTTCAAACTTTTTAAATGTTTAATTTTTATTCTTTTATTAATTTTTAAAATATATATTTTATTGAATATGTTGGGGCTACATTGGTTAATTAAATGGGTTTCAAGTTTATAGTTCTATAATACATCACCTGTATACTGTATTGAATGTCTAAGGCTTCAAAGATTTTGCACATATCCATGGTTCAAAATAAACATATTTTTGGTTGCTCTTTAAGTACAAATAAAATCCAGAAGAAAGCTTTGGTAAATTAGATGTTGCCTAAACAGAAATTTATTTTTATTTTTTTTAACTGACTTAAAATAAAAACATATCAAAATCCTTTGTCAATTATTCAGACAGTGTGTTCTCTGTTTGGCACCATACGAATGAAGAGTAAGCAGCAGGGACTGAGGGAGGGGAGCAGGGCCTCCCCAGCTTCACTCTTTATCACTTTACTCAGAACAACCCAGGAAATCATCCCACCTAAACAAACCAGCAGACTTGTTATGTCAGTGTAATTTCACAACAATCTGCCAGCCTATTTATTCTCTGTCTTTCCTCTCTCCAACACATTTCTACCCCTAAACCACTATTATAAGAAACTGGGAGCCTTATATTGATTATAAAATTTTAACTCAATTTCAAATGCGAGCAAATAACCTTGTCAGTTTATAGAATAAACAAATATATATCAACTTGACAGTGATCACTGTTAAGATGTCATTTTTTTTTTTTTACAATAAAAACAGTCAATGAGGACAAATAGAAATGGAAAAATAATGAAATATATGTAGGTCAAATGGACAATTAATAAGCTTATTGACATAGCAATGTATGTGTTAACTTACTTACTAATGTCAATTAGAAAAACCTGATGATTATTTATTAACATGTCAAGTGTTTTGAATCTTTCTTCAGCATATAAAAAAAGGTTATATTGCTTCTATGATATTGTTATTTCTAACTTATTGTTTCACATTCTCCTTTTTGGTTGCATTAAGTTGCAGGCTATAATTACAATTGGAACAGATATTAATAATGCACTTGGAAAAGCAGTTATTTCAATGTCTTAAAGAGTTATTCTACTAAATGTTATAAATTTAAAAATACAAAATGTCCCTGTGTGCTATGATAGCATCCCTGTGGAAATCAGTAGCCTTGCTGAAAAATTAGCCTATGTGCAGTGAGAAGCATTTAAGAAACTATTGCACTGAGTGAATTTTCTCTGAATTTACAACCGCCCTTTCATAGTCTACTCACATCTGAGCATCAACATTTTTATCTCTGAAGAATGTATGAAGAATTTTTTATTGATAATGTTTTCTGTCTCTTCCTTCTTTTTAAAACTTTAATCTTTATTGTATTTTTCCATTACTATCTAGTCCCTTATACCCCCTCCCACCAGCAATCCCCACCCTGTTGTCCATGTCCACGAGTCCTTGTTTCTTTTTGCTCAGTCCCTCCACTCCCTAATCTCCCCCTCAACCAGCCGTTATCCAGCTCTCCATCTGTGATTCTGTCTCCATTTTCCTTGTTAGTTCAGTTTGTTCATTAGATTCCTTATGAGTGAAATCATATGGTATTTGTCTTTCTCTGATTGTCTCTTTTCAATTAATCGGTTAACAAATATTTGTTGCTTTACTGATGGTGTGCAGATCAGTCGGGCACTGAGGGAATACAAGTAGTAAAAGGCTGAAGTTCAGCAAAATGTTAATGCACTTGGAAGGCCACCATGTCTCTAACCTTAGAAGATAAATAATACTAAAAAGAAATTATGCTGGATGGCCTGTGATTAATTACTCTGTCACTGGTGAAAGTTCAAGTCGCACTGAGTTCAGAGGAGAGTTTATCTCTTTACAAGTGTTAGGCAGCATTCTTAGGCATGGAGGAAATTGGAGGGATCTTGAAAACTGGGGGAAAATAGCTTTACCTTTTTAGATTCAAACCAGCATCTTAGGGCTTAAGTCATAAAACCTAGACTTTGGAGTCAAAGACCTAAATTTTACATAACTTATCCATTTACTGCCTGTGGGACCTTGGAAAAGTTACCAAACCCTCCAATATTCCATTTTCTCATCTCTAGCTTAAGAATAATATTATCATCCACTTCATGGCATTTATTTTAAGTGAAATAATGTGTGTAAAGACAATTAGCTCAGTGACAAGCCCAAATAAGCTTACTTAATGTTAGCTATTAATTTTTTAAATAATTGTAAGGTGGAAGGGTTCTCAGGAACAACTGTAAATGACACATGGACAAAACCAAGGTGGGGGTGGGATCAGGGGAAGGAGGTGGGAATGGCTGGGGTGGGGGGCAGAATTGAGACAACTGTACTTGAACAACAATACAATAAAAAATAAATACATAGTAAAATAAACATGCCAAAAAATAACTATATGAAATAAGAATTATTATCTCCTAAGGAGGGATAAGGAAACTAGGAGAGAAATAAAGTTTCCCAACATCACATGATTTGTAAAAGAATTAGCATTTGAAATTCAGTGTATCTGACTTGAGAGCTTGTTCTCAATACCACATCATGCTGTTTTTTTTTCTTCATTTACTCAATAAACAGTCTTTTCGTACTGAGTATGTGCCATGTCCAGGTCTTTGAGAAGGAAATGCAATGGTGAAAAAAATATTCTTTCTGCTTTAACAGAGGTTACAAATGAAAACTCAAGATTTTGTTGTTGTTGTTGTTGTTGTTGTTGTTTGTTTGTTTTGTTTTTTAAATTGGTGGAAAGCAAATTCTTGTGGTATAGCAAGAAAAAGAATTTCCTGAGACCTGTATGGGGACATGGGCCGCTGTGGTAAACTTTATTGATGTACAAGTAAGGGGGTTCCTCTCCTGGTTTTCCACTTTCCCATCTCTGTCTCACCATGGAAAAGGTCCATCCCATCCATCTTCAGTGGGGCCAGGATAAAGGCCACTGCTCAGATATTTTGCTCCGTGTTAAAGTCCAGTCCCGTCCATTCTAGTATCTGGCTAGTTTGGCAAGTGTTTTCAGCTGCTGCCCATTTCTGTGCTGCGGTATGTGGGCTCCCTCCTGGAGCGTGTGGAGTCTCTTTATGCAGCCATGGGCCATGCAGCTGCTAAAGCCACATGACCATGGACAGAACAGGTTCATGCACCATGCAAGTGTAGGCCATTGTGGACGGGGTGGGCGGCGGGGAGAGAGAGAGAGAGAGAGAGAACGAGGAGAGAGCGCCTTGTCCTTTTTGGAGCCCCTGCAGTCTTCCACGGGCTCCAGTAGCTGTTAGACCCACAAGGTCACATGCTTCCTACGGAGAGATAGCACATCAACTGATGGGCAAGTGTGTTACCAGGTGGGTGAGAGAAGGGCTTCTTTGTTCCCCTGGGATTATACGTTTTGGACTTGAAAAAGGCCAGAAGCCTTTTCAAAATGACCAACCAACTTTTCAAGTTTTTATGGGCTTTGGATGGGTCCACATGCCTTAGTTAGGCTGACAGATCTCTACGGTCCATCATCTCCCTCTGTGCTTCCTAGCAATCCAGTACTGAAGGGGGGAAAGGAGAAATGTTACTCCCCTTGGTGGGGCAATGCTGTAAAACCCTGGAGTGTGAAGCTGCCACTTCCTGGTGGACATAACAGGCTAATGTCCCTCAGTTTATTAATCTCTATGTCTAGTTCCCTTTGCTTCCCTTTCTTTTTATTAATAATTAGTATTGATGACAGCAAAGTCATAAATAAATATCTGAGATACATACTCAGAAAGAAGGAAACATAATTCCATAAAATAAAATAAACCAACTTTACTTAAATTGTGAAATTTAAAAATATTTCCTTAGGAAAGGAAAATCTAAAGGATAAGACTGAAGAAGAGGACATGCAGGGCTCATAAGTAATAAATATTAAGAACCTTGGTCTTTTTCCTAAGAGCAATCACAAGTCATTGAAGAGTTTTGGGTAGAAAATGACCTGATCAGATTTGTTATTGGAAAAATTGCTGCCTAGTTTGGAGAATGGTGGGAAGAGACTCAATATAATAATTTATATAATCTACTTTATTTTAAGTATTATACAGGAAAGAAATCAGAGTAGTTTGAATAAGGGCTGATTGCAGATAAAGTGATGACAAGAATAGAGGCTTGAAATACATTTGGATGATCAACTTTCAGGACTTAATGATCAGTGAAGTACAAGAGGATGAGAGAAGGGAAGTCATAAGAATGTCTCCTAGGCTTCTGACTTACACCTCTTGAGGATAATGGTTCTATACCAAAATTGGGAGACTACTAAGGTTTTGAAGGAAGATACTGTGCTTGATCGTGGATTTGAGTGGTATGAAATGAATTTGATATTCAAGGAAAGATGTTAAGTGGAAAATTGCACATGTAGCCAAAAGAAGAAGTCTAACTAGAACTATAAAAATGGAAAGGTAGGAGTCATGTGCACATAGATGATAATTAAAGACTTGGGTCTGATTACTTGGAGAGAGAGTTAGAAAGAGGAGAAGATAACTGAGCAGTGAGAAACTGCAACATTAAATATCCAGGACTAGAAGAATGGACATAAATAAAATTAAAAAGAAGGCAGAAATGTAGTTAGGAAATGCAGAGAGTGTGATGTCATAGAAATCAAGAAACGAAAAAGATAGTATCAGAAAGAACAGAAATGATGGTGTAGTCTACTTGTTAAATTCTGGGCATGCATCAAATATGAGGACAAAAAAATCTCCATTGAATTCCATGACATGAAGGTAAACAGTGCTATCAGTGAGTTTTCACTGTAAAAAATGGAAAAAGTCATTTTGGAGTGGATCCAGAAATGATGAGCTAAAACAAAGATGTAACTTAGGAAGAATTGTTCATAGTTACATTTGTTGATAGATTTTTTCCCTAACTTTTAGAAAGGTTAGATTTGAGCTAAAAAAGAGTATGGTGATAATCTGGAAGCAAATATGAAATAGAAAAATGACTGTAGTTTTGTGTTAGTGAGAGGGATCCAACTGATAGAAACTGGTTTCATAAACAGAAAATATTGAGAAAGGTTATCATCTATAATGTTGATTACTCAAAATATTTCAAATACTCAAAATTATTAGAGGATCTGTGAAAAGGATTTTTTTGTGTGTTATGTGGGGCTGAGAGATTCTACCCCAAAATAGAGGTCCTGAATGAATCTTGTCTTCACCTTGGGTCAAGAAGGTGATATTAGCAGAAAAATACTAGGAGTAGAGTTACCAGATAAAATGAAAGACACCCATATTAAATTTGAATGCCAAGTGTAGAAAAGCAATGAGTGATCTTTAGTAGAAAGAAGGTTCCAAATATGGCATGGGACAATCTTACACAAAAATGTGTTTTTCTAAAATTCAAATTTAGCTGGGCATCTGTACTGTCATTTGCTAAATATGACAACTTTAATCATAAGGGTTCAATATCCTGAATTAAAGTAACACAATTTACTAGGGTCTCACACATGCCTGCAAAATCCAGAGTGTGAGACAAAATCCAGAGACAGAGGCCTGCTAAAACTGGGATTAGCCTGCACTCTTGTCATTTGTTTGAGCAAATAAATATTTGCTCCCAGTGCCCTGATGTGGGACACTGACAAAGAAGACCAGTGTGTGTCCTATGCCGGCGAATCCTAGATGGGTAAGCTGGACTCATCAGAGGAGAAATCAAAGGTAGAACACCAATTTCTAGAAACTGAAAAGGGAGTGGTAAGCAAACACCACAATATAGAGCTTTTGTGTGGGTCAAGGAAACTTCAGGTAACCCAGGGTAATTAGTGATACTTGCAAAGAATCTACAAGAATATTAAAGGATGTGAAAGTCAGCATTAAACCCACTGACCAAGAGTGTGAGACCTCTTTATGAAAGTAGGTGAGACTATTTCTGTCCTCATGAAGGAGGAATGAAGGCTGGCGTAGTGGTTTGCAGCTTTAGAAATGATGACCTCATTCACAGAAATAGGGAAATCCAGAAAGAGAAGGCTTAAAGGTTCACGTGGTACATTTAGTTGAATAAAAATGTAAAAAAGAGCTACCAGGTATTATAAATCAAAATAGGAGGACATACGATATAAGGTATATATATTTTTAAAAGTTATTAAGTTTCTATGTACTTGTGATTCTGTATTTTTAAATTTAAAAATAAAATTTAAAATATTTATACTGTTCACCATAGCACAAAACCATGTGAGACCTTTGCAATGAAAACAACATTTTGAGGGAGAAATTAAAGACCTGATTAATGAAAAACTACACTATGTTCATATATCAAAAAATTCAATAGTGTTATATCAATTGAGTCTGAATAAATCTATGTAAGCCCCCCCCCCAAAAAAAAAACGTAAATAAAATGTATAGACTTGGAGGATCCTCACTTACTTCATACAAAAATGGTTTGCAGATAAATTTGATTGTATAGCTATGAAAATTTCAACTTTTCCAAATTCATGAAAAAATTGAAGAGTATTTATTTTTTTAAGTAAAATACAGCTGTCTTTTTCTTCTGTTCTTTAAAAGAAATTCTCTTGTTTTTACTTTCATGCAGCAGGCAAAGCAATTTTTATAGTAAGTCATGTATTAGAATATTGAGCCAAATATTTCAAAATCAATTAGCAGTGACTTAAACATGACAGAAGATTTGGGTCTGTTCTCCATAAAACTCTATAACGGTATATAGTCAGTTTGGAAGAGTTGCTTTTTCACATCAGCATAGATTCCATTGCTGGATCCAAAGAAATTGCTACTTCCTGAGTTTGGGAAAGGGGGAAAGAGAAAATGGAAGGCAAATAGCTCCTTTTCAGAATGTGAGCTAGAGTAGCTCACATCCTATTGGCTAACACTTGGTCATATGGTTTGGGGATTATTACATCTAGGTGAGCATCCCAAACACAATTTGAGGCAGGAGGAGTTTGTTTCTAAAGTGAATAAGGGTAGTCGTACGTAGAAAAACCCAAATCTGCTTATATTTCATGTAGCACACCCTGTCCCATTGCTGTATACTTACTATTTAGACTTTTTTTAAAAATGTTTTCTCCCTATTGCCTTATGAGTTATAGATTTTCTTGTAAAATTTTAATTTACAAGCAATTATTTAATTGTTATGTCAAACAATGTTAAAAGATAAACGGAGGCCTATTAAGAATTTTCAGAGTTTATTTGAGCAAAAATCCATTTGAATTGGGCAGCATCCAATCTAGCAGATAGAAAGGAGCTCTGAGGAGCTGTACAAAATGACAGACTTTTACAGGCAGAAGGCAGCAGGAACAAGGGAGCGACGCCAGGCAAATAAGCATGTTGGTTATTGCAAGGTTCCTTTTCTTAGGGATGGCAGGGGCTTGTCAGGCAGATACCCAACTGGGGCTGATCAGCTGATTCCTGATGGACTGGCTTGAGACTGCACTTCTGAAACAACCAAAACTGTAATTAAGTGAGGTCTCAGTTTGGTGACATGAAACTTAGCATAATTGATTCCATTTGGGGCCGGTTGTCTTGTTTTTAACAAGGGAAAGATGCCAAAGCACTTGAGGGTATTCTTTATGACAATTATTTGAACAGAAAGTGTTACAAAGCCACAGCGCTTGTCAAAATAAGGAGGTATTTAGATTTATCCAAAATGATCATTTTCTATTTGATAGCTTAGATACATGTTAATGATAGGAAAAGATTTCTGCTGGTCTAAAGTTCTTCTTCCCCAAGTGTTATTCATATAAATTAATGATGTGGCTGAGGTTGGCAAGTGGCACACAGTTCTTCTGGGGTTGATGTTCTTAGAAGAAAAAAAGAAAGCTATGAGCACAATATAAGCAAGAGAAGTTTCTCTCTCATGCCAGTCACTGTCGCTCACACTTGATCAAGACACTGATCTTGAGTCATTGAAAAGTGTTGCTCGTGTACAAAGCTGAAGAAGCTGTGCTGTGTATGTGAACAAATGTGCTTGATTCTGGGCACAAGCAGTGCTGCTTAAAAGCCCAGATGGTCGCCTGTCACATGGTTTCCAAGGAGGTCCATTCTTCACCCATTTCCTCGACTCTGGCATGGACAATGGGGCCTATTGGTTACCCTGAGGGCTAACAGAGGCAGGAAAGAGAGGCCACTGTGAGTGGATATCTCAGAGAGCAGGGAGATTAAGGAAAGTAATTTTGAAAAATTTTTTTATTTTTATTTTTTAGAGCATTTTTATTGTTTTACAATTACCGTTGTCCCTGCTTCCCCCCATTACTCTCCCCTGCCCCAGGGAAGACAAATATATGTCTTACATTCCTGTACAGGAATTCCAGAAATGACTGGGTGGGGGAGGTTGGAAATTTGGTGGAGGTAGTATAATTCCCAAATGGATGGGTGTAGGCCCAGAGCAGAGCACGGTCATGGATTATTTTCAGTGTGACCTGATGTGTGCTCAAAGACAAATGGAGTTTGGGACAGTGCTTTTGGAACGTTTAATGCACATGTGAACTGCTGAGTCCTTTTTAAAGAGCAGATTCTGATTCAGTATGTTCCGTGAGGTTGAGACTGTATATTTCTAATAAATCCCCAGGTGATGCTGATGCTGCTGTTCCACAGACAAAGCAGCTTCTAGTAACAAGGGTTTAGCAACAATGCATTAATCAAGCATTCATCCTACCCATTTCTTAATTCATATCTCTTTCCTTCTCAGTCAAAAATGCCTGGATTTAAAAAGTGCCACTAACGAGTGTCACTGAGTAGTTGTTTAGCTTCCCTGAGGCTTTGTTTAATTACTTGAATGAGTTTTTATGAGCACTGTAGTGTTTACTGTTTCTGTCCAGGAAATATTTCTGGTTTTCTGGTTATGTGCATGGTTGGATTGCATACTTCTGCTCTTTTCAAGTTAAGTATGGCTATATATCTACTTTGGCCAATTAAACAGAGGCAAAAAAGTTATGGCACCTGTGTGATTTGCTACCTCTTCTCTTTTTTCTGCCTTGATTACTGGCAATGTTCTGGTAGATGTTTCTTCATGAGGACCACACAGGGAAGAAACCCCAGCAAACCCTTAGTGTACATGTAACATAACAATGAACTTTCATTGTTTTAAACCACTGAGATTGTGATACTCTGTGAAAAGCTGGCTTACACTGACTGATGCACGCATTAAATGAAAAAGGTCATGTATTTGGTTATTACACAGATACTCAGATGTTTTCCTTTTTTTTCCTTTCAAAACCCTACAAATCTAGCTTTTGTCATGTCTCTGTACCTGGAAGAGTAATAAGATAATTTAAGAAATGGTGAAAACTATAATTATCCTTTTTATTTTTTAGAAAAAACCGTTAATTTCTTACAAAGTTTTGATTCAAAAATGCAGAATCTGCAGATAAACAAAACTTGAGTTCTGTCCAGAAGCTTCCTTCCACCGATTATCATGGCTTCTTTCAAGTTAGTGGGACAGTTTCATTGAATTCTGATCTGTGGGCCGACATTTATCACTATAACTGTTTGAGGAACGCAACAGATGAAGCAGGTTCACAAAATGGATGCTTATAACATGTGTGACAGTGTTTTGTCATAATAAGTTTTATTTCTGAATTTTAATTTTGCTGGAAGACTGGCATTTTCATTATTCCTCTGGGCACCAATATGAATTTACCATCAATGTGGCAAAGACTTCTTTTTTCTGTTTTTGAGAATTTAGTTCTTTTAATATTTCAACAATCTTAAGAAGTAACACGTTAACCAGCATTTCTTTGACCTTTTTGGTGCGTTATAATTTAAGTGTCTACTGTTTCTTTGTTCCCTCACCTTTCCTCTGGCTCTATAGTTGATGTGACAGAAAAAGAATCACTATATAACCAAAATAGAGAAATTTAAAAGTAATATTTAAACCAGTCTTCCTTTGAACTTTTGTTGGAATTATTCTCCATCATTTCTCCAGTTCTTTTTTTTCCCCATTCATATCCTAATTCTAAGGGCAGGATTTTTATCTTTATTTCTCATTGTACGTATTTTTTAAAGTACATTCCTCAGACCTTAAAAATAATATATAAGAATTTATTTTTTCATGAGTCCTTTTACTACATATGAAAGCTTTGGTATTCAGGTACAATACCTGATAACCATTCATTCATTCAACAAATATTCATTGTAGCACTCTATTTGGTTCTGGCTCCATAACATTAAAAACAAAACAAAACAAAAACAAAATCCCACTCCTCATGGAGCATATATTATAGCATATACAGAGAGAGGATAAAAAAGAAGGAAGCAAGAAAGTAATGTTATAGGAGAAAATTGAAT
The DNA here is from genome assembly GCA_039655065.1 of Glossophaga mutica. NCBI lineage: Eukaryota > Metazoa > Chordata > Mammalia > Chiroptera > Phyllostomidae > Glossophaga > Glossophaga mutica. The sequence goes on from CM077304.1 coordinate 68,855,531, forward strand.
CAGAAGAGGAGGACACAGACTGTCCTCAAGAATGGCTGCTGCTTTAAATGGGATGTACCGGGAAGGTCTTATCGATCCAGTATTTCAGCAGAAACCTGAACTAGTACTGAAAGGCATGGGATATCTTGGGAAGAACTTTCAGGCGGAGGGAATAGCAAGTATAAATAGCTACCCTGCCAAAGAGATTCAGGCTAATGATGGATTTGCCAACTTGTCATCTAACTTCCAAGGTTACTTGATGTGGGAGACCCTTCTGTGTGGCATGGGCCCAGCTCCCACTCCGAGATGCACAGGACCCACACCCACAGATATGTTCTCTCGTGGGAAATCAAGTTTGCAATATAAACCTCTTTGAGTCTTGCTTTTGCAAAAACTCCCTCACCCTGGATTGGGATAGCAAGTGCTTATTGTAACTTCCTAAAATCCATGCTAAACCTTGCAAGGACCAGAGTAACCAGTTCAACCACTTTTCTCTTTTCATTTGCTAATATCCTTCTTCTGTGATGTGATTAGGGGCATTGGCTCCTTTGTTGTCTGTAAAATGTAACCACCTATTGTGAACCTAGGATAGTGAGTGAGGACCATCTTGTAATGTGATGAGAAATAAAATAAAGGCCTGTCATAGCTGAGGCAGCGATAGCCGAGGCAGCGACTTTTGCCCCCCTTGAGAGAAAAGCCATGCTGTCCTTTTTCCTCCACCAGACTCGGTAGTCTGTGTGAATGCTTTATTTCATCCATAATGATGTGGACACTGCTGGCTGGTGTCTGCATCAACTCTAGAAATCAATAATGAGTGATAGATTATTGTAGACCATTCAGCCTGGTTTTAGGAGTTGTAACCCTCATCCCTTTAGCTGTGTAAGAGCCTAGGGACCCACTTCATCTGGGTCTGTTCTGTCACAAGGACGTGAACTACTAAGGAGACAAAGCTTATCTCCCTGTCAGGAGTGCTGCTTCTGCCTCATCCATCTCTGGCCTCAATGCTTGGTTTGCTAGTCAATGACGAGTAAGACTCCTTATGGGAGTGGCAACCTAAGCCCGACACAACCACTTGGGAGGCCTCATGGAAGGACTCGGGGGCTGCAGCAAAGAGGATGTGATGGACCCTCATTCCCTGGCTATTCTGACATAGCCCGAGTCCTCATTTCCATCTGGGAGATGTCTTCTGCTTCCTAATCGGCTTAAAGCCTGAAACTATGAGGGCAAGCGGTGCAGCCCTGTGCCAGCCAGGATGGTTCCCCTGGGCGATCAGGCATAAGAAAGAATAGTTGATGTTCTCTAGAAAAGATATCATCATAGGTTAAAGGATTATTGACTAGTAAAATTTTAACCAACTTTGTCTCAAACTTAACAATTTATTTCAGCATGTCTTTCCTGGTGATTTATCATGTAGTCCTTAAATTCTATATTTCTCCTTTAAATCAACTTCACAATTATGCTATTTCTTTCAAAAAATGCAATAAATTTTTGATGTAAAAAAGATAGCATTTAACATTTTTGTATTCTAACCAGTTTTTTCTAAGTATATAGAGATATATGTAACAAAAATCATGATATGATAATGCATGTAAACTTACCAAAAATATATTTAATTTCTTGTATTTAGTTTATTTATAACTAACAATTTCAAAGAAAACCTTATATATAATTTTACATGTCCTTGAGGCACCTTCCTCATAGAACTGAAAAAAAGTTAAGCAATTAAATTCACTTTGAAAAGTGGATTTAATCAAAATATTATAAATGCATTTATTTTGACTAATTGCATTCCAGAATAGGCAAAAATTTACATTGTACCATCAATGTAAGAGATAACTTTCCTTGTTGAACATTTTCAAACATTTGTTATTATTCTATTCATAATCTTTGACAATTTGATAAGTAAAAGTATCTCATTATTTTGTTAAGATATTAGCTGAACTTGCAATTTTGTTCGATAGTTACTTGTATTTTCACATTTCTTAATTATCTTTTCATGTATTTTTCTCTACAAACTTTCTTTCTCTTGACAGTTCATCATACAGTTGATTGGGTTCCACCTTTCTTAATTACAATTATATTCTAGTACTGACTATAAGAGATTATACCCTCATTACTTTGATTGGACTTCAGTGTTTCTGTAGCTCTCAGCCACACACTTAAAAATGATATTTTAATTGATGAGTGATCTCTCATTTTACGAGTATTTGATAATTTATGTCTTTGTATAATAAGTTGAATCCCTTAGAAATTCAAGTCCAACTTAAAATCTCATTTTGACTTCATTCTTAACTATTAGTTAGGCCATAATTATTTCCATAATCAAAGGGTAACTTTGTGTTTTTTGCATTATCTTTTTATATTACACAAGTACACAAATCTGATAAAGCTATTTAGAGGAATTGTTCCCAGATAAACTACACACACACACACACACACACACACACACACACACACACACGCCATTTCCAACATCAATTCTATCACTTGGCTTAAGGATTTGTGAATTGTTGTATCAAATCAGGGTAATCATAGAATATATGCAATTTAAAACTTTAAGTGAATGACCTGTTGTTTAAAGATGGTAGATTAATCCTAAAATCAAGCTAAAATGACATTAATAAGTTATACTGATAGCTAAACTTCAATTCAGTTTTAGGTTCATTTTGCAAGTTAAAGAAACTGACAAATATAAAATAACATGTAGACCCATTGAAAGATGGGTCACTTGCCCTGTTTCATTTTCTACCAACTTTGTAAAATTTGTGATTGTTGGAATAAAATGTAGCTTTCTTTTCGTGTGTATTTTATTGATTATGCTATTACAGTTATCCCATTTTTTTCTCCCTTTTCTCCCTCTCCACCCTGTACCACACACCAGCATCCCCCCTGCCCTGCCACTTAGTTCATGTCCATGGGTTTTACATATAAGTTCTTTGGCTTCTCCATTTCCTATACTATTCTTAATTTCCCCCTGCTTATTTTGTATCTAACATTTATGCTTCTTATTCCCTGTACCTTTTCTCCCATTCTCTCCCTTCCCCTTCCCCACTGATAATCTTCTATGCGATCTCTAGTTTTGTGAATGTGTTCCTGTTCTAGTTGTTTGCTCATTTTGTTTTGTTTTTTTAGGTTTATTTGTTGACAGTTGAGAGTTTGTTGTCATTTGATGCTCATAGTTTTGATCTTCTTTTTCTTAGGTAAGTCCCTTTAACATTTCATATAATAAGGGCTTGGTAATGATGAACTCCTTTAACTTGACCTTATCTGAGAAGCACTTTATCTGCCCTTCCATTCTAAAGGATAGCTTTACTAGATAGAGTAATCTTGGATGTAGGTCCTTGCCTTTCATTACTTTCAGTACTTCCTTCCAGCCCCTTCTTGCCTGCAAGGTTTTTTTTTTTTTTTTTTTTTTTTTTTTTGAGAAATCAGCTTATGGGAACTCCTTCGTAGGTATCTGTCTTTTTTTCTCTTGCTGCTTTTAAGATTCTTTTCTTATCCGTAATCTTAGGTAATGTAATTATGATGTGTCTTGGTATGTTCCTCCTTGGGTCCAATTTCTTTGGCACTCTCTGAGCTTCCGGGACTTCCTGGAAGTCTACTTCCTTCACCAGATTGGGGGAATTGTTCTTTGTTATTTTTTCAAATAAGTTTTCAATTTCTTTCTCTTCCTTGTCTCCTTCTGGCACCCCTATAATTCAGATGTTGGAACATTTAAAGTTGTCCCAGAGGTTCCTTAGCCTCTCTTCTTTTTTTTTTTGAATTCTTAAAATTTCTTCATTCTTTTCTGGTTGAATGTTTATTTCTTCCTTCTCTTTCAAATTATTAATTTGAGTCCCAGTTTCCTTCTTTTCATGTCGGTTCCCTGTGTATTTTTCTTTATTTAACTTTGTATAACCTTTACATCTTCCTCTATTTTGCATCTGTATTTAATCATTTCTGTCAGCATCCTGATTATCAGTATTTTGAACTCTGCATCTGATAAATTGGCTATCTCCTCATTGCTTAATTCTTTTTCTGGTGTTTTGATCTGTTCTTTCATTCTGGCCATATTTCTTTGTCTTGGCATACCTGTTACATTGAAAAGGGTGGAGCATTACATATTTGCCAGGGCAGAGCAAGTCACTTTGCTGTGTGGTGGCACTGTATATGAGGGAGGGGTCTGAGGGGACACAATGCTGCTTGCTCAGCTCTCACCCTGCTTTTAGTTACTACACCCACTACCCACAAGCAAACCGGGCCCTTTTGGTGTTGGCCCCCAGGTGGGTGGGTTTATGTACATTCTAGAATACTGAGGGTCTCTCCAATGAACTCTCCTATGAGGATGCAAATTTCTCCTGTTGCCACAACCCCCACAAATTTTACAGCCGGTGGTTTTGACAATTTAGTTTCCCACACTGGAACCCTGGGTTGTGCTGCCTGTTTTGATTCTCAGTGGTTCCTCCCAGTTTATCTGCAAATGAATGTGGGACTCCCTGGTCTGCTGCATTGCCACGCATCCTCTCCACCCCAGCTGCCCATCTCCTCCTCTCCTACTGGTCTGGATGAATGTGTCTACTTTAACTCCCTGGTTGTCGGACTTCCATACAGTTCTGTTTTTTGGCAGTTCTGGGTTGTTTTGTTTGTTTGTTTTTAAATTTGTTGTCCTTTTTTTGGTTGCGAGAGGAAGCAAAGCGTATCTACTTATGCCTACATCTTGGCTGGAAGTCTGATAAAAGGTAGCTTTCTATGCACAGCTAAGGAGGAACCAGACATATTTAGTCAGACACAAAAGATGAATTGGAGAAGAAACAGATGAAAAAGGAAAATAACACCAAAAGGTGAAAATGCAAGGAAATTGTACTTTGAAGCTACTGAGCTCTAAAGATAGAATGCAATAACATCAAAATTTTCTAGTGAATTATTATCTGTGTGCCAAAGTGACAATAATTTTCCAAGTGAATTTATTTTGAAATCTAATTTTTAAAAAATTAGTTTTGTTTTCTCTTGTGGGTAAAACTTTTTGGATGCACTTCTACTTTTCTCTGTTAACAATGTAAAGGTACAGTGAGCCCATGCGATGAGATATATGTGCAGGCAGTCAGGACAGGGGCCTCAAGCTCTTGGCTACAGCTAGTCATTCATTAGGTCAGTGATACTATGACAAACAGGCCTGAATGGGAAAATGTGAAACAGCACATTTTTCATAATATGCATGTTTCCTTTGCAAGACTGAGTTCAAACCCAAAGGCAATTGAGAGTGCATGGAAACTAAATTTATTCTCATTTTAAAAAAGGCCGTCAAATTCATCCTAGGAGATTCCATCCCCTACCCCACCCCCACCATCATAGACATATATGTTCCAAAATATTATCACTAAAGGGTTTGTTTTGGAACAATATTTTGACTTCTTAGACTGCCATTATGTCTTTCATTCTCAGAGTCTTGATATGTAGAAATAGTATTAAAATGGATTTCGCTAATCAGGAAATAGACTCTACACATTAGAATAGTTCTTAAAGATGTTAAAGATATTAATTTGACACATGAAAAACTGTTTTAAGAACACCGCACAGCATCATAATTAAATATAATTTAAATGTGTCCTGAATCTGTCCATCAAAACTATTTGTTTGAAAATCAGGTTCTTTATATCTTTCTGATTATGCTGCAAGTTCTTTTCAATCAGTAATACAATAGATGATTATTGTACAACTCACACAAACCTTTAGTATTCATTAGGATTTCATTACAAAATTAAGGAGGGGATGGAGAAAAGAAATTGTCTTGTGCCAAAAGAATTTACCATGTAGTTTTCTTTAGGAGACTGATTGCTACAGAGAGATGGGGAAGCTAATATGATTTGATAATGATAACCAAACAACACTGTGGACAATCTCATTATCAGTATCATTCATTAGGTTGTTATTATTCAATGCTAAGAATACTTTGTATTCCTATTTTTACTCACATTCTCAGAGAGGTTGACACTTTTCATTCTTACAGCCTCTCCACCTTTCAGCTGAAACAACCACTTCTGGGGAATAAAAAACTGCAATTAATATAAATAGCCACAAATAAATATTTGCTTAAACACACACACACACACACACACACACACACACACACACACACACACACGTTTTTCCTCAGAAAAACTGATAGTGCTCTGAGGCAGGTTGGTAATTCCAGTTTGATCTGGGAGGTGAATACAGAAATCAGCATCAGTCATCATTTTCCATTTTGAAAGATTTATAATCTGTTTATTATAGTTTTTCTTGGCCATGCTTGTTCGAGAATCCATGATATCATTTAGATAGCAAATTGAGTTGGCTCACAAAATGCCTTGTAAAATATAACTGTGATATTTTGAGTGTGTTTAGAATTTGAGCCTAGAACAGTAGATCCCAAAGTTGTATGATTTTAAGAACTATCTGGAGAAATTAAAATTATACAAATGTTAACATGAGAAAGAGTCTATTACTCCCCCCACCAAATGAATTTTGCATTCCTGCAAAATTTACCCATTATCATGTGGCTTGAAAGTGCTCCTGGGGGGCGGGGGTGGAATACATCCTCTCTCCACTGAAGGTCAGTTTGGCCAAGTGACTTGAATTACACAACGAATGGCATATGAGCAATACTGAGCAAAATATTTACGAACCACAACATGCCTTTGCCATCTTTCTTACTCTTTTCTTTTACTGTGAAGTTAGTGTGGTCCACACAGAGCTGTGCTTTCTGCCTGGATCCTGGACATCATGGATCAAGACAAGTTGTCTCCAAAATGCCTTTCCTGAATTTCTCACCAACAGTTGCTATATTATGCTATTAAATTTGAGTGTTTTGTTAAATTTAGCAATAGATATCAGAGTAGTTAATTCACGTATATGTAAAATTGAGCATGTATCTTTAATTTGAAATATACTGTTTCTTCTGAAAATTATATCTGAAAATAGTCAACTAGCCAAGCACACTGCAAAACTATAGCAATATATTGCTGAGGCAGTCAGCTGAAACTATAACATGAGTTCCAAAATACTGATTATTTTTAATAGCTAAAAATGTAAAAATATCCTACATATGACTGAAATTCATAGACACAGACAACAATATGGTGGTTACATTTGGGAAGAGGGATAGCAAAGGGTAAAAGGGAGCAAATACATGGTGATGGAAGATGATCTGACTTTGGGTGGTGGGCACACAATGCAATATACAGATCATGTATCATGAAATATACACCTGAAACCTATATAATCTTATTAACCGGTGTCAACCCAATAGATTTAATTAAAAATGAAATAAACATAAATATAAATGTAAAAATAAATTAAAGTAAAAAGCAGGTATATAGAATCAAAAGAGAAAATTATTTTTCTTACAAATGACAAGGTATCAAAAACTACTACTTACTTTGTACCTAAGGTTATTCATTGCCTTTTCTTGGCTGGATATTTTTCTAATAATCTGAATTTCCAACAATTTACATTCAATGTACTATTTCCAATCTAGATATGCTTTATATGAAATCTTCTGAGTTGAAACAGTGGTCAACAAAATCAAAACCTCACACAGTTCAAGTTAAATAGTTTCAGAAAATATGGTTTCTCTAAAAGACAATTTATACTTTAAATTTTAAAATGGTGAGTTTTTAAAATTAATACAATAAAATTATTTTGGATTTGCTTATGTGTCAGTTATGTGCTGTGTGTGAGTTTGTGTGTGTGTAAGTATAAGATGAGGATAAGAACTGTAAGCAAGAACAGGCTACTTTTTCTGTGCCTTCACAAATGCAAACAAGCAACAGGTGGTAGTGTTCTGTTTCTATCATTTATCATTTTGTAGCTATATGAAGATTTATTCTGAATATAGCTGAACAGCAGGTTAGACTTTGTATTCCAATTAGGCTGAATGCCATCTGTAGAAGGTAGGTTATTCATATTGGTTGGGCATTTTATCGAGTGAAACAGGAATATATTATTGTTTTTTGGTAGGTATTTAACTTTTAAAAAACATCTACTCTTTGTATTTACTCTAAATATTTGGAAAATGCTACTACAAACTAAATTATTGTGTTTGTGATACAGTGAATGCTCAATCAGATAACATCTTTCACATATCAGAATAACTACTGTATAATGCTGTGATTAGCAGTGTGTTACTCCAACTGCATTATGAAATTAACATTGAATTTAATTGAAACAAGGAAGATTATATTCTGTAGTTTTATATTATGAAGCTTTAAAATGCCACAAATGGTGGCTGAGGGAAAGAAGTTATTCCCAAAGCTGCAAATTTTTTTCTAATCTGATCAAATAAAATATATTTTCATGCCCTGGCTCGAGTAACTAAATTGGATGGAGTTTCACCCATGGACTGAAATGTTGTGGGCTTGATTCCTGGTTAGGGCACCTATCCAGGTTGTGAGTTGAATCCCTACTTGGGGCGTGTGTGAGGAGGCAACCGATCAATGTTTCTCTCTCACATTGATATTCCTCTCTCTTTCTCTCCCTATTTCTCTAAAAAGGCATGGGAAAACAATGTCCTTGGGTGAAGATTAAAAAAATCCTTTTTACAGAATTTATTTTAAATTGTTATGGGTCTTTTATCAAAATAAACCTCTGAAGTTTTGAATTGTTTTGTAGACCAACGTGTCTACATCTAAAATTCTAAAAGCTCAAATGTGTTTCAGAAGGCAATAGGTACAATTAGTTATTATTACCAAAGTAAAATCCTAGTAATCTATGCTGTCAATAACATGATTTAATGATATTTCAAATTTTAAGTAGGTTTATTAAAACTGTTTGAAAACAAAGTATTATACATGTGAGAAGCATGGCTACAATGTAACTTTTAAAAGAAAATTAAAATAATAGAGCAAAAATACTACTGAAAGTAAATGCAGATATATTATATATTAAATGTTGAAAAACTGAATGCTTCTGTGTTTGTATTTTGATATGAATAGTTTATTAAAGTTATATGATCAGTAGAAAGAAATTTGGAAAGCAATCAAAGTGTCAAATAATATTCATAATTTCACCACTATGGCATTTTTTTGTATTTCAGTTAAATTTATCCTATACATAGATCATTATTTAAGTAATTCCAATCCCTAAAGTAAAATTATACTATATGTTTAACTTTTTGGATCTTTTTCACATTCCACTGAACATTATATATTAAGCATTTTTCTGTGTCACTGCAGAGTGGTTATAACTACCATTTTTGAAGTCTGGCTTTGAGGTTAGGGTTTGATTCCTGAATCCCACCACTCATCCTGCTACCACTTCAGTATCCCCTACCGAGTCAGCAAGTGCAAGCAGATAATTTTCAAAAAGCAGAAATACTGTTTCTGTTAAGAGCCAGCCAATACCTACCATAAGACAGGATAAAGTTAAAAATTTGTTTTTTTGCTTAAAGAAAACAAAAGTTCTCCTACCTATAATTCTTTATCATTCAAGTTTCAGAAGGAAAACAGAGCTGATGCCAGATAGTTAAATAGGTGAAAATTGATAATATGGGGAACTAGGTCGAAATTAGCAGACCTCAAAAGCCAATAGCATGGCTATTGAGATTAGTGTGAATAGTGTGTCAGCTCAGAGATTAGCAATAGTAGGAAGTCACCATAATATTTTGGGATAGAAGAATAAAGGATATCACCAGAATTAAATAGCAGAAATTGCATAAAAATTAATGCCATTTAGTAGGAACTGGACTTCATGATTGAGACTGAATTTCTAGAGAATAACCAGAAGCAGAGGGTTTCGAAAAAATATCCTGATTTTTCTTCTTCCCACTACTGTCTTCACCAGGAAATTCCAATTTTGAATGTATTCAGAAGCTAATTTTGATGGGAAATGCAGTGTTCTTTATCTAGAATTGACACATTGAAGTTCAGAGTCCTTAGTAGTCTTGCCTTTAGTGAGAGCTTCTTTCTACAGTCTTCCATTACATCTTCCTGGTAGACTGGAAGGACTAGGGGTACCTAATGAGTACCCTGTGTTTCAGACATGATCTTTCTTCTTGTCACATGGTATAGCAGCAACTTCATTTCTCCTTGGCAATAGATTACAACATTAATTACCGTAGCCTTACAACAAAATAATGCCTTTTTCTTTTAGTCTGCTGGTCATGGAACAAGGAGAGTCTAAAATGGCAGTCTCCATTTCCAGTTCAATGAAAACATTGCTATGATCTTTGGAAAAAGTCTTTCCTCTTTGAGAAGTAAGATTTCTGAGCCAGTTGAGCTTGATATAACAGGGATGAGAAGCTATGACACTTCCAGTAAGTTAATAGGCCCGCTTGTGAAAGGAGCCCCTCCTACTTTCCTACTTCCAACCCTTGGTTCCCAGGCCTTCATATTCTGCCTATGGGAAAAACTGTACCGTACATTTATTTATTGATGAATTAAAGCATACATCCAATTGGAAAATACTCAAATTTTGCAGTATTTTCACTGCACAGCAACAGTTTTCAGAAATGTATTCCATTACTCAATTGGGTCAACTATCTCTGAGCAATGAGATATTTGTAAGACCAGTAAATACTATGGACTTCAGCTCTTTGCCACACTTCTTGTGTCAGAAGCAATATTTGTATAGCAGACTAAAATAGTAAACAGAGCATCCTGTAAGTCCATGAATGGTGATGCTGGCAGAAACATGGAAGATAGCAAAGACAAATCTGTACCCCAAATTGGTGTTTTTCTAGCAAGAACATATCACTACTCTTCCCAGGAAACAAGGTTTTCAAAGTTAGCAAGTTTCCATTAGGTAGTGGCTGGTTTCCCTGGAACTAATGCCATTGCAGGAGGTAAAATATGTATTGGCCTCTGCTATTATTGGCAGGCTGCACACTCAACAGTGGTAGAAAATAAACCAGCTTTGGTGAGGAGTACCATCATAGAATCTTTTCTTCTGCATTGCCACTTTGTATGTGGCCCACTGGGCAACTACCAAGGTGAATCGGAATGAGGCTGACTGAATGAATGCTGCTTATTGAGATACTATTCAGCAGTGGATATTGTTTAGTGATCAAATGTCTATGAATAGGTATTACTTGATCTTGACCATTTTTCTCTCTAGACAAAAATTACATCAAGATTTACTCTTCAAAAAATAGAACCAGAGACTTGGAAATAAAGAACAAACTGACAGTGATCAGAGGGGGGGATAATAAGGGAAAGGAGAAAAAGGGTCAAGTCAAGGAACATGTTTATAAAGGACACATGGACAAAGACAACAAGGGGGGATTGAATGTGGGAGAGAGGGGATGGTCGGGGAAGGGGAGAGCAATGGGGTAAAAATGGGCACAACTGTAACTGAACAACATTAAAAAATTAAAAATATAAAAATAAAAAAAAATTTAAAAAAGATTTATTGCTCAAAATCTGCTAGTAGGAGACAAAGTAGTGGATTCCCTTTGCTATTGTCTTTCTGGATCATCCTTGAATTGGGGTGAAGTCAGAAGCATACCACTTTAAATTGGTGCCAGCTTATATTGCAAAGATATTTGTAAAAAAGTTCAGTTTTTTTTCTCTCACTGGTCTATGAACTCTCCTAAGGTCATAGATATGAATTGAAAAGGTGGCAACAGGAAGTGGGCAATAATCATGGAACTCTGAGATACCTGCTCATGCCAATCCGTGGTGTCTGTCAGACCTGCACAGCACTCATCCCATACACACTGTTTCTATTTTGTTGTTTTGTGCCTACGAGTGACCAACCTTATGGATTAATGGGTGATAGAAATCCCAATTCAGTGTCGGCAGCCCAAGTTTTACATCTTCTGGTATTCTATGGACAAGTGTTTAATCTTTACAAGGGCCAAGCACCAACCCAAAGGCTATTTCTCAAAAGGAATATCCAACTTTGGACTATCATGAATAGAGTTTCCAGGAATGTTCTCTTGCATGTGTTTTTATAAATGTATCTCTACTGAGTATGTTCCGGACAGTAGAATGAATGGATCCTAGAATATACATATACTCAGTTTTAGTATTTCTACTGTTTTTAACAGACCGAAAGTTTATCAACCATCTGTTTCAATTCTCAGTTTCTCTTTTACTGTTGATATGCTGTCAGGTTGTATTTTCCCAGTATGGCCACAATACCTACCATCACATATGATTTCTATAATATGACTTTGCCAACATGACATCAAACAGTGGAAATCTATGTTCCTTCCTATTGAATTTCAGCAGGTTTGTGACTATTCTTTCAAAGTAAAGATTAGGGGGAAATGGAGTTAGGTGATTTCTGAAACTAGATCATAGAAATTAATGGAGAATCAGCCTTATCTGGTAGGCCACCTGATTTTTAGCTTGGAGACTCCATTTTAAGAAGCCCAACTACCACGAGGCTTCCATGTTGTGAGGAAACACAGGCCCTAAGGAGAGTCCAGACAAAGGTTAATAGAAAGCACTGGTTGAGTCAAGAGCCAGATGTGTTAAGGGAGACCTCTTATCAATGCCCGTTCTTCCCAATGAGACCCCAAAGTCTCTGAACTTAAGGATGGTTCGTTAGATAGCAAGAGTAACTGAAATACTTCCTGGTAGTCTATTTCCTTTGCCAGAAAGAAGATAAAAAATATGACAGTGAAAAGACAGTAAACTCACAGCTATTAACAACCACACCTAAAACAAAAGCAAACTAAGCAAACAGCTAGAACAGGAACAGAACCACAGAAATGGAGATCACATGGAGGGTTAGCAACAGGGGAGTGGGAGGAGGAGAGAGGGGGAAAAGGTACAGAGAATAAGTAGCATAGACGGTGGGTAGAAAATAGGGGGAGGGCAAGAATAGTGTGGGAAATGTAGAAGCTAAAGAACTTATAACACATGGACATGAACTAAAGGGGGGAATGTGGGTGGGAGAGGGTATGCAGGGTGGAGGGGAATGATGGGGGAGAAATGGGACAACTGTAATAGCATAATCAATAAAATATATTTTTTAAAAAAGAGTAACTGAAATAATTTAATTTTAATTCATTAAGCCATTTTTTATTTAATTCTGTGTATGAGATGGTTACATTTTTATTTCACATAATTATATCACTGACCTCAACTTTTGAAAATACTTTCTTATAATACATTATTTTTAATTTCTCCTTTTTAGATATATTACATTCTATAAAATCTATTTGTCATATATTTACTGTTCTATTAATAATTTATTTGTCCATATGTAAAAGTGTCATACTGTAAGATAATTCAATTTTTATTATGTATTTTAAGCAAAAAATATTGCACCTTCATTATTTATTTATTTCTAGAGGGGTTTATTTATTTTTTTTTTTTTTGGTAGCTGTACTTATTCATTCTTCCAAGTGAATTTGATATCTCATTTTTGATCAATCACTTTCAATTTCCAAAATGTCAGAAATAGTTTGTTTATATTAATAAAACATTAAACATTATGGTGAGCTTTAAAAATAACTTTTGAATAATTAATGAATCTAACAATAATGCAGTGTATTCTGTTAGTCCAATGAGCGCAGTAGTCTGCTTATCCTACATGGTTGTTTAGAATTGGAGAATTGCCAGAGTTAGATGAGTTGATTTCTAAGGTTTTTTCCAACTCTAATATCTTAAACTGATGTACAGTGATGTAAATAGCAGTTTCACACACATCACTCCACATTTGTAAATGGTGGACAATCCTCAATCCTGGACTTTGCTTCTAGTTGTGGTTAATCTTCTACACTTAATTTCACACTTGCGATTTTTGGAACTATGTGAAAACTAGGCTGAGGTGAATAATAAACAACAGAGTAGAAAGCCACTTTTAACGGCATTTATTTGCTTTTAGTTTTAATCTTTATATCGATGTAAAAACACATATGCATATTCTTGTATTTGGTTGATATGATGATCATAGTCAAGTGTTAAGTTTTGTATTTCTTTTTTAAGATACATTATTCACAACTTCCTAATAAAAAGTACCAATTTACATGGGATGGGAAGAAGAAGAAGCCCTAGAACGATCCACACATTCTTCACTCCCATGTGTGTAGTTTATTTATTTCATGAAAACCATGGATTTTCCAGTTCACTGTCCATTTACGCTCAAGGTAAAAGTATAAAGGTCAGCAAGGAATGGTTAATGACCAGAAAAGCTGCAAACGAGAGGGATTCAGGAAGTGTGAAATTGTACATTTTCATCTTTTCATCCTGCCTGGGAAAATTTATATTCCATTAAGTCTGATATTTAAAAAACATATCAAAGTTTGGCAAAATGCTCACATTTCCTCATACATGAAGTGTGACACTCTCAAGTAGACTTTTGCCTAGCACTTTTTTAAGGTATAAAGAAACGTATAATTCACAGGAATCGGCAATGACAGTATGTTGGATGACAGAGAGCTTTTGAATATATAAAGTTCAGCATTTCCCAAATTGGGTTTAAACAGATGTCCCAAAGGAACCATTTCTGCCACAGAGTATTTATTACCTTGAATAATGTGAAAGAAAGAAATGGAACAAAGGAAGTGATTTTTACTAAATAAAAGCAGCTATCAACTCTCTAAAGATAAACTATCCATATTTTAAGAAGAATACAGCTCACTAGAAAATCCTGGTGTCTTCATGACAATTTGGAGGAGCAGTTTTTATTTGTTCTCTGCAAAGCAAGCTCACACATTCCGTTTTACAGTTCAAGTATCCGCAGCTAGATGTCTAAAACTGTCATAATCTACAAAATGATCTTACTTTTGTTAGTTCTGCCCAAACAAGCAGGGAGGCCAAACCCCCCAAAGCGCAGGTTCTAAGTACAGACAGGAACAGTAAATAAGAGTGGCTCTTTGAGAAACCAAGGCAAGGACGAAAGCTCTGCAAGACCTGGGGGATCTGCAGGACGTGTTGTGATTCACTGTGCTCTCATAAAACAGGAAGCCTAAATTACTGTCGTGGAGCTTCCAGGAAAATCAGCTGCTGGCTTTTTTCTTGGGAGGAGGTGTTAGTTTTACCTTGAACACTTAAATCTGTAAATGGCCAAAGATTACTATTTCATAGAGGAAAAGCAGATAACAAAGAACAACAACATTTTTAAAAGCTAAAGTAGGAATGGAGAAACCTTGTTGAAAAGTGTGTCCCTGTTTCTAACTCATTTTTTACCCTAACTGAAATTATGGTCTTTTTTTCCTGACCCAAAATAGATTTATTAGATTTGGTTCTCAGGGAAAAGATGAAAGCTTATAGGGTAAAGTGGAGAGCAAATATAGATGCAAAATAAAACTAAGGAAATGAATACCAACAGACTGAAGCCCTCCTGTCTGCATATCACTCGCTTGCTTGTTGTCTAAGATAGCAAACAGCCTCTTTTTATGACCTAAAGACATTTTTATGATATTAAAGTTGCTTCTACTTTAAAACAACTGTTTTCTTATTGTTAGAAATAAAATGCAGAATTAAAACAGAGTTAGATTAGGTGGACTTTAAAGTTTTTTCCAACTATAAAATTTTAAATTGACATAAACTTCCCTTAAATACTATTGTATCTATAAGATATATGCATATTCTTACATTATATTATCATTAGACAAAATCATGTAATTTGTTTTTTAAGGTCAAGTTGATCACTGCACTAGGCATCAGGAGAACTGTGATTTGTGATCTAGAATCTCTGTGGTTGACTTTGAAAACATACAGCCTTGATTGTAAAGTCAGTGTTTAAATAGGCTGACTCTTCATTGTACAGCTGTCACTCCTATTATAGCTTCTGGATGTATTATATTGCTTACAGAAGCAGGATGTTCAGAGGCAACAAGAGATAATGTATTAGAAGCCATGTAAATCAACATATATATGCCAATTTTCAATGTGATTTCAGAGTATTGCTGTGAAGTTCTATGTAGTATCTCATACTAAGTATCTGTGGAAGTCAACTTTCATATAATAAATAATTCAGTATGCTAAAAATTATTATGCACTTAGACAAATAACCAATAAAATTCCAGACACCAGAGAAAGCAATAGTAATCAATGTCGCTTATGACATCATCTCCCTCTTGGAGATATTCACCGCTTCTTGGTTCATTGAATAAACTCTTTGGGGTTTAGCTTTCATTAACATAAGTTGTCATAAGAGCACTTATCTCAACCTAAATTGGAAAAATGGAAATGCTCAAATTAAACTCATATTTAACATATGAAACTCCCAGACAGCATTCCCTTGACAGTGAATATAATTCAAATACATTATATTTTGTATGTTTAAAAGAGCTTTCAGCTATCTGTCCCAAACACTTGAAAATGAATCATTTTATTTTTGCTCCTGCAATTTAAATGATGCAGTGAAGAGTAAACCTTATGTTTTCTCTGACTCTTTTCAGCAAAATGCAATTTTCTTTACTGGTCAAGAGGCTCCTAAGAATACTTCCAAAAGGTTTTATTTTATTGAGAAAAAATATATGACATAATTTAATGTTTATTTTTCAAATGTAATGTTTACTTTTCACAAGATAAATCATTCTTTAAAATACTTCTACCTTCCTAAGAAGCACAATTTTATTTCAATAGTGTGTGATTCCGACTCCGTGAGCTCCACCCCTCAATAAGTAGGTTGTCTTGGGCATGGGTGGCCTGTTGCCTAGGGCAGTGTTGCTTCCCAGGAGCATGAGTCCCCAATAGTGCAGCCACCTTCTTCATATTTGCCGTCCTTCCCTCATTCTTCCCTCTTACTTTTAGATTCAGCTTGTATTATCCTCATTGACAGAGTCAGTAGGAAACTCCTCTGATTCCAGGCACACTGTTAATCACACGCACAAAATCCTATTTTCAAAAGGAAAGTTCTTATGTTGATGGGGCTATAATAGATACCCCAAGCAAAATATTTCTTAGCTCAATAAAGATGAGTACAGCCCATCATCTTCAGCTTCCTACGCAGCTATAACAGTTGTGATTCTAGGACAATGGAAATCATGAGAAAAACATTTGAAAGTTATGTAGTTTCAATAAATTCTCTGTTGAAACTACACATGTTGTCTTTTTACATGTAATTACTAAGGTCCATACTTACGTAGCTAGGGGATAAATTTCCTAATAGCATGATGCTGTCGTTTCAGTAGATAGTCCTCGTGATCCCATTTTTGTGAAAAGGATGTATGAGAGTGATTAATTTATTCGTATCTGCTATACCGAAAAGATTCTCTTTATATAGTTCCATTTTTATATTCAGTAGTTTATCAGAATAATATATTTACCAAAAATGTTAACATTAAAGATTGGTGGACAACAAAATAATCCTTTCATTTGGCTTATTAAAGGATAATAATATTCTTGTCATTCTAAATTAGGACAATACAACATCAACTAGGAAAGTGAAATTATTAATAAGTGTCTAAATCAGGAAATAATAATAAAGATGTTCATAAATGATCATTTTATTTATGCCTTTGATATTGATGTAAAACTATTTGTTTTAATTAAAATACACCCAAATGCTCAATTTCATTAGTAGCTCTAAAAATGAAAATGCACCTGATCTATGAAGGTGTTTTAGAATTTCACAGCCTTGCATTTCACAGAAGAAACTTTGGCTAGCCATCACTTTCATACCCTAAGCCCTGTAATAAAGACATAAGTTACACTCTCACAAAGCTTTATCTTTAAAAACAAACATATAGATTGAACCCTGACTAATAAATTCACTAATTGTTTTACACTAGTGCAACTATTAGTCAGGATTAAATATTTAGCAGCTCCATTTTTTAAGACTCTTTCCTAATGCTTCTATAGGGACATGAGTGAAGTCATGGATTGCTTTTCCGTAAGGAAGGAAATCACTGAGTCACTCAGGTTTCTGTTACATGACAGTGGGATGTGGAGCTAGGAAGAAACATGAGCTCTTTTGTGGAATGAAGGGTAAGGAGGAGAATGTTTGCTCTCTTGGGGAAATTATTGCATCAAGTTTCAAAGGAGATAGCAATATGAGTATATTAATACATTTGCATACATTTTCCTGAAATAATTGTCCTTATAGAAGAGAATATAAAAACTCTACTAGCTATTTATAAATAGTAATCATGATCAAATAAAACTCAACTATAGATTAAACTCAGGGTCTCAGTTACTGATGACATGATTTAATATGAAGCACATTTCTTGAAAATATCTCCCTTCCCCTCTTAAAAACACATATTATGCTTATTAACATTTTTAAAAGAACTGGGTAAAATAGTAAAGTTCATATGGATATCATAATACTGTAGACTCACTCAAAATATCTGATATGATTCTTGTATGCTCTTTTTGTAACCAAGATTTACAAGGGTCTTTATCTTATTTTATTCTGAGAAAAATATTATTTAGGCTTTCCTTGCTATTGAAGAAAAGAAGAAAATCAGTCAATTTCTCTCTCTCTCTCTCTCTCTCTCTCAAAAGATAGAATTGGGAATATACCACTTGTATTCTCTGAGATATGAAACTCTTGTCATGTGGCATGTGCTTCCTTTAGAGATGCATCAACACACTGATGTAATATATATTTTTTCTTAATGCTTTATGGTAAGATTTAATTCATATTCTTTGCTTACACAATAACGATGTAGATACTATAATGATGTCGGTTAGCAATAATCAGTGTGTGTAGGTTATTTCACTAATGTGTATTTTCCCAGGGAAAGATTTAGGAAAATTGGATAATTAATTTGTGTTATTTTGTTTGGACCATATCGTCTTCTATTTTGCATTTTTAATGAATAATTGATAAACAAAGAGCGAGCTGAGTCACAACAGCAATAGACACAGATTTATGAATTCATAGCATACTTGCGAATTGGAGACCTTAAAGCTCTCTCATCCCTCTAACAGATCTTTGAAAATAGAGTAATTGTTCCTGAAATTTGGGAGGCTATTGATTGAAAGCTCTGTGATATCTCCCCAGGTGCAGTGAGACTGAAAAGGCAGGGAGAATGCACTTGGGCTTTACCTATTAGCTTCGCACTCTGATTCAAGCAAAAGGATTGGGAAGAGGGAGCATTGTTTCATCCATTTAGGTTGATAAGATTTTAAGTTTTTACTACTTTCACTTTTAGATTTTCTCCAAATGAGAATTTTAAAAGATTACTAATCTCTAAAAATGGAAAATTGGGTTACCTTTTAATGGGAATTAATCAGAAGTGATTTAACACAACCTGCTGATTCAAGTACATATAATATGGTGAATTTTCTGTGATTACAAAAATCTTTCTTACCCCTAAACAGAAGGGGTTTAGAACTTCATTATTTGCTGCAGTCCTTTGATGCTCGGAAATGTTGTGTCATAATTATTTAAATACAAATCAGTGGAGAGCCATGGTCTTAAATATGAAAACTCTATAAAGTCTTTGATATTAAGATGTTATTATAAAAGCTAGCTATGTTTTTAAATAAAAGTTAATAAATAGACTAAATTATTTCCTTTGATGGACTTTGGATGAAGAAATTTAAATAAGGATTCTTTGATATGGCTACTAAGCAGGTAATACAACAAAGAGGTAAAAAGCATCCGTGAGTAATAAAATGGTACTACTAAATAGTACACGTCAATTAAATAATACAATTTTCTAAGCACCTATCCAGACATATAATTAAACTATTTAAAATTTGTTCTCACTTAAGAATATTTTAAAATCTTTGATAAACCTGAAGTGTAGATGAATCTCTCTTTGATGTACAATAACCATGGATGAACTTTTGCTGGTAACTCGTAGACATTTTCTGTGTAATACAAATACTTTAAAAAGCTAATAATTAGTATTTATGACTTAGGCTCTCTGTATCTGATAAGACACTAAAGCAGCTGCCAATTCAATACTATGTTTGGCGAAGTTTGGAATGTTTGATGCCTCAAACTTAAATCTGTTGGAGATATAATCTAATATCCTCAGAGAATGAATCAAATCTTTAAAAGTGTATTTAAGTGCTCAACAGTGTTTGTTGAACTGTTTATCAAAGTATTATTAACCAAGCAACAGTACCAATCCCTTTAGCTTCTTTATGGAAAGTGTAATGGATTTTCACGTGTAGGATGCACACGTTGTTTACTTTTAATCTGTGAATTTCCAAAGCAACAGAAGTGGGGGAAAACATCCCAGGAAGGCATATCTTGCAGGTCTCCTTTCTTGACTCATACTTTGTAGTTCTTGATGTAGCTTCATTTATAAAATACTGGGTGTGTAATACATGAAAATAAAGACCATCCTACTGCCTGGCTTTCAAACAAGCTTAGGCTATATGTTCACAAGTCAATGATTTGCTTATGAAAAGATAATACATTCTGGTAATGCTGGAGAAGTTAGATGCTACAGAGGTCACTGTAAGTATTTAAGGAAAGCTGCAGCAGTTGTCAGAACAGCAATTATTGCAAGACGAACTTGGTTTGACAGAAGTAACAGTCTTGCTGGACTTGAATTGCTTTTCTATTTGATTATGCTTACTAATAATTAGAAGAGAATATTTGAGGAGCAAGGGTTGAGCAGAGAGGCTTCTGAGGCTGCCTTTCTATGACAATAAAACATCCAGGTCAAAAGTTATTAGGCAGTTTTTTCCTACAGGGTGCTAAATAAGGAATTTCAAGGTTACACAAATCCAAAAATTGATTGTTCATGAATACTTAATGTGAACCAGTGCACATCCCCAAGTCATTTTGAAAAACAATAATTTCATCAAAAATTAGGTAACAAGAAAAAACCATGAACTACAATCAGTACATTAGTAGCTAAATAATTCTGGGACATCATTTCCTTTATTATTTGTGTATCTAGACACAAATAGCCTAGATATACCTCAAATATTCTCACTTGTAGCTACCTAAGATAAATCACATAACAAAATCTTAATTGAAAACAAAAAGGAGGATAGAAATTCGCCCAGTCCCTAACAACCATAACCTGCATCGGAATTGCTATGAAGATGTTTCTTTCCTTCTTTTTTTAATATTAAGTCATATTTCGTACATAAAAGTATCCAGCTTCTCAATCATACGTCTATACATCTTCTTTTCTTACTTGCTTTAATCTCAGCCTATCTACTCTTTAAACTCATTGTGAATCACAGAGCACTGTTTCTCAACTGTTTTTTATCAGATGCGCCCTTTACCCCAATTCTTCCTCTCCAATACCGACATGTTAGTGTACTTCATCGCATCAAACATTATCGCCCCATTGTTCTTCCATCCAGCCAGTGTTGCAGCCCCCTAACTCAGATGAGTCCAATCATCTCTCTCCATATCCAGGATGGTGAGTATTTACTGACAGAGAGAACTCTGTAATTATATGGATAGCTGCTGTTATAATTTTGTGTTCTCCAATTCTGATAAGCCTCTCAACTGCTTTCAGAAATTCACCTTGTTTTTCTTTGTGTTTTCTTCAAAATTCTCTTTTAAAGACCATTTTTTAATGCTTTGTAACCCTTCAACTTTCTCATTCTTTTTAAATGTCTTCCTCACCTCCAAGTCTTAGAGAAAGGGAACTCTTCAACTTCCTGTGGCATCTTAAAACAAAATGACCTCAATATCCACTTAACTTTCTGAGAGAAGAAGGGTCTTGGCTGCTTGTAATCATTTCCAGCAGCATTGCAACACCATCACATAAATAAGCAGTGCCACCACCGACAACAACGGCAGCTTTTGAAAAGCACACTCTTTTTTCCTCATTACTTGACCATTCACTCAGTCTTTAATCTATTGTGATGACTTCTACTACCTATGATTTCACTGAAACAGCTCTTTTCAAGGTCACCAGAAGACTAACCATTGATAAACTTAGATGGCAATTTTGAATTGCCTTTCTTGAGCTCTCTGTACCATCTGACTGTGTGAAACCATCTCCACACTGTATAATATTCTCTTTCCTGGACTTCAGTAGTACGACATTCCATTATCTTTTTTTCTATCTCTCTATTTACTTTCAAATAATATCTTCCTTTAGACTCTCCTTTCTTTTTCTCCTTTTCATTAAATTTATTGGGGTGACACTGGTTAACAAAATTATACAAGTCTCAGGTGCACAATTGCACAACACATGATCCGTACACTGTACTGTGTGCTCAACACCCCAAGTCAAGTCTCCTTTCTTCACCATTTATTCCCTCTACACCTTCCTCTACCTCTCCCACACTTCCTCTTGCTTGGATATTAGTTCTTACAGGATTCTGCCTTAGGTCCTCTCATTATCTTACTTTATAACACTTGCTGGGTTGTGCATCTGATCCCAGGGCTTTGATCCTTATCTCTTTTGAATTATTTTCTATATCAGTCCAGAATGCATTCCCTTATGAACACACACCTTGGCTACAGTGGCTTAAGTGAAAAGAGTATATTATTACTGATATCACCATTTTTTGAATATCTTAATTCCGTGAACTATACTGCTGGAGTGCACTTCTAGAATTACTTTATCAAAAAGCTATAAGCTTTGATGAATTCTCAGTTCTCATTTATTAGTTTGGAATGTCCACTAATTAATATCACCTCCCTTTCATAAGCTAGCCTTCTCCTTGTTAACCAGATCTTTTTGTAACCTTCGGCAGTAGTTCCTGTAAGTGTGATTTATGATGTCTGAAATTTGCAAAGTTCAATGGCAGCTCCAATAAAATTCTAAATAAAATATAATTACATCAAAATGAAACCTTGCCTGAAATAGGATGATTTTCATTTTATATCATATGTAAGCACCTGAAGTGATAGCAAATGTCAAAAGGCTTTTTAATATTTTATTGACTATTCTATTGCAGTTGCTCATTTTTTCTCCCCTTTATTGCCCTCCACCCTATACCATCCCCCTTAGCATTCCCCCACTTTAGTTCATGTCCATGGGTCATACATATAAGTTCTTGGACTTCTCCATTTCCCATACTATTCTTAACCTTCCCCATGTCTATTTTGTACCTGCCATTTATGCTTCTTATTCCCTATACCTTTTCCCCCATTCTTCCCCTCCCCCTCACCACTGATAACACTCCATGTGATCTCTATTTCTGTGAATCTGTTCCTGTTCTAGTTGTTTGCTTAGTTCATATTAGTTTTTATTTTTAGGTTAAGTTTTTGATAGTTGTGAGTTTGTTGTTATTTTAGTGTTCATAATTTTCATCTTTTTCTTAAATAAGTCCCTTTAACATTTCATATAATAAGGGCTTGGTGATGATGAACTCCTTTAACTGACCTTATTTGGGAAGCATTTTATCTGCCCTTCCATTTTAAATGAGAGCTTTCCTGGATAGATTAATCTTGGATGTAGGTCCTTGCCTTTCATGACTTTGAATTCTTCCTTCCAACCCCTTCTTGCCTATAAGATTTCTTTTGAGAAATCAGGTGATAGCCTTATAGGGATTCCTTTGTAGGTAACTGTCTCCTTTTCTCTTGCTGCTTTTAAGAGTCCTTATCTTTAACCTTGGGTAATGTGATTATGAGATGCCTTAGCATGTGCTTCCTTGGGTCCAACTTCTTTGGGACTCTCTAAGCTTCCTGGACTTCCTAGAAGTCTGTTTCCTTTGCCATATTAGGGAAATTCTCTTTCATTATTTTTTTCAAATAAGTTTTCACTTTCTTGTTCTTCCTCTTCTCCTTCTGCCACCACTATGATTCAGATGTTGGTTCAAAATGTTTCTTAGCAAACTTTATGAAGCCTTGGCCAGAACACTCAGTTGGATTGAGTATTATCCCCTAAGCCAAGGTTGTAGGTTAGATTGTCAGTCAGGACACATACAAGAATTAACCAGTTATTGCATAAATAAGTGGAACAACTTATCTCTCAGTGTCTTTCTCTCTGTCTCTCCTTCTCTCTCTCTCTTCCTCTCTCTCTTAAATGTCAGTAAGTAAAGATTAAAATAAATTTTAATAATAATAGAGAAAATATTGAGTTGTTACATATTCTATCACTTTTATCTTTATAATCTAAATTTTGGGGGGGGTTAGGTTTATGAATTCTTAAAATGTTATGCAAATAGATTCATGTATATGTATATTGAAAAAAGATGGTTCAAAATTTTCATCAATTTTTTAAAGAGGTTCATAACCCTTAAAAAATTAAAAAAAAAACCAAAAACTCTATATAAAAAATGGAGTCCATGTAGAATTTTTTTAAATTATGGAATGTAAATCTCTTTTTAATTCAAGTAAAACTGACATAGAATTTAATATTAGTTTCAGGTGTATAAATAGTGAAATCTCATATTTATATACCTTGCAAAGTGATCACCGCAAAGTCCATTATTCATTTGTCACTGTACAAAATTATTGTGATATTATTGATATTCTCTATGTTGTACTTTACATTCTTATGACTTATTTATGTCATAGCTATTAGTTTTTACCTCTTAATCCCCTTCACCTTTTGCCCATACTCTCTGACTCAACCCTCTAGCAACTACCAGTTTTTCTGTAGCTACTAGTCTGTTTGTTGTAGCTATGAACATTTCTTATCATTTTAGATTCCACCCTTAAGTGAACTGATGCAGTATCTGTGCTTCTCTGACTTATTTCACTTAGTATAGTACTCTCTAGGGTACTTATCCATGTTGTTGCAAGTGGCAAGATTTCATTTCTTTTCATGACTAACATTCCAGTGTGTGCAGACGCACACACACATATATATATTCACTTCTTATTTATCCATTCATCTCTTGACAAACACCTAGGTTGAGGCCATATCTTGGCTATTGTAAATAATGCTGCAATGAACATATGGGTGTATTTATCTTTTCAAATTAGTGTTTTTGTTTTCTTTAGATAAGCACCCAAATATAGAATTGCTGAGTCCTTCTCTCTTGTTATAGCCTTTGTTTTAAAGTCTGTTTTATCTGATACAAGTATTGCTATTCCAGCTTCTTTCTTTTTCATTTCCATTGTCATGAAATATCTTTTCCCTCCCTTTACTTTTAGTCTGTGTGTGTCTTTCAATCTGGAGTTTCATGTAGACAGCATACGTAGGAGCTGCTGTGGGGCTAGGACCTCTCGCTCCTCAGAGTGGAACTTTGCAGCCGAGATAGCGCTCCTAATTTTTATCCACCACAGGTGAGTATGGGACCAGCCCATTCTGTGTTTCCGCCCCTCCCACCAGTCTTGATATGGCTTCTGCTTTAAATCCTTAGTTGTAGGACTTCCCTTCAGCTAGGTTTTGGGTGGTTCTGAATGATGGTTGTTCTGTAGTTTAGTTGTAATTTTGATGTAGTTGTGGGAGGGTGGGAGTACAGCATTTACCTAGGTTGTCCTCTTAACTGGAAGTAGACCATTTTTATTTTATTATATAAAATCTAATAGGGAAACAGGGCAAGGCTTAGGTACCTTCTCAATGTTTCTTTTTCTATTTTTCTGCTCTGCCATCCTCATCATCTAGTGTTTTGTACTTAAGTACATGTTTTAGTGTTAAAGCTTTACATTCAAACTTTGGACATTATAAAGGAGAAAGGAGAAGTGGAGGCATATTAGAATTTGCTTCTGCTTTACTTGTCATGACTGTGGAACATGTTCATTCATACCCTTATTGGAGGGCAAGAAACCAAAATTTAGTTTGAACTGTTCTTTAGTAGAGACAGGTCATGGAGAAATAGGGTTCAATATGCTGGTTCCACTAGTCTACACTGTCCGCTTTTCTCCTAGGTGTATCTCTTGACCTATTGCAATCAGTCGCATGACCTCCAGAGTTCCTGTAGATATCCTACAGACTACACACAGACTCACACACATACACACAGATTCACCCATGTCACAATCACACATCAGCTGTGACTTGATTATCTTCATTTGGTTTTCCCTTATGCACCTTAAAGGCAATATGTCATATGAGAACTAATTGACTTCTATCTTTTAATCCCAAACAACTCATCCTGTGTTACTTTTCTCAATGAATGATGCTGCCATTTGTAACCCAGGCTTGGCACAGTAGTTGACACTTCTCTGTCCTCTAAAACATACCTTGAGTCCTGCCAATCCTGCCCTTGACCAATCTTTCTAATACTCTCTGTCCCCACTGTTAATTTCAGTCCAAACACCATCTTCTCTGCCACAAAAACTCTCTGTTCTCATCCTTTTTTCTCTTTCAAATTGTTATTTACATCATGACTGGAGTAATCTTTCTATAGAAAAAGAGTTGATTATGGGTGAGTGTATGTGTCTGTTTGTCTTTTTCTCTGTTGGTTTTGCCAGAGATGGGATTCATTTTCCCTACCACTGAAAGGGTATTTTCTCTGTAGACCTAATTCTGTGTAACTTTATTCTAAGGTCTACACTAGCAATAGGTGGGGAAAGTATCCAGGGAGTGAAAACTTGAATAAAAAACTCTTTTTTTTTTTTTTTTTTGCTTTAAGACTTAGCTGCTTTCCCTAAGGAGATTAAACTTTTGAAGTTATTGCATACTATATAACTTTATCCCATTAATTAATTAGAATTCATTCAGGGTGGGGCAAAAGTTGGTTTATAGTTATGAGTACACGAAACAGAGTTTATATTATATTATTATTTATTAATTATTGTATTATTTTTCACACATCTATAAACCTATTTTTGCACCACCCTGTATTTTAATCTTCTATTGTCCCTTTTTTATGCCCTCAGTTTGCTAAACTCAGAGAAATAAGTGCCTAGAACTCCAAACTCCCCAAATTTTCTAACGTGAACTCAGTTACTAGGTATCTTTACATCTTGAAATGGTTATGGACATGACACCAACTCCTTCCAGTATTTCCCACAAACATATTCTTTCTCACGTGTTTCCTACTTAAGTTAGAATTGCCAGATTTAGCAAATGATATGTTTTATCTGGCAAGGCCAACTTCATTAAATTGCCCAACATTTAACAAGATTCCTAAGGTGCAAACTAGGTGTGACCATCAACCTTTCCTTAGCTCTTTGCTTCTTCTTTATTTTACCTACTCATATTACAGTCATGCACCACTCAGCTGGGATAGTTCTGAGAAATTCATCGTTAGGCAATTTCAACTTTGTACTTACACACCACAGAGTGCGCTTATGCAAACCTGGGTGGTGCAGCCTACTGCACACCTAGGCTGTGTGGTATATAGCCTATTGTTCGTTGGCTATAGGCTTGTACAACTTATTTCTATACAAAACAACCTGAGATTAAATCCAGCACAAGAGAAAATGATTCAATAAAGAGATGCGGTAAACACAAAATGTATGAGGCTAAATAATGTAGCCTACTGTTTTACGGCAAACTTCTTTTTTAATAAGTAGAAAGAGTAGACTTTAACATTTAAAAAGGACAGCAGCCAGAATGCTTTTTCTTAACTGCAAATCTAATCTTAAAATTTTATTTACCCTTCTGGTTGAAGTCAAAGCACTTAACATTAGTATGTAAATTCTTCTATGGCATGGCCTCTGTCCATTTTTCTAAGATCTTCTATCAGCTTTTTAGAGAGCGAAAGGAAGAGGTGAAATAAGTCCATGGATATTGGAGAAAAAATATTTCAGATCAAAGAAATAATACAGGAAATAGCTTGGCACACTGGGAAATATAACAAATGGTAAATATGAATGAAAAAGAAGGAATGAGTGTTGCTGATGAAAGAACACAGTCATTGATTACCAGGCTTTACAACCAAAAGCCTTTCTTATTTCCTGTGGGGGACTTGCCATCAGGCTAGAAGAATGGGTTTGGTATCCTTAGGCTTTCCAACAGAGCCTTGTGCTTCTCCACTGCAGCACACACCGCATTCTATCGTGACTGCCAGTTAACTTTTCTGTTCCCCACACCTCATATGTTTCATGAAGGAAGGACCACATCTGCCTTGTTCATTTATCCTCAGTACCTTGCACATTTACTTTATCCTATAAGATCCTCAGGAAATATTTGTTAAATGGACGAATAAATGCATTTATACAGCAGGAAAAAATCTGTTATGCTATTTTTCTGCTTAAAATTCATTTTCATTTGGGCCCTCAGAAAGCAGAGCCTCAGGCAAAAAATAATCTGCTGTTATAATGTTCGGGAATGCAACTGTAGGCAAATTCAGGTGAGGCAAAAGAAGAGCAAAATGTGAGAAGAAAGGAGAGCTGATCTGAGGGTGGAAGCTTGCTACCACTTGGTATTAATATCAGCTGTTTGCTTAACCACATGGATTTCAGAGGCTGCATGAATCATGGGGTTCAGAGCCATTTTTCCAAGGGAATGAAGTAAGGAGCCTTTGTCTTCCATGTTCAGTCAAAGTGTATCCCTGTACTGCTCTTCGTTACAGCATAAGAGCCCCTGCTCTGAGTCCTGCACTTCATAGGGTTAAACAGCATTTACATCCTTCCCTGGCTGCACCTTCACCTATAAGTTGTGAAGCCCCATGGAACCTGGGCTTGACTGCTCAGAAGGTTCACCAAGTAAGAAAACACGCCTGCTGCTCTAGATTGCACTACCTGGTGTTCCCATTTACGCTATAGCACACTGCATTTACCGTTATTATCACATTTTAATGTAACTATCTGTCTATACTTACAGTCTAAGAGACTATAAACTCATTGAGGACAGGATCATACCTTTAATTTCTGACTTGCTTGTGGCATACATAGTACTTGGTACATACTAGGCTAAAACTATACTTAGAATATAACATTTTACTGGGTCTGTGAAATAGTTCTGTAGAAGAATTTGGAGTTGATGTGGACACCAGCTAGCAGTGTCCGCATCATTATGGAGGAAATAAAACATACACATGGACTATGGAGTCCAGTGGAGGAAAAAAGGCGTCAGCATGACTTTTCTCTCAGGGGGAGCAAAAGCAGAGGCCTCCACCATGACAGGCCTTTATTCTAATCTCTCCTCACATTACAAGATGATCCTCACTCATTGGGCCCCTTTACAACAAAAGGAGCCAATGCTCCTAATCACATCATACAAGAAGGACATTAGCAAATGAAAAGGCAAAAGTGGTTGAGCAGGTTACACTGGTCCCTGCAAGGTTTTAGCATGGCTTTTAGGAAGTTACAACAAGCATTTGCAGGGTGAGGGAGTTTTCAGCAAGAAGCAAAACAGCTTAGGTATATTGCAAATCTGATTACCCACGAGAGAACCTACCTGTGGGCGTGGGTCCTGTGCATCCCTGAGTGGGAGCTGGGCCCACGCCACGCAGAAGCGTCTGCCACATCTTCCCGCTTTTGTTTTAATAGAACTGCTATGATCCCACAAAGCTTGCTGCTTGCTGGTCTCCCACATGACCCTGGGAAAATAATTTGCAAATACATCAAAATACATAGAATATTATTATAATCAGTAAGCAACCAGTGGTTTCAAGGACCCACATTCTGAGATTAAGCCCAAACAATCCTTGTCAGGCAGTAATGGTGAAATAGATAACATTCAAAGAACTCTGAGGGCCTATTTTGAGTCAGGGTCAAATAGCTAAAGGGCCATAAAATTCTGGGGAAACAAACTTATTTCAGGCTTGGACCCTTATCATTTAAATTGAGGTTATCAGCAAAGTAGGTTTCATAGGATTTTATGCTTTCTTTCTTGGGCTTGATTGCCCCGGGGAACCTGCCCTTTCCAGCACAGGGCCACACCCACCTCTGGCATTGTTTTAGGCTTAGGTGAAGTCTTCTTGCAGACTGAATGAGGACTCAGGCTATGGGGGGTGGGGGGGCAGTTAGGGTCCATCATCCTCTTTTTGCTGTGCCCCCCCCCCCACCCAGTCCTTCCTTCAGAGCCTTCCACGTGGTCTTGCCTGGCTTAGGCGACCCATCCTTTGAGGGCATCGGAGCCCAGTTATGCATGAAGCAGAAGCAGCACTCTTGCCAGGGAGATAAGCTTTGTCTCAGTGGCTCAGGTCCTCATGGCAGAACAGACCCAGATGAAGTGGGTCCCTTGGGCTCTCACTCAGCCCAGCCATGGGGTGCTACAGCCTCTGAAACCAGCCAGGGCAGTTCCCAACATCTAATCTCCCCACTTTTTCATTTGTAAATGCTATTGTAGCTGTTAAGCTTAAGCCTGTGAAACCTACTATTTGCTGTTCCTGAATGAGATCTTAAGAAAACAACCTGTATATATATATTAAAGCACAAATAAGGATTAAGACAAAGGGGGATCCAAGGGCTGCTAGGACCCAAACTTGTAAGTTCAGCCCATTGAAACAGTTTTTAGGGTTCAACCATTGAACATTATGGGGCATCGAGGGGTTGTTGCTCTCTCCAGGAGGCACCTGAGCCTCGGCCCCTATCATTGGAGCAGGCCCCATCCTCCTCCGTTGGCAGATCTAGGCCTGTGAGTGATGGTGTAAGTGTCCATTTTCCTTCTGGTTGTTCAGGGTCAGCTGGGACATCTGGTCTGTCAGTCGGTTGGTTCTCAGCTCCAGGTAGCAGAGCTTGGCATCTGTCCCGCTCACGATAAGGCTTTACTCTTTTGGCTGGCAGCCAGGCAGGACCTGTAGGGATGGAAACACACACACCCTCTTCCCCAAGTTAAATGATCTACAGGGCCTTGCCAAGAGCCATCTCCCAGTGAATCTCTATATAAAACCTGAGGATAAGATGACTGGCCCCTTCTTCTGAAAATGTTTCTCCACTGGAGTACAAAGTGATTCATCACAATTTAGAAAATTATAGGTAAACATGGCTAACATAATCAAATTTGGGGGGGAAGGACTCATGGCTCCCCCTTTTTCTGTTTTTTAAGAAGATTTTTAAAAATACGACGAGCTCATTCTACAATTTTCTGACAGGTTGGATTGCAAGATATTCCTGCTTTATGTTGGATATTCCAATGCTGAAGAAAAACCTCATAAGAATGGGCAAGGTATACAGGGCCATTATCAGTTTTAATTGGCTGAGGCCATCCTAAATGACTAAAGGCCTCAAGCCAGAGGGCTTGTATATTTTTAGCTTAGCTTGGAAAGGCAGGCCCCATTCTGTTTCTGCAAGCTGCAATGCATTCAATTTTCAAGGAAAGTGGAAAAGATGGGAGGGGGGAGGTGCTCTGAAAAAATATGTTTTAGACAAAAAATGGTTGTGTGCCAATGGCCTTTGTGACTCGACTGATTAACCGTTCCCTTTGGGAGAATAGCCAGTTCTTACCCAAAGAAACAATCAGTGTTTACAGGTACTGAGTTAAAAAATGGTACTTTGTCTTCCATGGAAAAGGGCTAGTTTTACATGGAAGACAATATACCTGTATTTCATTTTTACAATAAAGGTCACAGCTCTGGCATAAACAAGGAGGATTTTAAATATTTTTTAACATGTGGCACCCCCTATCCCACTTATAGCATGCTTTAGATTGACAAATTTATGAACACATTCACAGCTTTCAGAAACAGTGTTTTCTCTACTGGCAAATACATTTACTACTTTTTTTTTTTAATGGTCGCCAGCGTGCCGATGTGTCCAGGCGTGGGGAAGGTCTCCCCCAGAGCACACTGGACTGGGGAGAAAAAGAGGCTAGGGAAACCAGTCTCTTCTCCGTGCAGCTGCTCCGTGCAGCAGAGACCCACGGGGCAGTGAGTGACCCCGCGGTGTCCCGAGAGTCATTGCTGGGGCACACGTTATCATGGTGCAGCGTGAGTCGGCCCCAACAGGGATGGGGGGTGTGCTGAACCCCATGCTGCCCCAGACCGAGTGCGTCGTGAGGCTAACTGCAGCTGGAGCGAACCTGGAGAGAAGGGCCTAGCTAGTGAGCATGGTTTGTTTCCTTTCCATACTTCCAAAATGTAAAGATCCCTTATCTGGGAGGCAATCAGCAGCCCCAAGATGTTGCTGAACCTAAAACATTGCTCTTGTTCTTAGAGAGCCTGTTCCTTGTGCTTGAGGAAGCGCAAAAATCTTCACAGAAATTTTTTTAATGGGCCACAAGACTTGGCTTAAAAGAAAGAATTTGCTGAGATGTCTGTAAACTGTCCTGTAACTGGTTGATGTTTTTAAAGCTGATTAAAGGGAAAATCTTTGCTCTTTCTCCCAAGCCCAGACCTTGGTTGAGGTTGCCTCTCAGCAAAAGCCTGGGAGAGGGAGCAAAGCTTCTGCTTCCTAAAGAAGGTAGAGTTGCAAAGCGGTCGCAAGAGAGAGTGATCTAGGAAGAAAATACTATTCCTCTGAATCCAAGACATCCGATGGCATTCCTGGAAAACACTCGTGTTGGGAACTGCCCTGTCTGGTCTCAGAGGCTGTAACCCGCCATGGCTAGGCTAAGAGCCAAGGGACCCGCTTCATCTGGGTCTGTTCTGTCAAGAGGACATGAGCCACTAAGGTGACAAAACTTATCTCCCTGGCAGGAGTGCCGCTTCTGCCTCATGCATCTCTGGTCACAATGCTTGGTTGGTTAGTCAATGACAGATAAGACTCCTCCTGGGAGGGGCAACCTAAGCCAGACATGACCACTTGGAAGGCCTTTATGGAAGGACTCGGGGGGCTGCAGCAAAGAGGGGGTGATGGATCCTCACCTCCCTGGCTATTCTGACATAGCCTGAGTCTCCATTTCTGTCTGGGAGATGCTTCCTGGCTCTAATCGGTTTAGGCCTGAAACTGTGATGGTGAGCGGTGCAGCCCTGTGCCGGCCAGAGCGGTTCCCGGGTGATCGGGCATAAGAAAGAATTCGTAAAGTCCTGTGAAACCTGCTTTGTTTGCTAAGAGTGCTCTCATTTAAATGATAAGGGTCCAAGGAGGAAATGAGTATGTCTCCCAAAGTTTGGCAACCCCCTTTCCTGACAGACACTGACTCAGATTAAGCCCTCAGATTTCTTTGAAATGTTATCCATTGTTTGATCCTTGCCACCTAACATACCTGTATTCCTGTGTATTTGAATCTAATAAAAGCCCAGTGAGGAAGGGGCTCTGGGTCCTTCTCCTTTGAGAGTTTGGCCACCTCTCCTCCCCAAGCAGATCATGTCTTGGTAGTTTTATTCTCATCCATGATGGAGGGATGGGGTTCTGCGGGAGGTGCCCCTCCACACACTCAGGGTCGTCAGCCCTTACCTGGGCTGATGCGCTTGTACTCCCACCAAGCTGGTGTGTTGTCCATAATGACGATGGCTCGTGGCCTCTGAGTCCCTGTTCCAGGGCGCCAGCTGATGCAGACACTGGCTAGTAGTGTCCGTGTCATTAGGGATGAAATAAAACATACACATGGATTACGGAGTCTGGTGGAAGAAAAAGGATGACAGCGTGGCTTTTCTCTCAAGGGGAGCAAAAGCAGAGCCCTCCACCATGACAGGCCTTTATTCTAATTTCGTTACAAGATGGTCCTCACTCACTGTGCCCCAGTTACAACAAAAGAAGCCAATGCCCCTAATCACATCACAGAAGAAGGACATTAGCAAATGAAAAGGCAAAAGTGGTTGAGCAGGTTACACTGGTCCCTGGAGGTTTAGCATGGATTTTAGGAAGTTACAACAAGCATTTGCAGGGTGAGGGAGTTTTCAGCAAGAAGCAAAACAGCTTAGGTATATTGCAAATCTGATTACCCACGAGAGAACCTATCTGTGGGTGTGGGTCCTGTGCATCTCCGAGTGGGAGCTGGGCCCACGCCACGCAGAAGGGTCTGCCACATGGAGTGTTAAAACTCTGTGAAAAAAGTAATTACATTCTGTTAAAAAAGTCTTTGTAAAAATAATATACAACAAAAATAGTTAATAGCCCAATGCTTTATTAGTATACATTTAATATTTTTAAGAGGACATTTTTCAGAAGTATTAGAGATACTATAAACTTTAATGTAGTAAATGCTATCTTAACTATAATACATGGTATAAAATCAATGGTGGCATTAAATCTTATCTCAATGACCAGAAAATGAGTTAAAGCTTCCTTTGTAGCAAAATTTCTCTTTAGTTGATTTTACTCCCTTTAGACTTGTGGTTTGTGAACAGAAGCTTTTAATGACAGGAAAATCAAGGATCATTTTATTTCAATCTTGCAAAAATTACCTTCCTAGGAAAGTCTACAGTCTAGAAGTAAATACCTAGTGGCTTACAAATATATTTGCAATGGGAAGCAAGAGACTACTGAAGTGATAATCCAGTAGAAGAAAATTAGCATTTTTATCTTTGGTATAGATATTCTTAAATGTCTCAAAGTAATAAAAGAGTAAATCCTAATCTTGGTTTAGTGATTCTTGGATGCCTAGAAGAAATTGCAAATATTGAAAACAAATATGTTAATTCCCTGAGAATTTTTAATAGGCTTTATGAATTCCTGGAGCAGTGAATGATCTAACAAAAAACGATAGAGCTCAATTCCCCCAAATTTTGGAGGCATAGAAATAAAACATTAATTGCTGCCCTCTCAGCCCAAACTGATTGAGTTAAATATTAAACCCAAAGGCAATATGATATTCAGCTGCCTAATCAAATAATTATTTATCTCACCTTTATGAAGATATTCCAAATAAACTTCATCAACTATAACTGTAGTGATAGTGTAATTTCTGTGATTCTGTGATTCTATTCTCTTCCTTTTCCAGTGGCATTTCCAATGGACACATCACCTGATGTCCTCACTCTGAAAGATTAAAGGAGATAATACCAGATGCTCATTTCAGTGGAGTTCCTTCTGTGATAGTCATTACACTGGACACTGAAATCTGTTCTCTTTGTAGTTATAAAAGTACTGAAAATAGATTTAAATTGAAGTATGTGAATCATCAATTCCACATATTTGGTGTCCCATTTAATTGAACTCTCACGCCCCTGGTGAAAGTTTCCTTTCACCTGGATACAAGCAAGTGAGATTATGTTAGGACATTGATTTCTTCTATGGCTACATATACATTTCTCCCTTTTAATATTTTCTCATTTTTACATAATATTTTTTGTTTTATTGTTTGCTCTTCTTTTACTTGTCTTTATAAAAAAATAAAATGAATGTGTTAAAATACTTAAAATTATTTATTTTACTTTGGGGGGATTTATATTTGCTCATATTTATTTTAAACTTATTAGTAACCCATTTCAAAGGAAATTCAAAGGAAAATAGCTTTCACTTATTTGAATAACAAATAGAGCAATGAAGAATTCTACATATAATAACATCTATGAACATTCATTTATAGTGAAAATATTAAAGTAGTGTTTAAGAATTCAAGTTGTAACATCCTCAGTAAACCACCAAAATAGATGGAGAGTAGAAACCAGTAATGTGACTAATTTAGTTTCTGTGGTTCCCATAGGCTCATTTATTCATGTATGTTCTAAATGTACCTTGATTATCCAAAGTCAAAAAATTTTAAATGATGCTTTAATGAATCTTGCATCCTAGGAAGGGGAAGGATGAAATCTCAAATGTCAGTACAGAGGCATTAATCCTGCCATTCTTTGTAGTGGAGTGAATTGCATTCGTTTATATTCTCCAATTCTACCAGTAAATAATCAAATTACCCTCTCCCTGGGGTATAACTAAAAGTCTGCTACCAAAAAACAAGTTTGCTTTATGTACAAATATAGAAGTACATGTTCTCTAAGGAACAAATGATTCCTTGTCTTCTCCCTGTCACAATTAGAGGGACCTAGCATGATTTTAAGTTCAGTAGCTACTTGCTATGAGAAATGTTATTTGAATGCATGGGAAACTAAAGAGGGTTCTTATGTAAGCTTGAAACAGGAGAAATTAATTTCTTTTTGTTTCAATTATTTTGACCCAAATGCATACGCTTAGCTAAAGTATCAGAGCAGTGTGGCGCAGGAAAATTGTAGTTTCTTGAAATCTTGATGGTATTCAAATGGTGTGTATGGATCATAAGAAAAAATAAAAAAAAAAAAAAACAGGAAATTTTTTAGGACATATTCTAAAAAATGTGGAGGTGAGTCGACTGCCCCCCTTTCCCTGCCACTTCACTGCTCTAGTGAGGGTAATTTTGTGTGATGCAGCACAGTTTCCCTTTAAAATGACAGGGTGGAAAATTGCTAGGGGACTTGGACTGCCAAAGCCCTCAAGACCTCTCCAGCACGTCCAATAAAAACACAGGTCACTGAACCAAAAATAATAGACGTAAGTCTCCAACGCAAACAGACTGTGGCGGGTTTCATGGTGGCGATGTAGGAGGACAGCCCTGTTGTAGCGATTAATTCATAACTTTGCATGATGATATAACTTGAAATATGCAATTTTAAAAAAGCCTAAAATACATATTTATTTTTTAATATTTTATGAAACTATCTTTCTGTGTAATACTTTTTAAATTTTATTTTTCAATTCACATTCAATATTATTTTGTATTGGTGCTGTCAGGCTTTGGTGGGGAAGTATTAGTTCTCTTAATTAACTTTGTTAATTTATTAATTTTATAGTAACTTGATGATTTCTTGTGAACAAACTCCAACAGGAAAATATGAAAAGAAGAAGTGGACAATTTACCTTGGGTCTCTTCGCCACATGTTAATGTCTGGCGCATGTCTTCCCCTGTCCTTCCCAACTCCTCACCTCTCCATAAATGCACTCTATAGACAGAGGTGTTTCCGTTCAGACTCAACTTACATTTACAGGGTCCAGCACAGATAACACTCGCTTTTATTCCAAAGCTTTTTATTACAAAGTCATAAGCGTATAATTCTGTAACATAACAATATCACATTCAAGCATGCCATATGACATTTTAGGTGAAATGTTCCAATTAAAACTATAAATTATTACACCCATATTAATACCCTCAAGCAAGCCTTACCTCTGCTGGACCCTGTGTATTCTGTTAATTTCTGCTGTAATTGAATTTCTTCTCTGCACATTGATTCGCTCACTTCACTCTTACCTCGGATTCCTAGGATATTACATTACAAAGGATACTATAGATTGTTTATTCCAACTCCCTAAGAAGAAAGACCCAAAGGAGAGGGACTTTTCAAGACCACATATCTGTTAGCAGGCAATCCTAAACTGAAACCCAAGTGTTCTTGTGGTCCACAGTAGAAGAGCACGTGCTGAGGAGTCTGAATGTCTGGGCCCAGGGCCAGTCCTGTCTCTACCTCTATGTTTGGCTTCTGCATTTGTCAAACAGGGGTAAGCAGCAGCTGTTTTGCACCCTCACCGTAAATGTGGGAGATTACAAGAGATGAGGTATGTGGCAGTGTTGAGTAAGGGTAAAGGACGATGATGTATTTGTAATATTCAAATGGGAAAGGAGATGAGATGAGTGCAGCCAAGGGGTCGCGCTGGCCTTCCCCTAGGCTGCATCCCTGAGCTGAATCGCCTTAGGGAGCCTCTGCAGTAGAAAGTCAGGTGATCTGCATTAGAAATCTGACTTCACAAGTAAAATATGAGCTTAGATCTGTTCCTCATGTGCAAATTAGGCTCATGGTGACAATAATTAGGCTCACAGTGACAAGTTGAAAATTTGTCAATTTATAAATGGAACTTGATTGGCATCTAATTTTGAAACACCTCTATTAGTAATACTGGCATATTCTCCCCTGGAGGCAGAAACCACACAAAAAGTGAAATTATAATTCAATGGTCTCTAAGTGGTCATGGAATCAGGTAAAGGGGTCAGTTAAATGACTCAAATATTCAGTGGTATTAGGCACAGAAGCCCTTTGGCTCCATTTTTGTGAAATAACAAAAACCAAGAACAGGCATTTATTAAGCACTTACTGTGTGCTAGGCATTGCACTTAGTACTTTATATGAATTATCTCACGGAGTATTTACAACCCTCCTAGGTAGAAAGCATCCTTTTCATAATTATCTTGCAGAAAAGAAAGCAAAGCTTGAGAAGGTTTGTGGGCTCTTATCACTTCAATAATGTCATCTCTCCGGGAATGTTCACCATCTCCAGGCACTCAGCTTCTCTCAGTTCTTTGAAAACCTCAGGTATGCTCCGGCTTCCAAGCCTTCACACATGCTGTTTGCCCTGCTAAGAATGCCCTTCTTACATCCTCACGGCTATTCCCTGGTCTTTCCAGTTTTGATTCCAAAATGACAGTCTCAGTGAAGTTTTCCCTAGCTCATTGCTAAAATTTCCAGTCAGCCCAAACCAAAACTTCATATTCCCCAAACTTACTTGATTTTTTTAATCAAAGTACTTACTAGTAGCAAACACAGTATATAATTAACATGCATTATTTTATTGTGTATTCCTTCTGGTAGAATATAAGCTCCATGAGGATTTTTAGTTTTCCTAAACTGCTCTACCTCCAATAGACCCTACCTGCCTCTGTGAATACTTAATAAATATTAATTGGATGATTGAATGAAGCCACTTCCCAAGGTGATGGCTTTAGTGGGAACACTGCCCTGGCTACTAAATGACATCCACCTCTTTAAACAATGAGAAGGACCAGCATTAGTGCCATTGCTTTTGTGACCCCCTTAGGCCATGAATGTTTTTTCTACTGACTAATTTGCCGCCTAATTACAGCATTTTTTTCTTTAACATTTTCAGTCTCTTCATAATCTGGGAAACAGCCTTTAAGGGTATTGTTTTACAGAATTTCTATCATGAGAATATAATTTAACAATTGAAAAAAGCAAAATCGTTTAAAAAAGAAGCAAATTTTCACAGTAAATTGTGAAAAAAATCTTGAATTTAATAATAAATTTATTTCATCTTTTATTTAACAAAGTGTCTCATAATTGCCACAATGAGCTGTCTTTTTAAAAATCAATTAAAATGAATAAAGTGATATTTTCTGTAAAAAATTGTATGGTGATATGACATAATGAAGTCCTTTGCTTTTTTGAACTTTCTCAGTGTAACTATAGGAACATTCATTTTTATAAAAAATATTTGTGAGTTTACTGATTTCCCAAGATCTTATTTTAACCTTAGATTTCTAGGAAGTATTATTACCTTAATACTTCCCCTTTGGAATGCTCTATATTAGCATTCCATTTTCCCCTTTTACTTTTAACTCATCTAACTGGGGAATCTACATCTCTACTATCATGTTCAAAGATTACATGAAATTCTTCATTTTATTTTTACTGTCTTATTATATGTTAACAGATGTTAGTCAGAATAGGCCAGAGATGAGGATGATGAAAGTATAAGGGCACAAAGATAATAGTGTTACTGAACAAAAGTGGGGTTCAGCTGCCCCTGATGTTGAGCACAAGCATAAGACAAATGTTGGTAGGGAAGGAAAAAGTTCTTTATTAAGATGTTGCACAATTTGGGGGAATGAGGGACTTCCTGACTCCAGGCCAAATCTCAAACAGACAAAACCCAGCCACCCCCAGAACCAGAAACAATGTCCTGAAATCCTGCTCCATTCTTCTCTGTAGTCCAAGGCTGCTAAGCGGACAGCTCTCTGGCTTCAGGCTCCCTACCTGGAGTCCCCCCCATGTGTGGCCAGCACCATAATCGCCATGCTGGCTGCTTCTCACACCAGGGGCGCAGGGCTGCTGCCAACCACCGCAATCAATCTTGCAGGGACTCCATCTGCTTCTGCAGGCCAGTGCCCGAGGCTGCTCTAGCACCTGGGGCCTGTGCATCCTTGCAGGGATGCCAGAGGAAGAGAAAAGGGGAGTACCTGTCCCCCTTCCATTTAAATCTCCTGGCCCAAGCTACAATGCACTCCAAAAGCATACAGTTTTCCCAGCCAACCCCCATCCTTTTCCCAGGCTGGACTGGCAGGTCTTTACCTCCTCCTGCTGCCATGTTAATCTTTAGGTACATGTGCCTCTGTGACCTTTGGTTTTCCCTTCAATCAAGGACCAGAAGGGAATAGGAGGGCTTTTCCCTTTGTCGGTCATTCTCTAGCCTTGCACAGGCTTGCGGACTCCTGCAAGGCTTCTTCCTCCTATATCTCTGTTCTCTTTCTTATTCCCAGGGCATCTGTCATCAGGTTGCTAGGGATACTGGTTAGTTCTTTTATTTAGTTTACTTTGGAATGCAGCCTCCCCTGGGACACCTGGAGGCTCCTCCCTTACTCAGCCCCTCTGCCCAGATCTGGACGGATCTCCCCGTGTCAATAGCAGAGATGCAGCCGCCGAAAGATTTTTTTTTTCCTTTTAGATTTTATTTATTTATCTTTAGAGGGGAAGGGAAGGAGAGAGGGAGAGAAACACCAATGTGTGGTTGCCTCTTGTATGTCCCCTGACGGGAACTGGCCTGGCAACCCAGGCATGTGCCCTGACTGGGAATCGAACCGCGATCCTTCGGTTCGCAGGCCCGCGCTCAATCCACTGAGCTACACCAGCCAGGGCCGCCGAAAGATTTTTTAAAATATATTAGTGAAAACATTTGGTTAACATTTAAATTCTCCTATTCATTTTCAAAGCTATGGATAATTGGTTGGTAAATATTCTAAAAAAAAATACCGTTCTCTTTATAATTCCTTATGAAGTTTTTAAGGGGCAACTCACCTGTGGACTTACTTAGCCCTACAGTGATTATTGTGTA
Organism: Glossophaga mutica; assembly: GCA_039655065.1. Classification (NCBI taxonomy): domain Eukaryota; kingdom Metazoa; phylum Chordata; class Mammalia; order Chiroptera; family Phyllostomidae; genus Glossophaga; species Glossophaga mutica. Next base: position 68,895,728 of record CM077304.1, read on the forward strand.
CTGAGCTGCTATTATAAGTTAGGCACTATGATAAGAGTTATATACATGTATTACTTCCACAACAGGTCAGTAATAGGGAAACTGAATCTTGATACTCAGCTACTAAATGATAAATATTGTGACTCCAAGTCTCCATAAGCTTCTGGATGTTTTTTAAAAAACACAAGGTTAAGAATCAAATAGGTGAAGTAACTAATGTGATTTTATTTGAAGAGCTCCATATAGAAGGCTGCCCCATCAAATCATTTTTTCCATTAGCTTGCCCCAAATTTCTTTATTAGAGAACCATTAGCCAGAATTTATGATTTTAGAATTTTAGTTGGTCTGCAGTTTTATGCCAAACATCAATTTTTAACAGTTGGTTATAATGAAAATAGCTACAGATTAACCCTTGCACCCCTGACTTAACATTCAAGTGATTTAAACCCTCGGAGTCTGTTTTCTGTTCTATAAACTGAGGATAAGAACTTATGCTGAAACTGAATGAAACTCAGAGAGATAATGCCTATAAAGTTGATTTATATATATATATTTATATAATATATATTGTATATTATATATATAATCAGTGTGTAATAATTAATTCCAGAAAAAAAAATCTTATCCTGCAAATGAAACTCTACTTGCAAATAAAGTCCCGTAGCATATCCACCTAGTAAAGATTGTCTGCTCATTGCTTGGCAACTTGAAGACAATTACAAAAAAGTAAATAGTTTTTTACTATTCCCGTAAGAATTCACATAATAATTACTATTCACATAATAATTCACATAAAAGTGAATTATTGAGGATGTTTTCAATTGCAAGCAACAGGTAACTGTAAATGCAAAGTGGCTTCACGAATAAGAGCATTCATGAGCTTACATAACAAGAAGGAGATGGGGAGAGCATACCAGGACGTCACACCCTACATATATTGACCTCCAATCTGACCTCTTCTCTCAGGCTCATCCTCTGGTTCTGGGAGCAACATGGCTGCAGCAGTTCTAGGAATCACACTTGTCCACAAATGTCAAGCAGGCATGTTCTTGGTTCAGGACATTTGCACTTACTATTGTTCCTGCTAGGAGTAACCTTCCTCTGTGGCTAATTCCCCTACTGTACACAGGTCTCTGCTTAAAAGTCACTCCAGTGAAAAATGTAATTTTTTATCTTTCCCACATGGATAACATTTTGCACATTAAGTATTATTCAAAGATTTTTTTTATTGTTGTTCAACTACAGTTCTCTCCATTTTCACCCCACCATGCCCCTCCCACCCCACCCATCCCCACCTCCCACCCTCGAACCTGCCTCCTTTGGCTTTGTCCATGTGTCTTTTATACATGTTCCTTGATGGACCTTCCCCTACTATCCCCTATTTTCTTTCTTGCCCCTCCTCTCTGGTTACTGTCAGTTTGTTCTTTATTGCAATGTCTCTGGTTGTATTTTGCTTGCTTGTTTGTTTCGTTGATTAGGTTCCATGTATAGGTGAGATCATATGGTATTTCTCTTTCATGGCCTGGCTTATTTCACTTAGCATAATGCTTTCCAGTTCCATCCACACTATTGCAAAGGGTAGGAGCTCTTTCTTTCTCTCTGCTGCTTAGTATTCCATTGTGTAAATGTACCACAGTTTTTTGATCCACTTATTTACTGATGGGCACTTAGGTTGCTTCCAGCACTTGACTATTGTAAATTGTGCTGCTATGAACATTGAGGTGTATAGGTTCTTTTGAATGGGTGTTTCAAGATCTTTAGGGCATAATCCCAGCAGTGGAATTGCTGGGTCAAAAGTTAGTTCCATTTTTTTAATTTCAGAGGAAATTCCATACTGTTTTCCATAGTGGCTGCACCAGTCTGTATTCCCACCAACATTGCACTAAGGTTCCCTTGTCTCCAAAACCTCTCCAACACTTGTTGTTTGTTGATTTGTTTATGAGGGCCATTCTGACTGGTATGAAGTGGTATCTTATTGTGGTTTTAATTTGTGTATCTCTGATGGCTAGTGATGCTGAGCATCTTTTCATATGCTTGGGGCCTCTATATGTTCTTGGAGAAATGTCTATTCAAGTCCTTTGCCCATTTTTTAATTTGGTTGTTTGTCTTACTGGAGTGGAGTTGTGTGAGATCTTTATGTATTTGGGAGATCAAATCCTTGTATGAGGTATCAGTGGCAAATATGTTGTTCTATACCATTGGTTCTCTTTTCATTTTAATTTTGTTTTCTTTAGCCATGCAGAAGCTTTTTTATTTTCATGAGATCCCATTTATTTATTCTTTCCTTTATGTCCCTTGCTCTAGGGGATGTATCAGTGAAAATATTGCTGCATGGGATATCTGAGATTTTCCTGCCCCTGTTCTCCTTTAGGACTTTTATGGTGTCACAACTTATAGTTAAGTCTTTTATCCACCTTGAATTTATTTTCATGTATGGTGCAAGTTGGCGATCAAGTTTCATTTTCTTGCATGTAGCTGTCCAGGTCTCCCAACCATTTGTTGAAGAGGCTATTTTTGCTCCATTTTATGCTTCTGCCCCGTTTGTCAAATATTAATTGACCATAGAGACTTGGGTTTATTCTTTGGCTCTCTATTTTGTTCCATTGGTCAATGTGTCTGTTCTAATGCCAATACCATATTGTTTTGCTTCCAGTGGCCTTGTAATATAGATTTTTAAAATAAATATTTAATTTATTAAAGTTGTTACCTTCTTAAAAATCACATTCTTTATAAGTCCAACTTATGTATTTGATTATTTTGTTTTCAAGACTAGTAATTTTAATATTTACCTTTAAAGAAATTTGATAAATACCTGTTGTTTTTAATTATCTTAGTTACGTTCCTTTAAATATTTAAATTTTATTTATAAATTTTATGTATTTAATTTGCTCAAGTGTTATGTTTATTTATTTTAAATAACAAACATTACTAAAGTAAACTAATTCTTATAAATATATTGAAGTTTAAACATTAAAATATTTGGGGAGTTGACCTGCCACTCTAATAGAGCAAATTCTCTTTAATATTACTTGTTCAGCCAAATATTTGTTCTACCAAATATATATATACCTATTACAAATAACAATAGTGTGGGTTTTATTTTATTGTTATAAATTTTATAAACTTAATTGTAAATCTCCTGAAAGTTCAAAAATGATTACATAATAAGGTAGCATATCATATCACACAATCTTAAAAAAACTTTTTCAAGTAATTTTTGAGGTGAGTCTCTTTGCTTGGAAGCCTGAAATGACAGAAATTTAATGAAATCTGTACACAGTGTATAGCAAGGACTTTGTAATATAAAGGAAAATGTGACCATATTGAAGCATTCCTTGTTTTTGAGTGATATCATTGGTCAGTTTTAAATGAGATTGGGGTCTATAGACCCCATCTGAATGATGATATCATTTGAGCTAGATTTTCTTATCATCTATTGAGACATGCAACATACCTTTATTTCCAAATGTAAAGATCACTGGATATGAGAGAATACTACATTTTTTGATAGATTCTTTTCTCTTAGCATCATACAGTAATTGTCGTAATTAAAATAGTATCTAATTGTATTTGAATTTTTCCTGAATTTTCAATCACTTCTGTTCACTTAACATGAAGGCCTTTGCCAATCACATTATTGAAAAAAATGTTTTTCTTCCCACATTCCTCTCTATCACTTTACCTGCCTTTATATTTCTCCATAGAATGTTCACTCCCTGAAATACTGCCTATTGGTTTATTTATGTTTGTTTTATTTGTGTCTTTCTTCTGAAATGTAAATTCTATGAACAGAAGTGGCTTGAATTCTTCTGTCTCCGGAATGCCTTGAAGGTTACTTGGCACATGGGAGGCACTAAAAAATAATTGCTGGAGAAATAAATGAAAGAATGAAGGGACCAGTCATACATCTCATACCTATTCATAAACTAAAGTACTGGTAGAGAAAATCAGACTGCCAAAATTGTCTTAGACGAATATGCACCCCAGAGCTGGAGATGATTTCATTTCCTTTTTGTCAGGGTGCTAGGATGGGTCCCTAAACACAATTCTGTGGGTAAACAATTGAGGATGGTCTGCTTGAATGATTCTGGTAATCACATTTGAGGAGGAAAAAAGTGGAAGCTGAGATTGTTGTTTTAGGATGACAAAACACAACAATATACATGTGTTAGAGAAAAAGGTTTTTTCCCCTCAAAATATTTTAGCACTTCTCAGGAAACCTCACAGGAAAAGTCACATGACTATTTGAGCTTGTTCTGCCCTCAGAAATAGAGAATATAGTTAAGATGTCTCTTATCCCAAATTTATAGATTACATTTATAGAGATTAAAAAATTAAAGCCTTAGTTATTTTTTAATTTGAATTATAGAAGAAAACCATTCTTATTTTGTGTACTGGTTCTTTCATTAAATTTTTCTTTGATAAATGATAGTAAGGAATATAATTTTCTATTGGCAACTCTTTTAATGGAGCTTCTAATAACTGCTATCATGTATAATACATTTCACCTCACTTGCAAAGATGTTGATAGTTCTACATTGAATAAAATGTTGGTAAGTAACACAACCAATCTAACTGGCTAATAGAAAACATCATTTGTCTCAAAATTCCCTCCTAAAATTAGATGGAAACTATATTACCCAAGACAATATCATGTAGCACAGACTTTTAAAGCAGTTGTTGAGAGCGAGCCCTTTAATATAACACAGAATCTGGCTTGGAGAGTTTTGCCAGATTCTTGCTTTACTGAGCAGCATCCAAATGTGTAAGGCTCTTCAGTTGTAAGTCGAGTCATCTTTTAGTCCCAAATTGTAAGAATTAATAACTTTAGGTTACATTGAGTTATTATTCCTTAATTCTGCAATAAAGATGATGTCATATACCTGACTGTAAACAACTAAGAAAGCAGGATGAAAGACAAGGTTTTGAGTAATTGCGAGACTTTTTCATTGACAATACTTAAAAAGAGACAAAAATGGGTAGTGGTCTACAAATTGTGTCTAAAAACAAATGCAGCCCTGGCTGGTGTAGCTCAGTGGATTGAGCTCGGGCCTGTGAACCAAAGGATCGCGGTTCGATTCCCAGTCAGGGCACATGCCTGGGTTGCGGGCCAGTTCCCAGCATGGGACGCGTAGGAGGCAACCATACATTGATATTTCTCTCCTTCTCCCTCTCTCTTATCCTTCCCCTCTATAAATAAATAAATAAATAAATATTTAAAAAAAAATAAAAACAAATGCATGTTAAAAGGGACATTAGTAGTGGGTTTTAGTTTTAAAAGGGCATCTCAGAGAGTCAAGTTGCTGCTTTGATTGCTTGCCAATTCAGGAAACTGGATCCCGGATCATTTACAGGATGCACACACAGTCACACAAGAAAGGGCCTGGATGAGAAGCATGATCCTGACTCCTGATCTGACGCCCTTCCTTTCCTGATGTGCTTGGTAGGGAATATGAGTAAGAATCCACGCTAAAAATAAAATCGTATTAAAATAGGTATATCGATGAATATCTCTCCCAGGGGAGAACCTTTATTCACTTTGGCTATGTAAATTATTTTAATGTGTTAATTTAACAAAGATTGATTGAGTGACTCCATTGTGTTACTAAGTATTATTCTAGGTACTGGGACAAGAGTAGTGAGTGGAAAAGAGAACCTCTCTCTCTTTTCTCTCCCATTCTCTCTTTCTCTTTCTTTCTCTTTTTCCTTTGAAAGAGTAAATATGATTCAATTAAAATAAAACTCAAGTGTGATAACTAAATAACTATAGGAAGAAATATAACAAATAATAAATATCAATACAACTATTATCAATTAGCAATTAGATGTTCATTATTTACATGGCCATAGAACAGATTGAAAAAGAGTTTTATTACTTATTAGTAAGTGATGAACCCTTGGATTAGGTAGTCATTTTGCATACATAAATACAGAGAATTAAAAACAAGATTAATTGTATGACCTTTACAAGCAAAAGGACTGTAGTGACTAAGAGGTTTTATTTATTCAGTTTCATTGGGAAATAGCAACTTCCATATATGTGAATTCCTTGGATTAACAGATCCATCCATTTATTCATTACTTTGACAAATATCTGTGAAACATAACCTATTTACCAAGTCTTATTCTAAGAACAGAGATAAAGGAGAATCTAAGACAGTTTTGTCCCCTGATACAATCTTCAATTAACAGGTAAATAAATTCACAGATATGACCAGGCAAAGCACCATGAAGAAAATAAAAGGTGATGAGAGTTTAGGGAGGGCTTGGAGGAAGTGCCACACTAAATAGTATGATCATATGAAGATTTCTTTTGGAGTCAAGATAAATTTTTACATGAATAATTTGCAAATATATTACAAACAAATAGAAAAGTTTTTCTAAGGACTGGCCCAACATAAGTGTTTTAAAAATTTAGGTTATTTTAGTGTTTATCAGCAATAAGAAAGACAATTTAATAATCACCATTTAAGTAAATATATGAATATGATAAAATGCCTATGTTGTGAACAAGGTAATTGCATCAAATAGAAATACTTACATGTTTTCCTACTGCAAGAACATACTCCTAAAATTCTAACAATGGTTTCCATTGTTCCAGAATTTTAACACATCCTGACACTTTTCTTACAGTCTAGTCCTTGGCTAACACTCAAGTTTCATTTCATATCCTTTTCTTGTATGTGCTATGTCTTTTAAATATTTGGAATCAATCTTACAGATAATTAAAATTGGAAGGAATAAAACACACAGCTTGCCTTCTTATGGTAGTGATAAAAATAAACATGTTATTAAATTAATAAGCAAGAAAACTATGGAGAGCTGAGATGAAGGCATTATAGAGAGAGATGGGTCAGTTTGGAGAAGATGTGGGCAGGGACAGGGAGACACAGTAGAAGCCCAGAGGGCAAGGGAGGGCAATAGGCAGGTATTTTTGGATAGCCTAGTAAATAAAGAATGAGGACATGAACTGCCAAGACTCCAAAGGAAGATTGTTCGGAGTGTAGATAACAGAAGATAAACAGCTGGAGACAGAAGAGTTTGTTATTTTGTACAAACAGAACTGAGGCCAACGTTCCCTGATGTTTGTAGGTTCGCTGGTTGATGTCAGATGGGTATTTGAGAGAAGCAGGTAGGACTCAGATCCTGAAGCCCTTTCTAGGTCGTAGTAAGGACTATGGAATGCAGTCAGAGTGCCATGGAAGGGTCTTAAAGCAGGGGGATTTGGTGGGCTTATTTCCATTTTAACTAGATTTCCGAGGGCTCCTGTGTAGAAAATGGTGATCAAGAGACCAACATGGGGCTCCGAGGTGCCTGCTGGCAGGCTATTGTTAGAGTCCCACGGAGAAATGGTGGCGACTTGGCATAACACGCAGCTGCAAATAGAGAATTGATGTCAGCCCCAAAGCCTGCAACTTGTTCACGGAAACCCTTTCATCTTAGCTCTAAACAAATATTGATTGAAATGTAGAACGACAAAAGGAAAGGTTTTTTTTTTCCATCTGTGACAATTGCAGTGACACAAATTCTATTTGCAACCATGTGTGTTGTGTCAAAATTCTAAGTTTTAAAGATCCGGTAAGAAATCAATGATGGTAAACAGTCTATTCTGTCAATAATAAACACACAAACACCTTCACAAATATTCACGATGTGTTATGTTCATGGAGTTAGTAATATCGAGAATATTAACCCTATGTACACATTAAAACATGAAAGATATTAGAAAGTAGTGACCGGTAGGTTCTCATTATCAGAAGATGAATGACTTTAGATTTATATGGGGAAAAATGTAGATGTCCCTTTAGACTGAGATAGTCATTTGTTCTGTGCCTGGGAGTGTTGCCTTGCAAGGAATTACAGCTGAGTTCCTGTCCAGGATTTGCCCTAGGCCAAAGTAAGTACCTGGTTCAAGTTCTTTCTTTCACCCTGGGCACCACATCAATGACTTCTCCGTGCGAGAGGTAAAACTTGGTACCTTTTTGCTTCAATTAGAGAATAGCCCTCTGCAGGACTATTCCTTCTTGAGCTCTCTGTGGGATTGGCTGAGACCCCGCTACCAAGGTACCACCTTTCTCCTCTAACCAATGCTGCTGTCCTCACTCCCTTGCAAGCACTGTGGGAAGATCACTTAGACTCTAGCTGTATGCAAATATCCAGCTCAGAGTGTGCTCCCAAAAATATAAATTTAAGGTTAAAAATAAACTTAAACCTATATCAAATGAGTGATGAGAATGAAAAATTTCTTTGAGTCCTGAGGAAAAACTAAGAGATTTATGAGGAAATTTGTCTCTTTTTACAAATTTATAATTTGAATTAAATTAGCCATTTGAGCTTTCTTTTCTCTGTGTCTCTCTCTATAAAATTAAAATTGTTATATTGGCCAATATAAATGTGATGAAATGTAATATCTGGAGGCTGTTCATGAAATTAGTTACTCATCTAAATTTTAATCCACATTGGAAAATTTGTCATTACAGTCTATGAAACTGGACAAAGAGCTTGCAAAAACTTTTCTTGTTATAAATAATTCTAGGAAAAAAAAGGGTTAAGAAATTTGCTGCCAGTGCTTGGTGTGTTGTGTGTTCTAGATCTGTAGCCAGAAATTGCAATTTCCACAGTCCTTGTACCTTGGGTGGGTAGTGATTTTTTTGGACAGAATTTTAGCATTTTAGTCTGTGGTTGGAGCCAACAGCAATTTGGGAAGAGAGTGCTCAGAGGTTCAGAGAGCTCCCTTCATTTTCTCTTATGTCCTCTTGATGTGACCTGTAGTATTGTCTTTGAGCAATTTGAACCTATTTTTCTATTTATCTTAGGGTCCATGTGATTTGAAAGAGACCAGACTTTCAAGATGTCAGAAACTGTTCCCAGTCACAAGTAAGTCCATTTCCATAGTCAGGAGTGCTAGCATTTGGGGTCATTAGCATATTTCTTAGAGAAAGATGGTTCTGGGTGGGAGTGGGTCGGGGGAAGCAATAGAAATGGTTGAGTTGTTCCCCATTCGGAATGGATAAAAGAAAACACTACCTTGTTAAAACTTTGGTTTTAATGTTTCAACCTTTTGAAGTGTTTATGTGAGATAATGTTTCCACTTGCCTGAAAGGAAAGACTCACTTTTAGATGTAATCTTGCTATGTTCAGGTAAAAAAAAACATGGCTTCCCTTCCACCTCAAAATGACTAACAGTATCTGTTGTACTGCTCAACCTTCTCTTAAAATTCCTTGTAGCTCTGGCTCAGAATTGACAATTTAGTAAAGAACATTTGTGGGGGCATTCCAAGCATCAAAAAGTTCTTTGGGGGCGCAGTGCAAATACACTCACCTTCACCTAATGCATGATTAATGATTGGACTTTGCATTTCATCGCTGCTTTGATCGCTACCATGAGAAATAAAAGCATTGGCATTACTTTCCAAAGGTCACAGATAGAAATTTATTTCCTTGCTAAGAGAAACTTTACTAAAGATTTTTTAAAAGCTTGCTTAGCCTAGAACATTTATGGTAAAGAACTTTACACTAGCCATGAACAGAAATTTCAATGGAGATTCATATTTAAGATGGACACTTTTTCTTTTCTGTGTCTTGTTCCTTTATGGCATAGAGGGGAGACAAGGTGCACAGAGTCGCTGAATACCAGCACTGCAAATCATGTACACGGCTGTGAAAATGGCCTCTGGGGAATGATATTGCTGTGGGGGTGGGGTGGGGGTGGAGAGGCACCTCGTCCCAAACTAATTTAACTTATCTAACCTAAATCAAATGTCAAGACTCACTCATGAAAGGAGTGTATTTATTGTTTCTATTTTTCCTTCTAATTTTTCAGGCTGTTTTGGGTCCTTCGCTCCCACTCAAATTAATGTTAACTACAAGGATCATAGTCTTGAAATTATTTGTTAAATAATTTAATAAACACTATAATGGGTTTTTAGGTTTTCAAATGCCGCATGTTATTTTCAAAAATACTTAACATTATTTTGCATATGTATATATGAAATCTATTTCAGAAAATGGATAGCATAATCTAGCAGACAAGAGATTGTGTCAGGTGGCAGCTCCTGTTGTTTAAAATCTGCCATTACAATCCTACATGGTATTTATTTATTCGGGATGATTAATAATCTTCATTTCTCAAGGGCAATGCACTAGAAAATATACATAAAATCTTGGCCGCTGAATAACCTAACAGATAATAAAAGAATATGAGCATCATAAAATTTTTAAAAGTGTAAATGAGGAGGTAATATGAGAGGTGGGATTTACAAATCATAGGAGGCAGAAAGCTAATTTTAATCTACCTTCTATGGTGTTGCATTAGAGACAAATACACAGAGTCATTTAAATTAAAACAACGATATTGGCTACATTTGATCTTTTTATTTTTATTTTTTTAACTCAAGAGGTGAAACTATAAAAATAGCTAAATGCTTGTATGAATATGAAGAACTCCATCTAAATTATTTTGAATTTAAATGTAATTTTTCTAATACTGTTGAGCAATGGGAATAATTAGAATGATTTCAGCAAGGCTGGATACTTGAATAATTAAAGGCATAAGATTAATTTCAGGAGAAGCATCATTATCTGAAATTAAATATTAGAATCCTTACAAAAGGCAAGGATAGGAATGGTAGATAGAATGAAACACATTTTACAATTATTTAGACTCATCATTATCATAGAGTTGCTTGAAGTAATATAAAATCTATTTGTATTGAATATAGATTTCAAAGTCTCATGAGATATCAACATTTGTTTCTGATAGAATGTAAAATTGAATAATTTTGTCTGTAATTCTTACACTGCAGTTCGACAAAAGTGTCCTACGTTATTTGTTTTCTTAATCATTTTTGGGTAGGCCACCCATACACATTATAAATTCCTTCCCCAATGCACTGAAGAGTAAGGTTCCCTCCCACCTTTCTCCCAAGCTGACTACTTTCTCTGAAACAATTTTTCTCCAGTTTCTGAAACACCCTGCAGTCATTCATCCACTTATTTATTCATTTTTGTTTAAATACTTGATACACAGTAGGCTTTCGGGTCATATTGTTCTGCTCCTTTCTTTAGCCACTCAACCCTACGGATTACTGGTCATTCTGTATTAGTACATAAAACTTGTCACAGTTGCACAGTATCCATAATTTATTTAATCAGTCCCAAGAAGTAGATACTTACATTTATTTCCTGTTTTTTAGCATTACAAATAATACTAAAATGAATATAAATTTACATACATCTTTGAACCCATCTATGAAATGATTCCTAGAAGTTTAATTTCTGGTCAATAGATATATGGATTAATAATTTAACAAATGGCTACAATTACCCTCTGAAGAAGCTTAACCAATTTACATTTTCACAAGCAGTATGTGAGAGAGCCTATTTAAAAAACTGTGTCAAAATACAGTGTTTTACAACTTTTTATCATGGCCATCATGGCAAGTGAAAAATGGAGTATCACTGGGGCTTCATTATGTCTTGCTCTCTTTAGTGCGTTTTGAGATCTTTTACATTCATTCACATTTCAATGTGACAATATTTTCTCTTCTGGAAGTGGCATGCTCACATCCTATAATGACGGTAAAAATAAAACACTTAAGCATACTTCAGATTTATGCATTGGAATAATTAGTGAATTATTTTTAAACAATTATTTTCCACAAGGTCCAGATTTCCATTGTTTCACGTCTTTGGTAGTTGAAGTACCCTGTTGTTCCTTACTGAAGCAAAGAATGGAATCAGTTTTGAGTTAAGAAAGATGACTTATGGAAAATGTATTTTCACCACAGCAGTATCTTATTCCAGGGCCTGAAAGATAACAGTGAATAAATAATTACTAATTAACCTAAAGGTAGGGAAAACCATTCTAGTGACAATTAAATTATTTCTTCAGTTCCAGAAGAGAGCTCTATAAATATGAATTGAATTGCTAAGATTGTTGGTTTCTATAAACACCTGAATTTGGTTATCATCATCACATTTATTGTACATCTTTGTTTAGAATCCACAGAGGCTATTAAGTTTAATTACTTTCCCCTGAGGTTTGCAAAGTAAAGGTGCAGGCAAAGGTGGGTTTCTAAATTAGAACAGATTCTCATGAATAAGAATGTCATTTATTTATTACAATTTGGACAAAGCAGCAGGTCTGAAAGCTGGCTATTTCAAGTTCTGGACAAGAAGAATGGTATGGGAGAAAAAATGTTTCTAATTTTGAATGATATGCCTGAGGAAATTTTCAACAGGATCTTTCACCATGTCTTTGATATACTCTCTGGGATTTTCAATAAACTGCTGGGGACCCTGGCCTGGGCGCCAGATGTGGGGGGGCTCCGCCCGCAGAGCCCCATCCCTCCGTCACGGATGAAAGTAAAAACTACCAAGACATCTTCTGCTTGGGGAGGAAAGGGGCCAAACTCTCAGAGGAGAATGACCCAGAGCCCCTTCCTCACTAGGCTTTTATTGGGCTCCAATACACCGGAATACAAGTTTAACATGTCAAAGAAATCTGAGGGCTTAATCGGAGCCAGTGTTTGTCAGGAAGGGGGGTTGCCAGACTTTGGGAGACATGCTCATTTCCTCCTGGGACACTTGTCACCTCAGGAAGAGCACTCTTAGCAAAGCAGGTTTCACAGGACTTTAGGAATTCTTTCTTATGCCAATCACCCAAGGAGCCGTTCTGGCCAGGACAGGGCTGCACCGCTCACCCCCACAGTTTCAGGCTTTAAGGCAATTAGGAAGCAGGAGACATCTCCCAGATGGAAATGAGGACTCGGGCTATGTCAGAATAGCCGGGGGGCGAGGGTCCATCACATCCTCCTTGTTGCAACCCCCCGAGTCCTTCCATGAGGCCTTCCAAGTGGTCGCGTCTGGCTTGGGTTGCCCCTCCCATGAGGAGTCTTACCCGTCATTGACTGCCAACCAAGCTATGAGGCCAGAGAGGCAGAAGCAGCACTCCTGCCAGGGAGATAAGCTTTGTCTCCTTAATAGGTCACATCCTTGTGACAGAACAGACCCAGATGAAGTGGGTCCCTTGGGCTCTTACACAGCCCACCATGGGGTGAGGGTTACAACTCCTGAAACCAGGCTGAACGGTCCGCAACATCTCCCCCGTTTTTAGATTGTTTAAATCAATTGTAATTGTTAGGCCTGTGAAACTTACTATCTGCTAATTTCAAATGCAATCACAAGAAAACAATTTCCACATACATCATAAAGCACAAATAAGGATTAAAACAAGGAGGCACCCAAGGATTGCCATAACCCAAACTTGTAAATTCAATCCAATGAAAAATGTTGTAAATGCAAGGGAACAATAATAATAACAGGTCTTTAGTTCTTGGGAGAATTAGCACAGACTTCAGGAAGTTACTTTAAAGATATGCAGCAAGGGCAAGTCAGAAAACATTATTAGCATCAGTAAACAACCAGTGGTATTCAAAGTCCTGCAGCTGTTTAGCTGCAATTTAAAGTCCCTTTAAGAAAAAGTCCCTCTTAGGTGATGTTGAATATCCTCCAGGAATGCTGGCTGGAATTCCACTGGAGTGTGATGACACATAGCTTGGAGAAGTCTGGATCAGGAGGGTCCAATGGGTGGAGGTGGGTTGAGGCCAGGGAAGCCTTTTCTGTGATATGGCTTCATCTTCTTCGCCTGCAGTTCCAGAGATCTTTCTGCAGAGTAAATACAGACATACCCTCTTCCCCGAATTAATAATTCAACTGGGCCTTTCCATTTTCCTTCCCCTAAAGGGTCTTTATATAAGACCCAAAGAGTGTGGGGAAGGCAGGCCTATATTGCACAAGGTGCTTGCTATGGGTGATTACAGATTATCATTAAAATTCAAAAAATTTTATGTATATATTGCTAGCATGTTTAAATTCTGGAGGGTATCTCCTGACTCCACCCTTTTTAATAATGTTTTAAAAGTTTAGAGAGCTCTTTCAACAATGGCTTGGCCCTTAGAGTTATAAGAAATACCTGTTTTATGTCGAATTCCCCTACTTTTCTAAGAAAACCTGAGCCTTGCACAAAATATCCTGGGCTGTTATCAGTTTTATTTTGCTGAGGCCATCCTAAATGATTAAAGGCCTTAAGTCAATGAGCTCTGATATTGTTCCACTGACTCCCCAGAGAGGGGGAGGTCGCATATGCAACACCTGAGTAAGTGCCTGCTTGGAAAAACAGGCCTCCTGCTGTTACTTTCTTTCCAAACCACACATGAATGTAGTACTATCCCTTTTTCCTTTCCTTTCCTTTCCTTTCCCCTTTCCTTTCCTTTCCTTTCCCCTTTCCTTTTTTAAATTCCTTCCTTACTTTTCTCCTACTCAATCCTGTATTTTCCTTCACTTTCTTAATTCCTTCCTTACTGACCATCTACAGCTTACTTGAACTTTCTGCAAGATACATAATCCACACACTTTTGCAAGGCTGAGAAATGCCCCCTATCCCAGGTATAGAAATGCAAACAAAAATAAAAAATCTCCTGTTTGAAATTAAGCATGCTGGCAGATTCTTAAAAACTCAGAAGCTGCTGTTCCTGTCTCAGAGATGACCTGGCTGGAAAATCCTTCTCCAGACTGCTGCGCGCCCACTGGCCTTCCCAGGTGCGGCGAGGCACTACTAGGCCGAAACACCGAGCCAGCCCCGGGGCGGGACCCCGCGGTCCGGGACCCCACGGTCCAGAACCGTGCCCAGCACCCAGCGCTGGCAAATAAAATGCGCAGGGAGAGAGAGAAGCTCCAGAAGAAAAATGGACTCTAAACCGGCCGGGATCCGCGCCGCGCAGCGCAGCGCAGGTCCCGGGCGCTCGGTCGTGCGCCCGGTCGCCGCGCGAACAGGCTTCCCAGGTGCGGCCGCGATGCAGGCCCTAATCTGGGCAAATCGCGGGAAGCTGCGGCCCACATTAAGAGTCACCGGTCCGCTGCGCACCTGTGGGCCCTCGGGCTCAAGCTGCTAGCTACATCCGAGGTGGGGGAAGGGCGTAGCTAGTAGCATCTTTCCTCCATAACTCCAAAATGTAAAGATCCCTTATGGGGGAGACAGCAGCCCTGTAACTGCTGAACCTAAAACATTGCTCTCTGTCTAAGAAGAGCTCGTTCCTTAATGAACAAAAGAATTTCTTTCTAAAATTTCTCCCACCGAGTGTGGCGCTTACAAAACCAGTTTCAGTGCCCCCGCCCCCAGCCCGCCACTGGGACCTGCCGGCGCCGGGGAGGGGGATGGAGTAAAGAGTGCGGTGAAGCCCTGCTTCACACCCAAACAAAAGAATTATTTCCTTAACTTCCTTAGTGCAGGGGAGAGAAATGAGAAGAAAACCACTCAAGAGGTGGCAAGAGTACCTTTCCTCTGATCTGTAACACGTCTGGGGGCCTTACCGAAAGGTGCCCCTGGTCCCTATGGGGATGAAGCGCTAATTTCCATACCACTTAGACGTGCTGTCCGATGACGATGGCTCGTAGCCTCTGGTCCAGCAGGTTTCAGGTCCCTGTCCCGGGCGCCAGATGCTGGGGACCCTGGCCTGGGCGCCAGATGTGGGGGGGCTCCGCCCGCAGAGCCCCATCCCTCCGTCACGGATGAAAATAAAAACTACCAAGACATCTTCTGCTTGGGGAGGAAAGGGGTCAAACTCTCAGAGGAGAATGACCCAGAGCCCCTTCCTCACTAGGCTTTTATTGGGCTCCAATACACCGGAATACAAGTTTAACATGTCAAAGAAATCTGAGGGCTTAATCGGAGCCAGTGTTTGTCAGGAAGGGGGGTTGCCAGACTTTGGGAGACATGCTCATTTCCTCCTGGGACACTTGTCACCTCAGGAAGAGCACTCTTAGCAAAGCAGGTTTCACAGGACTTTAGGAATTCTTTCTTATGCCAATCACCCAAGGAGCCGTTCTGGCCAGGACAGGGCTGCACCGCTCACCCCCACAGTTTCAGGCTTTAAGGCAATTAGGAAGCAGGAGACATCTCCCAGATGGAAATGAGGACTCGGGCTATGTCAGAATAGCCGGGGGGCGAGGGTCCATCACATCCTCCTTGTTGCAACCCCCCGAGTCCTTCCATGAGGCCTTCCAAGTGGTCGCGTCTGGCTTGGGTTGCCCCTCCCATGAGGAGTCTTACCCGTCATTGACTGCCAACCAAGCTATGAGGCCAGAGAGGCAGAAGCAGCACTCCTGCCAGGGAGATAAGCTTTGTCTCCTTAATAGGTCACATCCTTGTGACAGAACAGACCCAGATGAAGTGGGTCCCTTGGGCTCTTACACAGCCCACCATGGGGTGAGGGTTACAACTCCTGAAACCAGGCTGAACGGTCCGCAACAGATATACTCTCTGGGATTTTCAATAAACAAACACAAAAATCTGTGCCACTCAACTAGATTAAATGAGCAAACTCACGTAGGTGAAGAATGGGGCAGACAAATAGAGCAGAAGAGATCCTGTGGGAAGATCATCGCCTTTCAGATGAGAACCTCCATCACATTCAATATCATCATGTTGAAAACTAATGTGGTAATAGGAATAGAGGGAGGGACTCACTGTGGGGGGGATGAGGTGCAATAAGGAGAATGTGGGGAAAAGAGGAATATAGCAGTAAGATACTATATTCTATGAAGATCTAAGAGCTTAGATTTTAATTTAGCTCTGCTATTTAGTAGCTGTGCAGGCATAGACAAGTCTTTTGGTCTTTCTCATCCCCTGTATCCTTCAACTTTAAATAAAGTGTTATTTACCTAATGGATATGGCAAAGACATATTGATCACAAAAATCCATGTGCTCTTGCTTCCACCCTTTGCAACTAGGTAAGACCATATAACTGGCTCTATATAATGGGTTGTGAGTGTGTGTATGTCACATTCATGAGTAAAAACATTGAGGATCAATGAACAACCTCCTTCACTCTTTCTTCTACTGTGATGATAAAGGAGGGAGCACATCTAAAGATGTAGTTAAAGCCGGTGACACCCTGGGACCCTGTGTGACTGTGTGGAGTAGAGCTTTCTGACATCTTCCCCTGCAAAGCTATGTGCTGTGTATAAGACCTTTATTTATTTTTAAATTAATTCTGAAAGTTGGAGAATAGTACAAAGAAGTTTTTTTGTAAAAATTAAATGAAATAGTGATTGTAAAGGCTTCATCTTGATAAGTGGTTTATTATAAAAGCACAATGTTTAACTCAGTCTTTGGCAAATACATTTTTGTAAAGGGCCAGAGAGTAAATAGTTGGGTCTTTGCATGCCATATGGTCTTGTAACAACTACTCACCTCTGCCATTGCAATGTGGGAAGTGGCAATGTGTTACACAAAAACAGCTACAGAATGTATGTGAAGAATGAGTGTTGCTGTGTTCCAATAAAACTGAATTTACAAAAGAGGTACATGGGTTGGGTTTGACCCAAGGGTATTAATTAATTTGTGTCCCCTCTGTTAATTCAATATATTTTTATTATAAAATTTATGTATACTGATCATTCTCCTTGTGTCTAACAATTAGTTCCTTTATATATGTAAATACACTTAAATTTTGTGAGTTGCATTATGCAGATAAAGATCCTGAGACCCAGAGAGGTTAAGTGAAGAATTTAAGTTAATGCTGTTAGTAATTCTCAAATACTATATGATTAGACTTCATTCCTACTTAACCCCAAGTAGTAAGTTCCTCCAGTGTTCTTGTGACTGTTGAATAAGCAAGACCCAGAGGTGCAACCCTAAATACATTTTCTCCTTGTAATTACCTCTACAAACCATATCTGTGGGGTCATTTCTTTCTTTTCTTGAAATAAAATTTGGGCAGATAGCCCAGATAGCTTATCTATTCACTCTGAGATAATACTAGTTTTTTAAAAAAATAATCCTCTGGTAACTTTTGTCCCTCAAATAATATCAACTCAGTAATTAATATATCCTGTCCAGTGTAATAATAAAAACTGAATTTCAATCAAAGTGAAATCCCCGCAGAAATATATATCTGGGAAGGGCAGATGGCAAAGAGACATTTTCCCCCTTTTTCGCTTTGCCAGCTCCTCCTGACTATCCATAGTGCCTCTTTTGTTAACTCCTTATTGATATCTCTGACCTGTCGAGGTTCAGAGGTAGGAGTTTGGGAGAGAGAAGTAGAAGCCTGATTAGTCTTACTAGCTGGCAGTAATCTGGCTATGAAAAGATGTTTAAAGGTGACTTTCTCTGATACTACTCGCCACTGCTGAGGATTTGGTGAGTGCTCACCTCTGCAGTTTCCGTTTCTTTACCTAATGCAACTCCTTCTGCTGACCCCTAGCTCTCTCAAGTTCTGCCAAGGTACGATACTCCCTCCAGGTGATCTTCTTGGGCAGGATCTAGAATGAGTCCAAGTGTCCTCTCTCTGTCTGTCTCTATTTCTTTCACTCTCTTTTTCTCTTGTGAATATTGCACTGGTCCACATCAGGCTTACTCAAGCTTTAGGAGTCTCTTTAAAGCACTTTTCATTTTGCGTGAGCAACAGTGAAAGTGTCCCTCCCTTCTCACCCTTATCCCTGTTTTGGGTTCCTTAGAGCAAACCTTTATCTCTCTCCAGCCTCCAACTTCTTGCTGCTTCATCTTGCGAATGACTTTCTAAAATTTGCAAAAGCAGTCTTCTACCACCTCCTCAGCTATTCTTGCTTAGTTTGTCAAATACCTCTGGATGAAGTGTATGAGAAACTAGAGTCCATTGTCCTAGCATAGCTGTAGAAACTTTTTAATGGTCTTCAGTAAAAGCCTAAAATACTCTATATTTTTAAGGCATGTGCAGTATGGTTGTGAATACAAAATTAATACTCCAGAAATATTCACAAGACTTATGGACCAGAAGACACTTACACATTAATAAGTTCATTCCTTACCTGAATCAAAAAATATTTACTCTGTGCTTAATAAACAACAAAAAAAAATATTTGCAGTTTTTTTAAACAAATGTTTGCTGAGCTAAGGCTTAAGTAAGACTGAAACCAAATGCAGATGTCTTTAGTGTCAGTACTTTAATATCTATGGTTTTGGAGAATTTACCTTCCTTTTAAAAGCTCATTTCCATATTTTTCTTAATCTTGGGGTCCTCCTATTATTTTAAGAAAATGTGCTTGTCTTGTAGGAAAATATTAATCTTTACAGAATTGCCACTTAAATGTTAAAGACAGGCTCAGTTTTCCTTCCATCTTTCCTTACACTTCCTATCATTAGCTTATCCAATAGTTCCTTTTATGGCCTGTATAACCAAGGTTACATGGCATTATTTTCCAACTGCACTCACATACAGGTGTTGGGTCTCTTTTGAAAACTGTCCTTACTACTGTAGGCGAAAGGACCATTCTGCATTTCTGGTAGTCTACACATAGCTTGGGCCATCTTTTAATGCTGACTTTATATCTTTGCACGTAATCTGTCCAGGTCTAGATGCTCATCCCTGGCTTCCCTGAGTGTCATCAACATTACATCATCTTGACCCAACACACCAACATTGTGGTTTTCAGGTAACAAATATGTATTTAAATGAAAAACAAAGTTCACAAAAGTAAGGAAAAAACATGCAGAGGGGATTGAAAGTAGAATGTGATAAAGTGAATCTAAGCTAGTAGCTTCCTGAAAGGAAAGTTTGCCATGTCACAGTAGTAAAAGGAAAATGCAGAAATAAACATCAATATCACCAAACAGCAACTACATTCATTCACACAGTTTTGGCAGTTGGCCAATAGCAAGTACATCTGAGAAGATGAAGCAAAAAATGCTCTTGTCTTCTGGTAGAGTCGTAAATCCACCTTAGAAAGCAATTTGATAATATCTAATAAAGGCAAAAATGGGCTGACCTTATGATCCATCAATTTCTCTCAGATATATCTAAAGATACGCTCAAATATATGCACAAACTTATCCATCGAACAATGTCTTAGCAGATTTGTTCATAACCAAAACCAGCAAACAAACAACAGCAAAACTTGAGCCAGCTTAATGTAACAAGGTGGAATGAATTTTAAAATGTAGTACAATGCACTGGATGAAAATGAATGAATCAGATTTTATCAGATAAATGTATAAGAATCTTACTAATATAATTGTGAATATAAAAAGTAAATTGTAGGAGAATATTTAATGAAGTAAAACAATGGAATGGTACAGTATTTTGTACAGAGAGGCAACCCATGCAGAAAATACTTACAGAAACATGTGATATAATGACACTCTGGCAAACCACACAGAAAACTGAAACAGTGTTGCCCAAGGGGGAGCTAGTGAATAGGAGACATGATGAATGAAGGCAGGGGCCAAGGATAAACTTTTGCTACATATGATTTATATTTTTAATTATGAACTCTGTGAATATATTAGTAATTAAAAAGGAATGGAAATTGTTAGTCACTAATTTCAATGAAAGAATGTGGGTGGAGAGAGATGCAAAGAGAGTGACAAATTATATTGATAGTATTTTATTTATTAAGTTGAATGGTGAATACATATTGTTTTATTATTCTTTATACCTTGTGCATGTCTGAAATGTATTATTTTACAATGAAGCTTTAGCTTTCAAAGCCATTGCTTCTGCTAATGATCTGAGATTACTGTTTCAAAGTTTACCCTACCCTGTTTACATGTCCTCGCTCTTCTTAACATTTCTTAACTTTTAAGAAATATAAATCTCTTTCCCAGATTTACATTAGTTAAGATACTACCTCTTAATAATGGTATTTGTAATATCTGTACTAACTTATAACAAAGATAAATACAGCCTTGATTTTATAATACTTTTGAATAATGCTAATATATTTTAGCTAAAAATAAAACAAAACAAAACAACCCCCCCCTTCCGCGAAGTCATAAAACAGTAACCAAACCCAGGTTCAGCTGCCTGCTGAAATGATAGCCGAACTCCTGAAACAGGTGTGGCGAGAAGAAAATTGGTTTATGTAAGTGCTGGCCACCGGCGGGGAAGATGAGGGATTCTCCTCCTGAAGTCCACTGTAGCATCTCAGTGCAGGCAGAGGTTTTTATAGGGAGGGAAATCAGAAACAGGACAAAGAGATCAGGGGGAGGAGCTGAAGATAAGCAGGCAGTGTCCTGGAGAGTCCTGATACGGATTTTCACATTCAGCATCCTTGAGTTGGCCGTCTGGATTTTGTTAGTTGAATTCCTGGGCCTGGACATTGAGGTCATGCTGCTCCTTGGGTTCACACAGGAACTATACTAACTGAACTGTGAAATATACTAAAAACACATAACATGCAAGCTCTAGTCTTGAGAGAAAAATCAGGTTATGCTAATAAGCTGGGTTTAACATGTAGTAAGATTAATATGGGTAGCTTTGTGTATGTATAGTGTATTCATTCTCCACTACAAAACTAAGCTTTCATTTTGATTTCCCCTTTTAGGGTTTGACTTTGGCAGGTTAATTTTCTTTTTCGAATGTGTTTCTTTATCTTCAGAATGAATGGAGACCCGTGCAAAAAGATTCTTGTGAGAATTATGTCAAATTAAAATACTAATATTAAATTAAATAAGTCATGCTTATAAAGTAACTAACTTAGTGTATATAACAAATTGAAGGCTCAAAAATTAAGAATTCTATTTTATCAGTATTAATAGGTAGGTATAAATATGCCTACATTTTTGACCACTCTGGGGATTCTAAAAAGGTCTTATCCCTGTTGGTACAAGAATATAATGCTATTAATGCCCAAGTTAGAAGAGATTTGGTTAAGTATATACATACTCTGTGTGTGTGTATATATACACACACATACACTATTTAAAGAACTAAGGCATATATAAATATTTTAATAATAAAACTTAGATGTGAACTAATTTTTAAAAACTTGTCAATATTTTCTAAAACTAATTTAGAAAAACAAATAAAACATTTTAAAACAAGTTAAAAGTCCATTTAGTTTCACAAAACTGTATTATACTGCTTTCATTGGAAAGATGCATTTATTTTTTTCATGACTTTTATATAAAATATGCATGAATATATGAATATGTTAAATATACAAAACATAATATAAACACTTATACAAACATGTTTATGTAGATATATACGTACATACATGCATATAATGAAAGTCTGAATCTAAAAACAAAATATAAATTAGAGATTCTTTGCTCTCTGAGAAAGTTCAAAATGTTACTTCTTTAAACCATAATTTTCTTTACAGTTATTTCATATACAACTTCTTAGGACAGGTCTTAAATACCTATTAATGTTTTTCAAGTGCTCTAATTAATGAGATGAGCTTTATTTATAGTGAAAAAAGAGTAAGGAAAAAGGAACTTAGTCTTATATATTATGCTTTTACTTAAAAATATTTGACAGTAAAAATGAAAAAAAATTTTCTATTTTTTTCATTTTGAATGAACAAATACTGATGATGTATTTTACTCAATGTCCACATATTAAAATAATTTAAACCTAATATTTCAGGATGAAATAAAGTCTTTCAGTGATGTTTCTACTATAATGCACTATAGATTAAGAAAAAACTTTATTTAGCACTTGCTGAGAGTCAATTTTAACCCCCTTGCTCATGATGCAATTCCCCTGACCTAGCAAACAGGTAGTGGTGCTATTTTTGTTCATAGCTTACAGTCAGCTTGTTTTGAAATCCAGTCATATATTGGATTGCTGACCCCCTACCATAGTGAATTCCACAGGCAGGAGCTCCACGCTATGAAAACTGGTATTCAACTAGAGGGGTTCATGAAGAAAGTGAAAGTCTCTCAAATTAATTTCTCAAAATGCCCTAAGCTCCAGCCATCTCCCTTCCAATGTTCTTTGCAGCTGCTTAACACTTCTTGACTAGCTGAGCCTGAGTGAGTTGGAAGCCTCCCCCTATGGCTATATTTCCTTTTCAAAGGGCAGTTGCCATAATTGTATAATTTTGTGCAGGGAGTTGGAGCCTTTGTGATTGATCAAGCTGTGCTGAAAGATAACAAGCACAAAAACTCTAAGTTCAAACTGAGGAAAACTTTGTCAAACTCTCAGTTGAAAGTTGGAAGAAAGAGTACTTTCCACAGTAAAAACGTTTTGCATTTTTAAGCATCATCTAACTGTAAGGCGCTCACAACATTTAAAAGATTTTAGTAAATTTGTTCAAACTTTTCTGTCTCCAAGGGAGCACATAGAAAACAGAAGAACTCTAGGTAGATATAATTAGTACGAAACAGAGAAACAGACTAAAACTACTCGCTCATTTACTGTCCTCTTGGATCATGTAATTGGTTGGTACCTCCTAGAGCCCCCTTTGCCCTAGGTTGCTACCCTATCATTCACTCTGATGTTCTCATTACTGCCTGCTATTCTTCGTATCAGGAAATTCCTTCTCCCTAGAATTCCCTTTCTAGGTTTGAGCAAAATTTTGGGCCAAAATCCCCTGTGATATTTTTGCAAATTAAATAGTAAAACACTGACTGGCAAATGGTAGTATTAAATACATTTAAAGATGATAAAATAACTGTAGTTAAAGAATATTGATCAATAATAGAACCTATATTTACTGAGCCATCTACTATGCTGGAGCATTTGCTTACATTATCACATTAACACTTTTGACATGCATGTTAGTTGTCCATCAATTCATCTTTCCTCTTACTAAAATAACTCCAGTTTTGTTCAAGGTTCCTCTGTTTCTGGTTGAATCGGGCTTCATTGTATCCAGTCATGTTCATGTGCACAGTTCTGGTCAATGTGATGGAGGTGAAATTTTCTGGGTGAAGGCTCCCTTTCAGAAATCCCTAGGATGATAAAGTTTGTCATTTGTTTCAGCTGTTTCTGTATTCCTTCTTCTCAGCTGGGACAACAGGAGGAGCGGCCATCTTTGATGAAACCGCATGGTAAGGAGGGCAGAGTGAAATGATTAACTACACTTGAGTTTTAGATGACTTGTTTTGGGCTGTTCCACCAGCCCTGAATTCTCTGCCACTCGCATTGTTTTTGCTTTATAAATATATAATTCTATTTAAGTATTTTATTTTTGTTAAGCTTTCTGCTATTCCCAGTGTAATGCAATTATATATGCTTCATAACAACTTCCTGAGCTATCTGATAATATCTCACAGCTAGGAAATAGGAAGAGAAGCTAGGATTTAAAGATCTCTGTGCAACTCTACATCCTATTCTCTTTTCACTCACTTCTTGTGGTTCTACGTAGCTTAATATATATTTTTTGCTAGTGACTTAAATGGAGAGATAGAAGAGTCAGCCATCAGATTTGCAGTTTCCCATAGCTTGAACCATAGCTAATATGCCATACTCTGAAACTGCAAATGTCTTGACATATTGGATTTCCCGTGTCAAGCTTTTCACCATTGGGTGAATTTATATTCAAATAATTCATTCTTTGATAAGTTTATTAGAATCCGAGAGGAGATATTGAGTAGGCAGTTGAATATAGTAGTCTGAACTTCAGAAGAGAGACCTGTGCTGAAAATATACATTTATTCATCAATGACATATCAGTAGTATTTTAAACGTCTGACTGGATGAGATCACAAAAGAAAACAGAATAAATAGAAAAAGAAATAGGGTTAGTGACTGAAGCCTAGTCTTCCATAGTAATATTGTTGGTAAGTGTAAAATACACAGAGAAGGAACATCAGTGAATGTAGTGTCCAGGAAAACAAGCGATAAAATTATATGATCCATGGTGTCAAATGATTTGAATTTATGAAGTCAAATAAAAATGAAATTGACCATTGGATTTCACCACGTGAAGAATTTTGGTAGGATGAGCATCCATCCTAATATACCTGTAGCATTCCCAGTTTCTACCTGCTGTCTTGGTTTAATTAATAATATTGTTCTTTTTATTTGTAAGTGTAATGGTTTTGAAAATAAATTATATGGTCATCCTAGTCATTGGTGATCTTGACAAGGGCAGTTTTAAAGGAATTCTGTGAGCAAAAGTATGACTGGAGTACATGCATGCGAAAAGAATGGAGGACAAACTACGGGATTCAAAAAAAACAGTTTCTCTGCATGGAGATACAGAGATATGGGATGGAAACTGGAGCATAAAAATGCCATTATGTGCCAAAGGGATGTAGCAGAGTGAATAATTACTGATGTAAGAGAGAGAAAAGTATCTTCAAATAATTGAGAAGTACTGGGACCTGTACTTAGTAAAAAATTGGTTTAGAATAAATATTGGAAACAATTCTCCAAGGATCTCTTGCATTTCTGCCTTGTGTTCTGGACTCCTATTTCAAGGCTATTTGAATAGTCAACAGCCCTGAAAGAAAGAGATAACTACTTTCCTTGTACTAAAGGGTACGTTTACTTCCAGTTCCGAAGGAAAAAAATAGTGTCTTTCTCTGGGGTAAAGGGCAGTCATATTTTACTCTCCCTTATAACAATGTGTTCTCTAAGCTTAGGGTTTCTCCCCTCTAGTGTGACCCTGCATGTTCAGGTGTCTACGGCTTTCTTTATTCTTGCTTGTGGGTATTGGGGTTTAGAGAACTAGAGCACAGTTTCTGACGCTCTCACTATTGCTATTGCTGTAGCAATGGACTGTTTTACATCTCTGGTCCAAGACTCATGCCTTCTACCACTCTCCGTGAAACACGTGAACCAACTTGTTTGCTTGGAAGGAGGACAAAATATCAGACACTGCACAGCTCTTGACAATAGGTTCTTATATAATTAGGATAATAAATACTGCAAATACAGTCCCACATTGTTATGTTTTTAGCTGTATATAAGATTTAGGTTTTTATGTAATCAAATCCATCAATTCAGTTGTTTCTAAGTTGTGGGTTTGTGGCTTACTTAGAAAGATTTTATTTACCCACTTGTAGATGAATGAAAGACTGTCCTTTATTTTCTTCTAGGACTTATCTTTTATGGTTTATTTTTAAGGTTAGATATTGACTCAATATGAAATATGTTATCTTTTTTATGAAATAAGATCTCCCCAAGTGATAGCTAACCATCTCAATGCCATTAAAGTCCATCTTAACCTGATTATTTCAAGTGTCTTGTATAATATATTAAACTCCTAGTATAGGAATGTTTATGTTATAGGCTCTATATCTATATACCTATACATATATTTATGTATGTATATGTGGATATATTTACTTAGTTCTTTCCTTCAACGTATATTTAGTTAGTGCCTACTATGTGTTATATACAGTGGTATGCATTATTCCACAGTGGTTAACAAAATAAACCTGATTTGTATTCCCATGGGAATTGGAGCCAGTTTGGAAAAAATAAACACTACAAAAGTGATCAAATAAATATAGAATTTAAAAGTATGGTAAATATTCTGAATGAAATACGAAGATGCTTTCACAGAATATTGAGTAGGAGGGAGACATATAAATGTAGCTCTCCTCTAAGGAGGAAATCATTTATTGATAAACCCAGACTATAAAAATTAAGGATTACAAAGGTGAGTAGAAGAGTGTTCTAAACTGATAGAACAGCATGCCGTAGATAAAAGTTGTTTCAGAAAAAGATCAAGGAATGATTTTTTCTCACCAACAGACCAAGTCTGCCACGTGGGGCTTGACCTTTTGTTCACCAAATTCAGGTCAACCAGTTACACTACACTGCTACGGTGTTGATATATTTTCCAAAGTAAATAGTTAAGGTCAAATTTTATAGTTAAGGTCAAATTTTTATATGTATCATAGTTGTCATTATGATTAACTCTCCAACATTTACTCTATTTACAATAATTCATCTAATACAGCAATTTTCAATGAGTATGTTACATAAAAATTTAAATCATGTGATACCTGCCTATTTAGTCAGGGGCACTGACCTCTTTCCCCTTAGATTGTCAAATAAAAAAATTGAAAACAGCTAACTCAACAATAGCCATACAGTGTGAATGCCCTGGTTGAACCATAAATATATAGGTCACATAATAGAGTTGCATCATAGTGGTCATGTTGTGTAATAAGTTAGTGCCTGATTGGTTAATTTTTTGGTACCAGAAATCCTTATATACAAGTATAGGCACCTGATTTTTTAAAAAGTCACTTTGGAGCAAAAATGTTCAGTAATTACTACTATTAATTTCTGTAAATTAATCAAAATCATCCCTATTTTTGTTAGATGGCAAAAAAGATATTATTTGGTGTGCCACAAAATTTCAGTCATTCATTTATGTGTGCTAAGAGATTAAAAAGGTTGAAAATCACTAACTGAACTCTTGTTTCTGGGAATAGGTTTTAAGGATGGATTCAAATTTGGAAATTAAGATATGAAGGGAAGTCTACTGGGTGGCTTTTATAAAAATGTTTTCCAACTTCTGAGAGTCATGGAAATGAAAGGATTGGAAACTGAACATAACTTTTGACCTCACGCAGGTGCCTGCTGTCAGCCTGTGATTAAGTCCCCGTGTGGCGGAGCACAACAATGACACCTGCAGGACGGCAGGGCCAGAGCTAGGTGTGCCTGGAAACTGTCAACTTCTGGATTTATTTTTAAGTGCATAATTCATTTCCTTTTAGTGAATTTATTTGTTATTGAGTTTTTTGTTTTCACACTTCAAAGCATTCTGATACTTCTAACATTTTTAACTCAAGTCTGAGGCCTGAAAAGGAGAGAGGATTCTCAAAGAAGGGTAGCTTATACCCTCTACACCCCCCATCACTCTTGACCCAAACAAACATGTCTACATACAACATTTTTTAAAATTATTAGATAACAGTTATGCAATTTTAATATATTTTGTCTACCATATTTAGTTATTCTTTATTATGACATAATGGAATTTTATTCTTTCTGTTTCTTCAAAGCTAAGCATGGCCAAGTGGTGTCAGGCATTACCTGAAAGTCACACTCCTTCACTGTCTATTCCATACTTGAGCAAGCCTGGGAATAAAGTAGACTTTACTTTTGCCATAGAGCTGGGACTTACAGTGGAGGGTGGGATTAAGTCGAGCTACACAGTGGAGAATCCCTCCCTTCCTTGCTCCTGCCCTGTCTCCTTGCATTTATCTCCTTGTGTTTACTGCTGAGGGGGAGTCCATGTCACTTCCATCACCATCACTAACTGCTTGGCCACTCATATACTCTAACATATTCTTCACTTATACCTTAGTTACTGCTTGTAAGCTGTAATTTTTGTTAGACCTGATATTGAGCCTTTACAAAAAATGTTACTCTTTACCAGAAGAATGGATGTCTCCTTCTTTTTTGTGTGTTCTCTCTTTCTGAGTTGTATTTCTGCCCTCATAGTGATAGGGATATAGCAAGAATACCTATTGTTAAGATGCATACCATAAAATATTTATATATTTAGAACATGTACTATTGAGATAATTTCAATTATTTACTGTTCTTTGATGGAAATAATTGCTTGAATATTTATGACAAATTATTGACTTATTAAATTTTTATGAATATTAGTTTTAATTACATAAAACCAAAATTCACCATCAATAGAAATTCTTATGCACAGAAACAACAAAAATAATCCCACAGTTTGTTTTGTTGCTTTCTAAGACATTTTCAGAAATCAAGTGCCACAAATAGCTAATTGGTCAAATCAACATTTTGATATATCACAGTCTTTATATTATGAAATTCCAGCTTGAAGGTGTAAAAGAGGTTAAATGAGCATCCACCTTATCACTAGATGAACCATGTCGGGGTGTTTGTTACCCTAAGAATTTAATTAGCACATCTGAATGCCAAGAAAATGGAAATAATTGGTGGCTAGGAGAAGGTACCTTATATGTGGTGATTACTAATAGCTATTAAGAATATATAACAAGTGAAATACAGACAGACTCATAGAAAGAGAACAGGCCAATAGCTCTGGTAGAGGATGGAGGAATCAAGCAAGAAAGAAAAATAACTCAGGAACATGGACAACAGTGCGGTGATTGTGGTGGGGGAGGGGGGCATGGGGTGGAAGAGGGTAAGGGTGATGAGTGGTAATGGAAAAACCCTACCATAAAACTATTAAAAATAATGAGTAAATACAAATAAAAATATAGTAGTAAACAATTGAACATTATTATTTTTTTTTCATTAAATCATTCTGTTTGGTGGCTTTGAATTTTAAATCTAAAAATTTGAGAACTCTAGTGGAACTATTCTATATTACAAATGGAGAAAGAAAGTCCCAGAGAGAAAAAGATTTTCTTCTGGCAAAAAAATGAGGAATAAAAAGTAATATTTATTTTTTTCAATTGCAAATGTGCTGATAGAAAAACATCATAAAATCTAAGTGTTTTTGAAAAGTGCAGAAAAATAATTTAAAAGTTAAAAACGTCAGCAGTCATACTGGAATTTTTAAAATCCCCTTTGAAATGTGATTGGCATAATACTATGTAAATAATGAGACTGTTGTAGATCCCCCAGATGAAGTAGCCTGAGGGGATAAAATTTGGGTTGGCTATTGTTTAAATTATGTAATACTTAACTTGTATATATCTTCTTAAAGAGGATTTCAATATGAAAGTAAATTGAGAATAACCTTAAAAATAGCCTGCTGCCCTGGCTGGCGTAGCTCAGTGGATTGAGCGAGGGCCTGTGAACCAAGGGATCGTGGTTCGATTCCCAGTCGGGGCACATGCCTGGGTTGCAGGACAGTTCCTGGCAGGGGACGCACGAGAGGCAACTATACGTTGATATTTCTCTCCATCTCTCCTTCCCTTTTCCTCTAAAGATAAATAAATAAAATCTTTAAAAAAATAGCCTGCTAACATATCAAAATTTTATATGAAAGTCGGCATAACAAGTGCCCTTAAATTGCACCCAAGTATATTAATTTAGTTCATAAATCAGTTTAATCCATTTCACTATTTTCCAGGAAGAAAAATTAAAATCTTCCCCTGGCTATTTTGTAACTTTTCCATTACTGTATAAAAAAGCTGTTAAGTCAAAGAGATTATTTTCCAGAAACAAGTTATAGATGATCATTTTAAAATCACTGGTGTATATGGATTGCGCTTTAACATCTTACTTCTGGAAATGTAGATGCAAAATGAGGTGGTTGTGAAATGGCCTGAAGGAAAAAGTTTTGTGTGCTGTGTGAGCAAGTTTCTTAGAGCAAAAAGATGTTGAAGAACAGAAAAACAAGAAATGTAATGTTTTAAACATGCAGCATATAAATTATTAATTTGAGTTGAATATGGTGTTCCTAGGATAAAAATGTGAAAGCAGCTTAGACATCCTCTCAAGGAGACATCATTGAACAGAGGGTCTGGCTCTTACATGTCCTACTTCAAGTTCAGATGAAGCTCACTCATTGAGTTTATTATACATCATTTAATTGTCTACATTTTTGGTTTTATATGTTTATTTGTCCTTGGTGATTTCTTAACTGTGACTATCCCATTCACATTTTTTAATCATTTTAATGGCTTGTTAGTTTCATCCTTTTCATCATTAGCATTTTTTGTATTTATATATTCATATAAACATTAAAATCATTCTGTCTAGTATTAAAAAAAAAACCCTGGAGGTTCTATATCTAGGAAAATGGTGGGTTAGATTAATTGAAGGAATCATTCTGCTAGAAATATCAAAATATTTCTATATATCAATATAAGGTATTTAAAAGTTATTTTAACCACGTAAGATCCAGTAAGGCAATAAATCAATTAAGGAAATTAACTGGGAACCCATAGAAATAAATGAAACCCTGAAGCCACTTCTGCCCTAAAAATATTTACCAATCAATGGATAAGCAAAACTTCTGTTTTGATGGCCTTGAGTGGCATAGAAAACAGGAGTTGAAGCCCTGAGTCTTCTGAAATGGGGACTCCAAAAGGACACACTCTATATTAAACTGGAATTCCTATAATACAAACCTTCACAGTAAAGCATCAAGACTTACCACCACCTGGAATTATCCTCGGCAATTGTTCAGAGCTTGGCAAAGTAAGAAAATATGTCTTCCAAGTAAATAAAATGAAAGCTGTGAATTTACAATTCTGACCAAATCCAAATCCGTACACACACACACACACACACACGTGTGTGTGTGTGTATCACAGAGATAAAATTGCAAATTAGTGGAGAAATTGTGCATTGTTCTTTGCTGCTGTGGACCAAAAGAGACATGTGGATAGAGAAAATGGGGAATCAGTCTTATCCATTTATAGTTGGGAGGTTAGAGGAACAAGCTAGGTGTGTGGGTTAGACTGTGCTCCCCAGAAATATATTGAAGTCCTAGTCCCAGGGATCTGTGAACGTGACCCGTTTGGAAATGGGGTCTCTGCAGAAATAATCAAATTAAGATCTGGTCTCATTGGATGAGTTCTATTCGACAACACTGATGACCTTAGAAGAAAAGGAGAAAAGAAGAAGACACACGGGGAGAAGGACATGTGAACAGAGACAGAGACTGGAGTGAGGCAGCTAGAAGCCAAGTAATGCCAAGGAAGCTGGAAGAAGCAAGATGAGATTCCTTCCCTAGAGTCTCTGGAAAGAGCATGTCCCTGCCAACAACTTGATTTTAGACTCAGCCTCCAGAACTGTGAGGTAATACATTTTTGTTGGGTTTAAATCATCTAGTTTGTGGTACTTTGTCGGGGAAACTCCAGAAGACTAATAATATATGGTGCCTACTACTCCTTCCAGAATTTCCCTTTCAGCTCCTCTGGTTCCTGGTCAAGGGGTGTGTTGATCTTTGATGAAGGACACTAGCTTCTCCTGGAGAACAAATATTCCCATCATCAAAGTCTTCAACGATGGACACTTCGAAGTGGTCAGAGACAAATGAGGTTTTCCATATGACCTGATGCATTTCAGGTCAGTCTCACAGTTTCTGTTTGTCCTTCCTTTCCCCAGTTTGTATCCAGTTTATTTTCCTAGCTGCACACCTTGCAGATTTACAGCTTCAGCACCAGGCTCTGAAAACTCCTACTCTTTCCTAGTGTTTGGGCTTCTTTGTTGGAATCTAGACTGGCAACACCCAAATAAAAATGATACTGTTTCTGTAAACTTATTTGTGTTAACTGTACAAAAAAATTATCCTGTGTTATTTCCCAACAATAGTTCAGTATTTTACTTTTAACATTAGATTTTGACCTCAGTTTAAAAAAAAATATTTGGTGAACGCAGATTATAATATCACTCTTATTTTTAGATAAATGTATTACATGCTTTGAAAAACAAATAATTGGCTACACCTGTGGAAAATAAAGAACTGAAATCTTCCATCAATGTGACAATTAGAGCATTAGTAAATGCAATGGATGTGAATCAGAACTAATTCTACTACTGGAAAATAGAGAAATTGCTTATTTTTTTTTTTGCTTATTTTTATATAAAGCATTAATCATTGCAGTCAGTACCAGCTTTTACACAAAGAATGATTTTCTGTGATACCAAAATATTCACTAAATCAATTTTTTAACAGAATAGATTATTTCTATAAAAGAAATAAATATTTATGTAAACTTTATTTGATTGTTAAAAAGAAACTGACAATTCAGGTTAAAAAATTGGTTTAGTATGAGAGATCTTATAAATATTTTCAAGTATTTTAATCCTATGAGCACCCCCCACAGCTAAGAAAGCCAAACTCCAAGCCAGGATTTTGTACACACAGTGCAACTACACGTCCCCACAAACAAACATACAAAACACTCTTATATACACATCAGTACAACCCAGTGAAAAATTTCTCGTTCCTTCCTTTTCAGAAATGGAGACTGAACTCAGAAGACACGGGAATCACTATTATTCACTATATTTCCTATGCTGCACTTTACAGCTCCATGACTATTTTGAAACTACCAATCTGTACTCCTTAATCCCTGCACCTTTTCTACCCAGTCCCCCAAACCTCCACCCCTCAGGCAACCATCATAATGTTCTCTGTATCTACAAGTATGTTTATGTTCAGTTTGTTTGTTTATATTGTTCTTTAGATGCCACATATAAGTGAAATCAAATGTTATTTGTGGACTTATTTCACCAGCCATAATACCCACTAGGTCCATCCATGCTGTTGCAGATAGTAAGAGTCTCTTCTTTTTTTTTTTTAGTTGAATAATATTCCATTGTATATAGGTACCACAGATTTTTAAATATATTTATTGATTATGCTATTACAGTTGTCCCATTTCTCCCCCATCATTCCCCTCCACCCTGCACACCCCCTTCCACCAACATTCCCCTCTTTAGTTCATGTCTGTGTGTCATAAGTTCTTTAGCTTCTACATTTCCCACACTATTCTTGCCCTCCCCCTGTCTATTTTCTACTCACTGTCTATGCTACTTATTCTCTGTACCTTTTCCCCCTCTCTCCTCCTCCCACTCCCCTGTTGCTAACCCTCTATGTGATCTCCATTTCTGTGGTTCTGTTCCTGTTCTAGCTGTTTGCTTAGTTTGCTTTTGTTTTAGGTGTGGTTGTTAATATCTGTGAGTTTGCTGTCTTTTTACTCATATTTTTTATTTTCTTTTTCTTAGATAAGTCCCTTTAACATTTCATATAATAAGAGTTTGGTGATAATGAACTCCTTGAACTTGACCTTATCTGAGAAGCACTTTATCTTCCCTTCCATTCTAAATGAAAGCTTTGCTGGATAGAGCAATCTTGGATGTAGGTCCTTGACTTTCATGACTTGGAATACTTCTTTCCAGCCCCTTTTTGCCTGTAAGGTCTCTTTTGAGAAATCAGCTGACAGTCTGATGGGCACTCCTTTGTAGGTAACTGTCTCCTTATCTCTTGCTGCTTCTAGAATTCTCTCCTTCATGTTAATCTTGGCTAATGTAATTATGATGTGCCTTGGTGTGTTCCTCCTTGGGTCCAACTTCTTTGGGACTCTCTCAGCTTCCTGGACTTCCTGGAAGTCTATTTCCTTTGCCAGATTGGGGAAGTTCTCCTTTATTATTTGTTCAGATAAGTTTTGTACTTGTCGCTCTTCTTCTTCCCCTTCTGGTAACCCTATAATTCGGATGTTGGGACGTTTAAAGATGTCCTGGAGGTTCCTAAGCTTCTCGTTTTTTTTTTTTTTTTTTTTTTGAATTCTTGTTTCTTCATTCTTTTCTGTTGTTTTGTTTGCTTGCTTTTTTGTTTCTTCCTTCTGGTCCACTCCATTGATTTGAGACCCAGTTTTCCTCCCATCACTATTGGTTCCGTGTGTTTTCCTTCATTTCATTTATTGTAGCCTTCATTTGTTCATCTAATTTGTGACCAAAATCAACCAATTCTGTGAGCATCCTGATCACCAGTTCTTTGAACTGTGCATCTGATAGGTTGACTGTCTCTTATTACTTAGATGAATTGGCTCTGGGACTTTGATTTGTTCTCTCGTTTAAGCCATTTTGTTATTTGTTTGTTTTTGTTTTTGGTCTGGTCACGGCTATTACGCAGTGAGGGGTGGAACTTTAGGTGTTCCTCAGGGTGGGGCAGCCCTGTTGCTAGTTTGTGATACTGTATGTGGTGGTGAGGTCCGAGAGGGAACAATGGCACTTGCTCCGTTCCTTCTTGGATTCCAGTCCCTTACGGCACTTCCCCCAAACGAATTGGGCCCTTCTGGTGCTGATTTCTGTGTGGGTGAGCTTGTGTATGTTCTAGGACCCAGTGGGTCTCTCCAATGAACTCTCCTGTGAGGCTGGGAGTCTCTTCTGGCACCTCAAGCCCCACAAGGTGTTTTTTAGGTTTTATTTCCTGGCTCTGGGGCCCTGGGTTGCAAGGTCTGTCTCATTTCCCATTTTCACCTGGATTATCTGCACGCGAATGTGGGACTGCCTGGTCAGCCAGCCAACTTTGGCGTCACTGGGTCTGCCTGTTGCCACCCAGTGCCTGGGGCTCACTAGCCGCTACCTGTATGCCTGGGATCTGCGAACCACTGTTTGTATGCCCAGGTCCACCAACCTCCACTTTTCCTGCTGCAACTCTGCCCCTCTTACTGGTCTGAATGAATGGTTGTCAGACTTCCATACGGTGCAATTTTCTATCAGTTCTGATTGTTTTCTTGTTTCTAAATCTTTGTTGTCCTTAAATTTGGGTAGGGGAGGAGACACAGTGTGTCCACCTATGCCTCCATCTTGGCCAGAAGTCTTACATTTCTACCTTTTTTAGGTAGGCCTGTATCACTATGAACTCCCTCTCTGGACTACCTTCACTGTGTCCCATAAGTTTTGTACTGGTACCACAGATTTTTATCCACTCATCTATTGATGGACATTTGGGTTGCTGTAATAACTATATGTGATGTCAGGTGGGTACTGGAAATATCAAGGGGAGCAATTTGTGAAGTATATGATTGTCTAACCACTGTGCTGTACTCCTGAAACTCATGCAAAATAACATTTAATATAAAATGTAATTAAAAAATTAAATATATCAAAAATGGAAGAAGAGATAAGAAAAGCTGTGATTAGAAACATTAGAAAAAGAAAGGATATAAAATAAAAAGGGAGGTGATAATTAGCCTTTGAGGATACAATTATAAGCAGCAACTTCTGCTTTAAAAAAAAAACATGACCTTGCATTTTACTTTTCACAGAGCAGTAAAAGTTAAATTGATTTATGCATTTCATAGACTATATGTCTATACACAATGTAGAAGACTATGTGTCTAATATTACTTAGTAGATATTTGAATCTGATATTCTCCTGAGTACTAAATGTAAACAACAGTGATGTTAGCTTATCTCTATTAATTTTATTACATGCTATTCAC
This sequence comes from Glossophaga mutica, assembly GCA_039655065.1. Classification (NCBI taxonomy): domain Eukaryota; kingdom Metazoa; phylum Chordata; class Mammalia; order Chiroptera; family Phyllostomidae; genus Glossophaga; species Glossophaga mutica. The sequence continues at coordinate 68,931,304 of CM077304.1, forward strand.
TGCATCAGAAATTTTGAGTGTATTAACTTATAAACTACCCAGTAATATTAATAGAAAGATACTGGTTCTCTTTGAAATTTATACTTGAATTTTGGATCTTCATATGTATAGGTAAGTTTACCAAATACAGTAGTCCACCTTGTCTGCTGGTCTGCTTTGCGTAGTTTTAGTTACCTGTGGTTAACCAAGGTCTGAAAATGTTACATGGAGAATTTCAGAAGTAAATGATTCATAAGTTTTATGTTGTGTCACATTATGAGTAGCATGATGAAATTTCGAGCTATTCTGCTCTATCTTGCCTGGGAGGTGAATTATCCCTTTGTCCATGGTATTCACTCATTAATCATTTAGTAGCCCTCCTTGTTGTCATATTCATTATAAGAGGGAGGGGGGCAACATTCATATAACATTTATTATATCATATTGTTAATGTTCTTTTTATTATTACTTGTTATTAATCCCTTTCTGTGTCTAATTTATAAATTAAACTCTGTTCTAGGTATGTATGTACAGGTACTGTCTGTGGTTTCAGGCATAAACTGGGATTCTTCTAAAGTATCCCCACAAATAAGAGGGAACTACTCTACTAATAGTGTGTAGGTTAGGGAACCATCATTTATATTGTTACTCATTTTGATCATAGAGTTTGTATGTTTCACTGCTCTTCATGCTGTGCTGACCCTTTGCTAGTCAAATAATAGTTTGGTCACTTTGGATTGTGACAGACTAAGGGGAAATATCAGAGACTTCTCTTTGTTTGCTGCGTATTAATATTTTCTGTTAAAATGTCCAGACATGTATATATAAGGGAATTCATTAAAACAGCATGTGAAACTAATGACAATTAATAGTGATGGAATCAAACTTGTTCTAGAGAGGGGCTGGTAAGTAAGATTTGAATCCTACTAATGAACAGGACTTCTGACTTCCCCAGAACAGTGGGGAAACGAAGTGGGCAACTGTGCGGACGCTGAACTGCAGGGAAAACGAAAGTGTTGCTGGACTACATGCAACATCCTGTCTTAGCTCAGATAACAAATAAAATAATCACTGATTGTACTTTGACTAATTAGACAGCACTTAATGATAAATAAACAAATAAATAAAAAAGAAAAAAGAGGAAACACTTCTTGCCAGATTGGTTTAAAAAATTACATGGAATAAAATAAAAATCATAATAATAACAGTAAATTGCTTTGCTTCATTCCTTAAAAATTTATACCAGTTGGCATTTGTGGAGAAGATAATAAATTTTTACCATCATTAGCTTATGTTAAATATTTATTATTAATAAGTTTTATTTTTCAGTTTGATCCAATATTGTTGGCTGTGCAATTTTGCTTTTTCAGATGCATGAAGTTTTTCTGGCAATATATATGATCAACTTTTATAATTATTCAGTGGAGGCTTGCAAAGACATCATCAATTATGTAGAAATCAATGTTTAATAAATACACATGAAAGCCTGTAAGTATTATCTCAAATGCTTTATATTCCATTTTTTAACCAACTTTATCTCTCAGACTTTAAAAGTCTCTCAATATAAACATTTCTGTCACCCTCTGCTCATATTTAAAACATTTTTCTCTCTATGTGTTTGGTACTTTTTAATTTGGACATTTAAAGTTAAAATAAGTATAATAACATCCGCAAAATAAATATTTACTTTGATGTTTTAATAGTTTTAATTCAAATTATCTTTTTGTATTACTGTTAGTAACTTTTCTTTCTTTTTATTGTCTGGCATATTTAATAAATCTTTGTCTTTTTTATTTTTCCTGTTTAAATTTTAGTTAAATATGTTGCATTTAAGTAACAGATATTCTAATTTCTATTTTAAGATAGTGATCTGAACACATATTTCACTCTTATCCTCTTGCATCAAATATCTAGAAACACAACCTAAACAACAAGGTATTAAAGAGAAAACTACAGGTCCAAAATAGCCTTACTTGTGCTAAAGCCCATGATACCAAACACAGTTTTAATATCCGACCAAACTGCTCTTTCAGCCTCTTCCAGAAGCACAATCTTAATCAACCAGTCTAGAACTTTCTGGTCCACACCAAGGGGGTCATTGGCCATATGGGCCCTCCCCAATCCCTCATAGAAAGAAGAGGTGATCTCCATGATAAAGCCCCTGCCATTCCCTTCCCTGAAAAAGGTGAGGTTCTGGTCTAAAAATAATCCTTCCTTTATTGCCGTCAGTAGCTCCCCTGCCCTACCCTTCTTCCTACGAAACTTTCCATTTTGTACAAGTGTTGTGAATGCCCTTCTAGTTGCTCAGTGGGATGCTGCCTGATTCATGAATCACTCAATAAAGCCAATTAGATCTTCAAATTTATTCAGTTTAATTATTTTTTTAACAAAGGAAATAAACTAACCCAACACAAATAGGTTCTCTCACTGCAACAGAACTTATGAGGCAGCTCCTGAAAGTTAGAAAAAATGGAAGAAATAAGCCTCAGTTAAGGACACAAACAGGAAATTACCACTGTGAATAGTGTCTCTGCTGGTCGATGCCAGAGAAAGAAGACTCTGGAGTGATTAGGCCACACATTTTCTAAAACCCCTGACATTCTACCTCCCTAATTGTGTGTGCTATGTAATAAGCACTGGGTTGTTTGCCTCTGCAAATCCTCAAAACAAAACAAAACAAACAAAAAATGCAAATTTCTTTTGAATACATGTGATTTTGTCACTGAAAGGAGACTCACAAACATGTCCAAAATGTTAATGATGCTCAAATCAAATTCAATGAATATAAAGCAATAATTTTAAAAGTAGGTAATTTTTTTCTCAATCATGAAAAAAATAAATTCTATTTAATACTTCTAAGTAACTCTTGGGTTTATAGACAAAACAGAGATCACTATCTAGACCTTTAGACAATGCTGGCATTAAAAATAATAACTACAAGGTGTAGTTACTGTCCCAAGTGTATCAGTTATACTCCCACACTTAATCTTCAGAAAGTCTCTCTGAAATCAGTACTATTATTAATCCTATTAAAAGACCCAGGGAGTTGAAATAATGTGCTAAATTTCACACAGGCAACATGTAACAAAGCTAGGCTATGAAATCAGGCAGTTTAGTTCCAAAGTCAAAACTCTCTACACTCCGAGGGAGATACTGTACATAAAACTAAAGAATCAGAGTGACAGAGGAAAACATAGTTTTCAATATAGCTATTCAAAAAGAAAAGGAATACAAATAAACTAAACCTGAAATTCAGTAACATAGTAAAAGAACAGTGAAATAAATCTCTAAACAGTAGAAGAAATGAATCCTAAAGCCAGAAATTAATGAAATACCCAACAACCCAATAAAAATAGCAAAATTGACCAGTAAACAGAAAATCCAGTTCTTTGAAAAGATCAGTAAGATAGACAAGCCTTTGGCAAATATGATCAAGAGCTAACGGAAGAGAGAAGGCACAAAAGGGGAAAAATACGTGGAATGAGAAAAAAGGTCATGACCGCAGGTCTGGAGAAGATTAAAATAACATTTTCAGAGAGCACTGTATACCAAAACATTTTTCAACTTAGACAATTTTAAAGAAAACTATAGATTGCCAAAATGTATTCAAGAACAAGTTAGAAATCTGACAAGGACCATAACCTTAGAAAAAAATAAAGTGATTGTCAAGATTTACCATTAGGCAAGGCATAAATCCTAGAGTATTTTATGGAAAATTTCTAACAAAATTCCAAGTGATAGATTCCCAATCCCCGAAAGTTATTGAAAATATAGAAGATGATTACTTACATACTCTATTTTATAATGTTCATGTACACTTAATGACAGAACTGGATAAAAACAGAATAAGGGTCAAACTAAGGGCCAGGTTGACTCCTGCACAAAGATGCAAAATTTTAAGGTATTAGTGAATCAGATATTCCTGCTTTGACCGTGTATATGTGCATGCAAAATGCTATATCAGGATAATGTGTCCAGTCAGTTATGTCTAGGTGCTCATTTCCTGTGATAAATATTACCAAATGTTCATGCTTAAAAAGACCTAGTGATCTGAAGTCATAAATCATGTGAGTTCAGGAAAGTATGTCTCTATCATACTTTAAATGATTATTGATTTTGATCATTAAAAACTCTAATTATCTTCTGGTTGAATCACCATGTTCTGTCTTAGTTATTAATAATTGTTTTCATGAATTTTTTCTTTATGTACTTTAGAAAATTATCTAAACATTTTTTCTATAATAATTTTTATTTTCTATAACATCTGTTATTAAATTTACTGCTTTTATTATATATATTTCTTTATTAACTTTTGGATGTGCTTATTTCTTTCATTATTTCATGTAGTTTTCTAAAAATACTATAATTTAGCAACCTATCTTCTCATTTTATTTTATTGCCGTATTGTGTCAAATTTTCTATACCCATTTGTGGTATTTTTAACTTTTTAAGTCCAAAAAGGATACAGTTAGATGCTTTCTAAGATTTATATCTTTTTAGTTAATGAATATATATTTTATGTTTTATTGAAAATGAAAGAAATTTTGCCCTGGCTGGTGTGACTCAGTGGATTGAGTGCCTGCTTGGTAACCGAAGGGTCTCTGGTTTGATTCCTGGTCAGGGCACATTCCTGGGTTGTGGGCTGGGTCCCTGGCTGGGGGCACCTGAGAGGCAACCATGTGATGTTTCTCTCCCTGTCTTTCTCCCTCCCTTCCCCTCTCTTTAAAAATAAAATAAATGAAGTCTTTTAAAAAATGACAGACATTTCCCCTAAATCTTATATCTAACAATACAAATATAACTACTGACCTCAAAGTTTTCAAGTTCATAAAACCACAAAGGACTATAAAATAGTCAATAAAATATTTAAAGGATGAAGCTTATTGTTGTCTTTGCTATAATGTTTCCTCACAAATAAAAAACAAACACAAGAAAATATATTTTTTGTAGTGATCTGATAATATAGTGCACACATCTCATAAAGTGTTTGGCTTAAATATTGTTTCAGGTTAACATGCTGTTCTGGACTGCGCTGTGTCTAGACGAAGGTGTAGCAAGCATGTGAAACTGTCAAGTTAACAGTGCACCGTCTTCGTCATTCATGTCAAGCAAATACATTTTGGCACAAGTCACTTTTGATTTTGACCACTGGAGTTTCCAATATTTAATTGCAATGTGTGAGCAAGTATGCAGATACATTTTATTACCATTTAAGCCGTGCCTTCCACGCACATATGCACACAGCCACAGTAATTAAATTGTGGAAGTTAAAAATAGAAATGCCTTTAGGTTAACATAATTTTAGAATAGAGTAACATTCATAAAACTGAAAAGTCAACAAAAATGAAACTATAAAATAAATAATATATTCAGGTGTCAAGAAAATAAGCATTTTGGAAATGTACATGAATGGCGATTAGCCGAGCCGTAGCACAGTTTGGGGCAGCACAGCATTCCCCGGTGAGCTGGCTGTCCAGCCTCTTTTGCTGACTTGCTGTGTGGGGAATTTCTAGATACAAATGATAGTTCTTCCAGTATACAGTCCTTGTAATCATATTCAACATGTTTAAGACTTTCTGTGTCCTAATCTATGTGAAGTATTCTAAAATGACAGTATTTGTTTCAGGGGTTTCATGTATCAGTCCTCTTTAGTATTCTCTCCTAATAATATCCTCTTTTCTGTATCCGTTCCTCCCTCCCTCCCTTCTTAATTTTGGGTCAGTGTGTAAGCATGCATTGAGCACACATTTATGTAATTGGCTATTGCATAATGCATGGGGGATCAACTAGGTAAAACACGTGTTCACACTATCGTTTCTCCACTTCACTTTCCTTAAATACTTGGTAAATAAGTATATAAATATTTTAGAAAACCTATGTCTCCTGTCAAGAAAGTTGAACTTTATTAAATGTAATAACCACACACTCTTCCTTTGTCAAAATAGTAAGTAGTTTCTATTTTCTTAAAGCCATTACACAATATCTTACAAATAGTCAAGAGCTTTCTCTCTTTAGATTCCAAATATTGTAGAACCTGATATATAAAAAAAAGTATTTAGGCCAGATATATTTAAAACACTGTAAAACTTTATATGACATAAACTCTATTTCACATATTCTGGACCAAATATAACCTAATTATTCAGGTTTTACAAGTAACGTAACTACGTTGTGCATTTCAAACAATTAAGAATTGAGGTTTAAGGCTTATTCCATGAATTTTATCCTTCTCATCTGCACGAATGTGCTCCACAGTATGAGTGTATCAGCGCTCCTTGTCTAGATTGTACAGCATCGCTATTGCCTTTTTTTATTGCAATTCCCAGGTCTTCACACACTACTTCACCAGTTCACAATGTTTGGCCCTGAAGTCTGTTTGAAGCTAAAGAAAACAACATCTGTTATTAAAGCTTGTTTCTGTTTTAAAACAATATCCTTAGATCTGATATCCACTTCCAGGGGAAATTGAGAGGATGTATGCTATCTTGAACAATGCCATCTTGAAATATTAGGCTTTGTTTTTATGACTTTCTTTCATAGTTAAAACCCCAGTGAAAGTAAATTTTTAAAACCCTCACATTGTCTGATGAATGAAATTCTTCCTTATTTCTAGACTATTTTTCATATTAACACTGAATTTGTGAATTAGAAATTTAGTTGTTCAGGTATTTCTTCTCCTTAACAATCATGATGAGATTTAGACCATTAGGTCTGAAGTTCTCTGAGGTTTGCCTGCAAAGTCCTGCTGACAGCCACTTGCTGTGATCAGCTTTATTTGTTCTACCATTTTCTGCTCAGTTTTTGAACAAATAACTGCGATTTCTTCATCTTTAGATTTGCAAATTGAATGTTTACTTCACTTTTTGGAAATGCTGAAAATCTGGAAAATCTTTTTCTATTTTAATTTTCTCAGTGATAATTCCTTAGTCTCTACATGTGGATCTTAACATTCTTTAGGTGTATTTCTTATAGGTGACTTCTGGAGAAATTTGCCTATCCAGGTCCATTCATGTCTAATTGTCTTTAAGGAATGCTTGTTTTCACCAACCTTAAAAGTGAAGTCATAATGTGAAGATATTTGAATCCTTTTTTTAAATCCCTTTTTTAATGAAATCAGTGACAAGTGACAGGATATTTTCAAGGTTCTTCTCTTGTCTCAACTGTATGACTATCATGGTGGCGAACTTCTGTTTGGTTTTCAGCAGTTCTTTTTCTTCAAGCCAATATTGTGCAATCACTTATTCCCACACTCAGACACCAGGTATCATCAACAGCATCCAGGACTTTTCTGTATACTTTGGTGTGGAGCCTGGGAGAAGCAGAGGTGCCTAAATCGAGTGACATTGGAATGCACACATCTTTTGGACTTCCTGTAGTACTAAACATCCAACTTCATTAACTTTTTTTTTTTTTACGTTGTGTGTAAAGATATTGACAATGCATTTCACAATATTTAGTTGAGATTTCTAGGCCCTTTTATTTTATTTTTCATTTCTACCAAAAGGCATTACCATACATGCAGATAAGTAGAAGCTACACTACTGACAAGTAAAAAAGTCAGATTTTGCTTTAAAAGTCCAGAACTTAGAACTCAACATCCCTTAGATATCCTTCAAGTTCGAATGCGTTTGCCATATCCACTTATCCCTTCAATCTCTAAAGTTTCTCTTGTCTTCCTTTACAGAGCAACTGTATATTACCTCCACATCGTTGAAAGAGGGCATTGAAAAACTAAGTGTAGCCCTGGCTGGTATGGCTCAGGAGACTGAGTGCCAGTTTATGGACCAAAGGGTTGCTGTTCGATTCCCAGCCAGCCTACGTGTCTGGGTTGCAGGCAGGGTCCCCAGTGCGGGGCATATGAGAGGCAACAACACGTTAATGTTTCTCTCTCTCTCGTTCCCTTCCCCTCTCTCTAAAAATAAATAAATCAAATCTTAAAAAAAAAACAAGTATATTATCCTGGGTAAGCTTGAGGACATTCCTATAAACAGATGTGAGTTTAAGGGAGTGAACACCTGCTCTATCTCTTTCCCTGAGATGACCTTAGACTTATTGCAAAGCTTTAGCCTCAAATTGTTATGAAAAGCATTGCTGAAAGATGTTTCCTGTGCTTTCCTCAGGCAGCATCAAGGACAACTTCTCTACAATCATGTACAGGACAGAAGGTGGAGGGGGCCTCACCTCCAGGATTGATATTTCTTTGCTTCATGCTCTGGGGTAGAGGAGCATGAAGACCTGACCCATCCATATGAGGCACTGCCCACAGAATTTGGAGACACAGCAACCTCAGGAGCTCTAACACTGGCAAAGATACAAATAATGGCCCACTGTATTCCCTAAAACATTCTTCTTTTCCCTGCCCTCCTTCTGGATACAAACATCCTTCCTCCTCCCTGCTATCACCTTTAGTCACCTATCTAGAAGTAACAATAGGGATATTCTGCTTAGACTACATTATGGTATTTTGTAATTCTAATATTTTGAGGGCAAGTTCTTATACAGGATTCAAGTTGTTGTCTTTATTTTTATTTTTCTTTCTATTGTAGTCCTCTATTCTTATCCACACAAGACATATTTACCTAGATCTCTTAGGAGCCAAGAAACAGGATAAATGGATTTTCAATAACCTCGTCATCATACCTGTAGATGCTGTTGAAATCCTCTAAGATTTAAGCGGAAGAGATTCCTGATGTTCACAGACCTTAAGCAAATTTCTCTTGTCAAGGTCATTTATCTGATTTTTCTCTGCTGAGTAATGAAAACTTTTGCTCTCAGAAACTTTACACTTATATAACAGTGTGATGGGAAGTTACCCTCATGTAGTTTGGAATAGTTTAAAGTGTTGCAACCCCAGACAGGACTTAGATGACTATAACTCCTATTGCTCCCTTGGCTTCTGGTATTTTCACCCTTCTTACTGCTGAGATCACAGTTCAGGTGTTCATGAACCATCATTTGGTAATTTCTGCCTTTGTCCATGTCGTTCTTTTGGGAAGTGTAATCAAAGATATGTAGATGAAAAGTTAATAATAAATTAATGAGCCTATGTAGTTACCTTTGAACAGAACTACATTGATCCTGTGCCATAGAGTTAGAAGAACCTTCTAAGTAAAGCACCTATATTTTTAAGGCAGCAGTATTCAGTGGGGGTTAGTGCAATAACTCTTCAGGTCTCACTGTCCTGCTGTTTTACTTCAGTCCATAACATGTTTTTGCTATTGGACATTTCTCCTGGGTTTTGGTGGATTTGACAAATACCGCTAGTTTTCAATTGTTACCACTTCACATGTTTTTTTGAAATTCTTCCCTGTTCAGCACCTGCTGAATTTATTTCTCTCAGTGCTTTTATAATAGTTATCAAAGTACTTCTAGAGAATTTATCAAATAGCACTATTTGTTCTTAAAAATTGTAAGGAGATCAGCCAAAGGGTATATATGCATTGCCCTTAGACAATAATGTGGTGAAGGCCATGGGGGCGGGGGCTGGGTGGAATGAGGCACAGGGCAGAAAAACGGGGGCGTCTGTAATAGTGACAATAAAAAAAGAAGTCTGCTTGGCAAATGTAGATCAGAGTGTAGATTCTTCTGAAAGAACAGGCACTGTTAAGAGTTACCATCAAATAGTGGGAAACACTGCAAGAAAAAATATAGTAAGTGAAAGAAAAAAATTATAAAGAGAGAAAAATGCCTGTGGGTAATAGTTGCTTGGTTCGGAAGCATATGAATTTCCTGAATCTGATTATACATCTATAGAAGCTATAGTCTTCCACCTTATGACCAGCCCGTCATATTTTCTGAACACCATTGATTGCTTCAACTTGACACCAGTAAATGTAGCATGTTGTCATGGCCAACATCAACATCTTTCCCATTCATTAGATAATTGTCAGTATAGGTCTTGGTCATTACTGTGGATGATCTTAATTTCAATAAAAGGGTCATAAAACAGGAAGTTACAAGTAGTCATCTGAGATGTGTTTTTCAAAAATAATTGAGAACTCCTTGATGTTATGAATTTTGTCTTATTTACTCTCTTATTAGGATACTGTTTTAGAAATTGTGTCTCAAAGAAGCAATTTTAATCATTTAATAAACAAAAACAGAATTGTTAAATATAAAAATTTTTGTCAAGAAATAGTTTTCTATTGAGAGATATGCCTAAATAATTTTACACTTTTCTTTAACTAATTAAATTTATTTATTTAATTAAAAAATTGTGTCTACTATGTAGTAGGCAAGGGGATTTTTTTTCAAAAGCCTATTTCACATTTTGGAGATTAAAAAAATCTGTATAGAATTATTTGGATGCTACTACAAATGTTTAAAAAATTGTAACATTTAGAAAAAATGTAAAAATTTTAAACATTTGTAAAGATGTTTAAAAATGCTACTAGAAATGTTTAAAAATATGGAGGCCATGAAAGGATTTGAAAGCCAAACTAGCTCATCTCAGCTCAATAAAATTCTGTATCCCTTTTTGCCAGACAGTGTGTACAAGTTGGACCTTGTTAGCTGGTTCTGACATTTGGCTGAACTCAGCCTACTTTACAATCCATTATAACCCAGACTTATTGAAAAAGTTGAAAGTAATCATAAACATAATGAAATTTAGGGTTCTTCTTTAGAATTCTATTTAAGATGTGCTGTGACTTTGCCAAGTTGCCATCCTTTCTGACCTCAGTCAGAGTAAGGTTGTCCAGAAAGCAGATTGTCTGGGAACAGGGCATTTAAAAGTAATTTTAGCCTGCCTACACTGTTCTGGAATGTTCTGGAGGGGAAGATTTTCCATTACAGTGTGAGTGGAGGTCTATTCATTCCTTTCATCAATCTTAACAGTATAAGTATTAATTGAGAAAGATTATAACCAAAGCATTTTTACATTTATAATCTCAGTAAACTCAGAGAGATGTTGCGGGACAAAGTGAATTTTAATTGGAAACATAGCTTTACAACTAGCTGTAAAATCTATCTCGAAAATAGAAATAAACACTACAAGTATGGTTACCATTTTATAAATGATATTGGTCATAGACCAAGGTAAAATTGTAATTTGTGCTAAACTCATTTCATGGATTGCTATTTACCATTAAGATATTGTGGTGGTGAATTTATTAAAATAGGAAGTTTTCTCTTTGATTCAAGTAGCTATCCACAAGGAAATGACCCAAATGGGATATATATATATGTATTCCTAGCCAAATCTAGTATTCAGAGCTCCTAAAGCTATTATATCAACTAGGAGGTGTTTTGGTGGGTATAAAGTTCATAAGACTATCAAACTGGTTCCCCACATCTGAGAAATCTATATGCATTTTAACAGAAAGTTAATATATTAAGACATTCCAATTTATTCTTTTCAGGAATTTGGATTAAAAGAAGGAAGGGATATATTATTTTTAATATATCAGGTAACTCAGAAATTAAGCCTTTGATGTTACAGGAAAATGTTATGAAGTTTTATACCAAGAAGAGTATCTGAATATAAAAAAGTATATAATAATTCAGAATTTATTTCACCAATGGAATTATGCAGCATATCTCTGTATTGGTTTATGTATAATGTATAAAGTAACCTTTGGTTTTTTTTTTAAGGTAGATGAAAAAGCACACAAAGAGAAACTTTAAAATTTTGTCTGCAGCTATATTCCACTCTTAAGTAGTAGTTATATCTTCATGAAGTTTTAAATCCTGCCATTTTTTGTTTTTTGTTTCTTAAAAACCGGTATACTGAAAAATACATATGAAGCTGTGCCTCTTAGAGTAGCCAACATGGTAGTTAACACAAGTTTTGCAGAGTCATTTCCGTTGATCAAAACTTTGGTGCACCCTTTTGAAACTGTTCCTTGAGATTCTGAGTCATATAAGATTGTCAATGTCCCTGTTAATTTGCCTAAGTTGGCATTAAATAATATTTGGCTGATATAACCACTTGCTAAAAAAATAGATTTTTAAATGTTCTCAACACACACACACACACACACACACACACACACAGAGGTAACTATGAAAAAAATCTGTGGGAATCTAAATGCCAGAATCAGGAAATTGATGACATCTGGGAGAATCTGGGAATTAGAGGGCTTTCAACTCTGCAATGAGTATAAAGATGTTTCTTATTCTTCTCATTTTCTAATATGCCTAAAATATTTCATAATTTAAAATAATAAAACAACTCTAAAAGAGAAACTCTTGGTCTAGGATATGAGAAATAATACACTACAGACTTTGAAAGAGTTCTGAAAGTATTTTCAGCAAAAGTATTATTGTTGTAAGAATTGCTCTGCATACTTAATAATTTCTATCATTAAATCGTGATGGATTTTCAATTTTATTTGTTAAAATATCACTGATGTTTCTCTATAGTCAAATTTGTCTTGTGGGAATTTTTTTGAATGACTACCAGTATTACCTTTTTTTATTTCAGACATCCACTCAACACACATGGCGCACCCGTCTCCGCTCCCCTCTCTGCGCATGCCCGCGCCTCGGCCCACTCTCTTCTCCGCGGTGATGGTGCAGGCACCGGTTCTCTTCTTTTTCTATTGTAACTCATATAATGGATGGCAGTGACATACACCATGTATTCCCCTGACATCTAATTGTCACTTCACGTCCCCTTTCACTTGACAAAGAAAAATTGGATACTTTATTCATAGAAATAAATCCCATGCAAAACATGTTGTAATTGGTGGACCCATATGAGTTTACGGTTGTAAACAGCTGAGTTAGGGGCAAGCAGTTCAGGACATCTACGCGAGTCTCAGGAGAATAATCACACATCAGTGGCATCTATGTTCTCTATGTCAGTGCAGAGAAAAAATTTATTTAAAGGCCTAGTTTGTTAACAGGTCCGTTTGTATATGCCCACAGTGTCACTGATCTGCTGCTTGGCTCTCTGTCATCTGTGCACTACAGGTACCTACTTCAATTTTTTTAAACTAATTTTAAGAGCTAATAACTTAGTTACCCATTTGATACTAGTCTATAGACCCCTTTATACTCTTCATTCCTAGAGACTGTCTTACATTCTCTTTCAATGCCTTGGGGAAAGGACTGAAACCTGATCCTTTCTTGTACCCCCTGCTATTCCGAAGTCTGCTGGTACACACAATCTCCCTTAGAAACAAGTAGTACTTACTATGCTTTGGCCTAGCAAACATTTTTTTCCTGTCTAACTTCTAAAAATATTTCAAAGCAATCTCTCTCTTTTAGGTTTGCTGCTTAAATTTGCTTTAATTCAGGACATTCTCATTTTTTAGACTATGACCCTTTTGAGTTCCTCTTTGAAACTTGACACTGGCACAATACCTGGCTTAGAGGAGGCTCCCTAAGTGATTGTGGATTGCAGGGATGGTTCCGTCTTGTACTGCTGGTTCAGCCTCCGCAGGCCCTGAAGATTTCCCCCGGTTTCCTCTATTCTTGTTAGCTACAACTAGCATTTGTTTCTTCTGAAGTCTCTCATGCCTTTGTTCACTGCATTTATTATAGCTAACAGGGAGATCTTTATGCTGCTCAGACTCTAACAGCAAATGGGCCAAATAAAAGCAGTTTGGCTTACACACTGCTTTAAACTCTTCTCAGTTTGAAAGTCTCTAATTGGAACATTTTCATTCAGGTTTACCACAATCATGATCATTCCTCATTGTTTTACATAGTAAGACCTGTCCACATGTTTTTGTTATCTGCTGGCTGTAGTGCACAATTAAACCTTGAGTTCTATCTGTGTTTTATGCCTGCTGCTAGCTAATTAGAATATCCAGGGCTCATGAGAGTAACATTTATTCTTGTGAAGGAGAAGATGATGAGAAAGAGGAGGAACAGAAGAAATAAGAGGAGGAAGAAAAAATAAAGGAGGGGGAAGGTAAAAATTTGATTGTGAAATATTCAGATATTCTAAAAAAATACAGAAAATAGATACCTACAAACCCACATTTGGAAGATTTATTTAGATTTATTTTTCAAAAATAAAATGTTATACATATCACTAAAGCTGTACTCCTCCATTCATTTGTTTTCCTTTCCAGAGGAAAAAGCTATCAAAGTATCCTTTCTTGGCAGTTTTTTAGTATTTTTTATTACATACCACCCTCATTATAAAATATAGTCTTGTTTCCTAGAATCCTATCATATTGCAGTACCTAATTTTTTCTACCTTTTCAGCTAATGTTATATTTTGAGAAATTATTATTTTGATACTTGACAATTTAGTTTACTTATTTTCAAAATCACGTAGTGAGGGACTGAATATACAATGACAATCGCCATACTGTATATAAAAACAGAAGCCAGATTCACAACCTCTACATCAATGAGCTCGAGACAGTAAATAACTGAGTCAAATACCTGCCAGCTTCCGTAATTTTTGTCTCTGCTTCCAACTGAGGACCAAGCAGAGGAAGCTAAATACACTCCCCTAACCTACTGCATAAATATTTTGCTTCTAGGTAGTACTCCCTCAGCTTCTTCATGCCACCAATCTCCAATTACAGTGCACCTGAAGCCTTCTCTTTTCCCACTCCATTTAAGTTTCTCACTGCCGTACCTGCCTTTGAGCCTCTGTCAAATGCCAGAGAGAGTGGCCGACTCTCACTATCAGAGGTGAGGGTGGGGAGAAACTTTCTCGTACCTCCAAGGCTCTTTTAGCTGGTCTAATAATTAAATAAACATGAGGTAGATTAACTAGAGAAAATAACTAAATTTGATTACATGCATATGTATGGGAACCCTGTATACATGAAAGAGTCAGAAACCTCACTTGCGCCTCAGGTTAGATGGAAAGGGGTCAAGGTGTACAAGACATTCTGAGCTAGGGGTGAGGTAATGCACCTTGAGGCTTCAGAAGGTCACTGCAGGGAGGGAACATGTTCAGTAATTATTTGTTTGTCCTGCCATAAAGATAGGTAAAAAGTCACTTCTGGTGATAGCGCGTAATGTGAGCCAGGCTGCTAATTTAGATTGTTCTGGACAGCAGAGGAGGAGAGTAGAAATTTCCCTTGAGCCTGTACGGTCTCAGTCGCCTGTAGTGCAAATAATCCACGTGGCACTGAGGCACATCTTGGGGTGTCTTGTTCTGAATCCCCACACTATGCTTGTTCTCATTTTAGTGGTCTTCATTTATTACCATGGTAGTATTAAAAGCCTGTGTCTATTCTCACAACAACGAACATTTAAATTGTTTCCGAACCATCAGTGTTGCAGTGCTGCAAACACATTTATGTGCAGTGCAAGAGTGTACTTAGAATGTAATTAGGTGTTAGACTAGTTATAGCTGCAGCTTTCCTAGTTATTCCCAAATTGCTATTCAGCTTTGAACAAATTTATTTTTTGTAAGTAAGAGTTTTATATTAAAATTTTTCCCAAATCTTTATCAACAATTAATATTATTAGATGTTCTGTTTTTGGCAACGACCAAGGTTATTGCAGGTTAGAGCTGTAATAAGAAAACAAATATCAGTAAACTTTGTTACAGAGCAGGCATATGCCACTCACACACAGGGCCAAGGGGCCCAGGGGGTCACAATATACTATTACCGGAAAGGACCCCCTACTGGGCTGGATTGTCTGTTGCCAGGTAGGAAAGATGTCTCTTAATGCCAGAGATTTGTAAAAAGGGAAGGAAATGTTTAATGCTTTATAGACTTAAAGTAGTGACCTAACATCTTCATTAAAATATCAAAGTCCTTTAAGATACCCACAGCCGCCCACAGTGCTTCCTTCTGCCCCTGCCCTAATTCGGGGTACCGTAACTCAGGAAAAGAAGCAAACGTCTGCGATCCAGGCTCCTGACACCGTCAGCTGTGTCGCTGTCCAGGCAGGATCTCTGATTAGTCCAAAGCCATGTGGCACCTTCTCATGGCCTACTGGCAAGAGTCCTTTCCCCCTTCTTCCAGGCAATGTCTCCCCTGCTTCCCAGGCTACACGGTCAAAGGGAGCACCCCAAAACCACGTGGTCCTCTTCTACCAAAGCTGTGGGGGTCTGCACTCTGGCCAAAACCATGTGGATCTCCCTGCAAAGCTGCGGAGAGGGTAGGGTCGCCACTCTGGCTGAGCTGAGTGGTGTTTCTCTGCTAAAGCTGCATGGTGATTCTCTCTGCCCCCGGCTGCGGGGGACCTGACTCTGCCAAAAGTCCATGGCTCTCTCTCCCCAGTGGCTGCCGTGTCTGGGTTTAAGTCCCCGTGCTACACTTGCCAGCACTCCCGTATCCTTGCAGCTTTACTGGGCTGCCATAGTGAGTCTGGCCTGGTGTGGCCCCATGGCGTGGAGCCAATCATCTTCAAGCTCTCACGTAGGTGCTGTAAACAAAGGAGTTGCCTCCCAATTACATCTTGGGTGGAACTCACTTCCTTCTCCCTGGCTCAAAGCCTGCCCACAGCTATTCAACATATCTATGAAACCAGTTAAAGGATATAGATATGTTAAATGACCACACCAGATGCCAGCTGCAAAGCTGTTGCTATGCAAAACAGCTTTTAATGGCCCTGATCCCTGCGTTCCTTCCCCCAACTCACACCTGAGGGGCGAAGGGATGAGGACATCCTAATATTTCCTGGATAGTTTGAGCTTTGGGCTCCATTCCAAATCTCTTTTGGGGGTCCCCCTCTTGGCTGCACCCTGTAACAGCTTCATCTAACAAAAATGTATTTCTCAATTATGTAGAATATAATATTGGTCTGTGTATAGACCAGTATGGAAAGGGGATTGAAATCTTAACAAAATTGACTTTTTCAGTTTAGGCTTACATTGTATCTCTTCATTTGTTAGGAGTTTTTTGAAGTTTGTGATGCAAATTTCTGTAAAAGCATTGCATATTTTTGTTAAATTTATTCCTTAATATTGGATGTTTTAAGAGGTTTTGTAAAAGCTATCTTACTTCTTTATCATGCTAATTGCTAATATCTAGAAATATTATTAATTTTTGTATAAAGACCTTGTATGCAGCTTACTAAAATCACTTATAAACAGTAATTCTAATTCTTTTTTACTGTTTTCTATTTTTTCTTTTTTTAATTATTTTTATTATTAGCTTTTTGCACTAGACTTCCAGTATAATTTTTATCTGAATACAAGTTGTGATGTCAGACATCCTTGTCAATATCTGATCTCAAAGGGCAGGGGAATCTTTTCAGTACTTCACCATTAACTGATATTTGGTACAGGTTTTTTGCGGGTACTTCATGAGATGAAAAAAAATTCTTCTGTTAATTTTACATTTAATTTTATATTTAAACTAATCAGGAATTTAAGCATCTTTCTATACTTTAATTGAACATTTGTGCTTCTACTTCAATAAATTACTTTTTTTGTCCTTTCCCCCCTTGCAATATTTACTTCTTATTACATGTTGCAGTTTCAAGATATAATATATTTTGGAAAATACACTAAAAATGTTAGTGTTGTCATTCAATGTAACAAATAAAATGTTGTAATATCATCCATAGACAGCTTATATTTTCTTTATTTTTCATAGAGTTCTAGAGAATTTTTTTCATTATTAAACTTTTGATTTTCTATCAACTGCATGCATAATATAGCAGATTTCATAACTGGATCTTAAAAGGCACAAGTTTGTCAGCAATATAAACTAATACAAATTATTTTAGTAGGGCTTGCATAGATGTAATTATTAAGTTATGTGAATTATTAAATTATTTGAACTTATTGCTGTCACATTTCTGAAGTTCTTTAGTGAAATTATAGTTCTAGAAAGTCACTAAATTTTTAGTGACTATACTTAATTAAAATGCTGAGAACAGTTTTATGGATCTAGTGTTAATAATCTATTGTCCTTAGGTTCTAAAACTAATTAATATTTCTTAGCATTTTATTAATCTGATTACAACCGTAGCTTTACCACATAGGTCACAAAATCACAATAACTCTAACTGTGGAGAAGGTGTTGGGCTGTAGAGACAAAATAAATTCTATTTGCGAAGATCTGGTTATGTTGGGGCCTCTTTTGAAAGTCTCATATTCTGACCCCATAATCAGGCTTCACTGAACTTAAGAAGTATCTTATTCTGATTGTATTGTCCCTCTCCTACCTTCCCCTATGTCACAAATTAGTTCATTATGTGACAGTACTGATGTGGTCCTTCTATAACAAATTGAATTGAAAACATGAATATTCCTGAAAATGAGGACTAGGATGGAAATGTTCTCAAAAAATAGCAGAGATGCCTCTTTTGGCATGCCATTATAAATTAACCATCTGTCAAGAACTTTGAAGGATTTGAGAGTTTTACCTTTTCCGCAAGGTGAAAGGTTAGTCTGCCATAGTTTCATGGTTTCTGGCAGAAGATATGAGATTCCTGGGTCAAAAACAAACTGCTTTGTTACTCGTGGCTCAGCAGACAGCGTGAACTGCACGATTGTATTTTTCCCTTGTCCAGTGAGAATGATGAGAAGTGGCCAGGTGGATGCTGTGCACACTGTACATTTGCACCATGCCTAAGGAACCCTGAGCTAAAAACAAACAAACAAACAAACAAACAAACAAAAAACACCCAGTTGTTTAAAGGTACCACACGCAAAGCTGTTCCATCTTTCTCCTGGAGGGAGACATTATCTTTACTACATTGGACTGTAAACAAATCTGCTCTCTGAAGCAGGAAACATTATCTCTATCTTTTAAAGCTGCTTGCTATATAAACATCTTTATAAAAGGAGCCCTAAGCAAAAGTTGTCATTGCCTCTGCTGACAAGGTCTGTAGAAACATGAGACCTATGAAGAATATACCCAAAGCAAGGACAGCATTCCATTACTTATGGATAAACTATAAACCAGCATCCTTTAGTCTTTGCATTGCTGTCATGTTGTTTTACCTACTGCTTTGCTAATCTTCCAGGGATTCTTTTTCTTCCATGGATTCGCTAGGCATCATTCTACTAATCCCGGACCTCAGCTAACAAAAGAAGTTTAGGAAGCTGCTCTACCAATCTTTCTATTTCTAATCTACAAATCTGTTGCAACTCTGAAGCTAATAGCCAGATGAATCATCTCAACTACATTTTGAGTGATACTACTATAGCTACTTTGCTACAAATAACATGTCCTCTACTCATCAAGTTTCCATGGAATTTTTATGTAATGTGCTTCCTGCTTTCATCTGCTTCATGCTTCCATCTGTGGCATCACTCATAGGTCCAAAAACCTGCTTCCATCTGTGGCATCACTTATAGGTCCAAAAACTACCATTACCCCTGCATACCAGCCAATGACTAAAGGGGTATGAAGATGAGAGAGACAATGTCTGGATGTCCATGAGATGGAATAAAGATATAATAACTGGTGTTTGGTAGTATATCTGTGTAGCAGACATTATTTACCCCTTTTCTCGATGGATAGATGCCAAGACCAAAAATTGGAGAAATGTAACCTTGATGCTTTCCTGTAAAACTCCCTATAATCCTGCCTTCTGTACTGAACCCTTCAAATGAGTCTAGCTCACTCACATTAGCAGAGAGGACTGAGAACATTTCAACTCTTTATCACTTCTACTTTGAAATAATGTAATATTCTAAATTTTGTAAATCAATTCTCTTCACTGAATTCAGAGAATTATTTCAAAGTTGTGACCTAGAAACTTAAGTCATGCCATTCTTTAGCTTCAGATCTTTTAATATTCAGCTTCATTTACCGTCACTTTCCCACAAGCCTCTTTTGCCCTCAAAGAACTTAAATTCTCAAGGCGAAGATATCTTAGGGGCTCTTCCCTCCATCTGGGCTAACCTGGATGTGCGCTCCACAGCCTGCCCTCTCTGCTCACTAACTCATTCTTCAAGTTCAGTGTAGAGCGGAACGGCATGAAAATGCAAGCCTCCAAGGAGTGATGTGTATTATTAATTTACTATTAATCCCTCCTGTCTAGAAAATTATAGATGATTGGGATATATTGCTAAGTGAATGATAAGCATGTGCTTATCACTTTTCATGTGTTCAAATGAAGACCTGTCATATTTCAGAAATATATTTCAAACCACTTACTAAAATCAATACAGGTACCTCTTTGTGCATTGCAATGTAAAATTTCAATAGGAAGCTGGTTGTTAGGTTATAAGTAATACTCCAGTGTGTATAACTAGAGAGGCTTATAATTCTTTATTCCTGTACAACCTGAAGAGGTAATTTTGATTCAAGGTTGAAGATCCTTCTGATATATGCCATGAGAGTGTCAGAACTCTTCAACTGAACTTTATCAAACTGAGTGGTGGATTGGTTTATCTAAATTGAAGGGTTTTTTTCCCCTTCTACCTTTTAATTGTGGATCATTCTTAAGGTGTTTTCTTATAATTGTCCAGAGCTGTTGCTGCTTTATTGATTAACCTGCTGTGAAGTCCTGGTGAAAGTACAGCATACACCATGTGATGGCAGCCTTTTAAGGTTATTGTTATGCCTGTAGTCAGATGGCTACATTGTGATGGCTGTGACTGAGAAACAAATGAAATGTTTTTAGGAAACTGTAATCACATTAGTCTTGACATTTCACTGCTTCCCCCGGGTAACCAATTGATTCTTTCCATTTCTAAGAGGAAACTTCTAATTAAAAATATTTTTTACTATTTTTAAGGAAAAAAATTCTGACTTTATAAAGACCAAAGAGCTTATATCGTTCTTCATATCTGAGTTCCTACTATTTGACACCTAATTTATTTGTTTGTTTGTTTGTTTATTCATTCATTCACTCCAGGAATTTAAGTATGCGAGGTCTATCCAGAAAGTATCCAGCCATATACTATGAAAAAGAGAGACATTTATTGAAGAAGATACAAGAAACATTGTACGCAGGACAATGATACCTCAGTCCCCTTCAAAGTAGGCACCTTGAGACCTTGCACAGTTCTAATTGCCATCAGCTGCCAGGTTGTATTTTCCTGAATCTCAGTGAGGGTCTGAATCTTTTTCCTTTCAAAGGTGATTCTAGTTTTAAGGAAAGTCAGAAGTTACAGAGCACCAAATTTGGGCTGTAGGGGGCTGAATCATCGGGTGATTTGATGGTTTGCCAAAAAGCTCTGCACGAGACATGATGCATAAGCAGGAGTGTTGTTATGATGAAGCTGCCAATCACCAGCTGCCCATAGCTGCAAGCTTCTGAATCATCCGAATAGTTTCCATGGAGGAGTGTTCAAGTTTAATGCAAAATCTGATACAGATTCATTGCTCTACTCACTCAGTCATTTTGAATGCAATGGATACACAGTACACATGTTCACTCAACACCGTCTACCACCCCTAGTGACTAGTAAGTAGAGTGAAATCATCACTGTTCATGAATGCATATTCCAGTCCACTCTCCTTGGCTGCCAGGTTACATTGATGTCACGCAAACCATTCTCGTTATATTAACAATAATTGGATTTTTCCTGGACAGACCTTGTATTTCCTTACTCTGAAACAAAAACCACATGCACTTATAAGTGATTAGATTTTTGTAAAAAAAACATAGAGGACTAAAATAGTGACTCAGAGTCGATTTTTTTTATTGGTGACATAAAACTACCAACTATATATGTTAAGTGTGAATGAGAAGCAAATGAAAGAGATGGACTGTGAGTTCCTTAGACTTCATAACACTGTGAAATGTTGTATACCTACTAAGCCAATACAGCAAAACCTAAGCATGCTTGAGAGCGAGGATGCCAGAATTTAAATCTAAGCTTTATCACATACCAATTCTGTGATATGGGGCAAAACAGATCACAGAATTTGTGTTCTTATCTTTTACTCTATAAAAGCATAATTCAGGACCTAACCAATATGATTACTGTGAGGATTTAATGAGCTACTCTGTGTATTTAGAACATTGTAATTACTCAATAAATGTTAGGTCTTATATCTATTTTTAAAAAATTTTAAGTTAAATTTATTGGGGTGACAGTGTTTAATAAGATTATGTGGGTTTATAGAGTAATTCTATGATCTGTTATTTTTATATTGGATTGTCTTAAATCTATTTTTATTATCTGTATGTCTTCCCTTAATTCAGCTAAACTCATCATTAATAGATAGAACATCTATCTGTGAGAGACACTGAAATCTAGAAGAAAAGACAAAGAATTGTCTATCAGGGTATTCAGGCATCCATTGGATCCATGACACTATTCTCAATGCAAACTTGGTAGAATTAAAATATTGGCATCCTTTCCCTTAGGCAAAGAAAAATGCTACCGGAAGCATTACTGAGTCAATAGATGGTAACTGTGTTGCATATGAATCGTGTTTGTGTTTAAAGGAAACATTCATACTAAGTCACTAATGCTGATGAATAAGTTAAAGCTGTGGGCTTCTCAGTATTTTCTTGAGAATTGATGTTACCATTTGCTTTGTACTCAGGGATTATGTATGCCATTGAACTACTCTTTGTAGCTCATTACACGTGCAAGTGCATACACATAATCAACTGAAAAAGAAATATTTAATTTTTTCTGGTAGGCAAAGTATCAGGATGTACCCATTATGGATGAATCTGACCAGCATTAATTATTTTGGCATTGTAACATCAATATTCAATTTGCCAATGTTAGGACCCTTTTCAGGAGTAAAACAGCCATGATTTATATCTCTAAATTAAAAAGGTTGAATGGTATTAACTCGTATACATAATTCATTTTAATTAAATGCATATTCTTGAATAGCTTCTTAATGGCTATCCAATGCCTCATTAATCTTAAATGCAACAACCTGAGATCCTTTAGGAGGTCAAGTGACAACTCAAAATTCACAAACATAATGTGTACTGCCCATGTAGAGTGACTATCAGGCAATCTACACAGGTTGAGTAAATGCCAGGCATGATATTCATTTCCAATATAGTTAGCTCAGGGAAATATTAAAGAGATAAATAACATGATTATAAAAGTCTGGTTTTCCTACCATCAACACTCTTTAAAATCTATTTCAAGTAACACTAGGATACCCATGATATTTTAATTATTCTTTTATGAGGAGAGTTCATGGGAGTTAAGGATATAGTGGGTTAACCCAAATCAAATTAGGATTCTTTTGTGAAATAGGGGTTTCCTGTATATATGAAACTATGGCCTTACAAAGGCAGAAGTTTTAGTCTGTTTTGTTTGCTTCTGTGCCACAAGAATTGAGAAAATTTGCTGACATGGAGGCATTCAGTAAAAATTCCATGAGTGCATTAATGAACTTTGAACACAGTAGAGGACAGTGTGACTGTCCAAGGAGTGGATATATCAGCATTGACCTACTTGACTTTGATATCCTTTCCCACATCTTTTGATTTAGTAGAGTTTGAGGGGAAGTCATGTGGGTAACACTCCTCTGGCCCATAATTATGTCTTACACCATCTCTAGTAGAAGTCCTTCCATTGTGAGGCGTCAAACAAAAAAAATATGCTAGTTGACTGCACAAAGCCACCACCATTACTAAAGAAGAATAGACATGACCCACCAAAAGAAAGCAAAACAAAACATAATTCTTATTCTTATGAACTCTCAAAAATAGGTGAATTAATCATTAACATCTAAGAAATATACCTTGTATAAGCCTTTAAAAAATTACGGTGCTGTAAGATATAAAACAACGTTATACAGTCTCTCAGTATTTTGGCATACTTTCTTCTTACATTCTAGTTTCTTTACAAAGAACATCATTCTGAAAGAAGAGAAATAAGTCTCTGAAGCAAAATAGGACACACGCACACCCACATTCCCAGGAGAGGCTGCAGAAGCTCTGGAGAAAGCCAGTCACATTGCTTTTTCACTGACTATAAAAGTGCCTTCTTGTGAAGTTTGAGAAATGCATGAGGCACTTTGCTTTTTGAAGCACTCTTATTTAATTAATTAGACAATGCTCACAGCGACTTAGTGATCTGAATCAAAAGCATGGTTCCTATTTAACAAATAATAACATTGTGACACCATGAAGTTCAAAGTGTTCAACGTCATGTGAATTGCAAAGATGTATAAAAATTATGGTTTGTAAATATGTACACTGGTATGCTTATGAATAAAACAGAGAAGAGGGTTGTGGTAGAGAAACTATGGAATTTAACAGGGAAGTGAAGACTGGTATTGAAACCTGATGACATGTCACAATCTTTGTAAATCATGTGCAGTTCTACAGAGAAACTTATGTTAAAAATAGGATCTGGTAGCTAATTATACAAAGAACACAACAATGACATTCAGAGATGTTTTCCTAAAAGGAACTACTCAAATGACAATTTAAGGCAAATTGTTTTCAGTTTATTTGAATATATTGTAAGAAAAATAAGTAATATTTATAGTTCTTATAGTGTGTCAGGTACAATTCTTATTGCTTTGCATGCATGGACTCATTTAAACCACTCATTGATGTTATGTCATTATTAATACTGTCCTCCAACCCTTTTTTGTGGAAGTGTGAGACAGAAAAAAATGAGGTAGCTTATTCAAGGTCACATAGCTGAACCCGAACCAGGCAGCTTATTTCCAGAGACTACACTGCACTTCTCTGCATCTAAATAGCTGTGCACTACTCTCTCTTTTCATCATCTTAGATTAACAATTTAATTGAACTGGGCAATTATAGGGATTAAATGCAAGGAGTTAAAAGCTGACTCTCTTAAGATCCATTGTTAGCCATGAAACGTGTGTGATTTGAGCCAGTTACTTAGCTTCTCTGAGAGTTTTACCTTTATTGAACAGAAATAATAACAGTATGTATGGATTTACTAAAAAAAAAATGAAATAAAAAATACAAAAATATTTAGTGAAGTGCCTAACATTTAGTACGAAATCATTTGATATTAAAATATTGTTATTGATTGAATTAAGCAATTTGTCTTAATATCACAAAGTTTTAACCATGTAGAGAAGAAGTACAGTAGCAAGAATTCATATAAGAACCTTTTGTATTAGGTGCAGCCACTTGGCTGGTTATCATTAGTTATCTTTGCATAATGTGTGAGATTTGAAATGATATTTTATAGTGTGTATGTAGGCAATAGTTACCTAAAAATTACCTGATCATTAAAATCTAAGGGCAGAGAAAATCTTGATGCACACATAAAATGCAATAAAGGTATTTTAAGACTTCTAGCCATGATGGAGGCACAGGTAGATACGCTTCCTCACACCACCAAAACAACAACAACAACAAACTCATCAAATTTAGAAACAAAAAAACAATCAGAACATTCAGAAAATTGAACTGTATGGAAGTCTGAAAAGCAAGGAGTTAAAGGAGAAACATTCATACAGACTGGTAGGAGGGGTGGAAACAGGCAGGTGGGGTGGCAAGGATGTGCAGCAAGGCAGCAGACTGGGTGGTCCCACATTCATGTGTGGTTAAGTCAGGAGTAATACCTCAGAGCAAGACAGACTGCACAAACCAGGGTTCCAGTGTGGGAAACTAAGGCTCAAAACTTCTAGTTGTAAAAATCCGTGGGGGTTGCAACAGTGGGAGAAACTCCCAGCCTCACAAGAAAGTTCATTGGAGAGACCCACAAGGTCCTAGAATGTACGTAAACCCACCTATCCAGGAATCAATACCCGAAGGACCCAATTTGCTTGAGGGTAGCAGGGGAAGTGACTGAAAGCAGGGCAAGAACTGAACAAATGGCGTTGTTCCCTCTGTGACCTCTCTGATCACCCTGGTGAACACTTAGGGCTCTGCCCCTTACAATGTAACAGGTACACCAAGACAGACAAAAACAGCACAAATTAAAGAACAGATCAAAACTACAGAAAAATAACTGATAGGTTGCACCTGCACCTGCAACCTATCAGATGCAGAGTTGAAAACACTGGTAATCAGGATGCTCACAGAAATGGCTGAGTACAGATAAAAAAAAATAGAGGAAGAAGTGAAGGCTATACAAAGTGAAATAAAGAAAGATACACAGGGAATCAACATTGAAGGGAAAGAAACCAGGACTCAAATCAACCATTTGGAACAGAAAGAAGAAATAAACACTCAACCAGAACAGAATGAAGATACACGAATTAAAAAAAAAAAATGAGAAGAGGCTTAGGAACTTCCAGGACAACTTGAAAAATTCCAACATCCAAATCATAGGGGTGTCAGGAGAAGTGGAAGAGCAAGAAATTAAAAACTTATTTAAAAAAATAATGAAGAAAAATTTCCCCAATCTCAGGAAGGAAATAGACTTCCAGGAAGTCCAAGAAGCTCAGAGGTCTCAAAGAAATTGGACTCAAGGAGGAACACACTAAGACACATCATGATTAAGTTACCCAAAATTAAAGATAAGGAGAGAATCTTAAAAGCAGCAAGAGAAAGGAGAGAGATACCTACAAAGGAGTTCCCTTAAGACTATCAACTGATATCTCAAAAGAAACCTTGCAGGCAAGAAGGGGATGGAAGGAAGTACTGAAGGCCATGAAAGGCAAGAACCTACATTTAAGATTACTCTGTCCAGCAAAGCTATCATTTAGAATGGAAGGGCAGATAAACTGTTTCCAAGATAAGGTCAAGCTAAAGGAGTTCATCATCACCAAGCCCTTATTACATGAAATGTTAAAGGGACTTATCTAAGTAAAAGAACATGATAAAAAATATGAACAATAAAATGACAACAAACCCACAACTCTCAACAACCGAACCTAAAAAACACTAACAAAAATAAATAAGCAAACATCTAGAACAGGAACAGAATTACATAAACTCACATGGTGGGTTATCAGCAGGGAGGGGAATGGGGAAGAGGGGGAATGGGGGAAAAGGTACAGGGGATAAGAAGTATAATTGGTAGATGCAAAATAGACAGGGGGAGGTTAAGAATAGTATAGGAATTGGAGAAGCCAGAGAACTTATATGTACAAACCATGGACATGAAATAAGGGGGGTGGGGATGCTGAAGGGTGGGGGATGCAGGTGGAAGGGAATAAAGGGGAGAAAAAATGGGACAGCTGTAATAGTATAATCAATAAAATATACTTAAAAGGTATTTTAAAGGCATGTTTATTGAAGTTAGAAATATTGTGTTGAATAAAGGTATTCATCCTTCAAAATGCATCCTCAATGAATTATGCTGAGTTTAAAAGAAAATGACATAGATATTGAGACTGTGTGAGACTAAGTGAAACTTTGGTTTACTGTTTTGGGACTCCTTAGGAAAAAATGAAAACATTTATTCACTTTTTAAAAAAATATATGAAGATATAATTTCTATACAATAAAATAAATCTTCCTTAAGTGTTTAATTTGATGAATGCTGACAGTTGCATATGCCTGTGTAACCACCATACAGATAGAGAACAATTTCGTCGCTATAGGCAACACCTTTTCAGTTCACCCAGACCCTCTACTCTACCCTTGGTCCACAGAGGCAACCACATTTGGATTTCTTCTTGGACTGCAAACAGAATATATGTCAGGCTGCTTTCACTCCCCATAACATTTTTTGAGATTTACTAATTTTGTTACATTACCATGGGTCATATTTTATTGCTGAGTATTACATTGAATAAATATATCCAATTTCTATCCCTTTTCTCCTGTTGATAGAAAATTTTCCCTAGTTTTTGACCATTACAATTAAGCTACCAACTATAAACATTTTAAACAAGACTTACCAACATATAGTTTTATTTCTCTTGAGTAAATATCTAAGAGTCAAATTGGTAAGTTATATGGCAAATAAAGACTTACATTCATAAGAAACTGATAGTTTCCAAATATGTACTACTTTATGTTCCAAAGAGCAAAGTATGAGTGTTACAGATATGGAACTATTTACATTTTCTGTTTCTTCTTGAGCACTTCTAATAATTGTGCTTTTCAAGGAGCTAGTCCATTTTGTCTAAGTTTTCAAATATCTTAGCATTGATTTATTCATAATATCCCTTTTGAAATCTGTAAAATCTTTGGCAATATTCTCCCTTTCAATCCTGGTATTGGCAATCTCTCTCTCTGTCTCTGTCTGTCTCTCTTTCTTCTTCTCTCTCTTTCTTTTGCTATTAATAATTAGTCCTCCTAGCTATTTATCAATTTTATCATTTTTAATGAAAACAACTTTTGACACAACTTATTTTTCTATTTTATTTTTCTATTTTTCTTTTATTCCTATTTTATTGATTTAGCTCTTATTTCATTATTTTTTTTCTGTTTTTTCACTTGAATTGCCATTTTTTAAACCTTTAAAGGTGAAAACTTTAAACATTGATTTAAACCTTTTTCTTTTGAAATATAGATATTAAGCTATATGTTTTTAGCTACATATTTTTTCCAAGTAGGTGTTTTGTGGTTGACTGAAAAAAATAAGGTTAACTCTTCACCCAAAATAGTTCAGATGTTGAGGCTGCTAACATCTCATACACCAATAGATTGTTGTAAGGATTATTATGCAGTGAGATTTTCTGCAGGAAGTAGGGCAGGGTCAAGTCAGTTTAGGTGGATTGAATGAAGCAGAGAGAGTGGGTTAGGTTTTTATTATAACTAATTACTGATCTTGGGAAAATTCCACACATGTGCAGACAAGCCTGGACTAGTGTGGTTTGAACATCCCTTCCAGTGCCTAGGGAAAATGCATGGGGGCGTTAGTAACTGGCTTGTCCACAGCTGGGACAAAGGAGGAAGGAAGAGGATAGGCTTGTAAGCTGTGAGTAGTTAAACATCAAAAACAGGGTCTTTCTCATTATTAAAGCAGTGTCTATCTGCACCCACTAATTTCATGTTGTATTTCACTATCATTCAGTTAAAAATACTTTTTAATTTCCCATGTGATTTCTTTTGATCTATTCATCTCTGAGTTATTCAGAGATGAGTATCTTAATTTCCAAATATTTGGGGATTTCTTAATATTTTATTCTTTATTTCTAATATAACTTAATAGCATTATAGTCAGAAAGCAAAACTGTACGTTCAGTCCTTTGAAATTTATTGACAGGGGTCTTATGGCCTACCATGTGATGCATGTACACCTGAAAATAATGTGTATTATCATATTGAGGTGGCATTTTTCTATAAATACCAAATAGAAGTAGTTCCAGGATGTTAATAGTATTGTCAAATATTCTTTATCTTTTACAACATTTGTTTCATAGTTCTCTCAATTACTGAGAAGTCTGCTAAAACTCCTAGGATAATCATGGATTTATCTATTTCTTCCTTTAGTTCTTCAATTTTTGTTTCATGAATTTGAATTCCAGTATTTAGGTACATATATTCTTAGGATTAATATATCTTTCCAATGAATTTAACTTTTTATCATTATGAAATGTTTTGTTATCTCCAGTGATATTGTGTTTGCACTCTTACTTTCAAGTTTTCTGTCTGTACATCTAATTTATTGTTTTCTGCAGTTTGAGTATGACATACCTGTGTATGTGTGCATGTTTGTATTTTGAGATTATTTTTGGATGGTGATAGGGTAGATAGGGAGATATTTATCCTGATGCCAGCTTTTCGAATCTGTGGTTTGGTGTCTGTCACTAATATAAAAAAAGATTAGGTCATTGTTACTTCAGATATTTTTCTGCTTTTATCTTTACTCTTTCTGGTATTACATTTATGTATATGTTATACATATTGTTTGTTATTGTCTCACAGTTCTTGAATTTTCTGCTTTTTCTCATTCTTTTTTCTCTCGTATTTTAGTTTGGCATGTTCCTCTCATGCTATCTTCAAGTGCACTGATTCTTTCCTTGGTCATGTCCAGTTTTCTAATAAGTCCATCAAAGACATATTTCTAGCTCTCTGCTTAAATTTCATCTGTCTTGTCTGTTATATACTTAAACCATTAGAAGCCTTAACATATTAATTATGGTTATTTTAAATTTCCTGTCTGATAATTCCAACATCTCTTTCTTATTCAATGTAGTTCTGATTATTGTTTTCTTTCTCCAGAGTGTGTTTTTACTTTTTTTTTTTTTGACATGACACTTTCTTGTTGACAGCCAGGTATGTTGTTTTATATGATAGGAACTGCAGGAAATAGGTCCTTATTATAAGGGTTCATGTTAATCTGGGTAGGAGTTAGTATGTGCTATAAGTACCAGGGACTTCTTATTTCCCGAGTGTTAGTATTTGTTTCTCTTATCTTTTGGTTTCCCTATATATCCCTACTTGTAGAAAATCTGTATCTGACAGCTCTTTAGCTGTAATACATTATTATTGTACTAGGATCCTGTTGGTATGGTTTTAAATGAAAGGGCAGGAGCATTTCATAATCTTTTGGAAATCTGTTTTATATTCAGAAAGTATCCAGCCATGCAATATGAAAAAGAGAGACATTTACTGAAGAAGATACAATATACAAGAAATAATGTACATAGAGCAATGGCACCTCAGTTCCCTTCAATGTAGATCCCTTGGGACCTCACAGTTCTCCCAATTGCTATCAGCTGCCTATCATATTTTCCTGAATCTCATCAACTGTCAGAAATCTCTTCCCTGTCAAAGGTGATTTTAGTTTTGGGGAAATCCAGAAGTCACAGGTTTTCAAATCTGGTTTGTAGAGGGTCTGAGTCACCTGGATTATTTAATGTTTTGCCAAAAAACTGGACTCAAGATGTGATGCATGAGCAGGTGCATTGTTGTGATGAAGCTACCAATCACCAGTTGCCCGTAGCTATGGACTTTTGAATTATCTGAACAGTTTCTGTGGAGGAATGTTCAAGCTTAATGCAAAATATGATGCAGATTTGTTGCTCTACTCAGTCATTTTGAATGTGGAGGCCGCACAGTGCACATGCTCACTCTATGGTGTCTACCTCCCCCACTGACTAGTACAGTGAAGTCATCACTGTTTGTGTGTGCACATTCCAGTCCATTTTCCTTAGCTGCCACTTTACATCGATGTTAAAAAAACTGTTTTTGTTATATTAACAGTGGATGGACTTTTTTGGACAGAAAAAGTATGTAATAGTTGGCCTGTTCCTTGGCGCATGGCTTTTACAAGTGTTCCTCAAGTAGCATTACTTTCGTTTCCCCTTCCCTAACTGTCTTTGGTTATGGAGAAGGCTCCAAGTGTATTTCACAATGGCTGCTTTTCCACTCCCATGCCAGAGCCTCACTGGGAGCACCTGGTGGGGTATCTGGGGAGAAAATTCACCCAAGAAATGTCTCACTCTCCAGCAAGTCCATAATCACTCTCCAGCAAATGGTCAATGTTCATATTAGTGTTCTGCCAATTTATGGCTCCAGGGGCTTCTGCTTCAGGTAAGCAGAATTTAGTTTTTCTCAGCTTTTTTTCTGATTATCTGGATGAAATTAGCTCTTTACATGTCTGAAACCAAAAAACCTATAGTATTTCTTTTTTCTTAAAGATTTTATTTATTTATTTTAGAGAGGGGAAGAGAGGGAGAAAGAGAGGGAGAGAAACATCAATGTGTGGTTGCCTCTCATGTGCCCCTTTGTTGGGGACCTAGCCTGCAACCCAGGCATGTGCCCTGACTGGGAATCGAACCAGTGACACTTTGGTTCATAGCCCATGCTCAATCCACTGAGCCATACCAGCCAGGGCTATAGTATTTCTTTTCTTTTTTTTTTTTTTTTTTTGCTTTACATTTTATTTTATTTTATTTTTTTTTTAATCAGTATTTTTTAATTGTTGATATTGTACAGTTTTCTGTCTTTTACCCCGCCCCAGCCCACCACCCCAGCCCTCCCCACCTTCCTCCCATTTCCACCCCCCCATAGTTTTTGTCCATGAGTCCTTTATACTTGTTGCTCTAAACCGTTCCCCTTTTCCCCTGAAATTCCCTCCCCTCCCACTCTGGACACTGACAGACTGTTCTCAAATTCAGTGTCTTTGTTTATATTATACTTGTTTGTTTGTTTTGTTGATTAGCTTCCTGTTAAAGGTGAGATCATATGGTATTTGTCTTTCATTGCCTGGCTTATTTCGCTTAGCATGATACTCTCCAATTCCTTATATGTAGTAGATAGATGGATCTTTCTTCTTATCCAGTATGACAATATTCTTATTATTTAGTTGGTATGTGTAGTCTCTTTGTATTTAATGTTATTATTTATATGCTTATATTTAAGGCTGTCATTTTGGTATTTGTTTCATATGTGATCCTACTGTTCTTTGTTTCTCTGCTTCTCTTTTCCTGACTTCTCTTCAGTAAACTAAGCGTTTTTAAAATATTTTATTTTATCTCCTCTGTTGGGCTATTAGTTATACTTCTTTGTATGATATTTTAGTGATTATAAAGTTTACAATATTTGTCTATACCATCACAACCTAGTTTTAATAATATCATGCAAATTCATGGCAAATGTATAACCTTACAAAAATATTATTCCATTTACTTTCTCCTCCCTTTTTGTTCATGTCATATTTTATACTTCTTCATATGTTGAAAACCTCAACATGCATTGTTGTTACTTTATTCTAAATGATCAATAGTTGTTTAAAGTGTATATATACCTGTAATTGTGCTCCAAGCCTTCTGTAGCCATTGCCTTAGTTTTGCTTAAGGAACGAAGTGCTCTTAGGGTTTCCTTTCAGCTCACTTGTGCTGATTCTGTTGCTCAGGCAGGGGTTGCTTTGTCTTAGTGGAAAGCCCACATGCTTCAGGGAGGATTTTCCAGTGACTTTTGCATGGAACCATCCTTCCATCTACTATTCCTGAACCTGCTATAGATCTATAAAAAGATTTGGCAGGTGAGTATAAATTGCTGTGTGGTTAAAGCTCTTTGGGATCCTAGCTCACCGTGTTAGCCCACATGGGCCATAAAAAATGTGTAAAATGAATTTGTTTGGTGTATTCTTTTCTCAATATATGGCAAAGTCTTCTCCCTCCTTCTACTTTACTAGGGATGAAAGTAGTTACATCTTGTCTTGTAATAAGAGTTCAACCTTTTCTAGATACAAACTCATTTTGATTTCTTTGCATTCTTAGCTCTCTGAACTTATTTTTAAAATGTTGTTTGGTAACTTGTTTAGTTTATTTTTATAGTTGGACCAACATTATTACCTTTCAAATCCTAACTGGAAGTGGAAATCCTCTTATTGTTTAAAACCTCTTTCTCTTAGAAAGGTGCCATTAGCCAATTTGTAGATAATCTATTTTGCATTCGAACAAAACATTTCTACATCTAGCCTTTTCTTTATACACATTTATGCAGAATAGCTGTGTTTAGGGCATGAATGAGAAATCCAGGGCTAGAGAACAATTTTACCAATCTCTCAGAGCTACTTCTGGGGTACCAGCAACAGTTCATCACAAGTCATGCAAGTGGTTCAACTTGACAAGTCAGGCATACAACTCCCCCTTTTTTTCACTGTGTCAGGAATAAGTGCCAGGTTTTCTGGAGTTATCAGCCTCAAGGAGAGTGATATGAACACTGAACTCTGAACAGCAAGGAAAAGGTGAAAGCATGAGTTTTTGCAGAGATGCTAATAGGACTAAAGCTCAGAACAATATCTTTTTAGCAATCTGTTTAAAATTTCTCAATGTCTAGCTCCTTCTTCTATGCTGCCCACTGCCCAGGGAAAGGTAGTAGAAAATGACAGCCCCTATTAATCAGCCCCTATTAATGAAGAAGTCTTAAAAATGCACAGGATGATTATGATCACTCAACCCAGTCATGGAACTGCTCATTGGATAATTGCCTTTTATATGGATGCTGCTTTCACATCCTTTCTCAAATGCCTCTGTTTCCTTGTACTTAGGAGTTCTCTCCACCCCCATCCATACCCCACAGAAAAGTGTGTGTGAGTGTATATTTTTATAAGGATGTGTTTCTTATATTTTTAAGAAATAAACTCTATTTTTAAAAATTCAATTTACATAAAATTGTGATGGTGGGGCAAAAGTAGATTTTGTGTAGAAGTCATTGTGTACAGTGGCTCAACTTAAGGTTTGAGAGTTATATTTCCCCACTTGAGATTGTCCCTTATCCTCGATTTGTTTATTTAGTCAATCATTTATTTATATCAGTACGGACTCACAAGTACTTATTGAAATGTTAGGTTATAATTCAGTGCTATTTATATATTTTTTTACTCAAATTGTTTTAACTTTGGTTATTGGAGATTCTTTCACTTGGTTGCTGTGTTCCTTTGACTTACCTCCATCATTACATTTTTTATTTGTTCTGTTTTTTGTTGTTACTGTTATTGTTATTTTCTTATTTCTGGCACTGTGAGATGCTCAGTCTCATCTTGTAAATTGCCTTCTCCATTCCTAGCCAGTCACCTTCCCAAGGATCCCTGGTTCCTTTCAATGAATAGTGGTATTTAGAAGCCAAGGAACCATTATTCATAGGTTTTCATTTTTATAGTTGGACCTCTAGGACTCTCAAGTGACAGAACAAGGAAATGTATATGCATCTACTATGTCCATATCATTATGTATTTGCATATGTAACCAATTTTATATTTATTAAACTAAATGAGAGTTTATATTGATGTCTCCAACTCTAATCCATCACCACATGTACCATTCTTAACCTATCCTATTGCTTCTCTATAAAATTCTATTTCAACAGTGAGAGAACTGGGTCCTGCCATTCACCATCTCTTATCTTAATCATTCACTTTCTGTATGCAGGTACAGCAGTATTAGAATTGTTAACCTATATCTGTACACCTACATTATACAGTGGGCCACAAAAAAAAATCTCAAAGCACCTCAAAGGATTAAAATACACCGTGTACAATGTTTTATTTTCTGACTGTAATGGTATTAAATGGAATAAATAAGAATATCAAGAAAATCACAAAGTATTTGGAAACTGAGCAACTCCGGAAAATTTATTGGTGGAAAAAGAAATCACACAGGAAATGAGAAAATATTTTAACTAAATAATAATGAAAAACAACATCACAAAAATATGGAAAAAGGAAAACTCCCATGCTTTGCTGGTTGGCTCTCCGTGTTGGGGACTCTCTCTTGGCACTTAGTCAGGTAGGCCCCTTACAACTCTGCCTCAGCCTTCACTTCCTGCCTGCACTGAGACCACAGATCATCCAGAGGTGAAAACGTAGGGTCTTGTCAGGTCACTTCTGAGCATGCATTCTGCCCTGCACATGCACGTGTGCGTGGCTTTCCAAACGCCCAGCCCTTTTGAATGTCCTTCTTTCCCGAAGAAACGTTCTCTCCAGCTTTTTGTCCCAAGCTTTCAAGACTCTTCTTCTTGTCTCTATTGTAATCTTTTGCCCCAGGTGGCAGCAAGTTGTTCATTCATCTTAGAATACACACACACATATATACATACATATATAATTTTAAAAATTACTTTAAAATTCATTTTAATTACAGTTGCTATACTATATTATATGAGTTTCAGGTATACAACGTAGTGATTAGATATTAATATACTTTACAAAGTGGTCTCTCCAATGAGTCTGGTACCCATCTGGCACCATACTTAGTTATTACCATGTTATTGACTCTGATCCCTGTACTCTACTTTACATCGTTGTGACTATTTTTATAATCTTTTTGAAGTGACTAGTGAATCTTCCATGAATAATATCTGAATTAGGAGGAACAAAAACATACACCTTTGCCAGTTTCCAGGAAGGCCAAATTAGATAAACACAATTCTTTAAGAAAAGATTGTGTTCTGTTATCTCCAGGACCAAAGAGCAGAGTCCTACACTGGCAATGTAAGCAGCTGTCCTCAAGATTTGCCTCTGAGCTGGAAAAGAATTGTGTCAAGCACAAGTAAAAATATTGCAAAGCTTTCTTGTTATTTTGAAGTTGCCTTGCTCTTGTCTCAGCATGTATTTTGTTGCTGTGAAACTCAGCTTTCTAGAGTTCTGACAATACTGGTTCTGAGAGTTTTGCTTGATGTTTAGATGTTTCTTTGGCTGAATGGGACTGTGGAGCTACCTACTCCAACATTTTTGTTTGCATCACTCTGCATAACTTTTTTCATAAGGTGGCTGTTCAAATGTTTTGCCCATTTTTAAATTTGGCTTTTTGTTTTCTTATTGTTGAGGTTTAAGTGTTTTTTGTTCATTTAGGATACAAGTCTTTTAACGGATTTTGGCTACCATTTTCTTGTAGTATTTGGCTTATCTTTGGTTCCCTTAACAGTCTTTCGAAGACAAGAAATTTTTAAGTCTAACTTAAAATTTTAATGAATCCAAACTTATCATTCTTTTCATGGATCATTCTTTTGGTCTCATATCTAAAAATATACCACCAAACCCAGATTGGTGATTTTTAAAAATATTATCTTCTAGAAGTTTTAAAACATTCCATTTTACATTTAGGTTTATTATCTATTTTGAGTTAATCTTTTGAAAAGTATAAGGTTTTACCTAGGTTTACCTTTTTTTTCTTTTTAAAGATTTTATTTATTTTTATAGGGAGGAGAAACAAAAGGAGAGAAACATTAATAAATAGGTTGCCTCTTGCACACCCCCAGCCTGGAATCTGGCTTGCCACCCAGGCATGTGTCCTGACTGGGAATCGAACCAGGGACCTTTCGGTTCTCTGGCCAGTGCTCAATCCACCAAGCCACACCTGCTTTGGCATAGGTTTACTCTTTTGCATGTTCAAACTCAGTTGTTCCAGCATTATTTGTTGAAAAAAATATCCTTTTCCCATTAAATTGCCTTTTTTTTTTTTTTTTTTTGGTTTAAGTTCATACTGACTGTATTTTACGGGTCTATCTGTGATATATTATTTCTATTTTGTTCCACTGATTTGTGTGTCTATTCTTTCATACATATTAGTCTCTTGATTACGCTAACTTTATAGTAACTCATGAAATCAGGTAATGTGAGTCATACAACTTTGACCTTATCATTGTGTTGGATGGACTAGATTTTTTGCAACTCTGTATCAGTTTTACAAAAACTATTTTCAAATCTACAAATAAGTTTTCTGACATTTGACTGGGATTGTGTTGAATCCATATTTGAAATATGAAGTTTTAATGTCTTTACAATATTGAGTCTGCCAATCCACAAATATAAAATGTCTCTGCATTTATTTAAACATTTTATTTTTTTCCTTAGGATTTTATGGTTTTCCATATATAGATCTTGTACATCTTTTATTGTATTTTATTTATTTTTTGGTGGGCTATTATAAATAATGCTTTGTTTTTTTTTTAACCCTTAAATTCCAATTATTTGTTGCTGGCATATAGGAAAGCAATTGATTTTTTTGTATTCACCTGTGTTCTGTGACTATGTTATACTCATTTATTATTTCTAAAAATATATTGCTAATAATTTTTTGTATTTTCTTTATAGACAATCATGGTATCTACTAACAAAAACATTTTTTCTCTTCAATGCAATCTTTATAGTTTTTATTTCTTTTTGTTATAGTATCATAGTATCTCCCAGTATGAAATTAGGATTGGTGTGAGAAGATATATCTGTATTTTTTGTAATGTTAAGGGAAGAGCATTCAGATCTTCACAATTAAGCATGACATAGTTGTAGGTTTCTTAAAGATGTTCTTATAAAGTTGGGAAAGTTCCCTCTATTTCTAGTTTGCTGAAAACTTTTATAATGAATTCATGTTGAGTTTTGTCAAATACTTTTCTGCATCAATTAATATCATTATATGATTTTTCTTTTTTAGTTTCTTGCTGTGGTAGATGGTAATATTTTGTTAATTTGAACCAGCCATATATACCCAGAATAAATTTGACTTTATTGTGATGTATAATTCTTTTTATAGATGGTTGAATAAGGAATGATAATATTTTATTGATGATTTTTATATCTGTTCAAAAGAGATGTTGGTTTGTAATTTTCTTTTCTTCTTAAATCTTTATCTAGTACTGTTGTTATCTGAACCTGGTCATAGAATAAGGAACCGTTTATTCTGATTTTCTGGAAGACTGTGAAAGATTAGTATTTTTTACTTCTTAAAGAATAATTCACTGGCAGATTTTCATTCTTTCAATTATCAGGGGATCTGTAGTGATGTCTCCTCTCTAATTTTCTGATTAATTAAGCAATATGTATTCTCTCTCTTTTTTCATAGTTAGTTTGACTAAAGGCTTACCAATTAGTTTATTTCAGTTTGAGATATTTCTGTTGAATTATCTCAATCTTTACTGATTTTCTATTTGATTATGTTTAATCTTTAGATGAATCTATGAAAGGCATTCTTTCTTTCTGTTCATGTTTTTTTTAAGATTTATAGAATTTCCTGATTTTTCCATAGTGTTTCCAGCTATCTCTTTTCATTTCCAGTCCATTCTTACATATTGTCTCCTTTTTTATTAGAGCACTTAACCTATTCATTATAATTATTTTACATGGTCTCATAATTCCAAAAACTATGTTATATCTGAACCTGATTTATATGTTCCTTTAGCTCTTCAAAGGGCATTTCCTATGTTTTAGCATACCTTTTAATTTTTTTGTAAGCTGAACATGATTTATTGAGTAATAAGAACCTCGGTAGATAGGTCCTCAGGGTGAGCTTATATGTTATTCTGTCTAGAACTGGGGCTGCATTTAATATTTGCTATAGCTGTGGGTGCCAAGGTTTCAACCCTTTTTTTCTCCTCTTGTCTTCTGACTTTCTTACGAACTTCCTACACAAACTCTTTGTCTGTCTGTTGGTTCAGCTGTTACCCAGTGTAATTATACTGCAGCCCTGTTGGTATAATAGTGAGGTGTGGGGGAGGGTGTGTGTTCTATAATTTCCTGATTAAATTTCATATTTTATTTGGGACTGTGTCCTTGGGCTGTGACCTTCCTTTGTGTTTCTTAGATTTCTATTTTTTTCTCCTTTTAGATGAGAATGCAGACTGGAGAGGAAGAATAAAGGATAAAATCTGGGAAATGATCTTCCTCCATGTAGAGGTATGGTAAAGTCTTTTCCTCTGGAAGGAAGACTTTTGGTCTGCAGAATGCTCTGGCCATACTTCATAATGATTCCTCCTCCCTTGAGGCTTCCCTAAGTCGTGAGGGATCTCTCTTGGCTTTTCCCTTTGAGAACCTAGTGTGGTTCCTTTGGGTAAAACTCATGAAAGTGTGGGTGTCCCCCCACCAGGATCATTTCTAAGTGATCATTTATGGGTTCCTACCAGTTTATGGTTTCAGTTGCCTCTGATTTAGGTAAGCATATCTACCTGTAACTCTCTGTGTTTGCCTGTTTCTCCTCACTTTGGGGTGCCAGTTTGCCCTATGACCTCAGTTCTCTCACAAATTCAAGAAAAGCTGTATATTTTTTAGATTGTTATGCTTTTATTCTAGTTGTAAGGATGGGATTGATTACTTCTAAGCTCTTTAGACATGTTTGAGCTAAGATGGGAAGTTAGTATATGTGTTTTGATGTGGAAATACAGCATACTTTTTGCAGTTTTCTCTGCTGTGGAGAAGTCTTAAGTAATCTAAATCAGAAAACAAAGACTAAAAGGAGTAGAGATAGTGGCAAAGAAATTATGGGTTCTGGAGCCAGGCTCTTTGTGTTATTTCAACAGAGATTCATAGTTGCTGAGTTTCTTTGAGTCATTCTGTGTCTACACTGAATTTATACATATTCTGACCGCATTACTGAAAAAAACTCAGTAAATATCATAAACACAGAATTAAGTCAACAATAATCATGAAGTGTACTGTTTTGTTGATTTTCTTAGTTTAAACACAAAACTTACATTTCTAAATCATCTACCTCACAAAGATAAATAGCCTATGATTTTTTATAGTCACTTTAATTTCATGACTTTGAGTGCCAAAACATAGAATAAAGATTTTATTACTGAGAGTAATATAGTCAGTAAACATAAAGGGAAATGAATAAACTGGCTGATTCTAAACTTGGCCTAGTTCTCCCTTGCCTTAAGCAGTCCCTGCTCCAATAACATCAGATACTATAAAGAGACCCATAAGAATAAAAGGCTTGAACTGTCTTCATAGCCCATTGTGTAATGAGGGGACCCTTCATTTCCATGGATGCAAAAGTAGTTTTGGGTTTTTCAT
This sequence comes from Glossophaga mutica, assembly GCA_039655065.1. NCBI lineage: Eukaryota > Metazoa > Chordata > Mammalia > Chiroptera > Phyllostomidae > Glossophaga > Glossophaga mutica. Next base: position 68,971,112 of record CM077304.1, read on the forward strand.
AGCAGTGTTATAAAGATATTCAAAATTTGAATATGCAGCTAAATGCCAAGTGGGTCTCTTCAGGACAGCAGGAGAGTGATGCTGTGCGTCAGTCTAAATCTTCTTGAACAATAGTAATGTATGTGGTGGGGGAGGGCCAAGCTCTTCCTCAAAGAAGCTTCTATGTTAAAATCTTAGCAAGGCAAGGTATAAATAGATGGGTAATCAAGGAGTGATTTAATCAATTTACAATTAATATGAGGATTTATGTTGGACCTACACATTTTTTGGTTAAATCCGAAGACCGATGTGGGTCAAATCTGAAAAATGTGTCCACATGGATTTTCAGTTTAGTTTTTAGGAAATAAGACTGTAACCCTCATTAAAGGTGTATCATAGAGAGAAATTAAAATATATTAAACATTTAGATACATAGTGTAAGAACAAATTGATTACACGTTATGTTTATACTTTTGTATGTATGAATTTATTTAAGTTGAGTAATTGAAAATGTCATTTTCATCCTGTTGGCTCTTCTTTTACAAGTGAGTCTAAATAAATCTAATATAAAGCACTTCTTATTTTCAGACTGGGAGGGAATATCAAGCTTAAGTAAAAGTCATTTACTAGCTTAAATGAGCAACTTTTTGAGCAATAGTGAAAAATTCTGTATTATGGGAGAGATTTATCAGGTTATTTCTTTTTTAAAGATTTTATTTATTTATTTTTAGAGAGAGGGGAAGGGAAAGAGAAAGGGAAAGAAACATCAATGTGTGGTTGCCTCTTGTGTGCCCCCTTCTGGGGACTTGGCTTACAACCCAGACATGTGCACTGTCTGGTAATCAAAGCAGTGACCATTTGGTTTGCAGGCCAGCACTCAGTCCACTGAGCCACACCAGCCAGGGCTATCAGGTTATTTCTTAACATTACCTTATTTGATTTAGGATCATCAGTTTAAATCAAATGAAACATTATTTTAAGTGGTAAAATGTAAAAACGGAGGTTAATATTTTCTAAGATTATATAATTAAAAGGTTATAGGCTTCTGAAAAGAGTCCAATTAATTTCAGTATAAAGGCTGGGATGACAGTTGTAAAAAAGGTACTGAGAGTAAAGCCATCCACAGAATAAAAATAAGAAGTAAAGATAACTTCAACATAATTATTTTTAACATTCTAAATATATGGAAGTCTTCTAAATTGTGGGACAGAATTTTTGTGCTATGTATATTTGTGAGAATTTTTAACAAGATGTCATAACTTTCCAGAGAGTTCTCCTTTCTAGTTTCGGATTATTAGCCCTAATCATCTTAAAGTATTTTTGTTGGAGAAATACATTTTAAACAAAAGTTTGCTTATGTGCCATATATTTTTTTGTCCAATATTTTCAATTAATTAATTAATTAAGTTTTAATTGAATTTATTAGGGTGACATTGGTTAATACAATAATATGGATTTCAGGGGTACAATTCTATAACACATCATCTGTATATTGTGTTGTGTGTTCACTGCCCCAAGTCGTCTCCTTCCATCACCATTTAGCCCCCTGTACTCTTATCTATTGGTCCAGTTTTTTTTAATAGCATATTAAGCATAGCCTCAATTGTTAAGTTGTCTTTGAGCCTGATCTTAGCACGAGGATAAACTGCAATTTGCTTTAATGAAGTATTTTACCACAAAGCTTTTAAAATATGGGGTTGCTCAGTAAAACTAACAGCAGCGTGTTCAAATCAAAACAAAATGTCAAAAGAATATATTTTGTAAGGTTCAGGGCTATTTCTGAATTTTAAACAAAGTATAGTATGTTTTCTAGTTATTTTTTCTTATTTTACTTATTTATTTTTAGACAGAAGGGAAGGGAGGGAGAAAAAGAGGAAGAGAAACATCAATGTGTGGTTGCCTCTCATGTGCCCCCTGTTGGGGAACTGGCCTGCAACCCAGGCATGTGCACTGTCTGGGAATCAAACTGGCGACCTTCTGTTTCACAGACTGGCATTCAATCCATTGAGCTACACCAGCCAGGGCTCTTTTCTAATTTTATTTTGCTAAAAGCAATTATAACTTCTTTTGTCATTCAATATTTATTTATTGGCTGTAATGATAAGTGGGGGCTGTACTGGAAGAGGTGATGTTGAGGGAAAATGGGATACACTGAAAAAATGAAAAGGAATTCAGTGTAACTTGGCCAAATAAAATTGTGATTCCATAAAGATGGTCACTGTATATCTTATACATTTATTTTTCTGCTGTGTATGAATGGAATTCTCTGATTAATTCATTATTTGACATGTTGTAACATCCAAGGGTGAATCACAGAAAAACTGCCCATTGAAAGTACAAGAATGAAATTTTTATCACTATTATTTTTTAGAACATTTAAAGGTGATGAAGAACGTTTAAATTTGATGAAGACAAGTAGCATTGAAATCAATGCTACTGATTGGTTTTAACCTTTTCATGATCTTTTCACAAATTCAGGGTTCTTTGAGAGAGAAACCAGAATGAATTCTTTATAAAGTCTACAAAATGTAATTGTTTAAATAGTCCTCACTAAATTACAAAATAAAAAAAAATGGATGACACCTAGTCTTTAAACTCTTTAAAATCTCCAAGAGTTTTCTTACTGACTAAAGAAAGCCTGGGCATTACATATTTTTGTAGGTTCTTGAATCCTCAAGAAAATTTAATAGTTCATTTCACCGAAGCTAAAGTGAATTGCATTTAAAAAAAATTTTGTTTGAATTATAATGTGTATTGATATATTTCCTACAGTAGTGTGTTAAGTTTGAGATTTAATAGTCTTCAGAACAATGACTTCAATAGTAACCTTGTAAGTAAGTTATATAATTGTCACTAATGGTTTTATTTCTCAAGCTGTGATGATTGTTTTTTCCCTGAGCTGGGTGCTTCACTAATCACTTTGTTTACAGTACAGTTACTGAAACAACAACTGTATATGTGTGTGTGTGTGTGTGTGTGTGTACACACATATATATACACATATATATCCGCATATAGTATTAAATGTTTTTCTTTAGCAGCTTCAATATTTATTAGTATTTTTATAGATTTTGCATTAGCAAACATTTATTAAATCTCAGTTGGCACAATCATCTTTTTCTAGAGTTTAGTGTTTTGATAAAGATGAATAAAATTTGTTTTCTGCCAACAAGAATTTTGGGATTCTGTATTATGAGACAGTGTGCAGATTAAATTTCTATATATGGACAGTAGCATGAGTGGCTTATTTATGTATTTATTATTTGTATTTTATTTAGAATCATTATTTAGAAATGTTCTAATTCTCATAAAAGTTGCAAAATTTTTATTATGAACATCTGTATATCTTACCTTGATGCACCAAATGTAAAATTGTGCCCATTTTGTATGTATTATTTCTTGTCTCTGCCAGCCCATCTTTCCCTTCTGAAGCATTTAAGAGTAAGTTGGAGAAAGACAAAATAATTCACATAAATAATTCAGCATTTAGCTCATAAAAAAGTGAGCATTCTTCTTGTAACCACAATACAATTATCACACTCAGAGAACTTTTTAAAACATTTTTTTAAAAGATTTTATTTATTTATTCTCAGAGAAAGGAGAAGGGAGGCAGAAAGAGAGGGAGGAAGAGAAAGGAGGGAGTGAGAGAAACATCAATGTGGTAGAGAAAATCAGTTGGCTGCCTCTTGCTCGCCCCCAGCTGGGGACCTGGCTCACAACCAAGGCATGTGCTCTGACAGAGAATCAAACCAGTGACCTTTCGGTTTGCAGGTCAGTTCCCAATCCACTGAGACACACTAGGCAGAGAATTTAACATTGATAAAAAATTATCCACCACGCAGTCCATATTGAATCCCTGATTGTCTGAAAGTTGTCCTTTTTAGATATATTTAAAAATAATCTCAGGGCACATGCCTGGGTTGCCAGGCCAGTTCCCGGCAGGGGACATACAAGAGGCAACCTCACATTGATGTTTCTCTCCCTCTCTCCTTCCCTTCCTCTCTAAAGATAAATAAATAAAATCTAAAAGGAAAAAAAAGTACTTAAAAATAATCTAAGATCTAATGAGCGATCACACATTGCATTCCTTTTTTAAAAAAATTTGTATTCTTTAAAAGATATTTATTTATTTATTTTTAGAGAGAGGGGAAAGGAGAGAGAAAGAGAGGGAGAGAAACATCAATGTATGGTTGCTTTTCACAGGCCCCCTACTGGACACCTGGCCTGCACCAGGCATGTGCCTTAGACTGGGAATTGAACCAGCGACACTTTGTTTTGCAGGCTGGCACTCAGTCCACTGAGCCACACCAGCCAAAGGGCAATATTGCATTTCGTTATCACCTGTCTTTAATCTCCTTCAGTCCAGAGCAGTACATCAGCCTTCTAGTGGTCTATGGCACTGACATTTTTGTACAGGTCAGGCTTGCTGTAATGCTAAGTGCCTTCCAATTTAGATTTGTAATTGTTTTCTCATAATTAGATTCAGGTTACACATTTAGAGAGAAAAAGATTTCTTAGAGGATATTGTTATCTTCTCAGTGTGTCGCATTACAAGAATGGTGCACTGTTGAAATGCCGTATGAGTGGTGAAGTGCTTAGTGGAAGTAAATACATGAGCATTGGAGACAGGGGAGTAGATAGACCGAGAGGCTATGCTGTTGATGCAGGACACAGTATGATCCACATTACTAAGTTATTTGGACATACGAGTGTTTGGACACAAAGAGGAGAATAATGAAGGAACAAAATTTAAACCAATGTTAAAATTGCTAAATAGCTGAAATCCACATAAACCACAGTGACAGGGACAGTGTAAACCTTATAATCTTCTGAGCTGGACATCAACTTTTCTAACTAAACCCACTGAGATGGGCTGGACTCTGTCCGATGCTGATGTCCTAACTCTGGTGTTCTGATAATTACGGACACAAGAATGAATCAAGATAATGAACACAGCCCTGGCCAGTGTGGCTCAGTTGGTTGGAGTACCATCCCATAAACCTGAAATTGTGGGTTGGATTCCTGGTCAGGAAAAATGCCTGGGTTGCGGATTAGGTCCTGGTTGGACACATTCGAGAGGCAATCAGTCGATGTTTCTCTCTCACATCAATGTTTCTCTCCCACACTCTCTTTCTCCCGTTCCATCTCCCTAAAAATCAGTGAGTATGTCTTTGAGTGCGGATAAAAAACAAAAAATAGTGAACACAAATATTTGGTTTCCTTTCCTTTCCCTAACTTGTTAAAATTGTAGCTAATATTTACATACCTAAAGGCAAACTCAGTACCAACTGGAAATGAAAAGCTGCAGGGAAAGCAAATGAACTTGCAGGTGGGTATATTTGCTGACCAGAAATTACAAATAATTTTCTCAAATGAAAGCTGATACTTTAGTATTGCCCATATTAAAAATGATAATATCAACACAACCAAAGGCAAATCAAAAGCTCTTTGAACCTGCAACCTTCTTCATTTAGTCTTTAGTAAGATTCAGATATACATAATTTTTGCAACTTTTATGAGGATTAGAACATTTCAATGACTATAAATAAAATATGAATAATAAAGCTTAAAAAACACTCTTATGCTACCATTCATATTTAAAAATTTAATCTGCACACACATGCTGATAATATTCACTAACTAGTAATACCATAGTCCAGTTTTGCCCAAAGAATTACATAATCTTTGCAAAAATCCTTGCAAAAATCCTTGCAAAGAAAGTATAGCTTCTTGGAATAGTCGTACACAATTGCTGTCTTCACGTTAGTCTTCTCATCCTGTCCAGTTTTTTATCTACAGCATTTCTCTAAAACCGTTTTGCTCAAGTTATTCAGTGAACATTATCAAATGACTAATGGTCACCACCATATCTTCATTTTACCTTATTTCTTAGCAACATTTAATACTTTCCCCTTCTTCTTCATATACATTTTTCTTTCTCTTTAAAAAGACTTTATTTATTTTTAGAGAGGGGCAGGAAGGGAGAAAGAGAGGAGAGAAACATCAATGTGTGATTGCTTGTCAAATGCTCCCTACTGGGGACCTGGCCTGATACCCAGACATGTGCCTTAGACTGAGAATCGAACCGGTGACCCTTTGGTTCACAGGCCAGCACTCAGTCCATGAGCCACACCAGCCAGGGCTCCATACGTTTTTCTATTGACTGTTGTTACACAATGTTTTATAGTTTTCCTCTTTCTTCCTTTACAACTCTTTCTTGTTGTTTGTTTTTGGCATCTTCCTTTCTGCTATGGAGTCAAACTTTCCTCCATCACTACAGCTATTCTACTCCAAGCCACTATCACCATAGCAATGGATGTTATGATAGCTTCTTATATGAAACATATTCTTTCACTTCCCTCATTAAATCCCTCAAAATGCAACTCATGAAACACAAAAGGAATCCTACCTCCTTCAACAGATATGAAATAGAGAATTACACAAATTAAGTCACACGTTAAACTGGTATGTGGCACACTTGGGACTTGAACTTAGATCTTCTGTTATCAAGTCCTTGAGATTTATTCATTTATTTATTTTTTCTGGTTTCAAATCATTTTTTTATTTTTCAATTATAGTTAACATACATTATTACATTAGTTTCTGGTGTACACCCCAGTGATTAGATATTACATAACTTACTAAGTGATCATCCTGAAAAATCTCACATCCATTTGACACCATCCATAGGTACCGGAATATTATTGACTATATCCTCTGCTATACATTATATCCCCATGACTATTCTGTAACAACCAATTTGTGCTTCATAATCCCTTCACCTTTTTTACCCTTCCCCCTAAATCCCATCCCATTTGGCAACTGTTACAATGTTCTCTGTGTCTATGAGTCTGTTTCTGTTCTGCTTGCTGATGTGTTTTACTTTGAAGATTCAACTGTTAGTATATATGTATTTATTGCTACTTTACTTGTCATATTTTAATTTTTTTAAAATTTTCTTCTTAAAACTTTTTAACATTTCATATATAGTAGTGATGTTGAGCTTTCTTGGCTTTTTCTTGTCTGGGAAGCTCTTTATCTTTTCTTCAATTCAAAATGATAGCTTTGGTTTTAGGTGCTTGCTTTTCAACACTGACTATTTCTTGCCAGTCCCTTCTGTCCTTCAAAGTTTATGTTGAGAAATCAGCTGACAGTCTGATGGGAAATCCCTTGTAGGTAACTAACTGCTTTTCTCTTGTGTGTGTGTGTGTGTGTGTGTGTGTGTTTATGATTCTCCCTTTGTATTTAACATTTGACATTTTAATTGTGATGTGTACTGGTGTGGACCTCTTTGGGGTCATCTTGTTTGGGACTCTGCATTTCTTGGATTTGTATGTCTATTTCCTTCACCAAATTAGGCAAGTAAGGAAGTTTTTTCTTATTGTTTTTTGAAATAGATTTTCAATTTCTTGCTCTCTCTCTTCTCCTTCTGGCACCCCCATGACTGATGCAAATGTTGGTACACTTGAAGTTGAGGGACTCCTTACAGTATCCTCATTTTTTGGATTCTTTTTTCTTTTTGCTGTTTTGATTGGGTTTTTCTGCTTCCTTATCATCCAAATTCCTGATTCGATCCTCTGCTTCATCTACTCCACTGTTGCTTCTATGTAATGTATTCTTTTTTGCTTTTATTTTTTGCATTTTTTGCAACAATAATTCAATAATAATTGCCTCCATTTTCCTCTCATTACTCTCCCCTGCCATACCCACTCCCCACCTCTAACATTCAATTCTCCTTCCTGTTGTCTTTTTCCATGGGTCCTTTATATGTTCCTTGACTTGATCCTTCCCCTTCTTTTCCCTATTATCCTCTCCCCCTTTCCTCTGGTCACTAACAGTTTGCTTTTTATTTCCATATCTCTGGTCCTATTTTGCTCACTTGTTTGTTTTGTTGATTAGGTTCCACTTATAGGTGAAATCATACGGTATTTGTCTTTCACCACCTGGCTTTTTTCACTTAGCATAATGCTCTCCAGTTCCATCCATGCTGTCTTGAAGGGTAGGAGTTCCTTCTTTCTTTCTGCTGTGTAGTATTCCATTGTGTAAATGTACCACAGTTTTTTGATCAACTCATTTACTAATGGTCACTTAGTCTATTTCTAGCATGTGGTTATTGTAAATAATGCTGCTATGAACATTGGGGTGCATAGGTATTCTTGAATTAGTGTTTTAGGATTCTTAGGGTATAATCCCAGCAGTGGAATTGCTGGGTCAAAAGCAGTTCCATTTTCAGTTTTTTGAGGAAATTTCATATTGTTTTCCACAGTGGCTGTCTATATTCCCAGTCTACATGCCCACCAACAGTATACAAGGGTTCCCCTTTTCCCTACAACCTTGCTTGCACTTGTTATTTGTTAATTTGTTCATGATGGCAATTTTGACCAATGTGAAATAGTATCTCATTTTGTTTTTAATTTGCATCTCTCTGATGGCTAGTGATGCTCAGTATCCTATACTGGTTCATAGCAATATCTTACAATCATTTATATTTCCGTAGTAATTGTAATTTCTTCTCTTTCTTTTCTGATTTTAATTTTTTGGGCCCTCTCTTTTTTTCTTGGTGAGTCTGGTTAAAGGCTTGTCAATTTTGTTTATCTTTTCAAAGAACCAGCTCCTGGATTTATTGATCCTTTGAATTGTTCTTTTAGTCTCTATGTCATTTAATTCTTCTCTGATCTAGGATATTTCCTTCCTTCTACTCACTCTGAGATTTGTTTGTTGTTTTTCTTCTAGTTATTGTAGATGTTGGGTTAAGTTGCTTGAGATTTTTCTATCTTTTTTATGTAGGCTTGTATGAACTTTCCTATCAGGACTGCCTTAGCTGTGTCCCACAGGTTTGGGGCTGTTGTGTGTTCATTTCCATTTGTTTCCAGAAACTTTTCTTTCTTGATCTGATTATTAATGCATTCATTATTTAATAGCATGTTGTTCAGTTTCCACGTACTTGAATGTTTTTGACTTTTTTCCTTGAGGTTGGATTGTAGTTTTGAGCCATTGTGATATGAAAAGATGCTTGATATGATTTCAATTTTCTTGAATTCGTTGAAGCTTATTTCATGTCCTATCATGTGGTTCATCTTTGAAAATGTTCCATGTGCATTTGAAAAGAATGTATATTTTGCTTCTTTGGCATGAAAGGTTATATATATATGTGTGTGTGTATATATATGTGTATATATATGTGTGTGTGTGTGTATGTGTGTGTATATATAAAAGGCTCTCTCTCTCCATATATATATATATATATATATATGTATATATACACACACACACACATACATATAATCAGTTAAGTCTATTTGATCTAGAGTGTTGTTCAATGCCGCAATATCCTTGTTGATTGTTTGCTTGGAAGATCTATCCATTGTTGACAATGGGTTGTTAAAATCTCCTACAATGAGTGTCTTGCTGTTGATATATTTCTTGAAGTCCTCCAAGATTTTCCTTATATAGTTGGGTGCTCTGATGTTAGGTGCATATATGTTTACAAGGGTTGTATCTTCTTGATGGATTTTACCTTTTAGTATTATGAACAATCCTTTGTTTCTGTTGATGACCTTTATTTTGAAATCTTTTTGTCTAATATAAGTATTGCTACCCTGGTTTTATTTTATGTACATTTTCTTGGCATATTTTTACATTCCTTTGTTTTCAGTCTGTGTAGGTTTTTTTGTTCTGAGGTGGGTCTCTTGTAGATAGCATATATTTGGGTCATATTTTCTTATCCATTCTGCTACCCTATGTCTTTTGATTGGAACATTTAACCCATTTAAATTTAGGGTTATTATTGATAGATACTTATTCATTGCCTATTTTCCCCTTTGTACCTGTGTTCTTTCTTCCTTCCTCTCTCCCTCTCTCTCTCTCTCCCTCCCCCTCTCTTTCTTCATCTTGTTAAAGCAGTCCTTTATCATTTCTTGCAATGTTGGTGGTTTGATGGAGATTTATTATTTTAACCATTTTTTTCTTTTTGTCTGGAAAACTCCTTATCTCATCTTCCATTTTAAATGAGAGCCTTCTGGGTAGAGTAGTCTTGGTTGTAGGCCTTTGCTTTTCATTACTTGAAGTATTTCTTGCCATTTCTTTTCTGGCTTGCAGTGCTTCTGTTGAGAACAGCTGATATCCTTATTGAAGCTCCTTTGTATGTTACTAGCTATTTCTCCCTTGCCGCTTTTAAGAGTCTTATTTTGGCTTTAAAATTTGCCATTTTAATTATGATGTGTCTTGCAGTGGGCCCACTTGGGTTCATCTTGTTTGGGACCTTCTATGCTTCCTGGAATGTATGTATTTTTCTCTCATCAAGTTAGGGAATTTTTTGTCATAACTTTTTCAAATACGTTTTCTATCCCTTGCTCTTCTTCTTCTGGTATCCCTATGACATGGATATTGTTATGTTTCATGTAGTCCTGCAGCTCTCTTACCCTCTTCATTCTTTTTGAGACTCTTCATTTTGTTCCTCTGTCTGGGAATTTTTTCCTACTTAGTCTTCCAGTTCACTGATTCAATCCTCTGTTTCATCTATCCTGCTTCTAATTCCTTCTACTGTGTTCTTTCTTTCATATATGCTATTCTTCATTTCCTGCTGGCTCTTATTAATACTTTCTATGTCCTTTTTCATGCTGGTGTAGTTCACCATTAATTCCTTGTATTGCTCCTGGAGTTCTCTGGAGTTCTTACTGAGCTCTTTGAGCATCCTTATAACTATTATTTTGAACTTGATGTCTGCTAGCTTGCTTGCCTCAATTTCATTTAGCATTTTTTTCCTGGGGACTTCTCCTTTCCTTTTAATTGGGGGTTGTTTCTTTGTCTCCCTACTTTTGGTGATTCTTGTTTGTTTATGCATATTAGATTGATTTGATTTGAGCCCCTGTCTTAATGGTTGACCTTTGGTAGGAGACCTATGGAGCTCAGCAGTGCAGTCTCCTTGATCTCCTGAGCTTGATGCTGTTGGGATGCCCTTTTTCCATTTATGTGGGCTCTCTGGTTGTAATTGGGTTTGGGTTGCTGTTGGGTCATTCTCTGGTGGGCCCTTTGCTCTGGATGGCTGATGTGTCTTGTATTCTATTGTATAGGTGCTATTAGAACAAAACCAAACACCCAGGTAACAAACCCATACCCACAAAAATAGTGCCCACCCACAACCACACTATCAACAGCAATTGGATCAATATTAATAAAGGTGTAAAGAGATTAAGATTATTATAATAAAGAAAAATGAATATGAGATGAGTAACTGAAAGAGAATGATTTTAAGAGGGTAGAGGAAGGAAAACTAATAAGAGAAAGGAATAGAAACAAGGTGAATAGAGAGAAAAAATAAAATTCACAGCATAAATAAAAAAGGGAAAGAGGAAGGCAGAATGGAGTAAGACAAGGGAAGCATATAGTATTAGGTTTAAACGCATTTATATATAAGTATATATAATATTATATATATAATATTATATATATATATATGAACCAAATTGGAGAAAAATATCCATGGCAGCAATATCAACAACAAAGGAGCAAAGATTAGTATAGGTGGGATAGGAGTAAGAGGGGAAAAAGAAGGGAAGAAAGCTTAAGGGATGTCTAGAAGAAGGATCAGTGATTATGAGATGCTAGAGGGAGAAGGAATACTATCAGTGAGGAATGAAAAGCAGGCTAAAACAGAGAAAAACTGAGATTAAAAATGAAAAAAGGAAAAGGCAGGAGGAAGGCAAAATGGAATAAGAAAGAGAAATAGTAAAATTTGAGATCTGAAACACAAAAATAGTGAAGATCTAAAAATAAAATTGAAGAAATGAAATAATAACCACTGTATCCAGAACCAACAAGCAAAGGCTGGTAAAAGTGGAGAGAGAATAAGGATATTAAGAATGGGAAAAAGAATGTGAGATGTCTAATAATGAGAAAAATGGTTTTGAGAGGATGGAGAGGGGAGAGATAGTAAGAGTACCTAATAAAAATAAGTTGTAGCAAGAGAGAAAATAAAATTTAAGACAAAACTAAGTACAGGAGAGAAAAAGTTAAAATGGAGTAAGAGAAGGGAGGAGCAAAATATGAGGTTTGAAATAAACTATAATATAAATGCTACTGACCTAAGAGGCACAAACTTGAAAGAAAAGAAATGAACATTAACAAGTTATGTAGGTAAGAAAATAACACAAATCACAAAGAAGACTGCAGTGGAATTCATCTCAGTAGAATCCAGTGTTTACCACTATCTTCTCTTGCTGGATTCGCCCCTGGTGATGTCAGATGGTGTCCCAAGCTGGCCCTAGGCAGTCTGTTCCAGGCTGCAAGTGATCCACAGTCAGTGGCTGTCTTCTTCAGATTTGACTGGACACCACTGTTTTACCCTGTTGGGTTTCTGTCAGCCCTGAGCCCAAGAGTGGTTCATTTAATGACACAAGAGGACTGCCAGTACCTTCTCCACCTGAATCCAGAGGGGGCCTCTGGTGCGATGGGTGGGTGGGAATTCTGGATCACCCCAGTGGACACTGTTTTGTCTTTAGGGAAGATGGTGGGAGTGTTTCCCCTACCCCTTGCCATACGTCTTGGTCTGTCCCAGATTCTTTCCAATAATGTATGGTTTTTGGTGAATTTGCTCACTGTTTCCTATAAGGGGCCAATCTGCAAAAAGAGGAGCTTTTTTCTGCTTGGCACAGGTAGCAGCTCTGTCTGGACTTGAGGCGGGGTAAGGCTCTGAACCCCCCATGTTGCAACTGTCTCTATTTTCTCTCCTCTACTGGGTTGAGAATCAGGGCTAGAGGATAAGTGTAGCTTGTATTGTCTAGTTAAGGGCCCTTTCAGAGATTTTCCTTCTTCCTCCTACAGAAATGTGCCCAGCAGGATGCTCATGAGTGTGGCCTCGCTGATCTGCAGAGCCTGTAATCCTGCAGGTGGGGATTGGGCTCCACTGCCTGTAAGGGGATCTGGCTGGTGGCAGCAAATCTCAGGTGTTCAGCTCCTGGCCTACCAGGCCTTACTTGCTGCTCTTACAGGATGATCAGGCAGAACTCTCCACTCTGAACAGCCCCCTTCTCACCAGCTATTTTGGGTGCAACCCACAGACCCTTCAGTGTGACTCTCTATCCCTCTGAGCTCTCTGTTAGCATAGCTTCTGCACCCGTTGGCAGATGCCTACTGAGAGTTTCTGTGTGGCCTGTACACTGCAGAACCCAAGCCCGGGGGGCGGGGGTGAGGGGGTGCTGTTTTCACACTCCCTCTCCCTGCAAATCACAGTCTCTCACAGTCAGTGCTGACCACACCCTGTCAGAGCCTCTGGCAGTTTTACATAAGGTTTCTCTCTGGATCTTCTGGGATGGCATTGGGAAGAGCCCTGCAGCTATACTATAATGTGGGCTTTTGATGGGGTGGTGCCCCTGCTCCCTCCAGAGATTTTCAGCCTTGGGCAGTCTTACTCCCACCACACTGTTTCTGGGACCAGCACCTCTCTGGCCATCTCCCTCCCTCCTGAGCTGATTGGCAGCCGCCACAGACCACGCTGCCAGAAGTGCTGGTTTTGGCCACAGTGGGAGCAGCTACTTTTCTTGGGAAGGGCCACTGCCCACTGCCTGGTGCTCTGCGGACATGTAGGGTCTCGCCTACTCCTGCACCCTCCCGGTGCTTTCAGCCGCCTTTGCACTCATTCACTGGTGCTCTCCCTCACTCTCCACTGGATTTTTAGGTTGAGTACTCTGTGGATAGGCTGCAAGACCTGTCCAGGTCGGGGAGCAAGTGGATGGAGCTCCCATCTATTCTGCAGCCATCTTGGACCCCAGATCACTGATCTTCATTCAACAATTTCAACACTGGATTTCAGACTCTCTGGTCAAAAACATTCACTGTCTCTCTGGTGATAAGTTTTATAACCTTGGGCCATTCATGTATAACTAGGCAGCAGCTTCCTTTTCCACATGAGATGATGTTTTCTTTTTAGTACTGATCAGTGCGCTACTCCATAGTAGTCCGGAGTGGGAAAAGTGTCTCCAGATCTGGGAATAGGGCCTGGGCAGGGGTGGTGGGGCATCCGCAGACACCAGTAGAGAGGGGAGTGTCCCTGTGCTCTCGGGGCTGCGTAGCTGCGTGCTGTTGGACCTGGGAGGCTGTGCTCACTCGCTCGTAGGGTCCCAAACACAGAAGGATGGACCAGCTACTAGATGCCTGGAGTTTGCCACCACCCCTAACGCTCCTCTCTTCTTGCCTTCACCTCTTCCTTCCGCACCCTTTTCTCATCTTGCTTCTGTCATTTTCCCCTTCCTCCTTGTTCTCTCGTTATCTCCTCCCTCCCTTCCACTGATTGAACTTATTTTTTAATTGCAATATAGCTGCCGCTCTGATGATTAATATCCTATTTACTGTTTTTAACCTAGGATGTCTTTTCAGAATATCATTAGCGAAAGCATGTAGACAGTTTTTGATTTTTTTTTATTTCATTAATTTTGCTTCTGTCACTAATGAATTTTGGTTAACTTTTGGTCACAATATCTTGTTAAATGGAATTGATTATATAATGAGATAAATATTGTTGACTTATGTTATTGAAACATCACTTTAGAGTGTAAATTGGAAAGAATAATGCACATCTTGAATATGTACTGAGGCTTTATATGAGGATATAAAAAGTGAAAATTAAATCTTTATATTATGTAGTAGATTGGCGATATATTGTCTCAAAATATACATATTTGGAGAATAAAATAATGAATCTTAAAAATATAATACTTTGAAGAGCAAGAATAATATTATGTCTTTAGATGCAAAAGCTCTGATTAAAAAAATTTATTCAAAGCTAATGAATTAGACAAAGACTTTTAAAGTGGAGACATACATATTAGAATTTTATGTTACAGAGTATTTGGTGGTTTTTATCCCCCAGTTTAAATAAAAGATCCACTTCACTTGAACCATGAAGACTGCAGCAACAAATATAATCTACACACTTTCTGTATGTGATCCCCAAGGTGGATGTGTCTATATAATAGACCACTTAATATCACGTTGTAGGCAAAGTGGTAATGTGGGTGTAGGAGAAAAGGATGGACATTTAATTTAGTCAGACCTAAATTAATTTTGAAAACCACTTCTGTCTTTCAAGTTCACTGACTCAGAAATTGTTTCTTAACTACACTGAGCTTGTTTTTTTCATTCGTAAAATGAAGATCATAATAGCATTTCAAATGATTCCCATGAGAATGAATTAAATAATGAAAGTAGCATATACTGTGTTTAGAATAGTTAAGTGTTCTATCAAAGAAAACCACGTCAGCCCTCCTTGCCCATCAACTGCTGTGCATCACCATGAACTAAGGTGGAAGTGCAGGTTAAGAAAGCTTTTCATTTAAAGATTAAAATAATCTATGTACCTATGTATCTATTATCTGTCCTTCTATATCTATGTGACTCTATCATTTATCTATATAATTTCTTGTAATAATGGAAACTTCTTTCAAAAAATTTTAACTGGAATATTAGTATATAAAACAGTATAAATGCTCTGATTGACAACAGGTTTGTTCCAAAAAGATCCTCACTGCCTGGTACTGTGGAGCACAATTTCAAAACCACTGGATGAGATAAACTTTATCTGTCTTACATTAATCTTAACACAACCTTAGTTTCTCAGACTTCATCTGCTTGTACACAAAACTCACACCACATTATCAAGAATGTCCTAAATTTTTATTGTCTCAATCATTCAACTCTTTAATGAAGGACCTTGATACCCTCTCCAAATGCATTTCTATGGACATCTAGGAATAGGCCATATTTGATAATGGTGTGACTATTCCATTTTAAGAAATAATAAAGTATATCAATATATTGTTAACAATACTGTAGTATATATTTGAAAGTTGCTAAGGGAGTAGATTTCTAAAGTTCTTATTACAAAAACATGTAACTACATATTTTAATAGGAATTGCATTGAATCTATAGGTTGCTTTGGGTAGTATGAACTTTTTAATGATGCTAATTCTTCCTGTTCATGAACACAGCATATGCTTCTATTTATTTGTATCTTCTTCAATTACTTTCTTAAATGTCTGATAATTTTCTGGGTACAGGTCTTTTACATCTTTGGTTAAATTCATTCGTAGGTATTTTTGATGCAATTATAAATTGAATTGTATTCTTAGTATCACTTTCTGATAGTTATCTGTGTATAAAAATACAACCAAGCCCTCACAAGCATGGCTCAGTTGGTTGAGCATCACCCTTCAAAGTGAGATGTCGCAGGTTTGATTTCCAATAAAAGCACATGGTTGGGTTGCAGGTTTGGTACCAGGTCAGAACACTTGCCAGAGGCAACTGATTGATGTTTCCTTCTCACATGAATGTTTCTCTTGCTCTCATTCTCTCTCCCTTCCCTCTAAAAATAAATACATTTTTTTAAATGCACTGATTTCTGTATATTCATTTTGTATCCTGCTACTATACTGAATTCATTTATCAGTTATAGTAGTTTCTTAGTGGAATCTTCAGGATTCTCTACATATTATGTATTATGTCATCTGCAAATAATAACAGTTTTACTTCCTCCATTCTAATTTGGATGCTTTTTATTTCTTCTTGTCTGATTGCTGTGGCTAGGACTTTTGGTATTATGTTGAATAAGAGTGGTGAAAGCAGATATTCCTGTCTTGTTTCTGATCTTATGGGGAACACTTATGATTTTTGCCTATTGATTTGGATGTTGGCTGCGGGTTTGTGATAAAGAACCTGAATAGTCATTGCAATCTTGAAAAATAAGAATATACCTGGACAAATGATACTATGTGATATGAAACTGTACTACAAGGCTATAGTAATCAAAATAGCATGAAACTGGGATTAAAAAAGACATACAGATCAATGGAACATAATAGATAGTCTAGAAATAAACCCATACCTTTATGGCCAATTAATACTATATTTGACAAAGGAGGCAAGAAATACAATTGATAAAGATAGTCTATTTAACAAATAGATTTGGGAAATTGAACAGATCAGTGCAAAACAAACAAAAACATATTGCCTCTTAAACCATATATGAGAACAAACTCAAAATCAAAAGAAAACATGGGCAGTAAAATCTAGAAAATCTTTAGTAGCAATATTTTTTCTGATATATCTTCTCATGCAAGGTAAATAAAATAAAATAAACAAAAGGGGCTATATCAAACTAAAAAGGCTTTACACAACAAGGAAAACCTTTAACAAAATAGAAAGACAACCTACTGAGTGAGAGAACATTCGCCAATGATACAACTGATAGGGGACTAATATCCACAATTTATAAAGAACTTATAAAACTCAACACAAAAAAACTTCAATTAAAAAACAAAATGGGCAAAGGATCTGAAAGGACACTTCTCCAAAGAGGACATACAGATGGCCAATAGACACATAAAAAGAAATTCAGTGTTGCTAATCATCAGAGAAATGCAAATTAAAACCACAGTGAGATATCATCTCACACATGTCAGAATGACTGTCATAAATAAATGAACAAGTGCTGGTGAGGACGTGGAGAAAAGGGGGAATCCTTTTGCACTGTGGGTGGGAATGCATACTGATTCAGCTCCTATGGAAAAGAGTATAGAGTTTCCTCAAACAAGAATGGAACTGCCTTATGGACCAGCAGCTCTACTTCTGGGAATATATCCAAAGAAATCTGAGACACCGATTTGAAAGAATATATGCACTCCTATGTTCATTGCAGTGTTGTAGCCAAGATTTGGAAGCAGCCCAAGCATCTATCTGTAAATGAGTACATAAAAAAGCTGTGGTACATTTATACAATGTAATACTACTTGGCCATTAGAAGAAAGAAATCTTACCTTATGCCAAAGTATGGATGGACCTGGAGTGTATTGTGCTAAATGAAATAAGCCAATCAGAAAAGGACAAATAACCATATGATTTCACTCATATGTTGAATCTAAAGAATAAAATAAACTAACAAAATAGAAACAGACTCATAGATACCAACAACAGATTGACAGAGGTCAGAGGGGAGGGGGTGTGGAGGGCTGAGTAAAAAGTTGAAGTGATTAAGCAAGAATGTATCCATAGATGCAGACAACAGTATGGTGATTATGTGAGGAAAAGCGGGGGCAAGGGAGGTAGACGAGGGTAAGTGGGTGTAAACAATGGTGATGGAAGGAGATTAGCCTTGAAGTGATGAATACAGTACAATATGCAAATGATGTATTATAGAATTGTATACCTGAAACGTATAAAATTTTATTAACCCATGTCACACCAGTAAATTCAATAAAATTAAAAAAAATCTTTCTGAAAGGAAATACATATAACTATGTGAGGTGATGGATATTAAATACAATTATTGTGGTAATCATTTTGCAATGTATACATATATCAAGTTATTATGTTGTACATCTTAAACTAACACAATGTTATATGTCAATTATATCTCAATAAAATTTGAAAAAATATAGTAATCAATGAAATTTCTCTCCAAATAATGCCATAATATTTTATAGCAGCCTTCCAGTTTGTATATTTTTATTAATATACACATATTTTTAATTGAGGTATAATTAACATATAACATTATAATAATTTTAGGTGTATAACAAATGATTTTTTGTACATTCTGAGATGATCGCCATGCTAAGTTTGGTTAACATTCATCCTGTTACAATGACAAATTTTGGGTTCCTGTGATGAAAATTGTATTATTTATCCTCTTGCCAGCTTTGAAATCTGCAGTACAATATATCCCCATGACTCATTTATAACTGGAAGTTTGTACCTTTTGACCCTTTCTACCTCTTTCTCCCACCCCCATCTCTTACCACTGTCAACCATAATTCTGTTATCTGTGACTATAAGCTTTGGGTTTCTTTTGTTTGTCTTTGTTTTTCTGGATTCCACATGTAGTTGTCATCATATGGTACTGGTTTTTCCTGTTGGACTTATTTCACTTAGCATAATGAATGCAAGGTCCATCTATGTGGTCACAAATGACAAGATTTTATTCTGTTTTATGGCTGAATTATATACATATGTATACATGTGTATCACAATTTCTTTAACCGCTTATTTGTAGATGGACACACATTTAAGTTGTTTCCATATCTTGGCTATTGTAAATAATGCTGAAGTGAACATAGGAGTGTGTAAGTTTTTGAATTTGTGTACTTGTTTTCTTTAGTTAAATACCCATTAGTGGAATGCTGGATCATATTGTAGTTCTATTTTTAATTTTTGAAGAACCTCCACATTGTTTTCCAGAGTGGCTGCATCAATTTGCATTCTCACCAACAGCACGCAAGGGTTACCTTTTCTTCACATCCCCACCAACAGCTGCTATTTCTTGTAGGTTTGATAATAGCCATTCTAATAGGTGTGAGGTGATTGCTTATTGTGGGTTTGATTTGCTCTTCCCCGATCATTAGTGATGTCAAGCATCTTTCATGTACCTGTTGGCCTCTATGTCCTCTTTGAAAAACGTCTATTCAGATCTTCTGTCCATGTTTTAATCAGATTTTAGTTTTGACTATTACATTATGTGAATTTTTAATATGTATTCTAGATACTAACTCCACATCAGATATGTGTTACCTTATCATATCAGTATGTTACCTTCTCATTTTATTGATCTTTTTCTTTGCTATGTAGAAGCTTTTTAATTTGATGCAGTACCACTTCCTTATATTTGCATTGGCTGCTTTTGCTTTTGGTGTCAGATTAAAATAATCATTGCCAGCTCTCATGTTAAGTAGCTTACTGCCTGTGTTCTCTTCTAGGAGATTTATGGTTCAGGTCTTATATTTAATCTTTAGTCCATTTTGAGTTAATTATGTGCATGGTGTAAGTGCATCTGTTTATGAAGGGGTGTTTATAGTTTTGAGGGGAGGAGAAAATACAATGTCTCACACAAAGATGACATTGCTTTGGCAAAACTCAAGTTTTAAATCCCATGAAGGGAAAGTTTGACTTTCTTGAGAGAGTCTCATTTACTGGGGGTGGCATATGAGAAGGCAACCAATCTGTGTTTTTCTCTTACACCGATGTTTTGTTGTTTCACTCTCTCTCTTAAAAAAATATCAATGAAAATGTGTCCTAGGGTGAGGATAAAAAAATTAAAAAAATAAAAGAAGTATCTGGTAGGAAGACTCAAGATGAGAGAATATACAAAGCTTATATGAAGATACAAGTGTAGAAACAGTCAGATTAGATTTACTGTCCCATTTCCATGGTTATATCCTTGAGTACTACAAAAGTAGGGGAAGAATTCATTCATCATGGCTGCATGTTCCCTATGGCATAGAAGAACAGAGGAACAACTTCTATGGTGAGTGTAGATGATGCCTCTGGACAGACTCACACTGGGTCCTGAACTCCTCAGTATGGTGCACTAAAGACAATCCAGAGTGCCTGGGCTTTCTTGGTGATTTGGAAGGGTGGAGAAAGCCAGCCAATAAGAAATTTTAGTTTGGGCCAGGTGGTCCACAAGTGAGAGCAACTTCAAATGGAGAAAATGGCAAGGTCCACGGTTATGAAAAATATGTTGACATAAATGTGCAATATCAGGTGAGCCAAGTTACATACAACAAAATGAAGCACAGAGAGAGACACTGGAGTTCATGGACAAGTAGAATGAAATACTTTGCCTGGAGGCTATCATGCAACTGAGGTCGCTTTCCTGTTTTCAAAATTCTTACAACCCTGAACAAAAGGGTGAGAGTAGGTGATTAAAAAGTTCCAGAATGACTGAGTGTTTTCCTCCTAGCTCCTGAACTTGAGGTAAACAGTGACTTGAATTTTTCTGACAAATCTCTTGATGATACTGAGTATCCTGGAACAGGACAGAGAAAATCATTTGCTGAAGGCAGCCTGAAGCTAAAAAGCAGAGTTGTACTCCTTTTCAGGAAGTAGAAAAAGTTATATTTTTAAAAACATCTGAGACAAAGAATACAATTTTGTGTTACACTGTACTCATGAGTTAATTTTCTTACTCTATTGCTTTGCTAATACCATGATCTCCTACTGGGCTTTGCCATTGCCCAGGTACAAATCAGCCTCCCACCAGTCATCAGTGTGAAGTCAACTATCACCACAGTCACACACAAAGTGAAACGACACTAGCATGAAGCTGTTGGGGCTCACTTTGGCACTGTGGGAAGAGGGAGAACACCTATCCTTCTTTTGGGTTACATATGGATAAGAAGGTCTTGTGCGGTTGCTTTTACACAAAATTTAAAGACTGTATTGAAACTATTCCCTTACATTTCCTCAATCACAGTCCCATTATTCTCTCTCTAGGACTCAAGTTTGAATCCAGGCAACCATTAGATGAATTTGAGTTATACCACCAAATTTAGAACTATTATTTCTCTTTCATAACCAAACTTTCTCACTGGATAAAATCTGCCATGTCTGCCCCTTTTCCCAACATGAGTTTTCTCTGGGAGCAGAGTCTAAACAGCCCTGTAGACTTCTAAAATGATTTTGCAAGTTAGTTGGACATGGAACCTACTTATATTTAAGTAAGGACCCCAGCTGCACCTCCATTTATCTTTGGTGTTTGGAGTTATGTAACAGCATCATTATTTTATCTTTATCTGTAAAGGTATTATGATGTATGGAGAAGAGCCCCAGACACTGAATTAGAGAACCCACACTTGTTCTATATTATTCTATGCATGAGCGGTGTGACATTTGACAAGTCATCCATCTCCCTAAGCTCTGAATTTTTATGTAAAATGAATGATTATAATGGACTGTATTCCTTATAGATCTGCTGAAAATAACATGATGACATGTTATGTGAACACATTTTACAAAGTGATATACAGATATACATTTCTTATTATGTACCTTAGCTCACTGCATCCCTCATGTGCCAATGCAAACAGATGCTCTCCCAAAGGATTGAAGGAGTCTACCACATTTGATTAGGTCAGAAAATATATGTGCCTTTAATGTAATTCATATAAAATTCACATTTATAACACAGGTGATGTTTTTCTTCTACCTCTGAAACTTTCATTCTTCTGTACACATTTCACAGTAAGTAGGAACAAAATAAAATATCTTTGCTGTGGCTTAAAACAGATAATTATTCTAAATATGTTTTCTCTGCAATCTGAACGTTCATGAGCAACAAGACTTCCGAAATCCAGCTAAGCATTATGATAGCTTTTTAGAAGTAATATTACTAGACAATATTACAGTGAGTCTTAGTTCTGCTTGGAATACCACATTTGCATGGGGTTTTTCTACTGATGTGGAATGTGTTCACATTACACTTTTTTTCCTCACATTAGGGAACAAAACATTTTGCCTCATTTTCACATGCTTCACATTCCATCTATGCACAGAGATTCTACTGACTTAAAAATAATAATCTATAGGGTGTTGTATCATATAAGCTTTACCAAAATAGGCATAAACTTTAAAGATACTCTTCAAAAAATTTTTTGCTACTGTGTCTGTTTTGTAATGTTTATTAATAAAGAAAGGGTTTTAGTATGAATCATGAAATTCCCAAATCATTCCTAAAAAGAACCATCTCCAATATTACATCTTTACATTGGTTGGTTTAAGCAGCTTCACCGTGAGCTCTAAAATTACTGGACAGGATCAGCCTATTCTGACCATACTTTGACAATATAGTTGTGCATACAGAAGGCTTATTTTGCTTGCATTTAAAATGTCAAAACTTCCACTGTTGGAACTGTGATGGAGAGCAAAAAAGCCACGGTCGTTACTTTCTACATAGGTTCTTCATATTGAATTGTAGCTCTATTACCCTTTGTAAAATCTATTTCCCTTCCTATTAAATCTGGGCTGGCACACCATGGCTGGGGGCATTGACGAACTGGATGACTGATTTCTGGAGAAATTTCTACCACAACTGAGTGTTGCTTTAACAAAACATACACAATACGTAGCACGACTTTGGATCCTGGAAGTGGGTGGCAAATTAATGTTACAGGAGTCTGGAAAAATGGTGACTCTTGTGCAGGAAAGCATTCGATAAAACTCTCATGTGATAGTATAGAAAGCACATAATATAGTTAATTGACTTGTGGCTTTAAGTGCAAAGGTTGAGAAATGAGTAGTACTAGCTAGAATGTCACAGTTACAATTGACTGCATTTAAAAAGAGTTTCAGTAAGTATCTGTTGAATGAATGACTGTATCTCCAGCATAACCCTTTATTTAGAAATCCTATACTTTATTAGAATTATTGACTTGCCTCTCTGGGAAAATAATCTATCAAGTATGTCAATTATTGCCTTGCATTAAATGCTTCAGGATATATTGTATATCGTCTTTCTTAGCAAGTCATACAATAATTTGGCCTCTGCTTAATCTTCCTATTTTCTACTGTTCCCCATTCTTCTGATACATTGAACTCCTTTCATTTTCACATCTCTATGTCTATAAATGAGAAATTTCTACAGTTTGAAGTTGCCTGCCCCAGTTTTGCCTGGAATACAGTAGGCACTTGATAAATACCTCTGGACTTAAGAAATAATGAATTGATTTATGGATATGAAGATGGACAGAAAATCAATTGTACTTATTGAAAATAGTCAGATGCCATAGAACAATTATGATCAATTGCTTAAAATGCAGTATGCGTATACATCATCTGGGATCTCTTTATAATGCAGATTCTGATTCAGTAGATCTGGGGCAGGCATAGTACTCATTTCCAACTATAGCTCTTAAGTGATGTCAAAGCTACTGATTGACAGATCATACTGGTTAACAGTATCTTAATAATAGAGGTTCTGATAAAAGTAAGAAGGTGGTATAGATAAGAAACAGCATTTCCATCACTGAGAGAAAATTATTTGTTTAGTCACAGTGAATTTTTTTCTATTTTGTGGTCCCTTAGGATGTTTAGAAGGAAAATTTAGGTAATATTGCTGGTAAGATAAGGCCATATTATACAAGATCTGGAAATTAGCTTTTTCTTTCTTTTCCTGTTTTTTTCTTTAAAAAATATTGTTTATGCTATTATAGTTGTCCTAAGTTTTCCCTTTGCCCTCCTCCTCTCAGTTTTCCCTTTCCACAGTCAATCCCCACACCATTGTTTATGTCCATGAGTGATGTATATATGTTCTTTGTCTAATCCCTTCATCTTTCAACAAATCCCACCCTCTTCCCTTCCCTCTAAGAGCTATTCCTTATTTCTGTCCCTCTGATTCTATTTTGCTCATTAGTTTATTTTGTTCCTTAAATTCCAGTCATAAATGAGATCATATGGTATTTGTCTTTCATTTCCTGGCTTAGTATAATAGACTCCAGGTCCATCCATACTATCACAAAAGGTAATAATTCTTTCTTTTTCCCTGCTGTGTAGTAGTCCATTGTGCAAATGTACCACATATTTTTTATCCACTCATCTACTGATGGGCACTTAGGCTGTTTCCAAATCTTGACTATTTATAAATAATGCTGCTATGAACATAGAGGTGCATATATTCTTTTCAATTGGTATTTCAGGATTCTTTGGATATATATCCGGAAATGGTATCACTGGGTCAAAAAGCAGTTACATTTTTAATTTTGTGAGGAAACTCCATACTGTTTTCTGGAGTGGCTGTACCAATCTGCATTCCCACCAACAGAACACTATAGTTCCTTTTTTCTCCTCTCCAGCACTTGTTTTTTGTTGATTTATTTATGATAGCCATTTTGGCAGGCAGGAGGTGGTTTCTCATTGTGGTTTTAATTTGCATCTCTGATTGCTGGTGATGTTGAACAGTTTTTCATATGTCAATGGGCCATCTGTAGGTCCTTCTTGGAAAAGTGTCTATTCAGATCTTTTGCCCATTTTTTAATTGGATTGTTTGTCTTCCTGGTATTGAGTTGTGTGGATTCCTTATATATTTTGGAGATTAAACCCTTGCCCAATGTATCATTGGAAAATATGTTCTCCCATGCAGTGTGTTCTCTTTTCATTCAGATGATGGTTTTTTTTAGCTGTTCAGAAGCTTTTTAATTTGATGCAATGCCAATTTGTTTATTTTTCCTCTGTATCCCTTGACCTAGGAGGTAATGTTGGCAAAAATATTGTTATGTGAGCTATCTGAAATTTTACTCCCTTGTTTTCCTCTAGAATTTTTATGGTATTATGACTTATAGTTAAGTCTTTTATCCATTTCGAGTTTATTTTTAAAATATTTTATTTATTTATTTTTAGAGAGTTTATTCTAGTGTATGGTATAAGTCGATGATCTCATCCAGTTCTTCCAATGCCATTTATTGAGAAACTGTCTTTACTCCATTGTATGCTCTTGCTTCCTTTGTCAAATATTAACTCACCATAAAGGTGTGGTTTTATTTCTGGCCTCTTTATTATGTTCCATTGATCTATGTGTCTGTTCTTATGCCAGTACCAGAATGTTTTGATTACAGTGATCTCATAGTGTAGTTTGATATCAGGTATTGTGATCCCTCCAACTTTGTTCTTCTTTCTTAAGATTGCTGAGGCTATTTGCAGTCTTTTCTGGTTCCAGATAAATTTTTGGAATATTTGTCTAGGTCTGTGAAATATGCCATTGATATTTTAATAGGAATTTGCATCGAATCTTTAGATTGCTTTGGATAGTATAGACATTTTAATGATGCTTATTCTTCCAATCCATGAACACAGTATATTCTTTCACTTATTGTATCTTCCTCAATTTCTTCTTCAGTGTCCTATAGTTTTCTGACTAGAGATCTTTTACCTCCTTGTTGAAACTTTTTCCTAGGTACCTCATTTTTTTGTTGTAATAGTAAATGGGATTATTTTCCTAGTTTCTCTTCCAATAGTTCACTACTGGTATATAGAAATGCCATTGATTTCTGAGTATTGATTTTGTATCCTGCTACTTTGCCAGATCTATTTATTAGATCTAGTAATTTTTTGATAGCACTTATAAGGTTTTTTATGTACAATATCACATCATCTGTGAGTAATGACAGTTTACTTCCTCTTTTCCAATTTGGATGTCTTTTATTTCTTTTTGTCTGATCACCGTGGCTAGGATTTCCAGTACTATGTTATACAAAAGTGGTGAAAGTGGACATCCTTGTCTTGTTCCTGATTCAGAGGGAACAGTTTAGTGTTTGCCTTTTGAGAATGATGTTGGCTGTAGATGTTTTGAATATGGGCTTTATTATGTTGAGGTATGACCCCTCTATTCCCACTTTGCTGAGGGTTTTTATTATAAACGGGTGGTGAATTTTATCACATGCTTTTTCTACATCTATTGATATAATCATGTGATTTTTACCTTCATTTAATGTGCTTTATCACATTTATTAATTTGTGAATATTTTACCAACCCTACTTGATAATGGTGTATGATCTTTTTTAATGTATTGCTGTATCTGGTTTGCCAGTACTTTGTTGAGGTTTTTAGCCTCAATATTCACCAGGGATATAGGCTTGTAATTTTCTTTCTTTGTTGTGTCTTTACTTAGTTTTAGAATTAGGATAATAACTGGCCTCATAAAAAGCTTGGAAGCCTTCCATCTTCTGGAATTTTTTGGAATAATTTGAGAAAGACAGGTATTACTTCTTCTTTAAATAATTGGTAAAATTCACCTGTGAAACGATCTGGTCCAGGACTTTCGTTTGCTGGGAGTTTTTTGATTACTGCTTCCATTTAATTAGTTGTTACCAATCTATTCAGGTATTCTGCTTCTTCCTGATTCACTTTTGGGAGATTACATAGCTCTAGAAATTTATCCATTTGTCCAGGCTGTTCAATTTCATGGCATATAGTTGTTCATAGTATGTTCTTATAATCCTTTTTTATTTATCTGGTTATTATTTCTGCTCTTTCATTTGTGATTTCATTAATTAGAGTCTTCTCTCTTTTTTCTTGATGATTCTGGTTAAAGGTTCATTAATTTTGTTTATCTTTCCAAAGAACAAGCTCTTGGATTCATTGATCTTATGATTTTTTTTTTTTTTTTTTTAGTATTTGTCATTTATTTCTACTCTGGTCTTGATTATTTCCTTCCTCCTACTCCTTTTGGGCTTTGTTTGTTGTTTTTCTAGTTCTTTTTTATTTTTTTTTTATCATTGTTCAATTAATAATGGAACATATGCTCTGATGTGTGTATGCATGAGACTTGGTTATCTGGATAGTGAAAAATAAGTCAAATGAAAAAGATTGTGGTATTATATCAAAGGGAAGTCAGACATAACAGCATTAGAGGGATGAGTTGCTGAAATTCAGTATTGATGTTTAGTATCACAAGAGTGTATTCAAGTCACTGCAGAGCTGTGAAGCCAGTACGGTACGTCCCCTCCTTCTCTCCTCTCATGGATTTGAATTCAGTAAAATACCAATTTTGTTTCAGTTTGGTTTAGAAAAATGTCTTATATTGTTCCTGCACTTATTTCAAAGGGGAATATGTAGATTTAGTTCCTGGTTGACCTAGTTGGCTGAATTAGAAACAAACAAGCATATACACAAACAAACCAGCATAAAACCAATTCAGTAAATGGCCTAGTAAATAATTTTACATCTGTTTGGGTTAAGGATAAAGAGCTCAACACATATATTGAGTTTGTTTCAGCTTTTAATTTTCTTTTTGGTTGAATCATTGAATACAGATGCCAGCTGGAACATCCAGAATGGATTTGGAAGTGCTCAAATGCACAGTCTAAACTCTAAAATCTCTGGATGAGACTGGTTAACTTGTAGGAGCTTATCTAGTAGCCATAGGTCAGTGGGGAAATCCCAGTGGTATCCATGATTTAATATGTATATGTCCATGAGGAATTATCATAGAATTTGACTAAGCAGTGTAGGTTGATGAATGAAAGGAACCTGAGGGGTTAGCATTGTGTAATAATCCACACTTTCCCACATTGTACTGTTTATTCACAAATAAATCAAAGCACCTCTTTTATGCAGCTAAAGCCAAGCCTATTTGATGGTGCTCTGAAAACTTTGTAAGTAGGAAAAACAGAGTGTGGAAATCACCTTAGCAAGGCTGTTTGCTATGTTACAGGAAGGAACTTCTTTATTTAGTATCTATGTATTCTGAATTTATGACATTGTTTTAAACATTTTTGTGAGTACTTCCTACAATCTGCATAAAATGGTGCTCACAAAATAACCATTTAAAAATGTTTGTGAAATCCCATGAAAACATGACCTTGCTGGAAATTAAAATCCAAATGACTTTTCTTATCACTCTCTAGACTCCTAGAAGGTCAATATGGGAGGAAAAAACCACAAGCTTTATAGATAGACTGAATATGTTCAAATCTCAGCTTTCCACTCATGATGTATCCTTGGGAAAATTACCTAAATACTCGGCACTTGATTTCCTCATCTGTAAAATGGAAATAATGAAATTTTGCAGCAAATCAGTGTGAAGATTAGAGATAAATAACAAAGTGCTAGCATAGCTCCTGATGCATAGAAGCTATTCAATAAATGTTCTTTTATTAAGATATAGTCTTCACACCTTTAGTTCTCAATATGACCAAGCCACCATTTCACATCCAAAAGGGTACTTTTAAATAAGCTATTTTAATTTTTTTTTTACCTTAGTTTATTCAAAGACATGAGAGCTTAAGTTGAGATGGGGAAGTTGCAAACTATGAAGGCAAGAAAGGGAATAAACATTTGATTCGGGGAGCATTATAACCTCTTAGGAGACAAAATACATTCTGAAGTTGATGGATAAAGCTGCTTCTTTCTTGCTGGAGATAGGTAAAACATAGCACCTCACACTTTGAATAATTGTAGTTGGAAAAACAAAATAAAAACAGTAAATATACTATTTGAAGTATACCTCCAAGGTCAGCATGATAATTTTTGAAAGTTTTTGCTTACTACTGAGAAATTTATTATGGGGGGAGGATGACTCAGACATTCTTATAAATTTTCTTAAAGCATCAGGACCATCCTTCTACATACCCTTCTAAATTCTGTAAAGATAAAGCAAAATCATTCTTAATTAAATGTTTGATGCTTATTCCAGCTAAGCTAATAGTAATAGGCCAAATTTCTTCATATATATATATATAAGCATATATATATCATATTCTCTTTACTTTTTACTTTTTTCTTTTGACTTAATCTAAAGATTGTCATTACCTTTATTTTCATCATTACCATTCCCCCCTTATACTTCCCTCCCCCCAGCAATCATCACCCTGTTGTCCATGTCCATGAGTCCTTTTTCTTTTTTGCACAATCCCTCCATCCTCTAACTTCCCCAATTCCCCTAGCTGTCATCATGATCTCCATCTATGAGTCTGTCTCTGTTTTGCTTATTAGTTCAGTTTGTTCATTAGATTCCACATATGAGTGAAATCACATGGTATTTGTCTTTCTCTGACTGCCTTATTTCACTTAGCATAATATTTTCCAGGTCTATCCATACTGTTGCAAAAGGTAAACTTTTCTTCTTTTTTTATGGCTAAGTAAAATTCCATTGTGTAAATTTCTCATAGTTGTTTCATCCACGTATCTACTGATGGACACTTAAGCTGCTTCCATATCTCAACAATTGTAAATAACACTGCAGTGAACATAGGGGTGCTTATATTCTTTCAAATTAGTGTTTTGGGTTCCTTTGGCTATATTCCCAGAAGTGGGATCACTGGGTCAAAAGGCACATCCATTTTTAATTTTTCGAGGCATCTCCATACTGCTTTCCACAGTGGCTGCAGCAGTCTGTATTCCCACAAAGAGTGCAAAAGGGTTCCCCTTTCTCCACATCCTCACCAGCATTTGTTTGTTGATTTATTGATGATAGCCATTCTGACAGGTATGAGATGGTACCTCACTGCAGTTTTAATTTGCATTTCTCTGATGATTAGTGATGTTAAGCATGTTTTCATATGTCTGTTGGTCACCTGTATGTCCACCTTGGAGAAGTACCTTTGATCAAGTCCTTTGTTCATTTTTAAATTGGGTTGTTTATTATTATTATTAGTTTTTAGTGTTGAGTTTTGTAAGTACTTTATAATTTTTGGATGTTGACCTCTTATCATATATATGTATTGGCATATATGTTCTCCCATTCTCTGTTTTGTCTTTTTATTATTACTATTTCCTTCGCTGTATGAAAACTTTTTAGTTTGATGTTGTTCCCATTTGTTTATTTTTTCTTTTCTTTCCCTTGCCTGAGTCAATATATCAGACAAAATATTGCTATGAGCAATGTCCAAGATTTTGTTGCTTATGTTTTCTTCTAGGATTTTTATGGTTTCAAGTTAAACATTGAAGTTATTAATTTATTCTTGTGTGTGGTGTAAGAAAATGGCCTAGTTTCTTCTTTTTTTGCATGTATCTGTCCAGTTTTCCCAACACAATTTATTTTTTAAAATATTTTATTTATTTGTTTTCAGAGAGGGGAAGAGAGGGAGAAAGGGGAGAGAAATATCAATGTATGGTTGCCTCTAGTACTCCCCATACTGGGCACCTGGCCTATAACCCAACCATGTGCCCAGACTGGGAATCAAACTGGCAACCCTTTGGTTCAGCACTCAATCCATTGAGCTACAGAAACCAGGGCCCAACACCATTTATTGAATAAACTATCTTTAATCCATTGTATGTGCTTACTTCTGCTGTAAAATATTAATTGACTATAAAGGTGTAGATTTATTTCTGGGCTCTCTCTTCTATTCTATTGATCTATGTATCTATTTCTATTGATCTATGTGTCTATTTTTATTTAACATCAAACTACACTACAAGGCCATAGTAATCAAAACAACTGGGCTGTTTTGATTACTATGGCCTTGTAGTATAGTTTGATATTAGATAGCATGATTCCTCCAATTTTGCTCTTCTTTCTCAGAATCGCCATTCCTAAGCAGGGTCTTTCGTGGTTCCATATAAATTTTTGAATTTTGATTAATAAATTCTTGGAATATTAGAATGCAAGGGCATTTAGATTTTATCTGTTCAAATCCTGAATAATATATTTTTATATTAATCACATGGAAGAGTAATCAGTCAGACCTTTTGGGAATGTTTTCAATGAATAGAGGTCCTTTACTTCTGTTTTTAGAAAGCTCTGTTCAAATGTTCTTTCTCATACAAATTTGGCATTAAATTCTGCATCAATTATAACTGTTTACTTCATAGAAAGAAGCATATTATGTGCATTGTGTATGTAAACTTCAAACATTTTTACTTCCGAAAAAGCATTTTCACTTTGTTTTTCAAGTTTTATGCAATAGACCTAATTTGTTTTCCAGTGACAGATCTTTACTGGCTCTATTAAGTCTGCAAAGTCTTTTGTCCAGAACAAGTATACCTGGAAAAGCAGAATATGATTAGTTTGACAAGTAAGTAAGGAGATTTTCGGCAGTATATTAGAATAGATTGTATAAATAACCTTCTCTGAAAAAAGCTAGAAGGTACTCTTAGAAAATATCATTGAGCAGAGAGGAAAGTGACTACAGAGCTCTGAAATACCATATAAATGGGGATCTTGAAAGATAGACATATAAAAGTCAAATCTCTCTTTTGATCACAAGTTTTCTTCTAAACCTTGTTGTCCATGAGCTTCAATTTTGTAAGTGTGGAGGCGGTGGAACTATGATGGGGTAGGATGGAGGTAAAGTCTAAGAGAGCTTCTCATGAAGAGAAGACCAAAAAGGGCCATTCCACCTGTGCATGGGTGAGTGAAAAATAAATGGACCCATTCTCCCTCCTCATGTGACAACATGGATGAATCTGGAGGGCATGATGGTATGTGAAATAAGTCATATGAGAAAGACAAATACTGCATGGTATCAGTTATATAGGAAATCTAAGAAAAAATTGAACTTGAAAAGTGGTTGTCAGGGGCTAGAGGTAGGGAAAATGAAAAGGTTTGTGAAAGGGTACCAACTTTCAGTTACATGATGAATAAAGTCTGAGGATCTACTCTCTAACATGGTGACTATTGTTCATAACACTGTAATGTATAAATGAAATTTTCTGAGAGAATAGAACTTAAACATTCTCATTTTAAAAAGGTAAATATGTAAGGTGTTGGATGTGTTAACTAGCTCTATGGGAGGAATCCTTTCACAATATTTATGTATATCAAATTGTCACATTGTATACTTTTAAGATCTTACAATTTTACTTATTAATAATTATATATCAATAAAGCTGAAAATAAATAACAATCATGACTAGTTTCAAAATAACTAATGCTCTGTCTCATGAACACAATTGTCACAACTTTATAAATGAAAATGATCATTTTGACTCTAAATGTAAACAGGAACATCGGCAATATTAGTGTTTTTCTCCCCAGGGAAAGGCATGGATTTCTGATGATTAACTTATTTCTTTGAGCTAGAAATCATGTAAAAGTGGAATTCTTTTACAGTATATTACAGTACTCCTTGGTAAAACAAAACTGTCTTCAAGGGGATTAAATCTTGGTCTTAGCACCTATTCATAAACAATTTGGTTTCCAAATATAATAAGTGAAGAAAGCAAATTAGTTCTCCCAAATCCCATTCCAATTCTTTTTCTTTCTACAAGTACAGGCTGGAGATTTAAAATGTATTATTCTCAGATATTGTGGCTAGAGTTCTAGATGTGATTTAGATTTGGAAAATTAGATACACTCACATAATATTTTGGTTTTAATCTGAGTAAGGAAGGAAGAAAGGGTGGGCTGGTGGCACCCAGTTCGTTGGCATGGGTCATGACAGTACGCTTCCTTGGGACTCTGTGCTGCTGTGGTGTGAAAAGTCATGTCTGGAAGGCTGGCACAGAGTGTAATTCTTCAATCCTCCCAGCAATTCTGTGAGCTGTGCCCATACCCATTAATATCTGTTTGCACTTTCCGAGAGTGAATTCCCTTGCTCATAACTTCTTATATCCAGGGATATATCAAGAGGGTATATCTGGATACTTAGAAAATCTACAAATTAAAAAGAAAACTAAATTCAGTACCACTTTGTTCAAGGACAAAATAAGTTGGTTCACTAATGACCTAGACATTTATATTTAATTGCATACTCACTGGTACTTCATTTCATCAAATAAAATGTTATTTTCATAAAAATAACATATATAGAAATATATTAGAGAGGCGCTTTCCATACTTATTTGAGAAAAGGAAGCGAAGGTTAGTTTTATTATCCTTGGTAACAATTATAACAAATAAAAACACTTTCCACGCATTATTAGGCCTTGGATATTTCTCGGTGTGAGATGATTATTTTTTCCTTGTGAATGCGAATGGTGAATACAATATGTTGATTTATTATGTTGCCTATGTAACAATGCTCTCCTAAAAATTTTCTACTTGAGAAAGTTCAAGTTTTAGTTACTGGCCCCCTTTCTTTGTCTCTAAAAGTTTTGATGATTCATCTTGGTAGCTGAGCTACAATGGCATTGTCAGGAAGAAAAGAAGAACCTAATGTTGATAGTTGTTCATGACATTTATGGTACACCCAAGATGAATATGATCACCCTGATAATCACAGCAAGTTTTCTTCCCCCATTTTGTGTGAGTTGCATGTGTGTATATACTTACCTTCTAAGCCATCCCAATGCCAGTTACCTGCAGTAACTCTCATACAGAGAAGTGTATGTTCACAGGAGAAGTATTACCACAATTGGACTGTGAAACCTATTCTTAGTTATGCAAAGAAATGGGACATAAGATAAACTTAGTTCAACAGAACAGTGGCCTTTTTCCCATGAAAAGCATGTTCTTCTTTCTCATTGCAATATACAAACAAGTGTGCAATGTCCAGAAATATGTACCAATATCTGAGGAAATGGGTAGCCCACAATTTCAAGTGCTGTATTTAATCACAATCTAAAAGCATATTTAATTGGTGTTTGTGTATTGTACATATTAAAACAATTAGAATCTTTGACATATAAACCTAGGATCAAAAAACCCACATAAAGATCCATTTTGTAAGTAAAAAGAAAGAAAAATTTTAACTGCTCTTTGTTTTTTTTTTCAATGCCCTTACACACCTATGTGGGTGTTTAGATGTGGGTCTATTCAAGCAGAAGGGGAAAAAAAAGAAAAGAAAATCACTTAGCCTATTTTAGAAATAACAAAAGCTTAAGGTTTGAATGTGTCTCTAAAAGTGGGCCAGGATCAGCAAGGATTCTTATTTTATCTGAAATAGTTTCCTTAAAACTTGAGTATTTCAGATGTGTGAGAGATTCCACCCCTTTCAAAGTTTCTTCTTATTTAATCAATGTCTAAAAGCCAAGGCAGGCTAGCTGAGAGCTCTACAAAGTGCATTCTTGATAACTTTAATTAAATTCTTGTTCTATGCTTAGGGTTTGGATGTGTCTCTAAAAGTGGGCCAGGATCAGCAATGGTTCTTATTTTATCTAAAGTGAGGTATAGCCCTGACCAGCATGGCTCAGTTTGTTGAACACTGTCCTGCAAATGAAAGGTCGCTGGTTCGATTCCTGGTCAGTATACATGTCTGGGTTGCAGGCTGGTCCCCAGGTGGGGTGTGTGCGAGAAGCAACTGACAGATGTTTCTCTCACACATTGATGTTTCTCTCCCTCTCTTTCTCCTTTGCTTACCCGCTCTAAAAATAAATAAATAAAATCTAAAATAAGGTGTAAAATAAGAACAGATTGGTGGAAAGGAAAGGTTGGAAGGTAAGAAAAAAAATTGATATTTGGGAATACCTGTAACAATGGACTTTGGCCCACCTAGATTCTCCAGACCTACTACTTAAATTAATCAAAATTAGTTCTGCCAAGTAATCACTATTTTAGAGCTTCTTGCAGTCAGGTAGAAAAAAGCTAAACAGAGAAAAAGAAAAGAATAAAGGATAGCACACCTGACATCCAGAAGCTTATATTTTAGTTAAAAAGGTCATTCTAGCTTTTAAAATACAGTAGGATTTTTCATGACAATATCTATTCAAAATATGACAAACTGATTAGATTGCAGAATCTGTTTGGTAGCTTTCAAGTATGAAACTAACGTTTTTGTGGATTACAGTTGTTCACATCTAAGCACAGCACTACCTGAACAGAATTGATGTTTTCTCCTTTGAAGATATCTTGGCCATTTTATTTCAGACCTAAATTAGAAACACAAGGAAAAGCTGGTCATAATTTCCCCATGTTAGGACCCCTAATGAACTCTTATTCTCTGAATTTAAAAAGATGCATTTTGAGCACTTTTAGAGGGAAAAAAGATACTGATCTTCTAGCCCTGGCCAGGTAGACTCAGACGGTTAGAGCATTGTCCTGATACACCAGGGTTGCCCGTTTGATCCCTGATCAGGGCACACATGGGAAGCAACCAACAAATGCATAAATAAGTGGAACAACAAAGCAATGGTTCTCTCTCACTTCCTTTCTCTCTAAAAAATTCAATAAAAAGATTTTTTTAAGCTAAAAATATTAGAAGTCAAAATATAAATCATCTTAATCCTCCCAGCCAGACATTTAACATTTGCTTTGTGTTATGAAGGAATAAGTGGTAAATTATAAAGCACTGGGAATGGAGACATTAGAACTTCCTGAGAAGAGACTGCATTTTAAGCATTGCTTTATATACACACAGTATCAGTTTGGATTTCCATACCGTGGGCATAATCTGTTGTTGCTTATTGGTTTGTTTTGGATTATCTGTATGAAGGGAGTGTAAATGTGAAAGCTCTGAAACATCTAGTTGTTATCAGCACATTTGGCAGTCTCTTTGGTAATGCTGGTCGTGGTCCTAGCACTATTTATATTTTAAAGAACAATGGGACATAGGATGATAGCTCTTATCACAAACAGAAGGACACAGGGAGCTGAGCTGCATACACAATGACATATTGTACTAGAAATGTGTCACAATAATAGCTAATTCAATTCAGCTGATCAGTAAACTAGGTCCCATTGCTTCCCTTTTTCTGCCTACCCTCCTCTTTTCAATATATCTTGGTATTTTTTTTAATTTGAACATTTTCCTTTCTTTGTTTTGTAATCCTCTTGCTCTATTTTTCCAATGGAGAACAGCATACTCCTGATTTTTTATCTACTCTAGACATTTTTTGCTTTTTAGGATTCTCTATATCTTATTTGTTCCATACCTATATTCCTTTTAGAGAATAATAATTTCCTCACATTTTCTTATTAAGGCCTTTCCATGTTCCTACGAATTCTCCCATATTAGCGATGGCCACCACCTATCCATTTAAAATGAGAAACTTTAACAATTGCACCTTGAAATTCTATTAGTTTTATGACTTTCAAATATCTCACCTAGGAACCTACAAACATTTTTTGTAGGACAAGCCAAGGGGTTGGCAACAATCTTCTCCTCTGGCAAGAAGACAAGTCCAAAGACTAATTAACATCACCCCAAGCGCCATAATTTCTCTCACTTAGCATTCCTTAGAAAACCTTAACAGGTTTTAAGGGAGGGATCTTTTCACTGTAAAATGTCTATTGGACATCTGTTTGTCAGCAGAGCTGTGCCACAGGACCAGTTGCACTGCCTCTGTTTTCCATCAGAGCAAATGGGTGCATGAGGCATATATAATACACAATGAGGCCTCGATATCCATGCGGCCTACTCACAGTGACAGGCTTGTCACTGTGTTGCTAATTATTATTCTGTGTGTTGCTAATTATTATACTCTTTATTTCCCAATTGGATGTATTCTCCTTGCTCTCCATAAATGTCTCTTCAAATTCCCAGGAGGGTCTCAGAAAGTTTCCTCTTAATTTGGTGAGAGAATATTACTGTTTTGTTATATGAACTTTTCATACCTGAGAGGTTACTATTCTCAGGTCTAGCTTAGTCATCTTAGCATTATTAACTCATACATGGAGAATTTGTATTTATGTTTTATGTAACACTCCATCTTATTTTGAGCTTGAACTGAGCATAAATAGGATGTTCCTTAACACTGAGAGGAAAAATAAAATGAACTAGTGTTTATTAAACAGCAATTTTGTATTATGCATTTTTACAGATAATATTTTATTTAATTTCCAAAACAACATAATATTCTTGGTTTTATACACAAGAAAACCAATATTGAGAAGTACATGACAGTATCAAACTTAAAAGTCTGTTTATATGACTAGAAAACTCATGATCTTTTCATTGAAACTTGCTTTCTCTTTGTTGCCAAGGAAGTAGCAGAAATTTTCCTATAGTTTGAGTGTGAGAAGACTGAGTGGATATGCTTTTGTTAGGAAATAATTTCCATCTCATCTCGTCACTTGGTAGATTATCCTGGTCGGCAAGGCCACTCATCCAAAGACTGTCCGCACATGTGTCTTTGGAAGCCATCCTCTCCTATTTTTACCCCGGCCTTCTCCAGTAATTTTATACTCCTAAGCGATGAGGGACCATTTTTATGTTTGTTCTAAACAAGCATTAGAAAATTTTATTTCAGCGAATTGGAGTATGTATAATTTTAATTCAATCAATTCACAGTGTAGCATCTATCTTGTGTTAAAATCACAATGAATACTATTTCTG
Source organism: Glossophaga mutica (assembly GCA_039655065.1). Taxonomy (NCBI): domain Eukaryota; kingdom Metazoa; phylum Chordata; class Mammalia; order Chiroptera; family Phyllostomidae; genus Glossophaga; species Glossophaga mutica. The sequence continues at coordinate 69,008,505 of CM077304.1, forward strand.
GAGCTTATTGAAACTCTATTATTTAAAAATTAGTCATATTTTTTCTGTTATCTATGCAATCATAATTCCCATATACTTTTCATGCATATATGCTTGTAAGATCAGTTTAAAATAATCATCCATAATATGAACAAATATGTATCCTTCTGATTTAAAAAGAATTCAGATACCTTAGAAATGTTTCCAAGAGGGATGATGTCCAGTATTAAGAATTACTGCTCGTTATTGGGTGTCCGTGTTCATGCTGGGCACTATCCTAAACAATAAGCACCTTATATCTAATCCTCATAAAATCCTGCAAAGCATATGTAAATAGAATCGTTCTCCAAGTGTGGAAACTTGGACTTTGACTGTTTAAATAACTTGTGTGAGGTCACAAAACTAGCAAGTGGCAGAAGTAAAAATCAAACATAGTGTTGGTTATGAAGTTCATGCAGTAAGCCATCCAAGCTGGGCTTTTTAACTGGTCCCATCTTTAGTCTGGTGCTTCAGTGGGAGCCAGGGATAACGGAGTCCTGAGGCCCAGAGTCAGGGATGGAAATACAAGGCTCTGCTTAACTGTGTGACCCAGTTTTATCTAGAACAGAGCACATGCTCATTTCTTATCCTTATTTGGTCCTCAGTGTTTGTCTTTTACGTGGTACGTGGTGATAAGCAATTAATATTTGCAAAATTTCATAAAAACAAAAAAACAGTTTTCTAATTGCAAGTTTCAGCCTTTTTCATTACACTGCGCTATCTCTGTGAAATTTAATAATTTTTATTTCAGTTGACAAATTAATGATTTCTCTTATTGGGACATAGTTATTCAATAATACAGAAATGTGTAAACTAATATAACAAACACTCAAATTTGCACTACTAATCTCATCAAATTTTTGTAGGTCATGTATTTTTGAAAATACATTATACCTCCCTATAAACTCCCAAACCCATTACTCTTCCTCACTCTCAACAAGTCCCCACTGTTCTGAATTTACAGTTTATCATTCTATTACACATTGATAAATTATTACCACATGTATGCATCAATAAAATAATATTTGATATTGTTTTTCGATTTTTCTGAAAAACATATATAGATTTTACCTGGTCAGTTATCTTTATATAATAAACTATCTCTAAAATTTTGTGATGTAAAGCACAAAACAGCATTTATTTTGCTTCTGAATTCATCTACTTTTGTCAAACTGGCAAAAAATATGATGTATTTTCTTGTGCCACAGAATTTTATTAATTAGCTGTGAGTACCATAAGATAAAAAAAGGTTGAAAAATCACTAGTCTATAGGCATTAGTTTTTCCCTTCAATAAAACTTACACTCTCTTTTAAAGGACCTCTCTTTTAAAGGGCCCCTACTTTATGTAATCTCCCTAATACAAACTGCGTAAGGACTTTAATTATATCTGCATAATCTCTCTGAAGGAACACTGAGACTAGTAATTATTTGAATAATGGGAGTAGGTGTGTATATATCTTAAAATGGCTGCTGTATCCCTTCTGTCCTCTAACTACCAAGTAAGAATAGTTTTAGTAGTTAACGTTTTCTGGAAACATAGTAAAAACTGAGTTTTGAGGAATGAGATTTATTCTAGCCATGTGACATCCCACAAAGCTATCATACTTTCTGATGATAATAGAAGCCATAAAATTATTTCTGTGTAAGTAGGGAGTAGCTATTGACCAGAGCAGGGCAGGATTTGACCTGGCTGGTGGTTATACAGGTATATATATATATATATATATATATATATATATACACACACACACACATAGATGTAAAAGATTAGCAAGCCATACACTTAAGATTAGTAAACTTGATGCACTTTATTGTATGCTTGTTATAACTCAGACTAGATGAAAAAGTGAGATTAAATTAGAGAAAACAATTGTGAGTGCCAGATGAATTAGTGAAATATATCTCATTGAGTTAACCTCATAAAATGGTCTGAAAGTAAAAGAGATTTCTCTCATATTAAAGGCTTCAGTACAGTGCTGGCTGGTGTGGTTCAGTGGATTAAGTGCTGGCCTGTGAACCAAAGTGATGCCAGTTCAATTCCCAGTCAGGTCACATGTTTGGGTTGTGGCTCAGATCAGGTCCCCAGTGGGGGATGCATGAGAAGCATCCACACTTTGATGTTTCTCTCCCTCTCTTTCTCCTTCCTTTCCCCTCTGTCCAAAATAAATATGTAAAATATTTAAAAGAAAAAGTCTCCAGTACAATAAGCACAGATTTGGAAGCAAGTGAATGGCAAAACACACAATAGCGTGTGGTTGCAGGATAAATGAGAAGAGACCAGAAATTGAAAAGGCTTTGTAATCTATGACACAGAATTAGGACTTTCTCCTGCGGATATTTTTAGAAGGATATTAAATTATTTTAACTAGGGTAATCACATAGTCAGATGAATTTTTTATAAAGTTGATGTGGCTACTGTGTAGAGAATTGATTGGAAAGAAAGAAGAATGGAGAGTGGAACTCGTCAGTCTTCACAATCTATAGCACAATGACATTCAGGATGTCACATCTGTCAGTGTCTCTATTTTCTTATCTCTAAAAATACTTGTTACCAGGTCTGTTTACTTACTTCATAGGAAAGCTCCTAGCATTGGTGAGTATGCCTGTTTACAAAATGTATTTTATGAGTATTCATTAAATGAAAGAATAAATAAATGAATGAATGAACTCGCCCAGGAGGTGTCTAAATTGCTAGTGAACTTATAATACTGGCTGCATCAGTCAGAAACTTCCCTTTTTCCTCAATATTTTTCTCTTCTTTTCCCCCAAATTATAATATATTTAGCCAGGGTTATGTTGCCTAGAAAGAGAACATGTCACCCAAGTGACTTAAAGGTAGGCGTTGCCATGTGACTCACTTCTGTCCAAATGGGTGGTAGCATATGTGATCTGTAACTGTTGACAGGAACTTCCTTAAGAGACAGCTTGAACAAACCGTTGACATTCTCTTCATCTCTTCATCCATCTTGTTTTCTGGGATGACATGCTGCCTTGGGTAATGAAGACAGAGCCACACAGTAGAGCTGAGAGAGAGGTGACCTGGAAGTTTCCGGAACCCCTAAACCACATTACTACTGCTGTGCTATAAAGTTTCTGACATTAATACAGGTGTGAAATAAATTTTGTGCTTGTTTAAGCTTTTTTAAAAATCTGACTTTTGCCCTGGCTGGTGTGGCTCAGTGGATTGAGTGCAGGCCTGAGAACCAGAGGGTCTCTGGTTCAATTCCCAGTCAAGGCACATGCCTGGGTTGCAGGACAGGTCCCCAAGTGGGGGGGCATGTGAGAGGTAGCCACACATTGAGGTTTCTCTCCCTCTCTTTCTCCCTTCTCCTCTGTCTAAAAACAAATAAATAAGTTTAAAAAAATCTGACTTTTAATGTTACTAGCTGCTAAAATAATGTTAAGAAATAAAAAAAAATTGGTATAGCCATAAGATGCTTAGACCTCAATTTTTTTTTTTAATACATTTTGTTGTACTATATCCTGAATGCTCTTTGAAGCCTGTGAGTTGATGAATACACAGTGTTGTGAGAGATAATAGAAACATTATAAATGTGGGCATGTTTTTGCTACTTTTGATTTTTTTCCAAATTTCTGAAAAAGTGAGAAATGTCTGTATACAACTAGAAATCAACAGAAACAAAATCCCACTGAAGGTAGCATGTTCTGTTTGTGTTCTGCTTCCAGGCTGGTAAAAATTTTGGTAATCTGGAAAACTTCCAGTTTCAAAATACCTCCAAATGAAAGCTTTAGCAAGAGAGAAGTCAAATGCCTTATCACATGAAGATAGCCAACTTACAGAGGTAGGATCAAAGGTGCATTTTCACAATGAGGACCATTGCTACTGGTGGCTTTGACTAGCCATCATTATGTTGAAATAGTCGAAGGAGCAAAAGACAGAGGATAATAAAAAGAACCAATGTCTTTAAATGTAAAGGCCATGTTGAGATTAGATTTTGTGGCTGTGGTTACTTACACATGATATTTAGCAGAAATTTACTAAGATTCTGAGGGGAACATTTTGCCAAATAAATCAGTGGAGTCTGTGATTATTCAACTAAGTAACTCACAGGAACTGGAAAGTACACCAAGAGAAGTGGAATATGAAACTTAAACTCCAAACAAAGGCTCTAATGACAACCATAAGTTTGGTCAAGAAAGAAAACAAATAAATAATATATTTCCTCCTAGAGATCAGAATCAGGTGCTGCTAAATGGAAAAATCAAAGAATTACTCAACTCTCAGAGAATGGAGTCTATAATTCCTACCCAGGGCAATTTCATAATTGCAATGAACTGGTGACTGCTATTTCCCTTTATTTTCTTTCTTAAGTGTGAGTTTTTACTGGTGATATCTTATTCCCACACTGTCATTCTATTCTGGGATAGGGACAGGCAACTTATCTTTTAATTTATAAGTTAATAACCAGGAGGAGCTACAACACCCCAACATGACAGAGAGAACGGTGTGTCACCTAGAGTTCCCGAACTTTTTTTCCTCCTCCTTCCCCCTCTCAACTGATAAACCTCCAAATGATCTCCATGTTTATGATTCTGTGTCTGCTCTGCTTGTTTGCTTAGTTTGTTTGTTTGTTTTTATTCAATTGCTGATAATTGTGAATTTATTGCCATCTTAATATTTATAGTTTTGATCTTTTAAAAAAATAAGTTCAATAACATTTCATATAATAATAGTGTGGTGGTGATGAACTCCTTTAGCTTTACCTTGTCTGGGAAGCATTTTATCTGCCCTTCCATTCTAAATGATATCTTTGCTGGGTAGAGTAATCTACGTTCTATGTCCTTGCTTTTCATCACTTTGAATATTTCTCGCCAGTCTCTTCTAATCTGCAAAGCTTGTTTTGAGAAATCAGCTGGTAGTCTTATGGAAACGCCTTTGTAGGTAATGCTTTACTTTTCTTGTGCTGCTTTTAAGATTCTTTATCTTTAATCTTTGACATTTTAATTGTCATGCATCTTGGTGTGGTCCTCTTTGCATCCATCTTGTTTGGGACTCTCCGTGCTTCCTGGATTTGTATTTCTATTTTCTTCACCAAATTAGGGAACTTTTCTTTCATTATTTTCCAAATAAAATTTCAATTTCTTGCTCTTTCTCTTCTCCTTCCAGCACCCCTATGATTTAAATGTTGGGACATTTGGCATTGTCCCAGAGGCTCCTTGCCCTATTTATTTATTTATTTATTGGATTCCTTTTTCTTCTTGTACCAATTGAATGCTTTTTTCTTACATATGTTCCAAATCATTGATGTGATTCTCAGCTTCCTCCACTCCACTGTTGATTTCCTATAAACTTTTCTTTATTTCCACTCCACTGTTGATTTCCTACAAACTTTTGGCCCAGGTGTTTTTTATGCTGTTGAAGTAGCCAATGAGTTCCTTGAACATTCTAATAACTAGTGTTTTAAATTCTGCATCTTATAGGTTGCTTGTCTCCATTTTGTTTAGTTCTTTTTCTGGAATTTTGTTCTGTTCTTTCATTTGGGCCATGTTTCTCTGCCTCCTCATTTTGGCAGTCTCCTTGTGTATGTGTCTATGTATTAGGAAGAGCTGCTTTGACTCCCTGTCTTAGTAGCATGGCCTATTGTAGAAAAGTGCACACATAAGTTGGATGGGGTGGAACTTAGGTAATCACCAGGGCAGGGCAACCAATGTGACCCATGTTGATGGAGTCTCAGGTAAGGTGTCACCTGTCTGTGTTTCTGTGTTGGGGAGGGCTCAGTAAAGGGACAATGGCAACTGCCTGGCCTCTGGAGTTTTGTCTGGGAGGAAGCTGCTCTCTAGCACTCATTGTGATGCCAGACACTTCAGTTCCTCAGTGTATCCCACTGGTGTCCTTCTAGCTACTGCCCTAGTACTGGAGCCCAGAGAGAGTGAGTCTGTTTAAATCCTAAGATGATACCAGGCCCGTTATGAAGAGACACCTGAGAATCCCACAGCTCGACAACCCCCACTCGTTTTTATAGCCAGAAGTTATGGGGACTTATTTTCCTGGCTCTGGAAACCTAGTCTGGGTGGTCTGGTGTGGGGCTGGGATTTTTCAGTTCTGAGCTATCCCTCTCAACTTTTATCCACCACACGTGGCTGTGGGACTGCCCATTCCGTGTCTCCATGTCTACGCCCCTCCTACCTTTCTAACCCATATGACTGAATGTGACTTCCTTAATTCTTTGGTTCTGGGATTCCATACAGCTTGACTTTCTGACAATTCTAGGTGATAGTTGTTTTGTAATTACTTGTGGTTGTATGAGGAGGAGGTGAGCTGTGTTTACCTATCCCTCCATCTTTACTGGAAGTCAAGAAATATAACAAAACTTTTAAAAGACTTAAACCATCTAATATGCACATGTAGAAACAAACTTCTGATTAAAAACCATTAATATGTACCCATTTGAACTGAATTCTTCATTATTTTTGTATGTGTCTATTATTTTTAAAAATTTAATCTTTATTGTATTTTTTCCATTACCATTTGTTCCCCTTATATGCAGTAACTGAATGGGACATAGAGATTATTTTCATTGAGAAGAGAGTGAATGTTGTATATGTGGGAAGAAAAGTTATTTAGGTGTCCAAAATGTTGGCCTGCGATAGAATTGTCTGGCCAAAAGAATATAAGAACATTTGTTACTATGGAACTTCTAGAAACTTTCCTTATGAGAGCAAACATAAGGCATTTGCCTTTATTACTGTTCCCTCTCTTCGTTTTGCTACCTAGATGTAGATGGGAATGCTTCTGGCTTGTGATGGAAATGAGCAGTCCCCTAGAAATATGGCAGAGGTGATCTGAAAGAAACCTGGATTTGGAAGGCTTTACTGGGGCAACCTGGTATTTGGTCTGGATTGCAAATTTTCATAATTTTATGTAAGAGAGAAATTAACATTTTTAAAGAAACTTAGGCACAGTTATTTTGGATTTTTCCCTATTAGTAGCTCAACCTAATGAACAAGATGGTCTTAAAGTTCCTCTTAGCTTGAAAACCATTTAGGCAGGTTTCCTTCTGGTCTCTCTGTTTCTACAGAATTTCACCTCTAAAATATAACCCTGCTCCCAGCCATTTCAATCAATGTACAACCAAGGGATATGCTTCTCAAATCCCTTTGAGATGTAATAAAGATCATACCCCTATCTCCCATTTTCTCCCAGAGGATAGGAGCCTAGCTTTATGAAAGATTAGCTAACAAATACAGATGAAAATCACACTGACCAACCTTCACTGATGTCCTCCAGTACTTTTCCACCAGCCCATCCCAATGCTTAAAAGTTCTACTTTTTCTTTCAGTGAAATTTAATTCCATTTCTTTTTCGTATTACAATTGTCTTCAGTAAAGTCTTCCTTGCCCATTTAACTTTGCCCAGTGCAATTTTTCTTTGCCACTCATCCTAATTAACATATCCTTTGTATAGAGAAAGACTACTTTCATAACATATCTAGCCATCTATGCTCATATTAGCATATTTAATGAGAGATTTTATCATCCTTGAGGGGACCAAAACAGAATAAAGTATCAGGGTAAAAGAACATTTTTGGAACAAATAAAGAGGTGAAAAGATTAGAGGCAAAATTGATGCAGAAACAGTAAAGGAAAAACTGGTACAAGTAATAGAAATGGGAAAAATAACATTACAATGGTATGATAAAAAATGATAATTTTATTCCTTAACCTAGACTTTGTCTCTAGGTGTTGGCCACAAATGGAAAGTAAATGAATTGATTCTGGTTGAGATAATCAGAATATAGCCTATTATTCTCAAAATAAAAAAAGTAATATACCCCTGCAGCTTTGTGTTGAAGTTAAACACAAATTTAACAGATTAGTGACATAAATACATTTTTAGTAAAGTGAGACAATAAATAAATATGGATATAGCTTGAAGCTCCTATCTCCCTCATACTTATATCATCTATGCTATTTATAATGGTTGTTTTTGTAACCATTACTATAATGCTACTTAATTATAATTGTTATTATGTAAATAATATAAATTGCAGAGATTATGATGGAAATTGAAGGTAAATCTCATTTGCATTCTATTAATACTGCTTTGGATGAAGATGTAGGTTAATCATGAAAGAGTTATTTGAGACTAGCTTTAAAGAATAAAAAAAGGAGAGTTTCTATTGAGATATTTAAAAGCATGTGTATAAATAACAGTAAATGCATAGATTTCAATTATTTAATTCCATCTTTTTAATGAACTAATGAATTGATCAATATATATCAAAGTACTTATTGTAATCGGAACCTAACAATGAAAGTCTAGAAATTTTAATTTAGGAAATAAAAATTTTAATGTCTTCTTTTATCTCTTATGAGGTTATATCTTCTCATTGAATTTAACTGAAATAATGTAAATGAAAGTGCTTTGTAAACTGTTATGGTATATACAAGTAAGGTATATTTACTAGTCATCTGTTCCACCATATGATGTTATAGTTTTGAGTATGCAAATAAAATTTTACCCATTGTAAATTTTTACAATTTACACTTTCCCTCAGTGATGGGCATCGGATGAAAAGGAAAATTTGTGACTACATTTTTAGTTTTCAGATTATCAAAATGATCTAGTCAGCATCTTAGGGACAGTTAGGAGAGGCAGTCTCATCCATTCTGAAGGTGCTGCTTGGCTCCTACAGGATTGTTCTGCTCAGGGCACAGGAGTCAATTGGAAATGTGAGGAAACAGACATGCCTTGGCAAAGAGGAACCTCTTGCCTTAGCAAGAGGAAACAGATGGGATAAAACTAAAACTGACCTTCACAGAGTGATTTCCTTGCTTTTCCTCCGAAATTATTTTTTTCTGATTCTTTTAATGTTTTTTTTATTTTTTATTTATTTATCATTAGAGAGATGAAGAGAGAGATAAAGAGAGGGAGAGAAACATCGATGTGTGCTTATCTCTCATGCACTCCCAAATGGGCAGCTGGCCTGCAACTCAGGCATGTACCTTGACTGGGAATTGAACCTGCAACTCCTTGGTTTTCAGGCTGGTGTTCAATCCACTGAGCCACATCAGCCAGGGAATTTTTCTGTATATTTCTTAGCAATAATCTTAAATTCTTGCCATTTCTATTTCTTTTTTTATAGCTCCATTACTACTAATAGTAATAATATCTACCTTTTTCTAAACAGTTATTATGTGCTGAGAATGGCTATGTGCTTTTTATGATTCTACCTCTGTTAGGATAAATGCAGTTACAATTCAAATTTTACAGATAGTAGCACCAAGTTTTTGAAAGAGTAAATGATATGCCCACACCTTGTAATAGGAAAGCCAGAATATGAAGTCATATCTCATCTGACTGCAAAGTGCTTTTTTCATAACCAGAAAGTTTTTCAACCTATCAGAAAATTTTTCTGTCCTTTAGTTCCTTTTGAAAGGCAAGCTGTCAAATAAATCATTTTGTATGTAAACTGCATAGGAGTGGTGCTTCACATCTGTGACCAGGCATACAATTCGTTGTTCTCTGCATCTTGTTTGCCAGGGTGTCAGTCAGCATCTGAGCACACGTACACACACTCATTGCGTGTGTGTGCTGGGGGAGGAAATCTAGGAAACAGGTAGCAATCTACTTCCTATTATTAAACCCCAGATGTCATATGATTTAAATTAAACCAATCAGATACTCCTAAAATCATAGAAAACCTACAGATAGCTAAAACATCAACTCAGTGGTGCAGAGAAATCCCAGTATAGGTATTGCAACAAGCATCCAAAGATACCATGTCCAGGATGGCAACCCTCAGCTCAACAGACTGTTCTCACAGTAAGAACATGATGGGATCACCCTTGTCCACTGTCTCTTGGTTCCTAACTAGGATTGCATCTATTTCAACTTTTGCTGGCAGTTTCTGTACACTGGGAATGCTCTCATTTTATCATTTCATGGAATTGCAGGATTACTTGTTTTTTTTTTGTTTGTTTGTTTCTTAAAATTATTGTAAAAGGGCCAACATGATCTCATTTCCTTGGTACCTAAAGAAAATTTGCATTATGTTTCCTACGAACCTTTTCATTATTTTTTCTCATTTATTTACCTAATAGGTTTTCAGTAAATTGCTCTTTCTCTTCAGGTTTACACAGTCTTTTACTGTTGCTTTCTATCAAAAACCCTTGACTAATAGAAGAAAGAAAGAAGGGATTCAACATCTTATTTTAATGGATCAGCTATTGGGTCTTCTATCCCTCACTTTGCCACCAAATTGTATTATGGCAGATTGATCAATTCAGGGTTCTAAAGGATATTCCTTTAATAGTCATAAGCAGAGCTAACTTTTACTTGACCTTCTATAATCTATTTCTCAGTTCTAGTTTATATTAAGGATTCTTCTTTAAGCTTCTCTAATTTTTAAAAACTTGGATTTTGCAAATGGGAATTCAGGATCTGGGAGACATATAGTTCTATAAGGTAAATTTACTCATAAATCTAAATTTGTTTATATGTATTTTTTAAGAATTAGTGTCTTTTAACTAAATTGACTTATCTTAATTCTACTATTATTTGCTTATCAGAATGCCCTTTAAGACATATATCTCCAAACTTTTAGAGAAAAGGAGTTTACTTGATTTAGTTAGAACATAAGCAGGCTTTACAACCCAAGTCATCCAGTTTTTCAGCTTTTGATGCAGCTCCTGGTCTGTGGGCATAGTCTTTCTTCCTTTTTTCTTTTCTTTCTTCCTCTTCTTCTTCCTCTATCTCTTTTCAACTTTTGATGTAGCTCCTGTTCTATGGGGATAGTCTTTCTTCTTTTTCTTTTTTTCTTCTCTTCTCTTCTCTTCTCTTTTCTCTCTTCTCTTTTCTCTCCTCTCTTTTCTCTCCTCTCTTTTCTCTCCTCTCTTTTCTCTCCTCTCTTTTCTCTCCTCTCTCCTCTCTTTTCTCTCCTCTCTTTTCTCTCCTCTCTCTCCTCTCCTCTCCTCTCCTCTCCTCTCCTCTCCTCTCCTCTCCTCTCCTCTCCTCTCCTCTCCTCTCCTCTCCTCTCCTCTCCTCTCCTCTCCTCTCCTCTCCTCTCCTCTCCTCTCCTCTCCTCTTCAGCTTTTGATGCAGCTCCTGGTCTGTGGGGATAGTGTTTCTTCCTTCCTTTTCTTTCTTTGTTTTTTTTTTTCTTTTCTTCTTACTATCTCATAGAATTGCAGCATTATTTGGTTTTCTTCTTGAAACTATTATTAAAAAAAGGAGATAAACCAGTTTCCTTCATGCCAGAAAAAAATCATATTATCATATATTCCATGAGTGCTGAAGGAAAAATGTCCTCATAAATCTTCTATTTCTAAGGAAATAAAATCCTATAGTTAGTGATAGGAAAGAAGAAAGAAAGAAAGAAAGAAAGAAAGAAAGAAAGAAAGAAAGAAAGAAAGAAAGAGAAAGAAAGAAAGAAAGAAAACATATTTTAGTCTCTTTGTTTTGCAGTTGTAACTTACAAACCCTGGGGGAGTTCTAAATACAGTACATTCCAGTTTTTCCCAGGCAAGTATGCTAGGATCTAATTGTAAGAAATAGGAATTTAAAGGATGGGCTGATAACTTCCAATTAGAGAATTCTTAAATTATCTGTATTTAGCCCTGTCTGCTGAGGCTCCATGGTTGAGTGCTGGCCTGTGAACCAAAAGGTCTCCAGTTCAATTCCCAGTTAGGTACATGCATGCCAGAGGCAACCAATCCATGGGTCTCTTGCACATATGTTTCTTTCCCTTTCTCCCTTCCTTCCCCTAGATCTAAAAACAAATAAATAAATCTTTCAAAATTATCTGTATTTAATTCTTGCTTTGAGTAAATTATTACTCAGAAAAGAAATATTAGAGTTTTACTGGGCAAAGAAAACTTGGTGTATATGAGCAGCAGAAAGTAGAAGAAAAGAACAATTATAGAAAAACATTATTTTATTATGCATTAGATAGTAATTTTATAATTGGGGATAAGATTGATGACTATATCTATTGGAATTAAGAAAACATAAAATTTTAAAACTTTTTCTATAAATAAGTTTTCAAAAATATTTTTTTCATATCTGTCTCACTATAAGGAAATGAATTGCTAGAGGAGTTTTTTTTTAAAAAAAAAAAAAACAACACAACAGCAGTTTAAAAATCTCCCTATAATGGTTTTTCTATTTCTCCATTTCTTTTTATTTGAATGTTTCATTATGGAAATATTCAAATATACACAAAAATAGAGAGATGACATTATACACCTGTGTGTACATATCACCCAGTTTTATCAATAATCAACATGACCAATCTTGCTTACTTATATTATAATTCAATGCATTTCTCCACCTATTATCTATCCATCATCCCTACCTAGTAATATTAGCCCATGCCCACTCAATACCATCTCATCCCCACAAGATTATTTGAAACTTTATATTTTTGTAAATCTTTCAATATGTTTCTCCAAAAATTAAAAACTCTCAAAAATACCTTCATCACACCAAAAACAAATGAACAATTCTATAACATCATTAAGTATTGACTGAATGTTCAACTTGTTTTGATTTTCTTTTGGCTGTCCTTTTGGTGTTCCTTTTTTTATTCCATCCCCTCTTTTCATTACTTTTCTGATCTCTTTCTCTCTCTCTGTTCCCCCAAAATTGTTTGACTCCAAATCAAAATTGGGAGCATGCATTGTATTGGCTGAAATATTTTTAAGCACTTTTAACTTCTTTCATTTTTATTATTTTTATATTTCCTTGTAAGCTATTTGTTGATGAAACAGTTATTTGCTCAGTATGGTTTCATACCATGTAGACTTTATTTATTGTAAGCATATACTGTCATATAAAATGTTACTTTCTCTCCCATATTACTTCTATATAGGATATGAATGGAAGTTTAATCCGATTTTAGGTCACTGTTTAAGATTTTTTAAAGACTTTTAAGAATAGTTGTATACTCCTATTATGAAGGGTCTACTTGTCTCTCTTTTTGTGATGTTAGCTATCATTAATTCTCTTTAATGATGAAATGTATTAATTCAGTAGGGGTTACAAGTAGTGTTGCTCTAATGAATATCTTCATTTATTTTCTGGAATATTTCCATAATTCAAACACCCTTTCATACGCTACTTTGTTATACAAAGTACAGTTTGAGGAAAAATATACAAAATAAATCCTAGATTATTTTTATTTACCTTTTCTGAAAATAGCAAATTAGTTCTTTGCCATCCTTTATAAGGTGACAAATTAGGTATTTTGTTTGTTTTTGAGTATCTTTATGAATCAGTAGATATTTGATATATTTGAATCCATTGCAGGTATTATCCTTAATGATGTTCAAATTTTCCAAATTTTCATCAGTAGAACCTATTCAATTGACTCCTGAATGCTTTCCGAGTCTTTGAAACCTGCCTTGTTAGTGTGAAAAGGCTCATCTTGTACATTTCCTGCTCCAGATCTCCAAATCAGATATTTCTTCAAGGAATTTTGTTTTGTTTTAAGGAAAAATAGTACTTGTAGAAATGAAGAACTCACTCATTGTTCATAGAACTTTTCAGTGGAAAAATTGTTTTATTTAATATAAAATAGGGGTTGCAAGATAGCAGAGGAGTGAATGGAAGTCACATTGACCACTTCCCAGGGCCAATATGGAATTGCAAGTAAATTATGGGAGAAATTACCAAGAACAAAGAACTGAACCATAGCAAGAGAGAAGCCTTATAACCTGACAGATAAAAGAATCAGCTTCAGCACAACCTGACTGGTAAGGAGTATAGTGGAGACTTAAGAAGGCTGGCTGGGTGACTACAGGTGGCAGTGCTGGAGGGATAATTAAGCAGCTTGTTGTATCCCCCTGGGAAGAGTGGGGTCTAAACCCTAAGCTGGGATCCCTAGCCTAGAGCACCAGAACCCAAAGAGTACACAAATAACAACTACTGGAGTAAAATGGCAGGGTTGCTCCCTGCCAGAGATGGATGGCTAGAGATGCAAAAAGCCATTTAATGGGTCAATACAAAAATTTTCATTTGCAGACACTTACCTTAGGCTCTGACAAAGATGGTGGCTGACTGGCCTAGAGATACCCGCTAAGAGACTATGGATGGAAGCCTTGAAGAGAGAAGTGAGTAGACATTGGAATGCCAGTGCCACATCATCCCCCATTTGGCAGGAGCCATCCTGCTCAGGCAGACCACTCCCCTCTGAGCAGCAGCAGCCTAAAGAGAAACAATAGCCCCCACCCAAGGAGGGATTCTGCCTTGCTCTATGATACTTAAACCTGACTGCTGAGTGCCGAGTGACTAGATTAACAACTGAAGGAGACAGCCACAGACAGTAGATTCCTAGAAGTTTTAAACTAACTGACAGCCTAAGGTCAGATGGGGTCAATATCTGACATCACCAGAGGTGGAACCAGAAAGAAAAAACAGTGGTAAATAGCAGAGGCTACTGAAACTAAATCCACTGTGGTCTTCTCCATGATTTGAAATATTTTCTTTTCTGCACAGCTAACATTCATTTCTTGTACATCAAGTTTGTGCATATTAAGCCACTAGATTTTATATTATAGTTTATTTTAATTCACCTGTTTTGCCCCTCCCCTCTCTTACTCAATTTTACCTTCTTTCTTCTCATTATTTTCATTTTAAATTTTGCTTTCTCTCTTGCTACAACTTGTTCCCATTCTGCACTCTTACTATTTCTCCCCCATCCAGCCTCACAAAACCAATTTTCTTGTCAATGGTCATCTCATGTCATTTCCCGCCACTCTTAAATACACTCATTCTCTCCCTACCTTTAGCAATATTTGCTACTCAGTTGTGGATAGGGTAGTTGTCATTGCATTTTTTTCTATTTATTTCTAGATCTACATTGATTTTGTATTTCAAATCTCAAATTTTACTAGTTCCCTCTCCTACACTTTTTTGGCCTCAAATTTTTAATTTTGCCCTATCTTAGCCTGAATTTTTATTTATTTTTTCTTACTTCTTTTTCTCTTTTATCCTGCTGTTTTATTTTTCTTTATTCTCCTTTTTTCTGTCTTCTTTTTCTTTTCATCTAAAATTTTAATTTTCTCTGCCTTAGTCTGCTTTTTGTTCCTCACTCATAGTATTACCTCTCCTTCTATCATTTCAAAATCCCAAGTTCAGCAAGTTCAGGAGATCAAGGAGACTGTACCACTGAATCTCACAGATCTCCTACCATAGAAGGTCATACAACAAAGTGAGAGAGTCAAAACAGGTCAATTTAAGCAGCAGAAGCAAAAAGCAGAGTCTCGCAAATAATGAGAAGACAAAGAAACAACTGCTGATCAAAAATAAAGGAGGAATCCTCAGAAAGAATGCTAAATAAAATAGAGGCAAGTAAATTATCAGATACTGAGTTCAAAATGATGGTTATAAGGAAGCTCAATGAGCTCAGCGAGAATTACCAAAAATTACAGGGAAACTATGAGGAACTTACTAAAAACTGTATCAGCATGAAAAAGGACATAGAAACTATCAAGAAGAGCCAAGAGGAAATGAATACTACAATCTCTGAATTGAAGACTATAGTAGAAGGAATCAAATGCTGACTAGATGAAGCAGATGATCGGATCAACAAGCTGGAGGACAAGGTAGAAAAAACTCCCAGAAAGGGCAAGGAAAAAAAAAAGAGTGAAGAGGAGTTAAGGGAACTGCAAGACAACATGAAACATAATAATATTCATATGATAGGGATACCAGAGGAGAAGAAGAGGAGCAAAGGATAGAAAACCTGTTTGAAATAGTAATAATGGAAAACTTCCCTAGTTTGATGAAAGAAAAAGTCACATGAGTCCAGGAAGCACAGAGTGTCCCAAACAAGAGGAACACAAAGAGGCCTACTCCAAGACACATCATAATTAAAATGGCAAAATTCAAAGACAAAGAGAGAATCTTAAAGGCATCAAGGAAGAAACAGTAAGTAACATATAAGGGAACCCCAATATTGCTAGCAGCTGACTTCTCAATGGAAACCCTGCAAGCCAGAAGGCAATGGCAAAAAATATTCCAATTAATGAAATGCAAAAGCCTGCAACCAAGACTACTCTACCCAGCAAGGCTCTCAATTAAAATGGAAGGCCAAACAAGGAGCTTCCCAGACAAAAGAAGGTTGAAAGAATACACTTCCTCCAAACCAGCACTGCAAGAGATGCTAAAGGGACTGCCTTAAGAAGATGAAAGAAAAGAGTGATATAGAGAGGAACACAGGTACAAAGGGGATAAAATGGCAATGAATAAGTACCTATCAATAATAACCTTAAATGTAAATTGATTAAATGCTCCAATCAAAAGACATAAACTAGCTGAATGGATAAGAACACATGACCAGCATGTATGCTGCCTACAAGAGACCCACCTCAGAACAAAAGACCTATACAGGCTAAAAGTGAAGTTTTGGGAAAAAATATTCCAAGCAAATGGACAGGAAAAAAAATGTGGGGTAGTAATATTTATATCAGAGAAAATAGACTTTAAAACAGAGGGATAAAAAGAGTTACAGAAGGACAGTACATAATACTCAAGGGAAGAATCCATCAAGAAGACATAAATATTGTAAATATACATGTACCCAACATAGGAGCACCCAGATATATAAGGAAAATCTTGGAAGACTTCAAGAAAGATATAGACAGCAACACAATTATAGTAAGGGATTTTAATACCCCACTATCAACAATGGATAGATCTTCCAAACAAAATATCAACAAGGATATTGTGGAACTGAATGACACATTAGATCAAATGGACTTAACTGATATATAAAGAACCTTTCATCCCAAAGCAGCAAAATACACATTTTTTCGAAATGCACATGGAACATTTTCAAATATAGACCACATGATAGGACACAAAACAATCCTCAAAAAAATTCAGAAAATTGAAATTATATCAAGCATTTTCTTGGACCATAAGGGCTTGAAAGTAGAAACCAACCTCAAGAAAAAAATGTAAAAACACACAAAGTCATGGAGACTGAATAGCATGTTATTAAACAATGAAGGAGCTAATAACAAGATCAAAGAAGAAATTAAAAAGCTTCTGGAAACAAACGAAAATGAACATTCAATAGTTCCAAACCTATGGGACACAGCAAAGAGAGTCCTGAGAGGGAAGTTCATAGTGATACAGGCCTACCTCAAAAAGATAGAAACATTTCAAATAAACAACCTATCCTTCTATATACAAGAACTAGAGGAACAATAGCAAGCAAAGTCCAGAGTAAGTAAAAGGAAGGAAATAATTAAGATTAGAGCAGAATTAAATGACATAGAGACTAAAAGAACATTTCAAAGGATCAATGAATTCAGGAGCTGTTTCTTTGAAAAGATAAACAAAATTGACAAGCCTATAACCAGACTCATCAAGAAAAAAGAGAGAGGACACAAATAAATAAAATCAGAAACGAAAGAGATAAAATTAAAACTGATACCACAGAAATACAAAGAGTTGTAAGAAATTACTATGGACAACTATATGCCAAAAATTTTAAAACCTGGGTGAAAAGGACAAATTTCTAGAAACATACAATGTTTTAAAACTGAATCAAGAAAAAGCATAAAGCATGAACAGACCAATAATAGCTGGTGAAATTGAAGCAGTAATCAAAAAACTCCTGGCACACAAAAGCCTTGGACTGGGCAGTTTCACAGGAGAATTTTACGAAAACATTTAAAGAAGAACTAACTCCTTTCCTTCTCAAACTATGCTAAAATTCCAAAAAGAGGGAAGCCTCTCAAACTCTTTTTATGAGGCCAGCATCATCCTAATCCCAAAACCTGACAAAGACATAACAAAGAAAGAAAACTACAGGCCAATAGTGCTGATGAACATACATTCTAAAATCCTCAACAAAATATTGACAAACCACATCGAATAATATATTAAAGAGCTCATACACCATGATCAAATGGAATTCATCCCAGGGATGCAAAGATGTTACAATTTTCACAAATCAATAAGCATAATACATCACATAAATGAAAGAAAAGACAAATATCACATGATCATATTGACTGATGCAGAAAATAGACTTGAAAAGGTATAGCACCCATTTATGATAAAAACACTAAGTAAAGTGGGAGTAGAGGGAGCATAACTCAACATAATGAAGGCCATATATGAAAAAAAAAAAAAAAAAACTACAGCCAATGTCACACTCAATGGGCAAAAAATAAAAGCTTTCCCATTAAGATCAGGAACAAGATAAGGATGCCTGCTTTCACCACTTCTATTCAACATAGTATTGGAAGTATTAGCCACAGCAATCAGACAAGAAAAAGAAGTAAAATGTATCAAAATTGGAAAGGAGGAAGTAAAACTGTCATTGTTTGCAGGTGACATGATAGTGTACATAGAAAATCCTGTAGACTCCACCAAAAGTGTACTCAACCTAATAAATGAATTTGGCAAAACAGTGGGATACAAAGTCAAGATTCATAAATTGAAGGCATTTTTGTACACCAAAAATGAAATATCAGAAACAGAAATCAGGAAAAAAAATCTCATTTGCTATAGCAACAAGAAAAATAAAATACCAAGGAAGAAACCTAACCAATGAGATAAAAGACCTATTCTCAGAAAACTACACCATACTGAAGAAAGAAATTAAGGAAGACACAAATGGAAGCATATACTGTGTTCATGGATAGAATAATCAACATCTTCAAAATGTCCATATTACCCAAAGCAATTTATAGATTCAATGCAATCCCTATTAAAATACCAATGGCATATTTCACAGATACAGAACAAATATTTAAATAGATTATATGGAACCATAAATGACCCCAATTCTGAGAAAGAAAAACAAAGTAGGAGGGGTCACAATACCTGATATCAAACTATATTACAAGGACACGATAATCAAAACAGTCTGGCACTGGGATAAGATTAGATGCATAGATCAATGGAACAGAATAGACAACCTAGAAAACTCATTTCTCTAAGGCTGCATAACATTTGACAAAGGGAACAGTAGTATAAAATGGATTAAAATAGCCTCTTCAACAAATGGTGTTGGGAGACCTAGACAGCCACACTCAAAAAGTGAAACTTGATCACCAATTTACACCATACACAAAAATAAACTAAAGATTCTTACAAGACTTAAATATAACTCGTGACACCATAAAAGTCCTAGAGTAGAACATAGGCAGAAAATCTCAGATATTCCATGAAGCAATATTTTCACTCATATGTCCCCTAGAGCAAGGGACATAAAGGAAAGAATAAACAAACTAGACTTAATCAAAATAAAGAGCTTCTGCATGGCTAAAGAAAACAGCAAAATGAAAAGGGAACCAACCACATGGGAAAATGTATTTGCAAATGATACCTCGGACAAGGGTTTGATCTCCAAAATATATCAAGAACTCACATGACTCGACTTCTGGAACAAATAATCCAGTTAATAAATGGGCAGAGGACCTGAACAGACACTTCTCCAAGGAGGACATACAGAGGGCCCAGAGACATATGAAATGATGCTCAGCATTACTAGCCATCAGAAAGATGCAAATTAAAACCACAATGAGATATCACTCATGTCAGAATGGCCTTCATAAACAGAGCAACAAACAACAAGTGCTGGCGAGGTTGTGGACAAAAGGGAACTCTAGTACACTATTGGTGGAAATGCAGACTGGTGCATCCACTGTGGAAACAGGGATTTTCCTCAAAAACTAAAGATGGAACATCTTTTGTCCCTGCAATTCCACTGCTAAGAATATATCCTAAGAATCCTTAAACACCAATTCAAAAGAACGTATGCACCCCAATGTTCATAGCAGCACAATTTATAATAGCCAAGTGCTAGAACAACCTAAGTGGCTATCAGTGAATGAGTGGATCAAAAGCTATGGTACATTTACACAGTTGGATACTATGCAGCAGGAAGAATGAAGGAGCTCCTACCCTTTGCAACAGTATGAATGGAACTGGGGAGCATTATGCTAAGTGAAGTAAGCCAGATTGTGAAAGACAAATATCATATGATCTCACTTTTTATTGGAACCTAATCAACAAAACAAACAAAGAAGCAAAATATAACCAGAGACATTGAAATAAAGAACAAACTGACAGTAACCAGAGCGGGGGAGGGAGGATAAAGGTTGAGAGAAGAAAAGGGTTGTCAAGGAATATGTATAAAGGACCCATGGACAAAGCCTTAGTGGGGTAGGATAGAGGATGAAAGGTGGAGGTGGGATAGGTGAGGGGAATTCATGCCAGGAAAAAATGTATATATATATAATAGTTTTGGGTTCATAAGGATATTTCTGATTCTAATTTAGGAATATGGAGTATTTTTCTTAACCTCATGAATCTCAGATCTTCATATCCTATCTCTTATGTTAAATATCTTTGTTCTCAGAAACAATGACATAGTTACTCTCTTTTAATATGTAAAAATGGAGACACTAACTTATGGTTACTGAAAATAGTTTAAGAGCATTTACAATCTGTTAGTCCTTAAAGTATATTTCTGTATTAGTTTTTTATTACTACTGCAACAAATTACAAACTTAGTGGCTTAAGACAATACAAAGTTATTATATTAGTTTTGTAGTTTGGAAGTTCAATAGTGGGCTAAAATCAAGGTGTTGGGAGGGCCGATTTTCTTTCTGGAGGCTTTTCCGGAAAACCAATTTCATTGCTTTATTTTATAAGCTGTCCACCTGTTCATTCATGGCACCCTTCTTTCATCTTCAAAGATAGTCATTTTGCCATCTTTTGGGTACTTCCTCAGTCCTCACATGGCTCTCTGAATAAAGCGGGAAAAGGTTTTTCTCTTTTAAGGACTCATATGAACACACCCAGATAATCCAAGCTAACTTCCCCTTCCCGAGATTTGCATTCTAATGAAATCCCTGTGCCAGGTAAAGGAAAATACTCACAGGTTCTGAGGGCTAGGGCCTGGGCATGTGGGGGAGGGCCGTTATTCTGCCTTTCAGATTTCCCCTTTCTGAGGCTATGCCACCAACTACACACACAGTTCAATTGGTTTCATTTTCAGGCATTGTTTATCCAGATCAACAATATTTTTGTAAAATATTTACAAGATTTAAAAATGAATCATACAAACCAAGTTATATTCAAAAAAGTCTACCTTATAGTCTATACAAATATTTTTGTTATTTTTATAGGACATCCTTCCAATGGTTTATTATTAATATAATATACTGTATGCATTAGTATATATTTTATATTCCACTCATACTTTTTAGATAAAGAGTTGCATCCTAAACACACTTTACTCAATATTTTCTATTCAACATTATATCTTGGTATCTCTCCTTCATAATATACAGAATTAGTCTTCATTCTTTAACATTGCTGCATTATACTGCATCGTGTGGATGTTTAAGGTTTATCCAGGCAGTATTATCTTAGGTGAAAATTGATTGTTTCTAGCCTTGTGCTAATACATACAGTACTGCAGTGAATAGCAGACTTTTATACTTTGGCTAGATTACCTCCTGATTAGAATCTGAGATAGGAGATTGCTAAATAAAAAAGTACAGACATGTGTAATTTGGCTACTGTAGCAACTTGTCCTCATAGTAGCTGTAAAATTCTAAATCCCCCATGTCAGTCTGATGTGGTCCCTAAGCCATGAATCTCTGACCTGTGTCTGTGAACAATGGCTCTACAACGTGGGTCAGTAAACCTGCCCTATAAAGAGCCAGACAGCAAATATGTGGGGCTTGACTGATTATGGAGCCTATTGCATCTACTTAACTTTGCTACAGGAGTCAAAATCAGCTATAGATAATCTGTAAGTGAATGAGTGAATCGATGCTTTAATAAAATTTTATATGTAAAAACAGGAGGTAAGCTGAATTTGGTGCACTGACTGTTGTTTGTTGACCTCTTCTCTAAAATACATATTTTAAAAAGAATTTTAAGGTAAAATATCCACAGACATTCCTTTTTCTAAGAAGTAGAATTTTGTTGAAAAATAAAAGCAGGCCACAAGCATTTGAGGTAGTGGCTTAACTTCCATTCAGTAAAGAATAGAAGTTAAATATATCTCATAGACTCTTAGACAATGAGACACTTAACATATCTAGAATCTGAGTTGAATCTTCCTTTCTCTATAACAGTAGTTGGATTATTTGAAACATATTCATGTAAATACTTCAAATCCAAACTAAAGAGTTTTTGCTATCTATTGCTTATAGTACATATAACAATAACTAGAAAATCAGTGATCTTGTGGCCCAGAATTCTGACATCCTGATTCATAGGTATTTAATTTTAGAGAAAGTAGAAATTCCTGATGAGTTATCAAAGATTAAGCTGATCTGGTGCAGTGTCCAGTTCTTCACAGAAGTTGTCTGGACTTGACCAGACTGCATTCAAAGATGGGCAAGGAGCTAAATGATATGGTAGTCCATTTTGTGGTAACTGTTAGAATGTAATGACCCTGAAACCAGTTTACTCATAATTTTACTCATATAGAGACTAATGTCTAGAATTCACACTATCCATACTATTCTTCCCTCTGGCAGTACTTTAAATACTGTAATTTGAACTGATTGAAATCATAAATTAAAATTTTTCTGACACTTACTAGAGCTTTCTACATTCTCAGCTCTGCTAGTTGAATTAAATACTATATGAGACCATATGTTGTTTTCCTAAATTGTTTATGTCATCCAGCTTGGCATTGCTATCCTTAAACACTGTATTCAGATTTGTAATTTCAAGCTTTGGAACATACTTTACTACTGAGCAAATATTTCCCATCCCAGCTCTAATTCCAACCCTTTTTCCCTCATCTTTTATTGAGAATTTTTTTTGTTTCAGGAATTGTGCTAAGCAACAGAAACTCAGTAAGTAAGGAATACTTGCTGTTTTTTTAAATAGCATGAGGAGTAAGTGATGCATACAAGTAACTGTGATGTAACAAATGCTAAGAGATGTGTGCAAGAAGAGTCATGAGACCGGAGGTCTTACAGCGGAGGTCATGATGATGATTGATTTTGCAAAATAAGTATAAGCATAAAAAAGTCATGTAGAATGAGAGAGCAACATAATATAATAATGAACTTCAAGATTGTCCAGTGCCAGTGTGGAAGAGCCAGGTTAAAATTTTTGGACTCAAATTTGTTTTGTTCTCTAGCGTCTTGTATTTGGATACGTCACTTTACTACTTCAATTCTTTTGAGACAATCATACGTGTCTGTGTGCCTGTGCACGTGTGCATCACATACAAGTGCTATTGCATAACCAAGGAGGTGGAACTCAAAGGCACATTGTAATTAAAATGTTGAAAGGCAAAGGCTCTTGAAAACAGCAAGAGAGAAGAGACTCATCCCATACAAGCGGCCCTCAAAAAGCAGATTTCTTACCAAAAAACTTTGTTGGTGAGAAGGCAATGGGATGATTTATTTAAAGTGCTCAAATTAAAAGCAGTGTCAAGTAAGAATTCCATATCCAGAAAATCTGTCCTTCAAAAGTGTAAAATTAATTCATTCCTAGATAGACAAAAAGATGATGAGATATGTTACCACTAGACATGCCCTGCAATAAATGCCAAAGGGGGTCCTGCAGGTTGAAATGAAATGTCACTAGAGAGTAACAATGCTGCAAGGAGAAATTAAGATCTTCATAAAGGTAAGTACAGGGGCAAATTTATAAATCTAATATCGTTACAATAGTTAGTTACTCCCTTTACATGAAAACATACACAAGTACTAGTCTAAAAGTTGGTATTATTTAAGGATTCACTTGTAACTTCACATTTTGTTTTCTACATAATGTAAAAAAACTAGTGCATTAAAAGTTATTAGTTTATGTTTGGACACCTAATGTATAAACACATAGTTATGTAACAACTAAAATTAAAAAAGGGTGATAACAGAGTTGTAAAGGAGCAGAGTTTTATATCTTGTTGAAAAAGCTGCTATAAAAACCAAACTAGAGTTATAACTTTAGCATGTTAAGTGTAATCTTCATGCTAACCACAAAGAATATAGTTATTGAATACACACAAAAGGAAATGAGAAGGAAATTTAAAAATTTCACTGTGAAAAAAATCAGTGAAAGACAAAAGACATTTACGAAATAAGGGACAAAATGTAATAGGAGAAAGCATGTAAAAAACAAATAACAAAATGACTGATGTAATTCTCTCCTTATCAGTAGTTACTTTTATTTATTTATTTATTTTTTTAAAAGATTTTATTTATTTATTTTTAGAGAGGGGAAGAGAGGGAGAAAGAGAGGGAGAGAAACATCAATGTGTGGTTGCCTCTCACGTGGCCCCCACTAGGGGCCTGGCCTGCAACCCAGGCATGTGCCCTGACTGGGAATCGAACCTGCGACCCTTTGGTTCGCAGCCCGCGCTCAATCCACTGAGCTACACCAGCCAGGGCTCAGTAGTTACTTTTAATGTAAACACATTAAACTCTCTGATAAAAAGAGAGTGGCAGAATGGATTTAAAAAATGATACAACCAATGTTATTTATAAAGGACTCACCATATTTTCAGAGACATAAATAGATTGAAAGTGAAAGGATTGAAAAATAGTCTATGCAAATAGTAACCAAAAGAGTGAAGAAGTGGGTATACTAATATTAAACAAAGTAGACTTTAAATAAAAAAAAAAAACATTTATAAGTGACAAAAAAGGATGCTATAAATTAATTAAAAATTAATACAAAAGTATATAACAATTGTAAGCATTAATGTACCTAATAATAGACTATCACAATATATGAAGCCAAAATTGACAGAATTGAAGGTAAAAATAGACATTAGTAAAAAAACAAAATAGTTGAAGACTTCAATATCTTCTCAATAATAAATAAAACAAACAACCAGACAGAAGATTAGTAAGGAGGTAGAGGAATGAACAATACAATATATCAACAAAAACTAATAGACACATAATGAATACTCTACTCAATAACAATAACATGTACACTCCTCAAATGCACATGGGATATTTTCTAGGATAGACCATTACTAGGTCACAAATAAAATCTTAATAGATATAAAGACATAAACAACATATAAAACATCTTCTCTTACCACAATGAAGTTAGAAATCACTAACAGAAAGAAATCTGAGAAAATCACAAATTTGTGGAAATTAAACTCTTAAACGATCAATGGATCAAAGAAGAAATTTTGAAATTACTTAGAAACAAATGAAAATGAAGACACAACACACAAACATGTATGGGACACAGAAAGCAATGCCAAGGCGTAGACTTACGGCTATAAGAACATTAAAAAAATAAAAATGTTATCAAGTTAACAACTTATCTTTACTACTTAGGAAAACCTATCTTAACAACCTAGAAAACTAGAGAAAGCACAAACTAAATCCAAAGCTAGCAAAAGGAAGGAAATAATAATTAGAAGAGTGATTGAAATAAATAATAAAAAATAATAGAGAAAATCAAAATGAAAACTTATTCAAATAGTTCAAGAAAATTGAGAAAATTTCTAGCTAGATTGACTAAAAAGAGAGAGAGAAGATTAAAGTTACTAAAAGCAGACATGAAAGTGGGGACATCAGGGGGCAAACGCCATGGAGAAGACCTACAGCAGCAGAAAAGCCTGAAACAAAAAGTTGCTACTGAATAACCTCACGAGGCTGCTGTCGCTGAGGATGATGTGACTGAAAATGGGTTCCAAGCACCCAAAGTGTCTGCCTTTCCTCTTAGTTTTAGGATGTCAGAGTTTAAGAACACACAGCAGTAACACTTACTGTTTACACCGTGGAAAGAGCAGCAGTGGAAGGAAAAGTTGGCAGCTAAGCAAAAACTTTACAAAGAGAAAGAGGCTCTTAGTGATAAAGCTCCACCAAAGCCTACACCCAAGACCATTCGCAATCAGTGAGTGTATGATGAAACCAGAGTAGAATCTAACAATGATGAGGTTGCTTATGATGAAGCTACAAGATGAATTTGTTACGTCAACAGATCTCTCTCAAGATTCTCATTACAACATCAGATAGATCTCATGGGTGAACGATATGACTCTGTGAACATCTATCTTTCCACAGTTATACAAAACTCACAAGTTTATTATAGAGAAGGACCGGCTCTGAAAAAAAAATATTCCATAGGGCATCTCAAGGGATTTCACATATCTGATCATTATTAATGAAGATTGTAAAACACCAAATGGATTAATTCTGAGTCACTTGCCAAATGGACCAACTGCTCAAATGAAGTGTTCGCCTGTGTAAACAAATTAGAAGAGGCAAGGGCCCCACAGAACACATACCTGAAACAGTTCTGAATAATTTTACAACATGGCTGGGTCATTCTGTTGTACAAATGTTTGCATCCGTCTTTCCCCATAATATTCAGTTTGTTGGAATGAAGTTTGCCACATTCCACAGTCAATGGGATATATCTACTTTAGATTTCACAGATACATATTCAAGAGTGAAAAAAAAGTGGGAATTCAGGAACTTGGGCCACGTTTTACCTTAAAACTAAAATCTCTTCAGTATTGGATTATGCTGAGTGAGCCTATCTTGAATTTGCTAGAGAAGACTCCTCAAAAAATTTTCACTGTTTTCACAAAACTTTTTTGATGGCTGAACAAAAATTTCCAAGTGCCATGAATTACTACTTACTGTTTCTGTAAGAAATATAATTAAAAATCATTTTGGTGACAGTTAAAAAAAAAAAAGAAAGTGGGAACAGTAGAACTGATTCTACATAAATAAAAAAGATCCTAAAGACTAATAACAATTGTACACCAGGAGACTGCATAACCTAGAGGAACTGGACACATTCCTAGAAACCCTAAACCTATCAAAATGAAATCACAAAGAAATAGAAAATCTGAATATATATATCTAGAAAAGAGATTGAATTGGGGGACTGATATCTCCCAACAAAGTAAGGTCAGAGACTGATGGCTTCACCAGCGAATTTCACCAAACATTTAAAGAACTAGCACCACTCTTTCACAAATTTTACCCCAAAATGATGAAAAAACACTTCCTAAGTCATTCTCTAAGCCCAAAATTACACAGATACCAAAACTAGATAATGACATTACAAAAAAAAAAAAAAAAAAAAAAAAAGCTATAGACCAATATCCCTTACAAATACTGATGCAAAAATTTCCAACAAAATACTAGCAGAGTGCAACATATTAAAAAGATTATGGAATGATGGGGGAGAAATGGGACAACTGTAATAGCATAATCAATAAAATATATTAAAAAAAAAAGATTATGCACCATGATCACATGTGATTTCTTTCTGGAATGCAAAGATGATTTAACATAAAAAATAATCAGTGTAATATACCACATTTATAAAATGAATAGGGAAACCCTACCCACTGGGGAAGTGCAGCTTGGTTGGTTAGAGCATCATATCATACACTGAAATGTCACAGGTTTGATTCCTGGTCAAGGCACATACCTAGATTGCAAGTTAGATCCCCAGGTGGGGCATCTATGGGAGCCAGGCAATTGATGTTTCTTTCTCACATTGATATTTCTCTCTCTTCCTCTCTCTCTAAAAGCAATGAAGAAAAATCCTTGGGTGAGGATTTTTTAAAAAAATGAAGGGGGAAAAACCACATAATCATCTCAACAGATATAGAGAAAAAAATTGACAAAATTAAACATACTTTCATGATGAAAATAAACACTCAACAAACTGGGAAGAGAGGGAAACTATCTCGACAAAATAAAGCCATATATAAAAAATCCAAAGCGAATATCATATTCGGCAGTGAAAGACTGAAAGCTTTTTTCCTAAAATAAGGAACAAGGCAACAATGCCCCCTTTCATCACTCAGTATAGTATTGGAAGTCCTAGCTAGAGAAATTAGGCAAGAAAAATAAATAAAAGTCATCCAAATTGGAAAGAAAGTCATAAAATTATCTCTGTTTGTGATGGTATTATCTTATAAGTAGAAAACTTTAAAGATTTCACAAACATTCACATTTAAAATTAGTATAAAATAGAGCCAATATTAGGACACAAAGACAATAAGCAAAAATCTGTTGTATTTCTATAACACTACCAAAATAATTTTTTTAAATTTTTATTTTAATTGTTGATCTTGTATAGTTTTCTGTCTTTTACTCCCAAATTTTCCAAGCAAATGGACAGGGAAAAAAAGCCGGGGTAGCAATACTCACATCAGACAAAATAGACTTCAAGAGAAGAGCCATAAAGAGAGACCCAGAAGGTCACTTCATAATACTCAAGGGAAGAATCCACCAAGAAGACATAAACATTGTAAATATATATGCACCCAATGGAGGAGCACCTAAATACATCAAGAAAATCTTATAGGACTTCAAGAAAGATATTGAAAGCAACACAATTATAGTAGGCAATTTTAACACTCCACTGTCAAAAATGGACAGATCTTCCAAACAAAATATCAACAAAGATATTGTGGCATTGAACGCTCTAGAGGAAATGGACTTAACTGATATATATAGAGCCCTTCATCCCAAAGAAACTAAATACGCTTTCTTTTCAAATGCACATGGAACATTTTAAAAGATAGACCACATTATAGGACACAAAACAAGTCTCAACAAATTCAAAAAAATTGAAATCATACCAAGCATTTTCTCTGACAACAAGGGACTGAAACCAAAATAATTTTTAATTAAAAAAACAATTCCATTTACAGTAGAATCACAAAGAATAAAACACTTAGAAATTAACCAAGGAGGTAACATATTTATACAGTGAAAACTACAAATCATTGCTTAAATAATTGAATATGTAAATTAATGCAAAGATATCTCATGTTTATGCCCAAAACTTAAGATACCGCAACTACTCAAAAATTAATAAAACCTACAGATTCACTGTAACCCCATCACTTACCCAATAACATTTTTTTAGAAATAAAAAAATGCTTTCTAAAATTCATATAGAACTAAACAGAACCCCAAAGAGCCATAACAACTTTGGTGAAAAAATAATAAAGATGGACAGCTCACAGTTCCTGATTTCAAAACTACCAGAAAGCTACAGAAATCAAAATTGTATGGTAATGGAATACAGACAGGCATACAGATCAATGGAATTGAATAGAGAATCCAGAAAGAAACTCTAGAATATATGGTCAAATAATTTTTAAAAAGTGTTCCAATGGAGAAAGGTCAATCTTTTCAATAAATGGCACTTAAAATCTAGATTCCCATATGCAAAAGAATAAACATGGACTTTTGCCTAATAATGTATTAAAATAAATTCAGAATGGATCAAAGACCTAAATGTAAGAGCTAAAATCTATAAAAACTCTTAAAATAATGCAAATAAGAAAGCTTCCAAACATTACATTTGGTAATAACTTCTCAGATATGACACCAAAAGCACAGGTAACAAAACCAAAATTACATAAACTGGATTTTATAAAAGTTGGAAACTTTTGTATAAAAGAACACTATCAACTGAGCAAAAAGGCAACCTATAGAATGAAAGAAATTATTTGAACTTTATAAATATGAAAAGATATTAATAAGCAAAATATATAGAGAACTCAAAAACTCATTAACATGAACAAAATCAAGCAGGCTGATTTAAAACTGGGTAAAGGAGGTTTCTAGTCAAGATGACACAGTTTGTCAATGTGGCACTCTCATTCTCCACAACCGTATCAAAATTACAACTAAATGACAGAATGACCAGCATTCAGAACTGCCTGAAGTCTACCTCAACAGGAGTCCTATAACTATGGATATAATTAAGAAGGCAAATTAAGATTGCTAGGAGGGGAGGAGACATGGAATGGGCTGGTCCCATATCCATGTGTGGCAGTTAAAAATTGGAAGAGAGATCTCAGCTGTGGAGGTGCCCCATGAGGAGTGAGGTGACCTAGTCCTATACCAGGGCCCCCAACCCAGGTTTCTAGTGTTGGGAGGAGAAATCTCAATAACTTCTGGCTATGAAAACTAGTGGGGGTTGTGTTTGAGTGAGACAAAGGGCTTCTGGAGAACGAGATGCTCCTTTCTCTTGAACAGTCCATGTAGGAACTTATTCAGACTCACCCCCTCTGAGTTCTGGCACTGGGGCAACTGCTTGAAAAGTGTCTGGGACAAACAGGGAAGAACTTATTTATTAGCTTCAGGATGAGAGTTAGAGGGGCAGCTTTCTCTCTGAAGTGCTGCCAGAGACCATAATTCCTTTGCTTAGCCCTATCCCAACAGAGACAGCAGATAGGCATCATATCCTATTCTCCATTAGCCTGGTTGAAAGTATTCCCTCCTTTCCCCCACCCTGGCATTTCCCTGAGATCCTACGCCATCCAATATTTGGGGCAACCCACCATATTTCCAGTTGCTTTTCCATACAAATAACCTGTGTGGGCTCATGCTTTGGACTTTCCTAAAATCTCTCAAAGATTCCCAAACCTCAGACAAATAGCATTTAGCCTTGGCATGCCCTGTACCTCTTGCTAAGTGGCTTCAGGCTGACATTAGTGGAGGCTGACCTTAGTTTGCATCTTGGCCTTACCTAGGTACCTGCAAGGACAGCACAAGTAGTAGTCATTGGTAAATAGCTTTGTTGACCATGATGGGTGGCCCCTGGCAGAAGAAAGGTGGTGGTTGATCTTGATAAGTACCTTCCAGGAGGTTCCTGAGCCAGCACACGTGGTGGGCAGTTTCAGACAATGTTGAAGAAACACCCAACCGCCTCCATAAATGACACAATCAAGGAGTAGACTCAATGGGCACCAGAGCCATGTTGAAGTAAGTCCTACTCTGTGCTATGGGCTCCTACATAGATGATCCTGCATGGTGGCTTCAGCTAGACCTTGTAGTCAGGTGTAAGTTTAGGTGTAAATCTCTCCCAGTGATGTACCAATAGCAATCAATGCTCAAGTACAAGAGAAGGGTTTGCACAGTCCATATGGGGTTGGGGTGCACTTGGAGTGGCCATCTTGGTTGAATGGTTAAGCTGTGTCACTGGACCTTAGAGGATACTTCCTACATTAGGCAACTCCATCAAGCCTGGGAGAGGTAGGAGTAGATATTTCTATGCATCTACTTAATGCATAGAAACAAACACAGAAGGCTGCCAAAATGAGAAGATAAAGAAAAATATCCAAAATGAAAGAACAGAACAAAGCTCCAGAAAAAGAACTAAAGAAAAGAGAGACAAGCAATCTACTAGATGCAGACTTCAAAACACTGGTTATAAGGATGCTCAATGAACCTAGCGGAAGAGCAGATGAACTCAAAGAAAACTTCAACAGCACAAAAGGACATGGAAATCATAAAGAAGAACTAATCACAAAGGAAGAATACACTAACTGAAATGAGTAATAATTCACAGTGAATCAACAGAACATTAGACGAGTCAGAGAAACAAATCAGCAATTTGGAATCTAGGGAAATAAAAAACAGAACAACGACAACAAAAATGAGGATAGTGTAAGGAGCCTCTGGAACAAATTCAAGTGTACCAACATTCACATCAAAGGATACTTGGAAAGAGAAGAGAGAGAGGGAAAAAAACAAACGAAACAAAACAAAAAAACAACAATGACAGAAAACTCCCCTAACTGGTGAAGGAAATAGAAGTGCAAGCCCAGGAAGCACAGAGAAACCCAAACAGGATGAACCCAAAGAGGCCCACACCAAGACATAGCATAATTAAAATGCAAATGTTTAAAGACAAAAATAAAATCTTAAAAGCAGCAAAAGAAAATTAGTTACCTACAAGGGAGCTCCCATAAGACTATCAGGTGATTTCTCAAAAGAAACTTTGCAGTCCAGAAGGTAGTTGGCAAGAAATATTTAAAGTGATGAAAATCAAGGACCTACAACCAAGATTACCCAGCAAAGCTATCATTTAGAATTGAAGGAAATAAAGAGCTTCTCAGATTAAAAAAAAAAGAAGAAGAAGAAAGAAAAGAAAAAGAAAGGAGTTCATTACCACCAAACCAGTATTACTTGAAATGTTAAAGTGTCTTCTTTAAGAAGAAAATAATAAAAAAAATGTACAATAAAATGGCTCCAAATACATATCAACAATCGAATCTAAATAACAAAATAAATGAACAAGCAGAACAGAAACAGACTCATAGATACAGAGGACATTTTGGTGGTTGCCAGATGAGAAGGAGGTCAGAGTGATGGGTGAAAAAGGTAAAGGGATTAAGAAGTACAAATTGGTAGTTACAGAATAGTCATGGGGACTAATAATTATGTATGGTGTCAGGTGGATATGAGATTTATCAGGATGATCACTTAGTAAGTTTTATAATGTCTAATCAGTAGGTTGTGCACCTGAAACTAATATAATATTGTATAGCAATTCTACCTGAAAAATTATTTAAAGAAATATGAATAATAAAATGGCAAGAAACACATATCTATCAAGAAGACCCTTATGTATGCTGTCTAAAAGAGCCTCACTATGTATATAAAAATACATGCAGACTGAAAGTAAAGCAATGGAAAAAGATATTTCATGAAAATAAACATGAAAAAAAAAAAAAAGCTGAGGTAGCAATACCTATACAGACAAAATAGACATTAAAGCAAAAGCTATATAACAAGAGACAAAGAAGGACCCTGCAATTCCACTTCTGGGTGTTTTGTTTGAGGAAACTCAGAAGACTAAATTGAAAATACATATACATCTATTTGTTTATTGCAGCATTATTTCCAATAGCCAAAATATGGAAGCAATTTAAGAGTCTATCAGTAGATGAATGAATGGATAAAGAATAAGTAGTGCATATATACAATGGGGTATGAATCAGCCATGAAAAAAAAAAAGAACAAAAGTTTGTCATCTGTAACAACATGGATAGACCTAGAGAGTATTGTGCTGAATGAACTAAATCAGGGAGAGGAAGACAAATGCCACATGAGTTCACTTTTTTTCAGACTATAAGATACGCTTTCCCTCCTCTAAATTCAGGAGGAATAATGGTTATTAATGCTGCCGTTGAGTTCTGTTTACATTCACATTGGTGAAATATTGTTATTTATGTAATTAAATATTTTACCACATTTTTTGCTTCAATTTTTTTCCCTATTTTCCTCCTCTGAAACGTAGGTGCATCTTATGGTCCAAAAATACAGTATATTGGAATCTACAAGACAAAATAAACAGACAAATAGAAGAGAAACAAACTCATACATATAAAGAACATTTTGATGGTTGCCAAATGGGAGGGGGTTGAGGCACTGGGTGGAAAAGGTAAAGGGATTAAGAAGTACAAGTTGTTAGTTGCAGAACAGTCATTGGAATATAAAGTATTGCATTGGGGGGGGTTCAAGATGGCGGCATGGTAGGAGGACGCAGATTGTCCTTCCTCCTGCACATGGGAGAAAAACCTAACTGATCTACAGAGGAACAGAGCAGATAGCCAACAATACCACAGTATATATGAAAATAGGAGATCAAAATCCGTAGCAGACATTGGAAAACTAGACGTGGCAGCCGAGCGACCGGAGGTGGCCCTGAGACGGGACAGAGGCGACCCGGCGACCGGAGGCAGCTCTGCAACCGACCGGAGGCGGTCCGGCGACCGGAGGGGCCTCTGCAACTGACCGGAGGAGGCCTCGCGACCGGAGGCGGTTCTGCAACGGACCGGAGGTGGCCGCGCGACCGGAGGCAGCTCTGCGACCGGGTTGGAAGCAGCCCTGCGGCCAGAGGCGACCCTGCAACTAGAGAAGGGGACTCTGGAAGACCCGGAGCTCACATCTGTGATCCTGGGGTGAGTGCGCGCAACTCGGGAAACTCTCGGAGCCCACGCCCTTAGTCTCAGGTGGGCGCCTGCGCCCTGTAGGAGACCCGGAGCTCACAGCAATAGGCTCGGGGAGGGATGGATCTGTAAGAGATTCCAGCTGAAACCCATAAACTCTGGAAAGCTTGCCCCCTGCAGGAGGCTCAGAAATCACACCCAAGGCCCTGCATGGAGAGTACGCCATTAGCCCTGGGGACAGTGCTGGGCTGGCACTGAGGACAGTAGCCCAAAGCTGACTGAGTGAGGAACAGGGAGAAAAGCTGTACGAGTCGCCTCGCAGCCTGCTACAGCCAGCAAGTCCAGAAAATCCAGTTTGGCCTGTGTGAAAATAGCAAGAGATTTTTTTTTTCTTCTTATTCTTTTTTTTTTTTTGGGGGGGGGGTGTTTTGTTTCATTTTGTTTTGTGGGGCTTTTTTGGATAGTTGTTTTTTGTCTGTTTAGTTGGGTTTTTTGTTTGTTTGTTTGTTTGTTTTGGTTCGTTTTTCGTTTTTGTGGGGTTCTTTTTGTTTTGTTTTGATTATATATTTTTTATTTTTTATTACTTCTACCTTTTTTATCCCTCGATTCCTTTTGCTTCTCTTTACTTTTTTCTGGCTTTATTCCTTCTTCCTTTCTTTCCAATTCTATCTCTCCTTCCCTCCTCTTTTTTTTTTCTTTTTTCTCTCTCTTCTTTTTTCACTCTATTCTTTTCTCTTTTTGAATACCCACGAGTGAGGCAAAGAAATCCTAGAACTGTGGAAAAACCAGAGTTGGACCAAAAGAGGGGGTATTCCCACAGCTGAGACAGTGGAAGCTGTGAACACCAGGATACCTGAAGAAGACTATAACACTGAATCTCACTGGTATTCCACCACAGAAGTTCACACCATAAACGCAGGTAGCCAGAACAGATCAACTTAAGAAGCAGAGGTTTACAAGAAGAGTCTCACCAACAATGAGAAGACAAAGAAACAATCCCCAAATGAAAGAAAAGGTGGAAGCCCCAGAAAGAATGCTAAATGAAACAGAGGCAACTCAACTATCAGATAAGGAGTTCAAAGAAATGGTTGTCAGGAAGCTCCATGAGCTCTCAATGAGCTACCAGAAACTACAGGGAAGCTACGATGAACTCACTGCAAACTATATCAACATGAAAAAGGAAATAGAAACTATCAAAAAGGGCCAAGAGGAAATGAAGAATACAATTTCTGAGCTGAAGAACACAGTAGAAGGAATGAAAAGCAGAATCGATGAAGCAGAAGATCGGATCAGTGAGTTGGAGGACAAAGTAGAAAAAAACAGCCAGATAGAGCAAGAAAAGGAAAAGAGGCTCAGAAAGAATGAAGAGGGTTTAAGAGAAATGCAAGACAACATGAAACGTAATAATATCCGTATAATAGGAATACCAGAAGGAGAAGAAGAAGAGCAAGGGATAGAAAACCTATTTGAAAAAGTAATGATGGAAAACTTCCCTAATTTGGTGAGAGAAAAAGTCACACAAATCCAGGAAACACAGAGAGTCCCTATCAAGAGGAACCCAAACAGGCCCACTTCAAGACACATCATCATTAAAATGGCAAACTTCCAAGACAAAGAGAGAATCTTAAAGGCAGCAAGGGAGAAAAAGGAAGTAACATACAAGGGAGCCCCAATAAGGTTAGCAGCTGACTTCTCAATGGAAACGCTCCAAGCCAGAAGACAATGCCAAGAAATATTCCAAGTAATGAGAACCAAAGGCCTACCACCAAGACTACTTTATCCAGCAAGGCTTTCAATCAAGATAGAAGGCCAAATAAGGAGCTTCCCAAACAAAAGAAGTCTAAAAGAATACACCTCTACCAAACCAGTACTACAAGAGATACTAAAGGGACTGCTTTAAGGAAAGAAAGGAAAAGAGAGAGTGAGGAACACAGATACAAAAATGACAATGAATCAGTACCTATCAATAGTAACCTTAAATGGAAATGGATTAAATGCTCCAATCAAAAGACATAGAGTAGCTGACTGGATAAGAAAGCATGACCCACACATATGCTGCCTACAAGAGACCCACCTCAGGACAAAAGACCTACACAGCCTTAAAGTGAAAGGCTGGAAACAAATTTTCCAAGCAAATGGACAGGAAAAAAAGGCCAGGGTAGCAATACTCATATCAGACAAAATAGACTTCAAAAGAAGAGCCATAAAGAGAGACCCAGAAGGTCACTTCATAATACTCAAGGGAAGAATCCACCAAGAAGACATAAACATTGTAAATATATATGCACCCAACATAGGAGCACCTAAATACATCAAGAAAATCTTAGAGGACTTCAAGAAAGATATTGACAGCAACACAATTATAGTAGGAGATTTTAACACCCCACTGTCAAAAATGGACAGATCTTCCAAACAAATTATCAACAAAGATATTGTGGCATTGAACAGTACTCTAGACGAATTGGACTTAGCTGATATATATAGGGCCCTCCATCCCAAAGAAACTAAATACACATTTTTTTCAAACGCACATGGAACATTTTCAAAGATAGACCACATGATAGGACACAAAACAAGCCTCAACAAATTCAAGAAAATTGAAATCATACCAAGCATTTTCTCCGACCACAAGGGACTAAAACTAGAAACTGACTTCATGGGGAAAATCCCCAAATCATCAAAATCATGGAGATTGAATAGCATGCTATTAAACAATGAATGGGTAAAGAATGAAATTAAGGAGGAAATCAAAAAGTTTCTGGAAACAAATGAAAATGAACTCACAACAACCCAAAACTTATGGGACACAATGAAGGCAGTCCTCAGAGGGAAGTTCATAGCAATACAGGCCTACCTAAAGAAGACAGAAACATTTCTAACAAACGATTTAACCCTACACCTACAAGAACTCGAGGAACAACAACAAAGACAGCCCAGGGCAAGTAGAAGGAAGGAAATAACCAAGATCAGAGCAGAATTAAATGACATAGAGACTAAAAGCACAATCCTAAGGATCAATGAATCCAGGAGCTGGTTCTTTGAAAAGATAAACAAAATCGACAAGCCTTTAAGCAGGCTCATCAAGAAAAAAAGAGAGAGGACTCAAATAAACACAATCAGAAATGAAAGAGGAGAGATTACGACTGACACCACAGAAATACAAAGGATTGTAAGAAATTACTACGAAGAACTGTATGCCAAGAAATTTGAAAACCTAGGTGAAATGGACAAGTTTCTAGAAAAATATAACCTTCCAAAACTCAATGAAAAAGAAACAGAAAGCCTGAACAGACCAATAACAGCTGGTGAAATTGAATCAGTAATCAAAATACTCCCAGCACACAAAAGCCCTGGACCAGATGGTTTCACAGGAGAATTCTACAAAACATTTAAGAAAGAGCTAACCCCTATCCTTCACAGACTATTCCAAAAAATCCAAAATGATGGAAGACTCCCAAACTCTTTTTATGAAGCCAGCATCATCCTAATCCCAAAACCAGATAAAGACACAACAAAGAAAGAAAACTTCAAGCCAATATTACTAATGAACATAGACACTAAAATCCTCAACAAAATATTGACAAACCGCATTCAACAATACATTAAAAAGATCATACACCATGACCAAGTGGGATTCATCCCAGGGATGCAAGGATGGTTCAACATTCACAGATCAGTAAATGTAATACATCACATAAACAAAAGCAAAGACAAAAATCACATGATCATACCAATAAATGCAGAAAAGGCATTTGATAAGGTACAGCGCCCATTTATGATAAAAACACTCAGCAAAGTGGGAACAGACGGAGCATTCCTCAACATAATAAAGGCCACATATGAGAGATCTACAGCCAGCATCATACTCAATGGGCAAAAACTAAAATCTTTTCCACTAAGATCAGGAACAAGACAAGGTTGTCCACTTTCACCACTTCTATTCGATATAGTATTGGAAGTCTTAGCCACAGCAATTAGACAAGAAAAGGAAATAAAAGGCATCCAAATTGGAAAGGAGGAAACAAAACTATCATTGTTTGCAGATGACATGATAGTGTACATAGAAAATCCTATAGACTCGGCCAAAAAGCTGCTCGACGTAATAAATGAATTTGGCCAAATAGCTGGATACAAAGTCAATATCCAAAAATCAAAGGCATTTTTGTATACCAACAGTGAAACAGCAGAAGCAGAAATCAAGAAAAAAATCCCATTCGATACAGCAAAAAGAAAAATAAAATACCTAGGAATAAACCTAACCAAGGAGGTAAAAGACCTGTATGCAGAAAACTACACAACACTGAAGAATGAAATCAAGGAAGACACAAACAAATGGAAGCATATACCATGTTCATGGATCGGAAGAATTAATATTATCAAAATGTCCATATTACCCAAAGCAATTTACAGATTCAATGCAATACCTATTAAAGTTCCAATGGCATATTTCACAGACATAGAACAAACACTTCAAAAATTTATATGGAATCATAAACGACCCCGGATAGCGGCAGCAATTTTGAGAAAGAAGAGCAAAGTAGGAGGGATCACAATACCTGATACCAAACTGTATTACAAAGCCACTGTAATCAAAACAGCCTGGTACTGGCACAAGAACAGACACTTGGACCAGTGGAATAGAACAGAGAGCCCAGAAATAAACCCAAGTCTCTACAGTCAATTAATATTCGACAAAGGGGGCAGCAACATAAAATGGAGCAAAAATAGCCTCTTCAATAAGTGGTGCTGGGAGAACTGGACAGCTACATGCAAAAAAATGAAACTCGAGCACCAACTTACACCATACACAAAAATAAATTCAAGGTGGATAAAAGATTTAAATATAAGCCATGACACCATTAAAATTCTAGAGGATAATATAGGCAGGAAAATCTCAGATATTTCACGCAGCAATATTTTCACTGATACGTCCCCTAGAGCAAGGGACATAAAGGAAAGAATAAACAAATGGGATCTCCTCAAAATAAAAAGCTTCTGCACAGCTAAAGAAAACAGTATTAAAATAAAAAGAGAACCAACTGTATGGGAAAACATATTTGGAAATGATACCTCAGACAAGGGATTAATCTCCAAAATATATAAAGAACTTACAAGACTCTACTCTAAGAAGGCAAGCAACCCAATTAAAAAATGGGCAAAGGATTTGAACAGACACTTCTCCAAGGAGGACATACAGAGGATCCAGAGACACATGAAAAGATGCTCGATATCTCTAGCTATCAGAGAGATGCAAATTAAAACTACAGTGAGATACCACCTGACACCAGTAAGAATGGCCTTCATAAACAAAGCAACAAACAGCAAGTGTTGGAGAGGTTGTGGAGAAAAGGGGGCCCTAGTGCACTGTTGGTGGGATTGCAGATTGGTACAACCACTATGGAAAACAGTATGGAATTTTCTAAGGAAACTAAAAATGGACATACCTTTTGACCCAGCAATTCCACTGCTTGGATTATATCCTAAGAATCCTGAAACACCAATCCAAAAGAATCTATGCACCCCTATGTTCATAGCAGCACAATTTACAATAGCCAAGTGCTGGAAGCAACCTAGGTGCCCATCAGTTAATGAATGGATCAAAAAACTGTGGTACATTTACACAATGGAATTCTATGCAGCAGAAAGAAAGAAGGAGCTCCTACCCTTTGCGACAGCATGGAAGGAATTGGAGGGTATCATGCTAAGCGAAATAAGCCAGGCAATGAAAGACAAATACCATATGATCTCACCTTTAACAGGAAGCTAATCAACAAAACAAACAAACAAGCATAATATAAACAAAGACACTGAATTTGAGAACAGTCTGACAGCATCCAGAGTGGGAGGAGAGGGAATTTCAGGGGAAAAGGGGAA
Source organism: Glossophaga mutica (assembly GCA_039655065.1). NCBI lineage: Eukaryota > Metazoa > Chordata > Mammalia > Chiroptera > Phyllostomidae > Glossophaga > Glossophaga mutica. Next base: position 69,048,051 of record CM077304.1, read on the forward strand.
CGGTTTAGCGCAACAAGTATAAAGGACTCATGGACAAAAACTATGGGGGGTGGAAATGGGAGGAAGGTGGGGAGGGCTGGGGTGGTGGGCTGGGGCAGGGTAAAAGACAGAAAACTGTACAATATCAACAATTTAAAAAAAAAAGAAAGAAAATAAATAAATAAAGTATTGCATTGGGAATATAGTCAATAATTTTGTAATAACTATCCATCATGTCATAAATACTAGCCTTATTGGGGTGATCACATCATAAATTTATAAATGTTTAATCACTGGGATATATCCTTGAAACTAATATAATATTGTACATTAACTGTAATAAAATAATTATTTAAAAATAAATAAATGGAATTTATTAATAACATAGGAAAGGACTTTAGTAGATATTTTTTCAAACAAGATAAATGAGTATTCAATATGCACTTAAAAAGATGCTCAACACCATTACTCATTAGAAAGATGCAATTCGAAACCACAATGAGATTCTACCACACAGCCATTAGGGTGACTGCTGTCCAAAAAAAAAAAAAAGCACTGATGGTGGGAATGTCCAATGTTATAGCTGCTGTGAAAAATAGATGGCAATTAATTAAAAAATAAAAGTAAAATTATCATATGATTCAACAATTCCAATTCTATGTACATATCCAAACTAATTAGACATAGGGTCTTGGATAGATATTTGTACACTCATGTTCATATCATTATTTTCAGTACATATGGTATATATGTATAATGGAATATTATTCAGCCTTAAAATGAGGAAAATTATGATAACATAGATAAAACTTGAGAACATTATGGTAAGTGAAATAAGCCAGTCATAAAAAGAAAGTAATGACTAACTCCATTTATTTGATATATGTAGAGTAGTCAAAATCACACAAAATGGAATGGTGGTTGCCAGGGGTGAGGGTAGAGGGTATATGAGGAGTTATTTAATGGGTAGAGAGTTTCAGTTTTGAAGATGAAAAGAGTTCTGGAGATAGTTTGTGGTGATGGGAACACAGTGGTACGAATTACCACTGAGTTTGTACACTTAAAAATGCTTAAGATGCTAAGTTTTATGTTACATATGTTTACTATATTTAAAAAAAAGAAAGAAAAAATAGTGCTTTTTCAAAGGAACAAATATACCATTCTGTTAAGTGACAAAATACAAAGTATATCAAAATACTTTTAAATTACATTATTTTAATTTTGTCATTATTTTAAGAAGTAAATTTATGCAACAGCTAAATTATATTAAAAACTTTAAAGTCTATATAAATTCAGAAATCCTATCTTTTGTTCATACTTTGTCAAAGCATAATACTTGAAATATATAAAGTTCTCAAGAAATATATATTTAATTAATTAAATACAATTATGGATAGTTAATATCATAATTTATTAAACATTTGTTGGGAATTTAAAAATTTATGGGTAGATATTGAATGTTTGTGTCTGTTTACAAATATGTTAAATTGTATATGCTTATAGTTCATGCTATTCAATGTAAAATTATTTATATTCATTTTAAGTAAGTTTATATACTACCTTTTCCGAGGTAGTATGCCCTACATTAATTTCCCATGTACTGCAAGGCAAGTGATGTAATTGATTTGTTTTCATCTGTGTTACCAGCCATTAAGTCACCTCTGACCCATTTTCACTGTTTCTCTCCAACTCTAGTTTTCACTTACATGACCTATTTCATAGCTGAGTTAAAATGCATCCCTTGGAAATACCTACTGCAGAATCTCATCTCGAGAGTCATGATATGTGTCACATTTTCTAACGTTGCCTCCATGGACTAGAAATGCTGAGTCTTTCATTTGTTTCTAATTAAAAATGCCTTTTAAATAAAAATTATCTGAGTTTACTTATCTTAGAGAAAACATTATATAAAAAATAGAATTTACACTTTGTAAGTGCTTAGGGTTAGGCTTGGGGGTACATGGTAAATTCCCAAATAATGTAAGAGCTACAAACTTGCCACTTGGCAGAAGAGGACAGCTGTCTTCTGGGAATACTGAGTTCCATTTCACTCATTTTATCATTTAGTTAATACTTTCCTTTGTCATAGTAAGCGAGGAGAAGCACATTTATGCTGATGCACCTTGGTAATTGGATTACAATTTGAACAGATTTAATTGCTGCATTAGTCAAACCGGAATTTATATTTCAAGTTTGAAAAAGTGAAAAAAAATAATTGGCTTATTAATTTTTTTAGCCATCTTTTTACCTCTGGCATTACACTCTGAAGATACAGTTATTATTAAAACCTAATTTAACCAAGATGTGCTAATGATGAGTTCACTGAAACTGTGTCAGAGCGAAAATTAGCAATCTGTATCTACCTTTATGCTGATGATACAGTGGGAAATATGTTTGCTTAAAAGACCATCTGTTATATTTAGGCATTTATATGGAATTCTATGGAGAATAGCAAAACTATTATGACTGTAAAAAGTCACATGTTATTAATAAAACTAAAGCCCCCATCTGTTTCTGGATATTTGTTAAAAAGATGATTTTTATAAACTATTTATTTGAAATGGCATCGGTTACCTTGTGTGGCTTATTCATTAATATGTGTCTTTTTAACATATTAGGTTTATGTCCAGGTCATTATTTTAAACCTAAATTAAAAGTATAACAGGAAAATGAAACTTTGGCTTATTTTAAAGCCCTCAGGTATATAAAGTATGTCTTTAATTTGGCTTTAATTTACTTCTGTAATGAAAGAGTTCATCTCTAAGATCTGATATGAATTCAAGATTTTAAGATTCTGTTAACCATCCAGAGTAAAAAATTAATAATAATAATAATAATAGAGTTCCCTGGAAACCACTTTAGTAATGCACATATAGTGTTCATCATTTTAGAAATTTCTGCAGGAGCAATTTATATATGGTGACATAAAAAGATCATCAAGAGTTTGATAAACAGTTTGTAAATATGTACTTAATGTCCAATCACATAGGGAAGATGATCTCTACAGCTTTCGTCCATGGCACATCAGAGAAGACAATAGGCAATCTTGATCTTCCAGGTTCAGAGATTTTTCTGCCAAGATCAAGGCCTGCACAGAAACCCTACTTAGTTTAACAAAACCCGGTGTTGTGGAAGAATCCTCCGGCACCAGTGTGCCCTCTGTTTCCCTATGGCATCCCCTTAGGAACAGCTGTGCATGCAGATTTTTCAGTCCATGGGAAAGCTCACTGGAGCTCTCCATCCCAGTGTTCCTTGGCACGCTCCTGTAGCTAGCTAGCATCACGGTCCCCTTGGTTCACCACACCAGAGTTTCATAGAGAGTAAACAAATTATGTTGTCCTTGAAAGATCACTATATAAGAAAATTCTGTCTGCATATTCTTTCATTTAAATATATATTTTTTGAAAATTACAGGCTTTTTTCCTGTCCACTTATTGTCTCCTATTTGTTGAAATACTTCCCTTAATAATTTTATAAATGCCTTTAATGTATTTTCTATAATGTATTTAATTAAAAGTTGTTTTTTGATTCTTTATCTGGCACCAACTTCATGGTTTGTATTCTTTTTGTAAACAGTTTTATTTTGTAATGGGCTGATAATTGAGGAAAGAATTCCCTCTGCTACCTAATACAACACAAATTGGTTGTGATATTATCATGCTAAAATTATTTAATTTAAATAATTTTCTTTTTTTTAGGAAGACACAAAGGATGTTTTCCTTTCTGAGAGAGGGAGAGAAGGAGATAGATAGAGATGGACAGAAAGAGAGAGATTGAGATTCTCTTAGGCTGTGATTCTGAAGTAGAAATCTTATTCCAACCTTTTGCTATAAAAAGTTGTGTTTTTGACAGTTGTTTTCCTTTTGTGCCTATGTATTTTTCTCTCCTCTCATTCTTACCAAATAGTTGAGTGTAGCAAATATTATCAGAATAATATGAAATCTAGACATACTCAATTTCAAATCAAAACCAAAATTACCTGAGATATAAAGATCTTGAGCTCTTTAAAAGGAAGGGGAATGATTTCCCCCATGTATTTTTTTTCCTGTTCAGCCTGTCAAAATCTGTATTCAACAAGTAAATATCACATTTTTTCACATGTGCGTTCATTTGGACACAAAATGTAAGAGCCAGGTAGACAAAATAACTGAACTGGAAGAAAAATTAATCCTCTAAAACATACACAGGGCTTTCAAGAAAATGATAAAATAATGTATTTCTGCCTGGCTATGTGACTCAGTGGATTGAGTGCTGGCCTGGAAACCAAAGGGTCACCAGTTTGATTCCCAGTCAGGGCACATGCCTGGGTTGTGGGCCAGGTCCCCAGTAGAGGGTGCGTGAGAGCAATCACACATTGATGTTTCTCACCCTCTCTTTCTCCCTCCCTTCCCCTCTCTCTAAAAATAAATAAATAAAATCTTAAAAAATAAAATAACACATTTCTTTCTTATTACTAGAAAATCTCAACATTAGAGAATTCTTCTTCCTTCAGTTTCAATTTCTACTGAATATTTCTAGAATTGAGACTGATTAACTAAATTTAGGAATAAAATTCCTTATTAGTTGAATTTTTATATAAAATTATTTAAATGGTTTATTTCGGGAATATGGGTGATTTTTTGGTTGGAACAGAATATGGTAATAACATAAGGCATTTCAACTGTGTAAGAAGTTAACAACCAGTTTACTTGATGCCTCCAATGATAATGTTCATCAGTCTAAATTCATTTTCATGATATAATACTGTTAGTAGAATTAGCATGCATTTAAAATGATAGGTAATTCATATCTATTAGACAAAAAGTCATCTACTATTTATAACATTATTACTGTAGAGTAACTCACAGGTTTTAAATTAAATTTCCTGATTTGCATTAGGTTTAAAACTGTAAATAGCTGTTTATACTTATTTATAATTGAGTTTCCACACAAGAGCATCCTACTAAAATATAGAAATCTCTACTAACATTTGAGGTATGATTTTAGGGACACTAAGAGAAAGCGCAAGACAAGCAACGTATTAGTGTCATACACATTGTTGCTAAGTTTAAAAAAAACTCACCAAAAATCATAACAGAAAAAGAATCAAATAATAATAAAATTAATAGTCCCCATAAAACCATATTTTAAAGTTACTACAGCCCTGGCTGGTGTAGCTCAGTGGATAGAGCATGGGCCTGCAGAATTAAGGGTTGCTGGTTCAATTCCCAGTCAGGGCACATGCCTGGGTTGTGGGCTAGATCCCCAGTAGGGGGTGTGCAAGACACAATCACACACTGATGTTTCTCTCCCTCTCTCCTTCCCTTCCCCCTCTATAAAAATAAAAATAAAAAATTAAAAAAAAAAAGTTACTACAGATGCTACTGGGTGAGAGAAAATACAAAGAAAAAATATCTTAATATTGACTGAAGGAAAAGCAAGTCAGTATTTTGCTTGTCAAATACAGTGATGCTTCCAAGCCTAACTTAATGCAATCATTGCGGATGAAACAAATAAGCCCCTTGACCTGCACAAGAAATTTTACGAACCATGTGAGTACAATAGTGATTCTGGAATTTAGTAAAAAAGTAAACGTCATTTACATTCTGAAGTTGGGCTGTTAGAAGGTTAATACTTTAATACTCTTGCCTTTTGGCATCCATGACAATATATTTTCATGGTTCTTTTTATTCTCCAACTACATCTTCACTATTGCTTATTTTTTTACTTTCATGTAGATGATTTTTAATTGTTTTTAGCCTTCTTCTCTTTTCATTCATTTCCATGAGTTCCAACTGTCACTCCCATGCAAATAATTCTTAATCTGCATCTCTGCTAGCCTGTTTTTTAACCCCTGCCCACATTTACTAACATGAATTTATTGAAATTGTTCTGCAAGCTCTGCTGTCACCTCCAAAATAACATCAACAAAATGAATTTCTTTATTATTTTTCATCAAAAACTTTTTCCTCTTCTTGTGTTCCCTCTTTCTACTTACAAATCACTATACTTTTTGGCACATTTTGCATCTTAGAAAGCTGGCTGAGTTTTTTCACTCTCTTTTATGTTTAATCATTTCCAAAGTCTATCAGTTGGTATTACCATAATACTCTCTCATTTCAATCCATTTTTCTGTGTTTCTACTGTCATGTGGATTTTTATTCTGTATCTTTAACCATCCCAACACATATGCACTACATATCTGCATGATTTTTGACAATGATGAAAAATCATACACTACTTTGCTCATTTCTTTTTAACCTGCGCTGGATTTCACTCATTTGTCAGGCACTGCCTTAACCTATTGTCAGACTTTTTTTCATTATTCCATGCCATTTTTTGGCTGTGGAAAATGTATCCCATCTCTCTGGCTCTAAAGCAAAACTGTTGTTTAAAGGAGTTGGCTTGTGATTGCTCAACTCACAACACTGGGTGGTGGGTCAAATGTGGGCCTTTGTAGAACATCAGTATCTGCTCTGTATACCTCCAATTATTGATGTGTGGTTACACATGTTAGACAATGCCAACAGGAAAGCTAACTTCATGTCCATAAACTTCTGGAGAAGATACCTGCTATCTGAGTTTTTTTACCCCATGGGCCCAGCAGCACGTATTCAGTGGAATCCCCGTAAAAAGTTTCTTATACCTTACATACCATTCTTTAAACCTACTCTTTTCCTCACTTACAATCCAACCAAACTCACTTTAGAAATCAGACACATTGGTAAGGATTCAATACCTATAAAAACTCCTGACCTAGAGCTGATTGTGGAAATACTTTGTTTTGTAAAGATAACACTAATTGCAGTTCTGATAAACTCCCTACCATTTACATCTAATTACTCTATAATGTAATAATGATTATGCAATTCAGTAAATGTTAGGTTAAATTGGCTTTAAGTTTTGTTTGACAGCAATATTCAACCTTGTATCCACTCAGAGTTTACTATATATTGCTCATTTCTTATGAGTGTCTATACCCCATTTAAGGCAATGAAGGGAACAATGAAATAGTGGGAAATAATTCAAATAATGATATAAAAAGTAAAATTTTCTTATAAAGTTCTTAAGTTTTGTAAGAAAAAGAAAAAATAGAATTTGCAATGGGATTGTATAACAATAAATAGCCCAAATAAGGTAATTCTTGGCAAAAGAGACTTTAGTATCAAGGATTATAGTAGATTATGATGATCATTTATATTTAATTCCCAGATTCAGAATTCTTCATTGAACTTAACACAATAATGCTTAATTAACTCTGATAATCCTTAGCATATAAGATTGTTGAGCCAGATCGCCCTTGCTTCTGAACAATAATGTATGTCTAATAGTATTTTTGTAGAAGTGTAGATTCTCAACGTATGCTTGTCGAGTAAGGTTCTGCTCTGACAAGGTATCTGCTCTTCTCAGATACATATATTTCTAAAACACCTGTAATATATAGTCTCTTTCAAATTGCTTTGGCAAGTAATGATTTGTGCTAGTTAATATTAATTTTAACTATTTAGAAAAAAATGTTCCAGCATCCAAATAGTCACTTCCACTCTTAAACAGAGAAGTCATTTAGCTTAATGATGACTTTGGAACCATAAAATGGTAATGAATAAACTTCAGAAAAAATGGATATTCTATTGATTTTATTTAACAAATACTTATTAAGTGGCAGAAGTTAGCCTTCAAAATAATGGGTACGCACTCTTTAAACAGGAAGTGTCTGAGCTATGCTATTTGGGAGTTTGTTCAACAGTTTAAATGATAGTTGTATTCACTACAGTGGTACACAGATTATTTCTTTCTTTCTTTCTTTCTTTCTTTCTTTAAAATATTTATTTATTTATTTATCTTTAGAGGGGAAGGGTAGGAGAGAGGGAGAGGGAGAGAAATATCAATGTGCGGTTGCCTCTTGTATGTCCCCTGTCGGGAACTGGCCTGGCAACCCAGGCATGTGCCCTGACTGGGAATCGAACCGCGATCTTTCGGTTCGCAGGCCCGCACTCAATCCACTGAGCTACACCAGCCAGGGCGATTATTTATTGACTATAGCTTACTTGGAGGCAATATTCATAATGACAAGGCTATCTTTTTGGGTGTGCCATCTGTGCAGTAGTGTAGGCTCCATGCTCTGAAGGGCCCCACAGTTGTTTGCATGTTGTGCTATTGCTGTCTTATAATTCTTAATAATTTTTGAACTAGAGACCATGCTCTTTCATTTTGCAGTGAATTCATCAGAATCCATAGGGGACTCTACACAGTTTGTAAAGAGATTTGGAATCAGATTATTTGGGGTTTGAATCTTGGTTCTACCAAATTTTAGGTATGAAACTTTTAAACCTAGTTTCTTCATCTATAAGATTATGCCTACTGTCTTCTATATATTCCATCAACTTCATAACTTACTGTATACATTTGATGAAATATTATGTACAACACTCTACACAGCCAAGATGAATATTAAGCAAGTTATATCTCATTGTTTTCCTTTTGGAATGTTTTGCTAAATATTTCAATTGATATAGGATAAGTAAAAAAAGTGGAGTCTATGGTTAAATCTCCATTTAAAAAATCTGTAAGACTTTTCAGACTTTGTGTCACATATGAACTTTAAGAGGGAAGTGAGATATGCAATCTGTCTAAAAATGATTTGATCTTCTAACACATTTCTTTTTTCTTTTAATGAATATTGTAAAACAGAAAATAAATGACTTCCTGAAATAGAAATAGTCTTCTCCGTAAGGTCAGTCTATGGACAATTTATACATTACACAGAAGTGAACTTGGTCTATGAACAACTGGTCCTACGTGACAATAGATTTACTTGATGTCTATGAGTTGTAGATCTTAATCCACATTTCTGTAGGAAAATGGAAGCTTCATTCTTACCTATATAAACAGCATTTTCCAGAGACCATGGTTCAAAAAGTACTCAGTAAACAGTTGTTACATATGTACTTTTCAAGTCTCCTCTTTCCTTTTGAAAATATCCTGCTACTAACTCATCCTGAATGACTTCAACATCCCTATAGATAAACATTTTAGTTTCTCAGTATATTTAACCTCAACTCTTGAGAATTTTTTTCAGCATTTTACCTCACTTAAACTGTTGCTCTTAAACATAACCAAGAAATGCTAAACTTTTCTGATTCCAAAAGGATTTGATTTATTGCACTGTTCATCCACAGCCTACCATTCTAAGTTGTTTGTTCAGGTTCTCTTACTATCATGTTGACCTCTTCAGGGCCTCTTGTCCATTCAAGCCTTTGCTTTCTCCCAGATTGTCATCATTTTCTTTTCTCCCTTTATCTTCTTAGCCCATTTATAATTCATGCATCTTTTGCAATGTCCAAAATACTCACACTTCTTTATATGGTGCCTATATCTCAAGACTATAAAAGCACAAGTTGCAATGTATCTTGAGGCTTAGGCTCTGGAACTTGCACAAAGTCGTCTTAATCAAATTTTGTAGGTCAAAAAAATTGACACGGTCTATCACGTTCAAAGTGGTTGGGAAATCTACTCTGTCTCTCAATAAGAGGAGTGGTGACATCACAATGCTAGAGAGCACTGTAGAAGCAAAGATTAATTTGGGACCATCAATATCACCACCTACCATGGATCTCCTCTTTCCAATCTGTGCTCTCTCCTGCTGAGCTGTGGGCCTGTATTATTTTATTTGGCAAATATTTATTGAGCATTTATGTTTTTCTAGGTATTATTCTAGATTTTGAGGGTTAGATATAATTAAGACAAAAAATTGTGGTTCAATTTCAGCTTAAAATTTAAAGAGGTAAAATAATGTAAATAGGTATAAACCTTGGTAAAATAATTTTAAATGATAATACAGTCTAACAGGAAAATGCAATTGGACTTAATCATTAAATTTCTATTGAGGGAAGAAAACCTTGGGGATCCTCCCTTATGAAGGAATGTTTAAAACAGAAGACTTCGGCTTAGACCTGACTTTGTATTTCCATATGGAAAGAGTCGTAACAGTGCCACTCTGATCTTCCTCTTCCTTGTTACTCACACTCTTCTTCTGACTCATACCTCCCCACAGAAGCAGGGTTGACTTCTCTTAGTCTGGGAGAACGAACTGCGTGGCATAGGTCTAACATACCAAAAGAAGGTATTTCTTGTTCTCCCACACCTTGAAATTTTATAGAATAAGACCATAGGCCATACCTTGTTTCTACAGCCCCACTTTATGCTATTTTCTCTTGTCTCATTACGTTCTCTTCAGTAGACTTCATTCATTTCCTTGAATGATGTATTTTATGACAGGGCCTTAATACATGATATTTCTTCTGCCTGGAATGATTTTTAATACCTTTAAGAAACATACTTCCAGGCATCAGTAGCAGATATTGTCACTTACTCAAGGCAGCTTTTTTTTTTTTTTTGATAATCAGAAAAGATCATGTTCCCTACGTGTTGCTTAAAAAGACATTAAGAATTTGACTATAGGGAGTATTTTGTTTTTGCCTAGTGTCTAGCCTGGGTTAACTCTCTGTAAATGCTAAATAAAGAGTTGGAGCAAAAATTAAAAAAAATAAAAAAGGACTTAAAGAGAAAGAACAGAGCTTCCATTAGTGATCGTATAAAAGAAAACATAACCTTACAAAAAGAAAAAAAAAAGAAATTCACTGTAATGTTTGCAAGATATTTTTAATCTCTTATTCCAATTGGGGAATTAACTTATATTCCAATAAACTACATAAATTATAGGAACTGGTTTTGAGGAGTTATTTTGGGCGTTGTTTATACTTTTAAGTGTTTCATTAACTACTACCAACCAGTTGATTATTTTCTCCACCTGGTCAAATTAGGATTTCTTATAAGCTGTCAACTAAAGTAAACTAAATGATTTCTCTAGGTGTATATTCTTTACTTAATTAATAGTTACTTGTGGGGGTCACTTTTGCCCTAGGCATCTTGTTAGCCATGAGGATACAGTTGTGACATAGATATGCATAGTCCTTAGATTTAAGGGGCCTTAACTATAGTAGTTTGAAAAGGTAAAGGAATGCTTGATTACAATTGTTCTGAGTTCTAGAATATGTGGTATTTATGTAAATATTAGGACTCTCAAGAGTACATGTCTCTACAATGCTATCCCGGTCCTGATTGGAGTGACTTGAAGGCTTTCTGATATTCTATTTTGCTGTTTTTGAGCCCTGGTCCTTTGCAGAGCAGCCCCTAAGAATTGCTTATTATAACTAGAAATGTCTCTGAGTCAGTTTACATTCTCCCAATCCTCTACAATAGCTACTATGCTGGGGAGTTGGAATGAGAAGGGATTTGAAAGAGATTTATAATTGTGCATAGGGCTCTTTAGGGACCTGTTAAGACTCTTAAGAGAAGACAAAGTAGAAATTAGAAATGTTTTGGATGCATACACTTACCTGTAGACCTGGGAGAGCCACCTCCGACTGCAAGACATGGAGAGCCAGGAGGGGTTGATTGGAGTTTTTAAAACTTGGGCATAAGAATTGCACTGTCCAAGACCTTGGAGAATTTGCAAAGGGTAGGGCAGCCTGACTGAGTGGCAGAAATGCTACACGGTAGAGCAGAGTTTGCCTGAGGTATGGGAAACAGCTGAGCAAGGAAATCTGCTGTGCCCGGAGATTGCAGCGTGGGCAATCCACCTGTGAATAATCAATTTGGGGCTGATGACTGTATATGCCGCTGGGTGTTTTTGAAATATTCATCCTTACTAAGAGAGGGTCTGATAATAATTAGTTGTTCCATAACCTGCTACATTTCTCAAAAATATTTTCTATTAAGCAGAATTATTCCCTGTTCTAAAACTAGCAATTCAGACTCTCAAGTTACTTATTTGTAATTATTCCAAGTCTTTCCTTTTCACATAGGCAACTTATTATTTATATTGCAGACTTTTTTTATTAACGATAATCACCATATAAAGCTACAGACACTCTTGCAAGGTATTACAACATAAACAACTGTCAAATCTTAGATAAAATGATTTGATTTATGGGAATTACTATTCCTTGGGGATCTGCATGTAGTTCTTGGGTATAGAAGTTAAACTTGTCAAAGTTGTCTAAGTAGAATTTGCAGAAGTTTAACTTTGGATTTTTATGCACTACTAAAAGTATTCAAACAAGATGAAATTATTTTTATGTGCACAGAAATGTAGGATGTAGAAGAGATCATGTTTATTTTAGAACTGTATAAAACTTGTGACACTCTTATACAGGTGAGAATAAGAACAATTATTTTATTTTTAATTAAAAAATGGTAAAACTGATTCTACACAAAAAGAGGAAAAAATCCTGACCCACTTAAAATATTCAGATGATTTGAATGGATATATAACAATTTGAGGTGGCCAAACCCATAATTTACTCCTTCATAAATATACGAGTTTCACCTTAATGTAAAATTATCGGTAGTAAGATAATGTTTTGTAGATTGCATAGCAACAATAGATCTATGTTTAAATTGTCTAGTATAGAAACATACTTCCCATATAGTTGAGGGCCATCCTGATTAATCCTAAGGAGATAAAGGTCAAATGACATAAATTCAGTCAGATTTCGTCTAGAATTGATTGAAGATAATTTTTGCCTTCTCTAGGTGGAACAGTTCGCAGAAGCGCCTGAAAAGGTGCATATAATGGGAGCTGACTGTTTGGAAAACGATCCGCAAAGACCTAAACAAAGGCTTGGAGATCCAAGGAGCAGCAGTAGAGAGCACCCCAAAAGAGGGCGAGCGGAGGGAATGCACCTGCTGGGCACTGTCTCTCTCGGTCCTCCTCCTTTTGTGGTGCTCTTTCTGACAGCGCGGGGCTTACAACTGCATTTGGTGAATGGCAAAGCTACGCCTGAAAACTAAACTTACATTGTATTGTTTTAATTAACTTTGTAAAATAAATCAATTCATGAATTATAGATAAACATGATTTCCTCACAGAAGAGGTACAGATCAAAGGGATCATGTAATAGTTTTTACAGACAACCTATTTCCTCCTCTTCAGTTTTGGTTAAGGGTGAATATTTGCATTGGACTTATTAAAACTACACAGCATTTTAAGACATTATCTAATTTGGTTTTCAAAGCAATATCACAAAAATAGCTTCTTTGACCTGATTTTATAGGTGAGAACTTGACTTAAAGGGCTTTTCCAAGATTACTAACAAGCATTTGGTCAAGGCAAGAAATGTGTGTGTGTGTGTGAAAGTGTTTTTTTAACCAAGAAATAACTTCTAAATTCAAGAAATAAATGCAAACCATTTTTAGCCTACTATATCTTAAAATCTTTCCTTTAAAGCCTTGAACGTCCACATTAAAGCACATGCATGCCTACTCTCTGGGATAAAATTTAAGAAAATTAAGCACAACAATAGCAGTAACGATCACAACAAATGCATTCATTTATTGCATTTTCACAATGTGCTAAACTCTGTATACTTAGAGCACCTCACTTAATCTTCGTAAAATCTACAGGGATAGCTATTATGTTTATATGGTAGCTGTGTAATCTAAGCTCAGAGAGATTGAAAAATTTAGCATAGTAGGATTTTAAAACAAAGACTATAAAACTGTTTATTGATCTACATACAGCCCTAAAGCATTGGTTAGACAATCCGTGGTCTATGATAAACACTGTTGTTTGAAAAAGTGATGCTTGTCATATATAAAAGTGTTCTTTATCTTTTTATTTTTTTCTTTTCCAAACAAGTGCCAGTGTGACAGATGACAGCGTGGATAAGGGGAGAATGTAATACAACGTGTTTTGTGTTTTCAGGACACTAGCAAGTCCTGCAAAGGTCAGGTATTGAACATGATGACTACGATAATTCTAAACCAGCCTTTGGAGCCATCATATCACATAAAACTCAGCCATATGAAAACAAGCCTTCAGCCTCCAGGGAGACATTATATTCCCTTCTTTCTAAATTCCTACACATATCACACTGTCAAAATAAAACAATTGAGGATTAATACCAAGTAGCTACACCTACAACTGTATCACAAGAAATAAATCTCACTCCCCCCTGCCCCCGCTATCTTATCAAATTCTTGCTATTTCCTGCCAGTCAATTTTGGTTCCTTTCCTATTCTTATTCTTTACCTTCTGATGTTACTCTGGGATCTTCCTGAGTGATTATAAATACTGTTGAGCTTTGGATAGTAATTCTGTTAACTTTACCTCTATTTTGTGACTTGTGGGACACATTTCATATCCCCATAGGCTTTCTTTTTTAAAGAAAATATTTGATTGATTATGCTATTACAGTTGTTCCGATTTTCCCCCCTTTTGCTGCCCTCCACCCAGCAGCCACCACTCCATCAGGCAGACCCCTCACCATTGTACATATCCATGGGTCATGCATGTAAGTTCTTTGCCTACTTCATTTCCTATACTGTACTTTACATTTCTATGGCTATACTGTAACTACCTATTCATACTTAATCCCCTCACATCTTCACCCATTCACTCACACCCCCTTCCCATCTGGCAACCATCAAAATGCTCTCTGTATACATGAGTCTGTCTCTGTTCTTCTTGTTTGCTTAGTTTGCTTTTTAGATTCAGTTGTTGATAGATATGTATTTATTGCCATTTTATTATTCCCAGTTTTGGTCTTATTCTTTTTCTTAAATAAGTCCCTTTAACATTTCATATAATAGTGGTTTGGTGATGATGAACTCCTTTAGTTTTTTCTTCTCTGGGAAGCCCTTTATCTGCCTTTTGATTATAAGTGATAGCTTTGCTTGTAGAATAATCTTGGCTGTAGATCCCTGCTTTTCATGACTTTGAATATTTCTTGCCAATCTCCCCTAACCTGCAAAAATAGAACCTGAGAAATAAGCTGACAGTCTTAGGGAACTACACTGTAGGGAACTAACTGCTTTTCTCTTGCTGCTTTTAAGATTCTCTCTCTATCCTTTACCTTTGGCATCTTAATTATGATGTGTCTTGGAGTGGTCCTCTGCATCCATTTGTTTGGGACTCTCTGTTCTTCCTGGACTTACATGTCTATTTCCTTCAACAAATTAGGGAAGTTTTGTTTCATTATTTTTCAAATAGATTTCTAATCAATTGCACTTTCTTTTCTCCTTCTGATAGCCCTATAATGCAAATGTTGGAATGCTTGAAGTTGTACTAGAGGCTGCTTACACTATCCTCATTTTTTAAATTTATTTTTCTTATTGTTCTGATTGCTTGTTTTTTGCTTCCTTATATTCCAAATCATTGATTTGATTCTCAGCTTCAACCACTCTACTGTTGTTTTCCTATAAATTTTGCTTTATTTTAATTAGTGTATCTTTTGTTTTTTGACTGGATATTTTTTATGGTGTTATGGTCCTCACTAAGTTTCTTGAGCATCCTTATAACCAGTATTTTGAACTCTGCATCTAATAGATTGCATATATCCATTTTGTTTAGTTCTTTTTCTGGAGTTTTGATCTGTTCTGTCGTTTGGGCCATGTTTCTTTGTCTCTTCAACAGCCTCCCTGTGTTTGTTTCCATGTATTAGGTAGACTTGCTTTGACTCTGTGTCTTGATAGTGTAGCCTAATATAGTAGGTGTCATGTAGGGTCCAGTGGCATAGCCACCCCTATCACCCAAGTGGGTACTGGAGGTACACCTTCCATGTGTATACCCTCTTCTGAGTATACCTTCTTCTTTTAGTTGAGCCTTAATTGGTGTTGGTAGGTCAATGGGAGAAATTTAGTAAGACCAGTCAGCTGCAAGGATTGGCTGCGACCAGTTATCACCAGCCTCAGTCTTCTGTGGAGTATCAGCTATGCATTGATGGAGTGATGGTGCTCTGATGTTGTCTTTAGCTGTCCACTGGACATGCTGGACCAGGGGTTTCCTGGGTGGTGCAGGCCAAGGTCAGCCCCCATCTATGTTTTGCCTGAGGCCACCCTGCCTGAGCTATAAAGCAATTTGAGATGCCTGCTTTTCTGATGGGCTTGGAGATTCGCAGTTCAAGTGAAGGTGTGAATCTAGACTGGCTGCTGCTAGTGTTGGGCCTGGGACTCATTGAGGTCAGCTGTTGCTTGTTTGAGAGGATTTAGGAAGTTGTGAAGCATGACCAAGACTAGCCATTCATATGGAAAAGCTGCTTGGGTGGGCCAGTATTGGGTAGGGCACAGACTCTGGGGATCTTCAAGGAGGGTCAAACAGTGTTAGCCAGGTTGATAGAGTCTCAGATATGGCACCAGCTTGCCAATGATTTAGAGGGAGGGCTTATAAAAGGATCAATGGCCTCTGTCCACCTTGATGCCAGACATTTCAGTTTCTCCTTGTATGCCACTGGGGCCTTTCAATCTGCTACCCTGGTTTTACTGAACAGACCCAAGAGGGGGTGTACAATATACTATTACTGAAAGGACTCCCCACTAGGTTCACTATGCCCGCCACCAGAGGAAAGATGGCTCTCAATGCCAGAGATTTGTGGAAAAAAAAAGGAAATATTTGTTTAAAGCTATATAGACTTAGAGTAGTGACTAAATATCTTCATTAAAATATTAAAGTCCTTTAGGATACCCACAGATGCACACAGTCCTTCCTTCCCCCTCTGCCCTAATTTGGGGTAGTATATATCAGGAAAAGAAGTAGAAGTCTGTGATTCAGGTTCCCAGCACTACCAGCTGTGTCACCGCCACGATCTGCAGTTAATCCAAAGCCACATGGCACCTTCTCATGGGGTACCAGCAAGAGTCCTTTCACCCCTTTTCATCCAGGCAAAGTCTCTCCTACTTCCTAAGCCATGTAGCAAAAGGGAGCACCCCAAAGCCACGTGGTCCTCACTCTCACCAAAGCTGTGGGGTCCCCACTCTGCCAAAGCTGCGTGGTTCTCCCCCTATTACCACAGCCACAGGGTCCCCACTATGCCAAAGCCATGTAGTACTCCCCTTGTATGGCTCTCACACCTGGGTTTAAATCCCTGCACCAATCTTCTTCTGCAGCCCATTTCTGATTCCTCCTATCAGTTACACCGCCAGCACTCCCGTATCCTTGCAGCTTTACTGGGCTGCCATAGTGAGTCTGGCCTGGTGTGGCCCCATGGCGTGGAGCCAATCTTCTCCAAGCTCTTACACAGGCCCTGTAACCTGGGGGAGATGCCTCCCAGTTACATCTTGGGTAGAAGTCACTTCCATCCCCCTGGCTCAAAGCACGGCCACAGCTATTTAACATATCTATGAAATCAGTTAAAGGTTATAGATATGTTAAATTGACCATGCCAGAGGTTAGCTACAAAACTGTTGTTATACAACACAGCTCCCAATGGCCCTGCTCCATGTGTCCCATCCCCCAGCTTAGCCTTGTGGGAGCGGTGAGGACAACCTCTATATTTTTCTAATATTTCCTGGACACCTTGAGTTCTGGTCCCCATTGCAAATCCCTATTTAGGGTCCTCCTCTTGGCTGCACCCTGTTACACTGGTGCTGCAACTCAGCAGGAGTTAGTATGATTAGATGAGTTCATGTGTGTGTTCTTTAAAAGGAACTGCTTGGGGTTCAGCAGTTTCTTCCACCAAGTCAATCCCTGCTGATCTTTCTTTCTTTTTTTAAAAAAGATTTTATTCATTTCTTTTTACAGAGAGGGGAAGGGAGGGAGAAAGAGAGGGAGAGGAACATCAATGTGTAGTTGTCTCTCACATCCCCCCTACTCAGGACCTGGCCCTCAACCCAGGCATGTGCCCTAGACTGGGAATTGCACCAGTGACCCTTTGGTTCATAGGCTGGCATTCAATCCACTGAGCCACAGTATCCAGGGCTCCCTGATGATTTTTCCAGCCAGAAGTTGTGGGGACTTACCTTCCTACACTGGAACCCTGGGCTGGGGCCCCTGGTGTGGGGCTGGGACTTTCTGCTCCCGATATATCCCTTCAAATTTTTATCCACCACATGTGGGTGACAGATCAGCCCATTCCACTGCTGCACCCTCCTACTGGTCTGGATGGATGTGGTTTCTTTAATTCTGTAGTTGTAAGACTTCCATTTAACTTGATTTCTGACAATTCTGAGTGATGGTTGTACTGTATTTTAGATGTCATTTTGATGTGGTTGTGGGAAGAGGTAAGCCATGTCTGCCTACGCCACCATCTTGACCCACACTTTCAAACTAAGAAATCAAAACCCACTTCTTGAAGTAAACTCGTCACATTTACTTGAAGTAAATTCTTCATATAAAATAAGTTTTCTTAGGGCTTTTAAGAGCTACTCATTCTTATATGTCTGTGCAATATTCCTGGTTTCTAGTGGCACTTTTAGCCTTTAGATTTGTCCAATGTTTCCCTTCCTCAGTATCTGTTTTTTCTTTAATTCACTCACAACTTCCTAGGTACTGTAATTTATATTTTTCTCAAATACTATATTTTACTTTCTATTTCTTGACAGTGTTAATGTATTCCATATTGTATTTTAACTCTTCCTTATCATTTTAATAGGCATATTTAGTTTGTTTTAAGAATGGTTCCTGCACATTGTCTTTGTTGTCATAATACTTTATAAAGTGATCTGTGGAAAGCTTTTATTTATAAGAAATTATTCCCCAGCTCCCTTCCTACTCTTGAAGGCTTTTGAAGAACAATCCCTTTATCCCTAAGTATTACTTTTGGGGATGAGCAAGACCTGTAGAAATTGCTGTCTGACTGAAAGATTAGGCATGAGAGAGGAGGAAAATAATTTAAGGCCTAACAGAAGGAAAAAAAAAAAAAACAACAGAACAGGAGGATGAAAATGAAAAGAATTACTGACATAAAAGAGAAAGAAAGATAATGAGTAAAAACTGTCCACATGGGATGAAAGAGGTGCTGTTTATTTTTATACCAAACTACTTTAAACATTGTACTACTCCTGTGCCACATTCTGCTTTCTTCTACTTTTATATCTCTCTGTATTCTGACCTTTGCGATAGTACTTAGTAAAAATCTCTCCTTTACTATTTTTTTTTGCCCTAATTCTACCCTCATTTCTCTGTATTTGACTGCTCTTGACACAAAACACTCCAACCTTCTTAAAACCTTCATTTGTTATTGGGTTCCAGCAGCTGCCCCTTGGATCCATCAACATGTCAAAATGTCAGGGGCTAAGACTGTTTTGCAGGTATCACTTGTGGCAGTTTGATTATTGTAGAAAGACATAAACATTTTACATCCAGTGTACATTCACAGTAGTATGACTTTGCAGCAGTAATTATATAATTCCACTATGTTATCTCTTATTGTGAAAACAATTGGACTAAAACTTAGAGTGATTATACTTTTTCTGTTTTGCAAATATAATGGAAAGACGAATAAATTTTAGATATGTGATCCTATCACTCTTCAGAATGACTAATGATGCTCATCAGTTTTAATTAGTTGAGAAATTTATCTATTAATATTGAATAGATATAAAAGCATGTGTATGAACAAATTTTAGGAATAGATTTGGTTTATGTTTCCACAAATCTGCAAATAAGTTTCTTGAAAATTTTTAAGACTGCCATATAGAATCCTGAAACACTAATTCGAAAGAACACATGTTCATAGTAGAACAATTTACCATAGCCAAGTGCTGGAAGCAACCTAAGTGCCTATCAGTAAATGAGTGGATCAAAAAGCTATGGTACATTTACACAATGGAATACTATGCAGTAGAGAGAAAGGAGCTCTTACCTTTTGCAACAGCATGGATGGAACTGGAGAGCATTATGCTAAGTGAAATAAGCCAGGCAGTGAAAGACAAATACCATACGACCTCACTTATAATTGGAACCTAATCAACAAAACAAACAAGCAAGCAAAAAAGAACCAGAGACACTGAAATAAAGAACAAACTGACAGTAACCAGAGGAGAGGGGGGAGGGAGATAATGGGGGAAATAAGGGATAGGGTCATCAAGGAACATGTATAAAGGATCCATGGACAAAGCCAAAGGGGGTAGGATTGAGGGTGGGAGGTGGGGGTGGATGGTGCAGGTGATAAAAAAGAAAAAAGACTGTCTCTCATACACACACACACACACACACACACACACACACACACACACACAATATTATGTTTCCATAAATCTGGAAATGAGATTCTTGAAAATTTTCAAGACTGTCATATATACACCTAAAATGTATTTGAAAGTGAAATATCCAAGCTTTGCATATAATAATGTGGACTAATAGCCAAAGACCTATAAAAACATCAATTTATAATATTATTTCTTTAGGTGTTGTCTTTCTTGGACACTACAACCTTCATAGGCAACCAGAAGTTTCAAGCCAGGAAATAAGTCAATGCATCATCTTATCACCAAGGGATCCTGAGAAATTTTGCTAGGCCATTCCTTTTTACATAAGCCTACTGTCCTATTTTTTTTTTCCCTATGGAGAGGGTTTAATATAGAAGGCCCTGTTACCCTATCTTTAAATTTAGGTTCTTGAAGCTTTGGTGCCTGACACTACACCACCAGTGGGTAGGGCCTTAAGGAACCTTTCCTCATACAACAGTCTGGGCATGTTTTCATTGTTAAGACACTGAACTTACATTGTTTTCTCTAGCTACTTAGAGAGAGAAAGCTCTAGCTAGCTAGTCCTTGCTCTTGAAAGATTAGGTTTCCTGTTGGCTACTCTAAGCTTCCACTTACCCAGGACTTAAAGCATCAGAGACAAAATGCTTCCTTCATATTTGTCAAGTGTCAGTGTTAGTGGAAGTGAATGAAATTGAACATACCATGTCCAACACTACCAACATTACTAGGGGCATAAGAACTGACCAGCTCAGACTGGTGATAAACCCATAATCAAAGGTTTCACTGTGGGGAGTAAATGATATAGGAGAAAATCAATCATCAGCTATAGCTGGGGTCAGGATCTATCCTTTTGGTCTGAATGATCCAGATTTGTATCACTAGACAAGCAACTTTAGGATCATAAGCACATATATAATATAAATTTATAGTATTTTACCACTATTTTGCAATATAGATTAAGAGAAAGAAACCATTTAGCTTAATAATTATCTAGAAAGTGTCTGGTTTTAACTACCATTTGTAATCTGTTTATTCATCAAGTTTAAGATATTTACATATAAGTTTAGGAATCTACTTTTTAAAATAGTATAGATGTTAGAGAAATCCTGGAATACTTTAAAAATATTACCTGAGTCAAGAATGAGGGCTTTTTCCCTCCCCGAAAAAAAAAAAAAAAAAAAACAAAACAAAAAAAAAACTGTCTTTAACGGATCCATGCATTTTCTGAGTCCATATTGATCTATGACATTTTTAGCCTGCAGGTATGATTTGGGGGAGGTGATAGTCATAATTCCAAATATTTAGTTAACTCTCCCCTGGTAAACATGGTAGAAATGTCTTCCCTGAGAAAGAGAAAAGGTTAAATGCCATGGGTATAAAAACACAATCAACTATTTATTTTTGATAAAAATAGAAAGTTCAGAAAAAAACTTTTAATTTTAACAATAATTGTCCTTGAAAGTTACTAAAGGAATTTAGTAATAAAGTTTAAACTTTTAAATAATAATCTAGGCATATATAAAGAAAAAAATGTTGATTAACATTTTATTCTTACAACTTTAATTTCCTTCATTGCATGTTACTGGAAAATATATTAATTGCATTTTATATTAATATGAACATTATATAATAGTGCAATTATGAAGCTACAGTGAAAAATATTACTCCATCAAAACTTCAGTGTATACATGTGCTATATACTTGTAAAAAGTGCATCATGAGCACAAAGTAGTTATTATTTATTTATTTATTTATAATATATTTTGTTGATTATGCTGTTACAATTGTCCCTTTCCCCCCTTTATTCCTCTCTGCCCTGCCCACCCCTTCCCACCCACGTTCTCCCCCCTTAGTTCAGGTCCAGGGGTCACACATACAAGTTCTTTGGTTTCTCCATTTCCTATACTATTCTCTTTTTTCCCTTGCATTATGATTTATTAGTTACTATATTATTTTTTAATTTTGTTTATTTTAATTGTTGTTCTTGTACAGTTTTCTGTCTTTTACTCCCATCCCAGCCCACTGCCCCAGCCTTCCCCCTAGTTTTTGTCCATGTGTCCTTTATGCTTGTTGCTCTAAATCCTTCCCCTTTCCCCCTGAAATTTCCTCCCCTCTATACTATTCTTAACCTCCCCTTATCTATTTTTGCCTACCAATTATTCTTCTCATTCTCTGTACCTTATCCCCCATTCTCTCCTCCCTTGCCCTGCTGATAACCCTCTGTGTGATCTCCATTTCTGTGATTATGTTCCTGTTATAATTGTTTGCTTAGTTTGTTTTTATTTTTTTAGGTTTGGTTGTTAATAGTTGTGTTTGTTGTTGTTTTACTGTTCATATTTTTGATCGTCTTCTATTTCTTAGATAAGTCCTGTTAACATTTCATATAATAAGGGTTTGGTGATGATGAACTCCTTTACCTTGACCTTACCTGGGAAGCACTTTATCTGCCCTTCCATTTTAAATGAAAGCTTTTTTGGATGTAGGTATTTGCCTTTTATTTTAAGAATGGCAGTGTGCACCTTTACTAAAATGGAGTGTCATGTTTTAAAATACAGCCTTTTATTTCACTGTGGTAGACCTGCCCCCCACCCCCACACATTTTATACAGTGTCTTCATACACTTATTTTGAAGTTGCTATTGTTTTGTAGGTGCATCAGTGATTCAGATCAGGGCAGAATTCAAAATTTAAGCCTCTAAGTTGGAAGTTTGTTTTTAAATAGATTTCTCTCTAAGTAGTGTGTGGATATTGAAAGTACATAGCGTTGAAAATGAGAGTCCTAAAAACATCATACATGCTTACATACACAATGGAAGGAGTAGATAGTTGCTTCTTTAAAAAATGTTTGTTTACAGTTTTTCAGTTTTTAAACACACATGTTTGTCTCTTGTGTCCTGTGTCTTCTGGATTTACTTCATTGGTGAGACCAGTTGCTACACTGTTAATGGTGAAATAGTGTATGGTAGGTTTTCATAAAAATGAACCTTATTTTTGGAAAAGTTTACTTACCACAAGTTTTACTGAAAAATTTTGTATTGTATCTACTTCAAATATTTATGTATTATAGTAACATACTATGGATCATGGTTGTTAAAACAGCACTGTGTTTTGGAGACTTCCATTTCAGAGATTTGCATGATTAGGTGTTCAGTGCACTTCAACTATGTATGTTTATGTAATGCCTTTCTGTTGCATCCTGGACAGTGGAAAGGGTATAGCCTTCCTGGACTTACCCATACCCTCTCTACCCACCTACTTCCAACAGCACCAGCTTGGGGGGATGCAGAAAGGGAGTTATCTGACCTTCTCAGTTGAATGAACTGTGTTAGCTTCAGTATTTTGCAAAATTTATCGTGTATTTGAATCACCTAGGGATCTTATTAAAGGGAAGATTCTGATTCAACAGGCCTGGATGGAATATAGCCTGAATTTCTAACAAACTCTCAGGGAGCAAAAAGTTGAACAGTAGAAAGTTTCACCTCAACTGCAGTTATGACCCTCAACCAACCTGCAATAGTTGTGAAACTGTGGGTAGTTGTCTGTTGAGTAAAAGAGGAAAAAGATGTTTTTGAATAATGGAATACATACGGATATAGAAAATTGAGAAATTAAGAGGTTAAATAAGAGCTAAGAAGAATGAAATTAAAAGTGACAGACTGGAGATTGGAACTGGAGAACACCTTGGAAGAAACTGGTGTCCATGTTTATGCAGAAAATTGATAGTCCATCTGTGAAAGCTGAAGCCAATCATCTGGCCTAAGGATGAGAAGACTGGATAGCGAACGTATAGTAGTAATAATATCTTAGCAAATTGTAAACCACAGTGTTGGGGAAGAGCAACGTTTTGAATTAGCTCAACTTCCTAGCAGCAACTGGCTCTGATGTTTTGATATTGACAATGCGTGGTCTAGAACCAGAGCTTCAAATTTAAAATAACTTAAAAAAAAAACTTTCTTATATAGGAGTGGCTTAACGCCCAAGTTGGTTCTTTGTCAGTAAATACATTTTTCCATAGACATGGAGTTTTTAAGGGCTCAGAACATTTCCCAGAAATTGTATGAAAATTATTTAGTGTTTGAAGTGAACTAAATCTGCTATGATTGAGTATAAACTAAGCAGACTCAGTAAGAATTTTAAATGATTCAACTATCAATAAAGACCTTTTTTGTAATTATGAGAATAGCATAAATTTGAAAGTATTCAATTTTCCAGATGCAATAACTATGAGTTTTTAATAAATAAACTACCTATTTTTTCTTTCTTTTAAATGCTCAACTTTCCTCTTGACATTTTAAAAGTGAGTTTGGTGCATGTGATTGATGATAATAACTTTCACACTTAGCCATCTTTCATCACTTATTGATTTTTCTATTCTCTTATGGCTTTTTTCATTGATCTCATTTAGTATTTGGGTGTACTTTATGGATTTCATCCTGTGGTCCATTTGAATTCAAAGTTTGCAATTGGTTCAGTAGAAGCACTTGCAATATTGGGTATGATCAAGGAGTTTCAGAGATCAGTGTCTGAGTTATCTGCTAAGGCTGTCTAAAGCAAATCGTAGTAGATGAAGAGGACATTATTCACGTACAGTAATTAAAGGTTATTTAAAAATGATTTTGAAGATATTATTGCTAAAATGAAATTCTCTTGTAATATTATTCTAGCCACAGCTCTGCAGGGACACTTTGTATTTATGATGCATGGTGGGGTGGAAAGGACGTAGAGGAGAAGGGGAAATCAGTCTCTTTCCATGCATAGTCCATATTTTCCTTTGTGTTATACATTCACCTATATTTACAATCAACTGCAGGTTGTAGAATATTGCCATTCCTTCCATTTTTTGCCCTGTCCAATTAATTGATCAAATTTGTTTCTTAAAAATGTTCATCCAGTTTAATAACTCATGTATAATCAGAATGTATATCATGGCAATAGAATACAATTCAACTTTACCAAGACATCATTTACATCATGGACGTTTGCTGTTGAAAATCCCTGGTGGCCTAAATGTATTTTAATATGGGGTTTCACCTTATACTTCGGTATTATTGTGTTAAAAAATGAGGTGGTTTCCTGGAGGAAAATGCATCTGGAATTGACGTGAACTCTCTCTCTCTTTTTCTTTATATGAGGTGATTCAGTGACAAGCTTTTAGAGAGATGATGAATGTGGTAATGTAAAGTTTCTGAACTTTTGCATGTGGGGGGGAACCTAATTAACCAACTTAAACTACTTTTATTCAAACATTCCAGAAAGATAACACTGGTCACAAATATTAAATATCTGTTTTGCTTTCCTTTGCTTACTTATGCATTTATTCAACACTTGCTATGGCAGTTTATCTAAAATTAGGTTCAAAGTAATTTAGGCAGCTATACCCAATGTGAAAGATTCTGTAGAAAGCTTTAAATCATAGTGACAGCCTTTAGAACTTGCTTAAAGGAAATGCATTTCTGAATAACTCCAGAGGAAACAATAGGCAAAAAAAGCTATAAGCATATCCATAAGGTCTTACAAGAAATTACTCATCGCTTATACATGTGGTCCTTTGAAACAATAGAATTAGATACATCATTTTCTGGATTTTTTATACCTATTTAAAAGAAAAGAATAACTTCTGTTTATTGAGCATTTATTCTATGTTGAGCACATATCTTGGTACTTGGATATTATTTCACTGTATTCTCAAAAATTTTGAGTTAAATTATAAGGCAACTCTCATTTTACTGATGGGAAATATTAGCACAGAAAGATTAAACAGTTTTCCTAAAGTCACATAAGTAGTTAGTGGCAGAGAAGGCCTTCAGTCCTTCAGTCTCATTTCAGCCCTATCACAGATTTCTGTAAGTATGATGAAGTCCTTCACATTGGTTTTTCTCACTGGTCACAGATGAGTCAAAGTCATTCCATAATGTTTATGGTGACTTCTAGACTTAGCTCTTCTGTAAATTTCTAATTTTTGAAAACACATGACATGAATGATTTAATTATTTGTTTATTGGTTGGATATTATAAATATGTCTGGAAATATAAAATAATAGATGTCTGCAATATATCAATTTAAGTCAAGTGTTGCTATTTTAGGTCCAAGAATGTTGATAAATTCATGTAACTTAGAACTGTGGGCACTAAGGACATAGAATATTATCTTTAAAATCTCAGTGTTTCATCTTGAAAAAATATTCAAAAAACTCATTTGATTTTGGAAGACATTTTCTTTCAAATTGTGTCAAGTTGCAAAATTAAATTAGCTTAGAATATTGGTAGTGCAACTTTAAAAACTTTTTATAACAAAACTTTCCCCCAACTAGATACTCTAAACTTTGGACAGAAATTGGTAGAGGGAAAGGTACACATAATTTTACAGAAAAAATTAAAACACTTTTTTTCCAGTTAAGTGTGTGTGCACCTTTGGAAAGTTTTACATGAAACAGTCTATGCTGACATGCTCCGAAGAAAGCACCTGACACATCTGGGAAAAAATGTAGGGCTTCAGAAAATAGGTTTTGAAGTGTTTTCAGCCTTAACATTTTCCAAAAGCAAAATCAAATATATCTCAAACAGTCATCACAGTTTTCACATTTATTTTTATTTATAATCATGGAACATGACTACCTTTTAAAAAAAGAAAATTGAACAATGACTCATTTAACTAATCACTGGTTGCGTAGATAAGAGAGTCATAGGGAGAATAACCTTACATCTACTCTTGGGTAAGAAGCTATGGTGGTATCAGATTTGGTTTTCTTTGGCAATGAAAGAGTACTGTACCTGGCTAGACGAATCCAATTCCTTCAAATGGCTTTCTTCATGCAAACTCTGCTCTGGCGTCACACACACAAAAATATTCTGTTGACCCTAACATACACACCTTGATGTCTTATTTGATTACGGTATACCTCAGTCCCATTTTTGAGGTTCAGTTAAAAATCTGCACTAACCATGAAACCTGTATTGATTAATTATTTTAGTGGAAATAATGGTTTTATCTCCAAATCCCAAAAATCTACTCAATCTTTTATGATAACACTAATTTCATTTTTTATTTCAGAGTCCTCAGTTTATATATATGTACATGTAGTTCTTAAATATTTATAGTGTAGGTCATATGTTACTGTTATTTTTTTCTTATAAAAGTAACAACATTCTAAATTTTATTGTAAAAAATTAAAAATTACTTATATTTGCACCCAAAGTTATCTTTATTTTTCTGTTTTCATTACCATTATGTACACATATACATAAATATCTACACAATAAAATAAGATCATGTGGAATACACTATATTTTGTTCTTTTATTTTTAAAATAATTATGTGAGTATACATATTTCTTTATCTTTACTTGAATCATAAATTTTAACAGCTATATGTTATCCATCTGTAGTATATCATTTAGGTAGTTTCTAAAATTTTAATATATCATTTTATAATTTTAAATAAAATAAACTTAATGTAATTTAAATAAATACTTTTGCACATTTCTTTGTATTTTTCTGGGTACAAAAGTTTACTCTTTGAAATGTTTTGCCATTTTTCTGTCTAAAACATTTATTCTACTTCCTACTCAAATAACCATTGACTCTCTATCCGTCATCAATAATGACAAATAAGCATAAGCATTTTTAAACAATTTGCAGTTGTTATTTTGTAAATTTTTGTGCATATAATTTAAACCATTTTTTAATTGTTGAAGTTTTAAAAACTTCATTGATTATATATTAATGTTAAATGTTTTACTTCTCATAGAAATTATACAAATATAAACTTAATTTTTCATTTACTTTAATTGAACATATTTCTTTATTTACTTTTCTTGACAATACTTTCTCATATTCAGTAATCAAAACAATAAAAAAAAATCCCATCACTTTGGTTGTCTAACACATTTTATGTAAAAAAAAGAATGCTAGCTCCCGGAAAACTGAGTTCCAGTCTGGTTCAACATTTTTATTCACCATAGCTGTAACCTAACAAGCAAGTAAAACAATTAGTATGTGAATAAATCAAAGAATGAAGGAGTGAGTGATGCTTCTTCATCTGACACTTATTTTATACCATATTTACCTTTATGTATACAAAAAAATGATGTGGAAATTCTTACTGATCAAAATTTTGTAATTGTAACCTAATCAACAAAACAAGTGAGCAAAATAGAATCAGAGACTTGGAAATAAAGAACAAACTGACAGTTACCAGAGGGGAAGGGGGAAGGGAAAGAGAGGGAAGGAGCCAGTGAAGGTAGAGGACTCATGGTTATGAACAATAGGGGGGATTGACTGTGGGAGTGGGCGGGGGTAGAGGTGAGCAATGGGGAAAAAAGCAGGACAACTGTAACTGAACAAAAATAAATTTAAAAAAAGAAAAAGAAAATTAAAAGGTATCTTTGTTTCTTTCATCATCTAAATAAATTTTTAAAATAGAAATTAATATTGACTGGTATTACCTTTCAAATAAACAAGACTGAGTTATGTGCACCCCTATTTTCACAGCAGCATTATTTACAACAGCGAAAGTCTGGAAACAGTCCAAGTGCCCATCAGTATATGAATGGATAAAATTTGTGGTACATTTACACAGTGGCATACTGTGCAGCTATTAAAAAAAGAAGGGAGTCTTACCTTTTGTGACAGCTTGGATAGTCCTAGAGATTATTATGCTAAGTGAAATAAGCCAATCAGCAAGAGACAAATGTCATATGAACTTACTTATATGTGGAATCTAATGGACAAAATACACTGATGAACAAAATAGTGACAGAGGCATGGATATATGGAACAGATTGACAGCTGTCAGAGGGGAAGGGAGAGATGGGCAAAGGGGAGAAATGGGGGCATTTGTAATAGTGTCAACAATAAAGAAATAATTGAAAGCATTAACCTATAAGGAAATGTAAATTATGCACCAGATAGTTTTGATATGTAAAAATACTAAGATGTGTATAGAAGAAAAATTCATTGACATATTTCATATATTTGATAATAACAAGTATAACTTTCTGTGAATTTAATGTGTTAAAATTGGTGCTTGAAAATGATAAGTGCATGGAAATCAATATACTAAGACAATTATTGGATAGTATGCCCTGTGCCATTTACTAATTTTAAAACTAGAAGAACAGGTAAATGGAGAGTTCACAATTTTTTTGTCATTGCTAAAATGAAGGTATTTCAAAGTCCATGGAGAGCACACAATCAAGTTTTACATAAGAAGTTAGAAATATGTGCAAAATAGTGTGAAATAAGCTTCATAATATAAAAATGCAAATCACCATATCTGGAGAAAAATAGTTTGAAAGCAATGTTTGGATGCTGAAACAACTTAGAAATTGGTAACAATGAGTAATTTTGAAAAAAATTTCAAAGTGTAAAAGTAGATTTTACCATACCTTATAATGTAGTATAGTGTAGTATTAAAATTATGGAGATATCTATTATACTTAGAATAAAATTCAAAAACCTTTAGGATGGTTTAAAAAGCTTCAGCAAACTGCCATCTGAAAATTTCTACAGCTTCTCCCTACTTGCTTCCCTTGCATTATCAAGAATGTTCCTTGGTTTCTGGTCTGTGCAATAAGTTAATTTTGTAATCAGGTTTGATGGTAGTGGTAATCTCTAAATAATGATCACAGGGATATGAGCATAATGTTTTGTGGATTACACATGTGTTAAGTTTTGTGCATGTTTGGAATGGGTGAGCATCTTGGAAAATTAAATTGCGATATCCAGGAAGAAATTAAATATATAAACATGGAATCCTTCTGAAAGTGACATAAGCTTTGAAACTGATTTACTTCCATATTTTAGTAGAGGAGAAACTGATACCCAGTTAGTGCCTATTTGGCCATATTGCATAACTACAGATGGTGGTCTTTTTTCTCTCTCTGAACATAAGGGCCTATGTCATACCTATTGTTAACTATTTTGAATATTTTCTTCAAAGGAAAGATTATGGTATTTTCATAGAGAAAAGTCAAGATTCGGTTGGAGATAGTCTGGGTTTCCAAGCCAATCCCATGTATATCCGACTTTGTCTTAATGAGAGTGAGTGATGGTGCCGCTTGACATGGAAATGAGAGTCACTCATGCTGTTTGTAGCTCTTATCCACCTAAAATGTAAAATCTACCACACTGTTGGAATTAATGTGCCTAATATTTTAACTATGATTTTCATAATGTGAAAGAGCTATTAAGTTTTTCAAAATATTTTTTTTAAAGAAAGTTGTCAAAAATTGTTATTTCTCCACCCATCAGTTGTTGAAGTGTCAAAATCCTTATTTCCCTATTTCTGGGTGTGGAAAAACATTGACCAAGTGTTAAGTATTGTTTCTATTTTACTGAGTCTGGGTTTATGCATAACTTTAGGAATCTGTGGAGAAGCATTTAGTTTTTTATATGCCATGGCAAAAAGATGATCTTTACTTGTTTATTATTTAGAATATGATGCTGCAATAGATTTCTCAAAGTGATTTTCTTTCTACTATTTCCTACTTTGTTTTTAAAAAAATTATAATTTCTAAATTTCCAATTTAATGGATTCTCCTGTATCAGACATACTCACTGTTTGCCAGAAATCAGCCTTAACAAAATAAATGATACTCATCATAAAAGGTCATTGTTATTCTGTATTTTCAGGGGCAGTATTTGTTTTATTTTAGAACTTGATTTTCTCATCATGTGGTTTTAATCAATGCCTATTGATAATATTTCTTTCATTGAGAACGAGTTCCAAAGGCAGAATCACCTGGTTTGAAATAAACCTCATAGCTTGGTCTTGTCTTTCCCACGGTCACCAATTACTTAAACTGTAAGTTTCTAATAAAATATTTTATTTTTTAAAAAAGAAAGAAGACTTTACTTACTCTCAAATTTCACTCCTCCTCAATTACATTCATTCTTGAAATTATTTATTAAAATATACAAATAGATTTTAAATTTCTAATTTTTAATAACGTAGAGAGTATATTCCATCATTTCATCAACTTGATCTTTAAGGCCATTACATTTATATTGATAATGTGTATATATAATATACAATATATATAATATTATTTTCTTTGGAGCTCCTATATAGAAATCAGAATTTTTTTCTCTTTGGTTTTTATTTGGGTGCATAGATTCGGTTTTGTTTCTCTGTAATTTGGGAAACTCAGACTTTGGGGCGTGGGAGTAATCTCACAAAGGCAAACGACAAAATGACGTTGGTTATTCGTTATACCCTGGTCTGAGGAGAGACCAAGATCTCCGGCAAATTCTATAATTTATATATATATAAAATATACATGGATTTTTTGGTGTGTATTTTGTAAATATGTGTATGAAAAATAGATGCTACAAGGGGAGAGTAGATACTATCAACTCCACAAGAATTACTCTCTTCCCAAGACTGAGTACATAGCAGGTATCACGGAAGGACTCTGAAGGTGGCATGTTTCTACAAAACCCAAGCAACCATTTGAAAAGCAGAAAATTCTAGGTCCTATTAGCCATTGTTTCATTTAATGATAATAATAAATGAGCCCCTAAAATATGCAAAGCACATTAACATGTATAGTATATTTTATTTTCATTTAATCTTTACAACAACACTGGGAGTAGAGATTATTATTGTTATTTCCAAGACTTTACATCATTCACATTCAGGGTCAATGTTAAGAGTCTCCTGCATTGAAATGACATGAGTAGCTATAAAAAAATATTTAAGAGTACATAATAGTAAATAAAACTTGACTACCAAGCTTTCTACCAAGTAAAACTTGAATATTTAAATAGAACTCAAATATTTTAGAATTAAAATTGTATGTTATTTTTATAATTTTATTTCAATAATGACATAAGATCATAATTTTATAGTTGTGCTTCTGAATATAGCAACCTTATGATGGATTACTTCAGATCTTCAAAGGAAACATTAAGTTAATTAAAAGGAGAATCACAGTTTATATTCCTGAACTCATTTTGGACCAACACTAATCTTAACATTAACTATTTAAGTATAATATCATCAAAAATTGGATTACATAATTTTTAATCCAAATTTTTTAAGGCAAATTCTTGTTGTTAGAGATTAGCACAATTGAGATGATTTTACTTACTAAAATTATTTTTATTCAACTATAGTATGCATAGGAAATAAACATTAATTTTCCCTCTCCAAGTGCTAAAAATTTATTTTCTAAACATATATTTCCTATTAGATAAATAAATCATAGTCCCTTTTGAATAAGCAATATGTATATGAAGTTAGAAGTTAAAATTGTATTTGTAATCAACCTTTGAAATTAGCTACATTTGATAAAAAAGGCAGATTCATGATTCTGAAACTGTTAAACTATCTTTTCATATATTACTTTCCTCATGAACATGGTAATTATTATGCTATAATTGCTAGTTAACTAAACATTAATTTACATGTGATTATGTTGTAATTTTAGCTAAAGATGTTTACACCAAATATGGAAGGGTATTACTGTGCAATTAGATATTTTTTCTACCTTTATATTACATATTTGCATAGTTAGTAAATTGCATGAAAATTACCACATAAATATGAACATTTACAAAATTATTATAAACTATGTAGTTGATATAAAAGATTAATAAAGCAAAATGACTTAAAAAGTTCACAAAATAAAACACACTAAGAAATTCTGTTTGAGGAACATTTGTGTTCTTAAGAATCTCTCAGTAGTTTACAGATTTGCAAATCGAATAGACCCCTGTCAGCTGTCAGGTGAATAAACTAAGAATTTTGAGATTCCAAATATGCAAAAGTACACCATGACATTCAATTCACCAGTAAGATGCAGTGAAATGACTCTGAAAAATGAAAACAACCTGTGAAGACTCTTAATTTTTACCAGTATACGGCTAAAGTTTTTTGTAAATTATATGAATATACTCAGAATGAGCTCTTACTTACAACCATGTGGTGTCACTTTTAAAGTTTAACTGTTCTTTGATCAAAAAACTGTGGTACATTTACACAATGGAATTCTATGCAGCAGAAAGAAAGAAGGAGCTCCTACCCTTTGCGACAGCATGGAAGGAATTGGAGAGTATCATGCTAAGCGAAATAAGCCAGGCAATGAAAGACAAATACCATATGATCTCACCTTTAACAGGAAGCTAATCAACAAAACAAACAAACAAGCATAATATAAACAAAGACACTGAATTTGAGAACAGTCTGACAGTGTCCAGAGTGGGAGGGGAGGGAATTTCAGGGGAAAAGGGGAACGGTTTAGAGCAACAAGTATAAAGGACTCATGGACAAAAACTATGGGGGGGTGGAAATGGGAGGAAGGTGGGGAGGGCTGGGGTGGTGGGCTGGGGCGGGGTAAAAGACAGAAAACTGTACAATATCAACAATTAAAAAATACTGATTAAAAAATAAAAAAAAAAAAAAGTTTAACTGTTCTTATGAATTATTCATACCAAGATGAACCATCGTCAAATTGTATATTCGTATTTTCTCTCTATTAAATATGCATTTTTCCCCCAAGATTTTATTTATTTATTTTTAGAGAGGGGAAGGGAGGGAGAATGAGAGGGAGAGAAACATCAATGTGTGGTTGCCTGTCACATGCCCCTACTGGGGACCTGGCCCACAACACAGGCATGTACCCTGACTGGGAATAGAACCAGCTACCCTTTGGTTCGCAGGTTGGTGCTCAGTCCTCTGAACTACACCAGCCAGGGCATGAATATGCATTTTCTAGCTAAGATTCATCACTTTTTAGGTGTTTATTCAGCAAAAATTATAAGGTGCTTAAATATGGTCCAGGTACTGTTCTAAGCTCTGTAGTTATCTATACTCATCTGCCCTCTTCCAGCTTACATTCATTTACTCTTCCCTTGTATTGCCATCACTAGTAGTTTGTTTTGTAGTGTGTTCCTAATAAAATTCAAACATCTTATCGCGACTTATAATGTCTCATGCGTGCTTGTCTGCCTCCTTCTCCAACCTCACATCTCATTATTTCCTCAGTACCTTCTGCTGTAGCCATGTTAGCTCCATTCTGTTTCTATGAAACAAAAGACACACTTAACACTTCCTTGCCTCTGCTTCCTTTGGCTACAGTTTTTCTTCTCAATTTTTTCCATGAATAGTTTAATAATAATCCTCCAGGCCTCAGCTCAGATGTTACACCCCATAGAGATCTGATGTGACTACAAAGTTCCCTTTCGCATTACATTATCCGCCTTTTACTCAACATTTAACATAGCTTGTGTACCTGTTTCTGTCTCTCTGCCATACAGGAGCCTAAGCTGGAGTAAAGAAAAATATGGTGAACACTTAGAAAATAATTGATTCATGAACAAATAAATGGAAACTAGCTAAAAAGAAAAAGATTTCATAATTTTTGTAAAGAAATGCTGTTTTTTTTATACCTTGGAGATTCACAAAACAAATTAGCATATTAAGGCTCTAGATATTTTATTTTGTTTGATCCAGAGTTTCCAAAGAGTTTTTTGAACAGGAAACCGTGATGTTTGTTTTTCAAATAGCGCCTACTATTAACATATCTTTTAACTATTGCTCTTTGGAACACTTGATGGCATAAGCCTTTATTTTATCCTACTGAGATTTACATAATTCATAATATAATTTAAATAAGCATTCTATGACAATAGAGGCTTAAAGTACGGAGAGGATCAGAATGGGTTTTCTGAGTGAATCAAGTTTAGTTCAAAAAGAAAACAGCATTTGCCATTAGCTTTCTTGCCTATGGTTGGCAGTTGATGGAACAGTGCATGGAGTAATATGTTTTCCTTTTGCTTTCTAAATTTGTATTAAGCCCATAGCAATTCTGCAGCAAATTTAATGATGTTGTGGGGAAAATGTCTAATATAAAATATTTTATTATAAAAGTACCAAAACATCAAGCCTATACTATATCTGCCTCTATGTTTGACAGCATGGAAAAAAGTACTATAGTTGTAGGGAGAAATGTAGAATGTTGTTAGAGATGAAAGTGAAAACCTGAACTGAATAGACATTATTCCCTAGTGCTTAACTCTGTGGGATGTTTTTATTGTGCTTTGTGTTTGACAAAACATAGTTTTTCATGCTCAAATTTTTTGGAAGTTTAGCCTGTTCTGGTATAATGGATTAAGTTATAAGTTCTCTTGCCATTTCTGAAATGATATGTTGAAATATATTTGTGAAATGATATGCTGTGGCATATTTGCTATAATTCCTATGGAAGAGTTTCAAATTTTTAATAAAAAGGGAGGATGTATTTTAAAGGATTTAGAAGTCTTTTTCAGGATGCTAGTTTTATCTACTCTTACTTATAAAACTAATGAGTCAATAAACTTCCATTTAAAAATATTGATTACTCCAAATGAATCTTAAGTGAAATAAAGTAATCCTGTTCTAGATTTTGGACATTACTACATTTTCTATCAAATTTTACTTTTCAAAAATTAATGGAAAAAATAATGTCTATTTCTATTGAATCTATTTAAGGCTGAAATTCAAGTTACTTCGATTATTATCAGTTTCAGAAAGTGTACTTACTAATATAATAGACTGTGTCCCTGGAGAACGTGTCACACAAACACTGTTTTTTTTCTAAAATGGATAAATCTCAATAAGACCAGTTAGCTGATAGAATTTTTTTTTTACAGATTACTTGGGTTGA
The DNA here is from genome assembly GCA_039655065.1 of Glossophaga mutica. Lineage (NCBI taxonomy): Eukaryota > Metazoa > Chordata > Mammalia > Chiroptera > Phyllostomidae > Glossophaga > Glossophaga mutica. Next base: position 69,083,644 of record CM077304.1, read on the forward strand.
ACCATTAACCTGGTAACCATTAAGTACTATTAAGTGGAAATTAAGTATTATACCTATTTACAGAATCAGCATTCAAAAGCAAGCCAGAATTTGAAAATGGTCCTACAGAATGAGAATTTTTATTGATAAAATGTATTGAGGACTAGAGATGTAAGCTTTGAAATAATGTATAAAGAATTGCTAGCTGAAATCAGACAAATATGTAAATGTCCAGGAGGGGATTACAGATGGGATAGAGCAGGAAGTAACTGCAAACTCAGCTTTTTTAAAAAACATTGTATCTTTATTGGAGCATATATAATGTACCTACAAAGTAAGCACTTGGCAAACGTCTGCTGAATGACCAAATGATTCCCAGGATGCATTGGTCAACTCAAAGTCCACATGTAGGGGCTCTGGCTGATAAGTTACCTAGGCTTTGATCAAGCAGCTTCCCTTGAAAGTGTTATGTTAGAATAATAATCCCACACATCAGATTTGTGTGGAATACACGAGCCCCCATCTCTAGCTCCTCTCCCTACCACAGTCACAGCAGTCGGATAAAGTTGAGGAGTTTATTTGTGAAATATCAGAGACAGCCCAAATGACAGAAAGAAAATTGAAAATACCCTTCAAGTTAAGTAGGGGCCTGGTCTTGACCTCTCCAGAGGACAAAAAACGGGGGTTAACAACAACATTCTCTGGCAGCCACCTTACCAGGGCATGAGCATCTCAACCAAGACTGTCTGCCACCCCCAAATGAAGGTAGGGAGAAGACAAAGACTGTTCAAAGAATCAATGCAAAGGCAATGAAAACTGTAAGGAGAGTTGGAGAGAAAGTAAGAGGTGAGGAGGACCTTCACAAAGAGTCCGAGGCTTTTGGCTCTGAGTGCCTCAAATACATTGACCAGTAGTTCTACAGAATGTTACTGAAAGGTAAAATACCAAATGTTTTTAAGAGTTTTCCTAGACTTCGCCCTACATGCCATATCACACTGTCAGATGTACATGGCAGAGCCCAAAGGCCACATTATTGAAGAAAGAAAACCAAGAATAAACCCCGTTGTTCTTTAAGGAGAGAGGAAGAAGTTGAAGGCTGCTGGGATCTTTCCCACAGAGGCCTGTGTTCTGTAAAGCAACTTCCCAGAAGCAGCCTGGCAAAGTTCTAGGTGAGGGTCTCACCTTTTGTCACCTGTCCTTTAATGTACTCTATTTTCCATTCAAGGGCTGTCAATTTCTCATTTAGTGTTGCGAGTCTTGAACGGCAAGACAGATTGCACGAGTTGAGAAAGTCCGCAATTTTCTTGATGCTGCTGGTGATGAGTTCAATGTACTCCTGATTGGCACAGTCCTGGTGAATTTCCCGGGGCATGGGGTCCTCCTCTCCAGCCATGGCTGCCGTGGAAGGAAGAGACAGCTTTTTTTTTTTTTTTTTTTTTTTTTTTTAATACTGGAAATCAATATTGAAAGGGTAAGAGAAGAATCCCTTTTCAGAGACACAAAAAAGAGTGGTTTTAGAGCAGAATAATGAAATTTTCAATAAAGGTGGTCAATAGTGTTAAGAGAGAGATTGAGGCCAGAATTTTGTATAACTGGTCTGTATTATCAAGTTAAGAAGCACCTTATATATCAACTAAAACAATCACAACATGTTCAGATGAGAAGCTGTACAGGGAATAATTTGTGACAATCAGCATTAACCATTCAATGAACATTTATTGAGCACCTACTATATTCCAAGAACATAGCTGCTTTTCATATAAAGATGCTTGTCCTACCCTTAAGGAACTAGGTGTTTAGAAAGGACAATAAATGGGTAATTATCATGCAATGTGATAGATGTGGTAAGAAAGTTCTATGTTCAAAGATCATAGTTATGTTGTAGGTCAATGCTATTTTGGTGGAAGTTATTAAGGCACAACCAAAAAATGTTTTTCAGAGACTACGATAATGGAAGAGTTTGAAGGCTGAACAAGAGATGCAAGCCACAGAATGAAGAAAGATCATTACTGGCTGAGGGATAAAGTGTGTGTAAAAGCTGGGGAAATGAAATAACTCAGTGTCTATAATATTGGGATAAGCTGACAGCTGTCAGATGGGAGCAGGGTTGGGGAAACTGAATAAAAAAAGGGAAGGGATTAGCCAAAGAACGTGTATGCATAAATAATCCATGGACACAGACAATAGTGTGGAGATGGTCAGAGGGAAGCGGGTAGGGGCTGGGTGGACGTAGGCGAAGTGGGAGGAGTGGGGGCATCTCTAATATTATCAATAATAAAAATAAAGGAAAAAAGAAAGAAAACTCTTATTTGCTGTGGTTTCTTGGTTGTCTTTTCATTTTTCACCTCCATTAATGTCACATAGGCTTATACTAAAAAGGAAAATCAGACAAAAGTGTAGCTTTCAATGTAGTGTTATCTCTGCCATCTTTAATTTTCTAGCCTATAATTGAAGGACTTTAGTGGTACTTAATACATTTTTTTTAATGATAACCTATGTCTCTACTTCCTGGTATAGATGGTGCATTCTTATCATATAGTGTATACTAAGTCATATTTACCCTTTGATTATATTTGGTTGTATTTTGAATATATTGGGTTGTAATTAACTAAAACCCAAAATGGGTTGTCAATCCATTAAATTCAAATTCACAAATGCAACCCCCTATAACAGCCAAGCAAGCAAAATCCCTGAAAGAAGCTGGCAGGATGCCATGTGCATTTGCATACTTTTTGTGGTTGGTGGAGCTGAGATAAGATGAGGAGACCCTAAGCCTCAGGGGAGCTTGTTGCTTCCTTGTAGGAAAGTAAAATAGTTCCAGTTAAAAGTACTTTTAGTCTGAAATATCTCTTAAATACTCTAACCTATCAGTTTAATTTAGGACTAATTTAAAATTAAGCTGCCTTTTATTCTTATATTTTATATTGAAGTTGTTTACAGAACTTTTAGGGTATAAATATAATCCTTATTTTCTATATAATTCTTTTGATATGTTATTTTTTGATAATTTTATTTTGTTTTCTAAAGTTGCTCTGTCTTTCCTCTTATGTATTACTTTGTTAAAGAAAAAAATTAAATGCAAAACCTAGTTCTAATAGTTTTAATATGAGTAGACTCTGGTGAGAAAACACAACTTAAGAATTCACTGAGGACAACGTGAAAGAACAGAACAGTAAGACTTACTTTATGAACACAATATCCATTAGGGGAGGCACAGAAACTACATTCTGGAAGAAATTAGATGGCATGATTTCCAACAGCAGGAGAAAAGAGTTAACAAAAAATCGATGCGCGGTGAAACATTTCCACTCTTGACATTATTAATATTTAAGGGCATTTTCAAACTAAGCAACTTGAATTTAAGGAATGCCATATGAGGCATACAGCTCATACTCACCTCGACACATCTGATGACACAGTATTGTACCATCAAGTATACTGAGTTAATAACGCAATTTGAAAATCATTAGCTGAAACAGATAAATCACCTCATAATCTGCAATGTTGCCACTACTATAGCTCAGTATATCATCAAAATAGGCAATTACAATTCATAAAACCTTATCAGAAAATATGTAATGCAATGGTGATCAATGAATATGCCATTTAAAATAGAGCATTAACCCCTCCTGGTGGCTCAGTTGGTTAGAGCATTGTCCCATGAACCAAAATTTGCAGGTTTGATTCCTAGTCAGGGCACATACCTAGGTTGCGAGTTCGATCTTCAGTCTGGGTGCGTACAGGAGGCAACAAATTGATGGTTCTCTCTCATATCAAGAGGCTTTTAGAGATTATTCAGCCCCACTGATCAGCATTGATCTAATCTTCCAAACCAGTATCATTTTTCAGTCTTCAATCTTTTGCATCTTGACTTTAGTCATGACCTCTACTGGAAATTAAATACATTTTTTGTTATGTATTTCATATTGTTTTTCAAGGTATAATGTCATTATGAAGTTATCTCATTCCCTTTCATCTAGCATATAACGCAGCTCTCCATTAGAATCATGGGCGGAAAAAGTTTCTGACTCCAATAAATGTGTTACAACCAAGATGGTAATGACCTTTTTAATGAGTTTTTTTTTTTATTTTTTTAAATATATTTTATTGATTATGCTATTACAGTTGTCCCATTTCTCCCCCATCATTCCCCTACACACCCTCTCCCACCCACATTCCCCCCTTTAGTTCATGTCCATGTGTCATAAGTTCTTTAGCTTCTACATTTCCCATACTATTCTTGCCCTTCCCCATCTATTTTCTACCCACTATCTATGCTACTCATTCTCTGTACCTTTTCCCCCTCTCTCCTCCTCCCACACCCCTGTTGCTAACCCTCCATATGATCTCCATTTCTGTGGTTCTGTTCCTGTTAATGAGTTTTTTTTTAATTTTGCTTTCAAGCTTTTCTTTTTTCCTCGCCTTATCCTGCTTAGTCTGGCTCCCTTGAAACAAATTCAAACAAGAAGAATATTTCTATTCACTCATGAATTAATTTAGTAAATAGACTGCTTTTTCCTATACAGTTGTATTTTTTTAAACAGGCCATTTGTGTCTATTTATATTATATTTTAAAGAATATTATAAACTTTGAAAGTAGATTGTCAAACAATTATAAACAAATAAACACAACCAACCAAGAAATAAAATGCTCTTCCTTATTCTCTGTAATCATAATCACCTGTCATTCATGCAGCTTTAACCTCACATAAGGGACCTCCTACTTTGTCCCTATTCCCTCCCTGTTCCTCTAGAGGTTACTATTCTGATTCTCACAACTTGAATTGCTATATCCTTTAAAACCCAGTCTTTGCTCTTTTGTTTTCTCTTTCTGCACCTTTCTGGCAATGTTATCTCTCACTGCAGTAGCAACAATTCTTTCAAATTACAGCCCTTTCCTCAGCTTCTCCCCTTAGCTCTCACCACAACTGCCTGCTCTTAGACGTACCTACCTAAATGTTAATTTGCTACATCAGTGTGGCTGGCAAATTTACTAACTTCTATCCCCAGCTTGCTCCTTTTACTGACCAGCTTTTTGTACGTGTCATCATTCTACTCCCAGTCACCCTACCCACAGTTTTCTGTGTGTTTTGAGTAAACAAATTTCCTCAGTGGTTCCTAAAAGAGCCAGCAGGCAATTCGTTGTGTGGCTTTCTGGGTTCCACCTCTCTCCACTCTCTTTCAGCCAGAGCAGCTGAATTTTTATTTATTCGATACACAGGATTTCTGGATAAAATTTTATCAGTACAATAGGCAGGCGAACATATATACACAAACAAGTCTAAAAGTCACTGGACTATTTGAAAAATCTTGAAGCCATTCTTAATAACTTATTAAGACAACCCCTCTCTCACAAACAATAACTTATTAACACAACCCCTCTCTCACAAACAATCAACACCTTGATACTTTTAAACTGGTAGTTGTATCTCCTGGAAAAGTGGAATGGTTTCCTACTGCTAGACAATAAAGTTGTCATACATTAATGGATCCCCTCAATATTTTGAGTCTCTGTGCATGTTTATAACCTCTCGCTAACTTTTGCTTATCCAAACTGTCTATCTCTAAACAGATGTCATTCTATTTTATCTATTTCTTTCAGAAAGTTGCCTTCCATAATATATCCCTATCACCCAACTCTTCATGAGATATTCCTACTTATTCAAGTGGTAGCACAAAGAAATCTGTCCTGAAACTCCAGGCAAACATCACATCTTTCTCCTCAGAGCTTCTATAGCATTTTTTTTACACATCTCTACTTTACATATTCCATTCCATGCTGAATTGTAAATATTAAGGACATAACTTTGATTTATACTGCTCTCCTGGGTCTATGGGATTTGTTTGTATCTTATTTGTAACACCTTTCATACCTACCAGAATGTCTAATATAAAACACTTTAAAATAAGTTTAATAAATCCATGTATTTTTTAAAAATTCTTTATTTTTCAGACAAAAAACAAGGAACATCAGCATAGTATTTCCCTGCCTTCATGAAGCCAGTGGCCATGGAAAGAAGGACTCATATTTATTAATTCCCCATCGTAGTGGTAAGAAATATTCTGAGATATTCACCGTGATATGCACCTGAATTATTCACTCAATATGTTTCTAGCAAATTTAGTGTGAACTGGCCCAGGGGATACTTGAAGGAAGAAGTTCCAAAAGAACATTGGAGATTTCAGTTCAACTGGGTTTATTTATTCAATAAGTTTTTATCAGAAACCAGCTATAGCTTTAGTCACCAAAAAGCCTTTCCTGCAGAGTTTCTAGTAAGCTCATCACAATCCGTATGTTGAAGAAGAGTGTTTTATCTCAACAATATGTGCTGAGTTGAGTCTGCTTTATTAAAAAGCATACTTCAGTCTCTTTTGCAGAAAGCATAATTTCATCACCAGGCTTATTACCAAAAAGAACATATATTTCATAAATAATCTCCACAATTAAACTCTCTGCTTAGGCTACTCTTTTAAAAATGATCTCTATATAGTTAGCATGAACGCAGTTGCACCTCCCGAGTGATGTACTGCTCTCACAATTAAGGTAAGAAGTTGATAGCATGGAACAGTGGTTGCCAATGCTGGTTGATGATCAGTATAACCAAGAAGATGTTACAAATTCACATTCCAGATATCTAAAGCCAGGTCTATTTTATCAGCATTCCCAGGGGATGTGAGGTATGTGTGTTTGTGTGTGTGTGTATACCCACACTTTTACAATAACTAACATTTTTTATTTATAGTTCCCAAGAGAAGAGTAGTCATAATATTTAACAGTAGGAAGCCAGAACTCTGAACAATCAAAACAGAGGCCTGACCACTGAAACTGGACGTCTGCCAGAGTGCGCCCGGTGGAGCCACATCTGTATAAACCAACTAAGTGCCGGTCAACTCTCGCAGGTGATTTTTAAAAATTAATTTCAGAAGTTTGCAAATTCAACTTATTTTTACCTATTATTACATTCTCTCCAGACTATTTTGAATCCTGACCATTTTCCAATGCAAACAATGCAAAATAATTAATGATAACAAGTAAAACGTATATTTGACTTTGCTCAGAATGAGAAACCCAAAAGAAAAGTGTACACACACACACACACACACCCCAACACACATATCTACACTCCAACACCACCTCCTGGGGTTTCTAAACATAAACTAGATTTGGCAAACATAGATAAAAACTTACTCTGTGCTTCTCTAGGGATAAAACTAGAGTGGTTGTTATACGTTAATAGACTAGACTTAAACTATAGAGAGAAAAACAACAACACAGAACACATGCTAGCAGCAAGGTAATAAAGTTAGGCTCTGTTTAGTTTCTCTAAACTCTGGCAAAAAAAACACTGTAATATTCCTGAGTATGTTCATCAGTGTCTGGAGAACAATCTTCCAGATCTTCTATAGCACAAATTAACCTTAATTTAATTAGGAGATTCTATAATTATAATTGGGGTATTAGAATCAATGGCATTAAGTATCACTAAGAGAAATTGATAGCATCAACTGATATTTGTGATGCAGACACCAGCTAGCAGTGTCCGCGTCATTATGTATGAAATAAAAACATACACACAGACTACCGAGTCCAGTGGAGGAAAAAGGACGACAGCATGACTTTTCTCTCAAGGGCAGAAAAGCCAAGGCCTCTGCCATGACAGGCCTTTATTTTATATCTCCTCACATTACAAGATGGTCCTCACTCACTATCCCCAGTTACAACAAAAGGAGCCAATGCCCCTAATCACATCACAGAAGAAGAATATTAGCAAATGAAAAGGCAAAAGTGGTTGAGCAGGTTACACTGGCCCCTGCAAGGTTTAGCATTTGCAGGGTGAGAGAGTTTTAGCAAGAAGCAAGTCTCAAAGGCAGCCTAGGTATATTGCAAATCTGATTACCCACGAGAGAATCTATCTGTGGGCGTGGGTCCTGTGCATCCCCAAGTGGGAGCTGCGCCCACGCCATGCAGAATGGTCTGCCACAATTTTGTTTTACAAATCCATACTTTATTAATAAGTATTTATTTTCCTAAAAGTTTATTTTTTATTAAATATCTTTCTTAAGTAAATTTCTAAGGATTTATTTCCTAAAGCATAAAAATTTAATAAAATTTTAGAGTAAAAACTGGATATGCTATGGATATTATTGTATGAAGAACTATTTTGCTCATTTGTTTATATAACAAATACTTATTTATCATTTCCAAATCCCAGCTACTAAGCTGGGCACTATTATTTTTATGGTTTTAGAGTCCTTAAGATGAGCAAATCTGCATTCAATTTTTAAATTTTTCTACAATCTGATTTTCTATTTATATGTTATTAATTTTTTCAGTATCTCTCATTAGTTATATCAATTCTCCCAGCTTTTTTAGAATGATATGAAGTGTAATAAAATGTTTTAAAGGATTACAGATGACAAAATAAAATACTTAGTGTATAAATTTTAAAATTTAATTGTTAATTCATTATTTTTGCTATTCAAGCAAACAGTGAATTAATTTGTATATAAAAATGTTAGCCATTTTGTATAAAAGTATGGCATGCAATTTATTCAAATTGAATGGCATTATAACCTGATTTAGGATTTAGAAAAATTAGCTGAAGAATGAATGTAAGAAGCATGAACGACCCTGGCAAAGTCTGCCACACATCACAGTAAGCATGGTAAAAGTAGAAAGGGTATCCAGATTGTTGAAAAACTCTGCATGAGAGTGAGCTTTAGGAAAACCATTAAGGAAAACATACAGTAGTTTTCACTCTTGTGTGGAATTAGAAAACCAGGCATGGTGCATTTCTATGTGATTGGAGTTGATGGTACAATATGAGCTAATAATAGCCCCAGGACTTAATTTGCTTCTCTTTTGAGATTCTCATTCTGCGCAAGGTCAAATATACATTTTACCTGTTATCATTAAAATAATTATTTTGCATTGTTTGCATTGGAAAATGGTCAGGATTCAAAATAGTCTGGAGAGAATGTAATAATAGGTAAAAATAAGTAGAATTTGCACACTTCTGAAATTAATTTTAAAAAATCGCCTGTGAGAGTTGAGCGGCACTTAGTTGGTTTATACAGATGTGGCTCCACCGGGCGCATTCTGGCGGACGTCCAGTTTCAGTGGTCAGGCCTCTGTTTTGATTGGTCAGAGTTCTGGCCTCCTACTGTTAAATGTTATGACTACTCTTCTTCTGGGAACTATAAATAAAAAATGTTAGCTATTGTAAAAGTGTGGGTTGTCCCTGGAATTAATATACTCACTTTTTTAAAGAGCTCTAAAAGCATAGGGTAGACGCAATAAATATATTGTCATAGCAGAGCAAATGGAAATAACAGGTATTTTCTTGTCTTCAAATTCAGCATGATCGAAGAGTTCCACGAAGCTACTAAAAAGGATCATGTGATTTCAAGTTACATATATAGTTTGGAACAAAGATGAAAGTTCAATCACATTTCTGGTTGTATTTTCCATACTTCACACTGAGTGAGAAGTATTTGTTTACAAGTGTCTTCTACTGGCATCCTGTTGGGAGGCACTAAAATATATGACATACTGATATTTAGGAAGAGAAAAGGAGGATTCCTCCGTACCCCCTGGGAATAAGAAGACTTAGCAGAAATAAAATAGAGATATACAAAGTAAAATTCTCTCCACAGAAGTGTATATAAAAAAGAACTATTGAACGATAGAGAGTGAGAAAGTGAATTTTTAATCATAGATACAATTCAAGGGATGGCTACATGAACACTAATTTGAGGTAATAAGGAGAACCTGTTGTGTTAAGAGCTGAACTATATAAATGCTCAGCTGTCATTTAAAACTGAGATTACTTCATTTTCTGGTTGGTTAAATGAGTGGTTCTCACCTGGGAGAATTTTGCCCATTCAAGGGGCATTCGGTAATGCCAGAATACATATTTGTGCCACTAGGGTGGTCCTAGTGGGCATGCTGTTAAACCCCCTACAGGACACAGGATAGACAGTCTTCCACAATGAAGAAATATGCAGCTCAAAATGTCACTGAGATCATGCTGGGAAATACTGGGCTAAATTAACAGAAAACTATGTTTAGTAAAGTATAGCCTCTTCCATGTTAATGGGATATTTAAGCCTCATAAATATCTGTATTGATTTTTTAAAAAATGCACTCTAAACTTACTGTTTTTGTAATATAGTGTTCTATGTTTTTCACATTTTCTAAGAAAAGAAGTTGTATTCAATTTCTGGGGTTCACTTTGTATCATTTTTTTCTTCTTTATACTTACTTTGCACATATTCCTTTTATTTACTGCCTGTGCTATTTTCTCACTTTAAGTTCTTCTACCACTGAATTAATAGTTTTCCTGTACTACTTTCTACACTGGCAGTGATGTTTTGCTTTCCCAAAAAATTGCTGGCCAAATTCTAATTGAGTAGTTACACTTCACCTTTCAGAATTCATCTTGTAGTTTCTATGGTGAAATGTTGGGCAATTTTCTTTCATGCTTGAAATATGTAATCTTTAGGTATTGTAACATTTCAAGTGACACAAGAAAAGGGAAGACCAATGCTCATCCATCTATCTACAGGGGTAGGGGAGAGGGAGAGAGAGAGAAATATCAATGTACGGTTGCCTCTCGTGTGTCCCATGCTGGGAACTGGCCTGCAACCCAGGCATGTGCCCTGACTGGGAATCGAACCGCGATCCTCTGGTTCGCAGGCCCGCGCTCAATCCACTGAGCTACACCAGCCAGGGCTATCTACACATACTTTTACTTAAAAAAAAAAATCTGAAGCTTTAAGCATTCTTGAAAAAGGAGGGGTGTTGGTGGCAAAGATTCACCAATCTGTACATCACTCTCTGTCTCCCTGGTTTATGCCACTCTGTGTTACTTAAATTGCAATAGCAAACATTGATTTAATTTAACAAACTAATATAGAGTTTTTTATGTGACAGACATTGTTTAGGCACATTAAAAATGAACTTATAGAATCTCTCTAAAACAGGAAATATAGGTATGTTTGTTCTCATTTTGTAGATAAGAGAATGGAGGCAGAGAAAAACTTAGTAACTTGTAAAAGCCATTTAGGTAAGAAGTTGCAGAGCTTGATTCAAACCCAGAGAGTCTGATTCTACAATCTATACTTTTAAACACTAAACTATGCTATCTCTCCAAATTTTGTATTAATATCATGATATACTTACACGTACATGTATATACAAGTTATTGTACATAAAATGGTTAGAAAAAAGTTGTAAAAACTTAATATTATAATTATTAGCTTACTTGATGTGCACAACCACCTTAGGAGATAGGTACATTTTTGTGTGTGTTTGGAGTAGATATAATAGCCTCAGATCAGTTAAAGAACTTGCTCCAAATTATATAATTAATCAGTGGAAGAAATATAATGTGAACCTAGAAAATTTGGCACTAGTTCACAATCTAAAACACTAGCTTTCTACTAAAAACTTTGTACGTGACTTTCACACACTGAGTAATTTTTTAGTATAAACTTTAACTGGGAACTGGTCTTAGCCTTTGTAAATTGTCTGTCTTGCTATTCCACTTCAAATACTGAGTAGGAAAGGCTCTGCAGGTAGGTTTCTTAATCTTATAGCATATATACCCTTCTTATGTTAGCTGAAGGTGTATTTCTTTTCTGGACATTATTCCATGTCCCTCTGAATTCCAGGTAAAATGCCAGCCATACAAATATGTCTTTATAAATACATAAAATCATTTTGCTACCTTAGCCATGATGTCTCTGTTTGATTAGGTTCTCAGTGTTATCCACCAGTTGCTGCTTGTGCAAATAATGAAAGTCTTATTTCTAATAATTTTATAACTAAAATAACATTTTTAACTTGCACTGTTCATAATATTGACTTGGACAAATAAATATGTCTACAAGAAATGTAAGTATTAAGTCAATTATGGTCAATACTGATAGTATGAATTATAGTGCTGCTAAGATATTCATGAAGAATATCTAATAACATGGGAACATATATGTAATGTAATACATAATAGATAAAGTATAACATCTATTCTTTAAAAATAAAGTACAAGTAAATCGTTTAAATATATTTCCTAAGAATGTTACTGGAAAATTGGATAATCTTTATTCAAAATCTTAATGTTTAATTTTCAGAGCTAAAACATTTTTCTCTTTAGTTGATTAAATCTTGAAAATAATTTTGAGACTTAAAATTTGCAAAAGACATTTACTTTATTTAGGGATGGAATCTATTCTGTTTTCCAAATATATTAATTTTTAAACAGAAATGAGTAGACCGTATTTTAATTTACTGAGAAACTGATGTATGTGCAAACCCTCTCTACTGAGAGGTTGGAGAATAAAATAATCTCAAGATCTGGTCTCTGCTCTGTAGCAGCCTACAGGCAGGGGCAAAATGGCTGGAACACTCAGTAGACTGTGTGAGTTCTCTGGAAGAGGTACAAGTGAAGGACGACAGGCACCTAGAGAAGTCCAGTTCTAGACCCTGGGAATCTGCGGAGCCTTTCATGAAGTACAGCGTTCAAAAGAAGCTTTGATAGCATAAGAAGGGCCTCGTAGACAGATAAGGGGATTGTTTTAAACTTCTTTTTTTTATTATTTTTTAAAAAGTTTTTAAAGATTTTATTTATTTACTTTTTTCTTTTTTAAAATATATTTTATTGATTGTGTTATTACAGTTGTCCTATTTCTCCCCCATCATTCCCCTCCACCCTGCACACCCCCTCCCACCCACATTACCCCCCTTGAGTTCATGTCCATGTGTGCCACACCTAAAACAAAAGCAAACTAAGCAGATAAGGGGATTTTTAAAAGTGACAAAGAACCTAATGCTTCTAGTTTTAAAACTTTTATGTATTAAACTCCAAATGGCCATTTTGCAATGTCAACTCCACCTAACTCTTTTTAACATCTTGTTACCTCCTCCTTTTGCTTTACAGATGCTGTTTTGAAACATTATTGTATTTTGTTCCATTTATTTTCCATGCAAGGCTAAGTGATAGTATGTCTTTATAGGCATCGAGTATAGTCTTTATAGGCATAGAGCATAGTCTTTATAGGCATCGAGTATTCATTCTTCTGATCTCATTATTTTCTTAATCTTGAATTTCTAGTTGTTATTGAGGCACCCAAAAGGGGAAGGGGCACCTAAGTAATAATATTTTCATTAGTAGCAATTTCTATTGATATTCTTTGCTGTAAATCAGTAATCGAGTAAGTGGAGACTTCATTTTGTTATACCTCTAAATATGGTTACAGTATCAAAATAACATCTTTGTTTAAATGTACAAGTTATAATGAAGAAAAGAACAATAACAACAAAATGTGTATTGAGTGAATGAACAAAAGAACTAAAATAAATACATTTTGGATTTGGACTTAAGTTGTATTTTTTAAATGATTCCCTAAAAACTCCTTCCCTTAGAAATCCTACTTACGGTAAGTATTTCCACTTACTTTGCTCCTATGCAGGCATCGTGGTTATTGTGGAGGTAAGGGTTCTTAATTCTTCTTATAGGTTATGTCTAAAAAAAAGTTCCCCTTGAAGATGGAACCAGAGAGCAGAATGAACTGCTTAGGTTACTGATAACTGCTGTCACCTGAATCTCAGAGTCGCATACCCTAAATCTCCAGAGGCTCAGTTGACATTTTCATGCCATTTTTATTTCACTCAGACCAAATCTGTAAGTATTTCAAGAGCAAATGCAGCCTAGTCATATTCCTATTTCTCTGAAAAAAATAACAGAATTGAAATGGTAATTCATACACAGTCTCTCTCAAAAAAAAAAAAAATACCCTTAAAGATAGTTTACCATCTAAATCACTGGACAACTTTACCAATTTCACTGAAGTTGTATTCCTTTAAACTTCTTTTCTGGATGTTCATTCTGTTCATATACTTAATGCCTTGTCACTTTGACTGCTCTTGGCTAATGCTCTCTAGCTTAAAAAATATGGCTTGAAAGGAATTGGCTTCTGGCTCTTACCATTATAACACAATCATCAAGTCTCCATGCCCTAATGTGCCGTAATATAGAAAATATTTGCGTATTTAGTCTTACATGCTAGGCAACAAGGGTACCCACCATTGTTAGAAAACTGGTGAAAGGAGTGCCTATTCTGAAGTGTTTCTGATATCAAGCTGCAAGTCTTGATTTAATAATATATGATTGAATTAGTTTGAAGAAATAGGAGAGGTTCAGTCTAAATTATGGAACTACTCTACATATTTACTTGGTGTACATTTCTAAAGTATAATTGTTCCTTTTGGTATAATTTAGCTATGTTTTTACTTATCTTTATCTCACATATTTTTTTTTTTTACCTCTAGAAATCCATTCACTATCTTTATGCAATACTACATTGTTCCCTATATTATGTTAGAGCAGTTGTTTCTGAACATACACAGAAGGCGACAGAAAATAGGAAATTATATAAAATATATGCGATTTTCAAAATGATGATCTTCGTAAATTCCAATGTGATTAAAATGTGTAGAGTTTGCTGTAAGTACTCTGGCTGCTATAGATATCCCCCATGGTAAAGTCCACTAACTTCAGAAAATGAAAATAAAAATATTTTTCTGTAAGGAGGAAAGCTTTGAATTCTTCTGTTTCTAGGATGAAGACTATTTCACGATTTATAAAATCACTACAGCCTTTTCCATTTCCAACATCTGTAGAAACAAGACAATCCAACCAAAAGAAACTGATTTCACAGTTACTGTTTTTCTTTTCAGATTTGATTTAGCTTGTGGTTTTTGTACCTATAATTTCAAGAACTACAAGATTTAAAAATTGCAGGCACGCACAAGAAATGTAACACTGAATATCAGTAAATGACAGTTTTGTGTTCATACATTTTTGCCATATCACTGGCTACCTGTATGTTGCAGAATTTATAATATAGTAATAAGTCAATCATAGCTCTTGGACATAGAATTAAAATACCAACCAGAGGAAAATTTCTGATACTTTCAATAAAAATTAATATAATGAGAAAATCTAATGCTTATGTCACTGATGATTGTTAGGCTAAATAGCCATATTCAATGGTTTTTTAAAGTGAATTTACTAAATTTAAAAATTTGGGGGATGGGTGAAAAAAGTGACAGGAATTAAAAAGTACAAATTGTCAATTATAAAAACATTCACAGGATATAAAGAACAGCATTGGTAATTCAGTAAATAAAATCGTAATAACTATGTCTGGTGTCTTAAGGGTACTAGTCTTAGGCTGATCACTTCATAAGTTATACAAACATCTAATCACTATGTTGTATTCCTTTAAGAAATATAATATTATATGGCAACTTTAATTGGAAGATAAATTAATTTTAAAAGTAATTAAGAAAAACACATTTGATTCTTTTAGTTTATACCACCCTGAGCACACCTGATCTCATCTGAATCTTTTAGTATATAATAAAATTCTGTCATTTTATTTAAATAGCTAAAATAAAGAATGAGAGGACCTATCAAATATCTCAAAGCTGTTACATATAGTTACTTCCTTTTCTCCTATCATCTTTCTTTAATAGCATTCCCCCTAAGATCTGAAATTCAGATCATGGAACAATAAGGAAATTCAGTATGGAAACCAGAGGACTTGCAGAAAACCTGAGGTAATATTGAGAAGTGAATCACTGCACATTGATTTCAATCTGAACAGCATATGTCTTTATACAGGGTATTTATATAAGCCTTAGCTTAAGAGGCAAAGAAATTGGAATTACGTGGTTTGGGCCTCCAGAAGAGAGACCACATAAGCCTATTCAAAATCTTCTGGTCTGATTTGAATGTGAAGTGTCTAATGGAAAGAAAAACAAAACAAAACAAAACAAAAAATGGCCATCATGTATGAGAGTAGGACTGGAAATTAATGTTTATAATTATAAGAACTATTTGTTTTGATATTTTAGCATTTAAATTTTATAGCAATAAATAAACTACAAACATTTCTTCAAAGCCTGTGCTTTTTTTTGTTAACTTCAATACCAATCAGGGAAAATAAAATGCCTGTGAGTTTGAAATGAAAGTGGATTTAGTTTTTGCTGATCACCACTGGCAGTAAGCAGCTGGCTGGATGTCTCAAATCTCACTTTCAAAAAGCCTATTTTCTATTGGTGATGATAAATTTGCCCCTTGCTTATACTTATCAGTGGGTGTTCAGTTGTTACAGCAGATTGGAAGTGATTCAGTTCATTTCTTGGGTATTTTCAAAAGCAGGGAAGGATTTCACACTCTGTGGAGTGCTGCTTCACCAAAAGTAAAGAATATTGCAACTCATGGGAGTGATAATTAAAGCTCATAATAACCTAGAAGTCTCCCTGGCTCTGCGATGTTAGAGTAATACTTTCCCATTGTGTACCTGTCTGGTTGGGGATGTTCTAGCTGGCTCCCGAATGAGGCAGAAACTGCAATTCGAATGAGAAATGCTGAAATCATTCCTAAGCTTTCACATGGAGAGTTAATATATGCAAATGAATGTTGCAACAATGAAGGTAGTGTATGAAGGTAATATATTATGCAGAAAAAATAATGAAAGGTTATTTCAAGGTATCATGCACTGTTTTGTGTATAAGTGAGAGGAAGGAAAAATATTTTTAGTCAGTAGGCAAAATAGGATAAACCTACAAAGGAAAATGTCTAGTATATTCCAAATATTGTGAAAATAATGTAACATAACCCATGGCAAATAGATAGTCTCTGACTAGTGGGTATTTACTCTTTATTTCCCTTATAACTTGATGCAAGTTAACTTGATCACATGCTTTGTGTTAAGAAACAAACCAGATGAGGTATTTTAAATACAATTCAGAGGAAAGAATAGCACTCATTGTCCAAAGAGTAAGTGGTTAGAGAAGGCACTGTGATGGTTGGAATGCTTCAATTAGAGAAATAAGTGGATCAAGATTTATTCAGATATTAACTCTATCTAGGCAACTGATATGTTATGCCCATCACATGCTCAGTCTCGGATTTCACACTTTCTAAAGAAGTAATCAGAAATGTTTCCAGAAGAAAGTAGTTTATTTGACAGTGTGCTACATGTTTGAAATGACAGCGTGCGGGAGGTGAAATAGGAGATGGTTGAGTAAACTTATAGCACTTTTAGCAAGTTGGATTGTAAATTATCATGATAATTTCTTTGTCTCTGAAAATGCAGGTTTTAGGAGAAACATAAATCCTGTTGTAGGATTTATGTAGATAAAAACAAAATAGCCACTTATCCACATACTGCCTAAATAGTAGTCTCTGAATGGATATGAGTATAATGGGGTTCAAATCCAGTATCCACCACAAATGTCTGTTCAAGCATGAGAGAGTTACTTCTTATCCTCAATTTCTGCCATTATAAATGGACATAATAATAATGATCACAACCTCCAAATCATAGGGTGGTTATAACCATTATATTATTTAGTATATATAAAGTGCTTAAAGCAAGGATTTAAAATGTTAAGTGTTAAACTAAATGTTACCTTTATAATAATTTTTATTAAAATTTAGTAAGAACCCATCTTAAGTGACCATGCCAATGTGTTGCTCATGTAGTTATGACTCAATATTTTTTCATTTATGTATTAAGTTACAAAGCATTTTGTATGTTTTTTATGTACCAATTCCCACACGATCCTACTGAGATAGTAAGATAAGTAAAAACAAGGTTCTATCCTTATTATTTAGTTTCAGCTTAGTCTGTCATAATGAAGACAGGCAACTTAAAGAAGTTTAAAGAAGAGGGAAGATTACTCTTGTGTAACAAGTCAGTTAGCAGACAGATCTGTTCTGATAGTTATTCAGAAACCAAGTTACATCGTTTTTTCTACTGCCCCAACTGCATTGTTGCAGTTAGGCAGCCACCACATCTGGGTTTTAGCTCCTGGGAAGTAAAAAGAGAGCGCGGAAGAAGCATACCCACTCTCCCAAGGAGCCCGAATGAAGCACATAATTTGTATCTGCTTACCTTCCATCTGTGAAAATCTAACATGACAAGTCTAATTGCAAAAGAGACTGGAAATGTAGTATAAACAGGCAGCCAAGTCTCTGAGTATTGCCAAAGAAGATGGGGAGAAAGAATTTTGTTTGACAACTAGCTTTCTTGAACAAATGGCCTCCTGAAACTCACTGTCTCCTGGAGGAGAATGTTAATTACAATGCAGTATAAAACTGCTAATACAGTTAAACTGTGCGCATATAGTTAGTTCATTTAAGCAAGTCGGAAAAAGCCTCAATCATGTAAGCATCTTGTCAAATTTCAGTTTCTTGAAATTTGATTTTTGGCCCAATGGTAGCCTCTGACAAAGTTTTCGCATTTCTGCAGGGAAGTGAGGAAAATAAAGGTGTTGTAATAAGCTCTCACAAATCTGAATTATTTGTATTAAAATCTGTTTTTTAATTTTGAATTATACTCTTCTTACATTTTGCTGTTAAGATTTCTTTTTGTGAAGTGATGCTGTCAGAAGACAAGTGATGCTGTCAGAAGACAAGTTAAAGTCTATAACGTGGACCCTCTCCTTTCTACCACTGCACTCCTTCACCAAAGTACAATTATATGTTGAGCTTAAAACTGTGGGCAGGGCAATTTACCAATCCGTGAACATGTGAGACCCAATTGTATTTTCTGTATCATTTCATAAAATACTGTGTTTTTGAGTGATTAGAAGGAAATTTTAGAAGGAAATGCAAAATATATTGACTCAATATTATTGAAATACAATTTTTATAAATGCATAATATTATCACTCTCATAGAAACATATAAAATAGACACATGCCAAAATTTCATTTACTTCCTTGATTAATGAGGAAACTGATATGATGTTAAAGCTACTTTACAGGAGAATCCAAAGAACACACATGTTTGGGCCATCCCAAAGCTGGAATAAATTTACAGAACTGTCAGTATCTACAAGGTAATAATCAGTTGTACCCCCACAAGAGAAAATAAAATTTATTTATATTTCTATAGATTAAATTAATTTACATTGCTCATTACAATCATATTTCTGTAATTTGTAGAACTGCAAGCAGCTTGAAAAGACAATGGAAAGTAGAGATAACACAGACGAGTGCTCCTGACAAGACACCCAGTGATGGTTCTTGTCCATTTCCCACCCAGTGATGGTTCTTGTCCATTTTCAAGTCATTCACAATTTTCTCCTGGCAATATTAAAAGTTTTTAATATTGTTTGTTTGTTTGTGCATTTTGGCATATCTTCCCCATGTTTGTCCTAGTTAAAACTGAATAATGTTAATTTATTGTGAAAACACTTGACTCCCTATTTTAGTAGTAAATAATTACATATTGTTCATTACAGTATTTAATATATTGTTGATTCCCATAAATTAGTAGTAGTAGTAGTTGGAAATATAACATTTTTTACTATAATAACACTAGAGAGTATGATTCAGTAACTAATCAAAACAATGCTTATTTAAAAAAATGAGATCCATCAATGTAATGAAGAGTCTGAATGAAAGGGTAATCTGCTTGAAAAAATATTTATTACTTGGGCTGAAGTATCCCATCTGGACTTTGCCTCTCAGCAAGTGTGTAAGTCTCTGTTCTCAAGGATGATATTTCCAGAAGCTCATCCAATGTCACTAATTATTTGCCTATTCCAAAATAACAAAGCATTCATTAATTCTAACAACAGAAGAAAAAGAAATGAGTGTGTGTTCTACGAATGTGGAAATGGTGGGGTAAGGTGGATGTTGAGCGACAAGTTTACAGAGGGTTTACTTGGAACACATGGAGAACACTAAGCGTTTGGTACATTAAATTAGACCAGCAATAAAAGCTGTGGAAAATGCTATGAAAAAATCTTTGAATCACCTAAGTTTGTTTTCATATGCTAGTGGTTTCCCAATTTTTTAATTTTACATCTCTTATCTCTTAAAATCATTGAGAACACTGGATAATTTTTAAAAAATTTGAGTTATATTTGTAGATACAAGATGGGGAAACATTTAAATTCTTTATGCATTGATTCATTTTAAAATTAGAAAAATAAACCCATTACATGTTAGCTGAAGTAACTTTTTTTTGAGAAATAACTATTTTTAAAGACAAAATTTATTAACTAGTGACATTTTTATCATAATAATATGAAAAACATTTTTGTAAATATTTTCTTAGTGTCTCCCTCACTAACAGGCAGTTGAATTCTTGTATCTGCTTCTGTATCACTGTTTGTGTGGAATATATATATATAAAAAATCACACCACACATGGTTAGGTAGTTAGAAAAGTGTGGGATCCTAAAAATGTCTTTGGTCTCTCCCCACTGGGGCCTCTGTCTCTCATTTTTAGAATCCCTGCCCCAGTCCACACATGCTTACACTCTTCTAGACAGCACTAGCTTCTGTCTTTACTCTCATCTAAAGATCTTCCTTCTTATTTTATTGAAAAAAACACATAATTTCTATCTACTTGCATTTCTGTTCATATGCACTTTTTCTTTTGTTTTTCTTTCAGATGAAGTAGCTGAGCTCCTTGATAATGACTGTCTGCTTAGCTCCTTCCTAATTCTCATATCTGCTGACCACTCAAGGGCATTACTTTAGCAATTCTCTTCATACCCACCATCGTCAATTATATCCTCTAATACATAACTCCCATCAGCATACATTCATAGTGTTCATTTTCTAATATGTAAAACAGAATAAATTTATATTGAGTCTACTTTCCCTGTTCACTTACTGCTCTATTTCTCTATCTATTAGGACAAAACCCAAGGTATAAAATAATGTGATTCTATTCACTACCTCCAATTTATCTTCTTTTATTCTCACATGAACCTGCTTCAATAAACCATTTTCTCCTATTTCTCCACAAAACTGCCCTGTTGTGGTCAACAGTGACCTCCAGTTTGCTAAATTTAACGTTCATTCTTCATACTCATCTTACTTGATTTGGAAACATCATTTGATTTTGGCCACTTTCAACTCCTTCAATCATTTTCTTCATTTGGCTTTTAGAACTTTCTGTAGTTTTTTCCTTTTTCACTTGCCTCTTCTCCTCAATCTCTTTGTTGACTTTCCCTATCTATTCTACTTATTGTATGTTTCATGTCTCAAAGCTCAGTCATCACATTTCTTCTGTTCTACATTTATATCCATGCTCCTGGAGATATTAAAGTTTATCTCTTCTGGATTGAGTCAAATACCCAAATGATAATCTATTTGAATGCCTACTCATTATAAAAATTTACATATCACCATAACCGGTGTGGCTCAGTGGGTTGGGTATTGTCCCGCAAACTTAGAGGCCACCTGTGTGATTCCTTTTGGGGCACATGCCTAGGTTGTGGGCCAGGTCCTCAGTTGGGGGCATGCCAAAGCCAACTGATCAATGTTTCTCTCACACATCTGTGTTTCTCTCCCTCTTTTTCTCTCCCTCCTCTTCTCTCTAAAAAATAAATAAAATCTTTTAAAATACTACATATCAAAAGTATTTTAATGACATTTGTCTCTAATCTACTCTTTCTAATTTTGCCCATTTTGATAAGTATTACTCCATCTTCCAGTTATTCAGGCAAAAACTTTAGTTTTATTTTTGGCTTTCCCCTTTTATCCTACCCCACATCCAATCTCTCAGCTAACTTACTTCTCTCTCCCTCTTCAGAGTTACTATTTAGGTCTAAAGTGCCATTATATATCCTTAATAATCCATTGGGATTATATTTTAGCCTTCTAACCAATTTTTTATGTTCTGTACTTGTTCTATACTCTAGTCTCAAATCAGTAGATATGAAACTAAGATCATGTTTCTTCTCACTGCAGAATCCTTTAATTTTCTTTTTTTTTTTTGGATCCTATAAAGATTAAGAGCTAAGGACCCACCAAAACTCACAAAGTCCTACAAGTCCTACTTCTTTTTTAATTTCCTAGCCTCATTTCACACCACTATCACCTTTCCTTTCTCTGTTCCAGCCACACTGTCCCCTTGCTGTTCTGAAGCATATCAAACATGTTTCCAACTACCTGATCTGTCCTATTATCAGCTTTGTACATGTATTACCTTGTCCCTTTCAAGTCTTTGATTAAAGGTTATCTCCTTCCTGGATCTTACTCTTTCTACAGTTAACCCTCTTCACTGTGCTTATCGCTATCATTTATTATCAAATTATTATTTGTTATTATTGTTTATCATTCCATCATTTATTACCAAATATCAGTTTATGTGTTTTTTCACTGCTTTTATTCAATAAATATCTATGAGAAAAATTAGTCACCCAACATGTCTGTTCTCTTCTCAGTAAGCCAGAGGTATATTTATATAAACCTATTCACTTATGAGAGAGAAACTCACTGGGAATCAGTCACAATCATGGCCAAAACCTAATAAAGTCATTATTTCTGTGCAATTCTAACATAATTACATTCTAAACTATGTAGGAGCTCAGAAAATAGCCTTTCTAAAATTATCACTCAGAGAATTTTAATTTAGTCATAAAAAAGTAAAAATTAATAATATAACTAAGAGAAACTCATACTATAAATAGATTGGGAAATGTCAATAAAATATGTATATTTTAAATCAGTTAGTAATAATTGATGTAACTGATAGTTATAAAATTGAAGACAAATAAGAAAAGCAATTCAGAATTATAGCTAAAGTAAAGTACTGTGAGTAGGATAATCTTAGCTTGTTTTTTCCTTTTGAAAGTAAACAAATATTAGAAAGAAGGGGAAAATTGTTAGGAATATACATCAGGAAGGGTAAAGTAATAAATGGTAATGGAAAAAACACAATAAAAATGCTTGTAGCCAAAAGAAAATATAATATATTTTGCTATATAATAAAAAATTCAAGGAAACATAAATTAATAAGAGATTTTTAGCAAATATCCCTCAATCTCTGACAAATCAGGTAATTAAATAGAGAATAACACATAGATAATGTAAAAATAAAGTTAATTAAAGATATATAATTAAACTACTATACTTAAAATAAATATATTTTACTTTCAAGATATACTGAACACTTTAAACATAATAATATGCATATGATATAAGTATGTTCTAGGCCCTAATGAAGCTTTATTTGTATTTTTCATGTTATGTTACATAGAACAAGATTACAAAAGTTTCATATTTAAAACTTGCTCTCAGTATATTTATTAAAAATTTGTTAAAGGACAAAATAATTATGTGATGATAGATCACCTGTAAATTCACAAATGAACTCATAAGAAAAAAAATGACGATCTAAGCATGAAACTCAAGAAGTATATGGTACATGCAACTGTGACAAATACATAATAAAAATACAAATATTAACCCCAAAACAGACAACAATAGAACAAAATACAAAGTAAAATAGACTATTGTCTTAAAATATGCTTTAACTTTTTTAAAGAGAGAATAGATAGGAGGGGAAAGAGAGGGAAAGAAACACTGATGTGAGAGAAACATTGATCAACCGCCTTTCATATGTGCGCTGACTTGGAACTGAACCCACAACCTAGGCATGTGCCGACAGGAATCGGACCAGAGAACTTTTGCTTTGTGGGATGATGCCCAACACACTGAGCCACACTAGTCAGGGCTTAACATATGCTTTATAAAACAAGAACCAGAAATAAAGTAAACTTTTGAACAAATATTGACTATATTTAGATAATTATTTTTAAATGTCTGCATTTATAATGTAGTTGAGTTGATTTTGTGAAACAGAAATAACTAAAGTTGACTCTACATTCAACTAAAGGGACTAATAATCTTGAAGAAAGTTACTTTTCCAGAAGATAGTGGGTCCAGAGAATACTTTATGTGAATTTATTTTTACCCTTTCAAACATGATTATTACGTTATGGTGTGTTTCAGAGAATGAAGAAAATATGAAAAGACATATGGAGACTTCTCTATCTAGTTATACTATTCTTTATACAAAGTTTGAAAAAACAGAACCAAAAATATCAGTGACTAATGTCACTTATTATTGTAAATGTGGACATTCTAAATAAACTACCAGCAAACCGATGTCAGTGTTATATTTAATATAATTTTGTATGTAACTCTACCTTTTAAAAAGTTTTGAATTCTTCCTGTCCTATATTCCTGATTACTTCTGTTAACAGTTCTCTGCTTTGTTTTATAAAAATCTTTCTTGTCATGTGAATTTTTTTTGAAGCTGTCAATCAGCACTCCCCACTCTTGTCACAAGAGTGAGAAAATGAGGAATTCTAGCCTGTTAGACTACTTTATTCTTCCTGGCTCACATTTCCAGCATGTGCCAATAAATTTTCTCCTCTCATTGTAACCTATTACAATTAAGTCTTAATAACAGAGACAATAGTCTCTGTCATTATTATATAGTCTCTGTTACAACAGAGATGGTAATGTATGTATATATATATATACACACATATATATACACATATATAATCCAACATAATCAAATAAGATTTATCCTAGAAATTTAATAAGTTTTAAATTAGAAATCAATTATCATAAGGCAAGTAAGAAATATCACCTCAAGAACCTGAATATCATTTAATAATCTTTAATAATATTAACAAATATAGAAATGTAAAAATTCAGGAGTATTTCCTTAAAACTGTATAAAATATGGATATTAAATAAAAAACAACATGAAACTTGATGATGCACATAAAGTTATACTCATTAAAACCAGAAGGAAAGCAAAGATGTCTTTAATAGTTATTATTATTTTGTATGATTCTAGAGTTGTGGTCAATGCATGAATAAATGAAACAGATATAAGAGCAAAGTAACTGTTAAAACTGAAAATATAAAATTATAATTTTCAAATGACAGTTATATGTCCAGAGGCTCTAAGGACCAATTAGAGCTATTAGATTTAATAAGAACATTTATTAAATTTAGATATATGATAAATATACTTGTAATAACATCTCTAATCTTAATTGGGAATAAATGTCCATGGGAGGTGGTAGTGGGAGTGTGTGTGAATAAGCCTTTGCTTTAATATCCAAATAATAGAGTGTGAGAAAGCATCATCTGCTTTAAACGGAGTCCACTCCCCCACCCAGTATTCCCGAGAATCACCAAGCGTGGTTGTCTTTACGTATCTCACGGAAGTGTCCTGAAGAGTCTCTGCCCAACAACTTCAGCCTTTCCATAAATAGTTCTCCAAGTTGCTGCAGCTCTTTCCTGCTCTATTATCCTCAATTATTTTCTTATTTCCTCAAATTAAAGCTAAAACAAGGCTACTCTGGTTTAACAAATTTTAACAATTGCTTGAGGACAACATAAAGGAACTGAAATCCATGAAATCTGAGAGGCAGATAATCAGGTCTGATTTCTTCTTTGGTTCACTGGCTAGAACCCTCCCTTAGAGCTCCCTTTTGACTTGGATTTAGCCTAACCTGTGGTAACTTTAAAAAACCTGTCTCTCTAGAGCACTATATTCTATGAACTTCCAGCAGGGTGTCTCCTACCCCAGCTCTGCCCAATGAAAAAGAATGAAGGACCTTGGCTGGTGTGGCTCAGTAGATTGAGCGTCAGCCTGAGAACCAAAGGGTCATGGGTTCAATTCCCAGTCTAGGGCACATGCCTGGGTTGCGGACCAGGTCCCCAGTAGGGAGCATGTGACAGGCAACCACACATTGATGTTTCTCTTCTTCTTTCTCTCTCCCCTGCCTTCTCTCTAAAAAAATAAATAAATAAAAATCTTTAAAAAAAGATGAAAGAAAAGAAATATGCATATAGTTAATAATCTTATTAGGGATGCCCTTGTGTTCTGAATGAAAACTATTCTGTTATTAAACAAAATGGAATAGTTCAATCAGAAGCATCAGTCTTCGGATATCATCCTATATTCAAACTCTGCATAACTAAAAAGCTTGCTAGTATGGTCACTCCTAAGAAGGGAGACTATGCCTCAGAAACAAGGTTAGCTTCTACCTTTAAAGCTTTTAAAGCCAAGGGGGAAGAAAGTGCTGGTGATGTGAAAATAGCGTTTTGCCTTGACTACTAATTATGTAAACATTCAGACCTGTTGGGCCTATTCTCAGAATAGTACCATTCCTAGTAAAGTAAAATAAAATTACAAAATTATAGAAAGTAAGTGATATGTATTTCAGCAATAATCAGGAATGTATAATGTATATTTTTTAAATAGCTGAATTACAGCATCTGCCCTCAAATAAACTGCCACCAAACAGCCATAAAAGGAAATGGGTGGGAATATGTGAATAAAATCACAAACCTTACTGCAAACAAAAAAAGAACTTGAATAATTTAAAATATGATTCACATTTTCTATCATTTCTTGCCAAATTTAAGATAATTTCAATAAAAATCTCACTTATATTGACATGGGAAGAAATATATATATTTAGCTAAAAGAATAAAACTCTAAAATTATTTATCTTGTAAAAGTCTATGTGATTTCAAATCCCAGCGTGTTATAAAAAAGAGTAATGTGGAAGAGTAGTCTTCTGAGATATGAACATACTTTAACACTAAAATAATTAATCTAGTCCTGTTATTGGGTTAAGAATGATTAGCAGTTGGCAAGATCATCATTGAATAGAAACAATTTTGGTCTAAGATGTATATTTTTCCATAAATAATTTTGAAACCAATATTTAAGTATATTTTTATTATTTAGTTCACTTTATTGAGGTGGCAATGGTTAACGAGATTAGATTGGTTTCAAGTGCACATTTCTATGACACACTGTCCGTATATTGCATTGTGTGTCCACCACCCGAAGTCAAATTTTCTCCCACTGTATATTTGACCCTCTTTATCCTTGACTACCTCCATCCTCCTTCCCTCCAGTAACTGCCATGCTGTTTGTTATCTGCATTGATGAGATTTTGTTTCTTTGTCTTATTTATTTATTTGTTGCTTTCAGTTTTATATCTTACATATGAGTGACATCATAAGGTTCTTAACTTTTTCTGTCTGATTATTTTACTTAGCATAATGTTCTCAAGATCCATCTATGCTGCTGCCACTGGTGGGAATGTGACCTGGTACAGCCACTACAGAAAACCATATGGAAACTCCTAGAAAAATTAATAAAGTTACCATATGACCAGCAACCCCTCATTATCCACTCAAAAACTTGAAAACATTTATTCACAAAGATATAAGTATTTTTAAAAAAGTAACTTGTTTTCATGTCACAGCATGCAACAAAATGAATGCCAAGTAAATTGTTGATTGTAAAATTAAACGAAACACCGTATTTTTTGTTTGTTTTTTTATCCTCACACAAGGACATCTTTTCATAGCTTTCAGAGGGACAGGGAAGGGTGGTGGGGGCGGGGGAAGGGGGAGAGAAGGGGGAGAGAGAGAGAGAGAGACAGACAGACAGACAGACAGACAGACATTGACTGGTTGCTTATTCATATGTATCCCGACTGGGAATTAAACCTGCAACACAGATATGTGGATTGATCAGGAATCAAACCCATGACCCTTTGGTTTACGAGACAACCTTCTAACCAACTGAGCCACACTGGCCAGGGCAAAACAGGGTTTTTTTTTTTTCTTTTTTCTTTTTTCTTTAATCAAATTACCAGGGAGAATTTGTTTTATCTTTAGAGAAGGGAGAAGACAGGTTTGATTAGCTAAACATTTCTGCAAAATTAAAATAAAACCATATGAAGAATCAAGAATAACATATACAAATACATATAAAAATAAACAAAGTGGAAAAACCTAAATAACAAATTAGGGAAATATTTATAATACATATAATAAAGGAGTAGTATTATTAAAATATAAAGAAGTCAAAATTATGTTTTTAAAAATTAAAACTTCAATAGAAATCATGGACAATAAGCAGGCAGCGATGAATTACATATACGTAAGTAAGAAGTAACAATGACTGGCAATTTTTTGAAACAAAAAAATCAAACTCACTTAAAATCAAAGATTTAAATATATAAGAAGGACATATTTATTTTATTTTATTTTTATTTTTAAATTTTTATTTTAATTGTTGATCTTGTACAGTTTTCTGTCTTTTACTCCCACCCCAACCCACCCCACCTCCTCCCATTTCCACCCCCCATAGTTTTTGTCCATGTGTCCTTTATACTTGTTCCTGTAAACCCTTCCCCCTTTTCCCTGAAATTCCCTCCCCTCTCCCCTCTGGTGACTGTCAGCCTGTTCTCAATTTCAATGTCTT
Source organism: Glossophaga mutica (assembly GCA_039655065.1). NCBI lineage: Eukaryota > Metazoa > Chordata > Mammalia > Chiroptera > Phyllostomidae > Glossophaga > Glossophaga mutica. The sequence continues at coordinate 69,111,765 of CM077304.1, forward strand.
TCGTTATATTATGCTTGTTTGTTTGTTTTGTTGATTAGCTTCCTGTTAAAGGTGAGATCACATATTTTTAAGCTATCAATATCTGTAAAAATTTATGTATTTTAAAGTAGCTATGTTCTGGAAAGTATAATTGGTATTTTCTTACAAAGCTGATGAGAATGTGAATAAGCAAGATTTTCTTTAAAACTGGTAATATCTTCCAGGAGTCTTAGACATGTTTATATTCTTACTCAAAAGTTCTAGTTCAGCCCTGGCTGGTATGGCTTAGTGGATTGAGCGCTGTCCTGCAAACCGAAGGGCTGTTGGTTTGATTCCCAGTCAGGGCACATGTCTGGGTTGCGGGCAGGGTCCCCAGCATGGGACGTGTAAGAGGGAACCATACATTGATGTTTTTCTCTCTCTCTTTAGGAAAAAAAAAGTTCTAGTTCAGGATTTTAAAAAATTCACTGGAAACTATTTTAAAAAATTATCATACATGTAGGAAAAAAAGTACATATAACTACCAAAAGTATTTCAGTGTTTATAATAGCAAAGAGTTAAATATAAAATAACGGTCTAGAAATAGTTAAATCATTAAAATATTCAAATAATCTTATTATGAAATTATAAGTAGTATTAAAATGATGCCCCCAAAATCTTAAGATATGATACTGAATTAAAACAAAATTTAAATTAATTACAAAATTGCAGATTTTTAAATTTCAATTATATAAAAATACATTTTAAATGAGCTGCAATTAATATACCTCAGTTAACGGTAGATGCTCTTTTTTCTTTTGTCACTCTTTTCTCCTTCCCCCTCCTTCCTTATTTCCCAAGACTTCTACAGTTAGCAAGAATTTATTTTGTAATAAGAAAGTGTAAAACAAAAACAAAGTAGCTGCACAGAGAAAGAGCTTTAGGGAATTTACAAGATAGATAAAACTGTTAGGTTAGTGGCAAAGTTGTTGATTATTCTTTCCGTGGCAACTTTTTTGTTACCCCATTTAGCTTCTGTGCCACATCTCTGTTTTGGTCCCCTCTTAGCGCACTGTTTGTGCCACCTCAGCCTTCTGTATGTACTGTTCTGCCTTTCATCTCCTCACCCTCTAAACTTTGCTGTGAATCAGTGCTGACTCGTAGGAACTCCTCTCTACTCTGACCACACTCATTTCAGGGAGATGCTAAACCAGTTTCATGACTTTCAAAACTCTCTCTATACTGAATATATGTGTAGCCTGGATCCTTCCTCTGAAAATCAGTTAAATACACCTCTGTATTTGGCACTGCCCTTTGGATTTATAATAGGCATCTCATACTTAACATATCCAACAGCAAAACCCTACCACCCTCCCCAAACTGTAAATGCCAATCTATCCTTCCAGCAGTTCTGCACAAAAACATGTAGAGTTATTCTTGACTCCACTGTATAGTTCACAACTACCATTCAACCCATTATCAAATCTTGTTTCTTCTAACTTAAAAATACACCTATGTGCCAACCATTTGTCAACACATCAACTACTACTTTATCACAGATCTGAGCTGCAATTAGCTGTTGCCTGCATTATTGCAATAACTGCAGACTGGTATTCCTTCTTCAGTCTTATCACACAGAGCACAGATCATTGGCTACAAAAATTTTATATATCTCTCTGATCAATTAAGTGACTTTCTACGCCACATTCTCATGTCTCTTATGTTATCTCCTACCACTTTCCTTCTTATGCGAGCCTTCTTTTTCATTTCTTATGAGATTGAGTTTGCTCTTCATGGAACCTCCTTCACTTACGTATCTGCAGGCTGTTTCTAGCCCCTCCCAGATCAGTACTAGTTCATATTTCCTTATTTCCTTTATCCTACTTTTTGTCATTTCTTTATTCATTGCTCACTATATATATATGTGTGTGTGTGTGTATATATATGTATATATATACATATATATATATGGTTTGTTTGTTTACTGATTTATTGTTTGTCTCTTTCTTTCAGAATCTAAGCTCCAAGAAGGATGAAATATTAAAGTTTAGTACTGTGTCTGACTCATATTTCATGCTCAAAAATTACTTGTTGTATAAATGAAGAAATATATCTCACATGTCACATTAGTCTACAATACAAGCCAAAAACATTAGTGTAAAAATTCTATAAGAATAAATCAAGTGTAAAAGGTTATTTACATCAACCTTGGTTAATGAATAAAATGTTAATAAATTATGTCATAAATACATAAAGGCATTGAAAAATTCACACCTGAGTGTTGACATTTCATGAGTTCTTCAAGTCTGTACAATATCCACTCTTCCAGATTTTCATAAATATACCAGTAGCCATTATATTTCTTATCAACTTATAATCAAGATACCAAGTATTATGAATATAATGATTATTTCCAGTTCATAAAAAAATTTCTGTCCTCTAAAAGTATAAATTTAGTGACAATGTCAAAACTCCATAAAAATGTAATGTAACTCTTCCATTAAAAAATCTATTATATTTTAAATATTTTAAATTTTTATTATCAAATTTGTTTCCCAGCTATTGCTTCATATTCCATATTTATTTATTGATTTATTTAAGATTTTAAAATTGTGTTACAAAATGCATCTTTATTCTTAATAAATTGTTGAAAATCAAATTATTTTAGACTAAACGTTCTCTTTTAATTTTTTTAAAGTTATTGATTTGAGAGAGAGAGAGAACAGTCAATTTTTGTTGTTCCACATATTTATACATTTGTTTGTTGGTTTTTATATGTAACTTGACTGGAAATTGAACCCACAACTTAGGCATACTGGGATGATGCTATAACTTACTTGATATACCCAGCCCAGGCCAGACCTAATGCTCTCTTAAATCAATAGTTTACAAAGGCAAAAATCCAAACATTAGAAACATAGTTACACATTGGCAAATAATTGACACATTGTGTTTTAGTGGGTCTACATTTGTGAATATATGTCATATTAGAAAAAAGAGCTCTTGATTAGTCGTCTTCTGATTTTACTGTGTCATATTCCTGAAAATAATTTTTGACTTTGGTTTGATCCTTATCCTCATGGGAATTCTACCAAAATATTTTTTGAGGTGTGTCTGAGGGAATGTAGGAGGATCTTTACATTAACTTTATTAATCCCCTAGATATTTAACATATTTATCATTAATCTCTTAGGACTTGTGCTATTCACCTAGCTTGATAAAGCTGCAAAATTATTATGTTAGCTTCTTTGAAATGGATATGTTTAGGTTACTTGAGATAAAAAGAGATCAAAGTAAAGATACACTGGATTACAAAGAATATCAGCAAAATATACTGCAGGACTCAATGAAAAACAACCTTCATTATCAGTCAGGATCTAAGAGCAAACCTCATGTTTGGACAACATCTCTGGTAATCCAGCAGCATTTCTGGCAGTCGTCCTGGAAGGATGGAAATTCAACAACTGTTACTGAGATGGGAAAGCATTCTAAGTGTTAGGGAGTATTAAAGTGTTATGCTTAGTTCAGATCCCAAAGGGCTTTGTATCATTAAGTTATTGATACATAACCAATTTGGATGCAATTACCCCAAAACTCAGTGGTTTAAACAATGTTTATCATTATAAAGATATAAGTTATCATCTCATGATCTGGGCTAGAATTTGCTGACCTCAGCTGGACTCACTCATGCATCAGTGATTAATATTATGGTTGGGGCTGACTGGTTTAGGATGGCCACACTCACATGTTTAGTGCTAGGGCAGCTGTTAACTAGGGCAATGGATACGAATGGGCCAGATGCCTCAGCACCAAGTAGGCTTATTCATATGATGGTATTAGGATATAGAGAGAACAGAATAATGCAATGCCTCCTGATGCCTGGATTTGGAATTGGTAAATTGTCACTTTCAGAACACTCTATCTGACAAAGCAAGTACAAAGATGGAGAAGCATTCACACCTTGATGATAGGAGCTACAAAATTACATAGAAAATGTATAGAGACCAAGAGGGTGAAGACTGTGACTACTAAGTTACCAATGTATTACAGATAGTAAATAGTAAATTAAGGTTTGTGGTACAAGTGGGTAATGGTAAGTTATTCCATTTTTCCATATGTAGAAGGAGGTAAAATCAGAATTCAGGTTTTGAAAGTAACGTGGGAGCAATAAAAATTTGATTGGAAGTGGGAATAAATTGAAGGCAAAATAAACAGTAGTCATATTATTCAAATATACATTAGCATGGTAATGAAAATGAATTCAGTTTGTATTTAAAAGGAATAGAAAAGCCGAGTTGTAAAAGGTATAATTGGCAAAAGCATGGGACTTCCAAATACTAAGAGAATAAAACCACTTCTAAGCTCTTGTACCTTGGGATTTCTTAGGCTTTTTAAACATGAAAGTCAAAAAGAAAAAATTAGTTTTGGACAAAATATAATAGGACTGGGTTTAATCATGGGACATTTGATTTGTTTTCTTTTGGCGTGGGAGAAAATAGAATTCCTGCTGGAAATCACCATAATCAGTTAGTAACATTACACTAGAATCCCCTTACAAGGAGCATAGTCCTCCGACAAACTCGCATTTACTCCTATTCCCTTCCTTTTGGTGCTTTTTCTTTCACGGGGAAATTCATACCTTCCCTTCATGAGTTTTTCAATCCATATTCTTCAGGTTATGCTCCTGAAGACTTTCAAACTTAGATTATCCTCACAAGAAAAACTATAAATCTGTGAACTCACTGATTGAGAATTAGCCAAAATAGTCTCAAAATCTATAGATATTTTCCTCAACTAGAATTTCTCCATTTCCTTCAATTTATCAATAGCTACTTCTAGAGCCAATTTCACTTATTTTTAAAACTGCATTCCTTCAGGAAGCATCATATATTTTTAATTACCAATGTCATAGAACTAAGGACAAAATATTCTTTTTGAATTAGTTCATTTTCTTAACATTATTGATATATTCTTTTATAAAAAACTCTAAATTAAGTCTTTTTAAATTATCTGAACATGTATGAAAATAGTAACTATCATTTACTGTGTGATTTCTTTTTCAAGGATATTGTGGGCTTAATTGTGGGTGCCCAAAATTCATATCTTGCAGCCTTAACTCATAGTGCCTGAGAAAATGACCTTATTTGGAAATAGGATTGTTGCAGATGTAACTAGTTATGGTCATTAGGATGGGCTCTAATCCCACGTAACTGGTGTCCTAAAAATACAAAATTTGGATATAGAGACATACACAGAGGACACTATGTGAGGATGAAGGCAGATAGATATCTGAAATGAAGTGAATGCCAAAGATTCGAGCTAAACAACATAAGCTAGAGGAGAAGAATAAGACAGATCCTTACTCATCACCCATAGAAGGGTGGTCTTAAGACTAGAACATAGAAACCCAGCCTAGTTTCAGCCTGCTGACTTACAAAATTCACTCCAAATGCAATATCAAATCTTACGCCAGTCTTCACTCTGCAGACTTACCCTATAGATTTTGTATGTGCCAGTCCCTACAACCGTATTAGCCAATTTCATAAGATAAGTATCTCTTTTTAATGGATAGATAAATAGATGTTAGGTAGATATAGACAGATATATGGATAATTATCTCTATATCTATATCTACATATTGAGAAATTCTGTTGGTTTTATTTCTCTGGAGAAGCCAGAGTGATACAAAGGAGTTATGCAATAGCTTAATGAGGTAGTTACAATCTCTCTTATTTTATGTATAACACTGATTTTTGATAAGCTTAGTAATTTGCCCAAGGTCACAGAGCTTGAAATGACAAAAAAAAAAAAAAAAAAAAAAAAATTCCAACTTCGATCTCTGACTCTGCAGCCCATTATTGTAGGCACTGTGATGTGCAGTAATATCCTAATTCGGACTGTTAAAAAATCAAAATTCAACTCAATGAATTTGAAGATTCAATAGGCTTTATTCAATGATTCATAAATTGGGCAGCATATTATCTAGCAAACAGAAGGGAGTTCCAAGATGTTGTACCAAATAGAAGGCTTTAATGGTAGAAGGTGGTGGGAAATGGGAAGTTTCTGTAACCATGCAGAAACTTCATTTCTCTAATACGGTCTTTTCTCCTGTCTTTCCTTTGGATCCAAGCTGGCCTCATCCAACACCCTGACTTACTTGCCTTCTTCTCTCTTGCATATTCACTCCCTTATTTATTAAACCCTTAAGACAATGAAGGCCCTGGTCAGCCTTAAACAGTTTTACGAAGAAAGCTTTGGGTCTATTGACCAGAGACAGAGTTTCAGTTAAACTAAACATAGTATCTAGGCCTCACTTGTGTTTTAGCTTCAGACCCAGAAAGCAATGAAACCAGACAAAGCTATACTATGACTGGCATCAGGACCAGATGAACTGATCAACTAACTTCTGCCTTAGTGCGAACCAACCAGTAGACACGTTACTATACATAGTTAACTAGTTATTCATAAAAGAAAGAGAGCACAGGGAATTAAACATTGAGTTTAATAAACTGGAGAGCACGAGCCTATCTTCTTCACCAGGATGTTACAGCCTCATACCCCTCGGGGGATTACAGCTGTACTCTTCCAAAGGAAGGCACATTCCTCCCTTGTCCCCAGTCCAGTACCAGACTGTTGTAGGGTACAGGGAGAGGTGCTGGACCATAGAGACCTATTAGTCTAACTAGGGGATAGATTGTACAAAAGCTCTTGAAAGCTTGAGAAGTTCACTGGTTATTTTGAAAATGCACCTGGCCCATCCCAAATCAAAGCTAATATAATCCCAGGGTAACAAAGAAGCTCTCTCTCAGTCTCTCTCTCTCAGGAACCCATACTTATCCCATTTGTTCATGCAATCTGTCATCCAGGATCGTGCCACCATGTGGGTCTAGCAACTACTGGGGCCCACAGCAGATAGCATAAACTCCAAAGGACTGAACTATAACATAAAGCAACCACTCTGGACATTGGCTTTTGTTTTGGCTTTGCTGAGAATATGGTTGGACTGTTTCCATGGTGGGACAGAGGGAGATAGGAAATTAGAAACCCAGAGGCATATTTCCACCAAGTAAACAATATTGCCACACCACATTCTCCCTTGCATGGGTCCTTGGAATACTGTGGTCATGATCCAATGGAGGAGTCTGATTTCCACCCTTTTCATGAGAGAATGACCCTGACCAGGACCCCAACTTCCTTAGTCACCATGATTAATGATTTTTCCCCTATATAACACATTCCCTGGAAGCCATCAGGGAGCCAGGTCTCTGAGCATTAGCTTACCTGTGACCCTGGGTGTGGGCCATTTCTTCAAGTAATGAACTCTTACTTCATTTGCTGCAAACTCCTGTTCACGTTTGATTGGGCTCTGATGCACCCAGGCAAATAGACCCCTTTAGTCTGATAATATTTCCAGCAAAGGGTGGAGTATTTCAGGCAGGGTCAACTTTCTTTGGAGTAATGTTGGGGTCTATAAGGTAGATTACTTCACTATTGCTGACCAAGTAATGTCAGATTGACTGATTAAAAGTCACATTTCTGGTACAGGCTGCAACTGCAATTAAGTCTTGGTTTGCTGTTATGGGACCTAGCACAAGTGACTTAATTTGAGGCCTGTTGTTTGTTCTTAACAAAACTGCTTTCCATTTATTTTTATGTGACTTGCGGGAGAATATTTCTCTGTTATTCTTTTAGTATATTGATAGAAACTGCAATTGTATTTTTCATAACACATACTTATAATTTCAGTAATGTGGATGTTGAGAAGATGCAGTGCCTTAAGATATTTTAGACATTTTGGCCAAACATTTAAGATTATTAAAGTTAGTCTGACTGTGAACTCCTACCTGACACCAAAATATGCAAGAAAATGCTGCTATATAAAGTAGGATTTAATCACAATTTCACTTTAGACATTTTTAGACTGGCCTCATCAATCTCAAAGTGAATCTTCACAACCATAGTATTTGCTTCCTGTATTCAATTTGGAAATATTTTTTCTTTAATATATCTAAAATATATATACATTAAGCACGTCCAGTCAAGATGGTGGTGTATGTAAACATGGCTCACCTCCTCACACAACCACATCAAAATTACAACTAAAGTATATAAAAACTATCACTCAGAACTGGCAAAAATCAAGTTGAACGGAAGTCTGAAACTACAGAATTAAAGAAACCACATCTTCCCAGACTGGTAGGAGGGGTGGACATGTGGAATGGGCTGGTCCCACATACACATGTGGTGGGTAAAAATTAGGAAGGGTAACTTGAGAGCGAGGAGTTCCAGCCCCACACCAGGTTTCCAAGCCCAGGGTACCATTGCCAGTTGGATAAGTCCCCATAACTTCTGGCTTCAAAAACCAGCAAGGATTGCATAGGTAGAAGAAATGTCTGGAATCTCAAGAAGTTCTTCTTAAAGAATCCACACACGAACTTACTCAGACTCACTCCCTCTGAGCTCTAGCACTGGGGTAGCAACTTGAAAACCACCAGTGGCATACAGGAAGAAACTGAAGTGGTGGAATCAAGGAGAGAGCTGGAGGACAGCTTTCTCCCAGATGAAAAGGCAGGCAGAGGCATGAAGCCAGCAAGAGGATGCCATACCTGAGATTCCACCAACCTGGTTAATACTGTTTGTTCCACCTTGGAGATTCTCTAAGGCTCAGGCCTTCCCAATTTACAGCTGTTAACAGTAGCTTTTCCTTGTGAATGGCTGGTCTTGGCTCAAGCTTTACAACTTCTAAATCCTTTCCAACTAGCAACAGCTGGCCTCAGTGAGCCCCCAGCTCCACTACCTCTTGCTAAGTAGCCCCAGGTAAAACAGTAGCAGCTGCCAGCCCAGATTCACAGCTTGGGAAAAATACAGGTGGAGGCTGATCTTGGCCTGCACCACCCAAGAAACCCAGGGCCAGCAGCACACCCATGGACAGCTACAGACCACAGTGGAGCACCACCATCCTGCCCTTGCACAGCCGATCCTCCACAGAGGGCAGAAGTTGGTGGTCAGTAGTCATAGCCAATCCTTCCAACTGAATGGCTTGGATAAGTCCCTCCCATTGACCTGCCAATAGCAACCAAGGCTCAACTACAAGGGGAGGGTGTACTCAGTCCACACATATGATGTACCTTGACTATTCACTTGGGTAATAGGGGAAGCTATGCCACAGGACCCTGCAGGACACCTATTACATTAGGCCACACTATCAAGAGAGGGAGTCATAGCAGCTCTATTTAATACATAGAAACAAACACAGGGAGATTGCCAAAATTAGGAGGCAAATAAACATGGCCCAAATGAAAGAACAGATCAAAACTCCAGAAAAAGAGCTAAATGAAATGGAGATAAGCAATCTATCAGATGCAGAGTTGAAAACACTGGTTATAAGGATGCTCAAGGAACTTAGTGAGGACCTCAACAGCATAAAAAAGATCCAGTAAGAAATGAAGGATACACTAATTGAAATAAAGAACAATTTACAGGGAAACAACAGTAGAGTGGATGAATCCAAGAACCAAATCAATGATTTGGAACATAAGGTAGCAAAACAATCAGAACAACAAGAAGTAAAAAGAATCCAAAAAACAGAGGACAGTGTAACCAGTTTCTGGGACAACTCCAAGCACTCCAACATTCACATCATAGGGGTGCTAGAAGGAGAAGAGAAAGAGCAAGAAATTGTAAATCTATTTGAAAAAATAATGAAAGAAAACTTCCCAAATTTGGTGAAGGAAATAGACATGCAAGTTCAGGAAGCACACAGAATCCCAAACGAGATGTCTACCAAGAGGTACTCTAAGACACATCATAATTAAAATGCCAAAGGTTAAAGATAAAGAGAAAATCTTTACCTTTAAAGATTTAAAAGCGGCAAGAGAAAAGCAGTTAGTTACCTACAGAGGAGTCCCCATAAAACTGTCAACTGATTTCTTAAAAGAAACTTTGCAAGCTAGAATGTACTGGTAAGAAATAATCAGTCATGAAAAGCAGGGAGTACAGTCAAGATTGTTTTACCCAGCAAAGCTATCATTTAGAATCAAAGGGCAGATACAGAACTTCTCAGACTAGAAAAAACTAAAGGAGTTCATTATTACCAAACCATTATTATAGGAAATGTTAAAGGAAATTATTTAGGAAAAAAGAAGATCAAAACTATGAACAATAAAATGGCAACAAATCAAGCCTGTCAACAACTGAATCTAAAAAAACAAACTAAAGAAAGAAGAACAGAGACAGAATCATGGATACAAAGAGCATGTTGATGGTTAACAGATGGGAGGAGTATGGGGGAAATGAGTGACGACGTTAGGGGATTAAGAAATTCAAATGGATGGGTACAAAATAGCTGTGGGGATGTAGAGTACAATATAGGAAATGGAATAGCCAAATAATTTATATGCATGACCCATGCACTTGAACATGATGTGGGGATTGCTTGGGGGAGTGGAGGTGCTGGGTGGAGTGGGGCAAAGGGGGTAAATTTGGGACAACTGTAATAGCATAATCAATGCAATATAATTTAAAAATAAAAATATATACATTTATGCTCAGAATAGCCTTTAGTAAAAATTAAGAGTTACTTCCGCAATATCGTGATTTATAATAAACATACATTTGGTCATTCAGATGACAAAAAATATTTTTCATATATGTCTTGTCTTCAACTATAGTCCCTGGCTCATGATCAAAATCCCTTGGAATTTCCTGAGTGGTAAGATCAGTGAGAGCATCTGTTGTTATAATATTTGGCCTCTTGTCTTTAGTTTCTGAAAATGCTTCAGAGCCATAAAGGTGAAATTGATATTTTGTCATTCATAACAAGCTCCTTTACATCACAACTGAGTATGTGTTAATGAGGTGACTTTTAGAAGGCACATAAGGGTTGGGGTTAGTAGGGGAACCAACCATGAATAAAGGCTTAGAACTTCAGTCCCATCCCATGATTACTAGGAAGAGAGGGGCTAAAGTTTGAATCAATTGCCAGTGGCCAATGATTCAGTCAGTCATGCCTATCTAAAGGAACCTCCATAAAAAGCAAAGGGGAGGGTGTTCATGTTGAGGAACCAGAACTCTTCCACACACCCTCATTCCAGATTGCAAGCTTCATGAGGATAAAAGTTCCTTTGTTCTGGCCCTTGCCCTATGTATCTCTTTGTCTGACTGTTGCCTTGTATTTTTTAATTCCCTTGTAATAAATCAATAATTCAGTGAGTAAACAGGTTTCCTAGGATTTGTGAGCCATTTAATGAATTAAGCTAATTCAAGTAGGAGTAGGAGGAGCCACCAAATTATAACCAGTTTGTCAGAAGTACAGTAAACAACCTGGGGTTGCAATTGGCATCAGGAATGATGGAGGGGCCTGTGAAATCTGATGCTATCCTAGGTAGATAGTGTGAAAATTGGGTTGAATCCCCCAACACTCTGATGGTGTCTGAGAATTGCTTGTTGGTGTGGAGAAGCTTACACATTAACATGTGCACACAAGCACACGCACTTGTATATTTAGTTCAAGGTTCTCAACTCTGCAAAGTAGACTTTTCAGGCACAGGTGCTGCTGCTGAGAAGTAGACATTTCAGATAACTCAAAGAGGAACCAAATAATAAATTCAGCTTTATGTATATTCATAAAATGTCATAAAGCCAATTAAAAGACATTTAAGTAAATTGCATGTAGAGAAAACTGCACCTTATCATCCATACTCTTCAAATATCTTTTGTTATTGTTATACTTAAAAAAATTGTCATTGTGAGCATGAAAGGAGACTCCCTGAGATACCAAAAAAAAAAAAAAAGTGTAAATATATCATATTAATCTAGTCCCTGCAGGACTTTCAGATTTCACATATATGGATTCAAACATGTCACACTAACTTACTACTTAATGTCAACCTTAGAAAGTAACATAACCTTTTTTGATTCTTTTTTTATTGTTGTTCAAGTACAGTTGTCTCCATTTTCCCCTCACCATTGCTCCCTGACCCACCCATCCCCACCTCCTACCCTTGATCCTACTCTCCTTTGGTTTTGTCCATGTGTCCTTTACAGATATTCATGAAAACCCTTCCCCCTTTTTCCCCTCATTATTCCCCCCTCACCTCCCTTCTGGTTACTGTCAGTTTGTTTTTAATTTCAACGTCTCTGGTTATATTTTGCTTGCTTATTTGTTTTGTTGATTAGGTTCAACTTATAAGTGAGATCATATGGTATTTGTCTTTCACTGCCTGGCTTATTTCGCTTAGCATAAGGCTCTCCAGTTTCATCCATGCTGTTGCAAAGGGTAGGAACTCCTTCTTTCTTTCTGTTGTATAGTATTCCATTGTGTAAATGTACCATAGTTTTTTGATCCATTAATTTACTGGTAGGCACTTAGGTTGCTTCCAGCACTTGGCTATTGTAAATTGTGCTGCTATGAACATTGAGGTATATAGGTTCTTTTGAATTGGTGTTTCAGAAGATCCTTGGTATATAATCCCAGCAGTGCAATTGCTGGGTGAAAACGTAGTTCCATTTTTAATTTCTGAGGAAGTTCCATACTGTTTTCCACAGTGGCTGCACCAGTCTGCATACCCACCAACAGTGCACTAGGGTTCCCTTTTCTCCACATCCTAACATTTGTTGTTTGTTGATTTGTTTATGGTGGCCATTCTCACTGATGTGAAGTGGTGTCTCATTGTGGTTTTAATTTGTATCTCTCTGATGGCTAGTGATGCTGAACATCTTTTCATGTGTCTCTGGATCCTCTGTATGTCCTCCTTGGAGAAGCGTCTGCTTAAGTCCTTTGCCCATTTTTTAATTGGGTTGTTTGTCTTCCTGGAGTGGAGTCATGTGAGTTCTTTATATATTTTGAAGATCAAACCCTTGTCTGAGGTATCATTGGAAAATATATTTTCCCATATAGTTGGTTTAATGCTGTTTTCTTTAGCAGTGCAAAATAGCCTCTTGAACAAGTGGTGTTCGGAGAGCTGGACAGCTACATGCAAAAAAAATGAAACTCGATCACCAACTTACACCACACACAAAACTAAATCAAGGTGGATATAAGATGTAAATATAAGTTGTGACACCATAAAACTCATAGAGGAGAACATAGGCAAGAAAATCTCAGATATTCCATGCAGCAATATTTTTACTGGTATGTCACCTAGAGCAAGGGACATAGAGGAAAGCATAAACAAATGTGATCTCATCAAAAATAAAGAAAAAAAAACCTTCTTTGATACTTAAAGTGTATAAAATGGCAGATAATATGGAAAATATTAGGTTTTACAAAAATTAAATTCACAAACATTATAAAATGTAACTTCAAGTGAAAAGGTGGACTGAATAGATGTGGCAAAGCCTAGTTTTGGTTATAAACACACAAAAAAGTCTCATGGCAGCTGAAAAAATGTTTAAACAAATATCTACAATTTCTGGTTCATGACAGGATGACAACCAAAACAGTGAGCTGGGCGTCACCCCCAGCTCAAGACTAGAGACGCCAGGGAAGAAGTGAAAATGTATGGAATTAAATAATTCCAGCAAGTAAGTGAAAAACTCCTGAGGATAAGATGGCAGGTGTGACCTAGTATGCAAAGTCAGTACGAACTCATGGCAGACAGGTGAGCTTTCATGAACTGGGAGATGAGCAGGAAGTTGGAGGTTGTTTATTTTTAAAATTTCTGTTCATTTTCCCCATTGAATGAGCATTTTTTTCTCCATTGACTGCCCCCGCAGCACTGAGAGTTAACAACAGCCATGGCAGAGAACAGTAACATCAAAATCATGCCAAGGGTGGTGGGATTAAGAGGTGATTAAAAAAAAAAAAAAATCAGGCTGATTATCAGGACACACACATCTCTTTTCTCCACTCACACCATGAGAATTAGGCAAAAATCAGTCAAGGAAGATAAAGTGTCCTAAAAAAAGGGTGCTCGAGGAGGGGATACTCTGTTTTATACTCAGCTACATGCATGCCACAGGACGAAAGAAGAGAGAAGGGAAAAGAGAGAAGGATGCCCTCTATGTTAGGACAGGGTCTGTGACTGCTTCACTCAGCCACTCTTAACTGCAAGGATGTCTAGGCAAGTGCACTTGTTTCTTATTGCCAAAATTACAATTATCAAAATCAAATGGCTTAAAACAACAAAATACTTCTCTTATATTTCTGGATCCAGATTCCAAAATTAAAGTGTCGGTAGGCCACATTCTCTTCAGAGGGTTTAGGAGAGATACAATTATTTTCTCCTCCCAGCTTCTGGTGATTGTCAGTCCCTTAGCTTGTGGCCCCATCACTCCAAACTTTGCCTCTGTCTTCCTGCTGCCTTCTCTCCTTAGTGGGTCGAATCCCTCTCAGCCTTCTTCTTACAAGGATGCATATAATGATTTTTAAAGACCACCTTGATAATTCAGGATAATTTTCTTCAAGATCCTTAACTGAATCACAACAGCAAATACTATTTTTCCCCAAAAAAGATAAAAATGACAGGTTCCAGGTTTAGGGCCTAATGTTTTGTTTCAGGCTGGGGGAGGGCATTTTTCAGTATATCACAGTGAGTACGGACATCCAGACACATTGTTGTACTGAATAAATTTAGTTTTCTGTTGATCAGAAAGAGGAAGAAAATGAATTTTGGGTAAATAGCTAGAAACTACCAATCGCTATAATTTCACTGCCAGAAATTATAATATAAGCAAAGTAGAATTGAAAGTTAAAAACACCATAAAGAATGAAGGATGGTTATAAATTGGTAAAAGAAATAATTAAGAATACACAGTATTTGTGAAGATTAACAGATAAGCTACTGCATCATCATTCTTGTATATGTTGGCCCACTTGGTCTTCAATGCACTTCCCTCTAATATTTGCATTGTTCAAGCTCCCACCTATTTCAGATACTTAATCAAATCAGACTTGTTTAAACAGTTTTACTCCCACCCCTGCAACTTTGTTCTTACTACCTTATTACCCTATAGTAACTAGTGCTATCTTATATCCTATGTTATAATCATTTATTTTCTACTTTGCCCTCAGCACTCCCCAAAATGAAAACTTCTCAAGAGTAGATGTTTTACAGATTTGTTCAATGTTCTGTGCCCAGTGCCTAAAAAAAGCAATTGAAACACAATGTATCCTCAAACATAATGCTAAAGAAATAAATTGATTGAACAATTATCCATATGGATACACTAATTTAGCCAGAACAAGCAATAATTGGAAGAATTATAGAGATAAATCAATGTATAAGATTTTAAAATGCCCATCCCAGGACATTAAAATTCAAACAATAATACATAAGGAAAAAAGTAGAAGATTTAGTAGTAGTAATACTATTTGGCTGCAAAAAAAGAACATTTTACCCTTTGCAACAGCATGAATAGACCTGGAGAACATTTTGCTAAGTAAAATAAGCCAGTCAGAGAAAGACAAATACCATGTGATTTCACTCATGAACAAACTGAACTAACAAGCAAAATGAGGACAGATTCATAGATGGAGAGCAGGATGACAGCTCTTGAGGGGAAGGTAGGAGGTAAAGGGATGGAGCAAAAAAGAAAAAGCACTCAGGGACATGGACAGCAGTGTGGTGGCAGTGGAGCAGAGGGGGTGTAAGGGGGATAAATGGTAAGAAAAATATAGTTAAAATAAATTGTATAAGGTATAAGATTAAAATAACACAATAGATACATACAACGCACCTCCAAATCAAATCATTCTTTACCTAGGATACAAAATTTGTTCTGATTTGCAAGGTAACACTATTGCATAGAATAGGTTTTCCAAAACTCAGAGGAGGGAGAGTGGGATGAGTAGATGAACACAGTGGATTTTTAGGACTCTGAGCTGTATGAGAGTATAACAGTGAATATGTCACTATATATTTGTCAAAATACTTAGAACCCATGTACCCCGCAAAGAGTGAACTTTAGTGTAAAGTATGGATTTAGTTAACAAAAATGTATAGCTGTTGGTTCATCAATTGTAATGAATGTACTACACTAATGCAAAGAGTGGGGGGTACATGAAATCTCTCAGTACTTTCTGCTCAATATTCTTATAAATTTAAAAGTGCTCTACACATAAACTATTTAAAAAGTACAATGGGATTGGTAATCAATTATATCTAATATGTCTATAATTATATAGAATATTCTTAAATATATTTTGT
The DNA here is from genome assembly GCA_039655065.1 of Glossophaga mutica. NCBI lineage: Eukaryota > Metazoa > Chordata > Mammalia > Chiroptera > Phyllostomidae > Glossophaga > Glossophaga mutica. Next base: position 69,127,871 of record CM077304.1, read on the forward strand.
ATTAAAGAGAAATTCATATGGAAACTTCAAAATAACGAAAGCACCCTATGCCAAGATTTGTGAATATAACTTTACTGTTATGTACAGAATAGTGTGTGGCTTTAATTAGATGATCAGATAACAAGAAATAAAAATAGTAACCCAACAGAAAAGGGTAGAAAAGGATATGAAAGCAAATACCAAACAAATGGAAAGATTTTTAAAAATCAGATTTTAAGAAGCAAAAACAATAAAAGCACATCAGTAAACAGCACTAATATCTAATAAACTAGGTACAGTCTTGGAAAACAGGGCCAATTAGCAGAGAGAAAAAAATCAGAAATATGGATGCAAATAGGCAAATTACTGCAGGTACAACAGAGACAAAAAATTATGGGATAAAAGTATAAAGTTGTATATATGAATTTATTTTTATGAACATGCATTCAGTAATTACCAAATAAAATTGACAAATTTATTAAAGAATATAATTTTCCAAAATTGATATTTGAGTTAGAAATCCATTAATTATTTAGAGAATCAAAAGTAAAGACCTTTCTCGAACTCTGCCTCACTTTTAAAAGGTGTGTGTTCTAAGTAGTTTTACAAGTGACTTTTGCCAAATTTTTAACTCAAATAATCCCATCTAATTAAAGTTATTTAGGAAATATAAAGAAAGGAACAAAGTTCATAGTCTTAGGAGAGAAGGGGAGAAGGAGTGAGTGAGAGGCTAATATACTGATTTAAAACAGAGTCAAAGTAGGATTAAAATAACAAAAACAAAATGGAACTTAAAAAACTATTTTCCACTTGTAAACAGAGGAGAAAATGCCAAGTATAATTTTAGCTAAATGAATCCGATAGAGCATTAAAATATATTACATATAAAATTAAAAATAAAATATATACATATTTACATATATAATAATACATATTTTAATTGTAAAAATTCAAGAAAATAGGAAATTTTAAAGCCTATATATCAAACACAATGGTTTTCTATCTTATGAAGAAAATGGAAGTAGGGGTGTGAGGGGAAAATATAATGAAGGACAGAGTAACCAGCCATGGTAATACTGTGTGAAATGCAGTCTGTGATTAATTCATTTCTCTGCACCTGTGTTCCAGTAAAAATGGAACAAAAGTAAGAGGAAAATAAATAGATAAACTAACAGCTGAGTTGTCAAAACCAGCAGCAGCAAGAGGAGGAGAAAGAGAAGGAAGAGGAACAAGGCCAAAGCAGAGACAGAAAGAAAGAAGGATGTCTGGTTCAGGCAGACAAAATATTTCTTACCTAAGAAGGACCAAAGGTCCAAATGTGTATATGAATCACACACACACCCACTTAGGTCAGTTGTTCTCACAATGTGGTCCTAGACTGTAGCATCAACATTATTATAATTAAGTTTCCATCACCATAGGAATTTTTGAAATGCAAATTCTTGAACTTTACCAGGAATCTTGTGAGTCAGAACTGTGGAAGAGGAGTCCAGTGATCTGTATTTTAACAAAATGCATGTTGATGTTTGAGAATCCCTGCTTTAGATAGAGGCTGAAGTTTTAATACAGTACAGGGAGTTAAGGCCATAGGCCTCGTGTATGTAAAGGACTCTATCATTTATTATTCAATCTGGGACAGTTTTGTGTTTAAAAAGGGGAGTTGATCAATGTTATAATTTTTAGTGTAATAAACTAGAAGTGCCAGATATACTTATGTTGTATCCCGATCGCGAGACAAATGACCAAGTCGGAGACAGGTGAGAGTGAGGATGGGATTTATTAACCTGCGCAGGGGCGAACTCCCGACTGCCTAAGCAGGAGATACAAATGGGAGTCGCGCCCTGCACTTGGAGTGAGCTCCTTTTATGCATGATTAGCAAGCAAGCAGTTTACAGAAGCAGAAGTTGCGGTTATTGCTAGGGTACACAAGGGTCCTGGCTTATGTCCTGATTTTACCTTGGAAACGTCTAGTTCCTTAGTATTGTTGTGTCAACGTTTCTCATTTCTTAGGGTTGCTGAGGCCATATCCTTGAAATTCTGTTAGTTCTCCTTTGTTTCAAACCTAGGAGACCTTACCAAACTTCCTCCTCTATGGTCCTATGACTTCTATGAATGGGTTGTTTGTTTGGAGGTCTGACAGTCTTAAATTACTCATAAAACTAGCCTTCTGCACTTAGATGATGCGGACACTGGCCTGCAGTGCCCGCAGCATTATAGACGAGATGCGAGACAAATTTACTTGGCCTACCAAGTCCTGTGGAGGAAAGGGGATGGCATGGCTACTGTCTCAAGGGGATAGCCCCTCCTGGCAGCCTGGCCACTCTCTCCAGAGGAGAGAGCCCTGACCCTTGCCTTGACAAGATTTGATTGGGTTCAATTTGCACAGGAATATAGGTAAAGTTCATTAGTCATTGTCAGTCAGTGAGGATCAAACAATAGATAGCATACAAAGAACTATGAGGGTCTGTTAACCAAAGGGCTACAAAGTTTGGGAAACAAACTCATTTCCTGCTGGGACCCTTATCATTTAATTGAGAGCATTCTTAGCAAAGCAGGTTTCACAGGATTTTATGCATTCTTTCTTAGGCCTGATCACTCCAGGGAGCCTGCTGTTTCCAGCACAGGGCGGCACCCACCTCTGGCATTGTTTCAGGCTTAAGTCAAGTAGGGGAAGTAAGGCAGCCAAAAGATTAGGAGACTGCTTACAGACAGAATGAGGACTCAGGCTATGTCAAAGCTGAAGGGCAAGGGTCCATCACCCCTTTTTGCTATAGCCCCCCAAGTCCTTCCCTGAGGGCCTCCATGTGATCCTGCCTGTCTTAGGTCATCCCTCCCTTGAGGAATCTTACTCATCATTAGCTAACAGATCATGCACTGGGGGCCAGACAGGGTGAAGTAAAAGGAGCAGAGGCAGCACCCCTGCCAGGGAGATAAGCTTTGTCACCTTAGTGGCTTATGGTCTGAAGGTCACTCACACAGCCTTAGCCATGGGGGCGGGGAGGGGTTACAGCTTTTGAAACCAGCCAGGGCAGTTCCCAACACTTAGAACTATGGCTTGGAAGAGAGTCTCGGTGACCATGCGGCGATGAGAACATGCACTTAGGAAAAACACCAAGTTAAATCTGTACTACTCCTGTTGTGCAGCCATCCTTTGCCTCGAGATCCACTGAAAAAGCTGGCCCTGAATCAGTGGACTCTGTAAGGCCTTTGCAGAAACAACTGCAAAATAATGTCATAAGGTCACCTTGGCCATCCAGGGCCAGTGTATACAGAAGTAAATGCCCAAGAGGAAGGTGTACTGAGTTCATAAAAATTACAGATTACTAGATGACGTTACAGTCATAAGAGTGAGTCACATTGGAGCATTCACAAGTGATAAGCTGGTACTAAGCAATTTGCAAGATATTTTAAAATAAATGTTTGAAATATTTAAAGATAAAAATCAAGAACTAAATCACAAGAACTAAAGCACAAGAAGAGGTGCTGTGAAAATGAATGCTTTGGGGAAAAAAACCCAAATTTTAGAAACAGAATAAATTGTGTTTAAACCTAAATAATATACAAAGAAAAATAGTTGGATCACGATGATTTTGAGATTTCTCATTAGTAATCTCAAGTTAGTAAACTAGGCATGTGGCTATGGAGAACTTTGTATAAAATAAAAGAAGCAACACTTATAGAATTAGTTAGTAGAAATGGCTTAACTTATCCTTACTGATTCTTCAAGTATCTAAGAATCACTTCAAGAGAGAATCGCTAATTAAACATATTGGTAGTTTTCTAATGGAGCAACAGATTGAGTACCTAGGGCAAAATTAGTGGATAAATATAATCACATGATTTTAAATTCTTTGTAAGATGTGTTCGGATACTGAGATGATCTTTGTGGTTTTGATTCAAAGGTATTTAGACAAATGATGAAGGCTATCTCTAAAGAAATAAAAGTTAAAATTGGAATTGCTTCCATGCATTAGACTATCATTGCTGTTTATACCTTTTTTTAAAAGATTTTATTTATTTATTTTTAGAGGGGAAGGGAAAGAGAGAGGGAGACAAATATCAATGTATGGTTGCCTCTCGTGCGTCCCCTGCTGGGAATTGGCCTGCAACCCAGGTACGTGCCCTGATTAGGAATCAAACTGTGATTCTTTGGTTCGCAGGCCCATGCTCAATTCACTGAGCTACACCAGCCAGGACTATTTATACATTCTTACTCCTTTCCATTTATACCCCTTCCTCCCACATAATGACTTCACTTTAATTCTTAAATTTACACATTTCTAGCAAGGAGTCTTGCTAAACAAAAAAAAAGCGGATTGGATCTCCATGATTCATCTTGATTCATTTGTTCACTTAAGGAGTAGAGCTTAAAGATAATATGAGATATGAGAAAATTGTTAATAATCTTGACATTTTTAGTCCTACTTCCAGTGTTTGTTTTCTCTTTTCAAATAAAACCTAAGAATGCTATTTTTTAAGTGCCAGCCATCTCTTAAACATTTAGGTAAAATATAAACTTGATGCTTAGTAGAAGTTAGGAGATTAGGAGATCTCTTTCTCCCCACTGTGCCATTCCTCTCCCTTCCTCCTTCTTTCTCTTTTCTTTTAATAAGTTATTGGATTCTATTCCCAAATAATAGGTGTTAAATCCATGTAAGAATTTCAGAATGTTCTGGTGGAACAAGAAAGACAGATGATGGTTCCATTATTACTGAGATATAGTACCAATCAAAAGTCTTCTTTTTAGACTCAATCTGTTTTGAGATTGCCTGTATGGGAAATAAATATAAATATATAACTATTCATACATAAATATTATTTTACAGTATGCACAGAAAAATATATATAATGAATTTGTTTGAAAATATATATAAATCTCATAATATAAAACACATTATACTCCACAGATGATCATCATATTACTTACATTTTTACTTACATATTTTACATTTTAGCAAATATATTTATGTTTTTAAAACAATTCTTCCCTTCTTTTAAGATGTTCAGCATTTCAAGTTTAAAATTTAAGTGAACGTACTATTTCTGTAATGTACATTTTTGTGGAAAGGGTCAAAAATTATTAATGTGTTTCTCAGTTTTTCTCCTCTCTTTTTGCTCACTTGGGCTTTGACCTAGTCTGGCTCTCCAAACTAGCATGGTAAGGATTGTGGGAAGGCACAAAGGTAGAAAGGTAAGGACAACTCAATCAGGGTACCACAGGAAAATGGCCAGTGTGAAGGATGTACTGCTTTGTGCTCTAGCATAGCAAAGGGCATAGCAATAAAAGTTAGAGGACAAATTGGAGAGATATGGAGAAAGGGAGCTTGAGTGAAGTGACTGGGTAAGAACCTCTCAGCAATTTTCAAAGTATAAACAATAGAAAAGACAGATTATTTTTAATAATAATTTCTCTGGACAATACTCTGTCCTGTAATATTGAGTGCCCTGTAATATTACTGAGATGACTGATGCTTCTTCAGCTCTAAGTTTGGATCACAAAGGCACTGTCTTGATAAAGTGATATATTTTAATTCAAGTAGAGCGGTTAAATCACCAGGATCCCCAGGTCTCCATAAGACCAGTAAACAAGCCTTGAAAGGTGTAGCAATATGAATTGAAATATTGTATTAAGAACTATATTGCAGTAACTTGTTACAAAAAATAGTTTTATGAATATTGTAATTAATGTTTTAACATGTGCTGGCTTTATTAAAATAATTCTAAAAACACAATGAAGTGAGTATGCCTGAGGATGAAATTAATAAGAATGTAGCAAAATTTGGGATATGGAGATGAATTTAAAGCAATTGAGGATATACTGGGTGATTTTTAAATCCTCTCACCTTGTAAATTATACAGTTCTAATACTAGTATGTTTGTTTTCTTTGGGTATGTTAGGGTAGAAAAGAATATGAATTTTTTCTTATTATTTATTGAGAAGTTGAGAGAAAGAAAACAAAAAGGGAAAATTGTTGGTGTTAGTAGGGTAAGCACCACCAAACCAGGCATTTCAATTTTGTCGAAGGGACCAGCAGAGAGCTCATTTCTGAAGAAATGAAACTTGCTTTCTGGGCCTAAGTAAATAGTTTCTTCAAATCAATAATGTCCAAAAATATTGGAATAAGATTTAATTTATTTAACACTTGAAGTTTAAAATGTCATTGCAAAGGTGACTGCATCTTTTTATCTAAGTGATAAGGTCAGATTTTAATGATTGAAAATATTGCTTTATATTATTATTAATGTCCTAGGCATAGAAACCACTTGTTTGTTTTTATTGACAGAATAATTTTTAGTATATTTTGAATTATAAACCACATTCTCTTGAACTTAGAGATGTTTATTTGTTCCCTCCTTTTGGCAAAAGAAATCCCACATGCTGAGTTAGTCTGATGATTGCACAGGGAGAAATGCCACTACGCCTCAATCCTTCAAAATAATTCTCGACGACTTTCAGGGCTATCATTGCTAGCATGGCATTGGGATGGATCACAGTCCTATAAACAGTGTTCAAAGCTCATGCCTTGCTCTGGAAAGCTGGTCCTGGCACATAGATCTTAGATGCCATAAAAATTGCTTGACAGGAGAGGTAAAATTGGTAGGCAATTACTACTGAAAGAATGATTGACAGCAAGACAATGCAGAACATCTTTGACTGCGGGAAACGGGGGCAATCGACGGCTGCTTTTCACCCCACCAGAAATGGTTTCTACTACAATAAACAAGAAAATGCTCTTAGCTGAGAGATTTCTCTTAAAGTGACTGATTATGACAAAGGGGAAAAAAGAAGCAGAAGTCCATATATTGAGGGATTACGGTGACTTGAATTTTGCTTTTTATAAGGTAATGATTCTTAGACTTGTGCATACACCCCAGTGATTAGTGGTGGTTATGAAAAATGTAGGTCCCTCATTCTCGCTGTAGACCTAAAGAATTACAACTCAAGAACAGAGCCTTGGTTTCAGCATTTATAAAGCCTCATAGATAATCATCTTAAATAGCCAAGTTTAGGAACCACAACTAAGAAATACTTTTATGGTGGTCTGTGAAAACATTTAGCTTCTACCCAGCAAAGTCTATTTTGTTCATCTTTATTTCCTCTGTATGGTTGTTTTTATATTACTAGATATATACTTTTTAATCTCTAGGACAGGTTGCACAATATCATTTCTTTTTCTAGTAGCCTCAAATATTATTTATTATCTAAAACTGAGACTCAACTTCTTTTGATCAAATTTGGAATATTTTACAATTTATTTTTATTCTTATTTTAAACACTTGTTTATCGTGTCAGATCCTTGGTATTCCATGACCATGACAAGCACTTCCAGACAGTGTTGGAACTCCAAGAATATCAGTTTCTTTATTGGCAAAAATATCAGTTTCATTATTGTTAGCAGTGCTAGCATCCTGGAAGTAAGAGTTGACACAGAGATATTTGAAGTTATCCAAGAATTTAAACTAGCAAGGAAGGAGCAAATAAACAAACAAACAAAAAAAAAAGGAGTTAAGAATATCCAGTATGTTGAGGAATGAATATTGGAATAGTTGATGAAAGTGGTTAGGATTAATAGAAAGGATTATAAAACTAGGAGGGGATGATATGGTGTAATGATTGGAAACAAATACAGAAAATAGAGGATGGATGAAAAAACAATACACATTCAATGAAAACAACTAAAAATATGGATGGATAAAATACAAGAGAGAGATATTACCAATTTTGCGATAGAAATCTTCTATAATTATCCAAATCCAGCCTAAAGTGATGGGTTCCCACTGTGGTGGAAATAAAGATCATCAGCTTTGAAATGAATAGCATCTGTGAAATAAGAATGTTAAATTATTCATAAAATATCTCAGGATATTCACAAGAGTTTACGTAAAGGTGGGAATAGTGAAAAAAGAACTAAAATATTCTTAGAAAAGTGGGGACTGTGTGCAAGATGGAAGGATGACTGTGGCAAAAATTAAAAAATAAAGAGACTTTTTTTAATGCGGTATCATGATTTTCTAGAGTGGAAATAGGTGATGACGATCATCCCATCATTTTTTCCTGGACCCAACATGGTACGTGTGTGGAAAAACTAATTCCCTATAAATAATAGCTTTTAATGTGTCAACAAATATACATGTTTATTATATGTTTAAAATTATGCTATATTTTATCATTGAAGAGGGGTGGATACACCAGTTTTTCGTTTTGTTTTGTTTTAACCCTTAGGATGAGTTTACAATCTAGATAGGCAGACTCATCTGCACTCTTATAATGTATGAACAAAAGACTGGGATAAGAGTAGTCAAAATATTGATTATATATTAACTATGGAACAATTCTGCGGCAGGATTCTAAATCACAAATCTGCTATTATGGTGTGGAGAGCCCATTTTTAAGGTCAGTTCAGTAATATAGGAGATAATTTGGTTTCCTAGGCTAGAAGTTGGAAATAAAAGCTATAAAGGAATAACTCACATCTATTATTATTTAAACAAGAATATTAAAGGCTAAAGTTGGTGCTGAAGATAAAGTTAGTATTCTCCTTGATAAAAAGTGAAACATCTCATGGGAGAACACAGAGCAAGAGTTTGAATAGATTCTCAACTTGACTAATTTATCATATTAAAGAGAAGCTGATAGAGTTTATAATTTGTACTTGCTTAGACTTATGAAGAGAAAAAAATAACTGAATGTATATAGTCATTTTATATCACCTATAATTTGTTTAACATATACATGACTATTTGCAAAAAATACTGTGTAGGTGTTATTGGACTAGTAGGTTTCAAAACTTTTAATTAATAGCACCATTGAAAGTGGAATCATATTAGACTTGGATCCTCTTTTTCATAAATTACTCCATTAACATTTAAATAGCCCTGTTATTATTAAAATCTAGTGGTGGAAACCAGTTTGCAAAACACACAAACAAACATGGAAAAGTAATTGTATCAAGCTAATCCTGAAGTAGTGGTGCGTAAACTAACATTCTAAATGATGAGAAGGAACTAAGTAAAAAGGAAGAAGAGACATAAGGTGTAAGTCGCTGTGGTGTGAGAAATTATTGGTGACTTCACAGAACCGGAAGAAGGCCCCCGTGATGGCACAGGGAGAGAGAAGGAGCTTAGTGTGAAATAAGGATGAACAAGACTCACAGGGACCTAACTGCACTGGGTCTTTTTTGGACATATTCAAGATATTTTACTTGATATTTGGAAAAATAGGAAACCATAAATATCACTTAGCAATGGCCTTACTAATTCTACATAAACAATCACACCAATCTCAGCAGCCTAAAGTTCTAAGATTATTTGCTTTATAAAACTGTGTTTCTTGGGGGCCTGAGCTTGAGAGGGATAGTTAACTCTGCTAGTCATGTCTCTTGTTCTCATTCTGGATGCAGACTAGCCTGGACAAGTTCTTTTCAGTGGTGGTGGAGGCGTTAGAAGGCAAGTGGGAATCACAAGGACCTGAGTTCGGAACTGGACTTTTGACTTCAGCTATTGGCCAAAGCAAGTCAAAAGGCTGGATATAAAATCAAGGGGTGGGGAATTATACTCCTGTACTGAGGAAGGAGAAGCAGTGCAAAATTATGCATGCTAACCTAATGTATCACACTACGGAAAAGGTTAAGTGTGTGGGTATACGTATGTGTGTGTGAGAGAGAGGTTGGGGAGAGGGGAATTAAAGAGAGAAAGGTAGCATGATAAAATTATCTTTTTAAGTATTTTGATTCAGTATGGAGAAATAGGTTTTATCTATCATCTATCTATCATCTATCTGTCATCTATCATCCATCGACCTCCGTAGTATTCTTCGTAAGAAATAATTGTTCTTTGGACATTAATGGTAAGGTAGTAAAAAAGTGTATGAATTTGATTTTAAGATTTTCATTTTAGAAGGAGACCTCTCCTGGGGATAAAAAATTTGAGTACATGAAATTACTGTAGAAGAACATTGAGAACTATTCATGAGCTAGGTCTTCATGACAGGTCCCAGGTAGAGAAAGGCCAGTCTGCAGAGGGTCAGAAGAAGCAGATAGAAAAGTAAACGGAAAACCAGAGATTGGTGGTGTCAGGGACCAAGAGGGTTGTGTTTCAAAAAGAAGCAAGTAAACAAGTCAAATGCTGCTTTGAGGTCAACTAAAATGAAAAGTAAAAAGTTTCCACTCAATGTACTGAGTGCTGACATAATGATTAGACAAAGAAAATTTGATTAGGTTTAAGATTGGGATATAGAGTGGTAGGTTTTAGATGAAAAGTATTCTAGCAAAGGTTTGATTGTTTGTTTTTGCTTTTACATTTTATTTAATTTTATTTGGCAAATCACCAATGCTACCCATCACTAACCCCTTCAAAAAAAAAAAAAAAAAGAGAGAGAGAGAGAGAGAGAGAGCCAAAATAACCAAATCTGTGGTTATAGGACTGTGAGTGTCATATCCCTGAGCTTTTGTCTTTTTTAAAAAAAATTCCTTCAATGTAAAAGTAAATATTCTTCAAACTCTCACTAGAGCTAAAAATAACAGGTGCACATGAAGAGCGCAGAGTAGTGTCTTAGGGGAATGTAGTCCTCCTGTAAGAGCAATTGCTGCAAACAGTAGCCTGCCAACAGGAGCTGTTAAAAGTGATGTTGCTGATCTGCTGTTGGATGCCAGTGAATTAGATCTCAGTCACCAGAGTGGCAAAAATAATACCCTAATAAAATACAGCAAGCATGTGTGAAGTGTCAGGCTGAGTTTTATATTTAAAAATATGTATTTTAAATTCTTAGTGTATTAACTGTGGGAAAGCCCTACATTGCATTAAGGGATGAAGTTTCTGTTTTAAATATCTCTACATTATGTCTTGTACAGATTGGCCCCAAACTAATGTTTGCAGTAAGAAATATGTTGAAATGCAATGAATGAAAAATCTTTGTTTTTGACTACAGAGAAGCTACCCTGATCCATTTAATACTAATGACATAAGTGCTGACTATGAGCACCAGAACTGTTCAGTAAAGTAATTTTTATGTTGTTTCATGATTTAGATTCACCTTGAATCTACGTGTTAGAACAGGGCAATATGGTGCCAGCCTTATGTCCAGGAGAAAGCAGTATCAAAGGCAACAGTACTCAAAAAATACCAAGTACACTGGTGAATATGCTGACCCACACAAATCTTTACAATTCTATTAGAAAACTGATACGTTTGAATGCTCAACAAAACTTATGTGATAGAACACATGAAATAATTCAGAACAATTAGTAAAACCCCCCCAACAAAACTGCATTTTTACATCCACTACAATAGCATTGGGTATTATAAAATATATATTTGATTATTTAAAATGATATCCAATATGTAAAAGAGCTGTGTTTGAGTAATAAAACATTGTTTTTCCACATTATAGCCCAGAACCTATAACAATAATTATAATAGGTAAAATATAAGTGGTTGCTTAATAAATAAATTTCATAAAGTTAATTTCCAACACATATAATGTAAAACAATAGACCATGGTTTTGTTCCTCTGTGATTCTGAGCTGCCTGATGGCAGATAGGTAATTCTTTAGTCGGCATCACTGATCAGTAATATAGTTAGAGGCTGAACAACTCCTTTTCCACTTAATACAGAAAGCCTGCAGACAACGTTTTCAAGTTAATTCTTAATTTCATATTTGCATTTCTTAAAATATTTCAACTATATAAATTTGCTTTAGGTGGTGTTTAAGAGTTTGAGCAGTGTATTATATGATCTGTTGCGATTCTTTTAATTTCCTTGTTTCATTTTCACTTGTAGGGTAGAAGAGCCCTTGATTATACAATTCTAATGTAACAGATGGGTACAATTGTTAATTTTAATACCAAATGCCTTCTTTAAGGTAATCATGTGGTTCCTAGTTCTGTAATCTGTTCAGAAACCTGAATAAGGAGTATTTACAACATTGTTATATTTATGTCATCTTTGGACTTTTTCTTCCACAAACTATATGCTTTGCACTTGCATCATAGTGATGAATGACAGCTTCATATTCTTTATTCTCACAACCTAAGAAGTGTTAAAAAATCTGTCATACGAAACACTAATTCCGATTACAGGAGAAGCACCTCAAGTTATTGGTATGTTAATTGAATGAGGTTTGGGGAAAAGTGTCATCTGCCTTACAGCATTCATTTGCATATTAATAACAAAACTTTGTTCAGTAGAGATGTTTTTTGATTAAAGTGCTAACGTAAGAGCTTGCTTAGAGATTATATGATCTCAAATTTTGAACTGAAATAGTCATAATTTTAAAGAAAAAGTCTTCTCAGACAAGCTATTTTCATAAAGGAACAAAGAAACAGATTGAAACAACTGAAACTAAGTCTATACACGCCAAAGAGTAAAGAAAGCAATGTTCTAAGGCACGTTATTAAAAATGACTGGGTTGTTTTTTGTTCTGTTTTGGAAAAAAAACGTTCCCCTAGTAATACTGACAGAACTTTACGGTGGCCAGATGAAGTTTCTAGTGTTCTTGCTAAGAGGGCTCTTGTGTGAACCCCGAGGCTGGCATAAGGGTGGGGACTCTGGCACACACCCACTGTGGCCAGCAGTGACTCTGAGATTTTGCATTAGTGGCATCAACACTCAGAAATATTTAAACTGCTTCTATGTCTCAAAACCCTACCACCCCATGAGCCTTAAGCCTATGGACAGACTCTCTTATAAATTTTATTTCAGAGAGTTAAATTTCTAATTTCCCTGGTTGACCTTGCTTAATTTAGATTTTGAAATACATGTGTACAATTATGTAGATGATACTAACTTTTGCAAAAGTTTTCAGAAAGCTATGGTTTCTAAAAAGATCTCCTTTTTAAAGAACTCCCATTTTTTTAATCCAGCTGCTTTGGATTCTGCTTTGCAATTATGTAGTTCTTTGGCTGAATATGCAGTCAGCTATCTCATGGAGATCATAATTTTGTATAAATACCTTGTAGTTTTCTAATTTGTATTATGTAATATTCCTTATGACTTGACATCCACTCCCTTTTTATATTCATGATTTGATTTTTTTCTTTTGGGAAAGGGCATAGAGTTTAAACTCTATTTATAATAGTTTATAATTTTAAATATATGAGCATCAGGATAAACTAGTACCTAGTGGGCTTTTTAAGTATTATTTTATTTGTGGGTTAGATATTTCTTTTCAAATTATTTTTCTTTCCAAATAGGCATAAGCTATACAAAGGTAGGTCTTCCCCCCTCCCCCAATTTATAATTAGGTTCTAAGAAAGAAAACACTACTGACCAACAACTAGTTATGGCAATGAATTTGCATTTGATCTTTTGTTCTCTCTTACTATTCTCACTTGTCATTGACGGAAGTCTGCCAGTTAAGAAGAAAAAGTTAAGACCCTTAACTTGTCCTTATTAAACCACTGAGCTAAGAGGGGTAGGAATAGATAACACTTCGAATCATATTATACTATACTTAGAAAATTACATACAACTTCTTGGATATTTTTACCTGAATGCTTCAGAGATAACTATGAGCATAAGTTTATTTTCTTCCTCCTTCACCAGACCTGCCTATATTTTAATTTTTCCCTGTCTTTTTGAATAGTATCATCAGCTACCTAGATACTTGTATGTGAGTCAGAAAGCTGAGACTTATTCTTACTCTCCCTCTCACTTAGTCTTTAATATCTATCACTGAGGATAAAACTATCCGTTTTGCCTCTTTAACATTTCTTAAATTCCTCCTTCCTTTCCATCCACACTGTAATTGCTTCATTTCAGATCACTATCTCCTCTCTTCTAGACTGCACTGGAAGCCTCATGTTTCTGCTAAGAATGTTTCAATAGCTTTTTCAACTTTCAAGTTGAAGTCTTCAACAGGCTTTGCCATGGGAGAATCTTTCATATCCTAGTAACTTTTGCCTCCCAAGCTCTATCTCTTGCTGTTGGGAGAAAGCTCCAGGATTGATTGTGAAGAACTGACACATAGCCCATTCAAATTTATAAGAGCTTTGATTGGATAAATTTGCATAAAAAGCAGCTGCTTCCAATAGTTGCTGGCCAGGAAAAGTCCACCCCGTTCCCAAGACAGGGTCTCCTTTTTATTGAAGGTTATTAGTAAATCCATATGGCTGGTAGTCATGTAGACCAGCAGAAAGAGTTACGCTTTCCTAAGTTAACAGATAACATGAGGCAGTTATTACACTCAGTACATTCATTAACCTCCTTCCTGTGGGGGCATGACTTTTATCTTTGGCTGTATTGGAATTCTGGTTTTCTGGGTAGTCAGCCAAGCCTGAGGCCGTAGAGAATTAAAGTGAATCCAACATTTCCCAGACACCTTTGCTGCTGGAGTCATGCTGCATCTAAATGAGTTCCCCTCTACTTGCCCCTTGTTCATCTTCCTTCCTGCCATCCTTAATCATGGCATTCTCTGTTTTCCTTCTGAGTTGATGTACATGTTTTCCTTCAACTTAAACATGTCTTTTTTTTTTCTTAGCTAATTCTTACTCTTCCTTCGAAGTATTAGAAAGATGTTTTGACCCTCTTTTCTATGCTTTTGGGTTTTCATGCACTTTCTGTGAACTGTCATAACATCTCAAGTTTGCTTTTATTGAGCACTAATTAGGTTGAATCACGATGGTCTTCCACTCAAACATTCTGGACAGAGAGATCATGTCTTTTTTCTCTAATTTCTAGCATAGTGCTCAGCATACAGTTCACAATCCAAATAAATTTCTTGAATGGGTAATTGAATGAAATAAGCCAGATTATTTTACAACTTATTTAATTTTTTTTTTTTTTTTTTTTTTTTTTTTTTTTTTTTTGGTTCTGCTGTTAGGAGGTTTCCACAGCAATGTAAACAATCCCACATGCAGCTCATTCAATGTGTCTGGCAACTCGACAGAAGATTCCAACCCGAAACTGTTCTACGCATGTAGAGAAACCACTATATTCTTCACTGCCACCCATACCATGCCCCACGCTTAAAACCTCAGAAATATCCTTGGCCTTTATTCTCTTCAGTTGTTCACACCCAATATTCAAAAAATCCTCTTAATTCTGCTCCTAAATATCCCTTGGAGGCTCTATGTACCGCTTAATTCCTACATCCACTATCTTGGTTCCTGCTCTCTTTATTTCTTGTGGAAATTGGTCCTCCTAAATAGCTTCCCCTTCTCTGGTCTCAACCTTGGGTAGATGAAAAAAATAGACTTTTCCTCTGTATTATCACTATGGTCATAACTAGAGGATAAAAATTGAAGTATGACAGAGAAAATGTCATTTATATAAAATCTACTTTATTTTTCCCTTGGGCACACAGCTAAATTTTATTTCTTAAGTTCTACTGACAGACAACCTTTCAACTGTGATAGATCTTGGACCACAACCTGAGTATACAATTGTTAATCTGATAAGATTCTGAAGCTTATCTTTTAAAACATCTAGATCTACTATTTACTGTGACTAATACATTTGATAACCGACGTGTTGTGGGTGAGTTATTAAATTACAAATGAGTCACGGCTCCAATATTACCACATATGGACATTTTGGAAAATCATTTTCTCGCTCTAAATCTGGGTTGTCTCTTCTAGAAAATGATAACAGTCTCACTGAGATGTTTCAAGTTAAATGTATAATTAGAATTCAGTAAATACTGTCTATTAATATCTGTAAAACAAAGATAACAGTTACCACGCATAGGCTTGCTTTGCCATTAAATGAGATAATTTGTAAAAAAATATTTACTATAGTAGTTGGCACATTTTATGTGCTTAAGTAAATTCATATGTGTGGCTATTATAATTATTTTCACTAATATGAATTATACCATTCAAAGTCCTGACAAAGTATTAGATGATATTGACCTCAATTTTATTACAACTTCAAACAATTCTAAATTTTAAATCATAGTAATCTCTCACCTATCCAACACGATGCTGATTGTACAAATGTTATCTGTTTTTGAATTTGGAAGAATAAGGCATGCAAAGATAGAAATGGCCATTTAAATCTTCAGATATTGCCCTCTTCCCCTCACCCTCTGACAATAGGTAAGTATTTAACAAAATGCAAATTGCTTGTTGGCTATGGACCCAGAGGCAGGAGGGAAAGTTAGTCCAAATAATGAATAGACTGACAATCGTTAATTTTTTCTGCCATGCTATTATGCTCTATGTCTTCCTCATAGTTGGCAGTGGCTTTAAAATCCCAGTCAAGTTTGCTTCTTTTTTTTTTTTTTTTTTTTTTTTTTTTTGCAATTGGTGTCTAGGGTTCACTTTAAAAAGCTAATATTTAAGACATAATTATATATGGAGAAAAAGGAAAACGATTGATAATATATAATTTAAATACATATAAGTAGATTTTAAATCTACTTCAGTCTCTGACAGTTCTAATTTTATGAGTCAAGAAACTTAAACACTGTCACAAGTACATGATTTTCACTTCCAGGTACATTATAGCATACTCAGAACTACAGTTGAATTATGAATAATAGCTGTGATTTTAGATGATGAAAACAAAAATGATACAGTATAATATTTACCTCTCCTTAGAGTGTACTTAGCCTAGTTAAACTGTGCTGGTATAGATTTGAGCAAGTGGTAATTGACTGTATTTGAAGACTGGAGGCAAAGCCCAAGTGCTAACTCAAGGAGGCCATTAACACACTGGTAAAACACTCACAGGTTGTATTATGTATGCCATTCTACATGTGTGTTTTAGACATTGTGCTTATTATTGAAGGTGTTAAAACTGCTTGGGTTAAATAATACATGTTGGTATAACTTGATAATTTATTAATATTACCTCATAAATAGACCATTTTCTGTTATTTTATCATGCTTTATTTTTCTCTTTCCTATCCACCTTATTTCTTTTGATAATAATGAATAAAGTTGTTTCCACTCCTTGATTTTTAGCTGCTATAAACTTTATTATGTGAAAATATAATATTGTCTCTCAAAAGTTTAGGAATTTATGTCTGTTTTTGGTAAATACTGATGATTGAGTTACTAATCAAGTAGTTAGCATTTTGACCAATAGATCAATATATTAAATATTTTTTTAATTAGAATGTTGAGCCCTGGGCAAGTAGTTCAGTTGGTTATGGTGTTGTCCTGATATGCCAAGGTTGCCAGTTGGATCCCCAGTCAGGGCACATACAAGAAGCAACCAATGAATGCATCAATGAACGGAATAGCAAATCTCTGTCTCTCTTTCTCTCTCTTTCTCTCTCCATCTCTCTCTCTCAAATCAATAAAAAAATAAAAATCAGAGAGCTGTATTTCTTATACATGAAATTTGTTTGTAAAATTAAATTTATTAAATACTATTGCAAAGAAATCTTTCTCCTGGCTACTCTGTTTTTTATTGTGCAATGTGGAATGGAATCATTTCTTACCCTCTCTCATCTTGGCTGGAGTTTGTTAGATATTTTTGATTTCTCTCATCTTCTTGTCCTATACCTATCATTTTTTTCCTGCATCTGTAAACTAAAGCCTTTCCTCATTTGATGTCTGTGATTTCCACTTAATCCTACACACCAGTACACCTCAATATACTGTGCTCACTCACATTCAAGCTTTCCTATCTTTCTTAGGGACTTTTTCTTTTCTCGAAGAGGTCAAAAACATAAATATGTTCAGGAGCCACATATCTAATGTGAATATGTTAACTATTATTAAAAGGACATGGTGGCACTTGTGGCAAGATTATAGGACATACCCTACTTAAACGCATTCAAATATGAAATTTTGTATTTGCCAAACTAAACAGGGATTTTACTACTAGCAGCCGTTTGCTAACTTTGGCCATGGGATAGAGTCCAAAATCTTTGGTATGCCAGCATCTCGGGTCCTTGCCCTCTGACTCAGCCCATGTTCTCCTCATTCTGTGATGTGCACACAAGATTCCAGTCGCTCCTACCTTTCTTCATCCTCTCTGTCAGACTTTGTGCCTTTTCACAGACTTATCTCTGTGTGCTTTCTCTTTCCCAGGGGTCCCTGTCTTAATTCTCTAAGACTGCTTGGGAAACTTCTTAGTCTTCAAGTCATCCTTCAAGTTGTATTTCCTTTGAGAAATATTCGCTCAAGTCAAATAAGTGGCCTGTAATCCAATGGCTGCATAACTATTACAGAATCTATCTTATTTATAAAAGTGTAATTATTTATTTATCTCTGACATCCCCAATAAGACTGGCCATTTTTAAGGATATGAATGTCCAACTATAACCTTAGATTACTTTGCTCTTCTTACTTCCTACCTAGACATTGACATGAGTCTCCGGTATCAATCAGAAATCACTTTCTGCTATAAGGTTTTGCTCTCTTCAAATAATAAAACCAGAAAAGTGAACCACAATGCTATCAAATATGCTTTATTTTCAATCAGCTTTTGTTAGCTTACACATATTACATCAGGGACATAAGATAGCTTGCTCCACTTCCAGCATCACCATCATATTCTGGGCAAAAAGAACCATAATGGACAGAAGTAGAACGGTATGTGCTACCTGGGGTACTTTGCTTTAGAGATTTTTTCCTTAAATAAACAAATATTTCCAATTATATATATTTGGACATAATTATGTTATACAAATACTTTCAGCTACCAGGAAAAGCCAGAAAATAATAAAATTTTAGTTGAATCTATCTTCACCCTGAAAAATATTGGGCTTTGCTAGTGAGGAAGAGAAGAATGACTATTAGTTTCCTTGTGTGTCTCCTGGGCATCATTATGTAGCACTTGGTTGTGGCCTGCACAGGGTCTTTGAATGCAATATATTTAAATAAATGTCTACAAATCAATGGATTGATATTTAGAGGAATATAGTGAGAGAACTGCAAGATATCACCAAGACAAATGAAAAAATTCAGGACAGTGTCACTGTTATAGTTCATTTAGAGTATATAGAAGCATAAGCTCATCTTTGGAAGAAGTGACATGCACAATAGAAAGCCCAAGGACCTAAGTACCTAGTGCACTTGTTCATGTCATGACTGAGAGAGTTCTGGGCTCAGCTCTGCATTCTTGGTAGTGTTGTTGTCCAGGACAATCCCACCCAAATATTTTTGGCCTGCTTCCTATTTTCTCATAGGTGTCTTCTTTTCTTGGTAGCATCTGACTAACTTGCTACTGCCCTTTAGATGATAATGGATTAATACTATACCTTGTCTAAGTAAATTATTAACAGTTACACAGAGGTATTTGAGAAAATAGGCTTTAACATAAGGGAATGAGTAGATCTCATTCTCTGGGCTGCCATGTGATAGAAATAGTTGTGGATGGGTATGATTTAAAGCAACCTCAACTCCTGAGAAAAAGTAATATTCATACTGGATCAACTTGGTTTGCTCCTTGAGACATTGTGAATGGTTTCTCTGGGCTCTCTCCTCTCCCGGAGAGCCCCACACTTAGCTGCACTCTTCATCAGTGCTACATTCCTATCTTCAGTGTGCAATTACTTATAAATCACACTTGAATACTGCTCTTTCACTTTCTTCTCTTATGGTCTCCTGTACAGACTTCCTAGGAAACATACAAAGACAAAATCTCTCTCCTTTTGTCACCTACTACTCATTGCATAGACCACCAACCGCATGTAATAAAAGTTTCTTGGTAAATTTGACCTTCTCTGGGAGCCCCTCTTCTTGCTCAGACTGTTCCAGAGAAAGCTGCCTGTTCCGAATACACATGGACTGAGCACTGACAGCACCTGACCACCAGTTCTTCATTTCATCACCTGCAGCTGGGTTATTGCAACACTTGGGTAACCAGTATCCTGATGGCCAGACTCTCACCTTTACTCTCTCATCCCCAGGCTATCAGAGAACTTTCTGAAACAAGATTCTGAAACCTGGTATTCTCCTGCTTTGTCCTCTTTAACAGTCTACATTGTTCAAAATATTTAAGCATGGTATCAAAAGCTGTTTGCACCTAGACTTTAAAATCAATAGAGACAGTAAATGGATAAGTTGTTGCCTGGGGAGGGAGGAGAGATGGGGATTAACAAGAGTAAATGCCCATGAAAGATCTTATTGTATGATAAAAATGTTCTAGAACTGATTTGTGGTAAGGTACAACTTGGAAATTTACAAAAAAAAATCTTCAAATTGTTCACTTGCAATGGGTAAATTTTATGATATGTAAAATATGTCTCAATAAAAATATTTATTTGCATGTGAGCATTGCACCTTTCTTATTCAGGGACTACCCAGTAGCTGCTTCTTTCTACTACATTGAATTTCAGCAATTTATTAAAAATAGAAATGAAAATGGATTTTAATGCATAGGATCAAGGTTTCTTTCAAAACCATGAGTTGGAGCTGAGTGATGTCCTGATAAATACAAGGGCAACATTAATGCAGGCTACAGTGAGACCAAGGTATTGTCACCTCTAATACCTCAAGTTCCCTAGCACCTGTCCATTCACAACTTCTTCCAGTTGTTGAAGTCTACTTAGCCAGGGAAATTTTCCCTAGACAAACTTTGAAAAAATAATAAGGCAAATACACAGTAGTGGCAGAGATGTTTCAGGAATATAGTAATGGCCCCCAACCCTCCAACTTTAGAGAGTTAGAGGTTTGAAGAAGAAACATAACCCTGAGACAAAATAGGATTATGATAAACAAGGAAGCGGGTTATTTTTATTCACTTGTGTGTGTGTGTTTAATTCATATTCTACTGACCTCAAGCTCAATGTAACTTCACACCAAAGATCTGGGGTCCAAATTACATATCACTAAACCAACTTCCTCCTTTTAGGAGTGGTACTTGCCAAGGTTACACGAGCCATGAGTCCTGGAGTTATGTAAACACAGGTCTTCTTTATCATTAATTACTTCCATTACATAGGTTTAAAGTGTATAATTCTGTAATACATCATCTGTATATTTGATTGTGTGCCTACCACCCAAAGTCAAGTCACCTTCTGTCACCAACACTCAAACCCCTCTGTGTCCACTACTCCTTCCCCTCCCCCACAACTTCCTTGTCCTCTGGCAATCACCATACTATTGTCTGTGTCAATGATTTTTTGTTTCAAACACAGGTCTTTTGACAATAGATGCAGAGCAAAAGAGCGCTTAGTATGCTGAGTTCATCTATTTTCACTGAACTAAAGAGATAGTCCTGGAGGAGAATTTGTCTTATTGGTAGATTCGCTCCACAGTCCTGATTCAGAACTTGTCTTGGAACTTGTTGGCCTCCAGGCCTTATGGGTCATGAAGGGCAAAGGCCAGAGATTTGAAGCATTGTTGTAGGAGACAGCATCTTGTTTCTCAATGATGACACCTTTGCTCTCAGTAATGACATGTTCGTGAACATGCGGGGACCACCCACAGGGTTCAGCTCCAGTGATGAGATGCTGAAACGCTCTTTCTGAGTAAAGTGAGCCCAGATGAGAGAATTCTCTAAAAGAAGTTTCACAGTCATATAACTATTTGTCTCTAATTAGAGGTCAGATCATGCAGTAGATACATTGACCTCCTACGAGCCCATGACCCTTTTTCTCTTTTCTTTCTGGTTCATATAGGACTCTCAGAAGTCAATCTTAGCTACCCACATGGTCCAACATTGTCTTTGTTTAAGAGCTTTGTGGCAGGTTTCCATGCAGATTTCCTTGTCTTTTTATGAAGAAATATAAAACATTTTGCTAAGTAAAATTTACAATAGCCATATTTCATGTTTTTACACTTGCTTCACTTTCTCATTATACCTGTTTTTTTTTCTTTTGTCACTTCAGAGTATAAAAGCATGTTCCACAGCACTGTACAAATGATAAGTATAATTTCCATTCCTCTCACTCTTCATCTTTACTGCTAAAAATCTACGAAAGTGTAAGGTATCATTATACACTGGCACTATGTGTATTGCTGGCTCTGACACACCTTCTCCATTTCTGAGAGATACACAGGAAAATGACATGGCATCTTCTAGGACCGTTATGTGTCTGGGGGTAAAATGTCCAGAGATTGTCTGTAACCCCTAACAGTGCATTGTTCTTAAGCACAGGCTGTTAGAAGAGCTCTCTCTTTCTCTGACTCTAGATTAGGAGGTATTTTCATTTGAATGGTCTCATATATCCTCTTACTTACACAGATGACACACTTATATTCCATCATGAGAGTGACTATTGGGTTGTAACAATGAATATGGTTTTGTCAGACAGTTCTTATCATTGCCAATATTGATCTTCTTTGATAGGATAGAACTACACAATATTAGGTATTTGGAAGAGGGAGAACAATTAAATATATACATAATCTTTTGACTATTATATTCCATTCTGAAAAGACAGAAAATAAATGTGAGAAGATACAGAAAAGCACAGGTAAAAACATGAGGAAATACAGACTATGAGACATTTCCAATGCTGAATTAAGTTTAAAAGAATGTTTTTTAAAAAATAGCTCTTATTTTATTTAATTAATGAATTAAATACAAGAGATAGTAACTATTTTACCTCCTAGCTATGTTATGAACATTAAATTAGACTATTTGGAAAGTCTATTAAAGATGCATTCTTAACCTCTAGTAATAAGCACTGTTTCTGATGTATAAATTTCCAATAATTTCTGCTCACTTAATCTAATATCAATAAGAAATTACCAATTTTATTTTTGTAATCACAAAAATACTATTCTAAAAGACAACATAATTTTGTGAAATGCTCTGTTCAACCATACAGTGGTATACATGTGATAAATAGGTAAAGGACATTCCATTATAAAGCATGCTTTTATTTATGAAAGCACACAACTATTCAATTGTATTATGTGTATCATTCCATTGTAAAGTTAATTAGAAGTTATCATAAAGTGAAAATTTGGAAACCATGCTGTATCTATGATCCCGGAGCACATCTGCCATAGGTGAATTCACTGAACATTTCTGTTCTGTTTTATTTTCATTTATTATTTGTATACTTCCTTTTTAAAAGTGTCATTGAGTTTCATGAGTTAGACTGTTTAGTGGAAATTCACTGGATATATTCCAAAATTTAATTACTTGGCCTAATTGAAAAACTTTTAGATTTGTACTGGGAGATATTTCCTTACTCCATAGATAATAGCTTGGTGTCTTTTCCAAGTAAACCTCCTCCCTCAAGTACACGTCGACAACAAGTACTTGTGCTGTGACTACCTCCTGCTTATAATTATCAGCAAGATAGGGGGAAATCACAGATTTTCTCTTCCCTGCAGTGTTGCAAAAGAAACAGCTCAATCTTAGAAAGAAAAATATGTTTTCTGGAATTTGGAACTAATAAATTTTGTCAAGATTCCATAAATAAAGTGAAAGCAACTTTCTATTTTACTTCAAAACATGTAAAACTTTTTGTGAGGTCTCTTAATAGTGATAGTTTAAAAATATTTTCTATTATATTTTCTATAAACAAGCATGGAATTTTATTACCTGACATTTGATATAGCATATCCATTTATTCTTTTCCTAAAAGAGAAGAAAGAAGAAAAGAAAACAATCTTTCTAGGCATATAAAGTATTCCATTTTGGGCTTTAAACTTTTTTACATTAAAAAGAAACACTAAGACTTCTGGTCAGGATGGTGAAGTAGGTAAATGCTGTGCTTGCTTCCTCTCATGACGCCATCAAAATTACAACTAAATTACAGAACAACTATCATTGAAACTCACCTGAAGACTAGCTGAACAGAATTCCTATGACTAAGGATATAAAGAAAAAGGTACACTGAGACCAGTGGGAAGAGCAGAAACACAGAACAGTTCCTACCACCACAATGTGGTGGTGAAGAAATGGAAGAATATTTCAGCTGTAGAGGTCCCCCTGAGGAACAAAGGGTCCTAGCTCCTCACCAAGCTCCCCAGCCATGGGTTCCAGTGCAGACAGGCAGAAGTCCTTATGACGTCTGGCTATGAAAATCAAAGGGGATTGCAGCTGAGTGAGTCAAAGTAGTCATGGTACCCCAGGCATTTCTCTTAAAGAGCCTGCACACAACTTGCTCATGGATTTGCTTTGAGCTCCAGCTTGGAGGCAGCAGCTTGAAAAGCATCAGGGACATATGGGGAAGAGCTGAATTAACTAGCTTTACGGTGAAGACTGGAGAGTCAGGGCAGTTCATTCCAGGGACAGAAGTTCTAGCAGATGCCATTGTTCCTTTGATGAGTTCTTCTCCCACCCAGCCAGGAGGTATGGGCAAGCACCAAATCTGAGTTTTCCATCAACTTGACTAACACTATTTGTCCTGCCCTGCTAATTCATGAGACCTCCATCCACCCAATTGGTGCCCAGCCAAAACCTCTTCTGGAGGCTTTTCCACACAAATGACCTGTCTCTGCTAATGCTGCAAACTCTCCTGAAATCTTTAAAAGGTTCACAAATCTCAAACAAGCAGCATCTGGCCTCTGCATACCACATACCCCTTGCTAAGTGGCCCAAAGCCTGGCACTTGTGGCAGTTGGCTTTCGTTCACAAATAAGTTTTTCTCAGGGGACTCCAAGCTCCACACAGGTGGCTGCCATCTGCACACCACTTTGTAGCTCCTACCAGGCGACTCTGTACTGGTCACAGGCAACTGTTGAACTTGGCCTGCATCACAGTCCTTCCCAAAAGGCCTTAGAACCAACACACCCAGTTGTCGAATTCAGACCACCCCAGAGCACCACACAATCACACAATCAGCTCCACAAATGATACACCCAAAGAGTGAACTCATCAGCCACTAGAGCCCAACTAAAGTGAATCTAAATCAGTGGAGTCAGACCCTGCACAACAGTTTGTCTGCTGTAGTCACAGTCATTCCTCACACCCGGTCAGCAGGAGGGTAAATCCCTCCCACAGACACCACAACAGCAATCAAGACTTGAGACAAATGAAAATAAGCCCACAACAATGCAAAATCAATAGGACATAGCCAAAGCAGTTCTAAGAGGGAAATTTATCACAATACAGCTAATCTGAAGCAACAAACAAAAACCTCAAATAAATAATTTATCTATACTAGAGGATACTAGGAAAAAAAGCATGAAGTGTGCATAAGGAAAGAAATAGTGAAGATCAAGTGAATATAAACAAAACAGAGTATACAAACACAATACAAAAGATAAATAAAACCAAGAGCTGGTTCATTTGAAAACATAAACGTAATTGATAAATGTTTAACCAGACTCATTTAAAAAAAAAGGAAAGAGGACCTAAATAAATAAAATCAGATACAAAAGAGAAGTGACAACTGATACACTGAAATGCAAAGGATAATAAGGAAATACTATAAAAAATTATATGCCAACAAATTGAACCTCCTGGAAGAAATAAATAAATTTCTAGAAAGTACAATCTTCCAAGACTTAATTTAAAAAACTGAAAATCAAAAAAGATTGCTAACTATTAATAAAAACAAATACGTAACCAAAAACTCCCAACAAACAAAAGTTCTGGACCAGATGGTTGGTTTCACAGGTAAATTTTACCAAACATTTAAAGAATTAATACTTATCCTTTTCAAACTCTTCCAAAAATAATCAAGGAGAGGGAAGGCTCCCAACCTTATTTTACAAGGTCAGAATGACTGTGATTCCAAAACCAAACAAAGACATTACAATAAAAGAAAATTATAGGCCAATATCCCTGATGAACATAAATGTAAAAATTCTCAACAAATATTACCAAAACAAATTCTGTAACACATTAAAGAGATTATACATCATGATGAAGTGGGATTTAATCCTGAGATTCAAGATTGGTTCAATATCCTCAAATAAATTTGTGCCATACACCACATAAACAAAATGAGGGATAAACATGATGATAACAGTAGATGCAGAAAAAGCATTTGACAAAACCCAGCAGCCATTGATGATAAAAACTCTCAACACAGTGGGAACAGAAGTCACATACTATTTCACAGGGTATAGTAATCAAAGCAACATGGTATTAGCTTAAAAAGGAACACACACATAATAGAATAGAATAGAGAGCCCAGAAATAAACTCATACCGGTATGGTTGATTCATGTATGACAAAGGAGGCAAGAATATGCAATGAGGTAAAGATAGTATCTTCAATAAATTGTTGGAAAAACTATACAAATAAATGAAAAAAAAAAAGAAACTAGATCCTTTTCTTATACCATATACAAAAATTAACTCCAAATAGATTAAAGACAAATATAAGATTAGAAACCTTAAAATTCCTAGAAGAAAATATAGGTAGCAAACTCTGACATTGCTCTCAGTAATACTATTTTGAATATTTTTCCTTGGCTGAGAGAATCAAAAGAAAAAAATAAGGACATGGGAGTATATATAACTAAAAAGGTTTTGCACAGCAAAGGAAACCCTCAACAAAACAAAAAGACAACCTACTGGATGGAAAAAGGAAGAAGCTATGAGCCAATAATACATTCAATAAGGGTTAATATCCAAATATATAAGGAACTCAGAAATGAATACCAAAATCCAAACAATCCAATTAAAAATGGGCAGAAGACCTGAATAGACATTTCTCCAAAGACAACACACACATGGCCAATAGGTATAGGGAAAAAATAGTCAATCACTAATCATCAGGGGAATGTAAATTAAAACCACAATGAGATATCATCTCACACCTGTCAGAGTATTATCAATAATTAATAATCTAAAAGGTTGTTGAGGGTGTGGAGAAAAGAGAACCCTTGTACACTGTTGGTGAGATAGTAAATTGGTGTAGCCGCTATAGAAAACAGTATTGAAATTCCTTCAAAATTAAAAATAGAACTGCCTTATGACCCAGCAATTTCACTTCTAGGTTTTTATCCAAAGACATCTAAAACCTTATTTCAAAAAGATGTATGCACCCTTATGTTCATTGCAGCATTGTTTACAATAGCTAATGTATGGAAACAACCTAAGTGTTCATTGATAGATGAGTGGATAGGTGAATGTATACACACACACGTTAGATGAAGTCCATGTTGCCTATGCTGTTCTTTTCATTGCATTATATCAAAACTGCTGAACACTTATCTATGGAATAACATGAATCAATGTGACCGCTAACTGATTTTGGGAGGACTTAGGTATTGCCCAACTACTATACTGAGGAGAGTTTGGGAGAAACATTCTTATCAGACATAATCAACTGGAAATTTGTTGGATATTTGAAAAATATGGTAATAAAGGGACTCACAAAATATATACATACCTAAAATGTCTAATTAAAAACAAACATATAAATGACCTTTATGTTTTGTAAGTCCAAGCCCCTTTCTTCAAGTGCAGGTCAAAAAAGTTTTATGATCTATTTTTGCATAACACCTTGTGTAAAATTCACACATTTGCTTCTTCAAAATAGAATGACAGAATTAAGAATACTTCAGAGCAATTAAGTATACAGTCCTTTTAAAATCTTGTGATTTTTCCCCAATAATTTTTTGGGTCTTACCCACAAATATGGCAGCATAATTTTTTAGTACTACATTATTCAGATTTTCAAAACATTCATTTTAATTTAACTGGAGCTAATCTTTTGTAGTTATATTTCAACAATTTAATCTCATTGGTTTACTTTATGTTTTACTAATTATGTAATATAATGACAAGTCAATTTGCATAAAATAAATGAATAAAGAAAAAGCTAATGACTCTAAATAATCATGCAAATTTAAATATTAGACAAAATATGTAAAGGTATACAAATGTATATGAGGGAGCTAATCAAAATCAATTAGTTTACCATGGTTTTTATTTTTATTTATTTATTTATTTTTTAAAATATTTATTTATTTATTTTTAGAGGGGAAAGGTAGGAGAGAGGGAGAAGGAGAGAAATATCAATGTATGGTTGCCTCTTAGGTGTCCCATGCTGGGAACTGGCCTGCAACCCAGGCATGTACCCTGACTGGGAATCGAACCGCGATCCTTTGGTTCACAGGCCCGCGCTCAATCTACTGAGCTACACCAGCCAGGGCTAGTTTACCATGGTTTTTAATTGGTGTACTTTATAGAAGATATTACGTCAGTTAATCTAATGAATTAGTTGAGGTCAAAATAAAAAATATAGTCCATTAGCTTAAACATTTTAATTGTTAATTCTATTCTCTATTTTTATTTTTAGTGCTAATAGGAATGTAACTAATATATACATTACTTTACAATTAATGCAGTAGTTATAAGAAAGCAATTATTGTATGTTGAGCATCTTCTATATGTCAGTTTTATTTAGACATAATCTGATTTTATACTTGCAATATTCTCAGAGGAAAAATCTTTGGTTTGCCTGTGAGTAAAATGAGGCTCAGAAAAAATAACATTTATCAAAATTTATAGAGCTAGTAAGTTCATAATTGGAGTAGACATTTGTTTCACATCAAGGGCACTAAAAATTCAACAAAAGTTTATTTAATACTTATTTTGTTATGAGTGTTTCTGTGGGTGATGGGTTTATAGTGATAAGAATGATTAACAAAGCCTTTGCTTGATGGAGATTGCTTCCTGGATTAAAATAAGAAATTAACCAAGTTAAAGCAATATGATAGTTTTATTTTTTATTTTTAAAATTTTATTTTAATTGTTGTTCAAGTACAGTTTTCTGCCTTTTACTGCCATCCCAGCCCACCCCACCAGCCCTCCCCACCTCCCTCCCATTTCCAGGCCCCCCTTGTTATTGTCCATGTGTCCTTTGTACTTGTTCCTGTAAACCCTTCCCCTTTCCCCCTGAAATTCCCTCCCCTCTCACTTCTGGTCACTGTCAGCCTGTTCTCTATTTCAGTGTCTTCGGTTATATTTTGCTTGTTTATTCATTTTATTGATTAGGTTCCTGTTAAAGATGAGATCACATGGTATTTGTCTTTCACTGCCTGGCTTATTTCACTTAGCATGATGCTCTCCAGTTCCAGCCATGCTGTTGTGAAGGGTAGGAGCTCCTTCTTTCTTTCTGCTGCATAGAATTCCATTGTGTAAATGTACCACAGTTTTTTGATCCATTCATTTACTGATAGTTTTAGATAGTGATGAATGTAAAGGGAAACAGTCATAGTGTGATGTGATAAGCTTTGAATAGGAAAGAAAATATTACATAACATAAATTTTTTAGAATTTTATATGTTAAAAATAATTTTTAAAATTTATAATATTGAAATCTTTGCTTTGAAAATATTATTAAGGTTGTTAATAACATTAACAAAAAGTTCACTACTTTAATGCATTTTAATATATATTACCCATCATTTAATGATTATAAAATTAATAACTTCAAATTTCTTAATGTAGTACAATAAAATCAAATAAACATTAATTTAATTTGTGCCAAAGTTGAAAGCTGTATTTCCTCATACTGACATTTAGATGGATGATTTCAAATTAAGGTTATGATTTTAGTAATTCTAGCTATTTAAGGGATGTTTTAATGGATAACTAGGAAATGAGGGTTAAAAAAATTACTAACCACATTTGTTTTAGGAAACCATATGGAACTTAAAATATTTTCTTTAGTGTTAGGCATTGCCTTCTATTTATATCATAGATCACTAATCTGGAAAATTTGACTATTATTATGAAAAATTATAATAAAAATATAGCTGTGCAAATAAATACTGAATTTAATTCCATAATAACTGCAGAGAAGTGGGAAATCAATAATAGCAATAGAGTATTTTATTTTTTCTTTGCTGAATGTCTTTGTAAGATCTTTATAATCTATTTATTAGAGTTCATTTACATACTAGCAAATTCAAAATGTGTCTTGACTGCCATTAAGAAATCTTATTCATTATTATTCAGAATAACACAATACATTTACGTGACAGTTTTTTCCAAGAATTAGTAACAGAGCTTAAGATTATTTAAACCTACTGTGCTAGTCAGATACAAACACTGGTTAACTTATGGCAAATGATGCCGAATAGGGCAAAATAAGAGCACTACAGGAGCTCGGGGTTTAGAACAGCAATGCTTACTGTTCATATTAGGTTTGCTGTCACTGGCTGTGGTAACATTGGTTTTTTATTTCAAAACTACTGAAGTTTCAGTTCTAGCTCTCCACAGTAGTAGAAAACCATAGATAAACTTGTCTGTTGCTGAAACTATTTTTAAAAAGTCTTACATTGACTCAGTATCCTCGGAATCCATCCCGAACCACAATCCATGGAATTATGGCAAGTTACAGAAACATAAGTATTTTAGAGTTACAAGATTTCCCTTCTAGTTTTTGTTTGTTTGTTTGTTTTTACCAGTACTCTTGGTAAGTGCTAGAATCTGGACTTACTAGCTAGAGACCAGGAGAATGGAGAGTGGGAGGCATCAGGAGAAATGGTTCCTCGTTTCATGGTAACTTCATCAACCAAGGTTGTCACAGAATCTTTAAACCAGTAGGATGACTTTTCAAATAAGGAAGATAACTTGACTTGGGTTTCAGGATACTCTGATCCTCTCTAATCTCCTATATATCTCTTTTGCAATTATCACCGTTCAAGTCCTTCTCCACGAATGTCTTAAGTTTCACATAAGCAATCTTTTTAGGCTGGGGAATAATTCCCTTGTGTGATTTGATAACCTCCTAGAGCAAAGGTTAGCTTCTTTTACTGGGACTTCTTGGATATTTGTAAAAGGAACCTGGGAGGGGCTTAAGTTGCAATCTTTACTTTGAGCTGAGGATTTGGAAATCTGACTTGTAATTTTCTTTTTTATTATGTGTGACAGAAATGATCAAGTTATTTTCCTCATGCCCTTTGAACTGGTTTCTAGCAGTTGCCACTCAGATCCCAAGGACTTTTATCAGTGGGCACTTTTTTCAGGTGACTAGAGAAATAGGTTAGACTGTTCCTTCCCCACTGCATGGGGTAAAATTGCAAATCTCTATTTGTTAATGCTAATTGGATGTTCACTATCTTCAGAGTCAAATTTGCCTAAGAACAAAGCCATATTTCCGTGTATCCTTTAGGCCTCTTCTTAGAAACTATTCCATTTTTTATACTAGTCATGGCTTATAGTTACAAATAACAGAAAGAAATTAAGCAGTGAAGGACTCTTTGGGTGGGGGGGTTCAAGTGAACTATTGATAGATTCAATAGGAAAGCCAGAGAATCAAGCTTGAGAAACAGCCAAGGCAGGCAAGGCACAGCCAATATGGGACCAGAGGGATTCTGAGCATCTCATGGAGCTGACAGCCAGCTGGACCTTGGCCATTGCCTCTGGTGCTGCTGCCAGTGCCGCCTCAGCCTTTCTCATATTGAATCCACAGCCTCACAATTCCATTACGTTCTGTATGCCTTGCAAATTTACTTCAAGTACATACACGTGTTAATTATAAGATTCCTAGTAATCATGGTTTGCTAAGTACTATGTGCCAGATATTTGCCAGCTTTTAATATTTATGTCCAATATAAATACTACTCCTAAAGTGGAATTGCTCTCATTTTAAACAGGAAGAAATTTGATTCAGTAATTTAAGTAATTAAAAAAAAAAACAACCCACATATCTGACATTGGTGTGGCTGCGTTCATACTTAAGTTCTGTCAAACACCTAAATTTAAGGTCTCTTGTCTCACCTCCTCCATCGCTGGCTAGATTTCCTGGTTTATTATTGTTTTTGCTTTTGGAAGTAAACTGGGTTTCCTGGTCTTTTTGTACTATAACTCAAGACAAGCACTTGTGTTTGCTTTGTCTTTAAGCCAGCCCTACTTGGGTCTACTGCTATATGTTAAGGTTGGTACTGTATTGCCTGCCTCCCACATGCTAGTGGGAGACAAACTAGTTTAAAAGTAAGCAATGGGCATCAGAAGGAATGTGTATATGGGGAATTATATAAAGCCCAATTCATTTTTTTTAATTGCCCAGTAAAGTGCCAGGAAAAATGGTTGGATTTTACATTTTGCTTTGCTTTCTAACCAGAAAATACTGTGGGATATAAATAAATATAATTTTGGTCCAATGGAAAAAAAAGTTAAATTAGTAGAATAAAGAAAAATATAAAGTCTTGAAGACTTGCAGAATTAGAACCTAAGAACTACTTTTACACAAAATAAAAACCCAGAACTTGTACGTGACAGTGTAGTGTAATCAAAATGCAGGTGGTGGTCAAATGTTCAATGGTCAAATGTACAATGCCCACTGGCAAGGCAATGAACTCCGCTCAAAGGTTATAGACTTCATGTGTCTCAAAGGTTTATAGCTCTATATTGTGGAAGTGTAATTTAAGTGAGCCAGAGATGAAACAGAGAAACAGAAAAGAAATAGTGAAGAGGGAAAGGAGAGTTCAACTAATATATTTCTTTTTTAAAAAATAACTTATTTTCCTTTTGGAATCATTATCATTTTAATGTACTAAAAAATACTTGTTTTTATCCCTGGACAGGTGTCTCAGTTGGCTGGAGCGTTGTCTTGTACACCATCAAGGTTGTGGGTTCAATTCCTGGTTGGGGAGCATACGTAGGTTGTAGGTTCAGTTCCCTATTGGGGCACATATGGGAAGCAATCAATTGATGTTTCTCTCTCATCCCTTCTCCCTCTGAAAATCATAAATATATTCTCAGATGAGGATTAAAATATAAAATAGAATAAAATAAGTACCTGCTTTTGTATCGATTCTCTATTCTTGGAATTTTTAGACATCTAAAAGTATTACTGAAAGGCATAGTAGGTATTTAGGTAAGATCATACACTGTTTGTATTTATACATATTTAATTTTGAATTCCACCCCCACTACTAACTAGCTGAAGGATCCTGGTCAGTTTTAAACTGTTTCTGCATTATGCCATTGGGTTGTTGAAAATATGAAATTTGGTAATGCATGTAAATAATTATATTGATATGTAACATATTGTTACAGCTTTTCAAATGTTAGCTGTCATTATCATCATCACTGTTATGAGAATTGTTTTATAATAACTGAATAAATTAAGCACTTTAAGCCAATTGCCAACATCATAATTTAATGACAAATTACTAAAACAGATAAGTTTTATCTTCATTCTCCTTACAGAATTGAGGTGTGAAACAAAAATAAAAGTGTTAATCCTTACAAGGAGAAAATATGTAATTTTAATAGAGAACAAAATTATATACCTAGAAACAGAAAGAGAATAAAAATAATATGTAAAGTTGCAATATATATACTAAAAAACAATCCACATTTTATATGTTAGTTTTCAAATTTAGTCATCCATTTTGAAAATTAATTTCTTGTGTACTTTGATTCTATTTCTAATATATAAATTTTGATAGTCCCTGGGGAGAGGGTGACTATTAGAAAAGAAGTTGGTTCAGGAGGAATTTTGATTTATGTGTATTAATTATTTTCCTTCTTACAATAATTGTGACTTTATCATTGTTTTTGGAACTCAGAGGAGAAAATCTTTTTAAAAGAAATATGTGTCGTGCTAGTCGTCTCTAGTTCCTCTCCTGCCTGTATCTCTTTGACCCCTGCAAGTCAGGCCTTGCTTTCATCGAAGCGATGAAACCGCTCAGCAATATCGCCAGCGCTCTGACTCCAGTGGCCAAGTCTCAAATTTTATTTTATTTGAACTATTGGCAGCATTCGATCCAGTTGATCATTCTCACATTCATAAAACACTACCTTTATTATTCTTTCATGTCACATTTTCTTGGCTACCTCATTTAACTTTGCTATTTCTTAGTGACCTTTAGTATTTCTCTATTTCCAAATGCTGTGGGTATTCTAGGACCCAATCTTTGCCTCTCTGCTCACCTTTACTTATGTTCATTTCCTTTATATTTTTATATAGACTCATGGTATTCATTGCTGTTGATATACTAAGGATTGCCATCTGTGTATCTTCAGTCTAGACTACCTCCCACTGACTTTCAGACTCATATTTAATTGATGTGCTGACAATTCCATTTGATATGTAATAGGCTTTAGAATGCAATATGTATACATTCAAAGTTTTCTTCCCGTGCCTGCTTTTACCACTTTCTTTCTTATTAAATAAATGATGACAATTCTTCCAGTTGCTCAGACCAAAGAACTTGGGGGTTATCCTTGATTCCTCTCTTTCACTCCTCATATCCTTACCCACTTATCAACAATTCTCATTGGTCTACCTTAAAGCACACCAAAATATGAATATTCTCACCACTTTTGTCATTATTATCCTGGATCGAGCTACTAGACCCCTTAACTCTCTATTTAAATGACGCATCCCCCCGAGTCTTCTCTAACCATCCCATATGCAATTTCAACAACAATATACATCCCAAAATTTTCCTTCCATACTACATTTTACGTTTTTTTGCACTTATCAATCAGTACATACTGTATATTTTACTTATTCTTCTCGTTAATTATTTCCCCTTTTTATAAAATAAGCTCTTAGGGCAATGGTTTATGTTGCTTTTGTTGGTGGCTGGATATACAGGACCTAGTATATTACCAGTAGTTTTTTAGAGCTAGAAATTTTAGTTTGAAGAATAAAAAAATGAATGAAATGTATAATGGCAAATCTCATAAATAATCATAATTGTACAAAAGAAATTAACCTTGAGATAATTTTAAATTGATAAAGATAAACTAAGACTAAACACTATACAAAGAATAAAGCAATATGTATAAAATATTTGGATTCCCTTACTTAACAGTTCTATATCTTGAAACTTCTGTTAGATATAGGTATTATTATTGTAGTGATTCACATATATACACAATATACATTATGCAATGTGTATTTATTTGACACAAGGATCTCTTTTTATTAAATATTTTAAAATGTTTGGATAGACTTTATCTTTGAAGAAAGTTTTAGGTTGCCAACAACACTGAGTGAATAGTACAGACAGTCCCCATGTGCTCCCTGCCCCACACCTGCATGTCCCCACTGTAAACATCCTCTGTGGTGCATTTGTTACAATAGATGGACCTACATGGACCCTGTCAATCATTATCCTCCCAGCATCATCACCACCCCACGTCCATAGTTCACATTTGGAATCATTCTTTGTGTTGCACATTTTATATCAATTAATTTTTAAGGGAAATGATTATTATAAAACAGTATAAAACATAAAATTCATTGTTCATTAAAATACAATTACTTAGAAAATTTCTTGCTCCATAAAGCAAAATATTAACTTTGATGATCTCAAGGCAATAGTTATGAAGATGATTATTTTGGCTATCTGTATTTTATACATTTTATGGATAAGGGTATTTCACATTCTCCTAAACAGGCACTAACATTCATTTCAAGGTTTTATTATAAATAGTTAATCAAATTATACATGTCATTTGAAAAATAATAAAATCATAAAACCTATAAAAGTATTAAAACTGTCTTTAAGTTTATGTAACAAAATGGTTTAACAAAATTATTACTGGGTATACTTTCCCCCATATTGTATTGTGAATGTATCTTAAATCAGATATTTACAACGAAATAGGACATATTTTACACTATGATATTATTGGGTAAAAAATCTAAAGTCCCTAATGATCTTAAACTGATTCAATGTCCTAGAAATAGAACTGCGTTACAAAAGAAAAAAATTATTAACCCACCTTCACTCTTGAATTCAGTGCTGAAACAGATTTCTCAGCTCAGTGGAAAGTATAACAGATTTTTGAAAGATCATTTCTCAATGGAGAATGTTGAAAATGCCATACTATCATGTTTGCCTCAAGACATCAATTCTCATAAATTGTAAGAAACTAATCAAAGGGTCTAAAAATATTAGCTCTAAACAGGTAAACTAATTTTTTAAATCTAAAAGAATGCAAAACCTTAATTTTGTGATCCATTCATTTACTGATGGGCACTTAGGTTGTTTCTAGCACTTGGCTATTGTACATTGTGCTGCTATGAACATTGGGTGCATAGATTCTTTCTGACTGGTGTTTCAGGATTCGTAGAGTATAATCACAACAGTGGAATTTCCATGTAAAAAGGCAGTTCCATTTTTAGTTTTCTGAGGAAATTCCATACTGTTTTCCACAGTGGCTGCACCAGTCTGCAATCCCACCAACAGTGCACTAGGGTTCCCTTTTCTCCACAAACTCTCCAACACTTGTTTTTTGCTTTGTTTATAATGGCCATTTTCAACGGTGTGAGGTGGTATCTCATTGTGGTTTTAATTTGCATCTCTCTGATAGCTATGGTACATTTATACAATGGAATTCTATGCTGCAGAAGGAAAGAAGGAGATCCTACCCGTTGCGACAGCATGGATGGAACTGGAGAGCATTATGCTAAGTGAAATAAGCCAGGTGGTGAAAGACAAATACCATATGATCTCACCTTTAACAAGAACATAATCAACAAAACAAATAAGAAAGCAAAATATAACCAAAGATGCTGAAATTGAGAAGAGGCTGACAGTAACCAGAGGGGAGGGAATTTCAGGGGGAAAGTGTGAAGAGTTTGCAGAAACAATTATAAAGGACACATGGACAATAACAAGGAGGGGGTGGAAAAAGAGGAGGAAAGTGGGGAGTGCTGGCATGGTGGGGAGGGGTGGGGGGGAGAAAGGCAGAAAACTGTACTTGGGCAACAATTAAAATGTTTTTATTTATTTATTTATTTATTTATTTATTTATTTATTTATTTTTTAGATTATTTATTTATCTTTAGAGGGGAAGGGTAGGAGAGGGGGAAAGGGAGAGAAATATCAATGTATGGTTGCCTCCCGTGTGTCCCCTGCTGGGAACTGGCCTGCAACCCAGGCATGTGCCCTGACTGGGAATCGAACCTCGATCCTCTGGTTCGCAGGCCCACACTCAATCCACTGAGCTACACCAGCCAGGGCGAATTAAAAATGTTAAAAAATAAATTAAAGCAATAACAAAAAATGCAAAATCTCCAATTTTTTATTTATGTAAGTATTAATGGGACAATGTAGAATACATCTTTGGGTAAAAATAAAAAGATAAATTAATATAGATAGTATATTGACTGCTTTGTTCATGGGATTTCAGTATTTCTATATAAAACTAACCTGAAAATTATGAATGGTTCTGCTACCTGATTGCAAAAATCAGATTATCACACTGTTTTAGAAGTTTATGCTTAGAGGATGAAGTGATGATATTGTGTAAATTATCAATGTGCATGCTCCTAGCTTAGAGCCTCAGATGAAACAAAATGTAAACTGCTCATTAGAAAAAGTTGCTTACTGTAGTATTTTTTACTGCTTCTAAGAAACTGTTAATCTATCTCAAAATTACTCATTTTATTTTACATTAAAGTATAGAAGATAAATATTTTCCAAATATCTCAACAATTTGGGCAGTAGAGTGGAAGAAATGGTTGTAGAAGCAACATCATGTTAGTAAAAATTCATAGACGTACTAGTTTAAAGATAGAATTTTCAATGTAGTTCTGCCACTAAATAGCTGATCTGCTAGGATGAATCAATTAATCAATACTCTTACCACATCTCTCTGAAGAAAAATTTCTGCTCTAATAATGTATAACTCCAGGAGATGTTATTTTTATCTGAGTTTTATTTTTTAAAAAACACAAAAGCTTTCTAAATTATTTTTATGCCCACATGTTAGTAAATCATGTCTTTTGTAAGTTTCTTTGTTGTTTTTGTTGGATACTTGCAAAAAGATAATTTACTGTCAGAATGACTTGGATATTAATTCTGATGGCTCCATTGAAAAATGAAAATCTTGAGAGATAATATAAGAACTGTTTATGTCCTGATATGTGTGTATGTTTGTAGTGAAGAATGAATTAAACTTTGATCTTTGCTAGAAAAGTAGCTTCTAGAAGAATTTATATATATCATCCCAAAGATGAGCTTTGAAAGATCTAGTTACTAACAATTGAAAGGGGTCGGGATGGATTGGTTTGTTATATCTGTATTTTTTAGCCTTTGTATTTTATGCTGTATCATAAATATGCATAAAACAAAAAATTCAGAATTTTTTATCTGTTTTGCTGCCAGAAGAGATGTTTCTTTATGTCTAAGGAGAAAGAGAAATAACTTATCAGTGTTTTCTATCAATAAGAACAACATTTAAAATATTAAGAATAACTTTAATGTCCCTAATTGTATGAATCACTACTACCTAATATACTTTCCCCAATGGAATAAATAACTAATAGCTAGAGAGACTATAAGCATGAACGTTACAGTATATTTGTTTATTTAACTGGTATCATAGTCATGTCAATATTTTCAAAATTAGTGGTTTGACTATATTATGTAATAACACATGGAGCAGAGCATGAGTTTGTCTGTAAAGATATTGAAAATTATTTATTCAGAATTATTATACACAGAAATGTATTAAATATTAGAACCATTAACTCTTGACAGAGCACCCAGCTTATGCTGAAATGGTTGGTTGTTGATCATTTTTTACCATGAGTTCATGGAAATCTGGGACTCAATTATAATTATTTGTTTATTATTTTGTAATAATAATTACTCCAAACAGTGGACACATCCCTGACATTTGATTGATTGAATTACTACAATGCCTCTGGAACTCTTTCAGGTACTAGGGATATGAAAGTGAGCAAAGAGACAAGGTTACTATTCATTCCAGTGGCTTTCAGTCTAGCCAAGGAATACACAACTAAATGTTCAAACAAAGATAACCGATGGTCATGACCAATGTTATGACAGCCAAAGTTGTCTGAATGAGAATTTAACCTGATTGTCGAGGTAAGCTAAACTTTCCTGTAGTAGTGTTGATTAACCGGCAATCTGAAGGGTAAAGGGCAAAGAAGGCCATCTCAGCAAAGGGAACAACAGCTTGGTCCTTCCTTCCATGGCAGGAAGAGCATGTTCAGCTTGAGAGACTGAAAGAAGTCACATTTAATTAAAAAGGAGAGATAAAAAATCTAGGCTATGTCTAGTAGTTACTGAATATGATTTTGCATTTGTTACTTTGCATTCTACTTCCTTGGTATATTTTCACTACAGCAATTATCAATTCTCATCCAGAATCATTTTGTTTATTTATGTACTTTTTGTTCATTTTTAATTTTTCCACCAGGAGAGTACAAACTCCACTAAAGCAGGAACCTTGTGTTTCTTGTCCTCTCTATGCCACACTCTGATACTTACAATAGTGCCAGAATATTGTAGATGCTGAATGAATGTTTCATTCAATGAAAAAATGATGATAATTGCTATTGCCTATTACTACAGTGGCAAGAAGTTTTAGGACTGTATATGTACAAAAGAAAGGTTGTGAATCAGTGAAGAAGTACCTGTCATTTTTTAATAGATGAAGTTAGAAGAAACGCAACATGGTGATAGACAGGAGGACTATCCAAACAAGCCTTTGCCTGATGGGTTAGTAGTTCATTCTTTCTGAACTCTTTTTTCTCTTTAGTCTTTACTCCATTTAAATTTGTCTCATGTGATATATTAATCATTGAGCCTCTATGTTCTGATTGGCAAAATGGGATTGCAATAAATGAAATTTGTAATAAAATGGGATTTGTTTGACATAGTGTGAAAAAAGTAAGATGAAAACAGTCTAGAATAGAATATATCTTATGCTTGATAAGCAACACATAGAATTTATGAAACTCTTACTGCTCCTGCTGAGGCTCTTGCTACTAATAGCATCTTGGTGTTGGAGGATGAATTCTTTAAAAAGCAGTCTCAGCAATGGAGTTTAATGATGATCATGGGGAGTGTCCTTGGAATCAATGCCTGTGGAAGAAAAATGAGGGAAGGCGTGTTAGTAAAGGGAGAAGCCGAATTGCAAGATGTCCAATTATAGCCTTAGCTGACCCCACAAGTAGTTCCAAAGTTATAATGACTCTTCAGAATTTTTCTCTATTGGGCTTACTTGGACTTACATCTCCTGACTTTTATTCTTTTTACTTTTTTCACTTTTTGGATCCACACCCATAGGAGACATGTGACCTTGTGGAAGAGATGCTCTTTGAAGCTGAGATGATCCATGGAGGGACTGACAGTGAAGGTAACTAGTCCTTTGATAAAGGATTTGGGTGTACATCACTGTGTTCATTATACTGGCTTTCTGTTTCAGATGCCAAACTTTTTATATCCCTGACCCTCTCTCAAGATTTAGTAGAAAGGTCATTGATCAGATTGAGTATCGAGAGAGCTCTAACACTAGTTCTACACATTGGCTGAGAAAAAAAATTATTCTATTGATTTATTCTAGTCTAGCCAGTGTCCCATTATTTTATGGAATGTCCATTATGTGAGGATGATGGCGATATATATGTATACACACATCATCTTTCTTAAAAAGGTACTTTTTTATTGTGATAAAATCACATTATATAAAATTTATCATCTTAACCATTTTTAAGTTTATGGTAAAGTACCTGTTAAATATATTTGCATTATTGTGAAACATATCTCCAAGTGTTTTTCATATAAATGGAATCACACAGTATTTGTCTATGTTGCAACTGGTTTATTTCACTTAGCACAATGTCTTAATGTTCATCTATGCTGCGGCATGTGACAAGATTTTTTTCATTTTTAAGGCTGAACAATATTTCATTACACATAAAAACCATGTTTTGTTTATACCTTTGTTTATTCATCTATTGACAAACAAATATTTTTATAAACAAATAAAAAGAGGTTCAGATTCTTTAAAACTTTACCCTAGGATAAGAAGTAAATGGGCAATAAAGGCCAAGACTCAAATCTAGAAATTTGTTCTCTAACTCAGATTTCTTGAACTAATCAATAACTAAGGAAATTTCGCTCTCCAAATTCCAAGTATACCAATGCAAAAAAAACATGCCTTCACACAGCAATAATCTGTACAGCTTACTTTAAAAATGCTTTCTTGATATGACACCAATGCGTTGGTCAGGGTCTTAGAAAGAGACATTCAAAGAATGCTTACGTACATGTTCATATAAACTGACTTATTATAAAGTGCTGAGAACTTAAGTTTCTGTTCAGGGAGTTTATAGTTAAGGGATTATTGCTTAAAATATTTTAAATGATACTACTGACATCCTCTGTTCCATAATGTACAAAATAGATTTTAAAAGATTACTATTATCAGGTATGACATTATACTCAATGGATTTATGAAAAGGATACATTTTGGCATATGGTTACATTGATGAAACAAGCCTAAATTTAATTTGATAACTATTGTTTGATATTAA
This sequence comes from Glossophaga mutica, assembly GCA_039655065.1. NCBI lineage: Eukaryota > Metazoa > Chordata > Mammalia > Chiroptera > Phyllostomidae > Glossophaga > Glossophaga mutica. The sequence goes on from CM077304.1 coordinate 69,168,876, forward strand.
CATTTTTAAAAAATTTATAATTTTAAGCATCCATAACACTTCAAACTAAAATCTTAAAATTCAGTTAACAAGAAGATTGTTCAAAGGCTGTAATACTGTAAAGCTTTGGTTCTTGAAGTGTGATCTTGGACCAGTATCATTAGTATCACTTATGAGTTTGTTAGAAATTCAAATTCTCAGTCACTATCTCAGATATATTGAATCAGAAATACAGAATGAGGAACCAATCAAGCTGAAATTTAACAAATTTGCTTATTTCTTATTTGATGGATGGTATGTGTGAGAACATTGAGAATCACTATCTAGATCATTTTAGACAGGAGTGATGTTGTTGTACCTAGATATGTGAAATTTGTATGTGGTCACAGACCATGAAGGAAAATGAGGCTACTGACAAAAACTGACTCCTGGCTGGGAGAAAATAAGGACATGTATAAGGAATGATAGAAAGTTTGCTTGCACTAGACTTAAATGAGATGAGAAAAAAAATTGCCTTCTAAAAAAGAATCGAACTTAGAGAGAAACGCAAAAGCAAAAAAATATATAATTTATAGACTTTTCCACAGCACCCAGGTCTACAAACACTTGGGGAGTATTTCAAAACACAAATGTCTAGACTTTACCAGCATTCTCCCTTTATTTTATTTAAAAGCCCGCAGATTTTCACTTTGGAAAAGCTCCCAGTTTGACAGACGTAAAACGTGCTTATCCGTGTGATGGCAGGGGAGTACCAGTCTCCAATGATTCCCAATCTGGACCTGGGTGGGAGGAAGAACTTGTTTTGTTTTGCTTTCTCACTCAGATAACTCTGATGTTTATTCTGGCTTAGGAATGGCTGCTTATTCTGGTGTCTCAATTTTTTCTAAGTTGAGAAAAATTAGAAATTTTAGCAATTTCTCTTGTGTCTTTTGTTTTTGTTTTTCCAATAGTTATTCTTGAAATAGCTATGTCTTTAGTAACTGGACAACTCATGAGACTAAAATATAATAAACTTCTGATAAACTTAAGAAATATCGATAAGCTTTGTTTCCCAATACAGTACTGTAGTAAAAGTAGAAGCGATAATTAAAATAATAGCTAAATATCATGAAGCCCTCATTCCCAAGCTGTCTACTGACAACTTTACTTTTATGTTCACCTGTATTTCTCATATATTCAGAACAGACTGTCAAAGTCAAGCCTCCATCCATCACCATTTATCCCCCATATACCTTCTACTACCTCCCCTCTCCTTTCCCTTTGGTATTTACCATACTGCTGTCTGTGATTGTGAGAATATTTTCTTAATCTCTTCACCTTTTCACTCAGCTCTCCCAAACTTCCTCTTTCCTAATAACAGTCTGTTTTTTTTTGTATCTTTGAGTCTATTTCTATTTGCTTTGTAAGTTTATTGATTTCATTAGACCTGTACTTGAAAATTATAAAATATTGAAGAAAAAAATTAAGAAGACACAACTAAGTAGAGCATATACCATGTTCATGAATAGGAAAAATTAACATCAATAAAATGTCCATACTACTCCAAGCACTCTATAGATTCAACACAATTCCTATCAAGATACCAATGGCATATTTCACAGAACTAGAACAAATAGTCCAAAACTTTACAAGGGACCACATAAGAACTCAAATAGTTGTAACAATTTTGAGAAATAAGAACAAAGTTGGAGAAATCACACTACTGATATCAAACTATACTTCAAAGCTATTGTAATCAAAACAGCATGGTATTGGCATAAAAGTAGATATATAAGTCATTGGAATGGAAGGGAGAGCCCAGAAATAAACCTAAACCTTTAAGGTCAACTAGTATTCCACAAAGAAGGAAAGATAATCTATTCAATATTCCACAATAGGGTAAAGGCAGTCTATTCAATAAATGGTACTGGGAATTCAGACAGATGCATAAAAAAAAAATGAAATTAGATTACATCTTACATCATACACAAGAATAAACTAAAAATGAACTAGAGACTTAAATGTAAGACCCAAAACCATAAAAATTCTAGAAGAAACATAGTAAAATCTTGGACATTTCTTATAGAAATATTTGTCTTTGTTTCCACAGGCAAGGGGAACAAAAGAAAAAAAATAAACAAATGAGACCACATCAAACTAAAAACTTTTTGCACAGCAAAGGAAACCATCAACAAAACAAAAACACTCTACTTAATGAGAAGACATACAAGTCCTATCCAGGAAGATCCAACCACTGTTAATACAATGAGAAGAGTTTGCACAATATTGATGTAACCTAGCAGCCATGGAGAGTGGACTGGAATGCATATGTGTGAACAATGACAACTTCACTGTGCTAGTCAGTGGGGGCAGTAAACATTGTTGAGTGTGCATGCATGTGTACTGTGTGGCCATCACATTCAAAATGACTGAGCAAGTAGAGCAATGAATCTGCATCAAATTTTGCATTAAGCTTGAATATTCCTCTGTGGAAAATATTTGGATGATTCAGAAGGTCACAGCTATGGGCAACTGGTGACTGGCAGCTTCATCACAACAATGCCTCTGCTCACATATCATGTCTCATGTAGAGATTTTTGGCAAAACATTACATCACCCAGGTGACTCAGCCTCAGTACAGCCCAGATTTGGAACCCTGTGATTTCTGGCTTTTCCCAGAACTAAAATCACCTTCTAAAGGGAAAAGATTTCAGACCATCAATGAGATTCAGGGAAATATGATAGGGCAGTTGATAACAATTGGGAGAACTGTGGGAGGTCACAAGTTGCCTCCTTTGTAGGGGACTGAGACATCATTGTCCTATGTACAATGTTTGTATCTTGTATCTTCTTCAATAAGTATTTATATTTTTCATATTACATGACTGGATTCATTCTGGATGGACACCATCATATTTGTCAATGATACTTCTGATAAAATGTATAAAGAACTTATAAAACTCAACACCAAAAAAACTTCCAATTCAATTTAAAAATGGGCAAAGGACCTGAATTAATACTTCTCCAGGGGATACACAAATGGTCAACAGACATGAAAAGATGATCAATGTCAATAATCATCAGAGAATTACAATTTTCAAATTAAAACCACAGTGAGATATCACCTCACACCTGTTAGAATGGCTGTCACCAATAAATCAATAAACAGCAAGTGTTGGCAAAGATGTGGAAAAAAGGAAACCCTTGTGCACTGTTGGTGGGAATGTAGATTATTACATCCACTATGGAAAACACTGTGGGATTTTTTTCAAAAAATTAAAAATGGAGATGCCTCATTAACCAATGATTCCACTTCTGGGAGTATATTTGAACAAACCTGAAACACTAATCTGAAAGATTATATGCACCCTATGGTTGCTGCAGCGTTATTTATAATAGCCAAGATTTGGAAGCAGCCTGAATGCCTATCAGTAGATGTGTGGGTAAAAGAGCTGTGGTTCATTTACACAATGGAGTACTAATCCTCAGTAAAAATAGAATGAAATCATACCTTTTGTGAAAGCGTGGATGGATGTAGAGTGTATTATGTTAAGTGAAATAAACCAGTTAATGAAAGACTAATACTATACGATTTAACTTACATGTAAAATCTTAAATCTCCCTGTGATATATTCACCTTTTCTTACTCCATCAGTTTCACAGGGAAAACAATAGAGGTTCAGATATTTTAAACAATATGCCCCAAATCACCCAGTTTGTGAGTATAGGATTCAGAATGAGAATCCAAACTTCTGATGCCAGAGCTTTAGAATTTAAGCACCATGTTATATCTATGAATGAATTTTAGCTAACGTAAGATTCACCGTTTTAAACTCTGTTAATCCAGTTTTAGGGGTAGTTTTATTGTCACATTTTCAAGTAAAATCATCTGCAAATCTTTACATTTTGATCCAAATTCATTGTACTCTATCTTTTTAATTTAAAAGCAGAGTAGAATTTTCTATAGTTGCCAATGGCTTTGGAGTCAAATATCCACAAGATATAAGTGCATGCTACAGTAAAGCAGTATTTGGCACAAGCTTGTGTGTGTGTGCGCGCACACGCACGTGTGCATAAACACAGGCATAAATACATGCAATGTGCAATAAATATGAATACCATGCAGAGAAGGTCTGATGACATTTGGGTAATGTAATTAAGCTGCACAGATTTTCCAAGGCTATGGTTATTTAATAACTTTGTAGTGTTAGTGATTCTTTAGTTCTTTAGTGCAGTGCAGTGTAGTTAGTGAAAATCATTGGAAGATGATTTTCCTCTTCATTTTCTTATAGATTCAAAACAATTATTGATGAAAATAACATGCATATTATTATAACATTACATATGTAATCTCCTCCACAATATGGAAAGGCAATGGAAATTAGATTTCATGAAATAATCTCGCCCTAAAATTTTCCTCTTTCGTGACAGCCTAGTCACTAAGAACCAAAAGATTCACACTGTTACCTCTGTGTACCAAGGAAAGCTTTGATCAATGTTTTACAATGTGCCATTATCATGTAACATGTCTTCTCAGTAGGTAATTAGCAGGTGATAATTAGAATCAAGTCTAGTATTTCACATATGCCCCTTAAAGCTATGCTTCTCGAAGGAGGAAAGAGCTAAGAAAAAGAGTTGCAAAATGGTTTTCTACATATTGCTTAACTACATAGGAAGGTGAATTCTTTTTAAAATCAGAAAGACAAATGTTAATGAATCAGAATCTGCAAGTAATTAGGTAATGCTACCGATCATTAACTGTGGATTGTCTATTTTATTCAGTTTGTTTGGTTGAACTAATTTTAAAGTAACAGAGACTATTTTCCCGTATTTCTGATCCTGAACAAATATCTTGGCTCATGTTTAAGTAATAACAAAAGTTAATAGTTATTGAAAATTGAGCTCCAGTTGAGTCTACTGAACAACACTCTGTAATATCTGGCATAATTCTATGTTAGAGATCTGTCTGTCTTAGAATGTCCATCACCAGACTGCCAAAGCAAAGGACACATCTGATTAAATATAACATGGTGGTTAAATTCTAAAGCTCTGGAATCAGTTGGTTGGGTTCTCGTTCTGAGTCCTATATGTTCAAACTGGGTGATTTTTGACAAATTGCTTAAACTATCTGAGCTTCTATTGTTTCCCCTGAAAGAGTAATGGAGTGAATAAAAGTAAATCTTTCATAGGGAGATGTGAGAAGTGTAGGGGAGAATAAAATCGAAGTCCTTAGAAGAGTGCTTGAGAATCAGGGCTCAATAATTTTTAGCTATTATCTTTACTATTACTTATATTTTTATTGTTGTTCAATTACAATTGTCCCAGTTTTTCCCTGGTTGCTCTCCTCTGCCCTGCCCCACACTGCTCACTCAGCCAATCACCCACCCCTGCATTGTCTATGTCCATGGGTCCTTTATACATGTCCCTTGGCTAAGCCCTTTCCCTTCTTTCCCCCATTTTCCCTCTCCCATCTCCCCACTAGTCACTGTCAGTTTGTTCCTTTTTCCAAGTTTCTGGGTCTATTTTGCTCATTTTTTGGTGTGTTTTGTTTTGTTTATTAGGTTGCACTTATAGGTGAGATCATATGGTATTTGTCTTTTGCCACCTGGTTTATTTCACTTAGTATAATGCTCTCCAGTTCCATCCATGCGAAGGGTAGAGGTTCCCTCTTTCTTTTTTCTTTAATATTTTATTGTTGTTCAAGTACAGTTTTCTGCCTTCCCCCCACTCTTCCCCCTCCCCCCAGCCATCCCCATCTCCCTCCACTGATTCCACACCCACCCCCCGGGGTTTTGCCCATGTGACCTTTATAGTTGTTCCTGAAAACCCTCCCCCATCCCCCCATTATTCCCTCCCACCTCCTTTCTTTCTGCTGTGTAGTATTCCCTTGTGTAAATGTACCACAGGCTTTTTTATCCACTCATCTACTGATGGACACTTAGGCTGTTTCCAGCACTTGGCTATTGTAAATAATGCTATGAACATTGGGGTGCATGGGTTCTTTTGAATCGGTGTTTCAGGATTATTATTATCATCATGTATCTAGTAAATCTCTGATTGTTAACTTAGATATTACCCAGGAAAATATGGAACATTAAGCTGTTATCAACCACTAATAAAACCTAGAATAGGATATGAAATTAGATAACTTTCCACCTAACATAGAAGAATGTTTTATGGAATGGAACCGATGGCAGGGTGATTTTGAGAAAGCATGGTGGTAATAGGAAGACATGGAGGGATAACTTCACTGCATACAAAAATTTGCCTCAGAAAGGCAAGCTTAGCTGGGTCCTGGGAATTAAGCCCCTCATTATTGCATGACAGCATTGGACTATCAGTAACACAGTACATGAGAGGAACAATGTAATTTTTTTTCTTAAAGAAAAAGTGAAGAATTTAGGAAACAAAACTGAAATTATGCAGAAGAAAAATCTGTTAATTAAATCCATATATATATATATATATATATATATATATATATATATATATATATGGAATGATAGGCTTGAGCCACAAACTGTGTTAGAAGTGACAAAGTCATGCTTTTGCTAAGTAACATTGTTACTTAGGGTCTTAATGTGTTTATTAAACAATCCCAGTTTAACTTTTAGATTGATTTAAAAATGTGCAATACTACATATAATTGTTATATATGTATGTGTATATGTATATATGTGTGTTTCTCTGTATGTGTGTGTGTGTGTATATATATATACCTGAATTATAGTATTCAGATATTACATTTATGCCCTTTTTTGTGGGATTACACAGATTATTTCACCATATAACAGCTTTCTTCCCAACATTTTAAAGGCTTTTTAATGAAACAATATTCTTCTAGACAACTCTTATTATCTGTACTATAACAGATTTTGATATACCCAATGAATTTCTAGATAAGAAAAAGCAAAGTGACCTTGTACAAGATTTTATAGTAAATCTGTGAAAGTTATGGCCCTATATTTCCCTTAATTGACCCACTATAATAATAATAAAGAGAAACAATTACCCATTTCAGCAGCTCTAAGATTGCTCACTATGACTCTACAGTTGTTACGGTAACTGGCTACTGAGAAAATGCCAAAGGCATTCACAGAAATCTAGAGTTCATCAAAAGGTTCTGCTTTAATAGTCTTTGCTGTTGAGTAAAATCATGCTTAATGAGAGGGGGAAGAGGGCAGGAGGGGAACACAGGAAGGCACAGCTGTGTTTTGGATTAGTTACAGAAACAGGTGCTAGGAAGCACCCCCATCTGAAAATTGTTGTCCAGGACCTACTCCCTAGCATCTAATTCTTTCCCCATTTCTAGAATTCACATTGCTATTTATTGCTTCAATTGATCAGTGAACATTTTAGAGTACATGAGCTAATGATGGTTAGTCTTACATTATCTTTGGGTCTGAGAGTAGCACATATCATTGCGATAAGACTGCTAATAAGAGAAGATGTTAATTTTCATGCAAATATTGTTTCCTTGTGTTGCATTAACAGTTCCGTTTGCTTAGGGTATTCCCAGCATCTTTGACAAGATATAATATGAAAGTTTTTGAAAAAAGAATGCCAAGTTTATTTACTCTTAGCCCCATGTCATTACTTTTTTGTAAACTGTAGAATAGAAGATAAATTTAGATTTAAGAATAGTGAAAAGTCATCCAACAAATTCTTACAAATTTTATGATGTTTGATAACACTCTTTGCGATGAGTGGTTTTGTGTTTGTTCATTTAAAATATGGCATTACAATGGGAAACGCATACTCCGGCAATTTACAGGCCCACGAAAAACTCCATATTATTAATTACCACTGTCAGAAAATGTTTTGTATTTGATTCCTGGCAATGGTTCTTGCTGAATAGATTCTTGGTAATAAGATTCTTGATTCTCTGGAAAGTCAGTCTGACAGATTAACCAACCTGTGATTTATCCAATCAAGGATACTTTCGGGAAGATTTGAGTGTTTCCCTCCCTTTCAATCACAATAATGACTCCAGCCAGCCCAAGAGTAAGATAGGCATTTTTTTTTCTTTAAAATCTTAGAAGAAAAATCAAGCTATGCTTACTAACGCTTGTTTCACTGAGAAAGTTTTCTAGAAATATAAAATTGTTAAAAAATTGATTTTATAACCATAGATGTCCACTATTATCATTCTTTTTGATAATGATAACTTTGATAACTTCTTTTAAACAGGAAGTTAAGAAATTGTATTAGTTCTCTCTTTCTGCTGTAACAAATTTTCACAGACTTAGTGGATTTCAACAACATAAATTTATAATTCTTGAGGACAGAAATCTGAATTGGTCTCCTTAGAATTAAATCAAGGTGTAGGCATGACTGTATGCCTTCCAGAGGCTCTAGGGAAGAATCTGTTTCCCTACCTATTCCACTTTCTAGAGGCTACTGTATTACTTGTATTACAACAATCACCAGTCAAGTCCTTTTTACAATACCTCATTCAGACACTGATTCTCCTGCCTCCCTCAGTCACTTACAAGAATCATTGTAAGTAGATGGGGACACACACAGGTAATCAAAGAGAATATCCACATATCAAGGTCGTCTGCAACCTTAATTTCCCCTTTGCTACATACCATAACATATTCACAAATTCAGGGATTAGGATGTGGACATATTTGGGAAACATTATTCCACTGATTTCAGGATATAAATCAATTTTCCACAATTTATATTGAAAAGAATGTAACTATATTTATTATAGTTATATGTTTTATTTTATTTTGTTTTCTAAACCGAGAGATAAAAATCTATCGAGAAGATCATGCTTTATTGATCTTCTATGATGATCTAAGCCAGTGATTCTTAAATTTTAGCATGCATCAGACTCATCTGGAAGCTTGTTAAACACAGATCCTTGGATTTCACCCCAGAATTTCCAATCCAGTAGGTCAGGGATGGAATCTGAGAATGTGGTCTATTACGTTTTAAAAATACAAAGCTGGAGTCTGGTAATTTACTATTTTATGTTCTTATATATTTTGTCAGTTTAAAATTATTTACTAGTTAAATGACCTCTACCCAACTACTAGAATTAGATTCCTGAAAGACTTAATGATAAGATATAACCTATAGGAAAATAAATGTAGCAGAAAATATTAATAAAAATGATATATATACACACACACATATAATTCACTGAAACAAACTACCTCAAGACAATGAAAAAAATACGTAGTATATATTTAGTTGCTATAATATGTTTATGCATACTAAGTTTTAAAATTTGTCATTTTTAAACATTTCTGAATTTGGAATTAATATTTCAATTGTTATTTTTCAAGTAGGAGTTATAAAGCATTCTTTTGTCTGCACATTGCATCAAAACTTGCAGAATGATTGTAACTAGATTGAAAGAAAATCCAGATATATAGTGGGAGCACTCTTAAGAAATGCTGCTGTGCCAAAACTCACTGCAGAAAGGATAATGTGTAGACACACGCACACAGACACACACACACACAGTTGAAGAGTTTCAGAAGAATTGGACAACCAATGTGAAAATATTTTAATAGCACTTTAACCAATCAACCTATATTTTATTGTAAACAAATGTATAACATGGTTATGGCCAAATAATCTCAATAAACACAAAATAAAGTGATAAGAAAATATAACAGTTTCACTAGCAGCATTTTCCCTTCTTAGTGTTACGTAAATAATGCTTCTTATCATTGATGATATTCTAACTTCAGTGTAATAATAGTATGTTTTTTATCTGTTATTCTCATCTCTGGGAAATCTATCACCCCAACACCATAATGGAAGGGTACTTATAGTACCACGTATTTAAGACACAGTGAGTTGTGACTCAAGTAAGCCAATCAGAATAACACCTTCCTTTCACCACTGGAATGTCACTCATGGTACACCTGTCCTCAACACAAAGGAGTAGTGATGCAAGTCAGCCATGTAGAATAGTTAAACCATTGGTTGTGATTTCTTTCTAGGTGTACTGGGATTGAATTGAGATTAATTAGATAATTTCCCAAGACATGATATAGTGGCATTAGAAGAGTTTATTCTCCTAAAATCAAGAGCAGTTTGAATAATTTTTGCTGGAACTGATTAAAACGATCTTCTTTCAACGCAGGAGGCAGATAATGAGAACAAGAATTGAAGAAATGTGTACAAAAACATTTATGAAAGTGGAGAAAAATAATAGTTCACGTGAGCTTTGAGGTCTAGATCTTGCCATGCCTGAAGAAGTTATGACTGAGCCCCTGGCTGATTACATGTTAATTTTCAAATATTATTTAATATATTTTGTTGAATTAAGAAAAAATTGTAGTATTTTAGTTGAAAGTATATTAATAATTAAAACTAAATTCAAATTGAATTGATTTTTTATAATATCAGTTTCTCCTTTTCAGAAATGCAGTATTTGAATTTTCTTCTTGTTCCTAATTGTTGTATTGCTATTTACTTAGGTATTTTCTTCCTGTAAATTACTACCAGGGTCAGACGTAAACTTGGAAGTACATAATTATGTATTAAAATGGATATATATTGATCAAAAAGAAATAAAAGTTATTTTACTCAAAAGGCAAAAAAACAACTAATATATCACAAAATCAAGAAATACAACTTTTTCCCATTAACTACCTAACAATTTTATAATACATTTCCCTTGTGATTTTGATAAGTATTTTTGATCACTTCTTTATACAATGCCAATTTTACAATTTCTTAGAGAGAAGAAAATATCAATTGACATTTCTTTAGCATGCCAATTTAAATTAACTCTTATTGTTCATAGTTTTAACAAGAAGCATAGTTCACACAAGAAGCAGGTGTGAACTAAATTCTTCACTTACTATTTTGTCAGTTTTATGGTTTGGAATTTTCCTACGTCAGATTTTAGCCCCAAACATTTCAAACCTTGTTTCTCCTCCACTAAACCACATACTTCCAAAATAGAGTACTACTAGGGTAGAAGTTTTTTTCTGGAAGCTATTCTTATACCAGAGTAGATGGCAATAATTTTACATGGAGAAATGGCTGCAATTCATATGATTAGATCCTAAAAAACTCAAACAAAATGTGTCCTTAGTCCAACTGTCCCTTAGCCAGATTCTAAAATGCACCTGCTCATACCAGTCAGAAAGGGTGGGTGGTGGAGAGGAACTAGAAATAATCGAGACACTGTCCTCAACCAATTTTGGAGTAAAAGTATCCAATTTTTACAAATTTAACAAAAATATATCACTATGCAAAAACATTGCTGAGGTCCATCCTAAGACAGTGAAATGAGACCAAACAACTAAGCGTCCTGAAATTCAAATTTCATTACCTCTTCAGTAAATTTTTCTCTAGGTCTTACATCATAATTTTTAAGTATCTCACCTTTCATTTTAAATGGTTATGCATACATAGTCATTCCATTAATTTTATAAGAACCTATCTCATTCCTGTATTGTCTATTATATTAATAGCTATGATAGAATCACATTGTTGGGTTGGTTCTCTTTTTTTTAAGTATATTTTATTGATTATGCTATTACAGTTGTACCATTTTCTCCCCTTTACTCCTCTCTGCCCTGCATCCACTCTGCCACCAGCATCCCCCACCCTTAGTTTGTGTCCATGGGTTGTTCATGTAAGTTCTTTGGCTTCTCCATTTCCTAAGCTATTCTTAATATCCCCCTGCTTATTTTGTACTTACCATTTATGCTTCTGATTCCCTTTACCTTTTCTCCCATTCTCCCCTTCCCTCTGCCCACTGATGATAACCCTCCATGTGATCTCCATTTCTGTGATTCTGTTCCTGTTCTAGTCGTTTGCTTGGTTTCTTTTTATTTTTGTTTTTGTTCAGTCATCGATAGTTGTGAGTTAGTTGTCATTTTATTGTTCATAGTTTTGATATTCTTTACTTAGATGAGTCCCTTTAACATTTCATATAATAAGAGATTGATGATGATGAACTCCTTTAACTTTTCCTTATCTGGAAAGCACTTTATCTTCCCATCCATTCTAAACAGAGCTTTGCTGGATAGAGTAATCTTGGATGTAGGTTCTTGCCTTTCCTGACTTCAAATACTTCTTTCCAGCTCCTTTTTGTCTGAAAGATTTCTTTTGAGAAATCAGCTGATAGTCTGATGGAAATTTTTTTGTAGATAATAGTATTCTTTTCTCTTGCGGCTTTTCTCTCCTTATCATTAATCTTGGGTAATGTGATTATGATGTGCCTTTGTTCATGCTTCCTTGGGTCCAACTTTTTTGGGACTCTCTGAGTTTCCTGGACTTTCTGGAAGTCTATTTCCTTTGCCAGGTTGGAGAAGTTCTTCTTCATTATTTTTTCAAATAAGTTTTCAATTTCTTGATCTTCCTCTTCTCTTCCTGGCACCCATGTGATTGGGATGTTGGGATGTTTAAAGTTTCCTGAAGGTTCCTAAGCCTCTTCTTATTTTTTTGAATTCTTGTATCTTTATTCTGTTCTGGTCAAATTTATTCTGTTCTTCCTTCTGCTGCAGATTGTTGGTTTGAGTCCTGGTATTTTTGCCTTCAGTGTTGGTTCCCTGTATATTTTTCTTTATTTCACTTTGCATAGCCTTCACTTTTTCCTCTATTTTGTGACCATACTCAACCATTTCTGTGAGCTTCCTGATTACTAGTGTTTTGAACTCTGCATCTGATAGGTTGGCTATCTCCTCTTCACCTGGTTGTTTTTCTGGAGTTTTGACCTGTTCTTTTATTTGGGCCATATATATTATATATTTTTTGTCCTGGCATGTCTATTACATTGTAAGAGCAGAGCCTTAAGTATTCACCAGGGTGAGGCAGCCCACATCACCGTCTTGTGGTCACTGCTTTGTGGCACTGTCTGTTGGGGAGGAGTCAGAGAGGGAAAAAATGCCACTTGCTCAGCTCTTGGCCGGTTTTCAGTTGCTGGGTTAATTCTCATTTGATGGTGGTATATTCCTTTATTGCACTTATCTCTTCATAGTAGCTGCTTGAACTTTGTCTCATGTCTGTAACCACGAAGTTTGCACCAGATCGTTGGTAGTCCACAGGCCACGTGAGAGTGGTAGCTTCAGTTGAGCTCTTGTGGCCTTCATTTTAGCATTTTCTTTTTTTTTCAATAAAATATATTTTATTTTATTTTTTTTTGTTGGAAGTGTTATTTTGATTACAGTTATGATTTCACAGTTGTATACATTTTATTTTATTTTTTCCAATTTTTTAATTTTATTTTTTAATCAGTATTTTTTAATTGTTGATATTGTACAGTTTTCTGTCTTTTACCCTGCCCCCAGCCCACCACCCCAGCCCTACCCACCTTCCTCCCATTTCCACCCCCCATAGTTTTTGTCCATGAGTCCTTTATACTTGTTGCTCTAAACCGTTCCCCTTTTCCCCTGAAATTCCCTCCCCTCCCACTCTGGACACTGTCAGACTGTTCTCAAATTCAGTGTCTTTGTTTATATTATGCTTGTTTGTTTGTTTTGTTGATTAGCTTCCTGTTAAAGGTGAGATCATATGGTATTTGTCTTTCACTGCCTGGCTTATTTCGCTTAGCATGATACTCTCCAATTCCATCCATGCTGTTGCAAAGGGTAGGAGCTCCTTCTTTCTTTCTGCTGCATAGAATTCCATTGTGTAAATGTACCACAGTTTTTTGATCCATTCCTTAACTGATGGGCACCTAGGTTGCTTCCAGCACTTGGCTATTGTAAATTGTGCTGCTATGAATATAGGGGTGCATAGGTTCTTTTGGATTGGTGTTTCAGGGTTCTTAGGATATAATCCAAGCAGTGGAATTGCTGGGTCAAAAGGTAGGTCCATTTTTAGTTTTCTTAGAAAATTCCATACTGTTTTCCATAGTGGTTGTACCAATCTGCAATCCCACCAACAGTGCACTAGGGCCCCCTTTTCTCCACAACCTCTCCAACACTTGCTGTTTGTTGCTTTGTTTATGAAGGCCATTCTGACTGGTGTCAAGTGGTATCTCATTGTAGTTTTAATTTGCATCTCTCTGATAGCTAGAGATATCGAGCATCTTTTCATGTGTCTCTGGATCCTCTGTATGTCCTCCTTGGAGAAGTGTCTGTTCAAATCCTTTGCCCATTTTTTAATTGGGTTGCTTGTCTTCTTAGAGTAGAGTCTTGTAAGTTCTTTATATATTTTGGAGATTATTCCCTTGTCTGAGGTATCATTTCCAAATATGTTTTCCCATACAGTTGGTTCTCTTTTTATTTTAATACTGTTTTCTTTAGCTGTGCAGAAGCTTTTTATTTTGAGGAGATCCCATTTGTTTATTCTTTCCTTTATGTCCCTTGCTTTTAGGGGACATATCATTAAAAATATTGCTGCGTGAAATATCTGAGATTTTCCTGCCTATGTTATCCTCTAGAATTTTAATGGTGTCATGGCTTATATTTAAATCTTTTATCCACCTTGAATTTATTTTTGTGTATGGTGTAAGTTGGTGCTCGAGTTTCATTTTTTTGCATGTAGCTATCCAGTTCTCCCAGCACCACTTATTGAAGAGGCTATTTTTGCTCCATTTTATGTTGCTGCCCCCTTTGTCGAATATTCATTGACTGTAGAGACTTGGGTTTATTTATGGGCTCTCTGTTCTATTCCACTGGTCCATCTGTCTGTTCTTGTGCCAGTACCAGGCTGTTTTGATTACAGTGGCTTTGTAATACAGTTTGGTATTAGGTATTGTGATCCCTCCTACTTTGCTCTTCTTTCTCAAAATTGCTGCCGCTATCCAGGGTCGTTTATGATTCCATATAAATTTTTGAAGTGTTTGTTCTATGTCTGTGAAATATGCCATTGGAACTTTAATAGGTATTGCATTGAATCTGTAAATTGCTTTGGGTAGTATGGACATTTTGATGATATTAATTCTTTCCATCCATGAACACGGTATATGCTTCCATTTGTTTGTGTCTTCTTTGATTTCTTTCTTCAGTGTTGTGTAGTTTTCTGCATACAGGTCTTTTACCTCCTTGGTTAGGTTTATTCCTAGGTATTTTATTTTTCTTTTTGCTATATCGAATGGAATTTCTTTCTTGATTTCTGCTTCTGCTGTTTCACTGTTGGTATACAAAAATGCCTTTGATTTTTGGATATTGACTTTGTATCCGGCTGTTTGGCCAAAATCATTTATTAGGTTGAGCAACTTTTTGGCCGAGTCTATAGGATTTTCTATGTACACTATCATGTCATCTGTAAACAATGATAGTTTTGTTTCCTCCTTTCCAATTTGGATGCCTTTTATTTCCTTTTCTTGTCTAATTGCTGTGGCTAAGACTTCCAATACTATATTGAATAGAAGTGGTGAAAGTGGACAGCCTTGTCTTGTTCCTGATCTTAGTGGGAAAGATTTCAGTTTTTGCCCATTGAGTATGATGTTGGCTGTAGGTCTCTCATATATGGCCTTTATTATGTTGAGGAATGTTCCCTCTATTCCCACTTTGCTGAGTGTTTTTATCATAAATGGGTGTTGTACTTTATCAAAAGCTTTTTCCTCATCTATTGATATGATCACGTGATTTTTGTCTTTGCTTTTGTTTATGTGATGTATTACATTTGCTGATTTGCGAATGTTGAACCATCCTTGCATCCCTGGGATGAATCCCACTTGGTCATGGTGTATGATCTTTTTAATGTATTGTTGGATGTGGTTTGCCAATATTTTGTTGAGGATTTTAGCATCTATGTTCATCAGTGATATTGGCCTGAAGTTTTCTTTCTTTGTTGTGTCTTTATCTGGTTTTCGGATTAGGATGATGCTGGCTTCATAAAAAGAGTTTGGGAGTCTTCCATCATTTTGGATTTTTTGGAATAGTCTGTGAAGGATAGGGGTTAGCTCTTCCTTAAATGTTTTGTAGAATTCTCCTGTGAAACCATCTGGTCCAAGGCTTTTGTGTGTCGGGAGTTTTTTGATTACTGCTTCAATTTCATCAGCTGTTATTGGTCTGTTCAGGCTTTCTGTTTCTTTTTCTTTGAGTTTTGGGAGATTATATTTTTCTAGAAACTTGTCCATTTCACCTAGGTTTTCAAATTTCTTGGCATACAGTTCTTCGTAGTAATTTTTTAGAATCCTTTGTATTTCTGTGGTGTCAGTTATAATCTCTCCTCTTTCATTTCTGATTGTGTTTATTTGAGTCCTCTCTCTTTTTTTCTTGATGAGCCTGCTTAAAGGCTTGTCGATTTTGGTTATCTTTTCAAAGAACCAGCTCCTGGATTCATTGATCCTTAGGATTGTGCTTTTAGTCTCTATGTCATTTAATTCTGCTCTGATCTTGGTTATTTCCTTCCTTCTACTTTCCCTGGGCTGTCTTTGTTGTTGTTCCTGGAGTTCTTGTAGGCGTAGGGTTAAGTCATTTGTTAGAAATGTTTCTTTCTTCTTTAGGTAGGCCTGTATTGCTATGAACTTCCCTCTGAGCACTGCCTTCATTGTGTCCCATAAGTTTTGGGTTGTTGTGAGTTCATTTTCATTTGTTTCCAGAAACTTTTTGATTTCTTCCCTAATTTCATTCTTGACCCATTCATTGTTTAATAGCATGCTATTCAATCTCCATGATTTTGATGATTTGGGGATTTTCCCCATGAAGTCGGTTTCTAGTTTTAGTCCCTTGTGGTCGGAGAAAATGTTTGGTATGATTTCAATTTTTTTGAATTTGTTGAGGCTTGTTTTGTGTCCTACATGTCGTCTATCTTTGAAAATGTTCCATGTGCATTTGAAAAAAATGTGTATTTAGTTTCTTTGGGATGAAGGACTCTATATATATCAGCTAAGTCCAATTCGTCTGGAGTACTGTTCAATGCCACAATATCTTTGTTGATATTTTGTTTGGAAGATCTGTCCATTTTTGACAGTGGGGTGTTAAAATCTCCTACTATAATTGTGTTGCTGTCAATATCTTTCTTGAAGTCCTCTAAGATTTTCTTGATGTATTTAGGTGCTCCTATGTTGGGTGCATATATATTTACAATGTTTATGTCTTCTTGGTGGATTCTTCCCTTGAGTATTATGAAATGACCTTCTGGGTCTCTCTTTATGGCTCTTCTTTTGAAGTCTATTTTGTCTGATATGAGTATTGCTACCCTGGCCTTTTTTTCCTGTCCATTTGCTTGGAAAATTTGTTTCCAGCCTTTCACTTTGAGTCTGTGTAGGTCTTTTGTCCTGAGGTGGGTCTCTTGTAGGCAGCATATGTGTGGGTCATGCTTTCTTATCCAGTCAGCTATTCTATTTCTTTTGATTGGAGCATTTAATCCATTTACATTTAAGGTTATTATTGATAGGTACTGATTCATTGCCATTTTCGTACCTGTGTTCCTCTCTCTCTTTTTCCTTTCTTTCCTTACAGCAGTCCCTTTAGTATCTCTTGCAGTACTGGTTTGGTAGAGGTGTATTCTTTTAGACTTCTTTTGTCTGGAAAGCTCCTTATTTGTCCTTCTATCTTGATTGAAAGCCTTGCTGGATAAAGTAGTCTTGGTGGTAGGCCTTTGGTTCTCATTACTTGGAATATTTCTTGGCATTGTCTTCTGGCTTGGAGCGTTTCCATTGAGAAGTCAGCTGCTAACCTTATCGGGGCTCCCTTGTATGTTACTTCCTTTTTCTCCCTTGCTGCCTTTAAGATTCTTTCTTTGTCTTGGACGTTTGCCATTTTAATTATGATGTGTCTTGAAGTGGGGTTGTTTGGGTTCCTTTTGATTGGGACTCTCTGTGTTTCCTGGATTTGTGTGACTTTTTCTCTCATCAAATTAGGGAAGTTTTCTATCATTACTTTTTCAAATAGGTTTCTATCCCTTGCTCTTCTTCTTCTCCTTCTGGTATTCCTATTATACGGATATTATTATGTTTCATGTTGTCTTGCATTTCTCTTAAACCCTCTTCATTCTTTCTGAACCTCTTTTCCTTTTCTTGCTCTTTCTGGCTTCTTTTTTCTACTTTGTCCTCCAACTCACTGATCCGATCCTCTGCTTCATCGATTCTGCTTTTCATTCCTTCCACTGTGTTCTTCAACTCAGAAATTGTATTCTTCATTTCCTCTTGGCCCTTTTTGATAGTTTCTATTTCCTTTTTTATGTTGATATAGTTTGCACTGAGTTCATCGTAGCTTCCCTGTAGTTTCTGGTAGCTCATTGAGAGCTCATGGAGCTTCCTGACAACCATTTCTTTGAACTCCTTATCTGATAGTTGAGTTGTCTGTTTCATTTAGGTTTCTTTCTGGGGCTTCCTCTTTTTCTTTCATTTGGGGATTGTTTCTTTGTCTTCTCATTGTTTGTGAGACTCTTCTTGTAAACCTCAGCTTCTTAAATTGATCTGTTCTGGCTACCTGGGTTTATGGTGTGAACTTCTGTGGTGGAATACCTGTGAGATTCAATGGTGTAGTCTCCTTCAGGTATCCTGGTGTTCACAGCTTCCACTGTCTCAGCTGTGGGAATACCCCCTCTTTTGGTCCAACTCTGGTATTTTCACAGTTCTAGGATTTTTTTGCCTCACTCGTGGGTATTTAAAAAGAGAAAAGAATAAAGTGAAAAAAGAAGAGAAAAAAAAAAGAGGAAGGAAGGAGAGATAGAATTGGAAAGAAAGGAAGAAGGAATAAAGCCAGAAAGAAGTAAAGAGAAGCAAAAGGAATTGAGGGATAAAAAAGGTAGAAGTAATAAAAAATAAAAATATATAATCAAAACAAAACAAAAAGAACCCCACAAAAATGAAAAACAAACCAAAAGAAACAAACAAAAAACCCAACTAAACAGACAAAAAACAACTATGAAAAAAACCACAAAACAAAACGAGACAAAACATCCAAAAAACAAAAAAAAACAAAACAAAACAAAAAAAACTCTTGCTATTTTCAAACAGGCCAAACTGGATTTTCTGGACTTGCTGGCTGTAGCAGGCTGTGAGGCGACCTGTACCACTTTTCTCCCTGTTCCTCACTCAGTCAGCTTTGGGCTACTGTCCTCAGTGCCAGCCCAGCCCTGACCCCAGGGCTAATGGCACACTCTCCATGCAGGGCCTTGGGTGTGATTTCTGAGCCTTCTGCAGAGGGCGCACTTTCCCGAGTTTATGGGTTTCAGCTGGGATCTCTTACAGATTCATCCCTCCCCAAGCCTATTGCTGTGAGCTCTGGGTCTCCTACAGGGTGCGAGTGCCCACCCGAGACTACTGGCGTGGGCTCCGTGAGTTTCCCGAGTTGTGCGCACTCACCCCAGGATCACAGATGTGAGCTCCGGGTCTTCCACAGAGTCCCCTTCTCTAGTTGCAGGGTCGCCTCTGGTCCCAGGGCCGCTTCCGACCCTGTCGCAGACCCGCCTCAGGTCGCAGGGCCGCCTCCGGTCGGTTGCAGAGCCCTCTCAGGACCCAGGGCCACCTGCGGTGGGTCGCAGAGCCAGCTCCGGTCACAGAGCCGCTTCCGTCCCAGTCCCAGAGCCGCCTCCGGTCGCAGGGTCGTCTCCGTCCCGGTCTTAGGGCCGCCTCCAGTTGCTCGGCTGCCACGTCTAGTTTTCCAATGTCTGCTACAGATTTTGATCTCCTATTTTCATATATACTGTGGTATTGTTGTCTGTCTGCTCTGTTCCTCTATAGATCAGTTAGGTTTTTCTCCCATGTGCAGGAGGAAGGGCAATCTGTGTCCTCCTACCATGCCGCCATCTTGAACCCCCGCATTTTCTTTTTTTGTTTGTTTGTTTTAAATTCAATAAAGTTACTATTATTAGGGTAATTATTGCATCATTATAATTATTTTTCTATTTCTTTATTTTCCCTCCCAAAATGCACAGAAATAAATGAACAACAGAAATTACTTCTCTGCTCTCTGAGGCGGTGTGGGTGGGAGAGAGGAGCTTCTTCACTTTAGCAGATTTTGCCAGCACTTATCCAGCACTGCAGGCGGCCTGGAGAACACTCTAGTTTGCTTCCCTCCAAATTTAAGAGCTATATTGAGTATTGTTAATGCTGTGCCTAGATACCCAAGGACCCTTTTTATAGATTCTACCCATCTATTCTTAGTTTAAATTGTGTTTTGTTTCTAATGGCTTTGTAATGCGTTACAATTTTTTTCTTGTAAAACTCAATCAGCAACCATTTCTTTGGAAAAACCAATAGTTTCAACTTTTAGACTAAACAGTCCCCCCTTTTTTCCTTGCTAACCCCCAAACCAGTGAATGCAATCACTTTTTCAGACCTACTTGCTCTTGTCTATTTCTGAGAATGGATAGATGTATCCATTTTTTGTTCCACATACATTTCCCTTGGTCCACACATTCTTGTTTACCTATTTCTTTGTCTTGTGACCAACATCAGTGCTTGAAACATATGAAATTTATGCTAATACCCAGGGGCAGAAGCAAGCTCATGGACTGAATTTTCTCCTTTTCTCTTTTCTATTTGCTGGTACTCTTACTTTGACAGATCAGAAGACTAGCCTTGGAGAGTCCAGAAAGATGAAAGTAGCTGAGAGTTTATTTATACCCTTTGAGACAACTCATGGCAGAGATGGACTGGCACAGGAATATAAATGCTCAATTCCATTGCCTAAAGGTGGGAAAACTGAGATATAATTTATACTCAGGGCTCTTCTTGTGGTCTAGCCTGAGGACTGAAACTGGAATCTGTTGGACTCATACTCTTGCTTGGATTGTCTTTCTTTGTCTCCCTTTTCCCACTCTCTTACAGATTTCTCCTGGAAGGATTTTTTCCTTGGCCAATAACTTGCACATTCCCACTTCATGGTTTGTTTTTAGGGAACTTAAAGTAAGACAGTGGTATTTCACAAAATTAATAAGCATTCTGCCCTAAACAACAACAGAATCCACCATTTCTTTCTCTGGCTGCCATTTTCAAATTTTGTATCCTAGTGTTGCATTCATTTCCATTTTTGTTGTTGTGGATAAGACATGTATGTGCACACACATACAGCAACTACTCCAAAGCCAGGACAAAAAAGTAACACATGGGTGTGGATTATCTCCAGTTAGTTTCCTATTTTTATCTCAACTTTGAGCACAGTGTCTTAAAATGAGTGCTCAAGAAATTTTAGGAATCAATAAATCCAATCTTTTTATATTATTAATTGTGTGACTGTAAATATGGTTATGAAGGGAGAGCAGTCTTACTGGGAGATTTTTAACTTATTTTATTTCTATTTGTGTCTATTATCTATCTATCGCTACATCAATCAATATATTCATTTTTGCACCATTAATGCAGATAGGCAGATAGGTTGTATGATGTACACCTCTCAAGTTACAGAATGAAAGGACTCATTGTCTTGAGGACATGTTATTTGTTTTCCTGTTCTTTTAGTCTGCTAAATAAGCAATCAATAATATTACCAATAGCTCACTTGGTTCACCAGTTTAGTTAGCTGAAATTGGCAGCTTGGTTCACAATGCTGTTATGAGAGTAAAAAGTCTTCATTCAGTCAGCCCTATATCCTGTATCAAACTTCTCTTTATAACATATGTGTTTACCCTATGTATAAAAAACCCCTCATATTTCAGTACTTTCTTTTTTCCTTATTTTCTTTTCTTTTTTATTATTTAGGCTGTTACAGTTGTTCCCACTTTTTTCCCTTTCCCCTCCCTCACTCAGCCCCTTTCCTCTCAACCCAAGGCAATCTGCACATTGTTGTCTTGTCCTTGGATTGTACATAAATATTCTGTGGTTAATCTCTTCACCATCTTTCATCCCATCCCCCTACCCTTCTTTCAGTACTTGCTAAAGTGTGCAGTTAATAAATGACAAGTGGGAAAGAAAGGTTGAAGTAACTGTGTTAAAGAAAAATCTGAAGTGCACTTTATTTTGCAGTGACGGTAAAATAAGTTATTTATTTTGCATACATACTGTTCTGAGAAAAATATGTGCTAGGTAATGGAAAATGAGGGACGATATAACAGAAATTTTGATGATTTCTTCTCGGGAGGAACTTGAACTGCAGTTAAGTGGTTTCTGACTTTTTTCTCTTAATTTCTGACACCTATCTTCAGATGTATCACACTCTAATAAGCAGGCACAAATTTGGATTGTCATTCCCATTCATTTTTGCTCAAACTACTTATTTCATGTCTCATTTTAATAAACATAAAAATATCTTTCCCTCATTTTCAATATGCCTTGTTCTCAAACCTTTTCCATAATTTAACGGAAAGTCTCTGTTTTGTTATAATTTGTCCAACATTATTTTTAATTTTCATAAAAGCTAAACAAAAAAAAAAGACAGCTTTCAATGAACCCTAGAAAATTTAAAGACTGTTCTGTCTTCAGAGGAAAATTTAGTGCTTGTTGTATCAGGAGGGGATGATGGATGTTTTTTGCCAGTTTTATATTGGGAGTATTGATAATTATAATAGGAAGATTGGCCATATATTTTCTGCTTTTTATTCAAAATCTCTACTATAAGAACTTCTATAAAGTTATAATTATAAAAGTAAGCTAAAGCTTTTTTTGTTCATTACTTTCTCAAAATATGAATAAAGTCTACTTAGAAGTAACAGTACTATTCTAGAAAAATAATTGTGCCAAGTGTTGCTCAGTGTCATTAGTCATCAAAGAAATGCAAGAAAAACTTATAATAAAATACCATTACATACCCAATAGAGTGAACTACAGCTTAAGATATTGCCAGTGCCAAGGTTAGCAAAAATATGGAGGAACTGCACTTCAGTATATTTCTGGGTCAGCATAAAATGGTACAGCCATTATGGGAAACTGTTTGTTAGAGTATTTCAAAGTCAACTTTATGACTCAGTAATTCTGTTGCTGAGATAAATAAAAATACCAATCACAAAACGTGTTTCACAAGAATGTACATAGGAACCTTACTCATAATAGCTCTAAACTGGGACAGAGAATAAATGCCCATTACCAAGAAATTAGAAGTAAAATAAAGGTTAAAACTACAGATGCAATATTCAACAACATTTTTGGATCTCAAAACACATGATGAGTAAAACAAGACTGAAGCAAAAGCATACATACTGAGAGATTCCATTTATGTGAAGTTCTGGAATAGCCAAGACTAAAGATTGATGATAATCTACCCACTTACCTTGGAAAGATATTGGCTGAAAATGGTTATTAAAAAGTCTTTAGGAATGATCAAAAAGTCCTCTATCTTGAGCCAGAAAATGGTTACACTTGTATTTAAATTTGTAAAAAATCAAAAATTTTGCATGGTTAAAATCTTAACTTTGTAATATCTTTAAAATATACCTTAATTTAAAAAATGGAGATTAGTAAGAGAAGAAAGAAGAATTAAAACAATTATGTATAGGTGCTGTGCTATTCTTTTATTATTATTTATTAATCATGGTATTATTTTCTATATGAACAACTAAACTATAAACCTACTTGCTCCATACCATGTTATCTATTTAACTCTTACAGGAGTCCAGGGAAATACATGTTCTATTTCTAACATATAAATAAAGACATTATATATCAGATACATTAATTTGTTTGACCAATGGACTTAAAGCAAATGGAAAAGCCAGTATTCAATCTAAATCTACAACTATTAAATAATTGTTTTTTTCCATTTTAATCATGAACTACCTAATTAAGTCTTAAAAGTAAAATTGCAAATAGGTAAAAAGAATATAAAAGAAGTTGTAAAAGACATAAAAGTACAAGTTATACACAAAAGAGGATAAGTCAAACAAAAGTGCAGAGAAAATGAAAAATATATAATCAACAGTAAAACTATTATTAAAAAAGAAATTCACTGTTCACTGTGAGAGACTGAAATATGAATAAATAAAATTGACAACATTCAAGTAAATAGTTTATACCAGAGGACAACAGAAAGAAGACACCGAAGGAAGACAGAGTGTGATGGAGCACAGAAGTCTCAGTTCAAGCTGCAATCCACTTTTTTGTGATTTTTGGTAAGTCATTTAAACTTCACCTTATTTTTTTCCTGCATGCAAAAGAAAAAATTCTAATAATGGCTTTCATTATAAAATTGTGGGAAGGATTAATTAGGTAATGTTCTCAGCTGCTTTGAAGATTAAAAGCCTCAAATAAGTGCTAAGTATAACACAAAACCAAAGAGGTACAATCAGAAAATACACAAGTCAGAGAGATGAAAGGAGAAAAATAGGCTTCTGAAAAAGATGAAAGTTAACGTTTGAAAAGATACGGCAGGGGGACAGTTTGGAAAAAATTTAATGAGTTTGAAAAAGTTTAACTCCAAGTCAACACATACATGAAACCAAATACATTTAAAATGATGCTGATATGTACTAATTTGTTAAGAATATGACATTCTGAAAACTTACATCAACATGTTTGTGCTGCAACAGAAACTGTGAATATTTTCTTCTCAAGGTTGCAGGATGTGCTTTATTTATCATATCTATCACATCCAAGCTGTCCCCTTTCATTTTTGTCAAATCTGCTTTTAGGTGTCACATGCCTATCCAGTGTGAGACCTTGGTTCTCAGATTCTTCTTATCCCTATCACCTACTCTAAATGTGTGAGATTCAGAAAGTCAACCTGAAATAAGATGGATGGGACTCACTGACCACAAAGGTCTTCAGTGAACTGTGAAACAGGGAAATGTGCCAGTCTCTAGAAAGAAAAAATTGGATGGACTAAGATACTCTATAGACAGTTACTGTGGTGAGTTAGACTGTATAATTTCCTCAAACCAAAAGAAAGTTTCAAGGTGAAAAAGATGTAACTTAATCAGATAGACTAGTTTATTTTAAAAAAGCATTGGTTTTGCATGAAGAGTTTAGTTTAAATATGCATTTGGAATAGAACCAAAATATTTATCAGGAGATACCACATGAACCACAGGTACTATGTGAGTTTGAAATAGAATCAGAATATTGAGCATTTAACAGTAGATACCACACGAACACTGGCCAGTCAGAAGAGATGCTGGCAAAAATCAATTGGACTGGTCCATGCCCAGTAGATATTTGTTCTTAGTAGACCAGTGGTAAGCAAAACAGTGAAGTTGGCTTAGCTCAATCTCAGGACCTCTCTCTTTTTCCATTTAACAATCTTTCCTCCCAGGCTTCACACACCTGGGCCCTGACCTGTGCTCTGCTGCCTTTAAGTTTCCCACTAGCCTTTCAGATTCACTCACCGTGTCATCTCTCTGACCTGGACTCTTCGATCTGCATTATCTTTTAGCATCTATGTCATCAAAATTCCAATTCTTTTCTTTGGAAATAACTCTTTAGGAAAACTGTGATCTGATAAACTAATTTACACTAAGGTATTGTAAAAATGTAATACATTGATGAGCTACTCCTCTCACGACTCATAACAAACTTCTTTCTAACAGCTGAAATGCGGCTGAAGTACTTTGAAATAATTCAATTTTATTCTTCTGTAAAAGCAACAGCAAAAAAAAGAACTTTTGTTACTTTTTAGCAGGTACTTTGAGGATAGTAGATTAACCTAGAATCCTTGAAATCAAACATTTTTTATCTATGTCTTTCACCTTAAGATGAGCTCTAAAATAAATATAAAAACATAGTTTACTGGAATCCAATGTTTAGGCTGCCTTGGCACGATTCTTTCTTTCCTTGACCCTCTCTTCACCTCTCTTGAAACTCACTCTGTAGTTATTTATATACTTTCTTATCCTTCCTTCTAAACTACGAATGATAAATCATGCCTGGTTTATCTTTGTATACCATGGTAATGACTACAATACATGTTTCATATTAGGTAGCTGATACTATATTACTAATACTACAATAGGCAACTAACAATTTTTTTAACATTTGAATAATACAATGAATTCAGGATGGATGGGTGAAGCAAATTTGGTCATTACTTAGGAAACTATCTTTTGATGTTGCCAAAGACAAATTAAAATGTCAAGTTATCTCCCAAATCACGATTCTGAACATTATTGCTTTCCAGCTGAAACACCTTATAGACTCCCATTGCACGTAAAAACTCAAATTTCCCAGATAGCAACAAAAAAAGAATTTCAGGAAGGCATTTTAGGCAAACTAGATTTGGGCTAGTTCCTCAGCTTGCCGTTCCATTTCTCATCCTTCACCGTATTTTGAGTGGAGTCACCACACTCTCCCTCCATATTTATAAAGTTTAATAACCCTCTTGTGAAACATTCTTCTTTCTCTCTTAATGCACCTTTCAAATCTGTTTCTTGTTATTTGTCATTTATTTCTACTGAGGCCAAGAGTTATTTCACATCTGTCTCTGTATTCCTGTTTCTTTTAGTGCAGTACCAGTGACATGGCCTCCCTGGGGGATATTGCAGTGGACTCATCTCAGTAAGGTTGATGAGCAAACTTCAAGGATCTAAAAAGAAAGATCCGAGTCCTGCATTGTATGGACAACTGCATAGAGAACCAGCCTGGATCAACGGTCACCCAAAATTACTCCAAAGCTAAGAACCTATAGTAAATTTGGAGAGATATGTCCTGAATTACTGTTTATGGATGAGAAAACTTTAGGTGTCTTCAAAAGCTGACTGAAAAATCTGAAGGAAATGTTTGAAGAAAAGTTTTGGCATAATGTATAACTGTGCCAAGGGATTCTGTGTATGGTTATAATAAACAGAAATAAACACTCAATTAGTATATTTATCTGAACTATTTATTTCCTCCTAGAAGGAAATGACATTTAATTAATTTGGCTGAACAAGATTCCTAACTGTGAATTCTCAGCTATGCTGCTAATGGGGTCCCCTACAATACCAACCAGGAATACAAAAGTTACAGAAGGGAGAGTTGGAAAAACTGTGTATACCAAGAACCTTCTAATTAGAAGCAATTTTTGATAACATTATTGTCTTGTTTTAAATGCATGATTAGAAACATCTTCCTAGAGAAAAGGGATTCAAAGGGAATTGGATTAAATGAAAAAAGCTGGTTCACATTCTATTGGTTTGAATGGAACCTGCTAACTCCTGGTGTCTCTGGCCCCATCCCTCATTTTCCTGTTAGCAGGTGCAAAGTGGGTCACTTTTGAATTTTTGCCTTTATATATTATATGAAATGAAATAGTTTGGTTGATAATATTATATAAAAGAAAAAATACCTTCTAGCCATGTTCAGGAGCTATAGAAATCATTCTTTTTATCTGAATGTAACATTTTAGAAAGCTTCACAAGAATGCTTTCAACAGTGATAGCAAATGCCTTGCTTTGATGTTAGATCAGAGGCAACCAAATTTAGTGGTCAAATTCCTAGAGTATTTGGATAAAATTCAGTATTTAAAGGCACTAAATACTAATGCTGTTGAATTCCATTGATTAATTTGTGTTGGATCTGCATTTTAGGGCTTTTCTGTTAAAGGGACTTGGGTCAACTGTATGTTTAAATTAAACTTGCGATTGAATAGGCTTTGTAAAGTACATACATAATCATAGAATCACATTAACTTATTAGCATCACCAGATACTTTCTTCTTGACACAATTTTAGGTCTATGCCAGATAAATATATTTGTTTGGCATCAGTGAAGAATTTATGACATGTGAGTAAAGTCTGACCTGTAGTACAATATAAAAGCCAGAAGACTCTTTGTATAAAGGGAAGCTATGGGGCTGCATCAACAGACAAAAAAGCAAGTACCTTGCATATCTTACACATATCCACTGAGGCAACAAATAATAATGCACTTATCTATTATGTTGCTAAGTGTTGTTGCTTTCATTCCCTTTTCAGGGAAGCAAACTAAAGACTTAAGATGCATATAGAAATAACCAAAAGAGAAGAGAGGCCTTGAAGAGCATAAAAAGGTCCAAAATGGAAGAAAACTCTTTCAAGAGAGATTTTTGTTTGTTTTAGGAGAATGAGAGAGGTCAATCACAACTTCATTTGAAATTTATTCAGTGCTTGGAAATTCT
Organism: Glossophaga mutica; assembly: GCA_039655065.1. Taxonomy (NCBI): domain Eukaryota; kingdom Metazoa; phylum Chordata; class Mammalia; order Chiroptera; family Phyllostomidae; genus Glossophaga; species Glossophaga mutica. The sequence continues at coordinate 69,196,658 of CM077304.1, forward strand.
AACAATCTAGACAAAAGATGGGACATACTACTAACCTAAAGCTACTTTAAAACAAACTTTAAAGAGAAGAAGGGAGAGAGAGAAAAACATCCATTTGTTGTTCCACCTATTCATGCACTCATTGGTTGATTCCTATATGTGCCCCGATCAGTGACTGAATCCCAAACCGTGGCATACTGGAATGATTCTCCAACCAACTGAGCCACCCAGCCAGTGAAAACTAAGGCTACTTCCTTCCTATACCACTTAGTTCTAAATAATCTCCTCACCACAGTGATCTCACCTGAATTAGAATGTTCTCATCCCTCATACAGTCACTTTAGAAGAGAAAAACTATGATTTGGCAAGTATCTGCTATGTGTAGTTATGTTGGATTTTGAAAGCACATATATCTCACATCACTGGGATCCAACTGACTAAAAAATAATAAACACATATTTTGACATTTTATGATGAGATTTTTTTCCTTTATATTAAGTTTATTGAGGTGACACTGGTTAAGGAAATTATACAGGTTTTAGGTGTACAATTCTACAATACATCATCTGTACACTGTGCCACCAATGCATGTAGGTAGTAATTAGTATTTACTGAAAATGAAATAATAAAAGTGATGTCAGGGGAATGGTGGCATGAGAGATACCTTTGGCCTCTCCCTGTGAAGTTTCAACAATTTGAATAATAATTGAGTGAAAGATTCCCTGCTCAGTGCACAAACCCACCTGAGACGTCTGCAAATTGATACATCTAAAGGTAGGCAAGTGGGAACAATTCAGGGAGGCGAGAAGACAGAAATGTTGAGATGAGCTACAGGTGCATCCCTGCGGCTGGGTACTCATAGTGAGGCTCAACAGAGAAAAGGGAGAAATCATGTTGAAGTTAGCACTCTATTCAGCTAGGGAGAACAAACAGATTCAGTGGGCATTTTTTGCTGGAGTGAACACTAGGAGCCATGGCTGAGCCCAGTGACCTGGGCAGGGACACAGCACAGAGGTTCAGCCACAGTTGTCTTAGTGGTGGGCATTCCAGACAGAAAAACAAAACCACGGATCCCGGCTGCCCCCTTAACCTCTCAGAGCTGGCCTCCCTCCTCCCTTAGTATTGGGTTGCAGAGTGCACTATCTGCAAACCTGAGAACTGGTACTACAGAATCACTTTTTGCCTGAGCAAGAGGCACACTCTGTACTATTCTCGGGATCAGGAGAATGGGGGTAATCTGCAGAGGTCTGAGGTCACCATTACCAAGAGGGTAAAGCAACTTAGAAGGTGGCCTGGTTACCCCAGCCAACACCACCTCCATGCATCTTGGCTACACTGATGGCAGTGTCTGGTTATACTGGACAGCACTGGGAATTCAAGGATTTGGAGCCCCATTGCTCACAGCATTCCTCTGCAGAGTTGGTCCCCTGGTACTCAGGTGACCGGATCACATAGGAGGTACCCACCTTCCCATTTTACACCACCCTATGAAGACTTGAAAAGCCAGAAAAATGAGATAGATTATAGATAGATAGATAGATAGATAGATAGACAGATAGATAGAGAGTTGTGATTCAGTGTTACCTATTAGAAAATAACAGAAAGACTTCTTTGTATTAATGTACCGGAGAAGTACCACTCATACATAGATGTTTAGACAGGGAAAGAATCCATCAAATACCATGAATAACCAAGGTAGCAAAGCAGTTAAAAAAAAAATAAAGTATCTCTGGAAAAGAAATTTAAAGACATAGAAATATGTGACTTAAAAACCAGAAAATTCAAGATTGCCATTCTGAAAATAACTAAGCAAAATGGAATAAAATATCAATAGGCAGAATAATGAGCTAAGAAAACAAATCAACAAACCAAAAGAGTATTTTACCAGAATGATTGAAATGTTACAAAGAACCAAACAGATTTTCTGGAGATAAACAACTCAAATAAAAGAGATCAAGAATGCACTGGCAAGCATACAAGGTAGAGTCGACCCAATGGAGGAAAGAATTTGTGATATTAGAGAGAAATCTAGAAGAAGGAAGGAAATGCAGAAGGAAGAGAGAGACTTGAGCATAAAAAGGAAAAAAAAAAACTGAAAGAACTCTATGAAAACTATGTGACTCCATCAGAAAGAGCAGTATAAAAATAATAGGCATACCAAAAGAAGACAGGCGGGAGAAGGGAACAGAGACCTATTTGGACAAATAGTTGATGAGAACTTCCCAAACCTATGGGAAAGAGCTAGATCCTGGAATCCAAGGAGCAAACAGAATACCTAAAATCCTCAATCTGAAAAGGCCCTCTTCAATGAACATCATATTAAAACTGTTAAAAATTAATGACAGAGAAAGAATTCTGAAAGAGCCAAGGAAAATATGAAAGTAACCTATAAAGGAAAGTCCATTAGGTTATCATTAAATTTCTCAGCAGAAATTCTACAACCTAGAAGAGAGTGGAAATAAATATTCAAAATATTGAGAGAGAGGAATTACAGGCCAAGAATAATATATCCAGCAAATTTTTTCTTTAGATATGAAGAAGAAATGAGGACTCTGCCAGACGTACAGAAGGCAAGGGAATTTATCACCAGAAGACTTCTACTGCAAGAAACACTCAAGGGGGCTACTCTACCTGAAACAAAGAACAAAAGGTCACAAATCTACGAGTAAAATCACCAAAGAACTTACAGCATAAACAGGGATAATTTGTGATAACAAAAACATAAAAAGGGAGGGGTAAATGTCAGAATTTGCCAAGTAAGTTGGAGATCAGGAGCATTCAAAAGAAAAAGAACTGCTATACATGAAACTTTCTTTTTCATAAGCAATGGTAACCATACACACACACACACAAAAAAAAAACCCATCAAAACTGAAACACATAACTTAAAAAAATAAGAAACAGAGGAAAGAAGTATAAAATACCACCATTACCCCCCCAAAACACACACACACACACACACACACACACAAAGCAAAAGAACCAATGGAGGCACAGAGCTACCGGAAAACAAAAGATAAGATGACTATAAAAAATGCTTATACATTAGTAATTACCCTGAAGATAAATTGACTGAATTCATCAATCAAAAGACAAAATGTAACAGACTGGGTCAAAATAAATATCAAGATAACAAGTGTAAGAGAGACAAAGATGGATATTTGATAGTGATGAAGGGGATACTACATCAAGAAGATGTAACAGTTAATGTGTATGTATATACCCAATCAAGGAGAACTGAAGTATATAAAGCAACTAACAGAACTAAAGGAAGAAACTTAACAAAAACACAAACGTATCTGGGGACCTATGTACTCCATTGACATCTTTAGACAGATCATCAAAACAGAAAATCAATAAACTAATAGCTTTAAATGACACATTAGACTAAACAGACACAATTAATACTTACAGAACCTTTCCTTCCAGAACATCAGATTATACATTCTTCTCCAGTGCAAATGAAATATTTTCAAGGATAGACCACATGTTGAGTCACCAAACTAGCCTTCCCAAACTCAGGATTGAAATTATACCAAGAATATTCCCTGACCACAGTGCTTTGAAATTAGAATCAACTATAAAAAGGAAGTACTGAAACTCACAAAAATGTAGAGATGAAACAACATACTACTAAAAATTGACTGGGTCAAATAAGAAGTAAAAAGCGAGAGCAGAGCATATGTAGAAACAAATGAGAGTGACAATACAATCTATGAAAACTTCTGGGATACAGCAAAAGCAGCATGAGAAGAAAGTTGATATCATCGCAGGCCTGTCTGAAGAAACAAGAGAAATTCCAAATAAATAGTTTAGCATTACTAGAAAAAGAAAGACAAAAGCACCCGAAAGTCAGCAGAAGATAGGAAATAATAGTTTGGAGCAGAATTGAATGAAGGAGAGAACAAAAGGACTAAAGCAAAAATTAATTTAATAAGGTGCCAATTCTCTGGAAAGATTAATAAAATTAACAAATCCTTGCCTAGATTCACTAAGGAAAAAGATAAAAGACTTATGTAAATAAAATCAGAAATGAAAGAGGAGAAGTAACTACAGACATCACAGATAAACAAAGTATCATACTGGAATACTATGAAAGACTATATGCTACAAAATTCAATAACTTGGAAGAAATGGATTAGTCCTAGAAATATATAACCCTCCTAGACTGAATTATAAAGTTTTGGAAAAATCTGAAAAGACCCATAAAAATGAGGAAATTGAAACAAACATCAAAAACCTCCCCGAAAGTAGAAGTCCAGGATCAGGTGGCTTCACTAGTACATTATACCAAACAGTTAAAGAGGATTTGATACTCATTTGATATTCATCCTTCTCAAACTCTTTCAAAAATTTACAGAGGAAATAGTTCCTAGCACATTTTATGAGGCCGACATAATTCTGATACCAAAATCTGGCAAGGATAACACAGAAAAAACAAACTGCAGACCAGTCTCTTAGATAAATACAGATGCAAAAGTCCTAAACAAAATTCTAGCAAATCAAATACAATAATGCAGTAAAAAAATAATACATGACAACCAAGTGGAGTTCTTTCCAGGGTCACAAGGATGATTCAACATATGCAGATCAATCTGTGTAATATGCCACATTAACAAAACAAAATATAAAATCATATGATCTAATCAATAGATGCAGATAAAGCATTTGATAAAATACAAATTCCATTTATGGTTAAAACAATACAATGGGTGTAGAATGAAAGTACTTCAACAAAATGGTGGTAAATAAATGAAAGCTTTTTCTCTAAAATCAGGAACTAGACAAAGGTGTCCACTCTCACCACTCTTACTCAACATAGTTCTAGAAGTCCTAGTTAGAGCAACCAGGCAAAAGAAAAAAATAAATAAATAAAAGACATCTAAATCGGGAAGGAAATAAAAGTGTCACTTTTTGCAGGTGACCTGATTTTTATATAGAAAAGCCTAAGGATTCCACCAATATCTATCAGAAACAACCAACAAATAAAGTAAAATTACAGAACGCAAAATCAATGTACAAAAACCCATGGCTTTCCTGTGTACAGACAGTGATATTTCAGAAAAAGAAATGAAATAAACACTTCTTTTCGCAATTGAAACCAAAAGAATGAAATATCTGAGAAAAAACAAAGGATACAAAAGGCTTATACACCAAAAACTACAAGGCATTATTAAAAAAGGTTGAAAAGACACAATGAAATGGAAAGATATCCCATTTTCATGAATTAAAAGAATCAATATGATCAAGATGCTCATATTATCCAAAGGAATATACAGATTTAATACAATTCTCCTAAAAATCCAAAGGTCATTTCTTAAAGAAATATGTAAAAAAATCAGATTTGTATGGAACCACAAAATAGTCAAGATATCCTGAGAAAAAAGAACAAAGCCAGAGGTATCATACTCCCTGACTTGAAATTATTCTACAGAACTCTGCTAATCAAAAGCATCATGGTTCTGGCAGGAAAACAGACATGCAGTCCAATGAAACAGAACTGAAAGCCCAGGAACAAAACCACATGTATATGGGCAAATAATAGTTGACAAAGGAGCCCAGCACATATAACGGAGTGAATAAAGCCTCTACAATCAATGGTACTAGGAAAATTTGAAAGGCCCATGTAAAAGAATTAAACTAGCTTACATATAAAAAATAATTCAAAATGGATCAAAGACCTAAATAGGATATCTGAAACAAAAAAATTACATAGAAGAAAACATAGATATTATATGGGCCTTGGTCATAGAGAACATTTTATGAATTTGACATCAAAGGCAAGGGAAGTAAAGGGAAAAATAAATACATGGAACTGTATCAAACCCAAAAGCTCTGTACAGCAAAAGAAACTGACAACAAAACAAAAAGGCAACCTACCAAACTGGAGAATATATTTGCAAACATGTCTGACAAGGGTTTGATATACAAAATACATAAAGAACTCATACAACTCAACACCAAACAAACAATCTAATTGAAATTGGGTATAGGACTCAAACAGACACCTCTCCCAAGAAGATATACAAATAACCAACAGATATACAAAAAGATGTTGAACTTCACTAGCTATTAGAAAAATACAAATCAAAACTATAACGAGATACCACCTCACACTTGTTAGAATAGTTAACAATAAGGCAAGAAATAACGAGTGTTGGAGAGGTTGTGGAGAAAAGAAAATCCTATTCACTGCCTGCGGGAATGTAGACTGGGACAGCCACTATGGAAAACAGTCTGGCAGTTCCTCAAAAAATTAAGAATAGAGTTAACATATGATGCAACAACCCTTCTCCTGGGTATCTACCTGAGAAGCTCTAAAACATCTATTCACAAAGATATATGAGGTCTGTCCAGAAAATAACAAGCCTTGTACTATGAAAAATAGAGATATTTATTGAAGAAGATGCAAGAAACATGGTACATAGGGCAATGATGCCCCAGTTCCCTTCAAAGGAGGAACCTTGGGACCTCGCACAGTTCTTCCAATTGCCATCAGCCACACCATTGTATTTTCCTGAATCTCATCAAGGGTATGAAATTTCTTCCCTTTTGAAGATGATTTTAGTTTTGGGAAAAGCCTGAAGTTGCAGGGCACCATGTTTGGGCTGTAGAGGGGCTGTCACCTGGGTGATTTGATGTTCTGCCAAAAAAACTCTGCAGGAGACGGTGCATGAGTGGGTGCATTGTCATGATGAAGCTGCCAATCACCAGTTGCCCATAGCTGTGGCCTTCTAAACTAAAGAATAGTTCCCAAGGAAGAATGTTCAAGCTTAATGCAAAATTTGATATAGATTTGTTGCTCTACTCACTCAGTCATTTTGAATGTGATGGTCACACAGTATACATACTCATTCAACAGCATCTATCTCCCCAGCTGATTAGTATAGTGAAGCTGTCTTTGTTCACACATGTGCATTCCAGTCCACTCTCCTTGGCTGGCAGATTACATGGATATCAAGCAAACCATTCTCCTCTGGACAGACCTTGTATGCACCCCTCTGTTTATTGCTGCATTATTCATGGTGATCACGTTATGAAGGCAATCAAAGTGTCCTTTGATAGAGGATTGGATAAAGAAGGTGTGATGCATACATACAATGGAATAATACTCAGCCATATGAAAGGTGAAATATTGTCATTTGCAACAATAAGGATGGACCTTGAGAATATTTTGCTAAGTGAAATAAGTCAGACAGAAAAGCTAAGAACTGTATGATTTCACTCATTTGTGGGATATGAACTGAAACTCATAGAGTATAGTAGTTATAAGAGGGAAGGGAGTGGGAGAGTAGTTAAGGTTAAAGGGGTCCAAATATATGGTGATATAAGACGGTTTGAGTTTGGGTGGTAGGCATACACTGAAATATACAGATCATGTATCATAGAAATGTACACTTGAAAGCTATATGATCTTACTAACTAATATCACCCCAATAAATGTAATAAATAAATAAATAAATAAAATCAATAGGCAGTATTTGGTTCTAATTTAAATAAACCCCTTTTAAATGCATCTGTCTCTTAAGGCATTCCTAGAGGAGTAAAATGCTCTTGAATAAAGCATAGACACTATCAGGTACTGTTGTATAATGATAATATATTCAAAATTCTTTCATGATACTAAGTACATTTTTAAACAAAACCACTGATTTTTTTCCCAGTTAATTCTATTTTATGGTTATAACTTACGCCACTTAAAATTTTTTGAGGATGACCAAGAAACTGAAAACTTTTTTGAAAAACTAATGAGGAAGAACTTCCCCTAATCTGATAAAGGAAAGACTTCCAGGAAGTCCAGGAAGCTCAGAGAGTTCCAAAGAAGTTGGACCCAAGGAGGAACACACCAAGGCACTTCATAATTACATTACCCAAGATTAAAATGAAGGAGAGAATTCTAGAAGCAGCAAGAGATAAGGAGACAGTCACCTACAAAGGAGTTCCCATCAGACTGTCAGCTGGTTTCTCAAAAGAGACCTTACAGGCAAGGACGGGTTGGAAAGAAGTATTCCAAGTCATGAAAGTCAAGGACCTACATCTAAGATTGCTCCATCCAGCAAAGCTGTCATTTAGAATGGATGGACAGATAAAGTGCTTTTCAGATAAGGTCAAGATAAAGGAGTTCATCATCACCAAGCCCTTATTCTATGAAATGTTAAAGGGACTTATCTAAGAAGAAGAAGATAAAAAACATGTACAGTAAAATGACAGCAAACTCATAATTAACAACCACACCTAAAACAAAAACAAACAACTAGAACAGGAACAGAACAACAGAAATGGAGCTCACATGGAGGGTTAGCAACAGGGGCGTGGGAGGAGGAGAGAGGGGGAAAAGGTACAGAGAATAAGTAGCATAGACGGTGGGTAGAAAATAGACAGGGGAAGGGCAAGAATAATGTGGGAAATGTAGAAGCTAAAGAACTTATGGCACATGGACATGAATTAAAGGGGAGAATGTGAGTGGGAGGGGGTGTGCAGGGTGGAGGGGAATGATGGGGGAGAAATGGGACAACTGTAACAGCATAATCAATAAAATATATTTAACTTTTTTCTTTTTAACCCTGACCAGTGTGGCTCAGTGGGTTGGGCATCGTCCTGTGAAGTGAAGGGTTGCTGGTTCGATTCCTGGTCAGTTAGATGCCTGAGCTGCAGTTTTGATCATGCTGGGGTGTATATGAGAGGCAACTGATTGATGTTTCTCTCTGTCTCCTTCCCTTCCTCTCTGTCTAAAAGTAAATAAATAAAATATTTTTTAAAATTTCCTTTTTTGAAAATAAGATAGGTGGTTTCTAATTTTATCCTTCTGTAAAAAAATGTCATTTGAATATTCTCATACCATTTCTTCTTGGCTGTGGAAGGAGTTGTTCCTGGAAGAGAATTTGCTATATCAAAAATATGTACATTTTCAGAACTGATAAGTATTAGAAAATTTCCTTCGAAAATGTTTATCCCTCATCCAGACACATGACTGATAATATTGCAGCCTTCCCACGTCTGGTGAAAGGTCTGCCTAGAAAAGGATATAAGCCTAAACTTTCCATTTTACCCTTACCAGACCGAGTAGAATTGTCTAATCACAAATGATCTGCTGAATTAGGGGGTTAAATAAATTGGGTTCTAGTTTGGCCATTTTATACTCAGTGCTCCTCCTTTCCTCCATCCAGCCTCATATATCAATCTCATTCCCCATGTACATGCCAGTCTTTTCCATGAGGAAATTAAATCCCTTTATTTCAGTTTTATATTCACCTTTTAATTTTTTCAGTTCCTAGGACAATGCTTTGAAAATTCTAAATATTCAGCAAATGTTTGCTGTGTAAAAATTAGCCATAGAAAATATATCCTAATGCATATACATACACTGATACATGTTGGTATACATCTAGACATATAAATTGATATAAAAGTGTATGTGTTTATATAAATATTTATATTATATTTAATATAATACTAAAATGATATTTCCCTTCTGAGTCACAGGGTGACTCTTTTAAGCAGATACAGTGTTTCAGATTTCAGAAGCCTGAACAGAAAGAAATGACATCTTTGTTTTAGGGGATTCTCTATGTATTTGCAAAGATAACCAATGCCACTATCTGCAAAGGAGACAAAGGTAGTCAGAGGGAAATGAAAAACTGAAGAATGTTTCATTAAATGAAATACAGTAGATCAAAATAAACTTTCTGGAAGTGTAATGCAACTAGTTCGTGCCAAACACCACCTGCATGCCTGGGTGGAACCTGGTAGCGACTTTCTGGCATCATCTTCTGGGCTTGCTCAGAGGAGAGCTGTGATTTTTCTGGTATTACTGCTGATGGTTGACAGCTAATCCTAATGGAAAACCAATGCCACATTCACTAATCCTAACTGAGAAGCTAAACCACTTTCACATTCAATCTGAAAATCCAAAATCATATGAGTTTTTTAAAACGCGATGCCCCACACTAAAATCTATCCCAGTAAATACAAGATTGTGTATGTTTATCTGTGAACATAAATATTTCAGACCACTTGCTGTGTGTAAGAATGTCATTGAAGTCACTTTCCCCTCCAAGTTATAAAAAAAGATAGTTATTTTTACAACTCTATTTAAAAGCCCCACAAAATTTATCACAGACTATCAAATAAATGACAATTTTTTTCTTTACCATAGATTAAACATTTTATTCTATATTTTCCTTAAATTTTTAGATTAAATTGTGAGATTTAAAATTCATAGAATACACATGAATTCATACATTGTTTTCAAAATTTTATTTTTGGAACAACCTAGTGTAAGAAACCACCTAGCTAATTCATATAATTATTAATAAATAATATTCTTGAGTAAAATTTGTGCCTTACGTACATTAGAAAGGATTTTCTCATACACATCTTACAGTAATCCATGAATATGGATTACTAGAACCTATTTTAGCACTCACTGCAGAGGAGATCACCTACACTACCAGAGCCTGGAGCCAGTGGTGCAGTGCAGTGGAAACGACTCATACTGATCATGTGCTGATTGTTAAGTCTTCAAGAATTTTACCAGCTCGTTGGTTGGCAGCATTTTGGTAGCTCAGATGCGCCACACTCAGAGTGTTTAGACTCAGGAAAATCCCAAAGAGCACAGCCATACCCCTCCTCTCCCAATCTGTAGCATTTTAAACATTCGCCAGAATACCGTTGGTTTGGACTATATTCTATGATCCTTGTTATTAACAAAACTCTGGAATTCCATCACCTCTCCTTTTTTTTTTTTTAGGTACAAAATGCAAACCATGATAATCTGTTTATAAAATAGTGACTATCTGAGAATTAATAAGTAGTGTAGTTAAGATTAAAGTGCAAGATTATTTACTAAAAATAGCCATTCCACTACACTTTCATTTTTTACACTAATGAAGAATATGTTTTATAGGTACTAGGCTACTGGATGGAGGCTATGGTTTAAAATATGTTCCTGTTGTCATGAATCTTTTGTTTTGTAACCACAAATTATACATATATGACATATATGTTAAATACATAATATATTAAATATATGTATTTTGCATACGTGTATATACATGTATTTTTTGTGTACCAATTATACCTCAATAAACCTGGAAATATGCTTAATGTCTAGTCACATATTTTCCACACTACATTTCTATTCTTTAACCTATGAACTTCTATGCCATTTATATAATTTCCTTTTTTAGCTTATTTTTATTTCTATTTTTACCTAGTATTTAGCTTTTAATAAGAAAGAGGCAGAGCCCAGAACTATGACAACTATTCTAGACCACACGTTGATTCTCACTGGTGCTTTTCTGGTTCTCCCAGTGACTTATTTCTGTACGTAATTACCAGTCTTGCATACCTCAGGGTCATGTGTCAGGGCACATTTTCAAGAACAACCTCATAATTCTCCTTTCTCATCAATGATAAGGTGATGGTGGTTATGATTTATCGAACATTTTCTATATACTAGTGCAGGGGTTTACAACAGGCCTCCCCCAAATTGCCACTTTGCTATGTGAATTATTTTGAGCTGAAGGCATTGAGACTCTGCAGGCTCATAAGAAGCTTTTACCTCTTCCACACAGAACATAAATTAAGGGCTTTGTGCATAATGAGTCATCTCTAGAAATAACTTTTTCTAACCTGTTTGTAGGGCAGGGTAAACTACTAATTATTGAACATCTGCTCTTCTTATGGTCCTGCAATGACTCTCGTCCCCTCAGGAGCCCCCAGACACCTTTCTCAGAATGCCTTATATACCTTATTTTAAGTTTCCACCCTTGAGGTCCTCATGTTATGAATCTCTTAGTATAAATGTCTTCATATTTTCTACTTTATATCATTCAGAAACACAATTAGATAGAAATAATACAAATACTAAAAATAATTTTAGTAAATACTTGATTTAGAACATAAAATCTTCCCTAAACAAGGTTTGCTGGGGACCACTCTGTGTGGTTTCGGAGATTGTAGCCCTGAGAGAGCAAGCCCCGAAAGGGGCTAGTAAGTCTCCCTGGAAAACCAGGTAATGCTGGTGGCAGACATGACTCAACTCTAACACTGAGGGTTCTGGTGGGAATCAGGCCTGAAATGTACATTGTATCCTTTGAAGCTTGCTCTCCTTTGTTTTGTATAGCCCGGGTGATATAAACGGGATGTTTAAGTTCAAGGTATAAGGAGTAAACTCCTTATCTCATGAAACTCGTCCTGAAGACCCTCTGGTGTCAGCACGACTAACAGACCCTGACCCGTGACAGATCTCTGTGTTCCTTCAATTGTTATCTACAGATACCTGTTTTTGTATGATGGTAGCCTTTTGATACTGATTGATGAACTATGCATGTATGCAGTGGGGGAGGGCTCAGGGCATTCTCCACTAGAGGGAATCTCCACCCCCTTTCCCGCAGGAACAGCAATATTATGTCCAGGACGATTTATTTCTCATCCATGGTGTACGGAAGGATTCTGCGGGCCAGAGTTCCTCCCACAAAGGTTACATGGTCCAGATATGAACTTTCTAGGGTTTAGTTTCAAAACCCATTTGTAAAATAAGAAAATTAAAATAAACTGTGTAAGTTTTTTTTTTTTGACAGAAAAAAGAATCTATGATTCTTTGATCATCTAGATATTTAGAATGCCCTGCATATATTTTCAACATGTATATATTTTGGATGCTTTGTTAATGATGCTTCTGGGTGTTTTGAGCCATTGTTAGTGAGAAAAATATTTGTTTAGGTGCATATGCAAAGTTAGAAGTCTGTGAAAATCACATTATAGTGCAGATATGCCCTCTTCCATTGGAGATTATTTAGGAAAAAACATGAATTTGTTACAAGGTTTTTTTAGTCATCATCCTGAATTTCATCATTGGTTTATAAGATATTCCCAATTAAATTCCAAAATGAGAAGCCTTTATCAAGTGGTAAAGATAAACTCTGATCTCATACTTTTTATAAGAACCGGAATCATGGCTCAGGTGGAGCTAACTGGACAGAATACTCACTGGAATCTCAGATGCAGCATAACACAGGAAATGTTGAATTCAACTGAGGTATATTTTTAGCAAGTAAAGGCAAATTATGCATTATAAATATGCTGCACTGTTTCTTCCTAACATTACCTATAGATTCAGTGCAATCTTAATCAAAATCACAACAAGTTATTTTGTGAATATTGGCAAATGGATTCTAAAGTTTACAGGGAGAGGCAAAAGGTCTAGAATAGCCAACACAATATTGATGGGGAACAAGGTTGGAGGTATGATATTACGACTTCAAGATTTGTTATAAGGCTACAATAATCGAGAGAGTGTGGTATTGGTAAAAGAAAAGACAAATAGATCCATGGAACAGATTAGAGAGCATAAATACAGAACACTGATAAATACACAGAACATTGATAATCAATGCATCTTTAACAAAGGAACAACACAATATGATAAAGATAGCTTTTACCAAAAAATGGTGGTAGAAAATCTGGAAACACATATGAATTTAGACACGAACCTTATCCCCTTTTATGAAATTTAACTCAAAATGGATCATAGACTTAAATGTAAAGTACAAAAATATAAAACTCTGTTGTGCAGCTCTCAGCATATTGATAGTGATTCTGTAAGCCAGAAATGCATGGAGGCATTCACCTGGGCCCACAGGGAGCTCCCACAGAAACCAGTGTTGGATAGACTGGCCCTTGTGTTTCTTACTAGGATTGCAAGATGCTTTCAGTGATAACTATCAGAGAACTTTGGGGAAAAAAACAGACAAGATTTATTATTCACACTTCCTGGAGAGTACATCATGGAACACCTAAGACCACACAGTTGATGTGAAGAGGAAAAGAGAGAGAGGAGAGAGGAGAGAAAGACAGACCTAGAGACAGAGAAACAGAAAAAGAGAGAGACAGTTCACAAGTGCATGAGAACACAGACCTAGGGTTCTGCTTCTATCGGAGTAAAGGATGGGGGCCTAGGGTTTTGTGGGTTCATTCCTTATTGGTGAAATTAAAACATAAGAATGGGAATTAAAGCATACAAAACAAAAAACAAGTGCCCAAATGGTCAGTTATCTAAGTCCACCAGAGATCACTAAAACAAAGGAAACTTCAGGCGTGGGTTTGGGTTCTATCTAGGCCTATATTTGAAATGTGTTTACACCACCTAGCTGTCTTTAAAGTGGATGTTTTGACAATCGAAATTTAATGCCAGGCACTTGCATTACAAACAAACAAATAAACAAACTGAAAACAAATCAAAAAACAAACAAACAAAAACAAAAATACCCTTTCAAGTGCTTACGCTACAAATTGCTGCAGTGAAACATAGGAGAAAACTTAGATGACCTTGGGTATGGCAATGACTTTTTACATACAGTGTTAAATTTACAATCTGTGAAAGAACTCATTGATAAGCTAGACTTAATTAAAATTTAAAAAAAGAAAGAAAAAACTTGTGCTCTGTGAAACACACTGTAAATACAATGAGAAAATAAGCCACCCATGGAGGGGGGGAAACACTGACAATACCAAATGCTGGCAAAAATGTGGAGTTGAGTGGTATCTCATTATGGTTTTAATTTGCATCTCTTTGATGGCTAGCGATGTTGAGCATCCTTTCATATGTCTCTGCACCCTCTGTATGTCCTCCTTGGAGAAGTGTCTGTTCAGGTCCTTTGCCCATTTTTTAATTGGATTGTTTGTCTTCCTGGTATTGAGTTGTGTGAGTTCTTTATACATTTTGGAGATCAAACCCTTGTCTGAGGTATCATTGGTAAGTATATTTTCCCATGTGGTTGGTTCCTTTTCATTCTGATGATGTTTTCTTTAGCCATGCAGAAGGTTTTTAATTCGATGTAGTGCCATTTGTTTATTCTTTCCTTTATATCTCTGCCCTAGAGAATGCATTGGTGGGCAATCATTAACAAATCAACAAACAAAAAGTGCTGGTGAAGATGCAAAGAAAAGGAAATCCTAGTACACTATTGGTGGGAACGCAGACTGGTGCAGCCACTGTGGAAAACAGTATTGGAATTCCCTCAAAAAACTAAAGTTGGAACTGCCTTTTGACCTGGCAATTCCACTGCTGGGATTATACCCTAAGAATCTTTTTTTTTTTTTTTTTTTTTTTTTACTGTTCTTTTTTTTTTTTTTAATCAGTATTTTTTAATTGTTGATATTGTACAGTTTTCTGTCCCCTACCCCGCCCCAGCCCACCACCCCAGCCCTCCCCACCTTCCTCCCATTTCCACCCCCCCATAGTCTCCGTCCATGAGTCCCTTATACTTGTTGCTCCAAACCGTTCCCCTTTTCCCCTGAAATTCCCTCCCCTCCCACTCTGGACACTGTCAGACTGTTCTCAAATTCCGCGTCTTTGTCCATATTATGCTTGTTTGTTTGTTTTGTTGATTAGCTTCCTGTTAAAGGTGAGATCATATGGTATTTGTCTTTCACTGCCTGGCTTATTTTGCTTAGCATGATACTATAGGCAGGAAAATCTCAGATATTTCACGCAGCAATATTTTCACTGATACGTCCCCTAAGAATCTTAAAACACCAATTCAAAAGAACTTATGTACCCCTATGTTCATATCAGCACAATTTACAATAGCCAAATGCTGGAAACAGCCTAAGTGCCCAGCAGTAAATGAGTGGATCCCAAGACTGTGGTACATTTACACAACGGAATAATATGCAGCAAAAAGGAAAAAGAAACTTCTACCTTTCAGGACAGCATGGTTGGATCTGGAGAGCATTATGCTAAGTGAAATAAGCCAGGGAGTGAAAGACAAATACCGTATGATCTCACCTATAAGTGGAGCTTTATGAACAGAAAAAACAAAAGAGCAAATAGAACCATAGGTATGGAAACAAGGAACAGACTGACAGGGACCAGAGAGGAAAGGGGCCGGGGGAGTATAAATGACCCATAGACGTGTACAACAAGGTGGAGTTTGACTGTGGGAGCAGGGCAGGGAGTGAAGGTGGAGCAGAGGAGAACAGCAGAGGAAAACTGAGACAACTCTAATAGAACAGCAACAACAACAACAAAAAAAAAGAGTGGAGGGAATTCTCATTTATTGCTTGTGGGAATGCAAAATGGTACCATCACTTTTGAAGACAGTACAGTTATTTCTTATAAAACTAAACATGCTCTTACCATTCAATTCAGCAATGACATTCCTTGGCATTTAACTGAAAGATTTAAAATCTTATGTCCATGCAAAGAAACTTCATGCAATGTGTATAGCAGACTCATTTATAATTGCCAAGATGGCCTTCAGTAGGTGAGTGGATCAATACATGAGGACAATGAAATATTATTCAGCATTAAAAAGAAATGAACTATCAAGCCATGAAAAGACATGGAGGAAAATGGAAAAAAAAGTGTAAAGGTTCTGAAGTTAATAACATGCCAAAGTTCAACAGCTACATGCCATAAATGGTAGGGTTGTTTCTGTAACACGGCAGTTAATTTTAAATAGTACAGTATGTATAGACTTTAGGATAATCTCAAATTTGGATACAAATTAAGAATTAAGATATATTGTTTTTTTAAATTTTTTAAAAGATTTAATTAATTGATTGACTTTTAGAGAGGGAGAAAGAAAATGAGAGAAACATCAATGTGTGCTTGCCTCCTGCACTGGGAACCCGGCCTGCAACCCAGGCATGCGCCCAAGACTGGGAATCGAACTTCTGACTCTGATTCTCAGGCCAGCATTCAATTCACGGAGCCACATGAGCCAGGGCTGTTTTTGTAAATATGGTCGGAAAACGTATATTGATTTTCCAAGGTGAGATTTCTTTAAAGTCTAAAAGCCAAATTTTGAGAGTAAAAAAAAAAAGGTTATCAGGAACTCTTTGCTACTCCACCAGCTATCTGTGCTATAGAAAAGCATTTTAAGTCCATTTGAAACTTTTCAAGATTTTTAAATTATTTCAAATTTAATTCCCAGTTTAATGATTAAATGACAATTTTATCAAAAATATAGGAATGATGACAGATGTAAACATAAATATATCTTGGACATGAAATCAAGTTTTCCCCCTGCCACCCTTCCCAAAATAACTCAAAGTAGGCAGCATGCTCAGTGTGCGTGCTGTGTGACGTCACCCACTGCTGACCGGGAGCCGAACGCTGCCACAGCAGATGTGCCCATCGATCGATTTCGGGTTCTGAGCATCCCAGACTGACTCTTTTTCTTTTCTTCAACAACAAATCTATATTTTTTAAGAGTTACATTATATTCATTTTGATTTATCTATTTACTTATTAGCTTATATTTAGCTCCCTCTTTTTCCTCTATCCCACCCCCACCATTTTTCTTGGTAATTGCTATAACACTACCTATCTTACTGCAACGTTTTCCAAGAAGAAAGAAAAGTCATTAACATACTGTGATACTGTTTTTTCCATAGATACAAATATTGTCAACTGTCAATAGTTGATCATGTATTTGCTTGTAAATTAACTTCTCTAAATCCTCATAATTTTGGCTTAGAATACTTGCCTCTCATCAGGAGGAGCACTTTCAGTACTTCGGGTGATCAGATCTTGTAATGAGATGAAATAGCTCAAGTAAACCTTCAAAGAAGTTGGTGCCATTCTTCCAGAGAAAATTTATCAGTAGAGTTGCTATGAGCTCAACACAAATACATATTTAAAATATGTGGTTATTTGGATAAAAATGCCAGTAATTCCTTATGAACTAAAATGTGTTAAATGCTTTACTTATTTTAGTTCAGATAGAAAATGCATTGAGCATAATAATATTTTTGAATGGCCTGTGGGACAAGCATGGAAATTATATCAAAGCTGAGGATGCAGAAGTGATCTAAGATATGTGGTCAATCCCTTGGTAGATCCATTAAATATACAATATAACTACCATGTGTTATTTTACCAAGGAAATGACCTGAGTGATATTTTTAATTGTAATATTGCTTATAAAAGTTATATTTTATCTCATGTAATATTGATTTAATTAGTGAGTTATCTCTTCCAATTAATACACATATTGCATAAAGGTATGCAAATACAATTAAAAATTACTTCAGTGAAAAATGCTCATGAAAGATTTCTAGAGTGCTAACAGCAAAGCTATTTATGTAGTTACTATCCCTAATATTGATTCTTTAAAGACATATTTTATGTCTATGTTATTAACTGTTTCTTGGTACAAAATAGTATTTCAATTCAAGTATAACTTCCCTTCTAACAAAAAGGTTGATAAGTCAATGTTTACTAAAGTCATAGTGGCTAACTTTCATATCATTATTTACAGCTTAAGAAAAAAAGAGGTTAAGGCTTTTTGAAAGACTCATTTGTTACTATATACATCTCTTGCCATTAACTTGATGACTATATTACTCTTTCTCCAAAGGGAAGGCTATATATTTAAAATTCTCTCTTTCTCTATCTTTGGTATTTCTCATCAAAAGTTTTGAAACTGTTATTTTTTGCCAAAACATTTATTATTTAAATAAGTAGGCACATTTTTCACCTATAACAAGACAGAATTGAAAATGATTGTTTTAGTTATCTGCTGAGTAAGTAGATACAGTCATACTGTTATTTAACAATCTCAAGATTAATAGAAACCTAGGTTAATAATAGACATTTTAAAATATTTTATTTTCAATCTCATCATTAAATGTGTGCAATTATATCTGCTTGTCATTGATACTGTGCTTATTGTCATATAAACAAAAAAATCAAACAGATGTATTCCTCACATTCAATATTAACTTAGTTTTATAAAGGGGAAGTGTTTTCAAGTTATAGTGTACATCATATTCAACTGAGATGCTTGTTTAAAAAACAAGTTTTAGCAGACCGCCAGCAGAGAACTAATTCCTTAGATCTTAGATGAGATAAAATTGTGCATTTGATCAAGCACTTCATGTGTTTGGATGAATGTAGTTTCTGGAGCACAGGTGACAAAATAAGATTCAAACAACAGAGCATGATGTTTAGAACACAAAAAGCAGACAAAAATTATTTGTATTCTCTAATATCTCTCCAGGTATAGTCTTTTTTAAAATTTTTATTTTAATTGTTGTTCTTGTACAGTTTTCTGTCTTTTACTCCCACCCCAGCCCACCACCCCAGCCCTTCCCACCTCCCTCCCATTTCCACCCCCCATAGTTTTTGTCCATGTGTCCTTTATACTTGTTGCTCTAAAACGTTCCCGTTTTCCCCTGAAATTCCCTCTCCTCTCCCCTCTGGTCACTGTCAGCCTGTTGTCAATTTCAGTGTCTTTGGTTATGTTATGCTTGTTTGTTTGTTTTGTTGATTAGGTTCCTGTTAAAGGTGAGATCATATGGTATTTGTCTTTCCCTGCCTGGCTTATTTCACTTAGCATAATGCTTTCCAGTTCCATCCATGCTGTCGAAAAGGGTAGGAGCTCCTTCTTTCTTTCTGCTGCATAGAATTCCACTGTGTAAATGTACCATAGTTTTTTGATCCATTCATTTGCTGATGGGCACCTAGGTTGCTTCCAACGCTTGGCTATTGTAAATTGTGCTGCTATGAACATAGGGGTGCATAGGTTCTTTTGGACTGGTGTTTCAGGGCTCTTAGGATAAGCTCTCCATTGTCTTTGAAGATCCTCAATGCTCCTAAATTATCTCTTCTCATTGCCCCCTCCCATTTACCTACTTCATTCTGTTTCCAGTGAGGTAATTACAAATACAATGGGGAACCATTATCAGCACCTTTATGTTTGGCATCTCTGTCTCTCTTAATTCAAGAGTGGTTTTCAAATAAAATAATAGGCTTGATTGGGAGGATGTACCCTAAATCTTGTATTTGATTTTAGGCCTTATATCTCTGACCAGGCCATACTCTTGAGTGGCAATTTTATCTCTTGCTCTGTAGGATACCGAGACATTGACTTTTCCATCTCTCTGCATCTTCTGATCCTCAGTAAATAGATTACAGTCCACAGGGAGAGAAAACCTCAATTCTGCTTCTGCTTGCACTCTGGCAGCTTCTTGCTTGGGCTTATCTCTTTCTTATAGAATTTTTGCCAAAAGTAGCAGGAGTCAGAATTCTATGATTTTTGATCGTCTTTCCCAACAGCTACAAGTTCAAAGGTGTTTTCTGTGACTCCAAATTGTTACAAGTTATAGTTCACCAAATGTTTTCCTTAGGACAAGTGTCACAAGCTAATCATTATAAAATATATCCTTCCTTCTGTCTGCTGTCCACATGCTAGGACAATGCGACATATTTTTAATTTTTATTGATGCATGCCCTACTTTTAGGTACCAGTTCCTGTATTAGTATTCGGGCTATATTGGTGGAACAAAAGACCCCACATTTAGTGGCTTAAGTGACATGGGAGGCTACCTCATACAAACAGTAGAGAAGTAAATTTTCTGGACTGGTAGAAAGGATGTGCTCCCAGAAAACATTTATATTTCTTTCCTCTTGCTCTATCATCTCCAAGTGTTCTGTCCTTGATCACATCATCAATCTTGTTAGCATCCATTTCTACTTTTCAGATCAGAAGAAAGTGAATAAGGAAATTCAGCCTTGGTGGCTTTATATTTAAGGTGATAACCAGAGACATTGAAATTAAGAACAAACTAACAGTAACCAGAGGGGAGGTGGGAGGGAATAATGGGAGGAAAGGGGTGAAAAGTTTTCAGGAACATCTGTAAAGGGCACATGGACAAAACCAAAGGGGGTTAGGATCAAGGTTGAGAAGTGGAGATGGCTGGGGTGGTGGGGGGAAAATGGAGACAACTGTACTTGCACAATAATACATACATACATACATACATAAGGCTAAGAGTTATATCTTATTGGGTTATCATGTTGTAACTAAAACTTGGGGGTTCTGTTATTAAAGAGGTAAATAAGTGCCAGATAACAATTAGTATTCAATGCTGCAAAATAAAAACCATGAGTGATAATAAAGAAATTGAAAGAAAAATACTATTTCCAATACAAATGTTAGGTTTTTAAATTTTTAAACTATCTAGTATTACTAAACTGCTCTTTTCAGATCCACTTTCATTGGCAATATTCCCGCTATAGAAATTACAGTTTGGCTTTAGCGTTTCCTATACTGTCATGCAGAAGGCCTTCTGAACAGTTTTCTAGATCTCTAATTGCGGGGGGCTTCGCCCGTAGAACCCCCCATTCATCACGGATGAAAATAAAAACTACCAAGACATTACTGCTTGGGGAGGAAAGGGGTCAAACTCTCAGAGGAGAATGACCCAGAGCCCCTTCCTCACTAGGCTTTTATTGGGCTCCAATACACCGGGAATACAAGTTTAACATGTCAAAGAAATCTGAGGGCTTAATCCGAGCCAGTATTTGTCAGGAAGGGGGGTTGCCAGACTTTGGGAGACATGCTCATTTCCTTCTGGGACACTTGTCACCTCAGGAAGAGCACTCTTAGCAAAGCAGGTTTCACAGGACTTTAGGAATTCTTTCTTATGCCAATCACCTACGGAGCCAACCAGGCCAGGACAGGGCTGCACCGCTCACCCCCACAGTTTCAGGCTTTAAGCCGATTAGGAAGCAGGAGACATCTCCCAGATGGAAATGAGGACTCGGGCTATGTCAGAATAGCCGGGGGGAGGGGGGGGAGTCTATCACATCCTCTTTGCTGCAACCCCCCCAAGTCCTTCCATGAGGCCTCCCAAGTGGTTGCGTCTGGCTTAGGTTGCCCCTCCCATGAGGAGTCTTACCCGTCATTGACTGCCAACCAAGCTATGGGGCCAGAGAGGCAGAAGCAGCACTCCTGCCAGGGAGATAAGCTTTGTCTCCTTAGTAGGTCACATCGTTGTGACAGAACAGACCCAGATGAAGTGGGTCCCTTGGGCTCTTACACAGCCCACCATGGGGTGAGAGTTATAACTCCTGAAACCAGGCTGAACGGTCCACAACATCTAATGACCACCCCACCACCACTTGTTTATCTTCTTTGCTGAACTAATTTTACTAAGCTGTTAGTAGCATTAATGCATTCCTTGCTTTATGTTTTTTTTAAAGATTTTTATTTATTTATCTTTAGAGGGAAAGGATAGGAGAGAGGGAGAGGGAGAGAAATATCAATGTATGGTTGCCTCTTGTATGTCCCATGCTGGGAACTGGCCTGCAACCCAGGCACGTGCCCTGACTGGGAATCGAACCACAATCCTTTGGTTCGCAGGCCCACGCTCAATCCACTGAGCTACACCAGCCAGGGCTCGCTTTATGTTTTTAATCATGATTTTTTCCCTTAATATCTCCACTCATTCATCTTCATCAATCAAAATCTCATTTGAAATTTGCCTTCTCCACAAAGTACTTGATTAATTCTGAATAATTTGGCATTTCTTGTGTCATCACTTTTTACTCTGTTAATTTGCACTTACAGTGTTACCTTTAATAACTAACACATTTCACATTTATGTGCCACCTTCCATCTAGACTGTAAACTTTGCAAGGACAGAAATAAAAAGTTTTTTTTGAACATACCAACACTTGGAAGAAGGGATGTCAATGTTTCTTGCTGAAAAAGAATCCCTTCTTTGAGAACACAATTTTTGAAAGAAAACTCAGTGTTTGCAGATGAGAATATCCTTCCTATATTTACCATTTAATAAGCTGTGAGATCTCAGTCAGGCAATCTCTGCAGAGTTCTTTATGACCAAGTTTAGTGACTGTAGCATACTGATTATTCAGTTTTATCTTTTAATACTGTTTAACATCATCACTTTTCTATATAAAAGTTCATGTTATGTAAACTATTTTGATGATTTTTGTTGGTCATGTTATTGGGCAACATTGGTACAGATGTCAATGAATACTACTGTCGGAACACAAAATTGCAATGATGAGGCTCAACTGCTTCCTCTGTAGACCTCTAAAGGCTTATAAAAATAGAAAATTCACACGAGCAAAACTGTTAACCTATTTTACTATTTATTTTACTAAATAAGAAAGTATCTGATTAAATAAATAGGGTCATCCACTGTGACCTAAGGCCCGACAGTTTCAGAATTTGTAAAACCAAAAGGAACCAATTGCACACATAGTTCATACTGACTCAGCACTTTTATGCAGAATAATTAATGTAAAATGATATGTTAGGGTTATTTGATCTCTAATGTCCTTTCCAGAAATAACACTCCATGATTCATACTGCAGAAAGTTAAAGTTTCTTTATATTACTAAGCATTAGTGTGACATATCTACATTATCATTTTTCTAGCTGATTAACCCAAACCTGGCATATAAAGAACTATATATCTTTTGAATTCAATATCTAAAATTTCTCACATGCATCAGAGCCATAAAATTCTGGATCCTAGTGAGCTAACTAGAAATACTAAAAATAACTATCCATCCTGGACACTAATTTTGGCTTCACTTAGTTATAACTATTTCATTTTCTCTTTCGATGCTCTGAATTTACAATCATTCTGTATGTACTGTAACATTTACATAATGAGATCATAACAGGAAATGTTAATATTTGTGCTTTTTCCCTTTTACTTTGTTACCAGGAACTTTTTGTTAGTCAGGAAGAAGCCAATTTTATGTGACTTTCTTACATATTCTCAGAGGGTCTACATTTCCCTACCGAAGTCGTTGTTGACAGATCCACCTAATAAGGTGGTGGAGGGGCGATAGGAGGATGGAGCAAAGGGAGAAAAGTTGAAACAACTATAATGATATAAACAATTTTTTAAAACCTTAAAAATGAGCCCTGGCTGGCGTAGCTCAGTGGATTGAGCTCGGGCTGTGAACCAAAGTGTCGCAGGTTCGATTCCCAGTCAGGGCACATGCCTGGGTTGCAGGCCAGGCTCCTAGTGGGGGGCCACGTGAGAGGCAACCACACATTGATGTTTCTCTCCCTCTCTTTCTCCCTCCCTTACCTTCTCTAAAAATAAATAAATAAAATCTTAAAAAAAAACCTTAAAAATGATTAAAAATAAAAACAATACAAGAAATCGTTCATCTTGTACAAAGGAAACAAATATGAAAAATAAGGAACTGTATTTTAATTGATTCATACCAAGGCACCTGAATAAGATAGTTAAGTAGTTGCTAATAGTCATCTATCTGGCACTACCCAAACGTATGGGATATTGCTTATCCTTTATTCAAGCTTGATCCTTCATCTTTCCATTAGCCTACAAGAAAGTCCATATACTTACATTAGTCAGAATTGGGTTTTGAGCTCTCTAATGAAAGGACCTAAACTAATCCAAAAATATTTTTATAATTTTCAAATAGGAGATTAAAAAGTAGGTGGAAAACCCTATGTTAAAGTAGTAGGCAAATTGAGGCAGGTGAAAAATTTTCAAAACTCCAACCAAGGTTTATTTTGTTTTAGTTCCAGACTGAATTAAAGAAATAAGCTCACACTGTGGGTTAGGATAGAGGGAACGTTCTGCATGGGGAAGATAATATTTTAAGGAGATTTTGGTTTTCATTTTAATACCAGTGACTTGCAATGCATACAGACAAGTGTATGATAATATGACAGTTAAAACAGACCCTAAATTAATCCTGATAGAGAATAGAGAAATTAGCAGAGAAGTTATTTTAAACAGCTATGATTAATATATATGTGTGTATATATACATATAATTTATATACATACAAATATGTTAGAGAAATAATAAACAGATAAAGTTGAAAATGGAGAAAAATCTAAAAAACTCAAGTGGAAATTATACATTTGAACAATGCAGTAAGTAAAATTACTAAAGAAAAACTCTAGGTTGGATAAAACTGGATTGATACAATGAAAGGTAGCAACACAAGTGCTAAATCTGAAAAAGAAATAAATGTATGCATTGAATAGTTTATTTCATGTGAGAAAAAAGTTAAAATATGTGTCTTTAATCTCACAGTGAATAGAATCCTAGAAAAAAGGGAGAAATAAAATGAGGCTGAAGCAATATTTGAAGAGTTAAATGTCTAAACACTGTCCAAAAATGTTGAAAGACATAAACCCTAAGATTCAAGACTTACAAACTATGTGCAGCAGAAACAGAGAGACAGAGAGAGAGAGAGAGAGAGAGAAAATCACACTTAGGCACAGCATCATAAAACTACCAAAGAGAAAAAATAAAGAAAAAATCTTGTAAGCAGCAAAAGGGGATAAAAGACGTTACTTTCAAAGGAGCAAAAATAACACTGACAGATGATTTGTCAAACAAATGATGAAAGCTAGAAGTCAGCAGGATTACACTGTTGAAGCCTGGAAAAAAATACCTCCTACACTTGAATTCTAGTTTCAGTGAAAATCTTTAAAAGTGAAAACAAGACTAGGCTGCAGAATTGCAAGAAAACATGGATCACATCCAAACACAGATGATAAGCTAGAAAAACTACAACATCACAGTTCTCTTGAATATGTCAGAAAGCTGAGGACAACAAGAGATCCATATGAATAAATGTTCAAACATGTTTCAGGAGAAATCATGTCTGCTTGCATTCTCAGTGAAGCAACAAGAAGAGAAAAAAATTACCATAAAATGTGCTAGGGAAAAACTAGCATTTATTGACTGAGTGTTCCTTTGTTCATGTACTGAAATTCCAAGGACTCTAGATATAGAGCAGGACTACATTAACTACGTTAACTGAATACTCAGGAATAATGTGCTAAAAGAATGTGTGTGGATGAGGGGGTGGGCAAGATAGGAAAATAGAAAATCATTCCAAGGAATTCTGGACACTTCCCAAATGCAAGACAGCACATGGTATGGTAGCAATGCTGAGACATGAGAAACAAATCTCTAATTTTTTGATAGAATTTTTCTTATAAAAGGGTACAGTGTTTTTTAATTGTGTTTATAATTACATTGGTGAAACAATTATTCATTTAAAATGATTTCTAGCACTGTCACAGACTTGAAAATTTCCAGTGTCTTCTTCTTCTTTTTTTTTATTGTTTATTCCATGACAGTTGTCACAATTTTTCCCGTTTGCCCCCTCCGCCCAGTCCACCCTTCTAGCTCACAGTCAATTCCCTCCCCATTGCCCATGTCCATGCCTCATTCATATGTGTTCTTTGATCAATCCCTTTCCCTTCCTTCCACCCTCCCCACCTACAGCTATCAGTCCTATCAGTCTTTTCCATGTTTCCATGTCTCTGGTTCTATTTTTCTTGTTAATTTTGTTGTTGTTGTTGTTGTTGTTGATTAGATTCCAGTTACAAGTGAGGTTCTATGTTTTTTGTCTTTTATCAACTGGTTTATTTTACTTAGCATAATAGTCTCTAGTTCCATTCGTGCTGTCGAAAATGGTAGGACTTTCTTCTTTTTTTCTGCTGCATATAATTCCATTGTGTAAATGTGCTATAGTCTTTATTCCACTCTTCTATTGATGGGCACTTGGGCTGTTTCCAACATTTAGCCATGGTAAATAGTGCTGCTATGAACATAAGGGTGCATAAGTTCTTTTGAACTGGTGTTTCAGAATTCTTAAGGTTTAATCCTATCAGTGGATTTGCTAAGTCAAAAGGCAGTTCCATTTTCAATTTTCTGAGGAAATTCCATACTGTTTTCTCCAACGGTTGCACCAGTCTGCATCCCCCCCAATAGCGCAGTAGCGTTCCCTTTTCTCCACATTCTCAGCAGCATTTATTTTTTTTGTTGATTTATCAATGAAAGTCGTTCTGACAGATGTGAGGTTATATCTCATTGTGGTTTTAAGTTGCATCTCTCTGAAGGCTAGTGATGCTGAGTACTTTTCCATAGGCCATCTGTATGTCTCCCTTGGAGAAGTCTCTATTCAGGTCCTTTGCCTATTTTCTAATTCGGTTGTTTGTCTTGCTGGTGTTGAGTTGTATAAATAGTTTCTTGCTTTTTTAAAAAATGTCTTTCTACAAAGTTTAACATAGAATAAGACATTCTATATTCCACTTGAACTTCATAGGCAAATAAAGCTATTCTTTTAGTGTATTGAATTTTTGGTAGATTTATATTTTATTAGGCCAGATTGTTTTCTCCTAATGGAGCATTCTTTTTCATTTCAAAAATTGAAATACCAATTTGTAGAAAATATTAAGATATGGCTTCATGTTGGAGGAAAGTTAAAATATGTACTTTTAAAAATCTGTTAATTCGTCAAATCTTAATTATTGAAATGGGGGTTCTTAAATTGGTATGATTCTTTATAAAGAATTATTTCCACTTAGAATTAAGTGAGCGATTCATAACAATCCTTTAGACCTCTTTGAAGTCTTCTATTTATTCATTCATCCATCTGTCTGAATCAACAGGAATTTGTTTAAATATCTGCTGTTGTATACGCTTTTGTTCTAGAATGAGGACTCCTGTTGGATACATTGCCCTTAGGTTAGTGAAGAAATTTTATGAATTTCTAAAAATTCAAAAACATGCTAGAATAAAGAGCTGAAATATTCCATAGAGACAATAAGAAACTCCATATTTTTATTTGACTATTAGATCATCATTGATTTTATAGTTTCTGAGTCTTTTAAAGGTGAAAATAAGCTGTGAATACACAAAAAAGCAATGGGTTGAGCATATACAGCTGTCATGTATGAATGTCATCTAATCCTCACAATATCTACCCTGGAGACAGATAATGTTACCTCCATTTTTTGGTTGAGTAAACTTAAGCCCATGGTTAAATAACTAGCTCAACACACAGTAAAATTCTAGTTTCTCTGACAGCAGAACTCATAGCCTTTTTTTTTTTCAGTGTGCCTCTGCTTTTCTACTGTCAGCTGACTCATTTCACCCAAGAACTTTGGGATTATTTTCAGTCAGTTTAAGTGAGCTTGCTCATCAATAGATATGTAATGCATGAATCATAAAACAAAAAAAAATTTATAGTAAATACAAACTGTGCCCTGCCAGCCTAACAGAGGCTTACTATATGTACTTGCAATTGAAAATTGCCCCAAGTGAAAATATACCTTATTCTGACATCAGTGTACATAATAATGATAGACCTAAAAGTAAGAGTTGCTAGAGGTCTCTTGGTTGGTAAGGAATTAATTCATCTTACATTCTGAAATAACAGACACTTATTTCTCTTCATAATGACACTTGAGGCTTCATTAAAGTAGCAAGTCCATGTTGATTGACAGCTTTTGTTATCGAACATAGCACCCCTAGTGCCACCCTCTCATTTCTTCTCTTGCTTTATCCTCATGTGTTTGCCTCAGTGGAAGTTCTGTTTCAATATGTCTGTCCTTTGAAGTTGAAAACAAAAGGACTTTTAAGACTCACTGTTTTCCTTAAGGAAAAAAAAAATAGCATGGTATCAATGGCCATATTATTAATATTTTATTTTTATCATTTTTCCCCTTTGCTTATAGGTCTGGCACTTAGACCAAATCAGGATCAAGTAAATGATATGGCTATGGCACAGCTGGTCCACAAGTGCTGGTAGGAATGTGTTGGGGGATACACATCCACATTATTAACTGCACGGCTGACTTAGCCATGGTGATTGATATTATTTCAAGAGTTGACAAAGAATAGATCAACTCAGCTATAGCTGCAACAGGCACAAACTCAGTTTTCTCAATATTGGCATGACACTCATTAATTTTAATAAAAACTTTTTTCTTGTCCTCAGGAGAGGTTTCCAGTTTCTGTTATAATTTGAATCCAATCAGATATGTGATTTTAGGTTTCTTACCTCTGATAATTTATACGATAATGTTTTTCCTACCAATATTTGTCTCATCATTAATGGATATCTTCAATTCTGAGAAACATGCATCTAATATGTGTTCGAACATCTATTTGAAAATCTTATTTTTAAAAGCCAAAGGTGGAATATTTTTGCACATCTCAGTCCTCTGGAGGTTCTGTCTACATCAACAATATGCTGATAAGGTAACAATCTCTCAAGCAAACCTAATTTCTTTTCTTCCAAAATAACTCTAAATGTTTGTATTATTCTGTTCACATTTTTGTATTAAGTCAGTCCAGAGAAAAAGGATAAATGGTTCAGGACACTGCTCAATATTATGCCTTATAATAAAAGCCTCTTGTATAATTTTTGAAATTATACAAGAAGTTTTGTGAAATAACTGTTGTAAATATAGCTGACTATATGTAGAACAGCATATCAGTTGTAATTCATAATGCCTGAGTTCTAAACTTTGCTTTGCCACAAAAAGCTATGTGATCATGAGCAAATTAATAAATAAATTCCTCTGTGTCCCAGTCCCTTCAAACATAATGCAAATATTAATTTTATGAATCTTTATCGTGAGCATAAAATGTATTAATACATACATGGAGGTTCGATGCTTAAAGACACGTCACCACATATTTAGAGTGCAATGAATGTTAACCATTTTTATTACTGTTGCTGCTGCTGCTCTTGTTCTTATTCAGGCATTCAGTATCTGTGTTCCATGGACTAATAATAGAAATTCCTTAACACCATAGAAAAACATTTCAGTAATCTAGAAATATGATCGCCACCACCCTATAAGGCTGGATCACATCTTCCAAGCTAAGTTCCTTTTCTTATGAATGCTTATTGGGCAATCCAATTCCTACCTTTTCTCCACATTTTTCCTTTATGCCACGTAAATATGCACAAGAAAGTACTGGAGTCACGTGTGTGCACTAGATTTTCCTACGTGCATGTCAGCTATTCCAAGTGCACTTGATAAAAGAATTTATTTTACTTTATTTTTTAAAGATTTTATTTATTTACTTTTTAGAGAGACAGGAACAGAGGAAGAAAGAGAGGGCAAGAAACCAATATGTGAGAAATACATCTCACATGCTCTCAACCAGGGATCCAGCCCACAACCTGGGCATATGCCCATGCTGGGAACTGAACCCATGACCTTTCGGTCTGCAGGCCAGCACTCAATCCACTAAACCACATCAGCCAGGTCCCACATCATAAAATTTTTTAAATCATATTTTGGAAAATTCCACAATCCTTGGCTCAACCAGGACTTAAGGATCTTATAGAAGAAAGATTTTTATTAGTGATAAATAATACATTTTCTCCTTCATAAGGTGAGATAAAAAAAATATGTGCTGAGTACTAATGTCTATAATTCTCAGTATTATATAGTTTCAAATTCTTACAATTTTAATCTTCCCAAAAAGCCTTAGGTAGTTCAGGGTTGGATAGGTTGTAATTCTAGAAAAAAAAATCACAGTTAATATGGCTCTTTGGGTGAGAAGTGAGATGAGTTGGTAGACATTTTAATACTGTCTATATGGCAATAAAATAGTCTAAGACAATATAATCAAAGCCTCTGAGCCTTCCAAATATTAGCTAAGGGTGTGCAGAGGAAGTAGATAACAGTATACCACTTCTAAGATTCCTCTCCTTTTTCATTTTCAAGCATCCCTATTGCATCCAAATATTAGAAAACTACTAGAATATATTTTATTTTCCCTGTCACCAAAAACCCTACATTATCCTTTGAGATAATTAGATGTAATCTTGGTATTTTTTAAACATTGCTGAAAACTACTGGGCGAAGATGATTTAGCTAAATGGAAGGAAATTAGTGTCCCCATATTTAAAATCCCCAAATCAAAAAACTTCAACTTCAGACCTAAGAAGCAATTTTGACAGTTTGGGCAAAATTCTAGCTAGTTTTTAAATTATTTTTTTAAAGGACCCAATATGGCCCATTTACACTTTTCCTTTTTTTGGCCTTGCTGTTTCAGCTTCCAAAGCGGATGATACTTTCTTGACTAAAAGTTTTATTGTTACAGCATAATAAAATGAAGTATCAACAAACTTATGAAACAAGACAGAGAATTGGTTAACTTTATATCATGTAAATGTTTTATATGGTTTCACATCTGTAAGTACTCATTATAACAGGGATTCTTCTACTTTTAAAGTTGTCAGCATGCATGGAACTGGAGAGCATTATGCTAAGTAAAATAAGCCAGGTGGTGAAAGACAAATATCATATGATCTCACCTATAAGTGGAACCTAATTAAAAAACCAAACAAGCAAACAAAATAGAACCAGAGACATTGAAATAAAGAACTGACAGTAACCGGAGGGAAGATGAGAGGGGATAATGGAGGGAAAAGGGGAAAGGGTCTTCAGGAACATCTATGAAGGACACATGGACAAAACCAAAGGAGAGTAGGATCCAGGGCGGGAAGTGGAACTGGCTGGGGTGGGGAGGACTGGGGAGGGAAAATGGAGACAACTGTACTTGAACAACAATTTTAAAAAAAGTTAAAAATGTCATTATAAAAATAAATAAAATTGTTAGTTTAAGGGGTACTTTTCTTTGTGTTCCCCAGAAGCAGACCTTGATATGAGCATTTCAGAGAAGGTAGCTTATCGGGGACTTGCAAGAAACATGAGGGAGACGGGAAGGAGTAGCAGTGAATAAAAAGGGCGTTACCAAGAGAGCAGCCACTGTGGATGACCAGAGCTTAGATACACAGCAAACATTGGGAAATGGCACATCTCAGAGTTTCTCCACAGAAGAGGCAAATGAGAGGGAGTCTTTAACCCCTAACCCCAGTGAGTCATTGATGGAAGTTTGCCTCTTGGGGAATGAGGGAAAGTGATGTTCATTCTTTAATATCTCTAGCCTGCCAGGCTTTTGCTGTAATGGTTTTTTTCTCCTCATGAGAAAGCCTTTGACAAAGAGATTCACAAACTCTTTTCGAGTTGGGCAGCAGGCACTAAAGTGGTCATGTCTAAGGGCAGCGTGCCACTGCACTTGTTACTCATGGTCTCTGCTGTGTCTTTTTTTTTTTTTTAACTTTTTCAAAATTGTTGTTTAAGTACAGTTGTTCAAGTTCAAGTAGGGTCGGGGGCGACCCTAGCCAGCTCCACTTCCTGGCCTAGATCCTACCCCACTTTGGTTTTGTCTACATGTCCTTTATAGATGTTTCTGAAAACCCTTCCTCCTTTTCCCCCCATTATCTACTCCCACCTCCCCTCTGGTTACTGTCAGTTCGTTCTTAATTTCAATGTCTCTGGTTACATTATGTTAAATGAAATAAGCCAGGAGGCGAAAGACAAATACCATATGATCTCACATATAAGTGTAACCTAATCAACAAAACAAACACACAAGCAAAATATAACCAGAAAAATATAATCCTCTGCATCTTTTAAATAAAAGCTATTCTACACCTGATCTTGGCAAAAGGCTAAAAAACTATAACAACAATGGAAAAAAATCCAGGTGTGGGCCACCAAAGTTTAATAGGGGATAGATTAATGTTTTTCAGTGTCTCTATTTATGATTGATTATTATAAACACTGAGAAGGAAATTTTATAAAATTGATAAACTAGTGATTTATACATGAAAATACAGTTATTTTGATTCAAGCTGCTTTTCCTACATGCTTGCATATCACATTTTTTACTATCTGATTACGTTGCAAGTGCTTATTTATTAGTATACCACATGTTGTTCACCAATGAAATCTCAGTGTCCAGTAGTTTCTCAACAAATATTACTGGAATAAATACATAAAAAAGAATGTCCTCAGATTCAAGAATGACATTTTACAGCCTTTCATTAGTGGTGTTTTCTACTTACCCCATGCATGCCTAGACTGCTTTCACACTTCCGATGCACACAGGTAAGAGTATTCTAGTATTTCAAACACACTTTGTAGTCATCTGTATTAAGAAATTCTTTTTCGGTCATTCCTGTTGTCCACCCCATTAACATTTAATTAGAAGTCTGAGTGATGAAAATGAATACTATGCACATGTCTTGACATACCCTCATTTGGGGGATAAATACATTAAACATCAAAAGTGAAGCATGCTATTACATGAGTGAATATGCATTGTCAGCTAAATGCACTTTGCAGGGATGCATTGAAATTTAAGAGGTTGGCTTCACAGAGACAAACAAATAGTAGGTTTTCCGTGAGACTTTAAATGGACAAAAAGAATTCCTGCCAGTTTGAGTGATCTAAGAATATACATTCAGTAGAAATACTGGGCAGTGGAGCTGTGGACAAGTGTCCATGGAGGAGCAAGAGAGATTCTTCCATCATTGCTTACATTTTGTATAATAAAATACTGTAAAATTAATGAGGTTTGAATAATATCTTCTCAGAACTTTTATTTATTTTATTGTTCTTATATTTTATGTTATTTGTACAATGACTTATATTATAAAACACAAAATCTATTGCTATTTCAACCTTATAGCTGCCATCCAAATATGTAGTGCTAAAAACTTTAACTTTCCTTTAAATAGGGCACATGCTAAGGTGTTAATTTACAATTATTTCAATTGCATTTGAGTCCCTAGAGACATTGTGTGTGTTTGTGTGTATATATATATGGACACATATCTGTCTATCTACATACCTATCTATCTGTCCATCTGGAGATGGGTAAGATGGAGGAGATATATTTGAGGAGAGTTGCTTGACACCTAGGCAAGCAGTGATGCTCTCTTTATAGCTGTCTTTTCTACCATACTCTGTAAGGGTAAGTCATGTCTCTAACCTTTAATACTTCAAATTTGCCAAGCCTACAAGTTGATAAAGAGAGGCATGGACTTTTTGTATCATGTGAAAGCAAAGATTTTATAGCTTGGAAACTATAGACCTTCTAAGTTAAGGTGATGTATTAAGAGAAAAACTATTAAAAATGGCATCCTCAAATGATTTCAAGACCCTTTTTGCTAGCCATTTCAAAGTTAGTTTTGGTCAGCAAGGATTTAGCAAACAGGGAATAATAATGCTCAACACTTTCTGTCATCACTATTTAATAAGTGAGGTTGTAAGCATTTTATATGCTTTTTCTCATGCAATTATAACAACTCTAGGCATAGGTATATTACCATCATCCATGTTTCAAAAGGGCAAGGTTTGAAAGCTGAAGTAGCTTGCTCAAAGTTACAGAGCTAATAAGTGTCCAGCCAGTACTGAAACCCACTGGGTCAGACTCCAAAGATCACACTGTGAATAAAATTCTGTGTATAATGTAAGGAGTAGAGAAAGTTAAGAGGTACCTTAAGAT
The DNA here is from genome assembly GCA_039655065.1 of Glossophaga mutica. Classification (NCBI taxonomy): domain Eukaryota; kingdom Metazoa; phylum Chordata; class Mammalia; order Chiroptera; family Phyllostomidae; genus Glossophaga; species Glossophaga mutica. The sequence goes on from CM077304.1 coordinate 69,230,579, forward strand.
CCCAGGCTTCACATGCCTCCAAAGTAAACAAGGGCTTTAGTACAACTGACTGAAACAACCACCCTAGCCACAATAATACATCATCATTAGGCGATAAGAACTTTATTTGCCCAGAGGTTATTGAGTTTGTAAGATAAAATCTCTAAGGCTTTAAGAGATTGTGGTGACATTGTATATGGAATTATAATAGTCACTTTGGTAATTTACTAATTGGCCAGGTAGAGGGGAGTGGAAAAGACTGGCATGCGATATGCTCAACTTCATAAGAAATAAGTATTATTAACATGTATGTACAGTAGCACGCTTTTTGTAGTTCAGCTTATCTGCTCACAGTGTGGACTCTAATTATTGGTAAATGAGTGACAGACGGATGGCATAAATATGTGAGAGAAGATCATACACACACCATCACTTGCAGAGCTCTTCAAGAATTTGTCATTAGACATTGTCTTCAGAGAACAATATTGCAGAAAGAAAGGTGGTTATTTGATGTCCCAACAATATACTTTAAGTAATGACAATTTCTGACTAAGTATCAGGAGAGCCCGGATCCATTAACACAGTGATACTTGTGAAATCATGACTGAGGACTTCAATAGGATGTGACGGTGAGTCTCAGGAAAATGGCTAGCCTTTAAAGCATCACAACAATATGTTTTATTTCAAGTTATACTTATCAGGCAAAACTAATTTTGATTCTCAGACTATGAAAATCAAGTGATAAACCCAATATGCCAGAAAAGGCAACAATTCCTAGTAAAAAGTTCCTTAGGGTAGTGGGTCTCAGTGGACAAGTATGTGTTTTATTTTGCTCCCAAGAGATGTTTGGCATTATCTGGGAACATTTTTGGATATGACATCTGAAGGAAATACTGTTGGTATCCAACGGAAAGGCCAGAGAAAACTTCAAACATCCTACAATGCACAGGATAGCCCCTGACAAGAGAAAATCATCTGGCCCCAAATGACAATAGGGTCAAAGTTGATAAACTCTGACCTATGAATAGAGTTATTTAGAACAATTTCAACCATAAAGATATGAAGCAAGAAGTACCAATCTACTCAGAATTGACAACAGCAATTGGGAGGGTGAAGGCTTGTGTGTCTGTATTTTTATGACCGCACAAAGCTAATGATCTCCAAGAGGATTTGAACAGGGGCTTCTGGATTATTCAAAATCCTGGCTAAGTTAACTGAACACTTGCTTTGTTATAAGAGCTGGAGTATCAAGAACAATAAACATTCTGAATCATATATTGATCAGGTTAAGCACCTGATAATAAAGAGAAATTAAGTATATATATAATCATGAATATTTCAAGTTATATAGAACAATATCTCTGTAGTTCTCTTAAAGATGCATTTTGGTACTAATGAAGTATATGGTAAATGGCAGAAAGAGTGACATATAGGAAAAGTATTTTAAATATAATTTTTCCACATGTGTTTCAATGAAAATTTAAATGCAAAAAATTTAAATGAATCATAGTATTGCAAAGCATTCTTTCTTGCAGCTCCTTAAACAACAGGACATAACAATAATAATGGTTTTCTCTATTGTTTGGGAAAAATTATTACATAATTTCTCAAAAATTAAAGAATATTAATAAAATGCCTCTGGCTTTTTTCATAAGAAAAGTAATTTTCACTGTTGCTTTGTATAATGCACTTTCCACTAGGTTTTAAGCTAAGTGATAATTAAAGCATAACTCTAATTCTAATTTATACAGTTGATTTCCTTCACAAGTACTGTTTTCTGAATTTTAAATCTCAAGAAGCATTATTAACCATATTTCAGTAAATGTGCATCAACGAGAACTGTTTGCAGTAGAATATACTTGAAGGCGAAAGGCTCTACGAAATAGGACAGTGGGCTTTAGGGTCTTTGAATCTGCTAACATTGAATGCAAAATTCTGGGTTTGAGTCTACTTTTTCTCTATGTTCATAGTTTTCATAGGGTTGTTACAAGGTCCATGGACCAAGTACTTAAAAGTGTTGTATTAGAGGGAGTTTAGAAAGGGCTTAGTGAGAGCGTCTGGTTCTCTCCCTTTTGTAGCTAGAAATATAAAATTAAAGTTATGTTCTATATTGAAGCAGGGAACAAGAAAATTGAAGATATCTTGTCACTGTAGTCTCATAAAGAATACTTATCTTTCAAAGAACTAACATTTTACAATACTCTGGATTATGTTTTAAATGCAAATCAACAATAACTATAATCTTAAAATATCTCCACCTGCTGCTCCCAAAGATTTGAGAATATACACGCAAACCCACATACACATGTGCACACCAAATTTAATGTATTCTTGTAAAATCAAGATACTATAAAACAACATTTTTAGGTACAAATTATGGTATCTAACCACTGCAGTTGTAATCATTTGCAATTAACCTTTTGTAGTCTGTATCTCTGCAGCAAATTTGTAAAAATGTTGCTAAAGATATAGATGTCATGATTCTTTTAAAAGAATTTTTGCTTAATTTCTGTAAAGCATTCTCATAGCAATCTGTTTAAATTTCTATTATGTTATTCATGTCATTCTGCATTTCATTATAATTGCAAAAATGATTCTGTTGCATGTGAGGTTACCTTCCTTAAATCAGTTTTGTTTTTTTATTAGTGTTTTTTCTCCTCACTCAAATAGAAAGTACTCTAAACTATTACATTTGTGTACTCTAATAATGTAGTCAATATTAACATATTCATTATATGATAATATGTATTTTATTGTATATAATTTTGTGTTACATGTAATTATATATACATATAACACATACTTTAAATTTGGTCAACATTATTTGAAAAACACATAGAATAAAAATTTATTTCATCAAATATTAAAAAGGTCCTACTATGTTAAAGAAGAAAATTTATAATCGAGTATGGCAGAATAAGTTAAGTCCTCAAATATCTCCTATACAAATAAATAGAAAGTTAAGGAAGAGTTTCAAACTAAGGTCTTCTTTTACTTGATAAATTAGAGTTCACCTCAAACGTGAATACACATGTGGGAAAAGGTGATGTGTGACCAGTGTCTGATTTATGATCATATCAATGACTTTGTTATTTAGAAAATTTTTAATTCATGGTGGGCTCAGACTGGTTATAATTGGAAAAGTGATCAATTTCATTTCATTTTTTTCTTTTTTCTTGCCTTCTCTCTTTTCGTAGTGATTACTGTGGGCCATAACTACAAGTGTAAACATATACAGATATCGAAGACACATGCACTCAACTAGTCAATTTTGATTTCACAAAGTGTGCATTTTAATTGGAACTTATAATATTGAGATTTTGCAAACCTAAAAGCCAAATCTTAATGTAAATTTCCTTTCCCATTGTAAACCTTTATAGGGATAAAGTGAAGATTCACCAATCCAAATGTCAGTGTGCCAACTGCAGATTTACAGAACATCCTGAACTTGACTAAGGAGGAAAAAAATCAAAAAAACAATTTTTGTAATCCTTTGATAACTATTCCAGAGTTTTCCCAGGCACTGCAGCTTATTAGCAGGTGTTAGATCACCACCGCCAGCTGCCAGTACCTGCTGTCACCACTGTAGATGTAAAATTTACACAGAAGCACAGCAAATATATTCCCGTGGTGTCCTTCACCATTACATTTTCAAATTAGAAAATTCAGACTTTGTTTACCTAGCATCTTTCTTCCTGTTCATTATTCAAAATGGAGATATACAAGATGGATAATTTTTAAAAGTTGAATTTTTCTTATCAGTTGTTATTGTTGATAATAATCAAAGTTTTCCCTATAAGATAGTTAGAAATATGAGCATTGATATGTAAGCAAAAACTTTTAATGAGTTTTCTACAAGTCAAATTATGGGGAAAATTTCCATGAAATTCCATTTATTTCCAGAGTGTGGTTTGCTTGTATTAGTTATACTTTTCTTTGAGTTCTATGCCATTTACAAGATCAAAAGCCAAACTCCTTCTCACCTTTTCCTTTTGTGAATTCTCTACGGAGACCACCTATCATCTACGTAGAGAATTAAGAAATAATTAACAAGACAACTAATAAATAATTAACTCTGGAACTCTGATGAATTCTTTGCTTATCTAACAGGTTAAGTTACAAAAGAATTCAAGATCTTAAACTTTCTAGATTTCATTTCTTTAAAATTAACTCATAAATTGTTGAATCTGCTTATTTCCACAAGCTATTTTCATCTTATATCTCTCATGAGATATTTCTCTTAAATCTCCTTTTCAGTTGGCACATGCATGACCTTTACAAATTCCTTACTTGACAGTTCAAGCAAACATACTTATTTCTCTTTAACTGATTAAAGTTTCCAGCCACCATATGTTTAAATTCATGTCTACCACATGATAGATTTGAAAGTGATGTTCCCAGAAATGGTAGCTTCATATTGTCTATTTTGTCATACAAATCCTGGCTCATTTGAATCAAGTCTTATGTGACTGGTAACACACAGCACAGAAGTTTAACAATGGTACTTGAATAGAATAAATTGAAGAAAAAATCTTCCTAACAAACAATCCATTCTATTCCAAGTTTTTTGAATGTCAGACCTTTTTTTATGAGGGGCACAAAGATAGTCTTTTAAACACAATATTTTGAGTTTTTTATCTCATTCTCCCTCTAAATGATAATCAGGTATGAGAGATTTGTGTAATGATACACCTGGAAGAGATTCCTTTTTGTTTTGTTTCTTTCCCCTGGTTCTCCAAAAATAAGTAAACTCTCAAATGACTATTTCCTTGTAGTTAAAAAAAATAATAAAGATACAAATGCCCAAACTTAGCTTTTTTTTTTTTTTTAAACAAGGAACAGGGCAACACTTAGCAATCTCCTATAAATAGGCCAATTTAAAAAATTGTTTCACTTTGATTTTAAAAATAGGTAGATAATATTAATCCCATATTCCTTGGTATTGAGGCCAAGATATTTAAATAATTTGGCAAGATTTCAAACTAAAATAAAAATATTTAGAAAGCATTGCAATAAGTCTTTTATACAGAGGCTGATTGTAATTTTTTAATTGCAAAGCCCACGCTTATGTGGCAGAGGGCTGTCTGTGGCCTAAGTTAATACAGAAAGAGTGCACGGGTGAAACTGAAGTTATATTGCCACTTTCCCGCACTGCCTTGGAAAAGTGAATGGGTAATTGTGTTCCAAATGACAGAAAAGATGAGATATAAATAATAATATTAAGTTCATTGTATTGGGACTAAATCTGAGAATTATATTAGAGTACTACAGAGATGTTAAATTACATTATTGGACTCTAGAGAAAATTTTGTATATCTTATTCAAATAATATTGCTTATGTTGTGACATAACACCAAGTACAACATCATTAGCTTGTTAAGTACAAGATATTATTTGACATCATTCAACATTAAAGATTCTTCTGTATGAGGAACTGGGTTTATACATTTTTCACTATATGTCAGGTTACCCAGCAATTGTCTTAATTTTAGGATTTTTTTAGCTTTAGCAAGAAAATAACTTAGTTCAATTCACAAGTTGACAAGTAGTTCGCTTTCAAGACATAATGTTCACAATCAACTTTACTCTGATTTGAGGTCAGATTAATGTAGTCACTTTTTCTGGATTTATCTTTATGTTGTTGTATCATGAATGTTCCTTTATATTATTTATCATACATGTAAATTATTTTACCTTAACTAACATTCTTTTACATTATTTAGTCTGCCATGTACTACACAGGCTCTCTTATGATTACACAACCCAGACAGCCAGGTGTTCAATTATGCATATAAATTTATTAGGTACTATTTCACTTAAAAGTCACTACTTTGATGTAGTGTTACTCTTCTAATGGATGATAGCATCAATATTGTTATATTTCTTAGATTACTATATTGATTTTAATATGATTTCCAATAAAAATAAAACTCCATTAGAAGTTCTGGTAATTATACTATGAGGTTAGGTGATCCCCTTCTGAAAAAAAAAAAAAAAAACAAGTATAAAACTGGAAAAAGTCATTTAAAGTCTTGAAGCACTACAAATCAACCAAACACATATAACAATCTGAGCAACAATTGTTCTACAAAACTCCAACATTATTGGGTGAGAAGGTGGCAAACTTGCAGCCTTCTTGTTGGGACTTACCAGCAACTTGATCAGAAAAAGCTAGAACCCAATATTTATTGCAGCATTATTTACAATCTCCAATATATGGAAGCACAATAGAATACTACCTTTAAAGAAAGAATTCATTTAAAAAAGAAAATTTTACCCTTTGCAATAGCATGGATAGACACGGAGAACATTATGCTAAGTGAAATAAGTCAGTCAGAGAAAGACAAATACAATATGATTTCACTCATACGTGGAACCTAATGAACAAACTGAACTGCCAAGCAACCTAGAGACAGACTCATAAATGGGGAGTAGGCTAACAGCTCTGTGGTGGGGTTAGAGGGTGGAGGGATTGAACAAAAAGGAGAAAGGACTCATGGACATGGAGCATATACGGTACAAAGGGTAATGGGAAAAAATCCATTAAAATAAATTGTAAAAAAAAGTTTTAACTGTGGCTAATGGCAAAACTCAAAACTTTGAAATAAGAGATGGACAGCTCAGTCAAAGCTGAGGGTCAGAAGAGATTGCAAAATCTTGTGGTTTTATTGGCTAAACATGGCTAACTTGGTTTTGTAAAAACTGAGAAAGCTTAGTTTTCCAATATTGAGATTATAGGCCAAGTATCTGTGAGAGGAAGAAGCCAGAACTTAACAGGGAGGCAGAAATAGAAATGCTAATATGAGCTCTCCAAATATTTCTGGAAAGTTTCTAAAGTACACAGGTGTGAATAAACTGGGGAGGATCCTGAAAAAAATAGAAGCCTACGGAGATTTGAGACCTGGCTTTGACATTATAGGTGTCTCTCAAGTCACACACAGTCTTAGTTTGCTGTAGGTAAGGGGCATCATAGGCTTCAAGTGCCTGAGAACAATGTTCCTGTGCATCACTGGCTGAGTGCTAAACTGTGAACACATAGAGATTAGTCCTCCTGCCCACTCCCACCCCAAACCAAAGAGAAAAGCTGAGCAGGGATAATGACAGCTGAACATCATGAGGAAGTCTGGTTATGTCATTTAATTCCTGACAAGGTACTAAAAATGAGAATGAAAACACTTGGAACAATAACACAGAACCCAGAGTAATTATAATATATTGTCTAAAATTTCCAGGTCTAAGCAAAAGTCCTAGATATAGAAAGAAAAAGGAAAGTGTGACACTTCCTCAGGGGATAAAAACAAAAACACCCAGATGTTAAAGTATAAAACAACTCAAAATGGTTCCATTTCTTCATATGTTGGAATTAGTAAATGAAGACTTCAAAGCAACTATTATAAATAGTAAAACAATTAAAGAAAACATGTTCAAATATTTAAAGGAAAATATGATAACATTGAGGCTACAAACTGGGACTCTCAAGAGAGTAATGGAAAGTACATACAGGACCAAGTAGAAATTTTAGGAATGAAAATTATAATAATTAAAATAAAAAATTGAATAGATGACCTCACTCACAGATTTGAGATGGAAGATGAAAAAATATGACCTTAAAGACAAATAAATTAATGTAAATTATCCATTCCAAAGAACACAGAGAAAAAAGCTTGAAAGAAAATGAATAGCACCTCAGAAATCTTTGGAATAAAATTATATGCACTTTAACATACATGTAATGAGTGTCTCAGAAAAAGATGAAAGAGAGAAAGGGGGAGAAAAAAATGAAGAAATAATGGGCCCAAATCATTAGTCATAGTTAATGAATATTTATACTCAGACACATAGTAATGTGTCAATCTCCCAGACAATAAAAGAAGTCCAAATAGTAAGAAAAAAAATTATGGATAATATACAGGGAAAAATGAAAACATCAATGTCTAATTTCTCATCAGAAATAATAGAGGCTAGTAGACACTGGAATGAAATATTCAATATGCTGATTGTGAAGGGAAAAATAAAACTATCTTTTTTGGAAGACAAAATAATCTTGTATGTAAAAAATCATAAGAAACCTACAAAAAAGTAATTAAAACAAATAAACAAGTTTAGCAAGGTTGCAGAATAGAGTAATGCACTTAAAGCAATTGTATTTCTGCAGGTTCACAAAATAAATATGATCATGAGCTTTAAAATAGTTATATTTAAAGTAGTTCCAAAAGATAATGATATATTTAGGAATACAAGTATATTTAATAAAAGTACAGCAAGACATATATATATATGTGTGTGTGTGTGTATGTATATATATGTATATATATATATATATATACATATATATATGAAAATATAAAACCTTGCCAACAGAATTTAAAGAAGGAAAATTATTGGACACATATCACCATATTCATGAAATGGAAGATACAACATACTAATAAGTAAATTCTTCCCAAATTGACCTTTAGATTTAATATAAACTCTAATAAAATTCTAGCACCTTTTCTTTAGGGTGGTAGAAGGTAGAAATTAACAAGCTTAATTTCTTATAACTTATACAGCAACATAAAGAACCTGAAATAACCAAATCATTTGGTAAAAGTTTTAAAAAATCATTGTTGGAGGACATACACTCCCTGATTTCTCATTAAAAAAAATAAATAAAAGCTAAAGTAATCAAAAAATTTTAATAGTGGCATGAGAATAGATACACAGTTCAATGGAGCAGAAGAAACAGTCCAAAAAGTGTCCCTCAGATGTAGGGTCAATTAATTTTAGATAATGTGCCATGGTAATTAAGTGAGAAAAAACATTATTTTCAATATGGTATAGTACCATTGATATACCCGTAAGGCAAAAAAACAGCAATCCCTCCCTTACAGCATAACAAAAATTCAAGTTAAAATAAATTATAGATTTAAATGTAATAACTAGAAGTATGAAATTTTTTACTGGCAAACATAAAAAAAAAATGTCTTCATGACCTTATCATAGGCAAAGATTTCTTAGGTGTTACACAAAAATCACACAACTTCTTTTTAAATGATGGAAAATATTTTATCAAAATTAAGATATCCTTTGATATGAATAGTAAGCAACAGACTGAAAGAAAATATTTGCAAAACCTATTATTCAGTATCCAAAGCATATAAAAACACTTGAAACTCAAATATAAAAATTTAAAAATTATCACCAAAATGTACAAAACATTTTTAATAAACAATCTCACCCAAAAAAGATAACTGAATAGCAAGCACATGAAAAATGTTCAATAGTCATTAGGGAAACACAAATTACAATCACAATGAGATTTCTGGTGAGAACATAAAATGGTATCACCACTTGCAATGACAATATGCCATTTTTTTAAAGTTAAGCATATTCTTATCCTTATAATTTAGCCACTGCACTTTTCAGAGTCTACTCCAAAGAAATAAAAATATATATCCACTAATAATTTTATATGGATTAATACTATCAGTATTTATAGCAAAAATTTAGAAACAACCCAAACATCCACCAATGGCAGTTTGATAAGCAATGTGTGTTACATTAACATAAATAAATACATAATTCAGCAAAAAGAAGAAACTACTAATACATGCTATAACATATTGAGTAGATTATTCTTATAAAATATCATGCCATATGAAAAAAGCTAGGTAAGAAAGATGACATACTATATGATTCCATTTATATGGATTTTCTGGGAAAGTCAAAATGAGGCAGAACCAAAGGTGTCTGGGGCTCAGTGAGTATGTGTGGATTTACTGCAAAAGTCATGAAGGGATACTGGGGCTATGATGGGGTCCTTAAATGTCTTGCAGTGATGGCTACATACTACACATATTTACTAAAATAATTAAAAGATACACAAAGTGGGTGGATTTTATGGTCTGTAAATTATACTTAACAAAGCATTAAAGAAAGAGACAAAGAGAGAGCAAAAAGAAAGACATTCAGGTTTGGGATTCTGATTACTTTACCATATTAAAATGATTCATATACATACAATTTCACATTTATTAATTGTTTACAATGTTTCAGGCTCTTTAGGAACATAAAAATATCCCAACTTTTAAATGACAGTAACAATTGAGATAGAATTGAGTAACTGTCAAGAAAGATATGATATAAGAAGTTAAAATTGACTTATGAATATAAGTATAAATTAAGAATTAATAATTTTAAATGAGAATTCTAAAGAACACATCAGAAAAGAGAATGTGGTAAGCTTATTGTTGAAAAAATAGAGGTTTTAAAACTGGGTTCATCAAAAATATATACATATATATTTGCCAATGATACCTCAGACAAGGGTTTGATCTCAAAAATAAATAAAGAACTCACATATCTCCACACCAGGAAGACAAACAATCCAATTAAAAAATGAGCAAAGGACCTGAACAGACACTTCTCCAAGGAGGACATACAGAGGGCCCAGAGAAATATGAAAAGATGATCAGCATCACTAGCCATAAGAGAGATGCAAATTAAAACCACAATGAGAAACCACTTCACACCAGTCAGAATGGCCATCATAAACAAATCAACAAACAATAAGTACTGGCAAGGTTGTGGAGAAAAGGCAACCCTAGTACACTGTGGGAAGGAATGCAGAGTGGTGTAGCCACTGTGGAAAACAATATGGAATATCCTCATAAAACTAAAAATGGAACTGCTTTTTGACCCAGTGATTCCACTATTGGGACTATACCTTTAGAATCCTGAAACACCAATTCAAAAGAACCTATGCACTCCAATGTTCATATTTATATCATTTACAATAGCCAAGTGCTAGAAACTGCCTAAGTACCCATTAGCAAATGAGTGGATCAAAAAACTGTGGTACATTTATACAGTGGAATACTATGCAGAAGAAAGAAAGAACTCCTGCCTTTCGAAGCAGCTTGGATGGAACTGGAGAGCATTATGCTAAGTGAAATAAGTCAGGTGGTGAAAGACAAGTGCCATATGATCTCACCTTTAAATGGAAGCGGTTGGAGACCAAGAGGCCTGTGAGGGGTCGAGGATAGGGTCCTGCACCGCAGATGTGGTGACTGGGCCTGGTTTCCGGCCTTGGGGCTATCTTGGGCTCTGACTGTTCTCATATCTTTGGCCTGCACATCATGTACCCGGTAGCAATGTTAGCCTGAGAACTTCCCGACCTTGAGGGAGTAGATAATCTTTATAGGTCAAGGAAATGAGCTACGTGCCAGAAGGCTTCTCCTTTGTTTACTATGCACTCATGATTGTACTTAAGCCTGAAGACCGCGCAATAAACTTGCCTTATGCCAGCAGAGCATTTGGTCCTCTCCTATATTCAGTCCCTCGCCCAGCCTCACGACCACCCTTGCTGCAGCGGGCTGCGGCAGGAAGCTAATCAACAAAACAAACAAGTGAACAAAATAAAACCAGAGACATGGAAATAAAGAACCAATTGACAGAGACCAGAGGGAAGGGAGGAGGGTGATAACAGAAGAAAGAAGTGGAGGGGACAAGTCAAGGAATATATATAAAAGACCCATGGACAAAGCAGGGGGAGGATTGAATGTGGGAGGTAGGTGGTATGTAGGGCAAGGGAGAATAATCAGGGAAAAATGGGCACAACTGTAATTGAACAACAATTAAAAAATGCATACTATGTGGAAAGACATTTCTGGATGTGGAAGCAACATGAATAAAGGTATGTAGGCTCTAAACATATCACACTGTGTTACTATTCAAAAATACAGAGCCTATAATTTTCTTTCTTTTTTTACTTTATTTTTTTCTATTGTAGGTCAGTTACAGTTGTTCCCATTTGCCCCCTGTTCTTCTCCCTTACCCTATCCAAACCCCACTCCCAAAGACAACTCCCACCCTATTGTCCTTGACCATGGTTGCTTTGTACATGTTGCTTGACCTGAACCTTTCTCTTCTTTACCAAGTTATCCCCCCTCCCCATCCCATCTGGTTACTGTGAGTCTGATCCTTATTTCCACGTCTCTGGTTCTTTTTTGCTTAAATAAACTGTTTTGTTGATTAAGTTCCATTTATAGGTGAGATCATATGGTATTTGTCTTTCACTGCCTGGCATATTTCACTTAGCACAATGCTCTCCAGTTTCATCCAAACAATCTTATTCAAACAATAAGTGTTGGCAAGGATGTAAAGAAAAGGGAACCCACATGCACTGTTGGTGGAAATCCAGACTGCTGCAGCCACTTTGGGAAACATTATGGAAGTTGCCCAAAAGATTAAAAAAGGAAATGTCTTATGACCTAGCAATGCCACCTCTGGCTATATATCTGAAGGAACACAAAACACTAATTCAAAAGAAATATAAGGTGGGGACAAAGTAGGTTTTCATTTGTTTATTTGGAAAATAATACAACAGTTAATAAATAATATTACAAGAATAAACAGTTTTGTGTACTCAAAAATTGTAAACCCACTTTTGCCCCACCCTGCATGTGCCCCTATGTTTATTGCAGCATTATTTACAACAGCCAGGCTCTGGAAGCAACACTCACTCTTCTAGTGTGTATCAATAGAAGAATGGAAAAAAATGTGATGGTACATACATAAAATGGAATATTACTAGGCCATAAAAAGGAATTGTTACCTTTTGCCACAGTATGAATGGACCTAGAAGGTAAAATTTCAAGTAAATTTCATCAGTAAGAGAAAGAAAATTGCCATATGATTTCACTTATATGTGGAATCTAAAGAACAATGCAAATGAACAAACAAAAGAGAAACAGACTCATAGATACAGAGAAACAGACTTATTGTTACCAGAGGGGAGAGAAGTTGGGGGACTGGGTAAAAATGGTGAAGGGATTGAGAAGTACAGCTTGGTAGTTACAGAATAGTTATAGGGCTGTAAAGTACAGCATAGGAAATATAGTAAAAAATATTGAAATACTATGTATGGTGCCAGGTGGGTACCAGAATTTGGGAGAATATTTTGTAAAGTATATGATTGTCTAACCACTGTACTGTATACTTGAAATGAGTACTAAATAACATTGAAAATAAATAGTAATTTAAAAAATAAAAATTAAAAAAATTAAATAATAAGTTCTGGAGACCATATACAATATGGTGACTATGATCAACTATAGCTGATATTATATACTTGATAGTTGATAAGAGAAAAAATCTTAAATGTTCTCACCACAGAAAATTGTAATTATGTAAGGTGATGGAGGTGCTAAAAACTTATTAAGAAGCATATATTAGCAGGCTTTTTAATTAAAAATGGGCTTTGCAAATTTATATTAAAGTTACAATGTAAAAATTGAATTACCATGATCTTATTTATAACCTCCATTGTTTTTTTTAATCTTTCAGTGAACTTTCCATTGGCCTCTTGCCCCACCAAGGGATACCCCACTTATGCTGCCTTTAATGCCTCAGGACTTTGGTGTCCTTGACCTCAGAAACCACTCTGCCATCCACAGTTCTGTGGGTCGTGGTCTTTTGGATAGTTTGTAAGGAGGGGCTCTCATCCAGGGCATCAACAAGATTGAAGTCCTCCCCTTCTTTGTAGGTGGTAATCTCAGCCTCTAGCTTGACCTTGATGTTCAGCAGGGTCTCATATTCCTGGGCATGGTCCTGCCCCTCTGCCCAGGCCTGGGCCAGCTCTGACTACAGGTGGAGCAGGATCCCATTGAGCTGTTCCATCTGCATAGCATAGTGTGTCTCCACCTCCCTCAGGCAGTTCTCCAAACTGACTCTCAGATTCTTCACTGAGTCCAGGTGGATCTCCAATGACTGGACTGTACTTTCAGCTCTGTGAGTGTCATCTCAGCAGCTCTTATCTCAGCAGTCTGTGAGGTAACCACAGTGGTGCTCTCTTCAATCTGATGTACTTGAGGAGCTGGACCAGTACTTGTCCAGCTCCTCTCAGTTCTTCCAAGACAACTAGTCATACTGGGGGAGTATGTCTGCTATGATTTTGCCAAGGTCCTGAGATTTGGGGGCATCCAACTCCATGGTCAACCCACAGTCAATTGGCAAATTGGTTTTGTAGACTATTTACTTCTTCCTCATGGTTCTTCTTCATGAAGAGCAGCTCCTCCTTGAGAGTCTTGATCCCTGTCTTCAGCTGCAGCCTAGTGATATTGGTGTCATAAATGACCTTTTGGAGCCCATTGATGTCATTCTCCACCGACTGGCACATGGCCAGCTCTGTCTCATACTTGACTCTGAAGTCATCAGCAGCCAGACAGGCATTGCCAATCTACAGAACGATGCAGGCATTGTCCACAGGATTTGCAAAGATCTGAGCCCTCAGGTCCTCTATCGTCTTGAAATAATGCCCCCGGTCTCCTACCTGGGGTCCCTTCTTCTGTAAGTGCTCCCAGATTTTGAACTCCAGTCTCCAAATATCAGCCTTCAGGCTTCTCATCTCTCCAGGTAGGAGGCCAGGTGGTCATTCAGGCATTGCATAGTCTCCTTCTCATTCTGGATGCCCACTATGCCCACCAGACCCCTGGCTATCTCTGCAGACAGGACCCCGGATTCCCAGCTGCCCCGCACACTGATGGAGCAGGAAATGGAAATCCAGGAGCCCAGACCCCTGGCGCCTGCATAAACACTGGCTGAGCTGCTGGTCGTCCGCAGCCCAGGGTCCAGTAGCTTGTGGAGAAGCTGGACAGTATGCTGCAGCTCATGTTCAGGGAGGAAGGTGAGAAGCTGACAGGTTGAAGCTCTCCATTGGGTTTTTAAACATGCAGTATTTTTAAATCTCCCAACCAAGAACCATCAAATCACATTTTTGATCATAAATAATTTCCTTAAAAACTTGTAAGTTTATAATGAATAATTATAATCATGTAAATAAAAGAAAATCATAGAATACATTTAAATTAGGCATAATTATAAGTAGGTATAATTTTTAGAAAATTAAGGACATAAAAATATACACCAAGGAAACAAAGTAGAAAGCATCTATTCATGTTCAGATATTTCTTATCAAAAAATGTGCAGTAGACTTTTCCTACTTATTCAATATTGAGCATTAAATGAATTTACTTAATAAGCAATTAAAATAAGTGTACTTAATTTAGAGAGTGATGTTTATCTGTATTTACATAATATCAGAGTGAACAAGTCTGATTAAAGCAATGGAGAACATGAAGGAAGATTTTGAGAGATTGCCAGAGCTACTGTTCCAGTCAACTCTCCACATTTGTATCTTTTTATGTTCTATTCCATTGCACAACTTCTGAGTTTTCACTTTGAAAGGCTCTCTGAGGTGAAGTTCTGATCACACACATTCAGGTGACCTGTATATGGCAAGTCAGATCCAGTCATTTGGAAATGTTAGCATTGAAAATTGATTTATCTTTTCATAAACACAATCATTTTGTTGACCAGCATCAACATCATCATTATACAAGATAAATGGGCAAGGTGTCTGAGAAAAATAGAAGTGCCAGAGGTTACTAAATTGATTGTATAGATTCACAATCTAAAAGTGAGCTTGAACAATTCCTTTACTTTTTTATTCTGAATGCAATGTAAACTTACACATTTTTGCAAGACCCTGAAGGTTACAGAAGGTTAAAAGAAAATTCAAGGTGTTATTTCATAACTTATAACAAATTTTTTAAATATGTTTTATTGCTGTAAATAGAATGGCTTGAGTTGGCTAAAATAAACTGAATAAATTGGAGAAAACAGAGTCTCAAAAAATTTCTGGGTCTTTTGCTGACTAGCTTCTGACACTTATCCACATATAAAGAGGCAGGTGAAAATGAAAAATAATTTCAAGACATTACCATGAGAAATATAATACAAATATAATGGTAATTAATGTTAGTTTTTATGAATTATATAACAGACTAATTTTAGTGGCACTTACTCCCAAACTTTAATTTTTACCCTTTTACTAATAATTAACATCTATATACACTCAATAAATACCATCATTTGCATACTAACAACACTGTATTTTTCTACTGATCATTGTTAAATGCTTAGGAAAAATAAGTATGTCATAAATGGTAACATAAAATGTTTAGCAATTATTCTTTTTACGTAAATAGACCATAGCAGTTTTTTAAATGGGATCATCATTTTGGGGAGTTAAAATCAGTCGAGTATGGAGAGAGAGTATGTAAAGTAAATTTTCTCAAAGGGATTTGTGTGAAGCTGAAGGGAAAAACATGTTAGTAAATCGTTTTACACATGCTATGCTATTATATGGTGCTACAGATTAGGTGTTTTACATTATGCTGTGGCTCTTTTTAATATCATCCCAGTTACTAACAGTTTTTCTTCTATATGTTTTAAGTTTGAAGTATGATAATCAGTCAGTCAAAACATTCACAGTATTCCTAAAGAATAGATATTTTATGTACATGCTTTGTTAAAAACAATTGTGACATGAAATATACTATATGTATCTCATATTCTGCATATGGACCATATTTTAAAAGCAAAATAAAGGAAAATTATTTGAGCATTAATCTGATAGCCCTTTAGGTCCCACTTATACTCTGACGTGGGTTGTCAGTGGGATGTTCAAATGGAAACACACATCGGAATGCAAAAAAAGGTACTTCTAAAAATACAATCGAATTGCATAATTAAATAATTGCATGAATTGAATAATTGCATGAAATGTCACACCATAGATAAAATCATACTACCAACTCTATTCTGCTAAAATAAAAATTAAACTTCAGAGGTAAAAATTCAGGTGAAATTTTGTAAACTTACATCAGATATCAGACCTCAATCTGAACATTAGAATTACAGAAAGTTTCCAGCGTATGGTATGGGTAAAGCCTTGCAACCTGACAAATGCCTCAATAAGTGGCCTCCGCTTCAGAAAAACAGAATGAAAGGATTTGCCTCCATGTACTTATCCATACCAACAGAATGAACAAAATGAATAACACAAAACCATAATTAATCCAAAATATATCATATTTTGTTTTCAATGCACTAGACTGATTTTTTTCCTATTTTATCTTACCAATCATGGTTTATTAAGTTGAGATTTAAATTTCAATGACAATATTAAGTGGCACACACTTTCTAAGGTAATTCGGCAAATTAGAAAACATTCTGGATCAAACAATTGTTGCTGTTAATCTTTAAAACAGAAAGGTTTTTTTACTTAAATAATAATAAAATAATAATAATAATAATAATAATAATAATAATAATAGCAGGTCCAGGTTCTGCTATACTTGAAATGTATATGATTTTGGAGATCATTTTAAGTAAAAGAATGCAAATTTATAAAATCTTTTCAGTGAAGAGAATCTTAACTGCAAGCAGTGTTAAACTGATAGCAGTCAAATACCTAAAAGGGGCAAATTTTACCAAAATGTATAAACATATTTCTAGAGCCCTTAAAAGACACCAGTGCAGATGAGGGGCTTGTGTTTATTGGCTTCTGGGAACATCTGCCACGATCTACAGGCAGTTTGAAGTGCACTTTTAGTCCTAAAGATACTTGGCCAGGACAATTTGGATGTTTTCCAGCTAAAGGTCAGAGAGGAAGTCGTGAGACTGGAGGGCATGACAGGAAAAGGAAGAGGTTGTTCCCTCATGAACAGGGCCTTTAATAGGGCACAGCAGAAGCGGCCCAAGTGAGTTATTGTAGGGGCAGTGGTGTGGAGTCGTATAGGAATGGATTTATAGGAAAGACGGCAGCAAGAAGGAATTTGTACTTGCTGTGGTAATTTTTAAATAATGTGAGTGATGAAAGGATAAGGTTAGAGTATCTGAATGCCAAAGTTCTAGGCATAATTTCTTCTACTTCTGGGCCTGCTGCTTAGAATTTTTCACGATGGCGTGGACCAATAGTCTGAAAGGCAAGCAGGCAGAGCAGGTCACAGGAGAAGCCTGGCAGGGCACATCTCTGTATCTTTAATGTATACTGTCTTCGAATCCTGGCAATGGGTGTTGATGTGTAATGACTCAGTTGCCAAAAGTACTTTTTACCCTTACAGTGTTGAGTTACATAGATCAATAGTTTTGAGAACATAGTCAATAATCTTTTAATCTCTTGCTTACAAAGGTTTTAGCCAATTGCTGGAATGTAACTGTGGCTCTACTCTCAGTCTTTCTCTAACATATATTATCTATTAGAATGTAAACATAGTGTCATTTAAGAAGAAAACCTGCTGTGACTTTATGTGGCACAAAGAATATTCATCAGGTACATTGTTCACTTAGCCACATTACCATACATGAATCCATCGGAATTATTCTGATAAGGGAATGATTGTATACAGCTTATTTGACATATTCTTTCCTATTCTTTGCCTCTTGTATTATAGTCTTAGCCCAGAAATTCCTTCTACTAAATTGCTTATGCAGTCTTTCATTTAAAAATCATTTCTGGGATTCCTTTTTAACATACACTACAGATTATCACATGTAAGTATAAAACATTATATAAAATAGTCCTTACTGTAAATAGCATGATAAAAATAAAAAGTAGAATGCCAATAATAAATTATCCTAACACCATTAAAATTAGGGAAGTGAACATATAGAGTACAATGAGACAGTACTAAACACTGAGGAAGATGGTAAAATTAAAATGGCATTATCCATGCACAAGGACAATGCGGTGGGGATTGTCTTTGGGAGCAGGGATTGGACAGGGCAGGGGAGAGCAATGGGGGGAAATGGGGACAACGGTAATCGAACAACAACAATAAATAAATAAATAAATAAATAAATAAATAAATGTGACTATGATATCAAGTGTTGACAAGGATATGGAGCAATTCGAACTCTGATACCCCACTAATGAGAATATAAAAGCCCAACTATGTTGTGAAACATTCTCACAGTTTAAAAGAAAACTAGTTGTTTCTTATAACTATCATGTAACATAGCCATTCCATTCCTAAGTATTTACGCAAGAGAATTGAAAGCATATTCTCATAAAAAGACTTGGACACAAATGGTCACAGCAGCTTTAACAGTAATAGCTAAAAACTGGAAAGAACCTTCCTTTCTGACTATCACCGGGTGGATATAAATAAATTGTAGTGTATTAGTAAAATAAAATTATAAACAATACAAAGGAATTAACTAACAATACTTGTAACAACATGAAAAAGTTTCAAAATAATTTTAAGTAAAGATACCAGACAAAAGGAGTACATTTGAAATGGATTCAACTTTCTGAAATTCTGGAGTGTGTAAAACATCTACGCTAATAGAAATCAGACCTGTGTTTGCTTAGAGACAGAGGAACTGGGGAAGGAGAAATAAATAACAAAGAGGCAGAAGGTAACTTATGGGTGATCTCTCTACTCATTATCTTAATGGCAGTGATGATTTACTTTTTGTATATGTATGTAAAATTTTAATTGTATATGTTAATCATGTGCAATTTAGTGTATAACAATATTAGCGTAAGAAATCTATGAAGAAAGGGGACCGTGAGGATGAAGAAGATGAGGAAGGGTGGGGGGAAGGGTAAAAAGACACAGCTGCAGCTGCAGCAATCACTGATTCACTGGATTTATTAATTTTAAACAAACTGTAAATTTTCTAACATAGATAGCCTGAGATTTACTCACAAATCATACCACTTAAAGTTAACAACAGAGTCTTAAAATGTCCACCAGGCTGAAATATCGTTGATTTATAAACAGGACTGGTCAATTGCACATGATTGGTAAAATTTTAAGGGTAATGTGGGTGTAGTTTGGATCCAAGATAAAGCTAGAAATAAGGTATTTATGCTCTATGGCTTTATAAAGTATCTTTACTGTATCATATTTTATTATACTAAATATCATAAGAATTAAAGTATATTATAATTGATATTATTACCATTTCAGTAGCAAGAAGGAATGTCTCAGTTACAATAAACGACTTGGTCATTCATTTACCTAACTTTGGCTTTTACTTTTTTATTTTAAATCCCATACTCATTTCTCCATAAAATTCTGTGCACCTGCATTAGGACAAATAGACACATCCATAACACTCAGTGCAAATTGTAGCAATCAGACAAAAAGTCAGGAATGGTTAGTGTGAGGAAAGAATAGAAAGATGTCATGCATTGCTTCTTAGAGAAAGTGAGTGTTGAGCCACATCTTGAAGAAATAAAGTAGAATAGATATATTAATAGAAATTGTACAGTGTCTGGATCATTAAACAATACCTCATTAAAATGTATTAAATGAAAGATATTTCGATATAGTCAGAGAATCCTATAAGTAAAGTCACAGGATGGGAAAGAAGAATATTTAAAATTTCTGTGGAAGTGCAGGTAAGACGCCTGGCCATATTAGAGAGAACTGATAAATGGGACTCTAGTACACCACCTCAGAGATCTGGGGAAAGGAGGCTTAGGAAAAGGTTTATGAAAGAAGGCTCAGAAATTCACATAATAGCCTTTATACAGATGTAGGGGTTAATAGCCTGTATATAGGAGATAGACGACTTACAGGTCACATTTCATAGTAACTGTGGTAACAGTAGACAGTTCTGTGACTTCTCCACATCTTAGTTTCTTCACAGTAAAATGGGAGCAGTAACAATAATTTTTCATCTTAAGAATCAAAACTGTTATTATATAGAATGTATATGCAGCATATACATTCTATGCATATGAGAATGTATATGAGATGGTTAGCATTACATATTTGCTAACATTTACAAATAGGAAAGAGAGCAGGGTTCTGTAATGCCTGGTGAACTGATTATACAAAATGAGTTGCTATTAATTTGTTTGACACATCAATATTTTATCTTTCTTTTGGTTAAGATACTTCTGGTAAATACTGCCTTCTCTAAAATCATTTTATTTATGGGTTCTTTCTAACTCTACTGAGGTTACTGGCGTTGCGTGCACTTCTGGCACTTATCACCGTATGGAAGCATGTGACTGCTGCCAGACTGGATTCAAAGCAAACTATAATTTTTCATTAATGGCTCTATAATTTACTCTATCTAAAGTGTAAAAGCTAATGGTGAAAAGCAGTGACTTTAGAGGTCTTTTACAATTTAATTGGCCTTTTCTTCTCTGTTTTTAATAATTCATTGCAGATTAAAGTAGGTATTAAAGTTTTGATGGAACAAAAGAGTTGTCTTCAAAACATGTCATAGCTGTCTGGGAAAGCTGGTAATAAGAATCTGCTAATAAGGACCTGTTAATAAGCAGCTGAAAGGTACCGCAAAATAACCCTACCATGAACTTCTCCAGCCCCAATCCAAACTGCACACATCAAAGAGAAAGAGTACAGAACAGAAATGCATATTGATTACTACCTGCATTTTTGTTGTGGGGATCTTTTGTTGTGCATAGTGTGAGATGCTTAATATGTGCAAAAGAAGGGAACTAGCTTAAGAGAAATGAAATGTGTCTTATTATTAATGTAAGACAGTGTCTTACCTCCTGCCTGAAAGAGTTGAGGTGATACTATATTCTTTCCATTTAACAAAAATCTTGATTTAGTAAACTTTAATTATGGAATTCATGGTGTGGGAATGCATTCCAACTACAATTATATCTGTAATAGCTTGAGGATAAATCTTCCTAGAAGGTTTAAAGGTTAAAAACACTTAAGTGAATTGAGTGTTTATTAAACATTAGTTATATTATAGCTCACTATTTTCCTTTACTTTTACTTAAGAAAATTATGCTTATCCCCATCCCTAGTTGTGTATTTTGGGTGAAGGTCCAGATGCATTCTGACTTCTATGACCAGAAAGGTGCTCACATGACCAATAACAGAAACATGACTGCTTGAAATTTAGCAAAAGTAATTTTCCTCTTACTGTTGGGAAAGATGTAAGAGGTTTGGAGCTTCTGCAACCACCTTGCAACAATGAGAAAAGAGCCAGTATGAATGAATATTGCATCAACTTGAACGGATACTAGGAAGAAATATTCTTTAACTAAGTTTACCACTTTTCATACTTTTTTTGAGACCATGCAACAGGAAAAATGTTATTTGACAAAATACTCACTACATGAAAATATATAATTACCTTCAACCATTCATATTCTTAATTGAAAGAAAAAAGTTACTTAACTGCATTTTTCAGGTTCTAAATTATAAAACTCATATTTTTCTTTGTTATTGAAAGGCAAACATGTATATAATTCTCATTATAGATTTACTGAAATTTAAAAATCCTGTCATGGTTAGCAGACCTATTTGTGATGAGGGATTTTTTGGTTGTTATTATTTATTTGTTGATTTTTAACTATTAACCCATTCTGCAAAGTTCATTTCTGGATGTGCTATGAACAGAGGAACCAAGTATATAAGATAAAATAAATATCCTGTAAGTTGAAAACCAGCTGTCAAATTTTTGTGGTTCATTGAAAATGAGATCTCAAGCCACTGAATTTGGAAGATTGAGCAGCATTAAAATATAAATTGGTTATTTTTAGCTAGGATTTTAGAGGAATTGACAGTGAATTCGACTACATATATGTCACATAGTAATTGGATGCATTGCTACTATACTATTTCTGAGTATTTTCTTGAAATTCTTTCCTTAATATATGTTTCCTATGGTTTATTGAAGTCGAAATATCTGTTTGATAAAATTCAAAATTAGAAATAGGGTAAGTGAATGACATGTAATGCCAATACACTGTCCTTTTAAAATTAATTAGCAAATTCCAGTTCCAGAAATGGCCTAGCAGCTTCTATTAAAATAACCAGCCCAAACATAACAATTATAGACTCTGGTGGCAGGGGGAACAATTACAAGAAGGCAGTAGAGAGCTGTTCAAATAAAGATGGCACTTTAGGGGATTCAGTCCTTCACAACCTAAGTGAGCTGGATGAGATCCAAGTATAGGTATCTTTCCCTGAGTCCACTTGAGTATAGAGGCTACAACTCAAACAAAAAGTG
This sequence comes from Glossophaga mutica, assembly GCA_039655065.1. Taxonomy (NCBI): domain Eukaryota; kingdom Metazoa; phylum Chordata; class Mammalia; order Chiroptera; family Phyllostomidae; genus Glossophaga; species Glossophaga mutica. The sequence continues at coordinate 69,253,400 of CM077304.1, forward strand.
GCAGCTTGGGAATTTATAAGACAGAATTTTAGACAACCAAAGTGGCTGGAAGTTAAAGAGATAAATCTCAGAAGGTATGAAGTAACAGCAGGGCCTGCCCCCAAAAGTGTCTATAAACTCCTTTAAAGCCATGGCTTATCTCTGAACTGTACATGTATGTCCAGCATTCCAAAGATCCAAGTGGCAAATAACAAAATAAAACCAAAACTGAAGGACAGAAAGACTAAGAAGAGATTTCTGCTTTTCACCAATGAAAGGGGACAGAGTTTGGAGTTTAAGTCCTTTCAAGTTACAAGTATTTACTAAAAACCTTTAGTTTTCCGAAAGTCTGCCCTGATAAAGTACAAAACCAAGCCTCCACAATTTCAAGACAAATTGCTAGTAACTTAATTATCTGATTAAGCAAAAATGAACCCTCATCAGAAGAAAATAGAATCCAAGAACTGTATAAATGTTATTTATAGTGTCTAGTATACAACAGAAAATTATAAAATGTGATAAGTAAGATATTGTGACCAACTGTACAGGGGAAAAAAAAGTTATCAGGAGAGGTAAAAGGATAATGCAGATGTGAAAATGCCAAACAATGTGCTTAAAGAAGATGTAAAAAATGTGTTCAAGAACTAAAAACTTGGTCAAATAAATTGAATATAATTTAAAAAATCAACAGCAGTAAGCCCAGTAGAAATTCTAGAATTGGAAATTACAATATCTGACATGATAAATAAAAAAATATGGGATAAGTTTGATAACAGAAATAAGAGGGCAGAAAAACCTATTGATTTTGAAGATAAATTAATAGAAACTACCTAATATCAAAAACTAGAAAAAGAAATGACTTGAAGAATGAAGGGAATTCCAGTAAGTTGTGGGGCAATATTGTGTTCTAAGATATGTAGAACTACCCTGGCTAGTGTGGCTCTTTTGGTTAGGGCATTGTCCTATAGCCGAAAGGCTGTGGATTCTATTCTTAGTCAGAGCACATGCCCAGGTTGTGGGTTTGATCCCCAGCCCCAGTGCCTATGGGAGGCAACCAATCAGTGCTTCTCTCTTACATTGATGTTTCTCTCTCTTCCTCCCTCTTTAAAAGTAATCAAAAAATGTTTTGGGGGTGAAGATACATTTTTTTAAAGGATATGTAGAACTGAGAAAATAAGAGTGAGAGACTTGGGATGGATTTTACCAAGTGTGATTAAAAAGCAAATACCCAAATAAACATTTATTAAATTATAATTTTAAAACCTCTGCAAACCCAAACAAAATTAAATTTTAAAAATAGCCACATACTTTAAAACAGTTGATATGCAAAGATAAAATTTTGAAAGAAATGTTAAAAATGACACTTTATAAATAGAAGAACAATGTTATGAGTAAAAGCTAAGTTCCCTTTGTTTCTGTTTAATAACAGTGCTTTAAAACATATGAAGCAAAATCTTAAAAAAAGTTATAACTACAGATATCCAAACTACATAATACAATGATAATTACACTATATCTTTTCTGGCAACTGAGAAAATATCAAGATAAAAAAATCACTAAATATAATATCAACAAACATTAATCAGCATTTATAAAATACTACCCACAACAATGATTGTTCATAAAATAAATCTCAATTAACTCACAAAGTTAAAGTATTATAAAATCTACTTTCTGATTATAATAAAGTATAAATATGCCAATATAGCTAGAAATTCCATAAATATTTGGAAAATAAAAAATACCTATAAGCAATCAATAAATGTAATCAATTAAATCACAAGGGAAATCAGAAAATATTTCTAGATGATTGATAATGACAAAACAACATACAAAAATTTGTGGCATGGTGGCTTCTTGTCAAGATGGCAAAGTAGGTAAATGCTGTAACTGCTTCCTCCCATAACCACATAAAAATATAACTAAATTATAAAACAACCATCATCAAGAACTACTTGAAAATGAGCTAAACAGAAGTCCTATAACAAAGAATATACAGAAGAATCCACAAAAAGATTCATAGGAGGGGCTGATATACCAAACTCACACTCATGTGTGGTGATCAAAAATTACAAAAGATATCTTGGCTGTGGAGGTCCATACTGAGGAGTGAGAGGTCCAAGCTCCACAATAGGCTTCCCTGTTCAGGGTTTCAGTGATGGAAAGAGAAGTCTCCATTAATTCTGCCTGTGAAAACCAGCAAGAATTATGGCTGAGTGAAGCAGGGGGCTGCTGGAATCCTAGAGTTCTTTTTAAATGAATTTACATGGATTCACTCACTCTGAACTGAGTTCAAGCGAAAGGCAGCACTCAAAAAAGTGCCAGAGACATACAAGGAGAAACTGAATCGTCTGGCTTTGGGTTGAGGGCTGGAGGGGAGTTTTCTCCCAGACAAGAGGACTACCAGAAGTCAGTGTTTCTTTACTAAGCCTTCCATATGCAGGCTCAGGCCTGTGCAATATCTAAGTCTCCATCAATGTAGCTAATACCCTTCAACCCATCCCGGCCATTCCCTTAGATCCTGCCCCATACAAGTTGCACATCTACTCATGTTGATTCCAGTAACTTTTCCATACAGTCTTGTTTTGGCTGTTGTTGCAGACTTTCCTAAAACCTCTCAAGTGTTCACAAACCCCCAATAGCAACATCTGGCCTCAACATTACCTGTACCTCTTGAGCTAAGCAGCCCCAAGCCTGGAACTGGCAATAGCAGGCTTCATTTTTCAACTTATTCTCTTCCAGGTACCTCTCAGCCCAGCACAAGTGGCAACCATCTGCTGATCTCTTTGTACCTCATACCAAGTGGCCCTAGGCAGGGCACAGGTAGTGGATGACCTTGGACTGCACCAGAGATCCTTCCAAGAGTCCCCCAAACCAACAAAATCTGTGGCTAGCATTAGACTAAACCAGAGCACCACCAAACTACCTCCACAAATGACTCACCCCAAAAAAACAGAGACTCAACAGGCACCAGAGCCCTACAAAAGCAAATCCTGCCCCAGCGGGTTGGTTCCTGCACAAGAGCTCCTACACTGTAGTCAGAGCCAGTCCTTACAACAAATCAGCTTGAGGGTCAATCCTTCCCATTGACATTCCAACAGTAATCAAGGTTAACTATAACAAGAGGACACATACAACCACATAAGGGATACAACTAAAGCACCTGACTCAGGTGTCCAAAGAAACTGTGCCAGTGGTCCCCAAGGAAACCTTATATATAAGACCCCTCTACAAAAACCAGGAGACATAACAGGTCTACCAGATATAGAGAGACAAACACAAGGAGACAGCCACAATGAGGAGAAAAGGAACCATGTTCCAAATAAAAGAACAGAACAAAACCCCAGAAGAACTAAACATAATGGACAAAAGCAATCTACCTGATGCAGAATTCAAAACACTGGTTATAAGGATGCTCAATGATCTCAATGAGAATGTAACAAAGAGACAGGAAACAAAAATGGAGATAGAAAACATAAAAAAGGACCAGTCAGAAAAGAAGAATTCAATAATTGCAACACAGAATACATTAGAGAAAATTAATAGTAAATTAAATGAAGTGGCGCATCAAATCAGCAATTTGGAAGAGAAGGTAGAAAAAAACACCCAATCAGAACAGAAAAAGGAGGGAAAAAAAGAGGATCCAAAAAATTCAAGATAGTTTAAGGGGCCTCTGAAACAACATAAAGCATACCAGGGTTTGCACGATGTAGGTGGTAGAAGGCAGAGAGAGAGAGCCAGAAATTGAAAACCCTTCTTAACCTGGTGAAGGAAATAGACATACAAGCTCAGGAATCACAGAGACTCCCAAATAAGATGAACTGAAAGAGACCCACACCAACATCCATCATTTAAAGTGCCAAAGGTTAAAGAGAGAGAATCTTAAAATCTGCTAGAGAAAGGTAGTCAGTTACTTACAAAGGAGCTGACAAATGATTGTTAGCTCATTTCTCAATAGAAACTCTGCATGTCAAGGGATTGGCACCAAATATGCAAGTGACAAAAAAGCAAAGACCTACAAGCACAATCGATTACTCTACCCAACAAAGCTATCATTTAGAATCAAAGGACAGAGAATGGATTTCCCAGATAAGAAAAAGCTAAAGAGTTCAACAACACCAAATGAGTATTACAAGTAATGTTAAAGGGTCTTCTGTAAGAAGAAAAAATGATAAATATGAATAATAAAATGGCAATAAATATCTATCAGCAATTACTTTAAACGGAAAGAGATCTGAGGCTCCAATCAAAACACATATGGTGTTTCAGGGTTCTTAGGATATAATCCAAGCAGTGGAATTGCTGAGTCAAAAGGTAGATCCATGTTTAGTTTTCTTAGAAAATTTCATACTGTTTTCCATAGTGGTTGTACCAGTCTGCACTCCCACCACCAGTGCACTAGGGTCCCCTTTTCTCCACAAACTCTCCAACACTTGTTGTTTGTTGCTTTGTTTATGATGGCCATTCTGACTGATATCAAGTGGTATCTCATTGTGGTTTTAATTTGCATCTCTCTGATAGCCAGCTATACTGAGCATCTTTTCATGTGTCTCTGGATCCTCTGTATGTCCTTCTTGGAGAAGTGTCTGTTTAAGTCCTTTGCCCATTTTTTAATTGGGTTGCTTGTCTTCTTAGAGTGGAGTCATGTAAGTTCTTTGTATATTTTGGAGATTAAACCCTTGTCTGAGGTATCATCGACAAATATGTTTTTCCATACAGTTGGTTCTCTTTTTATTTTAATACTGTTTTCTTTGATCGTGCAGAAGCTTTTTGTTTTTGACGAGTTTCCATTTGTTTATTCTTTCCTTTGTGTCCCTTGCTCTAGGGAACATATCAGTGAAAATGTTGCTGCATGAAATACCTGAGATTTCCCTGCCTATGTTTTCCTCTAGGATATTAATGGTGTCACGGCTTATATTTAAATCTTTTATCCACCTTGAATTTATTTTTGTGTATGGTGTAAGTTGGTGTTCGAGTTTCATTTTTTTGCATGTAGCTGTCCAGTTCTATACTTGAACAACAATTAAAATATTAAAAAAAAATTTACTAAATCTGGCTAAATTCATATACCTCAAAAGAAACAAGAATGAAATATAGATTCCACAGAATTTAAAAAAATATTAAGGGAATGCTTTGGATAACTTTACATGAATTAATTTAAATATATATATTCTATGAAAATATAACTTATCACAATTTACACAAAAATAAATTGAAAATTAAAATGTCTCTAAACAAATTATCAAAAAGCCTCACAAATTAATATGTAGGGCATAGCTGCTTTTGTGAGTCCTATAAACTGTATAAGTAAAGAATTATAACAATTGTATACAGACCTTTTTCAAATCAGAGGATGAGGAAAAACTTCACAATTAATTTTAGGAGCGAAGAATAATAGCAATATCAAAAACCTGACAAAGATATTACAAGGAGATTAGGTACAATTCAGGACCCAAATGAACACAGAAAAATTCTTGACAAATATTTGCAAACCGATTGTAGCATTATATGGAAAGAATACTAATACATTCTATCCAAGTGAAGATTACCCCATGAATGCATGGTTCAACATTCAAAACCCAATGAAGGCATATTAGCTTCTAATGAAGAAATTTAATAAAGAAAAAAGATACACTCATCTTGATAGATTAATAACAAAAACTCTCACTGAACTATGAATAGAAGGTAAGTTTTTCATTAAATTGAAAAGTATCTTAAGGTTAAATATTGAATATCATGTTATTGAATCTCCCAAATGAAGAAAAGAAATCTGCTCTTGCTTTCTCTCTTCAGTATTGTTAAGTGTCCTAATCAGTGCAATAAGGGGTGAGAAAGAAATAGTGGACATAAAGATTTAAAAGGAAGAAGAAAATGTCCTTTATTCCCAGATGACACACTGACTTACACAGACATTCCAGAAGACTTTACAAAAGTACTGCTAGAATAAGTAAATTTGGCAAGACCAGACTTCTTTTCATTAAAATTAATTGTATTTTATATATTGATAGATCTGATAAAAAATCTAAAATCCATAATAAATAAATAGAGATAAATTTAACAAAAAATATGTAAAACTTCTAAATGGGAAATTATGAGAATGCTAGAAAAAATTAAAGATGACCTAAAGAAATGACAGATATAGTGTGTTTATCAAGTAAGCAACTTAGTATTGCTAAGATTTCAATATCTAAGAAAGGATAAATGCCTTTCAAGTTAAAATTTATATATGTGCTCTTGTAATTATTGATTAGTTAGGACTAAAATGTATATGGAAATTTAAAATATCTTCAATAGGCAAAAGGAATTTTGAGTAAAAACTTTAAAATATAACACTACAAGATTTCAAATCTTCATATTTTTTACTATGAAGTTATAGTAATCAAAACAATGTGTTAGTTCTTGGATAAAGGTGGAAAGAAAATCAATGAAAAAATAGAAGGTATAGGCATACATACAAGGTCCATTGCTTTTTTTAGAAAAAAACTGTAATTTCATTTTTTATTGTTGTTCAAGTACAGTTGTCTCCATTTTATCCCCACCGTTCTCTCCTGCCCCACCCAACCCCACTTCCCACCCTCAATCCTACTTCCCTTTGGCTTTATCCGTGTGTCCTTTAAAGATGTTCCTTAATTATCCTTCCCCTAATTTCCCCCATAATCCCTCTCCCCATTCCCTTCTGGTTACTGTCAGTTTGTTCTTTATTTCAATGTTTTTTTTTTTTTTTTTTTTTGCTATATTTTGCTTGCTTGTTTGTTTTGTTGATTAGGTTCCTTGTATAGGTGAGGTCATATGCTATTTGTCTTTCTCTGACTGGCTTATTTCACTTAGCATGATACTATCCAGTTCCATATAATCAGCAAAATAAAAAAGGAACCAACTGTATGTAAAATATATTTGCAAGTAATATATCAGTTGTTTTTTGACAATAAAACCATGCTAATTGAATAGAGAAGGAAGCACATTTTTTTAAAAGTAGTATTAGATCTGCTGGATATCCAGAAGAAAAAAAAAATAGCCTAAACACCTACATTAAATTTTATGTGAAAATTTATATAAGATAAAATATAGACAGTGTGCCAGGTAAAACATGAAAGCTTCAAAGAGAAAACAAAGAAGTGTATCTAAACAACCCTGGAGTAAGAGACGATACCTTGCAGAGAACCAAACACAATGAGAAATAAAACACAGATGCACACACAAACACATATATACTGAAAATATGACATTCATTATAATTAGAATTTACACTCATCAAAACACTCCTTTTAAAAAAAAGGCCACAGAGAAAATATTTACAATACATGCATTTGATAAAGAATATCAATAATATAAATGGCTCACATTAAGCAATAATAAAATACAATAATTTTTCTAAACAAAATGTTTATTGACAGTACAAAGTTGTTTCAGGGTTTGTTATCACAATTAGCTCATTTCTTTTTAAGAACCAACCTTGTATTTCTTATATAAACCACCTAATCACTTTCCTTAATAAAATATTTATCAATTAACATTTATACTCAATATTATTTTGTATTAGCTTCAGATGTGCAGCACTCTGGTGAGACAATTATACTTTACAAAGTGTTCTCCATGATTTTTCCAGTATTTTACTGGCACCATACATAGTTATTACAGTATTATTGACTATATTTCTTATGCTATACTTTACAGCCCCATGGCTATTTTGTAACTATCAATCTATACTTCTCAAACTTTTCACCTTCTTCACTAAATCCTCCAATTCCTTCCCCTCCGTCAATATTCAGTCTTTCCCCTGTATCTATGGGTCTGGTTCTGTTCTTTAGATTCCACGTATAGGTAAAATCATATGTATTTGTTTTTTTTCTGACTGATTTCACTTATATGTACTCTCTATGTCCATCCATGCTGTCATAAATGGTAATGTTTTGTGCTTTTTATGACCATTTATTAGTCAGTTTTGATCTTTTTCTTTCTTCTTAAAGAAAATCATTTAACATATCTTGTAATACTGGTTTGGTGAAAATGAACTCCTTTAGCTTTTTATTGCCTGGAAAGCTCCTTATCTGTAATTCTATTCTAAATAATATCTTTGTTTGGTAGAGTAATCTTTGCTGTAGGTCCCTGCTTTTCATGAGTTTGAATATCTCTTTCCAATCCCTCCTAGCCTGAAAAGTTTCTTTTGAGAAATTAGTTGACAGTCTTATGGGAGCTTGCTTGTAGGTAACTAACTGCTTTTCTCTTGCTGCTTTTAAGAGTCTCTTTTTGTCTTTAACCTTTGGCATTTTAAATGATGTGTCTTGGCATGGGCCTCTTTGCATTTCTCTTGTTTGAGACTCTGCTTCCTGACCTTTTTTTTTTTTTTTTGTCATTATTTCCTTAAATAGATTTTCAATGTTTTGCTCTTTTTTTACTCCTTCTGGTACCTCTATCATGAAATGTTGGTATCCTTGAAGTTGTTCAAGGTATCCTCATTTCTTTGGATTTTCTTTTTGTTTTGCTGTTCTGGTTGGTTGTTTTGTCTATCTTCTCTTCAATTTGCTGATTTGATCCTCCACTTCATTTAATCTACCATGGATTTTCATTAAACTATTTTTCATTTCAGTTATTCTTTTCTTCATGACTCTTTATGTTTATATCTCCATTTATACATTTCTTATATCTTTGTTGATGTTTTAACTGAGATTATTGAGCATCATTATAACCATTGTGATGAATTCGGTGTTAGGTCAATTGCTTTTCTTCAGTATATTTAGTTATTCTGGAGTTTTGTTCTGTTCTTTTTTTCAGCTTCCTTGTCTCCATTTAAAAGACAATCATTGGGTTTCTGGGCATGGTAGTTCTCTGGGTTAGAGTTCTCTTTCCTAGAATGTGGAAGTACTCATTACCAAATCATGAACTTCAACATCTTTGTTTTATTTTAAACATTATAATTCATTAATAATACGATTGATAGTGACACCTACTAGGAGCATATGAGTGGAAATTGATGGCATGTAGCTTACATACAGATGCATATAGTTCATTTTGGAACTATGATCTCAAAAAAAAATGACACAACATTCTCTCTGAACATTGTATTATGATATACCAACAGAGCCTTGATTTTATTATGTATACCAACAGAGTACTGGCATCAGATCTATATAACCCAAAAGATGTGAGCATTGAATGAAATAAAGAGTGTTAAATATCTTTCTATATAATGAAATTAATATTAATACAATGAGGAAGGAGAAGAAAATGCTCTTTGCTATTCAGAATTTAGGATTTCTTTGCTGCCTTTCTAAAACCTTCACCTCTAGAATATTGACATTTATATTATGTGACTACTCACAGAAGAAACCTGAGAAAATTAAGATAGTTCAGGCTAGTCTCATTCTGATTTGCAATCATTTACCACTACACTTAGTCTTGCTTCTATGAATCTTTCTGGGTCCAGTCTTGCCTTGGCCAAATAAAATAAGTTCAATGATCAGTAAGGAAAGAGACATCTGAATTGGAGCTAATCTAAGAGAAATTTTTACACTAGAATCAATGTACATCACACTCCATTGGCTAGTGATTGGTTATGACAGGTAATGAGAAAGAAATGCCAGACTTTTCAGTAAGAAGCAAAAAGTGTATAAACCACACAATGCACAGATGGTGGTGAAATGAGCCTTTCAATGTGCTAAAATACTGAGTAATTCTGACAGTACTGAGAAGAATGAGCTGTTCATCACTCATTTTTATGTGTGACACTCAACATGTATACCTATTTAAAATGGATATAATTAACAGTGTATTATTTTCCTCTCTTGTTAATTAGAATGACATATTATAAATTATAGTGGATGGAAAGTGTGCTGATTAAAAATTATCCCAGTAAAACTGTGTATAAATATTTTAATAAAAAACATACAAATCATCAAATTATATTTTGAGTTATTAATTTAAATTTGATAATTAAGTGACACTCAGTTTATGAAATTTTATCAAGTTAGATAAGGTTTTCTTTTTCCTATGATTATAATAATTATGTTTTTCTAAACCCTTTACAAAAGAAATAGAAATGTATAACAGTCCAGAAAGTGGATCAAATGATTGATAATCAAAATGTATATCAAAAAGTGTTTGACTATTAATTTAATGATGTGAAAATTAAATACAGTTTAAGAATTTGGGTGATACTAATTTACTACTATTATTTAACTCAGCATAGAATAAAAAAATGCACTATTGGTCCTTGTATTTTATTAATGTGTCATAACTTTTTTCATTTATATTAAAAAAACAATTGTGTAACTCAGAGAGCCACAAAACTTACTTCAAGTGATAATAAACTAAAAATTTTCCTAATAGATATTGGCTGAAATGTCAGACACACTTCTGTGCATGAAGACATAAAATATTTGGTAACAGTAAACAAAGAAATTAAAAATGTCCTTTTAAAATTGAGATATAAATGACATGTTATCTATTTACTATAACATTATGTTAGTTTCAGATGTGCAACACAGTGATTTGAAATATGTATATAATGTGAAATGACCACAAGAAGTCTAGCTAATCTCCATCACTGTACATAGTTACATTTTTTTCTTGTGATGAGAAATTTTAAGATCTACTTCTTAGCAACTTTTAAATACACAGTACAGTATTAACTACAGTTATTTATTTATTTTGACTACCTTCACCCACTTCACCATGAGTGAAAGCAGCCAAAGTACTTTTTGCTGACATTGAATTTTAGAGTTACTCAGAATAACTTCCTCAAATTAAGTAAATATTTAAAAGTCTATGGATATTCTTGTTTTTGTGACTTGGTTTACTAGTTATGTATGGAAATACTTTAAAAAAACAGAAAGTATAGAAATAAAATTGGATCTATTTTCAACATAATAGGCTCTTTAAAAAGAGCTTCCTCAATTATAATAAGGGCAGTCCTTGATGAAATCTAAAACATATTAGAGAATAAAACTAATAATTTAAAGACAAGTCACAACAGCAAGACAGAAGCCAAATGGAATCCAAGACACTCAAATTTAATCGTTAACTTAATATATCTATTTCTGAAGTATTTACGGACTTGCCCTTAAAAGGTATATAACAAATAACATTATAATGTTGATATTATTGTGAAAAATATTGCCATAAGTTATTTTCAATTCTTATTATACTTTTTTCTCAAAAAACCCTATATTTTCTCCTTTTTATCACAACTTCAGGTCTGCATTATCTCTCACATATACTAGTGCAAAAATTTTGAAATAATATGTTTTAAAATACTTAATATTTAATCATAATCCTATAATAGCAATATCCATATCTCCAAGTACAAATATATAAATATGTATACATAAAATACCACTTAACTTTTATATCAGATAAAATTTTTCAATACCTATGTTGTTTTAAAATAGATTCTAATGGCATTCTGTAGATGGAAAACACAGTCAGCCCTCTACTTTGTGTCTCCTAATACTCATTGAACAGTGTAAATTTACTTAATACTATTGAACTATACAGTTAAAGATAGTTAAGATGGTAAATTTTATGTTATGTATTTTAGCATTATAAAAAAATGAGGGGAAGCCATGATGTAATTCTTATTGAGATGCAAAATTCATTATTGCCAACATGTTGATCATCTACAATAATATATAATACGTATAATTAGCAGGCTTGTAAAGTTGTTCCCAACTGCTGTGAGTGTTGGCTTCCAACTAATCACAGGTACTACCTTTTCTGGAAAAATTTTCTTGGCCACACAGTGGCTTTTCAAATTGCTCAACTGGGAAGTTATTTGTCCAGCCACTGTCAGAAAAACATAGCCAATGACTTTCTTCCATGGAGATACTGAAAGCTCACAGTCTTGGTTTAATTAGTGCTGCAGATGCCCCCATCAGATCTTGCTGAAGGAAGTATTTAGCTAAAAACAACACTCCTGCTTGGCTTTTCCCTATGGTTTATATTTCTACCTTCACCTTCTTTATCCCGAATGCTCTACTAAACAAGTGACTTGCCCAGATATAATTTCTGGTTGTCAGAAATCAAACTTAAACAGTAGCTGGAGTAGCATTTATGTAAGTTATCCAATTAAAAAAACACTCAAAACTCAGGATCATAATTGAAAAAAAACATACAAGACCTCTCTATAATTTAACACCTCTAATTTTCTTCACAAACATGATCTTAAAGTTCAAATTTGATTATATGCCCAATGCTTTAGAAGTACCTGTTGCAAGTTCATGTATCAAATTTTTAACTTTGGGAGTATTGTCTAAAATATTGCAGGTCTGATAAAACAGATTGAAACCATTCATAAAATCTGGCCAATTACAGAAGACAAGTCCAGACAGATGGTAGAGAAGACAGTCATGGACACAATGTTAAAATGTATTAATTTTATTATAAGTAAGTTGGCTGAAAAAGTAAATGAACCTGAAAGAGCCTTTTGGTCATACGGGAACATCAGGCAGGACATCTCACAACAGTGAATGGTGTATGACCAAAAGATTATTACGCAGTTATTTCCAATAACTGTTGCCAGAAAGTATTAAACAGAATGCATTATTGCTGTTCAAGCTCATGAAATGGTGCATGGGCTACAGAATTTTGTAAAGCATCTAACAAAAAAAAATTAATGAAAAAGTACCTTATTTTCTGGTAAGCTAGCTCTTATAGCAGGAAAATATGAAAGAGACACTAATGAGAAAACCAGCAGCTGTCAGACTTGGGAATGAGTTAGCACATGAGGGAAAAAAAAAAACAGTTAATACTACTATTAGAGAATTGAAATTGTTATTTCATGGTCTGGAACCACCAACATAAAAAGAGAGGTGAGAAACACAACATAGCCAATATTCATATAGAGTTCATATTGACAGTTATAAAATCTTTGATGTATGAATTAAAAATATACTGTTTATCAGTTTGAAAAATTTTTGAAATTTTCCTAATTCAATGTTAATTTATGTAAGCAATTTAAATAATTAACTTACTCAGAAAACATCCATTGGGAGGAAAAGTTTGTTAAAATCGAGTTCTCTGAATTTATTAATGGCATTTGAATTCATCACGTTAAATGATCTGCCAATGACATGTTGATCTCATAAACCATTTAGAATTACATAACAAGTATTCAAAATTAAAATAATTACTGTAATTTTAAAAAGATATGCACAAATGTTAAAATTTTAAACAAAGAAGAACAAATCAAATAATAAATCATTGAAAATGTCTATGATAAATTTAGGCTGATTACTTTATCTGGAAAAGGGATTTGTTTATTTTGCTAATCTGTGTAACAACTAACAGCCATGTGGTTTTGAAAGGTGTATAGTACTTAAACTGATTTTTTTTTAGTATCATATTTTATACTTGACTTTGGGCAAATCACATAATCTCTTTTCTCAATGATAAAATAGGAAATTATTACCTGTCATAAGGCTCTTACAAGAATAAATGTTTAATGCACTATAAATATTAAAGGTTTAATTGGCTCTATTAGGAATCCACAAATTTTAGGGTCAGACTCAATAAACATATGATTCTCAGTGATAGATTAATCATATCATATACCTTGGAGAAGAACCTGATGCCATAAAATAAATTTCTCTATGTCTCTTCCAAAATTCAAGTTGAAAAACATATGGACAAGATAATGGACAAGCTCAGTCTTTATGTTCCTCTCCATTTTACTAGCCTTTGTATCCTGGAGAATAGTAGTTATTTGGAACACGAAAAAGAATGGTTTATTTCCTCATCATCTTTCCAAGTTCCAGTACACTCACATTAGAAACCACGTGGCAGTAATATCCTGCCCCCCCCCAAAAAAAAATAGAAAAAGGAAAAAAGACACTGAAAAGAAAAAGAAAATCTATCACCTAAGCTATATGTAAAACTCCATGAGGGCAGAGGTATTTAAATACGGGGCCCAGCAAAAGCAATGCCTGCTTAAGTATGGGTGGTAGGGTAATAATATGATTATAATAATATATAGTTTTAATTTGAATGTTTCATCTAAAATGTCATATGGTGTGCTTGAGTGTAATATTATTATGTCAGAGTATTACATGCTTATGATTTTGTAATAAAAGATTTTGTAAAGAAAAAAAGGTGGGGAGAGCATTATTTGTGCCAGACCATGTATTTTGTTCATTTCTATAATCACAAGAATATAAAAATGTTGACATACAAAAGGTATAAAAAGAATATTTGTTACATAAAAAAGTTGGGATATAATAGGATATAAAAAGAATATTTATTTCATAAATAAATCACTTGCTGGTATTAAGATTATATTTAAGAATTATCTAGAATAGAAACTATAGAGACAGAAAGTATATTAGAATTACCAGGAGTTCAGAGGAGAAGGGAATGAGAAGTTATCACTTAATTGGTTCAGAGTTTCAGTTTGCTGTCCTGAAAAGTTTGGAAATAGATAGCAGTGATAGTTGTACAACATTGTGAATGTGATTACTTTAATGGAATTATAAATATAAGACTGACTAAAACAGCAAATTTTGACATATTTTACCACAAAAAATATTTTCAAAATTATAACTCTAATCCAGGAAAAAAATCAACTTTGAAATAAGCAGATGATATTACTCAACAAACCTGAGGAAAAAATAAAAGCATTTATGATCCTAAAATATCTGCACCTTAAAAACAATAATAGCAATATATGTTTTTCAACTAAAATTTCAAATGTAAAATAAATAAACCTTTAGAAGAGAATTGAATTTTGATAAATATATGCATCCACAAAGTCACCATCCCAACCAAAATATAGAACATTATGCCATCACCACAGAAAAGTTCTCTCCTTCAAGGGTGTGCTGAAGGCCGTTTATGAAAACTTTCAAGTAAAGGTTGATAAATTTTGGGTATTTTTAGTTAATTACTAAACATGGGCATAATTAAAAAATATGTGAACTAACAGATAACAGATTATATTTAAAACAGAATTAATCTACCATTAAAATCAGATCTTAAATATTTTACTACATTTTATAATTATCTTGTGCTGTTGAGATTATATGTCCATTGCTTTTGTATGGTAGAATACTATATTTGTGTGACTATAAATCCTAATTCTGTGTTCAATGACTTCATAATGGTAGCTCAAAATAGGCGGGTTTGATATTTACAAAATGAAAATAACACTTTAAAAATTAGAACTTTTTCCCTTACAGAAAAGTTTTTAAATGTATACCTGCACATCACTGCTCAACTATCCAGCCACTGACCAACCGCCCCTCTCCAATTTTCCTAAGTTCTCATTTCTAAACCACAGCTTAATTTGGTCCATTCTTGAACTTCACATTCATGTAATTATAAATGATATTCTATTTTGCACCTGGCTTCTTATGTTCAACATATTTTTGAATTTTTTTCTATATTTCTGTATATGTCAGTAGCGTATTCTTTTTAATTGCTGAGAAGTGTCCTGAATATACTGAACAGTTTATCCAGGCTCCTTAAGACAATATTTGGGTTATTTGTAATTTTGTGTTATTTTGAATTAAGCAGCTACAGACATTCTTATACAGTATTTGGTAGATATACTCATTTTCTTAATTCTATGAAGTAAATATTTATAAGTAGAATCAATAGATAATGAATAGGCATATATTTAACTTTTTAAGAAACTAAGAAACTGCCAGTTTTGCCAACAGTGTGTACCATTTCACCTTCTTACCAGCAATGGATAAGAGATCCAATAGCTCTATTTCTTCACTAACATTTAGTGTTATCAATCTTTCAAGTTTTAGGATTTGAAGTAATCTCACTGTGGTTTTAATTTGATAATTAATGAGGTTGAATGTGTTCCACTGAGCTTATTAAAAATCTGTTTATCTTCACTTGTAAAATGTCTTTTCAGGTCTCTTGACCAATTATTTTTAAAATAAGTTGGTCTCACAGTCAATTGGCCTGGGGGTCAATCCCTCCCAGTGACTGCCAACAGCAAACAAGGCTTAACAAGAATAGCACAGTGTGCATAGCTCACAGACAGGCACACCTGGAATGCCCTGCCCAGGTGACTGGGGAGACTGTACCACTGGGCCCTACAGGACCCCTACTATAGAAGACCACTCTACCAACTCCAGGAGATGTAGCAGCTCTACATAATATGTAAAACCAAATGGGAGGTTCCCCAAAGAAAAAGACAAAGAAACAGGTTCCAAATAAAAAAAATAAGAGAAATCTACAGAACAAGAACTAGATCAAATGGGGGCAAGCAAACTACCAGATATAGAGTTCAAAACAATGGTTATAAGGATTCTTGAGGAAATTAGTGAGAACTTTAACATCATGGGAAAAAAAGCATCAAGACTACTGTATCCAGCAAAGCTATCATTTAGAATAGAAGGGAAAATAAAGTGCTTCCCAGATAAGGTCAAATTAAAGGAGTTGATCATCATCAAGCCCTTATTATATGAAATGTTAAAGGGACTTATCTAAGAAAAAGAAGAAGATCAAAAACTGTGAACAGTAAAATGACAACAAACTCACAACTATCAAAAACCAAACCTAAAAAGTACAAAAACAAAAATGAACTAAGCAAAAAACTAGAAGAGGAACAGAATCACAGAAATGGAGATCATATGGAGGGTTATCATCAGGGAAGGGGAGGGGGAGAATGAGGGAAAAGGTACAGGATATAAGTAGCATAAATGGTAGGTAGAAAATAGACAGGAGGAGGTTAAGAACAGTATAGGAAATGTAGAAGCCCAAGAACTTATATATATGACCCATGGACATAAACTAAGGGTGAGGGGAATGCAGGTGGGAGGGTCTGTGCAGGGAAGAAGGGAATAAAGGGAAAATGGTACAACCGTAATAGCATAATCAATAAAATACATTTAAACAGAGAAAGAAGACATCAAAATAATAAAAAAGAACATGTAAGAAATGAAGGATACACTAAGTGAAACAAAGAATAAAGTATAGGAAATCAATAGTAGAGTATATGAAGCAGAGCATCAAATCAGCCATTTGGAATATAAGAAAGCAGAAAACACCCAACCAGAACAGCAAAAAGAAAAAAAAAATTAAAAATGAGAATAGCATAAAGAGCCTCTGGGACAACTTCAAGTTACTAACATTCACATTATGGGGGTACCAGAAGGAGAAAACAGAGAACTGAAAATTGAAAACCTATTTGAAAAAATAAGGATGAAAAACTTCCCTAACTTAATGAAGGAAATAGACATATAAATCCAGAAATTGTAGAGAGTTTCAAACAAGATAAACACAAAGAGACCACACCAAGATACATCATAATTAAAATATCAAAGTTTAAAGACAAAGAGAGAATAAAAGCACAGATAAAGAGCTTACAGACAAGAAAACGCTAAAGGATGGGGCAACTGTAATAGCATAATCAATAAAATATATTAAAAATAAAAAATAAAGCAAGCAAAAAAAAGAATAAGAAGAAGGAGGCAAGATCAGACATATAAATAATAAATAATAAAGTAGAAATGACTGCATATCTACCAACAATTACTTTAGATGTAAGTGGGTTAAATTCCCCAATTAAAAGATAAGGTATGGTTGAAAGGATAAGAAAACAACTGTGTCTACTATAGACTTTCTTCAGATTGAAAGACACAGACTGAAAGTAAAGGGTTGGAAAAAGTTATTTCATGAAAATAGAAATTTAAAAAAGCAACCTTGGGTAGCAATACTTATACTGGACAAAGTAGACTTTAAAAAAAAAAAAAAAAAAGGCTATAACAAGAGACAAAGGAGGACCCAGTAATTTTACTACTGGGTATTTATCCAAAGACTTTCAAAATACTAATTTGGAAGGACATATGCATCCATATGTTTATTGCAGCTTTATTTACAACTGCTAAGATATGGAGGCAACCCACTTGCCCATCAATAGACCAGTCGTTAAAAACTTGTGGCCCATATACACAATGAAATATTAATCAATCATTAAAAAAGAGTGGAATCTTACCATCTGCAAAAGTATAGATGGATCTATAGAGGGTATGATGCTAAGTGAAATAACTCAATAAAGACAAATACCATATGATTGTACTTAACTGTGAAATCTAAAATAACAAAATAAACAAACAACAAAATAGAAGCAAACACATACATACAGAGAATAGTTTGATTGTTGAAATATGGAAAGGAGATTGTTTGAGGTAATAGGTGAAAAGGGGGAAGAGATCAAGAAGTACAAATTGATAGAGAATAGTCATGGAAATGTATGTAAAGTACAGCATAGGAAATATAGTCATTAATATTGTAATAACTATGTTTGGTGTCACATAGGTATTAGATTTGTTGAGGTGATTACTTCATAAGTTATATGTGCCTAATCACTATTTCATGCAGCTGAAGCTAATATAATATTGTATGACAACTAATTAAAACTAAAAATGTATTTGAAGTTAAAACAAAATAAAATGAACTCTGACTTTAAAACATCAGTATCTACACACACAAGCATGTGCATGTATATTACACATACATAACACATATATAACACATTAATATAACTTTATAATTTATAAATTTTTATATTTTGCACAATTGAATATATAACTTTATATGTAAAATTAAAACTATGAGTATTTGCAATGATTGTTTAAAACATGTAAACAGGATTTTTAGGAAATAGTGTTTCTTCACTGTTAATGTTTCAATTGCTAGCAAATAATAAAAAATAGATTAGTTTTTTTTTTCTTTTGTTGCAGCTTTTGAGTTCTCTACAGAAAGGGGTTCCACTTATCTCATGTAACCTAATTGGTCACTCCCACTACAGCTGGTTCTACCCAGAGGGAAAGCTTTCTTTTCTTAATTCTCAAAAGGTTGCTTGGCCAAGTTATATTTCCAAAGGGGCTACATTGGTATAGAGGGGCAGCTGTTTTTTGTTGTTTCAAGTGCATGAAGTTATCTTATGAATTGGAGATGACTTGGAATTCTAGGCAGGGAGAGTGGAAGGACCAAGGCACCTCAGAATAAAAGACTATGACACAGTCTGAGAACTAATATTAGAGTGAAGTAATGAGTGAGTGGTGAGTGAAAATAGAGGAGTTCATGTCAGAATGTCAAAAGCTTGGAGTACTAACCAATGCTAATGTTAGGAGTTTGACGTTAATTATATTTTCTTTGGAGGAATAGTTGAATACCTTTATATAGTAGTGATTGATTTTTTTTATTAGAAATGTCTCTGCTCATATTGTGGAGGACTATAGAGAACCTATCTGCATGGCATGGCGAATGTAGCCCAGCCTCTGATAAGGAAAACTGATGGGGAGCAAGTCAGCACACAGGACCCATGCCCATAGATGGGTTTTCCAATGGGGAATCAGGCCTGCATTGTACCTAGGCTGCTTTGAGGATTGCTTTTTGCTAAAACTCCCTCACCCTGAATTGAGAAACAAATGTTTACTGCATATCTTTAAAGTAACTTCCTAAAATCTATGTAAAACCTCCAAGAGATGGAGTGTAACAAGTTCAACCACTTTTTCCTTGCATTTGCAAATATCCTTTTTCTTTGTGGTAATTAGCAACTTCCTCTCCTTTGTTGTCTGTAAAAGGTAACCATCTAAAGTGAACCTGTGCATAGTAAATGAGGACCATCCTCAATGTAATGTGCCCAGAAAAGCAATAAAGGCTTGTCCAGACAGGGGTTGGGGCTCTGTCTCTTACTCAGAGAGTGGCCATGCCATCCCTTTTTCTCCACAGGACTTCTGTAGTCCATGTGAATTTGTTCATCACATCCACAACACATGGACCCTGCAGGCTGAAGTCCGTATCAGAGGACAGAACAGCAGAGAGTAAGGATGGAAGCAGATGAGCATTAGAAATGTTTTAAAATATTAAAGAAACCACGATGGCCCTGAACTAGGACAGTGCTACTGGTAAGCATCCACCTTCGGTGGCTGCAGGGCTAGTGCAGCAGCAGCTACGAGAAGTGTCTGAACTCAAAATACCTCTGATGAGATCTCTGAATCCTAGGTGTCTCGTACAGCTGCATCACATAGGGGCTTTTGTTTCTCCCATAACTCACATGAAACTGAACCATGAGAAAGTATGAATATGTCGTATGACCTCATTATCATTTTCAATCTAGAAGGAATTTTTAAAAATTACTTCTTAAAAAATTTAAGGTAAAAAGATATACTCTCCTAAGTAGGTATTATCCAATTATTACATACGATCTCTCCATATTGCCATTATTTGTCACCCTGATAGTCACTACCCCACATTCCCTTAAGGTTTAGCACTCATATCACCCTTTCTCACCCACAACTGTCATTATCCTTGATGACTCCTTGCATCTAAATAATGCATCTTACTGACTTGCTTGTTTTAAATAACTTTGTCTTTAAGTCCATTCCCTTGGCTACCACACCTGTGTTGTCAAATTTGTCATTATCAAAAAAAGTGCCATTTCTATGTCTCAATTTCAAGCACCTCGCTATCTGATCACTGCTTATAATTTCAGCTTAGTATTTCTTAAGTCCATACTTCAACATTTGCTCAAGCCTGCTAGTACTTGCTATTAATTGGTGTCCTACATTTTCACATCTATTATTCTCTTCATGCTGTCATTTTCATTTTACCCAACTGATCAGGTTACATCATTAAAACCATTTCATTGCATGCATCTCAATTCCCTCGTCTTCTCTTCAATTATCTTTTTTTTTTTTCCAGAAATAACCCCAGGTATGTTTAATTATATAATTTGCCTAGGCCATGTTTACATCCAAGCAGCTGAAAATGACTGGAGAAAAATAAGTAAAAAACATGCAAACTGACCTCACTTAAAATGTGTTATCACAAACCTCAAGTGAGTCTTCCTAACTTCTTGGCAGTTCTATAGCATTTCCCAAGGCAATTCACTCTCTTACTCTCTGAGATGACTATTTCACACCTACTCTTCACTCTATTCTTAGTTTACTTGCTTCTAACTTCTCTGAGAACTGTAAGTGATCTGAAAAGAACTTATTCTCAACAACCAGAACTGCTATCCTACCTATTTCTGTATCCAAATATTTTCCATTTCATTTTATGTGATGAATGAATTGACTCTACCAGAACATGAAGCCCATTGAATTTGAGCTACAAATGAACTTGTAATTTCTCAGCTCTTGAAATTGAGCATTGTTTCTGCAAAAAAACTCGTTTTTGTTTAGTTATCACAAATTTAGTAACTTTACTCAATACACATTGATTATCTCATCATTTCTGTGCCTCGGGGGGGGGGGGGGGGTCCAGGCATGGCTTATCACCATTCTCTTCTCAGCATCTTCCAAACACTGTAATTGTTTTTTTGTTTTGTTTTGTTTTGTTTTTGTTTTTTTGACTATACTCTCATTTGGAGGCTTGATAGAGGAAGAATCTATCTTCAAGCTTCTTTGGGTTCTTGGCAGAATTTGTGTCCTTTCAGCAGCATTACTAAGTACCCTGGCTTTTTGCAGGCTATAGCCTCAAGGCCTCCCATGGCTCCTAGAGGATGCACACAGTTCCTTGTCAGATCGACTTCTCCATCAAACCTGCAAGTTCACCAAGCCTGCAAGGAGAGTCTGACTTCTTTTAAGAACTTTGCCTGATCAAGTCCTTCTTTTAGGGGATTCACCTGACTAACTCAGGCCATGTAGGTCTCTCTTTCTCTTTATTAATTCAAAATAAACTTAATGACATCTGCAAAACCCCTTCAGTTTTTTCCTTTTCTATTGGCTGATACAGTAAGTTCACATTCAAGAAGAGGCATTATACACAGCATAGACATTAGGTTACAGGAATTGTGGAGACCATCTTAGAATTCTGCTTACCATAATCACTTAAATTTAAAACTGTAAGTATAAAGTAAAATTCAGTAGAGAACTATAATGTTATTAGAGTTTATAAGACTATAATTTCTATATTTTGGTAACAGATTGGATTAGAGCAATATCAGTGAAGCCTAGAAAAAAAGGTAATAAAGTTAAATGGTTTTTATTAGTAATCTCAGTGGAAATAATTTTAAAATATTGTTCAGAACAAATAAATGTAAAAGATGATTTTGGGTCTCTGATTTAAAATTTTGGTAGATAATGGTTGTATTTACTAAGTTGGAAGTAATGGAAAGAGGCAGGTTTTGGGTGTTATTTTAAAGTCAGTTTTGAATACTGAGTCTGAGATGCTTTTGAGAATTTTCAAGTAGACAGCCTAGGAAGTATTAGTTTAATAGGTACTTGAAGCTTGCAGATGAGGTCTGAAGTAGAGATATAAATTTGGTGGTTTTCAGTGTAGAGTTATAAGCATGAAGAAGATTGTATAAGCATAGAGAGAAGAGGAATGGCCTGTAACAGAACCTTTAGAAAGTTGGCATTTCAGGGTGAAGCAAAAAGGGATAAATCTACAAATGACTGCAAATGAGATGATACAGATGTGCAAGAAATATAAGAGCATTCAGTTGTAATACAGGGATGACTTCGAGATGGAAGAAGGTATCAACAATCTGGGTGCTGCTCAGGGATGGGGGGAATGAAGAGTGACAAACGTTTGTTAGCTCTGTTGATTCAGATATCTTTGATAATTTTGCAGATAAATTTTGGTCAAATTATGAGGCTAGAAGACAGATTAACATATGTGGTAAGGAAATAAGTCAGAGACAAGTTAGTTATGACAGTAAACAGAGCACAGAGCAGAAGCTTGAGTGACTTGATATTCCAGTGAGAGCTTTTTCATTCTTTTTTTTTTTTATCATAAGAAAGACTTGGAAATTGATAACCTAGGGTCTTAGTGGCTTGATACTCAGAGAGGTTTGCAATTATTTTGGGTTCTGGCAAGCCAATAAAGTTGTTCAGGGTCACCAAAGTTCAGCAAATATCGTAGACTAGGCAGGTAGCCAAACTAGTTAATCTTGTGTAAGCAGAAATAAGGGTTTTCAAAGTGAAGTAATAGACTAGCAATTGCAGCATGAAGGAGGCCTCTAAGTGACCTGCTGTTATAAAGGTTGTCTCTTTAGGCTTTCCATTAATGACTTTAGAGGATTTTCCAGGGTTTCTGTTCTCACAAAAAACTTTCCTTTTAAGGAGCTATAACTAACATGTAATTGAATCAAATATGTACTACATACAAGGCTACATACATAAAGGACTTATTATAATTCTTATTTTTTAATTGAACCACAGATGCCTGGAATAAGTTACTGGTTCTTGGCAAATTATAAATATGGGAAACACATGCCCTCTTTGATTTTATATTGATTTATTTTATGTCCCTGTAATACTGTAGCTTTTCTACTCTATCTCTGATATAATGGGTAAATTTAATTCGGAGGTGAAGGATTAACCAGCCCATTGTTTTCAGATTCATAAACCACATTTTCTAAAATGGCATTTGCCAATGACAAAGCCAATATGTTTATTTTCATTGGCCCAATTCTGCAACCATCTCTTAAATAGTTCTAAGCTCATATGTATAAAGGACACATGGACAAAGCCAAAGGGGGTAGGATCATGGGTGGGAGGTGGGGATGGGTGGGGCAGGGGGATGTGGTGGAGGGATAATGGAGACAACTGTACTTGAACAATTTTTTATAAATAAATAAATAAAAATCAAGAACAAGACAAAAAAAGGACTTAAAAAATAAATAGTTCTCAACTCATGAAGAAAAAAAGGAGTTTTATACAGAGACCTCCCAAACTCCACATATGATAAATTGCTTCTGATTGCATCTCAGGATACTAGTTCTTGTTCTTAAATGGTGGTGGCCATATATAATTTACCATCCAAACCTGTGTGTTTGAGAATGAAAAGGAGTGCTCTCAATAATTAACCATTCTTTTCAGTAACTGTAAAATATTTCATCAGTTAGTTTTGCTACATTAAAAACTGATCCAATTGCACTCCAGATGTGCTGACCCCTGTGATTTCCCCAAATGTGGGAAACTTGACAGCATAATTTATGGCAATAGGGGACTGCATTTGCACTCTTCCATGGGGGGCAGGCGGGAACTGATCCACAATGTAGTGACTTGAAACAGCTGTAAGGTATTATTTCATCTACTCTGGGTTAGCTGATGGTTCTCAGTTTCAGCAGTTTTCCTAGTCTGGGAAAGCTAGGCTGGGTGATGTAAGGTGGCCACATTTATGTGTCTAGTAGATGTGGGTTGGACTCCTACGGGTTGGCACTCCTATGCTCAATATGGTTTCATGTTTTCTCATAGGCTAGCCCAGCTGTCTCCACATAGATGTTCCAGGTTTCGAAGGAGGAGCAAAGAGAGGACAGACATCAAAGCATATGTACTTGTCATGTCTGCTTGTTTTCTAGGGGTTCCAGATCTCATTAGTCAAACAAGTCACGTATCCAAACACAGAGTTTAAATGGGAGTGGTTATTCCAAACAGTAGATGGGGGAGGTGTGACTAAATCAAGGCCAGTACAGCAACAGTTTACCATAGCCATTCTTAATCATTATTTTGGAAGTGTTTGGCATATTAAAATGTACAGTCCCTGCTATAAATCTTAGTTCATTCAATTGAATAAAAGGACAACTTATTTCTTCTGATTAGATAAAAACTAAAAGTTTTAGGTTTGTGATAATTACAAATTACAGTAAGCAATCTTATGCTCAAGAAATTTCACATTTTTTTCAATAGGTCAGATTGATTTTGTTTCAGAACCAATGCTCTAACAACTGACAGAAATTTGAAAACTCATGATACATAAAGTTCCTCTTCCTATAAAATGTGCCAAGTTATTGAGATTTTACCAAGTGCAAAGTGTGCTTACCTCTGACATAAACAAATATAAGTTTGGGGCCCAAGAAATTGCATGAGGTTGGTAACCTTGGTCTATGATTCTGACTGTTCTCTCTTTGATGAACTATTTGGTCATTTCCTCTTTGAGGAAAATGGCTTCCTCTCTTGGAAAATGGCCAGAATCGAAGAAGCAAATGTGGTTTCTCCTGAAATCACTAAATTTTTTACTCTTTTCAGCTTGGAGGAGTTTAAAATCTTTTTCTGGTCTGCAGAAAGTCTCCCTATTCAAACTCTGTTCTCTTCAATAGGCTCAGCATTTCCTGGCGGGGATAAAAATGACCTTAAAATTATTTATTAGCTGAACAATTTATTATTATTATATTTTATTTTATATTAGAAAGAACATTTAACATAATCTTTACCCTCTTAACAAAACTTCGATATATTATTAACGACTATAGGTATAATATAGTACAACAGATTTCGAGAACCTATTTATCTTGCTTGACTGATTTATAGATTTATGACCTTTTTTATTTTTTCAAAGATTTTATTTATTTATTTTTAGAGAATGGGGAAGGGAGAGAATCATCAATGTGCGGTTGCCTCTTGCACGCCCCCCCCCCCCCCCGCCCCACTGGGGACCCAGCCTGCAACCCAGACATGTGCCCTGACTGGGAATTGAACCAGGACTCTTTGGTTCACAGGCCCACACTCAAAGATTTATGACCTTTAATTAGTAATTCCCCATTTACCCCTTCCTCTTTGCTCCTGGCAACTTGCATTCTACTCTTTGATTCTATAAATTTAACTATGTTAGATGCCTCAGAGGAATCAGTCAGTATTTGTCTTTCTGTTACAGTGTTATTTCACTTACCATAATATCCTCAAGGTTCATTCACGTTGTGGCATGTTGTAGAATATACTTCTTTTTAAGGGCTGAATAGTATTAAATTGTACGTACACACCATATTTTCTTTCCTTAGGTATCTGTCCATGTATACATAAGTTGTATTCATATCTTGGCTATTGTGAATAGTGTCACAATGAGCATAGGAATGCTAATATCTCTTTAAGATCCTGATTTCAATTCTTTTGTATGATTATTTAGAAGTGGGATCACTAGATGATATAGCAGTATTTTTAAAAATTTTTGAGGCATCTCCATAATAATTTCCACAGCATCTGGGGAATGATGTCTTAAAGAGGGCTTCTAATTGGATTCTGCTACGAACTTCCCTTAAGAAACAAAACTTCCTGTTGCTTGAGAGGAGGCAGATAGAGGGGAAGGAGGAAATAAAGAATGAGTACCTTAAAAAATCATCCAGTTACATGCTCATATCAAAATTGCTATTTAAAAATATATAAAATAAACTTTCCAACAATATTTTGAGTAATAACAGCATAACTAAAATGCATAAATAAATCCAATGCTTTAATTTTGAAAGACAAAATATTTGGATTTATAAGCTCTTGGATATTTATTTTTTTTCTCCTCAAAGCCTCATTCATTTACTAACACAGTAGTCACTGTTCTGTGGTACATCATGCCTAGGTAAAGAAGTGAACATAGGAGAACCAAGTAAAGAGCGTAATACTTTAAGTATTTTTGGTATAGTCTTAGATTTATACATTCCTAACATTATATTTCAAGCACAAAAAAGCAGTTTTTGATTTCTGAGTTGAACTGCTAGGTGAAAATGGTATGGCATGTAATGTAAGTAAATAAGCAAAGATAAGGGAAAAGTTCTCTTTAGCTGCTTAACGGGAAAGAAATATTTTTCAAAAAGAAATTAATAGAAAATTCAAGCAAAAGTAAGATTTGATTATAATAAAAAGTGATGGTAAAATAGAAAAAGTAGATTGATCAGTGTCTGTTTGCCAGCAGTGAGCCTGAGGGGACAGACTACTTCTCCAGGCACCATCAAACCCAGAAACCTGTCAAGTAGTCACTCAACAAGGCATTCATTCCCAGAAAGAAGAAGGTAAGGGCAAAATTATTGTTACTCTTGGCATTTATGCCTTTCGGGGCACAGGTAACTCTGGGTAGTTATGTTCAATTACTACACTTACTTTTTTGATATGTGCACTTGTTTTGATTCTATCCTGTGTATAGTAGATCTTTAAATTACAATATCACTGATTTTTTTTCAAGTTAGATACTTAAAATTTAGTTCTACAGGTCGATTTGTACTAGTTTAAGCAAATTATATGTACCCTGGCAAGCTAATATGCATAAAAACTCGTTATAAGTGAAATCTCTTTAATTTCTCCCCTGAATTTGAATTAATATATTATTAATACTCCAGAAATATTACTTTACTTCCTAAAAATGACCAGGTGGAAAATTGGGTTAACTGTTAAAATAGTAGGTGAGGGAATTTCGCTGGCTGGGTCAATTTTGTCAATTGTCTTATCTTGTTCTCATATGAATTGGGGCTGGGCTCATGGACATTAATAAGAATCTTTTTTCTGATATGTAAATACTTTTCATAGTTTTTCTTTTTTTGTCTCCTTTAATTAATTCACATAGCATAGTATAAAAGCTCAGTACTTTTGATTAAATTTTAGTATAAGTTTCAACATTCATCCTTCAATTATATGAATTTAGTATGAATTTCTACTTTCTTTTTGGAACATAGCACAATTTAATTCCATTCACTGTCCCTTAAATATATATGCTATTATTGTTGTGAGATTTAATTCTCTCTTTACATAAATCTATTTAGATACTATAATATATATTATTTTTCTGTATTTTAGATACATTTTTTTCTTTTTTAAATTTTATTAAATGTATTGGGGTGACCTTGGTTAATAAAATTATACAGGTTGCAAGTCTACAATTCTATAATACATCATCTGTATATTACATTGTACAATCACCACCTAAAGGCAAGTCTCCTCCCATCACCATTTATTTAACCTCCTCTACTCTTTTTTTAGCATAATCAATAACATATACTTTACTTTTTTAATTTCTTTTTTGTCATTTTTTAATTTTAATTGTTGTTCAAGTACAGTTTTCTGTCTTTTACCCCCACCCCAGCCCACCCCCAGCCCTCCCCACCTCTGTCATATTTCCACCCCACCCTTGTTTTTGTCCATGTGTCCTTTATACTTGTTCCTGTAAACCCTTCCCCTTTTCCCCTGAAATTTTTACTCTTTACTACCTCCTTTCTCACTCTCCTTTTCCTCTGGTAACCACTTACCTGTTGTCTGGGTCCACGAGTTTTGTTTATTTGAGTGAAATCACATGGTTCTTGACTTTTGCTTATTTTGCTTATCATAATAATTTGAAGTCACTCATGTTGTCACAAATGTCAGCATTTTACTTTTTCTTGTGGATGAGTAATATTGCAATGCATGTATGTACCACATCTTCTTTATCCAACCATCTATCGAAAGAAGCTTCAGTTGTTTCCATGTCTTAGCCACCATGAATAACATTGCAATTAACATAGGGGTACATATACCTTTATGAAAATGTTTTCAAATATTTTTGGTAGATACCCTGCTCACACCTGTGAGAATGCTAACAAGATAAGTAATAACAAGTATAGACACATACTTTCAATTTTATTATTCCTTTTGCATTGATAAGAATTATACAGAATAATACAATATAATAATATAACAATAGACTATATAATACAGTATAATAATAATACAATAATTATACAATTATTATTGAGAATAATACAATTATTCTCTTTATATAGAATTATTCCTCTGATTTTAAAATACATTGGCTTAAAATTTTTTCCTTGGCTTGGTGAATTCTCAAAATTTTTATCCATAAATATCTTTATTTAACCTTCATTTTTGAAAGCTGTTTCACTGAGCATCCAATTTCACTGGCAGTTCTCTTTATTCAACAGTTTGAAAATACCAGTCCACTGTCTTTGGACTTAAATTATTTTTGTTAAGAAGTAAAAACATATTTTAGGACCAAATTATACTTCCTTTGAAAGTACTTATTGATTTCGTGGTCAACATTATGCTGCATGCTCTTTAGATTTTCTCTGTCATTGTTTTTTTTTTAATTTTTATTTTAATTGTTGATCTTGTACAGTTTTCTGTCTTTTATTCTCACCCGAACCCACCACCCTAGCCCTCCCCTTCTCCCTCCCATTTTCACCCTCCCCCATAGTTTTTGTCCATGTGTCCTTTATACTTGTTCCTTCCCCTTTTCCCTTGAAATTCCCTCCCCTCTCCCCTCTGGTGACTTTCAGCCTGTTCTCAATTTCTGTGTCTTTAGTTATATTATGCTTGTTTGTTTGTTTTGTTGATTAGGTTTCTGTTAAAGGTGAGATCATACGGTATTTGTCTTTCACTGCCTGGCTTACTTCGCTTAACATGATGCTCTCAAGTTCCATCCATGCAGTTGCAAAGGGTATGAGCTCCTTCTTTCTTTCTGCTGCATAGAATTCCATTGTGTAAATGTACCACAGTTTTTTGATCCATTCATTTACTGATGGGCATCTAGGTTGCTTCCAACACTTGGCTATTGTAAATTGTGCTGCTATAAACATAGGGGTACATAGGTTCTTTTGGATTGGTGTTTCAGGGTTCTTAGGATATAGTCCTAGCAGTGGAATTGCTGGGTCAAAAGGTAGATCCATTTTTAGTTTTTTTAGAAAATTCCATACTGTTTTCCATAGTGGTTGTACCAGCCTGCACTCCCACCAGCAGTGCACTAGAGTCCCCTTTTCTCCACAACCTCTCCAACACTTGCTGTTTGTTGTTTTGTTTATGAGGGCCATTCTGACTGGTGTCAAGTGGTATCTCGCTGTGGTTTTAATTTGCATCTGTCTGATAGCTAGCGATACTGAGCATCTTTTCATGTGTCTCTGGATCCTCTGTATGTCCTCCTTGGAGAAGTGTCTGCCCAAGTCCTCTGCCCATTTTTTAATTGGGTTGCTTGTCTTCTTAGAGTGGAGTCGTGTAAGTTCTTTGTATATTTTGGACATTAAACCCTTATCTGAGGTATCATTGGCAAATATGTTTTCCCACACAGTCGGTTCTCTTTTTATTTTAATATTGTTTTCCTTGGCCATGCAGAAGCTTTTTATTTTGTTGTTTTAAAAACAGTAGTCTTATGATGTGTCTGTCTGTATATTTGATTTGTTTTTTTCAAGAACTTCTTAAATATGTGGCTTAATGATTTGTCAGTTTTAGAAAACTTCCTGTTATTTCAAATGTCTCTTCTGTGTCATTTTTTCCTTCTTTCTCTCAGGACACCTATTATACATATATTAGACATTCTTGCTACAAACCCTGTCTTTTTTCTCTTCTTGTTTATTACCCTTCCCTTTTCTTCCTTTTATTATCTTTCTTGGCTTTTGCTCTAGATATTTTGTGACCTGTTATTTTGTGACTGGATATTTCACAGTTTCACTTTATTCTCTCTAGCTATAGCTCATCTGCAATTAAGCCCATCTAAAGACTCCTTAATTTCAGCCCTTATGTTTATCAGCTTTAAAATTATAATTCAGTACTTATGTAAACTTTTGTGTTTTTGGCCAAAATTTTCAATCTTGTATTTTATTTTCCTGATTGTTTTGAGCAAAGTCATTTTAAAGACTGTGCTGATAAATCCATTATCTGTATTTGTGTAAATCTATCTATGGTATCATTTCCCTTGGTTTTCTATTAAATTGTTTTTTCTTATCATGTGCCTGTTGATTTTTATTATGTCAGGTATTGTCCAAGAACATTTGTTAAATTATTTAAGACAGGATAATATCTTCCTTGGAATGGGTGATTTACATTTATTTTCATGGGTTGTTAGTGGCTACCAGCAACTTCAGATCACCTTAATCCAATTTCACAGATTGATGATTCAAAGCTAAGTTCCATTCCCTGTATAGGCCAGTCTATTTCAGGTTTATCCCTACTCCTGAGGTTAGCCTTTCTTCATTTAAACCCAAAGCCTTGGACATTTTTGCCTGTACCTGGGACTTTCTAGGTGTGGATTGATCTCATATCTTTGTCCTTCTGGTCCACAGGTAAATAAACAGCTCTATTAGCTTAGCTGCCTATTATGGAAAAGATGCCTGTAAGGGAAAAATTGCCATAAGTTCCAGGCTGCCCTCTCTGAAACTCTCTCTCCCTTTGGCTATTTACTTTCCATTCTTGTTGCCCTTTTGGTGGTCTTCTCTGATTCCTTTGGGTGAAATCATGCAGTATTTAGTCAAAGTTGTATAACTTTTTCAAGGGTAATTTGGTTTGAAT
The DNA here is from genome assembly GCA_039655065.1 of Glossophaga mutica. NCBI lineage: Eukaryota > Metazoa > Chordata > Mammalia > Chiroptera > Phyllostomidae > Glossophaga > Glossophaga mutica. The sequence continues at coordinate 69,284,311 of CM077304.1, forward strand.
TGCTAGTCTACTATACGAAATAGATGTCTCATGAATTTGAGTATGAAAGTATCATTTTTATTAAGAAATGCAACTGAATTTCCACAGTATGAATGAAGGCCAATGGTGTTCTTTCTTTCTCTTTCTTTCTTTCTTTCTTTCTTTCTTTCTTTCTTTCTTTCTTTCTTTCTTTCTTTCTTCCATTCTTCTCTTCTTTCTTCCTTTCCTTCTTTCTCAACCCCCCTTTTCTCCCTTGTAACTCTTTTGTAGAAGAGATTGAATGAAGCTTCTTTCTGGGAATTTCTGTTTTATTTATTTTCTAATTTACTACTCTTGCAACCAATTGAGATTTTTTGTATGTATTATAGACACATTTTAGCTGCCAGTACTTACTCATCCTTTCTAAGGAAATTTCAATTTCTTTTTGTAAAATCATCTTTCTTCCATTACACATAATATTGCTAGAATAACGTAGTTACTATTTTTAATTTTTTTACTGTCCCTCATATAACTTTCTTTCTTATAGTTGGAAAATTTCTCTACACTTTTAGGGAGACATTATCTATTCATATTCTCTTCCTCTTAAAAAGATAAATATGCCAGAAACTAACTTCAGGCAAGATATAAACAGTCAGTCAGAAAACTGCCCCTGAATTTTGGCTGATGACATGGTGAATCAAAAAACCAGGAACCGGGAAAAGTACTTTCTGATAATTCATGAAAACAGTTGTGTAGGCAGCATTCAATTTCTAGAGTGGCCCTGGTGATGACTTAAATGAGTGCAAGATCCCATGGGAGCATCAGTAGTTCAAGCTGGTGTATCCAGAGGCCATCCTGGGTAGTTGCTCTGCATTCATCAGACTAACTATAAAGTGTAATTTTGGCTGTAATTTTAGATGCATAGCCCCTAAAACTGCCTCCATAGACTTTTCAATTTTCTTGAGATACCTAACAATGCCTTATACCTAAATAAATCTCTCTTTTGTTTAAATTAAGAACTGACAATTTATTTTTTTTTCTTGCAGTTGAGATCATTTACTTAACTAAAGAATTATCCCATATCTTTTGCTCTGTCATCTTCAAAACCTTAAGGTGTACTGGAAGCCCTAACTCCTAGTACCTCAGAATGTGGCGTATTTGGTGGTAGGGCCTTTAAAGAGTTAAACTGAGGCAGTGCCGTGGGTCTTAAGTTGATCTGACTGGTGTTCTTATAAGAACAGGAAATTTGGACACAGAGAAACATCAGAAATGCTTGTACACAAAGGAAAGGGAAAGTGGCCATTTGCAAGCCAAAGGCCAAGGCCTCAGGAGACACCACACCTGCAGATGCCTTAATTTTAGGTTTATGGCCTCCTGAACTGTGATAAAATACATTTCTATTTTTTAAGCCACTCTGCGGTATTTTGTTGTGGAAGCCCTAGCACACTAATGTAATTATGACAGAAATTTCTGTAATGGAACACAACAATGTTTTAATATTCTTACTAAGGCACCTTGATATGTCTCAGGCTAGGTCAGAAGGATGGATTTGGTTAAAATGTGAAACTAATAGAAAATTCAGATAAGACCAATTCTATAATTAATGAATGAAATGTAATGATAATAATTGCAGTAGAAATAGTCTACAAAGTTTTATCTGCATGACTTTTTAGAAGAAAAATAAGAAAGGAAAAGTAGGGTATAGGAACAATATAATTGGCAAAAAATATAGGAGCAACGCAATTGGTATAAGGTAAAAAGTAAAATTAGTTTTAATGGAGGCCTGTATGGTGAATTCAGAAAGGGAAAAACACAGAGATGTAAATAGTGTACTCACTTTGGGGCATAATCTGGAAGTGGCATGAACTATCTCAACTTCCTTTCCATTGGACAAAATATTATAGACTAGGGAAGAGTGGTCATATGCTGAACTAATCTTCAAGAAATCGTTCAAGAGAAAAATGGATTTTTGTAGACAGCTGGCAATTTCTAATATACATAGAAACTTCCTGATTTTCAACACGTTTTTGGTTTTGATGCAGAGCATGAAGGAAGTGCTATTGAGGTTTATAAATAAATGCAGAGAAAATTCATACTCAACGCATTCAGGAAAAGAATACCAAAAACTCCAGGATTAGGCAACTATTTCAGTTAACAAATAAAATAAGCAACCAACATTTTATAGAATTTGAGCATGAGAAGCAAAGTCTTGTATATAAGTTGGTTGGTACAATTCGGTATATAAAAAGAAGTTGGACATACCAAGGACCTTAAAAGCAGGGATGTGCTATCTCAGTACACTGAAAATGTGGGAAGATGCCATTTGACCAAAAGTATTGAAGGAGTTGGAAAAGCCAAGGACATTAATCACTAAAACTATTTCCTTGGTCATGTTGGCTAATGGTCACCATCACATCTCCATTAAGGTTGAACTGAAAGTGAGTATCAGAATTTTGACAAATAATTCTCTTACAATGTTTTTTATTTCAGATTTGATAATTCTTTGTTTTGTTTTCATTAAGTCTAAAATTGCAATGCTCTCATTCAAGAATCTCAGTAGAATTAATCTTTTTCTACTTGTCATCAAAATTATGTTATCCTAAGTGAACAAAAATAGACAAACTTCCATACAGAATTCTTTTTTTATCCATTTATTTTCCCTAAGTTATACATTAGACCATTTGTTTAAATTCACCCAAATATGTGATGATTAATAATGAAACATTCCATTTGGTTTAATAAGCTTATTAAAATATTATCATATTGTGCACTGTCAGAGATTAGCCTGGTATTGTTTAAATATTTAATATATGTATTCATATAGTGCATATTAATTTTATAAGATGTAAATTATAAGGTGTGCATTTAATAAGGTATATATTTTTTTGCTAGGTAGTAATACTATAGAGCAGTAAAACTGGACATAGCTGTGTGACTCTCAGGAGGAGGTTGTGTCACTGAATGACAGGAGGTTTATCCAGGTAGGCACAGTCACAAAGTTATCAGGGTTTAATCACTTGTTCTACAACAATAAATGATTGAGAATGTGAAATGCTATTTTATCTTAATTTACTAGATATTTATAAAATTGCTCCCTAACTTGGCCATGCACTGCATATGTGTGTGTGTTGTGTATGTGTGTGTGTATACTCATTCACTGGGATTTTTATTATAATATGTGAATCACATCCATGAAATGGTGTTAATTCATTACCGGTGGATTGATTGAGCTTTGTATGTCTTGAGAATTTAATTGAGTTTGTTGGTTTACTTCTAACACTACACAAGAAATCTTTCTGTAGGTTTATTTTTTTCTAAGCAATGAAAAATGGGCATCTTAATGATTGAACATGTCCTAAACCTGTGTAGATTAGATATGCCTTAAGTGAATGGTGAGATTTTTAAAGCCCCGTTATATAAATTGAAAAAATATATTAGTAGGTTTAAGATGCCCATGAGGGGAAAATAGACTTTGCTCTTTCCTACTGACAATTAATGCACCCAACTGTTATCTTAGGTTGAATAGTAGTGACAGTCTACTTTTAGCAACTCCCAAACTATCAATGTATTTGATGCATGGATCCCTGAGCTCTGAGGATCTTCTCCGTAAACACTTCCCAGACAACCAACATTTTTCTTTCTACTCTTTTAATAGCTGCCTTCCTCATTTGATAAATCTTGGAAGTTCTACAATAACATTGTTTCCTTTTCCTTTTCAAAACTTCAACAAATTCTAGCCTGTTATTTTAAAGAATGTGGTTACCAAAAAAGAAAAGGAAAATATTAGCCACATTTTTCCTTTCTTCTTTGTTGCAAAACTGTCAGTCTAGACATTACTTAATTTACTATACTGCTAATGGGTAGAGAGAAGTTAGACAATAACAAAAAAATGTAGAGACCAGTGCATTATTTTTTTCACAACAGAATCAGTCATTACATTTCTAACTGTCTTTGTCGAGAGTCATATTCGCTGCTTGGTCAAAAGATTAGAAAGATCTTTGAACACGGTGCAGTTTGGGATCATTTCTTCAGTCTAATTGACAGGCAAAGAGAAAAAGAGCCTCTGAAAAAGGGAAGATTTTGGACTTAATTTCAGTGTTAGTTCCCCATACCTGACAGTTATTTCACCTGTGACACAGGAAAATTGGTTTGTTTTTCTGTTAACCTGTTTGGTATGTACATGACAGTGGCTTCCCAATTCCTTTTCTCTAGGAGAAAACTCCTGTTCTAGAATCGAGGGTGGGAGGTGGGGATGGGTGTGGCAGCAGGTAGTGGTGGGGTAAAATGGAGACAACTCTACTTGAACAACAACAATAATAAAAACCTAAAATCTAACATCCACAAAGGTGTATTCCTGAAGCATGAATTTGATCTTTAAAATCACTCCTTTTTTCACAAAGATAACCAAAGCAAGACTGGTTTGTTTACAAAGTAAGTCTAATTTCAGTAAACTTGGCCTATTATTTGTAATATATATATATATATATATATTCATACATATATATGTATATATACATATATATGTATATATGTGTGTGTGTATATATATATATATATTACAAGTTAGTAAGGATCCTGAGGTGGAAGAAAGGTGTATGCTTGTGTAAGTTCTTTTCTTTGTTCCTGACTTGTGTTTCAGTTCACTTTTGTTTTAATTTATCCTTCTGGTCCTTTAAAAGTTGAAAGGACAGTAAAGAGAGTAAGGTGCTAGAGACATCCCATTAAACTAGCATTTCTTAATGTTAGGTCCCTTTTCTGGATTTGGGAAGTGTTTAAAGAACATTAATTCCTAGATGTTAGATTTCGCAGACGCTAAGGAATTCTCTATAGATAGGATGTGTCATCTGCAGTTTTGTGATATGGGTGATGATTTTTCTGGCTTTAGTTTTCATATCTCACCATACAGTCCTGGTTTGGGGGGGCTCATCTTCAATACTCTACGTTGAGGTCCTATTCCATTCCCATTTCAATATTTCCAGACCAGTTCTTTCTTTAATATGTCCCACATCTGATCCATATGAAACATCCCCCCTCTGCATGTCATTAGTGGGGATTAAGTTACTTCCTAAATTTCAGCCTTCTACTGCGGGGCCATCAGCATCTTCAGAAAGCCTCTCACCATTCAGATTTCTTATGTGTCCAGGTGTGCGTCACTCTATGTTGCCACTCAGGTCCTTGGGTTATCCTTCCTAAAACCTACTAAACTCAAGGAGGTCACTTACTCCCTTTCTCTCTCTCTCTTTATGAAAGAAGAAATATGCCCACCAGCCATTTCAACAATAAGACTCTATTTTTTTACACTTTTCTTTTCAATCCTTTCCTTTTGTTGGTTCAAGGTGAGTAGTCAGCTCAAAATATAGCACTTCACTTTCAATTGCATTGCTTGCTCACTGCCTGCCTCTGTCGTTAGCCAGAACTGAGTCATAATTAGCCAGAACTATTAAATACTGAATCTGCCAATTGTAAGGTATGTGATCATAAGCAAATTTCTTAAGTTATCTTCAAACTTCGCATTTGTATAGTGTAGAAAATCACAGAAATCTTTTATATTTATTTTGTTTTTTGTTTGCAGGTAAATTTAACTTACAGAAATAAAGACACTAATACTTATGATTGCATATGCGGTAAATAAATTTTAGCTACTGTTATTATCTTTATGGCAATGTCTTTATCCCCCAGTAGAATTTAGGAAAATAAAGTTTAACTGTTATATCTTTAGTATTCATTTTGTTAAAATTTTTCAAAACATTGACTCCATATCCTTTGCTACTTTCTTTATAAGTAAAGCACTACATAATGAAGCAGAACTCATGGAATATTTCTTTAAAAGAAAAACATGCAAAATTTTTCCAGTCCAAATCTACAGTTAAGTGATAAGTTTAGAAGTAAATAAGGGGAAAAAAGGAAATGAGAAAAGGCTTAATTGGTATTACCAGCAGACAAATCAATATTGTTGAATATGACAAACTGCTATTTGCAATATCATTTAAGGATTACTTCTCCTATATAATTTTGTAGATAAATACTTGTCTAAAGAAGTTGAGATGACTGATTTCATCCCAATATATTTATTGATCAACAGCAATATGAAAGACTCAAGTAGATCTAGTAAAACTAAATACTTTCACCAAGAAATCAATGAAGGAAAATACTGAAACCCTCACTCACTTAAAAAAGAGGATAATCAATTTTAATAAAAAAGATAAATGTCATTGCTCCTCAAATGAAACTTTTTTCACTATAGGTGTGAAATTTCTTTCATGGCCACCATTTGTTTGAGATTTATTTTGCTCAATATATTTTTAATCTAGATTGTTTCAAGATTTCCTGAAGTGATGGGCTCTACGTCCAATTTCCCCCGATGGGTACAGACATGCTCTTGTTACTCTCTGAAAATGCACCTTTAACTGCCAGAGGGAAAGATCCTCCATACTTCTGAGCAATCTCTTCCAAAGTTATGAGAAACCACAAAAATAGGTTCTTTTTTTTTTAGTTTTGCAGTTATTTATGCAATTAAGTACATATTCATCTACCATATGATACAGCCATTCCACTCTTAAGTATTTATGCAAGAGAAATAAAGTTTACACAAATATTTGTACATGATTCTTCATGACAGCATTATTAATAATAGCTGAAAACTGGAAACAACCCAATTTCCATGGACATATGATTGGGAAAGACACATTGTGACATATCTATAAAATGAAATACTGTATATAATAAAAGGGAATATAAGTTATATATACAATAGTGTGAATGAATCTCAAAAAATGTTTTGCTGAGCAGAAACCTGATTCAAAAAATATTTACACTAAGATGCCATTCTTATGACATTCTACAAAAGACAAAGCTAATCAGTGCGACAAAAGATACATCAGTGGTTCCTAGGGCTAGAAGTCGGTATGAAAACTGGAGAACAAGAAAGAGATTCGTGGTAGGAATGCAGGATTTGGGGTTTTGGGTTTTGACAAATAGTCTGTATCTTGATTGTGGTGGTACTTACACAGGTATGGTCATAATTCTGAATACATTTAACTGTACATTTAAAATGGGTAGATTTTATTTTATGCACATTACATCATGGTGAAGTTTATTTTTTATTTTAATTTTTATTGAATTTATTGGGGTAATATTAGTTAATAAAATTATTTAGGTTTCAAGTGTATAATTCCATAATACATCATCTGAATAAGGTATTGTGTTATCACCACTAAGGTCAAGTCCCCTTCCATCACTGTTTATCCCTCAATTACCCTCTTCTATCTACCTAGAGCCCTTTCCCTCTGTTAATCATCATATTTTTGTCTGTGTCTGTGAGGTTTTTATTTTATTTTTTATTTTTTATATTAATCCCTTCAGTTTGTGCTCACTTCCATAGTGCATATACTAAAATCCCCTTCACCTTTTTCACCCAGCCCCCTAAACTCCTGTCCCTGACAGGTGTCAATTTTTTCTCTGTATCTATGAGCCTATTTCTATTTTATTTGCTTATTTGTTTATTAGATTCCACATATGAGTGAAATCATATGGTATTTGTCCTTCTCTGACTGCCTTATTTCATGTAGCATAACACTCTCCAGGTCCATCCATGCTGCCACAAAAGGTAAGGTTTTATTCTTTTTTCTGACCAAATAGTGTTCCATTGTGTATATGTCTCTTTCCTGATTTATACAGTTTGCCATCAAAACACTGATGATGTAATAAATTAGATATACATATATACAAATATTTATATATTATATATTGATATCCACAATTTAGCAAAATGAATATACATTTAATATATATTATATATTTTCATTTGAATTTGAAGTCTAAAACTTTGTATATGTATATCAAATATAGAAAACTGCTCTTATCTAAACTTGCTCCTTTGTTTCTTCCCTGAAATTACTTTTGTTCCTCTAATAGTTGACATAAATGCACATTTTATTGCCCTGATTTTTAAAAAGTGCTATGTAATTCTTTGAAATCACAATGAAGACTTTAAGGTAGTTTCTTCCAGCTTCCAAAATTATTTTTGTAAGTATTATAAGGATCATCTAGCATGGTGATGCTACTTTATCATGATGGCCAAAATTTCAAAACAGCATTCCTTACCTTGTACTCCTCTTTGGTCATTTTTCTACCTATAGTACATAGTGAGAGTCACTGTCAGAAACACTGGGACAAGGAATAAAAGATGCTTGAGAAGGCTATGGTATCTTTTGGTTATAGTTTTCAAAATTTCCATCCATTCTAAAGGAGGGGAAAGGGAGGATGGGCAAACTCTTGGCAGGAGTAAATGCTGGAATCACAACTTTGACTTTGTGCCTAAAGTATTTTAAAATCCGAGTAGCAATTCAGTTGGACTATATATATTCTTTCTCACTCAGGAAGGATTTACTTAGGAACTCTTTGGACATCAGTCTTTGGGAAAAGTTTTAGAAATGTTTATTTAGGGAGTTGAAAAAAGGAATAGAGGTTTTATATATTTACTGTTATGTTCCAAAATGCCTGATATCTAGACTTCGTTTGCAAAAAGAAAGAGAGAGAGAGAGAGAGAGAGGGAGAGAGAGAGGGAGAAAATTATGAGAACAGATAGCAAATATTTCAACCAAGTGTCTTGTGGATTATTAATATTATTTTCCTAACCATAGATAAACTTACAGACCATTCACCTTTGTTTTTATTCTTAAAGGACTGATTTCAAGATTTATACTTAAAAACAGGTTGTCAGATTATCACAGCAAATTCAGACAAAATACAGTAAGAGCCATGAAGAGTATCCAAAACAACCTTCATCTGAACTCTACTTTGATTTATGACTAACTGTGAAAAACATGTTACATTATAATTCATGCAACTGTTTTTCTTACAACTTCTTTTTCCATTTGAAATAAGAAAAGTTATGATACCCTAAGTCCACACCTAAGTGAAGCTGTTTGCGCTAGTAAAATGATTTAGGATCACAAAGTCCTTCCATTATTTTTCCATTAGTAAAATAACAGCAAATCTAGTTGCAAGGGAGTATTTATCATAAGATGACCTTACAGAATTCTGAAAACCTTGTGCAATAATATGCCTTTAAAATGTTATCAGTAGTTTAATTTATTTCATGTGAAAAGTAAAATTTTATTCATTCACTAAATAAATCTCACATATACTTTTATTAGGTTTATTCCTTTTCTTCTTTAAGGGATTAAGAATGTAGTGTAGTCAATGTAATGGAACTGTGTCACCTATATTTTTACATGAAAACATAAATGTCAGCTATTATGCAGTTTATTTTGTTGCACAAAAATTAATGTCTTATATAAGCATCATGAAGACTAATTTTCTCATTAAAACACTAATTGGGCCCTGGCTGGTGTAGCTCAGTGGATTGAGCGCGGGCCTGCGAACCAAAGGATCGCGGTTCGATTCTCAGTCAGGGCACATGCCTGGGTTGCCAGGCCAGTTCCCAGCAGGGGACATACAAGAGGCAACCGCACATTGATGTTTCTCTCCCTCTCTCCTTCCCTTCCGCTCTAAAGATAAATAAATAAAATATTTTAAAAAAAAAAAAACACTCATTGGATGATTCACAAAAATAAATTAAAATTTTGCTACAACACAAAAGGTGATAGTTTAAAATAAATTTAAGTGAAAAAATTGATATTTTTAGATGGAATTAGCAGCTAAAATATGATAAATATGATTATGACTTGGCACTATAAATAATAATTATTTGAAATTCAGTCATTTCAGCTTTCTGTTTTGTTTGTAATTAATGCCAAACACTCTGATTCTTGAAGGTAAGTTTTGGTAGACAAAACCATGTGCGTAACAGCTTGTCCAGTCAGAATTCACTCTTTGAGTCAAGGAATACCAGCAATCTGCAAGACTCTTTGAACCGAAGGAGAGTAAAATCATTTTCTTTTATTTTAATCTAATTAAGTCATCCTTAGAAAGTATGTAGCACTGTTATTTGTTGACCACTTTAGGAAGAAAACAATTAAAAATCTTTATGTTGATAGTAAGTTTATCAGATAGAAGTACTTTCAAAATAATTCCACAGTGTATAAATTTCTTTGGGTAAATTTCAGCCTTCAATGAAACAAGAGAATCTTTGTTACTATCAATGTCAGCCTACAGGAATAATTCATATAATTTTGAAAATTTTATGCAGTTTTCAACCTATAATCTTATCTTTCCAAGTTAGAGCTCCGTAAAAATAGGTCCTATTTTCAAGAACACCCATAATGATTATGGTAAGGCTTTGACTGAATCTTACAGCTAAAACCCATGTAAGGTTGGCACTAAATGAACATTTTTCTTTCTCTTCTTTCTGAAAGCGGATTTTTTTTCTAAAGAAAAAATCAAGAGCTCTTCCCAAGTTCCAACTTGTAGATTTAGACTTAACTTCTAATATGTTAATAAACTTTAATAGAGTGAATGTCATACTGTATTCCCATTTCATTACAAAATATGAAATAGTATTCATTTAAGGCCTTATCTCTTTCTCTCTCTCTCAAACAGTTAATACCTGTTATGCAGTAAAGGAGACTATTACTAAACATTACTGGATGAGTCTTTGGCAACAACTGTGAAAGCATGAGTCCTGAGGAAAAGTTTTTTTTTGTTTGTTTGTTTTTTTAATAAAATATCAGACATGTAGCCAAGCATCACAAATGTTCCACTGATGTGTGGAGGTAAAAAACTCTGTCTTTCACCTTAGACATTTCACTAAATAAAGAAATTTTTCTCCACTTTAAGGAAATCATTGGCCTTTGCAATTGCTTAAAGGAATGCACAAAGTATTTTTTTATGCTATCACTGTACACATAAGGACATATCAGGGGATGCTAGTACTTTAAGTAGTCATTAACTTAAAATACTGTAAAGTAACTGATATCAGAAGGTCTATACGAAGGGATATTTCTGAAACTAAAAGTAATATTAAAAACTACTACTAATCATTAAGAAAAAAATGATCCAGCAGGGAAAAAATGTTAAAAGACTGAATAGGTACCTCATGTACAATTATATCCAAATAGCTGATAATCATGAAAACAGTGTTCCTTTCTATGACTCATTAAAGATACCACTACACACAAAGTAAATTAGCTGAATTTGAAGAAATTGCCAGGAATCAGTTTTGATTACAATGCAGATCAACTGGAACTGTTATCACTCCTACATTAATGGCAAGATTTTTAATTCGAACGTGCACATACCCTATATTATATTCACAACAGAAATGTATCCACGTGTGCTCCAAAGCCCAAGAATGTACAAGAATGCCCATGATATCAGTGATTGGAATTGTCTTAAATTTGAAACAACCTACATGACTGCTTGATTTGATCAGGCTACCAAAACAAAATACAAAGTGGGGGCAAAGTAGGTTTACAATTGTTCATATGGAGAATAATAGAATAATTAATAAATAATAATTTAAGAATAAACTCAGTGTTCCATGTGCTCACAACTATGAACCTATACTAACCTCACCCTGTAATAGCAGAAGTTTATTTTCTCAGGGTTCTGGAACTTGATTGGTTGAAGGTCAAGCTTCTAGCAGGGTTAGGTTTCTCTTGCTGGCTTGCAAATGGTTCTCTCTCTCTCTCTCTCTTTTTTTTTTTTTTTGTTTTAACTTTCACATCTTTTTATTTATTTTTATTTTTTTAATCAGTATTTTTTTAAATTATTGATCTTCTACAGTTTTCTGTCTTTTACTCCCCCCCAGCCCACCGCCCCAGCCCTCCCCACCTCCCTCCCATTTCCACCCCCCATAGTTTTTGTCCATGTGTCCTTTATACTTGTTGCTCTAAACCAGTCCCCTTTTCCCCTGAAATTCCCTCCCCTCTCCCCTCTGGTCACTGTCAGACTGTTCTCAATTTCAGTGTCTTTGTTTATATTATGCTTGTTTGTTTGTTTTGTTGATTAGGTTCCTGTTAAAGGGCAGTGAAAGACAAATACCAAATGGCTCTCTTTTTACTGTATCCTCACTCAGCAAAGAGATGCAGAGAGAGATCCTTCTCTTCTTACAAGGCCACAGTTCTATTAGATTGAGGTCCCACCCTTAATGACTTAAAGAATTTTAATGAATAGTGAATGGTGGACAATTCAGTCCATAGCATTCTATATGGCCATCAACAGAAAAATTAAATAAACCTTTGTTTACTCACTTAAATAATTAGCATGCACCCACAGGAATGAACAAAGTATTGCTACGTTATTCTACAGATAAGAACAAGAGAGGACAGAAGTAGAAATAAAAAATGAATACATGTAGCATGGCTCTACTTTTTAAAAGGCAAAAATATTTAATCTACTGTATCATATTGGAAGTCAGGAAAGTGATCACCATGAGTAGGACGGATAGATGGACAGGTGCTGGGAAGGGGCGTGTGAGGGACCTACCAGGGATATTCTAAATATTTCTAAGTTTGGTCATAGGTATGCAGTTATTTTCATTTGTAGTCATCAAACTGTAAATATCTGATTGCTGCACTTTTGTGTTATATATTCTTACAAGAGAAAAGTCCTCAATTTTAAAAAGGTTTCTTATGGCTTCTTCATATGTTTTTACTTTTCATGTACACTATGACAGAAAATAATTTAAAGGTCATATCTATAACTTGAAAATTTACTAAGTCCTCTCCAAAAATGTGAGGTTTCTTGTTCTATTCATTTTTCGAAATAATAAAATGTTTTGCATTGTCCTTCAAGATAAATTGTATGTGCTAGAAAAGAATTCAAATTTATCAAACCTACTTTTTATGACAAAAGGCATTTTATAATGTCTACCACTTTAAAAAGACATTTATAATTGAATAAATTTAAAATTATTATTCCACATGATTGTCTTCATTATGTGGTGAAAAAGAAATAGAAGCATTCTGACATTTATGTTAAATTATTTCTTGTAATAAAATAAAGCTAAAGTGTGTGTGGCCATTAATACATATTTTTGACATTGTCCACATTAATGTAATCATGACATAAATTAAGACAGTTACTTGTTATAACCATTGTAGGTTACTTTAAAATATTCTGATTAAACACACACACCACCTTAGATCCCTTAGGATAAGACAGAGATGATTTTATGCTATCTGTCTCTTAATGATAACCTATCAGATTACTCAATTTGTGTTTGGAGGGAAGTGATAATTTAATAGTCTAAGTTAACAAAATAACCCGTATTTTCTCAATATAGTTTACAATATAACAGGAAGTAGATCAAAGAAATAATATAAATATTTTATCCTAAATTATATATTTTTAAAGCCTATATGTGGTTCCATATTTTAAACTAATTCTTTTCTGGCCCTGTAACCTTTCCTTGGCTATAACACCCTTTTTCGGTTGCACATTGATGGAGTTTTATCTTCTCTTTTACAATGACCTCATTTCTCTAATAATCCCTGTGCCAGAAAATCTCTCTGGGCATCTGGCATATTTGTGTTGAATTCTGCATTAGTGAAGGTAGACTGCAGACCAAGATTCTAAAAACACAGGATACAGCTCTTTAAAGTGAGATCATGAAAGATAAAAAAGATCATTCAGAGCAAACACTGAACTCCAAATTTCTCTCTTGATTTAGTATGCCCTGTGTTCTAAAGTGGAAATTTAATAGCACCCTTTATCATTCTTTCTTTATAAAATAGGTAGTTGATTTGTGGCTGCTTAGTTATATTTGTTTAAAAAAAGAAGAGCCTGTGATTTGTTTTCCATGACATTCTTCTATCTTGAAATATCCCATAGCTGCCCTTTACTATATTTGAGTTTAACATAGAACCAAAAAAAAAAAAAAAAGCCAAAAAGTTGGAAAAAGCAATGAACATGCATACAGTAGTCTCCCGTTGTCCTTTGGGTACATTTTCCAAGAACCCAGTGGATGCCTGAATCTGCAGACTATGAAACTCTGTGTATACTATGTTTTTTATATACATATATACCTCTGATAAAGTTGAGTTTATAAATTAGGCACAGTAAGAGATTAAAAACAGTAATGAATTATAAAATAGAATATCATAATATGTGGTAATAAAAGTAATGGGAATACGGTTCCTCAAAACATCTTACTGTACTGCACTCACCCCTTTTTTTCCCTTGGGATAAAATGGAATGATAAAATGCCCACGTGATGAGAAGAAGTAAGGTGAATGGCAGGCATTGTGACTTAGTCTAATGCTACTACTGACCTCCTCACATAAGTCAGAAGGAGAATTACCTGCTTCAGCTTTTCCTGGGTCATCAAATCATAACTTTGGCATTTGCGGATCATCAGCATCACTACTCTTGTGTTTTGGGGCCACTATTAGTAAAATAAAAGATACTTGAGCAGCATTACGACGGCAGTGGGCCACTGGATCTAATAACCCAGATGGTTACTACACGACCAGCAGTGGGGAGCATCTGTTTTTCGAATACACAGGGTAAAGGGGTGATATATGTGCTGCGTGGGGCCCAGCTAGGCAGCTGGAGATTGCAGCACATTACACAGAAGTGTCCACAATATAAAACTGATGAATTATTTAATTCTGGAATTTCCCATTTAATATTTTTGGACCATGGTTGACTGCAGGTAACTGAAATCACAGCAAGTGAAACTGTGGGTAAGGCGGGACAACTGCTACTGTATCTCAAAAGCAGGGCTAAACATATTAAACATAATGGATGACTGTCACTGCTTCTTTTATTTAGTTTATTGTGTAAACACTAGGGAATCTTGCTATTGGAGTAGAATTAGACTTTTCAGGGAGCAACTGAACACTGAATTTTTATAGAAAGTTGACATCAAATTCTTAACTCAGGTCTCTGTTTTGTAATGTGATACATGGGGAACATTTGCTGTTCAATAGCCCTCAAAACTTTTACTTCCATCTGAATGGTAAGTGGTAATTTTAAAATGTCACTAGGGCCCAACATCAGTTCCAGATTTTCCTGTGGGAATGGTGTTTTCAAGTTTGTAGCCATGATAGGAAACAGCATATTCCATGCAGATAACCAAGTGAAATAGATGGTGAAGATAGTCACGTCATATCCGAAGATCTAAAACACAGACATTAAAGTCCATATTGTGAATTTAGGAGGGTTGCTTTTTTTTTTTTTTTTTTTTTTTAAGAATAATCAGGTCTTCTTTTGAGGAATAGAATCATCTTTTTCCTTCCTGGAGAGATGAAAAGATTATAGATAACTCAGGGATAAGAAAGGACACATGACTCAATGTTGAACCAGTACCAGATCTGAACTCATGGTTGTCTTCCTCAGCTGCACTCTTTCCTCTGTCCCCTGGGCGAATCGCCACTGATTCTTCTACTCCAGATAATATGTAGCCACCTGCACTCTCACCCAGGCCAGAAAGGAAAGTGGAATTGTTCTTTAGAGAACCACCTCTCCCCTCATTACCCATATTCACTTTTATTTACTATAATTCTGACATATGTCTCAATACCTTCTCTGTACATTTTTATTCATCAGTGGCATCCCTAAGACCCTCCTCATTGCTCTGTTAGACAATTTGAATGTATATAATAGCTGGTCTTTATATCAGCCTTTCTGTGCTTACTTCTCTTCAGAAAATCCACAATGCCACTTCTAAAGTTTTATTTCTTAATGCAGCTTGGTGTATGTTACTGAATTGTTTAAACTGCTCCAGTGACATCCCATCATCTAAGGTAAAATCTAAGCCACCATTTGTCATGAACATGTTCCTTCATGATTTATATGATATTCAGAGACCTACTTCTACTTCTTTATACCTGCCCTGTAATTTTTATCAATGCCATAATATTCTCTGATTATACCATACCTTTAAATCTATGTGTAACTTTTGCTGCATTCTAGCTATTTTATTTTTTTTTTCAAATATACTTTATTGATTATGCTATTACAGTTGTCTCAAATTATTTTGTCCTACTATGTCTGGTACCCCCCTTCCCTCTAGTGATCCTCCCCCTTAGTTCATGTTCATGGGTTGTGCATATATGTTTTTTGGCTTCTCCATTGCCTATACTGTTCTTAACATCCCCCTGTCTATTTTGTACCTACCCACTTATGCTTCTAAATGTCTATATCTTTTCCCCCACTCTCTTCCTCCTAGCTGATAGCCCTCAAAATGATCTCCATGTCTATGATTCTATTCCTACTCTATTGTTTGTTTAGTTTGTTTTTGTTTTTTAGATTTAGTTGTTGATAGTTGTGAGATTATTGTCATTTTAATGTTCATAGTTTTGATCTTCCTCTTTGTCTTAAATAAGACCCTTTAACATTTCATATAATAAGCTTTGGATGATGATAAACTCCTTTAGTTTTACCTTGTCTGGGAAGCACTTTACCTGTCCTTCAACTCTAAATTATAGCTTTGCTGGATAGAGTAATCTTGGTTGTAGGTCCTTGCTTTTCATCACTTTGAGTACTTCTTGCCAGGCCCTTCTTGCCTGCAAATTATCTTTTGAGAAATCAGCTGATACTCTTATGGGAACTCCCTTGTAGACAACTCCTGCTTTCTCTTGCTGCTTTAAATAGATATGGTCCAGGGAAATAAGTGTTTACACAATCACTGGATTTGATGAAGAATGTTTTAAGTCATGTCTTCATCAATGTCCATGTCTCTTTCTGGAATGCCCTGCTCCACTCCCACTAGGTACACTCATATGTTACATTTTAAGAATCATTTTAAGCATCAGTTACTCTCGGAAGCCTACTATAACTCTTGTAGGACTAGTTGAACACACCTTCTACGTTCTTATTACGCTCTGTATATATTGCCATTATAATTTTCATATCAAATTACTGTGCTGTTATACTTCTTTCTTCTCTTAAAATATAACCCTCTTCAAGGTTTACATTTGAGCCTCTAAAAGGCACATATTATTTTTTGCCAACATATGAACATCTATGGCCTGGATAATGCCTGACATGAAAAGGGATTAATAAAAATGTGTTGGATGTATATGGAATGCAATAATATAATATGTTTGTGGCAGAAGTCAAATCAAAAGTCATCATTTTCCTTTACTAAGAAGTGAATTGAAAATAATAAAATGCATGTTTATATGCTTGTAAATTGAATATTTTTTCAAATGTGAGAAAATATGTTATTTATCAACCATGCACAAGATAAAAAACTATCACATTTGAATGGTGGAAATGATTTGGTCAAACAATTTCAGAGTTAACCATATATGATGAGGTCTGTCCATAAAAAAATCCAGTCGTTATTAACATAATGAGAATAGTTTGACATCGATGTAACCTGTCAGTCAGGAAGAGTGTATAGGAATGAACATGGATGCCTTCACTGATGACTTCACAATGATGACTTCACTAAACTAGTCAGTGGGGGTGGTAGACACTGTTGAGTGAGCATGTGTACTGTGTGGCTGTCACATTCAAAATGACCGAGTGAGTAGATCAATGAATCTGCATCAAATTTTGTGTTAAGCTTAAACTTTCCTCCGTAGAAATTATCTGGATGATTCATAAGGCTTTCAGGATTGATGCAATTAGTGCAGCACAAATAAAAGTGTGGTGCAAACACTTTGAAGATGGTGGAGAATCTGTTGAAAGTGATCCATGTTCTGGAAGGCCCGCAACAAGCAGAACACCTGAGAACATTGAACATGTCAGGCTGCAATCAACAAAGATCGGCAACTGACAGTGAGAGAACTAGAAGCTCATCTGGGGATTCCAAAAACTACTGTGTCCAAGATTTTGATGCAGGATCTTGGCATGAAATGTATTATGGCAAAATTTGTTCCACAGCTTCTGCTACCAGAGCAGAAAGAACATTGTGCTACAGTTGCTAATGACTTGATTCAAACTGCTACCAATAAACCAGATTTCCTCAAGAAGGTTATAACCAGAGATGAGGGTGGGTGTACGGCTATGATCCAGAAATGAAGGCCCAGTCATCTCAATAGAAGTAGCCAGGCTCTCCAGGCCTGTAGAAGGTGCAGGAAAGTTGCAGTGATGTCAGGACCATGTGTTTATTGATTGGGAAGGTGTTATCCATCATGCGTACACCCCTCCAGGTCAAACAATTAATAAGGAAGACTACTAACTCAATGTCCTTTGTTGGTGGAGAGATGCAATATGATGAAAGCAGCCCCAGTTGTGGGCAACTACTTGTGATTGGCAGCCTCATCACCACAATGTGCTCAGTCATGCATCACATCTCATGCAGAGTTTTTTGGTGAAACATCAAATCACCCAGGTGACTCAATCCCCCTACAGCCCAGATTTGGTGCCCTATGACTTCTGGATGTTCACAAAACTAAAATCACCTTTGAAAGGGAAGAGATTTCATACCATGGATGACATTCAGGATAGTACAATGGGGCAGCTGATGGTGATTGGGAGAACTGTGTGAGGTCCCAAGGTGCTTACTTTGAAGAGGACTGAGGCATCATTGTCCTATGCACAGTGTTTCTTCTATCTTCTTCAATAAATGTGTATTTTTCATATTACATGGCTGGATAACTCTGGAGAGACCTCATACAATATTAATCTTTAAAATTTCAATGATCAATATTTGATGAATGAAATCTGCTAAGTTGTTGGCTCCTTGAGAAACATCACATGAGTTTTTCCGTATTCATCTTGCACATGTAATACAATGTCTAACACCTATTAATCCCTACATATCTAAAAGTTGGATAAAGGAATAAATTGCATAATAATTGCTTATTAAAAACCATAGTGAAGCAAAAGATGCTTGATGACCAAAAATGATTGTTTTTTGCATTGCTGCTTTAAAAAATTGATTTGGCCTGTTTTCAATTTTATTTTCAGTTATTTCACTAGGCAGTGCATTTTACTCTTTGTTTGAGGCAAGTTTTCTCATGTTTATGTTTACTAACCTACTAGAGCAGCTTGTGGGTATATAAAACACAACCTTAAAGTTTTTCTCAACCACATTGAATATTTTGAGAGGCAAAGGGAGATTGGACTTGTGCTTGACCTGAAGGTGAAGTAAAGGAGAAAACATGTCTTTTAAGGTTAAATGTACAAACAATTAAAACTGAGGCTAATTTCAAAGGCAACTGAATGATCTGTTGGTATCTAAAATAATTCTTATCTCTTTTTGATATATTTTGGACCTGATTTTGAAAAAGCACAGCCAGGTATGGTACATATAAGTTAATACATATTTACATAAAATTTGCAGTAAATTGCATTGGAACATAAAGTAGAAGTTGAGAGTGCAAAGTAAAGTAAGTATTTTATGTCCACTCCTTAGATCTGAATACTAATGATTTTTTGTTCGTCCCTCATTATGGTCCATATATAATGAACACTAGGAAGTATGTCCATTCTTAAGGACTGGCTCAATAGAAAATAGTTTCCTAAGAGTTTCAGCTAAAGGAGTTTTCAAACATAAGGCATTTTATAGGTTTATCAATTTTGAATTTAATGTTAGAGAGCCAAATTGTTTGTAAGGCAAGTAAAATTTTCTTTTCCATATACAATTTTATTGACTTTATCTTCATAACTTAGAAGACATTTTCCTTGGGAGAAGAAAAAAAGAGCTTGCTTACACATTATTCTCTTTTAAGCTCTAACTGCTCTAATTAGAATAATAATCTCTCTTTATGGGAATGGCAAAGAAAATGAGGACAATTCAACTCCAAGGAAATATTATTAAAATATCAGCCTCAAGGAGCCACATATTTTAAAGCATTCCATTTCCTTGTGTCAGCATTATTTCCTCTTTTCCATATTACCATGAGAGTGTTTTTTTACTACTTTATTTATATCTTTATAATAGAAAAAATACACATCTGGTGTGTTATTTTGTAGACTTACTATTTTAAATTAAAAGTTTGAATGCAAAAGGAATGGATGACAGAAAGGTGACTTGCCGAAAAATAACGACAGTGTTATATTGCTATTATATCTTGAAATTATAAATTTTTTTGCAAACTGAGAATTTATAATGGAGAACTAAAAATGAATGTGTCAAGCAAAAAAAAAAAAAACTAAAAAAGAAAAACCTGCTTTAAAGAGCCTAATATAGGCATGAGTCACAAATGTAAAAGTCAGACCATTAAAATAAAATGCTGTGGCAGGAAGTTATTGTAGTTATGTAACCATAGCCATTATAACATCAGGTTTTGGAGAAAATTTCATATAGTTGTGGCAAAAAAGGATGGTTGACAAGTTAGGAGAAAGAGGTCTGTTTCAGAATGGGGAGAAGAAAATGCAACTTTTTCTGAGTATTTGAAAGAGAAGGAAAAATAAAAATAGTAATTCACATACGATATAGGAAAGAGAGGCGGTGCTCAGTTTGGTTTGAATTAATGAGGTAAAGTTAAGGTGTCTGTGACTGCCAGCATATAGTGTGTAAAACTTTGACTTTATAATTCAATTAATATTTATCATGAATATATCTTCCTTCATATTGGTCTATATTTATCTTAGTGTAATGTGGAAATATTAGAAATAATAATTAAAAATATTTATTTTATGAGAAAATACCTCTCATGAAATGGGATAGTTTCATTGAGCAACAGGAAGGTTTTAATATTTTTAGAAGAAATATTTTGTAATCTTATGGGAGAAAATATTTTCTCACAACTCACAAAATATACTTATTAGATATTTGGCTTTAGCTATAGATGTCAATAAATGAAGGAAATAAATGTAGTTAATAGAAAATAGTCGACTGGATCTTTGTTGAATCTCAAAGTAAATATAAAGTTAGTATATATTAGTCCTTTTTTAGATATCTCCATCTTCTATTCTGCCATTAAAAAATATAATGAAGTGTCCAAAACCAATGTCTTACATAAATTCATATTTTTGGTGTTTTAAAAATGTCTTTTTATTCCAATGAGTTGAAGAGCAAGCTATCTAAATTATCTTTCACATCATAAGTCTTCAATCATTAATGTGTTACAGGCAGAAAGGATTATAGATTATATGCAATGCTACATAACCACAAAAAATTTCTCAGAGCTACTTTACAGAAAAGAGTTCATAGTCTGGATTTTCAAGAATTTTTAGATTATGGATATAAGCAAATTAATCCATCATTCATATTATATTGTTATGTTATTTGGTTGAATTTATAAATACCTGAAAGTGTGTTTTGACAAATTAAGAATCCCTTTATAATATCAGACTTTCTTAATGACATAAAGACAAAATTTTAATTAAGAAATACCTCTATTAATGGTACATGGCCCTATTTATATGTGAATCTGTGATACTTCCATTAGCAGAAACAATGATTCATAATACTTTTCATTTAAAAGATAGATATTTTGAAAGCTTTTTTTTTTTTTAAACTTCAGTTATTGGAGAGACAGAATTAATTCAGAGGTAACTGTGAGTTAAAATTTCAGCTTCGTTCTTTAAGACAGCCACTAGTGTGAAAAGACAGCCACTTGGTCTTCTCATGGGAAACTTAAATACGTATATATGAAAAGAGATTAACTAATCAAAGTGCATTGAATAAGTGGCATATTAAATTTTACTTTCAATGAATAGTCTATTCACTCTTTGCTAAATAGGTAATTCTCCTCCTTTGTTGTTTAATTAACTTTCTTCTATAGAACTTACTTAATAACCTCCCAAGATAATCCTCAATTAATTATTTTTAAATAGATAAATGTACATAATAGTAACACTAAAGGTACAAAAAGACATGCATGAATAATATTCATATACTTTAACCAGTTTTCCCCAATGGAAGAAGCCATTGTTATCATATATGTACATTTTCAAAGATATATTTTGTTTATAAACATATTTTTGTGGTTTTGTTGCTGTTTTGTTTTAAAACAAATAGTAAATTACAAATCCCACTATTCTGCATTTAAAATTATTTTTGGAAATCATTTATAATATTCAGATAGACAGGATCCATTTAAAAATATTTAAATGTTGAACACATGACTATAATGTCATTGTACAGATATGATAGTTTACATAATAAGTAAATTTAGCCCATTTAAAAGTATATGTTCTTAATTTTGTCCCCCATTTTTAGTTAATGTTTTACTTTTTTACTGAGGCATAATTTGAATATAATAATCTATGAATTTTGACAGCTGTATATAATTATTTGCATTTCTAAATCTTTAATCATACATCCTATTATTTTCTTCTGTGTATCTGTGTATATATGTTCTTTTTAGTAATTAGGAAGATTAGGTTAATCGTTAATAGTATTCAAACTACTATTGCTTCACGGCAAATCACTGCAATCTTAGTGCAGAAAGTAACCATTTTATGATGCACGCAGTTTCTGTGGATTAGGAATTTGAACAGGACAGAACAGGAATGACACAATTTTGCATGGAATGTCCCTGGTAACACTCGGTGGTTTGCCAGTGAGGGGCTGGGAACATCTTGGGGTGTCCATACACTTCTGGGGGTTGGTCTTGGCTGTTTGCTGAGACCCCTCCTGTAGCTGCAGACAAGAAGAACTGCACAATGGCCTCTTAGATGACTTAAAGATCTCCTAGCCCGGTGGTTGCAGGAAATTCAAACTTGTTTCACCCCCTACTCTTTTAGCCTTGGTTAAATGGTTAAATGGAATCACTGCTCTTCAGTAGTCCTTTTGCTCTATTTTCTATTTTGTTTTTTAGCTGGTTGAAAGAATGCTGTAGGCGTGTTTTCAAGAAGGGCTTTTCTGCGTTAAGTCTCACTGACCTCTCAATTCTAACTTTGAGCTAAATGTTAGCTGGGTAGATGCATTCCTGAAGTGTTTTTTTTTCCTCAAGCACTTAGGACTGATTGTCCCACTGATGTCAAGTTTGAATATTTCAGTGGGGCAGTCAGAGACCAGGCTTGTAGCTGTTATAATCTTTTGTTTAAATAACTGAAAGATGCTTTCTTTATCCATTTATTGTATATGCATGTTAATAAATCTGTGAGTAATTATATCCCCCTAGAATATGCTTTCCCATTTCAAACTATAACTTTCAGTATTCATTAACCCTTGGAAAGTTTTCTTAAAATATATTTAGTTCCATTAGGTTGGAATGTGTTTACAAAGAAAAATACTAGGTATGCATTTTGGATCTCCTTTGTGTTTTTTAACTGTTGATTTTTTTCTAATTCTTTTTTTATATCTATTTTACTGTGGTCACTTTTCACATAATACTGACATCAATGTCCTTTATCACTTTTTAGCAATATCTATCTCCTTTGTACAACTACCAATGTGGACTTCTACCTAAATACAATTATTTTTCACTTTTACTAGTTTCTCATTTCCTTTTATTGTCTCACCAAATAGTCCCCGAATTCCTGAATCTCTGCTTTGAGGTTAAGGAGGTGCTTTCTTCCCCTTGATGTATAATGTCAGAGCCTGTTAATGTCCCACGGCAGTACCTTTACTCCAGAGCTTTCCTGACCTCTTCTCTTCTCTCCCCACCTCCTTCCTTTCTTCCTTCTATTCTTCCCTCCTTCCTTACAATTTGATTTTATCTGGAATTCTTGTGCTGTTTCACTTTAATTATTATATCTTTTTGAATGAGATGATTGTTACCTACAGCAGACATTTACAAGAGGTTTCTGTCAGGTAGGCCAGGGCCAATTTCCACAGTTCAGAAAATCTCTTTCTTATGACTCAATGCGTCATTGGTATTTTTTGTTTGCTTCCTTTCTTTTTAGTTCTCTAATAGATTTCTGAAGAAAGAGAACTCCTTAAAAAGCAACATTTTTCTTCACTCTGTATCATCAAAAGATTTCTCCTAAGAAATATAAAATGCATCTGTGATAGTTAATATAGTTCAGCTTCCCCTGCTCCCCCTTGATGAAAAAACGGGATCCAGGAACATTCCCAACACAAATTCAACTACATTGTTTTCATTTCTTCTGAAACGGTGGGTCCTCCACTTAGAGAATTAGGTGTATCTTTGTCATCTGAGATTTTCAGTCATGAGCATCTCCTCAGTTCCTGCCTTCCTCTCTGTTTCTGACAATAGTCCTCTCTCCCATATTGTTATTCAGGTATATACCTATCTTTTAGCATTATAAAGGATGGTTTGTCCTTCAGTTTTATATTCCTGCTTTTTAATAATTTATAAAAAGATCAATAAACCGTTTGTTACAAAGCCAATAATTTTATTCCTCCAACCCTTAACGTTTTATTCTGCATTAATAGCCAATGCTTGTAATTTTTTGTTACAAAGCTAGTCGTTTCCATCTTCTTAATATCACTTCCAAGGTCAAGATTTCCTGACTTTTCATTGACCTTCCATTGCAGAAAGAATTAATTACCACATTTTCACCGTCCAAACATCTTTTTTTAACCACAGTGAGTATTTTTTAAATATTCTTTCTCAGATATTGTTTTCCATGTAACAATATAGGAAAGTATAGTAGAGACAATTATGGGGAAACTTTGGAATAAATAGAAATATTTGCTTGAGAAAAATAATCTAATTAATTTAAATCTCATTGTTCACATCTACAAAATCAAAGGGGTTATAACTACTGTATAAAACAATCAGGCTGGATTATACTCCAGATTTTTAACCATTATAATTAAATCATTCTTTATTAGAAATATATTTTTTCAGGTTTTTGTTTCCTTGTTTTGTTTTTTTGTTTGTTTGTTTCACTGTTTGTTAATTCATATTTATTTGCAAGATTTGTGACTCATTCATCCTGACTCTGGGGACTCTATCAAGCTCAGAACACTTTTTCAAGTATACTTTATTGATTATGTTGTTACAGTTGTCCCATTTTTCTTCTTCCCTTTATTCCCCCGCTACCCAATAACCCCATTCCCTCCAGCATTCCCCTTCTTTAGTTCATGTCCCTGGGTCATGCATATAATTTCTTTGGCTTCCTCATTGCATATACTGTTCTTAATATCTCCCTGACTATTTTGTACCTACTCAGTTATGCTTATAAATCTCTATAACATTTCCCCCATTATCCCTCTTTCCCCTGCCCAGCTGATAGCCCTCAAAGTGATCTCCATCTTTATGATTCTATTCCTGTTCAGGTTGTTTGCTTGGTTTGTTTTGGTTTTTAGAATTAGTTGTTGATAGTTGTGAGACTATTGTCATTTCAATGTTCAGAGTTTTGATCTTTTCTTTAAATAAGACCCTTTAACATTTCATATAATAAGATTTAGATGATGATAAACTCCATACTTTACCTAGTCTGGGAAGCACTTTATCTGCCCTTCCATTCTAAATGATAGTTTTGTTGGATAGAGTAATATTGGTTGTAGTTCCTTGCTCTTCATCACTTTGAGTACTTCTTGCCAGGCCCTTCTTGCCTGAAAAGTTTCATTTGAGAAGTTAGCTGAGAGTCTTATGGGAACTCCTTAGTATACAACTCTCTTCTTTTCTCTTGCTGCTTTTTAGATTCTTTTCATATCTTTAATCTTAGGATATTTAATTATGATATATCTTGATCTGTTCCTTTTTGGGACGAACTTGTTTTGGATTCTTTGAGATTCCTGAATTTGTATATCTATTTCCTCCACCAGATTGAAGATTTCTTTCAATATTTTTTAAAATAAGTTTTCCTTTTCTTGCTCTTTTTCTTCTCCTTCTGGCACCCCTGTGATTCAGATGTTGTAATGTTTAAAGTTGTTCAAGATGTTCCTAAGCCTCTCCTCATTTTTTTGAATTCATGTTTCTTCATTCTGTTCTGATTGAATGTTTATTTCTTCCTTTTGTCCCAGTTCCTTTGATTTGAGTCTCAGTTTTCTTCCCTTCACTGTTGGATCCCTGCATATTTTTCTTTATTTTGCTTTGTATAGCCTTCACTTCTTCCTTTATTTTATGGCCATACTCAATCATTTCTCTGAGCATCCTGATGCAAAGTTCAAAACTCTGCATCTGATATGTTGGCTATCTCCTCAATGTTTAGTTCTTTTCCTGTAGTTTTGATCTGTTCTTTTATTTGGGCTACATTTCTTTCTCTCAGTACACCTGTTACATTGTAAGGATCAGAGCCTTAGGTATTCACCGGGGTGGGGGAACCCAGTTCGCTGCATTGTGGTGCTGTATTTGGGAAGTGGTCAGAGAAAGAAAAATGCCACTTGCTTGACTCTTGTCTCACTTTCAGTTATTTCCTCCACTATGCACAAGCGAATTGTACTCATCAAGGTGCTTCCCTAGTGCTGATTCTTGGGTGGGTGGGCGTGTGTATGTTCTAGGATTCAGTGGGCCCCTCCAATGGACTCTCTTGAGAATGGCAGTTTCTCCTGCCACTACAACCCCACAGGTTTTTACAGCCATAGGTTTTGAGGCTTTATTTCCCTGTGCTGAAAATCTGTTTTGCTTCCAAGTTGTTCTTCCTGATTTATATAAACGCAAATGTGGGACTACCCAGTCCACCAGCTGCCACCTCACCTGTCCAGTCTACCAGCCACTGCCTTGCAGCATGTCCTTCTGCCCCAGCTTCCCATCTCCACCCCTCCTACCAGTCTGTGTGAATGTTTCTTCTTTAACTCCTTGGTTGTCAAACTTCCATACAGTTACATTTTCTGGAAGTTCTGGTTGTTTTTTGTTTTTAAATTGGTTATTATCCTTATTTTTGGTTGTGCGAGAAAGTGAAGTGTATCTACTTATGCCTACGTCTTGGCCAGAAGCCCTCAACCTCCGAACATTCTTGATCCCTTTAAAATTATGGCTTAGCCCTAGGTGGTGTGGCTTAGTGGATTGAGTACTGGCACATGAGCCAAAGGGTCACTGGTTCAATTCTCAGTCAGGGCACATGCCTGGGTTGCAGGCCAGGTTCCCAGTATGCGGGCACACTAAAGGCAACCACACATCAATGTTTCTCTCCCTTTCTATCTTCCTCCCTTCCCCTCTCTCTCTAAAAATAAATAAATAAAATCTTTAAAATGAAAGAAATTAAAAATTATGATTTAACAAAGACATCTGAGTTTTAGCCCTCTGAGTTTTATATCCAAGGTTTACGATATCTGCCAAAGAGTTCTGGAGTTTGCTCTAAGCAAAACCCTATTTCTACTGGCTCTTTCACTGGTCCCAAGTCTAAGTTTCAAAATTAAGTGTGGGATTTAAAAATTTTTTCCATTAGATGTGTGTGGTGAGGGTAAATGAATTAGTTGGTGGTCTCTGAAGATTCTCTCTATATCCCCAAGTGCTTAGAAATGTATTCAAAACATTTAAATTCATGTCTAGCTATTTTTCAGTGGGAGAATGTTGCAGATAATCTAGTCCACTATGACCCTGAAAACACATGCTCTGCTCCCTTTGATAAATGATTAAATTCCACTCTTGGACTAATACACCTATGTCACAGTCCATTCAGGCTACTATAACAACATTTCATAAACTTCGTGGCTTATAAACAATTACATTTTTTTTTACAGTTCTGGAGGCTGGAAATCTGGAATCATGCTGCCAGCATGGTTGGCTGAGGACTTTCTTCCAGATTGCTTACTTCTTATATCTCCACATGACAGAAAGGGGGAGGGAGCGCCGGCAGGCCTGTTTTTTGAGTGTTAATTTTATTCACGAGGGCTCTGCCTTCATAACCAAATCACCTCCCAACCCCTGTTCCCCCTCCACTAATGCCATCACATTGGGAATTAGGATCTCAACATATAAATTTTGAGGGGACATAAACATTCAGTCTACAGCATCGTATCTGCTGAACAATCCCATTCCCATTTTCAGACATATGTTAATTTATGTACACTCACTTAATGCCTTCATGTTCCTCCAGTCTCCCTCTCCTCTCTTCTTTGGCCTTACTTCATTTTCTAAAAGTCAAATCTGAAAAAACAATAATTGCATCTGTCCTTTCAGGATTGCACTCAGGATTTCCAACCTTCATAAAATATGTTCAAACACTTTGTAGTAATTCTTCACCCCTAAAGTAATCCAATTATTTATTTTCTTCTAATCTTCCAAGAGCTTTTCAATCAGCTAGACAAATATATCTTTTGATGACCTTAATTAGACATGTATGCTATTTAATATTATTTTTGTGCTCAGGTTGTCCATCAGTCTTTCACTCATTTTCAGAGGATTCCTTTCCCTATATCTTTTGGTTAGAAAGTTAGCCCAAAGGATTCCAATACTCCTGCAACCCTTGGCTTTCTAAACAAAAATCTGAATAGCCTACATCAACATGACAGCATGAACCTTTGGGGATAAATTATGTTAGCATGGTGTCCTTCCAAATTAACAATTTGTATTACATTTTTTATCTTTCCCTCTTCTATAGTAGAAAATGTACCAAGGTAATTTCTTCTACTACACAGATTGGAAGTTGATATGATTCTGAACAATATTAAGAACTTGAATATAAAAACGAGCAAGACTGTGACTACAATTGCTGAGGAGAGTCATGTAAATTAAACTCAGACATCTGTGAGGCAAATGAGCAGTAAAGTAAAAATGTCCTGTAAAGCATAAGGAAAGGCACACCAAATTATGTAATAATTGGGAAGGATAAAGAAAAGATCCACACAAAAGGTTTGTTTTGAAATGAGTCTTGAAGAATGCATATGACTTCACTAGGGTGACATCAGATACTTTAAAAATAGAAAAAGAATATACAAAAGCACTGTTTTCTGAGGAATAATGGAATAATTAAAAAGCCAAACACAGTTATGTATAACTAGAAATAAGCTATATCAAGAAATAAAAATAAAATAGAAATTCACATCACCTTGCCTTATCTATTTTTTCTTTAAATGCTGATTTCCATGCTAAAGCATGAGTTTCTCAAATTGGGGTACCTATCCATCACCTATTTAAACATGTTCAATGTATGTTTTATTAATAAAAAAAGGACTATGGCTATCTGATATAGACTATAGGGCCCCACCTTATAAAACAACAAAATTACAGTTCGAGATTAACTGTGTGTCAGTCATCATTAAAATATATCTGACTTTTAAAAAGGAGAGATTGCATCTTCTGGTAACTGCTTCACTGATCACAGCAGGAGATGTAAGCCGAAGACCTGAAAGGATGAATGAGACCGAACTGGTAGTACATTAGGGCGTGGTGATAGAATTACTGAGGAAGAAAGAAAACCCAATTCTCAAGGAGCGTATGCTTGTGTGTATGGGAAACAAAGTTGTGAGTAGGTAAGGAAGATGTTCCAGGCCATCAGAGATGGCGGAGGAATACAGCAGACAGTGGAAGAGAAAAGGGAGAGGTAGTGAAATGGTCCACATGTCGGGGTGAGTGGAAGAGGATGCTGCAAGTCAGCTTGTGACACTGCATAAGCAGCCACATGTCCTACAAGAAAGTCTTTTTCTAATTGAAATGAAAATAATGTTTCATAGAGGTGATAAATGGAATGACATCTCGTAGATTAAATGTTGAGGTGATGAACAATAAGACTGCTAGTGACAGCAAAACATGAAAAAAAAAATAAATCTGTTGTAAGAAAATGAGCTTTCCCAATGTAAGCTCTTTCAAAGTATTTCTGTCCTTTCACTGTTTCGAACTTAGGGATAAAGTTATGTTCAACTTAGATTCCAAATTACAATTACATCATAGTTCTTCTGTGAGAAACTGCAAGGCCTAACTCGTTGTAAAAAAAAAAGAAAGAAAAGATTAATTGTTCGGTGAGTGTTATTGCCCCAACTATATCTCACATATACACAAGTCTACATTGCATTATTTTATCAAAGAAGAAATTTAATTTTAGCTAAGAAATGAAGGATGGAAGTCAAAGAGGGTTCACATTATTTTTAAAGAAAAGTTCATTTTATTTCTCAAATCATCAATAAAATCAGGATTAAATTTTATGCTCTGCTTCTCTTAAAAGTATACTGATGGTTGCCTTTTGCTATACTAAACCATTTTCTTTCATACTGCAATAAAATTAGATGTACTCAAAAACTTCAGCAAGTGGTGCTTTTATGTAGATAAAATACAATTTTTGAAATACTAGAATTGAGATTTAAAAAAATTCTGCTCCAAAAAAAGGAATATCTGTCAGAAAAATCTATTTAAATAACAATATTAGCAGCATCTTAACGGCAATATGTGTCATGTCTGAGCTGGAATATAACCTGTGTGGGAGAAGAGATTAAATGTGAGGTTTTAAAATACCCTCTTAAAAAAACTAATATGCATTCTTAAAATAAGAGCTATGTGGGTAGCTTAACATCTGCTAACTACTCCTAATGCCCATAGTTAAAACTATCCCAGTTGAACTGGCATTAATCTTAGACTTAATTTTAGGAAAAAATATAGTTAAGTGATATTAAGTTTCATTTTATATCATTCCCTCCCCTGAAAAGACATCTGTGTAGTACAAAAATCTATTCTTGATGCAGGTTCATTATATTATTTATGCAAGGCATTATTGGAGAATCATTGTAAAGATGGCTATCACAAGACCCTGAGTAATGAACAAAAAGATGGAACTAGATATCTACCTGAGATGAACTTTGTGTTCACTTTATGTATGTTCCAAATGTTTATTGATTTACTTCATCTTCAAGTAGAAATAGAAGATAGTTGAACTAGAATGTGTATAAACTCAGATAATTCTCATTTGCATGGTCACCAATGATCATCTGACATCTCTGTTCTTTCTGATGTGCCATCATGATGGTTACACTTGTCCCAGGTGGTAGCCTCATAAGCCTGGTACCTGTGCAGTTTTATGTAAGAGGGTCTATCAGTTCAGAAGGCTTCAGAACACAATGGTACCTGGGTCTTGATACCCTTCTTCAGAGCTACATTATAAGGACAAAATATTTTGGCTGCTTCATGTTACAAAATTTTATTTACTTTCCTTCACAAGGAAAATGTGTCTGTCTTTGGGAATAGATGAATAATGAACTTGTGCAGAGTTTTCAACATGGGTATTAAAAAAATAAACTCATGTTTCTTTCTGCCTACTGACAGAGAATCAGGATTTTAGGAAAGCTCAGCTATATATTTTTCAGATAAAAGAGAAATTTGTTTTTGAGAGTGTCTACTGAAGCAATATTTTTACCCATAACTCCCAGTCTGTTGGCTCATTGCTAGTTTCTCTCCAGCCACTCTCTCATTTTTTAAATAAAATATTGAAGTAAAAATGCAGTGATGATTAAATGGGAATGACATCATCTTATTTAATGGCTTATTAAAGACTTAGTTTAAGTTAATCGAAATTATTGGATGAGTGACAGCAATATGAATGTTAGTGACAGAATATAAGCAGGGATTTCATTTTCTCAAGGAATTAGTTTTTTTATATGAAGTAGATGTTATACAAGGAAATATATACTAGAGTTATTATATTAATCTGTAATGCTATAAATAAAAAAAGACTAACTAGCCACTCATCTGCTACTGATATTTTTTCGATACAACTTAGCCATTACTGCATATACTCTCCGTTTATTTCTTTAGAAAAAAAGCATGTTTATAAAATTAATGAACCTTCTGTTCCCTGTTGAACATACAGATCTCACAGAAGCTGAGAAAATAATCATCACTCCAGTGAGCACAAGCATTTGTATATCTATGCACATATCTATATTTCTTTCTATATTTACATTAAATGTGTTCATTCTTTAAAAATATCCAGGCATTTTTGAAACTATATACACAGCTATAAGAGAAAACATGTCTAATTTCTACCTTCTGATCACTTCATCATACTGTGGCTATTGACAAGACATGCCCATACATTCCCTGTGTGATAATCATGCATTTTTTGCTATTAATTTTAGAAGCACCCTGATATTGTTTTGAGGAACTCTCCTCCTATTGGATTAAATCTTGGTGAAACTTCAAATCAAACATTTTATTTCCTTTCCATCTCTTTACCTTCTTATGGACAATAGTGCAGGGATTGACTATGGGAATGAGAGGCAGGCTGGGTGGAGGAAAATTGGGACAACTGTAACAGCATAAACAATAAAATCTATTTTTAAAAGATTTTATTTACTTCTAGAGAGAGGGGAAAGTAGGGAGAAAGAGAAGGAGAGAAACATCAATGTGTGGTTGCCTCTCACGTGGCTCCCACTGGGGACTTGACCCTCAACACAGGCATGTGCCCTGACTGAGACTCGAACCTGCGGCTCTTTGGTTCACAGCCCAAGCTCAATTCACTGAGCTACACCAGCCAGGGCTAATAAAATGTTTTTTAAAAATTAAATAAAAACATTGTATTTCCACCAAAGTGCAGGTAACTTCAATATAGGCCAATTAAAGGGTATATTCTTAGAATTCGAATTTTGACTCATTGTCTTTTGATTGTAAGCAATTTCTCAGTTTATGCAGTGTTCCATGCAAATATTTTCTTTTTATATCTGCTTGAAGTAAAAACAGTTGAGAAACAGTAATTGCAATGTCTTTCTTTCTTTTGTGTGTTACGACTTTTTTTTGTCTCTCAGGTAGACTCTGATTACAGTCATTCACGTCTGTTTGACTGTGGTCTCTAAGATTATAATGGAGCTGAAAAATTTCTGTCGCCTACTGACACCACCGTCATCATAACATCACTGAGTTATGCGTTATTCATGTGTTTGTGGTTATTCTGGTGTAAACAAACCTACTACGCTGCCAGTCATTCAAAAGTATAGCACCTGCAATCACATACAGTACATACACTTGATAATACAGGGTGGGGCAAAAGTAGGTTTACAGTTGTGCATATGAGAGACACGGAGTTTGCTCTCATATTATTATTTATTAATTATTGTAGTATTTGTATACAAAGGATTGTAGATCTACCGTTGCCCCACCCTGTATAATAAAGGACTATGTTACTGGTTGATATATTTATGATACTATATTTTATATCATTATTTTATAGTGTATTGTTTCTACTTATAAAAAAAGCTTTCTGTAACACACTATGCTGTGTTGTGCTGGCAACAGCCCCATACATGTCATGTTTATTACATCTCCTAATTGCATCATTTCTCTAGTTTTGATTTGTCTGTTATTTTGTATAGTGACATGCCGCACAGGCTTGCACCCTAGGAATGAGAGGCTATACCATATAGCCCAGGTGTGTGGCAGGCCGCACCATCCAGGTGTGAGTAATGCACTCCACATGTTCACACAAAGATGAAATTGCCTAATGATGCATTTCTCAGAATGTATCTACTGTTAAGCATCTCATGACTGTATGTTATGATCCTAATTAGATCACTTTGAATATAAAATCTTGATGTATTTCTGAGCAAAGGAAGAGGAAGGGAAAAGAGATTTTAACTTCAATTCAACATTAAACATTTTAAATTATTAATGGCTTTGACTCATTCTATGAAGAACAAAATGAAAATTACTCACTTTCTGAAAAAAATTTTTCTAACCTATTCTTGCAAATGGAATAAAAAGTCACCAGGAAAAAATTAGGCTTTTAATTCTAATCATTCTCATTAAGTGATTGTGAACCAAAAAATTAACATTTTCACAGTTTTAGTATCAAGGTGGAGAGGTAATAGTTGAATTCAGTCTTTTGCTTCCTATTCTATATGACAGATGCAGTGACGTAGTTTTTTTTTCCCCTCAATCTAAATGGATATATTAAATACTTTTTTCTCTCATCCAACTAAAAAATAACATGAAGCTTTGGACATCAAGTCATTTTACACTTAACCCAATATCAATGTAGAATAGCACTGAATAATCCCATTTTTATGTAATATTATGCAGTTTTCCAAAATAGGTCATCGGTAAACATTTATGTCTGCTTCAGTTTCAGTCCCCAGCAACCTGAATTTCAAAGATATTCATTCTATGCATCATTGATCATGTAAAGAAAGATAAAGTTTTGATACAAAATTGTTGGTGTGATAGCAGGCATTCCAGTACTGGAATGCAGATATTATAAACCTTTGTCCTAATGAAAGTATTTGAGAAATGGTCCACTTTCCAGTGTAACATATGTCATACATAATGAAGAGAGTAAGAAAATTATGTAAACATAGTTCTTTTAGAGAGTAAAAGAACTGTGTAAAATATTTCCCAACCATAGTATATAGGTAAAGTGGAAAAAATCCTCTATAAACTTCAAACTATACTTTGTTATCTAATTAGTAAGACCCTTTTAATATGTGGTAGCAATGATACCTCAGACAAGGGTTTAATCTCCAAAATATATAAAGAACTTACATGACTCCACTCTAAGAAGACAAGCAACCCAATTAAAAAATGGGCAAAGGACTTAAACAGACACTTCTCCAAGAAGGACATACAGAGGATCCAGAGACACATGAAAAGATGCTCAGTATCGCTAGCTATCAGACAGATGCAAATTAAAACCACAATGAGATACCACTTGACACCAGTCAGAATGGCCCTCATAAACAAAGCAACAAACAACAAGTGTTGGAGAGGTTGTGGAGAAAAGGGGACCCTAGTGCACTGCTGGTGGGAGTGCATACTGGTACAACCACTATGGAAAACAGTATGGAATTTTCTAAGAAAACTAAACATGGATCTACCTTTTGACCCAGCAATTCCACTGCTTGGATTATATCCTAAGAACCCTGAAACACCAATCCAAAAGAACCTATGCACCCCGATGTTCATAGCAGCACAATTTACGATAGCCAAGTGTTGGAAGCAACCTCGGTGCCCATCAGTAAAAGAATGGATCAAAAAACTATGGTACATTTACACAATGGAATTCCATGCAGCAGAAAGAAAGAAGGAGCTCCTACCCTTCACAACAGCATGGATAGAACTGCAGAGCATTATGCTAAGTGAAATAATCCAGGCAATGAAGGACAAATGCCATATGATCTCACCTTTAACAGGAACCTAATCAAAAAAACAAACAAACAAGCAAAATCTAACCAAAGACATTGAAATTGAGAACAGGCTGACAGTTATCAGAGGGGAGAGGGGAGGGAATTTCAGGGGAAAAGAGGAAGGGATTAGAGCAACAAGTGGACAGAAACTAGGGGGGGTGGAAATGGGAGGGAGGTGGGGAGGGCTGGGGAGGTGGGCCAGGATGGGAGTAGAAGACAGAAAACTGTACAAGAACAACAATTAAAATACATAAAGAAAAAGAAAAAAATGTGGTAGCAACATTTCTGATGGTAGAATTACTTATAAATAATATGATAGCACTAGGCCAGTACTAGGTTAGTTGTTATATGTCTTAGAAACAATTGTGCAAATCTTCGACCCATAACTAGTTCCCTTCAGAACCTGATGTATCAACAAATCAGGGCAGATTTTTTTTTTTTTTTTTTTTTTTTTTTTTTTTTGATGTGACTACAAGTTCTGAGAAGGCGATTTGGGCAAATAAAATCTCTGGACAAGTCCTCCAAAGCATTTCCAATTAACTTGGTGTGTCACTGATGAATTTTTTATCTTGCTCTTGAAATTAGTAGCATATACAGTTTGAGCAAACAAATATCCCACTCCTTACTCTGAATGTGTCAGCAGTTAAACCAAAGCATATTTATTTTACTGCTCAATGAATTGAAGAGTAAACAATTAATCACAGAATTCCTTTCCTTCTTCTAACCCTTGATGAATGTTCTTCTATACATGATGTCATTGATAGATATTTGTTCCACTTCTGTAAACTGCAAAGTATAAAAGTTTAACCGCAAACACATGACTCTTCCACTCAATGCATAAACATGTAATTGCCACATTGCTGATAGATAAAGGACTGCATCAATTTAGGATCCAAGTTACTCCTTGTTCATTTCTTCTTAGAAAGATTCATTAGCACAAATAACTATTGATTTTGTTTATGGAACTGCAGTAGAGAGACATTGGGGGCTTTTTTACCCATCATACTATTAAGCTCTTTAGGGTTTTAGGGCTGGACTTTACTCAAATATATATTGCATACCCACTGTATAAAGCAGCCCTTCGTATGGATATTTGATAAACAAAAAGTTAAATATTCATAGAAATGAAGATGATTAGAATGAATTGCTATCAGTTAATCATTCATTCATTCATTCGCTGACTGATCATTTAAAAAATAGCCTATACACTTGTCCAAAATGTATCTTCTCATTCAGTACTCAAGTCCAAGTAGTCTGATTTGTATGCCTGCAACTCTTCTGGAATTATTATTCTAATTCTAATAAAAAGTTTTCAATTCTTATTTTATTGGATTTTCTGTACTTTCTGTGATATTTGATACTTCAAGCAACTCTATTCTTGAAATTATTTTCCCTTATTAAAGACACATCTTTTTTCTGTGAAGAAATTGCAGCATTGTATGCAAAACTCCTCACATTATGACCTTCATCAGTATTTACAAGATCAAGTCCTTGTCTCATACTTAATAAACCCTACGCTTTAGACAAAATGTATACCACTAACGTTCTCCAGGTGAGCCAAGGTTTCTCATACCTTCTGACTTACTTTCTCCTTCCTTTCCACCATTTAAATTGTCATTCACCAGGGTAACTTAGCTCAGATTATATCTCTCCTGTGAAGATTTGCCTTAATATCTCTGGCAGAATAGCAATTCTTCATCTTGCTTCTCTTGAATAAAATTTTCATTAACACAATATTACACTTTCTCATTAATTTCTGTATAGACACATTTTCTTAACTATATTATAAATAGATTATTGCAAAGTAATAAATACATTCCATATATTTTTGTATCCACAGAAATTACATTAGTACCTACTACCTAACTGACACAAAAAATATCAAAAGATTGAAATACGGAATGAAGCAAAGGTAAGACTAAAGGATCTAGAGGTATAGTTAATATATCAATTTTTACTTTAAGTTCTATAGTTTAATAGTATTAAAGAAAAGGTATGTACTGAGAAGAAATATATGTGAATTATGTAAAAACAAGAATAGTTTTTTCAAAATTATGATTTATGAAATTAACATAATAAGTCTTTTTTTTAAAAGATTTTATTTATCTATTTTTACAGAGAGAGGAAGAGAGGGAGAGAAATATCAGTGTGTGGTTGCTTCTCACGTGCCCCCTGCAACCAGTCAGGTACCCTGACTGGGAATTGAATGGTCAACTTTTTGGTATGCAGACTATAATGAGTCTTTTGATTGAGACTATGTAAGATAGCTACCTACTGGTACCCAACATGTAAATCATTTGCAAACAAAGTAAACATATGCACATATGTATTTGTAAGTATCTGGATATTACCAGAGATTCATTTTCCTAAAATTGACAAAGCTGGTAAAGTACAGACTAGGTGACATTTAAAAACAAATTCTCTCTAAAGAATAAAATAGAACCAGAGACATGGAAATAAAGAACAAACTGACAGTGACCAGATGGGAAGGGGAAGAGGGATAACAGGGGACAAAAGGGTAAGGGTCAAGTCAAGTAACATGTATAAAGGACCCATGGACAAGGGCAATGGAGGGGAGAACTGAATGTAGGGGGTGTGGGTGGGGCAGGAGAGAGCAATGGGGAAAAATGGGGATACCTGTAATTGAAGAACACTTTTACAAAATTAAAAAGAAATAAATAAATGGATTAAACAATAGCAATTGGTACTTTTAAAATACTACTGACAAATAAGAAAAAAGTAGTCACTAACATTGAAGAAACATGAGACAGTAACCAAATCACTTTTGTACTAGTTATTGAATGAAATTCTTGACATCAGACAGCCTAAGAAAGTGATGAACAGAGCAATTCACAAGAAAACATTTTGAGAGAAAAGAGGAATATTCCACCAAAGTCAATAAAATATTTAAGGCAATCTAAGGCTGAAAAAAGTCATAACTTCACTATGTGTTACAATCAATCATTAAAAATATGTATAAGAAACATCTTTAAAAAAGAACAAGTGATTTGTATCAAATCTCTAAAAACTACGACATCTTCTTAGATTTAAAAGAATCTGTAAAATAAGACTGAGCCTTACTTAATCTTCAGCTATCTAAAAAACAAACTATCTATACTACTTTTTTTCTGAATGTCTGAAAGTTAAATTTTCTTGTAATGTCCTGGAGGTATATAGCCTAGATTTCAGACAAATAAGTCAGACTACATTGAGGAAAGTGGAAAATTCTATCTGTAGTAACTTATACAGGTCATTGTTATCCTGTACATTCAGAGGATGATTTCTTTGAAAAAAAAAAAAAACTTTTATATCATAACACAATATATAACTCATTTTTGAGAAACAGTAAAAAAAATGTGGTATGTTTACTATGAGGGAAAAAAGATGATTAATGGGAATTATCCTAAGTACAAAACTGTTTGAATTTTTTTAATTTCTAAAAATTAAATTTATTCAATGTTGCCTCAGAGGGTAAAGGAAAAAAAAGGCTGGTTTCAAAAAACTTTTCAATAGTTAGTTTAGACCAACCAAGACAGAGTTTTTCTTGAACAGTATAATGTCATTCACTAGAAATAAATACTAAGTATCAAGAATGTTATGAATGTTGCGGAAGAATTTCTGAGTTACATGGACTCTTCTTTAAGTCTCAAATTTTTAACAAGTAACTGGCTTTCTATATTTTTATTTTGTAATATTTTTCTTCTTCAGATAGAATTAGATTATAGAACACTCAAATATGAAGAGAAAAATGAGGTTAATTGAGATTTTTTACTCAGAAGTGATGGAATGCTTCTTTCCATGCATCTTTTGAATAACATTTTCGCAGATTGCTTTGACACTGAGGGAGAAACATGCTAACTTTTCTCTTTCTTCATCTCCTAGATCATTTATTGTCAGTTGGAAATGTAAAGCTAGTGCATATTTTCACACTCAGTATGTAAGTTATTTCTTACAATTGGTGTAACCATTCTGAAATATGGAAATAAGGCTGTAAACAGGGGATGACAGCCTTCAGAAAGCCAGCTCCGTAAATACCATCATGCTGCCATCTTTCCCTCTTCTCTTTTTCTCTTTCTTGTCATCCATATCCCTGCTAGTATTTGTTAGGTTAACGTTTCCAGGACTTAATAGTCATAGGATTAAAAGTAAGAATGTATGCTTCAAAAATAAAAATAAAAATACATTATTATTTTAATAATGCAGGCATGAAAGCTGTAATGTGTGTTTTTTGTGCATATATTGGAGATATGCAAAAATACATAATTCTAATTGAAGGAGTAATTTTTAAATACCCATATTGTACATTCATGTTTATCTACAAATATTTAGCAATTATTTAGAGTTTAAATCAGTCAATCAGGACCCCAAGCAAACCTTGTGTTAAATACAAATATGGAAATTTCTATAGTTATTCAAAGAATCTTTTGAAGGTTATATATTTTTAAGGTTTTATTCATTTATTTGTAGAGAGAGGGGAAGGAAAGGGAGAAAGAGAGAAAGGGAGACATCAATTGGTTGACTCTCATATGTGCCCTGACCAGGTTGAAACTGCAACCCAGGCATGTGCCCTGACCAGGAATCCAACTGGTGAACTTTTGCTTTACAGGATGATGCCCAACCAATGCATCCACACCAGTCAGGGCCAAATGTTAGATTTTTAAAGATACTATCATACTTTTCTCACTATTTGCATGATACTCATTTTCTTCATAGCAGTACATTCTTAAATATCATTGAGTATTTTTAGATCAACTGTTTGGAAATGGTCCATATTTGCTTTTCTTATTTTATCAATTATATAACTTTAGGAAATGTTTAATTTTAAATAGCATTTCTGTGCAAATTGATAAGTTCCTTCCACCTCCATGTGTCATTAATTCTTCCCTTTGCAAACGGAAGTTAATATTTGCTACTAGATAATGTTAATAAAACATATAATAGAAGACAGTTCTCATTCCTGGTGATGTTTCAGAATCATCTTTATTACATAAAAATGTATAATTTGTGGGACCCTTTCCCAAAATTCAATTTGCCTTCATCCTCATTTTCATCTACTAACCTCACTTTCACATATTCTGTTCCAGCCACATTGACCTCTTAGCTTTTTCTTGTATCTGCTAGGCAAGGCCCTGCTTTAGAAACTTGTACTCTTCCTTAAGATACCTGCAAGGCTTTTCTTCAAATGCCACCTTCTCAATGAGGTCTACTTGGTAAAGTATTTAAATCAAAATAACTCTCATTCTCTTTGATCAGGGTTTTTCATAGTACTCTTTCACCTTGTATCTTCTAAAATGCATTTATTTATTTTGTTTATTATCTATCTATCCTAGTAGACTATATATTCTACACACATACTATTTTTTCTCTTTTTGCTCTCTGATATTTCTCAAGTGCTTAGTATAGTGCCTGCACGTAGTAAAGGCTCAATAAATGAATGAATGCACTGAATAAAAAATTTGCTACTGAAAACTTTACATGCAATTCACTATTCTATTGTTAGGATTGCAAACACTTTACCTAGAGAATAGCATACAAACAGAAAAAAAAAAAAATAATACATTTTTAACAGACAACAACAAATAGTTCTAGCCAGAAACTTACTGAACCTTCTTATTATATTAGTTAAACTAAATTTTTTGACTTGGGGGTAAGAAGCCTTCATCATTTAATAGGCACAACACTGTCTAATCTGATGCTATTTTATGGTTAGAATAAATTACAGTTTGGTTTTCCTTAAAATTAGTAAAACCTGTTTTTATTTTTATCTTAATATGATTCAGCAACATTTTAAAATATACTATAATATGTATCTTTAAATTTTAAAATGATATATGCAAGGAGAAAGTATTAATGTATTTTGTATGTGTCAATATTCACAGCTAAACTACTACAGCTTCACTCTCTTAAATATATAGGTGTAGCTTAAATATTAAAGAGTATGGACAATATACTTTATAAAGGCAGCGATCAGATGTTCTCTTGACATATTTATACATGAAAATATTATCAGCAAGAGAAATAAGGGGTATTATATATAAAATACATTAATTTGGTATGCTGTTTTATAATCGTATTAATATTTCTTCAAAACTTACTTTGCTCTAAGGTACTCTGGGAAGAGCAGCTGATTTTTTCTGTATTTATTTAAGTCCTACACCTCTGATCTCCCAACCTGGTACACACAGTGATGAGAAGCAGCAGCTAAAAAATGATAAGGGGATAGTACTATATGAATTTTGGACCAGTGTAAAAGCCCCCACCAATCAGGAACTTCTGCTTTGTTTGATCGAGCCAATAGCTAACTGCTGCATCTGCTTCTGTATCCCCTGCTTGCTTGCTGCGCTCTATAAAGACCCCTGTAGTCTGTAAGCCGGGCGCGACTTCCATTTGGCAGCTCTGCGTAGCTGCGAGACTACGGTCTCATTTGGGAAGTACGCCCCTGCGCAGGTTAAACTTGGCCAATAAATTTATCACCAAACTGCTCTCAGTGTTCGGAGATTCTTTTCACTCGCTACTTGAATACAACATTTGGAGGCCCCAGCGAGATCAAGGGAAGTCTTCGGAGACTGAGAAAGTGGAACCCGGGTAAGTTTGCCGCGGAATTTGGTTTGGGAGTCTAGACTCATTGGAGCCGCGAGGCGGTAGGCGAGACGTTGCCGGTAGCCCGCCCGCGGGGTTCTCAAGGAGAGGACGCTCTCGAGAACCGGAGCTTCTGCTCCCGCATTTGAAATTTGGTTTCGTTGTGCACAGTGATTGCGACTAGGTCGCATTTGGTATTTAGTTTCGTTTTGCGCCGCGACCAAACGCGCTAGCGAAGTTTGAATGTGTGGAGAGGCTGAAGTGCGCCGCGGCCTGTTTGTGCGTGAATGGACTGAGTGGAGAGGAGCTAGTTGTGTGTTTTTGTGTGGAATTTTAGTGTCCCTCATATTCCTAATCCTAGGTGCCGTGGAAATCGGGCAAAAGGCATCCGCGATGGGACAAGGAGGCTCCACCTTGAGCACTGCCCTAGAATGTTTATTAAACAATTTTTCTGACTTTCAGAATCGCGCTCGGGGCTATGGGGGACCGCCGCCCGACCCGGAGGTCCTGCGAACTTTCAGTGAGCTTGAGTGGCCGACCTTTGGCGTAGGATGGCCCACGGAGGGAACTTTCGACTTGTCCCTCCTTTTCGCGGTTCGGCGGATTGTTTATGAGACCCCCCATCCAGATCAGATGGTCTATATAGATGTGTGGGTAGACATAGCCACTGATCGCCCCGGGTACATACGCCGATGCCAGTCGAATGGTCAGAGGAAGGGAAGGGCCCTCTGCGTGGCGACGGCGCCAAGGCAGACTCCCCGCTTACAGGCAGACAAAGGGCGCCGACCTCAGCAGAGCCAGGAGAACGAGGGAGGGAGGAGGTTATACCCTGTTTTGCCCGAAGTACCCGAGGACCCGCTGTTGGCTCCCTCCGTTCCTCCCCCGTATCATCAACCCTTGCCTGATTCCTCTAGTGGGAGGGCGGAGAGGATCCAGAGTCCTCCTCATACCCGCAGCGGTACTCAATATGGGGAAGGTTTGGCGCCAAAACAGGATGGCGCCGCCATTTTAAGTTCGGCACCACACTCAGGTGGCGCCGCCATTTTGCCACTCAGGGAGGTGCCACCGGCTCCAGACGCCCCATTACATGCACCGCCGCGGCTAATCTATGTCCCCTTCTCAACTAGTGATCTATATAATTGGAAATTGCAAAATCCTCCGTTTTCTGAAAAGCCGCAGGGATTAATCTCCCTATTAGAGACTATATTTAGAACCCACCAGCCCACGTGGGATGATTGTCAGCAGATATTGCAAACATTGTTCACCTCAGAGGAAAGAGATAGAATAATGAGAGAAGCCGTCAAAGCGGTTATGGGAGAGGAAGGAGAAACCGCAGTGGGGAGGAGGGAGGTACAAGATATACTACCAGAACAACCCCCTAATTGGGACCCCAATACGAGTGGGGGAAGGGATGCGCTCCTCCAATACCGCCGGGCTCTGTTAAGAGGGTTGAAGATAGCAGCTAAGAAGCCAACAAATTTTAGTAAGGTCAGTGAGGTAGTACAGGGGAGAGAAGAGTCCCCTGCTAGTTTTCTAGAAAGACTGATAGAAGCCTACCGAGTGTACACCCCATTAGACCCTCAGGCTCCTGAGAACAGGCGGCTTTTGAACATAGCCTTTGTGACCCAGGCAGCTCCTGATGTTAGAAAGAAGTTACAAAAAATTGAAGGATTTGAAGGAGAAAATATCAGCAAGCTTGTAGAAATTGCTCAGAAAGTATATGTGAACAGAGATGACCCAGAAGTAGGAAGGGCAAAAGAGGTAGCAAAAAATCCTAATTGCAGCCCAGGCAGGCCCGAAGAAAGAAGGGAAGAAAGGGAAGCCAAGAGGCCAGTGGCCCAGGGTAGACAAGGACCAATGTGCATTCTGCAAAGAAAAGGGACACTGGAAGAAGGACTGCCCCAAATTACAGGCAAAGGAGGCTCGTCCTGCGGTGCTGCTTCAAACCTTAGATTGACGGGGCCAGGGCTCCATACCTGTTGGCTCCCAGGAGCCCATGGTCACCTTGAATGTCGAAGGGAAACCAGTAGACTTCCTGGTCGACACGGGAGCCACATTTTCTGTTCTAAAGCAACCTCAGGGACAACTCCAAAAAGCAACCACCAAAATTATAGGAGCAACGGGTAAGGCCGAAGCGTATCCCTGGACAGCGGCCAGAGTTACCAACTTAGGAAAAGGGACTATTACTCACTCCTTTCTAGTCATTCCAGACTGTCCATACCCGTTACTCGGGAGAGATTTGTTACAGAAGCTCCATGCTACCATAAGCTTCAAATCAGCAGAAGCACCTGAAGGGACCAGTTTGGAGGTGACGGTCCCCCTGTCGGAAGAATACTTGCTGGCGATACTCCCAGACGGTGAGAAAAAGGAGGATACAGTCCTAGAAGAACTGCAAACGCAAGTACCAGGGGTGTGGGCAGAGGCAAACCCGCCAGGGTTGGCCGTTCACCAACCGCCGGTGCTGGTCCAGCTGGCCAGTACAGCCCGGCCG
The DNA here is from genome assembly GCA_039655065.1 of Glossophaga mutica. Classification (NCBI taxonomy): domain Eukaryota; kingdom Metazoa; phylum Chordata; class Mammalia; order Chiroptera; family Phyllostomidae; genus Glossophaga; species Glossophaga mutica. The sequence goes on from CM077304.1 coordinate 69,327,993, forward strand.
GTCCGGATCAGGCAGTACCCTGTCCCAGCACGGGCCAGACAGGGGATTGCGGGGCACTTGAAACGCCTATTAGAGGCGGGCATTCTGAGAAAATGCCAGTCTGCATGGAACACCCCCCTTCTCCCTGTCCAAAAACCTGGGACCCAGGATTACCGGCCAGTGCAGGACTTGCGGGAAGTAAACGCCCGAGTTGAAACCATACACCCCACGGTACCAAACCCGTATACCCTCTTGAGTTCGCTGCCACCAACTCATACCTATTATTCTGTTTTGGATTTAAAAGATGCCTTCTTTTGTATACCCCTGGCTCCCCAAAGTCAGGAAATGTTTGCCTTTGAGTGGAGTGACCCCGAAAATGGACTAGTAGGGCAGTTTACATGGACCAGACTGCCCCAGGGTTTCAAGAATTCACCAACTATATTCAATGAGGCCTTGAGTAAGGATCTCCAGGAGTTCAGGAGAACCCATCCATCAATAGTTCTCCTCCAATACGTAGATGACATCCTGGTAGCGGCCCGGACACAGGAGGAATGTGAATCTGCCACACTAGACCTGCTCCGGGACCTTGAGAGGATGGGCTACCGAGTGTCAGCCAAGAAAGCTCAGATTGCGACGCAAACTGTAAGTTACCTGGGGTACGACCTGAAAGGAGGGCTGAGGGCTTTGTCAAACCAGCGGATCCAGGCAGTCCTACAGATTCCAGAGCCAACTACCAAGAGACAGGTACGGGAGTTCCTAGGGGCCGTAGGCTACTGCAGACTGTGGATATTAGGTTTTGCAAGCATAGCAAAACCCCTGCATGATCTCACCAGAGGCAAGGAGGACTCCTTTACGTGGACTGAGGAAGGGAAGCAAGCATTCCTGGCTTTGAAGGAAGCCTTAGTCTCAGCCCCAGCCCTAGCCCTACCTGATTTGACCAAACCCTTCCAGCTATATGTTGCTGAAAAGGAGGGTACGGCCCTAGGTGTTCTGAGCCAGACCCTCGGCCCGTGGAAGAGGCCTGTGGCCTACTTGTCAAAGAAACTCGATCCTGTGGCATCGGGATGGCCGGCCTGTTTAAGGGCTATCGCAGCCACGTCACTACTAGTTAAAGAAGCAGGCAAGTTGACCCTGGGGCAGGACATACAGGTCATAGGAGAGCACTATATCGAACAGGTCCTACGGTCCCCCCCAGACCGATGGCTGTCTAATGCGCGGCTGACGCAGTACCAGGCACAGCTGCTGAACCCTCCAGCGGTGCAGTTCCTTAAGAGCACTGCCCTGAATCCAGCCACTCTGCTGCCAGTACCAGACTCCACTGTGATCCACAGTTGCAAGCAGATCCTTGACACAGTGACTGGCTCCCGCCCGGACTTAAAAGATCAGGCATATGAGAAAGTAGACCTGACCCTCTTTACTGATGGGAGCAGTTTTATCAAGGACGGACAGCGGTACGCAGGGGCAGCAGTGACCTCAGAAGATAGGGTCCTGTGGCAAAGGGCATTGCCTGCAGGAACCTCTGCACAGAGGGCGGAACTGATAGGGCTGACCAGGGCCCTAGAGATAGCTGAAGGAAAGATTGCCAATATCTACACTGACAGCCGCTATGCTTTTGCTACCGCCCATATTCATGGAGCCATCTACAGAGAGAGAGGTCTCCTAACTGCAGGAGGAAAAGACATTAAAAACCGTGAAGAGATTCTCTCTCTCCTAAAGGCTATATGGTTACCCAAGAAAGTTGCCATTATCCATTGTAAGGGCCACCAGAAGGGAGATACTCCTGTCATAAGAGGGAATAGTCTGGCCGATGCTGCCGCCAAGGAAGCCGCTATGAGGACAGAGAGTAACCTGCTCCCCCTAGTACCCCAGCCGGAGTTGCCCCCAAACCCCACGTATTCTAAAGAAGAAGAGCAAGAGGGAGCAAGGCTAGGGGGAACAAAGAATGAAAATAGATGGATAGTACTTCCAAACGCCAAGCTATACTTGCCAGAAGGGGTACTAACAAAAATTGTCCAGGACATTCATACTAGCACCCATTTGGGACAGAACAAACTAGAACTGTTAATCAGGAAATATTACCTGGGACCACACCTAAGGGAAATAATTCACTCCATCACCTCGCGATGCAAGACTTGCGCGAAAGTGAACGCCCAGAATCAGAAATTACCTCGCTTCGTGAGGCATCGAGGCAATGCCCCGGGAGAACTATGGGAAATTGATTTTACTGAAATGCCTAAAGGGAAATCAGGATACAGGTACCTGCTAGTCCTAGTGGATACTTACTCTGGGTGGGTAGAGGCCTTTCCCACAAGGGGAGAGACCGCTTCCACAGTTTGTAAGACCTTAATAAGAGAAGTTATACCTAGATATGGGATACCCATAGCTATAGGTTCTGACAATGGACCAGCATTCATTTCCAAAATCTCACAGGAATTGGCAAATAAATTAGGTATTAATTGGAAGCTACACTGTATTTATAGACCGCAGAGTTCAGGACAAGTAGAGAGAATGAATAGAACACTGAAAGAAACTTTAATAAAATTAAAAGAGGAGACCGGCGAAAATTGGGTAGAGCTGCTCCCTTTCGCCCTCTTCCGGGTAAGGTGCACCCCATACATTAAAGGTTGGGCACCTTTTGAAATATTATATGGACAACCGGTACCCTTAATTCCCAAGTTGTCCACCGAGGAAATAGAGACATCTAACTGTAACTTCCTCAAGTCCTTACAGGCGCTGCAAGAAATCCGGAGTGAAGTGCGCGCTTTCCAGCAGACCCGACATCAGGGACTTGAACAAAGAAAAGAAGAAAAGCCTGAACAGCTGGAGCCTGGACAGTGGGTATGGATCCTTAACCATCGGAAGGGAAACTTGGAACCACGTTGGACGGGACCATACCAGGTATTGTTAAGCACACCCTCCGCTATACGGGTAGCGGAGAAGCCCTACTGGATCCACCTGTCCCACATTAAGGCGGCCCAACCACCAGAGGAGGAACCACGAGCATGGCGGGTCCGCCAAGATCCAGACAAACCCTTGAAGCTTACTTTTTCGCATACTTAGGGCTCCTAATCCTCGGTAGAGCCCAAAGCCAGAACCTAGAACAGCAAGAGTGGGTGCTTATAAGAACTGCTGATGGGACAGTAATTGCCACTAACTATACTTGGGGCGGAGCGAGCTCCGTCATGCTAAAGACAGACTTTTCTAAATTTTTTGATGATCCGTACTGCGCCTCTGCGGCGGCGATCCCGGCTTTGAATTCTCTAACTCTAGGGGGCTATGCTTACCGACCCTCATGGGGTGACCAATGTGGCAGTGCACCCAAAAATTATGCTCTTAGGAGTGCACCCCATTATGGGTGTCCAGAGCCCCCTCCAGGACGGCGATATACATGTGGATCACACAATGATTTTTATTGTAAAAGTTGGGGCTGTGAGACCTTAACTAATGGTGGTTGGAGCCCCGGAGGGGGAACTGACAAACACATTCTCCTCACCCGGGATAGACGCGAGGAACCAAGTAACGGATGGGATGCAGACTGTGCAGCGGACAGGTGTAACCCTGCCTCCGTGACGGTCTTGAACCCGGGAGACCCAGGGTGGCTGAAGGGTCGCACGTGGGGTCTCAGACTCTATATCAGTGGCACAGACCCGGGGACCTTCTTCACAGTAAGAAGGTTGCCCACTCAGGGAAGGCCATTATTAAGAGGGGGAACGGGAAAGCTACCACCACGCCCACCTAAACCTACCACTAGACCAGCAAGTCAGGATAGGACTTCCCCAACGCCTATAGCACCTACAGGAATAAGCACCAACCAAAGTGAGACCATAGGACCTCCACAATTGGAGGTCGAGAGCCAATTAAGGCCTCCCCTTGGAGATCCCGAGCCCTTGATAGGGAAACCACACCACCGAGGAGAATCAATATTAAGTTTGTTAGAACAAGTGTTTCCATACTTCAATAGCACCCAGCCTAACATAACTGAGTCCTGCTGGCTATGCCTCAGCCCTAGACCCCCATTTTATGTAGGTTTAGGGGCCAATACCACTGGAGAGGACATGCCAGAAACAAAACCCCTTCCCACAGATAGCCAAGCAGGAGGCCTGCAACAGTGTGCATTTGGAAGTACCCTTACATTAGCAGAATTCCATGGACAAGGAACTTGTTATTTGCTGGCGAACTACACCCTTGCCACCTCAAATTATAGTGATTATTGTCTTAACCATAAATATGTGCCAAGAGATCCTAGAAACTTGACTGTTACAATAGCTCCAGAAGGATTATGGTTTATTTGTACTCAAGGTATCTTTAAATGTCTAGTACCAATTAACCCCGAGCTTTGTATTAGTGCTTATATCATTCCCCAGGTATATCTATATGGAGGAAACCCAGATTTTCTGATGCAAGTCCCTAACCGAGTTAAGAGAGACCCATTGCTAATTCCTATCCTCGCCACTATCGGTATCATAGGGTCAGCTGCGGTAGGGGCGGGAGCATTAATCCATGGAGAAAATAGTCTCAAAGCTTTATCACAAACCTTCTCTAAGGACCTCTCCTTGCTGCAAGAGCAAGTAGAATATTTAGAACGTCAAGTAGATTCTCTAGCAGAAGTGGCGCTCCAGAATCGAAGGGGGATAGACCTAGTTTTCCTACAACAAGGAGGAGTATGCGCAGCTTTAGGGGAAGATTGTTGCTTCTATGCCAACCACTCAGGAATAATTAGGGAAAGTATAAAAGAGCTCACCAAACGCCTTAAAGACAGAGAGCAGGAGACAGAGTCGTCCTCCTGGTATTCTTCCCTATATAAGACTTCCCCTTGGCTAACTACGCTGATATCCGCCTTAGCTGGACCTCTAATTCTCCTCCTCTTAGCTCTAGCCATAGGACCAATAATTCTAAACAAGCTTTTAACTTTTATCAAAAATAGAGTAGAGACGGTAAAACTCATGGTTTTGTCTCAGCCCTATACAATTCTTCCCCAAGAGGAACATGAGTCAAAGGTTTGACTAATGAGAAAGAGAAGGAGGGAATGTAAAAGCCCCCACCAATCAGGAACTTCTGCTTTGTTTGATCGAGCCAATAGCTAACTGCTGCATCTGCTTCTGTATCCCCTGCTTGCTTGCTGCGCTCTATAAAGACCCCTGTAGTCTGTAAGCCGGGCGCGACTTCCATTTGGCAGCTCTGCGTAGCTGCGAGACTACGGTCTCATTTGGGAAGTACGCCCCTGCGCAGGTTAAACTTGGCCAATAAATTTATCACCAAACTGCTCTCAGTGTTCGGAGATTCTTTTCACTCGCTACTTGAATACAACACCAGAACCAGGGCAAGATAGAATGCATAAATCCTCAGGTCTTATGGATTTGTAAAAAGCAAAGTGCAGATAAAGACAATTGCAGGGTGCTTTTTTTCTGCATCTCCATAATTTTTAGCTAAATATACTTCTATTGCATACATGCATAATAGCATTCTCTCACTCCCATTTTTGTGTATGTGTGTCTGAAACCTTCATGCGATGGAAAGTAAAGTCACCATCCAGATAAAAAATGTAAATGAAATGAAAATAAAGCTTTTGTATATCCCTTTTAGTCTTTATTTATGGTGAGAACTGAGTTTGCAAATGTAGATGAGTTTGAAGAATATTGTGTCCTTAAATAACACTGATTGTGAAATGTGAGTCTCTGTGTATCTAGGACAGGCAGAATTATGACCTCTTAAATATATATATATATGTATGTATATATACACACACACACACATATACACACATACATATATATATATATAATTGAATATATAATATATAACTGAATATATATTCAATTACAGTTTAGTTACAGTCAAAATTATTTTGTATTAGGTTTGGGTGTACAGCATGGTAGTTAGACAATCACATACTTTACAAAGTGTTTTCCCCCTGTTATTTATAACACCCACTAGACACTAGAGCAGGCATTTTAACAGGCATGAGCAGAGAAGGCCCACAGGCCAGGAACAGAATGTCATCGGATTGAAAAGTTCCCAAGTACCTAGCTTGGGCAAAACTGGGAAAACAAGGACGTGGTCCCTACCGTGACTTTTCCTCCCCAGGCATATCACCAGCCGGCCGTGTGGTTTAGATACACGCAGCCTCTCATATTGCTGGTCATGTGGCTCAGGCCCTCCTATAATCCAGTTTAATGAGATATCTGGCTCCCTTCTCTTTCATCAATACCTAACTAGCTGAACTAGGTGACTACTATAACAAAACCACTAACTTTTTAGTGATTTGTTACAGCAGTGGTAGAAAACACCATAAGTTTGTTTAATAAGCATATAGCCACTGTATTAACCTTCAGGGGGTAATCCACAGAAAACATTCCTCATGACTCTTTAAATTCTTATTTAGTTTTTATCTTGTATAAGGAGTGCTAGATTTTCGGTGTATATTGCAGAGAGGAAAAAGTTCTCTCTGCCCTTCTGTGTTCTTCTAGCTGGTCTAAGAATTAAAGTGACATGAAACACATTAACAGGAGAAAAATCAAGTTTAATTTAACACATACAGAGGTGCCATAAAATATGATGTCCAAAGGGAAGCCAGGTAACTGAAGTTTATGTAACCTAATGAGCTAAGGAAAGAAATAGCCGTCTGGTAACACAAAAGGGAGGAAGACGATTTACAGGAAGGCCAGAGGAGATGTGTGGATAATAAAATGTTCCCTGTTATGCAGATATCTTTCTTAGGGAAAAAAGGAATCTCAGGTAATCTTCCTGGTACAGACCTCCTCCCAATGTAAATTTAGGCAGCTGACGGGGGATGGGGTTGAGGGGGGGAATGAGTTTTTCCTAAATCTACTGGGGTTTAATTCCTTTTTGATCAAAATAATCTTTATGCTAAAGTGACACACTTCAGAAAGATTTGTTCTGAACCTCTTCAATATTCTTAAGGTAATATAGCTTTACATAAAACAAAGATCAGGTAAAGCACCAAATGTATTTTTAAATCTACATTATATTCCACTCAAGGAACACTGACCAGTTATAATGATTTGGAACGTTATTATTGTTAAAATAGTATTTTGAGAAAGTTTTAATGAGTCTCTCTTCAGGCAAAAAAATAAAAATATAAACAAAAGTTTAAAAGCTTATTATATTGAAATTTTTGCTTACAAAACTCAGGTGCCTTTTATGAGTCCTTTTACTATTATTTTTCTACTTAGTAAAATTTTCCCTCAGAATTTGATTTGTGTGTAGGGAAATCTATGTTCTATATAAATATGTGCAATATTTCCTACTTTAGATTGTTATAAAAAGTTTTTGAAAACTTTTATTTTCACAACAAATCCTGGAGCCTACAGTTCCACAGGTTTAATTCCGCATTTCTCCCTGTTCAGTGACAAATTTATAACCTGCATTCAATAGTAAATTTTGCCGCACGCTGCAATGGGCTATATGGCGCCTCTTACTACATCTATTAATTTCCAAGAGTATTTTTCTTTGGCCGTAATTTATACAAGGCTGTGTATTATTTATTACCAACTCTCTATTGATCACCTAGTTTAGGAATTTTTATTGTTAGGTTTATTTCAATGAGAAAAACTGAAAGATAATAAGGCCTTTGGTTATAAGTGTTCAGCTTGCAGGAGGATACATTATTGTCCTCAAAGAAACCTGACATTTGGGGGTTGCCTTGCATAAACTGCTCACCAGGGCGTTGGAGACTGTGGCCCAAGTGAGTGCTAAATAAATAAACTTGCTAATACACACACACCTGTATAATTGCTGATACTACACACACACACACACACACACACACACACAGTGGGGCAAAAGTAGATTTACAGTTGTGACTACATGAAAGAATTGTCTTTATTATTATTTATTAATTATTGTATTATTTTCCCTATGAACAACTGTAAACTTACTTTTGCCCCACCCTGTGTTATATATCTACCTATTTATCTATGTGGTATAAATGTAGACTACATTTAACATGTAGACTACAAGGCTACCAGCATTAAGGTAACATGTGCATAAAGCTCAACCTTCCCATTCCTATTTTAAATTTAGCTGAAATGATTTCCGTAGAATCCGTAAGGATGCATTTACTCCACCAAGTGCATGTTTCCTTTAAATAGTCACTAAAGCAGGATGATAAGACCAGTTACATTTGGAGGACATAGTAACCTGGAAATTATTCACAATTGCAAACTGAAAACTATTTTTTAGTTATATAAAGGGAAAATTTTAGAAAGAAAAAATGTGATTCAACAGCAAGGAACTGTGTGAAGAAAAACAATGTTCCAATCAGAAAGACCTTGAACTTAAAAAATATATATATAGTCTTTATTATATATTTTTGAATTCTCATTTAATCTCTTGATACTTCCTCTCCGCAGCAATCACCGCACTGTAGTCCATGTCCATGAGCCCTTTTTCCTTTTTGCTCAGTCCCTCCAACGCCTAACCATCCTCCTGCACTAGCTGTCATCTGCTCTCCATTTGAATCATCTTTGTTTTGCTTATTAATTCAGTTTGTTCATTAAATTCCACGAGAGTGAAGTCACATGGCATTTGTCTTTCTCTGACTGGCTTATTTCACTTAGCATAATGCTTTCCAGGTCCATCCATACTGTTGCAAAGGGTAAAATGTTCTTCTTTTTTATGGCTGAGTAGTATTCCATTGTGTAAATGTTCTCATAGTTGTTTTATCCACTCATCTACTGATGGACACTTGGGCTGCTTCCATATCTTGGTGATTGTCAATAATGCTGCAATGAACATAGGGGTTCTTATGTTCTTTTGAATTAGTGTTTTGGATTCCTTCGGATATGTTCCCAGAAGTGTGATTGCTGGGTCATAAGGCAGTTCCATTTTTAATTTTTTGAGGTATCTCCATACTACTTTCCATAGTGGCTGCACCAGTCTGCATTCCTACCAACAGTGCAAAAGAGTTCCCCTTTCTCCACATCCTCACCAGCACGCACTGTTTTTTGATTTATTGATGATAGCTATACTGACAGTGTGATATGGTATCTCACTGTGGTTTTAATTTGCATTTATCTGATAATTAGTGATGTTGAGCATCTTTCTGTATGTCTATTGTCCATCTGTATGTCCACTTTGGAGAAATGTCTATTCAGGTCCTTTGCCCATTTTTTTAGTTGGATTGGGGTTTTTTGGCAATGAATTTTGTAAGTACTTTATAAATTTTGGATATTAATCCCTTATCAGATGTGTCAGTGAATATGTTCTCCCATTCTGTGAGTTGTCTTTTTATTTTCCTGGTGATTTCCTCTGCTATGCAAAAATTTTTTACTTTGATGAAGTCTCATGTGTTTATTTTTTCTTTTTTTCCCTTACCCAGAGAGAGATATCCAATAAAAAATTTATATGAGCGATGTCCATGATTCTGCTACCTATGTTTCCTTCTAGGAATTTTATAGTTTGGGGCCTAACATTTAAGTCTTTGATCTATTTTGAATTTATTCTTGCATGTGGTATAAAAAGCTAGTCTAATTTCATTTTTCTGCAGGCACCTGTCCAATTTTCCAACACCATTTATTGAATAGACTATCTTTAGGCTTACTTCCTAAATAGGCTTGCTTCCTCTGTGGAAATTAATCGACTATAAAGGTGTGTGTTTATTTCTGGGCTCTCTATTCTGTTCCATTGATTTATGTGTCTGTTTTTATGCCAGTACCAGGCTATTTGATTAATATCATCTTGTAGTATAGTTTGATATTAGGTAGCATGATTCCTCCAATGCTTTTCTTTTTTTTTTCCCCAGGATTACTGTTGTTATGTTGGGCCTTTTGTGATTCCATATAAAATTTTGAAATGTTTGTTCTAATTCTGAGAAATACATCACTGGAATTTTAATAGGAATCTCATTGGATATATAAAATACTTTGGGTAGTATGGTCATTTTAATTATGCTAATTTGTCCTATCCATGAACATGGTAGGTACTTCCACTTATTTGTATCTTCATCAGTTTCTTTCTTCAATGTCCTATAATTTTCTGAGTATAGGTCTTTTGGTTAGTTTTATGACTAGGTATTTTATCCTTTTTGAAGGAATTATAAATGGGATTGTTTTATTAATTTCTCTTTCTGTTAGTTCATTATTGGCATACAAAAATGCAAACATTTCTGAATATTAATTTTGTGTCCTGTTACTTTGTGGAATTGATTTATCAGTTCTAGCAGTTTCTTGGCGGAACCTTTCGGGTTCTCTATGTACAGTATCACGTCATCTGCAAATAGTTTAAACCTACTTGTGACCCACAATTATCTTATCTTTACTGAAATTTAGACAGTTAGCCATGGCTGGTGTGGCTCAGTGGACTGAGTGCAGTCCTATGAACCTAAGAGTTCCTGGTTCGATTCCTAGCAAGGGCACATGCCTGGGCTGCGGGCCTGGTTCCCCAGTTTGGGGCACATACAAGAGCCAACCACACACTGTTTCTCTCCCACTCTTTCTCCCTTCCTTTCTGTCTGTCAAATAATAAATAAATCAGTAAAATGTTTTTAAAAATAAATTTAGATAATTAGAGTATGGCCATGACTGGGTTATGAGGTTAAGACTTTTCACTGAGTGAGGCATTATGAAAGAGATCATTTTTGAAAACCAAAAATAATCCATTTTTAAAGGATAGCCACCAAAAATGAGGTTCTTCTCTTCTACACTTTTAATTAACTAGATAATTGTTATGCTTATCACCTACATTCTTAGGTTATCCTCATGGAAAACCAAGAATAAGCTAAATAGTCTTTCTTTTTATATTACATTTTTATTTCTGAAATCTTTCACTTGATATTAGGAAGACATGTTCTATTCAAGTCATTAATATGCAATTACTGTTTAGTAGGATATAAACATGACATCTATTAAACTTTACACATTATAAGCAGAAATACACTGACCTTTCTGATTTATTAACCATCTTTCTTGTCCCCGGTTGGGGCCCTGGTCATTTTTTGACTTATAAGTCATTAGGCTCAATCCCATTAATTGAGATATTTAGGAATGCACAAAAACTACTTAAAGGTACCCAGCAAATTCTCTTTAAATATATCAATGCATTTTTGGGGTCCTTGAAAACAATCTGCTATGGCTTTGTCAAAATCACCATCTGCTCAAGAGTTTTTATAAATGTAAAAGTCTTCTTTTTATCTGTGTAGAAATAGCTGAAATGAGTAGGTTTTCTCTCTTCTTACCTCCATTCTTTAAAGAAGTGATGTAAGGTCTTCCTATTACAGTCATGAATAAAAATTACAATTTAAATATAGTTCCAATATAACACATCTAAAATAAAGTTTGCATAGGATTTTGAGGGATATTTATTTAAAATATAGACTGTTCATTCATGCAGATGGCCCCAGGTAGAAAACACAGGTGGAAACTGACCTTGACCTGCACCAACAACCCAGAAAACCCCAGAGCAAGTATATCCAGTGGACAGCTACAGACCATGTCAGAGCACCACCACCCTGCCCTTGCACAGCTGATCCTCCAAGGAGGGTGGAGGTTTGTGGTCAGTGGCCACAGCCAGTCCTTGCAGCTGACTGGCTTGATTAAATCCTTTCCATTGACCTGCCAATAGCAATCAAGGGTCAACTACAAGAGGAGGGTGCACACAGCCCGCATGAAAGGCACACTCAGTATCATCCTGGGTGATTGGGGAAGCTGTGCCACTGGACTGTACAGGACATCTACGATGTTAGGCCACACTACCAAGTCATAGGAGCTCTACCTAATACATAGAATCAAACACAAAAATGAGGAGGTAAAAAAACATGATCCAAATAAAAGAACAGATCCAAATTCCAGAAAAAGAACCAAACAAAATGGAGATAAGCAATCTATTAGATGCAGAGCCCAAAACACTGGTTATAGGGGTGCTCAAGGAACTTAATGAGCACCTCAACAGCGTAGAAAAGATCCAGTCAGAAACAAAGGATACACTAATTGAAATAAAGAACAATTTATAGGGAAACAATAGTAGAATGGATCAAACTGGGAATCAAATCAATGATTTGGAACATTACTAAGTAAAATACAACTAATCAGAACAAGTAGAAAAAAGAACCTCAAAAAATGAAGATCGTGTGAATAGCATCCAGGACAACTTCAAGCATTCCAACATTCACATTATAAGGTTTCCAGAAGGAAAAGAGAAAGACCAAGAAACTGGAAATCTATTTGAAAAAAATAATGAAAGAAAATTTCCCTAATTTAGTGAAGGGAATAGACATGCAAGTCCAGGAAGCACAGAGAGTCCAAAACAAGATGGATACAAAGAAGCCCACTCTGAGACACATCATAATTAAAATGCAAAAGATTAATGATAAAGAGAGAATCTTAAAAGCAGCAAGAGAAAAGCCGTTAGTTACCTACAGGGGAATTCCTATAATACTGTCCGATGATTTCTCAAAAGAAACTTTGCAGGCTAGAAGGGATTAGCAAGAAATATTCAAAGTCAAGGAAAGTGGGGACCTACAGACTAGATTGCTCTACTCAGCAAAGATATCATTTAGAATAAAAAGGCAGATAAAGAGCTTCCCAGACAAGAAAAAAACTAATAGAGTTCATCATTACCAAACTATTTTTATATGAAATGTTAAAGGAACTTATTTCAGAAAAAGAAGACCAAAACTATGAAAAGGAAATGGCAAAAAATACATATCTCTTAACAATTGAATCTACAAACTAAGCAAAAACAAGAACAGACCCAGAATCATGGATACAGAAAGTGTTTTGATGGTTGCCATATGAGAGGGAGTTGTGGGAAAATAGGTGAAGTGGTGATGGGATTAAGAAGTACAAATTGGTAGTTACAGAATAGCCATAGTAAAGTACAGTATAAGAAATGGAGTAGTCAATGAACATATAGGCATGACCCATGGGCATAAACAATGGTGTGGATATTGCTTGAGGGACTGGGGGGTTACTGGGTGAAGGCAGCAAAGGTGGGGAAAATGTAATAGCATAATCAATAAAATATAAATTAATAAAATTAAAAAATAAAAGTAATTAAAAATAAAAAGCTAAAATAAAATATAAACTGTTCATTGTATTTAGAATTAACAGAAAGGCTTTTAAAAGGAGTAATACTTAGTGACCCCCCCAATATATTATTTACTAGTTTTGTTAATGAAGGGCAATCATAAATGCATTCTATTAGGTAGTACAGATTTCAAACTTATCCTATAACTTTCAGGATGTATATTTGTTCTTTTTTTTTTAAGTAGGTTTCTTATTATATGTTTCCCATTATTATTAGTAGTACCAGTGTGTTTTCTATTTTATTTCTTTATTTTATTTTATTTTATTTTATTTTATTTTATTTTATTTTATTTTATTATTTTATTCTACTCTATTCTATTCTATTCTATTCTATTCTATTCTATTCTATTCTATTCTATTATTTTACTTGTTGATCTTGTACAGTTTTCTGTCTTTTACTCCCACCCCAGCCCACTGCCCCAGCCCTCCCCACCTCTCTCCCATTTCCACCCCCCATAGTTTTTGTCCATGCGCACCCCATACTCGTTCCTGTAAACCCTTCCCCTTTTCCCCTGAATTTCTCTCCCCTCTGCCCTCTGGTGACTGTCAGCCTGTTCTCAATTTCAATGTCTTTGGTTAGATTTTGCTTGTTTGTTTGTTTTTTTGATTAGGTTCCTGTTAAAGGTGAGATCATTTGCTACTTGTCTTTCATTGCCTGGATTATTTTGCTTAGCATAATGCTCTCCAGTTCCATCCAGGCTATTGTGAAGGGTAGGAGCTCCTTCTTTCTTTCTGCTGCATGGAATTCCATTGTGTAAATGTATCATAGTGTTTTGATCCATTCTTTTACTGATGGGCACCTAGGTTGCCTCCAGCACTTGGCTATTGTAAATTGTGCTGCTATGAACATTGGGGTGAATAGGTTCTTTTGGATTGGTGTTTCAGGGTTCTTAGGATATAATCCAAGCAGTGGAATTGCTGGGTCAAAAGGTATATCCATTTTTAGTTTTCTTAGAAAATTCCATACTGTTTTCCACAGTGGTTGTACCAGTCTGCACTCACAACAACAGTGCACTAGGGTCCCCATTTCTCCACAACCTCTCCAACACTTGCTGTTTGTTGCTTTGTTTATGATGGCCATTCTGACTGGTGTCAAGTGGTATCTCATTGTGGTTTTAATTTGCATCTGTCTGATAGCTAGCGATACTGAGCATCTTTTCATGTGTCTCTGGATCCTCTGTATGTCCTCCTTGGAGAAGTGTCTGTTCAAATCCTTTGCCCATTTTTTAATTGGGTTGCTTGTCTTCTTAGAGTGGAGTCATGTAAGTTCTTTATGTATTTCAGAGATCAAAACCTCATTTGAGGTATCATTGGAAAATATGTTTTCCCATACAGTCAGTTCTCCCTTTATTTTAATATTGTTTTCTTTAGCCATGCAGAAGCTTTTTATTTTGATGATATCCCATTTGTTTATTCTTTCCTTTATGTCTCTTCCTCTAGGGGACATATCAGTAAAAATGTTGCTGCGTGGGATATCTGAGATTTTCCTGCTTATGTTCCCCTCTAGGACTTTAATGGTGTCATGGCTTATATTTAAATCTTTTATCCACCTTGAATTTATTTTTGTGTATGGTGTAAGTTCGTGCTCGAGTTTCATTTTTTTTCACGTAGCTGTCCAGTTCTCCCAACACCACTTGTTGAAGAGGCTGTTTTTACTCCATTTTATGTTGCTGCCCCCTTTGTTGAATATTAATTTACAGTAGAGACTTGGGTTTATTTCTGGGCTCTCTGTTCTGTTCCACTGGTCCATGTGCCTGTTTTTATGCCAGAGTCAGGCTGTTTTGATCACAGTGGCCGTGTAATACAGTTTGGTATCAGGTATGGTGATCCCTCCTACTTTGCTCTTCTTTCTCAAAATTGCAGCAGCTGTCCAGGGTCATTTATGGTTCCATATAAATTTTTGAAGTGTTTGTTCCATGTCTGTGAAATATGCCATTGGTACTTTAATGGGTATTGCACTGAATTTGTAAATTGCTTTGATAGTATGGACATTTTGATGATGGTGATTCTTCCAATCCATGAACATGATATATGTTTCCATTTGTTTGTGTCTTCTTTGATTTCTTTCTTCAGTGTTGTGTGGTTTTCTGCATACAGGTCTTTTACCTCCTGGGTTAGATTTATTCCTAGGTATTTTATTTTTGTTTTTGCTATATCAAATGGGATTTTTTTCTTGATTTCTGCTTCTGCTGTTTCATTGTTGGTATACAAAAATGCCTTTGATTTCTGGATATTGACTTTGTATATGGCTGTTTGGCCAAATTGATTTCTGAGTTCGAGCAGTTTTTTGGCCGAGTCTATAGGATTTTCTATGTACACTATCATGTCATCTGCAAACAATGATAGTTTTGTTTCCTCCTTTCTGAGTTGGATACCTTTTATTTCCTTTTCTTATTTAATTGCTATGGCTAAGACTTCTAATACTATATTGAATAGAAGTGGTGAAAGTGGACATCCTTGTCTTGTTCCTGATCTTAGTGGAAAGGATTTTAGTTTTTGCCCATTGAGTATGATGTTTGCTGTAGGTCTCTCATATGTTGCCTTTATTATGTTGAGGAATGCTCCCTTTATTCCCACTTTGCTGAGTGTTTTTATCATAAATAGGTGTTGTACTTATCAAAAGCTTTTTCCACATCTATTGGTATGATCATGTGATTTTTGTCTTTGCTTTTTGTTTATGTGATGTATTACACTTACTGATTTGCGAATGTTGAACTATCCTTACATCTCTGGGATGAATCCCACTTGGTCATGGTGTATGATCTTTTTAATGTATTGTTGGATGAGGTTTGCCAATATTTTGTTGAGGAGTTTAGCATCTATGTTCATCAGTAATATTGGCCTGAAGTTTTCTTTCTTCATTGTGTCTTTATCTGGTTTTGGGATTAGGATGATGCTGGTTTCATAAAAAGAGTTTGGGAGTCTTCCATCATTTTGGATTTTTTTTTAATAGTCTTTGAAGGATAGGGATTAGCTCTTCCTTAAATGCTTTGTAGAATTTTTCTGTGAAACCATCTGGTCCAGGGCTTTTGTGTGTTGAGAGTTTTTTGATTACTGCTTCAATTTCATCTGCTGCTATTGGTCTGTTCAGGCTTTCTGCTTCTTCTTCATTGAGTTTTGGGAGATTATATTTTTCTAGAAACTTGTCCATTTCACCTAGGTTTTCAAATTTATTGGCATATTGTTCTTCATAGTAATTTCTTACAATCCTTTGTATTTCTGTGGTGTCAGTTGTAATCTCTCCTTTTTCATTTCTGATTATATTTATTTGGATCCTCTCTCTTTTCTTCTTGATGAGCCTGCTTAAAGGCTTGTTGATTTTGGTTATCTTTTCAAAGAACCAACTCCTGGATTCACTGATCCTTAGAATTGTGCTTTTAGTCTCTATGTCATTTAATTATGCTCTGATCTTGGTTATTTCCTTCCTTCTACTTGCTCTGGGCTGTCTTTCTTGTTGTTCCTCGAGTTCTTGTAGGCATAGGGTTAGGTTGTTTCTTTGAGATGTTTCTGTCTTTTTTAGGTAGGCCTGTATTGCTATGAACTTCCCTCTCAGGACTGCCTTTGCTGTGTCCCATAAGTTTTTGGTCATTGTGAGTTCATTTTCCTTTGTTTCCAGAAACTTTTTGATTTCTTCCCTAATTTCATTCTTGACCCATTCATTGTTTAATAGCATGCTGTTCAATCTCCATGATTTTGAGGGTTTTGGGTTTTTTCTCCTTGGGGTTGGTTTCTAGTTTCAGTCCTTTGTGGTCAGAGAAAATGCTTGGTATGATTTCAATTTTCTTGAATTTGTCAAGGCTTCTTTTGTGACCTATCCTGTGGTCTATCTTTGAAAATGTTCCACGTGCATATGAAAAGAATGTGTATTTAGGTTCTTTGGGATGAAGGACTCTATATATATCAGTTAAGTCCATTTCATCTAGGGCATTGTTCAATGCCACAATATCTTTGTTGATATTTTATTTGGAAGATCTGTCTGTTTTTGATAGTGGGGTGTTAAAATCCCCTACTATAATTGTGTTGCTGTCAATATCTTTCTTGAAGTCCTCTAAAATTTTCTTGATGTATTTAGCTGCTCCTATGCTGGGTGCATATATATTTACAATATTTATGTCTTCTTGGTGGATTTTTCCCTTGAGTATTATGAAGTGACCTTCTGGGTCTCTCTTTATGGCTCTTCTTTTGAAGTCTATTTTGTCTGATATGAGTATTGCTACCCCAGTTTTTTTTCTCCCTGTCAATTTGCTTGGAAAATTTGTTCCCAGCTTTTCACTTTGAGTCTGTGTAGGTATTTCATCTTGAGATGGGTCTCTTGTAGGCAGCATATGTGTGGGTCATGCTTTCCTATCCATTCAGCTATTCTATGTCTTTTGATTGGAGCATTTAATCCATTTACATTTAAGGTTATTATTGATAGGTACTAATTCATTGCCACTTTCATACCTGTGTTCCTCTCTTTCTCTCTTTTCCTTCCTTTCCTTAAAGCAGTCCCTTTAGCATCTCTTGCATAACTGGTTTGGTAAAGGTGTATTCTTTTAGACTTCTTTTGTCTGAGAAGTTCCTTATTTGGCCTTCTATCTTGATTGAAAGCCTTGCTGGGTAAAGTAGTCTTGGTTGCAGGCCTCTGGTTCTCATTACTTGGAATATTTCTTGCCATTCTCTTCTGGCTTGAAGCATTTCCATTGAGAAGTCAACTGCTAATCTTATCAGGGCTCCCTTGTATGTTACTACCTGTTTCTCCCTTGCTGCCTTTAAGATCTTCTCTTTGTCTTGGAATTTTGCCATTTTAATTATGATGTGTCTTGAAGTGGGCCTCCTTGGGTTCCTCTTGATTGGGACTCTCTGTGTTTCCTGGATTTGTGTGACTTTTTCTCTCATCAAATTAGGGAAGTTTTCTGTCATTACTTTTTGAAATAGGTTTTCTATCCCTTGCTCTTCTTCTTTTCTTTCTGGTATCCCTATTATATGGATATCATTACGTTTCATATTGTCTTGCATGTCTCTTAATCCCTCTTCATTCTTTCTGAGCCTTTTTTCCCTTTTTTGCTTTTTCTGGGTGTTTTTTCCTACTTTGTCCTCCAACTCACTGATCCGATCCTCTGCTTCATCAATTCTGCTTTTTATTCTTTCTGCTTTGTTCTTCAGTTCAGAAATTGTATTCTTCATTTCCTCTTGGCCCTTTTTGATAGTTTCTATTTCCTTTTTCATGTTGATATAGTTTGCAGCGAGTTCATCATAGCTTCCCTGTAGTTTCTGGTAGCTCATTGAGAGCTCATGGAGCTTCCTGACAACCATTGCTTTGAACTCAACATCTGATAGTTGAGTTGCCTCTGTTTCATTTAGCATTCTTTCTGGGGCTTCCTCCTTTCTGTTCATTTGGGGATTGTTTCTTTGTCTTCCAATTGTTTGTGAGACTCTTCTTGTTAGCCTCAGCTTCTTAAATTGATCTGTTCTGGCTCCCTGGGTTTATGGTGTGAACTTCTGTGGTAGAATACCTGTGAGATTCAGTGGTGCAGTCTCCTTCGGGTTTCCTGGTGTTCACAGCTTCCACTGTCTCAGCTGTTGGTGTGCCCCCTCTTTGGGTCCAACTCTGTTTTTTTCACAGTTATGGGTTTCTTTGTCTCACTCATGGATATTTAAAAAGAGAAATGAAAAATACATATAAAAAGAAGAAGAAAAAGAGGAAGAAAGAAGAGAGAAAATTGGAAAGAAAGGAAGAAGGCATAAAATAAGAAAGAAGTAAAGAGAAGTAAAAGGAATTGAGGGATAAAAAAGAGAAAAAATAATAAAAAATAAAAAATATAATTAAACAAACAAACAAACAAAAAATCTCTTGCTGATTTCAAACTGGCCAAACCGGTTTTTCTGGTCTTGCTGGCTGCAAGGGGCTGAGGGGCAACTGGTATCACTTTTCTCCCTGTTCAGCACTCACTCAGCTTGGGGCTACTCTCCTCAGGGCTGTCTGTGCACTCTCCCCAGACCTAGTTGGCACCTTTCCCTGCGGGGCCTTGGGTGTGTTTTCTGAGCCTCTTGCAGAGTTTACACTTTCCCAAGTTTATGGGTGTGGACTCTGGGTCTCATACGGGGTGCGTGCTGGCCGGAGTTCAGGGGTGTGGGCTTCATGGGTTTCCTGCTTTGAGAGCACTCACCCTAGGTTCACAGGTATGAGCTCTGGGTCTTCTACAAAGCCCCCTCCTCTGGTTGCAGGTTCCTCCGGTCGCTAGGGGGCCTCTGGTCTCAGAGGCACCTCTGGTCACAGGTCTTGGTCGTGCCCTCCTCCCAGGGCTATGCGTGGGTGCTCACAGCCCCTGTGTGTTTGCCACTCAGAGCTTCATTCCTCTCTGTGTGACCTTGAGCAACCTCTATATTTGTCCTTATTTTGAACATTAAAAATCTCTTTTTTTCATTAAGAGCTTGATTTCAGGTTTAAGGTTATTATTATTGAAGCTGGAACTAACATCCATCTTTCCAACACTAAGCATAAGAATAGAAAGATGTTTAAAATACATACATTTATCTTTATCAAAGTGTATTGTATTACTCCCAGGACTTTAAGGCAAACTTTTTCAACTCTGGCTGTCAAACACTAATCCTGACAAAATATCCTTGTAAATTTTTATGCTGCTTAATTAAAATAACAATTCTTATTCATTGCTCACAATACTGAAAAATAAAAATAAAAGCAAGCCAAAACACCTCCCACTTTTCATAGGAATGTTCATTCTCATGTTGGCTATGCTTATTAGCCCAGTCAATTTCTTTTACAGTGATCTACTTTAACTCTCTTTCGTAGCATCATAGCATCATAGATATGATAATAATACTTCATATTTGTATAGAACATTGTTTTTCATATCAGTTTTAAACATATTTTATTGTAGCCTTTCAATAATCATACAAAATGCACTTATGAATAATTTCTACAGAATCACCCAATAAAATTTGAAGAGACTGGAGATTCAAAGAATATATGTTACCCTGCATGTGAGGGGATATGTTTGACATGAGATAAAATCAGAATTTTAACCAGGTTCTCTTTTTCCAACTTATTTTAGCATTTTCCTGCTAAATTGCCCTTACTTAAGAGAAAGAGAGAAAATAAACTCCTTTCAGTAAAACCTCTGAAAAGTGATGATTCTGCAAAAAAGTGGCAGTGCTTATAGTCATAATAAAATCAAGAGATATGACAGAAGGCTGTGTGGTAAACATATGATGAAGAATCACCAGTTATTAACTAGTTACATGGCATTGAGCAAATGCTCAATCCCATGCTCCTCAATTTTCTCTCCTCTGAAACTGAAGAATTGATTCAACAATCCCTGCCTTATATGGAATCCTGTGGATCAGAACTAAAAGTAATTAAATCTCAGATATTACTTTTCATTTGGAAAATCATATGTTTTGTCAGTAGCATCAACAATGCATATTACAACTGATTTTTGAGCACTTAGTACATGCCAGGTAGCAGGCTAAGGCTTTAACATGTAGGTACATAGATGAGATCTCATTATTCTCTCCATATTACAGGTAAGAAAAAAAGACTTTAACTTTTAGAAATTGACCCCTCAGATCACTCAGCTATTAGTCATATGCAGCCACATTTTGAAACCATGTTTTTCTTAATCTGAAGATCCTACTCTGAAATTAAATATCTTATTTTGATTTACCTATTGAAACTTTAAAATTCTATTTTAATGATACTTAATTTGGTTTTTTAAATTAATTTAATGGCAAGAAGATCTTAATTTGATTTGTATATTAATTTAAAATGAAAGTGTAAAATAATTCAGAATTTTTATATTCTGTTACTTATGGCATCACTGTTGACTTTAAATAAATTAAATTTGTGTGAGAACAGATTTTTAAGTTGTAGAGTGCTTGCTATTACATTTGCACTAGGAATTTGAACTTGTTCATATAGAATTAGTTGATAACTGTTCCTCAAAAAGATTATATATAGCTTGCAATGACCATAAAGCAAGAATATTATTGTCACTCATTCTCATATTGTAATTTTTCAAAAAAATAATGGACTTGGGTTTTTTTGAACCAATTTAGATTTAAAAATAACTAAGAAGATAGTACAGAGATTTCCCATTTTTGCCCCCACACACAAGCACAGTTTTCTTTATTATTAATATCTTGTGGTAGTGTGGTACATTTATTAAATAAGTGAAGCGATATTGGTACATTATTATTTACTAAATATGCAATTTACATTAAGGTTCACTTTTTGTCTTTTACTGTTCTACTGTTGTTGACAAATACATAATATTATGTACTCATCATTACAGTATCATAAAATATTGTTTTACTCTAAAAATTTACTAATCGTCACCTTTTCATCCCTACCTCTCTCACCTTGCCCTCCTGGAAACCACTAATGTTTTGCTGTCTCTATAATTTTGCCTTTTCCAGAATGTCACATATTTAGAATCTCGTCATATGTAATCTTTTCGGACTTGCTTCTTTCGCTTAGCAATATGCACGTAGGTTTCCTCCATGTCATTTTGTGACTTGCTAGCTAACTACTTCTTATTGTGGAATAACATTCCATTCACCTACTGAAGAAAATCTTAGTTGCATCCACTTCTCTTGCCATTTTTATAAAACTTCTATAAACATTTGTATGTAGCTTTTTGTGTAGACATGTTTTTAATTCAACTGGGTAGTACCTTGGAGCACAATTGCTGGATCTCATGGTGAGATTATGCTAAGCTTGGCAAGAAGTTATTAAACTGCTTTCCAACATAAATATACCATTTGGCACTTACATCGGTAATAAATGAGATTTCCTGTTAATCAACTGTGGTATTTGATATTATCATAATTTTGTGCTTTTTGTTTGTTTGTTTCTAATTTTAGCTATTCAACAGATGTTTAGTTGCATCTCATTTTTTTAATTTGCAAATTACCATTGGCGTAATTTTGAGCATCTTATCATATGTTATTTGTTATCTGAGCATCTTTGTTTGTAAGGTGTTTATTCAGATCTTTTGCCTACTTATAAAAATTCAGTTGTTTGTTTTCTCACTGTTGATTTTAAGAGCTCTTTGTAAATTTTGGATACAAGTCCTTATAGGAAAGGGAAAATTTTTTCTCTATCTTTTTAGGTTTCTCTACCCTTCTAGGTTAATGTAGCTGGTTTAATAATCAAAGCAGCATCAGACATTAAGATATAATAATCAAATTTAATTATATATATATGTGTGGTAATCACACATACATGAGTGTATGTGTGACCCCACATACATGAGAAGTTAAGAGACAGATGAAATGAGGTATATATGACATTCTGAGCTAAGGATAAGGTAAGACACCTAAGCCTTTAAATGGGAGGAAGGTCATTGGCAGAGTGATCAGAAAATGTTCAGTAATTAGAAGTTTTCCTTGTCCTATAGAGAGGTCAGACAAATTCATTTCTGGTAACATTTCTAACAAGGGAGAGATGTTTCTCTTGAGCCTGCTGGGTCTTGATCGCCTTTAGCCCAAGTCTTTATTCCACACTAAAGTAGCACAGCTTGGGAAGGTCTGTTCTGAACCTGTTCATCTTTTATCAGATATGTATTTTGTAAATATTTTCATTTATTTTGTGGCTTGTGTTTTATTCTCTTAAGATAATATTGCTAATGAAAAATTACTGAATGCTTCTAATACCTCAGTTAAAATGACACCACTACAAAACTGGGCCCTTACACTGAAAGCAGACCCCAATCATGGTTTTTTCTCTAGTTTTATTTAGTGTCTTTTAGGAGATAACATCAGACCTCCTCACAATGTTAAAGAGACCACCTGACCTAGCTATGAGGAACTGGTTCCAGAAGCTTGAGAATGAGCAGTTAACAGTCACATTAACCCTAAGCTGACCTCCAGAGCATAGCAGAACCAAGATTCACAAAACTCAAGAATGAGAGGTTCTGCTGTTGCTATCTGGAGCCTGTTAGGAAGTGAGAGGTCCTTCAATAAGGAAGATCTGCTGCCTAGACCAAATATGGACACATATAGGACTGACCAATCAAATTCTGTCAGATGGGAATTGCTTTGTTGCCTCCTGCCCTTCATGTTCCTCCCCTTAGATGCTTTCATTCCAAGACTATCCAAGCAGATCCCCAGAATTAGACTATAATAAATATACATAACCCCTTCTTACCTCTATTCCTTAAATTTGCCTCAAGTCCTTATTCAAGAGAAGGATTTGGACTTTCTCCCCAGCTGCTCATGTGGCTGCTGCATAAATAAAAAATGTTTTTCTCTGTGAAAAACCTTTTGTCCCAGAATGTAGCTTTTCTGTACATGATAGGTAACTCTTAAAATTCATTCAAGTAACTTAATCATTGATAAAAGTAATATAAAAGAGAACTCTAAATCACAGTCTCCATCAATAACTGCCTGCGATGTTGCAACATTTTTTATCCCCAGAATTTATGATCTCAGAAATATCTTCTATCTATCTATCTATCTATCTATCTATCTATCTATCTATCTATCTATCTATCAATCATACACCATCTATCTATCATTTATTGTCTTTCTATATACCTATAAAGAGAGAGAGGAATTAGTACAAGTTTTGTAATTTTCTGTTATATATTATAGAATTCTGTATTGTATCTATCATTACATATTGATATTGTATTAAATGAATGTCATAATAGTACAATGTTTGTTCATCAGTTGTTTGAGAATCAAGAGCAACAAAGTATCACTATAAATTTAAGCTGTCTTTCAATTCAAGTTAGTCCTCTGCTATATCTTTAAATACAGATATGCTTTGGGGTCTAGCTGCAGTCCCTACATTAGCCAATATCCAAGTAATTTCAAAGCATTGAGAAATAATTGGAAAAATCATTGCTCCTCACAAATTGTCATGGTTAAGCTCTTAGGTTGCCAAGGTAAATTCTTGGGTTCAAGCGTCTCCACTTATCAGCTGTTTGAACTTGGACAAGGTACCAAAGAGAAGCAGAATATGCCAACTCAAAATACACCTATTTAGTATAATAATTTTTTTTGAGTTGGTTATTTTTTCAAATGCAGCAGACACTTGAGAAGTTCTGAAAATCAAGTAGAAGATACCTTTTTATATTGAAGACACATGTACATTTATAATAGAAAAGATTGCTTTGTAAAGGTATCACCTCCCTCTCTGTACCAGAAAGAGAGAGATGACTAAATCTCTGGAACTCTTATCAATGGAGAAAGCAAGGACTTAGATCTACATAACAACCTTACCCTTGTTTTCTGTACTTTGTCTGATAAACTCCCATGACTGGCTCCTAGGCCCCAAAGTCTTCCTTTAGTTTTAGCTAGAGATGGAATTTAACATGGTGACTTGGACCATTTTGGTATGTTACTCAGTTTTCCAGCATATCTTCTGTGTACACAGAAGGTATATATATTATTAAACTTCTGTTTGATTTTTCCTTCTTAATCTGTCTTCTTATTGCGGGGGGGAGGGGTCTCAGTGAAGAAACTAGCAGGAGGGGAGAATATTTATTTTTCCTCCTCTACATTATTTGACCTCTCTGATGTTGAGTTCCTTCCTCATTAAATTGTAAAAATAATTACCAGATAAAAATAGTACCAGATTTAGACATTATTGTAAGAATTATGATCAAGACTTTAGAAAAGTGTCAGGTTTATATTATGCACTCAGTGCTAGTAACCTTATTTAGGTAGTGGTCAAGTGTATGTATATATATATATATAGTAATGTAATATAAAATACAAAAATATACAGAATATCCTGGTGGACAGAAAAATCTTGATAACTCAAAAATATCACATATTTAAAAGTAAAAGACTTTTAAAGTATCATTTTATTTATTTAGGTGGTATTTTTACCAATAATAACGATTATTTCCTTGACATATATTGAGATAAATATATCAACAAGAATTTATATAGAGGCACATAGAGAGATAGGTGATTCACCTGTGTACATAAAGCAAATGATTTCATTATATCAGCTATGATGATTCATAAAACAAATGTGGGAGGATACCATGGCTACATATATGTGGAAATTTGCAATGTGGGTCCCCATACATCTCCCAGGTATGTATAAATTGATATTTAGAGAACCCACAGTTCTCATTTGAAGAAGGAAATAAAATGGTGATTAAATCAATAATGAAGATAATGGTTTTCAGGTGTCTCTTCCCTATGAGACCAAGTTTACAGGTATTGAGCACATGAAAAGGACTGGAAACTGTTGCTTTGCAGCTGTTTTCCTGGAAAAAAAATAATGTTGAGACCAGCAATGTGAGCGTGTTAGGGAAAGGGGCATGCAACATGGCTTAAGTCGGGGGAACTTTGAGATTTTTCAGTTTGTGGCGATGAAAGCACCTTTGGAAAGAAATTTGCTAATATTTTTCTCTTGTTTATGTCATTTGAGCAAATCAGCACTAATCAATGTTAGGCTCTTACGTTCTCCCCACAAAAGGGAAATCAGAGGCCCAGAGTCAGGAAGAAACCTTTCTAAAATTTAGTCAAGCTGAGGGGAACTTCAGGGCATCTTGGTCATACCTGAGGTGTTTGACTTGCACAAGTATGTCTGTTAGGCAGTTTCGGTCTCATTGTGGTGACACAGGATGTATTAGCTGCACAAAGGCTTTTGTCTTTCACTCACTCAGAGTTCTGTGTAGCTTCTCACCCCTTTGTGGAAATTCCCACTTCAGTAGTGGAAACTTGGATTTGGGATAATCTTTTACAATAGAAAATCTCAGATTTCACCCACCACCCCTATTCATGAAAGGGGATCTGCATTTTAACAGGATTCCCCAGGGCGTTCCAGTGCACTCTAAATTTTGAGAAGCACTTTCAGGCATTGTTTGTCTTGTTTGTATCCATCACCATCAGAATTTGCCTGTTAGTTCCAATGCCCCAGGCACTTGGTCTCAGATTTATGAGGTTAAAACTAGTTAATCTTTCAAGGGACAACAGTATTATATATCAATTGGGAATAATGTATTCATGAGAACAGAAGACCAACAGACCTTTTTTGCAATCAATGTATATTTTTCCCCTGAATGGGGTTAAATGATGACAAGAAGTGCTCTATTTCTTGTTATTGTTTAACCCAAATAAAAAAAAATCACATTACATAATGGGAAAATATACTTTGTAAAACCATTTATACTAATTTTTCCTAAAAATCTATGTACCCTATCTACTGGTAAGGCAGTCCTACAGTCATACATTTTTAATAAAAATAGGTAAGACAATGCCTTGTTATCATGATGATGGAAATATTGAGATTTTTTTCCCCAGATTTAATACAGGCTCAGCACCCTGCAGCTTTTAGATAAAGATTTCTGGTGATTTTTCTTGCATTTATTTATTTTTTCTTGAAATAACATAATATTTAACATACTTTGCAATAATTAATCAGATTCATTCCTTCATGTGTCAGACCAAAATTGAGAAGTTGATCTAATGAGGCAGCAAGCTTTTCCTAGCAGGGGTTTGAGGGAGCACTGGCCTTGGGACCCAAGAACCTGCTTCTTGCCCCAGGGATGCCTTCGATCTGGTCCACAACATTTTTGAAACACTAATCTACTGTGGGATTCCATTTTCTCAATCATAAAATCAGGAGCTCCAGGAGGAAAGTGCTCTCAAAGTGGTTTGTACATCAATAGTTCTATTTTCCCATGGATAGGAATCTCCTCTTAAACCTGTGTTTTCTTTATGCCTTTACATTTTTTTTTACCAACTTTTTCAAACTGTATGAACTGCACTGAACATTGGCATTCACTTTTGTTGACTAACCTGATATACAGCATTTGATGTCTTGTTCAGTACTTCAAGCAATTTCCTCAGGCAATTTCCTCAGGCACTTTGACATTAAAAGCAAAGACCAGGTATGTGGATGGTGATTGAGGTTTCTACAAAGCATTTGCATTTTATAACACCTACTTTCCAAAGTTTGTGTACTTCAAATACTCATACAGTCTAAAACAAACAAATACAAAATGTGATTTCCGTCGTCTAGTGCAATATGAGGATGGAGCATCTAAACCTGACACTTCAGTTAAACAATTTATAATAGTTTGCATGATGGCCACTCAAAGATATCAAATCCTAATATCCAAAATTTGTAAATATTAACTAATTTGGAAAAATGACACTTTTTAGATGGAATTAAATAAGGATTTGGGGATGAGTCTGTGCTAGATTATGTGGGCGAGCTCTGAGTGCCATCCTGAGTACATTATAAGTGAGATGTAAAGGGAAATAGAGGAGAAAGAAATTGTGAAGACATAGGCAAAGATAAGAGTGATGTGGCCACAAGCTCAGAAATGCCAGGACAGCCACTAGAAGTCAGAAGAGGCAGAGAATGGATTCCTCCTTAGAGCAGCCAGAGGGAGTAGTGCCATGCTGAATTTCAGACTACCAGCTTCCAAAACTACAAGAGAATAAATTCCCATTGCTTTATGCCATTAATATCTGAAGATTTATTATAACAGTCTTAAAAAGTTAATACTGTTTATTTTATAGAAATAAATATTTTATAAAAATAAATGTTTCCCTTCTAAAAAAAGTAAGAGGAAAATATTCAAGTTAAAGAATTAGATAGTAATCACTGAACCAGATGTATACTAATTTTAAAATGATAATTTCACCTCTCAAATATAATCTGCCACCTCAGAATTTCATAGAGTAGAGGATGAGAGTATTAGTAGGAAAGTGAGACAAAAATTAAAACTGTAAACTTCTTGGGACTCATTCTTAAATCAGC
The DNA here is from genome assembly GCA_039655065.1 of Glossophaga mutica. Taxonomy (NCBI): domain Eukaryota; kingdom Metazoa; phylum Chordata; class Mammalia; order Chiroptera; family Phyllostomidae; genus Glossophaga; species Glossophaga mutica. The sequence continues at coordinate 69,355,752 of CM077304.1, forward strand.
CAAAATAGATCTGGGCATCTTCTGATAAAAGGGCCTTGTATAAAAGAAACACAATCTTCTAAATAACAGCAATGAGAATGTGGAAGTCCTTCACTCTAGGTTCTGTTTGTGACAGAATTCTCATCCTGTCCTAGGACACAGGGCTCCATTAACTCTATGAGGATAATAATGTCAGCAGGTACTCTGCCTATATAACTCAGGGAGCAAATGGCTAATTAATTTGTCATCTCATTAAATCTCCTCAACAAACTCATAAAGTACATTTAAAAGTTTACTTTAAAAATGTTTTGAAAATAAAATAGGCCTAAAACTTTTAAATAACTTGCATCAAATCTTACAACTGTCAAATAGTGAAAACGTAATTTGAATCCAGTAGTTATGATTCATTGGTACACTCTGTTAACTACTGTTACTATTGTTAACTACTGTGTGGTATGGGAAACACCAGGCAGTGGAAGTGTCAGGAGCATGTGTTCACGACATAGTCTTTCCGGTGAGCCAGCCTTCGGTCCCTGCTCAGATCATCTCACCTGGGCCTTCAGAACCGAAAGTCCTACGCGTGATACCAGCACTGAGAAATAACAGTGAGCCGACACAGGTAACTATGCTATTCACTCAGGCTTTATTAATGCAAATTTAAGACAAATCTGTACTAACCTAATAGCAATACTAATAGCTCAGAAACAATCTGTAATAACGTCACACGAGAGAGAGAGAATTGGGGGGTAATGAACTCGAGTCCCAGAGTCTCAGTCTGCAGGTTCGATGGACAGCACAGTGGGGAAGGGAGTCGTCAGCGTCTTGCAAGGGAGGATCTCCAGAGCGAGGTGGGCAGCAGGGCAGACAAGTTCTCAGTCCAGCAGGGCAGAACCTCTGGCGGCCGACACCAAGGGAAATCAGAGTGGTACGGAAGAGCACTCTGGGGTGTGGAGCTCAGCGGTTTCAGCAGTGGTCTGGAACACTCCTGAACTATACCTGGAAAGTGGTGGACTCCATCCCTCTGGGTCTCTTGATAAGTGTCTTGGCATCCCAATGGCAAGTGGGGAATTTCCCCAGGAGCCTACCTATGGGTGGTCCCACTCTGCAGACGTGGTTGTTCTGGCAATGGGTGCAGATATCTTAGGTGTGTCTCCTTGCCATATGTGTCTGCTCTCATTTAGGTAGTTCCCTTCTTGAAACACAGTGTCACGGCTGACTGGCAGCCATCCTGATGGACATCAGTGACTCCACTTTGCTTTCTATACTTTCCACTATCTTGACTGGACCAATGCCATTTTATTGGTCCTGCTCTCCACAGGTTTATGGCATCCTTTTGTAAATGAAATAAGATTGGTCTGGCCTTCAAAACTCTGGAATACTCTTTTTATTTTTAATTTAACATTATCATGTATAAATTTCAGGTGTACAGCACACTGGTCAAATATCTGTGTCCTTTACAAGGGTCCCCGCCCCCAATATGTCAAGTGCCTGCCCGGCATCATAATAGTTATCACAATATTGTTGACTATATTCCCTATGCTACAATTTACATTCCATGGACACTCATAGAGAGGGAACTCTTAACTATTGATATATTTATGAATGAAAGAATGTTGAGCAAATTCTCTCCATTTGAATTTGAGTTAGGGACTTGTAGTGTGCTTTTCTCTCCATCTCTTTTAGTGGAGAGTAATCAAATGCATCATCTACTTAACAAATTATAGTCAACATTTTTTATTACAGTGTGAAGCATCTTCCTAGCTTAAGAAGAATTTTTAGATATAAATGTGACAGTGTAGTTACAAAATCCAGTTTGTTCAACTTAACACTACATATAGTTTTATTTTAAATTCTTGAACTTCTGAAACCAGCTGTTTTCATGCATGGTCTCTGACTCCTGGAAATTAAGAAAAATAATGAACCTTTTTCTAGCTAAGTCCCAGCTGTCACCCAAAGGTCAAGTCAAAGCTTCTCTCTTAAATACCATTCTGATATTAGTCAATTACTGGAACTTCCATGATTTCACATCCTGAATTTTCTTAAGATTAGCAATTTTCAAAGCAGCTAGTTTAAATGTTAACTCAAAAATTTTATTCAAGCTTTGTCTTGAATTAATTTTATTTCTTCATGTATTTTTAGGTATCTTAGACAAATCTATTTTTCCCTTCATCTGTCAACCTATATTTATCCTGACCTTAATATCTATTATATATTATTCTGTCTACACATCACATATTACCAAAAGGACCATTCAAAAGTACTAATTTACACTTATGAAGCAGCTACGTTTACATAGGAATATTATTTACCTATGCATACGAGTATTATTACTATGCTAATACATGTATATCAAAAATGACCCCCTGGTTCCCTTGTCTTATGGAACCTAGTACGCTACCTCAGAGTTCTAAGTATCTACGACCAGTGGCTTATTGGTTCCCATTTGTCAACTAGAAAGATGCTTCCTTCATTGTCTTTTAGCTGCATCTACTTTCCTGCTTCTTAGCCCCTCTCTTCTCTTGTTCTTTCTTCCCATATTGTCACCTGTACAAATTTGTTACTGTCAGCCTTCCTCTTGAGCTGCCTACACAACAGCTTTGTGGCAAAGATTGCTAGTAAATCCATAAATTAATGTTTCCCTTCACTCTCAGTGCAATAAAATATTCAATTACTAGCAGAACCATATGGCTTTCCACAATGAAGACTGCATTCCCTGGCTTCCCAATAAACTGTGTATGGCCATGTAACTAAGTTTTGGCTAATGGCTGTAGGTGATAAATGCAGATTTCAAGGCATAGTTTATCCCTCTCCTACCCTTTCCTCCTTGCCCCATGACCTAGTAAATTGTGGACAAACTAACCTGCCGTCTGGACTGGGTATACAAGGGCTACCACCTAAGGACAGCAGAACGGAATTACAGGATTTTGTTTAATTATGCTGTGGATTCACCACCCAGCTCTGGATTGCTCCTGCCCTTATATGAGTAGGAAATAAACTGTTACTGTGTTTAAATATTGTTATTTTGTCTCCCACCTGGTGACAGATCCTAATACAGGCACTAATCTGTGCTGACCTCCTACACACTTGGTGGCCGCTAATCTACTTTTCGTTGCCACCCTGGTGCTTCATCTTCTGCATCTGGACTCCCAGTTCTCTCATGTGATTCATACTGATTTACCACTGTTTTTAGGGCACCTACCTGGTATAGTGAGAAGCTTATTATGAATTCCAATGCCCCTCTTGCTCTCCATCTTCTAGGAGGTAAGGAGCAGAGAGATCCCCAGAACATCCCGTGGAGCATTAGTGACAGGGATTCTTTTAAGTTTGCTATATACTGGTTTCTCTCCAAGGGATCATAAAAAAGTTTGGGTCTGGACCAGGGGGAGACAAGTACAAGTCTATTTTTGTACTTTGAGAAAATTACTTCTCCTTAGTCTGTTGCTAATTAAAATACATAATGACACGCTCTTAGTTGCATGTGTTTCTCTTCCTCTCTCTCTCTCTCTTTCTCTGTCTCAAAGATCTCATGGTCCTTTCTATTATTTAACCCCTATCGTGATACATTATAACTCTTTCTAGATGATATGTTTATACCAGAATTTTGTGAATACGATTTGTGGTATTTTCTATAAAAGTCTTGTAATCCATCCAAGTCAGGAAATATGACTAAATGCCATAAATAGGAGGGATGTCCACTATTTACACAACAATCACATGTGAGTCTCTGAAATATCCTGGTTACTCTTATTTATTTATCACTCATCACAGACTAAAAGCTCTGTGTTACTCTATAGAATAAAAACTCTAAATTACTGTCAGTTTCTAATCCTAGATCTGCTACTTACTCTAGATATTTATTTGAATAAGTCATCTAATCTATCTAAGCCTTGATTTCTGATTCTATGAAATGAAGATATTAGCTTTGCTTATTTCACAGTGTTGTTGTGAGGATAAAATAAGAAAAATATTTATAAGAGCAATTTGAAAACTAAAAAAAATAAAGCATACACATTTTAAGATTTATTATAGAATCAAGACTTCTTGCTTTTTATAATTCTGCAATGGTAAGTTTCCTTTTATCTCCCTATTAAATTCCAAATCAAATGCTTCACTTTATAGTATATTAATCCAATTACTATGTCAGTAATCATATATTTTATGTTCTGAGTAATTATTAATTCCTTTAACATTACCATGCACTGCTATTTACAATGTATAGTAAGATACATGAGAGGTTTCACTCTTCAAGGATCTTAAATTCTAATAGGGCATAAAATAAATAGATAATTGCAATGCAAATTGAGACATTTGGTGTGATAAACTTTAATGCAGGGTGTTGCTGAGACATAAAGATTTTAGGAGGAATGAGGCATTTTAAAAAATTGAAGGATATTGTACAGATCCCCAAGTGAAGGAAAAAAGGTGTTAGTTAAAAATACTTTAATAGTAGTAACTTGAACCTAAATATATCTCATTCAAAAAAACGTAAAAATGTTTATTGTGTTACATATTTGAATATTTCAGGAATAAAGTTGTTTCAGTCATAATTGGAGCAGAAACTCAAAAATACCATCAAGACTGTGTCTCTCTCTGCTGCTTCCTTTTGCATTGACTTTATCCCGCATTAAGATTTCCCTGTGTGGTAAATAAAGTGGATACCACTGGTTCTAGAAACATATTCTTATTACAGCTATATTACAGGTACTGAGAAAAGAGAGCACTTTCTCATGACTAGCTCCAGCAAAGACTTGGAGAGGATCACATGTCCATTCATGTAACCTTATAAACTATATGATCATGAGTTCTCTGATTGCCCAGGCTGAGTTCTATGTTCATCCTAAGGTTGTTGAATTAGAGTTAGGTTAAGGATAGCTGCTTCAAGTGGAAAGGGTTAATTACTACAAATACTTTTACGTATGCATTATGTATGTATGTTTGTAATTGTTTGCTTAATGTCTTTGCTCATCTAGGCAATAAGCATCTTTGGCCAGAGACTTTCTCCATCATGCTTACCTCTTCATACCTGTGTGTTTCACAGTGGCTGACACATGAGGAAGGCTTACTAAACATTTGTTTAATAAATGAGTGGAAGAGTGAAAGGTAAAGAGGCACTTTATATAAAAAAAAGAAATTAAAGTTTATATCAAGTGTATCTCTATATCCAAACTCAGAATTCCTTTGGAAATCTCTCATCAGAGACTCAACTGGTAGCAATCATATATCCCTTGAATTATTACCATTTTCACTTTATAGTTAAATTTATGTTTTAGAAGCATTTCAACAAGTTAAAAATTCTCAAAGTCATAGAACTTTATGTGTCCATCTTTTCAGTTAAAAGAGTTTTATTATTAGCTGTAACAGAAGTTCTGATTTAAGTAATATATTAGGTTGATCAACATCGACTTGTCCTTTTTATGGTCATAAGTGATAAAATAAATATTAGTAATTTTATATAGTTCAAGTGTAGATATTTTCCTGCCTCACATAACTGAAAGGTCAGCAGATAGACCTGGCATGTTTCATCAACATTCTGCCTTTATAAGGTTGGTTTCACCCTAAGGGAAGCTCCCTTTGTAATATTAAAGTGAATTCCACCAGCACTTAGAAATACTTCCCTCCTCATTCTTCTCAGAAAGGGGGAAGGTTTACTTAATAATATTCCCTCCAAAAATTCAAAGATGCATTATGAACTCCCTTAGGTGTCCTACCCACCTCTGGAGCAATACCTGGTTGTATTCATTTGACTATCATAAAATGTCGCAGACTTGATGATTTGAACAACACAAATGTATTCTCTAACACTTATGTAGGCTTGAAGTTCAATGGCAAGGTGTCAGAAGTGTTGGTTTCTTCCAGATGCTTTTTCTTGGCTTAGACATATTCATCATCTGTGTGTCTTCACATAGCCTTCTCTTTGAGAGTCTGTCTTAATCTTCTCTTGTCATAAGTATACAGGTCATATTAGTTTAGGGCTCACCCATATAACCTCATTTTACTTAATTACTTCTTGAAAGACCCTATCCTCAAATAAATTCTGAGGTATTTTAATAGGGTTAAGACATATGAATTTGAGGGTAAGGGCAGCAAAATTCAGCACTTGCTTAGCTGAGACCATATACCCCAATACTGAATCCAGAAGAGGCATCAGTTTCCACAAAACCGTATGGATCCCCAGACTGAAGCAGGCATAATGGAAATGGGGATGGGATAAGAATACTGTGGGGGTAATGGAAATTATTTGCTATTCTTTCTCTAAAAATTTTAAAGGTTTTATTTATTTAGTTTTAGAGAAAGGGGAAGGGAGGGAGAAAGAGAGGGAGAGAAATAATCAATGTCTGGTTGCCTCTCATGTGGCCCCCACTGGGGACCTGATCTGCGACCCAGACAAGTGCCCTGACTGGGAATCAAAGGGGTGACCCTTTGGTTTGCAGGCCAGTGCTTGATCCACTGAACTACACCAGCCAGGGCTTTTCTCTAAAATTTTTAACATACTAGTAATGAACCTAGCTAGAGTAAGAAAATGAGTCCTGGCATAAGTCCTGGTATTTCTGGATGACTGATATTTATAATTTGACTGTTTCATTTCATGTTTCTTTTTGAGAGTATATTTGAAAAAGTCTTATATCTTTGCTTCAGAGTTTTACAAGCTAAAGTGATTTAATATTTACTCATTATATGTGTACTGGATCTTAAGGTAAAGAACAAAGAAAAAAATCTATTTGGCCCTGATCAAAAGTAAACTCCAGATGGACAGATAGAAATGACTTCTAGTCAAATGGGACAAAGGAAATGCAAAGGAAAGTGAAGTGTGTGTTTTTTTGGGCGTAGCCATCCAAATGTAGATTCAAGGGAACATATAAAACTCTAATAATATTGTCCTTAGAATCAATATCTATGTTCTATGCTGAAAGCTTAGATTTGATAACATGGCACATATTTCTTGGCAATCCATTATAATTAATGTAAGATAGATTACAAGTGGAGTCCTCTTACAGTAAAAGAAGATAGCAGAAGTCCAATATCTGTGTAAAGATCACCCAACTCTCCAAGCTGAGTTCAGTTTTAGAACAAGTTGAAAACTGAAGCAGGTATCAAAGACCTACATTCAGTGTTTCAAAGTTAATGGCCAAACAGGAGGGAACATACATTAAAGTATATCAGTACTGATTTATAAACAAAGGATTTTGTTTGCCGCCAGTATACACTCTATAGACAATGCATGAGACACCAAAGCAATTCTAAGTTAGGTCCACATGCACCCAGATGGAATTATTCTAGGCTGTCTTCATATTTAATATTATAATTTTGAAAATAGTAGGAAGAGATCAAGCCTGAAAAAATAATTGAAAAAATTGATCAGGTGTTTGAATTAAAACAATAAATTTATGTTAATTTTTGGTCATGGGGAATATGAGAGATCTTTTCACAACCTACAATACCTTCTAGAGCATTCTTTTAAAAATGTCTAATTATTCAGTAGCAAGATGTTCAGGTAATCAACTGTTCTCTTCCTGTGAATTGGCATATACAATTCCACCATTATGAGGCCTGGAGGGAAGAGTAAAAAATCATCAAAGGAGATGAGATAGAGTAGTCTTTGAGGTGGGAAATAGAACAGGAATGTTGTATTCTAAAGGCCAAGCAAAGAATGTGTATGGGGAAATGAGAGAATGATCAATTGTATCAAATACTGATGATGAATCATACAGAAGTAGGTATTGCTCACTGGGTTTCACAACCTGGATATCATTGGACAAGAGAAGCTCTGTTGGAATTAAGTACAAACACTTAGCAGAAGTAAGTCTAAGAGGACATAGGAAAATGTAATTGGAAGTAGTGTGGATAGACAAATTTTTTGAGATACAAACCAACTGGATAGTACCCAGCATGAAATTGGATGCAAACATAAGTGTTTGTATGAAAGAAATACTAAAACAATATCTTACGCTGTTAGAAACAACCCAGGAGAAGGTATATGTGGCAAGAGTGAAGAATTACTAGAACAAAGTGGTTGAAAAGTGAAAGGAGACTAAATGTGGTAAAAAAAGATGGAAAGATTTGTGTAAAATGAACATAAGTAGTACTCTTTTAAGGGATGAGGTAGGAAAATAGAGAATGTGGATGCAAATGTTACTGAGAGGGAATGTAAGAAAATCCATTTGGTTCCTTCTAACCTAAAGCAAGAATGTGAGTTTTCATTTCATCTTTGGTTTCAAGATGATTCAAATAACCTCTGTTCTTAAGTTGTAGCCATTTGTTTATTCTTTTACATTTCTTAGGAGAAATTTCTATTCTGAGTCCAGGAAATGTGTTTATGGCAGACATCAGCTGACTGAATAATGTGTATTTCCCCTTACCAGGAAAACTTCAGTTTTATTTGGCAAAACTGTGCCAGCTAAGATCCCTTTAAAGAGAGCAATGACTTTATCTCACTGTAGGATCTGAGAGAATATCTTATCTCCTGATACATGCTTTTTTGCTTCTTGATATGAATACACACTGCACGTCATTACAGCAAGACTTCTGCAGCCATGAGGGGGTGAGCATGAGGATGAAGACCTACATACTGAGAAAAGTAACATGGAAAGGCAGAAAGGACCTTGGTCCCTAATGGTATTTTTGAGCTATCATGACAGCTATAGAATATATAACTTTATATATTTGTTGCACAGTAATATATTTTTTTGCCACTGTAAGAGGGTATTCTTTACTTGTAGTCCAGTTTCATTAAATTTTTTCTAAGATGCTTTGGGCAATCTGTGAGAACTGTGTGTTGGATATGCTTTTCCTAAGGTCATTTTTTAATCTCCTAGGCCCTGAGAATCAGTGCAGAAGGGCAAGGCTTGCTGTTAGAACAACCAGAACAAAGCTGAGCCTCATGGATATCTAAAATCTCTCTTCACTACATGGAAGACTGTCTATAGGAAGCCAGGTTCTATTTTTCCATAAAGAAAGGTGAATGCATGCTGGTTTTCCTCTTTCCAAATCTCCCTTCATTATTAACCCCTCTTCTTTCTAAATTTGAATGCCCCCCCCCCACAAATATAGACACTTGCTTTCTTTTGAATTTGACTTACAAAATCTAGGTAACTAATATTTATATATTAGCAAAACCAGGTACAGTGAGGGAAAGACTGGATGTAATAAGAAATAAACTAAAAAAAATCAGCATTAAAATAAAAAGAAGACATTATGCACAGTATTTATCAAATTCAAACCCCCTGTCTTTGGGGCAAAAATAGATCTGTGGCTGAAAATGAGAGCGTAAGCAATGTTTGGAAATTTTCTTCTCCCTCAATGTTTATTGCTTATAAGTTGTGTGCGCATGCCCGGGTGTTGCGTGACAGCTCTCCATTTGTCCCTCCCATTTCTGCATATTATGTGACAGTTTTGTTTTTTATTCTAAACTTTATTTTTAAGGACATTTGTACAGTCAACAGCCTAGGATGACAGAGACAATGTCTCCCTCTGGGGCAAGGGCAGAATTGTTCATTATCCGGGGTAATCAATAATGTCTTCCTATAAAACGCATGTTGGGTAAATTTGCTAACAGCAACCTTATTCGTTGGGATTTTCTCTGAAACCCAGAGTTCCTCAGTCAGGAGGCAACTCCTTCCTACAAAAGCAGCATCCATCTGGGCGCTCTGTATGACTCTCATGAGATTTGGCGGGTAATGGGAACCAATGAGAACATAACACACATCTGCCTGCTGTGCCATTTATAATAAAGTATTTTGTATCCAAGCCAGGAGGTTTGTGTCTTCTGTCAGCATCCTTGAAATTCTGGCAAGCTAACCTGTGAGCTTGCAAGTGATATAAAATCTAAATCCTTCATAGTTGTGGGCATATTGATAGTATTACTGAATCACCTCAGTTACCTAAAAAATATTTTCTGCATTTGCTTCTTAAAATTTTTGACATTGTAGTAAAGGGATTCTACTACAAAGGGATAATGCCATGTTCTATACATTTCCTATCCTATCTTTCCCATATCCTATCTTTCCCATGAAACCTTCACAGGTGCTGTTCTTAATTAATTACTGCTATTCTTTCTCTCTTTAGTACTTGCCATTAACATCATTTAATTAATCCTACTCTTCAACATTAATTTTGTGTGTGATGCCTTTTCTTTTGATTGTGAATAACTTTTGAGGAAGATTGGCATTTTTTTCCCTCTGGGATTTGCTGAAGCACCTTCCCCAGTGATTTGTTTAAATATACACATGCTTTGGAATTATCAAAGATAATTTTATTATTAAAATAAATTTGTTAATAAGTATTTGAATAATTAAATAATACATTCATTTAGCCCTTTATAGAGTTTTCAAAGGGCATTCATATATTCCCTAAGGAAATTAATTTTATTCTAACATTCCTGTGCGATGGGAATATTACATGTAAGGAAAAAATGAACTGTGTGCACCCAAGTCTTTCTAGCTTCATCCATTTCCTTTAGAATTGTCCTTACTATGTCACACTAGGTGTTTGTTTTATTTTGAATTTCATACCTATCACAATTGTAAATAAAGTTGGCATTTTTTTTCTTTTATTTTTTTCTCTCATGTTGCCATAAGGCTTTCTTACAGAAAAGTTCAAAAACATTATTCAATTTAAGAAATGTTACATGAAGAAAGATACTAAAAAGGTCTAGAGCTATGTGTTATGAGACTTCCCAGAAAAAAGAGGTGATTATTTTTCCTGTTAAGGTGAAGGAAAATGTCAAAATTATGTTGATAAAGAGTAACATTAATACAACATTAAAGCAGATTTAAAGTCAGAAATGAGGATTTTATGTAAAAACTTGTCATACTGTAAATCATGTAAATTTTCTACTGTAGTTACTGTTGTTATTGTAATCCCCGGTTGACAATGCTCTTCATAATCACTCTAACGATCCTAAAGGAAAATAAACATGAGTACAATTTTCAAAAAATATTAGGCTCTAGAACATATTATGCTGGCCTTTGATCTATAAATTTTATAGTAGACATGATAAATGAACATATTTCACTGAGATAAAACAGTGGGCATTAAATTAGTTGACTGAAAGTGAATCAATCCGTTTATTGATTGCTTGTTCATGTATGTTTGTGTTTGTGTGTGCATATCTGGAAAAGCGGGAGGGTAGTGGGAGAAAACTTATGTATGATGCACTATTTACCAACATAGCTGATTAGTTTGAATCACAATCTGAAAACAAAAACCAGACACTATATTTATTAGGACACTTTGTCCAATAAAACCAAATTAAGCATCAAATAAAAACCTACCAAAATAATTGTCCACATACTACCCCTGGATTAGAAAATTTCCAGGTTAATTTACAAAATAAATTTCTGTATTTACAACAGAAATAATAAAATAACTGTAAGTGGTAACTTGCAATGATTAACAACTGAACAAAATGTTAGAACAGTAGTCTATGACCTAAAAATCCTTCATGTTTTTATTGAAAATTTACCTAGATATTTTACACATGTTATTGAGGTACTGTAAAACATGAATGTGCAGTTTTAGGAAAGATAACTTTTCTAAACTATAGGCAGAGTACATTTAATATCATCAAATAATTGTGAAAAATCATGTCTATGTTGAAATACTTTTAAAACTAAGCATTTGTTTTAACAGTGATACTTTTATGGAAGACATTGTAAATTTGCTTTATTTACAAAGTAAATAAAATAGTAAAATAATACTATTTTAAATTAATAATCCTAAATTAAAATTAATTTTATACTATATCACCTGGAAAACATAGCTCAGAGTGTTTAAGTGTATGTGTACTTTTAGGACCAGAGGCTGTCAGTTAATTGTATTATGAGATATGGATCATATGACTAAAAAACATTTGTTTTACAACTTAAATCAGAGAATTGAAACTCAAAAGGTGACATAGCCCAGGCTAGTAATACTGGTGACCTAGCATGGTACTCTCAGTCTTCCTAACCCTTTCCGATCGGCATGGGCCCACCACTCAGCTCCAAACTGGCATTTGTTAGAAGATGCAACAATAGATTTTTCACCCTTAACTCCACTCTTTTCTTACACTCCGTATTGAATCTATCAGAAAAGTATTTCCCCTCCACCTTTAAAATATATTTGAAATTTTTAACTGTTTTTATCACATCAGTTAAATTATATGTTGTATTATTAGAAAAATTTCCTAATGGATATCTCTGTTGGTCTTTTCATCTACCAAAAAAAAGCAGCAATTCTTTATTAAAGCCAGTTATGCTCTTATAGTCAAAATTCTCTGAGTAAAAGTCAAAACCCTCACAATGGCCCACAGGGTCCCATATGTTCTGACCCCCTTCTGTCTCTATGATCTCATACACATGCTGCTCATTTAGTTTTTCTCACACCTCCGTAGCCACAGTGACAGTAGAAGCTATTACTGGAACACAGCAGGCGAGGTACAGTTTCACCTCAAGGTTGTCGATGTATTTGTTCCCTTTGATTGCAAAGCGCTTTCTCCTTTCTCCTATACAACACTATTTCCTTGTAATCTGGTAAAAATCCAATGAGTGTAACACCAACCACATTTATTGCAATACATTTCTAGTGCTATTTACCTGGAGTCAGCTTTAGAATCCGTAAGTGAAGAGCTCAGTTCTCCATAAGACTACTCTGCTTTAGATGCCAGTCACACTTCGGGAGTTCCCAGGCCATGTGTACTACTGACCAACTGGCTATAAATTCAGGACTCTTCTGACTCCCTAAGGTCCAATAGTTCACTAGAATGACTCGCAGAACTCAGAAAAGCACTACATTTAGAGTGAGGTCTGGAAAGTTCCCAAATGCAGAATTTCCAGTGGCATATCTCCATGGACTCAGGGTGTTGCATCACCTTCCTAGGATATAAATGTGTTGAGTGGCCAGGAAGCTCTAATAACCTTCAGTGTCTAGCATTTTTATTGGAGCTTCATTAACTAAGCATCATTTATGAAATCATTATCTACATGATTGAACTCAATCTGATCTCCCTCCCTTCCTTTGTGGTGGGAATGGCCCCAAATTACAACCCTTTGCACATAGTGGGTCTTTCTGGTGACTGGCTCCTGTCCTGAAGCTATCTAGTGTCCCACCATGAGCCACTTCATAACCATAACAAGGATACCACTACCCCTTGGAAAATTCTAGGGATTTGAGAAGTTCTGTGCCAAAAACCTGAGACAGAGACCACACACTCTTCACTATACTACGTCTCACATCTTCTAAGTCATTTCTCCAATGTCACTTCTTCGCTAAGGCCTTCTCTGATTATCAGAAATAAAAGAGTCTGACTTCATGTTTTCCTGTTTGACCACTGACTTCTCTTAAAATTCACTTTCATTTCTCTTTGGCTCATGTCTAGACAAGCTGACAAGAAATCCCAAGCTTGTCTCCTTCTTTGGTTCCTGTGGGAAATTTAAACCTTGAAAGGCACATAGGTACTTTGCCCCAGCCCACCTCCTAGCAACTTGAAAGACCTAACCTAGTTTCCCTGCCTTTATTAAACCAGCCAAAACTTTCTTCTGCCCACCCTTCTATTCCCTTGGAGCCCTTTGTGTGAATGATAAACTTTTTTTCAAATCATTTTTGTATGTGGAGCGTCAACAGTCTTGATATCTCAGCCACATTTTGGGTGGAGAGCCATCTTGCCTCTCTATATATGTATATATGATACACACACAGATATAGATGCATATATTATTTACATATGAATAACATATGCATATATTATTTACATATAAATATGTGCATATATTATTTATATACAAATGCATGTATATTATACACATGCATACATACTATATGTATATATGCATATAAATGTGTGCATATATAAATATATATGTATATATGTATGTATATATATATATTTACTCAACCTGAAAATACTGTCTTAACTAAAATAACATCTCCCCATTTCCACATAATAATTCCTAGTGACATTTTTTGTTTATTTTTATCATAGTATTTATCAACATCTGACATAATACAGATATTACTTTGTTTACTGTGCATCACTCCTTCTAGAACATAAGCTCATAAGGGCAGGAATGTATGTTTGTTGCATGACTTTGATTCCAGTGTGTGAAACAAGGGCATAATAAACATTTATTCAAATAAAGCATTTACATTTATAATTTATCAGCTAATGCAGCATCGTTTTATTTTGAATTGAATTGTTAGATTTAGGGACAAAGACTCATAACTATTTATTTAGCTCATTCTTCTATGGGTCAGCAGTTTGCCTGGACTCAGGTGGCCCATTCTTCTAACCTCCACTGAGTCTGATCAGCTGCTAGTTAACCGGAAAATTCTCCTCTGGGTTGGCTGGACATTGACTGGGGCCACAGAAGCAATAAGTCCTGTGACTCTTACCTTCCAGCGGGAGCTTGTGCACATGGCAGCTCAGGAAGATTGCAAGGATGAGAATGGAAGTGTTTGTATCGAGCATGATGTTGTTTATGGCACATTCTACCTGTCAAAGTAAGTCACAAGCCAAGTCCAGATTCAAGAGGTAGAGAATTTCCTTTCATTACTTTTTTTTTTTCCACATTGGTGTGTATTGTTCTATATCTGTGATGTATTAGATCTTGTATGCACTACAACTTGCTCACACATGATTGGGGGGAAGGGAATGTCATCAAATAGTTCACTATTTTGTAACCTGCTTTCCCCCACACCTATTACATTATTAGTGTCTGTTTTAATAAAAACTGTAATGTATTTTATTGAATGAACTAACTGCAATTTATTCAATTACTTACCTATTGTAAATTTTGTTTCCAAATTTCAGAAAAAAGTATGAACAATTCATTTGAAGTGGGTAAAACCACTATAGGGTGTAAACAAATTATCACAATGTGGAAACTCACTGCCTGGTATTTTCCTCATTTTTTCCAAATTGCTATTTCTAGTTTCACCTGGCTCCATTTCACTACATTCCTTCACTTCTTGATGGGAACAGATGAAAAGATACATTTCAAGGGGATATAGTTTCAAAGAGGGAAAGCATGTTTTGCAGTCAACCCACAGATCTATTTGCCCATTCAACTCAGAAAAAAAAAAAAAAAAATCGGAAAACCTCTCTCCCCCATTACCTAACAATACCAGCAAAGTGAGTGCTTTCTGTGTACCAGCAACAGATTGTAACCAAACTTTTCTATGAATACACTTTATCATTGATCTCTTCTTCCTATATTTTCTGAAAATGAGTATTCTCTTGAAAATATGAATTTCTATGATTATAGCTCCTTTCCTTGTCCACTTACCTGAAATGCCTTTTTCCTTCACCAAATCAGTATCAAAGGTAGGATAAATGAAACTTACTCTATTATCTTCATTTAGGAAAGATCTCTATGTTTTTTCCCCCCTCAATCGTTTCTGTTTACTCAATTATAACAGTTAAGTGTTTTTTAATAGTTGCTTCTATTTATTGTTCTTCCTTATATGATAGTAATAAGGATAGCTGTTTTTTTTTTTTTTTTTCAAATCCCTACAATTTCTAGGTTAGCACTTCACAGACAGTGATATAACTGATGTCAACAGTGACTGGAAGCTACAGTATGTTTGTACCTTGCACCAGGAGAGCACTGATTCTAATTCTCCTTGGTGTTTGAAATCACTGAAAAAGGAGGAAAAGGAGATTTGACTAGAAGGCTAGATATCAAGGAATATCTGGAGAATAAGTGAAAATCTACAATTAGATTTAACTAGAGGTGGTAAGTGACTATATGCGATGGTGGTGAGACTATTTGGTAACTGAGGCAATTACTTTTGCTTAGGAATGGCAAATTTATTAAGATCTAAGAAAATGAAAATGAAAATGAGGCAAAGTGTGCACAATATAATACAAGAAATGACAGAAACTTGCTGTCACAGTTTTTAGTCAAAGAAAATAAAATATGAGAATGAAAGTATAACATGGTGGAGAGCGTATCCCCTACAGCCCTGGAGTGGGGGATAAGGGGCGTGGATGATGCGGAGTTTGATACATTGCATAATAAAAGACAAGTTAATAGCCATACTTTCCTGAGGAGAAGAGGACTGTCACCCAGGGGGAATTATATAGTGACTGTGAAAACATGCAGCAACTAGTGACATAGCTAGGGCAGATCGTACAGCGCCTGCCCAAGAGGCAGCGGGTGGAAGCCCAGCCTGGACACCTGTGCCTCACTGGTAATTTTTGCCTGATTAAAGGTGGCAGCCAAAAGAAGATAAAAGATACTGGGCAATGGGCAAAATTGGCAGACACTAACATACTGTAGGAAGGGCTGGATGTGAGGTCATCATGCAAGAAGTTCCAGGAGAGCATTTAAATGAGGGCAGGATGAAACAGAGGAGAGGGAGCCACAAGCTCTGGAATGAGAGAGGAGTTCCACGTGGAGAAGGTGGCAGAGCAGATGGAGCTGCAGGGACCTACATGGCCACCCCAATTTGTGAGAGATACTTGGAGTTGCACTGTGATTGGGAATGCTAAGTTGCAGACATTTGCATCTCCGAAAGATGTATGGAGAAGCCACTCTCTTGGGACATGTGCATTCCTGGACTCCACCATAATCCAGTGTAACATGGCACATATTTCCTCGAACCAATACATGAAGGCTGAGAGTAGTGCACCCCAGATCCTGAAGGAAAGAGCTGCTGCGAGAAGATGGTGACTCTGAAACCCACAAGTACACATTCCAGAGATGATGGAGACTTGTTTGCATGACTGGCTGATGGACAGATAAGAATATGGGAATCTTCTCGGCATGGTTTTGACATGTGGCCTTTTGGAAATCAAGGGAAGTTTTGTATCTCTTGAGAGAGGGGGGCTCTGAGCAGGAGTGCTCTCAGCCCTCCCAAGGTTGGAACCCTGTTGATAAAAACCTGTTCCCTTCAACACTAATTGTTGGGTCATAGGCAAAAGTGCCAGGTGGCCAAGCCCCAGCTTGCTTGGTAACAAAAGGATATAATTAAGCTGAAAGATATTCTCAGAGTTATAAAGAAAAAAAAAATCCTGTTAGTTAAGCAATATGTTAAATCAGTAAGTTATAATCAAAATAAGTTTAAAAAGAACAGTAAGAAATCAGTAAAATGACAGATAATGAATGATTCAATTATGTTAATAAAGGCTTGCAGACATTTAGAAATGAAAATAATAGGTAGAAATAGGTAGGAGTAAATTTTTCAGTTATATTTTTCTTTTCCTCTTTAATTCTTGTCTCTTTTTTTATAAAACCTTAACTAGGAAACTACCTTTCAACTATCTAGAGATTTTTTTCCTGAATAATGCTTGAGTTGATCACAAAAATTAAAATAGTAAAAAGAAAGAAATGTGAAATTATGACACAGAAATACAAAAGAATCTCTTGATCTATATTTTATAAAATATCCTATTCTCTGTATTAGGCTGCCAGAGATTCTCGAAAATATTTTGTATACTTAAGAAATATATTCCCTCTGTGTGCTTTCAATGCGTGAAGCCAACATGAAGAGAAGAAAGTGTGAATTTTGGAGATTCCCAAATGATTACTTAAAAATGTTTGGCTGTGAGTGATTCTAGTTCACAAGTGGTGCCCAGCTATCCTTTTATGATGAATGGTATACACACCAGTCACTTTTGTGCTACTCAGATTCTACTCTGCCTTGGTCTCCAGAACACTAGTTTTCAAATAAACACAAATTATAAATCTAAAACACCTATAACTTATGTGAAATAAATGCTCAATTCATTCATTCATTTCCCCCTTAGGAACAAACGAAAATAACAGAATAAGATACCAAGTGAACTTATTTCTATGAAATAGGCTAGTGGGAGCTTGCATTATAAAAATACAGGTGCGAGCTTAAAAAAATGACATATAAATTTATATTGTAGTCACAGGCAGGTGAAACTATAGTTATAGAAGTTACATATTTATAGTGCTATAAATTTGAAGAAAAGCCCATGTATTGAATGATACTAACAGCAAAGTGCAGTGGCTTTTATAGAAGCACCCATTTAATATTCTCAATGTTCCTATATATAAGCATTCATGTTTTTTATATAAAAGAAAATTAATACTTTCTCATGACATAAAGCTAATACATGATGGAGTTTTTGAACCCCAAAGAAAATGCTCATTTCTATTATTTGCATTGTACTTAATTCAAATATGCATTAAATCCATAAGAGAGTAAGAAAATATGCTAAGGGTGCAAAGAAATAGAAATGATTAAATCAGTTTGAGATTACTGAAGAACTCTTAGGGGTGGGTGTGCATACTTAATGTAAGTCTTCAACTAATTAGCTCAAGAACAGCATTCCAGACAGAACAGAGCACAATGAAGACAAAGAAATGGCTTGTTTGTGGAATCATGAGATAGATATTCAAGGCAATGGGTTGGCAGAGTGTGTCAGAAGGTACGGGTGAACACAAGACTGGGGGCATTGGCTAAAAGCTGATAACTTGAGGTTTCTATTGCAATCAAGTGGGAACCAATAGGCATTTCTTAGAAAAGTAACATAATCCTATACATTGGTTGAATAACTAAATAAATAAATTTGCATGTCAAAGATAAAATATTTTAGTTTCAGGTTTTTTCCACTAAAGGCCTACATATTATTTTAAAGTTTATCATTATGTTACTTACAAACCTAAAGCATTATTTCAAAATGGTTTGTTAACATGACAAATACGGTGGCATATTTTTTTACGGACTACACTTCTGTAACAGTCTTCCTGAAAGTTTTATTGACATGGCGACGTTTTCTGTGATAGAGAGGTGTTTGATGCAACAGCTGTTTAATTGACAATTTTTGAATTCCATCTTCATCTCTTCACTCATTAGCTATTCATTTCAAATTAAAAAAATTAAAACCCATCTGCATTTTCTTCCCCCTGCCCAGTACCAATTTCACATTTCCTGATGTGCCCAATTTTACATTTGAAAAGGCATGTGCTTGTTATCTGATGAACAACGTGTCATCTTGTTCACAGAATAGATGACAGATCCTTTCAACTTTGCTGAGGGGTTCTCACCTAAATTACTCTTGAGAGAACACGCTTTGAAGACACTACCAGATGGTTTTCCTCACATACTTAAGGAGCAGATTGACAATTTTAGTTCTGTCTCAACACTTATTGAGTGGCTATTTCCTATTTTCCCCATGGCTTAAGGTGCCAAGTAGATTTATGTCCAAAAACATACATGGAAAATAAATTCTCAGTGACTTCTTCCTTAGCAAGTCATTAGATAGAATTCTGGCAGACTGAGTTCATGTACTGAGCAACTCCTCAGTGCTGCAGAAATGTTTCATCTTCCTGGGGTTATTTGCTGCAATTGAAATGAGGTCAGGGAGTCTCTTGAATTCATCATGCCACACCATTCACTCTGATTCCTCTTCTAATGCTGGGTGAGATGATGTAATTAGCATTGCCAGAAAAGGCATCATCCCACAGGTCATTTTTGCAGTCTTGTAGCTAGAATAATTACTACTATATGGTGCTAGAAATGAAACTCCTTCTACTGACCTTTCCCACTCAAGTCATAACAATTATTTTTCATTTTATGTCTTCCCCTCCTACTCACATCTCAGAACCCATAGGTGCCATGCTTCACAGTGCAGTGCTACTATTTGTCTTGTCAAATATAAAGCCATTGTACAAGCCTCATGTTTTAAACTTTTGTCTGCCATTGATCAGTGGACTGGCTAATGCTGATCTTTCTTGTCCCTAGCATTGACAAAGTTTAAATAATTTCTTAATAACAATGATTGATTAAGAAATGACTTCCTTTATTCCACTGACTTTCTGAGTCCAGGAATACAAATAAAACAAAATTCATATAATCCCAATGCAGTTTTTATTCTTCTGAATGTTTTAGAAGTTACTTCTCCTCCTTCCTTGTTACAGTGAATCAAGAATGTTATTTGCATTCTCCCAAATGTTTGAAGTTTTACATTTGAGTTTTACTGATTGCTCAATTTAAGCAGAAAGTACATCCCTAGTTTCTTATCAGGAGGTAAGGAAGGTCTGTGTGGTAGGCAGAATGATCACCACCACCATCCCACCCCAACGATGCCACAGGCCTACCAGTAGTTCCTGTGAGTATGCTACATTTTATGGAAAAAGATGACTTTGCAGGTATAATTAAGTAGTTGACTTTAAAGGAAAGAGACTAACCTGGGTTATCCAGATGAATCCAATCTTTTCAAGAGTATTTGTAAGTAGAGAAATTTTCCCACTGGACGTGGGGGTAGGGTGCAGCAAACGTAGTTAAATTTGTGGACCTTAAACTAGGCAGATTATCCTGGATTGCTTTGGTATATGAATCTTTAAGAGTAGAGAACTTTGTACTTCAGTTGGAGTAAAAGAGATGGGGAAGAAATAAAACTCAGAGGATTCAACTTGCTATTGCTTTCTTTAAAATTAAAGGGAGCAAATGGACAGGGGATGCAAGATGCACTAAGGATCTGAGAGAAGTCCCAGACTGAGTCTGCAAAGAAACAAGGACCTCAGTTTTATCACTGCATTCAACTAAATTCTGCCAACAACCTGAATGAAACTGAAGACAGATTTTCTCCCACAGCCTCCAAACATGAATTGTGCCAGACTAGGCAAAACTTTGACTATACTTATGACACACAGAACTTTGAATAATACATCGGTGCTCTTTTCAGCTGCTAAATTTGTGGTGATTTGGAACAGCAACAATGAAAAATTAATATAGCTAGTAATTCAGATGTAATAATGAAGATGTCAAAAGGTATCTCAATCCAGGGCAGTGTTCATTGTTACAGTTGTATCTGTTTCTATAATTAACATTACAATGTCAGAATCCCAATTCTGCCATGGTAAAATATCAGATACAAATCTTGGTTCTGTGCCTCCGTCCCACACAGCCCGGGCAATAACCACAACTGGCATCTATTCCTGTCTGTCAGAGTATTATCATTTTCCTAGTAAATACACAGATGCTTTACATTTTCGGAGTTCTTCATAAGTGATAAAGAAACTTCACATATAATACGTTACTTGATACAATAATTTATTGAGTATGTATTGTTGTCCATCTATGATTTGAGAAACACTAACTTAGGTGGATTCATTGACTTTCAAAAAAAAAAATGTTGGCATACTCTAAACTCTACTCAGCAAAATAACCTAATATTCTTTTCAAAAGTAGCTGTTTTCACAGTGTCTCACTCAACTTTTCTTTATATCAACAGAGTAAATTCTTAGTTGGGCAATTAGAATTAAATTTAGACAGTTGTTTCTTTTAGAGGATTTTAGCTCTTTATCATAGTGTGAGTAGTCAAATTTAGCTTCAAACACTGTGAGGTCCCACTTGTCCATACCTTTGTTATTGAATTCTATTATTTCATTTGTTTTATTAGGTGTCCATCTTTGAGTGAATAAGGTCAAATACTAAAAATTATTTTTTCACTTGTGCCTTTTGTCCAAGCTCTATTTATATTTCTTGGCTTTATTATTATTATGGATTTATTCTTCTATTCTTTTATATCTGCCTAGAACAAAATAAAATAATTTATTTACTACTTTCATGAAAATATCACTATTTATATTTTCTTTAAATTATTATTCTAGAAACAAATTAACTCTTCTTTTTTCCTTTATGCTATTTTAATTATCTATGTATTATCTGTCTATTATTTCATTCAGACTCTCTGAAAATATTTTGTCTTTATCCATGTAAGTCAATTATGTACATATATTTGTTTTAATGTTATTCCAGAGATGTCCAGCATCTTCTTATGTATTCTGAAATGGGAAGGTGAGTGGCAACCCTAGAAAATATATCCTGCCAAGTTTCGGACTATTTAGTGCAGAAAAATACTGCATGATGAATTTGGTCCTACCTTTGATATTATTTGAAATATAGAGAATGATTTCAACCCTACAGCTTGATACTAGTTCGCAAAATCCCAGGATTTTTTCAGACATATTTTATAGAAAGACATAAGGAATTCTTTACTGATTTTTTGTCATAGGTTAAAGTGAGACCTGGGAGGGCTATGGCTTGTTTTCCTTCTCTCTGGTTTCTTATAAATAAGTTGACTCATGAGAAATTTTAAATAAATATAGTTTTAATAAAATGCAATATAAGAAGCCCTTTTGTTTTTTTCTAAGCAAATAAAAGAGATCAGTTAGCTGATCTAAAAAGAAGACATACTTCATACAATAAGGTCAACATCAAAAGGTATAGCAATAAGGCTAGTAGAAATAAGGTATACTATTAAACCTGGTTTAGTAGTATAAATATATACTATAATAAATACATATATAACTCCATTTTAGGAGCATACAAAGTGTTTATTCCAACTAGGAAACACTTGGAATACTGATAATTCTGTCATGCAACTGTTATGTGCTACATAGAATTTTGTCTTTAAATCTTTCTGCACACGCTCCATCTTGTCCCCTCAGCAATTCCCCTCATTTATACAAAAGTAAGCTCTGATACTTAACCGTAACTTACCAGAGAAGTAATACTTAATATCATCTTAAGTGATCATTCAAAAAAGTGAGTAAAGAATAGAGAAGAGCACACACCCAGACAAAGCCAATTATGATTTTAGTAATGGGAAGAAAAGGATTAGGATTGAGGAAACCACAAGTACTATTCTGTAACTATAATTTCTGAGGCAGCTTTTGAGAAGTAATTGTGTCTTTCTGGGAACAGGTTCATCAATTTTAAAAATGAAAATTAAAATTTCTATTTTACTTACTAAACAGGTTATTGTGAGAATGCTTAGCCAGAGAACATATATGCATAACTCATAGACATGGACAACAGTGTGGTGATGGCCAGAAGGAGATGGGGTGGAGGTGGGTGAAGCAGGGGAAATGGGGACATCCGTATTAGTCAACAATAAAAATAAAGTTAAAAAATAAAAAAATGCTTTTCAAAGTTATAAATTTCTAAACCATTTCTCCTTTTTTAAAATATATATGTCATAAAATGAGGGTTATCTGAGAAAGATGTATGATGGCCCCATGTTGGGAATTCAGTCTGTAGGGTTAAAAATGGAATAGGATCAAGAACAGGTTCATAGACCATTTTTTTCTATGATGCTACAATTAGACAATAATAGTAGAAACCACGAAATATTAGCTCTTTATGGATAGTACTAATGAGATCA
Organism: Glossophaga mutica; assembly: GCA_039655065.1. Taxonomy (NCBI): domain Eukaryota; kingdom Metazoa; phylum Chordata; class Mammalia; order Chiroptera; family Phyllostomidae; genus Glossophaga; species Glossophaga mutica. The sequence goes on from CM077304.1 coordinate 69,378,850, forward strand.
TTTCAAAATGGCTTTAGGTCAATTGGGAGAAATAGAATAAATAAGGAAAAGAAGCAACTACATAGGATGAAAAAGAAAACCCTTGAAATAGCTTTACTTAGACGAAGAGCAGGATATGCCATCTGGATTGATGAGGGTGTTTAGGATCTCAGTGTCAACGGGGGGGGGGGGGGGAAGGGGCAACACTGTAGACTTTTGAGACTATGGTGAGGTGTTTATGATTCTGCCCACTATTCAATATTTTTTAAATGCTGTGAGTTGGAATATAAATAAAATTTGGAAACATGAAGTTGTAATGACTAATGATACTTTGTGCTATCATTACTCTCTTTTTTTTAAACATGACTAGGGGACCCATGTCATTCTCCTCTCTGCCTGCCCTATCTGAATGGTAGCAGATAATATGAACATAAATAGTACCACTAGCCATCATCTGATGCTATTGAGGCAAATATTTGAGAGCTAGGGATGGCTGCAATTTTGTAGCATGACTAGAAAAAATATTGCTGGTTCAGATGTTGCCATCTTTATTACTATGGGATCTTATGTTTCTGTGTAACCTTAAGAATTTTGGGTAATGGATCATTAACTTGATAGCAATAAAATGACAATAAAAACCTTATTTTCTAACAATGAAAATCTAGAGAGTTATACCTTCTCATGTTTTGTTGTTTGGGAATTTCTCTAAATATTAATGTTTTTATTTTAATTATATATTTTAAGTAAAATAGAATATTCTGGATGATATAGATAAGTATTATCTATAAAGTTATATCTAAGATATCTACAAAAGCATAAAATGTTTTTCTAAGATTTATTTTATTTATTTAGTTAGTTTAGATATTTTTTAAATTTTATTTCATTTTTTATTTTAATTGTTGTTCAAGTACAGTTTTCTGCCTTTCCCCCCACCCCAGCCCACCCCTACCCCTCCTTACCTCCCTCGTGTTTCCACCATCCCCCTTGTTATTGTCCATGTGCCCTTTATACTTGTCCTTCAAACCCTTCACCCTTTTCCCCTGAAATTCCCTCCCCTCTCCTCTCCAGTCACTGTCATTTATTTATTTTTACATAGAGGAGAAGAGAGAGAAAAAGAGAAGGAGAGAAACATCAGTGTGTGGTTGCCTCTTGTGCACCCCCTACTGGGGATCTGGCCAGCATCTGAGGTTTGTGCCCTGACTGGGAATTGAACAGGCTATCCTTTGGTTGGCAGGCTGGCACTCAGTCCACTGTGCCAAACCAGCCAGGGAAAATGATAAAACGTTTTTAATTATGTTCCATATAGATGTTTACTTTTGTAATTAGGTATAATTGTTTACTACACACATTTATAGACAATGTAAATTATTATAGCTATTTTATTCTGCTAGTTTCTTATTTTTTAATAAGTGTAATGCTATGTTTAAAGCACAAATACCAATCCATTTTCTCCTATTTGAGCACAATAGCCATTTCTCTTCATTTAACCAAGTACAAAGTTAGGAAATCTAAACTTCCAGTTATGTAATCAAAAGTGTTTTTAAACAAATGGATTTTTTCAAAGATTTTATTTACTTATTTTTAGAGAGAGAGAGAGAGGAAGGCAGTGAGAAGGAGAGAGATAGAAACATCAATGTGTGAGGGATAAATCAATCGGTTACCTCTTCCACACCCTGAAATGGGGACCCAGCCTACAACCCAGGCATGTGTTCTGACTGGGAATTGAATCAGAGACACTTCAGCTCACAGTTTGTCTGTCACTCAGCCTACTGAGCTACACCAGCCAAGGCGTGTAATCAAAAATTTGCAGTTTCCAGTACACATTTTAAGGTTGATTTATATTTCCTATTAGAGTTGACATTTTATGCATTTTAAATAAACATATTTATGCCCCTTAAGGTAATAGATACATTTAGCTAGTTACTATATAAATGTCTTCTTTTTTCATCAATAACTAATTTATTTCTATAATGGAATGCCAGTTTATAAAAAAATTCTTCACATAATAAAAGTAAGGAATTAATGTATGAATTCTCTAATAATTGAATAAAATAGGCAAAATATAAGTAATTATTGAAAAAGTATATAGTACTGAATATGCAAAGAGTAATATAAAAAGGAAAAATGTTTTAGGTATTGCAGGGAGAAAAAAGATTCCAAAATCACAGCTTCAAAATTTTTCCATCAAGGAAATAGTCCAAAGATCAGTTTTTATCCACTTATTAAAATCCTAAATTCTAGTCCAGAGAATTTAGCACCACCCCAGCAAGCTTACTGTAATAAGATTTAAAGGATTACTAATATAAGACTATTATGTAAAATTGACTGATAATACCTTCTAAATGTCCCTTTAGGCCATTTGCTTTCCTGTGTAACTTCAGAGGCTCTGATGATATTGTTCAAGAGAGCCGGATTTCAAATTAGTATTATTTACTTACTAACTTACTTACTTACTTACGTTTTCTTTGTTATATTTTTTTACTGTTGTTCGGTTACAGTTGTCCTTCCTTTTTCCCCATTGTTCTCCCCTGCCCTGTCCCCAACCCCTTCACCCCCACAGTCAATCCCCCCATTGTTGTTACCTGTGAGTCCACTATTCATGTTCCTTGGCTTGCTCCTTTCCCTTCCTTCCTCCTTTCTGCCCAAACCCCACTTTTGGTCACTGTCAGTTTGTTCTTTATTTCCATCTCTCTGGTTCTTTTTTGTTCATTTGTTTTGTTGATTAGGTTCCACTTATAGGTGAGATCATATGGTATTTGTCTTTCACCACCTGACTTATATCACTTATCATAATGCTCTCCAGTTCCATCCATGCTGTTGTGAAGGGTAGGAGTTCCTTCTTTCTTTCTAGTGCATGGTGTTCCATTGTGTAAATGTACCATAGTTTTTTGATCCTTCCATTTACTGATGGCACTTAGGTTGTTTCCAGCACTTGGCTATTGTAAATTGTGCTGCAGTGAGCATAGGGGTGCATAGGTTCTTTTGAACTGGTGTTTCAGGATTCTTAGGGTATAATCCCAGCAGTGGAATTACTGGGTCAAAAGGCAGTTCCATTTTTAGTTTTCTGAGAAAATTCCATACTGTATTCCACAGTGGCTGCAGCAGTCTGAGTTCCTACCAACAGTGCACTGGGGTTCCCTTTTCTCCACAACCTCACCAGCACTTGTTGTTTGTTGATTTGTTAATGATGGCCATTCTGACTGGTGTGAAATGGTATTTCATTGTGGTTTTAATTTGCATCTCTCTGGTGGCTAGTGATGCTGAGCATTTTTTTATATGTCTATGGGCCCTCTGTATGTCCTCTTTGGCAAAGTGTGTGTTCAGGTCCTTTGCCCATTTTTAATTATTTGTCTTCCTGGAGTGGAGTTGTGTGAGTTCTTCATGTATTTTGGTGATCAAACTCCTATCTGAGTTATCATGGGCAAGTATGTTTTTCCACATGGTTGGTTCCCTTTCCATTGTGTTGATTTTTACTTTAGCCATGTAGAAGATTTTTAATTTGATGTAGTGCCATTTGTTTATTCTTTCCTTTATAACCCTTGCCTTAGGGGGATGTATCAGTGAAAATATTGCTGCGTGGTATATCTGAAATTTTCCTGCCTATGTTCTCCTTTAAGACTTTTATGGTGCCATGCCTTATATTTAAGTCTTTTATCCATTTTGAATTTATTTGTGTGTATGATGTAAGTTGGTTGTCTAGTTTCATTTTTTTGCACTTACTTGTCCAGACCCCCCAACACCATTTATTAAAGAGGCTATTTTTACTTCATTTTATATTCCTGCCCCCCTTTTCAAATATTAATTAACCATATTGACATGGGTTTACTTCTGGGCTCTCTATTCTGTTCCATTGGTCTATGTGTCTATTCTTATGCCAGTACCAGGCTGTTTTGACTACAGTGGCCTTGTAATATATTTTGATATCAGGTACTGCGATCCCTTCTACTTCGTTCTTCTTTCTCAAAATTACTGAGGTTAATCAAGGTCATTTATGGTCGCATATAAATTTTTGAAATATTTGTTGGCTACCTGTGAAATATGTCATTGGTATTTGATAAGAATTGCGTTGGATCTATAGATTGCTTTGGGTAGTATGGATATTTTAGTGATATTAATTCTTCCAATCCATGAACACAGTATATGCTTCTATTCATTTGTGTCTTCTTTATTTCTTCAGTGTTCTGTCATTTTCTGAGTACAGTTCTTTTACCTCTTTAGTTAAGTTTATTCCTACATATTTTATTTGAGCTTACAAACTCACAAAAATAAACACAAGATTTTTTCTCCTACATATAGTAACAGTGAAGCTATTTTGTAGACCAAATTCTTTCAATAGCTATCAGATCCTTCCCAGAATTAATGTTAAAATCTGTGCTTTCCCAAGTAGAATGTAGAAAACTTAGAGAAATGTTATTGAATTATGAAGATAATAAAAATCTTAGACAGTAATTTTTAACCTAAGAAAAAGTTAAAGGAGATATAATGCTAAAGTAAGAAAGACTGTAGATAATTTTATTAGATTTCATCTTTGCAAGTCAGATCATTACCAGTTTTCACATGCTTTAAAATAACAAAAATACTGCAGGACAAACTATATAACTACTGAATACATAAATAGAAAGGATTGACTGTATGCTAAAAACCTGTATAATTTCATGAAAAATTATGTTTGTTTCAAAAGTTCTTGAGAGTTTGTGGAAGAATACTGATGTTTTTAGAAAAATAAAGAATGGTGTGAAGTCTGCTTAGAGAAGTGGTTAATATTTATAAGATAAAAAAATGTATACAATCCTTCTTTCTAATGTACAATCCTAATGGAGAATGATATCATCAGTTCTCCACTGGAAAAAATGTTAACACAACTAGTAAATGGAAAAATTTACAGTACTATGTTTAATATGTAAAGATGGTAGTGATAATCTACTATCCATACTTTGGTATGATTTTTTTCTATTGTATTGATCCATAAATTAGCAATCTTAATAAAAACAAAAAGCAAGTCAGGATTATAAATTAAGTAATCCTAATAGTTTATTAAGTATGGAAAGACTTTTATGTTTCTAGACTAAGTTTTTACTTATTGAGTATATACATTTTGAAAAGGTTTTGCTGCACATACATATGGGAATTCAAAATATTGACATTAATTATTTTTATTTTTAAATTACAATTTACAGTCAACATTATTTTATATTAGTTTCAGTTTTACAGCATAATGGTTGGACAATCATATGCTTTCCCAAGTGTTCCCCCCCCAATATTTCCAGTACCCACCTGGCACGATACATAGTTATTACAATATTGTTGACTATATTTCCTATACTTTACATCCCCATGACTATTTTGTAAGTACCAATTTGTGCTTCTTAATCCTTTCACCTTTTTCATCCTGCCCCACAACCCCTCCTCCTCTCTAGCAATGATCAGTCTATTCTGTGTATCTGTGAGTCTGTTTGAATTTTATTTGCTTATTATATTCTTTAGATTCCACATACAGGTGAAATCATATGGTATTCATCTTATTTGACTGACTTATTTCACTCAGCATAATATGTTACAGATCCATCCATGCCATCTCAAATGGTAAGATTTCATTTATTTTTATGGCTAAGATTCCATTGTGTACACGTACCACCACTTTTTTATCCACTCTTTTATTGTAGGTAACTTGGGTCATTTCCTTATCTTGGCCCTTTGTAAAGAATGCCGCAATGAACATAGAAATGTGCATATTTTTTAAAAAATTAGTGTTTTGGGTTTCTTTGGATATATACTCAGAAGTGTCCAAAGGAACGTGGAATCACTAGGTCATAAGGCAGGTCTCTTCTTAATTTTTGGAGGAAATTCAATACTGTTTTCCATAGGGGCTATACCACTTTACATTCTCACCAACAGTGCACTAGAATTCCCTTTTTTCCACATCATTACCAACACTTGTTGTTTGTTGATTTATTGATGATAGCCATTCTGAGAAGTGTGAAGTGACATCTCATTGTGGTTTTAAAATGCATTTCTTTGATGATTAGTGACATTTAGCTATTGTCACTATTTGTTTAGTACTTGAAAACAATGGATATTCTGCTGCTTTGGATTGAAATGCTCTAAAAATATTAAGTCCATCTTATCTAATGTGTCATTTAAGGCTGTTGTGTCCTTGTTTGCTTTTGGTTTGCAAGATATATCCATGGATGTCAATCAGGTATTAAAGGCTCTTACCATGATAGTATTACTATTGCTCTCCTTTTATGTCCTTCAATATTTATTTTATATATTTAGTTGCTCCTATGTTGAATGCACAAATTTTTACAAAGTTTATTATATTCTCTTGTTGGACTTATCCCTTTATCATTATCCATTATCATTTTTGTTTCTTATTATATCCTCTGTTTTAAAGTCTGTTATATTTCATATAAATATTACTACCCCAGTTTTTTTGTTTTCATTTGCATAAAATATTTTTCTTCATTTCTATACTTTCAGTGCATGTCTTTAGATCTGAAGAGAATCTCATGTAGACAGGAAAAAAAAAGACCTTTAATATATAGGTCTTGTTTTCTTATCCAACTATCCTATGTCTTTTGATTGGAGCATTTAATCCATTTAAATTTAAAATAATTATTGATTGGTATGTTTATTAACATTTTGTTAATTGTTTTCTGCTTTCTTTCTAGTTCCATTCTAATCCTTTCTTCTATTTTTCCTCTTTCTTTTTTGTGGTTTGATGGCTTTCTTTTTTTTTTTTTAATTTATTTTCAGAGAGAGGGAGAGGGAGAGGACGGGAGTAAGAAAAGGAGAGAAACATCAATTTGTGGTTGTGTTTCATGTGCCCCCTACTGGGGGCCTGGCCTGCAACTCAAGTACATGCCCTATACTAGGAATTGAACTGGCCACACTTTGTTTGGCAGGCTGGGGCTCAATCCACTGAGCCAAACCAGCCGAACTGATGACTTTCTTTAGTGGTATGCTTCCCCCCCCTCATTTTCATTTGTGTGTTTACTATAAGATTTTGCTTTGTAGTTGTGGAAATCATTAAACAGACTACCTTCTGATTTGCAGGACACATTTATTAACTTGTGCTGAGCATGCTACTAACTTTTACTTTTAAATGTGTATTTCTATTTCTTTCATTTTCTATTAATTTCTAATTTTCTATCTATTTCAAATCCTTCATTGTGTATTAACGCACTGCTTTCAGTCCTCCTTTTCTCTGATTTCTGCTGAAGTACCACTTTTTAAATATGCCTTTCCTGCTTACCCAATCTAAAACTCTCATCACTCTGAACACCACCTAACTCCCTCTCCTACTTTGTATTCTTCACACTGATTACTATCTAGCCCTTGTATACAGCATTATATATTATAAATGTTATATATTAGATATGGCATAACACATACAATATGTTACAGAATGCAATATATACAATATGCATGTAAATATACTATATACTATATGTATATACTATTGTATATATAAAAGCAAACTATTTCCATGATTCTCCTATATTTTAGTGTAATAATTCTTGCCAAAGTTCTGTGTTTAAAGAGTGCTTATACAGAGTATCCTCAACATTGAGGATAAAGTATTAAGAAGCCATTTTAATTACTACAAAAATTTAAGTTTAATAGGATAGTTGATTCCTTGACAGGATGAGTTATTTAAAATAAAAGAAAGAATTTTGTGATGACTTAAGTAATCTTCTTTGGAGAAAGGACATGATTAGATAATTTAAAAATCTATATAATTTTTAAAGTGTTTTTTTTATGTGATAACTCTTCTAATTTTCAAACTCTGATGCACATGCAAACTCTTTTAGAAACCTGAGCTATGTGGATTAGTTCCATGGTCCACTTTGTAAAGTTTTTGATCAAAAGTTGTCATTTGCATTAAATAAAATTAAATACATTTCCATATTTTATATGCTTTTAATATTACATGACATTGAAATTACTTATTGTGAAAATTTTTAAATAATTTACTTATAAATTTTCTAGGTTAAAAATTTCTTTTTTGGAGTATGAAGCTTAGAGACAGAATTTAAAACTATTTTATATATGTATCTCTTTGTCTATACGTAGGTATGCATTTGTATCTTTCCAATGGTGATTTTTGTTAAACTTTCTAAAAGTATTTTTGTTTAGATAAATTTTATGCTGTTGTTTAGTAGATCTATTTATGGATACAAATTTTATTAGAAGAGATTCTTTTGTATTATACATTGTTTTGATTTAATGTATTATTTTATTTAATTTTTAAAGTAATATTGGCTACTTTTTTTTGAAATAAATCAATCTTTGTCTTTGCTTTGTTTTGAACTTTGTATTTAACTATATTTACATGTGTCTCTTGGAAGAAAACTGGTGTTCAATTTTAAAAATTATATACATACATTTTCTTAAAGAATAGTTCAGTCCATTTATGTTTTATATTATCAGAATACAACTGAGAGAATTGTGGAATGGTGGAATAATGACACCAAATACATGCTCTCTCAGGCAAACAAAAACACTGGTGAAAAATTGTCAATATAAACTTTTCCCAATTCTGGAGATGGACCAATTCTGGAAATAGCTTGCAAAAATTCAAAGAGTATTTATTCAAGAATAGTAGCTGTATCTCAGTAATAATTAGCTTTATCACATTTAAATTTACCTTATTCTTATACCCCTGATAACAATCTGGCTATAAGAACCAATAGCCTAATAGCCATTGGTGGTGGCAGAAAGGATCTAAAGCTCCACAAATGTCTCATAACCATATTATAACCACTATCTGACCTGCCTGGAATATCCCTGAAGAATCCTCCTTCACAGGGCAATTCTTCATTATGGTGTTTGTTGAAAATAATCAGCACAATTGTATAACCTCACAGTTGCTTATGACAATGACAGCAGTTGTGGCAAATAAAATTTTTACTCCAAAAGTGAAAAATAAAAATGCATAAAAATAATATCTGAAAATGAAATATCAGTAGAGAACTTAGAAATGTCTTAGCATAGTCCCTGCTACCCATATATTCAAAGCTCTACTCATACTCCGACAATACCTGAGGAGGAATTACTTTTTCAACTCTAGCTGATCTTGAGAATCCACACAAGTGTGAAATGAAGGCTTATAAACAAAGTTGTACACTAACTGCCAGAATATTGAAAGCATATCCCAGCACACATATGGAGAAGATGGAAAATTTATTGCTCTAAGGCATTTAATGAAATATTTACCCCCTCTTTGACTGACCTTTAAGGTAACTATGCACAAACATCAGTGCTTGCACATGACGAAGAATGCAGATTTTAAAAATATAGCTCAGTGAGTTCATTTTAAAAATAGGAAAAATGAACATCAGCAGAAACAATTCCTGGGTCTCAGACAAGAAAAAGTTAAAGGAGTTCATCACTGTCAAACTAATATTAGAAGAAAAGCTAAAGAGGCTTTTTAAGAAGGAGAAAAAACTTAAAATATGAGTAAGAAAATATCACAAAGGAAAAAAAACTTTTCACTGACAAAGGCAAACACATTATAACAGTGGATCAACCAACATTAAACCTCGTACAAAGATTAAAAGGCAAAAATAGGAAGATTGTGAATAATTACAGCAGTAAAACAAAAAATACACAAACATGAAAAGGTAAAAAAATTATAAAAACATAAACATGGAGAGGGTGAGTGAAAATTGTAGTTATTTTACAATGTGTTCGAACTTAAGCAACCATGAACTTAAAATAGACTGCTATATACATGGCTTGTGTATTTATGTAATAGATATTTTGGGTTTTACCATACTTTGGTATGGAGGAAGCCCATGATAATTATGAACTAAAAATCTACAAGAGATTTTGATGACTATAGAAAGTCATCATATAAGAGTAAAGAGAAAACAAGAAAGGAATAGAGAAGAACCACAAAAACTATCATAAAACAATTAATAAAATGTTACTAACTATATAACTATCCATAATTATTAAGTATAAATGGAGTAAATGCTTGAATCAAGAGATTGGAAGATGTGGTACATACATATTATGGAATATTACTTGACCATAAAAAAGAATGAAATCTTACTATTGATGGCAGGATGGATGAACATACAAACAAACTCATATATAGAGAGAACAAACTGATGATTGTCAGATGGTAGTGAGGTAGGTGGTCTAGTTGAAAAAGGTGAAGGGATTGAGAAGTACGAATGGGCAATTACACAATAGTCATTGGGATATAAAGTACAGCTTAGGGAATATAGGCAATCATATTGTAATAACTGTGCATGGTGTCAGGTTGGTGTAAGACTTATCTGGGAGATCATTTCTTAAGTTATACAAATATCTAACCACCATGCTATACACCTAAAACTAATATAATATTGTCAACTGTAATTAAACAATAAACAGAAAATGAAAACAATTACTGGGTATCAGAGAGGAGAGCCTGATAGCCAGAGTTGCCAGATTATATCATTAAATGTACATGTTTTTAAATAAAAAATAAATTAGGAGACACATAAGAAATAAGAATGTATAAACATGCATGATATATGCACATACATAAATAAGAGCTGTCTATTGAAACTTCCCCAAAGAAGCTAATATATTATACTTACTAGAAAAATATTTTAAATCAGTTATTACATTTTCAAAGTAAAGGAAGTAACATATTAAAAATACAAGGAAAGTATGAGAAAGGTGTCTCACCAAATAGAAAATGTTAACAAATAAGTATAAATTATTTAAAAGAAAAAAAGAGAGAGAAACAAATAGATACTTTGGATTTTACCAAAAACTGTTAGAGGTGATAAACAAATACAGTGAAGATGTGGGATACAAATCATTGCACAAAAATCCAAAGCTGTGGGTTTGATTGCTGGTTATGGTATATACCTAGGCTGCGAGTTCAGTCACTGGTTGGGGAGTATATGAGAGGCAGCTGATCAATATTTCTCTCTCACATCAATGTTTCTTTTCTTCTGTCTCTCTCCCTCATTTCCCCTCTCTCTGAAATCAATAAGCATGTCCTCGGGTGAGGATTAAAAAATAATAAAATCCATTGCATGTCTATATACTAACAATGACATTTCAGAAAAATAAATGAAAAATATATTTTTCACTCAAAACTACAATGAGATACCATCTCACATCTGTTAGAATGGCTATCATCAACAAGCCTAGTAATGACAAGTGTTAGAGAGGTTGTAGAGATAAGGAACCCTCATTCACTGCTGGCACAACCACTATGGAAAACAGTATGGAGGCTTCTCAGAAAGTTAAGAGTAGAGCTGCCATATGACCTAGGTAACCCCTCTTCTAGGTACCTACCCCCAAATTTGAAAATATTCATCTTTCAAGATACATACCCCCCTATGTTCATTGCAGCATTATGCATGATGGTCCAGGCATAAAAATAACTGAAGTGTCTTTCAATAGATTACTGGATAAATATGTGGTCCATATATACAATGGAATACTGCTCAACCATAAGAAAAGATGAAACACTGCTATCTGCGATATGAATGGATCTTGAGAATACCATGCTAAGCAAAATAAGAGAGATGAAAAAAGCTAACGACCAAATGATTTCATTTAAATGTGGGATATAAAACTGAAAGAAACAAATTACCAAACAAGACAAACAAATAACAGCTCATAAACAGACAACAGTATGGTGGCTACCAAGGAGAGGGATGGGTGGAGGGAGCTAGTAAAGGGTAAAGGGAGTCAAATATATTTTGCTGGAAGATGATTTGACTTTGGGAGGTAAGTACACAATGCAACATACAGATGAAGTATTACAGAACTGTGCACTTCAAACCTACATAATCTTATTAACCCAATCTAAGTCACCCCAATGTATTTATTAAAAAATTAAAAAAAAAAAGAGTAATGACACTATGCTAAAATTCCAATGAAATAACTGAAATTCTAATCTTTGACCCTGACACTGAAGTCTAGGTCTTGACTATTCAGTGGGTCTGAGTCTTTTGGCAGGGTCAACTATTCTCATATTTGGGGACCTGGAGCCTGGAATTTAGGTAATGAGGCATGAGAAACAAAGAATAATGAAAATAATTTGAATTCTACATAGAGACCAATACTAGATTTTCCTAAACATTTTAGAAATTCAATTCTAATTCCTTTATTACCACAAGGTACTTGACACCTACTGATGATTCAAAATCATGCCAGTTGGTTTCAGTAAGTAGTTAAGTCATACTCTGCTTTTTAAGATATCTATTAAGTATATGATGCTTTGTACCTTACAAATATTTTCAAGTATACAATTTAAATGGCTCTATACTCTGCTCAAGGCATGGAATCTTAATAATAACGACAATAATAATAATTATCTTTCTTGATTCACTTAATTTGTCACTAATTATACTTTATTATTTTTTTATTTTTTCTGGCAAATATGAAAAAATAGAGGAAAGGCTGCTTAATCATGGCAATTCAGAATTTGAAAAAAAAACCCAAAGTATATTTAACCTATGTACTATTTAAATAAAATAGTATCAAATCTCTTGTGAGGGGATGAAAAAGGCTTAGAAAAGCCCAGTTTTCTGGACTTCCATTATTTCACCTGTGAAAGGAAGAATATGGACCAGTATCAATAGTGTTCAGCTTGGGAGAGGTCTGTTCCACAGAGGTTTGAACATGGGGAGCACATTTTTTGTTTGTTTTGTGGGTTGTTGTTTTCTTTATAATTGACAGGGCACTACTGGCTTTTAATAAGAAGACTAGGACTATACACATCTGTTATATTCAGTATGATTCTGCTCAGTGAACAATTTCATATTTGCTGTCCATTTCTTTTACCTTTATAATGCTTTAGCTTCCTAACCCATAAAAAAGGGGAATATAACAATGTTTTGAACATAATGCCAACACTGTATTAGGGAACAATGAAACTGAGTGTCTTTGAAGTCCTTTAGAATTTCATTATTAATGAATCTGTGAACACAATATTTTGTAGTTATTTAATTTTTAAAACAGTGGTTGTTTCATTTTAATCCATATTCCGAAATAACATCTACTCAGTAATACTCCTCCAGAGTGAATGATATATGCCTTAGAATGTTTGGGTTGTTTCCAGTGTTTTGCAATCAGTGACCGATACATAAGAAATTTTTAGTTCTGAATGAAAGCTGATTAGTAGTTTAATTACTTACCATATATTCTTATCAGAATAAACTGTTATTTTGTTCCCCAAGTTCAGATTTCCCTTTGGTTTCATGACCTTTCTCAAAATTAGTTAAATTATACCACATTATAAAAACTTCATGTTAGCTCAGTTCCTCTATTGCTTTTGCCACATTAATTATTTGAATTTCCTTTTTATTTTTATCATTTCTGAGATCAATAAAGAGTATTTAAGTATTAACCTTTGTGACAGTAAATGCTGTATTTAAAGTGGAAAGTGATTTAGACCTTGAGTCTCTCAGTAGCTTACAATTTCACCAAAATAATCTTTTGGAGCTGAAATTTTATTCGTTTCTTCTAAACCTAAATGTAAATATTTTGGGAGCTTTGGCCAAAATCAGTTTGGTACGGTTTTATTTTTCCTTACATGAGAATGAAACACGTTAATACTCTCAGTCTTACAAAAATCCCTCCAGCATCTATTTTTACTTACATTACTCTAGAGCAGCTAAAGTTTAAATCTGAAATTTGATAGGACTCTCCCTTACTGTGGAGAAAAAAATTATACACTTATAAAAATTTTTCAAGTTTTTTTGGAAGTTGTAATGGTTTTATACATATAAGTTTGTAAATGTATCATGGATATTTTGTCAATTTTTTCAGTGAATAATGCTAGATTCATAGATTGAATATAGAATTAAAGTTAGAAATTCTCAATTCTAATTTTAATTATTGCTGTCAACTTTTTTTTTTTGCTTTATTTTCTCAATCTCTATTCCTTAAAACAGGAGAAAATAGTAATAATCAGTTTGGTGCTCTGCACTATTATGAAATGTGAGAAGCTATTTTATTGAGGATTTACTAAGGACTGACATGTATATGAACCTTACTGAACTTCAGTTAGAAGATGTATGTAAAGTACATTAAGGAAATCAGCTGGAATCACAGAAGTGGATTACTTTCCATTCAGATACCCTGTTCCATGTACTCTGCATGTTTCTCTGAAAATAAAATCTTTACTCCATTATTCCATAAAGTTGATTACAGTGCTTTCTTGATCTTATATAATTTACTTCTCTTTGGCATAATTTACTTGAATATTACTAGTGTTAAAAGAAGGACAAAATAGCCCTGGATTGTGTAGCTCAGTGGATTGAGTATGGGCTGTGCACCAAAGGGTTGCCAGTTAGATTTTCAGTCAGGGCATATGGCTGGGTTGCAGGTCAGATCCCTAGTGGGGGCCACGTGAGAGACAACCACACAATGATGTTTCTCTCCCTCTCTTTCTCCCTCCCTTCCCCTCTCTCTAAAAATAAATAAATAAAATATTTTTTAAAAGAAGGACAAAAGAGATATGGAAAGGGTTTGAGTTTGACATAGAATTTTTAAAAACCTTTACTTGGTAGCAAAAACCAAAGTCGAACCCTTTTAATAATATCTGTGTGGTGACCCAGGGCTAAAATTTGGCCTTTATGTAACTCTTTGGAGACTTCTGAGTTTGCCTGGTTGTAAATCAGTATTTGTGTCATTTATTTCACAAGTATACTGTCATAAACATAGAGTTGCGAATGAATTTTTCACCATTTCACTTCTTAGGCAATAGAACTATTTTAATTTCACAAACTTGAGATTAGTTCCTCTGTTTTGGCTCTTAACATACATTAAGGTTTTAGAACAAATGAGTGCACATTGACATCTCTGACACGCCATCTCTACTTCTCCTTCTGTGATAACAGCAAAATTCATTATATTGAGTTCTTAATGTAGCGTCCTGAATCGCATCTAATCCACTTTCAATGTTATTTTAACTGATCCACATGTTTGACAACCAAAACCATTTACAAGCCTTATTAAAGCCTGATACAATAAAAACGTTATTTTACTGGCACCTTATTTTGTGACGATGCTATTTTAGATTTACATTTGTTCGCTATGGGCCATATGATGCCCTATTACAGGGAGAAATGAAACAGAAAGAAAATTTACTGAAATCTACAAGAGTGCAATTTGCCTCTCAGCATGCCCTCTGGTACGCACAAACAAGAACTTGTCATAACCATCTGTAGCTCTGTTTACATGGAGATGCACACACACCAAAAAAACAGAGGAAATCTCTTTGAATGAATCAATGTGTGGAAGAGGAGCTTGCAAGTCATTCATCTTTAACAGATATGGGCAAGTCTGACTTTAAGTGTAAAGGAACTTGGAATCAACCAAAGTTCACTAACAGCCTAAGTTTGTTTTTACTTTTGCCATTTCAGAAACATGCCATGATATCAAAAAGATGCTCTGGCAGCAGAAGTGGTAACTAAAAATTGGTACCTATTAATTGCATGTATGTCCATTTCTGACAATTTGATCTGTTAGTGCTTTAATAATGATAAAATGTAAAAATAATAATATTCATTAAAATTTACTGTGAAATAAATTGGGGTGCTTCATAGTCTATCACTTTAATCCTGAATGCTGCATTGAGACTATTATTTTCTTCATTTTAAAGATTGAGGCCCTAGGTGCTTACAAAGGTCACACAGGCAGCACACAGAGGCAGAGCTGCCATTACAATCTAGGCAGACAACTGTATCATACCTCCTGGAAGTCCACAAATGATCTCCTGAGAATGAAGACTCCGTGTTAAGGAGTCACTAAGTACTAACTGCATCCTGGTACACACTCAAAAATTTTCGAGTGATAGGCAGTGGCTATTTGTAGCTAATTGGATATAGATTATGCCTTGGGCATAATGTGTCTTAACAGAAAATGAACTTAAGATATAGACACCAAATCTAGAACTGTTTGTACTAAATCAAAAAATCCATCAATATTTCAGTTTTCTATAGTGACTAAAATTCAAAACCATTATTATGACCTGCAAAACCTGCATAATGTACCTGTATTCCAACCACATCTCCCACTACTCTACCCTTTGCTCATCTCTTTATGGTCACACTGTCCAGGTATGCTCTACCTTAGGAAATTTGTAATGCTGTTACCACAGATATTTGTATGGTTCTCTCTCTCAATTATTTTAGGACTTTTCTCAAATATCACTTTATCTGTGAGGTCTTTTCTGGCTATCCTATCTAAAAGTGCAGTATCCCCCACCGCGGCAGTTATTTACTTACCATGTTCTAATTTACTGATTGACATTGACATGAGCTAACAAAATGTATACTTAAATATTCACCTTTTACTATTTGTTTCTCCCCAGGGATGTAATCACTATGAGAATAAAGAACTTTGTCCATGTGCCTACTACAAAACAGTGCCTGATTTATAGTAAATGTTCAATAAATAATTGTTGGTTTATTAAATAAATGAATAAGTGCTGCATTTAATCTCTTATCCTAATTTACACACAGTAGTTTCTGACAATTCTCTGCCTACCCTCTTTTCTTTTAATTTTTTGAAGATTTTACTTATTTATTTTTAGAGAGAGGGAGGGAGGGAGGAAGAAAGACAAAGAAACACTGAGTGTGCAAGAGATATATCAATCGGTCACCTCTCGCATGCCCCATCTGGGGACCTTGCCAGCAACCCAGGCACCTGCCCTGACTGGGAATTGAACTGGCAATCTTTCGATTTGTGAGCTGGCACTCAATCCAGGGAGCCACACCAGCCAGGGTACCTACCTTCTTTTATTCCCTGGTTCTCTGTTACATGGAAAGTTTCTCTCGCCCATATGTCTGATACTAGGTATTCCAGCTATTACTAACTTGTCTGGAAGTCTCCGTTTTGTTGTAGATCCCCTCTGATCCTGCTGAGAGTGGCAAATCCTTTTATAAGCCAACTGTAAATTATCCCCTCATCTCTACCAAAAAAGTCTACTCCAATATGTAGGATGTATTCATTGTAGAAAATTATTTCAGTTATTACTCAGATTCCCCCTCTTCCTGGCTGTTTTCAGATCTTCTACATCATATTTTAATAATACTAGATCCTAAAATGACATCCCTCTGAAACACTTGTTGACTTAGAGAGCCTCATCCCTTAGCACAACATGAGTGTTAAAAAAATGACAAGATTGTATACCAAGGGACATTGCTTTCTTGTCAGTTTTTTTCCATATTTCTGTGAATTAATTTTCTTGTTAAATTATTCATCACTTAGTAATCTTGGCAAAGCCTCTTAAGCATAACTTGATCACATTAATATACAGAAGTGCACTTTGACAAATTCACCATAGAATACAGACTCTGCAAATATCTTCATCCCCAAGTTTGTACTTGAATATGCCCTTCAATAAGTACAGGTTTTATTTAAAAAATAGGCTAAAAATCTTATAAATGTTCTTGAAATTTTACAACAGCAAGATAGTACATATAAAATACTTTCTTGATATCTAGGATTCATATTTTGTGCATTTCAGTTTTGACTAATACAGACACTCATGTTTATCTGAAGTGGTATGAGTGTTCGTGCTTGTAAAAAGGATTTCTTTGAAGTACTTTCATGAAAATTAAATCTGAAGCACTTTTATACCAAACAACATAATAGAGAGCAGGACATTTTGTTCATGCTTGATTAGTTAACACAAACACAGAGAAACCTCACAGGATGCCCTCCCTGACACACTGTTCAGCATTTTCCGTCTTCCTCTTTATATAAAAACCCTTCTAAAACCAGCTTGTGAAAAAGTGTTATTATTAATTACATAAAATTATCTTTTCCTGTTATTGTTGTTTCATATATAAGAATGCCATAGACTAGCAAATTTTCGCAACTTTTTAAGGATAACAAAGTGACACTTAAGTTGGAAAAAATTTAAAAAAACTACGTATTTCAAGGATGAAAGTCACTAAGGACTCTTTAAAATATTTGTGGTATTTGGGGTTAGGAGACTATCACAATTCTTATCTTTCAAAACATACCCCCAAAATCTGGGAATAATTTTCTATTAAACCAGGTGGTTCCTTTCCAGTTACAAATTCGTTAACAGTAAAGTAGCGAAAATGATCTTTTAGCAAGTACAAATAGTATTAACTATGTTAGGTATGAACGTTGTTCATAATTTCCTTAGTCCCTAGCTAAAGAACTAAAGTCACCAATGGTGTTGTACTGTGGGCCATTTATCACAATCTGCACTGCTTTCCTCTAATGCAGATCATTCTAATGAAGCTACACTTTTTTTCCTGGAACTCTTTAGAAAGACTTTCCACTTAGAAACCACTCTTCCAATTACAGCCACACCCATTTTTTATCCACCATTTCTTCTCACAGGCTTCTCAAGTGTTACCCATAGACTTGCACTGATTTTGTCTCAGTTTTGCAGCCCTTAGGGCAAACATTTCACCATATGAAAAGATCCTAGAATAATACAATCCATGTTTGAATGTTGGTTGTATTCAATTATGCTTAGCAAATAACTTAATATACAAGGCTTTGATTTTTCTCATCACCAGAAGTTTATCATGAAAAAGAAATGAAGATAATGTATAATCATACAGGAAGCAGTTAAATGTAGGAAGTAGATAAATACTTCCTACTTCAACATTTATTAAATTATAAATTGTTATGACCTTATTTATAAGTTCATACTCATTATCACCTTGGTAATGGTAATGGTACAAATGATCATAAAATATTCTTTATCAAAGAGTATAATTATTACTTTTGTAATTGTATATTATTAGACATTGTCTGTCTAATAACTTTATTATAATATTAACACCATGGTTAGAATAACCTCCAAAGTAGCCCTTACGTTTGGAGTTAGTTTACCTCAGAAATAGACTTGGCAAATTAGATTTGTGTGCGGGTCATATAAATCTAATTGGCAGGTCCATTACTGGGGAGTTCTTTCTAGGACATTACCAATAAATGTATGAGGGAAACTGTACTAGTAGTGGGAAAAGGAAAACTGACTCATTTGCAAAACAGTTTCCAAAGAGGACAACACTGATCCTATGAAGGACTCTGAAACAAAGATGGACATTCATAGCAGTTCTCAGTCAAGACAAGGGAGCCAGGACTTTCTATCCCAATATGGACCAGACATTGGGTGTTTCTGCTCTCAGGAGATGAGGTATGGTCTTGGGCAAGGCAGGTCCCTTCAGGGCAAGCTAATTAATTCAGCTGTGGTCTGTCAATAGCTAACATGCCTAGTAGCTGGAGGAATTAATGTTTGGGTTCTGAATGGGAAATCTGGGTCTTATGCCAGAATACAACTGTATCTGCCAAATGGATACAGTTCATAGATACATATTTTTTTAATTGGACCACGACAGGTGCCGAAAAGCCAAAGCAATTTTAAGAAAGAATGGAGTAGTTAAATATATACAGTGGAGAAATGGCAGTCTCTTCAATAACTGGCTCTGGGAAAATTGGACAGCCACATGCCAAACAAAGAAACTAGACTAGTATCTTATACAATACACAAAAATTAACTCAAAATGGATTAAAAACTTGAATGTAAAACCTGAAACCATAAAACTCCTAGAAGAAAACATAGGTGGTGAGGTCCTTGACATCATTCTTGGCAGTTTTGTTTTGTTTTTGTCTTTTGGATGTGACATCACAAGCAAAAACAACAAAAACAAAAATGAGTGGGACTAAATAAAACTAAAAAGCTTCTAAGTAAAATGAGCCATCCATAGAAAGACAAATACCTTAAATCTCACTCACATGTGGAGTCTACAAAGCAAAACAAAAACAAGCTCAGAGATAGAACAAATCGATGGTTACACGAGGGGAGGAGGGTCTAAGAGGTGGGCAAAATGGATGAAGGATGTCAAAAGATGTGAACTTCCAGTTTTTAAATACATCATGACCATGTAATATACAGCATGGTGACTATACAGATTCCTTATATCTTAATAGAATATTTAAATACTCTTATTTTGAAAGAAAACATTTTTTCTCTAAAATTAAACAGAATACTAAATTATCCCTATCAAAAAATCATAGAGAGGCATTGGTAAAAATGCTATAAAGATATTCTATGGGACACTTTATAATCAGTTCAATTATTTTTTAAGGTAGACTGCATGATGATTTAGTATACTTATATGTTGTGAAATTATTACCAAAACAAAGTTAGTTAACACATCCATCACCTCATATTGTTATAATTGTTATTATTATTATTATTATTATTTTAGTGAGAACATTTAAGATTTACTCTAATAGCAAATGCAATATAATATTTTTAATTTTTAATTTTTCTGATTACAGCTTATAGTCAATAATATTTTGTGTTAGCTTAAAGTGACAACATAGTGTTTCAGGTACTTTCCAAAGTGTTCCCCTTATATTTCTAGTACCCACCTGGCACCATGCATAGTTTTTATACTATTATTGACTGTATAACCTGTGCTATACTTTATATTTCCATGACTATTATGTAACTACCAATCTAAATTAATCCCTTCACCTTTCTTATTTAGGCCACCAATTTTCCTCACTTCTGGCAAATATCAGTCCATTCTCTGTATCTATGATTCAGTTTCTGTTTTTGTTTGTTAGTTTATATTATTTGTTAGATTCCACACACAGGTAAAATTGTATGGTATTTATCTTTTGTTTTAAGATTTTATTTATTTATTTTTAGAGAGGGGAAGAGAGGGAGAAAGAGAGGAAGAGAAACATCAGTGTGTGGTTGCCTCTTCAGGGCCCCCTACTGGAGACCTGGCCAGCAACACATGCATGTGCCCTGAATGGGAATCGAATCCGCAACGCTTTGGTTCTCAGGCTGGAGCTCAATCCACTGAGCCACACCAGCCAGGATCTTTTCTGACTAGCTTATTTCACTTAGCATACTACCCTCTATGTTGATCCATGCTGTCCCAAGTAATAAGATTTCATTTTGTTTTAATGACTGAGTATCATTTTGTTGTATATATGTATCACCACTTTTTAATCCACTTTATTGATGTGTGCTTAGGTTGCTTCCATGACTTTGCTATTGTAAGTAAGACTGCAATGAACATGGTTTTGAACTGCACATACTTTTGAATTAGTGTTTTGGGTTTCTTTAGACCCAGAAGCAGAATTGCTGGGTCATAAGGCAATTCAATTTTTATTTTGTATGATAACTATACTGTTTTCCACAGCGGCTGCACCATTCTGCATTTCTACTCCCAGACCACAAGGGTTCCCTTTTCTCTGCATCCTTACCAGCATTTGTTGTTTGTTGATGCTGACCGGTATGAGGTCATATTTCACTGTGCTTTTAGTTAGCATTTCTCTGATTAGTGATGTGGAGTATCTTTTCATATGTGTATTGGCCATTGCATATTCTCTTTAGAGAAGTGTCTGTTCAGGTCCTTTACCCATTTTTTAACATAATTGGATTGTTTGAGTTTTTTGTTTGTTGTATGAGTTCTGTATAAATTTTGAATATTAAGTCCTTATCAAAAGTATCCTTGGTGAATATGTTCTCCCATTTGGTGGGCTATCTTTTCATTTTGTTGATAACTTCCTTTGCTGTGCAAAAACATTTTAGTTTGATGTATCCCTATTTGTTTATTTTTTCTTTTGTTTCTCTTGCCTGAGGAGATATCTAAGAAAAAATATTACTAAGAGAAATGTCCAAGATTTTATGGCCTATGTTTTCTTCTAAGAGTTTTATGGTTTCCAGTATTACATTTAAATCTTTCATTTATTTTGAGTTTATTCTTGTATGTAGTGTAAGAAGTTGTTTAGTTTCTTTTTTCTTTTTTTTTTTTTTTTTGCATGTGTCTGTCCAATTTTCCCATCAGTTGTTGAATGGATTTTTGTTACTTCATCATATGTTCTTGCCTTTTTTGTCAAATGTATATTAATTCACCATATAGGTATGGGTTCATTTTTTGCTCTCTAGGCTGTTCCATTGATTTACTTGTCTACAAGAGCACTCTGTAAATACAAGATTAACTTACTCTTAATCTTGTTTTGTCTTGGAAAATCACCTTTACTATTTTGTTTCATCCCTTGTTGAACTAGAATATCTGCCTTGTCTTGCATATACTT
Source organism: Glossophaga mutica (assembly GCA_039655065.1). NCBI lineage: Eukaryota > Metazoa > Chordata > Mammalia > Chiroptera > Phyllostomidae > Glossophaga > Glossophaga mutica. The sequence continues at coordinate 69,400,906 of CM077304.1, forward strand.
CTTTTGGGCTCAATACTTGATATAGCTCAAACTAATAGCAACATTCACTACACTTATCAACTATTTAAATAGTTGACAAGAAGTTAATGTTTTCTCCAATTCTCAAAATCAGCCAAACCTGGTTCTGACCTGGCAAACCCATTTCCATGGAAACTTACTGAAAATGAACCACTTGTCCAGAATTCCTACAGGATTTTCCCTGACTAATGTTGAAGAAATAAGGATAATTTTTCATTATGAAAGTCACCAGGGTTAAATAAATTGCATAATAATCCTATCATATATTCTTTTTTAGCATTTTAATCATTTTTATTTTTCAATTACAGTTGACATTCAGTGTTATATTAGTTTTAGGTGTACACACTAGTGAACAGATGTTATACAACTTAGTGATTATCCTGATAAATCTCATAATCATCTGACACCCCATGCATAGTTATTAGAATATTATTGACTATATTCCCTATGCTGTACTTTACATCCCCATGACTATCCTATAACAATCAATTTCTCCTTTCACAATTTTCACCCATCACCATAACTCCCCTCTCATCTGGCAATTGTCAAAGTATTCTCTGTATGTATGAGTCTGTTCCTGTTCTGCTTGTTCTTTAGTTTGCTTTTTAGATTCAATTGTTGATAGATAGGCTTATATTTTTAATTTTTTTCTACTTTTTCTTAAATAAAATCTTTTAATATTTAATGTCATATTGATTTGGTTGTGATGAACTCCCTTAGCATTTCTTTTTTTACTGTAAAGTTCTTTACATGTTCTTTGATTCTATATGATAGCTTTGCTGAGTAGAGTAATCTTGGTTGGAGGTATTTGCTTTATATTACTTTGAATATTTCCTTCTGGTCTGTGAAGTTTCCATTGAGAAATCAGCTGACAGTCTTATGGGAAATCCTTTGTGAGTAACTAGCTGCTTTTCCCTTGCTACTTTTAAGATTTTCTCTTTGTTTTTAACCTTTTGTATTTTAATTATGATATGTCTTGGTATGATCCTCTTTGGGTACATCTTGCTTGGGACTCTTTGTGCTTCCTGGACTTGTATGTCTATTTCCTTTACCAGGTTAGGAAAGTTTTCTGTCTTTATTTTTTCATATAGGTTTTCAGTTTCTGTCTCTCTCTATTCTCCTTCCATCACCACTGTGATGCAAATTCTGGTATGCCTAAAGTTTTCCCAGAGGCTTCATACATCATTTTCATCCTTTTTTTGGACTCTTTTTTCTTTTTGCAGTTCTGGTTCACTGTTCTTCGTTTCCTTATATTCCAAATCACTTGATTTGATTCTCAGCTTCTCCTACTCTACTATTGATTCTCTATAGGTTACTCTTCATTTCAATTAGTGTATCCTTTACTTTTGACTGGTTATATTTTTTATAGTTTCTATGTTTTTTCATGCTGTTGAGATTCTCACTATGTTTCTTCAGCATTCTTATAACCATTGCTTTTAACTCTGTGTCTGGTAGTTTGCCTCCATTTCACTTAGTTCTTCTTTGGGAGATTTTTCCTGTTCTTCCATTTAGGACCTGTTTCTTCATCTCTGCATTTTGACTGCTTCCCTAATTTTGTTTTTATATATTAGGTAGGGCCTCTACATCTCCCAGACTTAGCAAAGTAGCCTTGTGTAATAGGTGTCCTATAGGGCCCAGTGCCACGGCCTCCCCAGTTACCCAAGTGAAGCATTCCAGGTGTGCCTGTGTGGGCTGTGTGTACTGTCCAATTGTAGTTAATCTTTGATTGTTGTTGGCATCACTGGGCGGGATTAACCTGTAGGCTAATTGCCTGTGAGGACTGGCAGCAACTGCAGCAGAGGAGCTATTGTGCAGAAGTCAATCCTACACAGCAGGAATTGCTTCAGTGGGACTTCGGTGTTCCCCAAATTCACATCTTGAGTGTGTTGCTCATGGAGGTGGCAGGGTTATATATGGCATGGTCTGAAGCTGTTCTCAACTATTTTCTTTAAATTGGTGACTAGTTCCTTTGTTGTTATACTGATTTTGCCTTATTGGACTATCATTGGGTATCTAGCTGAATAGTATGGGTGACTGAAATGCCACTCTTTTTCAGAAATGTAGAGTGTCTTGGGAGCTTTGCTTCTTCTTGTTACTGCATAACATATAATATAAACCAAGCAGAGCCTTTTTATTGATAGGGATAATTTTCCAGAATTTAATTATTAGCACAGATTTTGTGCCATGCTTCTAGGTATCTATCACTTGCTGACTAGTGACTTATAAGACAAGCATATAAACAAACAGTTAAAATAAAATGAGATAAATTTCATAATAGTGGAAGATAGACATGCAAAATGAAATCTTAGAGAGTGTAATGTTTTCCTGAACTGGGACTGCAGTGAAACTGGGCTGGTTTCTAAAGATGAATAACTGATCAGATAAAGAGTTTGGGAAAGAGCATTCTAGGCTTATGGAACATGTAAAGGGCAGTGACTCAGAAGAGTCTAAATTTTGAAACAAGTATTTGTGTGATTAAATATAAAGATGGTATGGCATGTGGAGATTGATTGGAGAGAGGTAAGCAAAAAGGCTGGGGATCTATTTAAATTATGAAAGGTCTCAAAGCCTCTCAAGAGTTATTTTTTTCTGAATGTCAGTACAAGCCATTAAAAATTTTTAAATGAAGAACTTGTATATTGGTATGTGTGTTTGACAAAGTTCACTCTGGTGATAATGAGGCATATCCATTGAAGGAAAAAAGATGAAGTTAGAGAAATGAGGTTTAAGTCTATTTTTGTAGTCCATGTGATAAATATAAGGGTCTCTCCTAGACAATGAAAACCAAACAATAAAAACATTTATTCAGTGTCCTTACTGGACTTCTAATCTTAAATTTGGACTTTCTTTAGACCAACCTGGCAGGTACTAGATTAATCTTTCCCATGCAAAACTTGAATTTTGTCATAGCCATGTACAAAAGCATTCCTTGATGTCCTCTTACTTCCAAGTTACATCTTTGCCTTTGCATCAATTCTTATATTCTAGTTTTTATTTTATTTTTCATTTTTAATTATTTTCTTCCACAACCATAAATCTAGTCAAAACAATACCCTGAATCTAGTACCCTGAAAATGTGTTCTCATAAACTTCAGCAAGTTATTTGGTTTCAATTGCCTCATGTTTGCAGAGAAAATAGACTTAACCACAGAATTTTTATGAAGATTAAATCTGATAATCAGTCATTTACATCATGAGGGTACTAATCTAGAATAGGTTATTTATGAAATCTTGATGTGGGCACTACTGAAGCCTAAGAGGCTCATTCTGTTTGTATAGATGACTACAGCAGAAATAATAAATTATCATTTTGAACTAAGTTGAGTTTCTTACATGCTAATACCACTTGTGACTTGGAATGGCAGATAATTTACAGAAGGTCTGTCAATTATCAGTTTTTATTGAGCTTATTTTCTGATAAATTGTTCATAACAACCCAATTTTCAACCCTTGAGAAAAAGCACCCCATGCTGCTGAAGGAGAAAAATGAAACTTGTGAGCCTGTAGCTAAGGTTAGCAGATGAGCCGGATGACTGGGATGCCCATGTGATATAAGAGGAAGAAGATATTAGGATAGGGATGTGGCATAGTTTATAGAGAAAACACTCAATTCTAGATTATCATATAAGAAATGTAAATTATTACATAGGGACCTAAACTATAATTTTTGGCTAATAAAATTTTGGTTAGTGAAATTAACAACTCCTAATATATTACCTTAAAACAGCCTTATTATAGTAAATTGGCTAAGTGAATTACTGATTGCTAAATGACTACTGCTTAAGAATCAAATATTTCAAATCCTTTGCCCATTTTTTAATTGGGTTGCTTGTCTTCTTAGAGTAGAGTCTTGTAAGTTCTTTATATATTTTGGAGATTAATCCCTTGTCTGAGTTATCATTTCCAAATATGTTTTCCCATACAGTTGGTTCTCTTTTTATTTTAATACTGTTTTCTTTAGCTGTGCAGAAGCTTTTTATTTTGATGAGATCCCATTTGTTTATTCTTTCCTTTATGTCCCTTGCTCTAGGGGATGTATCAGTGAAAATATTGCTGCGTGAAATATCTGAGATTTTCCTGCCTATATTATAAACAAAGACACTGAATTTGAGAACAGTCTGACAGTGTCCAAAGTGGGAGGGGAGGGAATTTCGGGGGAAAAGGGGAACGGTTTAGAGCAACAAGTATAAAGGACTCATGGACAAAAACTATGGGGGGTGGAAATGGGAGGAAGGTGGGGAGGGCTGGGGTGGTGGGCTGGGGCGGGGTAAAAGACAGAAAACTGTACAATATCAACAATTTAAAAATACTGATTAAAAAAATTAAAAAAAAATAAATAAAATCAGTGCAATGCAAATCAAAAAAAAATAAAAATAAAAATAAAAATAAATAGAATCTTTATAAGTAAATAAATAAATAAATAAATCCACATATAAGTGAAAAAAAAATCAAATATTTATTTTTAAAACCCGAGAAGATATGATTACTATAACTAATTCATATTCAATTACAATCTGTCAATGAAGATACTTCATTGTTTATTCTTTTAAAGCTTTCATTTATTTATTTTTACAGTGAGGGGAAGGGAAGGAGAAAGAAAGGGAGAGAAACATCAATATGTGGTTGCCTCTCTGCTCTCCCAACTGGGAACCTTGCCTGCAACCCAGGAATGTGTCCTGACTGGGAATAGATCCAGAGACCCTTTGGTTCACAGGTCCACACTCAATTCACTGAACTACACCAGCCAGGGCAATTCCTTGTTTAATCAATAATATTTTATTATTTTCATATTGACAGACATATGTTAGAGGATTGAAGTGAAGCCTACTCAGAAGCAATAGTTGTTATCACTTGGACAATCCTTTTTAAGATATAAATGCTTGACTTTTTAAACTTAAAAAATAATTAATGATATATTCATTGGAGTCATGATTTATGAAATTTTGTTTTGATTTGACTCAGATAGACCCTATTTTACATCTTGCTGGATAATACAGCATTCATCTGAATCTATCAAGTTTTTCTTCAGAAAATCCAATATGAAGACACTACTAATTTTGCAGAAAAAATAACTTAGAGTGTGTTATAAATGAACAAGAAGCTATCTACTGATACGAAATAATTTTGAATCTCATTTTTAAGAAAATTATATCATTTTAAAATAATAGTGTCAATAATTTGATGTTGATTTATTATTATAATTAAGAAAAATATATTAGTAAAAAAAATATAGTCTACTACCCGTTTGTTTTCTCTGTGTCTCCTTAACACATAAAACAGTTAGCTTTTACATGGTAGAGACTCAAAATAAGTTCATTAATTGAATTGACTATCAAATGAAATGACTGTTTTAACTCTGAATGTGACAATGACTAGAAATTTGAGAACATATTTTATGTATAAGATCATTAAATAAAATTAGTTTGTAAGTTTTTTGTTGACTACTTACTTTCATAAAATATATTGCATTTATATGAAGAAGAGATTACTAACAAAGTAAAAAAATTCTGCCTGTTATTGAATAAATTAGCCAGATTTTGTTCTTTCCCATGGAACATTCTTTGATAATGATTAGCATCTGATGGATAATAAACACAAATTCATAAAACAGTTTGTCAAAATATGAAATATAAAAAAGTTTATGAAAGCCCTAGCAGAAAATCAATAGGTGCTAGTATATTAAATTTCATTTAGAATAAAATATTAAACTATAATTATTGAGAGTAAATACCTAAACAAATTCCCCAAAAAAGCTGTAAATGACATACAAAGCTTTCTAATAAATATATTGTATTTCACTATTTAATTTTTGTTATGTAATACTTTAAATAACTAAAGTTGGAAAATAGATGGGGGCAAGATTAGTGTAGGCAATGTAGAAGCTAAAGAACTTATGACACATAGACATGAACTACAGAGGGGAATGTGGGTGGGAGGGGGTGTGCAGGGTGGAGGGGAATGATGGGGGAGAAATGGGACAACTGTAATAGCATAATCAATAAAATATATTAAAGAAATAATAATATTGTAAAAAATATAAAAAATAAATAACTAAAGTCGGTTTTCAATGGAAAATGCATTTGTCATTGAATTTCAAATAAAACTATCCTTCAGTAATCTAATTTCACTTATAAGTGTATAGTTATTTTAATACATTTTGAAAATATTATCTAAAATTGAACTGTTATAAGGAAGGAAAATAAATATAATATTCCAGTTTTGTGACTTTTAATCCAATGTTTCTCTGATATTCTATCCAGAGACGGTCTTGCCAGTACTTGTATTGTGTTTTAGATAGTGGGAACCAGAAACTCACTGGCTGGTAGAAAGACTTGCGAGCCACGTAAAAGAGAAAAGGAGGTAGTTAAAGCTTACAAAGTGAGTCCAGGTGTCCTCATCCCAACCCCACTTTCACATCACTGGAACTACTGAGTTAGTTTTCATTAAAAATATGTTGCATAGAGAATGAATTAAACAAAATACCTTCAATTTTCTCCACAATTCAAGTACAAATTATTAATTTTTGAAATACTAAAAGATTGTTAGATGTCATAAAATGGATGAAACATAGAATTGAAGATAATGAATGGTAAGGATTGTATAATCACTCCCACATAGACACAGTCTGGCCTGGCTTTGCAAAGATAAGAAATTCTATTATGCACTGTGAGATGAGGGCACCAAAGGTCCCCAAACTGGAAATATATTGCTGTGGGTTTACCAGAGATTACCACCGATGTTCACTCCTTGGTTAAAGCAAAACGGCTTTCTTGATAAGAAATCCTAAAGAAAGTAAAGTCAGGCATGAAAAGTGTTCCCAATCTCATTGTTTATATAACAGAGTCTCTACCTTCACACAAAATCTTTCCAGATGTCCACATCATCAAACAGATTTCAGAGCCAAAAAATTATAAGTGAGAACTTGTCTGTGTTGCAGAAAAACTTCAACAGTTTCCTGCATATTACTAATAATGTATTTGTTTATTCCTCATATGTAAGTTAAATTCCCTTTTTCAGCTCACATGCAGAATGATATTTTGTTATTTATAAATAGATTTATTTTAAAATATATTGTCTGCCTGATATGTGTGGAGCACCACTGAATTCAGTATATGGAAAACAAAACATGGACCTTGCCTTAAAGATCTTATCTAAAAATTGTGACCTAATGATTGTTTGAGATTATTGCATTATTTGAGGCTTAACCATATCTTTATCATGACATTAAAAAATAAGAGTAACATCACTGTCACTGTGGAGAAGCTAAAACAGAGAAAATATTATGGTTTTTTTTTATAAATTTGTTTATTTATATATATATATTTATAAAGGAGAAGCTTGAGCTCTTCCTACTCTATTAAACTTGCATACACTTCTAATCTAAACAATACTTTATAATATATATTTAGTACAATAAGAAACAAAAATAAAGAAAAATATTAAATGCAGAAAAGTAAAAATAACATTATATTAAAAGCATAACAGCATGACTTAAATCTCTCTTTGAGATTTAGCAAGGTTTTAGGATACAAGTTAACTAGCTAAAAAGGGGAAAAATTTCAAATATTCATCTAAAGGGAAATGAATACGTAAAACATATTATATTTATAAAATATAAAGTAAAATGTAAAAATAATGATCTAGTGATACATAAAACAATAGGAATAAATCTCAAAATAATTATACTGAATAAAATAATCCAGACAAAAAGAGTACAAACAGTATAGCTTCTTTTGTATATATTTGTAGACATTGCAAACCAATATACAGTGACAAGAAATAGATTGGTGGTTGCCTTGGAATGCATGGCATGTAAAGGGATAGAAGGAGGAATTGTGCAAAGTTTTTGATCAGATGAATTTGTTCACTATTTGGATTGTCGTGACAGTATCCTGGGTGCATACATATGACAAATATCAAAATGTAGTTTACTGTATATTGTTTGTCAATTATATCATGAAGATATTTTTAAACAGAGGTTGAAATCATTTTAAAATATTTTCACCCCTTAGGGAAAAACAAAAATGGCAACAGGGAATAAATTTGCTTCTGTTCTAATGAAGGAAACATCGGTACAAACAGTTGGATTATTGTCCACTTGGGAAGTGCTGTGAGAGCAGTGCAAATGTGAGTGTGCATCTCGAGAAAAGGAAACTGCCTGGGAGAGTTAAGGAAGGAACTACCTGATTTATTTGGGAGTTAGTCATTGTTTTGTTTTCACTTCCTTATATACCATTCAAATCCTAAAAATGGTAAGTTGGGCAAGAGGATGGATATGAAAGCCTCAGACTGTACTGAATCCTTTTTTTGTAGGTGGTGCTTCTTAGGGCACATGTCCTGCTTTTAGGTGCAGTGTTTGGAATTTAACGGGCCTGGGAGGTTTGGTTTTTACAGTGGCTGGAGAAGCCCTGCTGGCCTATATGTAGGAGGCAGGGCTAGAGTTGCCAGATGTCTTGTAATGCCAGGAGAGTAATATTTAGCTCCTGTTAGGCAATCACAAACAAATGCTTTATTTTTTATCTTCCACATTCCTAATTTATTTAAAAAATCATAACTCATAAGACTGCTGTGAAACTTAAATGTGACAATATGTAAAAAATTTAGCAAATTGCCAGACACATTGTTTACTAAATTTTGGCTATTAGTAGCTATCATGCAAAATTAGGCTTATTGAAGGAAAAAACCTAAAAGGTAAGAAGATAGCAGTTCCCACTACATAACCACCCGTGGCTATGTCATTTCAGACTTTCAAATAACTGTAACTCAGATAAAATTCATTTTTTAAAGCACATCTAAAAGAAAATAAACAACCTATGAACATGAAAATGAAAAAGTTATTTCACAAATGAGAATGAATTAGAATTTTCTCATTTTAACAACTGTAATTTAAAGGAAATCTACTCTTAGAGATGTATTTAAACATGGAGAATAAAGGTTTTTATTTAATATTCTATGTGGACATATACATGAATGATTAAGACAAGAGGGAGTTATGGTTTACATGTAACATTATAATTTTATCAAATAAGATCATTTATATTTGCCAAAATACATTTATATTTTCTATTAGTTTTTATGCTATAGAATAATAAGGAAGATTTTGGTTAACATAAAATGACTTTTTATATCAAGAAAGTTATATAAAACACCAAACACCATATGTGGAAGTCCGAGCTATTGATACCATAATATAAATTTAGGAAGCAAAATTACAAATTCTATTTTGTTCTATGTTATTAGGTTAGCTTGTCTGCCAGTTAAAACCCCAAACAACCTAAACAACACAGGTAAGGGCCTAGATTTCCTGGGACTCTCTAGAATTTAAAGATATTATTTGTGTTCTTAAATTAGACAGTGTATAGCACCATACATTTACACAATTCTATTAACTACTATCTAAATGCCCACAATATGATAGGCACAATACTGATAGGTACAATACGAAAATGGCCAAAGGATATTGCAGGGTAAAAGATTGTGTTGACTTAGGGCAGAGAAGGGAAGAGCAATGGGGGAAGAAGGGGGGCAACTGTCATTGAACAACAATAAAAAATAATTTTAAATGTGTGTGTGCTTTGAAAATAGAGCAACGTTTGGCAAAGTGTAGAAATACTTCAAAAAAGAAGCTTGAAACATTGGAGTAAAAGAGATTCATCTGTGTAATGTAGGAAAGGTCAAGGAATATGGACCTTCTGTTGCTTGAATTTTTCATTTTGAATGTCCTTTTTCTTCAGTTTGTATCTAAAAAAACTCATTAACTCAAACTGACAAACAAACAATCTAGAGAATAGTGCATTTATTTTGTTATTTTGGGGGCAACTTTAACTGCAATATAGTAACTGCTATACTGTCTTTAAATCAAATTAGTTTAAAGGCTGCCCAGCATAACAATCTCACGGTTTAGGCATTTAGCCAGATCCAGGTGAATATCAAATGTAATATAGATTTAATGATTAATTTGAATTATTGAATAAGCATTAGTTTATTTTATTTGATTATAAATTATATATTCAGAATATATTTCAAAATATGGAGAACTCTGATATGATAAATTGCACATAACCTAGCTTTCTATACAGGTACAATTTAAATTAACTTACAGTTTGTGTATAGGTTAAAATTGTACATTTTAATTAAAAGAAAAGTGAAAGAAGAAAATGAAACACTAAAATATGCAAGAGTAAAAAGTGTAGATCATTCTAACATGTGGGTAACAGATATTTAAAGGTTCATTAAAAATACTTCCTATTTTTGTGTATAATTTGAAAAATTCCATAGTAAGAACATTACAAGATTACTGATGGGCCTAAATAAAATGAGTAATATACCTGACAAATATTTTAAATGTGAAGGAGTTTACACTGTACACTTACTAAACTACATAAAATAGTCTAATTTTTCTCTGCAATATAAAATAATATATTTCCCTCATACTTTAATTAAATACTTAATGTTTTATTTTATTTTTTTAATAATTTGTTTTTTTTTAAAGATTTTTATTTATTTATCTTTAGAGGGGAAAGGATAGGAGAGAGGGAAAGGGGGAGAAATATCAATGTATGGTTGCCTCTCAGGTGTCCCCTGCTGGGAACTGGCCTGCAACCCAGGCATGTGCCCTGACTGGGAATCAAACCGTGATCCTTTGGTTCACAGCCCATGCTCAATCCACTGAGCTACACCAGCCAGGGCGAAAATAAATATTTAATGTTTTAAATAACATGTATGCCCTCAAATTATGATCCTAAAGAATAAAAAGTCATTAATTCTTGATATACTATACAGGCAAATTGAAAGCACTTGGCATCCTTTTCTTATTCTCAAATAATAATTTTCTAAATTCTCTTCTGCATTTTGTCAAGGTCATTACCAACATGGAGTGATTTGCTAGCAAACCACATTAACCTGTTTCAAGTCTACTTAGATTGATTCATTCTCATGTTTTTTTTGCTATATTTTCACAAAGAAATATTTTTTATGAATTAATTTTTGTTCTACCATTAAATTATATTATCACTCCAAATAGGTGACAGTTTTGTCCTGAGTGTATGTTGTGTCTGCGTAAACTGTGAGATTCATGCATGAATTCAGACAAGCACTGCTATTATCAAAAATCAGTTTTGTTAATTTGACAACGCTTCTTGACAATTACTAAATTTTGACTAGTACTAGTACAATGGAAGTTTCAGTGTATTTTTTATAACCTAACTTCAAATTTGCTATTTGATTCTTTGTTACCTGAATAACATTAATTAGATCATATTCTGATTCTGCGATCTATGAGACCTATAAAATATGCATATGTTACCATGGCATATTTTGAAAAAGAATAAAATAAAACAAGATAGCTATAAATATTGATTTTGGATACTTAATTTCAAAATGTGATAAAGTATGCTTGTAAAATCTCCTCTTAAAAACAGAAATATAAAAGTAGATAGTTAAGCATGGTAGCCAGCTCTTTCCTTTTTTTTTTTTTTAGATTTTATTTATTTATTTTTTAGAGAGGAGAAGGGAGAGAGAAGGAGAGGGAAAGAAACACCAATTTGTGATTGCCTCTCGCATGCCCCCTACCAGGGACCTGGCCCACAACCCAGGCATGTGCCCTGACTGGGAATCGAACTGGCAATCCTTTGATTTGCAGGCCGGCACTCAACCACTGAGCCACACCAGCCAAGGTTAGCATGGAAGCATGCTCTTAAATTATTTGTCAAAATTTAAGAAGTAAAAGGTCTAGTAATCAGATGTATAGTTGAGAAAATATAATAGCCTTTCTACACCAAAACCCTAAGAGATAAAGATTTTACACTTTTATTAATATTTCTTTCTTTTAAATGGAAAAAAGTGACATATTATATTGAAATCATAAAAAATTGCAAATTTTATTTTTAAGGATTTTAATTATAGGTATAATCTTAAAGCATAGACATTGATCACTTTTCAAGAGAAAAACTGAATAATAATTTGTATTATAGAAACTGAATTGCCCGGAGGGAAGAGGGGAGGGAATTTCAGGGGGAAGGATTTGCAGGAACAAGTATAAAGGACACATGGACAAAAACAAGGGTCGGGGGGTGGAAATCAGAGGGAGGTGGGGAGGGCTGGCAGGGGTGGGCTGGAATGGGAGTAAAAGGCAGAAAACTACACTTGAACAACAATTAAACATTTTTTTTAATTTTTATTTTAATTGTTGATCTTGTACAGTTTTCTGTCTTTTATTCTCACCCCAACCCACCACCCCAGCCCTCCCCACCTCCCTCCCATTTCCACCCCCCATAGTTTTTGTCCATGAGTCCTTTATACTTGTTCCTGTAAATCCTTCCCCTTTTCTCCTGAAATTCCCTCCCCTCTTCCCTCTGGTGACTTTCAGCCTGTTCTCAATTTCCATGTCTTTGGTTATATTACGCTTGTTTGTTTTGTTGATTAGGTTCCTGTGAAAGGTGAGATCATATGGTATTTGTCTTTCACTGCCTGGCTTATTTCACTTAGCATGATGCTCTCGAGTTCCATCCATACTGTTGCAAAGGGTATGAGCTCCTTCTATTTTTCTGCTGCATAGAATTCCATTGTGTAAACAATTACAATTTTTTAAAAAGCAACCAAAATGGAAAAAAAAAGAAACTGAATTGCCAAATAATATTTTTAAGTATTAAGCTCTTCATCTAATAAATTTTGCGGCATCCATCACAGTTAACCTCTTTAAAAGGAATCATTTGTATTTTTGCAACCACCTTTAAATAAAATTTACCTTATATTGATTTTCATAGACTATCAAAAATATATAAAATTATTCTTTATAGCATTAATCAATCTTATAACTTTTGAATTTTTAATGTGCAACCTAAATTGCACTGGTACAAACTAAATATTCTTGTTCAAATTCCACTGAAAAATAGCAGACCATAATATATATATTTCTAGAAACATATGAATGTGGAGTAGAAGCAAATAATTAGAAAATTTAGGTACAGCTTGTTGCCCTTTGTCTCTCAGTAAAAATAATCTGCCAGTTGAGTATTATAGCATCTTAAGAAACCATGGCAGGAAGAATAAGAAGGGAGCTGAAGTGGAGATTCTCCCACAACAGTGTTGGAGGGCTCAGATTGTACACATTGACATTGTCATTTGTCAATAGGATGATGGCGAGAGTCAATATCAACTGAATAAATAAATATTCTAGTTTGTATATCAGGTCTATTTTTTGCCAGAACAAATAAACTATTTGCTCCATAATTTATTTTGTTGAGAAAATTGTTCACTGAGAACATGCTCTGCCCAGGCCCTCGGGGTAGAGGCACTGGGAAGCAGGCTGGGAGAGGAGGTGAGACAAACCTGCAGCTGACAAACTGCCTGAGGATGTGCAGGCCTCAGAGAATGGCTCTTCAATGGAATCACGCAAATTCAATGAAGGTGCTATAAACGAAATATGAAAAGGTCAGAAACTCTCTTCACTCCAGTGCTTGGGGGAGGAGGTATCAAGATGGAAGTAGCACTTGGCTTGGCTTTGAAGGACAGGTGTGCGTATCACCTGTCAGTTGAAAAGACAGGCATGTTACCTGTAAATAGGAACTCCACAGGAAACAAAATATAAATTTTTAAAATAGAATCTATCTATGTCAAGCAGCTCTGTATTCTATTTCCCAAGTGCATTAATTCAAAATAGAATTGGCCTTGTCAGTGTAAATAAGCATTTTATTCTTAAGAGTAGGTGTATTTTTACTAGATTTGTGACACATTGTTTTACTTTAGTTAACAATGATCAACTATGAAATGGAAATAAATTTAAACCAGTACTTACAATGCCTGATCTCACTGAAGTGTCCCAGTAAATACTGATAGCCTTTCTTATACATCCCAATTAATACATTCCTGAGCAACTTTGGCTCTGACCAGGGAAATAACACCAAATTGCATGACTAAACAGGTACTGAGGTACCCGCATATAATTTTTAGATTAAAAGAGATTATAAATATAGTAGCTGTTCAAATGAAAAACATCTGAATTAGAGAGCTGTGGGGAAAAAATAGAAAAATATTATAAAATTATAGTCATTTATCTAACATTTCTGGAATCTATTAAGTCGGATGACTAAATAAAGGAAACGACCTTTTTTCTGTGTATCGTTTGGCACAATAGGTCCCAGTGTATGTGGACACCTTAATTGTCAAATTATGATGCTATAAAAATTTGTTTTTCTAGGATAAATTTTGTCAACAATTTATGATAATGCCAGACTTTTTTTCCCATTTGATTAGTATAGTGAATATCAAAAAAGTCAAGGTGAAAATCAGTGTATATTTTCATTCTGACTATATTTAAAAACCAAATAAAATACACCTTTAAAAATCAAGCTTGTATTACCTGTGTTATTTCTCATCCGCATTAGAATATAATTGAGAGTTAGCATAAGTTATTATACGATAGAAGCCTGTCTTCATTTATCATTGTCTATTTTTTCTCTCTGTGCACATAGCTTGTCTCCAAAATTTATGAACCCTCTATTAGAATCCATTCAACTAAGTTTAATTGAATAAATCATCTATAAAATTTGGTGGGAAATGTCATACAACTGCCTTTTTGCTCTGGTGTGAAAAAAAATGTTGTTTTTGTAGTATTAAGTATATGAAAAGGTGCCAAAATTAAAGTTTTCTAATATACTGTGTACCTGCAATGGCTCATGTGCCAGTCCTGTATCTTCACACTGTGTTGGAATTCCCACATGATTCCAATTAAACATATATTATCAATTTTCATAAGGAGCAATCTGTTTCAATCACTTTTAGACTCAGATATATGTAGTATGTGAGACCCATCTTTATCTCAGTGTTCCTTTAATATTCTAGTAGCGTTATTTTAATCTAAATTATCTGATACCAGTTTTAGTAAATTACTTAGATGTGTAAATAAAAAAATCTCTATGTATCTTTGAGTCACTGCAGTAAAATAATTATTTCAGAAAATATGAAATATATCTTAACCACTATCTAGAAATCTCAAATGTAGAATGTAAAAAGGGTAATCATACCGGTTTTGTGTCCTGAAAAGCATTTTGGGTTTCATACCACATATTTTAGCCAAAGAAATTAATCAAACTTTAAGTGACTATTCATTAAGTATTCTAATCTTATTTAGATTTTATAATTTTCATTAGAAGAAATCAATAAATTGGAGAAATGAGTGACAGTACATTTCTAGGTTTCAGCGAATTTGGTCAAAGTCAAATTGAATATAGCAATCAATTCTCTATTTGTTCCTCCTGATACCCATGGTTGATATTGGTAATTGATTATAGCATTCTTTCACAAAGAGTACATATTTGATCTTAGAATCCTTTTTAATATTACACTTTGGTCAGTTATTGTGAAACAATGAGAACTGGCATTCAATATGAAAACCACGTGCTACACTTAGCCTGGAGCCAAAGAAATATAAATCATCAGGGGAAAATACAATATTTAAGTGAGACCACTGGACTTTCAAAGATGGATTTTGTAATGAAACAACTTTCAGGTCAGCTTTCTAACTGTTAGTCTTGCTACCTAAGGATATTTGAGAATTCACTTGCTACAAGCGAGCAGATATTCCTTTAAGAGAGGTTAGTCATGACCTTATTTGTACAGACCACGCTGCTCCCTTCCCATTGAGAGTAGGTGTAATATTTGCAACAAATGCACAGGCACACATATATGCATATACAAGCACACAATTTTCTTCACTTTATTCCACATTTGCAGATAACTTAAAGTGCAAATATATTTTCTTTCCTAAACTCAAATATATGTCTTAAGCAGAAGCCCAATTCATTTTACTGAGAAATACAATGAATACTGTTGAGTGATATGAAATCTAGGATAACCTAGTTCTATGGGATTGGAAGCTGCTGACATCTTAGTTATAGAGTCACTTTTCAGATAAAAAAGAAGAAAAAAACTTGAAAAATAGTCAATGTTCTAAAGCAAATGACAAGTTGCTTTTAGAAAGTCTCTTGGGTATGAATTTAAACATATGATACTTCACCTCAACCCCACTTAAGAAAAGCAGTTAAACAGAAAGAATAAATGACCAAGTATAAAACTCAGAGAAAAATCACAAGAAATTAGAGAAGAGCATGTCCAAAAAGGTGTGTAAGGAAAAACTACAGAATAAAATATGTAATCTTAGGAGCACAGTGTTTCAAGAAATAAGGGTGGATCAAGGTAATGATTGAAATTTCTTACATTTTTTATCTTGGTATTTAAAAACAGATTTAAAAATAAATACATAACATTACTGGAAAATGAAAAAATTCTAAAAATGATTGACATTAAGAAATTTCCCCAAATTAAAAGGATATGGAATTAGACCAAAGGAAGAAATCAAACACATTTGAGCAAACATTACTGCAAAATATGAGCTGTTCCAAGGATACTGCACATTCAAAGCAACAAACACAGAGAACAAGTTAGGGAGGTGGAATGAAAGCAGCTATTACATCTGTGATGGTTAATCCTGTCAACTGGATTAACCATCATATATATATATATATATGTATATAAATGGTTGCTAGAGTGGTTTTAGAGGAATAGAATCTTGCTGATGAATCTTCTGAATTGGTATACATTCTAGGATTTCTGGAATTGGCTCTCTAATCAATTAGACTTAGAAGAACACTAGTAACTCTATTTCCAGTATTAAAGAGACCCCTGATGATCTGGCTATAGAGACATACCCTTGGATACTCTTAACCATTTACAAAAAGGAAGGATCTGGGTGACCATGCTCATGATACTTTCAAACACTTTTGTCACACTTAGGAGTATTAAGATATTGGTGGGTTGCTCCTAATGTCACTGGATAAAGCAAAGATTTTTAAAAAAAAAGATGAATTCAGGAATTTCAATTATTTTAAGCACCACATAAATAACCTGAAATCTTCTATGTCTACCATGAAAAAGACCTTTATCTGCCGTGGCCACAGGGCTAATATTGATGAAAACCAAACCTAGAATCTCATCCTCCCAGCGGGGATAATTAGAATGCAAATTATATTTACAGCTTCACAAGATGTCTACTGTGAAAGTGAGAGCAATGACTGGAAAAGAATGGGATTCTGAAAGTTGGAATGGAAACATGTCTGGGGACATTGAGCCCCTAAATTCATGATGATGAATTAAAAAATTCACTGATGATTATTTTCAGTAGAAATAATCTGTACCGCTAGTAAAAGTAGCCTCCCTGTTCCCAGAAGAAGTAGCCCCAGTATTCTCATCTGAGATTAACCCTGCACTCTAGCTGGTGTGGCTCAGTGAATAGAGTGCTGGACTGTGAAACAGGGGTTGCTATTTTGATCCCCAGTCAGGACACATGCCTGGGCTGCAGGCTAGGTCCCCAGTTGGGGGTGTATGGAGGACGACCACACATTGATGTTTCTCTCCTTCTCTTTCTCCCTCCCCTCTCCTCTGTCTAAAAATAAATATATAAAATCTTTTTTTAAAAAAAGATTAACTCTGCATTGCCTGAGGAAACAATGACCTCCCTGAGGCAGTTGCCTTGTAAGACAATGTTGATTCTTTTCAAGACCCACCCCACTACCTCTCTTTGCTTCTAGACTCAAGTGCTAAAAGACTTCTAAAGATGAGGAGCATAATGTGATTTATAAGAAAGTTTGCTATCCCTCAAAATAACTACTTGAATTTTCTTTTTTTTTTTTTAAGATTTTTTAAAATTTATTATTTATTTATCTTTTAGAGGAGAAGGGTAGGAGAGAAGGAGAGGGAGAGAAATATCAATGTACGGTTGCCTCTCGTGTGTCCCCTGCCGGGAACTGGCCTGCAACCCAGGCATGTGCCCTGACTGGGAATTGAACCGCGATCCTCTGGTTCGCAGGCCCGCGCTCAATCCACTGAGCTACACCAGCCAGGGTACTACTTGAATTTTCAAATTTGTCCAGAAGGAATACCAAAGAATCTATTGGGAATGAATATTTAGCAGCTGGGATAAAAGTGGAAGGAATTAAAGATGAATCTGGCTGAAGTTATTGTTATGGGTTCACTAAACATAGATTCTGTCTTTAGTGTTGTCATTCACGGAGTTAGAATATAGAGGAAGAGAAAGGGAGTCAAAGACTCATGGACATTGTAAAGTTAAAGTGTATTTATCATTTACAACCTACTCAGCTAGCATGGGTGGATCCAGAAGACATACCTTTCACTATGACTATGAGAAATTAATCTGTGAGAGGAGCCCCAGCATCACTGAAGAACTCTCTGATCACTCTTCTCTGCAGGCGAGAACTTAGAGTGAGAACGGCAGCTACTGATTCAGGAAACTTAAATACAGTGAATGTAATTGACTCAAATATAATGCATTTAACTGAATCCCAAAGTGGCAGGGGCTATGTGGCCATACTCAACCACTAAACTCAACGTGGGTATGCTTACCACAATCGACAGCACAGTCAAAATAGGAGTCAGAAGTCTGAATTACACAGATCTATGTCATTAGCTAGTTGATCATGGTGTTCACGGAAGTAAAATATATAGAAAATCTAAGTTCTTACTTTATCTGTATAAAGAGGAGTGTTCTAGGTCAAGTGAACACAAGTTTTGCCTACTTTATAAAAACAGAGTATTGATGTCTCAGTCAATTCCTGGACTTCAGGCAGTTTACACACCCAGAACCCCTTGTGTAAAGGGGAGGCTGAGTTCCCTTAAAGAAGGATTCTGTTGCACTCTTAAAAATTTCTACTGTTACCCTTTCTCATAGCTTTCTGCAAAGGGATCTATAGTCTTCTACCAGGCTAACCGTGCATTGGGGAAAAGAAGTTAAGCAGATCTTTCAGGGAGTATGAGACACTGGCTTTGAACTGAGACTAGTTTCAGGAGACCCAAAATGTCACTGTGGTCCATGAGTTACAGCAGGGACATATGAAAGTCAGGTGATCCATGGAGCTTTAGCTCAGGTTAGTCTCACAGTGGGCCCAGTGTGTCACCAAACCCAGCTGCTTACTTCTGAGTTTAGGAATGCATAATTTGGATAACTATACTCAAAACTGGCAGAATCCACAGATTGGCTCACTGACCTGTAGAGTGAGAAATATTATGGTGAGAAAGGCCAAGTAGAAGTCACTAGAACTTCCTCTACCTAGAGAAAAATAGTAAATGAAAAGCAATATCATATTCCTGGATGCATTGTGGAGATTAGTGCTATAGTAGAAAACTTGAAAAATGCAGTACAGTGATCCTCACATCCCCATTCAGCTCAACCATTTGGCCTGTGCAGAAGACAGATGGATCCTAAATAAGGACAGTGGGTTATCATAAGCTTAACCAGGTATGAGGACTTCACGCAGCTCCTGAATGAGATGTGATTTTATTGCTTGAGGAAATTAACACATTCCCTCTTACCTGGTACATGGATATTGCCCTGGCAAATGCCTTTTTCTCCACCTGTCAATAAGGCTCAAAAGAAGCAGTTTGCTTTTGATTGGAAAAAGTAGTAATACACTTTCATTGTCTTACCTCATAACTTAATACACTGGTCCACTAAATTGATAACATAAATTTAGAGATATTGACAAGTCTCTATATGTGAATCACAGTGCAAACCCTTAAGATTTTGGTGCAAATCCCTGCCATCCTCTGTAGATAAACTACTCTCCTTTTAAGAAAGACCTTTCAGCTTTCTACCAGGCCTTAGTAGAGACTCCATGTTTAGCTCTGGTCCACCAGGTCACGATGTGTTTTGAGCTGCTCTTCATGAACTGAGTGTTCTCTGATCCAACAAGCCAAAAAGTTGAGCATGCACAGCAGCAGTCATCATCAAATGGAAGTGGTGCAGATAGAAGATTGGGCCTGACCAGGCCCAGAATTCACAGTAAGTTGCTTGAAAAAATGGCTTAAATATACATAGTCCTCACTTCTGCCCCACTTCATTTTCTCTCTCATCCTGCAACTGGGGCCTCATGGGAAGTTTCCTACTATCATTTTACAAAGAGAAAACTTGGGCCCAGTGTATAGATCGTTTTACACAATATGCTGGCACCACCTGCAAGTGGACAGCTGCAGCACTATAGCCTCTCTCCAGGATCACTGGGGCATCCCTAAGACACTAGAGTGAGGAAAGAAAAATCCTCCCCGCAGTAATAACTAAAGAAGTGCACTTACTTGTTTCTTTTTCTTGAAAAGAGAAATGGTTAGATGTGCAATTATGTACCAATTCATGGGCCACGGACAATGGTTTGCCAGGAATGGTCAGTGATTAGAAGAAATGTGATTAGAAAATTGGTGACAAAGAAGTCTGAGGAAAATATATATGAACAAAACTTTCTGAATGGGTAAAAAACCTGAAGATATTTGTGTGCTATTTCACTTGATACCACAAGGTGACCTCAGCAGTGGAGCGTTTTAATAATTAAATGGATAGGATGACTTGTTCTGTGTACTAATCAGCCTCTTTCCCCAGCCACCCTATCATTGCCCAACAAGCTCAATTACAAATATGGTAGTTATTAATCCAAATATATTAATAATCACTTTGAGCCCTGGTGGTGTGGCGCAGTGGATTGAGTGCCAGCCTGCAAACCAAGGGGTCACTGGTTTGGTTCCCTGTCTAGGGCATACGCCTGGGTTGTGGGCCAGATCACCAGTAGAGGGTGCAGGAGAGGCAACCACACATTGATGTTTCCCTCCCTCTCTTTCTCCTTCCCTTCCCCTCTCTAAAAGTAAATAAATAAAATCTTAAAAAAATAATCACTTTGAATGCATATAGTCTAAATGGACCAATTAAATGATGGAGATTGTCAGAGTGGATCTACAAGAAACACACTTTAACTATAATGATACATGTAGATTAAAATTAAATGGATGAAGGAATATGTACCACACTAACACTAATGAAAAGATAGTAGGAGTGGCTTTGTTAATATCAGACAGAGAAGACTAAAAAGCAAAGAAAGTTATCAAGGATAAGAAAAAGGGTATTATATAGCAATAAAGGGCTTAATTCTTCAAAAAAAAGGTACAACAATTTTAAATGTGCATGTGTTCAATAATGGAGGATCTAACTATGTACGTGAGGCAAAAATGTAATAGAATTTGCAAAGAAAAATAAATGGATCACTGATCATAGTTAGAGAATTCAATATCCCTCTATCACAAATGCACATACCCAGCAGGCAGAATATTAGTAAGGACATAGTTGAACTCAATGCCACCATCAGCAATTGGATATGATTGACACCTATTGACCACTTCACCCAAAAACATCAGAATATGCATTCTTCTCAAGATCACATAAACATTTGGCAAGATAGAGACCTCTTGGGCCATAAAACACACATTAACAAATTTCAAAGAACTGAAATCATACAACGTCTGTTCTCAAACAACAATAGAATTAAATTAGAAATCACTAACAGAGAGACAATTAGGTAATCCCCAAATACATGAAGATTAAATAAACTTTTGCACATAATACTAGTTGAAAGAAAAATGTTCAAGGGAAATTTTTAAATATTTTAAACAAAATGATAATATATCTTATCAAAATTTGTAGGATGCAGAAAAAGCATTGAATATAAATATTGGAAAAGGAGAAAATTCCAAACTTAAAGAAAACTAAGTTTTTAATCATAGGAAATTAACAAAGAAGAACAAGTTAAAAGCAAAGCAAGCAGAAGAAAAGAATAAGTATTAGAGCAAATGACATAAATTGAAAATAGTAAATCAATAGAGAAAAATCAATGAAGCCAAATGCTGTTTCTTTAAAAAGATCAATAAAATCAGTAAGCTACTAGTCAGTAAGTCATGACTCCTTATCTAACATCACTGGAGAAAGATTATACACACACACACAGTTTAAAAGTTGCAATTTAATATTGATTGTGCTGGGTATAACTTAGTTTTTTAAAGCTATTAATAACTGTTTCAAAGTATATATTTTGAATATATGGATTTGATGGCAATTATACTTGATTTTGGGATTCTGGGATCTCTGCAAATGTGTGGAGAGAGAATTGAATTAATTGTTAATGTTCAGAAGAAACATCACTCTAAAATCTAGCCAGGGGAAATATTTGTGTAAAAACTACTAAAATGCTAAAACACTAAGTTTTATTATGTTCAGGATAATTCATATTTTAATATAGTGATTGCTATGTCTAAGATAATTAAATTGTAGTGTTATTATTAATTGGTGTTTTTAAACCACATTTTTTAAAATGAGAACCTAGGTGAAATCTTGCTTACTGACAAAATGAAGTAGAGTACATGATATGGAAACTAGTAAAACAGTAGTTATAAAAAATTTATTCTCTATAGTTAAGTATTAGATTTTTTTTTATTTTTATTTTCATTGTTGATCTTGTACAGTTTTCTGTCTTTTATTCTCACCCGAACCCGCCACCCCAGCCCTCCCCACCTCCCTCCCATTTCCACGCCCCCCCATAGTTTTTGTCCATGTGTCCTTTATACTCGTTCCTGTAAATCCTTCCCCTTTTCCCCTGAAATTCCCTCCCCTCTCCCCTCTGGTGACTTTCAGCATGTTCCCCATTTCCATGTCTTTGGTTATATTATGCTTGTTTGTTTGTTTTGTTGATTAGGTTCCTGTTAAAGGTGAGATCATATGGTATTTATCTTTCACTGCCTGGCTTACTTCGCTTAGCAAAATTTTCACCCTTGGTGTTATTTTAAGATTTTGGTTTGAGACCATAACTTGGGGGCTCAAAAAGTGACTTAGAGAGTTCACATTGTGTAATTAAAAGTAGAGCTTTTGGTCCTGACTGGTGTAGCTCAGTGGATTGAGCACGGCTTGCAAACCAAAGGGTGTCTGGCTTGATTCCCAGTCAGGGCACATGCCTGGGTTGTGGGCCAGGTCCCCAGTAGGGAGCACATGAGAGGCAACCACACATTGATGTTTCTCTCCCTCTCTTTCTCCTTCCCTTCCCCTCTGCCTAAAAATAAATAAATAAAATCTTTTTTAAAAAGTAGAGTTTTTCATGTATAATAATTTCAAATGAAAATTTCCATTAGTGGAGTATTGAATAGTCAGTTATTATTCTAAACCAAAATTCAAGAGGTGGTGGATATGACTATATAATAGAATAATATGGTTGATATATAGTATACATTAGTAATCGGCAAACTTGTTCACCTAAAAGGAACCAAGAATATCTGATTCCATGTGTTAGGCTGGAAGAATTAACTGAAAACTAAACTCTTTGGGAACTGTCAGAAACCAGATAATTACACAAATAATTCAGGTTAGAAGAAGTAGTAAAAAGACAACACATTTTGCAGATTGTGACAATTCTGTCTTCCAAAAATAACTATGACAGTCAATTAAAATAAATTGATAATACAAAAATGGCCATCAATCAATGTTGATGAGAAAAAGACAAAAATAACATCAATTGTGTTGAAGGGTATTTTGTTTTTTATAAGATGTTAAACTCAAATCATTTTAATTGCTATTGTGAACATGGAAAATTAAGAGCACATAATTTTTATAATTCCCCCTTCTTAGACAGCTAGCCATAGAATATCAGATCATAAGGTAGTTTGAGGAAAATAAGGTGTGAAATTATAATTTCTCACTTGAAATTTATAATACAACAGAAAAAGAACTACTTGTAGCCACTGTGGCTAGAGGGCAGTAGGGAACATTTTGTAGAGACTGAAAATGTAGGTCTAGTAACTAACAAATAGATTTTAATGACAGAAATGAGGATATTATAAGAAATAAAGGTACAAAAATGATAGTCCAAAAATTATAAGGAAATAAGCTTCCTTGATGGGTTTCAATAATTCTTAACCTAAAGACCATAGATAGGCTTCAAGGGGACCCAAGAACCAATGAGATCTGTTGTAACTTCTATATGTACACTTCTCTAGAGAGAGGGTAAACAGCATTCACATTTTCAAAGGGGTCAATGTACAAAAGAGATTTTAAGAGTATATGTTGGAAGTCCTTGGACAATCTACTTTAAAAAGATTAGGTTGAAAATGAAGACCTTTTAGATCAGGCTAATGTAAAATTTGACCTGCACTTGAGGCCTTTGTACAGAGAATTGGTAAACAGGGTACATTCAAGACTTGGTGATGAGTTAAATGTAAAGATAAAAAATATTGAGGATAAAATCAAAACCTCTGATTTGGTACAGTGAGTGTAAGTTACAGGCTTGGTGGAAGAAGAATTAAGTTTGGATTTAGAACACTCAGACAGAGAAATGGACAACTAAAAATACCACTTTACAGACATAAGTGGGAGACAGTAATGATAGTTTTAGCTGAAGGAGTTAAGATGATCCAACCATAATTTGTAAACAATGAAAAGACTCAATAGAAAAAAAAAAATCAGTATTTAAGAGTAGTATAAGAGAAATGGTCAAGAGAGGTTGGAATATCTTGGTGTCTAGTCCAAGGAAGGAATTGTTAGGTCAAGCGCACCCTGCCAGAGACCAAGAGAAAGTAGTGATAATGTTAATGAATGGAACCCGTGGGGGAGCCCAGGTACTGCTACTGACATAAGCACCCCTCCCTCAAGGTCCTTCTGTATTATAATTCTTTTTGCCCACCACCAAGTGTTATGGCTCTCAATGCCAGAGTTTGGTAAAAAGGAAAGGATATTTTTATTCAAAAGTTATACAGGTTTAGAGTAATAGCGGCATGTTGCTGTTAAAATCCCAAAGTCCCTTTAAAATACCTACACACACGCTCATGCATGCATGCACACACACACACAGAGTCCTGCCTCCCCTTGCTAAACCAGGCCAGTCAGGGATACCACAACTCAGGAAAACAAGTAGAAGTCCATACCTCGGCCAGACTCCTGTTTCCTCCCAGTAATCCATGCTCAATTGGGCAGGTCTCCTGCATTCCCCAGCACCATCAGCTGTATCACCTCCATCTCCAGTTCTTAATCCAAAACCATGTGGCACCTCCTCATGGCTGACTAGCGAGAGTCCTTTCACCCCTTTCCTTCCCACATGGTCTTGCATTGTCCTCTCTCACTGTCACGCATTCTCTCTGTATTTTCTCTCTATCCCGCTGATGGCCCACCTTTAGTTTAAACTCCAGCCTGGAACCACTTCTGTAAACCCATTTCCAACTCCTCCCACAATTGGCCACACCTGCCAGCACTCTCGTATTTTTCAGCCTTTCTTGGCTGCCATAGTAAGTCCAGGCAGGTGTGGCCCCCAGTGCAGAGCAAACCATCTCCAAACTCTCCTGCAAGCACTATAAGGGTAGCTGCCTCCCAGTTACATCATGGGCTTAAATCATGCATATGTTTCTGGCTCCACTCAGGCTAGAAAACTAGTCTGCTGTTATTGATACACAAAGTAACTCTCAATGGCCCTGCTCCATGTCTCCCAACCCCCAGCCAGACTTGTGGGGGTTTGCTGGCTGCACCCCATTACAATAAGACATGCCAGCTGGTTAACATTTGAGAAGGAGGTTAAAAAGCGTAGACAGTGTACACCATTGGTAAGGGTCTTCCAAGATTTCATTTGTAGTAGATATTTTTAACATTTTTTGATAAAATGAATTGTCCCTTTTCATAAAAGTAAGCATATGCATAAAGTTTAAAGGGGTTCATGGACACTTGGATGAAAGTTTAGTGGTCTATAAAATCCTCAGGGCTGTATCACATAACAGCGATTTCCAGTCTTTACGATTTATAGATTGATGATGAACTACAATATCCCTCACTAACTACTGCTCCTTTACAAATGAATCTTGCTGGGTACACTGCTCAGACTTATATTGTTATAAGAAAGAAACTAATTATGGTTAACACCTGGGAGATTCCAATTTCTGAAAATGATGGTATGCTAGGGATTGTTAGTGTGGTTAAAAAAATGCATTATTAGAATTAAAATAACTGTACGATCCACAGAGACACCCACCACAGCCAAGCAAGATTAATTAAATCTTTCATGTGGAAGACAAAGGTGGCTCTACTTTTTTTCCATGGAAAATTGCCTCAACACCTGTCAGATGTTCTCAGAGAAGTCCCCTTTCCATGGCTTCCACATCATCTCCGTTCTCTACTCCCTAGCCCCACCACGAATCCCAACTTTTCTTTTAAAAAATCAAAATCAAAACATCTCTATCAATAGCTAAACACCATTTTCTGAGATACTGACTGCAAATAAAAAAAATCATGTCCTTAGAATGTTGTAAAGATCAAATTGAGAAAGAGCAGTATATTGTTCTTATCACCCTTTCTAAGATAAAATCATTTTAATTTTCTAAAACTTAGGGGTTGACATATAGGTCAAGTAGTTACTTCGGAGCTCTATTCTAAGACATTATTAGCATTTAAGAAATATCTTTATTACCTACCTAGCAATGACCATATAGTGGGTAAGAAGTTAATTTTAGAATGTCTTTAAATATGTACATATATTATATAAATCTATGAATCTAGAGAAACATTTACTCAATAATAAATTTTACCTTTTCTCTGATGTAAAATCTTTTGGTCTTGCTTGATATTTTTGTTTCTTCAGCTAAACTAGAAATTTATAGTTTTTTTTTTCTCCTAAAAAATGAAACAATGTTCTTTCCTATAAATAACCTTCTCAGATTTTCTTGTCAGTCTGCTTCAAAGAAATCCCCCTATTCAATATACTTGCTAGCAGTTTGGCTCATATTGAATGGTTCTTTAAGACAAATACCATATGATCTCACCTTTAACAGGAACGTAATCAACAAAACAAACAAACAAGCATAATATAACCAAAGACACTGAAATTGGGAACAGGCTGACAGTGACCAGAGGGGGGAGGGGAGGGAATTTCAGGGGAAAAGGGGAAGGGTTTACAGGAACAAGTATAAAGGACACATGGACAAAAACTATGGGGGGTGGAAATGGGAGGGAGGTGGAAATGGGAGGGAGGTGGAGAGGGCTGGAGTGATGGGCTGGGGTGGGAGTAAAAGACAGAAAACTGTACAAGATCAACAATTAAAATAATAAATAAATAAATAAATAAATAAATAAATAAAGCCACATTCCAAGGCAGGAAAAAAAATATCTGGGCAGCAAACTGAGCTGCTTCTTCTGGAGGAAGTATGGCTGAACAGCCAAGAACACTGGGTAGTTGAAGAGAGGACCACATACCCTGAGCTCCGCAGTTTGGAGTGAGAGACAGCTAATAACTGGAAATGCAGTGTTACCAGACATCACTGGTCCCAAATTATTGCTTCTGCCTGCCACTGCCACAGATATTGTAGGAATGCCTTCCCCTTCATACTCAGCTCTAATCCTCAGAGTTTCATCTGGTCCTTTCCAGGCAGAGGTTACCCGAAGTTCATGAAATGCCGAAATTTCCACAAGTCTTCTTGATTTTTTCACAGTGACCAAGATCGGAAGTTGAGCCCACCAGCACAACCCTGCATTTCAGCAACCCACTCAAAATTTTTCTTACCATCTGAAGCCCTTCAAGAGTTACTTCCTTGAGTTCAGGTCTTTCTGTTGATCAACTGTCTTTCTGTTGATTTCGATCTCCAGATGACCAGCATCTGCAGGAATTGTTATGGGCAACATCAGCAAGAACAATTTTTTTTTTTTTTGATGGTGACATCAAAGCCAAATTCAACCTTTGTATCAACCAGTGTGCAGTTCTGGTGCAACCATATTTCTCCAGCATTTCAAACATAGCCTAGGTAGCATACCTCATGACATCCACTTCAGTTTGATCTGTAACAAGTCCAGCAAAACAAAGTTTTGCAGCAATGAACTGTTTCTCAGACCACTGTGGATCATTATTGGCACCATCCTTAAAAAATATCACTGCTTCGAGAAGGTAAAACTTGTACCCTTTCTTGACAACAAGATATCTTCTGAGAAAAGAAACAGTTGCTATTCTTCCACAAACCCATTCAATCGGAATCATTTCACGCTT
The DNA here is from genome assembly GCA_039655065.1 of Glossophaga mutica. Classification (NCBI taxonomy): domain Eukaryota; kingdom Metazoa; phylum Chordata; class Mammalia; order Chiroptera; family Phyllostomidae; genus Glossophaga; species Glossophaga mutica. The sequence continues at coordinate 69,428,808 of CM077304.1, forward strand.
GGATGCAATGAAAGCTGTTTCCCCATATTTTCTCGTGAAAACATTTTTGATTCCTGATTCCTGTGACAACTGAAAAATACAACTAGTAATTTTATTTGAGATTGCAGCTTTTCCATACAGGTGATTCTTTCTGCCTGAATTTCCTGCTGTAATTTGGTTCTTGGACTGAAGAAGGATTTTTTCTGGGCTACCTATCAATTCATGTAGACTTCTTTTGTTTTAGCCTCCTAGAGTTTTTCTTACCAAAGTTCAGTAATTCAACTGTCGCCACTACCCTGCATGGGCCAAGGACAGAGTCACAGGACAGAGCACCGAACAGAGTCACAGGGCTCAACATGCTGAAGGGTATTTGAACACATGTGAGTTCTTAGGTGTCAACAAGAAATGCGATGTATTGATCACCAAAATTATATAATTTCCTATATCTGCTTAATATATAATATATACGCATAAATACTTAGTAAATTATAATAATAGTAGATCACATTTTAAATGTGCACGTTTGTATATGATTTTTAAAATAAATATCTCTTGAGAAACAGAGTATGGCATAGATTGGGCATGAAGAATGTAGAGAATGGAAAGTTTTAGTTTTTTTCTAAAAAGAAAATCAAACATTTAGAAAGAATCATAAAGAGAGGATGAAATTAAGATTTGACTAATAAAAAATAAAAATTCTTAAGTCACTGAATTTAGGAGATTATGTCTCCAAATTTCCCAAGCAAGTTCTCACTGAAAGCAACCATCAAAACCAAGGAATATTTCAGAGAACTTTTTTTAAAACTAAAAAAGAATAAGGTAAACACAACATCAAGATGTATAAGGATCAGTCTTTAGTTTTAATACAAGAGAGAAATTGAACCAATCTTTCACATTTCTTTTTATTATGTAAGTCAGCATTTGTCATTCTATTTCATATTTAAGTTATGAAGGTGATCATTCTTAAAACAAATTCCTGACCCATTTAAATCAGTTTTCATTCTACTTTTGACTATTTTTAAAAATCCTCTGCTTTTCATTATAATATTTGAAGCATTTAACATGAATTGTTCAATGTATCTATTCTCTTCAAACTGAAAACTTAAAAGATAGTTGATTAACAAAATAAAAATACATTTTCTTTCATGTGGAAGCCCACAGGTAGGGACAGTGGAGGCTGGGGAGACGGCTACATAGTCCTTTTACTTTCTGTAGCCAGTATAGATTTTATTTTCTGCTGCATTATTCTGGTTCATGGCTTCCATCCAAAAGTGTAGTTTATAATTAAATATGGCTGCTCAAGCTTCCCTCATAACCTCTGTGTTCTCGGAAAAAGCTTACTTACGTGCTACAGTTGCAGGAGAGCCTGAAAAGAGGGTAGTTCTTTTTAACTCAAGTCATTTCTGCTTCAGACAAAATCACGATTGCGTTACTAAAGCTAAAGAGGGGAAGAAAGAACATCAAGCAAGCTTTGCCGTCTGCTGTGACAACAGAACGATTGATCTGAATTCCTTTCTACGTGCGAAATGTATCAAAAGTCTCCGCTGTTTTTTGTTAATTACTTTATACACTTTGAAGATGCTAGCATTTTATTTAGGAAAAATTCAGTTACACTCCATCTATAATAAACAAATGTTTCAAAGGTGAAAAAGTCTATTTCTAACAACATAAAGGGAAAAATCAAAGCTGTTAAAGGCAAATTAGTAAATATGTCAAGATTAAAGAGTGATATGATGCTTGTAATACTGTTCTAACAAGCATAATTAAATCATTTAAAAATTGAGTGTATTATTATAAAAATCTATACAACTTTAACAATATTCTTGATTTAAATACATGCTTTAAAAAGTTTCATATGGAAATGAACAAAAAGTAAAGCTAAAAAAGGGCGAAATAAAGGAAAATACTGACTCATATTACAAAGACCTATATGAAAAGACCATATATGAGCAAATACATATATGAAAAGACCATATATCAATGCATATATGAAAAAGCTTCAAAAATTTAAAAGCACATTTGCTAAAAACAGGTACAAGTCATTAGATAAATTTTATTTTAAAAAAGGTAACCAGTGCATATGAAAATGTTTGAACGCAAATATAATAAGAGAAATATGTCTTAAAGTACATTAAAAGCTATTTCTCATCTGTCAAACTGGCAAAAATCCAAGTTTGAAAATACAGTTTGTTGAGGTACTGTAAAGAAATAGACCCTTTTGTATATAGCTTATGGAATTCCAAAACCTGTGTGGAAAGGGAGTCAGCAATATCTAACAATGCAGTAAGTGCATTTACCCTATAACCTAGTAATCTCATTTATATAAGTCTCTCCTGAAAATCCACCTTTGCAAATAGGATTAACAAACATAGTTATTCATTAAAATATTATTTTTTCCCATTTTTAAAATTTTATTTTAATTGTTGTTCTTATACAGTTTTCTGTCTTTTATTCCCATCCCAGCCCCACCCCCTGGACCACCCCACCTCCCTCCCATTTCCACCCCCCTAGTTTTTGTCCATGTGTCCTTTATACTCGTTGTTCTAAACCCTTCCCCTTTTCCCCTGAAATTCCCTCCCCTCTCCTCTCTGGTGACTGTCAGTCTATTCTCAGTTTCAGTGTCTTTGGTTATATTTTGCTTGTTTATTTGTTTTGTTGATTAGGTTCCTGTTAAAGGTGAGAGCATATGGTATTTGTCTTTCACTGCCTGGCTTATTTAGTTTAGCATAATGCCCTCCAGTTCCATCCATGCTGTCACAAAGGGTAGGAGCTCCTTCTTTCATTAAAATATTATTTGAATTAGTAAAAGATTACAGGGAGTCCAAATATACCTCCAACACTGGCTCAGTGAATTATAGAATAATGGCCTACTACTCACTAAACGCATAAGAAAGGCACCTATGTAATAAATAAATTAATTTTCTGGATGTTTTATTGAATTCAAGTTTGAAAAACAGTGCCCAAGTGGTAGAGAGATTAGCAATGGTGAAGATATACTCTTACAACAACTTTCAATATCCTTGTTAATTTTGAAAGATATAAATATGTTAAATATTTTCAAATCAAATCAAATAAAAAAATATATCACAAAACAATGAAACTATAAAACTATATAAAAGTAAAATCACATCCACACAGATAAAATATTTATGTCAAGTAATTTTGAAATCATAGTATTCTGTACACATTTGGTGTTAGTTTGTTTGCTTTGTTTTATTTTGTTTTTAATAAGAACAAAAGCACCTCAAAAATATTAATTTTCACTCAGACAATTTACATGTAGTAGAAATATTAATTTTAACATTTTGAAACTAAATACTAATAAAATATAAATGACAAGTATATTAAAGCGGCTAGGAATCAATATTTTCAGTATGAAAGCAAAGAGCTATCTTTTAAAATTGAAAATAATAATAAATGATAAAAGAAGAAAACTCTATAATACAAAATTTGAAGTTAAAATATGAATGCAAGTTAACATTTTTAAAAACATTGCAAGGCCTGCTGGAAGGTCTTGATTTCAATCCAAAAAGCAGCAGGTATCCTTGGAAACATGTCTTCCTAGGTCTGGGGCAATGAGTGTGTAGGTGAGTTTAGGCCATTGTACAGTGGAAGAAAATGAGAAAAGCCTCAATAAATAATAGTTATTTCTGTGCCCCTCTCCCTCGAAAATAAATAAATAAATAAATAAATAAATAAATAAATAAATAAATAAAATAGTAAATAACACCACAAGTCTAAATTGAAAATATACAAATTGGTTAAATTTGGAAAGACTTGAGCATAAAAAGTTATGATAGTTAAATATAACATATTAAATAGTTAAAAGCAATGATTCCATATAATATACTCATTAAAGTAAGCCCTGTTTCTAGGATTGCCAAGTTAGCTTGTAACAAACTTTCATTGCCATTTAAAACATTATTGATTCTGAACAAATACAAAATGAAACAGAAAAAAAGAAAGAAAGAAAGCCACATTCTAGAGGGTATCAGATGCTTGTAAAAAGGAAGTGTTAGGCAGAATCCCTAGATTATCTCTCTTGATATGAACACGTTGTATAATCGCCTTCCCTTGAATGAGGTTGAGACCTGTGAACACGATGGGATGGCCCTACTGTGGTACATTACGTTACAGGACAAAGGTGAAGAGATTTTCAGTTGCTATTAAAAGTCCTAAATCTGTTCATTTTGACATAATCAAATAAGAGATTACCCAACATTTCTGGTTTAATCTGGTAAAATTCCTCAAAAAAGGACTAAAATCTTTTTAGAAGGAGTAAGTGATACTCTCCTGCTGGCCCTGAAGAGGCAAATGACCATGTTATTAGCTGGATATGGATCATAGTAGCCTTTAAATACTAAGGCCCTTTATTCTTACAACAACTAGAAACTACAGTTGGCCAATAACTCAAACAATCTTGAAAGAAGATTCTACACTCCAGAAGAAAGTTTCTCTTGGCTGACCCTTTGTTTTCAAGTTTTTGAGATCCTGAGCAAAAGTCCCAGATGAAGCTATGTCTGACTACTCACACATCTGTGACATATAAATACCACTTGTTTAAGTGACTAAATTTATGGTGATATAGTATACAATAATAAAGAACTAATACAAATAAATGGACATGAGTGGACTGTCCCATTTTTATGGCTTTTGGTTTGAGAGCAACTTTGCAGTCAGTACTATATGGGGTAGCTGAAACTGACAAAAAACCTGCAGTGTTTCTGGGTCTGAAGAGCCAAAAGGTAAAGTCTGAAAGGAGAGAAACGGATTGGAGAGGGCACAATTTCTACGCATAAAATCTAATATTTGGGTAATTCCGGAAACACGCCATGCTCAAGTTAGACTCCAAGCAGCTCAGCTAGAGATAAATAAAATAACCTAAGATTAAGATGTAATGTTATCAGTGTTTGATATCTAATAAAGTTAAAAGTCTGCTGAAACAAAATATTAACACTCTTCCGAAAATAATATCAGAGTCGAGAGTTACCATCAAAGTATTCAAAAATTCTAGAAAACAAACTAAAAGTATTTGACCTGAAAAATCAGGAAAATATGACCAATTTTCCTGAGAAGAGCAAATCAACTCTGAGGTGACTCAAATGTTGGTATTGGCAGAAAAAGACTTATAAGGCTAGTATAGTGCATTAAATAAGGTTAAGAAAAAATGCTCAGAATGTATATAAAATAGAAAAACTAATTAGAAAGATAGAAACTACAAAATATATAAAAATAGAATTTTAATAATAAAATGCACAAAAATTGAAATAAAACTCAAAGGAAGAGTTTAATAGTAGAATAGAAACTGAAACTCAGCCATTAGTGGTGGGAGAATATTTAGCACAGCTACTCTGGGAAACCACTTGCCAGTTTCTTACAAAACTAAACAAGTCATTACCATATTATTCAACAGTTGCTTTCTTGAACATTTACCCCAGATAAATTAAAACTTATGTTTACACAGAAACCTGTATCTAAATGTAAATAAAAGCTTTACTCAGAATAACCTGAAACTGAAAATATCCCTTATATCTTTAAATAGATGGTACATCTATTTCATGGAATAATACTCAGCAATAAAAAAAGAATGAACAAAAAATGTAGAAGGGAAATAGAATGGCCAGTGAACTTAAACATAGATCTATCAATATTATCTTAGATGAGAAAAGGAACAAAAATATTTTTGAAAATTGAACATATGTGTAGAGGCATGAGGAATAATATTAAAAACCCTAAAATTTGTGTAATCTGAAGTCTCAGGAGGAGAAAAAAAGAAAATAGTGCAAAACAACATTTAAAGAAGTAATGATCAATAGTTTCCCAATTTTGCGAAGAATGTAACATGTAGATTGAAAAACCTCAGTGAACTCCCAAATGAATAAAATAAAATGGCATCATACCTATGCACATTATAGTTATATTGATGAAAATGATGAAAAAAAGAACATTGAAAGCAGAGAATAATGATGCTTAACACATAGGACCAAGAATACAAATTATTTCTCATTTCCAACCAGAAACAATGGAGATCATAAAAAAAAATGGTTTCATATCTTAAAAGTACTTAATGAAAAAAGAAACTTGCAACCCAGAAATCTATACTCAGAAAAAGAAACAAAAATATTTGGGATATGAAAGCAAAAATGAATGCATAAACTTTGGATTCTAAAAATTCTAGAATTTATATTTGTAGGAAATTTGAGGAGATTTACATGTGAATTGATATTAAATAATATGCAACTTTTGTTAATTTCATTACATGTGTGATAACGATATTTTGGTTCTACTGTATAGGATGATGTTCATAATGATGTGTTCAAATATCTTTCAAAGTTTCAGAGAAATATAATAGTATAAACAGATATGCACGTTAATAATTACAGATTAATTATTAATGTCAATAATTATTAATTATTATTAATAATTCCATATTAATAATATGGATGGGAATTACTGGAATTTATTTACTATTGATACTTAACCAGTATGGTTACTCTGGAAAACAAAAAGAAAGTGGAAATTTTTTTTTATTGTTGAACCTAATCAGACCCAAAGACCTAAAATTTCGTTCCTAGATACATCCAACAGAAATCCTCTCTATGTGTACCAAGGAATACATTCAACCATTTAGATAGATTATAATCAGTAGTCACTCCATACTAAACAACAAAAGCGTCTATTACCAATAAATAGAAAATACTTTATGGTGTGCATTCATATAATAGAATTCTATACAGCAATGATAATTATTGAACTAGAGCAACACAGCCACACTTAAATGATGGTAAGCTAGATGAGCCAGACACAAAAGAATACACTTGTAATTTTATATACATATAATATTAAACTTGATTTAACTAAACAATTTTTATAGAAGTAAGGATAGGTATTACCTTTGGAGAAGAATAAGGGGTTAGTGATTTAGACAAAACATAAAAGGACTTCTGATGCCTGGATATTTTTATATATCTTGATCTGATATATTTATTCAGATAATTCATTGAACTGTACATACACGATCAGTGCACCTTTCTATATGTGTGCCATATTTATTAAAATACAAATCTCTCTCAATCCTCTATCATCTTCTTTCTCTCTGTGAACATCCAAATTTAGGGAGCAATAATCCATATTTTCTCTGCTTTCTCACATCCAACTTCCTCTGCCAATTTGTGTTTATACCTTTAATAACACAGTTCTCAAAAGTCTTCTAATTACCTTGATGCATTTTACAATTCTTTGGGGAATGCATGAGCAATGGGGAGTGAGCTGAGACTTTTAATCTCAGATTACATGACTGGTCTGTACAGTTTATATAATAAATTCAAGTTTGAAAATGACTCTTAAAGGTGTTTATGGACCCTCTCCTCTCTTCCACAACCCATGTGTCTTTTTTTTTTTTTTAATGGACATCAAATACGTTACTATCTGCTGTTTCAGGACATGTTTCTGCATATTTAGTTTTCTAGCTTTTCATTCCCTGTATGAGTTGTCAGGCAAGAAGTTCCCTTATGGCTCTAGCCCTTCCACTATTGTACATCATTTCAACCTGTCTCTGTGGATATTTTTAGGTCTAGATAGTTCACCACAACTACCAGGCTCCATTATAGCGGGGAAGTTAAGACTTCAGACCTGACCTGGCTTTGTCAACTAACTACTCCTTCTTAGGTCAGCTAATTTTAGAGATGTACACGTGTTATAGTGAAAAGGAAGTAAGAGATTAGATAAATGGCATTAGCATTCTTGAGGCAAAAGGCTAGCAGATACACAGTAGGAACTAAAATATGTTAGCCAGCAAAGAATGAACTGTAACTGTGAACTCTCTTTTCTATGCCTAACTTAGAATCCATTAGACATAGCATAAGAATCAAACAGAGGTTAAAAATCAACACTATCCCTGTAATGGAGACCAAGGCCTAGGAGACGCAGTATCAATGGGCTTGCTGATATTCAACCTCTTAAAAACGTAGACTTACTGCAGCAGAAAGAAAGAAGGAGCTCCTACCCTTTGCTACAGCATGGATGGAGCTGGAGAGCATCATGCTAAGCAAAATAAGCCAGGCAGTGAAAGACAAATACCATATGATCTCACCTTTAACAGGAACCTAATCAACAAACCAAACAAACAAGCTAAATATAACCAAAGTCATTGAAATTGAGAACAGGCTGACAGTGACCAGAGGGGAGAGGGGAGGGAATTTCAGGGGAAAAGGGGAAGGGTTTAGAGCAATAAGTATAAAGGACACATGGACAAAAACTATGGGGGGTGAAAATAGGAGGGAGGTGGGGAGGGCTAGGGCGGTGGGCTGGGGGGGAGTAAAAGACAAAACTGTACAAGATCAATAATTTAAAAAAAATACTGATTAAAAAAATAAAATAAGGTACATTTACACAATGGAATTCTATGCAGCAGAAAAAAAGAAGGAGCTCATACCCTTTGCAACAACATGGATGGAACTTGAGAGCATCATGCTAAGCAAAATAAGCCAGGCACTGAAAGACAAATACCATATAATCTCACCTTTAACAGGAACCTAATCAACAAAACAAACAAACAAGCATAATATAACCAAAGACACTGAAATTGAGAACAGGCTGACAGTCACCAAAGGGGAGAGAGGAAGGAATTTCAGGGGAAAAGGGGAAGGGTTTAGAGCAACAAGTATAAAGGACACATGGACAAAAACTATGGGGGGTGGAAATGGGAGGGAGGTGGGGAGGGCTGGTGCGGTGGGCTGGGGGCAGGGTAAAAGACAGAAAACTGTACAATATCAACAATTAAAAAATACTGATTAAAAATAATAAAAAATTAAAATAAATAAAATAAATAAAAATAAAAAACAAATAATATACTATATAGAATAATACAAGAAGGTTTTACACTACAAAATAAAATAGTGATTGTCCTGAAAAAAAACAAAAACAAAAAACGTAGAGTTACTGATGTAGATGGACAGCTGCAGGCTTTCCTTACTGGAGCAGGGATGTTACTTAGCACAGGAAAACAGATAAGGAAAGGGCTCAACTAACTATGTTTTCTCTTACAAATTCCAAATCACATAAATTATTTTTCTTTTCATTGGGGAAAAGTGAATGAGGGATGAAAAAGGAGACCAGGAGTGGTACTGTTAGTTAGCAGCTAGGAATGAGCGGCAAGAGGGGTAATAAAGGCAGGGCCCTCACCATTACAGCCTAACAAATAACAATATAGGAGGCTAGAAGCAAAAGGAAGGCATATCTCAGCAATTAACTCAGCAGTCCTGAGCTCGGTTCCATAAGACTGCCAGGAGTCCTGAGTGTCATAAGCAAAAATGGCACAGGAGAAGGGGAGAGTCCTTGAACCCATGCTGAGAAAAGGGGCTTCTGTATCTTACTAAGATTGCCTGTTCTGAACATGAAGAGCAGGAACTGCACAGGAGGAAGAGAGGGGCCTATGCTGGGAAAGGGGTTCCCTGTAACAATTTCACTAAGATGAAGAGCTTTTATTAAATGAGGAAGGAAAGCTTTTGTAACTGAACATTTTTCCCAGGAGAAGAGGAAGGAGTACCTGAAAGCTAGCTAAGGTACATAACCCCTGAATCCCGGTGGCGTGCTTAGATTAGGTAAGTACCTTCTTGTAGCTTTGACTCAAGTTAGAGAGCAAACTTATTAACAAACTTACTAATAATTTTATAGGTGCCTATTTGCAGCTTAATGCTCATGTGTTTCATAAATAAACTTGCCATTTCATTTCCACTAAGTGTATCTGTCTCTCACTTGAATTATTCTCTTGCAAGGGAGATAAGAACCGAGGCGGGGGAGAAAGGCCTCCTGACTCAGGTCTCTCTCCCCATCGGTAACATTACTATGTAGATTTCCCTGACATGGAGATGAGGGAAAAATATCTCTACTACTACAGACTGTAGTTCAAAACTTATGTTGGCTGAGACTCTCCATTTAACACCCACACAGAGTTTAACATTTTTTGACATCTGCACTCTTTTTTAAAAACTCCTTCTTTACATCCCTTCAATCCAGTTTAATGTTTCTAATTCTCTTTTTTTCATCCCTTCTCTATCTGCTTCTCTAATTTATTTTTCACTTCCTGAACACCACATGTTTGTACTTTTCAAATTTTAATCCTAACTTTCTCCTCCCCTTCCTTTGTTCTGCCTTCTCTTTTTTCTTCTCTTCTGTTCTGCATAGACACTCATTTGACACACTTTATTCTTTTTAAATGGCTTTATGTATCACCTCCACGTAGACCAATCATGACTTCGTCAAACATTTATTGTGCCGTTACAATGAACAAATATCTTAAGTATTTCAAAGTGATATAAAGCCACATTTAGTTAAAACGTGTTCTCCTTAATGAAGTGTTTAACTTCACAGTTGATAACTTGAAAGCATTTAGCGCATATCCTCTGAAGCTTAACCTGCCTGAGCACCAACCCCAGCTCTGACACTGCCAAACTGCTAGGCCTTTGATGTACTACTTACTTTTTGTGCCCCAAGTCCATTGTTTCTGTGTTTGTGTGCTCACTCTAAGAGTTCCATAATTTTCTAAGGTTTATATTTGAACATTGTGTTTTAGATTCCAAAGCTTTCACCATACCATATATTCTTCATTTTGCAGTAAAATCTGAAAGAAATTATTGTGTTTCTTTTAAAGTAAGTAAAATGCTGGCTTAATGAGATTTTTTAAGAGGTTAAGAAATTCATGAAACAGAATTTTAATTTTAATGGCTCACTTCAAACTCCCATTCAGCTTTTACCTCATAGCAGCTGCTTTAAATTTATCTTTACCTCTGTTCTTTCTCCTAAACTCCAACTCCACAGCTGTTACCTGGACATCCTATTGACACCATAAAATCAACCTAAAGAAAAGCAAGTTTTAAACTGAATTATCTAATCCTAAATCTCTTTCTCTGTTTTAAATTACTTATCTTCAAGTGATAGAAATTTTCCCAGGCAAAAGTCTCAAAATATTGGTATAATCTCCTGTTCCCCCCATAATTTCCATAGATATTTCATTTTATAGACAGCCTCTGCCTGTAGTTGATAGTATTCTTTTCATTATACGTCACCTGCCAATCCTGCAGCAATAATCTTAATTAAAATTATTAACTCTAGTTAATACTAATTAACTTTTTTTTTACCTGTGTGAAGTCTCTGTAGTGACTAATTTATTCCATACAATGTTGGCTTTTAGGCTGTTACTTAACTTTTTTATTTTATCCTCACTCAAGGACATTTTTTCATAGCTTTTTAAGAAAGAGAGGGAGGGAGAAAGGAAAACATCAATATGAGAGAGAAGTATTGATTGGTTGCTTCTTGTAGATGTCCAGAGCACAGATAGTACACACCAAACCGGGGACAAAACCTACAATCTAGGTATGTGCCCTTACTGGGAATAAAACCTGCAATCGCTCAGTTACCAGACGATGCTCCAACCAAGTGAGCCGCACCAGCCAGGGCTAGGCTAACTACTATTGACTGACATCTAATATCTGTCCATTTTGCACATAGGTGTTTCACACACATTATTTCATTCAACTTTTGCAACATTCTCCAAAATATAATTTTCCAGTCAGCTTAAAAGATGAGGGAATTGAGGCTGAGTTTTTCTGATTTACAGAGTTGGAACTGAAACACATACATGGCTGATTCCAAATTTGTGTGCTCTCTCTCAAATTTTTTCTTTTGATCACTTTGCTGCTCAAATTACCACTAAGACTCCCACTGTGTCACAAATTATGCCCAAATTCATTAGCCCATTAGTCCAATGTTTCTTGATGGGGCCTCATTTGCAGCTTAACTCCATTTTCTTTTTCTTTTATACATATTCTGCTAATACACTAGTCAATTGAAATCAACACATTTCACAATGTTCTACTTTATTCTGATATACCAATTAGTTCTTCTATTCAGATTACCTTTCTCCCTCTCTGTAGCTGTCCAATTGCCTCATCCTTTTAAGGTCCAGCTAAATGCCTCTTTCATAATTTAATTGTCCTTGAGCTCTTTCAACAGAATTATTCATTTCCCTCCGAACTTTCACAGCTTCTATAACTTTCTAATTTGTATTTGAATTTAAAAAATTATTTACCTTCCTAAAATAGCATGTCTGTATCTAACTACCTTTGCATCCTCTAGGCCACTAATTGAATCAAGAAGAGACAGACTGCCACCTAATTATTATTTTTCATTCTACATTAAAATATTTGTAAGATACAATTGCCAATAGTGGTAAAATAGAACCAATTATATCCTATTTGGCATGGAGTGACAGGCACCTAAGTTCAGTTGAAAGATATAATAAACTAAGCTATAAATTTTAACTTCTCTGTCAGAAAAATCTCTCCAAAGTGTATTGGAAAGTTGAGCTAAAAATAATAGGTGCAGCTAAAAGGTTTCTAATAGCTCCTTAAAATTTCTGCATTTTGTTGTGTTTTATTGGAGATCAACTATGGACGTCTTTCCTTTTAAAATGCACTGTTACAGATGATTTTCTTTGTTAGTGGGCTCCATATTATTTATGAGAAAAAACATCAATAAAAAACCAGTATTGAAAATTTAACCATAATTGCTTAGAATGAGTTCTTTGAATAGAGAGTAATAAAGGCACTCAGAACAAGTCTCTTAAATATTAAATATGAAGTATTTATTCTTTCTGCCACTTAAGAATTAAGCAATGACCAGAGTTTGAGATGACACATACAATGTTGAAAAGTCTAGTCTTGCCCATTACAATCATATTGCATATCAAAGTTAGAAAGAATTCTTCCATATAATCCAGTTAGAGTCACAATAATACATTTCTATATTATTATACCAGAGTGTAAGCATCTGTTCATTATTTTCTCAATCAGTCACTATTTAAACATAAATTTATATGCATATTGTATTGAAAGGTAGGGGATGTAAGGAAGGATTTATTAAGATTCTTTTACACTAGTTTATAGCATAAGTGCCCATCAGTAAATGAGTGGATTAAAAAATTGTGGTACATTTACACAATGTAATGCTACACAGTAGAAAGAAAGAAGGAGATCCTACCCTTTGTGACAGCTTGAATGGAACTGGAGAGCATTATGTTAAATGAAATAAGCCAGGCAGTGAAAGACAAATACCATATGATCTCACATATAAGTGGAGCCTAATCACAAAACAAACAAATGAACAACATAGAATCATAGAGTTGGAAGTAAAGAACAAACTGACAGTGACCATAGGGGAGGGGAGAGAGGAATAATGGTGAACAGAAGGGGAAGGGGCAAGCAAAGGAAAATAAATAGAGGACTCATGGGCTTGGACAGTGGAGAGGGATTGGCTGTAGGAGTGGGGAGGGACAGGGTAGGGGTGAGCAATGGGGAGAAAGTGGGAAAACTACAACAGAACAGCAATAAATAAATAAAATTAAAAATTCTTTTGAAAGTAAGGTACATGAGAAAATTTTTTCAATGGTGTCTTGTCCAAACTTTATTAAATTAATGCTTAGGTTTAAATATTTAGTTAGTTTGGTTTGTTAGTATAACTTAGTTAATTTAACTACCTCATATCTAGATTGTTATATTATTTGGGGTTGGTTAAGTTCTAGTTATTCACTTTGACTCAGAATTTTTATCAAAAACCTTTGGTAATAATATTCTATGTAATGTCATTTTAATGTGCTTTAGAATTTGTAATGTAGAAATTATATATTTACTTGGGGAATGATGATGATATAGTAGAGGTATTTGAGATTTCAGGCCACTTTTTACTATGATATAAAATATGCAAGTTCCAAAGTAAGAATGAATCAAGAAGTTAAAATAAGTCCTCTAGCACCTAATGTAGTACATGGTGCATTATACAAAGAAATTGTATAAATACATATGCAAAGAAAATAAATCAGTCGAACAAGCATAAAGAATCAAACACAAAACACAACAAAAGGAAAGTTTGTTTTTGAATGAATTTCTATAGGGTACTCAATATGTCAGGTTCTCTCTGAAGGGTATATGGTAATTAATTCATTTAGTCATCTTTTGAGAAAGGTACTATTATTGAATAAAATGCATATGTGTCTCAAAGAGGTTACATAAATAGTTCAAACAATTTTATCACCTGTTCAATGTATTAACGGAAACTCTGAGCAAGTAATATGTAAGTTGAAGTAAAAATTTTGATTAGGAATTTCTTTGAGACTATCAGACTTGTGGGCCTGCAATATACCCAAACAGGAAAAAAAGTCTTATTCAAGTATTGTTATACATGAGTAATCCTTCCTTGATATAAGAATCCCTACAGCAAGTGCAAGCTCAGATCCCACTGATTGAGGTACATCTCTTTAATATTACCTCTATTAATTTTAAAAACTCACGTCTGCAAAGGCTCAAATTTCTATATTATAGTCTTCACCAACTGAAATTATATAGTGCTAGTATTTGGATATTAACAACTATGGTAGTGATACTCTTACAAGTATGAACCATAGCTGGTGGCAAGTTTCTTTTTCTCTTGTAATTGCTGATTCAAGTGCACAGATTTGGAATAAGGAAAGAATGTGAGGGTTTAACAACCTCTTGGTAAGTTCTATTTCCGTCTTTACTGGGGTATAATTTTTCTACAAAAACTTAACATAATTAGTGCATTCAATTTGCTGAGTTTATACATATGTATATACTTGTGTTATCACCACAATCCAGATTACAAACATAACCATCATATCCAAAATTTTCCTTGTATCCCTTCCTTTTCTGTGTGTATGGTAAGAACACGTGTCATGAGATCTACCCTCTTAAATTGTATTATTGTTAAATAGAGGTACGATGTTGTAACCCCGATTTCTGGAACTTACTCATCTTGTAACTAACTTTAAACCCATTAAGCTACTTCCCATGTTGTCCCTCTTTGTCTATGGTAAAATTCATTGTGCTGCCTACTTCTATACCTTTGATTATTTTAGATGTTTTATATAAGAAAAATATGTAGTATTTATCTTACTTCATTTATTTAGCATTTTCCAGGTCTTTTTCACATTGTCACAAATGGTATGATTTTCTTCTTTTATAAGGCTGAAAAATATTCCATTGTATGTATATATCAGACTTTCTTTATCTCAGAAGTGAAAATTCTGTATCATATGGTAGCTTTATTTAAATTTTTTTATGAAACTCCATATTATTTTCCATAGGGACAGCATGCCTTTACATTCCCACCAATAGTGTACAAGAGTTCCAACTCCTCAGAACCTCAGCACTTTATTTTTTGTAATAACCATCCTAAAAAAAAGGTGAGATGATATTTTATTGTAGTTTTGATTTGTATTTCCCTAATGATTAGTAATGTTGAGTCTCATTTCAATTATCTGTTGGTCATTTGTACTTTTTCTCTAGAGAAATGTCTACTTTTGCCCAATTTTTAAACGTTATTTTTGTTGATGAAATTTAGGAGTTCCCTACATGTTTTTAAAATTACCTCATCAGATAGATGACTTGCAAATACTTTCTTTCATTCTATAAGTAGTATTTTAGGTCTGTTGGTTGTTTCCTTTTCTTTCAGAAACTTTTTAGTTCGATGTGGTCCAACTTATCAATTTTTGCTTTGTTGTCGATCCTGTTGGTATCATTTTGAGACAAACTTGAAGAGCTCTCTTCTGTTTTCTTACAGGAGTTTCAGATCTTATATTCACATAGTTAGTTCATTTTGTATGTGGTGAAAGATAAGGATCCAATATCATTAATTCTTTTTTCCTCCTGGGCTATTTTTGTATCTTTCAACAATATGTTCTTTGGAGCAGGCTGGGTTTTGTTATTAAAGCATTTCATTTTGTTTTGCCTTATTAAGTTAGTTTTCATTATTATTCTGTGAGTTATAAAGGTTTCACTATTTCTCAGAAGAGAAAATCATGTAATATAGTGAAATTTGATTAGTAATGTAGTATAACACTACACTACACAATAAAAGCTCAAAGAAAGGAACAACACATTTTGAATTGGGAGATTTGTATTAGAGAAACTTAACTAACCTCCAAAACGTTTCTGAGTCCATAAAGATAAAACTTTCAGATGGCCATTGGAGGATGATCAATGCAATGGAAAGAGTAGTAAGAGCAATGACAAAGATGTGACATCACAGGGATATTCATTTAGGAGGTGTCTTGAGAGTGGTATGGGGGTGAGAATAATATTGTGAGATAAACTCATTAAGAAGAAATTGGTCTCAAAGTGTCTTTTAGATTCTATGTCACTGTTTGAATGTTATTTTCTAGATGAAAAATCCAGTAGTGGATATTAGCTTAAATAATGCATATGTGGCTTTATGTGATGACCTCAACAAAAACAAATGGTGGTAGAAAAATGAGGAAGAGTAAAAAAATACAACCAAGTATGACAATAAAGTAGAGCTAATGAAACTTTATCACGTGAAAGATATGGACTGAGAAAGAGTGAAGCTATTCCATTTTCTAAGTATAGAAACATTAAAATAAAAAAATTCAGGGAAAGAATTTAATATATTTAATTTCAGCATGTTAAAATATATTAACTTGTTGCCCATTAATTGGAAAACCCATCAAAAAGGCTGACATGAACAACAGGAATTTAGGAGGCATCATATCTTATGCGGCAGTTAAAGCCTTCCAATTAGATGAGTTTCCCAAGGAAAACATACAGAGATGTGAAAAGAAGGTAAGATGCTGGTGATACTCAAAATTAGAAGATATTCTGATATGAATTTTGCACAAGATGTCAGAAAGGAAGTGTCAGAGAAGTAAGAGAAAAATCAGAAAAGAACACAGAGAAACGAATCAAAGAGATATTTTTCAAGGTAAACAAAGAAAAACTGTTGGATAATGTTCTATTTTTTTTTCCAGGAAAAAGAAAAGAAAGACATCTATTTATTTAGCAGCATAAATGGCCATGGTAATATTTGTCAAAGGAAATTCAATGCTGGGAATACTGCCACAGTGTAATGGGTAGAAGGTGAAGTGAAGAAGGAAAAACAATGCCTAGCTAATGAAAAATGTTATTTGAAGTATCTGGCTTTTTAAAAACAAAATAGGTTGTCACTAGTCAGAGGACTAGTGACAAATGGAGACTTTTTTCTCTCTTAAATATGGAAATATATAATAAGCTATTAACTGTAAAGAATCATTGAAGTAGGACAGATTCAGGACCCAGAAAAAGATGTACAACCAGTAGATAAACTTCCTTAGGGGAGAAAAGATGACATGTTTAAGAGCATGGAGGCATAATTAGTCTTGGAAGAAAGCAGTCCCAAAATAAACACCTTTCCTCAAAGGACTTCCAGTCAAGATGGAGGCATAGCTAGATACACTTTGCCTCCTTGCACAACCAAAAGAAGAACAAAACATTTCAAAACAAAAAACAAGAACTGCCAGAAAATCAAACTGTATGGAAGTCCAGCAACCGAAGAGTTAAAGAAACACTCATCCAGACTAGTAGGAGGGGTGGAGATGGTCACTAGGAGCAGAGAGAACCTGAGGCAAGGTGCACTATCACATGCAGATAAGCTGGGAGGAACAACTGGGGAGCTAGACAGACCACACTACTGCGGGTTCCAGCAGGGGAAATAAAGCCTCAAAACCTCTGGCTGTAAAATTCTATAGGGGTTGTGGTGGCGGGAGAAACTCCTAGTCTCACAGCAGAGTTCATTGGAGAGACTCATGGGGTCCTAGAACGTACTCAACCCCACCCTCCAGGGAATCAACAGCAGAAGGGTAGCTTGTGGGTAGCAGGGGAAGTGACTGAAAGGGGGCTAGAGCCGAGCAAGTAGCATTGTTCCCTTTTGGGTACCTCCCCCACATACAGTGCCACAATGCAGCATAGTGGGTTGCACCACCCTTGCACATACCTAAGTCTCTGCCCCTTACAATATAACAGGTGCTCTGAGACAAAAAATATGGCCTAAATGAAAGAACAGATCAAAGCTCCAGAAAAAGAGCTAAGTGACAAAGAGATAGCCAATCTATCAGATGCAGATTTCAAAACACTGGTAAGCAGCATGCTCATAGAAATGATTGAGTACAGATGCAAAATAGTGGAAGAAGTGAAGGCTGTACAAAGTGAAATAGAGAAAAATAATACACAAGGACCCAACAGTGAAGGGAAGGAAATCAGGACTCAAAACAATAAATTGAAACAGAAGGAAGAAATAAACATCCAACCAGAACAGAATGAAGAAACAAGAATTAAAAAAAAAGAATGAGGAGAGGTGTAGGAACCTCTGAGACAACTTTAAATGTTCCAACATCTGAATCATAGGGGTGCCAAAAGAAGAGAAAGAGCAAGAAATTGAAAACTTATTTGAAAAAAAAAATAATGAAGAACTTTCACAATCTGGCAAAGGAAACAGACTTCCAGGAAGTCTGGAAGCTCAGAGAATCCCAAAAAAGTTGGACCCAAGGATGCACACACCAACTAAGGCACATCATAATTACATTACCCAAGATTAAAGGTAAGAAGAGAATCTTAAAAGCAGCAAGACAAAAGGAGACAGTTACCTACAAAGGAGTTCCCACAAGACTATCGGCTGATTTCTCAAAAGAAACTTTACAGGCAAGAAGGGGCTGGAAAGAAGTATTCAAAGTCATGCAAGTCAGGGACCTACATCCAAGATTACTCTATCCAGAAAAGCTTTCATTTAGAATGGAAGGGCAGATAAAATGTTTCCTAGATAAAGTCATATTAAAGGAGTTCTTCATCACCAAGCCATTATTATATGAAATGTTAAAGGGACTCATCTAAGAAAAAGAAGATGATCAAAATGACAACAAACTCACAACTATCAATAACTGAATCTAAAAACAAAAACAAACTAAGCGAACAAATAAAACAGGAACAAAATCACAGAAATGGAGATCACATGGAGGGTTATCAGGTGGGAGGGGAGAATGGGGTAAAAATGTACAGGGAATAAGAAGCATAAATGGTAGGTTAAAAATAGACAGGGGGAGGTTAAGAATAGTATATAGAAAATGGAAAAGCCGAATAACTTATTGTATGACCCATGGGCATGAACTAAGGTGGGATAATGCTGGTGGGGGTGCAGAGTGGAAGGAGATAAAGGGAGAAAAATATGGGATAAATGCAATAGCACAAATAATAAAATATACTTTTAAAAAAGTAACACCTTTCCTCTGAGACTTTACAGAAGTCTATGCAGGACAATTGATGATTTAGCCTGCAGTACAGCATAATATACTCTGTTGAGGTTGGATATAGAACTTAGTGTTTTATAAGATTTAAAAATTCTCTTGATGGTAAGCCACAACACACTAATACTTCAATAGACTGTGTGTTCCAATACAGTAAAAGTAAAACTCTTTTACTTACAGCTCCAAATTAGTGAACGGCACTATACAGTGTCATGCGTTCTGAGGACAGGGTAATAGCACGCTGGGACAGTAAGGGGCAGTTTATGTATGACAAGAGATGTGGGGTTAAGTAGATCGCAATGGCTTCCCATAGTTTGACTAATGTGAATAATTTATCAGTCTCTGGAGCATAGAGAATGCCCCATTTATCTGGTACCTGTTCCACGGGCAGTTAAGGAATATGTATAGTTGTTGCAAGTGTGGGAGCCTGCTAAGGGAAAGTGAATGGAGTGTGGCCTTAATTAGGTGCTCAGGAAGAACTGACTAGCCTCTAGCCAGAGTCTCAAAACAAGGTCAAGACAGCACTTCAAACAAACAAACAAAAACCCATTTTCATACACATGAAGAAAAATAAGATTAGCGAATCCATCTGACATGTGTCATGGATAAATTGGGTAAGGAATATGACAAACAAAAAAATAGCTAAGCTTATAACTGACTTTACTCTCAGCCACTGTTTTGAGCATTATGCATGTATTATTTCAATCTTTTCTACAGCATGAAATAAATACTATAATATCATAGATTTTCAGATGAGCAATCTGAGGTACAGAGACGTTAAATGATATGCTCAAATTCCTAAAAGTTTTATGTCAGAAAAAGAGAAGCCAAGGCAATGTTAGCCCTAGATTTCAGGCTTGTAACCCCTTCTCTCTTGTCATGCCCATTAAATGCTGATTGTCTGGCTAAGATAGAATTTGTGAAGACTATTCAGGTGTAATTACATCCATGCACAGATCTATGTCATTTCTCCCAGAAATGTTAAGTGACACACAAATAAGAAAGAAAGAATTGAGGTTTATAGGACAAATCACTGGCAGGAAAAATTATGTATATATTGTGAGTTAGGGCAAGATGCAGGGCTACAAATAATAAAACTAATATCTCACCTACTTACTATGAACGGTGATTACAAAATATAGCTTTCCTTCTGCAACCAGCAAAATTGCTAATTCCTCATCCTCATATTAGATGTACTTACCTATCACTGGTGCAGCTGATTAACTAGTTTCTAGTTTTCCCATTCAAGGGCCGATTTCTTTTTATAGGACAGAAGGCAGATAATTATGCAAGATCTATTTAGATAGACTGGCCTCTAAAAGGGAAGAGGCTGAGACAAGCATACCCAGTTTCTTCTCCTAAAATCAAAGATAGTTTACTTTTCTTTCCCAAATAAAAGTGTGTGAAGAATAGTAGAAGACTGTACATGGAGACAGAAGGAATGGAATGCAATCGTCTTCCCCATCTATCCCCTCTCGTAATTTTGAGCCCAGGTGAAGTAGTTAATTAAGGACTATAGCTTATTGTAGAAGGAAGTGAGGTCATACTTGAATCTAGACAGAGAGAAAAGGATGAATTTGAGGGCCTGGAAGCCGCTGGTTGTGGTGGTGGTGGTGATGTAGTAATAGGGATATATCTGTAGCAGAATTAAAAGGTAGCAGGTGGTGACGGAGACAGCACCAGGAGCCTTTTTTAGGAGAAAAACAGTATTTTTTTAAATGATAATAAGGATATTAACAGGAAAGACAAGCTTCATCTTGAGGGCTAACCCAAGATGGTTGGCATGACCACTTAAAATATTGGTGAGGGAATGAAAAAGCCATATTCAATTTGTGTTTAAAAGGATGCTAACACTGATTTTTATCAAAGGGGGAAATAGAGGTTTGTATGCTGAATGCTTGCTATTCTGTATAAAAGCAGAAGTAAGGTTTGAAGTTAAATGAAGTTGAATATTTTTGGTAAAAAGTTTTATTTGAATGTGATTTATTCATTTAATGAATTTTCTCAGAATATATTAAAATAGAGTGGAATAGATATTTATAAACTAAAGACTGCGGGGGGCTCTGCCCATGGATTCCCCCCGTTCGTCACAGATGAAAATAAAAACTACCAAGACAAGATCTGCTTGGGGAGGAGAGGTGGCCAAACTCTCAAAAGAGAATGACCCAGAGCCCTTTTCTCACTGGGCTTTTATTGGGTTCAAATACATGGGAATACAGGTAGGTCAGGCAGCAAGGATCAAACAATCGTTAACATTTCAAAGAAATCTGAGGGCTTAATCTGAGCCAGTGTTTGTCAGGAAAGGGGGTTGCCAGACTTTGGGAGACATACTCATTTCCTCCTTGGACCCTTATCATTTAAATGAGAGCACTCTTAGCAAAGCAGGTTTCACAGGACTTTAGGAATTCTTTCTTATGCCTGATCACCCTGGGAGCCGTCCTGGATCACCCTGGGAGCCATCCTGGCCGGCACAGGGCTGCACCGCTCACCCCCACAGTTTCAGGCTTTAAGTCGATTAGGAAGCAGGAGACATCTCCCAGACGGAAATGAGGACTCAGGCTATGTCAGAATAGTCGGGGGGCGAGGGTCCATCACATCCTCTTTGCTGCAGCCCCCCCGAGTCCTTCCATGAGGCCTCCCAAGTGGTCGAGTCTGGCTTAGGTTGCCCCTCCCACGAGGAGTCTTACCCGTCATTGACTGCCAACCAAGCATTGGGGCCAGAGATGGATAAGGCAGAAGCAGTGCTCCTGCCAGGGAGATAAGCTTTGTCTCCTTCGTAGCTCACGTCCTCATGACAGAACAGACCCCAGATGAAATGGGTCCCTTGGCTCTTACTCAGCCCACCATGGGGTGAGGGTTACAACTCCTGAAACCAGGCTGAACGGTCCGCAACAAAAGACAAAATTCACAGTGAGTTCATAGAGCATTTTAACTAGTTAACTTTGATTGCAGATTGATAAGACTGGTCAAAACTGTTAAGGGGCACTGAGAAAATAGAGCCATTTTATTTACGGTACCTTCCTACAGACCCCTGCTTCCTGGAGACTTCTACTTCGTTGCTAACATGACTGACATTATGTAACTTATTGTGAATGAAAGTGTGGCCCTGCGTGTCTCTCCTTGTGTGTGTCAGTCTTCCAGGAGACAGCATGTCCCAGACCGGGGGCAGTACCTTCAACAGGGGGTGAAATAAAGAGACAAGAAAGTAGAGTCACAAATGCATCACACCAGACATCAATATTTGTCAGTTTTAAGCCTGTTGTTTGTTTTTTCGGGCATTACTTAGATTAACATATCAGACACAGTGCCTATGAGTTTGAGAAGGGTAAATGTTGCTGCTTCCTACACACAGAGAAGTCCAATGTAGTTAAATTAATTAACACTCAAGCTTTGATACAAGTGTTGTAAAGATAACTGACCCTAATGAGGATTAAAATATGCATTCCTCAGTGACCATCAAGAGTTTAATTCTAGTCATTCCATGGCTAATAATATTAATGTGGAAAGTTAAGCCTACGAACCTATTAAGAATATTGAAAACTCAGCAATAGTTGTGAAATAGATGAATAGCATAATGTGCTAATTCATCAAGACTCACTCTAGTGTTTTTAACTAAGCATTGTTTCATTTAGAATGCCCACAATTCAGTTTACTCTTACATTTTCTGAAGCATAGTGAAAATGAACTTTTTATCAAGCAAGATCTAGTAAATTATTTTATAAGTGTTTCTTTCCTATTCAGACCAAACAGATGCTTCAGTTTAGAAATGTCCATTATACTCAAAAGAAAGAATTGTCATTCATGATTAGAGTATGCTTAACATTTATAAAATTCCCAGGTGGTCAAGTCACACTCCATGTTGCCTTGTCAAATACAAAAGAAAATGTGGGAAAGCTGTGTAGTGCGTGCATAAGTCAAAGTAACAAACGAGACAGAAAAGAACAGGAAGTAGAAAAACCAGACAATGCAAAAGCAATAGAGTGGGTGTATTGAGGAAATTAAACTTTTCTTCATTGCACAACACCTGGATTAATGGCTGCTTTGCCGGATATGTTTGAAAGGACCACTGGCATTACCTTTTCCTACTGACCACCCTCCCATATTTAAACCATGCAAAGATGGTAGTCTATGTAGGGTAGCCAGGTCTTTTCTAGAAAAGAATGGATTTTCCACAAGTATGATTGTTTTGTAAAATAGAAATTTATGTCTACTTTTTAATGCTTTTCATGTTATATTTCATTTTTGCTGTGTATCTATTTTCCCGATCAAATGGCTCAGCTACACCGTAGCAGGAGGTATTTCCTGTGTATGATTATATTCTCACTGTTTAGCCGTGAATTCATTACACATGCTAGATGTTTATTAAAGGTTTCTGAGAAATTTCTCAATTTTCTCTGTTTTTCTGAATATCAAAGGTTACAGGCTATTCATTGGCCTTTATTTGTTTTGCTTGTGACAGCGTCGAATGAGTTTGAAGTGGTAAATTAGTAATTGGAGATTTCAAACTCTGTCAAGTATCTGTCTATAATTATTTACAAATTTTCAATACAAATACTAAAAGACTAGAATGTTTTCTATAGATTACTTCTCCCTGATTAGTATATCTGATTAATCTTACCACACTATATCCTAATTTTCAACTTATTATTCTATAAACTAGCCTCAAATTTTTGAAAAGAAACTTCATTAGTTTTTAACAAATAAGTACATTGAGGAAAGATATGTTTTGTTTGCTAATTTGTGTGTTTGCTAATTTTTCATGGGAGAATAAAAGCACCCTTTATTTTCATTATGAAAATAATTTTGTATGGAAAAAGATGAAGCTTTCTTAGAGATATTCCTGTCTTCCAACACTAATGCATGGATCTTTTAAGTCTAAAATTACAATTAGAATAGGAGACTGTAATATTCAAGTATTATCAGACTTATATATCTCTCAATAAGCAATATAATAGAACACCATAAGTATGTGCCACAAAATACCCTACATATGAATCTTGTAAAAGATACTATTCAAACATAGCGAAGTATGGAGCTGATGATTTCTGATAGTGTAAAGACCAAAATCGCTGTTTTGGAGAATGATGAAAGGATTAAACATGGCAAAGTTTAAAGAATTTTCATGTTATGCCTCACAAAACATGCAAATAAATGCTAAATAAAGCTCAGAATTCTGAAATAAGAAATATTCTTGAAATAATCCCAGGGGGGGCCTGACTTGAATAACATTAGAATATTTAACAAAGTATCATTTGAAAGATTTGGAAAATAGACCTTGGAAAAAACTTGGGATGTGCACAAAGACAGAGGAGTCTCTTCAGATCTTTAATAATTCTGATTAGGTGGTAAATCCAAACCAGTGAGCAAGATGAAGGAATAAAGTTCTCCTGTTTTTGAAGACATTTCATTATAGACTCTCACACACATAATCTATACTTATATGTATACACATACAGCACCACATATAAAAGTTACATGTAGATAAATGTACAAATACACACATACACATATGGATGTACTTGTCTGAATGTGCAAGTACACACATCCATGTGAGTATGTGTATGTAAATGTCCAAAAACACTATGTATGCACATGTATGTGTATGATCTCTAAGCTGAACAATTATCCTCAATAGTAAAAGATAAACATATGGATTCTGTGACATATCACTATTTTGATACACTCGCCCAGTTCAAATAGCTTTTGTCAAGGAGAATTTTCAATTATTTTAAAGTAAATTAGCAGCTCTATTAAAGAACCTTGATACATATTAAGATACTCCAAATTGCAAATATAAACATTGAAACTGAAATTTGACAGGATGCGTACCCTCCTTTAATTGTTCAGATTCTCCCTTGTCTTTTTAGTGACACATTTTTGTCTTCCTGTTGTACTTGGTTTTTATCATCACCATTTACTAAAAGCTTAAAATGCTGATATTTTTAGAGTTCCATTTGAAGAACACAATTAAATATTTTAAACAGATATTGAATGTTGAGGACTACAATTTTAAAAGGCTTACTGTCAAAAAGTCCAGTACCTTTTAACACATTCAGTCTGGTTTTAAATATACCTTTTGAAAGGCTCAACCATTTAAATCATCCAATTAATGATGAACAACATAGAAGGAAGGTATTACTACTAGGTAGAAGTACTGTTTAACATTCAACATCAGCTTTGTAACAACCATTTGCATTTCAGTAACTATAATTATAACTTGAGTGTGTATTACAACCTATTGAAAATTATTTCGGTCTTTGGTATATTAATTAAGGACTTTTTACAACACAAACTTTGCTTATCATACTTTTAATTTGTAGGATTAAAAACAACTTTATCTTCAATATTGAGCTTTTAAGTCTGAAGTTTTAATAGCTTTTCCAGTAATTTCCAGTGCTTCATTTTGACAAAGAATTTTCAAAAAACTTTATTTCAATTTTAATTTATTATGAAACAAATTCAAGCCACTCTTGTGATTAACCTGATTCTCTATGTGCAAAATCTAATGTCACCGATATAAAAACTGGTGTTTATCTGTTTGCAAGTTCTTCTTTTGTAAATGTAGCCAATACATTAATAGTCATATGTACAGAGGAAAATTTAGATATGAAAATGAATAAAAATAATTTAGAAGGGTCACTTTATGTAAAAAGAAACACACCTGGTTTCATGGAATGATATTGTAAATGACCTTCTGCAGCCGCCTATGAACAACATCAGCTTTGAAGAGAGACAGTCCTCTTAACTTAACTGCCAACTTTTAAAGTAAATGCTGATGCTTTTTTAGCAGATTTGTTTCTTCTCATTTTACTCAGTCCGTGATATCACCAAGTTCCCTATTGTGGATGAAGTCAACTTTCTTGAAAAATGGATATTTATTATATGTATGTTTTAATTAAACATGCATTTTTGTTTTTAGTTCACTGATGCAGAAAACTGTTGTGAAAAGACAAAACTAAATTTTTAGACTTACAGCACAGTATGTGCATAAAATAAAGCACTATAACACAGATATTCAGAGGACTCTCTATTTGGTCCCTGACACTCATGTTTAGTGGCAGTTTCCTGCACAAATTTGTTGTACACCTAAATTATCATTCACACATTCTCCTCCACCGTCTAATGCCTGAATGTCATACCCACTGGTGCACCAAAGTGGTGGGAGTTGGCCATGGAAGTGGTCAGCCCTGGCAGGAGGAGTATTTTATCACTGCCATTGTTTAGAATTGCTGGAGCAGGATGGCAATAAAAGGCAGAAAAAGAGACTGATTTTTAGTCAGTATTATTATTGTTTTTAAAATATTTGTGTACAAAGCATCTCCTTATTGCCTGCACCAGGGATAATCTGCACTTTCTCCATCTCAGTACCATCCTATGATCATTTCCTGCATCTTACAGATTGACATACTGACCTCAGAACAGATGGTTGTTACAACTAGTAGCCAGGAAGAGGCAGAAGTGTTGAATGAAGACTCTTCCTGTAGCAGAGGGTTAGCATTTCATGGCTGCTGCTTTTGAAAAACTATAGATTCTGTATTTAGGACAAAGGTGTTTGTTAGGTTCTACTAGGAAAAAGGTTAGATAAAAAGATGTCTGTTTTTACCTGTCTGGTGGTCTTTCAGACTTAAAATGAAAACTCTATTCACTACTCACGCACCTCATGGTTTCTAAATGGAGCCATATAAGAGATTGGACATACAAGTGGGTATAAGCAAAACCCATCTAGTCTTTCAATATGACTGTTAAAAAAGATTCTTTAAAAAAATTAAAAACCCATGAAAAAGTTAAATAGAAAACCTCAAAACTGCATTCTGATTTAAAATAAATTTGGGATCCTTGAGCATGTTCTTAGCGTGACCCTGAGCTTCAGAAGTATAAGGCACCAAGCAGTCAGGGTCCCCAGTGTGAGCAAGAATAGCTATATTTCAGACAACCAATAGATTTCAGAGAAAAACTATGTGATGTTGAACTTTGATTGTATTAGACTCCCCTCAGCAACAACAGCAAAAACATAAGATTTAACAATTGCCCTGCCCGGAGCTCCAGTACAGCCATAACATTCTGAACTGAAAGGACAAAGACTTGTTCACATCCATGTTCTCTTGTGGAGAACTTTGGGGTTTTTGCCTTTATAAGTTTGATACCTTTCCTTGGTCACAGAGACTGTGATCTAAAGTTCCTTTCTCTCTTTCTTCCATCTATTTATTATTTCTATCTGTTTACCTATCTATCTGTCATCTATCATCTATCTATCTATCTATCTATCTATCTATCTATCTATCCATCTATCTATCTATCTATCATGTATCTATCCATCTGTCCATCCATCCATGTTACTCTTTAAACACATTTTCTCTGAGTTATTTTGACAATTAATCTGTAGGCACCATTTCACCGAGTCTAAAATCTTTGTATTGGATTAGGTTTTTCTGACTTATTTCCTTTTTTTAAGCATAAATCAGAATTGCTCTAGGCAAAACAGAACCCATGGTCATCTCAGAGTTAGCAATGTGAGTTCTTCAACTCAGTCCATCTTCTAGTTAAATTGTGTCATTCAGATGACACCAGAACATTCTCATTTGATGACTAAAAATTGAACAATTTCAAATTGGTCTTTTGGAAGACCAATTGGTATCCTAAAATGTCATATACTGGGGATTTAAAATATTTTGTTGACTTTTTCAGCACGCCTAACTACAAATAAGACATATGTTCACATTTATGTTGAAGTAAAATCAGAAAGAAAGCTTTACACAAAATAGTGGTTAAAATAACTCAGTTATTTCTTCTCTAAAAGCTCCCTTTCCTACCAATTTCTTTCTATCAATTGTTTAAATCTTAGGTTCCACTTCATTCTTAATTTACTTTTCTGCCTTGACTTTCTTTTAGCCTACTAGCTCTCAGTCAATTAGCAGAGGGAATTAAGCTTAGAACTTTAATTCAGCTGCTCAAGGGATTTTCTGTGCTCTTTAACAGCAAGTGCATTTCATTAGTATTTATTTCTAGTGCAGGAGAGACAAACTCTATACAGAAGCTAAAAAGCAAGTTATAACCTGAATGAAAGAAATGGAACACTGAAAGATGCTGAAAGATGTAATGTTGAAGGATGTAAATATCAAGTATAAAATGACATTATTTAAGATATTAGGACCTTGAGTAGCAGAGTGAAACAAGCATTTCAGTCAAGGTCAGTAAAAAAAAAACCACCTTAATGATGATGATTTCTTAACAGTGATGAGTGTATAGCACTCTCTCCAGGCAAGAAGTGAAACTAACATTTATAAACTCCGTAGCTTAACAAGATGAAGGATAAACCAATAAACCTCTAGACAATATCCTTCTAAGGTTAATATTCATTGGCAAGTATGATAAGCTGGTCTCAAATTTAGAATGGAAATATATTTATGACACACTTTTCTATGCTATAATTTTATAAAATTGTAAAATTGTAAAATTAAGTTCCCATTAACTTTTCTGAATGAGAAAATATATCTAACTAAAATTACTTCTTCAACCATATTTGAATGAAAAACTCAGCCAGCTATCCTTTCTTGGAGTTTTCTGCCTTATAGCTATAGTTATCCTAAATGTTTTAACTTACAGGGTGGGTCCAAAATAGGTTTACATTTGTGAGTATGCAAAATGCAGTGTTTATTCTTACATTATTTTTTAAATTATTATATTATTTTTCACAATAACGACTGTAAACTTACTTTTTCCCCACCCTATATTTTAGCAAAGTTAGTTACCACATTCTCAGCTAAGGAGATGCCAAATGCTGAAAAGCCATCACATTTGCTGGAAGGGAAGCCAGATATCTTGTTCCATCAATTAAAAATATATCCAGTGTCAATTATTAATTTTTTCAGTCACATGAAAAGTAGCAGTATCTACAAATTATGTTTTAATGCACAAAACAATCATAAGTTATGTCAAGATTCCTAGCAGCTTGCTGATCTCAACTAAAGCACTTTAATTATGTTCTTTGACTATGAACAATATGAAATTTTCAGGGTCGTGATATGAAATGAGGTTGTTTTCTTTGTAGAGAAAAGGCTTTTTGATAATTATGGCTAGAGTTAGGTAGGAATGGAGAACAACATATAATTTCACAGAATTCTATTATCCCTTTGACACTTAGGGTAAAATATACTAGGCATGGTTTCCTGACAAATAGAACACATACACATCACAAGATTTTGTTTTGAAAAATATTTTTTATTAGATTGAAACCAATGTTTTCATGAGACACACACTCCAGGTGGGCTATCAGAATTCTTTCCTTCACACAGGTGTCTCCTAGGGGTGAAAAAGAAAAAAATAAAAACAGAAAACATGTGTGTTTCACTTGTATTTTGTGAGATAGTTTACCATTGAAAAGTTTATCTTATCTTTAGGAGAAAAGACTCAATGGTAAGCCCTCTCAAAAATTTCTGTCAGTTAAGAAGCATTATTCAGCTTTATGTATAACTCTTCATAAAGGGTTTCTGTAGGTATGTGTGAGAGATGATTTAGTGAAAGGAAGCTTACCGCTCAAAACATGTTTTAACAAAACAACTAAAATCAATAACGATGTGCTATTTATTGTTATATGCTATTGTTATATGTTATATGTTTCTGGAAATCAACAAATGTTAATTTTAAAAAATCCCTCAAAAACCTAAATTGAGATCCTCTAGTCAATGGCACCATGTTGGCTATAGCTTTTATCACATATTGGGAATGTCTCTTGTATTTTCCCAAACATTTTTTAAAATTTTCAAGTAAAACAAAATTATGCTAAACATATAAGGAAATATTAAAGTGAAGTAACCTTCTGTTGGAGAAGTAATTTTGTGTAAAAATAGGATTGAAGACTGAAAGGTAAGTGAGCCACTGGTATTAATTTTCGAGCACCTTTATTTATTAGACACGAATTTAAACATTCCACTAGTATATGTCAGTAAAATACTATGTAATTATAAGAATGATCGTATTGAAGTAGATTCTATTTATAACAATTACAAATTACAGAACACTCTATTTACACAATCTATTACACAGAAATTTATTTAAGGCTGCAGTTTTGTTCAAAAACATTGAAAACCTCTACTGAGAAGTTCTTTTCATGGTGAAACTTCCTATTTGATGCAATTCCGTTCCATACATTTTCTTGATCACACAAAATATTTTCTGCATTTTTTGTTGTTAAATACAATGTCTGTAGGGTGGAACACAGTGTCATAATTCAGGATTCATGGCATATATATCTTTAGGATATTTTGTGCCCTTTCTGTCTACCCCATATTTTTGATTCAGGTAGCTATTTATATGAACTAAACATAGATGTTGCTCAAACTGCAATCACAGTGATCATTAAAATCATAGTCAGGATTGGTGTAGGAAACATACTAGGTGTCTATTAATTTGTACAAGCATAAAAACAACGAACTATGAACTAGTACCTGTTAGTTAGTTCTGGAATGTGTCACTTTCAAGAATTCTTCAATGTTCGAACAGTCAAGAGTTTGCCAAAGGTCAGCTCTAACATAAACATAAGATATATTTAGATCAAGTTACAGAGCTGGTAATTCACTCTGTGAGATATACTCTAATCCCTTTATACATTCAAAGCCCATAAACAGGCAGGGCCGGATTTACCCAAGTTTCACTTTACACTTAGCTTTCCCACTCAGTAGCATTAACTGAAACTCCCAAAAGATAACAACCAGCTAAGATGAGCTCATCTAAATTCAGGCCAGTCATTCAGGTTTAGATAATAGCCACTGCCAAGATAATTTATGGTTTTCAACATTTGTTAGCATTGGTAACCAACCAGGCCTTAGCAACTGTATTAAGTCAGGAACTGACACAAGTGCAAAGTAATTTGCACCAGCTGAAAAGGAGAGTTACAAAGAACTTTAATAATGTAAGTTTTATTTGAACTTTGTCATCACTGTAGTTTACAGAAGTTAATTCCTACCCTCAGTTTCAAAAGACAAAGATTAATTGACCCTCCTTATCTGAGTGTTCTTTGATTAGAAATGTTCTTTTCTCACCTATCTCTTCCATCATAGATGGTGGTCGCTCAATAGAAAGATGCGCCCTAAACCAGTGCTTCCATTTTTCAGAAGAGCAATATGTGGCTACAGGTTACTGCTTTTGTAAAGCTATTACTTTTACTGTCAACATGACTGCTGCCCTAAGATGTCTCATTAGGTGGAATAAATTGAAGCAAACAAACAGAGTTGACCAAACACCCTCCTCCCAGGAAATATCTGCTGTGATGATAAAAAAAAAAAGAAAAGAAAAGAAAAAAAAGAAGTAAATGAAAACTTTCATTATCAGACATTTTAAAGGCAACTGAAGAATGGGAGTGAACTTTAAGTGTACCTCCAAGAGATGTGTTATTGGATAAGACCAGGAGAGTAACAAGATCCCTAGTGTTACTCTAAAAGTCAGAAAATAAAGAGCTCTCCTGCTAGACGCTGTATTACAACACGAAAGTGCAAGAAAAACTGTTTGAAGAATGTAAAGACAAACCAAATACTCCATACCTAAAAAAAGCAATTGCTTTATTTATGAAAGTTAGTTAAACATATCATTTGCCCACATGACAGATTTATTTAAATTCTAATTTCTGAGAGAACACAGATGAAAGATTGTTCCCTTCAATTGAGCCAACACTGAAGCTTTTCGCTTGTGCTATCATTTATAATTAGGACTTTATGTTTCTAGCTTGATTTCTTTGTGAGAAATAGTCAAATCCCTTAAAATATGCAAAGGGACTGATTCATTTTTATAATTTATTTTGTGAATGAAAACTGGCCAAGAATCTTGTCTTAAGCTTATCCCGATCAACACTATCATTAACCCCTGCTTATACTCAGACTCACTCACATAATAGCCCATGACTGACTCTGTCTCATATAGATTATAGATTTTAAAAGACATTTATATACACAAGTAATTTAAATTTAAATGATATTTAGATACACAACCTGCTTGTCATTTAGACTCATACTTGCTCTTCAATATTTTGAAGAAAAATATTTATTTTGTATAATTCTATCTGTTGGTCAATACATAAATAAGTGTTATAGGTTGAGCTGCTTCCTACTCCCGAGAAAAGATGTGTTGAAGTCCCGATACCCAGGATTATGATGTGACCAGTACTTCAGAATGTGACCTTATCTGAAAGGAGTATTTAGTTGTATTTATTTAAGATAAGGTCATATCAAAGTAGAATGGATTTCTAGTTCAGTATAACTGGCGTCTGTATAAGAATATGGCCATGTGAAGACACAAGGTAGAAATGGAGACAGATATTGGAGTTAAATAGCTATAAGCCAAGACATGCCAAGATCTGCACATGTAGATAACACCAGAAGTTAAGAGAATGTTGTGTGGATTACATTCTTCCTCACAACACGGTTCTGCTGGTAACTGGATTTGGGACTTCTAGTCTCGAGAACTGTGCAAAAAGTTTCTGTTTTTTTTTTTGCTTGTTTGTTTGTTTTTAAAGCTACCCATTTTGTGGTACTTTATTAGAGCAGGCCCAGGAAACTAATAAATAAGTTAGACAAAATAAAATTTTGTTTGTTTATTATAAAAACTATCAAACCTAGATTTTCTTCTCTCTCTTTTCCCCTTAGGTATGCCCAGCACTTTCCCATGTTATGGAATAAGGTATTTCTGGACCCAACCTAACAATGTAAGAGCCAACCCATGTTTTATTGCTGGAGAAAACATCTGGTTCTTCCTTCTCTAAAGCACAACAGATAAACCGGAAACACAAAACTTGAAAGAAAACTCTAAACATGGACTGAACATTTCAGTAAGTCGGAAATCATTGCCATGCCTAAGTACCATAAATGGGCTTGAGTAGAAGAGAAACATTGAGGAACTAGCACAGGTTATAGAAGGTACAATTTTTATTAAAGGCTACTTATGATTCACATATGATTCAGGCAAACTACTGAACTGGAAAAAACTATTAGACTTAATAAAAGCTGAGATTTCATTATATGACCCGATACCTAGAAGAAAGCTAGTTGAAGGCAGGTGGGTAAAGAAGTAGACTACAGAATGAGATTCAGCAAGAGAAAGCAGACCTACAAATTAGACTAACACAAAAAAAGGAGGCTAGAAAATAATTGCTCTACATTATCCCTGTCAACGAGCTAGGAATAGAGCTTAATTCTACACCCTGTGGCTGGCTAACTTTTGCATTACTCTTTACTTGTTAATTTCTCCAATGACTAACGTTGAACATGTTCTAACCTAAGCCTGTAGAAGAAAACCATGTGTTATTAGATTTGGTTGTCAGGAAACAGGCCTGTTAACTTAGGAAATGGAGAGTCCATTCATTATCTAGGAGCTAACATTAAATCTTCAATTTGTTCTTTATAACTTATGGGCCACCTATCCAGCTGTAGTCTTGCTGATGATGGATTCTCACCAGAGTGAGAACACCTGAAGCTCAAAAAACCAACTGGTTTATTACTATGATACTCTTCTTCCTGTGGCTAACATATATCTATTCCTTTTCCTCTGTTTCCTCAAATTCTCTAACTCTATTCTTTGTGTATAGTTCACTTCGACTTTCCATCTCGTGTTTCTTAAAATTCTACAAACACAATAACCGTTATTAACCTGGAAGAGAATAAAAAAATTAACTTCTGTGGTGAACCTATGCCAAACACCATGCTAGGTATTTTGTAAAGCATTGTTTTCAAATTTTGATGATTTTAAAGACCCAGTTTTTTTCTATCTTTAGAGTTACTATCTCTGTTCTCTATTTTTTTATTTGTGCTACTGATTTTGGAATCCTTTGATGTTCTTACTACTTTCAGCTCTTACTTTATTTGTATGGCAGTGCTGTTACTTGCTTCTTGCCTTCGTCTTCTCGCCATAGTCAGAAGTCTCACTCAAAGCAGTCTTTCATTGTACCTTTCATTGTAATTCATGAGTAATTACTTAGGGAAAGTTCCAGAGTCTAGTTAAGTTTGACATTAATTGCTTTAACTTTGTGATTTGCTATAAATGAGAGTGAGCATCTTGAGGACTAATGTAGTTTCCTTAGGATGAAAAGTGATTCAAAACACTGGGATTCACATTGTGGACTTTTATATTAGACATCACACAGTATAATATAAAAATAATAAAATATAAAAGCAGAACTAAACATAAATTATTGGACAATGTCAGAAACTGAAAAACCCTAAGAAAATGTAAAAACTAAACAAAACAAAACAAAAACTCTCTTCAATTAGTAATTTCAGTAAACATGCATTTAAAAAACAAAACTATTGTAAGTCAAGTACTATTCTTAATGCTATAAATTCAAAGAGAAATTTATAAGCTTTGACTTTGGAGAATCTACTATGTGATAAAAGTTATATATATGAAACAATAATAAACACTGTTAAGATTAAACTAGTGCATGTTGATTATGAAAACATTAAAAGTTCAAAAAATGAAAATATTTAGTGTTGAGTAAGAATGGATTCGAATTAAGTGATTGTATGAACCCTTCTACAAATGCCAGTTACAAAAGCTGAATAAACTGTTTTAAGAAAGCAGCTATTTAAAGACACTGGAAAACTTCCAAGCACAGACAGAAGCCCAAAGAGAGTTTACTTTTGAAAAGCTGCAACTAGAAGGAGTAATATCATTAGCTTGTAGCTTTCTCGCTATGATGGTAAAAAAAATGATAACAAAAGCTGCAAGTTCACTGATGTTGTGAGAGAAATACTGGAATGAGACTAAAAATATGATTATATATAAAATCTGCCTAAATCCAGAAATGGCACTTAAATTATGCAGACATAAGGGAGAGCTCAAGGGGCTCAGTGCTATTATTTCCTCCTTTTACCTGGTAAATGTATCACTTCCTAATTTTTATAGTTGAGAAAGGAAGTTATCATGTTAAAAACTGTTTGTCCCTGCTTTTTAAATTGAGCATATTTCCCAAATTTACACAAAACACATTTTGGAGAGCAAAATGGTGACCCCTTAGAAACTTGACAAGTCATCAGAGAGACCTAAGCTGTCAGAACAACTGGAAATTTAGAAGTGTTAGAAATAAAGAGTCACAGAGAAAGAAAGCCCCCCAAAATGAGTAAAATATTTAGTTAAGTCCCTGGCTGACCACCCAATTGTGCAGGCACAGCAGAGAAGGTTCAACTTAAAGCCACAGAATTGAAAAGACAGAACAAATACATTAGAAACTACATAACAAAAACTTTGTACTTTTGAGTCTTGGCAAGTGCCTTATCTGCTAGAACTAAGAAACAAATATAGATTTTATCTACTGGAACTAAGAAACAAATAAGCAAAGAATCACTAGATAGAATACATACAGAGTGATTGCAAGGGTCTTATCTACAATGTGCAGTTTTTGTATCTCAGGGCAAATATTCTCAGATATTTACAAATTAACCAATTTGATTCTCAAAATAATCTTGTGAGGTTTGTACTATCATTATCATCCACATTTTGCGCATTTTTTCATGTGCACATGAAAAATATCAAAGTTTTTTCTACCACATAAATTTCTAATAAAATGTATACTATGTACATGTGAGAATTTAAGCACACAATCTTAATGAATGCAGTTCTGCCTAAAGCAAATTTTAGCACTTTTTTGCCAAGTAATATGAATAACAGTTTTCAAAACTTTAAAACAAGCACATATTAACATTGGTAAATTTTTGTGATTAAAGATAAATAAACTGAGATATATCATATGTATATTTATGTGTATATCTTTATCTATAGATCAATAAATTATTTTAATTTACTTCTAATTTTTATTTCCTATACCTTCCAATTATGATTATAATTTATAAAATGTGAATCATAAAATATATTTTTACTTTAAAATACAGCATGTCATCACATATGATATTAATCATGTCTTTCATATGAGTTAAAATGGTCCATATGCTACTTATCAAACCACATTCATTCAGAAGTGGAGTAACTTTCTATAAGATCATAACACAAATCCATATGACAGTTAATTTTTATATAAATATCAAGTTATTTCCAACACTTAGATCCTAGAACTGTAGTTTGTAAACTTGACTGTGCATGAGGTCATTAGTAATAATGTTAAAGTTAAATGCGCCATCCTTACTCCAAATTTTCTAATTCAATAGATCTGGGTGGGCCTCAGAAGCTGTATTTTCTTTAATTGTCAAGTAGCTGTATTTTAAATAACTATTTCATATGCACTGCACCTCAATTAATGGTAAAAACATCTGTGTACCAATTACTCTTTAATGCCTTGATTTCATTTATTTTCAGGTCTTGTTTAGGGCCAGATGTAATCCTGGATATTTTAGAGAACCACTTTAAAACAATGGTCTTTAAATCAAAATCATCTGGACTATTATTAAAATTACACAGGCTTGGTTCCCAATTCCTGACAACATGAGAACTAGCAGGGGAGTTCACCTTCCTGCTCTGAATCTCAGCCTAACAATTATCATAGGAAGAAGAGAGCCTTAATTGGATCCATGACTAAAAACAAAACACTGTTCTGTGGCAAAATAAACAAACCTTC
The DNA here is from genome assembly GCA_039655065.1 of Glossophaga mutica. Taxonomy (NCBI): domain Eukaryota; kingdom Metazoa; phylum Chordata; class Mammalia; order Chiroptera; family Phyllostomidae; genus Glossophaga; species Glossophaga mutica. The sequence continues at coordinate 69,465,479 of CM077304.1, forward strand.
AAATAAATAAATAAAAATAAAAACTAAAAACAAAGCACTGTTAAAAATCCTAAGGGCATTCATTTTGAGAGGGAAATGACGGCTCAGGGTAATATCAGTAAACAGAGATGAGGCACAGATTGAAAAAGAGTTTATAAATTGCCTCGTGACATCTTCCTCCCTCGCATTATTACTACATATCATGAAAGCAGATGGTCTAACACCAGATTCGTGGGAAGCTGTGGATGATGGGCAGTAAGAATGATTTCAGCTAGTATTTCTGGTCCCTAGAAGGGCCCTCTTCCCAACTGCAACCCATCCCTACCTCTAGGTGTACATTTTTAGCCAAAATTGTTCATAGTTCCAGGAGATATACAGTTAAGTGGTAAAAATAACAAGTTGTTTAAGGAGCACCATCATATTAAAGAAAGACAGCAAGTGTAAAAAACCTATACCAACAAATAACACCAGCTCAAAGACAAATATAAGAATAAAGTTACAAACTTTAATGCATCTGTATGTGGAAATGAAAGATCATTTAGATGGCATTATTAAAGTATATAGAATATATAAATAACACAATTGATAAACCTTAATAAACTTAATAGAACAGTATTTAAAAATGTATCTTCATCTTGATGACCTAAAAAAATTATCGGATTATTTTGATAGGTGCTGGAAATCATTACATTAAAATAACTATTAAAAACTATTTAAAATGAATTTTAAAAATGCAAAAAATGATTTAAAACTATTACAAATAAAGAAAAATCCTTAATTAAAAGCTATATGTAAAAATATCCAGTAAAAAACATTTGTGGAGAAATATTAAACAATCCTTCTAAAGACAAATGCAGATGAAGGAAACCCTTCATCACCGCTCCCGTACAACAGTTGTAGATTTCCTGACCCATGTATTAAGATGAGAAATAGAAATGGATCTGTAAAGACTGCAATGAAACAGGGCAGTGTCAGTATGTAAAAATAATATAATCGTTCTGATAAGTTGATAGACAAAATGTTTGAGATAAAGGAGACTTCATCAACTTCAACCTCAAAAATCCATAGCTTTCAGATCTAGCAACAATAACAATTAGAAAATATGAAAAGAAATTAAAAAGGATACATAATGATTAAAAAGTTTATGTTATCTTAAAATTAAATTTGTTCAAGAAAAATTAAAACATAATTAAAATACCTAAAAAATCTGAATATATGGAGTTGTATATCATCTTTTTAGATAATAAAAAAACATTGTAAAGGAAAAAGAAGACAATTGATCTCAAACAGTTATATTAAAGATTAAGGATACTGGGCTAAATTAAGTAACTGATAACCAGTTTAGAAAAATATTTCTAAAATAAAATTGTATAAAATAAACAAGGAATTAATATCTGAAATACTGTGGACCTTCCACTTCATTGAGAAAGTACCTGGGAAGAAGATAAAATGAACAAAAGACAACATAAGAAAAAAATTGGACAAATAATAGAAACATTAATTTCACAGAAGAGGCAGCATTAATTACTAATAAATATAGACAAAAACATCACATCTATAAATAAAGCTAATTGGGACAGCAATAAAATAATTATACTTATTGCACACTGTGATTTAAATTAAAATACCACCTACACATATCATTTTTCAGGATTCACCAGTAACCAAATATGGAAAGAGGTATATTGAATACTCCAGATTATGTATGTAACTTCAAAAGAGGGGCTTTGTCCAGAACAATCATTATAGTAAGTCATAACCACTGAAGAAGGAATGTCCCAGTTTTTTGTTAGTTTTTTCTTATTCTTGAGGTCCTTAAACAGAAAACTAAAATTATAAATGAAAATAAGAAGTATCAACTCTAGATCCATGAAGTAGAAGATCCAAGCACGGGACTCTTTAATCTGTATTTGAGTAATTATCAAATTACCATCACAGAAATAATCACAGCACTTTAAATGAAATAGTACACTTTCCTCACCTCACCTCACCATACAAATCTTGATTTCTAAACACTGTTTTCTAATAAAATGAATCAGGAAGAAATATGTATGAATCTATACTGATCTAAAGAAACTATTAAATAAATGAATAAATTGAATAAAAGAGGCAACTTTTCTTACAGAAGATTTTCAAATTACATATGTAGATATTCCCTCCTGGTGGAGATGGAGCTTAATCCCTTTCTTCTCCCTCCTAAGTATGGCTTCCTTTTACTGATTCACCCCCCAAGAAAAACATAAAACAAGAAGAAAAATAACTTAATGAATCCTGGCAGACACTGCATTAACCAAGTGTTCAAGCTGACTCTCACTGGTGATTGCAGGTATCCTCTGATATGCTGTGATGGGAAGGACATTTCATTTTTGTAATATTCTTTTTAAAAATCTTCCAGTGTTATTATGAGAAAAATACCAGGCAAGACCAAATTAAGAAATGTTCTAAAAAGTGCATGACCCATATATCTCAAAACTCTCAAGGTTATAAAAAAATGAAGAAAAATCGTGAAACAGTTACAGTGCAGTGACCAAGGAGACCTGACTAAATGTAACATGGGATCCTAGATTGGATCTTAGAATAGAATAAGGTCATTTATGAAAAAAGTAGTGAGATGCGAATAAACTACAAAGTTGAACCGATAACATTGCATTAAACATTAGTTTCTTAGTTTTGATATGCGTACCATGGTAAAGATAAGATGATAGCATTAGGGGAAACCAAGTGAAGGTCTGCAGAAATCTTCTCTACCATATTGGCAACTTTTCTGTAGATCTAAAGTTATGCTGAAACAACAAGTTTATTTACAAATGCATGCAACACACATATGCACGCACAGTGCTCAGAAGAGTTAATTCAGAATTTGCTGACTTTCAGTTAGAGGACTAATCCTTCATCACTGTCAAAGACAAAATGCAAAATTTCAATGGACAGAATTAAACGAGCAAGGAAGAAATTATTCAAGACTATTATAATAGGAGATAAAGGTTTAACTCATGTCCTCTGAAACAAAAGGAGGGAGAAGGTCTAAGTACTAACTAAAGTGAGCTCACAGAAATGTGCTGGTGGATGATAGGCATGAGGTGGGAGAATGGTCAGTGTGATGAGGTTATCTGTGCTTCCCAAGTGTCATCTACTGAAGTTAGGCTCCTACTCTCCCACAAAGACTGGGAGATGGGGGCACTATGTTTCTGGATAATTACACTGCAAAGAAATGGTTTCCAGGTCCTTGAGGAAGGTATTCTTAAATTGCAAAACTGGAAGGGGGCTGGGAGAAGATTTATATCTTAAAGTAAATGCTCTGATGAAAGGTCAGTGGCCTACAGTCAGAAAGAAATCTATCTGAAAGTTCGAAGAAGATGAGGGGGCATTAAAGTCATCTTGGTCATCCATGGTCTTTGTTTCCACGCAGAAAGCTTTCCTTTCCTATAAAACTCAGGTCTAACAAACTAACTAACTTACTGACTAACTTTGCTCCCTTACTAACTCCTGCCTAGAGAAGAAAGACTACCAAATTTGATTCACAGGTTTGGGAAATTAACCTAGGAATGAGTCCTCAGCCTCTTCTGTGTACTCCTCTGAGCTCTGCCTCCTTGCTTAGTACCCACATCCTGTTCTGTAATCTATCAGCAGTTAGTTTCCAGATGCAAGCCTATGGTTTCCAGATATGAAATTTAAAAAAAAAATGATTACCTACATTTGTTCTTTTCCACCAGATCTTTGTCATTGTTTATCCCCATGCCGTTGATATTGTATTCGGCTACATATTTGCTTTGACTAATGGACATTGGGAAAAAGGGATAGGCTTTAGGAAGGATCATGTGATTGATTCTACTTGCCCTTCTTATACTTTTAACATGGCAACAGCATGCCCTGGCCACCTGAAGCAGAGCCACTTCAGCTAACCCACATACGTGTGGAGGAGAGAAATAAATCCTCTGTTAGTTAAGCCACTGAGACTTTGGGATTGTTTGTTTTACAGCATTGTCGCATGTGCTAAGACAAGACTGAGTGGATAAGAATACCAATTCTGACCCTGGACAACATGTTTCAGTTGGTTGGGTGTCATCCTGCACACCCAAAGATGGTAGGTTCAATTCCTGGTCAGGGCACATGCTGGGTTGCAGTTTCCATCCCCAGTTGGGGCACATTCAGGAAGCAACGATGTCTCTCTCCATTGACGCTTCTCTCTCTCTCTCTCTCTCTCTCTCCCTCTCTCTCTCTCCCCCCCCCTCCCTTCCCATCTTTTTGGAATCAATAAAAGAAAAAAAATTTTTAAATACTAGTTTTGGGCAGGAGGGTGAAGGTGAAGGAGGACTCACTTCTGGTGAGTCCTGTTAAGTGTAGATTTAAAGCCAAGTCCCTTAATTTAGATTTTAACCTTAATAATTCTGAAATTATTTTTATCTGCCCCATTATTTTATTCGTCACTTGATTCATTTTTTTTTCATTCCAGACAAATGTATTCACTAGAGGAACAATTTAAAATAAGGACTTAAACAAGAAATGCTTTATAAATAAAAATATTTGAAAAGTGACAGTGTTTGTGGGGGATCGGTGGAGGTGGAAGAGGTATAGAAAGGATAACTGATAATAGGAAAAATAGTATAAAAAATAAACTGTTTTAAAAGAAGCAACAGTTTCGTTCTTACACAAACCATTATAGAAAATGCCAAAGAAGAGACACTTCCTGACATGTCCTTTGGAGAAGAATAATTTTTATACGAAACTATAAATAAATAAACAGCAAAAAAATGTAAATATCTTTTTTTTATTTTAAGTAAACACTGATATAAAAAGATATAACCTGGTCCATAGATACAAAAAAAATACCAAATCAAATCAATGTCCATTCATGATTAAGACTGCTAGCAAATTTAGAAAATACTTTTTACTTTGATAAAGAGATCTATGAAAACCTGCAGTAAACATCGTAATTAATAATAGAATGTTTACAGTTTTCTGAGTGCCAAAATAAAACAAGGATGGTTACTATAACCTCTAGATATTGAATATATTGACCATTTACCTGGAGTTCTAAGCTGGTACAATAAGGAAAATAAATGAATAATGACATAAGGATAGGGAAATAATACATATAATTAATTCTCATCATTTAAAAATAATTCTTAGTATCAATAAGCATATTAAAACATTTTCTGGATAAAAATAACAATATTTTCATCATGTTTCTATTTATCAAGAATAATAACTTGGAAATATAATTTAAATAATAATTATGAAAAAGTTATTAATACAAAACATTAGGGAGATTATGGCATGTTTATATAAAGTATTAAAATTAATAAATAAATTTAACAGGGCTGCTGAATCAGGGTCTATGTATAAAAATTAATAATATTTCTATGTGCCAGCAGGAACAAACGGGAAAATAAAATGTAAAATATATTATGAAAATATACACATTGAATTAATATTTAGAAAGCATTTAAACAGGAATTTTAAACTTATGATGTATTTCTCCTGCTGAATTTTCTGAAACCTAGCAGATATCCTAGCACTAACCTGAATGAAAGATCCCTGCTTTCACAAATAAATAATTTATCTTTAGAAACTGTCAGACCTTGACTTTCCTATGTTTTCACCTTCAATTCATTCTCTTAATATCGTTTTAAAGCAAATATTTATCCAGATATGCATAGCAATATTAACTACTATGAACTGTGTGGAGCAATGCCTCAGCCATAATTACATATCAGATGTCTAAATTTCAGAAGCAAGATTTCAGCTTCAAAAAATGTAAATGAAATGTTGACTAGATATCTACTAGAAATGAATTGTATCTACATTTGGCTGTTGGTCTGTATGTTTCTTGCTCTCTTTTTCCAGGAGATTTATCCTATCTTACAAATGATCTCAGAAAAAATGAAAATAGAACCTGACAAATACAGCATAATAAAATTAGGCATTAGGAAAATGATCATTACATAAAAATAAAATTCTAACAATTTTGTTGTCTTTCTCCTCACAATATGTATCAAAATTTCATGATAATATTAATTTTTCATTCTGAGCAGGCCAAACCTGATTGAGGAATTTAAAATTAAAGAGAGAAATATACTCTACCAGTATTCACTGGCAAGACAAGTAGGTTAAAAGATCAAACCCTTTGTGAGTTTGGATAAAACTTCAAAGAAAATGAGAGTCTTGAAATATTCTATATTTAAACTGCAAATAACCCCTATCCTCCTATGGTACTTTTCCATCACCCATGACAATATATATTGGGCCATTAATTCAAATGTTTTATTCCACACTATGTAATATGCTGTAGTAAAAATGCAGTTTTGAGGGGCCTTTGAAAATATTTGATGTGTAGTAAACTGCTTCTTTCTTAATATTTGGGTAGGGATTAGGAGAGCAGACGTACAAAAGAAAGGGCCAAGTGCACTCCATTATCAGTGTCACATTCTCTGAAATTTCACCTTACAATCCCTACATATTTTCTTATGATTATAAGTAATGGATCTGCTTAACTCACTGCAATAGAGAGAGAAATATATCCCTTGCTTTCAATGTGAGAGGCTCCAATTTTCATAACTCAGTCACTAGTTTGTCATTTTCTTCTTAAGGATAATTCACAGCAGACATATTCATTGTTTTCAAAGAAAACATCCTGTCTTATGTGTTGGACCCCCACGTTCCAGGGTACCTCTTGGAATCTGACTTATCTGTACTTAAATCTGTACTTAAATATCACGAGGGGTTGGACTCCAGAACAAGCCGTACCAAAACTAGTCTTGTTGAAAACTTAGTCTTATTTCCAACTCGAGTTGGAAAGCACGTGCGTGTGTTCTACCTGATACTTCTACCAAGATTCTCGCCTGACAATCTCACAGGAACAAATGCTGGAATAACAAGACCCCATATCTCCTAATGCAACTGTCCCTAGAACCAAAATTTTTAGAGACTCTCTACTGTAAAGCTTTGCTTTGAAATTTAAAATAACAAAAACCTTAACACTACTAGTAGTGCAGTGGATTTACATTACTAAGTGCAACTCTTAACTTCTTACTCCGCAGCCTCTACTTTCAGGCCAATAAATCGGTCAGTTTATGCCAGGAAAACCGCAGGTGGGTTGTTTTACATTTCTGTTCACAGAAGGGCCTGTTATGGCTCTTGATAAGTTTGCTTTTGATTACATTATTGAATTGGTCTCCACTTTCTGTAAGAAATGATTATATTATTAAATTTTAAACTTAATTTGCCCTGAAAGTACAAAAAACAAAAATAAAAGTAAAGCCAGAAGTCCCAAACTGTTGGAGTGTTGTGCTCCATTTTAGCATGTTGTACCAGAAACCCACCATCTTCCAGGTTCAGAGACAGCCTTCTGCATTCAGTTGTGTTTCTTTTTTTTAGAATATCGTACAATTGAAAAACAGTATACACAGTAAAAATGCACAACTTTTACTATCTGTTGTTTCGCCTTCTTAGTAACATTCATTAGAAGTATATTGATTAAGAAATTTTCTCAGGTAGCTAGAATAATGAAAGACATTTGATTTTAATTTTTCTTCATTTATCCATGTAGTAGTAATTAATCACTCAACATAATGCATTTTAAAAAGGAAATGGACTTTATAAATGATGTATACATGTATATAAATGTGTATACGTATACATACATTTGAATATCTTTGTTTATTCACTTACCTTCAACTTTTGTGCTCTTTAACTTTTACCTTTTCAAAAACATAGAAAGCTTTTGCTCTGTGGTCCAACCTGAGATTTTTTTTTTTAGCAGTTTAATTCACTGTGATCATGGGTACATTTGGTATTGATTCTACCATATTATTTTATGTTTATCATATATCCCTTTTCATTTCACATTTTAATAAAATTAATCATACTTTAACTGTTCATTTATTAGTCTTTATAGTATTTCTTATTTCAATAATGATTAACTAAATAAAATATGTCTGTACTTACCTAATCCTCAACCCAAAATTTGATGAGGTTCACATATTAACAAAATGCTCCAGGTTAGAAGGATATATAGCTTATTTTGTACATAAATAGACCCATTCCAGTGATGTTCTGCTGGCTTTCATGTGTGGTGATTGCCTATTAAGAAATATCAGTCCTGCCCTGGCTGGTGTAGCTCAGTGGATTGAGCGCGGGCCTGTGAACCAGAGGATCGCAGTTCGATTCCCAGTCAGGGCACATGCCTGGGTTGTAGGCCAGTTCCCAGCATGGGACACATAAGAGGCAACCATACATTGATATTTCTCTCCTTCTCCCTCTCTCCTACCCTTCCCCTCTATAAATAAATAAATAAATAAATAAATAAATAAATAAATAAATAAATACTTTAAGAAATATCAGTCCTTATTCTCTGTAATAAGTAGCATAAATGGTAGGTAGAAAACAGACAGGGGGAGGTTAAGAATAGTATAGGAAATGTAAAAGCCAAAGAACTTATACTTATGACCCATGGACATGAACTAAAGTGGGGGAATGTGGGTGGGAAAGAGTGTGTAGGGTGGAAGGGAATAAGGGAGAAAAATGGGACCACTGTAATAGCATAATCAATAAAATATATTTAAAAAAAAAGAAATACCCATCCTTAAAATATCTTTAGAAGCTGCCAACATCGACCTTACTTATACCACAATTGACCTCCATATTAAAAAGAATTGTTAGAAAGTGCCGAGGTTCTCTAATTAATGAAATATATATACAGTTATTATAACATATATATTTATATAAAGCTATAGACTTGATCTTGAACACAGAATCTTTGATAGATTTTTAAATTTTAAAGCTATCTTTAATTTCTTTTTGATGTTAGAATATCAGGTTTCTTGTGTGAAGAATACAAATATATTAATATACATTGCCAGCCTTCAGATCATCTTCTAAATTTCATAGACATTCCCTAGCATTTTAACTGAAATTTGGAAATGGCTTTTCAAGATCATGTGAAAGTTAATTTATCTTACTTTTACTGTCAAATATTTCTATTTTATCCTTGGCTATTTTTGAATGCAGCTTGGAACTCGAAGAACAGTAGTCTTTTATAAAAGTCAGTCTTCTGCATAATGTCTAATGGTTAGATTTATCCCCGAGGAAGGATGTAAATTCATTGCAAATGATACTTTAATGGAGCCTAGCTTTATTGTCATGCAAAGAAACCCAAATGAATTTGGCAGCCAGCAGCAATTCCTATGGGAAGCACTTCAACATGAAGCATGTGATGTTGTCAGAAATAAGTAAATAAATACTTCTAGCTTTCCCATTCTAACAATTTTATCCCATTAAGGAAATGCAGAACATGATTTACATGTTGTTGATAATCTTTTTTAAAGAATGAGTCCAAGTACTAGTACTTGTTTGCACTTATTGTAAGAGATTTGACAGGTATTTTATTCATGCTATGCTGGAGACAATATTGGTTCCCACAAAGTTGCAAAATACTCGTAAGTGAATATACATTTATTTAGTTTAGATAAATGACCCCCTTTCATTGCCATGGGTTATGTTAATGTGTTGGGTTTCTCTTTTAAACCATTATGGCTAACAATGGCAGGTAGCCCCTTTATAGGCAATTCTTCAAATTTAAGCATCTTTTACCTTTATCTGATTAAAATGGGTAGGGAGTTTGTTGTAGAGATTTTAATGACAATTACTTGAAATTTTGACATATAGCAGTCTACTTAATCTAATGCCGGATTTCTAAGGGAATTGTGTGCCATAAGAATATCTGATTTTGAAAGCAGAACAAGTTCTCATGGATTCATAAAACACCTGACTAGAGATAGAATTCTCTTCAGAGGAGAGAAGCAATTTCCATGAGAAATAAGTGTTGTAAACTTAATGAGATTCCAAATAGTTGCCATAAGAAATAACAGTGCTTTTTTATTGGAGTTAATCTTCATAGAAGATAAACAGAAATTTTATTACAAAATTTTGCTATGTTGTTCAATTGTTTTATTTCTATCTAATTATTTGATATATAATCCATATAGAAAAGCATATAAAATATACATGTGTAACATAAAAATAATGATAATGTGAACACCTATGTACTACCACACAAGTTAAGAAATATCATAGAACATTGTTAACATGTCATGAGCCTCCTAGGAGCACCTTTTTCAACATAAATTCCTTCCTTCCTCCAGAATTAACCCATATCGTGAAATTTCTGATAACTATCTTAGCGTCTTAAGAATAATTTACCCTCTTAATCTATGTCTTAATATGCATTCCTTACTAATATAGCACAGATGTTTTTTACATTTTAGTATTTATGTTATTGCATGTTGTTAGTGTGATTATTTTATTATTACTGTATTTCTATATATTGTTCAGTACTAATTTTTATTATTGAATTCCACTGTATAACTGTACTAGCATTTATATATATTCATTCTGTGCCATTTCCAGCTTTTACAAACAAAACTGAGATGTACAGGTGTATGCACATGAGTGTGATTTGGAAGGGGCTTAATGAGGCCATGCAGAACGGACACAAGTCTTCTATAGAGAACTAGTGTTCAGTGAAGTCCCTGGACCAGCAGTAACAGCATCACCCTGGGGACATATTCCAAACCCTCATTCTTAAGTTCTACCTCAGATGTAGTTCATCAGAAATTCTGAATTTGGGGCCCAGCAATCTTTTTAACAGTGTTGCTAGTTAATTCTGACACACTCTAAAGTTTGAAAACAAGGTATAACTGGAAGGGGAAATGCTAAATTGTAGAGTGTGTACATCTACAACTTTATTTGATAATTCCAAGAGGTTCTTCAAAGTGGTTGTACCAACTGACAAAACTCCAGAGGTGCATGACAGTTCACATTAGTTGTGAACATAGAGATGCACTCCCTGAGACTCCAAAGAAGAACTTGTTGGCCCAGCTGTTGGCTGGGCTGATGGGATAACCTTCAGCTGTGATGCCTTCTGGGATTGGTTCAGCTGCACAGAGCTTTCTCGCCATGATCACACTGTTCCTTTGGATGTCCCTCATCCAGTGACTTGTTTGAGTAGACTTGAAAAAGTCTGGTCGTTTGAGCCTTCTATAGGACAACTCTGTTGAAGCATTTTAACCGCAGAGCACTCTGTAGTGTCCACAAATTCTGTCTTCTGTTGATGTTTCACAGCTGGACATTTTCAATTTCTCGATTTTGCTATTTTCCCCCTCTTTTCCTTAAGAACATCATAAACGTTAAACTCTGATTCCAAATCTATTTCCAGAAAAGCTTAACTGCTTTCATACTCTTAACACTTGGTGATTAACTAAATTTAACATTTTATCCTTTTTAGGGATTTTAAATAATGCTTAATTACACTTTCTTGATTACTAATAATGTTGAGCAGCGTTTCATTTGGAATTTCTATTTCATGCAGTACCATTTAAAGTATTTTTCCCATTATCTATTATGTTGTCAATCTTTTTCTTATTAATTGGTAGAATTTTTATATATGCTAAATATTGGATCTTTGTTATTACAAGCTTGACAATAATAAATCTTAATAAGCTTGAATTGATAAATCTTTATATTTATGTAATTAATTTTGTGTTTTAAGAAATCTTTTTCTAACCTTAAGACACAAATATCTTGCCTAGATTTTTAAGGGAATTAAATGAGATAATCAATTTTAAAATAATAGAAATTTTCACCACTTTTAATCACCCAATGAATGAAAATAATCTATCCTTCCATTTTATAGTTCTTTTTTCATGTCAGTGCCTAATATTTTATATTATTTCCATAAATATCCTGCACAATTCTGGTAAGATTGTTTCTTATAGTCTTATATTTTGTTGCTATTATATATTTTGTGTAATATTTTCATTTTATACCCATAGATTTGCTAGTGCATGGAAATATTTCTTTATTTATTTTGGAAACACAAAGGCAAACTGAAACACACATTCAAATGTGACAAATTTTAAAAGGTAGAGAAAAGAAGGCAAATTAGGGAACTTAGGATCTAAGGAAAGACATGACAGAGTGTTCTCTGGGTTTTCTTTTTTGCCTTATACATCCCAGAAAAGAAATTGAAGAAATCAGCAACCCAGAAATGCCAGCAGGTGCAGATAAAACAAGCTTCAAAACAGGACTGTTTTCTTCAGCCAAAGAGCCAGGAAGGGGGCAGTCTGGAAAGACAAAAACAAAAACAAAAAAAATGTATTAAGCAATAATCACTCCACTAAGCTAAACATAAAGAAAATCTTGTGGCACTTTATGTAGATATATGCTGGATTTTTGTTTTTGTTTTTGTTTTTACATAGACTGTTTTTAGAGCAGTTTCAGGTTCAAAGGAACGATAAGCAGAAACTCGAGCAGTTCTCCTATGTTCTCTGCCACCCACGTACAGGCCAGCCTCCCTCACGATCAATATCCCACACCAGAATAGTACATTTGTTTAAACTGATGAATCTACATTGACATTCACCCAAAGTCCATAGTCTACTTTAGGGTTTGCTCTTGGTGTTGTAAATTCTATGAGTTTTGACAAATGTTTAATTACATGTATCCACCAGTATGGTATCAAACAGAATATTGTCACAGTACTATAAATATTCTATGCTCTGTCTATTCAAACTATTCTGGCAGACCTATGAGGCAAATGTTGGAACTCTTAAAGTTGTCCCAGAGGGTGTTTATGCTATCCTCTTTTTTTTTTTTTTTTTTTTATTCCTTTTTCTTCTTGTTGTTCTGATTGGTTGTTTTTGGCTTCCTTATGTTCCAAATCATTGATTTAGTTTTCAGCTCCATTCATTCTACTGTCGTTTCCTTGTAAATTGTTTTTTTTTTTTCAATTAGTGTATTCTTGGTTTCTGGCAGGTTCTTTTTTATACTGCTGAGGTCCATGATGCGGTCCACACTGAGTTCCTTGAGCATGCTTATAACCAGTGTTTTGAACTCTGAACCTGTTAGATTGCTTATCTCCATTTTGTTTATCTCTTTTTCTGGAGTTTAGATCTATTCTTTCATTTGGGCCATGTTTCTTTGTCTCCTTGCTTTGCTAGCCTCCCTGTGTTTGTATCTATGTATTAAATAGAAATGCTTTGACTCCATGTCTTGTTAGTGTGGCCTAATATAGTAGATACTGTAGGGTCCAGTGGCACAGCCTCCCCTATCACCCAGTCTGAGTACTCAAGGTGAGCCCTCCTCTGGGCTGAGTACACCCTCCTCTTCTAGTTGAGCCTTCGTTGCTGTTGGCAGATCAATGGGAGGGAATTTACCCAGGCCAGTCAGCTGCAAGGATTGTCTGTAACCACCAACCATCAACATCCACCCTCTGTGGAGGATCAGCTTTGCAGGGGAAGGGTAGTGGTGCTCCGATGTGGTCTGTAGCTCTCCACTGGGTGTGTTGGCCCTGGAGTTTCCCTGGTGGTTCAGGCCAAGGTCAGCCCCAACCTGTGTTTTGCCCGAGCACCCTTCCTGAGCTATAAAGCAATCTGAGATGGCTTCTTGTCCAAAGCTTGGAGATTCTCAGGTGAAGCCAAGCTATGACTCTAATCTGGCTGCTGCTAGGGCTCACTGAAGCCAGATATTGCTTGTTTGATAGGATTAAGGACCCAAGACCTGCCATTCTAATGGAGAAACACCTTCAGTTGGCCATTAAGTTGGGTGAGGTAGAGCCTCTCTAGATCTCTAGGGTGGGTCACACAGTGTTAGCCAGGTGGATGGAATCTCAGATATGGCACCAGCCTACCAGCTCTGTGGAAGGAGTGCTTAGCAAAGGGACAATGGCCTCTACTCATCCTGATGCCAGACACTTCAGTCTCTCCCTGTATATCACTGGTGACCTTCAAGCTGATACCTAGGAGCTAGAGCTCAGAGGAAATTAGTCTGAGTAGGTTAGTAAGTGTGTGGGTTCCCCAAGAGGAACTGCTTAGGGTTCCAGCAGCTTCCTCCACTGATTCAATCCCCACTGGTTTTTGCAGCCAGATGTTACAGGGACTTATATTCCTGGCACTGAAATTCTGGGCTGGGGGATTTCACCTGGTGTGAGTCTGGGACTCCTCACTCCCAAGATATCACTTCCAAATTTTTATCCAAGTGGGTGCAGGGCCAGTCCATTCCACATCCATATCCCTCCTACCAGTCTGGATGGATGTGATTTCTTCAATTCCATAGTTGTCAGACTTTCATTCAACTTGATTTCTGATGTTCCTTGTGATGGTTGTTCTATATTTTAGTTATAATTTTGATGTTCTGCAAGGAGTTGAGCCATGTCTGCCTGTGCCATCATCTTGACCAGAATCCTCTTGTCCACAGTTTTTAATTAAGTTGTTCATTTACTTTTTAAATGTAAAAGTTCTTTGTGTATTTTACATAAGTCTTTTATTATATAACTTTATAATAAAACTATACCATTTCACAGGTAGTTCAAATACCTTTTAATAATAAAATAGTCTTGATTCCCTTCTATCCATTGTATCATTGATGGCATTCATTTTTCTCATACCTAAACTATTATCATCCAATATATTACATTGCTGCTGTTATTTTAAACAAGTTACTCATTAGTTCAATTAAGAATAAAAATATTTTTTTTTATTTTACCTTCACATATTTCTTCTATGATGCTCTTCTTTTATTTATGGAAATCTGAGTTTCTGATCTATATCATTTTCCTTTGTTCTGATGAATTCCTTTTATTATTTCTTACAAGGCAGACTTACTGGTAACTAATTCCCACAGTTTTATTTGTCTGGGAAAGTCTTTATATCTCCATCACTTTTGAAGAATAATTTTACAGGGTACAGAATTCTAGGCTGGTGGGTTTTCTTCTCTGAATGCTTTAAATATTTATTCATTCTACTCTTCTTGCTTGTATAGTTTCTGAGAAAAAGTTGGATGTAATCATATCTCTGTTCCTGTGTAGAGAAGGTGTTTCTTCCCTCCGCCTTCACACCTCTAATTACTTTCAAGATTTTTGCTTTATTTTTGATTTCCTGCAGCTTGAATATGATATATCTAGGTGTAGTGTTGTTTTGTTTTGTTTGTTTTACATTTATTCAGCTTTGTATTCTCTGACCTAGTTGGGTCTCTGATTTGGGGTGTGATATTAATTTGGGAATTTTTAGTCATGATTTCTTCCAATATTCTTTGTTTCTTTGTCTTCTTCTGACATTCCCGTTTCACATACAATAAGCCTTTGTAGTTTTCCCACAGTTCTTGGATTTCCTGTTTCTTTCTTTCCCCCATCTTTTCTCTATTTCATTTCAGTGTTGGAAATTTCTTTTGACATATCTTCATGCTCAGAGATTCTTTTTTCAGCTATGTGCAGACTGCCAGTGAGCCCATTAAAGGTCTTTCTCATTTCTATAGTGATTTTTATCTCTAGTATATAAGAAAAAACAGAATGCTCTGGCTCGTTTATATATTGCTACATTCCCTCTCTCTGTGGTAAAAGCCAGAATGGATTCTTCTCTGATATTCACTATAAGAACCTGGTAGAACTCCAGGAGATAAAACACACAATTGTAGGCCCCCTAATCCCACCCCAGAGTTTTTAAATCTCAACCTTTTCACACCTAGCCTCCATCAATTCATCAGTTACACTTCAGATTTTCCTACCCAGACATTGGTTCCAGGGAAGAGTTCAGCTTGTCAGTTTCAGCTCAGATAAAGTGAAGCTCTATCCTCCAATGTCTTCAACTTTGGAAGCAGGGGGGGGTATGCTCTGTGAGCTTACTTCTCTGTTGTATCTAAGAAAAAAGTGTTGATTTTAAGTTTGCTCACCTTTTACTTGTTGTTGAGGTGGAGTGGTGACTTCTAAGCTGTTGATATGCTGAGCTGGAAACTGAACATCTGGAAGTTTTTTGTATATATTATATTACTGATTTGTTAGTCATCTTGAATGTGCAGACTGGTTCATTTTATCAACTCAAGCAAATTTTCAGATATTTATGCCTTCTGAATATTGCCTCTACCCATTTTTTGTCTCATTTCTTTTTGAAAACTTAATGAGACATCCTAAACTTTTACCTTATCACCAGCCCATCTTGACTCCACTCTTCATCTTTTCATTTCTCTGAGTTGTATCCTGTAAAAAATTTTTGTTCTGTTTTCCAGCTTGTCAGCATGTGTTTCTGTCTAATCTGATGTTAAGTGTATTCTTCAAGATTTTTATCTCTATTATTAGATAGAAAATATATACAAATATTTCTAGAAGTCTTGGTTATTTTCCTCAAATATCTTAATTTTTGTAGTTTTAGTTCCTAGCAGATATTTTTAAATCATGTATTTTCTTTGTATATGGTGAAGCTTAAAAATATCTTCCAGTAATCTGTGTCTGATAATTCCAACATCAAAGTGTGTTACAGATCTTTACTATTTCTGCTTCTTTTCAGTCATGGCACTTACATGCTTGAATTTGTGTGTGTGTGTGTGTGTGTATAATTTTCATTTTCCTCATGAAATTGTGAGAAATGCCTTATCTATTTTTTGTACTTTTTGTTCCTTAATTACTGAGAATTGAGCAAAGAAACAATATTTTCAGGGAGAGAAAAAAGAGAGAAAGATTAGAGGAAAAAGAGAATGAATAAATTAGAATCAACATATATATTCTTGTGTTGACTGTAGAACTGTGTACAATATGTAGCTGGCACAATCAATAATTTCTCAATTTCTTTGGGATGTTCAATTTTTTTATCAAAATTATTTCCGATGCTTCTTTTCATCAGTGCTCTCTGTGGTACTGAGATATGTATTTTCTTTCTCTGTACACAATTTATTAACTTATGTATTACATTAGCTTTTAGCTCTCTTTTACAAGAATTGAGTAAATTAGGCTTATTTTCTCCTCTGTCAACACACACCAATTATAGATGAAAAATTCTTCAGTTTTCTAATTAGCAGTTTACACCCATTTATATTGTTCTAAAAACTGGAAGGGGATAGAGAAGGTGTTCAAATATGTGTAAATTAGTGCTAAGCCATAATGAATTTCTAAATTAAACATAAAGAACTGATGTGGGAAGAGGGTAAAATCCTTCAATATATCCATTTCCTTCTTAAATATTTTTATTTTTCCCCATTGCCTTAATAAGGCAATGCACTTATAAATATGCACCCTTTTCCACATGTTATTCAAGTTATTTACTGGGTCTTGCTTGTTCTTACTTCATTCTAGTAAGAAAGTATTGCCTCTTGACCTTGTTCTTTCTGCTTATCCAAAATTTATGCTTCAGCTATGTTGATATATTTTAGGCTCAAACTTCTAAGCTTGCCTACCACACCACATTCTCAAACAAGAGAATTTAAATGTGAAGTTCCTCAATTCCTCAAAAGTAGAACTACAGATCTACCTACATTCATGCATCTTTTACTATTTTTCTTCTATTCACAAAAGACATACTGGAATAGGCAGTTTCCAGGGAAAGCATCTATGTTCCATATGTCGGAGACAATCTACTCCCAGCATTTAAGGAATCCTCTGCTATTAGTTATTTCTTCTTCTTTTTTTTCTTTTTTAAAACCCCTTTTCTGTTAATATATTCAGTCTCTGAAAGACAGAAACATTGTGGTTTTTGCTTTCTTCTGTATATCAAAACTGGTTTTTGTCTTACCTAAGAGCATTCCAGTATGAACTTATAAATGATTGATTGCTCCAGAATATATCATATTCCATTATTTTCTTTTTTATTTTTGCTTCCTCTTGGGCAGTGCTATTGCTTTAAATGAAGTCCCCACCAGTAACAAACTTGATCACATTTCTTACCACTAGCTTTCTCTCTTCTCTATTCCAGACACAGCGATCTCCAGTTTTAGATCTTTCGTTCCCATCAAGACCACTTTTATTTAAAAAGTTATTTATATAGGCATTGGCAAAAGTAGTTTTATGGTGTATGTGAAAAAGTTTATTCTTGTATTATTTCTTTTAGTTTTTTAATATTTTAATATATTTATTCCATTACCATTTAGTCCCTTTATCCTCTTTCCCTCCACAATCATCATACTGTTGTCCATTTAATAATAATAAAGCTATTGTTAAAATCATAACCTACATCTTTTTCTTTATGAATAACTGTAAACCTACTTTACTTACCCCCATATGTCCACATCTCTCACTAACTCCATACTCGATTTCTTTCCTAATCTAAATTTAGTTAAATGCCAATTCTAGCCACTAACACAATTTTATTTTTACACCTATATGCACACAAACTTATAAATTTATTTTTTTAGCCTAGAGCTCCTATGAGCTATGAAACTTATACCCTATTGCCTCCTTTATATTTCCCCTTAACTATAAAAAAAGACACCTCAAATTTCAAATATCCAAAAGCACAAGTAAAACCTTCCATTGTGCCTGAATTTATCTTCCCTCTGATATGCTCTAACAAATGCCACAAATGTCTATAATTCTAGAACACTTTGATCTCCTTTGGCTCCAGTTTACCTATTTCTTCATATGCAAACTATTTGATTACTTATTTTAAGATCTTTTTAAAGAAATTAAAATACAATGCATAAATAGAAAAAGAGTACAACTCATTCGTATACAGCTCAGTAAATTATCACACAATCAACAACTAAAAAAGGAAAACTGTTTCTGTCTCTTCCTGTCTACTACCCTTCTATCCTCTCCAAAAATTAATACCTGACAATATCGATTGGACTTGAGTAATTTTTAACTTTAAAAAATGGAACCAAATTTTTTGTTTTTTTAAATCTGTTTTATATCCACTCAACATTATGTTTGCGCCATCCATCCATATGTCGCTTATAGCTGCAGCTCATTAATTTATCATTTTATATTATTCTATTGTAGAAGTATACAAAATTTAATTATTCATTATTCTGTTGAAGACTTTTCCTGTTATTTCAAATTTTGAGCTATTACACTCAGCATAGTGTTACCATTTTTATAAGTATTTTTGGTGGCCATATGTATATATGGTTCTGTTAAATGTATCTGTAAGTTAATTCCTGTACTATCATGTATGAATAGATTTGACTTTGGTAGATAATGGCCAGATCTTGTTTACATGTTGATTTTAAACATGTAAACATTTTTCTTTTTATAAATACATACTCATAATTTTAAAGATAGTAAAATTACTAAATCATGCCAATAATCTCTTCCCTGGTCTTCTGAGTTCATCTTCAATACTATTGGTTTATCTTGGACTCACTAATCTTTTTGGAAATGAAAGTATGGCCCTTACATTTGACCATGCTGTGCCTTACCCCCACTCCCTATGCAACCACAGTATTTGCCTGGTCAGCTCCCATTCTTTCCCTTAAATTACTGCTCACATATGTATACACTTATAGCCCAATGCACACGGTACAGTTACAGTTGTATGTGTATCACTGTGATTCTTTTATAAATGCCTCTCTTTGCTATAAGATTGTAAACTCTGTGATGGCAGAGACTTTGCTTTATTTCTCCTCCAATCTAAGATCCTTAATGCGTAGAACAATGGATAGAACATAGTAGGTGTTCAAAATAGATGGTTGTTGAATGAATGCATTCATGCCAGAAAGCATGAATAAATGAGTGCTATTTACATGGAAAACTCTTTCTCTTCCCTCTTTCTTCTCTAACTTTGTTGGCTAATTATTATTCATCCTTCATATCTCAGCTTATGCACTGTGGACTAGGATATTTTTCTCAACCAAAACTTCATTAAAATGCCCCTCCAGCGAGCTTTACTTGTAACTGATTCTTTCTAATTCTAATTTAACCTGTTACATAACAATGTCTACCTTTTGTCTGTTTCCCTCACTAGTCTGTAAGCTTTGATATGATCACAGAAACACCCCACATTCTAGAACAGTTACTAAAATAACATCAGAAAAAACTTAAAACATTTCCTGTTCTGAGTCTACCTTTCTCATTTAAAAAAAAAAGTAATGTCTTCATTTTTTTATTCAATCTAAGTGTGTCATATGATTCATTACATTAATCCCAGTTGATAAATTTGAATTACTTTAGGCATGGCAGTTTCAAAAGTAATTAATTATCTGAGAAGATGACAAAGATAAAGATGAATAAGAGCAGGAGGAAAAGAAAAGGAGAATAGAACAGAGGAAAAGAAGGAAAACTGGAGGAGGAAAATAAGGAGTAGTAGGAGCAGAGATGCTAGTAATGTAAGAATAAAAACTTCTTTCCCTTCCTTCCTTTTTTCACTTACACTGACCTCAACTTTCAATACATCCAACTTACATTTCTTTACACTCCAAAGTTTGAACCACAATAGATTGTTCTAAAATATCAAGAAATATGTTATTTTGAAGTATGTCTAACTCATTCCAGAAGTACAAAATCCTAAAAATACACGTTTATATTTTTCAGTTTCTACAAAGTTTTATCAAAGACTCATTTTATTAGTCAGGCAATTTACTTGGGACCAAATACATTTTTGAAATTTGAATAGGCCCTCATTTTTAGAAGTGATTAAAGACTGAGTAGATCAAATAAGCAAGTAAATATCTTTCATCTGATCTTGATTTATATTTATGTAGATTCTGTAAAATTGTACCAAAGTGTTTTTATCCAACTTCAACAAGTTATGAAAATGCATAATATTGATCAATAATTTTTTTCAAAATTTTAAGAATTCTGCACATCTGATCTTTACTTTTCACTTACTATGAATGATTAAATATGTCCCTTGGTATTAAATTACACAGCTTTTAGGAGTTATTTAAAAGAGAGAGAGGGAGATTTTTATTGCAATGGAGAATTTCAATGTTGTTTGAAATGGGAATTATGCCCTTTACTCTATACAAAGATGATATTTTTTCACAGATGGCACAGATGATACTGCTTAGTAGCATGACAACTATAGTGCACAAATAAGAGTAATGGTAAACAATCCATAGTTTATGGGGACATTATTAGACTGACTTAAGGGTTAAAACACCTCTGAGAAGCTAATGATCAATAACTGTCACTATTTATATTGATTAACTACGTACAAAGCACATGGTAAAGTATTTGAAGACCATGCTATGGAGTACCTACTTTGGGCAACAGAAATATTATTAAAATTTGAAGGAACAGAGATGGAGGTTAACTCTGGGTTGATTTATGCTATTTAAACCTAAATGTTTTCATATTAATGATTCCTTTCAGAGTTAAAATGATCTCAAATATCCACTAAAACTATAGGTATTAATATGTTTTCTTTTCAAGTAAAATAATACAGTTATTAAAAAAAAAAAAAAGGCCCTGGCTGGTGTAGCTCAGTGGATTGAGCACGGGCCTGCGAAGCAAAGGATCGTGGTTTGATTCCCAGTCAGGGCACATGCCTGGGTTGCAGGCCAGTTCCCAGCATGGGACACACAAGAGGCAACCGTACATTGATATTTCTCTCCCTCTCCCCCTCTCCTACCCTTCCCCTCTAAAGATAAATAAATAAAAAATCTTTAAAAAAAAAAAACCTTAAAAAAAATACAGTTATTGCTTTGCATTTGGAATTTTTAAACTTCAAATTAGTAATTAGGTAAACACAAAAGATGCAATGTAAATTAAGGTTATTTGGGAGTTGAGTGGCTTCTGCTGATTAAAGTAAAATAAGCATTTATTATTGTTATTTAATGTCATCAAATAAATCCAATGTTATCTTTTTAGGTGACTAAATGAGTCATAAGAAAAAGTAAGTCCTCTAAAATAACAGGATACTTTATTTTATTTCATAGTAAGTTTTAAATTATTCATTAATATGTTTTCCTTAACAAAAATTATTCTGACCAAATATTTACACAAAAAATACATATTATAGACTTACTATCTTTAAAGTCTTTAGCTTTATCTAGAAGATACATTTTTTTCATCTCATAAATTTAACTCAGGAAGCAACATTTAGTGAACTTCTGTGTTTAAAATTAAGTAAGACAGTTGTAGATTTCTTCATAATTTTCCAAAAGATGAAGTAACACCA
Source organism: Glossophaga mutica (assembly GCA_039655065.1). Taxonomy (NCBI): domain Eukaryota; kingdom Metazoa; phylum Chordata; class Mammalia; order Chiroptera; family Phyllostomidae; genus Glossophaga; species Glossophaga mutica. The sequence goes on from CM077304.1 coordinate 69,487,336, forward strand.
TATATATCTTATAATCTTTAAAATGTTGATCAATACTGAAAATTAAGTTTTCTATTCTTGAATATAGACAAAAATTATAGTTTTAAATCCTTGATTACACTGGTACAATCACAAACCTGTGTCTCTTAGCACAACCATGCAACACACTTTCTCCTTTTGTTTCTATAGCACCTTAAAACTAAATACAGTACATATCCCTTCTAACTTTGGATAATCTTACACTCTCCTTGTTCATAAGTCATGGTGAACATCATTACTAGGAATCAAACATGTAGAAGGAATATTGTATAGTTTTCAAAAATGAAACTCTGAAAGCTATCTAAAATATACTTGTACATGTGATTTAGGATCACATATTCAATTACTTGTGTCCAAATTACTTAGCAAAGAATCTGTCCTGATTTTTATGGTTTCATTGTAGAAGTTATGCTTTACTGGCTTTTCTTTGTACAATATAATTGGTAACCCCCAAACAGTTGCCTGTATTTAGCAGCAGCTGAAGATTTGGTCTTGAAACACTGACTGGAAGTTCTGTGTTGACATGTCTAATTTGATAGGGTACATGCAATTATGGTATATATCAAAAGTAATATGGTACATATTGATATAGTACATATCAAAAGTAATATCAAACTACACAGATCTTGTGATATAATGGTAGTAGTAAAGCCTACTGAAAATAATAAATAAAAGGCATAGTGAAATATCATTATACTTTTAAAAATCTATATTTACACAGATATATGAGAACCTTCACTCAAAATGTTATGAAAACTCAGTCATAGCAGTAAATCCTACTAAACTAGCAAGAGAGTAGTGAAGAATAAAACACTGATGAATGGCCCATACTACAGTATTTTAAATTGTGTAACAAAACTGAGAATGTTGAGAACCATTGATTTATTGGATAAGTACTGGGTTAGAGATTGACTAGTTGTCAGATCCATGTTCAAATTTCATTACAATAACCACATTTTTTTTTATTTGGTTGTATATATTTACTCATTTATAAAACTGGATTGATAATGCCTATATTACAGAAATATTATAAACCAAAAATGTCTCAATGCTTGGAAAATAATAATAAATAAATATATATTTGCTTTTCTTCTTCTCTTTTAATGAAAATGATCAGTCTTCCAGGGAGAGAAGAAGTAATGTCATGTCTCTCTTTTCTGATTCACTGTGTTAGTTTAGTAATCTGAAACGTCCATCAGAATAATCAAAGCATTTGTCATATGGAGACAGATAATGGTAGTGAAATTACACCTCCAATTCATGAATAGTGTGTATGTTAAATGAATGAATGGGTCCTCTCAAATAATTTCTTTGATACAGTTGTTGTTAACTCACAGTGTCTCCATTTCCTCACACATAAAATCAGAGGAATGGGACAGATCAGAGGTCTGCAAACTACCTTCCATGGGCCACCCACACTGTGGTAGTTATTCTTGTGTGGCCCCTGGAGCACCACTCAAGAGAGCTAACTTTCTCCTCTGTCCCCAGTACCTGCTTCCCCAGCTTTTGTGTCTCACTGGTGCTTGGGGTCACAGGGGCTGCCACCTATACACTGGGAACTCTACTGATGGGGCCAGGTCCTGAACTTCACGATGGACTCTCAATCTGAGGGAGATGCCTTGTCTCCAGCTAAGCTGAAGCTAAGAGTCAGGTGCTCTGGGAGGACAGAAGGGTGGACTTCTGGGATCTGGGAATCACTGGGGCAGAAATTAACCTGGGTGTCCACCCCCCTGCCCCTTCCCCAGCCCACAAGGACCCTTCCTTGCCCTGTCACTCTTCTACAGAGAATGGTTCCAGCTGATGGCACCTGTATTCGAAGTGCACTCATCATCTTTGTGGACCTACTCAGAAAATAGGGTGGAGAAATAATCTTTCTCTTGTTACTTAAGTACTTACATAACACCCTCTATTTTGCGTGTTGGCCTGCAAAGCTTACTACTGCAGTATTTACCATCCCCCTCTTTATAGTTCTCTGATGTGCATGGAAATCCCTTCAAGAGCATGCATCCTAACCAGTGTGTGGTTAGGCTTCTCCTCTCCTTTCCTATCTCCAGAAGAATACATTTTACCTAGATGGGGAAAGAATGAGGCATCTGTGTGGTAAGGAGACACTAATGCTAGCCCATCACAAAAAGATAACTTTTTATCTATTGTTTTTCTTGCCACTTTTAAAAATCATTTGGCTTAACACAGAGGGATACTTAGATGGGAATGAATCCTTCTTATGGAGCAGCAATTAATGTCATAGTCAATGGTAAAAAATGAAATGCTTCCCTTATAATCAGGAACCAGATTAAGAAGACCTCTCTCATCACTTCTATCCAACATGGTACATAATACTCTAACCAGGTTAGTAGGCATGAAAAGGTAGTGAGAGAAAAAAGTAAACCTTTCTTTATTTGGCAGTAACAGGATCATCTATGAAGACATTCTAAGGATTGTGTACAAAAAGACTATTAAAATTAACGTGTTATTCAAGCAAAGTTATTGATACAATTAAAATCTATAAAATCAGTTATATTTATATAAGTGATTTAACAAAAAAAATTATAAGTAAAATAGCCCTCCCATTTCCAACAGCAACCAAAAGTATGAAATACTTTTGGATAAAAGTGATAAATTTGACTACTGGTGTGCAAGACTTTTACATTGATATCATTGCATTCAGTAGCCATGTTTTTTTCATCTACTTTTATATAGTGGACCTTGGGTGGATTCTCTGCTTGTACCCGCACATTTTAGTGTTTGTTATGGCAGCACCCTACTCCAATATCAAAATGGCATCTGTTTTCAATTGCTGTGTGAAAAGTACCCACTTTTCTGCGTTAGCAGTCTGCTGGGGCTACAGATATCCCTTGGCTCAGCTGGGGAGAGATGTGTTTTCGAGCTCACACACCTGGCTTTTAGTAGATGAGTTCTTATGGCTGGAATAAAAATAAAAACTAAAATTGACACAAGAATTAACAGGAGAAAAAATTAACAGGAGTAAAAACAATTATGTGTCCATGGGAGAATCCCAATATGATGCTCAGATCATAAAATAAGCCTCTAAGAAATGATCAAATTAAGCACCTTTTTATACTTTTAAGCAGAAATACATAAATTTGTGAGAAATTGACAGGACAAACAAAGGTGCTGCTCATTAGAAAGGTTTCTAAACAAGTTTGGGCTTAGGGTGTATATTAGTAAAGGCATTCTAAGGTTTGTTTATACAGGCTTTTTGACTCTGAATGTTTTTAACTCCTACATTAAGGTTTTCCCTTAGCCTTGAGGAGCTGAGAGGGCACCTATGACATGAAGATTTATTTCCTGCATTTAGAGAGACAAAGATTTGGAGAGCTCGTCCCACTCCTGCTGTGTGCCAAGTGATTTTAATTTGAAATAATTAATATGCAGGAAATTAATATAATTAATATAATTGTGGGGCAGCCTGCCCTGGGCCCTAGCATAGGGTTTAGCCTTGCTGACTGTCAGCCAGAAGCTACCCTCAACAGTTCATGATATGACAAGTGGCTTCACCAGGACAATCATGGGAGATATATGTATACGTGTGTGTGTGTGGAGAGAGAGAGCGAGAGGCAGCGCTAGAGTGAGTTGGAGCAAGAGAGAAGACACAACCTTTCGCATCAGAATCTTGGAAGTGACATTTCATCACTTATTACCCCATGATTACCAGGAAGAAGGGTTTTATTGGGAGGCATTTGAGAAACTGCCTCCAACACTTTTCATCTGGATCCCAAGAAACCATGTCCCTTTCACATGCAAAAGACATTCACTTCCTCTCAAAAGCGACAAAATTTTGTTCCACTGCATCATGTCCACGTCCCCAGTCTCAATAGCTAAATCAGATCCAGGTGAGAATAGATTTGTAAATCTATGAAAAGAAAGAAATTAAAAGACAAGTTATTTGCCCCCCTCACCCACACACACTTAACATACAATTGTGAAAATAGACATAAGATAACTGCTGTAGATAATTGTGTTCAAAATAGGGAAGAATAGGAGACACAAAGAAACCACTGGTCCATAGCAATTCTGGTATTTGTTGGGAACTGCTCTGCCTGGTTTCAGAAGCTGTAACCTCCCCATGGCTAAGGCTGAGTGAGCGACCTTTGGACCATAAGCAACTAAGGAGACAAGGCTTATCGCCCTGGCAAGGGCACCGCTTCTGCTCCTTTTACTTCATCCATAACTGGCCCCCAATGCTTGATCGGTTAGCCAAAGACGGGTAAGACTCCCCAAGGGGGGGATGACCTAAGACAGGCATGATCATGTGGAAGCCCCAAGGAAGGACTTGGGGGGGGGCTATAGCAAAAGGGGGTGATGGACCCTCAGCTTTGACATAGCCTGAGTTCTCATTCTGTCTGCGAGAAGTCTCCTAATCTCTTGGCTTCCTTGCGGACTTAAACCTGAGACAATGCCTGAAGCCTGAAACAACGCAGGTGGTGGGTGTCACCCTGTGCTGGAAAGGGCCGGTTCCTTAGGGCGATCAGGCCTGAGAAAGAATATGTAAAATCCTGTGAAACCTGCTTTATTTAGAATGCTCTCAATTAAATAAGGGTTTAAGCAAGAAGTGAGTTTGTTCTTCAAAGTTTTATGGCTCTTTAGCTATCTGATCCTGACTCAAAATAGGCCCTCAGAGTTCCTTGTATTGTTTGATCCTTACTGCCTGACAATGATTAATGAGCCTGTATTCATATGCAAAATGACCCAATAAAAGCCCATTGAGGAAAAGGCTCTTGGCCCTTCTCCTTTGAGAGATCATCTCAGAGATCATCAGCCACCTTTCCTCCCCAAGCATATCATGTCTTGTCAGACTTTTTCTCCTCTGTGGAGGCTGGGGGCCGGGGGCCTGCGGGTGGAGCCACGCCCCCCCCCCCCCCCCCACCACCACAGGTATTTATCTGAACAAATGTTGGAAATACAATTAGAATTCAAGGCCTGTGAGTAATTCCCTTGGCTCTTGGCTCCACCTTCTGTGCTCTTCTAACTGCCCTCTGAATCGGCCTTTCACTTTTCCAGGCCCATGTTTGCAGCTGTCAGCTCCCTCCCAGTGGAATTCTAAGGAGTCCTAGAACCTTCTGTTTTGTACACTCTTTGTCCCTTTCAGTCCAAGCTAGATGTGTTTCTTTTCTTCTTCTTTTTTTTTTTAATCCTTACCCAAGGATATGTTTATTGCTTTTAGAAAGAGAAGGAGGAGAGAGAAGGAGAGGGACATTGATGTGAGAGAGAAACATAGATCAGTTGCCTCCCGTATATATCTGGACCAGGGAGCAAAGCTGCAGCCCAGGTATGTGTCCTGACTGGAATCAAACCCACAACCTTTTGGTGGATGGGGTTACCCTCTAACTGAGTTGGGCCAGGGCCAGGATGGCTGTGTTTCTGAACATACTGTTTTCTCAAAATGTTTATGCACTTCTGTGAGTGTATTATTGGGGTTTATTTCATTAGATAAAACCCAAACCCACAAATCTCTTCAACATTATTCTCCACCTTGGGATCTTACTGAGATGGCTGAGAAACAATGCTCTAATCTTCTTAGTAGGCCTATTGTTTGCACCTGTACTTTTTAAAAGATTTTATTTGTATATTTTTAGAGATGGGGAAGGGAAGGAGAAAGAGAGGGAGATAAATATCAATGTGTGGTTGCTTCTCATGCACCCCATACTGGGGACCTGGCCCACAACCCAGGCATGTGCCCTGACTGGGAATCGAACTGGCGACCCTTTGTTTCACAGTCCACCCTCAATCCACTGAGCTACACCAGCCAGGACTGTGCCCGTACTTTTTAAACAGCACTTTATATGACTAAACTTTTAACTTTTTAAACAATACTTTATGTAACTAAATAATACTTGATTCTTTTAAAAACATTCTGAAGTCTTAATAAAAGTTTGTATACTCACAATCTTTGGATTATTTTTGGACACTTCTTTGTGCCAGGGCTCAGATACCATTTCTTAATTTTAACACATTTCCCTCTCTGGAGAGGCCAAGAATTTTGAAACCATCAAGATCTGGTTCTCCTTTGTTTAAAGGTAGTCGGTCTCTTCAACCTATCTCTCTGCGCTTATATTATACTACAAACATCAGAAAAAATTCAGGAAGCATCTTCAATTCTGCTTCGAAATCTCCTTTTCTAGATCACAAACTTTATTAGGTACATTTTCTGGTCTCCACATAACTGCGGATGACCGTGTTTCTATTTTTATGCTACCACATAACAAGCAAACTCCCTTCTCCAGTTTTCAATAACATGTTACTCACTTCATTTAGAGGCTAAGTCTTCAAAGCTCCAATTTCTATTAATAGTCTGTGCAGAACAATTTAGGCATTCTCTAATCTGCTCTTTAAATTCCTTGTAGCCTTTACACACAGCACATTTCCAAAGCCATTTGTACATTCTTAGTGTCTGTTACAGTGTCCCAATAAAATGCTATATTTGTATACCATTAAAATGTATACAATGAAATTGGCTATCTATAACTGTGTCACAAATTAGTACCCAAATTAGTGGTTTTAACCAACAACATGTGTTGCCTCACCGATTTTATAGGTCAGGAATCTAGGTACAGCTTCTTTGGGTTCTCTAATTCGAGTTCTTTCCAACACTGCAATCACGGTGTCAGCCAGAGAGCAAGTCATCTCAAGACTCTATTAGGAAAGGATTTCATTCCAAACTCACTGGCATGGCTGTTGGCAGGATGCAATTCCTTCTAAACTGTGGGTCTGAGTCTACCCTCAGTTACTTCTGTGTGGGCTTTGCCATGGCCACTCAAAATAAAGCAGCTGGCTTCAACAAATCAAGCAAGAGTGAATAGAGTGCAAGCAAGGCAGAAATCATAGTCTTTTGTAAACTAGTATTAGTGACATCCTATCTCATTTATTGTATTCTATTCATCATAAGCAAGTTAAAAATGCCCAGACCATACAAGATGTTATACACAAGCGGGTTAACACCAGGAGGCAGCGACAACTGGGACCCATTTCTAGAGATGTCCTCTCTATAGTCATTAACACTTTGCCCATGATTGATGGGAAAATGCACCCATTTTTCATTATCCCAGGGAGCTACGGAGGAGATGAGAAATATTTGTTCAAGACAGACCATCTATATTCATGGAAATACAAATTAATTTTTGTGCTTATCATTCAATCAACTGTCTAGTGATGAAAAGAGCAGAAAAGGTAAGGTTGATGAGAAAACCTTAGCTTCCAAAATGCATTGTGATTTTGGAAGAACTAGAGACCTTCTAGAATGTACACAGACCTAAAGGTATTGGAAATCATGAAATATCCAAATTACTATTCTTACCAATTACCTTCTCACTTTCACTTTCCCAAAGATGATAAAGATTAGGTTCCTATTAAAACTATCACTCAAATAAGCCAAGACTTTTCATTATTTCAAAAATTTGCTTTAACACTTTCAAATCTTCAGACATTTTATCTGAGTATGGATACATGTGAAAATAGTTCAATAGGTACATAGATTTGATGAAATAAAGTCTCTTGCCAAGGTCCAAATGCTTGGGTCCCCTCCAAATTCATATGTTGAAATCTCATTTCAAGCTCTTAATCCCTAAAGTGATAGTTTTAGGAGGTGAGGCCTTTAAGAGGTGATTAGGTTATGAGGTAGAGCCTTCATGAATGGGATTAGTACCCTCATAAAAGTTGCCCCCAGAAAGCTAGCTCACCCCTTCCACTGTGTGAGAATATAGTAAGAAGTTTCAATCCATGAACCAGAATTCTTGCCCTCACTAGATACTGAATCTGCTAGCATTTTGATGTTAGACTTCCCAGCCTCCAGAACAAAGAAATAAATGTTTGTTGTTTATAAGCCACCCAAGTTATAGTATTTTGTTATGATAGTTTGAATAGACTGAGATAGTTCTCAAGTATTTTTTTAAGATTTTGTTTATTTATTTTTAGAGAGAAGGGGAGAAAGGGAGAAAGAGAGGGAGAGAAATATCAATGTATGGTTGCCTCTTGACCTCCTCCCTTACTGGGAGCCTGGTCTGCACCCCAGGCATGTGGCCTGACTGGGAATCAAACTGGTGACCCTTTGGTTCGCAGGCTGGCACTCAGTCCACTGAACCACACCAGCCAGGATCCAAGTATTTTTTTATTGATATTAAGTCTAAACACATACACTGGAAGAATATACAATAACTTCTTGAATTAAAGTTATTTCTTAAGAGGAGGTAAAGAGGGAAGTAGAAAATGGTAGAGAAAATGTTTTATATACTTCTACATGATTATGGCTTTCTAAGCAAATCTTAGTGAAATTTGGGACTTGAATTAAGAGACAAGGCTTAGAGGTTAATTGATGACTAAAAAGAATGTGAGAATGAGAGAGAGAGAGAGAGATGTATTACATTTGAAAGAAGGGAGAGTCACAGGATAATAAGCACATCTTTTCATTTTAAAGTTAAAGACACTGGTTTTATTTTTCCACTGGAGAGATTTATTTACATTTCAAAAACTCCGAAGGCCCAGGACTTTTCTCCTAACATCTTTAAGGATATTTCCTCAGTTAACAGCTGAGGGTAACAGCTGACTTTCTCTTTTATGCAAACATCAATATTTATTTATTTTTTTGTTTCCTTGTGTAGAGCAGACCCTCTTACATATAGGGTGACATCTGGTTGTCATTGTATCATCTGAGAATTGGGGCATAAATAAACCAGTACAAAATCTTTTCTGTAAATAAATAATTATTTCTTTTGCTTTAGAAATGTTATATCTAAATTTAGGATAATATTAACAAATATAGATATATGAACTATGTTCAGATAGGGATACACATGAGAGTTACAACTCCATCTGCATTATTTTATTTTTTACAAAATAAGGTCTGAGACAAATAGAAATATTAGCATGCTAAAAATCTGGTTGGGTATACAATGATTACTACACTGGTTCTATAATTTTAAAAAGTTTTTTTATTTATTTACTTATATTTTTATTTATTGACTTGAGAGAGAGAGAGGGAGACATTGATTTGTTATTCCACTTATTTATACCATCATTGGTTGATTCTTATATGTGCTCTGATCAGGAATCAAATCCACAACTTTGGCATATAGGGATAATGTTCTAACCAGGTGAGTTACCTGGCCAAGACTTGGTCTCATAATTTCAAAGACAACAAACAAAAAAAACATTTTTTTGGTTAACATTTTGATAAAGAGTCCAGAAAAAATAAATAAAGTGAATTAAAGAAAGTTTTGGCCTTACACACACTCACTCACGCACACACATTGTCCACAGTAGAAATATGAGGGCAGTAAATTCACTCCAAAATAGATAAGGAAGTTGTCTGCTTTTCAGGGGAGAAAGATGAGCTGTTTTGTACTTATAACCTTGTAAGAAGTAACTCATTGAATATTTAATATTTTGATTTAGAGACAGCTTCCTTGGAAAACTATAATTATAATTAATATGTTTTTATAATATAACTTTTTTTCCATAACAAAGCTGATTCAGAAAGGTTATTATTAAAGTTAGTTTTAAAATTTTTGAAGTGGATGATTTTGTCTGTAAGGATAATGTTGTCATAGAACTGGCAAGAGGTCAAGCGAGCGCACTCATGCAATTTATGTCATGTGATGCTCACAGAATTGCAAAACCTTTATTAAATAACTATGAGCGATCATATTCATCCATTTGCAGCTGATGACAGTGCTGACTTCCAAATAGGAACTTCTCCAGAATGTAATAACTTCTTTGGACTAGTTTAATTACAAATCATGTACCCACAGTCTATTAATTACTTGAACTGCTCCCAAATTGGATCACCAGTTAATAATTTTAACTTCAATATGATTGAAGATTTACCTGCAGGGATCTATTAAAGGAAAGAAAAATTTAATCATATAGCTCAATGATTCTTAAGTCATTAGTCAGCATACCCAGTGAATCAGTTACTAATGTGTTTAATCAGAAATAGTGGAACATGAAAGTTCATTGGAACCGTCAAAAAGAAATCAAGAGACACACAGTCTAGTAGTCATACTGTGTGGCTCAATGATGTAACTGGGGACCCATAATCTTTTTATATCTTTATTCCACTACATTAATGTGCTAGCTTTTATTCCCACTTTTAATGGTTCATGGTCTCTAGATGGCTCTTACTGTTCTAAATCATATTGGTATTATAGGTAGGAAAAAGAATAAAAAAGAGAAAAAATAAATATTGAACCCAGATCAGGGGAAAAACTTTCTAGATATCCTCATCTTACATTACTTTGGTCAGCAATGTGTCACATGATTGCCTTAACTAAGGGAATCTGAGAAAGACAACAGTAGTTTTGACTCAGAACATTTCTGTACTTTGCAAATTTTTTGTTCTATTATTAAGAAAGAATGGAAAATTGATATTGGATGAACATTCCAACAATATGAAATGAAATAAGCAGCTTTTCTGGGTCATGGTAAATTTAGATTATAGAAAATACATATCATTAAAAAGGATATTGATATATTGGCTTCTGTGGCTCAGTGGATTGAGTGCCAGCCTGTGAACCAAAGTCACCTGTTCAATTCCCAGTCAGGGTACATGCCTGGGTTTCAGGCCAGGTCCCCAGTAGGGGATGCTCAAGAGGCAAATGCACACTGATGTTTCTCTCCTCTTTCTCCCTCCCATCCCCTCTAAAAATGAATAAATAAAATCTTTTAAAAAATATCGATTTACACACAGTAGAGTGTGATATTGCCCGATATTCATTGATAGTTTACTACTTCAAAGTAAAAAGATATCAACAGTTTATGTGTTAACTAATTAGAAACAAACTTTTTCTGTAATGGGAGTAGCCTTAATGTCCTCATTTGTAAATGAAGACAGTCATAGCATATACTCACAGTCATCAGAGAAGCATTAAGTAAGATCATAGATGAAACTACCTTAAAAGAATAAGTTCTCAGTAAACTTCAGTTATTACTATCCAATTGCTTTGTTATATGTCTTTAAAATTCTGAAAAAAATTATGTTCTTAGATTAACTTGTTTGTACATAATCAGTTCTATCCTTGACCATTTAAAAATATTTTGACTTTCCATTAATATATTTTAAAAAAGATTCATTAAAAATTTTAAATGATTCAGATAAATACACAAAGCAGGATGAGTACAGAAATTGATTTTCCTATGGATAATTTACAGCATATAATCTCACATATGTGGAAATCTAATGAACAAAATAATCTGATAAACAAAACAGAAACAGAGGCATGGGCACATGTAGGGTGGGCTCTGTCCGCAGAGCTCTTCCCCCACCCCCGCCAACAAAGATGAAAATAAGTCTACCAAGACATCATCTGCGTGGGGAGGAAAGGTGGCCAATCTGTCAAAGGAGAACCTACAGCCTGTTTCTCAATGGGCTTTTATTGGATTTAATTTGCATAGGAATACAGGGCATATACATAAAGCTCATCAATCATTGTCAGACAGTAATGATCAAACAATAAATAACATTCAAAGAAATATGAGTGCTTATTCTGAGTTAGGGTCAGGTAGCCAAAGGGCCATAAAACTTTGGGAGACAAACTCATTTTATGCTTGGACCCTTATCATTTAAGTTGAGGGCATTCTTAGCAAAGCAGGTTTCATAGGATTTGATGCATTCTTTCTTAGGCCTGATCACCCTGCTCCCAGGAACTGCCCATTCCAGCACAGGGCCAACCTGCCTCCAGCATTGTTTCAGGCTTAAAATCAGGTGGGGGAAGTAAGGCTGCCAAGAGATTAGGAGCCTTCTTACAGATAGAATGAGGACTCAGGCTATGACAAAGCCGAGGGGTGAAGGCCCATTACCCCTTTTCTGTCATCCCCTAAATCCTTCCTTGATGGCCCTTTTTCACTGTGCCTGTCCTAGGTCATCCCCCCCCCCTTGAGAAATCTTACCTGTCATTGGCTAACCAGTCATCCACTTGGGGACAAGCAGGGTAAAATAAAGGAGACAGAGGCTGTGTCCCTGCTGGGAGGATAAGATTTGTCTCCTTAGTGGCTTATTGGTCCCAAGGTCTTTTTACTCAGCCCTAGCCACAGGGGATTACAACTTCTGAAACCAGGCAGGGTGGTTCCCAACACGTATGGAATAGACTGACAGCTGTCAGAGGAGAGGGGGAGGGGGGACTGGATGAAAGAAGGTGAAGGGATTAGCCAGAGTATATATATGCATAACCCTTAGACACAGGCAATAGTGTGGTGATGGCCAGAGGGAAGAGGGGCAGGGTTTGGGTGGAGGCAAAGAAAGATGGGGAGTGGGAATGGGGACATCTATGACAGTGTCAACAAGAAATAAAATGTCATTTAAAAGAATTCTTGCTAAAGTACTGAAAGTGCATGAAGCAATCAATTTTATAGCACTTTAAAAAACATAAAAATTATGTTGCTTAATTTCACAATAACTAAACAGGTAAGTTTTTCCCATTTCTAGTTTTTGTACATGATACAATTAAAACTCTGCACGATTGAATAATTGTCTGATTCAAAAGCCCTAGAAACTGGCAGAGGAGGGTCCAGAAACCAGTCTGCTGTACTAAATTCTAAATCCAATGCTTTAAATATAACTTGAAATAAAAAATATAATGACATCTTACCTTCATAATTCTGTTCATTCAGAAATTAGATAAGAAAATGAGCATTCATTCAAATGTATAAAAATGAGAATGTTTTCTTTTTTGGCTGAATAATTTTGAATATCTTAATTGTTCATGTGAAAACAGAATACTTTTTGTACCAAAGAATACTTCCTTGAATTTTAGTTTTTAGATGTTGAAACCAGACAGACTTGAGCACAAGACAATAAAAGCTTAGTGAAAGTATTCAAACTCTTGGTTTAAATATTGCTTCTCCTATGAATTTTCTGAATGGCCTCAGGAAAGTGATCCAACACATTTGTACCTGATTCCTGTCTTTTAAATATTTATTTTTCCCACCCTATGTAGGTGTCATATAAACTAATCAGTCAAATGTATTAACAGGTAAGTGCATGTTCCAACTAGAGAGCTGACTGAACAGGCTTACTAACATTTGCTAAAAAGTAGTATTGACTGAAAAGTAATACAGGTTTGTCATAAGATATCTTAGTAAATTTAAAACTCATTTGACAAAAGAAAGAAGTGCTTAATTAGGTTTGTTCTTCAGAAATAATTTCCTCTGTGTTACAAAAAATCACAACTAAAATGTTTATTAGAATTTCTCTATTCCAAAAACTTGTAAAAATTATGGAATATAGATTCTTGGCACTAAAATGAACTTGACATTTCCTGGATTCCTACTATTTTCTTATGTTTGAATCTTCTCTTTAATTTGCCTTTAAAATAAACTACCCGGGGATGGAAAGAAATATTTGAAATCTTGAAAAGCAGGGACCTACATCCAAAATTGCTCTTTCCAGCAAAGCTGTCATTTAGAATGGAAGGACAGATAAAGCGCTTCTCAGATAAGGTCAAGTTCAAGGAGTTCATCATCACCAAGCTCTTATTATATGAAATGTTAAAGGGACTTATCTAAGAAAAAGAAGATAAAAAATATGACAATGAAAAGACAGCAAACTCACAGCTATTAAGAACCACACCTAAAACAAAAGCAAACTAAGCAAACAGCTAGAACAGGAACAGAACCACAGAAATGGAGATCATATGGAGGGTTAGCAACAGGGGCGTGGGAGGAGGAGAGGGGGGGAAGGTACAGAGAATGAGTAGCATAGATAGTGGGTAGAAAATAGACAGGGGCAGGGTAAGAATAGTATGGGAAATGTAGAAGCTAAAGAACTTATGACACATGGACATGAACTAAAGGGGGGAATGTGGGTGGGAGAGGGTGTGCAGGGTGGGGGGAATGAAGGGGAAGAAATGGGACAACTGTAATAGCATAATCAATAAAAAAATTGTTAATAAAAAAATAAAATAAACTATCCACCCTTTCTTTGAATACTTACAGTAAGCCCATTACCTTTAAACCTACGTATTTAAATTTCATGAAGTAAAACATGCATCGGCAGAGTGCACAAAATGTAAATGTACAGCTCCTAAGCTACAGCTCAGTGAATCATCAAAAATAAATACACTTATAACATCAACCTAAACAAAAAAAACAAAAATAATAACATCAGCTAAGTCCCTGTCAAGCTCTTTTCCAATAGACACCATCTATGTTTTTCTTAGTGTAAGATTGCCAAGTAATACACAAAATGTAATATTTGGTACATATTTGTACTAAAAAAATCCTATTTTAACCTAAAATTAAAATTGAACTAGATATCCTGTGTTTTCCTTCTAAATCTTACAACTCGATAAAAAGATAAACTATTCTTAATTCTAATAACATAAAATACTTTGGCCTTAAGAAAATTTATGTAAAACAAAATCAATATATTATGAATAGTTTTCCCTGTTATTTATTATAGTTTCTGTTTGTGAGTGTTTTTCATTGCTCCCTTTTACTGCTGTAGACATAGTAAACTTTCATTTATATTGTTTATAGGTTCTTGGAAATTGTGACTAAGCAAGATGATGTATGATAAAACTAGTTTTACTATAGGCTAATTGATATAAACAAGAGTTGCATTCCAATGGCATATTTTCGGTTGCCCAACGTTTTTTTTAAATTTTTTTTATTGTTGTTCAAGTATAGTTGTACTCCATTTTCCCCCACTCCCCCTACTCCACCGATCTCCATCTCCCAACCTGGATCCTACCCCTCTTTGGTTTTGTCCATGTGTCCTTGATGACCTTTCCCAATTTTCCCGTTATCCCCTTCCCCCTCCCATCTGGTTACTGTTCAAACTTCTAAATAAAACCCCAAAATACCCCTTATATGAAACACTGAAATAAATGTAGGGTATTTATATATTTAAGAAGATTTAATAAAAACAATTAAGAAATATTTTCTAACCTGCTTATTCCAGTTCAGGGTTGTGGGTGGCTAGAGCCAATCCTGGACAGGACACCTTCCCATTCACAGGGCACACTCCTACCCACACCCACACTCCTACTGAAATGGTATAGATGCAGCAGTTCGTCTCACCTGTATGTCCTTGAGCTGTGGGAGGAAATCAGACTACTCAGAACAAGCCCACACAGTCATGGGGAGAAAGTACAAATTCTATACAGAGTGGCCCTGGCTGGGGTTTAATTTTTTCCCCTATCAATGTCATAATGATATGACAATTAAAAAAGATATATTATTCAATGATATGATGTATTCTATTAGTCTGAACATACTACAGTAAAATTTTCATTATAATCTTGATGGACATTTGAGTAATATCACGTTTTGGTAATCATAATTCTGAAATTAACATTCTTGAGCTTATCTCTTGCTGCTCACATAGATAAAGTTTTAAAAATTATCATTTTCTAATATCTTCTAATAGCCAAAGCTTAAATTTCTCAAATTATCTCAAAAATGGCTTTTTATAGTTGGTTGGTTCAATTCAAGTTCCAAAAAGGATCCAACATTGCATATTGTACGCATTTCCCTTACATCTACTTTTTCCCATTTCTTTCGTTGTGGTAAAATACACATAACATAAAATTTACCATCTGAACCATTTTAAGAGTGAAATTCAGTGGTATTAAATACATTTATAATGTAGTGCTACTACTATCATATGGATACATTTTTATTGACTATAAATTTTGAAGTAAAATCCCTGGGTAATTGAAGATGTACATATTCACTTTTAGTAGAAATTTCCAGAGTTATACAGATTAGCTGTGCCAATTTATATTCCTACCAGCACAGCATGAGAGGTCTTATTCTTTCACATCATTGTCAACACTTGGTATTGTTAGTGTTCCTAATTTTAGCCATCCTGGTGGGAATGAAAGTTTCCTACCATGTGGTTTGCATCATGGCTTCAATTTGCAGTTCTCTGATTTCTAATGATATTTTGGATATTTTCATGAGGCTAGGCTATTTTTATATTCCCTTCATTCAGTACCTTTTCAAGTTCCTTGATTACATATTTTTATTAATATGTCTGCCTTTGATAGTTGTTTAGACTTCCTTAGTTGTTCACTCTTTCGCTGAACAGAAATTATTTAATTATAATGTAGTTTAATATTTCAATCTTTTATTATTAGTTATTTCTGTTATGAGTTAAATACCTAATACCTTTATGTAAAAATTAGGTAAGTCACCAATATCCATTAAAACTTCCTTAGACATTTTTTAAAATGTAGTGAATATATGTATTTGGAATAAATTGACATCTTTACAAGCCTTCCAGTCAATGACATGGAAGTACCTTCATTTATTTAGGTCTTGTGGTAGGCAGAATAATGACTTTTCAAAGATATCCATGTCCTAATCTCCATAAGCATTAGCTTCTATTAAAAAATAATAATAAAATAATTTTAGAAAGGACTTTGCAGATACACTTAAATTTAGAATCTTCAGGTGGGAAGATTTTTTTAGGTTATAAAGGTGAGCTTCATATAATCTGAAGAGTGTATATAAAATGGAGATACAAAATGTCATACTACTGGCTTTGAAAATAGAAGACTGAACCGTAAGTTAAGGACTGGAGGTAGCTTCTAGAAGCTCAAAAAGGAAAGAAATGGATTCGCCCTTAGAAAGAACACAGACAAGCCAATACCTTGAATGTAAGACTATGGACTCCTAGAACTTCAAAATAACAAATCTATGGCTTTTAAAACATGAAGTTCATAATTTATAAAAGCAGTAATAAACACTGATACTGATATTGGTACCTGAAAGTGGAATGCTACTGCACCATATCCTAAAATATAAAAGTGACACTTTGGAATTGGGAAATGGACAAAAGCCGAAAGGATTTTGAGGAGCAAGATAGAAAAGTCTAGACTACTCTGGGCAGTTAGTAGAAATACAGTTATTAAAGAATCTGGTAGTAAGGATACAGAAGGAATGAGGAACATGATAGAGAAAACCATAAAGAAGCAGACAGGAGAGTCAATGTTAGAGTAGCGCCATGTGAAAAAGAATTGAAGTACCTTTGTTGGTTTTGAAGATGCACAAAGCTGATATAATAAGAAATATAAAGGTCCCCAAAATGAGGAGGTCCCCCACCAACCTGGCTTGGGCGAGGAGGAAATGGAGGATAGCCATTGAGAGTTATTTTGCACATCAATAACAGCTGGCTAGCTTCATAGACATGTTAAATAGCTGTGGCAGAGCTTAGAGCCAGGTAGCTGGGTGTGACTTTGACTTATGATGTAGTTGGGAGGCATCTCTCTTACATCACTGGCCATGTCAGCCCACACTAAAAATGCGGGCAGCTGAGAAGAGTAGAAGAGACCGGATAACTGGCAGGTGTAGCTGATTGTGAGAAGAGTCAGAAATGGGGTTATGGAGGAGGAGCAGGGTGAGGACTTAACTTAAGTGTGACAGCCATGTGGAGCCTCTTGACCATGTGGCTTGGGAGCAGTCTTGGCCATGCAATTAAGAAGGGAGAAGGAGGGTTTCTGCTGTATAGGATGGAGTTTATAATGAGGAAAAAGGCCATGTGGCCTGGGGAGCTGCAAAGGACTTCCTTGAAAGATCCCATCTGGCCACACCTGGATTTTACCTGGACTTTAAGACCTATGCCTTTCCTGAGTTTTACCATGATCCAGAGTAATATGGACCATGATTTTTGGGGCTATTATAGAGAGGCTATAGCAACATATTCCAGATCCTGCACCAATAAGGATGTGGGAAACTTTGGGGGAGGCCTTTGGCTAGTAGCCTGGTGGGGAACATGGGAAGTGCTGGGTCTCATGGGAAAGGAGGGTGCTGAGATGAGGTGCTCTGAGCCGCCCAAGGTTAGAATGTTGTAAATAAAGATCTGCTCCTTTTAGCATTAATTGCTGGGTCTTTCACCAAGGTGCTACATGGGTGGGTCCCAGTCTGCTCACTTATAATTTGGGTGAGCTCTATAACAGTTCTATGAGGCAAGAAATATTTGTGGACTACAGAATTTGGAAAAGGCAAGGCAAAGATTACTCCCCAGAGTCTCCACAAGAAATGCAGCCTTACAGACAGACACCTTTATCCGAGGCCATTAGAACCCATTTTGGACTTCTGATCTTCAAAACTATAATGCTATAGAAGAAATAAAAAGTTAACACAGACTTTTTAAAAATTTCTATAAACAATATTTTATAGGTTTCTGTATAGAGGTCTTAAAATTTTTCCAAGATCTTTTAAATAGTATTCAAGGAATTTTTTAGGTTTATTTTTCTGTTGTTGTTGAGAGATACATATAATGAATTTCTCTACATTGACATTTTCCCTATAAACGTATTAAACTGGCTAACAGTTTAGGAGATTTTTTTTTAATTAAAAAAAACTAATAATGACAAAATTATTTTTTTCCTTTTTAATGCTAATACTTTGTTTTTCTTCTCTTACTGTACTAACTAGGACATTAAGTAAATGTTGAAACTGAGTGGTAGTCTTTCTTGATCCTGATTTTATTTTATTTTATTTTTTTTTAATTTTTTTTTTTTTTTTAGATTTTATTTATTTATCTTCAGAGGGGAAGGGAAGGAGAGAGGGAGAGAAACATCAATGTGCGGTTGCCTCTTGTATGTCCCCTGCCGGGAACTGGCCTGGCAACCCAGGCATGTGCTCTGACTGGGAATCGAACCGCGATCCTTCGGTTCGCAGGCCCGCGCTCAATCCACTGAGCTACACCAGCCAGGGCTTGATCCTGATTTTAAAGGAAAACAACATTCTGTGATAACATATTATGCTCGATATAGATTTTCCATAGAATTCTCTGTATTAGCATAAGCAAGCTCTCAATTCACAAATATTGTTATTTGCATAAAATATCCTAAGGATTCTACATAAAAGATACTAGAATTAATATTTACAATTAACCAGTTCAAGGGATAGATGCTCAATCTACAAAAGGCAGTGGCATACACAACTTGCTCCCACATTTTGGTTTCAAGTATTAGCCTTCAATTTAAAAAGAAATTAGAGGACTTAAAAATAATGGCTGATTGTAGGACTCAGCAAGCAATATACATGATGAGACTAGAGTATCTTACAAGGCCAAAAAGTAAGGAAGTGTCCAAAACAAAACCAAAATTGATGAAAGTACATCCAAAGGACATAAGAACCAAATGGAAAGGCTGGGACAATTTGAGAAAGAAGAAAAGAAAGAACAGAAGGAAGAAAGGAAGGAAGGAAGGGAGGGAGGAAGGAAAGGGAGAGAGAGACAGAGAGAAAGACAGGGAGAAAGAAAGAAAGAAAGAAAGAAAGAAAGAAAGAAAGAAGGAAGGAAGGAAGGAAGGAAGGAAGGAAGGAAGGAAGGAAGGAAGGAAGGAAGGAAGAAAGAAAGAAAGAAAGAAAGAAAGAAAGAGGGAGGGAGGGAGGGAGGGAAAGAGAGAAAGAAAGGAGAGAAAGGAGGAGAGGAGAGGAGAGAAGAAAAAGAAAGAGAAGGAAGAGAGAGAAAGAGGGGGCGGAGAGAGAGAGAAAGAGGGAGAAAGAAAGAGAGAAAGAAAAAGAGGGAGGGAAGGGAAAGAGAGAAAGAAAGAAAACTGGTTTTATAAACCAAAGTGCAAAATAAATACAAATGAGTCCATACTGATATAAATAAATAATTAAATAAATAAAATTTAGGGATGAGAGACAAAGTTCCCATGCAGAAGAATTTCAAGTAATTTATGTAGATGTTTCACTCTTAGGGAGACAGAGCATGACTCTACTTCTTAAATGTGGGCTGCACGTATTTACTTCCTTCCAAAGAGTACATACTGTAAGGAAAAGAGGGAGGAAAAGAGCAGATTTACAGTAGAAAAACTAAAACCTTACTTTAGTAGGTTATCAAGGTGATATCTGTCAGAGATAAAGAAAGCTAGACATCTCAACTGGTGAGGACAGATTTTAATCAGTAATATTCTACTGCAATAGGGAGAGCATCTGGCATAAAGTGAACTCTAATTTGTAGAGAGGTGACTGGGCTTTCTGAAGGGAGAATGGGGGAGTAGGGAGGTGTGCACAGGGGCTCGATATAATCAGGAAATTGAAAAATTACAAAGCATTAGTCAGGATAAATGCTCAGTAGGCTGACTGTGTCTGTTAGCTGTCATTTATCAAAGTTAAGATTCTATTCCCCCATAGAGACTAGAAGACAAAAGTTCTATCCTTCCTGATGATAACATTTTAAAAGTGAGGCTTTCAGGTCCTTGAGAAAGATAATCCTGAGTTATAAGTGGTGTATATACATCTCAAAGAAACAGGAAGGATTTACAATTTTAAACCCTTCTTAGTCAATGCTCTAAGAAAGGGCAGTCCTGAGGCCTATTGTCAGTTGTTCCCTAAAACAAACTAAATTTATTTGGCAGCATTGAGCTTTCTTAGGCAGATACTTTAAGGGAGTCTAGTGTCATATTAGGGCTGTGGCTTTAACCTGTCACGAACTGAAAAGGCTTGTTTGAGTCTTTACTGTGTGGGTAGGGTAGTGGCTGAAATCACTTGTATTGAGAGTGTGAAGTTTTTAGAGGCTCAGTTTGAGGCCTAGTCCAGAAAAGAGCTCGGAGGAGCCTGGCTCGAATTTGGTCAGGAAGATAATTTTTGTCATATCAACAGAGATAAGTCATGTTCATAATAATGTACACTTGATATGATAAAAATGGCACTTTACTACAGTGGACTTCCTCTCCAAAACTCAGAATCTGTGTGTAATTATGAGAAAGACACCACAAAAACCCTAAGAGTGAAACATTCTACAAAATACTAGACCAGTAATACTCAAAACTGTTAAGGTCCTCAAAAACAAGAAAAAAAAAATACATGAAAGAGACCGATGCGAGCATCAGGGAGGCATAAGACATTCTTCAAATTGCCCACCCTCCTTCAACAATAAAAATAAAACATTCATCACAAAAATAGTGCCTGTGTGGGCACTGTGGTATCCAGCACCATTTGCCTAGGGACCCAGGAATCTTACCCACCGATGTATCAAGCAATAAAACAACATGGATGCTGTAATAGCTTATGAACTTGTTCCAGTCCCATTTAGCCAATGTCTGGGAGTACCTGGAGAACACCGACTTGGGAAGTTACCACAGAAGGGAGAGTATTTATGAAAGTCCAGGTTTGGGAGAACCTCCAGGACTCCATTGGAACAAAAAACAATTTGGACGCACTGGAATGGGCAAAAGGAACAGCTTCACTTTCCCTACATCCTCCCTCCCATAAGGCAGTTTAGGTTTAAGCGAGTACCTTTTTCCTATGATCTTCCCTGTGGGGAAAAGAAAAGTGGGCGAATAAGTGCCCAACTCCCCCAACTGTGTGTTTCGGTGTCAAAGAAGCTCATTTCTTTTTTGCAGCATACAGAGTACTAAATTGGAAACTCCATGACTAGGGTGAGGGAGGAGATCTGGAGAGCAGCAGAAAAAAATACTCAGAGGAAATTAAAAGGACATATACCCTGCTGACTGTGTTGTGCATTCCATCAGAAAGGCTGCCTGTGAGCTGCTAAGAAATAGCCATGGGAAACGCCATGAATCTTCCTAAAAGGACTGCTAGAGCTCCACATGCCTCACCCACATACACCTCCATTCTGTGTCTGGCACCCTATGCATGCTCCCAGGGGCAGTAGCAAGAGCAAGCTTTGACAGATAAATAGGAAGCAGAGCAGAAAGTAGACCAGACCAGGGTCTGTGGGCCTGAAAGAAACGTAAAACTTGAGCTACAGTACCACCTTCAGGAAAACAAAGGAGATAATATGAGCAGCTGGCCTGGTACAGTGAAGAGTGGAACAAAGACATACAAGTTTAACAATTCTTTCACAAACTGGAGTAAGAAGCATGGGTCAGATATATGGTGTCTAAGAAAACCTCTAAATTTCTAGCAGAACTCACTGAAGTTAAAAGTAAATATTAATATGAAAAATCAGGCAAATATGACATCACCAAAAGATCACAATAATCTTCTAGTAGCAGAATCCAAAGCTATTGATCCACAATGTATCCAATAAAGAATTTAAAATATGTTTTAAGAGAACCAATGAACTACAAGAACACATAGAGAGACAATTTAACAAAATCAGGAAAACAATACACATACAAAATTAGAAAACTAACGAAGATACATATGAAAAATAAAAACAAACAGAAATTCTGGAGATACATACTTTAATGAAAGAAATACCAGTAAAAGTGCCCTGGCTGGTGTGGCTCAGTGGATTGAGGGCTGGCCTGTGAACCAAAGGATGGCTAGTTGATTCCCAGTCAGGACACATGCCTGGGTTGCAGGCCAGGTCCCCAGTAAGGGGGTGCATGAGAGGCAGCCATACATTGATGTTTCTCTTCCTCTCTTTTTCCCTCCCTTTCCCTCTGTTTAAAAATAAATAAATAAAGTCTTAAAAAAATAAAAATAAATACTGGTAAGCAACACAATGAAGAATAGCAACAATAGAATAGACCAAACAGAGGAAAAAATATTTGAGTTAGAACATAGGGAGTTTGATATTACCAAGTTAGAGGGAAACAGAGTAAAAATATTAAGAAGAAAGAAAATCTACAGCAGAGGTCTACCACACATAGGCCCTGTATGCATAGCCTGTTAGGAACTGGGCCTCACAGAAGTAGATGAGCAGTGATGAAGCTTCGCTCACATTACTGCCTGAGATCTTCCTCCTGTTTCCCCCACCCCTGTCAATGGAGAAATTGTCTTCTATGAAAATGGTCCCTGGTGCCAAAAAGGTTGGGTACCACTGATCCACAGGACACAATTGAAAGAACCAATATGTGAATTACTGAAAATTCAGAAGAAGAGAGAGGAAGATGAGAAAAAAGCTTATTTAAAGAAACAATGGCTGAGAACTTCTCAGATCTGGGAAGAGATTTGAACATCTAAGTTCATGAATATAAACATTATGAAACAAATAGGCCCATTATGAATGAAGAAACAAGAATTCAAAAAAAAAAAAAGAAAAGAAAAATGAAGAAAGGCTTAGGGACCTCTGGGACAACTTTAAATGTTCCAACATCCGAATCATAGGGGTGCTGAAAGGAGAGGAGGAAGAGCAAGAAGTTGAAAACTTATTTGAAAACATAATGGAGAACTTCTCCAATCTGGTGAAGGAATTAGACTTCTGGGAAGTTCAGGAAGCTCAGAGTCCCAAACAAGTTGGACCCAAGGGAGCACACACCAAGGCACGTCATAACTAAGTTATCCAAGATTAAAGATAAGGAGATAATCTTAAAAGCAGCAAAAGAAAAGGAGACAGTTATCTACAAAAGAATTTGCATAAAACTATCAGCTAGTTTCTCAAAAGAAACCTTGCAGGCAAGAAAGGGCTGGAAAGAAGTACTGAAAGTTATGTAAGGCAAGAACTTACATCCAAGATTGCTCTGTCCAGAAAAGCTATCATTTAGAATGGAAGGGCAGATAAATTGCTTCCCAGATAAGGACAAGTTAAAGGCGTTCATCATCACCAAGCCCTTATTATATGAAATGTTAAAGGGACTTATTTAAGAAAAAGAAGATGATCAAAATTATGAACATAAAATGACGACAAACTCACAACCAGCAACAACTGAACCTAAAACAAAACAAAAACAAAAACAAACTAATCAAACAACTAGGACAGGAACAGAATCACAGAAATGGAGATCATAAGGAGGGTTATCAGCAGTGATGGAGAGGGGTAAAAGTACTGGGAATAAGAAGCATAAATGGTAGGTACAAAATAGACAAAGGGAGGCTAAGAATAGTATAGGAAATGGAGAAGCCAAAGAGCTGATATGTACAATCCATGGACATGAACGAAGTGGGCATGTTGGTGTGAGGGAGGTGCAGGACAGGTGAAAATAAAGGGGAGAAAAATGGGACAACTGTAATAGCATAATCAATAAAATATACTTTAAAAAGACTTATTCATTAAATTAGAAAATATTAACAGACCAAAAATGAATGAGGGCAGTGAATCAATAATCAAAAACCCAAGGAAAGCCCATAACCAGATGGTTTTACTGCTGAATTCTACCAAATATTTAAAAAAATTAATGCCACCTCTTCCCCAAATCTTCCAAACTTTTGAAGAGGAGTGAGTATTCCCAAATTCCTTTTATGAGTCAGAGTTACCCTGATGCCAAAGCCAGAAGGAGGTAGTATATAGCTATTTTAAAAACCTACAGCCAAATATCCTTTATTAACACAGATGCTAAAATTGTCAAAAATTTGGAAACAAAACGAAAAAGTACATTAAAAGATCATCTACTCTGTTCAAGTGGGATAAACGCAGGGATGGTTCAACATGTACAAATCAATACATTTGATAATTCCCATTAATATAATGAAAGATAATAACAGTATCATCTCAACAGATGCAGAAAATACATTTGACAAAAATACAACTTTTGTTTATGATAAAATATCTCAACAAATTGCGTATTTTGTTGGAATACCCAAATAGAAGGAACATACCTCAACATAACAAAGTCCATACATGACAAACCCACAGCTAACATCAGACTCAGTGGTGAAAGGCTGAAAATTTTTCCTCTAAGGTCAAGAACAATATAAGAGTACACACTCTCAACATCCTTATGTAACATAGTACATAGCAAACAGGCAGGACAGAAATAAAAGTCATCCAAATTCATAGGGAGTAAGAATAATTTTCTTCTCTCAGATGATATGATCTTATACACAGAAAATTCTAAAGATCTCCCCTCCAAAAGTGTTAGAACATAATCAGCAAGTTAAGTAAAGTTGCAGGATACAACTGATTATAGAGATCAGTTGTGCTTCATTTGATCAAGATGGCAGAGTAGGTAAACACAGTATTGGCCTTTTCCCACAACCACATGAAAATTACTACAAAACTATGGAACAAACATCATTCAGAACTGCCTGAGATCTAGCTGAACAGAACTCCTACAAGTAAGGATATAAAGAAAAAAATACATTGGGACTGATAGAGACACGGAACAGGCTGAACCCACACCCACGTTTGGTGGATAAAAATTTGGAGGGCTATTTCAACTGTGGAAATCCCCCTGAAAAGTGAGGACTCCCAACTCCATACAAGGCCACCCAGTCCAGGATTCCATTGCCAGAAGAGAAGTCCTTGTAACTTCCGAATGTCAAAACCAGCAGGGATTGTCATTGAGTGAGGTAAAGAGCTTCTGAAATGCCAAGTGTTCCTCTTAAAGGGCCCTTCACCCAGACTTACCTGGATTCACTTCCTCTGAGTTCCAGCACTAGAGCAGTAGCTTGAAGGGTTCCAGGCACATACAGGGAAGAAGTGAATTGTCTGGCATTAGGGCAAGAGCTGGAGGGGAAGCTTTCTTCCAGACAGAAGTGCTGGCAGAGGACATTGCTGCTTTTCTGAGCCCTCCCTACACAGTACCAGCAGGCAGGCATCATATTTAAGTCTCCATTAACTTGGCTCACACTGTTTGTCTCACTCTGATGATTACCCAAGGCCCCATCAAACCCAACCTATGGTACCACCCAAGCCATATTTCCAATGCCTTTTCCATATGAATAGCTTGTTTGGGCTCGCACTTCAGACTTCCCTAAAATCTCTCGAAGAAGCAGCACCTGGCCTCCGTGTACCCTGTACTTCTAAGTAGCCCCAGGCATGAAACTAGTGGCAGCCAGCCTTGGTTTGCAGCTTGGCCTCTCCTAGGTATCTCCAAGCCCAGGACAAGTAGCAGTCATCTGCACATAACTTTGTAGTTCATGCCAGATGGCTCCAGGCAGAACACAGGTTGCGAATGATCTTGGTCTGTACCTCCTGGGAGGCCCCAGAGCTAATGCACCTGGTGGTCAGCTTCAGAATATGTTGAAGCTCCATTCAGCCTCCTCCATAAGAGATATACTCAAGGGGCAGACTCAGTAGGTACTAAAGCCCTGCTGAAGTAATTTCTGTGTATTGGGGTAGGCCCCTACATAGCTCATCCTCCATGGTGGTTTCAGCCAGTCTTTGTATCTGATCAGCCTGGGGGTAAATCCCTCCCACTGACACATCAATAGCAATCAAGGCTCATCTATAGCAGGAGGGTGTATGCAGCCCACATGGGGTTGGGGTGCACCTGAGCTGCCTAGCTTGGGTGATCGAGGAGGCTGTGCCACTGAACCCTACAGCATACCAACTACATAGGGTCACTCTACCAAGCCCATGAAATGTAACTCTTCTATCCAATACATAGGTGGAAAAAAAAAAAAAAACCAAGGAAGCTGCAAAAATGAAGAGAAAAAGAAACATATCCCAAATGAAAGAACAGAATAGAACTGCAGAAAAAAGAACTAAACAAGATGAAGACAAGATATCTACTAGACGTGAAGTTTAAAACACTGATTATAAAGATGCTCAATGAACTTAGGGGAAGAATAGATGAAGTTCTCAGAGTCTGTTACACTGTATTATATACTAGCCTTATTTATTCAAAAGTTTCATTGAGACTCTTTTGTATACCAGAAATTCTTTACGGATCGGATGAGGATACACTAGATTCTTTCAGATTGTGATAAGTACTCAAAGAAGGAAAAACAAATGGAGACATTTCCTTGGTGAAGGTGGCAAAGAAAGAATTGTTTGAACAGATATTGATGATCTGGACATGTATGAATGGAAGACATTATCCATTTGAAGACCAGAGGAAAGAATCATTAAGAGGGTTAAATTAGCTAGGTTCAAGGAACAGCAAAAAAGCCAATGTCTGTTTTAATGCAGTGAATAAGATGTACACTGGCATGAGATAAAATCACCAAATTAATCAAAATATAAGATAAAAATAACAATTTTCAATAAATCATATTAAATTCTAAGGTAGAACTGATCTCAGTGTGTCTTAAAATTTAACAGATAACTTTAGTCGCAATCGGGTATTGAGAATGGAAGTTAAGAGGTCATTATAAATTACTCAGATGAGAGCTGATAGTGACTTAGACTAGACTGTAGCAGTGAAATTAAGGAGTGGATTTTATAAATATGTTGTGGTGCAAGAATCTATAAAACTTGATCATAGATTCGGTTAAAGTCTGAGGAAAAGAGAATAACCAAAAACAACATTGAAAATTCATGACTTAAGTGCTTTGTAATATCAAGCATTCGGTCAAAGAACAACCAATTATCTTTGTTTGAGCAACTGGATGGATTATTGTTCCATTTACTTAGATGTTGAAGGCTGGAGAACTAAGTAGAATTATTACTTTTATATTGTATTAATCAATAAGCAACATAGTAGTATCACAAAATTGCTGGGAATCTAGGATTATTCAGGTTATTTTTTAGGGTCATGCACTTTGAATATACTATAAAGACATTTGCATCTGGTTGTTCAAGAAGTCAGATTAATTTGGACAACTCCAGAGCACATGTTGCCCAGGATGTATTTCAAAGACATATAAATGAATAACCTCAGTGGGGAAAACCTACTTATACAGTATTTGTAGTGTATTTACAAGCTTAGAATAATAACTGTCATCCATCATAAATTAAAGCATTTGGATACCATGGACCTTTATATATTACTATAAATTAAAAGTTTCTCTTTAAAAAAATTACGTGTGTTTGTTTTGTTTTCAGACCTGAGATCATAGAACAGTAAATAAATGTAATTAAGAAAAATAGTTCTTTAAAAATTCTCTTTAACAAGGAGCCTCTTGATTATTGGAATTTTGTTTGCTACTAAAAACAAAATTGCTCTGTACTCTTATTGTAGATTAAAAATTAGGTCTAGAAATATAAAAGAGCTAATCAAAAAATATCAGTCATATGTGCTATTTTTTTCTGTATAACATGTCACTATCATTTCTCAAATTATAGCTGCTTATTTTCATGAGTATATTCTATTAATGATGTCAATCTCAGTCAAATTTAAACAAGCCCCATGCTTAACATAATTGTACTATTAATATCATTGAATGTTAATATCTTCTTGATCATAACTTTTTGATTTAATCATGAATTTTATGTGTGTATATAAACTGCTCTTACTACATATTTTCTTAGATATTGGCCTCTTCTAGGCAAATATATATTTAAGAAATGCAATGTAAAACTAAAATAACTTGTTATATCACTAATTAGTGAAATATAAAGCAACTAAAAAATTAAAAAATATGAAATATTTGTATTCTACCAGGTACTAGCATATTCTGGGATTGTGTACTATGGTATGATTAGTTTTCTGTAGGGACTATTGTCAATATATCTTTTAATGCACAATTATATTCTATATTCAGGAATTCAGAGGGTAAAAATAAATAAAGGTTGTTAACCCACTGATTTACAAACATTCAGGAACAGATGTTTGGAATTGAATTTTTATTATCAACTGGTTGGATATTAAATTTTTAATTTAGAATTTATCCTCCCCAAACTCTCAGACCTTTGAAAAGACTGACTGAATACATCTTTTCCTAAACAGTTCAACTTGAGAGAGAAAATCCTCTCTAAGGACTCAATAAGAAATACACATGCACACTCACAAAATAAGAGTCCTGAAGATAATATGGAGGCACTATATCTAGAGTGTTCCATGGAAAAGGGAAGTGAGAGTATAGAGAAAATGGATTGTAGTAAAATAGGAAAGATGCAATTCTATTGAAAAGATGATGACTGGGGTGAATGGTACCGATTCTATCTTGAATTTCAGAGAAGCTCTTGTGAAATTTGTCAAGAATTAGCCACTGGAGATATTAAAAAAGGAAATTCTCACAGAATAGCTCTCATCTCCTATTTCTCAAGAATTGTCCCACAGAGTCAAGGGGTGGGAATTCTCCAATTCTTGCCCATAGAACACAAGGAAGTTCTGAGAAAAGGAGCAGATTGTTGTCATTTGAGACAAGCTAGTTGCTTTGTATTTACAGATATAGTCTCATTGAGAACTCCATGAGGTAAGTGCTATAGTTTATCAATTTACAGAATGGATGAGGTTAATTCATTTAATCATGATTGCTGATTGTTTTAATGGTGAATGTATGAGAATCTATCTTTGACTCATCCCAAAGCCTGAGCTCTTAACTGACACTTTATCCAGTTATGTTATGATTTACTTCCACAAAAGACCAGCTAGCTTTTCACAAAAGACAAAGATATCTAAAACAATCAGGATAACACTGGGGAAAGGGAATAAAACTGGAAGTGTACTATGGTAAGAGTGGAGACAGCAAAATATTGTAGTTGTGAAGGCGATAGGGATGAGACCATTTTGCTGTACTACTCCAATAAACATACGTGTGTGAGAGTATTCAGAGAGTTTTGTTGACCTATATTTTGTAGATATAACAATAATTATATATTTTATTTGTATTGTATTTATTATACAGTATAATTGATTGCATAGTAATATATTTCAAAGAGATTTATTAAAATGCAATAAACTTCCTTTATTTTTCTCCTCAGATAAATAAACTTGAAGTATTTTTTTTTACTTATGTGTCAAAATATAATTGGTATTGTGTTAGAGATGAGCTATTATCTTTATTGTACCACAGGATACTATTGAGTTATTGAAAATACTAATGTCAGACATTTAAGTCTTCAATATTCTTTTGAAGCTCTGAGTCCATTGTGCCTTTGAAACTGGCAATGAATTTCACAAACTGAGTTAGCTAAATATTTTTTCTGTGTACATTAAGTGTAGGATACCTGGAGTAGACTAGGGAACTGTAAAACCAGTCATTAAGAGTTTTTAATTATTTATTCCCATAAGTAACTAGGTTTGAATTTGAAGGCCATCTTAATACGCTCCAACACTTGGATCACCCTTCCCTTAAGATTTTCAGTGGTACTCCCTATCTAGTTTGCCTCTCTACACCAGCGTTCTGTTGCCAGAACTCAAAGTGTTCAAATTTGAAGGCCAGAACAACTGCTTATATTTTATTTTACTGAGAAGGAAAATGTTTGTTAGATGAATTCTATTTACTGGTAGTTGTATTAATATAATAATTCAAAACAAAATCAATTTGTTTTTCATCAGTTTTTCCTATTTCTTCACCCTTTTTAAATAATGAAACAAGTAGGCCCTCACAAGAATTATAAATATTTTCACACTTAATTGAATACTGAAGCATATAAGATCTCAGTATAAATTCCTTGATTGAAGTTTCTGAAGTTTCTGATAATTGTTTTTTTTGTTTGTTTGTTTGTTTTTTGTTATTTAAATACCTGTTGTGGAAGGGCGAAAGACAAATTTAATTTAGCATCTAATGCTGAGTGGATCTGATCAGTATTATGGAAGAGGAGTCCTGTAGGTTTTATTAGGTCCTAATTCCAGAGAGTAAGCACATCCCTAAAGGAAATACAATGTAATATTTCTAAAGCATTTATAAAATGCTCATCTCTTAGTATATACATTTATATAGAAAAATTCCAACTTGAACCTCTGAGGCCTTAGCTAGATACCTTATTAAGAATGTCAATTTGTCCAGGAACAAGTGAGATTTTCTGCCCTATGAAAATCTCCTAGGAAAGTTTAGACAGATCTCTTAGTATGCTTAATTTTGTCTCAATATAAGCAATCCTTTTTTGTTTGTTTATTTTGTTTTTCTAGTTTTTTAGATGTGTTTCCATCACTGGTTTAAGCAACACTTTAAATTTTAGTGAAATAGTCTCTTAGGCTTTCTGAGTACTTGAGGCATGTATGTATATGTGTGTGTGTTGGCATGATAGTAGCAGATAAGGAAGTTAATTCTATGTTATTTATTCAAAACATTAGATAATTTATTCTAAGGAAAAAATTACCTCCTTTTTTTATATAACTTACACTGACTTGGAAATTACAAAGAAATAATTTAGGAATAAAATAATATATATCTGCACAGAGATATTTACAAAATCTCATAATACGAAATACCCTCATCTATATTTCTGAAATTTATGAGATTTTTAGTATAGCTATTTAAATGTAAAAAGATCTCAATTAAGTCATTACCATGATTCTATTAATTTTATTGCCATCAATAATTTAAATTATTCAAATAAATTTAATTAGTTTTTTAGTTATATGCTTTGCAACTAATTATGATATAATCAGGATACTTATATTATCAACAGTATTTAAAGAAGCAGCATGTTATCACTTTTGTCAGAATTCCTTAATGAAATTCATTTCATTCTTATTAATTTACTTAGGAAAGGATTTTTTGTTACATTAAGAAATGATAATATGATTGAGAAAGAGAACACTGAATATAAGCATACACACCATTCAGATGGACAATTTACCAAAAAATAACAGTGAACAGGCCATGATATCAAATTCTTAGTTTCAAGTTGACAGAAATCTTTGTAAGATTTTGTATAGAGTCAGTAATTATACACTATCTTTTAAAAAATAATATTAGCATTTAACACCATATTTTCTTTTCTTTTTGACTTGTTAACATTTAGAATTTAGCAGAATTTACATAATTGTAAATAATAAAGTTCTTTTCCTGTGTTCGTATCATGTGGTGAGGGTCTCTGTAATACACCCACTGCCATGCCATCAAGGGCCCTCAGCAGACCAGGGCAGGTCTTTGGACGGACCCAAGAAGAAGGCCACAGCTGTGGCACACTGCGAACCAGGCAATGGCCTCATCGCAGGTAAATAGCGGGCCCCTGGAAATGATCCAACTGTGCATCCTGCAATATAATTTATAAATACTACAATTTCCCAGGCCAGTAATATATGAATATTTATAGTATTAATAAATTTTGGGCTGGAATAGTTGAACTAGGTTGCTAGAAACCAGGTCCTCAAATTTGGGTAAAATTCAAGTAATAGTATTAAGAAAAAAAAAAACATTAACTATCTTATCTATCTATCTATCTATCATCTATCATTTCTATCATTTGTTTAGGTGATAGCTATTGTTTTGGCTACAAGAAACAAGCTGTGTAAAATTGCCTGTGAGTGTTCTTTGTGAATTATTTTCAGAGGTCACGTGGGAACAGCGTTCCTACCTTTCCTGAAGGGCTTGTCACTTGACTTTCATAACACACTCAACTCCCAACTTCCCCATAAGTTACAGCATTTAACTATCTGTCATACATGATGAGAAGAGATTGTATGAAATATATGACAATAATTCAGCAAGTTGTCAAACTAGATTATTGGCTCCATTAAAATTCAATCAGATGCAATAATTGAGATACTTGATTAATTTTACCATATGTTGACTATAGTTTGACCTCTTCTGAAGAAAAAAATCTACATATTGGAGAGATAGACATGCACACAAACACAGTTATTCAGGGAAAAGTTTTATTTTAAATGGGAAGGCAACAAAAGTGTTCCAAGTAGCTTTGTTTTTTGAGTTATTTTAAAAATTGTCACTCATTTCTTATCTGAACATGGAGTATTCATTGACATCTCTGCATTTATTTTCCTTAAAAGTAACAGGCTAGATTTCTCATCTATGGCACAAGCAAATAAAGCTTGCTTTCTAAGTCTATAAATTAAGTGGCTTACTAGAATGTGAGGTTTTCTGGCACAGCCAAATGGGCCACATGGTCTATGTTTTTATAGTACAAATAAATTTTTCTACTTATAAATATTTTTCATCATGAGAAGAAAGACAAACAAGCAAAAATAATTCTTAGAAAAATATGTTTGCTTTTTTCTGGAGACATTACATGGCTTTGTTTTAGAACATTTTTGTTCGATAGTTGTGTATTTTGATTCACTTTGGGGGGATTATTCAGCTTAATAGAGTCATTGGAGATTTTACTCCTGTTATAAAAACTAATATCTATCCCTAAAAAAATGTTTTCTTTAAGATTACAGAAAAAAGTTACTACTCTGAGTGTCAGAAGACCTGGGTTTACATCCAAGCTCTTCCACTTACTGTTTGTTTAACATTCATCAAATTATTCAATCTTGTGGAACTTTAGTTTCCTTATTAGTAAACTAGTTAAAGTAAATCTATCTTACATTTTTTGTGAATATTAAATAAAATTTTGTGTATGAATAAATTTTCTAAGTTTTATAGGGCTGTGGAATTGCAAATTAAAATTATATCCATAATACTGTCATTGGTCTCACCTGGTTTATGAATTATAAGCATAATAGTATATTCACAATATTTTCATCAGTGGTACAGAAAACCACTATGTCTGAAGAAAATTTAATAAGGATTTCTTTGTAGCACTTATCCAATTTTCTTTCGCATGTTTTCCATCCATGGAGGGCTAAGCTACAGCATTATACCTAATGTTAAATTTTCACATCATACAAAAAAATTACTGCCATTATGTACAAAAAATATCTACAATAAGAGCTAACTTTTACATGAGTAACCACCTGAATTTAGACATGCTGCTAAGCATTTTACATAAGATTACCATATTGAAGCCTCACCACCTTATAAATTAATTTCTGTTATCATCACCTTAGTTTTACAGATGCAGAAAGTGAGCTGTAGGTAGATTATTATCACAATCAGTCACCTTATAAATGAAAAACTCAGGAATTGAACAGGAAGTTTTGACTTTAGGGATTACAGTATTAGTCAATGTGCTATACCACTCTTAAAATCTAAACCAAAGTGTGGAAGTGAGCTCAGATACTCAGATTTTAACTACTATGATTATTATTTCACAATTTACGTCAGGCTAAATGGACATGCAAATGCCAGCACTACAGGAATAATAGCTAAGGGGATAAGTTACATGTTCAAAGGTTGCATAACTGCCTCATGTAATTCTTATAATATGTTGTAGTTACTCTAAATACCTTTGAAAAAGAAAGATAAAATTTAAGAATTAAATAAATCCTCTTAATTATACAGCCAATAAGTGAAGTGGCTGGGATTTGAGTCAATACTTGTATCTAACCACTATACCATCCCAGAAGTTTTGAAGACATTTCTTTAAAAAAAGAAGTAATCCTTTTTCATTATATATTATATTGTACAATTTAAAATGTGTTAAATAATATTTAAGCTTTATGATAAAAACACTTTTCAAAGTGCAAAATTGTTGGATAGTTTTAAAATTAAGCATTACCACTGTGACTTAGAGGGCACTTTGTAGGAAATTATAATC
Source organism: Glossophaga mutica (assembly GCA_039655065.1). NCBI lineage: Eukaryota > Metazoa > Chordata > Mammalia > Chiroptera > Phyllostomidae > Glossophaga > Glossophaga mutica. The sequence continues at coordinate 69,521,330 of CM077304.1, forward strand.
TTTTCCAAAGTGCTTCAGCATTACAGTTTGATATCTGGATCTTAAGATTTAGAATAAGATGATTTAGTCACTTTTTTTTCTTCTGTCTACAACAGAGGACTGTTGTGAGAAGAGAAAATGAGATCAACTATTTCACTACAGCTTTATAATAATGTAAAACAGAATAATTTGCTATGACTGAAGAATGACAGACAGCAAGATTTAATAAATGCTATATTAGAAGATTAGAAACCAATTGCTTTCATTAGGAGGACATAATAATTGCAACTTATTTGAGTGCATGTTACTTGAGGAGTAGCATACTGTGTACCATGAGGTGCTTTGGTACTTGGGCTTTAATAATTTTTGCAATATGTAGAAAAGAGAGTTTTTCAGACTGGCAATCTGTGAGAGAAGGTACCCATCTCCAGCTTAGAAGTTGTTGATTCAAATATCTAGATCCATATTTTTTAATATGCGTTATGTTTAAAAAATTAAGTGAAATTTGTTTTGTTAGCAAATCTGTGTTCAACAAAATAACTGAAAGATTCAGAAACTACTCAGCCAAAGAGACCATATTTTCACTTCCACATACCTAGAGAAGTATACAAGCTTTATAAAAATAGGACCCTGTGTCTCACTTTTCTTTATCTAGTTTATAAATCAAAATGAGATTACTACAAATGGGATTTTAAACATTTTAAAATTTATAAGTGATGGATCATATTTCAGTCTTGGAACAAGAGCTACAAGAATTGCTTTTTCATGCCATTTATTCATGTACTATTTTCTACATTATTTAGTATATTTTCTTAATTGTCAATGTATATATTTTTAATTTTTTTCTAAATAGAATACATATTTTATAATTTATAAATGTATTTTATGTAGTAGTATTTAGGTTTTGTTTTCATCAAAGCTGTAATATAATTATAGTCTTCTAAAAATCCATATTATACTATCATTTCACTGTTTCTACAGATGTTTATGTGTGTCTACTCAGGTTCAGAGTCTGTCTAGATAGCAGATATGTAACAAGACAAAGACAATTCCTTCTTACTATAAGAAAGTACATAGAAAATCATTTTAAAATTATTTTTTTTTGCCCTGGCTGGTGTAGCTCAGTGGATTGAGCGCGGGCCTGCGAACCGAAAGATCGCGGTTCGATTCCCAGTCAGAGCACATGCCTGGGTTGCCAGGCCAGTTCCCGGCAGGGGACATACAAGAGGCAACCGCACATTGATGTTTCTCTCCCTCTCTCCTTCCCTTCCCCTCTGAAGATAAATAAATAAAATCTAAAAGAAAATAAATAAATAAATAAATAAATATTTAAAAAAAAAACAAAAACAAAAAAAATTCTTTTTTAATTTTTTTATTTTAATTTTTGTTCAAGTACAGCTTCGTGCCTTTTACCCCCACCCCAGCCCACCTCCCCAACCCTCCCCACCTCCCTCCCACCCCACCCCACCCCAGTTTTTGTCCATGTGTCCTTTATACTTGTTGCTCTAAACCCTTTCCCTTTCCCCTGAAATCCCCTCCCCTCTCCCCTTTGGTCACTGTCAGCCTGTTCTCAATTTCAGTGTCTTTGGTTATATTTTGCTTGCTTGTTTGTTTTGTTGATTAATTCTTTATTAAAGAATGTTTATAGGCCTCTTTTTAAAGGAAAACAACAAATTAGAACTCTTTTTGGTGTTCACATCAATACAACTGGGGTCTATTGAAAAAACTATGTGTTCAAGATAAAACCAAGAAAATAAGAGCTAATGCAGGCCAGCTGCTTCCCATACCACGTTGCTGGAGCCAGAGCTGGGTCCAAGAAGATGAGTGCAGCTCCTCTGGCTGTCACAGAAACCAGAGATTAAAACACAGGCTGTTATTTATGTTTGAGTGTTTCGTTCCTATTTATCCTATATAAAGATCAGTTCTGGGCTGTTCTCAATTTACGTGAGAAAAGAGCTATCATCCATACTTGGGGAGTTAAATTTGAACAACCCTGTAGGAGCCATTGGCTGCTGTTTGTACTTTTACTAGATTGACCTCAGAGTCTAAGGCCGAGATGTCAAACTCATTTTCACTGGGGGCCACATCAGCCTGCCTGTTGCCTTCAAAGGGCTCGGTGTAATTTCGGGACTGTATAAATGTAACTACTCCTTAACTAGGGGCACAGAGGTTGGTACTATTGCCAGGTAGAGGTCCTTGCTGGCCCTCGGTCCTTGTGTTTGCCACCTGTGGTCTAATGTATCTTAGTTTCATGATGCAACTCTCCCTGTTTTTACATACTGATACACTTCATCATGTTCTGCATGATATACTTATGGTGCCAGAAAAACTGGCCCTTAGCAATCAGTTAGAACACCCATCCAGGCCTCTTCCTTTTCTGTGGGAACTCCCTTTCAGAAGCCCCTGTGCCCATAGTTGTCACGCTGGCTCACTTTTATCGACCATCTCAAGCCACCAGAGTTAGTCTAATGAAATTGGATCTAAGAGTGGTATGGTAGTCTTGAAAATTTTCCTTGCAGGGATTCACTGAACCTCATGAAGATCAGACCACCTCATCCCATTAAGGTTTCAGTCCTCTAGAAATAAGGGAAAAAAGGGCAGGTTTTATAATGCCAGAACTTCCATTATAACATTCCCCCAGGCTTTAATGCAAGTGGTTGTCAAAATTTGTAACTACTTTTGGTACAAACATTGACTTACAAGAATATAATCTAGTACAAAATTTCTGACTTGATGACTCATCTGGCTAGTCTGCATGCCCCACACATGCATAACTAAACATTATTGATCAAGTAATTCTTTCCAGGATGACTATGCTACGAAAAATAGTAATATCCTCAAAATATTTAAATATCAGTATTTCCCCCAAATTAGTAAATGGCTATTCTTTGAACACTCTCCTGAACACAAGTATGGTAAGTACATATGGCAGTAGAAGGTGCTCTGAGTACAAATAAAAGGAACAAATATTCTGGATATAACATTTCAGGGAAAGAATTGTAAAGGAATTGATGTCATATGTGAGTCTGGAAAAATAAATAAGATATAACCATGGACAATCAGGATTGGGAAATTGTTACAAATTTGCTGTCAACAAACTTTCTCTTAATTTTTCTTTCTTTTTTTTTCTTTTTGGAGCGGCAGGGCCGGGAGGAGGGATTACACTGCATCATTGACCTGTATGCAAACAAACTACTGTTAAGGAAAATGTGATTGTTATAATTGGTGCAAAGGTGACAGGTCATGGGATGTCAGACACCTAACAGTCTTTGAAACTGGCAGAGGTTCAGAGTTCAGGGAGTAGAATTTTTGTAAAATGGTGCTAGAATTATTTATAGGAGTCAGATTAATAAAGCTCTTGGATTTAATGATGTGGAGTTTGAGCTTCATTATGAAAATAATTTTAAAAAGGTGAAATATCATAAACACAAAAATCAAGATTAAATTTGAGTTTTTGGAAACTATAGAATAAGAGTAGATAAGATGCTATACAAGAACAGAGGAAACAAGGTCAATTTAGGGGGTTCTTTCATATTTTACGGCATGCCTTCCTGAGAGGTGTCTACAGTGAATGCCTTGGAGTTGTAATTCTGGGGAAATGTATGATTTCCTAAATCAACATCATTATTTGTGCAAGTAATTCTGATAAAAGCAGAGGAATGGAGAATACTCGTTACTTCTTTTTCAACTACCATATCTATATCAATCTTATTGGGTATGTATATTGTACATGTTAGAGTTCACTGTATGAACATAAAATGTTACTTTTATTAATAACAAATAAGTAAAAAAAGATTGACACCCTTTGCATGTCAGGTAAAACTATGATCACAGGCTGGGATTGGTTAAGGGTTTGAGGGATAGATATCAAAATCCATGAAATGGAATATATAACTCAGCTTTTAAATGGAGAGGAGTAAACTGATCATAGGAAAGGAGTATATCATTGCCATCCATCATGCAAACTTTCCTCGATCAACAGCCTGCTTCTGTTGGGAATCCAAATTATTTCATTTTGGTTTCTTCACTTATTAATTGCAATAACAGGTAGATTCTATATTAATTCTTATTATCATATCTCTGCCATCCTGTCAAAAAAAAAACAAAAAAACAAAAACTGTTTCCATCTACTGAGCCTGGCCCAGGAATTATGTTAATACATAAAACATTAAGGACCCAGACTCAGCACTCCAGGAGTTCTGCCTATGTGGAAAGAGAGGAGATTCCAGGTAAAGAAGACAACTATGAATATTGTGAAATTGATCTATGTTAAGCAGATAGATATGAGTTCCAAAGAAGTTTGATTGGATAGACTTGAAGCAGTGGTTCACATTTAATCACAGATCCTGAATATGGGTATATGATCTTAGAATTAGTAATAGTCTAGGAAATTTAAAACAGAAAGATAGTCAAATTTATATCCTTGTTTTATAAGAAAATATTCAAGTCAAGCATATCAGGAGCTATTTTCATTTGAAATATTGCTACTACTAAATCTATAGTCCACTCTGTGATAACTTGTTATAAAAAAGAGGGCTTTAGAGGAAATATCTCCTACAATCCTTCAATTCTAGAATCATGTAATTCTAATTCTATATTGTTTTAAAATATTTATTTTAAGCCTTTAAATGTGTATTTTATTTATATAATTTAAGTAGGCTAAAAACATAGCACTTCTGTATAAAGAAGAAAATTCCAAACTCAATGGCAGAGAAACAATAAAAATATAATACATATAATTATTAGGACATTAAACAATAAAATATATAGTTATGATTTTAGATACAATCAGAATCTATAAATTTGTAGGATGCAGGGTATTTAGCATGAAACCATAAAATGTATAATTATTAAGGATAATGAAAATCTCTGAATGTGATGATCTTACATTTAAAAAAAGTTTACAGTGTATTCTGACCCTATAATTTTTTAAATAATAGTAATCATTATATAAAACTGCTCAATATTAATCTTCATTTTGGAAATATATGAAAATGCATACATTTATAAAGAATAAATAAAATAACAAATAAATGAATAAATAAAGAAGAAGAAAGTAAATAACCTTAGGAGCCCAGGTTCCTTCCTTCCTTAGTGTGTCAAGTTAGCTGTTCTCATCGCGATGCAGAGGACTATTTGGCAGAGTGCCAGGCATCATATCTGAGGGAAATATTCAATCAACGAAGAGGAATTCCACCCCCACATACTAATCTCTTTTTATGTAAAAAATGTTCCAGAATGCTCTCAACAAACTTTCTCTTGATTTTTCTTTTTTCTTTTTCTTTTTTGATGTGGGGGATTGCACTGCATCATTGACCTGTGTGCAAACAAATTACTGTTAAGGAAAATGTGATTGCTATGATTGGGTACACATGGTTGTTTAAGAAAGGGTTTGCCCAAATAGTCATGAGATTACCATCACTGAGAATAAAGGCCAGGAGGTCAGTTTATCACAGAGACATATGCCATCTTGTATTTAATATTTCAGGCTGGCAAATAAATTATGTAAAATTAAATAGAAGGCATATTTTTAGCACTGTAAAAATTTAAGTTATTTAAAACAAATCAAAATGTACAAAAAATCCTGGCTGTCTAGTTCAGTGGTTTGGGCATCATCTTGCAAACTGGAAGTCCCCCAGTTCAATGCCCAGTTAAGGTTCCCCCCGCCCCCTGGCCTGGGTTAAGAGCCAGGTGTCTGGGTGGGGGTGTGCGAGAAACAAGAGATTGATGTATTTGTCTTGCAGATTGATGTATCTCTCCCTCTTCCTCATTCCTTCCCCTCTCTCTAAAAATAAGTAAATAAATTCTTCAAAATGTACAGACGAATACAAAAATATATGTAAAGATTTTGTGTGTGTGTATATGTGTGTGTGTTCATATATATATGAAGATCAGTGGCCCAAAATGGTGTCACTTGTACTAAAGCTTATGAAATGAAACCTAGACGTAATGTTTGACTTAATTGCCGTTTTATTCTTTTCCATAAACATAATTTTAATCAACCAGTCTGGAATTTTCTATTGAATCCCAGTGAGTTCATCTGTCACTTAGGCCTCCTCCATTCCCAAAGAAAGCAGAGGCAATTGCATGATAAAACCTCTTGCCCTCCCTTCTCCACCAAAATAAATGATTTAATAATGTTCTAAAAATAAACCTTTCTTTTCTTTTGTTAATAGCTCCCTTGTTCCACCCTTCTTCCCATTTAAAACAAAACAAAACAAAACAAAACAAAACAAAACAAAACTTTCTTTTTGTGTAATACCTCAGAGAGCCCTTCTAGTTGCTAGATGGGATGCTGCCTGATTCATGAAGCCAATTTGACCTTCAAATTTTGTTCTTTAACACAACTGAATAGTGAAAATCAGCTTCCAAAATATGGAGTGTACTAATTAACTTAATTTTACTAATACATTTTACTAATGCAATCTAAATTCAAAACATTTTTACTTTGTCCTGAGTGGTATGGCTCAGTTGGTTGGGTATAGTCTCACAGAGCAAATGGTCTCTGGTTCAATTCCCAGTCAGGGCACATGCCTGAGTTGTGGGGTCAGTTGCCAGTCAGGGCATGGTGAGCAGCACCCAACTGATGTTCTCACATCAATGTTTCTTTCCCTCTTTTTCTCCCTCCCTTCCCTTCTCTCTAAAAATAAATAAATAAAACACTTAAAACATATTTTTATTTCAACATGTAATCATATTTTAAATGTATTTATGATATTTTTTACTTTTTTCATTTAAATCTTTGAAATTTAATGTGTTTAAAACACATCTCAACTTCAAGTGTTCACTTGAAGCACTTAAAACACATTTTAATTTCAATATCAAACATATATGTAGCTAGTGGTTCTCATATTGGAGAGATCAGTAAATCTTTCTGGGAATTATAACTTTTGGAATAACATGCCAATTAGATGTCTCTCTTTTCAACTCCCAGGAAAGTATATGTGTTAAGAATGAATCAGGTGTACTCAGACCTTCTAGAATGATCACCTACCCTACTTTTGACCTGAGTGATCTTAAACTATTTTCTTTACAAGACTCAGTTACTTCATCTGCAAAATGGGGATAACAATCCAACCTAGTAACACTGTTATAGGATTGTTGTTAACATTAAGCAAAATTATAACAAGTAAAGTACCCAACATTGTGACCAGTTCAGTAATTATTAGCTATGTTAATAAAACAGTTAAATTAGACACTGGAAGTAAATAAATGTTGGCTGTATTTTCCCTCTTTTTAAAAATGATATTATTGTTTGTATATTCATGATCAATATTCTGATATGCTTTCCAATGGAAAAATTTACGTAGTTTGCATTTAATATTTGAAACTATGACAGATAAATAATACATAATTTGGGAAAATATAAATCTTCATTCTGTCTAAGTTTATTCTCAATTCTTAAGTCATAGTGTAACTAAACAGAAATGAAGGTTTGGCTGCCTGTCACCATAAAAGCCAAACTGTGAGGTAGATGCTGGTGCAAAAGGAAAGTGGTTTTATTCAGGTGCCATGTGACCTGGGAGAATGACGGACTCCCATCTCACAGACCATCTCCTCTTTCTGTCATGAAAAACAGTCCAATCGTGTCCTCAGCAAAGCCAAGACAAAAGTCATTTTCCAGAATTCCTGCTCCATTTCAAGGTACATTCCTTTGTAGCCCACAGGTGGCTGCTAAACACTCTTAGCCCCCATCCACGTAGCTTGGCTTGTTCCTGGCTGCAGTTCATTTCAGGTTCTCCCCTGAATCCAGTGTGTGCAGCCTGCATGGCCATGGACCATGTAGCCACCCTAGCCACATAGTCTGTGCTCTGGGCAAGTCAGCTTGTGAACACATGGGTGGGTGCATCATTAGGTAGGCAAGAGAGCAAGCTTCTTTGTTCCCCTGGATTATATTAGATTAGGTTTCATTTCTTGAAATGACCAATCAACTTGCCCAATTTTCAAGCACGTTGGGAGGGTCCACCCCCAACCATTCCTTCTTCCCTGGACTAGACTGCCAGGCCTCTTTGGTCCAACACTCTCCACTGCACCATTTTAACTTCCACTGCACATGTGCCTGCCTTTTCCTGGTCATACCCATAATCTAATGTGGGGAAAGTTTTTTTTCTATCCAATTATCTTGCTAGTTTTTTTTTATGTGCTTAGTGCAAGAACCTCCCCCTCTTTCCTTCTTAGCTAATGGGGGGGATTGCTGGGCACTCCCCCTGACTGTTTCATGGTAACAATTGGACAGCCAGGAAGTATTTTGCAGGCAATTGTTCCCCATTTTTTCTTTGGTTGAAAAGTGAACAGACTGAAAATCATAGCACATATTTCTCAGTATACACTAAATTGACTCAAACATTATCCATGTAATAATTCCAAGGTATTAAAACGTTTCAGAATATGTGTGTCAGATGAGTTCTATGCAGGGTAGTACACAATAAAAGGAGATAAAAATCATGTCTCAATCAGATATATATAATTAATTACCTAATATCTAAAATTTAAGCTTTGAAAGCAGGAAATCTTACTTTTGGTATTATTAAATGATTTGTGGGCTCTATATCTAAAAGTAAGGTCAGTAAAAATGTATTGTAACTTTTCTAATAAATATGGCTCTTAAAAGCAAGGGACATAGTATGTAACTCTTAAAAATAAAGTTTAGGAGATATTTTCTTTTTCATTTTTAGATAAAAGTTGTGACAGAAGAAATAAGTTTGGTTAGAAATGGTGGGAAAGTTTAAGTAAATCAAGTTCAGAAATTTTTCTGTTTCTACATTAAAGTGTAGGGATCCAATGATTAGTAGTGTGCATGATTTAACACTGACATGATTAAATATTTTGACAAAGATGTCTCCTATCAATATGTCAAGTGCTTGTCTTAAAAGATTTGTTTGTGAAAGAAAAAGTATGCATTTACTACAAATAGATTCTCCATATTGTATTCGTATCTTTTTTTTCATTTCAGACTAAAACCTCAAAAAGTAACTATGTATTTATTTTTATTTTTTGATGTTTCTTTTTTAAATATATTTTATTGCTTATGCTATTACAGTTGTCCCATTTCTCCCCCATCATTCCCCTCCACCCTGCACACCCTCTCCCACCCACATGCCCCCCTTTAGTTCATGTCCATGTGTCATAAGTTCTTTAGCTTCTACATTTCCCACACTATTCTTGCCCTCCCCCTATTTTCTAAATCATTGTTGTCACAGCATAAGGCAGCATGACAGCATAGGTTGATAGAGTAAAGGATGCATGGAGGCGTTAGCAGACATACAAATATAATGAGTCTAATATAATCCAGGTAGCTTTACCCATTATATATAATAAGCACCTACATGCTAGTTAAGAACTGGCATATAAATTAGTAAATACATAAAAGAATTTGACAATTGATATTTCAAAACATGCTAAGAAATGCATGAGAGAAATTAAGTGCTATTTCTTCAAGTACATTTTGGCAATTAGCACCTACTTTCTAATGCTATGTCATATGAAGATCTATATATTTTTGATGCTTAGGGCACTTAGATATTTTAATCTGACCTTGTTCATTATGTAGAAAATGAGCCATGTATAGATTTTTGCATGATTGACCACAAACAATTGAAGGAACTACTTCAGGCCCCTCAAAATTATTAGGGTGATTAAGTCTAAAATAGGATATAAAGAATCAATGATTCTCCACCAAAGTCACTTTAGATCCTCTGAAGGAGTTTTGGGTTAGATTGGACGCAGAAAGGGTAACCAAGACACTAACATCAAGTGCTCTTAAGAGAAGACAGCACAAGGTACAAAAGGATGAAAGTTTTTTTTCTCTACACTACCAGTCTGTCCCCATGTCAGTTTGCAAAAGGAGATTCTTGTCATTCGTGACAACACATTTTCAGTAGAAAGAGAAATTTAAGACTTTAGTTGCATATCTTTAAAAGTCTAGCAGAATACTCTATGATTATGAGAGACTGAAGAAACCAGCATAGTGCCACACACGATTTTTGTTGAAAAAATGCATAATGATAATTAATTTTTAAACTTGATCTACCAGGAAACAGATAAGTGTTACTTAACTGCACTCATTTTTATAAACTTTTTAATCATTCTGTTCATTAGTTATATTCACTGTTATTATACCAAGTACATAAATTATATTTGCATATACTAACATATTAATAATTTAATGAAGATGAATTACAAATAAATACTGTTGTGAGTCAGATCCTATCTGAGTAGATATAGTTTATTTTGAACTATTTATGTTGACGATGATATGCTATGCTACAATAAAAATAATTTAAAATCTAATGAAATCCTTGATCAAATAACCTGTGCTTTTCAAGCCATGAGGGGGAAGTTAACTAATTTGTTAATGACTACTAGGCTTACATGAGTAAGAAATATTAGTTATCCACAAAGAAAAGAAAATGGATTATTTAGTATTTGCCTTTCCTCATACACTTAATTATTTGTTTTGAGTTTTCAATGTAATCAATCTATTGTATTCTTTGCTTCCCTCCAATAATATTTGCACTGTTAAAACAAGTATTATTAGGTTTGTATAATATATTTTTCAAGTAACTTTCACACATTATTTTATACATTCCTTACAACACTCATATGCAATAGCTAGAGTGGGGTTTATTTTCTAAATTATTAACTTCTAATGAAAATGTGGCTTAGTCAACTTGGCCAAAATCCTATGGCTATCTATTAAAACATTTAGAATCAACTGTAATCCTTTTTGTTTGAAATCATAGGCTTTTTTCCCCACTACATTTATATCTGACATTTTTATACAATTTCTGGTCTCTAAAAATTGTAAAGAGGTTTTCTGTTTTATTTTCACCTTTGTGAGATATTTGTAAATTCAGGATTGTATTAATGCAATAAATGCAGAATACTTAAAAATCAAAAATTTAAAAACTCTTGTTCTAGATTTTTTTTTGCTCTACTTCTTAATTTCATTAGCCTTACCAAAACCATAAAATTAAGACATTTATGCAATATGTATAATACCAAGTAATATAATACAGTATTGAGTTATAGCATAGTTGTTTGCTGAATTAAGTATTTCACCTTTCAATCTAAAAATTTTTAACTTTATATACCTGATTTATATCATTTTTCTCATAAATATATTCCATGAACATTATAAAATTATAAATTTAAGCATTTATAAATTATAAAATAGTTGCAGATGTACAAAGAGCAAATTGTAAAAAGAAAATACACTTATAATTTCTCTCTTTAGAAGTAGCAATGATTAATATTTCAATGCTCCTTTAATATTTAATAGTAATATCAAAAATGAAGTATTTATATTTCACTGCATTTACTTTTAAAGTATGTCCACATTATTCATAAATATTTATAATATTTTGCATGTGCCTGTGTACTCACACATTCATATATTTATAAAGATATTTATAAAATTAGAACCATTGTTTTAAATATTATCTTCCCAGTCAGCATAGATTTGTGAATGTTTTTCTGTTATTCATCTTTTTTCAACGACATCTGAATCTGGCCCTCATACATGGATGGCAGGAACATTCAAAAGAAAGAGAAAGATCATTCCAGATTGGTGGCAGGTTTCAATGAGTAAGATAGAATTGAAAGTTAGTATATGCATTCTTATATTACTATAAGAATTTTAGTAAGATATTTTAAATGTAGAGATTTAAAAATTCCAATAAGACTTTTTTAGATATATAAAAGCTGATTCTAGCATTTAATTAGGAAGGTGAGGGACCTCAGATAGCTAATTCAATTTTGAAAAAGAATAAACTGAAGAAATCATAAAAATGAATTTTATGATTCACTATATAGGTACAATAATAAAGACAGTATAGTATTGATAAAGGGGTAAATCACAGATACAGAGATCAATGGAATAGAATAGAGAATACAGAACTAGACTCCAGACAAAAAAAATAGCCACATGATTTCTCCAAGGCTATTAGGGCAATTCAATGGAGAAAGGAGAGTGTGTGTAAAAATTGGTGTTGGGTCAATTGGATATTTTTATGCCCCCAAACAAACCTCAACCTAAACCTCAGAGTATATACAAAATTAAACTCAATCACCATAAATATAAGTGTAAAACTGTGAAAAATTTATAAGATAATCCTCAAAACCAGGAGTTAAGCAGTGTGCTCTTAGGTATAACACCAAGCACATTATCCACAAAGAAAAATAAAAACAACAGATAAAAGGGACCTAATAAATTTTTTTTTAATTTTGCACTGTATATGTGTTAAAAATCATCACATTGCACACCTTAGACTTATCAATGTTCTACAAGGTTGGATGGAAACAGTCAGACAGAACTAGTAGCCAAGGAGAGTGGACTGGAACGTGCATGCGTGAATAATGACCACGTCACTGTACTAGTCAGTGGGGGCAGTAGATGCTGTTGAGTGAGCATGTGTACTGCGTGGCTGTCACATTCAAAATGACTGAGAAAGTAGAGCAACGAATCTGCATCAAGTTTTGCATTAAACTTGAACATTCCTCCATAGAAACAATTCAGATGATTCAGAAGGCCACAACTGTGGGCAACTGGTGATTGGCAGCTTCATCACAACAATGCACCCACTTGTGCATTGCATCTCATGCAATTTTTTGATGAAAGATCAAATTACCCAGATGACTCAGCCTCCCTACAGCTCATGTTTGGTATTCTGAGACTTCTGGCTTTTTCCAAAACTAAAATCACCTTTGAAAGGGAAGATATTTCAAGCCATTGACAAGATTCAGGAAAATACAGTGGCATATCTGATGCCAGCTGGGAGAACTGTGTGAGATCCCAAGGTGCCTACTTTGAAGTGGACTGAGGCATCATTGTCCTATATACAATGTTTCTTTTATCTTGTGTCTTCTTTAATAAATGTCTCTGGTTTTCATAGTATGTGGCTGGATACTTTCTGGACAGGCCTCCTATAATAGCCTCCTTATCTCACTCTTGTGTCCATTTCACATGGGCAACCACTTTTATATCTTTCAGTTGCCCATCCCCAAACTCTGCTGCCATATTTTATAGATAATTTTTTTTAATGCAAACACTTTATTTTTGATTTCAGATAGTATCTTTTTGTCATCCTATCATGGAAACTAAAGATTTAGCTTTCTTACCTCCCAGATGCCCAATACACATACGCCCACAAACCTACTTCCCATTAGTTCATTCTATCAATGTAGTCAGATTTGGCTATACCAATACTCAGCATTTATATTCTGGTGATTCTGTATTAATTATTTTCTACTCATACATAATGCACTATGTTTTGATTTTCTTTCCTTTCTTGTATACTCTTTTTATTGTCCCAAAATAATAGATGTTATGTATTTTTATATGCTTATGTTTTTAAGTATCTATCATTAATGTATTCCCACACTTTTTGTTGATGTATAAAACTTTTTCCAGAATATTCCAGTGATGCATTAGTCCATGAATTCTGTATTTTCCTTTATCTATAGCTGTATGTCTTTCTGCTCTGGTGCGGATTGGTTCCTCACCAAGTTATTATCTTCCAATATTTTTTCACTATTTCTCTGGAAAGTTCCCTCATTTCTGTCATGTGCTATATATCTCCACCCTAGAACCTTATTATTATTTTCTTTTGTTAGTGTGTCTTTTGCATCATTCCTCTAATTCCTCAGACTTTCTGAGTTTATACATTTTTTTGTATTTCACAGTCCTCTGTGTTAGCAATTATTTGCATATGTTTTCCAGCTTTTTATCTCCATTATTTTCTCTCTTCATGCTTAAATAATTTTTTTAAATCTTCCCATCATGATAGGTGGGGTTTGGGGGGAGAAAGTACAATGAGGGCAAATACTCAATTAAATATATTTAATTGAAAATATTTAATTGACCTTAATTTCACTTAGCCATAGAGTATAAAATTTTTTCCATATCAACAAATATAGTATGCTACATTCAGATTGCATTAACAGTTTTAATAGTTAATTGTTATAAGTAAATATGGTTATTATAAATATGCACGTATATACATATAATTTTATACCTCTATGTGTGTATGGCAAATTTGGCTAGATGTATAACTAATAGAAAAGATATGCATTTTTAAAACTGAAATTAGGTATTATTCTTACCATAATGACAGAAGTTATATATGTTTAGAAAATACAGAAGGACTGCTTCTTTCTTCTTTTATAATAAGTTCCATTATGTACTAATGGAACAATTAAATATTTTACTATTTAAATGATTCAGTCTTCCTCATTCTTTCTTTCTTTTTATTTCCTGTTTTCTCCTATCTACATCCATCACATGCTATGCAGGTCTATATTAATGTATATGTAGTAGTATACTAGTAAAGGTTTAACAAGAGGCTTGGGAGAATGGGTCCTGATTTGTAGTGTTTCTGTGATATAATAAATCCCACTGTGGCTGATTTCAAGATATCAACTTCATTTCACTTAAAAAGTAGAGTTGGAAAAAGAAGAACAAAATTGACACCTGTGAGCCAATGGGAGCCGCTCCAGACACTGTAACCATGCCATGTATCTTTCAAATACAGAGTTCAGCACAAATAACGCTTCTTTTTTATCCCAAAATCTTTTATTATAAAATCATAAGCATGTAATTCTGTAACATAACAATGTCACACTCCAGCACACCATTTGACACTTTAGGAGAAATGTTCCAATGGCTGTCCATCTTGTGTGAGACATTCACGTACCCCACCAACCACACTCAAGCAAACATTACTTCTGCTGGACCCTGTATATTCTAGCTTGCTGTTTGCATTTTATCTTTTGAAGTTTTTTTTTTTATTTCTGTTATTTAACAATTTACTTATTTTTATGTGCAAATAGTATTTTTATGTGCAAATAAAAAAATAGTATTTTTTTTACCTTTGCTATTATGTTAAATGTTCTGTCTTGGCTACAATAGTTTGTAGATTATTCATTCCTATTTCCTTCTGGGGCAGTGTTGGTGTCAGGTTTTTTTTGTTTGTTTTGTTTTGGTTTTTTTGGTACCTTTTGTTTATCTATTTGGAATTTCTAGTGATATAAGGTATGGGATAATTTAGCCTTACATTTTTAAAAATTGATATTTCATCATCATTTATTAAATAATCTATCAGCTCTATTATTAAAAATGCTAACTTTATTACATATACTATTTTATTAATTAGATCTTTATGTGTTCTCTTTATTCTTTTATTAGTCTACTCTTGTGTTCACATTGTCATTTAAAATTATTTTAGGTTTAATAGCATGAAAAATATCTAGATATAATTTAACCAAGGAGGTAAAATACTGTACTCAGAAAATTATAAGACACTGAAAAAGAAATTTCAAAGATACAAATACATGTAAGCATATACTATTCTCATGGATAAAAAAGTTAGCATCATTAAAATGTCCATATTACCTAAAGCAATCAATAGATTCATTACAATTTCTATCAAAATGCACTGGAATATTTCACAGAACTAGAGCAAATAATCCAAAAAATTATATGAAACCACAAAAGACCCCAAATATCCATATAAATTTTGAGAAAGAAACACAAAGTTGGAGGTATCATGTTACCTGATATCAAACTATATTACAGGGCTATAGAGATCAAAACACACGATACTGGCATATAAACAGAAACATAAATCGATGAAACAGAACAGAGAGAGCCCAGAAATTAACCCACACCTACATGGTCAATTAGTATTTGACAAAGGAGGCAAGGATACACAAAGGGGTAAAGATAGTCTATTCACTAAGAGGTGCTGGGAAAATTGGATGGATACATGCAAAAAATGACACTAGTCTACCTTCTTACACCATACACAAGAATAAGCTTATAATTAATTATAAGCTTGTAAGATGTAAATGTAAGATTCAAAACCATAAAACTCCTAGAAGAAAACACAGGCAGCAAAATCTTAGAAATGGCTCTCAGAAATAGTTTTTCTTTCTTTCTTTTTTCCCCCCTGATATAGCTCCTAGGGCAAGAGAAACAAAGGAAAAAATAAACAAACAAGACTACATCAAACAAAAAGCTCTTGCTCAGCAAAAGAAATTGTCACCGAAATGACAAAGCAACCCACTAAATCAGAGAATACATTTGCCAATGATACATCTGATATGGGGTTAATATCCAAAATCGATAAAGAACTTATACAATTCAACACCAAGAAAACAAATAATCCAATTAAAATGAGCAAAGGACCTGAATTAATAACTTCAAATCACACCTGTCAGAATGGCTATCATCAATAAATCAACAAACAACAAGTGTTGGTGAGGATGTAGAAGAAAGGAAACTCTTGTGGGAATGTCTGTGGGAATGTGGATTGGTGCAGCCATGATGGAATATAGTATGGTATGTCTTCAAAAAAATAAAAATGGACATGCCTTCTGACCCAGTGATTCCACTTTTGGGTATATATTCAAAGAAATCCAAAACACTAATTCAAAAGAATATATGCATCCCTATGTTTATTGCAGTGTTATTTACATTGATTATTTACATTTGCAGCATTAGCCAAGCTGTGGAAGCAACCCAAGTTCCCATCAATAGATGAGCAAATAAAAAAGTAGTGGTACATATACACAATAGAACATTACTCAGTCATTAAAAAGAATAAAATCTTGCCATTTTTGGCAGCATGAATAGACCTGAGGATATCATGCTAAGCCAAATAAGTCAGTCAGAGGAAGACAAATACCATATGATTTCATTTATATGTGGAATATAAAGAAAAAAATAAATGAACAAATAAAACAGAAACAGACTCATAAATAGGGAGAACAGATTGATGGTTGCCAGAAGAGAGTGGGTTGTGGGACTGGGTACAAAAGGTGAAGGGATTAGGAAGTACAAATTGGTAGTTATAGAATAGTCATGGGGATGTAAAGCACAGCATCATCAATAATATTGTAATAACTATGTATATGATACCAGGTGGGTACCAGAAGTTTTGGAGGGAATGCTTTGTAAAGTATATGATTGTCTAACCACTATCCTGTACTCCTGAAACTAGTAAAAATAATATTGAATATAAACTGTAATTGACAAGTATAATTTTAAAAATAAAAGTAGTCTAAGGTTTAAATATAATTTACTAATTATTTAAATCCTAGTCATTATCTTTTTATTCTAAATTGTCATAACTCCATTGACTTTTATTTATTTATATTTACTTAATTTTTTTCAAATATTCAAATAAATCAGTATTTGAAGTATTTTTATAATTTTTAAAAAATATTTTCAGTTTGAGAAGAATTGATATGTTTAAATATTGTCTTTTCATCCATAGCAATGGAATATTATTTTATTTATCTTTTATGTATATTTACAAAATGTTTTGTTTCCAATTACATATAGACTAAACTCATTAGATGTGTTTCCAACATTTTAATCTTTTTATTGTTACTATGTTGAATGCAAGAATTTTTCATTCATTTTCTTTTATTGCCATGTGACATTTGTATATAATTTGTACTATATAAAAGGCAATAAGTTTCCATATTTAATCCTAGCCACAGTCTTTAAAATGAAAACATTATTTCAAGTTTTTAAGTAGTAATTTTGTTTTCTTTTTATGAAATATATGCTTTTAAAAAATTATATTTTCCCTTCTCCTTGCTAATACTGTTTCTTTTCTTTTTCCCCCTAAATTTACTGCATTTGCAAGAATATCAGTAAATAATGTTTAACATTATGCATTCTTGATGGATTCTTATCTTTATTTATTGGATTCATTGATTTATTCATTTATTTATAAAAATTTTTAGTGCATATAAAGTACCTAGAAATGAATTTTGGTTTTATTATTAAATTTGATAATCAGTTATTGGTGAATATTTTGGTTTATGTTCTTCTAAAGTTTTCTATTGTCATTTAAAACAAGAATGAGTTAATGAAACAAGATTTTATAATTTATGTATAACCATCAGTTTACTGTAAGTATGATGGACATATTTTCATATACATTAAAACCATGCCTAATTATTGCCAACTAATACCAAACTTTGGAAGATTCGCCATTGTTCAACATTTGTTTTATTCAACATCTGTTTTATTCAATATTTTGATATCCTTCAAATGTTGAGATGAACAGTTTAAATAAATATTTGGAAGATTCATCTAATTATTGCCTTATGGTAGGCTCATAGACTAAGATTGCTGGATACAAGTAACTACCTTTCAATTGTCAATACCTGGAGCTAAATTGGCCCTTCCGGAATGCTATATCAATTTATGGACCAATGGCATTGTTACTACTTTATGATACTTCCTGTGGAGAAGGAATTGGGTAAATCTGTTTTATATTTGATATCTTTAATATAACATGTGATTTTAATTTTATACTATACATCATCTGAACTTACAAAATATTAGTATTCCAGATTCTGTACCCTTGGAAAGAATATGAGCTTCACAATGTAAAACAAAAGTTACGGACCTGGATTTTTAAAAAGTTAAAATCTTCCTGAATAAACAACTTATAAACTATCTCAAACAAAGTATAGGAGTGCATGCCTGACAACTGGACAACAGCAAGTGAATACAAAGTGTTCATACAACCAAAGGCAGCTTTTCTTTTTACGTATTTTGGGAGCCTATTCCCTGTTTGATTAGAAGTGCAAGTTCTTTTATATGAACATAGTTTGAAAAAGAATGATTTTCATTTTCTATGTAATACTAAAATTATAAGCCATGAAGATATGATAACTCAAACCACAATGAATATGAATATGGTTAAAATACTGCCTGTCATTCCTTTTTCTAAAAGTGTATGACATACAAATGTGAAGTCATTTCACTCTTAGCCTCTCATTTTTTCCTTTGAGTGGTTTGGTTAGAGAATAAAAGAAAGCTGAACTTTAATTATTTCCAAGTTTAATGTTGTGAATTTTAATGTTACAGACAAGCATGATTGTACACTACTTTTAATTTAAAAAGTAAAATTGGTTTTTTTCTGAATAATCATGGTCAAAAATATGACAATAAAATGTAAGTCTCTCATAAATAAACTCCGATAAATTATGTTTCAACAATGAACAAGACAAACAGTGTCAACCTTTCCTTTTACAAGCAAAGTACAGCATTTATTTCATGAGAAAAATAATTACCTCAGTGACATTAAAGGCAATTTTTTCTATTATTTCAAGTCCTTCTGTGGGTCTTTTCCAGCCACGTTCTACTGGTAGCATTTTACCTCTTCAAGCACTGAAATGGAAGGTCCTTTAGATGGCATGTAATGCACGTGTTGTTTTATTCTCTTCCTCAGAATGTGGCCCGACACGTACGTAAAGAATAGAGGCAGCAATGGCTCTCTGTTTAAGCTAACTCCCAGATTAGTATTCAATTAAATTTCCTCTTTTGTTTCTTCTATTTGATTCATTTTTCTTCTATTTGCTCTGCAAGATAGGAATATTATCTGTCCTACATATATGTGTAATGATTTCTCTAGAATGAGACTTTTCACAGATTTTTTCAGTTATAAAATTAGTCCTTATAAAAAAATCCGGAGTTGTTTCAACTTGGCAATTTATTCATATTCTGAAAAAAAGCTAATTAACAGAGATCACTGTCCCTACATAAATAGCCAGATGACTTTCAGCTCTTTATCTTAGACTTTTTTTAAGTTTAGCTGTATGAGCATACTGTAAGCATCTAGCTTTATGAACAAACTATAAGCATGCCTGGTCCTTGTCTGTCCAGCCTTCCTCACACCTCACCAGCGCTCCACGAACTGCTGCTCAGGCTGCGCACCACGCAGGAGCCAAAACGGACTCTGCCAGACCCTGCCTGCTCATGATGTTTCAATGGCCTGAGTCGGCTTTGCCTGATCACGCTATACCGATTCTTATCACCTTCTTTATTGGTATGGAATACTGACATTGGCAAAAAACCATAAAACTCAGAGTACACAACTACAATGAGGTTATTTTTGGTGAATTGTTGAATGAATGTTACTACCTCACAGGATTAGTTTACTGCAGAAGAAAACAAAATTCTAACATTTTATAGCTCATATATGAAATATATTAACAACAGTTGTTTTACATTTGAAAACCGTTTTGAAATTTCCTTGACATTGCCAATGAGTTATAAATCACAGAAAAATTAAATTAATAGTAACATTTCTATTTCTTTTTTTGGAGAAAATATGTATTGAGGACATTCAATATTAAAATGTTAAAGATATTTGGTATTATTTAAGGAGCACAGTATTTCAAAAAGAAAATGATTCCAAAATTCTCTAAAACCATGAATAGAAAATAATTATTTTAAGCACTGGTAGCTTATTAAGTGAGGGGCAGGGGGAAGCCCTGTGTCTTAAAGTCGTGGGCCAGATCTGAGATTCTGTCTATTGGTTACACATGATTAAAAGTTTTAATATACAAGGTCCAGCACAAATAATGCCCCCCTTTTATTACAAAATATTTTATTACAAAATCATAAGCATGGAATTCTGTAACATAAAATTACACTCAAGTGCATCATATGACACTTTAGGTGAAATGTTCAAATTAAAACTATAAATTATTACACCCATATTATTACCCTACTAACCACACTCAAGCAGGTGTTACCTGTGATGGACCTTGTATTTTATTCTATGGAATGCAGAGAATAGTATTTTTAAATGACCTTTCAGAGGTTATTCATAATGATATTAAACAAGTATGCTTGGGTAGCCTCTCCAATATAATCTCCTCTCCTTTTGGCTTGCTATTACACCTATTTTAGTTACATGTTTTTTAAATTTAATCTTTATTATATTTTTTCCATTACCACTTAGTCCCCTCAAACCCCTCTTCCCTCAGTAATCCCCACACTGTTGTCCATGTCCATGATTTTTTTTTCCCTATTTGCTCAATCCCTCTACTTCCTCACCTTCCCCCACCACTAGTGGTCATCTATGAGTCAGTGCCCATTGCTCTCATTAGTTCATTTTGTTCATAAGAGTCCA
This sequence comes from Glossophaga mutica, assembly GCA_039655065.1. Taxonomy (NCBI): domain Eukaryota; kingdom Metazoa; phylum Chordata; class Mammalia; order Chiroptera; family Phyllostomidae; genus Glossophaga; species Glossophaga mutica. The sequence continues at coordinate 69,542,251 of CM077304.1, forward strand.
CATATGAGTGAGATCATATGGTATTTGTCTTTCTCTGACTTGCTTACTTCACTAGCATAATGTACCTTGGTAAGGGAAAAGCTGAATTCTTTCTATAAGGAAAGATATTATGAATTATTAACAGATGTAGATATAATCAAAGATAATGCATCTAATACTTGTAGAAGAGAAAGGTAATATACACAAGTGTACAACATTTAACTAAAATAAATGTTATTTTCTTGATTTGATGATTTTGAGGTGATCAAGACATCATTGACATTCCCGTTAGCTTTACTAAACTTTAGACAGTTTCAGGGCACTTACTCTAGAAAGGGAGTCCTCTGGTGGTGAGGAATGAGGGAGAGTAGAGTGGTCCACTGAACTCCCTTTTTTTTTTAGCACATTTAGAAACTTTAGAAATTTTGCAATAGTAAATTCTCTCTGCCCCTCTTTAAACATAAATCCTCTATGCCTAAGAATGCCTTCCTCAAGGAGAAATGGGAGATAGTCTTTTGAAATATAAAAATTAGGAAAGAAGGCCCCATCTCCCTGACTCTGTAAAAGAGTAGATACCTAACTTCCATAAGCAACAATTAGCGAATTCTTTGGCCTGTCACATTGACCTACAGCTCCCCTAATGTCCTCAAGTAATGTCGCAACTCACCCCAGAGTTTAAATATCCTCCTGCCTTTTTTATTCAGTAGAGTTGAGTTCAATCTTTTCCCCATGACTCTACTCTTAAATAAAGTATTCCTTGCTGTTTTTACATGTCCAATATAATTTTTCTTTAACAGTGGTATGTATAAGTTTTTCAAAAACTGTATAATTTGTTGCAAGTTTGTGCTCTTCCTAAATAAACATTCACATTTATACCTAATATTTGTATTTGTATTTTTTTTCTGAAAAATTCCTCTCCTTGTTTCATAAGCTGCAGACTTTACAAAACTGGATTCATTTTTTTTTCTGTTCTTTTCTCTACTGACAAAGATGTAAGTCTATATGCAGTTTAAGCTCATCTCCATGCCTTTATTCAATGTGCACTCAAGGCCTGAGAAATCCCTCCCCCGTATATGCACTCATCAAAGTACACCCAATATGTCAGGAACTAAATTTATTATCTTTTTTGTAAAGCTTACCTCATTCCTTGAATTGCAATTGGTTTTCTCTGTATTTCCATAGTGCTGCTTATGATTTTGTAATAAAATTTATTACAGTCTACCAACTTATAAAGTTACTTGCATGTTTCATTATCCTGTTACAGAAGAGACTAAGTTTTTAGATTTCAGGGCACCGGCATTATTAGTCTTTGTAACACCATCATTCCCTAAAACAGTAGACATAAGAATTTATATTGAATTAAATTGCTATATTTTTCTTATATTTAATTTGAAAACTAATTCTCATAAAAGAAATACTGGAAATCTCCCAGGATAATAAGTTTCTTAGATTGGAAAAGTAATAATTGAAAAAAGAATATTCATGAAATCCTGTCATGTATCTCAGGGAGATAAAACCTCCTTTGATGGGTCAAATTGAACTCAAATGCTTCCTCTTCTTTTGAAGCTTTCCCTGACATTTTAGAGGCAGAGCTAATCTTGTTTATCTCTTAAGATGCTGAATATCTCCCTATCTGATTTCTCTACCAAATGAGAAATCCTTGAGATCTCTTTATGCTCATTGCTTGGCATAAATCTTCTCATTTAATGAGGTGCTAGGTCAATGTTTATTAACAAGAATGGAAGAAGGAAGGGATGAAAGACTGAAAGAAAGGAAAGTAGAAAAAAGTAAGAGAGAGACATTATTCAATAACAGTCAGGTATGTTTTCATTTTGTAGGATCTCAAAGTCGTGGTTTCTTTCTAGGTTGCAAGATCTCCCATACAGGACCAAGAGCCAGTTGCAGAGAATATCTAATTCTGCTGACAATTAAGATTAAAAAAAAAAATGGATGCAAGCACTCTAAAGACTATGAATCATTTCTTTTTCTCCATGTAAATTATACAGCAATCAACATCAGTGGGATTAATAAAAGATGTATAAAGATGTTACTTAAAAAAATCCAGAGAAGCTGCTTCTCTTATATCCCTCCATATGCATTTACTACTCAGAGTTTTATTTATAGGAACAAGTATAAAGGACACAGACGCAAAAACTGGGGGGGGGGGGCGGGTGGAAATGGGAGGGAGATGTGGAGGGCTAGGGGTGCTGGCTGGGATGGGAGTAAAAGGCAGAAAACTGTACTTGAACAACAATTAAATAAAAAAGAAAAAATAAAACTCAGATCCTTGTCTATAGCCACTAATACACCCCAGGCAAACATGACAACACATCACATGTGCATTTGGCAAATCTCTCTTTTTCTGTTATGCATCTATGTATTCATTTTATATGGCATAATTTATTTTAATAAAAAATTTCATTAAAATGAATAAATACATACATTATGAAATTTATAACATGAACAAGAACAAAATTGAGACTACCCAAAATAATTCAACCCAGAAAACTCTGTTAGGATTTTGTTATAGTGACTAGACTAAAAGGGCAGCAGTAGAGACAGAAATGAATAGAATTGTGATATGTATGAATATGTATTTTTCATATACCAATACTGTATTATGGTAAATTTCACAAGTATGTGTTCATGAGAGCTTTCCTATAAGCCAGCTGGGCAACTGCTCAGCTAGCTGCATGCTGAGCAGCCCGACACCAAGGAATAGACAAGAGTCACACAAGGTAACTATGCTAGTCACTCAGCTTTTATTGAATGCAGGTTCATTCAAAGCAGAACATCAACATACATTAATGTCTTATTCATACTCTAACAATTTAAGAGAAATATAACACACAGCAATCAATGGGGGAAAGTGAACTGGAGTCCCAGAGTCTAAATCTTCAGGTCCAGGAGACAGCATGATGGGCAAGGAAGTTGTCTGTATCTTGTAAAGAAGGAATTCTGGTGTCAGGTGGGTAGCAGGGTAGATGAAGTCCTTAGTCCAGCAGTGCAGAGTCTCTAGCAGTCGATACCGATGGAGGTCAGCGTGGCGTGGAGCAGCACTCTGTTGTGTTGAGCTCAGATGTCTCAGCAGAGGTCTGAAAACTGCCTCAGCTGTACCTTGAAAGTGGGGTACCACACACTTCTGGGTGTTTCTGATAAATGTCTTGACATCCCTGGCACCAAGTGGGGAATTTTCTCAAGAGCCTATGAGTGGGACATGGCTGTTGTGCTTGACACCCCTGTTGGCAAGTATGGAATTTCCTCAGGAGTCTATCTACGGGTGATTTTGTTCTGCAGACAAGGCTGTTCTGACCACATGTGCAGATTTTTTGGTGTGTCTCTTTGCCAGATGTGTCTATTTTGACTTAGGTTGTTCCCCTCTTAAACCAAAGTGTCATGGCTGACTGACAGTCATCTTGGTTGACATGAGTGATTCCACTTTGCTTTATATACTTTATGCTATTTTGATTGGACCAGTGCTATTTTCATCGATCTTGTTCTCCACAGTAGATTAGAAATGAAAGGTAAGACAAGAATCAAGGGCAGCTCTTGTATTTTTAGTACCAGCAACTGAGTTTATGGTGATAATTAATTTTTAACACATTTGTGTATGTGTCAAGGATTCTGTGTGTTGAAAGAGGGTATCTCATATTTGAAGTACCTCTTATATTCTCAAGTCTAGATGATGTCAATTGAGCAGTTGGGCATTGGAATTGATAGTAACGGTAAGACAATCAGGTCTGGTCATTTAAAGTTGGTGGGGGATAATTTAAAATAATGTTTTGGTTTTGAAGCTGCTCAAATATAAGAATTTGGTTTCTTAAAAAATACAAGGAGGCTATCTTTTTTTAATAGTATATACTGTTCATGTTACAATCATCCTTATTTTATAGTCCTGAAATTTTTTAAATGTTATTTTTTAATGCCAATGTTCTCACTGTGGCTTTTCTAAAAAAATCTATATATGAATTGAAAAAAGTGGATCCATATTCAAGGTACCCATGTCAGTTCATTTGCCCAAAGACTTACTGTTTTCTTTATCCCTAAAAGCACATTTTATGTTTATGAGATAACTAGCCTTTAATTGGTTACATACATTGTTTCATGTGAGAAAACAGGTATCACATTAAATTGTACTGAGCCACTGAGCTGTTCGATATTACATAGCTGTGTTAACTTAATTTTCAAGGAATTATTTATCACTTATTAGGGGCCAGATACTCAGCTAGATGCCTTTGGGTATTAAAATAATAACTATGCTTAAATTATACTATGTAAATTTTATCATTAATTTACTAGAGTAAGAGATTGACACACATATTTTTCTAAAAAGATCAATTCCATAGGAGAGTACAGTTAAGTTCTATAAGAGGTCTAAAGAAGAAAGGTAAATATGAATAAACTACTCATTGAAAATAATAGTGCAGTTATTGGTTTGGCTAGGGCATCAGATCTACCTATTAGTATATTGATTGCACATCTTATGGTAGAGTAAGCCCCGTAAAACTATCAGAATTTGTCATACTTCAGAGTGACAATTACTACAGATTGTTGAGACATCTGTACAAAAAGTATTTTCCCCTTTCTGATCTCAAGACTGCTTCTAATCTTGGATTATTTGATGATGTCATAACCCAGTGTCTGTGAAATTTGAACTGATTACTGTGAGGGAAGAAGAATCCTTGGTGAGAACATGCATAGCAAACTAAAGAAACAGCCTGCTGATTACACTGAAGAAAACTCCTATTTACATGCAAATATCTTTGTAATCAGCAGTGATAGGAAAGGAAATGTATGAGTCTAACTCACTCCCATTTTCAAGTGTTCCATCTTTTCCTAAACTCCTACCTCAGAAAATGTTTCCTCATATCAACAACAAAGCCTATCTCATTTAACAAAGTTTTAGGCATATTTAACTTGAAACAAAGCATATTAATGAGTCTTATCTCTTCTCATTTCTTTCTCAGTGCAGTCTTTTCACTTTGGGTTATCATTAGCTGAAATTATTCTGTAGTCAATATTTTAGCCTTAGTACAATAGCTTTCTAGAAATGAAAGCTTCGAGCCTTATTTTTTTTTTTAAGGTGAATAATACTGACTGCTTAGGTTATTCTAAGATTTAATTAAAATAAAGTACATTTTAGTACCTATCTGAGTGCTTTATATGTCATGTAGATATTCAAAATTAGGGGCTTTGTTCATGGCATTTCACTACTTTGCTTGCTTGTTTATTTGTTTTTGATAAGCCTGAATTGAGGTTCTAGTTCATATGGCCCTACTTAAGTCTCTAAGGAGAATACTTCTCAGGCACACTGTTTTACAGACAGTGAAGTACAATGGGCAGTAAACTATAATATTAGCATAATTCTAAGAGTATAAAATTGGGGGTTTCTAAACATTTAGAGGGAAGGTATTTTTTACTAGTCAGAGCACCCTAGGGGAAAAGAAAATATCAACTGATGTTATTCCTGATTTAAAGATTCAAATTCCAAGGGGAGGAAAAACCCAGCTTCAACTTGTGTTTAGGAAATCCATAAAGATTTATTTATTTGACAAAAGACATTACACATGGTCATTATTCTAAATCCCCTTACCTGAGTTAATAAGAGATAAATATTTTACTGGTATGTGGCTGAATGATCACACATTAAAGTTGATTAGAAATCTAAGTTTTCAATGAAAATGTTAGCTACAGTGTGATGAAAATTAGAGTTTGACAGAAGGTCTCAAAGAGTGGTTCACAGACCCTTTCTGTATGTTAAAAGAAATGTATTTTCAGAATAATTTTAGGTTCAGCAAATATTGCTGAGATCTTCAGAGAGCATATTCAAATTATCAAGTTTGGTACCTACCTCATATGGTACACAAAGATTAACTCTTCTTGAATCATAGACCTAAAAATAAGAGCTAAAACTGCAAAACTTAAAAAATAGAGGAGTAAACCTGGATGAATTTAGATTAGGCAATAATTTTTTCTATGTGACCCAAAAAGCATAAACAACAAAAGAGAAGACTCCTAATGAAACTTAAAACTTTTATCATTTGTTAAAATCACAAGAAAGTAAAAAGACAACCCAGAGACAAAGAGAAAATATTTGCAACTACATGTCTGATAAAGTACCATATTAGTCACAGTTCTCCAGAGAAGCAGAACCAAGAGGATATGCATACACACACACACACACACACACACAGCCAGATTTATTTTAAGAAAGTGACTCGTTATTGTGGCAGTAGGGTAAATTCAAAATCTGCAGGGTTTTGCAGGCTGGAGACCTGTAGGTGAGTTGCAGTCTGCTAATAGAAGCCTTCCTGTCAGGAGAGGTCTGTCTGTTTTAATATGGTCTTCATCTGACGGAATGAGGTCTATCCACATTATAGAGAGCAGTCTGCTTTACACAGAGTCAATCAATTTAAATACTAATATCATCCAATAAAACACCTTCACAGAAACACCTAGAATAATATTTAACTAAATCTGGGCATGGCGGCCCATACTAGTCGACACAAAATTAACCATCACAAGAAGTTGTATTTAGAATATATAAAGACCTCTTACAACTCAATAATAAGAAAAAAAGTAACCCAATTAAAAAATGGGCAAAGAGGGAATTCTGATCAAAATGGTAGAGTAGGTAAACATGGTACTTGCATTGTCCCACATCCACGTCAAGATAACAAATAAACTACAGAGCAACCATCATTCAAAACCACCTGAAATCTAGATGAACAGAACTCCTACAACTAAGTATAAAAAGAAGAAGCCACTTCAAAACTGGCAGGAGGGCAGAGAGACATGGAATATGTTGGTCCCACACCCACATGTGGTAGTTAAAAATCTGGAGGGATATGTTGGCTGTAGATGTGCTTCCTGAGAAACAAGGTGGTCCCAGCTCCACACCAGGCCAACAGCCAAGGGTTCCTGTGCTAGAAAGATAAAGTCCCACAACTTCTGGCTCTGAAAAGCATCAGGGACTGTAGTTGAGTGAGACAGATGGCTTCTGGAATCCCTGGCAGTTCCTCTTAAAGGGCCACACAAAGACTTACTCAGACTCACTCTCTCTCAGCTCCATTATTGGGACGGCAGCTCCAAAGGTACCAGGGACGTATGGGGAGAAACTAAATTGTCTATATTTGGGATGAGATCTGTAGAGTCAGCCTTTTCCCAGACAGAAGTGCTGGCAGAACCCATTGTTCCATTGAAGAGCCTTCCCATTCATGCCCAGTCCCGTGCCTTATCTGAGTCTCTATCAACCCAGCAAAGACCATTCAGCACACCCTGGTAACTCTCTCAGAACCCACCCCACCCAACTTGTGGGCCCACCAAAGCCACTTCCCCTGGCTTTTCCATACAAATAGCCTGTCTTGGCTCATATTACAAAATTCCCTAAAATCTCTCAAAGATTCAAAAACCCCAAACAAGTAACAGTATCAGACTATAGCATGTCCCATACCTTTATAAGTGGCTCTAGGACTGGCACTAGGGGCAGCCAGCTTGGGTCCACAGCTTGGCCACTGTCAGGTATCTCCAAGCCCAGCACAAACAGCAACCATCAGCAAATTTCTTTGTAGTTCATACTGGTTGGCCCCAGGCAGAATAGAGGTAGCAGCTGACCTTAGTCTGTACCTGCTGGGAGGTCCAAAAGATAGCACACCTGGTGGTCAGCTTCAGACCACACCAGAACACCACCCAACCACTTCCACAAATAACAAACACACTCAAAGATTGAACTCATCAGGTACCAGAACCCCACTGAAGTAAGTCCTGCTCCTTGGGGTCAGTGCCTACACAGCAATTACCCCAGTGTAGTCACAGCCCATCAACCTGGGGGTAAATGCATCCCATAAATATGCCAACAGCAATCAAGGCTCAACTACTATAGGAAGGTGCACATAGCACATACACAGTGGGTGCACCTGGGGCTCACAGCTCAGGTGATTGGGGAGGCTGTGCCATTGGGTCCTATAGACATCTACTATGTAAGGATAGTTTATGAAGACCAAGAACCAGGTCAGCTTTACCTAACACATTAAAAAAAAAAACCACAAAACAAAAACAAACAAACAAACAAACAAACAAAAAACAGAGGGAAAGGCAGCAAAAATGAAGAGACAAAGAATCATGCCCCAAATAAAAGAATAAAACAAAACTCTAGAAAAAGAACTAACCAAAATGAAGACAAGCAAACTATCGGATGCAGAGTTTAAAACACAGGTTATAAGAATGTTCAATGAACTTAGTGGAAGAATAGATGAACTAAGTGAGAAATTCAACAAATAGAAAACCAAAAAGGACCAGTCAGAAATGAAGAACACAAATACTCAAGTGAAGAAAAATTATAGAGAATCTACAGTGGAATAGATGATGTTTAGGATCAAACTAGTAATTTGGAAAATAAGATAACAGAAAATACCCAATCAGAACAGCAAAAAGAAAAAAATAATCCAAAAAAAAAATTTAAGGGGTGGTTCAAGGAGCCTCTGGGATAACATTGAGTGTATCAACATTCTCATCATGGTGATGCAAGAGGGAGAAGATAGAGAACAGGAATTAAAAACTTATTTGAAAAAATAATGACAGTTCCCTAACCTGGTGAAGGAAATGGATACACCAGTCCAGGAAGCACAGAACCCTAAACAACATAACCCCAAAGATGGCCACAGCAAGACACATCATAATTAAAATGTCAGGTTAAAGACAAAGAATCGTAGAAGTACCAAAGGAAAAGCTAGTAGTTACCTAGAATGGAACTCCCATAAGACTGTCAGCTGATTTCTCAACAGAATTTTTGCCATCCAGAAGGGATTGGTACACAACTTTTAAAGTGATAAAAAGCAAGGACCTACAACCAAGATTACTATACCCAAGAAATCATCAGTTACAATTGAAGGGCAGATAAAGAGCTTCTCAGACAAGAAAAAAACTAAAGGAGTTTATTTTCACCAAACCAGTATTCTAAGAAATGTTAAAATGTCTTCTTTAAGAAGAAAAAAAGGGAAAAAAGATAAATGTGACTAATAAAATGGCAAAACGTATATATCTATCAATACTCACTTTAAATGCAAGTGGATTAAATGCTCTAATCAAAAGACATAGGTTAGTTGAATGGCTAGAGAAATAAGACCCTAAAAGAGACTCAATTCAGATAAAAGACACAGACAAACTGAAAATAAAGGGTAAAAGATATTTCATGAAAATTAAAATAACAACAACAGAAAGCTGGGATAGCAATACTTATACCAGATAAAATAGATTTCAAACAAAGCCTCTGACAAAAGATAAAGAAGGACCTACAGATTTTACTCCTAGGTATTTATTCTAAAGAAACCAAAAACACTAAATCAAAAAGACATATGATCCATATATTTATTGCAGCATTATATACAATAGTCAAAGTGTGAAAGCAACTTAAGTGTCCATCAATAGATGAATGGATCAAAGATAGAGGTGCATATACACAATGACATATAATTCAGCCATAAAAAAGAATGAAATCTTGCCATCTGCAACAACATGGATGGGCCTGGCAGGCATTGTGCTGAGAGAAGTAAGTCAGAGAAGGACAAATGCCATATGACTTCACTGATATAGAGAATCTAAAAATCAAAACAAGCAAGCATAACAGAAACAGACTCATAGATGCAAAGAACATTTTGATGGTTGCCAGGTGGGAGGGCATTTTGGGGAATGGGTGAAAAAGGTGAAGTGATTAAGAAGTACAAATTAGTAGTTACAGAAAGGTCATGGAGATGAAAGTACAGCATAGCAAATATAGTCAATAATGTGTAATAACTCCATATAATGTCAGATGGATACTAGATTTATTGATGTGGTCACTCTGTAAGTTATATAAACCTCTAATCACTGGATTGCATGCCTGAAATTAATATAATATTGTAATGAACTGTAATAGAAAAATTAAAAGTTATTTTTAAAATGGACAAAGAACATAATTTATGTTTCTCTAGAGAAGATATACTCATTGAATAATAAATACATAAAATGATCAATATTATTAATCTTAATAGAAATGTAAATTATAATGTGTCACACAGAGTAGACTGGCTAAAATAAAGAAGAAAAAACAAGTTTTGGTGAGAATGTAGATAAATTGTAATCTTCACATATTGAAAGTCGAAATGCAAAACAGTGCAGCTGCTGTGGAAAACAGTTTGGCAGGTCTTCAAAATATTATACATGGACTTACCAGCGATCCAGAAATACCATTCTTACATATCTAAGAGAAATAAAAACATATGTCCAAATAAAATTTTGTACACTAAAGTTTATAGCAGTTGTTCATAATAACCACAAAGTAGGAAAAATACTCCTCATACCCTTCAACTAATGTATAAATAAACACAATGTTGTGTATTCACACATGGAATATTACATGGCAATAAAAAAGAATGAAGTACTGGCACTTGTTGCAACCTGGGTGAAGCTTTAATAAGTTACAACAAGTGAAAAAAGCCAGTCACAATGTGTCTTACGATACTATTTATATGAAATGTAAAGAATATGGAATTCTATGAGAGAAAGAAAATTAATTATTGCGAGTTCCTATGGGGAGAATGAATAATGAAGGGCAGGTGATGGGTATAAAGGTCTCTTTTTACATTGATGAAAATGTTCTAAAATTAACTTTTAGTGCTCATTGCATACTTTGGTAAATATACTATAAAACATTGAATCTTATACCTCAAATAAATGAACCTGATAGTATGTGAATTTTATCTCAATACGGCCATTAAAATAAGAGAGGTGTCATTTGCCTTTTTACTCTTATTTTTTTAAATAAGTATACAGTGGAATTTGCCAGAGGCTACATAACATGCGATAGTACCACAGATGAGAGATTTTTATCCAATGTACCGCAAAAATTTTTAAAACATGCAGTACCTGACTATTGAGTCAGGGACACCGACCTCCACATTGTCAAATTACAAATGACAACAGCCAACACAACAATAGTCATCCGGTGTGAATGAATCAAAATTATACCTAATTTGGGGGGTCAGATTGGGATAAAATATAATATAAATTTTGGTGTGCTGCAGAATTTTAGTATTTAGCTTATGTGAGCCATGAGAAGAAAAAGGTTAGAAATCACTGGCATAGATATAAGAATTCTGATGACTTCTATTAATCCTTACATTACATAGATTTGCAAAAATATAAAATGATGATTTTAAAAATGTAAAACAATTATCTTGAAAAGTAAATGTATGGTTTATGAAAATGTATTATTTTGTAAACATATAAGCTTTTTTATTATGTTTAAATTAATTAATATATGTTTAAATGTTCTGAATTTTTAATTCCATTAGAGTAAATATCTAAAAATCTAACCCACATAATCAAAATTTCTCTAGGGGTGTTCAATTATTTTTATGAATATAAAGGACCCTGAGAGAAAAACATTTGGAACCACTGAGGGAAGAAATACATGGTTGAGCTAGTGCTGGAGAGTGTCAGCTATTTCATATGTTGTGACTGGAGGATGAATATAAATTATTTTGCAGAAAAATCCTCTTTTTTTCCATATATTTTGATGTATAAATGTTGTAGTGAAATTTTTGATCATTATAGAAATATGAAGATATAGAAAATATTTTAGTTTATGTTTGTTTTGTTTTGACTTAGTAAATTCATCGTAAAGACAACTAAGAAGAGATTGCTATTTTGCCGACATCTTTGCTCTACAAAAGCTCCCCATGAAGTCATTAATGGTAATGAAGCACTTTGAAAATAAATATGATACAGTTGTCTTTTGTGATCAAAAGTAGCTGTTCTTATAAGCATACCAAAGAGCATATTTCAAGGAAGAGCATAATTTCAGCTGAGAGATATTTTCTGAGAAACTTTGAATACTAAGTTTAGTAAGAAAAACATTCAACTAAATAAAAAATACTGAGGAATAGGTATGTTAGGAGGAAGTACACAGTGGAGGAATGACACTTTATGGTAGTTTCTATCATTTGTCATAGAATTTTAGAAAAAGTTTAATTAAACGCTGATAAAATTTTAGATTGGGGCTTGACTCTGCCACTTAAAAATTCTTTTTTAATTTTTTTTAATTTATTGAGTTTTAGAGAGCAAGAGATAGAAACATCAAGTTGTTGTTCCCCTTATTTATGGATTAATTGGTTGATTCTTGCATGTGCCCTGACCATGGCTGGAATCTGCAACCAAAGTGGGAGAATTAAATAAACACCACAATTTAATAAACATTGCTTACCTTTTCCTATGATCCACTTGTCATTACCTATACAGTGCAATCAAGGCATAAAGAATGAGTAACCTTCCTAAAACAATATAGATGCTTGTAGGTGCCAGAACAGGTACTAGCTCCAATCTTGTTTCAACTACTCTGACTTGTCTTAACAATACAATTGATCCCTGACCTATGCAGGTTTGAACTGTGTGGGTCCACTTATATGTAGACTTTTTTCATTAAATACAGTCAGTACTTCACGTCTGAGTTGTATACATGGACAGCTTTGACCAGTGGTGAATCAAATTCTATTTTTCCATCCCCAGATGCAGTTTCCCAGTCTCAGAGTCACAATTACTGATAGAAAGTACTGATTTCAGGCTGAGGTTGGTTGAACCCCAAATGCAAAGTGCCAAATGTGGAGTCAAACTTATACATGGATTTTCAACTGTGCAATGGGTGCTCCTCCCCTCCATGTTGGTCAAGGGTGAACTGTACTGCACTGCACTTTATTTTGTTGGAGGAGGTCATAGAGAGGATGTGATCACCTGTTGATCTGCAAGCTGGACCCAGGTAATCAGAGGTTCCTAACCTCTTCCCTTAGGAATGTGTGTTCTGCCCACCATTTCAATAGCCATGATGTTTCAAGGAGGTAGCCCTGAGAGAGTAACAGGTTGTTGGAAACTCTCTGGACTTTATTTGTAACTGATCCCAGTTAAGTTTTCTGTATAAAGTTAAGCTTGTGGTGAGTGGGTTCAGAGATCTACTCATCTTGTGACTGGCCAAGGGAAGCTTCCAAGGTAAGTTTAATTAGTTGCTATCGTAGAAGTGTTGTTATTTTTAAAAAATGTTCCCAATTGAACGATAAGCTAAAGATCTGGCTTTTTTATTTTTTCGCTTGAATTACCTCAAGGCAACAAATGTCTGTAACTTAATTGTGGCTGCCCTTTTTCATTGAAGTGATTTCTCAAATTGTGATCTGCAGAATATGTGCATTCTCTGACGCTCTTTGAAGGGGATCATGAGGTCAAAACTATTCTCATGCAATGCAGTGATGTTAATTGCATTTTTTGTTGGGTTGACATTTGCACTGATGGCTCGTAAGCAATAGGAGCTAAAAAATCTGGCTCTTTAGTAGGAATCAACACAGTTGTGCTAATACTAAGAGTCCTATTTTTTCACTGCTGTACGCAATTATAAAAATAAGTAGTTTCACTTTAAAATACCATATGATCTCACCTTTAACAGGAACCTAAACAAATAAACAAGCAAAATATAACCAAAGACACTGAAATTGAGAACAGGCTGACAGTCACCAGAGGGGAGAGAGGAGGGAATTTCAGGGGAAAAGGGGAAGTGTTTGCAGGAACAAGTATAAAGGACACATGGACAAAACCTGTGGGGGTGGAAATGGGAGGGAGGTGAGGAGGGCTGGGGCGGTGGGCTGGGGTGGGAGTAAAAGACAGAAAACTGTACAAGAACAACAATTAAAATAAAATTAAAATTAAATAAAATGTTCTTGTTGAAGCATCAAAAACACTAATTTTATTTATTTATTTATTTATTTATTTTTTACAGTCTTTTTTCTTTTTTAATTATTTTTTAATCAGTATTTTTTAAATTGTTGATATTGTACAGTTTTCTGTCTTTTACTCCTATCCCAGCCCACCACCCCAGCCCTCCCCACCTCCCTCCCACTTCCATCCCCTCTACTTTTTGTCCATGAGTCCTTTATACTTGTTGCTCTAAACCCTTCCCCTTTCCCCCTGAAATTCCCTCCCCTCCCCCTCTGGTCACTGTCAGACTGTTCTCAAATTCAGTGTCTTTGGTTATATTATGCTTGTTTGTTTGTTTTGTTGATTAGGTTCCTGTTAAATTAAAACTCCTTCTCATATGCACTTAATGTCCTGTGTCATAAAATGGGGAACGTGTGCCACGCACCTCTGCAGTGTGTCACTCTACCGCGTCCATCTTGATGAAAACACTTGTACAACTTTGTAAGTTGCATGCTAATAACTTTATTCATGGCACACCATTTTAGTGGAAAGAATGACTTTCGGACAAACTAATTATTTAGGCTAGATATTTGGCAGACGTTTTCTTCAAAGTAAGCAATGAGAGTCTGTTGTTTCAATGAAAATAAAAGTGCAAAGAAATGTCTCCATCTTTGGAATATCTGCACAATTAAGTGTATCAGTGATTTCCAATAAAAAAAGCATCAAGGTACAAAACTGTGCAAGGGTATCAGACTCATTCATAATATAAAGTGTAATAGACTATGAAAACTTTTTTATATTATTTCCCACTCCACATTGAACAAACCTTTATGAAGTTACCATGTGTTGTGACATGAAACTAATTTTGATATAGAACAGAGGAAGACAAGTAATCTTTATTGGTAAGTAGTATAGTTTTTATTCACATTAAGAATAGATTGAATAAATAAATGAACTTTGTAAATAATTATCATCCACATAAAAATTATATATTATTATTTTTAACACAAAATTATGTTACGAAGACATGACATAACTTCACTTGGTTTATAAATTAATTACCTCATCTATTTATCACATGATATATCCATTATCAAGAAACCTATAGAAGCAAGTATTGATCATATGTAGTACTCTTTAATTGATTTATTGACATATGTTTTGTTTTGAGAGGGCATCTGATTAGAAATGGTTACAACTGCTTTAATATTCATATAGGATTTTGTGAAATTTATGCCATCTATTCACTTTCAGGTCTTCAAAATTAATGGCCTTCCAGTATCAGGTGAAGTGTATGTCAAATGCAGATTTCTAGGCTTGATTCAAAACAATTTAATGCTCTTTACAAGGATACTTTCTTTATGAGGACTATTTTCAACTTGCTATGTCTAAACAAAGAAAAATTCTACTTACAAGCAAATGGATTTGGTTTTAGCTTTTTAGGCATTTTAGTCATTCAGTTTATCTCTTTATCTTTTTAAAGTTTAAATTGCCAGAATGGATAGGCTTCCCCATAAAAAATAGACTCTGTGTGTGCGCGCGCACATATGTGTATAAAATCAACATTATCCTCATTTCTGGAAGCACTAGATATTCTACCTTGTTGTACTTTTATTTGCCATATTTTGTGGGATTTCTATTCGGCATGACAGTTTTATTGCATTTTTAGTTGCACATATGTATGAATCTACTTTCATATTAAAAACAATGCAGGGACATAGACAGTAAAGAGGAAAACGTCCATTTACTGCACACTCCAATTTCCTTCCAAAATACTAACACTAGCTCTTAGATAAGTATGTTATATTCAAAATTTTGTTTTTTGAAATCATAATACATTGTCCATCTCTCTTTGAAGACTATTTGCTTTATTCATTAGAGCCCTTAGCATGTTATTCATTGCTGTTTTAAATTCCCAGCCTGATAATACCAACTTCCCTGCTATCTCTGGTTCTGCTAGTTGCTCAATTTCATCAAATTATGATTTTTGCCCTTTGGTGTGCCTTACAATTTTTTCTCGATAGCTGGATATGATCTGCCAGGTAAAGGGGAGTGCAATTAGGCCTTTAATAACGTGAACATAATTGTTGGAGAAAGGGAAATTTTCTCTAGTCATATGATTAGGTCTCAATCTTTCAAGGAGCCTATGCCTCTGGACTATGAAATTTACAAGGGTTTTTCAATGTTTTTTTTTTTTTTTTTCACCTCCCCTTAGGTGGGACAGAATGGTTGAAGTGGGATGTTATTAACTATTTCCTGCCCCTTGGGTGAGTTAGACTCTCATAGAACCCCAGATGGCTAGGATCTTAAGTAGTTCCTTCTGAGGGCATTCCTTGTTAAGAGCAGCCTGTGCTGGTGTATGTCAAACCCAGATGCAGGTGGGTGGGGGGGGTTCTCAGATATTTACTGTGAGAGTCTGGTTGACTTTCTTAAGGTAAATCTCACAAAACTGTGGAAGCTGTTCTATGAGTGGGCACCCATAGAGTTTTTAACTCTCAGACTTGCACATACTGAGCTTCCAGTAACTTGTTGAACGCAGTCCAGGTTTTTCTATCCGGACACTGCTTTCTGCAGTGGTGGTTTCCGTATGCGAGTCTCTGCTCTGGTGAGCTGACTCCTTGGATTCACTGCTCTGTCCCACCACTCTTAAAGCATCAGTTGTCCTGTGTCATTTATTTTACAGATCCTAGAAAAGTTGTTGATTTCCCCATCTGTTTACCTTTCACTTGTTAGGATAAATGGGCACCTTCTAATCTCCTTACATGGGTAACCAGAAACCAGAAATGATGGCTTCTTCTGATTTAATGTTTCTTAGGAGAATATGAAGAGCTAAAGTCCATATCTTATGAATTCTTCAGAAAATTGGGTTTTCAAAGTATAAAAACAAAATGTATGACAAAGATGGCTTCAGTCCACCTGGAATCCATAAGATTTATTAGGGTAGCTCTATGCTTCGGAGTTTTATGGATT
This sequence comes from Glossophaga mutica, assembly GCA_039655065.1. NCBI lineage: Eukaryota > Metazoa > Chordata > Mammalia > Chiroptera > Phyllostomidae > Glossophaga > Glossophaga mutica. The sequence goes on from CM077304.1 coordinate 69,558,913, forward strand.
TTTAAACCGAGGATAAATATTGTATTAGTAATGTATATTGTAGTTGGTTTAGATATGTCAGAAAGTGTCCAGGCCCTGATGTATAATGAACTGTTTATTTATTTTTATTTATTTTTTGCTAGATATACAGCATGTTTACAATACTCAGTTAATACATCTGGCTGACTTTAATTGCATTAGCTTTGTCACACCAGAGGTGGCATAACTTTTATGTGAGATAATTAGGTTTGCTCAATTTAAACAGACCCATTAATGAAGCTCAGCACGGCTCAATTAAATCTGTTTTCAAAGCAAAATCACCATGTGAAGCATTGTGGGTAATGTGATGCAAATTTTCATATTGGAAGAGAAACTAAGGTTTCTGCAGTGTCTATTGGCACAAAGTTAATTTCTCCATTTGGAATATCAAGGCAAAACATAATATAAAATACAGCACGATACTTGTATTGTGATTTCTGTTTTTTAGTGCTTATCAAAATGTTACAGCTGATGGGCTCATTAAATATTTTATTTTTACATTGGTTTTTAAGTAATTTTAAAAGGTTTTATTATAACCACAGTATCTATTACTTCACAATTTAAACACATTTTTGCTTCCACCAGACAATAGCCATAATCAAAGATTCATCTTTTTATATTGACTTCTTTTCCAATAAGGGTGTTTATCAGTGAGCAAGGGGGACCACAAGTAACCTTGAAGAAATACTTATAATGAACATTCTCAATGGGTGACAGCTTCAATTTATCTGTGTAAATATGTTCACCTTTACACAGCTCGGCACTTAAAGAAAATAATAGTGCTCTTGAGTTCAATAAATTAATTTTACTAACACTGTCCACCATATGCTAACAATATGTGTAGAAGTAATATATTTTTATTTACTTCATAATTTCAATGTTTATTCTTTTTAAAAAGATTTTATTTATTCATTTTTAGAAATACGGGAAGAGAAGGAGAAGGAGAGGGAGAGAAACATCAATGTGTGGTTGCTCAAAACCCAGGCATGTGCCCTGACTGGGAATCGAACTGTGGCCCTTTGGTTTGCAGCCCACACTCAATCCACTGAGCTACACCAGTCAGGGATTCAATGTTTATTCTAGTAACAGGACACTCGTTTTCAACATAATATTTTGAATTTTAATAAATTTAAAAGTAACTTTAAATTTTTGAAGTATAATGTGTGATTCCAAATCCAACACCCATTTATGATAAAAACTCTCAGCAAAGTGGGAATAGAGAAAGCATACCTCAATGTAATAAAGAACATATGTGACAAATCCACTGCCAACTGCATCATACTCAATGGGCAAAGACCACAAATATTTTCTGTAAGTTTGGAAACAAGACCCAGATAGCCACTTTACCTCTCTTATTCAACATAGTACTGGAAGTCCTAGACACAGCAATCAGACAAAAGAAAGAAATAAAAGGCACTCAAATTGGAAAGGAAGAACTAAAATTGTCATTATTTGCAGATGACATGATACCATACATAGAGAACCTCGAAGATTCCACCAAGAAACTACTTGAACTGATAAATGAATTCAGCAATATAGCAGAATACTAAATTAATATTCAGAAATCAGTTGCATTTTTATATGCCAATTATGAACCAACAGAGAGGGAAATCAAGAAAACAATGCCATTCACAATTGCTTCACAAAGAACAAAATACCTAAGAATAAATTTAACCAAGAACAAAAAAGACCTGTACTTTGAAAATGATAAGACACTGAAGAAAGAAATTAAAGAAGGTACTAATAAGTGGAAGCATATACTGTGTTCATGGATAGGAAGAATATACATAATTAAAATGTCCATAGTCCTCAAAGCAATCTATAGATTTGATACAATTCTTACCAAGATACCAATGATATATTTCATAGAACTAACACAAATATGCTAAACATTTATATGGAACTACAAAAGACCCTGAATAGCAACAGTGACCTTGAAAAAGAAGAGAGAAGTTGGAAGAATAACACTACCTAATACCAAATCACACTGTAAGGCATTAGAAATCAAAGTAGCATGGTAGTAGCATAAAAACAACACATAGATCAATGGAACAGAATAGAGAGCCCAGAAGTAAACCCACATAAATATGGTCAATTAATATTTGATAAAGGCCACAAAATCATATAATGGGCTAAAGACAGATTATTCAATAAGAAACATTGGGAAAATTTGACAGATATGTGCAGAAAAATGAAATTAGACCACCTTCTTGTGCCACACAGAAGAATAAATTCAATATGGATTAAAGACTTACATGTTAGACTCAAAACCATAAAAATCATAGAAGAAAACATAGGCAGTAAATAAAATATTGGACATTGCTCATAACAATATTTTTTCCTGATATATCTCTACAGGCAAAGGAAGCAAATAAATAAAGAAAGAAATAAAGAAATGGGACTATTTCGAACTGAAAAGGTTTTGTACAGCAAAATAAACCATCAACAAAATTAAAAGACAGCTCACTGAATAGAACATATTTGCCAATACATCTCATAAGTGATAATATCCTATATTTATAAAGAATTTATAAAACTCAACACCAAAAAATACAAACAACCCAATGAAAAAATGTCCAAAGGACTTAAACAGACACTTCTCCAAAGAGGACATGCATGCGGCTAATAAACACCTGAAAAGATGCTCAATATCACTAATCATCAGATAAATGCAAATTAAATCACCTCATATCTGTCAGAATGGCTATCATCAATAAATCAATGAACAACAAGCACTGACAAGGATGAGGAGAAAAGGGAACCCTTGTGTACTGTTGGTGGGAATGCAGGTTGGTGCAGCCACTGTGGAAAACAGTGTAGAGTTACCTCAAAAAATTAAAAATAGAACTGCCTCACAACCCAGCTATTACACTTCTAGGTATTTATCTGAAGAAACCCAAAACACTAAGTTGAAAGAATATATGCACCCTATGTTCACTGCAGAATTATTTACAATCACCAAGACTTGGAAGTAGCCTAAGTGTCCATTAGTTGATTGTGGATAAAATAACTATAGGACATTTACACAATGGGATACTACAAGGCCCTAAAAAAGGAGACAGTTATACCTGTTGCAAATGTATGGATGGACCTAGAAACATTATGTTAAGAGAAAGACAAATACCATATGACTTCACTCATATGTGGGATCTAATGGATAAACTAAACTAACAAGCAAAATGGAGACAGACTCATAGTTAGGGAACAGGCTGACAACTTTGGGTGGGGGCATAGATGGATCGAGCAAAAAAAAGATGAACTCGTAGATATGGACAAAAGTGTAGTGATTGTGTGTGTGGGGTAGAGGTAGAAGAGGGTATAAGGGGGACAAGTGGTAATGGAATAAAAATACAATTAAAACAAACTATTAAAACACAAAACAAACAAACAAAATTTTAATTCTCACTTTTAATGCATTATCCACATATATTTATATATAAAACATATTTAAATAATTATAAAGCATGTATAAAACATTAACATGTAAATATATATTATTAAATATGTTTTATGTAATATAGAAACATTATATATGTTTTCTGTGGGTAAAATTACCAAATCTTTTCTGCCTTTAACCAATTACATACAAATATCCCCTTTTATTTTAATCCTGTAGAAAATTTGGGACACATTTGGTATTGTTTTCTTCTGACTCACTCTGAAAAACATGCAAAATTACATTTTTCAAGAGCCTGTTAATGTTTATTGTAAATAATAGCACAAAGATTTATTGTGACTACTTTGTTATCTAACATTTATATTCTCAAAGGGTTATTATTTAAATGTAAATTAAGCAACATTGAGGCATAAAAATAACTTCTATGCCATCTTTAGGTTCTCAGAAAAAATTGTTAGAAATGAAGTGATCAACGTGATATGAGAATGCTTGCAGTGAGGACGTGATAAGTAAACATGGATCCAATGTGTAGATGTCTATTTTTTTTTTTATGATTTCACTTCTGCATAGAGCTAATGTCATTTCTATATGAAGGAACTTAAAATAAAACTTTGAAAATGGTTATTACAAATGTAATATTATTTTGATGATTTACATAAAGTTGGAACATTGAATGAATTTGAAAATAATCTGTTTCAAAGAAATAAAGCATCTAGAAGAACATATTAATATCAAAGCATATGATCTTATTTTTGATATTAAGGCTCAGGAAACTTACGAAGTCTGTTCAGAAGGTATCCAGCCATGTAATATGAAAAGTAGAGACCTTTATTGAAGAAGATACAAGATACAAGAAAAATTGTACATAGGACAATGATGTCTCAGTCCTCTTCAAAGTGGGCACCCTGGGACCTCATACAGTTCTCCCAGTTGCCATCAGCAGCCCCATTGTATTTTCCTGAATCTCATCTAAAGTTTGAAATCTTTCGAAGGTGATTTTAATTTGGGGGAAAGGCAGAAGTCAAAGGACACCAAGTCTGGAGCTGAGTCACCTGGGTGATTTGATACTTCACCGAAATCTCTGCATAACATGTGATGCATGAGTGGGCACATAGTCATGAAGAACTTGCCAGTCACCACTTGCCTATAGCTGCGGACTTCTGAATCACCCTAATAGTTTCTGCAGAGCAATGTTCAAGCTTAACGCAAAATTTGATGCAGATTCATTGCTCTGCTCGCTCAATCATTTTGAATGCAATGACCACACACAGTTAACATGCTCACTCAATGACATCTACCACCCCCACTGATTAGTACTGTGAAATCATCACTATTCACACATGTGCATTCCAGTCCACTCTCCTTGGCTGCGAGGTTACACTGATGTTGCATAAACCATTCTCATTATATTAACAATGGCTGGACTTTTTCCAGCCGGACCTCATATGCCTGATGTCAGTGCTTATTAATATTTTGAAAGTATATAAGATAGCAAAATTATTCTACTACTATCTAGATAGAGATAGTACAACAAAAACTGGGGAAGAATTGCTATAATAACATTTAATAATTATAATAATAACTGGTAATAAAATAACAGAAAGATAGCTAAGGGCTTCTCATTTTGATGAGCATAGAGTGTACAAATCTACCATGACCAAAATTTGAGCTATACTATAGCAACCTGTAGCACATAATGTTAGATTGTAAAAAAGCATTGTGTTCTTCTTGTTCTTTTTTGGTGGTCATGGTGGCATTGTTTTTTTAATTTTAATTAATAAGAGTTTATATATATATACACATATACATATAATCTCAGAATTTTAGGGGTACAGAAAATGTTCTAATTTCTATTACCTTTTTAAAAACAGAAATATTAATTTAAAAAATTAGTGAGAGAAACATTTTGTTCTCAAAAGCCAATGCTTTTATTTTACATCCAATTTTATTCCTTATTAATAATTTAAAAAAGAACTAATTACTATGAACTTTGAACATCCATTAGTCATTTTTAGGGATTGAAGTGTTATGCTTGATTACATTTTCTAGTGTTGAAGCTTCCATTTTCACACATGCTTATTCCACAGGAATTCGAGTATTTATTAAACAGTTGGGGGTTTTGGCTACAATGTACAAAGTGCTTTTTAGGTGTGAGGGTACAATGGTGACTAAAATGAGTTGATGCCCTCAAGAAATTTGTAGTGTGTGTGTGTGTGTGTGTATGTGTGTGTGTGTGTGTGTGTGTGTAGGGCATTGACTGTTTAACTTTGAGATAATTATAGGTTTGCATATAGTTGTAAGACATAATAAATGGAGATGTAATGTACTTCTGCTGGTGGTAATGTTTTGTGTCACTATTGTACTAAAACGAGAAAACTGACCTTATTTCAGGTTTTACCACTTTTACATACAATATGTTTGCATGAATTTTGCTTTATGCAATTTTAGCCCATGTGTAAATATGAATGACTACTACTACCACAGTGAAGATACAGAACAATTCCATCACAAGTAGGGGATGTTTATAAATAGGTGTTTTATAATATTTTGTTATTTAAATGATTTTGATAAGTAATTTCTAAAACATATAACCATGTCACCATTTCATTTTAAGTTTATGCAGATGTAAATATTATACAATAACTTGGAATAAATGTTATAAACATGCATGTTATTATATTGTAAAACATTTATCCATCTGTTTATGTACAGATATTTTCCCTCAGTGTCATTTCTTCTGTGGTCACAGTTACTTTTCTTAATTTAACTTGTTGTTTAGTTTGCCTTTTGAAAATGTTAAGAATGGAAAACTAAGATACTAAATTTGTTGAGCTACCACTGACCACAAGGATAAGATGCCAACATACACAAGGATAATGTGCAATGTATTGATTTAAAATTTTTGATGACTACGGTTAATTTTTGAAACAAGAAATTGCAACATTCTGGGTTTTCTTTGCAATTTTGTAATACTCAAGACCATTTTTACCAAGGAGTCAAACCTCCATAGAGAGAAGACTGAAAATCTTTTGAAGACAGTCTGTCCTTGCCAAGCTAGAACAGAGGAAAAGAGAAAAATACAGGGTTTTGTCCTCATTTTCCTGCAGTAATTTCAGTTATGATTCACTTCAGTTCTCTTGTATTTTTAAGAGACACTCTTCATTAATTTATCTATCAGTTGTTTACTGTGCACTCACAACGTGTCAAGTAGTAAAATAAGTAGACATTTGTCAAGTAAAAAATGGAAGAAGTGCGTTCTGACTGTGAGGTAGAAAGTAATATGTTCAAGACCCTGAAAGAGCTTGTTTATATTTGTGTGGTAAACAAAGTAAATGGCAATCTACTGTGTATGAGGAAATGAACATATTTGAAGCACTTAAGAAAAAAATAGCCTCATATTTGGGTTTCACAGCTTTCAAAGTAATTACCCAGTCATATCTAATTTGAACCTACATATACAATGGCTAAAAGTTGGCATATATTTAAGACCATACCATTTTAAGTTATGATGGAGAGTGTTTTTTTCCATTAGATGAATACAAATTATATTGCAACTTCAGTCATTTGAAATTCAATTATCAAAAGTGGTTCATTTATGAAATTTATAGTAGAAGTATATATTCTCTAAGAATTTGTTATAGAGAAAATTCTTATTTAATATTTTTTGACTCAACAATTGTGGAAATGTTAATGTACAGTGCATCCCCATTCAAAGTCCTCAAGACCATACTAATAGTATAAAACAAATTTATTATCTATATAGTTATATAAAAAGGGTCTTATCTTCACTGAGTTACCACTCAATAGATAGATTAAAACAGTGATTTTTTTTTGTTTTATTATACTTAATTTGTACTGGTTTAAAGTTGGGTATAAGTATTGAAAAAATTATTTTAAACTTCAAATAATGTAGTTATTCTAAAAAGTTAATTTCAGTGGAGAAATATATTACAATTTACACTAAGATGTAATAAGATACTAAGCAACGGTGTAATTATCATTAATCTTAAAGAAAACATATCTAATTATGAAAATATATCCTATGCCAAATGTTAGAATAGTTTAACATTATTTAAAACTTTGCCAGTGAAATATGTGGATTGATTTGAATCATAGGTATCTTCTTCCTATGGAAGCTCCATGTCTTTCATTTTAAATAAGATGGCTCCCTTTATGAGAGCTAAATATGGTAGTGTGATGATCATTTTTCTCCTGTAATTCATGTTTTATTTACAGACATTAACATCTATCAACTCTCTAATATTAATTGCAATATTTATTAATGTGCCTACTGAAAGATGTTGAAAATTAATCCATAAGAAAAAGAGAAGTTTATAAGGTTATGATTAGATTTACTTAAAATAATGAGTAAATTTTACTCAAAATGAAGATTTTACATTTAAAATGAGAAAAAAACATTGCCTTTTACTTTTAATTGGACCTAGTCTTTAAATTACTTTGAATATTTGGACATCTGAATGTATCATATTTTTTTTAATTAAATACAAATTCAGTGTTTACAGATAGGTTTCATCTTTGACAGACCATTTTGGATAAAAATTTACTACTGTAGGGGTTGAGTTTTAAAACTACAAAGGCAGCACCAAAATAGTAGAAAATAATCTAAAATCTTTATTTCTTTAATTTCCAGATTTTGTCTTACTGGATTTCCTGGGACTCCCAGGAAGATACTGAACAGGTGCAGCTAGAAGACATATGCTGGCCCTGTACCGATGACAGGTGTGGGTTTCTTACAGAGGCACTCTGTGAGCAGGAAGTCTCCCCTGATGCTAGTCGGTTGACACTTGTTGTCATGAATGGGTGTTAGCTTTTACCAGATGCTTTTTATGCATCAATTATATGATCATATAATTTTTCTTCTGTAGTTTACTGATATGACAAGTTATATTGGTTTTTAATGGTGAACCAGTTTTTCATAGCTGAAAAAATTCCCACTTGTTCATGGTATATAACTTTTATATACTTTTGGTGTTTCATTTACTAACTTTTATATACTTTTGGTGTTTCATTTATTTGTTAAGAATTTTACCTCAATATTTATGGAAGCTAGTTATCTGTTTTTGACATTATTGTATATTGATCTTATAGAATGATTAGGAAGTGTTTCCTATAATATGACTTTTTGGAAAACATTGTGAAGAATTCATAATTTTTATTTTTTTTAAATATTTGGTACAATTTACTAGCTAATATGAGCTTTGTATTTTTATCAACTAATTATTTTTTAATATTTATTTATTTATTTATTTTTAGAGGGGAAGGGTAGGAGAGAGGGAGAAGGAGAGAAATATCAATGTATGGTTGCCTCCTATGTGTCCCATGCTGGGAACTGGCCTGCAACCCAGGCATGTGCCCTGACTGGGAATCGAACCGCGATCCCTTGGTTCACAGGCCCGCGCTCAATCCACTGAGCTACACCAGCCAGGGCTCAACTAATTATTAATAAATTGTTTTAATAGATGTAGGCTTATTTGGATTATGTATTTATCATTGTATGAGTTTTGATAGTGTCTTTCAAGAAATTGGTCCATTTAGTTTAAATTTTTTAATTTGTGGGCATATAATTGTTTATAATATTTCTTTTTAAAATTTTTATCTTAATTATTGATCTTGTACAGTTTTCTGTCTTTTACTCCCACCCCAGCCCACCACCCCAGCCCTCCCCACCTCTCTCCCATTTCTACCCCCCATAGTTTTTGTCCATGTGTCCTTTATACTTGTTCCTGTAAACCCTTCCCCTTTTCCCCTGAAATTCCCTCCCTTCTCCCCTCTGGTGACTGTCAGTCTGTTCTCAATTTCAGTGTCTTTGGTTATATTATGCTTGTTTGTTTGTTTAATTGATTAGGTTCCTGTTAAAGGTGAGATCATATGGTATTTGTCTTTCACTGCCTGGCTTGTTTTGCTTAGCATGATGCTCTCCAGTTCCATCTATGCTGTTGCAAAGGGTAGGAGCTCCTTCTTTATTTGTGATGCATAGAATTCCATTGTGTAAATGTACCACAGTTTTTTGATCCATTCATTTACCGATGGGCACTGGGGTTGCTTCCAGCACTTGGCTATTGTAAATTGTGCTGCTATGAACATCGGGGTGCATAGGTTCTTTTGGATTGGTGTTTCAGGGTTCTTAGGATATAATCTAAGCAGTGGAATTGCTGGGCCAAAAGGTAGACCCATTTTTAGTTTTCTCAGAAAATTCCATACTGTTTTCCATAGTGGTTGCACCAGTCTGCACTCCCACGAAGAGTGCACTAGGGTCCCCTTTTCTCCACAACCTCTCCAACACTTGCTGTTTGTTGCTTTGTTTATGATGGCCATTCTTACTGGTGTCAAGTGGTATCTCGCTGTGGTTTTAATTTGCATCTCTCTGATAACTAGCGATATCGAGCATCTTTTCATGTGTCTCTGGATCCTCTGTATGTCCTCCTTGGAGAAGTGTCTGTTCAAGTCCTTTGCACACTTTTTAATTGGGTTGCTTGTCTTCTTAGAGTGGAGTCGTGTTAAGTTCTTTATATATTTTGGAGATTAAACCGTTGTCTGAGGTATCATTGGCAAATATATTTTCCCATACAGTTGGTTCTTTTTATTTTAATACTGTTTTCTTTAGCCGCGCAGAAACTTTTTATTTTGAATATTTCTTTATATATCTTTGAATATCCCTAGTATCAGTAGTGACGATATCTCATTCATTTCTAATATTGGTCATTTGTATTTTCTCTTATTTCCTTAGTTTCTCTGGTTGGAGGTTTATCAAAATTGCTTTATCAAAGAACCTGTTTTCTGATTTTACTTTTTCTCTGTTTCCTGTTTCCAATTTTATTGCTTAAGACAGCAAGTTTTCAAGTGTTTCTTCTCCTTTCTTCTTCTCTATAGTTTCCTAAATAGATGATTGATTTTAGATTTTTCTTTTATATTTATATGAAATAAATATATATTATATATAGTATACATAAATATAGATATAGATATTTTCATGGTCTTTCCCTCAGAATAGTTTTTTTAAATTTCTTAAATTTTGAGAATTTATATTTTCATTTTCACTTAGTTAAAAGTATTTTTTAATTTCCCTTCAAATTTTTATTCATGTGTTAATTTAGAAGTATATTATTGTATCTCCAAAAATTAGACTATCCTGTTATTTTTGTTTTTTTTCTACTTCAATGACATTGTGGTCTGAAAACACATGTATTAGTATAACTGAGAACACATTCTTATAACTTTGATAAGGTGTGTTTCATAGCCTAGAATATGGTCTGCTTGGGTGAATGTTTCACTGAGCTTGAGAAGAATGTGCTTTCAGTTGTTGCTGAATAGAATATTCTATAAATGTCAACTAGATGAAGATGACTGATAGATTTGTTCAGTTCAACTGTATTCTTACTAATTTTCTACCTGGTGAAGCTGTCAATTACTTACAGAGGTATGATGAAGCCTTTAACTATAACAATGGATTTGCCTACTTTTTCTTGCAGCCCTATCACTTTTTAATCCCATATGCTGGTATTTTGTTCTTAAGAACAGACATGTTTAGAATTTCATTTCCACTGTAGAACTGCCATCATTAGGTAATGCTCCACTTAATCATAATAATCTTTCTATTTTAAATTCTTATTTGTCTAAAATTAATATGGTTATAACAACATTTTTCTGATTAATGGTATGATGATATATCTTTCTTATCTTTTATTTAGCCCATGAGATACCTCCATATCACATAAAATTGTTTATTTTAGTTTACTATGAAATATCTTTCTTTTAATTATTATATTTAAAACATTAAAATGATCATCGATATGTGTAGATTAATAATTACAATATTTATAACAGTGTTCTATACATTTTATTTGTTTTTTTTCCCAATGGTTTTCAGCTTGTTATGATTTTTAAAATGTAGTTGGTACTTTGGAATTTGCAATACACATTTTTAACTAGTGTACGCGCATTTTCAAAGAATCCTATGTAGCTCTATGAGTTGGGCAGTTAATAATAGAGTTTGCCTAATTTTTCCCATTAACTATTTATAACATTACTTTCATTCAGTTTACTTATTTACATCTGCTATAATGGCAGATGTAAGTAAATAGATCATTACTATTTTTAGTTTAAACAATAATATTTGGAGTAACTAAGAATAGTAAAAATAAAATATTTCATTTTACCTTGATATATTTTGTCCCTGAAGCTCTTCCATCCTCTTTATGTAAATCCTAGTTTTTTTACCTTTAAAATTTTCTTTCTTCTTGAAGAATTTAGCGTAATGTTTCTTTCACAATAGGTCTACTTATGCTGAATTCTTGTAGTTTTTATTTGTCTTAGCTTTTTTCTCCTTCACTTTTGAAGGATAATATTGCTGGATATAAAGTTGTTTGTTGGTGGTTTCGTTCTTCCAATATTTTAACTATTTAACTCTATTCACTTCTCACATGAATACTTTTTTGAGGAGAAGGCCAACATAATTTTATAATTTTAAATTGGAATTTCAGATTATGATCTTGCATGGAAATAGCCTTTTTCATATGTAATTAAGGATCAAGGTGAGATCATATTGAATTAGAATGATCCTTAAATTCAATCTTATGAGAAAAAGACATATAGGGACATGCAGGGAATAAGACCATGTGATTGGGGCAAAGATGGGACATCAAGGATGTTTTGCAGCCACCAGAACCTAGGAGAACAGCATGGCATAGTTTCTTCTGCAGACAAGAAGGAACCAATCCTTCTGAACCTTAATTTCGGATACATGGCCTTTTGAACTGTGAGGCAATAAATATCTGTTTTAAATAGTCATGTTTTTAGCAATTCTTTTTAGAGCAGCCTAAAGAACAAACACTTTAAAAATACTTTTATTTCTGTTACAATGTTTTTGGTGTCTAACATTGGTTTTAGAATCTTCATTTGAGTTTCTGTCTCTCTGCTTTAAATGTCTTTTTTTTTAATATTGTCTTTTTCCTTAAAGCTTTTACCCTATTAGCTGTAGTCCCTTAAATTCCCTGCCTGAGAATTTCAGCGTCTGTGTCCTCTCTGTATCAGTTTCTGAAGCTTGCTTTGTCTCTTCATACTCTGTTTTGTTTTTCTAGTCTTTTAGATTTCCTTGTATGTTCTTTTGTCATTGTTGAAAGCTGGGCATGATGTAGTGGGTAACAAGAACTGTGGTAAATCACCCTTAAATGGGATAATTTATAATAATTGGCTAGATTTTGGGCTGTTTAATGTTTGTTTAACTATAAAAATCGTTGTTTAAAATTTTCTAGGGTAATTGTTTTTTACTTTTCTGTTGATATTTTCATCTTTTCCAAGTCTTCCTCCTCAAGGAATGTGTCTTGCAGGTCTTTTAGCTGTAATCCATTTTTATTCCTGGAGCCCAGTTAGAGTAGTGGTAAACTGTGTGGGAAAGGAGGCATTTAATCTTCTGAGTAAATCTCATTCTTTTGGTGGGTTTGTGTCCCTGGGTTGTGACTTTCAGTGTTTTATACCACCACCTCCCCTTTCTCAATCTTAGGTGAGATCGATCTAGAAAGGGCATACATGGGAGGAATTCTTCCCCTCAGATGGAAGTTTTACCCTGAATAGTAGACTTTCTTATGGAGATGCTCAGACATACTTTACAATGATTGCTCTTCCCTCTCCTTGCCAAGACCAAGAGGGGATCTTTGTCTGTAATTCACCATGAAGACAAGGCAGGGTTCCTGGAAATTTCACACACTCCTCCCCACAGTAACATAAAGCCTCCAGGGATGAGTTTTTAAGGTTTCTTGTAAAGCTTGCTTCTTTGTTCTCAGCATTTTTGTTCCACGTGACCATTATGGGAGCTTTTTCTAGTTTTGATTTGCAAGGATTGTATTTTATTTTTTAGCTTCTAGAACATGTTTTCTAATTTTTGTTTGTTTAAATATTTATTTCTTTCATTTTATTTTCATCTTCCATAATTTTAAATATTCAACTTTGTTTATTGTATTATGTAATAAATTTGTTATCTGACATCTTGAAAATTTAATCCTGAATCCTGGGAACTTGTCTTTGTTTTTTGATTTTTGAATTTAAACAGATTTGTTCATGCTTTTTCTGTGAGAATAATAAGAGGTTTTGTTGAGATTGTGTACTTGTAAAAATATATACTTGGTTTTCTAGTCTCTTTCACCCTTATTTGGGAATAAATTTATTCATTTATTTATTAAATATTTATTGAGCATCTGCCATATGGCCAGGAATATTTTATATTGTGGGGTATGTCAGTAACCACACATCGAAAAATCTTGTCATTATGGAGTTGCCCTTTCAAAAGATAATATGCATTGAATCACTTCTTTTGCTTGGGATTTCCCTCTACAATACCAGTAGTATACATTAAATCTTCAAAGCCACATAAAGGAATGTTATATCTTATATGAATTTTCTTTTATTCTATGGAGGGATAAGGCTGGAGCAGACAGTTGTTTTTTTTTTTTTCTTGTCATTTCTTTCTTGATGATTGGATGGATCTTAGAGTTCACCGATTCATCTATGATAGGGACCTTTGAGCAAATTAATTTTAGGCCCAACTTTAAATTACAACTTGAAACCTATTTTGGTTTCAAAGTCTTATCCTTTATTCACAAAGAAGCTTTTAAAAATCAAGGATCTTATTAAAAATGTCCTAAAGGCAGCTTTAACATTACTTTTTCATTTGGTTTCTTGCTTCCTCTTTGCTATAATGTCACATTTTATTCAGACTTTTGAGGTACTTTAGATTTGAGAATTATTCATCAGGCAAGTAAGATATTTATGTATGCTGCTTTTCTGTACTTTTATTTCTTGCTCATTGACAAATTTAATTTTTTATTCTAAAAAATAATATAAAGTTTCCATTATATAAATGATTCTATGTCTTCTTTTTTTTAATTGTTGATCAAGTACAGTTGTCTCCATTTTCCCCCATCATTCCCCCTACCCTAGTTATCTCCACCTTCCTACCCCCAATCCTACCCTCCTTTCCCTTTGTCCATGTCTTCTAAACAGACTTCTTTGAGTATAACCTGATCTACAAATTAAAAAATAGTGATGCTCTATAAGGCACACTTGTAAGTACTTGCTTTCTCATACTTCTAGTTAACATTCTCCATTTGTAAACTACTTATTATTCATTAAATTTACTTTCAATAATAGTTTATTTTATTAATCAGTTTGATATCATATTTAAGTTTGCTTTGAAGCTATTTTAACATAGATCTAAAAGTAAATACTAAGTTAACATGCACAAGTACTATATTCGGAAAATAATGTAATTTTAGAATGTATATAATTTTAATTATTTTTCTTGTAAAGCAATTGGAACATAATATGTGCCTTTGCTTGCAAAGCAGAAATTAAATGGAAATTAGTGGTCTAAAGAAAATTACAGTTTTAATGGTTTCTTATTTTATGCTGAGCAAGTATAAATAATATACTTATTTGGTTATAATTATCCAATTTACCAGCTGCATAAAAAATGCATGTATGTATGCATTTTTAATATATTTGCATGAAAACAGAGGCAACTTACTATTCGTACAAAATTTATTTATATCTTATTAGAGCTAAAATTTGATCAACATTGCATTATATAGATAAATATTATTCAGATACACCTATAGTGGAATGTGTAAGCCAACATCCCTTAGATAATCCTAGGCAAAAATTTTCACTTTCCTATAGACAGATACAAAATGTACTTGATTTTGAATGTTAGGTCTGCTCACTAGAAGAGACAATATAATACTTTCTTTTAGATATCAGTGTTTCAGCTTGAACAAATGTGTACCACTTTAAACGTGACTACAAAGTGTTTTATAAGCTTCTCTATAGGCTTTGAAAGTTATTGAGGTTAATGGTCAATGCAATTGCCATCTCTTATGCAATAAACTACTTTATTTTATCTGTGAGTTCTCTAAGCAGTAACACAAGCATAAAGGGTATATTCAGCATACATGAAATATAACCCTCTTAGAATAGCCAACTAAATTACAGAATCTCTGAAGCAGAAAAGCTGCCAACTCTGTAAAATGATGGTCTTTCTATTCTTGAATGAAATGAAATGATAAGGCTGATGATTTCAATAAAAGAATTTGAAATAAAAATTCAGAGTCACACAAAATGAACCTAATAAAATTGGAATGGCAGTACACATAATCGATTTGACGATTGCATTGAAGGTAAAAATAGAGGCTGATAAAAAATAGCCATGAATACTCTAGCTCATTTTGAAAATGAGTATATGATAAAAGAAAAATGGCAGTAGAGATAAACTACTTCATCTCAAGGAATACTATTTCAAACAACCTGTTAAACTATGGTGCCATCATGGCATTTACCATAGTCAAAGGCTTGGTTATTAAAGATGGTAATGTTTCTGGACACTGGAAACAAGAGTTTTAACTACAGACCTAAAAATGTGGTGCTAAGTCATATTTTCTAATGATATCTTTAATATGATGATTTATGTCACTTTGAATTTTATTTTTTGATATAGTAGTCATCCAGTTGTAGTTGGAGCCTCATCAACTTTTATATATTTGGTTTTCTGCCATACTTATTATTGAATCCTTTTTATTAATTTTATTATATATAGCTATTAAGGAGTTCAATGGATGAAATGAAGTCAAGAAAAAAATGAGAAATATGGTCAGGATAGCATGCTGCTTTTAACTGTTTTCTTTATTTGATATATTTTGTTTAGGTTCAAGCTTATTAAAAAAATTGTTGTCTATTTCATTCTTCATTCATGTGGCAGAAACATAAAGGATGTTTCTTTGCATACTGTATAAGTACATACATGGTTTTGTTCAATTTAATATAAATATTACCGAATATATTTATACAATAGTCAAAGATATGAAGTTTGAAATGTGTTCTGCAACCCACTCCCCACCTCCATTTTAAAAAATCCATACTTCTTACGGATTCATGGTTAAGAGATGCATGGCTAGGGAAATTGTGAAAATCTTTAGAAAAAAATCTAAATGACATTTTTTTAGAGCTTGCTAAGTTAGTTAACCAATGAGATCTAATATTCATTAAAATAATATATACTCTAAGTACCTAATATGTGTCATATATTAGGTAATGACATATAAAAACAAATATATCAGAAGCCACTATCCTCAAGGAAATCATATTAAGATACAGAAGGACATTGTCATTTATTGATTGCCTGGCAATGAAAAGTGGCCACATCTTACAACACTCAGCAAAATACATGCTAGCATCCCTCTTTTATAGAGAAGATAATATAATATATGAACACAAGACAACTACAAATCAATGCAATAAATGCTAGAATAACGTGTTTCAAATGTTCTCTAAGAAAAATGAAAAGAGTTAATTTATTGTTTAGCATAGATCATCATCAAGGCTTTCAAGAGTTGGCATTCAAGTATGGTCTTCATATTAGCCAACCATTAACTAAGTGGAAGATAGCATATCAGTTACCCATTGTTGCTGAGTAACAATCACCACAGACATAGTGGCATAAAAGGAAACATTGGTAACAGGTCGCAGTGTCTATGGATCAGGAATTTGGGCATGGCTTCTCCGGGTCTTCTACTTAAGAATTTACAAGGTTGAAATCAAGGTGCGGTCAAGAGGGCAGTCTCATCTGCTGCCTTACTGGAGAACGACTCAGGAGGAGCCCTCAGGATCCTGATAGAATTCAGTTCCTTGAGGTTTCAAGATTGAGGTCTTCATGAAGCTCTTTGATGGCTGCTAAACTGGGGGCCATCATCAGCTCCTAGAAGTTGCCCATAGCTATTTACAATGTAGGACACCTTAACATGTCCTTCAAAGCTAACAAAGAACAGAGTCTCCAGCAAGGTGGGCATTATGATTTTACATAATATAATCACACAGTCACATACACATAATCACATACATTCTGTCACCTTTGCCATATTCTGTTGGTTAAACACAAGTCATGGGTCCCCCGACACTCAAGGGCAGGAGATCATGCAAGACCATGAATGGATGACAGGAGGCAGGGTCATGAGAGCCACCTTAGAAGTTGATCTGGCACAGGTAGTAGTAGATGAACAAGATCACCTCTGAGTGAAGTATATAGAATGAACAGATAAGTAGAGAAATAGGTGGGAAGAAATGAGGTTTAAATTTGCCTTAGAAGAATAGATTTCTCCCAAATTATTATATTTCTGGCAGTGCTGAATCATACTTGTTTCAAAATATAAAACTCTAGGAACATGCCAATGATTGGCATGATAATAATAATAATAATAAGAAGAAGAAGAAGAAGAAGAAGAAGAAAAAGCTGTTATCACTTTACTAATATCATGCTTTACAAATTGTTGAGGTTATATATATGGTTTTTAAATTTAGTAAATAAAAATGCAGTTAATGCTTTTTAAATTTGCATTTAGATAAATTTTAAAATGTGTGTAAGTATATATTTATTTATATTGTATTTATTATATTGTATTATTTGTATTTATATTATATATTAGTGTGTCCTACTATTTTTTTTTAGTGTAAGTATGTTCAAATATTTGGAACATACTGCTACTAAAATATTATTGATTATTTATTTGACAAAAATTGGGGAAAATACTATGAACATCATTATCATTTTCGACACCATTCTAAAAATGATAATTTAACTAAAACATAAAGTTTAAGTAGTTGTTCAAAGTGCAGATTCTTTTAAGTGGTAAGACTGGTAATCAAATACAATGTTAACACAGTTAAATGAGGTTGCTCTCTAACCTTTACAGGTTACTGCCTTTCAGCTTAAAAATAACATTGTTTAATATTTATTTTGATCAATAACTTAGCATTACTCAGTAACTCAGAAAACTAAAAACAATATCTTAAGGGGAAGAACTGGAAACTAAATGTACTTACTGGACTCACTGTGGACAAGCAACAGCGATTTAATTTGGGAGATAGAAAGGCTATGCCAGGGCATCACTGTGGCCTTTAGCCATGGCAGGCCAGCAACAGCAGTGGAAGGAGGAGGAGATGAAGGATGCTGGTGAAGTCCTGCTGTGCCAAGGCAATTACCATATGTAAAATTCTTTATAATCCTTGGCTTAGTTGACTGCTAGGTCCCTGTTTCTCAAACCCATCAAATCTATGGTGAATTCAGCTTCAGCAAAGGTCTCTTTTCAACTTGACTTTTATTCTCCCATTGGGCATTGTTTCAATATTTGTTATAACCTAGCAAATTCTCTCTCTTTCTCCCTGAAGGAAAATGTAAACTGGTATAAGCATCCAAAATAAACATGAGTCATTCCTCCTGAGAAGACATTGCACTCTACATGTCTAGTAACCTTATAAACACTTAACTTTGGTTTGGAGGCCTGAAATAACGTTACCAAGTAAGGTGTATCTGAATTTAATTCCTCATGGTCATTAGGATGGCAGGATTTTTTTAAATGTTCAAAAACATCCACAGTGGCAACAGTCATGTAAGAAGAAAGCATTCAGGGACGAGAGGATGTTGGAGCTGATGGCTGAATATTGCATCAGGCTTTCTCAGTCATCGCAGTCACTGGAGATGACATAAGTTCTTACTAACTTTACTGAAGTTGTTAAAAACTGTACTAATATACTTTCCCCGATATCTCTCTCTTTTCTCATCCTACTCCAACTCCCTGTCCTTTCATTCCTTTTTTATCCCT
This sequence comes from Glossophaga mutica, assembly GCA_039655065.1. Classification (NCBI taxonomy): domain Eukaryota; kingdom Metazoa; phylum Chordata; class Mammalia; order Chiroptera; family Phyllostomidae; genus Glossophaga; species Glossophaga mutica. The sequence continues at coordinate 69,577,990 of CM077304.1, forward strand.
TATGCCCATTCTATAGCCAAAGCTCAGAGCATGTAGTACAGAAAAGGAAACTACACATTTTATGTCAACATTTTCCAAAACAAAACCAAGAAAATAAGATTTGTATGCGTGCTTGCTAGGAAAGATTAGTCTATGTAGTTCACACCTTGGAAAAAAAATAGCCTTTAAATTTCTGTGGCTAAATACAACCAAAATTTATTTGCTACTAATTATATGTTCTCAAAACAAATTGGCAGGAAGTTCTACTTTCTACACTTACAACAGGGCCCAGGGAAGAAGAGGGTGCGTCTAGAGCCAGGGAAGACAGTATCACAAATTCGTACTCTGGTTCTAAAGCCCCTTCCCTAGAGTGACACGAATCACATTTGCTCCCTTAGGTTTGCCTGAAGTTATACGCAAACGGGAAAGTGCAGTTCTACTTTTGACTTAGAAAGAGAACCAGAAATATGTGTTGAAAAACAACAATGATTATTACTCAGTTATGAACAAATCAAATTTAAAGGATTTCTTTTAAACCAGTGACTTAATCGAATGTGAGATTCCAAAAGCGGACAGATCAACATTTACACCTGGGTATTAAAGAAAACACCTGGCTGAGCAGGATTGGAAGTGGCAGTCCTCTAGGTATCTCATGAGCATATACACATACGTTTTTCAAATACATTCCCTTACAGAAAACAACGGAAGTGGCTCTCTTGATATGTCAGTAATGTGTTGTTTATCTTCCACTAATTAGAATAAATTTCTTGTAAGAGGATCTTCAGTCAGGTTACTGAAGAAAGAAGAAAAAACAAGCAATGGTATGCTTTATGAACTACTTTCACACTTTCTTGTTTAACTGAGGGTACTCTTCCCGAAGTTGTTATCACCTAAAGGCTTATAGGAAATGTGTGAATTCTCAATTCAAATATGATTATAAATTTGCATTTTTTCAAAAAATCAAAATGTTTATGGATGCCTGTATGTTTTCTTTATCATGAATCTAAGCTAAAATATGGGAAATAAATTTGAAAACTCAACCATTGATAAAAGGTACACATTTTTCATAGATCCTTTTTATATGACTGGTTTCAAATATGCAACTATATGGAATAAACTGTTACTCAGGCATAGTTTTAAGGAATTGAACATGTGAGTTTAAGTGTGGATATCATAGAACTATATGATTTTATGGCTCACCTCTCTTTTGCCACACCCCCACCACCCATAAAGGAAATAGATTGTTACAAAATATTAACTTAATGCTTTCACACTGCAGTATGTTAATCCGATCCTTATCAATAGTTGTTCAATGAATCCATGTGTCTTACAAGGCACCTTACCAGACCCTTAGAAGGTATAGAATCAAGATATACATATTTTTAATTTCTTCCCTTGAATGTGTTTTTACTTCATTTTTCCACCTGTACATTTACAAGGCCTTTCTTTGGGGGATGCTGCTTGTCTTGTTTATGGTGAATGATTGTTGCATGGTGTAGAGACAGCCAACAGAACAATGATAGACCCTTTTTTCTCTGAGACTGGCTCCACCAGTAGTCTGTTGCAATTTTCTTGGGGGTTGGGAGGAGTTATCATTTCCTTTCTAGACCTCAAAGTCATAATGCAGTGAGGAGTCAGGGAACAGAAAGTTCAGTGATAGTTGCCTTGGCCAGGTGGCTCATTTGGCTGGAGCAAAATCTCATACACCAAAAGTTTGCAGGTTACTTCCTAGTCAGGGCACATACCTAGGTTGCAAGTTCAGTTCGTCATTGGAGTGCATATGGGAGGCAACTGATCTATGGGTCTCTCTCTCTCTCCCCCTCTCTCTCAAATAAATAAGAAATTACTTCAGTGAGGATTAAAAAAATAAAAAGTGTGGTGACAGCAATCTCTCTAGGGTATCAAAGAAAAAAAGAAAGTAGATTGTGGGCTTGTTTTAACAACAGGTGAAGGAGGTAATATGTTCCCACAAGATTTATGAGTTGACCTTAATTCTAAGAAGGCTTAAAAGCCACAGAAATTGAATATAGTTCACTTATTCATTTCTTTGGAATCTTGTTCTATGACCTATAATGTTGACCTGTCACATAAAAGAATGTTTAAAAGGAAGAAAACTAAAAATAAAAAGGTTGTATCAGCATTTTTGGGTCCCCTTTATTGGAACAGAATTAGAAAAGGTACAAAATAA